>CM028133.1:781485000-791485000 GCA_016271365.2 Neoceratodus forsteri
ATTACTGAATCAATCCCTTGAACTGATACTGCCACTTCAAGCCCATTTCTGGTGGCATACCTGCAGCCGAATTATGCTCCCCCAAAATTATTAATGGTACTATTGGGAGCCACTACCTGGTGGTATGCTGTTTTGTAGGACACCCCCAGAAAAGTAGTGCAGACACCAGGAGACCAACCCAATACCACTTCACAACCTCCCACATGGCACTGAGATCAATCCACCACTCGTCTCCATGGCTGCCTGCTGACTAAATAAAATTATCACATTCTGCAGTCCACTAGTAATAAATGGGGTTTCCATTCATAAATATTTGACCACAAAAATCCAGTAATTTGCTTCAGCCAGCAATTAGCCATGAAGATGATTAAAGAGTTATGTTGGCTGCCATGGAAGTGGTTGCTTGATGCCAGATTTTGCTTGCCATGCAACTGCATAAGGAAATGAGTGCCACTGGATGACAGGGACCTGTTAGAATATGAAAAGGATGAGGGGGAAAGGGGGGGATTGTTTAACCAGGAAAGGAACACTAAGCCGAAGCTTGTTTTCCGGTGCGACCTGGGAGCACAAGGAAGTTAAGTGACTTGCTCAGGGTCATGCAGTATGCAAGTAGGGGATAAAAGGAGCTACTGGACACAAGATAATGCTTGCTATGGGAAAGTGTGTGGAAAAGGATGCCACTAGATGCCAGGAAGTGCTTGGAATGGGGAAGGGTGAGATAGGTGTGTGCCACTGAAAGCTAGGGACTGCTTGCCAGAGAACTGTGTGAAGGACAGAGTGACGCAGGTTACAAAAGACTGCCTGGCATAAGCCAGGGTGAGGGAGGGGGTGCCACTGGATGGCAGGAACTGCTTGGCACAGGATGTGGTGAGAAGGGTTTCACTAGAAGGCAGTGGTTGCTTGGCACAAGATGGAGTAAGGGAAGAGGTGTCACTGGATGCAAGGGACTGCTTGGCAAGAGACAGGGAGTGAGGGAATGCCACTAGATGCCAAGGATTGGTTGGTATGGAGTGCCACTAGATTATCAGGGACTGCTTGATACAGAATAGGATGATGGTTGGGGTGCCTCTGGATGACAGGGGTTACATGGCAAGGCACAGAGTGATAGATGCTTTTGCCAGAGATTGCTTGGCATAGCAAGGGGTGAGAGAGGTGGGTACCTTTGACTGCTAGGGATTGCTTAGTACAGGAGAGGGAGAAAGTAGGCTACCACTGGACAAGGACTGATTGGCATGGGACAAGAAGAGGGAGGGGTAGGACACAAGATGGCATAGAAATCATCAATACTTCAGTACTATCAATACAAAGATGTATGCATCCATTATTAAATATTCTTTTTTTAAAATATAGACAATAATTGCAAAAGCTACATTTAAGCATCCATTAAGGTTGAAACATAAAGCCTCAAAAGCAGGTAAATGCAAAATCGGGTTAAAAAATTCACCTCATTCTTTGTGAATCTGTGGCATTGTGTTTGTTAGGATTTCAACAGTTGCTCGTAGCAGTATTGTTAATATCGGGCCAGACGGCGGGTGGGGGGCTGTTTAAACTTTTGCCCGCGATCAGGCCAGTTGGGGAGGGGGCTGTTTAAACTTTTGCCCGGATCGGGCCAGTCGGGGTTACTATATGCCCGCGATTGGGCTGCAGGGGGGCACAGGCAGTAGCGTTGAGGGCCACCCACAGGTGGCAGCTGCTGTGTTGGCGCCTGCAATGCGGCAGCTCACCTGTGGGTGGCCCTCGACTTACTCCTTTTTTGGCTCAAAGTTGTGCAGGCGCAGGTTGGGAGTTGCGCCTGCACAACTCTGCACAGCCCGCTGAATATCAGGCTGTGCAGTTTATGCATGGTTCCTCCCCCTCCGGTTCAGCATGCCTTCATTAGCATTGTGCTGTTGCTCAGCTTGACTTGGGGGCGCAACTGCCTCCTGCTGAATATGGCAGAATGGCGCAATTTGAGGACTGCGCAGGCGCAAGCCCTATTGGCATGCATGCGCGCAACCCTTTTGAATATCCAGCCCTATATATTTCTCCTCTCCATAATTTATTACTAATTAACTGTTTATGAATATATGATTGTTGGCCTTTAGAGTTTATTTTAAGTTCATCTGCCTCTATAGCTTACTCCCAACTCCAAGTCATAATCCTTTGCTGTGACTTCACAGTCTGTTGCCATGGGAGTAACAGTGAGGTCACAAGCAGTGCTCTATGACTTCAGGTAGGGAGAAAGCAGCAGGAATAGATTAACTCTTCAGGAGCAAAAATCCTGTTTTCATACAAATGACTCGGTAACAAATAATGGGGAGGAGAAATACAGAACTAATTGGAAAAACAAGCTGGACTGTGTCTAAATATTATGTCTTGTTAAAATTCACCTGAACTTGTCACCAGCTATTTAACACCAATGTTACTTCAAACAATCAATGAAATCCTGAGGAACACCACACCACAGGTTCAACAAGAGTACCCCTTATGTAGGGGCATTTAGCATTTGGTGAGCAGCATGTCCTTGGAACAATAAAAATGCCAAGTTTATAACTGGGCTTTGAAAGTTGGTCTGACAGATTCATCAAGAATAAAGGGACTTTTTCACCCCAAGCACCCTAAGTTTGAATTTTCCCACTTTCAAGGCTTTCTGTTTCAACCCTGACTGATACCTAAATGTAATGTTTTGCAATTAACACCTAAAGAGCTGAATAGAATATTTAGTGGTGCAGCACTGGTAGACCTGGGATTCATTTTGGGTTGACTTAAGATGTGGTGTGGTTGCAAATAAACTACTGTATGGATAGCGTGATGTAATGAAACATGATTTCTAAAGCAAGTTTCCAAGCTGTCTAAATGACAGTCAGAAAGAAACATTTGATAAAGTTAGCTTTAGGCCTAATCATGGCAGAGAAAAGAACCGCTATAAGAAAAATCCTACAGAACATATTTGGAATATGTACAAAAAGACTGTCAACAGGACTAAGAGCACTATTAGGAGGGCAAAAGAAGCATACGAACTAAAACTGACTACTCTAACCAATGATAACAAAAAATAATTTTACAATTACATAGGAGCAATGAAAGGTAACAATAAGGGAGCAAGCCCTTTGGAAACAAAAAAATGGCACTATAAATAATGAAACAGAAATTGCTACAGTACTCAACAACTACTTCCTTAGTGTATAAAGCAAAAGGAACAGATAAATAATATCAATATAGTTAATTCAGACAATTTTATTCCTTTTTATGTTGGCTTGTGCGCATGCGCAAGCAACATCTTGCGCTACTGTGGGTTTTGGGGGCGCGGCTGCTGTTGGGCGAATGCAGGGCATGCATCAGTAGGTGCGTCCCTCATTCCCCAATCAGCCTGCATGCTAGCGCCACACCGTGCATTCATAATGGGGTGAGCACATCAAGCAAAGGTCCGCTGCAATCCGAGCAAAGCTGGTCATACGCGGCGGTCCTTTGCGCTGCCGTGCTTCGCTGCCATTATGACCATAGTCAGCGGCGGTGGCGCCTCGCGTTTGCCGACATCGGGGTGCCCAACTCTGTCAGCAACCCCCCCATGTTTGTGTGCCGACAGGAGCCCTACTCCCGTCGGCATACCACCCCCAAATGTTGAATGCCGAGGGGTGCCCAACTTCTAGGCTCGCGGCCTCCCTTGCTGTCTTTGCCTGCTGACGGGGATCCCACCCCCATCGGCATCACCCCCAACTGTTGAATGGCCAGGGGGTGCCCAATCCCCCTCGGCTCGCCCCTCTTTGTTTCACAGCGGGGTGCCCAATCCCCGCCTGCATTAACCACCCCTGGTGTTGTGTGCCGACGAGGATGCCTAATCCCCATCGGCTACTGACACCCCCAAAACCCACTTAGGTGGCATGCTGGGAGCCCACCCCAGCACAAATGCCCTGTAACTCTAAGCGTCCCTCGACGGTTTTCCTTTTTTCCCCTGCAAACAAACCGTCCTCGAGTCTAGATGCCCTCCCCACCTGCACCCACCCACGGTGCACCCTGCCTCCTCACCCCTCACCCCATACTTACCTCCGGACTCTGGCGCAACAATCTTCCGTGGACCGGGAATACGTCTGCACTCTTCAAAGCCAACCGCGAACTGAGGAAATGCCGGTAAGCTGTATAATGCAATGAATAGGGTTTTCAACTTTGCTGCATATCTCAGGCATTTCTTGGAATTTTGGCACAAATTTTCAACATGGGGTTTTGGGGCCCTCCTCATGAATTCTATCACTGTCATGGCGTTAATCGGCCTCGAGCGTGATTTCGCGATCACTGCATAAATCACCTTCGGGCCGATTGAAATGACAGTGCCAGCGTTTCATGAGACGGCCTCTCAAAAAGCCTATGTTCCAAATTTGGTGGAAAAGTCCAACAAATGCCTGTTTACAAAGCGTGCTGAGCAGTTCCTACGCAGGCTCGTAACTTCGCGCATTCGCAATATTTTAACGCCGTATTTTCAGCATTGGCATTTTTGTGCACCTCCTTGTGAACAGTACAGCTGTCATTTTCCACATCCTGCCCGAAATGTGTTTCTGCACTTCCGGCGCACAATTGCGCATTCGCTGTGGGAAATCAGTGTTTGGGCCAGATTATGAAAATGACAGTGACACAGTTCACGAGCAGAGCTCCTAGAATGCCTATGTTGAAAATCTGGAGCTGATATTCCATAAAATGACTGTGTTACGAGCGTGCATTGGCAGACTGCACGCACGCTCGTACCGTCGTGCATTTGTGATATTTTCACTCTGGATTTTCACCATTGCCATTTTTCCACACCTCTTGATGAACAGTACAGCCGTCACTTCACATATCCTGCCCAAAATGTGTTTCCGCACTTCCAGCGCAGAATAGCGTGGTCGCTGTGCGAAATCACTTCTTGGGACACTTTGAGGAAATGACAGTGACACTGTACATGACGAAAGGTGCTAAAATGCCTATGTTGAAAATTTGGTGCGAACACCCATAAACTGGCAGTGTTGTGAGCGTGCCTTGCATATTTCCCACGCACCCTTGCAACTCCGCAAATTCTGTATATTTGTATGCCACATTTTCAGCACTGGCATTTTATTACACCTCCTTATGAACTGTGCAGCTGTCATTTTTCATATCCTGCCCAGCATGTTTTCCTGCACTGCACTAACAAACACCCACAGGGACACCCTAATGCCTCTCACTCTCTGCAGGGTGGGGGTGGGTTGGCATCAGTTCAATACTTGACTGCCACTCCTATGCTGCATCTCTCTAACTCCTGCACTGCCAATGGCAGCAAGACAACATTTGGCATTGACAAATGCTTGTTCATTACAGGATGTAGCAGAGATTATTGGAACTATTAAACCAAACGGTTCAGCAGGACCTGATGGAGTCCCTCCCACCAAATTTTTTTTTAAAGAACTAACTGCTATTTTACTTGGACCTCTAACACAACTGTTCAATGCTTCCCTCAAAGAAGGGAAGACTTTACCAGAATGGAGGGAAGCTGTTGTAACACCCATATTCAAAAGTGGCAAGAAAACTGAAGTAAGCAACTACAGTATATGCCAATTAGCCTAACCTCAGTTATTGGGAGGTTATTAGAAAGATTAATTCAGCAACAAATAATCACTCACATTATCCAAAATGGATTTACTGATATAACTCAACATGGGTTCTCAAAGTGTAGATCATGCCTTACTAATCTCCTTCAGTTTTTTAAGCCAGTGAGCACACTTGACAAAGGAATGCCTGTGGATGTACTCTTTTTAGATTACTCCAAGACCTTTGACACAGTGTCACATAGAGTTCTTGTTGATCACCTTATTAATATCCAACTTCAGCCAAATATAATAAACTGGATTATTTCTTGGCTTGACAACAGAACACAAAGGGTTGCAATAAGGGACTGCTTACCACCTTGGGGACAGGTGACAAGCGGAGTCCCGCAGGGATCGGTCTTGGGACCGACCCCTTTTAATATCCTAGTCTCATCCATGCAGACAGCCAATACTGCATGGTTGTGCAAATACACAGATGACTGCAAAATTGGTGCAATAATAACAGATCAGACCTCAAGAAAAGATTTTCAGGAAAATATAAATAACCTTGGAAAGTGGGCAATGCAAAATAAAATGAAATTCAATGAAAACAAGTGTAGGGTCATGCATTTAAGGACACAACAACCCAAAGTATTCATACACCTTAAATGGCCACCTTCTTCAGACCACAACAAATGAAAAAGACCTGAGAGTACAAGTAACCAATGATCTATCATTTGATGCACATACTAGAGTCAGTGTCCAAAAAAGTCATCAAATACTGGGCTGCATTTTGAGTAGCATTAAAAGTAGAGAGCCAGAGGTTGTTCTTCCCCTGTACTCCAGTCTGGTGAGACCACATCAAGCGTACTGCACACAATTTTGTTCACCACAAACAATATGGGGAAGAGAAATTATAGAGAAAGTTCAGAGAAAGGCAACAAAACAAATTAAAAAGATGAATGATCTTAGTTATTTTGAAAGATTAAACAAATTGGGCCTTTACTCAATGGAATACAGACTAATCAGAGGTTATCTTTTTCTTGCTTACAGATCCAGCAATGAGCCATCTCTCATGGAAATGATAGGGCTAGTCAACCATACAACAGGTAAAACAACAAGATCACATATCTACAAGTTGATAGAAGAAAAGAACAGAACAATAAGGAGAGGTAAATGGTACACTCAGAGAACCATAACAATGTAGAATACTTTAACTCAGCATGTAGTTGAAAGTAACAATACTATTACCTTTAAAAATAGACTAGACACCTATATGAACACAAAGATTATGAACACCACCTTTAAAATCCGAAGGTGGCACATTCTAAAAAGGTGCAAGCCTACTGAACTTGAAAATAACCTATAAACCTATGTACATTTTATACTGGTTCACACCTCATAATACTGTATTCCTGATGTGAATTTCACACAAATGTACCACACTCAAGAATTACGCAAACAAGAAAACTGTAACATCTGAACAATAAAACAAGAAGTGCATGCCTGGATAACTGGTTTATTATGCCAATTCAGCCAGGGGCTTTCTTTCTGCTTTCCCAGGAATGGTGAGACTAAATGCCCACATGAATGTTATAGTACAGTTAACTACTCACCACTGTGAACCTGCTTAACTATTACATCTGCTATTGTAGCAAGCCAAACAAATGTCCCATCTACAACTCTCAATTCCAGCTAGTATGCCTTTGCAAAATGTACTGTATTTACCTCAGTGATGTTACAAACAATAATGAGCCTTTAGTGTGTGGTATTTTGTTTCTACTCTGCTTCCTTGACATCACTAATTTTTGTTTTACAGTTTGTACCTGGGCTTGACAGATATATACCCCGTATAATGATGTGCCCTACCTATGATGCACCCTCCCACAGGCATGATGAGAAAAATAAACCAGACCTACAGTCTCTTCTGATTAACATACTGTACACAGCATGAAAAACCTGCCTCAATAGCCAGGGCCTCTCACTACAAAGTTGTCTTGAGAGCCTTAAGAGGCAGTATAGTGCAGTGGTTAAGAGTACTGTGCTGCAAACCTGGAGACCTGGATTTCAATCCCATCAGCCCCCATTAGCATTCTGTATGACCCTGAGCAAGTCACTTAACTTCCTTGTGCTCCCCAGTCACACCTGGAAACAAGCTCTGGCTTAGTGTGCCTTTCCTGGTTAAACAATTTCCCCTTTCCCTTTCCTTACTTAACCATTACGTAATATGAATCCAACATCCATACTGCTTGTCTCCCCCCATAACCAAAGAATGCTATTTCCTAGTAACCATGTTGCTCTAACTGTCTGGTGATCTTGTACACTGAGCAACAACTGTGGGGCTGGAAAAAATGAGGGACACTCTGAAAAAGCTGGAAGACTGGTCACAACTGGGTTTCAATACAAAAAAGTGCAAAACCGTGCACTTGGGGCACAGAAACCTGTGGGCAATATACCAATTGGGCAGGGAGGTATTAGCAACCACAAAACAGGAAAGGGACCTGGGGGTAATAATTTCTGATGACGTAGCAAAGCAGTGTGACAAGGCAGTGGGGAAAGCTAGCAGGATGCTCAGGTGCATGGGTAGGAGGTATCACTAGCAGAAAGAGGGAGGTAGTGTTACCTCTACAGATTTATGGTGAGGCCTCACCTTGAGTACTGTGTCCAGTTCTGGAGGCCCCATCTCCAGAAGGATTTAGATAGGGTGAAGGCAGTACAGAAGAGGGCAACGAAAATTATACAGGGCCTGCATCAAAAGCCCTATGAGGAAAGACTAAAGGAATTAAATATGTACTCTGTAGAGGAAAGATGGGAAAGGAGGGACATGATAGAAATGTTCAAATACCACACAGGTATTAATAAGGTACATGATGGTAGCATTTTACAAAGATGCTCGAGGACAAGGGGGTCACACTATGAAGTTGGAAGTGGGAGACTCAGAGGAGATGTGAGGAAACACTTCTTCATGGAAAGGTGGTGGACACCAGGAACAGCCTCCCAGCAGAGGTGGTGGGTGCTAAAATGGTAACAGGATTCAAGCATGCATGGGATAGACACAAGTGGACCTTAGAAATAAGGCAAAGGAGGAGAAGACTGGAGATCGAGTAGGGTCCGCGGTGACATTGTAGGTAGGGAAAACAGGGCAGACTAGGTGGGGCAAGAGATCCTTATCTGCCAATAACTTCTATGTTTCTATATCCAGAGTTTCCCACATACCAATTTATATACCCAAAGAAATGTACTAAAAGTATTTTATTTCAACATGAAGTTCTGCTCTCCAAACATTATGAAGTAACAGCATGGTCAGTCAGTAGACTAAAATAGTCTATTTCAACATAAGGCTCTTCTCTCCAAAAGATGATGAAGTGAATGCATGGGTCAATTAATGTAACACCAGCATATTAACACTAAGTGAATCATGGCTCAAACCAACCACACAGTGCAGACAAATAAGCCTACCAGGCTACTCTGCTCTCAGATCTGACTGACACATATGACTGACTCATTCCCTTCTAGATAGGTTGGCAGTAAAGACAGTAGGCCCCATGAAACAATTTGGCATGCTACTTGACTATCAACACTCATGCTACTGTCAGCTGTATATGGAAAGTCAGCACTTAGACAGCCCCTCCCAAAGAGATATCTAGTGGAAACCTTACAAACTACACATCCTATTTATTCTTAGTAAAACTCACATATGTAAACTGGTCCATTATAGTGACCATACCATACTGGTGTGATCTACAGGGGGAGGAGTTAGATAAGGTACTGATGGAAGCCACTGGCAAGATGGTAGGAAAAAGGGAGCTAACTGACAGTAGAGGACTTCAAACTGCCGTATGCAGCTTGAAGTCTCCAAGCTGTGGCTTCAACTAGAAGCAGAGACATTGCAGGACTCCCTACAGGGGGCGTTCTTCAGGCAACTAGTCAGAGAACTCACTCATGATGAGGCCATACTGGACCTAGTATTCATGAACAGGGACAGGGCTGCAGACTTCAAAGTGGGAGACTGCCTGGGGACCAGTGATCACCGTACAGTGTGGTTCAACATAAGGATAGCTATGGAGTTGAACCACACAAGGGTGAGGGTCCTGGATTTCAGGAGGGCAGATTTTATAAAGACAGGTGAACACTTCAAGGATGACCTGGCAAGGTGAAATGACCTGGGTGGGGTGGAGGAATGGTGGTCGAAGCTAAAAGAACATAAGAAGTAGCTGGCAGCTGGGGGCTGTGTGATCCATCTAGTCTGCCCCAAAATTTCTACCCCTCCCTGTTTTATTACCCCTTCAAGTGCCTGCATTGCCTGTCCCATGCTAGTTTGAATTCCCAACCATCTTCGATGCTACCACCTCTGAGGGCAGGCTGTTCCATAGTTCTACCACCCTCTCTGTGAAAAAGTATTTCCTTATACTGGTTCTAAATCTGCCTCCCACGAGGTGCAGATTATGCCCCCTTGTACTCGTTGTTTTATTTTCCTGGAACAGGTTTTCTATCTGGGCTGTGTTGATTCCATTTATGTATTTGAATGTTTCTGTCATGTCCACCCATTTCTTCTTTGCTCTAGAGAGTACAGGTTTAATTCAATGAGTTTTGGTTCATACTGTTCTTGATGCAGGCCCTGCACCATCTTAGTGGTCCTTCTCTGAACCCTTTCTAAGTGGTCAATGTCCTTTTTTGAGGTGGGCCTCCAGAAATGAACGCAGTATTCCAGTTGAGGCCTGACCAAGGACCTGTACAGTGGAATGATTACCTCATGCTTCCTGCTCATAATCTCTCTACTTTTGCAGCCGAGGATGCCGCTGGCCTTCTGTGCTTTTTCACATTGTTTCCTCACTTTTAGATCATCAATAACAATTACTCTGAGGTCCCATTCCATCTTTGGTTCTTCTAATTCATGCCCATTCAGTGTGTACTTCTTTCTTGGGTTATGTTTACCCATGTGCATTACCTTACACTTCTTGCGGTTAAATTTTAACTGCCATATTCTTGACCACTCTTCTAATTTCTTTAGATCGGCTTCCATTCCAGAGGCACCTTCACCTGCGTCTACCCTGTTGCAGAGTTTTATATAATCTGTGAACAGGCAAACCTTCACCTCAAGTCCATCAGCAGTGTAGCTGATGAATATGTTGAAGGGGATTGGGCAAAGTACTGACCCCTGTGGAATGCCACTGGTTACTCTGCCCTCCTCTGATAATGCCCTGTTTACCAGGACTCTCTGTGACCTATCCTGAAGCCAGTTCTTAATCCAGCTGACTATTTTATGGTCTATGCCTGTGTGCTCTAGTTCCTGAAAGGGGGAATAGTGAAGGCAACAAACCTCTGTGTCAAGCAATTGAGTAAATGCAGGAGGAAAAGAGACGGCTACGGTTCTTGAAAGAGGTAGCTGAAAAAGTAAATGCTAAAAAAGGTGCCAATCTGACAATATAAGGAGATGCATAGGGAAGAGGATAGGGAACTGTATCATGAGAAACAGACAGAAGCAGGGAGAGCAGTAAGAAGTGTGAAGGTACAGACTGACCAGAGAATAGCCCAAGCTGTAAAGAAAGAGGACAAGACATTTTTTAGGCATGTAAATGGAAAAAGGAAGACCAGGGGAGGGACTATACGGTTAAAAGGATGGGGGAGGAAATTTATTTGCCCTTCAAGTGGAGAACATGATCACTAGTCTTGCAGATCCCTTGGAAACCTATCATAAGAACTGGGAGTCTTTACATACTTAATTATTATCTACATGATCTAAAGGGCATCCTACAATATTTGGTTCTCGATGGTATTAATCTGTTCATTGAGTCTTTGAGTCTTAAGAGCTTAGTATACCTGAATTGCTTTATCTATCATGCAGATTGTACTTTAGTTTTTAATATGTATTCTTATTTGTATACCTCCCTTTAATAATGCTATTATGTTTATTTTTGTTAGACTGCATTCTGGAACATGGGGGGGGGGGTCAGATTGGGTTTTCTTGTTGAATGGTTATTTGTTTTTTGAGTAGTTGTAGAAGATGTTACTAGATGCCGTTTTGGTTTTAATGTTTTGATTTTCATTTTACTTTGGTTGTGCTGTTTCATTTTTCTGTAATTTATTATAAAATGTTTCAATAAAGTTTCATCAATTAAAAAAGGATGGGGGACAGTACAGAGGGGCATCAAGAAAAGGCAGACTCTCTAAACACATACTTTTGTTCAGTGTGTTCACAGTGGAAGGAGAAGGGGAGGGGCCACAAAAGAAGTAACAGTAGCTTTTGAAGGAGGGAGGTAAACACTAGTCATTTTACAAAGGTGAGAGTTCAAATGGGACTCACTAATCTGAAAGCAGAAAAAGCAGTGGGACATCCTAGGGTATTGAAGGAGATCAGGGGGTACTGGCTGCACCTGTGACAGTCTTATTTAAAGGGGAATGGTCATTATTGCGGTCGTAAAACCACAGGACCTATAGACCCCGATGAGCTAAAATGCATGGACTGTTCATTTTTTTCAAATACTTTAACTGTTGAAATCCAGAAGTTTATATGGTTGGTCCTGCAACTGTCTGCCCATCATTACTGTCCAAGAGTCACCCTCAGCCAGTCCCTGATGATGTGACTGACAGACTAAGCTGCAGGGGACTCCTATGTGTCAGTACAGATGCCTTAATATTGTGAAAGATATGAAGGGCATGTTTAGGCTTCTAACACTGGTACAGATTGAAGAAGGACAATGCTTTCCTTGTTCAATCTGTACCAGCATTAGAAACCTAAACATGCCCTTCATATCTGTCAAAATTTTTTAGCAGCTATACTGACACATAGGAGTCCCTCGTGGCTCAGTCCATCAGTTGCATCATCAGAGGGCTGTCTGCAGGGGAATATTAGACAGTAATGGCAGGTATAGGGTTGCAGGATCCACCAGATAAACTTATGGATTTCAACAGTTAAAGTATTTAAAAAAAGATACGGTACATGTGCTTTAGCTCATTGGGAGCTATAGGTCCAATGGTTTTATGTCTACAGTGATGACAACTCCCCTTTAACAGCTGACTGGAAACAGGAGTGGTTCCAGAGGACTGGAGGAGGGCAGATGTAGTCCCACTTCACCAAAAGTAGTAGCAGGGAGGAGGCTGGCAATTATAGACCAGCCAGCCTGACACGGGTGGTGGGAACGTTCATGGAATCACTGCTTATGGAGAGGATAGTGTAATATCTTGAAAATAATGGATTACAAGACCTGAGACAGCATGGATTCACAGTTGGGAGGACATGTCAGATAAATCTGATTGAGTTCTTTGATTGGGTGGCCATGGAATTACATCAGGGTAGAGCAGTGGAAGTGGCCTACCTAAATTTCAGTAAGGCATTCAACACCATTCCACATAAGAATCTACCATGCAAGCTGTGTAGCTTAAGAGTGGCACCAAAGGTGGTAAACTGGGTAAGAAACTGGTTAGGGGATAGGTACCAGAGGGCAGTGGTAAACAGAGCTGATTCTGTGGAGGGGATGGTGACCAGTGGGGTGCCTCATGGATCAGTACTGAGACCACTATTCTTTAATGTCTTTATAGTTGGCACTGCAGATGAGCTAGAGGGGAGAGTTTGCCTCTTTGCAAGTGGCACTAAAATCTATAATAGGGTGGATGCTCCGGGGTAGACAGAATGAGCAGAGACCTGAGAAAACTCAGGGAGTGATCAAAGGTAAGGCAGCTGGGTTTCAATGAGAAAAAGTGCAAAATAATGCACTTTGGGGCATAAAACCCCAGGGCAGAGTACAAAATAGGGAGATGTTACTGACAACCACCAAGCAGAAAAGAGACCTGGGGTTAATAATCTCTGATGATCTAAAGGTCACCAGGCAGTGTGATAAGGCAGTTGGGATGGCTAGTAGGATGCTTGGGTGCAGCAGCATAATGAGAGAGGTGGTGATGCCTCTGTGTAGACTGCTGGTAAGACCTCACATAGAATACTGTGAGCAGTTCTGGAGGCTACATCTCCAGAAGAGCACATACAGACTGGAGGAAGTTCAAAGGAGGACAACTAAAACTGTGTGGCGTCTGCATCAAAAACCATATGACGAGAGACTATGGGAATGCAATATGTACACCCTGGAGGATTGAAGTGAGAAGGGGGATATGATAGAGACCTTTAAATACTTCAAGGGGG
Source organism: Neoceratodus forsteri (assembly GCA_016271365.2). Lineage (NCBI taxonomy): Eukaryota > Metazoa > Chordata > Ceratodontiformes > Ceratodontidae > Neoceratodus > Neoceratodus forsteri. The sequence goes on from CM028133.1 coordinate 781,498,645, forward strand.
TACATAAAGTATAGGAGGAAAGTATTTTTCAGAAAAAAAGACGCACAAGAACAAGGGGTCATGCTATGAAGTTGTAGAGGGGATAGATTCAAGAGAGATGTGAGGAAGTACTTCTCAGAAAGAGTGGTGAATTCCTGGAACAGCCTACCAACTGAGGTCGTGGGGGGAAAATGTGGAAGGGTTCAAGAACACATGCGCTAGGCATATGGGAATATTAGTGAAAATGAATGGGGAGGCGAAAGAGTTGGAGATCAGGTAGAGTCTACGGTGATATGTAGGTAGGGAAAAATGGGCAGACTATGTGGGACAAGCGGTTGTTACCTGCTGGCAAATTCTATGTTTCTATACCAATGATGACCTGGCTTTCTTTCACTACCACTTCATAGTTGTATGTGACAGTTGGGTTTCCCTAGTCAGAAAGAGAATTAAAGGCACTGTGATACCACACAGTGATTAACACCTGAACTCTTTTCACACTTGAAATGGAGGGACAAAGCTTGGTGATGCTACAAAAACTGGCTTGGTAGAAGCCCTACAAAATTACCTGTTTTCTTTGGAATCTCTGACAGTACTGAACCTATTACTATTGGGATGTCTCATTCTGTACAGAGGTGGTTTGGGTCATATTTTGCAGGGTAGGAAGCAATTGGTGGAAGTGGGAATGTATAGATCTCGGCTGGCTCACATGGACACTGGAGTCCCTCAAGGGTCAATATTAGGACCACTTTTGTTTAATGTCTATGTGAACCAGCTGAAGTTTAATAACCCAGAGATAGGGTGTCATCTATATGCAGATGACACCATAATTTATGTAGAAGGGAATACCCTAGAGTGTATTAATCAAAAACTTAAATTGGCCTTTAGTCAAATACAGACATTTTTTGAAGATCATTGCCTTGTCCTCAATGATAAAAAGACTCAAGTTGTCTTATTTAGAATAGATCAGGACTCAGATATAACTATTCTAACTCAGAAGGGTAGACAAACCCTTCAGGTTCATAAGTACTGGTATCCTGGGCTTTGACTTGATCATGCATTAAAGTGGGATGTCATATTGACTCACTTATAAGCAATATTAGGAAGAGAATCAGTGCCCTGTATAGATTTAAAAATTATACGACCCAGGAAGTTAGGCTTACAGTGGTTAATTCAATGATAATTCCAATCATCGATTATGGAGATATTTTATATGCTGGGGCTACAATATATCAGTTGGAAAGGTTTGAAGTTAATTTTAATCGGTTAGCACATTTTGCTATGAATGCTCCACGAAGAACCCATAGTTGTTCTCTGTATGACACCATAGGTTGGGTTAGACCCCATGATAGGAGAAACTTTCACCTCTTGTTATTCATATTTAAAATATGGAAGGGCTCTGTCCCTACATATCTAACCAAGTCTTTTGAGATAAGAACCATTAATGGCTGCCTTAGATCAGCTAAGGGCCTGGAATTCTGTCATAGTTCATACCATCTAGAGATTGGTAGATCAACAGTGATTAACAGAGGTGTAACACTTTGGAACTCAGTTCTGCAATGTCTGAGACCATGTAACTTGCCTATTAGACTGTCTAACATTAGAAACTGATTTTTAAAAGAGGGTGTAGCCCAGGTAACTTGCTGCAGTGGACTTCATGTTTAATATCCTGAAATTTATTGTTCTATGTTTAGGCTCTTATTAATTGTCTATAACTGTGTTTTGCACTGAGAGTATGTTTAATATTTAGTATGGATTTGTATGCGTGTATTTATGTAAGGTAATTTTCTATGCCATGGGACCTCATTGAAAAAGAGCATCTGCTCAATAGAGTGATTTCCTTGTTAATATGTTTCCTATGAATAAAATACTACTACTAGGAGTTAACCTCACACCTAATTGTGACTATCAAAAGCTCAACAATTAAACAAACACTGTGACACAGGCGAATTTAGGAACTCCATCCACCAATTATTAAAAACAATTACAACTGAGAAATCTCCAGACTGTCATATAGTACAATGATTCTGATATAACCCAGCCCCAGGAAATGGCATCTTCAATACAAATGTTCTAACCACTCCAAATACAACCCAGCATTGCAAATCAATGACCATGACAAACAGGTTACTAGAGTTACCATCAGTCCTCAGCTCAACCCTCCCATCACCATAAAACCTGTAACCATAGAAGATGTGGTAAAACATCTCCTAAGCATTGATACATAAAAGTTGGCTACTAGAAATGGGATTAAACCCAACTTTTAAAAATGGCTGCATATAAAATGTCCCATCCATTTATTAACATTTTTAATGTATCTTTTACTTCTGGTATGAACCCTGATTTCTGGAACTCTACTACAGTGATCCCTTTCTTCAAATCCAATGACCACTTCTCTGTTAAAAACTACAGGCCCATCTCTGTCCTGCCAGCCTTAGGTAAAACTCAAGAATGCCTGGTGTTCAACCAACAGCATGACCTCATTAGATTATGAAGACTACAGCACTTCCCATGCACTGAATACATTTGCCAGCAAAGTATTCCTACTGTAAAAATGGAGAGAAAGGAAATACTGGGAGCAGTATTTGTAGACCTAACCAAGATCTTTGACCTGGTGGATCACAATATTTCTTTTCTACACACAGAATCATCAGTGTAATAGAAACCTACATATACTGGTTTAATTGCTACCTATTCAACATTCCTAGTCAGTAAAAACTGATAACACTCTATCCAGCCCAGCTTCAGCCACCAAAGGAGTACCCCAAGGCTCTGTCCTAGGACCCTTGCTTTTGTCTTTGTCAGTTGCCTCCCCAGTTCTGCATGCCAGTCACATGTCAGATACATAGAAACATAGACAATGAGGGCAGAAAAAGACTAAATGTCCATGTAGCCAGCCCAGAGTTTCCCATCTGCCCTGGAGCCTACTGTCCATAAGGGGTTTATCGCTCGCAGTCCACATCCCTGCTACCCTCCCTACTGCTACCAACCTGAGCAATCTCCAGACCCTTCACTCTGTCCCAGCCATGCCTATAACCATTTACAGTCTTGGCATCCACTACCTCTTCTCCCAGACTGTCCTAGAGCTCTACCACCTTTTCTGTAAAACAGAACTTCTTTACTTTCCTGTTAAACCTTCCCCTCACCACATTTGGGGGTGTGGGTGTGAAGCCTCCTGCAAAAATTAAAAAGTCCCATTGATTACAAAGGGGTACGTGCGTTAGTTGTATGGTTGGTGTTTTGACCGACCTTATTGCAGCACACACTATTTTGCTTGCGCCATTTATTGCTGTACTGTTTCTGCCCACGAAATAACGACCCCATGCCATATAGCACCATATTTTCTGCATAAAGCAGTGTGCAGCAGGAAGCTGTGACCCCTGCCAAGTTATTGATGAAATGGGTAAGAAGTAGTGAGCCCAGAATGAAGCCTTGAGGAACACCAATATTAATGATAGGTCAGATTTGGATTGGTTAAATTTGATAAACTGCTGTCAATCACTTAGGTAGTTTGAAAACCAGGTAATAGCTCAAGGTGAAAAACCAAGGGTGGACAGTTTAGTTTTGACTAGGGAATAGTCCACAAGGTCAACAGCTTTTGTAAGATCAATAAAAAACAGCCACTGTGTACATACACCTATCCATGGCCATTTTGACATCACTGGTAAACTAGATGAGGGCAGCTGAAGTACTGTGGTCCTGCCTGAAACCATGCTGTGCTGGGGATAGAAGGCTGTATTTACATAGGTGCTCAGTAACCTGAGAGCCCACCAGCTTCTCCAGCAGTTTGTTAAGAACTGACAGGATTGCAGATGGACAATAGTTATCAATATGCTGAGGATCTTTTTTTGTAAACCAGCACCACTTAAGCAATCTTCAAGATTTTTGGCACTACAACAGAGGAGTGAGACTGGTCAAATAGCTGGGCTGCTAGGGAGGTTAGCTGTGATACGGCAGTCATAAGAAGATAGGGAGATATAGTTCTCAAGAGGTGTAACACCTCATGGTGAGTGATAGTCTCAAGATAGAATGGAGGGGAAGATGCGAAGCTGTTTGCTCAACTAGGGCGTGCTGTTCAATGGCACCACTAAACATCTTGGTGTACTTGTTTGGGTCAGAAAAGTGTGAATTAAATGCATTTGCAATTGTCACAGTGTTTTTACAGTTTATACCATCCAATATCTTGTCAGATACTGTGTGGCTAACACCTTACCCATAAAATCTTTTAATATTACTCCAGTACCTAAGGTAGTTGCCTACAGAGGACTGGAGAAGCTCTTTACAGTAGTTAGTTTTAGCAACATGTATTTCTTTGTTACATTCATTCTCATGCTTTCCATAATCTTGCCTCTCAGACGTTAACCCTGATACTTTGAATTTAGACCGCCATTTGTCCCTAGCTTTGAGCGATGCAAGCAGACCACTATGGAACCATTTAGTGGCAGTTCCTCTAACCCTATGTCTTATCAGAGGGATATGCTTTTCCTGCAAGCTCTGGAGCTTAGAAACAAAATAATTTAGTGCATTTTTGACACCAGATGTGCGATACAAAGGATACCAGTCTACACAGTGGATGTCTGCAGAAAAGTCACCAGGTTTAAGTTTAGAAAAATCATGAAACACTATTTCTTTAGGAGGACTAGATGGAGCATGGGCTTTCCAGATGCAGAAGACAGGCAAATGGTCACTAATCGAGTCAGGCAGAGTACCAGCAGAAATAATCATGTCCTTTCTATTCCAGAGGGTCTAATAGATGAGGGACTGCTGGCTGTTCCTAGCTGTTAACCTAGTGGGGCATGTGATGAACTGGGCCAAATGGAGCTTGCCTAAAAGGGATTCAAATAAGATTGTCTTATTGTCAAGCCAATCTGGGTTTATATTACACAAGAAAAAGATTTAATTTTTTCTGGCACTAGAAGTCAGTAATGGATAACATTTGATAGCCCAGTTAACCCACATTTAGAGGGATTATAAACATACAATATGTAAATTCATGGAATTTCCAAGGACTAGCAGAGAGTGCAAGACTCTGCAGGAACCCTGGGTACTCACTGATAGCAAAGAGAGATGCAAGTGATTCCTAAAGTAGGTAGCAACATATATTATAGGGGAGCAGTTGCACCCCTATAGTTAGGGTTGAGTAGGCACTTCAATGTTAAAGCAGCATTGCAACGAAAATGGGTAAAAATTTTACCTCACCTTTTTTTCTTCTTAATCGATGTCAGATGTCTTTCACTTTATTTTGGTGGCAAAAGTTTCAGTTTTCATTATCTTTTAAGAATTTAATGAAAGATCTAAAACAATTATTTCTCAAGAAAAAAAGATTGCAGCCTAATTTTTGCATAGAAAATATTGAGGACCCGAGGAGGGCAAGAGTCCAGACAAAAAAATCAAATGTACAGTACATAACACAGGAAGCATCTAGAAAACCCAAATGAACACTTCTGCCAATATTTATCATAACCATAGCAGAAAATTAGCTTTTTGGAATAACTTTTTTTGTTGCACTGATGTTTTAAATTCAAACATTTGCACTTCAATAACTTTGCAACTATTCAATGGATTTGCATGAAAACTGGCATGCACTGTCAGCCAGTGTAGATGTCTGAATATGGCAAATTACATTCCGGTCAGAAGTGCAGTTTTTGAGTTCCAGATAGGTGAAAAAAGCATTCTGATGCTCACTGACTTTGCTGGGACTTCTCTTTGAACTTGCCTACAGCCCAGATGTTTTGGAATTTTGGTCTGAAATTTTCAGGGCAAAAAGGATCTAGCCCACATATGTGCCTTTTGCTAGACTGGTGAAAAAATAATAAGCCACTTGTAAGTTATTACATTTTAAAAATTTGAAAAAATTGTTTCTGAGCATGCTCAGTAAGTACCAAAAGATAGCTGTATGAAATGAAAAAGGAATCCTGTTTCATATAAGAAAATTCCTTTTTCATATGGCCGCCATCTTGTTTTCAGTTTTGCCTGAGAAACCCACAAAAATGATATTCTGAGCAGGAACCAAAACATGTAGCTTGCTTATTTGGACCCCCTTATGTGCATCCTGCACTTTACTGCTGGAGAAATGCCCTTAAAATGTCTTTTAACATTGACATTCTTTTTTTGTATCAGTGTTATATGAAAAAAGATCTTGTTTTGTATGACAACTCATGAAAAAGGATCTTTTTTCATATGGGAAATAAATTTCAATGGGATTTTCAACTTTGGTGCATAACTTTGCCATTTTGGTATATTTTGACACCAAATTTTCAACATAGTCTTTTGGGGACCCCACCTCATGAATAATACCACTGCTGATATGCAACTCCTGTCTGAAAAGTGATTTTGTGGTCATAGCAAATTCAGCTTTTAGGCATGATTTGCATTATAGCAGCTATGTTATTATGAGGTGAGATAAAAACTTTATATTAATTGAAGTCAAAATATGGCTATACAAAGTTATGACAAGTATTACAATTTCACTATGCACACTCGTAACTTTGGAAATTTCAATGACATTGACCCCAAGTTTTCAACATAGATTTGTTATTACCCCACCTCATATATGCCATAGCTGTCATTTTTCAAATCCTAGTCAAAATGTGTTATTGCACCTGTGGCACAGAATGGCATTGTAGTTGCTTGCAATTACATTTTGGCGGGGTTTTGAAAATTTTCTGTACCAGGTACATGAGGTGGGGTAATAAGATGGCTATGCTGTCAATTTGGTCACTGTTGTCCTATACATTGGAGTGGGGCCCTTCCACAGTGACATACATGCAGGGTGGGGGTGGGGCCTTGGGGTTGGGAAGCCAGGGTGGGGGTATTAGGGTTGGAAGCCAAGGGTGGGGGTGGGGTCTTAGGCTTGGGAACCCTAAGTATGCATTTCCCTACTTTTGATGCCTCAACCCTAATGGTGCATTAACAAAGTTTTTTTGCAATTTATTTCTTTATTTTTTGAGATAGTATAATAGTATCCTTATTTTACTGTGGGAGCGCAGGGTCCTTCAAACCCTGTGCTCCCATCCCTCCATAAATGCGTATATGTTCTTCCTTACTTTTTGAGATAGTGCAGTAGTATCCTTGTTTACCTGTAGGAGCGTAGGGTCCTTTGGACCTTGCGCTCCCATCTCTTCATAGATGCATATATGTATTTCCTTACTTTTTGAGATAGTGAAATATTAACCTTATTTTACTGTGGGTGCACATGGTCCTTTGGAAACTGCGCTCCCATCCCGCCATAGATGCATATATGTATTTCCTTACATTTTGAGATAGTGTAGTAGTATCCTTGTTTACCTGTGGGAGCACTGGGTCCTAACCATCCCTCTATAGATGCATATATGTATTTCCTTACTTTCTGAGATAGTATAATACTATCCTTATTTTATGGTGGGAGCACAGGGTCCAAATCCCTCCATGTATATGTATATGTATGTGGCTGTGGAAGCACAGGGACCTCTGTCCCATGCACTTTCAGAAATAGAACAGCAGTCGCCAAATTGTCAGCATACCCATTTTATTACCCCACCTCATGTTCCTGGAACAGAATCTTTTTCAATCCCCACCAAAACGTAACTTTGCGCAAGTGCAACACTAATCAACAGTGCAGGTACAAAAACACATTTTGGACAGGATTTGGAAAATGACAGCTATGGCATACATCAGGTGTTGTAATAACAAGGCTTTGTTGAAAATTTGGACTCAAAAATTTTTAAAGGGGCACTGTCAGCTTTGCCCCTCAGTTTTCTTTCAATGTTCAACTGTTGACCTGTAGACACAAAGTGGTACTAGGTATGCTGTATAAAGGCCCTGCATAAAAAGAAAAAGTGATCTGGTTATCTGTTTTTTTTACATTTGGCAGTGTTTTCTTCACATTCAGCCCGACGTAAAACACCCGTCCACCGGAAGCAGGTCCCATGCCAAGAACATGTTCAACTGTTGGTCTGTAGACACAAACTAGCACCAAGTATGCTGCTAGTATTTGTGAAAAAAAATTAGCACTGGATGAGCCGCAAAATTCTATTAAAGTCTGGTACTGAAATCCCATGCATATGCACTTGCAGCCAGAGGAAAGATCCTACGCATGCACAAGAATGTGCCACTAGTGTGCATGCATGGGATTTCAGCGCCAGACTTTACCAGAATTTTGCAGCTCATCCAGTGCTCATTTTTTTCTTCACCAATACCAGCAGCATGTTATCTTTACCAGCTGTGCTGGGTTACATGATTGTTGGGATGGGGTTGCTAAAATGTGCATCTCAGCACAGCACGCACAGTAGACATGCGTTCTCGGCACGGGACAAGCTTCTGGTTGACGGGAGTTTTAAGTAGGGCTGAAAGTAAGGAAAACACTGTTAAATATATATATATATAAAAAAAAAACAGGTAACCTGATCACTGTTTCTTTTATGCAGGGTCTTTCTACAGCATACTTGGTGCTAGTTTGTGTCTACAGACCAAGAGTTGAAAATTGAAAGAAAACCGAGGGGCAAAGCTGACCGCGCCCCTTCAAATTTCCAAAGTTATGAGCAGGTGTAGCATAATAAAAACATAGAAGCATAGACTTTGATGGCAGATAAGGACCACTTGGCCCACCTAGTCTGCCCATTTCCCTACGTACTGGATAAGCTGCAGATCCTAGTTAACCAACAGCCTATTTCTTCCTACCACCACAAGAATGGTCTTATGTCTGTCCCATGCATTCTCTGTCAAATTGTTGTGTAGGGTATCTTGCTGACAGGAAGGCACTCATCGCAGCGATGGGTGAGAGCTTTTAGCTGATTGTTTTGTGAGGGCACAGTTTAGGCCCAACCCCTTCTCACCCCTCACCCACCACCCTGGAAATAGTTCCTTTATACCTGAGGTTCTGACATCATTTCCTCAAGAGTGCAAGGTGCATATCACTGTCATATCCTCTCTAGCACACTGCACTGACAATATAAGCATGCACATTGTATAATATATATATTTCTATATAACCAATCACACACACACACACACACACACACACACACACACACAAAGAAGATAAACATGTGGGGAGTAGTGCAATGTAATGACTGTGGGGCAGCAGTCTTCCAGGAGTCTTTCTGGAGGCTGAGATGCTGGCCTATTTGCAGACAACTATCTGCCCTGAGGGAGGAAGTTGCCGTCTTCAGGCTGCACTGGACAGTAGTAAGAAACCTTCCCCCAGGCCACACTGGACAGTAGGAAGGAACCTCCCCATCCAGGGCACTAAGCGCCACCACCACTACCTCAGAGGTTGTGAAGAAAGCACAGCAGCTGGACCACAGTGGGCTCAGGAGGTGAGTATGGTGTAACAGAGGCACACCCAGTCAATTGTTCCACTCCACAATCCATACACCATTCTGGGGGAGCACCCGCAGAGAAGACTGATGACAACTGTCACAAGGGAGGCCCACAGGAAGGAGACAGAGGACACCAAAGGGAAAGGAAGCAACTCCTGGTGGGGGACTCCATTATTAGGGGTATAGAACTGGGGGGAGCTGGGAAAACTGAAGTAAGGTGCCTGCCTGGTGCCATGGCTTGGAGGGACAGGAAGCGCATCCTCAGGATCATGAGAACAGCTGCAAGGGAGTCTGAGCTGGACGTAATTGTCCACCTAGAGACAAATGACTTGGCTCATCATGAGATTAGAGCAGTGCAGGAGGACATTGCAGAGTTGGGGAGGGGCCTAAGACAAGTAGCACACACAGTATCCTTCTCAGAGGTGCTGCCTGTCAAAGGCATGGGGGAGGCGAGGGTAATTAGCACCATGCAGTTTAATGAATGGTTGAAAAAATGGGGCAGAACGCAGGGGTTTGGCTTCATTGGGGACTGGGGTTCCACCTGGAGGGACACCAGCCTATACTGGCAGGATGGTCTGCATCTGTCCAGGAAGGGAACAAGTCTTTTGAGCAATGGGTTTAAATGCTTCATTGGCAAGCTTTTAAACTAGTCAAAGGGGGAGGCACTGACAAGCAGCAGGAAAATCCCAGCCTCTCCCTTCAAAACAGGGTACTAAATGAGAAAAAGACCGAGGTAGAATGGTCAGAGGAGGATGCTGCAACAGAAGGTAAAGCCATCAAAAAATGGAGAGCAATGAGTACCAATGCCCGTAGTCTGGGTAACAAGCTTCCTGAATTAGTGGCCTTGATGGAGGAGGAACATCTGGATATCATGGCAGTCACAGAAACATGGTACACACAAAACCATGACTGGGACGTAAACATACCACAATACACTATCTACAGGAGGGACAGGGAGGGTAAAAGAGGAGGAGTAGCTCTTTACATAAGGGAAGGAATAAAAGCAACAGAACAAAAGGGTAAACAGGGAGGAGAAGAAGCACTGTGGGTAAATTTGGAGACAGGCAATGGCACCACAATCCGCACAGGGGTTGTATACAGACCCCCTTCTCAGGGGGAGGAAATGGACAAGGAAATGATAGAAAGTATACTTAGAATGGCAGAAAAAGGGGAGATATTGCTGATGGGTGATCTGAATATGCCAGATGTTAACTGGAGTGCAGTTGCAGCTGCCACTTCGAAGAGTGGAGTTATTCTAGATGCCCTACAGGGAGCATGCCTTAGACAACTAGTACTAGAGTCCACTCGAGAGGGAGCAGTATTAGACTTGATTCTCTCAAATGGAGATGGAGAGGGAGACTGTGAAAAGGCAGAGATACTAAACAAATATTTTTGCTCAGTATTTACAAATGAAGAGGGGGAAGTACCTAAAACAAACAGTAGCAACACTCTGGATACAGAAGTTGATACCAGCCCATTTACAGAAGAAAGGGTTCTGAAAGAACTCTTAAAACTGAAGGTGGACAAAGCAATGGGGCCTGATGGGATTCATCCCAGAATTCTAAAAGAACTAAGGTAGAACTAGTGACACCACTGACTACCCTCTTTAACAAATCATGGGAGGATTGGGTGGTACCGAGGACTGGAGGAGGGCAGATATGATTCCCCTTCACAAAAGTGGGAGCAAGGCAGAAGCGAAACTACAGACCTGTTAGTTTAACCTCAGTGATAGGAAAATGATGGAATCACTTCTGAAGGAAAGAATTGTTGAGTATCTAGAGGCCAGAGGGCACAGGACCCTAGGCAGCATGGATTCACAGTGGGAAGGTCATGCCAGATGAATCTGATAGATTTCTTTGACTGGGTGACCAAAGTAGTAGATCAGGGAGGGCTGTGGACATGGCCTACCTAGACTTTAGCAAGGCATTTGACACAGTCCCACAAAGATTAATATACAAGTTAGCCAGCCTGGGAGTGGTCCCAAGATGACAGCCTGGGTAAAGAATTGGCTGGAGAATAGGACACAGAGGTAATAGTAAATGGAGTCCACTCAGAAGAAAGGAGGGTTACTAGTGGGGTACATGAGGTTCAGTATTAGAGACGGTCATCTTCAATGTCTTTATAAGCGACATTGCAGAAGGACTGGAAGGAAAATATGTCTCTTTGCAGATGACACAAAGATCTGCAACAGAGTTGATGCACAGGGTGGGTGGAAAGGATGAGAAGGGACTTGGCTAGGTTTGAGGAATGGTCAATTGTGTGGCAGCTTAGATTCAATGCTAAGAAGTGCAAGGTAATGCACCTGGGAAACAAAAACCCAGGGGAAGAGTACACAATGGGGGGGGTGAGATACTAACAACAACAAAAATGGAAAGGGACCTGGGGGTAGTCATATCAGATGACCTAAAGGTGGGCAAGCAATGTGAGAGGGCAGCAAGGAGGGCTGGGGGGATACTGGTATGCATAGGGAGAGGCATCACCAGTAGAAAACAGGAAGTTATTATCCCTCTGTACAGACAGCTGGTGAGACCCCATCTGAGTACTGTGTGCAGTTCTGGAGACCCAATCTCCACAAAGACATAGACAGGATGGAAGCTGTCAGAGGAGGGCAACTAAAATGGTGCAGGGTCTGCACGGAAGACATATGAAGAGAGACAAAGGAGCTTAATATGTATAGCCTCGAGGAAAGGAGGAGAGGGGACATGATAGAAACGTTCAAGTACCTCAAGGGAATCAACAAAGTCCAAGAGGTAGCATCTTTCAAAAAAGAGGTGTGCAAGAACAAGAGGCACAATTTGAAGATGGGGCGGCTCAGAGGTAATTTAAGGAAGTATTTTTCACAGAGAGGTTGTGGATGCATGGAGCGGCCTTCCGGAGGAGGTTGTGGAGTCAAAATCAGTGGTGGAATTCAAGCATGCATGGGACAGTCATAAGGCAATTCTAGGGGTTGGGGGTAGGAAGAAGTAGGCTGCTGGTTAACTAGGATCTGCAGCTTATCCAGTAGGTAGGGAAATGGGCAGACTGGGTGGGCCAAGTGGTCTTTATCTGCCGTCAAATTCTATGTTTCTATGTTTCTTGAATTCTCCCACAGTTTTAGACCCCACAGCCTCCTCAGGAAAGTTGTTCCATGCGTCCACCACCCTCTCTGTGAAAAAATATTTCCTCACAATACCCCGGAGCCTTCCCCCCTCTATCTTCCAATTGTGTCCCCTTTTTCTTGCACATCTCTTTTTCTGAAAGATGCTATCCTCTTGGACTTTGTTGATTCCACTGAGGTACTTAAAAGTTTCTATCATGTCCCCCCTCTCCCTTCTTTCCTCAAGGGTATACATATTAAGCTCTTTTAGTCTCTCCTTGTATGGCTTTTCTTGAAGACCCTGCACCATTTTAGTTCCCTTCATCTGGACTGCCTCCATCCTGTTTATGTCCTTGCAGAGATGGGGTCTCCAGAACCGGATGCAGTACTCCAAATGGGGTCTCACCAACTGCCTGTACAAAGGGATAACAACTTTTTGTTTTCTGCTGGCGATGCCTCTGCCTATACATCCCAGTATCCCCCCAGCCCTCCCTACTTCCTTCTCACATTGCTTGCCAACCTTAAGGTCATCTGATATGATTATCCCCAGGTCCCTTTCCATTTTTCTTGTTGTTACTACCTTCCCCATTATGTACTCTTCTCCTGGGTTTTTGTTTCCCACGTGCATTATTTTGCACTTCTTTGCATTGAATCCAAGCTGCCAACCTTGCCAAGTCCCTTCTCATCCTTTTCACGCCTTCTGGTGTATCAACCCTGCTGCAGATTTTTGTGACATCTGCAAAGAGGCATACTTTTCCTTCCAGTATATCTACAATGCCACTTATAAAGACATTAAAAAGGACTGGACCCAGTACCGAACCCTGCAGTACCCCACTAGTAACCCCCCTTTCTTCAGAGTGGACTCCATTTACTATTACCTTCTGTGTCCTGTTGTCCAGTCAATGATTCACCCAGGCTACCACCCTGGGACCCACTCCCAAGCTGGCTAATTTCTTTATTAATCTTTTGTGTGGGACTGTGTCAAATGCCTTGCTAAAGTCTAGGTAGGCCATGTCCACAGCACCTCCATGGTCTACTACTTTGGTCACCCAGTCAAAGAAATCGATTAGATTCATCTGACATGGCCTTCCCGCTGTGAACCCATGCTGCCTTGGGTCCTGTGCCCCACTGGCCTCTAGGTACTCAACAATTTTTCCTTCAGAAGTGATTACATCACTTTCCCTACCACAGAGGTCAAACTGACAGGTCTGTAGTTTCCTGCCTCTGTCTTGCTCCCACTTTTGTGAAGGGGAATCACATCCACCCTCCTCCAGTCCTCAGGTACCAAACTATCCCTCCATGATTTGTTAAAAAGGGTAGTCAGTGATGTCACTAGTTCTCCCCTTAATTCTTGTAGAATTCTGGGGTGAATCCCATCAGGCCCCATTGCTTTGTCCACCTTCAGTTTTAGGAGTTCTTTCAGAACCCTTTCTTCTGTGAAAGGACTGGGATCGATCTCCCCCCATCCAGAGTGCTTCTGTTACCTCTTTCTCCTCCTGTTTTGTGAATACTGAGCAGAAGTATTCATTCAGTATGCCTGCTTTTTCACTGACCCTCTCTGCCCACCCACCGTCCATTCTATTCAGCCTCACTATCCCTCCCTTTGTCTTTCTACGCTCCCTAATGTACCTATAAAAGGTTTTATTCCCCTTCTTAACCAAGTTGGCTACTGTTGGTTATTGTGACTAACAGTCATAACTCTGCCATTTTTAATCATTTTCACCCCAAATTTTCAACATAGCCTTCTTATGACCTCACCACATGTACTCAGTACAGAAAATTTTCAAATACCTGTACCTGTCCAAACACAATTCTGGGCAACCACAAGGCCATTCTGTGCCACAAGTGTAAAAACATATCTTGACCAGGATCTGAAAAATGCCAGCTGTCACGTACATGAGGTAGGGTAATAACAAGGTTATGTTGAAAATATGAGGTGAAAATATTGAAATTTCCAAAGTTACGAGCATGCATAGCCAGACTGCAATGAATGTTCATAATGCAGCCATTTTTTGAAGTTCTGACCCAAAATTTTTAACACAGCCTACTTATGACCCCATCTCATGAACAATATGACTGTCATTACAGTAATCCCACCATAAAGGTGAGTTCACCAACCAACCACAAAATCACCTTTCCAGCAGGAGTTACCTGATGACAGTCATATTACTCATGAGGTGGTGTCCCTAAAAGGCCATATTGAAAATTTGGTGTCAAAAGGACAAAAATGACTGAGTTATGCATAAAAGTTGACCCCCCTCCACATTGAAATACAATGAAGCGCATTTACCTTAATTCATTTTGCAGTCGCGGGTCCAACTGCAAGGCACGTCTTCGATTGGCGGAGCAGATCTCGAACCTGGGACCTCAACAGGTGAGCAGCAGTCTGTGGGGATGTCGAGGGTGTGTTGGGAGCTGACTGCATAGTGGGAGGTTGGGTGGGCAGTTAGGGAATGATCGACAATGGATGGTTTTCTTTCTTCCAGTTAACATTTTAACAAAAGACATCCTTTTTTCCTTTTCAGGTTACATAACCAGAAATAAAAAGGGACCATGAGGGGGGGAATACCACTGCCAACAATGATTCATGGCAGATGGAGGTTGGGGGGTCCCACTAGCCACCAGGAGAAAATGAACCTTTGTGACCCCCCAATAAAGAAAAAGCAGGTGGGGGAAAATTAAAAATAAATTAATAAATAAACAAATACAATAAAAACATATGTAAAACAGGGTGGGGGTGACACTAGACACCAGGGATTTTTTCCCCCTGAAAAATAATTATATATATATATATATATATGGGATACATGATGGGCACAAGTGTGATATGGAAAATATTTTCACTCCTCTAGAGTGACCTCTGAATACTCACGGGTGGCGAAGCCACGCGTGAGGTTTCAGAGATCACTGTACAGGACTGAGCCTATTTCCCATATCACACGAGTGCACATCATGTATCCTATTTATACAATGGGGGCCTCATTGTTGCAAAATGTATAATTTGCGTGGCTTTGTGCGGGCTTGGGGGACATAATAAATGGCATTTATTTTAACTCTGCTGATGTCATCAGGATTTATTTCACTGCAGTGAAAATAACTTGTTTTATCACACTGGAATATGTCTCACCCCCATTGTACACGTAACCCCCACCCAGGTATGCCATTTCTATCTGACAGCTCTACGTGGTGGACTGGGTTCGGGGAGGAATATGTCACTCGACACATTGGCTAGGTTTGGCTACTCTGCACAGGGGCACCCAAGTAACTCTGGACAAAGGAAGCAATAACTGTAATGTCCAATACCAGAAGTGGGATTCTAAAGTGTGGCTTTTATTCACATCCAACAGAATAAACAAAGCATAGATGGACACCCATGGGGCTACATTCCTGGTAATGCAGATTTAAGGAGACCAGAACACATTTTATCACTTTAGCCCTCAGGCTCTGAAACACACTGGGCACACAGCCCAAACTTGTATACTGCTCTAGGTTTTCCCTGGCTTGGCTCCCTTGCCAGCCACTTGGACACTTTCCATATAGCATGGAAACATTTACTGATGGCTCCCTAAACCACCTATGAGCACTTCTGCTCCATAAGGGAATCTTCCTCATCAATCCCACATCCGGATACTTTCCTCAGGCACTGGCCAAGTACCTGGGAGAAAAGCAACGGGTGTCCCAGAGCAAATCTGTAGAGGTGAATATGGTTACTACTGATGGGGGATCTCCCACCTCTCGCTCTCATAAGTCATACCCAGCCATTTCTCTGGACTGTAACACCTCATCCTTTAAAACACTTTGCTGTGTAGATTCTTTTTAAATGCTTTCACATTCAATCTACTGTCTTTACATCCCATTTGTGCTGAACTTGAACATACTTAATAAGAGACTGTGTCCATTACTCTAGACCCCCCACTGAGTTAAGCAGTCCAATCCCCACATCTTCCAAACTGTACTTGGCTGTCTTTTCCTGACCCCACAGTAACAGTCCCTTTAGTTTCATCTTGATTCAGGTGAAAACACATGGCCCTTTAGCAGAGCGAACTCACCCCTTGGTTGCAGGTGCCCCACAGGCATTTTCTCCTCAAATAACTCTCGTCCAGAGCTTCTGGTGCCTCAGCATGAACTTAATCAGGCAGCTTCTTTTCCCTAGCTGGACCAGGGGGATTGCCCCTGGAAGCAGGCTGATTCCTTCTCCCCATCCCTGAACCATTGAAAGCGGTCTCCACCTCTTCAATGTGCTCTTCTTGTGTTCCTCTTCAGGTGAGAACACACACCTATACAATAAAAAAATAGCTCTTTGATAGAGCTTAGAGCTCTGAGGGCCTGCTTACAGCAGAGCACCTCTTTTACTTGACTGCACAGACTCTACTGAACTCTACAGACTGACTTCAAATTCCCCAACGTTCTACTCTAACCTCCAACTGCAATATTCCAATGTGGCTTATGCAGCTGTGACAGTTCTAAATGATGTCATCCCTCAGTCTCAGCTGAGACTGAGAACAGAGTGAGACAGTGTGAAATCCATTTAACTGGAGTTTCAAAAGCTGCCTTCCCTGCCTACCACTAGGTCTTACTGGATTCTAGTAACCCCGGGTAACAGGGGGGTTACATATAAATATATATATATATATATATATATATGTATCTAAATATATATCTATATATATATTCATTTATACAGTAAGGGTGAACTGATAACACATAAAATAAAAACACATATCACTCACGGACCCCAAGTACAGCCAATTGACATGTATCATACTGGAGTGTGATAAATGCAGCCAACTGACATTTATCACACTCTGCTTACCTCACCAGAGTGTGATAAATCCTGCTGCCTGACATTTATACTTACTGTGCTTAACTCATCAGCATTGATTTCAACTGTGCTGATCTCACTCAGCAAAACTCAGATTTTGCCTAAGTGCTGGAACTGCTTTCATGAAGTTAATGACAATAATGTAGTTCACCTGTCACACCTGCACCAGTAACTCTTATCTTCTGCACTCTATAAAAGCCCCAAAGCAAGCAACCAGCAGCCTTAGTTTCATACTGGAAAAAAAAACAAAAGAGAGCAAAGCCTTCCACATTCACGAATACCTCAACTACCAAGGAAAACAGCCTGCTTCACCCCAATGGCAAGGCAGTGTATCAGCTTGTTTTAGCAGAATTTTCTTTTTTTGTCCCATGTTGTCTTTGTTTATTCCACAAGATAAACTGAAATAAAAATAAACATTCTGGAAACCCCTATTGTATAAATTACACACATGATGTGCAGATAGTGTGATATGGAAAATATTCTCACTCCAGCAGAGTGAGCTCTGGATACTCCCTCGCTCATGCCTTCGGCACTCATGAGTATCCAGAGCTCACCCTGCAGGAGAGAATATTTTTTCATATCACACTCCTGCCCATTATGTATCCTATATATATATATCACACAAAACACATAAGACACAAACAAAAGGATCCTTTTTCTTCAGGCGAAATCCTTTTCCACCAGTGGCAGAAAAGGATTCTGTCTGGCAAAAAAGGATCCTTTCTCCGACCAGATGGCTATAGTTGCAGGACCAGATGGCCCTAGCAAAATCCTTTTTTGTCAGCCGATTTCCTTTTCCATCATTCCTTGTTCATGATGTGAAAAAGGAATTGATGAAAAAGGATTGGCGAAAAAGGAAATTAGCGAGAGAAGAAAAAGGATTTAAACAGTAAAATAAAAATGTAGGGCATACAAATGTCAGAAACCTCAAAGAACTGCTCATCAACTCCCAATGAGTAGGAAACATACCTAGATTTTTAAAACAGACATCTCTGAGCAGATGTAAGACAAACAAGGACTGGTCCTTCAAGAAAAAGGATTCTTATTTGTCAGAGCAAAATCTTTTCTCATTCCATTCCTCTATCAAAAAGACTGAACTGAGTATGCTCAGAACCTGAAATTTAAGTTTGGAATGGATTAATATTTTTTTCACCAAACCAATGCAGGCATGCTCTGTGGGCGAAGCACTTTCTACCCTGAAAGTTGTAGACCAAAATTCCAAACTATTAGGTTGCAGTGCAATGACAAAAAAAAAAAGTGGGAAAAAAGTGAATTTTCACATTTTGTTACTATGCACAACACGAAATCCGCTGATCTGACCAACACGCAATTTGGCATGTCAAGAGATCTACCCCAACAGACTGTGCATGCAAAATTTGTACACATCCGTCAAATGGTTGTAAAGTTATTAAAGTGTAAAATTTGAGGTTTAACATTAAAGTGCCTATTCAACCCTAATATAGGGGTTCTACCACGCCCCTATAAAATATATATGATACTGTATATAGATATATATTATATTTTTCTTAACACCTGCCATTTTTCAATGGTCTTAGGAAAATGCTGATGAAAAGTACACTTTAAGACTTAGAGCCAGATATTCAAAACTTTGCCCCTGGGCTAAATTAGTACTGTCCAGTGGGCAAACTTAGCTCAGAGCACATAGCAAGCTATATTCAAAAGGAATAGCCCAGGGCAAACAGCTTCTGAATATAGCATGGGAATGAGGCCAGGCAAACTGGACTGGGAGTGCAGGGCAAACTTAGCCCTGGAATAAGACAGTTCTGAATATAGCAACCAGGAAGTGCAGACCACAACAGCAACACAGTGCACAGCGACATACAGGTAGCTAGAGGCAACCTAAGTGGCCAATGTGTGTTCCAGCAAATGCCTGGACCCAGTACAGCTGCAGGGAGCAGCCTATGGGAAAGTACAGTGTGCAAAACAGTATAATATTCCTCAAACCATTAGCGCAGAGCTAACATGTTTGCGAGGGATTAGAACGGAGCTAAGCTGTTTCCCGGTGCAAACATGTTTGCCCAGCGCTAAGCTTTGCAATATTCAAAAGGGACATGCAAATGAGCCTACTTAGGCAGTCTCTGGGCAAACATCCAGATTAGCATCTCATTATGCCCTGATTTGCATGCAGTTCGCCCAGCATTACTGCAGGGTCCCACAGAGCCACCTGTAGGTCAGTCTGAAAGTACAGGGGATGGCCAGTTCCGATCGCAGCTCCACCTGTAGGTCAGTCTGGCAGTGCATGATGATAGCTGCAAGCTACATGTAATCAATACAGCATAGCATAGCATATTGTGCCCCACGGGATAAGACAGCATAGGCACAGATGGTGGTGGTGCTGCATGCAACTGTCACACTGTAGGGCATGCTACATTGCACAGCAGACACTACAGTAGCAAGGGGGCCAGTAGTGTGAGGGACACAGCACTGCCTATGGTGTGTAGGGCCGTGATGCTGACTGTACTGTACACAATGACAGGCCCAATGTGCAGGTGTTTACTGACTGTGGACATTACTGTTACGCTGTTGCATGATCCACAGATGCTGCACCTGTAGCATGGGATGCACACAGTAACATATACATGGCCGGCTGTGTGTGCTGTGGCATCTGTACAGTTGTGCTGTATGTGGCGGGGGGGGGCACGTAGGATCTGACAGGCACACAGGCGGTGGGGTATTCCCACTACTGGCCCATGTGCACTGCATGCTGTGTCCCAGTCTTGTGGCCACACCTGGGCTGTGGTGAGGTCTGGCCACCTGTACACCCTCCCCTCAATGGCCACCATGCCCACAGTGCTGCCTGTGTGTGCTAGCATCTGTTGGGCACCACAGATGCATGGTCTGTAGGTGTGTGCTGTATGGACAGACTACCATGTTGTCTTCTGTGGGCCCGATCACCCCTTACTGCCTGTACATGGCTGGGACCTGTGGCAGCAGTTGGCATCATGGTGGTGCCATCAGTGAGAAGCATGTGTCCTCCATGTCTGGCAGTTTCTAAGTGTCATACTCATATGTTAGGGTCGCACAAGCTGCGCTAATGCCACGCTAATGCCGCACAAATCAACAATGCCACGCAAAGCTATTTGCCCAGGGTTAAGACCAGCTTTTCCTAGGTGGTAATTTGCACCGCGCTATGGGTCATGCTAAGTTGCGCTAAACACCTTAGCACAGTGCTAGTCGCTGAATATCTCATTGCACCTATATTCATGTTCATTTTGCCCCTTGCATATAATTATTGTTTGCCCGGCGCTAATGCAGTTTGCATGTGCTATTTGGCCATTCGAATATAGCAGACCCGCGCTAAGCCTGCGCAAACATTTTTGGCCCGGCGCAAAGCTTTGAATATCTGGCACATAATGTGCAGCATTTAGGCTGAAAATCTAATAGCCTATATTAGTTTGGTTAACTATCACCTGGAAATTTTATCAAACTGACAAAATTCATTGCAAACCATAAAATCATTACTATATTTTTGCCTGTAGTCAGTGAACAACTTTATGTGTAGCTAAATGTAGAAATGCTTAGCAAAATGTTATTTGACTATTGGCAGTTTACACATTGCACGTATTATATTAGTATGCACTGTAGATGGGCTTTACATTCTTCTTAATGGGATAGAAGTTCCATTATTGACATAATTTGTACAGCTGTTCCTGGACTTTTGCCATGCATGTAACATATACCAACTTTCAAAATAGGTTTGCCGTCAGCCTTTGAGACAGTTAAGCATAGCAGATAAAATAAAAAATATTAAATTTATTGAAATACACATTGATGTGACTTGCTGAAGATGATTAAGTAAAATACTAATTACCTACACCAGACTGGAATGTAACATAAAAATGGCTAAAACTGCCTGAAATACTTGATAGGGTCTCTCATCACTAAAAATCTCAAAGAGCAGTATTAACAGATTTGGCCATACCAAGGTACCACTGTAAATTTGAACCACTGACAAATCAATAAGCAAGCTTCATAATATAGCACTGTAACAAAAGGAATTAAAAACTGACCAATGCTTAATGCAGATTATTCACATATCTATTGATATTGTGGCAGGTATGTACAGCATGACTTTCAGAACGCTTTACTACTTTTATTATTAGCTTTGCCCTCTAGTGGTGCAATTCAGTAGAAATTCCTCCAGTTTTGATTTAATTTGATTTTGTGAAAGTAACACTTAACTTTGCAGTGCCAAAGCCAACCGTTTGCTACATTGTTACTTTACAAATATTATCACTGCAGCCAAATCTCAACACCTACTCCTGGAGCATGATGGTTTTCTTCTGTACATTCTATCCAAGGCAGCAGAACTGAGATGCAATATCACTGCTTCTGTGGGTTTTCCCATTTACCCAAGTGTACAGCAGGGAGGATGAAAGCATGAGATTTGATCAAAGACATTCAGTTAGCCAATGGCTCTGGTGGGATTTAAACTAAGAATATCCTTGTTCACAGCTCTGTTCTTTACCAAGTTGACCACACTACCTTTTAAGCCCAGTAGTTTTGATACTGATTAGTAACTGCCAACATATTTACTTCAGCATACAACTTACACAGTACTGTACCTCTGAAGTCAACTTTAATATATAAACTATATCAAATGTTTATAGTAAACATAATAAATAGAATGTAATTGTTAAATACAAATATAAATATACAAAATCATTAAGGAAAAAAATCTATATTAAAATTTTTATTTTATATTTTTCAGTTTTTGTTGACCAGGAAAAGAGGACTAGATGATTCTGACCATTTTCAACCTTGTCCCGGGGGAGAGGGGATACAGATGGATGCCAACAGACATTAAATCAGGATTACAATGTCAGTGGTATTTTTTGTAAATCAATCACTATTTTGTAAATGTGCGTTATCTTATGGCAAACAAAAAGAAACATACCACTCACCAGCTCATCAGGCCCAATGATTAAAAAAAGATTTCAGAAACAAACAATGAAGGTTCCTTCTTTCCAAACAAAGCTGCTAATTTTACTGAGCTGTAAATGGTGCATTTAACATAGTAGCAGTGCCCCCACCAGCCATATACAATTTATCACATCTGCCATTGTGCTTTGTCAAGGTCCAGGGTCACTTAGCCATACATCCAAAAGCCCTTAAATACTAGTCTCTTGAAGGTGAATGCACCTGTAGCTGAAAGGAGGAAATAGTAATTTAATATTACCTTTGGGTGTCACTGTTTTTGCCGTCATCAGAGTGGATGCATGACCGTCAACTGCAAATATGTTTTAGTTGTGTATATTGCTCTCCATGATTTAATCTGACTTGCATTTCATTACACTACAGGTACTTGCACTTCACTTCTGTTTCTCTGCTCAGCTAAAAGTCTGCTCACACACTGGCAAGAAGCGATGAGTATGACCAGCTGGAGGACTTCCGTTTGGTTAAATGCACCTCAATAAAATGTATTGCTTTGTTAATTGTTTGTTTCTGAAATACATATATATTTTTTTATCATTCAACCTAGCGAGCTGCTGTTCTCCTTTTTGTTGTCCAATATTGGTTTTGCACTGAGCACTCGCATGGCCTCTACAGTAGCTGTTTGTTATTCTACAAGTGTAGTATATTTTCCTAATTTCCGTTTTTGTGTTATTCTGTGCAGTGCATCAATGACAATACAACAGTCACACTTCTAAGTCATATTCTTCTAAATGTACTGCATACCAATGTGCAGAGCTTTAACATGCTAAAAGCTGGTTCAGTGATTCTGGGCATCACAGTGAGTTTCAACTTTTAAAGAACCTATGGTTATATTACAGATATAATTACTTCCTTAAGGAAATCATTTAATCTGGTAAATGAATATAAAATATTACCGCGTAAAAAAAATTCCAGATACCGAATATGCTGTCTCACTCTGAACCTGTTATTAACTGTGAAATTATGATCAGGTAAGTTGCTAAATACATCCTTGGCTGAAAAAAAATTAAACACAAGCTGCACCAGTATATGAGACATTTCTGCACACACATCCAAGGCAAAGTGTGCTCCTTTGCAACTAAAAAGTAAAGAGTGATAGCTTTTGAAAATTTGTTAGAGATGGCATTGGACACCACACTGATTATAGAGACACCATTACATCACCCGAATTAGTTGTAATGAGTACACCCCCATTTTCTACTGGGTTATATGTAATTATGAACCCCCAAATATGCAAAATTGCGTGCACTTAAGAACATATGAAAAACAGGATGGAAGAAGGCTTGATGCCTATTGAGACCCCCTACACATACACACACACACTTACTTACTTTAGTGGCAATACCTTGTAATGTGCTAAATATATACTGAAATATTTCCATTCTGAGTTCAAGACATTGCTTCTAAGCATGTTTCAAATTACCACTGCTCTCTGTGAGAAAACGTATTTCCTCCTACTGTACCTCTCCTGAATATTTTACTTACAGCTGCTTGTTATACAGTATATGCAATAAGACTTGACAGGGTGTTGGTTGTGCTGGTTTCTCCACATGACCAAGGGGGTAGTAAGGCAGCAGGCTGAGTGTCTTTAGCCTTTGGGAGTGTGGTAAAACCAGCACAACCAATCCCCCTTATTAAATGGAACAGTGAATACATTTTAAAAGACACAAAAATTAGAATATTGCTAATAAAGTAAAATTGCTCCTCTACAAATAGTTTCTCATCAATAATCTGTCTTTCTACACAGTCATTATATGGTGTGTGTTTGTCATAGAACACAAGAATTCAAACTTCTGCAGTATTCCACTCCCTCCACTCCCCGCTTCACAAACATGGAATGGTAACATGGAATTAGCAAATTCAAAATTCTGCAGAACTCCACTGGCATACACACACAAACACACAGGGGCCTCATGTGGAGCCAGAACCCCAATTTCATATGTTACAGGATGAAGTGCAGAGAATTCTCTGGAAAACTGGCAAGGATACAAGTGGAATTGTCCTTGTTATAAAAAAAAAACACAAGAAATGGAATCTCTGAACAGTACTTGGCTTTTTAAATTTGTTTATGTGTATAAGAATGGACTCATGAGTGGAATAAACATTCGATAATTTATTTATTTTGCTTAATTTACAAGATTTGTATTTTTAAGGCCTAGTTGAAGATTTTTATATATGAGTCAAGGTGGCAGACACTTTTGTATGACAATCAGGATTGAGAAGTGTCTCATAAAATCTTCATGTATGTTGCTAAAATCCCAAATCCTACTGCCTGAATTTCTTCAGACCTGTGCAGTTATGCAGAATTAAGACATGGGTCACAAAACTTGTTTAGCCAGCCAGGAAACAGGAAATTTCCAACCCATTTTACCAGACTCATATGGCAGTTGTGGATTTGGTTTCTTTTTTGATATAGTCCCAACTCCTGACACAAAACTGGTTCTTTTAAGAAACCATATATGGCAATTAGGTCTCTTCTTACTCTCCTCTTTTCTACGGTATAGTGTCTCCACTTATTCCATGTTGTTGTTCCCCCCCCCCATCATCTTTCTTGCTGCTTTTCTTTAAGCTCTCTCCAGTCTATCCACATTTTTCCTATGATATGGAGTCCGAAACTGGCAACAGTAATCAGAGTTAAGGCCTTACATCTGTACTATACAGAGGGTTTTTACTTCTTTTGATCCTTTTTCAAAGTTCTGCTTTTTACAACCTAATACCTGAGCTGCGTTGAGGCCAATTCCCACTGCCATCCCTGTCTGAAGTCTGATGTCATTATTTTTATTTATTTATTAGATTCTCGGAAATACACCTTTAAGCGACAAGTGCTCTTTTTCAAAGGTGCCACGTCAGTTTCAGGCACATATAGGTACATTACAATTAAGGCACATAATAACAATATACAGCATAGTAGGTAGATATTGTATGTCCCAAGCCAGTGATGTTAATAGAATCTCAGATGATACACCTTTGAGCATACATAGGTTCCTCGTCAGAGAAAATTATAAACAAAGGTCAGGTAGTACAAAAATAAATGGAGTACCAAGAAAACAAGTGATCAACTTTAACTGGCATTGTACAATGTATGCCCAGAGGACAAACATAATAGGTCTAGGCACACGCAGGGTAAGAACAGGTATTGTAAGAGAGCAGAGTGGGCAGCCTGGAGGCCTTGTCAGATGGTAGGAGGAGAGTTTGGCAGGGGATTGGGGTGAGGAGAATGCAGGAAGAGGCAGCCAAGGGCCTTTTCCGGAAATGATTGTGGAGAAAGGAGGGTAGTAAGGAAGGGAGGTGGAAGTGAGGAGAGGTAGTGAGGGGAGGAGAGGGATGAGCATAAGGGGGGAGAGGGTATGGATGTTAGTGCTGATGTAGTGGGGCAGGGGGCAAATGCATAGCATGTTGGAGCGGTTAAGGTTAGGTGTCTAACTTTGGTATGCACTGCTAGTGAAAGCAGTCACATTTGTTGTGTGAGGTTAGGTAGTGTCGGAGTTTGTGTTTAAACGGGCCTATTTTTGAGACAGAGGAGATGTCATGTGGTAGGGAATTTAGCCAGGCGGGAGTCAGTATGCAAAGGATCCTTGTCCCTGAGATGTGCGGCAACAAGGTATCTGGAAGATCTGACTTATGGAGCCCCTGGTCCGATGGGGGAGAAAGGACTGACATAAGATGCGTTGAATCCCAGGAGGCATGAGTCCTTGGCTGATCTTCTTAGCAAGTAGGCAGGTTTGGTACTTGATCCTGTCTTTCAGATGAAGCCAATTTGTCTTGGTGTAAAGGTCGCAGGTGTGCGTGAACTGGGCATTGCCTGTGAGGATCCAGCAGGCATTGTTCAGGGATGTGGAGATACGCCTGAGAGCTGTTTCAGTGGCAGAGCCATAGATAGTTAGCCCATAATCAATTATAGATCCCTATAATCAATTATAATCCCTAAATCTTTTTCTTACACCACCTTCTTTAATTCAGATCCATTTAAGTAATAATTTGTCCATCTATTTTTCTTTCCCAAATGGAACACTGTCATTTCTTTGTTAAACGTCTTGCCCCCTCTATTTGCCCACTCCACTATCACTTATAAGTCTCTCTGTATACTATGTGTCCCTTCTTGGGTTCCTGCTTCTCTTTCCAGTTTTGCTTCATCTGCAAACATCTTTATCTGCAAACTTCATGACCCAGTTTTCTATTCCTTCATTAAGCTCCTACTGGACCCAGCACAGCCCGAAGAGGTACTCCACTGGTCAAATCCCATCCCCTAAGCTGCAGCATCCTTGAGGGCTGGGAGAAAAAAGTGAAAGAAAGCCCAAACCAGAAGCAGCATGACTGGACCCCATCTCACCAGCAGGCTCTGCATTTGCTGACTCAGCCAACCTCCCCAATGACTGGTTGAGAAAGTCCAGAGGTGATGGGGCCACCCTGAAGGCACAATTACACCTTGCTATTATCAATAACGACAGTAACTTTCATGCATTTTCTGTAATTCTTTTTATTGTACATTTGTAGTACTGTGTTTGCTGTATTCTACATTACAGATCAAGGGAGTGGGCCAAACCAATCGGAGTGCTCCTTTACCCTGTGCATGAGAAACTTACTCTGTGAAGGGCATCTGGTGTGCAGATGCCCTGGAAATGGGCAGATTCCTGGACAGTTTTTTTTATAACATTGAGTACTCGCTCGATCTGTAATACATTAATATGTCCCATCACCAGTTGTTACGCATAAGAGTGGTTTCACTTGTGTTCTGCATGAGCCAGAACAGTTCAGCTTCGCTTTGCTGTTCTCTCTTGAGGAGAACACGTGTGAAACCACTCTTATCCAGCAACAGTGGCTCTGGGGGATGTATTAATATATAATCTTGCATTTGTAGTATAATCAGAACTCTCTAGTGGTGTGTGGAATTTTAAATTCCATCAGGACAGAATTCCACCAAATTTTGAACAATTCTGCCTAATTCCATGGAATTTTGCTGGAAGCCTAATTTCACCACAGAATGAAGACCAATCCACACTTTACATAAACCGCGGATCAGTGCTTCATGGTTTTGCTTATATAAACAGCAGATTAGTGTTCTGTAGTTTACAAAAACCCTGGATTAGTTTGCCACAAACCACAGAAAAGTAATCTGCACTTTGCGTAAACAACCATTGACTACTAATCTGCTCTTAACTTTAAAACCTTCAAAATTCTGTGGAATGGTTCTAAAAATTCTGAAAAGAATTTTGGGAAATGGGATTGCTATTCCACATAAATTCCTCTGGTGGAACTCCACATTCTGTACAGCTCTAGTAAGAAAAGACAGTTGCCACACATCCAGGAACTGGTGTAGCAGTGCAGTGAGTGACGGCGAGCCCCCAAATCACTCTAGAATCCCACAAAACTGCTCTCAGGAGAAATTAAATTCAGAACTCAAGTTTGTAGCTAAAATTAGGAACCTTTATTCTACTAACATGCAGGAGGACTACAGGACCCTAGTGCTTTGACTGAACAGGGCTTCATCAGAGGCCCCATGATGAAGATCTGTTTGGGTGATGCACCGGGGCCATGTAGTCATCCTGCATGTTAGCACAATAAAGGTTCCTAAGCCTGGCTGCAGAGCTTGGTTCTTAAATTTAATCTCTTCTCATGAGTGCAGTTTCAGGTATTTGTATAGCTCCATTATACTTCTGGGTATGCCTAAAAGTAGTCATTGTATATCTAGCGCACTTACCTAATTAACAAACACGTAACACCACTCACACCCTTTGTTTTCAATTACAGTACTCAGCTAGTGACTTATCCAATTTATTATCTTCCGACTGATTCCAACTGCACTAAGTTTGTTAATTAGTTTTCCATGTGACACCATGTCAAAGCTTTGCTGAAGTCCAAAAATATGACATCCAAAGGTGTTCTTTAATCCATACTTGTAATGACTGGCTGGCTAAAGGCTAATAGATTAGTCAGACAAGACTTCCCTTTTGTATGGCTACACTACGATTTGTCCATAAACCTTATTTTTTGTTAGTTACTCCTCAATTTTCTGCTTTAAAAATAATTCTACCATGTTCACATAGGATGGCCATTGGGCTGATTAGTCCGCAGAATGAATGCAAATCTACTGATATAGAGTAGTGTTTGGGGTCTGTAGGTGTGTCCCACTATTAACTAGTGTGTGATGGAGAGAGCAGATGCTCCCACGTACCAGTTAATGATGCAGCACAGCTCAAGGGTCATTTCAAAACTTTCTTGTGGCCATCTCTGCAAGGAACGGAAGCCTACTATATGGCAGAATCATCCACGTCACCACCTGCTGATGTTTTTCTGTTGTTAGCAGGATGTGATTCGTCATTTGAGATGTCAATCTGCCTGAGATGCTATTTGTTGACTGAGGTGTCAATCTGCCTCAGAGGCAAATATAGTGGCAGCCAACGCCATCTGTCACCATATCGATGGCAGGACAAGACACAATATCAGATGCTACCCCCTGCATTTAATTTAATTTAATACATTTTAGTGATACTAGACCTTCAGTATTAGGCATGATGGCACACTACCACTCTCAGTGATGCTGGTTAACACAATATGGGGCTGATATGTGACCAGTGTTGAGAGCCATTGCAAGTGACAGACACGTCCATCATCCACCTAATTCCCTACTCCAACATCACACTTCCCAAGCTGAACTTTTGATGCATCTAACTTTAGATGGCTCTACCTGGGGCCCCAGCCTGAAATTATTCTGACTGGTGTAGCATTATCAGGGGCTACCATGAAAGATGAGCCCCAACTTGAAGTTATGGCACTTTGTACAGCTGTACTGGGGGCTTTTGAGGAACAGGAGCCCTGATCTACCAGTGTACCACCTGGCCCAACTGAACTGGGACTCTGGAGAAGAGGAGTTCCCTGACCTGAAATTGTGCCAGTTGATTCTGTTGTACTGGAGCCCTGACCTGAAGATGTTTCCCCTGACATAGCTGTGGGGGGGGGGGGCTCCCAAGGAGTGGGGTACTCCCAAGGAGTGGGGTCCCAGACCTGAAAGATCTGTTTCCTGGCACAACCGTACATGATGCTTTTGAGGCGCATGAGCCATTACCTGGGAATCTGCTGACTGGTTTTTGTTTGTTTCTGGTTTTCCATCTGGAGAGTGTTACATAAGAATATTCTGTAGAGTCATCACTATCTCTGAGTAAGTTGTTTGCCTGCACCAAAAGCTTATGTCAATTCAGCAGCCATGGTGTCACTCAGGAATGGATAGTATCTGCATCAGCTAGGCTCTGACTTTACAAATTTTCCTTTCCCTGAAAGCACTGAAAATTTAAAGACTGCAAAGCTGTTTCATGTCTGCAGTCTTTAAGCTTTACTTCACTACCTGTCAGATTCTGCATTATTCCAGTAACAGTGTTTGGCATTAAAGCCACATTATAGTGATTATGCTATTAAGGAACTTCGGGTGAGGCCAGACAAATGCCACTTCTGAATTCTTTTTTTACTACAAAACAGTGGCCATGGCAGGGTCTGAAACACTTACTGTTGATTGATGCAGCACTTTGTTATCCTCAAAACTGGATGACAGTGAATACCTCAATGGAGCTGCCAATATTTTTATAGCCCTTGAGAACGTCCCTGGCTTCATAGCATACAGTAGTAGTGAAAAATGATGCCTTCTGGAATAAATCTCTTGTACAGAATGCACCTGTATATTTTTACAGTTTTATCTTGCAATAGTCCTGATCAGCACAGTTTATGAAAACATAATCCCAGTATTTTGTGCCACTTAGGTCAGGGATAGGGAATTTTAGCAACCTTCCCCTCCCCAGCTAACATTAAGGTATTGCATCTCAGCTATCCTGGGTAAATAAATTGCAAATATGGGTCAAAACAGGCCCATGCTGAAATATACATGCTGCACCTAAACTGGGTCATCTTAGGTAAACACATTGCACAGATGAGTAAAATACAAACATATGAAGAAGCCAGCAGAATAAATCCATTTGGTCTATCTAGTCTGATCATACTGTAGCGTCTATAGCTTAAGCTATTGACCCTGCCCCCCTCCCCAATCCTCCCATCCTTTCCAATCGATTGATTGATTTGTATTTTGATGACCGGGATAGCCCACTGAGACAGTAATGTCCCTTTTTCAGGGGCGACATGGGGAATAGATACATTCCATGAGATACTGCAGTGGAGCACTTTACAATTGGATACAAGAGACAAGTAAATTCTGAGGCATGAGGCAAAATAGATAGATACAACAGTGTGCTATGAGCAGTAAGTTAGTAACTGGTTTGCAGGAAGTTGACTCCGTTCAGGTCCAAGAGAAGTCCGTCATCGGTGATCCTTCTGTCAGGAGTAGACCATGGTGAGGAAGCAGTGGTACTAGCCCAGTAGATATGACAGCATAAGACAAAACTTTTATATATATTATATTACATATGTACATAAATATATAAGCAGAAGAGAGCATATACAGGAGAGGGAGGAGGTCTGAAGGAGATAGTCAAGCCAAGGGTGGCAGGTGGAGGAAGGAGGTGGCTCAGGAGATTAGAGAAAGGGGTTAAATACAATTGCCCCTCCCATTTCTCTTACTTTCCCATTGTGTCTATCTCAGCCTCTCTTGAAGTTGCCCACCACATCCAATGAAATCACTTCTTCTGGCAGCGCATTCCAACTGGCCACCACCCTCTTCATGAAGAAGTGTTTTCTAACCTCCTCCCTAAACCTCACCCCCCAGCTTATGACTGTGTCCCTGCATGTTTTGGCTGCCATGTAGCTTAAAGAGATCCTCTTTATCCATCCTATGTATCCATTTCAAATACTTAGAGGTCTCAATCATGTCCTCTCTCTCGCTCCTCTCCTCCAGGGAGTACGTACTCAGGGCTCCCTACCTTTCTTCTTATACTTTGCCCTGCTGCCCCGCAATCATCTTCATGGCCCTTCTCTAGCAGCTTAATGTCCTTTTTATGGTGTGGGTACCAGTACTGTACTCCATAATCCAGATGCAGCCTCACCAATGACCTGCACAAGGGAAGTATAGCCTCCTCTCACCTACTGTTGATCCCTTTGGCAATGCATCCCAACATCTTGTTTGCTCTTGCTGCTGCTTTCTTGCACTGTGTGGAGTGCTTCAGGTCACTAGTGATCATCACTCCCAGATCCTTCTCCTCTGTTGTAGATACTCGGACCCCTCTGAGGTAGTACTGTCTTGCAGTTCTTGGCTTCAGTGTACATAACTCTACATTTCATTACATCGAAGCCAAGCTGCCAAAGCTTGGACCCCTCATCAGCTTTTTCAGATCATCCAGTAGATCCTGTATCCCTTTGACTGTGTCCACCCTAACACAGAGATTGATGACATCTGCGAATAATCACATTTTGCCCTTAATGCCATCCCCAATATCACTGATAAAGACACTGAACAACACTGGTCTCAGCACCGAGCCCTGTGGGAACCCACTGGTGCCCTCCCTACTGCTAGATAGCACCTATCATAACCTTATTAGGAGCCTTGATAGAGACAGTTGACCAGTTCAAATACCTTGGGTATGGTTAGATAGCAAATTATCCTTCTCATGTCACATCGAATCCCCTCGCTAAGAAGCTGAAAATATGTCTCAGCTTTTTCTAAAGAAACAAATCCTTTTTCCATTAGACATTAGGAAAAAACTCTTCCAAGCTACTTTTCCCCCTCTACTTGACTACAAGGATATCATTTACAATACTAGCACAGAAACAAAACTTCAAAAGCTGGACACACTATTTCACCGCGCAATCCGGTTCATAACCAATGCACCCTATAGAACCCATCACTGTGCCCTCTACTCAGCAGTAGGCTGGACATCCATGACTGCAAGAAGGACACTCCACACTAATATATGGGCTCTTGAAGCACTCCAGAACAAAGTTCCCTCCTATATTACCTCCCTATTACACCAATACAACTGCACCTATGTTCTTAGAAAAAAAATAGAAACATAGACTTTGACGGCAGATAAGGACCGCTTGACCTACCTAGTCTGCCCATTTCCCTACCTACAGGATAAGCTGCAGATCCTAGTTAACCAACAGTCTATTTCTTCCTACTCCCCACAAAAATTGCCTTATGTCTGTCCCATGTATTCTTGAATTCTCCCACAGTTTTAGACCTCATAACCTCTTCAGAAAGGCTGTTCCACACATTCACTACCCTCTTTGTGAAAAAATACTTCCTCACATTGCCCCTGAACCGCCCCCCCCACCCATCTTTAAATTGTGTCCCATTGTTCTTGCGTGTCTCTTTTTCTGAAAGATGCTACCCTCTTGGACTTTGTTGATTCCACTGAGGTACTTAAACGTTTCTATCATGTCCCCCCTCTCCCTCCTTTCCTCAAGGGTATACATATTAAACTCTTTTAGTCTCTCCTTATATGGCTTCGCTTGCAGACCCTGCACCATTCTAGTTGCCCTCCTCTAGACTGCCTCTATCCTGTCTATGTCCTAGCGGAGATGGGGTCTCCAGAACGGGACACAGTACTACAGATGGGGTCTCACCAACTGTCTGTACAGAGGGATAACAACTTCCTGTCTTCTGCTGATGATGCCTCTCCCTATGCATCCCAGTATACCCCCAGCTCTCCCTACTACCTTCTCACATTGCTTGCCAACCTTAAGGTCATCTGATATGATTAACCCCAGGTCCCTTCCCTTTTTTGTTTTTGTTACTACCTCACCCCATTGTGTAATCTTCCCTGGGTTTTGTTTCCCAGGTGCATTATTTGCACTTCTTTGCATTGAATCTAGCTGCCATACTCTCCAGACCATTCCTCCAACCTTGCCAAGTCCCTTCTCATCCTTTCCGTGCTCTCCCTGTGTATCAACCCTGTTGCAGATCTTTGTGTCATCTGCAAAGAGGCATATTTTTCCTTCCAGTCCCTCTGCAATGTCACGTATAAGACAGCTGCTACTAGGACTGAACCCTTCGGCACCCCGCTAGTAACCCCCTCTTTCTTCAGAGTGGACTTCATTTACAATTACCTTCTGTGTCCTGTTGTCCAGCCAATGTTTTACCCAGGCTACCACACTGGAACCCACTCCCAGACTGGTTAATTTGACTATTAATCTTCTGTGTGGGACTGTGTCAAATGCCTTCTAAAGTCTGGTGGCCATGTCCACAGCCTCTCCCTGGTCTACTACTTTGGTCACCCAGTCAAAGAAATCAATTAGATTAGTATGACATGACCTTCCGCGTGAACCCATGCTGCCTTCACTGGCCTCAGGTATTTACACTTCTCAGGTGATTCCATCACTTCCCACCACTGGTAGGGAAAATGATGGAATCACTTCTGGAAGGAAAGAATTGTTGAGTATCTAGAGGCCAGAGGGGCTCAGGAACCCAAGGCAGCATGGATTCACAGTGGGAAGGTCATGCCAGACAAATCTGATAGATTTCTTTGACTGGGTGACCAAAGTAGTAGATCAGGGAGGGCTGTGGACATGGCCTACCTAGACTTTAGCAAGGCATTTGACACAGTCCCACACAAAAGATTAATATACAAGTTAGCCAGCCTGGGAGTGGGTCCCAAGATGACGGCCTGGCAAAGAATTGGCTGGAGAATAGGACACAGAGAGTAATAGTAAATGGAGTCCACTCTGGAAGAGAGGGGGCTACTAGTGGGTACCGCAGGGTTCAGTATTAGATCGGTCCTCTTCAATGTCTTTTATAAGCTTACATTGCAGAGGGACTGAAGGAAAAGTATGTCTCTTGCAGATGACACAAAGATCTGCAACAGAGTTGATGCACAAGGTGGGTGGAAAGGATGAGAAAGGACTTGGCAAGGTTAGAGGAATGGTCAAATGTTTGGCAGCTTAGATTCAATGCTAAGAAGTGCAGTAATGCACCTGGGAAACAAAACCCAGGGAAGAGTACACAATGGGGGTGAGATACTAACAACAACAAAATGGAAAGGGACCTGGGGGTAGTCATATCAGATGACCTAAAGGTGGGCAAGCAATGTGAGAGGCGCAAGGAGGGTTGGAGGGATATTGGGATGCATAGGGAGAGGCATCACCAGTAGAAAACAGGAAGTTATTATCCCTCTGTACAGACAGTTGGTGAGACCCCATCTGGAGTACTGCGTGCAGTTCTGGAGACCCAATCTCCGCAAAGACATAGACAGGATGGAGGCTGTCCAGAGGAGGGCAACTAAAATGGTGCAGGGTCTGCACCGGAAGACATATGAAGAGAGACTTAAGGAGCTGAATATGTACAGCCTCGAGGAAAGGAGGGAGAGGGGGACATGATAGAAACTTTCAAGTATCTCAAGGGAATCAACAAAGTCCAAGAGGGTAGCATCTTTCAAAAAAAGAGGTGTGCAAGAACAAGGGGGCACAATTTGAAGATAGAAGGGGGGCCGCTCAGAGGTAATTTAAGGAAGTATTTTTTCACAGAGAGGGTTGTGGATGCATGGAACGGCCTTCCGGAGAAAGTTGTGGAGTCAAAAACAGTGGTGGAATTCAAGCATGCATGGGACAGTTATAAGGCAATTCTAGGGGGTTGGGGTAGGAAGAAGTAGGCTGCTAGTAAACTAGGATCTGCAGCTTATCCATTAGGTAGGGAAATGGGCAGACTGGGTGGGCCAAGCGGTCCTTATCTGCTGTCAAAATCTATGTTTCTATGTTCTATATTTCACAGGGGTTAAACTGACAGATCTGTAGTTCCTGCCTCTGTCTTGGTCCCACTTTTGTGAAGGGGAATCATATCTGCCTTTGTCCAGTCCTCGAGTACCACACCATCCTCCCATGATTTGTTAAAAAGGGTAGTCAGTGGTTTCACTAGTTCCCCCCTTAATTCTTTTAGAATTCTGGGGTGAATTCCATCAGGCCCCATTGCTTTGCCCACTGTCAGTTTTAGGAGTTCTTTCAGAACCCTTTCTTCTGTGAAAGGACTGGGATCGACCCCCCCTATCCAGAGTGCTTCTGTTAATTGGATTAGGTACCTCCCCCTCCTCTTTTGTGAATGCTGAGCAGAAATATTCGTTTAGTATTCCTGCTTTTTCACTATCCCCCTCTGCCCACCCACCTTTCATTCTATTCAGCCTCACTATCCCTCCCTTTGTCTTTCTATGCTCTCTGATGTACCTATAAAAGGTTTTATCCCCCTTCTTAACCGAGTTAGCTATCCTTTCCTCAGTTTGGGCCTTTGCTATTCTGACTTCCCTCCCTGCTTCCATCTGTCTTAACTGGTACAGCTCTCTGTCCTGCTCCTTCTGTGTTTCCTTATACTTCCTGAATGGTATCTTTTTCTCCCTGACTTTCCCCGCCACCTCTTTTGAGAACCATAGTGGCTTTTTCTTTCGTTCTGATTTATTTGCTTTACACAAAGGCTTGTTGTCTCTGTGATGGCAGTTTTGATGATTCCCCATTGTTGCTCCACCCCTCCTTCTAGCCTGTTTGCTAGTGCTTTTATGAGGCACTCTCCCATCTTGCCAAAGTCAGCCCTCCTGAAGTCCAGTACCCACACTTTTGTATGGCTTGACTCTGAAGCTGAGTTTAATGTGAACCACACTGTTTGATGGTCACTTGTTCCCAGATGGCAACCCACTTCTAGATCTGAGATCCTCTCACTGTCCCCATTTGAGAGTATGAGGTCTAAGACTGCTCTCTCATGAGTGGGTTCCGAAACTAGCTGTCTGAGGCATGTCACCTGTAGGGCATCGAGAATGGCCCTGCTCTTGGATGTGACTGCAGCAAGTGCGCTCCAGTTAATATCTGGCATATTCAGGTCTCCCAGCAACAGTTTCTCCCCTTTCTCTGCCATCCTAAGAATGCCTTCTATAATATCCTTGTCCATTCCCTTCCCCTGACCTGGGGGTCTGTATAAAACCTGTGTGCGGATTGTGGTGCCACTTCCAGTCTCCAAGGTGACCCACAGTGCCTCCTCTCCTCCCTGTTTACTCTTTTGTTCAGTTGCTTTTATCCCTTCCTTTACATAGAGAGCTACTCCTTCCCCTCTTCTCCCCTCCCTGTCTCTCCTGTAGGTTATGTACCCTGGTATGTTAACATCCCAGTCATGGTTCTCTGTGTACCATGTTTCTGTGACTGCTATGATATCCAGGCATCCTTCTTCCCTCAAGGCCACCAGTTCAGGGAGCTTGTTGCCCAGGCTATGGGCATTGGTATAAATTATCCTCCATTTCCTGATGGCCTTACTCCTTTTTGCCCCATTCCTGTCCTACTTGCCATTGTCACTTTCTCCATTTAACCCTGCCCTTCTCCCGATCGACATCTCTATGTTGGTGTTTACTGCATTTACTATCATGACTTTTTTGGGGGGGCTAGGATTTCACCTGCTCCCTTCCAGTGCCTCCCCCCTTGGCTAGTTTAAATACTTGCCAATGAAGCATTTAATCTATCTCCTAGGATCCTGGTTCCCCTCCTGGACAGATGCAGACCATCATGCCAGTATAGGCTTGCATCACTCCAGGTGGACCCCCAGTCCCCAATGAAGCCAAATCCCTGAGCTCTGCACCAGTTTTTCAACCACTGATTGAATCCCATGGTGCGGAGCACCCTAGCCTCTTGCACGCCATAGACAGGCAGCACCTCCGAGAAGGTTACCGTGCGTTCTACTTGTCTAAGGCCCCTCCACAATTCCACAAACTCTTCCTGCACTGCTCTGATCCCTTTCTTAGCCAGGTCATTTATTCCTAGGTGGACAATGACATCCAGCTCCCTCCCCTGTGCAGCTGCTCTGGCAATCCTGAGGATTCGCTCCCTGTCCCTCCAAGCCATGGTGCCAGGCAGGCACCTTACCTCCTTCTCCCCTTCCTGCCCCAGTTCTACCTTCCTAAATGCATGTATTTTATTTGAAGTGCCCAAATTCCATACACTCTATGGTAAAGCTGCACTCAGTCATGTTATTCCATCCACTTGGAATAAACTCCAAGCAATACGAAAACGTCCTGAACCAATTTTCTTGAACGCATTCAAAACTATGGTCAACAAAGGGCTTGCTGAAAGTTGCCATTGCCAAAATAGCAAGCAACCCTTGCCATTGCCAAAATAGTAAGCAGTCCTCCTAGTGGAGAACCACTACAATCCTTAAAGCACTTGAAAGTAAACTATTTTTATGTCCTCTCATTTCTACCTTCCTGCCTGCTAGCCCAGCTCCCCTCTTTCTCCCTTCTTGCCTGTTAACTCTGCTTCTTTAGCACTGCATAAAAGTTAATTTATCTCAATTCTTACTGTACATTGTTTACATGTGTCAAAACCAAACAGAATTTATGTACTACAGCTGTGTTGTACTGTACTATATGCCACTGTATTATTGTAACACTTTTGTATACTGTATCAAGATGTCCTACCAGGACCTCATTGTAAATGAACATGCTTAATGGAGCTTTCCTGCAGCTAAACTTGAAACTTGAACTTGAGATAACTTTCCCCCCACCACCACCTTCTGGGTCCCGTTCCTCAGGCAGTTTTCTACTCATCTGGTCATCTTCTCCCCAAACATGAGATCCACCAACTTCCTGACCAGCTTCTTGAGGGGTACAGAGTCAAAGTTAAAAGCTGGACTCCAGTGGAAAAGAGATATTGCATCTCAGCTGGGTTTATTCTTGGTAAATGGGCAGCAAACAAATCATCAAAAGCAGGACCCTTCTGAAAAAGAATTACTGCATCTTAACTGGGCAATCCTGGATAAATACATTGTGAAAATAAATAAAAGCAGGATCTTGAACAGTGACATTAAAATATTGCATTCCAGCTGGGGTATTGTAGGTAATTACATTGTAAAATGGGTAAAAGTAGGACCCCAAAGAAATTAAGATATTGCATTTCAGATGGGATACTTATTATTACAATTGCATAACTTTGCTAAACACCAGCTAGTTAGCTACGTGTAGGAGACGGGGCCAGAAATGGAACTGGAAATGTCTTTTTACCCTTCCAAAGGGAGAACTGTATCACACGTATCAGAAAAATAGTTTGGCAAAAAATATTTTTTCCAGCTTGTGTAATGCCACACATTCTTGAAGACACATGTCTTTAATATCGAAGGTGGACAGCTTACAGGGAGCAAAACAGCCCCCAGGCATGTAAATAGCCAGAATTGATTGGGCCTGTAATAATGAGGACACCTTATCCTGTGTTCCACCCCTTGTCAAAACATCCCTGGGGTTTAGTGACATCCCCCTCAATCACTCAGTTTCTCCTCCATTACCTCTAGGAATAACAATTTTCTATTAAAACGTGTCTCAGCTAGAGTCAGGTTAGGCTGCATGTTTGTTAACCATCACACTACAGTAAGCTGCAGTAATTTGTTATGTCTGGTTCCAAACTGCAAAGCATACATATTGATACATTGTGGTCTGTAGGTGTGTCATGCTGTTAGCCAGTGAACTATGTGGAAGGCAATCATGCCCTCTTGCCTGCAAATGGTGCTGACGAGTTCTGGGTTCATTTGAAAACCTTTAAGTGACCACTTCTGCCCATCAGCCAGGGGAGCAGAGGGCTGAAGTGCTTCAAGTGCCTTACCTCTTCCATGCCAGCAACCCAAGTTCGGGAATGAGGGGGGCTAGGAGAGGATTAAGCAGCTGCTGGGCAGCTCTCCACTCCTCTGACTGGGGAGGTGAGGTCTTCCCAGCTCTTGGCTGCCACTGAGTGGAGGCTCGATGGTAGCATCGGGCAAATGGGGGGGCTGGCACTAAGCCAGTGCGTGGATTGGGTCACTGGTTCCGAAGTGCACATGTGTCACCACAGGCATGTGTGACCATGCTTGCTGAGGCCCTGGGACATAAAGGGAGAAAATGTGAAAAACTCCATGTCTCCCCATCGCTGTCTGTGGTGGCCCAGATCTCTGTCAGCCCAATGGCAGGGGGAAGGGCAGATGGTACTGCAAGGTCCTCAGGATCAGGCTCGACAGTCAGGAGTAAGGTGGCGATGTTAGGCAAACAGCTCTATGGCAAAAAAAGAGTGATTATTTCTGCATGGAACTGAAGCATATCACATGGCAAAATCATCCATGTTGCCACCCATCATTGTTTCCCTGCTAAATGTCACATGTTGCTTTGATGTGATTTGTGAGTTGAGGTATCAAGTCAGCCTATGAAGCTGAGATTCACTGATTGACATACTATATCTGCCTGTGAGGCAGATATGTGGCCCAAACTGGCTAATATGGAGATCCTCTCTGCTCCCAGCTCAGCGACCCCCCCACCCTATCTGATTCTGACAATTAAATAAGAATAAATTGTCCTCCCTGTTCCTAGCTTAGCAACCCTCTACCTGGTCCCAACTTTAAAATTAAAAACTTTCTCTCCCCCATTACCAGTTTAGCAGCCCTCCTGCCAAGTCCTGACATCAAATTAAAACATTTCCCTCCCCACTTCCAGCTCAGCGACCATTCTGGTCGAGTCCTGACTTTTATATATAAAAACCTTCCCTCCCAGCTTCCAGGTCAGCAAACCCTCCACCCAGTCCCGACATAAAAAATAAATAAAAACATTCCCTCCCCACTACTATCTTAACATCCCTCCCAGCTAGTCTGAAACTTTAAAATTAAAAACAAAAAAACTTTCTCTACTCACTTCAATGCAGTAACCTTCTTGCCCAGGGCCAACTCAACTGGTACAATACTTTATTTAAAAGAATGGGACTTCTCTAAAAGAACGGATCCACTGGATCACCAGGGAAACTTTTTTTTAAACTACAAGCCACTAGGTCACCAGGGCTACTATTTATTTAAGTAGCCACTGAGAAGTCAATAACTGTGCCCCACCTCAATAACTGTATTGTTTTCTTTGCTCCTCTTTCCTACTTTATTTTCCATTTCTCCTTTCTTCCCCTTCATTGACCCCTTACTTCCTCCTTTTAACTATACATATGTTCTTTAAAATACCTCTTACTTAACTAGTACTATTATCTTCTACCCTCATTACAAATTTTACTTTGCATTCATATATGTCTCCTTTTGTTTCTTTATAGGTCAGATCAGATGTTAATCCCCCTGCCAATCAGATAAGTACTGTTTTAAATTTACCCTCCATATATTTCCTGTCTTCTACTTAAAGAACCACAGATCCTTTGCGAGTCCCTTCCTAAATGTTGTCTTTCATATTCAACTGATGATGTCCATTTAAGACCCCCTACCCAGTCTCTCCAGGACATCCCTCCACTCCAACAGAGTAGGTAAGCCCTTATTTTACTAATTTCCCCTCTGTCACTAAGCATTATAGTGCCACTACTGATACGTGATATAGAATGGTATCACTGTGGCCTCATTTCAATCTCTGGCCACCTTCCCTGTCCCAAGAGATTCATTAAAAAAGTTAATCAGGGAGTCTGCTAATTCCTTGACCAGCTCCTTAAGGACCACTGGATAGATTTCATCTGGCCTTGCTGATTTATCTACCTTTAAGCTCATCAGTTTCTCTGACAAGATCCCCCCAATGCCACTGAATCCTTCCATTAAGTTTAAATGGTCCGATACAATCCAATGTATTCTTTCCATTGTACCTATTCCCATTTCCTGGTCAAATGCAACCCATCACATCTAAAGAGGTCATCTCTGTTCTCTTTGCCAGAAGTTGTCCCAGTTCAACAGAAAGGCAACCCCTTCATTCTTGACCCGATCACATAATCGGGCATTTATCAATTGAGTCACCTTTTGCCTCACAGGACCAGCCTTCTGGCACAGGTAGGATCACTGAGATCATTATCTTTCACTCCTTGCTCTGAAGGCCCTCATATAATTCTCTGAAGTCCAGTCTAATGTCATCATCTATTCTTCTACATATATTGTTCGTATTCACATGAACAACCACTTTAGATTCCTTCCTAGCCTCCTTCAGAATTCTGTCTACTAACCTGCATAGATTCTTGACCTTTGCTCCCTAGGAAATAACTCCCTATCCTGTTCTTGGTTTTTGTACCTACCTTCTGTGCAGTCAACCTAACTGTGGATTTACCTATGACCACTAGCTACTTTGGCCCCTTAGCCACCTCAGTACCTGTTGTTTCCTCCTGTGTAACAGAAGCCTCCATCTGACAGGGCCCCCACTTCTCCCCCCCTCCAAGTCTGACAAGATCTCAAAACTGTTGCTGAGACTAACTATTGACTGTTCTGCTCTGTGCCCTCTTTTCTGCCTTCTGCCTTGCACCCTGTCCACTCATCATTTTCCTAATCGTCTCTCTCCCACTCTCTTTCCCTTCCCCCACCTATCTGCCCCTCTATAAGAAGCTTCTCCACCTGCTCATCCTCTTCCCTATGAATGTTCAGCAGGGACTGGTCAACAAATATTTCCACTGCCCTGATGTTGTGAGTTTTAGCCAGCATATCTCAACTCTTGTATCCATCCTGCAGGGTGCATGTTAAGCTATACCTTTCACCAAACAAAACTATCCCCATCTCTGCCTTCCTCAATTAGTATATACTATATATGTCACACTCCCACCACCTGATGCCCATCCCCTTGCCACAGTACTATCTGGGTCTCTCCATTAAAACTATAGTACAGGTTCTCTATGCAAGGACTGCTATGGTACTTACTTAGTTCTCTGTCTTGATCCCCTCTCTGGCAGTGTGTGCCTGACGTCCTTGCCTCATCTTTCAGCTATCTCAGAGGTAAGCTTGAGACTGAACTTGCCTCTGCCTCAAGTGCCTTCACTTAGCTCAACTCTGCTCACTGAGGCAACCTTTTATAGTGGATCTGTGGCCCACTTCCTCTCGAACTGGCCACTTCCTATTCTTACCAACAGATTTAAACTGAAATTAAACATTTCCAGAAATCACTCAGCCCTTACATGAAGCCTCTTTAAATAATTTACACCCCTTTTAAATAATATTTTTTTTCTGAGTTAACATTTGTTTAACTTAAATGTCCCCTGTTTCTGCTTACATGCCTTCAAATTATCTTTGCATTCTATCTAATCTAAGGAAACCCCAGTTGAGACACTACAAGTCCCACAATGCACTGACCAGCTTCTGCAATGCTGAAAATGGCTCAAATGATGCTTACTCCTGAACACTGGTTCATCCACATTGATACAGAAGTTTGGAGTCTCTCAGGCACTAAATTATTTTATAACCTCACCACTGGCACAAAAAGGTAGATCTTTTTTAATTTCAAAATGCACAAACTTCTGCCTCATTTTATTTTATTTATTTATTCCACATAAAACTCTATTTACAAAGGGTTTAGG
The DNA here is from genome assembly GCA_016271365.2 of Neoceratodus forsteri. Classification (NCBI taxonomy): domain Eukaryota; kingdom Metazoa; phylum Chordata; order Ceratodontiformes; family Ceratodontidae; genus Neoceratodus; species Neoceratodus forsteri. The sequence continues at coordinate 781,540,925 of CM028133.1, forward strand.
ATCAGCAACAACAGAAAAACAGCAAGTGCAGGAGATTTTCATGTACACAGTACAACTCAATACAGTATGGTAACAATACAATACAGCAAGATTATAGTTAAGTGTCATAGAGGCATCGGTCAGTAAGCATAGGAAGATCAGGAGCAGCTGTACAATCCACAAGTAGTGTTTTATTATTAACAGTAATAAAAAGTAAAAAAAATAAAAATTGTTCTGTATAACTGTTTACAAAGGCAGTACAAACAAAGAAAACAAAATCCTTCATCTGAGAGTATCTCTAATTCCAAGTGTCAGTCTCTTCCCAGCAAAGATTGCTGCTCTTTTTATAACAAGTCTTTGCCTGTCAGTTAACTTCTTCATCCTGAGCTCATAAAGGAGACATCCTGTTTCTCACAAAAAGTATCAGAGTTCTTGTCAGTTTCTCTGCAGAGAAGGCTTGCAAACAAGCCTGAGAGGAACTCAAACTGCATCTCAGGTTTTTTTAATTTATTTTATTGAAATCTCGGATTACAACCTTTGAGCTACAAGCTCATTTACAAAGGTTCCACATCAGTAAAAAAAATGTGAATGTACTATAGTACAACACTGAGTTTCAATGAACATTAAACAAATGTCAACAGTAATATGACTGACAGAGTACAGTACATGGGATAGGGTTTGTGCTTTAACATATAGGCAGAGTCAGAGCTGCAGCATTAATTAGCATGAGAGAGTAGGGGGGGGAGGAGGAGGAGGAGGAGGTAGGGAAGTTCAAGAGTGAAAGGGAGGGGTGAATTAAGGAGGTGTTTAGTTTGCAGGAACCACTGGCTAGGGGTAGCCTTGTCAGGAAGGGGTGGAGGGGGTGGAAGGACAGGAGGTGAGGAAATAGGTAGGGAGGAGGACCCCCGGGGAATAGAGGAGGTGGGACTGGGGCTGAGGCGGGGGGTAAAGGGGTTGCTGGAGGAGGAGGATAGGAGGGGGAAGAAGCAGATTGGGTGATTGCATCAATGTGCACTGGTGGGGTAGTCAGAATTTTTTACCAGATGGGTTGATCAGGTAGGGCAGATGCATTGCCCCTGGCTGGACAGGTAGGATCTAAGTGCAGATTTGAACAAGCCGATTTTGCTAATAGTGGCTAGTTCAGGTGGGAGTGAGGTAAGACATAGTGGGGCCCGGTATTCAAAGGATCGCTGACCTTGGGTGGTGCAACAGAAGGGGATCTTGATTGAGATCTTATTGGATGTCCTTGTAGTCCTTGTTGGTGAGACCTGGTGTATGAGGGAGCTAGGCCCTGGAGAAAGTAGACCCAGAGTTGCTTTTTTTGCAAGGAGACAGGTTTGATAGCGGGCCCTGTCATTCAGATTTAACCAGCCGGTTTGCTGGTAGAGGTGGCAGGTATGGGTCAGGCGTGGGGCACCAAGTGTAAGTCTGCAAGCTTTGTTGAACATGGTGGCGAGTCACCTGAGGGTGCTGTCAAAGGCCACATTATAGACAGCAAGGGCCTAATCAATAGCTGAGAAGACCGAGCTGGTGATGGCAAGCTGGAGAGCTTTATCAGTGAGGCAGCTACAGTGCTTATATAACAGGCCGAGCTTCCCGTTAGCTGTAGTTGCCACATGATCGATATGTGTGGTGAATGAAAGGGAGCTGTCTAGGGTGAGGCCCAGATATTTTAATTTGAGACCATTTCAATGGAGGTCTTTTGTAAATTTTGGATGTTCAGGGTTGCAGCCCTGTAACAGCTGTGCGTAAGGGCGAAGAGCATGGACATCTTTTTGTGGTTGACTAGGAGTTTAGCTTTGTTAGACCAGTCTTCCACATTGTAAAAGTCCTGTTGAAGATGCTGCTCCAGTGCAATAGGGTCAGAATGACTGGAGTAGATGACTGCATCATCAGCGTAGAGAAGGATTTTTTGTTGACAGGCTAGTGGTAGGATGTTTAGAAAGAGGCTGGGGGGGGGCCCAGGATGGATCCTTGGGGGAATCCGATGGCCACTTGAAGAGGGTCAGAAAGTACATTGCAAATTTTTAGCTGATGAACATGTCCATAGAGGTAGCTCTGGAACCAGCACAGTGAGTCAGAGGAGAGCCCAGTTGCCTCTAATTGGGCCATGAGGAGGTCATGGTTGACCTGTCAAAAGCCTTGGTGAGGTCTATAAAGGTTGCCCCCACCAAATGCCCCTGGTCGAAGGCACTGTGAATGTAACCCGTGAACTCGAGAAGCGCTGTGGTAGTGCTGTGGTGTTGATGGAAGCCATGTTGCTGCTGGCATTGTAGCCAGTATTTGTCAAGGTGTTCCACCAGCTGATCGTAGACTATACGCTCTAGGGTTTTTGAGATCAGTGGGAGGACTGAAATTGGGCGGTAGTTGGCATGGTCAGTCTTACTGCCTGCTTTGTGAACTGGGGTTACGATTGCGGCTTTCCAAAGTTTTGGGAAGGTACCTGTGGTGAAGGACAGATTTACGATACAGGTCAGTGGGGTCAGCAGTTCGTCAAGGGTAAGAGAGATTTGTTTTAGATCAAGGCCCCAGGAGCTGTGCCTGGACTTCCCAAGGACTTTGGAGAGATATTTTTTTTTTACCTCACCTTTAGATAGTACTCTGAGGTAGAATGGGGGAGGCTAGGTACATTGGGGGGAACTAAGGGGGCTGGAGTTGTTGGTACCGCTTGGTCTTGGAAACTGGGGGGGGGGCACTGTACTGAGGTCAGTAAAGGCTTTGTTGAAGATGTCTGTGATGGATCTGGGGTCTTGTGTGAGGGATCCATTGTGGCTCAGTGTTGTGGGTGCTGAGGTATCCCATTTCCCAATGACTGCATTAATGTTATCCCAGAAATAACGGCTGTCCCCCCAGGTGGAGTTAAGCTCGAGTCTGTGGAAGTTCGCTTTAGTCTGACGGATTGCAATGATGCATTTATTCCATGCAGCCTTGTAGTTTTGGATATCCTGGTCAAAGAGATTATTTTTGTACTTATACCATAGGCAGTCCCTGAGGCTCATCAGGGCAAGAAGGTGAGGGGTTATCCACAATTTATGCGAGCCACTGATTTTCCTTTTAGATATGGGAGCAAATATATCGCAAGCAACATTGAAACTAGCAGTAAATTTACTCAGAGCTGTATCAACGTCTTTGGCACTTAGGATGGGTGCCCAGCTCAGTTGCTGGAGGTGTTGCTTAAAGAGTCCTAACATGTCCTTTTTTAGTATACAGGATAATATCACCTTGGTGGGTGGTTTAGGGGCCTTGTTGGACCAGGTGAAGATTACGGGTGAATGGTCACTTAGGGAGTCTGGGAGCACTTTTAGGCCTGAGATATGTTCTGGGTGGTTAGTTAGTACACAATCTAACAAGGTACTGGTGTCTGATCTGTAGTTTGTATGGGTGGGTTGGTCCATTAGCTGAAGGAAGTTGATTGAGGAGACCGCATCCTTATAAGTGGCAGAGTCCTGGGACAACCAATTGATGTTGAAATCACCCAGCACTGTGACTTCGCTGCTAGAGTGGATGTCGGCAAGCTGCTCATGCAGTACACTAAATTCCACAGCTACTTCCCTAGGGCGTAAGTAGGTGGAGATGAAAATAAGGCCCTTGCCCTGGGTGCACAGGGTAAAGTGCACAGGGAGAATCTGAATTTTTTTTCCCATTCTTAAATGTGAGAGAGCTATCCCCCGCAGGTAATCTTTTATATAGACTATGCAGCTGCCACCCCTCTTTCCTAGCCGATCATGGCAGAAGGGGGTGTACCCATGGAGCTGGACTTGACTGTCCTTGGTTAACCCCCTAAAGTTCAAATAGCTTTTTGCAATCATTTCAACAGTTTAACTTTATACAGTTTCAAACCAAGGGATCCCAGTTTCACATACAGATTCACATATATTTTATAACAGCAGATATGCAAGGGGGAAGAAAAGACAGAAACAGCAAATGTAGACAAAGAGATAGCGAGAGGTAGAGAATCGCGAGACCATCAGAGTGATCAGATCCTAGGTTTCACAAGAACGTTTGGATGCACAACCAGACAGACAAGAGACAGAAAAGGAGAGGACAGAACAGATCCTTGCGTTCGCCTCTTTCTGCATAAGAAATGGGACAGGGCCCTATTCAACCCTGTCACATTAAGACTCTGTAAACAGCTAATGTCACAGGCAAGAGACAATTATGCAATTAGTACTGCCATAATAGTGAGTCAATACAATGGGTGTCATGGTAATATAACAGACCAGTTAAGGCACCAGAAAGCAAAAAGGCAAGATATTCAGAGGTAGCAGTTGCAAGATCCAGAGAGGGTGAGGAAAGAGAGAAGCTGGAATTTGAACAGGTTCACAGTGCAATCGGTTTTTAGAGAGGGATGGAGGGAGGTAGGTAGGTAATTTCATAGCTTAGCAAATTGGTAATAGAAGCCAGCTTGGCTCAGGGAGGTTTTTCTTTGAGGGAGTAGCAAAGTGTGCCACAACACACCCCTAGTGGAATATTTTTAGTCAACAAAGCTGAACACTGCCTGCAAACCAGGGGACAGACAGCCACAAAGAGCTTTTCTACAAGTGATCAGGGTGTGAAAGTGCAGTTTAGAGTCCAGGTTGAGCCAGTTTAGGCTGCTATACAGCACACAGGTGTGGGTGTCATGTTTTTGATCTAGTGCGAAGTAGCAAGTTCTGTTAAGGAGACACCCAACTCTAGGTAGCACACTGTCGCTTGCAGAGCCATAGACTGTAATCTCATAGTCAATTATGTTAGAGATAAGGCTCTGTACCAGGAGTTTCTTAATGTCTGGTAGGAAATTGTTCATTTGCCTGTACAGTAGCCCTAGTCTGGAATTGACAATCTTAGCTAGAAGGTTGAAGTGAGCAACAAAGGACAAATTAGTGTTGAGGGTGTCCACTTGCTCAAGTGTGGCTCCAGATGTGGATGTAATGGTTAATGAAAGGGAGGAGGGGGACTTGTGGCACATAGCAAAGACCATACATTAAGTTTTCTTGGTGTTCATAACCAATAGGTTGGAAGTGAACCATTCCTGAATGGTGTCAAAGTCGGGCTGCAGCCTCTGCTTCAGTATCATCACACACTTGTCACTGGAGAGGATGACTGCATCATCTGCATAAAGTAACATTTTTGAGGACTTGTAGGAAGCAGGTAGTTCATTTATGAATAGGCAGAAAAGAAGGGGTCCAAGGACTGACACTTGAGGAACACCTACTGTGACAGGTCTAATATCCGAGAGTACATTGAGACATTTTACTGCTTAGGTTCTACCAGAAGATAGCCTTTAAACCAGAGGATCACAACATATGAAAGGCCAAGCTTAAGTAGCTTATGGCAGAGGAGAGCATGGTATACAAGGTCGAAGGCCTTGGTGAGGTCAATGTATATGGACCCAGCCATTTCTTTCCTGTCCAGGGCAGTATAGCGAGTCTGTGAAATGTGGGAGTGCTGTCGTTTTTCCTAAAGTCATGCTGCTCCTTAGCCAGGAGTGCTTACTGATCCAAGTAGTGAGTGAACTGATCATTAACAACCGTGTCTAAGGTTTTTGATGGAGGGGGGGTAGACTAGAGGTAGGGCAATAATTAGAGGGTAGGTTATTAACACCCCCCTCAGCTAAGCTTCATATCATACTGCTGGCCAATTAGAGAACTTCACAAGAACACTATAGGATTATTTAGTCAAGTGTTTGGTAAGCAGATAAGTATACTAGGTAATAAAATGTTATGTTCAGGAATGAGCAGGGTATTAGAAGGTACACAATACAAGTAATGCATAATAGTAAAATGTTGTTAAGTTAGTACAATTTAGGCATTAAAAAACATAAATGTCCTTGAGAATTGCCATGTGCATTTAATGTTTGTTGGCACTTTGATCACAAGTCTATGCACTAGAGATTCAAAAAAATGTAATAAGCACATGCTTACCCTGCAATTTATTCATCCCTGCATATGAAGCAGGGCATCATGGACCTAGAGTGCCTTCAGACCTTCAATTACTATGTCAGTATATTACTATGTATAGTCCAGAAATCAAACTACAGCTGTTTCCTGGAGAGCAAAGCACACATCTATGAAGAATGTAACAGTTACACAGAATTTAATTTCTACACCAGCTTATTTCTGTGCAGAAACCTACTAATGAATAGTTGAAAAGGTCAGGAAAACAGTCCAAAAACAGTGGCGTAACCACCCAAGGGAAAAGTAACTGCCAAGACCAGGTTCTATATCCAATTCTGTATATTCCATGACACTTACAGGCACTTTAAAAACAGACTTCTCTATTCTGCAGCATTATTGGGAAATCTAACCTAACTTTATCTCAAGTAACTGGCCTAGTAACTATGATAATAATGTGTCAATGTTTTCCAAACATAAATGCATATTCTTGAAAAAGACCAAGAATGAGGGATGTGAAGCACATTTCAGTCCTCGCAGATAGTTACAAAAATTGTTGAGTTGGCAGTAAATGATCTGCATTGTTTTAAAATCCTAGAATCCCATAACTGGCCAAGTTTCCACTGTCTGTTGTCCACTAAATTCCAAGGTCTTGGAACCCCGAGTTCATAGACAGTTGGACAAGACACATTTCCTTGCTCTGTCAGATAGACCTGTAATGCCTTAGCTATAGAGTTCAAGGCTTTGTGAGGCAGACAGTGTGATTCTGTTTCATTATGATAAAGTATGTATATTGAATTCCTCACTAATGGCTTCATGACATGGTATTTTTTTAGTGTTATCTTTGGGTTACATAAAGAAACAGGAAGTTTGGCCATAAACAATGTAGTCATGAAAACTCTTCTCACCAAACCATGTTCATTTGAAAAATATGCATCCTCAGGAAGGCAGGATAATAACGTTGATTAACATTCTATGGGTCCTTTAAAAAATATGACAAGTAATCAACCAATATCAAACCACCAAAAAGAAAATATTTATTCAGCAGTCACCATATAAATAATTAACAACCTATATATCCATATAAACATTTATTATTGAACTTTTCACTTATTTCTAATACATTCACTGACAGTAGGATCAAGAAAAGTGTTTTATAAATGAAAGCTAAATGAAAAGCAGCTGTTACTGTAGAAAACTTAGACTTCGGCATCAGAGTCAGTTTAGACAGAACTGTTATGAAAGGCCAATAATGACAAGAAGGGACATTGCCAGCTTTTGAAAGCATAAACAGGCATGCCATTGCAATGCGAACTACAGAGTTAGGATGCTCATTTATAGTATAGAAAATAGATTTTATTACTATGTTTACTCAATAAATATATCTTTCAACACTTTAAGCACCCAAACACCAAATTAATTCCATTAGTTGATGAAATGTGCAGTAACAAAATCTGTGAAAGATTAATGTGCTTGTTTTGTTAAATTTACAAATTCTCTTTAAACAAAGAATCTGCAAAGTTGTTCAGCTCATGAAATTAAATGATGTTTCCCACATATTCCAAGCAAATACTGTACATAAAATCACATGTCACTCCCACTAAGTTAGGCAGTATTATCCTCAGCTTGGGTTGGCCTTCTTTTTCACATTCATAAGATAATGTCTGTATGACTTACCATGACTGCAGCTGCTGAACATTTATAGTGTTTTTGTCTACAGTTTGTAAGTACGTGTCCCTATGTGTATATTTCATATCATATATTACTAACTCAGTCCCCATTGTTTTTACCCCATCCATTTTCTCCATTTATGTGCTGTAAATGTGTACATTTTGCCTCCATGTGTTTTATCTTGGTATTGTAAATTGTTGCATATCATATGTTACTGTTTAACAACCCTGATGTTCCTGTTTCCCCACCACTCAAGATGCAGCTGTAAACAACCCCCATTTGGACTCTGCTTGCATATACAGTAAAATACATTTCAAGTTAAAATTAAAAAAAATCTAGCTGGGTCTTGGATATTACTGAACAGGTCAGTACTATACTCAGCAAGTTATGACTATACTTTATTTTAACTCCATTTACTCTTGTATGCAATGTTTCAGTGTACACAAGTGTAGGGCTGAAGGTATGACCACCAATCAAAGTGCTATCCTCAGAGCTGCTTTAGACAGACTAGGAGACATACAGTACAGGAGGCAATACCTCAGCTGAAAGCAGATCATATCTGAGACAATTTGGCAAATGCTGTTAAAATATAAAAATATGAAGAAATATCGATTGACTCCTTATTAAATAGCAAGTTCTATTTTATTGTAACATCCACCATTACTATGGTAGTGTTTCATGGCTTTTAAGCCACTTCTTCAAAACACTTTTGGGTACTGAATCAATGATGCTTGTCTCACATCCAGCAGTATGAAGCTTCATGAACTCTCCATTTTTGAAAAGCTTTCATGGCTGCAGCAGTTCATACCACTTATATGCTCCTCTGTAGGTATTGAGTTTCTCTCATCTGGAACAGCCATCCTCCATGCTACGAGAACAGTCATTTTGGACATCACAGAGCTCTTGAAGTCATGGAGTCTCATGTCTTTTACATGCTGGTGGCTGGTCAGGATGCAACATTCATCAGTACACTGCATCCACTGCACGTGCTGTTGGCACGTCATGATGCACAATATCATCAGGATGCACATTAAATATATCTGATTAAGCTGTCTATGTTGTAGTTTTGTGTTTTCTATTGTAATGGATAACGGAAAGGGTACCTGGCCAGAATTCAATCTAGTATGGACACTAACCAGAGGTGGGAGCTCATAAAGCTGGGGATAGTGGAGGCAACCAAAACCTGCTGCAAAGCCCAGAGCAAGAAGGCTAGGGCTAAGAAACCAATCTGGTTGAGCAAGGAGGTCATGGAAAGGTAAGGAGGAAAGAGCTGCCTTTAGGAAGTACAAGAAAACAGAGAGGGGGAGGACAGGGAGGAGTACTTGACAGAATCGAAAGGAGGTGACAAGGGCAGTGAGGACCAAAGCATCTATGGAACTCAGGCTGGCACAAGGCATTAGAAGGGGAGAAGGACTTTTAAGTATATCAGGAGAAAAGGAGCTGTAAGGACCACATAGTAAGGATTAGGAAGGAGGGGTTGGGTGGAAGCAGGGTGTGATAAGGCGGAAGCACTAAATGAGTACTTCTGCTCAGTATTTACTAAAGAGAGGGGTGACACCCAAGGTGGGAGAAATGGAAGAAGCAGGGGGACGTGGTGACAGATGGGAAATCATGGAGAGCAGAGTTCAAGAGGTTTGAAGGCACTGAGGGTGGACAAGGTGCCAGGCCCAGATGGCATCCACCCCAGGGTACTGAAGGAGCTGGCAGAGGTCCTTGCAGGACCTTTGGCAGACCTATTTAATGCCTCACTACATTCGGGGTGTGTACCTCAGGACTGGAGGATGGCTCATGTGGTGCCCCTCCACAACAGTGGCCCCAAGGATGAACCGGGAAACTACAGACCAGTGAGCCTCACATCCATCGTGGGTAAGCTAATGGAGACTATCCTGAAGGAGAGGCTGGTGGCCCTCCTAGAGGCCAAGGACTACAGGGACAGCAGACAGCATGGCTTCACGTGGCAGATCCTGCCAAACCAACCTGGTCAAGTTCTATGACTGGGTAACTAGGCAACTGGACAGGGCCACGCAGTGGATGTCCTGTATCTGGACTTCAGTAAGGCATTTAACTCAGTGCCACATGGAAGGCTGGGAAGGAAGTTAGTAGGCACAGGGGCAGGTGCAAAGCTGGTGAGATGGGTGAAAACTAGCTGCAGGGAAGGCAACAGAGGGTGGTGGTGGGTGGGGAGCTCTCACACCAAGGGCAGTGACGAGCAGTGTTCCACAGGGCTCAGTGTTGGGACCAGTGCTGTTTGGGATATTCACTGCAGACATATCATGGGACATCAAGAGCAAGATCAGTCTGTTTGCTGATGATACCAAGGTAGGCACGGTGGTGGATGACCTAGGGGGATGGCAGGGGTTGCAGAATGATCTGGCAAAGCTTGAAACCTGGTCAGACACCTGGCAACTGAGCTTTAATGCCAAAAAGTGCAAGGTGCTGCATTTTGGGATGAAGAACCCAAGGAGGAGTTACCAGCTAGGGGGAGTGCAGCTAGCCCAGACAGAGGAGGAGAAAGATCTGAGTATGCTCATTACAGGGTCAATGAACAACTCGGCACAATGTAGGAAGGCAGCTGCAAAGGCCAACAAAATGCTGGGTTGTATTGCAAGGGGTATATCCTCGAGGAGGGAGGAGGTGATTCTGCCACTGTATAGGTCATTAGTTAGATCACACCTGGAGTACTACGTGCAGTACTGGCGTCCGTATCTGAAGAGGGACATTAAGTTACTGGAGGGGGTGCAGCACAGAGTGACAAAGATGATCAAGGGACTGGGGGACTTATCATACGAGAGGAGGTTGAAGGAGTTGAACATGTACTCACTGGAGGAGAGGAGAGACAGGGGTGACATGATTGAAACCTTTAAATACATGAAAGGAATAAACAAGACAGGTACAGAGGGGCTGTTCAAAGTAAGGGGAGGGCCACCAGGGGCCATGATATGAGACTGGAGCGAGGAAGGTTCAGGAGGAGATGAGAGACACTTTTTACAGAGAGGTGGTGGCTGGGTGGAATCGTTACCTGCTGAAGTGGTATGCATTAGAACAATGGACTGCTTCAAATGAGGATGGGACAGGACAAGGGAGGGTTAATGAAGGGAAGGGTGGGAGGGAGGGCAGCTGCAGAATAAGGGGTGCTAGCTGCACATTTGAGCAGACTTGATAGACCTCTAGGCCTTTATCTGCTGGCAAATTTCGTATGTTTGTAACTGTTTTATTGTTAAGCCCATTGAGTCTGTTAGGAGAGGGCTACATAAATACCATAGTGAGGGCTGGCTCAGTATGTTGCATCCCCAGGATGTGCTGCTAACACATGAGGATGCACAACCTACAGTCTGGAACCCACTGGCACTGTGTTGGGATGCACAAAAGTATGCCAGAGGAACTCTGCAGGATTGGCAGGATAATGGCCTGGGGAACTGATTTTTTTGAGGGAGTCCCAGTTAATCCTTGGAGGCAAAGTCTCCAGACAGCCACTCCTCACCTATCAAACAGGGATGTAGAATTGGAATGGCTGTTACTAATGTTCTCATCCCTAAACACTCATTGGTAGGCAAGCCCCCACTCCTGACCTACAGGAACGAGCGGTTCTTTTTGCCAACCAGCTATCTATAGAGACCTAGCAACACCAGGGGCTGGATTTTCAAAGGAGGCTGCAGGGCTTGATGCAAGCACTGCATCCAAATCTTTCTTTTTGGCACAGCTGTGCCAGACACCTTTGCTGCAACTGCGCCCAATTTTAGTAGGTCAGGCGCAGTTGCGACAGGTTACCCGATCTATGGCAGCTCATGGCAAATATCTGGTGCAATCCCCATAAAATGGGTACCAAGGATTGCCACAAGGTAGACCAGCAAAAAGCAAGTCTAACTTGTGGCTATTGGCACTCGGGGTAGAAAAACCCAATCCCAGCTAGCAGAATGACACAAGCTTTGTGCACCATATGTTTGGAGCACCCAGGACTTGCAGCATTCAAAAATGTATGAAAATCCAGCCCCTTGAGTTCACTCTGTGATTGCCTTTGTACCATGTAATAGTATCATGCATCATGTCTACAAGAACAGACATTAATGCATAATGGCAAAGCGTGAAAAAAGAAAGACATTACTGTAAGCACAGAAGCCGATCTGAAAAGATGGGAGGATGTAGAGTATTTAGTTAGATATTTTCTGATCTGTACTGTAAGTATATCAATATATGTGTATTTGAAATTGGACTGGGATTACACTGTATGCTTATTTAATTGTTTATCAAAATAGTGCACAAGGAATTTTCTACTGACATGAGATGTGTCATTTATAACTGTGTCCTGGGGAGGAGAACAATGGACAAGCATTGCAATAAGAGATTTACATATGTAATATTCATGCTTCTTAAATTCTCTTAAATATATACAGTGCAAGATACACTCAGGTATAAATATGCCTGAAAGTTCTAGGAATGGGGTACTTTCTTGATCTGTAGAGACAACATCTTCCATTCCCTCAAATACACTTTGCCAAAACTCGATTATACCCAGGAAGTCGCAATGTGTAGTGCTATACTGGGACCTATCCTGGCATACGGAGGCACCTGTACTCAACTTATCCACCACATAACTACAGTGAAAGTCAGAGACATGATGTATTCTGCTATTTGCTACCTGATGGCACACCTCAGAAATTTTCAACAGCCTCTGCACCATTTACTTGTATGGGTGACATGTCAATTACATGACCTGACCATTATTCCACTCTGTGCCAGTAGTTGTCATCTGCCTTTCACTTTGCTACCACAGCACCCATGTACATGCATGATGGATCATTACACACCACCCACTAATCAGTTGTTCTAAGCATGGCTTGAATTGCAGTGACTGAGTTTGGCCTACTCTATGAGTGGGTTACAGTATGAAGTGATATGCTTGCCAGAACCCCCAACCCTGAAATACAGTATGAAAGGTCCCAATACATGTAAACAGTGGCAACATCATATGTGTAAAGATTAACCCACAACAGAGTACGGCTGGGGGGAGCTGGACCACAAGGCCGAAGGCTGAGTGGTTCCAACCACCCAGCCATACATTAATCCCTGGGAGACCCACGCTCTGGAGTGGGTTAATCCTCTTGTAACATGGGGAAGAGAAAAGGTTCAGCACTCTTTTTATGTTTCTCTTCCTTATGTTACATTTGCATAAAAGTAATTTTAAAGTGCAAAATTACAAAGGTTCTGAAATGATATTAAGGTTCCTATCATGGGGAACAGAAAGGGGGTTAGGGGGTTGCATCTGACTGGAGAAACTATATGCTTAACTTTTTTTTATATTGTGACTGCAACAGTGAACAATTACTGATTACATGCAGATGTGATCAACATTTCAGAATATGTACTCATTTTGACTGACAGTTTTGTAAACTGTGTGATCATCTCTGTTTTTCTGCTATGTTTGATGTCTGGGATGTGGCTACTGTGCATTATGGAAAATGCATATATTTAAATGCATAAGAGATTTGAGATTTGGTAGTTTTTATTGCAATTCCCTTGGCCGACCTACAGATGGTAGTACACTGAGGCTTAAATCTTTTTTTATCTGTGAATTTTACAGCCAGCACTGCACATTAATAACTTTGCCCCCTTTCAACTGATTTACATGAAATTTAGAAAGCTCAGCCTCTGTGTCAGGAACTCTTGATCCTATAAATTCCACATACAACAATTCAGGAGAGGCAAAGTTACAGAGGTGCAAAAAATTGCAAAAGTTTCAGTTTTTAAAAATGTTAAGCCTTTTTTTGGCCACAAAATAACTAAAGAAATATGAGACTTTGAAACATGAAACTTTCAGGTTTGATAGAGACTGGTCCAAGGTGTGTGCTTTTGTGGTTTTTAGGTCCACTGTTCAAGTATTTTTTTTTAAATATTTAACAAAAGACATGGAGGCAATCTAGAAAATCATATGTGGCATAAATTACTGTGTAGTTACTGAAAGGGTATGTGTTTCTGAGCCAATAGACCAAGTAAAAAAAAAACACATTACATAGTCATATGGATGTTTTCAAGCTATTTATAACAGAACTACCAGAAATTTTACTGAAGCATAGCTATTTTTGTTTGACAGTCATCTGTTGGTCAGTCATGAACTGCAGGTTAAGACTGTTCTGGGACAGGAAACTAACATAGGGAACAGAATGTAGGTGCACTTTATCATTGATTAATTCTCAGGCAACCATGGATTACTTGTGAATTAATCAATGGACACCTGATGCTGTTGGTCCAATCCTGAGCAACCCTTTCACTTCCCCATGTTACAAAGAATAATTATTAACCCCCAAGTGTTAAGTGCATACTTGTGCTACAGTTAGTGGTTTGGCTGACATAAGGAACTGAAAGCTCATACTTAACTGTCTCAAAGTACTTTACAATCTAGGGTTGGGGTTGTGAAAATGTTGTTGCCAGTGGCTGGGGGGGGGGGTGTTGGAGCTGGGGTGAAGTACTATATAAACAGACTACCACTTCACTCATCAAATTGTGAAAAAGATTTAGGGATATATGTTAATAATAAACTTACATCAAATAATCACTGTGTTATAACTGCTTGCATGACCAACAGACTTTTGAGGCAAATAAAACACACTTTTGTTAATGGCACTGAACAATGCCTTATTCCACTGTATAGGGCATACATTAGACCGTATCTAGACTTTGGCTACCCTTTCTGGAATCCAAACCAAAAAAAAGACATAGCAATTCTTGAACAGGTTCAAAGGAGAGTAACTAGAATGATTCCAAGTTTAACAAACTTGGATTATCAGAACAGATTAAAAGCTACTGGTCTCTTCTCTCGTCAAACTAGAAGATTAAGAGGTGATATGCTTATGGTTTTTAATTTAATAAATTCACCAGATCTAATGGAAAAATGTGGTCTAATACTCTCCAAAAGGAAACATGTTCCGAGACTGCATAATAAACAGGTTAAAGTAAAAACTTATAAAACCAGCAAAAGGGGAAACTTTTTTCCAATAAGAGCATCCATTGTATGGAACACCTTGCCACAAGAATTGGTAGAGGCAACTAGTGCCACTGTCTTTAAAAACAAATTAGATGTTTGGTTGAGGGATAATAGATAAATAATGTCCCACATAGTGTGGGGAACAGTCTCAATGGGCTCTGGCCTTCTTCTGTTCTTTCATACCAAGTAATACCAAGTAAAGTAAGTATAACATTTAGTTCAAAAGTGCACCTAAAGAGAGAATGCTGCTTTACCTGTATGCATCTCTGAGGGAGGTGTAAAGGTACACAACAGGAGAGTAAGAAGTAATATATAGTGTTTGTTTTTGTTACTGTGTGTATGATCCTGGTGGAGATGCAGTGGGGGCATAGCATCAGAGAGGAGATGCCTTCAGAATGCGATAGGGTTCTGGGCCATGTCATTTAAGATTCACTGAAGCGGGGCTTTTGGGCAGACCAGAGGGAATTCAGGTCTTTATCTGCCTTGCCTATATTATTCTAGGTTTCATCTGTCCTAGTGCTAGCACCACTGCAGCAAACATTTCTCTGGCATGGACAGTGGGACAGAAGTTACAGTATTGTTGTGATGTAGAGATATACATTTTTTTGTCTTGCTTAACTTAGATATCTCAGTGTGGGGGGAGGGTGTTTAGTCTTAAGAGGCAAACTTGCCTTCATCTACTAGGCACCCTGTGAGTTCTTGTTATATTTTATACCAGCTATGTGCCATATAATTTTAAAATGAGTCTGAAATACTTCCTATATGTAGGACATTTAGCTCTCCTACATTAAATCCAATACTGCTAAACTTTGTGAACAGTTTGACACATCTGTTCCCTATAGGTTTAACTGAAACAGAAAGGGGAGTATTTTAGACACCTATTGTGGCTGTGTGAAAAATTATTCATTAAGAACTGAACTGAATAGTCATGAAAACCGTTTTGTGTTGGACTACTTTGAGCACAGGGTGTTTGGATATAACAACACCAAAGTGTGATTCCCTCTCAAGTTGGGCAGGGACTCTGGAGGCACAGTAACAAAGGTGGTGGATTTTAGGAGGGTGGACTTCAGGAGGATGAGATAAATACTGCAAGGGAGACTTCAGGGTATTAGGTCAGAGATGGATGCACAGCAGAAGTGGGAAATTATTAAAACTGGGCTAACAGAGGCTACAGACGCTTGCACCAGGACTAAGAGCAAGAAGTGCAGAGCCAGGAAACCATGCAGGCTGAACAAGAAGTGTTGGAGAGGGTGAGAGTGAAGAGAGCTGTGTACCAGAAGTTCAGAAGAATGAGGAAGGAAGAGAACAGGGAGGCTTATGTGAGTTGGTCCAAGGAGGTGACTAAGTGAGTGAGAGTAGCCAAGGCTCCATGGAGCAAAGGTGAGCACAGGGCATCAAAGGAGGGAAGAAGGACTTTTTTTAAAATAAGTCAAGGAAAAGAGGAAGTGCAGAGACTATATAGTGAAAATAAGGTGGGTGGAAAAGGGAGAGGAACAAGTGGAAGTACTAAATGAATATTTTTGCTCCGTTTTCACAAAGCAGAAGGATGGTCCACTACCACCGTGGACTGGGAGAGTGGGGGTGGGAGGGGAGGAGATGACGGATGGAACGATCGAGGGGAGTAGAGTACTACAGGGTCTGAGGGCATTAAGGGTGGACAAGGCACCAAGTCCTGATGGCATCCACCCCAGGGTGTTGAGGGAGATGGTGGAGGTGTTGGCCGAGCCACTGGTGGACCTGTTCAGCACCTCCCTGGACACAGAATGGGTGCTTCAGGACTGGAGGGTGGCCCACCTGGTGCCCATACACAAGAGGGGCCCTAGGGACAAGCCAGAAATTATTGGCCAGTTAGTCTCACTTCCATAGTGGGTAAACTGATGGAGACGATACTGAAAGTGAGGCTGGTGTCATTCCTCATGGGTAATAACCTCCAGGGTGGGTGGCAGCATGGGTTCATCTCAGGAAGGTCTTGTCAGACCAATCTAATAGAATACTATGACTAGGTAACAAGAGAGATGGATATGGGTCATGTTGTAGATGTCCTGTACTTGAACTTCAGCAAGGCCTTCGATTCAGTGCCTCATGGGAGGCTGGGGGAGGTGACTGCTGTGGGGGTGGGGATGAAGCTGACAAACTGGATAAGGAACTGGCTGCAGGGGAGGCTGCAACAGGTGGTAGTGGGGGGGGAGCTCTCGACACCTAGACCGGTGATGAGTGGTGTGCCGCGGGGTTCGGTGCTGGGCCCAGTGCTATTTGGGCTCTTTATCTCAGCTACTGCACATAGAGTTGGGAGCAGGGTTAGTCTGTTTGCAGATGATACCAAAATGGGGGCCATGGTGAATGAGGAGTATGGATGGAAACAAATACAAGGGGACCTAACCAAACTGGAGGTATGGTCAGAAAAGTGGTAGCTGGGATTCAACGCAAAAAAGTGCAAGGTTATGCACTTCGAGGCAAAGAACCCAAGGAGGGACTATTGGTTGGAAGGGGTGAGGCTGGGGATCACTGAGGAAGAGAAGGACCTAGGGGTGTTGGTAACAGGGAGCATGAACAACTCTGCCCAATGCAGGAAAGCAGCAACTAAGGCGAACAGGATGCTGGGCTTTATCGCAAGGGGTTTCTCATCCAGGCATAGGGAGGTGATCCTGACCCTCTACAGATCTTTGGTCAGGCTGCACTTGGAGTACTGTGTGCAGTACTAGCAACCATATCTGAAGAGGGATATTAGTTTACTGGAAGGTGTGCAATGGAAGGCAACAAAAATGTTACAGGGGATGGAGGGCAAGGCCTACAAGGACAGGATGAATGAGCTGAGTATGTACATGCTGGAGGAGAAGAGGAATGGGGGGATATGATTGAAATGTTCAGGTATTTGAGGGGGATAAATAAAGCTAGCACTGAAGGGGTGTTTAAACTGAGGAAGGGTAGGGACATGCGGGGGTGGAAGATTTAGGAGGGAGATGAGGAGGCACAACTTCACAGAGAGGGTGGTGTCTAAATGGAACATTCTGTCAGAGGGGATGATATCATGTAAGACAGTAGGAAGTTTTAAGTAGGTGTGGGACAGAGCACGAGGGAAGGTCTGGGTGGAGGGGGCTGAGGCCGTCATGGGAATGGTAGATTGGGAGGAGGAGGTTGGGGCAGTTGCAATCTAGGGGGCTAGCTGCACACTTGGCAGACATTGACAGAACGGGTGGTCTGTTTCTGCTGGCAGATTTGTATGTTTGTATAACACTGGCATCCTACTGTTTTAAAAGCAAAGATCTATATACAGAAATAAAAGCACACAGTACCTCCAGGTCCCCCTCCCACCTCCTTTACTGGAAGGGCTGGTCTGTGTGCTTTACCAAATGACAGACACACTTGGTCTAACCAATAATGGGGTCTCACATTATATAACATGAGCATAAAATAAGAAAACAAATGCTTCTTCTACACTAGATCAAAATCTAAAGTCATGTTTCCTTTGTTGTTATTGCTGTCATGCAGTTTATTAGTTTACAAGCACTATAAAAGAATAATTTTAAAAGTTTGTTAATAATGAGAAGTATCCTGTTATTCATAATTATTAAATTAATATTTAAATCACTATAGTGATCCCCAGGATCTTGTCTTTATTTTCTGCTGTTTTTGCACACTCACTGTCTTACTAAGTTACTGAGTAATGTCTGCTGTTTTTGCACACTCATTATCTTAAGTTACTATTATCTGCTGTTTTTGCATACTCATTGTCTTACTAAGTTACTGAGTATTATCTGTTGTTTTGCACACTCATTTTCTTATTAAGTTACTGAGTACTGTCTGTTGCATCCTATAGTAGTTGTTAACCTTGGTCACAGGAAAAGTAAGGTTAAAAAAGGTGTGTTCAAAAACAGAGTAGAGAACAACTAAGAATAATGCTAAAAAACTGGTGATAGTCCTGTTACATGGAGCAAAATGATTTTAAATGTAAAAAACAAAGCTAAAGGAGGCACAGAATGGGAAAAAAGGCAAACTGCAAGACCAGAGACCAGTGGCGCTCTAAAAGAGAGCAAACTTTATAGGTCAAAGTTTTTCTGTTGATTTAAAGGGAAATGTTCATTAATATGTGCCCCAAACCTTAGTGAGGGGCAGTCCTTGATTAGGCTTTTCTCCCAAAAATTTTACCTCAACTGTGCTTTGTAAGTTTTCTTATTATCTGGGTAATCTTGCCATCCCTCCCTTTGACATTTTGTGAAGCACACCTCTGGGAGTGCCTCTCGGAGCCTCCTGCAGCTGATGTCAGAGCTGGGGATCAGTTCCTGGATAGTGCATTTAAGCTATTAATATCAGCAGCCATTACTAGCTCCAGTTCATGCTTTACTAATTCCTGTTCAATGATAAGACTAAATATAGACTGCATGGTCTATACTTTTTTATTGATTGGTTTTATTTGAAAATTAGTGACTGGGAAGGCACACTGAGCTACAGTAGTGCTCATTTCCAGGTGCAACCCCTGGGAAGGGAACAGGGAAGGCAAATACAAAGCAGGGACTCAGTACACAGTTAATATAATTACATAGCTCTGACACAGTTAAAAAGTACAAGAAAGTGCAATAGAGTAAATTATTAAAAAGCGGAGGAAGTGCAAATAGCAAAAAACAGTCATTTAAGCTACAACAAAACTGAGGAAGGAGGCATAAAGAAAGGGAGCAGTTAGGTAGGGGGAAAACAGGAGCAGGGAGGGGAGGAATTTCAGCTGGTGCCTAAGGGAAGTCTAAGGGAGGCAGTATAGCGCAGTGGTTTAAGGCTCTGAGCTACAAATCTGGTGACATACATCAGACCAGACCTGGGCTTGAATCCCACAGCTTCCACTTGAATACTGTGTGACCCTGAGCAAGTCACTTAACTTCCCTGTGCTCCCAGGTCGCTCCTGTAAAAAAGCTTTCAGCTTAGTGTGCTACTCCTGGTTAAACAACTAAATAAATAAAAAAAAGGGAAGCAGAGGAGTTAGTGAAATGGAGAGAGGATGGGAGTAAGTTCCATAGTAAAAGGACATGATAGGAAACGGCTGATTGCCCAGCAGAGGAGCAGGGATGAGGAATGGTGAAAGTGCAAGAGTCCCTGGAGTGAAGGGAGCAGGAGGCAAACAGGATGGAGCAGAGGAGTGAGGACAGGTAAGAAAGAAGGACAGGGGTTCTGATGATGTGAGGGTATGGAAAGAATGGATAAGGAGTAGAGTGAGCAATGGTGGGTGTTGGTAGCAAAATGGCAGAAGGAGTTGGAGTGGATGTCCAGCAAAATGGCAGAAGGAGTTGGAGTGGATGTCCAGTGTGGCCAGGGAGGTAGAAGAGTGGTGCTATAGACCATGTCCGCATACTCAATGACAAAGAGCACCATTTTGGAGACAAGCACATGGTGCACTTGCAGCACAGACCATCTTTACTGCAGTATAAGGTACCAAGTTTATGGTAGAACTTGGCATGGATAGTGTCAATATTGGCAAAGAAGTCAAGTTTGCTGTCTAGCCACACAGTGAGGTATCTGAATGACTGAACCACATCAAGAGGGCTGCAGTGTAAGGAATCTGACCAATTTTTGGCTGATGCCACAAGCCATGGACCCAGTTTTTTTGTGCTGACCTGGATTGTGTTAGAGTGGAACCAGCACAGGACATTTTGGAAGTTTTACTGGAGCAGACCTTCCATGGCAGTAGTGGAGGGACTGGAGATGTAAATGACTGTGTCACCTGCATACATGTAGTTATGTGACTTGGCATAAGCTGTGAGGAGGTTGTTAAGGAAGACTGGGGACAGGATGAGCCCTAGGATGGAGCCCTGTGGGACCCTGGCCTGGATCACAGGAATCATAGGAAATGTCAAGCATCATAGACTATAGTCCTTGTAGCTTGCCAATCCCTTACATTTTAAAATTCAGTAGTTCTATCCTTACAAAAAATGTCCAGTCTTGATTTAAAGGTATGCATGTTAGGGCTATCTACTTTCATGTCTGGGAGATCATTCCATGAAGATATCACCCTCTGGCTAAACCAATTTTTCCTGGTACTTAAGATTCCATCTGGATAAAAATAACTGTTTGCTATGCCTCCTACTGCTACCCCTTCTGTTCTTGAGTGTGAATCCCAATTCGTTCATCAAATTAGTGTCCCCCATGGCTCTAAACAGCATACACATGTACCCTCTAAACCTCCTGTACTGAAGTGAATAGAGGTTCAATGCTTCCAACCTTTCCTTGTATGATTTAGTTTTGAGGTTCATAATAGCTCTGGTGGCCCATCTCTGCACTCTCTCCACTCTGAGGATGTCTTCCCTTTTATAAAGGGCCCACACTTGGACACAATACTCCAAATGAGGTCTAACCAAGGCACTATACAGTGGCATCAGAACTTCCCTCTCCCTCTTGGACATATGTCTCAGGATACAATTTAGATTTTGGTTAGCCTTTTTATCTGGTCGTTACAGTGTGTACTAAATTTTAGATCGTTAGTAATCTCGACTCCCATGTCTCTTTCCTTATGTGTCACAGTAAGTGGATCTGTTCCCAGTTTATAAACTATTTCATTATTATGTCTACCCAAGTGCATTATTTTGCATTTAGTTGTGTTCAACTCAAGTTTGTTTTCCCTGGTCCATTCTAAGATTTCATTTATTGCTTCTTGCAATCAAGCCCCCTCTACAGAGTTATTAACAACAGACTCTACTCTACAGTCATCTGCAAACTTATAGAGCCAAAAGTTTGGGTTTTCTATTTGTAGGGTGGAAATGTAAATATTGAATAGGCATGGCCCCAAAACTGAACCCTGTGGAACCCCACTAGTAATAGGTGCCCAATCTGAAAGTGACCCTTTTATAATAACCTTCTGCTTCCTCTCCTGCAACCATTCCGAGATCCACTATACAATACTGACCTCCAACTTTATCTCTCTCAGTGTGGTTAATGGCTCTAAGTGAGATAGTTTATCAAATGCCTTATCAAAGTCCATAAAGGCAACATCCACTGAACTTCTCCAATCTAATTCTTTGTTAACTTTCTCATAGAAAAGAAAGAAAGGAGATTAGTTTGGCATGACCTTGATTTTGTAAATCTATGTTGCAGGGGATCTGTGAACCCCTGTTCCTCAAGAAAGGTTAGAATTTTTTCTTTTAACACATTTATTGCCATAGACGCCATATGGCGTTGGAACCATCCATTGCTAGATCTTACCCAAAATGGCCACCAGGAGCAAATGAGTTAAAATACCCTCCAACATTTTACCCATAATAGAAGGCAGGCTTACAGGCCTGATATTTGATGGATCTGTTTTGGGCCCCTTTTTCAATAGTGGTACCACAGTTGCAAAATTCCAATCCTGTGGAACCTCCCCACTATCAAGAGAGGATTGAAAAATATGGGTTAGGGATAGTGATATATAGGCTGCCAACTCATGTAACACTCTGGGGTGAATATTATCTGGTCCTGATGACTTACTAACATTCAACCTGCATAATCTCTCCAGGACCTCATCTGGGTCTATTATTATTTGGCCGGGGGCTGGGCTGTTATTCATTATGAATGGGAGGGAAGCCATTTTGTTAAAAACTGAGCAAAAGTACTCATTCCGGATGTCCACCATTTCTTTATCTGATGTTGCCAATCCATAATTATTCTTAAAGGGACCTACTGCACTTGAACTATATTTTAACTTATTAATGTGGTTAAAAAAGGATTTCTTGTTGTCCTTGATCTTAGTTGCTAAAAGAATCTCCTGTTGTGCTTTTGTCTTTCTGATGACCATTTTCACTTTCTTTGTGAGATCCCTAAGGGCCTGATAGTCTGCCTCAGATTTATCTTTTTTGTACTTTTTGAACATTCTGTTCTTTTTATTTATCAATTTTTTAATTGCTGAGTTGAGCCAACTTGGATGCTTTTTCCCTATGGTTTTATATTTCTTAAAACTGGGTATATATTTTTTTGTCAGGTCCCCGAGTTTAGTGAGAAACGAGTTCCACATCTCATTTACTGAGAGATCTTTAAAATCCTTATCCCAGTCCCAAAATGGACTCTATAATGATCACTATTACCAAGCGGGCTATCTACCCTAACATTGTCTATTGTATTTCCCATATTTGTTAATACAATATTGAGGATGTTATTACCTCTTGTAGTATCCAATACTTTATGCTGTAATCTGGATGGGAAGAGGAGACAAGGTGCTACCAACCTGTACTTACTGCAGACAGCCAAAGAGCTAACAGCAGAACCAGTCCACAGCAGGAGCTGAGAGGCCAGCAGAACTCAGCTTATTCAGGAGGTGAAGGTGGGACACCGAGTCAAAGGCCTTGGTCAAATCGATGAAAATGGCAGCTGTGATATACCACTGATCCATCCCTGAGAAGACAGAATCTGTAACACACAGTAGGGGTCAGACAGTGGAGTACTGCTTCTGGAAACCAGACTGGAACAAGGAGAGGATATCAATGAAAGATATAAAGTTGGAGATTCTAGTGTAGACAAGCTTCTCTTGCAGTTTAGCATGTGAAGGGAGGAGGAAGACTGTCCAGAAGCTACCATAGGAGGAAGGTTGTCTGCCCCTTGTGGAGTGAAAGAACTCTGACCAACTTCCAGAACTGATGGACATTACTGGGGGAGAAGGAGAGGTTGAATAGTTGAGTCAGAGGAAGCACTATGGCAGCTGCAGAGATATGAAGTACTTTAGGATCCAGTCAGTCTTGACTGGATTTGCACAGATTGAGGGAGTAAAGGGCAGTAAGCGGCAGTAGGGATATGAGAGAGGATGTGAAGAGGAGTGAAAGAGGCTGGAGGATGAGTGGAACAGGCAGCACAAGTGGTGAAGAACTCATTGAAATGAAATGAGCAACAACAAAGGAACTATTCACTAAAAGGACAAGAGGTGCAGACAGGGTGGGAGGGTAAAAAGGGAGTGAACTACCTTCAAGAACTTTGAGGGGACAATATGGTTGTTCTGAAGGTTGGTCTTGAAATACTGTGGTTTTACAGCCTGGACTGCCTTAGTACAGGAGTTCCTGATAGTCCTGTATAAGAGAAGGTCAGCAAGTGAGTATTTCATTTGAAATGTGTCCAGGCAAGATCATGGGATCATTTCAGGGGAGATGGTGAGTTCTGACCCTGAATTTTCAGAGAGGGGCATGCTTGTCCTATATAGAGGAGGATTTGGAATGAAACAGTGAGAGGGCAATATCAGTATCTGTGGTGGAGGGTATGACTGTCCAATCTGCAGTAGCAAGATCACTCAAGAGAGCGGAGGTGCTTAGTGAGTAGAGGGACCTGGTTCATGTGTATTTGTGGAGGAGGGTAGACACCGGATCTTCCAGATGCAGAATGTCATGCAGTGGTCACAGAAAGTGACCGTCAGGATTCCTGCTACTACAATATGGTGGGAGTAGGAGGAGAGAACTCAGTCTAGGAAGAAGTGCTTATGAGAGTGAGGGTTGAACCAGGTGGGTTCAGTGATAATTTGCATAAGACTTAGGGACTCAGTCTTGTGGATAGTCAGCCTGGAGGCTGGGGAGAGCCAATTAACTTTGAAATCCCCTTGCAAGATGAGTTCACCAGCAGAGGAATGAGAAGTGATAGTGGACAGGGAATCAACAAGGAAGGATGGCGATATTCTAGGTGAGGCATAGAAAACCTCAATGAAGATAAGCACAGAGAAAGGGGAATGAAAGTCTGACCAGTAGGGAGGAGGATGTGACCTCTTTGAAAGCTATGGTGCAAGACAGACTCTGACTGGCACAGATGGCAACACTGCCCCCATGTTTAACCCTATCCTGCCTGAAACAATGATAGTCAGGAAGGGAGAAGCTAGATTCAGGGATCCTGAAAGACAGCCAGGACTCAGAGACACAGTGAATGTTGGGTGAATGTTGTGAAATCCAGACTGACAGGAGATTCTGCTTTGGAAGAAAACTCCAAGCACTGAGGTAAAAAAATGTTTGGGTGTTTAGCCGCTGGGGAAGTGGTGAAGGGGTTTGGGGAGGGCCCAGGGTTGGACACCACATCACCAGACAGGAGAAAATACGAACAGGAGCAAGTGGATGAAATGGGGTTTCTGCCCCTTAGATCAGGGGAAGAGGGCAAGAGAAAGAGAGAAGAGCACAGTGGAGAAACTCCAGGTTAAGGAGGAGGAAGAGAGACAATCAGGGTGAACAGAAGGGGAGGAGGGTAGAGGGGTGGAAGGAGGAGGGAAGAGGAAGGAGTGGGGGCATGGGGGAGGGAGTAAGGTAGAGGAGGACAAAGTACAATGTGATCAAGAGGTGAGATGCAGTAGACATCAGGTATACAATAACGTAAATGATTGCAAAAATGAATATTTGGTCAAATATAAAACAACAGTCACCTGGTCTGATCTGGTCACCTGGCTTATGCTTTAACTAGAATTTGGGAAAATACAGGAAATTTGGCTGCATCTCTTAGTCTCAGTATGGCACAGACATCAGCAAGGGATGAACCAGAGGTATTAATCGTGGCCCCTGCTATTAATATAATTGCTTAATAGGGTGCATAAAAGGATGAACCACAGCTATTAATAGTTCCTGCTACTGTACTAATACAGTACAGTAGCTAAAATACACTTTTCCATGGTGTATCCCTGACTAAGATGTCAACCATGAGAGGCTCAAGGATGTTGCTCCTAGAGACACACTTCCCAAGTGGGAAGGAAAGCGAGATAAAAAGGAAAAAAGCACAGTTCAGGTAATATTTTATTTTTCAAGTAAAAAAACCAAAGCAGGAACTGTTGCACTACGGTGTGAGGTACGTATTTTATTTCCTTTTAAGAAATGTCCCTTTAAGAAAACTAAAATGCAGGCAAGACTTTTTCCCTTGGTTCCTATATACTTTCAGTCAGTCAGCAGTGCCAAATTCACTGTAAGTCAAGAGTTTGGGTTTGGAAACTGAAGTGGAGGACAACAAGATAGAGAACAGTGTATACCAAGAGATCAATAACTGTCGATCCAGCCCGCCAGTGCAGTGGCAAGGCATCCATCTGCGGCCAACATCCCAGGTTCGGGGATGGATTCAGGAGTCGGAGGACCGGCTGGGAGGAGAAGGACTGAGCATCCAGGGGACTGCTCTCCTTCTCTATGTGTAGGGAGGGGGTTGAGTGTCTGGAACACTATGGACCCCTGGTAGACGCAGGGGGCCCCACAAGCGGCCAACACTGTTACATATGTGGGGTGGGGCAGACACTAAACTTCATTGCATGTCGCGCCCCCGGGGTACAAGCACCAGGAAAAAGCCAACCCGGAGCATGATGCCAGCTCTGCCACCATCCCTGCTGCCTACTACTGTCCGCCAGCGGAGTCCCGTGGCCCTGACCCAGGGGTAACCTGGGTCTCATATATCTAGTGTCTGTTGGGGGGGTGCTCGCCTGGCGGCCCCACTGAGGGGGATAAGCCTGAGCACGGGGGATGTCAGGTGGAGCAGAGCTAAGCTGAGCTCTATTTGGGGGCTGGGCAAAAAAAAATCACTAATTGTCTGCTGGTATGATTTTATTACTCTTTCGGTCAGTAGTGTTACCTTGTGATCAGTTCTTTCCGCACAGTGGTTTTGCCCCCTACCTATATTTGATCCTGCTGCTCCACTGACTGAAATGGTATAGCACTCAGCAGACTGAATTCAATGAAAAGTGGCTGCTGCCTAGATTTAAAAAATAATAAATAAAGCTGAACTCAAGTAAATGTTTTAGTGTTACAGGGATTAGAGATGCAATGAAACCTGTTACTGCATGCCATGAATTCAGTGACATTTTCAAAAGAAAGGGGATTTTCTTTAATCTAAGATGGTAACTGTCCAACAGCCAGCAAGTGGTTCAATTTCTCCTCTCTCACCCAACCCCCAGTGATGCAGTGGCAGCTTCTTTTGCCTCTTTAGCAGAGGGATTAGAAGCACTGGGGAACAGAGTCACTATCCAGGCAGAAGTAAAAGATTCCATGGTGCATATTGAAAAAGAGCAGGGGAATTTTTTTATTGTTTTGAAAATCACAAACCGATTATCTATATTATGTATTACACTCTGTTACTGTATGTTAGAAACTCAATTGTTAGTTCTTCCTATGTCTGTCTGTAACCCTCCCCACTGATGTGGATCCTTTGTAAATGAGCTGCATTGAGCTCAAAGGTATTTTGTAATCCGAGATTAAATAAATAAATAAAAACAAATACACTACATCAAACTTTCAAAGTAAAAAAATAAAAACAAAATCAAAGAAAATTAACAAAATAAACTATAGAGCATAGTGTTGCCCACAAAACCCCAACAAACTATACCAAAAGAAAAAAAAAACAGACGCTTCACACATCACTAATATTTCCTGTCCAGGTACCACAGATCTCAGTATCTATTCAAACTACATTAGTAGCAGGATTCTTGGAAACTCATTCATAAAGATGCTTTTTTTTTGTTGTCAGAGAAGCAGTGTCTCTCTTATAAATTCCCTGCAAGGCAAGATGTGGTGAGGTACTAGTTTCTGCTGCAGGGGAAAAGGCACGTCTAGCTTGCCAAATATAACATTTTAGAACTGAGAATACTACTACTAGGAAGTATGGATTAAAAACAAACCATTCATGTGACCAAATGCCTAACACCAAAACTTGGCAGGTAATAACTTTAAACTGAGGCATGTTGCACTGATCAGCTATAAAGGCCCAGAAATCACAAATGTATCTCAGGTTAGGAAAAAATGTACCCTGGGTCTCTAATATTGCTGAACAATCAGATCTAGGACAGTGCCTTTACTTCAACGCTTTTATACTTCAATTAATTTTTAACTCCCAATCTCCCATATAAGCATAACCATAACATGTCTAATATCTGGGTGATGGACTCTATTGCTAATGAAGTGCTTTAAGACCACTTGTGCCAGGTTTTCTGGACATTCCAGGAAGACTGGGGACACTAAAAACACTGTAGACTGGATATGGCAATATATCTCCTTCCTAGACAATAACCTACTGTGTTCAGGAGTCAGCTTCCATTGACAAATTTTAGTTAAAGCTACTAATGAATATTGTGGACCTTGCCTTTTTTTTTTTTTTTTTTACCAGAGATGCATAATTTGCCTTGTTCCCATTCACAAAGACGTGGTTCCAACCATTCCATGATTAAATGCATCCAAAACCTATCAATCTGTTGTAAAACTTTCTGTGAAATACAGGTAGAGAGGTGGCAAAGTTTTAATTCACTGGCGAAGTTGCCAAATTTGCTTCCACGGATAATTTTACAAAGTTTTTTTTATCTAATAGGAAATTCGACGTTGGTAACCTCGCCTGGCAACTTTACCTGAAACTTCTCCTTAGGGTACAATAAGGTGAACTTGGATCAAAATGAAGCTACTTATACACAAAGGTCCCAAGGTCAGCAGTCCCGTCCCCCTCACTCTGCAGCCGGAAGACCCTATGCCATCCCAGCCACTTGGGGTACTAATGCCACCAACACAGACTGCATCCACTCATCAATCTCAGTCAGGAGCAATTTTAACATTTTTTGACCTGTGTCTGTGATCCAGTTGCACTTTCCACCACCAGTGTGACACGCTGGCAAATACCTAGAGTGTTGCTACCACTGCAATTGGGCTTAGTACAGTTTCTTCCCCCAGTCAGAATCAAATATTACTCCAGGTACCTGTGCTCAATGTGTTGTAATGCACAGAAAAGAGCTACCAGCTGTTTGGCCACTGGTCCACATAACTATACTGGGGACCTATTATGCAGATCAGGCGCAAAGCCACTACCACAAGCACTCGAGGGGACACAAGCAACCTCCTCGACCACTGTTCCTGAGCCAGACATTATGCTACCTCTTGAACTCATCCTCTTGTTGCTGCCTCCCCCAGCACCCATCAACATGGATGCCGCAGATGTGGCAGAGAATAATTTGGCAACACAAATGATATACCACCCCACATCCACCAACTACTCCTATTGTTTTTTTTTAGGTATAACTTGGTAAATTTTTGATGAATTTGTCTGAAATGTGGTATGGTTGCAGTTGAAGAGAAGATTGCATTCTGGAGTATTCTCGGACTTAAATTGTGGATATGGTACCATGGTGAAGTTGGGAGGTAATTTTGGGGTTCCTGTGCATACCCCATGAATTAGACTGAGTGTATTATGTGTTAGTCTTGTAGTACTCATTGAGACACTTATAGAGTATCCCTTAACTACAAAAATTGATGGAACTGCAGCTTATTAAAGTTGTAATGTTGTCATATAGGAATTTTCACATTTTAGTTTTCATGTTTCTTAACATGTCTATTTTCAGTTGTTATTTCTTAGTGACTTAGTCTGGTTGTACTTATACATACTCCAAGTCCTCTCTCACGTGGTCTTTGCCACTTGTGTAGTCTTTTTTTACCTGTTACCCTAGTGACCACAGTGTGGTCACTTGCAACCTATGCAATTAACATGTCTACTTGGGCAAGTACTGAACTCTCGGGGTACTGGGGACCAGAGGACCCATATCAAGGCACATCACGGGGTCGAGTGGGAGAAAAGCAGGGCGAAGCAGTAAGTGGGGGTGGTGCAGAGGGAGACCCATCCATGCTGGCAGCTGTTCATGGAGGACATAACAGAAGTTCCCATGTCATGGTGGAGTGGCGAGCACACTCTGTGGAAGTGGCAGCACCCGCCATTGAAGTTCAAGCTCCTGCTGAACCTGCATCACCAGCAGCACCCAAACTGCCACCAGTTTTTTTTTTCTTTTATTAACACAAACAATACATGACAGGGATTTCAGGGACTAAATGGACACATACAAGATGCAACAAATCAGGTAATTGTCAAGATGTTACCATGTACACAAAAAAGCTAATTTATATCAGTAAACAAGGATAGAATCAAGATACTCAAACTACACTGACAAAAATAATTCAGTAAAACACATTTAACTTTTTTTACAGAACTAAAATAACAAATCACAGAAATAAGGAAAAAAAAATCACACAAAACACTGACTACAACAGTGCTGCTGGCCAAGACAGAAAAGGCTGCATAGCTTGCCTTTTTCTTGCTGGAATTTGCTGCAGCTAAGCTCCCCTCCCCCTGCAGCACTGCCTCACTACACAAAATACAGAAAACAAAACTGCAACTTCAAATTAAATCACAACAAATATGAGAAATAAGTGGTGATCAAGAGGCACAAGGCACAGTAGGCGCTTAATGGATTTGTTGGAAAAGCTGCATGTTCAAAATGCTTTACAAAGCTTTTCAGGCACAAAGATACAGAGCACACTTTATAACAGCTCTCTCTTCCTCCCACTGCACTGAATTCAGCCTATGCATGGCAATACAGCTCACTGCAGTATCATGTGACCTATATTCCTAAGAATCCTTTCAAACTTCACCTTATAGACACAATTCACAGATGAAGGTTGCATTTTTCCCATTCATGAAGTTGTCCTTTAAGGCAAAACAGAAATTTACCTTGAAGGAAACTTTGCAAATTCGGTAAAGTTCATGAATTTGACTGTGAAGCAAAGTTTCCAGACTACACCTACCACTAAATACAGGAGAATAACAAACTACAAAGAAAAACTACTGGATTTATCTTGTCAATCCCACCATCTTGTATATTTTGATATGTTAACTCCATGGCTCCCCCATAAAAAAAAGAAAAAATATACTATAGAGTTTGTTTCTATAGTAACTGGTGGGGGGGGACATGGCTACCATATAAAAACTGAAGGACTGAAGGGATTTGATTAGGAATACCCCTCTTTTTTGATAATTTCCATGATTTCCATCTGTGTACTTGAGTAACAGCAGAATGAAATCGGCAGTCCCAGTTCTGAAATGCCATGTCTCCCTCTCCAAAATGAATTCCTTTGGAGAAGTGAGTCTAGGAATGAGCCATTTATCTTGATGCTAGCTATCATGCCAGTAGTGCTTTTGTAATTACAGATCCCAACACCTTTGCTTTTATTATAATTTCTTACTGATCCTTATGCATTTGAAAAATTGACTAAACTGTTTTCTAACTTTGGTCCTAATGTCCTTTCCTGTAGAAAAATATTGCCATCCTCAATGTAAGCTAATGCTTTTATGGGTGGTAAAACTGGGTTAATTTTTTTCTCTGTGATGACTCCATCTCTCTGAATGCACCTCAGAAAATGATCTATTCCAAATACATAAAGCAAAGGGCTGATGGGGTACCCCTGCTGTACCCCTCTAAGAACTCTCAGCTGCGCCCTGCCAAACATTTACTGTTGGACATATTGCAGACTGCTGGTAAAGACATTCCACCCATTTAATAAATTGGTCTGGAAATCCATAACGATGAAGGATTTTGAACAGGTAAACATGGAAAATGTTAAAAACACAGATATCACATACCCATCTATATTTCCCAGGTTTCCCCATTCAGACTTCTCTTATGGTAATAAGGTTGTTCTGGATAGAACGACCTTGGATAGAACAAGACTGATGTGGAGAGATGACATCAACTGCTGCCTTCTCTTGGTCTTTGGTCAATATTTTTAACAAAGTCTTGAAATCTACCTTTAATAGACTTAATAGGTCTCCAATTTTCCAGCAAGGTTGTATTACTTTTTTTATACAAAAATATCCATGAAGCTGATGTCTTGGATTGACATAGAGACTAATCTTCCAATAATTCATTATAGAACTTTACCAAGCCTGTGCATAAAGACTCTGGAAAGGACTTAGAAAATGATGTGGGTAACCCACCATTCCCGTGGCCAGTATTTGGTTTTAAAGCCTTAATGACTTCAGATATTTCAGCAGTATTAACGGGTAACATGAGATTTTTCAACACCGAGTCAGTTAAATGTAGGACATGAATTTGTTGCAGAAGGGGGTCTGGATCTATCTGTTGTAATTTACTCATCTCAGACTTGCATGTTTTTGCAGTCCTTACTAGGTCTGTTTTAGCAGAACAGTTTGTACTCTGTGAGTTTTATAGGCAAGAATATAACCTGTTCTCTACCCTATTCTGGCAGGCCTTAAAGACATCAAATGTCTGCTTGGAGCCTTGCGTACCAAACTGAAGTTCTTTAACCAAAGAGGTTGGCCTTTCATATTGTAGTTGCTTTATTTTGTCCTTAATACATCAGATCTGATTGGAAAAATGACCTAGACATTTCTGTGATTTAGTTTTTATAAGCGGGGTTAGTAGGATAGATATTTCTTGTACTTCTTGTTTACCAGTTCCTTAGATGCTTTCCAAACAAAAAAATTTTCAAAATCTTTTTTAGAGTCCACCAGACTACTGGTAATTTAGCTCACCATAAGACTCCCCACTAAGACCTAATCTACTCATCCTCCAAGACTGAGATATTAGGGTGCCAGGTCCCTTTTCCTTCACTACAGAGGTGTCAGCATGGCTCAGTTGGTAGCACATCCGCCTCTGGACCAGAAGGTCGTGGGTTCTCATCCCACATTGGGATTAGTCTTGCACTTAAAAATCGCTGGCATCAGAGTGCAGTATTGGGGGGTGCTGTACTGCTGGGGTGTGCCGTCCTTCGAATGAGACGTTAAACCAAGGTCCCTTCTGCCCATTCTGGTGTAGCCCTGGTGGGTGTCTAGGTGGAAGTAAAAGAACCCAGGGCACTTTTTGCAAAGAGTAGGGAACATTCCCAGTGTCCTGGCTAACATTCCCCTTCCTATAAAAAAAAAAAATGGTTCATGCAATTATTCAGGCTGTGTGGGGGTGATGATGTGCAATACGGCCATCACCACACATTCAGTCACTTCATTATCAGTCTAGCATTGCATGTAAAGTGCTTTGGGATACACTGTGTATGAAAAGCACTAAATAAATGCTGATTGATTCTTCTTCTTCTAATGAACAGGTATGCTACAGAGCGAAATGGTCTTATGATATTACCACTATACCTGATTACTATTATCCTACCTGATACCTCGGTTGCCTGAACAGATCTAGGAAGAAAATGTAATCTATTCAGGTTGCCAGGCAGCCCTTGGTACATGTATCCACCAGGCATGTACTGAGCGATATGCATCTTTCAGGCCTACGGTACCACTATGTCAGACAGAAAAGATGTATCGCAGTAAACATTTTCAACTGGACAATTCAAGTGGTATGTGAAAGATGACAATTAATGTGCCTACCCAATATTATTGTTTTCAATGTAAATAAGAAAGGTTGAATTTCTTTAATAATTTATATATTAGATGTATACGTCTGAGAGATATTAATACTGAAGATTCCAAACTGTTAGTTTTCCCAGTAGGCATCTATCATCAAGTTTGCACAGGACCACTGTAGTCAACTGCCGAGACTCATGGTGCCATGACAAAAAGCTGAGCAAAGCAAGACAAGACAAGGTAAAAGTCAGGCAACTAGGTATTGAAATAAATAAATAATGACCCAAGACTTGGGTATAAGGTTAAAATATATTTATTACATAAATAAAATAGAAAATACATGCTAGCATCATACTGGCCCTGCCATGTAACCATGTACAAACAGTTTCGCACTGGTCAAGTGAGCTTTTTAAAAACATGACGTGTACATTTTCATACATAGTGGAGGGCGAAGGACTGCTGGAAGGAGCTCTTGAAGTTTTGTTTTGCATAAGGAAGTACCTGAATAAAATTAAGCACCTTTCTACAATGAACACAGTTGGTATCCTCTTATATGTGCAGTGTGTCTGGTTCCAATTTGGGATTTCAAAGAGTTGCAACTGTTGGACAGGAGCTGGCTACCCAAACTGCTTGTTAGTAACCTGATGTTTCAGCACAGCACTGCTAACCCAGGTGTGGCTCCACATGCCATTGACTGTTCACATATCTGTGGGTTGTTTTACATTATACAATGGGCACAACAAATCCTGCATTCCGATTGGCTGACTGGCACATTTTCTCTGTTGTAAATCCTTTTGTGGTTTATTGCTTAATTACTGACCTAATAGAATAGTCCATTTAGAGATTGTGTGCAAGATTTTCAAAAGGATCTGCCCATGATGTGTCTGCTGCTACTTTCAATATGTTCATTCAAGCCAATAAAGTTAAATCTGAACCAATATATTTCAGTATAAACCAATATATTGTCAAACAAACTAACACAAATGAGTGGCAGTACTGGCTTTTTATTTGTTTTGCACATCACAGGATTTCTCTTACTTGCGATATGCCATGCCAGGGGAAATACAACTGCTTTGTTAATGCAGTTAAGGACACAGCTATATCCAGTGCAATTTACTCCCTTGATTGACATGGCTTACTGAGAACTGGCCCAGGAAAAGGAGTGGTATGAATCAGATAAATCCTTACTGAGGTACATATTGGGAAGTTGCAAAAAATACATGGATTACTGTGCATTTAATTGAGTAACTACTGAACACTTAACAGTTTTGCACCTATAGAAAAAGAAATATACTATGTTTACCCCGTGTGTTAAAAAAATGCTAAAATAGTCATGCTTCAGTTCAGATGTACTAAAACAACTGCAAATATTGACGAGTTATAAAGAAAGGTAATTCATATTGCAGAGGTCACCCACTGTTGAGGATTTACAATTAAATTTAACTTCTCTCTTGATTTCCAGGAAATGCTGGGATGGCTTTGTTGCATGACCTCAGGTTTTAAACAAGTTTAACATATTACGTTGAATGGTAGTATTGTTCATGTACACGATACTGGAATTATAAAAGGTGTTATATAGTAGGTGTTATTTACCTGTAGGTTGATCTCTGCCTCATAGAAAGTAAGGCATGCACAGTAATGGCGTTCGCGGAGTCGATGTCAGTAAGAGCCACCACAAAGAATGTTGGCTGCTTTCGTTCTCTGGAGAGCTGCCATCCTCCAGGCTGACAAAACTAATCAAAAACAAAAGAAATGTCAAGTATTAACTAACGAATGGAGTTGACGGATGAATACATCACCTGTTATGCAACACAAGGCTACCCAAGACTGTGGTCTCTTCTGCATATCAGTGACTCACTGTTGGTTTACCATGGTAACAGCAGTGACAGAGGTAAAATGAGTGCAAACAATCTGTTATTAAAACCCTATTCCAATGCAACAAAGCTGTTACTGAGTAAGGGCAAAAAATCCTGGAGGTTGCTGTGACTACAGCAAGGCAAACTCAAATCACAACATATTAAAATCTGTGTTTGTAGTCATAGGTTTCTGGAATATCGTGGACACACATTGTACCAGTAATACTCCACACCTCTACAAATGAACATGCATAATTGCATATGTAAATTATGACTTGATAATGTACATAATCTTCTATAGGTGCAGGTGTTGTATAAACAAAATAATGAATTTTAGTATTTTAACTTGGTAGGAACAATTTATCCTCTCTTTCCAAAGAAACTGGCAAATGAAACAGATATTTTTTAAACAGTTAACACATAAAAGCTTCTAACATAGCTTGGTCCACTGGCAGGGACAGAGCATGCCATGCCCATATGCAGGTAACCCAGGTTTGCACTGTGACACCGGCCCTAGATCTGGGCTAGTGGAGTTTGAGTGGGACTGTGGAGGCAGCACTCTCAGACCTTGAAGGTAGGGAGCCATTCTGTAACAGTCACTCCTGCAGGTCATTGGTATGGCCTTCAATGCCATGCATTACCCCCTGGTATCCATTCTCTTTGCCTTTTAGGCCAGGCATGGCACTGGTGACATCTAATGCAACTGGGTGGAGGACGGGACTTACCAGAAAGAAAAACTTGTCCAGACTGGTGGGTGGATGATGTCGCTGCCCCTTCTCACCTCTACCCCAGCATGTCCATCCAGACTCCTCCTAAGCATGCCCTCTAACATGCTGATTCAAGACTGGGTACATGAGTTTGTCTTGGGCTTGCTTCAGAAGGCCTTGCCACAAAGCAGAGACACATTGGCAGCTCTGGGTCAGGGTCAGATGGACAGACCCTGTAAAGCCAGCAGACAAGGGAGCCTGTACAATCAAAGGTAAGCACTCTTAACACCCACGCACCCTTAGTCAAAACCCACATAAAGGCTAGAAAGTGCCGTTGGTTTACAGCAGACATCAATGCAGCACTATTAAAAAGAGACACACTCTGAAAGCTAGCACGCAAATCCCACAAAACCGAAGACTGGCATCTTTTCAAAACAGCCAGAAACCACTCTACAAAGCTAATTCAGGAAACCAAGTCCAACTTCTATCGTTCTGAACTTGACACTGCCTCCAACTGCCCTACCAAGTTCTGGTCCACAATAAAAGAACTTTCTGGTAATACCACAGGAAACAGTCTCCCCTCAAAAATTATTTCTGACAATGTAACTATCAACAACAATAAAGAGATACTACAAGCCTTCAACAATCACTTTGCTACTGCAGGGCTAGCTTTTGATAACTCACCTGCATGTAACCTATGCTCCCGGCTTACCATGCAACCTTAAGAATCTAGTCCCTCAGATGCAGTCTTTTCATTCTCTCCTGCTTCACTAAAAGCGGTCGAAGATCTCCTCTTCCTGTTGGATACCAGAAAAAGTGCTGGCGCTGACACCTTCGATCCACACTACCTAAAGACTGCTTATCATGTCTTGGCCATACCTATTACGCATCTATTTAACTTGTCCCTTTCTCAAGGGACCCTCTCCAAACTATGGAAGACCGTACATGTTATTCTGTTGTTTAAATCCAGAGACCCCTGTGATCTAAACAACTACAGGCCCTTCTCCCTTCTCCCGATACTATCAAAACTTCTGGAAAAAAATCGTGAATGCCCAGCTGAAATCTTTCATAGATGATACTAACCTGCTAAACCCAATGCAATCTGGTTTCAGAACTGAACATAGTACAATCACGGTCCTGGCCAAGGAGACAAATGACTGGCAGCACAAGCTAAAGAACAAAAAATTTGTCTGCACCATTTTTCTAGACCTAAATAAGGCTTTCGACACTGTCGACCACAGCCTCCTTCTTTCTTCATTAAAAGCTACTGGTCTAGACTCTACCTCCTTGCATTGGTTCCACAACTACCTTTCTGACAGGCACCAACAGGTCAAGGCTGAATGTGAACTCTCCCCTTCAAATCTGTTAAAAAGAGGCGTCCCACAGGGATCCATCCTAGGGCCACTCCTATTTGCCATCTATATCAACAATATAGACTCAGGCACCAATGAGGCAAAAGTTCATCTGTTCTCAGATGATACAGTGATCTACCTAAGCCGTACATCTCCTGAAACTGCCTGTAGTGACCTGCAAGCTGACTTCAACATACTTCAATACCAGCTCCTTAGTAAAAAATTGCTACTTAATGCCAAAAAGATAAAGGTAATGTTATTTTCACCTATTAACCATGCAGTCTACCCTGCTTTATCCCCCATCACCACCCTCCTAGGAGAAACCCTGGAATTTGTGCAGAAATTCAAATACCTGGGGTTCTGGCTAGACTTCAGACTCTCCTTTGCAGAGCACCTGGAGGATTTGTTAAAAAAACTGAGGCAGAGACTAGGTCTCTTCTTCAGGTTAAACCGCCTACTAACTACAGAGGCCAAGAGACAGCTAGTTCAGTCTACGTTCCTTTCCCTAATTGATTAGGCCGACTTTATATACAGCCAATGTACTACTTCATACCTCGGTAAATTGGACATACTTCACCACAAAGCCCGGCGCTCCATCACTGATCTCCCATTCTCCACCCATCACTGCTCTTTATATGCAGCCATAGGTTGGACCTCCCTACACTACAGACTACATAAAAATGCAGCTCTCTAGACATACAGAGCTATCACTGGCAAACTTCCACAGCACATTGTTGATTGCCTGACTATCAATATGCCTGGAACCTATGCCCTAAGAAGCTGTTCACTGATTTCTCTGAAAGTGCCAAAAGCCCTAATGCATTTTGGGAGAGCTGCCATAGGATTCGTTCTACCGTCACTCTGGAATGTGCTACAGAAATCACTGAAACTGAGGACTCCTGTTAGTAATATTGGGTTTAAGACCGTATACTCAAAATACATTACAGAAGTCTGCAATTGCTTCCAACGATCCTAGCTCTGGAATGTGCTACAGAAATCATTGAAACTGAGGACTCCTGTTAGTCTCACTGTGTTTAAGACCTTATACTCAAAATACATTACAGAAGCCTGCAACTGCTTCCAATGATCCTAGCTTACTTACACCCCCCTTCCACATCCTTCTTGCTTTTCCCATCCTCCTTCCTTCTTGTATCAGTGCATAACTTGTCCCTGAGCCACCTACTCATCTACCGACCTAAATCTCACCCTCTCTCAACCACCTAGTCCTTGTATACCAACAGCATCTCATTCTTTCGCTCCTAGTATTATCCCAGTTCCAGACCCCCACTGGCTGCCCACTTCTCCAGGCACATGTCTCCCCTTTGATACGCCTGGGTCTTTTTAAACTGACTATGTATGTCTCTTTGCTTGTAGCATCCACTTCAACTAATCTCTTCACTGGACTATAATACCTTTACCTTACAGGAATACTAAACCATGTATGTTGTTGTATCTGGTATAAATTTTTACTGACTTGCTACCCTATTGTTATTTATACCCTTACCAACTGTCTTTTACCTGAACTCAAATGTATTTTTACTTATCCTGTCTATTGCAGGCCTACCTGTACTATTGTACTGTTGCATCTACTGTCTATTTGTCTGTATATAAATGCATTGTTACTTGACTTGTGTAATGCAGGTCCACCTTCTAAATGAGCTTGCTCAATGGTATTCGCCTGAATAAATAAAGAATTTGATTGATTGATTGAAGAGGAGTTGAGACAGTGTAGAGCATGAAAAGAAAACATACTGATCTATAGAATGATCAGGAATTATAATTTTTGCTTTAACTAGTGACCTGCTCTTCTTTCTCCTCTGCTGTCTGTTTTTCTCCTTCAAGTTTCTTAATTCCAGATTATTTTTACTACAAAGTTATCTCTGCAGTTCTGGAGCAACTCAAAGGGCCTATGCACAACTGTAGCTGAAGAGTCACTGTACTAGTGGTGATGCTCTATAAAAAAGAATACTGCATCATAAATGCACCTACTTAAGTAAATACAACACAAAGCTTTCACAGGAGAAAATATTATTTTCTATCCTGCTAGTTCATTGGGCTACTGCTACCCTAAATAAATTTTCTATATGCAGTACCACTAAACTAACACATGTAATAGATTTACAGAACCCGTGCTTGTCATCTACTGAGGAACTGGTGTGCTGAAACCAGTTGCCCACCTACAAACTGGAACAACCTGAGCCTTTAGTAACTGGTGAGATATCAATTTTTTTTTCACCCTTGTACCAGCCCATCTACAACTCAGCATCAAATTGCAAGGAAATGCTTT
This sequence comes from Neoceratodus forsteri, assembly GCA_016271365.2. Taxonomy (NCBI): domain Eukaryota; kingdom Metazoa; phylum Chordata; order Ceratodontiformes; family Ceratodontidae; genus Neoceratodus; species Neoceratodus forsteri. The sequence goes on from CM028133.1 coordinate 781,579,692, forward strand.
TTTTCTGTAAGCTACTGCATTTTTATAGTTAGCTCAGTATAATTTGCATGTTGTTCAAATGGTACACTATAGTGATGCCTAAAAAAAGAGCAAGACAAAGACACTGCATATCACGTATTATATCCATAAACTTAACACAAAAAATGAAGATACGCATTCAATACTGTATCTACAATATATTAAAAACAGTTTCTTCAACAGCCAAATCCATGAAGCTTATTACAAGTCATTCTATTACTGGTGGAACAGTTGATGATGGAGTCTTGAGTAATTGATTCCGCAGCCCTAATGTTGGGGTCAGTAGAATTTTAAACAGATGGAGTTCTTAATTAAAGGTGAGCTAATGCCAAATTTGTATTCAGTGAATGTGTCAAAATGTGGTACTTTCACCTCTGATTCAGCCAAGTTTAACTTTTGGACTACTTTATGAACACTTTGACCTTTAGCCAGTTAATTAAAAAGAAGTACTTTAGCCCCCTCCAAAGTGGTCAGGACAAGTCTCATGACCACCCCTTCACCCACCCTCCTCCTCCTCCCTATCTAGACATTCTTTTATTTAAAAGAAAACAGTATACATAGTGCAGTAGCTGCTGCAGAAACATCTGATTAGATCTTTAAGCAATAAAATATATATTTTAAATGCCTGTTAGATCTTTTATTTTACTGTAAAAGGATCATGCCGACTTTCACATCAGCAGACCCAGCAGTGGCCTTCTCACACACACCCAGCAGCTTCCTGCACACAGGCTATGCTAATAAGTGCTTCCAACTCTGCCATTAGTACAGGTTGTGGAAGACTTAGGCAGTGGCACATACGCATCAGCCTTCTGTGTATGTCACAGCACCTGGTGAATGGTGGTGTGCCAGCCACATAATGCCATGGGTGTAGCACATCAGTTATTAATTTGCACAAACTCACTGGGGGATCCTTCCCAACATGATGAATTAAGTCCTTTGTGGATAAAGTTTAGTTGTGTGGTCACAATGGGCACCTGCTCACAACCTGCTTTGTGATTCAATGCTTAGAGACTGTGAATCGGACTCACTATTTCCATGCTAGGCCCACCTTGATGAAGCTAAGCTGGATGTGGCAGTACTATGCTGTCACTCATCATAAACATGAACTTGGTACAACTAGACATATTTTCAATCTGAATATAGCTTTCACAGCTGAAGCGAGACTTCCGGGAATAAGATAAAAAAAGTAATGTTTGAGACTGCCATCTTCATCACACTAACTGCATAACTAAAACAAAACATGATTTAAAAATGGTCAAACAGATGAAGTATATTGTTGTAGTTAATCTAATGATGTCAGGAACAAATAACTGCAAAACATGGAATAGATGGGGGCCCCCCAGTAGCCAAATTATAGTACGTTGCAGTGCCATGCAGATGACCTGGCTTCATAAGCAGATCCAGTGTAGAAAGGGTTAGGGAAGTATTGCCCACTGTAGTGCATCCCAGCCCAGGAAAGAAGGGTACTATATTCATTCACTGTAGCAACCCCCTTTAGAGGGTTGGGGAGCTGGGTCACTCTCAAAGGGGTGCAGCTTCATGTACATGAAATTTTCAAGTGTGTACATGTGGTGCCTAAGAGGCAGGAGGCATTTGATTTAAGGGTAAAAAATAAGGATGAAAAATCAAGGCCACCAGTATTTGGCTTCAATACATTAGGGCCCCTTGATTTCTGACAATTCATATGCCAGTATGAGTCCCTGCAGGGCATTTCACCTCCTTACTGGTCCCCATGGACCAACAGAACAGGTGAGGAATTGATGGGGCTAGGTGGTTGTCAACAAAAGCTGGTGGAATGTTCCCAGGACAAGAGTAAAAACAACTTGATTAAAAAAAAAAATGTATGGTGAAAAATATTTCCCATGGGCCAGTTTACCAGTGCAACATTATTGCTACTATTGTGATGCAATAACTTGTATATGGGAATGAACTTGTGTCACTGGATGGCTAGCTGGGGGGAATACAGCATCCCAAGGACAGCTCTCCTCCTCTGGTGGGGGAGAGCGATGTGGATCCCAGTGTATTACTGACAACCCAGTGGTGGCTGGATGGGAGTAGATCTGGGAATCCAAAAGCAGAGGGCACAAGGAGCATTGGACACTAGTAAGCTGTGTGTGAACATGCACAGAGTGTGCCCAACAGTGTTGCTGCACAATGGCTACTTGGTGTACCGGGGGGAATGGCACTACTGGGCAGCTGATGCCCAATCTGCCTCCCACAGCCACAATAGTCCAACTCCTGGTTGACCCCCTGGCATGCTGTAGAATGATAATGACCTCCACTGGGGTAACCATAAGATTGGGGTGGGTAACTGCAATGGCACTGCAGACAGACTCCCCCCTGGGTGGAGGCAAGTTTTATTTATTTATTTATTTACCGGGTAAGCACGCTAGACAGTCAGGTGCGACCCGGGAGAATTACAAAGGTACAGGCAATAACATTACAGAGGCAGGGTACAAGCAATAACATTATACAGACAAGGTAACAGTAGTTTACAGGGTACATTCAGGTACAGACAGTAGACCTCAAGCAATAACAGATTCAGAGACAAGGTAAACGGCTATCACACAAGGTCTTGCCAGGAAGGGCAGAGAGCCAGGTACAATCAGACAGCTAATTAAAGGCAGTGCAGTGTTAGGGCATGTCAGCTGAGGGAGGCGGTCAAGGAAGCCGGCTGGTAACAACACAAGTAACAAAAGGACATTGTCGAGAGGTGCTCTACAGACCTCTGTGCTCTGGCAATCAGGAAGGGCCTCGGCGTGCCGTGGAGTGCGGGTCAGCTAAGAGCAGAGACAGGCAGAGGCTTGTTTTAGGTAGTCCCAGAGGAAGGACCTGAAACACCTGTGGGAGGGGCAGCCGCCACATAAGCAGGGAGTAGGTTCCAGGCTCTGTAGAGGCTGAGGAAGGGCCTGGCAGTGAATATGGCTATGTGAAAAGGGCAGGCTTGAGCAGATCAGCAAAGTACGGAGGAAGAAGTGATGATGTTGTCAGTGAAGTTGCCTATAACAAAGGCTCAGTGGTTGCTAGGGGAGAGCTACTCAGCCTGGCATAGAGTTGACAGTGATGGGTGAGATGGGGGCAGATAGGGCGAAGCGACATACGTTATTGTATGTAGAGTGCCATTTTGTGAGCCAGGTTTTTGGGGTGTTCACAAAGGAGGTGAGCCCATAGCACAGTGTGGGGAGTAGAACCCCTTTTGCAAGGGCAAGTCGGGCAGCTGGGGTGAGGCAGCTTTTTGCCCTGTATGCCAGTCCCAACTTACAGTTAGTGGCCTTACAGGAGTTCCGTATGTGCAAGAGGAGGTCCAGCTGAGGGTCGAGGGTTACCCCCAGGTACTTGAACGAGTCGACCAATGACACAGAGGCACAATCAGCACCAACTACTTTGAGGTGTGCCAGCCCCGCTCTAACCTTGGCAGGGGAGTTGAATAACATGGCCTGCATCTTGTGGAGGTTGATGACAAGTTTGTTTGCCTTGAGCCAGGCTTGAATGCAACCAAAATCAGTGTTAAGTCTGGTACTAACATCGCTGATATCCTGGGAGCTAGCAAGAAGCACAAGGTCATTTCCATATACGGTGACATGCCCAGAGGCAGGGATCAAGGGCTTCTGGTTGATAAAGAGGGAGAACAGCAAAGGGCCAAGAACGGGCACCTGGGACACCCCACAGGTTACCAGTGTGAGCCCAGATCGGGCTTTTTGGAACTTCATGTACTGTTGCCTTCCTGAAAGGTAGTTCATAAACCATGTTAGTATTGGGGGGAGGAGGCCGAAGGACCGGAGGGTAGCACCCAGAAGAGTGTGATCAACCAGCTCAAAGACCTTTGAGAGGTCAATGAAGAGGGGCCCCGTAAGTCTGCCTTGATTAGTCACAGTTCGGATTGTGGAGGTGACCTATGCAAGGGCAGTGGAGGTGCTATGCCCTTTTCGGAACCCATGCTGCTTGGGGGAGAGAAGGCCATGGGTTTGGAGGAAGAGAGCAAGCTGGGAGGCTACCACTTTTTCTAGGAGTTTGTTCACTGCAGATAGAATCGCTATGGGGCGGTAGTTTCCAGCATTTTGGGGTCACCACGCTTGAGTACTAGGGTCACGCGAGCCACCTTCCATGTAGCTGGGATAGTCCCGGACATGAGAGAGGAGTTCAGAATGTGGGAGATAGGCTGCGCCAAGTAGGGGGCCCCCAGGCAGAGTAATCTGGGTTCAAGATTATCATGTCCTGCTCCAGTGTGAGGGGAGAGTCCTGCTAGGAGATTCTGTGTCTCTTTGTAGGAGACAGACTTAAAGTAGAAGGGAAATGGGGGAGGATGGGACACAGTGCCATCAGTGCGATCTGGCTCACTGGATACTGAAGATGTAGGGGTATAGACAGACAGGTCAGTGAACAGGGTGTTAAAAGCATTGGCTATAGTCAGGGCATTGTTACAGCTTGTTCCACCAATTTGCATGTCGGAGACCTTGCGGCAGGAGGGACCACTGACTGTGTGTTTAATGATGCGCCAGAAGCTCCAAAGGTTCGTAGCAGACACTTCTAGGGAGGATTTGCAGAACTCACTCTTGGCCAAGTGGATAGCCCGCTTACATGAGTTTCTGAGCTGCCTGTACTCCTCAAAGTCAGCTCTATTCCCGGAGGCCTTAAATTTGTGCCAGCTTTTATCCCTTTGCTTCATCAGAGTGAACAGGCCTCCTTGCAGCCACATGGTGATCGTGCCCTACACTCTTCTTTTTATGAGTGGGGCATGTCTGTCTTGTAGAGGGCTAAATGGGGATAAGAAGCAGTCGAGGGCAGCAAAGGGGTCGCTAGTTGCCAGGATGGGGGACCAGTCCATCTGGCTGAGGTCGGCTTGGTAGGTGATGCAATTAAATTTAGAATAGTCCATCATCTGAATGACTTTAGTGGGGACCCTGGGGGCCAGGACGCTCCAGACGCAGTAGGTGGGGGAGTGGTCAGAGATGGAATCTGCAAAGAGGCCAGCAGCAATGATTCTGTCGGGCCTGTTGCTCAGCATCCAGTCAAGAAGAGTGCCTTCTGCTCCCCCCGGGAAAGGGTCTGGTGGGCTCGGACATGATTTGACCTAGGGCAAGACCAGACAGAAGGGGTTCATATGTTTTTGCATTGGGACTCAGCCAGTTTAGGTTGAAATCCCTGAACACCATGAGTTCGTTTGTACCCACCTTGGGACTGAGGGAGTCAAGGAGCTGGAAGAGGCCAAGGACACTGCCTTTTGGTGGATTGTATACACAGGCCATGTGGAGCTTCTTGGCATTGCCCAAAAGAAGAATGGCATGTAAGAACTCACAAGATGGGAGGGTGAGGTATGACTGTCACTTTAAGGTGGGATTAAAAGTAGAGCAGCAGTCCACCCCATTTTTTACCTACTCTATCCTGCTTGATTGCAAGGTAACCAGGGAGGGTGCAGACTGAGTCTGGGGTGGCAGGTTTGAGCCAGGTTTCGGAGATCCCAATGATGTCCGGACTGTAGTGGGCAACCTAGGGTGTTAGGTCTGAGAAATTAGCAAGGAGGCTACATACATTGAGGTGGGCAATCTTTAAGCCCTTGGCATGCTGCCACTGAGGGGGAGACATATTCAGGAAAAACAATAGCAGACAGAAGAATACACCTTTAGAGGAAGTGGATTCAGCAAATAGATTCTAACTAGGGTGCCCTGAATGGATTCCTTGGCTAGTATAGCTGAGCCAGTATACATTCTGCAGATAAGTTCAGCTAGGGTGCACTGAACAGATTCATTTGGTTAGTGCATTAGTTCTCACACTTTTTGACAGTGAGCCTCCCCCAAGCCATGAAAAAGATTTCGAGCCTCCCTCAAATTTGGAAAAAAATCTTGGCCCTCCCCACAGAAAAAAATAAATTCTACTTTGCACAGCACACCAGGAATAAAGTGAAACTAATAAAGTTAACTGAGTATATTCTCTTTTTATTCATCTTATTGCTCTCTACCCCTGACTTGGCACCACAGGTTATACTTGTCCTCCACTTTTCTGACACTTGAGCTCTTGTTACTCTGTTTCCTCTCTGTCTGGAACAACCAACCTAGCCACTTCATCTCTCCCCATACCCTGCAGTTAGGTAACTTCCTGTACCCTTATCTCAGGTCACACCTAAAACATCATCAGATCACTGTGCCTTTCTAAGTCACTAATTTGCATATAAATACCTATTGTAGAAACAAGCCTTGGCTCAGCATGCCTCCCCCAGGCATTAATTGACATATACATACACACCTATAAACACGCTTTGGCTCAATGGGGACTTCCTGGTCACAAATTTGTGGATAAGTAAAGAATCTCACCTGCAATTATCCATATTTAATTAGTTTTATCCTTTCACACAAAACAGCCAAAACTTAAAATTTAAATACTGTACATTCTCAGATTTGATCGGGCCTCCCCTGGAACAAGCTGGGGCCTCCCTTGGGAGGCTGGCCTCACCATTTGAGAACCACTGGGTTAGTGTAACTGCAGAATACACAACTAAAAGAAAAGACTTCAGTAATTAAATTCTGAACTAGAGATGCAATGGACAGTTTCAATGGAGAATACACATCTAAGGAAGGAGTTCAGCAAATAGGTTCTAGAACTGGGATGCAATGTACAGTTACCTTAGTTAGCATACATGAGGAACACGCATCTAGAAGACAAAGAAATCAGCAAATAACTTCTGACTAGGGTGCTATACACAGTTTTACTGAGCAGTTTGAGTGAGCCACCAGGAAGGGGAAAACAGCAGAGTGTAGGGACAGGCAGGAGCAATAACCAGGCTGAAGTGAGTACGATAGGCCCACCGGGTAAGTGGGAGGGGCTAGAGAGCATTTAAGGGGAGGAGGAACGGGGTGGGGGAGAAACTTTTTAAGATTAAATTAGGGAGAACCATACTGGTCGCTTGTGGGTTTTCCACAGCTTCAGGGGTGTAGAAGTTGAAGTGGCTCTATGGGATAGGAGGAGGCACTGGCAGAAGGCTTAGAAGGACCTTGTAAGTGGCCAGAAATACCAGAGGCATAAAAAGAGTTTTAAAAAATGTTCCTGCTAGTACTGAGCTGCTGCTTTATGTCATTGTGTCAGTATTCCTGAACATATGCAGTAGCCAGCAATCACTGTTACAACATTACATTTTATTAAAATTTAATTTATATTTTCCTTGATTCAAGTGGCATTCTATAGTGGGCAATGTGACCACAAACATGAACACTGCTAGAGAGAGGAAGTTGAATCATCATATACTGTTCAATAAGACAACATGCAGAGTTCTAGCTGAATTTCATCAACACAGTAAATAGCTAGTGTTATTTAATCAAATAAGTATAAATCACTGAAAAACAATAGATTGCTACTCTATAAATGTGCCAGTAATGGCCTTGGAAGACAACAGCAGCAAGTGCTCCAATAAAATAACTTACTCTGTTAGATTACAAATTAAACAGACTGAAAAACATTCATTTTACAATCAAAGTTTGCTTTGCAGGATTTTTACAGAGTGCCACAGACTTGTGGCACTCTTCTGATGCACTTAACATTATTGTGGACAAAGGGTAGATCACCTACAAAAGTGGTATAACTTTCAGGTGAAGTGGCTGCAATTCTCGGCATAGATGGTGCTGTTTGCATTTGACACGAGGTGCTGTGAATTATGGGAACTGTCATAAAAATGCAAGCACCTTTAAAAATAAGGAGTTCCAATTTTGCACAAGTGGGAGTACATGGGCAGGCCAAAAAACTGTCCCGTGCATCAGTATTCTCCCCTTTCAAAATCTGGCCCCTTCATTTCTGCATTTTGAAACGGACAAGAAACAGATACATGCTGTTAAGATATAAGAATCTGTAGGTTTTCTTTCCCGGAGTAACTGCAACAAAGCTGAGACAGATACACACCAATTCTCCCCCTGGCAAACCTCTTTATTATAAGTATGTTTGTGGCAAAGAAACAAAGAGCAGAACACTTACAGTAGCCTTTGCTGACACCCTGTTGGCTTTTTACTGTTGGGACCAAAAAGCATGATCTGTAGCCCTCTGCCCCCACAGAAGAGAGGTGTGTGTGAGTTGCCTTTCTCATCTGTCGATTACTACACACTTTTGCAGTATGACATCATTACTTGCAAAGTTTCTAGAACAAGCACACGTTCAGAGGAAAAGAGGAAGGTGCCTAGTTGGACTAGCCAAAACCATTTTTTCTTACTCTAGAAACCACAAACTGTCTGATTGTAATCATCTCCTGATCCTTTATTTTCACCCTCATGTAGGCAAGATAGAAATCATGCTTTCTGGCAAAGCTGCTCTGCAGATGATATTTGTATAGGCCTCTGCTGCATGCATCTGGCTCATAAGCTCATATCACATCACTGCCACCTTACTTGATCATTTGTACACTGTAAATACTATAGCGTATGTTTATATGTTCATTTACTGTGCCGCTTATGGTTGTAAGAGTGCATTCTCGAGATCATGAGGTAAGCTGTGAAGGGAAGCTGAGCAGTTCTAGCACACAGTGGACTTGAGAAAAAACTCTTAGCAGAGACACACAGGGCCCAATTTTTAAATGACTTGTGGCTGCCACAAGGGACTTGCAGCAGACAGTTTGATGCAAGTGGTGACTTGCGTCAAACCTGTGCTGCAGTGCGATTTTAAAATGAAGCCTGACCCAACCCTCCTGGTGCAAGTCCCTTGTGGTGCAGGAGCAAAGTCAGACCAGCTCCCCCCGGTCTAACTTTGCATCTATGTGGGAGCTGGTGCATAGGGCTTGTGCCACAGCTTTGGTGCAAGCTACCATAAAATGAGGGCACTGTCACAACTTGCATCCAAGGTTATAAAATTCAGTGCAACACTCAACTAATCCTCGTATACAGGTGTGGCAAACTTTCCGGGGACACAGGGCTTGGTCGAAAGCCCTGTGTCCCCTTTTGAAAACTGGGCCCACAAACTGTATAAATACCTGTAAACATAATATAAATCATGTCAAAGGCCCTTATTAAAGAAAAAAAATAATATGGATTTAAAAGCAAAATATTTGACTTTGCAGAATAATAGAGAATCCCTTTTGAGGAAAATGGACTTTGCCAACTGTACTCAGAATATTTAGAATATGTGCATGAGACACCCATTATGGTGATAAGAGTACTTAGAATGTTTAGAAATAAACACTCCTGATAGGCTATGAATGATTTCATGATTTATAAAATATAGGTTAATGTATTCTATCAGTAGCAGACTATTACAAACTTAAACAGGCATCCTAAACAAAAACAGACATGGGCCAGTAAAGGATTATCACCAAGATGTATAAAGCCAATGGGACAGCGATACTGTCAGGTAACAGTAAGTTTCAACATGTTATTGATGTGTGGAGAGATCAAGATAAAGGTCACAGAAGGATAGGGGACAGGTAATCACTGGTCACTATGGCTGTCACTTTATATAATAAAGACACAAAACACAGTTTAAAAACAGTCAAGAAAATTAATTTTCAAATTCTTGCTTAAAGGCTTTGCCAACATTTGCTGAACTAATAGGAACATGGTTTCAATTAACAGAGAGTAATAAATACTGGTGAAAGCCACTGCTATTGGCTCTTTCTATAATATCTCATACAGTATGTCATTCTAAACTGGAATGTATAGTTTTAACAATAACACGGAAAATGAAGGTTTATAAATGTCAATGTAACATTCAGCTTGGGAATATTGTTCCTTGTTTATTTAGTTTAGCAGCCACATGGAAAATATTTAACAATCATGAATTAAATAAGAACACATCAATTAAAAAACAGTCCTAAAAGAATCTGCAGTTCGGGACATTATCAAATCTCTTTCTACAAAAATAATGATCTGAAATCAAAATAAATGATCTGACTGATGGTATTCAAGAGAAAAATATCCTTTTCATAGCAAAATTGTAAACTTCAGTTTATTTCCTCCTGTATGTAGTTGTGAACTTGTTGCCTATACTTAGGCAGTGATGCAGGATCTGTCTTTCAAATGCAAGTTTTTTAAATTGTCCAGTTCTTAAGGTCTGTGCACTTCTAGCTACCAGGACCCCAGAGCACCACTGATGGAGCAGGCAACCACTTGCCTTCTCTTGTGTCCAGAGCATATAATGCAGTTGTGGTTACCCCAGTGGTTAATGTGAGAGTAAAGGAAGTGTGTGTGTGTGTGTGTGTGTGTGTGTGTGCATGCATATGTACTCTGGCCAAATACATATAATTAAAATCACTCATTAATGTCTCAGTTGTCATCTAAAAAATGTTTTATTTAAAAAAAGGCAGAGAAAAAGGTGAAATTCTGTCACAGACCACCAGTGACATCACTGCCCATGCAGTAATGGGTCTTTGAGTGTTTCTCCCTTGCCTCTCCCTTTTTATGAATGCTTGCATTTGCAGAAGAAACATTTAGTTACAGTGAATGGCATTTCAGAGGTGTGTCATTGCCAAGCCCCTTGCAGCTCAAGCTGCAAGGGGCTCAGCAGTACAGACCAACGACCAGGCATTCCAGTCATGATGCAACTACTGCTTGCTGGGCAGAAACTTCATGCAGCTGAACGGACTGATGAGCTCCTATGACAGAGGGCTTCAGTCCTTTCATTTGGATGAAGCCAGTCAGCAAACAGCTAATCGACTTTGGTGTCATGCTTTCAAGACCCTTCTCCCCACTGCTGGAATAATCATGATGGGATATATTCCCTAAAACCTAATTGATTCTCATGTTTTTTTGTAACTAACTTTCCTTTATGTATAGATGAGATGGTAGCTGTTCACTTGGCTTGTAATGTATTACACCAGCAAGGTTGCTGTGTAAAAGGGAAGAAGCAGAACGTTTTTCCTATTTATCCAGTTGTGAAGCTGCTGACATCACCCTTTGGCTGTCATAGAGCTCAAAAGCACTAGTACACATGACAATGTAAAGCCAACCATGCAGTTTCCCTCGATCTGCTGGCTCTGTGGTTTTTAATCACAGTCAGCACTGCAAAACTATCCGGTGGTCTATTTAAAAGGGAAAGTGACTTTCCCATCAGTGGCTAGTGCAGCAGCTCACTGTAAACTAAAACAGCTCCACCATCTTACTGCTCTGTAGTGCCACTGTGCAATTTGCATTATCTTTAAGTGCAGTGCACTACCACTCCACTTTTATGTAAGCCACCTCCCATGCATTCTGCTGCATCAGAGGATACCAGTAATTTCCATTGTCGATACAGTGCTGCTTCTCACTATGTTGTTGACTACAGTGCCAGTTCCCACTCTGGCTTTTATCAAAAGCCTGATGATGAAGATGCTGCTTCACGCTACCATGTATGCCAGTCCCCCATGATTGTGTTACATTTTGTTGGTTAGGTTCCACCACGTCAATAGCAAAAAAAAAAAATGTATATATATATATATATTCCTTGCATCTAGAAGTGGTCTTTTTGTTTATTTACAGGTAGCAGATATGAAGCAAGTGTTTAGTACCCAACAATATAGGGACCCAACAGCTGGGGCAATCTAATAAACTGTAACAGTTATAATCTCTGCCCTACAAAAAAGTAATCCATGATGGGCTACTTGTGGAGATACGGTTCAGAGTAAACACATCAGCAACAAGTGTGAGCAAGTGAAATCAACTGCCTTTTTGTTATTACTTTTTTATTTATGGTTCTTCCCACCGTAAGAAAGGAAGAGATGAAGAAGAGTGGGTTCAAGAAACTCTTTGGGAAAGGTAAAAATAATGCCTTAATTTTTTAATAAAAAGGAGTGTGGGGAGTTACTTTATTTCTTGCCATTTTGTTTTTATTAACCGTGATGGGATATGTTCAGGAAAATCTATCGGATTCATATGTTCTTGTGTAACTTACTTCCCTTTCTGTATACATGAGTTAGTAACCGTTCAAAGCAGGCAGTTCCATCTAGGTAACTATAGTGTCAACTGAAACCATCCAGTTATTTATAGATGCAGTAAAATGTGGCCACTGAAGTTATTTAATAATTTGTATATAGTGTACGTAGTTTTAATAATGTTTTGTTTATTGTAACTAGTGTTTGGTCCCAGCACATCACTCACAGTGAAGCTTTCTTTCTGTGTTAGATCACTAAATGGGACAAACAAGCAACACAAGCAGCTCACCTGAGGAGCTGAGGAAGCCGAATTTCCAGCCTGATTACTTTCGAGGCAGCCCCCCCCCCCCAAGCTCACTGCCAACCGCGGCAGGCACTGGACAAACAAGCAACACAAGCAGCTCACCTGGAGGAGCTGGAGAAGCCAAATTTCCAGCCTGATTACTTCAAGGCAGCCCCCAAGCTCACTGCCAACCGCGGCAGGCACTCAGGACAAACAAGCAACACAAGCAACACAAGCAGCTCACCTGAGGAGCTGAGGAAGCCGAATTTCCAGCCTGATTACTTTCGAGGCAGCCCCCACCCCAAGCTCACTGCCAACCGCAGCAGGCACTCAGGACAAACAAGCAACACAAGCAGCTCACCTGAGGAGCTGAGGAAGCTGAATTTCCAGCCTGATTACTTTCGAGGTAAAGAGAGCCTCTTCTCTTCGTCTGGACGCCTGCAGGGGGTGCTACCTGATGAACACTTATAGTTTATGAACTTTGTTCCCTGTTCACCACTGGGTGGGCTTGTTATTTGCTTTTCTTTGTGCTACTAATGCTGAAGTGTAAAGCTAGGGATTCACTGGGTGCCCTAGAGTTGCCTTGCTATTATACCTTAAAGCCAGACATACTAAGCAGCTAATATAGAGCAGACTTGTTTAATTTTGTGGTATTGGATCTAATTGCTGATTATACCTTAAAGCCAGATACTAAGCAGCTAATATAGAGCAGACTTGTTTAATATTGTGGTTTTGGATCTAATTGTGCTTGTAACTGAAGGTATTAGGATAGCTGGGTCCTAAGTGACCTCATTTTGGAATAGCCCTGTTTGTGAGTGGAGCCCTTTGTGTAAGTCACAACATTTTCTCCCGCTGCATAGTAATGAGAGGCTTTTGTTTCTCCACTACATAGGCCCCCCACACAAAGCTCACTGCCAGCAGCGGCAGGCACTGGGAACAAACAAGCAACACAAGCAGCTCACCTGAGGGCTGAGGAAGCGAATTTCCAGCCTGATTACTTTGAGGGTAAAGGCCTCTTCTCTTCTTCTGGATGCCTGCAGGGGTGCTAGCCCGGCGGGCGCTTTCGCCGTCTGCCCCACCCACCCACCCAGGCGGCGGTCAATTTGATGATCCACCCGTGACATCACATCTGGTGACATCACGTCCTGTTGCCCAGAACCTACTGTATCTCCCCACTTTCCCATTTGCAGGTTATACCTGCTGGCCACTAGAGGGACCTATGCTCCCTCGCTACTTCCTACTCCTACCTGTACAGTACACCTTCCCTTGGATCTTGCTCACCACAATGTATTGGCCCTGCCTCAGGCTCTGCCTGTGCCTATCCCCACTAGCAGTGCACTTGCCCACTTACCCATCTGCTACTCCGCACTGTGCCCTGGCACCCCTCCCTCCCCTTGCTCCTGAACCTGCTCTCTTGCCCCTTGGGACCTCTGTGTGTCTCGGTCCTCCCTGCCCTTCCCCTAGCTTCCTTCTCGCCTCAGGCACATCTGGGTGTCTTCTTATTCTTGCCTTTCCTTCCTGTACCACCCTGCCCACCCCTGCTCCCTTAGCGTCCCCTCCCCCCATGTCAATCGTGGAAAACCTCTCACCATCTCCCAGCCAGGGTGTTAGTCATACTACTACTCCTGTCAGGAACATTCATCAAACCTGCCCGGTTCTCAGGAGCTCCCCGACTAGCACCACAGGCCTCACGCATGGTCTCCATGAATATCTGTAGCCTCCTAAAAAGTTTGACTCACTACAATGCCTGGTACATCAATTAACCTGATGTCATCGCTCTGGTTGAGACTTGGCTGTTGAAATCCTCCCCTGACTCCCTGGTCTCCTTCCTGGTTTCACCCTCTTCCGGTCCGACCGTGTTGGGAGGCGGGCGGCTGCGCTTATTTATGTCAAGGAATCTCCCGTACTAGCCCCTGCCTACTCCAACTCTGACCTTAGGCCCAGGTGCTTTACGCTGAAACTAACCCTGACCCTTTAAAGGACCCCCTTTATCTGACTACTGCCTCATGCCCCCAGGGACAAAGCATGAGCCATTGCCTCTCTTACAGAATACCTTTCTCACTACCTCCTTCCGCTGATCAAATTCTGGTGGGTGACTTAAATGTCAACTGGCTCAGCCCTCCTCCTCCTCTACCCGTGACTCCTTTTCTGCAATAGACCTAACACAACTAGTTACCCAACCTACCAGGACTAACCCATGAGGGCTCCAGTACCCTGCTTGATGTTGTACTCACCAACCCCCCTAATCGGATCCCAATGTACAAGTCCTCCCAGACTCTCTCAACAGTCTCCCCATTCTATTCCACTGGTCATCCTCAGTCCCCAAACCCATAGCACAGTCCACATGCGGTGGTGTCCTAATACCTGGTGGTCTGACAAAACTTAAGGAACTTCTGTCCCAAATTGACTGGTCTCCTATACAGGCAACTCCTGACATTGACACAGCTCTCTCTTCTTTACCCAAACTTTTAATAATGCCTGTGATATCTTTTTAATGTCGACCCGCCCGTTCTAAAAGGCAGAATGCCCCTGGTAACCCCAGCTTTGATCCACCAACTCAAACATAGGGACAACCTATGGCACCATGCCATTGAGACTGCGGCCCAGTGACAGAGCAGTTATATGCCGCCACGAAACAAATGCACTCGGGCCATCAGAAGGCCAAGTCTGAGCACTATCAGTCCTCACTCACAGCCTCATGAGGGAATCCCAGAACCTTCTGGGATAACATTAAACAGTTAAATGGGATGCACCTCCCCCCACCCACACCAGATCAACTATTAATAGCTGTAGTCTCTTTCAGACCAACCCTCATAGCCAACCACCTCAACACCTCATTCACTGACCTTAACCCCTATCCTCCCTACAAATTATTTTGACCTCCTCCCCAGCACCTGCAGTAAATCTTTCTCACCCTTATTTTCTCCTCCGCCGTGTTTCTGCCCAAGAACTTAGGCCACACCTTATCTCTTACCTCAAGAGTAATAGTGGGCAGTGACACCTGGATCCGTGTATCCTACGATTGGTCTTAGACACAGTCCTTACCCCGATCAAGTGCCTCATCAACCACTCTTGTGCCTGGGGAAGGTTCCAACTGCCTGGAAAGTCACCACTGTCATCCCTATCTTTAAAGGTGGTGATAGGACTGTGGCTGGAAACTATCGGCCAATCTCCGTTCTCTCTTCTCTCCAAGGCCTTGGAAAAGTGGTAGCCTCTCAAATCTCTGACTACCTCTCACAGTACAATGTTCTATGTCCTGAGCAGCATGTCTTCCAGCGGTCACAGTACCAATACAGCCCTAGATTTCTCCAACTTTCTCCACCTCCCAGACACTGGTTCTCTGGCTGGTGCGGTCTTCATTGACCTCTCTAAAGCTTCGACCTGTCTCCCACCCTCCTTCTTGATGCCCTTAGTCTCTCTGGTTTTGCTGCTGGGCCTATCTCCTGGTGCACCAGTTAACTGTCTGACTGCTCACAGCGTGTAAAATTAATGGGACTATCAGACATCTGTCCCATCTTTCTGGGGTTCCCCAGGGCTCATTCTGGGCCCCCTACTATTCTCCCTTTATCTTAACACCCTTTCATGCTCTTGCTCGGGAACATTCTGTTATGCGCTGATGATGCAGTCATCTTTGCCTCAAGTCGTAACCCCATTTGCCCTCCAGACTGCTGCAGAGTCCTTCGCTGAAAGCCGAGGGCTGGTTCAAGGAACATAGATTGGTGATAAATCTTAAAAACAAAACCATGTTCTTCACTCATCCTGAAAACAAGTCCTGCAACTTCAAACTCTTCATTCACTCTGGGTCCTCTTTCCCACTTGAACAAGTTTGCTCCTATAAATACCTAAGGATCCATTTGGCCCTCCTCTCCCTTCCATGGACACATCACTGCCTAGCCACTGCCACTAATATCTGATTGGGCATCTTACAACAGTATAAACACTGCCTCACCCGGAGGCTCTTGACTCATGATCACCTCCTCCTATCCTGTCCCTAGTGGACTATGGACTGCCGGTGTATGGTGCTGCTGATCAGACTGCACTCCATAAAATTCACACTACTCTGAATAAGGCCTGCAGGTTAATTACTGGGGCACCTAGGCTAACACACCTGTCTACTGTACGCTAAAGCGCTGGTACTTGATCTTGATGAGCGCCTCAAATATCTGACCTGTACCTTACAAAAAGACCCTCCTTGGGCTATCCCACCTGGATTGACCACCACCATCCGCCGCTCTGTCCCACTAGTTCATACTCAGACCTCTGGAAAACCTCTCTTGTTATCCTAGAGCTAGGACCTCTCATGGCCAAAGAGCCTTCAGCTTTGGGACCCCTCTGGTTCAACACACTGCCCCCTCCATCTCGACTCCAACTATATCGTGCTTCAAAACGTCCTTCTGGAACCATGGTAACACAGAAGCTGTAACTGCCACTAGTCAAAGCCGTAATCAATACTAATGACAAAGCTTACTACTAAGCTGCTAAGGACAACATAACTCTGGTATTGTTTGCATCAATCCTACCTGTACCAGCTTGTTTGTATCTATGTCTTAAGTTGCTATTATACTGTGTTATACTGTTATACTGTGTATTTTCGTTTGTCTTACTGTGACACAGTACTTTTGTAAATGAGCCTATGGCTCAAAGGTTTTCCAAACTGCTGTCTAAATAAATTAAATAAATAAATATGTACACTAAGACTAGATAATATCTAGACAATATAGGATTGAATGAATATGCTAAGTTGCTGGCAGAAGAACTTGAGGGACCACTGCTCTGTTTTTCTTGTTTGCTTATTTGTGTTCCAAGCTGTAGATTTTTGTTTGATACTTGGTGCATGCTTGAATGTTGTTCAGCAGGGTAAAAGTTTATAAGTCCTTTCATTTACTTTTTATTTTTTTTATTTTTATCTCAACATAACTCTTTACTTGAGTTCGTCACGTGTTTACTCATGTCTTACTTTTCTGTTCTCCTATCTTCAAGGATTGCTTGATAAACTACCCCAGAATGTATTCTTTAAGTCAGTGGACCTATTAACTATACTGTATGGTACTTTCTCAGAGTCGTGGTGTCTGCTTATATGATTAGTAAATAGCTGTCATAAGACATGAAGTCAAATCATGAGGCTCCTCCTGTATGACCAAGACTAATGGACAAACCAGCTTGATATGGCAGCCAGTTGTTTAAGTCATTTCTAATTTAGGGATATGTGTTTCACACTCCCCTTTTTTTTGTAGTTGTTTAACCAGGAGTAGCACACTAAGCTGAAAACTTGCTTACAGCTGCGACCTGGAGCACAGGGACGTTAAGTGACTTGCTCAGGGTCACACAGTATGCAAGTGGAACCTGTGGGATTCAAACCCAGGTCTGGTCTGCTGGATGTCACCAGATTTGCAGCTCAGAGCCTTAAACCACTGCACTATACTGCCTCCTTTTATTTGGCCCCTACTGGGACAGTCATCCATTAGCTTTTTACTTTTATCAAACAATCTTCCTACTACTTCTATGCTTTCATTTCAAATAAATTACTTATCTGGCAATCCAGCCCTGAAACATACACTATGCAAGCAAACATTTGGCAGTGACAAGTGCTTGATATTATTTGCAATAAATCTGTGTCCCAAACTATCTTAGAAAAGAATCATAGAAGAGGTGAGCATGGCTAGAAACAAAAATTAAAGGATTTCACCATGGTGAGCCCAGGAGCTCACAAATCACTGAGACTAGAATCAGAGAAAGGCTGTAACCACAACCTGCCATCCCTGAAGCCATGCCAAATGCCCAACATTATAAGCAAGGAGGAGGAGGAAAGGGGACAGTCATGTACTATTACACCATAATGGTTGTTTTGGTAGCTGGAAAAAGTTGGGATCTACCTTGCAGAGACTCGAAAGTGGTCTGATAGAACATGGCAGAAGGTCAAAAAACTCAGCACTAAAACTAAAGACCTTGAGGTGGGCCAATGACATATCTCCACACAAATAGCCCATCATAATTCAGCCATATGATACTTGTATAATAGGGACAAAGAAATGCGAGAATAGCTGGAGGACCTAGAGTTGTGATCACGGCAAAGCAACATCTGCATATATGGAATTCTGGAGGAAACCAAGCAGGGGGACCTGGTACTGTTTATTGAGAGCTTCCTACAGAGGTTATTGGACTTACCAACCAGTCTACAGCTGCAGACTGAAAGGATTCACTTAGCAGATGGGACTCAGCCATCTCACCCAAAGGCATGCCCCACTCTTTCATTGTAAAATTTGTAAACTGCAGGACACAAATGAACACACTCCAGAGAGCCCAGAAAAAGAGAAAAATTCTGTTTGGTAATGTGCAGCTTTACTTTGATCATAAGTATGCCCCCTGTACCTTGCAAAAAAGAAAAAGGCTTCTACATATTTAAAAGGCATTGAAAGCTAAAGAAATCAAAATTCAAATCATATTTCTAGCCCAATTTAAAATCTATGAAGGTTCAGGGCCCCAGCTGTTCTGGCCACTAGCTAAAGCATGACAGACTCTCTCTGAACTCAGTATTCCAGCAAACATGCTAGAGGCCCCACCATGCTTAAAGGAACTGGCAATAGAGGATCAAGCATGGCAACCAGTGAGAAGGGTCACTACAAAAACCACAACCTGCTCTCATTGTTGATCAACAGGTGCTGGGCTGAGATTTGGAACCAAAGGCACTTGGGAAAATAGCAGGCATGAACAATCAGAAGACTTGGAAAGTTGAATAGTCTTATCACTCTGCTAGAACTGCTGACTACAATGATGACAGTCAGGTATTCTTTCCTCACTGTGGGACATTGCAGTGAACTTGTGTACACTGGGTGATGGGTAGATCAGCAGCTGACTCATCTCGCCTGTGCCAAGGCACTTTGCCGCATAATTCAGGATTCATGGAATCTAACTAAGGATGAGCCTTCTCAGGTAAATGTCAGGGGTAAAGCTCTATTACTATTGAAACAACCTAGAAATCGTGTATAATAATTATTTGCTCATCTCAATATGGCACAGGGGACTGGGAGGGAAACTCATGCAGCAAATGTGTATTAAAAGTCAGTGTAATGGTTATAAGTGATGACTGTAGGGGTCTTGACCAACAGCAAAGGAGATTCTCCATACTTTCTGTGACTTGAAACATTACTTGCTCAGTGTCCGAGGAAAACATGAAAAAGGAATGCACTCCTCCCTCCCCCTCTGCTGCAGTAATTTATGATAAAGTGTGCAGAATGGGTTTTGCACCATGTGTACTGAGGTGAGGGTGAACAAGAAAAAAGCCAGAGGGAGCCATGAGAGATGGACACAAGGATACAGCCATTTTGCTTTCCCTGGAACCTACTCAGTGGCACATAGGTGTATATGTGCAACAGGGGTACTGGCCTTGACTCAATCTAAGCTGCATAGATACAATCCCAGCAAATGAAAGTCACCCTTCTGATGTTCTCCTGACTGGCCAGGTAAACCTAATTGATGGTTTTACCCTGAATGGCAGTTGCCAGCCCAAACCCCCCAGGATATTACTGAGATGAATACTTTAGAGGGTGGGGAAGGGGTGCAATTCTGTGGAGTGGAGGAAAGGGCACTTGAAAACGGAGACCCCAGAACATGATGCAAATTTATTAGTGTCTGACAATAATATTCTGATCTGGGGGAAGTTGGGAGGGGAACAAGATATCTCTAACAGCAAGAAAGCAAGGGCTCCTTGAAGAAGATATTTCAAATGGGGCAGCAATATGGCTTAGGCCTAAAACAGCAGTCTGGAAGGTTAAAAAGGAGAGCCAGACTCAGAGAAGAGTCTGCACAAGACAAGGCATCTTCTGCACAAGCTATTGAGCTGTCCTGCACTGATATTATCACCTTGAAGACTGTTAATTATTTGGTGACACTGTTTAAAGTCACAGTTGGTTGTTTTGGTTTCCTATTCTGGGAAGAGAAGAACATGGAAGAAAAAGGAGGGATGGAATGGCAAGACAACTTTAATATGGTGTATTTACAAACATTAACACATAATGTGAAATGCTTTGGGAGCCCAGTGAAATGTGCCAGAATTCTACAGGAGGTTGGCAGACTGGCACCATCTGTAGCAGTACTGCAAGCAATATACTTGACAGCAGAATACCTTAAATTAAAAGATAAATAGGTTGAAAAGATCTATGGGTCCACTTACTTAGCACACCCTCATAACAAGGGGTTTCTATAGTAATTAGGAAAGCCTTTCCCTTAGTAGTTACAAGCTCCTTCCCAGATGCAGACTGCAGGAGCATGTGTATAGAGGGGGAATTTAAGGAAGTCCCCCTGCACTATGTTTGGGCTATACACCCCAAATGAGAAAGCAAACAACACAGCCATCTACAAAAGATTGTTGCTTGAGATCACAGAGGGAGGAAGGATGTAAGCCAAAGGGGTGACTGTAACTGTATCATGCCCTTAGAACTGGACAGGTCTGGGAGCCAGAGAGACATAAAAAAACATATCTGACCAAACAGTGAAATTGCTCATGCATGAGCAGGGATTTTCTGATATTTGGACTCGCATTAATTCAACTCAGACATTTTTCTCACCCTGCGCAAAGTATACTCGTGCTTGGATCGCTTCTTAATGCCTGATGGCTGGTTGCACATGTTAGAGAGCTGTGAAATAAAGTCAATTATGGCCTCAGATCATGTGCCAGTAGTACTGTATCTGCATATTTAGCCAGTGAGGAGGAACCCAACTTGGAGGTTAACTGTTATTATTATATGACCTGGCCTTTCAAGGCATGATACAGGATGAGACAGAAATTTACTTTGCAACTAACAACAAGGGAGACACCTCCCTGGGGGCTGGGTGGGATGTGATGCAAGTGGTGCTGACAGGAAACTAAATTAGCTATGCCTCAAAGAAAAAGAAAGAGTGAATAGCCAAAAGGGCTCCCCTTTAAACAGAAATTTTTGACATGGAAGCAAAACAGAAAATTAGGTTAGAAGATAGTTATAAAGTTGAATTAGAAAAGTACAGAAAGCAGCTCACCAAGTAACTAGATAAGCAAAAAGAGGGAGCCCACAGGTACACCAGATAAAAATGTATGAATAGGACATGGGGTAGTTGTCTGCTGGCCTTGCAGCTAATAGAGCCATACTAAAGATAAGACAGTCTACGAAGAAAGTAGGGCTGTGCAAATACCTTTTCCTGAATATTCGACATTTGGCAGCCAGATATTTAGGTATTCGGGAATGGGTATTTGACCACCTACAAAAAAACAAACAAAATGAAACAGCCCTCCTCCCAAAATCAGCTAAAATGTAAACCTCATCCCCCAACCCCTATGAAAAGCCCAATCCCATAACCCCAGTACTGATACCTGCTATTTTCAAGGGAATGGGGTGAAGTTGAAACACATCACTATTATTTCTGGCAGTGCCCCATGATCCAGGCTTACTGGAGTTCAATCTACACTGAACTGACAAAGATCTGGAGGAGTATTGTCCCCAACGATTTGAAGTACTTAGTTCTGGAGCTGCCACTATATGGGGTAGGGACTAAGAGGAAAATGATACTCTTCCCTCTTATGTGCTTGGTGGCAGTAAAGGTGTTTATAGCGCACTGGCTCTCCAAAACATCCCACACAATACTGGTATGAAACCGAGGGGCTTCAAACAGTATAGCACATTTTAGGCTCACAAGGGAGAAGTTTTCTAGATCACTGCAGAGTTTTAGACAATTACATGCGGGAGGGTCAAGAGGGCTGGGAACATGAAGAGTGGACCAGAGGAGTGTGTGGAGGAGGACTGAAAGGAAGAGTCCTGCCTGCTCTCCCCCAGGGCACTCACACCAGTACCCCCCACAACTCTATCTCTGTCACCACACTGTTCCATTGTGAAGATAAAATAAACTGTATCTACTGGCTCTTTTACCCATGGCATAAAGCTTGGTTTTGTTTATTTCATCAGTTCAACAGCTCATGTGGCCAAACTTGCTGTAAGGCATGTGAAAACTATTTGCTATACCAGTGTAGAAAAAGTTATATACTGTAGCTGAATTTCTGTTATGCAGTACAATATGAACTGTGTTACAATCTCTGTAACTGTTAAATGGATCCCCTGTAATAAAATACGGAAAACCTAATTACACGTTTTGGCATGTACCCCTGCAGTCGGGAGATAAGTGATAGGGAAGGATTAACTACTAAGATGTGAATCTCCATTGTTAGGTGTCTATTCTTTTTTCTTGATATAGCCAAATTAAAAAGAGTCTCAGTCACTGTTTAACAGAACTCAAATGGCAGTTTATTACACAATTGGCAGGCTCTGTCTGCCCACCACTGCTGGATTTCATTATCTACATGAATGCCTGTGCCAAGCTATATACTGCACATGCCCCTCTTTGAAAGTGTTTTGCAAAGAATATAAGCAGTATTATATTTCTTTAATTAAATGCCATTGAGGGTTCCTGTCTGAACTTCCTGGATGGTATGTGTTACTCTCTTTTTTTCTGTGCACTGTGTGTCATTGATTTTACATGTCTCAAGTAAAATACTTTGAATGAAGGGAACACTGATCATCTCTCTTTCAGTGTCATACACACTTTCAGCTCTTTGTTGTGTGCACTGGAATTCTGTGGTAGTGACACGTAATTTTAGCAAGTAGCTCCAGACTTGATGAGAGCTCATTCTGTGTGCCCTGACCTTTGTGTGACTGCAATGCAGTTGCCAGTTTTAAGTAAGACAAAACTTTATTTCAGAATCACTAGGGTTAAGGTTAGGATAAAACATACTTGTAGAAAGGCCAAGTCAGAATCAATTCAAAACAATAAGGGGTTTCTCAAAATCTACAGACAATGTGCACAGCGTATCTCAACTGAAACGTGTATTCACTCATGACTGGCAGCATGTTGTGATACCCAAAAGGATTTTCAGATATCCACAGGACTGAAGCAAAAACGTTTATCTAATTTTCTGTTAAAACAGCCCTAGTAGCTGGTCCAGTGGTGAAGAGGGCTGAGGTGTGGCACCTTACCTCTTCCCACACTGATGACCCATGTTCGGGAATCAACAAGGGTCACTGGGGGTCGGCCAACAGGGGGGAGGCCCTGGAGTTTGACCAAGCTGCCACTAGGCAGCTCTCCTCTCCTGGGGAGGGATACGGGTTTCCCAACTTTAGACTGCCACCAGGTGGAGGATCAGTGGCAGCACCAAGCCTGGGGGGGACCTGATACTAGGACGGGTGGGAGGAAGAGGCTGTCACTGGTGCCTTGGTGCACATGCATGCCTCCATGTGCATGCGCATCTATGTACTGGGGTCTCGGGATAAGGGGAGAAAAAGGGAGCACCGGGGTAGGTAGGATGATGCCCCAGAGTTGGGGGGATGGAATGGGTCCTCTCAAGGAGAGGACCACAGCAGAACCTGCCCAGTACCCAGAAGAGAGAAAAACCTGTATGGAAAAAGAAAAACAGCCCTAGTAGCTCAGGACCCATAACCTCCTGACAAACATCAAACGTTTCACACAATACTAGCTCTTTGTCAAGTCTTAACATTCCAACACAGCCAACTTGTGATAGACACAGAAATTCCCATTAATACAGTACACAGCAATACAAATATAGACACACACAAACTTAGACTCACACATACATTTACACATCCTCCCACAAACAAACATGAACCCTACTGCATACAGACTCACAGTTATTAATAGATAGCATACATGGTCCTTGGGATCAGCGAGGATCCTTTTGAAGTTGGGAGTGCTTTCCTCAAAGCAAGACTGTCTTGAAGAAGGCTGTATAAAGCACATTCAGGCTCACTACTGGTGGATCGAGGTGTATGTTCTGATCCAAGAATCACAGTAAGGCTGGAAGGAGACTTTTGCTAGGATACATGATGCCGCAGGTAAGGGTTGGTTAGCCTGCAAAAATACATGGCTGGCCCAGATGACCCAGAGAGGTGGGAAGCCACATAATGAGACCCATTCTTTGTGGGACCCCTTGACTTATGGAGGGAGTGGATACATGTGCAACTGTGCTTGTTGAACTGGCAAGCATTATGAATTATTTTTGGCAGCTTCTCCCTCCATTTGTCTTGAGCTGTCATGTCTTTTCCAGTTTGGCCACCCTGAGTGTTTGCTATAGCAGAGGTCAACTTCGGGACCACTAAACTGCTAAAGGAAATCTATACCAGAGGCTAGCTGTAGAGGGAGTAGAGGGAGATTGGAGAGGAAGTTAGGGAAAAATGAGTCAGAAACAGAACATAAATAGAATCGCATAGGAATGTGGAAAAACTGTACAAATATACATTCAAGCATTTTGTTAAGGAATTTATTTATCAAAACAATACATAAATGTCGCCATGTGCTAAATAAGTCACAATTAATTTTTAATGACGGAAACATTTGTTGTAGCATGATGCAAATCTATGGTTGAATTTTTTAGAAAACATTAAAACAGCTAGCACATGCAAGTCTCTGAGACTTCAATATTGGTATGGGAGTTGCTTAGCATTCAAAGAATGTATGTCATGCAGTAAGCCAGAGTAATATAGAGTTTAATACACAAATAAAACAAAGCTAAAAACTGCAATAAAACCCGCAAAAGACTTTTAAAGTTAGTACCCCAGTTAAATGAATGGAAGATATGAATAACTTTATTTAGCCTCTGGCTGTATCAAATGTTGTTCTCACAGCTATTCAGAATATCAATGACTCAGCTGAACCTTTAAATGCAGAAAACTACTGGATGCATCAGTTTCACACATTCCATCCTAAGGAAATGAATGTGTTAGAATAACAATAGAGTAAGCCGGATCATCAGCGACATGGCAAAGCCAAGTTTCATGACATCCCTGTCAAGGTTCAAGGACAAGCCAGGATCACTGGGGACAGGTTGGGAAACAAGACTTGAACCTCCCCAAGGATTCCTCCTCCTCCTACTCTGGGAAGGGAGGATCACAACATCCACTGCAGAGCTGCCACCTGGGTAACCACAGGAAGAAGAAGAGCAGAGGGCACGAAGGGGGATGTCTACTGGGCTTGCAGATGATACACCAATGTTCATGCCTTCACTCCAAGCCACTTTTATATGGATGACCGAGGGTAATGAAGAACACACAAAATCCAGTTTAGCAGATGGCAGACCTGGGTAAATCAGTACTCTACACCACCTCCCACTGCACTGCTGAATGTAGCATAGCAAAAAAAAAGTGTATTTAGATGTCCGTCCCTGTCCCATCCCTGCTGGAGAGGTTTAATGCAAGGCTATATGGGGTGGCAGCAGTCAAGGGTGACAAGGCACCTTGGGGAGACCAGAAAGACAGATGATCTGGAGTACTGAAGGGAAATAAAGTGTGAGTAAACAAAAATGAATACAGTAACTTGAGACCTAAAAAAATTCTCATAAGTTTAATATTCACTGAACTTATTATGGCTTATCTCTCCCCCAAAACATCTCCTTTTCACCTCTTTGTTCTCACCTTTAGTAGCCCTTTCACTGCCTATACTGTATATTCATCTGCCTGTTTAAGTATATTTGTACCTGAATAACTGTGTATCAGTTTAAAACATTACTGTTAATTTTTAATTGTATTTTCTCCATACTGATTTGACAACAGGCAAAACACCATCACTGCAGCGTTTGTTTAGCTGCTGACAGCAACACTTGTGACTGCCCCAATCTATTGCTGAACAGCTCGATTTGACTTGGACAGGCTATCTTCACAAAGAAAAGGGCTAGAAATGTATTTTTTTTAAATGAAAGCTTGGGATTTCTACACTACAGTTGCATCCTTGGAATTACTCAAACGTGTCCCAGTCCATGGAAAATGTGGATTTCTTTTCTCATTGATTTCTGATGATGGTCATTCAAAATTAATACTATACTGCTTAAACCAAGCAAAATGAAAAATACATTATGTAAGTACAGTAAATTCTGAGAGTTGCATTCCCTGATCTACTTCAAATTTGGGATTTGGATCATAGTATCCCAGAACTAACATAAAATCCGTACCTTGTTTGAAAATGCAATACACCAAATCAAAGGAAATGCTGTACTTTGGACATTGCAGTTCCCAATATGATATTGATGTGGTACTTAGATTAAATGATCTAATATAAAAAACTATAATTACCAAAAATTAAGCAAAAAACAAACGTCTGTTCCTTTTATTACGAATATAAATACACAAACATTTACTAAAACAATACTTAGTTATTTTTATTTGAAACATATTTTACTAGCTAAGCAAACAGATTCCAAATGAGCTCATCTCCAGTTGTGACATGGGGTAAGAGGGTAACAGGGCTTATCAAGGAAAATGAAATACAAAGAGTACAAGTAAGTAATAATAAACAAATACATAATTACAGTATATTCAGAGTCAAAATATACAGTGGAAATGAACAATAAATGTCAAGAAATTGCACAAAGTGGTCTATTTACAGGGCGCCAGAGGGGAGGACTAACAAAGACACCACATGATAGCCACTGCCCATCATAGAAACAGTAAAAACTGAACAACTATACTGAGTAGCATTATATACCTGGACAGAAACCCCATCTCTAGCAGTAGGGGTCAGATCAAGATTAGACAACAAATCAGGCTACCATGTTAAGAGACAGCTCAAGGGAAAAGGCTACTGGCCATCTCTTGGGCAGTTGTGACATGACATAAATCACATGCATATTTATTACTATAACAGCAACTTACAAATAAAGCACTGCACTCTTTGACAGACTGCAACAAACAATGAAGAATATATACTGAGAATATTATTAGTGTATATTATCAATATATTATTTTATGATACTATGTCTTCAAGGACATGATTATTCAAAGCAAAAAATGTTTTTGCAGATTTATAATATATTACAGAAAAATAAAAAAATACCATACTATGAATTAAACGGCTGTAATACATAGTGAAGTCCCTGCAGGGGGAGGGCCTCAAACAACAACAACCCACAAGAGACAGGGCTATCCTAGATCTAGTACTGATGAACAGGAAAAGGATTGCAGATCTCCAGGTAGAAGGTCACCTGGGGGCCAGTGACCATCACATGGTATGGTTCAATTTGACCACTAGAACTAAACCATCCCATTCCAAGGCAAAAATATGGGACTTCGGAGGAGCTCACTTTGATAAGATGGCCAACAGCTAGCCTTGACAAAAATAAATACAGGTGAGGGGATACAGGCAAAGTGAGAAAGTATTAAGGATGCAATACTTGAAGCAATATCCCATTGTGTTAGAGAGAAAATGAAGTCCAAAGAAGAAGGAAACCACTTTGGTTATCAAAAACAGTAGCAGAAAAGGTCAGAGTCAAAAGGCTGGCTTTCAGGAAATATAAGGGAATGCAGCAGAATGAAGATAGGGAGGCATACCAAACTTTCCTAAGGGAAGCATGGAAGGCAGTAAGGCAGGCAAAGGCCCAAACCGGGGAAACACTAGCACAAACGATAAACGAAGGTGACAAGACTTTCTATAGATACATTGGTAAAAGGAGAAAGTACAGAGGGGGTATTGTTAAGATCAAAGGGGATCAGAGGGCATGTGAGGAGAAGGAGGACCATGTAAAAGTGTCTATCCTAAATAGATACTTCTGCTCAGTATTACTGAAGAGAAGGTAGGTCGGGGCCCACAGCACAGCACAGCACCATGGACACGGGGGGGAGAGAGGTGTGCATTAGTCCCTTCACAAAAGAAAGGGCCCTACAAGAGCTCGATAAGCTCAGGGTGGACAAGGCAATGGGACCTGATGGCATACATCCCTGGGTACTAAGGAAGCTAAGGGTGGAACTAGCAGAGCCATTATCAGAACTGTTTAGTGAGTCTCTGAGCACAGGAGAGGTCCCAGAAGACTGGAGAAGGGCTCATGTGATTCCACTTCACAAGCATCGTAGCAGGGAGGAGGCAGGGAACTACAGCTCAGTCAGTCTTACCTCAGTAGTGGGCAAGATTATGGAGGCACTCCTTAAGAAAAGGATAGTGCAACACCCGAAATCCGTAGGAGCAGAGGATCCAAGACAGCATGGGTTTAAAACAGGAAGGTCCTGTCAAACTAATCTCATATATTTATTTGACTGGGTAACTAGAGTGGTGGACCAAGGGGGAGAAGTTGATATCACCTACCTTGACTTCAGCAAAGCTTTCGATACTGTTCCACATAGAAGATTGATTAATAAGCTGGGTAGGCTTGGGGTGGGTCAGATGCTGGTCAACTGGGTAGCAAACTGGTTGGCGGGCAGAACACAGAGAGTGGTGGTAAACAGTATACAGTCAGAAGAGATGCAAGTCACAGGTGGGGTACCTCAGGGATCAGTCCTGGGGCCATTTCCCTTCAATCTCTTCATCAGTGACATTGCAGATGGACTAGAGGGTAAGGTTTGTCTGTTTGCAGATGACACCAAGGTCTGCAACAGAGCAGATGATCCAGATGGGGTGGGCAGAATAAGAAGAGATCTGGATAAACTGGCAAAATGGTCGGAAAAGTGACAACTGGGGTTTAATGCAAAGAAGTGCAAGATCATGCACATAGGGAAGAGAACCCTGAAGCCACCTATAGACTGGGAGGGGAGTTGCTGGCAGTCACAAGGGAAGAAAGAGACTTGGGCATCATCATCACAGACGACCTGAAATCATCCAAGCAGACCACTAAAGCAGTAGGTAAGGCTAGGGGGATATTGGGGTGTATTAGTAGGGGTATCATAAATGTAGAGGAGGCAATAATCCCTCTTTACAAGACATTGGTAAGGCCCCATCTGGAGTACTGCGTGCAGTACTGGAGGTCACACCTTCACAAGGACATTAACCAAATTGAGGCAGTCAAGAGAAGGGCAACCAAAATGATGCAGGGACTGCATCAGAAAACATATGAGGACAGATTAACGGAGCACAATATGTGTACCCTAGAGCAAAGGAGGGAGATAGGTGACATGACTGAAACACCTTAAGGGCATTAACAAGGTGAAAGACTCTAGCATGTTTCAATATAAGAAAAATAGCAGGATAAGTGGTGGATATGAGTACAGTGCAGGGCTTCAAACAGGCATAAGGGAGCAATACAGATGAGTATGAATAGATAGACCATTGACAGAGCAAAGGTCGATGGCACATTGATAAGGTAGAAAAAGAAATGGGCAGACTGGATGGGCCTTGCAGTCCTCATCTGCCATAAAATTCTAAGTTTCTATATAATTCAATCTCAGGGTTTAGGTGACTTCACAATCCACTTGAGCTTCGCTGTCATGGTTTTTCATGCTACATAAACCTCTAAACTGAATAGCCTTGTAATACATAATGAATGTTTAAAGCCTTTTAAAAGATAGGAAATTGCAGGGTTATTATGTAGTGTACATCTGGCTACTGTAGTTAATAAATTCTATTAACTACAGTATGCATGGGAATGCTGTAGCAGTACATACTGTACAGGTACTGTAGCAGAAGCCTAACATCCAGTAAGAAATGGCCCTGCAGTGGCTTTCAAGCCGAATCTACAATTTCACAGGTAAAATATTTCATTTTCAACATTTCATATTTCATTTTTAAAATATAATTTAAAATGAAATTTTTTTTTAACTAGACTGTAGTTTCCTTATTTAATATACTGCAATTAAGTCCTCACAACTCTGACACTCCTCTGTGTTAGCTCTTTTCACTACACTGGAATAAAACTTCAAACACAAAATCAGTCACACTGTTTGTTTTCCCACTAGTACATAATTAAGTAATCAAGCTGTCAATTAACACTATAGCAATTTGTTCTCAATGACTTTAGTATCTCCCTCACCATCTCAGTTTATCATCTTCCAGCCCCACATATATACAATCTTAAGCAGCTGTCTCACCATATTAAATAATATTTATGGAAACACTGTACATACAATTGAGTCCTAGGTCAGTACATTTTCCTTCACTTTCATAATCTGTAGTTACCTTTCATTATTCAGCACTCAGCTTCACTGCTCCACATCTCTCTCTACCATGTTCTCTGCTATAATACTTCCACTACACATCCTCCTAAAATGTACCATAAGAAATATGCACACAATAAGAGTGTGAAACAATCTCAGAATTCTATTGTCAAGTACAAACCACTCAGCCTTTGGCCTCATGATTCATAATTGTCATCAGAAACCCACAATAGTGTAAAACCTTGTTCTGTATAGATGAGTGTAGTTTATCCATTATGTAATTCACAGTTGACTATTATTCTATTCAGTCATTAATATTACTGTTAATAGTTAAGACTATAATAAGGTATACAACAAAAAGGAATGATACAGTAAATAACTGAGTCAATAACACTATATGAGGCAGTAATATATTTTAAATGTGGAAACAAAGAAAATGATCAATGGTTTCAATTAAACAGGACAATCAATGGAGTCTGTAGCCGATATTCAAGGATGCTAAATCTCTTGAGGAAGGGTATTCCAAAAGACGGACACAGGCACTAAAGGAGGGAGGGTGATTCATAGGAAAGGTGAGGAAGAACTTCTTCACAGAAAGGATCATGTACGTGTGGAACACCCTGCCAGAGGAAGAGGTGGGGGCTGAAACAATCATGGGATTTAAGAATGCATGGGATAGACATAAGGGAATTCTGGAGGTCGGGGTAAGGGGACTTCTAGAAAAATGTAAAGGGAACTTACAAGCTGAAATGGGCAGACTGAGTGGGCCATAGGTCCTTATCTGCTGACAGTGTATCTATGTATCTAGAACCAGTGCGGGCATGGATTTTTTTGCACAAGTAGCAACTATTGGTCAATGCTTCTCGGGGAATAAGTGGAGGAGATATAGGTTACAAAAGAGTTTATATCAGTCAAGAAAATGTCTGAACACCACTATTAAAGGTATACATAGTATGGAAGGAATTCCTGGTCACAAAGGGGAGCGAGCCAAAAGTTTCAGGAAGTGTGCAGCTGTGAAAAGATATGTTTATGCTCAGGATAAATCTTGCAGCCATGACGTATACAGCTTTGGATTTCTTTAGGTAGGAGCTGGCTGCTGAGGAAAACCAAACAACAGTAGCATAGTCAGATTAAAGTAGAATAGAGATTATAATAATCTTCCTTCAACAGGTGAATGATAGGCACGTTCCAACATGCTAAAGAGTTCTGGGTTCAGAGAAAATCTAACTGCACATATTACCAATATGTTATTCGATATTCCAATCTGAATCTCTTTTCCTGTAGCAGCTGGGTATACAGTACATATGATTGACTGATAGATAGACAGACAGATGTTTGTTTTAGTTTATTTTCACTGTTAATACCAGTAGTTGTAGTTTATTAAGGCTATGCCATAAGACCTTCATCATCACATAAAACAGAATAAATCATAAATGCATAATGCAACAGTTACATTTAGCAGACAACAGCTTCAGCATTACAGGCAGATACATTCAGATAAAATGCACGTAATTTCATATTTTTTCCTTTACTATTCACTCACTGATATTCTGTAGAAGACCAAAGCTACAACTAGCATGAACAAATATAATGGATTCTTTCTTGGAAGCCAGAAGCTGGATAATGATTATATTTACATTGCAAGCAAGCCAATTATGCATAAGAGGGAGGATCCATTTTTTTCTCGATACCTCAAAAAGGGGACAGTGTTGAATAAAATGAATAAGATTTGGTGCAACTAAAGCCCACACGGACATAAAAACATAGAACTTGATGGCAGATAAGGACCGTAAGGCTCATCCAGTCTGCCCATTTTTTCTACCTTATGAATGTGCCATAGGCATGTACTCTGTCAATGGCCTATCTATTCATACTCATCTGTATTGCTCCCTTATGCCTATCCCATGCCTGTTTGAAGCCCTGAACTAAATTCAGATCCACAACTTCCTGAGGTAGACTGTTCCGTGCATCCACCACTCTTTCTGTGAAAAAGAACTTCCTCACATTACCCCTTAATCAGCCATCCTCTAATCTCATGCTGTGTCCTCTTGTCCTGCTATTTTTCTTATATTAAAACATGTTAGTCTCTTTCACCTTGTTAATGCCCTTAAGATGTTTGAATGTTTCAATCATATCACCTCACTCCCTCCTTTGCTCTAGGTCTAGGGTACACATATTGTGCTCCGTTAATCTGTCTTCATATGTTTTCTGATGTAGTACCTGCACCATTTTGGTTGCCCTCTCTGGACTGCCTCCATTTTGTTAATGTCCTTGTGCAGGTGCAGCCTCCAGTATTGCATGCAATACTCCAGATGGGTCCTAACCGGTGTCTTGTAAAAAGGGATTACTACCTCCATCTTACGACTTGCGATACCCTACTAATACACCCCAACATACCTCTAGCCTTATCTACTGCTTTCGTGGTCTGCTTGGATGATTTCAGGTCATCTGTGATGATGATGCCCAAGTCTCTTTCCTCCTTTGTGATTGCCAGTAACTCCCCTCCCAACCTATAGGTAGCTTCAGGGTTTCTCTTCCTATGTACATGATCTTGCACTTCTTTGCATTAAACCCCAGTTGCCACTCTTCCAACCATTCTGCCAGTTAATCCAGATCTCTTCTCATTCTGCCCACCCCATCTGGATCATCTACTCTGTTGCAGATCTTGGTGACAAACAGACAAACCTAACCCTCCAGTCCATCTGCAATGTCACTGATGAAGGTATTGAAGAGGACTGGCCCCAGCACTGATCCCTGAAGTACCCCACTTGTGACTTGCATCTCTTCTGACTATATACCGTTTACCACCACTCTCTGTTTTCTGTCTGCCAACCAGTTTGTCACCCAGTTGACCAACTTGTGACCCACCCTGAGACTATACAGCTTATTAATCAATTTTCTATGTGTAGCAGTATCGAAAGCTTTGCTGAAGTCAAGATAGGTGGCATCAACTGCACCCCCTTGATCCACCACTCTGGTTACTCAGTCAAATAAATCTATGAGATTAGTTTGACAGAAGTAAGATTTACAAAAATAAAGATGATCATAAGATAATGGTGTAATTTGTAACCTTGTCCTGGCCAAAGCCTTTCTGCAGAAATTATTAGTACAAAATTCCAAATATTGCTTCCTCCCACAATGTAATTTCAACTTTTTAAAATCACCAAAAGTGTGAGATTCCTGTATCCCTGACATATCTTTCTGTGCAATAATATCCTTTAATCCATCAATCCCCATACTGCATAGTACATTACATTCTAGAATATGTGAAATGCAAACAATTTCCCAAAGTTCAGTGTTTGAGGTTTAATCACACAGTTTTACACCAGCCAACCCTAGGACATACAGTACATTCGAGTCAGATACTGAATCCATTAAAATAAGTTTTGGAAGACTCGTAAAATCCATTATTAGTATTTTAAAAAGATCATTCACTGATCTAATGAATGCTCGGGCTTCAATTGACACCATGCCACACACTGTCAAAATAAGGGCACCAGGCACAAAACTTGGAAGTCCCATTAAGATTCATAAAAAATTGGTTCTGTATTGGCTCCAGTAGCCCTATCTTGCAATCCAACTCCCAGACTTCAGCATCGTATAAAATACCACAGCATAATGTGGCTTCAAGGACTTTTCAATCAATCAATCAATCAATCCTTTATTTGTTCAGAGCACATTTCAGGGAGTTAAAACACTTTACATACTGACAGACAATTACATCTCATTTTAAAATTGGCAATATTAAAATCCTTAAATTAAATCTCATCAGGAAAAGCCTGGCTAAATAAAAATGTTTTCACCTCAGCTTTAAAACGATCGATGGTCTGGCACTCTCTAACCTGATGAGGTAGAGAAATCCACTGGGGATAAGACTGTCCTCCTGCCCAGGTGCGAAGGACATGTAGAGCTGAGTATCATCTGCATAGCAGTGAAAACTCAGCCCATACCACCTAATGATATCGCCTAATGGCAACATGTACACTGCAAACAACATGGGGGAGAAGACTGAGCCCTTCGTAACCCCACAAGACAGGACTGGGAGATGGAGGAAAAAATTCCTGATACCACTCTCTGCGTCCTGCCCATGAGGAAAGATTTAAACCAGCTGTGGACTCCACCAGCCAGTCCACAGCATACCTGCAGGTGCTCCATCAACACCCCATGGTCCACAGCGTCAAATGCCACTGAGAGATCAAGGAGTATTAAGATGGAATGACTCCCTCGATCACTCGCCATCAGGAGATCATTCAACACCTGGACAAGGACAGTCTTGGTATTATGCCTCTTTCTGAAACCAGACTGGAGAGAGTCACAGATGTTATGTGTTGTTAAATGATATTCGGGTTGTGCAGCCACCACCTTTTCACTAACCTTACCCACAAAGGGCAGTTTAGAGAAAGGTCTGTAGTTTGCCAGGTCCAGTGAAGGTTTTTTCAGGAGCAAATTAACAGTGTCCTCCTTCAGGGGTTCCGGAAAAAAACCCTGTCACTAGAGAACAATGGACAATCCTAGTAAGGACTGGGCTGATGACCTCCACACACCCCAAGAAGAGACGTGTTGGCCCTGGGTCTAAACTACAGTAGGTCAGCTGCAACTCCTGGATGATCTGCACAACATCCATGACATCCAAATGGCCAAAGTCAGACCAGACAAGTCAAGTACTTGCAACCTCAGACCCATCACAGCAAGACCTGTTTGACGGTGCTGACTGGATCTCCGATCTGATAGTGGCAATCTTATCAGCAAAGAACTGAGCAAACTTATCACATCTAGATTGTGAAAAGGCTCCCTGAGACTGAAGACAGGTTGGATTGCACAACCTATTGACAGTACAGAAGAGCTGAGCTGGTCTGTTAGTTGCTGCTGCAATCTCCTCGGACAGGAACTCTGCCTTCTTACAGGAAATTGCTGATTGATAGTCTTTATAATGGGGTAACAATCTAAGCTTGTCCTCTACCAGACCACATTTCCTCCAGCACCATTCCAACCTTTGACCCCTCCTCCTCGTCTTCTCCAAAGTCTCATCAAACCAAGGAGACTTCTGACGGAATGTGAAGGGGCAAACATAGACAGGTGCTACAGAGCTGATGGTGTTGGCAATAGCTCTATTATAGGCCAGCACCAGCTCCCCCGGTTCCTCGCATACATTCGTCATGCCTGATAGGTCCAATACCTCCATTAGACCACATGGGGACAATCCTCTTAAGGGGTGATATTAGATCATCTCTGTAGGTGCAGGTCTAGTAGGGGGAGCCTCAAGCATGAACCCGACAGTATAATGGTCTGACCAACTCTCTGGATCCACCACCAGGTCATCGGTCTTCATCCCAAGCAAGAAGACTAGATCCAATGAATGACCGTGAATGTGAGTTGCAGGGGAATTTTATACAGTAGCTTCTGAAAATGAATCTTTAGTATAGTAGCTGCAGAAGCTTTGTAGACAATTTACATTATTTCCTTTGTTTGTTGTTTTTGCAGATTTCCCAATGCAACTTCCAGATATTAACATCAAAGATCATACCCAAATATTTAACATTTAACATTTGCAATCATTTCATTATTAATGCTCCCGCTGAGGTTTTTAATTTATTACTACCAAAGACAGTAATTTTAGTTTCTGAGATATTCACATGCAGTTTTAAATCTACCTGATAATCTGAGACCTCATTAGTTGCATTTTGGAGGCCAGAGGGAGTCAGAGCTAGAATGACAGCTCTGTCAGCACATATTAACAGTGGAATTTTCTTATTCCTAATACATGGTAGGGCAGCATCAGTATAGAGATTTTATTTACTAAGTGAGTTAATATATACATTAAATAAAAACAGAGTAAGGAGATATCCTTGTTTGATACCATTTCTAGTCATAACAGCTCTCGGAAGCGGACCATCCTTACCCAGTCTGACCATAGCTTTGGTTTCTTTATGTAATATCTTATCATTTGAATCAGTCTTTTGTCTAGGGTGGTAGTATTTAAAATAGACAAAAGCATCCCTCTGTTACTGCTATCAAACACACTACTTAGGTCAATAAATAGCGCAAACAATTTGTAGATCTTTTATTTCTGAACCTCGCTCGCAGTTCACAAACAAAAATATTGGTTGTTACATTCCCAGATCTCAGACAGATTTAGAATAAATCTTATATACATCGTAAGTGATATGTACTGCAGAGAGACAGGCCTATAACAGCTCGGGTCAGCTTGATTGCCTTTTTTAAAAGAGAGGCACAATAACTATGGTATCCCAGTCTGTAGAAAGTTTTAGAGAGGTATTAATCACAGTAAAGACTGTGACCAATATACAGCTACATTCAGTTGGTAAAGCCTGTTAGATCTCAGCTTGTAGCAGATCTAGTCCATCTATGTGGGCACTGATGTAATTAGTCACTTTACTAGGATTAACCCAGCACCAATCGGACAAGATCATGAAATCTAATGGCTCATCGGGGGCTCAGTGGCAGCTCATTCATGACTATTTAATCAATAAATTTCTTTTTCAAAATGTTTAATCCACTGGTCTTCAGTTACTGCCAAAAATGCCCCCAGTTTCACTTTTACTTCCAAATGCTACCATATTCCAAAACGCACATGTATCTTTTTTAACATCTGCTCTGGCTAGCTCACTGTAAAATTTGTTTTCAAATTCCACATTTTTAAATTTCAATATCTGCCTATATTCAAACAGGGTTTTACATAGTGCTTTATGGTTCACACTTGAAGGATTTTTTATATGTAAAATCTTTCATTTTAAGCACGGATATCTACAAAGCTGAGTCCTAGGTCAGTACATTTTCTTTCACTTTTACAATCTGCAGTTACCTCTTACTGTTCATCACTCAGCTTCACTGCTCTACATCTCGCTACTGTGTTTTCAGGGTTACTTTAATACTTTCGGAACATCCTCAAAAAACGTATTCTAACAAATAACCTGCACCCAGATGTACACAAAATAAAGATGTAAAACTATCCCAGAGTTTTATTTATTTTGCCTTTGTTTACCAGTAGGCATAGTAGGCAACTGAATGGCTATTTTCTGGTGCAACTCGAGAGAGTACAATCAAGTAAACAGACACTGAAAACACAAATAGAACAAGCTATACACTGGCAGAAAGTATACAGTATGAAATGCAGTAGAACAACTCATACTGTATATTGGCAAACAAGTACATAGTATGCAGTGCCATCAGTTACAATTTCAGCAAATATCAACATACTTAGTTCACTGTACAATTATTATGGAAGAAAGAGAGAAGGGAGGTTAAAATTCACGTTAATAGGTCAGCATGAAACCATATTAACAGTGCATTGAGTGCAGGGAAACCTAACCAAGTGCGAAGACAGGAGCAGAGTCTGACTTAGGAGATGTTCCTGATATTTGGTACGGAAGGAATGGTTGGAGGGGCATCGCCTAACATCAGAAGGAATGGAGTTCCATAGTTTGGGGAGAGAGTAAGCAAAGGATGCTTGGCAGTTCTAGTTTTCATTCTAGGGACTGAAAGCAGGGCATTTTCAGTGGATCTCAGGTGTAGCCATTTTCTATGAGCTGAAGAGAGGAGAAAAGAGAGTGGGGCTGTCCATTGCTTAATGTGTTAAAAATGACCTACAGAAATGATGGGGGTAGCCAACCCAGCCTGTCATAGAGAGAGCAGTGGTGAGTGAGTCTAGGTGACTTCAATGCAAAGTAGCATATATTTATTATAGGAGACATCCCATTTGTGGAGAGTGGATTTTGAGGCAAAGAGTACACTGGGGCTCTTTAGAGCAATTTGGGAAGCAACATTTCTCTGGCAATGGCTAGGCATGCCTGAGGAATCAGGTCATGGCCTACTTTATATGAGACCACAAGCATGGAGCTCACAGATCTGCAGACACTCGTCACATGTGCTGGATAGTCAAGAGTGGGGTCTAGGATGAGTCCAAGGTATGTGAAGGAAGAGGTGTTTGGGACCAAGGTGCCATCTTGGTATGACACAGATTAGGAGGAAGGGCAGGCTGTAAGTTTGGACGTTGTGCCAAAGAGCATAGATTGGGTTTTCATGATGTTGATAATTGGTTTATTTAACGACAGCCATGTGTGAACTTATTTGAGGCCTGGTATCAGGCACTGATTAATTTGATCAATATTTTTTGAGCTGGTATGGAAGACCAGATCATCAGTATAAAGTATAACTGAAGTGTGGGTGAGACTATGTGTAATACTGTTTATATACAAGGCAAAGAGCAGTGGGCCAAGTCTGAAGCCTTGGGGGACCCACCCTTAGGTAATGTGCAGGGTATGAAATGGAGGATGCATACATGACCCTCTGTGCTCTCTTTGTCAAGTAATTTTGAAACTAGGGGGCAGCATAATGTGAGATGCCTATGTCTGTAAGCTTGCTTGTCACAAGGTGTGGTTGATGAGATCTAAAGCTTTCATTAGATGAATAAAAATGGTACTTGTAAGGCAATCAGTGTCCATGGCAGCATAAATGCTGTTTGTCAGAGTGAGAAAGGCAGTGGTGATGCTGTACCTTCTGTGAAATCCATGCTGAGTATGGGATATTAGGTTATGATCAGAGAGGTAACTTGCGAGCTGGGAGCCACAGTTCTTCTGTCAAATACAAACCACTCAGCCTCTGGCTTGATGGTTGATAAATACCAACAGAAATCCTAATAGGTTTTAAGCCCCTTATTATGTACATAGGAGTGCAGTTTATCCATTATGTAATTCACAGATGACTGTATTATTCTGTTCTGTTATTAAAGGAGAACAGTCAGCACAAATGGCACCCACACTCAAGTGTGGGGATGGTCCCCAAATGCACTTTGTGTACAAAAACATTTTCATTTATCTACTGTTTACTGTACTATAATAGACTGTATAAGACTAATTTTGCTCAGCCATAGGCTGATATATTCTGTTATTACAAATCCCAGAAGAGCAATAGGCAGCAGTGGGAGATTCAATCATTTGCAGTACATGTTAGAGCTTTTCTAATCACTGATCAGATATTTTTCAGGTCTGCTTTTCTTCGGGGGCTAAGTACAGTCTTCTGTGGCTGTACTTATCCCGGGGATGACAGAAGACAAAGCAAATAAAAAAATCAGAGCTTATATAAACTCTAACATGCACTGCAGGCTTTTGAATCTCACACCACTGTGTACTGCTCTGATGTCAATTACATGGAATTCTTGGATTTGTAATAACAAAAGATGTTAGCCTACAACTAAGCAAAATTAGTCTTACATAATCTACCATACGACAGTAAACAATAACTAAACCAGTTTTTTGGGGGGACACCAAGTGCACATTGGTACCAGCCCCAAACTTGAGTATGGGGGCTGACTGTTCACTTTTGATATCATTGTTAGTAGTTGAGAATATAATAAGATATACAACAAAACTGAATGATACAGTAAATGATTGCATCAATAACACTATATAAGACAATAATATATTGTAAATGTGGAAACAAAGAAAATGGTCAATGGTTACAACTGAAACAGACTAACAAGGGAGACAAATGCTGATATTTAAAGGTGGTAAATATTTTGAGATATGGTATTCCAAGAGATGGTCAAAAACACTAAAGGCTTTAGAGCCAATGTGGGTGTGAATTTATTTGCACAAGTAGCAACTGTTGGTCAATGCTTCTGAGGGCATAAGTGGAGGAGATACGGGTTACAATTACAATATCATCATTCAAGAAAGATGAATGAACACCCATATAAAAGGTCCAAAGACTATGGAAAGAATGCCTGGTCATGAAGGGGAGCCAGCCAAGGGATTTAGGAACAGTGCAGATGTGAACATCCCTGTTTATGTCCAGGATAAAACTTGCAGCCATGTGGCATATGACTTTGGATTTGTTCAGGTTGGAGCTGACTAATGAGGAACAAAAACAGTAGCATAGTCAAATTATGAAGATTATAATAATCTCCTTTCTAGAGGTGAATGATAGGCATGTTCCAACATGCTAGAGAGTGCTGGAATTAGAGAAAATCCAACAGCACATACTGCCAATTGATATTTGACATTCAAATCTGAATCCAACAGCAGATCAAGGTATTTGAAACAAGTGGCATGTTCAATGGTTAAAGGAGTATTACACACTCATATTTTGTCCCTGTATACTGTACCTGTAACTAATCTATCAATTAAAAGTATATACCTGCACTAATTAAACAATTGCAGCTATATACCTACACTAATTAAAGCTATATACCTACACTAACAGAACAATTAAAAGTATATACCTGCAGTAATAAAAAGTATATGCCTGCACTACACTAAACCCTGTGGGACACATAACACAACATTAGAAAGCTAGCCAAACCAATTAAGAAGCTGCAAAGGATCCTTGGAAAAAAGACAGACACACAAAACCTTTCCAAACCCGGAAATCCCCCAAACTCCTACCTGCACTCACTACACACCATTCCCTCCTTGCTGCAAGAGAACTTCAGATGCTATACCGGGATTGCAAATGCGATCTCCATAACAATAACCATCCTAATGTATTATATTCAACAAACAAATGGTAAGGGTGGAACACCCTTAAGTATACCCATCTTGGGGCTAATTAGGGCAATAAAGCCACTCACCCTTCAGCCCTAATTAGCCCCCCTGATGGGTATACGTCCTTGTATACCATCCTTACCCATTATTTATTATATAATGTATATGTTTGTTTTCACTGTTCATACTAATAGTAGTACAGTTTATTAAGGCTATGCCATAAGGCTTTCATCATCACATAAAACAGAATAAAACAAGTATATAATGCAACAAATACATTTAGCAGACAACATTTTTAGCTTTACAGGCAGGTACACTGAGATAAAAACCAAGCAATTTCACATTTTATCTTTTACTCTTCACCCATTTATATGCTGTAGAAGCCCAAAGCTATAACTAGTAAGATCAAATACAATGGGTTCTTTCTTGCAAGTCAGAAGCTGGATAATGATTGTATTTTCATTGCAAGGAAACCAATTATGTATAAAAGGAAGGATACATTTTTTCTCTTGATAACTCAAAAAAGGGACAATTAAGCAATAAGGCATGACAGGGTGTGTGTTATTGTGTAATAACATTACTCCTTGGGTAGTTGAAACATAACATCGCAGGCCAAGTAAATTCAACACCTGAGGAGTGACATTACACAATACACCATATCCCTGGAGTGCCGTATTGCTATTATTCAAAGGCTCATTAACACAGAATAAAAAAAAATTGAAAAAAAAATAATTTTCTGAATAGTTTATTTGATTTTTCAGTGTGGAATATAAGAAAAGAAAAAAGTTCCTGTTTTCACTTTGACCACTAGATGGTTCTGTTGTGTGTCTGTGGTCTCCCTGTCTGTGTGTTTGTCTCTCTCTGCCCCACTATGTAATATTTTCCATGGCTCTATCCTGTCAGCTCCTCCTTCACTTGCAGTTTTCTATGTAGTTCACCCAGTAAACTATGCTGTCATTTTTTTGTTTGTACTGTACCAGGAGAAACCAAAGTGAAGTAATGGAGAAATGTCTGTGGTTCTAGAGAACTACAGAGAGGATTTTCTTTAAACTGAGAGATACTGGAGCAGTTGCACACTTCTCCACAACTGTGGCAAAATCATCTGGTAAGTTCACAGAATAAGCCACTCATAGTGGCCTTTTTTAAAAATAAATGAAGTTCTCTAGTTTGGGACTGAGAAAACAGGAAGTGTTTCTTGATTGGTGCCCTTGACCAAAATGGAGGCTGCATGTGCTGCAAGCTAAAGAGGAGCTGCAGGAGCACGGTGGTGTTTTTGCTTTTTTTCAACTGAGAAAAGGTAAGCCACCATTGCCAGAAACATAGCCTTTCCAGACTAACTTGTGCTTTCCACTTGGAGTGCAGAGTTGCTTTGGCTTTCTGTTTTTTATTGACAGGAGGAATGAAGACAGACACACACGGTGGAATTGTTCAGTCAGACCAGAGGAAACGGGATGCCCTTTGGGGGAAGGGAGTCTATAGGCTAATACAGTGCTGCACTGGTTTCTTGTTTCAAATGAGGGTTACATATTGCTTTGGAGCAAGGAAGTTTACAAGCTGATGGATCCAAAACAAGAGAGAGAAGCAATGAGGGTGAAGGAAATAAAGAACAAAATGTTGAAGAATTAGAAGAAGAACCAGAAGAAAGAAGGACTTAGAAGCAAACCACAGAGTCGAAACTGTTAAATACAGAACACAAACAAAAGAAAAGACATAGATATTATTGAGTGGGAACTCAGGGGAGGAGCTCCCTGAGCCTGGTGCCCTTGTCTTTAGACTTTATTGGAATGGGAAACCACAACAGTGCTTAAACTTCACATTCCTATAGCACCTTTAAAATGTAGTAATTTTACCTTTCTTCAATGAAACAACGGGGAGAGAGAGTCTTGCCCAACTAACTTCCTACTCCAATTTTAGAAATTCATTATGCAGATTTCATGTTCATAGTTTCATAGTAAAAGCCAGCAAAATAGGCCCCATGGTCTATCGTGTCTGCTCGGAAGCTAGCCCCCTACTGGGAGCTCGCTCCTCCACCCCCCCAACCCCATGTTATTTTATATGTTTGCATTTTAGTGTAAGTATATAAACAGATAATCAATAAATAAAGTAGTGGAACCTGGCAAGAAAGGAAGATAAAAAGGTACTAAACACACCAACATTGAGCGACTCCTCTGGGCAACAGATCCTAGGAAATAGATAATCTGGAGGAATATTTTACCCCTTTTATCACATATCAAATTAAAATATAGAAATCTTATTGAGTAAAGGGTTTCCCTAATTTATTATAATGTTTATCCTTTTTCCTAAAATCATGTTTAAAACACATCATAATTATGTAAAGGTCCCATGTGACCATCTGCTACAAAGAGCACTCAGCTCTGATGTCTTCAGCAAACACAGACCTGAGAGAGAACACCAGGTACACCTTCAGGGATCCTTGTCTTCAAGTATTCCAACTTTATTTCAGCTAGAACTAAGACACAGATTTCCAACCTTTTCTAGTTAAATTTCTAGCCAACTGTTTGTTTTATCTAGGATTGCAGCTTGTCCTTGTTTGAGGATCACCGATCCCAACAGCTGAATTTACTAAGGAATAATACCTGAGCATCAACTCAAAATGGCGTTCACCGGGTAAAACCTCAGTATCAATTTTTTTTAAGTTTGCTCTCCTTTTCTGTTGAAGGTGATAATAAACTGGGACAGCACTACTATAAATTATACTATTTTAAGTATTTATAAACATAGAAATACTTTTAGAAAATGTTAGTATTTTTTTGCTTCTGTTCGGTAGTGACTGAATGCAGACTCACTACAAAGGCATGATTTTATAAATTCCAAGAGTACTACCTCTCTTGATTACACTCTGTTGAGCTCTTCTGAACTATAATTCACCAATTTAAATTTTGCTGTGCTGTTGCTCTTCTTTTTTAGAATCATATACAGCAGTGCACCGACTCCTCTGCATTGGGATCTCTCTGACGGATTCTCTGTAAATGTTCATGTAAGGAATGCCAGAGGTCAGGAAAGCCATTTAAAGCATATACTGCATGGCACAGCCAAAGCTTTGATTACAAAGAAGTGAACTCAGTACAAACTCTAATTTTAAACAGCAAAGTGTATACTGTTTGACTACACCAGAGTTCTTGTATCATTCAAGCATCACTGTAAAGACCCATTCCTACAAGATGCCACTAGCTCTGACTGACCAGCTAGGAAAGGACTTAGAAAATTATTTGAACCTGGTTTTGGTAAACAAAATTTGCAGACATTCTTTGAAAGGGCTAATTACAACTGCAACTACAAATACGGTGGTGAATATTTCTCCTCTTTTCTCTTCAGTAAGCTGCTAGATATGTATTATATATTATTGAGCAGAATAAGCAATTCATAAATCTATTTTTATTGTATTTTATTGTGTAGATTTAATGTTATGTGATACTTTGTATGTAGCTTATTTTGAATTGTACCTAGAAGTCATATCTAGAGTCAACATCAGTGCTGGAATTTATAAGCCACAATGTTTACAAGAAGTGGGAAAGAAGTAACTAAAAAGGGGGTTGAGAAGAATGGTAGTATATTTACTGATAATTTAATTCTAACTACTTCTACTCCAGTGGAAACAAACACATCATTCTCATAGTGATGCAATCAACAATATTTCAGAAAAATCAAAAGATATTAGTGGTACTACTAGCGTCAAACAAAACATTTCCCCCAAGGTTAAAACAATGATACCCTCTCAAAGGGTAGAAGCTTCCACTTCCCTTTTAAACCCTGAGAAAGTTGAAGGAGAGGAAGAGAAGGAACCAACACAAAGCTTAATACAGGTAAAAATAACAGGAGTGACAGACAGAAGAAGCCAGAAGGGGAAGGAAACATATTCAATTCAGTGCTTTACAGTAACTGGTAACTGCTATTTTTCTTTTAAACTTAGATTGTGG
This sequence comes from Neoceratodus forsteri, assembly GCA_016271365.2. NCBI lineage: Eukaryota > Metazoa > Chordata > Ceratodontiformes > Ceratodontidae > Neoceratodus > Neoceratodus forsteri. Next base: position 781,624,127 of record CM028133.1, read on the forward strand.
GCTTTTAGTGACACTGTAATTTATTTGCTGTCTTTACTTAGAATTGTTTTTAGGCTGTTGAAAATTTAAAACATAGTGGTGGTGTATTTCTTTGCTGTCTTTAATTGCTGCAAATTTTCACCCTCCCTTCCCCCAACTCTTAATTATATGCCCTGTTAAATCTGATTGACAGGAGCTAAACACAGGGGATAGTAAGGGGTGTGGAGTAGGAGGAGCATAAGGGGGAAGAAGCCTACCCTCAGCACAGCAAGTGTTTTGACTCATTTATTTATTTATTGCTTTATTTTCTTTTTTTAAAAAGAAAAGTATCTGAGGATCAGTGGCAGGACTTTAAGGACAGTAAATTAATAAAAAGGGAACTAGGAGAGCTTCAGTAACAGACAAGTAGTAGAACAGCAGTATAATGTGGGGAGTGGTGCAATGCAGTGGCTGCGGGGCAGCCATATTCAGGCAGACCTTCTGGACACTGAGGTGCTGCACTATCTGCATGCATCTCTCTGGACTGTGGGATGAGGCAGCCAGACTCAGAGCAGAAGTAAACCGGGTCAGGAGTACCATCACCCCATCCAGAGACCACCCAGTCCAATGCAACTGCCTCAAAGGATGCCGAGAACGAGGAGGACTTGGGTGCCAGTGGGCTCAGGGAGGGTTAGAGCGGTCAGGCAGAGGAACATCCCAGATCCTATTCCTCACAAGAACTCATAAGCCACACTGGCAAATGTAGACAACCAAATAGAGGAACCCAGAGAAGTGGAAGTAAAGGATGTGGAGGTTAGCCAAGGAGGTGACACTGACAAGCATTTAAACTAGCAAGGTGGGGGGTGGCAGGCCAGCAAGAAGGGTACCTACTTGCTCACCTCCCACAGCTAGCAGTGGAACCAGTGAACCGGAGGAGTGGCTATCTCTACAAAGCAGTGTGCAAAAGATGGAGATTAGCACCCAAGAGGTGGATAGGCAGAAAAGGGGCAAGGGGCAAAATTCAGCAGAAGGGCAGACAGCAAGGAGAACTAGGGATAAAGGACAACCAAGGAAGGGGCTGGAGTAGAACACTGAAGCAGTCTAGGGAGATCAAATCATGGAAAGCCATGTGTGCCAATGCCAGGAGCCTTAGCAACAAGATGGAAGATCTGGAGGCTGTCATGGTGCAGTCAGACCTGGACATTGTGGCCATCACTGAAACTTGGTGTAATGATAACTATGACTGGGAGATGGCCATACCTGGCTACAACATATTCAGAAGTGACAGGGCAGGTAGGAAGGGAGGAGGAGTGGCACTGTATGTGAAAAATGACATAAGGGCCACAGAGATCCAGGAGGAACAAAATGGGGGAGAGATACTGTGGGTTAAGCTGGAAAGGAAAATGGGGACAGCCATCCGCTCAGGTGTGGTTTATAGACCACCAGCCCAGGAGGAAGAAACAGGGAGCTGATGCTAGCCATCCAAAGGATGGCAGACAAGGGTGAGGTAGTACTGGTTGGAGACTTCAATATTTCAGACGTGGACTGGAGCATCCCAGCAGCAGCATCAACTAGACAGATTTATCTTGGACTCCCTTCAGGGTGCCTTCCTCAAGCAACTGGTCATGGAACCAACTCTGCAGAAGGCAATACTGGACCTTGTGCTCACAAACAGGGACAGTGTGATGGGGGTAACAGTGGGGGAGCACCTGGGGAACAGTGACCACCAGTCACTGTGGTTTGAAATCACAGAAAGAGCAGAACCAAACCACACAAAAACATGTATCCTGGATTTTAGGGGGGCAGACTTTGGGAAAATGGGGAGATACTTGAAAGAGGCATTAAGGGGAATGGAGCAGGAATCAGGGGTTGAGGAACAGTGGGCAGTATTTAAAATGGAGATTACAAGAGCAACAGAATTATGCATTAAGCAGGTTGCATTCAGGCAATACAAAAAGACACAGGCAGAAGGGGATAGGGAGAAGTACCAGGAGAAGCAAAGGGAGGCAGGGAGGTCAGTAAGGGAAGCCAAAGCTCAGACAGAAGAACACATTGCAAAATCAGTGAGTAGAGGGGACAAAACCTTTTACAGGTACATAAGTGAAAAAAGAAAGGCAAAGGGAGGGATAGTGAGACTGAAGGGGGAGGATGGGGCCACGTGGAGGATGACAACAGTAAAGCTGACATATTGAACAGGTATTTCTGCTCAGTCTTTACTGAGGAAGAGGAGGGTAATGGGTCTGAAGGGAGTACAAGGGGTGAGAATGGTGCAGAAATGGACACAAGTCCCTTTACACAAGAAAGGGTCCTGAAGGAACTGGAAGTAATAACAGTTGATAAAGCAATGGGGCCAGATGGGGTGCACACCAGGGTCCTTAAAGAACTAAATGAGGTGGTGGCTGAACCTCTGGCTATCCTGTTTAGCCGATCACTGGAAACAGGGGAGGTACCAAAAGACTGGAGGACAGCAGATGTAGTCCCCTTATACAAAAGTGGGAACAAAGAGGAAGCGGGGAAGTACAGACCAGTCAGCCTCACCTCAGTAGTGGGGAAGATCGTGGAAGCACTACTGAAGGAGAGATTGGTGGAACATCTGGTTGTCAATGGACTACAGGACCCAAGGCAGCATGGTTTCACCAGGGGAGGTCATGTCAGACCAACCTCGTTGAATTTGACTGGGTGACTGGGAGGTGGATCAGGGAGGGCAGTGGACATGGCCTATCTGGACTTCAGCAAGGCCTTTGACACTGTGCCACATAGAAGACTATTACACAGACTGGGGAATATGGGTGTGGGCAGGACAGTAGTGTGGTGGGTAGGTAACTGGCTGGGCGCAGGACACAGAGGTGGTGGTAAATGGCTGTCACTCCACAGAGGAAGAGTGACCAATAGGGTACCACAGGGATCAGTGCTGGGACCAGTCCTATTCAACGCCTTCATCAGTGACATTGCGCAGGACCTAGAAGGCAGAATTTCACTGTCGCTGATGACACAAAGCCTGTAACAGAGTAGACACACCAGAGGGTGTAGACAGAATGAGAAGGGACCTGCAGAAACTTGAAGAATGGTCAGGGGTTTGGCAGTTGAAATTCAATGCAAAGAAGTGCAAGATAATGCATATGGGGCACAAAAACCCCTGGCACAATATATCAGTTGGGGGGTGAGGATATAGCATGCACCAAGCAGGAAAGGGATCTTGGGGTTATCAAAGGAAGTGACAGGGAAAGTAAGGGTGAAAAAAGTTGGCTTTCAAGAAATGTAAGGAAGCACATAAGAAGGCGGTGTATCTACAGAAACAATGGGAGGCAGGAAAACTGGTCAGGAGAGCAAAGGTGAAGACAGAGGAAAAGACAGCAAAAGAAATGAAATTAAAAAGGGGGACAAGACTTTCTATATATACATTAGCAAAAAGAGAAAGATTGGGGGGGGGGTGAAAGAATGAAAGAGGAGGAAGGAGACAGCATGGAAGGAGACCAGGAAAAAATATTGAACAAATATTTCTGCTCGGTTTTCACAAACAAAGGGAAGGTGAGGGACCGCAGCTAAGAAACAAGATTGGCAAGGAGGTAGACACCAGTCTGTTTACAGAGGAGAGAGTCCTAAAGGAACTCACTAAACTGAAGGTGGAAAAAGCAATGGGACCAGATGGGTTCCACCCTAGAGTATTCAATGAATCAATGGATACAGGTGTGGTGCCAGAGGACTGGAGAAGGGCCTATGTAGTCCCTTCTCCACAGAAGTGGGAGCAAAGAGGAGGCTGGAAACCATATACCTGTCAGCCTGACTTCAGTGGTGGGGAAAATTATGGAATCGCTGCTAAAAGAAAGGATGGTGGAGCACCTTGAAACTAGCAGTGCACAAATCCAAGGCACCACAAATTCATGCCAGGAAAGTCATGTCAAACAAATCAGACTGATTTCTTTGACTGGCTGACCAAGGAAGTAGATCGGGGGAGCAGTGGAGGTAGCCTACCTGGACTTCAGCAAGGTGTTCAACACTGTTCCACATAGGAGGCTTAAAAACAAACTGCGCAGCCTGGGATTGGGTCAGAAGGTAGTAAATTGGGTGGCAAAGTGGTTGAGGGATAGAACTCAGAGGGTGGTGGTAAACAGAGCAAAATTCAAGGAAGGGAGGGTGACCAGAGGGATGCCACAGGGATCAGTGCTTGGACCAGTCCTGTTTAATACTGTTAATATCTTCATTCATGACATTGTGGAGGGGATGGAAGAGAAGGTATGTTTCTTTGCAGATGACAATAAGATCTGCAATATGGTAGACACTCCAGAAGGGGTGGAAAGAATGAGGAAGGACCTAACTAAACTGGAGGAATCATCCAGTGTGTGTCAGCTAAGATTCAATGCAAAGAAATGCAAAATAATGCACTTGGGGTGCATGATGTCCGGGGAGGATTACGTGATGGGTGGGGAGTTATCGATGGCCACCAAACAGGAAACAGATCTGAGCATGATCATATCCAGTGACCTAAAGGTGGTCAAACAATGTGCCAAAGCCATGGGGGAAGCCAGTGGGATACTTGGGTGTATTGGGAGAGGCATCACAAGCAGAAGAGGAGAGGTGGTGATACCACTGTACAGATCATTGGTAAGAACTCATTTGGAGTATTGTGTCCAGTTCTGGAGGCACATCTCCAAAAGGACATAAACAGGATGGAAGCAGTTCAAAGAAGGGCAACAAAAATGGTTCAGGGCCTCACCAATGGTCCTACAAGGAGAGACTGGAGGTGCTCATTATATATACCCTGGAGGAGAGGATAGGAGAGAGAAGAGAGACATGATAGAGACCTTTAAATACCTGAAGGAAACAAATAAGTTACAGGAGGGTAGCATCTTTCAAAAAGGAGATACTCTAGAATAAAAGGGCATGACATGAGATTGGAAGGGGGTAGACTAAGAAGCAACATGAGGAAGTACTTCTTCACAGAAAGGGTGGCTGAGGCATGGAACAGCCTCCCAGCAGAGGTAGTGGGGGCAAAGATGATGGGGAGATTCAAAAAGTATGGGACAGACATAGGGGAACCCTTCAAAGGAGAAGGTAAAATTGGAGATAAAATAGGATCTCCGGCATTTTTAGTAGGTAGGGAAACGGGGCAGACTGGATAGGCCTAGTGGTCCTTATTTGGCATCAAATTCTAAGTTTCTATATTAAAAAACCTAAGAAAAAAGAGACTTCTAGTAAACAACTGGCTCTGGAATCCCAGCAACCCCAATCCTTAACTCCTGAAATTTTGAATTTGTATCTGTACCTATAACAAGATGTGTCGTGCAATGGCTCTGTTTGACTACTTACTGGATAAAATCCAGATTTGATGCTTCCACTTTAAAGAATTTTGCCTGCATAATGTGAAATTTTGCCTGCAGAAGGCAAAATTTTGCCCATGGAATGTGAAATTTCAGCTGTGGAAGGTGAAATTTTGCCATTCACAAGCAAAATCTCACCTTCTTCAGGTGAAATTTCACATTACGCAGGTAACATTCAGAATTTCATACCTGGCACAATATTTTGCATACTGGTTGAATTTCACAAAATATTTTAAATTGCTGATTTTCCTAGAATTTCGCCAGTGAAATATAATTTTGCAACATCTCTAGTAAAAAGGCCAAGCTAGAATTAAGGAAAGAAATCAGACAAGTTACAAAAACACATCTAGAGCACATTTTAATCACCAAAATAAACTTAGAAAACAATTCAAAAAAATGTCTGAAGCATAACAAAATAGAATTTACACAGAATCAGTGGGGACAGATGACTCATAGTATTCATAATAATGATACAAAGAATTTCTGGAAGATGGTGGTAAATGGGGGGGTAAAAGATTTTCAGCCATCTTTGGCAGTATATATTTCCAAAAGAAACATGGTTTAAATATTTTAAAGAAATATTCAATAAGGAAAACACTTTAGGATTTACAGGAGAAACCCACAAATGGCAACTGAACAAGGAATACAACCCTTTACTAATTACATTACTAGAGGTAGAGACTGCCATAGCAAATCTAGCAAATAACAAGGCCCTTGAGCCAGATGCCATGCCCACCGAAATCTATAAAAAAATATAAAATGTTCTGGATACCCATCCTCATGTGTTTTTTTTAATGTATACATAGCCAAAAAAATTATGCCAATTTTCTGGACAAAAAAACATCACAATAGCAATACATAAAAATGTTTCCTACCATGAATCAGCAAACTTTAGGCCAATTAGTCTGTTGGATGTTAGTTACAAAATTTTTACCAGTGTTATCTTAGATAAAATACAAAATTGGACAGCTACTTTTTCAGTTATATCTCCATACCACTCAGATTTTAGGCATGGTTTCACGACCATAGACAACATATATTGTCTAGCCTACTTACTAGAAAAATTTGCCGAATATAGCAAGATGAAACTATATACATTGTTTTTTGATTTCACTGCAGCCCTTGACTCAGTCAACAGAGAAATACTGTGGGAAATATTGAATAATAAAGGCTTAGTCTTTGATTTATTAATACCCATTTATTTGTTATACACAAATGCTAGCACTGCTATTAGATATGATAATAAGGGGAATATCTCAGAATTTGTTAGTGCTAATAAAGAGGTCAAACAGGGGTGTCTCCTCACCCCATTATTTTTCAGCATATACATAGACTCTATTATATTTCAAAGTTAGAGAGTTATGGGATTCTCCTAAAATTAATAATACTCCATGACATTCATTAGCTTACACTAATGATTTGGTTCTGTTCTCATTATCCAAATCAGGTCTACAAAGAAAGATAAAGAAACTTAAAATTGAATGAGACATGTTGGATCTTAAAATAAATTGAAAAAATAAATAAATAATGATATCTGGGGGTAACTCCATGCACCACAAGTTTTACTTAGGAAACGAACCCATAGAAATGACACAGATTATACTTATTTGGGGATAAGGGTGACCACTAATTGTAAATGGTCAACTCACCTTAAGGAACAGTATAACATGGCTAAACATGTGTCAAAAGCCCTACAATTCAATTATAAATTTGGGGGCAATTCGTTAATCCCAGCACTAAAGGCTGGAGAAGTAAAGATCAACCATATGCTCCTCTATGGGGCAGAAGAGTGGAGAACACAAGGTTTAGTTAACTTAGACATGCCCCTTTTTTATTACAAATCACTACTGCAAGTTCCAGTCTCTACATCCTCTCCCACAGTATGGGCGTACGGGAGGAGCTTGGTAGGATTCCTATATCTACACTTGTTGAAGTCAAAATAATATCACACTTCCTTAGGATTATTAATAACCCCCTCAATACCTTACCACTGGAATGCTTACAGGAGAAAAGGAAATGGATACAGGACAATTTTAATTCTCCATGGCTGAAAAAAACTTCTACAAACATCGGAGAAATCTAGTTTAAAGCACCTATGGGTGGATTATCTAAGAGGAATTAACTTCTCAACACAATATGAAACTATTATAAAAAAATAAATTGTTTCATTTTGCACAAGACAAAGACATGGAAGCTCTGAAAACTCAAAGGCAAGTTCAATGGTACAAAGCAAATAAAATAAATCATGGCATAGAAGATTATTTATTCTTGCCAATTTCACCAATATCCAAAAAATGGATTACTTGGGCTAGATTTGAATTAATTACATTTAAATACACTCATCTTAATATGACCATAGATAGGAATGTAACTGAAGTCAGTTTCTGCCCATGTAACAAAGGGTTTAAAGACACAATTACACACATAATAATTCAATGTTCCTTATGCAATACCCTTACGGACAAACAGTTAAAAGATTTTTTAACAATGTATGCTAATGTAAACTACGATCCAGTATTAATTTTATTACACCCAAGATAAATGGAGGATGCTGAACTGATCTCGCAATTTCTGGCCTCAATAATCAGGTTCAAAAGAAGAAGGCAAAAAGTCTGACTCCTTTAAAGATTGAGGTAGAGAGGATTTATACATTGACTCACCTCTTAAATCAGGAAAAACAAACTTGTATTTAAAGAAATTAAGAAACTATATACTCTGATGTGTCTGTCTTCTGCGATGTTAAAGGAAATCCTATTTGTTTGTTTTTTAATTTATTAAACATTGTAATGTCTGCAACTACTATGTTTGAGATAAACATTGAAACTTGAAACTTGGGAAGTAAGAGGTATTTGTACCTAGGGCTATGCAGTGTGTGAAGCAAGTGCGCACAGTCAAATAATTTGTGGGTTTGGATGTTTTAATGTAGTACTACTACTGCAGTTTTGTGGTTTTGTGCTCTGTTTGTATGTGACAATGACAAGGGGGAAATGGGATGGTAGTGAGAGTATGATTTCTGTAGTGAGTCTGAGACAGTACTCTGAAACTGCGTCTCACTGGATTTTGTAGGTAAAGACCTTCAGAGTGGTGGTAACTTGTTGCTGGTGGCATTATTTCATACAGTGTCATTCAGTCATCTGTGCCTGGACTTCACACAGTGATGTTATTGGGAAATAACATACGGGATAATGGCTGGGGATCAGGTGATAACCACACTGTAATCACCTCGAGTGGTTGCTAGGGCAACATGGTAAACCTCGAGAGCGCAGCTCGAGAGGTTTACTGTAGCCCTAGCAACCACGAGAGGTGATTTCAGTGTGGTTGTCACCTGATCCCCAGCCATCATCTTTTATAGTGTATGGTCAAAAAAACATTGTTTGCATTCTATGTGTGAAAATTATAGAACTCTGGTGCATTCTTTTTTGTTATGCCATTGTTTGGAAGTTCCGAAGTGTGGGTAACAACTTTTAAAATTCTAAACAGTGTATAACAAAGCTGTGTGACTGCTGATTATGGTGGTTAATAGGCACTTACCATACATTATATCACTGTTCCAGGCACCCACTGACCAGAGTACAGAAAGTTTCCTCGCCATTGTACAATGTAGAATAAAGTGCATATACAGTAATTTGGTGCAACCAAACCCCATGTGGACATGAAGTAAGATTTATGGAATAAAGATTATCATAAATTAATGCTGTAATTTGTGACCTTGTCCTGGCTAAAGCCTTTCTGTATAAACTATTAGTACATCATTCCAAATATTGCTCCCTCCTACAATTAATTTAAATTTTTTAACATCACCAAAAGTATGAGAGTCCTGCATCTTTGCCATAGCTTTCTGTTCTTTTGTGTGGGCACTGATTAACTGAGTGACTTTACTGGGATTAGGCCAGTATCAAGCAGGCAAGATAAGAGGATCTAATGGCTCATCAGGGGCTCACTGGAAGCTAATTCATCCACAGGTCTTCAGTTACTGCCAATATACTGGCAGTTTCATTTTTACTTACAAATGCTACAATATTCAAAAATGCACATGTATCTTTTTTAACAAGTGCTTTGGCTAGGTCACTACATAATTTGCTTGCAAATTCTAATTTTTTTTAATTTCAATGTCCACCTAGATTCAAACCAGGCTTTACATAGTGCTTTATGGTTCACACCTTAAGGATTTTTATACACAAAATCTGCCAGTTTAAGGACAGATTTCACTGTTTTTTTTTTTACACTCTGCATCGAACCAGGTAGCATCTTATACCCTCATCTTAGATAGTTTCTAGGCACCACCAACTAAATTATCTGCTATTTTCTTTGTCAAGTTATCATAGTCTCCAGTTATCTTAGCTACTGAATTAGACAACAAATTGTCATCCAGGGAAAATGTTTAAAAACTCAGTTTATCATTAAACAGAACTAAAACAAGTTTCTCCTCAACAACAGAGTACCATTTAATGTGGGTAGTCTTTTGGAATACAGCAAAATTGTCAACCTTTGTTCATTTTAGCTTGGTTAAGTCTAGAGTGCGTAATATTTTCAAGAGCTATTTTACAAATGATCAGGAGATGGTCACTTCAATTCTATTTTGGACACCAAGGAGCATTGTGTATTTAAATTTAAAAACATCAATAAACAATAGATCAAGAACACTACCCCCGTTTGCACCTGAGTGTGTTATCCTTCTGCCCCAAACCCCTTTAATTCTACCATTTAATGCTCTAATATTAAAGTCTTCTAGAGCTAATAACAGCTCACAACCATTTATATTTGCTGTCAAATCTTCTGAGTTTCTAACTGGAATTATTAACAGACATTCAGCTATATGCCACAAATGTGAAACAAATTTCATTATCAGTCCCAATCCTACATTTAAAATCAGCTACCACAAAAATGCAAATGCCTGGGAAATTAGCCCAAATATACTTTAAAGTTTTTTTATTTAAGTCCACTTTTAATAGAGGACTGAGCTGGCCATATTTTAGGTGGACTAATGTATCTAATAAATATATAACGAGACAAAAATAATAAGCAAAACCCAAAGTTGAATAAAAAAAATAAAAAAGATAATAAAAAAGGATAAAATGTACTGGGCTCAACTCCACTCAAAAAACAACACTTCTAGGGAAGCATACAAATCCACTCAGAAACTATGTAAAAGGGAAATTCAAAAGGCAAAAAGAGATTATGAACATAAGTTAGCACTTAATGCTAAAAGGGACAACAGTAAATCCATTTATGCGTACATTAATTCCCTAAAAAAAAAGTAAGCAACATGGGAGCAATCATGCATAATGGTGAACATATCAATGATTATATTAAAATGGATGATAGGTTAAATAAGAAATTTTGTAAAGTATTTGGCCCAGAACATAAAACCATCTTATGCTCGGATCCCCCTTACCATAATAATTGTATTTATTGAATTCTGTTGACTGGGTAAGCCCACTGAGACTAGAAGTCCCTTTCTCAGGGGCGACCCAGGGGTTGGGGATACAGATGGTAACCAACTGAAACTGAACCAGATTAAGCTGTTGGTGGTATCTCTAGTGAATGGAGGAAATTTGGCCCAGACCCCGGGGAAATTTCCAATTGTTTAACCAGGAGTGGCACACTAAGCTGAACGCTTGTTTACGGGTGTGACCTGGGAGCAGAGGGAGGTTAAGTGACTTGCTCAGGCTCACTCAGTATACAAGTAGGGGCTGTGGGATTCAAACCCAGGTCTCCAGATTTACAGCTCGGAGCCTCAAACCACTGCACTATACTGCCTCCCAATTCCCCTACTCTTTTCGAGAAGTGCCATGAGATCTTTAACCTCCACCTGAACAACCACCAGAACAGGCAGATGGGACCTTGGTTTAATTTCTCATCCAAAAGATGGCACCTCAGGAGTGCTGCACCCCCCCCCATGCTGTACTACAGTGTCAGTATTGGGATATTAACCCAAGTGCATTAATATTACATTGACGTTGGAACATATTAAAACAAGTTACTTAAACAAAGAGAGAAAGACAACACCAGGCACAGATGCTGTTGATGGACAAATGCTTTACCTTATGTCTGATTATCTGGATTATCCCCTGAAACTATAATCTGAGGACTGCACTGATAAATGTTTTGTACCTATGGACTGGAAACTGGCTTACATGGTACCAATTCACTAGACAGGACTGGGGGAAATTATAGGCCCATTAGTCTTACCTCTGCTATGTGCAAAATATTAGAAAGCCTTGTTATGGATGTTATTTCACCGATATCAATACTCTTTGATAGAGAACAACATGGATTCAGGCAGGGGCATGGTAGTACCACATATGTGATATGGTTTTATGAAAAGATCAGTAACATGCTGGACAAGAAGGTTTGTTGTGATGTAGTGTATCTTGATTTCAGCAAGGCTTTTGTTTTAATGCCACAACAGGCCCCAATAGAAAAAAATTAGGAAATACCACATCAATAAGTCCATTAAAAATTGGATATGTGAATGGCTAATAGGGAGATCGCAGAGTGTGATTATAAATGGACATCTATCTGGTGCAGGGAGAGTCATGAGTGGTGTTCCACAGGGCTCGGTTTTGGGCCCCTCTTTTTCAAATCTTTATTTCAGATATGACCAAAGATATACTAAGTTGGTCGGTAAAATATGCCAATGACGTTAACATTGGGGGCCCCTGTGATACTATGCTGCAAGCTCAAGATCTTTAAATACATAGATACATAGACAGTGTCGGCAGATAAGGCCCTATGGCCCACCCAGTCTGCCCATTTGAGCTTGGAAGTTCAGTTTATGTTTTCCTAGAAGTCTGTTTCCCCTTACACCTGACCTCCAGAATTCCTTTATGTCTATCCCATGCATTCTTAAATCCTGTGATTGTTTCAGCCCCCACCACTTCCTCTGGCAGGGTGTTCCACTTGTCCACCACCCGTTCTGTGAAGAAATTCTTCCTCATGTTTCCTCTGAATCGTCCTCCCTCCAACTTCATCCCATGCCCTCTAGTCCTGGAACATCTTTTTAGCTTAAAAATAGTGTTTTTCCTGCACCCTGTTCCTCCTGTGAGATACTTGCATGTCTCTATCATATCCCTCTCTCCTCCTCTCCTCCAGGAGTACATGTTCAGTTCCTTCAACCTGTCTTCATAGGACTTGTGATGCAATCCATGCACCATCTTTGTTGCCCTCCTCTGAACCTTCTCTACCCTGTCTATGTCCTTACGTGGTATGGTCTCCAGAACTGTACACTGTACTCCAGGTGGGGCCTCACTAGTGTCTTGTATAGTGAATTATGACCTCCCTTTTCCTGCTGGTGATGCCCCTGCCAATACATCCCAGCATCCTATTTGCTTTACCTGCTGCCTTGTCACACTGTTTCCCTACCTTGAGGTCATCAGAGATGATAACCCCAAGATCCCTTTCCTGCTTGATGCATGCTATATCCTCACCCCCCCCAACTGATATATTGTGCCAGGGTTTTTGTGCCCCATATGTATTATCTTGCACTTCTTTGCATTGAATTTCAACTGCCAACCCCCTGACCATTCTTCAAGTTTCTGCAGGTCCCTTCTCATTCTGTCTACACCCTCTGGTGTGTCTACTCTGTTACAGAGCTTTGTGTCATCAGCGAACAGTGAAATTCTGCCTTTCAGGTCCTGTGCAATGTCACTGATGAAGATGTTGAATAGAACCGGTTCCAGCACTGATCCCTGTGGTACCCCACTGGTCACTCTTCCCTCTGTGGAGTGACAGCCATTTACCACCACCCTCTGTGTCCTGCCACCCAGCCAGTTACCTAGCCACCACACTACTGTCCTGCCCACACCCATATTCCCCAGTTTGTGTAATAGTCTTCTATGTGGCACAGTGTCAAAGGCCTTGCTGAAGTCCAAATAGGCCATGTCCACTGCTCTCCCCAGATCCACTTCCCTAGTCACCCAGTCAAAAAATTCAACAAGGTTGGTCTGACATGACCACCCCTGGTGGCTCCATGCTGCCTTGGGTCCTGTAGTCCATTGACAACCAGATGTTCCACCAATCTCTCCTTCAGTAGTGCTTCCATGATCTTCCCCACTACCGAGGTGAGGCTGACTGGTCTGTAGTTCTCTGCTTCCTCTTTGTTCCCGCTTTTGTATAAGGGGACTACATCTGCTGTCCTCCAGTCTTTGGGTACCTCCCCTGTTTCCAGTGATCGGCTAAACAGGATAGCCAGAGGATCAGCCACCACCTCTCTTAGTTCTTTAAGGACCCTGGGGTGCACCCCATCTGGCCCCATTGCTTTATCAACTCTTATTACTTCCAGTTCCTTCAGGACCCTTTCTCGTGTAAAGGAACTTGTGTCCATTTCTGCACCATTCTAACCCCTTGTACTTCCTTCAGACCCATTACCCTCCTCTTCCTCAGTAAAGACTGAGCAGAAATACCTGTTCAATATGTCAGCTTTACTGTTGTCATCCTCCACGCGGCCCCCATCCTCCCCCTTCAGTCTCACTATCCCTCCCTTTGTCTTTCTTTTTTCCCTTATGTACCTGTAAAAGGTTTTGTCCCCTCTACCCACTGATTTTGCAATGTGTTCTTCTGTCTGAGCTTTGGCTTCCCTTACTGACCTCCCTGCCTCCCTTTGCTTCTCCTGGTACTTCTTCCTATCCTCTTCTGCCTGTGTCTTTTTGTATTGCCTGAATGCAATCTTTTTGGCTTTCACTTTCTTTGCTACCTCTTTGGAAAACCATAATGGTCTCCTCTTCCTTTTCCTTTTGCTAACCTGCTTAATGCATAATTCTGTTGTTCTTGTAATCCTCATTTTAAATACTGCCCACTGTTCCTCAACCCCTGATTCCTGTCCCATTCCCCTTAATGCCTCTTTCAAGTATCTCCCCATTTTCGAAAGTCTGCCCCTAAAATCCAGGATACGTGTTTTGTGTGGTTTGGTTCTGCTCTTTCTGTGATTTCAAACCACAATGACTGGTGGTCACTGTTCCCCAGGTGCTCCCCACTGTTACCCCATCACACTGTCCCTGTTTGTGAGCACAAGGTCCAGTATTGCCTTCTGCCGAGTTGGTTCCATGACCAGTTGCTTGAGGAAGGCACCTGAAGGAGTCAGGATAAATCTGCTCCTAGTTGATGCTGCTGCTGGGATGCTCCAGTCCACATCTGGAATACTGAAGTCTCCAACCAGTACTACCTCACCCTTGTCTGCCATCCTTTGGATGGCTAGCATCAACTCCTATTTGTTTCTTCCTCCTGGGCTGGTGGTCAATAGACCACACCTGTGCGGATGGCTGTTACCATTTTCCTTTCCAGCTTAACCCACAGTATCTCTCCCCCAATTTGTTCCTCCTGGATCTCTGTGGCCCTTATGTCATTTTTCACATACAGTGCCACTCCTCCTCCCTTCCTGCCTGCTCTGTCTCTTCTGAATATGTTGTAACCAGGTATGGTCATCTCCCAGTCGTGGTTATCATATTAAAGAGACCTTTACTGGATCTCTACTTGACTCACAAAGTGGGGTATGAAGTTGAATACCGGTAACTGCAAGGTTATGCACCTAGGCAAATATAATCCTACAGGCTGTGTGGTAAGGTACTAGGTACCATAGATAATGAAAAAGACCTGGGAGTTTACATCTCACATGAGTCAGTCTGTTCACAGCAGGTTATCGCTGCAATCAGTAAGACCAATAAAGTCATATGATCCATAAAAAGAAATATATCTTCAAATGATGGTAAAGTGCTGATGCCTCTGTTTAAAGTCTATGTTAAACCACACTTGGGGTACGCATCACAACTGTGGTGTCCATTTAAAAAATTTGATATTAGACAGCTTGATAAGATACAAAGAAGATGCACAAAAAAATATCTATGGTCTGAAACTGAAACAGCTTATGCAGACCATTTAGAACATTTAAATCTTATAACCCTGGGGACTAGAAGACTAAAGGGCAATTTGCTGTTTATATACGATATTATGAGTGATCCCTATCTTATGGTTGAAATAGGAATTGAATACAAAAGTTCTATTAGAGCGGGTGTGTGGCTCGCTGCCGATCTGTGAACAGCTTTTCTACACAGCTCTTCAGACACTTGCAGTTTATTGATTAAAATATTATGTTACTGGCTATAAAACTTTTTCTAACTGGTACTAAGTTAAAAAGCAGCCCTTATGCCATCATCCAATATAAAATTTATCATCATTGGGAATTTTAGTTGGCCATAATAGGTCATGAAAACTAGCCGGGAGCAAATGCAGAGGCAAACCGACTGAAAGAGACAAAGGTGGCCAGCAGTAAGGACTACCAACCCGGTGTGGAGGATAAAGAGGGATCCCAACCTACCAATGCTGCATTACTTCATGCTAGTCAAAGTTTAAATCATAAAATGGAGGACTTTAGTACAGATATGAAACAGCTTCACACAAAAGTTGGAACATTAACAGAAGAAATGAAGGGAGCAGCTAAAAATGCAGACAAAGTCCTTGCAGTTGCAGCAGGATTAACAAAGGAGAAAGGTATACTTAGGAGGCATTTGGAAAATTTGGAGAATACGGTCCAGTCTACTCACATCCATATCTTGGGACTACCAGAGGATATGGAAGGATAACACCCCATAATCTTTTTAAGTGACTGTCTGAAGGATTTATTGCAGCTTGAGGTTGACTTCGAGCTTCTAAAGGCCTACCGGATTACATCACGTGGTGGCCAGCCCCATGCAGCTACTGGAGACCCAGTCCCACGTACTCTTATGCTGGAGTTTCGCACATCAGTAGAATGGGACTTAATCCTCTAGCAAGCAATAAAGTTAAGCTCTCTTACTTGGCAGGATATCACATTGCATTTCTTTCCTGATCTAAGCTATGCCACGTGGATGCAGAGGAAGAGCTTTGATGGAGTCCGGGAGTATCTGAGAGCTCTTGGGGTACACCATGTCCTTCTTATGCCTGCCAGTTTAAGGATTATGTATGGAGGTAAGACATAACAGTTTTCAGAGGTGACAGAGGCAATAAAGATACTCGAAAAGACTGAGAAACAGTTTGCTGCTCGAGGAGAATCCTTGGACTGGGATTAGGCAGCTTGAACAGACTAAATGTGCTTAGTGTGTTGTGGAATGGCAGGGAATCAGAAAGTGAGATGACCATATGGCATATTTTTTAATATGGAAGGGGGCTTGCTTGGCTCTTTTTCACATCCTGAATTCCTCAGGTTTGTGGAAATTTAAGATAATAACACTGCTTGGGGTCTATCTGCACCTGGAGGACACCTTCAAGATGGTGCATTGTGGCCAGGGTTTGACCTTAACACTGTTTTACTAGCCCTGAACCTAGTGCAAATTGGCCAGGGCTAGTGCAGCTAACCCTCTACTTGTCCATCTGGACTAGTGCAGGTTTTTCATGGCTATTAAGTTGAAAAAGTCCCTACTTAAGCAGACTGTACTCCTTTTACTAATCTCCCTCAGTGTTCCAGGTGGCCTAGTGTGATTAACAGCTCATTAAGAGCTGCAGTCTTCTGGCAGTTTAAGAGGGGGATCCAACAAAAGACTCAGTGTGAGTCATTACTACTCAATTGTTAGGACATTCAGCTAGTGTACATGCTGTGATCAATGGCAGAGTGCTGTTAAGTAACTAGCTTCCAGTTTTATGAACTTGTGTTTAATTTGTCCCACAATATTAAAACCAGTGTGCCTCATTTCCTAACCTTTTGAGTGCATGTATCCAACACTGCAGTGACAGAATGCTATCATGTATACACGGTCTGCCCAGCCAGGTGGTCTGTCCACTCTATGCTTTCTCTGGACACCACTGCACACTAGGCTCTGAAGTGGCCATCCATAGACCCATAGCTGCCATTACTGACAGGTGTATGGTTCACAGCTCCTCTAAATGGATCACACCAGTCAATGCCATCAATGCAGTAACACCCAGCATGTCATTTCATCCTAAAAACAATGCTTAGGAGCATGTATGGTACAAAGCAAAACCTTAGTAAAATATATAATTTGAAAGGTTAAAATAGGTATTCCTGGTGTGCACAGATCATTCTATATAGAAAGAGGTGGTACAGCATCATGCCTGTATACTGCTCCCCTTTGACTGATGAAAGGACACTTATGAAAAATCTGTTTTTGTTAGGGCAGAGCATGTTAAATCAATATTTTTGTGTCTGGTATATATAAACAGATATGTCAAAGTTTCTTACATCCCAGCCCCCTTTGTTTGTTTAACTCTCTCCAAAGAAATCCTAGAACTGCCCCTTGCTCACTTCACAGTGTAAGAAAACTTCCAGAAGTGCAGTTCTGTTTAATCACAGGGTGGGGGATGAGAGTGTCTTTCTCTGTCTGATTCTGTACATTGCCCTGCAGATCAGTGTGGGACTGTGGTGACATACATGATGATGTGGCTACTGTGTGTGCAGAGCTAGAACTGCCTGTTTGAACATTTACTATTATGGTATTCTCTGGTTTGGTGTGGAGGGGGTGAAGAAAGAAGAAGCAAGGGGCACATGGTAAAAAAACAATGGGGGGTACACACTGCAGGTGATTGGACTGCAGTCTTTTTTTTTTTTTTGGCTGGGGCAATAAGCAATGTGGGAGCAGGATAAATATGCAGTAATCAGACTATTTCTTGGCTTGCATTTTTCCTGTATAACCAACCAAAACTGACTATTATTATTGTGGGCTAGTGCAACCATATGTGGGCTAGTGCAATTTTTAATCAACTTGTCTGGCTGGCTAGTGCAAAAAAAAGTTGAGGGTGACCCCTGATTGTGGCACATTTAAGACTGACGCTGCTTTATCCCGATACCACACCATTCTTGTTAACTCCTCCCCCAACCCTTGCTCATTCCCAGAGTTAGCCTTTTTTGGTTTTGTTGCCTCACACCAGTTAGTTAATAATAAAAAGTTTGTTTATAGAGTTATAGCTCTGTGGTTAACTTAACCAACGTTAGGAAGTTAGCAAGTTTGTGGTATGTAACTATGCTTGATAAATCACACTGTTGGTTTTATACTACATTAAGTTTGAATCTGTGTGGGAGGGTTATGACTTGTAGCCTGCACTCCCATAATATAAGAATGAGACGATTAACCCTTAAGGTGCACAATTTTGATTGAACATGTCTTCCATCCTGGCTCTTGGCAGCAAGGGCCATTTTCTGGACTTTCTTCAATTTGTGGGACATTACTACAGGTACTTTGAATATCATGTTGTTTTCTGCAATTCTAATAGGTTGAATATTTTGCAATCCGCCAAGTGAGGTAACATCTAACATGGGTGCTTAACTTATGTTACTATAAAACTGAGGTTTGTCTATTGACTTATGTCAAATCTGAGTATGTCTGCTTGTTGGTAATGGAATGGAATGCAAAATTACATAAAATTAATAAACATACAACAAAAAGTTCTATTAGAGATACCAGACATCACTCGTTGCAGATTGTTGGGAAGCCCTTTAATACTTGAAAACAAAAATATTTTTTTCACCCTGGGAGTAGTTAACTCATGAAGCCAACTACCTGTGGATGTGGTTATTAGTAAAACAAAAAAGGAATTAAAACTAAGATTAGACAAATTCTTTCGGGAGGTAAACTCAGTTACTATTTTACTTGAGGACATATAGGAACAATTATGGGCAATTTTACCTCATGGTTCCTTTACTTAACTTAGTAGGACTACATTAAGTAATAAGCCATGACAGAGTGTGCATTACAGGATTTTAATGTGTGCCGCAGGGATGTAGTAAGCTACGAGGCCAGCGGCAGAGTGCTCTTATGCTCCTGAGAAGGTCATAAAAATCCTATGATACACACTCTGGAGGATCTATTACACCTATAAAATATTTATAATTACGTATTTTGAGGAGGAAAATTAGATTTGGCACATGATCGTGCATTTAAAGAGAGTTAACACACGGTTAGGTGACCACTTGGCCAATGAAATTTCTAGATTTTTTCATGCCATTTTATAAATATATTTATGAGGCACACAACAGCTTTAGTTTCTACTGAAATAATGCCAATCCCCTGTAACTATCCTGGGAGACTCCATTTTCTGGTTCTTGAAATCTAACTATCCTGGAGAGCTTCATTAGCATATGAGAAAATGATGAATCAGCACCATTTAGACACTACAATATACCTGTCTGTCATGGGGTTCAGTTACAGAAGACATCAGGAGTCCAGAAATATGGTGCAGAACACTCTGAGGTGTCATTCTACTGCCAGTTATATACTGGTAATAATAACAGATGCAGACTTTTGTCATGGTACTTAAAAAAAATAATGAAGAAGATAGGTTGGGAGCTTAACTAGGAGACCTCTCACTACATCATTACAGATGGACCTGATGAGCCAGCCTCACAATGCCACCTAGAGACCAGGAACTGACCCCATCTCATGATATGGGCAGTTTGGCTACCCCTGTGTTTCTCAAAGTTCCCCTGCAGTCCAACTATCCACACACTTGGGCCTGTGCAGCTTCTCACCAGTCTGACTCCTCTCCCCTTGATGAATCTGGGTAAGCAGCCTCTAGCAACCAGGTAGTCCAAACCTGACCAATGGAGGTCCAGGGCCAATTCAAGGCCTCACTGACTCCTCCTTTTTCTTCTTCTCAGGCTTTACATGACTTTCAACCTGAGCTCCACCTTAAGCTTACCTCATCTTTACCCCTTTGGGTAACCAGGAACTCAGTAACTCAGCCCTGCCACGTCTCTTCCACTTTGGCTGGCTGCTCCTTCTCCAGCTCCACAATGCTACTCCCTGAATCTCCTCTCTGCTCCTCAGCCCAGAGCAGACTCATTCTAAATTAGATGAGCAGCCCTTATTTATGCAATAGATATGGACTCGGATGACCACTGATAAACACAGTTATCAGAGCAACTACATGAATAAATTGGTGACCATGAATGTATCTATATAGTACTGTCATCATCACTGTTTTATTCATGTAGTACTGTCGTCATCAGATGAACACCCCCACCCCCCTCGGCCAGCCAGCCAGAACTACTTCCTACCTAAGAAGCAGTTTTGTTTTTAACAGTCTACCCAACTTGCTACACAGAAGACTCTCTGCACATCTCCTGATCACCCAACAGTCTGCTTCCACTCACTCAACAATCCACTCACATTAAAAATCAAAATCAAAAGCACCTCCACATACACTGTCAAACCACTGTGCATGCATTCAGATCCCCAATCCTGAAGCCAAAACTGACAAAACATATTAATGTACCTTTTCATATCCGTCTTCCACATTGTCAAACTCCTCTCTAACTTACTTTACTGTTTCGGTGCCAGTCGCGCTAACAATGGCTCCAGCTTAAAAAAACACTCACGCAGAGACTCCTGACCAGCAACCACTCCAGTCTCTCAGAAAAAGTGGCTGTCATTTTACTCTACAAATTTTCATGAGTGCACTTGCCCCACCAATACGAAAGCACGTTGGAGCATCAAGACAACCATCTGTGCTCTGTCCCCCCTCCAACTTGTCGGAGATCAAGCAGTGCATCAGTGGAGACTGGATTTTTTTGTATTTCTCCTGGTGCTCTTTTTGGTCCCTGAAACCCCATCCCTGAGGACATTGGCAAAAAGGACGAAAGCCAAGGCTGTAGACACAGTAGCACATGTCTCAGCCAAGCACCTAATGGCATCTTTCCCTTCCCACACTGTGAGTCCCGCGTCACTGGCTGTACCACAGGTGACAGTAATGGGGTGGTATGACAGCCCTCTCCCCTCAGAAGAGGACAGCATACTATGGGATGCTCAAACCTCCTCCCCCCCGGCTGGCCCCCTGATGACCCAAGTTTGGTCCTGAACCCCAGTTGCCAGCATCATGGGTTATAGTGCTACCACTGCACCAATGGAGGCCGGCCCTTCTTGGACACTCTATACCTCCTGCATGAATCTCTCTTCCCCTTGACCACCCTGTGTACTGCTCTGTTACACCAAACTGGCCTCTCAGATTTGGCTCTTTTCCTAAAGCATAATGCTGAGGCTTCCCTGATCCCATCCTTTATCATGGTCCATTTCTGGTCCATGTCCCTGTCCTCGCTTATCTCAGATAAACTCTCCCTTAGTATCCCACTCATTTTGTCATCCTTCTTAAAATCTAGTACCTGTGTTTTCATATTTACTGTAGGATATCTTTTTCCATGTCACAGTGGAACCACAATGTCTGATGATCATTACCTCCAGCTTGTTCCCTTATCTTTATATCTCCAATATGGTCTCCATTTGATAGCACTAAATCTAGAATGGCACCTTCTAGAGTGAGTTCATTTACCCCTTGGACCAGGAATCTTTCCAGGACTGCATCCAAGAAGAACTGACATTGACTCATGTTACAGCTGGCAATAGATACATCACAGTTTATTTCGGGCCAGTTAAAATCACCCACTATCAATCCTCCCCCTTCTTTGCTGCCTGTCCAATCATGTCCCTCACCTTTCTATCTTTTTTCCTCATCCTGTTGATGTGGACAATTTACTATCCCCAACCTTAAATTCCTTCTATTTGCTGTATGTATCTGGACCCGTAGTGCCTCTCACCCGCCATATTCTCTCTAGTATCTTTTACTCCCTCCCTAATGAATGGTCCCACACCACTCCCTTTTCCCTTCTCCATGTCTTTTCCAAAGAATGTGTATCCCAGAATGGAAATATCCTAGTTGTGGTTCAGGATTACCCAGGTCTCAGTGACTGCAGCTAAATTAACCCTTCCTTCTGCAAGCTGGGCCTTCAAATCAAACATATTGTTTCCCAGACTTATTTTTCTGAAAGACACAACTCTCTATCACTTATGTTTGTTCACTTCAAACTGTACACTGTTTTTCAGCTTTCCCATATCAATGTCTCATGAAGGCTGATAACTGTAGTCTAGCTAAATTTACAGTGTCAGAAGATAGATTTAGTGGAAATAATTAAATACTGCTTTTATATCTGTAATTAAGTTTCAGTGAAGATGACAGAAGTCATTGTAGATTCTATGCATATTTTTTAGTTCGCAAAATAAAATTAGGTTGCCCAATACAAAAGGAAAGGAAAGGAACTGGGTTTTATATAGCACCTTCATACTATCTGTATCCCAAAGTGTTTTACAATACAAGAGGGGAGGGAAGAAAAAGGTTCTGTCATTTTCAGAACATAGGGAGATTCAAAGAGTACAGAGATAGATTCAAAACAGTTTACAATCCCAACTCAGTGGCATTGGTGTAGCACACTTTGTTCCTATGTGGGGGAACTGAACTAGCTGTGCAAGCCCACTCACATGACAAAGCAGGTGGAGCCATGGTAGTACTGTGCAGGTTACACACTCTGGTTCCAGCAAGGGAGGATGTCATTCCCTGCACAGCAGTTTCTGCTACCTCCTTTAGGGTGGCCTTGATATCATGGGTAAACATGCAACTGGCTCCCCTCCAAAGGTTAGCATGTGTCAGAGAGGTAAGCAATCATATAAGGGAGGTGGGAGGGAGCTAAGGGGGACAGAATCCTCTGGGAGGCTATAATGGGCACCTGCCAGCCCTCCATCTTGGCTCCATCTGCATCATCTCATTGACTCAAGCACAATACAGCCATGTGCACTGGGGGTGTTACACCACATCTCACACTCCAGCACTGGGGAGTGGTCATGCTGATGTTTTGGGAGGAGACTGGTGGCATGGTCTAGGGCCTGGATGGGATAAGTGGGGCTTAAACAGCCAGACTAAGCAGGAAGCAGCTCTCAGGCTAGGAACAGAAAAAGTGAATTAAAACAGAGTTTACTCAGATGTTAAGCAACTTGCTGTGGGTCACACAACAGCTAAGTAGTGATTGTAGAATTCAGACCCAGGGCTCCAAGTTAACAACACTATGCTCTGAACAGTAGACCAACAAACTGCCTCAAGATGGTGGACTCCAGTCATAAAAGACCTCTTCCTTTGGTATGCAATGGAAGAAACTCTTTCAAAATCAGGACACACTGCTACTGTAGCTCTTTCAAAATCAGGACACACTGCTACTGTAAAAATATTGTTTTTAAAGGAGTTTATTTACTCTGAAAGAAACAGTTACAGATAATTTCATGTTAACTTATAATATCCTTGAAAATATTGCCCAAAGATAACCTATAGCCTAATTACATGAAACACATTCTGTGCTCTCAGTGATATGCTTCTGTTTTTGTTTAGCAGGCAAATAATCTGTATGGCATTGCAACTCTGCCATTGCAGCTTTAGATCTGAAAGAATGCTGCTTCATACAAATGCCAGTAGAATGTTAACTCCTTCACTCCTGTAATGCTAAGATCAAATGGAGTTTTCTGTTATTTGTGTTTGTCTCCACCGGCTAGTTCTCTTATCTTCTAATACACAAAAATGAACCATCTAGAATTAATAAGCAAGATAAGAGTTCAGAAGAGACTGGCCCACTGGAACAAGGGAAGCCCTTTGCACAACCATGTGGGAGGCCAGAGGTCATGACCCAATCCTGGGATTTCAACATTTGGATCAGGGATTAAAAGAAGCATTAGGACAGGGCTAATCCTTGGGGGAGAGTTGGCACTTCTTGTTAGCAGGGGCAATACTTGTGGCTCTGAACAAGTTGGGGGAAGCTCTTAAAATGTTAACCAAAAATATGTTGGTGCTGTAAATTATCACAACTGAAACATATTTCAGTGGTTCATGTTGCAACAGAGTGGTAGATGCCATACCTCCCTATGGTACAAACACATGAGACACAGTTAGAAAAGTCCAACTTGCATGAGATGATCCGCCAAGAACATAAATAATGATAAAACTCAATAATGAAAGTAATCAGTTTGTTGTTGTGGGGCAACAAAAACAACAAATGATACTGATGATGCCCTTGATTATTTGTCACTCCAAATTCACTGCTCTCTGGGATACCCGCAGAACTCTTTGTACGGCCAATGTTAAAGGCTCTCACTTTCCAGGGGTAACATCGATGCTTACTGCTCGTCTCATAACTTGTGATACTGATCTGTGCCTTCAAAAGGCTTCCTGCTCTGTAGAGGACCAATTAAGGTACACACAACTTCATTCCCCCCTCCCCCCCCACACACACAAAAAGCCACCAGACTAGTCAAATCAGAACACTCTGCTTCCAGTCTCCAAAATAGCCATATTACCCCCCCCCCAAATATTGGAAAGTCATAGCACATTATTTGGAACCCCTCCCAGTCAACCTATTCAGCCCTCAAACTAAGTGGGTGTATCATCTCTGACCCCACTGAGGTTGCTTTCTCTTTCAGCATATTTTTCCCTACCTGTGCTCTATATTACTCCCTGACTCTCTGTCCTCTCCTCCTCACATCCAGTTACCCATCTCCATCCCATTTTCCTTAAAACTTACCCCCCTAGCTGTAACCCTTTCTGCACTGCTGCTCACAACCCCAGCAACTGTAGCAGCCATGGTGGTCTTGTCCCCAATCTCTTTTACTTCTCTATATCTGCAGTAACTTTCTCTACACCTGATCTCCCTAATTTTCTTTCCACACCTGTAAATGATCTGGTCATTGGAAGAGGGCTAAAAATATAGTTCTTCATAAAGGTGAAAATCCCTGCTCAACTTATCAATTACCATCCTAGCTCCCTTAACCAGCACTGGCTAAGGATCAAGAGCAATTTGCACTAGCCCAGCTCTGTTCTTTCCTTGACTCTCTCACCTCTCAGTCAAGTGGTTCAGCTCCTATCTTACTGAGTGGTCCAAGTATCCTTGTAGAGGATGCCCTTCTGCTAAGTGGGTCAGGAGTTTCTCAGGGCTCTGTCCTGAACCCTACCCTGTTCTTAATTTTTCTTAATGACCTCCCCAAGCTCCATACCTCCTTGCACAGTGATATGTATGAGAATAACACTGCTTTTTTTCTTGCATACCCTCAGCCTCAAGTTGGCAGTGTAACACCAGCACTACTTTGACTTCATTCAACACTGTTTCTCTGTTAACAAGATCACTCTCAGTGCCAAAAGAATAGCCTTGATAACCTTTGGCACCAGGCAGGGATCAGCCAAGCTCGACACCACCCTGTTCTTTATGCCCTTGGATGACTCCAAGCTGGAAGAAGGGCTCTCCTTTAAATTCTTAGGTGGTGGCTGGGCATTCTTCTTAACTCCTCCAGTCAAACAGATGTCATCCACAAGCAAGTCTTTCTGCAACTAGGTGCATTATATCACAACAAGGCCTGTACCCCCTCCCCACTTGTCACAAACTGTTGTCAAAAATGATACTCCCTGCATGGACTATAGAGATGTGGTACATAGCACTTCTTCCAAGTTCACCCTATCTAGACTGAACCTATATTTCCATTCATTCTGTTGCTTTGCCCTTAACTGTCCTCCATGCACCACCATGTTTCCTTTTTTTCAAACTCCCTCTTTCCTAACTAGAGGGTAGATTCCACTTTCACTGTGTTTCCTGCATCTCAAGATTGTGGTTTGCTTCCGATCAATGCGATCTCAACTTCTTCCACTGCCATCCACCTCCCACGTACTCTCTTAGAAATGATCTCTATTGCTGCTTATCTTTCCCTTAACCTGCGACAAAAACTGGGTAGGCTGCCTTTGCCTACAGTGCCTTCTTTACTCAGATAAACTCCATTTTCACCCTGAAAGTTCTACTCATCACTACCCATAGCTATCCAACTACCTAACCCTAACCTCCTGTCTCACCTTACTTCTCCCCATCTTCCCTTCAGCCCCTCTCTCCCATGAAAATTCCACACCACCTATATTTCATCCCCCACCCCTGCCCCTCTCTCCCTATACTATTTTCCTCATCACCCTGAGATTGCCCCAGCTC
This sequence comes from Neoceratodus forsteri, assembly GCA_016271365.2. Lineage (NCBI taxonomy): Eukaryota > Metazoa > Chordata > Ceratodontiformes > Ceratodontidae > Neoceratodus > Neoceratodus forsteri. The sequence goes on from CM028133.1 coordinate 781,650,158, forward strand.
CCTGATGTCTGGGTCTTGATATATCAGAGCTGTTCTGACTATTTAGATCTGACCATTTGAATAATGACTTTTAGCCATATATGTCATACTATTTTAAACTAATTACAAGTATTGTTCCATGGTTTTTATTATGCCTCATTGCATAATTTGTTCTTTCTTTTTTGACTTAAGCCTGCATTTTTGTATTAATATGTCATAATTTCCTCTCCTCCCAGGATGCACCTAGAAATGAGCTGTTTTCAGTCCAGCATGTCCTCCTTGCCCAAGATTTGAAATACATAATGCAAAAATTGATTACAGGTCCCAGGCATACAGAAAGCTGAGATATTATTTGAACATGACTCCTCAGTTAGTCCTTTTTTTCACAGATGTGAGAACTAGTAGGCATAAAGTGCAGTGAAAATGGGGTGAGAAAAGGTGATCAGGTAGATTTAAATGGTTGATCCACTGCTACAATATAATAGTTGGTATAAAGAAAAAGTATATTACAAATGAGGTGAACGATACAAAGATCTCCATCCCAGTCATTTCCTGCCCTTAACCCCCATCCACTAAAATGTTTATTAATCTCCTGTCCTTCAAAAAGTAAAAACATAAAAAAGGTATCTGCCATCTCCTGGCACTGTGCCGGGGCAGACCATGTCTTTTCACAGAACCACCCTGCCTGACCCCAAGTCCCCAGAAGGATATATATACATCTATATATATTATTTGCAAAAAAAACTACTTTCATGCATCAGTCATGGTGTATATCAAACCATAGGAAGGAGGGAAACATGATGTCAGGGTTTGCAACCCTATCACACCACTCCTACCCTGCACCAACCAACAGGTACTGGGGGTGTGCCTTGGGGTTGTCAGCCCTAGAACTCACCCCATTCTATAACTGAATAAGCAGAGATGGGTATAGTATAGGAGAATGGGTGAGTGTTGGAGCTAATGACTAAGTCACACCCGGCACTCCTCGCAATTGTGTGAGTGGGGTGTTAGGTTGGAAAACCTAACGTCATATTTCTCTCCATTTTATGGTTTGATATCAACCCTAACTGATGCATTAACATAGTTTTTTGCAAAGAATTTCCTTATTTTTATTCAGATAGTATATTCATAGCCTTATTTGCCTGTGGGCCCAGCGCTCCCACCCAAGTATAATTTTTTAGATAAAGTATTTGTATCCTTATTTGCTTGTAAGGGCCCTGCACTCCCATCCCTCCATACAGTGGATGAGTATATGTAGGTTGCTGTTGAAGGGCCCTGCGCTTTCATTAATCAGATAACAGTGACCAAATTGCCAGCATAACCATCTTATTACTGCACCTTATGTACCTGTTACAGAAAATTTGTGATCCCCACCAAAACATAATTCTGCACAACTGCAACACCATTCCGTGCCACAGGTGTGAAACGGAAGTGGAGTTGTCTACACTACTGATAATGCTGGGCAGACTGATTGGTCATACTCATCATACTTAATGTCATCAATGATGCACACCTATTCACCTTCCACCCCCAATCATGTACCCTGCTCATAAACTCTGCCAGATGACTAAGTGCATATGGGAGCAGGGGCACTGTGGGAGGTTGCACAACTCAACTAGCCTGGATTATAGATGACTGCAGCTCTCTAACCTCATGGATCAGGGGTCAGGAGGATGGTCCATCTATGTAATCTATGTATTTTGGGGACTGGGGGATCAAGTCAGAGAGAGAGTAGTGTCTGCAAAAAGATGTGGTCACACATCACAGTACCAGCAGCTTGCAATTTTTTCAATGTGACTGGGAGAATAGGTAGAGGGAGGGCAAGAAATTACTAGGGTGGCAGTGGGAGGAAGTTGCCATGGGACAGGTCCTGGCCACTTTGGAAGGGCAAGAGTGTTTTCCACAATTAAATCAGCCAAAGTGGTGAAGTGCCCAAAACATTTGCTATCTGCTTTCTGGTGTGCACATTATGATTTTCCACCCTTCCGCTGAAGTCTGCTTCAGTTTCACCTCACCCCCTATAGAAAACCTCTTTCTTCACAGCCAGTCAGAAAGCATTTATAGTGCCTTTAATATTGAACTGTGTTATCCAAAGCGTCAAGGCAGTTTCTATCAGTGAAAAACATAAGGAAATGAATACAGTCAAACTTTGTGGAACAAACCAATAGGCTCTGTGGTTTACTTCTTCAGCCTGTGCAGATTATTTGTGAGGCCTTTTGAGTACCATTCAGAACTGCTTAAAGCTGATTAATCTTTAATTCTTTCATGAGGATTTGAAACTGCCCATGACGTTTTGCGTAAGTGGATACGTGCATTTTTTTTTATTTCTCTTAAATGTGACTTTATTTCCAATGCCTTCCAGGGTATCCTTTCCTTTTTTTTTTTTACTTAGGTTCTTGTATTTTAAATTATTTCAGTACGTGCTTCCTCCCATGCCATCTTATTATTTTATTGGCATTATGGTGAAATCAGTCTGCTTCAAGTAAGGTTATTGTATCATTTAACAGTATTCTGCAACTCACTTGAAGCTGATTCGTTATAGACTACAGTTAAGTTTTTTATTTAAACTAGAAATAGTTTAAGGAAACAACCACAAAAAAATCAAATTTTCTTAGGATTAGAGATAAATAAAGCCTTTGTGTCAACACATGTGAGCAATGATTGGAGGCGACAGCAGCAATGTAGTTGCTAAAATTAGATTTTAATTCAGCAAAGTGTATAAGTTACAATAAAAACAAACTACTACTCAGAACTGACATATATTTAACTCGAGTCCTAAACTGACTGTCAAGTCTTATTATTGCCTTCTACATCTCTCTTTCAACCACACACAACCACTCCAAACCCAGTACATGGCATCATCGGTAGCAGTATGGAATTTCTGGCATAAGGCAGGCTGAAGAGACTTCACTATGACCAAAATTGCTCAACAATAGCCATGTCTAATAATGCAGACTACAAGTGATAATATACAAGCACAATACTGTCTTGGGGGGGGACTCCCTCACTGTAACACGGACAGTATTTCAGCCAAGTACTAGGTCAACCCCAAAGGAAAAAAAGGCATTTAGTACAGTATGAAGTAATATACAGAATAGCAGAATGTAGGGGCCATAAAAAGGACACAGAGGACAGCCCAAAAGCACAGTGGCTATGAAAGCTGCTTGATGTACAAATGACAGTGTCCACCCCCACCACCACTGTTCTCTTGTGCTGCAGAGGAAAATGATGGGGCAAGAGTGCAAATAATCTAAATAATGTAATGTAAACTGAGTTCTATATAACAGGGATCTTACAAGAAGACTATGTATACATCATGTCACAAACTATGGACAGGAAGGCTCTCCTGGCTGCCTTCTAGAACAAAGATTCCATCTCTGCAAACAAACACTGTTTTTAGAGAAACTTCAATCTGATGCAGTGGTACAACTTTCAGGGTTTACCATTAGCCTAAAATGCCCAAGAGGCCACCCTTATCAAAAGGCTCTGGTTCCATTTACCTCATATTACCACAGACAATTCTGGCTATAAATCATAATTACTGGTAATACTTGTAATTTTGCTGTGTTAAGAATTTAGGAACCATACCAAACCTATTGTTTATACAGTATTCTGAATGCTGCCTAGTTCATTGTACGGGCATTCAGTTAAAGAGGTACTCTTACATTCATGATGTCTTTATGTTTGAAAGCAACAGAAAAGCTAATCTGAGTGAAATATTGTGCTTACCTGTAAGTCTTATCAGTCCAGAGTTATTCATATGTAAATCAGCCTGTAAGTAAGTGCTGGGGCAGCCATGTGTTTTAGGCTTCTGACAGGCAATGATGTCACAGCAGTCTTGGCCCTGCTTCGACTGCAGATAATCCAATAGGTTAAATAGGAAGTTGTCCATTTTATTAAGTGTGTTTTAAAGTGTTACTAAAACACTTTCTACATTTGTAATAATTGTTTTGTACGTGCATTGAAACTAGCACGTTATCACCTTTACATTTTTGCAATTAATGAACAAATAATTGTGACCTAGCTTTTTATGGCTTTCAGACATTAAGAAATCCTGAAGATGAGAGTTCCATATTTTTTTCAAAACAGAACTTTATTACCTCATAGTTTCAGACTCTTGCTTACAGTATATGGTAGAAGAGGTGTGCCCTCCAAACACTGGCACTAACATGACAAGACAGAATTTCACTGGCATATAAAGACACTGTTTATCGAGTCAGTCAGGTTTGCTGAAAGTTCATTAATCCGGTTTCAGAGGTTGCAGTTAAGCATATGCTGTGTTAAGTAAATTACCCATTTCCACTTCATTTTCAAAGTTTATGGGAAGTAGCAGTTGTTCTGTACTTTATCATGTGCAAGTTTTAGGCAAGTCAAAGTACAGACATGCAATGAAGATATTTAATGAGAAAATCATTCCAATGGAGATGTTCATTGAATAACGATAACATCTAAAACAAACAGAATTATCCTTCCACAAGTTACAGGATGGCTAAAAAAATCAGTCATAACAGCTAAGCCTCAAAGTACATACTGCATGTTCATGCCCAACAATAATTTTGTTGAATAAAATGCATCAAAAAGAAATGATTCGACTCCCATAATGATTTTAAAATACTGTGATAGGACGGAGAAAAACGTAACTGAGGTATTATATTCTATAGCATATTACCTACTATACATTATTAACTCTCATCCTCATCTATAATTTACACTTCAGTGATTTGTGAATTACTTTATATATAATATATCATTGAGGGAAGAGACGGGGATAAGAAGATAAAAGAAAAACAAAAAAAATGAAGCAATTCCATGTATTAATGGCAGATTATTCAGTCAAACCTGCAACTCTTCAGAATACATCTGCAACAAGAACGCTCAGTGGGTCCCTACAGTATACAAACATGTACTAGTAAATTATGAAGCAGCAGGAATGCAGATTTGGATCAGCAGAAGCCTGGCAAATGAAACAGAAATGTAAATGTTGTGCAAGGTTACAGCAGGATTTAGAAGGGATGCCAGCATCCCTAAGCAGACACAATGCAGGACAGGAAATCTGGAAATGTGCAACTACAGAAAAAATTCATAGAATTTGGCTTAAAGAAGTGCAGAACAAATATGGAACTGAACTATATCATATGTTGTTAATGTACAGGACATATTGTATATGCTTATTTCAACACATTGTTCCCAAGAGTACAATATTGTAAAAATATGTACTGCACGTATGTTAGCTTTAGAGTAACTTCTCTAGAAATGCTAATTTAAACTTCATGTATTTGAATGTAAGAGAAAATTGTACCTAATGATTGTTATTTTAACACAAGTGTTACAACTAAATTTGGAGTTTACTTAAAGGATGCTGTCAGCAATACTAGACACCTTGTTTATTTTCTCTGGAATTTGAATCCCTGTTTCTAAAAAAAATTGAATATTTTGATTTGTTGAACTAAGAATTTATTCTACTTAATTTAATAATAAAATACTTCCTGCCAGACACAGCAAGATCAAAGGAGGTCTCATTCTGCTACTGATCTTTCAGGCTTGTCAACTATGATGGAAACCTGCATTTTACTCCTTCACTCACCAACAGCTGAGGCTGGCAGTCAAAGCCAAATGGCTTCTACAAGCAAGTTGTCAATCGCATTCCAAGGACAAAAAAGCTCTAATTTTCATATGGGCTAGTAAGGCAAGTTTACAACTATGATATTTAAATCAAGATTAACAAACAATATTTTTGCAGTTGCATTAAGAAAACAGTTTTTTTTTTGCACAGCCCTATTGACAGCCTTACATAATACAAAGTCAGGGAAGTGGTGCCTTCTGCACCTAATATCAATGACATTGGTGGGAACAATTTTAAACAAGACATTTGTGTGAGTCACTCTTGCTCTGATACAAAACTGAACAGAAGCAGTAGTACAAAGTACTGTATACTGTATGAGTAGCATTTTCCTACAATGTAAAGCAAACCAAATGTTTTGGTGATATCATATCTGACAGAACAGTGTTACAAACCACTAGGTAGGGCCAGTGGGACTCTGGGATGCACAGAGAAAGGTACTGCCAACAAGAGGAGGGAGGTGGTGTTGCCACTACATTACTCACTGGTGAGACCCCACCTGGAGTACTATGTTGAGTTCTGAAGACTGCATCTCTGAAAAGACATAGAAAGAGTGGAGTCAGTTCAGAGAAGGGCAACTAAACTACAATGGTGCAGGGGTTGCACCAAAAGTGCTACGAGGAGAAACTGAGTCATCTCAACATGTACAATCTGGAAGACAGGAGAGTGAGAGAGGACATGATAGAGATCTACAAAAACTTCATGGAGGTGAACAGGGTACAGGAGGAGAGTCTCTTTCAAATGAGGAATGGCATCAGAACAAGAGGGAATGTGATGAAGCTGGTGGGGTGGGAAGAGTTTAGGAGGGATGTCAGGAAGCACTACTTCACTGAAAGAGTGGTAGATGCCTGGAACAGACTGCCAGTGGAAGTGTTGGAGGTGAAAGAGTAGGGGGCTTCAAGCATGCTTTGATAGAGATAAGGGAATATTAGGAAATGGGCAGGGAGGAGGGAGGGTTGCTAGAGACCAGAGAAGGTCCATGGAGACAGACTAAGCAGGGACCATCTGGACAGACTGGGCAGGTCAAGTAATTCTCTGCTGCCATCAAATTTATATGTACAGTCACTATTGCATGACATTATTTATTTTTCAGGAAATACATACTAAGATGAAGCTTGTTTCCAGGTGTGCCCTGGATGCACAGGGAAGGTAAGTGACTTGCTCATTGTCAGACAGTATGCTAGTGGCGGCTGTGGGATTCAAATCCAGTTGCCCAGGTTTGCAGCTTAGTGGTCTTAACCACTACACTATACTACCTCCCCAATGCTATATATAGCAGTGTCAGTGGCTCAGCAGGTTTCACACATGCCTCTGAGGCCTGAAGATCAGAAGGCTGTGGATTCCAACCCCACACCAGGAAGTTTGGTTAAGTCCCAATACTGACACTGTAGTGCAGCGTGAAAAAGATGCTGCACTCTTGAGGTGCCATCTTTCAAATGAGACATTAAACTGAGATCTTGTCTTCCTGTTCTAGTGGTTATTCAGGTGGACGTTAAAGATCCCATGACATTTCTTGAAAAGAGTAGGGAAATTTTATTAATAAAAACACAGTAAATCAACACTGAATCAATATACAAAAAGAAGAAAAAAAAAAAAATCACAGAAATTCAAACATAAGATTCAAATATACAGAACAAAAAAATTACAAAATGGAAAAACATACTGTTGCTAAATACAGTAACCCCTCGCTATAGCGAACCTCGTTATATCGAATTCTCAGTTATAACAAATGGTTCACATGGCTCTCGACAGTGTTTGCTATTCACAGTTGGCAGTGACAGTTACAGTACCTAGTCTCCACATAGCTAAAAACATAAAACCCTAGCTGATTTAAAACTAATCCCATGCTATAGCAGGACTGGTGGATGAAAGTCAAGGGAACCCAAATGTGCTGCACGCAGCAAGAGTGACAGAGAGCAGAAACGGGACATGCTCCATATTCTATGAAGTTGTCCCCCCCCCCCACCTTCCCCAGCTTACCTTACTATAAAAATTCTCTCTCTCTCAACCTGTACCGCGGTTGCACTCCTTTGCTTTCTGCTTGAAGAACTACCCCTGCATGGAAGAAAGTAGGTGGAGCTTGACTGTGAGCATGCATGCAGTGCGAATGGCAGAGAATGGAGATGGAACATTACTGTTTGGCAACTGGCTAAGGTCTGTGATTTTAAATTACTGTAACAACTCAAAAAACTCCAGTAAGTACAGTGGAATGTTGTAGGGGTACAGTGAATGGCAGTTGGAGAATACTCTATTACTAATGCAGTGATGTATATTTTCACCCGCCACCCATAGCAAACATAGTGTCCCTCACTTTAACAAACGACTTGCTATAATGAACATACATTATGGCTCCCAAGCTGTTCATTATAGTGAGGCATTACTGTACATAGAAAAACATATAAACTAAAGATATGAGTCACATTAAATTGATCATAAAAAAATAAATACCTAACACTGACTGCATATACCCCATACAAGAAATATTATACTTGCTCTTAGAATACCATTTTTGATCTCTCTCTGAGCTATATGCTATAATGCTGTGAGAATTAAAAAACTGCCATCAGGTTTATTTGGTTCAGTGTCAGTTGGTCCCCCTTTCCCAGTTAACAAAAACTAAACTAAATCAAATAAATAGCTACAACTTCCCCATACTGCCTCTGTAGTAGGCACGTCCAATTCACAATTTTGTATAGCTCTTTTTTATTTGTTTACTGAATTTTGATAACTGGATAGGGCCACTAAGACAAAGTCCCTTTTTCAGAGGTGACCCAAAGTTAATTACAAAAACTTGAAGCATCAAGACAAACATACAATGAACATTATGGCATATATACACTGACAGGCACAAAAGTACACGTTATGTGCAGTTACAAGATATCAGAACCATACATTTGATAGATTTTACAAACATACTCGCAAATCAGTGCTGGATAAGCAATCATGCATGGAGTTAAACATTAGAGGAACTTTCTTAACAGTTATAGGTACAGAGAGTAGATTTAAGATGATAAGCCTAGAGAAAATTCCTCAACAGTTACAGGTACGGAGACTACATTTAAGAAGAGAAACCCTAGGTTTTAAAGGCTATGTTCAAGAAACAGTTTTTCAATTCCAGTGGAAGATGATTTCAAAGATTAAGGGCAGTGCAAGCAAAGGACCATCGGCCAGAGCTTGATTTGCTCTAGGGATATCTAGCAGTGCACTAGCCATAACCTTAAGATTCTCTGCTGAGGTTTTGGCTCAAGTATACCTCAAAAACTAAGAGGACTGAGACCATATATAATTTAGTATACCAGGAAAAGAAGGGGGTATATCTCATTTTACCTTCCAAACAAGGTCAATTTCGAGAGGAAAAAATGTCACAGTGGTGCTTTCTAGTAAGGGCACCTGAGTGATTCGACCAATTTTATTGTAAAGAATGTTTTGCTTATTTATAGTGCCACCAACCAGCATGCAATGCAGTAATAGTGCAGTATATCACAAAATGCTGCATTATGCTGCAGATAACACTGTAATTCAATGGCAAATAAGCCCTTTTGTCATGCAGTATTGTGACACATGTCATTTACCACAAGTTACTAATGGCATCGTGGCTGGCTTTGCTATACTGTAGTTCTGTTTTCATTAAGAAGTGCAGAACTGGGGCCCCATACCACAATACTGGGTTTAAGGTGCAGTTTGAGATGACCAAAGCCTCCTTTGTCAGTCCATAAGGCTGAGCTTCTGGAGTATGATTCTTGATAAATAAAAAACATGGCATTGGACAGCAGATAAGGACCGCTTGGCTCACCCAGTCTGCCCATTTTTCCCTACTATAGTGTAATCGCGGACCCTACTTGATCTCCACCCACCCCCAATTTCCACTAAGATTCCCTTGTGCCTATTCCATGCATTCTAGAATCCCACTACTGTTTTCACCCACCACCTCCACTGAAGACTGTGGCAGACATTCACCACTTTTTCCTTGAAGAAATAAATTCTTACATCTCTTTTAAATTTACCACCTTTTAGTTTCATTGCATGCCACCTTTGTTTATCCCTGTGAGGTATTTTTAGGTCCCCCTCTCCATCCTCTCTTCTAGGGTATACATACTGAGGTCCTTTAGTATCTCCTTGTAGGGCTTCTGATAATGTACCCTAAGGTCTTTCAGACAGACAAGGATGTGTAGCAGTGTACCACCAGTGGTATTACGCTTATGAAGATTCTGCGTATCAGACCAAAATTGTCTAGCATGGAAGAGCACAGCTTTCATCTTTTTGGCCTTTGGCATCAATTTGTTCTTTAAGAACCACATTTCTAGTTGCCTAAAATCTTCACCTAGATTCCTGTTACTATGGCAGAGGACAATATGACTTCTACAGAGTACTGCATTGTCAGCACATAGCTGCAGTTTAGCCTCCTTTTCACAACTGCTCAGCATATCATTCACAAAGAAGAAAAAGAGTAGAGGATGTAATATAGATCCTTGAGGAAAAAAAATCAGTAATGTCTCAAAGGGAGAAGAAGCCCCCGCTACAGTTATTCTTTTGTTTGTGGGCCAAAAGATAGCCCTTGAACCAGTTACAGGCAGACTGTCAAGACCCAACCAACTTAGTTTGGCCAGTAGAAAGATCATGGTTTACTAAATCAAAGGCTTTAGTAGGACCAACAAAGACAGCCTCAGTCATAAAATCAGAATCTATGGCAGATAAATCAGACCAGCTAAGGCTGCATCAGTGCCATCATTTTTCTTGACACCACACTGTGTTACAATTTTGTGTGTTTCAACCTACAGTGCTCCGGGAGCTTCCTGCAAATCTGCCTCTGACGCATTTTAGCAAGGAGACTAAGAAAGGAAATCGGGCAATAATTTCTGACTGGTTCCTTAGACTTCCCCTTTCTGCGCCAGCATAACTTGGGCTACTTTCCATTTCTCAGGAGCACAACTGTGGAGTAGGGATTTGTTGTAAGAGTTCCTAAGAAGAGTGGCTACTGTTGGGGCAGCCATTTTGAGTAACTATGGCTTGTTATATCCATCAGAGCATTTGACCTTATGCACAACAGTTGGTCAAAGGTGATCTTCCCAGTAATTAATATAAAGCAGAATTTTGGGGGTGAATCAGGGTCAGGAATATGGACAACCAAAGGAGATGTTGGAGATGGGCTACCTATTGGCCCAGGCCAGTGATAAATAAGTTCAAAATATCAACTGTTGATAAAATATTATGTATTTATTTGCTACATAATACCAGGTAAAAGATTTTCCTGGTCACTGGAAGAGGATGCGTGCCCCCGCCCCCCAAAGAAACTGAGCATACTATCTCTGCTTCATCAGGGCAATTGCCATGCTGCGGCCTGAATCCCAGGGCTTTTGTTTGGATTTAAAAGCCTGACAACTGTGCCTTAGCTTATAGTATCTGTGTATCTCAGTTGATAGAACATCTGCCTCTCAGCCAGAAGGTTGTGGGTTCTAGTCCAACACCGGGACTGGTGCAAAACCCCAAACACTGGCACTCTAGTGCTGTACTGGAGGCGTAATTTTTGTTGCCGTTTGCTGTTCTCTGGATGAGATATCAAACTGAGGTCCATTATACCCATCTCTGGTGCACTGATAGTTGATGTCCAGGTGGGTGCCAAAAAGCCCATGGTACCTGCCCTGGCTGCCATTTCTCACTGCATTAAAACCAATTTGGGCAATTTTTCAATATGTCTGTGTGTGTGTGCGCGCACGTGCTGACAAATGGAATGGCTGCCACTATGCATTAATAGTCACTGCAGGACTTGTCTTTGTTATTGCTGGTAAAAGCTTAGTGATGCAGTATGCATAAGTGACATATATTTGTATGTATGTATGTATATAAACATTATACAGTTGCAGTAGCACCTGTACCACGTATTAGGAATGACTGGTAAGCACTTCCATATAAATTGTTAATTTGTCGCCTTAATAACTGATCCCATTCAACCATTTGTCTGAAATCTGGCAGATGAGGAGTCTGGGCCATGGCCTCTGGATCCAGAAAATGTGGTGTGAATTGGTTTGGGGGGGGGCAAAGTTACACAGTGGTGCAAAAATGCTAAAATTCACCCAAATTAAAAAAAAAATTTGCTTTCCTGTAGATAAACAATATTTAAAAAAAAAAACTTAAATTTGAGGTCGGTTACCATCTGTATCTCCTCCTTCCACCGGGACAAGGCCAAAAATAGGCAGAACTGTCTAGCCCTCCTTTCCCAGTCAACAAAAATAAAGGCTTGACAGAGTCTGACCCTAGGTACACGCCTTCTTAAGTTTTATTTTTTTAAACTTTGTATTTATTAGTTTCATAGTAAACACACAATTTTTTCCTGATGCAGTACATAAGGATATATGTAATGACCACATGAGGGCGCCACCCCTCTTAATGCAAGCAATTAAGTAATTAAGTAATTCGACTGACATCCATAAAATACAGCACTGGGGGAAGCCAGATAAAAAAAACAATACATCCTGACTTTTAAAGTTCCAAAACAAGCTGTGCATTTTAAGCCCATGAACTGTATGCTGAATAACATATTACTATTAAAATAATTCCCGAGTTCCTCTTCCCACTAAGGAAAGATGTAAAATTGCATGCTAAACCTTTAGATAGGTACCAAAAGCTACTATATGAATAGGACCTTGTTTAGAAACTGAGTGTAAAATCCACATACACAAAAAGGTTCCATATCTACATTATTGATCTTAACATTGCAGTCAGCAATAAAATAAACTAGCTCTGCAAGAGATCTACTCCAAATTGGAGATGATTAACAAATTACCCCATCTTATCCCTTAGAGTCTCCAGCTATCTCCTTTAAGCTCCTAATAATTACAGTTGTTCCCAAACCAGAACGAGAAAAAGAGAAACATGTCCAAACAAATATGGAGCTAAACATAGGTCACTGTTATTACAAAAATCAACCAGAGTCTCTCACTATGTCTCTGCTCCATCCTCGCTCTCTGATGCAGATTCAGAGGATTCTCATCTCCATCTGGAAGGCTGGGCATGTTTTTGAGCCTATTTCAGGGCCTCCAAACATCTGAAAAAATGAAGACTCTCTGTTCATGTGCCAGCCAGAGTCTGGCTGGAAACAGCATGTTGTGCACGATACCAGCTTCATGGACCATTGCCCGAACACTGTCGAAGCAATTCTTTTTCTGGTGGGTCGCATAGCTTAGGTCAGGGAAGAGAGATACTCTTTGTCTTTCCTGTAGGAGTGTACATTTTTTTCTAGCCATAGATAGAATCAAGTCTCTATTCCCATATTGTCCATCACGGTGACTATCGCCCTGGGTGCATCAGTAACGTTGGGCCTACTCCTGGAGGCCACCCTGTAGGCCTCCTGAATAGTCCAGACCCTGCCCTGTAAAGGCTGACTAAGATATTGTTCACACCATTCTTTAATAAAAAGAATTAGGTGATCCCCCTCCACTCCTTCCAGCATCCCAATAATCCGAAGGTTGGCTGCTCTGGCTAGATTTTCTAAATTCTGTAGCTGGGACCGCAAATGTGCGTTCTCCTTTATCAATGTTGCTGTGGTTCCCAATGCCTATTCCAACTGCTTTTTACCCTTATGGACCTCCATTTTTGTAGTTCCTGCGTCTGTCTCCAAAATAGTGACCCTGTTTATTAACGCGTCTAAGTGACCAGACAGTTCAGTCATGGATGCCAGCATCCTGTTCATTTTATGCCCTAGCGTCTGCAGGGTCTCCTCTCCGTCACTGCCTGGCTCTGGGAGAATGTGGCCATGCACCGACCACGTTGCCGGTTGAGCTGAAGAACTTTTGGATTTTGCACCATCTCCCTGGTGTTTGTCCTTTTTGGGATTCCCCATTATTAATCCAGCGAAGTTTCGAATTCCAAAAATGTAAGTCGGGGTATGTTCTTGCAGCTGCAACAGGTAAAAATCAACTTTATAGCAGATTGTTCTTAGGAGTTTCAGATCCCAGCAGCCATATTGCTCAGGCTCCACAGCGCCCCCTCACGCCTTTTTAAGTTTGTTTAAAAATTGTTTAGTTCTTAGAATATCAGTTAAAAATTATTCCATTTTCTGAGCATGCTCAGTTAAAAAAATGAACATTCTAAAGCTAGCAGAATTTTTGCTTTAGTGACAATAAAGGAACAAAAACTGATTTTGTCACTCAAAAATCCCTTTCAACCCTTTTCTCTAATGAACGTTTTCACTAACGTGAGAATCACTTTCATGACAATCGTGTCTGTGATGCAGCAGTGAAACATACAAAAGTGAAACATTCGGTAGTGAACAATACAAAAGTGAAAAAAATGTTACTGAAAACAGATCCACCAAGGGTGAGCGCTAAAGGGAAAACAGGTGGTTCACCACCTCCTGATTCAGTGACCACTCATGTGACATCTCTTCTACCCTCCCGAGAGCATCTACCAGCTGACTGTTCTCCTTCGCTACATGAATCACCAGGACATCGGTGCCCAGGATAAACATTGGGGTCCAGGTGCGGAGTACCTCCCAGAACAAACGAAGGGAGTGTGTGCTGCCCTGTCTGCTCAGGTAAAACATGGTCATGGTGTTGTCCTTTTGGACCTGAATGACCTGACCCCTGACTAGTGAACAAATTCCATCACAGTCAAGTGCACTGCATAGTGCTCCAGCAGGTTTATGTGGTGATGGGACTCTCTGATCGACCAAAACCTGTGGCCCATGTGGTCTCCCAAGTGTGCTCCTCACCATACCAGAGACACATCTGTGGTCAGCATGACAGTTGGCCCTGGGTTGACAAATGGGATTCAGGACCAGCCACTAGTGGATGATGTCCCACACTGGCTGGGTAACTGTGACCAGCTGATCTAAGTGGACTAGGCAATGGGACCACTGATGGCCTAGCTCCCACTGAAGGTGGGACATCCATCAGTTGGCCCGGTGGAGCATGCTGGTGCAGAATGCCATGTACCCCATCAGGCATAGGAAGTCCTGGGCAGGGCACAAGAACCCAGTATGAAATGATCGGGCAAAGGAGGTGAGATCCTGTGCCCAGTCTGCCAGGCCTTGGCCTGCAGGGAGTATAGTTCTGCCCCTATGAACTTAATCACCTGCTTGGGTACCAGTTTGGACATGTCTGGGCTGATCAACAAGCCTAAGTCTCAGCAGATCTGGAGAGCTAGGGCTATAGATCATGCCACAGCCTCTCTAAATGGACCAGCTACCAGCCAGTCACAAATGCCATGCATTTGGTAAAGATCCTTGGAGCTGAGGGAGGACCGAATGACATTACCGGGAACTGGTACAGTACCCCTTCCACTCAGAAATGGAGGTACTGGTGGTGGGACTTTAGGATGGCAGTGTGGAATAATGCATCTTGCAGGTCCTGGGAGCACAACCACATGTTCTGCTCCAGGGATGTTATAATCTGGCAGACAATGAAACTTGGGAAATGGCTATATATTCAAAATGCTCTGAAGAACCGCTGAAGGTCCAATCAGACTAAATTTTAAAGTGTGGGTACTGTGGCCTTTTGTCAAATGAAGCCAAGTTTCCACCCAACCCCAGTGTTTCACCTACAAAGGTAGGCTTTATCAAGGGGGGACTCTAGTAATATCTAAAAACAAAAATAAATAAATATTAAATGCCTAGCATTTTTTTTTAAACTCAGAATACATTTTAATTTAAGAATTCATTTGCTAAGCTGTACCTGTAGTTGTGACTGTTTCAAACAGGAACTGCTGCTTCTATGCTCAACATTACTTACAATGGTTCTGAAAACAGTCCCTCTACACAAAAGTGGTAGTAGGGAGGATGTGGGGAACTATAGCCTCACCTCAGTAGTGGGCAAGACCATCGAGGCACTGCTTAAAGAAAGGATAGTGGAGCACCTCGAGTCCATCAGGGCCCAGGATCTGAGGCAGCATGGATTCACAGCAGGAAGGTCATCTCAGATGAATCAGATAAACTTCTTTGATTGGGTTAGGAAGGAAGTAAATCTGAGGGGGGGGGCAGTGGATGTTGCCTACCTTGATTTCAGCAAAGACTTCGACACCGTTACACACAAAAGGCTGATTGACAAAATGAGTAGCCTGGGCATGGGACACACAGTGGTAAACTGGGATAGGAACTGGCTTACAGATAGGAAGTAGAGAGTGGTGGCAAATGGGATCCAATCAGAGAAGATGGAGGTAACCAGCAGGGTACCTCAGGGATCAGTCCTTGAGCCAGCCCTGTTTAATATCTTCATTAGTGACATTGCAGTAGGACTAGAGGGAAAGGTCTGCCTGTTTGCAGATGACACCAAGATTTGGAACAGGGTGGATACTCCAGACAGAGTAGAGAATCAGGAGGGACCTGGAGAAGCTTGAAAAAATATGGTCTGAAGTGTGGTAACTAAGATTCAGTTCCAAGAAGTTCAAAATAATGAGCCTGAAAAGAGGGAACCCTGGGAAGTGCTACAGGATGGGGGTAGAGTTGCTGACTATTACAAAGGAAGAAAGAGACCTGGGGGTAATCATTTCTGATGACCTAATGGTGTCTAAGCATAGTACAAAGGCTGCAGGGAGGGCCAGTGGCATGCTGGGATGCACAGGTAGAGGTATCACAAGTAGAAGGTGGGAAGTGGTTATGCTATTCTACAAAATGCTAGTGAGGCCTCACCTAGAGTACCATGTGCAGTTCTGGAGGCCACACCTTCATAAGGACATTGACAGGGTGCAGGTGGCCCAGAAAAGGGCAATTAAGATCATACAAGGATTGCACCAGAAAACATATGAGGAGAGACTAAGAACTTCAATATTTACTCACTGGAGGAGAGGAGGGATCGGGGGGACATGATAGAAACATTCAAGAACCTTAAGGGCATAAACAAGGTGCGGGGGGGGGAGAGACATCTTCCAATATAAGAGATGTAAAAGAACAAGCTGGCATGACAAGAAATTGGAGGGTGGCAGGCTGAGGGGAAATGTGAGAAAGTTTTTCTTCACAGAAAACAGGGTTTTATTTAACTCTAAAAATTGATTAGCGTTTTGCTCATAAAAGTGCTAAAACATTGTGAAAATGCATAGCACTTGCCTCACTGTGTTTAACAAACATAACACTTCTAGAAAACATATATAAATACTTTCTGTACTGCTAGTATTGTCCCAAGAAAGAACTGCTGATCAATTATTTAAAACCCTGGAAAGGGTGGTGAACGCATGGAATAAACTGCCACAGGAGGTGGTAGGGGCAAACATGCATGTGGCAAGCATAAGGGTACATTGGTGGTGGGAAGGAGGGGGGGAAGCCATTGACAAGGTATGGTCAGTGGAAACAAACAAGTGCAGGGCTTTTGGGCAGACTGGATGGGCTTGACGGCTCTTCTCTGCTGACAATTTTTATGTTTCTATGTAACTTGGAGCAATGCTTTGTGGGCTACTTTAATTTCAGGTGCAGGCACACCCTAGCTATCTCAATCATGAAAATAAGGGCCCAATACACAACTGCTAGGACATCTGCACCGTATCTTCAAAGAGACTAAGACATCTGTTTGTGTATGCTAATTTTTGGTGGAGTTGCAACTGGGAACTAGGAACTATCTGCACCTTGATTTTGTGGCACCACCAACTGGTCCTGTGTACAGAATCCAAAATAGCTTACAGAGAGTGTGGTTGTATATGTGTTTGTGCAAACCCTAACCCACACAATTCTAGGTGAAAGCTACCATTCCTTTATGGTTGCCCAGTTGGTAGTATCCTTTGAAGCCAACACTGTATTACATGACACTCAGAATGTATCTATGTCAGTTTTTGCTTATGAGTATATGGGTGTGTAAACTCTATTGTCAAGTTGTTCCCCCCACCCCACCCATCGCCCTGACTATGACCCAAGTATATCAAAACTGCTCTCCCTTGTGTTTACACTAGCACTTCCAGTCTTATGCTATGCCTACTTCCCTAATCTCATCCCATACAAGATCATTGTTATTTTAACCTATTGCAACATATGTACATTCATTATTGGTTTGTACAACCTCACCATTTGGTTTGGGTCTCTCAGATCTGTACCTCTACTCAATGATTTGTTTTAGTATGTAACTGTGTTACTCAAATGTACTCAATGATTTGTATTAGTATGTACTTGTACTGCTCTTGTATTCTGTGTACTGCTGTTTCTCCCAGCTATTGCTCAATGTACTCAATAGTTTTGCATTAGTATGTACTTGTAATGCTCTTGTTTTCTGTGTACTGCTGTTTCTCCCAGCTATTGCTCAATGTACTCAATAGTTTTGTATCAGTATGTACTTGTAATGCTCTTGTTTTCTGTGTATTTTACTGTTCTCCCAACTACTGTACGTCCTCCCCTCAGGGTGCTTCTGGAAACAAGCTGTTTACAGCTCATGTTTTCTTTCCTGGTGAAACGTTTTCCAAATAAATATATAGATGATTCATTAGAATCTATCAAAACATATAAAAACCATTGACTCATTTTAAACACTTTTTAGAAACTGTTTAAATACTTTTTAGAAAGCCAGATTTTGCTGCACTTATCCTCACATAATCAATGAAAATGACCTACAGTGCAGAAAGCCAGGTGTCAAATGATTACACTGTAACTAGGTAAATGTCAAGGTTATTTGAAACCCTCCAGCAGGGGAAGTTAATGTTACATGCTCTATGGACTGTAAAAGAACTAGTTATAAGTTCAAAATATGAGCATACTCAGTGATGAGACTTCTGGAATGCAGAATTAGCATATGCATTCTGCCTTCTTAGTTTATCTTCCAGCAGAGAAAGATAAAACACAGAGGCCCATTAAGAGACCACAAATTAAAAATGTTCACGTGTTTGTCAAGCTAAAGCTCAAGGATTTTAAACAACTACATTAGTTTTTGTGAAGTCAAGTTACTTTATGTCCCAGTTTACAAAATATGTAAATGTCCTTCTGCAGAAACAATTGAAAAGCATAATAAGATGTTGAGCATCCTTGTGTTTAAACCACCCTAGTAATGTTTAAACATAAGCAACTGCAAAACTGTCATATTATGCAAAAACTCCAATCAAAGCCATGCATTCCAATAATTCAAGTAAGGGTTTACTGAAAAAATTTACCAACTGCATATATTTCAGAAGTTAACTTATTAGGAGCAATGGACAAGAGAGAAGTCATTACACTCTACAACAATAGTGCCACAACAGCAAACACAACTTAGCCACCCTCCCTGAAGATGTGTTGAGAAGGCGCAAAAGCAGTTGGAATGTTTTTTTTTGTACCACTGGTTTATCCAAAAGGGATTTGATTTTATGAGTTATTTATTTTTCACTAATAAACACTTTAAGCTTGCTAAACTGCTTAAGCTGCGATTACTGTGGAGGTGCTTTTCTTAAGGAGTGTAATGTTGAGTATGAAAAAATATGCCAGTGAGTTAAGCTGTTCTTATTGTCCTCAGTACCAACAGAGTAGTCAACCAGTTCTAAAATGTATGTCTTTTGCTAGTTCCTTTTTCATGCAACCTCTCCCACACCCCACCGTAATCTGCAGACTGATATTTCTGTATTAGTACAGAATGCCAGATTTTAAAGTACATTTAGGTTTTTGGAACCATCTTACATATTTAAGAATTGAGGGACAGCTGTATATGGGTAATTATTAGGTATTCGTACACCCTGTTCATCTAATTCTGAGTGTATTTTTTCCATGGGGGTAGGATTACCATTTTGAAACCCCACCAATCAACCAAGCTGTCTTACACCTATTACAATGTGGTAAGGAAACTCTATTCATAAACGGAAAAAAAAAGGGGGAGAAACATAAATTAAGAAAACCATTGGGTTACTATAGGAACCCAATGCCTTTCTTTAACACTGGGATCATTTTGTTATACCGGACGTTTAAGTAAGGGTCATAATTCCTATTAAACCATGGTAGTTTGAGTAGCAGTTGACAACCTGACCAAAGTGATCAAAATTCAAAGTACAATTTGCAGGCTTGCTGTTGTGGATCTCTGGAGTAGCACAGAAAGGGATGGGAATATTTAGTGCAATCGAGGTTAACTTATTTTGTAACAAAGTACTATATAAGCTTTATTTCCAGCTTGTGTTAGTACTTATGTATGCATTATTTAGGAGGACATCCTCTAGTGGTCAGAGCAATAGACTGTGAAATAGTACATCACAGGATTGAATTTGGAATCCTCCTTACATGGAACCAGTGTGGTCTAAAGGACACATCATCACTGAAGATCACAAAGTTTAACCCCCTCCACAGCCAAATGCTTACTTTGTGACCTTAAGCAAGTCATGTAACCTTTAAGTGCTCTTGTCTACCTGGCTAGTGAAATGGCTAGATGCAGGACCCCATTGGTAATGAGATGTTGCATCTAAGCTGTGCTAGCCTGTGTCAATACATTGTAAAATAAAATTATACACATCCCCATCAAACAATGACTCACTGCGTGGCCTTCAGCAAGTTACTCAAGTATGCTGTACTGCAATCCTTCCAGCTATAAAACTGGGTAGAAGTACAATCCCTCTGAAACCAAGCACTATATTCAAGTTTAAGCTATCTCAAATAGTAAAACATTAAAAATGATATTGATCTTTTCAAAAGCCTTTCAGTTTCATGAACAATATTTAAAATTCAAGTTGCATGCAGCTTACAAAGTTCAGTCTCATAAACTGCTCAAGCAAACCAGGTAAAATTTTCTAAAGTCACATTAGTTTTGACTTACTGCAGTTCACGGAGGTCTGGCTGTAGGACACCTCTGTTTTGTGGGTAAAATGTACAGGGAGTTGGGATGCCTGTTCACACAGCTGAAGTGCAAAGCACTTCCGTGCTGCCCAGCAACCCAGGTTTGGAAGCAGACTCAGGGCAGGTACAGAGGCTGAAAAATAGTACTGCAGCTGACAGTGCTTCCTGGCCCCAGGAGGGGATTATGAGGCAACCAGTACCATAGCAACTCCTGTGACGGGCTAGACTCCACCTTGGGTTAGCTGTCGTGCCTGATGCTAACTCAGAAGGCTAGCAGCACAATCATGTGGGTGTAAGGAAACTACAAAAACTGGGAGAAAGTTGGCCCAGTAGCATAGAGAGCTAACTGCCATGCTGGCAATTCGGTTTGGGAATGGACTCGTGTCACCAGGGTAGGTGGAGGTGGGAGAGGATTGTGTGTCCAAGGGATTTCTCTCCTCTCCCAGGGAATGGTGGATGCAGACTCTGCCACATGACTGCCACCAGGTGGAGGCCTGGTGGTAGGATGGGACAATGAGCAAACACAGGAGGCGAGGATCTTCAGGATATCTGAATAGCCCATGTGCCTCCATGTGCACATTCCAACATGCATTCCCCAGCACTGAGGAGAGATGAAAATGAAACAAGGGAGGACTGGCTACATAATGCCCTGCCTGTCTCCCTGTGGCCCACTTCACCAGCCGTGAACTGGGAACATCTGGCTATGTCTGCCTGAGGGGGAAGGCTCTCCCTCTTCTAGCCCCACTGTGGGAGAAAATCTGCAGGGAAATGTCACCCAGGACATTAGAGGAGATGGAAGCTGGCTACAGGACATGGGGACAGGGCTGATGAGCTGTCCATTCTCCCGAAGGTTGAAAAACTTCTATGGCATAAAAATGGGAGAAAACCCCTGGTGCCAACAGAATGATAGTCTGGGTGCACTCCACCCCATGCCATAGATCCCACTGCCCAGAGAACTGCTCTGGTGGCAGGCGTGTGACTGATGGGGCTGGGTCATCTCCCAAGGCTTGACAGGGTAGTCGGCACTTGTGCTGTGGAGAAAACCTCTACAGAAATATTATAAATCCTAACATCATTCTTATCCAGTCAAGATAAAGTAACTGTATTACAGTAAATCACATTAAGTAAGCAATAATACCTGACAGGGTGCGGATTCAGAATACCGAACATGAAATCAAGGCCGAGGCCACAGGCGGAGGGCCTTATAACCCCTGGAAGGTCTGGTATTCCCCAATACCGCCCACCCTGAAGGGTATTATTGTGCTTAGAAAATGGGCTATCGGTGGCACTTTTATGTGGGATTTAAAAAAATTAAAGGCAAAATAAAAAAATAGGGTAAGAATTAAGTTTTTTTCTTTGTCCTATAAAGTAGTC
Organism: Neoceratodus forsteri; assembly: GCA_016271365.2. Classification (NCBI taxonomy): domain Eukaryota; kingdom Metazoa; phylum Chordata; order Ceratodontiformes; family Ceratodontidae; genus Neoceratodus; species Neoceratodus forsteri. The sequence continues at coordinate 781,671,823 of CM028133.1, forward strand.
CCACCCTTTCTGGGTTATTCCATCTCCTTTTGCCACTCCCCACAGAGCTGTTCTCTTGTTTTTATCTATGACAACCCCCACCCCCCAGCATCAACTCCTCTACAACAATACAGTTTATTGTAAAGTTCCCCCCCCCCCCAGCAGTCTCTTTACATCACTGTTTAGTGGAAGAAAAAGAAATAAAGTTTTCTGCCATACTTACGAGTCTTTTTCCAACCTTGGAACTTGCGACTGTTAGGCGCGTGGCCCTACATGAGCCTGTAATGTAAAATCAGGGAATGGAGACCCAGAGGCATAATGTGGCACAGCAATGTTCTAAATGTTTTTTTTCCTATTTTTAACACTTTAGGGCTGTTAGATTCTAAATTTGTTGTGATGATCATATGAGACAGCCCCTTCTCTGTAACCTGTGTTGCACTTCTGTGTCTCAGGTGGATCAACATTGTTGGGAAAATATGTCATCAAGAGGTACCGTGATGGCAAACCAATGAAGAAAATGTCAGGTTAATGTATTGTTTTTCATCAGTAGGAGATTCAGTGTTATTTTTTAAAATGTTTTAAACATATAAAATGAAAGTGAGGCCAAGTCGGGGGTGGTGGCGGCCAACAATTCTTCCACTAAGAAGCCGATCGGACTACTTATTTTTGTGTGTGCCTGCTCTTTATTTGACCAAACCCCCATCAGTGGATAAGTAGAAGACTTGGTTTGCTGGCCAAGGCACCTAGCTTCACCTGAGCTCTTTCCTTCTAAGACTGCTTGAAAGGCAGAGTAGAAAAACTTACCAGAGCAAGGGAGAAGGATTAAGACTTAGTTTGGCTAAGCAGATTTACTGTGTGGTGGTGTTTTTAATTTTTACTCACAGGGATTGCTACTGTTTGTTGCTAACATTTCATTGCTTTATTTTTCTCTGATTCAAATTGTTGTTGCTGGTATACCTTCTTCTGCATTATTACAAGGTGTGCCTACAGGTGTGTGCTAACAGATTACTGCTGTAATCTTCTGATTCAAATTGTCTTTTGCAAGGTATATCTTCTGTTACTGCTTTATTTTTCTCTGGAGCAAAGTGTTTCTTACAGGGTATATCTTCTCTGAAATTACTGTATTACAGGTGGAGCTTACATTTTTGTGATTTTTTATCATTGGGCTAAGCAAAATTACTGTTTGACACTGGTTTTATTTTATTCTTGTTTGTTGAAAGGTTTGTTGTCTCAGAGGTGTTTCAGTCTCCTTCTCACATTGAAGGAGCTAATTGCTTTTCCTCCCACAGCTCTTCCAAAGGATTAGGTGTGTATGGGGTGGAGCTGGCAAACTGTCAGTAATTTCCAACAGAAAGAAGGGTTAAAAGTCAGGTTAGTTGATATCTTGGAGGTAGAAGACTTGGTTTGCTGGCCAAGGCACCTAGCTTCACCTGAGCTCTTTCCTTCTAAGACTGCTTGAAAGGCAGAGTAGAAAAACTTACCAGAGCAAGGGAGAAGGATTAAGACTTAGTTTGGCTAAGCAGATTTACTGTGTGGTGGTGTTTTATTTTTACTCACAGGGATTGCTACTGTTTGTTGCTAACATTTCATTGCTTTATTTTTTCTCTGATTCAAATTGTTGTTGCTGGTATACCTTCTTCTGCATTATTACAAGGTGTGCCTACAGGTGTGTGCTAACAGATTACTGCTGTAATCTTCTGATTCAAATTGTCTTTGCAAGGTATATCTTCTGTTACTGCTTTATTTTCTCTGGAGCAAAGTGTTTCTTACAGGGTATATCTTCTCTGAAATTATTACAGGTGGTGCTTTACAGGTTTTACAGTTTTATCTAACATTAGGATAAGCTTTCAGGGTTACTGCATTTGTTGTTGACTGATTGTTTCTGCTCTTACCTCCTTGTTCTTTCGTCCGTGGTTGTTCTTCTTTTTGGCAGGAAGGGCCCAAGCCACCCACCCATCCCCAACCACCCCACACTACACTCCTTTTATAGGGTACCACAGTTGTAACATTTCCTGTGGCAGAACAGGAAGGAAGGATCAGTGGGGCCTCACAAGGTGATCTCATTTACAGGGCACTAGTAATTTAACTTGTTATAACAAGTTAAACAAAGCACAATTAAACCATTACTTGCATTTTTTTCCTTCTAATTACTCTGACTAGGTTACAAACCCAGCAACTTATTTGGAATGGATTTCATTAACTGCAGGTACTGTGGAACAATTTTCAGAAGGACAGTCTTACAGGATTTAGGACACTGTCCTACATGCTGGGCCTTGGAGATCTTAGGTCTCAGCTCCGGGCAGCATGGGCAGAGATTGCACGCCTCAAATTTCATATTGAAGAGGAAATACATTATAAGAACCACCGCCATTTCCCCAGCATCCAACAGAAAAACCTCGACCGCAGAGGGTAGTTGGTCCAGGAGGTTGGCAGGTGGTTAGGAGGAGCAAATCAGGTGCCCCATCACTCTGCTCTCCAACACATTACCTCCAAAACCATATAAACACTACAAACAGGTATCTGCCTCTATCTCTGAAATCAAATAAAGGGCAGAAGACACTGCAGAGCAGGACACTCTGACACAGGAGCTAGCACAACAATACTCACCCAAATCAGGAACCAAAACTAAACAAGCAGAAGGAAATCCAAAAACTTCTGATCATAGGAGACTCCATGATTCGGGAGTTGATACCCATCTCCAGCCAGGGGTGATGGTCAGATGTCTCCAGGTACATCAGCATGGAGAGACACTGACCGCATTACTAAAATTGTTCACAAAGCAGGAGAAAACATTGATGTCCTAGTACACATAGGGACTAATGATCTCGCCAGCCGGTCAGTTGTGGAGACCAAGGAACACCTGACTAGGCTGGGTGACAAACTATCATCTATTTAGTCGGCATCTCCTCTCTGAGATCCTGCCAGTCTGGGAGAAGGGAGCAGATGGACAGAAGGTCAGAAAGGGAGATAGGGGCTAAACACGTGGCTCAAGGACTGGTGCCAGGAAAAAGGACACAGATTTGTAGGAACTGGCAACAGTTCTGGGAGCGAAAGTTCTTTAAATTTGATGGACTGCATCTGACTAAGAGGAGTCAGTGCATTGGGGCAGAAGTTTGGCGTCTTTGCAGAATATTTAAACTAGCAAATGGGAGAGGGTGCAGCACCCTCGTCGAATGGAAGAACACCTCCCCCTCAGCTAGTGGTCAAACAGGAATTCAGCGTGTTTGCCATTCATTTGCATCACCAGGTAAGAAAAAGGTTTGTCTCCCCATACGATGCACAGGGTAATGCCAAACTTCACCCAACAACTAACACACCAAAATCTGGCCAATGGAAAATCATGTACACAAATGCTCACAGCCTGGGAAATAAGATCCCAGACCTGCAGGCAATAATGTCAGAGGCTAAACTGGACATAGTAGCAATTAGTGAGACGTGGTTTACCAGTAACCACACTTGGGAGACTTCAGTACCTGGATATGTATTGTTCAGAAGAGACCGAGGTGCAAAAAGGGGGGAGGTGGTCCCTGTATGTTAATGAAAATATCAAAGCTACAGAAATTCAGAATACACATAAGGAGCCAGAAGAACTGTGGGTCACCCTGAAACAGGTAATGGGACAGCCATAAGAACTGGGGTTGTCTACAGGCCCCCAGACCAGAGGGAGGACATAGACACATTACTGTTAGAAGATATACAAAACATGACAGCTAAAGGGAGGTTCTGATAATGGGAGACTTCAACATGCCAGATACAGATTGGTCAATACCAGCAGGAACATCTGCCAGAACTAGACTCATAGTGGATTCCCTGCAGGGAGGGCCTCAAACAACTGGTACAGCAACCCACAAGAGACAGGGCTATCCTAGATCTAGTACTGACTAACAAAGAAGGGATCACAGATCTCCAGGTAGAAGGTCACCTGGGGCCAGTGACCATCACATGGTATGGTTCAATTTGGCTACTACATCTAAATCATCCCATTCCAAGGCAAAATATGGGACTTCAGAGGAGCTGACTTTGATAAGATGGCCAACAGAGTTAAGCTAGCCCTGGCAAAAAGAAACACAGGTGAGGAGGTACAGGCAAAGTGGGCAAGCATTAAGGATACAATACTTGAAGCAACATCCCATTGTGTTAGACAGAAAAGGAAGTGCAAAGAAGAAGGAAACCACTTTGGTTCTCAAATATAGTAGCAGAAAAGGTCAGAGCCAAAAGGCTGGCCTTCAGAAAATATAAGGGAACACAGCGGGATGAAGATAGGAGGCATACCAAACTGCCCTAAGGGAAGCAGGTAAGGCAGTAAGGCAGGCAAAGTCCCAAACTGAGGAAACACTAGCACGAACAGTAAAAGAAGGTGACAAGACTTTCTATAGATACATTAGTGAAAGGAGAAAGTCCAGAGGGTATTGCTAAGCTTAATGGAGAAAAGGGAGCATGTGAGGAGGAGGACCTGTAAAGGCATCTATCCTAAATAGATACTTTTGCTCAGTATTTACTGAAGAGAAGGTAGGGCAGGGCCCACAGCTCAGCATCATGGACACAGGGGGAGGGAGGTGAGCACTACTCCCTTCACAAAAGAAAGGGTCCTACAAGAGCTGCAAGCTCAGGGTGGATAAGGCAATGGGACCTGATGGCATACATCCCAGGGTACTTAAGGAGCTAAAGGAGGAACTAGCAGAGCCATTAGCAGAATTGTTTAGTGAGTCTCTGAGCACAGGAGAGGTCCCAGAAGACTGGAGAAAGGCTCATGTGATCCCACCACAAGAGTAGAGTGAGGAGGCGGAACTACAGACCGGTCAGTCTTACCTCAGTAGTGGGCAAGATTATGGAGGCACTCCTTAAGGAAAGGATAGTGCAACACCTGGAATCCATAGGGGCACAGGATCCAAGACAGCATGGGTTTATAAAAGGAAGGTCCTGTCAAACTAATCTCATAGATTTCTTTGACTGGGTAACCAGAGTGGTGGACCAAGGGGGAGCAGTTGATGTCGCCTACCTTGACTTCAGCAAAGCTTTTGACACTGTTCCACATAGAAGATTGATAAATAAGCTGGGTAGGCTCGGGTGGGTCAGAAGTTGGTCAACTGGGTGGCAAACTGGTTGACGGGCAGAAAACAGAGAGTGGTGGTAAATGGTATACAGTCAGAAGAGATGCAAGTCACAAGTGGGTACCTCAGGGATCAGTCCTGGGGCCAGTCCTATTCAACATCTTCATTAGTGACCTCGCAGATGGACTAGAGGGTAAGGCTTGTCTGTTTGCAGATGACACCAAGATCTGCAACAGAGTAGATGATCCAGATGGGGTGGGCAGAATGAGAAGAGATCTGGATAAACTAGCAGAATGGTCAGAAGAGTGGCAACTGGGATTTAATGCAAAGAAGTGCAAATCATGCACATAGGGAAGAGAAACCCTGAAGCCACTTATAGGCTGGGAGGAGTTGCTAGCAGTCACAAAGGAAGAAAGAGACTTGGGCATCATCATCACTGATGACCTAAAATCATCAAGCAGACCTCTAAAGCAGTAGGTTAGGCTAGGGGGTGTTAGGGTGTATTAGTAGGGGTATCACAAGTCGCAGAGGAGGTAATAATCCCTCTGTACAAGACATTGGTTAGCCCCATCTGGAGTACTCGCAGCAGTATTGAGGCCACACCTTCACAAGGACATTAACTAAATTGAGGCAGTCCAGAGAAGGGCAACCAAAATGGTGCAGGGACTGCATCAGAAGACATATAAGGACAGATTAACGGAGCTCAATATGTATACCCTTGAGCAAAGGAGGGAGAGAGTGATATGATCGAGACATTTAAACACCTTAAGGGCATAAACAAGGTGAAAGAGTCTAACATGTTTAAATATAAGAAAAATAGCAGGACAAGAGGACACAGCATGAGATTAGAGGGAGGCCGATTAAGGGGAATGTGAGGAATTCTTTTTCACAGAAAGGGTGGTAGATGCATGGAATGGCTTACCACAAGAAGTGGTGGCTATGAATACAGTGCAGGGCTTCAAACAGGCATGGGATAGGCATAAGGGAGCAATACAAATGACTATGAATAGATAGGTCACTGACAGAGCAAAGGCCGATGGTACATTTATAAGGTAGAAAAAGAAATGGGCAGACTGGATGGGCCTTGCGGTCCTTATCTGCCGTCAACTTCTATGTTTCTATGTTTCTAGTGGTGCTGTAAAGAACGAGGAGGAGAGAGTCTAGTAGCATAACTCGAGGCAGGCCTGGCTGCTCAATTTCAAAGCAGCTACTGTACTGTACAATAAACACAGCACTCGCAGAGTACCAGATGGGATTTACCTGAGCAGCATCAGTGCCGATTAATAACCCGCTGCAGGAAAGTGTCAGACTGCGGACTGAGAAGTAGGAACATTACGACAGCTACCAGAGGTGACAGTCTGTGTTCAGGAATGGGGATGAGAAAAAAATTATGTCAGGTTGTGGCGGTAGGCTAAGAGGGATGGGAGATAGTTGGAGGACCAGGGCTGTGTGTTAGCTCTCGCCAAGCAGGAGAAAAAAAATGGTGGGCATTTAAAATTCAACATTCCGTTGGCACAATGATAATGGTTATTAAGTTGGTTGGGACTGGCACTTTTAATACCAGGGCTCTGTTGTCTGATAGATGCCCACCCATCCAGGGCTATCAGCCAATTGGAGCCCAGGAATTTCTTTGCCTATTTTCTAAAATCTATATAGTATCCTGTGAAAAGCATAATTCATAACTAAATAACAGTCGAGCATTGTGATATAGTTTTAATGTGCTTGACTTGCTTTGATAGTCACTTAACTTTATTAGCACTTATATTTTTAATTTAGAACTTGCATTTAATCATTATGCTGTATGACATCTGAAAAATCGCATTGATTGTCAGATATTAGCTATGAAAAAAGGCATTCCATTTCTCTAATTTCTCCCCCCCCTCAATTTCTTCCCTTCCCTTCCATATTTTCTACCCTAGCTCCCTTCCTCCAATCTTAAGTTTCAGCCACAGATGTCATTTACTCTAAATGGTATGATTAAAATGGGGGGGGGGGTGCTATCCGCTGTTTGCAGCTAGTGCAGAATGCTGCAGCCAGGTTACTGACTGGGCTCTCTCAATCTAGCCATATTACACCTGTGCTGCATACGCTGCACTGACTGCCAGTGCAGTGGTGGATCACCTTTAAGGTCGGCTTGCTGACCTACAAAGCCCTACATGGATAGGGCCCAAGTTACCTGCAAGAGCTTCTTTGCCCCTACCGCCCCCTCCACGCCCTCTGTTCCACTGATGAAGGATTGCTAGAAGTTCCCAGGGTGCAGCTGAAAACATCTGGTGCTTGCTCATTTGTTTTTGTAGGGCCTACCCTGTGGAACTCCCTACCTCATCAGGTTCGAGAGTGCAAAGAGCGTGGAGAGCTTCAAGATAGCACTAAAAACCCACCTATTTAGTTTTGCTTTTGTAAATTGTTGAGAACTAATTGTTTATTTGACTTTTCTGGATTTCAGTTCATGTTTTAAAGTTTTATGATTGTATATTTGTACAGTGCTTTGATACTTGAATTGCTCTTGATAAATAAAATTATTATATTAAATAAATATGTATAACAATATTTTTGCCTCATATTAGCAGATGCAGTATTATGCATTTTTTTTTCTTACAAATCAAGTGTTATTTTTAAAAAGACACTGCTCCTTATAATCCAGATGGTACAGTACCTATTATTTTAGTTCCTACATATAAGCCTGATCCCTATGCTTTTTAATCTTTTTTATTGCTGTAGCATTTGTCACTTTTTCCTGCCTACACTTTTGTAAATGAATTTCTGTTTCTATAACTTTTGTATTATAAAAATATGCAGGCAATAGTGGTTGGGACTACTGACGAAGTGTCAGGTATGATGCAAAATGATGGGTCCTAGTTGGGAGCTGCCTATTTGCTGTCTGTAATTTTGGGTTATATATCTCTATGGCACATTGGCACTCCACAGTCCTTACTCATGGCTTATGTCCCCCTGATAGGCTGAATGATGCACATGTGACTTCCCACAAAATTTGATTTCATCTAGGCTCCCTGTCCTCCCACAATACTCAGTTATGCATGTGCATCGAAGCAGGCTGCAGCACATTCACCTAAGCACCTGCTCTAGAGCCACGATTTTCATTAAATTAAGGTGAGCTCGTTCCTTGGAAACATGAACCTTGCATATCTACTTTTGCATGAACAATCCACAGTGCAGCTTTATCACTAACCACAACAATTCTTGCAATCTGAAAGCTCTAATCCTCTGTTTCCCCAGTTTTCTCTGAGGGCTGTAAGCATGCATTTTAGCACTGGTTGCTGCACACTGAGGACAGAATGATTGCTTACCACATGCAATCAGAGGAAACTATGCAAATAGAAAGACCATGGTCTGTTTCTCAGTGATCCATATCTCGCTCACTCTCATACTACATGCATAGAACCATTTTAAATTATCCCTTGGAAGACAGCTTACACACACTTGATCAGCATGACACATACACCCCCCCTCCCCCGGCTTGTTCTTCAAGGCATTCTAACATTCATGTTGTCCCTGCCAGAGGCCAAAGTGCAGCATGTCATGGCTGGCTTATCTATCCTCATGCCACCTTATTCAAGAGAGTACATTTCTACACTCATGTGGCTCCTCTCTAGTGGCCACACTGCAGCAAGGCTCCCAGCCAGTCATAACTGGTGACCTCCATGAACCCCTCCTGCAGCAGCACTGACCCTCTTTTGCCTTTAAATATGTACAGGAGATGAGGTTATGGGGACGATTATGCTCACTCAAACACGCAACACAAATGATGAGCCCCTCACGCAATGGCTCACAGTGGAGGCACTGACCCTCCTTCACCTGTAAATATTCACAGAAGGAGAGTTAATGGGGATGATCATATGATCATTCAAACACTGGAGCACTGAGGCATCAACCTTAGCAGCCTTAGCAGCAGCTGCAATGAAATCCTAAGCACAGCAGGCACTGTACTTGTTTCGACCCCCTCCTCCCCTCGAGTAGATCTTGTTAGAATGCTTACACCACTTCCAATCCAGAATGGAATTGTTCCTCACTGATACTGATCTTGGCACTTCTGCTTGGTTCCTTATTTACTGGACATACAGAAGCACAGCTGATTAGTCCAAAAATCATATACACAGATGAGCACTAGGCACAACTGTGGCCTCACCTCAGCAGCCACATAGCAGTGCCGCTGCAGCTCAGACATCTCAAGGGGTGCTATAGGATGCTATAAAGTCACATTGCAGCTGTGGTGAGTGACCTCTAGGAGCTCCTAATACAGTGGATCTCAGCAGCAACACTAGATCACCTCAGCAGGATCAAATTATTATACACTTTGTTAGTTGAAAGACTACGTTTGTGCAAAGCAGACCTTACGATGCCAAGAATGGGATATAAACTGACAGCAAGGGGCAGCTCACATACCATTTGCCCCTATGGTCACTGTCCCAACATACCTGATCACCATATTTGTTTTCTGATGCACATCAAGTGGTACAGCCACCATACTTAGGTACACAAGGGCATTGCCCATCAAGGTTGGCCACTATGTTATTTATACAAACACCTCATCCCTTGCTAGCCACTGCAGCAACCTTTCCCAGTTTTCATCAACATTAATGTCTTTTCTCTTTCTTCCCTGGAGAATGGTTGAAAACCTTCATCTTGGTTATGATGCAGAGATTTTTTTGTACTGATGCCGCTCTTTTCTGACTGACTGCTTGAAAGCTGTATCCTTATGTACATTAGCAATGCTTTACTAATATACATTGATACTTTATTTTTAACATTTACCATAGACTCTAAGAGGGAAAGCTCATGCTTGCCACTGATGGATGACCAGTTTAGTTGACTATACACATTACAGTGATGTGCATCTCGGGCAGCATTCAAAATAAAATGTCCCAGTCTATTTACCAAAACATTTAATCTACCCAAGAGGGTGGCCCCAGCATATCCATAAGCCATTTCATCATAATCAATGATAAGAAGGATCACAGTCAAACAGATAGAAGATCTTGAACATTTACTATTATATTGTAGGTGGCATGGGAACAGTACAGAAAAATATTCATTGAAGGTCATAAAAGGTTATGAAATATCCAGTAAGTCTCAGATAGGAATATTGTTATTGACAGAGGAGTTTTACACTATGAAATGTACTACAAAACCTTTACATGAATGTAATAAAATTTGTCAGAAAAAAGAATGCATCCTAAAGAAGGTGTTTGCACTGACTGTAAGGGGCTATTAAACTATTTATTCACTTTATTGACCTATGTGATGACTGATTGTCCTTGCGCTTTTTACGTTTTGCTAGAGAATTTGGAATGATTGCAAGGACTGCTTTAAGTCAAACAGTAAACCTGAACTGAATTGAATTTGAAGGATCACTGAAGTAACAATTTTTAATTACATTTCTTGGGATAGGGATATCGGGTGCCTTTAAAGAAAAGCCTACTTAAGGCCCACATCTGAAACAATATGATTTATGTGATGGCCCCATTTAGGTGTGCATCCAGCCATACTCCCAGGTATTGGGGGATGCTAACATTAATGGCTCTCCACCAGTGGTAGTACAGTAGATTTCACTTAAGTGCACTTTGGATTAGTGCACTACTTTTATGTTTCCCAATTTTTTTCATATATGTTATGTGTTAAAAATTATGCTTAAGTGCACTCTGTATAAGTACACTTTTCCGTTAAGTACACTGGCCCCCATTGAACTTGGGCATGTTAATCGCTGTAATTAACTCCAGATTAGTGCATCAGTTTTTTCATTGTCTCCTAATGAGGTGTTGCAGGTGTATTTAACACCTCACCCTGAGCTGGTTCAGTATTCTCCACAGGCAGGCAGGCAGACAAAAATGGAGAGAACGGAGTGAAAAAAGTGACATTAACACTCACCCAGAAAATCCAGTTGCTCCTGTGATTGGAACAGCAGAATGTAAGGAGGATAAAGGTCACCTCTGAAGTCAGAGTCAATGTTTCCGCTATTACACGCGTTGCTCTAAGTAAGGACAAACTGCTGTCTGACTAGGAGAGATGTGAAAACCAAATGAGAAAAAGAAGGAGAGCAGGGAAAAGTGAGGAGGTGGAAGCAGCATTGCTGCAATGGTTCACTACAGCCAGGGGTATGGACGCTCCTGTTAATGGTCCAATTTTAGTAAAGAAAATCGAAAATCTTGCGGCAACCATGGGGCTAAATTTTACTGCCACAAGGGACAGGTTAAGCTGCTGGAAAGAAAGGGATGGCATCATATTCAAGAGGGGTCACTGGGAGAAGAAAGACGATGATGGAGCATTGGCTGACATCTGGTTAACTACTGTGCTCCCGCAACTGTTAAAAGATTATGCCCCAGACTGCATATTTAATTGTGATGAGACCGGAATTTACTTTAGAGCTACACCTCAAGGGACACTCTCATTTAAATATGATTCAGCATGTGGTGGTAAGAAAGCTAGAGAGTGTATCTCTGTTCTCTTTTATTGCAACCTGTCTGGGACAGAAAAGATCAGACCACTTGTGATCAGAAAGTCAAACAAACCACAATGTTTTGCTGGTCTGTTGATGGAAGCTCTGCCTGTTGACTATGAGAGCAACAGCAGAGCTTGGATGACAGGAGCAATATTCAGCTCCTGGATGAAAAAGATAAATGTTCTTATGTGCCGCAGAAGAAAAAGAATTGCCCTGCTTCTCAACAACTGTTCTGCTCACCCCTCCATCCACCTCAGTCATGTCTGGCTTATCTTCTTCCTTCCGAACACAACATCCCTTATTCAACCCCACGACATGGGGATTATCCGTAATGTTAAACACTATTACAGGAGCCAGGTGAGCCTTGTGTTGTACAGTATAGTAACCTGTTCCTCCACATGTGAGATACGTGAAATATTAAAGAAATGAACTGTGTTTGGAAACATGTTTGTGCAACTTCTTTGACAGCGATCACAGGGGTGTTAATAACACTTTGACAGACTGCCAAAAAAACTAGTCTCTGATGACTCTCCCTCCTTCCTGCCTATTTACTAATATTCCCCTATGTCTATCTCATGCATGCTTGAAGGCCCCTGCTGTTTTTGCTTCCACCACTTCTATTAGCAGTCTGTTCCTCTGGACTGCTTCCATCCTGTCTATGTCCTTTCTGAGGTGAGGCCTCCAGAACTGGACACAATACTCCAGGTGGGGTCTCACCAGTAAGCGATATATAGTGCCAATACCACCACCCGCCTCACACTGGAGAGTCCTCTTCCTATGCATCACGGAATACTCCTGGCCCTACCCACTGTTTTGGCACACTGCCCTCCCACTTTAACGTCATCAGAAATGATAACTCCAAAGTCCCTTTCCTGCTTAACGATGTTTGTTTGCTGTACCAAATAACCTCATCTGTGACTTTTTTGCATTAGGAGCAAATTCATTCTAGGCTAAACATTCCTGTTGCTTAATAAGGCCCTGTTGTAACTTTTCTTGGTTTTCATGAACAGTATTTGCTGAATAATATATCACTGTATCATCAACATACAAGTGTTTGCCTACATCCTGTAGCCATCAGTTTGGTGTCATTCAAATTCAAGCAGAAACGCACTAAGCCTCAGAAAATTCCCAGTGGAATACCCCTTCCATAACAAATTAATGTGACACCTAGCCCTTCAAATGAATACAAGCTGCTTTCTATTGGTTAAATAACTTGTAAACCATTTCCTAGCATCCCCACCAAAACCCAGTCAATGCAGTTTCTTAACCATGATATTATAACTGATGGTATTGGAGGCCACAGAGAGATCATCAAACACTGGTCTTTCACGCAGACCATCAACACTGACACTTGTGTTGAGTTAGTTACCTTTAGGATAGTCATAGTGGTGCTATGGTGTCTCCTGATTAGTGCAAAGATGATGCAACAACTGATTCATTTTTATGCAAAAGGGACTCAACAGAAGTGATATGAAGAAATAACACAATTTACCCAGGGTAGCCCATCAGAGATGCAAAATCTCACTGTAAGTGATATCCTGCTTCTAATCATTTCTGCAGTTGGAGCACAGGGAGGTTAAATGACTTGCTCAAGGTCAAACTGAGTACTTAGCTACGGTAGGGTTTGAACCTGAGATTTCACGGCTTCCAAGTTGGGGTTCTTACCACTAGACTACTATGACTTCAAATAGAAACTGTAGTATTTATTTTAATTTTATTGTTAACAGTTTGATATAGTTATGTGTTGTAGCAGCCCCTTCCTCTAAATGTCCAGTGGCACGCCTCCCTTTCTCTCTATCCCATGCCAAATGCAATTAGAATTATGAAGTGGTACCCCACCGCATGGCACACCTCCCTGGTTTTTACTGGCACCATCATTCCCATATGGAAACAGGCACAGCCCTACTCTCACCTCATGATCCCCAGAAGAAAACACCTCACTTCACATGCATTTTCATCTCGCTAACTATAGTTTCCTTGTTGTTTGCTAATAAGCATGTGCCAACTTCAAACACTAATTTAACCAATTTGGCATATTTTTAGAAATGTAAAACATAAAGGGAAACTTACTTAGCCCAATCCCTAGCAAAGTGACACTTTGCAAATGTTTTTTCCTTTTAACATTTGGAGAAAATACTGGTCATTTTACAAAAGTGAAATATTTAGCTATATTTGTCCCTCTCAATTAAAAAAAAAGCATAGGGTGGGGAGAGTGAGAAGTGATTCCCAGAATTAGGGTTGAACTCCCAGTACAGACCTGCATTGTGTGGTGTGTGTGTGTGTGTGTGGGGGGTTACATTTATAATTATGAAACATTTTAAAGACCTGTAGGATCTGGTTCTCACTCATCTACCTTATAGAAACACAGGTGATAGGTAAGCTGCACATATTCTTTAAATATTTTACAGCTGAAATAATTTATACTGTATCTGCAAACTTATCCCCCCCCAAAAAAAAAAAAAATAAAAACTACTGCACATGTGCTTTTATCTACCTAGGTACAGGATAAGATCTAACCAAGATCCTGCTATAACAAAAGGGAAGATGGCTGTTAACATTTACAATTATAAAAAAAAAAATCTAAAAAACTTTATTAAAAGCAGATCTCAAATGTCTGCTCCTAACCCTCCAAACTCACAGTATTGTACATAAGGTTGAGAAGATAACACGTAAATCATTTTTTTTTCAGAAATTTACATTATAAATCATATACGTCTGTACAGTTTGCTTTTTATTTTCATTTCATTTTCATTTTTTATTTGTTAACCAGGTTAGAACACTGGAACAAGTCTATTTTCAGTTCCAACCTGACAATAAACAAAAACAGATAAACCGAATCACAACATACAAAAATAACAGTTTAGACAAAACATTTACAAACCTCCAAAGAGTATAAATATGCCTTAAAATTTTGTTTAAAATGTTGAAGTGAGGAGAAAGAATGCAATTCTAAAGGCAAAGCATTCCAGAATTGAGGGGCAGCTACTAAGAAAGACCTTGCAACCGCTTTGGTCTGAAATGATAAATTTGTTATAAGAATACCACTATAAGAGTGTAAACAACTAACAGGATACCTTACATCTATCAGATCAGACAATGCTTACCTAGATTTTGAAAAACATGGATTTAAAGACTTGACAACCAAAACAGAATGTAGTTTTTACATTAGAGATAACCAACCTAACTTTGAATATGTAGAACAATGGTGAGATCGGTAAGAGCAATCCAATACAAAATGACAGCCATTATTATAAGTCACAGTTATTTACTTCTTTATTGAAATGTCTCACCAGGAAGGAACACTGAGCAACAGGTTGCTCGTCTCCCAGTGTGAACTGGGGGTACAATAGAGATGAGATATTTTACATTCAAGTTACAAAGATCAACACAGCATACAATTAATTAAGGTGGTTGTTACAAACAATGTTGCACACATATGTAATTTGTGAGAAGAATTAACAAGTGCAATGGTAGTAAGTGAACAAGTGCTATCATGAAATAAGGGGTGAAGAACAGAGAGAGGATTAGATGACAGATAGTGCAGAGTCATGTCCTAGAGAGAGATCCCTTCAGGATGCAGGGAACCCTGCAAGGGGACAGGGGACTGGAGCATGGATCAGAGAGGGAGAAAGAGAAGCAGTAAGTGTGATAAACACCTAGAAGAGGAAATAAGGCCTGACCCCAAAAAGAGAACCCTTTCAGATGCGATGACTCCCGCAAGGGGGCAGGGAAGTTCAGGCGACTTTTTGATTCATAGCCTATAATAAAGACTTGCAAAATAGCCCATGTGTGGAAAAATAACACTGTAGCAATAGATTTTTGAATATCTACAGTACAATGTTTCTTAAATTTATAAAATATACCCAATTTTTGATTAACCATTTTACCTGTAAAGAAACGGTTAAACCAGGCTCCAAAAGGAGACCAAGATATCTGTAGTGATGCAGCAAAGTTTTAATTCACCGGCGAAGTCAGGAAATTTGCCTCTATGGAGCAATCTGCAAATTCATCCATAAAATTTCACCATTTCATGTGCACATTTTCACCATAATGTGCAGAATCTTCGCCACGCAGTGTGGAATTTTGCCTGCATGTGCAGAATTTCACCCACGAGTGGCGAAATTCTGCCATTCAGGGTGAAATTCCACTGTTGGCAGGTGAAATTTTGAACTTTTCATGGGTAAAATTCCACACTTTGAAGGTTAAACTTTGCAATTCACATCCACGGATTATTTCACAAACTGCACAAAATTCGCAGATTGATTCACACACCAAATTTTGTGGACTTCGTCCATCTCTAGATATCTGAACTCTTTTACAAACTCAATAACAACCCTTGAATTGTTATGAATTGATAAAATAGGGTCATCATTCAACAAATATGGAGTTCCAAACATCATAGATTTTGTCATTTTAACATTAAGAATCAAATGATTATCAGAAAAACCAACTACAAACATCTTGGAAATCAGATTTCAGTAAGGATATGATCTGAAGGTTTGATTTAGCTTGTGAATAAATTATCAGGTAATCTACATAAAGCAGACAATTACAAGACTTAAGAATGGATGGTAAGGAGTTAATATACAAAGAAAATAGAAAATGAACCCCTGTGGAACTGCTAAATTCAGTGTCCTGACAAAGGAAACAGTCGACCCTAAGTTTACCACCTGGAACCTGTTGGACAAATAATCTCTGCACCTGAGCATAAGGCCTTCACAGAAACCAAGATGACTCAATTTATGACACAACAAGGAATGATTAATAAGATCAAATGCCTTGGTCAGGTCCACAAACACTACCCCCATTAAAAGGCCTTTATAAAAGCCCTGGAGGACAGCATTTGTGAACCTAACCAAGGTAGTCTCTGTTCCATGGTTTCTCTGAAAACCATGCTGCTCTGGGCAAAGTACATGAATTTTTTCCAGGTATTCAGTAATTCGGTATGCCACTACTTTCTCCAAATGCTCACTCAAAGGATTAGGAATAGATATAGGCCTAAAATCATAAAAAGAGTCAACACCAGCTTTCTGGGGAATGGTGATAACTCTTGCTTGTTTCCAGGTTGATGAAAATATACCAGAAATGAGACACAAATTAAATACAGAGCATAAAGGAACAAGACTAGGAGACAATGCTTTACTGAGAGGGTGATGGACCCTGGGAACACGCTGCCTGTGGAACTGGTAGCTGTTAATACAGTAGAGGGATTCAAGAGGGACTGGGACAAGTACAATATAAGAAGAAGGTAAATCTGAATAATGCCAGATCTGGAGGTGTAACTCCTGAGGACAGAGGGAGCTGGGGGAGGTGGGGGGGGGCAGTGAAGGTGTTCTCACTGGGTGCTGATCTTCGAGCAGACTCGATAGACCATTAGGCCTATTCTGCTGGCATCTTAGTATGTAACAATTTGAGGAGCAATCAACTTCAGAAAATGACCATCTAAATCTTCACCTCAGTGGCTAAACTTATTTGGAATGTTAGCAATTATTTTTAATAAAGCAAACGTCATTATCCTTCTAAACTAAAATCTGGGTCTATCACTCAAATCATTACACCCATAACTTGAAAGGTCAGAGAATTTACCATTGAACCTTTCTGCAGTTTCTATAGGATCAGATATTATTCCATCAGAATTTGCAATCTTAACTGTTGATTTATCCATGAGAGCAATCAGGTTGTTCATAGAATCCCAGAATTTCTTTGGGTTAGCCCAATTCTCCCACAACTGTTTTTTATAAAAACTTTTCTTGGCACTACTCACTAAGAAACTAACTTTATTCGTTAGGAAATGATATGTATCCATAAATGCAACCGATGGAGATAGCTTATAATTATGCCAAGTGAGATTTCTGGCTTTGATCCATTCCTTAATTTCTCTAGTAAACCACTTGTTTACAGTACCCTTAACCCTTAATTTATGCAGAGGAAAAAAACAGTTCCTGAACTGGTAGTAACTGCTTGCAGAAATAATCAACAGCACAGTCAGGGTATGGGATTAAATCTAAAACTGACCAGTCTATAGAAGAGACACAATGCACCAACTTTTCAGAATCAAAATTCTTAAAGCTTCATGACTGAATAAACTGGGGAGGGATCTTACCCTTTTTAAACTTCAAAACACAATAAATGGCCTGGTGGTCACTAACTGACTCTGTAAACACCCCAGCTGAGGAAATAACATCAACCCTATTAGTAACAATCCAATCCAAGATGGAATGATTTCCAGTAAAATGATTAAGCCTGGTTGATTCAGTAATCATGAGAGTCAAGTTATAGGAATGCAATAATGTTTCTAGGCCCAAACCTTCAGACTGCATACAATTTACATTCATATCTCCCACTATTATAACATCTGATACCGCAAAATAACCAGAAGTTTTATCTAGAAATTCCCACAAACCCCTTTAGCCACAAATTGGGGGATTATAAATATATCCAAAAGTAACATATTTGTTTACCACCCAAAATTAGCCTTAAAAGAAGCCAATCATTCAATGATTCTGTTTTTACACTACTATCCAATACAGATATCTGCAGGCCCTCCTTAAAGAAAACTGCAACTCCAACCCCTTTCTTGCATCTTTCTATCAGCAAGAATAACTTTGTACCCAAGGGTTTGACAAACATTGTCTGGTATAGACTGTTTCAGCCAGGATTCAGTTAAAACAATAACATCAGGATTATTACTAGTTTGGTAAGTAGCTTCTAACATTCAAATGCATTACCTTCAGCCCATGTAAGGTATTCCAAATTTCCCTACAAACAACAGGGTCAGAATTAACAGAGGGGCCCAGGTTCAATTCAACATCCCCAGATAATATTAAAATTAATTGGAGCACCACCAAGCCTTTAATGTTGTCACGAATTTCGCAAAGCCCCCTCTGAAAACAGTGCACTGCTGAAGATAGCAAACAAAGTCCATAACTCCTCAAACCATCTTTATCCTGTAGTAATAGCCCATGGATATGTTACCCTATATTTCTGTACCAGTAAATCTGACTTACTGTAATCACTCAGCATTTTCCCAACCTACCTCATTTACAACACAACCTAAAAATAAATTACATAATACTAAAATGAACAATAACATACAATTACACCTAGTTACTAATGAGCCTGACATACTTCAAACTACAACAATATATACTGTACATAACCAGCTATAAGCAGAATAATGTGTTCCATGTAACCAGCTTTAAGCAGAATACTGTGTCCCACACTCCCACAGCTCCCTCAGACTCCTGCACTTAGCTGCATTTCACTGCCGTGTTTTGTGAGCAGCAGAATTTAAATCACCACAACCCACCAAATTTTGCTGCCACCACCAATTGGGGGAGGGGTGCAGCTTGGAAAGGAGAAAACAGCTGCGGCACTAGTGTAAAATTACTATGGTAACACTAGATGAAGTGAGCACCAAAGAGTACGTGGAACATGAGGGGCTCACTAACTGAAGCACACAGTTCAACATCCCACACACTGTATGACATATAATTCTATTAGCAGCAGCAGCAACAGCAGTGGAGAAATTAAAATACTCAGAGGTTCCACCAATACGGCAGCAGCTACAGTTCATAAAATCCTTCCAACAAGGGATACGACAACATGCAGTTCATAGCAGGGAAATAGGTAGCAGTAATAGAATAAAACTACACTTTGCGGTACACAGTTCAAAGCAGCACACAGTTCATTGGAGCACTAGACTAGATAGATATTCACTCACAGGCAGGAGCAGATCAATTACATATAGACTGTTTCAGTTCACTCACATCCCTTCAGGTAGCACTTATTCTCTCAAGGGCTAGGAGGATGCTGTCTTCTGCCCAATAGCTGCTGTGCAAGATGGATTCTGCAGTTCGCAGACACCAACGGCTGTCAGCAACTTAAGGGACCGGAATCGGGGAAGTCTGACACACTCCCTCAGACTCCTGCACTTAGCCGCACTTCGTCGCATAAACCGCCACTTTAGACGCTGCCATGTCTTATGAGCAGCAGAATTTAAATCACCACAGCACTCTCACCTCATACATGCCTCCTCAACTTAATGCATTTTCTTGTTCTCCCTTTTGAACTTGTGCCACCTTTAAACATTAATTATACAGATGTGAGACATTTTAAATATAAGACAAATCTAACTGTTTCCTCAATTCCCAGTGAACTACAACATTTTAAACTATAACTCCTCATAGTTTCTAAGACAGCTCCATTAGTTTTCTTGTGCAAAAGTGGGAATTCTGTCAGTCTGCGGCCCCCTCAGTTTCACATGCCACTTGACTGATTTTTACAAAATTTTCTGCAAACTTATATGGATCATGTTGAACAAGCTTTAAAAATGTTCCATCACTACCTCTAAAGATCACAAAGTAACAAGTATCACAAAAACAGCATTTTAATAGAATGAGTCTATTGAACCCTAAGCATGGGAATGCCACAGCACACAGAGATTTAAGTTGTAATGTAATACAAGATCATAAGCTCTACTGTACTAGTAAGCTATAAAACAAGATTTTTAGCATTTACATACAATAAGTCATTCTAATATTTTGTCAATACCAGACACAGTTTCCTTTAAAACATACCAATCAATACTTTATTTATTCAAACAATATAAAAATATTTATATAATAGTTGCTATTGAACTGTTATTGCAGACAGTGTTGTTAGGATTTTAATAAGAATCTATGAAAATAGTTTGGGCATGCAATTCAATAAATTTACAGTTGATAAGGCTTGTTTAAACAAGATGAGTATTATTTACAAGCAAGTATAAACACTGCTTGAGCCTGATATAAGCCGCAGGCCTGTCACTTAACTCAGTCACCTATAAGTCATTCAGAATATTTGTTTGTTTACTCAAGACATCCTGTCTGATAAATGTGTGAGCAGGATAACTGCTAGCTGCTAAATATTTTTAAAGGTTGTCGATAGGGCCTGTTCTCCATTTCAACTGTTTATCATACTTGTTAAAATACAGTGTGCACAAAACTGCAGATGAACAGCATGTTCCTATCAAGCAGGATGTACCCAAAATATTTGAGTAACAGCCTGGGCTGCTTTTTCCTGTATGGCTATTAAAGCTAAAAATTATTACAGTAACAGTATACTGTACATTTCTGATCCCAGGTGGTATACTGAACACAGATGATGATGCACTATTGAAGGTCATGCAGTACCATTCGTTGTTCAACACCACAGAAGCATCAACACAGCGGCCTAAATATTATGCATCCTCCACTTGTACATAATGTTCCACCCCTAAATAAAGGCATTTTAAACAAAACAGAGTTCTGAAGCTCTTGAAACATAAGCCGAAGTTTGTACTGTTGGCACCATTTAACACAATTACAGTACAACAGTATTCATCAGCCTTCCCAGAGAAGATCTAAACTAAAACTTGCTAAATTGTTCACAGAGGGTACAGGACACCTTGGAAATGTAGTTGGGTCTTGCTTGTTCAGTCAAGCCAAAAATCTGCTAAATCATATTGGTGTAAATAATATAATTTAACAAAGCAAAGTTCTGACTCATTTTGGAGAGGTCCCCTAAAAGGAATATTTATGAAGAGCAGTCATTATAGTTTAAAAGCCCATGAATAGCTCCTCTAAATGGGATACAGAACTAG
Organism: Neoceratodus forsteri; assembly: GCA_016271365.2. Taxonomy (NCBI): domain Eukaryota; kingdom Metazoa; phylum Chordata; order Ceratodontiformes; family Ceratodontidae; genus Neoceratodus; species Neoceratodus forsteri. The sequence continues at coordinate 781,692,932 of CM028133.1, forward strand.
GCTGACCTGTAGGTTGGCAGCAGTCCACAGAGTTTGATGTCAAACATCATCTGCTTCACTAGTCTTCAAGTGTACAAACATTAAAATTAAGCATAACTTTGTCTTCTCCTGCTCTTGCCCATAATGACAAGACCTCTTAATACAGTTTTCAGGATGGTAGTCAGGTACTTTGTAATGTTGCTTACTCTTTATAATAACTGGTGCCCATTTTTTTCCCATAGGGAAACCAGGCTGTAATTTTATCATTATAGCCTGCTGGTTATAACAACAAACATGCACCCAGTTTCCCTAGTTCGACACATGCGCCTGCTGTGACCTTCCTGTTCCCAGCACTTTCCCCCCGCTCTTCAGCACCACTCCAGGTCCCCAATGCACAGTCGGTGGTAAGGTCTTTAAAAAAAAAAAAAAGATCATTGGGCACAGAAAACTTAGATAGGATGGAATAAAATAAATAAAAAAACACAAAAAAAACCTAACAGTAGTATACAAGCTGCCATGGATCGTGCTGAAATCCCAACGGTCTGCAGCTCAAAACAAATCCATTTATTTTGAATTATTGCTGTGGTGAAAAAATGATCCCCAGCAATTATACAAAATAAAGGATGAGTAGGGGGTTTAAAACTCAGATTTTACACACACCCTCGGGGTGGGATGCCTGAATAAACCCCTCAAGCTTCACTCTCAGGGTTTATGTGGCATCCCACCCCTGGTGGGGGTGTAAAATCCTTGTTATAACCCCCTACCCATCCATTATTTTCCATTTTATTTATTTATTGAAATGTTTCACCAGGAAGGTACGCTGAGCAACAAGTTGCTCATCTCCAGGTGCGACCTGGTGGGTAGGGGAACATGAGGATAGTTTACAGAGACTTGGTACACAATATAAATTTACAGTAGATTACATTTAAATAATCTGAGCAGACTGTACAGGAGTAATGAAATAGTGGGCTGCTAATAGTTTTGAACTAGATAGATACTACAGCAACATTTTTGGACTAGACAGATACAACAACACAAAATAACATTTAGGTATACACTAAATGATGCAAAACTGTGTAGCTAGAAAATGGCTGAATAGAATTGTTGTAGTTTGATCTTGGGAAGTTAGTGAGGAGTAAACACAGGCAGAACAGGTTGGCTAAGGTATAACAGAAGTGCAAGTTAACTATAAGTGCAGCAGAGATTAGGGGTCAGCCATAACAGAAGTGAAAGTTAACTGCAAGTGCATTAGAGATTAGGGGTCTGCCATAGCTAGGGCTACGAAAGGGGGAGAAGGGAAGGTGACAGAGAGGTAGGTATGTCTGTAGGCAGAGAAGCGGGGTGGTGGTGGAAGGGGATAGAACGAGGAGGTGAAGAAAGAGGTAGGAGGAGAAAGGTCTGCTGGGGCCTGACCCCTCCAGAATGCTGAGGAACAGTGTTGGGTAAGTTACTTTTTCTATTACTTTCTATTACTTTTGGAAACTTGTTCCAGAAAGCTCTGTGCAGTCGCTAGCAAGGATGGAGAAGTACTGGAAAAAGTAATACACCTTACAGCTACAATTACTTATATCTTTTTACACAAAAGTAATATGTAACTGTAACTGATTACATTTATTTGATAGTAACTATTAACTAACCTATTACTTTCAAATAAATGTCATCTGTTATAGTTTTTTATTATTTTTGTATTTTTTTTTTTTAATAAAAAGAAATAAGTAACTGTAACTGTCAGGTATATTACTTTTTCTAGTACTTCTCCATCCTTGCTAGTGACTACACAGAGCTTTTTGGATCAAGTTTCTAAAAGAAATAGAAAAATTAACTTACCCAACATTGCTGAGGACCCTGCCTGCACAAGGTATGGGTCAAGCACGACAGGAAGGGAGCAGGTTGTGGCAGCAAGAGGTAGAGTACAATAGGAGGGAAGCAGGTTATAAGCAGCGAGGGGAAATAGACTTTGTAAGAACAGAAGAGAGGGTGAAGGTGAGAGAGAAGAGAGGCTGAATTTCAGCCTTTCAGGATGTGGAGAAGTGGAGGAAAGAGTTGGGTTAATGGTGTAAGGATAGGGTAGGGACTGGCCCTTAGTACAACTTTGGATTACTGGGAAATCACAGTAAGAGAACAATGGGAGGTCTGAAGGGTTGGAGGAAGGGAAGGAATTATGTTTTTTTTAGGTGGGTGGGGGGTGGAGATGCAGCGGGGCATTGCATGGGTACAGAAGAGGGGTAGGGTTTGTCAGGGGCTTGGAGGGGCGAGTTAGGGAGGGTTGTAGCAGGAACAGCTAGGTGCAAGGAAGTTTTTAAGGGCAGAGCTGATGGGGTAGTAGAAGGATGAGTGACAAATTTGAGGGGGGAGTGAATTCCACATTTCTGGGAGGTGGTGAGACTAACCAGATTGGCTGATGGGGTGGCTCTGAGGGACTGCCAGAGTATGGGAATCAGATAATCTAAGGGAGTGAGAGGGAGTTGGGGGGGTGTTATAAATGAGGGGGAGATGTAGGAAGGGAGTTCGTTCAGCCAGTGCTTGGAGGTGAATTTAGCGCAGTGGGAGAGTCGTCTGTTTGTAAGATGGGGAAGGATAGGGCACGATAGAGATCACACTGGTGGGTGCGAGAGGGAGCATCAAGGGCAAAACGGCAGAAGGAATTGAAGAGTGTATCCAATCTGGCCTGGGAGAACTTGGGAGCAGTACCGGAGACTACATCACAGTAGTCGAAGATGGGCAGGATCATCTTCTGAACAAGTTCACGCCTATCTGTAGAGGGGACACAACTATGGTTCCTGAACAGGACACCAAGTTTGGGGTGCAGATGTTTTTGGATGGCATCAATATATCTGGATAAGTTGATCCAGCCAAACTCCTAGGTACCTGAAGGAGGATGGGTCCTCAGTTGAAGTCCCATCAAGGGTGTGAAAAGTGAGCAGGGAGGGAAGCCTAGAGAGACTCAGCCTTGTGCCAAAGGTCATGGAGGCAGTCTTCTTCGCATTGAGAAAAACTTGATGGTTAGCAAACCAGAGCTGAACCTTGTCAAAGTCTTGCTACAAGATGGATGTAACCTCAGCCTGCAAGAGCCAGATGCATACAGGACCGTATCATCAGCATACGTGTGTGCTGGTAACTGAGGAGCAGACAGATGGAAGGTCATTTAGGAAGGTGGAGAATAATAGAGGCCCTAGCACTGAGCCCTGAGGGACTTCAGTATTAATCAGAGGGAGGGGAAATGACATCAGAGATCCTGACTGATTGGGTTCTACCAGTGAGGTAGGCCTTGAACCAGCTAGTGGCTGAAGAAAATAGGCCAGCTGTTGAGAGGGAATCAAGGAGAAAGAAGTAGGAAACAGTGTTGAAAGCCTTGGCAACACTGACAGAGATGGCTGAGGTGATATGTCCATTTTCCATCCTGGTAAGGATAAAGTCAGTGAACCAAAATAGGGAGGTAGCAGTGGAGTGATTTTTCCTGAAGCCAGATTTCAAAGGGGTGAAGTAGGAGGTGTCAGTTAGAAATGAGGTAAGCTGGGAGAGAATAAGGTGTTCTTGTAATTTAGCTAGGGTAGGAAGGACAGAGATAGGGTGGTGATTTCCAGGGGAAGATGGGTCACCACCTTTGGGAAGAGGGAGGACCACAGCATGTTTCCATGGGGTAGGGACCAAGGAGTAGAAAATGAGAGGTTTAGAATTAGAGAAAGAGGGTAGGCAATGACCGGGACAGAGAGAAGAGTTTGGGGTCTAGGCTATCTGGGGAGGAGCCTTTTGAGGGGTTGATAATGAGGAGGGCTTATATCATGTCATTTGAGGAGACTGTATCAAAGGAGAAGAGAGGGTGGGAGGAGGGGGGACAGGTAAGGTACCATTGGAGAGAGGAGAGGACTGAGGGTAGGAAGGGAGGGATTTCAGTAGCTCAGTGGCACAGGTGGTATAGTAGGAGTTAAATTCAGCAGCTACGGCACCCAGGTCAGCCACAAGGGTGTCATTTATTTTAAGCACTTTTAAGTAATGTAAAGTAATGTATTTTATTGCTAAGTAGTTACTCAATCTGTGCTTCATTATAGTTTAGATTGCTGTTTAAAGGGAAAAGTCCACTCAACCTATTTTCTGTATACTTGTGTAGTTTATAGGCATGAATCATGATTCCCTCTTTTGCATCCCCTTAATTTCACTATAATTTAAATATTAAGGAGTTTGACTCTGTTTTGCTCTGGTGTGAAAACCTGTTTGTCTCTACTGCAATGGTCATGACCCCATTTATGCAATGCATACATGGGAGTTGATGATGCATACTTGCACAATCCAGCAAACGTTATATCCTCATTCAGTTTGTCTTGTGAAGTCCCTGTATTCTCTAAAAGCAGTTTCTTTCTAACTCAGATACACATAGAAACACAGAAACTGACAGCAGATAAGGGCTGCTTGGCCGATACAGTCTGCCCATTCATTGTGATCGCTTATGCTGCAGACTCTCCTTGGTCTATTGTACTGTCTCTTCCACCCCATTTCTTTCCTCTGTGATTCCCCTGTGCCTATCCCAGGCTTTCTGGAATCCCACCACTGTTTTTGCCCCCACTGCCTCCGCTGGAAGGCTGTTCCTGGCATCCACCACACTTTCTGGGAAGAAATACTTCCTCACATCTCTCCTGTGCCTAGCCCCCTCCAGTTTCATATCATGACCCCTTTAGAGCACCCTTTTCTCTGATAAAATACCTCCCACCTGTAGCTTATTCACTCCTGTGAGGTATTTAAAGGTCTCAATTCCATCCCACGCTCCCTCCTCTCCTTCAGGATGTACATATTGAGCTCCTTTAGTCTCTCCTCATAAGGCTTTTGATGCAGACCCTGCACCATCTTGGTAGCCCTCCCTCTGGACTGCCGCCACTATATGTCATCTTGAGATGTGGTCTCCAGAACCGGACACAATACTCTAGGTGGGGTCTTATTAATGATCTATATAGGGGCAACACCACTTCCCTCTTTCTGCTAGTTATACCCCTACCTATGCACCCCAGCATCCCACTAGCTCTCCTGATTGCTTTATCACATTGTCTGGCCACTTTGGGTCATCTGATATGATTACCCCCAGGTCCCTTTCCTGCTTGGTCATTGCAAGTATCTCTCCCCTCATTTTGTACTCCACTCTTGGCTGTGGCCCAAGTGCATTATTTTGCACTTTTTTGTATTAATCCTTAGCTGCCAAACCTTTGACCACTCCTCCAGCCATTTTAAATCTCTTACCATCCTTTGCACACACACCCTGGAGTGTCCACTCTGTTGTAGATTTTGGTGTCATGTGCAAAGAGGCACACCCTCCCACCCACCTCCTCTGCAATGTCACAAATGAAGATATTAAAGAGGACCAGCCCCAGCATTAACCCCTCAGGTACCTCACTGGTCACTTTCCCCTCCTCAGAGCGAACTCCATTTACCACCACCTTCTGCCTCCAATACTCCAACCAGTTTCTTACCCTGGTTACCACCTTATTACCTAACTTGTTTACCAGTCTCCAGTATGGAACAGTGTTGAAGGCCTTGCTGAAATCTAGTTAGGCCACATCCACTGTTCCACCCTGATCCAACACTTTGGTCATCCAGTCAAAAAAATCTATCAAATTTGTTTGGCACGACCTTCCCTCTGTGAAACCATGCTGCCTCAGGTCCTGCATTCTGTTGGTTTCCAGCTATTCCATAGTCTTTCTTTGATAGTGTTTCCATTAATTTTGCTACCACTGAAGTCAGACTGATAGGTCTGCTATGGTCCACCTCCTCTTTGCTACCACTGTTGTAAAGTGGGACTACATCTGCTGTTCTCCAGTCCTTCTGGACCATGCTGGTCTCCAGTGAATTGTTAAATAAGTCTGCCAGGGGTGCAGCCAGTACCTCCCTAAGTTCGTCAGCACTCTTTGATGCACCCTGTCTAGCCCCATGGCTTTGTCCACCCTCAGATTAGCAAGTGCCTTCCTGACCCTCTCCTCTGAAAAGGGACTGGTGTCCACTTCCCTCCCCTCAAAGTTCCTGGTGCTTTTTCATGGTCCCTCCTATTCCCATCCTACTGTGAACACTGAGCAGAAGTATTTGTTTAAGATGTTTGCCTTTTCTTGGTCGTCCTCTGTACAGTACCCCCCACCACAAACCATGTAATTGCTCTCCTTGTCTTCCTTTTCTCACTATCATACCTAAAAAATGTCTTGGCCCTTTTAGATACAGCCTGGGCTATTCTTTCCTCAATTTATGCCTTTGCATGCCTTACTGGATTACCTGCCTCCCTCCATTTCCCCAGATACAGTTCCCTATCCTCCTCTCTCTGGGTCTCCTTATACCTGCTAAATGACACTCTTTTTGCCTTTACCTTCTCTGCCAACTCCACTGAACCACAGTGGCCTCCTCTCATTTCTGCTTTTGCTTACTTGCTTGATTTACAGGTTTGTTGCCTTAACTATGCCCTCTTTCAGTTTGGTCCATTTGCCCTCCGCCCCAACCAGGACATCTCCTCCTGCCAGGTCCTTTCAGAGGGATTCTCCATCTTTATAAAGTCAGCCCTTCTGAAATCCAGGACCCTCGCACTTGTGTGGCTGGATTCTGCCTCTGTTCTTACACTGAACGACACTGTGCAATGATCACTGGTCCCCACATGACTTCCCACCCTGATGTCTGCGACACTATTCTTGTTAGTAAACATCAAGTCCAGTATTGCCTCACCCCGAGTGGGTTCACTGACTAATTGCCTGAGAATGTTCCCTGCAGGGAGTCCAGGATGTCTCTACTTGTAGCTGATGCTATGTTTCTATGAAGACTATTGTTCATAAATATTCCTCTGTAGGGGACCTCTCCAAAATGAGTCAAAACTTTGCTTTGTTTATTTATATTGTTTACACCAGTTTAATTAAGCAGCTGTTTTGTTTGATTGAACAAGCAAGATCCAACTAAATTTCCAAGGTGTACTGTACCCTCTGTGAACAATTTAGTTAGTTTTAGTTTAGAGCTCCTCTGGGAAGTCTGATGAATACTGCTGTACTGTAATTGTGTTAAATGGTGCCAACAGTATTAAACTTCAGATTACGTTTAAAGAGCTTTGGAATGCTGTTACTTTTTACTTTGTTTAAAATGCTTTTATTAGGAGTGGAACACTATGTACAAGTGGATGATGCATAATATTTACATCACTGTACTGATGTGTCTGTGGTGTTAAACAGCCAGTGGTACTGTAAGACCGTTAATAAAACATCATCATCTGTTCATTAAGAAGGAGGCAGTATGGCGCAGTGGGATAAGGCTCTGAGCTGCAAATCTGGAGACCTGGGTTTGAATCCCACCGCCCCCAGGTGCATACTGTGTGACCCTGGGCAAGTCACTTAACTTCCTTGTGCTCCCAGGTTGCACCTGCAAACAAGCTTTCAGCTTAGTGTGTCTCACCTGGTAAAATAATTGGTAAAAATAAAATAAATAAAAAAGAAGTAATGGGTGTGCTGCATACAGCCTGGGATCAGAAATGTATGCTATACCGGTACACAGAAACATAGAAGTTGTCGGCAGATAAGGACCACTTGGCCCACATAGTCTGCCCTAAATTCCCTACTTATAGTGCCACCGGAGACCCTACTTGGATTCCAGCTTACACCCGCCTCTTGCTTCTAAGATTCCCTTGCATTCTTAAACCATGTGACCATTCTAGCCCTCACCACTTCCACTGGGAGGCTGTTCCAAGCATCCACTACCCTCTCCATGAAGAAGTACTTCCTCACGTTTCCTCTCTGCCTCCCCTCTCCCCCAGCTTCATATTGTGACCCCTTGTCCCTGAGCATCTTTTCCTTTGAAAAAATGCTCCCTTCCTGTATCTTGTTTATTCCTGTGAGGTACTTGAATGTCTCTATCATATTCCACATTCCCCCCTGTCTTCTAGGAAGTACATATTTAAATCCTTACGCCTTTCTTCGTAGGGCTTTGACATAGGCCCTGCACCATTTTGGTGACCCTCCTTTATGTCACCTCCAACTGTTACTGTAATAATTTTTAGCTTTAATAGTCATACAGGAAGAAAAATATCAAACTACAGAAAATAGCAGGGCACTTACAACACCTTGAAAAGTTTCATGGCCAGTATAAGACAAGAATATAGGGACTGCAGAGGACAGCAACAGAACTGACTGATGCAATATAAAGTACTGCAGGCTTTAGCACTAAAACATCATAAAATCCCAGGATGCCTTACATGAATCAGGTTATGACCTTTGCAATGGAGTCAAGCAGGTTTTCACACCAGACTTAAGCACATTTATTTACATTTAAATCCTGATGAAATTCCACATGAAATTAGGAAGGAGCAACAGAGGCAATCGTTGTTCATGCCTACAAACTATACAGGTAAAGAGAATAAAAGACTGAGGGGACCTTTCCTTTAATATGTTGGTCTGCTAATTTAAGCTCTACCTTTTATCTGCCTACCCTTCCCAGTTTGTTTGTTTTTTCTCTCTCTCTCTCCACCTCTGTAAACAAGCCTTTTTGATTCGCTGTATTGCTTACCTGGTAAAATACATTTTAAATACATATTAAGGACTTGGAATGCCCTATATACTACATTGCCAACATTTGTAGAACCCTGTGATGTCACTGAAGGTGAAGCTGTGGTTAACTACAGTGAGGCTGAGCATGTATTCACATCTGACGTCACAGGGTTTTAATAAATGTGGTAGCAATGTAGTACCAACTTAAGGCAGACTTAGTCACAGATACAGTATCTCGGGATTGCTGCCAGCTACATATAAACCAATTTAAGAGAGTTTTTTTTTTATCCTGTGATTATCCCTCTGCCCTTTTGTTAGCCCAAGCCCTGAAGTTTCATACTCGGATGTGTGACATGAATATATCACATGCACTCAGCATCTGCACCAGCCCCTCTAAGAGATGTCTGCTGGTGTTCCCACTAGCCTCCACTAGATGGCAGATAAGCAGCAGCAGACACTATCCCCCCACCCCAAAGGATGAGAGACCCAAATCCATTCCTGAACCCAGGTTGCTGGCGAGGTATGGGGTGACTCAGCCTGAGCCCGCCACTGGGGTGGCTTTAAAAGAACTTTTAATGGGCTCTCCAACTGCAGTATGATGACACTGTTCATAAGTGTTTCCCTTTGTTTGAGATATCCTTGGCACCTACAGTAACATTCATCTTAACTATCAGGACATGAAGGATGCCTGGCTATACTTTGAATTAAATCTTTGTTTATGGCATACCCAGGAAATACAGGTCATTGTGCTTTCTGTTCATTTTAAACAGTTCAGAACATATATTTGTACTACACTTCCATAGAACTAGTCTTCAGTAATGATCTAATTCTGTTTTCTCTGTTGACTGCATCTGTTCATATACTACTTCTAAAGATATTAAACAAACACACCCTGTCACTCCATGCAGTTACTATGCAAAAATAAGCTGGCTACAGGCTGAGCTGAGCCCTGTCTGCAACTCTAACAAAAGTGAAACTAGTCTGAAACTTACTGTATAATAATACTTCTTCTCTTCTACATATTAGAGTCATCAGAATTATCCTGGCACTTTCTAAATCTCTTCTAGCACTTGTGTACTTCACACAATCACCAGTGGGTGGAAATGGTACAAAAGACATCCTTTTCTAGCAAGTATTTAGTTCAAAACAGCAATATAAATCTCTGTTCTGCCTACTGTCTACTCTAATAATGACCATGAGGGTTGCTATTGCTTAAATATATATATACACAGTACTAAAGAGTAGTATCTTAAAATGAAATCATTCACCAAAGCATGTAAATATACTCTCATGAAATTTTAAGAGAAGGATCCTTGTTGATTACAAAAGGCAGATGGATTTCTTAGCTACTGATGCTAGCCTTAACTCTTCCACGGAAGAAGAGGAACATATTCTACTTTGAGATATGTTTAGCTGTATATCTCATTATTTAAAGGGACAGAAACCTAATTCCTATACTTAATGTAGCCTTACTGATGTGCTCTTTAATAAAAAAAAAGTAACTAATGGATCTTTCTGTTAAGAGAGGCTGAAATATCAGGGACATCTTTGGAAAACATAATATTTGCACGAAATTCTGTTGATATATCACATAATTTCTGTGTTTTATTTTCCACCTCCATTTACTATTCCATGAAAATGAGTACATATCTCTTGGACTTCATCTGCTCCTGCTGTCTGTCTACATGTAATGTAATAATTCTCAGTATATGAATCACAATTATTGCAATGGAATTGATAATGATGTTACAAGCAGGAGATTCTGACAGCATGCTTAGACAAGCAGCAGAAAAGTATGCAGTCTAAAACAAAAGAATCCTGTTTCCATACACAAGTTTTTAGCACTAAGCCACATATAGCAACAGCTTCTTGATAAGGTAATATTAACTTTTGTAAAGGGGTGTACCTGATTTTGATAATTTGTCACTGATTTTCTAAGCCTTGTTCCCGATTCCTGGGGCACAGGGTTAATAGGTACTGTATAGGCAGGGACATATTAACAATAGGGCAGACTGGGCAGTTGCCCAGGGCCCCGAGTTTGAGGGGGCCCCCCAGAGTTGCTGTTTTTTTCTCCCTCACTCAGATTGTTTATAGATATATAGCTGTGTGCCTGTCGGTGTTAGTCACCTGTCAGCAGCAAGCTGGGGGGTAGAGGTCAGCATACAACACAGGTCAGCAGGTTTGGGCAGTAGCATTCAAATGATCATCATGATGAAAGCAAGGCTGGATGTCAGTTTATTTGTTTGCTTAAATCTCTTCACACCTCTTCTCTCATTCTGGAGTCTTCTTCACTGATCTCAGTGACCACTGCTTTATTGCTTGCATAAGAGCTGCACCCAAGCCTATTTCTAATTCCAGGTTCACAATCAGGAGATGTTTACATAATTTAGTGCCACAAGCCTTCCTTTCGGACTTACAAAACTCCTTGCTATGGCAGGACTTCTACCTAGCCAAGACAGTAGAGACAGCATACCAGACCTTCCATACTATTGTCCATGGAGCTGTTGACAGACATTCCCCCTTGATCAAAGCATGTACCAAGAAAAAGACTCTCCCTTGGTTTACACATCAACTGAAGTCAGCTTTGCTCAACAGAGACAAGCTCTGGAAGAAAGCACGTAAATCAAAGCTTCAGTCGGATTGGGCTGATTTTAGGGCAGCCAGAAACCTCTGCACAAAGCTTGTCAGAAACACTAAGGCTAACTACTTCCAGTCAGCTCTGGACTCCTCTACCAAGGACCCTGCCAAATTCTGGCAAACCCTTAGAGATGTTCAAGGACATGCTTTGTCAGGTTCTCTCCCTACCAAGATCTTATACGAAGGATCCCTCATTACCGAGAAGGCAGAAATCCTTGACTGCTTTAATAATCATTTTATTACCGCATGTATGGCCTTTGACATTTCACCTGTGAATAACCTACTTACCCAGTTCTTATCATAAGGACCAGCAAACCCTCCCCCTGTCCACAGTACTCCTGTCACAGGTTTCTCCTTCCAACCGGTAACTTACAAGGAAGTGGATGACCTGCTCCTTCAGCTGGATGCCAGAAAAAGTGCAGCAGTGGACCTCACTGGCCCTTTTTTCCTACAGCTCAGTCACCAAGTGCTGGCAGCTCCATTAACACACCTCTTTAATATGTCCCTCAGCTTGGGTAAACTCCCTTCTGTCTAGAAAACTGCTCAAGTTTTACCACTCTTCAAATCAGGAGACCCCTGAGACCCAAATAACTACAGACCAATCTCCTTACTCCCCACCCTATCAAAACTGCTGGAGAAATTAATGAACTGCCAACTTAGAATCTACATTGATGCCTCAAATCTGCTAAACGCTGTGCAATCAGGCTTTAAGCCATGCCATAGCACAATCACAGCTCTGGCTAAAGTCACAAACAACTGGCAGAGAACCATGTAAAGAATCACATATGCACGGTATTCCTTGACTTGAGCAAGGCCTTCGATACAGTCGACCATGCACTGCTCTTAGTTACTCTCCACAACACTGGTCTGGATGCACCTTCCCAAAAATGGTTCTCCTGCTACCTGGCAGAGCGGATGCTGCAAACAAAAGCAGGAGGAGATCTCTCCACTCTAAAACAGATTACCTCAAGACTCCATCTTGGGACCCTTACTTTTCTCACTTTATATCAACAACATCAACTGTGGAATCAAACTTTCCAGTATACATCTCTTTGTGGACGATATAGTCCTTTACACTGCCAGGCCTACTCCTGAAAGTGCCGTTCGGACTTGCAAGCAGAATTCCTTATGCTGCAACAAAACCTCCTGAGTCAAAAGCTCCTATTGAATGCCAAAAAGACCAAGGCTATGCTGTTGTCCCCAACGACCAAGTCCATAAACTCCCTTAAGCATGACAATATTCCCACTATCACCAGCCTGCTTGGTGAGTCACTTGACTATGTGACCAAGTTCAAGTACCTAGGTATGTGGATTGACAACAGACTTTCTTTTGCTGATCATATAGGCAAGCTCTCAAAAAAACTTAGACAGAGAGACAGAGGCTTGGACCATTTTTTTTTTTTTTTTTTTTTTTTAGAATCAAGCATCTGCTTACCCAGGAGGCCAGAAAAAGCTTAGTAGAAACCACATTCCTAGCTATCTTGGACTATGTAGACTTCCTGTATGGCCAAGTCCCAAAAACTAACCTATCTAAGCTTGACATCCTTTATCATAGGGCCTTACATTTCATCTCAGGTGCGGCATATAATATCCGTCATTGTTTACTCTATTCCACGGTAGGATGGACCTCACGTACATTCAGGAAGCAAAGGAACACTATACTATGGACCTATAGATTTATATCCAAGATGCTACCCTCCTACATTTCTGACTGTCTGCCCTCCTGCACCTTATGAAACTATGCCTTGAGAAACTGTTCGTACATCTCACTAGCTGTGCCTAAAGTCTTTTCCCATTTTGGCAGAGCCTCCTTCAGCTATGTGCTGCCCCAGCTGTGGAACAACATCCAGAAATCCATAAAATTGGTGCATCTTATTGGTTTTGCAGAATTCAAGTCACTCTATTCGAGATGCTTTTCAGAGCCTTGTCAATGCCCTCCCTATCGCTAAACTGTAGTCATACATTGCTATTCTTACAGTCAACCCTATACACTTTGTATCCTCTCATTAGAATTACCCTAAGCCATGTTCCTGGATTCATCCTTTCTTTCTACTTGTTGCTGAGCCCCCAGTTTGCATTGTCACTAGCATTAACTATGCTCTGCAAGAGCTATCAGTGTCTAAAATCACCGGTTTGGCACATTGGTACTGACTTGCTTCCACCTCTCTGCTGTACTGTTTACTGGGATGGGGCTTCACCTTACGACCGGGCCTCACTGATTATCATTGTACCTTGCTTTTATTGCTATGTATTGTATTACTATGCCCATTTGTGCTATTTGTTCTATTGTGCTACTGTATTATTTATTCTGTACCTACCAGGCCCTCCTTGAAAATGAGTTTGCTCAATGGAGTTTCACCTGGCTAAATAAAGATTGATTGATTAGTTTTATTTTTATTTTGCTAATGCTTCCTGGTTCCCAAATTGAGGCCAGCCTCCCCTTAAATCTTCAACTGACTCCCTAACGTCAAGTGTGACCCTGTAGTGACTGCAGTCTGAGTACGTAGAGAGAAAAAAAAATAGTAGCATCCATTACTGTTTCTTTCTTTCAACTAACTTCTCCTGACCGATTATAAACAACTGCTATGTAGTGTGTGAGTGTGAAGGGGGGGGATAGGGGGAGTAGTGTTATCAGCACCCTGTTTGTTATTAGCACATCACTTGTTGTATTAATGAAGAGGAGGTTCAAGTGAAGGAGGTGGGTGTGGTCCCCACTCTTCCAGTACCTGTCATATTAGGTCATGACCTGCCAGGATTTGACTCTGTTCTGCAAAAGAAGGACTTGAATCCTTCCTCTGATGTAACTGCAGTGACAACTAGAGCACAAGCCAAAGCCCAACGGAAGCAACAGCTGGTTGATATATTCTCTTTTGAGGACTCTGACTTATTCGAGTCTAGGATCAACCTTAAGAAGACCAAGGGGGAGGTCAGAAGGGCCAAACCAGCCAGAAGGAGGGACACTGCAGAAGAGCCACAGATTGAGTCACCTTGGAACACGAAGGACGTGATAACTGATCAAAAAAATGATGATACATTAAAACCATTGTTTGTTAAGGTGGGGACTGTGGATGGGGAAAAGCTTGTACTGGTCTTGAAAAATGAGATCTTGTACAAAGAATGTATCAATCCTCAAACTAAGGGGGTATGTAAACAATTGATGGTTCCTTTAAAATACAGACAGGAGTTGACTAAACTGACACATGACATCCCTCTGGCAGGTCATCTGAGGCAAGAACATACTTTAAGTAGGCTGCTCCACAGGTTTTATTGGCCATCCACGCAGCAGCAGGTAGCAGATTACTGTCAAATATGTGAAGAGTGCCACAAAGTGGCTACTGTGAGCAAAAAAGAAAAGGTGCCCCTTTTACCTATGCCTGTGGTTGAGGTACCATTCCAGCGAATAACTGTGGATATAGTTGGACCCGCTGGAGTGGAGTAGAAAAGGCTTTGAAGTTGTAGTTGGAAGCAGTGGTTAAATTGGAAATGTTTAGGTGGGAGAACTCATATCTAGATTTCTAGGTGATGGAACTCTCCTGTAGTAGTCACTGGAAAAAGATGACAGATGGTGGAACTGTCATACCATTTTTTAAGAGATGGAGGAACTGACAGCCAGGCATCAGAATGAACAACAGTGGAGGAGAACACTTGCACCCCTGCATCACCCAGCAGTGGCAGCACCAGTCCGGGCCAGCACAGCACAGGAGCGACACCCAGTGATGCCCTGGACACATAGGGCTCCAAAATGAAGACAGTGGGACATCCACAAGACCACCACCCACAAGCTGTGCCAGCAGCTCCCTAACTACATACTACCCTGACCTACGGAGGCTGGAGTGGAAGAGGCTATAGGCAACCAAGGAGCAGACACAGGCCCTGGATTGGCTTACAGGGGTCCTGTCCAGAGCTGCAAGGGCACAGGAGTGCATGTCTGAGAACTTCACCGCTGGTGTCCAGCACAGGGGCACATAGCAGAGTCATTCATTGCCGGGGCATGGTTGCAGGAGTGCCTCGCCACGGAACTAGCAGCCAGTGTCCATGCCCAGGAAAGGGTGGCAATGCCACCACCACAAACATAGGCAGCACATGCCCCCAGATACAACCTGCAGCAGCTGTAGCAGGTGGGCTTGTCGGCCAACCCACTGTGCCCGATGCATCCAGGCCCACAAGGCCATGGAAGTCCACCAGTGAACCAGGGCACCCCAGCAGCGCATCAGCCAACCTCCCAGGGGCCGCAGCCCTGGGGCATGGCGGTGCTCACAGTGCACCACACAGCCACAGGCAGATGCTCTGGTGCAGGGCTGGGCACAGGGCTCCAGCACAGGTCCCCTAGTACATGCCCAAGGAGGATGCAGGCCATGAACATCGAGCCTGCACCCAGCCCCGATGCAACACACACCAGGCACACACAAACCACACACCATGCACCTTGGCACACATGACACATGGTGGTGGACACGCAGGTGGAGGGCATCACACACAACACACACTCTGCATGACAAACATGCACAGAAGGCCACCCCCCCCACTGTACTAGTACTGCAGCTCTGCATGTGCACAGTGGCTGCCCATTTGGGGTTGGTGGCACAAAGGCTGTGCCGTGGATGCATAGGGGGTGAATGGGGCCCATGCATCCACTGAACCCACCCATCCCATGATGGGGCACAGGCAGTGATGAGTGGTCAACAGGGCCACATGGATGGCCCACATGGACTGGACCATGGCGAGCCCCCCTGTACAACCAGCACAGCACACGGTGCTGACCACAGCACACAGCGAGGGGACATATGTGGGATAGGGCACATGGGTACACAGCAGTGTGGTGTCATCATTTCACCCATGTCATAACTCCCTATTGCCCGAATGTACCACCGGCAACATGGTGCCAGACAACGCGTGCTGCTTCATATTCCGGCAGTGGCGCATCATGTTGCTGTTGGGGGGCTGCAGGGGGCATGGCAGGGTGTGTGGACGGTGGGACCTCTGGGGGCAATGGGCAGTCTCTGGTGCACACAGATGTTGTGCAGTATGGCACAGGCGGTGAAGATTCTGCACACCCTTCCAGGCATTAGCATCATCGTCTCACCACTGTGGTTCAGGCATCAGAAGCACATCTTCAGGAGGCCAATGGTGTGTTTCACTATGTTTTTCACCTTCGGATACACTTGGTAGTAGGCTTCCTCTGTTGGGTGCTGTGGTACCAGGTAGAGTGCCGGGAGGTACATTCACTGCAGATATCCACTATCCCCAGTGGACGTGAAGGAACGCAACAGTAGTACACAGCACGCAACACTCCATGGAACATGTGGCCATAGCAGACCTTGGCAACGCTCACCTAGGAGCCACCCAGACCCCTCGGCACACCTAGATATGTGTTCCTTGAGGTCGCAGTTGTCAAATAAGCGTCATGGCATGACTTTGGATACTTGTTATACACGTTGGTCAGGATGCCTGCTGTGTTACACACAGCCTGGCAGTTGATATTCTGCCACTGTGAAAATCTTTATGATTCCTGTGGGCCTCCTCATCCACTGGTGGAGCGTGTATCGCCACATGGGTGCAGTCTATTGCACCCAGTTTGTTGGCCATGCCATACATCTCATGGAACCCCCTCAATCACAGCCCTGATGTCCTTTGGCTTCGTGGGGATCCTGATGTGGTCAGTCAAATGCTGCAACAGGTCATCCACTACCTGGTGCAGTGCCCTGGAGATGTACGCCATGCTCATGCCTATGACATCGCCCATCACCATCTGGAAGAACCCCGTGGCATAATACTGTAAGGCACACATCACCTTCATCTGCACAGACATGGCCATGGACCATGCTGTGAGGGTCTGGACCTGGTCCTGGACTAGCCCACATACGTACCACAGTGTGGCATGGTCAACACGGAACCGCTGGAGGCATTCCGTGTCCCTCAGCATCTGTGCCAGCAGTCTGTTCCAGAACATGTGTGGGCACCCCTATTGTCTCTGTCACTGCAGCCGCTTGATGGCATCCTCATTGAGGACGAAGTGCATCAGTGCACCTGGGCACATCCTGGACCCATGGGCACCCTGCCGCGTATGAGGTGTCTCACCCATGGCAGTGTAGGTGGCCTGCGGAGTGCATTACATGGCTGCCCATTGCTGCCACGTGCCCTTTAAGGAGTGGGATCTGGCACGTGGACTGGGCATGGCACATACTCTGCCATGCTGCCTGGTGTATGTGGCAGGGTGGCACTCTCATGTGGATGATGATGGTGTGCACAGCTTATGGTGGAGCCGGTGGTGATTATGAGTGTGGCCCACCATGATGGCTTATTACGGTGTCACTGACCTGCTACCAGGACACCCTCCCAGTGGAACATTTGGGATGATCAGGAGAAGCCAAACGTGAGTACTGTACTGCTTGTGTGTGTTGGTGGGTGGCTTGGTCACTGGTTCCCTGGCACATGCGTACCACTCTGCTGTGTTTTGCAGGTCTCACCATCATGGCCAGCGATGATGGTCCTGGAGTGGCTTCACCTGGGGGAGATGCAGAGGGGGGAGGTGGCCCCCAGACATGCCCATGTACCTGTCCTGATGGAGGATGCCCCACGAGGTGGTGTATAAGGATGAATTCAAAAGACCTGTGGTCCATCCAGGTGCCATCAGAGGTGGGTGGTGTGCGTGGTCATTGTGTGTGTGTGTGTGTGTGTGTGTGTGTGTGTGTGATATGCACATGTGTGTCCCCATGTCTGATTGTTGTCCTCCAGTATGTTCTTGTCATTTCAGGGGTACAGAGGTCCAGTACAGAGGCTGTTCATCGCGGAGTGAACCATCACCAGAACCACCCCCCACCCACCAGCTACTGAACCTCAGAGTCCTCCGATTCCACCTGGTGTCATTCTGTAACCTGAATTGCGCTGTGTGCTGTTGCATTCCCAAGTCCCTTCCTGTATCCCTCCCTACCTGTTGGTCTGCATTAATGGCATTCTTGTTGCATTTGCCTAGTCCTTGTCTCTTTGTTGCTCTGCCACCATGCAGTCCGGGCATGCATGGTATGTGTGGGCTGTGTGCAGCTGCTGTCTGTGTATGTATGCCATGTCTGCAGTGGGTGGTGTGCTGGCCACTGTACTGTTCACAACAGGCCCTGGTGATCGTTGCAGGTGTGGGGCATGTGTGATAGGTGTGGGACTGGGGTTCCCTCCGGGATGGGCCATGCCATGCAACAATGGTGCCATCACTGTGATTGCATGTGGCCACTGGGGTGCGCTCTGGGTGGGGTTGTGGCGTGGTGGTCCACTGTGTGCAGGCGACCATGCTCACAGGTTCCATGTGTCTGTTGTGCATGTGGTTACTGTTGACCTATCTTTTGCCATTTATGTTCATCTGTGGCTGCCTGTGTTTGGGTAGGGTACTATGTGTACTGTGTTTGGTGTCTTGCCATGCCGATAGTCGTTTTGTGGTGTGGGCTTTCTGTGTGGTTCTGCACCTAGCTGTGGGGGGTTGGGGCAGAGGCTCATAGCAGTGTGTCCATGTTGGTTCTGGCGGGCTGCAAACCTGGGTGGTCTCTGTGCTGCCCTGCATCTGAGATGCTCATGATGTGAGGCCTGTGGACAGTGCTCATGTCGCTCTGTTGTTGTTTTGGCCTCCCACAGTGGCACGTCCGTTCTTCTGGGGCTGTCGCCTGTGCAGGCCATTGGTGCCCCTCAGGGCTTGTCTTACATGCCTGCTGTTTATGTCCGCCTTAACGCTGTGTAGGCTAAGCCCTGAGACCATGCACCACTTTCAGATGTATGTGGCTTTGGACTACTTGGCCACGCCCCTACGCACCCGCAGAGCCCTGTCTGAGTGCATGTTCACGGGGCAGGCCTGAGCAAGCTACTATGCATGTTTCATGCATACTGCACACCCATGTCCTACATGCATTGCATACGCGCCCTGCATATCTCTTATTCACCTTTGTGAATAGGCCTCCATGTGCAGATTGCACCTCAGACTGTGCGCTGGATTTTGTTTTCTTATTTTTCGGAGACTAGAGCCATGCAGGATTCTCATGCTTAAGAGCAGATTAGATTAGAGACAGCAGCACTACTCAGCAGCAGAATGCAAAATAAATGAAACCATTCAGCTGCTGGTTTGGTTATTGAGGAAATCATACTATCAAGATTACTTTGTGTGCCAACATACCATCCAGTGTTATGGGCTTGTTCCCAAACCCTGGTTCCAGTAACGCTTGGCTGTGCTGAGTTCTAACACTCAGTGAGAATTTACTCCAGCTATACAACTTCAAACATTCTAACCTTCTATTTCCACCCCAAGAAATAGCATTCAGAGTACCTGGAAACGCCTCCAAATGCATTTTAAGGCATCAAAAAACATTCAACTTTTGGGAGTGTAGGCACATCCCAACCTCCCACCTATTGATGAAGTGACAGGGGACCCCACAATTACTAACTGCCCATAGCCCCACAACTTGTTAATCTGGCCTTGGGTACAGTGAGCGTAGCTTCATTACTACATATATCAAGTGACAGAAAGGGCCCAAAGAACCACAATCAATGTGCAACTATGCAAGAAGACAGCAGTAAAACTATAATAAAGGAGAAAGCAGCAACACACAGGATTTAATGAGAGTATTTTTGTTCTAATGACCCAACATGCTCACATATTAAATCTACCAGAAGGAGGCTGGTCAAGTGGTCTTCACTGCAGCTAAAGGTGGCACCACCTGCAGGCTTCTTGTCTGCAAGTGACTAAATATAAGTAGTTAAACAAATAATATATACTGGCATGTCATTTGGAATGTCACCCTCTCTTGGGTTCCAATCCACAGTCATCTGGAACCAAAGCAAGAAATAAACCATTTCACCACTGCACTGTTAGAAAACACTTTTTTGTCTGACTAACCAATAATTATATAACAGTACTCTTAAACATTTTTATGATGCTATATTGCCATTTCTGGAAACCTTGCAAATGTGCTTGTTTTTAATAAAACCAACATTCTCAGTTTAAAACATTGCTAACATCAGCACAGCTTGCATTAACAAGATATTCTGCAATCTTGTTCACTGCTAAATCTCTTGCTGTTAATGGTCTGCATCATGACGTCTTGCATTATAATTAGGCAGCATGGTAAATGAATGATAGACCACTCACTTTTCCATCAATATTTTTGCTCATTCCATGTAGCATTTTATTTATTCTAAATAAACAGCAAATCCAAAAGTCGATTCAAGAGTCCTTGGTCCCAAATCAGTGGCAAACTCCAGCAGCAGAGACTTACCCTTTCTTGCTGAAGACACTTTTACTCAAAATTAAAAAAAAATCCAGCTTCAGGATATTAGATCAGATGGCGAAAGGGTCAGGGTCTTCTTTCTAGCCCTTCATGAATGCTTTCCTCTCTTTAAAAGAATATCTTTATTTCCCTCCCTAATTTTGATCTACTGCACTGCATCTCAAAGTGTTACCCTTACCAGCTAATGCATATATTTTCATGCTACATGTTGGAGTCAATTAGTGATGGCCACAGGGTGTGTTGTTTCAGCAGGCAGTGTCACCCACTGGATAGATTAAGAACTCCTTACTTGAGCTCAGCTAACCTATGGAGGGTACACCAGTGATCAAGGATTTTGGGCTGAGCCTGGGTGTCTTGCATGGAAAAACTTTGTAGTGGTATGACAGGGTACTAAGGACTCCTAAAATGACTTTTGATTTGCCTTTGTGGGTATGCACAAAACTGTATTCCTCTTGTGCAATGAAAGTGGAATCTGATTTATATGAGAAAGACCACACTATGCTATTCCCAACTTGCAGACTTGAATGCTTAGAGGTAGTAAATTCAGGGGTACCATTAGGTTTCATAGGAATCTACAAGCATAGTTAAACTACTGGAGCCTTTATACTTCTCACCATTTCACTAATGGTTGTATCCTTGGATACAATTCACATTCAGATACTTGTCCACATCAGCTTAAAGCATTTCATATTTTTATTCACAACCACTGAATCAGGCAATGAATTCCACATGGAGACCACACTCTGTGAAAACCATTTCCCCCTTCTTGCTGTTTTATGTATATGTCTTCCTTTATTTACCTAGTGTTTTTCCTTGCTGAGAACTGACTTACCGTTATTTGTGATCCTAAGCATCTCCCCAAATCATTGCCTTGTCAAGCACTAAAATAACAGCACATATCCCCCCTTTTAGCCTTCTCTTTTCCAAGCTGCACATCTCAAGCTTTTCTAGTCTCTCCTTATACCCCATGCCTCTCATACTTCCAATCATCCTTGTTGCCCTTCTCTGCAAACCTTCCAGTAACTTTATATTCCTCTTGTTTTGAGGTGTCCAGAACTGACCACAGTACTCAGTATGTGGTCTCACCTAGGCCCTGTACAGTGGCAGGAGTACCTCTTGGTTCCTGCTGGTGATAGTTCTACTAACACTTCCCAATATTCTACATACTTTTTTGCTCCTTGCCTGCACTGATTCTCGAATATTAGGTCATTTGAAGGCGCTTTTTCTCTTAGATGGTGACAAACCTATGGAATAGCCTGCTAGTGGAGACCATGGGCATGAAGACAGTACATGACTTCAAAGCATGGCTGCCCACATTTCTATTTACCAAGAACATCATAGGATATCCTAGGGGACCAGAGTGAACAAAGAATTATATAGATTATTATAAGTTTTCACAGGATACTTATTCATCATTGGATATGAAGTATCGACTGGGGCATGATATACAGAGAGTCCAGTCAGACAATAAATTGCTACGTTACTATGCTGACAGAGACCTTCACTTTCAAGTATCAACCTGTCACTTTTTCTGTAAACCCCTTGCTATTATCACTCACTTTTCATAAGCTATAAATTTCACTATGCAAAACAACTTATTCACTGTAAAGAACTACAGGCAACATTATCTGATTAGTTACTGTTCAGCAGTTATTTATAACCTGTACATCACCTTGAACTTGGCCAAAAAAAAATGGGAGGATGGTGCTGAAATAATATTTGCAACACTTTATCCAGTTATATGGTGAACCGCATATTAGGTATATTACAGTAACAGAGAAATTATATGATCAACAGTACACAGCTGTAGTTGGTTCATGTATATTCACAATATCATAAAACCAGTGTTTCTGTTAAAATATTATGTCAAAACATCCTGCATTTGCTAAAACTGCCCTACCTATATTATTACTACAGCTAAAAACAGCAGCTGTTGACAGATTGATGTATTTTAAACTGATAACTGTAAATTATCATGTTCCCTTCTCTCAGTTTACACAAGACAGAAATGTAGTTAAAAGGAAACAGGTTTAGTATCTTTGTGTCACAGTATTTTGGACTATCATACAAGTAAATATAAGTGATCGGTACTCTGTGTGTGTTTACAGAAGCTTTCAAGTTAAATATTTAACTGCTGAATGTTGAAAACATTTAAGTGTGCACAAGTGTTCATGTCTGAGATCTTCAGTCTAAACAAAGCAACTCTTTGTGGTTAGTGTTAGTGCGACACATTGGTGAGCCCCATACTTTCTTGTAAGGATTCCATTATACTGTACAGTATGTTAAGCACTTTCAGTTTCAGGTACTACAAAGGCTGTGCTTCTGTAGTTTCACTACTTTTTTTTTTGTTTGTTTGGGGCACGGCGTCCCTAACCTCCACCCATAGCCTTCCAGACTCCGCCCCCCCCCCCGCAACCACCACAGCTGCCACGGTACACTTCATTTTAAGTAGCTCAAACAAATGATAATATAATGTTATAAAGGAAGGAACATGCTTTAGGGCACGTAACAGAATGTGCCATTACTTGGCCTTGACAGAAATTACTGAACTACGCCATGTACAGTGACCCATGTATTTAATTAGTGATATAGTAACTCTGCATCTGCAGATGTATCTATCAGCACAACTGTGGGTATCAAACTTGCAACATATCAAGCTGTAACAAACTATTGGAAGTGGATGTGATACAAAGTGGGAGTCCCATGATCGGAAAGATCCACAATCCAAAGCTTTAAGGATGCCCTCTGAAGAACTTTTTCAGCCACAGTTGTTTTGCTGTATTTAGCTATGTTTTTGAAATGTATTCTTTATGCTCCCCACAGGCCCAGTACAGTACAATTGAGCCTGGTGACCATCCAGCCCTAACACCTCCTGGTATCTTTCTGGCAGTGAACAATTGCTACAACTTGCGCCCACCCCACACCACTGCAAGGCCTTCATGGTGGTGGGAACCCCTCCAGATCATACATCCAATGCTTGTGACAAGGCAGGAGCATGAAGTCTGATAGCAGAACTCATGCTCCCTGGTTAACGGATCAGCTTGGTATGTTCGAAATTCACTAACATTTAAACCACCTAGTCCATGCATTAACCTGAAGATAGTGCTCACATCACCACTCAATGTTTTATACTTCAGGGGTAACAAATAGGCTTTCCAATCCATCATGGTAGGCCATGCCCATTACTTCAGCCAATAAAACCTGGTGTCTTTTCTTCGAAATCTCTCCAAAATTTGCACATCATTGCACAGTACTAGAGATACAGCCTCACATAAGATCAGTACAGAGGAATTATACATAGATGGTGCTGAAAGAACCAAAAATACAGCATCATGATAAAACTGGCACTTTGACACATGTATGCACTATGAACAGTTCCCTTAACAGTAGAAACCTCTGGGATAATTGTGGAACTTGTATATTAAAAAAAACACATCATCTTTGGCTCACAAAATATCTGCTCCTTATAAGACTGTGATCGGATCATGATGCTATATTTTAGGTAATAAATGCCTCTGTATAAAATTAAATAGGGTATTGTATTGTGGAAGCAATTACGTGGAAGGAATCATATGGAGGTCTGTCTTTCACCATGTCTTTTAGCTCTGTATTTTATGGTTGTACAAGTATGGTAATTTGCATATTTTAGACTATATAGGGGCACTTTAGATTACTGGAAGTAACTCTGAGGAAGCTTGGGTGAACCCGGGTGAAACATCAGTTTTCAGTGGCATAGCCATGACATCACTGGTACACATCGGTAGGCTTTCTCTGCTCACATTTAGTTTGGGATAGTATGCTACACTTTTTTGTATTAATAAACAGTAAGCAATGTTGCTATCCATTTGGTGTGTGGAGTTATTGCTATGGGTCCTGTGGTTACTTCATGTTTTGCATTCTATATCATCACTGGGCATGCGCCAATACATACCCCGTATACATATACCTGGGACTTGTACTGGTGCATGTCCAGTATCATGGCGTGACTTTTCAGAGGTGATTTGTATAGGTTGTAGCCCTCAGTTTGCATTATGGTACACTTCAAAACCTGCAGCATTCTCCGAGCAGTGACTGTATGTATATAGTTAAACTTTGAGTATGGGAGGTGTGCACGAGCCTCCTAGTGCTTCAGCACCATTTTCTTATGTGACTGGCTGTGGGACTCTCTCCTGAAGTGCTGTGAGCACTCCTTTGTGTTTACACAGCTGCCCAATTCATTCCACAGTGATGCATGGAAACAATGAACCCAGGAAAACAGGGAATGTTGTTTAAGCAAGCGCTCATTTTGGAAGCAGTGTGGGTTGCCTGAACACACAAAAAAGGTAATGCTGCAGTTGCTCTGCACTGATCAATGTGGTGCAGAGCCAGTCACATAAAAGTGCCTTTCCCTGGTGCTGACATCCCCTGGCCTCTCAGATTACAACAGAGACACAGTGCATTGGATGTAACAGGACCATATCCCATGGTCAAGTAGCACCAAAATGCTATGAAATGTTGGAGCACTGCATAGCGGTTGCTTTACTAATAAACAACATGGATACCATTTATACATTTCTGAGAATGAGCCTCTTCATTGGTTAATATGTCAACTGAAATTGGTCAATGAAAATCTGACCTCTAGTCTTCACAGTGGTCAAAAGTTATCTTCAAAACAATTAATTCGTCTCTTCTACAGAATTCCTCTTCCAGTCAGGAAGTATTTTTAACACAGTAAATAATGTAGAAAAGAACTTTGCATGCCTATGCTTTTGAAAGTAACATGAGAATATATCCCACTGCCCTGAAACACCTGATGCTCATAAGACTTATCTGGTGTGGAAATTTGAAATAATCATTTTGGGGCACTGCTTTGATTTACAGTAGACGCATATTAAGTAAGTAGTAACCAACAACAGGGTGTGCAGATAAATCTTACTGCAGGACTCAGGTGGGCTGTGAAGTGCATGAGGCACAGATGAGTGCCTTTAACCACCTGGGAAGTGCATACAATTCTGACTTACAGTTCACCCTGGAGTAGATTATTGCATTTATAAAAATAACTATTTTACGCAGAAGAATGTTTGAATGAGATGTTTTACAAGATTAAAAGACAACTTCCAATTTTATCGACAGCAGCCATGTGGTGAGACAGTTCTGACTGAACAGTCACATGACGTGGCTCAGCATTCATAGCTTCACACATGCCATTTATTTACATCTAACACCTATAACAACAGAAGTTCTATCAGTACCAAGGGTGAATTATAAAAGAACAAAAAACATTAAGGCCCTGTCCACACTTGCGATCGAGGGAGTGCAACAGTTTCGGTACCGGTTTAGTGCTTAGCATTATAGCCGATCTACACTATCCAGAAACCATAATTCAACCTGGTGTGCTCTCGCCCATCTCGCATCCACATTCCACAGCTCCAGCGTATTTCATGATAGCAGCCATGATCCGAATTCAGCAAAGTGATGCACACAATCCTAGAATGCTGTGCGTCACTTGTTTCTATGGGTGCAGTAAATGAAAATGAGCATAGGGCTCCAGTGGCAGCACCAGAGCACCTAAAGCCTAAATTGTCCCCAAATTGTAACTGCCTGGCTACTTGGCCACCAGGCTGGCTAGCTAGCATGAGCACACATATACAGGTCTGGATGGCGCCCTGTGTAATGTTAGATCATGCTTTTACTAGAGGGCATTTTAAATAGCCCACTTCACAGCACTTCTGGGTTCATGATGCGCTCTTAACATGCATGTCCATTTGCCACGCTCCCTCATGGGATGCCTGGTGGAGCCATGGAGGACCAGTGGTTCCTGTAGGTGCAGTCTTCCATCCGCACTGGTGAGTTTAACATTTTGGGTACAGGTTTGGCAGCTAACCGTTTCTGCTACTGATCTCGAGACTACTTTCCAACAGGTCTTGAGATTGGTAGCAAAAATGTATCAGGTACCATTACCAGTGCGGATGCAAACCGTTTTTAGCATGTTCCATGACGGTTGCGACCCACGGTAATGGTACTCGTAGGCGAGTGTGGACAGGGCCTAAGACACACAACAACTGGGTGCATAGATGATGCTTAGCCAATAATATTAAATATATAAAAACCTGGGAAAAATTTGAAAATAGCAACACACTATTTGGTTACGATGACTTACACCTTAGTAAACAAGGATCTCAACTTCTGGGATGTGTTTTCCAAAATACATTAAAAAAGGAAAAACAAGAAACAAAAAACTAGTGATTGAGGGGCAAGGGGAAAACTCAACCCCAGTTCAAACTAATCCACCTGCAAAAAATTAAAAAAAAGTCAGGGATTTGCTGCATAATAAGAAAGCTAGGCTCACCTTTCTCTTGGCCAATGTAAGAAGCCTGCATGGTACAAAATTAGATGAGCTGGAATTAATACTCAGTGAAGCTGGACTAGATATATCTGCAAAAACAGAGACTTGGTGGGGGGAACCACAGTCTGGAACATGAATATATAAGGCTACAATACCTATTATAAAAACAGAACATCAAAAAAAAAGGGGGCAGAGTGGCACTATTTATTAAGAATAACATCGTTTATAAACCAATTAAGGATTTAGCTGAGGAAACATCAAGTGAATTGCTATGGGTAGAAATAGTAAGGGAAAAACAACAGAAATTATTAGTAGGGCTATGTTACAGACCTCCAGATACCAATTTATTGACACACCAAGGAATATTAAATAACATTAGTAATAAATCAGACCTCAAAGAAATTATACTACTAGGGGATTTTAATCTTCCAGGAATCAACTGGAAAGATAGTACATCTAATAATAACCTAGAAAATGTATTTCTCGATGTATGTTACACTAATGGCTTACATCAATTAATCACAGTACCAACTTGGAAAAGTAACATCTTGGATGTATTACTAACTGATATTCCACACCAGATAAAAAAATATTAAAATTAAGGACCCCATACAAAACAGTGATCATAAAACAATAACCTCTGAAACTCATATATAGCCAAAACCAGAATGAGGTAAAACTATATTTAAAAATTATAATAAAGCAAACTTCATCCAAATAAATTCAGAACTCCATACATGGCAATGAGATAATGGGTCCTCATCTCCAGAAGAACTTTGGACTAGAGTTAAAAGTAAAATCATTGAACTTGAAGCAGAATATGTACCCAATAAAATCACATATACAAGAAGGGTAAGATACCATTGTGGGTAACACCATAAGTATCACACCTAATAATAAAAAAAGAAGAGCGTACAGAATACTAACAAGAAACAATAATGAGTACAATAAATATAAATATAAGGCAATTCTAAAAAAATGCAAACAGAGCATAAGAGCAGGAAAAAAACTGGAATTCAGACTTTGCCTATAGGAATGATGGGGATGAAAGCTTCTACTCTTACATAAACAATAAGAAACAAGCTACAAAATCTATCGGACCCTTGGTTGTCAACTCAAAAGAATTGACAGGACCTCAAGATATAGCAGAGGAATTTAATAAATACTTTTGCACAGTGTTTAACCCTAAAAATCAAACGACAATACCACAAGTGACTACCTTGAGGACTTATCTGAGTTTATAAAAAAATTAATTCTAAATAAACAGAAGAAAATGAATACTAATAAATCCCCAGGCCCTGACAAGTTACATCCAAGAATCCTAAAAGAAATCAAAGAATGGTTAGTTGAACCACTTTACAAAATGTTCAACTTGTCCCTATTTTCAGGAATTATAACAAATGATTGGAAAACAGCAGTTGTCACCCCCATTTTCAAAAAAGGAAACCAAGGCGAAACTTCAAACTACAGACCAATCAGCCTTACAAGTGCACTGGACAAGATTGTTGAATCCTTACTTAAATTAAAACTCGAGGAAGATATGGAGACAAACAAAAAATTAATAGACCACCCCAGCATGGCTGTAAAAACCAGAGGTCTCGTTTAATGAGTAAGCTGGTGTTCTAAGAGAAGGTCAGTAAACTACTCAATGAAAAAACCCAGTGAACATTGTCTATTTAGATTTTTGCAAAGCATCTGACAAAGTGCCTCACACAACCTTGATAAAAATGCAAAAATTGGAAATAAACTGTACAATTGTAAACTGGGTGGAGGAGTGGTTGAATAACCATACACAAAGAGTTTGTGTTAGGGGACATTTGTTCAAAACAGATTCAGTTACCAGCAGTGTGCCACAGGGATCAGTTTTGGGACCAACACTGTTTTCTGTCTTCGTATCTGACCTGACTAAAAACGTAAAAAGTTTTGCCATAAAATTTGCAGATGACACCAAATTAGCAACCCAAGTCAAAACAGACGAAGACCTACTAAATTTTAAAAATGATATTAAAAAAACTCGAGGATTGGGCACAACTAAATTATATGACATACAACACCAGCAAATGTGTCATCATGCATTTGGGAGATGCAAACAAAACAACATTCACTAAATGACTGCTCCCTAAAATAAGTAATGGAGGAAAAAGATATAGGAATTATCATCAGATCTGATCTATTATTTGAAAAACACTGTAATCATGTAATTAATAGTGTGAATAGATTAATAGGCTCTATAAAGAGATCATTCACCTCTAGAGATAGGGGATGTATTCTCCCCCTCTACAAAGCCTACATAAGACCTCACATGGACTACTGTTCACCACTGTGGAGTCCCTACATGAGAAGAGATGTAAATAGGTTGGAGGGAGTGCAGCGGAGAGTAACAAAAATAATCAGTAATATGCACAACAAGAACTCTAATGTGAGACTCAGAGAATTAAAACTATATCCATTAGAGCTGTGGAGGACCAGGAGTGACCTGTTATTTATGTTTAAACTATCAAAAGACCCTGAAGTAATGACTGCATTGGGTATGTCTTACAACTTATGGGACTGTAATCTAAGAAGCCATACACATCAATTGTCATTAACTTATCCCAAAAAAAATAGTAGATGCTTCTTTTTCACCCAAAGAATAATTCTGTTATGGAATTCACTCCCAATAGCTGTAGCTGACTCCATTAGTCCTGAAACCTTTAAAAACAACATAGACAACTATTTACTGAACCATGGGTGATTCATCAGCTTGCTGGAGATGTACTCATATGGGCTACGGCCTTCTGTACAGCTATCATTTCTTAGCATGATTCTTATTAAAAAAAGGTACAAAGAACATTGGCAAATTGTGCCCCACCTAATTCTGTTCTGAACCCATGTTGTCCTCTTTGTAGCTGAATCAATGGATTCAACGGGTTCAGGTTAAATTTACTACTGAGCAAAAACTGTGTGATCTCTTCCAGTGTGAAATTACACAACTGAATATGTAAGCAGTCCCAAGAATTAGGCATGCACTCACAGACAATGTTTCAGTTAGAAATACAGAATTTGTCAGCAGAAAAGGACCATTTGGTCTTCTCGGTTTAACCAGATGGTCCTTGCCTAGTCTGTTTCCACAGACCCTAACTGATCTCCAGCAACCCTCTCTCTTCTCTGCCTATTTAATAATACTGTATAGCAGATTATA
The DNA here is from genome assembly GCA_016271365.2 of Neoceratodus forsteri. Classification (NCBI taxonomy): domain Eukaryota; kingdom Metazoa; phylum Chordata; order Ceratodontiformes; family Ceratodontidae; genus Neoceratodus; species Neoceratodus forsteri. The sequence continues at coordinate 781,722,806 of CM028133.1, forward strand.
TTAGTGCCTGATATATTTAGTGCAACTACTAGGGTGGTACATATTAGTGCCCGATTATATTAGTGCTCAGTTTCCCGCAATTGCAGTACTAAATGGGTGTAACCGAACATTGTTAAATTGCCAGCAGCTTTTAATCCTGTGCAGTAGTGTCAGTATGTTCTGTATTCATAGACTTGTGCTGTGCTTCTTACCTGCTTCTCAGCTTGTTTTGCCACAAAATGTCCCTCTTGGAGTGGCTCCAGTCATCACAAGTTAAGCGGAAATACCCAATGGACGCAACATCAATCTTGGGTGCAGATCTGGCAGACAGTTCCGATGTGGAGTTAGATGTAGCTACCACAGTTGCCAAGGAGTTTGCTGCATCTCAACCACCTGCTAAAAGAGGACGCAGATCCTCCTATGCAAACTACACTCCAGAGACAAGATTCCAGCTGGGGATGTATGCAGTCAAGCATGGTGTCATGGCCACAATTAGCCACTACCTCGCTACCACTGGTAAAACAATTAATGAAAGCTTGTTGCAGAATTTCAAGGCGGACTACCTTGTGTGTTTGCAGAAAACACCAGACCCAACCACTATGTCCCCTGTTCTTCCCCCCAAAAAACATGGCTGTCTGACTCATTTGGAGGACAATTTGAGGAGTCAGCTTAAAAGTACTGTTAAAACTCTCTGCACTGAAGGGCCAATTGTGAATGCGGGTGTCATTCAGGTGGTAGCTGTAAGAATCGTCAAAGCCAACTCTCCATGGCTACTCACAGAGAATGGGGGCATCTGACACTATCTTGTAAGTGGGTGTGGGGGTTCCTTCATTGTATTGGGTATAGTAAACGTAAAGGTACAAAAGCTGGGCGCAAGACACCAAGTGACTTCCCTAATCTGAAAGCAGCATTTCTATTACATATTTTAAGAGCCAATGCTCAGGAGCTGATACCACCCCAGTCGATCATTAATACGGATAAAACAGGGGTTAACACGATCCCTGTTTCTGAGTGGACAATGGAGGCGACGGGCTAAGCAGGTCTCGGTGACAGGCTTGGGAGACAAACGACAGATCTCCATCATGATGTTGGCCCCACAGCTAATCTATAAGGGCCGAAGCACAGCCTGCCACCCTAAACACAAATTTCCCAGTGAATGGGATGTTACACCATTCTGATAATCACTGGGCGAATGTGGATATCATACTGCAGTTCATTGACAACATTGTTGAGCCCCACATAAGGTCTCACCTAAAGTCCCTGGGGTTGCTGCTGGAACAGAAAGCACTGCTTGTACTTGACCTATACTGAGCTCACACTACCGTACCAAATGGCCACTAGATGACAATTACATACCACAATGTTATCACTAACTTTCAGATAATATTAGTGCTCCGTTTATAGTAGCGGATTTTTCATTTCAGCTAAAATAAACAAAGCGCTAATACTATCTGCTATACAGTATTCGCTTATGTCTATTCCATGCATAGTTGAAGCCCCCGGTTTCACCTCCACCACATCTGCTGGCAGTCACTTTGAGGCATCCACCACTGTTTCACTGAAGCAGTACTTTCTCACATCCCTCTTACCTCCTCCTGCTTCATCACATTCCCTCTGGTCCTGGTGCTCTCTCTCTCTCTTTTGAGAGAGACTCCCCTCCTGCACTCTGTTCACCCCATGATGTACTTCAGTCTCTCCTCATAGAGCTTTTAATGCAACCCTGCCCCTCCCCCATGAATCCATGATGCCTTTGGTCTAACGCACTGGATTTAAAATACCAACCTTCCCTTTAACAAGGTTTCCACTATTTTACCCATCACTGATGTGAGACTGAACAGCCTATAGCTGCCAGCCTCCTGCCTGCTGCTGCTCCTATGGAGACCCTCCAGAATCATGCCTGTTTCCAGTGAGTTGTTCAACAAGGCCAACAGTAGGGCAACTAGCACCACCCTGAATTCCTTTAGTTTCCTTGGGTGTATCCCATCTGGTCCCATAGCCTAGTCCACTTTCAGAGCTGCAAGTCCCTTCAGGACTCTTTCCTCTGAAAATGGAGTTGTATCCACCTCCTCCACCTCTTGTTCCTGCTGCCCCCTGGTGATCTGCCCCCTCTCCCTCTAGTGTGAAAACTGAGCAGAAGTACCTGTTCAAGATGCCTGCTTTATCCTCTTCTGAGCACTCTCCTCTTCCTACCCTCCTTATCCTCACTATCCCTCCCCTTGCTTTCCTTTTCTCACTTAGGTACCTGAAAAATGTTTTATCCTCTTTAGTTACCATTTCAGCTATCCTTTTCTCTGTCTGCACCTTTGCTCCCCTAACTACCTTTCTTAATCCCTTCCATTTTACTTGGTATACCTCCCTGTCTTCCTCGTTATGCATTTCTTTATACCTCCTGAATGCCAGCTTTTTCCCCCTCACCATCTTGGCCACTTCCCTAAAGAACCATTGTGATCTATTTTTTCTTCTACTTTTAATCACTTCCTTCAAGCAGAGGTTGGTTGCCTTAATTATGCCTTCCCTTTTTTTCCCCTATTCTGCCTCTGCCCCTCCCTTGCAATCCCCCTCTGTGGCAGTTTCTGAGGCAGTTTCCCTTTTCTTTAAAACCCACCCTCCTAAAATCCTGGACCCTTGTGTTTTTGTGGTTTGCTCTGTTCCCATCTTAATGTTAAACCACATTGTACACTGATCACTGGTACTTAAGGGAGAGACCAGTATGATGTTTGCAATGCCATCCCACTTCAGCACCAGGTCCAGCACTGCCCCATCGCTAGTTGGTTCCTTGACTAGCTGCCTGAGAAAAGCCCCTTGTAGGGAGTCAAGAATGACTCTGCTCCTTGCTAAAGCTGCATCTGGAAGGCACCAATCCACATCTTGCAAACTGAAGTCCCCAACTAGCAGCACCTCCCACTATCTGGCATCCTGATGAAGGCTTCCCCAAGTGCCTTATCCAACTCCACCCCATGTGCTGGAAGTCTCTTTACCACCCCTATACAGAGAGCGATCCCAGTACCTGTCTACAGGATGACCCACAGCACATTCAGCCCTTCTTTTTCCTCTAGGTGCCCCTCCACGTTAGCGGCCTTTATTCCTTCCCTCCTTACCTATACTACAACCCTCCTCCCTTCCCTGTCTTTCCTGAACAAAGAGTAGCCTGGTATGGCCCTGTCACATTACTGGCTGTCAGTGCATGTCAGATCCTGGGTACAGTGATGGCCACATCATGTAAGGGAGCACTACTACTTTTCCTAAATGTTGAAAGTTTGCTGTTACATAAGAAATACTTCAAACTTCAGAAATCTACAGCCGGTAAGGACTGGAAAATACAATGTTTGTTCAGATGAACAACCTATTCCAGATGTGAAATGTAGCATGATGATATTGTTCCTTCACTTCATCTTATGTGTTATGAGATTAGGCATTATTGCCAAAAAATTATGTTAAAGACCAAACTCATAAATATATTTATAAATAAGAACATGAACAAATACATCTGAGACAACTGTTTTGTCCACTGCATCTAAAAACACAATACTTCAAATTCCAGGCAAAATCCTGAAAACCCATAAACACTTACACTAAACTTGACACTGAATTTGGAGCTTGTCCAGAAAGTAAAGAGGCCAACCAGATGTGAACCAATTTTAACAGCTATGAAAACAAAACAACAAAGTCTAGAATCTCTTCCCCATTTTCAAACACGGCTAAAGCAACAAAGATAAAAAAAGGCTCCAGAACTACTTACTCTGTGAAGGACAGTAACAGCAGGCTATAACCCAATACTTACTGAATTATAGATTAGAAACAAGCTGATACAGCAAATGTTACAAAACTAAAATACAGCAGGCCATCAGCTTTTATGTATGGTAATTTTGAAGTAAATAATAATTAGTGCTCAAACCTGGCACAGTTTGTAATAACTTTCTGCTGTAACCTTGTTGACTGTACTTCAACTGATTGCTTTTCACATAACACTTTTTGCTAATTTATCTCATGATTTGTATGCCCTTTGTTTTAATTTTGATTATTGCTGCTTCATCATTTATATCAATCATTTTTTTTAATTTATAAATAGCGTTATTCCAAAACCATAGCACTAGTACATAACTGTAAAATACATAAAAACAACTACACCTATCAATACATATAAAAACATCTGCAGTAGATCAGATAACATCAGAAAACACCAAAGTAAATAAATATGTTTTTAAAGTAGACTTAAAGCTCTCCACCATCAGACATTGTCGAATCCTATGAAGTAGAGAATTTCACAGGGACGGGGCCACAAATTCAAACGTATGGGTCCCAGATGACTTTAAACAAACCCTGGGAATCGCTAGCAATCCCTCATCGGTGGAGTGAAGCAACTGGGAGGGGCAGTAGGGTTGAAGAAGATCTTGCAGATAACTCGGTCCCTGTCTGTGTAGGGCCTTATAGGTCAGTAAACCGACCTTAAAGGTGATCCACCACTGAATAGGCAGCCAGTGCAAACCACGCAGCACAGGCGTGACATGACAGCTACGAGGTAGCCCAGTCAACAGCCTGGCTGCAGCGTCCTGCACCAGCTGCAAGTGGTGGATATCAACCCCTGGTAGTCCTAGGTACAGGGCACTACAGTAATCAAGGTAAGAGGTTACAAAGGCGTGAACCAAAACTGGTAGGTAGTCTAGCGGAACTAGGTGTTTGATCCGGGCTACATTCCTTAGATGAAAAAAGGCAGTCTTGACAACAGATGACACATGATGTTTAAGCGTCAATCCATCATCAAGAATCGCACCCAGATCCCGCACCCATTCAGAGGTCATCAGCTGGCGACCACCGAGCCAAAGACCCGAGGCCCGCCCCTCCGATGGCCCCTCTACACAGTGACCTGGGTCCACTACCAAAACCTCAGTTTTATCTGGATTCAACCTCAGCCAGCTGGCACTCATCCAGTTCTCAATCTCCGAAAGGCAGTCATTAAAACTCAAGCTAGCTCTCTCCAGATCGGGCACAAAGGACAGGTAACACTGAGTGTCATCTCCATAACAGTGAAAACTCAGCCCATACCACCTTACAATGTCTCCCAATGGCAGCATATACACTGCGAACAACATGGGGGATAGTACAGAGCCCTGCGGAACCCCACATAGCAGGGAGACCTTGTCAGAGGAGTAAACTCCAGCGACAACTCTATGAAACCTGCCAGAGAGGAAGAAAAGAAACCATCTGAGGACTGTACCAGACAGTCCACAGATTAACCGTAGGCACTCGACCAACACCCCATGGTCCACAGTGTCAAAAGCTGCCGAGAGATCAAGAAGAACCATGATGGAATGGCTCCTCTGATCTCTTGCTATTATAAGATCATTGAGAACCTGATCAAGGGTCATCTCGGTACTATGCCGTTTTCGAAAACCAAACAGGAGAGGATTGTAGATGCTGTGCATGGTCAAATGATCCTTCAGATGCAGGGCAACCACCTTCTCAATAACCTTACCCATAAAGGGAAGGTTAGAGATGGGTCTGTAGTTAGCAAGACAGTCTGGGTCAAGAGATGGTTTCTTAAGAAGGGGTACCACTACCACCTCCTTCAGAGTGTCTGGAAACACCCCAGATTCTAAGGAACATCAGACTATCTCTGCAAGGACCAGGCCGATGGTCTCAACACACCCCACAAGGAGGCGCGCTGGGCCGGGATTCAAACTACAGCAGGTTGGCCGCAAAGACTGGATAATCTTCACAATCCATAATTCACGATTGCAGGCTGGCCAAAGTCATACCAGGCAAACAGAGGAACTGCCACCTCCCACCGATCACCGTCCACCCCATTGGGGTGTCCCGTGTGAATCTCAGACCTGATGTCGGCAACCTTATCAGCAAAAAAGTGAGCAAATTCGTCACACTTCCCTTGGGACAATGCTCTCCGAGACTGCAGACAGACTGGAATGCACAGTCTGTCTACAGTGCGAAAGAGTTGAGACAGTCAGTTCTGTGCTGCAGCTACCTCCCTGGACAGGAACTCTGCCTTCTTACGGGAGATAGCCAATTGATAATCCTCATAATGGGTTAACAATCTAAGTCAGTCAGCATCCAGGCCTGATTTTTGCCAGCAACACTCCCTTGGCTCTCTCAAGGTCCCATCAAACCAAGGGGACAGAGGGCACTGGGTAATGGGACGAACACGGACAGGAGCAAGGCAATCCAGTCCCGCACTCAAAACATCATTATAACCCCAGACTAAGGCATCTGGGTCACCGCTATTCCTCGGCAGCCCCGATAGGTCCAGCACCACCAGTAGGCCACAGGGGGATAAACCCCTTAAAGGACATTACCGAACCATTTCCATAAGGGTAGACCTATATAGGGGGGCCTGGAAATTGAACCGTATGGTGTGATGGTCCAACCAACTGACTGGTTCCACCACCAAATCAGAGGTCTCCATATCCAGAAGGAAGACCAGGTCCAAGGAATGATCATGTTTATGGGGCACAGAGGTAATCACCTGTGAGAAGCCCAGCAAATTCATCAGCTGGAGGTATTTGTAGCTGACTGAATCTGCTAATTTTATTGTTTGCCTTTTTCAGATTTTGCACACTCATTCACTTCTTACACAGCTCACATTTTTAATTATTTTATATCCTAGCATTTGTCTGTACCTGTTTTATTAATATACAGTTTATCTCACTATTTACTATTTGTCATCATTTTATTATTTAGTTATAATTATCACTTGTATTTTGCTTGTACTTGCACCCACTTTGTAAACCCTACACCCTGGGTTGCACATAGAAACATGCCTTGGTTCAGAGTGCCTCTCCCAGCCATCAGTTTTCAAAATCAATAAATAATGCTGCTTCTGTATATACACCATGATATGCTGCAAGTGAACAACATAATCATAAATTTAAGTTTATATGCTGGCTCGTCAGCGCAGTGGTTGGATTTCTGCTTGCGACGCTGGCAACCCGGGTTCGGGAACGGACTCGGGTCGCTGGAGAGCCGGCCAGGGGGAGTAGGCTTGAGCATCCTGCGACTGCTCGCCTTCTCCGGGGGGAGGGAGGGGACATGGCTCACTGTCTGCTGCCTCCTGGCGGAGGCCGGGAGAGCAGCAGCTTAAGCGAGTCCCACTGCACAAGGGGCGTGGTGAACATTGGCTTGGCCTAGACGTTCGTGGCACACCATGCCCCCAGGGAGAAAAGCAGAAATCTTGGCCTCCTGGTCTGCCAGATGATGGCTGCTGGCTCCTGCCAATTCGAGATGCCCTGACACCCCGGAATCCACCTCAGCAGCGCCTGGGGACTGATTGACTAGTGTGCTGGTTTCCCCTCCTGGCGCCTTCCCCTCAGAGGAGAGGGACCCATCCAGCGAAGGGATACACCGGGCCACCCCTGGGTCAGCTGCGATCTGAGGTGAGTGGAAGGGGGTCAGGCGAGGGGGTTGAGGGAGTCATGAGCAGCCGGAAGGAGAGGCAGGCCAGGGGGCAAGTAAGGCGCAAAAAACAAAAAAAATTTAAGTTTATGAGTAAATAAATTTAAGTTTATGAATTCTATGTTTCAGTAGTGGAAAGGAGGGGGTAGAAAGAGATGTAGATTGGGCATGGTCTGCGGTAATAGTGCAGATAGGGAGAAATGGGCAGACTGGATGGGCTAAGCAGTCCTTATCTGCCATCAAATTCTCTCTGTTTCTTTGTTTTTTTTCTGAATACTAATTCAGTGTTACTGTAGGCAACAAACCCATCATCTCACAGACATTAAGAGAAGAACTGAACTTAAATTACAGATCACTGTGATCTCTATGAGTCACTGGAATGGTTGTCTTACCCCTGAGATGCCAACACCGACTGCTGGGGTAGGACAGAACAGCTGACTTTGGTAAACTGGCCTAAACAAGTCTTTGTTTTTCCCAGTTAACACAATTATAACACAGACGTCACCAGTGATAGTGCTTTTATACTTCCATTTAGATAGTCTGCCCTGAGTCAATAATCTTTTCTGTGTCATGCTTTTAAGCTATGAAATGCCATCCCCAGGAACATATTAATATCAGATGAGGGCATAGGAAATGAGTGACCCAGATTTACAATTAAAATCTGATTTTATTAACATACTGAAAATATACACAGGGCCCAGCACACCGCCAACATTTTCAGGGAAGAACCCCTTCCTCAGAGTGGAATGGGATACCCTTATATCTGTGTATATTAAGTTTACTCAGTATTTTCTTTTTTCTGTTTTTTTGGACAGGAGGTTTAGCATGAAAGAGGGGAGCCATGTCACAGAGTTGTATAAATCTGCTGTACAGTACAGAAGTCAGAAACAGAAAAGGCTAAGTGAACATAAAAATACATACATTGTATAAGGGTACCCTATACCACCCTGAGGAAGAGGTTTTTCCCCAAAACGCTGGTGATGCATATCTATGTATAGGTGATACAAATCAGACTTTCAGTTGTGAATCTGGTTTACTGGTCGCATATTTCCCATGTCCTCAGCAGTATTAGTGATCCCTGATTAAGTTTGTTTTGTTACAGTACTGTGGGAGGTTCCGGGTTCCTAAGTAACATATTAAAATCAGACACTGCATTTCATTTTAAAAATGCCCTGATGCAGAGAGTGAATTTCTGGCCATCATCTAATTGATTTACCTAACTGTAAAATACTGCTTTATATTCCATATTGATTTTTGCAGATTTTGCTTGAATGCTGAATTCATCTTTCTGTATGTTTTTGGATTCATTTGTCTGTATGACACAAGCATCTGATGAAAATGGGTACCTTATGCCCAAAGACCTCCTAAGAATAAAAATGAAAATAAAAATGTAAAGTGTCCTATAAAAGTTGTTAAGAAGCTTTTTTTGTGAGGTCCACTGATATACACATGTAGCAAATATGCGGATGAGGTGCACATCAGAGGTCTGGCATCTCCAGAACCTGAAGTGGGGGAGCACTTCCAGGTCTTTAAAGAATCTTGGAAGTGTGGTAGCACTAGTGAAGGATTCTGTTTTAAACAAGTCTACATCTGACATCCCTGTACAAAGTAGTGGCTAGGTGCTGGAATTGTTCATAGAAATATTGAAACATAGACTTTGATGGCAGATAAGGACCACTTGGCCCACCTAGTCTGCCCATTTTCCTACCTTCAGGATAAGCAGCAGATCCTAGTTAACCAACAGCCTATTTCTTCCTACCCCCCACAAGAACTGCCTTATGTCTGTCCCATGCATTCTTGAATTCTCCCACAGTTTTAGACCCCACAACCTCCTCAGGAAGGCTGTTCCATGCGTCCACCACCCTCTCTGTGAAAAAATACTTCCTCACATTGCCTCTGAACCATCCCCCCATTATCTTTAAATTGTGTCCCCTTGTTCTTGCACATCTCTTTTTCTGAAAGATGCTACCCTCTTGGACTTTGTTGATTGAACTGAATTCCCAACCTGAATGGGAATGCAAAGCTCCTGTTCCCATTCACAATGTGCATTGTCTGTAGGATGGGGAGAGAAATGTCTCAGAGCACAATGCAGTCATCCTTTTGTTCCTTGGGGAGGGATAAACAGACATTAAGGAGCATGGATATCTCTTGAGATTGGGCATGGAGGAGAATTATGAGAGAGCACCAACTGCTGCTCTGAGCCAGAAAGATCTCCAAAAGTCTGTATCAGGGCACCAGTATTGCTGCTTAAGTGACTCAGTGGCAGCCATGGTACCAGCGGTTGGGTCTAGAAGATCCTTTAGTTGATATTTTACGGCTTCTTTTTGAAGAGGATATCCACACTAACACGTTTGATTAAAGTTTCAGTGTAAATGCTTTAACACAGAAAGTTACAAATGGTACATAAATGTAATCATTTACAGATGTCTCAAGCAATGCTTTCTGCATCAAAATAACAAGTATATAAAATTTTAAATTTCCTTCTCGAAGATAATATATAATCAGTAACATTTAAGGCTACAATACCCATTAAAATGAATTCTGGCAGCTTCAGTGAAAATGTGCAGTGGGGTCATGCATTTGATTACTGCTGTGGTTCATATTTTAATTCCATCAAGTATAATAAAATATATATTAGTGATAGACACATATTTAAGTTCAGAGCTCAGATGTTCAGCCAGTGTGTGCATTTTTGTTTTCCCTCTAGGCATTTACTCACACTAGTACAGATATCTGCGGTCAGTCTAAAAAACAAAACAAAAAAAAAATAGAAACACTAAGCACATTTTAAATCAGATACTGTAATGTTAATCATAATTCTAACAATTCTCTCCACCCTTATCTCCATTTGTGTTAGCAACATGCATTAACAAAATAGGTATGATTCAGTATTAATTGCCTTATTGGCAAAGCATCTGCATGGATAAAGAATGAGTAACTGCATAAAAAAGTCTTCTTTATCTCAATGGTCTAGCTGTATTACTCGAGATCCACACTAATGGTGTGACACATACTGCACAATAACTTTTTTGTAATTCATCTTCATTTGTCATCTAGCAGTTCTAATGCATCTGCATCTTTTAAATCTACATTGAAAACTGTTTTTAGACAGGAACAAAGTGTGCAAAATAATCATCATCAATTTCAACCTCAAAGAGGTCTTATTTTTGGATCAGCAGTCTGAGATCCATTAATGGTTTGGCAACTGGCAGGCACTATAAAAGAACAGTAACTATCCTTCAATATTAATTTGTTCTGAGGAACAGCTCTGTGTCATTTAAAGGCACTTTATCCTACTGGTCATTAAAACAAAAAAAAAATATTTTGTTTTTCTTTCTTGTACTGTTCAGTATAGTTTAAAACTGCTGCTTATAAGGTGACATTGCGTCAGGAGCTTTCTTTTGTTTGCGTATCCTACTGGATATATGAGACACACTGGCTTTAACAGCATGTTGGCTGATGGGATTTAGGAGGATAACTGAAAAGAGATAAACAAAATAAACAACATCTTACACAATTTACACAATTTTCAAGAGTCTGAGGTAAGATAGTAGACTTCAGATTTTTATATAAAGTAACCTGCCAAGTGGAGTAATGAGACAGTCCACCCCCAGTGATTCTACTTGAGCAATGATATCTGGACCAGGCATTTCCTAGGGATTAACACCTGGCTGGGTGATGCTGATGGCCTGAGCTGCAGTCATGGACTTTTAACCCCAGCAAGGGCACTGAGATCATGGAAATGTTCAGCTGTAAAAGCAGCATTGTGATTATAAGTCTAACAGTATTTGTATGGGAACAAATGAAATTTTGTTTTTAAACAGTTTGCACACATGCACTGCTCTGAGCTGTACCAAGCATTACTAAGGGATTTCCTCTGGATGTAATTTAACCATCAGCATTTTTCCCTTGCCATCTCCTCTTGGTGTGCTTGTCAGACCACCCAAGTGCCACCACCCCAGCTCTACCATGGATTACTCTGGCAATGTACACCCAAATCCTGGCCCAGCTGGGGTCGCATTGTCAAGCAACAATAATCAGGAAGGAACAATTACACTCGCCAACATAAATATCTGCAGTCTACTCAAAAAGATAGACTGCTTGCAAGTCTGGAAATTACAACATAACCCTGACGTACTCGCAGTCGCTGAGACGTGGCTCACTCCAAAAACACCAGATTCCGCTGTCTCGATACCTGGTTACACACTATTCAGGAATGACAGGATCTCAAAAAGAGGAGGGTGCTGTGCGTTATACATTAAAGACTCAATAAAGGGATTTGCTCTTCCTTTACCCCACCTTACCTGTACTGCACAAATTCTCCCCATAAAAATTCTGCTGGGGGCCCACAATAAAGCACCATCTATATTTACTGTATACATCCCTCTTGAAGTGAAATTTCCAGGATTCGAAGAACTCATGGAGGTTATCAGATGTCAGCACCTCAACTCTGAATCCATCATTCTAGGGGACTTCAATATCAATTGGTTGGGACCACCGACTGGCACATACAGTATAAGGACACTATAGCTGCACTGCATCTTACACAACTCGTTGAATCACCCACCAGAACAAATTACAAAACTGGATCTAGCACACTACTTGGCTGGATCCTCACAAACCGCCCAGATTGTATCTCCAACGTGACAGTCCACTCAGACTCACTGAGTGACCACTCTCCAGTAACCTGTAGCTGGACCTAACAAATTCAAAGCAACACCCCCCCAAAATAATCCCTAATCGTAAACTAAAAAGGGGTCACCTGGAGTACTTTAAGTAGCAGCTATGCAACACTGACTGGAACGCCCTTGACACAGTGGAGGATATGGCCACTGCACTCTAGTACTTCATCAAACAATTCAATGCTGCTTGTGACTGCCATGCCCCAGTGCAGAGGAAGAAGAAGAAGAATCAGCATTTATATAGCGCTTTTCATACATCCAAAGCACTTTACAAGCAATGCTAGACTGGTAGTGAAGTGACTGAATGTGTGGTGGCGGCCATATCGCACATCATCACCCACACACAGCCTGGATAATTGCATGAACCGGTTTATGGGAAGGGGAATGTTGGCCACGACACCGGGAATATTCCCTACTCTTTGCGAAGAGTGCCCTGGGTTCTTTTACTTCCACCTGGACACCCACCAGGACAACACCAAGATGGGCAGAAGGGACCTTGGTTTAACGTCTCATCTGAAGGACGGCACACCCCAGCAGTACAGCACCCCCCAATACTGCACTTGGATGCCAGCGATTTTTAGGTGCAAGTCCAATCCCAGTGTGGGACGAGAACCCACAACCTTCTGGTCCAGAGGCGGATGTGCTACCAACTGAGCCACGCTGACACCCAAGGACAAAGATCCATGGAAGATACAGCCCCTGGATAACACCAGACTTAATAGGGTGCATAAAAAACAGGGACAACTGGTGGCATAGGGCACAAAACTCTGGCAAGCAATCAGACTTCCAGGAATACAGAAGACTACGGAATGACTGCACCTGGACCATCCGCTCTGTCAAAAGTAAACATTTTAGGGAAGCATGACAAACATCATGGGGAAACAGCAAGTCTTTCTGGAATAAACAAAAAGATGTAACAGAGAATGTCAAGAAAGAGGCTCCGTAAATGCTCAACATCGATAGTGCCCCTACCCTTGACCCCCCTGACTATTGCCAAAATGTTTAACAAAGCATTTACTGACCTTAACAGTGTACTTCCAACAAATTTTTTTGAAGAAACCAACCCAAGCTCAAGACAAAGCCTAGGGTCCACTCAAACATCCCCCTTCCTTCTTTTTCAAATCTGTCAACTACAACCAAGAAAGAAAGTACATTCGTAAGGTACTTGGAAAATCCAGGAAAAGTGGCGACACACTCGACCTCAAATTTATTTCCCTTGCACTTGTTGAAATCCTAGCTCCCATTACTAAACTGCTGAACTTATCCCTGCAGCTGGCTCAATTCCCTCAAGCTTGGAAGCCAGCCCTGGTAACTCCAGTGCACAAGTGCGGTGACCAGGATCTGCATGCCAATTACAGACCTATTTCTATCCTTCCACCACTGTCAAAAGCACTGGAGCGCATAGTCTCAGACCAGCTGGTTGAGTACCTTAATAAATACAACATTCAGTGTCCGGACCAACATAGATTTCAGAAAGGGCACAGTACCTCCACAGCTCTTTTGGAGTTCACCAGCTGCATACACACTTCACTGGACCAGGGTAACCTTGTTGGCGTGGCCTTTATTGATCTAACAAAGGCCTTTGATGTGGTCAGTCACTCCCTACTACTTCAAAAAGTCACCTCGATAGGCCTCTCTAACCCCACTACTAACTGGTTTGAAAGCTATCTAGCTGATCATTACCAACAGGTAAAGATGGGAAACATCACATCTGGGCCCCTGCCAGTTCATTGTGGGGTCCCCCAGGGGTCAGTCCTAGGACCCCTCCTTTTCAGCAGCTTTCTAAATAGCTTACCTCGATTGTGTGACCAACGGATACTTCTCTATGCAGATGATGCTGTTATTTTTACTTCTCAACATGACCTCACACCCTAAACTATCAGCTACAACATGATTTTAAACAAACCGAAGATTGGTTCAGAGCCTATAAGATGGTTCTGAACTATAAAAAGACAAAAGTAATGCTTTTTAGCGGTGCTAGAAGCAAACACAAAGCAGCATCCCTTAACATCACTAACTGCGCAGGGGTTTCACTTGAACAAGTGGAACAATTCAAATACCTGAGGGTTATGCTTGACTGTTCCCTCTCCTATGCAGAACACATTGAGAATGTGGCCAGAACAGTCAACATAAGAATTGGGCTCCTGCACAGGCACAAGAAATGCCTAACACCTGAAGCACTCCAAACCACAATCCACAGCACAGTTGTCTCCGTCATCGACTACGGATTGGTCATATACAGCTCAGCCACTCCCACCTCACTATGTAGGATAGCAGTAGCCCTAAACAAAGCCAACAGACTGCTCACCAATTCCCCTTGACTAACGCACACATATGACCTTTATGAGCAAGCCGGGTGTCTACAACTTGAAAACAGGATACAATTCCAAACCTGCCTCTTAGCTAAAAAATCAGTACTCTGACTTCAGCCTCCTGGAGTCACAAGCCTATTAAGCTTATTCACAGGCCCACACCACACCAGGAACTCTAACCATCAGGTTCTCACCATTCCTCACTGCAGAATCTCTCAACAGCAGAGGTCATACGCCTACCGGGTACCACTTTGGCTCAAAAACCTCGGCACTGAACATAACACCATGCAGAGATTGGGGCTTTTCAAGACCAAGCTAACACAACACCTATTGAAGAAAAGCTCCTGTGATTGTACTCTGTAATTACTCCACACACACCCACTTCTGACCCTGGTCTTATTCACCTTTCAGGTTATTACCATCTCCTCGCTACTCCTACTTTGTGTCCTTCTACCCTGAATTTTCCCCATTTTTGCCCTGTAATACCCTGCCCTCTCCTCTCCCACCTTCCCCTAAATAGTCATCATGCCACCCCGACTCAGTGCCCCCTACTCTCCTTTCTGGATAGCTGCTTAATGTGTTTTACCTGACAATGCCACCTAGGCTGCTACTTTTACCTGAATTATCCTAGTGTTAAAACCACGTTTGTTTCCTATTTACAATGTCTTTTTGTCTATGCTTACTCACCTAGCTAGATACTCCTAAACCCACACTGTATGTATACCCACCCTTTATGACGTGGAACCTTTGTAAAAGAGTGGTCTCCCACTCAAAGGTATTGTAATCCAAGACTTGAATAAATAAATAAATAAAAATAAAAAAAATACATGGCACAGCAACCAATTGGAGCATGTGCTGGCATCAAGAATAGACTTAAAATACACTTTACATTTAACAGGCTATAGCCCAATCCCTAATGAAGCATCATCAAAATTCTGTTTTATGGGTAGTGCTATTGCATGAGACTTAGAATGATTAATGAACACAAGACAACCACTACAATGGCTTTCACCTCATTAATATGTGATTTTTTTTAAACTGCTCATTTAGACCCTGAGGCAGGTACTGTAGTTCCTGGTGCAACTTTCCTTGGCCATGGGTAATTGTCAGCAGCTGTATACACCTAAGAATATTCAGGACTTCCTGTTTGGTAGCCAGCATGGCAGATAGAGGTGGGATAGGTTGAAAATGGGCACACCAAGGGAATCTGAACCGGAATTTGTTTTGGATTGGATCCCCACTGCCCCCGAATTAGACTCTTACAGATATGTTTGGTTTACTGCACAAGCTCAAAATTGTATTTGCATGGTTATTTTTTTATTTGAGTACATTTTCACGTCACGTCAAAACTCGTTCTTGAAACACTGCATGATTAATCATTTTTTGCTTTCTTCCATATTTTCTAGATAGTTCTCATGCATCCTGGTTACAGCTAAACATCATCACATTAATCTACTCACCTTGGGTCTCGAATGCCTTTCTTTGGAGATGGCATCACTTTAAACCCAGTTATCTTGTTCTGGGCACCCCTCCCCTCACTGTGTTTTTCTCCCATTTTGATTTTAATTTTCATGGCCCAGTTCCATCCGCTTGGTACAATGATTTTCCACTTTCCCCACATCCTCCATCTCCCCCCAACCCTTTTTTCTTCTTTTCTCCCTTTTTTGCTATCAGGTTCTCCAGTTCCCTGCCTTATGACTCTCTCCATTTTGGGAATACTATCTCTTTAGTTTCAGTTTGATGCACATGTGATGTTTACTGTTTATTTTTTTTGTACCACACTTATGGGTTTCTTTCACTTTTTTTAGCGTCACACTTACTGTTTAATTTTTTTTTATTTCATGTGCTTCTGAAAATGAACATGGATGCCTCTCTCCATTTCTTCCTTATATTGGTAACTTGGTAACCTGGTGCTGTGCAGACAGAAGTAAACGACTGCCATTGTGACTGTCTCCCTCTCCACGTGTATCAACTGGTCCCTGTTTTTTAAAAGCATTATTTGTTAAAAACATTAATGAAAAAGCATTCGTTTTCATATGCACTGTATTAGACATTGTTTTTCAGTTGTTATGTTTTATGCCATACTTATGTATATTTTTTAAATCTGTGGGTATGCACGGATGAAAGGAGACAGTAAGACTCCACTCCTAGAGAAAGGTGAAGGGCTGAACTTTGTGCCACATTACACCTCAACAGGATGATTAACAGAACATTAACATAACCATGACTTTGCCTTATTGCTTATTTGTCAGAGGTGACATGGGAAACCCTGTGGATTGTTTTGGTCTTAGCTTACCTACAAAAGAAAATTACTTTGATGAAGTTCCAATTCCATTTTAATTGTGCTAGTGAGCTGCAAACATGGTTCAATTCAGCTCGATGCTACACGGTGTCTTTTTTGTACAGTACCTACTGTATGTGGAGACATGGCAAGGTGAGAAACACCTGGATGTCCTTGACAGCAGGACTCAGACAGAAATAACACTTTGGAGAAACACAATTAATCTTGGAGACATTGCCAAAGAAACCGGTAATATTAAAAAAGTACAAACATTATATTCCGAGTTTATTGGGCTGAATAATACACTGAAGAGATCCTAACTGTTAATCAGGTATTAGTAGCTACAGGATATGATGGAAACAGACAGCTCTGATCTGGAGGACTGCCAGTTATATGTGGCATGGAGTCTACCCAAAAAAACCCAATCCTACCCTCAAGAAAATAAAAGATGGCTGGAGCATCCCAGCAGATTCTGACCCACTTTGAGGGAGGGTGGTTGTTTGATCTACTGTTTGAGCACCTCCTTTAGTAACATGGGAAGAAGCAGCATGAGCAGACAGGGAAGGGAGTCACCTGGCTCTGTGCCTACACATGTCAGTTACATGCTCACAGGTGCACATTCATACTGTTTACCCTGGTGAGGGAGAACAACAGAAAATTCCAGCAAGGAGCAGCATAACTCTTGCACCTCACAGCCCCACTCCTGATGAATAGCTCCCCCCACACACACACAGAAAAAAGCTATGACTAGGGATCTGCTGAAAGTCAGGGGATCTGCCCTCCCCCTCCAATAGTGTAGCCATGGGGATGTATACCACAGGACAATAATAAGCAGTGGCAAGTTCTGGGGATGGTTTGGTTATGTGATGGGGGATGCAGGCTGGGAGGGGTACTAGTTGGAAGGGGAAGCATAAACTGAAAATCAAAAAGCAGATTTTCCACTTGAGGTACTGTGAGTTCATATCTCAAACACAGAAATGCAGCTGGCAGTGGCAGGAAAGGGAGAAGCAGTACTACAGATGCACTCCATTTGCTGAGGAGTGTCTCCTCTATGCCTTGCAAAATTGCTGCCCCCGGTGACCCTGGGTGGGATTTTCGAAGCTCCTAGATCACCACAAGCCCTGGTGTGCAGACAATATGGCGCATAGGGCTTGCAGTGATCTACTGGGATCTTCTATCCCATGCTGGCAACTACTGCAAGTTAGACCAAATTTTTCTGGTCTAACATACGGCATTCCTGGGGGCTATTTTAGGGAGCTTGTGCCAGATATATAGTGCAAGCTGCCGAAAACCATCTAAACTGCCACAACTGCACCTGAAAATTTAAAATCGGGTGCATTTGTGGCCAAGGGTTCAGCGCACTGCCAGTACCTAAGTGTGGTGGCGCAGGGCTGAATGCAAGCCCTGTGCCACCCTTCAAAAATGCTGCCCCCTGTCTCTATCTCCCTGTGACAGCAGACATGACAGCCTGTCACCAGGCCTAGTTTCCTACTCACAGGAATATGTGGTGCTCAGTAACACACTTCACTCTGGCAGGATCTGGGCCCCCAGCAGGTGAGAAGGGCAGGAACAGTGTGGAATGAAGGGTGAAAAACCAAAAAAAAAAAAAAAAGATGAAAAAATATGGGGAACATTTTAAAACCAGGTATGTTCTGAGCTGATTGAAGGCTGCCTAGTTACTTTACTGTTGTAAATTCAGGTCCCCCACCATTCGTAGTGACTCACCAGACTGTCAAAACCAGCAAAATGATATATGCTGGCCACCCCTTTCCTAAAGGATTTCATGAGCATGTTGCTCCCACACCATTCATGTTCACGTTATTTGTTCCACTAGTAAAGTCTATTAGGAATGAAGTCAGTCAAGAGAACTTCATGATTATTCAGTGCATGCCGATGTCCTTATGTTTATTACAGAGAGCTCGATATGGATACCTCTTCATGAGTTTGGCATTCTTGGCTCTGTCCATGTTCTGACAAATTTTTATTAGGCAATGTGGATTACTTTGTAAACCCAACAATTAAATATGCATGATTTCAAAAGAATGCAGTAAAAAGAGACAACATCTCAACTGTTGATACAGTTCCTGAAAACAATGCTGATCTATCTGAATGCCTTGTTTGGATTTTGCTAACTTGTTAAGGCTCACAGACCTTTGAGCTGCAAGATATTTTCATGCAGCACAAAGCACAACATATCAATGTCAAAAAAGCAAACATTCTCCCATAGAATAGTAAATGCATCCAGAGAATGAATCAAATGTACTCTCTGTTTTAAGTAACTGTTGATTAAATAGGAGAATTTAATCAATGTCACCGGATGTTCTTTGACCAACTGGGTTGCCTCCTTTTTCCAACCCATGTTATACACATAATTAGTCAAGCCCCAGCTCTACTGCTGGTAGTATAGCCCAGAGGTTACAGTAACAAGCTGTGAATGGGCTTGGTACATCCAGCGGACCTGGGTTTTATTCCCACAACCTCCATGTGCATACTGTGTGACCCTGACCAAGTCACTTAACAACCCCAGTGCACTTGGGTGGTCCCTAACAATAGGCATTTTGCCCAGTGGGCTTTAATCAGCTACTAAAAAAATTAACAGAAAAAACCTCTAAAAGACAGACTTACACTTAGTACACAGTAGGGAAGGCAGTCAGAACAGCAAAGGCCCGAACCGAGGAAAAGATAGCCAACTCAGTTAAGAAGGGGGAATAAAACCTTTTTTAGGTACATCAGGGAGTGAAGGAAGACCAAGGGAGGGATAGTGAGGCTTAATAAATGGGGGGGTGGGCAGAGGGTGACAGTGAAAAGGCAGAGATACTAAACAAATATTTTTGCTCAGTATTTACAAATGTGAGGGGAGGTACCTCAAACAAACAATAGAAACACTCTGGATACAGAAGTTGATACCAGCCCATTTACAGAAGAAAGGGTTCTGAAAGAACTCTTAAAACTGAAAGTGGACAAAGCAATGGGGGCCTGATGGGATTCATCCCAGAATTCTAAAATAACTAAGGGTAGAACTAGTGACACCACTGACTACCTTCTTTAACAAATCATGGGAGGATGGGGTGGTACCTGAGAACTGGAGGAGGGCAGATGTGATTCCCCGTCATAAAAGTGGGAGCAGGGCAGAAGCAGGAAACTACAGACCTGTTAGTTTATCCTCAGAGATAGGAAAAATGATGGAATCACTTCTGAAGGAAAGAATTGTCGACTACCTAGAGGCCAGATGGGCAGCGGACCCAAGGCAGCATGGATTCACAGCGGGAAGGTCATACCAGATGAATCTAATAGATTTCTTTGACTGGGTGACCAAAGTAGTAGATCAGGGAGGGGCTGTGGACATGTCCTACCTAGACTTTAGCAAGGCATTTGACTCAGTCTCATACAAAAGATTAATAATATACAAGTTATCCAGCCTGGGAGTGGGTCCCAATATGATATCCTGGGTAAAGAATTGGCTGGAGAATAGGACACAGAGGGTAATAGTATATGGAGTCCACTCTGAAGAAAGAGGGGTTACTAGTGGGGTACCGCAGGGTTCAATATTAGGACCGGTCCTCTTCAATGTCTTTATAAGCGACATTGCAGAGGGACTGGAAGAAAAGTATGTCTCTTTACAGATGACACAAAGATCTGCAACAGAGCTGATGCAAGTTGGGGTGGAAAAGTGAGAGAGGAACTTGGCAAGGTTAGAGGAATGATCAAATGTATGGCAGCTTAGATTCAATGCTGAGAAGTGCAAGGTAATGCACCTGGGAAACAAAACCCAGGGAAGAGTACACAATGGGGTGAGATACTAACAACAACAAAAATGGAAAGGCACCTGGGGTAGTCATATCAGATGACTTAAAGGTGGGCAAGCAATGTGAGAGAGCAGTAAGTAGTGGGGAGATACTGGGATGCATAGGGAGAGGCATCACCAGTAGAAAACAGGAAGTTGTTATCTCTCTGTACAGACAGCTGGTGAGACCCCATCTGGAGTACTGTGTGCAGTTCTGGAGACCCAATCTCCACAAGGACATAGACAAGATGGAAGCTGTCCAGAGGAGGGCAACTAAAATAGTGCAGGGTCTGCACCGGAAGACATATGAAGAGATACTAAAGGAGCTTAATATGTATAGCCTTGAGGAAAGGAGGGGGGGGGACATGATAGAAACTTTCAAGTACATCAAGGGAATCAACAAAGTCCAAGAGGCAGCATCTTTCAAACAAAGAGGTGTGCAAGAACAAGGGGCACAATTTGAAGATAGAGTGAGGCGGCTCAGAGGTAATGTAAGGAAGTATTTTTTCACAGACAGGGTTGTGGATGCATGGAACAGCCTTCCGGAGGAGGTTGTGGAGTCAAAAACAGTGGTTAAATTCAAGCATGCACAGGACAGTCATAAGGCAATTCTAGGGGGTGGGGGTTGAAAGAAGTAGGCTGCTGGTTAACTAGGATCTGAAGCTTATCCATTAGGTAGAGAAATAGGCAGACTGGGTGGGCCAAGCGGTCCTTATCTGCCATCAAATTCTATGTTTCTATGTAAGCATTTAAACAAGAGCTGCAGTAGCAGTTTACAACATGAACCACAGAAAGTTAAAAAGTTAAAGCTTGGTGGACTTTGAGATCCTTACTAGAAAAATGCAAGTTTTTGATTCAAAAGCTGCAAATCACTGAGTCATATCAAAGCATGCCACCACCAACAAACTAAGGGTGGTTGAACATTTTGCATTTTAAGATTAAAAAGGGTCTTGCTGTCAGCCAGTTGGAGCAGTGGCTAGACTGCTGCTCACAACACTGGTGACCTGGGTTCGGGAATGACCCTGGGTCACCTGGGCTGGCCGATGGAAAAGAACTGAGCATCTCGGAGGATGCCCTCCTCCACTGGGGAGGAAGTCATTTCATCCACGCTGCAATACTGCCTCCTGGGTGACAACAGATGTCAGTGAAGCAAGGGCACTGAGTGGGAGGGGGAAGATGCTGGCTGGGGACTTGGGCTCTGCTCAAACTGCATGAACTTTAGAGATGCTGTGAAGTTTTAATTCACCCACAAAGTTCAGGCAAATTACTGAAATCCACCTTCCTAGAGAATTTTGCAAATTTTCGTCCCTATGTTAAAAATGTACTTCCTCTAACTTTGCCTTGTATATTCATTCCCCTTGTAACTTTACCTTTGGTGTTGCCGAAGTGAATGCTTGTGACAATGAGGCTTTTGGTAAACACTTTTTCTAAAGGTCACATAGTACAGCTTCATACAGTGGCTGTTCCTGACTTGCTTCCTGTTTTTAATTTCTAATCAGGCTAGGAGAGTAGAAGGAGCCTGTTGTGTATCCGAGGAAAATATATGTTTCAAATGCTGCTTACAGCTATTGCTTTACCATTTTGTCTTTCTTGTGTTGTAGTTCATTTAGGGAACAGTTTTAATAGTTAATCTTTATCATAAATCTCTTTTTTAGACCTATTTGTTATCTTTATTTTCCTCTGTCTTGAATCTTTTCTGTCTCCATCTCTCTTTTTTTTTGTTTGTGATTATTAAGAGTCATGCTCGTGGTGGACATGCGTGCACCCATGGAGATGCCAAAGTGATCTGCTGTCTGTGCTTTTTGAAGGAGCCCCCCCCCAGGACCTTAGTTCCTCCTCATCCTCCTCCTAAGCAAGCAGCAGCAACCAGGTGCCCAGTATTGTTTCTCCTGTCTACCGCCATCCAAGTGGTCAACATGGCCATTCCTCTATCTCTCCTACGAACTATGGGCACAAATTGGATTACTGCCTCCTGTGTACTGTCAATTATGGTGCTAACAGCTTGGAACCTACTCCTAATCTCCACCTTCACATTCTGCATACCTCCCCCCAATACCACTCACACTCTGTTACCCTGATCCCCCACATGGCTGAACTAACTCATCCTACTCCTTGCCCCCACCGCTACTCTATCTTTACCAGCTACTACCTGGTCCCACTATCCTATGAGCCCCTCCTCGCTTCTATTCCTATGCCCAACTTTGGTCAACCCTCCACCTAATTACCTCCCGCACATCTCAAGCTGTCCACCCTAAAGCGTTTCCTAGGTGGTGCTCTCCCACAACATGGTGTTATTATATATTTCCTCACTATTTAACTTTTGCCTTAGTACTCCTTGCAGCGGACAACATACACCCCAACCCTGGCCCAGCACCAGCCCTCAACCCTTCAAGCTCAGTGATCAACTCCCCTACAAAGGTCACCACTGCTACTCAGTTTGACTCCCTTCCCCGTGGACTATGAGTACTCCACCTAAACATTCGTAGCCTAGCCCCCAAGCTTGATCTGCTCCAGGTGCTAGCTGCCCAACATGCCCCTGACATCATCATCTTATCAGAAACCTGGCTAAACCCTAACTTCAAGGACCCAACCATCGCCATCCCAGGATTCGATGTCACTTGTCAAGACCGAACCACCTGAGGCAGAGGAGTTGCGATCTACACCACCTCAGACTTACAATTCTCCGTTACACTTGCTAAAATGGAGCCCAAAGCCTTTGAACTGCTCATGCTCCAATTGTCCCTTCCCTTCTCACTCCCTATTTATGTTGCAGGTGTACACTGCTGTCCTGGAACCCCGACCACAACAGTCATCGACCTTCTAAGCCACCTAGCCTCCCTAGCCCCATTGGGTGAACTTTATATTATGGGATATTTTAATTACAACTGGCCATCTCCCTCTTTTAACAAAGCTCATTCTGACATAACAGCCCTCAATCTTACCCTGGTCATCTCGGAACCAACACATATTAACCTCAAGACTGGCAATCACTCCCTACTTTACTGGGCTCTCCCCTCCCACCCCCACTGGGTCATCAAGTCCAGCCTACTTCCAGACTCCATAAGTGACCATCACGTCACCTACTTAGTGCGCAAAATCCATCACCATAAATCCCCTCCCAAATTTCTAGTACAATGGCCATATAAAACACTAAACCTTACCCCCTTCTGGAAGAACTAGCTCATGCAAACTGGGGTCATCACCTTAGAATTAATAAAATGGATGATGCCCTTTCACATTTCTATAACATCTTCCCCAGCATCTGGGATAATCATCCCCCCTTACGACTCATTAGGGTCCGGGGGACACACCTTCCCTGGATTTCCCCTGAACTAACAGCATGCCAAAATGCCCAGGACAAGGTGTGGAGAACTTGCAAGACTACGCTCCTCCTAGGTGACAACATCACCTACCGCATGCTCTGAAACAAGTGCACCAAGTCCACCCGACTAGCCAAAGCTGAATATTTTAACTACACATTCGACGCCAATCTATGTAGGCCATCTAAATTTTGGAAAGTTATCAACTCCCTTCCCCCCCATCGACAAATCCCTCCCCACTATCATTCTCAAAAGGGACTCTCCTCTCAGACCCTCTTGTGGTTGCCTCTGAGTTGAACTCCCACTTCACCACATGTGCTACTACCCTACTTGCCTCCCTTCCAGCTGTAACCCCACCCACACACCATGCTGAAGCTCCTAAACCCCTTCCCGGCCTGAACATCTTCTACTTTGGGAACATCTCTCCTTTGGAAGCCCTAGATGCCCTACTCACCCTGAACCCCTCCAAGGGAAAGTCCCCCAACAGGATGGACATCAAACTCCTCTACCTATCTGTCCCGGCCATTGCATCTCCCCTCACCACCCTTCTAAACCTTTCGTTTGCCACTGAATCAGTTCCTGCAGAGTGGAAGCATGCCACAGTCATACCACTTCCAAAAGGAGGGGACCCCACCACCGTGGCAAATTACCGCCACATCTTCCTCCTCCCCACCCTCGCAGAACTTGAGGAGCACCTTGTGCTTTCACAACTCTCCAACTACCTCTCAGAATCCAACTTCTTCACACCTTTCCAGTCTGGATTTAGGAAACATCACTCTACCACCACTTCCCTACTAAGAATCTTGGACTCCATCCTCTCGGGGACAGACAAAGGTCTAATTACATCAGCCATCTTTGTCAACTTAGCCAAAGCTTTTGACACTGTCTCCCAGCCCCTGTTGTTATCCTGCCTATCCGAAGCTGGGTTATCCGTGACTGCCATCAACTGGTTCAGAGCCTACCTGCAAGGCAGAACTCAGTCTGTAAAAATTGCTGATTCTACCTCACCTCTACTCCCAATTGACATTGGTGTTCCCCAGGGCTCAGTTCTCAGTCCCATTATCCTTACCATCCTGCTAAATGACCTGCCATAAACCTGTTCATCTACCTCAATTCACATGTATGCAGATGACACAGTCCCCTTTTCCTCTGGCCGGACCCTCGAAAAGGTTGCTACCAGTCTACAGACTGATTTCAACAAAACACAGCTCTGGTTGGGGGGCGTGGCTTGGACCCGGAGAAGATGACAGCTTGAACTTTTTGCTCTGCCCTGGCCTGACACGAAACTATATACTGACCACCAATATGCTGGACTGAAGGCTCACTCTGTGATTTGATTTTAACCCCTACTTACCCCTGTCACCACTCTTTGAGTTTTTTTGTTTTTTTTCTTCGGGGATAGCCATGCGTTATTCCACCCAGCGATCCGCTCAGATATCGGTCCTGCTTTTCTCCGGTTAGGCCACACAGGCTCGAGCGTGCTTTCTCAATTGCCCAGTCTCCTTTCACAGTGGAGCAGCAGCGCCTTGCTTTCTTTCCCCCCTCCCTTGTCGGACTGTGACTACAACTACAGACCACTAATATCAGCACCAGTTACCACCTAAACGGAAATTCAACGATTCAGGTGCAAAATTATCTGCTTCCTGTCTCCACATAGCTCACTGGTTTTACCACCGAAATGGATCAGTCTGCCAACAACGGTGAAGGAGCCACTGCTCGGACAGCCCATGGCAATCCAGATCAAATGCAAGTGGGGGAAGCTTTCTAGAGTGGACACCATTGGCACCTCCTTAGCGGGTAACATGGCGGATGTCTGCAGGCTTGAGGACCAACATAATGTCCTTGAAGAATGAGTGGAAGAGCTGTAAGGCCAACATTTAAATGTATTGCACAGACTTAAGGATCATGAAGCCAAGCTTGTGCACCTGTGGCACAGAGCTGAGGAGCAGGAGAACCGTAGTAGGAGAAATAACATACAAATTCTCGGAGTACCAGAGGGAGCAGAGGGCCCTAACCTGGAGAGGTTTCTAAATGAGTGGCTTCCCTAACTAGTAGGAGACCGTTGAAAAGAGCCAGTGAGCACTGAACACATGCACCCTGTCTTCAGCAATCCGAACAATAATAAAGGCCCTTGGACTATAATCGCCTATCTGCTACGCTTGCCAGCTAAGGAGCAGTTACTTAAGGCTACAAGAGACATTGGGGCACTAACTTGGAGGGGCCACACAATATCTATTTATAGAGACTTCAAGCAAGAGGACGCGGCTAAGTGCAAAGCATATAACCCACTGAAAAAAATTCTGAATGCAAACTCATTTCAACATAGATTCAAAGGTCTCACTTCATTGTACCTCTCCAAAAATGGCCAATCTTTTCTTGCAAAATCTCCTTGGGAGGCCTAGATCCGGAGACAGTGACAGAATATGTTGGTAGGAACTACATCTCCCAGACGCCTCTGGGAACTGCGGGGCAGGATAGCACAAGGAACTAATAGGAAGGGTAACGCTGCCTCAGGGGATCATGATTGTAGATGGACGGGTCCATCCAATGCTGCTTCCCCCACTCACAGACAGCTATGGTCTCCATCTCCCAAAGGGACCAAGCAACCGCTGCCCCAAGTCGCATCTCACCCAGCTCCTGATGCACCTGGTACTGACCCAAAGCCTAAACTGTTGGAAACAGCTGATTCTGCCCTCTTAGCAAGACACTGTCCACGCTCCAGAAGTTGTCGCTCCACTTTACAGAGCAAACTCACCGAATCTCCCCCAGCCAAGCTCCTGAAGGTGGACTTATCACCGGAGAAGGAAAAGCACCTATGCAGCACTGACGACCGAACAGAGGTTCTTATGGATGATCCGGTTCCCTTGGACTGGGCAACAGCAGTGGAAGAGAATGAAGGGGAAATCGGTAGCTAGCGTTTTGAAACCTGGGCTAAAAACGTTTGCAGAAGCTCTTTGTGACACCTAGCACTTGAAATGGGAGGGCCCTTAAAGCAACAGGATTAACTAATGGTTTGATGGCTGTATCGTTTCAATCCACAGTGGTTGTAAGTTCCTATGCCTTCACTAGGCCGATGATGGGGGATGATGACCCCCCCCACAGCGTACCCTGATATCATCTAATGGTTACAGGCATGGGAATTATCCCCCTTTGCTCTATCTCTCTGTGATCTGCCAGATCACCCCATATAGTGCCTGTATCTGCCCCCTCTTCTTTCCCTCCGCTGATGAATATTGCAATCCTTCAGCCATGCTCTTAGGAAAGAGCGGTATTCTCCAGAATGGTACCTAGGCTAAGACGCACCTCTGGGTGTCTTTGCCATGCTGTGTATAACTGGCTAATCCCCTCCCCAATTTCTCATATCTCAGGTAAACTACTTTCTTCTCTCTTTTGTTTGAACTCCATAAGCAATGAGTGGTTTGACAGACCCCCCCCCTTTCCTTCCCACTTTCCAGACAGGCAAACCTCACCTGCTTTCCGCTGGTCAGTCGTGCTCCCCCCCCCCCCTTCATTCCGGGGCGGTCACGGTCGCCAGATTTATCCCGACTGCTCGAATCAGGCCTCATGGCCAGGTCTCTGAGGTCGGGCTGGGACAGATCACCCAAATCTGGTGTGACTCTTCCCCTCTATATATTTGGTGTCTGAAGCAGTGTGACTTAGGGGCGTATCTGTCCCTTTTCATGCGTACAAGTCGGCACTGACAACTGAGTTACTGTTGATTACTTGGAAGAATCATACTATATTATATCTAACTTGTTGTTTGATAATTGTTTGTTGTTAGACTACTTTTCCCTTTCAAGTTGTTTCAAGATACATAACGTGTGTGTTCTTTCCATTTTATCCAGGTAGAACACTCATCACTGTCATCTTTCCTCCTTCTCAGCACTTATCTACTGGAGGCTTATCAGCTTTATACGCCCTATTGCAGGCCTGTAGCCAGATACCCTCTTTCCTTCTCCTTTCTGCCCTTTTTCCTGCTGCTGTCTGGGTGAGTACCTCTTCCTTTTGTTGCGTGTCTGGTAGGAACAATCATGGTCTCGACTACGGCTGCACCGCGTGGCTGGGAGTGTCTCCTGGAACGTACGGGGCCTGAACCATAAAGCAAAGCGAGCTAAAGTATTGCAATATTTGAATTCGCTGGGTGTGGACATAGTCCTGCTTCAGGAGACGCACCTTACCAGCTGCACGGTGCAGTGGTTAAAGAAGCTCTGGGTGGGAACAGTGCTAGCCAGTTGTGCCTCCACTAAGTCCAGGGGAGTGGCCATCCTTCTACGGAGGACAGGACCATGGACTGTCGAGGTTCAGTGCCAGGACTCATTAGGGAGATGGATAGTGGCCAAGCTGACGTATCCTGGTGGTAAGGTTATAATAGCCAATGTTTATGGCTTTAACACAGACTCTGGAGATGTCTATTCAGAATTGAGCCAGGCCTTTACTGAGCTCTCTGGTGATGACCTCAATATCCCAATCCTGCTCAGAGGAGACCAAAATCTAGTGCGAGATATCTTTTTACATAAGTCTCTCCCCACATCTCAGTCCCACCCGAAGGTCTTAGAAACATTAAACACTCAGATATCTGAATGGGGGTTACGGGACCATTGGAGAATCCATCATCTGGATGGACGGGATTATACCTTTTTCTCCAGCGTACATGGGACCCATAGCAGACTAGACTTCTGGTTAACCAATCACACTGCAATGCCTGGGATAGGATCTTCCACCATTGAAAGCATAATCATATCAGGCCATGCCCCTGTGACAGTCACATTTCTACCTCTGCGGCAAGGCTCACCCTCCACAAGGTGGAGATGTAATCCATTATTGCTTCAGGATGCAGCCACAGTCTGGGAGGCTTTCAAAGCAGTTATTAGAGGGAAAATCATCTCCTTCTCAGCAGCTAAAAATAAAGCAAGAGCAAGACAAATAACAGCTACAGAGTGAACTGGCACGTCTGGAAAAACAATTTAAGTTGTCTACCTCTAACCCACTTAACTCCCCTCTCCTGGCTGACATCACCGGCTTAAAATATAGGCTTAATGCGCTGTTCAACAGGAAAGTGGAGTGGCAACTAACCCGGGCTAAACACATATCCTGGGAGGGAGAGGATAAGGAAGGGAAGTTATTAGCTTACTACCTGTGGAAGCAACAAACTTCCTCCAGAATCCTTGCCCTAAAGAGTAAGGAGGGAAAGACTGTAACAATGCCTAAAGCTATCAACGAAGTTATGAAAATTTTTTACTAGGAGCTATATGAGTCTCAAAATGCCCTA
Source organism: Neoceratodus forsteri (assembly GCA_016271365.2). Classification (NCBI taxonomy): domain Eukaryota; kingdom Metazoa; phylum Chordata; order Ceratodontiformes; family Ceratodontidae; genus Neoceratodus; species Neoceratodus forsteri. Next base: position 781,751,837 of record CM028133.1, read on the forward strand.
TCGGATGACAAGCTATCCCCCCGACTGCAAATCTTCTGCCTAGGAATGCAACTCCCCCTACTTTCCAATGAGCAGGCCTATGCTCTAGATGTCCCTATAACCCAGGATGAACTTCGGTCAGCTGTATCCAGATGGCTAAAGGGAAGGCCCCGGGGCTGGATGGGATGTCAGTAGAGCTATATTAGGTACTGCAGGATGAGATTACCACCCCCCTTCTGCGAGCTCTCCAAGAAGCCCAGTGAGACACAATACTCCCCCCAACTATGCGCGAGGCTCTCATTACATTAATTCCCCAAAAATCCTTGGATAGCCTATTGTGTGCAAATTATAAACCCATATCACTTCTTCCAGTAGACACCAAGATACTGGCCAAAATCTTGGCAACCAGACTGTCCCCAGCTCTATCAAACCTGATTCACCCCTCACAAATGGGGTTTTCAAAGTGGAAATCCAGTGCAGATAATCTACGTCTTGTTCTGAACCTTAAATGGTTAGCATTACACTCTGACATCCCAATGGCTGCCTTAGCGGTTGACTTTGCTAAAGCATTCGACTCCCTAGAATGGGCATATCTCCACCAGATTCTTCGGCTATATGGCTTTGGACCCCATTTTTGCTCCTGGGTTTTCACACTGTATAAATTGCCTACGGCCAGAATCCTCACTAACAGGGATACCTCCTCCCTCTTCTCCCTCCATAGAGGCACCAGACAGGGTTGTCCTCTTTCCCCTCTCCTTTTCCTTATAGTTCTGGACCCTCTAATCAGAACACTTGCCAGCACCCCAAGTATCACCGGTATTCCTGTGGGAAAAACCTCCTACTTAGTCAACGCATATGCAGACAATATGCTGCTTACCCTTTCTAATCCCCAGTCCTCCCTCCCCCTGTTCTGTCAGTCTTACAGGAGTTTGTATCACTGTCTGGACTTGCAGTGAATCAAAAGAAAACAACGCTCTCTCCCCTAAACAAGAAGTGTAGTAGGCACTGTCTGGCTGGAACAGATATTACCTGGGCCCCACAAGGCTTCCCATATTTGGGCATCACCATCACGACAGCCTGGAAGGACTTAGAACCAGCCAATTTCTCCCCGCTCTTAGCATCCCTGACTGCCAATATCCACACTGGAGGAAGCTACACCTAATATTAAAAGGAAAGGTAGAGGCTGTTAGAATGTTTGTTTTTCCAGAGTCTGCTACCTACTTAATAACCTTGCAATCCCTCTCTCTCTCAAAAGCCATTTCAGGCCCTAGACAGACTAGTTGTAGTTTTCCTCTGGGAGTGTGGAGCCCCTAGGTAGGGATGAGCAAAACTAAGAGCCTACTGGATCAATGGAGGATTAGGCCTCCCCTGGTTCTTGGGATATCAGCTTTTCTTTCACATGGTTCAGGCTGTGGCTTGGTTTGCCCCACGATCCTCTCCTTCTCCTCCCCAGTGGGTACTACTAGAAGCTGCCTTGTCAACAGAGGTTCCTCTTTACTGTATGTTATCTAGCAGGAAACCCACTAAGCTCCAACTTACACTACTCATGACAAACACATGCAGGTTGTGGCGTTCAGTGATGGCAATAACAGGTGTCCCAAGTGCTGCTTATCCCCCTCTTCTTTGCTATGCCCCGCTTTGGAATAACCCCCTCATCAAGGTAGACCATAAACTGCTTCAATGGGCCTCATGGACCTCTAGACATATCCAGACAGTAGCTGATCTCCTCCTTCCGAATACTCGTACACTGACGTCCTTCGAACAGCTCAAAGCTAGATATGATCTACCATCTCAAGATTTCTGGAAGTTTTTCCAGATATGGAGGATTTTGACCCTTCTCCTTCAAATCTGTCCGTCTCAGTCTCCTTGGAAATGCCTGAGCAATCTCTCTCAACCCAACAGAGGCAGAGGCCTAGAAGGTGCCCTGTATCAAACACTTTGGGATACCCAGCCGGATGTCACCTTAACTAGCAAGGCCGCATGGGAGTGTGACCTCCCTCATCCTTTATCTCCGCAACAATGGTCAGAATGCCTTAGAGTGGCCCACACGGCATATGAAGACACAAAGAGTCAACTGATCCAATTAAAAATCCTCCTTGGGTGGTACCGAACCCCTACAGTCCTCCACAAGCTAAAGATAATTCCACAGGATAGCTGTTGGAGATGCCACTCTTCCCGGCCCACCTATACCACATCTTGTGGACATGCCCAATAATCAGTACTTTTTGGACCGCAGTCCTGAACTATTGTTCTACCATAGTAGGTCAGCCACTATCTCTTCAACATTACCCCCTTCTGTTGAGGGCACCTCCACATTAAATTTGCTTCCACCGCCCGATAAAGCATGGGTCCTGGCTGCTGTCATGGAAGCGAAGAGAGTCATCCTAGTGAAATGGAGGCAACCTTCACCTCCTACACTTTCTCAATGGCGGGCAGCCTCGGCCAGACTGGCTGTTTTTGAGAGACTTAGCAGTGGCCAGAGGAAAACTTCCTGGCTACTACTCGAAATGGAATCCCTACCTGCACTCCCACAATTGTATAGTGCCCCCTCCTCCACTGCAAAATCCTCCTAGCACTTGACATTAGACTGGCTCTGCTCTGAAATGTCTAACACAGAGCTTCTCCCCTGTATGATTACTAGTATGCTCCCTACCACCCTCATCTCTATCTCCTATTAATTTCCATGTTTCAGTCCTGATCTACTGATAATCCAGATACTCTGTCACCAAACTACCTGATCTATGTTAGGCAAAAGAATATGTGGCAGGATATTGTTATGTAAATGAGCTGTTTGTGCTACATTGCATTGTTGTTTTGGACTTTATTTCTACCAAATGCTGCACCTGTATAAAACATACTACAATCAAATCACTTAGACCACAGTATATGCCTTGGTGGAGACTGACTGAGACTTTTATAGGTGCTAAGGTAGTTTATTGCTATCTCATATATCGTTCTGCTACAGTTGAATGTCTTATAAGCTGTTTTCGCTCTACTTGTCTGGGACTGTACTTAGTAGTATGCTTGTTATTGTGTATCTTATAAACAATGTGTTACATATTGAAAAACTCAATAACATTTTACATGATAAAAAAAAAGTACAGCTCTGGTTTAGCTCCCACCAACTATCCCTCAATGCCATGAAGACAGTCTCCATGACCTTCGGCACTAGGCAGAGACTATCCAGGCTTACCTCACACCTGATCTTCCACACCCTTGTTGGGACAGTCCTTGAGGACGTGTCTACCTTTAGGTACCTAGGTGTCTGGCTTGACCAACACTTATCCTTCTCGGCCCATGTGGATGCTATCCTGAAAAAACTGCACCCTAAGCTCGGTGCTCTCTATAGGAATCACAGTAGTCTCCCACTACCCATGAGATGTGAAATAGTGCAGAAAATGATATTACCTACCTTCGACTACTGCGATGTAGTCTACAGTGGTGCTCCCAAGTCTACCCTATCCAGACTGGACCCTCTCTTCAATGCATTCTGTCATTTTGCCCTCGATACCCCCCTCATACCCATCACTGCTAGCTTTACCATTTGCTGGTGGTCCCCTCCATTAGCAACCAGCTCCTACTTCACAGTGCTAAATTTGCTTCTACCCTCTGGCTCGGGTCCCTTCCACCCCACCTCTCCTCCTCTCTGTCATCTTCTCCAACCCACTTTCATGCCCTTAGGTCTACTGACTCCCGACTGTTGGTAAGCTCTCACCGTCGGACCACTGCAGGCCAATCAGCCTTCACCTACCATCTCCCAAAGCTCTGGAATGAACTGCCGGTCCAAATCCACCACTCCTCCTCTAGGCATTCTCTATCTTCTGCCCTGACAAACTTCTATGCAGTAAACTGATCATGCATCTGACCTCCTCTTCCCCTCCACTAGCCCAACCCCCCCTTCCCCCCATTCCTACTACTGCTCCCCCCCCACATCCTACACGGCCTGATCAGTGGCTTTAGCAAACTGCTACAAATGCTGGCATATATCTACCAACCTCCGCACTTACCTCCTACTGCACTTCTAGCCTTGTCTCTCTGTCTAACGTGTTCCCGTAGTTGTGGCTGTCACCTATGTATTGTGTAAACATAATCTAGGTCTTAACCTAATTCCTTGTTCTCCCATGGCTGATAACATAGTATTGTTTAAACCTACCGTATGTTGTGTCCCTTCTTGATGTAGCCCCCTTTGCATACAAGGCTGTTGCAAAGCCCTGTACACTGTTACTCTCACTCTTTGTACTAATGTGTAATTCAAATTCAAGTCAATGTAAGTAATGTTACTCTCAGTTCATGACTCCAATGTGTAACTCAATGTTATGTATCACGTAATCATCTGCTCTCCTCTGTCCCCCGGTTGCACCGTGAGATGAGCATCTTGTTGCTCAGCATGCCTTTCCTGGTGAATCATTTCAATAAATAAAAATACAAAATCCTCCAACAGGGTAGCATCAACAGCAGGAGAAGATAAGCCTTGCAAGCTTGCATAAGGCTCCAAACCAGCAGGAGCCAGAAAATAGTGAGGAACAGAACAGTGGCCCTCTGTTCTCCCAGAGATGAAGCGACCACAACCCCTTGTGCCCCACAATCATGGTTCCATTATCCTTAGACTCCTCTGTTCCTCCAGCACCAGCAGCTCGTCTATGCCACCAGTACCTCAAATCTTTCCTAGTGTGGGATTTTTTTTACAACTGACCCAACTGACCACAGTGTAGTCACTTGTAATTTATGCAAGGCCATGGACTGCTGGGACAAGCAAGGTACACATTTGGGTACTGGTGGTCAAAGAACCCATTTAAAAAAAAAAACTGATCAGAGTGGGCGAAGTGACAAAGGAAAGCAGAGAATGGTGGTACTGGGGGGGGTAGTTGTTTGTCTGTGCTAGCAGAGTTCCAACAAACTGTGTGCATCATGCAAGTCTGCATTGCACAGTGGGGTGAGGGCAAGCCTGCTTGAAGCACCTGCCTCCCCCTGTTTCCACTTCAAGCAACTGAACCAGCAGCAACCACACAGCCAACAGCAACAGCATTGTCACTGGAGTTCGCCGGCCTAAGGGAGGAAGTGGGAGACCTCTGTCATCTGCATATATCCTCTCCAATCACAAGAAGTCGTTCAAGGGGATGACTGAGCTCCACCACAGTGGTGTGGATGGTAGTGGGGTCAGTAAGCTTGGCAGCTGGCATTTGCTGAAAATATTAAAACAGTTTAAATCCCTACTAATGCCTAACTTTATTTCCTATTCTGTTTCTAGTCTTTTCTTCAAGCTGTCCTACTTGCTTGTTTCTAACAAAAAAAATTTAAATTTGCAAAAACATTTAAATCTATCTTTACTATCTAACTGTATGATTTAACATACTGTTCCTTGTCTTTATATCTGTATTCTTGCTACTGTCTTAAAAAAATCTATACTTAATAATTATATTTTATTGATACCTTTCCTCTCTATTTCAGTTTCTTTCCTTCATTTTTTTCATCTACCAGAAACAAATGTGTCAGGCTGCTACAGGTAGGGCTATGTGGAACTGCGCTGTATGTTCTTACTGCCCCAACACTGTTGCCATGACTCACTTAGTGCTAACTATGCATAAATCATAATTTACATAAATTCCCTTCTCCCAGAACTTTTTGAGTGTGCTAAAAATTTAACAGGCTACTACACGTTCCCACATGGTAGAGCAGTGTAAAACTACCCCAAACACCACTGTTATAATGATTCGCATTAATTCTCCGATCGCAGAATTTTTCCTTGCATGCCCCCCAAAATTTGACAGGTTGCTACATGCTGCCACATGGTAGATCACAATGTGGGACTGCCCCAAACACTGTTGTTGTAATGTATTTTGTGTTAATGGTGTGTTAATCACAATTCACTTTAATTAAATGAATTCCAGAAATCTTCTCTAGTGCCACAAAAATTGAACAAGCTGCTACATGGTACTTCACAGTGTCCTACTGCATCAAACACTCCTGTTGTAATGCACTTTGCATTAATTGTGCATTAATCACAATTCACATTAATTATGTTAATTCCAGAATTTTTCTTGAGCGATCCAAAAAGTCTGACAGGCTGCTACATGCTGCCACATGGTAGTTCATAATGTGTAACTGCTGCAAACACTCTTGTTGTAATTTAATGCACTTTGTGTTAACTGTGCGTTAATCAGAATTCACATTAATTATGAGACTTCCACAATTTTTATCTAGTGCCACAAAAAATTGGACATACTTTCGAAATTTGCAGATGATACAAAGTTAGGTGGTAGGTGGATTCCGACTATAATATGGACTTCTTAGTAAATGACCTCTCAGTATTCGAGCATTCGGCACAGAAAAACTAAATGACATTCAATACAGACAAATGTTCCGTTCTCCACTTAGGTTACAATAATCCCAAACAAACTTATACACTATATAATATTATCATTAAATCTTCAATATGTGAAAGAGACTTGGGCATCCTGATAGATGACAAATTATCCTCCTCCAATCACTGTAATCATGCAGCTAAAACTGCTAATTCACTACTTAGGTGCATTAACCATACATTTATATCTAAGACAGAGGAATGTATTATCCCATTGTTTAAAGCATACATCAGACCATATACAGATTATGGGTCACCAGTGTGGAGTCCATACATGGTCTGGGGAATTCAAGTGATTGAAAGAGTTCAGAGAAGGGCAACAAAAATGGTGCTCCATTTAGCATCACTACCATATCAAGAGGGGCTTCAAAAAACAGGTCTACATTCACTGGTGCTCCAGAGGTGATCTTCTGTTCTTATATAAACTTCTCAAATCACCCTCTCTGATGGACAAATGTGGTATTGTTAAAACACAAAGAAAAATAGTACCTAGACTTCACAATCAACAACTAATGGTGTGTAAAGCAAAAACAAACAGGAGGCTTCATTTCTTCTAGGTAAGAACACCAAGGCTCTGGAACCAGCTACCACAAGAGCTGGCAGACTGTAATAACTCTGAATCCTTTAAAAAGGGTGTAGATCATTGGCTCTCCAAAAACTACAACAAAACGTAATTTCCCACACATGTGGGGGACAATCAAGATAGGCTTCATGGCTTCCTTTTGTTCTCACTTACCTAGTAAACAAACCTAGTAAACATGCTGCCACATGGTAGTTCACAGAATTTAACTGCCCCAGACACTCTTGCTGTAATGCATGGTGTGTTAATTGTGCATTAATCACAATTCACATTAATTCTCTTTTCAAACAGGCAAAGTAGACAGAAATGCAGCAGGCTACAATAAGTAAGGACATGATTTTAGGCTATCTGAGAAGCTCCTGCACTACTACTGCAGATTATGATAGTGTGCTATGCATGGAACCCTGAGAACCCCCCATGACTAATGCATTTAACTACAGTCAAGTCATCATCACTCACAGCGAAACCTGGTTTCAGGGACTGTGGGTTCAGCCACTCATCAGTCTCAGTCAGGAGCAGTTATAACATTTTCTGACCTGTGCGTGATCCAGTTATACTCTCCACTGCCAGTGTGGCATGCGGGTGAATACCCAGAATACCGCTAACACTGCAGTTGAGCTTCATACAATTTTTCTCCATTCCAGCATCAAATACTACCCTAGGTACCTGTTCTCAGCGGGCCATAATACACAGATAAGAACTACCAGCTGTTTGACCACTGGTCCACATAGCCATACTAAGATGCATGTATGGTGATGCTGCTGAGTGTTGCAGGGCATGTATTACTGTGCACAACAGTCCTATAAAGTACAGAAATGGCACAGGTCCAGAAACAGGTTTAAGATGGAATCTACCATTTTAGATAGACATGCACTATCAACCTTTGGAGTCTCACATTCTCCACAAAAGAGAATTGCAATAGATTAATTGCCAGCATTTCAGCAGTTGCTGTATTCTGTTTCCATGCAATAGCATGATTGATCTGTACAAAGCAGTGAGCACTCCAGATAACAACTACAGGACTCAAATATCTTCTGAAAAATGCATTTAATGAGGAGTCCAACAAATAATTACACCCACAAGCAAACAATACCTCAGTGCTTCACCCCAAAAGGACTTTGTCAGGAGCATGACAGCAATTGCATGATTTGAGTATTTGGTAATCATGCTATGCAGGGTAGGCTGTACCTTTTGGGGTGATGGGATACCAAACAGTGGGACTCTGCACACCAGCAGCACGGCTGGTGAGGTAGTATTTGACTCGGGGGGGGGGGGGCCACAGATGATGCACAAATAAATGAAGTGACTTTTGGTGTTGTTGTGCTTCAATGACTCCAGCTGACAGTACTCAAACCAACACTGCTACTATGACCACTACATGGCAATCAAACAGACTCCTCATCCTCATCTCTGCAGTAGTCTTCCATGGTTAACTGTGGTGTACACAGCACTCCACTGGGACTGTACATAGAAACACACAGAAACATAAAAATTGCCAGCAGATAAGGACCTCATGGCCCACCTAATGTGCCCTATTTTCCCTACCTCCAGTACCACCACAGATCCTACTCGATCTCTGGTCTGTATCCATGCCACTAAGGGATGCCTTGCACAGTGAAGATGATAAGAGAGAAGACACCCTTCACTAGCCTCCCTTTGATGCTGACTCCAGCGTCACAGGTGCCTGGACTTGAGGTGAGTGTGTTGCTCATCAGTGCTTAGCAGACTCCCTTTTTCCAATGACTAACACGCACCTGACATAGCAGGCAGATGGCTACTGTTTTGTCAGCTGGGTTCAATATGTAAAAATCCTAAACTAGGGATTTTGTAGCCCTTGTTTTTGCATGGCAGTGGACCTGGTACTGGGACACTGGAGGGGTGTCAATGGGTGTTTGAGTGGATGATTTCTGCACTGCATCAGTGGGTGATTCATGCTGTGTTATTGACTCAACAGTAGTAACAGGAACAACAGTGGTAGGATTCCGGGGCGGGGGCTTTGAAAATTCCCTGAAATAATTGTGGTGTACACAGCACCACAGGTTCAGCACCATGACCCTTTTTTTTTAATTTCAGGTTCCCATAGAGGGTCCAGAACCTCATCCTCAACCCTACGGAGGCTGATAACCTCCTCCTGAGATCTGTCCTCCTCATCTTCACTTTCTCCACCCTCTCTTTTTCCTTCTCATCATACTTGCATACAACAGTCATATCTCCCTCATCAGACTGTGCGTCAAGTTCAAGCTCATCAACACCCTCACTGGGAAATGGGAACCCATCATCCTGATCATGCTCACCACCACCACCAACAGATGTCATGGGAACAACAGCAACCACCTCCTCGTCCTCACCACATTTCCAGAGCAAGATATCTTTCTGCTTTTTGGACTGATCCTCCTAATGCTGCCTCCACCACCAGCACTTACCAACACTGATGCTACTGATGTGGCTGAGAAACATTTGGCCTCAGCACTTGTGCTAATCCATGCCATGATCAGGAAAGTCCTCTGGGGCGAGACTCCCCCAAGACTTTTTTTAAATAAACTAAGAGCAAGTAACAATGATGGTGGTTTTGGACTACCTCATCAGGAGAAATACCTATTAGCTTTCAGATTCAAACAGGCTGCTTTATACCCTAACACAAATACTGAGGTCAATTGTACATTGTGTCTTAGGGCAGAAAGTCAGATAGCCTACCTGCACAAGCTACCAGATTTTCTATTCTCTACCTCACCCCTAAAAAAACTAAGGACAATACTTACATTTCTGACTCTGTCGAAGTCATTAAAAGATGTAGACATTGTTGCAATTTGAAGAATCTCCAGCTGAACTGACAAAAATTTGGAATAACTCTAAGCTACTATATAATGGCAGAATATTGGAAGTCCCTGGGTGGAATTCATTAGGTATTACTAACTTAAATGATCTTTTGGATTTGGCAGGTCACCTCTTGCCATTCGAAACCTTAAAATTGACGTTTAAACTTCATAGATTTCACTTTGTACTTTATCTACAGCTCAGAAATGCTTTACAGGATTCTATTTTGGGCCCAAATCAACGTCTCTCAAGGAATCCACAGTGATATTATATTCTTAGAATAACGAAACTCAAATAAAGTGCAAGCTTAGTGTATAAATTTCTGATGAAGCCCTCAGACCAGCCTTTATTAACCCTATCAGCAAAGCAAACATGGAAAAAGAACCTGGGGACCACTATAACAGAGGCAGAATGGGCCTCCACTTGGAATAATACTTGCTTCACCAGTAAAGAATTCCTAGGGAGAACCATCCAATACAAGATTCTGCATTACTACTATTATTCATTATTGAGACTTCAGTTACTGGGCCCATGTTGGAAATGTCAGCAAAAACATGCTAGCATGCTACATATGCTCTGGGAATGCCCACACATTTTTCCTTCATTCTACTTGCTGTGAGGAGAGATAACAGTGGAGTTTGAATATGTGGTGAGTTTGCCTCAGACTTTATTTATCTCTGAGATTTTTTTGTAAGTTTTGCTGGTGGTTTTTGAATTTAGCTTAAATCTTTCTGTGGCTGGAGAGTACATTTTTAATTTAGTTTAAGTATTTCTGTGTTTTTTATTAATTTAGCTTAAATCTTTCTGTGGCATTATGGAGGTTTCTGAATTTAACTTGAATCTTTCTGTGTCTGGATTGTCTGGGGACTGTTGCCTTGGGGAGTGGTTCTTTGCCAAGTAACAGAGCAGCCAATCAAGTTTGTTTGCATTTTAGTTTAATCTCTCTTTAAATGCTCACTGAGGCATATTGTCTGTTAATTCTACTTGCTGTGGGGAGAAGTAATAGTGAAGTTTGAATATGTGGTGAGTTTTTCTCTGAGAATTTGAATATGTGGCGAGTTTGCCTCTAAGATTTTTTTTAGGTTTTGCTGGTGGTTTTTGAATTGATCTTAAATCTTTCTGTAGCTTTCTGGAGGATTTTTAATTTAGTTTAAATCTTTCTGTGACTGGATTGTCTGGGGGCTGTTGCTGGGGGAAGGGTTCTTTGTCCAGTAACAAAACAGCCAATCAAGTTTGTTTGCATTTTAGTTTAATCTCTCTTTAAGTATTTACTGAGGCACTGTGTCTGTTAATTCTACTTGCTGTGGGGAAATGTAATAGTGGAGTTTGAATATGTGGTGAGTTTGTTTGAAAGTTTATTTATCTCTGAGATTTTCTTTTAAATTTTGCTGGTGGTTTTTGAATTTAGCTTAAATCTTTCTGTGGCTGGAGGGATTATGAGATTGTATCTGTTAATTCTACTTGCTGTGGGGAGAGGTAATATTGGAGTTTGAATAAGTGGTGAGTTTGTCTCCAAGAGTTTATTTAGTGCTGAAATTTTTTGTAAGTTTTGCTTGTGTTTTTTGAATTTAGATTAAATCTTTCTGTGGCTAAAGGGGTTGAACCCCCCCACCAGCCTTTCTTAAATACTGAAAAGCCACTGGGGGTTGGGTTTGAAGGCTGCAAGGGAGGAGCTTGTGGAGCTGCAAACTTCCCATATGAGCGAACTCTTAAAGCTAATAGGTGGGGAAAAGTTCAGACACTCAAGCTTTTACTAGCTGGATTTAAAGGTTTAAATATTTTAAAATTGCAAGTTTGAAAGTCATACTGACAGGTTTGGGTTAAGGAGGGGTAACTGCATATTTAAAGTTGAAAGTTTAAAGTTCAGACTGACAAGGTCATGTACAAATATGTTAACTAGAGTTACTGAGCTAGCAAGCTAGTGACCAAAGGGGTAAAGAAGGACATAGAAGAAAGCTAGTAGGGTCACATATGGTATCCATCTATTGCTATACAGACTGTGTGATAAGAAATTGAGGTTACATTTAAGTGTGAATAATGGAAGGAAAGAAAATGGGGCATTATGGGGGGGTCGCACTGGGGGTGGAGGGGCTTGAATAAGAGTGGCTGGAGACAACAGAATAGTGAATGGAATGAAGTGAGAGTGGCAGGCATAGGGAGGATAGTGGGGTGCGGTGGCTGTTTGGATGACTATACTATGGAAACTGGGGGGTTGTCCAATTTGTTACACACTGAGCATACTGGAAGAGGAGGTACAGGGGCTCTGGAGGGAGCTGGTGAGGGAGAGGGAGCTGGGGTAGGAGGGACCCTGGAGAGGAGTAGCTGGGAGAAGCAGAGGAAGAACAGCAGGGCTAAATCCTGTGAAGATGGAGGGAGGGATGGGGAAGGAGTGCAGAGGGGCAGTAAGTGGAGGGAAGGCTCAGGGCAGAGGTAGGAGGAGATGTACACCACTTCAGGGGTAGCAAGTAATAGGTTTTCAGTGTTGGCATCGGAGGTGGTAGTGGATGTGTCCAAGACCAGCGGGGGGGGGGGAGAAGGGTAGTGAAGGGTCAGTAGTCAGACTGGAAAAGAAGGAAGGGGGAAGGGAAGAACAAGGTAGAGGCAGAAAGAGAGGCAGAAACAGGGGGGAAGATGCAGAAATTACAAATGGTGCAGATAGAGGTGTTAAGGAGCAGGGCAGTGTGGACTCTGGAAATGTGGACAGGGAAAACAGGAGGAGGAGGTACAGAACAAGAAGGGGGATACTAGTGCTGGGGGATTCTTTACTGAAAGGGGTCGGATGGGGCAGAAGGGGACAAAGGTACAGTCACATCTTGGTCGAGGCTATTCTGGGGTTGACCATGAGAAGGGCGGGGCAGGCACTTCTCAAGTGCACATGGAAGGGGAGGAAGAAACCTCACATAGTGATACATGTGGGTACAAATGACTTGACTTGATAGAGGTGGTAAAGGGGAGGTTCAAGGATTTGGGTAGGCAGTGTGAGAAGGTGGGGGGGCAGTGGCATTCTCTGAGGTACTCCTGATACCATGTGTGAGTACAGTGAGGAAAAATGAGTACAGTGAGGAAAAAAAGGACAGAGGAGTTCAATGAGTGCCTGAGGGATTGGTGTCGTACCAGGGAGTATGGATTAATGTCAGATTGCGGCAGCACCTGGGGCAGTAGTTACCTATTTGCAGGAGACAGGTTACATTTGAGCAGGGAGGGGAAGGGAGTACTATAATGGGGAATAGAGGGGAATACATCAACAAAGGTGGATTTAAAATAGGAAGGGGGTGGTAGGGGACCACCGATAGGAAAAGGGTCCAGAAAGTGGAGCCTAGTGAGCTCAGCCCCCTAGTTATGGGTAAAGCAGTGGTGAAGGGGCACAGAAAGGGATAAGGGGGAACAATTGGGGTAGGAAAAGGGAGGGGACAGGCTGGAGGGTGGTCTCACTGAATGCAAGAAGCCCAAAAAACAGAACAGCAGAGTTACATGCTCTCTTGGCGGTGGAGAGGGTAGGCATTAAGGCCGTCATGGAAATGCGAGCCACCTAGTACCAGGACTGGGATCCCGAGGTTCAGGTTATTCAGAAAGGATAGGGCAAAGGGGAATGGGGGGGGAGTGGTGATCTATGTAAGGAAAGGGATAAAGTGTGTAAGGGAGGAATGGGAGGAGGGGGAGGACAGAAGCACTATGGATGCAGTTCCAAGATGCAAAGAATAGGACACTGAGGATGGGAGTGGTGTACAGACCACCAGCTCAGAGGAGTGGCCTGGATAGGGAATTAGCTGAACAAATAAGGTGGGTCTAAAGGAAGGGGAGCACAGTGGTGTTGGGGGACTTCAACCTACCAGGGGTGAAGTGGGGCGCCCCATCCACCAAGAGTGCATGGGAGGGGCTCCTGTTAGAAGCATTTCAAGACATCTTCCTGACATAGCTGGTCCAGGGGCCAACTTGGTTAGAAAGGACTCTGGACCTTGTGCTAGATAACGGGGAAGCTGTAAGGAATTTGGAAGTGGAGGAACCACTGGCTGAGAGTGACCACTGTGCGGTGTGGTTCACTTTCAACATGGGGAAGGAAACGGGGCATGGGTACAAGGGTGATTGAGTTTAGGGGGTGGACTTTAAGAAGATGGGGGAAATCTGGGGCAGGCACCTAGCAGGTATACAACCACACATGGATGCAGACCAGAAATGGGACATCATAAAGGAAGGGCTGGCGGAGGCTATGGAGTCTTGTACTAGGAAGAAAAGCAAGAAGGGGAGGGCAAAGAAACCCAATTGGCTGACACAGGAGGTAATGGAAGGGGTGAGGGCCAATAGGGCAGCATTTTGCAAGTACAGGAAATCGGAGAGGGGTGAAGATAAGGATACATATATGGAGAAGTCCAGGGAGGTTACCAGACTGGTCAGGGTGACCAAGGCATCCAGGGAGCTGAGACTGATGCAGGGAATCAAAAGTGGGAAAAATACTTCTTCCATTACATCAGCGAGAGAAGAAAAAGCAAGGATCAGCTGGTGAGGATTAAGAAGGACAGAGTGTGGATGGAGAAAGGGGTGGAACAGGCAGAGGCACTGAACAAATACGTCTGTTCTGTATTCACGCAGGAGAAGGGGAGGCTGATACCCCAGATGAGGGTGGGTGGGTAGGAGGTGGAGGAGATGATAGATGTAGGGATTATAGAGAGCAGGGTACTAGATGGGTTGAGGGCATTAAGAGTGGACAAAACACCTGGACCTGATGGCATTCACCCTAGGGAACTAAGGGAGTTGGCAGAGGTCCTGTTGGAGCCATAGGCCGACCTGTTCAATACCTTCCTGGACATGGAATGTGTACCACAGGACAGGAGAATGGCCCATGTGGTGCCTATCCACAAAAGTGGACCAAAGGATGAATCAGGAAACTATAGACCAGTGAGCCTCACATCGATTGTGGGAAAGCTCATGGAGAACGTCCTAAAAGAGAGGCTAGTGAGCTTCTTGGAGGAAAACGGTCTCCAGGATGGTCAACAGCATGGGTTTGTAGTGGGCAGATCCTGCCAGACAAATCTTGTAGAGTACTATGACTGAGTGATGCAGGAACTGGACAAGGGCCATGCAGTGGTTGTCCTGTATTTAGACTTCAGCAAGGCCTTTGATTCAGTGCCACATGGCAGATTGGGAGGGAAAACTAGAACATGTGGGGTGAGACCAAAAATAGTGAAATGGATCACAAACTGGCTAAAGGGAAGGCAGCAAAGGGTGGTGATGGTGGGGGGGGGGACCTCTTGTCACCAAGAGCAGTGACAAGCGGGGTACCACAGGGATTGGTACTGGGACCGGTGCTGTTTGGGATGTTTATTGCAGATATCTCACACAGGATCTGAAGCAAGATCAATCTGTTTGCAGACAATACCAAGATGGGAGCTGTTGTTCATGATGCGGAGGGGTCGAAGGGGTTGCAGGAGGACCTGACTAAGCTGCAGGAGTGGGCAGAAACATGGAAGTTGGGGTTCAATGCCAAGAAGTGCAAGGTTCTGCACTTCATAGCCAGGAACCGGGGAGAGATTATAACTTGAATGGGGTACAGTTGGGGAACTCCACAGAGGAGAAGGGCCTAGGAGTGATCATTACAGAGAGCATGAACAACTCAGCTCAGTGCAGGAAGGTGGCAGCAAAAACCAACAAAATGCTGGGGTGTATTGCACAAGGGATCTCCTCCAGAAGGAGGGAGGTTATCCTACCCCTTTATAGGTCACTGGTCATGCCCCATCTGGAGTACTGCGTGCAGTACTGGCACCCATTCCTGAAGAAGGGCATCAGATTGTTGGAGGGGGTGCAGTGAAGAGCCACAAAGATGATCCAGGGATTAGAGAGCTAGCCCTACGAGGACAGGCTGGAAGGGTTGAATATGTATTCACTGGAAGAGAGGAGGGATAGGGGCATATGATTGAGACCTTTAAGTATCTAAAGGGGATAAACAAGACCAACACAGAAGGGATTTTCCAGATGAGAAAGAGGGGGGACATGAGAGGGCATGGACTGAGATTGGAGGGGGAAGATTCAGGAGGGAGATGAGGAGACATTTTTTCAGTGAAAGAGTGATGGACAAATGGAACACCTTACCACATGAGATAGTGTCCTGTAAGGTGGTGAGCAGTTTCAAGAGGGGTTGGGACAGGGTAAGGGGAAGAGATACTGGGAAGAAAGGGGCAGGAGGGGCAGCTGCAAAATGAAGTGCTAACTGTACACTTGAGCAGACTCAATAGCCTGTGAGGCCTGTTTCAGCTTCCAATTTCATATGTTCGTATGAAGAAAATACATCTGATTTGTGAGCTTTCCTATAGTACCACAATACCCTTTTCCCCACAATTCATGGTACTTGGAATAGACTTGGGCACCAGACATATGAGAAGAAGTCTGAAAATAGGAGTTTGGGGGGCTGCCCTTACCTTTAAAACAATATTGTTATCTAACTGGAAACTGCATTCCACCCCTTGTTATGCAAGGATGGTATGCTAAGTTAGGCAAGATTATAAACAATGAACGCATTGCCAACATTCTTTCTGGAAGTCTACCTTTATTCTATGCCACCTGGTCACCACTTCTAGATTTCTTAGAAAAAACTGAGCCACTAAAATATGGATATAGTTGTTTGATGAACTTAGATTAGCTGGATATAGTTTTACTGCTCTTGTAGATTCGGGTCTGGTTCAGTTTATTATGTTTCTTCTAAAGTAATTGTCTGGTACCATGGTACTGAACAGTAGGTCACTGGCACTGATTATAACACCCACTTAAATGCACATCAGATAAGTGCACAGTTTTTCAATATCCTTATTTTTTTCCTATTGACTCAATGTTAAATATACTGGTTAAATGCACTGCGGATAAGTGCACATATCGGTTAAATGCACACATGTTCATCTGAAAACTCTTAAAAATTGAGGTACAAATACTTCCTAAGTGCACATCTATGTGTGCCACCTTTACTGCTGGTCCACCCTAACATCACATTTAAAGCAACTGCCATGATTTACATAACTGAACTGATCTTTAGCTGGCACTTTAACTACAGGTAACACTGTAGAACTGATCCTGAGAACACTGCAGAACTTTCGCAAGAGAAAAACATCAGAATGGATAAGATTAAAAAGAACACTCTTACATTTTTTTACAACCAGAGCATTTGCTGTCTAAGTGGGAGAGGGAGGAGAATTTGGAGTGCTACATCAGTCACCGCTGTCACCACTGCAAGGCACTGTAAAAGAAGAGGATATCTGTAGGAACATTTAGGGGTTGCAGGCACCGAATGATGACGAGGACAGAGCGCCAGATGAGGAGACGATTACTGCTGTTGCAGCACTAGCAAGCCTAGAAACAGTAAGGACATTTAATTTAAGTAAAGAAAGGCAGGACTTCAGTGTTTTATTTAATTTTGAAAGATATGTGTCGTCTCTGGCACTAAAAGCTATTAAACAGAGGAAAATAACAGATTTTTTTTACTTAAGTGAGACACTGTCTATGAGTTACTTTGAGGTTTTTATACTGATGCACCATGTACAATAAAGCGCGGGTAAAATAATCTGTTGCTGGATATGTTTTTTTCAATTGATTGCTTAAATGCACAGCCCGGATAAGTGCAGACTTTTACAATATCCCGAGGGTGTGCACTTAAGCAGGCTTCACTGTACTTATTCTTGGAAGTGTGCTACGCTTCAACTGTCAGAGCTTAGAAAGCTGAATCTTTGTACATGTTTTGTGGGATATTCAAAGGGTTGTGCCATCGCAACCTACTGATAATAACCCTGTTGTGATATTCAAAAGGGAATTTGCTCCGTGCAAATCCCGATGCGCTAAGTGCACCCAGTAATGTATACGAGTGCAAGTATGAGCGTGCCATGCATATGTGCACATTCCGATATTCAGCCGGGATGTGTGGTGCATATGCAGGCACACACACTCCGCCCACCACACAGGGGAGTGCAAAGATGTGCCCGAAAAAAACAGGAGCAAGGACTAGCCACCCACAGGCTGGCTGCCGTATTGCTGGGTGCAACACAGCAGCTGCCAGCTGTGGGTGGCCACTCGAGCACTGGCGGCACCATCTGGTGGTGTAGCGCCCCACCCAATGCCCAATCACGGGCTGTAATAATTATTTTACTCCCTGGTGGTCCAGTGGACCGAACTCCTTGCCCGATCGTGGGCTGTAATAATTATTTTACTCCCTGGTGGTCCAGTGGACCGAACTCCTTGCCCGATCGAGGGCTGTAATAATTATTTTACTCCCTGGTGGTCCAGTGGTACCCGTACCCCCCCTTCTAACCCACCCAATCATACCCGCCACCCCGCTCCCCCCCAGTCAGCGGTGGGCAGCAGCACCACCCGCAAGCCACCTGCCAACTGGCAGCGTACAGTAGGCTGTAGCCCACAGTCCCAGATTGAATGGACCAATGGGCGTACAACCGTACTGTACTCTGTTAGTTGGCGGGTGGATGAAGCGGCTTGTAGGTGGAGTGCTGCTGCAACTGCTGACTGAGCGAAGCAGTGTGGCATAATGGCCGGGTTGAAGGCCGGTACAGGTACCACTGAACCACCACAAAAACAATTATGCAACCCGATGAACAAAAATCACTGGACCACCAAAAACCTAACGAATACAGCATGCGATCAGGCGTGAGGTGCATTGCCGGTGAGGGGCAGGGGGTGTCGGTCCCCAGCGGCTGCAGCCTGTCAGGGCGCCAGGCGCAAGTCACAGGGTATTGGCGCACCTGCATGCAAATGGGGCCATAATGACATGCAAATGGCCCTATTTGCACCTTGCATACGTTATGACCCCATTTGCATGTCCACCGCTGAATAATGCAGTTGCTGTGCCTAGCGCAACGGCACTTGTGCTAGTGCATCCCCCTGCTCCTCTCTGGAAACTTGCGCTAGTGCAGTGTCACTGTGCCATGTGGGTAACCACGGTGCCATATTCAATGGTGTGGAGCCATGGCACAGCACCATTGAACATCATCCAGACCATGCCCTGACACATCCTAGCTGTGCTGCACCTGGCTTGCGCCCCTGCCAGGCGCAGTTCTGAATATCCCATCCGTTATCTTTAAACTGATTAGAGACAGAAATCCTAAAACTGAATAAAAATCTTTATTGGAAAAAAAAACACTTGTGCTTGTCGCATGACAGGCCTATATCCATTTATGTGGGTTCATATTGTATATGCTGTAATTTACATTAGATTTAAGATGCTGTCTCTTTAAAAGTTTTTTAGGAATGGGCTTACAGAAACAGTCTTAATTGTTCTAATGGCTAGTTTTGAATCTGGTACATCTCCAGATAAGGGAGACAGTTTTATTGAGGCAGAAAAACATAACTCTTAGATATCTAGCTAGGGTATCTAGCTTTCCATGACAGGAAGAGGTCGGGGGGATGACCCAGGGGTCATGGTTTAAGCCAGATGCATGGACCAGATGTCACTGGGGTTGACATGGAACCACAGCGACACCTGCAGGAAAAGGCAAACCATTGCACCGCATCACACTGTGGGTGTGGCTTGAAGATGGCCAGCCTGTATGTATATGAGACACATTTTGAACTGAGGGCAGTTGAACAGTTTTTAGCTTTGATTCAGGTAACCTGACCAAGCAGGCATATACTCAAAGACCAGGAGTACATGTGTAGGTCAGGAAAAATCTCTAAAAGCAGACCCAAGAGTGTGGAAAATGTTACTTGTCACATACTGAACAGAAAATTCTGATTTTTAGTCAGAATTTTGGAAACCAAGACTTTTCACCAAAGAGAGCACCAGAAGTTTTTTTTTTTAATGGACATTCAGAGGAACTGACTTGGAATACAACCATGCTACAAGATTGTGGTTTAAGGACTCATCTCTACAAGGACATTTAAAATATTGTCTGGACACTAACCTCAAAACAAGGTATAGTTTAGAATAACAGTATCTAGTGTTTTCTGTAAACAATCCAGTTTTACTTTTATTATTGTCTGCATGTCAAAGTTCTTCCAAACTGTAGACTTTTCTGCATTGCTTTTATTTTAAGTAAACTTTTATGATTTTTCTTATCAACTCTGCCTGGAGGTCTGATTGTGTGATTTAACATTTAAACAGAAGGGTTTTGAAAAGACTCAGGGCTTGAAATAATAGCCTCAACAGCACGTCTCCTTCGGAAATGTAGGTGAAGCAGCATACATTTCCAGAGCAAATGGTACATTTCCACATAGAAAATAATAGAATGTATCAGAAAATAATGGAAAAACAGTAGAGCGGTCCAGGGACACAATTTAAGCCTCCCCTTCACTGTCTCCCTCAGATGAACTTATCTACCACACTGCAGCTCAGAGTCAGACTCCCCACAAGGGCTTAACTTTTCCTAATGTATGAGAATGTGCTTAGTGCAGTCAGGAATTAGTTTTTCAATTTATTTATCCACCACACAGGTAGCTCACACAATTTCCCCACAAGGACGTCTTTAAAGAGCAATAGAGGACTTGTCTTTCCCAATACTAAAGGGCAACTTTTGTATGCAGCAGGAATTTATTTTTTTATCCACCAGTCACTGCAGCTCAGAAAGAGAGATCAGATCACTCCCTGCAAAGACTTTCTCCACTGAGCAATGATGTGCATGCAGGAATTATTTTTTTAGCCACTGCACACAGCTGTTCAGAGATGAGACTCAACCAGGACCTTCCCTTACAGTTAGGGCAGTGTGCTCTCTGATTATATTGAATTAGTTAACTTTTCCCCCACCACAGAGTCTGAGAAAATTCCCAAGTTTTTGAAAGTCAAGAATAAATTCAAATAGGACACAGTCCAGTTCTGTAGTTTTATTCCTTGTTCGGCAGGTTAGACTGAACTCAAGCTGTCCGAGAAGATCCACATTTTCTCCCCAGGAGTCAGTTATGTTTTCCAGAAAACAGCCTGCCTGTGCATGACTACACTCAAGCTCACTGTTATTCGTTGTTCCGTGACCCAAGCCTACTTGTCACAGCCTTCCCACTTCAATCTAAAGAATATTTTCACAGTGGTACAGGAACTTGTCTGACTGTACCCAGCCACTCCATTTTCTTTCACTTCTCCCCAAACTATTTGTCCCCTTACCCCACTCCTTCCCTTATTGTGGGGGGAAAAAAGGTGGTTTTCTGGACAGTACAGCTATTGACAGTTTTACACTCTCTCCTTTTTTAAAGCATGTTTTCACTACTCCTTGTTTGTACCCTGACACAAGACAGTTTAGTTAAGCTCACCAGCACAGAGCTCCTTCCTCGATCACTGCAACTCAAAATGAACAGTCAGCATGGCATGCAGAGGCGATCAGTCAGTCAGTGCAGCAGTTATGGGCACATGGCTCCCAGTATGTCCAGGACCCCACAGCAGACTAAGGAGCGTCTGACTGGAGTCAACCCCGAGACCTAGTGATAGCCCGCACGGCTCGCTGAGAAAGCGATCGATGGTATGCACTCTCTCTCTCTCTCCCCCTCCCTCCCCCATTCAGATACCGGATCCTGCCAGACATATCAGCGCAGTCACAGCGTGAGGAGTCACACTCAAGCACTCCACCACCAGTTGGGAAACAGTACTTCTGCAGGTAAGTAAAGGGGCATAGGCAGCACAGCATTTTTTCAGCAGCAACACAGCATTTCCAGACGGAAATGCAGATCCAATATTTACATTTCCTGCAGCCTGACCGCATTTCCACAGAAATATGGAAATGCTATATTTTGAGCCCTGAGACTGTGTACCTTGACAGATAGTACTGCTTGGCTATTGTACCCAAACTACTTAGGCAAGATGTAGCCAGCGACCGTGGTGAGATTCAAATACTGAAAGTAGTGCAGAGTCAACGTACCTTGAAACTACAGAATTCATCCTCCCACTGGGAAAAGGAAGGCTGGTACGTCTTCTTGAAACCCTTACTCCTGCTCATGAGTTCCTGAATAGGGGGATCCTCTCTGCAAACAGGAGGGTCTACTAGGCTGCTTGGGGTTTGGGGGCTAGGGGCTTGTGACAGATTTGGTGTCAAAAGTAGGATTTTGAATGGTCTTGCAAAACCATCACACAATCAAGGGCAGAATTTGGAAAGGGGGAAAAAGAAATTTGATTGCAAACAATCGACCCTATCCTGTTTGAATTTTTTTTTTAGCAGAGTAGTGTAGAAGGAAGAATGTCTGTCCAGTACAACAATCTGAACCTGGAACAACTGAGGAAGATTTGTGGGAGGAAGGGCATTCCTAGTGAAAACAATAAAAGGCAACTCATGGAGTCCCTACTAGCAGCTTTGGTGGAAGAAGTGCCACCCCACTTTGTGCCAGAAGTGGTGACTTCAGAAGTCCAGAGCCCAGATGAGAAGGAGCCACCTACAGACCAAGAGCTGGAGCTGAAAAGGCTGCAGATACAGGAGAAACAGACTGAGAATGAGCAAAAAAGGATCGAGAATGAGCAAAAAAGGTTTGAAACGGAAATGGCGGAAGGACGGCAACAGAGATGCCGAAGACTGACAGCACCAGACGGAGGTGGAGGAATGGCAGCACCAGAAGGAACATGAGCTGAAAAATGCTGACGCTCAAACCGACAACAACCCCAGAGCAGGTAATTAGTGGTGCTGGGTCTGAAACTCCAGGGCTGGGGATCAAGTTAAATTCAAAGTTAAGGGCTGAGTTTAAAGAGGAGGAGGATATGGACATGTTTTTAAATTCATTTGAAAAGGTCTGTATCCAGACCAATCTGCCCAAAGAGACCTGGAGCTTTCACCTGTCTCCACTACTTATTGGCAAGGGGAGGGACGCATTGGGGAAGATGGACAATGTTGAAAGTAAAGATTTTGATAAGTTAAAAACTGCTTTATTAAAAAAATATAATCTGGGTCCTGATGTATACAGAGCAAAGCTCCGGAAACTCAAAAAGGGGCCAGAAATGAGCTTTGAGGAATTAGCCACAAAACAGCATCAATATTTAAAACATTGGTGGGAGGGAGGTGAAAGCAGATTCTATTGAAACTATTGAAGGAGTGGTATTGCTTGAATAGTTTTATTGGATTTGCTCACCTGACTTAAAGTTTTGGCTAGAGGACCGAGATCCTAAGACTGCCAAAGAGGCTGCAGAGCTGGCGGATCACTATGCTTGAAGCAAGGCTGCTCCCAAAGGGAATTCAGGGGTGAAAGGGAAAAGTGGGCATTTTGGACAACCAAAAACCACAGGGCTCCTGAAAAAAGAAGGGAATCCCCAGGCACCCAAAGGGAGGTTGGGGACAAGAAACATAATGAATGCTGGTATTGTCACCAGATAGGCCACCTGTCTAAGCAATGTCCTAAGAGAGCCCAGAAGGTAAAGGGGCCTGTGCAATCAGAGACAATAGCTCACTGTATCGCTGATGCTCTCCTTGACAGTAAGAGAGGGAACATTCACCCAGTCATGGTGAATGGGGTACACACTAGAGAGCAAAGGGATACAGCAGCATCTCTTACCCTGGTGAAAGGGGATATGGTGGAGGCTGAAAAAATACTGCCAAATCAGTTTGTCTCTGTGAGGGGTTACACAGGAGAAAGGAAAACTTAACCATTAGCCAGTGTTACCCTAGATTGGTGAGATGCAGGTGAAGGGGGTAAGGAAGGTGGATGTAGCTGAAAAACTCGTTATGGATGTTATTGTGGGAAATGACATTCCACAGGAAGTGGTTTAGGCTGTGACCAGGAACCAAAAGAATAGAGGCTCCTGTGATCTTCAGGACCCCACAGAAATTCAGACAAGAGAGGTTGTGAGGCAGGCCAGACAAGTGTAGCTCTTGTAAAAGAGGGTAATATCAGGGGGATGGAACTTACCCTACAGACAGTTAACCCAACTGCTACTGAAGATTGCTCTCAGGAGGGACAGATGACACACAGCCCGAGGCAGGGGTAAGGTTGTGATACAGAGTCCCCTACTGCCATGGCTATGGACCTCAGCCTGAGAACTGATGGGGGCATGCCCCATGCTCTGGGTAAGTGGGGAAGACTTAGGAGCAGCACAACAGACAGATCATAGCTCAGAGAAGCTGAGGGCCTGTGCAGAGTCTGCTGGGACACAGGGAGGCGATGGAAAGCATAGAGTATGTTGGAACAATGGACTGTTATATACACAGGCCATCAGGACAAAGGGAGGGGTTATGGGCAGGCACTTTGTTGTTCCCCAGGAGTATCACGGGTTAATGCTCAATGTAGCTCATATTCCCCTGTCCGGACATTTGGGCATTGCTCACAGTACAGAGCGCTTAACCCACAATTTCTATTGACCCAATATTACCAAGCAGGTGAAGGAATATTGCAAATCCTGTCACCGGTGTAAGAAAATAGGAAGGGCAGGAAGCAAAGCAAGGCGGCCCTGATTCCCTTACCACTTGTAAAGGAGCCATTCCAGAAGGTTGGAATGGATATTGTGGGTCCTTTGAATATCTCAAGTTCCTCAGGAAAAAAGGTATATATTGACAGTTGTTGATTATGCTACCCACTATCCTGAAGCCATCGCGCTGTCCTCCACTAAAGCAGATAAGGTGGCAGATGCTTTGCTGGAGATTTTCTCCCATGTTGGGTTTCCACAGGAGGTTATCTCCGATCAAGGAGATAACTTCATGTCAGACCTAATGAAGTGTTTGTGGGAGAAGTGTGGTGTCATAAAGAGGCACACAACATCTTACCACCCACAAGTCAATGGTCTCATAGAGAGATTTAATGGGACCCTTAAAACTATGCTTATGGCATTTTCAGGACAGCATGGGTGGAACTGGGAGAAATACCTACCCCATCTGCTGTTTGCCTACATGGAAGTGCCACAAGAGTCAACTGGGTTTTCACCCTTCGAGCTCTTGTATGGATGCTGGGTGAGGGGGTCCCTAGATTTAATACAAGAGGACAGGGATGGTAAATATGCCACCCAGTGGACTCCCATAGCAGTGTATGTGTTAAAATTCAGGGAGACACTGAAGGAGCTTACAGGCATAGCCCAGAGCAACCTGGCAGCTGTGCAGCAAAAACAAAAGACCTGGTATGATCGTGGAGTCAGAGCTCAGTCGTATGGGGTAGGACAGGAGGTAATGGTTCTGATTCTGGTTTGAAAGGACAAGCTGCAAGCTGAGTGGGCAGGGCCATACAAGGTAGTCTGGCAGGTAAGCGATGTTAATTACATTGTAGAGTTACCTGACCAAAAACACAGTCACAGGATGTATCATGTGAACATGATGAAGCCATATTTTAATAGGGCTGACATGGTACTTGCGGTTTGCAGTCCTGGAGAGGAGCTAGGTGGGGAAGACCCCCTTATCAACTTGTTAGCTGAGAGCAAGCAGGCATCATCTGTGGAGACCATAATGCTGCCATCCCAGTTGACACCTGGACAGGCCCAAGAACTGAGGACCATTTTGCAAGACTTTGCCCCTTTATTTATGGCACAGCCTGGATGGACACTGCTGGCAGTGCATGGTGTAGACACGGAGACCCAAGCACCCATATGTAGACCAGCTTAGCGGGTGTCAGAGACAGTTCTCAAGGACATTAGGAGGGAGGTGCAGGAGATGCTGGATATAGGGGAGATCCAGAAGTCCCACAGCCCCTGGGCCTTACCTGTAGTCCTTGTACCAAAGCTGGCTGGGACTACATGGTTCTGCGTAGATTATTGTGGGTTTAACGCCATCACAAAATCTGACGCCCACCCAAAGCCACACACAGACGAACAGATTGACAAACTAGGAGGGGTGACATACTTTACTACAGTAGACCTGACAAAGGGATACTGGCAGGTGGAACTGACTGACAAGGTTAGGGAAAGGTCAGCATTCATTACCCCAATCAGCTTGCCTGAGTTCAAGGTCATGCCCTTTGGGATGAAGAATGCCCCTGCTACATTCCAGCGGTTACTAAATCAGGTGTTACAGGATACAGAGGACTTCACAGTAGCCTAACTGGACGATATTGCTGTCTTCAGCAACAGCAGGGAGAAACACCTGATACAGTTGAGAGAGGTGTTGGGCCAAATATAGGCCGCATGTCTGACTATTAAGGCAGAAAAGTGACAGGTGGCCATAGCAGAGGTTGCTTATTTGGGACATGTGGTGGGGTGAGGCCAACTTTGCCCAACGCAAGCAAAGATGGAAGCTACTGTGTCATGGCCTACACCTGAAACCCAGAGACAAGTCAGGTGCTTTCTTGGGACAGCAGGGTATTGTAGAAAATGTGTTCCCAACTACAGCTCCCTATCCATCCTTTATCTGGGTTGCTGACAAAGAATAAGCCTAGGAAGGTAAAATGGGAAGCAGACTGTGAGCAGGCCTTCAGGCAGCTGAAAACCTCGCTGTGTAGGGCCCCAGTACTGGCTAGCCCAGACAACAACAGGCCATTTATGGTACAGACAGATGCCTCAGATGTGGAAATAGGGGCAGTCCTCAGCCAAGTATCTAATCAGGGCAGAGAGCACCCCACTGCATACTTAAGCAAGAAGTTGCTTCCAAGGGAACAGGCCTATTCAACAGTAGAGAAAGAATGTCTCGCCTTAGTTTGGACATTACAACAGTCGCATTACAACATCCCTAAATAAGGCCTGTCGGCTGCTCACTGGTGCACATCGACGTACCCACACATGTGAACTATATGCTGACTCAGGTTGGTTGCAACTCTCAAACCGGATAAAGTACCTTACCTGCCTGATGGCGAAAAAATCCACTCTGGGCCTCACTCCACCCTGTATCCAAGACCTGTTATGCCCGGCGCTAGCACCGTTTTACCAGAAGATCAGAACACCAGCCTCTCCAAGTCCCCGATGCCGGACTTCTCAGGGACAAAGATCATTTGCCTATCATGCCCCAGCTGGCTAAATGCCCTCCAGCACTCATATTACTGCCTCCACCTCTCTAGGTATTTTCAAATCAAGGCTTTTCTCTCACCTTGCCACCTCCAGCTCCTGTGACTGCCCTGATTAAACCTCCTATTTTCTCACTACCCACCCTGTTCCGTTATTTGACAAAGACATGTTTGGAAACCTTTTCTCCTGCTATTGTCTGCTCCCCACACCTTTCACTTAACCTCTCTGTTCTGGACTTTTCCCTGTTTGTTTCTCCTAATCTGGCATGACCTCTTTTTGTAATAATAATGTGATTATTGATATCTCATGTCCTTTTGCACAAATGATTTGATATGTATTTGTATATGTTTTCTTGCTCCTGACACAACACAAATTGTTGTGTTATCTATGTAACCTTTTGTACTGTACCTAATTGACGTGGAACCTTTGTAAAAGAGCCTCTGGCTCAAAGGTAGTAATTCCTAGAACAATAAACTAAACTAAACATTAAAAAAAATGGAACCATACCTTTATGGGAGGCATTTTAAGGTCCAAACGGACCACAACCCATTAATATGGTTGGGCCAAATGGGGAAAACAAATTGGAAACTTCTGAGATGGAGTATTACCTTACAGGCTTATGACATGGATATTTCACATAAACCTGAATCTAAAAATGGGAACGCAGACAGCCTACCACGCATATTGGATCTTTAACAGATCTGGGAAATACTGCTTCCAATAGGGGTGTGTTCTCCCCAGGTTCTGTTTTAGGAGGGAGGAATGTCACATGCTAGGCCTATATCCATTTATGTGGGATCATATTGTATATGGTATAATGTACTTTAGAATTAAGACACTGTCTCTTCAAAAGGCTTTTAGGAATGGACTTACAAAAATAGCTTCAACCGTTCTAATGACTATTTTTGAATCTGGTGCATCTCCAGATATGGGAGACAGTTTTATTGAGGCAGGAAAACATAACTCTTAGAAAAAACTGGGTATCTAGCTTTCTATGATAGGAAGAGGTCAGGGGGATGACCCAGGAGTCAGGGGTTAAGCCAAATGCATGGACCAGATGTTACTGGGGTTGACGTGGAACCACAGTGACACCTGCAGGAAAAGGCAGACTGTTGTACCCCATCGCACTGTGGGTGTGGCTTGAAGATGACCAGCTTGTATGTATAAGACATAAATTTTGAACTGAGGGCAGTTAAACAGTTTTTAGTTTTGAGTCAGGTAATCTGACCAAGCAGGCATATACTTAAAGACCAGAAGTATATGTGTGGTAGGCCAGGAAAAATCTCTAAAACCAGACCTGAGTGTGTGGAAAGTTTTACTTGTCACATACTGAACAGAAAATTCTGATTTTTGGTCAGAATTTTGGAAACCAAGACTTTTCACAAAGGACAGCACCTGAAGTTTCTTTTGACAAGGACATTCAGAGGAACTGACTTGGAATACAACCTTGCTACAAGATTGTTGCTTAAGGACTCATCTCTACAAGGACATTTAAAATACTGTCTGGACCCTAACCTCAAAACAAGGTATAGTTTAGAATAACAGTATCTAGTGTTTTCTATAATCTATCCAGTTTTACTTTTGTTATTGTCTGCATTTCAAAGTTTTTCCAAACTGTAGACTTTTCTGTATTGCTTTTAAGTAAACTTTTATGATGTTTCTTATCAACTCTTCCTGCGGGTCTGATTGTGTGATTTAACATTTTAACAGAAGGGTTTTGAAAAGACTGTGTGCCTTGACAGACAGTACCACTTGGCTATCGTACCCAAACTACTTAGGCAAGACGTAGCCAGTGCCTGTGGTGGGATTCAAATACTGAAAGTAGTGCAGAGTGAATGGACCTCGAAACTACAGAATCCACCCTCCCACTGGGAAAAGGAAGGCTAGCAAGTCTTCCTGAAACCCTTACTCCTGCTCACGAGTTCCTGAATAGGGGGGTCCTCTCTGCAAACAGGAGGGCCTACCAGGCTGCCCGGGGTTTGGGGGCAGGGGGATTGTGACAGTGCTAACTACTCCTTTTCTAGTAGTACTATCAGCTCCTGATGAACCTACGGCAGAAGTAGTTTTTTTAGATACAACACCCTTATGAACCACAGAATATATGCTTTTCTTGGCAAGATTGCCACCGTCTACCCAAACTTTACTTGATTTTCTCTTTCTGGACATTCTGATGTAGAGAGTTTTGAACATTAAAGTTAAACTAAATGCTGGCAGCAACAGAAACACTACAACATGTCATCAAACCAGTGTGATTTAAATAACATTTATGAACAGAAACTACAGTAAAAACAACACAAATACAAGATTTTAAGTTTTAAGTTTTTTTACATGAACAATACACTTCCTATCTTGAGGACAGGTCTCAAACTGTCTGGATTGGAAAATTCGTATCCCCAACCACTAGGAATTTCCAAGCTGACTAGTTTGTCTTCAGAAACGCATCTTTTTAATTTTTAACTGAGAGTGTCCATCAATCCTGCAACCAGTATCAATTCTGAAACAAACCAGAATGAGACTCCATCTCAGAATTAATAATCTTTTATTCCAAGTTACAGGCCTCTGCTATGTTTTGCCATTTACTGGATTAATCATATAAGGTACTCATTCATTTTCAAATGGACACGCAGTTGAAAAACTCTCAAGTTATTTTAAAATGCTGCTTACTCTTGACTTGTTAAACAACTCAGCTCCAGGTGTCATCCCTACAAGCTGAATGCATGATGTCATACCGTTCTCCATCCCCCCCTTCCCATTTGTTCAGATATCCCACAAGGATCTGTACTTTGTCCTATTCTTTTCTCTATGTTTCTAAATGATCTCCCTTCTGCTTACTCCTCAGCGACCATTCACATGTACACTGATGATACTGTGCTTTTTGCCTCTGGCTCCTCTGCACCTGACATTATTGCAAGGCTGCAACTCGACTTTGACAATATTCAGCATTGGTTCTTGTTAAACCAACTGACTCTCAATGCCACAAAAACTGTCTCCATGACCTTTGGCTCTAGGCAGCAGCTTACCCAGCTCAAGCCACTCATCATTCCATAACCTCAACAGTGCTGTGATACAGGATGTCTCCTTTAAGTATCTTGGCGTCTAGCTTGACTATCATCTTTATTTCGTGTACATTGATGCTAGACACCTTAAGCAACACACCAAGATTGGTGCACTCTACAGGAACAAAGCAAGCATTCTGTTTCCTGCCTGTTGTGAAACTGATTTGAAGATGATTCTCCCTATCTTTGACTACGGTGACAGTCTACACTTTCTCTCCCTAATCCACCCTAGCTAGACTTGAGCCCTTTGTTCACTCCTTCTGCAGACCTGCTTTAGGCAGTATCCAACATACCTACCACTGCTCTCCTTACTCCTCCCTCTGCTTCCCCACCCTTGATTACAGCACCTTGCTCATTGGGCCTTCTTTACATGCAAATTCTGGCTTGACTCCCTTCCTCAGTACATCTCCCCTCTCCTCCACACTATTACCTCCTACCCACACTAAGGCACTGTTCTCTGTTCCCTCTCTAACCCCCACACAAAGTCTACTGCTGGTTAAGTGACCTCCTATATCATTTCCCTAAACTATGGTCTTCTCCCCCTACCCATCCCCGTCTATCCACTCTGCCTCTTCCACATTCTCCATTTAGTCTCTTCCTTATGACTTTATATCTCCCTCCTGCAACTCTCCCTGACCTATACCTAGTGACTGGCCCCTTCCCCTACCACTGGATGTTCCTGCTCTGTTTTGCGTTGGTGTTTCCTACCCTACTTATATGTCCCTATTGGGATTGTTCACTGCTCATGTCCAAGTGCAATTTTATCTACCTTATGCTTATTTTTACAAAGCATTCAATATTAATATGTATTTCTATAATGTACTGCACTTTGCTATTTTTTGCACTGTTTTACTCATTTACTTATTATAGTGTATGGTAGAATGCTATAATCACTAAAAATCCATCATTTACTAGTGTTGTTGTACCATCGATGTGACGTAATTTAGCTGCTGTACCATCGCTGGTACGTCACATCGATGGTATAACAGCTCTGCCCACGTTTGCGCATGTGCAAACGGAGCTTCTGTTCGTCATTAAAATGGTCACGGCACTTCAGCGTCAGCACTGGAGGACATCCCAATTTAAAAGTAAGTGCCGTTTTAGTTCAATTCTTAGCCGGCATATAGCAGAGCCCAATTATTCAATTTAAAATGTGGGCCGGTAAGGCAGTGTTGTCAATGACACAGGCTCAGCAAGGGAGGGTTCCCGACATCTGGCGTGACCCCAAAAAATCAACAAATTGTTTTTGTTTTTTACTTTTCCATACATTATAAAGGCGGTGTATGGGCAACAGTGAACAACAACAGTGCCGTTCACTTCGAGGTGTCAGGACACCCAAAAACCACTCGAGCTTTGCTCTCAAGGTTTCAATGGTTGTCATGACACCCTCTCGAAGTGAACAACACTTTTGTTGTTCACTGTTGCCCATACACTATCCTCTATATAATGTATGGGTAGCCCTTATTACCCACTGAAATCAAACAGATTACAACCTTGTAATCCCACTGCTGTGATGTCAGAACCTTATAAACCTATCTCATCTATGACACAGCAGTGGGTTTACAAAATGGAATGCAACTGTTATCCAGTATTCTGCACATCCAGAATGTGATTGTTAGCCTCAGTACAGTATTCAAATAACATTCCAGTTGTCTGTTTACTGTTACTGAGTTTAGCAGTCTCTATGTCTGATAGAGATTTTAACTCTGGTGCTATTTTGGCCCGCTGTCATTCAGTCCGTGTATCCTAATAAACTGTTTCCCTAGATAATCAAGTGGCTGCAGTGCACATTCATTAATAAGGTAAGGCTAAATTACTTGTGTTGGGGGGTTAACTTCTCATGTCGAGTCCCATACACTATAAATGAAAGTACCTGATGTACAGATGATAACCATGGTATAATCATCTCTCGTGGTTGCTAGGGCAATTGTAAACCTCTCCAGTTGTGCTCTCGAGGTTTACTGATGCCCTAGCAACCATTTGAGGTGATTATACCATGGTTATCACCTGCACATCAGGCATTATCCTTTATATTATAGTCTGTTAATATATTTTTATTCTGTACATTTTGAAATTTCATCCCCCCCTCCCAAAGATGTATCTAAAGATGCATTGTTATCAGCTCAGATATGTGTTTTCTGGTTAAACATTTGAAATGAAAAGGACAGAAACATGTCTGCCCAGCTTTCCGAATGGAGACTTGTTTTACAAGGTGCAGTTACAGAGAGGAATAGTTAGGTACCAACAGTTCCTGGGGTATCAGGCTCTGTTACTTGTCGAGATTATAGAAGATAGATTCGATTAAGAATCATGAAGGACAGTACTGGGGTAATAATTGAGGGAACCCATTTTTCTATTTTTTTTGTAATTTCTATTTATGCCCCTTCATCTCTGGCTCCTCCTAGCCCTCATGTCCTCTGGTCACCCCATGAGGCCCCCCCCCCCAGCTACCATAACTGTCCTCCATGTAGCTCTGGCTTTCCACACAGGCAGGGTCAAAAGGGGCCCCCAATTCCCTTCGGAGCTGTACATTTTGTCAGGCTGCACCACGCCGGGGAGGCGGAGACCCAGGAGCTACTGTGGTCTTCATTGTGGAAGTGCTGGGGCCATTTTCCTTGTTTTCCTCCTTACCCAGGAGATGTCACATCCGTGGATGCCAAGAAGACCAACCCACACTGTGCATGTTTCTGGTTACCAGCATCAGCAATGACTCTCCCTCCCACTGCCCTTCCATCTGCACTGCCACCTATGGTCACCCAAGAGGCAGTACTGTGGCGGAAGACAACACCCTCCTGCCTCGGAGGAGGAGAGCATCCCCTGGGATGTTCAATCCTTCTCCTCCCTTGCTGGCCCCCAGCAGCCTGAACTCATTCCTGAACCTGGGTTGCCAGAGTCGCGAGCAGCAGTGCTACCACTGCTGGTGGGCCAGCCAGGAACCCATTTTTCAAAGGGGCATATCTTCATCAGAGACATGATTGAGGAGGGCATGTGAATGAAGACCTCTCCCTCTCCAAGCAGGAGAGTGGATATTTGAAACTTGATGCATGGGCATGAGGGAGGCTTGCTCAAAAAGCCCTTTTGCATGTATAGTATGGCTGCTAAAAGCAGGAATACAGACTAGAATACATGACTGAGCAAACAAGGCAAACTTTCTTCCAACAATTTTATGTTGCCCCTGTTTAGCCCACAGTTTCTGCAAATATAAATGTTGAGGGTTCAAATGGCTCTAATCTAAACTTCTTTCAGAAAGGATGGGGCAGTTGTCTAGCAACATAGGCCTGATATTTATTTCCTATTCTTTGATTTTTCTTCCAACTCTGTGTTCATTCCCTTTTATTTTTTTTCTCTCTGCCTCTTTTTTGTCTGTATTATTTTCCCTCTCTGTGGTCCAAAACATTTAGTAACTTACAATACTGGGCACCAGGACTCTGCTTTAAACATGGGAAAGCATGAGCTGTCGCAAAAGCATAGGGGCTCAAACCAAACGCATTGGGGGATATCATTTCATTTTATTTCATTTTAATGTTTTATACTGGAGGATTTACTGGATTTTTATACACATCCATGCATACATGCTCTGAGTGAAACACTGTCAAACCATTAAAAGAAATAATTGCAACAAGACTTTTATGACTGCTATAGTGATTACAATATAGACCATTATTAAAACATTTAGCAAGTGCAGTTACTAAGCATATACAAGGTTCGCTATCTTCTGCTCAGTTTCCTGTTGAGGATCAAAGCCTGCCCAGTGTGCCCACTGTTTTTGTGAATGATCAGGACACATTATTGTAACATGACACTGATTAACATAAAACTCTAATATTTTAGCATCTCACATTCTAGATCAACATGCCCCAATTCCAAAATAGTTAATTGTGTCCTCTTCTGCTCCCATCTTTCCCACCCTCAATTCTTTCTCTTTTTGCCATAACTCTGTTTACATGGCTTTCCATTATGGTTGCTATTGTCTGGCAACAGGCTTGGTTGTAACTAATAGGCAGCTAGCTACAGTAGCTGGCTGCCATTAGATTGCGTATTACTGGTTAGTGACTGACATTTTTTTTACCATGTTGAAAAATCTTGTATATAAGAAAATACAATACAATTCTTAAACATACTGTAAAGTTAGACATTATAAAAATATGGGAAAGAAATTAATGTTTTAAACAAAGGGTAGAAATTCAATAAAAAATTTAAATAGCATGAAATAACATGTTGCCATATCAGAAAATGTATCTGCTCAATAAAGAGATCAGTAAGCAACGGAGGAAGGCAAATGAACCTATGTGACACTATACTGGCTAATTAGTCAATCTTCCTAGTGTCATCAATAATGGCTGTTGCTTCATGAACCTCCCCTTACTGGATGTTCACTGTGCAAGTACACAGTTGGATGACTGGTTGGCAGTGTCATACTGAGATGTTTAAGGGGCACATTGGAAATTTTAAACCTAGAGGCCCTCTTGATCTTCAGAAGTAGGTTGGGGATCTGGGGGCTGCCATAAACTAAAGGGAGTTTGATGCATTAAAATTGTACTGGAGGATTTTCCAGATAACCCCAATATCATATGTGGGGGTTGGGAACAATGGTCAAAATGTGAGAATTTCTACGCTCCAAATAGTCATAGTAGGAAAGATACTGTCAATTCGGATGGGTGTCCCTAATTTCACCTCTTAGAATGCCTCTGAATATAGTACCTTTCAATAGTCCCATATCCACATTAGACTGGATTTCCCAAATATTTCCACTCAGAACCCCTCACCATACTTTTTATCGATCTCTCATTAGTAGTATTCTCTCTCCTTTGTATACATGAATCTTAAATGTCCCACATTAGGAGGGGCATCCATACCTCTCAATTTCTTGTCTCAAAATCAGGGTCAAGCCTTAAAATAATGAGGGACAAAGGATCAAAATTGGGGACAATTTTCAAAAATTGGTGATATCCCTGAAGGAACCTTACAGAATAAGGGGCTTAGTGTAAAAAAAACATTTACTGAAGAAGAACACGTCCATAATTCTAATGTTTGCCATTGTTGCTTGCTTACAATCTTCACTTGTTCAGTAACAAAAACACAGCTTTTAGAAGACGGAGTTTTCAGGCAAAATCAGAGACATCCCCGAAAATCAGGGAAAGTTGAAAGGTATGGGGGCAACCCTCATTTTGCCACTCAGAATTCTGCATGCATCTCAAGTGCCCTGGAACAGACAGATGTGCCTAATAAACAATTTCCCTGTAGTTGCAGTTCTGATCTACAGTTAGGTGAAGTGACAGAAAGATGTAAAGGGCCACGTCCTACATTTGGGCATAAATATCACTTGGGCCTCTGAATCCAAGATTATGTTCTCCTTGGCAAATACAAACTAAGCATTAGCATCATTAAATATAGAATAATATATGGATGGGTGTGTGTGACCAGAATTTTACACACACCCAAGGTACATAAACCTTGAGGGTGAAACCAGAGGATTTTTTAAAAGCATCCCACACTGAGGGTGTGTGTAAAATTCTGGTTTTACACACATACACCAATATATTATTTTATTTGATGGTGATCATTTTTTTTTCCTTTTAAAACACCTGAGTTAGTACAGCAGACAGTTCTGTTACACACACACAACCTCTCTCTCCCTCTCTCACACTCGCTCGCTCACTCACTCATCAGTTGCCGTGGAGCACCACTTGAGAGTGAGGGGTAAAAGCGGCAGGATCAACCAGATAGATTTCTTTATAGTCTGAAGGCAGGATCAACCAGATAGAGGTTAAAAAACATGTAAATATTACCTGGGAAAGAGAAATATATGTTTGGAGGGAAACTCGGTTCATGAGGAACAGAGCCACCATGTTGCAGGGGATGATCAGCCTACCCAGACGGAGAGTTGCAGCCAATAAGCTGCATAGCCGTTGTCTGAATGGCAGGCACTGATTACAACCTCCCATGTTGTAACTGAAAATATCACATGGGAGGTTGTAACTTAGAATAAAAAAATGGTTATCCAACAAAAAAAAATTATGACCATTAATTAAATATAGAATAATGTATGGGGAGGTGTGTATAATGAGAATTTTGCATATACCCAAGGTGTGGGATGCTATATAAACCTGAGAGTGAAGCTCCAGGGGTTTATCCAAGCATCTCACATCAAGGTGTGTGTAAAATTTTAGTTTTACACACTAACCCCATGCCTTGTTTTATATAATTGCTGGTGAGTTTGTTAGCTACAGCAATTACTGTAACTAAGTGCAAGGCAGTTGTACATTTAAAACAAGCAACTGTACAGAAAATAATAAGAGATCCAGAGTTGTCTAATAAGATAAGCTTACTTTTCTTTGCTTTTGTGTCATAACTTATCTAAGGAACTAAAGTCCAAAAGTCCCTAAACCATCATTTCCAACAGTAAATGGGGTTTCCTTAGTAATCAGCAGCATGTGCATTGGTGGGGGTGGGGGAGACAAAGACAGTGAGAGAGAGGAGTTTTCAGGTTTGCCAGCTAAAATATTAAGAGTCTGCTGTGGTGAACTGTGAAGAGAAGCAGTGATGCAAGGTCTGTGACAGTTTTGAAATACGGGAAGGTGTTTATTTTTCAAGTGACTAAGGGAGAAAAGTCAGTGGTGAGAGCCATTCACTAGCTTGTGGCTTTCCCTTTCCGAAAGAGGCATGTGTTCACTGTTATAACCAGCTGGTTATAATGGTGAATTACACCGTGCTTTTTCTCATGGAAAAAATGTTCCCCAGCTATTATACATGAATAAACACAGGCTACAGTAATTATTAATTTGGAGTACCCTCTCCCTGTACATCCCAGCATCCTTTTTGCCTTCCTGAGTGCTCTGGCACACTGGGTCATTGAATCGAGGCTATCATGAATGACAATCCCCAAATCCCTTTCCTGAGTGACCACAGTGATCTTTTTTCACCCCCTAGCCAATAATCCATCTTTAAATTACCCTTGCATATGTGCACTTATTTGCCTCAAACTTCAGTTCCCATACTGTGCACCACCCTTTCAACTCTCCTAGGTCCCTCTTTATGTCCCTTACCCCCTCTTTGGACTCTACCCTGCCACAGACTTTAGCATCATCTGTAAAGAGGCAAAGTTTGCCCTTGATCCCTTTCCCTATGTCCCCTGTGTCACAGATGTACACATTAAATAGTACTGGCCCCAGCACTGACCTTTATAGTACCCCACTTGTGAACTTCCTGACCTCTGAATGTCTTCCATTTACAATCACCCTCTGGGTCATTCCACATAGTCAGTTTGCTCCATACCTTGTTAGCTTTACCCCAACCCTTAGATCCCCCAGCTTTTTGATAAACCATCTATAGGTTAGCAAGTCAATAGCCTTACTGAAATCTAGATACAGCATGTCAATGCCTGGCCCTTGTCTAGTCCACTGCTTTTCTTACAGAGTCAAAAAACTCAATCAGGTTAGTCTACCATGACCTTTCCTTCATGAAGTAATGTTGCCTTCTGCCTTGAAGTCCATTTGTTTCTAAGAATTCCACTGGATGCTCTTTGATGAAAGCCTCCAGGAGTTTTCCCACTACAGATGTTAAACTAACCAGTCAATAGTTTCCCACGTCCTTCCTGTTCCTCCTTTGCTAGGGAACCATGTCTGCTGTATTCCAGTCCATTGGGACTACCTCAGTTTCCAGGAAGCAACTGAACAAGACCATCAAGGGCCATGCAACTTCCTATTCCAATTCCCTCAGTGCTCTGTCTGTAACCCATCTAGTCCTAGAAACATAGAAACACAGAATCTGTCAAATAAGGATCGTTTAGCCCACCAAGTCTGCCCATTTTCCCCTACCTGCATTATCACCGCAGACCCTACTGGAGACTTATCTACCTTACGTGTCCCAAGTCGCTTAAGCACCCAAACCCCTAACACAAGACCCAAGTTCAGTTCTCTCAGCCCCTTTCCCTAACCTCCTTACTACAGTCATGGAGTGGGCCCCATGCCTGTACCATGAATAAGGAGAAAAAAAATTACGCATTGAGAATGTCAGACTTCTTCACATTTCCTCTACAAATACATTCGGGGCTATGTATGAATGTGAGTCAGGTACACATGAGAGGAACACACCCAGTCCATGCAATCTCTGCACCTATGGATAGGTGTATGGGGGTGCAGCATGCACTAATGCATGCCACTTTGCGCTGCCTAGCCTGTCTGTGGCCCCATCCTCCCAGGTATGCTGCTGAGCCTGGGACAGATCAAAAGAAGAAGGAAACCACTTTGGTTCTCAAAAACAGTAGCAGAAAAGGTCACAGCCAAAAGGCTGGCTTTCAGGAAATATAAAGGAATGCAGCAGGATGAAGATAGGGAGGCATACCAAACTTCCCTGAGGGAAGCAGGGAAGGCAGTAAGGCAGGCAAAGGTCCAAGCTGAGGAAACACTAGTACAAACAGTAAAAGAAGGTGACAAGACTTTCTATAGATACATTAGTGAAAGGAGAAAGTCCAGAGAGGGTATTGCTAAGATCAAAGGGGATTAAGGGGCATGTGAGGAGGAGGGCCATGTAAAAGCATCTCTCCTAAATAGATACTTCTGCTCAGTATTTACTGAAGAGAAGGTAGGGCAGGGCCCATAGTTCAGCACCATGGACACAAGGGGGAGGAAGGTGTGCACTAATCCCTTCACAAAAGAAAGGGTCTTACAAGAGCTCGATAAGCTCAGGGTGGACAAGGCAATGGGACCTGATGGCATACATTCCAGGGTACTAAAGGAGCTAATGGTGGAAGTAGACGAGCCATTATCAGAACTGTTAAATGAGTCTCTGAGCACAGGAGAGGTCCCAGAAGACTGGAGAAAGACTCATGTGATCCCACTCCACAAGAGTGGTAGCAGGGAGGAGGCAGGGAACTACAGACCAGTCAGACTTACCTCAGTAGTGGGCAAGATTATGGAGGCACTCCTTAAGGAAAAGACAGTGTAACCCCTGGAATCCATAGGAGCATAGGATCCAAGACAGCATGGGTTTACAAAAGGAAGGTCCTGTCAAACTAATCTCATAGATTTCTTTGACTGGGTAACCAGAGTGGTAGACCAAGGGGGAGCAGTTGATGTCACCTACCTTGACTTCAGCAAAGCTTTCGATACTGTTCCACATAGAAGATTGATTAATAAGCTAAGCAGGCTCAGAGTGGGTCAGAAGTTGGTCAACTGGGTGGCAAACTGGTTGATGGGCAGAAAACAGAGAGTGATGGTAAATGGTATACAGTCAGAAGAGATGCAAGTCACAAGTGCGGTACCTCAGGGATCAGTTCTAGGGTCATTCCTCTTCATATCTTCATCAGTGACACTGCAGATGGACTGGAGGGTAAGGTTTTCCTGTTTGCAGATGACACCAAGATCTGCAACAGAGTAGATGATCCAGATGGGGTGGGCAGAATGAGAAAAGATCTGGATAAACTAGCAAAATGGTCAGAAGAGTGGCAACTGGGGTTTAATGCAAAGAAGTGCAAGATCATACACATAGGGAAGAGAAACCCTGAAGCCACCTATAGGCTGGGAGGGGAGTTGCTGGCTGTCACAAGGGAAGAAAGAGACTTGGGCATCATCATCACTGATGACTTGAAATCATCCAAGCAGATCACTAAAGCAGTAGGTAAGGCTAGGGGGATGTTGGGGTGTATTAGTAGGGGTATCACAAGTCGGAAGAGGGAGGTAATAATCCCACTTTACAAGACACTGGTTAGGCCCCATCTGGAGTACTGCATGCAGTACTGGAAGCCACACCTTCACAAGGACATTAACCAAATTGAGGCAGTCCAGAGAAGGGCAACCAAAATGGTGCAGGGACTGCATCAGAAAACATATGAGGACAGATTAACGGAGCTCATTATGTATACCCTAGAGTAAAGGAGGGAGAGAGGTGATATGATTGAAACATTCAAACACCATAAGGGCATTAACAAGGTGAAAGAGTCTAACATGTTTCAATATAAGAAAAATAGCAGGACAAGAGGACACAGCATGAGATTAGAAGGAGGCCGATTAAGGGGTAATGTGAGGAAGTTCTTTTTCACAGAAAGGGTGGTGGATGTATGGAACAGCCTACCTCAGGAAGTGGTGGATATGAATACAGTGCAGGGCTTCAAACAGGCATGGGACAGGCATAAGGGAGCAATACAGATGAGTATGAATAGCTAGGCCATTGACAAAGCAAATGCCAATGGCACATTCATAAGGTAGAAAAAAATGGGCAGACTGGATGGGCCTTGCGGTCATTATCTGCTGTCAACTTCTATTTTTCTATGTTTCTAAAGGGCACAGGCAGGCATCCAACTGGATGCCAGCCCTGGTTCCATAGTGGATCTCCTGCTCCATGTGGAACAGAGGATTCTGGGACAGTGTGGGACATCCAGTTTTTGAAAAGTAGGATAAGTGCATGAATCGCTGCCCCCCAGCCCTCCCAGTCAGACCAGAGGGCTGGGGTAGCATGGTAGGGGGATTCCTTGTCCCACTGCAACCAGTGGGTATAAAGTGAGGGAGCACACTAACAATATGGCAGGGTCTCTGCTGCCATATCCTGTGCCCCCTTGTCGAGCACTCCACCCTCCTGTGAATGCATATAGTGTGGGCACACTCCCAGATACACTGCACAGCAGCATGACTGGCCAGGGGATCCTGTGAGAAGGGACACGTGTCCATTCCAAAAAAGTGTGCAGGGGTCTGCGGGACCCCTAGTTTGCAGCATTCAGACATAGGGCTGCCTATGCATAGTGGATCCACTGCAAGTAGGCAACCTGTTCCTTAATGAAAAGGGAACATTTTTTGATTTTAGATTCACAATACCCTCCTCGGTATTCCTCTTCTTTCTGCTATGTCTTAAGAAGGCCTTCGCATTTAACTTTACTCCCTCCGCTACCCTTGATTATGTCTGTTTGCTTGCTTCCTTCATGTTTACCATGTATGGCTCTATTACTCTTAGATAGATTCCCTAATAGTTTTTTAATGTAGCCCTTTTTAGCCTGATGGTGTCTCTCACATCCCTGGAGAACCAGACTGATTTATGGTGTTTTACTGTTTTTACTTACCAGCTTCAAACACATTTAAATCACCTACAAAAGTCTACTTTGCATGAATTGCCACATTTCCTCTACTTCCTAAACCTTTTCCACAACCTCTGTTTGTCTCTGAGGGTCTCCCTGTTCTCCTAAAATCTACCATCCTGAAATTTAAGACCTCTGTCTTACTTCTGGTCAGCTAGGACCAAGGTGAACTAAACTGGGATGTGATCACTCATCCCAGGGGTTTTCATACCATAACCTCTTCTTCCATGTTTAACAGAGGATGGTTCCCCTTCCTGGTAGTTTCTTTCACCCACTGTACAAGGAAGACCTCTTGTAATGAATATACAAAGGCCTAGTTTCTTATACTCTCAGTTGTGATATTTCCCAGTCGGCATCTGGGATATTAATATTGCCCATCACTACTACATTACATTTTGATTTGCTCCCCTATCTCCCTGTTCCCCTCTGTGAATGGATTTGGTGGCTTGTAGGCCTCTCCCTTTCATTGATGTGCCCTGTTTTAAACTACAAGCTTCACCCACACAGATTCTATCCTCATCCTCTACTCCCAGGTCCTCAGATTCTATAGCTTTTATACTGTCTTAACTGTAAAATGTTACCCCCCCCCCCCCAGCTTTTACCCCTTACCTTTCTGAATAGAGCATTGGTTCTGGGTTGCCTATGTTTCTTTGACTGTCATTAACTCCAGCTGGGCTTCCACTACTATAGCCTAGAGATCCTCCATTTTATTCCCGAGACTCCTACTGTTAATTAAACCTGCCTTATATACTGTAAACTAAGATTGTCCTTCTCCCCATGACTGCTGCTCCTTCCCTTCCTCTCCTTCTCTGCATTCTCTATTTTCATGTACCCTCTTAATCTGCTTTCAGTGTTTGTCATTTCCCAAGAAAGCGACATGGTTCGTGTTTGTATGTGCATGCACACATGCACGCCTGTGTGTATGCATGTGCGTGTACGCGATTTGGGACTTGCCTTTAAGTGCTGCTTTCCCCTCCCTTGTTTAAAAGTCTGCTAACTTCTACATCTAACTTCTGCACCACTGCACTAGTGCCATTTTCGCTCAGATGCCTACCATCCCTAGCAAACAACCAGTGCTACTTCTCTCAGAATGTTCCTCAGTCATCCATACCAGCCCTTTAGCCATGTGCAGAACTGTCTAATTTTCTCCTGTCTATACCTAAAGTGGTAATGCAAGGGACCTCAGAGAAAGTTAACATCTGTCTCTACCCTCAACTTCCTGGCTACTTCATGGAAACCAACCCTCACCCTGTCTACACTGCTGTCCACCATCACTGATGCCTAAATAAAGTACCACATTTGGTTCCCATCACTTACCTTCATGTACTTCTACAGGCTAGGGAGCACTGTGCACACTGTTGCCCTGGGAAGCGGCAGGCAGTTCTCTACTCACAACCAGTGACACACATCAACCTCCTCTCAGCTCTGGCCTCAGAGTCTCCCAGTACTAGAATCCTCCTCTTACTCCTGCCATGTCCAACCCCCTTCTGTGCATACTTCTGTGCAGCCTCCTGTCCCAAGAATTCCAGGGCTGCTTTCCCTTTTGGGTCATTAGTCTAAATCAGTTCTTCCAGTAGCATGAACTGGTTCCTAGTCTCTACCTTGGGATTTCCTCCCTCTCCAGAGGAGTACCTCCCCTCTCTCCTGACCTGTGCCACCACAGTTCATCCACATACACTAACTCTGGGTGGGGGTCTCTGGGGGAGGGAGAGATACAGTTCCCATAGCACGCTGCCTTGAGATGCCCTTAAGGAACCTTACTTCCCCCTAAAGGCAGTGGCATCAAAGCTAGCCCGGTGGTGCTGAGGGCTGAGATGCTGGGTGCCTTACCTTGCACCACATCAGTGACCCGGGTTTGGGAATGACCTCGAGTCATTGGAGAGCTGGCACGGGAGGGAGCAGGATTGAGCAGCCGGAAGGCAGGTCTCCTCTCCCAGGGTCATCGTCACCCCCCCCCCCCGTAGTTCCGCTCCCACCAGGTGGAAGTCAGGTGGCTAACATAGGCGGGGGGGGGTGGCAGTGTAGTGGAAGGGCGTGGCATGTGCGTGCCTCTATACACATGTGCATGACTGGGGGATGGGGAGAAAATGGGGAAAAAAAGCAGATTAAAAAAAAAAGGCAGTGGCCTGAACAGCAAGGGCTCCAGTCCTCCTACATTCTAGGCATTCTTCATGTGTCCAGAAACCAATACATCCCTGACAACTTACCCTGTTTCTCTCCCATCAACCTGTCTGCCCAAACATGGTGTTAACATGCATATGTCGACTGCAAAGCACTTTTCTCAAACTTCTTCTCCCCCCCGATGCAGTTTTGACTCCTTTCTCAAGCAGAGTGCACTGCCACTCTTCCTCTGAGTCCTACTTTGATTAAATACCCAAGGCACTTAACCTTGTGGCACTTCAATGAGTGCCACAATCACCACACATGACTCACTACACTACTGTAATGTGCCCTTTTATACTTCCTAGTGCCTCACAACCTGGAAATACACTCTTTTAATTCCTGCTTTTGAGCATCTACATAACTGGGCCTTCCTTTGACCCATGCTCCCCTCCACTAGAAGCTAAGCAATCACTGAAGCAAAACACAGAAAAACATGGGCGCAACCACCGGGGGAATGAGGGGGTCCAGTCCTCTCAACTTTTTAGGGCCTGCAAAATGGCCAATGACACTGGCATGGGTATGAAAAGCTTGGTAGCTCCAGGTCCCCCCAACTTTTTAACCATGGTTGCACCCATGTGCTTACCTCAATGTACCTACCCAGACTGCCACTCAAACATTAAACAAAAAACCTTATTCGGTGTAGGCTAGCTCCTTTTATCTCATTTTATTCAGGCCTCTCAGCAAACAGCCCACAGATAACTGGCCTCTTAAATCTCCTGTAAGCCTAAATGAGCTCCTCCCCTATCACACACCTATTTCACAGATCATAAATAAATACTGACCCCACAAGAGGATACAGTATTTTACTCAGCCAGTTCCCCTCCACTGACTACTAAATTTTAAAACTGTTACAAAACACTGTTGAAGCATTTACCTGCACCTACCAACCCACAACACTAAAAGTTAATGAAATGTAAAGAACTCCCTAAAACACTGACTGAAAGACACTTACCTGTACCTACCCACCCATACTGCCACTTTAAGTATTACATAAAATACATTATTTGGTGTAACCTATCTGCTCTGTTCTCACCTCTCATTTAAGTTCCCAGCACAGGTCCCTCAGCTAACTTACTCATAAAATGTGCACTTGCAGGCAACAGTTACAGATTTCCTACAACAGGGCCTGAGCTTTTTTGAATTGCAGAGCTTTCTGTAGCTTGTCTGCCATACTGTCTGCCTCCCTGATCTGCTGCTCCACTGCCTCCACATGATGCTTTAATTCTTTCACTTCCAAGATGAGACAAGCAACTGTATTTCTCACTTCAGAACAAACCCATGAGCCCTTCAATGATAGTGTCTAGTTAGGGGGAAGG
Organism: Neoceratodus forsteri; assembly: GCA_016271365.2. Taxonomy (NCBI): domain Eukaryota; kingdom Metazoa; phylum Chordata; order Ceratodontiformes; family Ceratodontidae; genus Neoceratodus; species Neoceratodus forsteri. Next base: position 781,795,972 of record CM028133.1, read on the forward strand.
AGATATCATATGGTTTACTATGTTCGCAAAATCCACCGTCTCAAAGTCCAACCCAAACTACTAATGATCCAGTCCTTTAGGTCCTTGGATCTTCCGCCCTCCATGCAGAATTGGAAACTACTGATTCGGCACCTATCACAACTTCCAACAGTGTCAATGCCGCCCTGGAATACTTTAAAACCAAATTCCTCTCTACGTGGGATAGACACACACCCCTAAGGAAAACCAGGGTTGGAGGCTCTTGTCTCCCCTAGATCACTTCTGAACTTATAGCCTGCCTGCATGCAAGGGACCAAACTTGGAAGATGCCCAAGTCCTCAGGTTCCCTTCTGGACTTAAATATTGTGCCTTTTGTAATGCCTGCGCCAGAGCCACCAGGCTAGCTAAAGCTGAGTACTTTTCCTCTACCTTTCAGAACAACATCAACCACTCCTCTAAGTTCTGGAAGGTTGTCCATGCCCTCTTCTCCCCTAAGGTGGAAATGTGTAGTTGTCACCCCTGGCTGACTGACTCCTCTTCCACCTCTTTGGGCTCAGACCCAACCTCTTCTACTCCATTGCATCTATTCGCTCCCCCTGCCCCTCCATTCCCCCCCCCCGGGTGCACCCTCTTCCCCCCCACCATGCTGTCTCGGATCCCCACCCTTGTGGCTCCCGAGGGGTCCCTCGCCATCTCCAGACCCGCCCACTGGGGCCGGTCCCTGGACAGCCAGTCCCTCCCTGCCTAGTGGTTCCCCCTGGTTCTAGCCCTATATTGCCCTGCTAATTCTTGCTTCCTACCCCTTCCCACTACTGCTTCATTATGCACTTTCGCTTTTGAGCCTGTAGTTGCTCTCTAGTTTGTTGATCAGAATATGTATTATTGTCCTTATGCTGTTCCCACCTGTGTGTGGGTGAGATTGTTCCTTGTCTATACATTGTGCTGTCTACTGTACCCCATCCTGGCCCACTTGTAGTTGCGGGCCTGTATGTCACCCTGTAATGTACTACTGTTCTTTGTACTGTAACCTCCCGGGTCGCACCTGAAAATAGGCACTCATTGTCTAGTGTGCTTACCTGGTTAACAAAAACAAATAAATAAGGTGCGGTCCACAGTTCCAGTCCTCAAAGTGAATGACACCTTCACTACTGACCCCCTTCCAGTTGCCAGTGAATTCAATTCTTTCTTCACCTCTTGTGCCTTCCCCCTTCTCTCCTCCTCCTTCTCTCCGGTGTCTCTACCTGTCACCCCCCCTACCCAAATCACCCCTTTCATTCACTCCTATCTCTCCTGCTGTCACCATTAAGAGCTTATTAGCCCTCAACTCATGCAAGAGCAAGAGCCCTGACGGGCTTGACTTAAAACTGCTCCACCTCACTGCTTCTGCCATTGGACTACCAGTCTCTGCCCTTCTAAATCTCTCTTTCTCCTTGTCTTCTGTCCTTAATGCCTAGAAACATGCCACAGTTATTCCTCTGTCTAAAGGTAGCAACCATTACCCTAGTTCTCTTCTCCCTACCCTTGTTAAACTCCAAGAACACTTGATACTTTTTCAGCTTTCTCCCTTCCTTGGCTTCTTCCTTCTTCACCCCCATACCTGTCTGGATTCCACAAAAATCACTCTCTCTCTTCCTTCCTTCTACATCTGACTGATTCCATTCCACATGCATGGAACAGGACCAAATCACCTCTGCCATCTTTATCGACCTGGCCAAAGCCTTCGACACTGTCACCCACCACTAAGCTCACAGCAGCGGGGCTCTCCTCCTCAGCCACTAACTGGTTCTGTTCCTACCTTGAAGCAGGTCCCCATCAGTTCAAATTGGGGTCTCCCTTCCCCCCCTCCCAATCTGCACTGGTGTCCCCCAGGGCTCAGTTCTAGGCCCTATTCTATTCTCGATATTCTTAAATGACCTCATTGCTGCCTGCACCTCAGTAACCCTTCACATGTACGCTGACGACACAGTCCTATCTGCCTCTGGTCACTCCTCTTCTGATCTAATGACCAGGCTCCAGCAGGACTTTGACAATGTTCAGCACTGGTTCCGCTCAAATCAGCTGGCTCTTAACTAAAACAAAAAACAGTCTCTATGACATTTGGCATGAGGCAAACGTTATCTAGGATTGCTAGTATCCCCTCCTTCTGCACTCTTGATGGGTCCTCCACTGAGAATGTACTTTCTTTCAAGTACCTCAGGGTATGGCTTGACAACCACCTCAAATTTTCTGAACGAGAGTGCCAATCACAAAGAATTGCACTCCAAGTTAGATGTGCTGTACTGCCACCGTGGCAGCATCTCCCTGCTGGCCCACAATGCCACTGTTCAGAAAATTATCCTCTCCATATTTGACTTTGGTGATGCAGTCTACAGCGCTGCCTCCAAATCAACCCTCTCTAGACTGGACTCTCTCTTTCACTCCTTCTGCAGCTTTGCCCTGGACTGTCCACCCCATACTCATCATTGCACTCTCTACACCTCACTCTCCTTTCCATCCCTTCAAGACAGACTTCTGGCCCACTGCTCCTCTTTTATCACTAAATACTGGTTTGGATCCCTCCCTGCCTACCTCTCCTCTTCTCTCTCACTGCCTCCTCCTAACTCCCATTCTGTTTACAGCTCCCACTTCCCCTCCTTGCTCTACCTTCAAGGACCACCTCAGCCAGTCAGGCTGCTTTCTCTTATCGATTCTCTGAGCTATGGAACTCCCTCCCCCTCCCCATTCACTCTGCTTCCTCCCCTCATATTCTATCTTCCCTACTGCGTAATTTCACCTTCCCCTCCTGTAACTGCAACTGACTTCCACTTTGTGCCACACTGCCTTCCCTCAGTTCCACTCTCTTTTTCCTAAAATATTTATTTGCTCTAAGTTGGTTAGCTTAGTTAATCAATTATTGTACATTGCTGTATACTAGTATTCAAACACTGTATAATATTCTACTCTTTTATATAATATGTAATCATACTTTGTGCTTAAATTAAATGTACTTCCCTTGTCCTGTCTCCCCCAGGATGCATCTGGAAATGAGCTAACAGCTCAGTATGCCTTTCATAGTGAAACTTTTCAAATAAATAAATATCAAGCAGCTATGCCTAAGGCCTGGAAGGACTCACTCTTGGAGCCCTCTCTGTCTAATCCACAACCAGCCTTGCCATCTGGACGTGGGTTCCTCCTGTTGTATTTCCCCATCGTCAGCCCACTTCGTACCACTTCTGAAAGGAACACAGGGTCAAACCATGCATTTAAAAGGTTGAAAATGGGGGTGAGGGCCTGGATAGAGCCTTTCACTCACACTGACAACTACGGTGTGGCATCAATGGAAGTAATCCAGGGATATTTTCTAACTTGTTATGTTTGTTTAGTTATGTTGCAGCATCCACCTGCTGCTATAGATTCCTTGCCTCTGTTTTATGCACGTTTGCTGGTGCTCTGAGCTCTGAAAGAGTGCCATCTACAAATAAAGAGCAGCTACTACTATAAATTTTATTTATTTATTTAGTTTTTGTTGACCGGGTAAGTGCACTAGACAAATCCTGCCTATTTTCAGGCACAACCCGGGGGAGGGGGATACAGATGAATGCCAACTGACCTCGAACCAGATTAAGCTGTTGGTGGTATTTTTAGTGAATGAGGGAAATTTGGCCAGAACACCGGGGAAATTCCCCTACTCTTTTCGATAAGTGCCATGGGATCTTTAACATCCACCTGAACTACCACCAATCCAGGCAGATGGGACCTCGGTTTAACGTCTCATCGAAAGGCGGCACCTCAGAAGTGCAGCACCCCTCTCATGCTGCACTACAGTGTCAGTACTGGGATATTAACCAAAGTGCCAGATGTGGGAACTGAACCCACAGCCCTCTGATCTCCCGGCCTCAGAGGCGAGTGTGTTACCTACTGAGCCACTGACATGGACATTTGGCATTTAAATCAGAAGAAACTATTTTTGACAAAGAATATTCCATAGGCAATCTTTTGTAGAGTTAAATTCCTAAAAGGTTTTTTTTTTTTTGTATATAGGAATTATCTGCTGTCTACCAGGATGGATCAGAATGAATATAGTAAAACTGAAACAGTCTTCAAAGTGAAATAGTCGCATAACAAAGGGAGTTCTGTTAAAATATATTGACAACAAAAATATAGTATATATGCTTTTAATAGCGAGACAAAAAAATAACCAGACTAAAGTAATATGGACCTTGCTGAGTGACTAGGATACAGTTTTTCTCTTGTGTCTGTGAAGTTTACTAATATAATGTTCTTCAAAAATGCTTCTGAATTATGAGGAAAGAAATTTTCTGTATTGAAGTAAGCTTCAATTGTAGTGGTTTTGATTTGAAATACCAGCCGTGTATTGTTATGGAGAGTTGTATTAAGCCAATTTGTTTGGGACTAGAAGTTGAACCAAACTGTGTAACATGAACCTTCAGAAGCAACTCTCTTTATATTGGTTAGGTGAAAGAATTGTTGTTGTTTTTCTCAGTATTGAAATGGAATTTGGAAGCGTAGTATGGACTGCCTGCCTTGGGTTGTTTCCTCAAAGTTCCAAAAAGGCAATCTAGGCAAAGAGATATCAGAGACACTCAAATAACTCCTAGGGATAAACAAGGCAGAGAGTACGGAGCTGTTCGCAGTAAGTGGTAACACTGGCACTATGGGAAATGCCATGAAGCTGGCATAGGGGGGAGGTTCAGAAAGGACATCAGGAAGTACTTCTTTAAGGAAAGGATAATAGAAAAATGGACCAAGCTCCCCACAGGAGGTGTTCTGAAACAGCAAGAGGTTACAAAATGGGGATTGCCATCTCCTAATATAAGGAAGGTTTTCTGGCAGACAAGACAGGTCACAAGGTCTTTCTCTCTTGGCAGTATGTACTGTATGTTTTGATGTTTCTACATTTGTTAAATTCCTTCATAAAGCATGTCCTTTGAAGTAATGAAACTTATACAAATGATTAGTAAGTGTATTTTAGGATTATGTTTGTGTATATCTTTTAAAAACAACAAGTCTTAAATGTGTGCCATTTTTCTTAAAAAAAAAAATGTGCATTCTTAATGTATTACAGTATTTTGCAAGCTGTGTTTTTACATGTCCAGTTCTAACTTGATTGGTTTTAAAGCTCTTGGCATCGGGTCTAATAATGTCTTTCCAAATCATTACACTTTCTTACATAAACAATAAATCATCATGCTAAAGCAGTCTGAGATGCAATGTATCATAAATGATACTTTACAGCAGTAGTAGTACGTTCAGAAAAACACCTATACTTAATATGCACTGAAGTAGACAAACTCCCTCTCTGTTTTCAGCTTCCAACTCTGCCCACGATTTATACAATTTTGTGATTTTTATACTGCATATTCATTGCAAAAAAACTACATTTAGACATCATTTAGGGATGAAGCACAAAGTCTCAAAAGTAGGGAAATGTGATGTTAGGGTAAAAAAGTACCCTGGCTGTTGGTGAATGTGTGGCATGATGTTCCTTGTGCTATGAATGATTGCTTGATGTAATGCTGGTGTTCTAACCTTGGCACTGTCTTACTAGGCATATAAATTTACTTACACACCAGTGCTTTGATAGAGGGATGCACAAGTTAGGGCACTGCCAATACTGTATTGAGCTAGCATTCAATCCCAGAGGAACACCATGCCATACATCATTCAGGAGCCAGTGTACTTTTTACCATAACATTGTGTTTCTCTACTTACAAATTTTGTGCTTCAACCCTAACTGATGCCTAGATGTAGTTTTTCACAATGAATTTCTTTACTTTTTTAAAAGGTTATTTAATAAAAGATTATATTACTATAACTTTAATGACAAGCACTCTATGAGGTACAGTGATACCTCTTTCCATAACCCCCATGCCAAACAATATCTGGTATCACTGTCCAGTGGCACCCCCCTCCCACACACTGTCCTAGTCCAAGCATCCCTGAAATCCAGTGCCCCCCCTCCCAAACACTGCACCATTCCAAACATCAATTCCACTCAGTGGTAGCCCCACACCTTGCCTCACTGTAAGTATCCCTCCAGTTGGCAGCAGCTATTAGCTCTCATCTTTGCTACCAGTCTAACATATAAGTTTACACACTTTGTACATTTTTTTTTTCCTTGAACGTATTGCTTGTACCTTGCTTTTTATTGTTCCTGTTCATGCACTTGTTGTCAAGACCAGCACTGGATCAGGGAGGTTAGGAGACATACTCAGTGTTACACAGTAAATAATGGTTGTGAGATTCAAACCTGGGACACCAAGTTAACTGACAAACACTTTAACCGTTTGGTAATACAGCAACAGTGGTCACAGTTTCTGGTATACAGGTCCATTGTTTCATTTAGGGGAACTAATGCAGAGATTAGTTTTGGGATCTAGATTAACTGAGCAGGCACATATTTCAGTTTCCTACACTCTTGTTTAAATGCTTCCCACAGGGTGCTCTAGTTTTGTGTGTTTTTCTTTTTGCTAACAATGCCCTGTCTTGTAAGAGTCCCAGCATGGGATTCATGGACATACTTCCCAGTCCCCCACCAACTGATCCAATTATCTGACATTTTACAATGTAGCCTGCACATTCATTAGGCATGTGGCCAGCGCTGTTCATGTAGTATACACTATTCACACCTCCATACTTGAAACAGAGAGCACTGCAATAGAGGCAGCTCTTGCTCCATGATTACCTCCCCTCACTTTATGACTGCATCCCACCTCAAGGACACAAGACAGTAACATGCTATTGCAATGGATGGAGTCCACATGCTCAGTGAAAGATAGCATGTCACCAAGGGTAGAAGTAGTCAGCAGTTATATAGTGCTTTTCATACACATTGTATCCCAAAGTGCTTTACAAGCAATGCTAGCCTGTTAGTGAAGTGACTGAATGTGTAATGGCAGCCATATTGCACATCATCACCCAGGTATCTAAAGGATTCCACCCTAGAGCAGGTAAAATCCTTTAGATACCTGGGTGTTATCCTTGATGACACGGTATCTTTCACTGAGCATCTGGACTTCATCGTAGGGGCAGCGAACAGGAAACTTGGAGCACTCTACAGACAAAGACTGAAACTAACCCAGGATGCCAAGCAAATAGCCGTCCTCAGTTCAGTGCTCTCACTCATAGACTATGGGCTCCCAATTTATGGATCAGCCACTGATACAGTGCTACTCAAAGTCTGCCAATTTGTTTCTGGATCGCACAAATACACTCACAGTAACATGCAATTTATATGATCTCACAAACTGGCTCCCCCTATCAGCTTGACTCAGATATCAAACACTCTTATTAGCCAAGAAAGCACTCATGGGCCTTACACCCACCCCACCATTAGCTCCCTTTTCAGGTCCATCCACAACCAGTACACCACACAGAACATGACCCAACAAGCCCTAGCCATACCTCAGAGAAGAATTAGCAAGGGACAATGCTCCTCTGCAAATCGGGCAGTCCAGTGGTTCAATGAGCTCCCAGCAAGCATAGCCAGCCTCCCAACCATCTCACAATTCAAAAAGACCCTCAAGTCTAATATTGCCCTGAACTCTGGCTGTCACTGCTTTGACCTGACCCGAACAAAAATTACCCCTCAGTCTCGTCTCTGCTACCATACTAGTCTCCTCTCCACCTCACCGTACTACCCTTGTACTGCAGTCAGCTATGCCTTGGTGCATGATCTATGGTCCTCAATAAAACTAACTACTGCCCATTATTAACCAACTGCAACCACGCTGGGTCTCTACCTAATTTAATCTGTATATTTACATCTTGTAATCTACCATACCATGTTAGACCTATTGCAATCCTTAATCGCTTGTACAATTTGTGAATACTCTGTACTATAATAGAACATGCTATCCCTCTTTTTAGCCTCCTAAACCTATAGAGTATGTTTGAATTACTATGTAATATACTGGAACATGATATGCCCATATGTACATCCTAAACATTGTAATGCCTGTGGACAAGGCTCTACTCAAGCTGATTTAAACTGTTTTTTTGTCCTCTGTATATATCCTCCATCTGATGTGGAACCTTCACAAATGAGCAAGTTGTGCTCAAAGGTTATTACAGATTATTTCAATAAATAAATACAAATAAATAAATAATGGACGTAACTTGAGGTTCATCTTGACTACCCCTCTCGCCACACAGCAGTGGCTATGCACAGTCTGAGTAAGGGCACACCTCCAAGCTTAACAGCAGGGATGCTATCCCAATTCATACTCATAACCTTTAAAGCCATGCTCCCCTTAGAAATCTGTCTAGTCCTACTTTAAAAGCCTGAATGGTGCTACCTTCTACAACTGGACTGGTTAGGCTATTCTACATGTAAACCACCCTCTGTCTGAAGTAATACTTTCAAAAAATTCCCTTTCTCCTGCCCCACCACCCTGTACAGTGTATGACCTCTGGTACTGCTTGCACTTACAAGCTCAGACTTCTGGATTTACATCCCCCTTTCTATTCACATAAGTATTCATAACACCATAACCACAAGCCTGCTAGGATTATCTTTGCTGAACTACACTAAAAAAAATAGTTTTATTCATTTTTGTATCATTCCGATAACACCTTTGAGCACAGGTGCCCGTTTGCAAAGGTTCCACTTCTGCCAAGGACTAGGGATGAAAATGACAGCATACAATCATCAGCTCAAGGGATGCCTGGCCAGGCACAAGCAACAGTATTTACAATCAGAGTTATCTACACACAGTAACATAACAGTCTCAGGGGGACAAAGTTTGCAAGTGTCAGTACAATATAATCACAGGATCAACATGACATACTGTGCAAAAGTTATTTAAAACAGCAGCAGGTAAATCACTGGAGTATGTTCACTCTCTCCTCATAATTATTCCTCTGTGGTCTGCTAATCAATGTGGTGGCCCTGTGCTGGATCCTCTTCATTTCTTCAATATCCCTTCTGTACTGCGGTGACCAGAACTAAATGAGTATGGCAGGTGTAGTCTAACCAGCACCTTGTACACGTATGGTTTATCTTCCTTGACCTGCTCCTTATATCTCTTCTAATATATGCAAACACTGTGTTTGCTCTCTTGACTGTGGCAGCACACTGCCTGTCTAGCTTCAGCTTACTGTCCTCAGTTACCTCCAGATGCTTTTTCGTGGCTGTTCTGTTGACTGCTGCACCACACAGAGTATAGAGGTAAGCCCGATTCATTGCCCCAGGGGTAGTACCTTCCACTTCCACATGTCAAAGCTAAGCCCCCAGTTCTCAGCCCATGGCCCCTAATGTGAGCGGGTCCCCCTGTAGTGCACCCTCAACGCACTGTGTCTACTTCTTGCCAATTTAGTGTCTTCAGCAAATGTTGACAGCTTGTGCTTAGCCCCTTTTCCAAGTCACTGCACATTGTACTGTTTCCCCTTCCCCCTCCCATCAGGATTCATCTGGAAATGAGTTGCTACCTGCTCAGTATGCTTTTTCTGGTAAAAGGGTTGAAATAAATAAAATAATGAATAAAAAACATAAGCTTAGCTTTTGCTTTGTGGGTGCATTTATCAAAGGATAAAAAATTCAATCTACTGCCATTAGGCAGGTGAAGCCATGTAATTGTTGTCAGGGCTGGGAGGTCGCTGATTGTGGCTCAGGAGGGGAAGAGCCATGAAGGCTAAAAATCTAAATTAAAAACAATCAACCATTTATCCAGCCCTGTTGTGCCAAGTGGGGGGAGAGTACTGTTCTAGCATGCTGATGACCCAGATTTATGCCCCAGGCCTGGGATGTCAGTAGTGGAGGCAGGCAGTGAGAGCTAAGAATATCTATCTGGATGCTCTCCTGGCAGCAACACACTGCAGAATGAGCGACAACTGGCAGAGGCACGGTGAAGGGCCCTTGGCAATGTGGGTGGCCGAACATTGATGAGCAACCCCCCCGCCAGCTGTTATATGCATGTACACACAGTGACAGGGTTATAGGCAGGACATTAAGTGATGGAAAACCTCTCTGGTTAGCAGCAGCATGACAGGGCTGGTCTGATCATGGCCCACTCCCATTGAGCACACAGAATGGCTGTCCCCTCCCCCACAGTCACCAATTGACCCAGAGTGATCTTTGTTCATGCCCAGTATGCCTAACCTCATGGTAGGAAAGGGGAACTCTGCCTTGGGGGAGTAAGTCGAGGACTGATGGGTTGATTGAAGCCAGCAGTTAGTCTGGAATAGATGGCAGGCCCAGCCTAGTACTGAAGACTCTTGGGCAGTAGTCCATGTGCAGGACCCTAGCTCCTGAGGTGTAAACAGCTACAGACAATAAAGAGTTTAACTTTAAAAAATATGTAAATAAAAACAGCCATAAAAAGCCCAACGTAACATGGACAGTAAGTCAGAGATGCTCATTGTGTGCAATACAAGAAAAGTGATTAATTTATCAACCATCAACTTAAAAGAATCTTCATACAAGAAAAGTGGTTAATTAATTTATCACAGAAAGCTAGTACCCAATATAAACAATTCAGAATCAATAAAGAAAATGGATGTTTAGAAAGGTACTCAGTGACTTTAGAACCTCTGTTCAAAACACTTTCAATTTTGAGTACGTAATTAGCATCTAGAACTTCCCTTGCTACTCAATAGGGTAATATCTTTTAATTTTACTGTATAATACTCAGCACACCCTTTAACTAACCTTTTGTGAGAATTTCACAGGACCTCAGAAGGCATTTTCTCATAGACTGTACTTTTTTTAATTGCTTAATGACCCTGCAAACCCACATAACCTTTTCAGTTCCTAGAAGGAGCCTAGGAGGAACTGCAGTAGTTCATACTGGCAGCAGTACATCCGAGATTCTATTGAAGTTTTTGTACAGCATTTATTTTGAACGGTAAATTTTTAGACAGTGAAATCTAGGTCTCAGCTGATGAGGTATCTTGGTGGGGCACTGAGCATAACCAACTGATTCATTTTTAGTCCTTGCTCAGACAAAGATATGACTGGACATGTAGCTAAGTTTAATCATCTGATTCAGTTTGAATCCATAAGGCTAAAACCTTTTGGAATGACCCAATGATTTACTTATAATTTTATGCAAACAGAAGTGGTTTAGTGGGTCCATCTGTGGATCTGTTATATCCAGTGGGAACACAAATACTGGAATCCTTGCCCTCTTTATCTGGTGCAAAAGAAACAAAAAGTTGCACTGTCTTGCACCTTTCTTTTGTATGTAACAGGTACTATCACAGAATTCTATGTACATCTAATGTGAGGAGTATTGCCTCCCCTCGGTTAGAAGGCTCCGCATAGTATATGGGTAGGTGGATAGATTGGTTCAAAGTGAACTCCGATACCACCTTAGGGACAGAATTAGGATTTGTGCGTAGTAGCACTCTGTCTTTGTGGAAATTCAAGTAAGGTTCCGTACACATAAGGGCTTGTAATTTCGATATACGTCTAGCTGACATTATTGCCACCAAGAAAAGAGCTTTCCAGGAGAGGTATTGCAGCTCACATGTAGCCACTGGTTCAAAAGGGGGTGAGGTGAGTTTTTCTAGGACAAAATGTAGGTCTCATGGAAGTAGGGGGCTGCACACGAGATGCCTGAGGCAAAGAATGCCCCTCAAGAAGGTTTTCATAACATCTAATTGGGTCAAGGGATGGTCAACTACTGGGACATGAAAGGCAGAGAGTGCTGACAAGAGAACTTTCACCGATGAGTACTTTAGTCTGGTATCTTGGTATCTGAGAGAGAGAGAGAGAGAGAGTAGAAAGTCTAGGACATGCTGCAGGGGGACAGGTGTATGGATCCAACCCTTTGTCCGCTGCCCACTAGCAAACTGCTTCCACTTCGTGATGTTTGTTGCGCTGGTGGAAGGCTTACGAGCTCCCCATAACACCTCAGCCACTTGAGGTGAGACTTGGAACCTGGGAAGGACCATGTCTTCATCAGCCAAGCATGTAGACGTAGGGAGCAAAGATTGGGATGGAGAAGGGTCCCCAGAGCTTGTGTGAGCAGGGTGGAGCAAATGGGAAGAGGTAGAGGCTCCTGAATGGCCAGTTGTTGCAACAGTGGAAACCAGACCCATCTTGGCCACAGGGCACTATGAGAATCATGGTGGCCTGGTCCTGGATTAGTTTGAGTAGAACCCTCTGAATGAGAGGGAATGGAGAAAAAGCGTAAAGAACTTTTCCGGTCCAGGAAAGAGATAACGTGTCTAGCCACATAGCCCCAGGACCTGGCTCTAATGAGCAGTAGTGTGGCAGTTTTGCATTGAGAGGAAAGGAGAGGAGAGGTGAAGAGGCTAACTTGGGTCACCACCACTGAGCAAAGAGGTCTTTGACCACTTCTTGGAGAAGTTACCATTCATGCGTCAAGGCCTTGGAACAACTAAGTGCATCCACGGGAGTATTTTTGTTGCCCGGGACATGCACTGCAATCAGATGCAAACCACGTTGGATCGCCCAGTACCATACTCTCATTGCCTCTCTGCACAAGGGGTACAACTGAGTACCCCCTTGCTTGTTCAAATAATGGACTACTGTGGATTTGTCCATCTGAATCTGAAGGCAACCTGCTGGAAATAGATTCTCGAATGCCTGCAATGCACAGAGAACTGCTCTCATCTCTAAGATGTTGATGTTGAGACAAGCTTCTCCTTGGCACCATGCTCCCTGGGTCTGTAGGTCATCCAGATGGGCTCTTCAGCCATGGAAGGAGGCATCAGTGGTAAAGGTGTGGTGAGGTGTGGAATGGCAGCTTGGAACAGAGGCTCTGCAAAAAGATTTACATGTTCATCCACCACTGAAGGACATGTACCAAAGGGATCAAGACCATGACTTCTGCCTCTTAATCATTTGTTCTCTGTTCCCACTGCACCCTCAGAGTCCACATGTGTAAGCAGACATAAGGGACTGTTGGGATGGTTGCTTCCATGTGTCCCAACAACCTAAGATACTCTCTGGCTAAAATGCACCTGTTGGTGCAGAGCTGAGACACCAGATTGATTAGTTTTTCTGCCCGATCGTGTGACAGGAAGACTAAGCTGACTGCCATGTCTAATATGGCCCCAATGTACTGGAGGTACTGAATGTAATCCATTTTGGATTTTGGCAGACTGACCATTATTCCCAAAGACATGAACAGAGTGAGAGTTTGGAATAGAGTTATTGTGAACTAATGCTTGGAAGGGGCTTTGAGCAGCCAGTTGTCCAGGTAAGGAAAGACATATTGACCTGCTCTCATGAGAGCTTCCGCCACCAGCACGAGGCACTTTGTGAATGCCCTGGGTGCTGAAGACAGCATGAAAGGTAGTGCCTGAACTGGTAATGTTGGTGGCTGAAACAGAAGTGGAGTTACCTTCTGTGGGCAGGGTGAATCAATCAATCAAGTTTTATTGTGTATAGCTGAAAAGCTGTTACAATACAATACAAAAAAACATCATTAACAGAGAAATGCATACACATACGAAAAATAAGAATAATTTACATAAAGAGAGAAGTGTATAACAATTCCTAAAGTGCCACTGTGCATTTGTCCTGAAAATGGAAACAGCTGCAGCTCGGTATAAAGCGCTCTAAATAACATTGATTTTCCATCTTAATTAGTCAATTATACATAAGAATTTTGCAAGTCGTTCTATGGTCTTGGGATCCTCTGTATGAAACAATATGTCAGTCAGGATCAATTTATCAGTAGGGTAAAGATTACTCAGAAAAGAACCCATCCAATAGGCCCTTTGCACATCATACCAAATACAATGCCACAAAATATGTATGAGATTTTCATCTTGACCTTTATTACAATCATGTTCCCCAGATGTAAGCCAATTTTTCTTGTATCTAAACAGTAGCATATTGCTCTTAGATTCTTTGAATTTATAATTGGAGACAATCCTTATTACTTTTGGATCTATCAAGATTTCCAAGTATGGCTTACAGCTAAAATAATAATTATTTTGTGGGAACCACTTAGAATAGTGGGATTTCCTAATTAATTGTAAATCCATGGTGTTTCAATTATTCTTTATTTTCTTGTCAACGTAAGCCTTATATTTCAAACTCAAAGTGATCCCATTATCAACTGCCTGTTTCAAATTTAGTAACCTATGTTTTTTTTTTAATATGGCGATTAATGAAGTAAACAAATATCTATTTTTATAACCAGAATTAAATCATATTTCCTTTTCATTTAAAGCCAGAGTCACCAAAGTATAGTTATCACATCTAGTGAACTTAATCCAATAATTCATTTTTCTAATCTCAATAAAAGCCTCAATATTATTAGTCCCAACTCTGACCTTAAGTATGGAGCAGGACAGGAATGTTCAACTGTTAAAATAGTTTGTAGATATGTATACAATGGGGACAACACCATATTAAGGTTTTTACAATCCCATACTTCAACTCCATAAAGGAGCTGGGCATCACATGTTGCCTTTATAACTTGTATTAGTGGTTTTATAGACATCCCGCCATACTTTACATTAAAGCGAACCAACCCAGCCATAGTCTTTCTAAGTTCCTCTTAATGACTCGACATGAAATGTCCAACGGCAATTCTCCTGAAAAAGAATCCCAAGATACACATAGTTGTTGGTTATTTCTAATTTTTCATTGCCAACTGTCCAACAGGTAGAATCTTTTTTCCTACCTTGACTGACAATTAATACTTTGGTTTTACTCAAATTTATTTTTAACTTCAATTACTTAGATCTTTTATATATAAAATCAATACTTCTCTGTAACCCAGATTTAGTTAATGAAAGAAGGTTTAAATCATCCGCATAAGCTAACAGAGGACAAGCATGGGAAAGAATTTTAGGTGTGTCTGTGATAACTACCTCACTATCAACTAGCATTTTATCAATATACAGTGAGAACAGCAAAGGGGCAATAACACAACCTTGCCTCACTCCTCTGTTGATCTTAAGTGAGGCAAAAACTGCAACATTATTTTCTAATCTTGATTTAGCCCAGTTATCAGAATACAATTGGGAAATCAGAGCAACTAGGTTGGAATCAATCCCCCTTTCAATTAATATATTCCACAGTATGTCCCTGGAAATATAGCCAAAGGCCAATGAACAGTCTATAAAAATGGTATATAATTTCTGTTGCCTTATTTTAACATATTTTTCTATTAGCTGTCATAGTACATATATGTTGTCCACAGCTGAGAAATTAACTCTAAAACCTGCCTGAAAGTCTGTCAAACCTCCTGTTCTAGAAACTTCCATTTTTAATCTTTCTAATATAATTCTAGAAAGAATCTTTAAATTAACATATAACAAACTAATTGGTCTATACATGGTAGGTTCACTTGTACTTCCTTTTTATGTTTGCTTGCACGCATGTGCAAGAAACATAGTGCCACCATACGAGAATTCGTAGGTGTGCCTCCCGACTTCCAATGCCCTGCTGCCTTTTGCAGGTGCAGCCCCACTGCACCAATGAATGTAACAGCTGTCTATGACAGCGTTTGCAAATGCAGTGGCATACAGTTGAAAGAATGAGCCACAGCGTGTAGGTAATTTGCATACCGCTGCCGCCGGCAGTATGTGCACCTCCATCAGCACTGTAGTGCAAGAGCTGTCATAGACAGCCCTCCCCAACAAGTAGCACCCTGGGAGCCCACCCCAGCGTGCTCACGCTGCCCCCCACACACAGTATGGCTGATGGGGTGCCCAATCCCCATCGGTTCCAGTGCCCACAAAACAGCATTCATGGTGCCACGCTGGGAGCCCACCCCAGTGTGGCAAATGTCTCATTGGTGGCCCCTCCCCCAAACACACTTCCAGGTGCCACGCTGGGAGCCCACCCCAGCATGGCAAAGCTCTCTATGGCTGACGAGGGTGCTCAATCCCCTGTCGGTTCTGCTGCCTCCCAAAAACTTTCAGCTGCCACGCTGGGAGCCCACCCCAGCGTGGCAAACATCCCATGTTGCCTTCCTAGAAGAAAAAAGAAAGACTGTCTTGACCCTCCTCTCCCATCCGTGCCCACCCTCTGTGCATCCTGCTTCCCCACACCCCCCCTCATCCCATACTTACCTCTGGAGTCTGGTGCGACGATCTTTGGTGGACTGGGAACACGTCTGCACTCTTCAAAACCAACTGCGAACTGAGGAAATGTTGGTAAGCTGTATAATGGAATAAATAGGGTTTTTTCAACTTTGCTGCATATCTCCGGCATTGTTTGGAATTTTTTCACCAAATTTTCAACATGGGGTTTTTGGGACCCCACCTCATGAATTCTGGCACTGTCATTTTGTTAATCGGCCCCGAAAGGTGATTTTGTGGTCACTGCAAGAAACCACCTTTTGGGACCGATGTATGAAACGACAGTGTCACAGTTCATGAGGTAGGCCCCCAAAAACCCTATGTTGAAAATTTGGTGAAAAAATTTCCAAAAATGACTGTTTTAAGAGCGTGCATTGTGCAGTTCCTACGCATGCTCGTAAGTTCGCAAATTTTTTATATTTTCACTCCAGATTTTCAACATTGTCATTTTACCACACCTCCTTATGAACAGTACAGCTGTCATTTTTCATATCTCCCTCAAAATATGTTTCCGTGCATGTAGCGCACAATGGCACAGTCGGTGTGCGAAATCAATGTTTGAGACAGATTAAGAAAATCACAGTAACACTGTTCATGAGCACAGGTCTTAAAATGGCTATGTTGAAAATTTGGTGACAAAAGTCCATAAATGGCTGTGTTACAAGCGAGCATTGCACTGTTTCTATGCACCCTCGTAAGTTCATGAATTTGTAACATTTTCAGTCCACATTTTCACCACTGACATTTTTCCACACTTCCTTATGAACAGCACAGCTGTAATTTTTCACAACATGGCCGAAATGTGTTTTCACACTTTCTGCGCAGAAATGCGTAGTCGCTGTGGGAAATCACTGTTCGGGACAGATTAAGAAAATCACAGTGACACTGTTCATGAGCAGAGGTCCCAAAATGCCTGTGTTGACTATCTGCTGCAAGAAATCCCCAAACTAATTACATTAAAGGTGTGTGTTGTGCAGTTTCTATGCACGCTTGTGACTTCATCCGTTTTTTTTGTTTACTATTTTCACTGCAGATTTTCAACATTGCCATTTTTTTACACCTCACCATGAACAGTACAGCTGTAATTTTTCACATCCTGTTCCAAATGTCTTTTCACACCTGTGGTGCCAAATGCCGTAGTCACTTTGCAAAATCAGCCTTCGGCTAGTGAACTGATATTACCACTGTTCATAAGGTGGGGGGTCACAAAAAACCCATGTTGAAAATTTGGAGTGAAAATACCAAGGAACGCCTGAGGCGTTAGGGTTTCTGACCATAACACCCCACCCTGTAGAGACTGACAGGCATCAGAGGTGTGATTTGGGATTGTCACCTGTAATGCTCATACCATTCCACCCCCACCCACACCCACACCCTGCAGCCAGTGAGAGGCATTGAGGTGTGCCTTGGACTCTTCAGCCCCAGAGTGTGCCTTGGACTCTTCAGCCCCAAAGTTCACCCCATTCTCCTATACTGCACCCATCTCACCATATTTCCTGATGGAATGGGGTGAGCATAAAGGCCAAACACCCGAGGCAAACCGTGACACTTGTTGGGGTCTGCAGGATAGGGTGTGGTGAAATGGCGTGGCTGTTATGCCTGACAACCCAAAGGCACACCCCACCAATGCCAATGCCAGCAAGCAAACATTCGGCATTGACAAATGCTTGTTTATGTATTGGAACTATATTGGCACCATGCTAAGTTTCTGGTATAATATTTGAGGAAATACACTTGTTGTAAAATACAACAGGGTGAATCATTATGTGCAGGTATGCATCTTTCATATCCATTGAGTCATGTGAGTTGGAAGAGTGACCATCCTCAATTTTTTGTATTCTATGAATAGATTCAGCTTTCTGAGATCTAGAATGGGTCTCAGATCACCCGTGACTTTTTGAAATTGAAAGAAGTGGGAGTAAAACCCCCGACCCTGCTGATGAAGGGGAACTGGTTCGATCCCCTTTTTTGAGTAAGAGAGCTTGAATCTCTGTTGCCAGTATTGCCTTGTGTTTGGGAGGATAGGAAGAAAACTTTGAAGGCATATCAGGAGGAATGGCCATTAGGTCTAGTGTACGGCCTGACTGAATTAACTGAAGTACCCACGCATCCATCGTTATGCTTTGCAAGCTCTGTAAATACAGGTAAAATCTGCCTCCTACCTTCGTGGGCTGGGGCCCTAATATCATGGGCTTGGGGGGTACCTTCAGGCTGTGGGATGTCCCTGTTAGGAAACTGAAGGGGCTGGACAAGTTGCTTTTGAGGCTGGGGTAGATCCAGGTAAGGAGACTGTGGCCTTACATTTGTTGGGCTGCTTGGTGGTGGGCTGTTGTCAATTGGAAGGCCAGTGAAAATTCCCCTTATAATAGAGTTTAGGTTGGGTGTGATAGAGAGAGTGCACTGACTTCTGGATATGTCCAGAAGTTTGAAGGGGATGTTAAGATATTCTGGGTCTGGGGCCCAAAATATTTGTGACCTTTGAAGTGTGCATTCAGAATAGAATGCCAGATGTCAGGAGCAAAGCCAGAGACTCTGAGCCAAGAATGTCTTCTAAGACCAATCCCGACTATAGACACCCGGGCTGTAGAATCCACAGCATCATAGGCTGCACGTAATAGATGCTGAGCAACTGTGGAGGCAGTTTTGATAGTATTTGTGAGTTCCTCCTTAGGAGCGAGGTCTGGAAGAGCCTGGAGTGAAGCTTGAGCGGCCTTCCATACCTCCTCTTGATACTTGAGGAGATGCCCCATCTAGTTAAGAATCCTGAGGGTCATTGTGGAGGATGAAAACATTTGTTTTACCATAGCATCAAGCTTCCGGGATTCCTTATCCAGACGCAGGGCACTAAGGTGTTTTGGTCTAATTGATCTATCGTGTGTAGCATTGATCACCACTGAATCAGCCGGTGGTGGAGTGGTGAAGTAAAGGTGTTCCACTGCTACCTGGTAGGTCCTATCAGCGGTTTGAGGAGTGGAAGGAATACTGAAGGGATGCTGCCATGCTGTTAAAATAGCATCTTCATATGCTTCCAATAAAGGTGGAATGACCAAAGAAGGACTTTCCTGTAGGCAGAAATAACTGGCATGTTTGTGCCTAGAAACATCTTGCTCAGTCTCCTGCAACCCAAAAGTCTGTTGGAGATGCTGCATAATGTCTGAAAAACTTGGATCATCTGGAGCAGAAAATGACAGGTATTGGTGTAGTCTCCTCTGCCTGTGAGGAGGCAGAAGAACCTGAAGAAGGAGAGTAATTCTCCTGATCCTCCTATTCTCATTCATGAAAATATGGATCCTCAACCATTTCAATGTCTCGAGATGAGCCCAGAGACACTGTTGAAGCACTGGCAGTTCTGTAAGCAGAAGAGCACCTGGAGGGTAACTGAGATAGGAGCAGAAGTAACTCCCACAGTAGAGGGAGTATTTTTCTGTGTCAAGTACAAAATAGTATTGACTAGGGCATGTACATCCATCATAGCCAATTGAGTGGTTCCAGTAGTTACAGGGGTACTATGAGTAGGCCCTAGAGGAATAATGGAAGGAACTGGTGCTGTTTGTGTCACCAAATGGCCCATCGACAAGGGTGGCAAATGCGGGTCCCGAGTCACTGACAGAAAAGTCGTCATTGACAAGAACAGATCACAGGCGCCTAGGACATAATAACCTTCTCCTGGATTTAAAGTCATCGATAACCAGGTGGAACCTGGTGGGGTGTTATAAAAAGACACCTAGATGGAGGTAGCAGTGGTGGAAGCTGGAACTTTATCACACCCAGAGAGCCTAAAGAGGAGACCATCAGCAAACGGGTGTGATGTAGGAGGGTCTGGCATCATTGAAGGAGCTGAAGATGACAGAGCCATAGCCTCTGACAGAGCAGACAAAACTGCTCTAGTGTAAAGAACTGCATGAGAAACAGAAGTAGGCAGATTGGACATCGATGGGGAGAAGAAGTGTGGAGAATGCTTACTCCTACTGGAGTGTTTATGTTTCTCCTTTTTGTCCGCCTTTCCCATCAATAAGCAGTCCCTGCTGGAATGGTGGAACCAGAGGATGATGATGAAGACTCCCTTTTTTTTAGATTGATGCTTCTGCTCTAGGAGGGTGGTATTTTGCTCTATACGGTGCTCCCTCAGCTGTTTAAGTCTTCATCTTTTAGTAGCTTTGTTAAAGACTTGGCAAAGGACACAGGCTCAAGTGTCGTGTTTAGGTTCAAGCACTTTATACAAAGTTCATAAAGGTCCTCTGTTGTGATCTACTGGCCACAGGCACACTTTCTAAATAAACAGTCCAAAGACGAAATGAGGGAGGTGCAATGAAACTGGGAAACAACGTGCCAAAGATAGCTTCTTCGAGTATTCTTTTCTTCTTCATCAACTGTGCACTAGACTCTGAACTGGATGTATAGCATGCAGGTCACAGTGGGAAAAGAACTGAGGAGCATCTGGGACTGTCCACACATGACACGTGATGTCATCATGGGCGACTGCTGGTAAAATCCTCTGGCTGGAAACAATGCCTGCAGCTGGGACGTTCCTATATGCATGACCTGCTGCAAAAGATATCCTCAATGAAGATCCAACACTGTAAAATGGGAGAAATATTTGTATGTTGTTATGCATATAACCATTTCAAAACTATGTCATTTTCTTTTTAATTGCTGTAGAATATGCTTGTGAATATAGTAGGGTTGCTATGCTTCTACTCATTATACAGTATCTGCATTTGGAGTTGAAGTTTCTGAGGTGGTCAGCTCAGGACAAAAATCCCAATAAAAAAATAAAACCTGCCAGAAAGAAACACAGCATCAGAGGACAGATAGACATGTACGAAAGGTGCCTTGAATCATGTCAATGTTTGCAAATGAAATAGCTAATTTCCACACTGCCATCCTTTATATATTCTTGAATTAAAATAACATAATAGGATAAATCATTCTTCTAATAATGCTTCCATATATTTAAGAATGTACTTGTACCAGTAAACAACCTTAAAAGCTTTTTGTGTGCATTAGAAAAATGGAAATTTGAAACACCAGGGAATAATGTCTTTAAAGATGTACCTTTTTCATTTTGAAGTATATTGATCTGGAGATTATCCTTTAGAACCAACCACTCATTTTCAGAAATATTTTTTAAATGTTCAACAATGGTTACAGGATAGTGGTATGATGCTTAATGTTACAAAAACTAAATCTTTATTTTTTGGTTCCCAATACAAATTATCTCTTTTAGGATTATTGCCTTCTTTTTATGATTGATGTGGTGTTAGAATTGAACAAGTTATGCAGTTTTGATACTTGGGTTTTATTTTGGATCAACATCTAACATATCATGAACATATCAATTACATTATTAAGACTGTGCATTCCAGATTAAGATAACTTTACAGATTAAGTAATTGTCTTTCTGCTTATTCAAAAAAGATACTAGTTCAATCTTTACCGTTATCATTTATTGACCATAGACTTCCGATTTATTTGTCTGTTGTTAACACCAATTTGTATTGTGTAAAGACACTGTACCATTCTGTTTGCAGATTTGCTAGTTCTGCTTCTCATTCAGCTCATTAGTGTATTTTATGTAACAGTTTAAGTTGGTTTTCATTTGAGCAAAAAGTGAATTATTTTAATGTACTGTTTTTGAGAAGGTTGTTGTCAACACAAATACCAGTTTCATTCATAGCTTTTAATTTAGATAGATAACATCCTTACTTCACTAGATCTGCAAATGTTGACAAATTGAAGCCTCCATCCTATAGGTCTTGTTCAGGTCAAAGATCATGGATCTTTCATGTTGTAAAATTGTGGCATGATGTGCCCAATGATATTTTAGTATACAATGTATACTTTAAAAAACCCTGAAGCAGCTTTGTCTTACTCTTTTGACATGTCCTTGTCATTATTAATTTGTTTGGTTCATTGTATTGTATTTTTTGTATTGCTGCTTCTGTTCTGGGTCACCCATGAAAATATGCATTTGATGTCCTTGGGTTTTTACCAGGTGATCAAATATTAAATAAACAAATAAAAACATTTGGCATTCAGGACCACCTAAACATTTTTTATTGAAAGTATTAATACAAAACAACAAAAAAAAAATCACTCCTCAAGTTCTATATTGGTTTTATCTGATATGTCGAGTTACGTTTTCTGTTTGATTTGATGTTGTTTATTAATTCTTCTTTGCTTCTGTATGGTGCCCACAGCATTTGGGGTGGGTGCTGATAATTTATTTGGATAATGCACTGTCTGCTCTAGATCTGCAGATGGTTTACACTAACTGAACAGTATGAAAATGAACAGATGTGCAGGCCTAGATTAAAACCCTCTGTGGGAGTAATATAACAACTGTCACTCCTCTTAAGAAATGGGGCAAACATAACAGGGCAAACCCAGATCTCTTGCACCAAACCCATGTTCCCCTTTTAATGTACAGACACTAAGAAGGAATTCTTCTTGTAAAGGGTGTCCAGTATCTCATGTGTCATTCATTTTTTTTTTATTCTCTTTATCACTCTCCTGGGTGGAACTCTCTCAGGCTTACCCACCGACCTGACTGCTCTACTGCCCATTGTGTCCCCTGTCATCTTCAAGGATGTTCCAACTCTCCAGGGGTGCAGGCCCTACAGCCTCAGAGAGATCGAAGGAGCAGTGACGGGAGACCAGTGTTGGGCATGTGGTGGTGGCACTGGAGGAAGCCATTGCCTATCTGGCAGGAGAGGGCTTTTTCCCCCCACGTTATGCTTTCCTTCTGCCCTCCCATGTGTGGTGCATGTCCCCTGACTTCTCGGCTCATGGTTACCCTGTCAGCGTTGGGCCACACTGTGTAGGTGCAACCCAGTGCTCTGCAGCGCCCCCCGATCTCCACCAGGAGCCGCCAGAGCACTGGACTCCCCCATACCTTCCCCCCAGGATAGGAGAGCAGCCCAGTGGGTGCTCAATCCAGTCCCTCCCCTGCTGACCCCTGGCACCTGAGCTCACTCCTGAACTCGAGTCACCTGCGTGGCCCAAGGTGTGGCATCCAGCACCTCAAACCTCAGGGCCACCGGTCCGGCTTATGTGTCATTTCTTGATACACCTCTTTCAGGAAATTTTCATACTCTCCAACATGCAAAAAAGCAAGATGGATTCAAGATTCTCAGATGAAGAGATTACAGACCCTATGCATAACTAAACTCTGAACACCTCAAGATCAAGTATGAGGTATAATGAGATACAGACCCCAAGAGGGGCACAGAAGGCACCCTCAAACCTCACTTGTTGGGGGACCAGAGCTGGTATCACTGGCCAGGTTGACAGATGAGATCTGTAAGGAAATAAAGATGACAATAGCATTGATTCAAGCTTTGGATAAGGAGATCCAATTGAAGGATTATAAGGAGGGAAAAGAGAAGATCGCTGTGGGAGGTGCTGCAGCAAGAGGTTTCCCAGAAAAAGTACAACATGAGTAATCAGAAGCTTCTCAAAAGGCAAAGGGGTACATTTCAGGGTGGGGGGTTATCTAAGGAAATCCCAGATCCCTACTGCTCAGTGGAGGATACCAAGACAGAACCTGAAAGGTACCAGTACAGTGTGATTACTGCCATCCACCACTGCTACTACAGTCACTGGACCAGAATCTTAGGTAATGCTTGTGCAGCTAGAACTTGAAGGGATGCTCAAAAATGAGGGGCTGGCAGTATAGTCTAGAGGTTAGACTAATGAGCTGTGAATGAGCTGGGTACATTCAACAGACAGACCTGGGTTTGAGTCCCACAACCTCCACTTGCATACTGTGTGAGTCTAAGCAAGTCACTTAACCTCCCTGGTGCGCCAAGGTCGCTCCTGAAAACAGACACCTGTGCCTAGTAAGCCTTACCTGGTTAACAAAGGATAAAAAAAAAAAGTTATTGCCCCTGAAAAAGGGACTTCTCGGCCCAGTTGGCACACCAGGTCAACAAAATACAATAAATAAATAAATAAACTCAAACTTGGTAGAGAACACACAAGGTTTACAAGGCACTGGGGATGCCAAGAACAGTATTTGTACCAGGTGCAGTAGGAACACATGTAATTATGCTGAGTTTCCAGTACAACCTAGAACTCAAGGCCTCACCAATGGAACACATCCCACTGATGAAGCAGTGCTACTGGTTCAGCCTCAACCACAGAATACAGTGACCTGGGCCTGCATATGACCCTGGCTCCCAGCAAAAGCAAATTAGGCCTGGCAGCCCCAGAATCCAAACAGGTTTAAAGGGGGACAAGCAAGTGGATATCCTGGCCCAAAACAAGGGTTTTGGATTAATTAAAGAGTGATAACCCCATGGAATAGTCTTCCCGAAGATATAGTAAATGATGATTCTATAAATGCATTTAAAAAGAAATTGGATATGTATTTTAGTTAAGCAGTTCCCACTGAGAAATGGCAAGTCTTCTTGGTGAAAACTATGGACTTGCAATCTAACTTATGAAACCCTCTATCTCTAGAAGGAGTGATGATAATAGTGGTGAAGTTCAGGAATGCATGGGACAGGCACAAGGGAATCACAGTGGAAAGGAAGGAGGGAGGGAGTGAGAAAGCTGTAGATAAGGCATGATCTGTGGTAATAGTGTAGGGAGGAATGGGCAGACTGGGTGGGCCAAGTGATCTTTATCTGACATCAAGTTCTATGTTTCTGTGTTAAGGAAGACTCAGTCATGTTTAGGTTATATAACTTGCATGGGGCTACATGCATTTGGATCAAAGAGTGATTAGCCTTCACCCATCAAGGATTTTAAACTCTGGCCAGGAGATCACCAAAGAGATGATGGGTACCAGAGCCAAGACAGTTGTTTGGTGTTCAGCCTTGAAGAAGATAAGCCGACATCCCAAGGAACCTACTCACCACAGTCCAGTTTCAGCAGGGTACATGTTACATTCTATGGAGTGAACTCATTAAGAAGATAACCATAACAGGTTCTCAATCTCAACTGTATGGATGGTGCTGGGACTGAAGTCCTTGAACACCCCTTTAGACAGTGCTCTGACTGCTGAGGTTAATGACGGTATCCTAGAGCTGCCCAATGGTAAATGGAAGAGACCTGGCCCTATCATGCCATTTGAAGGAAGGGTGGCACTCAATGATGTATCACAAGTAGGGCCCAGGGAGAATCAGACTTGCTTAACAGGACTGAAGCAGATTCTAACCTGCCCATCACATGGGCCAGCAAGCAGCTGTGTGACTTTTGCCTCACAATCTAACAGCAATGGCAGTATCATATGTGATGGTTCGAGCCCAGAAATACTAGGCATACAGTAGATTGTATGCATGCCTGATGGAAGTCTTTTGTAAGCAACTGACTCTGCCCTTCAATGCCAAGTACTACTTTTAACACATGAATTGGCCTGGAATGAAAAAGCAGGAGACCTCTCTTTTCAGCTTTGTTGGCTTTGGCTACTGTTTTGCAGCTTAAAATTAAGAGCAGACTAAAGAGATTTAGCAGTACATGCTTAACATAGAAACTATTCTGACACAGTAAAAACTTTAGATTGCTCTGCAAGGTTTTTGATGTATTTGAAAAATCAGCTGTACTCCCAAATTTACTTAATTTAACCATCTCTGACGAAACCTGGCAGAGCCCGGGTGAAATGTTAGACATCACCAGCAGCCATGACATCAGTCCGTTACAATCGCCGTACACCTGCCATACTCATTTGGGACTGTTTTCAGTTTGCACGGCACACAGATTTAATGGAATAAATAATTACTGGTGAGCATTTTTTTCCCTAAGAGAAAACTGGTTGTAATTGTGCCAGGTTTCCCTTGAACCACGCATGTGCCAGTTGCTGCTCTTCCCTTCCTCAGCGCTTGAACCGCCTGTCGCACTTAACTGTAAGTAAAGCCAAAAATAAAAAAGAAACGCTTCTCCTCACTGCAGTTTTTTAATCTTTGATAAAAGCTGTAATTCCTGTTCAAACACAGGGGTGCCATTTAGCGGGGGCAGCCCCCCCTTGCATTGCAGGCCATTGTTCTTTTTCTTGTTTTTCAGCACCTTGATCCACCCCCACAGCCCATTCTGACTAGTTGTTGCCCTCCCCTGTAGAAAGCCAAAATGGTCCCCCTGTTCAAACATTGAAAAAAAACCAAAAAGATTTCACCAGCCACTTGAATGCGGACTGTGCTTCACCCCTACTGGACTGGCTGAATGGCAGTGTACCTATATTTTCTATATTTGCTATGGCAAAAAAATGCTCCCCAGCAATTATATAAAATAAAGGCTAGGCAGGTGAGTAAAACTCAAATTGTACACACGCCCTCGGTGTGGGATGCCTTAACAAACCCCTCGAGCTTTGCTCTTGGGGTTTATGTGGCATCCCACACCTTGGGGGGGGGTGTAAAATTCTCATTATAACCCCCTATCCAGCCATTATTCTATTATTCTATACATTATGGAAAGCTGATACAACATTTCTTCTCTTTGGTTGTTTTTTTGTGTGGGTGCTTGATTCTTGCTGTATACTATTGCTTGTTTTGATCTACAGCACCACACATAATCCTGTTTGTTTTTGTGACCGGACTTAATTTAACCACAAATAGATTTGGGTCTCAATACCAGTCATAAGATTGATACATACCACTGATTAGAGATTTTGTTTTTCTGTTTATTTGTAAAAACTCTATGTACAAGTAGCAACAGTGCAAATGAAGTAACCTACTTTATTTTCACTATTAAAAAGAAAAGCAATAAACAATAAGTTTATAAAAGAAATATCAGTTCCCAGGATAAGTCTACATACATGCAGCATCTTGTTTACAAGAGCATCCTGAAGTTGGCAGTTAGGCAGATATTTCATACAATTCACATCTACTGCATATGTATACCCTTTAGGACAGTACAGTATTGTCACAAGAAGAAAGTATGCAGATGTATGATAAATAGACATGCACAGCATTCCATGAAGTTTGTAAAGCAGTGCTTAAGATATATACCCTTAGCAAGTCTACAGTAAGGTTACCACATGCTAGCTAGTATACAAAAACTGCTACTGTAAAGTTAGTAGTGAGCCTTTTCCTCAGGCATCTCTTGAAAGTAGCAATGCTGCCAACTGATCTGGCATCAGAAGGAAATTGTTCTGATTTCAGTTTGCTATACAAATGAAGGCCTACTTGCATTTATAACACTCAATACCTTGGGGTCAGTGGAGGTACGCTGCAGTGCCTGCACATGGTGCAGAACGCAGCTGCTAGGTTGTTGACCGGCATTCCGAGGTCAAGTCACATTTCCCCGGTGATGCATGAACTTCACTGGTTGCCGGTCAAGTGGTGCTATTTCTTATAAAGTTGGATTACTAACTTATAACTGTATCCTTAGATGCCTGCACACCCCTTCTGATCCACCAAAGAACATCCCCCTAGTTGTTTTCAGGGCTAGATTTAAAACCTCGGGGTACTGCTTCTTTGAGGTAGCAGGACTGGTTTTGTGGAATTCACTTCCAATGACCCTGATGGAAACCTCCTCAGTGAAGGCCTTTAAAAGGGTCTTCAAACATACTTATTCACACAGGCATATGGGGAGTTAGTCCCTATTGGTTTCAAAATGTGAACCTCTTAATATACTGTATTTAGCAGTGCAAGTTAGATGGCTGTTATGATTTTGTTGGTATAAGGCGTTGCTGTTTATGCATATTTCTGTTTTATTTGGATGTTATCTATTAAATGTGTTGCTATCTCCATTTTATTGTACAGGCACCCTGAGCCTCTGGAGAAGGGCACCATAAACAAATAAAATCTACTCTTACTACTACTACATCACCATTCACATTCAGCATGTTGTAATGTGTATGTCATGTTGTTTTCGACTACCAGCATAGCATAAAAGATAAAGTTCTAAAGTAATTATGAATGAAGCACATATAAATCACCCACATTAAGTTATATATGTTTGCACTTATACAAAGGTTAAATAGTGCTGAAATAGGCAGAAAAGAATTGGGAATCCAAAATAACTTCCTTTTAAGTAGGATGTTGTAAATTGTCTAACATTATGCAGACCTAACTAGCAGTTTTAACAAAAAAGAAATATATTTTTCCATCATATTGACTACTAAGAGGGGAAAGTGATGCTTTTGGTCAAAAGTTCTGTTCTCGAATGCTTTTTGGATGAAGAGCATTTTGGCAATCGATGCACCTTCTTTCAGCAACTTGCTAGCAACATGCCTCACCACATGTCAAGTTCAGAGTGCCTTTTTGCTGAAGCAACTGCAGTCAGCAGACTGCAAAACAACTAGAAGAAACAAACACAGCCTCCTTTAGTTCTGGCTTTAGTCCAGTATTAGCAATCCGTCTTCCTTCAACCTCTTCCTCTGTCTGTCCTCTGGCAGACAACTGCCCGTCTCATCACATGACAGGAACATTGGGGACTGTGAGAATTCTGAACATTAATTTAGCTATCCTTCTTCACTGACTGGCCCCGCTGTTCCTACTTAGACATTTTTTTGGAGCAATAACTATGTCCTTCCCGGAAGTTCATGCTACATTCCAGATTACAATCGGGACTACAGTATAACAAAGAAAGGTTTAAAAAGTCAAACAGTCAGACAAGGTTAACTGTTCCATATATGTCCATCAATAGGTCAGTTAGGTCACATTCCTTGAAGGAAATAGGTTTCAGAAATTACATATAGATTCCAGATTAACCCTATTAATGCCCTATTTAACAATGACTATCACACTGCATATTGTTTTTGAGGTTTATCAGTGTAATTACACTACATCACAACAAACTGAATATACTGCAGTGCAACCTTAAGATTTGAAAATTACTTTCTCATAAACAGAAACATGCTTCAGCCGAGACTTGTGGGCCACTGAAATCTAAATGGACGAATAACCCCAAAGACATCCTCAAACAAACTACTGTCTAGCTTCTCTATGGGACTTTCCAAGTCAAATCTTGAAATGCATTTATAAGACATGGATAACCATACTTCTTTTCAAATGCTATTTTTAGAACTGTCAGGGGTCACTGAAAATCTGTGCCAGATGTAAACCTAAACACATATTCAAATGCTGCAGCCCTCTTCCCTGGGTGACAACTGTAAATATAACATTATATAGCGATGTAGTTTAGGGCACTGAGCTGTAAACCTGGAGACCTGGGTTTGAATCCCATAGCCCCCACTTGCATACGGTGTGACTCTGAGCAAGTCACTTAACTTTCTTGTGCTCCCAGGTTATACCTGGAAACAAGGTTTGGCTTAGTGTGCCTCTCCTGATCAAAAAATGTCCCCTTTTCTTTCCCTAAAATAGCTAGTATTGTGATGTTGCAAGAATTTAGGATCTATATCATTTAACCCTCTGGCAGCATGGCCACGCCTATTCCTATACCTAGAGTAAAGTAAGTATGGACAGATATCCAGTCTCATTAGGCGGAATGCTACCTCATTTCATACTTTGTAACCTTCAATGCAATTCTTCCTCAGGAATTAACATAGTTTTTGTTTTTAGTTTGAGAGCCTAAACAGTATTAGCTTCCAGATCCTCAATGGGGAGGCTATTCCAAATGTTAACTACCATATGTATGAATTTGTGCTTTCTAATGTTTTCCCTTATCCTACCTCCTCAACCCATTTTGTCACATCTCAATATTCTCTAGGTATAGTCAGCTCAAACATTGGTGTATGTGCCACACTGTCTATCCCATTTAGTATTCTGAACACCAACATTATATCATCATTAAGCTACCTCTTCTCTTCAGGTGTCAGTGTGGCTCAGTTGGTAGCACATCTGCCTCTGGGCCAGAAGGTCATGGGTTCTAGTCCCATACCAGGATTGAGCTCACACCTTAAACAATGGCACCTAAATGCTGTATTGGGGGATGCTGTACTGTTAGGGTGTGCCGTCATTTGGATGAGATGCTAAACTGAGGTCCCTTCTACCCATCTCTGGTGCTGGCCTGATGGGTGCCCAGATGGGAGAACCCAAGGCACATTTTGCAAAAGTAGAGGACTGTCGCCGCTGTCCTGCCCAACAGTACCCTTCCCATAAAACTGGTTCATGCAACTGTCCAAGGCTGTGTGTGGGTGTTGATGTCCGAAATGGCTACCACTGCACATTCAGTCATTCACTACCAGTCTATCATTGCTTGTAAAACACTTCGGGACAAAATAAGTATGAAAAGCACTATATAAATAATTCTTCTTCTTGCTGAATAATTTGAGAATGGCCAATTTCTGCACAAATTTCTTGCACCTTAAACTGCAAGTTAGTTTGTTGGTCTTGTGGTGGACCCTCTCAATCCTTCAATGTCCTTTCAGTACTGCACTGACCAGAAATGGACACAGTACCATAGGTGTGGCCTAATCAAGGCCGAGTTTAGAGGGAGTATCACCCCCGATCATGCCATACTCTGATGCATCTCTCTTTTCTCTGGCACCACACTGCCTGCCTGGGGCTTTCTGTCAACAACTCATTTAAACCACCCACTGCTGCCCCACACACAGTGTACATACGACTCTTGATTCCTTATCCCTATGTTTAGTAACTTACACTCACTCCACAGTAAATCTAAGCCCTCATTTTTTGGGCCACACCACTGCTGTGTGCAGGTCCCTCTGTGGTGTACCCCACTTTCTGTGTCTACTCTTCCTGCCAAAAGTTCAGCAGTTGGCTGCAGTCCGCCTCTTGCAGTTTATTACTAATTCCAGTACTACCTCAATTATCCAGGCTCACTGGAGGACATCAGATTAGTTTGGATAATCGATGGGTTCATAAAAATGAGGGTCCCATTGAAATGAATGGGAAGTACCAGTCGCAGTTTGTGCTACAGCCTGAAGTGAGCAGTACCTGGAGAGAGAGAGAGAGAGAGAGAGACAGAGAGGAGACTTCCAACAAAATGGCAGGAATGAGCGGGAAGGATGTGGGGGGAGAGAGAGAGAGGAGACCTTCTCCAAAATGAGATACAGTATATGGTGGGTAGTTGTATATGATGGCTCCTTTTCTCCCCAGATGGCAAAAATGTTCACTCTGTAGTGAGGAGAAGAGTAAACATCAGAGTAGAGGGTCAAGTTTTAAAAAGAGAGGCAGGCAGTCGATACAAGAAAAACAGTTGTCTTGCATTTGTTTTGTACAGTGTATGAAGTTGTGTACATGTGTGGCATGCACTGCTACTTGTTGTGGGAATTAAAGCTGTGCAAGTGAAAGAAAGAGAGCTGGATAGCTCAGTAGCTCAGTTAACGGGCAATGAAGTTGTGTACTATGGAAAAACTGTATATTTGAACGTATGAAAATTTAAAGAGCTACTGATGCCTCAAAGAAAACTTTAAAAAACATAATAATTAGGTATAATTCTGCTAGCATTCCATTTCTATTTTATATATTTCTCCTCTGCATAATTTATTACTAAAACAATATGAATGAATACATGATCGTTGTCCCTTAGAGTTCATTTTGAGTTCATCAGCCTCTATAGCCTATTCCCTACATTAAGTCATAATCCTCTGTTACATCACAATATGTTGCCATGGGAGTAACTGTGATGTCACAAGCAGTGCTCCATGACTTCAGGTAGGAAGAAAGCAGGAGGAATAGATGAACTCTTCAGGACCAAAGATCTTGTTTTCATGAAAATAACCTAAGTAATAAATAATGGGGAGAGGAATGCAGAACTAATGGGAAATACAAGCCAGACTGTGTTTAAATATTATATTTTGTTAAAGTTTTCCTGAACATGTCACCAGCTCTTTAAATACCCTGCAGCTGTCACATAATTCATCAAGCACTCATGCTAATCGAGTGCTAATTGACCACAGTATAACCGCAATTAAAAACAATTGTTAGCTTGAGGGACATAGCAC
The DNA here is from genome assembly GCA_016271365.2 of Neoceratodus forsteri. Taxonomy (NCBI): domain Eukaryota; kingdom Metazoa; phylum Chordata; order Ceratodontiformes; family Ceratodontidae; genus Neoceratodus; species Neoceratodus forsteri. The sequence goes on from CM028133.1 coordinate 781,827,773, forward strand.
TAGTTCAGATAATTCAGAGGTTCAGATAATGGGGGATTTGGATAATCGAGGTTATACTGTATGCTACAAAGCTAAAGACCTTGCACAAACCCCTGTGGTACTCCAAGCAAAACATCCTTCAGCTGTGAACAGTGACAGCCATCTGCTTCCTACCTGTCAACCAGTTTGCTTTCCACCTCCTGTACACTTTGTGGACTCCATTTTGTGCTATTTTCTCCATGAGTTTCCTGATTGGTACAGTGTGAATGGCCTTGCTGAATTTGAGACAGATTACATCCACCACCTACCCTCTATTTACCTCACTGGATACCTCCCTGAAGAAAGAAATCAAGTCAGCTTAGCAGGTTATATATTTTCTGAAATCTTGCTATATTGTACAGAACAGTCCCGCTCTCTTTCTTGTGCTGAACTATCACACCTTTAATAACTGACTCAAGCACTGCTAGGCACTGAGGTATAGATTACTTGTAGTTGCCTAGATCCTACCTTGCTGCCTTTTTGAAAAGGGGAATGCCATTGGCTGGTTTCTAGTTCTCTGACACTATCACTGTCTTTAGTGAGTCCTGAAAGACACAGCATAAATGAGGACCCAATCCAAACCCCTTTGGACTCTACTATTACCCTCAGGTACATACCATCAGGATTTAAGGATTTTTGCCAATGCATACATCCTAGATATAGAACTGTACTTACCAACTACTTTGGATATGGTAAGCACTGCCTCTGGTTCACTCTGCACTTCTTCCCTAATGTCTGCCCCAAATTAGCCATGTCTTCCTTACCTGCTGGTTATATATTAACATAAATTAGTTATTCAGTGCTGTTGCTTTTCCCCTTTTTTTCACTTAGTGTTCCCCGCTGAATGATCAGTGGCCCCATCTTATAACCAATTTTCCTCTTTATCTCTATGAATTCGATAAGAGGTATATTTTTCTACTGCTCCCCTGAATAATTCTGTCTTCCTGATAAGCCTTGCCTTGTGCAGCCATGATGCCACATTCCTTCTGTAATGCCCTATGTTATACTTTTCTAATTCTGTTCCCAGAATCCTTCCATTTATAATGTGCCGTCTCTTACTCCCCTAAATTCATCTTGAATTTCTTCAACAACCATGAAGCGTTTACCTAAACCTCTTGTTCTATATGTTGCTTCAGGACCTCCAATTTGACATCAGAACTCTTGCTCAGTGGCTTATTCATCAATTAAGCTACTACCATCTATCATCTTTTTAGTGACATTGTTCTCTCCTATCACCTCAAATGTAATCTCATATACGTTCACTGTTATCACACTGGCTTCACAGCCATTACAGCTCTGACCACATCATTCCCACTACTCAGTAGCCGATCGTGGTCAACATACTGAAGGAGGAAACAGTCCTTCATGACTGATGTTAAATTCCTCCCTACTTTCCCTTCAGCACTTTCTACCTCCTGGTCTATTATCAGGTAAATTGAGATCTACCAAGCGAACAAAGGGCCCACAGATGTTGCCATTTTAATTCAGTTTGTCAATTTCAAGTCATGCAGCCCCTGCGTCTCAGATGTTCCTCAAAGGCAAGAAACCCATGGCTGCCAGTGGCCCCATCATGGAAGGGTTAGTCCAAAAGGCCAGTCATAAGGTCAAAGAACTGTATTAAAAGGTGGCAGGAGGGTGCAGTACCTCAACAGGCAACTACACGAGTGACCTGACAAAAAATAAGCGGGCAGTGCCAATACAGAGGCAAGAAAGTGAAAAGAAAAAGAAAATGAAGTCCAAACAAAAGATAATACTCCAAGGCAAGTGGTGCCTTACATAGAAACATAGAATTTGATGGCAGATAAGGACTGCTAGCCCACCTAGTCTGCCCATTTCCCTACCTAATGGATAAGCTGCAGATCCTAGTTAACCAACAGCCTACTTCCTCCCCAAATGAGAATTGCCTTATGTCTGTCCCATGCATTCTTGAATTCCCCTACTGTTTTGACTCTGTGACCGCATCAGGAAGGCTATTCCATGCATCCACAACCCTCTCTGTGAAAAAAATACTTCTTCACATTACCTCTGAGCCATCCCCCCTCTACCTTCAGATTGTGCCCCCTTATTCTTGCACATCTCTTTTTCTGAAAGATGGTACCCTCTTGGACTTCGTTGATTCCCTTAAGGTACTTGAAAGTTTCTATCAAATCACCCCTCTCCCTCCTTTCCTCGAGGGTATACATATTAAGCTCCTTTAGTCTCTCTTCGTATGTCTTCTGGTGCAGACCCCAAACCATTTTGGTTGCCTTCCTCTGGACAGCCACCACCCTGTCTACGTCTTTGCAGAGATGGGGTCTCCAGAACTGCACGCAGTATTCCAGATGGCGTCTCACAAACTGTCTGTACAGAGGGATAACAGCTTTCTGTTTTCCACTGGTGATGCCTCTCCCTATGCATCCCTGCATCCCCCCAGCCCTCCTTACTGCCTTCTCACATTGCTTGCCCACCTTTAGGTCATCTGATATAACTACCCCCAGGTCCCTTTCTGTTTTTGTTGTTGTCAGTATCTCACCCCCATTGTGTACTCTTCCCCTGGGTTTTTGTTTCCCAGGTGCATTATTTTGCACTTCTTTGAGTTGAATCTAAGCTGCCATATATTTGACCATTCCTCCAACCTTGCCAAGTCCCTTCTCATACTTTCCACCCCACCTCAAGTCTGAGTTTATACATGAAAATTGGAATACAGCACTCACCATCATCTCTATGTTGAAAAAAGTACTTTCCATCTTTTGGCTCATTCACTGAGTGTCTCCTTTATTGATGAGCAAAAAGCAGATTGTACAAGGAATGCATTCAGGGGCCTATCCCCACGAAGGATGCCAACCTAATATTTTGCACCAAAGTGCTTTGTTAGATGCATGACCAAGCACTTTGGTGCAGAATGCTAGGTTGCCATCCTTAATGGTGACTGGTCCCTGAATACATTCTGTGCACAAGCTTTTGCAAGCACTTCAATAAAATTGTCAAAGAGCAACTGTCACCATATTCAGTCTTGGGCAGGCAACTTATATTAAGTAGCTGCCTGCCTGAGGAGATATTGTAGACCAAAATAAAAATTTTTATTGCAGTAATTAAATAATAGCTTACATTTAAAAGCTCAGTTCCTAAATTCTGAGTGCGAGCCAACATGCTGCCGAGCACTGCAGCCCCACCCCTAAAAACAGAACTTTGATGATGTATATGTATACGTGGATGCTATGTATAGCAGGGAATGGGACTGCAGGCATGCTATATGTATAACAATGAGACTGGGGGAGTGGGGTCATCTAAACATACATATATATATACAGTACCTTTGTTTCCAGTTTTACATGTACAGGGCTAGAGTATATATTATATATTAACCCCATAAATGTAAAACTGCAGGCAAAAGTACTGTATGTATATTTAGACACCCCCCTCAATGTTATGCACATAGTGCGCCTTCAGCCCCACTCCCTACTATACATCATCAAAGTGCTATTTTTAGGGGTGGAGCTGTAGCTCAAGGCAGCGGCTTGGCTCTTTCTCTGAAGTTGCGAGACAAGCTTTTAAATGTATGTTTTTAATTAATTACTGCAGTGAAAATTTTAATTTTGGTCTAGAAGAGCTCCTCAGGCAGGCAGCTACTTAGTACGAGTTGCCTGCCCCAAATGTGTCAGCTGCTCTTTAATGAATGATCCTGAGAGTGGAAAGTAGTTTTTTTCCCCAAAACAGAGAAGAAGATGAGGGCAGTCTTCTGATTTTCTTTTGTAAAAATTAAAATAAATTCACCCTCCAGCTCATCAGTCTTGTTACCCATGCTGCCCACCTTTGCAGACATGCAGCAAAGAGCCATTTCTCCCACTTCCTGTTTTTGGCCCCATTTCATTGAACTTTTAATACTGACTTCCCTGTACTTGGCCAGTGCACAGCTGTACTCCTAAGTGTACTAAAACCCACCTCGTCCTCATTTCAAGCCTCCCTTCACCACTCCATGCCAGCACCTTTACTCCTTCTGAACTCAGGTGACACCCATCCACAACCTTTAGGCTTCTACTGCTCAAAATGCCTGCCAGTGAAGGAAGAGCCTAGACACTTGCTTCCTGCACCAATTAACCATACAGTTATGGTGCCTAACATCCTGCTGCCTCACTTGCTCTATACACGACACCAGTAGTATACTGAAGAATAGTGTCTTAGAGGTCTTGCTTCTAATATTCCTGCCTAGTTCCCTAAATCTATGCTTCAGGCTCTCTGGTCTGTGTGTATTTATGTCACTGGTGCTAAAATGTACCACGATGGTTGGTTCCACTCCTCCCTCCCACATAAGCTTATCTATATGAATAATGATGTCTACAAACCATATACCAAGTAGATAAGAAACCAAACAGCCCACACAGCTGCACTGTCCCAGCACTGTATCGACTCTGCTGGCATAACTCACGTTAGAGCCCCCTATCATTGCTACTTTCCTGTTACACTGCCTTTCTTTCCTTCTTGGACCCACCATTCTATTTTCTTATTTATTTTACAATTTCTTTGCCCACAGTTACATAACTGAGATGCAACATCTTGGTTCCAGTGGGATCCTACTTCTAAGCACTTCCACAGCTGGGTGGATTAGAGCACTGAGAGGTTCAATGACTTACATGAGGTCAGACAGTGGGTAGGTCTCAAGGGGTTTGAACCTGTGATCTCCAGTTTTTCAAGCTGGTGATCTAACCATTAGTCCACACTGCGTCTGTTTGAGTCCCTGCAGTTGAATACTCAGCAATAGCCTACACCACTCTAAAGTCATTCTAGAATTTTCCATCTAGTAGCTGGCACTAGTTCTGGACAGCCACAAGTAGCAGTCTCTGTCTCACCTCAGGATCCTGTCCCTGTTCCCTTCTAGCACACATTATCCAAGACCTCATCTCTACACCTGGACCTATCTTTCTGGTCTCTTTACCCATGACCTAGCTTGTCACTTTCTTACCCCTGAGTCCTAGAGTATGGCTGTAACCAGCTCACAACCGGTCCATGGACACAGCCATGAATGCATACGTTCTGTGACCCCTGCAATGCACTAAGTAAGCATTAGTCACCGACAAAGGTGGCATCAAATGGGGAGTTAATGCATGGTTGAGACTGTTGTGGCATGAGGTTATATGAAAAGGCATAATCTAGTTCAATCCATGCATTAACTCCCTCATTAGTGCCACTCTTTGATGGGGATTAATGCATTTGTAACATAGTGTGCACATAACTTTCCATGTCGGGGATGTGTTTGTACTGCTGTGATTCATTACACAATGATACCATTTCTGTTATTAAGTAAACTTTAGTGTTACTTTCAGAACTTTTTCTCAACCTCTCTTACATACCTATATGTCTTTTCAAAACTTTTGCACATAATGTATTACTTAACCATTGCTGTACGTTTTTTTCTATTTCTGCCGGCTGTTCATTTTTTATGCTTCTTAGGAGGACCCCCAACTTCCTACTATTACTTGTTCCCCTTCAAGCTGTGTGTCTCATTTGCATACAGCGTTCACCTCTTCCCACAATAATATTAGTTTCTTTCCCTGACACGCTGCTGTTTACACTACTCGATCGATTACGGCACTGACATTCTCCAGGTCTGTTTCTTGTGTTCTGTCTCTATCAATGCTATACCATAATTGCAGTTGACTTCTGCAATGTACCGTCAATGGCTGCAAATTCAATCCACTTCCACTTCCTCACTCTCTCACTGTGTTCCCCTCGGTTGCATGCCATGTCACTGTGTGTCCCTTGCACTTCTCCTATTGCTTCTCTAGCCTACCTACTTGCTCTTAGAAAACTTGATCTCTCCTGTTTTGTTACCTTTTCTCTTTCTCTGCACTGCTCGTTTTCCCACTCTGGCTGCTTTTTGTATTACACAAGAACACGGCATTATTGCGCCATAATGCCGTGTTGCTCGTATACCACCTGATGCTATTGCACCAATTGTTTTTCTTGTTTGAGCTACTGTTCTTTTTGCCATGTTACAAGTGTGGATAGTTCTCCTTTAGTGACAAAAGTTATGTCTGTGAGCCATTTTTTTTATTCCTGGAAACCAAAATAAATTCTTTTTTTTAAAATAACTAGTTTGGAATTATATATTCTGGCTCATGAATTTTCAATTATTAATTTACTAAAACTCACAAATTGTTTCTCGCTCTATGCACTGTATGTACAGAGACTAAAACTCTGAAGGGCCTCACATCTTTGTTCTAGCTGCACTTTTATTAGGAACATTACAATAAGTGTGCATTCTTTTGCTGTGGGTAACATGTTTATTCATCATCTGTTTGTCTATGTGCAAACATATGTACTGAATTGTATGCCCATAGAAAGGGACTTTTAACCATAAACATCCCAGTTTTAAGTCTTGTCTGCTATTCTTTTGTAATACGATTTATACACATTAATAAACAAGGGTATACTTAAAACAGCGTGTCTAGGCTCTCAGTCATGAAGTATGACACTGACTACAAGCAATGAACCACATACCAACAGAATTAATTTATACAAAAGGCAGCCTGAAGAAGGAAGGAAGGACGGATGGAAGGAAGGGAGGGAGGGAGGGAAGGGCTACCAGCCATCTGCTAAATTAAGCCATTTTCATTCAGCTGCAGATCTCTGACTGATGAGACAAAAATTAAAAGAAAGAAGGCTCTTTCTCCCTTGCAAAACAAACGTCTGTAAAACAAGACTTTCAAGAGAAAAATGAACTGGCTAATTGTAATATAACTTTGTCATTTATAGTATACAATCGTAAGACAGAATGATCTTTGCATGAGAATACAAGTATTGAATTTTAAAAGCATTACAAAAAAGGTAGTGGAGTTTAAGAATTGTTCACTTTGCTTAAAATAGTGCTACTGATTTTGGTATGTGGCAATAAATAGGAAAGAAATATTGTGAAGTAGAAATATAGTTTTAAATATGTACAGAACCTGTTGAGTTAGATCTTTCTAGAATCTTTCTATTCAGCCCTTGAGCATATTGCAGTTAAATCTCACCAGCAACATAAAATGTACTTTTGAGTTATTTTTACTGCCAAGCAGTATAACAAACTGTTTTTTATATTTACAAGATCATGTTGACATTTGCCACAATACTGTGTTCTTGCCACTGCTGTCTCCGCCCTGAGTGATCAGAGCCACAACATTCCATGGGGCTAGCATAATGCTATTTCAGTCACAGTACAGCTTTCCTTCTGTTAAAAACAGACACTGTATCCATCAGTATACAAAATTAATTCCATACCTATAAATGTACTGTATATATATATATTTTTTTTACCTTTTATGAAGATCTGTGGCAGAAAGGACAACAATGACTCATCAAATGACTGTGGGCATAAGAGATCAGGAAAGAGCAGCAGTGACCATAAGACTTTGGCACAACCCCATGGTATGCCTGAGAAGGGCAGGCATTCATTATGTACTTTCATATAATTTTTGATGGATGTTGCATTTAAATGTCAGTTTTCCTTTCCAGGATTTAGAGAACGCTGCAGTTGCCTGTCCAAGATGTCTATATAAAAGGCATCAAACTGTTCCTACCTAGTGCTTCCGTTTATGAGATCACAGTGTTTCCTATGGCAGCAGGTTGTTACGTCACAATGACTGTCATGTCAATCAGGGACAGTCAGATTTTTTTTGTAAAATAAGTCTTGCATTGTCTGAAGCATTTAAAAGACTGATAACAGGAGAAAGTAGTAAAACCTAGAAAATATTACTCATAATTGTTGTAAATGTAACAGTTACAAGCCTTTTCTTTTACTAAATATCTACTCTTTCAATGCAGCTTTTCCTGATAGTTTATTTATTATTATTGAAAATAATCAGAAACAACCTTTGAGCACAAATTGCTAATTTGCAAAGGTTCCGCATCATATGAGAACAATACAGAAGACAATACAGAGTACAAATGAGGTACAAATTTATATTAGCTCAAGTAGAGCCTCATTGCAAGGCTACTAGTGTTTTATAAGGTAGACAAGGTAAATATGGTGCACTATTTTACAAACAAATAACCCATCTGCAGTAAATTAAAGCAACAGTGAGACATAATGTAAAGCAGCATAATTAAGTTTGTGTGTGTTACCAGCAAAAAAAAAACCTATTTTAAGTTTTCACCAGTCTTCAAATAATTCAAACATCCTTGGTTGGGCCTCTGACTGGGTCTCCACTATTTGCCTATTGGCTGCACTTCCTCACCACCAGCACTGCTCTCCCCTCTGCCATGGGGTTAGGCTTAAGCTCACCAACAAGCCTCTCGCCTGTTGTCAATTGAGTAACTACACGCTGTGTATTGCTATTTTACTTTGCACTTGAACTGGCATCTTACACTGAGCTGTGACCGTACTTTATTTGCACTTTATTTTTCTTTAACAATTAATTTTTGTACTTACTCATTTCTGTAGCAACGTATTTACCACATACTGTACTAGTTTGACTTTTTTTTGTGTATTGTACTGCTGCCTTTTCCTGTTCCCCTCCCCCAGGATATACATTGAAATTAGCCTTGTCTTAGTGTGCCTCTGCCAGTTATCAATTTTCAAATAAATAAATAAAAATACAGTATTTTGTAGAGAATCCTTTAAAATGAATGGCAGTATGTGCTAAACAAAGCCAAACTAACATTACTCAAAGATCCAGTCCCTAATGTTCAGCAGGTTAGTGCACATGTCAACTAACATAATTTTTGAAATGCTGACATTCATTGTGGACCCCCACAACCTGGCAGCACTGGTGCTAGCATCCCCGATATTGAAGTTAAAAAGGATATCCTGTACACTATTCCTTCCTTGGTAGACTAAACGGTACTCCCTATCCAATTCTCATTTTAATATTGGTAACTCCCTCCCTGCTCCATCCCTCAGCACCCACCACACCCACAGCCTGTCCACCCTTGACTCAACCATAAAGTGATATTTGTGGTTCACTGTCAAATCTTCAGAAGGCAACTAGCACAGACATTCTGCTCATCACCTCAGCCAGCCACTGTCTGAATCACAGGGAGAGAGTGTGCGTGTGTACTGCAGAAAAGAACAGTTACTTACCATAACAGTAGATCTTTGAGAGAATTTCCTTCACTGGACCACACCTTTGGAACTGTACGCTTTTGGCATCAAGATCACTCAGGGGGCCACACCTTTGGAACTGTATGCTGACCCCATTGTTAGCTGGGGGATGCCCCCATTGCTCTTCAGTTCCCTGCTGTGACAGGGTTGAATACTGCCCTGTTCCAGTTGTTATGGAGAAGGAGTTTAAATGCAGGATCTGTTCTAGTCTCTTTTTCTGTTTCTTCTCTGTCTGTTTGCACAACCAGATTTTCTTGTGAGACCGAGGACTTGATCACCCCAATGGTCTTGCAATTCTCTGCCTCTCACTGTCTCTCTATCCTCACTTGCTGTTTCTGTCTTTTCTCCCCCTTGCATATCTGCTGGTATAGAAATATATGTGAATCTTTTTGTGGAAATGTAATTGATACTGGGATCCCTTTGTTTAAAACTGTATATAGTTATACTGTTGAAATGATTGCAAAGCCATTTGGAACTCAAGGGGGGTTAACCTAAGATGCAATGTTTAAGCCTTTTGCAGAAGATGCAAATAAGAGGTCAGTTCTGGGTCACAATGTTCTTTTTGCTGCACCTGCTGAAACTGACAAGAACATTGTAAAACTTACATGAACACTGTGTGAGAAGCATGCTATTTTTTAAACAATCTCCTCTATAGACTTATAAAAAGGAGCTGCAAAGTTTTGCAAAAGAGAGAGACAGAGACTGAGACAGACTGCGATTTGAAACTGAGAAGAAAAAGAACTCTGTTTTCTATGCTTGTAGTGCCATTATAAATAGTTATTCTGAACAATTTTATTTTTTTTATTTTACTGTTAATAATAAAATTCTTGTTGTGAATTTTACAACTGCTCCTAGTTTTCCTATGCTTCCTGACCTGTGCCTCGATGACAGGTGGTGTCAGCCTAAGTAGGATTTACACTGAGCATACTCTAAGCTAGGAGTTTTGTGCATGGGTACTGCACCTGGTACAAGGGAAGCATAGAAGAAAGATATGGATTCTGCAGCAGCAGCAAGCCCAGAATTGGTTGCCAGGAGAATATAGTACCACAAATGCAGGAAGGAAAAACACAACACACCACTCACCTATTTCAGTAACTTGTGCCAAAAATTGAATGCAGGACAGGAACACCAACAAAAATCCCTGTGTATCAAGGCACTCTGCCTCTTCCTCAGGGAATCAGATCCACCCATAAATGCTGGGTATTTAAACATAAAAGTGTGCACATTTGCATTGATTTAATTATATGCAAAATGTCCAAAGTACTCATAGTTCTTTCAATAGGATGCAGGTTATCTACAGGTAAACAAACAGTATTAGGGTAAACTATCAATGACAGCAACCAAGGAAACTAGAGATACCTGCCACTAGAAAAAGAACTTCCTAATAACAGCCTCCCATAGATGAAGCTGAACAGGAGCATCTCTTGTTAAGTGCTGCAGAAGTGGAAAACGTATCAGGCAAAGCCAAAAGATTACCACTAATATTAGGGTGGCACACACTGCTCATAGCTTGAGCAGAGCCATCTGAATGAGAGGTATTGGAAGAAAGGCATAAAGGAACTTCCCTTTCCAGGAGAGGAACAACACACTGCACCAGAAAACTCCAGACCACAGAGCAAGCAAACAAAAATGTGGCAGTTTTCCATTGTGTGGAGATACAAAAGGGCCAACTGTGGATGACCACATCTTGTGAAGAGGTCATTTACCACAGAGGTCAACAGTTCCTATTTGTGAGTCAATGACTGAGATTTGCTTAGCCTGTCTGCCAAGAGGTTTTGAACACCTGGTTGAAACACAGCCAACGACTGAAGGCAGTCAGACTTGGCTGAGTACCACACTCTTACTGTCTCCCTGCACAGTGAGTAACAGCGAGTGCCTCCTCGCTTGTTTATGAAGTGCATGTCACTGGCATTTTCTGTCCAAATCAGCAAGGAACTGGGACTAAGATGAGCTTGAAATACCTGCAGACCAAGTAGAATAGCCCTCATCTCCATAATATTGATATGCAGATGGGACTCCTGACTGGTCCAGGAGCCCTAAGTCTGATCCAAGATGGACACCCCAACGAGACCCCCAAGCATCTGCCATCAGGATCAGCAATGGAATCAGGTGAAAGAATGGAATGCCTTGTAACAGGTTCTGGTGGTTCATCCACCACACTAGAGCATGGTGGAGAGGGTGTGTGACAAGAACCATTTGTTCTAAGTCATTTGTCAGCTGGTAGCACTGCACCTGAGGAGTTCAATGGAGAATAAGCACGTGGAGATGGGCAAAAGGGACTGTGACTGCTGCAGCCATCAGCCCCAGCAGAGGCATTACTGTCATAGCTGAAACATAAGATCTTCTGTGTATTAACTGGACTGGGCAAAAATGACTTCTGTCCTGTCCATGGGCAGGAAGGCATTGCTACCTCCATGTCCAGCACTGCCCTAATATATTGGAGACCCTGAAAAATAATTAGGAGGCATTTCAGTTTGCATACTATGATACCAAGTTCATCGGACAACTGCCTCATTCTGGACAGTGCATACAGAATCGCTTCTATCGACAGGACCTTTAGTAGCCAGCCAGTCATACAGATAGGGAAAGACATAAAGCCCTTCCCTCCAGAGGGCTGCTGTCACAACCACTTAGCATTTGGGTAATATCCCCAGTGCTGAGAATAAGTTAAAGGACAAAACTAGGAACTTATAATGGCTGCCATCCAGAATGATAGAGAGGTACTGCCTGCAGCATTTGAAAATCCTGATATGAAGGTATGCATCCTTCATATCCAGGGCACAGAGCAAATTCCCCTTTTTGTAACGGGATTACAGCCTGAAGACATATAATTCGAAAATGTTTGTATTCTATGAACAGGTTCAAGTCTCTGAGGTCTAGTACAGGACATAGATTTCCCGTCTGCTTTGGGATTAGAAAGTATCAGGAGTAGAATAGCTTGTTTCTGCTGTCTGCATCTAGACTTGGGAAGACTATTTCATGTCACAGGATAGATGTTCAAATGTTTCAAAAAGAAAGTTCCTTGCTATACTGTATATGTAACAATGTTTCATAAGGATTTCCAGGTCTGGGCTGAGATCAACAAACTATCAAATTTTAAGTTCCTCTAAAAAAATCTAATGAAGGGTGATCATCCCTTTATTATTTGGGCCCCTAAACTTGAAATGCAACTCCCCCCAAAAAATCCAAGGCTATACAATTATATGTTATCCTGGAAAAAATTTGAAATTGGTCTGTACAACAAGGCACGCTTCCACAAGTCTGCTGACCCAGCACCATAGTTAGTTAACCTTATATGCCATCAAGCTTACTACATTCTGCTGACTCCCTTTATAAGGTACAAATGTAAGGCTTAATTATAAATCCTATGATATGCACATTTTATATAGTGTAGAACGTAACTGTTATATGATCGTTTGTTTCTATTGTTATGTAATATTTAGCATAATAAGTAACTACTGAATATTGTTCTTCCTTCCTCTGTAACCAGGAATATGAAAAGTGGGTATCCCTTGTAAATGAGTAGTAGCTCAATGGGAATTGCCTAATTCATGTTGCTGAATTAAACAATAATGCCCGACAGGGTGTGTGTCGTGCTGGGATAACGTCACACCTCAGGTGGCGCGTCGCAGGCCAAGTGCATCCAACAACTGAGGCATGTATTATCCCAAACGTATACACACTCTTGAGGGCATTATTGCTATTATACAATGGCTCATTGTTATATATAAAATAAAAAAATAGTTTTAAAGAATGTTTTTATTAGTGTGGAAAAATATTTTTGTTTCTTAAGAGGAGATGCAAAAAAAGGGATCATTGGGATCATCCATATTGGTTCACAGTGCTGAGACTAGACCCATGATGTTGTGCTGGGATAACATCACGGGTCCAGTCCCAGACTGATCAGAGACCAGGATTCTTTCTTGCCATTGTATAATAAAATTTACTACTACTACTACTACTACTGCTTTCTAGAAGGAAGGGGTGGATTTTTTAGCATGCTTTCTTATCAGTGTCTGAACCTCTGTTAGCAGGAGGGACAAATGGCCCAAAGGATAATGACTAGGCAGTGGATGCACTGGAGGGGTACTATAGACAGCAGTTCCACTGCATGCCCCCTTTTTACTATTTCCAAAATCCATTCATCTGTGGGGATCTCTCTCCATTTCTGTAGATGAAGGGATAGCCTCCCCCCACCTGCATGCCTGGTGGTAGGAGCAGGAGGTGAGGCATCAGAAGGCACCAGGGATGGTGTAGTCACCAGGACTGATACCTCTGGATGCCTTAGCATAGGCACCTTGGGAAAGGGGACCTGGGATGGCACCTCTACCCTGAGCACAGGGTAGCTGATGAGAGGCACAACCACCATAAGCAGTGGGCCTACAAAATGAGCCCCTAACATGCTCCCCCCCCCAGAGGGCTGAGAGACTTTAGTGATCTTAGAGTCATCCAGAAGAACTGAACCATGCACAAAGCAGATTCAGTGTCACCCCAAAACAGTTTGGAACCTCTCAAATGGGCACTGAGGACAACATGTCTGCACATTAGTGAAAAAAAACAGACATAAGCAGTTAGGAATATCTCTGAAGGCAAGCACCAGAGGCAGTATGCATGGGAGGCATCATATGCAGAACACAACAGATGGTGACCAGTTTTGAAAAAACAGCAAAAGAGGACAGGAACTCATGCTGCTATGGTGTACTACCCATGTTGACTCACGTCTCTCCACCCACTTTTGGGAGCTTTCTGTTACCATACATTTTGGGGTCCACAGTAGCCTGTCCATGCTATGTTTTGCACAACTGTGCACTTTTATTTGCACTGTGTGGTTTTTAAATAAATATGTATCACAATTTTAAGCCTTGATTGTGTGCACTACCCTTTTTTTCAGTAACTATACATGCTTACAACTGTCAATACCTGCTGAAACAGCTGTTAGCATATCAGCCTTGGCAGGAATTGTAGGCAATGACTGAATATGCATGGGACAGGCATAGGGGAACCCTAGCAATAGGAATGAGAAGGCAAAGCCAGAGATCAAGTAGGGTCTGCAACTTTTACAGTAGGCAGGGAAAATGGGCAGACTGGATGGGCCTAGCGGTCCTCATCTGCCATCAGCTTCGATGTTTCTATGAATACTTATCCTGGCAGACTTCCACAGGTTGTTGTAATATTTAATCATGTATGCCTGGTAACTGGCTATCCTGAGGCATATGTTCTTTTGCCCATTACATCCAGCCTCCATGATTCCTTATCAGGAGGCATGCAACTCATTTGTCTAGGGGCCCTAGATCTAGCATGTGCAGCCATGATGACCACAGAGTCAGTTTCAGGCTAACAGGCGAAATTAGACATGGCAGAGGGAGCAGGTTACTGCTTGTCAGCCATCCTGGACACTGCAGGCAAAGTATTAGGCCTGTGCCGTGCAACCTGAGTAGCATCCTCTAGGGCAGCATACCCAGTAGTAGTAACAAATGAAGGGGTACGTAGGAACCTCAAAAAACTTCAGCAAATTCCTTTTGGTGAAGTCCTCCTCCTCAGCAGCAAAGCCCATAGCACTTTGCATCTGCCTCAACAGTGCCTGAAAGGAGGAATCCTGAGGTGTATAAACCACACTGTCTCCACTGCAAGAGGAGGGGGTACAAATGGAACCCCAGCCACCCTCAAAGGAATCATGGTCCCCCTCCTCATTCTCAAAAGTCTCCTTCATATTAAGCAGGTCACGATTAGGATACTCCTCCTCATCATCTGGAACAATGATGGGTGCATAGGCAAAGCCAGCAACAACTGCGGTGGCTGGGTATGAAGAATTACAAGAGTACTCTGTGAACTTGGCGATGATGCTGGTGTTGATGGGGGAAGCATCATCGAAGGGCACAGCCATGATCATCTGCAGCAGAAATGACCACAGACGGCAGAACTGTTTAGAGACTGTCACCAACACAACCTATGAGTCGACAACATCTTGCAAAGGAGTTGGAACCATCATCGAAAGGATAGTGCCCACTGGTGGGGGCTGTAAATGGTCAACAGTAGGCATGGTAGTCCAACAGCCAGACTCAGACAATGGTGTCTCTTGGATGGTTGGGGGGCTGTAGTAGTCATAACTTCTAGAGTGGACAACAACGTGGAATTACCTACAAAATGAGCGGGGATCTCTCCCTCAATGCAAAAGCAGAAGCCTTGTCCTTATGCCTATAGTGATGACTGGAAGATGAGAATATTGATGATTTTTCCTTTCCTTGTCCCAGCTCTTCGATGACCTTGTCAGCAACAGCCTCACTGAGTCCCAGGGAGACCTCCTGGCAGTGGCTGACAAACAAAATGGAGAAGTGGGTTTAGAACCAATGGCCTTAGTGGTGGCACTCATGGCCTTCTTGGCAATGAAAGTCTCTAGAGCCTTCATATGGTGTTTTTGTGTGGCCGGTTTAAATCCCCGACAGATCTGGCAGGCCCTCACATTGTGGGATGACCTCAAACTGCAAGCACAAACAGTGTGAGCATTGTCCTTGCAGATCTTGCAGCTGAAGGCACAAAACTTAAATAAAGTTTCTTTCACCAGTGGCATCAAATGACAACAGGGAAGCAAACTGGTAAAGTTATAAAATAACAAAGTCAAAAACAACAGCACTGTTTCTCTGCAGGTCTGAAGAGCAGTTGACAGTAGTAGAAAGAAATGAGGAGTGATGGGGCCACTCTCGTTTTATATACATTGACTCACATCATCATGGGTGTCCCTCAGCTAACAAAAGATTCTGAGCAGTCCTTGACACTGATGGCTTACATTTCCAAAGAAGCTGCCCAATGGAGGAGATATATTTGATGAAAATCAGTTGTTACTTCCTAACAGTCTAAGTGGCAGCTCCCCCATTGGAAAAAAACATTCTGGCACACTACAGGGGCCCATTGCTTCCTACTTAGAAATTCACAGGTACAGTAAAAGTTAGTGGCTTTTAGTCCTCAGATTTAGTTATCTTATTGCCATGCCAATCTGAAGACTCTGGCCATTATGTTTGCACCACTGGGGAGAGGGATCAACTGACAGTAACCCATTCCCCATCTTGCCGTACAACTTAATTATGCCCTTACCTGTACTAAACTCCACAGATGGATGTTGGGTTTATAAAGTAGCAGGGGTAGGCATACAAAGAGGAAGAAACAAGCATCAGTTGGTTCTAGATGCAGAAATTACATCCAGTGATATGATGTGCTAAATGCAGCCAGACCTGAAGGTCCTGGTTGGCATTAGAGGGAGGGGCGGTAAGCAGAACCAATTGAGGATCAGTTTTATAGCCACTAAACCTCTGCCAAGTCTCAACACAAAATTTCAGGTTAGGCTATGATTATTGCATTATGTTATGTAGGCAAGGCACATTTTATTTTTTCTAGGCACCCAATCCCGGAGGCTCTGGGTGCTGTACATATCAACAATACTATTCACAAAAAAAATAAAGCAGTACAATTACAGCAGTAGATTCAATAACCACATAAATAATTAAATGAGCCTAGAACTGGAAACATAAACTGAAGGGGCCAACCCAAAAAGGAGGTCTAATACAGAGCGTCTGGGAAGGCTTGACTAAACAAGTGGGTCTTGAGACGGGTCTTGAAAACCTCAACTGAGGGAGCCTCCCATACAGATGGTGGAAGAGAATTCCACAGGACAGGGCCAGCAGCACCGAATGCCCTATCACTGGCCATTTTGAACCTCATCCTGGGAATCACAAGGAGTCCCATACAGGAGGAGTGGAGGGGAGCTGACCAAGGCAGCAGGTGTAAGAAGGTCAGACAAGTATCTAGGGCCCAGCCCATGTAGGACCTTAAAGGTGAGCAAGTCCACCTTAAAGAGGACCCTCCACCTGACCAGTAGCCAGTGCTGATCATGCGGCACTGGGCTGATGTGACAGTATTTCAACTGTCCCATCAGCATGGCAGTCACATTCTGCACCAGCTGCTGTCTGTGGAAGGTACCTCCCGAGACCCTGAGGCAGAGCACATTATGGTAGTCAAGCCTTGATGTCACAAAGGCATGCACCAAGGTTGGGAGGTCCTAGGACGGAACTAGGGGCTGGATCTTGACGATATTCCTAAGATGATAGAAGCTGGTCCAGACAATGTATGACACCTGAACTTCAAATGCCAATCTGCTGTCAAAGGTCACACCAATATCACGCACCCTAGAGGAGGCCTTCAATGGTACAGGCCCCAGGAATAAACTGGTTTCTGTACCAGAGGCCATCCTTTTGACTCCACAACCAGTACCCCCATCCTGTCGGGGTTCAGTCACAGCAGCTGGAAGCCATCCAGTCTCTGATCTCGGCTAGGCATTCATTTAGCACTTCCACCACATTAGATGTCTCAGGGGCAAAAGACAGGCACAGCTGGGTAACATCAGCATAGAAATGAAAACCCAAGCTGTACTTCCTAATGAGATCTGCCAGGGGCAGCATATACATGGCAAACAACATTAGTGACAAGATGAAACCCTGAGGTACTCCACACAACAGGAGGCTAGGGGAGGAGGAGAAATTCCCCATCACTACCCATTGCCTCCTATTCATGAGATAGGACTCAAACCAGTAGATGACAGTACTGGTGAGTCCACAAAATTCCCTCAGGCGGTCAAGCAACACACAATGGTCTACCATGTCAAAGGCTGACGAGAGGTTGAGAAGCACGAGAATTGTCCCTTCCCCTCTATCTCTAGCACTGAGGAGGTCATTGTGCACCCAAATTAATGTGGTTTTCATGCTATGCCTCGCATGAAACCCAGACTGGAGAGGTTCAGGCAAATCAAAGGCCACAAGGTACTAGAGCCATATTATGAAGTGCAGGCTGTAGGACATTGTATTCACAGACCTCAAAAGAAGTCTAAAGCAAAAGGGGGGAGGGGATCTAGGTAATGTGGGTTTGTCTTACTCATCTCTTTTTACTTTTTTCCTGATTTATTTATTTTTTTGTTTTTGGAATAAACACCTTTGAGCCAGAGGCTCTTTTACAAAGGTTCCATGTCAGAATACAAAGAGAGGTGATACAGAGTAAGAACTGGAAAACAGTTGCAGTATGCAGTGACATATCAAGTTGAATAGATTCCAGGAGGTACACATTTAGATCATCAAGTAAGTAAGCATAATTAATAATGGATCATTCCATGACTGGGGGTAAGTCCATAATTTCAAGGTTGGCATGTTAAACAGAAACAGCATGAAACACGCCAGGAGGTTGATGGCTACTCTGTCACTTCTCTGTGACTCCCATTGTGATATTATTTTTGTTTCTGTCCAACATACCAGACTCCATACAAATGGGGCACTGGCAAGGTCCAATGCTTCTACTGATTTATTGAAATGTTTCACCAGGAGGGCACACTGAGCAACAAGTTGCTTGTCTCATGGTGCAACCTGGGAGACCTGGTCATCTGGTTCCTCTTTTTGGTCTTTGGGAAAAGACAGGTGGTCGGGGTGGGAATTCTTTTAGTGAACTCAAATCGGTCTCTGTCTCTGTTACTAGACATCTTTCCAGGAAGGGCCACCTTCTTGCATGTTATCATCTTTGGAATTCACTTCCATTTGATTAATTTGTACACCTCACAGTTAAAAGCTGAAATGGTTGACCTTTTCAAATGGGTACAACCTTTTCCATTTGTCATACTGGGGGGGCTTTAATTGTGGACTGACCCTCAAAGATAGCTAAAACTGGAAACAAAACATTTTTTGATTCCCACTGTTTATATTTTTGATAGACACAACTGTAGGCCCGGAGGCAAGTGGAGTACATACCTTTTATAAAGGTAAATTATCCAAATGCATAGACCTTATTTTTTTGTTCCCCCAGCTTAATTGTACAGGAACTCAGAAAACACCTGTAGACAGAGTGGACCACATGCTGTTACAAGCCTATTTTTGAACCAATCCAAAAGGTACATTTAGTCCTGGTTTTCGGAAATGAAATGTTTGCCTTCTAGAAATGACAAGGTTAATCAAAAGCTTCTGCATCTGATTGAAGAAGAAAAAATCTACCTTTATACTGTTTAACTCCTCTGTGGACTGGTGGGAAGAGATAAAACTGGAACTTATTTTTTTTTGTTTCCAGGAGAAAAAAATCTCTAATGAGAAATACCTCCAACATTTGACCCTTAGACAACAGTTCCACTGACTAGTGACAATAGGAGAAACAACGGGTCAGAATTCATCTGCTCATATATGTCATTAAAACTGAGATAACTACACTTCAATACCAGCGCATGTCATCTCTTCTGGTGGAACAGAAGTACAATATTAAAGGTAAAAAGTATCAGACTAATCCATCAAGTACAACTGACCATACTTTCTCCAGCATTAAAGATGTAGATGGTAACTTGTTGATGAACACTTAAGAACAATTAGCTTTCCTAAAAAGGCACACCAAATCTATTTCTGGAACTCCAGCTTGTCTAGCAGCTACAGTTGAGCTGTTCCTCCATGATGTGCAGGTTACAGACCTCTCTGAGGAGCAAAGTCTGATATCTCACCAGCAGAAATCCTGGAAGCAATTAAATCTTTACTCTCAGGTTCAGCTCCTGAATCAGTTGGCCAACCAGGTGTTTTTTGCCATCTGATAGGAGAAGCTTTTAAATCTGAACTAGCTCTCCTTTTTAACCATATGCTGAATATAGGAGCGTTGAGCTCCAGTCCTACAGAGGGAATTTTGATCTGCCTGTACAAAAAAGGGGATATTACAAATTAAAGACTGATGAGTCTGTTGAATACGGATTTCAAAATCCTCACAAAAATCCTGGCCTACAGACAGTCATGAAGTATTCCTACTAGACAGATGTAGGACAATATCCATATGTTGCAAGAAGTCGTGGAACAAGGGAACAGGGGACAGATCTCAGGCCTTCTCCTGGCACTGGATCAGGAGAAGTCTTCTGATTACAACTCCCATGAATGTCTTTCTTCCATCTTTTATAAGTACAGTACAGGATTCCAGACTGTTTTCTGAATTGGTTAAGACTATTATACTCAAGGGCCCAGATCTCTCCAGTTTTGCATGGTTGGCATGGTAAACTAATCTGAATTACAAAAAGGAGTAATGCAAGGCTATCCACTTAGTCTCTTGCTGAATGTGTTTGGGCTGGATGCTCTAATAAGGAAAATAAACAGTTCCCTGGATACTCGAAAAATGGTCACACCTAGGAGCCTGGTTAATCCCCTTGATTTTAGCATACATTGACAATATCTGTCTATTGGTGAAGGATCTAGAATCAATACAATTTGTATCCAATTTTATTTATCATTAATTAAATATTGGTAACTGGGAATGACACACTGAGCTACAATACATTTCCAGGTGCAATCCAGGGGGAGGGGGGAGGGGAGTACAAGCAAACAATACACCAGTCCACATAAGTGAGCAACACCGTGACAGCTTAGGTTGCAGGGCACATTAACACGTAATATCAAGCGAAGGAACTACAACAGGCAACAATTATCAATTGGTAATGACAAGGGCATGGTGAGTACCATATAAAGGATAGTGTATGGTAGCCCATATGCAACAAGGCTATTCTCACATCGAGTGGTTACTATGACATCAAGGACCTCGAGAGAGAAGCTCAAGATGTCCCTTTTATGTCATAGTAATCACAATATGTGAGAAGAGTGATGATGGGTGTCACAAACGCACCCGACAGTTCAGGCCCTCTGCTCCCGCAGTGCCAAACCTCGAAGTGAAATATGTGAACAGGAGACAAACAGGGTAACCCTCCTGTCTGTTTTGGGTTTGAATCACCTACTGGCCTCAAGTCCTGAGGTAAAATATAAACCTTTTCGCTAACACACCCAGTTAATAGGATCAGATATCACACCCTCTTCAGGAAAATGTAGTGCAATACTTAACCCAGTGGGCACACAGTCTGGTTCAAAATTCTCCCCTTCTGACTCAATTTGAGACCTAGGTATATTGTTACCTTAGCAAGATAGCAACACACTTTTAAGCCCTTAACAGTTTTTTTGTCAGAATTATCCAGTACTGTTTCAGCCTTCACATGCAAAAGAAAAGACTCAAGCAGGATTAAGGAAATCAAACTGCTTACTAAAATAAAAAAATAAAATAAGTAAATACATACAAAACATAGAACATATATACATAAATACTTACAGTAAAAATAAAAGGGAATTTCAGAAACAAAAATTGCTAGTCTTAACCTAGTTTTCTAGTTGGTATTACCTAACTGTAACAGAAGTGCCTTTTTCTTTCAGAACACAGTGTGTGTGTTCTCTTAGGAGTCCAGAGATAAAAAGTCTGCACTGTCCCCTCAGATGCTTGCTAATACTGAAAGTCAATCTCTCCACCTCCTTGTGATGTCACAGCACGAGGTTACTGTTAGTCCTGTAATTAATTTGCAACCTGACCAAGTATATTCAAGAAGGTGTCATTTTATTGTTGGTTGAAAATCTGCAAAGTTAGCAATATCAAAATATGACCGTCTCTTTGATCAGAGCTTTAACAGTTCTCTTCTAGTGGTGAGAGATGTAACATGTAGCTGTTACAAGTTGTCGCTTCCTAGGATGTTGTAAAAGATGCCACTTTCTATGGCTCTCTGATTTCAAAGTAATTGAAGTTTTACAATACGTTATACAACAGCTAACAAAGGCATGGACAGGATATGTCAAGAGGAAGCTTCTTAATTCATTCACTGATTCAGTGTTCCTATAGTCACTTGTTTTCAGTAAGCCAGGGCCTTTGGGGTCAAAAGGTCAGGCCCCTTTTTAAAGCTGCTGGCTGCCATTCCCTAAGCAGACATTCAAACATATATTTATAACACAAATATAATTATAACTAGTAGAGGGTTAATCACATTACAATGTGTATTTGGGCTACCACACACTATTCTGTATAGTCCATGGTACCCATAAAAACACACACACTTACTTTTCTTTGTTTCAGCAGTCAGTCTCTGCCATCGGCAACCCGCACTTTTCAGCCATCCTCCCACCGGCCAGTTCATGCATGCAATGATTCAATGGCTGCTAGCCCTATCAACAGTGCAGATGGGGTCAGTTGCATTGTGACGTTCACACTAACGCAGAGAGAAAAGTCATTCTGCATTAGTATGAACATCACTTCTGCAGCAGAATGACTTTTGACAGTGTATATATCTCCATACACAATCACATCGGATCATACACTATATAACTGTGCAGTTACAGAGTAATGTGCTTAGTGCATGGGAAGGTGGGTGTAGTAGCCTGACAGAAGTCTGCCCCGTCACAGCCAAGTATATGGAGGAGATTGCTGGGCATGGATGGGAGGAGGAAGAAAGAGTCAATAGGGAGGTTGGCAGTGACAGGTGGGACTAGGAAGGCCTCATAGCTGATATCTAATGCTAAGAAAGAGAGAGAGAGGAGGAAAAGTGGAGGGAAGAGGTGAGCAGTTTTCAGAGGGAGGGACAGTGGTAAGAAAAGGGAGCTTGCCCAGAAGAGGTATTTTGGTGAAGAATGGAGAAGGTACGTGGACCCCTAGAGTAGAGAAAGTGGGAGACTGATGGGATGGGAGAGAGGAGTGATGAGAGATAGGAGGGGAGGGAGTCAAACTAGAATTTAGATATGAATGAGGTGCAGTGGAGTTGGCAAAGTGAGGAGATTGCTGGGAGGCTAGAAAGGGAACAGTAGCAGGGCCGGCTTTAGGGTTTTGGGGGCCCTCAGCAGAATTAGTGAAGTCATAGGGCCTCTCTACTTGGCCCACCTTTAGCCCATGTGTTTTACTATAGCCCATAAGTGCAAGATTGTATCTGTTGTGATACTACAGGCAGAGAAAAATGGGCAGACTAGGAGGGCTAAACAGTAATCTGCCAGCAAATTTTATATTTCTTTGTTTCTATGTATAGCTTTAGTATAACCAGCAGTATTTTAAAAAAAATTATAGGAGGACACAGCAGTGTCAGTTCTTGGGGCTGTTCTTCCCATCCCATCCACTGCTGCCTGTCTACCTCCTATTGACTGGATCATAGCTTGTTGAGGTATTTCATGACAGAACCAGAAGAATCTGCACAGTCTTTTACTGATGTTTTAAAAATATATTAAGATAAAAAAAATTTTAAAAATGAATAAGGTAAACTTCTCTGGTTGGGGGGGCCCCCAGGAGGAGGAGGGGCTCCCAGCAACCGCAGGGTTCGCTGGTGCCTAAAACCGGTTATGAATAGTAGTGCAAGCAGTGATGAGTATGAAAGGTTGAATTTGTAGTAAAGTGGCAGAAAGCACTTCAGGGAGTGTCCAGACTGGCAAGGGAGGAGGAAGGGGCTGTGCCACAGACCATGTCCGCATACGTAGCGAATGGGAGAACCATCTTGTTGACCATTTCTCACTGGACCTGGGGAACAGTCCTTGCTGCAGTACAGGGCACCTAGTTTATTGCAGAGTTTGGTGCAGATGGCATCAATGTGGGCTGAGAAGTCAAGTTTACTATTTAGTTACACACCAAGGTATTTAAAGGTAGGGATTACATCATGTGGGCGCCTGGCCAATTTCTGGCAGGTGGCAAAGGTCATGGACACCATTTTCTTGGTGTTGACACAGAGATGATTGTCATGAAACCAGCGTAGGACACTATGGAAGTCCTTCTGGACATACTGGAGAATTTATGGATGTTTCTGGGGCTAAAGTAAATTTGAGCAAAAGCAAGGGAATGGCTTTAGGATCTTTAAAGGATACTTGCCCCAACAACATGTTGGAAATACCTATACAAACTGAACCTTTAAAGATTCTGGGTATACAACTTGGGGAGGGGGTCATGGGCCATTTGAATTGGAAATCAAGGAATAGATCATGAAGTGAATCAGTAGAATAGGTGTCCTATGTCAAAGGCAAAACTTTTTTTTTGTAAAAACTATTTTGGTATTCCTGTTTCTCTATATTAGTTTTGCCATTCTATACAGTATATTAGTTTTGCCTCCTCCCCCCCCCCAAAAAAAGAAAGGATTGGAGAAAAAGACTTAAAACCAAGTTTTTAGACTCCTAAGGGGGAGTCGACATAACCCAATAAAACGTGACCATACGTATAGGCAACCTAGGGAAGGTGGGTTACAGAAGCTGAACCAACTGGTTTCCTTTCATTGCATGTTTTTTGTTATTTTGTTTAAACCCATTTTATTGGGCCATCCAATAAGTTATCAGTCTCACTGGGAAAAGAATGGTGTTCTTCAGCTTTGTCCATGTGGGGGGGGGGAATACACCATTAGGTAGGAGTAGAAGGCACATCGATAATTTTATTAGCTCATGCTTATTAACACTGAGGAATGAAACTGACTTTTTCTCAGATTTCCTCTGACTCATGGAAAGATGTGTATAAGCATATTATAACTTTCTTTCTGGAACCAAGTTATGCTGACACTGGAATCATACCACCTTCTAAAGTAACACAGCAACTGGTGGATCGAAGGATGTGTACCAAAATGAAGGCTGTGATATGGTTATGTACCCATGACAAGTTCCAGATTAGACGGAACCACAAACATAGATGGGAGGCATAAAGATACTGCCTAGAAGACTCGTGGACATATCCATTGAGACAATGCAACATTTGTCTTTCACCTGCTCACTGTGGTAGAGCTGCGTTCTACCCAGGAAATTGGTGTAGCAGTTATGAGACATTTTTCTATCTTCTCCCCCTTCCTTCTGTACAATCTGTTGCAATAGTACCTCTAGAAAACTATCCTATTATTTTTTTAACACTGCAGTAGGCTGGACACTAGTCCTTTTGTATCATCCCTAAATTTCTTTGTTTCTTATTCACCATTCCGTCCCTCACCAGAAGCCATATGCCTTTCTAAGGAAATAACAGATATGGCTATGAGCAAATACAGTAGATGACTGGATACAGGAAGAAGGCTGGAACCTGAATAAATATATATACCTTCATAAAATGCCAAGCTTGCTTGCTGGCTGTTTAATAAAGAACTACATGTGCTTTATATGAAGAAAGATAAAGCGCTTAAGGTACTTTCAAACATAAAGTGCTGGCAGTGCATTAATGAAGCACAAGGTGCTTTATAAAATGAAACTACATGTTTTTTCCAAAACAGTGCCCTACAAATCCTGCAAGGGAAGGGAAGGGGTTCAATATAGAGTGCTAGATAAAAAGAAACTGATGTTGTTTAAACTATTGTTAATAAGTGCAGTCAGAAATAAAGTGCAGCATGCCTAAAAGAAATTATTGGCACAATGCATTCCTGTTTGAAGCTGAACCAGCCTAAAATGTAATTCTGATTTGCATATACAGCCCATGATGCTTTGCATTATGGGGGTATGTGTGATGGTGTGTTTCTCGGAAACGTGGCTTAACTGCCAGTGCCCTTTGAGGTAACCCTTGCTTCAGTGCTTCTGCACTGAGGTTCTTTGTCTTTAGCTTGATTTTTTATTTTATTTTTTTATTTGGGCTCACTATCACCCAAACACCCAAGACCAACATAGGGGATGGTTCATTTCCTCAGAAAAGATAGATCAGTGAGTTAGTAGGTGCTAACCATGTGCAGAGGAAGGATATGCATTGTCTGTTTCTGTAAACTGCTGTACTGAAGAAGGAATATACAATTACGTAAGGTTATCCCCTGTGGTCACTAAAGAAAGTGAATTACTTGCAATTCTGTAAAGAATTTTGTTTTATTTATTTTGGAGTTAATTATTTTATCCTGACTTTTAAAGAAAATAAAGCCACAATGTGGTGTGTTGCACCAATCTGCTGTTGTCTGCGCTATCCTTCACCCACGTCCAGCCACACCCACACATGATTTTTGGAATTAAATAAGTACCCTTTGGAAGGCTCCTGACTTTGCTAAGATCCCATATGACAACCTGATCTATTGTTCCTTTGCAGGCTTCTGGAAATCTTGGGACTACAGCAATTCATGCATCATAATGGCATGCCTGAAATGGTGTATCTGTAGTGCAAGCTACAACAGGAATGCCAGCACTGTAAATCACAATGAAACTTTATTAGATTTAAAAGCCAGAATCTTATCGATAAAGTTGATAGTGCTATGCTCATTAGTGAAGTGCTTCACTGTCTGTGTGATGTCCCAGGCTGGTGGAAAATACTGTATACTGTAGCAGGTTAAATTTGCGGTCCCCAGTATTCGCGGAGTATAGCCTGCATGTTTAATCGTGTCAGCTAGAATTAGCAGTACACGTTTGTTGCAAATTATGGTATCTCACATTGAGGACACTAGTTAAATGGGAGCACTGATTCATCTCTTGCTCACTCTCACTCTCTGTCAAAACGCTGTGCGTTGCTGTCAGTCAGTCAGTCATGTCTCTACTATGCTGAATTAAAGGAACAATGCGAAAGTACCCTCTGGAAGCAAGCAATATGGACTGCAATGCACTTGCCACAAGCTCTGGTGTAGAGCCTCATGTTGCCTTGTCAGTTGTCAGGGAGCTTTCCGTTTCTGGTCCACCACCTGAAAAAAAAAAATGCAACCATCCTCCTATGCCACCTACACCCCTGACTTATGATTTCAGCTTGGCAAGTACGCTGCCAAGAACGGGGTGATGGTGGCTGTGCAGTATCACCTATCACTGTCAGGTAGTGTGATTAATGAGAGCACAGTGCAAAAATTTAAGAGCGACTACCTGGCTGCTGTTAACAAAGCTGGTGACCCTACAAACTTGTCCCCTTTTCTGCCTAGGAAGCTATGTGGCAGACCCACATGCCTAGAATATGATATTGAAGAACAGCTTAAAAAAATAGTGAGGTCAATGAGGGGTGAAGGAGCGGTGGCAAAAGCCCATGTGATACACACTGTGGCGGTTTGGTATTGTGAAGGCCAAGTCTCCACAACTGTTACTGGAGAATGGTGGGCATTTACAGATGAGCACTAAGTGGGCCGTGGGGTTTCCTAAATCAGATGGGGTTTAGCAAACGCAAGGGCACCAAAGTAGCGAGGAAGGTCCCCTCTGATTTTGATGCTTTAAAAGTTGGATTCTTGAAGAGAATAGCTACAGCTTGTGCACAAGAGCTAATCCCCCCGATTTGGTTATCAATGTTGACGAAACAGGAGTCAACATTGTCCCTGTTTCTGAGTGGACCATGGAGGCCACCGGCTCGAAACAGGTATCCCTGACTGGATTGGGCAACAAGCAACAAGCTTCTGTTGTCTTAGCTTGCACTCTCTCTGGCAACGTGCTCGACCCACAGGTGATATACAAGGGCAAGACAGGGTTGTGCACCCCTACTCACAAATTTCCACCAGCCTGGGACATCACACAGACAGTGAAGCACTGCACTAATGAGCATAGCACTATCAACTTTATCGATAAGATTCTGGCTTTTAAATCTAATAAAGTTTCATTGTGATTTACAGTGCTGGCATTCCTGTTGTAGCTTGCACTAGCCCCCCCCCCACCATCACCATGATGCACGTTATATGCGTTGCATCACAAAAACACACCGACACGTACGCTTTCATTCTCAGCATGTCTCGACGTGTTGCGAGTGGACCATCAGCCAAGTCGGGATACCACAAAACTTCATCCTGTGCTATGTCCTGGGATAAAGCAGGTCAGAGAGAACATTAATTACAGTACCTGGTACAATGTAGTGACTTGAGTCATGTTTGTACCATTTGTACCGTTACATCGCTGCAAATGTGGTACTAGTCAGCACAGGGTGCAGTTGCAGTTAATTATCGCGTTCAGGTAGATTTCGCGGATAGAATTCAAATAGTGAATATAACAAAAATTTTCAGAATGCTAAAATTACCTGCTATACAGTAGTTCCCTGGCATTTTTGAGTAACACAGGTAGTTAACGAAATAAGGATAGTGCAGGACAAAGAATTGAAAAGCTTACCAGTGCAGCAATTTAGAGCTCTTTAGAGGCATGTAGGATGGATCTAGTTTCAAGTTCTTTTTATTGTGACTAAAATGTATCTTTATTCCTTAAGGAAATATGATGAAGAGTTACAAGAGGGGAACAGTCTATGATTTTCCTTTATGTTTATTATACTGTATTTTGTTTCTTAAGTATATACTGTATAACTTTGTTTTTGTCTAGGTAATATTTTTTTTTCTTTTGGTTTGTTTCTGTGTACACCTTTTTGTCAATAAACACACCCCTACTCTTCATCAATAAGTACCATAGGATCTTTTATTTCCACCTGGACAGTAACCAGAGATGGACAGAAGCTTGATTTAATGTCTCATCCAAAGGACAGCACCTCATAAGTGCAGTGTGCCACTCATACTGCACTACAGTGTCAGTTATGGCTATTACCCCAAGTACCTGGTGTGAGACTAGAACCCACAACCATCTGATCTTCCAGCCCCAGAGGCAAGCATGCTACCTACTGAGCCACTGACATAGTTCAAATATAGTGTTTCAAAAAGGCTAACTATGGCCCAGGGTGCAGGACAAGCCCTCCTGGGGCTCAAATCAGTCTTTAGGATTACCTATGCCCTCCAATTATTGCACTGGGCATAACATTTACTTTTTATTATGGGTTTCTCACTATTCCATATCCTTCCATTTGCTATCTTCACAAAGTAAAAAGGAAAAGGATACTTAGTAAATCTTTTCATATAATGTGACATAAAAGACAAATGACTTATTTGCCAAAATCTAATCTTACATACTTAACTTACTGTACAACATGCTTGCCAGTATAAAAACTGAGCAAACCAGTTATAAGGAAACATTTTTTGATAATTCTCTGAGTTTCAGATATTTTGTAACTAGTAGCCAAGGCATTTTAGTCTGGGGCTGCTCTGTAGACAGACTGTCGGACTTACTCTTTTGTTATCTTTGGAACTTGATACACAAGAGAATTCATAGTATTTAAACCAAGGTTTCTTATCACATGGATGATGTGTGATGTCAGAAATGTAGGTGCTAGTTCATTTGCACATTAATACAAGAGACAGCATCAGCAAAGCTTTTGTCTAGTAACTAGGTTTAACTAATCTAGGAATTCAATATACACTTCAATGGTGCTCCATTAGAGGGCATAGGTTGACAAATAAAACATGTTCACAATTTTCCAGATTGTCAGAAAGTGTTTTGTTGGCTGTCATGAACACTATATTTCTGTAGCTAACAACTGGGAGCATTGGCTGCTGACTCATTCTTTTGCTTTTCAAAAAAGATGAACTGGTCTTCAGCACGTAGAACTATTCTATATTGATATCACTGACGTATATAATCACATACCAGCTTGAATTATGTTTGTTTATTCTTTGGTAACTGGGTAAGGCCCACTAGACACAAGTGCCTGTTTTCAGGGGTGACCCAGGAGCTTTCGGCTGGTTAAATGACTTGCTCAGAGTCACAGAGTATGCAAGTGGAGGTTGTGGGAATCAAACCCAGATCTGCTGAATGTACAGTACCAAGCTCTTTTATAGCTGGTTACTCTAACCACTAGGCTATACTGCCATGCTGAGCCATGTTATGGCCCTGTTTCTGTTATTTGTACCAATTTATTCTTTAAATGCATTTCTGCCCAAGCTTCTTGATGCCACTCACATGTTGAAGTGATGGTAATGTGCATCACTCCCAGTAGGCTTCGGTGGAGCAAGAGAAGCGGATTAAAACAGTTGCAATTAAAAGAAAGTGAAAAGTCACACAGGTGGTAGAGAAAACTGGTACATTTACCAGCAGGGCCAATCTCCCACAACACACATAGTGAACCATAAGAGAAACCACAGTGCCAGACAGAAAAGAAATCATCTGCAAAAGTATTTCTGATGAAGCTCTAGTCTGAGCAAACTGCCGAGGCATCTGGGAACTGTTTTGCTTGTCTTTTCAATCACCTTCACTAATACTTTTGTGAATCTGGTCTTGTTCTGCATAGCCTTATCAACTTCAAAAAAGGATAGTGGAGAATATTTATAGAGGGTGCAGAGTGATTTCTTTACTCCATAGAGTGGTATGTCCCTGTGTTTTACTGATTAAAGCAGGTAGACCTGAATACATCATGGGAAACAAGGACAAAGGGCATCATGGGGGTCCAAGAGAGCCACCGCATACAAAGTGTAGAGGGTGGTGGAGGCATATTTACCAGCTGTTGCTACTGTACATACTTGAAAACTGGAGTCAGCCATGTGGGTTTGGGGGGTTGGGGGATGACAGACATGACACATACAAAATGGGAGCCATGAAAAGCAGCCATGTGTCTGTGTGTGTGACTGGGGAGCCTGCATGAAAGTAATAAAAGAAGAAATAAAATTTAGAAAAGGCATGCCATTTAAAGACAGTCAAGGGTTATCGTAAGATAAGATAAGATAAGGAAAGGCAAAAGGACAGCCAAGTTAAACAAGAAAAGGAGTTTGTTTTTTTCCCTGATAAACATAAGGATAAGGAGGGTGTCAGAGGTAAACTGTGCAGATGAGGACCACGAAAAATACAGACATCTGGACCAGGTACTTCTGCTCAGTCTTCACAATGGAGGGAGCAGGGAATGACTGCCAGTGATCAGCAGGAACAAAGGAGGAGAGGAGACAGACTCAAGTCCCCCTTCAGGTTAAAGAGTCCTGAAGGGACTTGCAGTTCTGAAAGTGGACAAGGCTATGGGACTGGATGGGATATACCCAAGGGTACTGAAAGAACTCAAGGAGGTGCTGGCTGCCTCGATGGCCTTATTCAACAGCTCACTGGAATAAAGCATGATTCCAGAACACTGCAGGAAAGCAGACATGGACCCTTTACATAAGGGCAGCAGCAGGAAAGAGGCTAGTAACTATAGCCCGGTGAGCCTCACCTTAGTGATGGGGAAATTAATGGACACACTGGTAATAAATAGTAACATACTAAGTTGCCAGCAGATTAGGCCTAACGGTCTATCACGTCTGACTGAGATGCAGCTCACAGTTATGTCTCAGCTGCTGTCTCCCCTTCCCTTTCCATTCCCTTGTTCCCAAGTTCCTCCCCCAGAGCTCCCCTGCTATTCACTTCCCTCCCTACCTGTACCTTGCCCATGTACCTGTCCCAACCCCTCTTGAATCCTCCCTCTGATTCTGTTTTCATCAGCTCCTCTGGTAGCGTGTTCCAAGGTGCCACCACCCTCTCCGTGAAGCAGCATCTCCTCACCTCTCCTCTGTACTTCCTCCCTACCAGTTTTAGGCTATGACCCCTTGTAGCCTTTTCCTCTTTCAATTTTAGCAAACCCTGTGTTCACCCTATTGATCCCCATCAAATATTTAAAGACCTCTGTCATGTCCACCCTGTCCCTTCAATCTTTTTTAAGGAGAAAATGTTCAGCTCCTTTAGTCTCTCTTCGTAGGACTTTCCCACAGTCCGTGGATCATATTTGACACTTTCCTCTGGACTCTCTCCAGTAGAATAACGTCCCTCTTTAAGCAAGGGCACCAGAACTGCACAGTACTCCAGGTGCAGCCTCACCAAGGCATTGTACAGGGGCAGTAGAACCTCCCTCCTCCTTGATATTATCCCTCTAGCAATACACCCAAGCAATCTATTTGCCTTTGCTGCCGCCCTCCTGCACTGCTCTGAGTGATTCATTTTGGCATCTATTACCACTCCCAGATTCTTTTCCTCCTTGGAAACTGTAAGCTGCCCCCCCCCCCCAAGTGGTAGTAATATCCAGGTATCCTAACACCCAAATGTAGTACACTACACTTCCGAGCATTAAACCTCAGCTGCCATGTGTCTGACCACTGTTCAAACTTCTCCAAGTCATTCTGGAGTGACCTCTTCCCCTCATCACTGTCCACCACTGCTCTTAACTTGGAGTCATTGATGAACAGGCTCAGTTGGCCCTTAACTCCTCCCTGATGTCTGCTATGAATGCATTAAACAAGAGTGGGCCTAACACCAATCCTTGAGGGACTCCACTGATGACCCTTCTGGGTATCAAGACCTCCCACCTATCACCACCCTCTGCTGGTGGTTATTCAGCCAGTTCCCAATCCACCCTACCATTTTCTCCCCCATCTCTAAGTTCCTCAGCTTACTTGTCAGTCTCCCATGCGGCACAGAGTTGAATGCTTTGCTGAAGTCCAGATACAGGACATCAACTGGCCTTCCATCATCCAGGGATCTTGTCACCTAGTCAAAAAATCCAGCTAGGTTGGTTTGACAGGATCTCCCCTAGACAAACCTGTGTTGCTTTAAACCTTGAAGGCCATTTGCCTCCAGGAACTCCACCATCCTTTCCTTCAAGAAGGCCTCCAAAAGTTTCCCCACTATGGACATCAGGCTGATGGATGTGTAATTTCTTGGCTCATCCTGAGGTCCACTTTTGTGGAGGGGCACAACATATGCCATCCTCCAGTCCAGAGGAACCCATCCTGATTGGAGGGAGGAATTAAAGGGAAGGTTGCTACAGTATATTGAATCCAACAGGCTGCAAGACCAAAGAAGGCATGGATTCTGCGAATGGGAGAGTCATGCCAGATGAATCTGATTGAATCTTTGACTGGATGACCAGGGAAACAGATCAGCTGAAGGCAGTGGATGTGGGCTATCTGGACCTAAGCAAGGCCTTCAACACTGTACCACACAAGAGATGGATTAGGGAATTGAGCAGCCTGGGGGGGGGGGTCCAAATTGATGAATTGGATTAGAAACTGGTTAACTAATAGGCAACAGAGGATGGTGGTTAATAGCACTCACTATAATGATGGGAGAGTGACCAGCGGGGTATTGCAGGGCTCAATACTGGACTGGTTCTCCTCAATGTCTTCATAAGTGACACTGCAGGTAAACTGGAAGGGAAGATCTGCCTTTTTGCATTTGATATAAAAATTAATAATAGGATGGACAAAAAGGAAGGGGTGTAAAGAATGTGTCTTTGGAAACGTGAGGAGTAGTCAACAACATGGCAGTTGGGGTTCAATGGCAAAAACTTAAAAATCATGCACCTAGGGCATCGGAATCCAAGAACTGAGTATAGGATGAGGAAGGCGAGAGCCTGTCAATCAGTAAGCATGAAAGGGACCTTGGGATTATCATATCTGATTATCTCAAAGTGGCATGGCAGCGTAACAAAGTAGTGTGTTGGGCCAGTGGGATGCATAGGGAAAGGTATATCCAGCAGGAGGAGGGAGTTGGTGTTGTCACTTCATTACTTGCTTGTGAGATCCCACCTGGAGTACTGTGACCAGTTACTGAGGCCACACCTCAGAAAGGACATAGCAGGGTGGAGGCAGTCCAGAGGAGGGCAACTAAAATTGTATAGGGTTTGCAGCAGAATCTTTATGAAGAGAGACTGAAGGATCTCAACATGTACACCCTGGAAGACAAGAGAGCAAGTGGTACCTCACTGGGGTGAACAGGGTGCAGGAGGGGAGTCTCATTCAAAGGAGGAAGAGCATCAGAACCATTGGGCATGCAACAAAGTTTGAGGAGGGACATTTTGGAGGGATGTGAGGAAGTTCTACTTCACTGAAAGAGTGGTGGACACCTGGAATAGACTGCCAGTGAAAGTGGTGGAGGCAAAAACAGGAGTGGCTTTCAAGCATGTGTGGGATAGACATAGGGGAATATTAGGAAATGGGCAAAAAAGAGGGAGAGTCACCAGAGACCAGTTAGGGTCTGCAGAGACAGACTAGGCATGGGCCATCCGGACAGACTGGATGGGTCAAGCAGTCCTTTTCTGCAGATAAATTCTATGTTTCTATGATGGAATGCCTCTAGTATCTTCTGCAAACTAAATGAAGTAAAATTAAATAAATAAAACAATGCATGAACTTGACATTCATACAAGTTACTCGCTGCATCACTTGGCAGGCTGCTATACAAACTCTCTCTGGACCGTATCTATTTAGGAATTTTCCACTTTTCTAGTTTTTGGCAATGGATCATGAAAATATAAGTAGCACCACACCTACAGAATCAGCTTTATAAGGAAAAGTCATACTGATACAGTTTCATGTGTCAGTATATGTTGATATACTATATATTAATACATTAGTAACCAAAATGTCATGGTTAAAAGGGTATTGATGTATATCAATGTACTGTATATGATGCATGTAAATTGTATCAACTAGACAAAACCAAATACATGGCTACAACTTTTCGTTAAAAAATAAAATGTTCCTAGCCCTATTACTTTCAACATTATACAGTTCTGAAGAAGTTATATTTAGAAAAGACTAACATTGAAATTGTTAGTTCTATTTCAACTTATTTTTAAAATGAACAATTTCAGTCAAGTCAACAATCAAGATTCAAATTTTTATTTAAAAACAGGAGAAAGAGGACTTCCAATAAATTTGCAACACCTCATTTGTAATAGTTTCCTGAACTACAGCAATAAGTACATGTTCAATATAAGGGAAAAGGAACACTGTTTAACCAGGAGTAGCACACTAAGCTGAACCTCGTTTCCAGATGCGACCTGGGAGCACAAGAAAGTTAGCTGACTTGCCCAGGATCACACAGTATGCACCTAGATGGCTGTGGGATTCAAACCCAGGTCTCCAGATCTGCAGCTCAGAGCCTTAACCCACTGCACTATACTGCCTATAAATATACTTCACAACAAAAAAAATCATAGTTACGTTTTGTCAATACAGTTTCTAAGTATACTAGAATATATGTTAAAATTCAGACAAAATATATGTTGATATACATCTTGTGTATCATTAGCTTTTTTACATATACATTGAAACTCCATTGACAGAATTTACCTGTGTCACCCCGACTCCAAACTCCTTAACTTGCTGATAATTGTAAGTCCCATGAACAACCATCGGCTTATTACAAATTATCTCACTCACCTTCTAGCCTTCTCTCCTAGATGGCACTTAGAAATTCTTGTACAAAGGCTGTCCATGCCACCAAATACTTCTATTTTAAGGCAAGCCTCCATAACAACCTCAACTACCCAGCCAGATTCTGGAATATGATACACTCCCTTCCCCCCACCCGTACAGTCCTCATGGTTAATGGTTCATCTGATTCCGACCTTCCCTCTGTAGCTGCTCACTTCAAGAAGTCTTTCACTACTTGTGCTCTCCCCTGCCTCTTAGCTCCTCTCCTATACCCCCCTGCTCCACCCTCCTCTAAGCCCCCCTTCCCATTTTTCATTCTCCCCTTTACAAGTCAGGAAAACTTACTAGCACTTTCCTCTCTCAACCTGTCTAAATCTAGCATTGATGAGTTGGATCCTAAACTTCTCCACCTCCCAACTCCTGCCTTTGCCTCCTCTCTTGCTCACCTCCTCAACCTCTCCCTCTCCATCTGTGCTGTTCCTCAGTCATTGAAGACTGACAAAGTTCTCCCTCTTCATAAAAGGAATGACACATTGGAGGGGTGTGGCCTGGCTCCAAGCAAGATGGAAGCTTAGATTTTGAGCTCCTCCACACAATTCATATCCAGCATCATCTTACTTCATCTACGATAATTTCTTGCTGATATTGAGGTAAATAACGAACAATTATACCTCCGCTACCTAACTGATACTTTTTTCCGCTCTGGATAGCCCTGTTTTTCTCATATAAACAGCACCTTAATAGTTTCTGTGGATTGCTGCAATTCAATCATGGCCTATTCTAACAAACAAACTGATTCTTTAAAAAATATTGAAATAATGTTCAACAAACTAACATTGGATATGCAAGAATTAAAATCTGCCACTCAATTAAACACTCAAACTATGGAAACTATCGGTTCTAGGCTTTCCTTTACAGAAAATAAAGTTTGTTCTAATGAAGACGCAATACAGGAACTAAAATCTACCATCAGATCCCAAGATCATACCATCAAAGAACTACAATCTAGAATCGACGATTTGGAAAACAGAAACCATGAGAAACAACCTTAGAATCTTGGTTCCTGAAGATATGGAAGCTAAAAATACCACTGCATTTCTACAATCTGTGCTGCCACAAATCCTAGGTCTTCACGCCAATACAGAGCTTACTATAGGCGCTCCCATCGATCCCTAGGCCCAAAACCTTCTCAGATCACAGACCGAGACCAATTATTGCTAAATTTTTAAATTATGCCAGCATTGAGCTCATCGTGAGGAAAGCAAAAGAAATCGGACAACTTTCCTGGCAAGGATTTAATATTTATATTTACACGACTTCTCCAAGGAAGTTTCAGATAAGCGGAAACTTACACTCAATTCGACTATCTTGCACAAAATGGGTCTCCGATTTTCCTTGTATCCTGCTATTATGAGAGTTTACCTGACAACTCCTTTCAAGACTGTAATCCTGAATCCTCTCTGCTTTTCTCAGCTGTCATCCTGCATATGGCCACATTTCCCGACTCAAATCATCCCCAACGCTCGTTGACTTTCATATGACTACCAGTACCGTTACAAATAACATCATGGTACATTCACAAGCGTATCTGCTGTTCCTGACCCTCCTAAAATAACTTTACCGGAATCCTCAACTAATATTCTGCAAGCCTCTACAACTCAAAATGATCCTTCTTCCAAACCGGACTGTTCTTCCAACAGTGCAGTCTCTAATACCTCCCACAATAGCGCTTCTACTGCTCCTGGTGTTGCTTTATCCAACACATACTCACCCCTTCAAAATTTATCCACCGCGGGTGACTTTAACGATGGAAATCCTGCCAGTTCGCTGGATATGGAGGAGGATCGAGATTTGGAGGGCCACTCTTGGTCTTGCAGCGTGGGCAACTCTCCGCTTAAAGCAGCTGAACCTCCAAAAAAAAGACGTCGCGGGAAAAATGACAGAGGGGCGACACTCCTTGCAAATGTTAGCGAATGCATCTACTGAAGTCATTGAGGTGCTATTGATCTCATGAGCTGGAATATATTGTTTTCAATTCAATTCATAATGTGCCATCCTTCAAGTTAATTTACTTTGACAGCTCTTCTCAAAACTTTTGTTATCTTGAACCCCTTACAGCTTTTCTCAGCTGTCATTTTGCATATGTCTATAGTTTCCCGTCTCAAATTAACTAGCGCTGTGTCGACTTTCATGTGACTACGGTGTTGTTTCGGATGGCATCACGATGCATTTCGGCAGTGTGTCTGTTGTTTCTGACCCTCCTAGGGCGGATTTGCCTGAACTTTCAACTGATACTCAATATGCCTTTATAGTTTAGGGTGGTCCTTCTTCCAAACCGTACCTTTTTCCCAAGTGTGCAGTCTCGAATGCCTTCTGCAATGTCGCTCCTACTGCTCCTGGTGTTGCTTTGTCCAGCGGTCATTCACCCCTTCAGGGCTTACCCACCTCGGGTGACTTTGGTGTTGGAAATCCTGCTGATTCGTTAGATATGGAATGGGACCGAGATTTGGAGAGCCACTCTTGGTCTTGCGGCGTGGGCAGCTCTCCGCTTGAGCAGCTGATCCTTCAAAGAGAGAGAATGAGAAGGACGTCGTGGGAAAGCTGACAGAAAGGCGACATTCCTTGCGATGTCTGTGGATGCATCTACCTGAGTCATCAAAATACTATTGATCTCATTATCTGGAATACACTGCTGTCAATTCATAACGTTCCATCTGATATTAGCATTCTCCATCTATTGCACATTACGTATATTGGTGCAACTACTATGGTGTTTTATACATATCCAACAATATAAAAATGCATAATGTTAGCTTATGCAATTTAGGGATCACTATTCTATTCCTTTTTTATTCCTAACTATGTGGTCATAGATATATATAAATCATTTTTTTTCTTCTTCTTTAAATAAAGAACATGATATGCCTTTATTCAGTTAAACCTGGCATAAACTCTTACATACCCGCAATTATCTTAGAACATTTAATTATAATACCATAGAATGGTCTTGTCTATTAGTTCGATATTATCACTTTTTATTTTATTGTAAAAGTTATATGTTTTACTACTTCCTTTTAGATATATATATAATTAATATATTCATATTGTAGTCTACTGGTCAGGATGTTTCTGCATAATTAATCCAACAATGTGACAATTATACTGACCACAGTATACACTGCTAATAACTGTGCTGACGATGTCAATATATGGTTTCCTACTGCTAAATTACTGAATTCTGATATTTTTAATTTTTATATGACCCCCATTAGAATTTTAATAAATCATTATAATGCATAACTGTCACAACTTTTATCATCACCGTAATAAACAGTACACCCACCAGTAAACAATATATATTATCATCTTAGATTCCTAGACAACTGACCTCTTACCCTTTTTTTTTTTTCCCTTTCCCTCCTTCCAAGGTAGCAATTAGTTATTCCTAGACTATTGATCTCAAATTATTTTAGTCTATTATCTCTGATGCTGGATTTAATGATGTTTTGAATCTCATCAGACTTAATTAATAAGGTCAACAGAACCTTATATATCCCATCCCACTTTGGGGCTTTGTACTTATTACTACAATTTGTATTTTATACATTTTTTGCTATATTCTGCCCTTGGGAACCAACAATTCTTTTATAGTTTAGCTCGTCCTAGAGAGAACTGAGAAGTGGTCTTGGTCCTTCCCGTTATCCTCTTTTTTTTATTCCTTTTCTCTTCCCTTCTTCCCTATACCAGACCGACCTTTACTTCTCAGTCCATCCTAGATGATACCTACTTTATCTTGTTATTATATAATCTTTATATATTGTTGTGTAATTACTATATTGTTAGAAGTGAGCTGCACAAAATATGTCCAACTGATGCTTATTTACTTTTTTTATTTAATTTTTACTTATAGCTCTGCCAGCAATTTACTCTTCGGATATATTTACCATATACTGATCTCTACATCTTCATCCCATTATTACGGTGTATTTGAGCGCCCTGACACCTTCACTGTTTCACTTCCTATTAATATATTTATATATGACAGTTAATATATCCTTATGTACTTGGAATGTCAGGGGGCTCAACACACCAATTAACATAAACAAGTATTTAACCACCTTAAAAAACATAAAGTTCAAATTGCTTTATTACAAGAAACTAAACTGTTGGATGAAGATAACTTTAGACTAAAAAGTAATTGGGTAGGTCAAGCATTCTCGGCCTCTGCCGCATCCAAAAAGAGAGGTGTTGCTATACTGATTCATAAAAATTTGAAATGGACACCTACTACTATTCAGAAAGATTCTGATGGTAGATGGCTTATTATAACCTTCGATACCCCCTTAGGCCCTATCACTATAGTTAATATTTACGCCCCTAACTCCGATGATCCTTCATTTTTCCAAAACCTGTTACATACATTAATCTCATCAAATCTAGTGAACTCCCCTTACTGATTGGTGGAGACTTTAATCTTACCTTGGATATACATATGAATAAGACCAATGGCTCTCTAGATAGTCACCCTAGAAGTTTTGCTATGGTATCCCAAATAATGCAAGATCTTGGATTAACCGATATATGGAAACTCTCCACCCCAGAGATAGGGAATACACTTTTATTCTTCTCGACATCAGACTTACAGTAGAATCGATTATTGCTGACATCTCCTTCAATTACTGCTAATACAATCGACACTGAGATTCTACCGTTAATTATATCTGATCATTCTCCTGTTAAATTTTTGTTTACTGGGGCTCCTCCTCCACCAAACCTCCTTTTATGGGTTTAGATCCTCTTGTTAAGGGACCCAGAATTTTCTCCTTGGATCAAAGAACAAATAAGCGAATATATGTCATTTAATGACCCTACAGATACTTCTATGGGCATTACCTGGAAGCACTCAAAGCCACATTACGTGGTAAAATAATTGGATTTGCGACTCATAGAAGGAAACTCAGGGAGCAACAAATTAATAATCTTGAAAAATTACTTAAACAAAACAAACTGATTACCTAAATAGTCCTAAACCGATCCCTCCTCACCCTTACACTACAATTTTACAACTACGTATGCAAATCAACAAACTTATTTCAGGAAAACAAATTAGCATTATTAAGAATAAAGCATAAATTTTGGGAAGGAGGAAAAAGGCAGTAAAATTCTTGCTTACAGACTTAGAATGCAGCAGAGTGGAACATCACATCACTGCTCTAAAGGACCATTCAGGGAATATCTGCACCAGTGAACACTCTATTAATAATATTATGACAACCTTTTATAAAAACCTCTACTCTTCTCCTCCCATTACAAATTCTTCAGACATGTCCTCATTTTTAGATGAGCTTGTTTTTCCCCGTATATCAGAAGAAGCTATACATTCTTTAGACACACCACTTACCACAGAAGAAGTAAAGAAAGCTATTTCTTCTCTTAAATCCGGTCACTCTCCAGGTGGAGATGGTTTCCCTGTTGATTTTTATAAGATTCTTGTTGATCAATTAGCCCCTTGTTTGTAATGTTTTCAAGTATCCACAAAAATTGGACAGTTACCTAATCGATGACTGCGCTATCATAGCGGTTATTCCAAAAAGA
This sequence comes from Neoceratodus forsteri, assembly GCA_016271365.2. Classification (NCBI taxonomy): domain Eukaryota; kingdom Metazoa; phylum Chordata; order Ceratodontiformes; family Ceratodontidae; genus Neoceratodus; species Neoceratodus forsteri. Next base: position 781,868,152 of record CM028133.1, read on the forward strand.
GAAAGATTCTACCATCCCGGCCAACTATCGTCCCATATCACTACTTAACACTGATGGTAGATTTTGCTAAAATTTTAACCAGCCGTCTAGAACCATTAATATCTAAGTTAATTCATAGATCCCAAACTGGTTTCATCAAAGGAAGAATGGGTTAGGATCATTTACGTCCTTTAATTAATCTAATACATAAAGCAAAATCTCTCCCCTCCCCTGCAGCCGCCATCTCCATAGACTTCGAAAAAGCATTTGACTCATTAAGCTGGAACTTTCTTTATCCAGTGCTTTCGTGCTTTGGCCTTCCTGATCACTTTTGTTCCTGGATTCAACTTATTTACACTAATCCTCATGCGAGAGTGCTTACCAATTCTACATTATCTCAGTCATTCGAACTAGAAAGAGGCATGCGCCAAGGCTGCCCTTTATCTCCATCTCTCTTTATTCTGGCTCTTGAAACTCTCGCTATCTCCCTTAGACAAAACAGTGATATAAATGGTATCTCTATCGGTCATAGACAATATACATCATTATCATATGCGGATGACATGCTTATACTACTAGAAAACTTTAAACTATCCCAACAACCTCTTTATAATTTACTTAACCGTTTCTCTACACTTTCCGGGCTCAGTGTTAATTATCAAAAAACTGAAATACTCCCATTAAATGATCATTGTGACACTCTCACAAAAATTCATCTTCGATTTCGATGGGCCTCGTAAAGTATCACCTATCTAGGCATTAAAATATCATCTGATTTGAATAAGATCTGGGATCTAAACATACAACCATTATTAACCAACATCAAAACTAATTTAGATAGATGGAAAAGTCTCAACCTATCTTTCCCTGGTAAAATATCTGCAATTAAAATGAATATCGCACAAAATTCTATACTTATTTGCTTGTATCCACTTAAAATTCCCTCCCATTTCCTACACAAGATTGATAAAATGATGGGGAATTTTTTATGGGAAGGACATATACCTAGATTCAGTCGCATTAAATTAAGATCTCATTGGACTCATGGAGGCTTCGGTTTACCCTGGTTTACTGCATATTTTTGGGCATTTAGAGCTTCACAAACGGTCAAATGGTTTCTCAAACCCAAATGCAATGTCCCCCTATGGTATGATACGGAAACATCATTATCTTCTGGTCTAACCCCTAATTGTTTCATTTATTTCACTTCCGAATCTAAGTTTAAGAAAAATCCTGTTATTAATTCATCTATATATTATTGGCTTAATATTGACCCGGCACCTATACATTACACTCCTATCTGGGGAAATCCAAAGCTTACATTGGAGAATAAATCAATATATTGTAAATCTTGGGCACAAAAAAAATTCTCTTTTTTAGTGACCTTTTAATGGATAACAGTAATATTCTAGATACCTTTTGTAACTTACAAGTCAAATGGAACATCCCTAAAACAGAATTTTGGAAATACCTACAGATCAGATCCGCCATAACCCCTTTTACCCAACAACCCTATAACCCGTTGGGAACTCATTCATATATTAACAAATGGATTAATACCCCTCATGGCTTAACCAGTACTATTTATAAATTAATTAGGGATAAGCTCCCAAATCGGTCTCTTTCGGCCAGAGACAAATGGAACCGGATACTTAATACTGATATATTCGATTTCCATTGGAACAAATGCTGGAAACTCTGTCATGACTCGTTCAAAGATGTACAAAGCAGATTAATACAATGTAAAATCTTACACCTTTGGTATAAAACTCCAGTTCATTTGCATAAGATTGGTTTACTACCTAATAATAACTGTTGGCGATGTAATGCCCCTAATGGAGATCTTTTACATATATTATGGTCATGTAAATCCATTTCTAACTTATGGCAAACTATTCATCAACTCACTACTAAAATCATTGGCAGAGTTATTCCATTTGATCCTAAACTATATATTCTTGGTATCATTGATAGCAATATAACTTTAACAAAATATCAGCATAAATGGCTTCAGATATTGTTCATGCAAGTCAAAAGACTGATCCTAATTCGTTGGAAGTCTCATTTAACCCCTAATCTGACTGATATTTTAAATCATTTAACTCGCATCTCCTCTCTTGAAAGAATCTCTTATCTAACCACTGACAGACTCAATGAATATTACCTTTGCTGGCAGAGCTATTTGAATTTTCTCCAATCTTAAAGAACATATACACATAATAATCTTTTTTTTTTTTTTTAGGTTCCAGACGCGATCTCTCACTGCTACATATTTGCAGCTCCTTCTCTCTTGTTGTTTGATGTTTGTGATTATTACTGAAAAACCTTTTTTTCTCTTTACTATCTTATACCTTTAGCTTCATGTAGTACGGTCAATATCACATACTATACAGGAATCAGTATAATACATAGCATTATTATAATCTTGGTAATACATAACATTTCCATCAGGTTACTTTTTCTTTATTATTATATATTATACCACAAGATCTCAATATGTATAATTCTTTTTGTGCTGTGCTATGTCATGTTTAAGCAGTTCCAATAAAAAGATTAACTGCAAAAATAAAAGGAATGACACCTTCTCACTAGCAACTTCGGTCCCATTTCCTTGCTGCCCCCTCTTGCAAAGCTGCAAAAGAAATTTATTCATTTTAGGTTTGTTGACTTTACTCATTCAACTTCCTATCCCCTTTCCAGTCTGGTTTCTAGAAGTACCATTCCACTGCCTCCTCCCTGTTGCATTTTACTGACTTTATCCTCACCGAGATAGATCAGAGGCACATCACGGCAGCCATTTTCATTGATATAGCCAAAGCCTTTGACTTGGTGGCCCATCCACTCCTCCTGGACAAGCTGAGCTCTACTGGCCTCTCAGCTCCAACTGCTGAATGGTTCCATTCCTACCTCATGGGCCATCAACAGTCGATAGAGGTAGGAGGTGTCATGTCACCTCTTCTACTGATCCAAGCTGGGGTCCCATGGGGCTCCATCATGGGTCCCATCCTCTTCTCCATTTTCCTGAATGACTTCCCCTCTGCCTGTGCTAACTCAAATATTCACATGTAAGCAGATGACATGGTTATATACATCTCTGGTCCTTTGCTGTTACCCATGGAAGGTTTGCTCCAGCAAGACTCCACCAACATCCTGCGCTGATTCTATTCCAACCAACTTTGGGTCAACACAAAGAAAACAGTGTCCATGACCTTCAGCACCAGGCAGAAATTGGCCAGCCCCCCCCACCTCAATTTTCTTCACTCTGGATGACTCTCCCTTTGAAGTGGTTTCTTCCTTCAAGTATCTAGATGTGTGGCTAGATAATAAGCTTGACTCTCTGTCCACAATGATGCCATCTACTCCAAGTTCTATGCCTTGTACTGCAGTAAAGACTGATTGTCTCCTCAGATTCACCAGGTGCTTGTTACCAAAATGGCACTTCTGGTTTTTGATTACACAGATGTGGTCTACAGCACCTACCACTCTTCTTCCCCTGTCAGTGTGGACACCCTCTGTAACACCATTTGTTGCATTCCTACCAACTCCCCCCTTGTACTCACCACTGCTCCCTATACTCCTCCTCCCTATTCATCCTCCCCTACCATCACATCACCAGTCCCACTACTCCTCCTTCATCTATAAATGCTGGTTTTGGTCATTGCACTCTCACTTGTCCTCACTCCATTCTCCCATTCCATCTACTTCAGGGATCCTTGCACTTTCTCCCTTCCCCACCTTTACTATGTTGCTGGGCAGTCAGCCTTTTTCTGTGACCTTCCCTCTCTCTGTAATCTGCTCTTCTCCTCACTCTGTTTCACCCCCTCCTGTGTCTCCCTTAGGCACCAGCTGAAATTCCTTCCCACTTGCACCTACTTCTGTTACTCCCCTCTCTGCTTCCTCCTCTTTTGGAGCCCTTACCATCCCAGGTGCTGGGCATACTCATGGGTTCTACCTCAGCTTGTATCGGACACTTTCTTTTTCTACTCCTAAACTGCCTTTTGTTCTACCAGCTTTTGTCTCTTTTTTGCACATCAAAACTGCACACAGTGGGCCAGATATTCAAAACTTTGCCCCAGGGCTAAATTAGCACTGCTCGGTGTGCTAAATTAGCCTGGAATGAATAGCCCACTATATTCAAAAGGGATTGCCCTGGTGCTAAACCTGCTGAATATAGCATGCTACAGTAAGGAAGCTGGGCAACGGGCTGGGAGTGCAGTGCAAAAAAAGCCCGTGAATAAGACAGTTCTGAATATAGCAACCAGGAAATTCAAACCACAACAGCATCCCGGTTCATAGCGATGTGAAGGAAGGTAGAGGTAAACTATGTGGCCAATGTGTGTGCTAGCAAAGAGTAGAGTCAATAAAGCTGCGAGCATCAGCGCATGTGATATTACATCATGCAGAAATGTACAATGTTTCTGAAATGTTTGCACAGCGCAAACACATTTGAGCAGGTTTAGTGCAGAGCTAAGCTGTTTGCCCAGGGCAAAACTTTGCTATATTCAAAAGTGACATGGCAATGAGACTACTTAGGTAGTCTGTGGGCAAACATCCAAATTAGTATCGCATTATGACCGGATTTGCATGTAGTTTGCCCAGCACTATTGCAGGGTCCCACAGCTCCACCTGTAGGTCAGTCTGGAAGTACAGGGGCTGGCTGGGTCTGCCCATAGCTCCACCTGTAGGTCAGTCTGGCAGTGCATGGTGGTAGCTGCAGGCTACATTTGTACAGTACAGAACAGAATATTGTGCCCCAGGGTACTACACAGCATGGCACAAGTGGTGGTGCCGTATGCAATTGTCAAACTGAAGTTCATGCTGCAGTGCACAGCACACACTACAGTAACAAGGGGGCCAGTAGTGTGATGGACACAGCAATGCCTATGATGTGCAGGGCAGTGATGACCACTGCACTGTACACAATGACAGGCCCAACTTGTAGGTGTTTACTGACAGTGGACATTACTGTTATGCTGTTGTGTGACCCACAGATGCTGCACCACTGGCACGGGATGCTCAAAGTGACATATACACGGCTGGCTGTGTGTGCTATGGTGTCTGTACAGATGTGCAGTATGTGGCTGGGGGGGCACATACCATCAGACAGGCAGACTGGTGTTGGGGTATTCCCAACACTTGCCCATTTGCACTGCATGGCTTGTCCCAGCTGTGTGGCCGCACCTAGTCTGTGGTGCAGCCTGGTCACTTGTACACCCTCCCCTCAACATCCTCCATGCCCACAGTGCTGCATGTGTGTGCTGGCATCTGTTGGTGTCAACTGAAGGGTGGTCTGCAGGTGTGTGTGCTGTATAGCTGCACTGCCATGGTGTCCACTAGGAGCTGGGTCACCACTTACTGCCTAGCATGGCTGGGACTGGTGGCAGATGATGGCATCATAGGGATGCCATCCACGAGCAGCATGTTTCCTCTTTGTCTGGCTTATTTCTATGTGTCATACTTACTGGTTAGGGTGGCGCAAAGCTGTGCAAAAGTTATGCAAAGCCACAAAGTCACACAAAGCTGGTTTGCCCAGAGTTAGGACTACCTTTTTTTTTGCAATTTGCACCATGCAAAGTGTTGCACTAAGTCACGCAAACACACTTTGTGTGGCACTATTCGCTGAATATAGCATTGCACCTGTATTCATGTACACGCCCCCTCAGTGTGCCCCTTGCATTACATTATAATTTTGACCAGCACTAATGCAGTTTCTATGCATTATTTGACCTTTTGAATATAGCGGACGAGCGCTAATCCAGTGTTAACCTTGTGCAAACAGTTTGCGCCCAGCACAAAGTTTTGAATATCTGTCCCAGTACCTTTAGTTCCCTTTGTTTGTTTTTTTATGTGCACTTGTCACATGTTTAATTTTACTTGGTTTGTACTTTATTTTTTACCAATCATTAATACTATGTCTGCTTTTATTATTGAATTTTTTGTTCCAGCTCCCTCGGGTTGCACTTGAAACAAGCCTTGGCTCAGTGTGCCATTCCAAGTTACCGATTTACAACTATATAAATAAATAAAACTTTAATTTAAAAACAATTAATTTCCTAAACCCAGCAACTGCAAATAAGTTATGTTTTAAAAAGTGCTAATTTTGACACCTATAGGGCAAGAAACAATTTTTTAAATAAAAGTTTGGAGTCGGGTCAACATGGTTATGTTCTGTAAATAGAGTTTTCATGTGTCAACGTGTTAAATAGCCATACTGATATTTTTGACATATTAATGTGGTTTAAAAGTAAATTGATATATATTTTCCTAATGTTTTCAGAAATAAATAGTATTAGAATGACAGAATGGGTGTAGGACGCTCCTGTCCATCCTTGCTGCACAGCAGTGTTTATACCCAATTTGAGTTTGGCAATACATCCAAGATTAACAGCAGGAAGGCTACCTTTACTCATGCCAAGTATCCCTCAATGCCATTGTCTTAGGAATCTAGCTTCATCAACCTCACCAGGAAGGATATTTCATTTATCTAAACTCTGTGTGAGATAATACTTTCTAATGTGCCCCCTTGTTATGCACCCTGTCCCCAATACGAGTACAGTACATATTCTCAAGTTCTGCTTCTACACACCAGCTGGAACATCTCTGTATACTCTGCCATGGTTATCTCTTTGAGCATTTGGAACACCAAATGTTGCAGACAGTGCACATCATTAGCATCAGGGAGTTTGAGTCTGTGGAAATCTGTACTATCACTTAGACAGAAATATTACCAAGAACAGACAGTAAACACTGTCCAGCCCTCTAAATAATCTGGTCCCATGCTAAGTATTTATCATGTTTACAAATACATCAAGCCACCTCTGCACATATGCTGTTTCTTTGCGCTGACTTATTAGATGGTACTGTTTGTCCACAACCACTGTGCCCAAACTCTGTAATTGTATTACCTCTGTATTGTATGCTGAATCTCACGTACTGTATTACCATGTACAGTGCTGTATGCTGTATCTCATGTATTGTACTTCCATGTACTTTATGTGCCATCTATATGTCCTACGTCATACCTGAAAACGGTCCCTGGGACCAGCAGACCTACCTGGTTACCAAATATAAACAAATCAATAAATAGATGTACTTATTGCTTTAAGAACATTATTTTGTGAAGACTCAAAGAGCTCATCTAGAAAGTTAAAGTGTCCTTCTAAGGAAGAGATCTACAAAGCCTCAAGATTAATATGGAAACATACTAATTTAAAGTTGGAAGGGACTAGTCAAAGTCCATCATGAATCTACCCCCCCAACACTTCATAAACGGATGAAATAAATATGTTCTTCAAGCATGTACCCACGTATAGCAGTTCCCTACACACTCTACTGCACAAGGTACCACTGGATTCCCTTGGTAAATAGAACTTTATTTGGGCACATGTTCTTATGTAAAATGATTATACAGTCTCTGCTGGATGGCTGTTATAGTATGTAGGCACACTGCCCTCTGGGGAGAAAAAAGGTGCCTCATACCATTTTCACCTTAATTTGCCACCCTCAAGATTCGGGGTGCATCCTACTATACCCTTGAATATGTAAGATTATGTCCCCTCTCAGCCTACTTTTCTCTAGGATGCACATGTTAAAGTGCTACTGACACCTCAAAGAAAACTTAAAAAAACATAATTTTGCCTTCCATTTATATTCTGTACATTTCTCTTCCCCATTATTTTTTACTGAGGAAATTTGCAGGAATATATGATTGTTATTTCTTAGAGTTCACCTGCCTCTGTTGCTTACTCCCTCCTTTAAGTCATAATCCTCTGTTGTGACTCCAAATCTGTTGCCATCAGAGTAATTATGATGTCACAAGAAGTGCATTATGACCTCAGGAAGGGAGAAAGTAACAGGAATAAATTAACTTTTCAGGGGCAGAGATCCTGTTTTCTTGCAAATGACCTCAGTAGAAAATAATGGGGAGGATGAATGCAAAACTAATGCAAAATAGGAGCTGAACTATGTCTAAATATGTTTTGTTAAAGTTCTCCCGAAGGTGTTGGGATGCTCTTTAAGGGTCTCCAGCCTTTCCTCATACTGCTGATCATTTTGGTGACCTTGGCCTTAAACTCCACACAGTGTATAGGTCCAACCTCTGTTTTTCCTCCCAAGTGTATCACCTCACATTTTGCTACACTCAATTGAGGCTTCAGAAGTCAGACCTATTTTTTTTTTTTTTTTTAACCAAGACAGAGAGACACTAAGCTGAAGCTTATTTACAGGTGCGACCTGGGAGCACAAGGAAGTTAAGTGACTTGCTCAGTGTCACACAGTATGCAGGTGGGGGCTGTGGGATTCAAACCCAGGTCTCCAGGTTTGGAGTTCATAGCCTTAAACCACTGAGCTATACTGCCTCCTCTTTCTCTGATTGTTCAGGTTCTCCTGAAGTTCATCCCCATCCTTAAGGAATTTCACCACCCTAGCCAGCTCAGTTAGCATCAGCTACAAATTTAAGCAGACAGGAGACCATAGCTTCTAGACCATTGATGAAAATGTTAAGGATTAGTGGACCCACAGGGCATTAAACAAGATGAAAAAATGGATTAGCAGTTTCATATGCAGAAGTGCTAATCAAGTGAGAAAATGCATAATACTTGGCACAGTTTGAGTAGCAAAATAATAAAATATTAGATTTTTTTTGTATGTGTAGTCTCCTGTGCCATGAATATACTGAAAAAAATGGTTAGCAGTCTACTGCAATACATCTCTGGAAATGGTTAGCATTACTTCTTGGGCTGTGCACTTTGTAACGCTTCACTAGCTATTTAATACGCTGCCCCATCCTTGATCCATGAGAATGCCACTAAGCACTCCTCTCCACTTGAAACAGTGTCTGTCAACCATCACCATCTTCTTCCTGCCACTAAGACAGTGATCAATGCACCTTGTGTACATCTTATGTATACCACACTAGTTTACTTAAGGGTATTAAATAGCTGGTATAGCATAGCAAAATGCTACACATATCAGAGGGTAATGCTAACCATTTTCTCAATTGCATAGCACTGGACTGCTAAACATTTTTGATGTTTTTTATTCAGATTTATACATGCAAAATAATAAAGAACCTTTCATTTTGCTAATCAATCTGTGCTGTACATTATCACAACTGATTAGCACTTTCACGCACAGAGCTGCTAATCAATATTTTTGGCTCATTAAATACCCTATACTTTGCCAGAAGTTAGTCTTATGCCACTGTATCCAAGACCTTGCTGAAGTGATAGACCCCATCAATGACCCTGCCCCTGTCCACCTTCCTGGTCACCCCCTTGAAGAAGGTGATCCGGTTGATTTGGCAAGATCTGGCACTCATAAAGCCATGCTGACAGGTGGTCAGAACCTTGGCCTCAAGCAGGTGTAAAAGGACATGGACCTCAATACAAAAGGACTGAAGCAAGGGTTATGCTTAAAGCACATTGGCTGTGAAGCAAAATGTAAAAGAAACACAAAATTACACATACCCCATATTGCAGGGCACCATGGGTAATATATACAAGTCACCATGAAATCGATAAGGCTGGCTAGGCTTTTAATTCCTTCACGGTGATTTGCATATATATCTCATGATGCCTTGCAGTACAGGGGTATTTGTAATTGTGTTTCCCCCAATCAAGTGCTCCATTACTTCTGTCTTTAATAATAGCCTCCGGGATCTTGACCATCTCTGATGTCAGGCTGACCAGCCTTTATTTGCCTGGGTCTGACCTTACCCCCCTTCTTGAAGATGGTGACCACACTGGCCACTCTCCCATCCTCTGGCATCACACCTGTCCAGACAGACCTTTTAAAGATGACTGCAAGTGGTACCTTTAACCGTTCCTTTAACTCCACTATGATCCTGGGGTGTATCCCTTGGGGTTTACCTGGCCTCATCTTTGCCAGGTAGTCAGCTACAAATGTAGGTGTGATGTTCACTGGCTGTACTGTGGTTACCACTCATGGTATGGGCCCTCCCAATATGCCATCTCCACCCATATTTAGGCGCTTTGGTGAATGCTGATGTAAAGCACTGTTTACGTATCTCAGCTATTTCCTCTAGTACTCACAGGTTCCTCCCACTGCCCCCATTTTCAAGGGCCTAATCCCTTCCTTCACCCTCTTCCCTCCACACATGTACTAGAAGAAGGCTTTTGTGATGTTTGCACCCGCTGCTGCAATCCTGGTTTACAGCCATTCCTTTGCCTTCTTAGTTCTAGTCTAACAGTCTCTTAGTGCTGCTGTATACTCCTCACTGGCCATGAAGCAACCTGTCACTTACTGCAATCAGACTTCCATTTTGTTCTGAATTTGTTTCATTAGATCTCTGTTGACCTGGGGGGCTTGGCCATCTTTTCCTTGTTGCTTACAGGAATGCAGACCTTTACAGCTGCTATTATTGCCATCTTCAAAAAACACCACATGTGCTCTGCATTATCAACCTCAAGCAGCCACTCTAGACACCTGGACACCAGGTCCTTCACCACAGCAAAGTCTGCTTTTCTGTAGTTTCTGGTACTGGTGGTGGTGGTTAGCTAGTTTTCCCTGTCAACAGGGAGTGGCTTACCTGGCTGTGGTCACTGCCTCCTACCAGTTCCTTGACTTTTACACTGGACAGGACTCCATTCCCACCACTGATAACAAGGCTAAAGGTGGCCTCAAACCTAGTACCCTGTTGTACATGCTGCTGTATGAAGCAGTCCTTGAAGGTGGACAGGTATACAGTCTCAGCCATGCCATTAGTCCATTCATGATGCAAGTCTAGGTTTGAGAGACTGAAGTGCCCCAGGATCCCCACTGCATCTAATTTGGCTGCTCTCATAGTTGCCCTGATCAGTTTGTCCTATAGCACACTTCAAGGCAGGAAAAAACACAGGTACAGATTAAGTGGAAGCGACAAAAAACCATTTTCATTCAAACATGTTAAGGAATAAAGAATGAAATGTCCTGAAATTCAAATGTTTTGGAATGCTAAGAGATCTGAATCCTAACAATGGCAACTGTAATTTATTTGCAGAAAACTGGAAAAAAATCCCCTTGTCAGCGGTATTCATATTTTGGAATGATTCATTCAGTTATAGTCAAAATGCAGAAGACTGCCAGCCAAATAACCCTGGGCATGTAACCAATAAAACTCTCTGAATTTACTGGTTTAATTTGCTGGACATTTGGATTTTGCAAGTATTCACTCCAGTATAGACTTTCATAAACATACTTTACTCAGCTATTACAACTTTCTACAGAACACTATTTTCAACTTTCATTTGACCCTACAGCTGGCCCCCTGGCATAGACATAGGGCTTCAGCTCGCAATGCCTGTGGCCCAAGTTCGGGAATGAGCCTTACTATCAGGGCAGACCAGGGGAGTAGGATTGAGCACCCCAAAAGATGCTCTGCTTCTCAGGGTGGGTATCGGTCCAATCCCACCATCTGAGTGCTACATGGTGGTACCTAGATGATGCAGGTTCAGCAGGGATTACAGTGAAAGGGGATATTCAAGGTGCCTTGCAGCACACACACCCATCACATGCTTGGCTGTGCATTCATGGGGCATCATCTAGGGAAAATACAGAGCAGGGAAGAAAAGCCCTTCTTGCCTTGGCAGCATGACACTGGCACACATGGGTTCCAATGCCCACCCAGCACAGAAGGGCCCTGCTGCCACAGACTTGGGGGGGGGGGACTCCAGATGTAGGGAACTGCCACTCCCGCATCAACCCTAATCTAGGATTGCTACCCCAAAGGGCAGGTAAGCAGGGCTCTCGTCGGTCCAGGGACAGCTGAAAGGGCTGGGTTGTAGCCAGACTGAGGGTAGCCAAGATAGCAGATGGAAAAAATAATTAAAAAAATCCATTTGTCCCTTCCCGGTTTTACACTGTTTTTTTGCCAACATACAGTATCAATGAAGTTTGTATAAAAAGATGTAATTGGGATTTTATTTTAACTTTGAGATGTTAAATAACATCAATAATACAGAGATGCATTTTTGAATTTTTAATGTTCTTTTCAGTTCTTCTTTGAGATTGTTTAGTTCTGCTTGTAAAGCCCAACAGTCAATACATGTATCATAGGTAGGAGTCACGTGGTGCTCTTGCTGGAGTAGCAGCTCAGATCCAGCTCTCCCACCTACTCCATTATTTTAGTTTTATTTTCTACACACAAAGCTGTTTGTTTCTTTTCTAACTGCATGGAATATTCAATACAGAGCATCAGACATCCTTTTTAGTGACTTTGGAAGAATACCTGCAGACATATCTGAAGTAGAGATGGAACAAGCTCCTCCACAGCACATTCCTCCACAAATGCCAGCTAAACAGTCGAAATGACCAAAGGCCCAAGATGCAGGTGCCGGCAGTTCAGCTACTTCTACCACAGCACCCCTCCTGCTTTGGGAGGAACACTTCCTCTCGGAGTTCCAGCCCTTTAAAGACTCCTTAAAAGAACTCACAGAAGAGCTGAAATCTTTATGAGCTGATCTGGGAGACCTTGGTAAGCATGCAAGGGATGTGGAAACTCATACCACATCACTCAAAAGATCAAAAGATAGATCAGAACTGTAAACTGTTAACATGTGGAAAAGAATGGCCAAATTGGATTTAAAACTGAAAGAACTCGAGGGGAGAAGCCAAAGAAATAATCTTATTATTTTTGGTCTCCCCGAAGAAGGGGCCACCCATGACCTATTTAGGTACCCTCCTCGACCTCGTGCACTATCGCTCGCTCCGCAACGCTTGCACCAAGAACATCCACCTCATCAAGTTGGAGTACTTCCAAACCTCCTTCCAGGAAAACATTAATAATCCATCCAAATTCTAGAAGGTTATCCATGCCTTGTCTCTCCCCTTCCCCACAGATTCCACTCCTCCTGTCCTAAAAATGGCAACCACATAATTGAGGACCGTCCCTCCATGGCCATAGAATTCAACAATTACTTCACTACCTGTGCCTCCTCCCTTCTTGCATCTCTTCCCTGCTCTGCTTCCAGTGATTCTACAGCTCTCCACTATGCCACCTCCCTCCCCCAAAGGGGGGTGAGATACTGACAACAGTAAAAATGGAAAGGGACCTGGGGGTAATTATATCAGATGACCTAAAGGTGGGCAAGCAATGTGAGAAGGCAGCAAGGAAGGCTGGGGGGATACTGGGATGCATAGGGAGAGGCATCAATAGTAGAAAACAGGAAGTTGTTATCCCTCTATGCAGACAGTTGGTGAGACCCCATCTGTAGTACTGTGTGCAGTTCTGGAGACCCCATCTCAAAGACACAGACAGAGTGGAGGCTGTCCAGAGGAGGGCAAACAAAATGGTGCAGGGTCTGCACCAGAAGACATACAAAGAAAGACTAAAGGAGCTTAATATGTATACCCTTGAGGAAAGAAGGGAGAGAGGGGACATGATAGAAACTTTCAAGTACCTCAAGGGAATCAACAAAGTCCAAGAGGGAGCATCTTTCAGAAAAGATGTGCAAGAACAAGGGGGCACAATTTGAAGATAGAGGGGACGGCTCAGAGGTAATGCGAGAATATTTTTTCACAGAGAGGGTTGTGGATGCATGGAACAGCCTCTCTGAGGAGGTTGTGGAGTCAAGAACAGTGGGGGAATTCAAGAATGCATGGGACAGACATAAGGCAGTCCTAGTGGGGGGGGTAGGAGGAAGTAAGCTGTTGGTTAACTAGGATCTGCAGCTTATCTGTTAGGTAGGAAAATGGGCAGACTAGGTGGGTCAAGCAGTCCTTATCTGCCATCACATTCTGTGTGTTTCTATGTTAAACCCCAATCAACACCATGGTTCTCTTTCAAGCCTGTTCTCCCAGAGGACACCCTGTGTGTTTTACTTACCCTGAATCTGCACAAGGGTAAAAGCCCTGATGGTCTCGACCCCAAGTTCCTCCACCTTTCTGCATAATCTATTGCTCATCCTTTGACTAGTCTTATGAACCTCTCCTTTTTCACACCACAGTTCCAGAAGCTTGGAAGTCTGCTACCCTAATCCCACTCCCTAAAGATAGGAACATCTCCAACTCCAGCAACTTCCGACCCATCTCTCTACTTCCTGCTCTGGCTAAACTTTAGGAACACCTGGCCCTGGAACAACTCTCCTCCTTCCTTGACTCCTCCTCCTCCTTTTTCGCCTATTTCCAGTCTAGATTCCGCAAGAGCACTCCACCACCACCTCCCTCCTTCGGCTCACTGACTCCATTCTCTCAGGCATGGATCAGGGATGCCTCTGTCATCTTTGTTGACTTCGCCAAAGCCTTTGACACTGTCTTCCATCCCCTCTCCTCAGGAAGCTGACTGCGGCTGGTATCTGTGACTCAACTACCAGCTGGTTCTGGTCCTAACTCATAGGCCGGTCTCAGTATGTCAGAGTAGGCAACTCCCCCCCCACCCCACTATCAACACTGGTGTCCCACAAGGCTCGGTACTTGGTCCAACCTTATTTTCTATTTTTGTGAATGACCTTCCTAACGTCTGCACATCTTTATGTATCCACATGTACGCAGATGACACTGTATTATTCTCCTCTGGTAACTCCCCTTCTGAGGTGGCCGTCTACCTTCAGCAAGATTTTAACAATGTCCAACACTGGTTTAATGCCAACCAGCTCTCTATGAACATCAAAAAAACAGCATGACCTTTGGCTCAAGATAAAAACTGGCCAGAATTGATTCCACTCCCACCTTCCTCATCCTTTCTGGCTCAATACTAAGCAATGTCCCCACATTTAAGTACCTTGGTCTTTGGCTAGACAAGAATCTAGACTTTGGGGTCCACATTGACGCCATCCACAAAAAATTACTCCCTAGACTCGGTGCTCTGTACAGACACCGCAGCTGCCTGCCACAGCAAGCCAGAAGAGAAATCATCCAAAAAATTATTCTCCCTGTCCTCGACTTTGGGGACATAGTCTACAGCACTGCCCCAAAAACACCCTATCCAGACTGGACACTCTCTTCAACTCATTCTGCCGCTACATACTCATCTGTCCCCCATGTACTCATCACTATGACCTCTATTCTTCGCTCTCCTTTCCCTCTCTTCATACCAGACACCTGTCACACATTGCTAATTTAGTTGGGAAATACTGGCTTGGATCTCTGCAGCCATACTCATCCTCCCTCCTATCTACCCCCCTTCCCTCCTGCTATTCCCTCTGCACCTCCACACATAGAACTCTTGTGCACCCCCCCATGGCACACTTCATCTGGTCATGCCGCCTTCTTTTAGAAGTTCCCCGATATCTGGAACTCCCTCACACCAGAAATTCACTCTACTCAATCCCGCCATTCACTGTCACTCCTCCTCCGGAAGCACACTGTTCATTGCTGCACCTGCATCTAATACTCTCCTCCAGAAGCATATTGTTCATTGCTGCACCTGCACCTAATACCTTTCTCTGCCTCTTAAGTTCCCTCCCCTCCACTTGCTACCCCCTTATCTTCCCACCGATGCACTCCCTTTCCACTCGTAGGTACCTCTATTCAACAGCCTCCTTCACACCCTTACTCTATTTAGCAGCCTCCTTCTCACCCTTACCATACCTCCCCCTACCACCCCCTCTCTCCTAACCTTCCCCTCCCCTCTCTCTCACCGCCATATCTGCTGGATCATGCCCCTTGCAGGGTTCTCAGCATCCTGAAGGGGTATAGTTCTCAGTCTGCCTCTCTTCCCTTCCCGCTTCTCTGTTCTTCTTCCCCCCTTCCTCTTCTGTTCCACCACTTGTGTTATAATCTGCCTTCTTTAGGTTTAAATTTAGCATTTACTAGTCCCAGTGCTCAGACTTCTATTCTGAGCACTTCAAAGGTGTTCTCCATCTTCTGACCTATACCTTACCGAATTACCTGTTCTTGGTTTACTATTATGTAATGTTATATCAGCATATTGTTCTGTTTACTTCAGCTTGTCACATCCTATGTTCTGGCTTTAGCTCAGTTATCTGTCTCACTCTATTTATACCATACTGACTACTGTAGTGGCTTGAAATGTACTGTATTTGTACTACTCTTTACATATGCGTATTGCACGTATATTGATATGTTTTTGCTTGCCCTCCTCACTCTGTTATCCCCCAACCCCAAGACGCTTCTGGAAACTAGCTGTTTACAGCTCATGTTGTCTTTCCTGGTGAAACCTTTTTAAATGAATAAATAAAATGTACACAGAAGTTTCTGAAAAGGCTGGCCAGTCCCTCCCCGAGCAACTCTGTGTATGTGGTGGAATGGACGCATTGTTCTCCTCACCCTAGACTTCCAGTCGGCTCTCCCCCAAGACCTTTCATCTTAAAATTGCTTAATTTTCTGGACCACCAACACATCCAAAAAGCTAGAAACTTAAAGGATATTTTATGGGCAGCCAATAAGCTCCAAATTACACAGGACCTCCTTGCTCTCACTTGGCAAATGTGAGCTGCTTTTCATCCGATAGTGACAAAGATTATTGCAGCCAGGATAAAATTTCACATGATCTACCCTGCCTGACTAAATGTTATTACGCGATACTTGGCACTCCTTCAGCTCTGTAGAGCATGCCTCCCAAGAGCTTCCAAAGTTATTATTGATCTTATTTAAGGACCTTTGAAGGGATCCTGCTCTGTACATGGATGCCTGACAAGAGACTCCTAATGTGTGTTGTGTCTGTTTTCCAGGGCTGTGCTTTCTCTTACAATAAATTCCTTTATTTTGCTTCCCCAGGAGCACCCATCAAAATTATTCTTAAGCTATATATTTCTGTTGTAAGACCCAACTAGAGCAAATTAAAGGGAGGACTTCTTTCCTGTTACAGCAGCCCCATGGTTTTATTTATTTCATGTCCCACTATTAGCCTTACTACCTTTGGCTCCATGGTATCTCAAAAGGACATAACAATGAAGACTGGAAGGGTAGTATGGAGGCCACTCATTACTTTTTTCAGACACTCTAGGTTCCATAACATTAAAGATAAATGGATCTCCTTCCATGTGCCTAAATAGCCCATTGCAGAAGAAGAGGGGTTATTCTGTTATTCTGCTCACTTACAGATGCAGAACTGCTTACTTAACACATTCGTAGTTTAATATTGTGGTCCCCTGCCCTTTTCTGCCAGCAACCTTTCTGTTTAGGGCTGAAGACTTGCTCCAATATCAGTTTCTATGTCACACTGCAATCCTGCCCTGAACTACAATCCAGTTGCGATATGGCATTAGTGCAGGTGAATGGGGCATGTGTTCGGAAGCGATTCGAGCAGCTGGTAGTCAGGACTGAATACGCTTAGTGGTCACCAGGGGATAGACTAGCTTTTATCTCCCTCTAATTTTCACACCTGTACTTCTTGGCATATTCAATCACTTGAATTTGGCTGGTCTACCGATTCGATTGAGGATCCTGAGCCACATCCTCCTGCTGCCATGTCACACCTCATCAAGGTTTGATATAGGATTGCTACTTGAACCTGGAAAATTGCATCAATGCGAGGCTCTGGGGGACCATGGCTCAGAGATGATGGACTCATAGTGCAAAATGTCGACGGAAATTATTCTACTGCAATAATCTCTTCAGATTTCCCTGGGATCATGTCAATAAGGACCAAATGATTTTATTTAAGGATGGTGTGTAAGTAGCCCCTTGCAGATATGACTCGCTTTCTGATTTTGATTTTCCTTTCCTTATTGGATCCTAGACAAGTACCTTGGTCTCCTATTCCCCTTTACTGGAGACTTCATAAGAATATAAGAACATAAGACTTTGCTGGCAGAAGGGGACCTCTTGATCAATCTAGTCTGCCCAGAATACCCATCCGCCTCCTCTTAGATCATTTCCTTTTTTGCACGTAGTGTTTATCCCTTGCAAGTTTGAATTACTTTCCATTTTTTGGGTCTACTACATCTTGCAGTAAGCTATTCCAAAGGTTGACCACCCTCTCAGGAAAAAAAAGTACTTCCTGATCTTTCCCCTAAATTTATCTCCTGCCAGTCGTAGATTGTGGCCTCTTGTATGACACTCTGATTTAATCTGAAACAGGTTTTCCTTCCACGCTGTGTTAATTCCCTTCATATATTTAAATGTTTCAATCATGTTCCCCGTCTCTTCTCTGTTCAAGTGAGTACAGCTATAAGTCAGCCAGTCTGGTTCATGGTGGCTCAGTAGGTAGCACACTCGCCTCTGAGGCCGGGAGATCAGAGGGCTGTGGGTTCAGTTCCCACATCTGGCACT
This sequence comes from Neoceratodus forsteri, assembly GCA_016271365.2. NCBI lineage: Eukaryota > Metazoa > Chordata > Ceratodontiformes > Ceratodontidae > Neoceratodus > Neoceratodus forsteri. Next base: position 781,886,302 of record CM028133.1, read on the forward strand.
TGGGTTAATATCCTAGTACTGACACTGTAGTGCAGCATGAGAGAGGTGCTGCACTTCTGAGGTGCCGTCTTTCGGATGAGGCGTTAAACCGAGGTCCCATCTGCCTGGATTGGTGGTAGTTCAGGTGGATGTTAAAGATCCCATGGCACTTATCGAAAAGAGTAGGAGAATCTCCCCAGTGTCCTGGCCAAATTTCCCTCATTCACTAAAAATACCACCAACAGCTTAATCTGGTTCAAGGTCAGTTGGCATTCATCTGTATCCCCCTCCCCCGGGTCATGCCTGAAAATAGGCAGGATTTGTCTAGTGCACTTACCCGGTCAACAAAAGCTAAATAAATAAATAAATAAAAATATGGCTCCTGGTGCAAACCCTGCACCATCTTTGCAGCCCTTCTCTGCACCGCCTCCTATCTACTGATATCCTTCTTCAGGTATGGCCTCCAAAACTGGACACAATATTCCATATGTGGTCTGGCTAGTGATCTGTAGAGTGGCATTATCACCTCTCTTTTTCCTGCTAGTTATACCCCTTCCAATGCATCCAAGGATGCCATTTGCTTTCTGCACTGCCCTTTCACGTTGCTTGCTCGTTCTAAGGTCATCTGTAATGATTGCGCCAAGATCCCTCTCCACCAGTGTTACTTCTAGCTGATGTCCTAGCAGCATGTATTCCTTCCTGGGGTTTCTTTTACCCAGATGCATGACCTTGCATTTTTTGGCACTGAACTTCAATTGCCAGTTTTTGGACCATACTTCCAGCCTATTCAGATCCTCTTCCATCTTCAAGACTCCCTCTTGAATGTCCACCCAGTTGCAAAGTTTTGTATCATCTGCAAACAAGCATACTTTCCCCTCCAGCTCATCAGCGATGTCACTGATGAAAATGTTGACGAGGATGGGGCCTAATACTGACTCCTGTAGCACTCCACTGGTCACCTTGCCCTCCCCTGACTGAGCTCCATTAACTAAGACCCTCTGTGTCCTATCCTTGAGCCAGTTTGCAATCCAGTTTACTGTCTTTTAACTAAGTCCTGTATTCTCTAGCTTATTCATAAGCTTTCTACGGGTACAGTGTCAAAGGCCTTGCTGAAGTCTAGGTACACCACGTCCACTACCCCTCCCTGATTCCACTGTTCTGGTTACCCAGTCGAAGAATTCTATTATGTTTGTTAGGCATGATTTTCCTACCGAAAATCTGTGTTGCTTGGAGTCAAGCTTTCTGGATTCTTTTAGATGATTCACTATTCTATCTTTCAGCAGGATTTCCATAAGTTTGCCTACCACTGAGGTCAGACTGACTGGGTGGTAGTTCACAGGCTCTTCCCTGCTTCTACTTTTATGTAAGGGTACCACCACAGCCTTTTTCCAGTCTAGTGGTATTGTGCCACTTTCCAGTGACTTGTTAAAAAGGTCAGTGAGCAGTGTTGCAATTTCCTCTCGTAACTACTTTAGAATCCTAGGGTGGATTCCATCGGGTCCCATTGATTTGTCTACTTTTAGTTTGCTAAGCTCTTCTAGGGCTCTTTCTCTTGAGAAGTGGAAGTCATCTGCTGTTCTACTGTTGCACATTGCCTTCCCCGTAGTTTTTCTTCATTGGAAGTGGATGACGCGCTAGGATATCAGATCCTACATCACACTGACAATCTACCCTGCATGTTAATCTTGTTGCGATGTTGCATCTGCAGGGGTGAAAGAAGCATTCAGCTTGCAATGGCCCCAGTGGCTGATGAACAGATCTGAGTAGCCTTAGTAGTCAACGGGAGGCTAACCAGTTCCTACTTCCTTTTTTTTTCTTCTTCTTTTTGATATTTGTATTCCTTGGTATATTTTGACATTCAAACCCAGACCTGCCTATGGATTCAACCGAGGATCCTGGGGCTGCATCACCTTGCTGTTATACAGCAGTTCATCAGGATTCAGCATAAGATTGCACCCCAAACTTGGAGGATTTCATTAATGTAAGACAATGCAATTTTCAGTATGACCCTGATGGGTTAGATGTGTACACGTCAGACACCGGTGGTGCCAGGATGCTCCTCCTCTACTTCTTTGTACATTTGTTTTTTCTAAACGGATCATACAGTCAGACTAGTGAAAAAAGACTATGGTTTAGTTGAGTTTGATTTGTAAACTTAGAGCCTCTTAAGGACAAATATTTCTCATAAGTTTCTGTTGCTGTTACTAATTACATAATCTGAAGGATATACTCAGTATAATTATACCTGTTGGCCTTAATAACTGCAGTTTACTGGTTAATTTTTTACCTTAGGTTTTCAGTATTTACTCTTTGAGCAACAGTTTGGACAGTCTACAGGATGATAGCTGGTTCACTATCCCTATTTTGATTGGTTTATCTTTGGGCACTATTGAGAAAGTAACCATATTTCTAGGTTAGTAGAACTCAGTCGGGATAGAAGTTCATTTACATTTTGGTACAATTATTGGATATTTTAGATTTTCCTTGTTTTATACTTTATATAGGCTATATTGGAATTGACAAATACTATAACTTCATTGGGGGGTAGGTTACAGATACATATAAAGGTTGGTCAGTGGGGGAGAGCAAGGATAAGTGGAGCAGTGGGCTATACTGGATAGGAGCTCATGCACCAGTTTGAATGGGGGGGAAGGGTTGTTTGAGAGTACTGATGGGGGGTTAAGGTTTTGGGAGTGGTGCCATTCCATTATACTTTCCTGGTTCTAGGTTACTATAGTTCTGTGTCATATTGTATTAGGGGCAGGTAGGAGGTGGGAGTGTGGTGGGGTGAGTTTTCTCCAGAGACTAAAAGGCATTCTAGAAGATATTGGTAAACTCTACAGGGGAGTTGCTTCACTATGTAGGTATGCTGTTTGTGTTAACAGGGACCCTGGCTTACAACTATAGATATTGTTTGTGGAATATTAAAGGGGCTCAATCCCTGACAAAACAATCCAAAATATTATTACATTTGCATATGTTGTGATTGGATGTAGCTTTCCTTCAGGAAACTCATCTCCTCCTGGCCCAGGTTCTGTCTTTCAGAGGTTCCTGGGTCGGGCAGGCTTTTGGCTCTGGAGTGGACCTTCGTAAGAAGGGGGTTGTCATACTGATAGCTAGGACAGTCCCTTTCCATTTACTTTAGGAGATCGCAGATCCCCAAGGGAGATATATATTTGTAAGGGCTTTACTACGTCATGTAGAAGTAGTGTTAGGATCAGTTTATGGTCCTATGGCAGAGGATCCTTCCTTTTTTTCCCCAAATGATACCGTTATTATCTGCCTGGGATTCTCCTCCTATGATTCTGGCAGGGGACTGGAATATTGTCAAGCTCTATCACCCAGTCAGTTAGCCTTATGAGGATTTATGGATTCATTAGTTTTAGTTGATCTTTGGAGGGCCCGACATCCGACTGCAAAGGAATACTCATTTCATTCTATCCCTCACAATTCCTTTTTGCAAATTGATTTTTTCTTGTTGGGATTAGAACAGTTAACTGGTTTAACTTTATGTCAATATGGAGTAAAGATCATCACCCAGTCATTTTACAGGTCAATCTTGTTTCTTCCCTCGTGTGAGATAAGATGTAGCATTTCAATAATCATTTGCTAAAAGTCCCTGCCATGGGTGAGCGAAAACAATAATTCATTAGGTCCTTTCTTGACTTTTTCTCACCCACTATGCCTAAATTAGATATTCTTTGGTGGGCATTAAAATTTACTCTCAGGGGAGAAATAATTAGATTGGCCTCTAGATGTAAGAAGGAAGCTTCACAGGCAATCTCCCTTCAGTTGGACCAGATTAGATCTATAGAAACACAGATTTCCACTGACTCCCCACAATCTGACTGGGAACAGTTAGAATCCCTCAGGGCGAAATATCACACTTGGCTAGAGGAGAAGGTTGAACACTTACTTTTATGCTCTAAGGTGAAATATTTTGCTCAGGGGAGAAGGCAGGGAAACTTATGGCACTTTGTTTGCACGCCCAAATTGCTGACAGAATTGTCCCATCTTTACTTTCAGACTCGGGACAGATTGTTACCGCTCCACAAGATACTGTGGCCCAATTCCAAGTATATTACAGACCCCCATATGCCTCACCCCAAGATTCTTTTGATTATTCTCGATTTGGAACTTTTTACGGGACCTAGACCTGCCTGCATTATGAGAAGACCAGGTAGCATTTCTGCAAGCCCCATTGACTTTATAAGAAATGATTAATGTGATTGACTTTTTGACTGCAGATAAATCTCCTGGTCCTGATGGGTATACCCCAAACTTTTACAAAATATTTAAAGACAGTCTCCCTGATATTACTGAACATGTTTAATTATATAATCCCTCATGGAATTTTAGATTCCTCTCTCACAGCATCCATTATAGTGGTGTTGCCAAAACCTGGGAGAGATCCTCTACTTGTCTGCAAGTATAGACCTATCTCATTAATTAATGTCAACCTCAAAATCCTAGCTAAATATTGGCTATGAGGCTACAGTCAGTTTGGGAACACCTTAAAGGAGAGAACAAGTGGCATTTGTGTTAGGTAGACTTTCAGCCGACCTCCGCGTCCAAGGACTCCCTCACTCCTGCATTGTTGGCTTCCTTGGACAGGGAGAAAGCATGCGATAGAGTATGCTGGGATTATTTGTTTCATTTACTGCCCAGGTTCTGGATCCCCCTCTGGGTTTATTCTTTGGATTAAGGTACTCTACACTCGCCCTTCGGCGTGTATTCTATGTAATAGGGTGCTGTCGACTAGTTTTCCATTGAAGTAAGGTACGAGACAAGGTTGCTCCCTTCCCCTCTTTTATTCAATCTTTTCTTGGAACCTTTAATTAGGAAAATTAATATCTCCCCCCAAATTCATTGTATAACTTTAGGCCCATATCAGTATAAATTGTCGGTTTATGCTGATGATATTCTTTTACGTGTTCAGTCACCTGATGTCTCGTTACCATCAATGTTGGATATTGTCACACAATTTGGTTCCATCTCTAATTATAAATTAAACTGCTCCCAAAACAGAAATTATGCCCTTGAATGCAGCTATTATGAGGGCAAGTGTGGAGCATCTAGGGCTTCCTGGCATATATCTGAACACTATCTTGTCTAAGTTAAAACAACACAATGTGGATAAAGTAGTTACGCAACTTCAGGTGGACTTGGACCGCTGGTCTCTCTTACCAATGTTTTGTGAGGCCACCCTAGCAAAATTAAAATGGATGTGCTCCCACGCCTTCTCTATCCTCTTATAATGCTTAATCTGGCCTTGAACAGCACCTGGTTCGCTCAGATCAAAGGCTCATTTCCAGATTGTTGTGGCGAGGAAAGCCTTCTTGAAGAGCCCTAACTACACTTATGTGTCCCAGGGAGAAAGGAGGATTAAAAGCTCCAAATATCTTTCTGTATTGTTTGGCCATACATTGCTCTTGATTTTATTGTTGGATCCACTTGGGGCCAGGTGTCCAGGGCTCTACCTATGTACCCCAGTGGCTGGACATTAAACATGCTTTTTGTTCCCAACTGGGTTTGGATCTCCACTCTTGTTTTATACCCCTCGCAAAAAGCTTCCCAAGACATTGACAGACACCCCTCTAGGTAACACCTTACAGGCCCACAGACAGCTCTGTTCTATGCTCAAGCTTGATCCACAAAAAGATATTACACAACTGTTATTAGGTAATCTCAATTTTAAAATTGCAGGCCGAGTACTGACGAGGAAGGCTTGGCCTTTCCAGGACGTGGAGTTAGTGGAACACCTATTAAAGGATGGTAAGATACTTATCTTTTTGGAGGTTCAACAGAAATTTGGTTGGCCCTCTTCAACATGTTTCTAATACCTTCAAGTATTCTTATATGTTGTTTCAGCATTTCAGATCCAGCCCCTGGCACAAGACATATGGCGAGCTAGTACTTGGTTTAGCCTTATCTGCTCCCACCTCTCACACTATTTCTTACTATTATGTTAAGTTGTAGGAGGCCCTTCTTGCTAAAGAACGTAAGTTCTTCTATTCTTGGGATTTGGTTCTCCCTTCCTTGCATGGTCCCCACAACTGGTGTTGCATATAGAAGGATACTTATAAACATATTAAATGGGGGCAGATATCACTTTATGCAATTCCAGCTTTTGGACAATTTGTTTTACATGCCAATTAAATTGCATAAAATGGGTAAGCTTGCTTCGGACATGCGCGCTAAATGCCAGAATGAGACCGGAAAATTATAACACATTTTTTGGTTCTGTGAAAGGGTTCAACCTTTTTGGGAAACCATTAAGCAATGTCTGGATTCGTTGCTGGGACTTGATCATGCATTTACACTGGAAATTTGTCTGTTAGGAGATTATGCCAAAGGACTGCTTGGCATCCAAAAACCTCACATAGCTTTTATTTCTGCCTGTGCTAAAAAGATTATTCCTAGACACTGGTGTGACTAGATTATTCCCAGTTACACTGAATGGAATAGAGAGATATTATTTGCTCTACAAGCAGAGAGGATTATTGCTAGTCTAGCAGACAAATTAGCAGGATATAATCATGTATGGGAGCCTCTGTACACCTTATTGACTTTATAATACTGTGTGATGATCTGCTGCCTTATGACAGGTCGCTGCTTAGCTATGTAATCTTTTATACTGAAATGACTTTATGCTTTTCATAACATTATAGAATATATATACAGATTTTGTTTCATTTGCATATCTTTCCCCTGTTATACTTTTTAAGAACATACAGTAGATACACTTTTTTTCTGAGTACTTATTCATTACTAAGGTATACCATATGGGTTTGTATTATTATTCTCTGGAGCTTTTGGGGGGTGGTCAAACAGGGATGGGGGAGGGTTAGGGGATGGCAGGGATGCACAGACCTGTAGGTCAAAGCCATATTTGTTAGCTCATAATCAGTTCTTTTATGCCTTACCTGGTGACTTCAATCCCATTTTTTCTCTGATATCTTATTTGGTTACAGTGTTTTCTGATGTATGTACTTTATTATCCTTGCCTATAAAAGTTCAATAAAGTTTACTTAATTTGAAAAAAAAAAAATACTTTGCAGTGGGGGAGGAGCTGGCTACACTTCTGGAAGTTTCTGTGGGGGCTGGAACTGCTGTTTCAGGTAATTATGTTTGAGTTTAAAGTGAGGTGAGCTGGGATTGTGTGGCCAGGGCTGATACCCGCTCGTGAGAGTTGGCTGTAGGCCCTAATCCCACCCTCCCCCACCTCTCCCTCCACAGAGCACAGCTCATTTAAAGGGGAACACCTGCCCTGCAATTGGAAGAAGAGGATTCAAATGCAGCTTATGTCATTCTACCCAATAGTGCTGCCATGGGGCAGGGAAAAAGCATATGTAGGGCCCAAATAGGAGTGCAGCATCCACAGTGAATTGCTGATTGGTGGGACAGTTGGATATTGTGGAAGGACTTAAACTGGAATATATCAGGTAAACTTTCTGTTAGAGGCTGAGCTAGGAGTAGTGTTGTGAAGATGGGGAAGGCACCACATATCACTAGAGCAGGTATCTTTGGGCGGGTGGTTGGGTGCACAGGGTGTGGTGTGGCCATGATACTGGACTGGGCTTGGAAGTTTGGGGGATGCCCAGTGTGCTACCAGCTGGCACAGCTTAAGGAGGTGGTAGAGGGGATCTGAAGGCAGCTGGGGGTGCTGGGGGGGGAGGATTGAAGAGGCAGGAGGGAAGCGGTCACTACATGGAAGCACTATGTGCTGGGGGAGGAGTGAAGAGAGGTGCTCACACTAGGAGAGGAGGGAAGGAAGGGGGTACACAGGGGCTCTAGAGGACCCTTGTAGGTGGGGCCCAAAAGGTGGAAATTTCCACAGCGGTAGGCAAGAGTCTGGGGGTGCTCAAAGGAAACTAAGAGAAGCAGTAGGGATGGGGGGCACTGGGGGATGGGCTAAGGCTCACAAATTGTTTTAACCCTCTACGCCCATTGGTAGAAGAGGGGTGTGTGGAGGAGGAGGAGGAGGAGGAGGATGCTGCTGCTGCTAAAGCAGGGGCAGGGATGGATAGAAAGGGTGAAGGGGGCAAGAAGCAAGGGCACACTAGAGGAAGTCCCTGACAAGATGGGAGAAGAGGGGAGAAGAAAAAGGAGGATCAGGGGAACAAGGAGGAGGCTGATGGTATGGAACAGGGGAGCATGACAGGCAGGAAGGTGCAGGACATAAATGGGATGATAGCGAGCAGAAAGCCAAGTAGGCAAATGGGTAGGATGGATGGATTAGTAAGGAGTTGGAAAAGAGATACAGAGAGAGATACTCGAGTGGGGGGGATAAAGAAGGCCAGGGCACAGGTAGAGGAGGTGACCAGGGACAATAGAGAAGGGGCTACCTTCAATACCCAGATTGTGGGAGGTGCGAACAGCTGGTTGAGGGAAGAATCCAGACAAAGGGATGAGGAGGGGCATGGAAGGAGGGGGAACCTGAGGGGTGAACAGGGAGGCAAGGGGGAGGTCAGAGTACTGCTATTGGGGGACTCCATGATCAGAGGCATCCAGTGGGAGGGACAGGAGGAGGGAAAAACCTGTCAGATCAGGACCAAATGCCACGCAGGCATGACGGTGCATAAGGCCAAGCATGAGTTCTATTCACTGGCAAGGGAATGCTGGGGGACCCTGGACAATCTAGTGCACTTGGGGACAAATTACATAAATGGAAATAGTGAACTAGAAATTCAGGCAAGGTTCCCGAGTTGGCCAGGGTATGCCTGTACATAGGCTGTAAGATCTCCTTTTCAGAAATCTTGCCAGTGACAAGGGCTAATGGGAAGAACAAGATGAAGATTAGGGAGATAAATCAGTGGCTTAGGGAGTGGTGTGGGGAACTGGGGTATGGCCTGGTGGGAGACTGGGGGGAGACCTGGGAGGATAAGGTGCTGTATGCTAGGGACAGGCTCCACCTTAATGTGGAGGGGAAGGATATCCTTAAGCTCAAACTAGCTGCACTCTTCAGTGAAAGGTAGGGTTTAAACTAGTGAAGAGGGAGGGATCAAAAAGGGGCAGTGCCAGCAGGTATGATAAAAGAGGGACATGGTCTCCACTCCTCTAGGGGGTTAGGGAGATATGGAAATGGGTCACCAGGTAGAATGCAGGAGCTGAGAAATGGGAACTCAAGGGGGAGAAAGGAGAGGAGGGAAAAGGGTGGAGAGTGGTCCTGATAAATGCCAGGAGCTTAGGAAATAAAATGCCTGAGCTCTAGGTGATGCTAGTTGAGGGGGAAGTAGATGTGGCAGCAGTCACTGAGACCCGGGCCACTCAAGTGCACAAGTGGGACCTAAATCTGGAGGGCTACACTATGTTCAGAAAAGATGGGGGGAGGGAAGGGGTGGTGGTGTTGCACTGTTAGTCAGAAATGGTGTGGGTATTGGAGGGGTAGAGGAGGCAGAGGGGAACATGGAGGCTATTTGGCTCACCTTGCTAATGCAGGGGAGTAAGAGAGTAAAGGTCGGAGTGGTATACAGACCACCAGCACTGGTGGAGGTCCTGGAAGAAAGTTTGGTGGCAAATCTCGAGGGACACTGTAGATTGGGAAAGGGAAGGGTAGTGGTAATGGGGGACCTCAACATGTCAGGAACAGACTGGGGGACTATGACCTCGCCAGTGGCCAGAGAGTAGAGGCTGCTGGATGTCTTCCAGGATGCGTTTCTGACACAACAGGTGGGTGAGCCAACTAGGGAGGCCCGGACACTGGACGTGGTCCTGGCGGACAGTGATTAGATTAGGAGCCTAGAGGTGAGGGACCCGTTGGCTGGGAGTGATCATGCCACAGTCTGGTTCTTCCTGAACCTGGGGGGGGAGGAAAGCTGAACAAGGATGGTAGTAACCGATTTTAGGGGTGCAGACTTCAGGGAGATGAGAAGGATCCTTAAAGATCATCTGGACAGGATATGGCCAGATATGGATGCTGACAGCAGGTGGGGGATCATTAGGAGGAGAATACAGGAGGTTACCAGATCCTGTGCAAGGGAAAGGCGTAAGTTCATTAAGGCCAAAAAACCCTGCTGGTGGACCTGGGAGGTACAGGAGGTGGTGAGGGAAAAGAAGGTGGCCTATAGGTGCTTCAAGCACTCGAGGAGTAAAAGAGACCAGGAGGAATATAAGCTGACAGCCAAGAGAGTCACCAGGGTGGTGAGAGCAGCTAAGGCAAAAAAGGAGCAGTACTTGGCCAGTGGGATCTAGAGGGGGGACAAGGGGTTCTTTAGATACATAGGGGAAAAAAGGAAAGTAAGGGGGAAGATCAGCAAAATAAGGATAGGGGATGGTTGGGCACAGGAGGTGGGGGAACAGGCAGAAGCCCTAAATGAGTACTTTGCCTCAGTTTTACCGGGGGGATGGAGGGGGCTAGGTCTTGCGAGGGGAGCGGGGGCAAACTGGAGCAAGGTGTGGGATCGGTAGAGACCAGAGGCCCTGATGGCTCTGGGGAAATGGAGAGGCCACCACAGACAGGTGGGGGCCCAGCAGTGAAGGTGACAAGGGGGAGGACATGGAGGCTGAAATTCCAGTAGAGAAAGTAAGGGAAGCCCTCAGGTCCCTTCGGATGGAGAAAGCACCTGGGCCAGATGAGATACATCCCAGGGTGCTGAGGGAACTGGTGGAGGTCCTGGCAGTCCCTCTAGCAGAGCTTTTCAACATCTCTCTTGAGGACTGGGTCGGTGCCCCAAGACTGGAGGGCGGCCCACGTCATGCCGATCCACAAGGGGGGGGGATCAAGAGAGGAGGTGGGAAATTACAGACCCGTTAGCCTGTCATCAGTAGTCGGCAAGGTGATGGAGGGTATTGTCAAGAAAAGGCTTGGGGGGTTACTGGAGCAAACTGGGTACTTGGACAATAGGCAGCACGGCTTTGTCGTGTGGGAAGATCGTGCCAGACAAATCTTGTTGAGTTGTATGACTGGGTGATGAGGGCCGTAGGCCAGTGGATGTCCTCTTTCTGGACATCAGCAAGGCATTTGATTTGGTACCCCACAGTGGCCTGCTGGCTAAGCTGAAGGAAATGGGGGTAGGGAGACAGTTGTTAAGATGGAAAAGAAATTGGCTATCTGAGCATACTCAGAAGGTGGTGGCTGGAAGGGTAGCCTCATCCCCAAGCTGGATTACTAGTGGGGTTCCCCAGGGGTCAGTGCTGGGGCCACTCCTATTCAATGCCTGTATCTCAGACATCAGGAGGGGGATCAGGAGTGAGATGGGTCTCTTTGCAGATGACTCAAAACTGGGTGGAGTGGTGAATGGGGAACAGGGGAGGGTGGCTTTGCAGAAGGACCTGGAGGCTCTGGAAAGGTGGTAAAAAAAATGGAAACTAAAATTCAATGTGGGGAAGTGCAAGGTTCTGTGCCTGGGAGTCAGAACTCCAGGCCAGGGGTATACCCTGGGAGGAGACATGATTCAAGTCACAGAGGGTGAGAGGGACCTGGCGGTAGTGGTAAATATAAAAATGAACAACTCAGAGGCCTGTAGGAGGGCAGCGGCAAGGGCAAATAGGATGCTGGGATGCATCGCCAGGGGGATTACCTCCAGAAAGGTGGAAGTGATCCTTCTACTATACAACTGCTTGGTTAGGCCACACCTCGAGTATTGTGTACAGTTTTGTAGACCACATTTAAAGAGGGACAATACGCTCCTTGAGAGGGTCCAAAGGAGGGCAACCAAAATGATCTGGGGCCTGGGGGAGAGGACCTATGAGGAAAGGCTCAAGGAGCTCGACATGTACACCCTGGAGGAGAGGAGGGACAAGGGGGATATGATAGAGGTCTTTAAGTAGATTAAAGGGATCAATAAAGGAGGCCTAGTCAGGGTGCTCCAAAGGAAGGAGGGTGGGGGCAACAAGACGGCATGGGTGTAAGCTGGAAGGGGGCAGGCTCAGAGGGGAGAGGAGGAGATGTTATTTCACTGAAAGGGTGGTGGAGCCATGGAATGCACTGCCCAGGGAGCTGGTAGAGGTGGAGACTGTGGACGGATTTAAGAGGGGATGGGACAGGTACAGGGGGAGGGTAAATCTGACCAGGCCCAATACAGGTGGAATGACTGGGGATGGTATAACCCGAGGGGGGGGGTCACCAAAATTGGCCCTCAGTGTGGGTGCTGATAATTGAGCAGACTCGAGAGACCGTTAGGCCTATTCTGCTGGCATTTTAGTATGTTAGTATAGGTAAAAATTTTGAGAATAGGAGATTTGGATCCAGCTCCATACATATTGCACTTTTAACATTCAGATACATATTCACCCAAGCTAAGTTAGATATGGTTCATGATTTCAGTCCCTATCTTTAACAGACAGGGTGTAATGTGCAGAAAGTCCATCACTTTTTTAAAGGTGTAAGTACAAAGATGGGATAGGGAAAACAACTTATTGTCACCAGAAGTGAAACAGAAGTTAGAGGTTTAGAGATACACTTATGGATCAGATGAACACTGCCAGAAAGAAGGCACTTGTCTATTCTGTTCTGTTAATGTAGAGGTAAACTACCTACAGTATAATGCCCAGATAAGGATTAAAGCCCTGATTATAATAGTCTTGAAAAACATGCTTGGTTAGTTTGACTTCAGTGAAATGTAATTGTGTACCTTTCCTGACGGCTTCCCTCTACTGCTACTAATCTAAAGTACTTAAGAAGCAAATCCTAGCAGAAGTTGAAAGAATGTGGGCCAGCTGCCCAGTCTGCCACAGTGGAAATTTTCATTTTATTTTTTATTTTATTTGCAATAATTGGATATAACATCTTGAGCCACAGTAGCTCTATTACAAAGGTTCCTTGGCCCAGATATTCAAAAGGGTTGCTCCATGCGTAACAGGGTTGAGCATGCGCAAGTCCTACTTTGCGCCATTCTGCGATATTCAGCAGGAGGCAGTTGCTCCACTGGCAACAGGTTGTGCAAAAGAGCAATGTAAATGAATGCATGCTCAACAGGAGGGGGAGGAACCATGCATAACCTGCGCAACCCGATATTCAGTCAGGTTAGCGCCAGAGTTAACCATCACGCCAACCAATATGCGCCTACACAACCTTGAGCCAAAAAAAAAAGGATCAAGTTGAGGGCCACCCACAGGTGAGCTGCTGTATTGCAGGGCGCAACACAGCAGCTGCCACCCCTGGCTGGCCCCCAACTCGGTCCCTGTGCCCCCACACCAGCCCGATCGCGGGCATAGAGTAACACATACCTCTCAACTGTCCCTGATTTTGCGACAGAATTTTCCTCTGTCTCTCGTAAAATTCGTGTTTCTGTGACAGAACAGTGGGGACTGTAAGCATAAAATAATATCAAACATTAAAAATACAGACTAGTTCTTCTTCAGAAATGCATCTTATACAAATCCCCTTATTCTATCAGATTTCTGAGTGAATATTACCAATTGTTAAGATGTGTCCTGATTTGGCATCTCTGTCCCTGACGGTTTTGTCCCTGATCTGACACAAGAGGTTGAGAGGTATGGTACATGAAACCCCCTCCCACACATATTCCCAGCCCAATCGCGGGCATCACAGTTACATGAAACCCCCACACATATCCCACAGCCCGATTCAGCGGGCAGTACAGTTATGAACCCCCACACACACACACACATCCCACAGCCCGATCGCGGGCAGAGCGTGTAGACCCCCCTCAGTGCCCGATCGCGGGCAGTAGCCCTCCCCAGATATCTCCTAATTGTGGTCCAGTGGACCGTAAAGCCCGATCGTGGGCGGAATGTCCTATCACAACCCCCAAACATCTCCCTGGTGTCTAGTGTCCCTCCACCACTTCACGGCCTCTCCAGCTCGCGGCCGGCGGCGACAGCATCCCATCGCCAGCATGTGGCCGACTGATTGTCCGGTGGGGCTGCATGCCCATTGGCTGTAGCTCTGCACCAATGGGCGGCAGCCCTACCGGACAGTCAGTCGGGCGGGCGGCGGGCTGCAGGGGTGGATGCTGTCGTCACCGGCCGCGGGGGAGCGGGTGGAGGGGCTCTGTGGGTGGGTGGGGGGCACTAGACACCAGGGAGATGTTTGGGGAGGGCATGATGACATTCTGCTCTGCGATCGGGCTTTACGGTCCACTGGACCACCAGGGAGATATTCGGGTTGGGGAGGGTTACATTCTGCCCGCGATCGGGCACTGGGGATTCATACACGCTCTGCCCGCGATCGGGCTGTGGAGATGTGTGTGGGGTTTCATACCTGTACTGGCCCGCGATCGGGCTGTGGGATATGTGTGGGGGTTTCATGTATTCGTACTGCCCGCGATCGGGCTGTGGATATGTGTGGGGGTTTCATGTACCTGTACTGCCCGCCGATCGGGCTGTGGATATGTGTGGGGGTTTCATGTAACTGTGATGGCCGCGATCGGATTGCATTGGGCCGGTCCACGACGGCTGCTGCCTGGCAGGGTGCCAGAGCAAGTCCTCGATCGGGCGCACCTACATGCAAATGGTGGCATGCAAATGTAAATTACAACAGATGCAAATGGCCCCCCTGTGCCTTGTATAAATTATGGCTCCCATTTGCATGTCACCTTTTGAATATCGGAAATTTGAGCATGGCGCAATGGTACTGCGCCACCGCGAGGATTAATGCTCAACTCTGGCAACTTGCGGTGGCGCAAGTTCCACTGCGCCATCGCGTAAGTGCGAGCTGGGTGATATTCAAGAGTTGCTCAACAGCACAACCCTTTGAATATCACCCTCGGCCCCTCAAGCAACTATTTTGAGCAGCTTAGGGCTTGGCTTCAGAATGGCGCAGTTTGAAAATCTGGGCCCTTGTCTTTAAATTAGATTTTAGTAATTTTTTACATGCAGCAGAGTTTAAACTTTATAACAAGATATGCACATTTTATTTTATTTATTTAGCTTTTGTTGACCGGGTAAGTGCACTAGACAAATCCTGCCTATTTTCAGGCACGACCCGGGGAAGGGGGATACAGATGAATGCCAATTGACCTTGAACCAGATTAAGCTGTTGGTGGTATTTTTAGTGAATGAGGGAAATTTGGCCGGGACACCGGGGAAATTCCCCTACTCTTTTCGATAAGTGCCATGGGATCTTTAACATCCACCTGAACTACCACCAATCCAGGCAGATGGGACCTCGGTTTAACGTCTCATCCGAAAGACGGCACCTCAGAAGTGCAGCACCCCTCTCATGCTGCACTACAGTGTCAGTACTGGGATATTAACCCAAGTGCCTGATGTGGGAACTGAACCCACAGCCCTCTGATCTCCCGGCCTCAGAGGCGAGTGTGCTACCTATTGAGCCACTGACACTGCAATGACACATGATACATATGAAATAGAGAGCAGCACACAGAATGTGGCATTGTCAGGATGCAATTAGACAAAAGGTAGTATTTGAGGGTGAGAGGTAGACAAAAGGTAGTATTTGAGAGTGAGGGGTTAAGGGTATGGGGGAAGTAGCATGACTTGACAGGTGCCTCTGCAATGTCACCTTGTCAGTGCTTGCTGATGTTCCTACAGGCACCAGCATACCTCTCAAGTGTCCCTGATTTTCAGGGATGTCCCTTATTTTGCCTCAACATTTTACTCTGTCCATCCTACAATTTTTGTTTTCATGGCTAAACAGTGGGGGTTGTAAGCACAAAATAATGTCGAGCATTAAAGTTATAGACTTTTTCTTCTTCAGAAAAAGCATTTTGCACTAAGCCCCATATTCTACCAGCTTTGTGGGTGGATAGCTCTAATTTTGAAGATTTGTCCCCGATTTTGGTCCTTTGTCCCTGATTTTTTTTAAGCCTTGTCCCTGATTTATGAGGCAGGAGGTTGAGAGGTATGGGCACCAGCAGATACAGCTGGGGAACCAGAAGTCAAGGAAAGTGCACTTTCGGTTCACTCAGATCAACCCTGGGCAGTTAACATTTTTAATTTGTGGGCTAACTGTACATTAGAGCATCTCCCTGTAGTATATTACTGCTTTAAAGACCAAACTAAGGTGCACAAAATTGTTTAGCAAAGGTAACTGGCAGTTGCTAAGTGGTGGTGGGGGAAGGGGCACTTAGTCCACCAGTATCTCAAGCAGGCACCTGAAGGCTAACAAAGTCAGAAGGTCTGACAGAGGATGTTTCCCAGCTAAATGCCAATGTGGTTCAGGGGATATACCAACTGTTAAAACACACATCTATTAAAAACTAAGACACAGAGTAAATGAGAGTACATAGACTTATATGTGCATGCCCTCAATCACAACCCTTGCACCAGATGACATCTGTCACAAATTTTGAAGTTTAGTAAATGTTTCTGAAAATGATACTTTCTTCTGGCATACTTGTGGGAACGTGGTTTGGAGTGAAGACAGCAGATGAGAATGTTCTTTTAACTGTCCCAAAGGACAGTGCACTTTATTAATTGAGAACTTGACAGTATTAGACAAAGCAATACACAGTCCAAAATAACGTAACCCGGACCTTCTGAATAATTTTATTATAAGTTCCATGATTTCTATGTAAACCATGCTTTTGACTACATCTGCTTTTTTTAAATCATATATAATGTCTTGTTTCGTATCTTACCTTTCCCTGTACTTATTATATCATATATTGCCTGTATTTATAGCATTGTCTTACACTGAAGTTACCTTGTGACTGCTATAAGTGAATTCTTGAGATGAATGTGTACGTTTCCTCATATATATCCTCATAATTTATAGTGAGTCATGTTTACTGTTGCAACATGAATCATATGTAATTTACAGCTGTACTATCACAGTTATGGTTTATGTTTTTAGGTACTTTGTGATACTCAGGGCTTTTTTTGACAACAGGCCTTGTCCCTAATGAAATGATACTGTATTGTTACTTTGTAACCTCCAAGGATATGCCTAAAAATAGACATTTGATTATCTAGCGCATCTACCTGGTAATTAAAAACTAAATAAATAAATAGTCAAGATGATCTTGGGTATTTATGAAAACCTGGTGTAATGGCTGTTACAGCTCCCCTCTCAGCCAGTAAGCTCTCAGACACAACACCAGTTCTTGAGGGCAGTCTTCCATCTCCTGCACACATTCAGCTCATAAACCAGATAGACCATTCCAGCTGCTCGACTCAGCTCGGTCTGACAACTCTCTGCCTTGGCTAGTATTGCCACTGCCACTGGGCAGTCTCTTCTGGACTTTCCAAGTACTGACTACTCCCCTTGCCTTAGATGTAACACTAGCCAGTTCTAACTCGCTGTCAGAGAAGAGAACTGCTCCACATGCATTCCAGATCGTAACTGCATGACTAAGGTTCAGTTAACCCATTTTATAGTGATGGAGGTCATGTGATCTGTCAATCATACCATAGGTCAGTCCCTTAAATGTCCATGTTATTATACAAGGTTCTTTTGATATAGGAAAAGAAAAAACAAAACATGCAGCAGGACTGTTTAACACAGACCTATGTTCATACAATTTCAATATCAACATAAAAAAAACATTCAGAAAAACTGTTTAATACAGACCTATGTTCATACACTTCCAATACCAAAATAAGAAAAAAAAAACATGCAGAAAGGCTGCTTAACACAGACCTATGTTCATACAATTCCAATATCAAAATAAGAAAATAAAAAAAAGGTCAGCCCAGCGGCAAGGAGGGATGATGTGCTTGTGACTCATCCACCACCATGCCAATGACCTGGGTTCGGGAAGGGACTGGGGTCCCTGAGGGTCGGCTGGGGATGATTGAGCATCCCAGGGTCTGCTCCTCTCCCAGGGATTGGTTGCCAGCTGTTTCAGCCTCTGACTGCCACCAATTGGAGGCTTAGTGGCATTGCAGGTGTGAGAGACTTGAAAGAAGGAGATATGGTTCTGTGGTGGCCTCCACATGCGCACGTCTATAGGCAACCCGGGTGAGGGAAAGGAGAGAAAATGGAAAAAAGCCAGCCAAGCTAAATGAAGCCCTGCCCATTTCCTCCCTACCCATGCCACCGCCTGGTCCCCAGGCATTTCTGGATGTGTGCACCGGGGTGGGGGGGGAGTGCCCTCCCACCTCTGGCCCTGCCATGGGGGAAATCTGTGGGGGACTTAGCCTGTCAGACATGGGGGAGGCAGACCCAGGGAGAGGGCTGAGTGCCTGCTCTCTGACTCACTGGTTGCAAAGCATTATAAAAAAAAATAATAAAAAAGGAACTCCCAGGCAGAAAATCTTGCCTTACTTGTTCTCAGCCTCCCCCAAAATAGGGCTTTATAAATCTCCCATATCCTAGATGGCTTGAGCATATAGGCCCCCCCCCCAGTATGAAGGTCAGCAAACCCCCACCAGCACCACATAGAGGGCTCCATGTGATAATGGTGGATGTCAAAACCATAAAGGTGACTTCAATAACGGCACACATAATAAACGGCAACTGACATTTATAACGACTTTTCAGCAATAAACAGTGCACAGAGAAACACAGTGTAACATGGTTGTGGCTTTTCTGGACAGCAACCACCTCCTCACCAACAGTATACACATGGACACAGCAGCAAAAGTGATGGCTCACCATGTATTGCCAACAGACTTTGGAAAGAACCACCTTATCCTGGCGGTACACATACCCAGCATGGTGCAGCAATGGATGACCCTTCTGGCTCACCAGTTACGTTGCCATTTTCATACACTTGCACCTGCACACCTGGCAGCCTTTTCTGTGAGTGGGTGGCTGTGCCCCCTGGACCCCCTACTATGTCTAAGATTCTAACTCTGAGGTGCTCCTTGACACTGGAGTAGGTTAGCACCTTGGAGTCGCCGTTTCAACCGTGTCGCCATTATTTGGTAGTCGCTGTTAATGTTCTCATGCTTCTTACTTTGCCATTATTTACTCACCCATTTGCCTTCACCTTATTGATGTGCTACCACATAGAGTTATGCATTTCTCAAATGGGTAATTTTTCAACCTCAAGATATGGCAATTTGCAGTTAGGTAGCAGAAGGACTCAAACATTTTATACAGTATGAAAAGTGAAAAGAATCTGAAACAGAAATGCATTCTAATGCATTTTTGTGACAGCTCACAGAGTTCTTATAAAACATGTGTGTGTGTGTAATATATATATATATATATATATATATATATATATTTCTCCAAGAACAGGTGTCAGGATGCCTAGTACTTAAATCACCCTGCTTTCGCTCTCTGATTTGATGGGAAGAACAAATGTAAAGCAGAAAGCTGTTTGGTTTGGTTCTGTTTTAGTGTTTGTTTAACTATTATTTATTCATCTTCCCTAGGGAATAAGACTTATGAGAGAGTGCCTTTCTTGCCAAAGTCTGCCCCAAACCTTTTCAGAGCTTACTTCTTGGGATACTTTATTTCTTTGTTTCTTTCTTCTAGGCTTCTACAGTTGAGAAGGGTGGTTTTATTTCTTTTTTTAACAAAATACAAAGACGGTGCATTTGTTTATCAATGTTCCCATTGCAAATGATGACATCTATAAACAATATTTTTTAACTTTCTTTAGTCTTCTTTATGTAAGCATGTCTCTCCAACTGACACCCATCCTTCTGTATTCCACCTGCTCCATTAGCCATCTTCTCGGCAACAAACCTCATACGTGGTTTCATGGCTTGCCCCCATGGTGGGACTTTTCCCTCAGGGCAATCAGGAGGCCCCTCCAGTCATATATAATCAACACTGCAAGAAGCAGTGCTGCAGGCAATGGTGGGGAGTCTGCAGGTGAGCCAGGAATCATTCTGCTTTGGCTGGGGTGTTTTTCCTGTGTTACTCCTTGCTTCTAAGATGCCATGAGCTCAAAGTAAGTGTGCAAGAAACACAGCACTGGTCTCAAGTGTTTTATTTTTTTATCAGTGTCGGTGACTTAGCAGGTTGCACACTCACCTCTGAGGCCAGAAGACCAAAAGGCTGTGAGTTTTATCCCTACACCAGGTACCTGGGTTAAATCCCAATACTGACACTGTAGTACAGCATGGGGAGGGGTGCCATGTTTTGGAGGAGATGTTAAACCAAGGTCTCATCTGCCTGTTCTGGTGGTAGTTCCGATGGATGTTAAACATCCCACGGCACTTATCAAATTCCCTGGTGTCCTGGCCAAATTTCTCCCATTCACTAAAAATACCACCAAAAGTTTAAAATCTGGTTCAGTTTCAACTGGCATCCATCTGTATCACCCTCCCCGGGATGAGGCTGAAAACAGGCAAAAAATTGTCTAGTTCTCCTTCCCAGTTAACAAAAACTAAATAAATAAGTCCTGCAGATGTCCTTCCTTTTAAAGGAGAACTGCCAGCAATCAGAGCCTCACACCTAAGTGTGAGGTTGATCCTAATTAGCCCTCTGTGTGCAGCAACACTGTTATTTACTTACTGATTACTGCAGTGTAATAAATAAATCAGGCTAACTGTGACTTGTGAGATGCCATGTTATGTAACTAGATATCCCAGAATCCCCTGCTGACAACAACAGAGGAGAACTGCAGAGCTGAGAGATTCTATTGCCTTCAATAGCCTGCAGTGAATGTCAGAATTTTCTGTAAGCTGTAACCTTCAGTTTGCTGGACTGCTGTTCTCATGGGGCTAGGTACAGTCACAAAGGATTGTACTAAGCCCTGTGAGAACAACAGGACCAGCAAACATCTGATTTTTGCTTACAAAATCCTTTAACATGTATACTGCAGGCTACTGAAGGCTACTGAATCTCCTAGCTCTGCCATTCTCCTCTGATGTCAGCAGCAGGGAATTCTGCATGTCTGGTTACATGAAATGGCATTTTAGAAGCCAGCAAAACCTAGTGCATTCTACTATGCTGAGGTAAACAGTAAGTAAAAAAAAAAAATGTTTTTGTACACAAAGTACAAATTGAGATCAGCCTCACACTTGGGTGTAAAGCTTTTATTACTGACAGTTCCCCTTTAATGTATCTCTGCTGTGCTTCCTCCTGTGGTCACCCAGGTGGCAGCAGTGCAGTGGGGATAGGAACCTTTCTCCTGGGAGGACAGCATCCAGTGGAGTGCCCAGTCCTCTTCCCACAGCAGGCCCCCAATGACCCTGGACTCCTTTCCAAACCTGAGTCACTGATGTGAGTGGTAGCTCCACCCTGTACTAACAAGCTGGGTGGACTTATATTTTTAATGGAGTACTTTTCCTCCGGTCCTTCCCTGCCTGTGATGACCATGCAGGTTTTCAAAATGCCAGTGGGCAGTAGAGCTAAGCTGCCCAAGACTCAGAGTCCCAAAGAGAATCACAAAGCTAGAGCAGAAAAAACAAACAGTTGTGCATCTCAGCTCACATGGAGTGCAGGGAATGCAAAGTTCTGCACCAAATCCCAGTCTTGGCATTCACAGTAACAGTGCCACAACGGCACTTGTGACCTAATGCTTGATATGGGGGTGGGGAGCAGTGAAGAACAGAACCAAGAGAAAAACATCAGAAAGATCACTAGAAAAGAGACTACCTTATGTGATCAGACCAGGGAAGAAAATATATCACACCAGATGGGTTAGCATAAAAAGGCTGCAGCTAAAGGAACAGGAAAGTAAAATAGAGAATAATGGATAGGTAAGTGTGTGTTATGTATTTTTTTCACACACCCGAGGTGTGCGATGAGCCAAAAAAACCTCGAGAGCAAAGCCCGAGAGGTTTATGAGGTCATCATACACCTCGGGTGTGTGAAAAAAAATACATAATATCAAACTTTTTTTTTTTTTAGTCTTTGGTAGCCAGGGTAAGGCCCGCTAGGCACAAGTGCCTGTTTTCAGGGGTGACCTGGGAGCACTGGGTGGTTAGGTGACTTGCTCAGAGTCACACAGTATGCAAGTGGAGGTTGTGAGAATCAAACCCGGGTCTGGTCTGCTGGATGTACCAAGCTTGTTCACACCTTGTTCCTCTAACATCTAGGCTATACTGCCAGCCCTTATGTATCCTTTATTTTTTTTATAATTGCTGGTGTGGAGGTTTAGACTGTATTTCTAGCAGCTTGAAAGAAAAAGGATGTTTTTTTTAAGCTAGAGTGCAGTTTTATTTTTGAAGAAATTGAACTGTACATGAATAAAACACAGTTGAAAATACTGCAATTGAAATACTTTTTGTGAAACAATGGAATGCAACAGTTTCTTTTGGGAATGTCATATCAACCGGATTTCGGGTTATTATGAAGTGTCATATCAACCGGATTTCAGGTTATTATTGCCTTTGAAGCTTAACAACATGAAATCCAGCTGCTATGCATTTTTAACAAAACCGGTTGATATTTAAGGTCACCAGTAACTATAATATGTTCTAGTATGCTGTAATCAAATTCTTGTATTGAAGATTACAGGCCTTAGCATGGTTTTGTTTCATTTAGTGCCTATGGGGGCAGCCTTGCTGTGGCAGAACCACTGTCACTGAGGACCTGTCTATTTTTAAGAAAGAAAAAAACAGTGGAAGGATCACACTGTGCCACTATATTTATAACTAGGTAGACTGTTGGGGGGGGGGGCAAATAAGGTGCTATGCCTACCTACAGGTCTAAGTTACTAAGAGTTGCAATATATTGAATGAGCTGAGGCTCTTTAACAACTCTGAACATTCTATGTACTGTAGTTCAAGCCACAAATTGATAGAGCAAAGTAATTTCTTCCTATACAGGATATTCCAAATACTTTCAGCTCGTGAAAATTACAGTTGTTGACATGATTTTTTACAGTTACAGTCTGCAATATTCAAGGTAATTTTATACAGGCAATTTTATTTTAGTACTATACTTAACAATGGGCTTCAATAGGATATACTATGAAACTGATTTTATGTAATTACATTATTCAGCTAAGCTGCTCATAAGTTATAAAGTTAAGTATTCATATAAGTATTTTAGATAAGCTGTATTATGTGAGGGGATGATTTAGTGTATTAAGAGCATATGCTAGAAATGCAAGTCTCCTAAAATGAAGAATAAACTGACTGCAAAGGTTCAATTAATTGTATGTTTAGGAATTCATATTATATACAGTAGCTACATAAGAATGCAAGACAAGTGACAAAAACACAAAGATCTTTATTAAACCTTTCTTAGGTGATGTCATTTGGTTTATTTCCACTAAAAAAAGACATCAAACTGCCCCAGACTAGGTTTTCTACATTGTCAATAAACACAGTAACCTTTGTAGATTATAAGTTTCCCTATAAAGGAAAACACCTGATAAAACAATAACGTATTAATGTTTTTGATGTAGCAATTGTGCTGGTCTCTGGGATTTTATCTTACCCAGACGTGTTTGTCTGCCCATTACTCTATCATAAATCCACAACTATAAATCACATAGACAGCTGTTTTGCTGCCTGTGTGTTCCCAAAGGTATAGGGGAGGGTTACAAATATCTCCTGATGATCCACATCAACAAGAGCCTAACACAAGAGCAAAATAAACTTTACAACTTTGAAAAGGTTTTTCAAATCCGCTGTGGTAACAGTGGTAGATCAGATATGTAATATTTGTATATATTTTATGTATTTTATTAACAAATGGAAAAAAAGGATTGAGATTAATAGCCCCATTTTTACCATGTCCCAGGAAAAGTAGTTACAGACAGCAAGCAGTACAAAACAATTACAGTATCACATTTATTAATTTTAAACCACCGCAAGAATATTCACCAGTCATGAAATCCCTAAAGTAATTTTTAACTGTCATGGAAGTTAGTCAAGCTTCTTAGAGATGATGATTCATTTCAATACTAAAGGCACCTAATACAGTTCTCACTTGCCAATTTTTTGAAATACACTTTAAAAAGTATAAAAACACTAGAGATCTCTCTAAAAAAAAAAAGCCAAACATTCCACAAAAAGTTCTTCTTTCATCAAGAAATGTTATAATCAAATTGTCTTTTTGAGCATAGTCCAATGAAATCCTGGGAAGAAAGTCAAACTTTGTAATTAAGTAGGCTTACACAGCACACAAGGCACTGTAATTGTAAGGAGAGGATGGCAAAATGTTCTATAATAAATACACTGGTTCCCAGCATCAGATTCCCTCATGTCAACCAGTATCTTGATTTAAGAACAGTCAAGAAGCATTAAGACCATCACTTTGCACTTTCCTGTCTCCTTGCAATTTGACAGCTGACTACCTGAGTCTACAGGTTAAAGGGTTTGTCGATGCACACACATGCACAGCACTGTTTCTATACCATGCCACCTGTTGATTCTTTGACAACCCTGCAGATGATGATGTATATTTTTCGCTTTTAAACTAGTGATGCCGAATGACACCAAACATTACATCTAGTTGCTACTGAGGACCTTATGAGAGCAGTGTCCAGTAATTGGTCTTTAATTAACTCAGCTGATGTTTTGGATTTATACACAAATGGCGAGTACTATTTTAGAGCTGTCTGATGTTGTTTAAAGAGCCCCTGACAATATACTATCAGTCTGTTGATTTTGCTGCCTTACACTATGTCAATGCTAGTTACAAGTGTTTTATTTTATGAGGGACAGTGTTCTTTAGATACCGCCAGCCTGTTGACATTACTTTGATGTTCCCACCCTTCTGAAACAGTTGTTGGTCAGAAAAGCTGGTGACATAATACAGTATGCAGTACTGTGTTTCTTTCTTACAGCACTGCAGGGTGGCAGCAGGAGCATTTACACTTACCATTACTGTGGTCTCTGTTCTTTATTCCCCACTCTGGTGTATATTCAATCTGCTTGGCTCAATTACATGGTCTGGCTGATCATTGCTTTTACTGTGTCCACAATTTCCCTCCTACAGAAGTATAACTAACCGAAGCCTGGGGAGTGACTGAAGAGAACTGAGTGCTGAGACGCTGCCGCAATTGAAACCAGCATGTTTTTCCAGCATTTCTCTGCACCGATCTCGGATTAGCTCCAGTATATGTAAAAGATAAACATTTTCCCCAGCTGGGGTAATAAAATGTGAAACAGTAGCTTGTTTCACATTTTGTACAACTAAAAAAAAGTATATGTAAAGATAAATATTTTTTCAGTTGGGTAATAAAATGTGAAACAGTAGCTTGTTTCACATTTTATTACCTCAGCTAGGGAAAATTTTTATCTTTTACATATGCTGGAGCTAATCCGAGATCGGTGCAGAAAAATGCTGGAAAAACATGCCGGTTTCAATTACGGCAGCGTCTCAGCACTCAGTTCTCTTCAGTCACTCCCCAGGCTTCGGTCAGTCATACTTCTGTAGGAGGGAAGTTGTGGACACAGTAAAAGCAATGGTCAGCCAGACCACGTAATTGAGCCCGGAAGATTGAATATACACCAGAGCAGAGAACGGAGACCATAGTAATGGTAAGTGTAAATGCTCTTGATGCCACCCATGCAGTGCTGCAAGAAAGAGACGTGGTACTACATATTACGTCACCAGCCTTCCTGACCAACGGCTGTTTCATAAGGGCAGGAACATCAAAGTAATGTCAACAGACCTGTGGTATCTAAAGAAGACTGTCCCTCATGCAATAAAACACTCGTAACTAGCACTTACATAGTGTAAGGCAGCAAAATCAACTGTTTGATAGTATATCATCAGTGGCTCTTTAACGGGACCCTGTCAACCGTTTTTAGTTTATTTTTTTTAATAAGTAGTTGTCTGTGGTGATTTGTGACAGCATTTCTATCAAGTATGCCACACTGTGCCCCCAACTATCATACAATACCATATGCTACCAAATCTTTTACAAAATGATATTACGAGCAGTCCACCTTTCTGACCGCCTCCAGATACTGACATGTGTCCATGTGTTGAATACGGCACTGAGGCACCAATAAACTGGTGCAAGCACAAGTACTTCATTTAATATGCAGACTGAGCTAAATATCATTTTTAATACTCAAGTCCCCTGAACATTGTAACATTAGTGAAACTTTTAAACAAGTGCTCAATCCCACTAAGAAATTGTTTTGAAAATGAAAGCTGTGACTCAAGGCATGACATTCCCACCATGCCACATTGTTTAAAATTTTTATTTTATTCTTTTAGTAATGGACTATGGCTCACTAGGTGCAAGGCTTGTATTCAGCGGCAACCCAGGAGCACTGTGGAGGTATGTACAAATGGAGGTTGTGGGAATCAAATCCAGATCTGCTGGATGTACCAATCTCATACACAACTCATTACACTAGGCTCCAGGTTATACTGCCAGCCCAAATATAATAATATTCCCCCACACATCACCTCACTAGGTCCCCACCTTCCTCCTTCCGCATGTACCCTGCAAGATTTTTCAAATGTGTTGTAAAACCTGTATATGATCCAATCCCCCACCTACTGAGGCAAGTTCCCCACACCTCCCCCAACTGTCTCTCTCTGTAAAGCATCACAGGAATCCCCCACCAATAACCATGCTAATATCCAATAAATTTACCTCCCACAAAAAGCCCTAAGACCCCCATTTCTAGAGACAAAAATTAAAAATAAGAAAACCACCATCCAGAAGAGTGAGCAACTTTCAACTAAACTGTCTGCAATGCCAATGAATGGTAAGTGATGTCTATCCTAGTAATTATACCAGACTGGCTGTTTATAAGCCAATCAGGTATTGCTATTAACATAGACATCACTGACCATTCATTTACATTTCAAACACAGAACAGCAAAGATGCTCGCTCCACCGGGGGAGGGTTTTCTTATTTTTATTTATTTATTTATTGGCTTTTGGTAACAGGGTAAGTGCATTAGGCAAAAATCCTGCCTATTTTCAAGCATGACCCAGGAGGGTACAGTTTACAAAGCCATGAACACATCACAAAAACAGGTAAATACAGTTTCCAATTACAGGCTCGCAAAATACAGGGTGAATAATATGACTAGGTAGTAGTCACCAAAAACTGGGGTTTGGGGATTTTAGGAGTAAGGGAAGAGGGTACTAAACATTAGGGAGGTGAAAAGTGGGAAGACTCCTGTGACAAGTAACAAGGACAGGTGGGGGGGGTGTAGGGGAACATGCTTTAGCTGGTGGGAGAAAGAATTGTATGTCATTTTTAATGCACATTTGAAAACTCTGCAGGATACACAGGTGAGGAGAGAGATGGGGGGATATTATTATCAACAATGTGGCATGGTGACAGGGGGTGTGGGTAAATATGACTCAGTGTGTGTAGGTGGGTGATTTTCTTCTTTTTATGGAGGGAAAAATAAACAAGTGCATGCCACTATGCATAGTTCTTTGTGAGCCAAGTGCTACTTGATACATTAGGAACTATGCAAAGCAGCAGTTCACAAAGTTTCACCAAGGAGTCCCTGCTGTAAAGTGCCACCTCCTGCCTCACCCTACCCTGTGCCAAGCAGTGTCACCTTGCCTCAATCCAAGTATTTCTTGGTCTGCTGTGGCACCATCTCCTTCACTTTGCCCTGGCATCCAGTGGCATCCCGTCCCTCACCCAACTCCAATCCAAGTGTACTCTGGAATGCAGTGACACCTGCTCCCTCACCCATCCTCAATCCAAGTGTTCTGTGGCATCTAGTGGCACCCTTTCCTTCACCCGGCCACAATCCAAGTGGTCCTTGGTGTCCCATGTTACTGCCCCCTAGATTGTAGCCTACACACATCCTCCACTCACCTGCTTGGTCCGTCATCATCTGAATTCAGTACTGCAACTGTGACACATAACCATCTTCTGCTTAATAAAAAGGCAAATATCATGACGGTGGGAACTAGGAACAAGTTAGGCAAAATTAATAAACAATTGCAAATTGCAACCTTAGATGGTAACTTTCTAGACAAAGTGGACACCATTAAGTATTTTGGGATCTTACTGGACTCAGACTTTGATGTACATGTGGACTACTCAAACACATTCACAAAAAGCTTTGGGCCCTATATCATACTATACCAAATTTATGCAAACAGTCCAGGAAAACCCTTGGCCAATCTTGCCTATTGCCTTTCCTGGACTTATGGATCCTTGGTATGGAAAACAGAGTTGTCTAAATTACAGAAAAGGAAAACAGTCCTTTACAATCTCACAGAGGTTTTGTACTAACTGCTAACAGATACAAACACTACTGTATACTAACCGAAATAAACTGGCTGCCACTGGAGCAAAGATATGTACTATATACAGTATCTGTACCTTGGATCATCAAATTCTAACCTTGTACTCACTTGTTTGCTGTCTGGAAAAACCCCAAATGATTACATCACTAAGACCAGCTTACCCAAACTCCCTAAAAATTCCAAAAATGAACTTAAACACATGTCAAAAATCTTTTATGTTTCTGGTATCAGAACTTTCAAACAGCATTCTTGCAGATGTGGAGTCCAATAAAGGGGAATAGTCCGCAAAAAGGAACCCACACTCAAGCATGGGGCTGGCCCAAATGTGTACTTTGAGGGCAAAACCATCTTGGTTTACTGTTTCCAGCTCGCATCAGAGCAGTAGGCAGCAGTGGGAGATTCAATAGCCTGCAATGCATGTTAAGAGATTTTATAATCTCTGATCGGATGTCTTCTGGGACTGCTTTCCTCAAGGGGCAAAGTATAGTCCTCTGTGATCACACACAGCCCATGGAGAACAGCGGGACCAGCAAACAAAAGAGATAAGAGCTTATATAAACTCTAACATGCATTGCAGAATACTGAATCTTCCCACTGCTGCCTACTGCTTTGATGTCATCTGCAGGGTATTCTAGGATTTGTAGTAACAGAAGATTTCAGCCTACAACTACTGCAAGCATAGTTAGTCTGATACAATCTACTATACTAGAGTAAACAGTAAATAAACCAAAATGTTTCTGCACATTGGAACCAGCCTCACATTTGATTGTGGCAGCCCTTGGTGGTGACTGTTCCCCTTTAAACTGCATTACTTGTTTAGAGCTAAGCTGAAGCAATCCCTTTGTACAGACTTGCGATGATGTTTGCTATGGGTCTTGAACTCGTCGATGCACTCGAACACATCTATACTCAGGCTGAATTTTCCCATGCTGTGATATCACTTGTAAAATTCTGAAACTGTAATGCCACAATTACACTATGTCTGCAATTTTGAATTCCCAGGTCACTCCAGTAAATGGAGATTGAACTTTCCAGTGAATATTAACCTGGTTAAAATATTCTAAATTAATACATAAATAGAAATACATGCAGATACACTGATAGAGGGTCATTGTTGGTTAGTCCACTACGTCATGGTCGTCAAATGTGGTTAAAACACATTCATTTATACCTACCGAAACTGGGCATCCTTTTACTCATTTCCATAACAGTCTACCCGGACAAATCTTGGTGCCATATATTTTGACTGCTAGATGGCACCACTTGAACAACTTGGCATGATGTTTACAGAAAAACACTGGATGACTCCTACAGTACATCCGTGTCCCCATGACTATGGTTTCTGGAAAGTATGGAAAAATACTGCACCAAAAATAATAATCTTAGCTTCCAGCTCCTGTAAGGAGAATGTCATGTAACATGGACACGGCACTCTAAGGATGCTGCCAGCATGGTAAGGTATCAGTATGGCTCAGCTGGAAGCACATCCATCTGTGGGACAGAAGGCCATGGGTACTAGTCCCACACTAGGATGGTGCTCATACCATAAATTCTGGCACCAGAATGCAGTACTAGGATGATGCTGTATTGTCAGGGTGTGCCATCCTTTGTATGAAACATTATACCAAGGCCCCATCTGCTTTCCCCAGTCACTAAAATGCCATCAACAGTTTCATTTGGTTCAATTTCAGTTGGTTTGCATCACCCCCCCAAACCACCAGGATGAGGCTGAAAATAGGCAGTAATGTCTAGCCCTCTTTTCTAAAAAAAAAATCAAATACACACATACATGCAGAAATCTATTTCAAAGACACATAGACATCCATGTTGTCCACCATTTATATCATCAGAGGCTCAGCCATGGGGGACCTTGGGTGGTAAGACTGTAGTCATGGCGGGTGCAGGATCAACCAAATATAACGGGCTCTTTTAGATGCTGTTAGTAATGCAAATTATTTATTCTTGGCAAACTGCATGATCAGGAATATTAGGTCCCTGCACCTTATTTGAGGGAAGCTGATAGGTACCCTTTAATTGGTGATGGCAGCAGGAAGTGGAATATTGCTCTAAGGAGAAACATAAACCATTGCATACGCAGGAATCAAATGCAACATTGCAATATATTACATGAGAGAGTAGCAAACAAACACACACACAAAAAAAACAAGTGTTTTGCATCCATACTAGAAATACAAACAGACCACTTCTTTAAGTGCAGTTAAGCCCCTGCAAGGCATATTTTTAAATCAAGGATGGAAATGAGAAAGGAAAAGTGTGGCCCACTGGGAATTGAACTTCAGACCTCTGGTATGCCGTTCCAGCGCTCTAAACATTAAGCTACAGGCTCAAAATGGTCAGAGTGCCTGAGGAACTTGCTTGAATGCACACATTCTTTTCTCAAGTGTGTTGCGCAATCTTGCAACTAGGAACAAATTTAGAAATACAAACAGACCACTTCTCTCAGTGCAGTTAAGCCCCTGCATGGCATATTTTTAAATCAAGGATGCTATACCAGGACACTTCATCAGTGGATGGGGTTGGCCTGTAAGCACATCCCTTAAATACAGCTTTATTTAAAGAAACAGCCAGAATAAAAGACTTACAGTGGCTCAGTACAAATATTAGATCTCATTGCCTATAAAAGAAGAAAACGTTTAATTATTGCGGATATGCGTAGTGGGCCTAACCTGGTTACCACAGAATGAAAAAAAAAAAGCTAGTGCAGTCAACATTTTAACTGATTATAATTTATTGTGTGAAAGGGTAAATAAATTACAGAGCATAAAGCATAATTGGCCCTAAAACATCAAGCATGAACCAGACAAGTGAAAGGGAACCCCCCATAAAGTGAAGAATAAAATAAAATATAAACAATCATATGATTGTTGGATATATTTGCATGCTCCATCATCTTTCTGTTTTTCATTTTTCACTATTCAGGGTTCAACTTTTTTTTAGAGTCTATTTCAATATAGTGTTCTTTTTATCGGATTTCCCTTTCACTTACTGTACCTTGTTTGTAATTGTGACTTTAGGGTCAGCTTCATTTTTATGCGTTACAGTTTATGCACCCTTTATTTTTCACAAGAAATAATATAAGGCATAATGTTGGCTATACTAGTTAAAACAACATTTTGTTTTCTCTTTATGCATATATGTAATGCATATACTGTATGTAACGAACTGTAAAATCTGTACTGGGCCACAGTAACTGTAACTAAAGCAGCAGTACATAACACTGATGAAAATTTAGACCTACACTTTTTCTCTGTTTCAGATTACCTATAATCTCCTGATTTGTATGCAAGCCTTCCTGTTCCATTTTAAGTCTGCTTAAATACTTTTTTCCACATTTGAAATAATAAAAGGAGTGTTCCTTTAATATGGCTCAGACTAGGTTTTCATCAGTATTCTCACCTGTTTTTGAATACCTGCTGTCTCATAAGGTCAGGGAGCAGGGTCTGCTGCATGCTAGTTCACTGCAGTCACAAGAAAGGTGTTCTTAAACAGGTAATCCATAGGACATAACTGTTGTAAATGATACCCGTGACAGTCAAAACGTATAGGTTTTAAAAGTTTCAAATCCATGGTTAAATAAATAAATTGATTTAAAGAATCGACAAACCAGGAAGTAACCACTCTGTGCGTCAGTCACATCACTGACTACAAAGTGTGGGATGTGATGTATGTTCCCGATCCTGTATTGTGATGCCAGCACACAGTAGTCCCCTTAAGTAATGAAGTATTCCCTGGTGTATAGTGGCACCCACCCACCCATTCCTCCAGTCACTGTCCCCATTATAAAGTAATAATTCCCTGGTGTTATGTGCCTCCCCATCCACCAATCACCATCCCCATAAAAAAGTACTGATTTCCTGGTGTCTACTGCCCCCCCATCCTCTCATCACTGTCCCCATAATACTGTAATGTGATGATTCCCTTGTGTCTAGTGTTCCCCCATCCTCCGATCACCATCCCCATAAAAAGTATTGATTCCCTGGTGTCTAGTGACCCCCTATCCTCCGATCATTGTCCCTGTAATACTGCAATGTAATGATCTCTGGTGTCTAGTGGCCCACCCAGTCATCCGATCTGCATCACCATAAAAAAAGTGTTGATTCCCTGGTGTCTACTGGCCTCCCCCATCCTCCGATCACTGTCCCTGTAGTACTGCAATGTAATGATTCACTGGTGTCTAGTGGCAACCCCCCCCATCCTCCGATTACCATCCTCATCAAAAAGTATTGATTCCCTGGTGTCTGTGACGTAGACAGCCAGTTCTGAGTGCTGCATTATCATTTCTTTAATATAATATGTATTAATGTCTCTGCTGAAAATTCAAATGCTCTAGGAAAGACCTCTCTCATCCCCCCCCCCCCCAGATTTTAGCTGACAGATGCAGGCCAAGAGAACTGCTGACAGCATTGTATCACACACTCAGTCTTTTTAGAGACAGTGTGTTACTGGAATACTTTTATTAAGGATCCTGTTTCTCTGAGCTAATTACAGAGTTGTTAAGTTAATTTTATTAAGAAAGAAATCGTAAACTAGGTTTATGAAGTTAAAATAAGGGGAAGCTAGGATGTTATAAAGAGGTGTAAGGTTGTAAATGACCCTATGAAGCCTGTGTGAAGAGGGTACAGCACGAGATCAAAAGAGGTGTCATTGAAACTTGAGTTATGCTAAGGTTGCAGAATTAATACATCCTGTATAGCTGTATAGTATAGATTAATAAAATTACATCCTGTGGTTGTATAAAAATATATTTTTGTTAGCTATTTGACCAGAGGAGGGGCTAGATGACTTCATCCAAAAGGGGTTGGCCAATACTGCTTGAAAAGATTATTCTCTTTCACTATAGAGATACACTTTTTTATCTGACACTGACTAAGGAAACATCTGAGCACTGAAAACAGGTTTTTAGAAAGCTAGACAAAATCAAAATATAGTTGTAGGAATTGCACTGTTTTAAACCTTGTTTTGTTTAAAGATATGTATGTTTTGTGATACATGAGTTCGGTATTGTATGTTTGACGCATTATTATATATTTTAGTAAAAACTCAAATTTTAGAGCAAATCTGGTCTGTCTTTGAATTGCTTTCTTCTTTTGCTAAGAAATATTTATGGTTCAGCAGACATATAGCTTGTATGGTGGTACCAAACTGGAAACAGAGGCATTTTAAATCTGAGGTCTTTATTAAGTTTTAAGGGTTCATCCCTGAATACCTGGTTAGGTGCCCATAGGCAAAGATATCTGGCCCCCCGAAGACAGATATATCTGAGCCTGTGCATTGGGTATGCTAGTAAGAGGTTACAGTTTGAATCCCTCCAGAACTGAGACCAAAGGTTGATCCGAACTCACAACAACAGACAAGAGGGTTACTTTGTCTGTTACACTGTTCACAGACTACACTCAGAGATTGGCACTTTGGGAGTACAGGGCCTGATCTGCTGAGTGAATTTGTGACAGTGTCTACTGGCCTCCCATCCTCCAATCACCATCCCCATAATACTGTAATGTGATGATTCCCTGGTGTCTAGTGGCAACCCCCCAGTCCTCTGATCACCATCCCCATAATACTGTAATGAGTCCCTGTTGTCTAGTGGCCCCCCCAGTCCTACAATCACCATCTCTATAATAAATGAATGCTTCCCTGGTGTCTAGTTGCCCCCCCACCCTCTGATCACTCACCGCTATAGTGTAAGGAATCCCTGGTGTTCAGTGGAACCCCCCCCCACGGGGACCCATCCCACAAAACAGCTTGCATTCCCTCGCATCTAGCACCCCCCCAGCACTGGACATACCACCTGGCCACTCCCCCATACCTCAGTCACCAGTGCTGGGGGAGATGATACAGTGACCACCATAGCCCTCCTCTCATCACCATGGCCAGCCACCATATGCAAGGATAGGGAATGCACATACTGTCTAGTAAGCATGCTCACTGTCTTTGCATACAACCATATTAAAAGAAGCACTCCTTTTATTAATTCAACTGTAAATAAAAAGTGGCAAAGCAGGCTTAAAATGGAGAAAAAAGGTTATCATACAAGTCAGGAGATAATTAAGCAATAAGGCATGACAGAGTGTGTGTTACTATGTAATAACATCACTCATGCAGTGAGCTGAAGCACGAGGCGAAGCCGAGTGCTTCCACCACCCCAGGAGTGACGTTATTACACAATAACACACATCCCTGGAGTGCCTTATTGCTATTATGCAATGGCTTATTTTTATTTTTAAAAAAGGTAAAACAAATTTTACAAAATGTTTTTTTTCCCATTATTTGTGAGTGGAGGTACATGTTTTTTTTTTAAAAAAGTTCACTATATATTTCAGCCAGTAGGTGGAGCTGCTCAGTAAATGATGCTGGTTTCCCCAAGACTAATCTTGAAGCCTGTAAGCTTGCTGCAGTGAAGTATTGATTTACAGCATTCTCAGCTACCCCCCCCATGGCATTTTCACTGACTGCTGAAGTGGCCTTTTAAGTTTTATTCCTGCTCCTTTCTTTTGATTGATGTTATTGGGGGGGGGTTGTGGTTTATGATCTGATCACAGACTGTGCAGGACGTTTCATCTGGGACGTGAGGAGGAGGAGTTGGAAAAGACTTCCCTGAGATGGCTGAACAGTTATTGTGCCGGTGAGTACAAGAGCAGTTTGGATTATAGCATGTGTTTGTTTTCATGTCTGCTTTTTTCCCCACTGAAATTG
This sequence comes from Neoceratodus forsteri, assembly GCA_016271365.2. Taxonomy (NCBI): domain Eukaryota; kingdom Metazoa; phylum Chordata; order Ceratodontiformes; family Ceratodontidae; genus Neoceratodus; species Neoceratodus forsteri. The sequence goes on from CM028133.1 coordinate 781,920,912, forward strand.
GGCAGTATTACTTAGGTGCATGTGAACGGCAGTTACACTTTCAGCGGTTCAGTGAAGCCGCTCGCTTTGGGGGAAAACAACATAAATTCAATTTGTCACACTATCAGTTGTGGTGTGGCTGCTTTTCCCCAGCTGTTGGTGTTTTGAGGGTGATGAACAGAATCAGGAGTGAGGGAGGGACGAAATTATCTGTTGGGCAGCCAATAGAGTAGTGTGGGATTCATGATTTTTGTGGGGAGGGAGGGATTTTTTTCCTGTTCTACGGTCACCTGTGTGCCTGTACTTAATCCAGTGATGATGTTGTTCAATAACATCACTGTCACAGGCACACATTGACCAATCAGGAAACAAGAAATTCTCCTGCCATTGTATAATGAGCATTCTAAGATAGATCTAAAAAGTATGGGTCAAAATGTTCATTGCGATCAGGCACTGCTGTTTTAATGATAATCTGAGTCTTTTATGTTGCCTGTTACTTTAAATAAGCCATATTTATGGGATGTGCTTGAAGGCCAACCCCATGGCTCCAATTTGTGTACACAGTTTTGCATTTTATGAATATTAAGTTTAATAGCTTGCCTAGAGTTGCAGGTTGGCAAAGTACACCCCAGGCAAAGGCACTGCTTGTGTTTCTGTTGATTCAAACCTCCCTAAATCATTGGCAACCAATTCTTGGATGACCTTTCAGTCTGCCTCTGTTGTTTTTTTCAAACTGAACTCTTTATTCACTGTATACATAAAATTGAAAAAAAAATAGAAGAAACGTATGGAACTGTACAAAATCAACTCTCTAATTACAATGATTAAAGGGGAACACTCATGTTCAAAGAATGGTGACAATACTGTTGCCATGACAGAGCTGTTCCAAACAAGTTAATGGTCAGACCAGGGACAAAACTGAATGCATTCAATTCCCCCTCCTTTTACAGATGCAGGCATCCATTTTCTATCTCATTAGTACAGGAAAGGACATCACAGGAGGGGAACACAGAAGTAAAACATACTGCTGCCAGTACTTCCTAATGAAGAATACCTGATCCCCATGATTCTCTGTGACATTTTTAACAACTTGTTCTGAGAACATTTTCAGGCACCAGCACTCCTGCAATCATGCAGGTTTGTAAAGCACGGTATCAGAAATAAATGCTGCACCATCGTGAGAAATGTTTCATAGTGCCATTGTGCCACCAGTTACCAAAATCTTTTATAGTTCAATTGCACTGCATAACATTTCATGGTCTCCTCATCTAATGAACAACTTTGTGCCTGTGAGATCTGCAAACTTTCTTTCTGCTAGACTATTTGAAATCACTGATATACCAGTGCCATTTTACACATTTGTTTGCAATGATACCGTTATGTATAATTTGTTGTAGTGGCATTGTTTTGTGTTATATAAGGCAGTGTGGTCTAGTGGTTAGCACACTGGCTTGGGCATGTGGAGACCAAAGGTTAAACCCTTAGCGATGTCAAATATTCATTGTGTGATCTTGAGAAAGTCACATAACCTCTCAATGCTCCAGTCAAACATTTGTCAATTCAGCAATGGAAATTGGATAGTATATCACAACTGGGCAAGCCTGGTTAAGTAAGTTGTAAAACACAATAACTGTTTTGTGATGACATGTAACAGTGTACCTAGCTGTTACAAGCAATTCTGGGAACATTCAATAAAAGACACCTTTTTCAGAAATAAAAAGCCTTTATTTTAACACTGTCATATTAAGATAAATAACATTCTTTAGTCAAACTAAAATAAACCACAGGTGTAGTTTCTAGTCATAACCGTAGCTTTTGCTCTCACAGATCCTTTTAGTTTATAACAGATGATGCTATCTCCACTGAAAGGGTGCAGAAAGCCCTAAAAGACCTAAAGAAAGATAAATCCCCTGGGCTGAATGGCATACACCTGAAAGTGCTATGGGAATTGGCGGACGTACTGGCAGCACCCCTGGAGGAGCTCTTCAACGGGTAGCTCGAGACAGGGAAGGTACCAAGGGATTGGCTAGAGGCGCATGTGGTGCCTATCCATAAAGGGATCTGAGGTTTCCAGCAGACTCGATAGACCGTATGGCCTAATCTGCTGGCAATTAGTATGTTAGTATCTCTGCAACATGAAAGCTACAGCCACCCTCTTCTCCCTGACATGACCTTTGTGGTTCCCTGTCCCTTCCAGGTACAGTCCTTAAACTGTTAGATGGCTGGCTGTTTCTGATCAGGTACTATCGACCTGACTCTTTAGGTATTATCCCCAAATTCACATCTCCAAGGACAAGGAAACAATGACATTTTTTTTTTCCTTTTCTTTTACCTGTCCTGTCTGTGAGATTCCTGCTATGCTGCTTCACACTGTTGGCAGGGGTCTCTCTGACAGGACTGGTAATGCTGATGAACTGTTTCTCCACTGTAAGCTACACTGGCTGTTCTACTGTCAACCTTGCTAGGACACGCCTGTGTGTATGACGTCCATTAAACTGGGGACGGGGGGGGGGATGCACACCCACATGCAGTAATTCTAACTTCTTTTGCACATTTACTCAGATTAGCACTATGTTCCATGATTTTTAGTGCCTGCCACCACAACAAAATGTGCATAATATGGCACCACCAGAAAAAAGTATGCCAAAAAGTACTGCTGGAAAAATATATGCAAAATAACAATGGAACAATTATGCAAAATTGTGCATGTTTCATATATAGTACACAAAATGGCACATGCACAAAAAACATGCATCATGGCGCTGGTACAATACAGAAATGATTTAGAATGGTACCTGCAGAAAAAAAATTGTGTAATCCACACTGGTACAACACAGTTTACTAAATTAGCAGAAGTTAGTAAAAATCACTTTAAGAGTTATAGAGATCTAGAAATCATTATTGGCATCCCTGTATTTTACCTCTATATACCCCTACTGTGATGTAATTTCCTGTGCTAGCAATTAAAAAAAAATGGATTGCTACAACTGTAAAGGAAGGGGAAACTAAATGTACTATATTTCTGGCCCTAAAAGAATCGCTGGTTCGGCCAATAGCTTATTTGGAACAGATTTCCCTTTGTAGCAATACTGTTAACTTTCTTTGTACAAGAGTGTTCTCCTTTAATACATACATAAACAACAGAGAGTCTCAATTAGCCATCAAAAAACCCCATAGATGCACATCAGCAGAACTTAACTGCAAAGCATTCTCAATTTTCTTTCAAAACTGACAGCCAATTTTTCTTTATCATCATGAAAACCACATGAATGTTCCTTACAATTCACTTAAGGTTGAGACTGGTGCTGAAGCATTAGTGCCCTGCTTGTGATGTCATGGCCTGTTGCTATGGAAATTCCTTTGATGTCCCAAGCAGGGAATTATGACTTTAGCTCCAGACTTGAGCTCAGTTGTAGGTGAAGGGGAAAACGCCAGCTTTCATATAAATACAATCAGAAATAAAAAAAAAAATAGAATGGCATAAAATTTCATAATTTTTAATATGTACTACAACTGATTTCTGCTGATGCCAAAAGTGATATTTTCTTGCTGGGGGCTGGAAAACCACTTAAAACTAGCCATTTCCCCACCAGTCACAATCCATTACTGTTTTGATAGTCTGCATTCTAATATGTTTTCTGAAAACACTCTTCAGTTTTATATTATCTTTGTATAAATGATTTCCCCCCGTGACAGTAATATGAATTAATTTCTCATATCTAGCATCATATTGCCCCATGCAACTGTGGCTGGAGACACTTACTCTATCCAATTAGAAAGAATACATCTTTTGCCCACTAATAAGGATGATACAATTTCTCTCTTTGTTGCCTTATGTCATTTTAAATCCTCTATATAGCCTAAAAGAATTATGTCTGCTATAATGAGTGAGAGCTGTGGCAAATTAGTACATACAGTACTGACATACTTCTAAGTTATAAGCCATCTGCCTCTCTTTCAGAGAAAGACAAATAAAGGGAATTTTTTTTTATTGTACACTGCTGGCTTTTAAATGCATTACCAAATGACATGTAACACGGTCCAGAACTTTCTAAAACCTCTTTGAAAATGTTAAAGATGAAGTTATATCATTAATGTTTTAAAGATGAAGTTATTTCATTCATGTTGTTTATAACGAACTGTGTGATTGTACAATAGTTGTATGTGTCTTGCTGGTATTTTCGATCTGCTTGCTATTGCTGGTGTTTTTGCCTTCCATGACCCTCTTAGAAACAAGAGGTTGCATCCCACTGTTTTTCTGGTTAGAGATGTTCACATAAAAGATATACTTCTTATTCACTGATACCAGGTGCTATGATAAATCGCTATACCTGTTTCCAATACAGACATTATGTTAGTCTGTGACAGCCAAGCAGGGTGGACACATTTTGTGGAGAAACAGTGGTTCCACAGTCAAGTAGAATGCCTTGTGAGAACTGGACCATTAAAGTGTTCTGATTGTCCAAAACCCACAAAAATGTATCCTAATTTATTGTGGAGCCTGCATGAAATAAAAAGAAATGCCAACATGTTAGCTGGTGTATGTTCAAGAAGACATAAAACTAAAATAAAACTTGTCCTCAGGTTTCCAACACTGTACAACCTAAAATAATTATGTTTGCTATAATAAATGAGAGCTGTGGCAGTTTAGCACATACTGGCATACCCGGGAGTTATCAGCCATTTGCCTCTCTTTCAGCAAAAGACAAGAAAGGGGATTTTTAATTGTACACTGCCGAATAAAATACATTATCAAATGAACTGTAACAAAGTCCAGAACTTTAAAACCTCCCTCTGAAAATCTTAATGATGAAGTTACTTCATCAATGCGGTTTGTAAATAACTGTGTGATTGTACAGTGGTGGTATGTATCTTGTGTCTAACTGGCATTTTTGATCTGCCTGCTATTGCTGTTATTCTTGGCTTCCATGACGCTATTAGAAACATGATCGGATGTTATATATGTTCCTATAAAATAAGTACTTCTTGCTCATTGATAGCAGGTACCACTGTATTGCTGTCAAATAATGTCCTACAGATGCTCAATCCTCCCATCCTTGGCCAGCCCTTAAGCAACCCCAGTGCATTCCCAATGCAGGGCCACCGGTATGGTGGTTGGGGGGGGGGGTAACCAGTGCCTCAGCCCACCATTCCTCTGGGCCAGCTTATTTAGAAAGGTTTTACCAGAAAAAGTCTCTTCCAATAAACTGCAATATAGGCAAGAATGCAAGGAATACAAATGTGACACAACACCATAGAAAAAGGAACCAGCAATTGAGCAACAAACACAAATAACTGTAAAACACTGTATATTACTGTTCAACAAGACAGATTATAAGCAATCTGAATAAGCCTTAGCTAACAAATACTGTTTAGTTGGACTTTAAAAATGTGCACAGATGTGCTGGCCTGCCAGCTCAGCAGTAGTGCTACCGCTCAGAACGCTGATGATCTGGGTTCAAGAACAGACCTGGGATTTAGAGGGCCAGCCAAAGGAAGGAGGATGCAGCATCCCATAGATTGGTCTCCTCCTCTGGGTGGGTGAGTGGGTGGCAAAAGATCAACCTCTGGAGGAGGCCAGGGGGAGCCACTGCCAGAGCCGAGATATTGGGGAAGCATGCCAGACCTCAGAACTTTGGCACTCTGTGTCATTCCATTTCATGCCTTCTGGGAGGGGGGCACAGTATCTAAAACTGCTGGCTATCAATGACGCTCCACTCCTCTGGTCCCGACACATCTTCTCGTGACAGTTGGTGGATGACCGAGTATAGACATCCATCGAGTTCGGTGCAGTTTTGTGGCCTGGCCCCAGGGGATAAGCCAAGGAGGAGCACCAGTAGCCCATGGTTGCTGGGAACCGAGTTCAGTCATCGTGGATCATTCATGCCTGCTCAGTGGCCCTGCTCAAGTGGGTATGCCTGGGTGGATCGCCAAGGTAAGTCCCAGGGGGAGGAGACTGGAGGGTGCAGAGGCTGAGCTGCTTGGGGCCTGGTGAAATAAAGCAAAGAAAATAACATAAAAAGAGCAAAGATGATACAGAATGGGCATCCATTGGCAGTGTATTACATAGGGTTGGGTGGCCACTGCAAACGTCTGGCCACCAGTGAACGTTTATCTGAAGGGTGGCATCCTTAAAACCTATTGTCCAATCGACATGGCTGCTGTGGTAGGGGTGTAGGTGGTCAGAAGTGCATGGCGATATAGACAGTAATGTATGGGGTGTTGTACATTATTTTTTTTTATGTATACACACTTGAGATGTGTGATACCACATAAACCATGAGTGCAAAGCACAAGTGGTTTGGGATGGTATCATACACAAAGGATAAAAAAAAAAAAACAAATACGTCAACACCCCATAGCTTATTTTACATAATTGCTGGTTTTGGGACTGCAAGGGCAAAAATTTTAGCTGGACAAATAGTGTAAAACTTTGAATAATGTATTCACTTAGTCATTTACTGTTTAGATTATTCACTCAGTCATTTACTGTTTAGATTAATTATGTTAAACTGATAAAACATTTATACATAAACAAGAAGTCTACTTGAGAAAAAGCATCTGGTTTCTGTAACTTTGGAGCATATGAGTAAACAGCACTTTTTTTCAGAATGTGTTTGACTGACAGCTTTGCCATTAATAACTAGCCATGTAGTATGGCAAAAGGTAGTTATATTACAGCATGTGAAAGTGGTCACAACCACTTATTAAACACCCTAACCAATAATTATGGTACAATGATACATAAAATAATGTATGATGTGCTGTTATTTACTTTTATTTTTTTACACTCCTGAGGAATGTGATATTACATAAGCCATGAGTACAAAGTGTGGGTTGTGTATATGGACATCGCACACACAGGGTGCATAAAAAAATGGGAACACCCCATAGTTTATTTTTGTATTTGCTGGTTCAAACAATCTATAAAAATTATGAAGTAGGGAACTCACCATATGACTCCCCATATTTTGGGGTACACAGAGAACCATGACTGGGATGTTAACATACCAGGGTACACAACCTACAGGAGAGACAGGGAGGGGAGAAGAGGGGGAGGAGTAGCTCTCTATGCAAGGGAAGGGATAAAAGCAACTGAACAAAAGCTGTAAACAGGGAGGACAGGATGCACTGTGGGTCACCTTAGAGACTGAAAATGGCACCATAATCCGCACAGGGGATGTATACAGACCCCATGTCAGGGGGAGGGAATGGACAAGGATATGATAGAAGGCATTCTTAGGATGGCAAAGAAAGGGGAGATACTATTGATGGGAGACCTGAATATGCCAGATGTTAACTGAAGCACATTTGCTGCAACTACACCCAACAGCAGAGTCATTCTCGATGCCCTCATAGGTGGCATGCCTGAGACAGCTAGTTTTGGAACCTACTCGTGAGGGAGCAATCTTAGACCTCATACTCTCAAATGGGGATAGTGAGAGGATCTCAGATCTAGAAGTGGGTAGCCATCTGGGAACAAGTGACCACCAAACAGTGTGGTTCACGATAAACTCAGCTATAGAGTCAAGCCATACAAAAGTGAGGGTACTGGACTTCAGGAGGGTTGACTTTGGCAAAATGGGAGTGTGCCTTAGAAAAGCTCTAGCAAATAGGCTAGAAGGAAGGGTGGAACAACAATGGGGAAACATCAAAACTGCCATCACAGAGGCAACAAGCCGTTGTGTGAAGCAAATAAATCAAAACGAAAGAAAAGCCACTATGGTTCTCAAAAGAGGTGGTGGGGAAGGTCAGAGAGAAAATGACAGCATTCAGAAAGTTTAAGGAAACACATAAGGAGCAGGATAGAGAGCTGTACCAGTTAAGGCAGAAGGAAGCAGGGAGCGAAGTCAGAATAGCAAAGGCCCAAACTGAGGAAAAGATAGCCAACTTGGTTAAGAAGGGGGATAAAACCTTTTATAGGTGCATCAGGGAGCGTAGAAAGACAAAGAGAAGGATAGTGAGGCTGAATAGAATGGGCGGTGGTTGGGCAGAGAGAGACAGTGAAAAAGCAGGGATACTGAATGAATATTTCTGCTCAGTATTCACAAAAGAGGAGGAGGGGGAGGTGCCTAATCCAATTAACAGAAGCACTCTGGATAGGGGGTCGATCCCAGTCCTTTCACAGAAGAAAGGGTTCTGAAAGAACTCCTAAAACTGAAGGTGGACAAAGCAATGGGGCCTGATGGAACTCACCACAGAATTCTAAAAGAATTAAGGGGAGAACTAGTGAAACCACTGACTACCCTTTTTAACAAATCATGAGAGGATGGTGTGGTACCTGAGGACTGGAGGAAGGTGGATGTGATTCCCCTTCACAAAAGTGGGAGTAGGACAGAGGCAGGAAACTACAGACCTGTCAGTTTGAACTCTGTACTAGGGAAAGTGATGGAATCACTTTTGAAGAAAGAATTGTTGAGTACCTAGAGGCCAGTGGGGCACAGGACCCAAGGCAGTAGGGATTCACAGCAGGAAGGTCATGTCAGACAAATCTAATTGATTTCTTTGACTGGGTGACAAAAGTAGTAGACCAGGGAGGGGCTGTGGACATGGCCTACCTAGACTTTAACAAGGCATTTGACACAGTCCCACACAAAAGATTAATAGTCAAATTAACCAACCTGGGAGTGGGTCCCAGGGTGGTAGCCTGGTTAAAACACTGGCTGGACAACAGGACACAGAAGGTAATTGTAAATGGAGTCCACTTTGAAGAAAGAGGGTTACTAGTGGGGTACCACAGGGTTCAGTACTGGGTCCAGTCCTTTTTAATGTCTTTATAAGTGATATTGCAGAGGGACTGGAAGGAAAAGCATGCCTCTTTGCAGATGACACAAAGATCTGCAACAGGGTTGATACACAAGGAGGTGTGGAAAGGATGAGAAGGGACTTGGCAAGGTTGGAGGAATGGTCAGAAGTATGGCAGCTTGGATTCAATGCAAAGAAGTGCAAAATAATGCACCTGGGAAACAAAAACCCAGGGGGAGATTACACAATGGGGGGTAGTAACAACAACAAAAATGGAAAAGGACCTGGAGGTAATCATATCAGATGACCTTAAGGTTAGCAAGCAACGTGAGAAGGCGGTAGGGAGGGCTGAAGGGATACTGGGATGTACAGGGAGAAGCATCACCAGCAGAAAACAGGAAGTTGTCATCCCTCTGTACAGACAGTTGGTGAGACCCCATCTGGAGTACTGTGTCCAGTTCTGGAGACCCTACCTCCACAAAGACATAGACAGGATAGAGGCAGTCCAGAGCAGGGCAACTAAAATGGTGCAGGTTCTGCAAGACAAGCCATACGAGGAGAGACTAAAGTATCTTAGTATGTATACCCTTGAGGAAAGGAGGGAGGGGGGGACATGATAGAAATGTTTAAGTACCTCAGTGAAATCAACAAAATCCAAGAGGGTAGCATCTTTCAGAAAAAGAGATGTGCAAGAACAAGGGGACACAATTTGAAGATGGGGGGGCGGTCTGGGCAATGTGAGGAAGTATTTTTCACAGAGAGGGTGGTGGATGCATGGAACAGCTTCCTGAGGAGGCTGTGGGGTCTAAAACTGTGGGATAATTCAAGAATGCATGGTACAGACATAAGGCAATTTCTGTGGGGGGGGGGGGATGTAATAGGCTGTGGTTAACTAGGATCTGCAGCTTATCCAGTAGGTAGGGAGGTGGGCCAAGTGGTCCATATCTGCCATTAAAGTCAAACTCTATGTTGTTTTATATTTATTTATTATTGGTATTAAGTAAATATGTCTTGTACTTAGTTTTGAGAGGGAAAATCTGTGTAATATAAAATTAAGGCAGAGAGGCAGCAGTGTTGATGCGGCACTGATCCTGCTTTTCAGCAAGGAGTGCTTTTCTGTGATGAGTGCTACCATGCTGCTGGGGATTCCACAGCTGATGCTCATACTGAGCATGCCTGGAGTGCGAGTACCAGCTCCTGCTCAAGCTAAACAGTGAGTGTGGTCAGAAGACCATGCTAAGGTCTGCAATGTGCAGCGCAGAGGAGGCTAACATTTAAGAAGTGCACAAGCAGTAAACCTGAGTGACAGGCACAGCTTATGAGGATCAGCAGGGTTGTCTGGAAAAGAACAGTGTAATACATTTATTTATTTATTTTATTTATTGAAATGTTTCACAAAGAGGGCACACTGAACAACTTATTGCTCGTCGGTGCGACCTGGGGGAGGAGGTTACATAGGATTGTGAAGGATGATCAGTTACAATAGTATGTGGGTAGTACCAACACTACAACATTGTAAGATTATGCAACAGTTGGAACAGAAGGTGTTGTACAATAAACAGTAGTGGAACATTGGGTAAATTACAATACATGTCCAAAATTGTACAAAAGAACATATAAATGTATAAAACAGTAATAATGCAACAGAACCATTATAGTGCATGAGTGTACCAGAAGCAGGCTCAAGGTAGTATGCAAGTGCTGTTGAAGTAAAAAGGATGGGGTAGGTTGTGCACATGGATGACCCAGAAGGGCAGGTGGAGAAGAGAGGGGGAGAGGAGTAGGGGTAGCCATTTCCTGATTCCTCCTTCAGGATGTTGAGAACTCTGCCGGGGGGGGGGCAGGGTAGGAAGGCAGACACTGGGGAAAGGTATTAAGGAGGGTTAAAGCAGGAACAGCTGAGGCTGAGGTAACTGTGTAGGGCAGAGGTAAGAGAGTAGTTGGAGGAGGAGTGTCATATTTCAGGGGAGAGGGAATTCCATATTTTAGGGAAGCGATGAGCGAAACCAGTCTGACCAACGAGGGTGGAGAGGCGAGAGACCGTCAAGGTGCGGGCATCTTTAGATCTGAGAGAGTGGGTGTGGGAGGTGGAGTGGAGAGAGAGGATGAGAGATAGGAGGGGAGCATTCCGAACAAGAATATGGAGGTTAGTTTGGCACAGTGTGAGATGCGTCTGTGAGATAGTGGAAGGAAGGTTAGAGAGCGACAGAGCTCACAGTAGTAGGAGTGGGAAGGGGAGTCTATAGCAAAGTGGCAGAAGGAGTTAAAGAGAGTTTCCAGCTTGGTCAGGGAAGATTTGGGAGCAGCACCATAGACTACGTCACAGTAGTCAAAGATGGGGGGTATCATCTTTTGGACAATTTCACACCTCACAGTCAGTGAGATGCAACTACAATTCCTGTATAAGCTACCAAGCTTGGGGCACATTTTCTTCAGGATAGAATCGATATGCACAAAGAAGTTGAGGTGCTGGTCCAGCCAACTGCCCAGATAGCTAAATGAGGGGGTGTCCTCCAGGATGGTCCCATCAAGGCTGTGGAAGGTGGGTAGGGCAGGGAGCCTAGAGAGTCTCTGCCTGGTGAGAAAGGTCATTGTAGTACATGTATGCAATAACCCACAATAGGGCATTTATTTCTAGAGAATTACTGCATGCCCCAGGTGAACTGGAAGGCAGAAGGCTAATGGGTAAGTGGCTTTCAGTACACATGGGAAGTGCATGAATTCTGAAAAAAAAACATGCCCTTGAGTGGGTTACTGCACTTATAAAATGGCAATTTTATGGAAATAAAGTTTATTTTTCTTTAGTTAGGTTTTTGTATGGTAGAATCGGTGAGCTTGGTAACAAATGCCTTATGCCTTCAAATGAACCCAGGAATCACATTTATTTTGAAGAACTATATCCCATGTTCTGGGTTTTTATGTTTAAAAGTGGTATAAATTGTATTTTAATGGGAAGAGTTTTATTTGGTTAGGTTTTTGATAGGTGAGGACAGGTTAGTTCCAAGCTAGGCAGTTTCAAGGTAAAAAACAAATAAATGGTCAGGTGCTGTGTTTTAACCAACTAAATTGTTTGATTGTGTCAGGTATTTATACCCCATTTTATATGCCCAGTTAGTAGGGCACAACTCATGTACTACAACTTTTGAAAACATTTCTAAAATGTTTATTACAAAAGACTACTAATAATACAAGCTGGAAAATGTGCACAAAGCAGTATTACAGAGTTCATGCGATGCATGAATGTTAAAATGCCATGTGTTACAGGTATAATTTAGTTAAGGTGCATAAATGCAGCATTCCAGTACAGAAAGGAAGTCAGGCTAGGTGGGGGAGGCTAGGAGGTTAAAACAGGTACAGATATGGGAGGTATGATCACTGAAGAGAAATGTTAGAGCAGTGGGGAGTGATAGAGTTGGGGAAGGATAGATCAGAGCCTGAATGAGAAGTCAGCATGGTCACCATAGGTATGGGGGCAGGGGAAAGATAAGCAACCAAAGGAACTGAACTGCAACAAAAATCTGGAGCAACTGTTCACAGACTAAGTCAGACTAGCACTAGCTGGTGCAAAGTAAATATTCAAGAATGGTCTTGAGTACAAAAATTTAAAAAAGCAAGCTCCACAGGTTAGGCAGCTCGCAATCCTGTGGAGATTGCTTTTATAAATGTTGTACTTGAGAAACTTCTTGAGTAAAGATTTACTTTGCACCAGCTAGTGCTAGTCAGACTTAATCTGTGAATGGGTGCATGAAGTCTCTGGATTTTGGCAGCACCGTTGTCTCATGGTACAAGGTTTTCTTTCATTTCGATTGAAGGAACTGAAGTCAGCATTTCACTCTGAGTGTGAGGAGGGGAGAAAGGCACATAGGAGGGAATTAAGGTAGCTGGAAAGGGAGACAAACCAGAATTTGGATATGATGGCAGCACAATGAATGTGGTACATACCCTCAAGGGTGGGAAGGAGATGGAGAAGTCAAGAAAGACATGATAGGTATTGGATGGGCAACATAGGGCAAAGTGATAGAAGAAGGAAAAATGGGGGTCCATTCCAACTAGGGTGGACCTTGGGATTGCACATCTAAATAGTCAAAGGGCAAAAAGCTCAGTTTCACAGTGGGTTTATGACTGTCACAAACTAGTTCTCTCCCAGAAATAAGCCTGTGACTATTACCAGTTGTCTCAACCCTTCAGGCACCTGCAAGGGTACCTGGGTTAAGCCACTACTCAGCGTGACTCTCAATCAAAGTATGTCTAGGATCATATCCAACCAGAGCCACCACCCACACAGTACAGTTCAGTACTCCTTACCAAAGGGCAAATAACCCTACCATTATGTCACAGCTGAGAACACTACTTTAAACACAGTAACTGTAAAGCCTGCCAGTGGCATGGAAGGCTGAGGCAATGGGTGCCGCAGCTCATGCCACGTCTGTGCCGGCTAGGGAAGCAGAACTGAGCATCCTTAACACAGTTCTCCTACCTCTGGGAGGGGGGTTACAAGGCCTAGCTGCTCATCTGCCTCCTGGAGGTATCTGTGTGGCAGGGCAGGGCAGTGGAGTCACATAAGAAGAGGGATCACACACAGGATGCTACGAGCATCTCCACAGAGGCACAGCTCACACATCATGTTCATGGAAGGTGAGGCAGTCTCTCGGGGCACAGATGTGGAAAAACCCCCAGCAATAGGATGGTGCCCAAAACCAAACAGGCCTAGCACCAGTGACCAGGCACATCTGGAGAGAGACCCTCAGCCTGAGGGCAAGGAGGAGTGATGTAGTTAGGTGATGTGGCTGAGGGGGGTCAGTCTGAGGGTGGCAGCTGGGCAGCTAAGCGGATGAAACACAGAATGAAGGAAAAATATGAAAACTGTAGCCTTCCTCTATGAAAATGAATCACCCCTTTTGTCAGTTTACCCCAGTTATCTGTAAGGGAAATGACTCAGTCAAAAGAAGTAATAATCCAAGGCATTTATACCCTACAATTTAAAGCTTACCTGCTTGTCTTCTCCTCCTCCTCCCCCTACCTTCCTCACTCTTCCAAGCTGAGTCATTTCAACAGCTTAGCAAATCTACTCATACATTCCATCCATTCCCTGTTACTTGAGATTTTATTGAAAAACCCACTTATATGTTCCCCTCTTAGTTCACTATTTTTCACTATTTTGCCTCGCAGTGCAAGCATTCCATTAACTGTTTCACGATGCAAGCACTTCTGATTTGTACACATTGCTTAATTTCATTTTTATTAATTACTGTAACTGTGTCCATGACAAAAGTACTTGTAAAATGTTATTCCTCTACCTTCTCCCCCAGGGACGCACCGGGTGATGAGCAGCTCAATTGTTCAGTGTGCCTTTCCTGGTGAAACTTTTCAATAAATAAATATTTACGTATGTTACAGAATAATACACACTAGGATAATGAGGAAACAGTACTTGTGCAGAGATAAAAAGAAAAACTTTTGAAACAGAAAGGAAAGACACAAAATAATATAACTCACTTTTATCTTAATACTAATCAGAGTAGATGCTTACCCCAACTGGGAACTCTGTGAGTTAATGCAGACTCGAATACTTGATGCTGCTCACTGAGGGTCTCAAATCCTAACTAACTTCTCAGTCCCAACATACGCCTTCATATTACCATTGGCAAGCCTGATTCCACCCACCTTGTCACACATACTTCTCTGATATCATTACTGGGCTATCCTTTTAAACCCTGGAGATCATCCCTCTGGAAAACAGGTCTGAACTGGATTTTGTTTATTAGAATAAATGCTCTTTGTTCTAACTCTAGTCTGCCCAGCAGGAAGTGTCTGGTCACTGTTGATACCCACAACATTTGTGATACGAAAGGAGCTCGGCTACTTATAAAGTTTCCCTCAAAGCAGCAATCTATTTACTAAAAAGGGGCCTACTGTATATGCAAAACAAAAGACATTTCACCCAGAGGCAGAATTGTAGTTGCTGCCACCCAACCTTCAATGATTCAGGATAGGATCCCCAAGTAACACAAGACTTCGTCAACTCAGCTGTTAAAGCATGACAGATACTGGAATAAAATACTTAAAAAACAGAAACCAGAGCACACATGCTGTAAAAAATGCTTGGCAAATTGTTACAATGACATACAAAGAAGGGAGACAAATTTTGCTCTGATAAAGTGGTCTAATTTAGGAAGGGAATTCCCATGAATGGCATCCACATAGCAGAAGATATCTAGATGAATAAGTCAGCAATAAAGCATGACAGAGTATGATGTTATAGGGATTTAATCCACACCTGGGGTGCACTGTGAGGCACGAGGCCACAGGCAGAGTGCTATCACAGCACCCCAGGTATGGATTAAATCTCTATAACCCCATACCCTGGAGTGGGGTATTGCGCTTATAATATAGGTTGCATGAAGGACACAAATAATGTTCAGAAAGGGTGATTTTAAGGCTGGAAAATACAATTTTTATTGTGTATCCTTCCATCTGAAAAAATAGTTCCACATGTAAACTGAGGATAAACATTTTATGGTTAAGTTAGGCATTTCTGTAAACTATAAAAGCATTGTAAACATAGTAGTGCTAATGCTCATATGTAAGCTAAGTGAAACATAACATGGGAAAAATACAACTGTGCTATGGCAAGCTTGCTGTGGACTGCACTCTTATATTTTTAGTAAACAGCATAATAACTGTGTTAATCACTTTTCCTAACATATTCACTTGCTTCATAGAGTATATGCATAGAGTCTTGTTTATTTATATTGTAAAGACCTAATACTTTAATGCTTTTTTTTTAAGAGTTCAAAACACAGGAAAGCAAGGTAACACAGCTCCTTTCCTAAAGTAATCAATAAAACATGTTAGAACATCTTTTTTATTTTTACCATGTATGAGAATACATTACTTCAGTGGGTTGCAAGCACTGCATTATGGGTATGTAAATAATATGGGGTATGCAACAGCTCAGTCATTCCTTGAGAAATAAACTTCTGAACAGTAGCTCATATGAAAAAGTGGTAAACAGTAGTTATCTGGGGAGATCTCTTTGTAACTAATAGTCATATTCTTTGAACTCAACCAATCCTTCAGTACTTTTAAAGTCAATGCTATACTTTTCGGTGTGTTTTTCTTATCCTTGGCCTTATGTGTTGTGATTTTGTATGTGAGGTAAATGTGGAGTACGGCATGTGTGGGTAGAGATATGCTTTTTTGGGACAATCACAGCACTTAGTTTGCTGGAAGTAGTCTAGGTCACCTAACTGTGGATTAAAAAGGAAACACTCAAGGCGCTAACACTACTGCCATGGTAGTCCCCAGGGTCAAGACAATCCTGGCTCAGAGAGCCTTTTCGGTCAGAGCCCCCACCTTCTACAATGCCCTCCTTTCATCTATCACCAGCCTCCCCAAGCTGGGTCCCTTTAAAGCGGCACTCAGGAGCCACCTCCTCGCTTCTCGCTCCTGCACCTGCCCATAGCTGTTCTATCTGCCACTTGTCAGCCGGTGCCATCCCTCAGCATGCATCTCAGATTTTATTGCCTGACAAAGTCTAAACTCCAGACTGTTCTGTGTCCTCTGGTCAATGACTAGTCCCTATGTCACAGGGACCCGCTTAGCTAACAATTTGTATAGGCCACTACTTACTAAGCTGCTGCTATGTTTACCTCTGTAACTATGACAATGACCAATTCCCCATCTTGCAGGGACCTGCTTAGCTAACAATATGTATAGGCTGCATTTGACTAAGTTGCTAATGCATTGTACCTTGTAACTACACTATCCCCCCACCGCTTAGCTAACTTGCTGTATAGGCCACTACACTTTAAGTCTGCTCGGCCTACTCTGTGTATTATCCTACTGAAACTATGTACCTCAGTGTATTGTTACCTGTTATGTTGCATCTCTGTAACCTGACGAGGAGCCTTTAGAAATGAGTCCATGACTCAAAGGGTTGTAATTCCGATGTACATAAATAAATAAATACATTTAATCCATGGTCACCTGATGGTGTTTGACCAATCAGCTGTTCAGCTTCATGCAACCCATGTTATAAGAAACCATAATCCCAGGTATCTGAATGAGGAAACAACTTCAAGCAGGGAGCCATTCAAGATCATAAAGACCAAGGGAGCCTATTTTTTTTCTGATGCAAAAAAATCACAGAGACAGCTTTTCTGCATTAGGTGTGAGTTTGTTGGTGCAGAACCAATGTTGGACTTTCCTAAAGTCGCCTTGGATCTGTGTTAGCAATTCAATAGGCAAAGAGTACAATGTCAATGGCATGCATGGGGATATTTGTGAAGACACATGCTTTGAGGAGGTTTTTAAGAAAACAAAGAACATGACAGGGCTCAGCAAAATGCAACACCTGAGCTGATGGTGAGGGAGAGTGACTTTCCTATAAAGCCCACTTGAGACCTAGCTGCAAGGTAAGAACTGAACCGAGAGATAAGTTGATCCATGCAAATGGTTCACTATGAGGACAGGGTTAAAAAAGGGGATATACAGTAATTGGCAGTACAAATATGAGAAACTATGAGTAAAGGAACAGATTAGGCAGAACCTTCCATTTAAACGTCAATATATATACTGTATGCTGGCTAAGCTGCCAGAGGAGGTCATAGAAGCAAATGGTATACAGTTAACGGGTTCGTTTGCATGATATCTTTATGAGAAAAGTTGGAACAGAAAATGCAAAAAATAAAACTATAGGGAAGCTTGAGAATAACAAACTTACTTGAGGCTGGTCAGCTTGAACAAAATGGTCATTTCCTGCTACCCAAATTCTTATGTTCTTACATACTAGGAAAACTGAATTCCTACCAAGAAGATAAATGGACTGCATTTTAACATAAGATGTCCATACTGCTATCTTTACATCAATGTGAATATAGTACCATCCCTTAGGTTGCCGTTTAGTTTCCTTCATAATAATTCTATTCTGTGGCAGTAAGCCAAAGTATACTACTATGTCTTTTTATGTAACAGTATCTTAAAACAACAGTCTAAGATGTAATCTGATGGGTATTGTAAAAGTGCATATTTTTACTACTTTTCTTCTATGGAAAGCTTTAACAAGAAAGAAGCACAACAATATGTAACAAGGTAAATTTATTCAATGTTTCCTAGCTAGTATGCGTAATGTTTATTATTTTTTTTATTCACAATTACATGCTATAAAACTACTGAACATATATTTTTGATGGTAACATTCTGTGCCATATGTTTGTTTTTATGGATTAAAAGACAGTAAATATTTAAAAACAATGGTATTTGAAAGTAATGGATTCCAAAATAAACACAAAACACATTCAAAGCAAGAAGTCCCTGAAACATATTGAAATTATTTAGAGACATTGTTTCCATACCCTTGATATTTTCAGGGAAGGAATAAAACAAAGTCCTGAGGGAGAATACTTGAGAAATTGACCTAATATCTAAGTGTTTGTGGGCATAGCTCAAATCTTTGTTTCTTCATTTTCTTTTGCACTGTAGTTTCTGATAGAGTTCATGTTGAAAAATTACTTTTTTGCCTTAAGGAAAACTTCACTGCAATATAACTTGGAAGCCACATGTTCAGCATCAACGTAAAATATAGTTACATTTTAGAATGAGTTGAAACATAGCATAAAAGTATATTCAAGCCTGAAAAGATTTTCGCCCATAAACTCTTAAAATAATGGTGCTTATGACGACAAGCTCAGGCATTCCATGCATACTTCTGCTCTCTCTAAAACATGGTACAAAATACAAGTGTATGGTCAGGGTTAGAGATTTTATATGCCTTTTGCAAGCTTTTGATGGGGGCAGCACAGAAGGCCATAGCCAGCCACTGGCTGCCAAAAGATGCTCTCACATTACAGGACTGGATACAGATAGTGGGGGCAGCTATCAAATGGTGCAGTTAACTTCCTCCCAAAATCTTATTTCCAGGTGGCTAAGATGGGTTATGTACATGGGGGAAAGGGACCCAAACTTCTCTCCCTAACTGATTATTATGAAACAGATAAATGTGACAAGAGACATACTGGAATACCATTACACTTAGCTATGCTCTACAATCAATGCTGAATAGTATGGTAGCACAATGATGCTGTTTCAGAAGACTCCTAGAGTTGTGATATTTTTGATGGATACATAGCTTTAAAATATCTCTTGTATTTTATTTAAGTTATATGCCATAGTGCTATACAGTTTACATGTCTGGAGGATGCCTATTCCTGTACAATTTTTATTTTAACATTAAACTTTTTATTAAAATTGTAATCAACAGTACAGTAGTATAATGTATTGGTACATGAACAGTCAGGAGTTGCACAGTCAGCACAACAGTAACATCTTAGTCCATATTTCATTAACAAACAGAACAGTACACAAAGAAATTAAGCAGCAGTAGTACAAGCAAGTTATAAAACAGCTTTTTTTTTTTTTTTTTTTTTTAAGTATTACACATCAGCTCTAACCTATTGCTCAAAAGTCAGTAAGACGAGGGTACTGGAAACCTTTGGGGCAAATTCAGTTAGTGTGCCGAGAGGCTGTGTATCCTTGCAGTTACATGAAGGAAGCCCATGTTAGATGATATTGTTGCATTTTCCCCATCGCAAGATGTGACAGCCTTTCCAAGGTGGCCAACTGTCCCATGGACTGGAGCCATTCATTGAAGGTTGGAATTTCTGTGGACCTCTAATGTCTGAGGAGGAGGTGTTTGGCTATAATTGTGGCTGAGATGACCCACATAACCGCAGGGTTAGCCTTAGAAATATTGAGAGGGGTTATGTCCAGCAGTACTAAAGGTGCATCTAAGGGCACTTGCAGAGGATGAATCTTGTCGCAGTAGTCCCTGACTGCTCCCCAAAACTAGGCTATGAGAGGGAGCCTTCATGCTGGCTGCACTTCAAACAAAGGTCTGAGTGGACAAATACCCATTTTCTTTAGTAGCTGGGGTGTAGAGGTGGTCGAAGCACTCCCACTTCACAAAAAAGAGCACTTAATGTATTATTCCCAAATCCACGTAGTGCTCCGCAACATTAAGCAAATGACTCCACCTATATATTTGAATGTGAAGAGCACTGATTTCAATGGACTTCGCATTACTTCACTTTGTATTACAGCTTTCCTCTTAATTTTAATGCGGAATGCCATTGATTTTAATGGACTTCTCTTTACTTTGCCTGTTTATTGCTATTTGAGGTGAATTTTGCATTGATTCATGGGATGGCAGGTCACATGGGCTCTATATTGTCTTGCACAGCCTCAGTTCTGCATAATGTGTGTAGTGGAAAGCTGGAGACAGTTTGCTCTCAGAGCTCTGAGAATCAAACCATCAAAAAGCTTTGAAAAATCACTTTTGATCCAATTATTTTGTTCCAAATTTAGGACGACTGTGGGAAACCCTCCTGTACTTAGATCGAGTGTTGATTGTTTTTTCTGTGCATTTTGAATGTTAATTTAGAATATTCAGCCTGTGTACTGACAGACACTGCTGAAGTGTGCTTCAGGGGAGGGGTGTATCTGTGGTGGAGTGAGATTCACATGAGGCGGTCTTTCTAATTGTTTTGTACTAGTAGTGTGTGTTAGTATTTGTGTGTTTATGTACACACAGTAATACTTGAAGTAATTTTTGATAATTATTTTCTGTGTGTTGTAGTGCAGTGCATATTTTCATTCTGTTTAAAAGATTTGTTGATATAGTGTACTGCACTGTTACATTTTCTGTGCATTACCTGTACAGTGTGAGTGTGCGTGTGACTGTGTGTGTGCCATCAAGTCAGACACATTTTTATTGTGCCACACAGTAATCGCTGCACTCTGAACTGGTTATCCATCTACAGTATTTTTTACTGCTTGCTTCTATCTAACTAGTGGACTGCTACCGTAGCACCCCCCCCCCCCCACAACCTGCAAAAGGTATAATTTATTTTTCCAGTTTTGGATTTGTGTGACCACTGGTTATGGCGTTTGTGTGCCTGTGCAGCTGCATCTCTTTGTAGAATGCAATCTGCGTCTGTGTGTTTGCATCTGTTTAGTGCCCAGTCTGCAACTGTAAGCCACAGCTGTTTGTTTTTTTGGATTCCCATCCACCCCAAATTTCAGAAATGTAAATTTGTTGTGAATTTCTTGTGTAATCCTAAAAAATGTCTGCAAAGAGACATGCATGCAAAGATGCTTCTGGCCATGGCACTGCTGCTAGTGGCAAGAATGGCCATAGGTGCGACAGTATGCAGCAGAAGTGCATAGTTGATGCCAGTAAAGGGATTTCTCTATGTTTTTCACAGCACAATCAGTAGCTTCAATCATGGTTGGAGATGCCATTTGCCCCACTGGTGGTAATGAAGTTGCTGATGGCATGAGTATTGCCCCAGTTTCAACCTGTGACAACAAGTTAACCGGTTTCTCAAATATTGTGGAGTCTAAAGCTTAATACAACCGCAAGGAAAGGGGGGGGCATGACAGAAACTATCAAGTACTGAAAGGGAATCAACAACATACAGTACAAGAGGGTAGCATCTTTCAGAAAAAGAGATGTGCATGAACAAGGGGCAAAATTTGAAGATAGTGGGGGGACGAATCAGGGGCAATGTCAGGAACTATTTTTTCATGGAGAGGGTGGTGGGTGCAAGGACAAACAAAAACTAATGATCAATTTTATGGTGTGAGAGCAGCAGTTGAAGCATGCCCATTATTTGGAGTTGGTGCACCTCCATGCACTCCAACCGCTGCTCCATGTTGTCAATCCGGTGATTCACATGGTCCAACTCACTCCACATCAGGCTTAAATTGGCATGTGTGGCAGGTATTCATGCAGGGTTGCCACCATCACCTGCAGGTTGTGGATGTGGAGCAGCCACTTACTCCATGGCCTGCCCCTGCTTGACACCACATGCAGGTGGAGGCTGTGCTGCCACTTGTTGCCCTGCAGAGCCAGCAGGTGCATTTCTGCCCTGTCTGGCAAGCTTGGCCTGCCAATCTGCATGGTGGTGGTTGCATAGGTGGGTGTGCTGATCACCTGTGCCCAAATGACTTCCCTTGGGGCCACAACACACCACGTCACGGCACAAATTGCACTTCACTACATCGGTGTCCACAAGCAGGGTAGTGAAGAACTCCCACACTAATGAGCTCCGGGGAGGACCGAGCACAGGTGGGAGGGGTGAGATATTGTTGCCGGCTGCTGCTGGTGCTCAACTGGGGTCGGGAGTGGGGAAACCTGCTGCTGCTGCAACTGCTGTGGCTCCTCCCTCACTTCCTGCTGAGCCGCTGGTGCAGGGACAATGGCAGGTGGTGGCACTGATGGGGGGGTGCTGGTAGGTGCCACCGGAGGTGGTGCTTCCATGGCACCACTACCTCCTGCTTCAGGGAGGGGACCACTAGCCTGGAAGGTGCTCCAGTTCACATGCAGCATTTATAGTTTTTGCTATCTCTCTGTCTCCTCTCAAAGCGAGGTTTATATTTTTTGTTATCTCAATGTCTCCTCTCAAACACAGTTCTTTCTCCCACACTAGGTAAGGCGAAAGTGAAAGTCTTTCACTGTCTTGCATAATTAACTTTCTGCCTGAAGCATGTGACTTGCAGACTCTGAGCCATGTGATCTGTGGGCTATTACAATGCTCACTCACTCCGCCTTTAAAAGAAAATAAAGTGAAGTAACACAGAGTCATCATAACGCAACATCATTATGATATGAAGTAGCAAAGTACTGCATTTCAATGGGCATTTCGCACTGCTATATGTAGAGGTGGAGTAGGCCACTTCGCCACTACTACGCTAGCAAAGTTAAACTTCACTGTGTCTCTACTGGGGTGTCCTGTACCACTGGTGCAGAATGTTTAGCTGGATCAGTTGGGCCCATGCATCCCTGCAACAAGTCTGGGCTCTATACCAGGCAATTCTCCACTGTTGATTGGAGAGAGGTATAAGAAGTTAATTCTACCATTGGGATTGGACCTTTGCTATGGAGTGGTGCTCAGCATCCCTTAGAATTTTACATAAGGTGCCTGCCACTCCCCTGGAGAGTTTCAGCCACGCCTTCAGGGGTGCACAGGTAGGGCTTCTGAGTAGTTCTTGAAACATGGAGAAAGTAAGGATTTGATTTGCAGGAAGAACCAGAAGCCCTGTTTGGGTAAATTACACAAGGTGGTGAAATCATAAAAATCCCATTTGGGGCACAGATCTTGGACAGTGATGATACCTTTCACCTTCCATCACCCACCTAACATTGGTTTGTGGTCAATGCAGAACATCTCATTGTTCCATAGGGAAGTGAGCTCAAGGGGTGGTGCAGAGAGATGAAGCCAAGAAGTGATTCACTTCCAGCAATTGAGAGATGTTGATATTGTGGGGTGTTTAGGTGCCATCCTGATTTTAGCAGAGTACACCACCATCCTTGGACTTAGGGTTTGGTACAAGGTCCCCTCTATGGCAATCCAAAATGAAAGGGTAGTAGAAATTGGGAGGAACCACTTAACTGTCTGAGCTTGTGTAAAGGCCATGTGGTAATCCCCAAGGTTCAGGAGCCCCATGCCCCTTTGGTCCAGTGCTGCCTCAGTTTGGTCCTACTAAAATGGAGTGGTAGACCCTCCCACAGAAAGTTCCCAATTAGGGCATCTATTTTCAAGAACCACATGCTAGGGATTTCTGACAGTAGGTTGGCCAGAATGTGAAATATTTTTGGCACTGCTACCATTTTGATGGATACTAGTTTCCCAACAAAGGACTTAGTCAACAGTTTCCAATGGGTGAAATCTTTTTGTAGGGTGTCTGGGGGGGGGGTGAGGTTGGCTTTGCATAGATCAGATAAGCAGAGTGATTTTGATACCTGGATAGGAAATCCCTGCCTTACTCCAGAGCCGTGATGTTCCCCTTAATATCTGTTGGGTACAATTCTTGTTCAGAGGGAATACCTGTGTAGCACTGATATTTCCTAGAATCGGGACAGAAGACTTTGGAATGGTTTACTGAATGTTGGATGTCAGCTATTAATATAAAGTCAGCAGCATAAAGCAAAGTCCTAGAATTGGCCAATCCAGTTGTGATGTCCTGTAGATTTAGGTGCTTCCTGGTTATCCTCATATGGGGCCTTTACTAAAGCAGTGAAGGACTTGTATCCATTTACGTGCAGCTGTAGATAGTAATAATACTGGATGCTAGTATGTAGTGTATGTATTTTACTCAGTAGGAAAGCTGTATGTAATAATGTCATTTGTACTATGTCCATGATGATAGTATGTGTGTTTTTTAGAGTAACTTTAAGGCAGAAAACCACAGGAGTGTCTTGTGAATAGGGTAGTAAAATCCTAATGGCATGATTCCTATATAAAAAAAAAGTTTTGTCTGTCTGTCCGTCCGTCCATCCATCCATGTATCTATCTATCTATCTATCTATCTATCTATCTATCTATCTATCTATCTATCATGGAAAAAGGCTCAACATCCAGCAGGAAATGGAGTGGGGGATAGAGGGCAGCCATGTCTAGTGCCCCTCTGCAATAGGAAGGCCTCTGATAGAGTGCTATTTGTCAGAAGTCTAGCAGTGGGTGGTTGTATAAAAAGCGTACAGCTCCCCAAAAAGGTGGGACCAAAACCCACAGTCTTGTGAACTTCTAAGCTGTTACACAATTTGACTGAGTCGAAGGCCCAGGTCTGTGATCATAGCCTCCCAAAGTGTTGGTGTGGGGCAGCTTGTGGTAAGGCCTCTTGGAATGTACGTAATAGTAGGGGTCAAAATCTCCTTAATTGGCCTGGTACAAATCAAAAGGAAAGCCATCCTCTCAGGTGAATTTTGCTTGTTCATGGATTGCACTGTGTAGGGGACCTCATCTAGAGTCAAGGGAGTCTCTAGAATAGATTTGCTCTATAATGTGATCCATGAACAAGAAAAAAATCACCTGGGGGGATGACTTCCATATTGATTTATACCAGGCTGAGAAGAAGTTTTCCCCCCTACTATCACGTATGTTCCATTTGGTCTGCAGACAAGACTGGGAGCCACAGGGAATGCAGAAAAACCTTGATGTGCTCCTGTGAGGGAGGTTAGGAAGAGGAATATAGGGTATGGTAGAAATTCTGCATCACTTTATTGATATCCTTGGGAGAGGACTGTAGTTGGCTGTCACAGTCTCGCAGCCAGGGAATACATCTGTCTGCCTGCATTTTTCACAGTCTGTCGAACAAAACCTTACTTCATTTTCATCTCTCTCCCAATATTTATGATAAGTTATGAAGAGAGCTAACTCAGCCTTCAGGGTGTATGCTGGTCTGCAAAAAGAGACCGGCCTTGTAGCAGTTCCTGAAAAAAGGTGGGAGAGTCCTCATTAGTAGCATATACTACACTGAGCAAGATAAGAGAACCTTTTGGCATTCTGATTTTCCACAATACCCACTGTCCCTTCTCATCCATACAGATGTTCTCTACAGTCCTCTTTAGAGGCTTATGCCACAAAATGGAAGCACCCTGTTTAGCCGATTGTGAGGAGCAGTGTATTTCACTTCTACCCACTCCTTCACTAATTTTTTAGCTTCATGTGAAATCAGTTTGATTTCTTGGAGGAAGACCACTTGTGTCCCATGTTTCTTTAGTTGGGCAAGGATCTTTCTCCTTTTGTTTGGGGAGTTTAATCCCCAAACATTCCAGGATACAAAAGTTGTAATAGCCATGGCTCCCATCAGAGGAGGGTATACATAC
This sequence comes from Neoceratodus forsteri, assembly GCA_016271365.2. Taxonomy (NCBI): domain Eukaryota; kingdom Metazoa; phylum Chordata; order Ceratodontiformes; family Ceratodontidae; genus Neoceratodus; species Neoceratodus forsteri. Next base: position 781,946,305 of record CM028133.1, read on the forward strand.
TGAGCTAGAAAGCAGTGACCTTAGACCCACCCTCTCCCTTTGGGTTAACATGTAGAATGTGGAATGTCCCCAAAAGATAGCAATGCAAAGGTAACCAACAGCCTATTCCTCCTAGGACTACCCTAAACCCAAGGATCAACACTGTGTTTAAAGTTCTAAAAACAAGTAGTAAAACACTGTAACTAACATCTTCACATAACACTGTCATAACAAGAAACAGCTGAAATAGTTGTTGTGCAATGGGTAGATTTATAAGAATGTAGCAGCAAAGTTGAACCTATGAACCATGCATCCTTATTCCAGGATCCCACAGTGTCAAAGACGATCCAAGCGGAAGTGTTAAAGCAGAAGAGTTAGCTTCAGGATGGCATATCCTCCCCAGCTATTTAATTAAACATGGGTGAGCTGGATAGGAAAGTGTACTTGCCTGGTAACATTATTACATAAAATAGTCAGTCAACAAATAACCGCTATAGACACCTGACAGAAATGATCAGAAGCCATACAGACATCAGAAAATGGCCGGCCCTGCATCGCCTGAGCAGTGCCCCAGTCAGTCTTGACAGGATGCAGGCCCTACCCCATGTGCAGGGTCAGCATTCCATAGAGTTTATGAAGCCTTTTTGTTGCAAAGCCTGCTGTAAGAGAGTAGTTGGTCATGTTTAGGCAGTCTCATATATGCTGGAACATTTGTCTTCCAACAATCTGTCACCTCCTCCCCCTTCCGAGGGCCACAAACAAGTAGAGGGTGAGGGGAATCCTAGCCACTACAGGATTGGTGAATGTGATCTGACTACATGATAATATTATCTGCTATTACACTTGCAGCAAAAGGGATTCACTCCCCATTTCAGACTTTCTTGGAGTGTTCCAGTACAGTAATCCACATAAAGCACATTTTTAGTAATCACAGTAACTAAAGCAAAACGTGACAAAGCTCCTGAGTAGGTAATTCCTTTTGTTTTTCTTAAAATCAGTCAAGCATGAACTGAGCTTTATGTCCGGGCTCAGCCCATTAAGGAAAAGATAGTGGCTGATTGTCTTTAGTAGCTCTTTTAAGAGGGAGGAAACTCTGATGATGCCCTTAACTGGGTCTTGAGTTCCAATCTGCCACGTGAGGTTTGGGCGAGGGAGCAGTATAGTCCTACTTTTAAAGCATCCCGTTATCTCAGAGTGAAAATTAGGCTCTAACCCCACATCAGAGTGCAGCTGGACAACAGACAAGAAGGTCTCGGGTGGATTGGATGCTGCTGCTACAGCCTAAGAACATAGGTAGGCCTCATCTTTAGCTGGTGTGTTGAGTGGCAGAGAGGGTATTCTCAGACAGTGGATAAGGAGAGTATTTTTTTGGATTGAGAAGGGGCCAGTTTGGGAGGTTTCTGCTGGGCCTCTGCCAAAGTGGGCCTTTGTGATTATGGCAGTGGAGCTGGAGGCCTATCTTCTGCTGTTCACAAAGAAGTGCAACGGTTGTTCAACGTCAGCTCACTCAAGCTGTCAAATTATGGCTCTCTTATGTGCTCTGTGCTCCTGCTGAGGATTCGAGGCTGAGGGGCCTATAGAAGGTTAGGTCACTAAACACAATCTTAATTTCTCCAATATCAACAGGAGCCACTGGGAGTTCTATTTTTCTGCCGGAGGTCCAGGTCGCCAAAGGCAGAGTGAACACCACAGACTCGAGTTTTACACACACTCCCATGTTTTATTTTATATGATTGCTGGGTATAATTTTTTTGCCACAGTAATTATATAAAATAAAAGCGGTTCCTGTGCGACTGCAGACCGGTCGGGTTTTAGCGCTGTCCGCAGTCCGAAGCACCAGCAGAGGAAATGTTAACCTTTTATTCTTTTTTCTTTCTTTTGCTTAAAACAGCCCCATTTAAGGACATTAGCCCAGTGAATTTTTTTTTTTTTTAATAAAAACTTACCGTCGAGTCCGAGTGGCAGTGAAGTCTCTTTTGGTAGGTGGCCAGCGCTGAAGAAGGGAACAGCCACAGCTGGCACATGCACAGAGCTAGGGGAAACTGGGTGCATGTTCACCATTATAACTAGCGGGTTATAACGACGAATTACAAACTGGTTTCCATTAGGGAAAAAACGAGACCCAGTAATTATAATGTGATTCTACATGAACAGACTGCAAACAATGCTTGGTTTGAGAAGCTGGCTAATACGCTTCTGATTAAAAGTTTATGACTGATAGGTCTCCCACAAAAAGTGTAGGAGAAAAGTTTCAGACAGACAGTACAGCAGGTGCTATGTGGTCTTTTCAACCTGGATGCCTCTTTCAGCATCGCTATGGCTTTTGTTGTTAGGGCCAAATACTCAAAGCCCTCTGCAGGTAACAGGGCTCCTAAAATTAGCAGAGTCCCAACCCCCCAACACACACACATACAGTGTATGTGGAGCACTCTGTGGGATCCTGCCTGACCCTTTGCCCACAGAAAGGCTTCACCAGGCCAATCCCATGGTGCTAGACAGTGGGTGAAGTGCAGAGCTAAGCTTTGTATTATCCCCAAAGCCATGTGCTTTGCATGACAAGAGGGCACAGAGGACACAGCGGGACCTGCCAGGATGCAATGGAATACTGCAGTATTCTGCAGCAGTTACTGCAGGAAATGAGGCAATTTCAATGCAGTTAACTCTCTTGTCATGCAGTAACCTGAAGCACTGCTCTGCATCCCAGAAGGCCCCACTCCGTGTAGTTTGGCCACCTGTTGTAACCCATCCACAACCCATTTCATGGGTGCCAACGTCCCTTGGAGCTCACAATGGGCTATCGATCCAGTGACCCAGTCCACTGAAAAGACATGGAGGACTGGGGGAATTTGGTGAACCATCTACATTCATTCTGGCAGACTGCTGTGTTTCACAGTCCCCTGCCAGCAGGGGATTCAGTCACCTTCTGGATTAGAAGCCTAGCGATCAGCTCAGCTCTGATCCCCCTAAAAGTACCATCCCAGCCAGTCCCCTGTGTCCACATGGTTATCCTGACTCAAGAACATGGATGGCTTGAGGCTATGGATGTCACCTGTGGGCTGGTCTCTCAGAGTGGTGTGAGCCGACAATGGGCACATTGCACATATGCTGGCTAACTGTGAACTGGGGCCTTCATTTTTATATTTGATTGACCACAGGTCATTTAAAGTTTACTTGAAATGGTTGGGAAAATCTAATTCTGCCATCTCCATATGTCTGTCATTAGTATGTACTTTTATGACTTTTTCAGAGCATAATTTCATTCTTCAGCTAGCCAGAGAAAGAAAACGCATGTGTACTATGAGGGTGCAAGACTGCTTACTAAATGCTCATTAATGTTCAGAAGTTTTTCTCTGATCATAAATTATTAAATGCAAATAAGACCAACACAAAGTACAAAAAAATTATAGAAAATAAAAGTTCAATTTCAAGTGAAGACATTAACAAACATTAGAGGAAGTGGATTGATACAAACATGTGCGTATTCGGCTGCATTCTGGTCGAAACTATTAATCACTTGTGGATAAGATGAAAACTGTATATCCTATGCTAGCAGAACTGTATCAAAACAAGAATGTTTTGGATTCACAAACAAAAAAATAGTTATAAATGGTAATTCTCCTATGGCTGGACTATGGTAACATAGTATATAGATAGATAATAACACAGGATTAAATAAATTAGCAGTACTATTGAACTGATTACTAAAATATGTTTCTGACAATACAAGCCAGTTGATGTGCCCTCTCTGGAAAACAGACATTAAAAACACTGGTTTTCTTTTATAGACAAAGTTCTGAACAATAAGGCTCCAAGGCATATTTCCAAACATTTATAATAGCCGGCCCACTGGCACAGAGGTTAAATTTCAGTCTGCGACGCTGACACCCCAGGTTCAGGAACGGACTTGGTATGTTGAAGGGCTGGACGGGGCGGGGGGGGGACTGAGCGTTGTTGGGACTGCTCTCCTCCTCCAGGGTGAGGAGGGAGTGACCAGCATGTGACTGACTCCTAGGATGCCTCCCAGTGTTTCTTCCCACCAAGGCCCTTGTACAGTCTTCTGCGGGGGGTTGTGCCTTCCCAATGATCCCACCAAGAGGGGGTAAGCCTGGGTGGATTGCTGCTCTGTATAAGTCCTGGGGTGGGCGGAGGAGTCATGGACCGAGCCCTCAGAGGACTGGCACCTAAATGCATACTCAATAAAAAAAATTTATCAATCACATAGTTACAATATATTTACCATATAGTTACAATATAGTTACAATTCTCGCTCACCTCAAGATACTGTACTAAGTACTAAAAGCATAAAAAGAAAATTTCTGTAGGTGAATTATCATTTGCTTATGCTGCTCCCTTAGTTAGAACAAGTTCCCTTGTGATCTAGGACACATACATAACTATGTACAATAAAAAAAGAAAGTGTTTAAATACTTGAATAAGCTTTCTGCATGCTTTACTTGATTTTAATAATGTATGCCCTTTGAAATGAAATATGTTCTAACCAACGATACTTCTAAGTGTTGCCGTTTTTTACTCTGATATATGGTAATTGGCATGAAATGTTGTATCCTAGTATAATAAAGCACTCATCTGAAGCAACCTCATAAATACAAATTGATGAATTGATTGTATCTAATTTTTAAACTTTACAGTGGTAGCCTGTAAGAAGATATACTGTATGTCTGAATATATCACAGAACTCCAACTGAAAGTTAAAGAAATGTCCTGTGATGCATCTGGGCATTCTGCATCATGTCACTGGCTACCACTGTACATAACAAACATGTCTGTTTTGCAATTTGTATTTTTTACTTATTGAAATCTAGGATTACAACCTTTGAGCTACAAGCTCATTTACAAAGGTTCCATGTCAGACATAAAGGCACAGATAAGCACAGTACAATACAATTCAATACAAGAAAATTATTGAAATAAAACTAGGCAAGGAGGGCTGTAGGGCAATTAAACTACAGTAGGGACAGGTGATAGCAGTTTCTGTACTATCATATGAGATAAGAGAATATAGGAGAGAAGCAGGATAAGTAGGTTATTTGGGTGGCACTAAGGCCAGGAATAGTGTGGGGGGGGTGGACATAGGCAGTGGTGGAGGGATGGCAGTAACCTCAGGCACAGGGTCACTTTGTTAAGGCAGAGGGTGGGTGAGAAAGCAGAGGCTAGGGTGGGATGAGGATAACAAGAATAGAGAAGGGGGCAGGGAGAGGGGAGATGAGAAATGGGAATGGAGGTAGGAGCTGTGCTGGGTGGGTAACTGACAGGTGCAAACGGTGGGGGTTCTTAGTTATTTAATGATGCATCTATTCTGTAACCTTGCTACCAGTTTTCCACAGAACCCACATGAAAAAGGGATGGTCCATCTCACTGCAGTGTCATTTAATTTGTGAGGCAAGACAGTGCCAATATTAGGGTTACACCAGCCCTACATCGTATGATCGTTCAAAACCTGAGGAACACCACACCACTGACTGGCCAAGAATCCTGAGACTCTGGCCCCAATATATAAAAGTGTTGTGTTAACCTTGATTAGCAGTGGTACTCTGGACATAGCAGTATTCAGAGGCACCGCCCAAACCTGGCAGGTTGATCACCCAAATGATAACGCTATGCCCATGCAAATGAGGGATCCCTCATGCATAATGGCACAGTGGTATATTCGGAGGTTGTGGCAGTGCAAAACTGCCACCAGTGCAGTACTGTTTACCGATGAAGAGAACCTGTTATTAACTTTGTGCCACGTTGTACCCCCCCCGTATGGTTAGCCCATGTACTGGAGGCTGCACCCCTTGATGGCTATCGGTGCTATACATCCCCTACCCATTGTCCATGTAATCAAATGCAACCCCAGTGCATATCCCTCTCTGGCACTGGTATAGCCCTCCAGTCACCTCTTTGGCTGGCCACTGTCTGCCATTCACAGAGTGGGATCACATATACTACAGAAAGTGTGAAACTACAGTACTCATGATCATGTTCTGTGAATGGCAGACCGCAGCTGTACAAGGAGGTGAGTGGAGTGCTGTGCAAGTCACCATCCTTGGCTGTAAGACCAGTGGCCAGGGTTAGGGGTGCAGGGCAGTGGGTCCTCAGTGGGTGAATGGGTGAGGGTGGATAAATGGATGGGGGGGTGGCACACAGACGGGGTGGGCAGCTAGACCATCTGGGACACCAGGTATGTCTGCAACCGGGGTGATCGGGAGCAAGGGGGAAATCACTGGACTAACAGAAAGGGATACACACAGGTGGTTGTGCTTGACTACATGGGCATGCAGGGGTGGAGATACACTAGATGCCAGGGAACAGGGTTTATTGCTGCTACTTGGGTGATGGGGGACCAGGGAGTCCTTTCTTCTCCTGCTCTGCACTGGCACTAGGTGGCTGATGCATACATCTTAATGAGCCCATAATGGGCATGCAAGTGGCCCTTTTTGTGTCATGCATGCTAGGGTTGAATATTTATTTATATATTCATTCATTAATCATATATTTATTTATTCATAAGTGTTTTATCCGGTACACATACACAGATATACAAACAGTCTCATTTATAGATGTGTCCTGCGAGAAGGGGGTGAGGAACACGAGCAGGAAAAAACAACAAAAAAATACATAGAATATTCTAAAATATACATTATACTTCATAAATTATGTGCATGTTACAACAATCACAGGTATGGTCTGTAAGGAAAGGACAGATGTACACAAAATAACTAACATCAGGCACAGTCTCAGTATGACAGTTGGCCCACAGGAGCCCTGTTGCTATCCCATTTTGGGCGTGCTCTATCCCATGGGCCATGCACAGTCTTGGGTCATGTTAGCACAGCTCATATTAACTTTGGGCTGCACCAGCCTGGCCCCATATTCCAACCACTAGCATGTTGTGTTAGAGCATGCTAACTGTCTGAATATATGTAGCACAGATCCAGCTGTGAACTATTTTCAGCGCAGTGCTACAGGTTACGCAGTGCTATCGACCAGTTCTGAATATGGGGGGCCTTTGATCCCAACTTTTTCATTTCACAACTTTTGTGCTTTAACCTTGATTATAAATGCTTTATTGCAGTCTTTGCAATTAATTGCTGACTCTACCCTTTGTTTAGTCCTATGGTATGCAAACAATAATACCCAACAGGGTGGGCAGTATTGGGCAATACCAGACAACCCAGGGGTGTAATGAGGCCCGATGCCACAGGCGGATGGCGTTATAGCCCCTGGAAAGTCTGGTATTGCCATCTGGCCCACCCTGGAGGGTATTATTGCTCTTACAAAATGGGCTATCAGTAAAATTTTTAATTAAATTAAGTAGAAAATTAGAAAAAACATTATAAATACATTTTAAAAGGAATAAAAGTATTTTCCTTGTAAAGTAGTCCCTGTACTGCTATTCTTGGCCAGTAGAGGGCACTGCTGTTTAGGAAACATGTTTCAGTAGGTTTCATAGCTGTCCCATGGTTTCATGGGAGTTGTAGTTTGTGGTAGGGCAGCTTAGGTTTCAGCTTGTCAGTGTGGCTACAGAAGACAGGAGCGAGACTTTGTAACTTTGACCTTTTTTTTTTTTTTTTTATTAAATTACTGCATTATTTCTGTCACCCCCAATTTCACTTGAGGAGTTTACAGTGTTAGACCAGGCAGACTGCAGCGAGGATGCTGATCCAGAGAGTGTGATTGGGTTATTGGGAGCACTGCATCTCTAACGAGAGGAGATCTTTTTTTTTTTTTTTTTTTATAAAATTCAGAAAGTACTGTGAGTGTATAACAGTTGTTTTCCTCAAGCAGGGAATCAAGATGTATGATCAGTGAGCTGGGCACTTTCACGATAGGCTAGCATTACTACTTTTAACAGAAAAAAGTGTTTTTGTTTCCTCAGAGTAGCGCTTAATACCCAACATGCTAGTGCTACTATTTTAAACTGAAGAACTGTTTTGTTTTTAAGGGGATAAAACAAAAGAGAGTGTGAGCATGGGGGGGGGGCACGTCTCTCACTAAGCGATAGGCAAGAAATGGTGGCAAGCGACTTTTGAAAATTCAGGGTGCCCATGGATAGGCTAAGTCATGTGGCACCCCATATTTGCATTTGTTTTCCACTTGGCCTATACTGAAAGTTAATGTACCCTCCTGGTGTGGCTTTCAGTCAATGAGAGACATCCTAGTGTCCAGCCTATTTTCTAATTGTAATTATTAGTTTGTTTGTATATTGTACATTATAGTATTTTTACAATGTACTGTCTCTTCTCTGGGACCCTATAAATATCCCCCTGGGTATTTCTTCTTTTTTTTTATCTCATCTCTGTTTTTCTCCCCCATGGAGTGGATCTCCGTGATCCCACGGCCACCAGCACCTGTGGCACCCCCTCAGAGCCGGTCATTAATCGCTCACATTGCTGTGAATGCAGGATCCTCTCAGGTATCGGGAGCTCTGGGCATGTCCATCAGCCAACGAGATCGCGTCCAGCCATTTTTTGCCTGGTTTTCTTGCCCCAGAGAGCCGGACGTGCAATAGCGTACAAGTACATATGTGCAGACACCTGCCACACCCCCCCAGCTCTGCTGCTCACTGCTGTAGTGCTACTGGCCTCTGCCAGTCACTGCTACAGTGCAATGCAGTGCCCCAGCCCTACCCAGAGAAGGAGAGCAGTCGTGGGATGCTCGATCCTTCCTCTCCCCGCCAACCCCCTGCAGCCTGAGTCCATTCCCAAACCCGGGTCACCAGTGTGGCGTCCAGCGCCTCAACACTCAGTGCCACCGGCCAGGCTCCTCTGTGTATTTCTTATTGTACATGTTACCCCTATTTGTTGTAAATTTTAACTATGCATATATTTTGGATCTGTAGTATTGCATACCCTATTTTGTTCCTTATTCTTTATCCCTGATGCTACCTGTACCTTCACCCCCTGGCCACAACAGGAAATGAGCCAGTGTGGACTGTGTTAGTTTACTTGGTATAATATGCTTAAAGGACACCTAAACCATCTTTTTTACACATTTTTTTTTTTTTACAAATTAATCCATAGGTCTGTAAAGGAGAGGTGGTTGTTTACATTTATACTGAAACTGCGTTTATTAAAGTAGGATAAATGCAGTTGCAAAGCATTTGGAAATTGCAAACACAGCCCCTTCTTATTCAGAAATTCTGTTGTAAGAATCCTAAAATGGCTTCCTTCATCATGTTGATCATGAGAGAGATGTCAGCTGTGCAGATGTAGTCTAGCTCTTCTATCCTTATTCAAATGCGAGTAACTTTAAAATGAACAAGCATTTGTCAATGCCGAATGTTTGCTTGCTAGTATTTGCACTGGAAGTGCAGGAGTTAGAGAGATGCATAATAAGAATGGCAATGAAGTATTGAATTAACACCAACCCCCACCCCACCCTGCAGAGACAGGCATTGGGGGAGTGCCTTTGGGCCATCAGGCATAATGCTCATGCCATTCCACCTCACCCCACCCTGCAGACACCGATAGGTGTCATGGTGTGCCATGGGGTCTTCAGCCCTTGCACACACCCCATTCCATAAGGAAATAACCTGAGATGGGTGCAGTATAGGAGAATGGGCTGAACGTTAGGGCTGAAGACCCCAAGGCACACCTCAATGCCCATCTCTGGCTGCAGGGTGGGGGTGGAATTTTATTTTATTTATTTGTAATGTCAGAAAGACCTTTGAGCGTGAGCTCTTTTACAAAGGTTCCACGTCAGGGTGGACAATAAGACAAAACACACATACAGTGGTTACAGGGTTCAACTCATTAGGCATTAAAGAGCAGTTAAATGAGAATTCGACAAATAGGAGAAAAACAAAGCGGTTGTAAGAGGATACAGCTATATCTAATTTGTTACCCTGGGTAGCTCAACCCTGGAGACCACCAAAATCCACTGATAGACTATGGCTGAGAAAGTGGGTGTGGGGGGTTGAGGGGGCAATACCAAGAGTGTTAAAGAGGATTAATAGCTTACCTGGGCCCTTGGCTAGGCTGGGATGGGGGCAGGGTTTTCTAGGTTTGGTGGCAGGGTGCTACCTTGGGTGTAGGCTTGTCTTTCAAGTAGGGCCTGAGAAGCAGGTGCATTTTGAGCTAGACATTAGGTGCTGTTTGAGGCCTGTTGTGAACTGGGGCAGGCTGTTTGTAGTTTCAGCAGGAGTTCATTTAACCAGAGGGGGGGCTCAGTAGGAGAAAGTACGCTGCCCAAGTGAGGTTCGCCGGAATGGGATGAACAGTGCTCCATTCTTCTTCCCTCTGGTGATGTGGGATGAGAGAGAAGCCTCGAGCAGGTTTCCTGCGCAGGGTGGGGTTTTTCCGAGGAGTGCCTTCTTTCCCAGGAGACAAGTTTGGTATTTGATCCTACTTTTTAGGTTAAGCCAGTTTGTACGCTCATACAGGGTACAAGTATGAGTGTATTGATCTACGCACAGGGTCAGGTGGCATGCCTTATTTAGTGTAATTTGGACCCTGTTGAGTGCTGTATCAGTGGCAGCTCCAGAGACCACTAGCCCGTAGTCTATCGTGGAGAGTATGGAGCTGGAGACTGAGATTCGGAGTGGTTCCTAGGTGAGGGATTTCTTATGTCTATAGAGGACCCCAATCTTTGTATTTACCACTCTGACAAGGGAGTCTATATGGTTCGTGTAAGTGAGAGAGTCATCAATGGTGACCCCTAGGTACTTGAACAAGGGTACCTACTCACCAGCATTACTAGTGATTTTGAGGGGAGTGTGCCTGCTTTTATTGTAGGGGCTGGACTATAGCATGGCCTTGGTTTTCTTGTAGTTCAGCAGCAGCTTTTGCCTACAGAACAAGTCCTCGAGTTTGTTGAAAGAGGTCTGTAGTTCTGTTTGTAGGGCAGCCTGGGAGGTGCTGCTGATCAGCAGCATGGCATCGTCTGCATACAGGATAAGTTTGGTGTCACAGGCCGTGGGTTATTCGTTAACAAAGAGTCTGAAAAGCAAGGGCCCTAGAATTGATCCTTGAGGGACTCCTAGGAGTACATCTCTGGAGCTGGATAACATCTGCCCGATTTTGACTCGCTGACTCCTGTGTGATAGGTAGTCTTTGAACCAATTCAGGGTGTTTGGAGCCACACCCAGTCTTTGGAGCTGGAGTACTAGTAGAGGGTGGTTGATGGTGTCGAAGGCTTTGGTAAGGTCTATGAAGATGGACCCCACCAATCTGCCTTCATCCAGCACCTTGTGCGCATAGTCAGAGTATTTCAGCAGTGCCGTGGTGGTACTGTGTTTTTGCCTGAAACCATGTTGGTTTGGGCAGAGCAGATTGTACTTATTGAGGTATTCTGTGAGTTGATTTGCTACAATTTTTTCCAAAGCTTTGGATAGTGGGAAGAGGATAGATATTGGCCTGTAGTTTGATACCAGTGCCTTATCACCATTCATGTGTACTGGAGTTACCAGGGCTTGGTTCCATACTTCCGGGAATTAAGCTAGAGCTAAGGATTTATTAAGGGCATGCGCATTATGGCCGACGACCCCAAGTCACACTCTGACGCCTGTCAGTCACTACAGGGTGGGGCATTACAGTTGAAAACCCTAATGTCCAGGTTTGTTGGTATTTTCACTCCAAATTTTAAACATGGCCTTTTTTGGACCCCACCTCATGAACAGAGGCACTATCATTTTGTTACTCTATCCTGAAAGGTGATTTTATACAGCGACAATGCCATTCAGTGCCACAGGTGCGAAAACACATTTGGGGCAGGATGTAAAAAATGACAACTATACTGTTTTTGAGGAGGTGGGAAAAAATGGCAATGTTGAAAATCTGGAGTGAAAATATGAAAAACTGGCGAAGTTACGAGCCTGCATAAAAACTCTGTAATGCATGCCCGTAACGCAATCATTTTGTGGAATTTTTTCACCAGGTTTTCAACATGGGCTTTTTGGGAACCCTCCTCATGAACAGTGACACTATCATTTCGGTGCTCCATCCTGAAAGTTGATTTCGCACAGGGACTGCGCCATTCTGTGCCACAGGTGCAAAAACATGTCTCAGGCATGATATGAAAAATGACAACTATATTGATCATAAGGCACTTTGAGAAAATGGCAATGCTGAAAATCTGGACTGAAAATATTAAAACTTGCTGAAGTTACAAGTGTGCGTAGGAACTGCGCCATGCATGCTTGTAATGCAGTAATTGTTTGGAATTTTTAAACCAAACTTGCAACATGGGTTTTTTGGAACCCCACCTCATGAACAGTGACACTGTCGTTTCATTAATCGACCCTGAAAGGTGATTCTGCGCAGCGACCGTGAAATCACCTTTTGGGAAAGAGAAATGAAATGACAGCATTAATGTTCATGAGGTGGGGTCCCAAGAACCCCATGTTGAAAATTTGGGACCAAAACTCCAAAAACAGGCTGAGATATCAACCTAAATTGAAACCCTCCCCCATTCACTGCCATTATAGGGCTTACCATCATTTTTTCAGTTCCCAGTTGGTCTTTGAAGAGTGCAGACGTGTTCCCAGTCCACAGAACATCACTGCTCCCGACCTCCAGAGTTAAGTATGGGTGAGAGGGTTTGGGGAGGGGTGGTGCACAGAGGGGGGGTGCGGGTTGGGGGAGGGGGCTGGCGGGAATGACGAGGGACCATTTTCTTTGTTTTCAGGCTTCAAAAAAATACTTTGAGGGACTGTTTTCTTCCTTACAGGTGAAATATTACAAAATGGAATTTGGCACACTGGGGTGGGCTCCCAATATGCCAGATGAGTGGAGGAGGGTTAATGCCGACCTGGGGATTGGGCACACCGAGGTCAGCTGAAAAAAAGGGGGCGCATCCAACACCGGGAGTGGGGCATCCCGGCATCGGGGAGAATACCTTGGCATACTGGGTGGGCCCCAGTATGCTGCCACAGTGGGGGTTGGGGACAAGCCAACACAGGGACTGGGCACCCTGCTGTCAGCAAAGATATGTTCTGGCCTGGGGGGTCTTCCAATACTGGGAGTGGGCATCCCGGTGTTGGAAATTAAAAAAAAAATTTATCTGGTCACACTGGGTGGGCTCCCAGTGTGCCACAATAGTGGGGGTAAGCAGGGGGCATGCCAACACAGGGATTGACCACCTTGATGTTGGCTTTCGGGGGACTGTGTCGTGTGGTGGGTTGCAGGAGCTGCCAATCTGCAAAACCACAGCACAGCTCATTTATTATGTTTTGCTTCACCATGAAAGGCACACTGAGCAAACAGGTTGCTCATAACTTCAGCCATGTGCATTACGGTGTCTCCTCCACCACTGTATGCCTGGTTGTGGGGGGCCTACCGCTGCAATCAGGGATACGAAACTTCCGTGATTGGAGTGGCACATTTATTTCAAGTCCGGTGCTCACTCTGAAACTTCCATCATTTGCAGCTTCCTTGTTGACTGGCGGCTGAGAGACACACCCCTGAAAGCGTTCACTGCATTGGCCAAACACTGCTACACCTCTGTAATGTTCTATTAACCTCAATATGTTTCTTGTGCACTGCATGTGCAAGCAAACATAAAAATGATAGCATGGTACGGTGAGCATGAAAATTGTTCAGTACAAAAATATCTACAAAATGAGTGGTGTTTCATTTATTGATACCTTTTAGTTTTTTAATTAGCAAAAGAAAAGTAGCAGAAGATTCAGTTTTTGTCACTTTTTGCAACAAACAAATGCAAATACCTTTAAAACGAAATATGACAGCATGGTACTTTGAGCACAAAAGTTGTTCAGCACAAAAATATCTACCAAATGAGTGACGTTTCATTTATAGATACCTTTTAGATTTTTTATAACCAGCAACAAATGGCAGGAAATTCTATTTTTTCCACTTTTTTGGAGGTATGGCATAAATGGAATGTGCTGCCTCCCTACTGAAAACATTGTTGATACTTTTTGTTCTGGTGCTGAGTGACCCAATGACATCTTCCTGGCTTCACCACTTGTGATGCCATTGGGTCAATCGGCACTCGAACAAAAAATATCAACAATATTTCCAGTAGGGTGTTTGCATATCCCTTATACATTATTTTTTTAAGAAACACAATTAATGCATCAGTTTGAGGTGCTATTAAAGTGGCAAAAGTATAGAAATGCAATGTTAGGGTTTTCAATACTAACTCCGCATTCCCCCAAGCAGCCAAAAGGAGGGAAAGGCAAAAGAAGTAGCCACAGACATCCATTATCATGTAAGACAAAAAACATGCAACTCTTTCCAAATGACATAAGAGAAATCCATCATCACATCATGGTCCAGCACTTCTGTAGCCATGGATACACATGCACACTTGCACACCACCTGGAAAGTGCGGTAAGAAATTTCCATAAAATCATATTGTAAATTGTAAGCAAGGAGTAACACATGACAGGGTGTGTGGCAATGCTAAATTACCGCATACCCAAGGTGGGTTGTGAGGCACAAGGCACAGCCAAATGCAAATCACCTGGGAAGTGCAGTATATGATTTCCATAGGATCACATTGCAACTTGTAAGTAAGCAATAACACACAGCAGGATGTACAACAATACTAAACTGCTATATGCCCCAGGTGGGTTGTGAGGCATGAGGTGCAGTCAAAAGCCTTCAGTCACCTGGGAAGTGCGCTATATAAAATTACCACAGGATTGCACTGTAAATTGTAAGTAAGCAGTAACACATGGCAGAGTGTGCAGCAGTGCTAAATTGCTGCATGCCCCAGGTGGGTTGTGAGGCATGAGGCACAGCTGAGTGCTTTCAGTTACCTGGGAAGTACAATATAAAATTCCCACAGGATCAAATTGTGAATTGTAAGTAACCAATAACACATGACAAGCTGTGTGGTGATGCTAAATTACTGCATGCCCCAAGTGGGTTGTGACATACGAGGTGCAGGTGAGTGCCATCAACCACCTGGGAAGTGCTGATGTTTTCACTCAGGTGCTGAAGGCACCTATGTTGCCATGGGAGCACATGCTAAGGACATAGGAGAGTCAGCAGGTGGCTGCTCTGAGGAGCACCAGGCACCTGGCGCCTTTGCCTAGAAAAAGAAGTAACATTCTAACTTAAATAGCACACAGCTGAATGACATACAGTGAAACCAACAAAGGGAAACTGCAGCAGAGCAAGATGTAGCTCTGGGTAGTATGGCAAAGGCAGTTTTTATGTGCATTAACTAAATGTAAGGAAGAAATGGAAGTGTTAGTGGATGGCTGCAAGAGAAATGCAGCGTGTCCTAGATCACTTTGCCTGATAACGTAAAGTGGGAATATGAGAATCTGTGGCTCACTGTCACAGTGAGGCAGCATCAGACAGGGCACAACAGAAATGGAAATATTAAGCATGCAATAATTTTTAACCACCTCCCCCCATTCAGAATGCAGGAGCTGGGAGCTATTTGAAAAGAAACTGCAGTTTGGTTAATTGGAGGAGGGTACAAGAACAAAAAATATCAACAATATTTCCAGTAGGGAGGTAGCATATTCCATTTATGCCATACCTCCCAAAAAATTAAAAAAAATTAATTTCCTGCCTTTGTTTACTGATTATAAAAAAATCTAAAATGTATGTGTAAATGAAACACCACTCATTTGGTAGATATTTTTGTGCTGAATAACTTTTGTGAACAAAGTACCATGCTATCACTTTTCATTGTAAAGTGATTTGCATTTGTTTGTTGCAAAAAGTGAAAAAAAAATTATGCTGTTTTTTTGCTAATTATAAAAAACATTCTAAAAGATATATAAATAAAACACCACTCATTTTGCAGATATTTTAGTGCTGAGCAAATGTTGTGCTCACAGTACCATGCTATAATTTTTTGTTTTAAAGTTATTTGCATCTGTTTGTTGAAAAAGTGAGAAACAATTGAATTTGCTGCTAATTTAAAAAAAAAACTAAAAGGTATCCATAAATGAAATACCACTCACTTTGTAGATATTTTTGTGATGAACAACTTTCATGCTTATAGTACCATCCTATCATTTTTTCATTTTAAAGTTATTTGTATTTGAATACAGTTAGTAGAGCTAAAATACATCTGCACAGTTGGCATCTCTCCCACGACTGACATAATCAAGGAGGCCATTTTAGGATTCTTAGAGCAGGATTTTTGAATCCGGAGAGAATGTGTTTAGAATTTTCAAATGCTATGGATCTGCATTTATCCTGCTTTAATAAATGCAGTTTCAGAATAAATATAAACAACAACCTCTCCTTTGCAAGCCCATGTAGTCATTTAAAACAAAAACAATGTGTAAAAAGATGGTTTAGGTGTCCTTTAAATAAATAAATTACATTTCCAGGGGGGTTCAAAAGGATTAATGCAGGTGCACGCTTCGCTTGTGCCTGTGTCTATCTGCTTGTGTTCAGGAAGCCCTGTTGTTATTCTCAGACATTGTGTCTGTTTATGACAAACAGTCACTGTCTTTTTAAGACACAGTAGCTACCCATACTACCTTAGTGACTGCATCATGCATGGCCCATGGGATGTCCCATATGTATACAGCAGCATGATGTCAATCGTAACTGCCTCTCATGAAGCAGCTTCATAATGATGTGTACTGGCCCAGATCTGCAGCTTACTTGATGAGTAGCCCAACTGGCCACTTATTAAGCTGCTGCAGAGTGACGCTCAGGCCCTGTCCACACTCACCACTTGGTACCATTACCGCTGGTCGCAACCATTACAGAAATTTGCAAAAACGGTTCGCATCCACATTGGTAACGGTATCTGATGCGTTTTTGCTACCGATCTCAAGATCTGTTGGAAGGTAGTCTCGAGATTGGTAGCAGGAACGTTTGTCAGCTGAAAACGCTCACTAATTGGAATACTCACCAGTGCAGATGTGTGAGTGTTCGCTGTCAGTATTCCTGGTCCTCCATGGCCACTCCAGGCATCCCATGAGGGAGCATGGCACATTTTGCAGATGGATTACCCATGCAGGACAAACAGAGAAAAAGACCCTCATCCCATAGGTGTCCTGCTCAGGGAGGCAAGCGACAGCAGGACTTTTTTGTTATATGTTCTGTACAGGCTGGACCCAGTCTGGTACTGGTTCTGGTTCTAATTGCATTTTGTATACCAGCCCCAGGTGCAAAGCTTGTTGTGCCAATTGAAGTCAGACAGTAACTTTCTGTTTGGGTTAAGTTTTGTGGTGGGAATCCCATGTCATGCCACCAAGCTCGTTTCCATTTACTGTAGCCATGGAAATGAGTGGCGGCATGCTGGGATATGTTGTGAAGTGACACACAGCATTCTGGAATTGTATGTGTCACTTCACTACTATCGGGTGATGTCAGCCGTAGCAAAACATGGAAGGAGCTCAGCAGTGAGGACGCAAGGCGGCTGTGAGCACAGATTGGGGAGCACGGTTGTGGTGGAGTGTGGATGAACTGTAACGGTAAGGCTTAAACTGTTACAGATACTGTTACGCTGCTGCTAGTACAAGTGTGGACAGGGCCATAGTGCACCAGATCACAGGTAGCCTAAACCAGCCCTATCCCTGTTTTGGTTGTACCTGGACTTTGGGTTTTATTTTTTTTTTTTTTTTTCTTTTCTGCAAAACATGGACATTTTTGCCATTATGGACACAGAATTTCTGGGTGTACAAGTTAATAACCCAAATGACAACCACATAGTTGTAACTTGTGAATGTGACCAAAATTATTATTTCAGGGTTGACCACTATAAAACACATTTCAGGTCAATATAAGGTGCCACTTCTATGGTCTTGAGGTGGGGTGGCAACTTGCCCACCCTGAAAATTTAGGCCCAAAATGAGCAGAAATGTCAAAGTTATGACCAAAGGAAACCATAACTGGAAAATAACCAATATCTAAGAATGTGTGTACTGCATGTTCCTGGACTTAGTTTTTCCCAGTATTTTTTGTTTGTTTTGGTAATTTGGCCACTTTTTGCCATTTTGCCCCCAAACTTTAAGGGTGACCAAGTCACCACCTCACTTCTCAACCAAATAAGTGGCACTTTGTAAAGCTGACCCAAAATGTGTGTTGGGGGTCACAGTACATGCATTTTCATACATAGTGTTTTAGCCAGATTTTTATTTCTTGCAGAAAGATGAATATGTTGAGAGACAATGAGGAACTGCGATGGGAGACACTAAGAATCGATACGGAGCCCAGGTAGGACCCACTCTTTAATTTTATATTTTCCTAGTGATTGTTTATTGTAAAATACGTTGATTTCTTTGAATTTTAGTTTTTCAAACTGATTAAACAGTTCCTGTAAGTTGGAATCATGGTCAGGCTGTGGCATGGTTATGTTACTTGCTGTGTCAAGTTTACATCTCACACAGACATGTGGGCTTTCAAAGCAGGAAAAAGAATATTCTTGGTTCTGGTTGGCTGTATTATCAGTAGTTTCAGTTTCCAACATGCTTAGCAGTAAATCTATATAAAACTGCTGCTTGAATGTGGATTGATTCAAGCTTGCTTTGGACAAGCATAGGTGAACATAGAGGTACAGCAGTGGGTGGGTCAGAAACAGTAATCTAGAACAAGGGCTTACGGGCAGACTAGATGGGCCAGGAGGTACGTATCTGCTGACAATTTCTATATTTCTATGAGAATCCATGATAAACTACTGGAAGTGGGAATCAGAGGCAGTGGGAAGAGTGGTGTGGGTGCTAAAGGGTGGGATAATTTTTTTATGGGTCAGCGAGAGGGGGATACCAGAAGTGGGACTGTCACCCACTGCTGGAATTAAAACAGTTGGGTTAGCAGGAGATGGACGGTGGTGGGTTGAGAGCCTGACAGAATGAAATTACTGTACATCAAACAGCTGGGTTGGGTAAAACGTTGGGTACCTATTGACATTGTAAATTATGAAAAATGTGGTGATTAGGGGGACTGACGGCAGGGTTGAGCACCTGCCACCAGTCACTGAAACATAAAAATTGATTGGGTGGGAGGGGACATGACACTGTTGACATAGGCCATTTTGAGTCATGAAAATGGTGCACAACAACAGTTTCCAAGTGGCAAAACACCTTATAAACAGAACACTGAAATTTTTTTTCTGCACATGCATGGCAGTTTTTCTTCTGTTATTAATTATTACTTTAAGAACTAAACCCTTTTCAGTAAAACGGCCCATAAAAGAATCTTCCTTGGGTCAACCTGTAAAGAACCTGAGAGTTTCAGGTTTCAGTTGTCAGCTGTTTTTGAGCTAAAGTTAAGCCAAAAAGTTCTTATCTGCATTTTCAATCTTACAGAACTTTTAAACTGCTGAACTAATTGATACTGAATTTTCAAAATCAGGAGATCTTGCTTTCCAGGATGCACTTGCAAAACTTCAGGCTAATCTATTTGGGGATGACTGCGTTATTAGTGCAATATAACATACAAACAGCTGATCTAACCCTAATCATACTGATTATATATGCATAGACAGAGAAAGATTTTCATACATCTAGTCTTCTTCGGTTTCCTATCAAAAGTAACAGGATCCCTAACGCAGTCACAGAACTCAGGTAAACCCATGAGTTCTTAATTGGCCCTTTTGCTTCCATCCCATTTGACCTTGAAGTCTGGGATAGATCCAGAGTTATCCAATTCCTTGGGCAGCCTTCTTCCCTAGTTTGCCACTTTCCCAGTAAAGAAAAATTTCCTCACATCTTAACAAAAAGAAAAAAAAAAAACAAGCTAGGGGCTCTGGCAAACCAAAAGAAGTGCACAATACCCTGGGGATCTGAAATGCAGAGAAAGACACTGTCTGAAAAAAAAGTTGTCTGAAATTTCAAACTGTTCCACAGCTCTGGCTAAGATGAAACATTAAGGATGTGGCTATACAATATGGGTGGGCAGTTAATCAGCGAGGTATGTTCACATGAATCCCCTTTTTTCCCATAGCCAGAGCCATGGAGCAGGTTGAAATTTTAGATGACTTTTTTGGTGCAAATGGGTGTTAGATATCATAAGGACTGATGTTTACCTGTCTGCAACTGTGGATATTGGACCTGCCTGTTCTATACATTTGGAGAGGTATACCTTTTAAGCTGACTTAATAAAACTGCAAATATCAGAAGGAAATGGAAACATTTGCTTGAGTATTTAATTCATGGCATTTATGTGGAACTTAGTTGAAGGTGCTGACCCGTTACTGAGGCCTGTGGGCAACAGTGTGTTTCTCTTCCTTATGTTTTCTTTTCATTACCTTTTTTATGCATTTTTATAAAAACAAAAACAGGAGATATAGATAAAACAGTTCAGTTCTTAACAGCATCTATATAAAAAGGAGATGCAGTTCATTTGCCATCCTTGTATGCTTCACTCTAAAAGGACAGCACATGCATTAAATAATTAATGTATTTGTATTGAAAGAAGACATATGTTTATGTTTTGTAGACTCTGTTTCTGCTGGACCCCGAGGAACTCTCTCCAGTGACCTCTTCTGCCCAGGTTTTACCTACCTGTCTGAAGCTCACTTACTCCAGGCTGACCCAGCCCAGTGAATCCCCCAGCTCTGAGCCCCCAGAGGTGGGACTGCCTTACACCCTGATGCTCTAACTATAATCTAATGCACTGGGCCGGAGTCGGGGAGGTACCTTTAAGAGCGAGCCTGATGGCGGGAGTGTGGCCAGGACAGGAGACGCCTTTGCCTATCTTCGAGTCTGGGTATTTTCTCTTTAAGTTGCCCCCAGGAGTGCGGACATGCAGTGGTGACTGTATGGACGCACCATAGGCATCTGCCGCGCTCCTCTCCTATGCACACCAGTCGCAAGTAGTACCCCTGGTCTCCACCGGGGATCTCTTCTGCACCGGGGAACCCCTGAATCCCTCCCAGGGAGATGGGAGCAGTCCATTGGATGCTCAATCCCCTCCCTCCCCTGCTGACCCCCGGCGCTCGAGCTTGTTCCCGAACTCAGGTCGCTGGTGTGGCATCCAGCACCTCAACCCTCAGTGCCACCAGGTCAGCTTGAAAGTAGACATATTAAAGGATCAGCTAGGGTACACATCATAGGGGGAGGGAGGAACCAAAGCTGATACTGGTTTCTCAACCTGCACTCAAAGACTACTGAATGTTCTGATGGTTATACCACACTGAATAGATTTATTCCGCTCTTTATGGAATGTAACTGGGATCCTTGTTCCTAACCTAGTGAATCTATGAAACCCAAAGTGAATTAAATTGTTCCATCCTGTCATTTAATAAAAAAAAAAAAAACAATTCACTCCATCTTATAAATCTGGTAAATTAAGTCCCTCCACATCCCCACAGTTGGAGCTATGGAGTAAGCCATAATTTAGTTAATCACTTTTTACTGACAGTCAGCATCATCCTTAGTCGATACAAAGTATGCTTTGCCTGGCATCCTGAAGGATAACATATCAGCAAATATGTTTTCTTCATCAGGTACGTAGTCTGTTCTAATACCTTCATAATGTTTTGTTCTATTTCTTTTAAAAATGGTTGGATTTTCTTGGCATGCCCACATTATGTGCCAGTCCATAGCCCACTGTTCACCACATACTCTCCATCAGGTAGCCCCACCCACTGGGGCAACAAGTGTACTGAAAAAGTATAATGTGCCTTCAAGTATATGCTCACCATATATATATATATATATATATATATATATATATATATATATATATATATATATGAACGTGAGACCTTTCCAGCTGTCTGACAACACGCTGCAAAAATCTAGTCTCTCTTATTATTATGTTAGCTTTCCTACTCCATTTTTGAGCTATAAATACTGTATGAACTGAGTGTGTTGCTTGCATTGACTAATCAGGTGTGAAACAATCCCTGTTTGAAACTAGAAAATAAAAGAAAAGACACAGGGAGGTCGCTTAGTCATCTCCTGAGCCTCAGTGAAAAGGGAATACATAAAAAGGTGTTTTTGCAGTTAGTGATAAAAGTCTCGCTGTGGGGGCCCGATCTTATGTCTGTTCTAAACTTTCCCCTTGTCACACTGAAATTGTTCCCTTAGGAGGTTGTCTGATCCTTTACTCGAATAACTCACTGATGTCTATCTGCCCTGTTATGTACCCCCTTGAACTTCACGATCCTTATGTCTTCCCTCTTCTGCCTTATCTTCCATGTACATATTAAGCCTTTCTAGCCTCTCCTGGTAGTTCCTCACTTCTGTCTTTGAATCCTCCTTGTCACCCTTCTCTGTGTTCCCTTTATTTTCTCCTTATCCTTCTTTAGGTGACGGTTCCAAAACTGCATATAATATTCCAGATATATTCTGACCAGTGACCTGTACAGTGGTATGATCACCTTTCATTGTGGAATGTGAGTCTTCAAACAATACACTGTACTATCCGGTTTGCTCCACCAAATGCTTGCCACACTGAATACAGTATATGTTTTCACATTACTGTTTATTAAGATGCCTAAATCTCTTTCTTCCTGGTAGGCTTCCACCGTGACTCCACCTATACCATAGTTTACTTATATCATGTCTTTTGCCTATAGGTATGATTTCAGATATGTTAATATTAAATGTTTACCTGTCAGGTGTCTGACCCCTGTTCAGATTGTTCCACATCTTTCTTCATGTGTCTACATTCCAGTTTCCAACCTCCCGCACTGCTTTAAGTCATCTGCAAATGTGGTTGTTTTGCTGCTCAGCACCTTTCCTATGTTGCTGAAGAACATTCTGAATAGGGCTAGAACTGACCCCAGTGGGACTCCACTCATAACCTTCCTCACTTCTTGGAGTTTGCCATTTAGAACTACTGTTTGAGTTCTGTCAGACTGTCAGTTATTTATTCGTAAGGTTAGTTTCTCCCTGTACCTACCTGCCCTATTTTCTGGATACATTGCCTGTGGGGCACCAAATTAAATGCCTTGTTAATGTCAAAGGGTGTCAATTGCCTGTTTTTTGTCTACCATCCGAGTTGCTGTTTTGAAGAAACATATTAGTGTGACATGAACCCCCCCCATAAAGCTATGTTTCTATATCCCCTTTTCCTCTAGATATTCCCTTATTTTTTCCTTGATGATTCTTTCCAACATTTTCTCTACTATCATATCGATGCGTGACTTACTAACCTATAGTTGCAAGGGTTGTCTCTATCACCTCTCTTGTGCAGAGTGGTCAAATGTGCAGCCCCCAGAGAAAACAGAGTTAGCATAAAGGTTTATTTATTTATTTAAGAGTTTTACCAGGAAAGGCACGCTGAAAAACAAATTGCTTGTCTCACAGTATCTCCTGGGGGAAAGGGGAGCTGGAGTAGATACACAATTTACATACAGCAGTAAAAAGCACATTTACAATATACACAGCATTACATGTGAGAGAGAATTACAATATACAAAGCATTACATGTGAGAGAGTAACAAACAGAGCCATATTATAATAGAGTTGCCGAACCAACAATAGGGAGTGTAAAAATTAAATATAAAGCAAACAGTGCTGCATTTTTAATTTGACTGAGTGAAAGAAGGTGGACCAGGCCACAAGAGTGATAGCGTAGAGTAATAGGGGGTTAATTGGAGAGTGGCAAGTAGAGGTCAGTGACAGTTACAGTTTACCAAGAGGAAATTCCATAAGGCAGAGGAAACAGAAGAGGTACCAACAACACCTTACTCATTGCCTTCAGCACCCTTGGGCACACCTTAGCTGGCCCCGTTAATCTGGTTGCATTTAGCTCTTGTAGTTGTTTCAGGACACTATCCTACATAAAGTGCTATGTCTAATGTGTCTTCCTCTTTTCCTAGGTACCTAGTTTTGATTGTAGGTATTGGCCTATCATTTTAAACCATGAATACACAGCTTAAATAGTAATTTTAAATGACTGCCTTGTCTGTATCATCCTTAAAGTCTAGCTTGCATTTTTTTTAGTTTCTCTGTGTTGTTCTTAGTTTTACTCATCTCCTGTATGTACCTGAAGAGCATCTTGTCATTACCCTTAGCTCCTGCAATCCACAGTTCTGTGTCCATCTTTGTCCTTTTTATTGCATCTTTACTAATTACCAGCTTTTCCTTGTATGTGGCCCTGTTGATCTCCATTTGATTCTTTTGTACTTCATGAATGTCCTCTTTTGCAATCAGATTTACCCAGTTATTGAAACATAACACTTTATTAAGCCTTTTACCCATATCTGCATACCACACACACTAACTCAATATATAGTAAAATAAAACTTACAATGCACATATTAGTCCATTTGGGCTCAAAGGAAATGTGGCCTATAACCAAAACCAACAGTGTTTCAGAAGCCCAACTCTAACTACTGGGATCCTGGTGTCATGCATCAATGCTAAAGTAATAAAAAAAAATTTTAAACTTGGCCACACACATATAGTATAAGTTACTGTAACAGAAACTACATATACACTGCCAAGGTAGCAAGTTATCAACTACACAAACAAGTTAATACGTGGTAAACCCCATGTCTAACAATATTATTTAAAGCAACGAAATGCAGCCACTGTCTCAGTCGAGTTCCAAATCAGAACCCCAAAGCACTGGGCATTTACTACACAGTGAATGACAGAAACCAGATCCTTCTGTTCTGAGCAACTGCAATGCCAGTACAGCAGCAGTTTACGGAAGAACGAGATTTGACTACATCCAACAAAGTCTGATTGCTCACATATAAACGTGTTACATCATTTTGTGTTACTAGTACTAACATACAGTATATGTATAATCATTTTGTTTATTCTGTTCACTACATTTATGTATCTGTATCTTGAAATTGTAAATGATGCTTTTTTAATAAAGAAGCAGCATACATGGACTGAAGGTCACCTTTTTGCTATCATTTGGTTATTCAGTATACTCTACATTTTCACATTGGTATATGATAACAATTTCATTATTCTCTTTGTTACAATTTAAAGATCAAATGTAGCAGTTTTAAAATATACTTTTTAAAATGGTGCAAGGCCTGCATCAAAAGCCCTATGAGGAAAAAGGAACTACATATGTATTCTCTAGAGGAACAGAGGGAAAGGGGAGGATATGACAGAAATGTTCAAATACCTCACAGATAGTAACAGGGTACAGGAACATAGCATTTTCCATAGAAAAAGACATTCAGGAACAAAGGATCATGCTAGGAAGCCGGTGGGGGGGGGGCTCAGAGGAGATGTGAGGAAATACTTCTTCACGGAGAGGGTGGTGTACACCTGGAACAGCCTACCAGCAGAGGTGTTGGGGGTGTCTAAAATGGTAACAGGAATCAGGCATGTAAGGGGTAGACACAAAGGGACCTTAGAAGTAAGGTAAGTGGGGAAGAAGACTGGAGACTGAGTAGGGTCTGCAGTCACACCATAGGTAAAACATACAGGGTAGACTAGATGGGCCAAGAGGTCCTTATCTGCTGACAACTTCTATGTCTCTATGCCCATCATGTAGGCAACCAGGCCTTAACAAGTGCAGGAATTGCCATTCTCCAGTATAAATTACTGTACTACCTTTTTTTATCTAATGATTAAAAAAAAGTAAACAAATAAAATCACTGGCACATTTTCAGAACAGCAGGTGGAATCTTGGAAGTGCTGAAACTGCTGATATCATTTAAGCAAGAATAGCATCATTTTCCTTAAAGTCCTGACATCTCAGTACACATTCAGTACATCAGATTGTAAAATGGTAAAAATCAGTCTTTGCTTCCAATGTTATGATAAGGTTATTTAATAATGGAACTCTTAACAGTAAAACAACATGGCTAAACATCTTACAAAGCCTTATCAGCCTGCCTTGCACAATGGTTTGTATGCCCATAATGGCTTGCTCTGGTATTGAAGCTCAAGAGTGTGTTGTTTAAAGGGCTAAACAAAGCTGAACAGTACAGTAACTAAAGCAACATAATGGAAGGATGCTTTTACATAATAAGAAGATAACACAAGAGAGATACAAAAGAAATTAAAGTCAATGTATAACTCACATATATCAGCACTCTGCTGATGTCCCTAAAATAATTGTGAAGTCCAGGGATGGCACCAAGCTGCTCAGAGATCTCAGCAGTATGATATCATCAACAGAACTGACAAAACCTCTGATTTCCACCTCTTCTGTCAAGACAGAGGCAAACGTAGTGGGGGACTAGCACCGGACATAGAAACAGAAGGACCAACCACCTAGTCTGCCCATTTTCCTACCTGATGGATAAGCTGCAGATGATAGTTAACCAACAGCCTACTTCCTCCTACCCCCCACTACGACTGCCTTATGTCTGTCCCATGCATTCTTGAATTCCCCCACTGTTCTTGACTCCACAACCTCCTCAGGAAGGCTATTCCATGCATCCACAACTCTCTCTGTGAAAAAAATACTTCCTCACATTACCTCTGAGCTGTCCCCCCTCTATCTTTAAATTGTGCCCCCTTGTTCTTGCACATCTCTTTTTCTGAAAGATAGTACCCTCTTGGACATTGTTGATTCCCTTGAAGTCGTGAAAGTTTCTATCATGTCCCCCTCTCCTTCTTTCCTCAAGGGTATGCATATTAAACTCCTTTAGTCTCTCTTCATATGTCTTCTGGTGCAGACCCTGCACCATTTTGGTTGCCCTCCTCTGGACAGCCTCCACTCTGTCCATGTCTTTGCGGAGATGGGGTCACCAGAACAGAGCACACTACTCCAGATGGGGTCTCACCAACTGTCTGTACAGAGGGATAACAACTTCCTGTTTTCTACTGTTGCGCCTCTCCCTATGCATCTCAGTATTCCCCAGCCTTCCTTATTGCCTTTTCACACTGCTTGCCCACCTTTAGGTCATCTGATATAATAACCCCCAGATATCTTTTCATTTTTGTTGTTGTCAGTATCTAACCCCCCATTGTGTACTCTTCCCCAGGGTTTTTGTTTCCCAGTTGCATTACCTTACACTTCTTTGTATTGAATCTAAGCTGCCATACATTTGACCATTCCTCCAACCTTGCCAAGTCCCTTCTCATCCTTTCCACTCCATCCAGTGTATCAACCCTGTTGCAGATCTTTGTGTCATCTGCAAAGAGACATACTTTTCCTTCCAGTTCCCCTGCTATTCACTTATAAAGACATTAAAAAGGACCAGTCCCAGTACTGAACGCTGCGGTACCCCACTAGTAACCCTCCTTTCTTCACTATGGACTCCATTTACTACTACCCTTTGCATCCTGTTGTCCAGCCAATTTTTTATCCAGGCTACCACCTTGGGACCCACTCCAAGGTTGATTAACTTGTATATTAATCTTTTGTGTGGGACTGTATCAAATGCCTTGCTAAAATCTAGATAGGCCATGTCCACAGCCCCTCTCTGGTCTACTACTTTGGTCACCCAGTCAAAGAAATCTATTAGATACATCTGACATGACTTTCCCACTGTGAATCCATGCTGTCTTGGGCCCTGTGCCCCACTGGCATCTAGGTACTCAACAATTCTTTCCTTCAGAAGTGATTCCATCATTTTCCCTACCACTGAGGTCAAACTAACTGGTCTATAGTTTTTCTGTTTCTGCCCTGCTCCCACTTTTGCGAAGAGGAATCACATCCACCCTCCTCCAGTCCTCAGGTACCACACCATCCTCCCATGATTTGTTAAAGAGAGTAGTCAGTAGTGTCACTAGTTCTACCCTTAGTTCTTTTAGAATTCTTGGGTGAATCCCATCAAGCCCCATTGCTTTGTCCACCTTCAATTTTACTAGTTCTTTCAGAACCCTTTCTTCTGTGAATGGACTGGTATTGACCCCCGTATCCAGAGTGTTTCTCTTGTTTGGTTTAGGTACCTCCCCCTCTTCTTCCTTTGTGAATACTGAGCAAAAATATTAGTTCAGTATCCCACTCTGCCCACATTACCTCCCCTTTATTAAGACTCAGTATCCTTCCCTTGGTATTTCTTCACTCCCTAATGTATCTATAAAAAAGTCTTATCCCCCTTCTTAACAGAGTTGGTTATCCTTTCCTCAGTTTGGGCCGTTGCTATTCTGACTGCCTTCCCAGCCTCTTTCTGCTTTAACTGATAAAGTTCTGCTTCTTCTGGGTTTCCTTATATTTCCAGAATGCTATCCTTTTCTCCTTAACCTTCCCTGCCACCTCTTTTGAGAATCATAGTGTTTTTTTCCTTCGTTGTGTTTTGCTGATTTGCTTCACACAAAGGCTTGTTGCCTCTGTTATGGCGGTTCTGAGTACTCCCCATTGTTCCTCCACCCCTCCTTCTTGCCTGTTTGCTAGTGCTTTTCTGAGGCACTCTCTCATTTCCCAAAGTCAGCCCTCCTAAAGTCCAATACTCTTGCTTTTGTATGGCTTGACTCTATGGCTGTGTTTATCGTGAACCACACTGTTTGGTGGCCGCTTGTTCCCAGATGGCTACCCACTTCTAAATCCGAGATTCTTTCTCCATTCCCATTTCAGAGTACCAGGTCTAAGACTGCTCCCTCCTGAGTGGGTTCCAATACTACCTGTCTGAGGCAAGTCCCTTGTAGGGCATCAAGAATAACCCTGCTCTTGGATGTCCCTGTAGTAAAGGTGCTCCAGTTAACATCTGGCATTTTCAGGTACCTCATCAACAATATCTCCCCTTTTTCTGCCATTCTAAGGATGCCTTGTATCATTTCCTTGTCCATTCCCGCCCCCCTGAGATGGGAGTCTATATACAACCTCCATGCGGATTGTGGTGCCATTTCCTGTCTCCAGAGTGACCCAGAGTGCCTCATCTGCTCCCTGTTTACTCTTTAGTTCTGTTGCTTTGATCCCTTCCTTTATATAGAGAGCTCCTCCTCCTCCTCTTTTACCCTCCCTGTCCCTCCTGTAGATTGCATATCCTGGTATGTTGACATCCCAGTCATGGTTCTCTGTGTACCATGTTTCTGTGACTGCCACAATATCCAGGCATCCCTCTTCCATCAAGGCCACTAGTTCAGGGAGCTTATTACACAGACTATGGGCATTGGTACTCATCACCCTCCATTTTTTGATGGCCTTACCCCTTTTAGCCCTATCCTGTCCTTATTGCATTTGCCTTTTTTGCATTTATCTCTGTCCTGCTTCTTCATGACTTCTCTGCCTTGGTGTTTACCTCTCTAATTACCATGTTTTGTGGGGGGAGGCTGGGATTTCCCTGCTGCTTTTCAGTGCCTCCCCCCCCTTGGCTAGTTTAAATGCTTGCCAATGAAGCATTCAAATCCATCACCTAGGATCCTGGTCCCCC
Organism: Neoceratodus forsteri; assembly: GCA_016271365.2. Lineage (NCBI taxonomy): Eukaryota > Metazoa > Chordata > Ceratodontiformes > Ceratodontidae > Neoceratodus > Neoceratodus forsteri. The sequence goes on from CM028133.1 coordinate 781,975,366, forward strand.
CCTGACAGATGCAGCCCATCGCGCCAGTATAGGCCTGCATCCCTCCAGGTGGCTCCCCAGTCCCCAGTGAAGCCAAAACCCTGAGCTCCACACCAGTTTTTCAACCATTCATTGAATTCCATGATGTGGAGTACCCTAACATCACCCTTGCCATAGACAGGCAGCACCTCTGAGAAGGTTACCATATGTGCTACTTGTCTAAGGCCCCTCCCCAACTCTACAAACTCCTCTTGCACTACTCTGATCCCATTCCTAGCCAGGTCATTTGTCACTAGGTGGACAATGACATCCAGCTCCCCTCCCTTGTGCAGCTGCTCCCATGATCCTGAGGATTCGCTTCCTGTCCCCCCAAGCCATGGCGCCAGCCAGGCACCTTACCTCCCTCTCCCCTTCCTCCCCCACTTCTACCCCACAATGACTGAGTCCCCCACCAGGAGTTGTTTCCTTCCTCTGTGGAGTCCCATACCACCCTCCTGTGGGTCTTCTTTGTGGAGGTTCCCAGCATCCTCCTTGGTCTCCACTACAGGTGCCTCCATAGAGGAACCACTATCCATCAGAACAGCGTAAGAATTGTGGAGAGGTACAGCTGGAGGGATGCACCTCTGTTCCACCACCCTCTCCCACCCTGAGCCCACCTTGGTCCAGCCACTCCTCTTTCTTGGCAACCTCTGAGGTAACGGGAATGGCCCTGGTGGTCCCTGGGTGGGAAGGAGGTTTCACGAATCCTAGTGAGGTCTGCCTGGAGATGGGCAACCTCCTCCCTCAGACCAGAGGGATGCCTTCAAAAAGAGCAACATCACAGCCTCCAGAATGTCTCCCGGAACACTGCCGCCCCATAGCCACTGCACTGCACTACTCCCATCATGTCTTATTTTATGTCTCCTCTCTTGCTGCGCTGTATGTTTACTCTCTCCTCTCCTTACAACTCTCACCCTTCCTGTTCTGGGACAGCAACTTCCTGTATTCTTCAGTAGCCTCCTTCTTCCTTGCTCTGAGTCAGACCTCCAGCAGCTGGGGGGGAAGCTACATTTTCCTTCAGGGTTGACAAAACTAATGTTTCTCTATGATCCTTCCCTTCCTACTGCCAAACAGGAAGTTCCTGTTGTCAGTCAAATCCAGTGGCTATAAAAGTAGAACTGGCTTAGGGTGAGAGGGTGGAGGTGTGGGATGGAGGGCAATTAGTAAGAAAAACAGTAACTTTTTAGTCAGATGCTTTCTGCTCTAAAAGCAAGATTTCTGTCTTCCAAAAGCTAGCAGCAGGAAGTTGTAATTGGAGTCACCTGCTTTTCTACTGCCTAAGCCACACCCCTAATTAACCTCTCTCCCATCCTACTAATTTAGCAACTAAGTTGATGCAGTACCCTTCCCCACCACAGAAACACACACTAACTTTCTTTCTTTTTTTTTTAAACCCTAAATGAGACCCCCTCTACTTCTAATAAAGTATCTGTTTGCTTAATCCCAACAGGCATAGACTCCTGCTGAGATACAAGTGTTAAATTAGTATGAAAAACAGTAGCTTTTTTAAGTCAGATGCTTTCTGCTCTAAAAGCAAGATTTATGTCTTCCAAAAGCTAGCAGCAGGCCATTTGACAATCCCTTTCCTGCTCCATCTCTCTCTCCATGAAACTCTCCCCCCCTCTCATGAACTAATTATTGCTAAAGTAACCCTCCCTTCCACTCTCCCAATTTTTGTCTGAGCATTATATGCTCCCCCTAACATAGACTTTGACAGCAGATAAAGACTGCTTGGTCCACCCAGTCTACCCATTTCCCTACCTATTGGATAAGTTGCAGATCCTAGTTAACCAACAGCTTACTTCCTCCTACCCCCCACAAGAATTGCTTTATGTCTGTAAAATGCATTCTTGAAATCCCCCACTGTTTTTGACACAATCTCCTTAGGAAGGCTGTTCAATGCATCCACTACCCTCTCTGTGAAAAAATACTTCCTTGCATTGCCCCACAGCCATCCCCCCATCTTCAAATTGTGCTTCTTTCTTGCACATCTCTTTTTCTGAAAGATGCTACCTTCTTGGACTTTACTGATTCCCTTGAGGTACTTAAATGTTTCTATCATGTCCCCCTCTCCCTCCTTTCCTCGAGGGTATACATATTAAGCTGAAAGATGCTACCATCTTGGACTTTACTGATTCCCTTGAGATACTTAAATGTTTCTATCATGTCCCCCTTCCCCCTCCTTTCCTCAAGGGTATACATATTAGACTCCTTTAGTCTCTCTTCATATGGCTTCTTGCGCAGACCATGCACCATTTTAGTTGCCCTCCTCTGGACTGCCTCCATTCTGTCTATGTTCTTGCGAAGATAAGGTCTCCAGAACTGCACGCAGTATTCCAGATAAGGTTTCACCAACTGTCTGTACAAAGGGATAACAACTTCCGGTTTTCTACTGGCGATGCCTCTCCCGATGAATCCCAGTATTCCCTCAGCCCTCCTCACTGCCTTCTCACATTGCTTACCTACCTTTAAGTCACCGGATATGACTGACATGATGACACCTAGGCTCTCTCCTGCTTCCCTGGTCACCTGCATCACTTCAACTGCCACTCATGTCACCTCCAGTGAGCTCATCCTCCTCCGGGAGTTCTGTTTAAACTGACTGTCTCCTACCTCCAAGCCTAACCTACACAAAATTGAATAACTGAACTATACCTAGGGTTTCCGGTTTTAGGTGTTTATGAATCAAGAAAAAAGGTGTTTATTTTTCAGCTTTTCTCACTCCCTTTTCTAGTAGCAAAATTCTGTGTATTTCGGTGCAAATAAAAAAAAACAAAGACAATTTCAGTATTTATCTGTGTTTATTATTTTTTTTTTTAAAAAGCACTGTGTGCATTGATGTTTGTGTTGAATAAATATCAAAAGTAATTAAAATTGCACATTAAGATCTAATTGATTTCATTAAGATCTAATTAATAGGTACTTGATGGCAGCTACATTTAAACAGAGAGATGATGAATGGAAATGGTAATTGAGAGATGACAATCATTATTTAACTGCTACAACAGACATTTTATTTCATTTATCCTCAGCCGCTTAACTACACACTAACCTGCAGCTCTTATACAGACTACTATGGCTATAATGTCAAAACCCCTCCTGTAGTGTCTGTTTCAGCTCACTACGAGGAGCCACACCATGTGCTAAGTGTATTTCTTTGTGGCGCTAGCATTGCTAAGATTGGCAGCTAAAATTACAAGAAAATATTTGAGCCTCTTGCTCTCTTTTATGCAGAGCCAAAACCATCTGGGGAGGTAAAAAGGGAGTAATGCAGCTTGAACCGAGCAGACCGCAAAAGGAAATAACTCACTTTTTATTTTTATTTACAGGCAGGCGGCTGAACTTGACAAGAAAACTCACAGCTGCCTGCTCTGCTCTTGTTACTGCTTCAGTGTAGCGGGACAGAGAAAAGGGAGACGGAGAGAGAGCGAGGAGCAAGTGTGTTACTATTTTCCCCTTTTTAGAGGTACTAAAGTTCTCACATTGGAAATTTACTGGAGGCAGTGTAGGACCCTTGTTAACTTCTGTGCTCTTTGTGTTGTGCACCAAAAGATCTACTAAATTGTTCCCTCACCTGTAGGTCACTCAAGGTCCTTGTCTTGCAGTCTCTTTCAGCTTTGTTTTAACACTCAAATTGGACCAGTTTTTGTTTAAAATTTCTTCAAAAAGATGTGGCTGTTTACTAAATATAGTGACAATATTAGGTACATTATTTAACCTTTGTGTCTTATTTCTTTTCACAGATAACTCAGATCTACTTATAGTATTAACTTTCTCTACTTGATTGCAGCAACAATAGCCGGGTTTCACAGATGTGAAGTCGCAATTGTGATAATGGGCAGACTAATTATGTGAGGGGCATTAGCAAAGGTTGAATTTGGAGCATGAAGATGCAGATGCTGGTCTGTAGATTTTCATATATTTGAAATAATTGGCAGAGGCGATTTCGGTGCTTTTCGGTTTAAACCAAATTGAAGAAAAAGACGTCGGTGGGGTTTTATCGGTTTAAACCGAGAACCGGAAACCCTAACTATACCCAGTTATTAACTGAACCCACCTGACTCAACCCACACTCCCTTAACCACTCCCATCTGGACTGGGTGCTCCCCTCCCACCCACATTGTATATTATTGTAGCCACCATCCCAGATGCTTTCAGTGACCACTGCCTGGCCTACTGCATCAGGAAGGTGCGTGCCCCCTCCCATTCAGCCCCCAAATACATCTGGTGCCAATTTCTCAGGGCACTTGATACAAACACCCTGCTACAAGAACTCAATGACTCTGACTGGTCCCATTTTCTCAGCCTCTGACATAGATTCAGCTCTTGGTCTATTCACAAGCACTCTCACATGTGTCTGGAATTCTCGTGACCCCCCCTTAAAAATAAACAGGTCAAACCCTCTCATTGCCCCTGGATCACAGCCAACCTTATAGCCATGTGTAAATCATGAGATCGTGTTGGGCTCACTTTAAATCCTCACAGACACTGTCAAATCTTCAAGTGTACAGATCACTAAGGAATTCATATACTAAGGCTGTTTGTATGGCCAAGGCTGCATACTTCAAAGACCATCTTCATACTTGTCACAACCCACCTTCAAAATTCTGGAAAATCATTCACTCCCTCCTAGACCTCCCCCACCCATCCAGTCCACCCCCCCCCCACATCCTCAGAGCAGACCGGTCTTGGATCCCTCCACTGTCACGGCTATCTTCAATAAATTCTTCACAATATGTGCTCTTCCAGACTACCCTTCTCCAGCCCCTACTGACCCCCCCACTCCCTCACCTGGAGGTTACCGCTTCCTCCATCTCAGGGGACACCATCTGCAGCTTAGAGGTGAACACTATAATAGAATACAGAGAGGGAACTGGATCACACAGAGAGTTGTATCGCAATGGATTTCATTGCCTATTACTACAATATCTATTGGCACTATAAACCAATTTACATCAGCACTAGACGATTACAATGGAAGCCACTGTTTTCAGGTATCATACTAGACTGGTACAGGTCACTAAAGGCTAATGCTATAAGACCCACTTGAAATCTTTTGAAATCTCCCCTCAGGAAGTCTACCATGCACTTAACTCATTACCTCCTGGACGGCCATTTTGTGTCAGGTAAACAATGGACAGTTCGGACTTCATATGGAGCTAATGGAGGTAACGAGTTAAGTCCCTAAACCCTGCCAAAACCATTCCTGATGGCCTAGACCCCAAGCTCCTCCACATCTCCACCCAAGCCATTGTCCTTCCCACTCGCACCTCCTGAACCTATCGTTTTCCTCTGGCATAATTACACTGGTCTGGAAAGCTGCCAAAGTTCTGTCCCTTCTTAAAGGTGGAGACTCCTCCTGCCTAGGAAACTACTGGCCCATATCTCTCCTCCCCTCTCTAGCTAAACTCCAGGAATCCATTGTCTACTCCAAGGTTGCTGAATTTCTTACCCTTACCAACACTCTCTTCCCCCATCCAATCCAGCTTTAGGAACTGTCGCTGCACAAACTCCACCTTATTGCAGGTTACTGATTCCATCCTCTCTGGGATGGATCAGGGTCACATTACCACTGCCATATTCCTCAATTTGGCCAAAGCCTTCGATTCTGTGTCCCACTCACACCTTCTAAATAAGCTGTGTTCTGTTGGCTTGGTGTCTCCAGCTGTAAAATGGTTCAGCTCTTACCTCACATGTAGGCAGCATCTGTACAGGTGGGAAATGTCCAATCTTCCCCTCTTCTGATCCTTGCTGGGGTCCCCCAAGCTTTCAACCTTGACCCAATCCTCCTCTCTCTCTCTCTCTTCATAAATGACCTTTCCTCTGTATGCACCAGCTCTCTCATCCACATGTACGTGGATGATATGGTCATCTACACCTCTGGTCCATCTGCCTCAGATGTGGAGGTCCCTCTCCAGCAAGACTTTAATAAGGTACTGAGCGGGTTCCATACAAACCAGCTCAGGATAAATACTAAAAAAAATGTCTCAATGACCTTCAGCACCAGACAAAAATCAGCAAAGATTTTGACACCCCTAGTGTTCACCACCCAGGAAGTCACCCCCTTGATGTTGTCCCTACCTTCAAATACCTTGGGGTCTGGCTGGATAACAATCTTGACCTCTCGGTCCACATTGATGCCATCCACTCCAAACTCTGCCCTAAACTAGGAGCACTATATCAAAACAAAGACTGCCTCTCCCTCCCTGCTCAACGCGAGCTGCCCACAGAAACAAACCTCCCTGTGTTTGACTACATGGATATAGTCTATGGCACCCCTCCTGCTGCTTTCAGGGTTAAAGTGTGTGTTTTTTGTTTTATTATGGAAATTAACCCTGCTGCACCAGAGACCCTACCAGGCTCTGAGGAAACTCAGCCGACTCTCGATGAAGGGTAGAAGGCATCTAAACAACACAAAACTGATGGAATGTCATCCTTGCAGGTCCATCCCCCCTCCAAGCCACTAATATGAGATTGTTTTATGCTAGAAGTCAGCAGTCTTATGGAAGTCATTATGGAGACTGCCGCAGAAGTCGGATATTCACACTGGCCCTGACAGATCATTCCAGAAGGGTCGAGGATGCAAAGATTAAAGTGAGCTCACTTGAAGACCATTATGCCAAGCTGGAACCTAGCCTGGTTACTCTCAGGAGGAAGCCTGTGAAACTGGAGAAACAGCTGGAGGATTTAGAGGGCAGGAGCTGCCTAAATAACTTCATGTTGGTGGGGTTATGGGGAAAGTGGAGGGCCCCGACACTATTTTACTTATACAATAAATGTTGCTTAAAGTAGCTAGCCCTCACAGTACAGCCTGTCCTATATCATGGAACGACTACATGTGGTTTTGCGACCACAGCCGCAGGCAGAAGAACAACCTCATGCAATAATTTTCCAATTGCCTAATTACTTGGAAAAATCAGAACCATTTGGATCCCCTCCTGGACCTAAAACATAGTTTGTTTCCTGGAATATGTATTGTTGGACTTAACCGTGATTGTCTTGTTAGGCCCAAGAGAGATCATATGGTCTCAGTTGCACCAATGGCTAAAGTTGGTTATTTTAAGGCATTGGCTTGATACTAATGCCCCATCTATGGAGGAATGGCACAAGGAAATATTGTTAGCTTTGAATTGTGAAAAAAAATTATTGCTAACATAATGGCATGTCATCTGGCTTTTCAACAGAGATGGGAACCCCTGGCAATTTAAAGATGGGTGGCCTATTTACTTCCCCACTTTGCTTTCTGGTTACAGGGAGGTTTCCCATTTCCTCCGCTTTTTGTAAGTATTGTTGGATGCCTTTTCTTTTTTTTGTTTGCATGGCCCCTGGGAAAGTTTATTCCATCTACTTCTTATTATAATATCTGTGTGAAGCTTGCCACCTGTATGGAGTGGGGGGAGGGTGTGAGAGATAATATCAGGCTGTGTTTTTATGTATTGTGAATACTGTTCCTTTGTCACCTTTTTTTGGATAATGTTGTTTCCCCCTCTTGTTTGTTATTATTGTGATTGTTGTTATTATCTAATATGCCTTTTCTATTTACAATGACGCACATTAAATAAAAAAAAAACACTGGTGGGACAACTACAAGAGCTGGATACAGGCAGCATCAAAAAAGGTGGAGTGAAGAGACACTAAGGCTGTCACATTCCTTATTAAATAGGAAGGATTGGGCAGACACTATGGGCCATTAGGGCTTTTTTTGCCAACAAATGCTACTGCATGTTTCATTATTTTCTCTCATAGGGCCTCCTGTTTAAAACTACATTTATCTCCCCCACCCCTCTCTTTTTCTGTCACACATACACACACACTTCTCTGATGCAATTTCTCTCACTATGGCTTACCATCTCCACTCCCCCCAGACACCATACTTGAACCTGGTGGTTTGCCATACCAGAGTCTTGAGGTTCTCTGTGGTTATGTTGGTTGCAGGCAGCAGCTGATGGGTGCTGGATGGTAGCTTCAGCCCCTTCGTACAGGCATTACTGCTCAACTGCAATGCAGGCAGGTATGTGGTGGGGGTAGGAAGAGCCGGCAGTAGTTAAAGGTAGTAAAGTCTCTTTTTCTCTTTATACAAGGTCCAGGGAAGCTTATTGGAGGCACCACAGACCTCTGCTGACTTGTAGTTGACCACCTCATTCAACAGGGAGAGCAGACAGGGAGCACACGGAGCAGTCTGGAGCTAGTTCTAGTTTAGATTTTAAACAGCAAACACACTTGCCCCACCAACATGAGTCTGCACAGATTAGTCAATGACAAGGTGGGTGTAAGCTCTAAAGTGCGGGAGCTGAGTGGCTTGGTGACCCCTTGCCAATTACATCAATTGGCTTTATGCACTGTAGTTTTTTTATTGTTAGATAAAAAAGTACATCTTTTTCCTCAAATACAGGGAGAATGCACTGCTGCAACTAGATTAAACAGACATCTCTCTCCACCAATGCAATTCCTTCAACCGGCAGTCTCTTCTCAATCTAGCTGCCTTGTTTGCAATATGCTTCCACACTTGCTCAGCCCCACCTGCCAACTTTTTATCTAAGACACTTCACAGTCCTGCCTTTTTCCTCTACCAGTCAACTGGGATCCAGAAATGCAAATTGGTCTTCGGAGGGCACCCCCTCCCAACTGAGTTCTCACATGCCTGGCCGATACTGATGTGGCCAATCATTTTGCACTGTGCCACAGGCATTGCCAGCACTGTAGCCCTGCAACAGGCACAGAAACCATTTGTTTCTCAGTTTTCATACCTAAATCCAATAAACCTCAATTTACTCCTGTTCCCCTGTTTTGGCACTACTTTGTAGCCAATCCCTTGCAGTCAGGTACTGCGGGTCCCTCCACCAAGGGACCTGACCAGCCAAGGTTCTTTACATGTCTCTGGTGAGCAGGCTGTAGTCTGGATTTCTGAAGGCCTACTCTGAGGACACATATGACTGCATTATCAGCTCCACACTCTTGAGCTGTTCTATTCTGCACTGATCTCTAGAAAAATGAGTCCACCCCCTTTTATTACCTACAGACAAATCAATCCATCTGGCGGGAGTGGGGGGGGGATTACCATCTAACCCACATGTGGTAGGGTTACACTGCAGTATTACAGTAATCAGGTTACCTAATTAGTTTTACTGTGTGTGCTTGTGACATGCTATAAGCCAATCAGAAAGGGCATTTGTCATGGCCCTATGATAGGTGTAGTGCATTGTATTTCAATGAATATTTAATTCCCAATTCTTCTAAATACTGCATGAACTTTGTAGCCCTAAAAGTGCTATATTATTAATTTGATAGTTATAATCATTTTAGTTAAATGACAATTGGAAGGTTAAGAGGTTTACAGGTACACATTATATCGTTAAACAACTAGAAACTAATGTTTCACATTTTTGGCTTAAATATTTTCGGGAATAATTTTAATGTTTTTCACTTTGGTCTTATGTATATAAAACCTATAAGAACTGTACTGTCAAAATATCAGTTGTCTGATAGTTTACTTATGGTGCAACCATAATGAGGCACAGTGATGCTATGTACCCCTTTTGCTTATTCTAAATAAAAATTATTTGGTATTTACTCACCCTTTCTCTATACCCCATGCAGTCACATTTTAATGTTTCTGTCCTATATTATATTTTACATTTTTAGCATTTTCTATAAATACTAATAAAACAGATTTTTACACTCTTACCAGCTTACTCTGCCACTTCAATACAAAATGTTACTTGGAATTGCTCCTTTTAATCATCTATAAAACATCTTCTTGAGAGTGTTGTGCACAAATGATGAAGCCAGTATTTTCTGTAGCAATGTTCTTTTCAAGTTATTATAAAAAAGTGTGTCATGTAGCATGGAAAAATATGCTAAACTTCCTCAAGTAACTGCAATTAAAATGCATCAGCTAGTAAAGCAGAAAAACCTCTGTTGGGGTTAGCACCTCCTCTGGATGGCAGCTATAATCTAAGATATGAAAGGCAGAATACTGGTTAAACATGATGTATTTTAGTAAATAAACATTGTGCTTTGCTAACGTAGTGGCACATCTAAATTTAAACATCAGAAAGCCTATTGCGGCTGCACAACATAAAATACATCTTCGTTTAACAACATTTACTGTAGTTGTTATGGTTACCATAACTTTGTATTCTTTTAATTAATGTCCTGAAACTTAAGAAGACCATTTCATATACTAGGTGGTTTTACATAACCACTTTTCCACCATGCCAAGGAACCCAACATTGAAAATACTTACAATGGTATGTTAAAAACTAAAGATCATCTTCATTAAAGTACAAAGCTGGAATCCCAGATATTCAACAGGATACAGACCACTGAACTCAACAATTTGAATCCTTGCGGGCTGCTGTAACTTTTTACAATAAAAGTATAAGATAATGGCACCATCTAGTGCGTCCTTGCACTAGGAATCTTTTTCTGATTTAAGGTTGCTACATACAGGATCTGGTTTGGACTACCATAAACTTTGTTTAAGTACAATTTAATTTTCTCAAAAGAAACTACATTATAATGAGTTCCACTATAGCAGGATTTTGCATTTCTTAGGCATGTGGATCATTATGCTCATATCAGCATTGTCTTTTAAATATAAACTATAGTAAAAACTATTTAAAAGGTAAGAGTATCAATGCAAAAGCACTAAATCAATGGTTAAACACAAGGAGCTGGATATTCAGACTGCACCTGGCAGCGGCACAAGCCTGGATGCAGCGCAACTGGGTTGCACCAGGGCATGGACAGGGCAATATTCAAAGGTGCTGCACCATGGCTCAGCACAGTTGAATATGGCACTGAAGGCACACGCATGGTGCAGTGGTACTGCACCAGTGCAAGTGGCAGAAGGGAGTAGGGCGATGCGCAAGGGCAGTTGCGCTGGGTGCATCAACCACGATATTCAGCACTGGGCAAGCAAATGAGGCTATTTTGCATGCAAGGTGCAAATGGGGCCATTTGCATGTCATTATGGCCCCATTTGCATGTGGTGCGCCGATCCCCGACAACTTGTGTCTGGTGCCCCGCCAGGCTGCAGCCATTGGGGACCACCGCCCTGCAGATTCAAGGCGGTCCCCGCTCCAGTTAGCCCGATTGTGGGTATAAGTCATATGAAGGTCCCAGGTGGACCTGTGAATACCCCCCTGCCCAACTGTGGGCATACAATATATGAAGGTCCCAGGTGGACCTGGGAATAACCCCCCCTTTGCCCGATCACGGGCATACCTGCAATGCATGTTGCTGGTGGTCCACTGGAACCCCCCCAATGCCCTACTGCAGGCAGCAATAGCACAAGGGACCCTGGTGATCCACTGGTACCCCCCTCCCCACCCACCCACTGAGGTCCCGCCACCAGCACCCCCTCATCATCAGAGGCGGCAGCACCTGCCGCATGCCACCCTGGCTGCCCACCAAATGACAGCACACAGTACTGTCTGTGCCTATTGGTCCACCGCATGGACCAATGTGCGTGAACCATACTGTGCTACACAGGCCCGACATGTGAATGAACTGCGTTCATTCACATTCGAACCTAATGTAGTAGCTATTCTCTACGCCATTAGATGCAGCTGTGGACCATTAGCTATACACTGTCATTCAGCGGGTGGCATGCGGGTGGAGTGCTGCGCCTGCCGATGACAGGGGGGTGCTGGGTGGCGGGGACCTCAGTGGACGGGTTGGGGAGGGGGGTACCACTGGTCCACCAGGGTCCCTTGTGCTATTGCCACACGTGATCGGGCATTGGGGGGTGGTTTCTACTGGACCACCAAGGACACGCATTGCAGGTATGCCCGCGATCGAGTAATGGGAGGGGTATTCACAGGTCCACCTGAGACCTTCTTATAACTTATGCCCGCAGTCGGGCAGGGGGGTATTCACAGGTCCACCTGGGACCTTCATAATGCTTATGCCCACCATCGGGTAAGGGGCAGGGGGGCACAATGCTCCCAGGACAGGGGACTTGGGGTATGTGATCTGGGTGGGCAGGTGGCCACCCACTGCTGGCGGCTGATGTATTGCACCCAGCAATATGGCAGCTCACCTGTGGGTGGCCTGAACATGCTCCTGGTTTTACCAGGCACATTTTTGCACCCCCCCCGAGCAGCGCAAGGTGGGTTTGTGCCAGCATATGCACCGCACATCCCGAGCTGAATATCGGGATGTGCCGCATATGCATGGGCATGCCCCCACACTTGCGCTGCATACATTACTGTTGCCCCCCTGTGTATCGGGGGTTGCGCATCGCAACCTGCCCCTCTCTATATCACACCAAGGTACATCGGTGGGTTGCACATGGTGCATCCCTGTTGTACCATGTGCAACCCTTTTGAATATCCAGGCCTCAGTGTACTGTCAATAAAGGCTGGCACAAAGTCACCGTTGGCAGCTGGTTGAACACTCTTCACCCTTGTATCCACTAGTCTGTTGACTCTGCACCACTGGGCTACTGTAGTCCCTTCTTACTCCCCTCATGTGCTTGCTGATATAGCACAGGACCTGTATATAAGAACTCCCATTCACTTCAAACACTCCAGAACATGCTCATGTAGTAGAAGCAATCTCCCATTAATGTTGTACATGCTCTCGGAGATCTCCGAGATGGACCCTGCAGATAAATACCTTCAGTAAAAAAAAAAACTTTAAAATAACTTAAAGCCTTCTCCTCACCCTAACAGCCCACCATCTCCACCCCAGTCACATGTACAACACATTTCAATCAACAGTCAGGGTTAGCTGGCATGGATACCGGACTGTCTCTTTCAACTGGCCAAATACCATTAAACCCTTTTAGGAATCTTCTTTTCATGAGGAGTGTTAAGGGTTTTGCTCTAGCACTACAATTAGCCACAAACCTCTAGTAGTAACCTGCTATCACCAAAAATGCTCTCACCTGTTTTTTTTTTTTTGTGGTTGGTGGTGGAAAACACTGTATGGCTTCAGTCTTTCCAAACTCAATCTGTATGTACCCACTTCCATGACCCCCCAGATTCCAGTCTTTTCAAAGCAAAACTTCCCTATGTTCTCAAGTCTTTGGTTTTAACACAGCCCATTAATCCCATTATCATTTCACTAGATCTGTGTCCCACTTTGTTAAGCTCGTTGGTGTCCTTCCTGTATTCCACAACCCTGTACTGCACCCAGTACTTTATGTGCTGTCTAACCAAGACTTGAACAGTGAAATGGTAGTATCATCTCCCTTAACTTGCCATCTTACCGTATTCTCCTCAATGCATCTCAGCATCCCATCTGTCTGCAAATGTGCATTTCTTTGAGTGCTACTCAGATTCCACTACTATTCCTCCCAAGACCTTCTCCAACCCCATGCTATGATTTGCCTACTGTTTAGCATATAGTTCAAGTCTCTCTCTTTTCTTAGGTGTATTTTACCGTAGTCTAAATTCAAGCACATTTGCCAACTGTTTGCACAGCTTCTAACATGTCAAAGTCTGTCTTAAGTCTTCTATCCCCTTCACTTTTGTGAAAAATGTTTTGACTGTCTAGGAGTCATCTGAAAACTACTTATGTAGTCTGCTGGTTCACATCTTTTCTCAGTCATATCAAAGAAGCCATTGAATGCTAGAGAAGCTAACACTCGCAGTATAGCCTAGAGGTTAAAGTAACAAGTTGTAAATGAGCTTGATACATCCAGCAGAGATATCTGGGTTTGATTTCACAACCTCCACTTGCATACTGTGCGACTCTGAGCAAGTCACTTAACCTCCTCCAGTGTTCCCAGGTCGCCCCTGGAAGGAAAAAAAAAACAAAAAAAACATTGATTCCTGAAGGAATTCTCCTTTATGCATATCAGTATCTTCCCACCCATGGTGCCTATTCTAGTCATGTAATATAGTAGGTCCTTCAGTCACCAGATAGAAACGTAGAATTTGATGGAAGATAAGAACCACTTGGCCTACACAGTCTGCCCATTTTTCCCTACCTACATTATTACCACAGACTGTACTTGATCTACAGCTCTTTCTCACTCTACCCTTCATTTCCACTACAATTTCCTTGTACCTATCCCATGCATTCTTGAATCACACCACTGTCTTTGCCCCAAGCACCTCCATTGGAGGGCTGTTCCAGCAATCCACTACTCTTTCTGTGAAGAAATACTTCCTCACATCTCTCCTAAATCTCCCCCCTCCAGCATCATAGCCAGAGACTCTGGTGTTGCAGCACTTTGTCCTGATTTCTGCAGCAGGGATCCTAGACTTCTGCAACAGCATTTTCTGATTTCTGAGGCATGATTTATTAATTTCTGTGACAGAATGCAGCCTGCCATTGGCTAAAATATAATGTGATGTCATCAATGACATCACATGCTATGGATAGAGGAGGGGCTTCAGGATAAATGAGATGGGGAAGGGAGATGGGAACTATGGGAAAACAGTACATCTGAATGTAAATTCTCTAAGAAAAATGAATTATGCAGCATGATATATATTCGACGGCATGATGCAAATTCTGCAGAAAATTATGTGGCCACAGAATTGCAAAATTCCAGAAGCCTTGTTCACAGCATGTCTCCTTGTTCTTCAGTACCTTTTTTTCTGAACAATAATTAACTGCTGTGCCTTATTTACTCCTGTGAGGTATTTAAAGGTATCCATCATATCGCCCCTCCCTCCTCTCTTCCAGGGTGTACATACTGAGGTACATTTTATCTCTCATTCCCCGATGTGAGACCCCAGTCCCCAGTGTAGTTGAACCCTTCCTCTCTGCACTATTCCTTCAGCCATGAGTTTAAGCTCCTGGTGTGGACAGCACTCTCCGCCCCCTTGCCATAGACAGGCCGCACCTCAGCAAAAGCCACTGAGTGAGCTATCTAAGACCACTCCCCAGCTCCCTAAACTCCACGTGCACTATCCTAGCCCCATCCCCAGCCAGGCCATTATGCCCCAAGTGGACAACGACATCCAGCTCTCCATCCTGTCTTGTTGCCCTAGCAATCCTCTGGATCTGCTTTCCATCCCTCAAGGTTGTGGTGCTGCGTAGGCACGTAGTATGCCTCTCCCCTTTCCTATTCCCGAACTATCCCTCCACAATAGAGTCCTCCACCAGAAATTGCTTCCTCCTCCTCTGATGTCATCTACCATCCTCTACTACCCTCCATGGGGTCTCCACTATGGAGGGCCCCCACATCCTCCTTGGCCACTATTGTGGGTGCCTCCTTCCACCAGTCCCACTCCACCAGAGCAGCATGGGATGGAATGTGCCTCTGTCCCACCACCCCACCCTTCCAGAGCCTATCATAGTCCATCCATTCCTCCTCCCTAGCATTATCTGAGGTAACAGTGATAGAACTGAAAGGGAGATAGTGTGTTCCAGTAGTTAAAGCAGCAAATCATGTTAGCGGCGCAAAATGGCATAACCTGCTGCACTACCAAAACCAAGATGGCAGCATCCTTAAATGAATCAGAAGGTTAAAAAAAACTTCTTCTAAAACACATTTCACCTATAATTAAATTACTGCAGATCTGAAGCAACTACAGGTCTTTCAGGTGTTAACCCAGAGCAGCCGTTTCAGTAACTATGACAGGCACCTAGAAAGCACTTGCATAATGTAGCTGACAAAACCAAGGATGCCTGAGGGCTCAACTGACCTACCCCCCCATTCCCTTTCCTCCCTTCTCTGTAATTTCATCTCCCCCCTCCTGCAATTGCTCCAAACTTCTCTTAATGTCTTTCATCCTTTGTCCCGTCTTGTGTTTGTGAAGCACTTGCTCTGTGAGCTATATGCTATGTCTCTTCCACTTACGCACTGTAATGACCTTTGTACTTGCATGAAGTAATCATGATCCTACCTGTATTGTACTTGCATGAAGTAATCATGATCCTACCTATATCGTTTAAGCTTGTAATCTGTTATTACCCAAATGTAACATATTTCAACTTGTACGTATTTGAACTCATTATGCTGTATTATTTGTCTGTTCGTCCATCCCCTTCCCCAAGATGCATCTGGAAACGAGTAGTCCATGCTCAGTGTGCCTTTCCTGATTAAACTATTAAGCAAATAAATAAATAAAATTGATTCACTCACACACAATATTCTGTTGGCAAACTGTAAAAAAATATGTCAAAACCTAGCAGCACTCGCAATGTTTTTTTAAAGTCAATACCCTCACAATAGCTTGGAAAGTTCTAATTCGTTTTCTTCAAGTATGGATTACAGGTGATCAAGGGAAGACCATAGCTGGTGCCTGTGTGGAGTGAGCAAAACCCAATGCATGTTCACCATTATAACCAGCTGGTTATAATAACTGCAAATTATGACTGGATTTCCCTATGGGATAAAATGCTGCCCAGTTATTATAAGTCAGTTATAACCTACATATGTTGGCTGGATATCCAGTGGTGTATTCTCCCCACTATATTTAACATATAAGGAAGAACATATTTTTTCACACTATGGTAAACTTATTGAGTGAAAGTTTTACCTGACTGAATTTTCTATTTTCTAGGTGGTAGTTGGAGTTCATACTCAGCTGATGCTCAGTGTTTTATTATTTGTCATTACTGACCAGGAAAGGCACACTGAGCTGTAATGACTGATTCACAGGTGTGTCCTCGGGGTTGGTTACATGGACTTGTTTTATTGACATGGGGAATACTGCCCAGGACACCAGTTAAGCTCTCTCTCCTATGATAAAAGTGCCATGGGATCTAAACTTTACCAACACAGCCACCAGACAAGGGCGGAAAGGGCCTTATTTATTTATTTATTTGCTTTTGTTAACCAGGTAAGCCCACTAGACAGTCAACTGCCTATTTTCAGGAGCAACCTGGAAGATTACAAGGTACAGACAAGAACATCAGGCAGTAGACATCACATCATGTATCAAAACAGTATGGTACAGGCACTGGACAACATATGATTTCACCATGAGGGCAGGACAGTAGTCAGATGGAGGATATACAAATAGGATCTGCCACACACCCAGGCAGGTATAGGTAAATAGACATCACAAATACATTTTGTGAGCTACAGCCCAATAAACATAGAGATAGCATAGAATTTCACTTGACATGAACAGAAAAACAAGGAAGGAACCATTTTCAGATAATACAGCTGATAGCAGTGAGCTAGCCAACAGATATAGCACATTCAGTACCAGGAGACTCATCTCCTCAAACAGTCATGGCCAGGTTTGCATCACCTCAGCTGGTCAGATTGGTCTAGGGAGGTTCCTTAAGTGCAAAGAAAGGTGGATGCCGGTCGGAGGAAACCTTCATTTAATATGTCATGTGAAGGGTAGCCCCTCAGCAGTGAAGCACCCCCTACTGTGCTCTACCCTGTCAGTACTGGGTATCAGTCCAAGTCCCTTATGCAGGACTAGAACCCATGGTTTTCTGAGCTTCTGGCCAAAAAGATAAATGAGCTACCTATTAAGCCACTGAAAATACTGTGAGGCTAAATTACTAAGCAGCACACTGATGTTTGGTTAACAGAGTGAAGATACTTAAACAAAAAGATAAAATGAAGTACCTATGTGAACTACATACTATGAGGACTGCCCGCTGGCTTTTCATAATTTTGATTTACAGACTGCAGCTGAACAGTAGTGCTATAAGTAAAACAAAACAGAACTCAAAACTTCTGGCAGTCTACATTTGTTTATATTGTAGCTGTTCTAGAAAACTTACAGAACTGCTATTAAAGTGTAATTTCCAAAGCTTTTAGCTGGAATAGTCCACAAAACAAATAATTCTACTTCCCTGGCCACCTGCCACATTTCAATTGCCTGTTGCTAAACTATTTAGTCCGCAGGTCACTGAAGTGGCAAAACTAAGTAGCACAGAGGGATACATTAATAAGAGAAATACTTAAAACTGGTAAATGCCTCAGTCCTGATGGGCAAGAATTTTTTTAACCCTATTAAGAAAAAAAAAAGTTTGCATTTTTTTTCCAGCTGGATATGTGTCTGTGTTCTAGATTTGCAGTCACCCCTAGCTCGTTTCCAGCATTCCTATGTCTCTGTCTAGCATCTGCAGTCACTACTACTCAGCCCGACTCTACTGCCAGTGTAGCAACAGTGTATGAAGAAAACTCACACACTGACAAAAAAAAAAAAAAAAGAGTACTGAAAGTAAGTAGTAAGATGCAAGCTCAGATTAGTAAGGTCAATGCAATTTATGGAAAAAAAAATCTTTAAAAAAAAAAAAAGTGGCCACAAAAATGTATATTCATCTTAATGCTTAACTGCCCACACCATCAGCACAATTTATTCATTCTTAGGGGAAAAATATACTATTGGATTCAGTTTTTAACTTAAACAAAGGTGAAGTTATGCGTATCACATATAAGTGAATTAAAGGCTTTTAGGATATGCAGCTTCTCATTAAAAGAATAGCAAACTCTATGTTAGAACTAACACAGTAAAATAAACATTAACAGGAACTAAATGGACTGCAATTTAAGTACACGTAACTGAACTGAAATGCATTCACATACAGTATTCTACAAAAACATGCTTAATCAGTGTTCATAAACCACTGATACTGTGCCTTCCATGAGCTGACAACTTCAGGAAAGGTGCACGGCCTAGCCACAAGGCAAGGGGTGGGGTTCTAAAGGATCTCCCTGGAATCCAGTCCTAAAATAAGCAATCCTACAGCTCTAGCTTGCTTTTTCACAGAATCTCAGCTCCAGACAACACCTCAATTGCAACCAGTGGGAAATCATAAAAAAAAACAGTCTCAGCTGCCCTTCCAAATGACTAAACTAGCATTTGATAAAAACAGGCCTGAAGACATTTCCTGCCACACTGACACTCGGGCCATGACTGCAATGAAACAGACGTTGGACTCCACTGTTTTTGAGGAGTAGCAGGCACCCACCCTAAAAACACTGACTACCCTAATGTACCACGTGCAGTCAGAAATGAAGGTGGATTTTGAAAATGTAAATGCCTGCTTCGCTCAATTCCAAATGATGGTGAATGAGCTGGGGGTCTCGGTGGATGGGCACAGTAAATGACTAGAGGAGCTGAAGACCAGGGTTGCTGATTAGGAAGAAAATGTCTCTGTCCTCTTACAACTATGGACTGTCCATAAAAACACTGAAGACCTGGAGGATACAGCAGACAACCATGAGAACTGGGAGCAGCACACTAATATGTATCCTGTAGGCCTCCCTGAGGGGTTGAAGAGATGGCTCCCCTAAAGTTCCTTCACCCTTGATTACCGGACATTCTCAGCCTGGGAGGTGAAATCAGCCTGAATGTGCAACATGCCCACAGATCCCCAGCTCAACAACCGGGGCCTAAACAGCCCCGGACACTTCCTGTGCTACCCCAACTGGCAACTGTTTCTGGTGGCAGCAAGGAAGCACAAGACTCAGTGGTCCAAGTTTTCCCCGATTACTGCAGAAGGTTGCAAGCAGCAACAGCTTGTTAATGATGTTAAATGATGCCTCCATGGCAACAACTGGCAAGTTCCCCATCTATATCCCTTGAGGCTCATTATACAGCAGCAGGGGTGACCACCATGCACTTTCCCTTCCTCAGAGATGGCCAAGGCTTTTTTAAAGCAGGAGTAGGCAGCGTAGGAAGCAAGATCAGGACTAGGATGAGTCCTAGCATTTGACTCAGACCATCTAGAAAAGCAAACTGTCAGTAGGTGTTATGGTTGAGGGGTGGGGGTGGACAGTTCTGCCTCAGGGTTGCTGGCCTGCACATGGAGTAGTAATATACTGGTAAGCTGCAGAACTGCTTCCTTTGGTTGTTGCCCAGCTTGAGTTGTTTCACCTACGGCAGCATGTGTTTGGGTCTGGCCTGTCTGTGGGTGACTGGGGACTTCACGTGACTCTCTGGCATCTATACGGCCACATGGTAGGCAGGCGCAAAGTGGCCATGATAGTTAGTGGGGGCCAGGTAGGGAAAATGGCTGAACATAGCAGGCAGGCTAGATTAATGAAGGGGTGAGCACTGGCATCCATAACAGGAGGGTCCGAGGAAGCCCCCCTCCCCAAAATAGGTCCCTGATCTGAGGCAAGGGCACCCTGCACTCTGCAACCCCCTACTGCACACGCATCTAGAAGACAGCCCCTTTTGATATGCCAAGTTTCCCTTGGTAACTTGTGGATCCTCTAAGACCATATCTTGACTAGATCACCTGTTTTTCACCTGAGATATGCGTAGGACGGTGGGAACTTAACCAGGCCAGTAGGCCATAACAGATTATTTGAGGGACTGGGCAACTACAGAACATAGCTGGTTTTGCAGAGCTATAGTTGTTAATATTTGCATCCATAAGGAGTAGTGAAGGCCTAGTTACATGGTATTTCCAGTAGGCTGTTGCCCCGTTTTCTCAAGCTCATAGGCTTGTTATCGTTTCTTTTCTAAAGTTGTATCCAAATACCTTGAATAGGACTGGTGTTTTGGCAATTGCCAGCTCAACCATGAAAAGATTGGGGGATATGAGTGCCTGGGGGGACTGGAATGGGGGGTTCGAGCCTGTTGCTCTGTTTCATTTTGGTCTATTGCAGGGGAATGGAAAGGCTGGGGGGGTAGGGGTTCTAACACAAGTTTACAGCTGTTCTTTTCTGTTGTCATTTTTTATGTGTTATACTTGTTTTCAGATATTGGTGCTAAAAAATGGGAGAAGGGCTCTGGGGAGATGGCTTGAGGGTGCTGAGAACATAAGCACTATAGTACTTATGACACACATTAGAGACAATGAGTGAGGTGGTGCATACCTTAACATGGAATGTAAATGGGCTGAAGGCGACTGTTACAAGAAAAAATATGGATCCACATTAAGAAGTAGAAGGGGGAACATTGTCTTATTATACAATGGCAAGAAAGAATCCTGGACTCTGATTGGTCAGTCTTGGGCTGGACCTGTGATGTTATCCCAGTACAACATCACAGGTCTAGTCTCAGCACTGTGAATCTCTCGATGATTGTTTGGAACTTATTCTCTTTTTTTTGCATCTCCTCTTAAGAAATAAAAATATTTTTCCACATTAACAAAAACATTCTTTAAAATGAATTCTTTAATTCTGTATAAGAAAGAGTCATTGTATAATAGCAATAATGCCCTTCAGGGTGTGTGTCATGGTAGGATAACGTCATGCCTAAGGTATTGGATGCACTCGGCCTGTGGCCTCATGCCCAATGACCTGAGGCATGACGTTATCCCAGCACGACACACACACTGTTGGGCATTATTGCTTAATTGTAATGACGAGGCCCATACACTGCTGATCAAGCTGCAAAATTCAGCCGGGGTTGGGTATGTGCACTAACAGCATCTTGCTTTATGTCCAAGGCTTTAGGCATAGCAATCTGGTTCTGGCCAGGGCTGAATGTGGAATTACAGCAAAGAGTAAGGGATATCCAGGGTAGATGCATCATTATGGTAGCAGTAGTGGGTGGGAACATTATATCATGGCCTCCATACAATTATCTATCCTGGATATGCCGGATTTTAATTTTTTTTTATCAGTTGGTTATGATGCTGGCTGAGTTCCCAACACCTCTAGTAACTGGAGGAGACATAAATACTACCTGGGACCAGATCCTAGACAGATTAGTTCCTCCCTTATGCTCCCCCCCCCAAGACATGCTGTAGCTCTTAGACAAATGGCAGAGGAGTGTGCAGTGGTTGGCCCCTGGAAATTCCTCCACCCTACAGATAGGGAGTATTCTTTCCATTCCCATGCACACAAATTGTTTATGAGAATTGATTTATTGCTGGCGTACATAGATCTGCTGCAAACTGTGCTCTCAGCCTAATATGGCCAACTGTCTTCTCAGATCATTCCCCACTTATAATCACCTTGCAGCACCAGGAGACCACCAGGGCTGAGGCAGATGGAGAATGGACCTCAGACTCTTGGTTGACCAGGAATTTAAGGCTTATATGGGGCAGGTGCTCAAAGAGTTCTACCAACACAGTAAGAGTGGAGATACTACAGAGGTAGTGCACTAGGAATCTATGAAAGTTTTCATCTGGGGGGGGGGCACAATTTTTTATGCCATCCATAAGAAAAAAGAATAAGAGAAGGTGACGGAGTCTCTGGGGAAGAGGGTAGCAGAGTTGGAAAGAAACTATATGCAATGTGGGACCCTTTTATATTTGCTACCCTTAAAAAAAACTATAAGGGGAACTCAAATCAGGTGGTAACAAGCAAAATAGAAATTCGCTGCTTACTCAGACTGAGTTTTACTTTGAATGGGACAAAGGTGGTAAATGGCTTGTATGGCAGCTCAAACAGAGAGAGAGGTGAATATAGCTATTTTGGGGATAAAAGATGGAGAAGGCAATTTGGTAACTGATCAGACACAGACTGGGGAGGAATTTAAAAAATGTTATCAATCATAATACACCTTTGAGATAACAGCAGACACCCCTCACCCCAATACCTTTCTGGATCCCCCCTCTCTCTGTCTCTCCCCCAGAGGTCATGCCAGAACAGGGGGAAATGCTGGACTCTGATATTACGGTGAAAGAATTTGAGGCAGCAGTGAAGTCCCTGGCATCTGGTGAAGCCTCAGAGCTGGATGGTGTTCTGGGTGAATTCTATAAATTCTTTAGAGATGTCATAGGACATCCAATGCAGGAAATTACTGTTGAGTCCATGGAGGGTGGCACCCTGCCCCCTACGCAATACTTGTCCACAATCACTGTCCTTTCCAAACCAGGGATGGACACACTTTATGTGGGTGCTACCGCCTAATTTCTCTCTCAAATTCAGACTACAAAGTGGTTGCCAAGCTGTGTACATATTTTATTTATCTTTCTATTTATTTATTTCAGACTTCAACAGCTCACCTTTTGCTCTCTTATGCTACTACCCAGAAACTGTCTCAGTTGCCCCAGTCATTCTTCAATACCACCCCTCAGATGTCCCCATGGTTTCATCTCCATAGCACAGTATCACCTCTATTCTCCAGGGCAGGGTATAGTTCTTAGCTATTTTCTCACACAGGTAGAAACATGGATATCTGGAATATAATGAATGGGCACAATGGATCATAGTGGAAAACCTAGTGATATCTTATCCTCACAACTTCCAATGTTCCTAAGCAAGAGATTACACAACCCATACTAAGGCCATTTTGTAGCCAGCTAATTCTTAGAGTTTACTACCATGTTTGATACACTCATCACTGTACATTGTGTAGACTTCAGCAAGAGTCCAGATAAACAGTTTCCCACCATGTACTGATTCAGCTTTCATCAAAAGTCCAACCAACTGAGTCAGTGCCCACTCTGCACAGATTGTGAAATGTGTTCATGATGTTTATACATACTGTTTACCCGAGCTATAAGGGAGAAACCAGCAGCCTAATTCTCTGAAAGGTTTCAGTCTGTGCAGAAACAACTATATGACACAGATAAATAGGGTGGCAGACCCTGTGGCCCCCATATCCAGAACCATCTGCTAGTGCAGCACAGCCTGTAGCACTACTGCAAAAAATAGCACACAGCCGGGTCTGAGCTACATTCAGCCCGTTAGCACACACTAATGGAGCACACTGACTGAATATTGGGGCATGCCAGCATAGTGCTAATTAAAAATGAGCAGCACCGGCACAGCTCAAGGCTACATATGGCTTAAATGAGATAGTGTGCCCAAAACTAGATAGCACCAGGGCTTCTGAGGGCCATGTTCAGACCAGACATACAAATGAGCTCATTGGGCATGCAAGGTGCTACGGGGCCATCTGCATGCCTATTATGGGTTCACCTGGATGAGCACTGTAGACCCCTAGTGACGACACAGGGCGACAGCAGTAGAAAATCCCTGGTTGTCTGGTGGTCCCCCTTCCAGCCTAATTCACCTGTACTATGTCATTGTCAGTATCCCTGGTAGTCTAGTGCACCCCCCCACGATTGCCCATACTGTGTCATATTCAGAATCCTCAGTAATCTAGTGGACCCCCCAATCACCCAGGTTCCCGTGCTTCTCAAATTACCATTCCCTGGTGGGATACAGCCCCCCATACAGGGTGCCACTGACCCCACTCTCACCCACCCACTGAGGAGCCCCCACCTGCACCCCCCTCCACCAGGTCAACACTCACCAAAAACTCTCCATGTTCAGATCAGAAGCCAGCATAGCCCTCAACTCACCCTATCAGACAGCCACCATCTGATAGTGACAGAGTGCAATCACAAGTAAGTATGCAATCGCAATCTGTGACTGGCAGAAGGCATCCAGCCATGGAGGTAAGTGGAGGGCTGTGCCAGCCGCCAATCTGACCATGGATTTAGTGAGGAGTGTTGACTGGAGTGAGAGGAAAGTGGGACAGGGGGTCTTCAGTGAGTGAACGGGTGTGGGTATGAATTTGGGGGGGGTGACACCTGGTGTGGAGGGGTGCTAGACCACCAGGAACAGTGATTTGACATACATGGGAACCTGGGCGATTGGCAGAATAGGGCTGCAAAAGGCTATCAAAAATATTGAATATGACAATACTGGTAATCAGGGAGGGTGAGGTCCAGTAAACTACCAGAGATATGTAAAATGACACAGTACAGACAATGGTGGAGGGGTCCACTAGACCAAGAGGGAAGTGGAACTACATTGATAACCATGAGATAAAGGAGAGGGGTCCACTAGACACTGGGGAGGGTGGCTTCAGTACAACCACACTGCCTTTGGGGGCGGTGTAGGGTAGCCAGCCGTAACACTGTGTTAAGACAAGTTTTTCTGCGGCAGTAAAGAGCACTGGTCTGAATGCTGTTTAACACCACGGAAATCATTTGAATATACTGCTGCGTGCTATGCATCAGGGGCTCCCTCATTTGCAGTGGCACAGCAGTAAGGTTAGTGTGATCATGTTGATGGGTTTTGGCAGTGCTCCATGGCCTCTAAATATGGCTCCACCCAGAATGCAGCCACTAATCCAGACTAGTGAAGGTGTAAACTGGGTCCCTCACTAACATTTTGAGTATGGGACTCGAAGTGCTTTAGAAAATATTCCTGTAGTTCCTAAAAGCATGTGCAATGAAATGAAGGATGGATGAATCTGTTCGAGAGAAATCAATTTCTGTGAAGTTCATATGCAACTATGCGGCTTTCTAAAATATTCCCATACTTTAGATCCCGCCCAGCCCTTAATGAGTAACCCTAATTTTTTAGTAGAGGGGAAGTCTATCAATTCTACTTGGTTACCATTACTGGCCCAAGTTCTGGTTAAGGATTTGTATACGCCTGAGGGGATATTACTCTCTTCAGCTGAGATTTTGGATAAATTTCAAATTCCTCAAACTATGATATTTAAAGTTTTTCAACTCCGCATTTATTGGCCAGTAAATTTAGTTTTCCTCCCTCTAACAAGATAATTCCTGATTTTTGTGATACTTTAGAACCATTGGCAGGAAAGGCCCATGCAGTTTCTGCCATTTATAACACTCTTTAACCATTGGGTACATCCTCAAGTTTTAGCTCCAAAGCTAATATTGGGCCGTCTGTTTCCATCACATAATTTCGACTGGGCAGGTATATGGAAATCTTGTCATAAATTTTTGTTACAAGATAGACTTAGACTATTGCAGTTTAAGTTGTTGCATAATATTTATTACTCTCCTGTAAAATTACTTAACCTTGGCATGATTACATCCTCTAGTTGTTTTAGATGTCAGGATAAGGATGGGGACTTACTTCATGTTTTTTGGTTTTGTCCTAAAATAATGGTTTTGTGGGATACTATTAAAGATAGGTTGGACCCTTTTTTGGGTTTGACCAATTTGTTCACTCCAGAGATTTGTATTTTGGGAGATATGACCACTACTGATGTTCGAAATAGGAAATATCATATTAGTTTGATCTCTGCTTCTGTTAAAGTAGTGGTTTTGAAACATTGGAAAGATACCCATGTGATTTCAGTATGGCGAATGGTTTCAGGAACTTCTGGCTAGTCTTAGAACAGAAAGGACTATTGCAAGTCTGCACAATAATTTATCTAAATTTGATCGTATTTGGAGCCATTATACTCCTGTTATGCTGCATTGGACTGTGCTATTTATATATTTTATATGTTATATTTGGTGTGCTGTGCATATGGGTTAGTAGGTCTGGGGGGTGTGGGGTTGGGGGTTTTGCATCCAGTAGGTTTACCGACTGTTCTCTGATTATAATTTTGTTATGGCTGGACGTATTTGTGGTTTTTGAAATTTTAATAAAGGTTTAATTGAAAAAAAAAAAAAAGAAATCAATTTCTGTGACACAAATACTCTGCAGCTGCACATACTGTAATTATTAAATTTGGGTGTATTTTATTCTTTGGCAGGAGCATTAAATCATAAGTACCCAATACGTCGAATGGGAAGAACACACCTCCCCCCCCTCAGCTGGTGATCAAACCGGAGTTCAGAATGTTTGTAGTTCATTTGCATCACCAGGTAAGGAAACAGGTTCGGCTCCCCATACAACGCACAGGGGAAACGCCAGACCTAGCCCAACAACTAACACACTGAAATCTGGCCAATGGAAAATCATGTACACAAATGCTCACAATCCAGGAAACAAGATCCCAGACCTGCAGGCAATAATGACAGAGGCTAAACTGGATACAGTAGCCATTAGCGAGGCATGGTTCACCAGTAACCACACTTGGGAGGCTTAAAGTCTTCAGAAGAGACAGAGGTGCAAAAAAGGGGGGGTGGAGTGGCCCTTTATGTCAATGAAAATATCAAAGCTAAAGAAATTCAGAATACACATAAGGAGCCAGAAGAACTATGGGTCACCCTGGAAACAGGAAATAGGACAGTGATATGAACTGGGGTTGTCTACAGGCCTCCAGACCAGGGGGAGGACACAGACACATTACTGTTAGAAGATATACAACACATGGCAGCTAAAGGGGAGGTTCTGATAATGGGAGACTTCAACATGCCAAATACAGATTGGTCAATACCAGCATGAATATCTGCCAGAACTAGACACATAGTGGTTTCCCTGCAAGGGGAGGGCCTCAAACAACTGGTACAACAACCCATAAGAGACAGGGCTATCCTAGATCTAGTACTGACTAACAGGGAAAGGATCACAGATCTCCAGGTAGAAGGTCACCTGGGGGACAGTGACCATCACATGGTATGGTTCAATTTGGCCACTAGAACTATATCATCCCATTCCAAGGCAAAAATATGGGACTTCAGAAGAGCTGACTTTGATGAGATGGCCAACAGAGTTAAGATAGCCTTGGCAAGAATAAATACAGGTGATGGGGTACAGGCAAAGTGGGCAAGCATTGAGGATGCAATACTTGAAGCAAAATCCCACTGTGTTAGAGAGAAAAGGAAGTGCAAAAGAAGAAGGAAACCACTTTGGTTCTCAAAAACAGTAGCAGAAAAGGTCAGAGCTAAAAGGCTGGCCTTCAGGAAATATAAGGGAACGAAGCGGGATGAGGATAGGGAGGCATACCAAATTTCCGTAAGAAAAGCAGGGAAGGCAGTAAGGTAGGCAAAGGCCCAAACCAAGGTAACACTAGCACGAACAGTAAAAGAAGGTGACAAGACTTTCTATAGATACATTAGTGAAAGGAGAAAGTCCAGAGGGGGTATTGCTAAGATCAGAGGAGGAGGAGGACCATGTAAAAGCATCTATCCTAAATAGATACTTCTGCTCAATATTTACTGAGGAGAAGGTAGGGCAGGGCCCACAGCTCAGCACCATTGACACAGGGGGGGGAGGAAGGTGTGCACTAGTCCCTTCACAAAAGAAAGGGTCCTACAAGAGCTTGATAAGCTGAGGGTGGACAAGGCAATGGGACCTGATGGCATACATCCCAGGGTACTAAAGGAGATAAGGGTGGAACTAGCAGAGCCATTATTAGAACTGTTTAGTTAGTCTCTGAGCACAGAAGAGGTCCCAGAAGACTGGAGAAGGGCTCATGTGATCTCGTTCCACAAGAGTGGTAGCACAGAGGAGGCAGAGAACTGCAGACCAGTCAGTCTTACGTCAGTAGTGGGCAAGATTATGGAGGCACTCCTTAAGGAAAGGATGGTGCAACACCTGGAATCCATAAGAGCACAGGATCCAAGAAAGCATGGGTTTACAATAGGAAGGTACTGTCAAACTAATCTCATAGATTTCTTTGACTGGGTAACCAGAGTGGTGGACCAAGGGGGAGCAGTTGATGTCACCTACCACGACTTCAGCAAAGCTTTCGATACTGTTCCACACGGAAGATTGATTAATAAGCTGCGTAGGCTCGGGGTGGGTCAGAAGTTGGTCAACTAGGTGGAAAACTGGTTAAAAGGCAGAAAACAGAGAGAAGTGGTAAATGATATACAGTCAGAAGAGATGCAAGTCACAAGTGGGGTACTTCAGGGATCAGTTCTGGGGCCAGTCGTCTTCAATATCTTCATCAGTGACATTGCAGATGGACTGGAGGGTAAGGTTTTTCTGTTTGCAGATGACACCAAGATCTGCAACAGAGTAGATGATCCAGATGGGGTGGGCAGAATGAGAAGAGTTCTGGATAAACTGGCAAAATGGTCAGAAGAGTGGCAACTGGGGTTTAACGCAAAGAAGTGCAAGGTCATGCACAAAGGGAAGAGAAACCCTGAAGCCACCTATAGGTTGGAAGGACAGTTGCTGGCAGTCACAAGGGAAGAAAAAGACTTGGGCATCATCATTACAGATGACTTGAAATCATCCAAGCACACCACTAAAGCAGGAGGTAAGGCTAGGGGGATGTTGGGGTATATTAGTAGGGGTATCACAAGTCATAAGAGGGAGGTAATAATCCCTCTTTACAAGACACTGGTTAGGCCCTATCTGGAGTACTGCGTGCAGTACTGGAGGCCACACCTTCACAAGGACATTAACTAAATTGAGGCAGTCCAGAGAAGGGCAACCAAAATGGTGCAGGGACTGCATCAGAAAACATATAAGGAAAGAACTGGAAGGGGACAGGATCAGTTGTGTTCCAGGACAGTAGCTGCTGCTGTTGTTTTCACAGGGTTCTTGTGGATTTTACTTGGTAGGTTAGTTCTTTTCTTTCTTACTTCTAAGGGGCTAGCAGGGTATTGTTTTGGGTGCTGTTGGATGTTTGTAAACTGATTTGGTGGCTGTAAGTGGGGCTCATTTTGTGGATGTTTCACTGTGTAACAGGCTGCGCTGGTAGAGGCCTATTTCTTCTGATTTAAAACCTATTTGGTGGGATTTGCTTGGAGATGGTTATTTGAATTGGAGACCTATATCTGTTAATTTCAAGCCTATTTTGATGTGTTGTTAGTGAAGCTGATTAAATTGGAGTCCTGTTTCCGTTGGCAGCAAACATATTTTGGGGGCTTTGACTTGAATTTTGATTCCTTGTGCTGACTCCATTAGCTGTAAAGGTTACTGCATAGTGGGGGAGGGGTGTTAATGGTCTGGCCAGGTCTCACTCAGCCAATTGACTGGAGGCAGAGCTGAATCAGATTGAGGTGTTAGCTGCTTTGTCTTCTCAGAAAGAACTGGAAGGGGACAGGATCAGTTGTGTTCCAGGACAGTAGCTGCTGCTGTTGTTTTCACAGGGTTCTTGTGGATTTTACTTGGTAGGTTAGTTCTTTTCTTTCTTACTTCTAAGGGGCTAGCAGGGTATTGTTTTGGGTGCTGTTGGATGTTTGTAAACGATTTGGTGGCTGTAAGTGGGGCTCATTTTGTGGATGTTTCACTGTGTAACAGGATGCGCTGGTAGAGGCCTATTTCTTCTGATTTAAAACCTATTTGGTGGGATTTGCTTGGGCCTAGTTCTTTGGCTGCTGGGCTTGGAGGGAGACACAGGGCTGATACACTCTCTCTCGAGTCAGGTGTCTGCCCAAGACCCACCTCCCACCCTCCTCCCAGAAGTCTGCAAATTTATAGGGGAACACCTGCCCTGCAATTGAGGAAAAGGCTGCAGGTGCAGCTCATGTAGTCTCAGCCACTGGGGGTAGGATTTAAAGGCTGGGAGAGGAGCTTTGGGAGTTGTTCATTTCCTTATAAGTTTAATGTGTTGTACTGCACCTAGTAACAGGGTTACTGGTGTACAGTGGGACTGTCTGTAAGATTAGTGGGTGACCTGATTAGGCAGGAGGGTATCTTGGACTTGGGGAAACCTGGTAGCTCACCCAAGGAAACCTATTTGGAAGGGGATGGAACCACACATCATTAGGGCCGGCATCTTTGGGAGGGTGGTGGGGTGCACAGGGTGTGGAGCAGCCATGATACTGGACTGGGTTTGGAAGTTCGGTGGTTGCCCAGTGTGCTACCAGCTAGCACAGCTTAGGGAGGAGGTTGTGGGGATTAGGAGAAAGCTTGGGGAAGAGGGGTGGTATGGTTGGGGAAGGTGGCTGGGAATCTCCCACAGGGTTGCACCAAGCACTGGCGGTGGGGGCATAGGGAAAGGAGTGCAGGAGAATACTCAGGGGTCATATAGGGAACCTGGCAGAGGGGGTCCAAAAGGACACTACCAAGGAAGCAGGCAGGTAACTGGGGGCCCTCACAAAGGGGGGACGGAGGGACAACATTCTCAGGGAAGTAGGCAGATGGCCAGGGCTGGACAGAAGGAAGCAAGGCGGGGAAGTGGATCAGACCTTACACTCAGTAACCGCTTCAATTCTCTTCTTCTGCTCGAGGATGAGGGGGGTGATGTAGCCATGACAGGGGTAGTTAGAGATGTAAACGGAGTGGGAGGCAGGAGGCAGGGGCCAGATAGCAGGAAGAACAGGGGGGGGACCTGGAATGCAGGAGAATGGGGGGGCAGTGAATCGGGGCAGGGGGAAGAGGGAGGAAAGCACAAGGAGAAGGACCAGTTGGGAGGAAAGGTAAAGGAGAAGGACCAGAAGTACAAGGAGAATTCAGTAAAGAAAGCTGAGGGTTTAGGCCAGGGGAGCACGACTAGCAAGGAGGAACTAAATGGAGACAGGAAGGAAGGGAGGATGAGCCAGGCTAGTTTAGCAGATGGGGGAGAAGGACCAGTTGCGAGCAGTGAGGGGGGAATTAGCAAGGAACAGAAGGATACTCAGGAGGAGGAGAGGCATAGGATTGGAGAGGAGGGGGTGGCATGTGGCACCCAGAAAGGGGGAGGAGCACGGAGCCAGCTGGGTGGAGGGGCCTGTAGAAAGGATGAGGGACATGGAAGGGGGGGAATGGAGGAAAAGGAGTGGTCAGAGTGCTCCTGCTGGGGGATTCTATGATCAGGGGTATCAAATGGGATAGGGAGGGAGAAGCCTGGCCAGTTAGAACAAGATGCTTCCCTGGACTAACGGTGCACAGGGCTAAGTACGAGGTATATCAGCTGGCAAAGGATTGTGGGGGTTCCCCAGACATACTGGCCACCTGGGTACAAATGACATTGTGGGAAATAGCGAGCTAGATATACAGGCAAGATTCAGGGAGCTCGCCAGGGTCTGTCATGACATAGGATGCACAGTTTCCTTCTCAGAAATCCTGCCAGTGCCAAGGGCTAGTGGGGAACACAAAAGGAAAATTAGGGAGATAAACCAGTGGCTCAGGGAGTGGTGTGAGGCCAGAGGGTATGGGTTGATGGGGGATTGGGGGGAGACCTGGGAGGATAAGGAGCTGTATGCTAGAGATAGACTACATCTCAATTTGGAGGGAAGGGGATCCTTAGTTGAAAATAGAGGGTTCATTGGTGAAAAGTGGGGTTAAACCTGTGAAGGGGGTGGGATGGGAGAAGAGGCTGTCAAGGGGTGCCGATAAGGAGGACTCTGTCTCCACCCTCTGGGGACCAGGAGGATTGCAGGAAAAGGCCAACTGGCAAAGTGCAGACCAGGGGAAAACAGAATCCCCATGGGAACACGAGCAGGGGAAATGGAACTATAGGGAAAGGGTGGAAGGTAGTCCTGCTAAATGCCAGGAGCTTGGGCAATAAAATGCCTGAGCTCCAGGCAATGCTAACTGAGGGAGCAGTGGATGTGGCAGCGGTCACTGAGACTTGGGCCACTGCAAGACATGACTGGGACCTGAACCTGGAGGGATACACTATGTTCAGGAAGGACAGGGGGAGGAAGGGAGGAGGGGTAGCAATGATAGTCAAAAACTGCATTGGCATAGGGGGAGTAGAGGAGGCGGAGGGAACCGTGGAGGCGATTTGGGTCACCTTGATAACAAGTGGGGGCAAGAGAGTAAAAATAGGAGTGGTGTATAGACCCCCTGCCCTGGCGGAGGAGCTGGAGGACAGTCTGGTGGCAGATGTTAGGAGACACTGCAGACTGGGCAGAGGAACGGTGGTGGTGTTGGAGGACTTAAACATGCCAGGAACAGACTGGGAGACTATGACATCCTCTGTGACCAGGGAACAGAGGCTGTTGGATGTCTTTCAAGACGCATTCCTAACTCAGCAGGTGAGGGAACCGACCAGGGAGGCACAGGTACTGGATGTGGTCCTGGCAGACAGTGACCAGATTGGGGGCCTGGAGGTAAGTGACCCATTGGTGGGGAGTGACCATGCCATGGTCTGGTTCTGCCTGGACCTAGGAGCGGTAGAAGGCTGCACAAAGACGGAAGTAACCGACTTCAGGGGGGCGGATTTTAAGGAAATGGGAGGATCCCTAAGGAGCATTTGGATGGGATTGGGTCAGACATGGATGCTGATAGTAGGTGGGAAATCATCAGGAGAGGGTGCAGGATGCTACCAGCACCTGTGCAAGAGTAAGACAAATGCGGTGAGGGCCCAAAACCCTGTTGGTGGACCAGGGAGGTCCAGGAGGTGGTGGGGGAAAGAAAGCAGCCTATAAGCAATTCAAGTGCTCAAGGAGTGAAAGGATCGAGGGAGCAATGAGCTGATGGCTAGAAGGGCCACTAGAGTGGTGAGGGTGGCTAAGGCAAGGAAGGAGCAGAACCTGGCCAGGGAAATTAGGAGAGGGAACAAGGGGTTCTTTAGATACATTGGGGAAAAACGAAGGGTGACGGGGCAGATTAGGAGGATGAAATCAGGGAAGGGGTGGGCACAAGACCCGGGGGAGCAGGCTGAGGTACTAAATGAGTACTTCACCTCAGTTTTCACCAGGGAAAATGAGGGTGCTGCATCATACATGGGAGGAGACAGAGATACTGAGGAGGGGACCCTTACCGATCGGCAGGTCTGGGGGAGAGGGGAGGCATCACTGGCA
The DNA here is from genome assembly GCA_016271365.2 of Neoceratodus forsteri. Taxonomy (NCBI): domain Eukaryota; kingdom Metazoa; phylum Chordata; order Ceratodontiformes; family Ceratodontidae; genus Neoceratodus; species Neoceratodus forsteri. Next base: position 782,008,456 of record CM028133.1, read on the forward strand.
GGTGGGGGAGGGCTAAGCAGGGAGAAGGGCTACCGGAAGTGGAAATCACAGCTGAAAGAGTGAGGGAAGCCCTCAGCTCCCTTAAGACGGAGAAAGCACCGGGGCCGGATAAATTACATCCCAGAGTGCTGAAGGAACTTGCAGATGTCCTGGCAAAACCCCTGGTAGAGCTTTTCACCATCTCTCTGAGGACAGGGTGGGTGCCCCAAGACTGGAAGGTGGCGCATATAGTGCCTATCCACAAGGGGGGATCAAGGGAGGTGGCAGGGAACTACAGGCCTGTCAGCCTGACCTCGGTGGTGGGCAAGGTGATGGAGGGCATTGTCAAGGAGAGGCTAGGGGGGGACCTGGATAAGTCAAGGTGCCTGGACGATAGACAGCATGGATTCATCCCGGGGAAATCGTGTCAGACAAACCTGGTGGAGTTCTATGACTGGGTGACAAGTGCCTTGGACCTGGGTAGACCAGTGGATGTCCTCTTTCTGGACTTCAGCAAGGCATTTGACTCTGTTCCTCATGTAGGCCTGTTAGATAAGCTGGGAGAAATGGGGGTGGGGAACCAGATGATCAGATGGATAGGCAATTGGCTCCAGGACCGGACCCAGAGGGTCGTGAGTTGGTGGATAGTCTCATCCCCAAGGAGGGTCATTAGTGGGGTCCCACAGGATCAGTCCTGGGCCCCTTCTGTTCAACGCCACGATCTGACATAAGGACAGGAATCAGGAGTGAGATGAGTCTCTTATGGATGACTCAAACTGGGGGCGGTGGATGGGGAAGAGGGAGGGGAGTCCCACGGGGGACCTGGAGGCTCTGGAAAGATGGTCTAGAAAGTGGAAGCTGAGGTTCAATGCAGGGAAATGCAAGGTACTCCACCTGGGGGCCAGAAACCCAGGTCAAGTGTACACCCTGGGGGAATGCTACAAGTCTCGATGGCTGAGAGGGACCTGGGGGTGGTGGTGGATGTCAAGATGAACAACTCTGAGACTTGTAGGAGGGCAGCAGCCAAGGCCAACAGGATGCTGGGATGCATCGCTAGGGGATCACCTCCAGGCGGAGGGAAGTGATACTCCCTCTGTATAACTGCTTGGTGAGGCCGCACCTTGAGTACTGCGTGCAGTTTTGGAGGCCACACTTAAAGCGGACATTAACCTCCTGGAGAGGGTCCAGAGGAGGGCAACCAAAATGATTTGGGGCTTGGGGGACAGGACCTATGAGGAGAGGCTCAAGAGCTAAATATGTACACATTGGAAGAGAGAAGGGACCGGGGGACATGATAGAGGTCTTTAGGTACATGAAGAGGGTAAATAGGGAGGAACAGTCGGGTGCTTGAAGGAAGGAGGAAGGGGCCACTAGAGGCATGGCTGGAAGCTGGAGGGGAAGATTCAGGGAGAAAGGAGGAGGTGCTACTTCACTGAGAGGGTGGTGGAGCCATGGAATGCACTGCCTAGGGGGCTGGTGGAGGCAGAGACAGTGGAGGGGTTCAAGAGGGTGGGACAGGTACAGGGAAGGGTTCTGGAAGCAAAATCAATGCAGCAAGAATATCCGAACTGGGAAGGAGAAGCCAGAGAGGCAAGGGGACAGCAAGGTCAGCACCCAGGTTGGGGACTGACCAAACGAGCAGACACGAAAGACCGTTAGGCCTATTCTGCTGGCATTTTAGTATGTTAGTATGTTAGTATGTTAGATTAACGGAGCTCAATATGTATACCCTTGAGCAAAGGAGGGAGAGAGGTGATATGATTGAAACATTCAAACATCTTAAGGGCATTAACAAGGTGAAATACTCTAACATGTTTCAATATAAGAAAAATAGCAGGACAAGAGGACACAGCATGAGATTAGTGGGAGGCCAATTAAGGGGTAATGTGAGGGAGTTCTTTTTCACAGAAAGGGTGGTGGATGCATGGAACGGCCTAGCTCAGGAAGTGGTGGATATGAATACAGTGCAGCGCTTCAAACAGGCATGGGATAGGCATAAGGGAGCACTACAGATGAGTATGAATAGATAGGTCATTGACAGAGCAAAGGCCGATGGCACATTCATAAGGTAGGAAAAGAAATGGGCAGACTGGATGGGCCTTGCGGTCCTTATCTGCTATCAACTTCTATGTTTCTATAATTTATCCCTTTACCAATGAAAATGCACTATATTTCATTAGAATTTATTTATTTCAAATGTTTTGTTTGTTTTTACAGATGGATTCATTTTATTTTCACAAAAAGGCACTCCAGGGCATAAGTCGTTTTGAGATTTACACACATCTTGTGTGGTTTAAGGGATTTGGTTCTGCATTATGCCACACCCATGAGGTGAGGGTAAATCCCACAGTGAGTGATATCCTGCCGGTTTCTTAAGTAATTCATAAAAGCAGCACTTTATCTGAGCTGTTAGAAGGTAAGGTCACAAATTATATTTTTCAACCAGATTCCAAAGGTACTAGTTGAAACCTGGTTTAGAAAAAATGGAAAAAGAAATGCAACATGCTGCCTTTATACTAAACAAAGGTCAAAGATCACACACACATAGGTTGAGCACACAGAGTTTTTCAACTCACACATGAGATCCAGCAAGCAATGAGTTTTTAACTGTCTTCCCTGCTGCTAAGTTTGCTTGTACATTATATTAACCACTTCCCCTCTGTTACTAATGCTTGCTTGTATCCTTCATCACTATTAGTGGTGGAAATGCAGGTGATGAAAGTGCAATTTACTGTACTGTACATGTACAGTATCATGGATATAATTAGGAAACCTCCCCCCAGACCCACAAAGTATGTTCGATCCTACATCTGTGGTGGTGGATTATCAATTTGCCAACACCGCTCAATATGCACATTGTTGCTTACAAACAGTAAAGTGCAGTAACTTTAGCCAACTCTATGAGTCTTCTATGGGGAAAGATATTATGGGTGTGTTGGCACTGCCACCAAATACAACAATACATCAAATAAATACACTGAATAAACTTTACACAAGTTGATTACTGTTGGCACACAGTGTTAGGCAGAAACAGTATTTTAACAGTTACAATATGTAGGCAGAATAATAAAAGTGTTATGCTACTGTGCACTTTATTCACAACTCATTCATATTTATATGTAATGACACAATTTTCCACTGAACGCACAGGGCAGCTGAAGTTATGGCATACCAATGTATCCTTTAAAACCACTTTTTAGTGCATCTGTAATGGTACACCACCATTTGAGGTTTCCTCTCAACATTGAACAATGACTGTGGTGGAAGAAGGTTATTGGAAACTTGTCAAAGTATGTGTCATGTGTGCCCACTTGCTTGAGAGAGATGAAAACCACCAAATGCAGGACTCACTTTTTTGAATCATGCTTCTCTGTTGTTACTCTATTTTGTGCCACTGTGCGAGTACTGGACTATATTTCCCTGTGATCAATATCGTACATGCTCAGTTTTGAAAAATGCACATGATTTTTGCCTCAATACATGTTGGGCTGCATATATAAAACATATTTTACGTTGTGTTAAAAACTTCTGTTTTTTGCAATGGAACCTGAATTTAAAATCAGTATTTTATCATTTGTAGAAAGTGCATAAGAGACCCTCTGACCCTCTCATGGTTGTACATGTGTCAGGAATGTTTACTGATAAACCATCCAAGTTTGTTAACTATAATGTCATGATTTATAATTCATTCTCTCTTCCTGATCACGTAAACAAATTTAACATGCACCTGATTTATTGCCCTATGTTGCTATGGTTCTGGTATTACTGCTGGACCATGTTGCCCATGATTACGGCTGGCAGTTTTCGATTTTTATTTTTGTATAATTTAGATAGAAAATATTGATTTTTATTTTTAACCCCCAAGTTTTATCGATTTAAACTTTACTAGTTGCATGACATTATGGGTTTTCAAGCATTTATTTTGATTTGAATCGATTTAATCTTCACTGTTGCAGGTAATGACAGCAAATGCTGAAGATTTACAAACTGATAAAAGCACAAATTGTTATCTTTACATGTCAAAATAGCAACATAACTTACTTTTTCTATCTGTAAATTTAGACTATCAACGGAAATATTTTTTCATCTATTAGCGTGTGTGCAGTGAAGTCGACATTTACCTACATTTACCAATTTAAATCTAATACTGCCAAGCCTACCCATGATCCACAATATGTCATGTTTTTTCAGCATGGGGGAGGGGATCATGACTAAAGTCAGGGCTCCTTTTTTAATCGCATTTCTCTCTTCTGCTACTGATCACCAGCATCGTGCATACCCAGTTTTCAGACATACTCGCATATTTTTCAACATGGGGGAGGGACTACATTTCATGCACAATGTCCTGCTTTGGGCTTCTTAAAAGATAATACTGTAACCCTGCTGTATACCAAGAGCGACAGGTTGTTCAAGTGGCAACATTCGTTATGAAAGCGGCAGGTTGCTCAAGTGAACAGCAGGTTGTTCAAGTGCTGTGGTGAGGGCTACAGCATTATATATTTGGGCTATGTAGTCTGTGGCTGGAGCACCCATGCTGGGTTTGCGGTTGGGAGCAGCAATTTCTGTTGTTTGGGGCACCAGGAGGAGCAGCAGAATATAACTAAAAGGAGCATGTGAAACCAGCATGTGGAGTTTGGAGCCTCAGTAATTGCTGCAGCATCAAGGGACACAGCTGTCTGGTAAGTGTGGTAGGTGGGAGGTGTTTTAGGTAGTCTGTAAATGTGTTAATAAGGTGGGTACTGTATATGGTATTACTGTAGTATTTTAGCATTATTCATCTGTTTATTACACGCTGTAATAGGCAGTCATATATATGCTTATTACAAGCTGTAACAACGTGTCATCTGTGCTTATTAGAAGTTACAATACCATGAATATTTTATTTATTTATTTATTTCAGATTCAGATAACACCTTTGAGCCAGCAGGCTTATTTATAAAGGTTCCAAGTCGAGATTTACAAGACATAACAAAAGACAATACACAATACATGCAGGGTACAAAAAATACAGTGATCACACAGTAAAAAAAGTAGGGTACAATGGGTGCAATAGGACAAAGAGAGCTGAACTGGGTTTGACATGAATTTACAGCCTGGTCAAGATGACTTCTACATACACATTCAACAATTAACATAAAGTTCTAAAGTTCAATCAGTTGCTAAGTGCTGTGCAGAGGTTGTGGCAGCCAGATGCCAGATAGGCGTTGTCAGTTGGTGGAGGGAAAGTGGGGGGATGGGATGAAAGGTGAAGAGAGGTCGGAAGGAGGGAGCAGTAGGAGGGGAGGAGGTGCAAATGCTCTTAGAAGTGGCAGTCATGAAGGTTTTAAGCTGATGGGGAGAATGGGAGAGGGCCAAAAAGAGGGGGGGGAGAAGGGGGAAGTGCAAAACAGGATCTGGGGGTGTATGCCAAACTGGCAAGTAGGTATTTGTGTCACAGTCACACTTACTGAGGGAAGCCAGGTGTGTTCACAGTTTCGATTTAAAGGGGCCTAGTTTTGGTTCCATAATCAGATCAGTGCTGAGAGAATTTAGCCAAATAGGGGCCCTGTATTCGAAGGTTCACTGACCTTCCGAAGTACGACAAAACAGAATATGGAGGACAGCTTTGCAGGAACCCCTGGTCTGCCTCAAGTTGGTGGAATAGTTGAGAAGTTTCTGCACACCTGGGGGTGCAAGTCCAAGAGTGGATGTTTTAGCTAGCAGGCAGACCTGGTACTGGATCCTGTTGTTCAAGTTTAGCCAACCAGTGTTGGAGTACAGCTCATATGTGTGAGTTAGGCAGTCTGCACCCAGAACGAGTTTACAAGCTTTGTTTAATGCAGTCTTAATTCTTTGTAGGGCAGTGTCAGTGCCTGCTCCCTAGACTACTAGGCCATAATCTATGATTGACAACACTGAGCTGCTGACTGCTAGTTTGATGGCGCTCTCTGTAAGGCAGTGTCTATGCCGTTAAAGTTGGCCTATTTTGGCACTGGCAGCCTTGGCAATGTGATCAGTGTGTAAGCTATATGAAAGAGAGCAGGCAAGGATGACCCTAAGGTATTTAAAGTTATTAACCAGATCAAGTATCTTGTGCCTGTTATTATATATTTTGAGTAGGTGGTACTTATGTCGGTTTTGGTGAGAGGCGAACAACATTGTTTTTTGTCTTTTTGTAATTGAGCAATAGCTTGGAGTTAAGGAACCATTCTTCAACACACTGAAGTCATCTTTCATCCTTTTTTCTAGAGCTTCTGGAGCCGAGTGGCAGGTGTAAAGCACAGCATGGTCTGCATATAGTATAATCTTGTGCTGGCAAATTTTTGGTAGCTAATTCAAGAAGATGCTTAACAGTAGGGGACCTAATATGGAGCCTTGGGGTACTCCTGTGGTGACATTTCGATGGTCAGATAAGACATTGTTGATCTTGACCTGCTGTGATCTGTTGGAGAGGTAACTCCCGGAACCAGCACAGTGAATCAGAAGATATCCCTATGCTGGTCAATTGCTTGAGAAGCAAATTTGATTAACCATGTTGAAGGCTTTGGTGAGGTCTATGAATGTATCCCCCATCAAAAGCCCTCGATTAAGTGCTTCGTGAATATAGCCAGTAAATTCTATCAAGGCCGTGGAAGTACTGTGTGCCCTCCTGAAACCATGCTGCTCAGGGCATTGAAGGTTGCACTTGTCTAGGTATTCCACTAACTGGCCATGAACTATTCTTTCTAGGGCTTTGGAGAGAGGGGGAAGAATTGAGATTGCCTGATAGTTGGCGAGGTTAGATCTGTCACCACTTTTGAAGATTGGTGTAACCACTGCAGCTTTCCAGTACTGGGGGAACTTGCCTGTTGTTAGTGAGAGGTTTAGGATCTTGGTTGGGGGGGCCATTCAGGGTGAGAGCTAAGATCTTGAGGTCGAGCAAGTCACCACTGGATCTGTTTTTACCAAGGACTTTACCTAGCTATTTCCTGGCATCAGCTGTTGAGAGGATCTTCAGGTAGAAGGAAGGAGTGATACATGCTGATGGGACTGAGTTGTTGCTGAGTTTGGAGCTAGGATTGGGGAGAAGAAAGTCCAGGGGAAGAGCTCCAGTGAGGTCTGTGAAAGCCTTATTGAAGGCATCAGCGATATTTTTAGGATCTTGGGTGATTAAACCATTGATGCTGAGTAGTGAGGGAGGGGATTTACTGGCTAGTCCTGTTAGAGATTTGATATTCTCCCAGAACCTGTGGCTGTCACCGCAGGAATTTTCCCCTATGAATTAATTTTCATATCTGATAACTGGGTACAAATTAGTTTTCATATTCCATAACTGGGTAACATCATATATGTAAAAACAACTTGATGATGTTGTCAATGGCAAAGAGGGTCAATCCATGTATGATACATAGAAAAATGCTGGGGGGCGGTGTGTGTTACAAGAATTTGATACACACCTCAGATGTGTGATGCTACATAAACCTCGAGAGTGAAGCTTGAGGAGTTTATTCAAGCATCATACACTAAGTGTGTGTATTAAATTTGAGTTATCACAGTGCCCCATGATTTATTTATTTATTTGAAAGAGTTTCACCAGGAAAGACATCATGAGTTGTAAGCAGCTCGTTTCCAGATGCACCCTGGGGAGAAGGGGATACAGGAGGGAGCAGAGAAACATAACATTCAGAATGAAAATACATACATTGCATTATATTACAACACACTGAATCCAATTGTTGGGAGGCATGTAAGAATGATGCCATGACATACCATATGATTGAGGTAACAGTACAGTTGTGGATCAAGTAGAGTAGCGTTACAAGAGACAACCACATAAAATGCTCACAGAGAGCAGGATGAGCATTACCAAATACACCTTACAGAATGACAATTATCAAATACTCTATCAGTACAAGCCAAGTAACAAGATAAGCTATTTACCAGAGAAACTGGATACACACATAGGAAAAGTGCAAGGATGTGTAATGCATGACTGAAACCTTGTCTGCCAAGTGCTAGATTTTCCATATAAAATGGACTTAGGCCATCACGTGGATGTGGTAAGGGGTTAGGCAGAGGAATGAAGGAGGGGGGAGAGGTCTGCCAAAGGCCTACTCTCCTTTAGGATGCTAAGAACCCCGCAAGGGGACAGGGAGTTGGCATTCTGGAGGGAGAGATTAAGAATGGCTAGGCTTAGTAAGGGGGGCAGGGTAGAGATTGAGCACAGTTGCAAGAGTGAGTGTGTATTGGAGGAGGAGCGATAGAGAGCAGCTGGACTGTGTGGAGCAAATTTCTAGTGAGAGAAAGTTCCAGATACTTGGAAACTGGTACAAGAAGGTGGCATGACCTGATGTTGTATGCGGGGGAGAGCGAGCATTCTATGGGAGGTGTTACGGAGGGTATAGAGGGGGGTAGGTGGGACGGAGATGAAGGAGAGCAAGTTGGGTGGTAAAGAGCCAAGCCAGTACTTCTCAACTAAAGTAGCACTACATGCAAGGTGTCTGGCTCTGAGGGACGGCAAGAGGAAGGATTTCTATCCATCAATATATTCTTTACCCCCCCATCCCCTTTTGTCTAGTTTCAAGCAGATACGAGGCAAAAAATCAAAAGGAGGTGATAGGCATTTTACGAAAAATGTAACTTAACATTTAAGTATAGTAAGTAAAATATAGAGCACCACACAGGCAGAGCACAGCTAGTGCTGCACGTTATATATTAATGATTTTCTGCCAAAACTACTGATTATCAGAAAGGCAGTTTCTTTTTAGTGCTGTGCCATACTGTATCAGTATCAGGAAGCAGAGCTTATAATTTCTGTGTCTGCTTCTGCTAAATTCTCTGCTAACCACTCACCAAGAGTTAATGACTGGAGTTCAAGAATGAATCAGCATGTCACTGCAGGGATTATCCCACAATACCGCACACCTGCATTTCTTTCTATTTTTCATTCCCCTCCAAAACAACTCTGACCATTTCATGTGACGGATAATCCAATACAGGGTGTGCGGTCTTACTAATATAAGCATGCCTTGAGTGGGTGAATGCACTCAGCCTGCATCCTCATGCCTCATAACACACACCAAGGCATGTGTATATCAGAGAAGGACCACGTGCCCTATAGTGGATTATATGTTACAAGAAGGATAGATAGATGTTTTCAAATACAGATATCAATATGTTACCTTGAAAATTAGGTATCTACTCACCAGGCCAGTAAACAACAGCATGGTGTTTTGGCAAAAACGTTTGGTGACAGTAAATTCAAAATAATAAAGATTCTTTTAAAATGTGTACACAGGAGTTGAGACTTTTTTTCTTCCATTTGTTTGCATGAATATTCTGTGCTTTTAAGAGTCTCCTCCAGATCAATGTTGAATTTCCTATAAAAGGGAGATGGCATCCCCAAACATCCTTCTACTTGCAATAATTTATCATGCTATTTTACTTTCACAGGTGTTGTATAAAGACAGAGAGAGAGGGGGTGAGAGAGAGAGATAGATAGATAGATAGATAGATAGACAGACAGACACATAGATATTAACTTTTGCTTTTCTTATGTTTTTTTTTCTGCCATGTTTAATAAGCTCTGTAGTGCATCAGTTTCCCATAATTATTTTAGGCAAGTTATTACAACTTGTTTAATAGCACTGATATGCACCAGATGAGTGGGGAGAGTCACAGGCATCATGTTTCCTGTTGGAGACTATGGTCAACATAATGGTGATGGGTAAATACTCTGCATTCTTTCCTGACCAATCTGGGCATGGTAGTGCTCTTTCAGAGGGTCCTACTTACTTGCCCTTCTGTGCAGAAATGATCCATACTGTGAGTCTGGCAGTTCAAGCAGACAGGGAAACCAAATACATAGAGATGGAAGTAAATATAAATAATTGAGAAATAAGTAGAGCAAGGGGCAGGGTTTATGGGAAATAACAAGACTGCCAACCATATTTTAGAAACCTAAAATAATTTAAAACTGAAATAAAATTTTCCACTCATGACTTAAGCTTTCTCCAATATTTTGCATGACGATGAGAGTCTCTGGCACCTAACATGGAAAATTTATCAGGTAATTGCCTCCTAGTGTTTATTATTTCAGACCTCCTTCATGTCTCTGAATGTCTACAGTATGGACTGTAGCATGCCTACTGGCAAAACCCTCCAAAATGGACAGTATGGCAATTGTCAAATTAAGGAAAATGAACATCACTGACCCCAAGAAAGTAATAACCAGAATTATAATGGCTATTTCTTACAGTCCTGTGTATACAAGAAATCTATGTACAGTACATACAGTACTGCATGCCCAGTGATGTCAATGCACACTTCTGCCAAGAACAATATCAGCAAAGATAACCTTTAATACTCGTGCATAGTTCTGAAGTACTCTGCAACAAGTTTCGACTTCTGCTGTGAGTTTTGAGATTAAGCTACTTGTGATGACATTTTTATATATTAGAATTCAGTAAAGTGAGCATACCAGATAAACTGTACTAAACCATGCAACTACACTAGACGTAAGCCTTTTGAGGCTAAACATGACTTACCTAGGAAGTAAATTTCTGTAACAGATACTCGATCTAAAGACGCTGTTGTACAACTGCATCTGTATGTTCGGTTATATTTTTCCAGCCTTTGCCAATTGTAATCAGCCTTATAAGCAGAATAAGTAAGAGCAATGCACATTGTCACCTTTCTCCACTGTCAGAAGAATTACATTTTAAAGGAAAAAAACATTTCCTTACAAACAGTGCTTTTCATCCACTCTGCATCACAAAGTGCTTTACAAAGTCATGAACAGCTGCACAAACCGTAAGGTGAGCAGTGGGAGGTTAAGTGAGTGGGGGGGGGGGTACAGAAACAGAGGGGATTAAACACTGTGTCACATGTTTAAGGTCCCACAGTAAGGGACAGTGTTGGAACTCAAACCAGGATCTCCAGCTTCACAGCTGTGTTTTAACAATTAGGATAAGCTGCTTTAACTGTGACATTAAAAGGTCTGCATGCCATCTACTGGAAGAGATACATGGACAATGTGAATGTGGCTTCTGTGCACAATCAGCAGATCATCAAATACATGACTGAATTCTCCAAGAAACTAGAAAGTGAAGGTGACTATACACCACACTAATCGATGGCATATGCTTAATACTGTATGATGATGGGTTTTCATCTATCCTTGTGTGGCATACATGAAAGATAAGTGTAATCTGCTGCTGTGAAACAGTTAGGAGTACTGAGTGCCTTTCCCCATGTGAGGGAGAAGTTAAATGTTAAATATTGTTGTAATTGTGCTGAAAATCTATGTTTGTACTCAAGTTATAAATTATAATGTATAATGCATAAAATATACATTCTTTAAGCTGTAACCAGATCTTGCTGCAACTGGGAACAACTGAAAATGAGTCCATGACTCAGTGGTGTATCTGTTTCTCATGAATAAAAACTTATTACTATTATTTTTATTATGATTGCTTAACTACCAATGTAAAGTAAGGAGCAACGAGAAGTAAAAAGTAGCAAATCCTATATTTGTTAGATGAAAACTCTTATTCTCCCTATATAATGTACCATTGTTTGTGGACTACAGAATAAATAATCACTAGGAAATAATTTCTCCATTCCCATTCATTTTAAACATATTAAGAACTTGGTTTATAAGCAACGAACTAGACTGTACATGGAAAAATCTAGGCATATATGCCTTTCTTACCAACTCTGTAATCTGTTCAGATTGTACCCATCCCACACCTCCCAACTGATACCATGGCTACTTCAATATATACCTTTGTGACAGCCAGGCATGATTACACTGATGTGCTCTACACTTACCTGCCTTTGAGATCCAACTGATGCATGCAGCTGTGTACTGTTCTGCTACTATACTCGCTGTCAAATGAATCCTTTCAATCACACTGTTCCACTGCTGCAGGATCTGCACTGGCTAGCATTTAAATGTCGTCTACTACTGTACTACTCTACTCGTTTAAATGTTATCTACTACTATACTCATTTAAATGCCATCTACTACTGTACTACTCTACTCATTTAAATGCCATCTACTTCTGTACTACTCTACTCATTTAAATGTCATCTACTACTGTACTACTCTACTCATTTAAATGTCATCTACTACTGTTCTGCTCTACTCATTTAAATGCCATCTACTTCTGTACTACTCTACTCATTTAAATGTCATCTACTACTGTACTACTCTACTCATTTAAATGTCATCTACTACTGTATTGTAGTGACCTGCTACTGTTCCTGCTTCCTGGAAACAGGCTACTGTCATAACTATCCCTAAAGGTGGTGGTCCCTCTTCTCCTAGTAACTACCATCTTCTCTCTCTCCTTTCTACCCTACCTAAGTTACAGGAACACCTTGTACTATTCATAATTCTTTTCCTTCCTTGACTCCTCCTCATTCTTTACCCTCTTTCAGTCTGGTTTTAGGAAATCCCACTCCATTTCCACTTCCCTCTGTCGGCTCACTGACTCCATCCTCACAGGTATGGATCAGGATCTGATCACGTACACTATTTTTGTTGATCATGCTAAAGCTTCTTAAACAGTGGCACATCCATTCCTTCTGGACAAGCTTAAAGCAGAAGGTCTTTCTGACTCTGTAGTCAGCTGGTTTCGTACTTACATTGAGGGAAAGTCTCAAGCTGTCTGGATAGGTAGCTTCATTTCGTCATCACTCCCTATCTGCTCAGGTATTCTTCAAGGGTCTCTCTTGGGTCCTAGTCTCTTTTGCATATTCTTGAATCGCCTCCCCTCTATCTGTGCCTCTGCATCCATTCATAGGTATGCTGATGATAGTTATTTTTCCATCAGGCCCCTCTTCACATGATCTTACCTCACAGCTTCAGCGGGATTTCAACAATATTCAGTGCTGATTCCAGTCTAACCAACTATCCCTCAATGCCAAAAACAGTCTCCATGATTTTTGGCACCCGTCAAAGGCCTTCCAGACTCACTCTTTTCCCTTCATTTCACACCCATGATGGTGCTATTACTGAGGATGCATCCCAGATGGACTGCAGCTCATCAATTCTGATAGTGGAGTGGAGGGTGGCAGTACCAGTCCAGGCCATTTTGGGATCCCTGTGTTTTGGGGTAAGGGTCACTGTATCCCTATGAGGCTACTAGTGGCTCTTGGTATACTAGAACAGAGTGTCCTGTTAGGCACTGGGTGGAATGTAGAATAGGAGTGGGTTCCTTCAAGGCCAGATGAAAGCAATAATGTTCTCATCTCAGTCTGTAGAGGCCATCATGGGTCAATGGATGATTCAGCCATCCCCTGCAAACCACAGAGGTGGTGACATTTTTGCACACTGCAATTGCTTGGGGCAGCAAATGTTTGGACAGGGAGTGTGTAATGGCCCCTCCACTCCATTAGGGAAGGAAGGCTAATATTAATCCTGGGTTGTACATAGTTCTTAGAGTAGTCAGTAGGCAAATGGTTCAGCTAGCTTGGGTTATGAAAAGAATGAAGCGGCTGCCACTTTGGTGGTTGATCCATTGGAAGTCACATACTAGGAGGTTCCAAAGGGGGGGCTCTGTACTCAAGGACCAGGGATGTGGCTGCCAGTTTCCTTTTGGGAAAACCCCAGGGCAAACTAGAGAGAGAAAGAGAGAAGGCCAGACCAAAAATCACATAAGAACTGAGGCTTCAGAGTGACAGTGTGACTACCCTGCCAATGGATCCAGAGAAAACATGTCTGGGTTTTGGGGTTACCCATCAGCATCTGAACCATAGTGGTGAACAGCCATCATGCTTCATAGCATGGAAGAAAATAGCTTCCCTAGGGAAGGGAACCCTGTCTGAACAGAGATCATAGGCTAGTACAGATGTGATGCGAGGAAGTTTCAAGTACAGGCCTGATGTCTAATGCACCTTAGCCATGCCTCAAGCCATGTTTGCTGTTCTGTAACTCTGTTTACTTCCAAGTATCAGGGTGAACTTGATGTAAGCTTAGGAGCTGAAGACTATCTGGAGACCAGCTGAATGCCAGATAAGCCCCTGTGATTACCTGGGAGGGATGCAGTAAGAAATCTAGGTTCACACCATGTGAGTACCTAGGCCATAGTGCAGCATTTGGTAGGTCTTCCCACTCTGTGACCCTTCACCACTGAAAGATAAGTGTTTTTGGAGTGCACCACTCCCTTAGAGGCACCATATTTAAAATCTTTTAGACCAGGGAATGGGGTTTTGCACTTGTCATCACTTTCATTTGATGCCCTTTAACCAATATGCCACTCCTTTCTGCACTAAAGGGACTTATTTCAAGTACCTTGGGTTTCCTTCTGGCACATAATGTTCTCCTCCTTTCTTCCTTGGTCAGTCTCTTCTGACTAGTTTGTAGTTGTGCAATTCCATTCCACTGCATGCCGCCTAAGAAACTCTCAGGTGAACTAATGCACTAGGGTTTAAGCAGAAGCAGCTTGTACCTTGTCAGCTCTCCATTTTGGGGATTTACTGTAATCTTTGCTGGTGATCTACATTTTAAATTTTGGCAAACAGTAAATGTGTATGACAGCATTATGAAGGCGGAGCCAACTTGGTTTTTCTTGGAGTGTGAGTGCTTTCAGACTTCCTTGTACAGCTCCATTAACCACAGTTCGATTGTACCCTGCCATGTCTTGTTACTCCAGTTATATCCATTTCATCCATGGTGATCAGTGTCTACAATTCACCAATCTTTTTCCTAAGCTGCATGCATTTGTGCATTAGCACCTCCAGTGTGTGCACTGTTTTTCTTGTCCCATCCTAGTCCTTTTCGTTGCATTGTTGGTACTATATCTGCAAACATGTTTGTTGTTATTTAATACGTTATTTTTACATTTCAGACTTGTTTCTGTTGTTACTGATGGCCCAAGGCCAAGGGTTTGAACGTTAGCAATATAAAATGCATTCATGTTATGAGAAGTAGTAGTCATAAGTCCCACCAGTCTCAGACAAAGTCTAATAATAATTTACTAGCACAAATACAGATATGTCAGTGTGTTATTTCTATCTGTACAACAAAAAGTGTACTATTTGTACATAAATGTGTTGCACCCTCTAACTCTTTATTAACCTTCTGGTGTTACACATTCCAAACAATGCACTTTACTCCAATGCCCAGAGTTTGTCAGGAGTTATAGTCATGGGATTATAGAGTGCAGGCAAGCTCTCTTACTATGTGCTGTGAAAATGGAATGTTCACCCTACCAAGATAAACACTCATGCATTTTTATTTCAAAATACAGTTGAAGACTTGTCGGTTTTAATAAAATGTTAGTACTTTAACCCTGGGCTATGTGGTTATGTGTTGTGCTGTTTATTATATGGTTTCATAAGATGTTTAGAGTGATTCATTAGTTGAGCACCACCTAACTAAAGACATCTTTCTGGGTGTCTATATATATATGCAGTGCAAAACAGAGAGAAGTGCATATCCCATTCCTTTAAGTTGCCACTGCCAACATACATTAAAAAAAAAATAACAAAAGATGGCTCACACAGCATAGCTGGTATTGCAGTGAATCTATTTTATTTTAAAGTGCAGGAGAAATACCAAGGACACATACTGGGATACCCCTACATATTGCCATTATGGCTTCATCAGAGCCCCCCCCCCCAACGAAGGCAAGGCGATGATACGTAGGGTGTCCCAGTATGTCTCCCGGCAGTTCTCCTTCACTTTAAAATAAAATAGCTTCAATGCAATACCAGTTACTCTGTTGTATTCCATCTTTTGTTATTTGTTTCCTATCTATCTCAAGTATGTATGTATGTATGTATGTATGTATCTATCTATCTATCTATCTGATTTACAGTTTATATCTATCTAGCTATAGTAGAACCTGACAGGATGCATGCAGTGTCATAGATTCCTACATGACAAAAGGGACTAACTGCCACTGAAACTACCTTGTTTCCAGCAGTAACTCTGCTACAGAAAGCTGCAGGTTTGAGCTGTATCCTGGCAGGCTCCACTCTGTCTGTCTTGTCTGTCTGTCTGTCTGTGTGTGTCTCTCTATCTCTCTTTCTCTCTCAATCTAATCTCTAGCCATCCATCCATCTCAACCACTACAACAGATGTTGCAAATGTTTTCTTTACCAATAAAAATGTGACAAAGTCACAAATTTTATCCTTTGCAAAGACCTCACACTTCACCGAATTTGGGGTGTAGTGCACTTTATAAACCAACACAAGGTATTTTGTCAGTGAAGTCAATACTACTTTGTCAATGGCAAATAGCAGAGATGCAATTAATAAAAAAAACTTTCCCACGAGGGGCTGCCAGGCCCAGTGCGCTTCAATGCCAGCAATTTGGGTTTGGAAGCAAACTTGGGAACCTGAGATCAGGAGCAGCCAGGGCTGGAAAGTGCTGCAGAACACAGTGTGAACAAGCCCAGGGAGGGAGACATCTGGGCTTTGTCGTCACTTTGACCCCCCATGTCAGGCTGAAGAACCTGCTCCCTCATGAAGGATGGTACTTGTGCACACAGCGCTGTAACATGCAAGGTCAATTGAGGCATGACCCAATGCCAGGAGAGGTGGTGGAGAGAAAATGGGGGTGAAACAAACGTGCCACCATCATGAGATGATGGCCAGCAGCTAACTTGGGCCTCATGCCATGTATCCCACACTGTCAAGGTGGCAAGGGTAGCATAAGTTGGGCTGGAGTGGTCAACAAGAGGGGTGCACCAGAATAAACATCTAAATTGCAGTCAGGACAGTGACCAACACAGGCCCTCCCACCACCTTGGCCGCACAATATCTGAATGAATGAGAGCAAGTGAAATTAGACTATGGTGGGCCATGGTGGTGGAAGGGTGTGTGCCATTCACCAATCCAACTGGGATTTTGGCATTTATTCTGCTGGCATCAGGGGACAGCAGGGTAAAACTGGGTGCTATGATGGCTGGGGGAATTGAGGCTTTCATTTTTATTGCTTGTGGGTGATGAATGTAGCACTGGATGCTACAAGGGTGGGAGAAAGGGTAGCTGAAAAATTATTTACAGTCTGAAATACTGATCAACCTTTTTATTTACTGTTGTCTGTGGATGAAGTGAGGAGGGGGGCGGTTTTCAATTTTTAAAACAAAAAAGAGCTCTGCAAAGTGCAACTTTGTGGCATTTCACTGGATGAGGTGTCTACTTTGTCTAATGAAGGACTATGCATAGCAGCAAATTTGTTGGCAAAGAGTCTTTACTGGGTGAAGTGCTCACTTTTTTACATGAAAGGCTATGCATAGTGGTGGCCCTTGGGGAAGTTCATTATGAAGCAACGTTGTCACATTTTGCCAATCTCTACCAAATAACTGGGCATGTCACATGCTGGGCAAGAGGCTGTTCACATGATTACTCTGCTACAGGAAGTACAGGGATGTGCCCTTGTGACAATGTATAGTCCTTGCCTGTTATGGGAAGAAGCTGAACGTGTTGTCTTTCGGCTGTAAAGCAAATCTACTAGAAACAGAAAACTAGATTTAGTGCAGCTATTTGTTGGTGGCTTGTGTTTAGAGTGTCTCTACTGCTGTGGTTGTAATTGGAAGTAAGAAGGAAGTGAAATGGGTTTGAGAAAGAATTTTACAGTACAGATATTTGTGAAGTTATACTGTGCTTGCTCTCAGTTCTCTGTGATGCATTTTTAAGTGAGCTGGGTTTTAACCAAGTGTTTTCACAGGTTTTTTTTTTTTCCCACGGCTGCACTCTCAGTGCTCATTCAGTTGCTACAACTGGAGGTGAAGTGAGATGAAGAGGAGGGATGGGGACTTATAATTCTGCTGTCAGGATGATGTAAGTGCATATAGTAGCAAACTGGTATAGGCCATGACTGTTTCCAAAAATTATGCCTGTCTTGACAAGTTTATCATTGCTGGCAGAACAGCAGGCACAGCAGCCACTATGGCAGGCCGCCTGTGTTTCAAAGTAGTATGCTGTTTG
Organism: Neoceratodus forsteri; assembly: GCA_016271365.2. Taxonomy (NCBI): domain Eukaryota; kingdom Metazoa; phylum Chordata; order Ceratodontiformes; family Ceratodontidae; genus Neoceratodus; species Neoceratodus forsteri. The sequence continues at coordinate 782,026,337 of CM028133.1, forward strand.
ACAGATTTGTTTTAACTGTTCAGGGATACTGAACGAATATTTCTGCTCAGTATTCACAACAGATGAGGAGGGAGGTGCCTAAACCAAACAAGGGAGAAACTCTGAATAGGGGGGTCGATACCAGTCCATTCACAGAAAAAAGGGTTTTGAAAGAACTCTTGAAACTGAGGGTGGACAAAGCAATGGGGCCTGATGGGATTCACCCAAAAATTCTAAAAGAACTAAGGGTAGAACTAGTAACACCACTGACTACTCTCTTTAACAAATCATGGAAGGATGGAGTGGTACCTGAGGACTGGAGGAGGGTAAATGTGATTCCACTTCACAAAAGTGGGAGCAGGGCAGAGGCAGGAAACTACAGACCAGTTAGTTTGATTTCAGTGGTAGGGAAAATGATGGAATCACTTCTGAAGGAAAGAATTGTTGAGTACCTAGAGGCCAGTGGGGCACAGGACCCAAGGCAGCATGGTTTCACAGCAGGAAGGTCATGTCAGACGAACCTAATAGATTTCTTTCACTGGGTGACCAAAGTAATAGACCAGGGAGGGGCTGTGGATATGGCCTACCTAGATTTTAGCAAGGCATTGGACACAGTCTCACACAAAAGATTAATATATAAGTTAGCCAGCCTTGGAGTGGGTCCCAAGGTGGTAGCCTGGATAAAAAACCTGGCTGGACAACAGGATGCAAAAGGTAATAGTAAACGGAGTCCACAGTGAAGAAAGGAGGGTAACTAGCGGGGTACCGCAGGGTTCGGTACTGGGACTGGTCCTCTTTAATATCTTTATAAGTGACATTGGAAAGCACCTGGAGAAAGGTATGCCTCTTTGCAGATGACACAAAGATCTGCAACAGGGTTGATACACAAGGTGGGGTGGAAAGAATGAAAAGGGACTTGGCAAGGTTGGAGGAATGGTCAAATACGTGGCAGCTCAGATTCAATGCAAAGAAGTGCAAGGTAATGCATCTGGGAAACAAAAACCCAGGGGAAGAGTACACAATGGGGGTGAGTTAATAACAACAACAAAAATCGAAAGAGACCTAGGAGTAATTATATCAGATGACCTAAAGGTGGGCAAGCAATGTAAGAAGGCAGTAAGGAGGGCTGGGGGATACTGGAATGCACAGGGAGAGGCATCAACAATAGAAAACAGGAAGTTGTTATCCCTCTCTACAGACAGTTAGTGAGACCCCATCTGGAGTACTGCGTGCAATTCCAGAGACCCCATCTCTGCAAAGACATAGACAGAGTGGAGGCTGTTCAGAGGAGGGCAACCAAAATGGTGCAAGGTCTGCACCAGAAGACATATGAGGAGAGACTAAAGCAGCTTAATATGTATACCCTTGAGAAAAGGAGGGAGAGGGAGGACATGATAGAAACTTTCAAGTATCTCAAGGGAATTAACAAGGTACAAGAGGGTAGTATCTTTCAGAAGAAGAGATGTGCAAGAACAAGGGGGCACAATTTGAAGATAAGGGGGGACGGCTCAGAGGTAATGTTAGAAAGTACTTTTTCACAGAAAGAGTTGTGGATGCATGGAACAGCCTTCCTGAGGAAGCTGTGGAGTCAGGAACAGTGGGAGAATTCAAGAATGCGTGGGACAGGTATAAGGCAATTCTAGTGGAGGGCAGGAGGAAGTAAGCTGTTGATTAGCTAGAATCTGCAGTTTATTCATCAGGTAGGGAAATGGGCAGACTGGGTGGGCCAAGTGGTCCTTATCTGCCGTCAAATTCTATGTTTCTATGTAACTGGCAGAAAAGCAACCCACATTGTAGGCCATCAGAAGTGTCAGGAAAAGGATATCAGTTTGGAAGATTTATTGTTGCTGGCAGAACACCAACTACAGCAGCCCACATGGTAGGTTACCAGTGTATCACAAACTTAAGCCTGTCTGACATGTTTATTGTTGCTCATAGAACTGCAGGTACAGCAGCCCACAAATAAGCCACCAGTGTTTCAAAAAAATAATACATGACTGGCATGTAAGGAGGAGGGGTCTTGCAGTTACTGAAGGTCGGTATAGTTGAGTAAGTCCCTGAGGGCGAGGAGGAGGAGGAAGAGGTTTGCTGTGACTGAAGCTGGTCCCAGTGGAATAGGCCTCTTAGGAGGATGGGCTTGCTTGCAATGGTCTTTAAAGTATTTTTCAAGATGGTAAAGCATACAGATTCACTCATCAATGGAAATGGCATCTAATTGGCTGTGTTTATCTTTGTTAACATCTTCATATCGGAATCCCCCCGCTCCAGCTTCAGTATCTGAACTGGAACCAGATGGGAATTCAGGCAGAACTTCTGATTCTGCAGACTTATAGGTATAAGGGGGCTATTCATTTTTATGAATGTGAGTCTTAACATTTCTGGATGACAGACATAGTATACACACGTGTCAGTAATGATGGACTCTGACAAACTAAATAGTCTTCTGGAACTGACACTGAATGGTGGGCAGCTCAAATGGCATATTGCCAAAGAAAATGCCAGCCACTCCCAAACCTTCACTGCAAAATAAAAAAGGGGTTCCTCATCAATATTCAAGTTATTTGAATCAGTCAGGTTCTGTATGCCTCAGCCCTACATTCTGCTGGCTAGCACCTTATGTCTATCTTTCCCTGCCCCTCCACCTCCTAAGTACCCACCCATATTAATAGTTACCACAGAGGCATGGAACTGTTACCAGGGTGGCCTTCAGATGTGGTGGCACTGATGATGCTGGTGTCCAATGTGTCCACTGATTTGTCAGAGTCAATACTGAAATAATTGTCAGAGGACTGTAATTTCTAGAAATTGGAGCCCATTCTATATTGTGTAACTTTGCTGTTCATTATTGTTGAATGCATCTTTTCAAGCATATGGTTCTTCACACTGTCCATTACTGTGATTGCACTTTTTTCAGTCATATGGTTCTTCATGCTGTCCGTTACTGTGAATGCACTTTTTCAATCAAAGGGTTCTTCACGTTGCCCGTTATTGTGAATGCACTTTTTCAATCATGTGGTTCTTCACCTCCTGAAATGCATGTGGCCGATCCTTTTCCAGAGTTCCTCACAACGGGTCTAGTAAGGTAGCAACTTTGTACTCTGTAGGTTCTCCGATGGATTGCTGAAAAGCATTATTCTCATGTAGTGTCTGCATGTGTTCTGTAAGTGCACTGCGAGCAGACACATCACTTACTTCCAGTTGCTAATGCACATTGCAGAATGCCTGCTTCAACACACACAGAAGTGGGGCTGTTTGGATTATGGATGTTGTGTGCCCACACACTGCCTTGGTGGCATGTTCAAAAGGCCATAAGATGAGAATCAAGTGATTCATAAGATACCACTGCTTTGTGTTACTAAGCTCATGACAGCTCCTGAGGTATCATGGGTGGTGTGAAAGAGCACTGTCAGACAGCACCATGTACTGTGGGAACGTATACTCAAAAAATGTGTTTAGACACTGGACTTCCACCACATGGCACCTTCTTGCTTAATGTAACAGTGAGTCAGTTTTTTTTTGTTATTTACGGAAAGGGAACATTGTTTAACCAGGAGTAGCACACTAAGCTGAAGCTTGTTTCCAGATGCGACCTGGGAGCACAAGGAAGTTAAGTGACTTGCTCAGGATCACACAGTATGCACCTAGGTGGCTGTGGGATTCAAACCTTGGTCTCCAGATCTGCAGTTCAGAGCCTTAACCCACTGTACTATACTGCCTCCATTTTGTTATTTATAAATACTACAGCTGCTGTCTTGCTTTGACTTACTGGTCAAAATGGCCACAAATGAGAAAAACATGCACTATCAGGTTAATGCAACATGCAATACATGGTACTCTCTAGAAACCACCATCCTTTATCACCTAAACCACATTCTGTCCATTATACTAGCAATGAAGTGAATGTATTTTACACATCCTAACCACATTTTGTCCATTATTGCTAGCAATGAAATGAATGTACTTAACACATCCTTACTCACTACACATTCCTTTTTTTTTTTTAACTCCAATTAGGTTTACAGAAGAACAGATCAAAGTCATATTACAATTCAAGCACAAGTGAGGACTTTTGTTACATTATAGTTCAGTCCATTGCAAATTTAATAACAATTTGGAAACACAGGCACATAGAAGTAATAGGAAAGTATAAACTAATTCTCCAGCACATAAGAATTATCAACTAATGTGTCCCCCATCTTTATCCTGTACTAAAGCTTGATAACATCACTGGATTCAGTTAAAAATAGAAGTCCAGTAAATGCTTAAGACAGCAAATGTCCATATCCTTCACAGTTCTGCCACCAGGGAAAATAAGGCAAGTTAAGTTCCTCAGTGTCAACATACCTGTAAGAAAAGGCATCACACACCTAAGAGCTGTTGCAAGAGTAATTTAACATAAATGTTGCCATGGGAAGTGATCAGGCCGAGTGGGTTGCCTCCTTGGACTCTTCTGGAGAAAGAGAAAGTTATGTCAGGGGTTCCAGAACTCTAAAAACTTGTCTTTACTCAGTATAAGTTCACAGATGATCCATTCCAGGCATTCAATATCATTAAAAGTTTGCTCCCACTGTTCTAATGAGGATATCATCTGTGAGAGCCATTTTTTTTTTCTGAAATTCTCTTTTTATTAACATTTTCCAATGTAGATACAGTAATAAAGACAGTCACAACTGAACCAAATACATTACATTCCTTAAAATCTCAATCAAGAAGATCATACCCTCGGACAAAGAAAATAAAAATACTAATCCAGCAGGAAACAAGAAATAAAAACTAGATAACCCAAATCCCCTATCCTCCCCCCCCCATGAGGATGTCGTCACTAAAGACGTGATATGGAGAGTTAGCTACGATAGTTAGTTGCCCTCGGACTCTAAGCAAAAACCACATCCGGAACTTATTGGCAACAACATCCAAAAGTGGGAGGTATACGATTATCCCCGGAGGGGCCTCCACAATACTGAAAAAATTCAGATCTCAAAGTTATAGTCCCTCCGACCAATTCAATATCTATCCGAAAAGACCAAATCAATGAAGGTACAGGGCATACAACTTACCCATTTCTTCTGAAAGGTCTTTGGGAGGATCGGAAACCAGCAATCAGTTTCTCCACTTTGAAACATTGGGAAATCTCTTCCACCCAGTCCTGATAGGAGATCTCAAGACTATCTGTCCAGTGCCGGAGGACCAGCTTTTAACCGCCATAGCAATAAGCGCTATGTAATACTTCCTTTCTCTGACCCTAATAGCTGTGTAATCCCCTATAATACAGGACTCTAACGTGAGGTGGTTACCTAAGCCTAACAAGGGGTCCAAATTATCTTCAATTGACTTCCAAAGAGGAGCCACTTTAGGGCAATACCAGAAAATATGAGGAAGGTCCCCCTTTTCCTCTCCACACCTGAAACACCTCGAGGAAACAGTAGGATCAAATTTAGACTTCCTCATAGGCGTAAAATACATATTGTTGAGTATAAAATATTGGGTCATTCTTGTTCCTATCTAGAGTATTATAAATATACACATCCTCCATATTTGACCCTATGGAACCGGGAGTTAGAAGAAACTGACTCCCAGGCTTTAGATCCTGTAAGGGATTGGGTAAGCAAGTCTCATGAGGCAGGTGTACAACTTAGACACCCCGTGTGGTTTACCCGCAGCCCTGACTCTCCAATAATGGTTTAATTCTTGAGGGAGAGACTATTGGACCAAACCCACTATCCACCAGATGCTTTAATTGATATAATTTAAACAAGGCATTAGCAGGAATATTCAAAACCAGTAACAGGTCCGTGATTAAACCTAATTTACCTTGCACATAGAAATCTTCCACACAAAGCTCCTGGATAGAAGGTAACCATCTAGAACCTAACATTCTGCCTCCAATCCGAATATTAGGATTACCTGTCAATGGCTGCCCAACATCTTTGTTGCTACGAATTCTAATAGAGGAAAAGAGTTGGTTAAGCACCTTAACTGTGATTCCAACTGGGGAGTCCTGAACTTCTTGGGGGAGGGATGTGAAACCACAGTAAAAAAGACTGCAAGGATTAATATTATGTCTGGCCATAAGATCTAAATCTAAATCCAACCATATTGGGTGGTAAGCCCCTTCTAGATCCCCTAACCATTTACCTGCCTTAATAAGGTGACTGGACCAATAATAAAATTCAAAATTTGGCAACCTAAGACCACCCATTTCTTTAGGAAGGCACAATTTGTTGAAGGCCCATCTCGGGGATTTGTGGTTCCAAATAAAATCAGTTAACATCGAATGAATTTTTTGGAAAAAAACCTTAGGAAGCCATATATCCGTGAGGTTCAGAGGATAAAACAGCCGAGGAAGAATGTTCATTTTAATAATACTAATTCGAGCTCCCACTGGTAATGGCAGTTTCCCCCATCTTTGTAGGTCCGACTTAATTCTTTCCAACAAGTCATCTAGATTAAGCTTCCTGACCAGAGAGGGGTCCCGCGCCAAATAAACTCCAAGGTATCTCAAATGTGAGTGGGTCCACTTCATGCCTAAGTGGGATATAGAAGCCCGGGTAAGATGTGAATTGAGTGAAAAATTTCAGTCTTTGCCAGATTCAGTTTATAGTTAGACAACTCCCCTTATTTTGCAATTACCTTCATCACCACAGGTAGGAATCAACGGATTAGCCAATTGTAACAAAATATCATCTGCATAGACTGAAATCTTAGAGGTTCGACCTAAAACAGAACAACCCTGGATTTCTGAGGTCGCTTTAATACTGACCAGCAAGGGTTCTAAGTAGAGATTAAATAAAAACGGTGATAATGGGCAACCTTGTCGGGTTCCAGAATGAAGTTGTATGGGGGACGAGAAGACCCCATTGCAATACACCCTGGCCGTGGGAGACCTATATAAAGCTCTGATCCATTTTATAAACTCACTCGGAAAGCCAAATCTGGACATGGTATACCAAAGAAAATCCCAATTAACTCGATCGAATGCTTTCTCCGCATCCAGGGCCACCAGTGCCATCGGAATTCGAGAAGTTTGGGCTACCCTGAATATATGAGAAAGCGATCTAATGTGATCCATCACAGATCTCCCTGCACAAATCCTACTTGTTCAGTACTCAGTAGTGGTGACACACTTGCTTGATACGTGAGGCTAGAATCTTAGATAAAATTTTAATATCACAGTTAAGAAGTGAAATCATCTGTAACTGGTTGGGTTCTGGGAGGGTTCATCTGTCTTAGGGATCAATATTATAATGGTCTCCAATAGGGAGGGATCCAGAGCGTCTGCTGACAGTAAATAGTTATAAAACTCCAGGAGCAAAGGGGATAACTCTTGGCAAAAGGCTTTATAAAAATTAGCTGGGAACCCATCCGGGCCGGGGGTTTTATCCGACGACAAACTATGTATTGCCTGTTCCACCTCCATTACAGACAAAGGAGAAGAGAGATAGGCCACTTGATCCTCAGAGAGGCAAGGGAGTGTTAATGGCTGAAAAAAATGTTCTAAACCCAAGTGAAGGAAGGAGGAGCATCCGGGCAATACAAACTCTGATAATAATCCTTAAAAATTGCTGCTATGTCCCTGGGATCTGTTCTAACAACTCCCCCCTGGTCCACTAAAGCAGGGATCAACCTAGAGCTTTCTACCTCCTTCAATTTCAATGCTAAAAGCTTACTCGGTTTTTCGCCCTGATCCAGATATCTAGCTTTCGTCTTCAATAATGCAAACTCAGTCTTCTCTCGGACCAAACCCTCGTATTCATTTTTGAGCCTGTGAGAGCCATTTAATGCTGATACACTTCAAGGCAGCAACCCTCAAAATTTGCCTCAATTTTCGAGCATTACTTAAGCCCCACATTAGGCAAGGGAAACCCAAGACCAGGTCTGAAAATGTTTTTTGGGAACTGTTTGCCCAAACTATGTTGAGCAGACTTATGTACCTCTTCCCAGAATGTGAACAATTTTGGGCATACCCAAAAAATATGGAAATGAGTTCCTCTCCCCCCCTCCCCACACTGGCGCTAGCAGGCATTTCAACTGGTGTTATAAGAGTGTTTGCTGATGACAGGTGTATAAAAAAAAATCGAATCGACACTTTCTAATTATACTCCCTCCAAGTGGGGGAAGATGTCAATGGAGCCTGGTTCCCCACTGTTTCTGTGGTAGTCCTATTCCTGCCTCTTGCTCCCAGATTAGTCTAATCCCCTGCAAGGGGGAAGAAATCTGTCATCAGAACTTTATACAGGTCTGAAACATTCCTGACTCAGGCAGCCAGGACCACCACATTGTAAAAACAACTGTTATACATGTAGAAGAGGTCTGACAAGTTCTGGTCGGGAAGCTGTTGAGAGAATAAAATGTCTCACCTGTAGATACATATAATGGCCAGCACTCCTAAGTCCAAACTGTGTCCTCAGCTACCTGAATGAGGCACAGTGTTGTCCAGATAAACAATGGGCAAATCTTGTGAGACCTCTTCCCTCCCAATATGCACAGCCTTCATCCAGTGAGGACGGGACAAATGTTTCCTCATGGCTTATTAAACAAAGTGGGCCAAGTCCATTAGGAGTACCAGTCAGATGCCTAAGCCTAATTAAAATTCACAAGAAGTGTTTTGTCCAAGGGTTAAGCATGGTGGGACAAATTTGAGTAGGAATTCCCACAATAGGGAGGGTCCATAAAGCCCTTCTTGGTGGGGAGTTTTCTTCTGTAAGATACCAACTAGACTGAGTCCTTTGTTTAGACCAGATGCAAAGGAATGTTCCTCGGGCTGCTAGGTAATATTTGCTGAGACAAAGGAGGCACATCTGCCCTCATTCAAGTGACTGCTGGAGCATCTTCTCTGCTATCCTAGGGTGTCCCCCCCCCCCAAAAAAAAAGAATAATTTATTATCTTTGTGTAACATATTCCAGAACTCAACTGGGACAGGGAGAGGTAGGGTTTGGAACAAGAACAGCAAGTGAGGGAGGACATTCATCTTTAGCAACTGTGTCCTTCCATATAGTGTTAAGGGTAACTAGTACAATCCAGCCATGTCAGCCTCCAAGGTATTATACAGTTTTATGCAATTATTCTTAAATAACAATGAGGTATCAGCAGAGGCTTGCAACCCCAGATAACAAAATGTATTGTACTTTGCCCGAAAGCATGGAACCCCTCCTTTTTGAAAACTGGAGGAGGTGTACCACTCAAAATCATTGCCTCAGACTTAGAGAGGTTGATTTTATATCCTCCTAGGGCACCAAACTTGAATAATGTCATAAGAAGGTAAGGTAAGGAGCTAACAACCTTGCCCCCAAAAGAACAGAGAATCATCACCATACAATGCCAGTTTCTGTTCTCCACCACCAACCACAGCCCCTTTAATAGTTAGATTGCTCCTTACTGCTGCAGCCATGGGTTCTAGGCTTAAAGCAAAAAGAATGTGGTACAATACGCACCCCAGCCTCATCTCCCTCCCCATCTGAAACCTGTCAGAGGTGTAACCATTAACTCTAACCACTGCCTCAATATCATCATACAAGGAAGTAATTACTGTTATAAATTTCAGGCCTAATGAAAACCTTTACAGAGCAGCTGCCATGAAGCCCAGTCCACTCTGTCGAATGCCTTCTCAGCATCTATACAAGTGGTCAGCTGGAAGGCCCTCATCTTCTTCTGGACAGTGATGATATTTAAGACCCATCTTATGCTGTCCTGCAGCAATCTCCCCACTATAAAACCAGTTTGGTCCTGCTGTACCGATGATCTGTGGAAGATTTAAGTCTATCAGCCAGTATTCCTGTAAAGGTCATTAGATCAATGGGCAAAAATGAAATTGGTCTAGAACCGCAGGATTCAGGGTCCTTTTCAGGTTTCAAAACTGCAGAGATTTGTGCTTGGTGCCACGAATCAGGAATATGACCCCTCCTCCAAAACATGGTTGAAAGCTTCAGCTAGAATTGGAATCATGGTGGGGGCAAAGAACTTAAATAAAATCAGTTGCACAACCATTGTTCCCTGGTGATTTGCCATTCTTGAGAAGTTTTACCTTTGCCAAAAATCTCCTTTTGAGTAATCAGTGCCTCCATGTGACCTTCCTCCCTGGGGGGTAAGTGAAGACTGTTTAAATACTGCTCTGTCTTCCAGCCATGCTCAAGCCTGCATTCTATTGTGTAAATATCTGACTAAAATTGTGCCAATGCTTCAAAAATACCTTTTGGATGAGTGGTCAAAACCTCAGACCTTGGGTGTTTAACTTTGGGAAATGCCTTACTGGCTGCCTCTTTTCAAATCTGTCATGCAAGCAAATTTGCCCACCCTGTTGTCATGCTCAAAATACTTCTGTTTGGAATACTCAGCTGAAATTTGATATACTGATCTAATGAAAGGTAAAGTTGTCTATGCTTTTCCTCCACAGACCATTTGATTACACCATTTAATATTATTTTATGATGGAACTCTAGGTCCATAATATCCTGTTCCAGATTCAGGCTATGTTGAATTTTTTCCTTTAACCTGGGAAGAGTATTTAATAATGTCATCATGTAGGGTTTCAAGGCATCCCAATACACACTAAGAGATCCATCTGATGGGAAATTCAACCTCAGATAGTCCGCCATTTGAGTTCTAACCATGGTTTGAAATCCCTCTTTGTTCAAGAGAATGACATTCATACACTACAATGATTTTTTAGGGAAGAGGAGTAGTGGATAGATGCAGTTCAACAGACGCATGGTCAGAGGTCATGATAGAGCCAATGGGACAAGATACAGCCTAATGTAACCAGGAGGATGAGACCAAAAAACAATTTATCCAGGAGTAAACGATATGTCTTTGCAAGTGGTAGGAATAATCGTTTTAATCGCAAACTGTAGGATGGCTCCGTAAGACCCATTTCTGAGCTCAGGCTTATAACAGTTTACCAGTCTGAGAATGCAACAGTCCACTACGTCCCAATGTGTCTACTGAGGGGGCTGGGCACGGCATTACAATCCCCCCAGCTATGATCAGATTATGGGAGTCTGTAACAGTATCTTCCAATTCTCTCTGAAGAAATGGTTGTCTCTCCTGTACCCCATTTGAGGCATGTACATTCATAAGAACACAGGCCTGGCCCCAGTACTCTCCCCTGACCTGAACAAATCTGTCCTAAGGATCTTTATACACTGCTTGGACTACCAGAGGTGTTTTCTTGTGAACTAGGATTGCCATCCCTCTCTGGTGAGAGTGGGCCTCAAACTGGGTTGCATACACTTCCCCCACCCCATTTCTGCAGTGCTTTTGGTGTTCAGCATCCATCAAGTGGGTTTCCTGCAGGAATGCCACTACGGACTTTTTCTGCTGTAGCTCCTGCAGGATCTTTGCCATCTTTATTTGGCTATTTAAACCCCGAACATTAAGTGATAATGGTTAATGTGTCAGATGTAAACAAACATATCAGGTCAGGGAGAATAGTGTGACGTGCATACAACTTAACTAATACAAAAAACTACCCAGAATTATTTACTTATTTATTTGAAAATTGGTAACCAGGAAAGGCACACTGAGACAAGGCTCATTTCAAGGTGTGACCTGACTGGTAACCAGGAAAGGCACACTGAGCCAAGGCTCATTTCAAGGTGTGACCCGGGAGGTGGAACAAGAAGCATAAATACAAGATCAAAACATCAGAGAAATAATATTACATGAAAATTAGAATAAATAATGAACAAACTACATGTACAGAAGTAAATTACAGAGAATGTCCAGCAGTGCATAAATTGGCACCAATAATAGAAAAGGAGCTATAACCTAGAATGGGAAATGTTTCAACCATCAAAAAGCAGGGGGAAGTTGGGATAGGAGAGAGGAGGGGTAAGAAGGAAGTGAAACAAACCAGTATTTGGAAATGAAAGAGGTGCAGTGAGCCTAGCAGCGAGAGGTTAGGGGAAGGATGGCTACACAGGAATACAGTGAGCATGGGGGGGTAGTACCAAAATGGCAGCAGCTGAAGAAAGTGTTCTGCCTTGCAAGGGAAGTGGAAGAGGTGATACCATAGACCACATCCGCGTAGTTGAAGACAGGGAGCACCACTTTGGTAAACTCTCTGCAGACCTGCGGAGATAAGCAGTCTATGTTACAATGAAGGGCACCAAGCTTGGGATGGAATTTAGTGTGGATGGCATCAATGTGGGCTGAGAAGTCAAGCTTACTGTTGAACCACACTCCCAGGTACTTGAAGGATGAACCACTTCAAGGGGGGGCCATGCACACTGGTGAAGACCAGGAGGGCAGTGAGTCTGGCCAGTTTCTGACTGGAAGCAAAGGTCATGGACAGTGTCTTCTTAGTACTGATTCAGAGCTGATGGGATTAAAACCATTGCAAAACAGTGCAGAAATCCTCCAGGAGTAGATCTACCACAGCTTCAGCAGAGGGACCAGAGGAAAAGATGAAAGTGCTATTTGCACGCATGTGGATATGCGAGTTGACTCAGGCAGTGGGGAGGTCATTGAGTAAGATGGGAAAAAAGAATGAGACCTAGGAAGGAACCCTGAGGGACCCCAGCCTGGATAGGAAGGGGAGGAGATGGAACATCTCCAACCTGAACCAATTATTGGCAGCCCGTTAGTACGAACAGAACCAAGAAGCAGCAGACAGGCCAGCAGAACTCAGTTTGTCCAGGAGGAGAGGATGGAACACTGAGTCAAAGACTTTGTCCAGATCAATGAATATAGCAGCTTTGTTGAGCCCCAGATCTATCCCCATGAAGATGGTATCAGTGACACACAACAGGGAGAACATGGTTGAATAATGCTTCCCAACACAAGACTGGAAGGGTGAGAGGAAACTGGATGATGACAGGAAGTCATGGAGTCTACAGTGGACCAGTTTCTCTTGTAACTTAGAGAGGGAAGGGAGGAGGGAGATGGGGTGGAAGTTGCCAGGGGAGGAGGGGTCACCACCTTTGTGAAGTGGAATATCTTTAGCCAATGTCCTAGACTAAGGAATGGCACAGAGTGTGAAGGAGAGGTTAAACAGGTGAGTAAGGGGATCTGGATCTTCAATGGCAAGAGCAGAATTGCTAGGTAACAAGAGTAACATTAAGAACAGCATTGCCATTAGCAAAAAATACACTGCAAACACAAAATACTTGCTTCAAGGTAACTATACCCAATCTACACCCACTAACGCTTGCTATGGTGGGGTGATGAAAAGAACCCCCAAGGTGTAGGTTCTTCAGCTCAGATTGCCACCAAATAGGGTGCAATCTAAGAGGGTATGTAAGCTGCCAAGTTGGAATATTGAGCTCCTGCAGGTGGAAAGTAATTGATGTGGGTGACTCTATCACCACCTCTCTGGCTTCACCACAGGAATCTGACAGGGGAGCCTAAGCTTCCCTTTGTCCTTTTGTGTACACAAGAAGCCAAGCCAGCTAGGGGAATGATAGCATCTGTGACCATAGTTGCCCCAAACAATACACAGTAATGACGTGTTGTTATGTAGCAAGAACCAGCCTGAGACCCAGCACCAGCTCCCCCGGGGACATAGAGGACCTCCCCAGCAGCAACTGGCCATATACCTACTCTTGATGATGGAGCTTTTGTGTACAGAAAAAAATAAGTCCCAATAGGGACCACAATAATGACCTCGGTCACTGCATGTCCCCCTCCACCTGCCTGACCACCTGCTACACCCCTGCTGTCTAGGGTATTAAAGGAGCACTAAATCAAAGAAACAACATTAATAAGAGGCATATATCATCTGACCTAAACAGAATCAGGAGAAAAATGTCCATCTTCCGGGTTGCCTTCTGCTAACGGCTGAGAGGTACTTGTCCCCCCATCACCGGCAGAGGCTCCCGCGAAGCTCTAGTTTCCATATGACCCTTGCTAGGCCTAGCAAAGGACTTAAGGTGCTCAAGAATATACTCAAAAGGCTGTCCAATGAAGACCAGTTATAACTACCAGGCAGAGGAACCACAAGAGGGAGAGCTACCACAGACAAGAAAAAGCAGTCCCAGTCCCACCAAAAGGCTCCAGAACAGATATTCACTCTAATCCATTACCAGGTTAGGGCACCAACCAGGAAGGCCCCATTGCCTTCAGGGTAGGCACCCGGTCCCCAGCCCCGGATCCTGGCCCACCACAGACACCACAGCCAAAAGACATTCCCCCAACCCCCCACTCCTGGCTCAGCTCACCCTGCCTGACCAAGTCAAGGTTGGCTAGTAATAAAGATTAATCCAACACATAATTAGTTCAATATGGAAAAGAATGTCCCAAGTTCTGAGACTTCCACGAAAAAAATCAACCACCCTCTAAATGAAAAGGGATGAAGAAAAGCGTATAGTCATTCACCTCAAGTAGTCATGCTGGTGGACGGTCATGACAAGCCAGGTGCCACTTCACCTTGTGTCCACTGCTGCCCTTGGTCAGTCTGCTCTTTCTCCAGGGTAGAAACGTGCCTTGCTGTTACTGACGTCCAAAGACGTTGCGTGACTTTCCTCCTAGCAGAGCCAGAGTCCCACTGTTGACACCCTGCTTTCTGCCATATTTTCTGTGCCACCATCTTAAACTGAGCAGACAGAAAGTGCTCATTGAGATTTACACCCAGGCTGGTGAGATTGGATTTAGCTTCAGGGAGCTCTGAAAAAAGTTTAACCCCAGAGTATGTACTTTAAATCAAGCCAGATATTCCACATTCGCTCCGAGGTCATTTTGTTTCACAGTGTTCTGAACTGCCAAAACCTTCTTATGGTGCATCACCATGGGAGGCGGGGAGTGTAGTCATGTTCAAAGAAAATTCTTGTATACCCAAGGATCACCTCTGATTTAGCCCAGGCTATGTGGAGAAATTCTTCCTTTACCCTAAAATCCAGAAATGCAAAGATAATGGAATGGGGTCTTGAATTTGAATCTGTGGCAGGAGGGGGCACCAGAGCTCCGTATACATGAATAATACTGAGAATAATATATGGGGTGGAATGTGTAACAAGATTTTGCACACACCCGAGCTGTGGGATGCCACATAAACCCCGAGGGCGAAGCCTGAGGGGTTTGTGAAAAGCATCCCACAATGAGGGTGTGTGTGTAAATCGAAGTTTTAGATTAAGTTAATTTATATTTTTATTTTTATAATTGCTGGCATGCACTTTTTTGCCTCAGCAATTATAAAAAATAAAATAAGGAAAGCGGAAAGCAAATTCATGCAGCCATGGAGCAGTCTGGTTTATGTGCTGTCTGCAAGTTACAGTGCCCCACTTATTCCAGGGATAAAGAAATGGGTTTTTGTTTAAAACACTGATTAGATGTGTATTTTTTTTTTTTATTATTTTGCAACTGCCAAGCGGCAGTTGTGGTGAGCTGGCACCTGCTTGCTGACGGGGAACTCCAGCGGTGCCACGTTTGCTTTTGTTTTGTTTCAGGTTCAGAGGGAGAGTTTTGTTATTTTGATAAAAAATCAACCTACCGCCAAGATCGGGGGGCGGAGAAGTCTGTGGCCAAGAGGTAAGGTACTATAGCACAGCAAAGGAAAATTGGCAACTGCCACATGCTTGGTCCAAAGGAAACCAAGTGCGTGTTTGCCATTATAATGGCAAATTATAATCGGGTTTCCCCTATGGGAAAAAGTGTGCGTTAGTAATTATATTGAGATTTTTACCATCAGGCAAGTGTAGAAGTTATATAATAAAGGAGTCTATGAAAGTGAGCTTATCCTCTTGTTCTGTCCCTCCAGGTACACTGTGTATACTAATGCGATTACGT
This sequence comes from Neoceratodus forsteri, assembly GCA_016271365.2. NCBI lineage: Eukaryota > Metazoa > Chordata > Ceratodontiformes > Ceratodontidae > Neoceratodus > Neoceratodus forsteri. Next base: position 782,042,034 of record CM028133.1, read on the forward strand.
CAATTTTGGTTTTCCAGTTCTTTGTTTCGTCTCAAGGTCCCTTTTGTGAAGTTCCAGCAGGGCCATGCTATGGACAGCCACAGTTTTCATATACTCTGTTAAACAGGATTCAATGGCACCAGTCTACTGTTCCAGAATGTTCAAACATCTATGGTTCTACCAGACTTTGGTTCAAGACGTTGTAAGGTGACATTCATCTGATTCAGTGCCTTGCAGAGTTTTTTTTGTAATAACCACATCTTGCCTCCTCCGAATCACTGGTGGGTGAGGAGGCAGCAGGCGTGGAGATCAGGGATAGAGCTGCAGCCTGAAGAACCAACTTCTGCTGAGCTTTTGGACCTTTTTTTGGCGTCCCCTGGGGATTTTCTTTCAACCGGTTCTGTGTGGCCATTATGAAATCCATTACGATTCTTTTTGTTTAAATTCAAAGTTTATTGAATTTTAGCACATAATACATCATTATCACATAGTACAAAGAACATTGATACATACTTTCGGCCAAATCCTAAACTTAAAACTAATTTCCTTTCCCCACCCCCACCCTCCCCAATCCACTCTAATCCATTATGATTCTGACTCAGGATGGTTAAATAAAGTACCAGATTTATAGCAGACTCTGGAGTGGTAGCCAGAGTTCTTGGGCTAAGCCACCATGCAACGTAGGACATCAACAGAAGTCCAACTGCACATTCCTGAATGGAACTTCTGTTTTAATACTACTTCAAATTTATATTATGAGGCATGAATGAATTCTGAGAGAATATAGGGTGGTTTGATCTAACTGGTTCCTAATCCATTTTCTGTACAAGTCAAATAAGGTTCATACTTCAGGAGTGTAGGCAGCCTTTCTAGACTAGTCACCCTCCCATTTTACATGACCCTAAAAGATTACATTACTGTGTAAAACATGGTAACTAAATCCAGAAAAAAAGATACTGAAATCATTTGATAAAGGTTTTAAGCTAAATGCAGGGTTGGATGTTGACAGCGGCCCCACTAGTTTTATATCCATCTAGTTCACAGACTCGGGCTCAAATATGTTAGTTTTTGGTGCTAAGAATAAGCAGTCAACAAATGGGACATGACTTAAAGAGCAATGCTGCCTTTCAGAGTCCACTTTCATAAACATTAATCTTTCAACCATTACAACTCACTAGAGACTTTTCTTTTTTAATTTTCAGTTTTCTACAGGATTTAAAAGACATCTTGAGGCCCCCATATTCAGACAGTTAATGCAGTGCCAACATAGATACTAATGGGATATGGCCCATCCATATGATGTTGGGCAATATTCAGAAGGCCACTTAGCAATACACCAAGTGGATAGCAGGATCATGATATATACAACACACCAAGCCATGCAAATGAGGATGCCCTTTTGCATATAAGGCACAGTGGTATATTCAGCAACATTTTAAAGTGCTAAAAGACTAACATGGTACTGCTACTTAATGCTCCAAACTCCACCCTTATCAGTGTGTACTATGGTGTGAAACCCACCCAGCATTCCCCTCCCACCCCAATCCCTGTAACAAGAATAAAGGGGGTCTAATCCTAGTTAGATGATACGTCCCACATGTTGAGGACCAGTGCCCCACATTCTCCCACATTTTGAGTGTCCATGTCCCACATTTCAGTGAGAAAAGATTGAGAGGTATGCAGTACATGACCAGTCCCGTTGTGCAAAGGAGGCTGGGTGTATACTGGAAGTGACAGGACTTGACTCCTGTGGAGGGAAAGTGCAGGCTGCCTAGTTTCCATGCATCATCTACTGGCCAGTCACAGAGTGCCATTGTTATTGGCTGAGACAGCAGCCATTCACCTGCCCTCTCAGTTGAAGAACGGTATACATGCATAGTTTGTCTTAAATTCCCATTGTATGTTTTGGCATTTTCTTCCATTGGGAAAGACCATTTTAGACTTACACCTCAGAACAACAGAGTCTGATAAGGTATCCTAGTAGGATACTGCCAAACCTTGAGAAGGGTGGGTGATATCTGCTGGGGTAGGCAGCCATACGAGTAAAAATTATCTATGCAGCAACCACTCCTGACCTCGGTACAAATCTAGGCATTGAGTGATGTGGAAGACTTCTCATATTCTGTCATATTTTGGTGCCATGATCCTGAGATCTGCATCCAAAAAGGTATGTAACAGACCTCAGATTAAAGGAGAGGGATCAGAGTTGGGTAGAAGATAGGAAGCAGAGGTGGTGGAGTGCAGGTGGTAATGGCAGCATATTCTCCCTCAATCAGTGGTGATGTGCAGACTTCTGGATACTCAGCTGCCCCTTTCCTGCCCTGTGAACTGAAATACTGTTGCAGTTTACGCCCTGCTTGCAGTGGCAGGTCAGACTTTGAGGGTTAAATTCAGGTTATGTCCAGGAGGTTGGACTGGGGCTATCTGGGGATAGGTTGTATACTCCAGTGGTGTTGGGAATCTGAGCTTATGACTGACTAGAAATAGTATCCAACTCCACTGTAGCAAGAAATAGAAAAAAAATTCAGTATTCCTTTATGTAGACCTACTTAAAGAGTACCTGTCATCTCAGAGGAAGCCTTAAAAGACCTCATTTTAAGAGATAATTGTTTTAAATCGATATGTTTAGTGTGTTTACTTTCCCCATATTCTTCATAACTATTGAAATAAAACATGATAGTGTCACTGTCCATTTATATGTCATCTGCTCTAGCTGCATTTCAGTACCTTATTTAATAATCTTCCGCTTGTGACATCACAACTGCACACCAACAGATTATGGTAGTGCATCTTACTGAATAGTAGTGTTATCTCATGCTGTTTGAATGGGAGGACCGCAAAGCGAAGCTGAGCAGTTCTGTCAGCCCAAACAGCATGAGATAACATTATTATTTACTAAGAGATACTGTCAACTATACATATATATATATATATATATATATACACACACACACACACACACACATATATATATATATATAAGTATTAAGTACTACAAGATTTCTTAACACCCAAAAATACACTTTACTAGACTAACGAATGTTAAAAACAAGTTTTAATTTTTTGAATTTTGGTTTCTTCCTCTAGTTATAGTGAAAATAGTACTGTCCTCGTAGGAAAATGTCAGCTGCTCTAAAGGTTCACTAAAGGTGAATAGTGGGGGTGGTAGTAACATTGCCATGGAGGTTTTTTGTTTCCAAAACATCTTGAGGGGGCATTTTTTTTTATTTATTTTCATTTTAAAATTACATGTTTGGATTACAAGCACTCAACACTCTAATAAAATAGAGTGAGGTGAGCGTGGTGCAGGCTGACAGATGCAAGTGAGAGAAAGATGACGGTGGGAGTTTGAGGCAGCATCTTTATCTTGGATAAGAGGTACTTTTTTTTTTTCTTCTGCTCGATTGGCTAGAAATCTTGTAGTGCTTTATAATGCAGCAGGCAGGGTATTGTAATATCAAGTGTCTACCAGCCAGAGTAGATGAAGTGCAAGGCACTGGGGTACTGGTTTCAAGTAAGTGCCAATAGTAAATAGAAAAGGGATAAACCAGATACTAACAATATGTGAAATATAAGATGATGCTTCTAAACATCACATTTTTGAAGCATTTCCCCAGAATTGGCAGGGGCAATTTAAAAGGAAATTGGTTACAGACTGATATTGTATGTTGCAGCTGTAGCATGTGTATTAGTTTATTTGCATTCTTTCAAGTGCAGTACTTGTTTAGGAAATTCCCTACTCTCAAGATTTCCCAGCACCTCTATTTTGTCTCAGACAGTCTGCTGATGCTGACTACTAAAATATTTGAAGCATTAACTGATTCTAGAAATAGCATAAAAGACTCAAATCTTGCTTACAAGAAGTGCATTGCTATGACTCTCAACTTTCCAGTATTAATTAGAAACGAAGAGCCTGATCCACAATAGGATTTGTGTCCTTTGTGTATTTAGAGGGCCAGTAAAAGTCATGAAGGACCATCACTGCACATGTGAGCACCCTACGGCACCCACAGTAGGAGTTCCACTGGCCTCTCAGACATTACACTTGGTCCTGGTCATTTTCACATGTGGAGGGGCATTAGATATCATCCTTTTCCTTCTGTCCTCTGCTAACTGTGCCCCCCCTCACTTCTTTTGAGGCCCCTCCCACCATGGTGCCCACCAGTGGCAAGTAAGTGTTTGAGACTGGGATCCACCCAGTAGGTTGCTTACCAGTGCCCCCTTCCTGTGAGGTGAGCTCACTTGCCATGGTCCTTGGAGACCCTTTAGCCCATCTACCAATGGCCCCCACTCTCTGCCATCCTTTGCCCTCCTCCCTGTCCTCTCTCCTCGATCCCTGCCCCCATTTCTGCCCCCTGGGCTGGCCAGATCCACCTTGATTTCTGATGCCCCCCCCATTCTCTTGCACCTGGATTTGCAGGCATCCTCTCCCCCAATTGTCTGTGGATACATGCCTCCTATCCACTGCACTCATGCCTTTCACCCACCTGTCCAGCTCATACCTGAGCTCGTGTAGCTCAGCCTCCAGTCCCATCAACCTAGCACATATAGAACAGTGCCCTAGTCTGCACAGTGTACTCATGGCCATTGCAGCTCCATAGCCACTGCAACCTACTAGCCTGCTTCCCCTCCATCCTGTAACCAAGGTCCCCTTCCCTTCCAGTAGTGACCCCGCACAGCCCAGCAGCACCGGTCTGGCACTCCATGATGCTCCTACCTCCCCCTGTACCAGCTTCCTCTAACATGTCCCCAACCTGTTGTAGCCATGTGGCCCTGCTGTCTTCAAGGGTACCATCTATTAACCAGTGACTCCCCTGCTGCAGGAAGTAGATCAAACCAAGGCAGTTTAAATCAACCTAAAGCAATGCAATATCTAGCTAGCATCAAATGTGTCATCTGACTATTCAGTTCAAGCAAACACAGTCCTCGTCCACTCTAGGAAGAGCAATATAGTTTCAACCCAGCCAACACAGATTGCCATTATGGAGCCCAGATAATCCCCCAACCCAAAGCAGCACCCTTAATCAAACCAAGTTTACCCCAAATGCCCTACCCTACCCAATGTACTGCAAATCCCACGACAAAGCCAAATACCATCAAATTAGTTAAGTCTGTTGAAGACAGCTTGCAGCAGACAGCTACAAATCTAGTCATAAAAAGAACATGGTAATCTCTCCAGTGAGTGCTGACCAGTTTAATGTTTGAAGCGAACAGCCCTGTTGTGGAAAGTGTAGTTAGACCTCCTGGCCAATCCACAAGTCTTACTTGTTGCAGGCTCCTCTTCTCACCTGCATTTAATAGAGGTTGGGGTAGGTGGGCAGAAGGAAAAAAACTCCCTGTCTTCTCCGGTACAGCTCTGCGAGGTTGAGGCCAGACTGCTCGGCTTTTAAAGCCTGCCGCCGATGTGGCCAGCCAGAATCCCCTTTGCCACTGAAGCGGCTGTGTAGTGTCCTTGTTGCTGGCTGCTGAATGCAGCCACCTTGATCCTCCCTTGGCCACCGATGCAGCCGCCAGATGCTGCCAATGCGGCTCCCTCAGTAGATGCCGCTGACTGTGGTGAAAAACCTCCCTCTCTTCTCCGACACAGCTCTGTAAGTCGCGGCCGGGCATGCTCAGCTTTTAAAGCCTGTCTGCTAACTCAAAACTTGGCACCTCCAGCCCTGATTGGCTGGGCCATCCTCTTCGGCCACCGATGCAGCCAACCAAAGTCCCCTTTGCCACCGAAGTAGCCATGTAGCATCCTTGTTGCTGGCCGCTGAATGTGGCCACCTTGATCCTCCCTTGGCTGCCAATGCAGCTGCCAGATGACGCTGATGCGGCTCCCTCAGTAGATGCTGCTGATTACATCGAAAAACCTCCCTCTCTTCTCCGACACAGCTCTGTAAGTTGCAGTCGGGCTGCTCGGCTTTTAAAGCCTGGCCGCAAACTCAAAACTTGGCGCCTCCATCCCTGATTGGCTGGGCCGTCCTCTTCAGCCACCGATGCAGCCAGCCAAAGTCCCCTTTACCTCTGAAGCAGCCATGTAGCATCCTTGTTGTTGGCCTCTGAATGTGGCCACCTCAATCCTACCTTGGCTGCCGATGCAGCCGCCAGATGACGCTAATGTGGCTCCCTCAGTAGATGCCACTGATTACAGTGAAAAACCTCCCTCTCTTCTCCATCACAGCTCTGTGGATTTAACTCTAGGTTTTATAAAGATATATATATATATATATATATTCTTTTAATTTCTTTTCCACTATGGTGATATAGTGGCTCTTGGAGGGCTGCCATATCTCCCAAATCTCTGCTCTGCACAGATCTGTGGACCTACTCTTTATCCAACCTGCGCATCTGATTAGGTGCTTAGTGTCCCACTCTGGCCCCCCCACACTCCTCTAAGTATGGTGATCAGGATAGCCACGGGTATGATGTTGACAAATGAGCCGGCATCTGCAGGGGCAGGGGATACATGTTTTGAGTGCTTATTTAGGCCACTGTTTTGGATTGAGCACTGAGATTGGTCAGTTTTTTGTTAGCATTCATGCAATTAATTGTTGTTTGCTTTTTGGGGTTTTTTTTGGCATACTGTAAAATGGGAAAATATTGCATTGGTTATGGAACTGACTGGCCAAAGTTCTGAAAATTAATTTTCCACTAAGCAATTAGTGCCTTATTCCCTATTACTGAAAATGGGCAGTTTAAGCCAGTTAGCACAATTTCATTTTAGTTCATTCATCAGTTTGCAGGAAAATAGCAAAAATGTCAGTGACAGGAGTATTTCCAGCTTTACAGTATATAATCACATATACTGTATATAAGTCAACCCCCTTACTTTGTAACAACTGTTTCTACAGTATGTGTGGCATGTGTGTGTTCTGTCCCAGTCATCCAGATGGCGGCTGGCTGAGGTGGTGAGAGGAGTGTCTTTGACAGTCACTGTCTATAGCTTTGCCCATTGACAAGGATGGGATTATTCGGTGGTTCAGATTCTAAACAGGAGATGGGGTGGTGGTGTGTGCTGAGTAGATAGGCAGTCCAGTGATGGGGGAGTCATTTTACAGCAGGGATTGGGGCAAGAAGGTAGTACCACTGGACTGTTGGAGAATGTATTCATATCACTATGGGGACTGGGGTTGAAGGGTGGTACCACAGCGCTAGCAGAACATTTATTCATATCCCAACAGGTATCAGGGTGGGAGAGGGATACCATTGGACTACCAGGGAATTTAGTCCTGGGGAGGGAGAGGGGTACCACTGGACTGTCAAGGAATTTATATCACAGCTGGGGTTGGGGTGGGGGTGAACAACTAGAGTACTATTTTTGTTACAAGCCCCTTGAAGGCACATTGCCGAGGCGCTAGGGGCTTCCACAGTGGTGCTTAATGAATCAACTACTTGGTTGAGAAATTTGCTTGGATTGTATTTTCTACTCAAGAGCACATACAATTTTGGAGTTGTGTGTTATGTCAAGGGTTCGTCACCCTATGTATGTGACTCCCTCACAGCTTCGAGCACAGCAACTCGCTTGCTGGATTCCCACAATGAGTATGTGGCTGTAGCGGGGTTCAAACCTGTGATCTACTGGTTCCCATACCAGTGCTCCAACAACTAGAATATACTACTTCTCATGCTGAAAAGGTAAAGATTTCATGGTTTCAAATGTGTAGGAAAGAGTGGGTCCTTTAAGATGATTTTGCCTCATGGATCCTACGGAAAAAAACTCTGGTGCAAAAAAGGCAAGGCAGCACTTCGTTTTAAGGTGCCTTTTCGAATAAGCTCAAGGAACAGAGAACTACAGGGAAATCATCATCATAGAATGTAATATTAATTATTAAAGCAATAACTACATATAAATAAAACTAACTAAAACAATAGGCAATTTTGAAAACATGGAATTTTAAGGCACTCTTAAAGGCCTCCACCAAGCAGGCAGAATGAACTCTGGAGTAAACAGTACTCAGCAACGTTGGTGCAGCCACCCCAAAACCTATAGCCACAAACAGCTTCACACAGGAGCAGAGGCCTTCTGACAGACCTACCTTGGATCAAATAAAATCAGATCAATCTTTATTTGTAAAAGGCATCTTTCTAAAACCAAGGCACCTGTACATTGCATGATAAAACAATAAATAATTAAAATCAATATTAAAATAGACTTGACAACGGCATTCAAAAATCATTATACGCTAGGTTAAAAAGATACGTTTTTAAAGGCTCCTTAACACTTTGGACAGTCGGGCAATCTCACACCTGACGAGGTAGAGAATTCCACAGGGTTGGCGCCATAAAACTAGAAGATCTGGCCCCTGAAGTTTTTAACAGAGAAAACTGACAGCAGCAAAGGGAGACAGGAACTCTTTAAGGTAGTCAGGACACAGACTGCATAGGGCCTTGTATGTTAACAAGCAAATCTTGAATTTGATAAACTATTGAATCTGCATACAGTTTGGAGTGTGCAAAACTGACATGATATGCTTGTTCACAGATGTTCCAGCCACCATGAGAATAGCAGCATTCTGGATCAACTGCAGGTGATGCATCAAATCATCAAATAGCCCTTAGTAATGAGAACTGCAGCAATCCAGACACAATGTGACAAAGACATGGATTGTCGTCACCAGGACCAAGGTGTGGTTTAGTCCAGGTGACATTAGGCAGATGGAAAAAACCCACTGCAAACCACAGCCAGTACTTGGTGTTCAAATGTAACTTTGTGATCCACAGAGATCCCAATATGCCTCACCACATAAACAGCTCAAAGTGAACTACCATTCAAAGTTGGCAATATGTGACCATCTGTTCTCACTGCAGACTGATAGCAGACCCGATTCAACAATCATCACCTCTATCTTTCATGGGCTAAGGCTTAGCCAGTAGAACAGTTTGAACAGGGAGCATCCAGTCACTGATTTCACAAAGGCACCACTCCAGCACAGAGGCCACATTATTCACATGAGGAGCCAATGGCAGGTATAGTTCGGGGATCATCTGCATAACAGTAAAAATCAATGACATATAGCTTTATAATATCACCCAGCAGCAGCATGTAAATGGCAAACAAAATGGGTGCAAGGATAGCACCTCAAAGCACTCCACAGTTGAGCACAGTAGTTCTAGAGATGGAATTTTCTAGAATAACATGCTGTGCCCTCCTGGTAAGGTAGGATTCAACCCAGCTCAAAACCATGCTGGTGAGTCCCAAGAAGTGCCTCAGGCAATCCAAAGGCACTGCATGGTATACCACGTCAAATGCCAATGAGAGATCAAGAAGGACCAAGATGGACCACAACCTTCTGCCATTCGCAGTGAGGAGATTGTGGAACACCTTGATGACAGCAGTTTCCATGCTGCAGTGGAGCCCAAATACTGACTGGAGTGGCTTGTGCATGTCAAATGAACTGGACACTCTTTCATCATATCTTTGAGCAGGATGCACTCTCCTTGCCACAGCCAGCAAGCCACACACAGTATTTTTACTCTCCTGGCACCCACTGACTGTGGAAGTAGGGCCCAGTAGCAATCTTCAGAGCACAGCTTCTTTTCTTCAGCACAGCCAAGCTATGGATACTATTGACCCTAGCCACATAGGGACTATTTACCTGACACCACAGGTGATGTTCAGGGTCATGGAGTATGAAGAGAAGATTGCACAATTTTTGAGCAGCTATTAAAACTGTGCAAAACTGCACCACCAACAGCAAAAATGAAACCGCACCTCCTGTCACCTCAAGGAGATACCCTGTTCAGGTGACGTATGCCTTTGTACAGATAAGAGAGAATTTTTGCTTTCCTCAGTTTTCTCCCTTGAGCCACCCTCCTCCCCTCAGTGTGCATCATGCCCTATAACCTTGGTGATGCAGTATACCCCTACAGAAGGTGCAAGTTCCCTGGCTCACCTGCAGGTGTAACAGGGCACCAGAACCTGCCACCAACCAATCCCCAACTGAGGTGCACTTGCCCTCTGGCAGTTGCCTACAGCCTGGCCTGCCTCTAACTTGAAAACCATGGCTGGTCCCAAACTTCGGTAATCTGAACAACACCATAACATGCTGCTGCTGGATCATCGGGGTGGCCCACAAGACTACTTTATTTATCTGTGGATTTATTCCTTCAGTGATTTGCTTATCAAAAATTCACTTTATTCCTAATTTCTTGCCTGTCAGCAGCAGGGGCTGAAGCTACTGGCTCATCAGATGTGCTAAATGCACACTCTGTGCTGATGTTTTTTGGGCATGGGAGTCATTGTAAATTGCAAGTAAGTAAACATTTCTCAGTTACAGTATTCCAAACAGAACCAATGTTTCAGTCACTATTTAAACAGAGAAAGTGAGGGGGCGTCTCTAAAGTCATAAAAACATAGAAAGATACACAGAACGCAGAATTTGACAGCAGATAAGGGCCACTTGGCCCATCCAGTCTGCCCATTCCTCCCTTCATATATTTTATATTTTGTACTTGTTTATTATATTAACAATTAGTATTTTATACAAACAGGTATACCTTGTAAACAGGGATTTTTGGAATCCTAATGGCTGTATCACTGTATAAATAAAATGTTACCTACCTACACTATTACCACAGATGGTACCCAATCTACAGCTCTTTCTCCCTTCCCCTTCCTTTCCCACTTTGATTCCCTTGTGCTTATCCCATGCATTCTTGAACCCCACCACTGTTTTCACCCCCATCACCTCTGCTGGAAGGCTGTTCCAGGATTCCATCACTCTTTCGGTGAAGAAGTACCCCCTCCAGCTTCACAGCATGCCCCCCTGTTCCCAATACTAATAATAATATAATAACCTTTATTTGTACGGCACCTTTCAAAAACCAAGGCGCCTTAACATAATTAAAATCACAATGTCAACAGACAAATATCTCAAGCACCTTTTCTTCTGAAAAATACTTTGCCAGGTATTTAAAGGTCTCTATCATATCCCCCCCTCCTTTGTTTCACAGAGTACACACTGAGTACGTATTCATCAGACAGGAGCAGAGAATTCCTCATAGCTCTAAAAGAGGCAGGACTAAAACAGTTGGTGGAGCCACCCACCAGAGAAAATGCAATCCTAGACCTCGTACTATCAAGCAGTACCAGGATCACAAACAGTAAGGTAGGAATCAATTTGGGGTCAAGCAACCATAGGTCAGTCTGGCTCACAGTCTAAAAGGGCACAGGATGGCTGGCCCGGTGGTATGGAGGGTTGAGGCGCTGGATGCCTTACCTCGCGTCACGCCAGTGACCCGGGTTCGGAAGCAAGCTCGGGTTGCTGGGGGTCGGCAGGGAAGGGTGTGGATTGAGCATCCTATGGACTGCCCTCCTTCCCAGGGTAGGTTGGGGTACAGTGTTTAGCGTAAGTCTGACACCTAGCGGAAGCTGGGTGTCAGCACATCTGGCCTGGTAGAATGGGGTGGTAGGTGGGGCAGCCAGCGGGTGCACTGCATGCAGACACATGCGCAGGGGGCCCTTGTCAGCACTGCACACCCTGCCTCCAACAGAACATGGAGAAAGGGGGAGTTCCCAGCCGTTGTGGCTTGATGGCCATCCGCGATGTCCTGCGCCGCTCTGAGGGACCACCGTGAGTGGATTCATTGTGTGGTGGGGGAGTTGATCGACTCCCACTGCCCCCGCCGGGGGGGGGCAAGCCATGGGGTAATCGGTGGTTGCCCTCAGTAGGAGATGGCACAGGTCGGACGGCAGCCGGATCACAGGGGATGCAAGGATGATGAGGCCAGCTGGGACCCCCATGGGGAGAAAAAGTAACTCACAAAAAAAAAAGGCAGAGTACACAACTCATACAAAGCTGAAGATCCTGGACTTCAGAAAGGCTGACTATGTCAAAATGAAAATGTGCATTAAAAACCATCTCAAAGATGATGCAGGGGGTGACGCAGAGGAAAGCTGGAAGGCCATAAAGGATGCACTATTTCTAGCCACAGCAGAATGCACCAAACAGATTAGTAAAATGAGAAACAGGAGAAAACCTCTTTGGTTTTCTAAGGAGGTTGCTTTCAGTATAAAGGAGACAAAAAAAGCTTTCAAAAAGTACAAACAAAGAGGGACAGCGACATGGAGGAATGCAAGGCAAGGCTCAAGGAAGCAGGGAAGGTGATTAGGATAGCCAAAGCACGAACAGAAGAATTGCTGAAGGGGTTAAAAAGGAGGACAAGACCTTTTACAGATATATATGGGAGAAAAGCAAAGGGAGTATCATTCGGTTGAGAACCAGAGAGGGGCAGAATGTGGAGACCGACAAAGAAAAGGCAGAGGTTCTGAATGAATACTTCTGCTCAGTCTTCACACAAGAGGAACAGGATAGTGGGCTGGTACCAGGAAATAAAGGACACCACACCAGTGAATCTAACATAAATCCCTTCACAAAAGAAAGGGTCCTAAAAAACTGAAAAAATTAAAAACCAGCAAAGCAATGGGACCTGACAGTATCCACCCAAGAATACTGAAGGAACTCAGAGAGGAACTTGCCTCCCCCATTAGAAGTTCTCTTCAACAAGTCCCTGGAGAGTGGCAGTCCAAGATGACTGGAAAAAAAGCCACTGTGGTACTCTGCACAAAAGTAGGAGCAGGAAAGATGTTGGTAACTACTGTCCAGTCAGCCTCACCTCTGTGGTGGAGAAAATCATGGAAACATTACTGAAGAAAAGAATAGTGCAATATATGGAAGCAAATGGAAAACTGGACCCAAAGCAGCAAGGCTTCTCAGCAGGAGGTTATGCCAGACAAACATGACTGATTTCTTTGACTGGGTGACCAGAATGGTGGACCAGGGTGGAGCAGTAGATATAGTATATCTGAACTTCAGTAAGGTGTTCACTCCATTCCACACAGGAGACTAATAAACAAGTTGGAACACAGTGGAGTGGAGGCATAAAACAGTCAGCTTGGTTAGGAACTGGCTCTAGGGAAGAACTCTGAGGTCATGGTAAATGGCACTGCCAAGCAAGGTGAGGTAACCAACAGAATGCCCCAGGGATCAGTACTGGGCCAATTCTATTTAACAAATTCATGCGACATCACTGATGGATTGGAGGAAAGGTATGTCTGTTTGCAGATGATACCAAGATCTGCAACACAGTAAAGAAGCAAGAGGAGGCCACAGGAATGGACTCTGGTCTAAGAAAGCTGGAAGAATGGTCAAAACAATGGCAGTTGAAATTCAACACCAAGAAGTGTAAAGTTATGCACCTGGGAAGAAAGATCCCTGGCAGGAAATATACCCTAGGAGGGGAACAACTGGCAGAAACTAAGGTTGAGAGGGATCTAGGAGTACTCATATCTTTTGATTTAAAGACAACCAGGTATCACGAGTACAAAAAGCGAGGTGATAATTCCACTGCACAGATCCTTGGTGAGGTCGCACCTACAGTATTGCATCCAGTGCTGGAGACCACACCTCAAGAAAGACTGAGATCTTCTGGAGACCATTCAGAGGAGCACCATAAAGATGATTCATGGACCTCATCAAAAACCCTACAAGTAAAGACTCAACCATCTCAATATGTACTCACTGGAAAGGAGAAGGGACAGAGGGGATATGACTGAGACATTCAAATACCTCAAAGAAATGAACTCGGTGCAAACTCAGGACCTTTTCAGAGAAAGCTTGTCTACATGAACAAGGGGGCACAGCATGAGCCTACAGGGAGATAGATTTGAAACAAGAAGTTTTTCTTCACCGAAAGGGTGGCCGAGCCTTAGAACAGCCTGCCTCCAGAAGTCGTGGCAGGAAAGACAGTGAGGGAGTTCAAGCTAGCATGGGATAGGCACTGCAGAAACATAGGAAGGAAAAAAGACCAGGAGGTAGCCGACATGGGCAGACTAGATAGATCATACAGTCCCCTTCTGCCAGCACTTTCTAATGTTCTTATGTAAATGGTTTACTGTGAAAACAGTGTGTACCACATGGCGCGTGACAAAACAGCGATGTGACACAATAGCTAGGCATATTACATCAGTACAAACCTGCAAGTAAACATGTTTCTGACGGTAAATGCAAGCTTTGCCCCCGTGGCCCCAAGTAAATATAGTGATATTCCACGCTAATAAAAGCACAGGACATGGGGAATATCATGTGATGGGCAGGCCTGCTGATAGGGGAGAGGATCCCGGGGGTGGACAGATTTATTAGGAAAACTCTGAGGGAAAAAGTTGTGGGGTAGGAGAACATTGGGGGGCCAACAACAAAACAAAAAACACACGCAGTTGGCATCAATCCCGGGTCAGCTGCATTGAACTACCTACTTTACAAGCCGTGACTCTACCCACTACGCTATACTGCTGGGTTGGTTAGGCAACATACACTTGCGGACCTAGACTCCTTGGCATGAGTAAAGACAGCTACAAGAACAGCGCTATTATGAGCATGCGGTTATATTCATGTAGCTGTTTTTACTCATGCTATTTTGTCTGTGTGAATGTAACCATTCTATTGTTTCCACACTAACTAACTGGATACCCATGTAAATAAACCAAGTAATGACAAATAAAATGAAATATAGAAAACTGATAAAATATAACTTGAATTGTGTTTAAAAATATTATGTTTTTCAAATGCTCCTGAAATGTGTCATACATTAAACAATGAACTTCAGCATCTACAGTATGTTACTGCAGCCTGGCAATATAAAAACTGCCACCACTCTATCACCTCAGTGTAACTTCCAGGAGTGCAAACAGACCACAGTTTAACAACAACTAGCCCTGCTCTTTTTATCTGGAAATCAAGAGGCAAACCTTAAATTATATCGAAAGACTTTTACAAGTGGTAGGCACAATAATGGTTGCAGTCAACCTATACTGACTTTTACTTAAATATCCCCAGAGAAACATAACAAAGTTTAAATGAATCTGTCATTTATATCAAATAGGCAGGTAAAATCTTTATATAAAAGGGTGATTCAGCATTCACGCCAGTGCCATACTATCAGACCCACCTTACTCGGAAGTCCCTATCCTCACCCAACACCAGCTCAAAACAGAGACATGTGACAGCAACCAAGGAGGAGTCACAGGCAAGGGTTAGTATGTGATTGTTGGATGGAAGAGAAATGACTTCACTTTCACCCCATGCACTCTATACCTGATCAGCCAGTCTAGGTTAGGAATCTAATGGCATGCCCAGTCTGAACGGAGTGGGCTCTTGGAATGTCATCACTGATATTACTCAACATGCCATCAGCCCAAACAGGGCTGGAGGCTTGCAGCAAGGAAGGCTGAAACAACAGGGTAAGGGTAGAAGCAGGGACAAGGGATGATCAAAGGAAGGGGAGAGGTAGGTGCCTTAAAGAGTGCTACTGCCGGCCCGGTGGCGCTGAGGGTTGAGGCGCTAGACGCCACACCTCACCACGCCGCACCCGGTTCTGGAACGGACTCGGGCCGCCGGAGGTCGGCCGGGGAGGGAGAGGATTGAGCGTCCCAACGGATGCTCTCCTCCCTCAGGGTGGATTCTCAACCCTGAGAATGCCGTGGGAGCACCGGCGCTCGAGAGGTTGTTGCTCCGTTCTCGAGTCGAGGGAGGGGCGTCGTTAGGCGCTTGAGGGGGCGGCGTCCAGCACGTCGCCTCTAGGACGTCACGCCCTGTGCGCCGCATCCCAGGGGCGGGGGTAGTGGGCAGAAAAGCGGAAAATCAGTCTTCGGTGTCCCTAGATGAAGACTGCCCCATCCAGAGACCACCTAGGACAGACCCCACTGTGCAGAAGAAGGAGAGGACATGAAAAATGGCACTCTAGGGGCAGATCCTGAAAGGGGGGGCTATGTGGATATGTGCAGTCGGAAGGAGGGGGACACCGAGGGCAGGAAGGAGAATAAAGGAATAAAGAAATAAAGCAAAAGAAAAAAAGTGCTACTGTACCCAAGGACAACTTCTACTTCTACAGCAGCTCAAGAAAAGAAAATGCCCCACTGCCTGCATAGCATTAATGCCACTGGCAAGGGCATGGATTTAAGGGAGAGATGGGTCCAGTTGAGAAGGCAGGTGGCCTGGAGTATGGCTCAGCTGCTGATTCGGGAAGCCCAGGTCCATAATGATCACAGATCCGATTGGGGGGGGGGGCAGCCCCAGGAATGATGTACCTTAGTACATAATAAGGCATGGTAAAGAATGCCTTGTTGGTACACTAGAGTCTCACACTATTTATGAAAGCTCTGAGTGCATTGGAGACAACATTTCTGGTAGTAATTTGGTGTGCCTACCTATTCACCTATCTCCCATAAACCCATGTGTATATGTGGGTGTGAATAGTTTTTCTATATAATAAATTGTATTTAAAATGTCAAATATACACGTGCCTTGAAAAACTTGTGTTGCAATATGTGAATAAAGCAATGGGCCAGACACAGTGTTTGATTATAAATTGTGGCAAGGCACTAAAGGCAGGTTGGCACATGCAGCCAATTCATGCATGCTGAATCGCAGAGAATATCCTTCTATCTGCATTGTCTCTCCTGGTGTTAATATCACATCACCTATAATAAGACTCCCTTCTTAAACCTGACAAGACAGCACACCTCAAGTTCAGGAATTGCAAAGAAAGTTTGTACAAAAACTACATCTCGGGATAATGCTGCGGCTCCAGATAATCAAACTAGAGTTTCCAGATTCAAATCAATGAAACCTTAGTTAATTTTACTATCCAAAATTTAAGTGACAAAGTAACAACAAGCAATTATTTAAAGTAACATTTCAACTGGACTGATTCTCTTGAATGTTCTCATCTGCAGGGAATTTATTCCAATTGCCCTTCTTTAAAAACTGACTTGCTACACAGTTCTACAAAGAGATAGTTCAGGAGTTATCATATGGCACAATTTGTTAGAGATAAGTGATTCTGTCATATGTCACCAAGCGCCTTAAAATGATCTGACACCCAAACGAACTACACAGACATTCCTGTCAGGTTGTTGTTACCTCACACTAACAAAAAGACGTAAGTAGCAGATAGACAATGGTCCACAGTTCAAGATCAAAGGACAGCCATATAAAGCTGTTTGTCATTAAAGGCATTACTAAACAAAAAAGCAGGGTTTACACTGCAACACAAACATTATGATGCATTTATAGCCACAGGAAATGCCAGTCATTTCTCCTTCTGCTAGCCAAAATTCCATGTACTGCAAATGTGTCCTAAAAAATGTCAGCTTACTACAATAGTTTCCAAATAAATTAGTCATGTTAATTCATATTTGCATAGCACTGTTCAAAAACATCATAAAATCATTAAAACACTCAACACGTTATTCTAGAGTTATAAAATGGAAGTTCTAATTGGTTTCAAAGATTATGAAGCAGTGCTTTTCAACAAGAGAAACCGCACTTGTCTGTACTTCTTTCAGCAACCAGACCACAGCACACTAACATATCATTGCCTCCCAGAAAGTTTTGGAAACCACTTTTTGGGAGCCATCTTAGTATGCTAAAAAAAATCCTTGGCTCCTCATGTGAAAATAAACTGACACTTGTTTATAATCCCGCTCCACCCAACATAAACCTTAAATGTAAAACAAATCAGTTAAGACCCACTTCCAATCTTTCTTATTCTGTCTCTTCATACCTGCAGTTTTAGGGCTTGAAACCTCCAGCACAGATACTCTGCTGTTCCTCACAGTTTCTTGTTGCCCCCTCGATGTGCTGATACACTTTTCTCCTGACCATCGCTTGATTTTCGCTCACTCCTGTAACATCTTAAAGAGCACCAACTGTGCTTACTGTCTTTTTTTTTTTATATATATATATATCACTGTTTGACCAACACCTGCACCTTTCTTTGGGTCCTCTGGTACTCCCACCCGACTGCACTCCCCTGCTGTCATAGTCGGTGAGGACCCACACGGTGAAGCCCAAGGACCACGGAAACTGTCACACTTGGCAGCCATGGCACATATTTTTTTTTCTGTTTTCTCCCCTTTCAATCCTATCTCGGCCCAGACATCCAGCGAGTCTCTGTCAGCCTCGGACACAGCAGCACCACAGTGGGCCACTGCTGCTCCCCAGCCAGGCTGTCTCCCTCCCCGGCTGACTCATGCTCCCTTTGGAAGCACTCTGTAGCCTGGTGCCCAGCCCGTGTGGACCTGTGCTTGCTTCTGAACAGAGGTCAATGGTATGGAACCACAAAGTGCTTCCATTGAGCCATCAGACAGACCAATTGTGTTTATTTTCATATAGTTCCCAAAACTCCCTACCAGTAGCTTACCTGCACTGAAGTTTAACTGTTACTCTTTAAAATTTTTGCTTTTCATATTTTGTGAAGGAAAGGATCATAAATGAGAGCTGGCTGCCTGGTCCCTTCCATTCCCTGTTCCTGATGTACTCAAATCCTGCCCTGTGCTGCCCCCCACTCTCCCATGTTTTGTGATGAAGGAGTCTGTAGAGCACAGGGATGTGCTCCACTGATAGCAATGGGAGTGTTATTTAAAATATGTATTTTTATATTTTTTAAAGGTCCACAGAGAGCAACTCAAAGGCTCAGCTCAACTAAAGGCTCAGCTCAACTAACTGGAGGACTGTTAACTGGATCATGTTAAGAGGGGCACTCATAACTGATTATTGTCATCTTAGGGACCTGAGGGATCGGGCTAGAAGGGGTTGTTGTAAAAGATGTGGTCAGATCCTGGTAGAGTGCCAGAAGACCGAATTTCCTTTTTTGAACCCAAGAGTGAGAAAACGGGAGGGGGATGGACAGTATGAAATGGCAGAAGTTGGTAGGGAGCTAGCAACTAGTCCTGGGCATCTGGGAAGGGATATATATATTTTTTTTTTTTGCTGAATATGAATATTGAGTAATGAATTACTGAGTACCTTGATGCCAAGTTATAAATTCTGGTAGTAGCTTTGCAATTCTGGATGGGAAGTTTTTATGCTCTCTTTACATATGAAAGAAACCAGCATGAACAGTGACATGCAAGGAGGTACAATAATTGGGACATCATTCATCTTTAGTCCTGCTTTGAAGCTGCAGAGGGTGAAGTTATCCACTCACTTATAAGGAGTGGCAGATGTACTCTCTGTAATGCAGAACAAAAGTGTTTCAAATTTTGCTAGAAGAACTGCAATGCATGCATAAATGTTTTAGAAATGTTGCATTATGGCCTTACAATAGTAAAAGAGGATTTAGACCTCTGTGGACAGATACCATTATCTGAATAATGATGGTGGAAGTTTTTACGCTCTCTTTAGATAGGAAGTGGGCAACTTGACCAAAAGCAGCATGGCTTCACATCAGGACACTCATGCCAAACAAATCTGATAGACTTCTTCGACTGGGTTACAAGAGAAGTAGACCAAGGGGCAGCAGTGGATATGGTGTATCTGTACTTTAGTAAAGCCTTTGATACAATCCCACACAGAAGGCTAGCCAACAAACTGGAGCAAGCTGGCACTGGTAACAAAGTAGTTAAATTTATCACGAGTTGGTTGCAAGGCAGGACACAGAGGGTTATGGTAAATGGTACATTGTCACAAGAGGGGAAGGTG
This sequence comes from Neoceratodus forsteri, assembly GCA_016271365.2. Classification (NCBI taxonomy): domain Eukaryota; kingdom Metazoa; phylum Chordata; order Ceratodontiformes; family Ceratodontidae; genus Neoceratodus; species Neoceratodus forsteri. Next base: position 782,061,479 of record CM028133.1, read on the forward strand.
TCAAGTGGCATGCCATAGGAGTCAGTACTAGGCTCCATCCTTTTCAACATATTAGCATCGTTGCTGAAGAGCTGAAAGGTAAGTATGCCTCTTTGCAGATGATGCTAAGCTCAGCAACAGGGTGGACACACAGGAAGGGATCGTAGAAATGGAGGCAGATCTCAGGATGCTAGAGGAATGATCCAGGAATTGGCAGTTGAGATTCAATGCCAAAAATGTAAGGTCATGGACTTGGGTAAAAGGAACCTATGAATGAAGTATGTCCTGGAGGGGCAGCTACTAGAAGAAACAAAGCTGGAACGGGATCTTGGTGTCATGATCTCAAACAATTTAAAGGTAGGGAAGCAATGCAAAAAAGCAGCACTAAAGGCAAGCAGCATCTTTGGATGTATTGGTAGGAATTACCAGTAGGACATGTGATGTAATCCTTCCGCTGTACAGGTCCCTGGTGAGACCTCACTTGGAGTACTGTGTGCAGTTCTGGAGACCTCACCTAAAAAAGGAGACAGGCCATCTGGAAACTGTGCAGAGACGTGCCAAGAAAAAAAGATACAGGGTCTGCACCATGAAACTTAAGAAGCTAAGCTCAGCCAGCTAAATTTATTCTCCCTTGAGCATATGAGGAACAGAGGAGACATGATTGAGACATTTAAATTTGTTAAAGGGAGAGGCACACAGTACAAACCAGGAACCTCTTCTGGAAAAACAGGGCTGCATGTACTAGAAGACAAAACATGCACCTGGTGGGAGGTAAATTCCAAACAAATGTTAGGAAGTACTTCTTCTTGAGAGGGTGGTGGACCCTTGGAACAGCCTGCCACCGGAGGTAGTGGCAACCAAGACGGTCAGTGAATGCAGGCAGGCATGGGCTAGACAGTATAGTCACCTTAGCAAGACAAATTGATAGTGGGGGGTAGAAAACCCGGGCAGACTAGATGGACCACAGTCACCTTCTGCCAAAATTCTTATGTTCACATGTTCTTTTGGTGCTACCTCTTCAGAAAAGTATGGCAGTCTTTTAATGTTTTGTAATTTCTTGACCTGCTGGAGAAGGAAATCTCTTATGAATTACTATGTTTTTTCAGGATTAGAGTTTAAAGGTGTTTAACCCAGTACCAAGGAAGAAGGCAGGGCTAAGGATACAAAATACAAGTTCCAATTTACTACAATAGAACACTCAGACCTGGGTGAAGGCTTTAGAATGAGTGTTAGAGCTTTGTTTTTGCCAAAATGGTTATCAATTAATCTGTGTGACAGCTGGAAGTAGTGCTCTCACAAAACAGTTACACCGGAGTATTAGAATAATACACAGGCCTACACAGAGTGAAAGTTCCCCAGTCCTACTGTAACACCTCTCAATCCCTAATATAGGGTTTTATAAGCATAATGATACAGAAACTAAGTATGTGATTGCAAATTTGCAGGTATACAATGGTCCAGATATTCAAAAGGGTTGCTCATGGCGCATCAGTGTTGCTGCGCCATGCACACACTAATCCTTGGTCGCGATATTTAAAAGGAAAAATGCTCACAACATGCGCTTGGGGCGCATCAATAATGTAGGCAGGCAGAGGTGGGGGGTGTGTGCCCATGCATAAACTGCACAGCCCGATATTCAGCCCGGGCCGTGCAGAGTTATGCAGGCGCAACCTCTACCTGCGCCTGCACAAAGTTGAGCTGAAAAAAAAAAAGAACAAGTCGAGGGCCACCCACAGGTGAGCGGTCGCATTGCAGGGCGCAACACAGCAGCTGCCACCTGTGGGTGGCCCTCCACTTGTTCCCGCTGCACCTGGCGGCGCCCCCCCATGCCCCGATCATGGGCAAAAGTGTACCCCCCCTCCCGAGTAGCCCGATCGCGGCCATAACGTTGCCCCCCAGTAGCCCGATCACAGTGTAATGTTGCCCCCACAGAATAACCCGATCGGGCATCAGACCTCCCAAGTCCAATATCCCCGGTGGTCCAGTGGATCACAGTAGCCTGATCACGGATTAGTCTTCCACCCCCACATCGAAATCCTGGTGATCTAGTGCTCCCCACCTGCCTGCTGGAGTCCCCCACCCTGCTCCCCCGTCAGCTGGCAGCAGGCTTCACCGCCTCCGCCTCGTCGACCGACAGTCAGTAGGCTGCACGCTTGCATTGGTTCAGAGCATGTGCCACGGGCCGCAGCTCCATGTCGCGACATGTCGTCCAGGCATGAATGAATTCATTCACATATCTGGACTGACTAGAATGGAGCAGCTGCACGCCTACGCCTGCTGCTCTGAACCACCGGGCGGCAGCTCACCGAGCTGTCAGTCGGTGGGGCGACAGGCGGTGGGTGCTGCCGCTGACAAGGGGGAGCGGGTGGTGGGACTCGTATGGGGTGGGTGGGCACTAGATCACCAGGGATTTTGGACGGAGGGGGTGAGGAACGTCACCACGATCGGCTAACGAGGGCTCTACTGGACCACCAGGATATTGGACTTGGGGAGGTCTGATGCCCGCGATCGGCTACCGGGGCAAATGTTATGCCCGGATCAGGCTACTGGTGGGATATTATGCCCGCGATCGGGCTACTCGAGGGGGGGAAACAACGTTATGCCCGCGATCAGGCTGCTACTCTGGGAACAACATTATGCCCACAATCGGGCTACTTGGGGAGGTGCACGTTATGCCTCGATCGGCTGCTGGGGATCACCGTTATGCCCGCGATCTGGCTACTTGGGGAGTAACGCGCCCGCTATCGCGGTACTGGGGACAACCTATGCCCACAATCGGGCTGCAGGGGGCATCAGTCCTCCAATGGTTGCTGCTCGGCAGGGCCAGGAAGCAGTCGCCAGGATTGATGCGACCTGCATGCCAATGGCATGCAAATTGGGTCAGTAATCAGATGCAAATGGCCCTGCGGCGCCTGCATAAATTATGGCCCCATTTGCATGTCACCCTTTGAAAATCGAGGTGCTGTGCATGGCGCAATGGAACCTGCACCACCGCGATCTCAATGCTCCACTCTGACTGATTATGCTGGCGCAGTTCCACTGCGCCATGCATAGTGGGTGGTTAGGGGCTTATTCTGTTAGTTGCGCTACAGCGCAACCCGCTGGAATATCGCCTCATTGCCAGCCCTGCTAACTATTTTGAGCGCGTAGGGCTTTGCCACAAAATGGCGTAGTTTGAATATCTGGGCCAATGTATGTAGGGATTCCACTACTTAAAAATAAATGCATTATTTTCGCCAAGACTCTGACCCAAGTGAAAGATGAATTATGTTATTCACCCAGTGGGTAACTAACACTGTTAATTTTTCACTTGCCTACATCACAATCAGCTTGAGTGACAGCCCATTCTGCCATTCCCACAATGAATCTGGCCTCAGTTGTCATACATTTTTATTTATTTATTTGTGTTTCAGAATTAATACCTATGAGCCAATGGCTCTTTTACACAGGTTCCACGACAAGAATACATAGATAGTTATATACAATCAGCAGTTAACCATTTTACAACAGTTACAGGTTCCACGTCATGAATACAGAGACAGTTACACACAATGAGCAGTTAACCATTATACAAAAGTTATAAAGCAAGAAATAGCAAGTAAACAAGTAAGACAAAAATAAACGGATGGTTGACATAGTATCTACGCAGGATAAGGTAGTACAATAGCTAAAGCAACAACTTGGCAAACTAGACTGATGTTGCAAAGGAGGCATCCGGCACATGCATACGATAAAGTTAAAAGACTGCAGCCAAAGGCCTTGTCCAGCAATGAGAACAGAAAAGAAGACATGGAGTAGGGGCTTAGGCAAACAATGTCCGAGTCAAGGGACAAATAGCAGGGGTCAGGCTGTAGTAAGAGTGTGGTGGGGGGGTGAAAAGGTGGGGTAAGGGAGGGTAGGAGTAAGTGAGGAAGGGAGGGATGTGGTGAAAGAAAAAAGAAGGACCAAAGGGACAGAAAGGTAAGTGCCATCTCTGAGTTTTGGTGAAGCAATCACATGCAGCACAAGTCACAAGGAGCTGATGTAGTTTGTGTTTAAATAGGCCAAGAGTGGGAACATTAGAGACCTCACGGGGTAGCAAACTGAACAGTTTAGGGGCTCTACCTGTGAATGATCGCTGGCCATGCGATGTGCGGCAGCAAGGAACTTGCAGAGCTGAGATTCCAGAGCTTCTAGTAAGGCGGGCGCTGGCAAATGGGCAGAGGAGTTCCTGTACACCAGTGGGCATGAGCCTAAGGGAGGCCTTTTTTGCTACCAAGCAGGTTTGGTATGTGATTCTTCCCTGAAGTTGGAGCCAGTGCGCCTGTTCGTAAAGGTACAGAACTCAGACATTGTATACATAGAACATACAATGGCCTGTGTTCTAACATGCCATTTATTTCCATTCATGAGGTGGCAGGAATTTCATAAGTCACTCACGGCTTGCACTTTCGTGAGTTATAGTCCTCTTAACTCACTTATGGAAATAAATGGCTTATTAGAACAAACACCATTGTATATCTTCTATACATAACATTTCTGACCCACTCAACAGTCTTCCTTAATCGGGATTTTTTCCTACAATGATTTTATGAGACCATCTACTATTTTTGCTTGTAGCCTTGAATGGGATACAATATGTACTATGATGGCCTCAGCAACTCCAGGCATTGGGGAAATGGACTGGTGACTGAATGTATTTAAGAGTTAGTGTACTACCGAAAACTAATATTAGATTTTAAAAGTAGCCAACCATTACCTTTTATATCTGAGGTGCTTTTTTCTTTTCAATTTGTTTAATTAGAAGATTATTTACCTGACATTAGTAGATGTGATGTGTGGAACAGCCCTTAGCCTGGCAGCTGACATATCTTGCTCTACTGCCCCACTATATCACCAGCATTGTGACCCCACTGACTGTGACATCACTGCTACTTAGCAATGGCAGTGAGTGACTGCCAGGTCATTCACCTGTGATGTCGCTGTCAGTAACATCATAATGCTGATGATGTAGTAAGGCAGCAGAGTCAGGTTAGCTGTCAGGCTAAGAGCTGTTCCACACAACCAGCACTATATTATCACACAGAAGACTTTCTGATAAGAAAATGGAAAAGAAAATTACTTCAGAAATAAAAAGTTACAACTGACTCCTTCTCAAAATATGTATCATTTTCCTGTTTTGGTTCCACTGGCTCTTTAAAGTGAAGTGTCCATGCAGCAGAGACTGAAAAGCTGAGAATGTTAAGTCCTGGCTCCTATAGCTAGGAGGTTTGGCACCATTCTGATTGTCCAAAACAGTCTTATATGGTGACAATGGGCAGATACCTTTACAGAGATGATCTTAGTGACCACTCCCCGTAAGCTACCCTGGTCCAACAAATTCATTAAGCCCCCCCCAAAAAAAAACATTACTAGCTGAGTTCTACCTAAAGGCAAACTACCTCATCTCAAAACCAATCTTCGTCATCTGGACTGGTCCCCAGTCCTCACTGTAACCAATGTGAACACTGCATTAGAGCACTTCATCCAGATTTTCAACCAAGCATGCAACATATTTGCTCCAATCAAGAAGCGCAAGGCTAAAGCCCTTTGTAACCCATGGCTCACAGGTGACCTACTATGGCACCTAAAATCTAGTGACCACCTTTGGGAGATTGTCAGAATCACTGGGAAGCAAGCTGATATTGCTAACTATAAACGGGTACGAAATGACTGCACCAAATATATCCGGGATATGAAGTCCACCTATTTCCACAATGCACTTGCTACCACCTGGGGTAACGGTAGGGACTTCTGGGAAACATCAAAGATGTCACTGGGAAGCAAGCTAAATCACCCCAGTCAGTACTCAGCATAAATGGAGTAATCACCCTTGACCAGAAGCTCATTGCTGACACTTTCTCAGACCTCAGTGCTGTTCTTTCTCAAGGATTTTTCAACAACTCTGACACCCCGGCCACCTACAGCCACCTTCCCTTCTACTTTAAAGCAGTAAAACTGCACCAAGTGCTTAGCTATGTTACCAAAGCCATTCGCAACTCCAGGTCCAGCAGCGACTCCATCAATCTCAAGCTGTTATCACTAACCCTTGAAGAGGTACTCCTGCCTCTTACCAAGGTCTTTAACTTCTTCCTCAGCCACAGCCAATTCCCTGACATTTGGAAATCTGCTGCAGTAACCACAGTCCATAAAAGTGGTGACAAAACAGCTGCTGAGAATTACTGACTATTTCCATCCTGCCTCCACTCCAAAGCCCTAGAACGGATTGTGTCTGACCAACTCACTGACTTCCTAGACAAACACAACATACTGTGCACGGAGCAGCATGGATTTAGAAAGGGCCATAGCACCATTACGGCACTACTTGAATTCACTGGTGCAATCCATCACTCACTTGATAACAGCCATCTCACTGGAGCCACCTTCATTGACTTAACCAAAGCCTTTGATACCGTCAACCACCATCTCCCACTTGCCCAGCTTCAACATGAAAGGCTCTCACCAAACTCTGTTAACTGGTTTAAAAGCTACCTAGAAAACCGCTCTCAAAGAGTGAAAATCGATGGCATGCTCTCGGATCCAAGACCAGTCAGGTCCGGTGTCCCGTAGGGCTCAATCCTAGGCCCCCTCCTATTCAGTCTTTTCTTGAACACACTACCAGAATCTGCCCTGCACAGATCCTTCTATATGCTGACAATGCAGTCATCCTAGCCTCACACCCTGATCCAGAGCATCTACAAAGCAAATTCCAGGAGGCCTTCTCCACAGCTGAAACCTGATTTGAAAAACAAAGACTTATCCTTAACCAGAAAAAAACAAAGACCCTACTGTTCTGTAGCTCCCACAGCAAATTCGAACACCATCAGCTCCTTGTAAGAACAAAGCTAGATTTAACCCTCAAACAAGTTCATACTTTCAAGTACCTTGGCCTCACCCTTGACAGTAATCTCTCCTATGTCCCACACATCAACAATGTGGAGAAAGTTGCCAATTCCAGGATGGGCCGCCTCCTCTTCCGGCATGGGAAACACCTAACCCCTGAAGCGCTGTCCATCACCGTCCAGAGCTCCGTTATCAGTATCGTTGACTATGGTCTCATCATCTATGGATCTGCTGCAACCTCCTCCCTCAGGCGGGTATCGACCTCCCTCAATCAAGCCTGCAGACTGGTCACTGACTTACACTGCCTCACCCACACCTGTGACCTCTATTCCAAATCAGGGTGGCTGCAACTGAACAACTGTATCAAATACCAAACTTGCATAACAGCCAAGAAAATCATGATGGGAAAATCCCCGCCAGGAATCAGTGCCCTCCTAAATCTCAAAATCAATAACCACATCACCAGGAGTTCTAAGCCTCTTATCCTCCAAATCTCACGCTGCCGCATGTCCCAAGGACAATGGTCTTTTCCTTATAGGGCCCCGAGCTGGCTGAATGAACTTCCACGTAACATCTCCTCCACTGAATCTCTAGGAACCTTTAAAACAAATCTCCACCTCTCCCTAACCAGCAAAAACACCTGTGTTTGCAACACTTAAGCAACTCTGCCCCCTAATCTGTTTCTGACCCCAGAGGTGTCTGGCTGTCTCTCCCCCACTCTTCTAGCACTTACTTCTCCATTGCGACCACTCAAACACTTGTGCTGTGTCTGTCCTGACAAGGCCTCTTGGCTGCACCACTTCCCTCCGCTGCCACCCCCACCCCAGTCCCAGCCCTTTTTCCCCTGCTTGCCACTTCCTCCTAATGCTCCCTGGGCATCACATCTATCCTGTAGGAATTTGTCACTATACTCTAATTTGTCAATTAAATGTTATTGTCTTTCACCATGTAGTGTGTTAACATTAATATGTTCCTGATCTGTCACACTGTAACCTGCCTATTGATGACTGCCTGTACTAACGACGTGGAACCTTTGTAAAAGAGCCTTGGCTCAAAGGTACTTGTAATCCTAGATTCAAATAAACAAATAAAAATAAATAAATGTATGGCCTGGACCAGAATAATGAAGAAAATGGAATTAAAAATATTTTAGGCCCTTTATTTAAATTTGTGGTAACTTTTCAACTGGGATTTTTTTACTATCAAAACAAAAAACAAGACCTGTATGCCCTTACAAAGAATGGGCATGGTGTCCATTCCATTAAGGAATGTTTTTCTTTGATTTACCACTCTGCCAATAAATGTGATTTTTTTTTTTAAATGGATCACATGTTTAGCACAGAATGTACCCTAACCCCAATTCAACTATACCAGTACACAGTGGACTTTAAGAGCTGTAATAATGAAGATATGAAAGTGAACTGACACATGGCATGAGTCAAGTGTCAAAATGAGATTGTCAAAACATATTTTGTCTGAAGGCTATTATTATACATAAAAGAAATACAAATAAGCATTAACAAAAAAAAATCTGGTAAAATCTCTTAGACATACTGTTAATGCCAGAAATGTCTAAAATGGGATAAAGTGTATAGAAACTATTGTGCAGCAAAACAACTCTATCGAAACAAAAGCTGAACTTTATTACAGCTGGCAAGGCCAGCACATGCTATCTAACACAAAGCTACACTAAAATGAACTTTCTGTCAGCAGCATTGATTTAATGCTACATATACAGAAACATTTTAAATATTTACTCTATAATAATCTTAGGAACCTCTAGAGATAGGGTTCTATTTCTAGTACTACAAAAGTTACGACATCCCAATGCTCCTGCTCAGATAATAATAGCTCACTGCGATACTGTATAATTAATTCAATCTTCAAGTAAGGTCACAAATGCATTACTGACACCTCAGAAAAAAAACAGTAAAGATTGCTTGTTCATTCCAGACAGATCCAGTTTTGGGATACTTAAAGCTTTTCTTTTCTGCTGTTTTGATAAAGTCTGAACGGTATTGCATGGCAATAAAAGGTTGTGAAAGCTAAAATGCATAAGAGACAACAGCTCTGGATCGTTTTAACCTAGGTGTATTGTGTTCTCAGGGATCTTAACTTGAAGGGCATCTGGAACCGAGAGATAATCCCCAGCTTTGGCATGAATGGCAGTCTTTACACATGAGCAGACAGCTCCAGTTGTGAGTAATGCTTGAAAATTAGAGTTTGATATAAAAACAATGTTTATTACTGTAAGTGCACCAGCACGTATTATTATTATACAAACAGATTCAAAACTACTGTAAGATGCTCATACTGTTTTACAAGTCACTCATACATCATTTGCTGATCTGTTAACATTGCTAATACAATTAAACTGCTCACAGTTTTAAATAGTACAGTATTTTATGAGATTCACATGTTTCCCAGCACATTAACCGCAAACATCTACCACTTTTCAAAACAGAATTCCAATGTTAACTTTTGCTAAACTGATACTGTGCTGAAACATCAGCAAAAAAAAGACAACCAAATGTTGAATTCCCCAAAGAAAATGACCAAATGTTTAAGAGTTCTGAGATTTGTAAAATTAATCTTAAATGACCTTAATAAAGAAACTGTTTTATAAGAATAACAGCACCAACTATTTTCATGTCTATGAAGGGCTCCCACTTCACAAAGAAATTAATCCATTTCATAGACATTATACACATGTACCTGGCAGAAAATCATTTGCAAAACACAAATTCGTATACAGTACACTGTACACACATGCTCACAGAAACATGAAAGAGCCAAATGTTTGACAAAAATTACCTTTGATGGAGGTGCATAGACAAACAACCAAAGTACAGATACTACCCTGTTGACTAAAAATTCCACCAAGTAAATGGTGTTATATAATTGTATTTATAACATGGGTTCAGAGAAACACAACTCAGATTGGTGCAGTGGCTGTACGTGGCTGTGTATTAAATACCCTATTTAATCCATGGTTTCATGGAGCGATTCAGGCAAACTGCTGTCGGGACTCATTGTGTGGTGCAGGAGTAGAAACAGAAAGGCAGCCATGAAAAAGGATCACTAAGTGTGAAGTAATGTTATGGGCAAGCTGCCAATGGAACTGTGACACACATCTGGCCACCCTCAATGGCAAGTGTGCTGGTATGGGTGCCCCCCTCCCAGAAAGGCAGCGAACAGTTCAGAGAGCAGTGTGCAGCACCACAGTCAGACAGTGAGAGCAGGAGATTTTGGCCTGCAGCATGAGACAGAGAGAGAGTAACAGTGACTCGGTCGTGCAAAAGAGAATTCCTTTTCTGTCTCTGTCTTTTTGTGAGTGGAAGGTGTAGTCAGTCTGGACAATTGTTTTTGTCTCTGTCGACATTCATGCCCTGCTTGAACCATAAGAGAAGATGTTAGGCAACATCCGAGGGAGAGACAGAATCAGTCCCATCCTATAGTGTGGAAGGCAGAAGCGGGGCAGGGAGAGGAGACATACACTGTTTACTCCATAATGTGACCTTAGAAGAAGCAGTCAGTGATGGCACAAGAGAGTGGCAGAGCACCTTCATTCCCCATCCAGTTCCCCACAAATGCCTGTCACAGAAAAGGCGCCCTAGAGACACACAAACACGGGGTGGGGGAGTCAAGCCTTGGTTACTGCTGTGCTGATGTTGGGACAGAGACAGACACAGCGGCATACAGGTGCAGACCCCTTGCTTAACAGTGTGAGGAGGGAGGAGAGATGTGCTGCAGAGAGAGAGAGAGAGACAGAGGGAGAGGGAGAGCAAGACAGCACAATGGGAAGTCGGGGGACAGCAGAGTAACCCAGGTTGCAAGTGTAACACACTATATTATGAACAACAAATGTGATTACTGTATTTGACATTTGTATGTGAATAAAAGCAATTCAGTATGCATTATTTGGTAGGTACTATTTTGCAAGGTGGCAGGATACACTACGTTTTGCTCTTTAAATAGGGAAAAGCCTTTATGTGGGTTTTTCCTTATTATACACATAACACATGTTGTGGTGCTGGGCACAACTGATTAGGTAGTTATTAGATTAATCAACACCCAGGGTGTGTTGTGAAGCACTAGGCCACAGGCCGAGTATCCTCACAGCACCTGAGGTGTTGATTAATCCCCAATAACACTATATCCTGTTGTGGGTTATTGCTTACTTATTGACCGGACAGTGAAAGCAGATACTGACTGGTGGAATGTGTGTAACCCTCTCATTCCCTGGGGTTACTAGAATCCCAGTTAGAATCAGTGGCAGGCAGGGATAGGCTGCTTGTGAAATGCCAGGTAATGGATTTCACAGTGTCACACTGTTTTTCAGTCTCAGCTGAGCTGGAGTGATGAGGTCACTTTGGAACTCTTGCAACTGCATAAGCTACACATGTCTAGCTGCAAGGGAGATAGCTTTGGAATGTCCATTCAGTCTGTAGAGTGGAGTTCCTGGAGGAGGCTGCAGCCTGCAGCAGCTCCTCAGTTTTAGCTCTGACAGAGAGCTACCACTGTGTTTTGGGTAGTTTGGACTGACCCTAGAAGAACAACATAGAAGACAGAGATTGAAGTGGTGGAATCCATTCCAAGTGGTTTTCCTTTGCCCCATCTCAGGAGGATGGGTGATCTTCAGGTTCAGGGCAATCCTCAACCCAGTCTGTCTGGTGAAGCTGCCTGTGACAACTTCGGAACTGTGAGTACTTTTGTGTTCAGCCCAGGAGGAGCACCTGCATTCCTTGTGGTGAATTTTCTCTGACAAAAGAAACCCTGTCACCAAGACTCTTTTCTGTTTAAAAGTGTCTGCCTACTGTGGAGTCTAGAGAAAGAGACTGTACAGGTACAGAACTTTAGTCAAGTAGTATGTTAGTGTGAAAAACATTTTCAAGATAGCATCTGCAAGTTTTCTGAGAGGACGTTATTAACCAAATGAATAGCCGAGTATAAACACAGAAGCAAAAGGTGGGAGACCCTCCCCATCTCGAGCAACCAGTTACCTCTTCGGGTTCAGTTTGGGCACCAGTTCAATTTTCATTCAGTGCATTTGGCCAGTGCTGATGGAAATAGTTACCCAGATGTGGGTTGGATTTTATGTGAGCCGGTATGTGCTCTTTGGTGGTCGAGGGTGCCACCAGTAATTCCTCATGAAATATGGGAAAATCTCCTAGTATTGGCTGTGTGTGCCTAGTCAAGGGAAGGGTACCAATAACTGGCCATGTGAGCCAATCTCCTAATTCAGAACCAGAGAGTTTGCTGTGTAATTCAGAACCAGAGTGTTCACTGTTCAAGTCAGAACCTGAGGGTTCACTGTGTGTTCTCTGTACCTCAGTAATCTGCATTACCAGTAGGAGTAGCCCTGTGGGGGGGTTCATCTTCGCATTGTGATTATTCTCTGTGTATATGAATAAAAGACACACTCTAGAATCCCAGCCTGGTTTGGACAGTACTGTTATTGCTTCCACTGTGCCTGGATTTACTTGGGTACCCTTGTGCAGAAGTGCAAACCTACTATAATTGTGAGCAAACATTTTCTCCCAGGGACCTAGGTTGATTGCCATGGTAAATGGTCCCACCAGGTGTGAGCCAGGTAGTTGCCACACTTGGCTTGCCTGTCTGTGTATGGTAGGCTCAGAAGTAGATGTACTGTGAACTGTAAACTGTAGTGACAACTCCCATCCTTCTCTTTGGCACCGTGTGGAGAGAGGAGCATCCCTGCTAGTTAAACAAGGGGGGCCGTGGGGGTGGTTACATGTGATCACATGACCATGCTCTGATTTGATTCTATGAATCTCAGTGGTAACGGTGCACTCACATTCTAAAATGCTAAACAGTGCAACCATATCACAGCAAACTGAACAGTTATTTGACTTTTAAACCAATTTTAATCAAAGCAGCAAAGGTACTAGAAGGTATCAAATCATGTAGTCTGAAATAACAGAACAGACAGGTGCATTCAAGTTCCAGAATAAGTTCTACATGCTTACTGCCCTAGTATCTCAGTTGTGTACCTGAGAGAAAGCAACACTATTACCAACACATCAAATGGTACAATAGTCAGAGTACGTTTTGTTATTAATGGTGTCTAGTGTTTCTTTCTTATATCCAACCTTAATCTTATGGCAGTAGTCCTATTCTAATAAAGCCCTCAAAATGAAAAAAAAAACTGGTTTTGTGCCTTAATAGGTCTTACACAATTAGTTATGGCTTTGGTAATCTGGACTTTTACAGAAGAGGGCTCCAAAGCCAGAAAAAAAAGAAGAAATTACAGTTGTCAGAGGAAGGGTCCATAGCAGTTAACTGATGACAAGGACCCTCCTCTCCAAAAGCTCCAATTACCACAACCAAAACTAGAAACAGTACTCCCATTAATTACCTAATCAGTTTATTCTTTGATTTTGATACTTATGTGGGAATTGGACTGGTATAAAACGGAAGCTGGATACAAAACATAAACAACTTTAGTATACAATATAGGAATCAACCCTTATGTTCTGTGGCTGAGAGAACTTTGAAGCTTAGTTAAGCAGTTCTGGCGCTGAGAACTTTGAGCTAATACCCTTATAACCACATGAGGGTAAGAAAGTACAGTCATCGAAGAACTTACCGTAACAGCAGATCTTCGAGAAGAGCCTTGCAGCAGGCTACACTGTAAGGTCTACGCCACCAGGCACTAAGACCCCACAGAAAATTCTAGCCAGCAGTACTCAGTAGGGACCGCCCCTATGTCCACCAATGGCATAAAGGGGCAGTCTCAGCCCCCCTCCTTCCCAGGGTAGGTTGGGGTACAGTGTTTGGCGTAAGTCTGACACCTAGCGGAAGCTGGGTGTCAGCACATCTGGCCTGGTAGAATGGGGTGGTAGGTGGGGCAGCCAGCGGGTGCACTGCATGCAGACACATGCGTGAGGGGCCCTTGTCAGCACTGCACACCCTGCCTCCAACAGAACATGGAGAAAGGGGAGTTCCCAGCCGTTGTGGCAGTGGCCATCCAGCGATGTCCTGCGCCGCTCTGAGGGACCACCGTGAGTGGATTCATTGTGTGGTGGGGGAGTTGATCGACTCCCCCTGACCCCCGCCTGGGGCAAGCCATGGGTAATCGGTTGCCCTCAGTAGGAGATGGCACAGGTCGGACGGCAGCCTGGATCACAGGGGATGCAAGGATGATGAGGCCAGCTGGGACCCCCATGGGGAGAAAAAGTAATCAAAAAAAAGGCAGAGTACACAACTCATACAAAGCTGAAGATCCTGGACTTCAGAAAGGCTGACTATGTCAAAATGAAAATGTGCATTAAAACCATCTCAAAGATGATGCAGGGGTGACGAGAGAAAGCTGGAAGGCCATAAAGGATGCACTATTTCTAGCCACAGCAGAATGCACCAAACAGATTAGTAAAATGAGAAACAGGAGAAAACCTCTTTGGTTTTCTAAGGAGGTTGCTTTCAGTATAAAGGGAGACAAAAAAGCTTTCAAAGTACAACAAAGAGGGACAGCGACATGGAGGAATGCAAGGCAAGGCTCAAGGAAGCAGGAAGGTGATTAGGATAGCCAAAGCACGAACAGAAGAATTGCTGAAGGGGTTAAAAAGGAGGACAAGACCTTTTACAGATATATATGGGAGAAAAGCAAAGGGAGTATCATTCGGTTGAGAACCAGAGAGGGGCAGAATGTGGAGACCGACAAAGAAAAGGCAGAGGTTCTGAATGAATACTTCTGCTCAGTCTTCACACAAGAGGAACAGGATAGTGGGCTGGTACCAGGAAATAAAGGACACCACACCAGTGAATCTAACATAAATCCCTTCACAAAAGAAAGGGTCCTAAAAAACTGAAAAAATTAAAAACCAGCAAAGCAATGGGACCTGACAGTATCCACCCAAGAATACTGAAGGAACTCAGAGAGGAACTTGCCTCCCCATTAGAAGTCTCTTCAACAAGTCCCTGGAGAGTGGCAGTCCAAGATGACTGGAAAAAAAGCCACTGTGGTACTCTGCACAAAAGTAGGAGCAGGAAAGATGTTGGTAACTACTGTCCAGTCAGCCTCACCTCTGTGGTGGAGAAAATCATGGAAACATTACTGAAGAAAAGAATAGTGCAATATATGGAAGCAAATGGAAAACTGGACCCAAAGCAGCAAGGCTTCTCAGCAGGGAGGTTATGCCAGACAAACATGACTGATTTCTTTGACTGGGTGACCAGAATGGTGGACCAGGGTGGAGCAGTAGATATAGTATATCTGAACTTCAGTAAGGTGTTCGACTCCATTCCACACAGGAGACTAATAAACAAGTTGGAACACAGTGGAGTGAGGCATAAAACAGTCAGCTTGGTTAGGAACTGGCTCTAGGGAAGAACTCTGAGGGTCATGGTAAATGGCACTGCCAGAGCAAGGTGAGGTAACCAGCAGAATGCCCCAGGGATCAGTACTGGGGCCAATTCTATTTAACAAATTCATAAGCGACATCACTGATGGATTGGAGGAAAAGGTATGTCTGTTTGCAGATGATACCAAGATCTGCAACACAGTAAAGAAGCAAGAGGAGGCCACAGGAATGGACTCTGGTCTAAGAAAGCTGGAAGAATGGTCAAAACAATGGCAGTTGAAATTCAACACCAAGAAGTGTAAAGTTATGCACCTGGGAAGAAAGATCCCTGGCAGGAAATATACCCTAGGAGGGAACAACTGGCAGAAACTAAGGTTGAGAGGGATCTAGGAGTACTCATATCTTTGATTTAAAGACAACCAGGTATCACGAGTACAAAAAGCGAGGTGATAATTCCACTGCACAGATCCTTGGTGAGGTCGCACCTACAGTATTGCATCCAGTGCTGGAGACCACACCTCAAGAAAGACTGAGATCTTCTGAGACCATTCAGAGGAGCACCATAAAGATGATTCATGGACCTCATCAAAAACCCTACAAGTAAAGACTCAACCATCTCAATATGTACTCACTGGAAAGGAGAAGGGACAGAGGGGATATGACTGAGACATTCAAATACCTCAAAGAAATGAACTCGGTGCAAACTCAGGACCTTTTCAGAGAAAGCTTGTCTACATGAACAAGGGGGCACAGCATGAGCCTACAGGGAGATAGATTTGAAACCAACATCAAGAAGTTTTTCTTCACCGAAAGGGTGGCTGAGCCTTGAAACAGCCTGCCTCCAGAAGTCGTGGCAGGAAAGACAGTGAGGGAGTTCAAGCTAGCATGGGATAGGCACTGCAGAAACATAGGAAGGAAAAAAGACCAGGAGGTAGCCGACATGGGCAGACTAGATAGATCATACAGTCCCCTTCTGCCAGCACTTTCTAATGTTCTTATGTAAATGGTTTACTGTGAAAACAGTGTGTACCACATGGCGCGTGACAAAACAGCGATGTGACACAATAGCTAGGGCATATTACATCAGTACAAACCTGCAAGTAAACATGTTTCTGACGGTAAATGCAAGGGCTTTGCCCCCGTGGCCCCAAGTAAATATAGTGATATTCCACGCTAATAAAAGCACAGGACATGGGGAATATCATGTGATGGGCAGGCCTGCTGATAGAGAGGATCCCGGGTGACAGATTTATTAGGAAAACTCTGAGGAAAAGTTGTGGGGTAGGAGAACATTGAAAGCACAACAACAAAACAAAAACACACGCAGTTGGCATCAATCCCGGTCAGCTGCATTGAACTACCTACTTTACAAGCCGTGACTCTACCCACTACGCTATACTGCTGGGTTGGTTAGGCAACATACACTTATGGACCTAGACTCCTTAGCATGAGTAAAGACAGCTACAAGAACAGCGCTATTATGAGCATGCGGTTATATTCATGTAGCTGTTTTTACTCATGCTATTTTGTCTGTGTGAATGTAACCATTCTATTGTTTCCACACTAACTAACTGGATACCCATGTAAATAAACCAAGTAATGACAAATAAAATGAAATATAGAAAACTGATAAAATATAACTTGAATTGTGTTTAAAAATATTATGTTTTTCAAATGCTCCTGAAATGTGTCATACATTAAACAATGAACTTCAGCATCTACAGTATGTTACTGCAGCCTGGCAATATAAAAACTGCCACCACTCTATCACCTCAGTGTAACTTCCAGGAGTGCAAACAGACCACAGTTTAACAACAACTAGCCCTGCTCTTTTTATCTGGAAATCAAGAGGCAAACCTTAAATTATATCGAAAGACTTTTACAAGTGGTAGGCACAATAATGGTTGCAGTCAACCTATACTGACTTTTACTTAAATATCCCCAGAGAAACATAACAAAGTTTAAATGAATCTGTCATTTATATCAAATAGGCAGGTAAAATCTTTATATAAAAGGGTGATTCAGCATTCACGCCAGTGCCATACTATCAGACCCACCTTACTCGGAAGTCCCTATCCTCACCCAACACCAGCTCAAAACAGAGACATGTGACAGCAACCAAGGAGGAGTCACAGGCAAGGGTTAGTATGTGATTGTTGGATGGAAGAGAAATGACTCCTTCACCCATGCACTCTATACCTGATCAGCCAGTCTAGGGTTAGGAATCTAATGGCATGCCCAGTCTGAGCGGAGTGGGCTCTTGAATGTCATCACTGATATTACTCAACATGCCATCAGCCCAAACAGGGCTGGAGGCTTGCAGCAAGGAAGGCTGAAACAACAGGTAAGGGTAGAAGCAGGGACAAGGGATGATCAAAGGAAGGAGAGGTAGGTGCCTTGTGTGCTATTGCCGCCCGTGGCGCTGAGGGTTGAGGCGCTAGACGCCACACCTCAGACGCCGCGACCCGGGTTCGGGAACGGACTCGGCCGCCGGAGGTCGGCCGGGGAGGGAGAGGATTGAGCGCCCCAACGGATGCTCTCCTCCTCAGGGTGGATTCTCAACCCTTGAGAATGCCGTGTGGAGCACCGCGCCAGGGGAAGTTGTGGCTCCGTTCTCGGAGTCCGGGGAGGGGCGTCGTTGGGGCGCTTGAGGGAGGCGCGGCCAGCAGCGCTTTCAGGACGTACGCCCTGTGTCCGGCATCCCAGGGGCGGGGTAGGGCAGAAAGCGGAAAACAGTCTTGGTGTCCTTAGATGAAGACTGCCCCATCCAGAGACCACCTAGGACAGACCCCACTGTGCAGAAGAAGGAGAGACATGAAAATGGCACTCTAGGGCAGATCCTGAAAGGGGGGCTATGTGGATATGTGCAGTCGGAAGGAGGGGACACCGAGGGCAGGAAGGAGAATAAAGGAATAAAGAAATAAAGCAAAGAAAAAAGTGCTACTGTACCCAAGGACAACTTCTACTTCTACAGCAGCTCAAGAAAGAAAATGCCCCACTGCCTGCATAGCATTAATGCCACTGGCAAGGGCATGGATTTAAGGGAGAGATGGGTCCAGTTGAGAAGGCAGGTGGCCTGGAGTATGGCTCAGCTGCTGATCTGGAAGCCCAGGTCCATAATGATCACAGATCCGATTGGGGCAGCCCCAGGAATGATGTACCTTAGTACATAATAAGGCATGGTAAAGAATGCCTTGTTGGTACACTAGAGTCTCACACTATTTATGAAAGCTCTGAGTGCATTGGAGACAACATTTCTGGTAGTAATTTGGTGTGCCTACCTATTCACCTATCTCCATAAACCCATGTGTATATGTGGGTGTGAATAGTTTTTCTATATAATAAATTGTATTTAAAATGTCAAATATACGTGCCTTGAAAAACTTGTGTTGCAATATGTGAATAAAGCAATGGGCCAGACACAGTGTTGATTATAAATTGTGGCAAGGCACTAAAAGGCAGGTTGTACATGCAGCCAATTCATGCATGCTGAATCAAGAGAATATCCTTCTATCTGCATTGTCTCTCCTGGTGTTAATATCCCATCACCTATAATAAGACTCCTTCTTAAACCTGACAAGACAGCACACCTAGTTCAGGAATTGCAAAGAAAGTTTGTACAAAAACTACATCTCGGATAATGCTATGGCTCCAGATAATCAAACTAGAGTTTCCAGATTCAAATCAATGAAACCTTAGTTAATTTTACTATCCAAAATTTAAGTGACAAAGTAACAACAAGCAATTATTTAAAGTAACATTTCAACTGGACTGATTCTCTTGAATGTTCTCATCTGCAGGGAATTTATTCCAATTGCCCTTCTTTAAAAACTGACTTGCTACACAGTTCTACAAAGAGATAGTTCAGGAGTTATCATATGGCACAATTTGTTAGAGATAAGTGATTCTGTCATATGTCACCAAGCGCCTTAAAAATGATCTGGACACCCTAAACGAACTACACAGACATTCCTGTCAGGTTATTGTTACTCACACTAACAAAAAGACGTAAGTAGCAGATAGACAATGGTCCACAGTTCAAGATCAAAGGACAGCCATATAAAGCTGTTTGTCATTAAAGGCATTACTAAACAAAAAAGCAGGGTTTACACTGCAACACAAACATTATGATGCATTTATAGCCACAGGAAATGCCAGTCATTTCTCCTTCTGCTAGCCAAAATTCCATGTACTGCAAATGTGTCCTAAAAAATGTCAGCTTACTACAATAGTTTCCAAATAAATTAGTCATGTTAATTCATATTTGCATAGCACTGTTCAAAAACATCATAAAATCATTAAAACACTCAACACGTTATTCTAGAGTTATAAAATGGAAGTTCTAATTGGTTTCAAAGATTATGAAGCAGTGCTTTTCAACAAGAGAAACCGCACTTGTCTGTACTTCTTTCAGCAACCAGACCACAGCACACTAACATATCATTGCCTCCCAGAAAGTTTTGGAAACCACTTTTTGGGAGCCATCTTAGTATGCTAAAAAAAATCCTTGGCTCCTCATGTGAAAATAAACTGACACTTGTTTATAATCCCGCTCCACCCAACATAAACCTTAAATGTAAAACAAATCAGTTAAGACCCACTTCCAATCTTTCTTATTCTGTCTCTTCATACCTGCAGTTTTAGGGCTTGAAACCTCCAGCACAGATACTCTGCTGTTCCTCACAGTTTCTTGTTGCCCCCTCGATGTGCTGATACACTTTTCTCCTGACCATCGCTTGATTTTCGCTCACTCCTGTAACATCTTAAAGAGCACCAACTGTGCTTACTGTCTTTTTTTTTTTATATATATATATATCACTGTTTGACCAACACCTGCACCTTTCTTTGGGTCCTCTGGTACTCCCCACCCCGACTGCACTCCCCCTGCTGTCATAGTCGGTGAGGACCCACACGGTGTGAAGCCCAAGGACCACGGAAACTGTCACACTTGGCAGCCATGGCACATATTTTTTTTTCTGTTTTCTCCCCTGGTTTGGTCACTCCATTCTGCCCAGACATCCAGCGTAGTCTCTGTCAGCCTCGGACACAGCAGCACCACAGTGGGCCACTGCTGCTCCCCAGCCAGGCTGTCTCCCTCCCCGGCTGACTCATGCTCCCTTTGGAAGCACTCTGTAGCCTGGTGCCCAGCCCGTGTGGACCTGTGCTTGCTTCTGAACAGAGGTCAATGGTATGGAACCACAAAGTGCTTCCATTGAGCCATCAGACAGACCAATTGTGTTTATTTTCATATAGTTCCCAAAACTCCCTACCAGTAGCTTACCTGCACTGAAGTTTAACTGTTACTCTTTTAAAATTTTTGCTTTTCATATTTTGTGAAGGGAAAGGGATCATAAATGAGAGCTGGCTGCCTGGTCCCTTCCATTCCCTGTTCCTGATGTACTCAAATCCTGCCCTGTGCTGCCCCCCACTCTCCCATGTTTTGTGATGAAGGAGTCTGTAGAGCACAGGGATGTGCTCCACTGATAGCAATGGGAGTGTTATTTAAAATATGTATTTTTATATTTTTTAAAGGTCCACAGAGCAACTCAAAGGCTCAGCTCAACTAAAGGCTCAGCTCAACTAACTGGAGGACTGTTAACTGGACTGCGTTAAGAGGGGCACTCATAACTGATTATTGTCATCTTAGGGACCTGAGGGATCGGGCTAGAGGGTTGTTGTAAAAGATGTGGTCAGATCCTGGTAGAGTGCCAGAAGACCGAATTTCCTTTTTTGAACCCAAGAGTGAGAAAACGGGAGGGGGATGGACAGTATGAAATGGCAGAAGTTGGTAGGGGTAGCCAAGCAACTAGTCCTGGGCATCTGGGAAGGGATATATATATTTTTTTTTTTTTTTGCTGAATATGAATATTGAGTAATGAATTACTGAGTACCTTTGATGCCAAGTTATAAATTCTGGTAGTAGCTTTGCAATTCTGGATGGGAAGTTTTTATGCTCTCTTTACATATGAAAGAAACCAGCATGAACAGTGACATGCAAGGAGGTACAATAATTGGGACATCATTCATCTTTAGTCCTGCTTTGAAGCTGCAGAGGGTGAAGTTATCCACTCACTTATAAGGAGTGGCAGATGTACTCTCTGTAATGCAGAACAAAAGTGTTTCAAATTTTGCTAGAAGAACTGCAATGCATGCATAAATGTTTTAGAAATGTTGCATTATGGCCTTACAATAGTAAAAGAGGATTTAGACCTCTGTGGACAGATACCATTATCTGAATAATGATGGTGGAAGTTTTTACGCCTCTTTAGATAGGAAGTGGGCAACTTGACCAAAAGCAGCATGGCTTCACATCAGGACACTCATGCCAAACAAATCTGATAGACTTCTTAGACTGGGTTACAGAAGTAGACCAAGAGGCAGCAGTGGATATGGTGTATCTGTACTTTAGTAAAGCCTTTGATACAATCCACACAGAAGGCTAGCTAACAAACTGGAGCAAGCTGGCACTGGTAACAAAGTAGTTAAATTTATCACGAGTTGGTTGCAAGGCAGGACACAGAGGGTTATGGTAAATGGTACATTGTCACAAGAGGGGAAGGTGTCAAGTGGCATGCCATAGGAGTCAGTACTAGGCTCCATCCTTTTCAACATATTAGCATCGTTGCTGAAGAGCTGAAAGGGTAAGTATGCCTCTTTGCAGATGATGCTAAGCTCAGCAACAGGGTGGACACACAGGAAGGGATCGCAGAAATGGAGGCAGATCTCAGGATGCTAGAGGAATGATCCAGGAATTGGCAGTTGAGATTCAATGCCAAAAAATGTAAGGTCATGGACTTGGGTAGAAGTAACCCATGAATGAAGTATGTCCTGGAGGGGCAGCTACTAAAAGAAACAAAGCTGGAACGGGATCTTGGTGTCATGATCTCAAACAATTTAAAGGTAGGGAAGCAATGCAAAAAAAGCAGCACTAAAGGCAAGCAGCATCCTTGGATGTATTGGTAGGGAATTACCAGTAGGACATGTGATGTAATCCTTCCGCTGTACAGGTCCCTGGTGAGACCTCACTTGGAGTACTGTGTGCAGTTCTGGAGACCTCACCTAAAAAAGGAGACAGGCCATCTGGAAACTGTGCAGAGACGTGCCAAGAAAAAAAGATACAGGGTCTGCACCATGAAACTTAAGAAGCTAAGCTCAGCCAGCTAAATTTATTCTCCCTTGAGCATATGAGGAACAGAGGAGACATGATTGAGACATTTAAATTTGTTAAAGGGAGAGGCACACAGTACAAACCAGGAACCTCTTCTGGAAAAACAGGGCTGCATGTACTAGAAGACAAAACATGCACCTGGTGGGAGGTAAATTCCAAACAAATGTTAGGAAGTACTTCTTCTTGGAGAGGGTGGTGGACCCTTGGAACAGCCTGCCACCGGAGGTAGTGGCAACCAAGACGGTCAGTGAATGCAGGCAGGCATGGGCTAGACAGTATAGTCACCTTAGCAAGACAAATTGATAGTGGGGGGTAGAAAACCCGGGCAGACTAGATGGACCACAGTCACCTTCTGCCAAAATTCTTATGTTCACATGTTCTTTTGGTGCTACCTCTTCAGAAAAGTATGGCAGTCTTTTAATGTTTTGTAATTTCTTGACCTGCTGGAGAAGGAAATCTCTTATGAATTACTATGTTTTTTCAGGATTAGAGTTTAAAGGTGTTTAACCCAGTACCAAGGAAGAAGGCAGGGCTAAGGATACAAAATACAAGTTCCAATTTACTACAATAGAACACTCAGACCTGGGTGAAGGCTTTAGAATGAGTGTTAGAGCTTTGTTTTTGCCAAAATGGTTATCAATTAATCTGTGTGACAGCTGGAAGTAGTGCTCTCACAAAACAGTTACACCGGAGTATTAGAATAATACACAGGCCTACACAGAGTGAAAGTTCCCCAGTCCTACTGTAACACCTCTCAATCCCTAATATAGGGTTTTATAAGCATAATGATACAGAAACTAAGTATGTGATTGCAAATTTGCAGGTATACAATGGTCCAGATATTCAAAAGGGTTGCTCATGGCGCATCAGTGTTGCGCCATGCACAACACTAATCTTGGTCGCGATATTTAAAAGGGAAAAATAAGCGCTCACAAATCGATGCGCTGGAGGCGCATCAATAATAGGCAGGCAGAGGTGGGGTGTGTGCCATGCATAAACTGCACAGCCCGATATTCAGCCCGGGCGTGCAGAGTTATGCAGGCGCAACCTCTACCTGCGCCTGCACAAAGTTGAGCTGAAAAAAAAAAAGAACAAGTCGAGGGCCACCCCACAGGTGGCGGCATTGCAGCATAAGCACAGCAGCTGCCACCTGTGGGTGGCCCTCACTGTTCCGCTGCACCTGGCGGGCGCCCCCATGCCCGATCATGGGCAAAGTACCCCTCCGACGAGTAGCCCGATCGCTGCCATAAGGTTTCCCAGTAGCCCAACAGTGCATATGTTGCCCCCGTATAACCGATCGCGCATCAGACCTCCCACAGTCCAATATCCCCGGTGGTCCAGTGGATCGCGAGTAGCCTGATCACGACGGTGTTCTCACCCCCCTCCGAGCCTGGTGATCTAGTGGCTCCCCACCCACCTGCCTGCTGGAGTCCCCACCATCCTGCCCCCGCCAGCTGGCAGCAGCTTCACCCGCCTCCGCCTGTCGACCGACAGCCAGTACTGCACGCCTTTGGTTCAGAGCATGTGCCACTGGCGCAGCTCCATGTCGCGACATGTCGTGTCAGGCATGAATGAATTCATTCACATATCTGGACTGATCTAGAATGGAGCAGCTGCACGCCTACGCCTGCTGCTCTGAACCACTGGGCGGCAGCTCACCGAGCTGTCAGTCGGTGGGGCGACAGGCGGTGGGTGCTGCCGCTGACAAGGGGGAGCGGGTGGTGGGACTCGTATGTGGGTGGGGTGGGGGCTACCAGATCACCAGGGATTTTGGACGGAGGGGTGAGGAACGTCACCACGATCGGCTACCGCGGGCTACTGGACCACCAGGATATTGGACTTGGGGAGGTCTGATGCCCGCGATCGCTACCGGGGCAAATGTTATGCCCGTGATCAGGCTACTGGTGGGATATTATGCCCGCGATCGGGCTACTCGAGGGGGGAAACAACGTTATGCCCGCGATCAGGCTGCTACTCTGGGACAACATTATGCCCACAACGGGCTACTTGGGGAGTGCACGTTATGCCTCGATCGGCTGCTGGGGATCACGTTATGCCCGCGATCTGGCTACTTGGGGAGCAACGCAGCCCGCGATCGCGGTACTGGGGACAACGTATGCCCACAATCGGGCTGCAGGGGGCATCAGTCCCCAATGGCTGCTGCCTCGGCAGGGGCCAGGAAGCAGTGCCGCCAGGATTGTGCGCACCTGCATGCCAATGGCATGCAAATTGGGTCAGTAATCAGATGCAAATGGCCCTGCGGCGCCTTGCATAAATTATGGCCCCATTTGCATGTCACCTTTGAAAATCGCGAGGTGCTGTGCATGGCGAATGGAACCTGCACCACCGCATCTCAATGCTCCACTCTGACTATTATGCGCTGGCGCAGTTCCACTGCGCCATGCATAGTGGGTGGTTAGGGGCTTATACGTTAGTTGCGCTACAGCGCAACCCGCTGAATATCGCCCTGGCCACAGCCCTGCGTAACTATTTTGAGCGGCGCAGGGGCTTGCGCCACAAAATGGCGCAGTTTGAATATCTGGGCCAATGTATGTAGGGATTCCACTACTTAAAAATAAATGCATTATTTTCGCCAAGACTCTGACCCAAGTGAAAGATGAATTATGTTATTCACCCAGTGGGTAAATAACACTGTTAATTTTTCACTTGCCTACATCACAATCAGCTTGAGTGACAGCCCATTCTGCCATTCCCACAATGAATCTGGCCTCAGTTGTCATATACTTTTATTTATTTATTTGTGTTTCAGAATTATACTTTATGAGCCAATGGCTCTTTACACAGGTTCCACGACAAGAATACATAGATAGTTATATACAATCAGCAGTTAACCATTTTACAACAGTTACAGGTTCCACGTCATGAATACAGAGACAGTTACACACAATGAGCAGTTAACCATTATACAAAAGTTATAAAGCAAGAAATAGCAAGTAAACAAGTAAGACAAAATAAACGGATGGTTGACATAGTATCTACGAGGATAAGGTAGTACAATAGCTAAAGCAACAACTTGGCAAACTAGACTGATGTTGCAAAGGAGGCATCCGGCACATGCATACGATAAAGTTAAAAGACTGCAGCCAAAGGCCTTGTCCAGCAATGAGAACAGAAAGAAGACATGGAGTAGGGGCTTAGGCAAACAATGTCCAGCCAAGGGACAAATAGCAGGGTCAGGCTGTAGTAAGAGTGTGGTGGGGGGGTGAAAAGGTGGGGTAAGGGAGGGTAGGAGTAAGTGAGGAAGGAGGGATGTGGTGAAAGAAAAAGAAGGACCAAAGGGACAGAAAGGTAAGCTGCCATCTCTGAGTTTTGGTGAAGCAATCACATGCAGCACAAGTCACAAGGAGCTGATGTAGTTTGTGTTTAAATAGGCCAAGAGTGGGAACATTAGAGACCTCACGGGTAACAAACTGAACAGTTTAGGGGCTCTACCTGTGAATGATCGCTGGCCATGGGATGTGGCGGCAGCAAGGAACTTGCAGAGCTGAGATTCCAGAGCTTCTAGTAAGGTCGGCGCTGGCAAATGGGCAGAGGAGTTCCTGTACACCAGTGGGCATGAGCCTAAGGGAGGCCTTTTTTGCTACCAAGCAGGTTTGGTATGTGATTCTTCCCTGAAGTTGGAGCCAGTGCGCCTGTTCGAAAAGGTACAGAACTCAGACATTGTATACATAGAACATACAATGGCCTGTGTTCTAACATGCCATTTATTTCCATTCATGAGGTGGCAGGAATTTCATAAGTCACTCACGGCTTCGCAACTCGTGAGTTATAGTCCCGCCAACTCACTTATGGAAATAAATGGCTTATTAGAACAAACACCATTGTATATCTTCTATACATAACATTTCTGACCCACTCAACAGTCTTCCTTAATCGGGAATTTTTCCTACAATGATTTTATGAGACCATCTACTATTTTTGCTTGTAGCCTTGAATGGGATACAATATGTACTATGATGGCCTCAGCAACTCCAGGCATTGGGGAATGGACTGGTGACTGAATGTATTTAAGAGTTAGTGTACTACCGAAAACTAATATTAGATTTTAAAAGTAGCCAACCATTACCTTTTATATCTGAGGTGCTTTTTTCTTTTCAATTTGTTTAATTAGAAGATTATTTACCTGACATTAGTAGATGTGATGTGTGGAACAGCCCTTAGCCTGGCAGCTGACATATCTTGCTCTACTGCCCCACACTATATCACCAGCATTGTGACCCCACTGACTGTGACATCACTGCTACTTAGCAATGGCAAGTGAGTGACTGCCAGGTCATTCACCTGTGATGTCGCTGTCAGTAACATCATAATGCTGATGATGTAGTGTGCGGCAGCAGAGTCAGGTTAGCTGTCAGGCTAAGAGCTGTTCCACACAACCAGCACTATATTATCACACAGAAGACTTTCTGATAAGAAAATGGAAAAAGAAAATTACTTCAGAAATAAAAAGTTACAACTGACTCCTTCTCAAAATATGTATCATTTTCCTGTTTTGGTTCCACTGGCTCTTTAAAGTGAAGTGTCCATGCAGCAGAGACTGAAAAAGCTGAGAATGTTAAGTCCTGGCTCCTATAGCTAGGGAGGTTTGGCACCATTCTGATTGTCCAAAACAGTCTTTATGGTGACAATGGGCAGATACCTTTACAGAGATGATCTTAGTGACCACTCCCCCGTAAGCTACTCCTGGTCCAACAAATTCATTAAGCCCCCCAAAAAAAACATTACTAGCTGAGTTCTACCTAAAGGCAAACTACCTCATCTCAAAACCCATATTCGTCATCTGGACTGGTCCCCAGTCCTCACTGTAACCAATGTGAACACTGCATTAGAGCACTTCATCCAGATTTTCAACCAAGCATGCAACATATTTGCTTCAACAAGTCAGGCTAAAGCCCTTTGTAACCCATGGCTCACAGGTGACCTACTATGGCACCTAAAATCTAGGACCACCTTTGGGAGATTGTCAGAATCACTGGGAAGCAAGCTGATATTGCTAACTATAAACGGGCAGAAATGACTGCACCAAATATATCCGGGATATGAAGTCCACCTATTTCCACAATGCACTTGCTACCACCTGGGGTAACGGTAGGGACTTCTGGGAAACATCAAAGATGTCACTGGGAAGCAAGCTAAATCACCCCAGTCAGTACTCAGCATAAATGGAGTAATCACCCTTGACCAGAAGCTCATTGCTGACACTTCTCAGACCTCAGTGCTGTTCTTTCTCAAGGATTTTTCAACAACTCTGACACCCCGGCCACCTACAGCCACCCTTCCTTCTACTTTAAAGCAGTAAAACTGCACCAAGTGCTTAGCTATGTTACCAAAGCCATTCGCAACTCCAGGTCCAGCAGCGACTCCATCAATCTCAAGCTGTTATCACTAACCCTTGAAGAGGTACTCCTGCCTCTTACCAAGGTCTTTAACTTCTTCCTCAGCCACAGCCAATTCCCTGACATTTGGAAATCTGCTGCAGTAACCACAGTCCATAAAAGTGGTGACAAAACAGCTGCTGAGAATTACTGACCTATTTCCATCCTGCCTCCACTCTCCAAAGCCCTAGAACGGATTGTGTCTGACCAACTCACTGACTTCCTAGACAAACACAACATACTGTGCACGGAGCAGCATGGATTTAGAAAGGGCCATAGCACCATTACGGCACTACTTGAATTCACTGGTGCAATCCATCACTCACTTGATAACAGCCATCTCACTGAGCCACCTTCATTGACTTAACTAAAGCCTTTGATACCTTCCAACCACCATCTCCCACTTGCCCAGCTTCAACATGAAAGGCTCTCACCAAACTCTGTTAACTGGTTTAAAGCTACCTAGAAAACCGCCTCAAAGAGTGAAAATCGATGGCATGCTCTCGGATCCAAGACCAGTCAGGTCCGGTGTCCCGTAGGGCTCAATCCTAGGCCCCCTCCTATTCAGTCTTTTCTTGAACACACTACCAGAATCTGCCCTGCACAGATCCTTCTATATGCTGACAATGCAGTCATCCTAGCCTCACACCCTGATCCAGAGCATCTACAAAGCAAATTCCAGGAGGCCTTCTCCACAGCTGAAACCTGATTTGAAAAACAAAGACTTATCCTTAACCAGAAAAAAACAAAGACCCTACTGTTCTGTAGCTCCCACAGCAAATTCGAACACCATCAGCTCCTTGTAAGAACAAAGCTAGATTTAACCCTCAAACAAGTTCATACTTTCAAGTACCTTGGCCTCACCCTTGACAGTAATCTCTCCTATGTCCCACACATCAACAATGTGGAGAAAGTTGCCAATTCCAGGATGGGCCGCCTCCTCTTCCGGCATGGGAAACACCTAACCCCTGAAGCGCTGTCCATCACCGTCCAGAGCTCCGTTATCAGTATCGTTGACTATGGTCTCATCATCTATGGATCTGCTGCAACCTCCTCCCTCAGGCGGGTATCGACCTCCCTCAATCAAGCCTGCAGACTGGTCACTGACTTACACTGCCTCACCCACACCTGTGACCTCTATTCCAAATCAGGGTGGCTGCAACTGAACAACTGTATCAAATACCAAACTTGCATAACAGCCAAGAAAATCATGATGGGAAAATCCCCGCCAGGAATCAGTGCCCTCCTAAATCTCAAAATCAATAACCACATCACCAGGAGTTCTAAGCTCTTATCCTCCAAATCTCACGCTGCCAGATGTCCCAAGGACAATGGTCTTTTCCTTATAGGGCCCCGAGCTGGCTGAATGAACTTCCACGTAACATCTCCTCCACTGAATCTCTAGGAACCTTTAAAACAAATCTCCACCTCTCCCTAACCAGCAAAAACACCTGTGTTTGCAACACTTAAGCAACTCTGCCCCCTAATCTGTTTCTGACCCCAGAGGTGTCTGGCTGTCTCTCCCCCACTCTTCTAGCACTTACTTCTCCATTGCGAACACTCAAACACTTGTGCTGTGTCTGTCCTGACAAGGCCTCTTGGCTGCACCAACTTCCCTCCGCTGCCACCCCACCCCAGTCCCAGCCCTTTTTCCCCTGCTTGCCACTTCCCTCCTAATGCTCCCTGGGCATCACATCTATCCTGTAGGAATTTGTCACTATACTTCTAATTTGTCAATTAAATGTTATTGTCTTTCACCATGTAGTGTGTTAACATTAATATGTTCCTGATCTGTCACACTGTAACCTGCCTATTGATGACTGCCTGTACTAACGACGTGGAACCTTTGTAAAAGAGCCTTGGCTCAAAGGTACTTGTAATCCTAGATTCAAATAAACAAATAAAAATAAATAAATGTATGGCCTGGACCAGAATAATGAAGAAAATGGAATTAAAAATATTTTAGGCCCTTTATTTAAATTTGTGGTAACTTTTCAACTGGGATTTTTTTACTATCAAAACAAAAAACAAGACCTGTATGCCCTTACAAAGAATGGGCATGGTGTCCATTCCATTAAGGAATGTTTTTCTTTGATTTACCACTCTGCCAATAAATGTGATTTTTTTTTTTAAATGGATCACATGTTTAGCACAGAATGTACCCTAACCCCAATTCAACTATACCAGTACACAGTGGACTTTAAGAGCTGTAATAATGAAGATATGAAAGTGAACTGACACATGGCATGAGTCAAGTGTCAAAATGAGATTGTCAAAACATATTTTGTCTGAAGGCTATTATTATACATAAAAGAAATACAAATAAGCATTAACAAAAAAAAATCTGGCAAAATCTCTTAGACATACTGTTAATGCCAGAAATGTCTGAAAATGGGATAAAGTGTATAGAAACTTATGTGTGCAGCAAAACAACTCTATCGAACAAAAGCTGAACTTCTTTATTACAGCTGGCAAGGCCAGCACATGCTATCTAACACAAAGCTACACTAAAATGAACTTTCTGTCAGCAGCATTGATTTAATGCTACATATACAGAAACATTTTAAATATTTACTCTATAATAATCTTAGGAAACCTCTAGAGATAGGGTTCTATTTCTAGTACTACAAAAGTTACGACATCCCAATGCTCCTGCTCAGGATAATAATAGCTCACTGCGATACTGTATAATTAATTCAATCTTCAAGTAAGGTCACAAATGCATTACTGACACCTCAGAAAAAAAAACAGTAAAGATTGCTTGTTCATTCCAGACAGATCCAGTTTTGGGATACTTCTAAAGCTTTTTCTTTTCTGCTGTTTTTGATAAAGTCTGAACGGTATTGCATGGCAATAAAAGGTTGTGAAAGCTAAAATGTGCATAAGAGACAACAGCTCTGGATCGTTTTTTTTAACCTAGGTGTATTGCTTCCTCAGGGATCTTAACTTGAAGGGCATCTGGAACCGAGAGATAATCCCCTAGCTTTGGCATGAATGGCAGTCTTTACACATGAGCAGACAGCTCCAGTTGTGAGTAATGCTTGAAAATTAGAGTTTGGATATAAAAAACAATGTTTATTACTGTAAGTGCACCGCACGTATTATTATTATACAAACAGATTCAAAACTACTGTAAGATGCTCATACTGTTTTACAAGTCACTCATACATCATTTGCTGATCTGTTAACATTGCTAATACAATTAAACTGCTCACAGTTTTAAATAGTACAGTATTTTATGAGATTCACATGTTTCCCAGCACATTAACCGCAAACATCTACCACTTTTCAAAACAGAATTCCAATGTTAACTTTTGCAAAACTGATACTGTGCTGAAACATCAGCAAAAAAAAGACAACCAAATGTTGAATTCCCCAAAGAAAATGACCAAATGTTTAAGAGTTCTGAGATTTGTAAAATTAATCTTAAATGACCTTAATAAAGAAACTGTTTTATAAGAATAACAGCACCAACTATTTTCATGTCTATGAAGGGCTCCCACTTCACAAAGAAATTAATCCATTTCATAGACATTATACACATGTACCTGGCAGAAAATCATTTGCAAAACACAAATTCGTATACAGTACACTGTACACACATGCTCACAGAAACATGAAAGAGCCAAATGTTTGACAAAAATTACCTTTGATGGAGGTGCATAGACAAACAACCAAAGTACAGATACTACCCTGCTGACTAAAAATTCCACCAAGTAAATGGTGTTATATAATTGTATTTATAACATGGGTTCAGAGAAACACAAACTCAGATTGGTGCAGTGGCTGTACGTGGCTGTGTATTAAATACCCTATTTAATCCATGGTTTCATGGAGCGATTCAGGCAAACTGCTGTCGGGACTCATTGTGTGGTGCAGGAGTAGAAACAGAAAGGCAGCCATGAAAAAGGATCACTAAGTGTGAAGTAATGTTATGGGCAAGCTGCCAATGGAACTGTGACACATCTGGCCACCCCAATGGCAAGTGTGCTGGTATGGGTGCCCCTCCCAGAAAGGCAGCGAACAGTTCAGAGAGCAGTGTGCAGCACCACAGTCAGACAGTGAGAGCAGGAGATTTTGGCCTGCAGCATGAGACAGAGAGAGTAACAGTGACTCGTCGGCAAAAGAGAATTCCTTTCTGTCTCTGTCTTTTTGTGAGTGGAAGGTGTAGTCAGTCTGGACAATTGTTTTTGTCTCTGTCGACATTCATGCCCTGCTTGAACCATAAGAGAAGATGTTAGGCAACATCCGAGGGAGAGACAGAATCAGTCCCATCCTATAGTGTGGAAGGCAGAAGCGGGGCAGGGAGAGGAGACATACACTGTTTACTCCATAATGTGACCTTAGAAGAAGCAGTCAGTGATGGCACAAGAGAGTGGCAGAGCACCTTCATTCCCCATCCAGTTCCCCACAAATGCCTGTCACAGAAAAGGCGCTCCTAGAGACACACAAACACGGGGTGGGGGGAGTCAAGCCCTTGGTTACTGCTGTGCTGATGTTGGGACAGAGACAGACACAGCGGGCATACAGGTGCAGACCCCCTTGCTTAACAGTGTGAGGAGGGAGAGAGAGATGTGCTGCAGGTAGAGAGAGAGAGAGAGAGAGACAGAGAGGGAGAGGGAGAGGCAAGACAGCACAATGGGAAGTCGGGAGGGGGGGGACAGCAGAGTAACCCAGGTTGCAAGTGTAACACACTATATTATGAACAACAAATGTGATTACTGTATTTCTGACATTTGTATGTGAATAAAAGCAATTCAGTATGCATTATTTGGTAGGTACTATTTTGCAAGGTGGCAGGATACACTACGTTTCTTGCTCTTTAAATAGGGGGAAAAGCCTTTATGTGGTTTTTCCCTTATGTACACATAACACATGTTGATGGTGCTGGGCACAACTGATTAGGTAGTTATTAGATTAATCAACACCCAGGTGTGTTGTGAAGCACTAGGCCACAGGCCGAGTATCCTCACAGCACCTGAGGTGTTGATTAACCCCAACAACACTATATCCTGTTGTGGGTTATTGCTTACTTATTGACCGACAGTGAAAGCAGATACTGACTGGTGGAATGTAAACCCTCTCATTCCCTGGGGTTACTAGAATCCCAGTTAGAATCAGTGGCAGGCAGGGATAGGCTGCTTGTGAAATGCCAGGTAATGGATTTCACAGTGTCACACTGTTTTTCAGTCTCAGCTGAGCTGGAGTGATGAGGTCACTTTGGAACTCTTGCAACTGCATAAGCTACACATGTCTAGCTGCAAGGGAGATAGCTTTGGAATGTCCATTCAGTCTGTAGAGTGGAGTTCCTGGAGGAGGCTGCAGCCTGCAGCAGCTCCTCAGTTTTAGCTCTGACAGAGAGCTACCACTGTGTTTTGGGTAGTTTGGACTGACCCTAGAAGAACAACATAGAAGACAGAGATTGAAGTGGTGGAATCCATTCCAAGTGGGTTTTCCTTTGCCCCATCTCAGGAGGGATGGGGTGATCTTCAGGGTTCAGGGGCAATCCCCTCAACCCAGTCTGTCTGGTGAAGCTGCCTGTGACAACTTCGGAAACTGTGAGTACTTTTGTGTTCAGCCCAGGAGGAGCACCTGCATTCCTTGTGGTGAATTTTCTCTGACAAAAGAAACCCTGTCACCAAGACTCTTTTCTGTTTAAAAAGTGTCTGCCTACTGTGGAGTCTAGAGAAAGAGACTGTACAGGTACAGAACTTTTAGTCAAGTAGTATGTTAAGTGTGAAAAACATTTCAAGATAGCATCTGCAAGTTTTCTGAGAGGACGTTATTAACCAAATGAATAGCCGAGTATAAACACAGAAGCAAAAGGTGGGAGACCCTCCCCATCTCGAGCAACCAGTTACCTCTTCGGGTTCAGTTTGGGCACCAGTTCAATTTTCATTCAGTGCATTTGGCCAGTGCTGATGGAAATAGTTACCCAGATGTGGGTTGGATTTTATGTGAGCCGTATGTGCTCTTGGTGGTCGAGGGTGCCACCAGTAATTCCTCATGAAATATGGGAAAATCTCCTAGTATTGGCTGTGTGTGCTTAGTCAAGGAAGGGTACCAATAACTGGCCATGTGAGCCAATCTCCTAATTCAGAACCAGAGAGTTTGCTGTGTAATTCAGAACCAGAGTGTTCACTGTTCAAGTCAGAACCTGAGGGTTCACTGTGTGTTCTGTACCTCAGTAATCTGCATTACCAGTAGGAGTAGCCCCTGTGGGGGTTCATCTTCGCATTGTGATTATTCTCTGTATATGAATAAAAGACACACTCTAGAATCCCAGCCTGGTTTGGAAGTACTGTTATTGCTTCCACTGTGCCTGGATTTACTTGGGTACCCTTGTGCAGAATGCAAACCTACTATAATTGTGAGCAAACATTTTCTCCCAGGGACCTAGGGTTGATTGCCATGGTAAATGGTCCCACCTAGTGTGGAGCCAGGTAGTTGCCACACTTGGCTTTACCTGTCTGTGTATGGTGGCTCAGAAGTAGATGTACTGTGAACTGTAAACTGTAGTGACAACTCCCATCCTTCTCTTTGGCACCGTGTGGAGAGAGGAGCATCCCTGCTAGTTAAACAAGGGGGGCCGTGGGGTTGGTTACATGTGATCACATGACCATGCGCTGATTTGATTCTATGAATCTCAGTGGTAACGGTGCACTCACATTCTAAAATGCTAAACAGTGCAACCATATCACAGCAAACTGAACAGTTATTTGACTTTTTAAACCAATTTTAATCAAAGCAGCAAAGGTACTAGAAGGTATCAAATCATGTAGTCTGAAATAACAGAACAGACAGGTGCAATTCAAGTTCCAGAATAAGTTCTACATGCTTACTGCCCTAGTATCTCAGTTGTGTACCTGAGAGAAAGCAACACTATTACCAACACATCAAATGGTACAATAGTCAGAGTACGTTTTGTTATTAATGGTGTCTAGTGTTTCTTTCTTATATCCAACCTTAATCTTATGGCAGTAGTCCTATTCTAATAAAGCCCTCAAAATGAAAAAAAAACAAACTGGTTTTGTGCCTTAATAGGTCTTACACAATTAGTTATGGCTTTGGTAATCTGACTTTTACAGAAGAGGGCTCCAAAGCCAGAAAAAAAGAAGAAATTAAGTTGTCAGAGGAAGGGTCCATAGCAGTTAACTGATGACAAGGACCCTCCTCTCCAAAAGCTCCAATTACCACAACCAAAACTAGAAACAGTACTCCCATTAATTACCTAATCAGTTTATTCTTTGATTTTGATACTTATGTGGGAATTGGACTGGTATAAAACGGAAGCTGGATACAAAACATAAACAACTTTAGTATACAATATAAGGAATCAACCCTTATGTTCTGTGGCTGAGAGAACTTTGAAGCTTAGTTAAGCAGTTCTGGCGCACAAGAACTTTAGCTAATACCCTTATAACCACATGAGGGTAAGAAAAGTACAGTTACGTAAGAACTTACCGTAACAGCAGATCTTCGAGAAGAGCTCTTGCAGCAGGCTACACTGTAAGGTCTACGCCACCAGGCACTAAGACCCCACAGAAAATTCTAGCCAGCAGTACCCAGTAGGGACCGCCCCCTATGTCCACCAATGGCATAAAGGGGGCAGTCTCCAGCCCCACCTTAGTTCTCCTGCTGGAGACCCAGCAGATGGAAGAAAAGGTGAACTGAGTAGGATCCGAGAGTTCCCAAGAAGGAAAAGACAGGACCAGGGGGGAAGGAGGGAGGGAAAGGAGTGCCTGCAGCAAGAGCTCTTCTCGAAGATCTACTGTTATGGTAAGTTCTTACATAACTGTACTATCATTCTTCAAGTTGGAGCTCTTGCAGCAGGCTACACAATAAGGATGGATTCCCAAGCAGTGCCAAAATTGAAATTACAATAGGGAGGAAGGAAAACTATTAGAGCCTCCAGAAAGGAGGCCTTAAAGAATGGCTAGGCCAAAACCTGCTCTCCTCCTGGAAGCTATGTCCAGACTGTAGTGCTTCATGGCACAGGGTCATCATGTCGTAAAACATAACATCACAGCAATGTACCATGCTGTAAATACAGTGTATACACCGTTGCCGCGGAGACAAACTGCCAAAACACATTTCAGTTAAAGAAACCAATGGCTTCTTTGTTTTCTGCGGGAGCTTGCCCTCCCCACACCATCTGTATAATCAACTGGGGAGGGGCGGTCAACATGGAGATGGGGAGAAACCACCAGGGAGAAAAAAAGAAACTGCACAATGCAGTTTCACAAATGCCTGGGACCAAGATTTAAGCCCCAGTCCACAGGCGCATGGCGACCAAGCATTGAAGTGGCTCATCCCACTGAGCCACAGCAGCAGCTCAGTGGACCACCGCTCCAACAGAGGTCTTGACCTCCACATCACTCCTCCTCCCCACCCCTGCATGACATTGTACAAAACCATGTGCAACATATGTGCCTTGCTGGGTTTTGTACCCTGTCATGCTAGTACACTGCACTATATGTTCCACACAGTATTCCACGTCCGGTTCTGTCCATGACTTATTGAATGAGTAGGGTGCTTCACAAAGGTGTGTACTGAGTTCCAAGCTGCTATGGCGCAAATGTCAGCTGCACAAATGTTTCGTAATGCAGCAAAAGAGGCGGCCACCCCCCGTGGAGTGTCCTTTCACCAAGCTCGGTAAGGATTTCTTGTACTTTTTGTAACAGAACTTAATGCAATTTACCAACCATTTGGATAAAGTCTGCTTAGTAACTGATGCTCCCAGGGATCTGGCAGCAAAGGCAACAAACAACTGATCAGTTTTGCGGACCAACCCGGTGTGGTCTATGTAATATCTGAGCACCCTGTGAACATCTAGAGTATGAAGGAGTGCCTCCCCCCCATTCAAATACTCAGGGTAGTAAACAGGAAGGTTGATGTCCTGGTTCAGAGTACATTCTGACATCACCTTTGGAAGAAACTTAGGATTACTTTTCAGAGACACCCTGTTTCTATGAAAAACTAAATAAGGTAGCTTACACATGAAGGCCTGGAGCTCAGAAATCCTCCAAGCAGAAGTAGCTGCAACCAAAAATAATGCTTTCCATGAAAGGAAGCATAGCTCACATTCTGTGGCAGTTTCAAAAGGAGGCAATGTGAGTTTCCAGAATGAACAAAAGGTCCCATGGGGGGACAGGGTCCCTAATGGGAGGTTTATTGTGCAGTATCCCTATTAAGAAGGTACAGCACAAATCCAATTGGGCAATGACCCTTCTTTCCACCGGTGCATGATAAGCTGAGATGGCAGAAAGGTACACCTTGATGGAGGAATATCAGACTCCTGTGTCCAAAAGGGACAGCAGATATTCCAGCTCGGAGTTCACCAGACAGGAAAATGGTTCAAGGGAATGAGCTGATGCCCATAGTTTCCACTTCATGGCGTATGTAGCATGAGTGGAAGGTTTTTGAGCCTCTACCAGGACTCAGCGACTCTCTCCCCATAGCGGGAAACCACTAGGTCTGTAGAAGCCATGCATGTAGATGTAGGGATTTGAGGTTCGGGTGCACTAGGGTGCCCTGCACTTGGGAGAACAGGGGAAGGGGGATCAGAGGTTCCATCGTTAGTTGCAGGAGCAACGGGAACTAAATTTGTCACGGCCAGAGCAAGGCGATCAGAATCATCTCTGCTCCCTCCTTCTGCAGCTTGAGCAGTACCTGCTAGAGCAGGGGAAAGGGAGAAAAGGCATAGAGGAACCTCCCTGTCCAACAAAGAGACAAAGCATCTCACCAGAAAATACCAGGCCCTGGATTTAGCAAGCAGAAAATGGGCAGTTTGGCACTGCACGGGGATGTTTTTTTTATTTTTTTTTTTTATTTATCAAGTCTAGGATTACAAATACCTTTGAGCCATGGCTCTTTTACAAAGATTCCACATCAGAGAAATACAAATTATAGGGGAACATCAAGACAGGCATTACAACAATGTGGACATTGCAAACAGAGTACAGATTAATACAGTTCAAGGGTAGCATTGTAACAAGGCAGCCAGCGGCATTTGTCAGAGAAAACAGACAACAGATAAGAAGTGCCAGAGTCATAGGGAGAGGGAAGAGGGTGGGGGGGAGAAGGAATGTAGGAAGGGTGGCAAGAGGGTGAAAAGTGCAGCATTGGGTATACCAAGATGTGAGGGTAGAATCCAGTGGGGAGGGGGACAACTAGAGCAGAAAGGGAAGTGGATGTAAAGAGGTCCAGGTCTGGGTGACTCCACTTTTTGAAGAGGTCATCTGCAAAGTCCTGAAGCAGTTCCCACTTGTGTTTTCTGGACTGGGATTTGCCGAGTCCATTGGCTAAGATGTTTTGAACCCCTGGAACATGGACCATGGTCAAGGTGAGACCGTGCTCTATGGCCCAGTACCACACCCTCATCACCTCTCAATACAGAGGGTAAGAATGCATCCCTCCTTGCTTGTTTATGTAGAATACTATGGACATGTTGTCCATTTGTACCAACAATGATCCCTGGACAAGGCCCACCTGAAAGGCCTGAAGGGCATAGAGGACCGCTCGCATCTCTAGGATGTTGATGTGCAATGTCAACTCTAGAGCCAACCATGTGCCCTGCATTTGGTGATCTCAGAAGTGGGCTCCCCACCTGAGGCCGGAGGCATCGGTGGTCAGAACCTGTTGCAGTGAAGCAGTCTGAAAAGGAACCCCCGACGCTAGGTTGAGAGACATCTACCACCAGGACAGAATCTGTGACACAGCTCTCCAGATTCAAATGGGTTGCTCTAGGTCATCTGACCTTTGATGCCATTGAGTCCCAAGGGTCTACTGAGGTACCCGCATATGCAAGCATGGTAGGAGGACTGTCACTATGGCAGCCACCATTTGACTGAGCAATTGGAGCATGGTTCGAGCCGGAACCTGGGTAGAGGAGAAGACCCGAAGAGCCAGGTCCTGAAAGCTAGCACCCCGTCTGGTGGAAGAAATTCTCTTCCGTTCTGTGTGTCCAGAATGGCCCCTATGTACTGAAGGCACTGCAAGGGCAAAGGACATGATTTGTGGAGGTTCAGTGTGATGCTCAGAGACTGAAACATCCCGAAGGTGTCTGACAGAGTGGACAAGAGTCAAACTCTGGAAGGAGCAGTCAGGAGCCAATCATCTAGGTAAGGGTAAACTAAATGACTCTGACATCACAAGGCTTCAGCCACTACCATGAGGCACTTTGTGAAGACTCACAGCCCTGAAGAGAGGCCGAAGGGCAAGGCTCTGAATTGAAAATGCTCTCCCTGGAAAGCAAACTGACCAAAGGAACCTTTGGTGAGCTGAAAGGATCGGGATGTGCAGGTAAGCATCCTGCATGTCCAGGGAACAAAGCCAGTCCCTTAATGCAGCATGGGGATCAGGCCTGGCAACGTCATCATCCTGAACCTCTTGTAGTCTATGAAGTGGTTCAGGAGGCTGAGATCCAAGATGGGGCACATATCCCCTGTCTTCTTGGGAACCAAGAAGAAGTGGGAGTAGAATCCTATCCCTCTTTGAGATGGAGGTACAGGCTCTATGGCCCTCTTGGACAGCAAGGCTTAAA
Source organism: Neoceratodus forsteri (assembly GCA_016271365.2). NCBI lineage: Eukaryota > Metazoa > Chordata > Ceratodontiformes > Ceratodontidae > Neoceratodus > Neoceratodus forsteri. The sequence goes on from CM028133.1 coordinate 782,100,752, forward strand.
TCTCATCTGAGATGAGAGCTGCATGGGATTGGAAGCACCAAGAAGGAACTGGAGGTTTGTCAGGAGGAATCTCTACAAACTCCAGGGCGTGTCCCTGTTCTATTATGTCTAATACCTAAGTGCCAGAGGTGATGCTGGTCCACCCTTTTAGGTAAAGGGAGAACCAACCCCCTACTGCCTCCGCTATGGACTCTGCAGGGGATGGGGGGGTTGGCAAGGTATCAGGCATGGGTCCCTGGGGTGGGCAAAGAGACCTGGGAAAATTTGACACCTCTAGGTCCCACTGCTCCAGAGGGCTGTGAGGAAGCGTTTAGCTGAAAAGGACCTCTGGGCTGTGTCCCTTAGGCTTTTGGGAGTTCGGATGCCAAAAGGGCCATTTATTTGTGGAAAAGGGCTCCAACCTGTACATTTGGTGGATTGACTGGACAGCCTTGCCAGGGTCCTGCAAGTCTGTGATAATCTTCTGTGCATCCTCCCCGAAGAGGACAGACCCACTGAAGGATGCATCCAGGATAGCATCCTGGAGGTCCTGCCAGATCCCCAACACCCTCAACCAAGAGTGGCGTCTGAGACAGACTCTGGTCACTGTTGCACGAGCGGACGTGTTGGCTGACTCGTAGGAAGCCCATAAGACAAGCTTTCCTACAACAAGTCCTGACTGTAGAACATCTAGGAGTTCTATTTTGTTGGGAGAATCCAGCTGTCTTTTAGCAAGCTCCACAGCCTTTTTCCACAGAAATTTTGGTACTGCACTACATGGGCCAAGAAATTTAGGGACCGAATGGTGCAGGTGGCTGTGGAGAAAACCTTCCTTCTGAAAGTGTCCAGTTTCTTGGATTCTTTGTCAGGTGGTTGCGAACTCGTATGCTTGGACTGTTTAGTTTACCCGTGTGCTGCCCAGAGGACCAAAGAGTCTGCTTTGGGGTTCTCCCCAAAAAAGTCTCATTCTTGGGAGACTTATAGAGCTGATCCGCTTTCTTCAGGACAGCCATGGCCTTAGATGGGTGTTTCCATGCTAGTTTAGTCACATCTTGGAAAGGCGGGACTACAACCGCTTTGGGGTCACTCATGCCCAGAAAGTTAGCAAACCTGCATCTCTCTGGGTCTCACTCTTCAGTATCCCACTGATTCAGGAACTGAATATGGTGCATCACATCCATAAAAGTTGGTCGTCTGGGGGTGACCTCGGTGAGTCCCTATTATCCTCTAGAGGAGGAGGAGGAAAAGACCCTTCATCTGACGAGTCCGAGGAGGATGATGAAGATCTTCCTCCTAAGTAATACGAGGATGGAAATCTGGAAACCGTCCATCTAGGTCTATGCCTGGTTTTGGGACGATGAGGAGGAGATCTCGAGGAGGAAGACCTCCGGCGACCCCTTCGGTGGGGTACGTCTTCCTCTATACTCTCCTTAGGGGGTGATGGGTTCCTTGGGGTGGGTGACCACCCTGCAGGAGGTGATAGTGATGGAGGCACCAGAGCCAGAGACAATGGTGGTGCCACTGGCATGGGAGGCCTTTCCTTGGGAAGAAGGTCCCCTTTAACTGTGTTCCACCAAGCAGTAAACAGAATCCCTACCTCAGCTAGGAAGACTAGAGAGGGCTGTGGACACTCTGGTTCCTCGGGAACATTAACCACTTCCGGTGTCAGGTGCAAGGGAGTACTGGGCCCTGGCATTTTGCCCATTGCCTGAGAATCCCCTGTCAATCAGGTTCCCCGACGGATGATTTGGGGGGGGAGCGCGCACATTCGGCCGATCGTTAGGGCTGGTGTGTCTGGGATCTCTGACGATCTCCACTCTAGCGTCTGGGTTGGGGACACCGCTTAGTGGGCATCTGGTCCTCTGGAAAATGAGGTGGTGTCACAGGCAAAGCCAAAGTATGATCCCCTTGAACCTGGGACTCCTCTGCCCGCTCATTTGGTGGCTTTGGGGGAGGTGATGCCTGAGTGGAGACACAAGAGGAAGAAGAAGACATCACAGCCTGATACTTGGAGTCTGACAACCGCTTCTTAGGGGAGCTGTCTCTGTGGCGAGAGTGCTCCTGATGCCCATACCTGTTGCCAGGTTCTGAGGCACGCCGTCCCAGTTGGATGAATGGCAGACTTCTTGCCAGAGAGAGTCTCGGCTGTGTCCCTGTGACCTGCTGGAAGGGCCAAAGGCTCAGGAAAGGACCGAAGGTCCATGCCCCAAAGGACCTCAACCTGACATCTGGACAAGGGCAGGGGCCTTCATCAATGGCAGGCCTGAAGAGAAGCCTGCCGGGGGGGTCAGACTGCGCTCTCCCATGGGAGTGCAAACTCAAGAACTTACCCTTCTGGTGAGGAGACTGGGAATGGGATTTGGACCTGCATTTCTCCTTCTCCCTATGGTGGTGCTTCCCGCTGGTCCTATGGTCCTTAAGGGAAGAGGGAAACTTGTGAGCAGAAGAAGAAGAGGAGGATCCCACTGGTTTCTGCTGGGGAGCGGTGAGTTGTTGCTCCATGAGGTAGGCCTTCAAGGTCTTCAAGCAGCAGAACTGGGTGCATCTGTTGAATTTATGTCAGTGCAGGAAGGTGTCCGCATTGTGGGTAGGCCCCAGGCAGAAGAGGCACATCGAATGACCATTTTTGGTCAGGATCTGTTTGCCACAGGTGCACTTAGATTTCTGCCACTCAGCTGTGGTGAAAGGTGAAGACATAAAATGGTAATTGCTGTAAAAGGATTCGCTAATAGGGTACGCAAAGTGTAGAACAAAATGGCGGTCGACAGTAGCAACGAGACATCTGTGGAGTCGATGTGCACGGGTTGACGGTAGGAAAAGAACTGAGGTGGGGTTGGGGACCACCCCCTTTATATCCCTGGTAGACGTCAGGGGCAGACCATCGTTGGGGGCAGCCTCTGCAGGGTACTGCTGGCTAGAATCTTTCCTTGGGGTCCTAGTGCCTGGCAGCATAGTCCTTATTGTGTAGCCTGCTGCAACAGCTCCAACTTGAAGAATGATCTGTATATACAGTACTGATCATTATAATCATTTCTGTTTAAAAAACAGAAGATACTTAAAAATGAAATGTGTTACTTCGCACAAAATTAGACAAGCCCTTGTATAAAAAATGGACTATGCCATCCGAACTTAGTATGTCAGAATTTTAGATCTGTTTTTGTTTAGAATTGGAGGCAAAAAACAAGGAGCCTTACAAGGACACCTACATGGGTACAACAAACAGGCATGTAGGCAGTCCAGCCTAGAGGCTAGAGCACTAAGCTGTGATCCTGGACACTCAGCAAACCTGACTTTGAATCCCACAACCCCTGTTGTATACTGTATGATTCTGAGCAAGTCACTTAATGTACCAGAGCTCACAGGACGCAGTGGAAAATAATCTCGGCGCATTGTACCTTTTACAGACAAAAATTATAAAATAAAATAAATGAAACACACAAATGGACACCGATAGTAATTTGGTCATGGACCCGTGGACACACATGGGGTTCTGGAATGGAAAACAAAGCCTAGGGCACAGAAACAGTGACACACATATAGACCACTTGACAGACACACACTGAACCTCAGAAGGCCACACACATACAGTACAGCATTAAACTGACACACACATAGAGCCTCAGAAAGACACACATGAAAGGTCGGATAGAAACACACACACATGCACACACACAGAGGTTTGGTCAAAATAAACATGGATGACCTCCACACTTACACACCAGAAAAACAACATATCCTCAGACAGAAAAAAAATATGCCCCTGAATTAACACAAATTGACAGGCTGAACATTTTAGTGACACAGCTGTCTCAGAATGACACAGCAAGCCATGGACTCATACTCAGCACAATGGTACTTCCTCTGTGATACATTTGTGTACGGGTGAAAACTGGACTACCAGACATGGACTGAACTACACCAGTTTGATTGGGACTAGCTCGTTCAGCTGGACCAATGAGACCACGTACAAGTTGAGCAAATATTGTTGGTTCAGCCATTCTGGTTGGACCGACCAGTCTGGCTTTTACCTATCTGGTCCAGTCCAGACTCGGCAGTCTGAGTTTCACCCTTCCATAGGACGTGGTGAAACCATTCCAGATAGGTAAAAGCTGGGCCAGTTTATTAGGGCTGTCTGACACAGTGCAAGGGGCCCATCAGGCATCGACATGCATGTAAACTGCTTGTAAGGGAAGGCTCCAGCCTGCCACAAGCTGTCATCTGTATGTCAAAACACTGCTCTGTCCCACCCCATGCCGGAGCTGGTGCTGCACACCGCAATGCCCACCCCCTAGTTGGTTTTCCCAACGTTAGGTTCAATAAAAATGCGATATGTAATGAACTGTGAAATATGATGCCACAATATGTGCACTCTGTGTGCTTTATTAGGAGCAGTATTACTGACGACAGCTGAAAAGGTTGTTTATTGTCTATGCAATATTATTGAATCTATGGGACTTGGTAAAACCAGACCTCTGGACTGGATCAGAGTGGTATAATCAGGACTAGCTGGTTCTGCCAGGCCATTCAGACTGGGTACAAGTTGCACTAATATTGCGGGTCTGGGCACACCAACTGGACAGACTGGCCCAGCTTTTACCTATCTGGAATGGTTTTATATTATTATGGCTGCATGGTGAGAGCTGTGCTTATGTATAGTGAAAAGGAGGAGCAGAGCAAAAAGGGGTCTAAGAGCATGACTGAACACTTACCACATAGCAGTTTGTGTTTATCGTGCTCCACCCAGTGAGTGGAGTTGAAGCACATAGACATGGATCAGTGCGTCTGTTCCCTGCCCACTCTGCTGCTCTCTAATTGAGTGCTTCCTCTGTGAGTGTGTCTCTGTCTCTCACGTGGTCTGTCCCCCCCCACCACCACCGCAACCCTCCGATCAGGTGCTTCCTTTGTCTGTCTCTCCTGTGCTTTCGGTCTGTTCCCCACCCCTGCTCTTCTCTTCTTCAGATCTGAGCACACTATCAGATGGCAGCACCATTTTTTTATCTGAAGCTGCAGACCAGCTATCCCTTTTAACCTCCCTACCTGCCAGCTCTTCTTGTCCTCCGTATCTGCACCCCTGGGATTACCCACTGGTCCAAGAGTCAGGGACACTGGGACGCTAGGATGGTCATTGTACCAGTGGGGACCACTCTGCCTTCCGGTGCTACTGACCTGAGTTTGGGTGTGAGCTCAGTGAGCTGGCTGAATGGTTGAGAAGTACCCCGGATTTGTTCACGATGGCCATCTAAAATATGAAAAACAAAATTTTAAAAATGGCCCCATTCATGTCTACAGAGCATGCCCCTATGCTCTCCATATAGTGACATCACAAAACGTGCTAGCATGGGGGCGGACTGCAGTATCTGGAGGTACGAGGAAGTGGAAGGGCTCAGTGTGGCTCAGCTCCACCGAGCCAAAATATGATCCCTTCCCTTCCAAAATGGGAGCAACTACAAATGGTGATATTGGCAGCATATTAAGTGGGGGCAGGTAAGAGTCCTTCATGCTTCTTGTTGTGTGCACCTGGATAACTGCTCTTTAAGTGACTTGTTCAAGGTCACACAGTATGCAATTGGAGGCTATAGGGATCAAACCCAGGTCTGCTGTATGTACCAAGCTTCAACCTTATTCACAGCTCACTGCTCTAACCTAAGGGCTATACTGCTTGCCCACTATAGGCCTGCAGTCTTTAAGTCAACTGATGTCACTGGGTTCTGGAACTCATAAGTAATTAAAAGCATGAATACTGGTTGTAAAAAGGAAACTTTAATAAGGGACACTAAATAAGGGGGAAAACCATACAGCAATTTCAATACCACAATACAAATTGGAGTTATTAAACAAATTTCACATGTGGCCAAATTAAATACATTATATTACAAAATGTGAACAAGTTTTATGTTCTCTTTACATGGAAAGAATTGTTGACTAATATGTTTACTGAAGGAACTGTTATCCGCTATACCTCCTAAAGTTTTAACAAATACTTTGAGCAATTAAACCTACTGCAGAAATCATGTTTCAGGTATTTTGTTTCAGTTGGAAAGGAGTAAAAACCACAAAAAGCAATTCAGAAACAGAATTCAGGAAGCTATGTTTTAATGTATATGTATATATTTGTACATATGTATTCTTGAATGTTATGTATTTATTACTGATATTTACTATTTTATTAGGTATTATTTATATGTTTTTTGCCCTGGGTATATATAGGGAACAATTTGTTGTCATAGGTGACTGAATATATGTGGTATTTAGAGAAATACAAAATCACACATACCCCCATAATGCAAAGCATCATGGGCTGTATATGCAAATCACCACAGAATATTATATTAGTTCAACTTTAAGCGGAAATGTGTGGTGCTGGAAGGCCTCTCACACAGTTTGCAAAGGGCGCCAACAGAAAGATACAGACACATGACCCGTCCTACCAGGACTCATCAGTAGTGTGCCTCGTCTGTATGACACCCCTAGTAGAATGAACCAGCTACCCTAAGATGGTCTATCTGGGTTATGTTGTGGTGAACCCAATAAAAACCAAAAACAAGCTAAAAAACAAAGAACCTCAGTGCCCAAGCACTGAGGCAACAGTTACCCCAAAGAGCCTAGGCCGGGAAGCCAAGTTTCAAAGAAATACAAAATCACACATGCTCCCATAATGCAAAGCATCATGGGCTGTATATGCAAATCACCACAGAATATTATGCTGGTTCAACTTTAAGCAAAAATGTATGGTGCCAAAAGGCCTCTCACACAGTTTGCAAATGGTGTCAACAGAAAGACACAGACATGTGTTTTGTCCTACCAGGACTCATCAGTGTGCCTCATCTGTATGACACCCCAGTGGTATGAACCAGCTACCCTAAGACGGTCTAGCTGGGTTATGTTGTGGTGAACCCAATAAAAACAAAAAACAAGTTAAAAAACAAAGAACCTCAGTGCGCAAGTGCTGAGGCAGTGGTTACCTCAAAAGACCTTGGCCGGGAAGCCAAGTTTCAAAGAAATACGTGGTATTTAAGTACTGTCAATGTAAATAGGTGCTTTTTAAAAGCTCATTCACCTTGCACCTGTCAGCTTTGAAAAAGTGCTTCTGGAAACACAAAAACATTTAGCTGAGGGAGGGAGCAGTCTGATTATCTGTTGTGCTGTTTTTAACAATAAAACGTTTATAATGGACACAACTCGAGTGTTTGTGATTTTTCAAGTGGAGACCTTGCAGCCAAGCCCCTCGGAGACTGTCTGTAGGTGATATGGCAAGATAGACCCGGCAGCAGCAGTGGGCAGGAGGAGAAGCAGCATGCTCCTGCACATTCCAATTGTATTCCCTTGGGAGCATGTTGAAGCACAGTCTTAGGGAAGAGAGAACAAGGAAATATGATGGTCACTACTAGAGAACACCAGTGCCCAGTAGGTCCTGTACCACTCTCCTCTATGCAGGATTCCGACACCAGAGGGGCTTCATCCTCCACGACAGCCCAGACATGATGGACAAGCCATTGGGGCTTCACTGAGGCAGGGTAAAGTACAAGTCAAGATCGGTTTTTGGAGGGGTGGAAATGCATAAGAAGCAAAGTGAAAAAAAAGAAAATCTTGGTATCATTGGTGGATCAATGATAATTCAACCCAAATTTAGTGACTTACTATAATCATATTCTCCAGGGGCATTTTGAAGGCACACAAAAATGAATGTATCATTCATTCATTGTTTGTTAATAACTGGAACCAAGTTCAACATGATGTCAAATATATGCTCTCTTCACAAAATGTAAGCACTGACAAAATACTGTATTTACTTTTGCATTCATTTGAAAAAAAAGAACAGTAGATAGATTTGTGTACATACCATGCTCACATTATTATTTATTTGGCAAGCAACTCTCTGAGAAGAGGCTAGAAATGCTCAGCCAAGTGTTCTTTAGTCAGTCTTGCATGCACTATGTTCTAATTTACTTTAGGAAGCAGCTCAAAATGTAATCCATGATAATATGCTAGATTACACATTTTCTGTTTAGTTATCCAATACTTAATGGAATGTTTGTTTCCCATTTAACAAATCTGTCCTGCACCAGTACATCACTTACCTTTCATTTATATTTTCCATATGTTCTTGTTTTTTTGCTCTTGTCATGAAATGTGCAACGGTAAACTTACCAGCTCTATTCCCTGTGGAAAAGATGCATCAGCCCAGTCTTTTTGTGGAAACCGCTGAATAATCTTCCCCGAGCCCTCTCCTGGTCCTAAAATTGAACAAAGAGAAAAGGAATACTATAATTTGTTCTATTCAAAAATGCAGCTGAAACTTACTGTATCAGGTACTGTACTATGGGTAAAGTACAGTTATGTAAGATCTTACTTTAACAGTAGGTCTTCAATAGGATCTCTTGCAACACCTATGGAACTACAGGCACCAGGACCACACAGAAACTTTTCTAGCTAGCAGTCTACTGGGGGCTGCCCACTCCAACGTCACACACTGACTTGGCCCTATCCTATAAGAGAGGGTGGCCTCCACATCCTCTTCAGTTCTCCTGCCGGAGACTATAAGTAGCCAATCTCATGCTGGGGAACCAAGGAAGAGCCAGTGGTTCCATCCAATGTATAAATAACAGAAAGACAGAAGGTTCTACACTAAGGAGTAGGAGAGACAGGCACAGAGAGGCCCATAGGCCTAGGAGGAAGGAGGGTGGGATCGCATGGCATGCTGCAAGAGATGCTCTCAAAGAGCTACTAAATACAAACATATGAAGAAGCCAGCAGAAGAATGCCATTTGGTCTATCAAGACTGCTCATATTGCAGGGTCCATAGCTTGAGCTAATGTCCCTGCACTCCCTCCCCACTCCTCCCATCCTCCATACCCATGACCCTTACCCTCCCCCTATGCCCGTCCCAGCCTCTCTTAAAGCTGCCCACTGTCTTCAATGAGATTACCTCTTCTGGCAGTGCATTCCAAGTGTCCACCACCCTCTCTGTGAAGAAGTGCTTCTTGACCTCCCTCCTAAACCCCCCACCCTCCAGCTTAAGACTGTGCTCCCTCGTGTTATGGTTGCCACTCAGCTTAAAGAGACTCTCCTTATCAACCTTATTTATCCCTTTCAAGTACTGGAAGGTCCCAATCATGTCTCCTCTCTCTCTCCCGTCTTCCAGGGAGTACATGTTCAGTGCCCTCAGCCTCTCCTAATATGCCTTACCCTGCTGACTGGCTATCATTTTTGTAGCCCTCCTCTGGACCTTCTCCAGCAGGTTAATGTCCTTTTTGAGGTGTGGGCACCAGTACTGAACTCCATACTCTAGGTGTGGCCTTACCAGTGACCTGTACAAGGGCAGTATAACCTCTTCTCTCCTACTACTGATCCCCCTAGATATGCATTTGTACAGTGTCTATAGAAACACATAATTATATGCACATTCAAAGTGTGGAGCAATGCTTCCCCTGGATTGGCATGCTCTAGGTAATAAACAGGCATGTGGATGGATTGATGTAAAGTAAACTCAGAAACCACCATAGGAAGGCACTTAAAATTCATCCATAAAGACATCCTGTCTTTGAGGAAAATCAAATAAGGAGGCTCACACATGAGAGCTTGATGCTCAGAAATCTTTCAGCAACTTAAAATAATGCTTTCCATGACAGAACATGTAGCTTGCATGTCGGGGCCTGCTCAAAAGGAGCCAAAGTAAGTTTCTCTAACACAAAATTCAAGTCCCAAGGTGGGACTGGATTGTGGATAGGAGACTTCAAGTGAGGAATACCTCTCAGAAATGTATGGGACACCTCCAGTCATGCTACCATATGGCTGTCAACAGGCACCTGGTAGGCTAAAATGGCAGACAGGTGTACTTTAATAGAGCAGTACTTCAGCACAGAGTCTGAGATGGATAGCAAGTACTCCAGAATCTAGATTCACTGGACAAGTGAAAGGGTCCAGTTTATTTATTCATTTGATAACTGGGTAAGTGCACTGATCCAAGGGACCATTTTCAGGCACAACTTGGGCCATGGAGATGACACAATGAGTGCATACATACAAAAGAGATTACATTACATGGAAGGGCTGGCTTCAACAATATGACAGGAATTATCAGTGGTAGACTTCATATAAAATGCTTGCTTGGACAAAAATGTAGTTGAGCAGGACAGAAATACAAATGAGATCACAGATTCAAATGGCAAGGAGAGGGCAGACTCAAAAATGTAATAAGTGCTATTATCAAGACAAATCAGGAGAGACAGCAGGGGTAGTAGGGTGAAGGTGAGCTCCGAAAGGTGGAGCATTCAAGCTTGGGGGGATGGAAGTTGGCACGAAGCAGCCCACAGAGCAAAGCATTTCCACTTCAAGGAATAAGTAGCCCTGGGGAAGGGCTTCCTAGCTGTCACCAGGACAGCCGCCATTTTGGGGGACACTCCAAATAGAGCCATGGCTATGTCTTCAGGAGCCAGGTTTGGAGATGCAGGGATTTGAGGTCCGGATGGACCAGGGTGCCCTGCTCCTAGGACAGCAAGCCGGTGCACAGAAGCAGGGGCACTGGAGGTTCCACTGTCAACTGCTGCAGTGCAGGGAATCAGGTTGGATGAGGCCAGAAGGAGGCAATAAAGATCACAGTGGTCCCTTCCATCTGGAGCTTGATCAGGACCCTCTGAAGCAGGGGAAAGGGAAGGAAGGTGTAAAGAAACCTCTCTTTCCAAGAGAGGGACAACGTAACTCACCAGAAAACTCCAGGTCCTGGAGCAAGCGAGCAAGCATAAAAGTGGCAGTTTTGTGTTGAGTGGGGACACAAAAAGGTCCAATTCTGGATGGCCCCACCTGTCAAACAGGTCTTCTATGACTATGGTTAGCAGTTCCCACTTATGCAGCTAGACTGCGACCAGCTGAACCGGTCTGCCAGGATGTTTTGGACACCTGATAGTTCTAGACTGTCATCTAGAGCCCAGTGCCAGACTCTCCTCACTTCCTGAAAGAGAGTGAACTACTGAGTGCCCCCATTTGTTGATATAGGGGACTGCACTGATGTTGCCCATCTGGACTAGCAGAATGCCCGGGGACAGTAGAGTCTGGAAGGCCTGCAAGGCATATAGGGCTGCTTGCATCTCCAGGATGTTGATGTAGAGAGTAGTTTCCATCCTGGACCACATCCCGTGTGTTTGGTGGGGCCCCAGATGGGTCCCTCAGCCCAACCCCAGAGCATCTGTGGTGAGAATGTACTGAGGGGAAGGGATGAGGAAAGGAACCCCTTTCAGCAGGTTGCTGGGTTCCGTCTACCAAAGCAATATCTTTTTGACTAGAGAGGGGACTAGGACTTGTTGTTTTAGGTCATAGCTGCGCTGATCCCACTGGACCCTCAATGTCCATTGGGGAATCTTTATCTGCAGTCTGGCTAGAGGCACTGTGACAATAGCCACAGCCATCAAGCCTAAGAGCTAGAGAAAGTTACTGGCTGAAACCTATCTGCATTTGTAGAGCAGGCGGGCTTGAGCCATTAGGTGTTCCATGCTGTCCTGGGGCCAAAAGACAATACCCTAAGTCACATCCAGAATTGCCCCTATGTACTGGAGGCACTGACTAGGGGTCAAGACTAACTAGGGCAAGTTGATCGTGATTTCCAGGTCCTGGAACAGCTGAGTGCTATGTTCTGGAGTCTGCAGCAGATGCTCCCTGGACTGAGCTTTGAGGAGCCAGTCATCCAGGTAGGGAAAGACGTAGAGTCCCTCCCACCTGAGGGCTGCTGCCACTACTGCCAAGCATTTCATAAACACCCGAGGTTCCAAAGATAAGCCAAAGGGGAGGGCCTGGAACTTAAGTGTGCTCCCTGGAATTGGAACCTGAGGTACTTCCTGCCTGTGGGAAGCACACGCCTAGGTATGCATCCTGCATGTCGAATGAACATATCCAATTCCCTTGATGCAGAAGGGCCAGCTGTCCCAGAAGGGTCACCATCCAAAATTTCTTGTACTGAATAAAGAAGTTTAGCTCTCGACAGTCCAGGAAGGGACTGAGAACCCCGGTGCATCTGGGGACCAGAAAGAAGTGGGAGTAGAACCCCTGCCCTTCTGAGTCCCAGGGACAGGTTCAAGGACCCCTTTTTGGCAACAACTTGTGAGTCTCCTCCCAGAGCACTGTCATGTGTCTGGAAGGATAAGAGGCCTGAACCAGATTTTTTTTCCGGAGGCCACTCCAGGAGCTCTAAAGTGTGTCCATCTTCTATGAGCTGCAATACCCAGGCATCTCTGGTGATCTCCTGCCACCGGTCCAGGTGCAGAGAGAAATGACCCTTATGACCACCTTCTGCCCTGCTGGGGGGGTACAGCAAGGAGTTATACTGAAGTAAAAACTACGGCCAGGGCTGCACCGCATCCTCTGGGAGCTTTTCCAATGGTGAAGGAAGGGGTAGGCAGAGCTGTGGCTGCTCTACATTTACCTTGAGGCTTGGTGCTAGGCTTGGCCCTATGGGCAACTGATGAAAGGGCACACACTGACCATTTCTAGGCTGGGTGTGGTACACAGAGTGGACCAACCGCAATCTGTAGTCAGAGGCCTGCAGGTTAGAAAGTATATCCTGCACATTTGCCCCGAACAGTTTATACCCTCTAAAGGGGACATTCAGGATGGACTGTTGCACATCCTGAGCAAAGCCTGACGCCAGCAGCCAAGAAAGTCTTTGCAGATAAATACCCGCAGTGGCCACCTGGGCTGAGATATCAATGGTGTTGCAGGCAGAACATAAAATGTGCTTGCCGATGTCAGCCCCTAATTGAATGTTCTGAAGTAACTGCTGTCCCAGGAGATTCTTTGGGAGGGTTTGGCTGCTCCTCTGACCTGAGCCCAGAGTTGGTTCTGATATTGGACCATATGGATGATATAGTTATGGACTCTGATGGTCAAAGTCGAAGAGGCAAAGGTCCTCTTGCCAATCAGGTCCAACCTCTGGGATTCTCTGTCCAGGGAAAGGGACAGAGGTGTTTGGGCCTCTTGGTACCGTAGTGGGCAGCACTGATGATCACAGCATCCGCCTGGGGTTGTTCTGCGAAGAAATGCTTCCCTACGGGAGCCTGGTATAACTTGTCCACCTTCCTAGGCATGGCAGGGACCAAGTTGGGCCAATGCCAGATGGCCATGGTGGCAACTTCAAAAGGTTCCATCAAAGGAGGAATGACAAGAGGAGGGTGTATGGCAGGTCTAGGTAAGTGCACAGATGGCACCGGATAGGGTCCTGCTCCTCTGTGTCAAACCCCATGGCAGCCTGCAATTGTCTCAGAACACAGTCAAAAGAAGGGTAATCCAGCGAGGGGGATCTTGGGATATACTTAGGGGTCTCCTCACCATCAGATGATGCTAAGGAAAAGGAGTGGGAGGGAGGGTAATGCCTCCTTCATCTCCAACACCCCCTTCATCCTCATCATCAGGGAAAAGGAGGTCCAAGTGATACTCATCCTTGTCCCCCGGGTCCTGAGGGGGAGTTAGAGGGCACCCCGATCTTGAGGCACATGCTACAGCTCTGTATGGAGAGGGGGGAACAGGGGCAGGCACAGTAGGCCTCTGTGGCATTGGCTCTTGTGGAGGAGCAAGCCTTTCTTGCATAAAATCCCTCAGTGAATGAAGCAGGGCCTGAAAATCCACCATGACCAGCATCAGGACACCTATCGGCATTGGCTGAGAAAGAATCGGGGCCAGCGTAAGAGGTGGAGCCAGGAAGGGCAGCCAAGCAGGCCAAGGCCTTTGGGGTGCCTCTATGGCATTGGACATCATTGGGGAGGGTGAAGAAGACCAAGGAATGGCCCAGGGCAATGCTGGAGATAGCTGGGGTCCTGAGGCCAAGATAGTGGCTCAGAAAATGGCCGAGGTCAGCATTGGGGCAGTGGCTTGAATCCCTGAGAACACCAAGCTGGTGCCAGTCAAAGTTGAACCAGCAGAGACTCCTGACTGATGGCCCGAGGAGAATAAGGGCCAGAACAGCAGGGGCTGAGACTTTGGTGAGGCACTCATGCCTAGGAACTGATGCCCACCAAGGTGATGTTGGCAGGGGGAGCTGCCAATGGTAACCAAGGAACCAATGCCTGCCAAGGTGAGGTTGGCGGGGGGGGAGCAGCCAATAGTAGCCCTGTGGAGGAAGGGCATGCAAGGCAGAGGAGACTGCCCCTGAAGAAGAAGACGGCCCTGCCATGGCCAAAGGATGACGTGGTGACCGCGAGCGAGTCAGGGAAGACCAGTCCCTGGTGTGGTCCTTGTCCCAGTGTTTGGGCTTCTTGCCCAATTTGTCCTGGGCCTTGGAGGAGTGCAAACCTGAGGACATGGCCAGAGAAACATAAGAACTCCTAGCCTGCAGTTCCTTCTCCATTAAGGTGCCCTTCTGCTGAAGCAGGAACATTTCCAAGGTCTTCTGGTGGTACCACCTGGTAGCTTAGTTGAAGCCACAGCAGATCTCATAGACCTGGGTTTTGTGACCTGGGCCTAGGCAGCAGAGACACATGCTTCTCGGTCATCCTTCTCGGGGATCTACTTCCTGCAGGTACAAATCCTGAAGAGTTAATTGGAGACAGAGCTCAGCATACAAAATGGAAGAAATCACTTTAGAAGTAAAGTGATGCTGAACTAGGGAGAGAAACTGAAAATAAAAAATGTAAGAAATGGTAGTCGACTGAAGCTGACAGGATCTCCCCTCATATATGTAGTACAGTGGTGTGAAGCAGTGCATTTGTTTTTTGTGATTACTGCCTCAGAATTAAGGGCTAGCTATATCCCTATTGCTTCCTGTTGCCCCCTGTGTATTTTTTTACCATGATGCATCTCCAGTTCATTTGATTGCACAGAGGAGGAGAATATCATGGTTGACTTTTTTTTTTTTTTTGAGTTTTTTAAAACTTAAAATTTTAAAATTAGGGCTATTTTAAATCCAGGAAGTAAGAACACAGCAGGGTATTCCGGCAAATTCTATTGATCTTTTTCATGTGATCACCCTGGTATTTAGGGTGCACCGTTAGCTCGAGATCCATTCCATTTTAGTCACGCATACGGAAAGAGCACCCACGCGGGAATAGTAATGTGTGTGAATCTGGAAAAAATCTTGAGACATGCTGTTTTTTTTTTTTTTTTTGCAGTGTGCAATTAGCTTGTTTTTACAACTAGCACTTTTTACCATGAGCTGTTTTGAACGTGTTTTGAACACCTCTGCTGAGTGAAAAAATGCATAGGAATTTAAGCAAGGGAGAGTCCAGCAAGGTACTTTCAACCCTGCTCCTGTTACTTGTCGAATCACGCTCTGCTTTTTGTTATCTTAACTAGAAATGATATGAGTAAGCTTTACTCTAGTGACTTAACAATTTAATGATTTAATGTTTATTCTGGGTATTATGTGTATTGTGCTTTAATTTAATATCCTGCAATTAATATTCTACATATTATTGGCTTTTTATATTTTTTTCTCTTATTAGTGCAAGAAAGTGGCTTCCCACACTTTCCACGTGCTGGACAGAGGGTGAGTTTGGTAAACAGAGGAAATATAATCTAAGACTGAGCTGGCGCCCTTGCCATTTCTACGAGTTAACTCAGATAAACGGGCGTATAATTGTCCTGCTTAGGTGCCATGGTGGATTATTTGGATTGCTGTGACCCACTGTGGATTTGTTGTCTGGCTGTCTGGCCGTTGGGAGGATTCCTGATACAAAGAAATTACAAAGAAGAATTTTGTATTGAAGGATTAAAGGATTAAAAGTCTGAGGGCTTGAGTGATTAGTAACTTATAAAGGGACAGAAGCTGAATTATAAAACAGAACTTAAAAAAGCCAAAGACCAGCCTGAATAACGTACTTTTTCTTCATCGGTACCACGGATGAACAGTGCACATCATTTTTGAACAAATCTAAGTGCACTGGACTGTGTAGTTTACAATTGTTTTATATTTTTGCTCAGCACCATTGAACTAGCATTACTGGTGGCATATTAACCCCCTGTTATCATATCCGATATTTGTTTTTTTTATGTTGTATTAAGCTTGGTGTGAACATAGCTCTATATCTTGGGAATTGTTTTTAGGTTTAGTCTTAGCTTCATTCATTCTAGTTGAGTCATGCCAGTTATAACAAGAAGGGGAACAGTAGCTAATGGAAATAAGAAGCAAATAACAAGAAACAGAAAGGGAATGATGTCCCTTTAAGGAATAAGGGCTCCTTAAATGTTAATGAGATAATGGAAAATGTGGGCAAACAACTTAACTTGGGGAAAGTTGAATTAGATAAAAAGGTTATGGAATCAGAGTTGAAAATAATAACTAGAAATTATACTGAACAAGGATTAGTAACGAAAAACATTTCAGAGGATGGTGAGTTAAATTCACTAAGGCCATTACACAAGCCCAAAATTATTCAACCATCAGTTTTGGAATTATGAATTTCAATGGTCCAACTTTGTTACAGAGAGATAAAAATAAAGTTTGTGGTGATTCAATTATAACACCACCACTATAAAATCATACTACCAATTCAGACATGATAGACTCACAGGTGTCAGTTATGCAGGACTCAGGTTTACTTGATTTAGTTAATAAGGAAGTGGGTAGAAGAGTAGAAAGTATTAAGGAAACAATACAAGCTAATAATAGAACTGAACAGAAAATTAAAGAAATTAATAGTCACATTTCTTAGATAATTGTTGTTCTCCAGAACTTCCCCCAAACACTAATTATTGTAAATCTAGGAATTGGGAAGCACAGGTTGATGGAATTCTACAGTCCCCTGATAATGTTACTCAATTTATGAGCCCAACTGAACTTAATTCACCTCCCCTGGAAACTTTGACTAAGGAATGTGTCGATGCTTTAAGGGACCCTTTACTTGCAAATGCCATGATATACAATATGAGCAACTTATTCAAACCTCACAGAATTTGTCATTCCGAAAGGGGATATGCATTGAAAATAAAAAGAAAATAGATTGTATATTTGAACTAATGGCTAGTAAAAACCTTCAAATCTCAAATCCTTTATTGAATCAGTTCCTGGGTCATAACATGGCTCATGAAATGGAGGAGGGAAATATATCAACAACATCAATGGAAGTAGCTGATATTGATATATCTGTAAATTCAGATGAAATAGGAAGGATAATTAATCCAAAGCTGTCATTATTTGAAAATAAGTCAGAACTGGATTCTGAATTAATTATGTTACCTGAAGGACATTAAGTTAACAACAGCCTTATAGAGGAGCTAAAAACATGGAACTTGGAGATTTGGAACAGGGAGATAGAACAGGAAAATGTCAAAAGGAATGAGTGACTAAATTAAAGAAACCCAAAGGACAGCCAGAATATATTTCAAAACACAAGATGAACAAACAAATAACTGAGGTTGAACCTACAGAGAGGATTAATGTGGGGATATCAAGAAATAAATACCCAGAACATTTGGTTAATAAAAGTTTAGATAGTGTAGGGGACATGGAG
Source organism: Neoceratodus forsteri (assembly GCA_016271365.2). Taxonomy (NCBI): domain Eukaryota; kingdom Metazoa; phylum Chordata; order Ceratodontiformes; family Ceratodontidae; genus Neoceratodus; species Neoceratodus forsteri. The sequence continues at coordinate 782,118,160 of CM028133.1, forward strand.
GAGGTGGTTATAGAACCTGATCCATTTATCACTGGAAAAGGTAAAACAAAAAAACAAAAAAGAAGGAAGAAGAAACTGCAGCCCAAGCCAAAATCTAATCTAAAAATTAAAAGGGAAAAACAAGCAAGGAAAACAAGGAAGATCTCAGAGAAGGATAAAGGGTCAAATGTTAGCTGTAAGACTCTGAATATGATTTGGGATAAGGGGAACCTTAATATGTAACTGCATCATCAGAAGAAAAGAAGAAAGATATAGAAAGAAAGGACACAGGTGGATTACATAATATAGAAAAGGGAGATAGAGAACAGGTAGTTGGGAAAGAAGGATTAATGGATCAGAAATTACAGAGTAATCTCAGAGGCTTTTTGAATAGAACTCTGGAAACCGATTTTGTCCTACTGCTTTTCAAAGTCCCGATTATGCCTGAAGAAACAGAAACACAACTGAATGATAGTTTAAAGCAATTTTTGGAGTCAGTTTTACAAATAAATAAAAATTGTGATAATTTGATGTCCAAATTCAGTGTCATCTGACCCCTAATGGATACAGAGTTGGTTATATTACTTTCGGATCAGTGTTATGTTTTAAAGATTATTGAGAACCAAAAAATAAAAATGAGAGAGTTGGGAATAGAAATTGATAAGGTGGTGGCAGCAAAATCAATCTTTCTGGAATTCTATAGCCGAAAAGGATCTGACACAAAGGATGACTTTGTAATTTCTCTATTTGGTCTTAATAACTTTTGGGCTGAGACAAAATATAATCTTCGTTCAAAGTTCCTGGATATATTGCAAAACTTAAAGGACAATAATTTAAACAGAATGATCAAAAGGGTGAAAATACAGGATAGTAATGGACAAATATCAATTTAGGTACAAAATAATTCAGGTCATAAATATATTCTGGCTAAGTCAGAGATATTAGATAGGGTTGAAATGTTCTTACATGGAGAAAAAGAAACAACAGAAAGAAGATGAGAAAATCAGATGAATAATCCAATGGCTAAATATGATTAAGATAGCAAACAGATATCAAATTCTCCAGGACCTGGAGGAATGACAAGAAATAGGTTCAGTCATAAGCATCAAGGAGGCAGGTGGTAGAAACAGATATAACTTACTATCCTGAAATGTTGCTGGAATAAAAAATAGCTTAGCTGATCGATCATTCATGGATTATATTACTCAGTCTAATGGCATATGTCTTCAGGAAACCTGGAACAGAAATTATCTAAAACTAAATGGATATAAAGGTTTTCAAAAAATGGCAACTAGCACCAAGAAATATGGTAGACTTTCTGGAGGTCTAATAACTTGGTGTAAAATAATGGATAATGTGCAATAGTAAGAAATTAACATTGATTCAGAGCACATCTTGCCAGTGCAAATGGTAACAAATACTATGAAAACAATAATTATAAATGTTTACTTCCCCTTAAAAACTTTGAGTTATGCAGAATGAGGAGATACAGAAACACTAATACAATTTATTGAAACTTGTCTTACATACGTTTCATTAGGAGATTTTAATGCCAGAGTTGAACATGCCCTTGAGCTCCCTGATGATTTAGCTGATGTATGTGCAGCTCTGGATCCCCACAACCTTTTTCCACACAGAAAGAATAGAGATACTAAGAGTTGTGAAAGAGGAACAAAACTTGTGAAAGACCTTGAGACTAAGGAAACGTTACTGATTAATGGGCATATAAGGGGTGATGATAAAGGAACGTATACCTATATACAGTAGGTAATAGAGGTGCTTCAATTATAGATCTTTGCTGGATCTCACTTGATTTAATAAGATATTTAGTCAATTTTAGAGTTGGATTTAGAACTGATAGTGAGCACTGTCCCCTTGAAATAAATTTGGACCTTTGGTATCAGATAAGTAAAAGCCCAATGAGTAATGGGGGGGGGGGATAGGTTAAAAGGGGGATTGTTAAATGAATATGGAATGAGAGAAGAAATACTAACACTCGAATATATTATACCAGATGAATATATTATAAAATTTGAAGAAATTATGAAACACATATCATCAGTGATATTAGAGGTATCTATTAGGAAGGAAAAGAAATGTAGTAGATGGTTCGAATCGGACTGCAAACAATCTAAGAAGGAAGTAAATCACTGTGCTAGAATAACTTACTCCACTAGGAACAACAAAATTCAGCTAAATAAAAAAAGGAAAGAATATAAGAAAATATTAGAAAGGAAGAGGAGAATTTACAGGACTAAGATGTGGGATCGTTTCGAAAAAATTACTAGAGAAAACGATGATAAGCAGTTTTGGCAAATGGTTCTAAATGGATGGGATGAGGTCCTGGAGAGAATATAAAATTATATTGATCCCCTAACATGGGAAGAGTATTACAGGGAACTGTTTTATTGACAAAAACATGTGCCACTTACAATAAAAAAATGACTGAATTATATGTAGTAATGAGATAACAGAAGTAGAATTAATCAAAGTCATTATGCAGGCAAAACATCATAAAGCCCCGGGACCAGACGGAGTACCGATGGACATTATAATGGATGGGATTCCATTATGAACACCTGTATTATTAGGCCTATTTAATAATATAATTTACACAGGTAAGATCACTCTGTACTAGAGACAGAATATAATAATTCCAATATGCAAGAAAGGTGATCAAAGAGATCCAAGGAATTACAGGCCAATAAGTCTGTTAGATAATACACAAAAATTGTTTACCAAAATTATATTTAACAGAATAATGGAATGGCTTTGCAGGGAGCAGATGTTAGATGAAGCCCAGGCAGGATTTATGCCTAGCCATTCCACTATAGACCAGTGTTTTGTCCTGACCCATCTAATATATAAGTATACTCTGATTAAAAATCAGAAGCTATTTTGTGTTTTTGTGGATCTCATTTGACAGAGTAGTAAGAGACAAATTATGGGAAGTTTTAGACAATTATGGTTTAGATCCATCAAGTATACTCATAATAAAAAACCTACATGAGGATAATTATACTTCGGTTAGATATAATGCTGCAGGAGACTGCAGTAATAAATTTCCTTCTAATATGGGCCTTAGGCAGGATTGTGTTATGTCCCCAATTTTGTTTAATTTGTTTTTGAACAGAGCGCTTGAGGAATTGAGGGATCCAGAGCTGCACATGCCGAGGTAGGGCTCAAGGACATGTCCACACTTGTCTTATGCCGATGATGTTGTTTTAATTTCAACAAGTTATTTGGGTATAAAAAGGAGTTTGAACTTGTTTTATAGCGAATATACTAAACTACCGCAGCTTTAGATATAAATTTTGAGAAAACAAAGTACATGATATTCAATAAAAATGTAATAAGATCTGGCAAGATGTGCTCTTTAAAATGTAATAACAACATAATTGAGTATGTAAATAAATTATGTTACCTTGGAGTAACTTTTACATATAACCTTAAATGGAAGGAACATTTAAATTTAATAATTAGTAAGACAGATTCTGTGTTGTCACTTTTTGAAAGATTCAATTATAAATATGGAGAGAACTCGATTAGAGGCTTGCTTAAGGTTTTAAATGCTAAGGTATGCTCGAAGATACTTTATGGGGCTGAAATTTGGGGGTTGGAAAAATCAGACAGGCTTGATTCAGTAGTTAACAAGTTTTATAAAGTTATTGGGTCTGCCCAATGGAGCAGCGTCGTGTTTGACAAGACTGAAATTAGGACAATTACCAGTAAGGTGTTATATATATCAAAGGGCAGTAAACTATTGGTTTAAGGTGTATAATATGAAAGAAAATAGACTTCCGAGGATGTGTATTGAAGAAATGTTATACAGAATGGAGGGTTTCATCTATCAGAGCACTAGTATATTGGAGCAAATTATTGAACCTTATGGTTTATTGTAAGTCCTTGTAGAAAGTATTAATACGCCAATTAATGAGCTCGAGGAAAAGATTAAGACAAGAATCAAATATATATCTTATCAAAAGGAAATTGGTCTTGCGAAAAGTTACAGATTAAGCTCTTGGTTGGCTTTAAACTTAAGTAGACAACTGGGCATGATTCAATGCTTAAACATAATAAAAAATCCCCATAACAGAAAGGCATATACTAAATTTAGATTTGGATATGTGGAAAGTAACAGTATAAAAACAAAATTTGGGGCAGCCAATTCTAAATTGTGTGCTTGTAGGCTGGATGAAGGTACTCCATTTCACCTTCTGTTATTCTGTCCATTGTATAGCTCCCAGAGGAGAATATACCTAGGAGAAATCTTGTCAAGCTTAAATATGGAACCATAACCAAAATCAGTTTAATTACCTGTTAAAGACAAATAATAGTACACATTTAGGAAAAAAAATCACAAGATTCTGCAGAATCATTGAATATAGGAGATTAGATATTCAGAAATAAGGAATGAAAAATCAGATAATAGATTAATGGATGGTGCAATATGATGAAGTAATGATGATCTGTGTAATGATGTGTTTTGTCTATTCATATTTTATGTATTTATAGATATAGAAGATGTGTCTGTAACTTATTGTATTTTATAAAATTGTTCCGATAAAATGGCTGTATTTATGGTACTTTTTTGTAATGACAATAATAATATGTCAACAATAAACAAACTGAAACCATGAAGTCAAATGTACGATGGTTGACAGCAGGAAAAGAACTGAGGAGGGCACAGGGGCCACCCACTCTTACAGAATAGGGCGACATCAGCGAGTGACAGAGTGGGTTGCCCCCTGCTGGACTGCTAGATAGAAAGGTTTCTGTGTGGTCCTGGTGCCTGGTGGCTATAGTTCCAAAGGTGTAGCCTGCTGCAAGAGATACCCTCCAAGTTAGATCTAAAACTAGAGAGAACTTTTTAACTAAGCTGTAAATGTAGAAGGAAATTCCATGACATCCAATAAACTGAAGTGAATGCAATTCAAAGAACAATAACGACATTACCTTGACAATTGTGGAGATTTAACTTTTCTTGTTTATTTATTTTTTAAATCTGCTTACCTCTCCCTCCATTTGCCCTTTCTGAAGAAACTCCATACATATACTATTTTAGTTATGGATTAAGTGCCCCACTGCAGAATAATCCAAGGCAGGACAGGATGCCACAGCTCCCCTGAGAGCCCCCTTCTATAGCGGTACTAGTTGCTCTACAAAGGACTTCCCTCCCACCTTACACGTACCCTTTTTAAAGTGACCATGCAATGCTCTCATCTTCCAATTGAGAATGCAGATCAACAGATTGCATCTGAAGATTATGCTGGTCCATTGGTGGACTACAGAAGGGTAAAATAGTGACAACATTTTCTGCTTTATTCATAGATTAAGAGTTCCCTAGGCAAAATGCCAAGCCTTAGACAGTCAATGGAGAAGAAGCCAGAGTCCTGTTTTGAGCCCAAAGAATTTCCTATATCATCCCAAGAAGACTTTCTATGACAAAAAAGTGTCCTCTCATAAACCCAGAGTACCCTCCCAGAAACAAGAACTGTTTTCACTTAACCCAAGGATCCCTCTCATGACCCACAGAGCCCTCTCACAGACTTGGAATCCTCTCATGAAACAAGAGCTCCCCCATCACTCTGAAGTATTGTTTTGTGAACACAAAGTAGTCCTTTCTTTTATAAAAAGATAGATCTCTTTCAAACTTATATACATACAACTAACCTATACATCCAAACTATCTTCAAGCAAAACTGAAGACCTCCGATGAACCCAGAGTCTTGCCATGAACCCTAGTCATCCACACAGAAATGCAGTATGCAACTGCTCTGCTACCAAACCACTAATATTTCCTCAAGTTTAACATCTTGCATAATTCTGACCTTAAAAATGTCAGGTGCTAACTGGGTGCAAATCCAATGCCTACCCATTCAGTAGGCAATATTAATCTTATCTGTAACTTGGTCACACTTAGGTTTATACTGTTTATTGGTAATCAGGTTTATGGAAGTTGTTGGTAACAAAACATATGCTATACTGTACTTTAAACTATAATTTTGATGCACAGCAACCACAACAGTGGCAAGTATTACAACATAAACTACAATTGAAGAGTGACTGAAACATGGTAGAAAGTTACAATTTATTCACAAATCCAACACCTACATTGAAAAACTGGCTATGTTTTGCCTTTTTATACATGGAAAAGCTACCCTGAGAAAAATAAAACTTTCACAGGTTCATTTTTGTTTAATTCAAGGTCCAATAACATACAAAATTAACATACTAACATGCCAGCAGAGTAGGCCTCATGGTCTATCGAGTCTGCTCGGGAGTCAGTACCCTGAATGGGTACCATCACTATCTTCCTGGTTCCTCCCATGCACTCCACCACCAAACCCCCCCCCCCCCGGACAAGCATTCCTCCGCCCCCCGCCTATACCTATCCCAGCCCCTCTTGAACCCTTCTACCAGAGATACCCCCACCTGCTCCTCAGGTAGTGCATTCCATGGTTCCACCTCTCTTTCAGTGAAGTAGCACCTCCTCCTTTCCCCACATAATCTTCCACCCTCCAGCTGTGCCCCCCAGTGACTCCTCCCTCCTTCCTCTGAAGGAAACCATTTAGGCTTAAATTATTTATGCCCTTCAGATACCTGAAGACCTTGATCATATCCCCCCATCCCTCCTCTACTCCAGCGAGAGAAAAGGTTGAGCTCCCCAAGTCACTCCTCGTATGTCCTATCTCCCAGCCCTGGATCATCCTAGTTGCCCTCATCTGGACCTGCTCCAGGAGCAAGATGTCCTTCCGTAGGTGTGGTCACCAAAACTGCATGCAGTACTTGAGGTGTGGTCTAACCAGGCTGTTGTACAATGGCAGAATCACCTCGATGCTTCTAGAGGTGTTACGCAACAGGCAACAAAGAGGGGACTGTTACGCCTGGGTTATGCCCCCAATCGTCCCACATACACATCACACTGTATTCCTGGTCTATTTTACTGTGATAGTGCTATTTTGCACTAACATGTAGATTTTAGGCACCCATCATATAAACATGAGTGCCAGGAATGTGCTTTGCTGCTAATATATGCTAATGTTTATCATGCCTGATTCATTATACCTCATTACAATACAGTTATCTAGATTATGTTTGTCTTTCATAGATATTCCATATATAATCTACCTAATCACCAATAAGATGACTCTGAGGGATCATCAGTGATTATTGTATACTTATATTCTCATATAATTATATGTAGTGTGTGTTTTACACTAAGGCAGATATGCCACATGTAACAGAACCCTGTCAGCACTTCTCTTTGTCTCTAAGCAAGCTGACAGAAATCCTTTGTTATGTCTTATATTATACATAAGCAAGAAATGCCACATGTAGTTTGAACCAGTCAGCATTTCTTTTGTCCAAGCTATAATGCAAATGGAAGCATACTCTGTCTCATATGACACTCATTAGTAATTCTGTCTCCTAAGTCATCAACCAATGGAGAATGACTTAGGACCAATACATGTTTCTCATATCTGTAACTATGAGGTAATCTCTGTTGCTATGCTGTTATCTGTAGTATTCAGCTGTCTGCAACCCACTGTAGCTCCTCTAGAAGGGCAGAAAGCTGGAGTGCGGGGAGAGAAAACAAGATCTTAGAGAACCTAAGATCAACAATTCTGGAGATTATGTACATTCTTCAGATGAGCAGTGATTTTCTCTGTCACATGCTTGGCATAAGTAGTATAATAAACTTTATTAGTACTCCTTGCTTGTTTACAAATGTTTCTTGGCAGACTCCGAGACACATGAATCTGTATTATTATTATTTACCCTACATACCAAGCATGTTTAGGCAACAGAGGTGATCTATTGGTCCAGGCTGCGGCCCTCCTGCATTGCTCAGAATTAATTATTTTGATATCCACCAGAACCCCCAGGTCTTTTTCCCCAACCGAGGCCTATAGAATGCCACCCCCCCCCCGGGTGTACACATGTTCTGGGTTCTCACGCCCTAGGTGAAGCATCTTGCATTTACTGCAGTTAATTTTCAGCTTCCAGGTGTGTGATCACCCCTCCAGGGTATCCAGGTCCCCCTGCAGGGACATTCTACCCTCTTCCCCCTCCACTATTGCTTCAAGCTTAGAGTCATCCACAGAGAGGCTCATTTCGCACATGATACCCCCCCGATATCAGAGATAAAGGCATTAAATAAGAGCAGACCCAGAACTGATCCCTGTGGGACCCCACTCATGACTCCCTTGGAAGATGAGACCACCACATCCACCACCACCTGCTGGGTACATCCAGACAACCAAGTTACAGTCCACCTGACCATCAGTGTCCCCACCCCCATCCTAGCCAGCTTCTCCAGCAGGCCCTTGCAAGGGACTGAATCAAATGCCTTGCTGAAGTCCAGGAAAAGGACATCCACCAGTCTATCCTGATCAAGTGCCACCATCACCCACTCGTAGAACTCCACAAGGTTAGTCTGACACAATCTGTCCGGGATGAAGTCATACTGCCCATCATCAAGGAATCCCTGTTCCCCCAAGAATACTCTCAACCTCTCCTTTAGGATGGCCTCCATCAACTTCTCCACTGCCGATGTCAGGCTGACTGGTCTGTAGTTCCCCTGCTCCTCCCTTGAGTCCCCTTTGTGGATGGGCACTATATGCGCCTGCCTCCAATCCCTGGGCACCCTTCCTGTCTGCAGAGAAGCATTAAAAAGGGCTGCCAGTGGTGCAGACAGGACATCTGCTAACTCCCATAGTACCCTGGGGTGTATACCATCAAGATCCAGGGTTTTGTCCTTTTTTAGGGACTTGATGGCTTCCCACACCCTACCTACAGGGATTTCCTCATCCATACCCTCCCCCCATTTGGCAGACCCAGCATGCCCCCTCCCCCTCTGGGTCACTCCCTCAGCACCCTGCATTTATTTTTTTTATTTTTTTTTTATTTATTTGAGCATCAGTTTACAACCTTTGAGCCAGAGGCTCATTTCCAAAGGTACCTCATCACATTGAGGACAAATACATCACATTACAGGCTCATTGTTACATCACATTGAGGACAAATACATTATATTACAGGCTCATTGTTACACCACAGAGTTTCAAGTTGTAATAAAATGACAACTAATTAAATTGACAGCCATGTATGTTTACAAATATTTGCATGACAGTAGGTGCCCCATCAAGCCAGGCCTCTGCCCTTCAACCCCCCATTCCCCCCCTGCCCTGAAGCTCTACGTCATCCTCCCTAGTGAAGACTGATGCAAAGTACTCATTGAGCACTTCCATCTGTTCATCAGCCTACTCTGCCCATCCTCCCTCTGTCCTCAACCTACAGAACTGCCCCTTCACTCTCCTTCTCTGCCCAATATACCTAAAGAACCCTTCCTCCTGATCCCCTGCATCAGTCTCTGCTCCTTCCTAGACTTGGCCCTTCTAAGCACTCTGGTAACCTTCCTGGCCATCAGAAGATACTCCTCCATATCCAAGATCCCACACAAGCATGTGTACCTACTGTATACAGTCCTCTTCTCCCTTACCACCTCCTTAGTCCACCAGCACTGCTTCCAAGACCTACCCCACTTGCAATTCTCTTTCACATGGTCCCTGGTAGCCTCCTGTATCCCTTCCTTGATGATTTCCCACCTACTTTCCACATCCATGCCCGGTTTTATCTCCTCCAAGCGACCCTTGAGTAGTTCCTCCATTCTCCTAAAGTCTGCCCCTCTAAAATCAATTAATACTCTCCTTGAGTGAGCCCTTTCCTCCCCTGGGTCCATCAGAAACCAGACTATGTTATGGTCGCTTCCAGCCAGGGGGTTCCCCACTTCAAGGTCCCTTACTAGGTCACTATCAGCCAGGACCACATCCAAGATATGTCCCTCTCTCATTGGGTCCATAACCTGCTGAGTTGGGAAAGCATCCTGGAAAACGTCCAGCAGCCTCTGTTCCCTGTCAAAGGGGACATCATAGTTCCCCAGTCAGTAGCCGGTATGTTAAGGTCAGCCAATATCACCACCCCCTCCCCCCCCATCCACAGTAATCCCTGATATCAGCCAGCAGGTAATCCTCCAGGTCATCAGCCAGTATGGGGGAGCCTATAGCTCACCCCCATTTTGGCATTCTTCCCTTCTGGGATTCACAGGGTGACCCATAAGACCTCCACGTTACCCTCTGCTTCCTCCACTCTGATTATCCCTATGTTGTCCCTAATGAACAGTGCTACTCCTCCCTCTCTGCTTATCTCCTTGTCCTTTCTAAGCACAATATACCCACTCAGATTTAGGGCCCATTCGTATCTGGGGGTGGCCCAAGTTTCAGTGACAGCAGCCATGTCCACACCTCCCTCCACCAGCATGGCCTGGAACTCGGGCATCTTATTCCCCAAGCTCCTGGCATTTGTTAGTACCACCCTCCAACTCTTCCCCTCCCTCCCATCCCATTTTCCTCCCAAGAAGTTACACATAGCCACTCTCCTGCCACCCCCAGCGCACCTTCTGTCCCCTGCAGGGTAGAGGACTGAGTCATTCCTTGACAGTTTTTCTGGGATCAGCAACACTGCCCACCCCCCTTCACAAGTTTAAACCCCATTTAGCCTGGATAAATTCTGTAGCATACAAAAGTACTGTGGGAGGAAAAATGACACAGGGTTCATCTTGTCCACCTTGCCTGCCTCAGGGTAGAGACTATAAGCAGGGTTTTAAATAACTGATTAGCAGTTTTTTTTCTTGGGACAATACTAACTGTAGATAAAGTATTTATATAGGTTTTCTAGAAGTGTTATGTATGTTAAACACAGTGAGGCACGTGCTATGCATTTTCACAATGTTTTAGCACTTTTATGAGCAAAACGCTAATCAATTTTTAGAGTTAAATAAAATCCTGATAAGGTATGTCAATTTGATTAATGGCATATCCAAACTTAAATGGCAGAATGCTACCCCATTCCCTAAGCATGCTGATTAGCATTTACAGCATGATTCACAAAACGGCCCAGAATACATGCAATATGAATGTATCTGAGCCATTGTGCTCCACACTCTGATGGTGCTCTGCACTGGATGGCATCCACAGACCCTGTCCACTGTACTTGTCACACTGCTTAGCACAAGGACAGGGAGCAACATGGGGGGATAAAGCAGCGCTGAACACTTGGCATCCAGTTAGATGGCCCATTGGTGGAGCCCTGACTCTACACATAGCAGAAGCTGGCATGATATGGCGATGGATCCCTGACTCCACACATAGCAGAGGTTGGCATTGTATGGCAGTCCTTCACATAACTATCATATCCCCATCATACAACTGAAATGTTATCTTCAGAGTAAGGCACATGGCTATACACAGACATTCTAAGGTGTGGGGACGGGTGATCTGGGCCCAATCATGCCACAATGATTGTCCCATGAGTGTTTGGAGGGACAGCATAGCCACGACTGCAGCCCTTAGAGCAGTGAAGTGTTCACCAGCCCTTATGAACACAGAATACATTTGGTACATGGATTGATGGGGCATGCATGTTATCTATGCACCAAAAAAAATTCATACACAAGACCTTCGTTTCTTTTTATCCACACTCCCTCCTTAAAAACAGGGTGAAGAGCTATGTTATACAGGTAGTCTAATCCATCTTCTAGTCTTCTCTACAGGACTTTCTTTTTCATCCACACTTACTGCCAAATAACAGGAAGCGGAAAATATTCCCTCTTGCTTTCATCCACAATTCCTGCCTAACAGCAGGATAAGACACTACACAAAAATCACAAATATTATCTTATACTGCAAAATGGACACAGCCAGCTGCGAAAACTGTGGGGCACTGTACAATAGGGCCTATCATCGGCAACCAGGACACTGCCTTACACGGGTCATTGCACACCTCACAGCCCAGTTACTGGATGCTTGGACCATAATTTATTACCTTCAGTACAGAGAACTCTACAACAGACCTCCTCAACACCCACACCACCAGGGCCAGAGTATAAGTCATGGGCCAACACATGGTGTGGGGTCTGGGGACTGGCAGGTGGTTAAGAAAGAGGCATCATAAAGAGTTGAGGAAAGAAGTCTCTAACCAGAAGCACTTGCCACCCAGTCCATCCAAAAACAGGTTCATGCCACTGGAACCAACCTCAGACAATGCAAAACATGGAGCAAAAAACAAGCAACCTGCATATGTTACTATTCAAAATAAAACCAATACCAATAAAGACAAAAACAAAGAGAAACTTCTCATAATTGGGGATTCCATGATCCGTGGAGTGGAACCCTATCCAACTCAAAACAAGAAAAGCGAAATTGTGGTTCAGCTGTTACCAGGAGCCTCTGCAAAAAGGGACACCAACTGCATAAAAACAATAGTGCAGGAAGCAGGAGATATAACGCACATCACAATACACCTTGGAACAAATGACTTGGCCAATCACAAGGTACAGGAGTGCAAGAAACACTTTGAGGAACTAGCCAGAGAATTGTTTTCACTTTCATCCAAACTGGCCTTCTCAGAAGTTCTACCAGTATGGAAAAAAAGGAGAAGGCACCAAGCGAGTCAGAGAAGTTGAAGTTGGCGAGTTCAACTCATGGCTGTGTGAATGGTGCCAGGACAGAGGATACCACTATATAGGAAACTGACAGAACTTCTGGGAAAGTGCATTTGTTAAATATGATGGCCTGCACCTGAATAGGGAAAATGTGAGCACTTGGACAAAAATGTGATGTCTACGCAGGGTATTTAAACTGAAAAAAGGGGAGATGGTGACAGCTCACACCTTCACCATTGGTGGGCTTGTCATCAATCCCTGAAACACCACAGGAGCACATACATCTCCAAAACTTAAATGGAGACGACATACACCTTGACTGCCAAAGTATCAATTACCATTCCCAAAAAAAAGGCAATTTGCATAATCTCATGGGTGGAAACAGCAATTTAGAGCAGTGTAGGAAGAGGGTGCAACCACAAACAAAAGGGGAGGCACGTTCCTGGAAAGTGACTGCTGCAAACACTAGAAGCCTAGCAAACAAACTACCCAATCTCATGGTCATTACGGAAGTGAAAAGGTTGGACTGGGTAGCTGTGACAGAAACATGGTTCATGGAAAACCATGGTTGGGACACAGCTATACCAGGATACAACCTATTCAGAAAGGGTAAAAAAAAAGGAGGGGGGGAGTAGCCATTTACATTTGGGAAAAAATAAAAGCCACAGAGGTGCAGGGACACCCTGGGAACACACAGTCACTGTGGCTAACAGCAGAAACAGGAAAAACCTTCAAAATTGGTATCATTTACAGGCCCCCAAATCAAGGAGAGAAAGGGGACAAAGACTTAATAGAGAAAATATACAAAATGACTAACAGAAACGAAGTGATACTGGTAGGGGACTTGAACCTCCCAGATATAATCTGGAGTACACAAACGGTGGCAAAGACAAGCAGCAGAGACTTCTTATTGTCCCTACAGGGTGCAGGACTGTGTCAACTTGTTAAAACCCCAACAAGGGAAGATGCCATTCTTGACTTGGTCCTCACAAACACTGAGAGGGTAAAGGAAATTGATGTGGGGTGCCATATCGGAAATAGCGACCATCATATGGTTAGCTTCAAAGTAAACATAACAGAGGAAACCTGCCACTCAAAAATAAAGGTGCTAGATTTTAACAAAGCCAGGGAGACTCTCCCAAAAAAAGTCCAGGAGTGTAGCATCTTTCAAGAGAAAGAGATGTGAAAGAACAAGGGGGCACAATTCAAAGATAGAAGGGGGACGGCTCAGGGGCAATGTGAGGAAATATTTTTTCATGGAGAGAGAGTGGTGGACACATGAAACCACCTTCTAGGAGGTTGTAGGGTCTAAAACAGTAGGGGAATTCAAGCATGCATGGGACAGATGTAAGGCAATTATAGTGGGGGGTAGGAGGAAGCAAGCTGTTGATTAAGTGGAATCTGCAGCTTATCCAAAAAGTAGGGAAACGGGCAGACTGGGTGGGCCAAGAGGTTCTTATCTGCCATCAAAGTCTATGTTTCTAAAGCTGACTTCCAAAAAATGAGAACCCATTATAAGAAATTACTTAATTGAAGCAGATAAGGAGGAGGTTGAGGTCAGGAGGGTAGCATCTTTCAGAAAAAGAGATGTGTAAGAACAAGGGGGTACAATTTAAAGATAGAGGGGGGACAGTTCAGGGGTAATGTGAGGAAATTTTTTTTCATGGAGAGACTGGTGGATACATGGAACAGCCTTCCTGAGAAGGTTGTTGGATCTAAAACAGTGGGGGAATTCAAACATGCATGGGACAGACACAAGGCAATTATAGTTGGGGGTTGCAGGAAGTAGGCTGTTGGTTAACTAGAATCTGCAGCTTATCCAGTAGGTAGGGAAATGGGCAGACTGGGTGGGCCAAGTGGTCCTTATCTGCTGTCAAAGTCTATGTTTCTATGCGGGGGAGACTTAAGAGAACAATAAAGACAGCCACAGACCAATGCGCCAGGAGGGTCAGTAAGGCAAAAAGAAGAAGAAATCCTCTATGGTTTTCCAAAGAAGTGGCAAGCATAGTAAAAGAAAAAAGAAGGCGCACAAGATATACCAAGAAACTAAGATGGAAAAAGATTGGGATTCGTACGAGCAAAAAAATTAGAGATGCCAGCAAAAGGATAAGACAGGCCAAAGGCTAGATAGATGAAAAGGTAGCAGAAGGGACAAAGAGTGGTGACAAATCATTTTTTTAGATGCATCAGGGAAAGAAGGAAGGTAAAAGGGTATATTGTGAAGATTGCTACAGAGGAAGTGAAAACAACGGAAGATGACTGAGAAGTACTTGTTTAGAAATTACAGACCAGTAAGCCTCAAGTCTATAATAGGGAAATTGATGGAGACGCTGCTCAGAGGCTCATAGCATTTCTCAAAGCTAGTGGCCAGCAGGATCCCAAATAGCACAGATTCATGGCAGGAAGGTCATGCCAAATTAATCTGGTTGAGTTTTTTGACTGCATTACAGACGTTGTGGATGACAATGGGGTGGTGGATGTGGTCTACCTAGACTTTAGCAAGGCCTTCGACTCAGTTCCACACAGAAGGCTGGTAAAGAAGTTCAAATACACAGGGGTTGGCCAAAAAGTGTTAAAGTGGGTACAAAATTGGCTACAGGGCAGAACACAGTGGGTACAGGTAAACAGAGTGCCAACGGTGGAGGGTAGGATGACCAGTGGAGTGCCCCAGGGCTTAGTACTGGGGCCTTTGCTCTTCAATATTTTCATAGTAGACATCGCTAATGGACTAGAGGGGAAGGTGAGTCTGTTCACAGATGACACCAAGATATGTAACAGAGTCGACACCACAGAGGGAGTAGGCAAGATTGAATCAGACCTCAAGAAACTCAAAGAATGGTCTGGAGCATGGCAGCTGAGTTTCAATGCCAAAAAGTGCAAAGTCATGCACATAGGAAAAAGCAATCCAAAGAAGGAGTAAGACTTGGGAGAGGAAAGACTAGCTGCCTCCAACCAGGAGCATGATCAGGGAATCATGATCTCAGACAACCCGGAAGTGGGAAAACAGTGCGAGAAGGCAGCACTGAAGGCCAGGAGAAGGCTGGGAATGCATTGGAAGGGGAATCACAAGCAGGAGGAGGGAGGTGGTCCTGCCATTGTACAGACCACTGGTCAGGCCACACCTGGAGCACAGTGTCCAGTTTTGGAGGCCTCACCTCAAAAAGGACATTGACTAGATAGAAACAGTGCAGAGAAAGGTGACAAAAATGATTTGGGGATTGTATGAGATGTCCTATAGAGAAAGACTGAGACAACTAAACATGTTTTCCCTTGGAAAAGAGAAGGGAGAGGGAAGACATGATCAAAACATTCAAATATATAAAAGGTGTAAACAAGGTACAGACACAGGAACAAGGAGGGCAGCAGAACCAGGGAACATGACCTATGGCTGAAAGGAAGAAGGTTCTCTACCAACGTCAGGACGTTTTTCTTCACAGAGAGGGTCATAGATGTCTGGAATAGCCTGCCCCCAGAGGTGGTGGGGCTAACAAAGTTGTGGGATTCAAGAATGTCTGGGATAGACACAAAGGAGCCCCCACAATAAAGGACAACTAAAGGGGTAGGAAAAGACAAAAAACACTGGGCAGACTAGATGGACCAGGTGGTCTCCTTCTGCCATCACCTTCCATGTTTCTATGTGTCCACCACCAACCTGGCTATATGGCTGGTCTGGCTTTAAAAAAAAGTGCAGAAAAAAACAAGATTTAGGTTTGCATTAAGTGTTGCAGTACAGTGCTGAAAACTGCCAAAAAGGAGTATTGCAGCTGCCAGTATAACAGAATAAAACCCACATTCCACTCATAGAATTTCTTTTTCAACATTCTTCATTCTAGGTAAAACATAATCATGTAGACTTTGATTTTGGTGACCAAAACCTTTCAAACTCTTGCGGACATTATCAAGTTTACCTCGTCAAATATGCCATGACTATTAAAAGGTGAATGGTAAGGGTTAATGGGAGCAGGCTATGTCTCAAACATTGCTTACCTTTGCCAGCTATGTCTCCAGATATTCCAGTAACATTATTTTAAACATAAATATTTTTTGTAATTGATTTCTGATGTTTTGGCAAATGCAGACTTGAAGAAGGCACCATGTGGAGGCCAAATAAGTGGTAGCAATAAAATGTGGTTAAACCAGCCAAAATAATTACTTGTTTGCCACCACTGATGTAACTGACATCGCACTGCATGGGAAGTGCTCCATTGTTTTTATGAATTTTGGCTGAATTTTAAACTTTAAAATTAGATGTACAGTACAGTAACATTTAGACCAATGTGCTTAAAATAAAATCAAACTATATACAGTACTGATATAATCAAAATTATGTAGATATAGTGTTAAGCTGTACCGATGTACTTTTAAACTGTATTAATATACTTTGAAACTTTACTGATGTACAAAGGAAACTGTGTTAATATTTTAATATGCATCATAACATGAAATTTGTATTGATAACACTCATTAATGTTGGCTGGATTTCAAGTTTTCATTTAAAAAGTTTTTAACCCTAACAGTTGAAAAGATAACCCTTTTTAAAGAAACTACATTTAGACAAGAATAACTTTGGGAATGTTAGTGCTAAAAATGTGTTGTTTTTTTAATTAAACTTTGGAATCAGGCTGACAGAGTTATGAGCTGTTGATTTAGTTTTAATAAATCAGTATATTATTAATATATGATATTAATGCATCCATCTGCATGTAACTCTCTGGGCTGAGGGAGGAGGAGGAGGCCAGACTCAAGGTTGAGTTGGCTTAAGTTTGGATGACCTTCTTCCCCACCCAGGGACCACCTAGTCTGCCACCACTACCTCGGAGGTTGCCCAGAAGGAGGAGCAGCTGGACAATAGTGGGCTCAGGGAGGGTTAGGGTGGTGGAGTGTAGGCACATCCCCCATTTGGTACCACTATAAAACACCTACACCGCACTGACCGAGCATGCCTGTCCTACAGAGCACTCAAAGTTGTGGGCGGGGTGGATGTGGGGGTCTTCCATAGCCGAGACCCCAAGGGGGGGGTGAAAGAGGACCCCAGAGGAGGAGGAAGTGAATCCTGGTGGGGGACTCCACAGTGAGGGGGATATAGTTGGGGGAAGGTAAGGATGAGGAAAGGGAGGTTAGGTGCTTTCCTGGCACCACGGCTTGCAGGGATGGAAAGAGGATCCAAAGGATCAGGGAAGCAGCTGGAAAGGAGGGAGGGCTGAACATCACAGTCCATCTGGGGACAAATGACCTAGCTAGGGATGAGTCAGCAATAGTTCAGGAGGAGTTTAGGGAACTGGGGAGGGGTCTTAGGCAAATAGCATGATCTGTGACCTTCTCAGAGTTGTTGCCTGTCTACAAAAGGGGGAGGACTGGATTCTCTGCACCAGGATCTTCAACGCATGGCTGAAGGAATGGCACAAAGGAGGGTTTTGGCTACATTAGGGACTGGAGCCCTACCTGAAAGAATAAGGGCATGTTCAGGGGCGACGACCTTCATCCATCCAGGAGTGGAACCATGGTCCTCAGTGAATGGTTTAAATGCTACTTTGAAAGCTTTTAAACTAACTGAAGTGGAGGCAAAATGAGGCAGGGAGACATAAACTGTCCCACCCCCAACAGGCACATGAGGTCAACAATGGGAATCCTGAGGGAGTGAAATACCAAAGGAATACAAGGGTAAAAGGAAAGAGAGATAGTAAAAAAAAAAAAAAAATCATGCAGGAAACAAAGGAGGACAAATGGGAACTAAGAGGGGGGATGACATGACAATCTAGACAGCCATGTGTGCAAATGCTTGAAGTCTGGGCAATAAGATTGCAGATCTAGAGACAACCATGGCAGATGTGAACCTGGACATAGTAGCAATCACTGAGTCATTGTGCAATGAAAACCAGGACTGGGGTGTAGCCATACCAGGATATACTCTGTTCAGAAAAGTCAGGGTAGGTAACAAAGGGGTAACAGTGGCTCTTTATGTCAGGGACAATATAAAAGCTACAGAAATACAGTTACAGCAGGGAGGAGCTGAGGTACTGTGGGTCACCCTGGTGATACAGGGGGTGGGCATTATTCACACAGGAGTGATCTGCAGACCTCCAGCACAGGTGGGAGAGGTGGATAAAGACAGGATGGAAGCAATTCTATCACCTGTTGCTTTCCTAGCTCCAACTTTTCCAGCTCATCTCTGGGACTGTGCCAGCTGATCTCCCGCTCCCCTCTCTCTCCTCCTTTTATCTGCAACTATTTTGAAGAATTTAGGACCTGAAACTTGTGACAATGCCTGCTCCCAAGGCAGCTGGTTATCTCTCTCAAACTTGTTAACTGCAATGGTTTGTAATCAGCTACAAAGCTACTGTCTTGTCCTGCTAGTATTCCTATGTTAGATACCTGTATTTCTGTCCTATGTGAACTGTACCATTGTAACTGTTGTAACCATTTTGTCTCTTGACATGGAACCTGTGTAAAAGAGCTCATAGCTCAAAGGTTTATTCCAAAGTGTTAAATAAATAAATAAAATAAATCCAAAGGATAGCATGCAAACGGGAGGTGTTGCTGGTAGGGAACTTCAATCTACAGGGTGTGGACTGGAGCCTATCAGCTGTGGCAACAATCAGAAGTAGGGACATCCGGGAATCCCTGCAAGTGGCATTCCTCAGGCAACTAGTTAAGAAACCCACTCATGGGGAGACAATACTGGACCTGGTACTGACAAATGGGGACAGTGTTGCTGATGTCACAGTGGGTGGCTACCTGGGGACCAGTGATCACTGTACGGTGTGGCTCAATGTAAGTACTGGGTCAGAATCAGGCCACACTAAGACGAGGGTCCTAGGCTTCAGGAGGGCTGATTTTAAGGAAATGGGAGAATGCCTCAAGGACACCCTAACAGGGATAGGGAAACCTGGGAGTCAAGGAACAATGGGCAAAAATAAAGGTGGGCATTGAAAAGGCAACAAATCTCTGTGTCAGGCAGGTTAACAAGAGAAAAAAAGAGACCACCATGGTTCTCTAGAGATGTAGCAAAGAAAGTAAGGGCAAAAAAATAGCATTTAGAAGGTACAAGAGGACACAGAAGGAGGGGGTAGGGAGAGTCACCAGGAGAAACAAGCAAGGCAGGGACAGCTGTTAGGAGTGCAAAGGCACAAATGGAGGAGAATATTGCCCAGTCAGTAAAAGAGGGGATAAAACATTTTTTAGATATATGAGTGAAAAAAGAAAGACCAAAGGAGGGACAGTCAGGCTGAAAGGGGAAGGAGGGGTTTGAGAGGAAGAGGACCAAAAAAAAAAAATATCAGACATATTGAACAATAATGTTTGTTCAGTATTTATGGAGGAAGGGGTAGGTGATGGGGCAAAGATAAGCAACAAGGGCATAGCAGTGTCAGTGGCTCAGCAGGTTGCACACTCGCCTCTGAGGCTGGGAGATCAGAAGGCCATGGGTTCTATCCCTACTCCAGGCACTTGGGTTAAATCCTAATACTGACACTGTAGTGCAGTATGGGGGGGGTGTTGCACTCCTAAGGTGCCTTTTTTTTTTTTTTATGAGATGTTAAACCCAGGTCCCGTCTGCCTGTTCTGGTGGTAGTTCAGGTGGATGTTAAAGATCCCATGGCACTTCTCTAAAAGAGTAGGGGTAAGTTTTATTGCAAAAGAAAGAAATCAGATCCTATCCAAACCACAAGAAACACAAATCATAACTCATAGACCACAATATATGAGTGAGCTATTGATACATTGTACTGGATGTGGATAGGGTGTGGGACAGTGTGCTGTGTCTTGAAATATACCTTTTAAATCAAATGAAACAAAAGCTGTGATAATTTTTTAATTGTGGTGCAATTGGAGCCCTCCTTTCCAAACAGGAAGCAGGAAGAAAGGAGCTGTAGTCTTCCATACTGGGGTGGCGAACTATCACTTTGTTTTACTAACATTTTAATTTGTTTGTGCAGCAGAACACACTCTCTGGGCCTTATTTATCTTGTGCCCAAGGTCTTGCACAGAATATTTTTATTTGTTATAGCAACTTGTTTGCGATCAGTCCTGCAACCCCACACTCACTTCTGGGTCAGCTTTGGTATATAGCTTGGCCCTGCTGTGAAAACGGAAACCCATGATAGTCGCATGCGGATATGCGCACAGAGACATGCGCATTGGCGTGTGTTGGCTGTGTCAGCTGGGGAGGCTGAGATAAATCGGAAATAAACAAAGTAAGTCCTAGCTAATTAACATGAAGCAGTGTGCAAAGTGTGATATGTATACAGAGGGGGAGGACCAGGGAGGCTTTGTGTGCAGTAAATTTTCTCTAATAGAGGTCCTAACAGAGGATTAGACCAACTTAGAAAGAGACTGCAGGTACAAGCTGAAATCACTTCTCTAGAGCAATATAGTGACACCATGGTAGATAGTAAGTCAGAAATGCCAAAAAGGGCGATCAAAGCAACAACTCAGCCCCTGCGACCTGTTTGCCCCCATCACCACATCTCGACAAAAAAAACGGACCTCTGCATGGATATTGCCTGCACTGATCCAGCAACTAAAAAAGAGAGATAATCTTTGGCACATAGCAAATGACTCTGGTAGGGTGGCAGACAGGCAAGCCTATAGGGCAGCCCGCAACCAATGCACCTGGGCCATCAAGCAGGCAAAAGCTATATACTATCAGGCTGCTTTGACATCCTCCTGGGGTTCATCCAGAGCCTTCTGGGACAACATTAAAGAACTGAATGGTAAGACCCTCCCCCCGTCTCAGATTGTCATTAATGGGGCAGTCTCAACAGACCCAACATGTATTGCAGACTGCCTTAATAAAACCTTCACGGACTTAAGTGCAGTTCTCCCTGACCATTTTTTTGACCCAGTTTCCACGCCCACCTACACTCACACTTCCAGGCCGCAATTCCATTTCCGGATGATCTCACCCCAGGATGCCAAACCTTTTCTTCTAAAGTCCCTCGCCTCTCATAACCCAAGTAATGACCTCTTGACTCCAGGATGCTCGACCACGCTGGATGTCATGCTTTTCCCTCACGCTCATCATAAATAAATCCTTAGGCTTAGGCCAATTTCCAGATGCTTGGAAGCAGGCTGAAGTAACCCCATCCATAAGTCTGGGGACCGTATACTACCAAATAACTACAGGCCCATCTCCATCCCCCCCCCAAAGCTTTAGAAAAAATAGTAACCTCACAGCTCACAGAATACCTAGCTAAATATGACCTTCTATGTCCTGAGCAACATGGGTTTCGTCCTGGCCACAGCACATCCACCGCCCTCCTGGAATTCTCCCACCACATACACTCTGCGCTTGACAAGGGTCAACTTGCAGGGCAGTTTTCATGGACCTATCCAAGGCATTTGACACTGTGTGCCACCCTTGCTGTTAAACTCCTAAACCAACTGGGATTTCTTCCGCCCCTGAACTGGTTCTCAAGCTACCTGCACAACAGGTCCCAAAAGGTTAAGCTAAATGGGACCTCTCCTCCAACCTACCAGTACTCTCAGGGGTCCCATGAGCTCCATCCTTGGACCCACCCTCTTCAGTCTATTCCTTAACACCCTCCCAAGCTCCTGCTCCAACAAAATACTGCTCTATGCTGATGATGCAGTAATCCTAGCATCGCACTCTGACCCACTCCTACTCCAAGGCACGCTGCCAGCCTCCTCACGCTGAAAAATGGTTCAGTAACCATCGATAGTCCTGAACCTGAAAACAAAGTTCATGCTGTTCTCACATCGGCAAAACAGCGCCAGGGACACTCCTTCACATCACCACCAGCATGCTCCTCACACTAGAACAGGTAACAACATATAAGTACCTGGGCATCACTTTTGACTCGGCCTTACTTTCCACGCCCACCTAAAGCCCTGTCATCAGCCATGAATTCTAGGATCGGGCCTCTACCGCCATAAAGATTGCCTCCCAGAATCTGCCTTAAACCAGCCATTACCTCATCTGTGTTGTCACTGCCGACTCACGGACTTCCAATTCTACGCAGCGGCTGACCCCTCCTCCTTAACAAAAGTCCAGACCTCTATTAACAAAGCCTGCAGGCTCCCTCACCGTGCCCACAGCAGAACCCACACCTGCCTGCTATACTCCGCTGCTAACATACTCACTCTTGAGGAAAGACTGAAATATCATACCTGCCTACTGGCCAAAAAATCCATATCAGGGCTTTGCCCACCAGGGGTCTCCTCATCCCTGCAGCTGGCTGTCCGGCCCTTACCAACCCGTAACTCCACTGCAGCCACCTTCATAGTTCCCAGGGCAAGGACCTCTCGCTGCCAAAGATCCTTTTATCATAAAGCTCCGGCCTGGTTTAACTCCATTCCTGAGGCTATCACTAAGATCCCTGGGATTGGCCGGTTCAAAATTGCCCTCCGCCAACACATTATTGACAGCCGATGTTGTAATTGCCTGTAGTGGACCAAAACCCTGTCTCGCTTAGCTCTATGCCCCTTGGGTCCCATAGACGCCTGGATGCTGGTACAATTGAACAGACCGTAATAATGATGCTATACAATCGATGTGTATGATATACCGATGTGTATGATGTTATACAATGATGCGTGTAACCCAACATATGCTTGTACCTGTATAATTGTTGCCTGCGACTCTATGGTGTATTTATGTATCTCACCTGTATGTAACCTCTGTCTTAAACCTCACTTAATTGTTGTCTCCCCCCTCCAATGACGAGGTACCTTTGTAAACGAGTCCCTGACTCAAAGGTTGTAAAACTGATTATTTCAATAAATAAAAAATAAATAAAAACAATAGCTGAGGACTCAAAATTGGATGATGATGTGGATGACTGGTGCCAAGTAAAAAGAAATACTAATAAAAGAGGAAGAAGGAACATTGGGGGGTTAAGCAATGTGTTGACGTCCAACAGATTCAGCGCGCTTTCACCACACATCCATCTAAACCAGGAGGATGCATCACAAACTCAACCAGGCCCCGACACAGATAATAGCTGTCATGGTACAACTGTTCATCAAAAGTGTACAAGCATTAACACTACACCAAATTGTTGTACCCCACATGATATTTTGCTGATAGGTGATTCAATGTTGAAATATACAGATCAAATTCTTTGTAGAAATAAAAACAAATTTACCTCAATCAGTGCTAGGGTTGCCACCTATCTGGTTTTTGACCGGATAATCCAGTTTTTAAGGTCCTTATCCGGTCATCCGGTTTCGGTTACATGCAGTCCGGTTTTTGTGCCATTTTGAGTGCTCATATACTCTTAAAACTGATGCATCAAATCATTTACTGTTTTGGCTGCATTACATGTCCAGGTTACAAAGAAGTTCTGCTGTCACAGACATTCAGACCTGCCTTTGTCTGTAAAACCAGACTGTCTGAGAGGTGTAAAGTATGGCCATTAAGATCATTAGCAGTAAATTAACCTATTCTTTTCCACTCTGAATTTTAAGTATGGTCTTTTACTGCTATGACAGGAAACAGTTTTTACACCTTTATGTGCTCTCATGTGTTTCTTTTTGTTTGTTCTATTTATGGTAAGTTTTAGACCCATTTTTGTTAAATTAATAATCTAACTTTTATTGCTTTTATCACTACATTTGCTCTAATTTTTTGTATTACCTGAACATTCCATGATATTTGCTACACTTTGACAGGTCATTCAGATAAACAGCATGGAATGGTATATCTGAAATTGTGGAATGTCTTAGAAATATGAAAAGAAACAGCAGTAGCTACTGAGGTAAAGGGGAACACAGTGCAGTATTAAGGGTACCACAAGCACTGATAATTAAGTTATCAAAAATTGATCAAAGCAAAAGACTACATGGCTGACATGGAAAGGAAAATGGGAGAGTGTTTAACAGAGGGCTGAGCAATAAGCTGTGGCTGAGCTTGGCACATCCAGCAGACCTGAGTTTGATTCCCACAGCCTCTACCTACATACTGTGTGACCCTAAGCAAGTCACTTAACCTTTCTGTGCTCCGGGTCACTCCTGTAAAATGGGCTATATGGCCTATGGGAGTTAACCTGGTTACCAAAGAATGAAAATAAATGACTGAATAAATAAATCAAATACATAACAGCATAAAAATAATTTCCTATCACTAGTAATGTATATTCCAACATTACAAATGGCTTTGAAGGAGGAGTGATATACTCGACAGTCATAAAAAAAGGGGTGGCGCCAGAGGCGGAGTTTGGGGTGTGGTTTCAGATCCAGTTTTTACCTCATCTAAAGGTGGTAACCCTAATCAGTGCATTACCAGGAGCTGGGATTGGGGATATCAAGTGATTATTGCCAGGTTTAACAGAAAATACTAGCAAACCAGTCACTCTGCTACATGTAGGGGTTAATGATATTGGTAAAAGAAATTTGACAGATATCCAGAGGGATTTTGAATTTGTAGGACACACATTTAAAAGGGATATGATCTTATCATCTCTGGAATCTTACCTGTGCCCAGGGCTAGTTTAGAATTGACCAGGGAAATTAGAAGATGCAACAGATGGCTAACACACTGGTGCCAGAGGGAGGGAGGGGCTCAATTATGTGGATCACTGTCAGGATTTTCAAGCTCCCAATTTATTTTCTCAGGATGGGTTACACTTAAATAGAAAGGGCAAATGCATTTTTTGACTTAAACTTAAAAGTATACTAGACTTTCATTTAAACTAATAGATGGGGGGAGGGGCTAGAAAAGCAAACATGGAAAAATATTTTAATAAACCTAAGCAATCTAAAATCAACTTTCTGTCCCTAAATGCCAGAAGTCTGGGTAATAAAATGGATAAACTCCAGCTGGTTTTGCATGATCTAGACATACAGTACATATATGTGCTATAACGGAAACCTGGTAGAAACAGGATGACAAGTGGGACAAAAATATTCCAGGGTACACCCTTTACAACAAAGATAGGGTACAAACCAGAGGTGAAGGTGTGGCGTTGCACATTTAAGAGGGTATTATGGTAGAAAATATGGATACCTCCAACTGGGAGAACTGTGAAGTAATATTGGTAACACTAAATCCATCCCACATCAACAGATTTAATATTGGTTTGGTATATAGACTCTCCGCAATAACACCCATGGAGGATTCCATATTGCTAGATTTTATAAATCAGTTAGTTCAAAAGAAAAATGTGGTACTTCTGTGTGATCTAAATCTCCCGGGTATTAACTGGGAGAATTTAGATGCTAAAATGGCCACTGAAAAGGAATATTTAGAGGTGTTTAACCTGGCAGGGTTGGACCAATATGTGACTGATGACACCAGAAAAAAATCACATCCAGGATCTTGTCCTAAGCAATATGGGTCAAGCGATCCAAGGTTGTACAGTATTGCCTCCACTGGGAACTAGTGACCACCAATTGGTTAGTTTTAATTACATGGGTGAGATAAATAAAACTTTTGTCAATACATTAATATATAAGTTCGACTTAGCCGATTTCAATGGCATGAAGAGGGTCCTATCATACTGGAACTGGGAAAATGATTTTAGGAGAGCATCCTTACATTCCATGTGGCAGTTATTTGTTAATAAATTAAATACCTTGGCCCAGATGTAAGTACCTGTGTCAAATAAGTACAACAGAGCAAGGAAATATCTTCCCACCATGGTTGACTCGACAAATCAAGAAAGCTATTAACAATAAAAATAGGATGTTTAAAATTGCTAAGATAAATGGAGATGACGACAGTTGGGATATGTATAGGCAATGCCTGAAGACTACAAAAAGGAAAACAGAACAGGCCCAAAAAAAAATTATGAGCTCAAGTTAGTATAGAAACACAGAATTTGACGGCAGATAAGGACCGCTTGGCCCACCTAGTCTGCCCATTTTCCTACCTAACAGATAAGCTGCAGATCCTAGTTAACCAACAGCTTACTTCATCCTACCCCCCACTAGGACTGCCTTATGTCTGTCCCATGCATTCTTGAATTCCCCCACTGTTCTTGACTCCAAGACCTCCTCAGGGAGGCTGTTCCATGCATCCACAACCCTCTCTGTGAAAAAATACTTCCTCACATTAACTCTGAGCCGTCCCCACCCCATCTTCAAATTGTTCCCCCTTGTTCTTGCACATCTCTTTTTCTGAAAGATGCTACCCTCTTGGACTTTGTTGATTCCCTTGAGGTACTTGAAAGTTTCTATCATGTCCCCTCTCTCCCTTCTTTCCTCAAGGGTATACATATTAAGCTCCTTTAGTCTTTCTTCATATGTCTTCTGGTGCAGACCCTGCACCATTTTGGTTGCCCTCCTCTGGACAGCCTCCACTCTGCCTATGTCTTTGCGGAGATGGGGTCTCCAGAACTGCATACAGTATTCCGATGGGGTCTCACCAACTGTCTCTACAGAGGGATAACAACTTCCTGTTTTCTACTATTGATGCCTCTCCCATGCATCCCAGTATCCCCAGCCTTCCTTACTGCCTTCTCACATTGCTTGCCCACCTTTAGGTCATCTGATATAATTACCCCCAGGTCCCTTTCCATTTTTACTGTTGTCAGTATCTCACCCCCCATTGTGTACTCTTCCCCTGGGTTTTTGTTTCTCAGGTGCATTACCTTGTACTTCTTTGCATTGAATCTGAGCTGCCATACATCTGACCATTCCTCCAACCTTGACAAGTCCCTTCTCATCCTTTCCACTCCCATCTTGTGTCTCAACCCTGTTGCAAATCTTTGTGTCATCTGCAAAGAGACATACTTTTCCTTCCAGTTCCTCTGCAATGTCACTTATAAAGACATTAAAAGGGACTGGTCCTAGTACTGAACCCTGCGGTACCCCACTAGTAACCCTCCTTTCTTCATTGTGGACTCCATTTACTACTACCCTTTGCGTCCTGTTGTCTAGCCAAATTTTTATCCAGGTTACCACCTTGGGACCCACTCCAAAGCTGGCTAACTTGTGTATTAATCTTTTGTGTGGGACTGTATCAAATGCCTTGCTAAAATCTAGGTAGGCCATGTCTACAGCCCCTCCCTGGTCTACTACTTTGGTCACCCAGTCAAAGAAATCTATTAGATTCGTCTGACATGACCTTCCCATTGTGAATCCATGCTGCCTTGGGTCCTGTGCCTCACTGGCCTCTAGGTACTCAACAATTCTTTCCTTCAGAAGTGATTCCATCAATTTCCCTACCACTGAGGTCAAACTATCTGGTCTGTAGTTTCCTGCCTCTGTCCTGCTCCCACTTCTGTGAAGAGGAATCACATCTGCCCTCCTCCAGTCCTCAGGTACCACCCCATCCTCCCATGATTTGTTAAAGAGAGTAGTTAGCAGTGTCACTAGTTCTACCCTTAGTTCTTTTCGAATTCTTGGGTGAATCCCATCAGGCCCCATTGCTTTGTCCACCTGCAATTTTATTAGCTCTTTCAGAACCCTTTCTTCTACAAATGGACTGGTATCGACCCCCCCGTCTACAGAGTGTTTCTTTTGTTTAGTTTAGGTACCTCTCCCTCCTCTTCCTTTGTGAATACTGAGCAGAAATATTTGTTCAGTATCCCTGCTTTTTCAGTGTCACCCTCTATCCACATTACCTCCCCTTTATTAAGCCTCAGTATCCCTCCTTAGGTCTTTCTTCGCTCCCTAATGTACCTATAAAAGGTCTTATCCCCCTTCTTAACAGAGTTGGCTATCCTTTCCTCGGTTTGAGCCTTTGCGATTCTGACTGCCTTCCCAGCCTCTTTCTGCTTTAACTGATAAAGTTATCTGTCCTGCTCCTTCTGTTTCCCCTTATATTTCCTGAATGCTTTCCTTTTCTCCTTAACTTTCCCTGCCACCTCTTTTGAGAACCATAGCATTTTTTTCCTTCATTGTGTTTTGTTGATTTGCTTTACACAAAGGCTTGTTACTTCTGTGATGGCTGTTTTGATTACTCCCCATTGTTCCTCCACCCCTCCATCTTGCCTGTTTGCTAGTGCTTTTCTGAGGCACTCTCTCATTTTCCCAAAGTCAGCCCTCCTAAAGTCCAATACTCTTGCTTTTGTATGGCTTGACTGTATGGCTGTGTTTATCGTGAACCACACTGTTTGGTGGTCACTTGTTCCCAGATGGCTACCCACTTCTAAATCTTAGATTCTTTCTCCGTCCCTATTTGAGAGTATCAGGTCTAAGATTGCTCCCTCCTGAGTGGGTTCCAATACTAGCTGTCTGAGGCATGCCCCCCCTGTAGGGCATCAAGAATGACCCTGCTTTTGGATGGGCCTGCAGCAAAGGTGCTCCAGTTAACATTTGGCATATTCAGGTCCTCCATCAACAATATTTCCCCTTTTTCTGCTATTCTAAGGAAGCTTTCTATCATTTCCTTGTCCAGTCCCTCCCCCTGAGATGGGGGTCTGTATACAACCCCCATATGGATTGTGGTGCCATTTCCTGTCTCAAGGGTGACCCAGAGTGTCTCATCTGCTCCCTGTTTACTCTTTAGTTCTGTTGCTTTGATCCCTTCTTTTACATAAAGAGCTACTCCTCCTCCTCCTTCTTTTACCCTCCCTGTCCCTTCTGTAGATTGTGTATCCTGGTATGTTGACATCCCAGTCATGGTTCTCTGTGTACCGTGTTTCTGTGACTGCCACACTATCCAGGCAACCCTCTTCCATCAAGACCACTAGTTCAGGCCTGCCCGTCGGCACAGTGGTTGGATTTCCGCATGCAACGCCGCGACCCAGGTTTGGGAACGGACCAGGGTTGCTGGAGGGCCGGCCGGGGGAGAAGGATAGACTGTTCCAAGGACTGCTCTCCTTCTCCGGGGAAGGGAGGATGGGGAAGTGCCTGGAGCATCGATGACCCCTGGTGGAGGCCAGGAGTCACACAGCCACAGGGACTAGCACGTACAGGAGGCGGGGCGGACGCCAGGCGTCATTGCATGACCCCGCCTCCCCCAGAAAATGGAAAAACAGACAGCTGCCAGTCGCCTTCAATGAAGCCTGCCACGGCTTCAAACAGCTCCTCAAGCCAGCCCTTCGACCTATTCCGAAGACTGCGGCATGCAGGAGGAGTGCCGCAGCCCCGCCATGGGGGATAAGCCATGGGGTATCGGAGGGCCCGTGGCTGATTTGAGGAGTGGAAGTCCGTGGCCCGTGACCGGGCCGAAAGTACTGGGTGGCAGGCAGCTTGGGTGGAAAAATAATAAATGAAAAAAAAAAAAAAGACCACTAGTTCAGGGAGCTTGTTACACAGACTACGGGCATTGGTACTCATAACCCTCCACTTTTTGATGACCTTACCCCTTTGAGCCCCATTCCTGTCCTTACTGCCTTTGCCTTTTTTTACATTTACCTCTGTCCTGCTCACTAATGACTTCTCTACTTTTGTGTTTACCTCACTAATTACCGTGTTTTGTGGAGGGAGGCTGGGATTTCCCTGCTCCTTTTCAGTGCCTCCCCACCTGGCTAGTTTAAACACTTGCCAATGAAGCATTTAAACCTCTCACCTAGGATCCTGGTTCCCTCCCCGGACAGATACAGACCATCGCACCAGTATAGGTCTGCATCCCTCCAGGTGGCTCCCAGTCCCCAATGAAGCCAAAACCCTGAGCTCCACACCAGTTTTTCAATCACTCATTGAATTCCCTGGTGAGGAGTACCCTAGCATCACCCTTGCCATAGACAGGCAGCACGTCCGAGAAGGTTACTGTATGCGCTACTTGTCTAAGGCCCCTCCCCAACTCTACAAACTCCTCTTGCACTGCTCTGATCCCATTCCTAGCCAAGTCATTTGTGTCCCTAGGTGGACAATGACATCCAGTATCAAAGGTCAAGGACAATTACAAATCCTTGTTTACCTATATAAACAATAAAAGTGGACCAAATAGAACAATTGGACCTGTACTTGATCATGACAAGAGATTAATAACAGATAATGTAGAAATGGCAGAACAATATAACAGCTATTTTGCCTCTGTTTTTAACACAGGCAATGTGAATTCCACTACTCAACATAATGAATATGATTTGGGTTTCACTGCAGATAAAGCTGAGGTAGAAACAAAATTAAAGCAATTAGATCAAAATTAAGCTCAGGATCTGGACAAATGCATCCTAGGGTACTCAAAGAACTGGCAGAGCATTTGGCAGGCCCAGTAACACGTATTTTTCAGAAGTCAGTAGATGATGGTGAGGTCCCAGTTGTTTGGAAGCAGACGGAGATCATTCCTTTATATGAAAAGGGTTCTAGGCAAGAAGTCGGAAATTATCAGCCAATCAGCTTAACAGCAATATTAGGGAAAATCCTGGAAACCATACTAAAAAATTATATCACTGAATTCCTACTTAAAACTAGTAATATTGATCAATCACAGCTTGGGTTTGTTAAGGGAAGGTCGTGCCAAACAAACCTTTTGGAATTTTATGGGAGGGTGAATAAGGCTTTGGATGAAGGGAAACCAGTCGACATTATCTTTCTGGACTTCGCCAAGGCATTCGACAAAGTCCCCTATGAAAAACTGTAAGAAGCTTTGATAGAGTCAGGCATTCCTGGCAATATTACCCACTGGATTGAGCCCTGGCTGGTAGACAGGGTGCAGAGGGTTTGCATAAAGGGGGATTATTCTAGTTGGGTTAATGTGAGGAGCGGGGTTCCGCAGGGCTCCGTTTTGGGCCCTATCCTATTTAACATATATATCAGCTATATGAGTTTATCACCAGATATTTGGCTCTCAAACTTTGCTGGTGACACATGGATTGGGTGCATAGTGGAAAACAGGGATGGTGCTGATGTTCTTCAAATAGCCTTAGCAAATCTTGAGGTCTGGGCTCTGGATCATGGGTCTGTATTTAATACTGATAAATGCACAGTGATGCATATGGGGAGGAAAAATTATTACTATTCATATAGTTTTGGTAATAAAGGACTTAAAGTAGTTAGTTAAGAAAGTGACTTGGGCATTAAAATCAGTAATGATCTCAGCTTCGGCCCCATTATAATCAAATCATTAAAAAGGCAAGCAGCATTCAGCACTGTATTTATAAGCATATAAAAAGCAGACGAAAAGAGGTTTTGCTTCCTCTGTACACCTCTTTGGTGCGCCCCCATGTGGAGTACTGTGCCCAGTTTTGGGCACTGGGGGGCAAGGGCGATATAAAATCTTTGGAACGTATACAAAAGAGGGCTACATATAGGATAAATGAAGTCCAGGGCTTGGAGCACGAAAGTCAGCTACGAAACCTGGGACTATATTCCCTCGAATTTAGGAGATTACGTGGTGATATGTGCTTTATTTATAAAGCACTATACGATGTTGCATTATGGGACCAATTAAACCTTGAGCTTAGAGATCAGAATTATAATAAAAGAGCTCATCCATTCCAAATGCATAAAGAAAAAGTTAATACGGTCAGAAGGAAACACTGGTTCACAGTTAGAGTTATGGATATATGGAATAGACTCCCCATTAATATTGTGGCAAGTAGAACAATAACAGAATTTAAGAATAGTTTGGATTTATATCTAATTAGGAAGAATATTTTAGGATATGGGCAATTATGTAGCAAGAACATGGATCTTTGATCTAAATAATTGTTCCGAATCACCTAGGAAACCTATGAATATTCAATACAGCTTTAAACTAAACAAAACTTATTTATCATTTTTCCCCTTTTAAGTAACAGTTGCATCTGTGTTTGTAATCCATGGCATTTCTTTCCATAATTCCTCAATATCTAATGCTAAAAGTTGTTTACATTCT
The DNA here is from genome assembly GCA_016271365.2 of Neoceratodus forsteri. Taxonomy (NCBI): domain Eukaryota; kingdom Metazoa; phylum Chordata; order Ceratodontiformes; family Ceratodontidae; genus Neoceratodus; species Neoceratodus forsteri. The sequence continues at coordinate 782,150,313 of CM028133.1, forward strand.
AGAATATACACTGCTTGTAAATCTTTCACTATTTTTTCCCTTAGTTCAATATATTCCATTTACTCCAAGCTGGAGAAACATGCCCATACATAATATTAACATAAGTGAGTTTTGTAAATAATGGTTCGTTCCACTGCATGGCTAGGTATGCCCAAAGATCTTTGATAAAGGAACACTGGAAGAAGAGATGTTCTATTGTTTCTACAGTATTGAAACATTGTAGCTTACTACATATTCTATCTTGGATCTGTTTATGTTTATGATTATTTTTTATATTTATCTTCTCATGGCAGGACAGCCAGTGGAAGTCTCACATGTGTATTGGAATTCTCAGATTTCTTAATAGATTTTTAAGGGAACATCTGTATTGTGCAGGACAAAATGTTAAGGGCTCGGGACATGCACAGATAGATGTTCGTAGATTTTTATAACATATTTTGTGCGTGGGAGCTGCCAAAAGCTGTTGGGGAGTAACTTTCCACTGTTTTAGCCTATGGACGGTATCCTTTATATATTGTAAGGAAACTGGACCTTGCACTGTCTTCAAGGAATTCTGTTTCCACTGGTGGAACCATGGCTTAAAGTTTTCATACATCCAGCCCTCCCACCCCTTTTGTGTATTAATCAATAAAGGTATCAGGTTAGTGATATCAAAATACACTATTAAAAAATAAGAAAGGGTTAAGCATATTCAACCCATCCTCCTTCACAGGTAAGTATAGGATATCCCTTTTTATAGGGTTGAAGCACCTCCCCCAGATGGCCTGAAAAAAAAAAAAGGCTCATGAAGGTTGTTTCTAACTTTTGGAGTCTGGAAACACATAACTGAGGTATAAAAAGATGGGTAACTCGAATGTTTTAATTAAGAATATCCTTTTCTTTTTGCCAATTTTACTCCTATGCCACTGTAAAATTTTAGATTTCCCAATTGCAATTTTCTCTTCCCAGTTTAAAATATCCATTTCAGGAGGGCCAAATTTAACCCATAAGATTGATACTGTCTCAGTAGAGAGTTGGATGGGCCCCACAGAGTTTTCCTGCATCGGGCCAGTCCCTAGTACTAAGGCATTACATTTTCCTAAGTTTAAGGTAGTTCCCAAGACTGTTTCAAAAGTGGAACATTCCAAAATGACCGCAAGGAATGAAGATTTGTCTTTTACTATAAGGCACACATCATCTGCATACACCAAAGTTTTGGGCGGCGCCTGTAGGTTTGGCCCTATTATAGCTCTGATAGACTGAGAAACATTAAGTTTACATAGTAAAGGATCTATAAAGAAAGGATATAGGAGGGGGGCTCAATGGGCACCCCTGCCGAACCCCTCGTCTTATAGGTACCACAGGTACCAATTTTCCATTAACTACTGGTACTATGGTTGCTGTCCTCTATAGGGATTTAATCCAGTTTACCATTTGAGGTGGTAAGTGATAGTGTAATAAAGCTTCCCATAAAAAATCATGACAAATTTAATCAAAGGTTTTTCTTTGGTCTAGAGAGACTACAAAGCCAGGGCACACATTAGAATAGCCTTTCGTGATGACTTCCCTTACTAAAATAAGGTGATCTTGTATTTTCCGCTGAGGAACAGCACAGGCTTGTTCTGGAGAAATGACAGTTTCTGCCACCAGGAGTAGCCTGTTGCTTAAAATTTTGGATACAGGTTTAAAATCAACGTTTAACATAGAAATAGGCCTCCAGTTATTTAGATCAACCCTGTCCCCTTTTTTATGCAGGTAAATTAACGTTCCTTTATTAAAGTTTAATGGCACTTCACCAGATTCTAAAAGAGCATTGAACACCAATGTAAGCTCTATACTCAGGGTCTCCCCTGTGATTTTATACAACTCATTTGGGAGACCATCTGGTACAGGTGTAATGTTATTCTTTAAATTACGATTGACATCTAATACCTCCCCTACTGATATTGGTCTACATACCTCAGCCAATACCCGGGAGGAAACCACGGGCACTGGAATATACTGCAAAAATTATTTAATGTTCTGTGCATCAGAAGGAATATTCATAAACAATTCCCTGGCAAAATCTGACACTACATGTACCATTTTATCAAGGGAGTTCTGAAAGACTCCACCTGGGCCAGCAAACCAGTCATGGATTTTTTCCCCACCTGGTATGTATTACAGTTAAAAGGACGTGTTTCTTGTTCTCCACCTTGCATGCCAAACTTATGCTGCTGAAAAAGTTGTGTAGCTTTTTGTTTTGTAAAAGCCATCATTTCTGCTTGGACTAACCAAGCTTGGTTACTCACATCCTGCCTTGTGGTATGAGCTATAGCCAGTAGGTTTTGTAACTGGTGGCGCTTTTGTAAATATGTAAGGTAGGCAGAATTACATCTTCCCTTACTGTAAGATGAGGAAGGGCACAAGGTACAATTTTGTATCTTCTCATCAGAGGATGGGATTCTCATAGCACACCAGCAGTGATTTTCTGGCTGCTAAAAACTGTCCTAGTACGTTAAGGAAGGCCTCCTCTTTTAACAGAGAAGTATTAGATTTCCAAGTGCCAGGCCCTTTAGCAAATGGGGGATCATCACCGATTAGAATATAAACTTTCCTATGGTCTGAAAATTCTAAGGTTTTCACCCAGGCAGCTGAAGTGCTCAGATTTTGGGACAAAAAAATATAATCAATTCTAGTTGCCAGGGTGCCCTTCTGGAAGGTGGGTGTGTGTGTGCATGTGTTTTTTTGTGTGTGTTCCAGATAAGAATCTTGCATGTTTGCAGTGTGAATAACTGTTTAAAGAGCGAGAGTCGCAACAAATATTTTTTTGTTTTAGAGTGAGCACTTTTGTATCTGGAGTACGTCTGGAGACTTAGCCCGCAATTGAAATCTCCCATAAACACCACATACAGTATTTGGATGTGTGTAAAAAAGGCTGAATATGGGACATTATCTCAATTCTAGTTGATTTCATCTGGGGGGCACAGAGGTTAATTACATGGTAAGGCCATTTCTGAATAAGGGCATCAAGTATTAATACTCTGCCTAGAACATCATAAAGTTTTAGCAGTTTAAAATTAAGTGAGTGTATTAGTATACCTACACCACAGCATGGTTCCTGGCAAATAGACTAGAATGATGGACCTAGTAACCAATGTCTTTGGGCCTGTTTTATTTCACTAGAGGTATGAAATCGGACATCTTGTAAAAAGATCAGACCCATCTGTAATGAAGTAAGAAAAGCCAGGACTGTGTTCCATTTGTCTATCCTCTTAACACTATTTACATTAATAGTATGGCATGCTAAGGCATCAGGAGAAATTTAACATGTAAGAAGCAGCATGGAGTCAAATCACTTCTCCAGTTATTTCTTCCTCCCAGATCCTCCAACTCTTTTTGTTTTAGACCGTGCCTTACATTTTTGTGAACCTCTACCTCTAGAACTGATTTCTGTATCTGTTGTGCCCTCAGGGTGCGAGGAGGGGATAGATGAGAAGTCTGAGTCCTCACCAGAGTCGGCAGATGTCTCTTGCAAAATATCATAGGGATTGGATAGCTATATGGGGATGTTCTAACAGCTTTTGGGTGGGAGGGGCAGCTTTTAGCTTGGCCCTCGAGAAGTGTCTGCATACAGTTTATACAGGCTCTGTGGGTGGGGCATGGACTCTTTTTCAGTAGGTATTTGGTCCGAATTTACCACAACCACCTCCTGCATCTATGGTGGAAGGGGTGGAGGCCCCTCTATATCTATGACCGGGGGGGGGAGGTGGTTTGTAAAGGTTCAGGACGTGCAGCAGTCGAGGTGGAAGGCCTCTCCTGGTCAGGGCAAGTTTGGGCTATACCGGGCCTATTCCGGATTTTAGCCTTTTGGGCCTGGGAAATTATAAATTGCAGGTCTGCACCTCCATCATGGTGCTCCTTGTTGTGAGCAACCAAGGAGCAGTTCTGAAATGTGTGCCCTAGTGCATCACACAAATTGCATCCACATTCATTTAAACATGTAGTACTCCAGTACCCCAATTCCCCACATAAGCTGCACTTTACAGTGCCATACACTACTCAGATGTGAGGGGTCCTCACACTGGTGGCAGGCCTTAGGCTGCCCTGGGTAAAATAACACTCCCCTATCTTGATGCAGAAAAAAAGAGTTTGGCAGATGCATAACCCCAGAGTAATTTGAGTTTAGAAGGACTTTTATTCTCCATCCCCCCAGTCCATATATTTTCTGTGTCCAGGATGGCTTCTGGATCTCCAATAAAAGTACAACAAAGCTTGAGCCAGTAAAGAACGTCAGATGAATCCACTCCCTCATTCCTGAATAAAACAGAAATAGTCTTGTAGTTAGGCTTGGTGAATGGGATAGCTAGAAAAGGACTGCACAATGCTGAACATTTTAGGGCAAGATATTTTGACCAGACCCTCTCCATTCCTCGGGAGGTTTTAAAACTTATGTCAAAAGTTGTTTCCCCCAAAATATGAATCAGTGCATATATTTCATGTGAGAAGAACTTTATTGAGTCTTTTAGAAGAGATCTAGCCAAGAATACTCAGTCTGGAGGCTCTGGCATTCCGCCCATATAGGAGAGTCGGACTGCATTGTGGTGCTTGGCTGGAAGGACGGGAAAGTAAAACAAAGAGGAAAAAGTCTTCTTTTGTCTATCAGGTTGTTTATTTAAGTGTACTTCCAGTTGGAGTGGTGCTGTATTTTTCTCAACATTAGGTAAAGCCAGTACAGGGTTTTGTGTCAGAGTTAAATCATCAGGTATAGCCAGCGGGTCGTCCTACAAGATAGACTCCCCAGGATTTTGTATATGAGATTTATTCATATTCTGTACTGCAGTTTCCTGAAAATCAGGAAGCGTAGGCATTCTAATAGGGGATTTACCAGAAACCCACTGGCCTGACTGGGGTTGTTTTTCCCAGCCTGCACCTTGGAGGGCCTTTTCTATAGACCAAGGGCCTGGGCTAGGGGCCTTAGTCCCAGGAGAGGAAACATTTTTATCACAATGCAATTGTTTCAATACAGGAGGAGTGCTCACATTTTGTCGACGTGTCTCAGTAGCAGAACAAGCCTCCATAGACTCGTTCTGACGGTTCCTTTAAGGCATTCTTTTCCTTACTCAGCTGATCTGCAATGACAGTGTTAACCACACTGTCAGCTTTTGACTGCCATATTTTCTACAGCAAGGATATTTTTTTTTAAAGTGGAATATCCGCTCTTCCACCTCTAGTAAGCATTGTAACTCCAGTGTTTCTTCCGACACCAGCTTTGACGTCTCTGTATCAGCAATGTCTTCAAGCCCCTCAGGCTCAGAATCAGTTTCAATATTTTCTTCCTGCTCTTGTTCCTGCAGTTGTGCATCCACATTGCTATTAATCACTCCATTCTGTTCATTTACCATAGTATGCATATCCAAATCCTTATTCCCTTGATTTTGCTCAGTTTGCACTTCAGTCTCTGACACAGACGAGGTGTGAGAGAAGACTAGCTCTCCGACCTCCACAAGGTCCTTTCTCACTCCAGGACTCTTATCCACCATCTTGGTACCGCAGACAAAGTGGTCCCCTCTGCTTACAGGAAGCAAGACGCCCTGCAGGCAGAGTAAGGGAATTTCCCCAATGTCCTGGCCAGATTTCCCCCATTCACTAAAAATACTACGAACAGCATAAAATCTGGTTCAATTTCAGTTGACATCCATCTTTATCCCCCTCCCCCCCGGGATGAGGCTGAAAATAGGCAAAAGACTGTCTAGTCCTCCTTCCCAGTCAAAAAAAACCGAAATAAATAAATTAAAGGAAGGGAGTTGGACACTCGTCCTTTCAAAGAGGAGAGAATCCTCAAGGAACTAGCACAATTAAAAGTAGACAAGTCAATGGGTCTTGACAGGGTGCACTCTAGGATACTGAGGAAGCTCAAGAAGGTGCTGGCTGCACCTCTGACAGCTCCATTCATCCTAGGGGACTGGAGGAGGGCAGATGTGGTCCCACTACACAAAAGTCAAAATAAGGAGGAGGCAAGAAATTACAGACCTGTCAACCTGAGTTTGGTAGGGGCAAAGCAATGCAATCACTACTGAAGGAAAGGATTGGGGAATACCTTGTAACTAGTGGATTACAGGATCCGGTGCAACATGGTTTCACGGGAGGGGGGGAGATCTTGCCAGACATACTTGATCGAGTTCTTTGACTGTGTGACCAGGGAAGTGGATCAGGAAGGAGTGGTAAATGTGGCCTACCTGGATTTCAGTAAGGCCTTCGACACTGTTCCATATAGAAGACTGGTGAGCAAGCTGGGCAACCTAGTAGTGGGTCCAAAAGTAATAATATGGATAAGAAGTTGACTTAATCAATAGGAGTCAGAGGGTGGTAGTAAATGGGGTCCACTCCGGAGAAGGCAATGTGACCAGCAGGGTGCCAGAATGGTCAGTATTAGGCCCAGTCCTCTTCAATGTCTTTATTAGCTACACTGCAGAAGGGCTGGGTGGGAAAGTATGCCGGTTTGCGGATGACACAAAAATCTGCAACAGAGTGGACACACTGGGGGTAGGGGGTGGAAAAAATGAGGGACAATCTGAAAAAGCTGGAAGAATGGTCAAGGGAATGCCAGCTGGGTTTCAATGCAAAAAAGTGCAAAATCATGCATTGGGGCACAGAAACCAAGGGCCTTCATATCAATTGAGTGGGAACATATCAGCAACTACAAAACAGGAAAGGGACCTATGGGTATTCATTTCTGATGACTGGAAGGTAGCCAAGCAGTGTGATAAGGCAGTGGGGAAGGCTAGCAGGATGCTAAGGTGCATAGGGAGGGGCATCACCAGCAGACAGAGGGAGGTAGTACTACCCCTGTATAGATCATTGGTAAGACTCCAACTCAAGTACTGTGTCCAGTTCTGGAGGCCTCACCTCCGGAAGGACACAGATAGGGTGGAGGCAGAATATGGAGGGCTACCAAAATGGTGTGGGGCCTACATCAAAAACCTTATGAGGAAAGACTCTAAACTAAAGCACTAAATATGCACTCTCTAGAGGAAAGGAGGGAAAAGGGGGATATGACAGAAATGTTCAAATATCTCACAGGTATTAATAAAGTACAGGAAGGGAGCATTTTCCACAGAAATGATGCTCCAGAACAAGGGGTCACACTATAAAGCTGGAGTAGGGGAAGGCTCAGAGGAGAAGTGAGGAAATACTTCTTCACAGAGAGGGCAGTGGACACCTGGGACAGCTTCCCAGCAGAGGTGGTGGTTGCTAAAATGGTAACAGGCAGGGCTTCAGTTAACTCCATTTTGAGAGTATGTGACTCCAAAAAATAAGGCAAAAACCTCCAAAATTAAAGATGGAGGAAGGAGGGACGGGGGGACATGATAGAAACATTCAAGTACCTCAAGGGAATCAACAAAGTCCAGGAGGGTAGCATCATTCAGAAAAAGAAATGTGTAAGAACAAGGGGGCACAATTTAAAGATAGAAAGGGGACGGCTCAGGGGTAATGTGAGGAAATTTTTTTTCATGGAGAGAGTGGTGGATGCATGGAACTGCTTTCCTGCCAAGGTCGTTGAGTCTAAAACAGTGGGGGAATTCAAACATGCATGGGACAGACATAAGGCAATCGTAGTGGGGGGTGGCAGGAAGTAGGCTCTTGGTTAACTAGAATCTGCAGCTTATCCAGTAGGTAGGGAAATGGGCAGATTGGGTGGGCCAAGTGGTCCTTATCTGCCTTCAAAGTCTACGTTTCTATGTTTCTATGTGATTGACTTCCAAATGTAAAAAACAAACTTGGACAGCTTCCAAAACTGAATGCACAGAAGCTAAGAAATGATGGATTTTCTAAAAGAAATTGTATTTTACCACTCATGTTTGTATGAACATCCATAAATTGATCCTTCCTAGAACAGTGGCTTTCAAATTGTGGGATGTGGGAATTATTTTGACTTCCACAAAATTGGAATGATTTCCACATTTTGACTCACGGAAGTACCTTACTCCCACTATAAATGAATTAACTGAACCCCTGATAATAGGATTTAAGCATGCATGGGACAGACACAAGGGGATCTTAGGAGTAAGGCAAGGGGGTAGAAGACCAGAGATAGAGTAGGGTCTGCGGTGGCACAATAGGTAAGGAATATAGGGCGGATTAGGTGGGCCAAGAAGTCCTGATTTGCCGACAACTTCTATGTTTCTGTGTTTCTAATGTGACAGCACTGGGGGTTTAAAACATGGGTCGAATTGGACCCACTGATATAAAAAATATCAGTCTAAAAAGGAACCTACTGGGTCAAAACATAATCAGTGGCAGATTTTGAACAGCTCCCGTTCCCTTCCTTTAGATATTGTTATAGAGTAGGTACATCAATTTGGACCCAGTGGCAGAGGAAAGAGGGGCCATTTCTAGGTAGGATGCAACTTTTGCCCTATAGGTACATGTCAGCACTGTGCTGGTGGTGAAGTGAAAAGTGAATTTTCAAATTAGCTGGTTTCAAACATGCAGAAGATACTGCTGCTATTCTGTCAAGAATAACCACAACCTTTTTCTCATATTTTCATTTGATGTATTTTGCTCAAAGAAAATAGAAAATTCAAAACATAGCAGTTTCTACTCTGAATTATGATATCTTATTAGAACTGTAGTTTCTTATCATTGAGGGACAAAGTATAGGACTGTGGTGCTTTGGAAGATGCAGGAGGTCTTCCACTAAGGAGAAAACAGAGTGTTTTCTAGTTTGTAACTATATTATATTCAAAAGATATACCATAGCCTAGATTAAAATACACCGTTTCTTCCCATGAGTGAGAGGGCAGGGTTACAACTCACAAATGGTGAAGCCACCAGCAAGTTATGAAAGACTCACCCCTCAGAGGTGAAAACAAATTACATATTTAGGGTCAAGACATGGTCTGTAAAACAAGCAAACAAAACAAAATTTTAAAAATGTTGTAGATTTTACAAGTAGGTGAGGCTGTGACTTCTGTAAGTGTGCAGTGATGTGCAAGGGAGCAAGGCTCCTGCTCCAGTGCAATCTTTACTTGTAGTTCAGCTAGTGGGTACAGCCATGAGTGGGGATTTTTCTGTCCATTTACAAGTATCAATTAAAGAGGAATGGCCAAGTTACTGTTACACAGTGAAACTAAACATAGAAAAAAAGCTCTGTTCTGGGGAGGGCAAAATTATTTTTTTTTTCAGTGCTCACTCAGCTGAAGGAAAGAAATGTGTTCAAACAGGGTGGCGGCAACAGGGCTTATTTCATTTCTGGGTCAGGTATTTGACTGGTTGTTAGCTAAACAGAGCTCTGCAGTGGACTGGCTACTTTAGTATGCCAATTACGGTAACATATGTAAGGAAAAAATAAATAGGTAGGACATATGCAAGTGGAAAATAAATCACTTATTTCCATGATGGGTGTTCTGCTAATGAAAGCAGCAGATTAATTTGGTGGAGGTGGAAACTATATATCTTGTATATGCTGCATTTTCCCTTTTTGGCTTCCTCCAGGATGTCTCTGAAACTGAGTTGCTCTCAGCTCAGTAGGACTTTCCTGGTAAAACTTTTAAGTAAGTAATAAATAATAGTGCACAAATAAATAAAATATATATGCCTCCAGAGTGATACTTCCCTAATTGTTCATGTGGGCAGGTCAGGCATGGTTTCCAAAGTTCCATGATTAGTGGTCGGCGGGTCATGCTGCAAGAGTGGCTTATTGTTGATGTCTTGCAATCAGCATGGGCCTTTTTATGCTGCAGATCAGGTTAGTGAGGGTACCACCTTCAGAGAACTGATGGTAAGGCAGCCATCAGGTTGACAGTGCAGCCAGGGCAGCCTTTTTGTGGAAAACATTAACAATGAGGACAGACAGATGGTTTTCAGGTCAGTGAGAAACCTGTTGGCAGGGATTACAAACCATGATGATATGCTCAAATACTATTATGGTTGCAACTGCTCTCACACAATCAGGATACAGCATTTTGGGCCGGCCTGGTGGCACTAACGGTTGAGGCACTGGACACCACACCTTGTCCCATGCTGGCAACCCGGGTTTGGGAACGAACGCAGGTCATCAGGGGAGGGAAAGGATCGAGCATCAGGAGGACTGCTCTCCCTTTCTGGGGAGGGTTCCAGGATCTGTGTCACTCCTGGGTGGCCCCGACAGTGGTCGGGGGTAGCACAAGGAGCTTATGGCGCAAACGTATGTGGGGCTGTGGCAGACATCAGCATGTATGTGCCACTGAAGCCATTGCACGTCTGAACCCTGGGGCAACACACAAGCAGAAATTCCCGCTTGGAGTGGGAGGCGACAAGGGGTCCAGTGGACTGCACCCACATCCTCAAAGTTGGACTGACTCCCCAATAGCTGGCTGAGCCCCTCACTGCATGGACCCTCTAACTTCAGAAAGGCCTACAGGTAGGAGAGGTGGGCCCTTCCCCGGAAGGGTGATCCAGGGGGCTGGAATGTCCAGTGGGGGGTGCTGGAGGGGAAGGGGATTCAGGCAGAGGAGTAAAGGTACCAGCCAGAGTGATCACCTCTGAGAGATGCCCAGTCCAGGGGAGCAAAAAAGAAACTTAAAAAAGGATACACCATTTTTATACCCATTTCATAATGTTTTAGCTAAAATGTTATTTTTCTTCCACAGAAAATTAACAACTGTCCAAGGCTCAAGATAACTGGACAATATACACTGACTGGGATGCCAAAGACATGCTGGATTTCATCAATGAGGTCATATAGGAGGACAGTCAATCCAACTTAACAGGGTTTCAGTTTCTATGTATTATAGGGGGTGAAACCACAATGTTAGTATCCACAAAACAATTCTATAAAATGTACAGTAACTGCAAAGTTTAAAATGTATTTTCTGGAGAGCATTGCAACAGGTAATGGCAGGGCCAAAACTATTATCCCAGAAATAATACACATCTTCTCTGAAAATGCACTTCACCTCATTAAAGGAGGGCTGGACTGAACATGTACTATTTTTGTTGTCTGTCGAATCTTTTGTTTAATACTGGTTTATATTCAATTATGAAATGGCAAAGAATGTGCAATATCATTATTTTGGTCAAGAAATACACATCACATGACTGTGCATCACGAGTCAGATCTCATTATACGACTAACAAAACCTGTTTACCTAACCAAATCCATAAAAATTCAAGTCAAACTAAAATGACTGGCATCTTGAATCCCCTCCTAAAAAAAACACAATGGCAAATTGTAAGTATAATCCTGTTGCAAAACATCTGGAAGTTTAAAGTAACTATTTGCTGGCCACTCTACAGTTGTAATCAAAAATACATATGATATGATCATATTGATAAAACGCTGTATAACAAAAGCAACATAACGGAACATGCAGAACAGTGTCAGCATGTCACTGACCCATATGGCAGACTATGGTGTAGACCAGTGCTGGGCAACCTGTGGACCGCGGGCTGCATGTGGCCCCCAGCGGGTTAAGCTGCAGCCCCCAAAAAGATTTCTCCCTTGCTATTTAAAAGAAAAATTGCTTATGAAAATTATTCACTATACCTTTAAATTGGCTGTTTCACGGTTCTTGTCACAGACTGCTGTAACTGACTGTAACTACTTCATTATTACATCATCTCCTATCACCTACACCTACAGTACTGTGTTAATTAGATGTACTTGGTGAATTCAAAGCACTCAAATTTGTGTAGGAGAGCAGAAGTAGAACCACACTGTTCTATGGATGAGCCGTGGAACTGAATGAGATGCGAAGCAGCTCAATAACATAAGGTAACAATAAAGAGCTCAGTGTTTGATGGCTGTTTTATTTATGTAAGGTTGTGATCTGTGATTTGTACTCTGATTTATGTTTCAAGTAAGTTTGCTGCAGTGCTTCGTTACTGGGGACTTCCCTTGTCCTCATGACAGCTCAGCAGGGGTCTGTGGGAGCATGTCAGTATGTCAGTTTACTTATTTGTATTTCATAACAGCACCCCCCACCGCCATTTAATTAAATTAATTGACTGCATCGTGCAGCATTATTATATTTAAAGTGGCAGCAATAACGTATAAAAAGTTGACTAAATACACTACAGCACTATCAGCCAACTCCACAGCCACACAACGGGACTGCACTAATGCTGAGACCCTCACCCTCAGGTTATTCTAGGTTGTCCACCACTGGTGTAGACCATTTGATATATATACTGGACACAAAATATTACCATTCAAGAGAGACAGCTCCCTTAAAAGGAAAACATATACTGTATATGTATTCTACTACTGAGCGAGTACTGAAAACATTACAGAAAATAAGTTTTTGTTAGGATTTGGGGAAGGAACAAGTTGACAGTGCCCCTTTAAGACAGAAAGATAATTCAAGGTTGACACAGGTCCATTGTGTTGCACTTACAGCAGGTAAGGTGCAGAGAAACAATAATGTTTCTAGTAAGTACCAAATTGTTCAGATACAACAATTCAGCAGTAAAGAACTGAACAAACAAACTTCACTCAAACAAATACTTAATTTTGGCAACAGTAGATATCTCCAAAACAGCCAGTTTCTCTTGGTTATCACAGCACAATAAACGGTAGGCAATTACAGACTATACTCTGTACTGATTTAAGCCTTGGAGCATCGGGTGTTGCAAGAGCAGAGAGATTCTACATTAAACTCAAATCTGTATGCTTTGTTTTATGCACTACTTTTAAGGACTGTTAGAGGTGCTCAATAAACATTTCCTAGTTACGCATGACATAGGTTTCAAAGGTGTGTTTCAAGCCTGTAAGGTAATATGCCCATAATGACTTGCCAGGTTTCAAAGGTGTGTTTCAAGCTGGTAAGGTAATTTGCCGATAATGGCTTGCCAGGTTTCAGAGGTGTGTTTCAAACCTGTAAGGCAATTTGCCCATAATGGCTTGCCAGGTTTCAGAGGTGTGTTTCAAGCCTGTAAGGCAATTTGCCCATAACAGTTTTCCATTTTCAATGGTTTGTTCATTGTCTGTTGTCACTTCTATAATATCTAGTTTATTTTTAACATAGAAACACAGAATTTGATGGCAGATCATAGATCTCATAGGTAGGCACAAAGTCAAAAGGACACAGATCCATAACGGCTCACCATATATTAACTGTAGCCTGTAATACCCTGATCTAACAGATAATCGTCCAAACATGCCTTGAATTCTGTCATAGTCCAACTAGCTACCACCTCTACTGGAAGACTGTTCCATAAGATAAGGACTGCTTGGCCCACCTAGTCTGCCCATTTTCCCTACCAACCATAACACCGCAGACCCTACTTGATCACCAGCTTTAGTCCCCTTTTCATTACCACCAAGATTCCCTTATGCCTATCCCATGCATTACTGAATTATATTACTGTTTTTACCTCCACTACCTCTGCTGGGAGGCTGTTACAGGGATCCACCACTCTTTCTGTGAAGAAGAACCTCCTCATATCTCCCCTGAGTCTACCCCCTCCAGCTTCATAGCATGAGCCCTTGTTCTTGAGCATTTTTATTTCTGAAAAATGCTAGTCTCTTGGACATTTCAAAAGTCTTTATCATATTCCCTTCTCCCTCCAGGATGTAAATATTGAGCTCCTTCAGTCTCTCCTCATGGGGCTTTTGATGCCAACCCTGCACCATTTTAATTGCCCTCCTCTGAACCGCCTCTACTTTATGTTCTTCCAGAGATGTGGTCTCCAGAACTGGACATAGTACTCTAGGTGAGGTCTCACTATTGATCTATACAGCAGTAACACCATCTCTTTCTTACTGCTGGTGATACCCCTTCCTACACACCTTAGCATCCCACTAGCTCTCCCTGTGGCCTTGTCAAGCTGTCTGGCCACCATTAGGTCATTAGATATGATTACCCCCAGGTCTCTTTCCTGTTTCGTGGTTGTTAATACTATTAACCCCATTTTGTACTCCGCTCCGGGGTTTCTGTGCCCCAAGTGCATAATTTTGCACGTCTTCACATTGAAGCTTAGCTGCCACACCCTTCACCACTCCTCTAGCTTTCTTAGATCTCTATTTTTTTTCACCCATCCCCTGGAGTGTCTACCCTATTACAGATTTTAGTGTCATCTGCAAAAAGGTATACCTTCTCTTCTAGCCCCTCTGCAATGTTGCTAATAAAGATACTAAAGAGGACCGGTCCCAGTACTGATCCCTGTGGCACCTCACTGGTCACCATCCCCTCCTTAGCGTGAACTCCGTTTACCACCACCCTCTATTTACTGTCCCCTAACTAATTCCTTACTCAGTTTACCACCTTTGGACCCACTCCTAGGCTACCCAAACTCGTATACAATTCAATTTTTGAATATGTCCATGTTTTCACTGCCAACTACGTCATCTGGTAGCTTGTTCCATTGTGCAATAACCCTTTGTGTAATCCACTGACCTCTTTTTTTCTGTATTGTATATCTCACCCTTCAATTGCCACTTATGCTTTTTATATGAAGTTTCTTTCCTTATGAGCCCTAAACAGTTCCACAAGTTCAGTTCATGAAAGGCTCTATATATTAGACATAAGCCCCTCTTAGCCTTCCATACGTCAGGGGTACATTTTCAGATTTTCCCATCTCTGGTCATGTGATAAACATTTGTCTTGGGTTGCCATCTCTGTTGCCTTACTCTGCACCTGCTCTATTTGTTCAACTGATCTTTTTGTTTGCGGTATCCAGAACTGGCTGCCGTCTTACAGGCGTGGTTTTACCAGGGCGTCATACAATGGCATAAGTACCCTGCTGTCTCTGCTAGCTATATTTCTACTAATACTATAATATTCTGAAGCATTTCCTAGTAGTTGATGTATAATGGTTGTAAAATTATAAATCATCTACTACCATAATCCCTAAATCTTTTTTCAATAATTTTTTCCTTTATATTTTGTCCTAGCAGTATTTAGCTTGTTTTATTTCTAGCTCCAAAATGCATCACTGCACATCTGTCCACATTAAATTCTAACTTATGTATTTTTGGCCATGTTTCCACTTTTCTTATTTCCCCTTTAAAGTTATTTATTGCCTCTATAGCATCCAGCACCGAACCCACTTTGGTGTCATCAGCAAATTTGGTTAGCTATGCACTGCCTTCACAATTCATAGATGTTATGTTGAATAAATAGGGACCAATAACTCACCATTGTGGTACACCACCTGTCACATCACCCCAATTCAACTTATGTCATATTATGATGACTCTATGCTTTGCATTTTCGAACCAAGAGCTTACCCAGCTCACTATCCTACAGTTAATTCCCTTGTCATTTAATTCAGAAATAAGTTCCATATGTGGTACACTATTAAAAGCTTTGCAGTAGTCAAGAAACAGCATAACCACAGGTAACCCCATATCCATTGCCTGGCTTACTCGTGTCAGAAAAGCTCATCAGGTTTGTCTGACATGATCTTCCAGTTCTAAAGCATGCTGCGAGTCATCCGTTAGATTATTCTCTGTGATGTCATTTTCAGTCTCTTCCTTAATATAGGATTACAAGACCTCCCCCAAGACAGATTTTAAAGAGCCGCTGACGCCCCAAAGAAAAGGTTTAAAAACACTGTAATTTGGTGCAATTCAGCTTTGATTCCATATATATTCTATATATTTCTCCTCCCTATTATTTTTTACAAGGAAATTTGCATGAATACATGACATTTATCCTTAAGTGCTCATCTGCCTTTATAGCTTACTCCCTACTTCAAGTCATAATCCTCAATTGTGACATCACAGTCTGTTGCCATGGGAGTAACTGTGATGTCACAAGCAGTGCATTATGACCTAAGGTAGGAAGAAAGTAGCAGGACCATGATCTCTTCAGGAGCATGGATCATGATTTCATGCAAATGACCTCAGTAATCAATAACGGTGAGGAGGAATACAGAACTAATGTGAAATATAAGTTGAACTGAGCCTAAATATTATGTTTTGTTAAAGTTCTCATGAAGGCGTCAACTGCTCTTTAAGCTAACAGGTTTGTGATTTATGTGATTTTCCTTTGCCCCCTTTTTATGTTGGCTTGCGCATACGCACAAGCAACATCTTGTGGTAGTTTATTTATTTATTTATTAAGCTTTTGTTGACCAGGTAGGTACACTAGACAATCTGTATGCCTATTTTCAGGTACGACCTGGGAAAGTAAATTGAAAATAATACAGGTTCAAACAAGGTACATAACAACAAGAGAGGCAATGTACAGAGTTAAAAGAGAGCAAGATAAACATAGATAGTATACAGTGAGCAGTAATAGGTAAAATACACATATACATACAGAATAAATAGGCTAACACATTCAATGGTAATTACATTTGCATGAGTGATCCTATTTACCAGGGCCAATTAATTCATAAGCAGATGGCGATCAATCACATGCTACCCAGAGATTAAAGGACAGTAGGCAGTGGATCAGAAAGGGACCAATTTGGAGACCTGGTTAGGACAGCTTGGGACACCTACACACTGAGGACAGTTTCAAGTGCTACCACAGGGAATTCCGGAGACACAGTTGGGAGGGGGAGGAACGTACATGGTCAGGAAGGGAGTTCCATAGCCTCGGAGCACATGTAGCAAAGTCCCTATCCCCCATTAGGGTTCGAGTATATGGAACTTTGAGCACCGCCAGACCCTGAGACCTGAGGGAGTAGGAGGAGGCTACAGCAGGCAGGAGAAGCTGTGCAAGCCCCGGTGGGGTGCCAGTTCTGAGCACCTTTCCTACAAAACAGCCCAACCTGTATTTCAAATGATTGGCTGGGGAAAGCCAGCTCAGTTTGTCGTATAATTGACAATGGTGGGTGAGACGTGGGACAGCTAGGGCAAAATGACAGATGTTGTTATAGGTCATGTTCCACCTGGCAAGGTGGACCTTGGAGGTGCCAGTGAAAAGGAGAAGGCCATACTTTAGTAAAGGGAGCAGCACACCTCTGGCCAGTGCCAAGCAAGCTGCAGACATCAAGTTTTTTTTTGCCCTGTAGGTAAGATCCAGTTTACAGTTCTACAAACATTTGGGATTCAACTCCCCAGGTAGAGTTGGGGGTCAAGTGTAACCCCAAGGTATTTTATTGAAACTGTGGTTAGGAGGGGAGAGCCATCCACACCAATGACACAGAGAGGGACAGGGGAGGCCTTGATTTTGGCTGCTGACCCAAAGAGCATGGCCTGATTTTTTTTTCAGATTGAGGACCAGCTTGTGGGATGTAACCCAGGCTTGAGTATTCTTAAAGGCCTCACTCAGCTGAAGGTTAAGAACCCCAGTGCAAGGATGACAAGATCATCTGCATAAAGGGTGGTACTACAGTTGGAAGCAGCAGCAGTGAGGTCATTAACAAATGCAGAAAAGAGAAGGGGCTTCAAAACTGATCCCTGTGGGACACCAGAGGTCACCGGAGTGGGGTCAGAGAGGACCGTGTTGAATTTAGTCTGCTGGGTTCTGCCCTGGAGGTAGTATCTCAGCCAACTCAAAAAGGGGGGGACAGGCCTAAGGACTGCATCTGTGAGCAGGGTAATGCATGGCCTACAAGGTCAAAGGCCTTGGATAAGTCAATGAATATAGCTCTATAGAGTTCGCCCTGGTCTATGGCCACCCTCATGCTGGGAGAGACAGAGACAAGGGCAGTGGTCATGCCGTACTCTTTTCGATATCCATGCTGTGCAGGGGACAGCAACTGATGAGTCTGAATATACTCTGTAAGCTGTTCAGCCACAGTTTTCTCTAAGAGTTTACTATTGGCCAACAGGATGGCAATTGGATGATAGTTGTCCAGGACTTTGGCGTTACCTTGCTTCAGAACAGGGACAATCCTTGCTACTTTCCAAATAGCAGGGATAACACAAGTGGCAGGGGACAGATTGAAGATATGTGCCACTGGGATGGCAATGTAGGGAGCACCCAGGTTCAGAGGCTTGGGCTCCATGTTATCATGGCCAGCGCTGGAGTATGGGGAGAGGCCAGAGAGAAGTCTCTGCATCTCCTTGACAGACACAGCCCTGAGAGAAAATAATGGGTGAGAGGGGTAAGACTCCTGAGGGGACAGTGGCCAAGGGGCCTCTAATATCCCCTACAGCAAGGAAAGAGGAGGTAAGCGCGGACATGTCCGAAAAATGGGAATTTAAAGCATTAGCAATCGTGAGTGGATTATTAAAACTTGACCCTCCAATGATCATGTCAGAAACTCCCAAGTTGGAGGAGCCACTGACTAAGTTTTTTATGTTCCTCCAGAACCTTCATGGGTCCTTAGCAGAGCTAAGCAGGGCAGATTTACAGTATTCACTTTTTTGCCACCCTGATGGCATTTTTGCACTCGTTTCTGAGCTTCCTATACTGTTGGAAGATGGACTAATCCAACGTGTGTTTGAAGTGAGCCCAACTCTTGTCCCTTGCATGCATAAGGGCTAGAAGGCTCCCATGCAGCCATTTTGTGGCAGTCCCCCTCACTCTCCGTCTAATAAGAGGGGCATGTTTGTCCTGCAGGGTGCCGAAAACAGTGAGAAACTGGGAGCCAGCTGTGGACGGGTCATGGGTATTGAGCACTCCTGACCAGTCAGTGGTCCTCAGATCATCATGAAAAGACCCCAGATCAAACTTAGAGAAATCCCTAACATGAATGATTTTGTGGAGAATTTTTGGGGAGGGGACCTTCCACACACAAAACACCAGGGTGTGATCTGTGATGGAGTCAGGTAGAGTTCCAGCTGAGCTGATCCTATCTGGGCAGTTAGATAGGACCCAGTCCAGTAGCGAGCTAGTGCCACCTTTAGTAGCCCATCTAGTGGGCTCCTGGATAAGCTGAGTCAGGGCAAGACTCACCAACAGAGCTTCAAACTGCTTGGAGTTACTTCCTGTCCAGTTTAAGTTCACATCACCTAGGATCAAAAGTTCATTATCCCCAGCAGAAGGGCCAATGGTATCCAGGAGGTGGGTAAGTCCAGGCAGACTACCCTTGGGGGGATTATATGTGCATACAACATGCAGCTTCTTTGTATTTCCAAGCAGCAGTACTGTGTGCAGCAGCTCGCAGGTAGACAGAGAGGACTGCTGATGGATTACCGCAGATACACTAAGGTGACTCATACTAAATTGGGATACCACCCCCTCGCTTTTTTCCCCCGGCTGATCTTGTCTAATAAACTCATAGCTAGGAAGTGCGCAGGCCGAGTCTGGAATTGAGGGTTTCAGCCAGGACTCTGTAATGCCTAGTATGTCAGGCTTACAGTGGACGACCCACGCAGATAGTTCATCACGGTTGGGTAGCAGACAATGAATGTTAAGGTGAACAATTTTTAGCCCCTTTCCTAATTTCCAACATTCAGGGATTGAGGGGGCCTGATCTGTGGGACCAGGGTTTAGCTCGATGTCACCTGCAAGGGCCAGTATCACAATGAAGAGCCAGAGGAGAAACCTTATGGGGAGAGGGGTACTACTGGCCGAGGGCCTTCATGATAGACGTCTTCTCACCAAGGCAGTGCCCAGAAGGCACCTGAGGTCAAGACATCAGGTAGACCAGGGAGGCAGTCTGTCTTGAGCTAGAAGGTTAGAGAAGGTGAAATCAAACCCCTCGTTTGGGACAGTAGTTCCCCAGTGGACCCCATGCGTCCAAGAAGAGTCTATGACCATTGGGGAAAAAAGAGGTTGGCAAGGGGACCAACGGACAGGACAGTACAAGGCAAGAAGGGCAGGACACCATTCCTGATAGGCCTTGGAGTATCCATTTCCCCTTTTTCCACAGCGACGACTAGCGACACTCAACTTAAGGAGACAGCTGTGACTGGTGGATCAGCTTGAGAGGGGGGAGAGACCGGAGTTCTTAGTGTGTAAGTTCAGCCAGCGCAGACAGGGTCTGTCCAAGAGTGCAGGCTTACAGCGTAGACAGACGAACAATGACCTGGACTAATTGCAAAGCACTCACCCCAATGATACTGACAGTTAGGTAAGGGCAAGTAGGAATCCTAAGAACCCTAACTTATACCTAGATAGTCCAGCAAACATTCAAAGCCACATCATAGCACGTTTCAGAGGTGTGTCAGTGTTGTGGCCAATGCAGGGGATGCTATAGTGGGTGTGTCCCTCAGCCACCAATCAGTAAGCAAGCAAGCAATGACAGAAAACTTCAAAGAGACCCAAAATTTGAAATAAATCTGCCACTGAAATCATGTGCAGTTTCGTCACTGCAGCAACAGATGACAGGACTCTGGCCATGTGCATTACAGTGTACAGTAATGTGCATGGCCGGAGTTATGAGCAACATGTTTGCTCAGTGTACCTTTCCTGGTGAAATATTTCAATAAATAATGTAGCGGCAGAGCAGCTTTCCACAATGGCAGCTCCTAACGCCCATCACACAGTCCCACAAAGCCAACTTCGAGGGTGCCCAACCCTATATTGGCATGTAACCACCCCCCCATTAAATGTGGCATACTGGGAGCCCACCCCAGTGTGCTATAACATGGCGGCTCCTGCCACCCACCACACACTCCCGAAAAGCCAACATTGGGGTGCCCAGTCCCCGTATCGGCATGTATCCCCCCCCATTAATCCAGTTTGCTGAAATGTTTTTTTTTTTTTTCTTCCGACACTGGGATGCCCACTCCCAATGTCAGATGGGCCCCTCCCCCAAACCCCTCTACATGATTTGCTGACATCGGGGTGCCCAATCCCCAATTCAGCAAGCCCTCCCACTATTGTGGCACACTGGGAGCCCAACCCAGTCTGCCCCATTAATAAAAAAAAAATTCCCTGTAAAAGAAGAAAAACGTCTCTTTTTTTTTTTTGTAAAAAGGAAATGATCCATCACAGTCGCCATCCCCTCCCCATCCTGCACCCTCCTCTGCACACCCACCTCCCCGCACCCCCCATACTCACCTCCAGAAGTCAGGTGCTGTCATCTTCTGTGGACTGGGACAAGTCTGCACTCTGCAAAGCAGAACCGCAAACTGAAGAATCGAAGGTAAGCCATATAATGGGAGTCAATTGGGGGTGGGGGGGGTTCAACTTAGATTGAAACCTCAGGCATTTTTTGGAATTTTGACCCCAAATTTTCAACATGGGGTTCTTGGGATCCCACCTTATGCACACCGGCACTGCCATTTCGTTTCTTAGTCCCAAAAGATGATTTTGCGGTCGCTGCGTGGAATCACCTTTTGGGACCGATTAACAAAACAACAGTGCCAGCTGTTCATGAGGGAGGTCCCAAAAGCCCATGTTGAAAATCTGGTAAAAAATCTGAACAATGATCATGCATAAGCGCACTGCGCAGTTTCTACACACATTCGTAACTTTGCAAGTTTTTAATATTTCACTCCAAATTTTCAATGTTTCTATTTTTTCACACCTCCTTATGAACAATACAGCTGTCATTTTTCACATCCTTCCCAAAATGTGTTTTTGCACCTGTGGCACAGAATGGCACGGTTGCCATGGGAAATCAACTTCTAGGACAGATTAACACAATCACAGTGTCACTGCTCATGAGGGGAAGTCCCAAAATGCCCATTTTGAAAATTTGCTGGAAAAATTCCAAAAAATGATTACGCTATGGGCGTGAGTTGTGCAGTTTCTATGTATGCTCTTAACTTTGCTAATTTTTCATATTTTCACTCCAGATTTTCAACACTGACATTTTTTCACACCTCCTCATGAACAGTATAGCTGTTGTATTTCACATCCTTCCCAAAAGGTGTTTTCACACCTGGGCACCTCTCTGGTCCGAGGGAGGAGGTTGCCAGTCTCCAGGCTGACCTGGCTAGGATTCGAGAAACCTCCTCCCCCACCCAGGGACCACCAGAGCCAATGCCACTACCTCAGAGGTTGCCAAGAATGAGGAGAGGCTGGACCAGGGTGGGCTCAGGGAAGGAGAGGATGGTGGAACAGAGTTGCATCCCTCCAGCTATACCTCTCCACAATACATTCACTCTTCTGGTGGATAGTGGTTCCTATATGGAGGCACCTGCAGTGGAGACCAAGGAGGATGGTGGGAATCTTCACAAAGGAGACCCACAGGAGGGTGGCATGGGACCCCACAGGGGAAGAAAACAACTCCTGGTGGGGGACTCAATTATTAGAGGGGTAGAAATGGGGGAGGAGGGGAGAGGGAGGTAAGGTGCCTGCCTGGCACCATGGCTTGGAGGGACAGGAAGCGAATCCTCAGGATCATGGGAGCAGCTGCACGAAGGAGGGAGCTGGATGTCATTGTCCACCTAGAGACAAATGACCTGGCGAGGAATGGTATCAGATCAGTGCAAGAGGAGTTTGCAGAGTTGGGAAGGGGCCTTAGACAAGAAGCACATATAGTAACCTTCTCGGAGGTGCTGCCTGTCTATGGCAAGGGTGATGCTAGGGTATTCCTCACCAGGGAATTCAATAAATGGTTGAAAACCTGGTGTGGAACTTAGGGTTTGGGCTTCACTGGGGACTGGGGAGCCACCTGGAGGGATGCAGACCTATACTGGTGCGATGGTCTGCATCTGTCCAGGGGGGAACCAGGATCCTAGGTGAAAGGTTTAAATGCTTCATTAGCAAGCATTTAAACTAGCCAAGGGGGGGGGGAGGCACTGAAAAGCAGCAGGGAAATCCCAACCTCCCCCCCACAAAACATGGTAATTAGAGAGGTAAACACCAAGGTAGAGAAGTAATTAGGGAGAAGGACAGAGGTAAATGTAAAAAAAGGCAAAGGCATTAAGGACAGGAATGGTGCTAAAAGGGGTAAGGCCATCAAAAAGTGGAGGGTGATGCGTACCAATGCCCATAGTCTGTGTAACAAGCTCCCTGAACTAGTGGCCTTGATGGAAGAGGGTTGCCTGGATATTGTGGCAGTCACAGAAACATGGTACACAGAGAACCATGACTGGGATGTCAACATACCAGGATACACAATCTACAGGAGGGATAGGGAGGGTAAAAGAGGAGGAGGAGTAGCTCTCTATGTAAAGGAAGGGATCAAAGCAACAGAACTAAAGAATAAACAGGGAGCAGATGAGGCACTCTGGGTCACCCTGGAGACAGGAAATGGCACCACAATCCGCATGGGGGTTGCATACAGACCCCCATCTCAGGGGGAGGGAATGGACAAGGAAATGATAGAAGGTTTCCTTAGAATGGCAGAAAAAGGGGAGATAGTGTTGCTGGGGGACCTGAATATGCCAGATGTTAACTGGAGCACCTTTGCTGCAGGCACATCCAAGAGCATGGTCATTTCTTGATGCCCTACAGGGGACATGCCTCAGACAGCTTGTACTGGAACCCACTCGGGAGGGAGCAATCTTAGACCTGGTACTCTCAAATGGGGATGGAGAAAGAATCTCAGATTTAGAAGTGGGTAGCCATCTGGGAACAAGCGACCACCAAACAGTGTGGTTCACGCTAAACACAGCCATACAATCAAGCCATACAAAAGCAAGAGTATTGGACTTTAGGAGGGCTGACTTTGGGAAAATGAGAGAGTGCCTCAGAAAAGCACTAGCAAACAGGCAAGAAAGAGGGGTGGAGGAACAATGGGGAGTAATCAAAACAGCCATCACAGAGGCAACAAGCCTTTGTGTAAAGCAAATCAACAAAACACAATGAAGGAAAAAAACGCTATGGTTCTCAAAAGAGGTGGCAGGGAAGGTTAAGGAGAAAAGGACAGCATTCAGGAAATATAAGGAAACACAGAAGGAGCAGGACAGAGAACTTTATCAGTTAAAGCAGAAAGGGGCTGGGAAGGCAGTCAGAATAGCAAAGGCCCAAACCGAGGAAAGGATAGACAACTCTGTTAAGAAGGGGGACAAGACCATTTATAGGTACATTAGGGAGCAAAGACAGACCAAAGGAGGGATACTTAGGCTTAATAAAGTGGAGGGAATGTGGGTAGAGGGCGACAGTGAAAAAGCAGGGATACTGAATGAATATTTCTGCTCAGTATTCACAAAGGAAGATGAGGGGGAGGTACCTAAACCAAACAAGAGAAACACTCTGAAGACAGGGGTCTATACCAGTCTATTTACAGAAGAAAGGGTGCTGAAAGAACTAATAGAACTGAGGTGGACAAAGCAATGGGGCTCGAGTGGATT
Organism: Neoceratodus forsteri; assembly: GCA_016271365.2. Taxonomy (NCBI): domain Eukaryota; kingdom Metazoa; phylum Chordata; order Ceratodontiformes; family Ceratodontidae; genus Neoceratodus; species Neoceratodus forsteri. Next base: position 782,174,290 of record CM028133.1, read on the forward strand.
CACCCAAGAATTAACAACTAAGGTAGAACCAGTGACACCATTGACTACTCTTTAACAAATCATGGGAGGATGGGGTGGTACCTGAGGACTGGAGGAGGGTGGATGGGATTCCTCTTCACAAAAGTGGGAGCAGGACAGAGGCAGGAAACTACAGACCAGTTAGTTTGACCTCAGTGGTAGGGAAAATGATGGAATCACTTCTGAAGGAAAGAATTGTTGAGTACCTAGAGGCCAGTGGGGCTCAGGATCCAAGGCAGCATGTATTCATGATGGGAAAGACGTGTCAGATGAATCTAATAGATTTCTTTGACTGGGTGACCAAAGTGGTAGACCAGGGAGGGGCTGTGGACATGGCCTACCTAGATTTTAGCAAGGCATTTGATACAGTCCCAAACAAAAGATTAATACACAAATTAGGCAGCTTTGGAGTGGGTCCCAAGGTGGTAGCCTGGATAAAAAATTGGCTAGACAACAGGACGCAAAGGGTAGTAGTAAATGGAGTCCACAGCGAAGAAAGGAGGGTTACTAGTGGGATACCGCAGGGTTCAGTACTAGGACCGGTCCTTTTTAATGTCTTTATAAGTGACATTGCAGAGGAACTGGAAGGAAAAGTGTGTCTCTTTGCAGATGACACAAAGATCTGCAACAGGGTTGATACACAAGATGGAGTGGAACGGATGGGAAGGGACTTGGCAAGGTTGGAGGAATGGTCAGATGTATGGCAGCTCAGATTCAATGCAAAGAAGTGCAAGGTAATGCACCTGGGAAACAAAAACCCAGGGGAAGAGTACACAATGGGGGGTGAGATACTGACAACAGTAAAAATGGAAAGGGACCAGGAGGTAATTATATCAGATTACCTAAAGGTGGGCAAGCAATGTGAGAAGGCAGTAAGGAAGTCTGGGAGGATACTGGGATGCATAGGGAGAGGCATCAATAGTAGAAAACAGGAAGTTGTTATCCCTCTGTACAGACAGTTGGTGAGACCCCATCTGGAGTACTGTGTGCAGTTCTGGAGATCCCATCTCCGCAAAGACATAGACAGAGTGGAGGCTGTCCAGAGGAGGGCAACCAAAATGGTGCAGGGTCTGCACCAGAAGACATACGAAGAAAGACTAAAGGAGCTTAATATGTATACCCTTGAGGAAAGACGGGAGAGAGGGGACATAATAGAAACTTTCAAGTACCTCAAGGGAATCAACAAAGTCCAAGAGGGTAGCATCTTTCAGAAAGAAAGATGTGCAAGAACAAGGGGGCACAATTTGAAGATAGCGGGGACGGCTCAGAGGTAATGTGAGGAATTATTTTTTCACAGAGAGGGTTGTGGATGCATGGAACAGCCTCCCTGAGGAGGTCATGGAGTCAAGAACAGTGGGGGAAATTCAAGAATGCATGGGACAGACATAAGGCAGTCCTAGTGGGGGGTAGGAGGAAGTAAGCTGTTGGTTAACAAGGATCTGCAGCTTATCTGTTAGGTAGGAAAATGGGCAGACTAGGTGGGCCAAGCATTCCTTATTTGCTGACACATTCTATGTTTCTATGTAATGGCACAGTCGCTGTGCGAAATCACGTTTTAGGACTGAGAAATGAAATGATAGTGACACTGTTCATGAGGTGGGGTGTTAGGGTTTCCAAACATAACATAACATAACGCCCCACCCTGTAGAGACTGACAGGCATTAGGGGTGTGACTTGGTTCAGCGCACATAATGCTCATAGCATTCCACCCCCGAGGTGTGCCTTGGGGTCTTCGGCCCTAACGTACACCTCATTCTCCTATACTGCACCCATCTCAGCTTATTTCCTCATAGAATGGGGGTGAGCATAAGGGCCGAAGACCCCAAGGCACACCGAAACTCCTGTTGCTGTCTGCAGGGTGGGGTGAAGTGGAATGGCATAAGCATTAGGCTGACGACCCAAAGGCACCCTCCAATGCTTTTTAGTTTCTGCAGGGTGGGGATTTTGTGTTACTTCAGTACTTCACTGCCATTCCTATTATGCATCTTTCTAACTCCTGCACTACCAATGCCAATGCCAGCAAGCCAACATTCAGCACTGACAAATGCTTGTTATATCATGGCACAACATTAGCGCCTCTCCACCTATCAGCCACATCTCCAATATCTAGTGAGTATTGAAAAATGTGTGTTATGGGTCCTACCAGTTAATCTGGCAGTTCCTCAATTATTTTTAGGTGGATATCATCACCATGACGATAAAGTTGATATCTCGGTATCCAACTTCATAAATAGAATTCAGTAGTTTGAGAAGAACGGGATAGGGCCTGACAAAATTCATTTCAAGAACTTGACGAAAGACTTGGCACTTTCTAGGAACAGAAATATAAATTACAGACCAACTCTGCATATACAGTTCCAGACTGCCTCACAATTGTACCTAACAGGTAATGATTAAATGCCTCCAATGTTACTGAGACATCTTCCATACAGCTGGAATCAGATAAAAAAAAACACAATCAGCAATGTCAATAAATTCCATAGAATACAAGCAATTATAAAATGCGTTTTTTCAATAACAAAACGGCAGAGTTGCAGGCTCTCATGGCAAAGGGGGAGGTGGACATAGCTGCCATCACCAAAACATGGGCCACCCAATACCAGGACTGGGACCTGGTAATCCCAGGGTACAGAATGTACTGCAGGGAAAAAGGGAAAGGGGGTGGGGTGGTGGTCTATGTGAGGGAGGGGATAAGGTGTGCCAGGGAGTAGGGTAGAACAGAGGCACTATGGATACAATTCCAGGATTCAAGAAACAGGACCCTTAGGATGGGGGTGGTGTATAGGCCACTGCCTCAGGTCAAGGACTTGGACAGATAACTAGTAGAGCAGATCAAGAGGGTCAGTGGGAAGGGTAACAACGTGATCATGGGGGACTTCAATCCACCAGGGGTGGATTGGAGCACCCCAGACACTTCGATCATAAGGAAGCAAGTCCTCCTTGAGGCTTTTCAGGACAGCTTCTTGGTACAGATGGTAAAGGAGCGAACCAGGTTAGGCATCACTTTGGACCTCGTGCTGTCTAACGGTGAGTTTGTCAGAGAGATGGAGGTGGAGGATCCGCTGGTAGGGAGTGACCAACACACAGTGTGGTTCTCACTCAGCATGGGCAACGAGGTTGTAGGAACAGGGACCAGGGTGTTTAGACTTCAGGTGAGCTGACTTTGGGAAGATGGGGGGAAAATAGTGGCCGGGCAGCTAGTCACAATTCACCCACACATGGATGTTGGCCAGAATTGGGAAGTCATTAAGCTAAGACTTGCAGAGGCCACTAGATTCTGTACCAAGACACAAAGCAAGAAAGGCTAAGGCCAAAAAAACTAGTCGGTTAAGTGGGAAGATGTTGGAAAAGAGCAGCCTTCATGAGATTCAAAAGATCCGGCAGGGGGAGGATAGAGAGAAGTACCTGAAGAAATCTAGAGAGGTGACCAAATCTGCCAGGGCAGCCAAAGCTTCCAGAGAGCTTAGGCTGGCAAAGGGCATCAAGGATGGGGAAAAGGACTTCTTCAGGTACATAAGAGAGAGAGAGAAGGATCTGCAAAGATCAAACAGTAAAGATCAGGAAGGATGGGGGATGGGCAGAGAAAGGGGATCTAAATGAATACTTCTGTATTAACTAAGGAAAAGGATGAGTCAATGCCTCATAGAATAGGGAGGGTAGGGTAGGCATGGGGGGGTGATGGATGGGGAAATCACAGTGGCCAGGGTACTAGAAGGTTTAAGGGCACTGAGGGTAGATAAGGCACAAGGACCAGGCAGCATACACCCATGGGGACTTAAGGAATTGGCGGAGGTCCTGGCAGAGCCATTGGCAGACTTGTTCAATACCTCTCTGAAAACAGGGTATGTACCCCAGGACCGGAGGATGGCTCATGTGATGCCCCTCCACAAAAGTAAGCCTCACATTAAAGTTAATGAAGACAATCCTTAAAGAAAGGTTAGTAACCTTTTCTAGAAGGTAATGGTCTCCAGGACGGAAAGCAATATGGGGTTGTCTCTAGCAGATCCTGCCAGATCAACCTGGTTGACTATTATGACTTGGTGACTAGGAAACTGGACAAGAGCCATACGGTGGATGTCCTGTATCTGGATTTCAGCAAGGCATTAGATTCGGTGCCACATGGGAGGCTGATTTGCAAGTTGGTATACCAGGGAGCAGGGACAGAGATGGTGAATTGGATCAAGAAGTGGCTGCAAGGGAAGCAACAGAGGGTAGTGTTGGGAAGGGAACTCTCAGCTCCATGGGCTGGAATGAGTGGGGAGCCGCAGGGCTCTGTACTGGGCCCAGTGTTTGGCATTTTCATAGCCGACATCTTGCATGGCATTAAGAACAAGATTAATCTGTTTGAGGATGACACCAAGACCGATGCAGTGGTGGATGACACAGAAGGCGGGCAGGGGCTGCAGGATGATCTGACAAAACTTGAGGACTGGTCAGACACATGGCAGCTGGGGTTCAATGCTAAGAAGTGCAAAGTCATGCACTGGGAAGCAAGGAACCCAAGGAGGTGTTATCAGTTGGGAGGGGTGCAGATAACTGCTACAGAGGAGGAGAAGGATTTTGGGGTGATAATAATAGGGCAAATCTTTCTTGGAAACAGTACTTTAGAAATAAAGTTGGTTGTTGACTGACTGACAGTTGATCATAAACGGTTGAAATCTATAAGCCGGCGTGTCGTAGGGAGATAGGGAGATTTAAGGGAGACTAAAACTCTGAGACATCCTGTATACTTCTGGTTTATTTTCATTTTCTTTTATTTTAAGCCTGTTGCACAACAGCATGCTTTCTGTGTTGTTTTTCTTTTATTCTATTAATCCCCTGTATTTTACTTATGGCGAGCTAGCCACTCGTCATACTTTCTATGTAAAACCTCTCTTAAAATAATATACTGTACAGGATGTTTTCTGAGCGCCTTTTCTTTTTCTCCCTGCATGTAAACAGCACAGGACGCCGTGCCCTCTTGATAGAGTCCTGTTGTAAATAATACAACTAGTCCTAGCCACCAAACACCTGTACAGAGATCACTTAGACCTATAAATCCAGGTATCATATGTAGGAACTACCATGAGAAAGGACATATTGCCCGATGTTGTCAAAAGAAACCTACTGAGAATGTACATCTGGCCTTAGCTAATATGGGACAATATATTATACCTGTACAAATCGGGCAACAGACTGTTATGGGACTTATTGACTCTGTAAGTAAACAGACTTTAGTATGTGCAGAACTGATTGAGGGAGTCTCTAGTAATACTACAAAAACCGGTGTGGTGTGAATCCATGGGGATGTACATTTCTAGCCAATGACCACAGTGGAATTACAAACCTCAGTAGCAAACCCAAGATATGGGAGAGGGGTTAGTTCCACAATTACCTGTCCCTACTGTGTTGGGGCAAGACCATCCAGACTTTGAATCATTTTTTTCCCTTAGTAACTTGACTGCTGTTACCACAAAGGCACAGAGTGAAAAAGAAAAGCAGAATCCTTTGTTTTCATATGATGAGGAAATTTTTGGGAAACAAGGGAAGGACAGGAAAACAAGAAGGGAATGACGACAGGATAAGTCAAAGTGGACTAATGAACATAGTATGGACACTGTGGTTGTTGATAAACCTGTAGCTAAAATGACTAATACTTGTGATTTTGAAATTAAACAAAAAGCTGATTATACATTAAAATCTTTTTTTCACAGGTATTACAGAAAGAGGCAGAAAACAAAGACAGGACTCCCTATTATATACTAAAGAAAGAATTACTATACAGAGTGTGTGTTAACCTGAGAACAGGGGAATGAGTAGACCAGTTAATGGTACCAAAAGAGTATAGGACTCAGATCTTACAAGTGTCACATGATAACCCTATGCCAGACATTTAGGGAGGGCCCAGACCTTGAGTAGGATATTATATAAATTTTTCTGGCCCAGAATTCATAAGCAAGTAGAAGAATACTGCTTAAGCTTTTCTGAGTGTCAGAAAATAGCTGGGATAGGACGAAAGGCCATTGTCCCCTTACAACCATTACCTCTCATAAGTACACCCTGTGAACTTGTAGCAATGGATATTGTGGACCCATTACAAAAAACAAAGAAGGGTAATATATTTATTTTAGTCTTATGTGACTACAATTCAAAATACCCAGAAGCTATTCCCTTACGGACTATAACTGCAAATAAAATCGCAGAAGAATTAATTAAAAATCTTCAGCCGTTTGGGAATACTAAAAGAAATCATAACAGATCGGGGTACTAATTTCTGTTCCCAAATATTGAAATGCTTGTACCAAGCCCTTGATATCCAGGCCATTCACACATCACCTTACCATCCGCAGACTGATGGCCTTGTCGAAAGGTTTAATCAAACAGTTAAAAGGATGTTAAGGAAGTATGTACAGGAGGAGGGTAAAGTCTGGGATCTGTATCTTTCCTTCTTAATGTTTGCATATCGAGAGGTCCTGCAAGTGTCAACAAGATATTCCCCCTTTGAAATGTTATATGGACAAAACCCAAGAGGGCACCCAGGCACAGTGAAAGAAAAGTGAGAGGAAGGGCAGGAAATAGGTCCCACCACTACCCTCGAATTTGTGACACAAATGAGACAAAAGCTTATTCGATATGTAGAAGCAGCCCTATACGAAGGGGTCTATCAACAGGAGAAACAAAAGGCCTTATATAATGAGGAGGTGGGACAAAGAATTTCAGAGTGGGGATAAGGTTCTTTTATTATTACCATTATCTGACCAGAAACTAACTATGAAATGGCAAGGACCCTACACTATTCTCAGAACAATAGGGCAAGTGACATATGAAGTACAATTGCCTGATAGACAAATAAAAAGGAAAATATATCATGCAAATCTTCTAAAACCTTGGAAAGAAAGATTATCCCCTAGTCTGTATGTATATACAGAACAAAATGAAAGTGAAACGATGGTAGCATATAAAAGACTAGAAGGGACAGAAACTATAGAACGTATTACAGTTAATTCTGACTTAACCCCAACACAAAAACAAGAATTAAGGGAGGTATTACACCCACTTCAAACAATGTTTACCAGTACTCCTGGGCGAACAGAACAGATAAGACATCATAAAGAGACATCACAGATACCCCACTTCAAAGTGAAACCTTACTGTCTCCCTGAGAAGTTCCGGGAAGATGTTATAAAAGAGATAAAACACATGCAACAGTTAAAGGTTATAGAACCTTCTAAAAGTGACTGGTCATTCCCCATGGTAATAGTAAATAAGAGAGAAGTAGGTATTTGACTCTGCCTCGATTTTAGAAAGTTAAATGCTGTATCCAAATTTGATAGCTATCCGATGCCTAGAATTGATGATATACTCAATGGACTAGGTAGTGCACTGTATATTACTACAGTAGATTTATTGAAATGGTATTGGCAAATACCCTTCGATGAAGAATCAAAAGAGAAAACCGCTATTAGCACATCTATTGGGCTATCTCATTTTACTATGATGCCCTTTGGATTACATGGAGCACCTGCTACAGTTCAGCAGTTGATGGATCGAGTGTTACAGACACATATGTCTTATAGTGCGGCCTATCTGGACGACGTAATTATATTTAGTCCAACTTGGCAGGAACATCTCACTCATTTAACGTCTGTCCTTCAAGCCCTGAAACAAGCAGGCCTCACAATTCATCCAACTAAGTGTGCTATAGCCATGCAGGAAACAAAATATCTTGGATTCATAATCGGACAAGGGTCTATTAAACCAGACATGGGAAAAACAGATGCTGTAGCTCTCAGTCCAAGATCCCTCACAAAAAAGCATGTCAGATCTTTTCTTGGTTTGACCGGCTATTATTGCTGTTTTATTCCTGATTTTGCCACATTAGCAAGCCCCTTAACAGATCTCACAAAAAAACATCAGCCATCAAAAATTAGATAGACTCCTGAGAGCGAAGAAGCATTTTGCACTATCAAAGCCCGATTGTGTTCATCCCCAGTGCTAAAGAGTCCGGATTTTATTAAACCTTTCATACTTCAAACAGATGCTTCTGCTACAGGGATGGGGCAGTGTTATCTCAAATTTCAGATGGTGAAGAACACTCTGTTTTGTATATTAGCAGAAAACTGCATATTCGGGAGACTAAATATGCAACTATAGAAAAAGAATGTTTTGAGGTACGTTGGGCCATTGAAGCCCTAAAATTTTATATGGGGAAGTTCCTTTGAATTAATTACAGACCATAATCCACTTTGCTGGCTCATGACTATGAAATATAAAAATCCACGAATCATGAGGTGGTACCTCACTTTGCAACCCAAAACTTTACGGTTAAGCACAAATGTGGAACTGCACATAAGAATGCTGACTTTATGTCTCGCTATGGTGCAGATGGAAAAAAAGAGCAATTAACACAATCAGACCTCGGGGTATAGTTTGTTGAAAGAAGATAGACACGGGTATTCTACTTGTGTCCTGTGTCTTCTTAATTAATGGGATCCCGAGGTGGAGCATTGGGAGTGGGTGGGCTGAAGCTCCATCTCTTCCATACGGAGAGACCTGATCGTGTCAAACTTTCCAAACTATTTCTAGGTGGTAGCCTACAAAATACTGTAATAATATTTTGTGTCTTAAAGAGGGAGGTATGTCGAAGGGAGATTTAAGGGAGACTAACACTCGGAGAAATCCTGTATACTTCTGGTTTATTTTCTTTTTTTTTTATTTTAAGCCTGTTGTGCAACAGCATACGTTCTGTGTTGTTTTTCTTTTATTCTATTAATCCTCTCTATTTTACTTATGGCGAGCTGGCCACTCATCATGCTTTCTATGTAAAACCTCTCTTAAAATAATGTACTGCACAGGATGTTTTACAAGCACCTTTTCTTTTACTCCCTGCATGTAAACAGCATGGGATGCCGTGCCCTCTTGATAGAGTTAAGCGGAGCTTGGGCAATCTATATGGGGTGCTCTGAAAAATATAGCAGCTAAAGAAAATACTTCTCAATCCTAAGGTCTGGTCCAAAGTAAACTTATATTCTGAGGTGAAACTTCAGGCCCGTATGGTGTTTTGCGCTGAGGGCACTCTGAATCGAAATCAGAGCTATATGTTCCATTTATTTATTTATTTAGTTTTTGTTGACTCGGTAAGTGCACCAGACAAATCCTGCTTATTTTCAGGCACGACCCGGGGGAAGGGGATACAGATGAATGCCAACTGACCTTGAACCAGATTAAGCTGTTGGTGGTATTTTTAGTGAATGAGGGAAATTTTGGCCAGGACACCGGGGAAATTCCACTACTCTTTTCAATAAGTGCCATGGGATCTTTAACAACCACCTGAACTACCACCAATCCAGGCAGATGGGACCTCGGTTTAACATCTCATCCTAAAGACAGCACCTCAGAAGTGCAGCACCCCTCTCATGCTGCACTACAGTGTCAGTACTAGGATATTAACCCAAGTGCCAGATGTGGGAACTGAACCCACAGCCGTCTGATCTCCCGGCCTCAGAGGTGAGTGTGCTACCTACTGAGTCACTGACACTTTATTCGTCTTGGGAGCCACCTGCTCGCATGTTCAAGCAGCTACTGGGAAAGGGTTAAAGCCGAGTCTTACTTGCATGTACTGCTGTTTGTTATAACTAGAAGAGCAAAGGATTTAACATGAAGAAGGGGGATGTAATTAAGAAGGGTTCTTACTATACCGGGAGAAGATGTCTTTGATATGAAACACGCTCCCTGTTGTTTTGGTCTTACGCTTGCATGGAGTTTCTCCCACACTTCATTCAGTCTTCTAAAGAAGCTGGACAGCCATTATTCCTCAGTTTTATAGCTGAATGAAGTAGGAGGAACGTTGTTGTGACGGTTCAAAGAAACAAAGAGCTTTAAAGTTATAATATTTAGTTTACTTCTGTGTACAAAGATAGGGTTTTATGTTAACATAGTCACTGTATGTGTAAATTATAAATAAAAACTTGATTAAAGAAATAAATATGTGCTGAACTGTTGTTGTAACAGAGAGGCAGTGTGTGTTAGGTAGCCTAAGACCCAACAGCCCTCTAGCCTTTTTTTTTTTTTTTTTTTTTTTTTTAATATCCTTGGAAGTCTATTTTGTTGCTGGAAGAATCTTTTCTGTTTGCCATTACTTTCCATTATTTGTCATTTGTTTAAAATAAATTGGACTGTCCTGATTCTTGAAGAAGTTAGTGTCCGAGTCATCTATCCCACACCTTTACATGGCAATTCTGTTGTTATGTTAATGTGCACAGTTAATATGAACAGTTGGAGGCTAACTACAGCAAAAAAGACTTGAGGGATATCTCTCAGTAATTACAGTTGAGTTTTCATCCATTTACTTTTGACCAGATACAGATAAGAAGAAAATGTGCAGATATACAGTACCAGAAATTACTTCTAGCTTACACCAGAATTCTCTGCTGTTGGCCAAAAGTAGACATATTTCCAATCCTTTCTTGCTTTTTTTTCTGAGGGTGTTTTCAGTCTTGCCATCTCAAGTGATTTCCTTCTTCCTCTGTAAGTAGCTTTGGAAATGTGGGCCCAACACACAGTTGTGAGGGACTGTCACCAAACCATTGTGGCAAAAAATGCATTCTACAGACTCGTCCATGAGGTATGCTCGATGGGAGCTGCAACCCTTCCCTGCATTATTGGTAACCCCACTGTGACCACAGCGGGAAGGGACGGTGTTCGCCATGCAAGCAGCCTTAGCCTTCCATTGAGCATGGTGGCTCTCACATGTCTGTTCACATCTTAAGCAACACCTCCTGCCTGCAGAACTATTAAAGGCAGCTGGTAGGGATGATGTTAAAGATTGACATTAAGGAAAGGGGGATGGAAATCAGCAACAAACCATAACAGAGGCAGTGCATGGTGAGATGGGGCTAGAGAGGGCATCCTCTGGATGCCAGGGACATTCTTCAGGCTGGGGTTAGGAAGGGGTGGGTGCATGCCAACCAGGGAAGAAAGTCGATTGATAAGGAAAATTCTACATGGCTTTTAAGTGGTCCAAAACGGGCAGCCTGTACTGGTGGGGGGCCAAGTTAGGTTGTACAGCCTATGCCACAGGCCACTATGGATAGCACTGTACCATGCAACAAGCTTTGTGCCATTCACATAAATACATAGGTGCTCTTAATCAGGTTTTATCATCTGCAAGGTTTGCACACACTAACATCTGCCCTACCACATTTACATTTTTTCTAAGTCACAAAGAGGGACTCCTCTTACTAACAACTAAGTCAACTCTTCATGGATGGCCACTCAGTGTATGATAGCAACTAGGCACCCGTTCTGACCATGTTTTGTGACTCCTCATCTGATAACTGAGCATTAGGCTACATATAGTTTACATTGAAGACAACTCTGGGCGCAACTGGATTTTAAAGCTGTAGTGACATTTTTAAAGCAAAACACCTCCCTCCTATGTATATGAGTGGGGTAGTGAGTTAGGGGCCTGCTAAAATTGAGTGGGCTCACTTATAAGCCCCTTCTATCAGGTCCCCAAGCTGGAGTTGCATCACACACCCATAAATCTTCTGACAACCAGCCCGGTGGCGCTGAGGGTTGAGGTGCTGGATGCCACACTTCGCACCACTCCGGCAACCCAGGTTCAGGAGCGGACTCAGGTCACTGGTGATTGGCCGGGGGGAGATAGGTTTGAGCATCCTATGACAGCTTGCCTTCTCTGGGGAGGGAAGAGGCCTATGCCTGCGCACTTGCCTGACTCCGAGTGGAGGCTTGGAGTGCTGCAAGCCTCAATTGTAGGGGATGGGCGGCCGCAGTACAGTGTGGACATCGGCATCTTGCGCCACGATGTCAGTGGGTTACACACTGTAGGGGAGGGAAGAAAAGAAAGAAACTGCCTGCCAACTCCAGGAAGATGGGCCTCCAGGAGCATGCCTCCAATGTGCCCCCGCTTGCTCGACCACAGCCGGACTGATGAAATGAAGGATTACGGGGTGTCTGGTCCCCCACTTCGTCCCCACTCGGGGGGCAAGCTGCAGCTCCATGAGGCCTGGGGGTGAGTACGAGTGGAGTGGGAGGCAGAAGGATGACTTCTTGTGGGGCCCTGAAGGGTCGGAGTTGGCAGGATGTTGGGAGGTTAAAGTGTAATTTCAAAAAAAAAAAATGTTCTGACAGAGTTTCCATAAGCAGTAGCATGGTGAAGAGCAGAATGCTCCTTGTGCGGTGCATGTATTAACCCATCAGTCATCATATTATTTGGTAAACGCTGCAGTGCAGGTGAGCAGTGCACAAATCTGATGATCATCAGCTGGTTGAGGCAGTACAAAGTATAAATGAAGAGTCTAATGCTGACACAGAATTGTTGTGGGGGAAAGCAGCATTATTTTTATGATGAAACTGTACAAACATCAACTGTTCCTCAGGTTAGCCTGCATCTTAAAAGCAAATCAATTCAGTCTAAAATATTAAGCAGAACTTATTTAACTCCAGTATATATTGGAAAAATAAACCTTGACTACTCCCCACTATGTTGGCACAAGTGTGGGAATTATGCTAGACTTTACCACTGTCTATGGAGTTGCCCCAAAATAAATAAATGGTGGGTTGCACTGAGGGAGATTATATCTAAAATACTAGAAACTGAAATTCCACTTAGAAGTGACATATTTTTGATGAATAATATTGAATTTATATTGGAAACTGTGCCAAAGATAAAGATCTTTCTTCTAGTTACAATGGCCATGAAACGGGTAATACTTGAGAACTGGAAATCAGAAACTATCTCTAAATTCAATTATTATAAATGGTGGTATATGTTCTCCAATTCACTTAAATATGAGGAGATAATGTTTGCTCTAGATCCAAATCTAGATGACCCAGAGGAAATATCCTGGAAAACTACACTAAACTGCATCCCACCAATTATGAGAATTTGATGGTGACATCCCCACTTCCCTAACCATTCATTAGAAGACATCCACCAGATCTTTCATCTTACTGTGGAAGCATAAAAACCCACTAAGGGTCTTTATATATAATAACTTTGATAGTGGTGCAAGAATGTTCAACATAAGTTCTGGCCTCTTCGTAACTTAGAAATACAGGACTTCTGAAATATGCAGGGAGGGTTTCTTTAAGGATGATTAAGTCTGCTTCTTTCTTGCATTGATTAATGTCATTATCAAGCCATAATGTACCTTTTTCTTTATGGTATGGATTCTTCATTTGTACTGTAATCATCAATAACAAAAAAAGCTATTCACTCTGATCCCTGATAGTTTGTCCAGGCACTGACCCCCTCTCCCATGTTGTTCACAGTGTATATGTTGCCCCTTGGAAGGATCATTAGACGATATGATTTGGGTTTTCATTACTACGTTGGTGATACTCAGCTGTATCTGTCTTTTGTACCCAGGATGCCTGGTGCTGTTGACGTACTTAATTTGTGCCTAGCTGAGATCCAGGACTGGATGTCATCAAGCTAGCCGAGTTTCAACCCAGATAAGCAGGAGATACTGCTGATTGAGCCTAATTGAAGGTGGGGTGCAGGGTCCACAGATTAGGGGACTGTCCTACATCTAGGTTTCTCAGGGTTGGTGGCTACTACTAGGGTTAAAAATCTGCGGTTTATTCTGGACGAGAAGCTGACAGTTGAGGCTTAGTTGTTGGATGCAGTAATGAATGGCTTTTATCATCACAGAAACATTGTCAGCCTTAAAACCGTGATTCCCCCTTTAAACCTGCACATGCATTAATCATTTCTAAACTTGATTACTGTGACACTTTTATACCTTGGGGTAAGGGGAAGTGTCCCAACAATGTCTGCAGCTGGTGCAGAATGCAACAGCACAGTTAATGGACTGACCATCCTAGGTCTTGTCATATAACCCCGGTCCTGCAAGAACTACACTAGCTGCCAGTAAAATGGCGTATCACCTTCAAGGACAGCTTGCTGACCTACAAGACCCTATACTGACTGGGCCCTAGCTACCTGAGAGACCTACTGACTCCCTGTTGGACCTCTCACCCCTTCCACTCTTCTGAGGTGGGCCTCTTAGCTGTTCCTAGGGTGAGGCTAAAATCCTCAGGAGACTGTGCTTTTTCACTTGCTGGCCCCGTGCTATGGAACAGGCATCCCAAGGCTCTGAGAGAGGAGCCCTTTAACAGAAGCCTGAAGTCCTTCCTCTTTCGGGATGCCATTGGCACCGTCCGATTTCCAAGCTCTAACCTGCCACACTTGACTTCTCTTGCCTACTGTGCTGCAGTTTTTGTTTTCATATATACATTATTTATAATTTTACTTACTTTATGTATGCAATGTTTTATTAATGGTGTGTATATTTCATTATTATTGTACAGTGCTCAGAGTCCCTGGGATTGGACGTTTAAGAATAAAGTCTACTACAACCACCACCACCCTTGGGGAAGCCTCTGATATGGAACAGTGGGTGGAGACCAGACAGACCAGACCACCAATTAGCACCAAGGTTTGACAAAGCCAAAGGAGACTGGTTTGGGTTCCTACAAGGCAGCAATGCTCAGAAGAAGGGAAAAAAAACAGACTACAAATCCCACAACCTTGACAAGAGAGAGAGAGGAATCACTGACTCAGTCTCCCTCTCTATCCTGACAGAACAAAGGGGTGCCTTCCCACAAGAAAAAAGAGGGGTCTAAAACAGATAAGCATAAAGAGAAGACTCTCTGACTACACTCAAACTTAGACCATGGTTCAGGAAAGGAGGATCACTTAAATTCCTCCAATTCTGAGGACTCAGAAGAAGATGAAGAGCCAAGAAGAAGGTGGGGGGGGGACTCCTAGAGGAGCCCAAGCCACAACAGAGTATTCAACAATAGCTCATGTTTTTCCAGCTGTTAATTCCCAGAGTGCATGCTGTACTTATGTTCTGAAGCAAGCAGAAGAAGGTTATGTCCATTTCATTACTGATACTTGAACTAATATCCTGAACCAAGTATCACTGAGTCTCACCTCCCATGAGGTTATCTCCAAGTCAAGCACCACCACCATTCCTGTCCCACCACTACCTACAAACATATTAGAGCAGCTAGTCTTACAGAGGTACAGCAACAGAAGAATCGCCTTACTTAATGTGGAAGTGATGTGAAGAAGGACAGTGGGGAAAACAGTCTGTGGTTCATCTGATCACTGCTAAATATTTGAATATACCATCACGATCTAAATGTGGATATCTTAGTGATGGATGGTGGCAGTTGTGGCGAGCTACCAAACTGCCATTCCTTACTTGCAGATGTAATTCTGTTGAATATATTTTTTATATAATTCTGTGTATACATGCCCCAAGAAATGCCAGTGTTAATACAAAAGCACCTAGGGAGAGACTGTATCACTGTTAAAATGAGTGTCACCTTCCTTTGACCTGAAGGCCAACTTGGTTGCCAGGAAACTGGCATGTTATTGTCAAAGGCTTGGGGACAGCTGATCATAGGGTATTCCCCAAGTTAAGTAACCAAGGGAAACAGTGATAATAAAATCAGCCTGTATAGTCATAAACCTTACAGGATCTTTCTTGGAACTAACGGAAGGAAGCCAGTTCAAAAGCCCAGGATGCTTTAGCCAGGATTTGAGCAGCCAACACATTGTGAATTTTATTTTATGGGTGCCAACTGTCTACATGGGACTTCAAAAGGCTTAAACTCTGAATGTCATATCCATGTTAATTATATGTCTCGGGATTGTGATATTCTTGGTATTTGGGGAAACAGCAAAACAGTGACATCTCCTGGCCAGATAGAGTAGTTGTTCCTGGAAATTAGACCAGTTCTTTAGAACTGGGAATAACTGATGACACAGCAAGCTACAGAAAATATTTAAAGCCCCAGCTCAGGGCATTTGGACACACTTTTCATTTGGACTACCTGACACATGAAGCCAAACTGCTGAGACTCAGTGGCTGCAGACACACTTTTCATTTGGACTTCGCCTGACACACAAGGAACACAACTGCTGCCAAGACCAATGAAACTGAACTTTCATTTATTGTTCTGGACTTCAAGTTTCTATGAATTTCAGGTAGACTTCAGCTATCAGTCATAGTGTGTTTTCATTTATATGTTCCCATTTTGTTTTGTATTCTGTGACCAAATTAGTGTTTTTTTTTTAATTGTAACTGTATGATTATTATTTAAGTATTTTAGTAAAAAGATTTGTTTCTCTAAAGAAAATCTGCCTGAGTGAGATTTCTATAAATGTGTTTGAATTGGGGGACAGTATTAATAATCTCTGATAAACTGTTATTGCTAAGAATTTGTCACCATCAGCAACCAAATCATGAAAAGGGGTATGTAAGGTATCTGGAAGGATAAGGAGAATACCAGAGTCTGCAGGGATTTTGAACCAGGCTGTTGCATATCCTGTAGGGAGAAGGCCAAATTGTGTTTTACACTGCTACCCCCAAAGAAAGTGTGACAGCTAGGTCTTCCCCCTTTGTGTAATAGCCAAGGAGAGATTCATATTTGGCTACTGAACTCGAGACTGGTATTGTGTCCTTATCCAGAGTTTAGAGGGACACCCTGGGTCCTCGTGGCAAAGGTGCAGTCGTGACCCCGGCAAGCAATCTAAAAAGACTGCAAAACTCATTCAGCTGTTCCTTCCATTACCAGCAAAGAGTAAATGGTCCTCAAATCCACTTAATCAAAGATCTTTCCACACAGTAAAATTTAATCTTTTATGGGTGGAGAGACTTGTAGAACAGAAAAGTATGTTCTGGGCCATGGAAGTAGATGATGACTGTGATGGCTATCAGACATGGGTACAGTGGGCAGTTCTGAAAAAGATCACTTCCCTTCTGCAACCATGTGAACAGACAACAAAGGGTATCAGAACAGAATCAGTAACCTTTTAGTATGGTCATTCTCATGGTGAATCTACACGAAAGACAGGCAAACTGCTTATGCTGACCTTCAGTAACATTAACCCTGTGAAGCAATGTTGGTGGCAAATGTGATGACTGCAATGACAGTGGTGAAACTGATAGTGGGTCTTTTGAGTCTCAACAGCAGCAACAATAAGAAATTATAATCATGCAATACATGGCACAAATGTGTTTTAGACTACTTGCCAAAAGGTTTAAAATCACTAACTCTGACACAAGATCTGGCCTTGCAGCTCTACTGGATCCCACACCTACCTGTCTATCTGTCTCTCTTTCTTTCTTTCTCTCTGCCTGCCTGCCTACCTACTTACTTTCCAATTCAAATTCTCTAGACAGATGGAGTAGAGGTATATGAAACAGAAATGTAGGCAGGTGAAGCAATGACAGTGTGAAACCAGCAAAAGAATTAAGGGGCAAACTCCATTAGTAGCACTGTCACATATGAATACACAATCTCCTATTTATTTTCTGCATATCCACCTTCACATGGTGCCAGTAACAGCTGTGTCAAAAAGCAGCAGAATTTTGTTGCTTGGAGGCTAAACACTGGTGCAGTTTTAACTTTTTTTAATGAAGACTCAACTGATGTGTCACCTAAGTAAATGATGGTAGTATATCTAGCAGACAATTTCTAATAGAAATACTTATCCAGTCCATCTCTGATACGACTGATATGCCATTTAGTCTCCACTAGCTAATATGGCTTTGGACTGTCAGAGATACCATCCTATCTTCTGAAGGAATTTTCAGTACAGCTGGAGAAACACCTCACCACACTGCTAAATGGTAGATTCTGATAATGTTAAAATCTTAACCATACCATGGATCAGCTTGTACTATGGATTTGATTATTCACAAAAACATATATTATTCTCACTCCTATGCTCCTGTACAAATCCCCTTTGACTCAGTCATAAAAGCATCACTGACACAGTCCTCCACACCACCCCAAGCACCAGCACAACATGGGGACTCCTTTAACAGATGCCACCATAAGTCCTCATTCTACGATCGCATTGTCACCAACCAGCTTGTTATGTAGTCATACAGAGTTGTCATCACCACTACAGCCCCTACCACTAACATCACTGTTCTCATGACCATCTCCACCAGAGACAGTGCTAAACAGTGGTCTTCTGAGGCCATTTCTATCTACTTAACATCAGATTCCACAATAAGTGTCCTCACCATTTCACAGCTCCAAGTCACAAGTCAGTCTTTCCTTCCTTCCTTCCTTCCTTCCTTCCTTGTCCATGGTTTCATGAATTAACATGGTTGTCCATGGACATCCCTGGTCATGCCTGTTCTTTCACTTCTCTTTTCAAAAGTATACCCATGGCTTGTCCATGATTCATGGGTAACAAATCCCATGAAAACCACAGGATCAAGGGTAACTTAAAAGGGGAACTAAAACATCTCTTGGCAAATGAATGAAAAAAAGATGCTGATAAAATAACATGATTTTTTTTTTCCAGATAACAGCCATTATTGTCCATGACCTGTCTATAGACGTCCTTGTCCATGGTTAAGTAATATGGTTTGGATTTTAGATAAGATATTAAATAAAGAGTAATACATAGAGGTGGTGCATAATGAGAATTAGTTTTGCACACCTGATGTGTGTGATGCTACATTAACCCCAAGATTAAAGATCAACTGTTTTTCCTGAAAAACTAAGATTTGAACCAACCCCCATGTTTTATTTTTTATAATTGCTGCTGCAGGGCTGTAATAAAAAATGTTAAAGCTTTCCTTCCCTACTTTACAGAATGCATGTTTTTGCTCCCCCTCCCCAAATCACCAGCCTCCCTGTTATCCAAACTTCTGAACCACTTTTTCCTTTATTAAAAACTTATCTAGTTAATACTGCCGAGTTTTGCTCACTTATTGAGCTTAAATTAAAAAGTGGAGCTTTAGCACATTGGTTTTCTGGTTGGATGCTGAAATCAGAAGAGTTGTGTGGTGTGGCTTCACTATTTAGTTTAAATCTGTAAAGAAACAAACTCATCAGGACCAACCACATACATTTTGTAATGAAACAGAAAGTGGTATGGATGTTAAATAACCAGACGTATAGCTCATGTTTTCCACGTTATTTATTTATTTATTTATTTAAAAGTTTGGTGACTGGAAAAGGCACACTGAGCCAAGGCTCATTTCCAGGTACAACCCAAGGGAATGGGAAAAGGGGATAAAAGCAAGCAGGCATTTACAACAAATGAAGTGCAAATATCAGCACTGAAGTGCCACAAAGTGGTAACAAAACAGTGACTGGAATACATTTAAGGTACATGGCAAACAGACTGTATACAGGAGTCACTTAAACAATGTTATAAAGGTATATGGTTGGGGATAAAGGCAGAAAAAATGTGAATGCAGAGAGCCCCCACTTGAAAGGGAGAGGGTATGGGTAGAATGAAGGCACATACATAAAGTGGAGAAGTGAGGTTGAAGGAGGAAGAGAAATGAGGGTTAGATGGGTGTGTGAAAGGATTAAGAAACAAGTAGAGGGTGAGGTGGGCTTGAGCAGCCACTTTAAGGATAGTAGAGATGGGGCTTGATGAAGAAGGGGAGGCTGGTTCCAAAGGGAGTGGAGCCAGTATGAGAAAGCAGCCTGGCCAGTGTGAGGGCCCGGGTGAGAGATAGAGAAGGAGTGTGAATCTCTAGTGCAAAGGAGGTAGAAGGAGGGAGCTGAGGGGGAGAGAGGAAAGGATAGATAGGAGAGGAGGGAGACAAAGTATTTACCAATGAGGGTTGAGCAGTGGGAAAGGCAATGTGTGGGTAGGGGCAATGGAAACAGAGGAATAAAGGGAGTAGTGATAGGTGCAGGGGAGGAGAGTTTGAGGCAGAGCAACAAAAGGCTTTGCAGAGGGTGTCCAGTCTGGCGAGGGTGGAAGGAGGAGCTGTGCTGTAAACCACATCCAGATAGTCATAAAGAGGTAGGAACATTTTAACAAGCAGGTCCTTACAGACTTCAGTGGGGAGACAGTCCTTGTTCCAGTGAAGGATGCCTAGTTTGGGGCAAAGCTTAGAGTGTATGGCATTGATGTGGGCAGAGAAGTCCAGGTTACTATCAAACCACATGCCAAGGTATTTGCAAGTGTGGACTATTTCCAGTTGGGTACCGTCAAGGGTAGAGAAGACAGGGGAAGGAGAGAGCCTAGCTAGCATTTGGCTAGCGCCAAAGGTCATGGACACATTCTCCTTGGTGTTTACTTTGAGCTGGTTGGTGTCAAACCAACATAGCACATTGTGGAAATCACACTGGAGTGAGGATACAGCCGCGGACAAGGAGAGACCAGATGCATAGATTACTTTATCATCAGCATACATTTAAATCTGGGAGGAGATGCAAGTGGATGGGAGGTCATTGAGAAAGACATAAAATAGTAATGGGCCCAGGATGGAGCCCTGGGGGACTCCAGCAAGGATGGGAAGGGGGATAGTACACCTCCCACCTGAACAGAATGCTGATGGTTAGTGAGGTATGAGCGGAACCACTTAACTGCGGGGGTTGAGAGACTGACAGAGGCCAGCTTGTTCAGCAGGAGGGGATGGGATGCCAAATCAAATGCCTTAGCAAGGTTAATAAAAATGACTGCTGTGACCTGACCCCTGGTCCATCAATGTAAGGATAGAGACAGTGACACTGAGAAGGAAGGTGATAGTGGAGTGTTTTTTTCTGAAACCAGGTGAAGGGGGATGAGAAGGAAAAGGAATCCAGGAAGTTGATGAGTCTGGACTAGCGACTCTTGTAGTTTAGCAAGGGAAGGTAGGCCAGGGAGCTAGGTCTATAGTTTTCAGGAGACGATATATCATCCCTTTGCAGTGGGGGAGTACCTTGGTGATTTTTCAGGAAAGGGGGATGGCACAGAGGAAGAAAGAGAGGTTCAAAAGATGGGTGAGAGGGATAAGGATAGCAGGGGCAGATATATGGTGGAGTTTGGGGTCCAAACCATCTAGGCTGTATTTTGAGGAATTAAGGGACTTTAGGGCATGGAAAACATCTCGGGGGGAGACAGGAGGGATATGAAAGCCAGAAGAAGAGTTGTAATTAGGCTGGGGGGATTGTCTATAGACTGGCAGGGAATAGCATAGGTTGTGAAGAACTTATTTAAAAGGGAAGCAACAGCAAGGTGGTCAGAGACCAGTGAGACACCTGCTTTTCGGGGGGGGCAGGTTGGGGTGATGGGTCAAAAAGAGAGTGGATTATTTTCCAGAAATTGGAGGGGGTGTTTAGGTTGGATTGTAGGTTGGTTTTGAAGTAGTGGGCCTTTGCTGCATGAATAGCCTTAGTGCAGGAGTTTCCCAGGGACCCATAGTACTGATGGCTGGATTTAGAGTGGGAGGCCTTAAAGTGGGCCCATGCACAGGCCCTAGATTTGCATAACTCAGTGAGGCTGGGTATAATCCTGGGGTGGTGGAAGCATTTCACTCTGGATTTTTTGAAGGGGGTGTGGGTGTCCCAGAAGCTAATAAGGATGGCAGTGAATTGAGAGAGGGCTGTATCAATGTTTTCGGCAGAGTAGACAGGAGACCAGTCAACAGAAGCCAGGTCACTTAGGAGAGCATCTGTGTTAAGCGATCTGAGGGGTCTGTGGCAGATGTATTTTAGGGTAGAGAAGGGGGGGTTGGTTTTCCTGATACAATAGGTAAGGCTGTGATCACTGAAAATGTTTGGGAGTACGCCTACAGCTGAGATACGATGAGGTGGGAGCACAGAACCCAATCTAGGATGGAGTGATTTGAGGAGTGGGGATTGAGTCTGGTGGGTTCTGAGATTAGCTGAGATGATGGAGTATAGAATAGGCTTACAGGTAGGGGAGAGCCAGTTTAGGCTGAAATCACCAAGTAGGATAAATTCGCCAGAGGCAGAGAGGGAGACAACTAAGGAGATGGCATTTAGGAGAGAAGATGGAGGTATCTTCTGTGAAGCATAAAGGACAATGATACAGAGGGTGGAGGGGAAGTCTGAGCAGCAAGAGTCTGTGGGAGGAGGGGAGGGCCTCTTTGAGGGAGACAGAGCAGGGAAAGTTTTGCCAGATGTAAACAGCAACTCCTCCACCACATTTGCCTCTGTCCTGTCAGAAAAGGTGGAATTCGGGGAGGGCAAGGTAGGAGTCAGGGACTCTAGAGAACAGCCAGGTTTCAGATATACAAAGGATGTTTGGGGAGAGTTGTGAAGCCCATATCTTGAGGGAGTCTATCTTTGAGAGGAGGCTTCATGCATTAAAATGAAAGAAACTAAGACCTTTAGGCACAGAATGGGATGGGGGATATGTGGGGCCAAGATTTGGTTCCACATTGCCAGCCAGAAGTAGAAGGATAAGGAGGAGGGCAATACAGGAAGGTGTCTTATGCCTTTTGTGGCCTAGGGAAGCAAGGGCAAAGGAGTAAGGGGTGAGGGAATGAAAGGAATGGTGGAGAAATTTGAGGTTAGAGAAGGGGAGTAGGAAGGAGACCAGGTGGCTAGGGTAAGTTGGGTGGTAGGAAAATAGAGAAGCATGTTGGTAGACAGGTTTAGAAACAACAGGTAGGAAAGAGGGAGAGGGATCAGGAAGAGGGAGCGGGGCTAGGGGGGAAGGGAGGGATGGGTGAGGTTGGGAGTAGGGGAGATCAGGAAGACGGGTAGCCAGGGGAGCATGGAGCAGCGGGGTCAGAGGGAGGAGGGAAAGAGAGATGGGGGGAGCAGATGAGAAGTTAGAGTTAGGGAGGGAGGGAGTGGTAGGAAAATCTCCAGTGCACACAAGGCTGACTGGGGCATGAGGATGAAAGGAAAGCAATAGGTGAGAAAGGGTAGGGACCAAAATAAGTAGCCACAAGGGGTTGGGGAGGTGGAAGATATAAGTCAAGGATGCAAGGAAATAGGAATTAGGGAAAGTGCAATAAGGTGTAACATTTGAGTAGAGCTAATGAAGAGCGCAGCACTTGGGTGAAGGGTTATTGTGCCAGATAGATCAAGCAGGCACGGATTTGAAATAAACAACCTAGTCGACAAAAAGCAAATGCACAAATAATAGTATAAGTTTTGTTGTAAGGCAGACTGAACAAAGCTACAGTTTCAGCTGTAGCTACAGCTAAAAAGGTCAACAAGCGGAAAGCAAAGTTGAAACAAGATATACAAGCTATGTTAAAAGCTATTAATTCAATGGTTAAAACAAGCCTGGCTGAAACAATTAGTGGGACCCAAGCAGAGAAGGCAGGCAAAAACATGAGCAAGTAGGTAACTATGAGGGAGGGAAAAAGTAGAATAGCAAAACATATTGTGGTTGGGGTATTTAGTTGGGCAGCGTGGCCAACAGACTGGCTGACTCACGTCTGAATCCAGGTAGACTCCTCAATGTCCTTAGAGCATGGCCCTTTGCACAGACAGGCTGCTTGGTCCAGACCAAAATTTATAGTGGGAGTGCATTCCTGACGTCCTACCCCTGCTCTCACCCAACTGGTGGAGGCACAGGCAGCAGAGGAAGGCAAAAATGGTTGGCTCCAGGTGTCCGGGAGCGGTGACCTAGTGTTTGGTGTCCCTGCTCCCTAGTGGGAGCTGTAGAAGCAGCGTGATCTAGCGGGAAGGTCTGGTGCAGTTTTGGGTGCTCCAGAGTTTTAAAAGATCACACCACTGTTC
The DNA here is from genome assembly GCA_016271365.2 of Neoceratodus forsteri. Classification (NCBI taxonomy): domain Eukaryota; kingdom Metazoa; phylum Chordata; order Ceratodontiformes; family Ceratodontidae; genus Neoceratodus; species Neoceratodus forsteri. The sequence continues at coordinate 782,197,798 of CM028133.1, forward strand.
TGGGATCCCACCCCTGCTCTCACCTTATTGGTGGAGCCATGGCAGCAGAGGAGGGCAAAAATGGTCAGCTCTGGGGATCCAGAATATATGCTATACATATCTTCTAAAGCAAGCAGAAGGTGGTTATATCCATTTCATTACTGATATGTGAACCAGTACTTTAAACCACTATCTTGATTTGGGAAGAGGAAGGAAAAATTAGCATTTTAAAGGAATCTGAATTTAACTGACAGACCACCGTTATACACAACAACAAATAAAAGAAAATTACACGACAGTTATCCATTTGTAAAAAGAGGCTAACCAGTAAGTATACTTATATCATGAAGGGTTCCTGGTTAAAATATAAACACTGTATTTATCACATCAGTAGTTATATCTTTCAAACTACTGTTGGTATAAATTTAGAATTGCATTAAATATTTCCTGTTGCTAAAGCCAAATTTTATGATGGGCTTACTTAAGCCTTTTATAGGGGCCTATACAACATGAAGAGCTGTTAAAGGCATCAAACAGTATGAAGATCAAGACTGAAAGATGCAACTATTGTAATCCTAGTGAGAATTTTTAAGCCAATGCCACCTTTCTTGTTCCAGGACTTTACAGTAAATGAGATTTACCAAATTTATCCTTTTTTTCCAAAGCAAAATCCAGTTTCTTAAAATACAAACACATTGCTGTAAAGTATTCCTAAAATCCATGGATAATAAATAAACCGTGTTTATTTCTTAATATAAGGGTTCAATTTAGTTGTTCACTGTCAAGGTTAGCATAGAGTTCTCCATGCATTTCCACAAATTATGGACTTTCACAACATGTTTTCTAAATTTCTGGATATACCATGGTCAACCATGAATTTATTATTACCAGCCGTGGTTCATCTACATTTGACCTTGGTTTGTCCAAGGCATTGAGAGTATAGTAGCCAGCGACCAAATCTACCTCATTTATCTGCATACTGGAATGCAGAATTTAACACTTTAACTGACAGAAATAACCACAATAATGACAAGTGTTACAACTTATGAAGAAAAAAAATTAGGTTTACAAATGAAAATTGTTTGAGCATACAAAAATAGTGACATTTCAGCTCACTACATCTAAAATGTTTCATTTTGTGGAGATATAAATAGAAATGAAGTGATCCTATCTGTTACAGCATAAATGAGGAGCTATTTCAATGGAGGGGCGATGTGCCAACATTATGCTATGCTTCATGTTGTCTTTACGAGGAGGTAAAAAACTTTACAAAGGGTGAAGTCCAAGTGAAAAACTATCAGTGAATAAAAAGTAAGCACTCCAGTTACTAAAAGCCTGTGCCCAGTAAACATAAACACTAGATCAGCAATACAAAGAAAACTGGCACCGGTGGTAGGTACTCATATATGGGTTACTAAGTGGTTAGGGAAGGGGTATTCTTTATTACTGGTACCATGTCTAAGCAAAGCACAAAAATCTAAATCAACAGACGCCACATGTTTCAATATTTAGGGCATGCATCTCCAGCAATATAGACATGAACTGTTCTAGATGAAAATATTCAGGGGAGGATATGTTTTACTAGTTTGACAAAAAACACAAGATAATCAGGAGTTTACAGTACTACTGTAAAAAGGTGTTCTTCATTTTACTTTAGATTTTGAACATTTTACTGGGAATTCACTCGTCAATGAAACCCTATCATATCTGAAATGTATTACAGTACATTCTAAGATGCTACAACTTAATCAGAACATGACATTAACTGTTGATGTAAAAGTATAATTAATTACCAAGCTACCTTCAGTGTTAGCAATATTAATAGATAAGAGGTGGACAATATATACACAAAAGCTGTGGGAGGCGCAGGGGCCTAGCTCACAACAAATGTTATATTGCTCATTTTATTGATTTATTGAAAACTTCAGCATTTTTTTTCTCTAGAACAATGAGATGATTCAATGAAAAAATGTAATTTAAAGGGGTTCTCCAGCCTCCCAAGTACCCCCCCCCCCCGGGAGCTATCCCTAAAGAAGTATTTGCTATAAGGAAAAGGCTTATCATAAATGCACACTGAAAACCAAAATAAAACTACAGCAGATACTGTATGTGAGTCACTAGGCCATCTGAAATGATTCAAAAAGAAAATAATAAGTCATACATTGACTAATTATGCTTATGTTTCACTATATAGGTTATTTCATATGACAACATAATAGCTGAAGTTTCGGTTCTAACTTTAGTATTCATTTTCAACAAGCATTTAAAATAACCCTGTTGATTTATTGGCAGTCTGCCACATGCTGATGCTACAACCCTCTTTTTTGTTAACAAAATGTATTGACATTACTTAGTTTTTGTTTAGCTGCTACTGTCTTGATGTTTGCATTTATATATCCAATAAAAGAATTTAGTGTGGAATAATGAAGTCCCAGTATCTAAAGGAAATGCAATAAAAAAACTGGGTACATGGAATGAAACACGCAATTTGCTGTACCAAACCAAAGAAATACAAATAGCAGATGCTGAGATAATCCTATTCTTTTGTTGAATGCTGTCTTGAGATTTTAAAGTATGGGTTTGGATTGATCTTGAATCATAGTAGATGTGGAATACAGTACCATTTTCTGTTCCTAGGAGGCCATATATATCCAAAGAGGAGATACTTTAAACACTGGTAAAGATTTTGGAATTGGAAAAGTTTCTATTACATCATGATCGGTCAGGTTGACTATTTTTTAACTGAGAAAATAAAACACTTAAAACTTTGCAATGAAATCTGAAAAAATAAATACAAACATAAGATTGAAGTAAATATGAGTTGTGTCCTTTAAAAATAACCTGTGTCAGCACGCTGGTGACCTGGGTTCGTGCCCCAAGCCCAGTTACCAGGAGAAGAGACCGGCAGGGAGGGGGATTCACGTATCCATTGGATGCTTCCTTCACCGGGAGACTAGCCTTGGCACCTGCGGGTGGATTGGGTGCCGTGCTTGGGGACATGCTACCTGCACACAAACACCCCCCACATCCTCGCCCCTGAGGTCGACTGGGCCATGCAAGGCCGAGAACTGTGATGGTGGGGGCAGAAAACAAGAAAAGGGCTCCCCATCTGACCGGATGATTAGCGCCGGCTCTTGCCACCACAAAGCCCAGAAGTCAGCCCAGACTAGCCCCACAGTCCTGGAATGTGAAACAGCCCATAAGGCACTTCCCCCACAGAAGAGAGGGACCCTCCCGACATAAGGATACATCGGGCTACCCAGGTAAGCTGCAGTTGGGGCTGGTAGATGGTGGTAGGGGTCGGAAGGGCATCAGGAACCCTGGCGCTCCGAAGGAGTGGCTGGATGGTGGCTGCCATGAGGAGGTGAATAAATAGAAAATAAAAAAAAATAAAAAAAAGAACCTACTGTATGAAACATGAACTGAATTTGTTGTATTACCAGGTTAAGGAATTATCTGCTTTGCTTAAGAATGCCTGCCTGCTTCTAATGTCGCAGTCAAACCAGTGACCTGGTAACTCTGTGCATTGGTATAGGACTTGATCATGAAGTCAATTAACATTCTTCCAGAATGAAAATGGGCATCTTCAAAACCACCAAATGTAAAACGCATATTTTTATGGATGCTCTTTATTTAGAGGACTGTGAAAAAACAATGACTTCTAAAAACGACTATAGTTTTGGAGAGGAGCAAATGGGGCAGATGTGTTGCCACATAGCAGAAAAACTAAACCATGCTGCAACTATTCATATAAGATCATTTTCTCATTATCTGTTATTGGAAATTATGTGGTTTACAGGCAGCCAGGTTCTCTCAATTGGGCAAACTATCTGGAGGCAAGGTATTCTTCTCTTCCCAGCTGAAGTTACAGGTTCAAATGTTAATCAGGATTATGCTATTCTACCAAATAAAAAACATTCTCCTTCCACACACAAACCAGCTCAATGACCATATCCAAGACCTGATAGTGAATATTTTTGCCAATTTTTCTTCACCCTTGTGAATATACTTTATTCTGTCTTTTTTAGCTTGTATGGATGTTTCACTTTATTTGAAAAACAAATATGCAAAATAATTGCTTGAAAATTTCAGTCTTGTAGTCTAAATAGGGTTACTTCCTGCAGTTCTGAATCAAAATTTTAAGGTCATAATGCCTTCTTATTAACATTACAGTATTTTTTTTGCTTTCTAAATTATAAGATTATTAGTTGCTGGGGCTGCTGATACAGCAGTATTGCTACCACTTTGCATGCTACCAAGTCTAGTTAAGGAATGAGCCTAAGGTATCTTGGGTCTGGCCAAGGGCAGGATTACTAGCATCCCACGTGGTGCTCTCTTCCTCAAGGGAGGCAAGACTGCAAAGCTCCATTGCAGTATCATCTCCTGGGTGACCACAGGCAACAGAAGAGTTGGAGCAGCAGATGGGAAGGGGGACCGCCACCGCACAGGAATGTGGGTACACTCAGTATGCACATTCACTCCCTGATAGCTTGTATTCTTGTGTCTTAGGGAGAGAAACACAAGTGTGAAAACTACCAGAGCATGCAGCATTTTGCTGGTGTCCCCTGAGCCCTTGTGACCAGACTGGCCTCCCAGGCTCTGCATATTAGATGGGCAGGATGGAGGGGAGTCACCAACTAGCAGCAAAGCAGCAACAGAAGGTAGATGGCTCTATATTTCTGTCAGCAGAGCTTTATAAATAGTTTATTTTACTGCTATACTGGATATCTGCACAGTTTCAGGTTGTTTGTGTAGGGTGCTTTATTTCAAATTCAGCGGTATTGCCATTGCTACAGTTAGCGTCCAGCAGGTTTCTCAGCTTGCCAGTCTGTGTTAATGATAAGCATTTTAGTACTGTTTGAGCAGTTTTAGTTGTGGTTTATGCAATTACTGTGCTCTGTCCCAGATAATTCAAATTCAGTGCCTTGTCCTTTGACTGCATAGTGCACTCTGTCCCTTCCCCCATCCCTTTGTCTGTCTTCCCACCTGCCCCCTTACCCAGTATAGCGTAGTGGTTAAGGGCACTGAGCTGCAAACCTGGAGACCTGGGTTTGAATTTCATCAGCCCCCACTTGCATACTGTGTGACCCTGGGCAAGTCACTTAGGCCCTGTCCACACTACACTGAAAACTCCCCTCCGTAACGTTACAGAGGGTTCAAACCATTACCGCAATGATTTGCGTTTACACCTGTAACATTACAGGAGGCGTTTTCATAACCATTGTTGAAACCACATATGACGTGGTTTCAACAACGGTTACGAAAATGGTTCTGCCTCTGTAATGTTATCAGCTATAGTGTGGACACGTGAGCACGTAGCCCCAGCATTGCTCTCAGTGCAGCAAGAACTGCATCATGGGATAGGGTGCCGACTGTAACGGTCGCCCGTCACCCACAATGTGCACCAGCTGTAATGGTTCTGAACCATTATTATGATGGTTCACTGGCAGTGTGGATACACTGTAATGTTTACCATCTGTAACAGTCTGAAACCGTTACAGGGTTTTAGTGGTGTAGTGTGGACAGGGCCTCAATTTCTTTGTGCTCCCAGGTCACACCTGGAAACAAGCTCTGGGTTAGTGTGCCTTTCCTGATTAAACAATTCCCCCTTCCTTCCTTACCGTTTGTCTTCAGCAACTATCTGTTAATCACTCTTTCCTTTCCCCTTCAGGCTGCATCTACTCCATTCACCCCCTCGCCAAAACGGACAATTTCAGCAAAGAAGCAATTGGAGGTAGGCAGCTCCATATTTCTGTCGGCAGAGTTTTTTCATCTCTGATCAAAGTAGCCTGTCGCCACTACTAATGTATGTAATGCCCCACCCAATTCTACTATTTTAGGTAGTCCTGGTCATGTGACCAATCACATGACCCGGTCCCAACTATTATAGGTAGCCCTGGTCACGTGACCAATCACACGGCCAGGTCCCTCTAGGACCATCTCCCTAATTTCCCTGTTCTTTGATATGCTGCTCTGCCACTAGGAGTCACTGTTGTACATACCAAGACTCACTGCAGCCTTACATAACTTAACCCCTTCTATAGCTTCACCTAGTTCTGACCATTGCTAGCTGCCCCTCAGCAGAAACAATTCAAGTGATTCCTCCCTCACTTTTTCCTCCAGAGTCCCTGCAGGGAATCAAACCAGTGATCTCCGACACTAAAGGCAGTAGCCCTAACCTTTAGGCCATCCAAGTAGCCATGCTTTACCTAAGATCATTATGCCCCTTAACTCCACCTTGTCTAAACCTAGTTCTAGACCTCCTTGTGCCACCTCCCCCAACTTACAGTAGTGGTTGCCTAAACACCACTGCATCGGACATCTACTTCACCAATCATCCTCCTTCTTATCCCAGCCTGCCTTCCCTTCCTACTCTCCTCCACATCTCTTCCTCCTTCCAGCGACCCCCTATCCTATGCCCTCCCTCCTCCTTCCAAACTTTCCCATCCTCTTGCCCCCCCTTTCCCACATTCCCTGGTGCCCAGTTGCTTTTGTCCTAATCTCACCAGGAAATCACCTGGTGTCCCTCTGAGCACTTAAGTCACACTACAGCAGCTCAACAAGTCTGTCAACCTCTGCCTTCACCTGCATAATATCCCTGCCTAGGAGACGGCTGGACTTCCTCACCAGACTGCTCACAGTTCTACTGCTCCTCACCGCAGGTGACACTGAATCCAACCCCGGGCCACCCCCCCCACCCACCATTCTGGCCAAAGGGCTACGTTTAGTCCATCTAAATATTAGAAGCCTTCTCCCCAAAACTGACCTGCTTCAACCCCTTATGTCCAATTTGAAACCCTCTGTCCTCATCATCACAGAGTCTCGGCTCAGCTCTAAAATCCCAGACTCTGCCATCTCCATCCCTGGGTACTCCATCACCCATCAGGACAGATCATCCAGGGATGGGGAAGTAGCAATATACGTTTCCACCTCTATCCAATTCTCAGTTTGCCTTTCCATGGCCTCTCCATCTGCCTACAAACTTTTGTTAGTAAAGCTAACCCTTCCCTGCTCCCTTTCCATCTTTGTGGGTGGTGTCTACTGCTGCCCCAGTCTTCATGCCTCCTCCCCTTACTCTATCACTGACCTCCTCTCTTCTCTCATCACCCTTGCCACCTCTGGAGAACTCTACATCTTAGGGGATTTCAATATTAATTGGTTGTCCAGTACCCAGTCTAAAATCTGTAATCAAATCTTGTCCCTAAACCTAAAATAAATCATTAAAGATCCTACACGCTCGGTATCTTGGTATTGATAAGACAAAAGAAGACCATTGGCCCATACAGATTGCCTCCCACCATATGATGAGTTACTGTACAATCCTTAGGTAAAGGATGTATTTATCAAGTTCTCTCGTGAAGCTGTCACTCGTCTTTTGGTTTACTACAAAAACAGGCAATGAATTCCAACTACGGGCTGACCTGATGGTAAAAAAATGCAACCTTTTATTAGTTTTAGCCTTTTGCACTAATAGTTGCCTATTGTATGATCTTAACTGTACTGTTTTGTTACTATATTGTCTACCTATTTCTTCCACTTGGTCTGCATTCTATAATAGTTTGTAAAGAAACAAGAGATCACCCCTAAATCTCCTCTCTTCAAGGCAAAAAATACCTAGTTTCTGAAGTCGCTCCTTTTACTCTATGTTTGCCATACCATATAAACTTTTTGTCAGGCTTCTCCGTGGAAACTCCTGCAAAGTCGCATCCTTTTTCAAGTGAAGACCAATAAATCATGCAAACATACCCTAATTGACTGGGTATTGACATCTCACTCCCACCAAGTCATCTCCTCAGGTTTATTCCAGGATGTGCTCAGTGACCACCACATAATACACTGTGTGTGCAAAATCCACCAGGTAAAATACCCCCCGGTTATCTTCAACCTTCATTCCTTCTGCTCCCTTGATCTGTCCTCCCTCCACAATGATCTTAATAGGACTGACTGGTTGCCCATTGCCACTGCCTCCTCAGTGGACTCAGCTCAGAGCCACTTCAGCTGACAATTCCAGAGTGTTTGGCACCGCCATGCCCCACTCAGAAAGACTAGAGTCTGAGTCAATCACCTCCCCTTGGTCTCTGCCAAGCTGATAGCATGTCAGTGTGCTCATGACCAGGCCTGGGTGGTGTTTAAAGCTTCAGAAACTCTCAAGGCCCTGCAGAACTATCAGTCCCTCCACAACACTTGCACCAGGGATATCCATCTTGAAAAGACGGAGTACTTTAACTCCTCTTTTTAGGTTGTTCATGCTTTGTTCTCCCCCTACACAATCCCCTCCTCCAGTTCTACAAATTGGAAACTGCATTGTCTCTGACCCCTCATCTATGGCAGCAGAATTTAACAACTTTACTACCACCCGTGCCTCTTCCCTTCTTGCTTCCTTACCCACTGCTGGCACCCTTCCCCCACCCACATTCGGCCCCCCTCAGCTGCAGGTTTTTCCTTCAACCCTGTCCCTCCTGACAACACCCTGTGTGAATTACTGGCCTTAAATCCACATAAGGGTAAAAGTCCTGACGGGCTTGACCCCAAGCTACTTCATCTCTCAGCTCACACCATAGCCCACCCAGTGACTACCCTCATGAATCTATCCTTCTCTCTAGCCATCATCACAGATGCCTGGAAAGTTGCCACAGTTGTCCACCTCCTTAAGGGTGGTGACCCTTCTAACCCTGGCAACTTTCACCCTATATCTTTACTCCCAATCCTGGCTAAATTTCAGGAGCACCTGACTCTGGTGCAGCGCTCCACCTTCCTTGACTTTTCCTCCTTTTTCACCCCTTTCCAGTCTGGGTTTCATAAGGCCCACTCCACCACCTCCCTCCTTCAGCTCACTGACTCCATTCTCTTTGGCACGGATCAGGGACTCATCACATCTGTCATCTTTGTCGATCTGGCCAAAGCCTTTGACACTGTTGCCCACTCCATTCTCCTCAGCAAGCTGACTGCAGCTGGCCTCTCTGCCTCTGCCACCAGGTCATTCCATTCCTAGCTCACAGGCAGGTTCCAATCTGTCAGGGTTAGTAATTCACTTTCCCCACCTCTACCAATCACTACTGGAGTCCTCCAAGGCTTGGTACTTGGTTCAATACTATTCTCCATATTCCTGAATGGCCTCCCTGATGCTTGTGCATCTGCTAGTATCCACATGTACACAGATGACACCATGTTATTTACCTCCAGTACTTCTCCCTCTGAGGTGGCGACCAGCCTTCAGCTGGACTTCAACAAGGTCTAGCACTGATTTTGCCTTAATGCCAAAAAAATGGTCTCTATGATCTTTGGCACCAGGCAAAAACTCACCAGGCTAGATGCCACCCACTCCTTCCACACCCTCAATGGTTCTATTCTGGAAGATGTTTCTTCTTTCAAATACCTTTGGCATTGGGTCTAAAAGAACCTCAACTTTGCAGTGCATGTGGATGCCATCCACAAAAAGCTACTCTCCAAACTCGGTACTCTGTACAGACACCACAGCTGCCTTCTACCACAAGCCTGGATAGAGATCATCCAAAAGTTGATTTTCCCTATCTTTGACTTTAGCGATACAGTCTGCAGCTCTGCCACCAAGTCTACCCTATCCAGACTGGACACTCTTTTCAATTCCTTCTGCCACTTCGCTCTCAATTATCCACCTCACACTCATCACTGTGACCTTTACACCTTACTCTCCTTCCCGTCCCTCAGTGCCAGACACCTTGCACATAGCGCCACCCTAATTGGTAAGTACTGGTATGGCGCTCTGCCACCGTACTTGTCTTATCTCATTGCTGCCCCTACCACCTCCTTTTACTCCCTCTGTTTCTCTGCACACAGGTCTCTCACCCTCCCCTCCCAGTGCACCACGTCTGGGCAAGCCACCTTCTCATATCAACTTCCAAGTATCTGCAATTCCCTCTCTGTAGATATCCAATTCACTTGGCCCACCCGCTCCTTATCCCTCCTCCTCCGTCAACACATAGCTCCATCCTGCAACTGTACCAGTTCCTCTTCACTTCCTCAAATCCTACTCTCCCCCTTTTATAAGGCCAGACAATTTTGATTGTTCTGATTTTGATCTTTCCCCTCCCTTTCTTCATGCCTATTCTCTGTCCCCTGTTGGGTTTCTCAGCATCCCGAAGGGGGGAAGTCACTTAGCTCCCTCCCCTCCAGTTCCCCTGCATCTACACAATTCAAATGTACCATGGTTGGCCAAAGCACTTTACAGTCTCAGCTCCACTCATTGAAATGTACAAACTAGCCCTTTACATGTAGTGGCCCTTTGGCATCTCTGTAATCAAATGTATATAGTAAAGCTTAAGCCTGTCTTGCAGTGCATATTTGAAATATATAAAATCACACATGCCCCCACAATGCAAAGCATCATGGGCTACATATGCAAATCACCACAGAATGTTATGCTGGTCCAACTTTAAGCAGAATTGCATGGTGCCGAAAGGCCTCTCACACAGTTTGCAAAGGGTGCTAACAGAAGACATAGACACGTGTTTCAGTCCTACCAGGACTCATCAGTATGCCTCGCTTGCTTGACACCCCAGTGGAATGGACCAGCTACCCTTAAGGCAGTGTGCCTTGATATATTGTGGTGAACCCATTCAAATAAAAATTATTTAAAGATAAAGAATTTTAGGCATGAGGCAGGTTGTTTCAGCAGTATTTGTTAGATAGCTGTTTCGTTGTGTTGAGAATCGCAAGATCATAATATATGCAAAATCACCTATGATTTGCATATGTAGCCCATGATGCTTTGCATTGTGGGGGCATGTGTGATTTTATATTTTCTTGAAACTTGGCTTCCCAGCCAAATGCCCTTTGGGGTAACCCTTGCCTCAGTGTTTGCGCACAGAGGTTCTTTGTCTTTGAAATATATAGCCCACTCTGAGTGTGAAATAATAATAATTTTTATTTATATGGTGCCTTTCTGATTTCAAGGCACCGAACAATTTAAAACAAATAAAACCACATTATAAAATTCCATAATACTTAATACAATTAAAGTCAGATCACATAAACAAATCAACTCTCCAAGAAGGCTTTTTGCCAAAGAAACGTTTCCAATCCATTCTTAAATTCCACCACAGAAGTGCTCTCCTGTAACCGACAGGGTAGAGAATTCCAAAGGGTGGGAGCAGCACAGGAAAAAGCTCTAGCATCAGAAGATTTCAAATTCACCCTTGGAATCTCTAGCAACCCCTCGTCGGCCGAGCGGTGCAGTTGCTCCAGGCAGTACGGAACCAGATGTTCTTTCAGATAGGCTGGACCTGACCGTGTAGGGCATTGAAAGTCAGTAAACCGACTTTAAAGGTGATCCGCCACGGTATTGGCAGCCAGTGCAGTTCGTGCAGCACTGGAGTAATATAGCAGGATCTGCTCAGGCCTGCCAAAAGCCAGGCTGCAGCATTCTGCACTAGCTGTAGGCGACAGATTTCAACCCCTGAAAGCCGTAGATACAGGGAGTTGCAGTAGTCCAGGAGTGAGGACACAAAGGTGTGGAATAAAGTTGGAAGGCAGTCAGATGGAACCAGATGCCTAATCCTGGCAATGTTCCTAAGATGGTAAAAAGAAGTCTTGATGACAGCAGACACCTGCAACTGCAGTGTCAGTCTATCATCAAGAACCACCCCCAGGTTACGCACCCATTCAGAGGTCGGGATAGAAACACCACCTAGAATGATTCCAGAAGGTGCATCAACACCCAACCCCCCTATCTGACGACCCGGGTCCACAACCAATACCTCTGTCTTTTCCAAGTTCAACTTCAGCCAACTAGAATCCATCCATTCCTGGATTTCTTTCAGACAGTTGTTAAAAACCAAGACAGCTCCATCCTGGTTGGATGCAAAAGAAAGGTATAGCTGGGTATCATCTGCGTAACAGTGAAGCCTCAGCCCATAACTTCTTACAATGTCTCCGATGGGTAGCATATACACCATGAATAACATGGGTGACAGTACTGAACCCTGAGGCACTCCACACAACAAAGCAGTTGGGTCCAAGGAAAAGACACCGGACACAACTCTTTGTGATCTCCCCGTGAGGAACGAGGTGAACCATCTTAAGACGGTTCCCGATATTCCACATATATGCCTCAGGCATTCTATCAACACCACATGATCCACAGTGTTAAAGGCTGAGGACAGATCAAGAAGAACCAAGATGGAATGGCTCTTCTGATCTCTCGCCATCAGGAGATCACTGAGCACTCGAACCAGCGCTGTCTCGGTACTATGTCTTTTACGAAAACCAGACTGAAGGGGTTCATAGATGTCATGGTTGGTCAAATGGTCCTCCAGTTGAGCTGCCACTACTTTCTCAATCACTTTCCCAACAAAGGGAAGCTTAGAGATAGGTCTGTAGTTTGTGAAACAGTCTGGATCCAAGGTAGCTTTCTTCAAGAGTGGTGTCACCACCGCCTCTTTCAGGGAACTAGGAAAGTCACCTGACTCCAAGGAACACCAGACTATCTGCACAAGGACCGGACCGATGATATTACTACAACCCAAAATCAGGGAGGTCGGTCCAGGGTCCAAACTACAGCACGTAGAGCGCACAATCTGGATAATCCTCATGACATCCATGAACTCTGGTTGGCTGAAGGAACTCCATAAAAATTGAGTCACAGTGATCTCGCACCATTCCACAGCAACCCCCAAAGAATGTGTTGGTTGCAAGTCCACCCTGATGTCAGCCACCTTATTTGCAAAGAATCGAGCAAGCTCATCACACTTTAACTGCGAAAAAGCTTTTTGAACTTGCAGACAGGCTGGGTTGCACAGTCTGTCTACAGTGCAAAATAGCTGAGCTGGTCGATTCCGAGCAACTGCAATCTCCCTTGACAGGAATTCTGCCTTCTTATGGGAGATTTCACATTGATAGACCAAATAATGATCCATCAATCTTAGGTGGTCGGCATCAAGAGCAGACTTTTGCCAGCAACACTCTAACCTTCGCCCCTGTCTCCGCATCTCCCTCAATGTCCCATCAAACCAAGGGGCCTTGGGGCAAAGGGAGAGGGGATGCACATGGACTGGAGCTACAAAATCCAGAGCTACTATAACAGCTGTATTATAAACTGACACGAGTGTCTCTGGACCATTGCTTGCCAACGCAGCGGACGATAGGTCAAGAGCTGCCACAAGGCCTTGGGAATTTATATCCCGTAAAGGGTGGTACCTAACCATCTCCACAGGGGTAGGCCTTCGGGGGGGGTGCAAAAACTAAACCCACGGTGTAGTGATCTGACCACCCGACTGGTTCCACCACCGCGTCGGAGGTTTTAATCCTAAGAAGGAAGACTAAGTCCAATGAGTGTCCAAGTTTATGTGTAGCAGTGGAAACCACCTGTGAAAGGCCCAGAGATGTCATTAACCAGAGGAAGTGTTGACCAAACTGCGAGAGTTCGTCGTCTACTCAGGCACTGAAATCACCCAGAACCATCAATGTATATGTATACGACTGTCTCCTTGCTTCACTGCTGTAATGTCTGAACTTTAATATGCATCTACTGTATTACTCCTCTCTCCATGCTGATGGACTACTCTGTATATTTCTGTATTTACTATGTAATGTAATGTAATGTTTGCCTGTATCCTCCTTTGTATCCCCCCCCCTCCCCGGACACATCTGGAAACAAGCTATTACAGCTTATGATGTTCTTCCTGGTGAAACTTTTTAAATAAATAAATAAACTAACAAAACACAGAAGGAACTCATCATGGCTAAAGCAGCTGTACCACTGACACCCGGAGGGTTGAGGTAAGAGCCAGAGATGGGCAGGGCAGGGGATAGCTAGGCACAAATGACTGCACTGGAGAAAGAGGGATAAACAATTTATTAAAAAAACAATTATTGCTCAACTGCTAGCTGACTGGTGCAGCAGCAGAGCTACCACTCATGACCCGGGTGACCTAGGCAGGGCCACCGTCATGGGGAGACAACTGAGACTATTGTCCCGGGCCCCAAGCTTAGGGGGCCCACACGAGGATCTGACATTGCTTTTTTTTTTTTTCTTTGTCTAGACTGGCCTTTTTGGTTTTTCTAGGCAAGCATGTTCACGCAGTCTCTGGGGCCCTGGGTTGGGTTTGTGATGGGAGGGCATAGACTATTAATTTCTCCAACACCCGGCCCTTGCCAGCCCAGTCATGAAAAAATGAATGTAAATGGCAGCTGCTCATGATGTATGCTGCAGCCAGCATACATATTCATGAGCCTAGCCTACTACTCGCCTGGTCTTAGTTGAGGAGGAGGAGGAGAGGACCATTAGATCATGTGCCAGATCAAGAGCGCATGAGTCGTGCAACACAAATTTGCCACCAGGGGAGACTCACAATGCCAGTCACAGACTTCTGTGGTCAGTTAGTGTGAACTGAAGTAGCTTGATGAGCATCTCAGAGTCATCATCATCGGTCTCTAGTTGGTCGGACTGCTCTCTCTCTTTCGCTCGTGCTACAGCAAAGGGGAAGACCCCCGCCCTGATTGATTTGCTTTGCTTATCTGCTCAGTCAGTCCTCCAGAGTCCAGACCACATTAGTCCAGTCTGTCCAGAACCAGCGGTGCAGAGAAACCAGAGAGAGACAAGGCTGCTGGCATATGGGTTAGTTGGCAGTTGCGGCCCGCCTGGGTCAGGGTGTTCTTTTTTTTCTTTTTTTGTAACTTGCCAGCAAGTATTTTATGTGTACTGAATGTTGATGACCAACTGGTGCTGCTGTGCTGCTAGCATGTTGCCTGAGCCTGTCTCCCATGCCCCAGGTCCCGGCCATAAGTACTAGTTCTACCGTCTGTGTTAGTTCTTTGTTTGTGGACTAAAAGCTGTGGTTTTGTGGACTATTTGTGCCGAGAATGATCTTACATCTCTGAACAGTTTTGGTTGATGACTACCTGGTAGTTAGTTGTTGTCTGGCCAGGCATCCTGGCTATATCTGTGAAAATTAAAATGTGATCCAACCAACCCAGCCACGCTGGAAATAAGTTTTTTTAATAAAATCAATATGGCAATGGTAATATGGCATTTTATAAAGCCTCTGAATGGCTTCCCTGTTCTAGAATAATGACATCTCAGTAGCAGGCCTGTGCCTGCTCATGCTCATTGGGGAACACTTTAAAGTTTATTATGAAATGTTATGCCCTAGCCTTGACCACATATGAAATCTCTAAAAGAGGGCAATTTCCAATCCATGAACTTACTACAGTTCATTTCCATGAATAATTTGGTACCCAGGCTCATCCTACAAAATCTTTCAAGTGCCAGCCCACTGACCATTCGTGTGTGGTTGCGCTGCCTCTGAACTGCAAGCGGCACCAGACAGTTCATCAATAAACAAGCTGATAGCAAATCTGCTAAATTAGTGTGTGAACATTATATTGTGATAGAGTAACAAAAGTGTGTTTTTATCTTCAATCAATGCCCCCAAACCCATCACAGAGCATCTAGACCCCAGATCCTCAGCCTTAGATGGTTTGGAAGATGGGGGCCCATCTCAAAATATTTGTCCTGGGCCTTAGTTCTTAGCCGCAGCCCTGGACCTAGGTTCACAATCTTAGTTTGAAGCCATCAGAGGGCAGTGACGGTAGGAGGACTGAGCATCCCATAGGATGCTGTACTCCTCTGTGGAGGGTGGACATTACAGCCCACTGCAGCACTGTCTCTGGATAAACATGGCTGGCTGTGCAGTGAGTTAACCAGGAAAGTAAGATCACTGGCACAGTATGCCTGGTGGGTGCGTTGCCCATTTCAAACATCAGAGTCACACAGGGAGGGATCAATAAAGCAAAAATACTGCATGCAGAGCACAGAAATGATAGGCTGCAGACACACCACATCCTATGCTGTCGACCAACAACTCCAACAAAGGATATTCCTTGGGCTTCCTTTTTTAATTTTGTTTTTACAGGCACATGGACAGAGTCCAAACTGATCCACTTTCACACATGCTGCAGGAAAAAATACTTGTACAATAATGCATATGCTAATTTAAATTACACACAGGCAATTTGTAAAATTCAGTTCTGACACTTTCAAGTAGAAATTGCATGCATATACTTTTTCAGATGAAATTTTAACAGATGGCCACCAACAGTCATTTTCTGCAGTCAGCAGCAGTCTTGAACAACATACAGTAGGTGACTAAAAGGAAAAAGATTGTTTTCCTGTTTTAGTTCTCCAGTATTTACTCTGATACACACTCCTGACATATGACCTTTCCTCCTGACTGAATCCCTAAGTACATATGGCCTTTCCTGCTTAGCCAGTTTATCAAACAATGTTTTTTTTGCTATTTTTAGTATTTTGTGATTCATACTGTAGATTTTTTTTTGACCTGAGTTTAAGTGGAAGCACACCTACATCATTAGACAATTTACAAGGCTGCATCTTTGAAGGTGCACGTGAAGTGAAATAACATATTGTAAGATACTGAATATATACATTTGAAATTGTTACTGCAGAAATTGAATGATTTACTGCAGTACTGAAATACTTTTTACTGCATTTCTACCACCCAGTTACAGAAGGCACTGGACGGGGCTGGAAAATTGGCTGGTTGGATGGCTGGGGAAGCTCTGGTGAAAGGAGGCGTAACGTACTAACTATAAAAACAACAAGGGTTAGGAGTCAGTTAAAGCTGACAAAATGGTTTAAGAAACAGTGAACTTCAAAGCAGTAATACATGTTATGGTGGAAATGTCTCATCTATATCTTTGTTTTAGATTTCCAGTATTAAAAAGCATACTCCTTTTGATAGTGTCATCCCAGAGTTTAATCAGTATTCTCAGATATTTTGAAGACCCAGGGCTGTTTTTATGATAGAGGAAGAATTGTGTACATGTGGCAAGAACAGTTGCACAATGGAAGGTGCCCTTGTACAACCCCAGTTTTTTCCACATGTATGCAGTTTTTAAAAAATGTTGCCTTTTTGTGACTTTTTCCACATTTTGTAGCTTCTTGCATAATTTTTTTTCACACATGAGCACGAAAGGAATGCACCACCCTGATACAAAATGTAGCAGCTTGCATGATTTTTTTTCACACGTGAGCACGAGAGGAACGCACCGCCCTTGCACAAAATGCTGAAAACAGAATTTTCCTCAGTTCAATGATTTTTCACTGTATTAGCAAGACGGACACATGGATTTAAATACTGATCCATGCATGTCCCTCTCAAAATTGGGTCCCCATTGCTGAACAACACTTTCTTGCAACTTTGGTGAACTATAACCGACCAGTAGAACACCAGCCACATAGACTCAAAGTTCAGATTCAGAAGTTCTCAGTTTGTATTTTTACACCAAGCAAAAATCCCCCAGACCACGTCCAACATTTCACCAAAATGTAGGGCTTCTTCAAGAAAAGAATCTGCACTCAAATCATACATTTTAAAATCCTATTGTCACACATTTTACTAATTTATCTATGCTCGTCAGTAAAACCACACCAACTATAGACTAATAAATATAGCCATTTTCCCACAAATGTGTTGTCTGTTAAATTTCATATTCTCCAATTGTTTATTTAGGTATCAAAGAAATCAAGCATGTCCATTATCAATGTTTCATTCAATTCAATTCAATTCAATTTTATTTATAAAGCACCTTTCAAAATCAAGGCACTGTACAAATTTTTAAAATAATAAAATCACAACATTTAAAAGACAGCCACAACTAGCAGAGATACGCTAATCCAAAAAGATATGTTTTTAAAGCAACTTTAAAATGTTCAACGGTTGGACATTCTCTCAACCAACGAGGTAGAGAATTCCACAGGGTCGGTGCTGAAAAAGCAAAGGCACGAGATCCTGATGACTTCAATCGAACCCTGGGAATCTCCAGCAATCCCTCGTTGGCAGAACAGAGAGGGCGGAGGGGACAACAGGGAATCAGAAGATCTTTCAGGTAACCGGGTCCCTGGTCATGTAGGGCTTTAAAGGTTAGTAAACCAACCTTAAAGGTGATCCGCCACCAAACCGGCAGCCAGTACAGTTCGCGGAGCACAGGCATAATATGACTGGTTCTAGAAGTCCCAGTCAAAAGCCTGGCTGCCGCGTTCTGCACCAGCTGGAGGCGGCGGATATCAACCCCTGGTAGCCCTAGGTAGAGGGAGTTGCAGTAGTCAAGACGGTAGTGACAAAGGCGTGGACCAATGCTGGAAGGTCATCCAGGGAATCAGATGTTTCACCGGGCGATATTCCTCAGATGGTAAAGAGGACTTGACGACAGCTGACTCCTGAGATTTCAGGGTTAAACCATCATCAAAATAACGCCCAGGTTTTGCACCTGTTTAGAGGAGAGAGTGACGCCATCAAGTAATAAACCTGATGGTTGCCCAACACCCACACCCATCCTCGGACGACCTGGATCCACAACCAGCACCTCAGTCTTATCCGGATTGAGTATCAACCAGTTCGAACTCATCCACAGTCTGATCTCATCAAGGCAACTATAAGTACAGAGAGTGCATCACCTTGACTGGGAGAAAGGACAGATACAGTTGAGTATCATCTGCATAGCAGTGAAAACCCAAACTGTATCGCCTGATGATTTCTCCTAATGGCAGCATATACACTGCAAACAACATGGGAGCTTAAGATGGAGCCCGTGGTACCCCACAAGGCAGGAAGTGAGTGTCAGAGGAATAAATTCCGTGACAACTCTCTGAAACCTGCCCGTGAGGTAAGAACGAACCACTTGAGGACTGTACCAGACAGTCCGCAAAAGACCCGCGAGGCTATCCAATAGCACCCTTGGTCTACAGTGTCAATGCAGCAGACAGATCGAGAAGACCAGAATGGTATATGCCTTCGATCTCTGGCCATCAGGAGGTCGCTCAATACCCGGACAAGGGCAGTCTCTGTACTATGTCTTTTCCTGAAACCAGACTGGAGAGTATCGAGACATTGTGAGATATAAGGTGATCATCCAATTGTAACGCGAACTGCTTTTCAATAACTTACCAACAAATGGCAGGTTAGAGATAGGCCAGTAGTTAGCAAGACAATCTGGGTCCAAGGAGGATTTTTTAAGGAGTGGTCGAACTACCGCCTCCTTAAGGGGGTCAGGAAAGACCCCCCTCTCCAAGGACATCCAGACAATGTCTGCAAGGATTGGGTAGATAACTTCTACGCAACTTACTTACCCGGATCCAAACTACAACTAGTTGGTCGCATTGTTTGGATGATCTTCACAATGTCCCCAAATTCCGGCTGGTGAAAATCTAACCAGACAGACTGAGGGCAAGCCACTTCCAATCGACCACCGCAGTAACCCATAGGAGGGATCGGACCGATGCCAGACATAATGCCAGCAACCTTATCCGCAAAGAACCGAGCAAACTCCTCACATCTTAACTGAGAAAACGCTTCTCTAGGCTGAAGACAGACTGGATTGCACAGTCTGTCCACAGTCCGAAAAGCTGAGTCAGTCGATTATGTGCAGCAGAAATCTCTCTGGACAGGAATTTGCCTTCTTACGACTGATTTCTGACTGATAGGCTGTCATAATGAGCCATCAGTCTAAGCCTGTCGGCATCAAGGCCTGACTTCCGCCAGACTCTCTCCAGCCTTCGGCCTCATTTGTTTTAACCTTCAAGGAGCCGCCAAACCACTGGACTTTGAACTCTAAGAGTGAGAGGTCAACACCTAGGAGCAATTTGTCCAGAGCATCTCCACAGCCTTATTATAGGCCAATACAAGATCATCTGGACTCATGCATTCACTCCGATAAACTCGATAGATCCAGCACCACCATCAGGTCATTGGGGTTAACACCCCTAAAGGGCGTACTGAACCATCTCTGTAGGGCAGACCTATTGAGGGGCCCTAAAGCTGAACCTTATGGTGTAATGGTCAGACCAACTGACTGGTTCCACCCCCAAATCAGTGATCTCCATACCCAAGAGAAACACCAGATCCAATGAATGACCACCTATATGGGTAGAGGCAGTAACAACCTGTGTCAGGCCCAGCGTATTCATCAGCTGGAGGAGATTTTGCCCAAACTGAGAGAATTCATCATCAACCCAGGCATTGAAGCCGCCCGAAGTATCAGTCTGAAACCTCAATACCAGGTCGGCGATGAAGTCTGCAATCTCCTGCGAATTTCTCCACCGCCACCTGGTGGACGGGTAGACGAGGAGAATCCACAACCTGCACCTCACCCAACATATATTCAAAGGAGCTGGTGCTTCCCAATGGCACATCCACAAGGCCCAGCTCAGATTTAAACATAATAGCCACACCTCGCCTTCTGATCCAACCTTGGACGGTGTATCACTGAGAACCCGGCTGGAGTTACTGAGGCCAATATAGGGCCTGGATTCATCAAGCCAGGTCTCGTGATGAAGTCAGATCAGATGAACTAACAAGATCAGCAATAATAGCTGTCTTGTTCTTAATTGATCTGGCATTGCATAACACCGCCAAGGCAGGATGAGTTGTCGGGAAGACCTCGCGCCTGTCCGATTTCTACGGAGCCCTTGGGTATGGGGACAAGACAGGGCAACTCACCCTGACCCTATTTTTAGCCTCAGGCGCCTTCTGGACCCAGAACCCCACTGAGGCTTCTCCTGTCCCCCACCAGGCCCAGCTCTCCACACCTTCGCTCACGCCTCAGGATGCCCAATGCACGGCACCTAAAATAGGTGTCAGATGACAATAATGGGCATTTAAAGGGACGTAATTCCCTGAGCCTCATGGGGGAATAATGTCCAACCGACATTAAATAAAAACAGACAAATAAACTTAAAAATAAAAACACTCTCCACTCTCTCTCTCAGAGGGAGAAAAAATAAAACAAACAATCTAATTTAAATAACAATATAAAAATAAAAAGCCCTCCCAATCACAAATTAATCCCAACCCAAAAATATCCCAAATAATAAATATGTTAAAATAACATCAGTAAACCAGACCACACTGTCGATGCTAACACATGCCACTGGGTACTCAAAATTGTACTTTGAAGTTCAGTGAAGCACCTCTCACGTGCTTCAATCCAACAAAGTGTCAAAATATTAAAATATTGTGTTGTATTATGTTCAACTAAGCACCTCTCACATGCTACAATCCAACGATAATGAAATGGTAAAATGTTATACACTCCCCCAATACCTCCTCTCACATGGATTGGGATCGTTCATAACAAACGAACTGTAAGTAGATATACACTCTCACCACCCCTAAATCCAAGAACAGAGCAGGGACAGGGAAGCCAGTTCTTCAGCACCTCCGCATAAAGATGAAACAGGGTCGAATCCAACAGGGAAGAGACAGGATAAATTCTCCAGCAAACAGTCACACAGTAGAGATCCGAATATAGCCAAATGGAAAAGCAAAACAGTTCCCAATCGATCCGCCGGTAGCTGATCCTCACACCGCATTTAAGTCAAACTCCAGGCAGATGAACACCCAGGGAACAGTCGCAGACAGAGTGCGAGGACACCCCCAGCCAGTCGACGACCCGCGGCTACAGACACCCTAGCAGTCAGCCCAAGGGCTGAACCCCAAGGCGGCTTAGGAGAAGCCCCGGTCTCCCCCAGCTCCCTAGGGATCACACGGCAACTCCTGCCCGGTCGAAGAACCGAAATGGGGGCCATCACCGCCACCCCACAGGACCAGACAAACCACCACTCGGTCAATGTCTGCCGAAACAGCTGCAAACAAGCCCGCTAGTCAGCGAGCACCATCCTGTCACGAACCCCAACAAATCCACAGATCCAACAGCAACTCCTTCCCTGTGCAAAGGTTCTCGGAAATCTTCAGTCGAAGCAATAGGTTCCACAAGTCCGCACATCCACTTCCAAACAATGTATCGACACCAAGCGGCAACATGACAGTGCGATAACGCAATCGACAAAACAAAAACTAAATAATTTAAACTATAGAGTAGTAAAAACAAAATTTAACGAATCACTCTTGGTAACGCTTAGTGATTCTTAGTAGCTCTCCGTGGCTAGCCCAGCGTGGCTGCCGTCTTTACGTCTCATCTGCTACAGTTATTATTATTGAGATTTTTCAAGTCATGCCTAATTTCCACCTTATGTGCTTGTACTGTGATTTGCAATAAATATTTGTCTGAAAACAAGATGAACTGCATATTATCCTCATAGTGACACTACAGTTAACCTGCAAGTGATCTCCCAGTCTGTATATTCCATCACAGTTTTTGCTTGTTTGTTTTATTCTTTTGGTAACTGTATAAGGCTCTTTAAGCATAAGTACCTGTTTTTAGGGGTGACCTAAGAGCACTGGGGAGGTTAAAAGGGGACTGTCAGAAATAAGAGCCTTACACCCAAGTGTGAAGCTGATCCCAACTAGCACTGTATGTGCAAGACCATTTTTTATTTACTTATTGTTTACTGCTGTGTAGTAGATTGCATCAAGCTATTTATTGTTTGTGGCAGATTATGTTTCAATAGGCCCTTGTATCTCTCAGAGTTAGCCATCAGAGGAGGATGAGTACGGAGATCTAATGGTCTGCAGTGAATGTTAACAGTTTTTATAAGTTATAATCTACTGTTCGCTGGTCTGCTGTTTTCCTGAGGCTAGGCACAGTCACAGAGGAATGTACTAAGCTCAGTGAGCACAACAGTACCAGCAAACATCTGGTTTCGGCTTACAAAATCTTTAACATATATACTGTGGGCTACTGAATCTCCCACTACTGCAGCCCTCCTCTGGTGTCAGCTACAGGGGATTCTGGGATTTCTGGTTACAGGAAATGTCACCTTACAAGACAGTGAATAAGGTCAGATGTGTAGACTTTATGAGAAGGGGGTGAGCATTAGGCTTGAGAAGCCCAAGGCACACCCCACACCTGCTCTCCAGCCTCTTTTGGGAGGGTGGGGTGTAAGGGAAACCCTAATGCTTCATTTCCCTACTTTTATTTTTTTTTATTTATTTTTTTTTTAGTTGTTTAACCAGGTATAGCACACTAAGCTGAAAGCTTTTTTACAGGAGCGACCTGGGAGCACAAGGAGGTTAAGTGACTTGCTCAGGGTCACACAGTATGCAAGTGGAAGCTGTGGGATTCAAACCCAGGTCTGGTCTGCTGGATGTCACCAGATTTGCAGCTCAGAGCCTTAGACCACTGCGCTATACTGCCTTTTGTTGCTCTGACGTGGGGAAATGGCAGGTGATACAGTATAAAGATCATTTTAACCTGGGGAAATGGCTGGTGATACCATTTAAAGGTACAAAGCCTGTGCAGAGGGCAAGGGAGGAGGAAGCAAGGGGAGGACTATCGACCAGAGGGGTACAGGCAGTATGCTTTGAACAGAAGGAGGCAGTATAGCACAGTGGTCTAAGGCTCTGAGCTGTAAATCTGGAGACATCCAGCAGACCAAACCTGGGTTTGAATCCCACAGCTTCCACTTGCATACTGTGTGACCCTGAGCAAGTCACTTAAACTCCTTGTGCTCCTGGTCGTGCCTGTAAAAAAGCTTCCAGCTTAGTGTGCTATACCTGGTTAAACAACAAACAAAAAAAAAAAAAACAGAAGAGTAGATTTGCACCACTAGAGGTGCTAAATGGGGAGGGGGGGGGCTCAGGAAAAGGGAGCTGACAAGCACACAGGGGAAGGAGGATGAGGCAAGTGTGAAGGAAGTTGCAGAACAATTGGAAAAGGGAGTGGCCCTATCAGGTAAGACCAACAGGCAAGCCCAGAAGGGAGAGGGGGGGGAGAGAGACAGCGTGTTTGGGACAGAAGGGCAAAAGCTGATGGGGAAGAAGGTCCCCAAGGAAAATTAGGCAAGGCGGGGAAAAGTTAGAAATGGAGGGGCGCAGGCAGCCTGACAGATAGAGCCTGGAAGGGGCACAAAGCTGGGGGGAGGGTAGAGTGAAGAAGCTGGGGATGCACAGAGGGAGGATAGTGCTTCAGGAAGTGAAATGGGCAAAGAGGGTATTGACAATAAGGTAGGAAACAGGATGCAGGGGGTTGGGAGATGCGATCAGGAGGAGATGGAAAGCAGGGTCCTACTGGTTGGGACTCTATAATAAAAGGGATTAGGTAGGGGGAAAGGGAGACAAAAACAGCACAGTGTGGGTGGGGTATCTGCCGGGCATGACAGCAGTGAAGGTCATTCATTATATCTCCTCAAGGGGGAGGCAGCAGGATGAGAAAACACACCTGCTGTTCCACCTGGGAATGAATGACCAACCAACCTGGCAGGAAGTAGCCTGATGGAGGTACAGGCTAGATTCAGAGCTCTGGCTAGATACTGTAGCAGTCCGGGTTTAAATCAGTGCATTCTCAGAGGTGTTACCAGTACCGAGAGAAAGCACTGATAGGAAGGAGAGGATTAGGGAGTTCAATGAGTGGCTGGTGGAGTGGTGTGAGCAAATGGTATATGGCTTGGTAGGGGACTGGGGATCTACATGGGAGGACGAGAGTCTATTTGTACCGGTCAGACTACACCTGAATAGGGAGAGGGTAGCAGTACTGAAATGCAAGCTAGGAGAATACATAGCAGATGCCTACAATCTAAACTAGGTTGGGGGGGTGGTGGGGACAAATCTGCTCCACAAGGAGGAAAGCTTGGGGGACTAGCAGCCCCCCCCCCCCAAGAATAGCACTACATGACTGGGCAAGAGGGTGATGGGTGCAAGGGGAAACAAAGGGGGAGACTGGTGGAAGGGACTGTCAGCAAACGGCAGGAGTTTAAGAAACATGATGGTGGACCTGGAAGCCATTGTGAGGAACGAGAGATTAGAGTTAGTCGCGATAAGTGAGACCTGGTGGACAGAGCATCACACCTGGGAATCAACCATTTCAGGTTATAGAATGTTCAGAAAGGACAGGGAAGGCAAGAAGGGGGGATAGGTTGTCTTATACATCAGGGAAGGCATCAGTGTTACTGAAGGGCAAGAGGTGGAAGGGGAGACTGAGCTGCTGTGGGTAACACTAGGGAGGAAGATGGGAGAATTCCTATGGCTGGGGGTAGTATACAGGCCACCTGTCCAAGGAGAGGAAGATGACAGATGGCTAACTCAGGCAATCACAAGACTGGCACAGAAAGGTGAATTGCTACTGGTGGATGATCTGAACCTCCCAGATGTTGACTGGGAAATCCCAGAGGCAACGTCGGCAAGGAGCAGGGAGGTATTAGCCAAGCTATAGGGGGTATTCCTTCAACAGCTGGTCAGAGATCCAACGAGGGGAAGCAACTTGTTGGACATGGTCCTGAATAATGGGGAAGAGTGTGGAGGAGGTGTGGGTGGGAGAAGTCTTTGGCACCAGTGACCACAGAGCGGTACGGTTCAGGGTCAGAGCAGGGAGGGAGACAAGTAAGACTAATACGACAGTCATGGACTTCAGACACGCAGAGTTTAATAAGATGAGAAAGATAGTTGGAGAAAAAATGGAGGGTACAGAGAAGATGGGGCAACAGAGGAACTTTTGAAAGTTACCAGGGGAGGCATTCAGGAAGCAACAGAAATGTGCATAAAAAAGGTCAGGAAGAACAAGAGGGGGAGGAGATTGCTCTGGTTCACTAGGGAGGTGGTGGGGCAGTCTGGGAAAGGAGGAGGGCTTTCAGAAAATTTAAGATGACACTTAAAGAGGAGGATAGGGAGGAGTATAGGGAGAAGAGGATTCTGGCAGGGAGGGAGATCTGAAGGGCAAAAGCAGCCACTGAGGAGAAAATAGCCAGAAGGGCCAGGAGAGGGGATAAAATATTTTTTAGATATGTGAGGGAGAGGAACAGGGCAGGGGATTGCTAGACTGAGGAGGCAAGAAGGGATAAACTTGGGGGAGGACTACAAAAAGGCAAAGGCACTAAATGAGTATGAGTATTTTAGCTCGGTGTTCATAGAGGAGGTGGAAGGCAGGAGTCCGATGTTAGCGCCTGAGGGGAAGGAGTGTAAATGGGTGGATCAGAGCCCATTCACTGTGGATAGGGTCAGGGCTGAGCTGGATAGCCTAAGGGTGGACAAGGTAATGGGGCCTGATGGGTTGCACCCCAGAGTGATCAAGGAATTAAGGGAGGAGCTGGCCGCACCCTTGACGAGGTTCTTCAACCTGTCTCTGGATATGGGGAGGGTGCCAGAGGACTGGAGGAGGGCTGACGTAGTACCCTTGTACAAAGGAGGTAGCAGGGAGCTAAAGGAGAACTACCGCTCAGTCAGCCTCACATCTGTGGTGGGGAAAGTAATGGAGGCATTAATCAAGGTGAGGGTGGTGAATTACCTGGAGGAGTGTGACTTGCAGGACAGCAAACAGCATGGCTTCACCAAAGGAAATCATGCCAGACCAACCTAATTGAGGTTTTTGATTGGGTGACTCAGATAATTGACCTGGGAGGGGCAGTGAACATGGCCTATCTGGACTTCAGCAAGGCCTTCGACACCATCCCACATAGGAGGTTGGTGAGCAAGATGGAAATCATGGGGTTGGGAGGGAAAATAGCAGGCTGGGTGGATGCCTGACAGTAGAGAGAACTCAGAGGGTAGTGCTTAACGGGGTGCAATTCAAGATGGCAAGGGTGAGGAATGGAGTGCCACAGGGGTCAGTTTTGGGTCCGCTTCTCTTCAACATCTACATCAGTGACATTGTGGAGGGTTTGAGAGGGAGGGTGTGCCTATTTGCCAATGACACAAAAATATGCAATAGGGTGGACACCCCGGAGGGGGTGGAAGACATGAGGAGGGACCTCAAGACACTCGAGGAGTGGGTCAGGAAGTGGCAGCTGAGGTTTAATGTCAAGAAGTGTGCTGTGATGCACCTAAGGAGGAAAAACACGAAAGTGGGGTACACGCTGGTGGGGAATCAAAGACTCAGAACAGGAAAGGGATCTGGGGATCATAGTCTCCTCAAACCGTAAGGTAGGTTTCCAATGTAGTAGGGTGGCAGGAAGGGCCAATGGAATGCTGGCATGCATAGGCAGGGGCATTACTAGCAGAAGGAGAGAGGTTATAATGCCCCTCAACAAAACCATGGTGAGGCCACAGTTAGAGTACAAGATTCAGTTCTGGAGACCACACCTCTACAAGGCTATAGATACATTGGAGAGGGTTCAGAGAAGGGCAACAAAGATGGTACAGGGTATGCAGGGGAAGACATACAAGCAGAGGTGTAAGGAGCTGAATCTGTACACACAGGAAATAAGGAGGGAAAGGGGGACATGACTGAAACCTTTAAATATGTAAAGGGGCTCAATAATGTAGGTGAAGGGGCCTGCTGAGGAGGAAGGAGGGAGCCAGAACTAGAGGGCAAAGCCTCAGAATGCAAGGAAATAGGTTCAGGGGCAATGTGACGGGACACTTCTTCACAGAGCGGGTGGTGGAGCCCTGGAACAGACTGCTGGACGGAGTAGTGGGGGCTGAGATGGTGGAGGAATTTAAGAGGGCATGGGACAGGCATATGGGACTGGGTATTGACTAAATGAGAGCTCAGCATGCCTTTTACTCATTAACAGCTTCCCAGTCTTCAAGGCAGAACTAAGATGTCAACTGGCCAAGGCTGAGGTCTGTAGCTGCAGGTAACCTGTAGCACAATCACCCGGTAGCTTGGAGCCAGTCTGCGCCTGGGTTTCATTCTCCAGTTTGTTACTCTGCTGCCCAGTAACCCTGAGTTTAAACTCCTACTTCCTCCTACTACATGCCAGCTTTCGAACTTGAGCCTTCCACAGTCACAGCCTGTTGATAAGCCTTCGATCTACTGTCCTTAACTCATCACTCTGTTTTAAGTTCCTCCCCTGCCATTGACCCTGCACAAATATGATTGTCTCAAAGCACCTGTCTTCCCCCAGCTTATTCTGTGTACAGTCCTCCCTCACATTGCTCTCTAGTATGTTCCTACTAGGTCAGTCCTGCACAGAAAATCCCCCCCCCCCCCAGCCTTGACTAGAATTAATGACAAAGCCTCCTCTTGGCTGCCTTAACATACAGGTGTGAAAGCTCATGTTGAGTCTCTCCCTTGACTTTATATGAAATAATGACAATGCCTCCTTGGCT
This sequence comes from Neoceratodus forsteri, assembly GCA_016271365.2. Taxonomy (NCBI): domain Eukaryota; kingdom Metazoa; phylum Chordata; order Ceratodontiformes; family Ceratodontidae; genus Neoceratodus; species Neoceratodus forsteri. The sequence continues at coordinate 782,225,715 of CM028133.1, forward strand.
ACTTTACCTTCTGCTAAATTAGTTTCTTAAACTCACAGCACTCACCATGTACCTGGGCTGTACTAACTGCTATGCATGATGTACCTCTATGAGATGAGAGGTTAACACGCATGACAGGGTTGTGGCAACCTCACGCCTGGGTGGTTGGGCATGAGGTCAGAGGCCAAGTACGTCCAACGTCCCAGAAGTGAGGTTATCCCAGCACAACCCATACCCTGGAGTGCATTATTGCTATTATACAGTGGCTCACTGTTACACAAAATGTAAAAAAAAAAATATTTTTAGTAGATTTTTAGTGTGGCAGTATAACTCTGTTTATTAAGTGTATGGCATCAACTCATCACCCAAATGCTCATCATCCAAGGCATCCAAAGCAATAAAGTGAGGTTGTGCTGGGATAACCTCACTGTATCAGGCACAAACTGACCAATCAGAGACCAGGAAATTGTGTGCCACTGTACAATTTACAATTGTATATAGTCAGCCCTATTGTTGTTATTTCTTCTATTTTTTGTCCCTGTACCTGTGCATCCATACTCTGTAACTACCTTTCTGTGTTGTCCTCCTGTTAAGACGTGGAACCTTTGAAAAAAGAGCATTTTGCTCAAAGGTTATGTCAGAATGATGAAATAAATAAATAATAAAAGTATTGTGGGGAGGGGGGTTTGTGAAAGAAGATGGTTGGGTAGGCTAGATGGGTCAGAAGAGTCCTTTTCTGCTGTCAAATTTCTATGATTCTATGACCCTAACTGGAGCAATAATGAAGATTTTTGCAACGTATTTCCTTACCTTTTGAGATAGTACAATAGTATCCTCATTTTACTGTGGGAGTGCAGAGTCTTTTGGACCCTTCACTCCCATCCCTCCATAGATATAGAATATATATATATATATATATATATATATATAGATATATATATATAGATATATATATATATATATATATATATAGATATTAACATACCAATATACTATAATGCCAGCAGAATAGGCCCAACGGTCTTTCGTGTCTGCTCGCTTGGTCAGTCCCCAACCTGGGTGCTGACCCTGCTGTCCCCCTCACCTTCTCTGGCTTCTCCCTTCCCAGTTCGGATATTCTTGCTGCATTGGATTTTGCTTCCAGAACCCTTCCTGTACCTGTCCCACCCCTCTTGAACCCTTCCACTGTCTCTGCTCCACCAGCCCCCCTAGGCAGTGCATTCCATGGCTCCACCACCCCTCTCAGTGAAGTAGCACCTCCTCCTTTCTCCCTGAATCTTCCCCTCTCAGCTTCCAGCCATGCCTCTAGTGGCCCCTTCCTCCTTCCTTCAAGCACCCACTGTTCCTCCCTATTTACCCTCTTCATGTACCCAATCTACCTTCATCGTGTCCCTGCGGTCCTTCTCTCTTCCAATGTGTACATATTTAGCTCTTCGAGCCTCTCCTCATAGGTCCTGTCCCCCAGCCCCAAATCATTTTGTTGCTCTCCTCTGACCCTCTCCAGGAGGTTAATGTCCGCTTAAGTGTGGCTTCCAAAACTGCACGCAGTACTCAAGGTGTGGCCTCACCAAGCAGTTATACAGAGGGAGTATCACTTCCTCCTTCTGGAGGTGATCCCTAGCGATGCATCCCAGCATCCTGTTGGCCTTGGCTGCTGCCCTCCCACAAGTCTCAGAGTTGTTCTCTGACATCCACCACCACCCCCAGGTCCCTCTCAGCCATCGAGACCTCAGGCATTTCCCCCAGGGTGTACAACACTTGACCTGGGCTTGCCCCAGGTGGTGTACCTTGCATTTCCTGCATTGAACCTCAGCTTCCACTTTCTAGACCATCTTTCCAGAGCCTCCAGGTTCCCCGTAGGGCCACCTCCCTCCCCATCCACCACCGCTCCCAGTTTCGAAGTCATCTGCAAAGAGACTCATCTCACTCCTGATTCCTGTCCTTATGTCCCATATGTAGGCATTGAACAGAAGGGCCCAAGGACTGATCCCTGGGACCCCACTAATGACCCTCCTTGGGGATGAGACTATCCCCCAACTATGACCTCTGGGTCCGTCCTGAGCCAACTGCTCATCCATCTGATCATCTGTTTCTACCCCCATTCCTCCCAGCTTATCCAACAGGCCCACGAGGAACAGAGTCAAATGCCTTGCTGAAGTCTAGAAAGAGGACATCCACTGGTCTCACCCAGGTCCAAGGCACTTGTCACCCAGTCATAGAACTCCACCAGGTTTGTCTGACACGAATTCCCCGGGATGAATCCATGCTGTCTATCGTCCAGGCACCCTGACTTATCCAGGTCCCCCCCAGCCTCTCCTTGACAATGCCCTCCATCACCTTGCCCACCACCGAGGTCAGGCTGACAGGCCTGTAGTTCCCTGCCACCTCCCTTGATCCCCCCTTGTGGATAGGCACTATATGCGCCACCTTCCAGTCTTGGGGCACCCACCCTGTCCTCAGAGAGATGGTGAAAAGCTCTGCCAGGGGTTTTGCCAGGACATCTGCAAGTTCCTTCAGCACTCTGGGATGTAATTTATCCGGCCCCGGTGCTTTCTCCGTCTTAAGGGGCTGAGGCTTCCTCACTCTCTGCTGTGATTTCCACTTCGTGCCCTTCTCCTGCTTAGCCTCCCCCACCTGCCAGTGATGCCTCCCTCCCCAGACCTGCCGATCGGTAAGGGTCCCCTTCCTCAGTATCTCTGTCTCCTCCCATGTATGATGCAGCACCCCCATTTTCCCTGGTGAAAACTGAGGGAAGTACTATTTAGTACCTCAGCCTGCTCCCCGGTCTTGTGCCCATCTCCCTGATTTAATCCTGCTAATCTGCCCTTCACCCTTCGTTTTTCCCCAATGTATCTAAAGAACCCTTGTTCCTCTCCTAATTTCCTGGCCAGGTTCTGCTCCTTCCTTGCCTTAGCCACCTCACCACTCTAGTGGCCCTTCTAGCCATCAGCCTGCATCTCCGATCCCTTCACCTGGAGACTTTGAATTGCTTATAGGCTGTTCTTCCCCACACCTCCTGGACCCTCCTGGTCCACCAACAGGGTTTTTGGCCTCACCGTGATTGCCTTTACTCTTGCACAGGTGCTGTAGCATCCTGCACCCTCTCCTGATGATTTCCCACCCACTATCAGCGCCATGTCTGACCTAATCCCATCCAAATGCTCCTAAGGATCCTTCCCATTTCCTTAAAATCCGCCCTGAAGTCGGTTACTTCCGCCTTTTGTGCAGCCTTCTCCCTCCTAGGTCCAGGCAGAACCAGACCGTGGCATGGTCACTCCCCGCCAATCGGTCCTCACCTCCAGGTCTCAATCTGGTCACTCGTCTGCCAGGACCACATCCAGTACCCATGCCTCCCTGGTCGGTTCCCTCACCTGCTGAGTTAGGAACGCGTCTTGAAAGACATCCAACAACCTCTGTTCCCTGGTCACAGAGGATGTCATAGTCTCCCAGTCTGTTCCTGGCATGTTTAAGTCCCCCAACACCACCACCGTTCCTCTGCCCAGTCTGCAGTGTCTCCCAACATCCGCCACCAGACTGTCCTCCAGCTCCTCCGCCAGGGCAGGGGGTCTATACACCACTCCTATTTTTACCCTCTTGCCCCCCCTTGTTATCAAGTTGACCCAAATCGCCTCCACAGTTCCCTCCGCCTCCTCTACTCCCCCTATGCCAATGCAGTTTTTGACTACCATTGCTACTCCTCCTCCTTCCCTCCCCTGTCCTTCCTGAACATAGTGTATCCTCCAGATTCAGGTCCCAGTCATGTCTTGCAGTGGCCCAAGTCTCAGTGACGCTGCCACATCCACTGCTCCCTCAGCAGCATCGCCTGGAGCTCAGGCATTTTATTGCCCAAGCTCCTGGCATTTAGCAGGACTACCTTCTACCCTTTCCTCTATAGTTCCATTTCCCTGCTCGTGTTCCCATGGGAATTCTGTTTTCCCTGGTCTGCACTTCGCAGTTGGCCTTTTCCCTGCAATCCTCCTGGTCCCAGGGGTGGAGACAGAGTCCCTCCTTTATCGGCACCCCTGACAGCCTTTTCTCCCATCCCACCCCCTTCCAAGTTTAAACCCCACTTTCACCAATGAACCCTCTATTTTCAACTTAAGATTCCTCTCCAAATTGAGATGTAGTTCTATCTCTAGCATACAGCTCCTTATCCTCCCAGGTCTCCCCAGTCCCCATCAACCCATACCCTCTGGCCTCACACCACCCCGAGCCACTGGTTTATCTCCTAATTTTCCTTTTGTGTTCCCATAGCCCTTGGCACTGGCAGGATTCTGAGAAGGAAACTGTGCATCCTATGTCATGACAGACCCTGGCAAGCTCCTGAATCTTGCCTGTATCTCTAGCTCGCTATTTCCCTAATGTCATTTGTACCCAGGTCGACCAGTATGTCTGGGGAACCCCCACAATCCTTTGCCAGCTGATATACCTCGTGCTTAGCCCTGTGCACCGTTAGTCCAGGGAAGCATCTTGTTCTAACTGGCCAGGCTTCTCCCTCCCTATTCCATTTGATACCCCTGATCATAGAATCCCCCAGCAGGAGCACTCTGACCACTCCTTTTCCTCCATTCCCCCCCCTTCCATGTCCCTCATCCTTTCTACAGGCCCCTCCACCCAGCCGGCTCTGTGTTCCTCCCCTTCTGGGTGCCACATGCCACCCCTCCTTATTTACCATGGCCACCCCTCCTCCAATCCTATGCCTCTCCTCCCCTCCTGAGTATCCTTCTGTTCTGTTCCCCTCACTGCTCGCAACTGGTCCTTCTCCCCATCTGCTAAACTAGCCTGGCTCATCCTCCTTCCTTTCTGTCTCCATTTAGTTCCTCCTTGCTAGTCGTGCTCCCCTGGCCTAAACCCTCAGCTCCCTTTACTGAATCCTCCTTGTACTTCTGGTCATTCTCCTTACCTTTCCTCCCAACTGGTCCTTCTCCCTTGCACTTTCTCCCTCTTCCCCTGCTCCTCCTGCTCTGATTCACTGCTCCCCATTCTCCTGCATTCCAGGTCCCCTGTTCTTCCTGCTATCTGGCCCTGCCTCCTGCCTCCCACTCCCACTCCCTTTCCATCTCTAACTACCCCTGTCATGGCTACATCACCCCTCATCCTTGAGCAGAAGAAGAGAATTGAAGGTTACTGAGTGTAAGGTCTGATCCACCTCCTCGCCTGCTTCCTTCTGTCCAGCCCTGGCCATCTGCCTACTTCCTGAGAATGTTGTCCTCCGTCCCTTTGTGAGGGCCCCCAGTTACCTGCCTGCTTCCTTGGTAGTGTCCTTTGGACCCCTCTGCCAGGTTCCCTATGTGACCCCTGAGTATTCTCCTGCACCCTTTCCCTATGCCCCACCCCCGTGTTTGGTGCAACCCTGTGGAGATTCCCACCCCTTCCCCAACCATACCACCCCTTCCCCAGCTTTCTCCTAATCCCTCAACCTCCTCCCTAAGCTGTGCTAGCTGGTAGCACACTGGGCAACCACCCAAATTCCAAGCCCAGTCCAGTATCATGGCTGCCCACACCCCTGTGCACCCCACCACCCTCCCAAAGATGCCGGCCCTAATGATGTGTGGTTCCATCCCCTTCCAAATAGGTTTCCTTGGGTGAGCCACCAGGTTCCCCCCTAGTCCAAGATACCCCTACTGCCTAATCAGGTCACCCACTAATCTTACAGACAGACCCACTGTACACCAGTAACCCTGTTATAGATAGATATAGATAATTAGCTATGGAATCACAGGGCAGGCCCTACACTTCCATTTATTGGACAATAGTGACCAAACTGTCAGCATAGCCTTCTTATTATCCTACCTCATGTACTCGTTACAGAACATTTTCGAATCCCCGCCAAAACATAATTCTGCACAACTGCAATGTCATTCCACACCATAGGTGTGAAAACACATTTTGGGCAGGATTTGAAAAATGACAGCTCTGACAAACTGTACATTAGGTGGGGTAATAAGAAGGCTATGTTGAAAATCTGAGGTCAACATATTTAAAATTTCAAAAGTTACGAGTGGGTGTAACGAAATCGCAACGAGCGGCATTTTTTCATATTTTGACCCCAAATTGTCAACATAGTTTTCTTGTGACCCTACCTCATAAACCTCATAGGTGAATATTTTCAAATCTGTGCTAAAATGCCATTCTGCAGCACAGGTGCGAAAACACGTTTCGGATAGGATGTGAAAGATGTCAGCTTTACTGTTCATGAGGTGGTGTGAAAAAATGGCTATGTTGAAAATCTGAACTCAAAATATAGAAAATTACCAAAGTTATGTGTGTGCATAGAAAAATTTCAACAAATGTTCACATGCCATTTTTAGATGAAATAGTTTTAATATGGTTTTTGGACCCACCTCATGAACACCAAGTTGGTGAAGTTTATTATTCAGTCTCGAAGGTGATTTCATGCAGCGACTGCAAAAAATCACCTTCCAGGCCTGATTAATCTAAATGACAGTGCTAGTGTTCATGAGGTGGGGTCCCAAAAAGGCCATGTTGAAAATTTGGTGAAAACATTCCTAAAAATGACAAAGTTATGAACATAAGTTCAAAATACCACTGAAATACATTATATGACACTTACCTTGATTCCTCAGTTCACGGTTTTGCTATGAAGAGTGCAGACATGTCTCGGTCCACAGAAGATGACAGCTTATGACCTCCGGCGGTAGGTATAGGGTAACGAGGGAGGGTGTGGGGTGGTGGGTGCTCAGAGGGAGAGTTGGAATGGGGAAGGGGATGGCAGGTATGAAGAGGGGCCATTTTCTTTTTTTCAGGATAAAAAAATAAAAAGACGTCAGGAGACTGTTTACTTTTTACAGGATTAAAGTAAAAAAAAATATTTCGGGATACTGGAAGTGGGCTCCCCAGTGTCCCACACTGCTGGGGGGGCCTCTAAATGCCAATATGGGGATTGGGTAGCTCAATGTGGGGTGCATCAGACACTGGAGGTAGGCATCCCGGTGTTGGATTATATTAATAAATAAAAAATGGGATGGCGATCAGGAGGTGGGGGTGCCACTAGACACCAGGGAATATACAGCTGCAGTGATCAGGGAGTGAGGGGTGCCACTAGACACCAGGGAAAACGGCAGCTCAAAACTCACAGTTCAGCCAGCAGCAGAAGTTCAGCTGTGGCTGCAAAACAGAATAAAATCTGTTGTTCTCATACAGAGAATGTGCCTGAAGGCTCCTCTTGCTAAGCTGGGCACCGGATTTTGGGTGCCCAGAAAAAGTCTTTCTGGCCCTAATTGTGAAAAACAAATACCAGAATATAGCTAAACGGGACTTGTTTAGCTAGGTTCTGGTGTTTGATTTGTAAAATTACAGCATTTTTATTTATTTTCCATGCTTTTTCTGGCTTGTGGAAAAAAACCAAGATGGTAGCTCGAGAAAAAGTATTTTTTCCCTCACAACAAAGGAACACATCTCATGTGAATAAATACTTTTCTGTGTGATCAAATCCTTTGTCGAATTTTTTACCTCTATCCTGGAAAGTAATCCTCCCATAGGTAATAATGGGAACTTAAAAACTGAATTACTTAACAACAGATTAATATTTTTTCACCAAACAAATGCTAGCAATTCTGTAACCCATGTTATTTCTACCATTAAAAAAATCACAGCAAAATTCCACACCATCTTGGCACAAGGCAATAAAGAAAGAACTGGAAAAAGTGGTGACTTTTAACGTTTTTGTACTATCAGGATCTCAGAATCTGCACATCCAACCGGAACGAAACTTGTCACGTCAAGAATCTACCAAACAGAACACTGCATGCCAAATTGTGTGCAAATCTATTGATCAGTTGCAAAGTTATTAAAGTGCAAAATTTGAGGTTTTAACTTTAAATATGGCTATTCAACCCTAATTATAGGGGCACGACCATGCCCCTATAATATATATATATATATAAATGTTGCTGATCATTAAATGCCAAGTGCTATACATTTTCAAAGCTGATTAGCACTTTCGTGCACAAAACTGCTAATCATTTTTTGGGATTATTTAATACCCTGCATTATCCTAATTTAGAAATCAGAACAGCAAAATTTAAGAAACTTAAAGTATTGCATACCCGAACTTTGGGGATTAGTACAAATTGACTGTCTCAATTTCTTCCATGGATTTAATCTGTGTAGAGAAGGTTTTACATATTAATATCATTTCTGTGTTTCTCTAATTAGTTTAAAATATGTTATTAAATAATTATATTTTAGAATATGGAACAGCACTTCCATAAGATCCACTTGCAACATACGTTCTGTCTTAAATTTCGAAGTCTAGACATCCTATTCTGTATATTTCATTCAGTTATCAGATGAGTCCAAATACTCATGGTAGCCTGTTTGCGAACAAGTATAATTTTCAGCAAAGCTTTATTTCCAATCCAGTATAATACTTCCAATCAGAATGTGTTCTAGCAACAGAGTAACAGGAGCTGGCTCTCACCCTTACACAGGCAGCACCCCGCTCCAACAACATGTCAGTGTTACTGGACTGAATACTGCTGCTATTGCTGCTTATAAAGGTCAGGGCTGTGGGAGTGACTGGCATCAGCCAATCATCTCTCAGCACCACCCATGTAAGGAACGGCATTATAACATACAGCAGTCCACCCAGATTGGTACAGACAGCCATTGCTAAGCCGTGGCATGGTATTGCCCTCTGGAGCCAATGGCAGGATGAATGCCCATGGGTCCATGCTAGAGCACACTATTCCTCTCCTGTCAGCCCAGAGGGGATACTTAGAAGTTTCAAAAATACAGCCACTGTTTACTTCCCCATTGAGACCAAGATACTGTTCTTGATAATTTGTGTCAGGTTTATTTGTTTCTTTACATACCAGATATAAGATGCAAGTGCACTGGTGAATGTCTCTGAGCACATGGAGCCAACCCACTATGAACAGTGCTTTCCTTCCCTTAATCTAAAAACCAGTGGGAGAAAAGGCCTAGTGACTTCCTTGTATCTCTCTGTTTCACAGACATGTAATAATAGTGTAGGTAAAGAGTTCTTCACAAAGTGTCTCTCCCATACAGGGCTGAAGTCTTTTATACAGTAGAGGTACTACCATATACTTAGTGCATAAGTAGGGAGGAGAGGATATGGTGGGGCAGAGGCTACTCTGATGCAGACTGGGAAATCACCTGCAGGTTAACTGCAGCATCGCTATGAGGAAAATATGTAGGTCACCTTGTTTTCACTTGAATTTTTATTCAAAAGTCACTGTACTCAGTGTTTAAGCACATGAGGTGGAGATTAGGCATGACTTGAAAAATAACATTAATAATAAGGGGATACATGATAGGGTGGCATACGATAGTGGTTTTATCAGTACGAGTTGCAAGTGAGCTTGGGGTTATCACGAGTGGCTCTGCAAAGTGGAGATATGAGTGATTTAACCCCGAGTTCACTTGCCACGAGTGTTGATAAAATCACTAGTGTATGCCTCCCCATCACATATCCATTTTGTATAATAGGGGTTGACCTGTTAGTCTGCATTGTTTAATAGTTTCATGTTATTTGGGTGTTCCTTTCTCTTCCTGTGTTTGTGCGCTATGCTCCGGTGACGTGTACACAGTGGTGATAACAGCTCCTACTTAATGACAGTGATGATAACCTTTATTCTTTTCTCCTGTGTACACATCATGAGAAGCGATTTGGCTGGGAGTGCTGACAGCACTTTTTATCTAATGTGTTATAGGTCAACCCCTATTATATAATAACAACTACATAACAGATGAAATATTGATAAAGGACTTGCTTGATTCTTATGATAGTCATGGTATATGTAAACAGCAAACTATTGGAGAAATAATGAGATTTAACAGACGACACCAGACCCCCCGTCTCAGGGGGAGGAAATAGACAAGGAAATGATAGAAGGCATCCTTGGAATGGCAGAGAAAGTGGAGATATTGCTGATGGGGATCCTGAATATGCCAGATGTTAACTGGAACACCTTTGCTGCAGCCACATCCAAGAGCAGGGCCATTCTCAATGCCCTACAGGAGGCATGCCTCAGACAGCTAGTTTTGGAACCCACTTGGGAGAGAGCAATCTTAGACCTGGTACTCTCAAATGGGGATAGAGAGAGAGAGAGAGGATCTCTGATCCTGAAGTGGGTAGCCATCTGGGAACAAGCGACCACCAAACACTGTGGTTCACGATAAACTTAGCTGTAGAATCAAGCCACACAAAAGTGAAGGTGCTGGACTTCAGGATGGCTGATTTTGTCAAAATGGGAGTGTGCCTCAGAAAAGCACTAGCAAACAGGCAAGAAGGTAGGGTGGAGCAACAATGGGAAACAACAAAACCGCCATCACAGAGGCAACAAGCCTTTGTGTGAAGCAAATAAATCAAAATGAAAGAAAAACCACTATGGTTCTCAAAAGAAGTGGTGGGGAAGGTAAGGAAAAGATAGCATTCAGGAAGCATAAGGAAACACAGAAGGAGCAGGACAGAGAACTGTACCAGTTAAAGCAGAAGGAAGCGGGGAAGGCAGTCAGAATAGCAAAGGCTCAAACTGAGGAAAAGATAGCCAACTCAGTTAAGAAGGGGGATAAAACCTTTTATAGGTACATTAGGGAGCAAAGAAAGACTAAGGCAGGGATAATGAGGCTGAATAAAGAGTAAGGTGGTTGGGCAAAGAGAGACAGTGAAAAAGCAGAGACACTGAACGAATATTTCTGCTCAGTATTCACAATGGAAAAGCAGGGGGAGATACCTAGTCCAGTCAATAGAAGCACTCTGGATAGGGGGTTGATATTAGTCTTTTCACAGAAGAAAGGGTTCTGTAAAAACTCTTAAAACTGAAAGTGGATAAAGCAATGGGGCCTGATGGGATTCACCCCAGAATTCTAAAAGAACTAAGGGAAGAACTAGTAATACCACTGACTACCCTTTTTAATAAATCATGGGAGGATGGTGTGGTACTGGAGGAGGGCAGATGTGATTCCCCTTCACGAAAGTGGGGGCAAGACAGAGGCAGGAAACTACAAATCTGTCAGTTTGACCTCAGTGGTAGGGAAAATGATGGAATCACTTCTGAAGGGAAGAACTGTTGAGCACCAAGAGGCCAGTGTGGCACAGGACCCAAGGCAGCATGGATTCACAGCAGGAAGGTCACGTCAGATGAATCTAATTGATTTCTTTGAGTGGGTGACCAAAGTAGTAATAATAATAATACATTTATTTATAAAGCACCTTTTAACATACCAAGGCGCTGAACACATTAAAATCATAACATCAAATAAAAATCCAATAATACATATAAATCAAATCATAACATAACATCAAACATTAAAATCAGTTAATAAAATATGAAGTATGATCTCAGCACAGTTAAAATTAACCTATGAATAACCATCCAAGAAGGCCATTTTCCACAAGTGGGTCTTCAGATTATTCTTGACCAGGGAGGGGCTGTGGACATGGCCTACCTAGACTTTAGCAAGGCATTTGACACAGTCCCACACAACAGATTAATAAACAAATTAGCCAGCCTGGGAGTGGGTCCCAGGGTGGTAGCCTGGGTGAAACACTGGCTGGACAACAGGACACAGCAGGTAATAGTAAATGGAGTCCACAGTGAAGAAAGAAGGGTTATTCGTGGGGTACCGAAGGGTTCAGTACTGGGGTCAGTCCTTTTTAAAGTCTTTATAAGTGACATTGCAGAGGGACTGGAAGAGAAAGTATGTCTCTTTGCAGATGACACAAAGATCTGCAACAGGGTTGATATGCAAGGTGGGGTGGAAAGGATGAAAAGGGACTTGGCAAGGTTGGAGGAATGGTCAAATGTATGGCTGCTTAGAGTCAATGCAAAGAAGTGCAAAGTAATGCACCTGGGAAACAAAACCCAGGGGAAGAGTACACAATGGGGGATGAGATACTGAGAACAACAAAAATGGAAAGGGATCTAGGGGTAATCATATCAGATGAACTAAAGGTGGGCCAGCAATGTGAGAAGGAAGTAAGGAGGGCTGGGGGATAATGGGATGCATAGGGAGAAGCATTACCAGTAGAAAACAGGAAGTTGTTGACCCTCTACACAGACAGTTGGTAAGACCACATCTGGAGTACTATGTACAGTTCTGGAGACCCCATCTCTGCAAAGACATAGACAGGGTGGAGACCATCCAGAGGAGGGCAACCAAAATGGTGCAGGGTCTGCACCAGAAGACATATGAAGAAAGACTAAAGGAGCTTAAGTTGTATAGCCTCGAGGAAAGGAGGGAGAGAAGGACATGATAGAAACTTTCAAATACCTCAAGGGAATCAACGAAGTCCAAGAGGGTAGCATCTTTCAGAAAGAGGGATGTGCAAGAACAAGAGGGCACAATTTGAAGATAGCGGGGGGGGGGATGTCTCAGAGGTAATGTGAGGAAGTATTTCTTCACAGAGAGGGTTGTAGATGCATGGAACAGTCTTTCTGAGGAGGTCGCAGAGTCAAAAACAGTGGGGGAATTCAAGAATGCATGGGACAGACATAAGGCAATTCTAGTGGGGGGTAGGAGGAAGTAGGCTGTTAGTTAACTAGGATCTGCAGCTTATCCGTTAGGTAGTGAAATGGGCAGACTAGGTGGGCCAAGCGGTCCTTATCTGCCATCAAATTCTATGTTTCTATGTAACATATTTGTGGGAAAACAGGGCTGTATTTATCAGCCTGTGGTTGGTGTGGTTTTACTGATGAACCTAGGGAAATTAGTAAAATGTATGAAAATATGATTTTAATATACTGTAGATGATCTGAGTTCATTTTCTCGTCTCTGAAGAAGCTCTACATTAGGACAAAATGGACACAGTCTGGGGAGTTTTTAGCTTCATGTAAGAATAAAAACTGAAGGCTTCTGAATCTGAACTTTGAGTCTGTGTGGCAGAAGTTCTACTGGTTGGTTACAGGACAGTCGCTGTATCAGACCCAGAAGCTACAATTTAAACTACTATACATAAAAGAGAAGGTGACTCACCTGGAACTCTGCTTGGACCTGCTTTGGGTAGGGGTAGTGGCATACACCCCTTTTGGGTGGATGGACTTCATTGTTCGCATAGCAGCCTAGAGAGCCTGTGGCCACTAGTCAGACATGGTCTAACCTCAGGTTGGACATGTTGTCCTGTTTCTTCTCACAGTATTGTATACATTACATTGCATTTACCTCTAGATATAAATAATACTGTTTTGTCTTATTCTTGCTGCCTTTTATGGTTGACATTGAGGCATGGAAAGGTTTGATGAAATGGGGACAAGTTTAGAGACCAGACAACCAACTTTTGTGTTTAGTGAAAGTGAACAGAAAAAAATATTCACAGCTATTAGAGCCAAGAAAAATATTGAATTTGGCAACAATGAAAAATAATTCTTACTAAAACTTGAACAGCTTAGAAAAAAGGATGCCAAGCTTGAGTGGCACAGGGTAACAGTAAGAGAATATATTCATTACAAATGTATTCCTAGGAGACTCCTGGGTACTATAGAATCTGACTTAGGAATAGAATAAAAAAAAAAATGAAGAACATTGGAAGGGCATTAGAAACAAATGCTGTATTGATTTTATGTATGCCCTGATAGAGGCAGTACTAGAAGCAAGGAGTAAATAAGCGTAAGGAAATCACAAAAAGGCAGAATGTACTAAAGTTACAAACAGGAGGAACAATTAAAAAAACATTGGGAGATATTAAAAAAAAGACAAGTAATTTGAGGAAGATATTAAAAAAAAAAAAAAAAATCAGAATATTTAAAAGTTATACTAATGACTGCCACCTAAACAGGTATACAACTGGAGTGTAGCTACACCTTACAGAGTACAGTGAATGTGCGTGCTCTAAGTCATGGCTTCAGTTTACAAACCAAAAATAAACAGGGTTAATGTGCTCATTTCTAAAACATATTCCCTTGGCCAAATGATAAAAAGCACATAGTGTCAGGGAATATATTTAGTTTATGTGCATCAAAAAATTCTTACCACACTCATGCACAAGTTTACCTGCAGACCACAGTATAGCATGGACACACAGGACCAACAGCTGGTGGGCTTTCAAGTCAGGAAGCTTTCAACTGTGTGCCGAAAAGCTGACAGTGTCCCTTAAAATGAAGAGATATAAGAGGAAGCCACAAAGGTTTTCCTGCCACTTTTTTTTGGATTGAGGGAAGGGTAGCACTCTTGATAGTGGAAGGGTTCCACGTGCACAGAGACATTCACCAGTGCACTTACAACTTATATCTGGTATGTAAGGAAGCTAATGAACCTGATATAAACAAGCAAGACCAATGCCTTGGTCTCAATTGGAAAGTCAACAATGATTCTTTTCTTAAGTATCCCCTTTGGGCTGACAGGAGATGAGTAGCATGACCCAGCATGGACCCACAGGCATTTATCCTGCCTTTGGCTCCAGAGGGCAGTGCCATGCTGTTGCTTAGCAATAGCTGTCCATTCCAATCTGGGTGAACACCCAGATTTAATGACATCATTCCTGATGTTAGACAGTGCTGAGAGGTGACTGGCTGCTGCCAGTTACTGCCCCAGCCCAGACCTTTATAGGCAGCACTTGCAGCAGTGTTCACTGCAGTAACACACTGCAGGGATGAGATGCTGCCTGTGTAAGCGTGAGTGCCAACTCTTGTTACTGTGTTGTTACAACACATTCTGGTAGGGAATATTATACTGGATTGGAAATGAAGGTTTGCTGAAAATCACACTCGTTACCAAACAGGCTACCATGAGTACCTGAATTAATCTGAGAACTGAATGAATATACAGGATAGGATGTCTAGGCTAAGAAAATTAAGTCTGAAGGTATGTTGCAAATCAGTCCCCTCAAGGTGCTATTCAGTATCCTGAAATTTAATTATTTAATGTGAAATTATTTATTGAGATCTTGGATTCATACCTATGAGCTGAAGCTCTTTACATAGGTTCCGTGTCAGGAGACAAATACACTGAATACAGACAAGTCATTGCTGCAGATAAATTATACAATGTCAATTACAGGCATGAATATACTAGAAATTACAAATAGGGTACATAACAAGCATCAAGAAAGGTACGATATATACCATAGTCAGGCAGAACTAGGCTAAAACAAGTGGTCAGAGGAGGCAGAGAGTCAGGGACAAGCTTGGTAGGTCTTGCCAAGGATGAGAGTAGAGGGTGACAGGATGAGAGGGAGGAAGAAGGGGTGTTTGGGGGTGGGGTAGTGCGAAAGGTGGGGTCAAGAGGTAGAAGGGAAGGAAGAAGTAAGTGCTAGAAATTGGCCTGCAACAACAGAGAATAGCAGGGGGTGCAAGCTAAGGACTGGTTGTTATTGAAATCACAGAGGGCTTATTGGTAGCACTCACAAGTGGTGCTGGTAACAAGGTGTTGTTACAGTTTGTGTTTAAAGGGACCTATTGTAGTAGCAGTAGTTATCACAGGTTGAAGGGAGTTCATCCAAAGTGGAGCTCGGTGTGCAAAAGCTTGTTGTGCAAGGGCCATGCAGCATCTGGGGACATTGAAAACTTGATTGTTAGAAATTCTAGTATTTTGAGAGGACTGATGAAAGGTTAGTAGGTTCTGAATCCCTATGGGCAGCATTTCAAGACAGATCTTCTTGGCTATCAGACAAGTTTGGTAGCAGATTCTGTCCTTTAACTGAAGACAGTTTGCATGTGTGTAAAGATCACACATATGTGTTAGTCACACAGCATCAGTGAGAAGTCGACATGCCTTGTTCAAGGCCATCGAGAGGTGTCAGAGGGCTGTGTCAGTGGCAGACCCGTAAATGACCAGTCCATAATCAATTAGTGCTAACACTGAGCTGTGTACAGCCAGGCTCAAAGCATCATGTGTAAGACAATGTTTATGATGACAAAGCATACCAATTCTCACATTAATTGCTTTAGTAGTACTGTCAATGTGTGTGGCATATGAAAAGGTGGAGTCAATAGTGATGCCCAGATATTTGAAGTGCAAAGTTTTAAAATATTAAACTAATAACAGAAACACAGAAATTTAATTAAAATCTAAAACTTGGTCTACACAGACTAAATCCATGAAATAAATTGAGACTGTCACTTTGTACTAATCCCCGAAATTTAGGTATGCAGTACTTTGTTAAGTCTATTACACTTTGCTGTTCTAATTTCTAAATTATGATGATGGAATGTGCAGACTGGGAAATAACCTGCAGGTTAACTGCAGCATCACTGTGTAGATAATATGCAGGTCACCTTGTTTTCACTTATCTTAAGTGCAGGCATCATATTTCAGGGATTAGTGTGGTTTGAAATTGAGGTCTTTTCCCAACTTCTCATTCAGTGTGCTTCCCCATTTAGTTTAGGCAGGACAGAGGGATTCAGTTGCTGGTAGGTTTGTTGACCGTGATGAGAGGAGTAAGGAGTCACTGCCAGAGGACTCCTTGGCTGATTGTTTTTGGACACAGCCTGTGGTGTAATGGAACAGCAATATGCACAGGGATGATCTATAGACTTCCAACACAGAGGGAGGAAGTTGGCTGGGAACTAGTGGAGAACATACACAACATGGCAGCTAAAGGTGAAATCCTACTACTGGGAGATTTCAATGTGTCAGATGTGGATTGAACCATCCAGGTGGCTGCTTCAGCCAGAAGCACAGCCATCCTAGATCCCTGCAGGGGGTTGGACTCAGGCAGCTGGTGCATGAACCAACCAGGGACAAGTCCATTCTAGACCTGGTATGGACCAATGGAAACAGAGTCAAAGAAATACAGGTGGAAGGGCAGCTAGGGTCCAGTGACCACCACATGGTGTGGTTTAGCATGGTGACATGGACTCAATTAAGCCACACAAGGGCAAAAGTAGTAGATTTTTGGAGGGCAGATTTCTCTGAAATGGGTATATGTACACAAGCAGTCCTGGGAAAGGGAGAGGTAATAGAGGGGGTGGAGGAACAATGGCAGAAAATGAAAGGAGCCACAGTGGAGATAACAAATCATTGCGTTAGGACAGTGGCCAAAGGGAAAAGAAGAAGGAAACCACTATGGTTTTCTAAAGAGGTGGGGACAAAGTCAGGGCTAAAAGACTGAGTTTCAGGAAAAATAAGGGGACCCAAAGGGAGGAGGACAGGGAGGTGTACCTTGAATGTCCAAGGGAAGAAGGGAAGGCTGCTAGGAGAGCGAAGGCACACACAGAGGAGGGTTTAGCACAGTCTGTGAAAAAAGGGGACAAGGCATTTTATAAGTACATCAGCGAAAGAAGAAAAAATGGGGCGGGGGTTGTGTGAGGGTCAAAGGGAAGGAAGGAGAGTGTAAGGAGGGGGATATGGACAGGCAGAAATACTGAACAGATACTTCTGCTCAGTATTCACTGAGGAGGGGGCAAGGACCACAGTTGGGTAGCAGAGGCAATTGGGGGTGGGCACCAGTCCATTCACAGTGGAGAGAGTTCTGAAGAACTCACAAAGCTGAGGGTGGATAAGGCCATGGTGCCAGACGGCATCCACCCGAGGATATTAAGGGAGTTGTGAAGGGAACTAGCAGCATCCTCTGGCAGCCCTCTTCATTGAGTCACTCAACCCAGGTGTTGTTCCAGAGGACTGGAAGAGGGCACATGTAGTCCCACTGCCCAAAAGTGGCAGTAAGGAGGAGGTGGGGAACTACAGGTCAGTCAGCCTCATCTCAGTGGTGGGAAAGATCATGGAAACACTGCTGAAAAGATAGTGGTACTCCTGGAATCCAGGGGTGCCCAGGAACTGAGGCAACATGGATTCAAAGCAGGAAGGTCATGTCAAATGAATGTGATATATTTTTTTGATTGGGTGCCTAGGGCAGTAAATCAGGGAGGGGCAGTAGATGTTGCCTACCTAGATTTCAGCAAAGCCTTCAACACCATCCCACACAGAAGGCTGGTTAACAAGATGGGTAGTCTGGGCATGGGAGACAAGGTGATGAACTGGGTTAGGAACTGGTTAACAGACAGGAGACAAAGAGTGGTGGTAAATGGGTTACAATCTGGGGAGAGGGGGGTGACCAGCAGGGTACTGCAGGGATCAGTACTGTACAAGAAGCAATACTGTTCAATGTCTTCATTAGTGACATTGCAGAGAAG
Organism: Neoceratodus forsteri; assembly: GCA_016271365.2. Classification (NCBI taxonomy): domain Eukaryota; kingdom Metazoa; phylum Chordata; order Ceratodontiformes; family Ceratodontidae; genus Neoceratodus; species Neoceratodus forsteri. Next base: position 782,243,750 of record CM028133.1, read on the forward strand.
GCTGGAAGGAAAGGTCTGCTTGTTTGCAGATGACACCAAGATCTGCAACAGGGTGGATACTCCAGAAGGGGTGCAGAAAATGAAGAGGAACATGGAGAAGCTTGAAAGGTGGTTGGAAATGTGGCAACTGAGGTTCAAGGCAAAGAAGTGCAAAATAATGCACATAGGTAGAGGGAACCCAAGGGAGAGCTACAGGTTGGGAGGGAGGAGCTGACTGTCACCAAAGAGGAAAGGGACCTAGGGGGTTATCATCTCTGATGACCTTAAGGTATCAAAGCAGTGCACCAAGGCAGCGGGGAGGGTCAGTGGCATGCTGAGGTGCACAGGCAGGGGTATCACTAGCAGGAGCGGGAGGTAGTGATGCCATTGTATAAAACATTGTTAAGGCCTCACCTGGAGTACTGTGTGCAGTTCTGGAGGCCACACCTGCACAAGGATATAAACAAGATGGAGACTATCCAGAGAAGGGCAACAAAGATGGTGCAGGGCTTGCACCACAAAACATATGAGACGAGACTAAGAGACCTCAACATGTACTTACTGGAGAAGAGGGGAGAATGGGGGACATGAATGAAACTTTCAAGTACCTCAAGGGCATAAACAAGGTGCAGGTGGGGGACCTTTTCCAATGTAGAAGAAGTACTAGAACAAGGGGGCATAATATGAAATTGGGGGGGGTGTAGGTTAAGAGGTAATGATAGGACATTTTTCTACACAGAAAGGGTAGTCAGTGCTTGAAATAGTCTGCCACAAGAAGTAGCGGGGTAAGCACAGTGAAGGGGTTTAATTATGCCTGGGACAGGCACAAGGGAACCTTGAGAGGGGAGTGAGTGATGAAAAGCCATTGATCACATAGAGTCAGTGGCCACATATAATGTATATGGCCTACAGGCAGACTGGATGGGCATAGCGGTCCTTATCTGCTGACAGTTTCTATGTATGCTTCTATGTAAATATTTAAAACTCACTGTATGTGGTGTTCAGGCATCTGTGATGGGGATTAGGCATGACTTGAAAAATATAATTCATAATAACGATGTAATAACTGGGGCACATTTTTTCTCATAGGAAAAGGTGGTTATAGTTCACTGCTATAACCCGCAGGTTACAACACCGAACGTGCGCCGGCTTCTCCTCAGCCTTGGTTGCATTAACTCACTCGCACAGCTATCACAACTGCAGTCAGTCAGCATTTGAGCAAAGAAATACTTCAGCATCAATCTCTGGTCTCACAAGAAAAGCAGCCACAAAACAAATCAGTAACCATAACTAACTTTTGCCATAAGTTTCAGGCAGTTTTCGAGATGGCAGCAAGAATCAAAATAGCAGCTCTCAACTCCAACCTCAACCTAAATGCATATTTCTATGACAGCAATGACAGCAAACATAAAAACAACTGTAAGCGCAACACATAACACTTCTTCAAACTTCATTAACATTTTTTCTGTTTCAAAAACATGTTTCCTGGCAAAGGGTTCCTTTATATACTGAAAACGGCTCCGCACCTAGTGATTCACTAGGTGCCATTTTCAGTGTACAATCAAATTCTGACAGTTTGTAAAATAACAATAACCTACAAAGGTCAGTAAATATACACATTTTGCCACAGTGTATTCACTTTGTTCATTTTAAAAATGCACTGTTGCATGTTCTGATGAATTAAACAACAAACAGTACTTTTATGAAACACAGCATTTATTTACGGAAATCTGGTTGGAGAAAAAATGTGCCTCAGCAATTACATAAAACAATACATGGGGGGTGCATAATGAGAATTTAATGCACACTCAAGGTGTGGGATGCAACATAAACTCCGAGGGCGAAGCCGAGGGGTTTAGTAAAGCATCCCACACCGAGGGTGTGCATTAAATTCTCATTATGCACACCCCCCATGTAATCTATATATAATTACTGGGTTTTTCTTTCTACCATTGGCGAAACCATGTCTTAATTTGCTGTAATAAAGGAGTGTTTATTACAGCAAACAAGAACACAGTTTCCCTCAATCTGCACATGCTCAGCCACAACTCTTCCTGGTTCCAAACACTCGCCGCGCTGCCTTCTTCACCAAACCGAACTGCCACTCTTGGCAGTAAGTCATTCTTCCGTTTTTTAATTTTTTATTTATCACAAATCTGCACAACTTCCTGAGCGGGAAAAATGAAAAAACAAAACAAAAATGGAACTCTGATAAAGTGACTGCAGACCAAAGGCAACTGGACCGCGGCCACACCAGAACATCAGTTTATTTTATATAATTGCTGCGGCCAGAAAGCAAACCCATTATATAAAATAAAATATGGGTTAGTGTGTGTAAACTCAAATTTCACACACACCCTCGGTGTTGGGTGCCTAGATAAACCCCTCGAGCTTCACTCTTGGGGTTTATGTCGCACCCAACACCTAGGGTGTGTGTAGAATTCTTAGTACACATACCACCCCATACTTTATTCTGTATATAACAGATGAAATGTTGATAATGAGCGTGCTTGATTCCTATGAAAGCTATGGTATAACTAAATAGAAAAAAATTGGAGATTTAATACAAGATTTAACAAACAACACAATTGTGTGAAAACAGGGCTGTCATTTATCAGCCTGTGGTTGGTGTGATTTTACTAAAAAGCATAGATAAATAAGTAAAATGTGTGAAAATATGATTTCACTTTTAATATTTATAATTTTAGTGCAGATTATCTTCCCTGAAGAAGCTCTCTGTTTGAGTGAAACATTTGGGTGAGGTCTAGGGTACTGTTGCTTGATGCAAGAATAAAAACTGAAGACTTCTATATGTGAACTTTGAGTCTGCGAGGCAGATGTTCTACTGGTTGGTTATTGGATAGCCACTATATCAGCCCCACAAGCTACCATTTCAGCTACATAAAACAGAAGGGGACCCACCTGGAACTCTGCTTGGTCTCACTACATAGGTGAAGTAAGATGCAACAGACACTGCTCCCTGACCTTATGGGGCAGCAGGTGTTCAGATATGTTGAGAATACCAATGAAAACTTGGGGATGGTCATATTTAAAGGAATTAATTAAAATAAATGCTAAAGCAGATTTAAAATAGGTAGAAAGGGCACTCTAAGACAAAACAAAATAGTTTAGATTCAAAATCTTCACTGTACAGTAATCTGCAATGTTGCTTTAGTGCCAAATAAACAGCTGAAACATCAAGGATTTTAAATTCTCTGCTTTCATATATGATGAAGGTAAAACAAGTAAGGGGCCACACAACTCTTTCTGCCTGCTAGTTTTCTTAAAAATGTTAAATAATACCACAGCAAATATCAATGAATGGGGCTCAGCACCATCATACAAGTTTTCTTGCTAGTATTATTGTGTTCTGCTATAAACCAAAAGCAGCTCAGACAGAATTCACTTTACTGAACAGTGTCCAATATCAAAGAAGGGCAATCCACGCTACAGGGTGTTACTCTAGCACCTATAGTTCGGGAACTGCATTGTTTTTTAGAAGCCTACCATTCTGTTTTGACTTTATCCATTAGTACTCCCTCTATGGAACTTCCAGAGAAACTTATTTTATATACTCTGCTGCTACTGTGTTGAAACCAATATACACATTTCTAGTTGATGTTCATGCATTTATGCACACACTGAGTAACAACAGAAAAACTCAGTTCAATGAAATTTAGAGAAAACAGGTACAGTACTTGCATCTGTGTATTTACTAACATTATCCATTTCTACATACAGTACTGTAAGTAACAGTATAACATTTACATTTACAGTCTTCGCCACTGTAACAGTTATGAAACAAGTTCCACTACGGCAAAAGTCTACCTTTATCCCAGGTATTTTTTACACTAGGAATAAAGGCATTTCCTATTACTTTGTGCATGATAGCTGCATACTGTCTACATGTTTTGGCCAAGCCTGCTCAAGATAAACATTTCTGCTGTGTTCTTTTCTAGCAGCCAGATTGCCTACTTCACTTAAGGCTAAATTGCTATCATACTTAGTTCAGGGACTGGATGTAGCACATCCTTTGACCTCTTCAGCGGGTCACTGGTTCAAATCAAGTTCTGTTCAGCCGTTTTTGAAAGCCTTAACCATCTAATGTCTGTTCAGTGGCAGTAGCAGGCTGCTTAAAGATGGAGAGGGGTTTCAGGAAAAAAATGACAAAATCACTAGGTTTAAAAAAATCAAAGTTCATGCAGGCACAGAGACAGGGTTCTGCCCCAGCCCAATACTTACATGTAACTGTTATGTAATGCCTTGATGGGCCTCATTTATAATAGCTACCAATTTAAAAAAAAAAATTCTCCAACACAACTCCACATTGTTGTTCTCTAAAATAATGAACCCAGTAACTCCACAGCCTCTCAGGAGGAACAGATTCATCAAGTCATACACTTCCTTGTAATCCCTGAATATAGCTCATAATAAATTACTCTGGTCTTGAGCCAGAGTACAAAAATGAACAACTTTAAGTGCACTGCACAGATGAGGACATCAAGGAACACACTGTAATTCCAATCAAAAAACAGATTTCTAAGTTACATAGAAATGTACATGAATTATGGAGAAACTGAGATCTGCATGCATCTCTAGACTGTAGGCTACTGCATACCCCGAAGATTAAATTGGGCAATACATGCAAGAATTCAGGAAGAAGAAGCAGCTGTTGTGGTGTTTCTCTCTCTGCTTTAGTGACTCGCTGACTGTGCTCACCTCACTTGCCACTTCAAAAATGGCAGTAGTTTGAAGACATATGTGAAGTCTGCTTTAATTGTAAGAACATTAAAGTACTTTTTACCATCAGATCGGGCGCAACCCTCAAACAGGGAAGATGCTCTGCTTTTGAGCTCCTGCTTGTTCTTCTAATATTGCCCTGTTTTCTGAGATTTTAATACTGTGGTGCATTTTCTTTTTGTTAACATTATTTTAAAAAGTGGGCTTCTATGAAATAGGGCCAACAAATTATAAACAACTTTAGTTGCTGGATGAGTTTTTGCACTGAAGTCAGAATGCATGATGGCAGGCCCAGCTGGTTCACTGAATCCTGCAGTACACTACATTTCAGGTACAGTGCACGGCACAGAGGAGAAAGTAGACTCAACCAATGGATAACTGGAGTTAAAGGACACTTGAGTTCAGGTTGTAGAGGTGATAGCGTAGAAACATGCCAATGATATTAAGGGGCTTGATGATGCATACATGTTTTGAGTCTGCAGTTGTTCAGGATGTAAAGAGCTTTTATAACAAAACTGAGACACTTAAGAATGGGAAAGTGCCTCTAACATATGGATCCTGGGTCTTTCAGATATGACTTCTATGGTAGATTAAGCAACTACTGTCCGGCAGCTACTGAGGGAGACTTTGCAGACTAGAGATGAGGTGGCCAGCATGGTATGAGGTTTATATCTACCTATTAAGCAAGGGAAGCAAGTTAGCAACAGATGAGGTTGATCATGTGGTTATGCAACTCTGGAGCTTGACCAAGATGGACCCTGGGCAAAATTCTGTTGGTCCTTGCTATAGCTCAGGCTCAAGGGGGCACTACCTTTTTGGGACTGATGAAAATGACTAAGGAAACAGATGGTACTAATGGAAACAACAGGAATGGCCATGTAGATCTGTGATCAGGACTCCGCCTAAAGACCAGTCAGTGCTAGAGTGGAGGGAATGTACTGAGGTAGGAATCAAACAAGCTGAATGAATCGTGCACATTTTCTTTCCCTAAACCTCTTTTTTTCATAATGAAAAGAAATCCCTGCTCACTTTCAGAAAGACAGGCAGGCTCTCCTCTACTCTTATCTCAAGCTTGCTTGGCTGAGATGGATATTTTGGCATATTTTTTTCTTTCCAGCTTGATTAAGAGTGATTCACAAGAGTAAACATTATTTATTTTTGGACTTTGACCAGAATATTGGAAGCCTAGCAAAACAGGTTAACACCTTACTGGCTGTGATTAGCATCCCTAAAGTAGTGGACTTGCTAAATGTGCTATATTTGAAGGCACAGTTAGCGAGGCGCTGTCAGTGAGCAGCACTAACTTATGCCACTGTGCCCAAGCAAAGCAGCTGACTACACCTGCATGCAAGCACACTGGCATATCTGAAAGTTCAGACATGGTAAAAAGATGACAGTGATGTGCTATTTATTTCTTCCTCAAACTTAATTTTATGGCCATTTGCCTCCCCCTGATCATCCATCAAATATGTTTTAAAGTTTTCCCTGGTGTCTAGCAGTCCTACCACCCTTTCAATCACCAACTCCATATTCTTTAAAGTATTTTCTGGCATCTCATGGTCCCCTCTCACCCAGTTGTCCCTCCTGTATTCATTAGAGTACTCCCTGGCATCTAGATACCACCACACACCCTGATCACCAATCCTATAGTCTTTAAGTTATTCCCAGGCATCCAGTGGTCCCCTCACCACCCCCTGTTGCCCTTTCACATCTTATAATAGCAGGAATGGAATCAAGTGGTCCCCCCCCCCCACCAGGCAGCTTTTCATCTAACTCCACGCCCAATAACCCCTGGTAGCAAGCAGTAGCCATCGTGTACAGCCTCAATTAACAACCACATATTTCTCTGCACAACCTGTAGCAGTAGTAACGCCAACAGACATGCTTTGCATATAGCCCCTATACTGATTGGAGACTGAGAAATTATTCAGGTATAGGTAACTTTTGCCCATATCTGTGCCTCCTTGGTCTAATGTGGTCCAAATTTTGTACTTGCATACTGGCACACAGGCATGTCTGAAAGTTTGAAGAGGTGGTAAACAGACATTAGTGCCATGCTAGTCTTATTGCCAGTGCGCCTCCCCAGTCCCATATTGTTTTCCTTGGTGTCTAGTGGTCCCCCACCCCCATTATCCATCCTATATTTTTTCAAATACTTTCTGGCAGCTAGTGGTTGCCCTCCTCCAAATGCCCCTCCTGTATTTTTTAAGTATTCCCTAGCATCTAGTGGTTCTCTCACACACCCAATCAACCATCCTACATTCAATAAAGTAGTCCATGGTGCCTAGTGGTCCCTCTCCTGATCACCTGTCCCACATTCTTAAAACTATTCCGTTATCTAGTGCCCCCACCACCACCCAGACTGTTGCCCATACCATATCCCATAATAATATGACTAGCATCCTCTTGTCCTGCCCCCCTACGAGGTAGGTATTTATGTAACACCCCCATGACCCCCCCTTGGTGGCTAGCAGTAGTCGTCATGCACAGCCCTAACCAGCTGCCACATACCCAACCGCCCATCCTGTAGCAGCAATACTGTTACCGGACATGCTTTGCTTATAGCACATACACTGATTTAACTTAGAAAGACTTGGTTTGCTGGCCAAGGCACCTAGCTTCACCTGAGCTCTTTCCTTCTAAGACTGCTTGAAAGGCAGAGTAGAGAAACTTACCAGAGCAAGGGAGAAGGATTAAGACTTAGTTTGGCTAAGCAGATTTACTGTGTGGTGGTGTTTTTATTTTTTACTCACAGGGATTGCTACTGTTTGTTGCTAACATTTCATTGCTTTATTTTTCTCTGATTCAAATTGTTGTTGCTGGTATACCTTCTTCTGCATTATTACAAGGTGTGCCTACAGGTGTGTGCTAACAGATTACTGCTGTAATCTTCTGAGTCAAATTGTCTTTTGCAAGGTATATCTTCTGTTACTGCTTTATTTTTCTCTGGAGCAAAGTGTTTTTACAGGGTATATCTTCTCTGAAATTATTACAGGTGGTGCTTTACAGGTTTTACAGTTTTATCTAACATTAGGATAAGCTTTCAGGGTTACTGCATTTGTTGTTGACTGATTGTTTCTGCTCTTACCTCCTTGTTCTTTCGTCGTGGTTCTTCTTTTAGGCAGGGAAGGGCCCAGCCACCCACCCCATCCCCAACCACCCCACGCTACACTCCTTTTATAGGGTACCACAGTTGTGACATTTCCTGTGGCAGAGCAGGAAGGCGGATCAGTGGGGCCTCCACAAGGTGATCTCATTTACAGGGCACTAGTAATTTAACTTGTTATAACAAGTTAAACAAAGCACAATTAAACCATTACTTGCATTTTTTTTTCTTCTAATTACTCTGACTAGGTTACAAACCCAGCAACTTATTTGGAATGGATTTCATTAACTGCAGGTACTGTGGAACAATTTTCAGAAGGACAGTCTTACAAGATTTAGGACACTGTCCTACATGCTGGGCCTTTGGAGATCTTAGGTCTCAGCTCCAGGCAGCATGGGCAGAGATTGCGCGCCTCAAATTTCATATTGAAGAGGAAATACATTATAAGAACCACCGCCATTTCCCCAGCATCCAACAGAAAACCCTCGACCGAGAGGGTAGTTGGTCCAGGAGGTTGGCAGGTGGTTAGGAGGAGCAAATCAGGTGCCCCATCACTCTACTCTCCAACACATTACCTCCAAAACCATATAAACACTACAACAGGTATCTGCCTCTATCTCTGAAATCAAATAAAGAGGCAGAAGACACTGCAGAGCAGGACACTGTGGCACAGGAGCTAGCACAACAATACTCACCCAAATCAGGAACCAAAACTAAACAAGCACAAAGGAAATCCAAAAACTTCTGATCATAGGAGACTCCATGATTCGGGAGTTGATACCCATCTCAGCCAGGGGTGATGGTCAGATGTCTCCAGGTACATCAGCATGGAGAGACACTGACCGCATTGCTAAAATTGTTCACAAAGCAGGAGAAAACATTGATGTCCTAGTACACATAGGGACTAATGATCTCGCAACCCGGTCAGTTGTGGAGACCAAGGAACACCTGACTAGGCTGGGTGACAAACTATCATCTATTTCGTCCGGCATCTCCTTCTGAGATCCTGCCAGTCTGGGAGAAGGGAGCAGATGGACGGAAGGTCAGAGAAGGGGAGATAGGGGAGCTAAACACGTGGCTCAAGGACTGGTGCCATGAAAAGGACACAGATTTGTAGGAACTGGCAACAGTTCTGGGAGCGAAAGTTCTTTAAATTTGATGGACTGCATCTGACTAAAGAGGGAGTCAGTGCATTGGGGCAGAAGTTTGACGCCTTTGCAGAATATTTAAACTAGCAAATGGGGAGAGGGTGCAGCACCCCTACGCCAAATGGAAGAACACCCCTCCCCTCAGCTAGTGGTCAAACAGGAATTCAGCGGTTTGCCGCTCATTTGCATCACCAGGTAAGAAAAAGGTTTGTCTCCCATACGATGCACAGGGTAATGCCAAACTTCACCCAACAACTAACACACCAAAATCTGGCCAATGGAAAATCATGTACACAATGCTCACAGCCTGGGAAATAAGATCCCAGACCTGCAGGCAATAATGTCAGAGGCTAAACTGGACATAGGTAGCAATTAGTGAGGCGTGGTTTACCAGTAACCACACTAGGAGACTTCAGTACCTGGCTATGTATTGTTCAGAAGAGACCGAAGTGCAAAAGGGGAGGGTGGCCTGTTATGTTAATGAAAATATCAAAGCTACAGAAATTCAGAATACACATAAGGAGCCAGAAGAACTGTGGGTCACCCTGGAAACAGGAAATGGGACAGCCATAAGAACTGGGGTTGTCTACAGGCCCCAGACCAGAGGGAGGACATAGACACATTACTGTTAGAAGATATACAAAACATGACAGCTAAAGGGAGGTTCTGATAATGGGAGACTTCAACATGCCAGATACAGATTGGTCAATACCAGCAGGAACATCTGCCAGAACTAGACTCATAGTGGATTCCCTGCAGGGGAGGCCTCAAACAACTGGTACAGCAACCCACAAGAGACAGGGCTATCCTAGATCTAGTACTGACTAACAAAGAAGGGATCACAGATCTCCAGGTAGAAGGTCACCTGGGGCCAGTGACCATCACATGGTATGGTTCAATTTGGCTACTACATCTAAATCATCCCATTCCAAAGCAAAAATATGGGACTTCAGAGGAGCTGACTTTGATAAGATGGCCAACAGAGTTAAGCTAGCCCTGGCAAAAGAAACACAGGTGAGAAGGTACAGGCAAAGTGGGCAAGCATTAAGGATACAATACTTGAAGCAACATCCCATGGTGTTAGACAGAAAAGGAAGTGCAAAGAAGAAGGAAACCACTTTGGTTCTCAAATACAGTAGCAGAAAAGGTCAGAGCCAAAAGGCTGGCCTTCAGAAAATATAAGGGAACACAGCGGGATGAAGATAGGGGCATACCAAACTGCCCTAGGGAAGCAGGTAAGGCAGTAAGGCAGGCAAAGTCCCAAACTGAGGAAACACTAGCACGAACAGTAAAAGAAGGTGACAAGACTTTCTATAGATACATTAGTGAAAGGAGAAAGTCCAGAGGGGTATTGCTAAGCTTAATGGAGAAAAGGGAGCATGTGAGGAGGAGGACCCTGTAAAGGCATCTATCCTAAATAGATACTTTGCTCAGTATTTACTGAAGAGAAGGTAGGGCAGGCCCACAGCCCAGCATCATGGACACAGGGGGAGGGAGGTGAGCACTACTCCCTTCACAAAAGAAAGGGTCCTACAAGAGCTTGCTAAGCTCAGGGTGGATAAGGCAATGGGACCTGATGGCATACATCCCAGGGTACTTAGGAGCTAAAGGAGGAACTAGCAGAGCCATTAGCAGAATTGTTTAGTGAGTCTCTGAGCACAGGAGAGGTCCCAGAAGACTGGAGAAGGGCTCATGTGATCCCACTCCACAAGAGTGGTAGCAGGAGGAGGCGGGAACTACAGACCGGTCAGTCTTACCTCAGTAGTGGGCAAGATTATGGAGGCACTCCTAAGGAAAGGATAGTGCAACACCTGGAATCCATAGGGCTGGATCCAAGACAGCATGGGTTTACAAAAGGAAGGTCCTGTCAAACTAATCTCATAGATTTCTTTGACTGGGTAACCAGAGTGGTGGACCAAGGGGAGCAGTTGATGTCGCTACCTTGACTTCAGCAAAGCTTTGACACTGTTCCACATAGAAGATTGATAAATAAGCTAGGTAGGCTGGGTGGGTCAGAAGTTAGTCAACTGGGTGGCAAACTGGTTGACTGGCAGAAAAACGAAGAGTGGTGGTAAATGGTATACAGTCAGAAGAGATGCAAGTCACAAGTGGGACCTCAGGGATCAGTCCTGGGGCCAGTCCTATTCAACATCTTCATTAGTGACCTCGCAGATGGACTAGAGGGTAAGGCTTGTCTGTTTGCAGATGACACCAAGATCTGCAACAGAGTAGATGATCCAGATGGGTGTGGGCAGAATGAGAAGAGATCTGGATAAACTAGCAGAATGGTCAGAAGAGTGGCAACTGGGATTTAATGCAAAGAAGTGCAAAATCATGCATAGGGAAGAGAAACCCTGAAGCCACTTATAGGCTGGGAGGGAGTTGCTAGCAGTCACAAAGGAAGAAAGAGACTTGGGCATCATCATCACTGATGACCTAAAATCATCCAAGCAGACCTCTAAAGCAGTAGGTAAGGCTAGGGGGTGTTAGGGTGTATTAGTAGGGGTATCACAAGTCGTAAGGAGGTAATAATCCCTCTGTACAAGACATTGGTTAGGCCCATCTGGAGTACTCATGCGCAGTATTGGAGGCCACACCTTCACAAGGACATTAACCAAATTGAGGCAGTCCAGAGAAGGGCAACCAAAATGGTGCAGGGACTGCATCAGAAGACATATGAGGACAGATTAATGGAGCTCAATATGTATACCCTTGAGCAAAGGAGGGAGAGAGGTGATATGATCGAGACATTTAAACACCTTAAGGGCATAAACAAGGTGAAAGAGTCTAACATGTTTAAATATAAGAAAATAGCAGGACAAGAGGACACAGCATGAGATTAGAGGAGGCCGATTAGGGGGAATGTGAGGAAATTTTTTTTCACAGAAAGGGTGGTAGATGCATGGAATGGCTTACCACAAGAAGTGGTGGCTATGAATACAGTGCAGGGCTTCAAACAGGCATGGGATAGGCATAAGGGAGCAATACAAATGACTATGAATAGATAGGTCACTGACAGAGCAAAGGCCGATGGCACATTTATAAGGTAGAAAAAGAAATGGGCAGACTGGATGGGCCTTGCGGTCCTTATCTGCCGTCAACTTCTATGTTTCTATGTAAAGTATTCAGGTATTTGCAACTTCTGTCCATATTTCTGTCTCCTTTGTCTGATTTGGCTCAAATTTTGGAAAGGGTTGTCTGACCTCCCCTCACCACAAGGTCCAGCAGTGATGACAGTTACCACCCACCCAAAATGGGCATTCAGCGAGCAACCATGTGTGCCCTCAAAACACCCATTTTTCTTTTTTTCAAGAGATTTGTACTTATATTATTTTGTTACTTTTGTGGTTCGGCTGCCTATACATCACTCAATGCTGTAAGTGTTGTAAACATCATATATTTAATATTTTTTGTGCAGTAGTTGAATGAGAATTTTTTTCTGGAGTGTATTACTCAATTTAATATCTCTAAACTTCTTTATAAAGTTATGACTTTCCACATATGTATGTATATACCTGCCCAGTAGGGCAGGTATAGTTAGGGTTGCATGGCCACTTCTATTTTAAGCTAAAAATGTTGAACTTTAATAACTTTGGAATTGTTTGCCCGATTCATCTGATATTGGGCGTGTACACTGTCATACCATAGATCTCTGGATCTGGAAATTTTTGTTCTGGCTGGATTTGCAGTTGCGGAGCTGCTAAGCATCAAAAAGTGTGAAAAATCCTCAACTTTTGTGAATTCTTTGCTCGTCTCTACAGCCTGAAAGGTTTGTCCATCTGGTACGAAAGTTTCAGAGTATATGGGGATTGGATCAGGGTAGAGCCTTTTAAAGAGTTGGTGAAAAAATATGAATTAGTTCAAATGTTATTAATGTTTAAAGTTTCCCATTATATCCTATGGGAAAAAAATATATGTTCCACACAAAAGCAACTTGTAGTGTCGCAAAAGTACATTTTTCTGTTGCAAATGCTCTCAGTAGTGTCATGACACCACCATCTTGTTTTCAGTTAGCAGTGGAGAAAAATATATTAGTTCAAAAATGCTGTGTTTACCTAAATGGGGTCCTAGGAATGGCACCCATGCTTCAGGTTTTTTTTTCCAAAAGACACAGAAATATGAGTATTCTGATGTGGCCATTTGTACTGTCGCAAAGGGAGCACAACACTTTCGAGATTTGTGAAAGTGTCACACGGTACTTTCGCAAATTTGTGAAACTTTCGCAATTTGCAACAGTACTCTTCCCCAAAATCATGGTTTCTTTGTCACCTCACTGCCACTACATGGTTTGGACTTCTGAGCTGAAATTTGCAGGGTGGCAAGCCCTTGCACCACAGATGTGCCTTTTGCTGATTTGATGAAAAAAAATGACACTGGTTCCAGAGTTAAAGCACTCTGAATTTGCAAATGTTCCCACAAGATTGTATTGTGGTGGTCGTGGTGCCTATATCTCGAAAACAGTTCAAGATAAGATATGCACTAAGCATACGAGGAGGTGGCTAGGTCATGAATACAACTGCATGAATATAACTGCAAAATAATTCTTTCCGCACGTGCTACAGTTACTGAGATATTGGCAAATAAACATTACGAGGGTTGCCTGGAATGCCTCTAGGCCTGTGCTATGCGTCTGCACTTATGTGTAGGTGGAAGCACAGGACCCAGGGGGCCCACACTCTCAACTATGCATACTATTTATGCTAAACTGGGAGCACTACACTCATGGGTGGATGGGAGTACAGGGCCAGGAGGGCCCATGCTGCCACCTATGGATTCCACTTTGCAAACCTGAGGAGACAGTTATGGATGGGTGACAGCGCATGGCCCGGAAGGAGCGTGCTCCCACCCATGCATTCCATATGACTAACATTTCACTTTCTGAAAAATAAGGGAAATTCATTGCAAAAAAACTCTGTTAATGCATCAGTTAGGGTTGCTTGCCACACAACAAAAGTGGAAATTGACGTTAGGGTTTCTCAACTTTTCATCCTTACGCCCACCTTCCTATCTTCACACAAGGGCATCAGGTGTGTGTGTGAGTCACATTTCTCACCCCATTCTCCAATACTGTGGCAGCTCAGCTTGTTTATGATGGAATGGGGTGAGAGTTATTCAATGATTCTAACACACACCCTGTCACCTGTTGGGTGTGGAGGGTGTGTGGGTAGGGCATGGGTAGTAGGGTTTAAAACCCAAATGTCTAATTTCCACACTTTTGTTGATGTGGAAATCAACTCTTACTGATGAATTAACGGAGTTTTTTGCAATGAATGTGTGTATATATATATATATATATATAATATGCGTGTTCGCGCAACTATATTTAGGGTTGAGATGTCACTTCTATGTTAAAGTTAAACTTTTGTGCATTAATAACTTTGGACCTGTTCAACAGATTTGCCTGAAATTTGATATGTGTGGTGGGGCATCATAGATCTCTTGATTTGCCAAATTTTGTTTCGGTCGGATTTACGGTCTTTGCGCACAAAAACACTGAAAAATGCAAAATTATCCAGTTTTGGAGGCAGTTTTTGGGATATTTTCTGTGGTTCTTCACGGTTGTTCTGTGGTGTGCCACTCTGTGACATGGCTTGTTTGAAAGAGCTTCACTGGGCAAACATGCCATTTTTCGTTCGGTGAAAAAATATTGAGGCATTCAAAAGTTATAGCACTTTTAAGTTCCCATTATAAGTCAATGGGAAAATTTATATGGTTATTTTGCGAACAAAGAATGGGGTTTTGGCCATCTAGTCACTCCTCATGATCAAAGAATTTACAGGCTCACAATCAAAGATTCTTTGGTCCCGAGGGAGGGACTAGATGGCAGATTTGGAGGGACCAGATGGCCCAATTTTAAAAACTTTTAAAATTAAATATCTCAGAACCGGTTTGGTCTTTTAACTTGAAATTTGGAGGGTTTTGACGGGATGTCCTGTAGATGTGAATTATGATCCTTAGGTGTCAGAAAATACATTTGTTGTGGAGATATGGTGTGGCACACTTTACGTTTTGCTAACAGCGTCTTACATTGTGGTAGTGGCTTGAAATTTATAGGGTAGCTAGCCTTACTGCCATGGACGTATTTTTCAGTCATTAGGTGTGTAAAATGTAAACCAGTGTGGAATTCTGCCACTCTGACCAATGAAAATCTCATATTGTAAAATGTTACAACCTGGACACGGTTTGGTCTTTTAAATTGAAATTTGCATGGTGTTAAGGGGATGTCCTGTACATGTGAATTATGGTATCTAAGTGTTGGAAAATGAATCTGCTGCAGAGATACTACGTGACACACTTTACATTTTATGTATAGCATTCTGCATTGTGGTAGGCACTTTTAATGTTAAACCTCACATTTTGCACATTAGTAACTTTGCAACCATTCAACTGATTTGAACAAAATTTGGAATACATAGCCTAGTGTGCTAAATCTCTTGATTTAGTAAATTGCGTTTCAGTCGGATATACGTTTTTTGCGCAGCAAAGTACCAAAAAATGCACTTTTTTGCCACATTTTCGCATTTTATGTCCATGGCACTGTGGGGACACCGTGTGGGCTATTGGTCCAAAACTTGGGATGTAGAATGAGCATGGGCCAAGGAACATGCTGCTTTTTGTTTGATGAAAAAAATATTAATCTGTTCAAAAGACATTACACTTTGAAATTCCCATTACATCCTATAGGAAAATGTATATGCATTTTTGGAATGTTAATGAGAAAGACCAGATGGCCCAAATTGGGATGACCATATCTCAATAACAGTTTGGTATTTTTACTTGAAATTTGCAGGGTGTTGAGGGGATGTTATAGAGATGTGAACTATGCTGTTTAGGTGTTCGGAAAATAATTTGTTGCAGAGATATTCAATGACGTATTTGAAATGTTTCCCATAGGATTACATTGCAGTCTGTGTCATGACTTTCGGCGCCATTATCTCAGAAACAAAGCGAGATACAGATTTTTCGCTACAGGTGGCTTACATCACCTTTAGGTGATCTAGCTACTGGAAAGAAATTTGACATTGTAGAGTAAGCCTGCAGTGGAATTTTGTTTGTACGTTGCACAGTTCATGAGATATTGTGAATGTACTGTCACAAGAGTTGAAAGAGTGCCTGTCCAGTGCTTTTTTGTGCCCATAGCTTGGAAACGATGTGAGATATGGGTACGATCTTTCAATGTTGCATGAAGCACTTACTGTCACAATTACAATGATGCTAGAATTTTTTTCTAGCTCTTACCGTTCCCAAGATATGCGCAAATTACTGTTACAAGGGTTTGGTGTCCTACAGTGCTGCTGAATGGCTCTGTAGCTTTGCATAAGTGGGAGTGTGGGCCCAGATGCATATTGTTATGCAAAAATTGGAAACTTGGTGGGAGTTGGGCTCCGCATTCCCACCAGTATCTGTTTTTTACTACTTATATTTAATTTTTTCAAAAAGTAAGAAAATTCCATGCAAAATACTGAGTTAATGCTTCATTTAGGGTTAAAGCAAAAAAAAAATCAGAAAATGAGAAATTAGGGTTGAACCTCTAACCCCCCTCACAAACACCACCCCAGTCCTCCACAGTCTGACAGATGCCTTGGTGTGTCATTGGGGTCGTGATGCCTAAATCTCCCCCCATTCTCTGTTACTGTAACATGTCAGCATGCTCAGTCATGGAATATATTATAGGGGTGCATTCACATCCCTATATTTATGGTTATAAAGCCTCTTCTATGTTAAACTCAAAATTTTGCACGTTAATAGCGTTGGACCCTTTCAACGGATTTGCATGACATTTGGTATGCATGGTGGGGCATGGTAGATCTCTTGATCTGCCAAATTTCATTTAAATTGGACTCACAGGTTTTGCACACCAAAATGCTGAAAATGCACCGTGGTACTGTTTATAGCACATCTCAAGTTGTGGTGTAGTGTACCACTAGTGCACCAGACGCTGTAGCAGGGCATTTACCTGGACTGCCATTGATAAAAAGAACAGTTCAAAGACTCAGACAGTTGGAGCGAGGATGTGTGCAACTCCTAGCTCTGTAATCGATCTTGAAACACCATCTGAGTTCACTCTAACAATTTCTGGTGAACCTTTCATGTTGTATGACAGTGGCAAGGAGCAAGACATATTCCTTATCTTTGCAACCAATCAAAATGTGTGTTTCCTGACCGAGTGTACTGACTGGATGTTGGATGGGACCTTCAAATCTTGCCCATCTATTTTTGACCAGCTGTATACAATTCATGGTTTGAAATTAGGGTCAGTTGTTACTGCATTACATGTTCTGATATGCTCTAGAAAAGCTATCACCTATTCCAGGGTTTTCAATCAAATAAAAATCTCTCTCCCCTGGGCTAAAACCTTCTACTGCTATAATGGATTTTGAAAAAGCAACATGGAAGGCTTTTGCTGTATGTTTCCCAGAGACTGAAGTAAGAGGATGTTTTTTTTTTTTTGTTTTGCTCAATCGGTATGGAGAAATATACAAAACACAACATAGTGCACAAAAGGTATTGTAAAGACCCAGACTTCGCATTCCATTTGAGGATGTTATTGGCTCTTGCTTTTGCACCTGCAAACAATGTTCCCATGGTTTTTGATGAAATGACTAACTGGGAATTCTTTCAAATTAATGAAGAGCTGTTGTTACCAGTCATTGATTACTTTGAGGCAACTTGGATAGGCAGACCAAAGGGGAGATCGAATAGCTGCAGAGCTACTTTCCATCCGAATCAATGGAACTGTAATAATGCTGCAGTCAGAGGTTTAGCATGCACAAACAATGCCATTGAAGGGTGGCATTATGGCTTTAATAGCCGTTTGGGGTCCTGTCATCCTAGTGTATGTAGACTGATACAGTGCCTACAAGAAGAGCAGAGAATGTATTTATTTATTTATTTCTGATCTCGGCTTAACCATTTGAGCTCAGAGCTCTCTACATAGGTTCCATGTTAGTACATTTAGAACAAGTAGGTGATTATACAGAGGATTGAGACAAACAAGGCAATATAATTAGAATGAGAACATTTAGGTACATTTGGTCTTTAAACAAAGGAATGCAAAAAAAAGAGAGTGAAAACTAAAACTGGAATAAGTAAACACAGTCAGATACATACAGGAACAGACTAAATAACTGTGCCCACAGGGAGCGTGTTAGTTGTCAGCAACACAAGGGGGTTAGCACATAGAAGTGCTGGAGAGACAGGGTGGGGGGGGTTGAGCCCCAAGTGCAGGGTGCCCGTGAGAGAGATGTCAGTTTGGCAGAAGGGCAGATGGTAGGAGATGCCTTTGCCAGGTGCTAGCAATGGCAGACACACTGAGATTCCTGTATTAAATGGTTCTTTAGGTTCTGCATGACTGAACTGAAGTTGGAGCAGCTGGTGTCTGGTGCACTTACGTGTGGCAGTAAGTGCAAATACAAGGATGCAAATGAGAGGGTGTGAAGCATAGTGGCACACTATGATTCGAGAAGCCACTATGAGTTCTTGAGAGGACTCGCATATAATTTCCAGTTCCAGGTGTGAGGTGCAGACAGAGCTCTATGAATTGTTCACAATGAAGATGTCTGACTTCCCTTTTTTAGGCCTACATTACACCTGACAAGATCTGGCTAATTGATTTTCTTTTAATTACTGAAATAAACATTTTCCTTTTAATTTGGCTCATTCAGTTACAATAGTTTTTTTTTTCCTTGGAGTTTGCCAAGTATGAAGAGCAGTTGGACCGCAGTGGGTTCTGGGAGTGTGCGGGTGGTGGAACAGAGACAAAGACCCCTAGTTGTACCTCTACACAAATCATACACCAGTCTGGCAAAGCAAGGTTCCTCTATGATGGCACCCTCAGTGGAGACCAAGAAGAATGCTGAGGACATCCACAAGGGAGACCCACAAAAGGGTGGCAGGGGACACCACAGGGGAAGGAAACAGCTTCTGATAGGGACTCAATTGTTAGGGGGTAGAACTGGGAAGGGAGAGGAGAGGGACGTAAGGTGCCTGCCTGGTGCCATGGCTTGGAGGGACAAGAAGTGAATCCTCATGATTGCAGAAGCAGCATCACAGGAGAGGGAACTAGATATCATTGTCTACCTTGGGACAAATGACCTAGCTAGGCATGGAATCAGTGCAGTGCAGGATGAATTTATGGAGTTGGGGAGTGGCCTCAGACAGGTAGCACGCATGGTTACCTTCTCAGAGGTGCTGCCAGTCCATGGCAGGGGTGAGGCTAGGGTACTGCACATCATGCAGCTTAATGAATGGTTGCAAAACTGGTGCAGAGTACAGGGCTTTTGCTTCATTGGGGACTGGGGATACACCTGGAGAGATGAAGGTCTGTACTGGCATGATGGTCTGCATCTGTCCATGAAGGGAACCAAGCTCCTAAGTGACAGGTTTAAATGCTTCCTTGGCAAGCTTTTAAACTAGCCAAGGGGGGAGGTGCTGATAAGAGGCAGGAAATTTCAAGCCCCCCCTCCCCACAAAACATGGCAGGTAGTAAGGTAAACACTGAGATACAGAGCTCAACAAAGGGCAGGACGGGGTAAATGGAAAAATAGACAAGGGCAATAAGAGCAGAGATGGGGGGAAAAAAGGATAAAGCCAACATTAAATGGAGGGCAATGAGTATCAATGCCCGTAGTCTGGGAAACAAGCTTCCTGAGCTAGTAGCCCTGATGGAAGATGAAAATTGGATATTGTGGCAGTCACGGAAACATGGTACAGAGAACCATGACTGGGATGTCAACATACCGGGTACACAGTCTACAGAAGGGACAGGGAGGGTAAAGAGGAGGTGGAGTAGCTTATACAAAGGGAAGGGATCAAAACTGCAGAACTAAAAAGTAAAGGAGGAGGACAAGAGGCACTCAGGTCACCTTGGAGACAGGGAATGGCATCACAATCCTTTGGGGTTGGCATACAGACCCAGTCTCAAGGGAAGGAAGCAGACAAGAAAATGATAGAGGACATTCTCAAAATGGCTGAAAAGGGGAAATATTGTTGATGGGGGACGAGAATATGCACCAGATGTTAACTGGATGACATGTGTGCAGCCACATCCAAGAACAGGGTCATTCTCGATGCCCTGCAGGGGCAGGCCTTAGACAGCTAGTGTTGGAACCGACTCGGGAGGGAGCAATACTAGACCTGGTACTCTCAAATGGAGAGAAGATCACAAATTTAGAAGTCAATAGACATCTGGGAACAAGTGACCACTGCACAGAGTGCTTCACAATAAGCACAACCATGGAGACAAGCCATACAAAAACAAGGATACTGGATTTTAGAAGGACTGACATTGGCAAAATGGGTGAATACCTGAGGAATGCACTACCAAATGGCCAAAAAGGAGGGGTGGAAGAAGAATGGAGAAAAATCCAAACTGCTATCATAGAGGCAACAAGCCTTTGTGGGGACAAATAAAGAAAACAAAGCGGAGTAAAAAACCACTATGGTTCTCAAAAGAGGTGGCAGGGAAGGTTAAGGAGAAAAGGCTGCATTCAGAAAGTATAAGGAATCACAGAAGAAGTGTGAGGAACTGTATCAATTAAAGCAGAAAGAAGTGGGAAGGCAGTCAGAATAGCAAAGGCCCAAACCGAGGAAAAATGGCAAACTCAGTAAAGAAGGGGGATAAAACCTTTTATAGGTACATTAGGGAACATAGAAAGGTTAAGGGAGGAATAGTGAAGATTAATAAAGGAGAGGGGAGGTGGGCAGAGGGAGACAGTGAAAAGGCAGAGATACTGAGTGAATACTTTTGCTCAGTATTCACAAAAGAAGATGAGGAGGAGTTACCTAAACCAGACAATAGAAGCACTCTGGGTAGGGGTGCTGACACCAGTCCATTTACAGAAGAAAGAGTCCTGAAATAACTCCTAAAACTCAAGGTGGACAAAGCAATGGGGCCTGACGGGATTCACCCCAGAATCCTAAAAGAACTAAGGGAGGACCTAGTGACACCACTGACCACACTTTTTAACAAATCATGGGAGGATGGGGTGGTACCTGAGGACTGGAGAAGGGCAGGTGTGATTCCCCTTCACAAAAGTGGGAGCAAGCCAGAAACAGGAAACTATAGACCTGTAAGTTTGACCTCAGTGGTAGGGAAAATGATGGAATCACTTCTGAAAGAAAGAATTGTTGAGTACCTAGAGACCAGAGGGGCACAGGACCCAAAGCAGCATGGATTTACAGCAGGAAGGTCATGTCAGGCAAATCTAATTGATTTCTTTGACTGGGTGACCAAAGTAATAGACCAGGGAGGGGCTATGGATATGGCCTACCTAGACTTTAGCAAGGCATTTGACTTAGTCCTGCACAAAAGACTAATACTCAAGTTAGCCAGCCTGGGAGTGGGTTCCAGGGTGGAAGCCTGGGTAACAAGCTGGCTGCACAACAGGACACAGAAGGTAATAGTGAATGGAACACATTCTGAAGAAAGGGGGGGCTACTAGTGGAGTACCTTAGGGCTCAGTACTGCATCCAGACCTCTTTAACATCTTCATAGGTGACATTGCAGAGGGTCTGGAGGGAAAGGTATGATTAGATTCAATGCATAGAAGTGCAAAGTAATGCACCTGGGAAACAAAACCCAGGAGAAAAGTACACAATAGCAGGGGAAGTACTAACAACAACAAAAATGGAAAGGGACTTGGGGGTAGTCATATCAAATGACTTAAAGGTGGGTAAGCAATGTGAGAAGTCAGTAAGGAGAGACAGGGGGATACTGGAATGCATAGGAAGAGTCATCACAAGTAGAAAAAGGGAAGTGATTATCCCTCTGTACAGACAGTTGGTGAGACCCCATCTGGAATACTGTGTGCAGTTTTGGAGACCCCCATCTATGCAAGGACATAGATAGGATAGAAGCAGTCCAGAAAAGGGCAACAAAAATGGTGCAGGGTCTGCATCAGAAACCATATGAAGAGAGACTGAGAGAGCTTAATATGTATACCCTTGATGAAACAAGGAACAGGGAGACGTGATAGAAATGTTCAAGGACCTCAATGGAATCAACAAAGTCAAGGAGGGTAGCATCTTTCAGAAAAAGAGATGTGTAAGAACAACGGGGCACAATTTAAAGATAGAAGAGGGAACGGCTCAGGGGTAATATCAGGAATTTTTTTTTCATGGAGAGAGTGGTGGATGCATGGAACTGCCTTCCTGGGGAGGTTGTTGGGTCTAAAACAGTGGGGGAATTCAAACATGCATGGGACAGACATAAGGCAATTGTAGTGGAGGGTTGTAGGAAGTAGGCTGTTGGTTAACTAGAATCTGCAGCTTATCCAATACGAAGGGAAATGGGCAGACTGGGTGGGCCAAGTGGTCTTTATCTGCCATCAAAGTGTATGTTTCTATGTTATAGTCGCTATTTTGATATGCCATATCACCCAGCACTTCAGTTCAGTCATTGTCAGTGGTCCCATCCAACATCCAGTCAGTACACTTGGTCAGAAAGCACACATTTTGATTGGTTGCAAAGATAAAGATTCGCTGAATTGCATCTGTTCCCGATAGAGTCGTTATTTTGTCTGTGTCGCCATTTAAAGAGACTCGCTATTAACACAGTCGCTATTCTGTTATCGCTATTTTTAACCCACGATTTTGTAGTCACAATTTTCACAGTATACCCCCTACACACAAACACCCCATCCCTTCAAATTTGACCAGCACTGCTGTGAACCTAGCAATGGATGCAACATACACCACAGCGTTAGGCAAAAATAAATGCACTGTATACAGCTAATTTTTAATGAGTGAAGGGGAAAACTCCCGGCTGAAAATGCCCACACAACAAAAAATTAGATACATATAAAGACAGACAGACAGGATCATGTTGCATCTCTACTCCTCAAAATATTAGACTTTACAGTAAATTTAAGAATTGTGCTCTCAGTGGCAAGTCTCAGGATAGTTCCAATACTTTAAGATTCCCTTGTAAACAAAACAATTAAAAACTGGGTAGCAAGTTAGCAACACAAGCCCCAAACAGAACAGAGATCATAGAACAGGAAACTCGGTTGAAGATAACTTTCAGAAAAAGGAAATAAAAACATTAAGCCAAACAGGCTAGCCCGATTCTGAATTATCTGAATCCCATCTACCTCTTTTCTCATACCCTTTTTCCAGAAAAGCAGAAGGCTCTTAAACACACTTATACTATTTGCTTCAATCACCTCTTTTTTTTTTTTTTTTTGTTTAACCAGGAACAGCACACTAAGCTGAAAGCTTGTTTACAGGTGCGACCTGGGCACATAGGGAAGTTAAGTGACTTGCTCAGGGTCACACAGTATGCAAGTGGGGGCTGTGGGATTCAAACCTACCTCTGCTGACACCTCACTTCACACATGTATTACCGGAGGGAAAAAGCACTGTCTGAATTTTCCATTTACTCCTACAGTAGTTTCCAAATCTGCAGATAAATACTATTAATATGAATCAGCTTTAACAATACTCTTCACAATAACATCCATAAGGCCAGGCACAACCACTGGGTGACCCACTTTTCAGAGTAGAATCAAATCTCAAACTCTGGGCCAGATAGAAACACAAGGTGGTCAACTCCTAGACTGGAGGGTGGGGCCACCAGTATTCAGATCTGCCTGCTGCCTAATCACCAGATGCCTCTGGCATCAGATGGAAAAGAAGCTCTTCACCTGTCTTCCTAGCAGGAGAATAAGGTTGCAGCCATTGCAACCAAGATGACTGGGGAAGACAGTGGGGAAAGGGTGTTTGGCTTGCAAAAAATGGTTACCAAGAAAAAAAAAAGTGCCACTGGAGGCTCACCTGACAGCTCAGGAGTCCCAAACCCAGGATCTCTAGTCTGTCTAGCAGGAGGAGAGTTTGGTTCTTACAGACACAGAACGCCTCCGGGGATACAAGGTATCGATATTTAAATATGTTGTGTGGAAAGGTCTCCCCACTACAAGTCTGTGGTGATTTACAGTGGTGCTGGCCAGGATGCAATACATTGTCTCGAGTTACTGAATGACAAAAGTGATTAACTGCCTTTGAAATTACATCGGTTACTGCAGTAAATCTACTGCATTAGGCTTCAGTATTGTGTTGCATACAATCCTGGCAAGAACCACTGCAGACAGATGGACAGGCAGGCAGACAGACACAGTGGTACCAGCCATGATACAATGCTGCATCTTGCATAACTGCAATGGAAACTATTTAGAGAGGAGAGTTTGAGTGACCAATCCCAATAAGTAGAACACTTGCATCAGCAGTTTGATGCACTGGAGGGCCCTGCAGTGTGCTCTATTGGAATTTGCATGGCAGGGTGTACTTTAACTAGAATAAATTGAGATTTTTCAACCTGCAAGGCATACACTGAGCTGCAAGCAGTTTACTTCCAGGTGTGCTTGGACAAAAGGCAAATAGGAGAGATACAATCAAAAGGCTCAATAGTGGCAACTGTTAAGGCAAAGCTATATACATATATACATATATATATATATATATATATATACCGTAGGAGTTTCAACAAGATAAACAAGTAAAATTCATGTAAAGAATACTAAAATAAAATCAGTTCCATTGTAGTGCTGAGTGTAGATATGAAATAATTTGACCTTCAGAATAAACGTTCAAGTAGCAGCCAGGCAGAGAACCTGGATATTACAGAGCAAGTGTCTGCATAGCTGGAGCAATAAGCTGTGTAAGTTGCATGGTGATCAAAAGCCCACAACCCAAGAAAGGAACAGAGAAGGTGGGCAAATAAAATAATGATGGCTGAATCATGCATATGCAAAGCCAAATATCTGCATGTCAACTAGAATGCATTGATCATAGTAAATCATTTTGGGTGAATAGCTACAAATCTTAGAAATGTGAGGCAAAGATTCTGCTAGCCGTACACAGGTTGACAGCACACAGTAGGTCATAACATCGAAAGGGTGGTTAAAAACTAAACTTTTGGTGAAGCAATCACTCTTGGAAATGCAAATGTACTGGGGTAACTCAATGCAGTAGAGGGCTCAAGAGGCAGCTTCCCCTCCAAAAAGATGTTTTAGTATTATTTTGATAAATTGATGTAAACTAAATCATAGTTTCTTTATTACGAACATTCCTGTACATGCTATATTTTATAGGAAGGTTTAAGTCAACAAATACTAATCCCTGTTAATCAAACTAAATATTCTACATCTCCTGTACTGTAGCTCAATATGGCATGAATGCTCCAATCACACCATGCTAATGTAACCATCCAGTCCCCTGGGGTTACTAGAGTCCCATAAGTGTCAGTGCTAGGTAGAGAAGGCAGCTGGTGAATAACTAGTTAAATGGGTTTTCTCTAACTCACTCTCTGTTTACTTGGTCTCAGATGAGAGGAGAGAGATGATGTAATTTAGTACTTTCACAGCAGCATAAGCCACGACAGCTGGCTGTGAGTGGAGCGCTTTAGAATCTTGGGTTCGTCTGAGAGAGGGTTCTGTAGTAAGCACTTGGAGGAGTGAGAGCTGCAGTGCGGGCTTTGTGAGGACAGCCTATTTTCTCACCCTGGTCTGAGAAACATCTGCCTGCCAAGAGAAGTGATGGAAACCATTGTCTAGAGCAGGAGTTCCTGAATTTTCCATCCCCAGAGAGATGGAGAAGGACTGCCAGAATGGATCTGAGGGGCAATCCCCTATTTTCATCCAGGACTTTCAAGCTGCCTGTTTGTTTTCCAAATGTGAGTAATCTGACTTTGTGCTTCCCAGATGTAAGTACCTGTTTGGGAGTGTTCTCTCTGATAAAGGAAAACAGACACCAGATCTGTTCTAAGTTGAGACTGTTTTCGTGTTTTTGAAATTGGCTGAGAATCGTGGGGTCCCCAGAAAGACTTGGCACATTGTTCAGGATTTTAGTTCTACACTCAGAAGTAGAGTTTTCTTATGCTGGATGTGAAAATCATTCCAAGAAGCACATTTCTAACTGTTTTAACAGAAGTTTTGAGGTGTAACTCTGAAAGAATGGCTGGGTATGTGTGTGGAAGCTAAACTTGGGCAGCCCCCCATCTACAGTGACCAGTTAAGCACTACAGGTTCCATAAGGGTGCCTGGTTATTGAGGTCATGGTGGCCAATGCCTGAAGAGAAAGTTTACCACCTGGTGTGGGTTGTGCTTATTTTGAGCACCAGTGTGCTCCATCATGGCCAGCTGCCACATTGCCAAAATGTTAAGTTCTATGCCATATGGGAAATATGCTCAGTTGTGTCCAGTGCCACTATAAGAAAATCTGTGTTTCAGCTGAGGCCATTACCGCTGAAGAGAATTCAAGGTCCTATGACATATGGGATATGTAGAGTTTCTGCCAGATACAGATTTCTGTTGTTCTGCCATTGCCTTGTGCCATGATGTGTAAACCTTGGGGGTCCAACTTTGCTTTAGTACCATCTTTGGAATAAAGTCACACTCTAGAACCCCAACCTGGTTTGGACACTCACGTTACTGCTTCCTATGTGGAATTACTGGGTACCCCTCCAGAAGTTCAGACCTAGCATAGCCCTAGCAAAATGTTCTCTCCTCAGGATCTGGGTTTATTTTGGTCACATTTGTAGTTTTGCTTTTGTACACCCCCAACCCTTTCTGACCTCTAGAAATAGTGAGCCTGGTATACATTCCCAAAGCTAGGGATGGTACCAATAGTCCAAAGTAGTTTGCGTGCCCAAGGGGTAGCTTACTGTGCAAAGTTGCAGGGGGGGGTTACACTAAGGCATAAAGTTCTTAATGCAAAAGCCATCATAAACAGCCTGATAAGACAATAGGTGGCTCTATCTGCAGGGCGACTTCCATGGTCTCCAGCACTGAGCACTCTAACATTTCAAGGGCCAGATTCACAAAACTTTGCCTTGGCATGAACTGGGATTTGTGCCAAGCTGGTATTCACAAAAGTCCAGTTTGCAGCAAAGCAAATTCTGGAGGAGGCCACAATGCAAATGAGGGGGAGGGGATGAGAATATCGGCACATCCTGATTCACAAAGCATTTGCCCCACGCAAGGGCCTCCTGAGTGGTCCCCTTGTACTAAGCAAATACAGCTGACTGAGACCTGAGACTGAGACCACAACACTAGTGGCTGGTGGAGGTAATACATCACCCCCCCATCGCATTAAAAAAGGCTGTCTCTCTGGTGGTCAAGTGTTCCCCCTTCGCCAATCACTGGCCCAATATATAAATTAGAAAGTCCCTTGTGGTCCAGTGCCCCCCAAATCGATCAACGGCTCAATATAAAATGAAAAAAATGCCCTGGTAGCCTAGTGTCCCTCTCCCTCACCTTTCCCCAGCTCAAGATGCAACTTGGTGGTCTAGCATTCCTCCCCCTTGCCAATCACCAGTCCAATATATATTAAAGAAAGTCCCTGGTGGTCCTCCCCATTCCCCACCATTTGACAGCCCAAAAAACAGCAAGAGTAGACCCTGTTGGCCAAGGCCTCCCACAACCTGTAAAAAATGATACAGTACATCCCTGGTAGTCTAGCGGTCCTTCTCCCCACTCAATCATCCACCCGATATAACATTGAATGTCCCGTGGTTCCAGTGCTTCTGCCCCCTCATCCCAATCCCCTGTATAGTCAAGTAAAACTTTCCCTAGGTGGTCTAGTGGACCCCACTTCCCAGATCACCGATTGCCATCCCCATGAGAACACTACAAATATCTCCCTGGCAGCTAGTGGTTCTCCCCTCCCCATCTTCAATCCGGTGGTTGTAAGACAAAGAAATGGCCATGGTGGTCTAGTAGACGCCCTCCACCCCAGCAAGCAGTGCCCCACCAACCCACTTCCCTCATCCCAAAACTGAGCCAGTGACTGACACAGCCCTCCTCTCTTCACCATGGCCAGCCCATGACTGAGCTGTAAATGGAACACATACTGTATACAGTATGTGCCCACTGATTGACAGCTGACTCACTGAGCTGTCAATCAATGAGTGTGTACTCTATACAGTATGTGCTTCACTGTCAACTCAGTCAGTGGCCAGCCATGGTGATGAGAGGAGAGCTGTGCCGTTCACCAGCTCGGTTTTGGGGTGGGGGGAGCGGGGTGGTGTGGCACTACCTGCCGAGGTGGGGGGTCCACTAGACCACCATGGCCATTTCCTTCTCTTAAAACCACTGGATCAGGATGGGGGGTACCACCAGCCACTGGGGAGATATCTGTAGTGTTCTCATAGGGATGGTGATTGGCAATCAGGGAAGGGGGACCACTAGACCACCAGGGCAATGTTTTACTTGACTATACAGGTAACTGTGATGGGGAAGAAACACTGGAAACCAGGGGGCATTCAGTGTCATATTGAGTGGGTGATTGGGTGGGGGGAGGGACCACTAGACCACCGGGGGATCTTGTTTTAGTATAACGGGTGAGGGATCAGGTTGGGGAAGAGACCACTAGATCGCCAAGGATGTATCTTTTTTTTAAGAGGGCCAGTGTCCAGCAATGACAGGTGGGGGGCCACTGCCCAACAAGGTCTACTCTTGTTTTTTGGGGGCCAGCAATTGGCAAACAGCGGGGCATGGGAAGGGACCACTGGACCACCAAGGACATCAGTTTTCTTATGCCAGGGATGGTGATCAGTGATTGGGGATGGGGAGGAACCACTAGACCATCAGGGAGACAACTTTTCCCCCTCAGGCCAGCAATCGGTGATGAGGGGACACTAGCCACCATAGACTGCGGCTGTGTGTCAGCCATGGGCTGATGGGGCCTGCTAAGTCACCCATAGCCTATGTAAATGGGCCCATAATGGGTATGAAAATGGCCACCTAGCACCATGCATACCAAATGGGCCCATGTGCAAGGCTGCTTTAGTGAATCAGGAATAGTGCACAGGTGCTATCCGTTGTAGGGCCATTCACTTAGCTATGGGTCAGAGTGGCACTAGTGGTGTGGTGCAAGTTATACAGGAGTTACTGTTACCGCCAATGCTACCTAGCCCTATAGCACATTTTTACAACTGGGCAATTGTAAATCGCAACGCAAAAGTTTGCGTTGCCATCTGCGATTTTGTGTGAATCTGGCCCAAGGGCTTGTTTTTAACTTTGAAAGAATTCTGATTCACCTTAGGCTTAATGAGATGGATGGCAATGACCCAGGGGTCAAGTTCCCATGGAAGTGTTGGCATACTGCAGAAAAATGTATGTCCTTACTTCTGGATGATTCTAGGATATATCAAGTATCTCAGAATTCCAAAAATTTAACACGGGTAATGGCATGGGCTTGGGCCTGAGAACTGTGGTAGCCATGCCCTGTATCTTGGAGTACTTTTTTGGGAGACATTTGGGCCTTTGTTCTAGGAGAAAGAAATGAAGAGAAACCTCTGACTAGTGAATAATAGTGCACAGTGATCACTGTACAATGCTGCATCTAAGAGAAAGGCTACTGTCCAAATCTCTGTGTGTTCTGTTTGACAAAGTGAAGCTGTGCACAAAGTCTACTATATTTTCAAGGAAAACCTGTGTAGTGGGTATCTAGACTTCAGTTCAGATAGTCTTTTTCTGTTTTGTATTTTTTTTTTCTACATTCTGTTTATCCCCTTCTGCTTTGCTGCAAACTCACCTACTGTAGTGGGCAACCTTCCAGCACCACCCATGCCTTAATTGTTACTTACCACAGCTTTTTTGCAGCCCACTGCTGCCAATTATATTTTTCAGGTGGAGGTATTGCCAATGTAGGAAAGAGACCTTGGGGTTATCATATCCAGTGACATCAAGGTGCAGTGTGGCAAGGCAGTAGACAGGTCCAATGGGAAGCTGGAGTGTACAAGGAGGGAAATCACCAGCATAAAGAGAGAGGTATTTTTGCCAGTGCTTCAATAGTTGGAGAGACCCCACCTGGAGTACAGTGTCCAGTTCTGGAGACCACATCTCAGGAAGAACATAAGAGGGGTAGAGACGATCCAGAGGAGGACAACTCAAATGGTGCAGGGGTTGCATTAAAAGCCCTATGAAGAGAGACTGAGGGATCTCAAAATGTATACCATGGAAGAGAGGAGGGAGAGGCAGGACATGATAGAGATCTGTAAGTACCTTAAGGGGGTGAACAGGAGGGGAGTATTTTTCAGAGATGATGCACCAGAACAAGAGGACTTGCAATGAAGCTGGAAGGGGGGTAGTTTAGGAGGGACGTGAGGAAGTACTTCTTCACTGCAAGAGTGGTGGATGCCTGGAACAGTGTACCAAGAGAGGTGGTGGGAGTAAAAACAGTGGCGGGCTTCAAGTATGCAAAGGAAAGGCACAAAGGGATCTTATTAGTAAAGCAGGGGGAGAAAGTAGCAGAGACCAGCAAGGGTCTGCAGTGACAGTATAGGCAGGGACAAACTGGGGGGAAAACTACATGGACCAAGTGGTCCTTATCTGCCGGCAAATTCTATGTTTCTATGTACATTTTCTTCTATCTAAGATTTTCATGCTTCCCACCCCAAAGAACTACAAGGTTGCAGGAAGTGGTGGGCATTCAGCATGTTGGGGCCCAAGAGTACCCTGCAACATTATCTTATAAGCCTGTGAGTTATTTCCTTGTTTTTTGCTCAACTGTCCCCCAAGGACTCCACAGTTGAGGCTCACTTATGCATGCACACACTAATGGATGACTGCATTCTGCACTTATCTAAACCAATTAACACCCCCTGATGTACAGTGCCATGCTGTACTGCCCCCTGGAGCAACCCAGGTGGCAGTGCTGCAGCGGAGTGTGGAGCCCACCTGCCCCCCGAGGAAGAGACATTCCTCTGGGACACTTGATCTTCCTCCACTGGCTGTTACTCCAATGACCATACCCATTAGTGGGTACTCTTTCATCAAACATTTGAGACTACTGACTCTGTCACATGATTGGGGGGTTTGTAGATACCCAGATCTGAACCCTGTCATGTTCAGTATACATTTTGTATTTCAAGAGTAGCTAAGTACTTCACATCTCTACTCTTTCAC
Source organism: Neoceratodus forsteri (assembly GCA_016271365.2). Lineage (NCBI taxonomy): Eukaryota > Metazoa > Chordata > Ceratodontiformes > Ceratodontidae > Neoceratodus > Neoceratodus forsteri. Next base: position 782,274,628 of record CM028133.1, read on the forward strand.
CATTCAAATAGAAAATAGATAATACTTGTTTTTATTCTAATGCAATTCAGTTTGTAATACTGCCATCCTCGGGAAAATGTTTACCTTTATTATTTGTCTTTTTGTGTTTTTAATGAATTATTGTAATGACTTATGGTCGATCAAATAAACTAAACTAAAGTACTCTAATGACCATGGCTCATTTCAGAAACTCAGGCCATTAGCACCGTAAGTGGAAGTGCTACCACTGCACTGATGGTACAGCTTTTGTTCTGTATTCTTGTCATTTAAACCAATCCTATTTTACTTTCTCGTGTGTGTGAATTTTATACTAATTTTTTGCTTGTATATCCTGTACATTTTGTGGATATTAATTATTTTATATTTAATCCATCTGTGACTGTAGAGTGTTTTTAAAAGGAACAGGTATTTATTTTACTGGCAACATTGTATTCCATCACTGAGAGCACGTGCCAAATAAATGGAAGAGTGCTGCTGCCACAACAGCATACCTATCAGGAGTACCTTAAGTGCATAGGGATTCCTATGTCCTGAGGCCGGTAATGTGTGAGCAAGTGACTAAAGAGAGATTAAAAGGGAACAGCCAAGTGGTGAATTCACAACCGGCTGGTGGAAGCACTGGTGAACTGTGTCAAAGCAGTTGTCAGTTGGTGGTACTGGCACACTCACTCAAACAGTTTTCATAGTTTTCCAAACAATGCTGAAAATATACACTTTTACACAACCCATTTAATGAGCAGAAAATATACAACAGTGAGGTACTGAAACAAAGGTAAAGACCATTAAACAGCACTCCAAGCCCACCATTAAGTGTTTTTCATTAGCCATGTCTACACAGTAAATCTATCCAGGCCCAGCCCAGACAGCCAGATCCACTACCACCCTATCCTCCTACACTATCTCAAGTTTGCAGCAACCATTTCTCCTTTATTACAGCTTCACGTATTTTCACTTATTCCACTTTTTAATAACTACCATTTGTATCTGTTCCATGCATCATCACCCACCCCCCCCATTTCTGTTCTAACTGACAAATGTGCAGAGCCAAGCAAGTTAATAATTGTGGAATGAGCTACAGGGACAGATTAGGTAGATAATTAAAAAGTGCATGCCCGTAGGTACAAAAAATATACCTGGTTATCCCCTATAAATAATCTCTTTTATACAATAGTGGTGAGATGATAAGCCATTATTTCAGCATAAAACCACCACAAGATATCACACACTGCTGACATCACCAGAGTGTGATGATTGGAAAATATTTTCACTCCTTTAGAGTGACCTCTGAATACTCACTCGTGGGTTCACCACCCGTGAATATCCAGAGGTCACTCTTAAGGAGTGAAAATATTTTCTATATCACACTCGTGCTCATCATGTATCCCCTTATTATACTGAACAGTCGGTGGACACTCATCAACACAAGTTGTTCCCATTACAGTGAGTCATTTTAGATAATGGTTTAAAAAACAAGTAGTATGTATTATTTTGACAAATCTGTAGCATGTGTTCCAGGAAACTATGTTGGAGACTTTTCTTAGTATCTATTACAACAGTAGAATGTTTATTAGCTCAAACTGGAACAGCATTTTATACAAGGTGGGAACTATTATAGCTAAACAAGACTGCTAGCCCTTTACAGAGCTCTAGAGGCATCACTGGATATTCTTCATTTCCTATCCTCCTGTTTTCCTTCCCAGTGGGTGACACTCTGGAAGAAACATCATATCCCTTACTTGGTACATACAGTTATATACAGTAGACTTTGTACAAATTATAGAAATTTAAAATGAAAATGATTAGCTTGCCCATTGGCACACAGCTGTACTACCAGTCATGATATCAACCACCCAGGTTTGAAAATTAGGCAGGGCCACTGAGGGTTGGCTGAGGGGAGGAAGATTGTGTATCCCGGAGGATTTTGTCCTCCTCCTCCTGGTGGGGGGGGGCAATGACAGCTCTGTTGCTAGACTGAAACCTGGGTGGTCACAGGTGGCAGTGCAGTCAATGCTACGCAGAGGATGGCAGGACATTGACTGGTGCCATCCCATGCATGTTGGCACGTGTGCTCACGCTTGTGCACTCTTGCATGCTAGCATCTGGTGGGAAGGGAAGGGAAGAAAATGAGACAGACAACAACCCAGCATGGCAGGATGAGCACTGACCCCTCACAGGCCCTGTGCCAGCGACCCAGGCATAACCCATCTGCATCCTGACTGAGGTGGGTTGAGCCAGCTCCCCGCCACCCCACCAAAGGGGGTAAAGCCATGGGGCAAGTAAGTCTGGGAGAAACCAGGTAAAAGGACTGAGGGTCAGCTTGAAGGAGGACAGCTGGGCAGGAGAGTGTAAAAGATAACAACTAAAAATAAAATGCAAATGGTTCGTGGCTGAGACGTACAGGAATAATACACTAATATATGTATCTGCCAATATTCCTGTTCTTTACGGTTGTACAGACAAGAGGGAGAACTAGAGGGAAGGTGTAAGGATAGATTTAGCATTAGGCACTCAAGACAAACAATGATAAAAGATGTCTTCATTAAAATGGTTTCCAGAAAACTGGCAAAACTTCACTTTTTTCCTTCCAAGTGTAAGCAGGTCTCATCATGTATTTGTAGCACACCAGGTTGCCACTGATTTTATAGTGACTACCCCTATCGTGCAGGTTCAAACAAGGTACAAGGGCATTTGAACTGCTGGTTGGGAGGTTTGTTTCCAGAGTTGGAATAAAACAGCACAGTGGCACTACGAAGAAAATGGTTTAAGTGGGCCAGGATTAAGTATGGTAGACTCCCTACCTCCTCAAAGAATTAGCGCACCCATGAACCAGTTCAGTACATGGACAGTTCCCACAAAGTATGCAGCTGGTATAATGGAGCCAGCCAGAATGCAACATAATACTGTAACAAAATGCAGCAGTTACCGCAGTAAATAAGGACATTTCAATAGCAGTTAATCCCTTTTTAACTTGAGACACTGTGTTGCATCCTGGTCAGCTCCACTGCAGTCTTAATAATAATATGTGCACAGTCAGTGTTACAAAATATAACAAGGGCTTTATTTATGGTCTAGCGTCAGGCCCTAAATGGAAAAAAAGAATTTATCAGCATAGAGGCAGTGCAGTACAGTCTATTTGTGACTGGTTCTTTCATGCCCTTCCAGGACCAGCCTTAACATATAAGAGACACTCTTCAGTTCCCTCCTAGGGGCAGCCAAATAATATACACTGGAGCTGTACTTCAAAAGGCAGTGTAGGCTCAGCCAAAATATCAATGCCCCCCCACATGAACAGTATAGCTGCTTTTTATCTTGCCCACCTGTACTGGGGGTATTACCCTCTCCTCACTCATACTCATGTAAACACTTAATACTGTGGGAATTGGCAATACTTTACTAGGTACCCAGCTATGGAAATGGTGCAGGCCCATTGAAGTTGAATGTGGTTGACTGGCAGTGTTGAACCTAAGATAAAGCAATGCCTTGCAAATAAAATCCCCCCAAACCAAATGCTCATTATTTTTTTTTTATTTTAGCTTTTGTTGACCGGGTAAGTGCACTAGACAAATCCTGCCTATTTTCAGGCACGACCCGGGGGAAGGGGATACAGATGAATGCCAACTGACCTTGAACCAGATTAAGCTGTCCAGATTAAACCAGTAAGGGGTACTTGTAAACCAGGGCTGGATGGTCTAGTCCAATAAATGCTTTCAAAACATATGATACAAGCTGCAGGTGCAGGGAAGGCTCTGAGTTTACTCACAAGTTTCCAGACCAGGGGATCCACCTTCGATGTACAGAGATGATGGCACAGTTTTCAGTGAGTCCCTTTCTGGCTTTCCCTCCTTGGTGTCCATTGGTACCCCATCTATTCCCCATTTTAAGTCAGACTTTTGCAATTAGCAGATAATTCTTCATTTTATAGGGCTGTTCCACCTGTGAAAACCCAATCCTATAAAATTCGCACACAACATCCTAGCATCCAGTCCCTAATGCATGGCAATAACCTGCATTAGGCTGTGGTACTGGTTGGCTGGCCTCCCAGATAAACTGCTTGCACAACAGAAGTCTCTACTCATTTTGCTGCAACCTTCAGCTTCAATTTTCATGCGATGCTTAGCACACAATTACCTCATTTTTATGTTTGCTTGCGTGCACAAGAAACATATTCAAGTTAGCAAAGTACTGCAGAGGTGTGGCAGTGTTTGGCCAATCCAGCAAATGCTTTCAGGGGCACGTCCCTCAGCCACCAATCAACAGTGAAGCTGCCAATGACAGCAGTTTCAGTGCGAGCGTCGGACTTAACATAGAAACATAGAATTTGACGGCAGATAAGGACCGCTTGGCCCACCCAGTCTGCCCATTTCCCTACCTGATGGATAAGCTGCAGATCCTAGTTAACCAGCAGCCTACTTCTTCCTACCCCACTCCCTAGAATTGCCTTATGACTGTCCCATGCATGCTTGAATTCCACCACTGTTTTGACTCCACAACCTCCTCTGGAGGCTGTTCCATACATCCACAACCCTCTCTGTGAAAAATACTTCCTTAAATTACCTCTGAGCCGCCCCCTTCTATCTTCAAATTGTGCCCCCTTGTTCTTGCACACCTCTTTTTTTGAAAGATGCTACCCTCTTGGACTTTGTTGATTCCCTTGAGGTACTTGAAAGTTTCTATCATGTCCCCCCCTCCTTTCCTCGAGGCTATACATATTAAGCTCCTTAAGTCTCTCTTCATATGTCTTCCGTGCAGACCCTGCACCATTTTAGTTGCCCTCCTCTGGACAGCTTCCATCCTGTCTATGTCTTTATGGAGATTGGTCTCCAGAACTGCATCGAGTACTCCAGATGTGGTCTCACCAGCTGTCTGTACAGAGGGATAATAACGTCCTGTTTTCTACTGGTGATGCCTCTCCCTATGCATCCCAGTATCCCCGAGCCCTCCTTGCTGCCCTATCACATTGCTTGCCCACCTTGGGTCATCTGATATGACTACCCCAGGTCCTTTCCATTTTGTTGGTGTTAGTATCTCACCCCCATTGTGTACTCTTCCCTGGGTTTTGTTTCCCAGGTGCATTACCTTGCACTTCTTAGCATTGAATCTAAGCTGCCGTACATTTGACCATTCCTCTAACCTTGCCAAGTCCCTTCTCATCCTTTCCACCCACCTTGTGCATCAACTCTGTTGCAGATCTTTGTGTCATCTGCAAAGAGACATATTTTCCTTCCAGTCCCTCTGCAATGTCAGCCACAAAGACATTGAAGAGGACCGATCCTAATACTGAACCCTGCGTGTACCCCACTGCTAACCCCCTTTTTCAGAGTGGACTCATTTACTATTACTCTGTGTCCTATTCTCCGCCAATTCCTTACCCATGCTGTCATCTTGGGACCCACTCCCAGGCTGGCTAACTTGTATATTAATCTTTTGTGTGGACTGTGTCAAATGCCTTGCTAAAGTCTGGTAGGCCATGTCCACAGCCCCTCCCTGATCAACTACTTTGGTCACCCAGTCAAAGAAATCTAACAGATTTGTCTGGCATGACCTTCCGCTGTGAATCCATGCTGCCTTGGGTCCTGTGCCCCTCTGGCCTCTAGATACGCTAACAATTCTTTCCTTCAGAGTGATTCCATCATTTTCCCTACCACAGAGGTCAAACTAACAGGTCTGTAGTTTCCTGCTTCTGCCTTGCTCCCACTTTTGTGAAGGGAGTCACATCTGCCCTCCTCCAGTCCTCAGGTACCACCCCATCCTCCCATGATTTGTTAAAGAGGGTAGTCAGTGGTGTCACTAGTTCTACCTCAGTTCTTTTTAGAATTCTGGGATGATCCCATCAGGCCCCATTGCTTTGTCCACCTTCAGTTTTAAGAGCTCTTTCAGAACCCTTTCTTCTGTAAATGGGCTGGTATCAACTTCTGTATCCAGAGTGTTTCTACTGTTTGTTTTAGGTACCTCCCCTCTTCCTTTGTAAATACTGAGCAAAAATATTTGTTTAGTATCTCTGCCTTTCACAGTCACCCTCTGCCCACCCTCCTCCCTTTATTAAGCCTCACTATCCCTCCCTTGGTCTTCCTTCGCCTTGATGTACCTATAAAAGGTTTTATCCCCTTCTTAACTGAGTTGGCTATCTTTCCTCGGTTTGGGCCTTTGCTGTTCTGACTGCCTTTCCAGCTTCCTTTTGCTTTAACTGATATAGTTCTCTGTCCTGTTCCTTCTGTGATTCCTTGTACTTCCTGAATGCTTTCTTATTCTCTTGATCCTTCACTGCCACTTCCTTTGAGAACCATAGTGGTTTCTTACCTCGTTTCGTTTTGTTTATTTGCTTTACACAAAGGCTTGTTACCTCTGTGATGGCAGTTTTTATTATTCCCCATTGTTCTTCCACCCTCCTTCCTGCCCATTTGCTAGTGCATTCCTAGGCACTCACCCATTTTGGCAAAGTCAGACCTCCTAAAATCCAGTACCTTTGTCTTTGCATAGCTTGACTCTATTGCTGTGTTTGTTGTGAACCATACTGTTCGATGGTCGCTAGTTCCCAGATGGCTACCCACTTCTACATCTGTGATCCTCTCTTCATCTCCATTTGAGAGAACCAGGCTCTAAGATTGTTCCTCCTCGAGTGGGCTCCAATACTAGTTGTCTAAGGCATGCCCCCTGTAGGGCATCTAGAATAACCCCACTCTTAGAAGTGGCTGCTGCAACTGCACTCCAGTTAACATCTGGCATATTCAGATCACCCATCAGCAATATCTCCCCTTTATCTGCCATTCTAAGAATACTTTCTATCATTTCCTTGTCCATTTCCTCCCCCTGAGAGGGGGGTCTGTATACAACCCCTGTGCGGATTGTGGTGCCATTGCCTGCCTCCAAATTGACCCACAGTGCTTCTTCTCCTCCCTGTTTACCCTTTTGTTCTGTTGCTTTGATTTCTTCTCTTATGTGGAGAGCTTCTCCTCCTCCTCTTTTTACCCTCCCTGTCCCTCCTGTAGATAGTGTATCCTGGTATGTTGACGTCCCAGTCATGGTTCTGTGTGTACCATGTTTCTGTGACTGCCACGATATCCAGATCTTCCTCCTCCATCAAGGCCACTAATTCAGGAAGCTTGTTACCCAGACTACGGGCATTAGTACTCATTGCTCTCCATTTTTGATGGCTTTACCTTCTGTAGCGGCAACCCCACTGACCTTTCTACCTTGGTCTTTTTCTCATTTAGTACCCTGTTTTGTAGGGGGAGGCTGGGATTTTCCTGCTGCTTATCAGTGCCTCCCCTTGACTAGTTTAAAGGCTTGCCAATGAAGCATTTAAACCGATTGCCCAAAAGACTTGTTCCCTTCCTGGACAGATGCAGACCATTCTGCCAGTATAGGCTGGTGTCCCTCCAGGTGGAACCCCAGTGTCCAATGAAGCCAAACCCCTGTACTAAACACCATTTTTTCAACTGCATGGTGCAAAGTACCCTTGCCTCACTCATGCCACTGACAGGCAGCACCTCTGAGAAGGATACTGTGTGTGCTACTTGTCTTAAGCCCCTCCCCAACTCTACAGAGTCCTTCTGCACTGCTCTGATCTCATGATGAGCCAAGTCATTTGTCCCTAGGTGGACAATGACGTCCAGCTCAGACTCCCGTGCAACTGTTCTCGTGAGCCTAAGGATGCGCTTCCTGTCCCTCCAAGCCATGGCACCAGGCAGGCACCTTACTTCAGTTTTCCCTGCTCCCCCCAGTTCTATCCCCCTAATAATTGAGTCCCCCACCAGGAGCTGCTTTCTTTCCCTGTGGTGCCCTCTGCCTTCTTCCTGAGGGCCTCCCTTGTGACAGTTGTCTGCACCCTCCTTAGTCTCCTCACGGTGCATCCATAGGGGAACTATGCTCCCCAGAATGGTGTATGGATTGTGGAGTGTAACAACTGACTGGGTGTGCCTCTGTTCCACCACCCTACCCTCCCTGAGCCCACTATGGTCCAACTGCTGTGCTTTCTTCGCAACCTCTGAGGTAGTGGTGGTGGCTGTGGTGCTCCCTGCATGGGGGAGGTTCCCTTGCCACTGTCCAGTGCGGCCTGAAGATGGGCAACTTCCTCCCTCAGGGCAGATAGTTGTCTGCAAACAGGGCAGCATCTCAGCCTCCAGAAAGACTCCCGGAAGACTGCTGCCCCACAGCCATTACATTGTACTACTCCCCACATAACTGTCTACCTTGTTTAGGTTTTTTTTTTTTTTTGTGTGTGTGTGTGTGATTGGTGCGTTATATAGAAATATATGTATTTATATAATGTGTATGCTTATATTGTCAGTGCAGTGTGCTAGACAGGATATTACAGTGATGTGTACCTTGCCCTCTTGAGGAAATGATGTCAGAACCCCAGGTATAAATGAACTATTTCCAGGGGTGGGTGGGGTGAGGGGTGGGAAGGTGTTGGGCCTAAACTGTGCCCTCACGAAACAATCAGCTAAAAGCTCTGACCTACCAATGTGATGAGTTCCTTCCTGTCAGCAAGATGCCATACACGACAATTTGTAATACTGCTTCAAACCAATTTGACAGAGAAAATACCCTGCTAATCAAACAGAGAAAAATCCAAACATCCAAGTCAGACACAGGTAAACCTCCCCAGACCCAAAAGAGCCTGGTGACTTGTGCTCTGAAAACAGTCAGCCCCAAAACACGTCAGCTGTGCAGAAGGGCAGACACAGAAAACAGTATTCAGCCTATGTGGGTTTAAACTCTTCCTGCACTGAAAACCTTAACACTTGTAACACAAGTAAAGCAAACTCCACCTCCCTCTGTTGATTGAAAGACTGCCTTTTCTGATAATTCTAAGTTGCTTATTTCACCCTTCAGTTAGAAGTATCCTCCACCTGAAGAATATTAACTTTCCTAAGGAATCTGCTTCAAACCAAAGACAATTGTAAATTGTAAGGTTCACCTCCCTCTGTTGTGAGCACTACTCACTTTCTTGCAAATCTTAAGTCCAGTGTTGCAGCTTGCAGCCAGAGGTAGCTTCACCTGAAGACTATGAGGTTATCTCATACTTGAAAGAAATCTGCTGCTCAAATCACGATCAGTTTTGTCATTGCAGTGGCAGATCAATTACAGGGCACAGTAATGCACATCGTTGGACTTATGAGCAAATCGTTTGCTCAGTGTGCCTTTCCTGGTGAAATAAATAAATAAATGAACTGCACCGCCGCTTTGCATAATTGGCAACTCCTGCCGCCCACCACACACTTCTCCCAAGCCAACATCAGGGTGCCCAATCCCTGTGTCAGCATGCCCCCCAAGCCTGAACATACATTTTTCCAACAACGGGGTGCCCAATCCCTATGTCAACATGCCCCCCCCAATATTGTGGCATACTGGGAGTCCACCCTAATGTGCTAAAGTAATTCTTATCTTTTTCCGACACTGGGATGCCCACTCCCAGTGTCGAATGTGCCCCCCCAGGCTTCCTTTTTTTCAGCTGACCTCGGGCTGCCCAATCCCCCGGTCAGCATTGATCCCCCTCCACTAGTCTGGCACACTGGTAGCCCACCCCAGTGTGCTGAAATCCATTTTGTAATATTTCACCTGTAAAAAGAAAAACAGTCCCATGACATATTTTTTTTTTTAAACCTGAAAAAAAGGAAACGGTCCCTCGTCATTCCTGCAGGGCCCCCCTTCCTCAACCTGCACCCTTCCTCTGTGCACCCCACCTCCCCGCACCCCTCTCACGCATACTTACCTCTGGATGTCAGGAGCAATGATCTTCTGTGGGCCGGGAACACGTCTGCACTCTTCAAAGATCAACCAGGAACCGAAGAAATGACGGTAAGCCCTCTAATGGCAGTGAATGGGGAGTTTTCAATTTAGGTTGATATCTCACCAATTTTTGGAGTTTTGGTCCCAAATTATCGACTTGGGGTTCTTGGGACCCCACTTTGCGAACAATGGCACTGTCATTTCGTTTCTCGGCCTCAAAGGTGATTTCATGGTCACTGCAAGGAATCACCTTTTGGGACCAATTAATGAAATGACAGTGTCACTGTTCATGAGGTGGGGTCCCAAGAAGCCCATGTTGCAAGTTTGGTGAAAAAGACTCCAAAAAATGACTGCGTTACGAGCTTGCATTGAGCAGTTTGTGCGCGTGCTAATAACATCACCAGTTTTTAATATTTTCACTCCATTTTTCCAACATTGCCATTTTTACACACCTCCTTATGAATAGTACAGCTGTCAGTTTTAGCATCCTGCCCAAAATGTGTTTTCGCACGTGTGGCACAGAATGGCACAGTCGCTGTGCAAAATCAACTTTTAGGACAAATGAATGAAATACCAGTGCCATTGTTCATATGGGGAGGTCCCAAAAAGGCCATGTTAAAAATTTTGCGAAAACATTCCAAAAATTGACTGCGTTGCAAGTGTGCATTGTGCAATTTCTACACATGCTCATAACTTCACAATTTCATATTTTCACTCCAGATTTTCAACATTGCCATTTTTTCACACTTCCTCATGAACAGTACAGATGACATTTTTCACTTCCTGCCCAAAATGTGTTTTCGCACCTGTTGTGCTGAATGGCGCATGCGCTGTGCGAAATCACCTTTTGGGATTGAGTAATGAAATGATAGTGCCACTGTTCATGAGGTGGGGTTCCAAAAAAGCCCACGCTGAAAATCTGGAGTGAAAATACCAACAGACGCTTGGGACGTTAGCGTTTCCAACCAGAACGCCCCACCCTGTTCAGACTGACAGGAGTCGGGGTGTGGTTTGGGGTCATCTGCCAGAATGCTCACGCCATTCCATCCCCACCCTGCAGCCACTGACAGGCATTGAAGTATGCCTTGGGGTCTTCGGCCCTAACGCCCCCACTCTCCTATACTGCACCCATCTCAGCTTACTTCCTAATGGAATGGGGTGAGTGTAAGAGCTAAAGACCCCAACGCACACCATGACACCTGTCAGTGTCTGCAGGGTGGGGTGAGGTGGAATGGCATAAGTGTTATGGTCGACAACCCAAAGGCACACCCCAACGCCTGTCAGTCTCTGCAGGGTGGGGCTGGGTGTTGGCATTAGTTCAATTTTTCACTGCCATTCCTATTATGCATCTCTCTAACTCATGCTGTACCAATGTCAATACCAGCTGGCAAACATTCAGCATTGACAAATGCTTCTTCTGTATAGTGGCAGGAGTTATACTTTTCTCTCCAGTTATTTATCTGGCCGTATAACTCCCGCCACTATATAGAACAAGCATTTGTCAATGCTGAATGTTTGCATGCTGGTATTGTTTTATCTCCACAGTGTTGCTGGGTCATGCATTTGTTTTAAAATATTCTTATTCTTTTTTCTTATCTAGGATCCCTTGTTAATGCTGCCTTTTCTAACCCACTGTCTTTTTTTTAAACTTATGTTTGAGGTCCAGAACCCAGTGACATCATTTGAGCTGTGGCCTACAGTGAAGCTGTCCCTGCAGGCTTTCAGTTAACTGATGTTCCCAGATTCCTAACCTGACAAATGATTAAGAAATTAATACTGGGTAGGACCATGGCAGCATTTTAACAAGAGAAGATACATAAGGAAACCATAGGACTTTTCCAAAGCAAACACATGAAACAGTACACTAGGAGAATTAGACAGCATACATGCTCAAATTTCCAATTATATTACAAAAAAATGATAAAAGAATGTGTCCATGGTTTCTTTTACTCGTGGCTAATATCTGATGTACTTGCTGTGATCCCTTCTGCTTCCATGGCAAGACTGGTCAAAGCAGCATTTACAGCAAATAACCAGCATTTATAAGATGCTTCAAATTAACCTCTAATGCACCTACCAGTCTTTTATAATTGCATATAGGGCAGGGGCATGAAACATTTGAAACTGCTAGGTTTGCAAAATGGACAATAGCATGCATAATGACTAGAAGTTCATATCCATATTATAAGGCCTATTCTTTGATACTATGAAGCGAAACTTCTCCTGTCCAAAAGCATAGCAGTGGGCAGAACCTCAAACCTTGTAAATACATTGCTTGGATCATAATTATTCTTTCATACCACAAACCACCTATAAAGAAGTGTAAATAGTAAGGATCTACTTACTGTACATTAACATTTTCAATGAATGTCTAGTTAGAGCACTAATGCATTAGACCAGCAGATGCCAATTCCCCCATATTGAAAGCCTTAGAATTATTCATTAAAACCTAGTCCTAGATGGTGTCATCTGCTTATTATCATGGTGCTCCAAGAGTACAGTATAATGTTTCAGAATGAACTTGTTCTTAGAAATAAATTGTTGGTGGCTGAAAGGGATACAGCTCAATCCATTTTTGGGGGGTAAAAACTTGCTCTACGAAAGGGCCTTGCATCCAATGACAAGAAACTTGACACGGCCCTTAAAAATATACTGGGGATAGATGGAGGAAGACTCATGACTCAGACTGAAAAAAAAGAGTGACTCCCTGTATTTTCCCTTGCTGTTATCAGTGGCAGCTCTACACCAGGGCCCGCCAGGGCACGTGCCCTGGTAAAAAAATGCTGTGCCCCAGTTGGTGCCCCATATGGTGCAGAGATTCCCCCATAGTAACAATATATAAGTGCCCTGGCTACCATCTGTTGTGCCCCGGCTGAGCCCTGGTAACCATTTGTGGCTAGAGCCGCTGCTGGCTGTTATCCTCTGTACAACAAACGCCCTCTCCCTCCTTTTAATTTTAGCTACACTAAGGCCTCTTCATATCTGCATTTTTCCCCTCCAGCTCTACTTTATTTTCAGTTTACAAATCACTACTCCACTCAAGATATTTCATTCCACCACATTTACTTCCCAAAGTTCATTTCCTCTGCTCTCCCCTCCTCCCCCCACCTTCATTACAGCCTTCACTACTGCCAGTGTTTACCTTTGCATATGATGCCCCAGTTGAGTACTAGTGCAGCATAAGTCCCATTCACACTGGTCATTTCAATACCAATGTAGATGATTTGGAGAGCCACACCCAATGTACGTGTGTGTAAACTGCACAAGTATCAAATCAGTGTGGCTCTTCTCCTCTCCCCAACAGAGATGCTGAACTGATGTAGGTGGTTTCAAGTGCCGTGTAAATGGTGGCTACTTTTCACCTCATTGCCCGGGGGAAATTCAGCATCCCAACACACAGGGAACTCCTTGTAGGATGGGTGCCACAGTGCAGTTTCCAAGACACCAGTGTGACACTGGTGTAGAAGCAGAGTCCTCAAGTGATGTACAGTACACCACTAGTTTAAAAAAATGACCAGGTGCAGACTGACACCTGTGTGTAACAGCTTGGTCAGTGCAAATGGGGCTATAATCTCTTTTGTTAATACAGTCTAAATGTGGCCCAAACATGTATACAATTTACTTTTACAAGGGTGTGGTAAATTCATACTAATGTGTGTCTGCACATATTGTGCTGTTCAAATACCAGTTTTATTGCCCAGTAAAACATTTTACTGTTTAGCAGTTTTTAGCAAGCTTTCTTCTGAACCCATGTCTAATCAGCGTCCTTGGTGCTGACATCTTTTCCCATAAAAGGTTACATGACCTGAAGCAAGTTGCTATTGCTATTGCTAATGAGGCATTTGATAAACTATGGTGTACTTTAGGTAGTATGTATTTTTAACATTTCCAATTAAATTGACAAATACAAATTATAGTGATTTTCTTTGGAATCACATGCTTGCCATGCTAAAGACAATCTGAAATTTGACTGCATGTTTATCTCGCCTGTTTTTTTCAACAGCCAGCCATGGTTAGCTGTCTGGTTGAATGTTTACTTTTACTTATTTCAATTTTGCATCTTCTTGGATCAAATGTATTATGTAATTGTATTATTATATGTCTAATTAGATCTATGTGGTACCTGTTTAATTGTATTTTGTATTATCTTTTGTATCTTGGATGCAGTTGTAAATGAAAGTTTCTCTCAACTTGCTTTCCAATAAATGATGATGATGACGACAGTGGCAGCAAGTGTAAGTAAAGGTGAACTTTTAATGTATTTATTTAGAAAGCGCAAACTCCTGTGAATCCCTCTATCTCCCCCCATGTCCTCTTCCTACCCACCGGTAGGGTTCTAACAGCCCTCGTCCCCTGTTGCCTCCTAGTCTCCTATGCTGTCAAAACTGCCTTACCTCTTTGTTCTACACTATGTCCGGCCAATTTCTGTTTCTTGTTTGATATCCCATGAATGAAAAAGTTAATGTAATTTCTGTATTTTTGTAAGCATTGTTCTGATGTCTGTATTTGTTGCTGAAATATTGTTTACCTCATGACGTGGAACCTCTGTAAATGAGCTGCTAGCTCAACGGTGTTATAATCTGAGACAATAATAAATAAATAAATAAATGAAACACTGGTAAAATCGATGACATTTTTCCTGCCTTTGATGCAGTTGCAGTTGAAATTGCTTTTAGAGTCCATTCAAGGCTATTCTGATCAGGACCAGGAGGTATGAGTAACCCAGGACCATCCTCCTAACCTTACAGCTTTCTCCTCTGGATCCCTATACAGCTGCAGTACAGTCCCATGAAGCAACCCGCACACATCATCTAACCCAGCAGGGCTCCTGAGGCATGCTGTAAGGAGACTATATCCATTATATTATGCATCACAGCAAGCCCTTGGAAAACATCAGCACATAATGTCAAAGGCTGTGTGCCTAGTATCCAGTGTTAATGCCATGTTGTACATCACAGTGGTGAGATGAGGGGACGCTTTGTTGCTGCGACTCCCCTCCACACACAGTCATTGTGTTATTATTCCTTTATCCCCAGTAGCAGCTATTCAACCTCAGCCAGTTCTGACTCACCCCCCAACACTAAACAGATGCCACATAAAGCCCTTCTGAAACAGTTTCCAGGTGCTCTTCAGCCTTACACCTGCAGCAGGTCTCCTCATCAATTGTTTATTCGACATTTTTGTCATTACAAAAACACACAGAACAAACAATTAATAAGACAATACATATAAAATTACATAATCAGATAAATTATCTTGTGGCATTAATACTATACATCACAACTGCACTCATAAATATACATAAGGCAGTGGCGGATTGCAGAGGAAGAAACCTTAGAAAATTCTGCCATTACAGAATGAAACAGGAATATAACAAGCCAAAGGGGTTTGGGTCTGGATAACTACCTCCCAACCCAGTAAAAGTGTCCCGTAATCTAAAAAGGTCATTTAGACCAATGAAGGGTATTACATATCCTACAAAAGGTTTGTAACTCCTCTACCAATTACAAAAAACAGTAAACATTATATAGCATAAACCAATTAATTTTACTGAGATACTCATTTAAGGTTTAATAAACTTATATTATTTAATAGTTTTGAAGAACTTAACCAATCTAGTATTTGTAAGATGGTCATTTGAATTAATTTTGTTTACTAGCTGATAGAGAGCTTGGAAGACATATGGTAGACATAACAGAAAAGATGATATACTCCCTCTGAGATTTAAATCTTGGACAGACAAATAAGATATGAGCCAAATATTCCTTATGGCCAAGTCCACAGGCACATAAAGGATTATCTACTGAGATGTTACCATAACGCTTCTTTAGAATAGTGCTCTCATACAATCTGAAGTGATAAAAAGTCAAAAGTTTCCTTTTATATGGTGCAGTAAACAGATCTAAATAACGTACCCCTTAAAATTTTGTTTTATTACTGGCTATCCAATTACAGGACTTTTGTTGCCTGGACTACGCAACATCACCTTGAATACCTTGAGCATCAATTCTGTTAAAAACTTTGAATTTAACCAAGGTAAGGCGTACCAAGTCTACTATGTTCCTCCATCATGACCCAGCTCAAGGAGGAAGGGGCATGGATATTAATGGGGTGTTGGAGCATGAGCAGACCAACATCATACCATCACAGCTCCCCATGTTGTTCCCCTTTTAGGATCTTTCACACCTTTCATTTCATTTCAATTATTGATTATACTGGTGAGCAAGATGCCAGTTTTCACAAGTAGTAGTAGTAGTAGTAAAAATGTTATTCTGAATTTCATAAAAGGGTAGCCCAATTGAGCCAAGACTCATTTTCAATGGGGTCCCAATGCATAAAACAGACAAATGGTTACACAAATTATATACACTAGTAGTATATACAATATATGCAGTATTAAACAGATATCAAATATAACAAATAGCACAAAACAAGCATAAAATATTTTCAGTTAGTTGCAACATACTTTAGGTGTTTCAGCACTTTTTACAAGAGACCAGGTCTACAAATACACTACAGTTTTACAATATAATACAGACTCAATACTAAAAATACAACACCTAACACAATAACACAAATAATAATCACAGACTTGTCAAGTAAAAACTAACAAAGTATTTTGCTAAACGTTGTAACATGATTTGCATCAAGAATTGTAGAGGGATGGATGGTATAAGAGATGGTGTAAGAACCAATGTACCAAAAGGACAAGGCTTTCTGGCCAGAAGCAGCATACATGTGGAGGGATTTAAATGTGAATCTGGTTTGAAAGCAAGGCCCCAGCTTGAGGAAGGCTCACTGAAATAACGTCTCCCTGCATAAGGTCATCCCAAGACTGGTCTTCAAGGAGATCTGGATGTTGTATAGTCACCCATGTCATCCAGTGCATTTCTCAACCCCAACAAAGAAAGCACTACAACAGCAAGACATGCACAACTTCCTCCTCCATGATGCCTCTACAGCATTTCTAGACTCCAATACTTCAACAGAAGGAGCTAGTCTGACTGGGTTGCAAAGCACAAGACATGAACCCAGACCACAAAGACTGCATTTTAAAAGAAATCTTAGAAACTACCTGTTACCAACAAGTGCACATTCTTGCTACTGAGCTGATGTAAACTGTAAAATATAAATTATACAATGGGGAGGAAATATTTCTATTAGTCTTGGTCTCTAGCCATGAGCAAATGCTGCAGTAACCTACAGGTAAGGATCCAGCTGTCCTCTTCATACTGCCCAGTCAGTAGAATATCCATGAGCCAAAGAAACTGACTTTTAAATGTTCTAACAACAGTGATTTTTTTAATGACACAGTGAAAGTGCTGTTTTGAAAGTGTGCGATAAAGTAAGAAAAATAACTTATGAATTATAAGATATCCAAGTAAAATGTAGGCAAGTTCATAAATGTGCGTCCCAGAGGAAGGTTAAGAAGTGACTTTAGCATTAAGGTGAACTATCGATGCTCCTGATCATCCTGGCTGCACTGGTATTTGGGACGTTTATGTTGTATTCACATTTGTGGATTTGTTTTATGCATGGACAATGGGTTTGTTGAACGCGGAATTCTGCATCACATCATTTCACTGCATAATTGTAGCAGTCTCAGCTAAAAAATGTATTCATATTTCCATTTATGTTTATTTATATTTGTGTGATAAATCCCCTCTCCTGCAGTTGTTTTCTGTCTTCGTAATCTTGAGCCCCACATCCTAATAAAAAACAGATTTGTTGAAATCCTGATCAATGGATCAAATCATTTTATCTCACAACTGTAGTACATTCTATTTAAAAAATATATTACCATCATTTTAAACTACAGCAGCCCACACTTATTTGCTTGAAAGGTTTGATCAGAGTTGTATATTTCTGCACAAGATGAAACCAGCAATGAGCTGTTACGTAACTGCCAGCTTCATTTCAGGCACCAACGTGATCAATGCACTTTATTTGTGAGTCTTTTTAATCTTGCTGGTCCCACATTTATTCATTTGTTTTAATTCCTGAGCCACTATCTATCCTGGCTTACAGCATAGTGCCATAAATTGTAAATGTAGCAGGGCTTAAGCCTGGGACACAGTTTCAGTTGTACCCTTTCCATTCACATAAACCACCACCCAAAAAGCATTCAAAAGCAGTCTCTTTTTACCTCGTTTTCTGTCCTCCTGATGTCTTGCAACCATTTTTTCTCTCTTACTTCTCAAGACTGCCACCCTCTCAGCCCTGCCCACCTGCATAGCAACAACTACTTACCACTGTGAGTACAGCCACAATTAGCTGATGTGGCAATCCACTGCTCCGTCTCCCTGCTTCTCTGGGTCATCCAGCAACCTCGTTCTTCAGAGCTGCTCACTCACTCTCTCTTTCCCTTACACACACATAGCCCCATTCAGGGCATTAATAATTTTCCCATTGAGGTCTAACTTCCTCACTAAGATGAATCACTCTCTGCTCTCAGCCCTCTCCTCCCCATCATCCCAACAGTGCTATCTCCTCTCTCTTTCTCTTTTTCACTCCTCTCCTGCCTATACACAGGTATGCTTTCAGTAACTTAAAAGCTTTATTTCATGTTTTAATAAAACTACTATGATGGGCTCCCAATAATGACTGAAGGGAAAGACATTTTAAAAACTACAGCTGAGGGCTTTAAATGCTGGTTGTGGCAAGGGACTATTTCTTTTGTTATTGTGGAAGGTTATTAGTAATAAAGACCTACAAATACAAACAAATTTATTTTTAAAATTACTAGTTTTAAATTATGTATTTTGTTATTCATAGGTCTATTGCATAGCTACAATGAGGTACTGCTGGGCATGGATGATTTGGGGATTTACCCACTTCTCACCTCTGGTCTTGTGACATACCACACAAGGCTTTAGTAAATTTCACAATAACCCATGCCTTGTCGTGCCCTATTGCCTAATTATGAATGTTTCTGTAGTGTGTATTATACAGTATATATTGTGAGGGTCAAGCCTTGAAACAGGCTTTCTGTTTTGTACTCCTACCCAGTAACCAAAAACTTAAATAAATATCTATTGAGACGGCCCTGTGGCATGGAGTGTTGAGTCATCATGCATTATTTATTTTATTTTATTATTTTATTTAGTTTTTGTTGACTGGGTAAGTGCACTAGCCAAATCCTGCCTATTTTCAGGCACGACCTGGGGGAGGGGGATACAGATAAATGCCAACTGACCTTGAACCAGATTAAGCTGTTGGTGGTATTTTGAGTGAATGAGGGAAATTTGGCCAGGACACCGGGGAAATTCTCCTACTCTTTTCGATAAGTGCCATGGGATCTTTAACATCCACCTGAACTACCACCAATCCAGGCAGATGGGAACTCGGTTTAACGTCTCATCCGAAAGATGGCACCTCAGAAGTGCAGCACCCCTCTCATGCTGCACTACAGTGTCAGTACTGGGATGTTAACCCACAGCCCTCTGATCTCCCAGCCTCAGAGGCGAGTGTGCTACCTACTGAGCCACTGACACTGACAATGCCTTACCTCCTGCCATACATCCCTCACTACCTGCTTCTCAGGCTCTCCCACTAGGCTGGTCTTGTATGTTGTTTTTTTTCTTTTTTTACATCATGCATTAATTTGCACTTAGCCTTTGTAAATAATTGTGTAATAACTGTAGCTTATCATGATGTACTGATTATTTTTTTTCATGCTCTCATTAATTTTCTTTCCTTTTTGTTACTTTCTTTGTTCACCAATGTTGTCTGTCTGTCCACATGGCTTTTACTCATTGTATTACTTGTCACTACCGCTGTAACTGCTGCCTTTGTGGCCCGAGTCATGCCTGAAAATGGCCCCCTGGATCAGTGTACTTACCCAGTTACCAAATACTTAAATAAATAAATAAATAAATATTAATTAAGACTAAATACTGTGTTATTTATTTTGTACTGTTTTGAATATGTGACTATTGTGTAAGGGTTTCCCCTAGGACACTATTGTACAGTAAATGAGCTTTGGTCAGTGGTTCAATCCTAAATAAAATCTAAATTGAAGTACAGTTGTGCAGTTTGCCAGAAGACAGTCTAACTGAATGTCTGAGCTGACTTTCAAAACAAAATGTATTACAGTCATTATTTTAATGAGGAAAAAACATTAGTCACTACCTCAAGAAACCATTGGAATGGACTTTAATGAAGTCAGTACATGCATAAAAAATGGAGTGTGTGCTAGGTAAGACCCACAGCAACAAAAAAAAAAAGATAAAAAAGTCAAGCACATGACTGAAAAATAAAAAAATACATTGGTAACAGAAACATAAAGACAAAGAATGTGCCGGCCCCGTGGCATGGAGGGTTGAGATGTTGGGCGCTATGCCAGCGACCCGGGTTCGGGAATGAGCCTGTCCTGTCAGGGATTGGCATGGGAGGGAGAGGATTGAGCATCCAGAGGACAGATCTCCTCTCCTGGGAGGGACAGGGGTTCGCACTCAGCGCCTGATTGGCCTCTGGTGGAAGCTGGAGGCATGGCAGGCGCAGAGTTGATGTCGAAGGATGGGGAGTGGCGATGCTGGCAGTGATGCCTTGGCATAGGGGTGCATGCCACTCCTCTATAGGATAGTACGAAAAGCCTGCAGATACCGGGAAGGAGTGCCCGGAGTGTGCCTCCTATGTGCCCTCGCCAACCTGACTACCTCCGGTCCGACACCACTTTCAGTATCGCGGTACATGCTGCCCCACCTTGGCCCCACTCAGGGGTGAAGCCACAGCTCCATGGGGACCAGGAGGTAAGCATCGGGTAGGGTGAGAGAGGCAGGAGGATGACTCCTTGGCAGTCCCAAAGGGTCAGGGTCAGCAGGGTGTAGGGGAGTTACAAACAAAAATTTCAAAAAAAAAAAAAAATAATAATTTGTCAGCAGATAAAGACCACTTGGCCAACAAGTCTGCCCCTTTTACCCTGCCTATACTTTCACTGCAGACCCTACCTAATTGCTGGCTACCTCATCTCCCCCCCCCCATTTCCCAACTAAGATTCCCTTGCACCTATCCCATGCATGCTTGAAGCCCACCACTGCTTTCACTGCCACTACCCCGGCTGGAAGACTATTCCGGGCATCTACCACTCTTTCAATGAAGAAGTATTTCCTCCTATCACTCCTAAATTTCCCCCATCCTGCTTCACTGCCATGCCCCCTTGATCTTGTGCACCTTCTCCTCTGAAAAATACTCCCCTTCTATATGTTGTTCAACCCCATGAGGTATTTATAGGTTTCTATCATATCCCCCTCTCCCTCCTCTCTTCCTCGGTCATATCCCCTCTCCCTCCTCTCTTCAAGGGTGTACATATTGAGATCCCTTAGTCTCTACTCATAGAGATTCTAATGCAGCTTCTGCACCATTTTAGTTGAGCTCTTATGGACAACCTCTACCCTATGCCCTTCTTAAGATGTGATCTCCAGAACTAGATACTGTGCTCCAAGTGGTGTCTCACCAATGATCTACATAGCAGCAACACCACCTCCCTCCTTCTGCTGGTGATACCCCTCCCTATGCATCCCACTAACACTACATACTGCCTTGTCACAGTGTCTTACTGCCTTGAGGTAATCAGATATGATTACTCCCAGGTCTTCTTCCTGTTCAGTAATCATCACTACCTTTCCCTCACCATGTTATACTCTGCCTCTTGGTTTCCGTGCCCTAGGTGCATGATTTTGCACTTTTTCACACCAAAAACTCAGGTACCATACTCTTGACAACCCCCTTAATTTTCTCAGGTCTCTGCACATTATCGCTACCCTCACTGGGGTGTAAACCCTATTGCAGATATTGGTGTCATCTGCAAAAAAGCATACCTTTCCTTCTAGATGATCTGCAATGTCACTCATAAGACATTAAAGAGGACTGGACCCAGTACTGAGCCCTGAGGTACCCCTCTGGTGACTCTCCCCTCCCCTGAGGGAATTCCATTAATCACCACCCTCTGTCGCCTATCCATCAATCAATCTTTTCCCTAATTTACCACCTTACGACACACCCTCAAATACCCCAGCTTCTTAGTGAGCCTTCTACATGGTACAGTGTTAAATGCCTTCCTGAAGTCTAAGTAGATCATGTCCATCACCCAACCCTGATTTATTTCTCTGGTCACCCAGTTGAAGAAATCGATCAAACTCACCTGCTAAGACCCCCCATGAATCCATGCTGTCTCAGGTCTTGTAACCCACTAGAGTCAAGATACTACATGATCCTTTCCTTCAAAAGTGACTCCATTAGCTTCCCCACCACTGATGTCAGGTTGACCAGCCTATAGTTGCCAGCCACCTCCTCATACCTCTTTTATAAAGCTGAACTATATATGCCCTCTTCCAGTCCTCTGGAACCACTCCTGTTTCCAGTGTCCTGTTGAGAAGGGCTGTCAGATGTGCAGCCAGTACCTCCCTGAGTTCCCTCAGCACCCTCGGGTGTACCAGGTCTGGCCCCATAGCTTTGTCCACTTACAGATCTGCAAGTCCTTCAGTACTTTCTCCTCTGTAAATGGACATATGTCTACCTCCCTCCCTCTCCTTTGGTTCATGACTTAACTGGGGACCAGTAAAAAATGATGTGAAGAATGAACAACTGGGGACCAGTAAAAAATGGTGTAAAGAATGAACAAAGTCCCACATGAGCAAAATCTCTAAAACTGGAAAACATGAAAGCCAGTTCAGATCATTACTGAAAAAAGCACACATTTTGTACTACAATTAAAATCATACATGAACCAAATATTTAGAAATACATGTCTGATGTCCTGTACAAAGAATGTTAGGACTCCTGTCTATGAGAAGCTAGTTAGGACTCACCTCCTGCATCATGCATGACCAAGCAAGTTCCAACTCTACTTTCTGAAACAGGGAGGAAATTTGTTGCAATAAACTATATGAATGCAAAAATTAGGGCTACAATTCCCCAATAGAAAGGCAATGTGGCTCTAGAGTTTTTCCGTTCTAAGGCCCACCATCTCCCCATCCCCAGCCCTAGTGACCCACGGCCAAGATACAGGTTCAGAGCATTGCCCCATGAGTCTACTGCTTCAAGCTACAAGTCTGGGGTCCTGTGCAAAGAAAAGTTATGACTGTTCTCCTGCTATGCATGAAGAAAGTAAAGACTTCTACCCAGCTTCATGTAGGGCCTACAGAGCACTGTGCAAAAAAGTTATGACTGATCTTCTGCATGAAGGAAGTTATAAGTGATCTCCTGCTTTGTGCAGGGCCCGCATGACCCTGAGCAAAGAAAGTTTTGACTGATCTCATGGTTCCTTTATGCCCACATTGCCCCTAGAAAGAAAGTTATGAATGATTCTACTGGCTCTATGTCAAGCAGCAGACTTGTGGCACATGACGGTGGTTCTGTAGCTTGAAGCAGTGTACAGTGGAGCATGTCTCTCGACCTGTAGCTTGGCCTTAAGTCACAAGGGTGAGGGTGGAGAAAGGAGTATGAGCTAAGACTGAAGAAACCCTATTTGTATCACTAATGTATGCAATAAAGTAGTATTTTGCAATTGTTATATATAGAATAATACATGGGGGTGCATAACAAGAATTTAATGCCAACCTGAGGTGTGGGATGCTACATAAACCCAAGGGCAAAGCTACAATATGGTTAATGTTCTGTATTAAAATACAGTATGCTTTTGTGTCAGAAGTATTTTCATAGGAATGAACGTTTTTTTTTTGGATTGGTTCCCCTTTTATCCATTGGTATAATGTTAAAAATGTAGTGAATTACAACAGTAATCTATCCCCTCACTGAAAGTAGCTCTATGACTAGAGGATACAGTGGTGGAGTAACAATCCATTTTAACCCCAGACTGAACTTCACTAAGCATCCAGCAAAGAGGCAAGGATCTAGTGAATATGTGAGTCTCTCTAAGGAGCCAGCTCAGAGTGTAGTATTCCCCAGTTCACTTCCCCCCATGAAGCATGGGAGAGTTCCTACAGGGCAATAGGTTCCTCGGGTCTGAAGCAATTGGTTGCCCAAGATGTTTCATCTTGATGTACTTTGAGCCTTTAATGTAAAGACTAATGAGGACTTAGAATCTATTTCAAAAAATCTCCAGTTTGACTTTAAACTATTTGCAGGTGCTCTCTATTGTTGCTGATTAGAGGTACCACATGTTGGCTCTCTAGGGCTTTAAAAAATGAGTTAAATATTCATTTAGTCAGCTGACCTGATTACATAGGATCATAGAATCACAGAAAGTGATGGTAGAAGAGGACCTTACGATCCATCTAGTCTGCCCATTTGGAAACTACGCCCACTCCCTTTATAAAGACTACTTCCCTTCTCCTAGTTGCTGTTCATTGCTAAGATGCCCTTGTATTTATCCCAAACATTCTTGAAACCATGTAACATTGTTCTGCAGGCCACACCTCAGAAAGGACATAGGCAGGGTGGAGGTAATATGGACGAGGGCAACTGAAACACTGCAGTGGCTGCATCAAAAAAGCCCTATGACGAGAAAATGAGAGATCTCAAAATGTACACTCTAGAAGTGAGAAGTCTGAGTAGAGACATGATAGAAACCTACAAGTAACTCATGGAGGTGAACAAGGTAGAGGAGGGGAGTCTCTTTTAAATGTGAAAGAGCACCAGGACCAAAGGGGATGTGATGAAGCTGGAACGAGGGAAGTTTAAGGGGAATGTGAGAAAGTAATACTTCTCAAAAAGAGTGGTGAATACCTGGAACAGACTGTCAATGGAAGTGGTGGAGGTGAAAACAGAAAGGGTCTTCAAGTATGCAGGGGATAGACATGGGGAATATTAATAAATAGGCAGGGAGGAGGAAGGGTTGCTGTAGACTAGCTAGGGTCTGCGGTAACATACTAGGCAGGGGTCATCTGGGCAGACTTGGTGGACCAAGCAGTAGCTGCTGCTAGATTTTGGAAGACAGAAATCTTGCTTTTAGAGCAGAAAGCAGCTGACTAAAAAAGCTACCATTTTTCTTACTAACTTAACACTTCTATCTCAGCAGAAATCAGTGCCTGTTGGGATTAAGCAAACAGATACTTTATTAGAAGTAGAGGGGGTCTAATTTAGGGTTAAAAAAAGAAAGAAAGTCAGTGTACATTTCTGTGCTGGGGAAGGGTACTGTATCAACTTAGTTTACTAAATCAGTAGGAAGGGAGAGAGGTTAATTGGGGGTGTGGCTTAGGCAACAGAAAAGCAGGTGAATCCAATTACAACTTCCTGCTGCTAGCTTTTGGAAGACAGAAATCTTGCTTTTAGAGCAGAAAGCAGCTGACTAAAAAAGCTACTGTTTTTCTTACTAATTGCTCTCCATTTCTCCCTAAGCCAGTTCTACTTTTATAGCCACTGGATTTTACTGACAACACGAACTTCCTGTTTGGCAGTAGGAATGGAAGGATAATAGAGAAACATTAGTTTTGTCAACCCTGAAGGAAAAAAGTAGCTATTTCTCCTCCCCCCTAGCTGCTGGAGGTTTGACTCTGAGCAAGGAAGAAGGAGACTACTGAAGAATACAGAAAGTTGGTGTCCCAGAACAGGAAGGGTGAGAGTTGTAAGGAGAGGAAACAGTAAGCATACAGAGCAACAGGAGAGGGGACACAAAGTAAGACATGATGGGAGTGGTGCAGTGCAATGGTTGTGGGGCAGCAGTGTTCCAGAAGACATTCTGGAGGCTGCGATGCTGCCCTATTTGCAAGCACCTCTCTGGTCTGAGGGTGGAGGTTGCCCATCTCCAGGCTGACCTGGCTACCACCCAGGAAGCACCATGGCCACCGCCACTACCTCAGAGGTTGACAAGAAATAGAAGCAGCTGGACCAAGGTGGGCTCAGGGAGGGAGAGGGTGGTGGAATAGAGGTGCATCCCTCCAGCTGTACCTCTCCACAATTCATACGCTGTTCTGGCAGACAGTAGTTCCTCTATGGAGGCACCTGCAGTGAAGACCAAGGAGGATGCTGGGAACCTCCACAAAGGAGACCTAGAGGAGTGTGGCATGGGACCCCACAGTGGAAGGAAACTACTCCTGGTGTGGGACTCAATCATTAGGTGGGTAGAAGTGCAGGAGGAAGGGGAGAGGGAGGTAAGGTGCCTGCCTGGTGCCACAGCTTAGAGGGACAGGAAGTGAATCCTCAGGATCATGGGAGCAGCTGCACAAGGGAGGGAGCTGGATGTCATTGTCCACCTAGGGACAAATTACCTGGCTCAGAATGGGATCAGAGCAGTGCAAGAGGAGCTTGTAGAGTTGGGGAAGGGCCTTAGACAAATAACACATATGGTAACCTTCTCGGAGGTGCTGCCTGTCTATGCGCAAGGGTGATGCTAGGATACTCCACACCATGGAATTCAATGAATGGTTGAAAAAGTGGTGTGGAGCTCAGGGTTTTGGCTTCATTGCGGACTGGGAAGCCACCTCGAGGGATGCAGTGATATACTGCTGTGATGGTCTGTATGTGTCTCGGGGGCCAGGATCCTAGGTGATGGGTTTAAATGCTTCATTGGCAAGCATTTAAACTAGCCAAGACAGAGGCACTGAAAAGGAGCAGGGAAATTAAAGCCTCCCCCCACAAAACACAGTAATTAGCGAGGAAAACACCAAGGTAGAGAAATAATTAGGGATCAGGACAGAGGTAAATGCAAATAAAGGCAAAGGCAGTAAGGACAGGGATGGGGCTAAAAGGGGTAAGGCCATCAAGAAATGGAGGGTGATGAGTACCAATGCCCATAGTCTGTGTAACAAGCTCCCTGAGCTAGTGGCCTTGATGGAAGAGGGATGCCTGGATATTGTGGCAGTCACAGAAACATGGTACACAGAGAACCATGACTGGGATGTCATTATACCAGGATACATAATCAACAGGAGGGACAGAGAGGGTAAAAGAGGAGGAGTTGCTCTCTATGTAAGGGAAGGGATCAAAGCAACAGAACTAAAGAGTAAACAAGGGAGCAGATGAGGCACTCTGGGTCACCCTGGAGACAGGAAATGGCACCACAATCTGCATGGGGGTTGTATACAGACCCCTATCTTGGGGGAGAGAACAGACAAGGAAATGATAGAAGGCATCCTTAGAATGGCAGAAAAAGGGGGAGATATTGTTGATGGGGTACCTGAATATGCCAAATGTTAACTGGAGCACCTTGGCTGCAGGCACATCTAAGAGCAGGGTCATTCTTGATGCCCTACAAGGGGCATGCCTCAGACAGCTATTATTGGAATCCACTCAGGAGGGAACAATCTTAGACCTGGTACTCTAAAAATGGGGACTGAGAAAGAATCTTGGATTTAGAAGTGGGTAGCCATCTGGGAACAAGCGACCACCAAACAGTGTGGTTCATGATAAACACAGCCATAGAGACAAGCCATACAAAGGCAAGAGTATTGGACTTTAGCAGGCCTGACTTCAGGAAAATGAGAGAGTGCCTCAGAAAAGCACTAGCAAACAGGCAAGAACGATGGGGTGGAGGAACAATGGGGAGTAATCAAAACAGCCATCACACAGGCAACAAGCCTTTGTGTAAAGCAAATCAACAAAACACAATGAAGGAAAAAATGTTATGGTTCTCAAAAGAGATGGCAGGGAAGGTTAAGGAGAAAAGGATAGCATTCAGGAACTATAAGGAAACACAGAAGGAGCAGGACAGAGAACTTTAATCAGTTAAAGCAGAAAGAGGCAGGGAAGGCAGTCAGAATAGCAAAGGCCCAAACTGAGGAAAGCATAGCCAACTCTGTTAAAAAGGGGGATAAGACCTTTTATAGGTTCATTAGGGAGTGAAGAAAGACCAAGGGAGGGATACTGAGGCTTAATAAAGGGGAGGGAATGTGGGCAGAGGGTGACAGTGAAAAAGCAGAGATACTGAACAAATGTTTCTGCTCAGTATTCACAAAGGAAGAGGAGGGGGAGGTACCTAAACCAAACAAGAGAAACACTCTGGATAGGGGGGTCAATACCAGTCCATTCACAGAACAAAGGGTTCTGAAAGAACTAGTAAAATTGAAGATGGACAAAGCAATGGGGCCTGATGGGATTCACCCAAGAATTCTAAAAGAACTAAGGGTAGAACTAGAGACACTACTGACTACTCTCTTTAACAAATCATGGGAGGATGGGGTGGTACCTGAGAATTGGAGGAGGGTGGATGTGATTCCTCTTCACAAAAGTGGGAGCAGGACAGAGGATCAGGAAACTACAGACCAGTTAGTTTGACCTCAGTGGTAGGGAAAATGATGGAATCACTTCTGAAGGAAAGAACTGTTGAGTACCTAGAGGTCAGTGGGGCACGGGACCCAAGGCAGCATGGATTCACAGCAGGAAGGTCATGTCAGATGAATCTAATAGATTTCTTTGACTGGATGACCAAAGTAGTAGACCAGGGAGGGGATGTGGACATGGCCTACCTAGATTTTAGCAAGGCATCTGATACAGCCCCACACAAAAGATTAATACACAAGTTAGCCAACCTTGGAGTGGGTCCCAAGGTGGTAGCCTGGATAAAAAATTGGCTGGACAACAGGACGCAAAGGGTAGTAGTAAATGGAGTCCACAGTGAAGAAAGGACGTTACTAGCGGGGTACCGCAGGGTTCAGTACTGGGACTGGTCCTTTTTAATGTCTTTATAAGTGACACTGCAGAGGAACTGGAAGGAAAAGTATGTCTCTTTGCAGATGACACAAAGATTTGCAACAGGGTTGATACACAAGATGGAGTGGAAAGGATGAGAAAGGACTTGGAAAGGTTGGAGGTATGGTCAGATGTATGGCAGCTTAGATTCAACACAAAGAAGTGCAAGGTAATGCACCTGGGAAACAAAAACCCAGGGAAAGAGTACACACTGGGGGGTGAGATACTGATAACAACAAAAATGGAAAGGGACCTGGGGGTAGTTATATCAGATGACCTAAAGGTGGGCAAGCAATGTGAGAAGGCAGTAAGAAAGACTGGGGGGATACTAGCATACATAGGGAGAGGCATCAACAGTAGAAAACAGGAAGCGGTTATCCCTCTGTACAGACAGTTGGTGAGACCCCATCTGGAGTACTGTGTGCAGTTCTGGAGACCCCATCTCTGCAAAGACATAGAGTGAAGGCTGTCCAGAGGAGGGCAACCAAAATGGTGCAGGATCTGTACCAGAAGACATACGAAGAGAGACTAAAAGAGCTTAATATGTATACCCTTGAGGAAAGAAGGGAGAGGGGGACATGATAGAAACTTTCAAGTATCTTAAGGGAATCAACAAAGTCCAAGAGGGTAGCATCTTTCAGACAAAGAGATGTGCAAGAACAAGGGGGCACAATTTGAAGATAGAGGGGGGATGGCTCAGATGTAATGTGAGGAACTATTTTTTCACAGAGAGGGTTGTGGATGCATGGAACAGCCTTTCTGAGGAGATTGTGGAGTCAAGAACAGTGGGGGAATTCAAGAACACATGGGACAGACATAAGGCAGCCCTAGTGAGGGGTAGGAGGAAGTAGACTGTTGGTTAACTAGGATCTGCAGTTTATCCATCAGGTAGGAAAATGGGCAGACTAGGTGGGCCAAGTGGTCCTTATCTGCCATCAAATTCTATGTTTCTATGTTTTCTGCTGTCAAATTCTATGTTTCTCTTTTTCTATAATTCATGCTTTCTGTGACTAAGTATTTTAAAGATACAGTATATATAACTTGGGGTAACTGGCAAATCTGTGATTCATTTCTGAAAAGACAGGCTACTAATCTATATAAAGAAAGGTTTTCAGCTGTGGCTAAAGGGGTGGGTTGTTTGCTATTTGGAAAAGGGTCCTGTACTCTGTAAGCAGTGGCTCTGGGATTCAGACCTAAAGATACCACAAGTAACAGTCAAGCTAAGTAGTGGCAGCATACCAAGGTGGACACTCAGGCGTCTGAAGAGTTGTAGAACCTGGTAGCACAGAACAGACTGAATTCTGGGAAAGAACCAGTCTGTGACAGTTACCTTTACCATAATGCTAAAGTATGTGATCTACACTTTCAAACATTGTTTCATGAATTACACTTTACATTGCCAGTAACTGCTGCCAATAAAAGTTAAACATATTTGAAATTCCCCAATGATCTTCAAGTTGCTATTACCTTAGAAATTTTACATGCAGCCGGCCCGGTGGTGCTGAGGGCTGAGGCGCTGGTTGCCGTACCTCACACCACGCCTGTGACCCGGGTTCGGGAATGAGTTCAGGTTGCTGGGGGTCGGCAGGGGAAGGAGAGGATGAAGCATTCAATGGACAGCTCTCCTCTCCCAGGGATGGATTGGGTACAGAGACCGACGTAGCCCGACACCTAGTGGAGGCTACTTGTTGACACATTCAGCCTGTTAGATTGGAGTGGTAGGCAGGGCAGCCGGTGGGTGTGCTGCATGCGGACACATGTGCATTATGCCCCCTGCTGGCATTGCATGTCCTGCCTCTGAGGCAGAACAAGGAAAAAGGGGAGCCCCAGTCATTGCAGCTTGATGGCCATCAAAGTTGTACCCGCGCTGGCTCCGGAGGGGACCACCAGGTGCGGATCTGGTTCGGTTGGGGAGTTGATTGACCCATGCCATGGGGGGATTAAGCCATGGGATAACTGGATGGTTGCCCTCACTGGAGACCAGCGCAGGTCAGATGGCAGCCTGAAGGAAGGGATACGGTGATGCCGAGTCTGACTGGGGAGCCCCAGGAAAGAAAGAAATACTTAAAAAAAAAAAGACATGACTACATGCTGTACAGACTTGAAGACCTAGTTGTACCAACAAAGTAAGCAGAAAAGATTATTTTTTAAAAGTGGACTGTTACTTTTTATTTCTGAAACATTTTTTCCTTTTCCTTTGCTCATTAGAGGGGTTTCTACACGATGTTGTTCGCGAAGATGTACGCAGCATTATGTTACCTGGAAGCTAGAATGTCTAGTTCTGCTACCTTTTGTGCCTCACTATCACTGTGACCACACACACTGTGGCCTCGCTAGTGACCAGTCTTGCAACCATTGATTGGCTCTTCCTGGTCACTTGTGATATCACAGTCAGTAAAGTCACAATGCTGAAGTGTGAAGACGAATAAAACTTAACAAGTCAGCCTTCAGGTAAGGTACTCTTCCGCATATATCCAACTAGTACTGTCACATAGAAAATATTTTAATTTACAGAAGGGGTAAAAATAAAGTACCTCAGTCATATACAGAACCAGCTGGCTGCTTTTGAAAGATAGCCCTAGTTTCAGGCAGTGTCCTGGCTTTTTAAAATATTTGTTTTGTAATTTAAAAAAATGGTTGGGAATTGGGTATTCCGACTAACTGGCAGGGTTTTAAAAGGGTTAGATTAATAGGTGTGGACCATTATGTATAATAGAACAGTTGGAAATGTAACTATAAAAAAATGAGATTAAAAATTATGTTAAAACATTCCAGGAGATGGATTACCCTTGTTTATCCAACCCTAGGTGCATAAGATACTTTGTTTCACCTCATGGCCCCCTAGGATCACAGCAACCAATGGTAAGCAAACCCTGGTTATGACTAAATACTTAACAACAACAACAACAAAAGAAAGAAATCTGGAGTTAACTAGAAAGCCCTTGTTTTCATCAAACAAGAACACTGTTCAGCTGGAAAAGAAATATGTTGTTTGGCAAGCCTATATCAGTAGTGACTAACTTATATGCTATTTATTTGTATTATAAACTGGAGACATTGTGTCATGTGCACACCGTGGATAGTGTTACCTACAAGATGTTACTGCTTAGTAGTGATGTACTGAGAGTGAGCTTTTACAAAATTAGTAAAATGACTGCTTGAATGCCAAATTATTACAGACAGGTCAATACCTCCTATATATGAGCAAATATTCTGCATATACTATGTCTGAAACATACCACTGCAATACCTTCAGCATAATACATCTAATAATGTATGGGGAGTTGTGCATTATGAGATTTTCCAGACACCACATGTGTGTTATACCACTTGGTGTGTAATGCCACATGGAGCCTGAGAAGGAAGCTTAAGCTTATCAATGTCAATTGCTCAGCAGGTTGCACACCCACCTCTTAGGATGGAAGATCAGAAGGCTGCTGGTTCCACCGCCACAGCAGGAACTTGGGTTAAATCCCAATACAGACACTCTAGTGCAGCACGAAGGAGGTGCTGCTCTCCTGTGGTGCCATCTTTCGGATGAGACATTAAACCGAGGTCCCATCTGCCTGTTCCAGTGGTTGTTAAGGTGGATGCTAAAGATCCCATGGCACTTCTCAAAAAGAGCACACAATTTTTTTTATTGTGGAAAATATGCAAGGACATGAGAAAACGTTCCAGTATGTATAAATACCCCTTGATATACTACAAAACCAAAACAAAAAAGTCAAATATAACTTTATCTTGTTAAACAAGCTGTCATACCTGATTTTGTCTGTTTTTTTTTAAACACACTCAAAAGAAAAACAAACAATAATTTCAGAAACAAGGGCAAATGAAAACAATAA
The DNA here is from genome assembly GCA_016271365.2 of Neoceratodus forsteri. Taxonomy (NCBI): domain Eukaryota; kingdom Metazoa; phylum Chordata; order Ceratodontiformes; family Ceratodontidae; genus Neoceratodus; species Neoceratodus forsteri. The sequence continues at coordinate 782,306,793 of CM028133.1, forward strand.
CTGCAGCACTCATCTGTTAAACATTGGATTAGTTATCCATGTGCAATGCCTCCAGAAATACCCTAATTGGTGTGATGGTAGAGTGTTTGTTTTACAAATTATATAGTTTCTATACTGCTGTTTTCACCCTCAGAACAATGTCAGTGGCCCGTACTATCTTCTGCTGCAACATGACAGCACATACAGCTTGCCAAAGGTAATATTTATACTTTATGAAAATTAGGTTTATGGTGCTGTCATATTTTTATAATCTCCCAGGGAATAACCCAAGAATTGCCATTTCATAAGAAATGGGGTAAGCATTCTTGTCCCCAGAAATCTGCAACAAAAGGACCCAAAAAGCTACCATAGATGGACATACTAAGAAAAAAATGTTCCTGTGTTTCGAATTCCAGAGGGCAAGTAGGACCAACGCATTTACAGTCTTCCAAAGCCTTATGTTTCATGGAGTTTTCTACTTCTAAGTTTTCCATGACAAGACAGCCAATTAACATCCAAAATATATATGGGGATTGTTTTACCCGTTGACTGAAGGAAAGCTATATCTTCCTGCCAAGCAGGGCAGAGTGAGAGCTTTAACAGGAATGAAACATTTTTCAAACAAAGTATTTTTCGCACCACAGGACAATGGTGCTACAGAAACAAACCAGTCCTGCTATCATATATTCCGGCACCCGTGAATTGGAAAAACTGCCAGGGAAAAGTAACTAGTGCATTTCACACCTCACAGTTCTTTATCAAAAAAGGGTGATGATAAAGCACTGTGAAGTGTGAAATGCATTAGGTGGCTCACAATCTTTGAAGCTTTGTATTTTTTGCATCTGAGAGACATTTTCTAATAAAGAATATTGTACCTAGCTACTTTTCTCTGGTGTCCCCCCAAGTCACGGGTGCTGGAATACATAATAGTTGGGATGAAAATTTGTTGTTTAAGACTGTGCAATACAACTGGTTTCTACTTTGGAAGGTTACCATTAATAGTGTAACATTCCATTGAGGAATTGTAGAAATTAATGGCTTCATGCTCGATGTGAGCCTTATATTACTGGAAGCAGTTGGTATTCTTAAACGTCCCTGATCCCATTTTCCCTTTAAAGGAAATAACCACTCGGCTATCAGTGAGTACCATAAAGTAGCTTTACCACCTAATACTGGAGAAATACTGCAATTTATAAACATGCTATGAAAGAAAACAATGGGATTAATCATCCTAATACCACCCCTGCAATAATCTAGGTAGGTGTAATCCTGCTTAAGTGGGTTCAGAAGGCTACCGCACGTACCTTGTAAGAATGTATTATAAGTGAAAAAAGAAAGGCAAAGGAAGGGATAGTGAGACTGAAGGGGGAGGATGTGGGCCATGTGGAGGATGACAACAGTAAACAGGGTTTTTTTTAACTCTAAAAATTGATTCACGTTTTGCTCATAAAAGTGCTATAACATTGTGAAAATGCATAGCGTTTGCCTCACTGTGTTTAACAAACATAACACTCCTAGAAGACCTATATAAATACTTTCTGTACAGTTAGCATTGCCCCAAGGAAAAAACTGCTAGTCAATTATTTAAAACCCTGGCAAAGCTGACATATTGAACAGGTATTTCTGCTCAGTCTTTACTGAGGAAGAGGAGGGTAATGGGTCTGAAGGGAGTACAAGGGGTGGGAATGATGCAGAAATGGACACAAGTCCCATTACATGAGAAAGGATCCTGAAGGAACTGGAAATAATAACAGTTGATAAAGCAATGGGACAAGATGGGGTGCACCCCAGGGTCCTTAAAGAACGAAGAGAGGTGGTGGCTGAACCTCTGGCAATCCTGTTCAGCCGAGCACTGGAAACAGAGGAGGTACCCAAAGAATGGAGGACAGCAGATGTAGTCGTCTTATACAAAAGTGGGAACAAAGAGGAAGCGGGGAACTACAGACCAGTCAGCCTCACCTCAGTAGTGGGGAAGATCATAGAAGCACTACTGAAGGAGAGATTGGTGGAACATCTGGTTGTCAATGGACTACAGGACCCAAGGCAGCATGGTTTCACCAGAGGGAGGTCATGTCAGACCAACCTCATTGAATTTTTGACTGGGTAACTAGGTAGGTGGATCAGGGGAGGGCTGTGGACATGGCCTATCTGGACTTTTGCAAGGTCTTTGACACTGTGCCATATAGAAGACTATTACACAGACTGGGGAATATGGGTGTGAGCAGGACAGTAGTGCAGTGGGTAGGTAACTGGCTGGGAGGCAGGTCACAGAGAATGGGGGTAAATGGCTGTCACTCCACAGAGAGAAAAGTGACCAGTGGGGTACCACAGGGATCAGTGCTGGGACTGGTCCTATTCAACATCTTCATCAGTGACATTGCGTAGGACCTAGAAGGCAGAATTTCCCTGTTTGCTGATGACACAAAGCTCTGTAACAGAGTAGACACACCAGAGGGTGTAGACAGAATGAGAAGGGTCCTGCAGAAACTTGAAGAATGGTCAGTGGTTTGGCAGTTGAAATTCAGTGCAAAGAACTGCAAGATAATGCATACGGGGCACAAAAACCCTGGCACAATATATCAGTTGGGGGGTGAGGACATAGCATGCACCAAGCAGGAAAGGGATCTTGGGAGTATCATCTCTGATGACCTCAAGGTAGGGAAACAGTGTGACAAGGCAGCAGGTATAGCAAATAGGATGCTGGGATGCATAGGCAGGAGCATCACCAGCAGGAAAAAGGAGGTCATAATTCCACTATACAAGACACTAGTGAGGCCCCACCTGGAGTACGGTGTACAGTTCTGGAGACCTTACTCATGTAAGGACAGAGACAGAATAGAGAAGGTTCAGAGGAGAGCAACAAAGATGGTACATGGATTGCATCACAAGTTCTATGAGGACAGGTTGAATGAACTGAATATGTACTCCCTGGAAGAGAGGAGGGAGAGAGGGGATATGATAAAGACATAAAAGTATCTGACAGGGAGGAACAGGATGCAGGAATACACTATTTGTAAGCATAAAAGATGTTCCAGGACTAGAGGGCATGGGATGAAGCTGCAGGGAGGACAATTCAGAGGAAACATGAGGAAGAATTTCTTCACAGAAGGGGTGGTGGACTAGTGGAACACCCTGCCAGATTTGATGGTGGGGGCTGAAACAATCATGGGATTTAAGAATGCATGGGAAAGACATAAAGTAATTCCGGAGGTCAGGGTTAAGGGGCAACAGACTTCTAGGAAAACAAAGTAAACTTACAAGCTCAAATGGGCAGACTGGGTGGGCTGTAGGCCCTTATCTGCCAACACTATCTATATATCTCTGTATCTATATATCTTTTGCCTCTGTTGCAAAAGGTGGAGGAAAAATGGGTGCTGCAAAAAAAAGGGGCAAAATCAAAGATTTCAGTAGAGATAGATGTTTACATGTTGATAATATCTTATGCTTACACAGATTTACCTTGCTGCTATACACAGATATTATAGATTCCCAGTTAAACAGGCATCATTATCGGTTCCAAAGCACCAAATGTAATATCCAGGATTGCCCTGTGTGAATTTGGTTTTCCCTCCTCATTCATTGACTGGGTCAAATTGTTACACTTACACCTTCAGCCAGGATATTCTGTAATGGTGTCCTTTCCCCTACCTTTGAGTTACAAAAAGGCACCAAACAAGGATGCCCTATTTCTCTCTAACTCTTTCATTTATATTTTGAACACCTAACAAGAAGGATCTTGGCCGATAACATAAAGGGCATCAAGGTGGGGGACTTCAGATATAACATTTCCACCTATGCTGAAGATGTGCTCCTACTTCTTGAAAACCCAGCCCACTCTATTCCAGCAGCTCTTACCCTGCTGCAGGAATCTGGGCATTATCAGGGTATAAACTGAATCTCGATAAAACCTGTATAATGCCACTCAACCATTATATACTCAAAACGCAGGTAATGCATAGGGGGGCACCTGGTGACCTGACTCAAAATACTTGGGCATTTTTATTACCTAGAGTAAGAAGTTACAGTTCTCTAAAAAGCTAGCCAGGAGGAGGAGAAGTTGGCTTGCTAGTGGGTCTGGTTCTGCTGGGGTAGTAGAGCGGATTGGGGGGATAGATGTAGTAGGAACAAGGAGAAACCATGGGGCAAAACGGGGCCAGGAAAGGGGATCTCCCTGTCTGTTTCTCATACCTAAGGGTTCCACCTTGAGGGGGCAGATAACCTGGTCTACCTTGGTGACCTATCCTACTCAGGCAGTGCTGTGCAATGCCAGGTCCATTAAGAACAAGACAGCGATTATCGCTCATCTTGTTAGGTCAGCTGACCTGGCTTGCATCACAAAGACTTGGCTGGATGGAAATGCTGGCCCAATATTGAATTCAGCAATTCCAGTTGGGTACTTGGTGATACACCGCCTCAGAGAGGATTGTGGGGGGGAAGGGTTGACACTTGTTTTAAAATGGATCTGAACCTTGTAGACATCCCATTGGGAACAACCAGATCCTTTCAGCGTATCATGGGTGCAGGTGCAGGCTGCAGGACACTTCTCATCTACTGTCCACCAGGTGATGGGAGGGAATTCCTACAGGTAGAAGATGATTTCATTGTTGACCTGGTGTTGGAATTCCCCAGATGGATAATTTTGGCTGGTTTTAATACCTGGGTTGACGATGAACTCTCGCATTTTGGACAAGACTTCCTCCAACTGATGAATTTATTGGGCCTGACACAGGTGATTACCTATGCCACCCACAGTCACAGGCACTCATTGGATCTGATCTTCCTTCTTGGGATGGGGATCTCCAACTTGGTGGCTTAACCAGTCAGGTGGTCAGACCATCATACTACAGAGTTCAGATTCGAGGCCCCCCAATAGACCTGCTTCTATGGAGATGGTCCAGTAATGCCCTTTGAGGGGTTTGACTCCATATGGTCTTATGGTGGTGCAGGACCTATCAGGCCTGCCGAGTGTAAGCAGGGAACCAGGGGAGCTGGTCACTAGCCTATAATAAGGCAGTGATAGGTGCCCTCAATTCCCTGGATCCTGTCCTTGTTAGACCCCTTACTGTTTGCCCAAAGTCCCCTTGATTTGATGGGACTTTGAAGGAGTTGAGGCACTGGGGTTGAGGGTTGGAGCACTGCTGGCAGAAATCAGGCCTGCCTAGTGAGAAACTTAAATTGATGGCCCACTACAAGGACTATCAATCTGCAGTCTCTTGTAACAAGGCAGAATTCCTGTCCAAAGAGATTGCTGCAGTGAGGAATTGACCTGCTCAGCTCTTCCAGACTATTGACAGACTGTGCATTCCAGACTGTCTCCAGTCGCAGGGAGCCTTTTTGCTGGTTAAGTGCGATGAGTTTTTCTACTATCAGGTCCAAGATCTGCTTCAGTGCCCTCTATTGGGTGTTGTGGTGACCAGCAGGAGGTTACAGGTCCAAGGTTTGCCTGCTCTGATTTCGACCAGCCGGTGATCGTGGACATTGTGCGGGTCATCCAGGGTATGCGTCTAACCAGCTGTAGTTTGGATCTGGGCCCAACATGCCTCCTTGTGGGGTGTTTTGAGGTCATTGGCCCAGTCCTTGCTGAGACTGTCCAGAGCTTGTTGGATTTAAGAGTGTTTTCTGACCCCCCTGAAGTAGACAGTACTAATTCCCCTGCTGAAAAAAAGCTTCCCTTGACCCAGACTGCTTAGCCAACTACCGACCTGTCTCTAACCTTTCCTTTGTGGGCAGTGTTATTGAGAAGGTGGTTGAAGCACTGCTGGATGACCATTTAACATCTCATGACATCTACAATCCTCTCCAGTCCGGTTTCAGGAAGAGGCATAGTACCGAGACTGCCCTTGTCCAGGTGCTTAATGATCTCCCAATAGCGAGGGATCAGAGGAGCTGTTCCATCTTGGTTCTTCTCGATCACTCTACAACATTTGACATTGTGGATCATGGGGTGATGTTATAATGCCTGTGGATACACTGTGGACTTCTGGTATGGTCCTCAGATTGTTTCGATCATTCCTCACTGGCAGGACGCAAAGAGTGGTGTCAGGAATTTATTCCTCATCCCTCTCCCCCGTCATGTGGGGTTCTGCAAGGCTCAGTGCTGTCCCCCATGTTGTTTGCAGTGTATATGCGGCTGTTGGGAGAAATTATAAGGTAGTATAGGCTGAGTGTTCATTGTTATGCAGATGATACTCAGTTCTACATGTCCTTTATACCCGGGCAGGTTGATGCGGTCTCGGTCTTTAACAGCTGCCTCTCCGAGATCCAGAACTGGATGAGTGCCAGCTAGCTGAAGTTGAACTCAGGCAAAACCAAGGTGCTGGTTGCTGACCCTGGTCACCAAGGCATTGGGTTGCTGGTGGGTCCTCTCTCTGGGCTTTTTCTCAGGGGTGACCAGCTGCTTACCTCAGACCGGGTGTGAAATCTGGGCATTGTGTTCATTAGTGGCCTGACATTAAAATCTCAGGTGTCTGCTGTCATTAAATCCTCATTTTCCCATCTGAGGAACATCGCCCGTATCAAGTGCCTGATCCCGCCTGACAATCTTCTAACATTGGCCCATGCCTTTGTGACCTACTACCTTAATTACTGCAATGCCCTCTACCTGGGGCTACAGGGGGTTGATAGCCACCGATTGCAGCTGGTTCAGAATGCGGCAGCCAGGCTGTTGACTGGTTTATCAAGAGCTAGCCATGTCACTCCTGTGCTCCATGAACTGCACTGGCTGCTTATGTATTGGCGGATCACCTTCAAGGTTGAATTACTGACCTATAAAGCCCTACACGGGCAGGGACTGTGTTACCTGCACGATCTTTTTCGTTCCTACTGCCACCCCCCCCCACTCACTCCAGTCCTCTAATGAGGGATTACTAGAGGTTCCCAGGGTCTGTTTGAAGACCTCGGGGCTCATTCTTTTGCCTTTGCTGCACCAACCCTGTGGAATTCTCTACCTCATTGGATTAGAGAGTGCCTGACTGTCGAGGGTTTTAAATCTGCCCTAAGAACTCATTTATTTGCTCTAGCTTTCCCCGATTGATTGGCTCAGATATATAGTTGTCCTCCTGTTTTAAGATTACTGTTGTATTATTTTATATGTGTTTTATTGGTTTTAATGTACGTACATGTACAACATTATGATCTTTTCTGGAACAGCATTTAACAAATAAAGATTACTTGTTTGCTTGCTTGCTAAGATTCCCTTCTCACTTGAATCAGACAGGAGAAGAAATGCTGGATGTCTCTCCTTTTGACTCTGTGGGCTAGAATTAATGTTACAAAAATGAATGTCCTTCCCAGGTTGTTATACTTCCTGGGATGACAGGTTGTGTGCTTCCAAACACCTGGTTCATCTTAAATCCACCCTCTCTTCCTTTCTTTGGAGTGGTAAACCCTCTCACAGATCTACCTTAAGTTAACCCCTTTAAAAGAGCATGGTGGGCTACAGCTCCCTGACTTTAGACTATACTATCTTGCCATCCATGCAGGTCAATTATTATGGTGAAGAAAATACACAGAGCAAGTAGACACCCTAACCTACCTTCCCCAATGGAAAGTTTTGGAGTTTAATCTACATCAAAAAGTGGGCGTCAACACAAAGGCCCTCCTTAATATCCCTTAAAATAACCTCCTGCAGCTCCTGAAAACTACTGCCATTGGTACCTCGGTCTTGTTTAGTAAACAACTTCATAGACTGCTGGGCAAAAGCCCCTGCCTGGGTCATGAACAACCACTAACAGGTAATCCAAACTTTGAAAGATAGCACAAAACCTTTCCAGCAAACTTTCTGGGTGCTGTCGAGTAACACAGTCTTAATAAGCTAATTGATGGGAATGCCCTTGTACCATGTAACAAGTTTATAAAAACTATGGCACCCAATCATATACAGGTCTTCACTTTCCTCCAACTCCAACACATGCTTGTTTTAGCCCTAGGCCCAAGCCCTGACAGACTGGGAACTTTGCTGAACGTGATGAGCTGGGGACATCAGCAGAACATCATGCCACTTTAAATAAAAAGCTATTATCTCTCACCACCAGTCAGGAGAATGCTTCCTGCCCATACTGGCAGTCCGAATTCCCCGAACGCACCATTCCAAGCAACATAACTGCTATGTGGAAATGAATTTATAGCTTTTTTTAAATTTGATGGCTTAAGGTTAATGCGATCTATAAATCAACCACAATCTATACTATGCCCCATTAAAATTATATAAAATGGATAAGTTTAACTCTCACTTATGCTCCAGATGTAAGCATAATAGAGATACACTGAAGTATATTCTATGGCATTGACCCAAAGCTAGACCCCTATGGGATGAGGTCAAATTATGACTGGATCCACTACTGGGATTGAAAGATGCTTTCACCCCTCAAATATGTCTACTAGGGCTCAATCTAGACACTGCTTTTTGTCAAAGGAAATATTACATTTTCCTTATCTCAGCTATTGTTAAAACGCTTATTCCCAAACAATGGATTGATGGTGTAGTGCCTACGTATCACATTTGGCATAACTCAATCCTGGAGACATTATGAATAAAGAAAATGACTTGTCACATGAATAATGCACAGTCACTATATCAAAGAAGATGGGGAATGTTGGATGCTCTGTTTTTAACTGTATGAATGTGTTCTAAGTTAATGCAGATCCTTAGTATTTTCTGCTTTCTTAATGTAGTCTTAAATCTAGAATTGTGTCCTATTTATATCTTTCTGTATCAGCACTATTGTAGCCCTGCTCATTCCCTGAATGTTGACGGGTCAGGCAGACAGTTCCCAAGTGGTTTGTTCTATTCAGTGTTAACTGTTTTGTTATATTTTCTCTAAAAACCAATAACGTTTTCTATTTACATAAAAAGAAATCCACCATTATCTGTTGGATTTGTGATCTTAAGTTACCTTTCTGTTCATGTGCTTTGGCAATAAGTTGTTGTAGATGTATCCTCAGGTTTCGGTGTAAATATCCTGAGATTGATTGACAGCCTGTTTTATAAAAAAAATTCTTAAAGTCCATTTTAGAGTCAAGCTACCATTCTGAAGTAGAATCATATACACATAGAATTCAGGTTCTTGCCCAAAAGAGATCTTACCATTTCCGAGCCACTCTGTTTAGCTTCCATAGGAAATGTTTTTTCTGTCTCAATTGAATTCCCAGGGTACAGCTACAGGATACAGCTAAATGGTTTGATGTTTCTATTGGCGCTGTACATGCCCCTGTCACTATATTTTTTTATACAAATAAAACAATACAGATTGCAAGCACACCTTGCACATATGTTTCGGCACCAACATGATGTCCTGCTTTATAACTGTCTTATAAGTGAGCAGTCTGAATGATGTTAATTATACAATTCATATCACTCAAAATCTGGATGTCACTCCAACTCTATAGACAGTCCACAATTAAAATCTCCTCCAAAAATTAACATTCTGTTTGTATGCAACACAGGCTGTATTGTTTTAAATGGCTCTACACTTGCTGATTCTGCTTGACTGGCATAAATATTAATAAAGCAGCACTTCGGCTTACCACATGCCACATCTAACAATAACACTCTTCCAGGCAGTATTTCTACCAATCTTCTGACAGCAAAACAGGTTCCTTTTAACAAGACAGCTACACCAGCACAAACATCTTCCCCTGGGACCAAAAAAGAACATACTGCAGTCCACGATCATTAAGCCTGGGAAACCTCAATAAAAGTGTTGAGCCTGGTATCCTGAAGAAATACAATATTACCCAACAAGTTATTTAGAATACGCAAGGTTGTGGGATGTCCTTTATGACTGACATTAAGTGGCAGTAGGCTAAAAAATAGATCCTCTACACATGGGGCAATATCATAGGATATCAAGTAACCTTGGCCTGAGATCTGGTTCTCTCTTAGTCTTTTAGCCTTGGAAACAACAGGCTGGAGTGTGATGAACAATCCATAACCAATAAGGCCACAAAGGATGCTTCCAAATCCCCATCCTCCTCCTCTGTGTCCCTCCACTGCTAACGCTTACTCAAAGCACAACGGAAGCATTCTGGATAGGGGGATCAATCCCAGTCCTTTCACAGAAGAAAGGGTTCTGAAAGAACTCCTAAAACTGAAGGTGGGCAAACCAATGGGGCCTGATGGGATTCTCCCCAGAATTCTAAAAGAATTAAGGGGATAACTAGTGACACCACTGACTACCCTTTTTAACAAATCATGGGAGGATGGTATGATACTGGAGGAGGGTGGATGAGATGCCCCTTCACAAAAGTGGCAGTAAGACAAAGGCAGGAAACTACAGACCTGTCAGTTTGACCTCTGTGGTAGGGAAAATGATGGAATCACTTCTGAAAGGAAAGAATTGTTGAGTACCTAGAGGCCAGTGGGGCACAGGATCCAAGGCAGCACAGATTCATAATGGGAAGGTCATGTCAGACAAATCTAATTGATTTCTTTGACTGGGTGACCAAAGTAGTAGACCAGGGAGGGGCTGTGGACATTGCCTACCTACATTTTAGCAAGGCATTTGACACAGTCCCACACAAAAAATTAATAAACAAATTAGCCAGCCTGGGAGTGGGTCCCAGGGTGGTAGCCTGGGTAAAACACTGGCTGGACAACAGGACACAGAAAGTGATAGTAAATGGAGTCCACTCTGTTGAAAGGGGGGTTATTAGTGGGCTACTGCAGGGTTCAGTACTGGGTCCAGACCTTTTTAATGTCATTATAAGTGACATTGCAGAGGGACTGGAAGGAAAAGTATGCCTCTTTTCAGATGACACAAAGATCTGCAACAGGGTTGCTACACAAGGGGGGTGGAAAGGATGAGAAGGGACTTGGCGTGGTTGGAGGAATGGTCAGAAGTATGGCAGCTTAGATTCAATGCAAAGAAGTGCAAAATAATACACCTAGGAAATAGAAATCCAGGGGAAGAGTACACAATTGGGGGGGGGTAGTAACAACAACAAAAATGGAAAGGGACCTGGGGTAATCATATCAGATGACCTTAAGGTTAGCAAGCAATGTGAGAAGAGAGTAGGGAGGGCTGGGGTGATACTGGGATGTATAGGGAGAGGCATCACTAGCAGAGAACAGGACGTTTTTGTCCCTCTGTACAGACAGTTGGTGAGACCCCATCTGGAGTACTGCATCCAGTTCTGGAGACCCTATCTCCATAAGGACATAGAAAGGATGGAGGTAGTCCAGAAAAGGGCAACTGAAATGGTGCAAGGTCAGCAGGAGAAGGCATACGAGGAGAGACTAAAGGAGCTTAATATGTACAGTATACCCTTGGGAGCGAGAGGGGGGACATGATAGAAACTTTTAAGTACTTCAGTGGAATCAACAAAGTCCAAGAGGGTAGCATCTTTCAGAAAAAGAGATGTGCAAGAACAAGGGGACACAATTTGAAGACAGAAGGGGGACGACTCAGGGGCAATGCGAGGAAGTATTTTTTCACAGAGAGGGTGGTGGATGCATGGAACCACCTTCCTAAAGAGGTTGTGGGGTCTTAAACTGTGGGAGAATTCAAGAATGCATGGGACAGACATAAGGTAGTTCTTGTGGGGGGTAGGAAGAAAAAGGGCGTTGGTTAACTAGGATCTGCAGCTTCTCCAGTAGGTAGGGAAATGGGCAGGCTAGGTGGGCCAAGTGGTCCTTATCTGCGGTTAAAGTCTATGTTTCTAAAGCACTGTACCTGTTCTTTGTAGAAATAGGCTGAGGTCTTTTACTTTCCAGGCTTCCTCCTAGTGTGAACCCTCCTTTGCAATAATGCCTCAGTCAAAGATGTTTCAGGAGATGGGGAAGTGGTCATGTGGTCTTCCTTATCCTCCATAATGTATGTCAGCAGGTTCAGGAGGTCGTACAGAAGTGTGCACCAGTCCTTGTGGATGGCCTGCATCAACTGTGTAGGAAGTAGTGATGTCTAGGCTTCTCCTTCCTTGCCCTTCTGTAATACAACTTGGAACGGGGGCATTGGAATCACCTCTTCAGGATGCTGTGGTTCTGGAGAATGCAGGGCAGGAGACCTGGATCCCACTGCCTGAGATGGGACCCTGTCTCTGTGGTGTGAGGATCCCTTAGTACCCTAGTCACAAGCCTGGAACTCTGTAACAGTTTGTTCTTGCTCCTGTACAACCCTATCCAGCTGATTATGCACTGTACAGGGACATTGTCTATAGGAGTACAAAGTTTTGTTGCATAAATTGCATCAAAACACATCTGGACAATTCAGACTGACGTGCCCATAGTCCAGACATAAACTGCACCTAGGTATATCGCAAACCAAATTCAGATGGGCCCTAGCCTCGCATGTATGACATGTTCTTGGTTGTCCCTGGTACAATACAACCCATGGTCTCTACCTACATAAAAACTACTTGGCAGATGGGATACCCTTGTGTTCATTTGCTTTAACTGAACTTTAACCATCTACCCCCATGTCCAGACAGAAGCTATGTCCAGAACTTGGGCTAGGCAGTGCAGCACTTTGCACCTTTGTAATAACAAATATAATACATCAGCTACCTTAACTCCTTCACTCCTAAAAATTAAAGAAATATTTTTAACAGTATGTTTGGTTAATGGACTTGGAAATAAGGTTTCCACAGAGAAGTCTCCTTGATATGATCGTATCTTTCCCAAAAATGTTCAAGGAACTACATATAACATATATCAAATATAGACTCTCCCCTACATTGATCAATGCATACAAGCCACACCACCTCTATATTTAAGGCATATGGCATTTCATCTTTGTGCAGGCTCCCCTAATACATTAAACAAATCCATCACCCAAAAGCTCCCTTGGTTGCTCCCCAGCTGCTATAGGTGCTCCCCTCATGGCTACTCTTCATTAGTAGTATGCTCCCTAGTATCCTCAGTTGCATGACTGGTAGAAATGTTAGGGGCTGTATTATGGTTAGTGTCTCTTGAAGAACCCTCCCAGGCAGAGTCAGGGTTCACTGTCTCAGAATGAGGCTCACAAGTATGGATGACTTCCTGCACACACCAAGGGTGAAACTGGGTCACAATGCCTCAGAAAAGAGACACCTGTACTCTGTGTACTGCTTGACACTAAGTGGGTTGTAGGCAGTGCAGCACCTGCTGATATCGGAGAAACTGCAGTTGCACCACTGGCAGACAGCACCTGTTGCTAAGCGCTACTAGGTGCAGCTGAGGATTGTAATGTTGGGGGAGCAATCATGCCTGTGGGTACATGTAATTCGTGAATAATATTAATTGGGGAATTCACACTCTGGTGTTTTGTTTTACAGACTCAATCATGACAGGCTGTAGAAGAAGCTGCAGGCGCTGTGTGTGGATTTGCCTGCACTCACTCCCCTGTGCACCCATCATAATTTAACCACCGATACAGGCCCAGGAGAAGTCCAGTACTTCCTGGTTTTGTCATTCCAGCACCCAGCAGCTTGTACAGCAGTCTCTGGACAGTACTCAGTTATCTGGTCCGGATTCGGTGTAGGGTCAGGCCATCCCTGGCATACCCCCAATCGGTTACATGCATAAGGTTGATTTTGACCAGTTTCCAATGTGGAAGACACACTGTCACTTTGCCAGATGAAAGCGTGTCAGAAGAGGGAGCATCTAACAACTTTACAGCTTGTACAATGTGTTGACCCTCTTGCTGCACAGGTGACTGTTTGCAGCTTCCACTAGAAACTGTGGCAACCTGCTGTGCCTTACTGCTGGAGGGCTGATGCTTAGCATGTTTTTCATTCTCTTCAGCCAGTAGTCAAAAAAGATAAGCTCTGCACTTAATCACTGCCTCATTAAGGATTTTATCCTCCAGCTCCTTGTTGGCTCCTCATCCGATCCAGTGGCATCAGCACTCCCCTATTCTTCCTCAGAAGGAAGTGTTTACAGCAGTTTGGGAAAACTCAGATAGTTCCAATGATTTTAGTTCTGGTACAGGTTAGTCTGTTTCACTATCCATTTTTATGTTGCTTGCATGCATGTGCAAGAAACATAGTGCCATCATTGGAGATTTCGGAGGTGTGTCACCTCCTCCTCCAATTCAGTCAGTGTGCTGGCAGGCGTGGCCCCTGTAAGGCAATGCATTTTGGAGCTGTCTATGACATGCTCCAAAATGCAGTGGCATACAGTTGAAAGGGGGAGCTACGCTCAGTGAGCACCGATAAGAAGCGGTAGCTCCCCCACACGCAGGCGCACGCCCCTCAAGACACACTGTATAGCCGACGGGTGTCCAATCCTCGCCGGGCTGAGCTGCCCTCCCCCCACAGTAGTAGTTGCCACGCTGGGGAGCCCACCCTAGCGTAGCAAGCAGTCTCTTGCCGGACGGGGTGCCCAATCCCCGCCGGCTGAATGCCCCTCGTTTTGACACGCCTGGGAGCCCACCCCAGCGTGGCAATAAATTCCATGGCTGATGGGGGTGCCCAATCCCCTGCCGGCTGAATGCCCCCCTGTCATTTTGCCATGCTGGGAGCCCACCCCAGCGTGGCAACAATTCTGTGGCCAACGGGGTGCCCAATCTTCGTCGGCTGAACGCCTCCAACATCCTCGTCACATGCTGGAGCCCACCCCAGCGTGGAAAGGACCCAAGTCGTTTTTTTTTTTTTAAACCTGAAAACCGAAACGGTCCCGCTGCGTGCCTCCCAACCCCACAACCCGCACCCACCCACTGCGCACTCAGCCTCCCCACACCCCCACCCCATACTTACCTCCGGACTCCAGCGCGACGATCTTCGGTGGACCGGGAACACGTCTGCACTCTTCAAAGCCGACCGCGAACTGAGGAAATGCCGGTAAGCTGTATAATGGGCTACAGAGGGGTTTCAACTTTGTTGCATATCTCAGGCATTTTTGGAATTTTTGCGCCAAATTTTCAACATGGGGTTTTTGGGACCCCTTCTCATGAATGATGTCACTGTCATGGCGTTATTCGGGCCTGAAGGGTGATTTCGCGCAGTGACTGTGAAATCACCCTTCAGGCCCGAATACCACCATGACAGTGGCATCATTCATGAGAAGGTGTCCCAAAAACCCCATGTTGAAAATTTGGTGCCAAAATTCCAAAAAATGACTGTTTTATGAGCGTTCGTTGCGCAGTTCCTACGCAGGCTCGTAAGTTCGAAAAATTTCAATATTTTCACTCCAGATTTTCAACATTGCCATTTTACCACACCTCCTTATGAGTAGTACAGCTGTCATTTTTCACATCTCACCCAAAATGTGTTTCCGCCCATGTGGCGCCAGAATAAGCGCAGTCGGTGTCTTGAAATCAATGTACAGGACAAATTAAGAAAATCACAGTGACACTGTTCATGAGCAGAGGTCTTAAAATGGCTATGTTGAAAATTTGGTGAAAAAATTCCTAAAATGACTGTTTTATCGAGCGCTGCTATGCAGTTCTACGCATGCTGTAAGTTTGCGATTTTCAATATTTTCACTCCAGATTTTCAACATTGGCATTTTTATCACCTCCTCATGAGCAGTACAGCTGTCATTTTTCACATCCTGCCCAAAACATGTTTCCGCCCTTGTGAGCGCATATAATGGCGCAGTCGTGTGCGTAACTCAATGTATGGGACACATTAAGAAAATCACAGTGACACTGATCATGAGCAGAGGTCTTAAAATGCCTGTGTTGAAAATTTGGTGAAAAAATTCCTAAAAATGACTGTTTTACGAGTGTGCGTTGCACTGTTCCTACGCACGCTCGTAAGTTTGCGAATTTTCAATATTTTTACTCCAGATTTTCAACGTTGCCATTTTACCACACCTCCTCATGAGCAGTACAGCTGTCATTTTTCACATCCTGGCCAAAACGTGTTTCCGCCCATGTAGCACACAATGGCACGGTCGGTGTGCAAACTCAATGTATGGGACACATTAACAAAATCACAGTGACATTGTTGATGAGCAGAGGTCTTAAAATGGTTATGTTGAAAATTTGGTGAAAAAATTCCTAAAAATGACTGTTTTACGAGCGTGCATTGCGCAGTTCCTACCCACGCTCGTAAGTTCGCAAATTTTCAATATTTGCACTCCAATGACTTCCAAATACCTAAACAGCACATAGAAGCAAGCAACATTCGGCATTGATAAATGCTTGTTTACTCAGTTGAGTGCCAGAACAGTAGTGGTGCTATTAGAGAAGCTGAAGAAATTAGGCGTAGAGGGATAAGAACCTTCTACACCTCCATCCTCCATGCCCACCATCTTGGTCAGATCAACAGGGGCTCCCCCTACAGCAAGAGTAGGGGAATTTTTATTGAAACAAGACAAAACCAAAACTGCATATACAAATAAATACTGAAATCAAAACATATTCATACCCAAATAACTAAACACATGCAAGTTCTGAATTCAAATATGCCCCAAAAATCAGGTAAAAAAATAAACTATCCTCCCTTAATAATGTGGTCTAATAACAACAATGCTGATTCCATTGTGTATTAGGGTAGAAACCACTTAATTTCTTTCCAGGATGCCTGAAACACTGATGCTATTAATAGTTTCATTTCATTTGTATAGACTTGCGTACATTCCTTATTAATCTTTTCAATTAATCTAGACTGTGGAATGTCCTGATGCTGTAAGACAAACTGGCACTGAACTTGCCATATACACCATTTAAAGTATGCTAAAAGTACTCTTACTATGCACAAGTGAAATTTCCTCCAACCCCTCTCCTATCTCTCCGTAAATTAAATTATCATAATTCATGTTCCTAAACTGTGGTTCATTCCAAATAATAGCTAATTTATTCCAAAAACAGGCAATATATGAGGACTGAAAAAAAGATGATTTGCGGTTTCCATCTGTAAATCACATCCTTGTCTGATGCAATACCGATCTTCCAAACTTTTGTGTTCCTAGAAATACAGATGTTGTTGACAACATAGCCAAACTATATCTCACAATTGTTTTATTGTATTCTGTGATCCTGTAACTGATCTATCAGCCAGTGTTCAGCAATTCCAGGGCTACAGTCAAACAAGGGCATTTCTGAAAATAAAAAGATTTTTTGATTGTTTCATATATTCTATTTTTTTAATCATATTGAATTGTGGAACATTTTAGTTTCCGCTGTTTAAGTTGCTTGAAACAGTCAATAACAGAGCCTAACGCTTGAACTGAAACCCCTTTAAATGATTTCAAAGTATTATTTATCCAAGGATCAAACAACATCTTGCTTCTCTGCTGCAGGTATTGCAAAAGAACATGTAGAAAATTAAGTTTTACAAAACAACAAAAGAGAATGATTATGGGTTATTTATACTGTAGCTAGTCCACCCTCTTTAACAGCATAATATGTTTAATTTGTTTTTAACAGATTTGAGGTGACTACTACAAAGTACCCTGAAAGAAATTCTACAAATTCTAGTTTCCAAATTCATCGGTAATGCATGTACCACACTTAAATATCAAAAAAAATGGAAGAATAAAAGATTTACATAGAAAAACACATTTTTCTTTGACATGGGCCAGTTCTACTCTCTACCTTTGATTCTACAACATGTATTTTACATTAGTTCTTTTCTGCCATGTTTGTCACCCAAATTCTATGCCTAAAACCCTCAGATGTCCTTTCTCCATTTTGATTCAATTCACCTCTCCCAATCCTGCTCTCTCTGGACCTACTGGCGTTACAGTGCTTTTATCTAAATGATTAAGTTCTGACCCTAATATATCACCAAATTCTTGTTGACTAACTATAGCTCTTTCCCCAGAACTTATATTTAGAACCAGTAAACACAGACCATCTGCATAGGCCACGATTTTCTGTGGAAAGAGGCCTATTGTTGTATATAATAACTCTACTTCCCTTAAATGCTCTATGCAGTTTATGCAGAGCAGGGTCTAAACAAAACATGTATAATGGGGGATAAGGGGAAATCTTGATGGATCCCTTTCCTCACTCTAAATGTCTTGCCCAGTTTCTCATTTACCATAGGGGTTATTGTTGCACCTTCATAAAGTCTCTCTAGCCATTCTACAAATAATGTAGGGAACCCATATTTCATTAATATGGTGAATACATTTATTTATTTATATGTTCAATTTGGAAGTACACCATTGAGCACAAGTGTTCATTTACACAAATTCCTCGTCATCAGTAGTTTACAGCACAATTTCAAATAATAAAGGAAATTACATGAGCGTAGAGGCAAATTACAAGGCAGCACAAAATGTGTTTTTTTCAACAGTATTAGTCAGTTATAATAGAGAGCAACAGAAAGAGCAGGTTTATTACTTATGGAATATACTTATTTAACAAGGTTAAATACTTATGGGACATATGGTCAAAAGCCTTCTCCTGATCCAAAACCAGGAGAAGGCCTATCCCTTCTACATGGTAAGAGTCCACAAATTCTCTGATTACAAAGAGACTATTACTGATCTGTCTACTTGTACTCTACAGGACTACACCAGATTAATGAGTGAATTTGCTACCTTAGTCATACTTTTCCCCAGTATTTTCATGAAAATCTTTCAATCCGAGTTAATCTGCGAAAGTTAAGTTCATTGTGCTTTAAAGTTTTTGTTTTTTTAACTTAGGCGTAGGTAACATAATAATTGTTGAACACAAGGTGTACAGGTTAAAGTACAATAATTAATAAGACTGTACATTGACAAGATGATGTAATATGAAATATGCATATACTAAACAGAAAAGACACCTTGTGCAATGCTGTTTATTAAAATCAATAAAAAAAGTTTTTCTTTTTTTTTTTTGCAAAAAAAAAAAAAAAATTACGATCCCTTTGCAAATCTACTGTCCCTTATTACCCTGTTTTAATACTGAATTATTTTTATTTATTTAAAAGTTGGTAACCGTGAAAGGCACCAATGAGCTGAGGCTCACTTACAGCTGAGATCCAGGGAAAGGGTAACATAGGGAGAGACAGTGACATAAAGCAACACAGTTGGTAGATAGCAAAAAAACCAACAAAAAAAAAAAGTTACAAGACCCAAGCAACAGTAACAGTAAATACATCAGTGAACAAGCAAATTGCACACTCGTCTCTGAGGCCAGAAGATCAAAAGTTTGTGGGTTCTAGTCCCATACCAGGCACTTGGGGTAAATTCCAATACTGACACTGTAGTGCACCATGAGGGGGATGCTGCACTCCTGAGGTGCCGTCCTTCAAATGAGACATTAAACTGAGGTCCTGTTTGCCTGTTCTGGTGGACATTAAAGATCCCATGGCACTTATCAAAAAGAGTAGAGGAATTTCCCAGATGTCCTGGCCAAATTTCCCCCATGCACTAAAAATACCACCAAAAGCTTAATCTGGTTCAATTTCAGTTGGTTACCATCTGTATCTCCCCCCTCCCCCCGGGTCACCCCTGAAAAAGGGACTTCTAGTCTCAGTGGGCCTACCCGGTCAACAAAATTCAATAAATAAATAAATAAATATAACATTTACAGGTGTGAGTCATGAATACAAGGACCCAAAACAATGGTGATACAGCAAAGGATGTTGCTGCTACAGGTGGGAAGCTGCAGAGACGCAGAGTAGGGAAGGAGTCAGGATGATTAAATGCACAAGACAGGAAAAAAAAATTTGTGCATAACTGGGAGACCACTATGAAGTTGGTAAGCGTGGGACAATGGGAAGTAGGCAGCTAAAGGGAGAGACAGAATCAACATTAAGTAGGGGAGGGTTGGGAGCACTGAGAGCACAGTGGGTGGGGTAGGAGTCTGAGGAGCCTTTTAAGGGAGAAGAGAGATGAGGATAATCTGAGGTCAGGGGGGAGTTTATTCCAGAGAGAAGGAAAATGAAAGGAGAAAGCAGATTGACCAGAAGCGCAGTGGGGGTGAAGGATAGAAAAGGTGTGAAGTTCTTTGTGGTAAAGGGAGTAGTTTGAGGTGGCAGCTTTGAAAAGGATGGAGGAGAGGTAGGTGTGAAGGGTTCCAAACCAGTACTTAGCAAAAAGGGATGCACAATGAACCATCCTCCTGTGAGATACAGGAGCAAGGTAAAGGGTGGAATATAGGAGGCAGTGGTGAGTAAGTGGAGGTGAGGCGGTAGCGAGACAACAGAAGGAATTTAGCAGGGTGTCAGTTTTGGAGAGGGAAGAATGAGAGGCAGAGCCGTACACCACGTCGGCATAATCAAATATGGGTAGGATCATTTTGAAGACAAATTCACAGCAGGTGAGAAGTGGGAGACTGTCTTTATGATGATAGAGGACACCCAGTTTGGGGCGTAACTTAGTGCAGATGGCTTTGACGTGAGTAGAGAAATCCAAGTGACTGTCCAACCATACCCCCAGGTATTTGAAAGCTGGAACATTCTCAAGGGGAGAGCCATCCAGAGAAGTGAAGGCAGGAGAGGACTGGAGGGTGACCAGCTTTTGTCTTGATCTGAAAGTCATTGCCACTGTTTTTTTTGTTGTTTTTTTTTTTAAACATTAAATAAGTTTCAGTGTGTTATCCTTGAACCAGGTTGGAACTCTGTTAAAGTCTTCCTGGGGACCTGCACGCTGAAGACAGAGGGCCCAGAGATGAAAATAACAGTATCGCCAGCATACATATGTATCTTAGAAGATTTGCAGACTGATGGGAAGTTATTTATGAATAGGGAAAAAAGGAGGGGGCCAAGGATGGAGGCTTGGGGGACTCTGGAGAGGCTAGGGCGTGGGGAGGATAGAGCACAACCTATTTGAACAGATTGTGCCATGTCATGGAGATAATAGCGGAACCAGTTAACAGCAGGCTCAGCAAGGCTGGCAGCTCTAAGGTTTTGTAGCAGGAGGGGACAGGAGACTGAGTTCAAGGTTTTCGCCAGATCAGTGACGATTGTGGAAGTAATATGGTTCTTATCCATAGCACAGAGTATTGAATCGGTGACTCGCGGTACTGAGGAGATGGTAGAGTGATGTTTCCTGAAGCCAGACTGCATTGAAGAGTGTCTGAATTAGCCAGGAAATCAGACAGCCTAGAGTGAATGAGGGATTCTTTGAGTTTGGCGAGAGAGGGGAGGAGGGAAATAGGCCTATAGTTACCGGGTACAGAGGGGTCACCTCCCTTAGGGATGGATAGGACCTTGGCTGATTTCCAGGCCTTAGGAATGGAGGAAGTGTAGAGAGAGAGGTTTATGATATGGGCTAGCGGGGCTGCTATGGCAGTGGCAGAGATGTGGAGAAGCTTGGGGTGGAAACCGTCAGGGCTGGACTTAGTTTTAGGGTGAGGAGGGCTGAGTAGACTTCAAGGCAAGAGAAAGGGAGGAACTGGAATTTAAGAGGTAGGCCTTGGGCATCCAAAAAGGCTGGAGGGGGTTTGGAGGGTGTGGGTGTGTGAATACCAGGGAGAACACAAGTAACAAAGAATTGGTTGAAAATCTCAGCGATTAAAGCAGGGTGAGAAACAGGGGAGGTAAGTTGGGCAGGAGAGTCAAGAAGAGAACGGAGAACCTTCCAAAAAGATGCAGGGTAGGGTTGATCTTGTTGGAGGTGGTGCATGAAGTATTTAGCCTTGGAGAGGTGGATGACCTTAGTGCAGTTATTCCTAAGGGCTTTATAGGCTTGGAGGTTCACTGCAGATAAGGATTCTTTGTAGTTGTGCCAATTAAATACAGCCACAAGCTCAGGCAACAGCTGTGGTACCATATTTTAAATACTTCCCCAGATAATCTATCTTCACCTGGGGCTACTCCTGTATGTAAAGCTGCAATTGCTTCCATGGCTTCTTCTACTGTAATTTCTCTCAGTAACTGCTCTTGTTCTTGATGTTTTATAGAAGGTAAACTCATGTCTCCTAGAAAGGAACCTATAGTACACTGAACCTCCACTGTTGTCCCAAAGATGGACACAGCAAATGTACTACTGTATCTCTATTATTTCCTTTTGGTTTGAAGTTTCCTGACCTGTGGAATTATGTAGTGTTAAAAAATCCTGCTATTTACCCTTTTTTTACATTCTTCAAATGGGTTAACCTGACTCGCCTTCCCTTTGTTCCCAAATTTTTGCTCAAGAAGCAAAAAGTTCTCTCTATTATATTGCAAAGCTATCATTTCAAATTTCTTTTGTTTTATTTGAGCTCCAAAATCTTCCCTTCCTTCTGTAGCTAGTGAAAAAAGTGTCTGTGGTTGGGACCTTAAGGTTAAGTACTGTATATACTCGGTCTGTACCTTATGTGTAGATTGAAACTGAAAAAAATTCCTTATCTCTTAGATCTTCCCACCATTTGACTGGACTATTATAAATCTCAAATACTGATTCTCTAGCCCCCAAAAGTTCCTGGAACGTCCTACTGATTTTCGGGTGCATCAGTAAAGAAGCACTGAGCCTCTAAATCACTGATTTTTCTGTGATATATTCTGGTTGTCCAATCTTTACAGAAATTACCTTATGATATGAGATTTAAATAAAATTGTACTTCTAACCATGCAGGTGCAGACAAAAACCAAAAATCTATGCATCTTGACCGATTTCCTTTAAAAAAGTATGCTCTGCTCTCATAACAAAAGCAACCTGTAATCCTGTTGTATTTACCATATTTCTTAAAAAAGACAAGTCCATGAATATCTTCTCCATTCTACCTCCCCTATCTGCAAGTGTGAGATTGCAATTAAAGTCACCTCCTAAAAGTATCCCCTTAGTAGTAGATAAAAATGGTTGAATTAATTGTAAGATTTCTACCCAAGCTGCTTTAGATTGTGGGGTGTAAATATTTATTAACCTAAGGTTTGTTTTGGACAAAATAATGTCTAAAACTAATACTCTTGCTGGAATTACATCTATTAATCATTGTATTTGTAATTCTGCTGTCTTAAAAAGAATCCCTATACCCGAACATTTTTCCTCCCCTACAGACCAAAAAGATGGACCGTGGTTCCAGGCTCTCTCTGGCCTTATAATTTCTTTAATAGTATGCAGTCATACATCTTGTATGAAAATAACTTCACACTCCAAAGACCCTGAACTAAACACAGCCATCAGTATTTTTTTCAGATTTTTTATGCTGTTTACATTAGCTGAACAACTCTGTCAGCTCAAAAATCCCGTGATCAAAATAAAAAGGTACCAAGAAAACATTAACATTAGAGCGATTTGCCACCTTTGGAACCTCTTCTTTGTGTAATATTCCTTTTTTTTGTGGATTTAGAATCTGTGGAAAGCCCTCCTGTTCCTGAGGAAAAATCAGGTAGAGAGGAGGATACAGAGGACCCATCTGAGTCCTCCTCTGTATCCCCCCATTTTGTTGCTGTGGATAATATCTCAAATTTATTTGTTGTTGTTACATCTGTCCTGATCAATGCAGCTTTTGTAGGGCCTTTGCTTCCCTTCCTTCTTGTCGCCATATTAAACTGAACAGTTTCTGTGGCAGAAGGCATTTCTTTAGGTTTTGTCACTGATGGGGAGGTATTCTGTACCACCAATTTCTCCTGTGGGGCGGAGGGGGGGTTTCAGTCTGAGGTATAGGAGTAGGATCAGTGACTTCTAGGTCTGGAACTTCATTCACTTGGGATGATACTATATGAATCTTAGACCCCTGATCCTCCTGACCTTTTTGATCATTCTCTGCCCGGATTTCATCCTCCTTGGCTATGTCATGGTAAGAGGCAGAAGTAGATTGCTTTGCACAAGAGGGCCCAGATGTCAGGGAGACCTTCATTTGAGTTCCTTTGGGCTCTATTAATATAAAAATCTTGTTCAGCCTGATCCATTACATCATTGCATCATCCACCCCCATGTCCAGACACAATCTATGTCCAGAACTGGGGCTAGGCAGTCCAGCACTTCACACCTGTGTCATAACCAGTATAATACATCAGATATCTTAACTACTACTAAAATGTAAAGAAATATTTTAACAGTAGGTCTGGTTAATGGAATTGGAAAACAGATTTTCACAGAGGAATGTCCTTGACATGATCTTATCCTTGCCAAAAACATTCAAGGGACTGTACTTGCTAAAAACTTATATTAAATGCAGACTCTCCTCCTACATGGATCAATGCATACAAGTCTTCTGCTCCAAAACCTATAGATGATCTGAGTAGCTGATATCAAATTGTCTATCTGGAGTTGTGGCCACATTGTCTCTATAGTGACGGCATATGTCATTTCATCTTTGTGCAGGCTCCCTTACTACATTAAACAAATCCATCATTTAAAAGCTCCCTAGGTTGCTCCTCTGCTGCTGCTGTAGGTGCTCCCCTGTGACTGCTCATCATTAGTAGTCTGTTCCCTAGCATCCTCAGTTGCATGATTGGTAGAACTGTTAGAGGCTGTATTATGCTTAGTGTCTCTTGATGTACACTCCCCAGCAGAATCAGAGTTTAGTGCCTCAGAATGAGAGTCACTAGAATGGTTCCCTGTACATACCAAGGGTGGGACTGGGCCACAGTCCCTCAGAGAAGCAAAACCTGCACTCAGTGTACTGCTTGATATTGAGTGAGCTGCAGGCAGAGCTAGATCCCCAGATGTTGGAAAACCCAGAGTAGCACCACTAGGAGACAGCACCTGCAACTCAGCATTACTAGGTGCAGCAGGGGACTGTAATGTCAGGGGACGGTAGCACCTGTGGGGACATGTAACAAGTAATATTAACAGGGGAATTCACACTTTGTTGTTTTGCTTTAGGGACTCAATCATGACAGGCTGAAGATGAAGCTGCCCCTGTGCACCCATCATAATTTCAGCCACAGATATGAGTCCAGGTGAAGTCCAGTATTTCCCAGTTTCATCATGCCTCCACCCAGCAACTTGCAGAGCAGTCTCTGGACACCAGTCAGGTACTCTGTCCGGATTCGGTGGGGGGGCTGCAGGTTGTCCCTGGTGCAATGCCAGTCTTTTAATGGCATTAGGTTGATTTTGACCAGTTTCCCCTATGGAAGACACTGCTGTCACTTTACCAGATGACAGTGTGTCAAAAGGGGGAAACTCTGGCAACTTTACAACTTGTACAACGTGCTACCACTTTACTGCACAGGTGACTGGTCAGAGCTTTTACTAGAAGCTGTGGCAACCTGCTGTGCCTTACTGCTGGAGGACTGCTGCTTGGCAAGGTTTTCATCCTCTTCTGCCAGTAGTCATAAAAGATAAGCTCTGCGTTTAATCACTGCCTCATTAAGGATTTCATCCTCCTGCTCTGTCAGCTCCTCGTCCAATCCAGTGGCATCAGCACTCTCATACTCTCCCTCTGAAGGAAGTATTTATAGCAGTTTGGGAAAGCTCAGCTGGTCCCACTGACTTCAGTCCCAGTACAGGTAAGTCTGCTTCAATATCCATTTTTTCCCTTAGTTGAGTGTCAGAAACAGTAGTGGTACTATTAGAGAAGCTGGAGAAATTAGGGGCAGAAGGAAAATAGCCTCCCACACCTTCATCCTCCATGTCTACCATCTTGGTCAGACCAACAGGGGCTCCCCTTACAGCAAGAGTAGGGGAATTCTTTATTGGCAAAGTCAAAAACAGCAAAAGAACTTAAAGAAACAATACAATAAAACCAAACTATGCATATCAAGTACAATAAAATACAGTAGTAAAGTCCATTTTGGAAAAACAAAAATCAGGGCTACATACCCTTATCCCACCCAGTAAACATCTTCCCATAAAGACTGAATCTGTGACCTTTTCAAATACAAAAATTCCCAGTTGTATAAAATGTTTATCTCATATTGAATTTTATAAATTAGATCTGTTAATGTAGAAGTCCACTGTTGTAGTGTCCACTTGCTATAAACTTGCCATATGGCCCACTTTAAACATGGTAATATAACATATAACATGCTGCTATTTCATTTATGCCATGAGTTATCTAGTTTCCCTAAAATCAAACTATTATAAGTGATATGAGAAAAACAGAGTTCTTACCAGAAGTTCGATATCTAAGAGCAGTCATAAAACAGATGTTGCATTGTTTCTCATTCCATGACATGGCTGGGTTGTAAGCATACCCTATCATTAATGACTTTATGTCTCCGATTAACTCTTACATTCAACTGTTTGTAGCTGCAAAGCCATATAACATCCATCATTTTCTCTGGTAATTGTCTATCTATAGTAACCTGTAAAATACTTTCTTTAGGGACTCAAGTACTTCCTGGAATAACGGGGTCCTCAACAAAATGGTCTTGTGAGACCAAAGCATACAGATATTTTCTAGTCAGGGTCTGAATCTGCATTTGGGACAAATTCCATTGCCTTATCCTATAAAAACAGTTTTTGATAAAGTGCGTGGGGGGGAAGGGGCTGAAGCTTTAGTAAATCTTATTGTTCCTTGTTCCCACAAGTGAAGTAAGGGAGTACACTGTTTCTTGAACCAAGTAACCCATGGCATAGTAGCATTTACGAGAATGACAGTTACATTAGTATTAAAGCAAATACAAGAGAAAAATACTATGGGATTTACCATTCCTAGGCCACCCTTCTTAACTGGTTGGCATATGTGACTATGCTTTACAGGATTCAATAGATTACCCCATAATAACAAAAAAAAAAATAGAGGCTACAAAGTCTAGTCTGCAAACTAATAGGTATTGAAAAGATATAGGAAACATACAGAAAAATAGGAACTATAAAGGTTTTTATTAAAAAAAAAACTTTTCGTCCTAGTCATTTGCCATGATATCCATCTGAGTTTTATGTTCTGGATTATCTAATTTAATTTGACAGTTTTAAACATCAGTTTCTCCATATCCTAAAGATATCCCCAGTATTTCTATCTCATTTTTTGTATCCTTAACACCTGCCATATCAGTTTCAGAAACTGTTCCTAAGGGACTCTTCCCTTTATTAAGTTCAATATCCATTATCAGAGTAAGAGATCCTATCATAGATAAAGTTTTTGCTCCAGAAGGTTTATCCCTAACAAAAAAAAACATGTAATTTGCAAAAGCGGATGCCTTTATTATAGTGTGACCTGCATTCATAGCCAAAGGGGTAATGTCTGTTGCTTTCTCCAACAGTCTAAGAACTGGATATAGGCTAAAAACATACAATAATCCCTCATTTTGTCTCTGACAATGCCACTTGGCTGCATATTTTTCCTCCTGTAGCCGGATCCCAACCCTAATACTCTGCCTTGCTAGTTAAGCTTACTCCTAGCTGCTGTATGTCTGCAAAAGACCTGTTTTGTATCCATATGTGCTTATTTTATTGTCACCATTACTCCTAGGATCACTATGTATTTTCTCACTATACTGTTTGTTGCTCTTTAATAGGATATGGAGCCTATGTAAAGAGCCTTTGGCTCAAAGGTATTAATTCCAAGACTGAAATAAATAAAAATAAAATAAAATAATGGACTTGACGAGCTAGTGGATTCAAAACAGACAGGAAAATGATATAAACTTTAAGAAGTAGTCAGGGGTAACTTTTTATTTCTGAAGTATTTTTCTTTTTCCTCTTGCTCATTAGAAAGTTTTCTATGTGATAATATTGTGCTGGATGTGTGGAACAGCTCTCAGCCCGGCAGCTGACATATCTATTAGTGGCCGTTCCTAAGCAGCACTGATGTCATAGTACTGAATAGGTAATGGGTAGAACAAAGCTAGATATGCCAACTGCCAGGCACAGAGCTGTTCCATTCATCACACCTTCTACAATCAGGTAAAAATATTTTAATTAACCAAAGACAAAATAAAAAAGTAGCTTAGATATGGATGGAAATGGCTGATGGCTTTTAAAAACTAATATTTGTTTTAGGCGATATACTAGCTCTTTAATGGGCAACCTTGATGTACTCCTTGCTTCAACAGGCAGGGGGCTCCTCTCCACCTATTAACCAAGGATATTAGCTTAGCATTCTGGTAAAGTAACTGAATCATATTAAGAAAAGCTTCTAGTATTCCCTATGTGTTAAGTACCTTCTAAAGGTATGCATGCCTCTCAGAATCAAAAGCCTTCTCTTGATCCAATACTACTACAATTCCACCTAAACTCATAGAGACCCCTCTTTTTTCATGACTTCCCGGATATATACGTTTTGCTGAATCATCCATCCTGGAATAGAACATGTCTGCATGGGGGTTATTAAATATTATGCCACCCTTGCTAGCTTTTTACATAAAATTTTTGCTAATATTTTAAAGTCAGAATTAGGAGGCTTAGGAACCGTCAATTTCTCAGATCTGTCCTGTTAACATCTTTATAAATAAAGAACGTAGCTCCCTGACACATACTATGACTAAGATGGTCCAAATGTAT
Source organism: Neoceratodus forsteri (assembly GCA_016271365.2). Lineage (NCBI taxonomy): Eukaryota > Metazoa > Chordata > Ceratodontiformes > Ceratodontidae > Neoceratodus > Neoceratodus forsteri. The sequence continues at coordinate 782,334,889 of CM028133.1, forward strand.
TATGATGTTGAAAAGTACTGCAAGTATGGGGGAAAGGTGCTATGAAAACTGCTTATAAAATTCACTAGATATGTGTCTGGTCCAGGAGTGGTGTTAGCGGACAGTGACTTGATGGCTTCAGTAACCTCTGCTTCTGTTATATCTGCTGTTAAGAAGATGTTATCTGATTCTAATACATATGGTAACTGTAGGGAAGACAGAAATTCCCAATTCTCATTTCCGTTATGTAAATCTTTACTAAAGGTTTTACGTATGTAATCAGAAGCTGTCTGTAACACCCCTTTTTTGTCTGCATGCAGCCTACTAGTCTTCTCTCATATCCCAGAAAAAATTCAGTACTTAACCGAATCAGAACAGCTGTCATAAGAGTTTACCTAAATTTTGATCCCTGTGTTCCATATTTTTGTTCAATAAACAGGGTTTCTGCACGGTCATACTGGAATTTTCACATTTCTTCCTTAGTACTCTATCTGGTCTGTTATGTCTATACCAGAATTGTTAGATAATGACAATAATTCAGGTAAATGTGCTCTATGTCCTAAGTAAGTGATATATTTACAATTCTCTGATGGTTTCCCAAAAGATTGCACTAAGTGTCTAATTTCTATTTTGGTATCCTCCCACCACTCAGTTGCATCATCATTTAAATAGTAAACAGATTTTCTAGCACAAAGTAAATCAAGACGGTCTCCCTGGAAATCCTTATCAGTTAAAGAAGAGGGGTTCATTCTCCAGAAACCAGGGCCAGTATTCTGTCCCAAGTGAAAGCCTAAAACCAATTTTACCAATTTGTGGTCTGAGGTTTCTAAAGGAAGGTTATACACTGCCTGTATCGGTAATGATGGAGATAGAAACCAAAAATCAGTTCTGGAGGAAATGGGACCCTTAAAAAGCGTATGTTCAGAAATGTTCTTTACATTGTCATAAACCTCCTGCAATCCCATCCTTCGGTACATATTTTAAAACAAACTGGTGTCTCAAAACATATTTTTCTGTTTTCCTACCCCAATCTTTCAGGGAAAGCCCACAATTGAAATCTCCAGCAAAACAGATTCCCTTAGATGTATATAGATATGGTTGGGATGAGCTTAAAAATATCTATTCAGCCTGATTTGCATTGTGGGGTATATATGTTAATTAAACAGAAAGCTTTCCTTCATAAAAGGATATCTAAAATTAAAACCCTTCCTGGGACTAAATCAATAAATCAAGTAACTTTAACATTTCTGGTAGAAAACAATATAGAACGCCTGAACAGGTATCCTCCCCAATTGACCAAGAAGAGGGTCCCTGATTCCATTCTTTCCTGACATTGTTAATGTTCTCCAAAGTGTACAATCGAATATCCTTAAAAAAAAAAAAAAAAAAAACATGCAGTACACTTTACATCCTGCAAGATGGAAAAAGTTCTTAGACACTTTTTCTTGTTCTATTTACTATTTACATTACTGGTGCTAAAGAAGATACTGTCAATCATATTTTAAATAAAAAAGTAAGAACCCTCAAAACATAATTTTTTTCTTTCCAGAACTGCCAAGTTTGCACCTAGTTTTCCTCCTTGTAGTCTGTGGCACATCTGCCTGTGTGCATTATGTTTTAAAACAAGCATTTGTCAATGCCAAATGTTGTCTCACTGGAATTGGCATTGGTAGTGCAGGAGTTAGAGATGCATAATAGGAATGGCAGTGAAGTATTGAACTAATGCCAACCTTACCCCCACCCTGCAGAGACTGACAGGCATTGGGGTGTGCCTTTGGGTAGTCAGCTACAACGCTCATGCCATTTCACCTCACCCTTCCCTGTAGACACTGACAAGTGTTGTGGTGTGCTTTGGGGTCTTTGGGCCTTATACTTACCCCATTCCATAAGGAAATATACTGAGATGGGTGCAGTATAGGAGAATGGGGTGAACTTTGGGCCTGAACACTCCAAGGCACACCTCAATACCTGTCACTGGCTGCAGGGCAGGGGGTGGAATGGCGTGAGCATTACAGCCAATGATCCCATGTCACACCCCTGACACCTGTCAGTCTCAACAGGGTGGGGTGTTACAGTTGGTATTTTCACTCCAAATTTTTAACATGGGCTTTTTGTGACCCCACCTCATGTAGAGTGGCACTATCAGTTTGTTAGCTGAAAGGTGATTTTGCACAGCGACTGTGCCATTTGGCGCCACAGGTATGAAAATGCATTTTGGGCAGGATATGAAAAATGACAACTGTATTGTTCATGAGGAGGTGTAAAAAAATGGCAACGTTGTAAATCTGGAGTGAAAATATGAAATATTAAAGCCATGACCATGCAGAGAAACTGTGCAACGTACATCTGTAACCCAATTATTTTTGGGATTTAATTAATCGCATTTTCAACATAGGCATTTTGGGACCTCCCCTCATGAACAGTGGCACTGTGATTTTGTTAATCTGTCCCAAAAGTTGATTTCCCACAGCGACCATGCCACTGTGTGCCACAGGTATGAAAACACATTTTGGGCAGGATGTGAAAAATGACAGCTGTAATGTTCATAAGGAGGTGTGAAAAAAATGCCAGTGTTGAAAATCTGGCATGAAAATATTGCAAATTTGTGAAGTTATAAGGGTGTGTGGAAACTGCGCAATGCATACTTGTAACACAGTCATTTTATGGACTTTCATCACCAAATATTCAACATAAGCATTTTAGGACCTCTGCTCATGAACAGTGTCACTGTCATTTTCTTAATCTGTCCCTAAAACTGATTTCCCACAGCGACCGTGCTATTCTGAGTCGGAAGTGTGAAAACACATTTCAGCCAGGATATGTAAAATGACAGCTGTACTGTTCATAAGGAGGTGTGGAAAAATGCCAATGTTGAAAATCTGGAAGGAAAATATTACAAATTTATGAAGTTACGAGCATGCGTGGAAGCTGCACAATGCACGCTCGTAAAACAGTAATTTCTTGGATTTTTTTCACCAAATTTGCAACATACACTTTTGAGAGCCCAAATCATGAACAGTGACACAGTCATTTCGTTAATCGGTCCTGAAAGGTGATTCCACACAGTGACCGCAAAATCACCTTTCGGGACCGAATAACACCATGACAGTGACTGAATTAATGAGGAGGGGTCCCAATAACCCAATGTTGAAACTTTGGTGGCAAAATTCCCAAAAATGTCCAAGATATTCACAAAAGTTGAAAACCCCAATTTATGCCATAATACAGCTTACCGGCATTTCTTCAGTTCATGGTCAGCTTTGAAGAGTGCAGACGTAATCCCGGTCCACCGAAGATCATTGCGCCATGCTCCAGAGGTAAGTATTGGGTGAGGGGTGTGTGGGAAGGCAGGGTGGGCACGGGCTGGGGGAGGGTCACTGGACTCAACAAGGGACCGTTTTCTGTTTTACAGGTTTTAAAAGAAAGAAAAACATCGGGAAGGTTTTTTTTTTTTTACAGGGACATTTGTCATGTTGGGGTGTGCTCCCAACGTGCCACTTTAGTGTTTTGGGGGGGACTGTAGCCAATAGGGGATTGGGCACCCCCAAGGCACATATCAAGTGGGGGAGCAAGAGCCGAGGAGGATTGGGCACCCCCTCAGCACACAACAAATGGGGGGGACATTATGCTGATGGGGAGTGGGCTCCCCCATTGGCAGACTGAACTGGGAATGGGGGACTGAAGTTGACAGGGATTGGGCCGCCCCATCAGCAAAGAAAGACTGTTGGGGGGCACATGATGCCAAGGGGGACTGGGCACCTCAGCACACAACTGAAATGGGAGGGGGGCATTATGCTAAGTGGGAGTGGGCTGCCCCAACAGCACATGAACTGGGTTGGGGCATGCCGAAAGGGGGACTGGGCACCCCTGAAGTCGGGTCTGATATCTGTCTGACCCTTTCTAATGGGAGTTGTGATGGTCAGCAGGAGATGTTGGACATCCAGTTTGTGTGGTCTGACTTCAGCCTTCCCACAATCAATGACATAGTGATGATCATCCAATCACTGTGTCCGACCAACTGTGGTTTGGATCTGGGCCCCACACATCTCTTAGTGGGCTGTGTGGATAAAATTGGTCTGGTCCTTGCAGAGATAGTCTGGAGGTCTTTGGAAAGGGGGAATTTTCCAAATCCTCTGAAGGAGGCTGTGGTTCAGCCCTTTCTTAAGAAGTCCCCCTTGGACCCGGACTGTCTGGCTAACTACAGGCCTGTCTCTAACTTGCCCTTTGTAGGCAAAGTTATTGAGAAGGTGGTCGCATCGCAGCTGGATGATCATTTGACCAGCCACAATGTCTATGATTCTCTCCAGTCCGGATTTAGGAAAAGACATAGTACTGAGACAGCTCTTGTCCGAGTACTAAATGACCTCCTAATAGCGAGAGATCGAAGGACTTGTTCTATCTTGGTCCTTCTTGATCTCTCTGCAACGTTTGACACTGTGGACAATAATGTGCTATTGGAGTGCTTGCAGTTCATCTGTGGGCTGTCTGGTACAGTCCTCAGTTGGTTTCAATCTTTCCTCAAGGGTAGGTCTCAGAGGGTGGTGTCTGGGATTTTTTCCTCGGCATCATTCCCCCTATCCTGTGGGGTGCCGCAGGGCTCCATTTTGGCACCCATGTTGTTTGTGGTGTACATGCTGCCGTTAGGAGTGATTATTAGGCAGTACGGTTTGAGTTTTCACTGCTATGCAGATGATACTCAGCTGTGCATGTCCTTTGTGCCTGGCCAAGATGCTGCCTTTTCAGTCTTTAATAAATGTCTGGCCGAAATCCAGGACTGGATGAATGTCAGTTGGCTGCAGTTGAACCCAGAAAAAACTGAGGCGTTGGTTGTGAACCAGGGTAGCCAGGAGGTGGGCTTGTTGGCTGGATCACCCTCGGGTTTATGGCTCACAGCTAACTACCTCAGACTGGGTGTGGAACCTGGGCGTCGTGTTTGATGACTGTTTGACACTTAAATCTCAGGTGTCGGCAGTTGTCAAAACCTCTTTTCACCATCTGAGAAACATTGCCTGGGTGAAGCACCTGGTTCCTCCTGATGATCTTCCTAACTTGGTCCACATTTTCGTTACCTCCCGCCTTGACTACTGCAATGCCCTTTATCTTGGGCTACTGGGAGTCGAGATTCGCCACTTGCAGCTAGTGCAGAATTCGGCAGCCAGGCTATTGACTGGTTCTTCTAGGTCCAGTCATACAACGCCTGTGCTCCGTGGACTGCACTGGCTGCCAATTTGCTGGTCAATCACCTTCAAGGTCGGTTTGCTGACCTATAAGGCCCTACAAGACCAGGGACCTGGCTACCTGAAAGATCTCCTTTGTCCCTACTGTCCTTCCCGCTCTCTCCGATCCACTGACGGGGGATTGCTAGATATTCCCAGGGTTCGCTTAAAAACTTCAGGGGCCAGACCTTTTAGTTTTATGGCCCCAACCCTGTGGAATTCTCTACCTCGACAGGTGCATGATTGCCCGACTGTCCAAAGTTTTAAGGAGGCTTTAAAAACTTATCTTTTTAGCCTAGCATATAATGATTTTTGAATGTCGTTGTCAAGTCTATTTTAATATTGTTTTAATTATTTATTGTTTTATGATGCAATGTACAGGCGCCTTGGTTTTAGAAAGGCACCTTTTACAAATAAAGATTGAATTGAATTGTGGCAGTCACTGCCACCATGTTTATTGGAATGCTTCATCAGTAAAGGCATGTCAGGAGGTGTGTTATTATGCCGCTGCATGACAAGCTTGCCTCTCACCGCAGCGGCACTTTTATTAGATGTGGTGGCCACTTTACTTATTGCTGGTGTCAGCGCCTGCACGCTGGCTTATTGGGGAATGAGGGATGCACCTACTGGTGCGTGCCCTTCATTCGCTCACAGTGACCGCACCTCCAAATCTGCTACTGCTGCAATATGTTGGCTGGCGCGCAAGCCAACATAAAAAGGTTCAGGTTGGGAGAAGACAATGGAAGATGCATCAGACTCTTCCTCAACATCTGCCCAGGTTTTACCTTGAAGGGCCTGAAAATGACTGGCTACAGGTAAACTGTTTTTTTTTTTTTTTGCTTTGTTTGGACTTAGGTTGCTCCCCCAGTTTTCTTTGATCTTGTGACTATACAAAAGGGATCCAGGGCTTGAGTTGGGGGGGAGGGCATCTGGTTTTGCTGTTCATGAACTAATGTGGACAGTAAGAGAACATCAATTTGTTCAGCATGTTGTATACTTGTATCCACTTCTATTTACTCTTGGGGTTATTGAGGTTGTTCATCAGTAAGAGAAAGTTGTGCCTGCCCAGTGGGGAGAGTCAGTATCATGGTCCTGGGAGGTGTTCACTGATGTGGTTTTATCAGTTTGGTTATGTTGTTCATGTTGCCCAAGGTCAGCCATGATAACCTCCACTGATGCTGAAGTTTCTGAGTAGGTCGCAGTTGTACTGATCTCAGTAGCATTTCTCCGTTCCTCTCTTTGTCTGGATTTTTGAGCTAAGAATACATAATGATCATGAATAGCTTGTGAATCCAAAATCATTACATCCCCCTGAAACAGTATGCCGTCGTTACCTCAACAATATGACAGCGACTGACACTACAGTGACAACAGCGCTAGGTCACTGTAGTGTCAGCGTGGGACACCAACACTGCTCTCCGGGGGAATTGCACCCCCTCCCTGAAACAACTCCAACTCAGAGTTGGATAGTTTAGTAGGGGGGAGTGCGGGGGGCAAAGCACCCCGAAGAAAACAATCTCTGCTCTGACTCCCTCATGATGACCGCAAAATGCGGTCGACATAAGGGTGTCGCTGTTACATCGGTCGACAAAAAATTTGTTGACCAATCATCATGGATCCCCCTGAAAATCAGGATTTGCAGTACATTCATCAGTATGCATTGCAGAGGAATGACTGATTATTGTAGAGATCTCTAGGGTGCTAGGGGTTACAATGTCCACCTCCATTTCCCAAATAGTCTGTAAAATTAGATCCTGAGAGAGTACACTTTTTGAAGGCAGGTCTGTACATTTTGTATTAGTTTGGAATAAATGGCACTGACCTGCTGGAAAGGAGTCCTCTGAATAACTGGGGTTCCATCCTGTTCCATCTATTTTTTCTCCACCAGCCTGCTGCTTCCAAAATTTCATTCTCCCAGTCAAGTGATCTTGGAACATCCACTGGTTGCCTTACAGAGTCAGATTCTGGGGTTTTATGGTCCTGTTCAAGGAGGAAAATCCCACCCAACTTGCAAACTGTAACCTGTTCCGGTCCCGGACTACGGGAGCTATTTTTTGGTGTGTGTAATTCAGCTTGCAACACAGCACCTGCCAGTTCCCTACTGATAAATTCTGGCACCAGTCCACCTGTTGGCTCAATGCAATCAGCTGCTCCATACACCTGTGAATTCAAACCACCAGCTGTAGTAGTAACACTTGTAGTTTGCTGAGGTTTAACCGTTGAAGCACCTTCCTATTTCAACTGGACTTTTTTCAAAGCCAATTTCTCCTCTTGTTTAGCAATACGCTAACATAATTTTTTTAATTTTTTTTTTGCAACAAAGTCAGTGTCTAAATGCTCCACTTCTGACAGAGCCCCAGATGGGACAGTAATGTTTTCCACAACCTTAGTCATTTCATTCTGCTGAGCATTATTTATTTCTGACTCCATAGGCTGTACTTCACAGGTTGTCTTCTCACAATTCTGAGTGGAGAGGGAGACGGGCATCTCTACTCAAACTTTCAACACGCTATCCTCCTTGGATGCCATACCTCTCCAGGCAGGAAGCAAACCGCGCCCCCTGCCGAAGAGTAGAGGGATTTCCCCAGTGTCCTGGCCAAATTTCCCCAGTCACTATAAATACCACCAACAGCTTAATCTAGTTCAATGTCAGCTGGTTTCCAGCTGTATCCCCCCTCCCCAGGACAAGGCTGAAAACAGGCAGAACTGCCTAGTCCCGCTTTCCCAGTTAACAAAAATTAAACAAACAAAAAAATTAACTATGCATCACTCACAGAGGGTGTGTAATTAAAATGAGTACTGTAGGTACAACTTCCCATATCTTAATTTATATAATCGCTGGTTTCTACACTTCCATCCATCATCTGCCACTTCCCCACTTAGTATATCACACCCTGCTTCATGTCCTTTGCTTGCTGCCTCAGTCTATCTGTCCATCTTCCTGCACTGCCCTTTGAAAGTAGTACATTTTGCAGGCCACAGCTTGTGGTGAGAGCTATAGGGTGACTTCTTGTGGCTGCTTATACAAACCATGAGGTACGGAAAAGATTTTCACAAAAAATAATACATGGAAAAACATCTATTATGACAGATTTTCCATGCAGTACGATATGAGCTCCTTATATAGTTTGAAGGTGATCCTAACTACTCAACCAGTAATTATGTAAACACTACATAGAAAATAACTAAAGTTGCAATATATCTACAGCAGGAAGAAAGATTCAAGTTGGATGAATTATAGCCAGTGCTAGCATAGCTCTAGGGCTGTAATCCACTGCATAGCCTTGTCAAATTTTTTACAAAAAAAAAATCATGTCTGAAATATTTAGAGTTGTAAGAAATTTTTACAGTTGCAAAGTTTAGTGACCTTTTCATAAGTGAGGTTTACCAGACTTCAGAATGTGACCGTTAAACTGTTTATAGTACTTGACTCTAAATACTGAACTAAAAAATAAACAGAAAACAGAACTATCTGCTGACAGAGAAAAAGAAAATGGAATATTTGACCCAAAGATAAAATTTAGGTATTCAACATACTTCTGCAAAAAGGCCCCTCTGGCCTCAGTAAATGTCAGGAAATTCTATGAACAGAACAAATTAATTAGTTGCATCTTAAAAACATTTCATGATGGGGGGTACAAAAATAACACAAATTCCTTTTTTCTGCGTGAACTGTAAACAGGCATGATGACTAAGACAGATGAGCATGTTGTTTTCCATGCTTAAAAAACATTTTTGTACATAGGACTAAGTGATTTCTGCAGCCAGGACTAGGTAATAGTTATGACCATGTCTGTCTCAACAAGGTTTTGGCCTGAGGGCTTGGTAACTCACATAAATGAGCATAACATTGACCTGGGTGGAGAAGAGGATGATGATTCAGATAAGAGCTGTCCTTCTTGCAATCCTGTATCTGTGAAAGCCTTACACAAAAATGTTTCTTACAAATTCAGTGCTTATCTTCTGCATTCCTTAAACTCATTTTATATAACGCTACATATTCCATTAAAGTTCCTGACAAGGTTGTGGAGACAAGGACAATAGTGGGATTCAAGTGGAAGTGAGATACATAAAAAGGAATTATCAGACCGGAAGTGGAGAGAGGGGAAGGGGTGAATAGGAGGAAGGATGGAGACTAGACTCCAAGTAAGGAATCCTGGGACACACTGGATGGACTGTTCAGATCCGTTTCTGTCTACCACTTTCTTATGTTTCAATGTAATTCATGTCCAACAGTGCAGAAGACCATCCCCAGAAATAGGCAGAAGGGATGTCAATTTATTATTACTTTCAAATGGTGGCATGCCAAAATAGCCCAGGGTCCCTTGTCCCGTAAGTTGGACAGAAGGAATCTCAAGTTTGTATATCAATCAAGGGGTGGCAAGTCCAGCAGTGCAGCAACCTCCTCCCCATGAGATGGTCAGAAACAACTGAAGTTCACATTTCAATCAAATGGAAGAATGTCCAACAATGTAGCAGATGGGATTAGTGTCAGTGGCTCAATAGGTAGCACACTCGCCTCTGAGGCCGGGAGATCAGAGGGCTGTGGGTTCAGTTCCCACATCTGGCACTTGGGTTAATATCCCAGTACTGACACTGTAGTGCAGTATGAGAGGGGTGCTGCACTTCTGAGGTGCCGTCTTTCCGATGAGACGTTAAACTGAGGTCCCAACTGCCTGGATTGGTGGTAGTTCAGGTGGATGTTAAAGATCCCATGGCACTTATCGAAAAGAGTAAGGGAATTTTCCCGGTGTCCTGGCCAAATTTCCCTCATTCACTAAAAATACCACCAACAGCTTAATCTGGTTCAAGGTCAGTTGGCATTCATCTGTATCCCCCTTCCCCTGGTCGTGCCTGAAATAGGCAGGATTTGTCTAGCGCACTTACCCGGTCAACAAAAACGAACTAAATAAATAAAAATTATAATTTATCACTGTATTCAAATGTTTCCAACAATGCAGCGACCCTCCAACATAAGAATATGGATCAAAAGGATTGCACTGGAGCATTTAATTCAAATGGCAGCATTGGTGGTATGTCCAATAGTTCAGCAGCGCCACACACACACACACACACACACACAGATATAAGCAGAAGGGATCTCCCTTTAGCATTTCATTCAAAGGGTGGCATTTCCAACCGTGCAACAGATCTCCCTCCAGAGATACGAAGAAGCAAGCTCCTTTAGCATTTATTCAAATTCCTTTTCTTTTTGTAAGGAAACGTTCCTAAATATTACAATTTTACAGCACACATCTCACTCAGGCAATAAAAATATACACATGTAGTTTAAATGAACATGGCAGCACCACAATGTCCCTTTCTTGTTGATCTTCCTTTCATGTAATTCTAAAACAGAAAAAAAGGGAAGGTAACGGCTTATTAATAAATCATTTTGCTAAGGGGGGGGGGTCCAGATATCTTTCCAAATCTCTAGTTTTTTTTTTTTTTTACCGTTATCACATCCACCATAAGATTGGATCACTGAGCATAGCTCAGAGGGTTATTAACTTTCCATTTGAATGAGATGCACTTATTAGGAATAGTAATACTTAATTGCAATCATTTTGTTTGAGTTAAAGTTAAAGAGCTAGTTTTATTGTATCCTAGTAGAATCAAAGGGTGGCATTTCCTATAGTGCAGCAGCTCTCCCCTCAGCCACTGGCAGAAGGCAAATCCCTTTAGCATTTATTCAAAGGGTGGCATTTCCAAAAGTGCAGCTACTCTCCCCTCATTGACTGGCTGAAGAGATTTCACTTTATTTATTTATTTTATTTATTTGTATGTATCAGAATTATAAACCTTTGAGTCAGGGACCCATTTACAAAGGCTCAATGTCAAGAGAGTACAATGGTTACAAGACAAACAATGAAGGTTATAACCTGGTTTTGCAACACAGTATTTAAAACAGTACTTTAAACAATATTATGTAGTCCAAAATCACTCAGAATAACCAGCATCTATGCGGGACGGAAGTCCCTTGTCTAAGACGGGGAGAGAGGGAGCGGAGGAGACAGCAGTGGGGCAGGTAGAAAGCAGGATGGGGGGTCCCTTGTCCAAAAGGGGTGGTATTAGCCAGGAGGAAGGAACACGCTAGTGGCAGTTGTAGGTACGAGAGTTGATGAGGTGGTCTCAAAGTAGGGTCTTGAAGCGACCGAGTTTGTTCTCAGCAGTAACAAGGTTGGGAAGAGAGTTTAGCCAGGTAGCAACACAGTAGCTGAAGGACCGCTGCCCTAGTGCTGTTCTGAAATGTGGAACATGAAGGGAGGATTTGGAGGCACTACAGGTAGCTACAGCCGAGGGGGATGGTTGTAAGAGGGAGGATAAACCCGGTGGGGCAAGGTCATTGAGAATTTTCTTGGCAAGCAGGCAGGTCTGGTACTGGAGTCTTTCATCAAGGCTGAGCCAACTCGTGAGATTGTAGAGAGTGCAGGTATGAGTGAGTCTGCTACAACCAGTAACTAGTCGGCAGGCTTTATTCAAGGTGGCCCTTATATTGTGCAGGGTGGTGTTGTCTGTGGACCCATAGACAAGGATCCCATAGTCTATGAGGAATAAAACAGAAGAGGAGACAGCAAGCCAGAGGGCCTCAGCAGGTAGACAACTGCATTGACAGTAGAGCTGGCCTATCCTGGCATTAACAGTGGAACTAAGGAGGCGTGTGCGCTCATGACTGGTGAAAGCTGGATCAAGGGTGATCCCAAGGTATTTGAAGTTATGGACTTGCTCAAGAGGGAAGAGGTGCTTGGCATAAATTAGGAGGGGGAGGGTCCCTTTGAGTTTGTTTTGGTAGTGAGAAAAAAGCAAGGCCTTAGTTTTTTTGTAGTTTAGTACAAACTCTGTGATGGAAGAACTAGGATTCCACCTTACTGAAAGGGTCTAGTAGAGATAATTGGAGGGAAGTGGAGTTAGAGTGAGAGGAGAAGAGGACGGCATCATTGGCATACAGGATGATCTTCTCTGGGCAGGCCGTGGGGAGGTTATTAACAAAAAGACTGACAAGAATGGGCCCCAGAATGGAGCCTTGAGGAACCCCTGGGTGGACATGGAGACAGTCGGAGAGCGTGCTGTTTCTTTTAACCCATTGTGATCTGGTGGAGAGATAATCCTCAAACCAGGCAGTGACTTCATGGGCAAGGCCAATCTGGGAGAGGAAAGATAGGAGGAGGAGGAGGAGGGGGTGACTGACAATGTCAAAGACTTTTGACAGATCAATGAAAATTGAGCTGGCAAGGTGCCCGCTATCGAGGAAAGAGTGGATAAAACTAGTTAACTCCAGAAGGGCTGTAGTGGTACTATGACTTCTCCAGAAGCCATGTTGTTCACCACATAGAAGGTCGTACTTAGTGAGGTAATCAGTGAGCTGATCAGAGACAACTGTTTCCAGCGCTTTGGAAAGAGGGGGAGGATGGAATTAGGGCGGTAGTTCCCTGGGGAGGTACGGTCACCACTTTTGTGGATAGGGGTGATGACGGCTGTTTTCCAGACAGGAGGGAACTTACCAAGACAGAGGGAGTGGTTAAGGATGCAGGTGAGAAGGGAGAGGACAGCGTCCAGGACTAAGCAGAGAATTCTGAGGTCCAAAGTATCATTACTCTGGTGGGTACCACTAACGGCTTTTAGGAGGTCAGGTTTAGCTTCCTGGGCAGAGATGGTGCAGAAGTAGAAGAGTGGATGAGTGAGGGAGGAGGGGGGCTCGGAGGTATGAGGGGGATCAAAGAAGTTGGGTCGGAGTACTGAGCTAAGGTCAGAGAATGACGAATTTAGGGTATCAGTGATTACTTGTGGGTCAATAGAGATAGATCCATTAATGATAAGTTGGGTTTGGGATGGTGACGAGGTTTTGCCATTAATTTCTTTGAAGTTATCCCAGAATTTTCACCCACAGCCACAGGTGGAGGCTAGGGACGTCCTGTTGTACTCAGCTTTGGCCTTACAAATGGCCCATGTGCACTTGTTGCATGCTGCCTGATAGCATTGCCTGTCTGAGGGCTTGCCAGAGTCAAGTGCCTTCTGCCAAAGCTGGTCCTAGAGGCGCATCTGGTCCATGAGAGCCTGCATGATCCAAGGGGTGTCAGGGCATTTGATAGTGCACTTGGTGAGTGGAGCTAACCTATCACAGGCCAGGCTGAAAGTCTGGATGAAATAGTGAATGGTGGAGTCCATATCAAGGGAGAGGTTTACTGGAGACCAATCTGAGTTGACAAGGTGGTCCTTAAGGAGACTCAATTGACCTGCTTTGAGCCAGCATAGCAAAACTGTGCTGAGGCCTGCTTTTTAAGCTTGCAGGACCAGGTGCAGAGAACAGGGGAGTGGTCACTTAAAATGTCTGGTAGTACCATGGTGCTTAGGATCTTGTGAGGGCAGCTGATTAACACAAGATCCAGGAAGGTGGAGGTTCTGTTAGAGGGGTTGATATGGGTCGAGGAGGTAATGAGCTGTGTGAGGTCTTGCACCGCGATGGCACCTTTGTTGGGGGAGGTCGAACTAGATAGCCAATTAATGTTAAAGTCCCCAAGGGTATTTGCTCAGATTTGGGGGAACAATTGAAGAGGTGATCCAGGACAGACTGGATGGCAAGTTTCTGGTTGTAGGGTGGAATGTATAGAGATGTTTTCAATAGGGGGCCTCTAGAGGTATCTGTACAGATTTTTATTGATAGAGCTTGGGCACCAGCATCAAGCTGGGGTGATGGGAGGGCAAAGGCCTGCATGGACTCCCAGAGGTAAATTGCACATCCTCCACCACATTTCCCAAGTCTGTTCACACGGAACAGGGTGTACCCAGGGATGGAGATGGCAGAATCAGGGGTGGACTTACAGAGCCAAGTTTCAACAAGGGACAGGATATAAGGCTGATGTTGATCAATCCAGCACTGGAGAATGTCATACTTTTTTAACAGGTTACATACATTGAGGGATGCAATGCATAGCATGGAGGAGGAGGAATGGGATTGAGAGGGGGAAGGGGGGGCCAGGATTGGGGTGAATATTACCAGACAGCAGTAGTTAGTTCATTCAAATGACATCATGTCCAACAGTTCAGCAGCACTCTCTGAAACCCACCCTATGATGGGCAGAACAGATCTGTTTAGCATTTATTTCAAAGGGTGGCATGTCTAACCATGCAGCAGCCCCCCCCCCCAATATAGGCAGACACAATCTTAATTTACAATTTCATTCAAATGTTGGCATATCCATTTACGCAGCAGTTCCCCCCACCACCACCACCAAATAGGGCGGAAGGGATCTCAATTACTATTTAATTCAAATGTTGGATGTCCAATAGTGCAGCAGCCCACTCCTGTGATTGGCAGATGGGATCTCAAAACAGCATTTCATTCAAAGGACGGCATGTCCAATAGGGCATCCTCCCCCCAGAGAAGTGCAGAGGACCTCATTACAGCCCTGGGCAGCCTGGTATTGCCCAATACCACCCACCCTGTTGGGTATTATTGCTTGCACAGGTGTTCGCTTGTATAGTACGTTATATTTCTTGTACAATTTGAAACTGATTTATTGAACAGGACCACCCTGTAAATAGGGCTCTGCTACTCTGATGCTGTTTGTACGTACATGTGTTACCTGTAGAAAAAAATAAAATTTTTTGCTACTAATTCTGTGGAACACTCAAAAATGATTATGCAAGCACTGAGGCCACAAGACCGAGTTCTGTTAGTTAGGAATGTATGGGTAAAGGGTTATCTGTGTTGTAACCCCCCAACTCTCACACGCTCTCACTCGCTTTCTCAAATGACAGCTACAACAACTCTGTTGAGCAGCTGTACAGTGTGCGTTTAAGCAGACAGATCTGCTCCACTTAGTGGCTCACTTTTGTCAACCAAAAAATGAAATTTCAAAGCACTTTGTTGTTATTTCTTTTTTGTGCAAGTTTTTTCTAAAGTCCCTCATGATTTTTTTGTGGGAGTTTTCAGCAATATAATTTCTCAGTTTAATGATTTTAGTTGTTGCAGGACACTTATTTCTTTGTATGACAGAGGGTGACAAGTATACTGCTGTTTTTCATGGGGGCAGGATTTAATATTAAATCAAAAAGCAGTGATGTCTATGCCAAGTGTGAACATAATGCTTGTAAACCTGCAATAGATGTGATCAGCTATGGTGACTAAAACATGAGTCATTACCTGAACAACAAAAGTGGAATCCGCAGTTTGCATGGTAGTCAGAGGTTTGCACAGGACACTGATTTTTTTTGTGTTTTAACTTTCTTATAATGTATGGTAAGTGCCTATTAACCACCATAATCGACAGTCACACAGCTTTGTCATGCACTGTTTAGAATTTTAAAAGTTGTTAACCACACTTCGGAACTTCCACACAGTGGCATAACAAAAAAGAATGCACCAGAGTTCCATAATTCTGACACATAGAATGCAAGCAGTGTTTCTTTGACCATAAACTATAAAAGATGATGGCTGGGAATCAGGTGACAATCACGCTGAAATCACCTCTCGTGGTTGCTAGGGCTACAGTAAACCTCTCGAGCTGCGCTCTCGAGGTTTACCATGTTGCCCTAGCAGCCACTCGAGGTGATTATAGCGTGGTTATCACCCGATCCCCAGCCATTATCCTCTATGTTATGCCCCTTCCTGTCTCCAAAACCTGACTACTTCAGGAGCTTCTATGGCATACCTGACCACCATCTTCAATGGGGCCATGGCTTACTTAACCCCAGATGAAAACAGAGTAGGAGGATTCACCCTAGAGGTGTCTTGTGTCATCAGGAGGTGCAACTGGCAGTGGTGTGAGGCCCAGATATTTCATGGTTCATCATCGCAGGTGCTGGGACCATTTCTCATGTTTCTTTCAGCCCTCTTGGATGCCAGCATGATAGAGCCACAGTGTATGAGCACACATGACAGCACACTGGCTGCAAGACCAGCTGGTGTCCTCCCTTCTGCTCTGCCCAACACTGTACTATCACCTGTGATCACTGGTGGCAGCACTACAGCAAAGAAGGCAGTGACCCTCCCTACCTGGAGGAGGAGGACATCCTCGGAGATGCTCAGTCCTCCTCCTCTACCACCGGCCCTCCAACAACCGAAGCTTATGCCCAAACCCAAGTCACCAGCACTGTAGCAGTAACTCTACTGCTGTGCCAATGGGCCATCCTGGACACTGCTTCTCAAACCATGGAAAAATCTACCAGTGTATTAATGCTGTACCATGGAATTCTGCAAAAAGGACCTGTGTCCTTGTCTTTTCCCAGTTACAACAGTGCCTCACTCCAGTTATGCCAGTGTCTTCTCCCATCAATCGCAATGTCCCAGTTGCAGCACTGTCTCCCCATAGTTACATCAGTGTCTTTCCCCAGGTATACCAATATCCTGGTTACAGTAGTGACCCCTACCAGATATTCTAGTGTCTCTTCTCAGTTCCTCTTTATAAACAGAGTTTTACCCTGCTCAGCTGTCATCCTCCAGGGCACATACTCTGATACAGTGATATACCTCGGGTCAAGCCTGAGGTAACCCTCATTTTTCATGCAGATGGTAGCTGGGTTTTTCTTCCATTTTCCCTTTTTCTTTCCCTCCCTCCCCGGTGTGGAAGCAGCCTTGGACTGGCCTCACAGATGCACTACCCCTGCAGCAGCAGCAAATGCGTTGGTCTAGCTGCTGGGGCCACTGTGGTGCTAAAGCCCACTGTCGACGGCCTGGTGGTGCAGAGGGCTGAGGCGCTGGATGTCTCACCTCATGGCACACTGGTGACCCGGGTTCAGGAGCTAGCCTGGGTCATCGGAGGTTGGCATGGGGAGGGGAAGGCAGAGCTGGATGGAGCTGCCGGCAGGCAGCTCTCCTCTCCGGGGGAGGTGATATGGAATCCCTCACTCATGGCTGCTCCCTGGTGGAGGCTGAGGGGCTGCACAAGCAGGGTGCCAGTGATAGTCCAATAGGGCGGGAGGAGGAAGAGAAGGGTCATTACCAGGGCTGTAAGGTGCATGCGTGCCTCCACATGCATGCAACCTTCTCCGGGGGCCCTCGGTAAAATGGGGAAAAAATGCGAGGATGGTGACCGACTCTCCATAGGCACTGCCTCTGACCGGGCGAGTGAGCCCTGTAATTCTGGGGGAAGGGAACTGGGGAGCCAATCAGATGGGAGCTGTACAGGGGAGGAGTATAAAGCATTGTACAAAAAAAAAAAACACACTGTCAACCCTCCTCAATGAGGCATCCTGCCATTGGGAAGATGCCACAGCCTGGTCTACCTCACAATGTGATGACCAGAGTTCACTGCAGCTGGGCATTTGTGGCAGCAGACTTCCCAGTTCTTACAGTGTCTCCTCCCAGTTATACTGCATCAATGTCTCTGTTACAGTAAAGTTTCCAATCAGTTACAGCAGTGTCTCCTTCCAGTTATTGTACGGTCTTATCCCAGTTTTACCATCAGTTATACCAACTGAGCCAGTGTCTCCTCCCAGTTATGGTAGAGTCACATTCCTGCTCTACCAGTGTCTCCTCCCAGTTATGGTAGAGTCACATTCCAGCTCTACCAGTGTCTCCTCCCAGATGCAAGTCATAGCAGTTCTATCCACATCTCCTCTCAGTACTGTGTACCAGTGTCTCCTCTCTATTATAGCAGGGTCTCCAACTGTTATGGCACTGCCTTTTCCCAGTTACAGCAGTGTCATCTCTCAGTTGTGGTGGACTTTAATCCCAGTTCAGCCAATGTCTCAGTTACAGCAGCATCTACTCCCAGTTACGGCAGTGTCGCCTCAAAGTTACAGCAGTATATCCTCCCAGTTACGGTAGTGTAACCTCCCAGTTACAGCAGTGTCTCATCTCAGTTACAGCAGTGTCTCATCCCAGTCAGACCAGTTTCTTATTACAGTTACATCAGTGAGTGTTATGAATCTTCTTCCAGTTCAGAGATGCAGTGAATTTAGACTTCTTCAGCATAGTTGTAGTGAAGTGGATGAAGTGTTTCTGACCTCGCCCAACTTCACCTACAAAGATTAAAAAAAAGTTTTAAAAGTAAAAAAAAAAACACATTGTCATATTCCCCACCCTCCTCTGCAACCCCTGACCATTAACAAGAATTCCTCACTGTATCCCCACCTGTACCTCGTTCCTCCCCCTAGTCCCAATGAATGCATTAAAAAAGGTCAGTCAGTGATCATATATGTCCTTCCCCACTCCACCTTATGTCTGCGGTTCTGCATAATGCCCAACCCTCCACCCACCAACCCACTATCTGAGATGGACCCTGACACCCTTCCACCTTCTGGCACCCCACCACCGACCTCCCTTATTCAAGTACCCTAAAAATGAATAAACAATGCTTCCATAATGTGGAGACCAACAGCATTCCCACCACTGGCCTTGGACTTTTAAATTAAACCACTATGGCACTAATAGTAATCACCTTACTGACCAGCTGAGGAGTCAATCAAGAGATTACAATAGCAGAGAATTCCCTGTTTTCATTCAGAAACCAGCAGGGAGGTGAAGGGAGGCCTGTACACTGTGCCAGTCGCTGAGCCCTGGGACCAGTTTTGCATCTGTTTTGGGGGGAGTAGGGGAAGGTGGGTTGTGGGCTACTAGAGGGTGGTGGAATGAGTTCCTTCTCCAGTGCTGTGCTGGGTAGATGGTGGAGGAAGGTGACTTATTTTATAGCACCACAGACATTGAATTGGGGCAGGAAAGGGAATGTGTGACAACTGACATTTTTTTTTTCTAATGCAACTTCATCAGGACTGGGGAGGAGGGAGATATGGGTGCTAGAGGATTGGAAGTTGAGGAAAATGCTTGTAGATAATCTGGGTGGAGGGGAAAGGGTGTGGAATGTCACAACTTGGGTGTTTTTTTTTAGCCACACATAATGGCATTTCACTGGAGACATTCCTACATTTCCAGGCAAAACAAAAACTACTGTACACATAGCTGCCTTTTGTGCAATGCAAAGTTGGTAAACTGCTCATAATATTTTGGATTGCATAGTTTCATGACTTGCACATCACTATTCCAGTTCAAACAGTGTCTCCTCCCAGTTTCACCAGTGTGTTTCCAGTTATAGCAGTGTCTATCACAAGTTATAACATTGAGGCTCTTATTATGACAATATCTCCTTCCAGTAATAACAGTGCCTGGTCTTCTTCATCAGTGTATCCCATTGTTTTCACATTTAAAGCACACAAATATTTCACCATAGCTGTCATATCAGTATCTTATCCCTGCTGCAGCAGTGTCACCTGACATTTACATCAGTTTCTCCTCCCAGTTACACCAGGGTCTCCACTTCCCAGTTTTGGCCCCAGTTACACCCCTCTCCAGTTACTAGATACTGGGTGGGGCGGGGGGAGCAATCCACTCCACATAAATACTTTCCACAGTTCACCCCATGATTCCACAATACCTTCCAAAACTCTGAAGTGTAAGGTGGAATGTTACTAAAATGTGCTCTATTTCTTTGCGAAATGTCACAAAAGTGCATTTCGCATTTCATGACAATTTTGCAAGCTGAATTTAAATTTTGGCTAGCCTTACACTTCCTTCCAAAATTAGAAACCAGTCATTACTTGGTAATCTGTATCAGATCATTGGTAGTTTGTTAAAAGCTATGAACTAAATTAGAATACAACGTATTTGGAAATAATCTGGGAAATTATATGGATAGAAAATGAAGCTGCAACCTGGGGTTAGAAGTGCCTGGTCAAAAATCATACAATGTGTGCTACAACAGTGGGACTGTATAGACACAAAAGCTCAATGTCCATTAAACAGCTCATCTTTTGCCAAGAATGATTCAAAGACAGGTACATGGATTCCTAAAAACTGTTTGTCTTTTACTAAGTGAAGACACATGGTGTTGTGTAGGATTACTTCAAGGCAATTCATGATTTAGTTACAGATGACTGAGCAAGGTCACACCACAATGGCTGTGGTATAGTTTAAGCCACTGTTCTCCCATTTCTCTGATCTGTACTCTAACCACTACCCCACACTGTCTTCTTGACATTTTCAAGCAAAAAGTGTTTTTATATTGTACTAGAGAGAAGAGAAGAAAATGAAGCCACATATACGTTATATTAACACAAGATAGGACACATGGCTGCCCATGACGCTCACTTTCATGGTTACAAAAAGCAGTCATCATACCCCAGATAGCCTTCCTCATGAAAACAATGGGACTAATGGCTTTTACATTTAAGATTTCTAAGAAAAAAACTTAACCTTCAAATAGTTTAAATATATGACTAAACATAAAATTCAGGATACATATTAACAAACATAAAGCACTCGGAAATCAAAGTCGCATATTCTGGTATTCTATTATTAATTTGATGAATATCATGATTTATATATTTATGGAAATATGCAAATATTTTGGATTAGAGGGATCGTGCTTAAAGATACCACAAAAATAATATGGAAAGTGCTACTACAAATGAAAAACAAAGTAAATGCACGCAGGGTGAATTGTTGACATTGGTATATAGGACATGTACTCACTAGGTTCAAGGTCACACAAGTTTTTTAAGGTCAGCTAAGTGTAATAACAATCACAATGGACTTGTGCAAACATACAAATAGTATTGTGCCAAAATCAAATAACTCACTATTGACACTGGCCAAATTCCCAAAGGCAGTCCACAGCAAACCAATCTAAGCTACAATTTCTGTATAGATCTAACTAATGGTATTCATTAAAGTAAAAACTGTGAGCAATACTGCTAGGACAAATGCATAGTGTACTCATCCATTCATAATACAGCAGCTGATGTACTTAGTAATGCAAAACTTCCAGGAGCTCCACATCCCAAACTTGATTTCTAGACATACTGAAGCAAAGAAAATAATAGTCATGCTTCTGAACTGACCCTGTGGATAACAGTGCCTGAACTTCAGCCAGTGTAACATGGTTGGGTAGCACCCCCAGACGTTTCTGAGTTCAAATCTACACTACTGCTCACATGCAACCACAAACTGCCACATGACTGAAACTGACAGTGTTCATTGTAACAGCATATCATCGGCATGGATATCTCTTTCATTAGGCCACATATATGGAACTATAGCTGTCAGGTACTAGGATCACATGGAAACTTTTTGCAAGCAGTTCCCTAGAGGCTGCCCGTAATGACATCCTACGTAGGCTCCTCCCATAAAAAATGTAGGTGGCCCCTTCCCTCCTCAGTTCTTTTCCCGCTGTTGACCATACTTATCAGACCCTGCCATGGAAATGCCATTGCTGAAATCGCTGTTTTTGTTTTTTGTTTCCATTTCATAATCATTTTTTAAAATTGATTTTCAGTGGCATGTATGTCCAATTCAGAGCCATTGCCCTCAAAACTTTTTTGATATTGCGAATGCAGCAAGATTTATTCTAAAGACTCGCATGACATCTGCGTGTGCTGTCTCAGCCTGCACCATAACAGTAAGGTTTATATGCTGTTTGGAGCAGATGTGAAAGACATTCTCTCAGATTTACAGGCCTCAGGTAGAACCCTGAAATCAGTACATTCTTTCTATCATACCCAGACAAGGACTAGACAGAGGTGAACTTTTGTCTGGCCACAGCCATACACGGGTCCACAAGACAGCAGGGCAAGGGTACAGCAGCTACAGCCTTGTCCCCACCAGGTTCCACCACAGGTGCCCACTCAAAAGCCCCTAGAGGTGGCACTGCAGCAGCAGCTGCAGCAGCAACTGGCTCTGCCTGGTTCTTTGTGCAACCCCCACCACCTGTATCTCCAAGAGTACTAGTTGGGGTCGCCTTTCCCTCCACTTGGACCAGTGGAGAAAGGTAACTTCAGATGCTTGGGTCCTGCAGATAATAGCACAAGACCATGCTCTACAGCTTCTGGAACTACCTACACACCATCTGCTAGTGCCTTCCCATTACCATCCAGATCACATTCCATTGTTCCATGAAGAAATTCACACCCTGCTGCAGAGGAGGGTAACAGAACATGTCCCCCGGAACAAAGGAACACAGGGTTCTATTCTCGGTACTTCCTAGTTCCAACGTGGAAAAGAGACCCAAGACCCATTCTAGATCCCAGGGACCTGAACTTTTTTGTACAGTATAAGAAGTACAAAATGGTAACAACGCAAGGCCTGCTTTCACTGCTGCAAACAGGGGCTGGACTTCCTCCCTAGATATGCAGGATGCTTACCTGCACCTCAAGATCTGCACCTCATACAGGAAATATCTAAGATTCCTGTTTCAAGGAGAACATTACCAGTTATGGGTATGGCCCTTTGGCTTGTCATCTGTGCCTTGGGTATTCATCAAATCTTTAGCAGCTGTGACAGCAGCCCTCCACAGGGAAGGTCTATTTGTCTTTCCATAGCTGGATGACTGGCTCCTCAAAGCTCATTCCATGAAGCACCTTTCCCACATCCTAGACTACACCACTCACCTGCTCGATGCTCTAGGGATTACTATTAATGCAATAAAGTCAGTCCCGACTGCATGCCAGTGTTTGCAGTACATAGGGGCAGACCTGGACACAGCCCAAGGATTAGCTTTATTGCCAGAGGACAGGGCAGTGTCTGATTGCACTGGCCCGTAAGGTTTTGAGAGACATTCTGCATTTGAAGCCTCCTATCCGCAATCTAGTCCCGGCTTGGAACCTGAATTTTGTATTAGAAAAGCTAACTTTGGCTCCTTTTGAGCCAACTACAACTTGTGGCCTATGCTTTCTGTCTTGGAAAGCATTATTTTTAATTGCTATTACTTCTGCTGGAAGAATTTCAGAGCTTCAGGCTTTAATATGTGAGCCTCCTTATTTGATTTTTCACAAAGACCGGGTGTCTCTGTGTACCAATCCTAAATTTCTACCCAAGGTGGTGTTTGAGTTTACTTTGAATCACACCATCCACCTGCCAGTTTATTTTCCTGGGCATGCCAATCCAGGCGAGTATTGCTCCATACTCTGTATAAACATAGAATACTCGGGTACTGTATACACCATACAAAGGAGTGCAGGAAGTCCTCGCAGCTTTTTTTTCCTGTTTCTAAAAACAGTGCTGGTCCAAATGGCTCACCAACCGTATTGCTTTCTGTTACAGGAAGTATGGTAAGGATCTTCCTGGGGTTGTCTGTGACCAGTCGACCAGAAGCATGGCCACTTCTGTTGCCTGTTTCAAAAATGTGTCTGCTGCTGAGATTTGTGCAGCTGCCACCTGGAGTACTGTTCACACTTTCACTAAATACTACAGTCTAGACACTGCCTCAAGGAAAAGGGCAGGCTTTAGCCTAGCTGTGCTTCAAGGCCTACATTCTTAGGCCTGTAGGCTCCAGCCACCAGACTATTTCTCTGTCAGTACTGCTTGGTACTCATTCCATACGTGCGGCCTGATGAAAGCGATATCCTTAAAGAAGATAGAAGAGTTACGTATTTAGAGTAACAGTAGATCTTCTGGAGAATCTCTTTAATCAGGCCATGCCCCAGGGTCGGCTCTACATTTATTGCTGCTTACAGTAGGTCACATGATATGCTATGTGACCTCTCCTTATTTTTTCAAAGTGTCCACTTTTCCATTTGCAGCTTATACTCTGACAACTAGGGGTCGCTGCTGTGCCCTTCCAGCCACCGCTCTATTCACTTTCCTCATCTCCACTCCCTATTTGTTACTACTGGGTTATGGCCACTAGGAGTCACTATAGCATCCTCCTAGCCCGTTTTCCCCACTCTGCATCCCTCCTAATCTCTACTCCTCCCCTTATCTGCTACGGTCCCCTGTGGGTCTCAAACCCTGTACCACTGACCCCATAGTCAACAACTCTACCACCAAGCCAACAAGTCAGGTCATTTACTCCCTCTGTTTCACAGTTCTTAAAGCTTCTTGCTCCACAGTCAGCTAAAAAACAGTTTTCTGGTATCCCACTGCAGGTCTCAAACCCTGTATGCTCAACAACAAAGTCAGCAGCTCTACTTCTAGGCCAGCAAGCTAAGATATATTTCTCTTGTTTTTTAAAGCTCTTAAAGCTTCTTGGTTCCATAATCGACTAAAAATACTTTTGGCTGTTCCACCACAGGTCTCAAACCCTGTACGCTTGACATCAGAGTCAGCAGCCTTACCACCAAGCCAACAAGCCAAGACAGTCTTCTCTTGGTTCTTGAAGCTCTTAAAGCTTTGGCTCTCCCAGTCACTTTGCTCTGCCTCCAAGGCAACCTGGCACCATGAATGCTCACCTCCACCTTTTGTGTCTCATCTTCATAAGCATCCTAAGGCTCACCTCCCACCAGCCAGACCTTACCCCCTATCCTTTGTCAACTGAACCCATATGCCTCACCAGTGTAACCCACTCACCCCCAACCATGTCAATGCACCCTGGACCCCTGCATCCACCCCCTAGCTGCCCCCCAACTCTGCCACTCACCCTGGCTCCCCTTGGCTCCACTACCTTTGTGTCTTCCTGACCCTCCAAACCCTGCCCACCCCTTGCTCCCCTACTGTCTGCCCTGCCTCTCAGCATACTCCCAAAAAGTTAAACTGCCACCCCATGGCTAGAACCTTGATCTTTCTATTACTTCTCTCTGGTAATATCCACCCCAACCCAGGACCTGCCACCACCAGTCCACCAACCAGGCCCAATGGACTACGCATTGCCTCCATGAACATTTGCAGCTTGCTGAAAAAATTCACTGCCATTCAGTGCTGCGTCATACAACACCAACCAGACATCATAGTCCTAGTAGAAACCTGGCTAACTAAGTCCACCCCAGACTCCTTTGTCTTCCTTCCAGGCTATACCCTATATCGCAAGGATCGA
The DNA here is from genome assembly GCA_016271365.2 of Neoceratodus forsteri. Lineage (NCBI taxonomy): Eukaryota > Metazoa > Chordata > Ceratodontiformes > Ceratodontidae > Neoceratodus > Neoceratodus forsteri. Next base: position 782,359,826 of record CM028133.1, read on the forward strand.
GCAGGTAAACGTGGTGGTGGTTGTGCATTTTATGCTCGTGACACCATCATTGGCCACGCCCTTCCTTCACCCAAGCTAGCAGACGGTGCCCAGGCCCTTACCCTGAAACTTACCCCAGACCCATCCAAGAGCCCACTCTATCTCACAGTCTCCTACATACCCCCAAGGAACCAGACCCCAGCTATATTGTCTCTCACTGAATATCTCTCCTCCCTTCCCAGTAAAGCACAAGTCCTAGTTGGAGACCTCTGCCTCACCAATAAGAGACACCATCACTGCGTTAGACTTGAAGCAACTTGTCTCCCATCCCACTAGATGCAACCAAACTACAGGGACTTGCACCCTCCTAGACGTCATTGTCTCCAGCTGCCCCCAAAATATTCAGGATATTCAGGTCCTCCTGGACTCCTTAAGTGACCACTCCCATCTCCTATTCCTCTGGTCTACCCCCACCCCCAAGCATGTAGTCCAAGCCACCCGCCGCAGGCGTTTCCACCCAGGCGGACTGAAAAAACTCAAACAGTTCCTCGCTCTCATTGATTGGCCTCCCATCTGCCATGCTACCAACACTGACACTGCCCTCGACCTCTTCTCACAAGCCTTTAACAAGGCCTGTGATCTTTTTGTTCCCTTCACCATGATCCGCTCCAAAAGGCAAAACGCACCTTGGGTCACACGTGCCCTACTCCAACTGCTCAGGGACAGGGATAACCTCTGGCATATAGTCACTGAGACTGGTCAGATGGCTGACAGACAAGCATATAATGCCACACGTAACAGGTGCACGTGGGCCATTCGAAAAGACAAGGCAGACCACTACCAGGCCACCTTCACCTCTTCATGGAGGTGTGCCTGGAACTTCTGGGACAATATAAAAGAAATAAATGTGAAATCAGGCTTCCCCCAACCCCAGCCCAACTTACGGTCAATGGCTCCACGTTTACTGATCCCACTGACATTGCCAACTGCCTTAACTCCTCCTTTGCAGATCTTAGACCTGTCCTCCCGAGTAACTTTTTCGACCCAACCCCCGACCCACCACCCTCAGATCCTCTGCACCCCCCATTCAATCTATGCAAAGTATCCATCCAGGAAGCCAGACCACTCTTGTTTAAAGTGCTAAACAGCAACAGTCCTAGCGGCGACTCCCTCAATCCAAAAATACTCTGGATGGTCCTGGATGATGTCCTGGTCTCACTCGCTGACCTAGTTAACTGGTCCCTCTGCCTGGGGCAATTCCCCACAGCATGGAAAACAGCTATAGTCACACCTATTCACAAAGGAGATGACAGGTCCACCCCCAGCAACTATCGTCCAATCTCCACCCCCCCAAAGCCTTAGAAAAAGTGGTGACCACTCAACTCACCGAATATCTAGCAAAATACAACATGCTTTGCCCGGAACAGCATGGCTTCCGCACTGGTCACAGTACAAGTTCAGTGTTAATGGAGTTCTCCAACTTCCTGCACTCCTCCCTGGACTCTGGTTCCCTAGCTGGAGCAGTGTTCACTGACCTCTCTAAGGCCTTTGACACAGTCTTCCACCCCCCCCCTACTAAATGCCCTCAACCACACAGGTTTCACTGCTGGCCCCCTCGCCTGGTGCGCGAGTTACCTATCAGCCTACTCCCAGCATGTCAAAAACAATGGGATACTCTCAGAAACCCTCCCCATCTGCTCAGGGGTTCCCCAGGGCTCTATCTTGGGCCCACTACTCTATAGCCTCTACCTAAACACCCTGCCAGTGCCTGTTCTGGCAATATTCTCCTGTACGCCGATGACGCCGTTATTTATGCCACCCACAGAAATCCCACCTCCCTTCAAAACTCCCTCCAACGCTCCTTCAATGATGCTGAGAACTGGTTTAAGTACAGCAGACTAGTCATTAACCTCAAAAAAATGAAGGCAATGCTCTTTGCCCACCACTAGAACAGAGCCAGCAACAACCCCCTCCAAATCCTCCCCAGCACTCATCAACCACTTGAAAAAGTTTACTCTTACAAATACCTTGGGATCACCTTTGACTTGGCCCTCACCTTTCATGCCCACATTACAGCCCTCTCTTCCACTGCTAATGCTCATCTTGGCATCCTCTACCGTCACAAGGACCGCCCCACACCTGATGCCCTCAGACTTGCTGTTATGTCCTCAGTAATGTCCCTTGTAGATTACGGCCTTCCAGTCTATGGTACCGCTGACTCGACAGCCCTCAACAAGATTTGACTCACCCTAAACAAGGCTTGCAGACTAGTGACCAGTGCCCCTAGGCTCACCCACACTGACACAGTGTCCCAAGTTTGCTCTCAAACCCAGGTCATCCATATGCATGTGTATGAGGCCCCAGCCTATGCTGTACATGCCACCAGGGAGCAAGCAGGAAAATGGTGGAAAATTACTCATCCAATGCAGGATGAAGGCCAGCCTCCCTCCACAGACCTGGTACCACTAACCAGGCAACCCGTCTTCACTGGATCTATATCTTGGTCTCTGAAGGGGTAAGAGCAACCCTGAAGGCCCTGCCATTGGGGGGCCATGGGAGATGGAGATACGAATAAGTACCTGAGGAAGCTGGAAGAAGGTCAGGTGGGTGAAGTGAATAAATACCTAAATTATAAAATGTACAAATATCCCACTCAGAGCAAGACGGTTAGTGCAGCGGTAGTATCACAGAAGTCTTAGTGACAAGAATGAAAACAGAAGATCATTATGTAATTTAGCACTGGAAGATAATGGTATACTGGTATGCATTGCTCCTTAATCTGAGTATCTGTATGAAATAAGTCTTATTTCTACCTAGCAGTCTTTTAACCACATGATTTTAACTTTGTTTCCCCACCTAAACCCGGATCCTGAGAACGTACACAATGGAATGTCCACAGTTGTCAATGTGGGAGGAAACAGATGTGCACCTTCCTGCATACAGTCCGCATCTACTGATTACAAATGGCACACCCAACTGTGTAAGAGACAACAGAGGACTTCCATTCTAATCCTATGAATTGTATGAGTAGCACTACCATATGATAGGCTGGCAATTCAACTTTGAGAATGGACTCAGATTGCTTATGGGCTGGCCGAGGTTGGAGAATCAAACAACCGAAGGACTGCTCTCCTCACCTAGACAGGTGAAATGCTGTATTCCACCACTTAACTGCCACCTACTGGAGATCAGGAAGCGGCACAGTTGCAGCACATAGAGAGAGAGAGAGAGAGAGAGGATTGGGGCAGCTGCCAGGCAAGGATGTGTGTGTATTACTGCACACCGGCAACATCAGGGAAAAAACAGGAGGTCCAGGAAAAAGCCCTGGTTCACCACTGCACAGCCCCCCTCCCCCCACAGTGCAATGCATAATTGATATGGCAGCCCACCCATGACTGCCATCGTCCAGAGTAAATGCTGGATATTTATGAGAAGGTAGGTGAGAGGGCTGGGGGTGGTGTTGCCAGGTGAGCCACGGGGTGATAAAAAGCTTAGTTTAAAAACAAAATTCCATCAAACACATACATGATGAAAGACTTTAAAAATCCAATCCCCAGCATTTACTACCATACAGTTATAAGACCAATGTATTTATAGAAAATGTCTATCCCTTTAATGTTTTGTTTCATCCCATTATCAGTCTTAAATACTAGGCACTGTAAATAACTTATTTTACACTTAAATTTTAATAACATCTTATCGTCTCCAACTTGCCTCAGAATTGCTGTGTTTGTGGCATCACACTGTTGTCATAGAGAGCTCTACAATAAATGTTTATGGGTCCAGCTGGAGGCCTCTTATGGATATTAGTGTTGCCTTGCATGTTCTTAGAATGAGAAGATTGTGAACCTAAGTTGAGCAGTTTTGTTTTTCTAATGATACTAGCAAAGACATTTTTAGGTCCACAAGAGGCCCTCCTAATGGACCCATAAAATTATTATAGTGCTGTTTCTAATATAAAAACAATCCTTTCTTTACTACAAATACTGACAGTGCAAGTGGGCATGCGCGAAATCCATTTCAATGGCTCATCACATGAAACACTCTTAAAGGAGAAGTCCACCCAAAACTTGAAAAAATATATGTTATGCAGAGTGTTTTAATTTGTATGTGAAGTTCTAGTGTTTCCTTCCCTCTGACTGGTATTAGGAGTTTTTCCCTAAATTAGCCTGCTAGCTTGAGGGTAGTTTTACGACCCCTGGAGATCTCCATATCAAACAGCTTAATTGTATTTCTTTGTCCTTCAATGCACCTTGTTTCATGTAATGGTGATGTAGCAGAGCCCATAAATCCAGCAGAAAGCATTGCATTACAATCAGTTCACAACAACAAAGATGGCAATATTTTAAAATCTGTAGAATTCAGCTTGGTGACCACCCTCATCGTAAATGTCTTACTGTCCTGAAAAACTTTGCTGCTGGTAATTTTTGTGCAGCTTGTAAAGCTTCCAAGATATTTAGTTTGTTTGGCATATGTGTGTGCTGAATGTTGGGTCTCTCTTACATCACTGTCACATGAGACAAGATGCACTGTGGGAACAAGAAATACAATTAAGCTGTCAGGGATGAAGATCCCCAAGAGTCGTAAAACTAGCATAAAGCTAGCAGGTTAATTTAGGAAACGCTCCTAATACCAGTCAGAGGGAAGGAAACACTAGAACTTCACATACAAATTAAGACACTCTGCACAACATATTTTTTCAAGTTTTGGGTGGACTTCTCCTTTAAGGAAATAACAGTACCGCATGTGCAATTGAAGGAAGTGCTATGATTGGTCAGGAGTGTCACATGATGCTTTCATACTCTATAATGTCATAACAAGTGCAATAAGAAATTCTAAAGAAAGGTTTTCATACAGACTACAAAAGAAATTAGAAGAATGTACTGCAAAATGTGGGAAAAGCAAGTGAAATTTAAAAATGTTTCTAACTAAATGGAATCTAAATACGATAATGAATAATGCATTTTACACAGATCAGTGGTGATAAATCTTCCCTGATACATACAGAATAATACTTGGGTAGGTCTGTGTAACCAGAATTACTCAAAGTGTGGGATGCTACATAAACCTCGAGAGTAAAGCTCAAGGGGTTTATAAAAGCACCCCTATACCAAAGACAAATTAAACAGATTGCCTGGTCAAGCAGTGAATGTGAGTACTATGAATGTATTCAAACACAGCTGGAATACAGCTAGGTTACTCACCATTCCACATAAGGGAAACATGGAGATTGGAGATTCTGGAAGAGGGGGAAAACATCATAACCCTTCAGAACCCTAGGTCTGGGGTAAAAATTTATTGCATAAGCAGACTAGGTAAATTTTCAGTCATTATCTGCCCGCAGTGTCTATATATCTTTATAAACAGGACATTTTGGAAACCCGACTACAATTAAATATAATTTCTAAAGTTTTTTCAGCAGTGTCTCATGCTTTTTAAATCTGCACACAGACAATTTAAAAGCTGTAACATTGTATCTATTGCACACATCAAATACAGAATGATATGAATCAAAACACACAATTTACCTCCATTTGTGACAGGTCAGGACATCCATAACTATCAGCTAGCTTTGACACTCAGTAGTTATGTTCTTGCCCCCTCACATGTGGCGATAAACTGCATATACAGTATGGAGACAGGCCACTGTGTATCTCTTATATTTGTGGTATTTGGGAAACATTCATTCTTTATTTTGCACCATATGGACCAAAATACTCAATGGATTTAGAGCTACCTGATTAGTTCTTCCAAGAAGTTTGGTGTTTTAGAATGATTTATGCTATTGGCGAAACCTAAGCACAGAGCATCTTAATTTGGTCAAAAACACGTACAATAGTCATGAGAGTTAAACTATGAATGTCCTGGACAGTTACCATCCTCACAAGCATACATTTTAAGTACTAGTGTGAAAAGTAGTTTAGAAAATTATTTAGGCTCTTATTGCACAAAACAAAAGTATCCAGCTGTTCTTGTTTGATCAGACATGCACTACAGAGAATATCGAGCAAGCACCACCCGAAGCATCAAATGTGTCAAGCTCCATTTTGGTTGCAAATAATATAATGCAGAATATTATTACTAGTATACCATTTATATAAGCAGTAACACATGACAGGGTGTGCAGTCATAAGGAAGTACCCTGCACACACACTCCGAGTGGTTGTTAAGCCACTTCAGGGCTAGAAATATAGTTTTAATGTCAGCAACTCATGATGGCAACATTCTGCACCTACAGTTGCCTTTATTCTCTTGTATGGTAAGATTCCCTTTCCCCAATAAAAATAATCAGGGTTGAATCAGCCAATCCGTGCAGATGATTTTCCTGCACATAGCAAACTCTTGTAACCATAACAGGACATCATGTGTAGGGTTTGAAACTGTGAAATTTTCCACTTTTGAAGTGGGGGTATTCATTTATTTTATATTTAGTAAAACACATTAGGCTTATTATGAGTCATGAAAAAGTTAGGTGTTTTATAATGATAGGGCCTAGGGCCAGCCCACCAACACAGCAGTAGCATTACCACTTGCGATGTTGATGACCCAGGTTTGGAAGTGAATCCTGGGTGTCAGAGTGCCAGCGGTGGGGGAGAGGAGGATTGAGCATCCATAGCTCTGCTCTCCACCAGGATAGAAGGTGGGCAAAGCCCAATGCATGCCTGGTCCCTGGTGGAAGCTGGAGGAAAAGCAGCTCTAGCCAGGATGGCTGGGAGGCAAGATAGACACTGGTGCACATCGCATGGGAGTGTGTGGCACGTACCATTATGTTAATGCATGCCACTCCTCCACAGGACAGAAAAAGTCCAGTGGCAAGATGATGATGCATGTCCACAGGCCCCCCCACCCAACCTGATGGACATGTCAGCCTGAACTGGATCCATTCTCTGGCAGGGCTTTGGTATATCCCTGCTGATCCGGTGGGGGGGGGGGCAAACCCTGGGAGAAGACAGTCAATAGGTAAGTCCCAGCTGACATCAGGGTGACCAGGCTGAGGCACTTCTCAGAAGAAGGGCCTTTCGGGAGGAGGAGATGAAAAAAAAATAATAATAATAATACGGCCTGTACACATGTCAATGTTTTCAGTAATGTTACTGAAACAGTGTTAAAGCATGCCATTTGGAGCAGCCAGACTGTTCTCAGACACCATGCTAACCTGAATGAGTTCCAAGACATCATCGTAGCAGTGGCTCAAAGCACTGCAAGTGCAGCAATGCATGCTGTGATATGCACAATCAGGAATGAAGGACAAAAACCAAAGAAAACAATAAAAATAACAAGCTTACTGCCAGCTCAACTATGGGTCTGATTTAGTTTTTCATGGCAGTGAATTGCCAAAACCAGTACTGTAGTTTGAGCCCGCCTGCTTTAATTTGAGTTACAGCCTGTATAGTGTGCACACTACTGTTAACTCAGGTTACGACAACTGTATTGATATAAAACTGTGCTCTAGTCTACCTCTAAGCTGGGTCAGAGCACAGTTTTAGAATATGGATCACAGCATATTTCTTACCATGCTACAATCTGGACACAAATATTTTAAACCATTACAACAGAGAAAAAATTATTAAAGAGGTATAGTGTGTACAGGATCATAGAACTGTAGTAGTATCACTATCGTTAAGATTGAGAAAGAACATTAATGTTATTTATAAAATGGGTTTAAATTGTGAAACCTGATTGGCTGAGGGCCATCTTTACCCATGCTGTTATCTCAGCATAACACAACTGGATAAAGATCCAGCAGCCTCTTTACAATAAAATCAATACTAACCACACAACCCTAACTGCCATGACAAACATGGCTGGCGCCTTTACTACTTACTTAAAATCTTCAGTCAGGCACTAAAAATAAAGCTGCTTCAAATTAAAAAAAAAATAATAATAGTTAAATGTTATTTGCCCTTGTCATCCTCTTCTTATACAACATACATTTAAAATGAAATACCTCAGTACTTAAAGTTTTAATTTTTGGTGTTTCCTTACTGACCATGAAAAATCCCCCTCCTATCCTTACCTGCTTAAGAAGGAAACCTGTTCTGATTAACCTGCCATAGATACAACAGAAGCCTTGGTTCCATTTGAGGCCTTCTGTTGTGTGAGTGTGTGTGTGTGCGTGTGCGCGTGCAACGGGGGGTGAACATTCTAACATTAGAAGTGAGTAATGATTTGAATCCCTGTATTCCATCTATAGTAAACATTCCATCTACTGAGTGTAGGAAAGGCAGAACGGAAACAAGGTGGGGAAAGAGAGGAAATAATACAAAGGAGGAGGAAAGGTGAGGAAACAGGTAAATGGTGTGAGTTTAACAAAATAGAGGGTTTAAGAACTAATTTTTAAAAAATGTGTTTGACTGTGCATTATATTTGAAACTGAGATGGCATGCCAAATGTTGAGATGTGCTGGGACTATTTTGTTGTGGTGGATGAACATTTAAAAAAAAATCATTAAAATGCTTAACATTATTTTATTTTAGTGTATTTTTTTTTCACCACCCCCAAAAAATTTTGGCAACATTTTATAACTGCAATAAGATGTTCCAGGGTGTGCTTTGTGGTGGTATAACAGCACTTCTCAAGTGGTTGAAGGCAGTCGGAGATGCCTCGGGCCTCACAACACACCCAAGGTGTGCTGTTACCCCACCAGAACACACCCCCTGTCATGTCTTATTGCTTAAATCACAATTTTCAGCTGCTTGTGTTTTTGTTGTTTCCTGATGGATTTTCATGAAACACGAAACCATGATCTGCTGCCCATAATCCCCTGATGTGGCAAATGTGGTAAAATTTGGTAGAGTATTTCTTTTGCTAAAGATGAATAAACAATTCAAAATGTATCAATTTTTTCTCCAATAAGAGTAATTCATGCATCATTCTGTTACTTTCGCAGATGCAATTGATGCTTTTGTTGCAAATTAACTTAATCCTATCTGTGAAAGTGAGCCAATGTTTAATGATGGGAAAACAGGAGGGATTTAAAAGCCGACACTTCAGTGGTTGTGATGGTTGGTTTGAATAGGGATATACATATAAATTTAGAAGCAGCACCATTTTAAAATGAAAAAATAAAACAAACAATGAAATAACTCTGCACCAGAACTGCTCACCTTCAATCTGTGGTTATCTCAGTCCAAGAACAGAAAAGGAAACACTCTTACAGCTGTACAAGGCCTTCCTGTGTGTGTCTATAGAAACATATATTTTGAGAGTTTTGCCATTCTTTAGATTTAGAATAATAATTGTAAGGACAACTAAATATGGTGACCACAAGGTTTTCATCAATATTCTCTGCTGAATTTAATCAGCCGTAGCCGAATACTCTGCTTGTGGATAAGATAAATCAGCATGTAACTGATACTGGTCCCTTACCTTGAGGGACACTGGTGACACCTGGTCACAAAACGATGGCTCCAATATCATGAACAAGGTCACTGGTTTTCATTTTTTGGAGGGGAAAACCTGGATAAAGTCCATAATTTGGACAGTCTGCACACTGGTTAACAAGTAAGAATTTCACAGAATGTGGCCTTTTATACCAGATGAGTGAGTCTACAGAGCTTTTATTTTTCTTTAAATTGCTTCCTGTGTTACTGTATTTTCATTTTATTTTCTGTATATCAAGCCTTCTTTTATTCTGATTATTTATAAACACACAGTACTAAAAGACTGACAATCAAATCCCATTAAAATCTTGAAATCAGACTAGTGACTGGTGTGATCCCGGAATTTCAAATCTTCAAAACAGAATTTCATTACTTCAGTCAACATAAATCAGTGGCCTTGATCATGAACATAAAATGTTATGACAACAAAATGAACTACAGGGATCACTATCAGGTTTATAAAGGAGTACAAAATGAAAGTTTATAAAAAAGATTTTAAAAAACTCCTATCTTAAATCTAGTGTTTTGAGTTTGAATGACATAACTCTAATTTTGTTTTGTTCTATCCAGAATTCAAGTGTACCTCAAGGTATACTAAGTACAGTTGTATGTATCTTGCAAAGAAAATTACACCACAGATTTACAATGGAGTATTAGCAACCAGAAACTCACAAACTGTCCTCAGTTTTTGTTATACCAGAATATAAAATGAATGGGAAGTTTGAACCCTACTCTTGAAAAGTGCATACAGTATATTTCCAAATGACTGCACACTCTGAAATGTATTATTGTGCTATAAAAAGATTCACAATTTAAGAATTACTATATTTAAATATCCTTCCACCCCAGAAATATTCTCTCTGCATATTTAACTTCTCTACCCCCAGTTAAACAAAATACATGGAGTTGTTTTTAAAGACACATATTCCATCACTACTCACACCACCCAGCAGCTGACCTGCCCCCACATTTGCTGAAATTCATCATCAGAATTAAGTGTCTTTGTTTATATACATTTTATTTCTAGCACCCAGAACCAAAACTAGGAATGTACTTCCAACAGCCTCAAGTGTGCCTTTCTTGCCTGTGAATCCCTGATTTCAGATAGTGAGGGGCAGAGGAAGTCAGAAGGTGGAGGGGGTGATGGAGACAATGCTGGCACCCAAAACGTTAGGGATCTTAAAATGGACACCTGAAGACTGAGGCTTGGGGCAGAGGCCCCAGTGGAAAACCAGCCAGGATCCTTAACATGGGAGGAGTAAGAGCTTCTTTTAAAAGTACCATCACCACATACACTTACAGACTTTTACAACAGAAGAGACATTTTTATGTTTGCTTACACGCACAGCGCACAGGAAACATTTTGACGTGGGTAGAGCATTGCAGAAGTGTGGTAGTGTTTGGCGAATCTAGCAGACATCTTCAGGGGTATGTCCCTCAGCCACTAATCAACAGGGAGGCTGCTGATGATGGCAGTTTCAGAGCGAGCACCGGACCGGAAATACATTTTCCAATCCAATCACAGACAGTTTCATCATTGCAGCGGCAGATTTCTCCCCCACCCTGGCAACCAGGCACATTCTAGCCATGCACATTACAGTGCACAGTAATGTGCATGGCTGGACTTATGTGCAACTCCTTTGCTCAGTGTGCCTTTCACAGTGAAATAAATAAATGAGCCCCACCACGGCTTTGCATAATTGGCGGCTCCTGCCACCCAACACACACTCCCCCTAAAGCCGACATCGGGTGCCCAACCTCCATGTCAGCATGCCCCCCCCCAAGCCCAGACTTATCTTTTGCCAACAACGGGGTGCCCAATCCCCATGTCAGCATGCCCCCCAACTATTGTGGCCCAGTGTACCAAAGTAATTATCTTTTTCTGACACCAGGATGCCCACTCCTGGTGTCAGATGCACCCCCATGCCCCCTTTTTTTTCAGCCAACCTTGGAGTGCCCAGTCCCCGGGTTAGCACTGACCCCCCTCCACTAGTCTGGCACACTGGGAGCCCACCCCAGTTTGCCGCAATTTATTTTTCATAGTATTTCACCTGTAAAAAAGAAAACTGTTCCCCAAGGTCTTTTTTTTTAAACCTACAGAAAAAGAAAATGGTGCATCGTGGTCCTCACTGCCCTGCCACCATCCGAACCTCCCTCTGTGCACCCCACTTCCCCGCACCCCACTCACCAATACTTACCTCTGGAGGTCCGGCACTGCGGCCTTCTGTGGACCAGGAACACGTCTGCACTCTTCAAAAGCCAACCGCAAACTGAAGAAAATCACGATAAGCCTTATAATGGCAATTAATGGAGGGTTTCAACTTAAGTTGGTATCTCAGCCATTTTTTGAGAGTTTTGGTCCCAGCTTTTCAACATGGGGTTCTTGAGACCCCACCTCATGAAGACTGGCACTGTCATTTTGCTCTTCGGTCCCGAAAGGTGATTTCACAGTCGCTGCATGGAATCACCTTTTGGGACCAATTAATGAAATGGCAGTGCCACTGTTCATGAGGTGAGGTCCCAAAGAGTCAACGTTGCAAGTTTGGTGAAAAACTCAAAAAGACTATGTTACAGTGTGCATTATGCAGTTTGTATGCACACTTGTAATTTTGCCAATTTTTAATATTTTCACTCCAAATTTCCAACATTGTCATTTTTTTACACCTCCTTATGAACAGTACAGATGTAATTTTTTGCATCCTGCTGAAAATGTGTTTTCCCACCTGTGGCGCAGAATGGCATAATTGATTAATGAAATCACAGTACCACTGTTCATGAGGGGAGGTCCCAAAAAGGCAATGTTGAAAATTTGGTGAAAAAATTCCAAACAATGATTGCGTTACGAGCGTGCGTTATGCAATGTATACGCATGCACATAACTTCACCACTTTTTCATATTTTCACTCCAGATTTTCAAAATTGTCATTTTTTCACACCTCCTCAAACAGTATAGATGTAATTTTTCACATCCTTCCCAAAATGTCTTTTCACACCTGTTGCGCCGAATGACACATTCGCTATGCGAAATCACCTTTTGGGATTAAGTAACAAAATGATAGTGCCACTGTTCATGAAGTGGGGTCCCAAAAAACCCATATTGAAAATCTGGAGCAAAAATACCAACAAACACCTGGGGCGTTAGTGTTTCCAACCGTAATGCCCCACCCTGTACAGACTGACAGGCGTCGGGGGTGTGGCTTGGGGTCATCAGTTGTGATGTTCATGCCATTCCACCCCCCCCTTCAGCCACTGACAGGCATCAAGGTGTGCTTTGGGATCTTCAGCCCTAATGTTCACCACATTCTCTTATACTGCACCCTTCTCAGCTTATTTCCCTATGGAATGGGGTGAGCGTAAGGGCCAGAGACCCCAAGGCACACCGTGACACCTGTCATTGTCTATAGGGTGGGATGAGGTGGAATGGCATGAGCATTATGGCCAATGATCCAAAGGCACACCCCAACGCCTGTCAGTCTCTGCAGGGTGGGGGTGGGGGTTGGCGTTACTGTAGTTCAATACTTCACTGCCATTCCTATTATGCATCTCTCTAAGTCATGCAGTACCGATGCCAATACCAGCAAGCAAACATTCAGCATTGATAAATGCTTGTTGAAGACTCCTTCAACATCAGCTCCATATCGTGGCCAAATAATTTTGGCCACAAAACAGTGAATCAGGAACAGATTGTTAAACACTGGTAGTAAAAAACAGCAACATGCAGACATGAATATTGGGAAAGGCAGATGCCACATACAGTTGCACTAGCACAAGCATTAGAAACAGTAAATCCTTACCAGCCTAAACACAGCACATTGCTGGACCTCAATCTTACAATAGCAGTACAGTTGGCCAATTTATCCATCACAGGAGATAAAAATTTCCAGAAGCTATTCTGATTAAGCAATAAACCATAACAGGGTGTGAGTTATCCTGAGATTTACCCATGCCTGGTGTGGTCTGGTCATAAGACTGTAGGCTGAGTGACCAAATCCACACCAGAAGTGGATAAATCCCAGCATAATCCACACCCTGGAGTGGTTTATTGTGATTGTACAATGGGCAGGAAGTGAAGAATTAGAAAAAAATATTAAAAAGCAAACAAAAAAAAATAATACTCTTTCTATTGATCTTTTAGTGTGGTATCCTTCCTCCGTACCACTGAATAGCCCACTGTTGCTAGATAAGATACGTTTGTAGGTGGGACAGTACCCAGCTCTTAATGCAACTGTTACCTCACAGACACAGACACATAGTAGTGTGATGTTTATTTTCAAGAGAGAGTGTACAAGGCTTCAGTTTTTTTTGTTTTGTTTTAGAGAGAGAGCCTGGGAGCTGCGATTGCAACTACATCTGTAGACAGCACAGTGCAAAAACAGAGGGTGCTGTAATGTGCTTCCAGGTTTTGTGTAGGGTTAGCAGTTCCAGCTTTACTGTGGCTTTTGCTGTCAGAAAGAACAGATGGTTTCCATCGAGTGTTGTTTTAATTTCATTTCTTTGCAGTTTCAAGGCTGGGCATTTATTCTGCAGTTAACTGGGACATTTTTAATTGGACACCACAGCTTCTAGATAACCATGTTGTGGGAAACAAGAAATGGAGCTGCATAGTGGAAAACGTACGGAGAGAGGTGAGGTTGGTGCACCCTGCAAGTCGTCATGGAGGACAGAGTAAAAAAAATGGTTTTCTGGTATGTAAAGTGGATTTGGGGACTGTTGGGGTCTATCACTTCAAAAGTGCACTCTTGCCAGTCCATGTTTGATAGTCACTCTTTTGTGTCATGGTTTAGTAGGGAATTAATATGGCAGCTTTAACTGTTTGATTTTCAGAGGGTCGCAGTGATTTGTTTTATGTGGTTGTTGAGATGCGCTGGACTGGGTCTTTATCCATGAGTTATGCTGGGATATACTCACAGATAAAGACCCAGTTAGCCAATCGACTTTCTATTTTTAAACGTGCCATTGTATAATATTTAATAATGTATGCCTTGTAATTGGCAATATAGAGGACCAGTGAGGACTATGCATTAATCCATTTGCCCACAATGTCAAATTTTCTGGACTTTGTGTCAGTGACAAAAGAGCTCATGCAATGGGGAGTGCCTAGTACCTATTGTAATCAGCCATAATGACCTAGTCAGGTTCAGGCTTGGTGGAATAAAAAGCCTTGGCAAAGGAGCAGAATAGTGTTTATCAGCCTTGTGCAAGACAGCCACAGTAGAATCTCTTAAAGCAGGGTAAATGGCAGGAAACATCATGAGTAGAGATGCTGGGACCTCCAGGAATTTATACAGATTCGTCTGCATGGAACCTTCTTCCTCAGTAGCATAGCCTAACTTGTCCAAGCATGAGTCAAAGTAAAGCCTCAGATAGAGATGTGGGTGTACAGATCCCCCTTGCCTTCATTACAGACAGAGACCATGCAACTAGTGTGAAACCCATACACCGGTTGCTCTTCCTCAACATCCTCATCCTCCACCTCAGGAAGATTAGGATTATATTCATCCTCTTGCTCCTCAGGCTGAGTAATAGTGCATATGCTATTGATCCTCTATCTGTCTTTTAGGGATCCCCTTGCAAAAGGCATTTTGTACAATACTGCACTTTTTTCATGCATGTTTGCACAGTGCCTGAATATACTGTATTTTATTTCTGTTACATATTCCTTTGCATCCGAATGTACCATCTATCAGTGATTTGTCATCACTAACCTTATTCCTACACCTAACATATAATCTATTGCTGTTTCATTTAAAACAAACTATTTCTCTTTTTGTTACTGTACTTTCTAAATGCCACTTCATTTCTGTTGAGTTCTGCCAGTGCTTGCCACAATATGTAAGTGACTTTATGTAGCTATAGCAAGTATACTCAAGCTGTCACTACAGAAATTAAAAATACTTATATTTAAAATTCTAACACTAAAACGGTCATTCAGACATCAAATGAATTCCTTGTTCTAGTTTTAAAAAAGTAGTAACTAGATTGCTGCAGGCTCACAGTCTAGTTCAGAAGTAACAATCAGGTGCATTTAGTCAGACACGTGAATATATTGTCTAATTACAGTGTTTCAAGGAAATATGCTGCTGATTTTACATATTCTATATTTGTTACATGTGAGGCGTCATTCTCAGAAAACTAATTGTGCACAACTACTACACAAGTTGCTGCCACAAGTAATTGACAAAAAGTTACAATAAGGCTAGTTTTCCTGCTGCTTAAGATACTAAACATCTTGAATACAGACACATAAGACCTACTAGGATTCTCGAAAGATTAACAAAAGTGTAGTATTTGCAGTATCCTACTACTGGTTCAAGTAAGTTAATCCGCAATTCGGAGTGTGTTGTGTGTGTGTGTGTGTGTGTGTGTGTGTTGGGGGGCACTTCCAAATGAGTATTATGACTGCACAGCTTTGATGTCTTGTGGTTCACTACAGTTCTACAAACAATGTTTAATATAATCCAAAATAAAGCTCTACATTTTAGTGTATACTGCGCTTAGTACATCAGGTAAACAAAATACGGACACAGAAAAAAAGAAAAATAAATCAGAAATAAATGCAGCAGTTAAGTTGAATTTTTGGATCCATCAAACACGTGTGGGTAATAGACAGATAGGAAGAAGCCAAGGCAGACTTCTCTGGGATGGAAGTCCCACCACACCTCTGCACCAATTAGGAACAGGATCTGAGAGGGAAAGAAGTTTACAGGCAGAAGAAGTCCAGCCAATAAAACAGAGATCTTTGTTGGAAATAACGGAAATGCAAAGTAAACACTGACGCTGGAAGATCGGAGGGCCTTGAAGAGAGGGGCAATGCAAATGTTCCTAATAATGACACAAAGTTGCATAAAACAACTGCTGACCTGGATTCTTAAATTAATTGGATTAATGTTGCCCCTGGAGGGTACAGTGAAGAAAACAACTTGCTGTGAAATTGCACTGAGTTTTTAGAGAGAGCACATGAGGAGAAAATTAAAATTCTGGGTTTGCCTCAGGGAGTGAGGGATGCCAACCATGCAATTTCTGCAGAGTGACTGCTAAGGCACCTGTTAAATATAGAAGAAAATATTCCCCCAAGCACAGAAGGAATGCATGTTTGGTGTTATATAGAACCTTACATATAAAATGAACCTCAACATTCTTTACAAGTCAGAGAATTAATATGTGTACTTTAAGGACTGAATGCAATCATTTGAAACAAGGAAGCACGCAAATGCACATACGGACATTGACAATTACATACTCTGTTAGCCAGGAGATCAAGGTTATTACAAAAAAAATCCTCTGGTAAGTTTATGCAGTACTACTAATTGAACAAGGAACTCTGCTGAACACCTCATCCAAACCACAGTGTTTTCACCAGAGCAGCATCCCCACCACAAAAAATAAACAAGCATACACCAACTGGAGTGTCAACAATTAATTTATTGAAATGTTTCACCAGGAAGACACAGTGAGCAACAAGTATCTGAGCTTATGTCCCTGCTTTGGGATGTGCACCCACAACAATCTGATGGAGAAGAAAGTGCTACTGATTAAGCCGCACTAGTTCAGAAAGCAAAAGTATCTTGGCTGTATCTACCACTAGATTTGTCTATAGCAAAGCAGCTCCATACCCTGGCACAACAGAATAACCCCCCCCCCCCCGACATCTAACAGTGTGAGCAAAGGTGGCTTGAGTTCTTTGGCCTAGTAGAGGCCACAAGTATGAACAATGTGAGCAAAGATGGTATGAGTTTTTTGGCCTGGCAGAGGCCGTAAGTATGAACAGTGTCAGTGACTCACAGGTTGCACATTCAACACTGAGGCATGAAGATCAGAAGATTCTGGGTTTAAGACCCACATCCGGAACTTGAGGTAAATCCAATACTGACACTGTAGTGCACAAAGGGGGGTCCTGCACTCCTTATGTGCTGACTTTTGGATTAGACATTAAACTGACATCCTGTCTGCCTGTTTTGGTGGTTGTTCAGGTTGATGTTAAAGATTCCATGGCCATTTCCGAAAACAGTAGGGGGAATTTTTTTTATAACAACAAAGTCAAATTAATTCATAAAATAAGAACAATTCTTAACAATGTGTACACAAAAACAACATCAAATAAAGGAATGAAAAGTCAAAAACAAAATCATACAAATTAATTTCCTAAAAACCTAGCACAGTTCTGTCCAGGTTACGATCAATCAATATTGTTCCACAAGGAATCAAAAACATGTCTAGGCAAATAACAGAATTCTTTTTCTGTTATGTCACATAGTTCATTGGAAACTAAATTTGCCATAGCAGAGGTATATTTTTACTGTAGTACAAATTAATACCCATTCATCCATATATGCCATTTTAAAGAGCACCTTTACCAGTTGTGTTCAGCAGCATGCATTAAAAGTCATCTTACATCCTGTGAAATAATGTTAGTACTTTGTTTTTCTGCTGCTCTGTTTTTGCATATAGAAATAGAATAACAGACAGAAATGGCGGTAATTTTATTGAAAGGATCTGGGGACATGGGGAACCTCGAGAGCGAGAACTCTGAGATGGAATTGCTGCCTTGTAATGTACACTAACCTATCTGTTATTTTTTTTTTTACTATATGTATCTGACTTTTACATTTCTTGGAATTTTGTAATGGGCAGTTGGCCGCTGTAGTGAAGGACTCTTTTGGTCCTGGCCAACTGCCGCGCTGTCTCGCCCCCCACCCCAAGCATGATATTCCAGAAAAGCTTGTTGTGTTGCAGTCCTACCTCTTCTTTTTAAGGGGAATGCAGGATCAACCAGATAATTCCATTTTCAAAGAATAAAAAGAAATAGAGGAGGAATGTGGAGAATGCAGTACATTCTCACTAAGCGAGAGACAGATGCCATGTTTTTGAAAATGTTCTGCCTACCCAAAGAGAGAAACTGCTAAATCATGAGTTGCATTGAGGATGCTGTTGTTTGACTGACACTGCTAGCATAGCCTGGTGTAGGAGACTCCTGCACTTGTGATGTTGAGTTTTACTGGTAATAGTATCGTTCAGAGCTCCAAACGATAGTATTACAGGTTCTGAACAAAACTATTATCAGTCTGCATCGATGGTATTATCACTGTTGCAGCAGTGATATTACCAGGATTTTTTGTATGCTGTACCACAGTATTATTTTCAAAATCCATATATTAAAAACAGTAATTTGCAATTGTGCTCTTCTTCTTCTCTGTGACATCAGAATACGGAGTCTTTACTTCCAACAGATTGTGCTTTTGTTGTGCTGCAGCAATGAATCCCAACCCACTTAACATCGGTACATCTTCATTGTTCTGGAAAACGAGGACTCTGATTCCCACATAACAAAGCCTGATGAAGACTATAACCTCAGAGTACTTCCTTATCAGTTTTAGCCCAAGACTGATCGTGCTGCTGTCAGTGATAATGTGTCTTCAGCTTTTCCACCTGAGATCAGTGGCTGCCTTGACAATCAGGAACTGTCATGGAACAGTAATAAAATAGCTGCAGGACTGACCAGCACTGCAGCTTGTGAATGGGATGTCACAGCCAGCACTGTACTGACTACTCGCTCCCCCCAAACACCCTGTAGGGATCACGCCTGGTGCTTATGTCAGTGGCATGTAATGTGGTAGCTGGGGTATTTGTAGGCTGCTGCAGTTCACAGATGGTAGTGGCTGTGTAGGAATGCAAGATGCCCCCTCACAGCTCAGGGTGTGACCATCAGGTCTACCCACCTAACTCCCATCACCACCAGAACCTGACAGTCATCTCTGAAAGGGAACCCATGGTTTCTCAAACAGAGAGCAAATGCAGGAAGTATCCAGTATGGACAGCAATATCCATTATCCATTTCTGTATTTGTGCAATAGCTGGACCTGGCTACTTGTGCGATACCTCTGCAAACTGGATCCTCTTCTTAGTGTGGTTTCAGGTGTGGGAACAAGCCCTGGGACAACAGCAAGACAGATAAGTCCCACAGGACATCAGTGCAACAGAGATGGGTAGACAGATGGATGAGGTCCGGTCAGCACGGGGATGAGAAATAATAATACATTTTTGAAAAAGCCATTCCTTTTCTAAGCCACTAATTAGGGAACATTGACTGAAACATTTGATCAGTAATCACTTTGCGATGTATACTGGCAAGATTGATCTTGAAAGGGCATGAGTCATACTTGTAAATAAACACGCTGCATAAAACAAGTGATTGGGCTGTCACCAGAAAGAGACAGCACCTTTGGTATCCATTTAACTACTGTTTCACAAAAACATTAAACTGTGACCAGAATTATGTATGTAGTAATGAAAAGGTACATGGAATCACTGCTAGAGACATCAGCACACACACACGCCCAGGCAACTGCACACAAGGGAAAACAGGAACATGTACATAAATGTCCTGCTGTCACCAGGGCTCCTGACAGGGCTTTAACTTTAATAAACTGAATTGTGCAAATGCAGCAATCAGAAGGTGAGCATGCAATGAAGAGTCGGTAGTGAGACTGGAAATCGCATGTACTACTATGATACAGTTCTCTTTTAACAACGAACTAACATAGAACTGCACCATTTTCACTTTCCGCTCAGCAAAGGCTGTGTCTACAGTGATGTCAGCAAGAGTGGCTGGCAGGCAGCAGAGCAGGAAAGACGTGCAAAACAGACAGCGGGGAAGCAGAAAATAAAACACTGACTTATGAATAAATACAGAATAGGGACCGAAAATAACTTGCACAACTGGCATTTTGCAGGGTCCAGCACACATAGTCCCTGAAGAAGGGCACAAGCACAAAACCAGTCAGGCCTATTGTGAGAGGGTATATACACTAATGTGGCACTTTTTGCTCCTTATTGTTTTTTCGCTGCAACAATTTCCCAATAAACATCTGAGTATTGTACTCAGAGTCTAGCGTGGTGGACGGTGCCCGGTTTGTTTCCTACGACTGATATTGCTGTTACCGAGGCTCCAACCTTCCTGCCTCTACTAGTACTCCAGTGCACACATGCAAAATAAGCTCAGTTTTTGCAGACACATAGGAAAGGTCCAATTTAAAGGGGAACTCCCATCTACCCACAGTAATGCTGTGGGATATAGAGATCCCAATTAAGTAAAACAACCTTAAACATCACTTTTTTAGTTACATACATTTTTGTAGCTTTAGGTCATATCTGGTTGATCCTGTGCCCCCTTCCCACCCACCATGCCATCAACACTGTACCTTTCAGCCAGCCCTCTGATGATGCAGATGACAGGATAAGCCGTGAGGATGTCTATGTGCCAGAATGTCTGTTTTAAGTCTTACAATGTAGAACAGTGCCTTTTGGGGGTTAATCTACCATTGCCAAGTGTGCTAATTGGTGATTCTAGTAAATGTAGCAGTGGTGAGACTGAGGGGGAGTGTTGGTGGCAAAGTGACCAAAGGCATTACAGAAGGTGTCCAGTATGGCAAGGGAAGACAAGGAGTGGTGCAGTAGACGATATCCACATAATCGAAGACCGAGAGCACTATTTTGGTAACAAGCAACTAGTGGAGCTGAGGGCACAAGCAGTCTTTAGTGCCTTGCGGTACAAGGAACTGAGTTTGGGGTGGAGCTTGGCATGGATGGCATCATTGTGGGCAGCAAAGTCAAGCTGACTGTCTAGCTACATGCTGAAATACTTGAAGAATGAAACTGCTTCAAGTGGGGTGCCATCCAGGGTAGAGAAGATTGGGGGGGGGGGCCTGGCTAGTTTCTGGCCGGTACCAAAGGTCATGGACCCTGTTTTTTTTTTTTAGTGGTGACCCATAGGTTGTTCGAGAGGAACCAGCATAGAATGTCGTGGAACTCTTAATAAGCAAGTCTTCCACTGTTGCAGTCGGGGGTTAAAGGTGAAGAAAACTGTGTTATCTGCATACATGTGAATATGCGAGTTGGCAGAGGCAGAGACAGATGGGAGGACATTCAAGAAAATGAAGACGAGGATGGGATTCATGATGGAAGCCCTCTTGGACCCCAGCCTGGATGGGCAGTGGACAGGACTCCTATCTGTATTGACTGTTGACGGCCCATGAAGTAGTAATGGAACCATTCAACAGCAGAAGCTAATAGGCTGGCAGAGCTCAGCTTGCCCAGGAGTGGATGGCCTACCTCAGCAAAGGCTTTGGCCAGAATTATGAAAATGGTCAACATGATGCACCCCTGATCTATCCTTGTGAGGATGGAGTCAGTAACATGCAGCAGGGAGGAGACAGTGGAGAGGCAATTCTGGAAACCAGATTAGAAGGGGTAGAGAAAGCTGGAAGAAAAGAGGAGGGTTTTAAATAACTGCAAAAACGGATTAGCACTTTCATTGTAATCAATTGTGAAAAAGTAGGTATATGCATTTTCTAGCAGTTTACGTTGCTAAACAAATTAAGACACGAGCTATGCATTATCCCAACTGATTAGCAGTTTTACTTGTGAAAATGCTAATCAATTTTGCAGTTATTTAAAACCCAAGTAGGCCTAGAGTAGACAAGTTTCTCTTGCAGCTTTGCAAGAGAAGGGAAGGAGATAGGACGAAGATTGCCAGGGGAGGAGGGATCACCCTCTTTATGTAGTTGGAGAACTTTGACAATCTTCGAAGACTGAGGGACAACAAAGAGGAAGAGGGAGAAGGAGAGGTTGAGTAGGTGAGTGGGGGGGGAGGCGATGGGCAGGAGTCAACAGGTGGAGAAATTTAGGATCTAGCCCATCAGGGCTAGATTTGGACAGGCTGAGAGAGAAAAGGGCAAACAGGATTTCCTGGGTAGTAATGGGGGGGAAATGAAAACCCAAGGAGGAGGATGGAGCTGGGAGGAGGGTGGAGCAGGGGGAAGAGGAGTGGAGCCAGAAAGGGTCAGAGATTGGAGATTGCAAGTAGTGAAGAACTCGCTGAACTGAGTGACTACAGAGGGAAGGTCAGAGACAGGTGAACCATTAACCATGAGGACTGGGGGGGGGGCAGAGTGGACAGGGGGTCAAAAAAGGAATGACACATCCTCCAGAATTTGGCTGGGGAGTTAAGGTTGTTCTGGAGATTTGCCTTAAAACACACAAATTTAGCAACCAGACAGCCTTAGTACTTGAATTTCTAAGTGCCCTGTTGGAGAGGAGGTCAGGCAGGGAGCAGGAAAATTTCTAACATGCCTATGCATGATTACAGAACTTACACTAGGAAAATGAATTCAAAAGTAATCCAGGGTGGTGGAAAGTCTTAACCCTGAACTTTCTTAAGGGGGTGTGCTTGTCCCAGACGAAGGAGAATTTGGAATGGAACAGAGTGAGCGCAAGGGGAGGAGAGGATGGCTGAGCAGTCAGTTGCAGCTAGGTTGCTGAGTAAAGCACTGATACCAAATGTACTTGGGGAAGGAGAGAGAGACAGCGTCACATTTTTCTGACAGAACATCTTGCAATGATCACTGAAGACATCTGGCAGATTACCTACTGCAGCAATGCAGTGGGGGTGGGAAGAGAGAAACCAGTCCAAGAGAGTGTGATTAGAGGAATTAGGATTGAGAAGGGTGGATCTGGTAATGAGCTAGAAGAGATTTATTTATTTATTTATTTGTTTGTTTTTTTGTTGACCGGATAAGTGCACTAGACAAATTCTACCTATTTTGAGGCACAACCCGGGGGGAGGGGGATACGGATGAATGCCAACTGACCTTGAACCAGATTAAACTGTTGGTGGTATTTTTAGTGAATGGGGGGAAATTTGGCAAGGGCACTGGGGAAATTCCCCTATTCTGCTTGCAGGGGGCCTTGTTTCCTGTGAGCAGAGGGGTCCCTTTTGCTTGCGGTACCAAGATGGCAGACGCAGGAGTGGAAGAACTCATGGAGACAGAAACTTTGCAAAACCTTGGAAAACTGACTGCAGAAATTAAAGAAATCAACTCTGGTAAGGGAAACCCAACAATTCCTGACCTGTCTTTACCTGGCATTTAAAATAAAGAAATTACAGAGAATACTGACAATATTCCAGACCTGCCTAATGATAGTAATTCAAAGGATAAGGAGGAAGTGCATACCTTTAAAATTACTGATAAGGCTATCTCAGAAGAAGAAATTCTTCTACAGAAAAACGTTGAGACTGAGAAGAGAGTTTTATTTTCAGAAAAAAGCACAGCTACAATCCAAACTGAGAGCCCTGAGATCTGACAAGGAACGGCAATCTGTCAGAGCAAAACAGCTGCAAAACGGTGATGTGGCACCATCAAAGAGCAAGCCGAAAGACTAGACCGAACTCATGGAGAAAGCTGATGTGACTGAACAAATGAACCACATGGCTACATTCAAAACAGCTACAGGATTTGCATCAGGAATGGCAAAAACTAGTCAGAATTCACTTGGCCTAAGACGCACTGTGGAACTTTCAAACAAAACGACTGAAGAAAGCTGGTCGGTCAAAAATGCATTAGAGTCAGCAGAATGCTGAAACAGGTTAATGGGTTTCCCGGGACTCCCTGATAAAAAAAACCTAAACAATCAGACACTATCCCCTCCAATACTGACTGTACTAATGTTTGTGTACCTGATATAGAAATTCCATCTGATCTGGAACTCACACAAAATCCAGAATTTCAACAGCTTAACATAATAGCACTGCAACCTGTTGGTGGATGCCCCAAGGGTTCAGATTCTGTACCACAAAGGTCTCTAAACCCTATTAACAAATCGGCGCCAAAACTCTATGCTTCTTTATTTAAACCCCAATATACCCCACAAAAAGACATAATGCGGTACGCCTAACCTACATGGGGGATATGGAGAATTTGCCAGATAGACTCTTTGTTGCAAGGACACTATTAAAGGAATCCATGAAGTTTTTCTCAACGGAAATTTATGCTCTGATCCATGTCTCAGGTGAAACCACCTTTGACATAAGTTTCAAATCAGCAGAAGGTTTACAGCGCTTCTGGACAAAATACAATGCACTGAAAAAATCTTCACTGTGGTCTCCCTTCATAGCAACTCCACTGTCTAAACCTGCACACAAAATCATCACGGTCCTCTTCAGGAACAAAGGAGTCAGTGTGCAAGACTTAATCATATGGCTGAAACAACGCTGTACAGTCATTGATGACCCCGAGGCCATTTTAGATTCCGAAAACATTTGGACTGGTGGATGGAAAGTGAAAGTCATGCTTCAAACTTCAGATACTGGGACAGTTCACTTGCCGAACTCTTTTTTCTTGGGCAGGGACAGGGGAATCCTGTTCAATGCAGGTCAGCCTAAAATGTTATAAATGCGGATTACTAGAACATTTAAGCAATGTATGTGATAAAAACAGATGCACTGTATGTGGGGATACTGGGCATGTGGGCACTGACAGTTTAAATGAAAGCAAATGCAATTTATATGGGGAGCTTGGACACACATTCCAGAATTGCAGGAAAGCTACACATAATACCCCAGATCAGGCTGATGGCACAGAACAGAGGCTTATTATAGCTATAGCTCAAAGAAGTAAGGCAGGAAATGCAGACACGTCTACTAATGTTAATCAAGACAGGCTCAACCCAGGCCCAAGGCCAAGCAACTCTGACCCCTTCCCTACCTCACTGCCCCTGGAAGTATCAGAACAACATCTTAAAGAGGTTGAAAACAGACGGACTGGAAGCAGAACTCCTACAAGAGTCCCTCCCGACCCCCCGCATCAGAAGGGACATCAGGCAAGTGCATGCCCCCTCCACCCATCCCTAACAGATGAGCAGGAGGGAGAGTCACAAGGCAGCAGATGAGAGAACCCCCAGGACAGGGTGTACAAACACAAGGATCCATTTCTCTTAAAAACAAATTTGGGGTACTGTAGTCTGAGCAATCAGAAGATGAATCAGACACCTCCTCAACTGAGTCATCTTTACTGAGGGGAAAGATTCTCCTAGGGGACAAGAGAAAAGGAAAGCCAAAGTCAAACTTAAAAATACTGAGAAACAAAGTAGGAAGGGCGGCCACAAATAACAGTCATGACAGAACCTTTTTCCTGTCACATGATAAATGTGAACAGCACTAAACGAATTAGCAAAAGATTTTTCTTTTCTTTTATGTCCCATCTACATTTTGGAATTATTTTCCTGCAGGACACCAAGCTTCACACACTGACTGAAATCCAACAAGCTTCTAAAGCGCGGTACCTGGGTCCCTCCTTCTGGTCCTTAGGATCGGAACCCTGCTCAGGTCTGGGCATTCTATTTAAACACCTGGAAATTAAACTTCTACAACTTTTTGACTTAGTCTCTGGAAGAGTCCTGATAGTAGATGTTTTAGTGCAGAACATTCCATATTGACTGATAAATCTATATGCCCCTCAGACCAAAGCTCAAAGATGTGATACTTTTAAAATCATTCAGCCATACCTACAGTCAACATTCGCAATCATATTTGCTGCGGATTTCAATTGTCGAATCAAAACTCAGAAAGGGAAACAATACTGTGATTCTAACCTCTTACCACAAATTGTTCGGAACTTTAAGCTTACAGATGCAATATACTTCATAACAAAATCAGAAACACCCACATTTCACAAAGGCACCTTGGGTACAAGGATAGATTACATATTCACGTCTGAACACCTGAACATACATTCTGCGAAGAGAACAGTTACTGAATTCTCAGACCACTCTATTTCTCTATACTAATAAAATCGGACACTTCAGAAATAAAAGGCCCAGGCTTTTGGAAGCCGAACACTTTCCTCCTCTCTGATGCAGACATTCACAGGAGCATTCAAGATTTTCTCTTGGCCAGAAAGTCTGTTTTTATTTGTTTTGAAGACCCCATCATGTGGTGGGAGGATACAAAATCGGACTTACAAACACTCTGTAAGAACTTCAGGAGATATAAAGCCAGAAAGAAGTATCTGACATATTTATAGCAAAGAAAAATTCTACAACAATTAATGACTACATCATATGAAACAGGACAAAATCTGGATCACCAAAGAACTAAATTAAAACAGGACATGATGGCATTTCTCAATAAAAAAGTGTACACACTAAATTATGAGCAGCAGTTTAGCACCACTGGCAAGATGGATGCTGTCTGCCCCTATGAATTTTGGCAACCACACACACAAAAGAAAAAGATGTCCTCTTCGAGAGATGAAGTAGGTAAGGAATACACAACTCAAAAAGACATACAAAAACTTGTAGCAGAATATACAAAAAACATGTGTGACAGTCTAGCATCAGATCACAGTGGACTAGATAGTTTCTTAGTGAATCTTAATATACCAGAATTACAGGACACGGAAACGCAGGAACTCATCTCGCCCATAACAGCAAAAGAAATTCAACTGCCATTTTCTTCCTCAGCAAGTAACAAATCCCTAGGGCCAGATGGCCTCCTGAACGAAATATTCAAGATCATTGGGCAAAGCTGACCGGAAGAACTGGCTATAGTGTTTAAAGCTATCTTAAACTCTAAAAAAAATCCCCCTGAAAATGAATACAGGCATATTAATTTATCTATATAAGACAGGAGATAAAAAAAGATTTAAAAAACTGGAGGCCGATAACTCTATTGAATTCCGACTTTAAAATTTTGACCAAAATACTTGCAAAAAGATTTTCCAAAACAGCTGGAAAATGGATATCTCCAGCCCAGATCTATGCTCTGCCTGAAAGACAAATTCAAAACGACTTATTGCTATTAAGGGAGGTTGGGGAACAGGGGAAACTAAGTGCAGTCAATGGTTATCTCATCTCATTAGATCAGGCTAAAGCCTTTGACAGTGTCAATCATGATTATTTATGGAACATATTAGCTGATTATAGAATTCCCGGGGATATGACTGAATGGTTTAGAAATATTTATAACATGGCCACTGTAAGACCCCTTATACAAGGATGGAAAGGTCCTCTAATTCACATAAAAAGAGGGGTTAGACAAGGGTGTCCGCTGAGCCCGATCCTATGAGACTTTTTATTGACCCCCTACTGAGGAAAATAAATGCCTCGACTGAGATACAGGCAATTTCTTTAGGCCCTCAGATACTTCCTTAAAAATTTTAGCATACGCTGATGATATGAATGTGCTGACACAGAATGCAAAATTTATCCTAAAACTTTTAGAACTATGTACATTTTTTGGACATATACCAGGAGCTGCTCTCAATCTAGAAAAATGCATTGGGCACAGACTAAATTATACCCTGAATTTCAAAGGACAGATAGGAGGTATTGAGATTACAGATGCACCCATAAAAATCTTAGGCATCTTTCTAGGAAATTTTGAGTTGGACATATTTAACTGGGAGAAAAAAACTCTATAGGAAAGACCAAGGCATCGAACTGGAACAGATGGAAATTTAGTAAAATGAAAATAATCTACTTAATTAAGACCTGTTTAATCCTGGTATTTTTGTATAGTAGTTATATCTTCCCCCCACCTAAATTGCTGGAAACGACACTCTTCAGCATTTTTTTCAACTTTGCTGGGGAAGCAGATGAAACCCCTTAAAGAGAAACATATTGTACCTCACAATCAAAAGAGGGGGCCTTAACATGACCAACCCGATTCTATTCTTTAATAGTTTTTTATTCAGAATAATATAACACCCCTAGTCACAGCAGGGCATGATGGCTGGGAATGGATTCTCAGATCTAAATGTGCGCACTGGTTAACAGCATGGGAAACATCATCACTTAGAACCCTTAAGAAAACAATTACCATCCAAGAATATACTAGAAGTACCTTTTTGGGACTAAAGCAGTGGGATGTCACAAAAACACAGATACTGAACCTATCCAGGAAGCAAATATATTTTTACTTATTAGAAGTAACTTGCGCTGTAGAAACAGTATTTGAAAAATGCCCCTTATGACATAGAGACACCCTAGTTCTCTTCCTAAGTAATAAAACAATACCAGAACACCTCTGGGATTTTCATTAGTTGGCATGCCATGAGAAAATAAATGTGAAAGCAAATCAAAAACATAAACCTCAACAGGAGAGGATCTGTGCAAGACTGAAATGCATACAAATGGAAGACACCACTGAGCACTTATTATTCCAGGGTTCCTTTATCTCTGGGTTTTGGGATTTGGTGGCACATAGGTGGGGCACAAATAATTTAAAAACAATAATATATGAAAATCTCATGTATGGAGCATTCGATAATTCCTGGAAGGAATGGAATGTAAGCACCTTGCAGGTACTGATGGTGGTTTTTAAATGGAACATTTGGTCTCTTAGATGTAATTTCACTCTACAACAGAAAGAAGGGAACTTAACTGAATTACTCAACAAAGTTACCGTAAACATGAAACAATCATTTGAAAATGAACAGAAAAGATTTGAAAATAACAAACTGTTGGAGCTCTGGAAAGGGTTCCCCTGGATTACAGACAATGATTTTCCTGTAACTTAAAAAAAAAAAGGAGAGGAAACAGGTATATAA
Organism: Neoceratodus forsteri; assembly: GCA_016271365.2. Lineage (NCBI taxonomy): Eukaryota > Metazoa > Chordata > Ceratodontiformes > Ceratodontidae > Neoceratodus > Neoceratodus forsteri. Next base: position 782,388,570 of record CM028133.1, read on the forward strand.
AGATGTGACCTCCCCATATAGTTTGTTCTAGACCCTTCACATAATGCATTATGCCAGATTATGAAGAATTAGTAAATAGAAAAAACTGAAAAAGGCTTAATTTTCTTTTACAGTTTATTGATACTTTCATTTTTGTTTAATTCCATATGTTGTAACTTCATGTTGGTTGTTAATAGGTTATGTTGAATGTATTGGAAATTTGTTTGTTCTTAATAAAAACTTCCCCTACTCTTTTTGAGAAGTGCCATGGGATCTTTAACATCCACCTGAACTACCACCAGAACAGGCAGATGGGACCTCGGTTTAACGTCTCATCCAAAAGACGGCACCTCAGGAGTGCAGCACCCCCCTCATGCTACACTACAGTGTCAGTATTGGGATATTACCCAAGTGCCTGGTGTGGGGATAGAACCCACAGCCTTCTGATCTCCCGGCCTCAGAGGTGAGTGTGCTACCAGCTGAGTCACTGACACTGCTAACTGACAGGACTATGTCCTGAGGGAGGGTAACCTGGAGGCTGGGAGAGCCAATTAATATTGAGGTAACTCACTTATTTACTTAATCTCACTTTTACCCTCTGCAGTGTCCCTCAGTCCTGGAAATTTGCCAAGATACTCTCACCACACATGAGAAGTGACACGACATCTCCTAGCAACTATCATCTTATTTCCCTCCTTCTTACTCTTGCTAAGTTACAAGAAAAAAAACTAGCATATTCCCATTTCTCTGAATTCCTCTACTCCACTGTTTTTCTCTCTCCTGTCCAGTCTAGTTTTCATAAGAACCACTTCACTATATTTTACCTACTGCATATTACTGAATCCACCCTCATTGGGATGGATCGGGGACATATCACCATTGCCATCTTCATCGATCTTGCTAAGACCTCTGATTTGGTAGCTTAACCTCACCTTCTGGAGAAGTTGAGATCCACAGGTCTTTCTGTAGCAGCAGCTGACTTGTTTAGATCCTACTTCTCGGGCCAGCTTCAGTTGGTGCAGGTCAGTGATGCTTTGTCCTCTCCCCTCCCCATCCAGTCCAGAGTCCCACAGGGCTCCATCCTGGGTCCCAGCTTAGTCTCCATTTTTCTCAATGACCTCCCATCCATCTGTGTTGACTCATATTCACATGTATGTGGATGACACCATACTCTTTGCCTCGGCAGTCTCAGTCTCAACCTTGGAATCCTCACTACAGTGTGACTTTCACCATGTCCAGTCATGATTCCACTCTAATCAACTCAAGGTTAAGACAAAAAAACTTTTTGTCACCTTTGGCACCACCAAGTTCTCTGCCAACCCTCTACATGGCTCTCCCCTTGAGACTGCCCTGTTTGAAATATCTCAGTGTGTATGGTTGGACAGTAGGCTCAATTTTGTAATCCATATTGATGCCATCCGCAGTAAGCTACATACTGCACTTGGTGCCTGGTACTGCAAAACAGTTTTACCAGTACTTTGTTTGTTGAAGGCAAAATGGCCACCATGCTGGGCTGATCATCTGTTGGGGCTGTTTACTACTCTGTAGAGCTGATTTTAGCTATCATTTGTAGAAACTATTTGTTGGAGAATCCATTGTTAGTTACACAGTTTACTGTTTACTGTCCATCCTACATTAAATTTTAGTAATTTATTTTAGTTAGTTGAAGGAGTAGGGAAGGAAATTTAGTTCAGGGCAAAGTGAGTTAGTGTTTTAGGAGTTAGGTTTTTTAATTTTAATAAGGGATCCCTGAATTTGTGATGCAGTATGTAACTTTAATATACTGTACATATTTGTACACTGTTCATTTTCTGGCCCACCACTATACTCGGTGGTGAAACAGAGTTAGGGCTCACCAGCTGTTAAGTTTTTGAAGTGACTGTTCAATCTAGCTGAAGTTTGTGGTGAATGTGGTGCTGGCACAGTACAGTGAGGACCAGACAAAAACCCCTGGAGCAAGCTACCAGAGCTGGAGGACGGGAACTGGACTCAGACTGTGTGCCTGCAGGGATGTCCACAAGCCAACTGCCAATAGGCGGCAGCTGTGGTGAGTTTGCTGGTGAATGCTGAGAGAGAGCAGTCAGGTACAGGCACATCTTCCCTCTATGCCTGTGTAAGTGAGCATTTGGATGTCTACTGAATGTATTGGCATCGGCTTTGCTTAACAGACTACTTTTCAGGGAACTGTTTTTACCAGCCAAGGGGGTGAGAGCACCCTCGAGCCAAAGTTGAACTGCCTGGCTTCAGCTCCAAAGCTGCACTGCTGGTGGTGACAGCTCTACCAGTGCCTTCACCTATCGATTTACCTTATCTCAGAATTTTTCCTCTGGTGAGAGAAGAGGACTTTCAGATATTAAGCATGGTATTTGGATTTATTGACCTATGGTACTAATCACTTGAACAGTAGTTTTACTTTTATTCAGTTTCTTTCCTCTGGTGAAAGATCAGGACTTTCGGCTTTTAAGTTCTGTTGTGGACTTATAGACATACAATGCTATTTATCACTTGATCTGTTCAACTGATGCACTGCAGGCTGATTGCTGTATTCTCCTTTTAATCTGTTTTAGCCCTTTCTGTTTTATTACTTTGGGGATTGTGTTGAGGGTAGTTATTGTTCTGTGTTATTGTGTGTGTGTGTGTGTGAAGGGGTGAGTGTGTGGATATTTGAATTTGGCTTTATGTTAACTGGTGTGTTTGTGGTTTGAATGTTACAGAGGTTAATTATTTTATGAGTTAGGTGTCTGGTGTGTCCGAGAGTGTGCCTTTGTGGTTTGTGCTGGGATTTGTTTGTGCAGTTTTTGGTGCTTTAATGAGGATTTTAAGATTCTAACATTAGCTAACTACTTTATGTGCAGAGGCTTTAATGAAAATAGGTGTACCTACTCCGGTGACCACCTGCCGGTCGCTCCATCCATTTGTCAGGGTCCCACTGGTTATCCATGCAGAGGTCCACAGCTGCTGCAGGGAACCAGAAATCCTGTGATGGAGGAGCACCTATTGCAGCAAAGGTCCCAGGTATGCTGGTTGGGAGAGGGGGAGGATTGGTGTGGTAAGATCCAGGAGATGCCCAGGGAGGATATGGAATCAGGATTGAGGACCATCATGCCTGATTCCCCTTCCCAGGGCTCTGTCTAACTTCAGCAAGCAGAAAATAGTCCACCCGGCCAACACTGCTTGTCTCCTTCAGGCTGTTCTTTGTAATGTAAGGTCAATGAGGAACAAGACGGTGGTGATGGAGAGTTTCATTTTAGATTCCTCGGCTGACTTTGTATCACAGAAACCTGGTTGGGTGATTATGCTGGCCCTGTGCTGCAGGCATCTGTTCCTCACAGTTTTTCTGTGATGCATTGCCTGAGGAGGTATCACAGAGTGGGAGGGGTGGCCAACTGTTTTAGATCCACTCTGGGACTCACTGCACTCCACGTGAGAACTTTCAGATCCTTTGAATGCGTGATGGCCAGATGTGGTTCGGGCATCAGTGGCAGGATCATTCTCATTTACCTGGGCTGTGGGAGTCACTTTCTTCAAGAGATGGTGGACTTCATTGTCGAACAGGTGTTGGATGCCCTCAGGTTATTGGTGCTGGGGTAATTCAATGCCTCGGCCAATGATGAATCCTTGCACTTTAGATAGGAGCTCCTCCAGTGGATGTGTTCACTGGTACTGACACAGGCGGTTGCCTCTGAAACCCATCAGCATGGCCATACAATGGATCTGATCATCTCACTGGGACTTGACATTAATGCAGTCAAGGTTAATATAGTCTCTTGGTCAGATCATCATGCAGTTGTGTTCCAGTGTGGGGTCCCCTGTTTAGCAACTCCCTCTGTGGAAATTATACGGTGCCATCCAAAATGTAAATTGGAGTCTCACAAGGCCTGGAGGTACTGAATGTCTCAGGTATGCAGATGGCATGTGCACAAGGTCCAGAGGTGACTGTGGAGTGTTATAATATGGTGCTTACGGCTTTCCTAGACTCTATTGCCCTTTTCCACATTCACCCCTTGACCTCCCATCATAGTTCAACATGGTTCTATGCTGAGCTGCTGAGGCTGAAGACAAAGGGGCAAAGGCTGGAGCATTCATGGAGAAGTTCCAGACCTGTGGAGAACAGAATGGTACTGAGAATTCACTATACTGAATATCAATAGTCAATCAACCTGAAAGACAGAATTCCTGTTGTAGGCAATTGCTGTGGAGAAAAACTGCCCAGTCCAGCTCTTTCGCATAGTGGCCAGGTTGTTAAATCCTCCCTGTCTGCATTCCATCAGAGCTATTTCTGTAGAAAGGGGCAAAGGGTTTTGGCATTTCTTCACTGACAAGGTGTCAGCCATTGGATCTGGAATTTCTTCTAGTGGCTTGGTTTGGGCTAGTAGTGGTCATACCTTTTACGACATAGATCTGCCTGCTTGGGATGAGTTTTGACCTGTTTCTGAAGCTGAGGTGCTGCAGATGGTCTTCAGTTTGTGTCCCATCAACTGTATGCTGTGCCCGGGACCAACGGGCTGATTCTCAGCTGCAGTGAGTTTCTAGGTCCAGTATTCACCGAGACTGTGAATGGGTCCTTGAGGGAGGATGTCTTTCCATCGGTCTTGAAAAAGGCTGTGGTCAGGCCCCTTCTAAAAAACCCTTCCTTGGACCCTGATGTTGTATTAAATTACAGAACTGTCTCTAACCTACCCTTTCTAGGGAAGGTTATTGAGAAGGTGGTGGCTGAGCAACTGACTGCTCACCTGGAGTCTCATTCCATCTATGAACCTCTCCAGTTGGGATTCTGGCCTTGGCACAGCACTGAAACGACTCTCGTCAGGGTGACCCATGATCTCCTCCTTGTGAAAGACCAAGGGCAATGCTCAATCTTGGTGCTCTTGGATCTCTCATCGACATCTGACACAGTGGATCATGGGGTGTTGTTGGATCACCTGAATTATGTAGAACTCATGGCTCAGTTTTGTGCCGATTTGAGTCCTACTTAGCTGGGAGAATAAAACAGATGGTTCTTGGGAATTTTACCTCGAAGGCATCTGTGTTGTTCTATGGAGTTCCACTAAGCTCGATCCTCACTCCCAGTTTGTTCTCTGTTTACATGCTGCCATTACGGAAGATCATTAGACAGTACAATGTGGGATTTCACTGCTATGCAGATGATTCATAGATTTATAGATGTTGGCTGGCAGAAAAGGACCCACTTGGCCCATCGAGTCTATCCACTCCCCCCTCTTATAGATTCATAGATGTTTGTCAGCAGAAAAAGACCCACTTGGCCCATCAAGTCTTCCCAGTTGTATCTGTCTTGTGCTCTTGAGGATGTATCTACGGCTTTGGTGTTGAGCTGTTGTTTGGCAGAAATTAACAACTCAATGGCCTCAAACTGCTTATGTCTCAAACCGAGCAAGACAGAGGTCATGGTGCTTGAACGTGGTCGCCGGGGCTTGTCTGCTGTGGATGAAATGACTCTCCCTGTATTCGGTGGCCACTCTCTCACAGCAGCTGGTATGGTTAGGGACCTGGAGTCACGTTGGACAAAAGACTGTCATTTGAACAACAGGGGTCTTCTGTTGTCCCATCTGGCTTTTACCACCTGCGGAACATCACCAAAATCAAACCGTATTTAGCACAAGTCGACCTAGCGACAATCATCCATGCTTTCATCACCACTAGGTTTTACTACTACAACCCTCTTTACTTAGGGCTATCTGGAGGTTTGATGCACCGACTGCAGCTAGTGCAGAATGCTGTGGCCTGGATAATAGTGGACTCCTTGTGGAGTGACCACATCACGCCGGTTCTGCATGCTCTGTACTGGCTGCCTTTGCGTTCATGCATCACCTTCAGGATCTGCTTGTTAACATACAAGGCCCTATGTGGTCTGGGACCAGACTACTTAAAAGAGCTCCTGATTCCATACCACTCAGTCCACCCTCTCCACTCCACGGATGCTGGTCTGCTGGTCGTACCTCCTGACAGACTTAAATCTTTGGGCAACAGATCTTTTGAAGTGACTGTTCCTATGCTTTGGAACTCACTCCCTTTCCACAGTCACTCAGCTAGCACAGTGGAGGCCTTTAAAGCCTTGTTGAAAACGTTTTCTTTAATTATTTACAGTATAATATTTTGACTTACTTTCAATTTTATTTATTGGTTACTGCTATTAATGTGATTCGTGATGATTTCTGTCTAACTCTGTTAAGCGCTCAGAGCTCTTGTGGATTGGGTGCTGTATTAACTTTATTTATTTAGTTATTTATTTCAATTTGTTAACCGGGTAAGAACACAAGAGCATCAAATGTCCATTTTCACGGGGGACCCAAGTACAGAGAAATAACAGACAAAGTAATAGCAAGATGATGTACAGCTTCACACTATACACAATCAAGTAAAGCATAAGCATTTGGACATATTCACAGAATGTGCTTTCAATGCAGATTTGAATCTAGAATAAGTTACAATATGATAAAATTCCTTGACAAGGAGTTCCAGTTTATGATGGACTTATATAGAAAACAGCATTGACCTGAAGCTGTTCGATAGCGAGGGGGGTTTAATGTTCCGGCTTTCAGATAAGCACGTTACATACCCTGAGGAGTAGGAAGATGAGGAATTCTTAAAATGGAACATAACAAGGCCTCTGTTGATTCTCCAGAACGTAAGTAGTCTAAGACAGAGACATCTTGCCTCAAAGGTAGGCCCATTTATATTAGTATATAGTTCACAGTGATAAGTATAGCATGAACTGAATAACAAATCTGCAGACCTGGGTATAAAGAACTTCAACCCTTTTGCTAGCTACAGAATATATTGTGAGGCCAAAATCTATGAGAGGTAACAGCATAGAGGCCTGTAAGTGGTGTGTGATTGTTTCGGGTAAAGCCTTACCCGCTCAACTGAGTCCCTTAACCTCTGTAATCCTGGGCTGCTGGGAGATCAGAGGGCTGTGGGTTCAGTTCCCACATCTGGCACTTGGGTTAATATCCCAGTACTGACACTGTAGTGCAGCATGAGAGGGGTGCTGCACTTCTGAGGTGCCGTCTTTCGGATGAGACGTTAAACCGAGGTCCCATCTGCCTGGATTGGTGGTAGTTCAGGTGGATGTTAAAGATCCCATGGCACTTATCGAAAAGAGTAGGGGAATTTCCCCGGTGTCCTGGCCAAATTTCCCTCATTCATTAAAAATACCACCAACAGCTTAATCTGGTTCAAGGTCAGTTGGCATTCATCTGTATCCCCCTCCCCCCAGGTCATGCCTGAAAATAGGCAGGATTTGTCTAGTGCACTTACCCGGTCAACAAAAGCTAAATAAATAAATAAATAAAATAAATTTCCCATGTCGGCCAGCATCCCTCTAGGGCAACCACCTCCCCCTCTCATCAATTAGCTTTGAAGGGGGCCTCATTCTATTAGGCTGCCCCATTTTCCCTCTCTACTATGTGTCTGATACCCTTTCTTCCAACTGCCCTTCTCTGTGTCCCTTCTTCCTCTCTTCACTTGTACTCTGTAAGCTACAACCTGTATACGCTGCACTTTAAATGCCTATATTTGCACTTGCTTTACATGTCTGATTCATCCAAGTACTGATTTTGTACATTGTAACTGCCTGTACCGATGTCTACTTTTGCATGAAGTGTTGTCTAATGAAAGCAAAAGTGTCCTCTGTGTCCAGGACCATCTTGAAAATGAGCGTGCTCAATGGTGTAACTGTCTGGTTAAATAAAGTTTGATTGATTGATTGATTGTACAGACTGGGCTAGAACTCGCCGTGTGCGAGAGGCAAGACAGTTTCTGATTTTATACAATTAACCCAGTCTCAAGTGAACGTTCTTAATCAAGAGGTCAATATGTTGATTAAAAGATAAGGAATTATATAGTGTGAGACCCAGGTATTTGAATTTATCTACTCTTTCTACTGCCTTACTATGAATGTCATGGATTGTTAAGACAGACAAAGAGACAGTTTAGAAGCTGACCCAAAGACCATAAATTTGGACTTAGTGACAATTAGGACCAGCTTATTATCGATCAGCCATCTTTGTACCAAGGAGAAATCATTCTTGACTTTGTCTATTAGGGAAGGGGCACAAGAGTCATTAGCAAATAAAACTGTCATCCGTATACAGGAGAGTACAGGTTCTAGTAACTACCTCTGGTAGGTCATTTACAAACTAATTAGAACTTTGCCTAAGATCGATCCCTGGGGTACTCCAATGTTTAGATCTATAAGGGAAGATTTAACAGTGCCTACGGCAACCCTTAGTTTTCTAACAGGTAATTAGATGACCTAGACATCACACAGTCCGAGAGACCAATCAGCTTAGTTTGGCTAGCAGTAAGCTATGATCGACTAGGTTGAATGCCTTTGATAAGTCCAGGAACAATGCAGTGGCCATATCCCCATTGTCTAAGGTCCCATGCAGGAAATCCATCAGTTCTGTCAAGGCTGACAGAGTACTATGATCTGGTCTAAAGCCATGTTGGTAAAGAGTGAGAATGTTATGTTGATGGAAGTCTTTAGCTGACTAAGCACAATCCTCTCAAGGACCTTGGACAATGGTGATAATATGGAAACTGCCTTGCCTTACAACAAAGATTGTCTCTCATCCCTAGTACACCATGAACTGATAACTAAGATGGTGCTCCTGGTATTTGACTATGCGGACATAGTCTATGGCACTTCCCCATTCTCTTCCCTTGCCAGACTGGAAATCCTCTGCAATGCCTTCTGCCATTATGCTACTAATGCTTCTCCTTGTACTCATCACTGCAGCCTTTTTGCTTGCCTTTCTATCCCTCCACTTCCCTCCCATCACCCCACCCACTCTGCATCCCTAGTTTGTAAGTACTGGTTTGACTCTTTCTCATACTTTCTCTTTTCCACACCAACACTGCTGATGGGAAATCTGCTTTCACCTCGCATCTTCCCTCCATCTGAAACCATCTGCCCATCTCCCTCCACCTCTCTCTCTCTCTCTGCCTTTTCTCCTTCAATTGCCAGCTCAGCCTACTTGCTGCCCCCTCTTGCTCCTACCCTGGCCATGGTTAATCCTGCATGATACCACCCTGTGCTTCGCCTTAGTGCACCTGTACTAGTGCTTAAGTTTAAATATACAAGCCAGTACACTATTTACTGTATTTTATTTATTGCTTAATTACTGTAGTTTTAGAATTTGTAGAAACACTGAAACACAGAATTTGCTGACAGAAAAGGACTGCTTGGCCCACTCAGTCTGCCCATATGGTCCCTGCCTAGTCTATCTTCACAGACCCTAACAGGTCTCTGGTGACCCTCCCACCTCCATGCCCATCTACTAATAATTCCTAAGTCTATCCCACACATGATCAAAGCCCCTTACTGTTTTTACTTCTACCACTTCCGCTGGCAGTCTGCTCCAGGTGTCCACCACTTATTCAGAGATCTAGTACTTCCTCATATCCCTCTTAAATTCCCCCTCTTCTGGCTTCATCTCATGCCCTCCACTTCTGGTGCTCTTTCTCATTTGAAAGAGACTCCCCTCCTGCACCACTTTCACCCCCCATGAGGCATTTGTGGGTCCCTATCATGTTCCCTCTCACTCTTTTTTCCAGGGTGTACATGTTGTGATCTCTCTCAGTCTCAGCTCATAGGGTTTTTGATACAACCCCTGCACCATTTTAGTTGCCCTCTTCTTGACTGCTTCCATCCTGCATATGTCCTTTCTGAGGTGTGTAACCCCAAGCTGGCACTTTCCCAAGGGCTACTACCCCTGCCTGTATGGCTAGTGACAAGTTAAAGGGCCTAGGTCCAGTGACGGGTGCCTCCACCCAGAGGTCAGGGTTGATAGTAGTTACACTAGCTCGGGTACAGCCCTCTGGGACACTGTGACCCCCCTTTGTTCCCACTAGTGGCCTACACAGTACACGGCAGTTACCTTCCCCAATACCCCACATATGCACACTTTTTACACATACAGTAGCCACTTACCCTCAGGACTCATTCTTGCAGCACGTCTCTGAGGACCCCCTGTAAAACAAGGTTAGTCAATATACACAAATACAATGCAAGGCTGGTTTTATATGTACTGACATCACAGACAGTATATAGTTCAATAACAACAAATCTGGTTTATTCAGGGGGCAGTAACAAGGAAGGGGGGCAAATCAGGTTGATTGGCAGTAAACACACAAATCACTGTACTGTGCATGCAATTTAGGGTCCAAATGTCACACTCTCTGAGTACCCAGGATGAGGGGAGGCTAGCCAGGTCCGTTCCCCAGGGTTGGCCGGCTGGTGCAGATAGATGGGGCCCTGCAAGGAGAAAATACATGCACAACACACAATTGTAATCCGGAGCTGGATGGCTCAGTTCGTGGAAAGGAAACAAGCAATCAGTTGACATACTTTGATTAAATGAAAGGCGCAGGGAACTACCCTGATTTGTACTCACAATACCCCAAGCAGAGAACCAGATGGAGGAAGGTCACTCTGGATTGCCAGAAAAGCAGGGCAGGGAGACAAGACCCTCGTGACAGGGTCCAACTGCATTTGATTTAAGGCGGATTCAGTCCGAATCAGACTGGATACTGCTTCTAGCTTCTGTCCACAACTTACAGCAAGGGGAAATAAAATCACGATTCCCCGCAAGCACTAAACACGTTCATATGTAAAGGAAATTACTATACCAGGCCAGCTGCTCCTCGAACCCTGATCGCAAAATACTGCAAAACCCGGGAGCACTCACAGCAGCTTCAGTCCCTGACAGGCTGATCGCTCTTCAGCAAAATCTTCGGTCTTCTACAGGCAAGCCTGGTTCCCACACTTCTCCTTCCTCTTCAGAAACTTGGGTTCAGCCCGATGCACACTCTCTAACGGCTGCAGGCCAACTTCAGGGCCTCCCACACACTTTCTGTGCGAACTATATGCCACAACAGCACAGAGCTCCTTCTCCTCTCACAGTCACCTTGCATCTGGCTTGCCAGCAACAGTTCAGGGCATTTCCTTTGGACTCCCACCAGTTCAGTTGGGTGGTTCGACTGTCAATCACAGCAGGGCTCCCTCTATTGGTGCAAAAAGGCGCCAAGGTCCAAACTACAGTTCTCAGGGGCACCTACCATACAGCCCTATTATAGCAGGTCCCAGATGAGAGTCCAAGTACTGATTCACCCCAGAAGACTCCATTTTAAAGGTCCCCCCACACTGATTGGTCCAATTTAGCAGTTCAGGTCCAAAATGGAGGGGCAAAACAAACAGAGTTCAAAGCTGCAAGAAAGGCAGGTTAGACAAACTGCATTTTTACTGTCACTCCACATTCCCCCCAGAACTAATCATAGCTTTCACTGGGGCTCCCTCTGCACTCTTAGCGACTGCAGAAATGGAGTGATTAGAAAGCAACTCAAGCGGGATTCGAGCATTAAAACTCACAGTCCCCCCATACAACTAATTATGGCTGCAAAAGACGCTCTTAAAGAGACAGTATGTGGAGGCTTTTTAAAGCATTCACAGCACCCACATTTAAGCGGCATTTCGCCAAACGCCAGCTAGGTGGGAAGCACTTAGGCAAGCTCCGGGAAGGCTTTTAGGAACCCCCATTTGCAGGGGGGTTACACTCTTCCTGGCCTGAAAAAACTTGGCATCCGCGTCAAGTAGGTACCCTTATAATACTTTAAAGCAGATTATCACATACATTTATATCACCTATAGTTTAGGCCTGCATCCCTTTAAACAACAGTCAACATATTAAACCTTTGTTATATACACTTATTCTGTATTACACAGCTTACTATCGGTTACACAACATTATACATACAATGCATTTTGAAATCATGTCATTACTTCCTGTACATGAAACCTGAACAGAGGGGGCCCTTCTCTATCAGCTACCTTGGGCCTGGATGGGGCAGGGGCACCATACCTAGAAGGCAAAACAAGCAACTTGGAGTTAGCACTTATGCTCAGTTTGGGCAATGAGCTCGGGGACACATACACTCCCTTATGGACCACATTGAGAGGTAAATCTACAGGCCTCCCAGGGGAATCATAGCTTAAGTGCACTACAGGCTTCACAGCTTGACCAGTCTTTCTAGGGGGAACTGTTACAGTCTCTGCACCTTGAGTCTCACTTCCAACACTGTCTTTATTCATCAGGGGAGTTTCCATCGGGGTAGAGAGGCTAGAACTTGGGGCACTTTCAGCTCCAGGATTTGCCATTTCTGAAGTCGCATCACTTGACTCACATGGAGAGTTTTCTGACACTGGCAGTGAACCAGCAGGGCACTCGAAAAACTCTTCTTGCTCTGGTATATCACCAGTCTGTCCCAGTTCATCATTTTCCTCCTCTGAAAGCTCATACAGTTCCACCATGCACAGTGACTCAAGATCATCAGACTTAACACTCTACACCTCACTTTCTGGGAGCATTGACTCCAAGGACAAAGCTGGGGGCTTAGGCAGTCCAGAAGACCCAGCTTCATCTCCACAGTTGACTAGGGGATTACCTTGAAACAACTGACTTAGTTCATAAGAAGGGTAGTATCCAAAGTTGCACTCACTTTCCTCTGAAGTAGACTGACAGTCATTTTCAACTGGGGTTTGCTGTGACGAAAACCTTAACGGAGCTGTAGGTGCAGACTTTCTCTGCCATTGCTTAGCTGCAGCTCTGATCACCGGTCCAGGGGGAGTACTCTCTGGGGGCTCAGACTCAATCAGTATTTGGCCAACTGGCAGCAAATTATTTCAATGCATTGTCTTAACATCTTTTGAATTGTTTTCAGGCCTTATTTTGTACACGGGCAGATCATCCAGTTTGCCCACTACAATGTGAGGAAGATTATGCCACCTGTCAGCAATTTTGTGTTTGCCATGCAGTCCCAGATTTCTTAACAATACATGGTCTCCCTCCTGGAGTTCCTGCTCCTTCACTTTTTTATCATACCTTTCTTTGTTGGCCAGATTTCTTTTGGCAGCCATGGTCTGAGCCAGTTGGTATGCATGATTCAACTGGGCCTTTAACTTTTGCACATACTGTAGATAATTATCAGCTTGGACCCCATCAGGAGAAACTCCAAAACAAACATCTACCGGTAGTCGGGCTTCTCTTCCAAACATCAGGTGGCAGGGGGAGAACCCAGTGGCATCACTTTTGGTGCAGTTGTAGGCACGTACCAAGGTGCTAATTTGCTGACTCCATCTGGGATTGTCTTTTGGATGGAGGGTGCCCAGCATGCCCAACAGAGTGCGGTTAAAACGTTCAGGCTGTGGGTCCCCCTTGGGGTGGTATGGAGTGGTTCTGGACTTTCGCACTCCTCACAGAGAAAGCATCTCTTTGATCAACCGACTCTCAAAGTCTCTCCCTTGGTCAGAATGGATTCTTTGCAGAGCTCATAGTGAACAAAAAAGTTCTCCACTAGTACTTTTGCCATGGTGGATGCCTTCTGGTCCTTGGTGGGGAAAGCTTAAGCGTACCTCGTAAAATGGTCTGTGACCACCAGCACATTACTAATATTTCTTCTGTCTGGCTCCAAACTCAGAAGGTCAATATAAAACAGCTCCATGGGGGCGCTAGTGGTGATGTTAACAAGGGGGGCAGCCCTCTGGGACAAAGCTTTCCTCTGTAAGCAGCGACTACAAGTTCGAATGTGTTGCTCAACATCAGCCCGCATCTTAGGCCAACAAAATCTGGATCTCACCAAATCAAGTGTTCTGTCTATACCAAGGTGCCCCATGTGGTTGTGCAGGGACCTCAGTAAAAAAGTCTCTGAAGGCAGTGGGCAAAACTAACTGTTGCTTGTCTAATTGCCCCCCTCTGTCTACAGTTTCTCTGTATAGCAGTTGATTAATCAGTTTCAGCTTAAGGCCTTCCTTGTATAACAATGCAGTTCTCAAATCAGTGGAGCACAACTTGGACACATCTTTCCCTGTGTAGAGGGCTTCTAGAGCTGATTTAATCATAGGATCGAGCCTGCTGAAGACCATCATTGTCGAGCTGAGGCAGTGCACCAATATCTAATGCAGAAAAGTGGCAATAAGCAGCAGGTATGCAATTCTCAGAAGGCCCGAAACAATCCACCAGACAGTCCACTGCGTCTGTGGACATTTGTTTCTCCCTGTCAAACTTCTGGCAGAGTGCTTGAATATCAGGTTCTGACAGTCTGACCCAGTCAGTGCGGGAAACAGGCATCTGAGAGAGAGCATCAGCATCTAAGTTGTTCAGGCCTGCTCTGTATTCAACAACATAATCATATGTGGATAATGCGGAAAGCCACCTATGGCCAGTAGCATCCAACTTGGCTGAAGTCTGCAAATAGGTCAAAGGATTATTATCAGTTTTTACCAGTATCTTAGCCCCATACAAGTACTCGTGGAATTGGTCAACAATGGCTCACTTCAAAGCTAGAAACTCTAACTTATGCACAGGATAGTTCTTTTCGGATAGGGTCAGACTTCTGCTGGCAAAGACCAATGGTCTCAGGCCATTCTCATGCTCCTGGTACAACACAGCCCCCAAATCTTGCAAGCTAGCATCAGCGTGAAGGACACAGGGTTTTGCTGGATCTGCACAGGCCAGGACAGGAGCATGGGTAAATTGATATATAATCTCATGAAAAGCAGCTTCACAATCAGGTGTCCAACGTGCCCCAAAAACTTAATTGGGATGGAAATACACTCTCTCACTCTCAGGGAAAGCCAACCTCTTGTATTGTTTGTTGGTAGGAGGGTAACCTTGAGTAAGATTAAGTAGAGGATGAGTCACTCTTGAATAGTCCTTGATGAACTGGCGATAGTAGCCACAGAATCCCAGGAATCTTTGCAGTTCTTTTAGATTGTGGGGCTGTGGCCAGGTGGTCAAGGCCTCAACTTTACTCAGGTCTGTTTCTATTTCCTCGGTGGACACTATGTGTCCCACATACTTTACAGAGGTTCGGAAGAACTGACATTTATCGATGGATAGTTTAAGGCCAAAGTCTTCCAGTCGGTCCAACACCTTGAACAATCTGCTCTCATGTTCCTCCAGTGAGCTGCCAAACACAATAACATCATCCAAGTATACCAGGCACTCCAATAAGTTCATGTCCCCCACTGCACGCTCCATCAGTCATTGAAAAGTGGCTGGGGCACCTGAAATCCCTTGAGGCATCCTCATGAACTCATAGAAACCAAGCAGACAGATAAAGGCTGTCTTCTCATGGTCTTCTGGGGCCATCAGGATCTGGTAGTACCCACTGTGAAGCTCCAACACTGAGAACCACTTGCTACCATTTAGGCAGTCTAAAGGATCCTGAATGCAGGGCATTGTATACTGATCAGGGATGGTCCACTGGTTCAAGGTGCGATAATCCACGCATATTCTTACTGTCCCAGTCTTTTTTCTCACTACCACGATAGGCGAAGCATATGGGCTTCTGGATTCTTGTATCACACCAGCAGCAAGCATCCCTTGCAGATGCAGTCTTACATCATCTGTGTCAGCAGGTGCCAGGCATTGGGACCTCTCATGAAATGGCCTTTCATCATGCAACCAGATGTGGTGCTCAGCTCTTTGCACACATCCCACACCCCATTCCTTTAAGGAAAATACTTGGTCTCTCTAGGCAAGCTTCTCACTGATCCTCACTTTCCATTCAGCTGGCAAAGGGGAGTCACCGAAATCGAACAAGTCGGGCATCACTCTGTCATTCTTCCCTGAACTCTTGTTACTGGGTAGCACTGCAGTGTCTGCACAATGTACATTAGCCAGGGTGCAACCTCTGTTTACTCGAATCTCTCTATCAGACACATTATGAATTTGGACAATTACTCATCTGGCATAAGCATAAGCTCTGGCAGGCAAAATGCTAGGCTTGACCAGCAGTCCTTCAGGCAATTTCCCATTGCTTGGTGCATCAAGCATAAGTATTTTATTCTTGACATCCTTTCTGATTCGAACCTCCCCCTGTAAGGTACACTGGGCATTTGGCGCCAGGATCAGGGACTCAGGATCCTTCTTCCAGACAATTCCAACCAGTTCCTTGGAGTCCACTCCTTCAACATCTCTCTGTGCCTCATAGGCCTTCTTGATCAAGGCCAGAATTCTCAAAGCTCTACCAGTCGTTGACCCCTGTTTCTCATAACACAACTGCGCCAACCATCCAAACATATGCGCATTCATCCCAATTAGTAGAGGAACCCCATCATACAGTCCGGTAGGGGGACACACTAAGGCCAGGGTCTCTACTTGCTCAGCCACTCCAGCCACGGAGGTGGGGAAAGACAGCCAAATTCGGATATATCTGGAGTAGGGGTAGGCCTTCTCACTTAACCCCCAAACATGCAGTCCTTCCAACAGTTGCAAGGGTACATCAGACAAATGCTTCTGACACCAATCTTGGAACATAATTGTCACTTGGGAGCCACTGTCTAATACAGCTCTTGTAGACACTCCATTCACCTTTACAGTGGTCTCCATGGAGGAACCCACCACTTCAGACCATTCCGGTGACACTGATCTGGGTGTCGATCGGGCATTGGCCCTGGTGGCATAACTTTTCCAAGTAGCTCCCCCTGGTGGCCATGTGTTAGTCTTGCGATGCAAGGCCACCAACCTATTGGTAACTTTTCTCAAGTTCTCTGGCAAGTGACAAGCTGACTGAAAATGCCCATCCTCACCACAATGGTAGCAAAACTTAATGTATCTAAGATCTTTAAAGGGTGGGGGTCTTTTCACTGTTGGGGTACCTCTGTAGCTCTATGAGGCTCTTCTTGGACTGGGAGCCTTCATTCTTGAACTTCTGAACCCCTACTACAGTTGGGGGTCAGGGCAGTTCTTTGCAGCTCTCCCACCATTGCTCTCAATTCTCGTATCTCTGCTAGCAGGTTACTCTCAATCCAGGTCTCAGGGGAAACATGCACTCCCACTCCACTTTTGGGCTCAGGGGGAGCCCGAAATAGACTGGGTTCTCTGGCTACCTCAGTCAATTCTTTAATCAATTCTCTCAACTGCTGGGCCTCATCTAAATCACTCCTTTCGGGGGTCTGGCAAGTGTTCACCGCCCTAGCACAGGGCTCCCAGCCCTCTTCATCAGTTTCAATCTCACGGATTTCTTTCATCAAATGACAGTACTATGGAGGGCTTGCCCTCCTGTCTTGCAACTTGAGCTTCAATATCATTACACTTGAGAATCTAGCTGACTTCAGGATGTGGTCTAATCTGACCCAGTTCAGTTCTTTGGCAGGCACGCCCCCTTTTCTGTGGGCCCTCTGCAAAGCCCTCTCTATCCTAGTGACAAAGGCAGACAACTTCTCATTTTTTCACTGTTTAGCTGACTTGAATTTCCACAATAAATCATCCCCTGATTCTGTGCTACCAAACACCCCCTCCAGTGCAGAGAGGTATTCTGCTGCAGTAGCCTCCAGACCAGTGGCATGTAGAAAATGGATGGCTTCCAGGGCAGGGCCTCTCAAACTCTCCATCAAGTGCTTCCTCTTTTACCCCTCTGAACATTGTCATTCCTGCACTAAAGGGGTAGCACAGTCCATCCAGATCTCCAAATCATCCTCCCCCAAAGGCACTGGGACAGTACCGGAGTAAAGTCTGAGCCTTCTATAGGAGTCCAGCTATATCGGGGGAATTATGATGGGGGAGGCAGCTACTGGGGAGTGCTTGGGGACACAGTGGATGTGGTCGGGGAATGCAAAGGCGTGTGGTCCTCTGATAGGTCTAACACCTTTACCAGCTCTTGAGCAGTTCTCCCTTCAGAGGCTAGCAGCTTTTCCTTAAACCCGTCTATACTAGGAGACCCACCCGGAGTGCCAGGACCACTATGTAAATGGATTACCCTCCATCCCTTCTGATCACCTTCAGGTATTATCATAGGGGCTACCTTCTCAGGATCTATTGGGGAACTACATGAGAGCAGTACCATCATAGTATGTTCAAATAAATCTGCATCTCATCCCCTTACCTCTAACAGACCCACACCCTTAATCTGCCCGGCAGTGGTTACAATGTCAGCATTACTTGTCCCTAAGGGAATACACAATAACAAAATAGCCTTCTGGGGGTCTATCCCCTCAGCTTCACTCCATCCCATCATTTGGTGCACCATTAACTTATGGGGTGCAATTTTTAGCTTAGGCATAGTAAGCCCCTCCATCTTCTCTCCCAAACTGAACATATTGTGGTAATTCTCCCACGTGGCCACTAGAGGACGCTAATCCCAGTGGTGCCTCCAAGATGTAACCCCTAGGTGGTACTATCCCAAGGGCTATTACCCCTGCCTGTATGGCTAATGACAGGTTAAGGGGCCTAGGTCCAGTGACGGGTGCCTCCACCCAGAGGTCAGGGTTGATAGTGGTTAAACTAGCTCAGGTACAGCCCTCTGGGACACTGTGAACCCCTTTGTTCCCACTAGTGGCCCACATAGTACACGGGAGTTACCTTCCGAATACCCCACATATGCACACTTCTTACACATACAGTAGCTACTTACCCTCAGTACTGATTCTTGCAGCACGTCTCTGAGGACCCCCTGTAAAACAAGGTTAGGCAATATACACAAACACAATACAAGGCTGGTTCTATATGTACTGACACCACAGGCACTATGTAGTTCAGCAACAACAAATCTGGTTTATTCAGGGGGTAGTAACAAGGAAGAGGTGTAAATCAGGTTGATTGTCAGTAAACACACAAATCACTGTACTATGCATGCAATTTAGGGTCCAAATGTCACACTCTCTGGGTACCCAGGATGGGGGGGGGGGTAGCCAGGTCTGTTGGCCGGCTGGTGCAGATAGATGGGGCACTGCAAGGAGAAAATATATGCACAACACACAATTGTAATCCAGAACTGGATGGCTCATTTTGTGGAAAGGAAACACAAGCAATTAGTTGACACACTTTGATTAAATGAAAGGCGCAGGGAGCTACCCTGATTTGTACTCACAATACCCCAAGCAGAGAACCAGATGGAGGACGGTCGCTCTGGATTGCCAGAAAAGCAGGGCAGGGAGACAAGACTCTCGTGACAGGGTCCAATTGCATTTGATTTAAAGTGGATTCAGTCCAAATCAGACTGGATGCTGCTTCCAGCTTCTATCCACAACTCACAGCAAGGGGAAATAAAATCGTGATTTCCCACAAGCACTAAACACGTTCATATGTAAAGGAAATTACTATACCAGGCCAGCTGCTCCTCGAACCCCTATCACAAACCACTGCAAAACCCTGTAGCACTCACAGCAGCTTCAGTCCCTGACAGGCCGATCACTCTTCAGCAAAATCTTCAGTCTTCTACAGGCAAGCCAGGTTTCCACACTTCTTCCTCTTCAGAAACTCAGGTCCAGCCTGATGCAGACTCTCTAACGGCTGCAGACTGACTTCAGGGCTTCCCACGTGCTTCCCGCGTGAACTACACGCCACAACAGCACAGAACTCCTTCTCCTCTCACAGTCACCTCGCATCTGGCTTGCCAGCAACAGTTCAGGGCATTTCCTTTGGATTCCCACCAGTTCGGTTGGTTGGTTCAACTGTCAATCACAGCAGGGCTCCCTCGGTTGGTGCAAAAAGGTGCCATGGTCCAAACTACAATTCCCAGAGGCACCTACCATACAGCCCTATTACAGCAGGTCCCAGATGAGAGTCCAAGTACTAATTCACCCCAGCAGATTCCATTTTAAAGGTCCCCCCACACTGATTGGTCCAATTCAGCAGTTCAGGTCCAAAATGGAGGGGCAAAATAAACAGAGTTCAAGCTGCAAGAAAGGCAGGTTAGACAAACTGCATTTTTACTGTCACTCTACATTTTCCCCCCAGAACTAATCATAGCTTTCATTTGAGCTCCCTCTGCGCTCTTAGCGACTGCAGAAATGGAGCGATTAGATAGCAGCTTGGGCGGGATTCGAGCATTAAAACACACAGTCCCCTCATACAACTAATTATGGCTGCAAAAGACAGCTCTTAAAGAAACAGTATGTGGAGGCTTTTGAAAGCACTCACAGCGCCCACATTTAAGCGGCATTTCTCCGAATGCCAGCTAGGCAGGGAGCACTTAGGCAAGCTCCGGGAAGGCTTTTAGGAACCCCCATTTGCAGGGGGCTTGCAGGTGCATCCTCCAGAACTAGACACAATACTCTAGGTCGGGTCTCACAAGCCAGCGAGACATTGGCAACACCACCTCCCTCCTCTTGCTAGAGATACCTTTTCCTACGCATCCCTACTCATTGTTTTGTCACACTGCCCTGCCACTTAGAGGCCATCACATATGTCAACCCCAAGGTCCCTTTCCTGCTTAGTGACAGCCAGTACCTCCCTCCCTCCCTCCCATCCGATCCTCAGTTCCTGTGCCCTAAGTGTATAATTTTGTACTTTTTGGCATTGAGCCTCAACTGCCTTGCCCTTGATCACTCCTTGAGTTTCCCAAGGTCCCTATGCATTTTCTCCACCCCCTGCTAAGTGTAGATTTTGGTAATTTTGCTGCACCTTGCATTTCCCTACCATCTATACTTTGTATATTTTGACATACACTGTATATGTTGGCTCCTTGTTTGCCTTCCTCTGGGTCATACCAGCAAACAAGCCTTGACTCAGTGTACCTTTTCTTGTTTCCAGTTGTCAAAAAATAAATAATGCTGCAGAGTCGAATGGAAAAATACTATTCCTCCCAAGTGCTAGCAGTGCTAATGACCTAAATAAAATGACAGTAGGTGAAATACCTCCATTTGTCTGTTACATTATGCTAAGCTAAAATGCTAACATTAGACTAACCTAAATTTAAGAACTGCATAAGCTTGTATTATGTTTCTTGCTGAAATAAACTGAAATAGGGATATAAATAATGTTGTGAATAAACCCATTTATTAAAAGAAATGTCACTTCATTCTTGGTCTAGATCACAAAGCTAAATGAGTGGAACATGCAAGTTGTGACTTGATTTAAGGATCAGCTGTGGAAATTAGATTTTATTTTCATGGTTCCAGAACTTGGGAACTGGTGGAGTTCAAAAGTTCTACTTAACGTTCTGGTTAAGTAGAGTCTCCTTTAGCTCAGGGCTATAAAATATGACTTTGCATTTATAACATAGACAGTGATTTATAACATAAATATGTGGCCAAATTAGGAAGTAATCCTGACATTTATCAGGTGATCAGAAAGTGTTAAAATGTCACACAAAACTGCTTGGAATGTCACAGGGCTACTTAAAAAGGACTTCTTTGAGGATCAGATTATTTACTGTGAGAGTGGACCCAGAAGCATTGCTCTTATAAATTTGTCCTTACTACAGCAAACAGGCTGTCCAGATAAAAGCCATGCTTCCGAGGAGCCCATGTGGATTTGGGTCCCTTATCAAACAACACAAGTGGCTGAGTCCGTGAGTCTGTTGTAGTAAATGCCAATAAACAACCTCATCTAGAGCCATGGGTATTAGACTGTAAATTGGTTTGGGCCAGGTCCTGGAGCAAATGAGCAAAGAGAGGTTGATCTCTGTGACTTGACAGGATGATGTGATAGTGGACCCTTTGAGAAGGTTAACACTGCACCACAGCTCAGTCTAAGGCAGAATCAGCTGGAAGGCAAAGCATAGCAAATGTCCACTGCAAGAAAGGGAACATGCCAGCCATTGATCTCAGGCCTTAGTGGCAACTTGGATTCTTAGACAGGAACAACCCAGAGTTGGGGGGTATGATCTTTCACACTGGAGTCTAGAGACTAGAGTTCTTCTTTCTATAATCTGTCTAACTGTTTTCTGTTGCATTCTCTAGTGTGTTTTATCCTTTTTGTATTTTACAGTATTTAGTAATGTAAATATTAACTATTTATATATGTAGTATTCTCTGTGCCTGTGCAGTGTTTTATGGGAAAGCTAACAATCCACTTCTTTTGAGAACACTGGTGTTCCACTACCAATGACCAGGAATATCAAAGTATGAAAGTAATCTACCTTTGATACAGAGAGGATGAATGGTTCCTGAGAGAAAATGAAGGGTTGGTTGCGTCAGACATAAGGCCTTGCACTGGGGTAAGCGGTGGCAAGCAGTGAGACTAAAACCAGACTGAGATACCTTAGCAGTCAGCCAGGTGGTAGCAGAATTAAAATAAGATGGAACTTCCAGGTATCTGGATACTCTTGTTTGTGATTTCATGTCAGACAAGTGACAGTGGGGCAACAGTTTATGACAGCATAAAATCAGTTGTGGCAGTCTGCTCTTCTGGATCGATCCCTCATAACTCCTCTTGGTATTTCTTTTTATAGATGGTCAACCAGCTATATAGCAACTATACCAGCACAATGGCAAAGGTGCCAGGGAATATCCAATGTGATTCCCATTCACTCCTACCCTAAACTGACCTAACAACTCTTAGAAAAGCTAAATTCTTCATTTCTTATTTAGGTGTCTGGTGAGAGCAGAGGCTAAAATCTCATGGTGTTAAATAAACAATATTACTGGACAGAAACTTTATTATCTGTTTGTAGATTATTATTTGCACCATAAACTGAACAACTTTGGACTCTCTCATGATTCTAGAACTGTTTAAATGTAGTGTTTCTAAATTGAATTGGGTGGCTGGGGTTGGATGTGTATGGTGTAATAATATATATATGGCACTATATATGGTATATGTGGTACTATGTATGTATAATTTGTATATTTGTGTAGTTAATTTCTGCTATAGACAGCATACTAAACAGCACAGCAAAATGCTATGCAAAGCAAGGGGCAATGCTGACCATTTCCAGAAATGCATAGCAGTAGACTGCTAACCATTTTTGAGTGTGTTCATGGCACAGGGGGACTAGACATGGAAATAAAACTAATATTTAACATTTTGCTAATCTGTGCCAGGTACTATGCATTTTTACACTTAATTAGCACTTTTACATAAGAAACTGCTAGTCAATTTTTTTTCCTATGGTATTTCTTACGTGGTGCTGGCTGGCTCTCTACCCCATCCACTGTCCCCCCCCCAGCACCGTCCTCTAAGGATCAGACCCCCTCCCTTGAGTCCCCATGACTTTCCCTTCATGGCAGGGTGGTGGGGAGTGACTCAACCCTTCGGGCATGGATCCGACCAAGAAGGTGTCCTCTCAAGGGCAGTGCCCATGTGGGACAGTGTCATTCATCAAGGGCAGCACCTTTTTCTGTTTTTCTTACCCTTTGGAGGTGGGGCGTGCAATGACGCCAGCAGAGAGTGCTCATGTGTCCACATGCACTCCTCCAGGCGTCTGCCCCAACTCCACTCCTTCTGAGCTTCGGTGCACTGCCCCCCAGCCATCACCAGGAGCCAGTGGAGCACCAACAGCTGGTGACCCCACTCCCCAGAGAAGGAGAACAGTCCATCGGATGTTCAATCCTTCTCCTGCCCTGCCAATCCCCGGCAGCCCGTGCTCACTCCCGAACACGGGTCGCCAGCATGGAGCGAGGCAAGGCATCCAGTGCCTCAGCCCTCAGTGCCACTGGGTCACTGCTAGTCAATTTTTTCATCTTATTTAATACCCTGATAGAGTGTGAGTAACCAAGTGTTCAGTTAGTCGGAGGGGTGGTTAGAGCGTATTTACAGATGTTGTGGGTGGGGCTTGTGGTTAAGCATGGTAGGAGTATTTTGTGTTGGCTGCACTATGTGCTAAGGATGGAGGACCCTGTGGTTTAGCTACTCCCCATCCCAGCTGCTATACCTCCACCTGTTGATGCCCTCCCATCAGCAGTGGCATACAGGTGGTAAATGGAGGTAAGGATTTTTAGGAAGCAGAATAGTAGCTGGCAGTGTACTACTGGGGGGGGGGCACTATAGGTCTAGAAAGGACCAGGAGGTACCCAGGAGCAAAATGGGCCCAAGTGAACAACCAGACATATTTCATGCCCATACTCATGGATCCCACTGGACTGCATGAGCAGGCAGCCTATAGATCAGCAGCATCCATCCATTTCATAAGGGCAGTGGTCTGTAATGCCAGATCAATGAGGAACAAGACAGCCATTATGGCAGACTGAATGTGTTGTTCTCCACTCATTCTGGCTTATATAACAGAGACCTGGCTGAGTAACAACACTGGTCCAGTTCTGGAGGCATCTGTCCCAGCTAGGTTCTCTGTGGTGCACTGCCCACAGAGGGGATGTGGAGTGGGAGAGTGATCATCTGTTTTAGATCTGAACTGAAGGACATTGTGGCCTTTATTCATTGCAAAGAAGGTGTTGGAGTCACCCAGAAGGTTAATTCTGGGTGACTTCAATGTCTGGATTGATGATGAATTCTTGCAATTTGGTCAGGATTTCCTCCAGTTGATAGATTCACTGGGCCTCACATGGGTAGTTACCACTGCCACTCATCAACACAGTCACTAGGGCATGAGGTTAGCAACCTCAGAATTGATCCAGTCAGTTGGTCGGATCATTGGGAGGTGAAGTTATCTTTCAGAACCCCCCCTCAGAGTCTACCCCTATGGAGACGGTTCACTATCACCTTTTGAAAGTGTTGCTCCCAGAAAAACACCAGGTGGATGTGGATTTCTTGAACGTGATTTTTGATTGTTCAACTGGATCAGAGAGGGTGGTAATGATTTAGTATTGTTGCCTTGGCCTTCAATGCAGCTGCACCAGTCTGTATATGACCTCGGACTTCGCACTTGAGATCCCTGTGGTTTGATGGAGAGCTCATGGAGCTAAAATCTAGGGGTCAGAGGATGGAGTATTGTTGGAGATAATCTAGGCCTCACAAAGACAAACTGGCTTTGAAGACTCGCTATGGTGAGTGTCAAAGAGGGATCTCCTGTAAGAAGGCAGTATTCCTATCCATAGAAATCAATGCAGGGAGAAACTGACCAGCTTATTTCTTCTGGACCTCGAACAGGATACTAAATTCAGTCTGTCTGCAATTAGTAAGAGCAAATTCATCTGCTCAGTCTTTCTTGGACAGGGTGCCTCGATTCAGTCCAGGATCTCTGCAACTGGATCATCTCAACCCAGCAGTATCGAGCTAGTGAGGAACAGATGCCCTCAGCCAGTCTGGAGTGAATTTAGACTGGTTTTGATGGAAGAGGTTTGTGAGGTGGTCTCAGAGTTGTGGTTCACCTTTTGTGAGCTGGATTCAGGCCCAACTCGCTTGTTAATTAGATGTGCTGGGTTGTAGGGTCCAGTGTTCTCCAAGCTGATCTGGTGCTCCTTTTCAGTGGAAGTCTTTCCAAAAGCATTAAAAGCTGCTCTCGCTAGACGTTTCATGAAGAAACCATCTTTACCCAATGAATTATAGACCAATCTCTATCTTCCCCTAACTGGGGAATGTTATTGACAAGATGGTGGCTCTGTAGGTTGAGGAATACTTTATGGCCTTCGACATCTATGAACGTCTGGTTTAGGTCAAGGTACAGTACTGAGATGGCACTGTCAGAGTGCACAATGACCTTCTCAGGGCAAAAGACTGAGGAGAGCAGTCACTTCTGGTTCTTCTTGATCTCTCATCAGCATGTGACACCGTGGACCAGGAGTTGTTGTTGAACTACCTCAGGGAGTACTGTGGACTCATAGGCACTGTCATCTGCTGGTTTGAGTCCTTCCTCAGTGACAGGATGCAGAGGGTAGTGATGGGGAATTTCTCCTCACTCTCAAGGCCCCTGCTCCATGGTGTGCCCCAGGAGTCAATCTTCTCTCCTATGCTGTTTGCGGTGTACATGCTGCCTCTGGGAGGGATCATTAGACAATGTCTCGGTTTGGGTTTTCATTGCTATGCTGATGATACTCAGCTGTATGTCTTTTGTACCTAGAACACCTGATGCTATCAAGGCACAACATTTGTGCCTAGCTGAGAGTCAGGACTGGATGTCATCAAGTTGGTTAAGATTCAACCCGGATATGGTGGAGGTAATGGTGATTGAGCCTGGTTGAAGGTGTGGTGCGGGGCCACGGATAAGGGGACTGGCCTATGGCCAGGTTCCTTTGGGATGGTGGACTCTACTAAGGTTAAGAATCTGGGGTCATTCTGGATGAGACACTGACACTTGAGGCTCAAGTGTTGGCTGTAATCTGGAATGGCTTTTACCATCTTAGAAATATTGCCCGGATTAAAACCCTGTTTCTACCTGGAGACTTGCCCTCCCTGGTACATGCTTTCCTTAGTTCTAGACTTGATTACTGTAACAGTTTATACTTCGGGGTGACTGGAGGTGCCCTACAACATCTGCAGCTGTTGCAGAACACAACAGCCCAGTTACTGGCTGGCCTTCCAGTCTTGTCATATAACCCCTGTCCTGCAAGACGTGCACTGGCTGCCAGTGAAGTGGCATATCACTTTTAAGGTCAGTTTGTTGACCTACAAGGCCCTATATGGACTGGGCCCTGGCTACCTGAGAGCCCTACTGATTCCCCATCAGACTTCTCTTCCCCTCCGCTCCTCGAAGTGGACCTCCCAGCTGTTCCTAGGATGAGACTGAAATCTTCGGGAGATCAAGACTTTGCACTTGCTGGCCCTGCCCTATGGAACAGGCTTCCCAGGGCTCTGAGGAAAGGTTCCCTGGGTGGCAACCTTTAAGAGGGGCCTGACATCTCTCTTCTTTCGGGAGACTTTTTGGCACTATCTGACTTGCAAGTTTTGCACTACCACATTTATTTCTCCTGCCAACTGCACTGCAAAATTTGTAAAAATATATATATATATATATTATTAATAATTTATTTACTATTCTATTATCATAGTATTTGTAGCTGAAAGATCCTGCCTTGAGGTACTGCTGTAGAGCTACAAACCGTGAGTACTCAGGACTTGCTCCTGGGATAAAAAGGGGAGTGTTTAGTTTGCATTTAACTTTTTTTCTCCAACATCCTAGGGTCCCAACAGCTGGCCAACCTACAGCAACGTCCAGGCCTGCAACTAGTGGGCATCCAACAGACACTCAGGGTAAAACACTGGTACCAGTGGGGGAGGACAGCCGGGGGTGGTCTGGCCTTCAGTCCCAAGTTGTTTATGACCGGTTAAATCCTGCTAACTACATTTTTTCTCCACAGTTATGCCTCATCCTGGTACCCCTATCCTAACCCTTGCCCCAATAAAGCTGTGATTTTACTGTTTGGAATTAATGTGTACAGGGTGTTTCTGTGTCTGTTAAGTCATTGCTGGTTTACGGTGTTAAAGAACTGCTGGGATTCCAGTGTGTGGGGTGGCTGGTAAGGGAGGTGGGTAGGTGCAACATCCCAGGGGTCACCTGACCCACTTCTAACTTAATCTTGGTGGAGGCACTACGCCATTTCTTCTAACTTTGATATAGAACCCCCAGTCACCACCGTAGCAGGACACAGGCCCCTTAACCTGTTAGAGGGTCAACAGACTGAGGCAGTAGCCCACTGTCACATGGCACCTGGGCTACATATTTATGAACAAAATATAGGCCAAGGCCCTTCAAGTTTGTCCACCGCCAGCTCAGTGGACGAGGTTACTGTTGTTTTCTATACATGTATATCTAACTTACTTTTAAAGCTGTGTAGGGAGTTACTATCTCCCATGTATCTATTTATCTTTATGTATTTAATGTTTTATTAATTGTGTGTGAATTTATGATTATTGTATAGCACTCAGAGCCCCTGGAATTGTGCGATAAAGAAATAAAGTCTACTACTACTAAACATTTCTCTACTGCCCTACACACATAACAGAGTCCATCATTTCTGACATAATGGGTTGATAAATCCAACTACCCAGTGCCTCAGGCCATCAAATGAGGATTCTGGGCTACTTTTCACTTTTTAGCGATTTTCAGTAGGCAAAAATCCACCTTGGAAGGTTTAAGTTTTGTCTCAGACAGTGGGTTTGTGCTGATAATGTGGGCTCATGCATGAGTTGTCTAAGTATGCACTATCCCAAGCCATTTACAGCATGTGGCAACATTTATCTCAAAAACCTATACATTTGCATGACAGTCTACCAATACCCTCCCCCTCAACACGGTTACAAAAATGTACCATTGCAAAGTGAGCTTCATGGTGCCCCCACAGAAGAGTTTACTTGTTCAGCAGCAATCTTTATGATGGGGATGGCCAATGTTACATGGCTAGCTCCATAGAGAGTGTATGTGACTTCTATGTCTGACTCGCTCACCCAGTGTGTTGGAGTTTCGGTGTTTGAATTTTTATAAGAGAATGAACTAGGGAGTGAGTGAGGAGGAAAATTAATGAAAACAGAGACACAAGGATACCGAACTTGAGGTTATATACAGCACGTCACGTCCTCCCAACTCTGCAATGTTGTATAGAGAGTTTATGTTGATATCGATGATCACTTTTCCAAAGTAAGAGTTTGTACCCTGGAAATGAGGAAGAGTTTGTATTGGAAATGTTTCCCAAAGGTACAGTAAATGTAATAAACATTGCTGTAAACATTTTAAAGTGAGCCAAATAGAAATTAACAACATATTAATATTAGCAGTACTTAATAGTGAGCTGGCAATTCCATATTCATTTGTATATTGGACTGAGTCCCCCATCTATTTGCAAGGTACAGTAAAATGCTGCATTCCATACCAATGGTTGCATTCCACACAAGGAGATCTTTTAAAGGTGAATTTTGTTCACTGGGTAAAGTCTCAGTGTCATGCCTTTGTACCCACTGCTCTTGTATACTGCAATTATCTACCAAATGATTTCCTGTTAGGATCCCTACACTTAAATTTTTAAACATCAATTAAACACAAAAAAAATCCAGTTGGCTGTTTTTTATATAAGGTATTTATTGTATTTGCTAGCTTGTGTGTTGTTCTCGGTGACTCTTGCAGACTACCTTAGAACTTGTTGAAGATGCAATATAAATATAAATTCATAATGTATCCCTCTCAAATTCCAGTTCATCATCATGGTATTATTTTTTATTTTTGAAGAATTTGTCTTGACCTATATTACATAGCCAGTTGACTGAGTTCTCCCCCCGGATTCTGTTTTCATTGTCCTTCCTGAAGGACCTTATACATTATAGCATTTAGGTCCTAGCAGTTATAACATAGAAGCAACCATGAGAAAAAATAAAGACAAATGAGCATGCAAAAGAGCTAGGTGCAGTACTACAGTGGTTAGCCCATCTGATGCCAGCCAGCCAAGATAAAAAGGCTTCTCATTCATGAAAAGAAATTCTGTCACAGACAAAGTTATTAAGACCCTCTGACAAAGAGATGGTTTTGTTCAAAGCACAAGTGCATTAGGTCGCTGTCCATGTCACTGGTGTTTGGTTGGTTTCACATATTTGCCAATAAATGGTGTTGCCCTAATAACCTTCTTAGTCTGTAACTGAGTTTGTCCCCAATGAGGAAACCACCACAAAAATGTTTCCATTGAACTAATAATAGGTTGCTGCTTGCATACTACTTAGAAGATTTTGGGATTTGCAATACTGTAACTCCAGTTTAACAATTGCAACAGTGAAAAGTTTGTGTACTACACAAACTCCTAAGCAGCAACTCATGTAATGCTTCCCAGACCTTAAGTACAATATTTTTGTTTGGTGTAAAAACAGCATATAGACAATAAAACAAGAAACAAATGTGACTGAATCTTACAGCATCTGTGTCACTTTTTTTGGATTATCTGGTCACCTCAGGGCCATCTGTGGTGGCACCAGCCAACATTTGATTGAATTATCTGTCTTTTTGTTTCAATGAGCAGGTTTCCAACTATGTTTAAAGAAAACATGTAGAGAAAAGAAGGTACAAAGAGCAACATTGTAAGCCATATGGGCCCAATTAAACTAATAAAGAAATAAAAGTCTTAAGGCCCAGCAGATTAGTCCCCAAGTTGTGGAGAGCAAGTCAACTTGGTGTTGGCAGTATAGTCAACAGGTTAGAGTAACGAACTGCGAATGACCTTGGTACAGCCAGCAGACCTGAGTTTGATTCTCACAGCCTCCACTTGCATACTGTATGACTCTGAGCAAGTCACATAACCTCCCCAAGGGGACAGTTGTTATTCTGTGGCTGAGGGCTCCTGTTTTTCTGTTTTTTCATCCTAGGGCATGTAGTGTACAATGACACCAATGGAGAGAGTGTGCACGCTTCCGTGCACACTCCTCCCGACATCTGCTACATCCCCCGCCCACCACTTCAGCATCAACGATCTGCCTCCCAGCCTCCGCTAGGGGGAAAACGCACACTGACTACTGGAAACCCCCCTTCCCAGAGAAGGAGAGCAGTCCTAGGGATGCTCAATCCTTCTCCGCCCCTGCCAACCCCCGGAGGCCCACGCCCAAACACGGGTCACTGGTATGGCGCAAGTTGTGGCGCCCACCGCCTCAAGCCTCAGTGCCACCGGGCTGGCTAAATTGTTTATTTTTAAACATTTTAATAATTGTATTTAAATGTCAGGACAAATCAAAAACCAACACAGGATCTGCAGAGATCAAAGACACTGAATTCCTTTGATGGCTAGTGCTATTTACAACAATGCAAACTGCATAACCATTAAATGTATGGCAATTCTTACAATCCATTTCTACTTACCACTGTCATGCCAGTGCACAAAGAACAATGAGTGCATAAATAGTATATCATTCCCACAGCGACAGGAACACAACGAAGACCATCACCGCGACAAAATCGACAGTTCGCTGTGGTGGTCTGCTGGTTTCCTGATGAAGATCCCCAGGGGTCGTAAAAGTAGCATAAAGCTAGCAGACTAATTTAGGAAAAACTCCTAATAGCAGTCAGAGGGAAGGAAACACTAGAACGTCACATACAAATGAAAACACTCTGCACAACATATATTTTTTGCAAGTTTTGGGTGGATTACTCCTTTAAGGGCCACCAGATTAGTCCCCAAGTTGCGGAGGACAATTAAGCAATAAGGCATGACCAGAGGTTAGATTAACAGTCTGTAAATCACCCCCTAGGCATATAATGTGACATGAGGCACAGCCAAGTGCCACATTGCCCCTAGGGGGTGATTAACTGTAAATCTAAGTCCTGGGAGTGCCTTATTGCTATTATAAGAATTATTCCAAAAGAACAGTGCTAAAAGTGTACTTTTTGAATGTTTTCCTCATTGAGAAGGAGATGTTTAATAAAATAGTTCTTCCAACTATTTAAGAATGCTGATTCAGAATCAGAATGCATAATTCCCATCATTCATCAGTTCTAGAGGACAGAATGCTGACTGAAGAATTTATGCACCATGGTGATCATCAGGTTGTACATGACAGTGTAAAAGAGATTAATGTAAGGCTGTCAGAATGCTAACAGCCAATTAGATTGCAACATTTCTGAGACCCTTTTTAGGGCTGCAGTGGGCGGAGCCTGGAGTCCTTTTATGATCACAGAGTAAGGACTCTGCATTTTTCCCTTAATTAAAAAAAAAACCTGGAGTCTCTCTCTGCCCATCACAACCCTGCCCCCTTGTCTATCCCCTTCCCAGAGTCCCTTCCCCTCCTTCCCTCTCCAGTCAGACCTGCACTTGTTCTCACAATAATCTGCCCATCACAACCCCAACCCCACCCCTTCCCCCTCCCCAGTGTCCCTTCCCCTCCTTCCCTCTCCCAATAGAAACTCTTATAAAATGGAGCTTTTTGTGTTTTTCTTTCCAAATGACAACTTGTCTCATACAATTAAAAGTTCTTCTTTAAACAGAGACATGCCCAATATCCAAAAGTGATGCTTCACACCATCCAGTGCTCTCACCACTGAGATATGTCCTTCTGAAAATGAAAGAAGGTTTAAACCCTTTATCGAGCCCAAGAGCCTCTCTGTAACTGAACAAATAAGGGAGATTTCTTAAAGAATTGATGATTTCTCAGCAGAAGCACCAGGCTCCTCGCTTAGGCTCCTTAACAAAACTATCGTTCAGCAGATGATTGTCCCCGCTAGAGTAGTGAAAACAATAGTCTGAGAGGCAATCCAGATCTTACTGTCCCACAGGGCTCTCACCTCTGCCTTGCAGTTTGTCAGGGGTCGATCTTTACATTGTTTTACAGGCCCAGGGCATAGTGCAAACTACCTCGGGCCAGTGTGTTTGTCACCCTACTTTCCTGGTCTGGCTAGTGCGATCTAGCCACAATGAGGAAATAGCCCTTTAAGGGCTCCTTCTACACAGCAAGTTTTCAGTGCTTTTTTTTTCTCTTCCCTTACCTCACGGAGCAAAGTAACCACTCCTAGGTCCCCATGGTGCCCTCCGATTGGTGCACTTTTCAGTTTGAGCACTGCCTGCTGCCCCTCCCCACTGTCGAGAGGGAGCCATCATGTTAAATCGTGCCGGCAAGTAACTACTCCTAGGTCCCCATGGTACCCTTCTGTTGGTGCACTTTTGAGTTTGAGCACTGCCAGCTGCCACTCCCCACTGTCGGAAGCTGCTACTGCTGCATGGGAGGAAACTGAGAGGGAACCACTGTGTTAAAGTGTACTAATGGTAGAAGATGCAGGGGATCCAGCAATCAAGACAACTTTCATCTTCCGACTTCGGGACAGGTATGTTTTACTGTGCCCTAGTGCCTCAGCAGAGCATTTTATTTTTTAAGAACCCTCCGTTGGAGTCACTGAGGCCAGAAACACAGGCAGTTTAGTTGGAGTTGGTGGGTGTGAATCTGCAGCGGCATGGCGCAACAGTGGGTCTTAACTCTTGAGGCCAAGTAGGCAGGCCAGTTGCTGCTATATTACTGTGTGCAGCTGTTTCGTCCCCGGACATAAAGTCATGGTCAGAAAGATGCAGACAGAATGTCATGGGATGAAAAGTAACTAACTAAAATGCCACAAAGACTATTTGGTGGTGGACAAATCACCACTGCAATAGGCGGCAGCAGGACAAGTGGCCGTTACTATAAAAACAAC
The DNA here is from genome assembly GCA_016271365.2 of Neoceratodus forsteri. Taxonomy (NCBI): domain Eukaryota; kingdom Metazoa; phylum Chordata; order Ceratodontiformes; family Ceratodontidae; genus Neoceratodus; species Neoceratodus forsteri. The sequence continues at coordinate 782,421,273 of CM028133.1, forward strand.
TCACCAGCTCACCCACTCTACTTCCTTGCTCCTTAATCTGGTTCCTAAACACTGTAACTCCTAACAAACGCCTAGGAAAGGTCACATGTGCAAGACATTTAATGATGTTGTGGTAAAACAACTTTTATAGTATACTGTACATTATAAAATGGGTAGGCTAAAGCCAACAATGTGACTGGCTAGTTACCCATGCATGAAATATGTTCCATGCATGGGTAAAAAAAAGGGCTGGCAGTAAAAAGGCCAATATCCATAAGCCATGGAATGTTGGCATTTTTACTGTCTACCATCTTTACATTTGCCAAGCAGGACAAAAAGCTACCATACTTAGATTATTGTAACAAAAAGCGAAACGAAGCGTGAAGAAAAAGAAAAAACTCAATAAGCCATTTAAATGTTCCTTATGCAAATGCTGCCTTTTTTAATTTATTTATTATTTATTTATTTATTTATTTATTTTTTTACACACACTCCGTAACGCAGCTCATTAAGCGCTCGCCAACCAATTGGGGAAACTCTGGTGCCTCTCACTCATGCTTCACAGGCTAAAATGAATGTGCCTGATAACAGTTTAAAAAAAATCTACTGACTTTTACATTTGTCCCATGGTCTCACCAACCGATGGGGTAACCTCTGTTGCAACTCGTTCTCCCTCTTCATAGGCTATTTGAGCAAGGCTGTGATGTGCTATGGGCAGCTCGATGTGCACGGAGTTACATTTCCTGGTCTGTAGTTCAGATTTAGACAACAAATACAAGGAAGCAGTGTTGTGCGGTCCTCTCGGCTTCAGTAATGTTTTTTCCGTTGCACCGTGCACTCTTTGAGTGCCTGTTCACGGAAGCTGACGAGGTTTGGGAGTTCTGACATTGTTTGCGTAAACATTATTATGTAGTACTGTACTTTTCACGTCAGACTCTGGTGAGAGCAAGTTGTGTTACTGTGTGCACTGCACTTACACAAAATCTATTCTTCTACTGTTGCTTTGTGGAATGTTCGATGGCAGCAGTGTAGACAGAAAATAAATAGCGTACTTCAGTCGGCTTCAGCAGGCGTGTTTACAAAAAAAAAACACGCTTCAGCACTCGTTTGCAAACTGTGCACACTACAATTATAGCAAACTGGAGTCACATAAATGCAAATCAAAATATGTTTCAGCACTCCTTTGCAGCACAGACTGCACAGTACACATAACCTGGAGTCAGAAATGCAAATGAGCTCATGAATAATATAACTCAGTGTCTGCGGAAGGACTATTTTACCTTACATTAGCATCTTAAAAGTCTTTTTTTCCACATGCAAGCAAGATTTTTCTACCTGTAAAAATTAAAATAAATATAGGTGCCCATTTTATAAGTGCAATAAGACACTCCAGGTGTGTGCATGGAACATATTTTACCGCACCCAGGGGCTAAAGGCACTCGGCCAAGGCCTCGTGCCTTATTACGCCCCTGGCCATGTGGTAAAATATGTTCCATGCACACCCTGTCATGTCTTATTGCTTACACAATAATTGAAACACCCCCTCTGCCCACATGTGACTTGAAGATATGGACAGGCAGATGTATGACAGAATTACCTCCATGTCTCGAGTGTGCAACTTTTTGTACTACTTTTCCAGTTTTGCAAGGTTCAACGGAACTGTGAGTGATAAATATATTTTCTTTAAAAACTCGCTTGGAGTCAAACGTGTGTTTGCTTTGCCACAACTATAGGATGGGGGGATGCAAAGTATGAGCAGATAATTATTAAATACCAATTTCATTTGAGAGTACTGTAGTGGCACCATTATTAAATACCAATTTCATTTGGGAGCAATGGTACATAGGTTACAATGCAGTTTTCATCAATTAGTTGCTGAGATATAGAAGCGGAGTACGAGTGTGATTGCTTTTTCACCAGCGGTATACAGTGGGCATACACAGGGAAATGTTGCACTGACTTGCTTAGGAAGACAGAAAGTCACAACTCATAGACATGACATACTGTCAGCAACAACTTAACTGCCAACTGCTTAGCCGCAATACTGTTTCTCCGTGGCAGTTAAGCTGCTCCATTTTGGATGGCGACGTTCCGTCCATATGCCCTATATTACTAGATGACATCTGTGACACTTCTTTGCATTCATTTAAACAGACTTCCAGCTCAGCCTTTTGAACTGTGCAATAAGAACTGTATATATATAGTTCAATTTATTTATGACTTTGATAACCGGGTAAATGCATTGATCCAGAGGACTGTTTACAGGCATGACCTGGGCCAGATAGGCACAAGCAGCAGGACAGAAAAATAACTTCAGGATGACAAACAAATCTAGCACAAATAGTAGTTAAATAACAATAGGTGGGTACAAAAGCATAACAGTTCGGTAGTAAAATAACATAGAAGATGAGATGCACAACAATTCTAAAGCAGGTAGACATGGGTACACGAGTACAGTATCATCAGACTAGCTACCGTATAGACCACCCCACCTACAAGAGAGGGTTCTCAAGGAGGCCTAGTTGCAACAACAGCAGAGAGGATGAGGAAAAACGAAGTTAGCTGAATGGGAACGAGATGGACAGATGGGTGGAGGAGCTAGTGGTCAGAGCAGTTGCAGCCATATTTGTCTGGTAGCCAAGGTTTGAGGTTGCGTTTGGTTTGAAATTACGATGAGTGTTGGAAGATCAAAGTGAGCCGGATAGGCCATTCCACAGAGAAGGGGGCTGCAACTGAAAGATCTTTCCCACCCATATTGGTGGCAGTTCTGGGTACTGTGAGAGTGGGAACAGCAGTGGAGCAGAGGTTCCTAGTCAGGGTTTTGGAATTGAAGAAGGTGGAAAGAGGAGAGTTATTAGAGCTTCTAAGGGTGGCATCCACGAGACAGCCAAGTGTATAGTCAAAGCGCCCTTGCAGAGAGAACCAGCCTAGGGAGTGGTACAGGTCACAGTGGTGTGTAGAGTAAGGGGCCGACAGGGCAAAGCGACAAGCATTGTTATAAGCTACCCAGAGGTTGTGCAATAAGCCTGTGTTTGAAGAATGAAATATACAGCAGTAACTCAGTTGTTGTGGCTTTTGGCCTTACTTATTCACTGAAACCCTTTTTTTCTCATCCCAGTGAGTGCTGCTGTTCATAGACAGAAATGTTATAGCTAACCCTTTAGTGAGCACCTCCCTGCACTGTTTGTACTTATTCATATTTGGTTAGGCAATTTATAATAAGCTTGGGGCTAGTACAATCAGTGGAGGGCCAGTGCAGATGGGGCAGCACTTTCCCTGGTGGACCAGTGCAAAAAAAAGTTAAGCGTGACCCCTGGTTTGTGTTCGCTGATGTTAATATCCAAAATGCAGGCTCAGATTTTCCCGGGGCGACTTTCAAGCTTTTGGTCCTCCGGTCACGTCCCAATCAGACCCGAGACATGGACACCGGGCTTCCCAATGCCCGGAATCAGGCCCAATCTACAGCCTCCTGCACACTTTGCCCATTTGTACTAGATGGTATGTATGTATATAAATTCCTGAATGGTATAAACAGGGCAGATTGTCAGGACTTGTTCATGTGACAAAAGGGATCACCAAACATGGGAGATTCAGGAAGGACGCGAGGAAGTACTTATTTATAAAGAGAGTGGTGGACAGACAGAGCTTGCCCAGGAAGGTGGTAAATGCAGAGACTGTGACAAGTTTTAAGAGGAGCTGGGACAGCTACAAGGGGTCAGTGAGGACAAACACCAAGAAGAGAGGGAGCAGAACAAGGCCAAACTGCCACTACAGCACTTGGCCTAGGCCAGGTAAATGATAGTATGGTGCAGTTTAACAAGCAAATGGACAGATATGATGGCATGCAGGTCTTTCTCTGATGTCAACTTTCTATGTTTCTATAGCTTGAGGAATGAAAACTTGGGGCTCCTTTTCAAATTACAAGTGCAACACGATCCACCTTTCCTGTTACCCCCCCCCCCCCCTTTCTATTTAGACTGTAAGTTGCATGTAAATGTTGAGGGTCTCACATAATAAATTACAACATTAAACACTACACTGTGAACTCGTGATGCTATGCAACACCAATCCGAAGCAAACCAAATGAAAAAGGAGCAAGATAAACATGCACATTAACAGAAAGCACATATTGTCAAGTAAAAAAAAATCTACAGTCAAGTTATTAGTTGCTTGCCTCAGTCAGCACAACCAACAGGCCAATTAGCCACAATTCAAAGTGATGTTAGGCATTACTTCTGCATTTGTATAACAGACATAGTGCAAGCAGAACAACCGGATATCATGGAAAATGCTGGACTAGAACACAGGAAATGCAGTTCCTCAGCAAAACTCCTCCTGACTCAAGCATTATGCCACTACGAAATAATGTTCTGCTAAGCATTTCTGTATTTAGCTACAAATAACACTGTTCAAGTAGCCAACCTACCACTGCGGTTCCACAGGTTGCTGATCTTCAATTACATAAGGTTTAAGGACTGGCTAATAGTTTTATCATTTAGCTAAAAAGGTTCAGGTGAAATTAGCCAAAATACTGTACACAGAGTTTAAACACTGCTAAAGTAAGATTCCTGTTCTTCCCACTATTATCTAAACTTATAATATACAACACTGTACGCCCGCATTTCTGTGCTAGTAACAGCACATGAACAATTATTAGTTATGAATGCAAAAAGTTCTGTCCAGAAAACATAACTTTCCCTAGTTCTGCAATGCATTATTACTCGCACTATAACAGCATGGCACCGTTTGGTTCTTGCCCACTAGGCTCTACCATACATTCACGGTTCTCATGTACCCTTACAAAACAAAACAAACTACTGACAGTGGCAGCAGCAGCTTTGTTTACACAGCTTATTTATTAGGGCTGCAGTGGGCGAAGCCTGCAGTCCTTTTACAATCACATAGTAAGGACTCTGCATTTTATCCTTAATAAAAAAAAAAAAAAGATTCTCTCTACCCATCACAACCCCGCCCGATCGTCTATCCCCTCCCCGGTGCCCCTTCCCTCTCCCAATAGAAACTCTTATAAAATAGAGCTTTTTGTGTTTTTCTTTCCAAATGACACATGGCCAGTCACAGCAAAGTGTTACAGACTGCTGCAGGTAGACTCGCAGAAAGCCGAAGAATGTGCATTCCGTGACTGCAGTGGCAGTGATTCCCTAAGCCCACTTCAGCTTTGAGTCCCAACTCCCAACGGTGTTATCACAGATGAAGGATACCTTCTGTGTTTGAATTCAGTATAAATCCTGCCTACCGACTGTTACTGGTGCTACTGTGTGAAAGGCGACCCCAGTGATCTGATGTCACAGTGCTTAAAAATTGACAGCACACCATGTGCTGCTGATGTCAAATCATGCCAAAATGCTTTTGAAACAAACAAAAAAAAAATCACTGCGTAGTACCCCTACTGGAAACTAGTCAGTGTTTTATAAATAGGGCTGGTCAAGGTCTTTCGTGTAATTTACAAAAGAAAATAATGTTTAAAATCCCAATTGGCGCCCACAGAAAAACACAATAGATGTAACATATCATTAAAATATGTGCCTCAGTATAATGTCTGAACTGAGTAGCTGACTAAGCTAATGCCCGTCTCCTTCCCAGGATGCAGGTGCCTTATAGGGTGACATAAACTGAAGCACAGTCACCGTCCTTTTCTGTTTTGCTGACTCGGGCCAGTTCGCAGTTTTTCTTGCAGACATTCTGGAAAAGACAGACCCTTGGAGATCAGGTTGATATAAGCTAAGGTACAAATGCTGGCTTTGTTGGAATACCCAGAGATGTCTGTGTTACAGAATGTGCACGGTTCCTACTAGCACAAAGGGTGTATTGAGCAAATTCAACCAACGCAGTTGGCTATTTATTGCACAGGACTTCAGAATTTTATGGAGGCATTTTTTTCTTTCTTCAGTTGACTAGGTACTATGTAGGCGATCCAATGTATGTTGTACTGTGCTTATTGTATTCCAGTACAGTACTGTTGCTGTAGTGCTCTTACACTTCAGTGTTTGTAACCGATACCTCTAATAATCCTGCAAGTTGCTGAATGTTAAGGGTTTGAAACGCAGATAGTAAAAGTAATTGAACAGATATAATTCGACTAGGCTCAAGACAGATTACTGTCCTGGCTCCCCTCAGCACCCAGCCTTTCCTCTTCAACTCACCCTATATCCTTAATACAAGGCAAAGCTCCTCCAGCCTAAGAATGCCACAAAAGGTTCAAATGCCGGTCAGAGGGTCCCCGAAGACTAGTATCTCGGGCCAGCTCAGGCCAAACAAGGGTCTCCTTCCTGCTGCCCTGTACATCGCCACAATACTATGGGTCAACTGGCTAGCTGGTAAACAAGGCCCCGTTACACAGCCCCCTAACGGACCAGCACCATACCAGACCTGGCACTCTCATGGCCCACCCCTACCGACAACTCAGCCTCCTACTTGCTGCCAAGCTTAGCAGGAGCGGATCTGCTACAGAGCTATCTTACTAATGACCAACAAACCCAAAAAATTAGATGCCCACCCCTTAACTATTTTCTCAGCCTCCTGCAAACAGCCTTGCTAATGCGGGCAGGGACATTCAACCTAACCCCGCCCAGGTGTTGACAATACCCATATCTCCTCCTCCAAAGACCCGATCTGGGCTGCAGCCCGGGCTGAGGTTAGCACACATGAATACTTGTAGCCTTAGACCAAAACTCAGGAAGTACAAGCGTGGCTAGCCCTCTATAACCCTGATGTGCTTGCAGTCTCCGAGACCTGGTTAAAACCCTCAATCCTAGACCACGAATTTGCCGCCCAGGATATGTCTGTTTCATGAGATAGAATCCACAAAGGGGGTGGAGTTCTCATCTATGAGGCTACCCTGGTCTCTGCTCATATTACCTGCAATAACACTGCCCCCAGAAATCAAGCAATCTTTAGTACGTATTACCCTCGGTGGTGCCAAACACCTTAACGTGGGTGTGTCTATAGTCCACCAAAGGATGCTCTCCTATCCTCGATACTCTCACAAAAACCTAACAGTTGAGTTTGCATCTGAACTCATCATCCTTGGAGACTTCAACCTGAACTGGGCCAAAGAGGCCAGGCCGACAATTATAGGTATGCTACAAGAGGCAAACCTTTCCCAGATAATCACCCAACCCACAAGGCTGAACTACAAATCGGGTAGCCACTCAATCATCGACTGGGTACTGGTGTCCAACCCAAAAAACGTGCAATCAGCGGGCACCATGGCAGATGCTCTCAGCGACCACTCGCCCACTTTCTGTGTTTGGAAAAACAAGGTGGTAAAGATCCCGCCCAGAATACTCACTTCCAGGGACTACTCAAAGTTCTCCCTGGAGCACTACAACACTCTCTTATGCAACTTGGACTGGAGCCCGATAAGAAGTCTCCCTACCTTGGAAGGGGCGGTTGACTACTTTAACAGGTCTATCATGTGGGCCGCTGATCTCCTGGCCCCAATTAAAACTTACCGAGTAAATGGCCACTGCTACAAGTGGATTACCCCCTTAAAGGCTCTGATGATGAGCCGGGACAAAGCCTGGAAAAAGTGCAAGGACACGGCTCTCCTAGCAGACCGGGTCATCTATAGAACCCTCCGAAACCAATGTAAACAGGCCACCAAATTAGCAAAAAGGGTATCTCACTCACCCACCTCCAGAAAGCAAACCTTGGTAACCCAAGGGCCTTCTGGTCCCACATCAATGAACTGATGAAGGGAAAAAAAAAAGAGACAGCCACGGGCCCTATCACAGCTAATGGACAGGTCCTACATGATGAGGCACTAATTGCCGAGTCCCTCAATACATACTTCTCAAACCCTGATAAACATCAGGCCGGGTCATTGGTATCCAACAACCAATCCGCTCAGCTGGATCCCTGTACGCTCAACCACCCACCCTTTCACCTGAGACTGGCAAAAATAAAAGAGGTCCTGGCCATCCTGAAAACCCTGAAAACAAGAGGATCAGGAGGTCCAGATGGACTCAAAGCTAGATTGCTAAAAGATGGGGCCACGGCACTCGTGCGGCCACTCACCTGGCTGATCAATAGGTCCTTACTTGAAGGATCGGTCCCTGAGCTGTGGAAGCAGGCGCATGTGGTACCGATTCATAAGGGAGGGCCTGCAGAACCAATTGAGAACTACAGGCCTATCTCCTTGCTGTGTACCCTGGCAAAAATACGGGAGAAATTAGTCTACACCCAACTTAGAGAATATCTGGAGGCACACATGCTGTTGTCTCCATCGCAACATGGCTTTAGAGCTAACCACGGGACAGACACTGCCCTGACCAAATTCTCCTCTGATGTACTCAGAGACCTAGACTCCGGATCCAATACAGGGGCGGTTTTTATAGACCTCTCCAAGGCCTTTGACCGGGTGGATCACAGACTACTCCTCCAAAAACTCCACCATACAGGCCTAGACGCCCACTCCCTCAAATGGGTGGAAAGCTACCTCTCAGATCGCACACAAAGGGTTAGGTGGCAGGATAAACTCTCCAAACCACAGCCCCTAATGAGTGCCCCAAGGGTCTATACTGGGGCTCTTATGTTCTCTTGTTTGTAAATGAACTGCACAAACACTGTGGAAGCAGCAACCTAATCCAATATGCGGATGATGCTGTTATCTACAAAACCTCGGATAACCTGGATGACCTCCGCATTTCTCTCCAAGAGGATATTCTTGCCATGGAGAGGTGGCTCATCAAGAATAAAATGGTCCTCAATACCAACAAAACCAAAGCCATGCTGTTCGGATCAAGAGCCCTTGGACAAGATAGATCACAACTACTCCAACTTTCATCCCTGGAGGGCAACAAGCTGGAAGTAGTCCCCTCGACAAAGTACCTCAGCCTCACCATCGACCAAGGTCTCACGTTCAAACAACACGTGGAACAAGTCACTAAAGTAATCCATACAAAATTCGGATTACTGTATCAGATTAAGGAACAGTTAACCCCAGAAGCCAGGACTACTATTGCAGCCAGTGTCCTACTTCCAACACTAACTTATGCTGCCCCAGTCATTCAGGGTATTACAAAGCTGGAGTACAGGAAATTACATACTCTATACAACAAGGTGGCCCGCTTTGCCACCTTATCCCCACCAGGAGTCACCACTGTGAGGCGTTAGCTAAGCTAAACTGGCCATCCTTGAGGCCGCCTCAGTTACCCTGTGCTCTGTCTGACAAAGAAGATTATCAGCCCCACGCCTCCCCTGAGTCTAGTGGGACTCCTCACAATAAAAAGAAACCAGCGCAGCCTTAGGTCCCTCGGGCCTAACGTTACTAGAGGTCCCAAGGTTAGGACTAAGGCAGGTCAGAAATCTTTCCGCATGCTCCCTGCCTTGTGGAACAACCTACCTCTGGAGGTAAGAGAAACCCAATCGTGCCGTGGCTTTCACCAAGACTCAAGACCTATCTTATGACAACAAGCGATGCCAGTGCCACCGCACCTGACACTACTACTACTACTGACCACAACTTGCCTGTTTACCAAACTAAAATCTCTAACCCTCCCACAACAAGGTAGCACTAACTTTTCCTCTCCCTCTCTGAACCCTCCCGATGCTCCAGAACTATTATACCTAACGAATCTCCAGTACTAACTCGCTAAGATGTAGGACAAAGAAGAATGTAATGTAATGTAATGAAATGAAATAACTTTGCAACTACATATATGAAACCACTATTACAACTGCTATGTGTACACAGCTGAATACTGTATACCCATGATAACTTGTATCTGCTCATGTTCTACTGTTTAATTATACTTGTATTGTTATTCCCGGGTCGCCCCTGAAAAAGGGACCTTCGGGGCCCAGTGGGCCTACCCGGTCATCAAAATTCAATAAATAAATAAATAAATGTACACGATGTACATCATTCCTGCAAAAAGGCAACTTAAAATTTGTGAAACTCCACACTGGGTTTATCAAACACTAGTACTTCTATATGCGCTCCTTCAACAAGACTTAAAATAATAGGGAACGACCACATTTTACTGAAAAGTTTTAAAATATTGCATTGTGAATCCTTGTCTGAATTTGCTTTGTCTTTATTTTCTCAGTGATGATTATTCTGCAGTTCCTTAAGTGCAATAGTCTTATTGCCTCAAAGGCAAGACACAGTTTGATTGAATTATTCTTTTTTTTTAATTTGGTGTAGAATGCATCTAGGGACTGTGATGTGATGTGTACATATTTTTTTAGGAACAAAGGGAATGTAGAAATGAAAGAGAGTGAGAGGCTGGCACATCTGATGAGATGTGGTGAAGGCGTATCCAGCTTGGCACTCGCCTTCCTCGCTTCTCTCACAGTAGCCCTGTGTGACTCTCCGGTTCGAACACACACAGCTTTTCTTCGGCAGCAGCCTGCCCTCTGTCAATGCAAGTACAACAATACCATTAGCACCTAAATAGGGAAAACTGGCCAGCAACTCGTTGCCTGTTATGTACCATTGTTTTCCTGTCAGATCACAGGGTGCACTTTTCAAAGTAAATAGAATTGGTATCTGAAAATGAAAACAATTGGATACTAAACTGTCTTGGGAGGTGTGAAGTTGTTTTTGCGTCTTCTGGTAGTTTCCATGTATGAGTAATAAGAATGTATGCTCTGTTTACTTCGAACAACAGAACTTTCAAACATAACAGCACATGTCCCTAGTTTTCACGTTCTGTGTCTGTGTGTGTGTGTGTTCGTATGTATATATGTGTGTATTATATGCTTCACCACTTCCTACTGCTATTTGTCGCACTGCTTTGGTACTTCTCCACAGTGGCTGTACATTTGATAGATAAGAATAAAATGAATTTGTAATGACTTCCATCCATTGATACTTCAGACAACTTAGACCCCATACATTATTCCCATTCGGTGTGCTCAGTGAGGCACACCTTCACTGCACATTCTCAGAAAGCTGAGAATTCATGAATTTGTTTTACTAACCAGCTAATCTACTAAAAACTATAACTCTGATTGTAAATCTTTTTTTAGAGAGGACTGGATATGCATACATTTCCAAATCCAGTATGCTGATTTTATTTCTTAAAAGCAGTATTTGCTTTTAAAGATGTTTTGCATGCTGAGTATGTTTGAAGGTATATAGATTCAATACCTATATATACTCCCCAGTACTATAGAGTCAAAAATCAGTATTTGCTTTTAAGCATGTAAGAATGGTGACAAGCTGGGCGTGTGTGTGTTGTTTTGATGGATGCCAGCCTTGACAGGAGCTCAATAAAAATGCCACTTTCTTATGGATTGTCCATCTCCCTTTTTGTGGGGCATTTTACTTTTTTTTGTTCTTTACGTCTTCTAATAACTAAAGCACATGCCTGCACATGTATGCTAATAAAACTATTCAAACACATTGAAAAGGTCAAGCAAGGACAGAGTTGTCAGGAGGTCCATGAACAAGTGACAAGTGCAAAAATAAGTTTTGCAATCAAACTCCTTTTTGTTCTAACCAGAGGGATCGACGAACTGAGCAAGAAAGGTATCGATATTTGCTCTGCGTTTATTAGATACTGATTTGACAACTGAACCCAGTTAATACTTAATCTTGAATCTTCTTCAGAAAGTAAGATCCTGGAGTTTTAAGCTGTGCAGTTCACCCAAAATAGCAGCTGCAAACAACACCCCCTTCCTTTGACTTTTCCTTCCTGATCTGTTTTCCAGCAGTATCCCATATATGTGCCCTGGATCAAACTGCATGCATGAAATCAAACTTCAAACTGTCTCAGAGATTCCCCCAAAGTCCTTGCTCCTGGGGAGATGACAATGGAGTCGGTCAGCAGTGATGTTATCTCTTCCCTTCTTGTCTGCCTTTCTGTGTGTTTATTTTGTTCTTTTTTCAGCTGGAAACATTGTCTACAAGGCAGGCAAGAAGCAACAACAGTCCCACTTCCTCACTTGGCCACACTGAGAGTGATTAGGATAGCCATTCTTCCTATCTGTAAATCATACTTTTTATCAAATTGAAAGTAATTGTGGTGTAAAACAAAAGATAACAGGGGCAAAATAAAAGTGTGTGGGGCATTCATCAAACTACCGTCTGTAAGGAGGGCTTCCTCAGCAGCTCTAATACCTTGCATATAATTAATGCTGGTATAAAGAGACACAGTATTCAGCTGTGAGCCAGCAGTAATCTTTGCTTCATTCTAGACCAGGGGTTCTCAAATGGTGAGGCCAGCCTCCCTTGGGAGGCCCCAACCTGTTCCAGAGGAGGCTCAAGCAAGTCTGAAAAAGTACTGTATTTAAATTTTGTTATATATGTTTTGCATGAAGAGATGATGCAAACTGAAAGAGGATAATAGTAGCTGAATTTAATGTATTTATTTACTAATGGGTGACAAGAGAAGGTGAATAAGCAAAGGCTCATTTCAGGTGTACCCAGGGAAGGGGATGGAGTGAATACATTTCAAAAGGTAACTGCAAAACAATCAAGAAGTACACAATGAACAATAGTGCAAACAAATATGAACAATAAACTAATAAGAAGTGGTGGTAATTGATCAATTTGTAGACTGATGACAGAACAGCCCAAATACAAGGGTTGAGCGTAGGAGTGCTAAGAGCAATAGCACAAAGGAGCAAAGTAATCTCTGAGAAGTTGCTTAGGAGCAGTGAAGGAGGGGGAGAGGCAAAGTATGCAGGAAGGTTATTTCATGTAGAGAGGAAACAGAGAAAGTAGTCTGACCCATGAAGGTACTATAACAAGGGGTAACAATGGTTAAAGAATGAAAATAGCAGAGTACGTAGGTTGGCCTGTGGGGTTACAATAAACTGAATAATAATATTTGTTTATTTTATTTATTTATTTTTCAGATAACACCTTTAAGCACAGGAGCTCTTTTTCAAAGGTTCCCCATCAGCATAAGATAAAGAACTGAATGTGAGCCAAGTACTCATAGGGGTTTCAATTTAGTCATGGTGTACTGCGCAAAGTACAGTATGTTACTGTTCTTTGGGGAGACCCAAAATTATTTCAGCTTTTGGGGGAGGCTCAAAATCTTTTCCATGGATTTGGGGAGGCTTACTATGACAAAGTCTGAGAACTATTGTTCTAGACCCTTAATTTTAGACAAGAAGCTCATTGTGTCCTTAACTCAATTGCTCCCAGTGGCCATTTTGGGTCGGCTCTAGCAATGGATGGTTCCAATGCCATATGGTGTCTATGGGAACAAACATGTTTTAATACAACTTGGAACCTTAGGGACATGAAATATAAAATGGATTATGTTTAAATATAATATTTTTCTAAAGTTGTCCCTAGGGGTCAGGGCCTCTTTAACCTCACTTTTCTCCTAATGGCTGCTGCATCAGTTTGTGGCTTGTAAGGTGCTTCGGGATACAGTGTGTATGAAATTACAGAGAAACATAGAATTTGACGGCAGATAAGGACCACTTGGCCCACCTGGTCTGCCCATTTCCCTAACTAATGCACAGGCTGCAGATCCTAGTTGATCAACAGCCTACTTCCTCTTAACCCCCACTAGAATTGCCTTATGTCTGTCCCATGCATTCTTAAATTCCTCCACTGTTTTTGAGTCCACTACTTCCTCAGGAAGGTTGTTCCATGTATCCACAACCCTCTCCATGAAAAAATACTTCCTCACATTACCTCTGAGCCATCCCCCCTCTATCTTCAAATTGTGCCCCCTTGTTCTTGCACATCTCTTTTTCTGAAAGATACTACCATCTTGGACTCTGTTGATTCCCTTGATGTACTTGCCTATATAAAACCCAACTCCTTTCCTTTCCTTTCCTTTCAGCATGTAAGTATGACTCAGTTGTTAGCACATGCAGCTCTGGATCAAAAGGTCATGTGTTCTATTCCCATACTGGGACTTTGGCTCATACCTTAATTGCTCACACCCACATGCAGTATTAGGGAGATACTTAAATATCGGGTTGCGTCATCCTTTGGATGAGCTGTTGACTGAGGTCCTTTCTGCTTATCCCAATGGCTGTCCCTGTGGGTGTCCAGGTGGTGTTGCAGACTACCAGTACATGGTACAGTCCCTGAGGATGCCCTAGTCCTGGACTGGACACAGAGGTTCTTGAATGGCGTCTCACCATTCCCACCCATTCAGACAGTGCTCATAATGCTCAGGGGAGAACCAGTCACAATGATCCTGACAATCCTGGAATGGGCAAGGCAAACATGGCACTCAGTGCACTAGATCCTGTTCAGCAGGATTCTAATCAGCCTACCAATGAAGTACAACATACTGACTCTGTCTCGTCACCAATCCCCCCATGTCATGATCAGGACGCTACTTATTTTATTTTTTAATTATAGATATCCTCCCACAAAACTCTCCCTCTACCCCCCCCACACACACACACACAAAAAAAAAAAACAAATGCAGCCCTTTCGACTCTGGCCAGAATTTGTTATAAGTGAGCTTGTACATCCAGCTGACCGGGGTTTGATTCCCACAACTGCCTCTTGCATACTGTCTGACTCTGAGCAAGGCACTTAACCTCCCCAGTGCTCCCAGATCACCCCTGAAAACAGGCACTTGTGCCTAGTGGACCTTACCCAGTTACCAAAGAACTGAAAAAAAAAAGTTGATCTTAAAAATAAATAAATAACCACCAAAAATTAAAAATAAAACTGTTTCAGAAAGCTCAGCAATAAAGTAATTGTTTCAAATTCTGGTAAATGTGAAAATATAAAGTTCTTAGTACATAGATACATAGACACTGTCAGCAGATAAGGACCTATGGCCCACTCAGTCCACCCATCTGAGCTTGTCTGTTGCCCCTTACCCCTGACCTCTAGAATTCCCTCATGCCTATCACATGCATTCTTAAATCCCATGATTGTTTCAGCCCCCACCACTTCCTCTGGCAGAGTGTTCCACTTGTCCACCACCCTTTCTGTGAAGAAATTCTTCCTCACATTTCCCCTGAATCGCCCTACCTCCAACTTCATCCCATGCCCTCTAGTCCTGGAACATCTTTTTTGCTGGAAAATAGTGTATTCCTGCACCTTGTTCCTCCCTGTAAGGTACTTGTATGTCTCTATCATACCCCCTCTCGCCCTCCTCTCCTCAAGGAAGTACATATTCAAGTCCTTCAGCCTGTCCTCATAGGACTTGTGATGCAATTCCTGTACTATCTTTGTTGCCCTCCTCTGAACCTTCTCTACCCTGTTTATGTCCTTACACAGGTAAGGTCTCCAGAACTGTACACTGTACTCCAGGTAGGGCCTCACTAGTGTCTTGTATAGTGGAATTATGACCTCCTTTTTCCTGCTGATGAAGCTCCTGCCTATGCATTCCACTATCCTATTTGCTTTACCTGCTGCCTTGTCACACTGCTTCCCTACCTTGAGGTCATCACAGATGATAACCCCAAGGTCCCTTTCCTGCTTGGTTCATGCTATATCCTCACCCTCAACTGATATGTTGTTCCAGGTTTTTTTTTGCCCCATATGCATTATCTTGCACTTCTTTGTATTGAATGTCAACTGCCAAACCCTTGACCATTCTTCAAGCTTCTGCAGGTCCCTCCTCATTCTGTCAACACCCTCTGGTGTGTGCACTCTGTTACAGAGCATTGTGTCATCAGCGAACAGGGAAATTCTGCCTTCTAGGTCCCGCTCAATGTCACTGTTGAAGATGTTGAATAGAACCGGTCCTAGCACTGATTCCTGTAGTACCCCACTCGTCACTCTTCCCTCTATGGAGAGACAGCCATTTACCACCACCCTTTGTATCCTGCCACCCAGCCAATTACCTACCCATCGCACTACTGTACTTCCCACTCCCATATTCCCAAATCTGCTTAACAGCCTTCTACGTGGCACAGTGTCAAATGCCTTGCTGAAGTCCAGATAGGCCATGTCCTCTGCCCTCCCCTAATACACCTCATCACCCAGTTGAAAAATTCAATGAGGGTGGTCTGGCATGACCTTCCTCAGGTGAAACCAAGCTGCCTTGGGTCCTGTAGTCTGTTGGCAACCAGATGTTCCACCAATCTCTCCTTCAGTAGTGATTCCATGATCTTCCCCACTACCGGGGTCAGGCTGACTGGTCCATAATTCCCTGCTTCCTCTTTGTTGATGCTTTTGTATAAGGGGACTACATCTGGGAGCTGGCGGACATATTGGCCGCACCCCTGGTGGAGCTCTTCAACAGGTCACTTAAGACAGAGAAGGTACCTTGGGATTGGTATGAGGCACATGGGGTGCCAATCCATAAAGGGGGGGGTCGAGGGAAGTACAAGGTAACTATAGACCCATCAGTTTGACCTCGGTGGTGGGAAAATTAATGGAGAGTATACTCCAGGAGTGACTGGGGGTGTTCTTGGAGGAGGGAGGGCTGGAAAGTTGACAACATGGGTTGGTGCCAGGTAGATTGTGTCAAACCAGCCTTGTGAAGTTCTACAAATGGGTAACATCGGAACTGGATGGGGGAAGCCAGTGGATGTACTATTCTTGGACTTCAGCAAGGTGTTTGATTCAGTCCCCCATAATGGACTGGTGGAGAAACTGGCGGAGTTGGGAGTGGGCCCATTGATGGTCAGATGGATAGGAAACTGGCTAGCTGGATGCACACAGAGAATAGTGGTCAGTGGGGAGCTCTTGTACCCTAGAGAGGTCGGTAGTGGGGTTCCACAGGGCTCGGTCCTGGGTCCGATCCTGTTTCATGCATACAGATCTGACATCAGGGTGGGTATAAGATGTGAGATGAGTCTCTTCGCTGACAACTCCAAGATTGGAGCAGTAGTTGAGGGGGAAGAGGGGAGGCTGGCCCTGCAAAGGGACCTGGACACCCTGGAAAGGTGGGTTCACACATGGAAATTACATTTCAATACCACCAAGTGCATGGTGTTACATCCTGGGCAGGGAAACACATCTTGGGAGGAGGAAACACTAAACACAGATACACCCTGGGAGGAGAGGCGCTGGAGGCCTCGTCTGGGGAGAAAGACCTAGGGGTCACGGTGGATGCATTTATGAATAACTCTGAGCAGTGCAGAAGAGTGGCTAGCAAAGTAAATAGAATGTTGGGATGCACTGTAAGGGGATCACCTCTAGGAACAGGGAAGTGATTCTGCTGCTGTACAATGGACTGGTTAGACCACACCTACAGTACTGTGTACAGCACTGGAGACTGCACTTAAAGAGGGACATACAGCTCCTGGAGAGGGTACAGAGAAGGGCGACCAGGGTGATGCAAGTAGTGGGGGAGTTGACGTATGAGGCCAGACTTAAGGAGCTCGGTCTATTTTCACTGGAGGAAAGAGAGACAGGGGAGACATGATCGAGCTCTTCAAGTACCTCAAGGGAATATATAGGGTAAACACGGTGGGGATCTTTAGACTAAAGGAGGGAGGTATTACCAGAGGGCATGGTTTGAAGTTGGAAAGATGAGGGGGGAAAAGAGGAGGAGGTTTTTCACTAAGAGAGTGGTGGATCCTTGGAATGCGCTGCCTGGCGAGTTGGTCCAGATTTCCATGGTTGAGGGCTTTAAGAGAGGGTGGGACAGATACAGAAAGGGGATGTATCAGAACACAAGGGAGAGGGCCTCGGTTCCCAACATGGGATCTGAGGTTTGAGCAGACTCCATAGACCGGAAGGCCTAATCTGCTGGCAATTAGTATGTTATTATCTGCTGTTCTCTAGTCTTTGGGTACCTCCCCTGTTTCCAGTGATCGGCAAAACAGGATTGCCAGAGGTTCATTCACCACCTCTCTTAGTTCCTTTAGGACCCTGGGGTGCACCCCATCTGGCCCCATTGCTTTATTGACTCGTATTCCTTCCAGTTCCTTTAGGACCCTTTCCCGTGTAAAGGGACTTGTGTCCATTTCTGTGCTCTTCCCACCCCTTGTACTGCCTTCAGGCCTGTTACCCTCCTCTTCCTCAGTAAAGACTGAGGAGAAGTATCTGTTCAGTATGTCAGCTTTACTGTTGTCATCCTCCACGTGGCCCCATCCTCCCCTTTCAGTCTCACTATTCCTCCATTTGCCCTTCTTTTTTCTCTTATGTACCTGTAAAAGGTTTTGTCCTCTCTACCCACTGATTTTGCAATGTACTCTTCTGTCTGAGCTTTGGCTTCCCTTACTGACCTCCCTGCTTCCCTTTGCTTCTCCTGGTACTTCTCCCTATCTCCTTCTGCCTGCATCTTTTTGTATTGCCTGAATGCAATCTTTTTGGCTTTCACTTTCTCTGCTGCCTCCTTGGAAAACCATAATGGCCTCCTCTTCTTTTTCCCATTGCTAACCCGATTAGTGCATAATTCTGTTGCTCTTGTAATCCTGGTTTTAAATATTGCCCACTGTTCCTCAACCTGATTCCCTTCCCATTCCCATTAATGCCTCTTTCAAGCATCTCCCCATTTTCCCATAGTTTACCCCGCTAAATTCCAGGATACATGTTTTTGTGTGGTTTGGGTCTGCTCCTTCTGTGATTTCAAACCACAGTGACTGGTGGTCACTGTTCCCCAGGTGCTCCCCCACTGTTACCCCTATCACACTGTCCCCATTTGTGAGCATGAGGTCCAGTATTGCCTTCTGCTGAGTTGGCTCCATGACCAGTTGCTTGAGGAAGGCACCTTGAAGGGAGTCCAGGATAAATCTGCTCCTGGTTGATGCTGCTGCTGCTGGGAGTCTCCAGTCCCTGTCTGGAATATTGAAGTCTCCAACCAGCCCCACCTCACCCTTGTCTGCCATCATTTGAAGGCTAGCATCAGCTCCATTTCTGTTTCTTCCTCCTAGGCTGGTGGCCTATAGACTATCCCTGTGTGGATGGCTGACCCCATTTTCCTTTCCAGCTTAACCCACAGTATGTCTCCCACTTTTTGACAATTAACTGTTAACTGAGCAGCTGTACCCTGAAACCATTCAGAGAAATTATCGCAATTGACCAAATAGGCCATTACAGCATATATGCTACTCAAACAATGTTTCCCCTAGAGTATTTTATATTGGGTAATACTGGTAAATACAAATTTGAAAAGTAGAGTCACAGTTAGATGCACTAAACAACAGAAAACGTTTAAATTATTCAGGTAAACTTTAGGGCACAAGGCTAAGGGGGGGGAAGGGAATGTTTAACAAAGAAAGACACACTAAACTGGAGCCAGGTGGGATGTGGTAGCACAAGGAAGCTAAGTGACTTGCTTAGGGTCACACAGTATGCAAGTGAGGAATGATGGTATTTAAAACCAGGTCTCCAGGTTTGCAGCTCAGTGCCCTTAACCACTATGCTATACTGCTTCCATGTATCCAATCACACACAACAGCGTTTCACTCAGTGGCAACATCCCTTAATTTATCTAGAAACTCTTAATCTGGGCTACCATTAAACCTCCTGCACAACCGATTCCTTCTGAGGCTGATGTTGCCAAAGAAAAATACTGTAATGACTTGATCAAGATCAAAGAACATAATATTATTGTGCTCTAACATCCTACATTTGGCAGGTTACAAGACTAACTTCTGACATCAAGCTCCATCACCTCTACTATAATTTTTTTATGACATACAAAACCAAGGACATGTCTGGATAAATAAATATATATATTGTACCCACGTACAGCACTCCTCTTAGTACATGCCGATTTAAGCTCAAGTTCTGATCTATCATTTATTTATTTGCTTTTGATAACAAGTAGGATACACTAGGCATGCAGATGCCTATTTTCAGGCATGACCTGGGTGGAGTATAGACTTAAATAATTAGTACGATAACCATAAAACACTAGGGGAAGACATAAGTGGGAATCACAAGTAATCGGAATTATAAAAACAAAACAGTAGTGCACTCAAAAGACAGTAGTGAGTACAATCAAATGTACATAAAACACACAGTAAAGTGATATTAAAAAGTCCTATATATAATCCGTATTGACTCAAAGACACAGACAAGAAGTGTTGTAGATTTCATATTACTCATCACTTGGGGTCACATTTGACACAGCGTTATGGGTGGTGCTATTTCTGCTCGACTCTAAATTTACAAGATCATGTAGAGATAAAAACTCTACTCCTAAAGCATTTAGCACCCACAGAAGACATATATTTTTAAATCTGAGGTTTCCTTACCTGCAAGCATTCTTCTAACTACTACAATATCCCAGGCACAAGTTATACAGTAGCTAGGGTCTTCATGGTGTCAGTTTTAGCAAAGGTTGTAGCAACTGATTTAGCAACTCCCTTCTGGCTTTGACTCCTTCCCTCCCATATTCCTCTCTAAGGTATTGATTGTCTTTCTTTGCAAACTATCAAGTATGGCATCAATTGCCCTGATTGCTACCAGAATGTTATGGTAGAACAGTTTACCTCCTCCAAAGAAACCACTATATGGCTTATGGTTTAAAATGACTTCCAAGTATCTGGGTAAACTGTTTAAAATATACCATTCAGACACTAATCCTCTTTTATTTAATTCATTTTCTGTACCAATACCCCTCATTCTTTATTGTTGAGGACATTTTATATGAAAACATATCTCTGTTCTTCATACCTCATCTCATCCTCCTCCTTTTCTTTCCACTAAAGGCCTAATTCTCTGTGACACAGTATTATAATCTATGTCGACGGGAGGGCTAAGGAGGAAGATGAGATGAACTCTTAGGATACATATGTTTTCCTGCAAATGGCCTCAGCAATAAAGAACAAAAGGACATAAATACAGAAACGTACTTAAACAGGAGTTGAACTGTGTCTGAATAAAACACTTTAAAAACACTCTCTACCTGGAAACCTTGTTTCTGCTCACTGTTCAGCATTGCTGAGTAGTACCCAAGCCATATGTACCAGCCAAGATATTGATATTCTCTGGGGTCAGGCTTGGCTGATGATAAAATGGTCCATTCATTCTACTGTGCAAGGTGACTTCACAGTGGGCAAAAAATTAATGAACGCATTCCTTTTGCATTTTTGTTTTGGCTGTGAGTAGCCTTTTTCATAGCTGACTAATTCAAAGTTTAATGAGACTGAACGGAGCTCATGCATATAATGTGCTTACCTTAGCAATCATTTTAAGAGTAGCCAAGGGCCTATGTAGAAGAAGTGGGCAAGGTGTGTGCCTAGAGAACCCCACAGCACTGTCCTATATCAGGCTGCCTTGGTCAACACATTTGGCATACTCATCAGTACAGTCTTGAGAGGTGAGCCCAGGGGGCTGAGTGGAACAGTTGCTGTATTGAGTATCCAGCACCTTCAAAGCATCCATGCTATTATGCATTGGCTTTCTTCTCCACAGCACCCACATAAAGTTCCCAATATCTTGATAGAAGAATCACTGAAATATGTTTTATATCATAATTATTTTACATTTCAGTAGACCTTTTCTAACCAACTGCAAGCCACAGCAACTTGGGGGGGGGGGGTCACAGTTTCCTCCAACTTTTTTCTTGGACAGTGAGAAAGAACTGTGTTGTGCTTATTAAGCAGTCCCTGTCCCAGGCACACAGTCAAGTGATACACAAACTTACAGATACCATCATTTGTGTCTGAGAGGGAATATACAAGTGCCATGCATTTTGTAAAAGGACTCTGTCATAATACTGGTGATTTGAGTTTCGCTTGTTCTGCAAGTGATATGGAGTTGGATTTTTGGACTTGAAACTTAAAGCAGGTACATCAAGAAAGGTTATCATAGAACTGTATCATAAGCCAACTGTGGTAAACAATCTCCTCAGTACAGACAGTTCACATCCTCAAAACTCTGGTCGACAGTATTCCAGCTGGGCAATTTTTGTGAATCAGATGCAATTGTACAACAACCACAACTGTACAACAGATGACAATTTTGATAAACATGCCCAAGATCTGTCAAACAGATTTCAGGATTGTGGATATTCTGTACAAAAAGTTTCTAATGCATATCAGAAAGCAAAAAAGATTAGTAACAAAAAAAAAAAAGTGCTAACCATCACAAAGAAAACTACAATGAACAGAACACAAGTGTAACATATTTAATTGTATATGCAAAATCAAATCAAATCATCTTTATTTTTATAGCGCCTTTCGAAACCAAGGCGCTGTACATAAAAACCATACACATAAAGATAAAATTTTAAAACGAACATTAAAACAAATCATCTGTAGCTAGGAAAATCTAAACTAAATAAATATAAATAAATAAATATTCAGGGGAGATATATAAACATCTGTGAAGGAAAATTTAAAATTGTGAGTTCTGAGCCCAATATAAATTTCAAACAAGTAATCACATGCACAGAGTCATCTTTAGAAAGGGCAACATTTGGGGGATTTTTTTGCCAGTAGCCATACGCTGTAGCCAATGCTTTGTGAATTACAGCACTTTAAATACTAGTAAAAAGCACTTCTGAGATACTGCTGATAATTGCCGATTCTCTTTTCTTCATTTGATCTTTGTTTCAACTCTATAGTACTCTTAAAACTTTTAACTTTGAAGACTGCATGAAGCTTTATCTCCTCCTCCATGTTATGTACAAGTGTGCCACATGAAGGTCCTAAAATATATAAGTAGTATGTAATGTGTCATTATAAGCACAGAAACATAGACTTTGTCAGCTGAAATGGACTGCTTTGCCCACCCAGTCTGCCGAGATGGTCCCTGCCTAGTATGTCTCCACAGGTGCTAACTGGTCTCTGGTGACCCTTCCTCCTCCCTGCCTCTTTACTAATATTGCCCTATGTCTATCCAATGCATGCTTGAAGGTCCTTACTGTTTTCACCTCCTCCACTTCCACTGGCAGTCTGGTCCAGGTTTTTACCACTCTTTCAGTGAAGCAGTACTTCCTCACATCCCTCTTAAACTCCCCCCCTTCCAGTTTCATTGCATGCCCTCTAGTCCTAGTGTTCTTTCTCATTTGAAAGAGTCTCTCCTCCTGTACCTTATTCAACCCCATGAGGTACTGGCAGTTCTCTCTCTCTCTCTCTCTCTCTCTCTCTCCTCTTCTAGGGTGTACATGTTGAGATACTTCAGCCTCTCCTCATAGGGGTTTTGATGCAATCCTTGCACCATTTTAGTTGCCCTTCTTTGGACTGCCTCCACCCTATGTCCTTTCTGAAGTGCAGTGTCCAGAACTGGACACAATATTCTATGTGGTGGTCTCACCAGTGATAAACTCAGCTCCTGGGTTCCTATGCCCTAGGTGTATAATTTTTTTCCTTTCTGGCATTGAACCCCAGCTGCAATACCTTTGACCACTCCTCAAGTTTTCCAGGGTTAACCTATGCATTCTCTGCACCCCTCCTAAGTATCCATCCTATTTCAGATGTTGGTGTCATCTGCAAAATGCATACCTTCCCTTCCAGTTCTTTACTACTAGATGTCACTTGTGAAGACACTGAGGAGTACCAGTACTGAGCACTGCAACAAGTCTGTTGTAGAAAAATCAAAACTCAGAAATTAAGAAATAATGGCTTCTTTGGCTGCATTGGTATGCAGAATCCAAGGGTATATTTTTATGAACTTTATATGGATTAAATATAACTTGCAATCTGAGCACTACAGGGGCACAGTTAGTTAGTTAGTTAGGGTGGCTGTCGAGTTCTATGTTAAACTTAATTTTTTGTTTGCAGAAAGATGGTTTTACAAATTTACATGAAACTTTCAGGATTTGCTGTACACTGTAAAATCTACAATCCCTGAATTTCCGTGTAAATCAGTTCAGTATTTTCAGAGATATTAAAGTGTGAAAAAAATAGAATTTTCAATTGATTTCAATTGTGTATTTTTGTCTGAACAGTTGTTGTCACTCACATAAAAACACTATACATCTTTAAATTGTGAAATATTGTATGATAGTGTGAGATTGTGGAGAAGGATTCCATAGGGGTGTTTGATGCTTGGGCATTTTGTATTTTTTAAGATAGTTCAATTTGAATAATCAGGTTTTTAGTGTTAAGGAGTCCACTCCAGGAGTCTGACTGGACTTAACAGACCACGTGCATGGAACAGTTTCAATACTGTTTGAATGGAGATCCGAAAGAGAAAGGAGTCAGGCTGTAGTTAAAGCATCGCATGTGAAGAGGACTGAATGGGGATCAAGAAAGCAAAAGACATGATCAGTAGTTCACAATCAATGGCACATACCATGTTGTAAAAAAATTAAAGTTCTCTTTTTCACTTTTAATGTTTACAGAGTTGGAGATTATTTTAATTTTATCAGAAATGTGGCTGGTTATTTTTGACTCCTTTACCTTACTCACTGGATACTCTCTCCAGAGTCTGTCAATCTCAGGTTATCCTACTTCAAGATAGTACCATCGCACTGTTCCATTGCTAGACTCAGATTTTCAAAGGTGATCTTGTTAAAAGCTATGATGTAACAGCCCAAGTGTCTGCATTACGATCATATAGAAAGCTACTCAAATAGTAGGGGTGTTTGAAAACAAATTCCGCCAACGGAATTTCTGCAAAAGTCTGACTTTTGCTTTCATGAAAGTTCAGAAATCATTTTCACAACTTTCACAGAAATTCCACTTTAAAACTGTGGAATAAATATACAGACTATGAGTTAATTTATTAAACTGCAGAAAAAAAACTCCGTAGAACAGATCACTGCCAGTGGTCAGTTCTGAGGCTTTTTTAACCGCAGTTTAATTCATTAGTCCACCCCCGGCTGATCAGGGTCCCAGTAAATAAATAAATAAATTCTGATCTCTCCCTCAGACCCTCCTGGTGTCTAGTGCCCCCTATCCCACCGATGGTGGGTCCAAAGTGAAAAAAAAAACCAAAAACTGATCCCTGGTGTCTAGTGATTCTCATCGCCCCCCCCAACCCGGGGATCGCGGCCTGTGTGTCCCGATAAAGAAAAAAAAAACTTGGATCCCTCCCCAGTGTCTTGTGGCCAAACCCCACACACTGATCGTGGCCCCCAAAAATGTTTTATTTCCCTGGTGCCTAGTGGACCCTATCCCTATCATGGAAATCTCCTAATCTACAAAAAAACAGCTGGCAGTCCACCAAATCATCCTCCTCTGTTGCCAGTATTCCCTGGTGTCTAGTGGACCCCCCCCCATCCCGATCCCTTATTAAAAAAAATTATCCCAATTTCCTGGTGTCTAATGGACCCCACCCCAACAGCTCATCCTACACTACCATGCTCCCTCCATCCTGTCCCTGAGTGGGTCACTGATGCAGCCCTCCTTTCGCCTCCACTACTGGTGGCCCACTGAACTGGCAGTGAATAACCGCGTAGTTGTACAAGCACACACTCATTCACTGAAAGTTCATTAAACTGTGGATATAATAAATTCTGTAGTTTATATGCATTATTCTGCAGTTCACATAAAAGTCAGCAGAACCCAGTGAAAATCCATGGAAAATCCCAGTTTTGCCAATGGCGAAAGTTCTGCCATTTCTGTGAAATTTCTGAAATTTTGCGGAAGTTCTGCAGAAGTAGAATTCACAACTTTCACCCACCCCTATCAAACAGACCATTTAGGTCCCCCCAATCGCCCGGTGGTGGATCTGATTTACTACGATACCCAACAAAACAAACAGCAGATCCAGAGTACAGTATATACAGCTTACAATGCACACAAATGTGGATGCCATTCTTGTCCATTATATGGGGTGCCCTGTTTATCGTGCATTAGACTCGGGAACCAGCAGGCAATTTTGTAATATAGTTTTTACTCAGCAGTATGTATTACTTTATTGTTAGAAAATGATCAAATAAAGGAGTTGAAATAATCAGATTGAACTTAATAAAATTGATAAAAACTAATTACGTGTTATTAACGAATAATAAAAAAACTGCTGTGAAAAGTTCTCTTTGTTAGTTTTAGTGTTTACTGAGTTTGAGCTGATTTTTATTTTTTTCAGAAATGCTATTATTTTTGGCTCCGGTACCTTGCTCACTGCATAATCTCTCTAGAGTCTCTTAGCAACATTTAAAATTGAGCCCTAGTGTCTGCATTATGATCTCCCTGCTTCAGCTCCTTGTGAGTTATAAGATTGTGCGTGCCCTCCTTTGTGGAAGGAACAGATGTGTCACCCACTAGTATTCAGAAT
Organism: Neoceratodus forsteri; assembly: GCA_016271365.2. Lineage (NCBI taxonomy): Eukaryota > Metazoa > Chordata > Ceratodontiformes > Ceratodontidae > Neoceratodus > Neoceratodus forsteri. Next base: position 782,447,227 of record CM028133.1, read on the forward strand.
GTGCATAACCCTCTTTAAGTAGCCCTGTGCCCTAGATTGCATGGAACTTACATTTACAGGTGATCATTCCGTGTAATAGTGTACCCTTTTTTTTCTCCCTTTGATAAACGGACGAGGCACAATGCCTGTTAACACTGAACGATGACACACCCGAGGATCAGCTGCGTGAGCAAGAGAGACAGCAGGGCAATAGCTGTGACAGTTGAATTTCCTTTTCTAACTGTCTCTAAGACTGCAGTTATGGTGTGTTTCTATGTTGTAGGCTACAGTAATGAAAACCATGCTGAATAACAGGCTCTTTTAATGAATATCAAATCCAGTTTGACAGCCCCCCCACCACACACACACAGTAAGCTCTTAATTCAGTCTCCTTAACCAGCTACAACTTGCGTATAATAAAGTTGATATTATTAATAGAAGTGTTAGGTAAACATATAAGCAATGGCACATAAAACAATGCTTCACATCCTCAAGCATCGATCTCCTACAGGTATTTTTTTTTTTTCTGGTATGCAAGGATTTCTTTGTCATTTTTAATGTTTACAGACTTGGAGATTATTTTCATTTTATTTGAAATGTAGTTAGTTTTGATTCCTGCACCTTGCTCATTTGGTACTGAGTCTCTCCATAAAAGTCGGGTTATTACATTTCAAGATAGTATTACCACACTGCGCCATTGTTAGTCGCAGGGTTTCTAAGGTGATCTTACTAAAAGTTATGATGTGACAGCCCAAGTGTCTGCATTACAATCGTATAGAAAGCTACTCCGATAGACCATTTGGGTCTCCCCTATCGCTCGATGGTGGATCTGGTTTACTACAATACCCAGCAATACAATATGAGACACAGCCAGTGCAGTCTGCGATCACCCTCTGTCAGATCCAGAGTACAGCATATTCAGCTTACAATGCACACAAACATGGATGCCATTCTTATCCATTATATGGGGTTTCCTGTTTATCATATACATTGGACTCGAGAACCAGGAGGCAATTTTATAATTACATTTTTTTACTCAGCAGTATGTATTATTGTTACAAAAAAAATAAAATACAGGAGTTGAAGACATCAGATCTATATAAATAATAAAATTGTTAAAAACTGCTGTACAAAGTTCTCTTTGTTAGTTTTAGTGTTTACTGAGTTTGAGCTGATTTTCATTTTTTTTCAGAAATGCTGTTATTTTTGACTCCGGTACCTTGCTCACTGCATAATCTCTCCAGAGTTTCTTAGCAACAATTAAAATTGAGCCCTAGTGTCTGCTTTACGATCTCCCTGCTTCAGCTCATTGTGAGTTATAAGATTATGCCCTGTTTACTGGAAGGAACAGATGTGTCACCCACTAGTATTCAGAATATGCATAACCCTCTTTAAGTAGCCCTGTGCCCTAGATTACATGGAATTTACATTTACATATGATCATTCCACCTAGGAGAGTAACTGTATTTTTTTTCCCTTTTGTTATTGGACAAGGCCCCCTAGGCGCAACGCATATTAACTCTAGAAGGATGATGCACCTGACTATCAGCTGAGTGAGCTAGAGACAGCAGGGCAGTAGCTATACAAGTTGAATCTCCTTTTTTTAGCTGTCTCTATGATTGCAGTTATGGTATGTTGCTGTGCTGTAGGATACAGTAATGAAAACTGTGCAGAGTAACAGGCTCTTTTAATGTACATTAAATCCGGCTTCACAGCAGCTGCCCTCCGCACAGTATGCTTTTAATTCAGTCTCATTAACCAGCTACAACTTGCTTACGATAGAGCTGATATTAACAGAAGTGTTACGTAAACATGTAAGCTATACATGAAACAATGCTTCACATTTTCAAGCACTGATCTACTACAGTTATTTTTTCTGGTGTGCAAGATTCTCTTGATCATTTTTAATGTTTATAGAGTTGGAGATTATTTTCATTTTGTCAGAAATTTGGTTATTTTTGACTCCTGTACCTTGCTCATTGGGTACTCTCTCCAGAGTCTTTATAAATGTGTCAGGTTATCTCATTTCAACATAGTATCACCACACTGCTCCACTGCTAGTCTCAGTTTCTGAGGTGAGCTCATTAAAAGCTCTGACGAGAGACCCCATGTGTCTGCATTAGGACTGTATCGAAAACTACTCTGATAGACTATTTGGGTCCCCCCACCACTCGCCCAACAGTGGATCCAACTTACTACAATACCCAGCAATACAATACGAGACACAGCCAGCACAGTCTGCGATTGCCCTCTGGCAGATCCAGTGTACAGTATATATAGCTTACAATGCTCACAAACACGGATGCCATTCTTATCCATCATATGGGGTGTCCTGTTTATCATATACATTGGACTTGGGAACCAGGAGGCAATTTTATAATTAAATTATAGTTACAAAAGAATCAAATACAGGAATTGAAATAATCAGATCTAAATTTATTAATTTATTTATTATTTAAATTTTGGTAACCAGGTAGGCCCACTGAGACCTTGACGACCCATTTGTCAGGGGTGACCCGGAGTTAGTTACATGTACTTGAGGGAGAAAAAAAAAGAAACAAAGCTATGATACATACAGTGAATCAAGGTTTACATAGTACAGCAGGAATACACATAGCAGCATGTAGTACATCGTAGACAGACTCCAAGCAGTAGCCGGGACATTTTTATTAGGACAACATGGAGAAACAGACACGTTAAATGATAACCCACAATGATAAGCGCCCTAGCATCCTGCTTCCCTAAGCATACCCTCCCTCCACAGACTATTGATCTGTAAATAAACTATTTAATAACACTGTTAAAAACTGCTGTCAGAAACAGCACCCTAGCACTACCACCATCAAAAAAACACCAGTAAACATAAATGCATGGAAAAACACCAAGGGCTGGATATTCAAACTGCGCTATTTTGTGGCGCAAGCCCTTGCGCTGCACAAAATAGTTGTGCAGGGGTGTGGCCGGGGCAATATTCAAAGGAGTTGCGCTATTGAGCAACTTCTTTGAATATCACCCTGCCCACAGCCACTTTGCATGCGCTGGTGGAACTTGCGCCAAGCATGAAATGGTTAGAGTGGAGCATTCAAATTGCGGTGGCACAAGTACCATTGTGCCATGCAAAATTCTATATTCAAAAGGTGACATGCAAATGGAGCCATAATTCATGCAAAGGCAAAGGGGACCATTTGCATCTATTTATAGCCCCATTTGCATGCCATTAGCTGCAGATGCGCTGATCCCGAGGACTTGCACCTGGCACCCTGCCAGCAGCAGCCATCGGGACCGATGCCCCTGCAGCCCGATTACGAGCAAAGTGTAAAAATCCCCCACCCCCCAACTGGCCCGATCGGCGAACAGCGTAAAATCCCCTCCCCCGACTGGCCCAATCAAGGGCATAATGTTAAACCCCCACTAACCCCCGATCGTAAGCATAAGCTAATAACCCCCACTACCCCACTAGCCCGATTATGGGCATAAGCTAAATAAACCCCCACTAGTCTCGATCGCAGGCATAAGCTTAAATAACTCCACTAGCCCGACAAGGGGTACAAGCTTAAATAACCCCCCACTAGCCCGATCATGGGCATAATTGTAAATACCCCCACCAGCCCGATCACAGGCAGCACAGAGTCCAACGCCCCCAGGACATATCCCTGGTGGTCCAGTGGACGCTAGCCCGATCGCGGGCTGCAAAATTTGCAACCCCCAAGAACACATCCCTGGTGATCTAGTGTCCCCCCACCCCACCCACCCATGAAGCCCCACCACCCGCTCCCCGCGGCAGCCGGCGGGTAGGCTGCTGCCCGCGATCGGGCTGGTGGGGGTATTCTATCTTATGCCCCTGATCGGGCCAGTCGGGGGTCGGGGATTTACACTTTTGCCCGTGATCGGGCCAGTAGGGGAGGGTTACTATATGCCCACGTATTGGCGGCTGCAGGGGGGTACAGGAGAGGTTGAGGGCCAGCTACAGGTGGCAGCTGTGTTGCGCCTGCAATGCAGCAGCTCACCTGTGGGTGGCCCCTCACTTACTCCTTTGTTTTTGGCTCAAAGTTGTGCAGGCGCAGGTTGGGGGTTGTGCCTGCACAACTCTGCACAGCCCACTGAATATCGGGCTGTGCAGTTTATGCACGGTTCCTCCCCCTCCAGTTCAGCATGCATTCATTTGCATTGCGCTGTTGCTCAGCTTGCCTTGGGGGGCGCAACTGCCTCCTGCTGAATATGGCAGAATGGCGCAATTTCGGACTTGCGCATGGCGCAACCCTTTTGAATATCCAGCCCCAAGTGTTTAATTCAAACCAAAGCACTCTGACCTCTTAACATGTAAAAACATGAAACTGGAGAAACACCAGCTGGGCCCCACCAACTCCTATCAGTTTTGCAGTCAGGGAGATGCCAGCACACATTTTGCACACCCAACCATGGGGCGGACTTAGTTTGCAGCACTAAAACCACTTGCAAGGCTCTCTTTGTTAGTTTTAATGTTTACTAAGTTCGAGCTTATTTTCACTTGATCCTGAAATGCCATTATTTTGGACTCTTGGCGACATTTAAAATCAAGCACAACTGTCTGCATTATGATCTCCCCGATTTGGGTCCCTGTGAGTTACAAGATCATGCCTGCTCAGTGGAAGGAACAGATGTGTCTCCCACTAGTATTCAGAATATGCATAACCCTTTTTGAGTAGCCGTGTGCCCTAGATTACATGGAATTTACATTTACAGGTGATAATTCCATATAAGAGTGTGCCCCTAGGCACAATGCCTGTTAACACTAGAATGATGACACACCCAGTGAACAGCTGTGTGAGTGAGAGACAGCAGGGCAATAGCTGTGACAGTTGAATTTCCTTTTCTACCTGTCTCTATGACTGCAGTTATGGTGTATTGCTATGTTGCAGGATACAGTAATACATACATACATAGATACATAGTAGTTGACGGCAGAAGGGGACCACAAGGTCCATCTAGTCTGCCCATGAATTGTAGTTTGCTATCCCCCTGCCTAATTATTCACACTGGGTAATGATGCCCCTATGCCTATCCCATGATCGCTTAAAGCCCCCGATGGTTTTGGCCCAGACAGCCTCTGGGGGCAGGCTGTTCCAGGTGTCGACGACCCTCTCAGTGAAAAACAATTTCATGATGTTTGTTTCAAACTTGCCCCCTCATAGCCTCAGATCATGCCCTCATGTTCTATGTCCTTCTTTGAAGTGAAACAGTTCTTGCACCTGGACCTTGTCTGTACCCGTAATGTATCTGAAACATAAATGGAAACCATGCTGAATAACAGACTCTTTTAATGGATAATAAATTTGGATTGACAGCACTTCCCTCCACACAGTATGCTCTTAATTCAGTCTCATTAACCAGATACAACATGCTTATGGTACAGTTGATATTATTAATAGAAGTGATGCAACCCTAATACTGAATTTCCAGACTTTTGTTGCTGTAGTAGAAACCCTAACTGATGTAGTAACTGAGTTTTTTTGCAATGAATATATATGTATTATTTATTTATTTTTTGCAATGGCTGCATTTTTTACACTTAGTATGTATTTAAACTATGAACAGAAGTAAAAAAACTTGAAATGTCTTCTTTTGCAATATCACAACATACATACATTACTCTCAGAAAAAAATGTAGCTGTCAGAATGACCCGTTGTGCATGTACTAATCAGTAAACATTTAACCATGGCTGACAAATTTGCAGAATATCCCAGTTCCTTACCAGCAACTGTACAGGTGTACGATGTATCAGCAGTCATAATTCGTGGCTGTTCAATGGGCACGCAGTAAATTATCAAATAATAAAAAATTCATTGTAAGACACTGCACAATTTAAAATGAATCCCTGCTAAAAATATGATTAAAACATGTTTGATTTTCTGTCATCTTTCCTTCAGATCTCTGCAACACTGTGTGCCTGACTCAGAAGTAAGAAGAACTCAAGCTGTCAAAATTCATACCTCTGCACTAAGCTGTCATACAATCTGCATTACCTATTCATGAAACTAACAACCTTTTGGTAAACAACTAGAAATTTGGAATGACAAAGTTATTCACACAATCCTGTTAACAAATACAAACACGAATTATTCACAGCTCATTGGAATGATTCCTTACTGCAGTGCAGGCACATCCCTAGCATGTCTAAGAAACACTGGCAGTTTGTGAAGTCAATGCAACTTTGTACTACTCAAAAGAAAAATCTAAATTAAAAAGCCATAACTCTGTGGGACAATCAATATATGAAATAAAAGGTCTCAGTGAGTACTACAAAAATGACCCATAATACACCTCCAAAGATGTATGGACCATATAAAAAGATAAAAATAAAAAACAATTAAAAAGTCCCCAAAGGATACATTGGAACCTTAACAAAGTATGGCTCCTTTAGAATTTGGAGTTCAGGGGCAATCGATATGTCAGAAAAGTTCTCAATGAATAGTACAAGACTAATTCATAATACCCCAAAACAATTCATGTGATATGCATAGCACCCAAAATTAACTCCCAAATTCAGAATGGTGTCACATCTAGAATTAAAGTCTTATTGTCATTAAAAATGCACCATGGGTGCATCTCCTGTTGGACTAGAGGCACAGAAAATTTAAGACCAAACAGAAACATTCAAATACCTTAAGGCAACAACAGAGTGCACGTGCAGAACCTCTTTCAGGTAAAGGACAACAGCAGACTAGAGGGCACAACCTCCAACTTAAGGGAGGAAAGTTCAGAAGCAATATGAGGAAATTCTTCTTCTTCACAGAGCGTGTTGTGGAACCATGGAATACCCTGCCAGAGGGGGTGGTGGGAGCCAAGACAGTGGGGGAATTCAAGCAGGGATCGGGCAGACACTGTGGGATACACAAGCAGGCAGCTAAATAGGGGGGTAGGAAGTCGAGGGCAGACTTGATAGATCATACGGTCCCCATCTGCTGACAACTTCTATGTTTCTATGTTTCTTAACTAATTACCAAGTTATGGCTAAAAAACAAAAAAAAAATGCACATTTTTGCCCATATACCATCAACTGCCAGTAGTGAAGAGGCACACTTAATATATTTTTTCATCGAAGCAAGCCCCACAAAAAACAATTATAAGGAAGTGGATATATTGCTTTCCTGGCACACCTAGATGGATGTGTCCATCTATGGAGGCATGGAAGCACAGCAAGATGGATGTGTTCATTGCCTGGGGGGGGGTGGGAGTGGGGACTTAAGGTTGAAAATCCTAACACTACATTACCCTACTTTTGTCATTTTAATCTTAACCATAACTGGTGCATTAATGCAGTTTTCTGCAAAGAATATTTTTATAAATTGTTTATTTTGTTGTTTTTCAGAAATGCAAACACCAAGACAATATTAAAACGGCAGTTTCTAGTTGGGCCTTTCAGAAATATGTTTTTCTAGGTAATGATTGACACAATAAAAATGAACATGCATCTGACTAGTCTAAAAACTTATCAAAAGTCTACATTCTGTTTGACATACTGTGTGCTATGTAAAAACTATAACTCTTGCCATCCCATGCTACTGTAGTCCTGAGCCTCAGCTAATGCATAGGTATGATGATGTGTTTATTTTTGTGCATGACTGAAAAATACAGTTTTTCTCAAGTTCATAGTAGTGACAAATCAAAAATAAGCTAGCCAGGATCACAAAATGATTGAAAAATTGGATACTAAATGAAAACAGGACAGAACCATATCCTCACATGTAAGCCAGCCAGATTTTGTGTTACACTGCACTACTTTTGTGTCCCTTATGCTGCCAATGTTCTTGTTATGTAAATATCTGGTATAGCAGCCACTGTCAAATCAAATAAAATTAAGCATACTGTATATTTTAACAGAGATATTCATGCTGAATTCCTAAACATGATGTGCAGGTTTTAAAGTATCGTGTCTCTTGAGTTAAAGAGGACAATATATAGGTACAAATAAGCTGCTGCTTTTATAATCCTTTTTCCAGAAATTATATTTGGAACTCTTAAAGGATTCGTATTTAACAGCACCTGAATAAAAGCTAATGAAGAAACTGCTCTGTAGTGTTTTCTTTTCCTGACCAACATACTGAACAGTTCTCTTTATGAATCCAGGAATCTGGAATTTTGACTGTCATTGTGTGTGAGGATTCAGAACTCTAACCACAAGCCATTTACTTATCAGAGCAGCACTCAGAGTTCTGAATCTATGTGGTGACAGTAAAAACTCCAGATCCTTGGATCCATGAAGTGAACTACTGAGTAATGCCCTTTAAAAGAAAGCAACTTTTTTACAACAGTGTTTATACATGTAAAGTAAAATATGGATAATCTGGAGATACAAAAATCATTTTTAAAATTAGGAACATTTCAGCAACAGCAACATTTAAACAAATGTCCTGTCCCCTTTAACACATAGCACAATTAGGTAGTTTGCAGAAAATCAGCTGTGCAGTGTAGGCCTTGCTGGTCATTATGAATAAATGTACTATACCAAAAAGAATATAAACAAAACTAAAAAGAGCTAATTACACAATTTGCCCTAGTGCAGCATAGTAGTAAAGCTAGAGAGTATTTATAGTTATCTATTTTATTCTACCAGCGATAAAATCCATTGTAAAAACATCATTTTCAAGACTGCCTCAAGAAGGGAGAAGCAGCATTACAAAGACAAAAAAATACAAAATTTAATCACATAAAATACATTAAAGTGTTATGGTACATTAAAATCAATTACATACACCCTTTAAAGCTTTATGACAAATTTGATTGAACTGGGCAGGAGAATGTTAAGAATGTGGCAGAGCTTGAAAGAGCATCCCATGTACAGTGCCCAGCAGGAAAATGTTATTTTACCACAATTGGTTTTAAATGTTGGAACTTCAAAAGCAGTCGCTTGTGCAAGGAATAAACTGAACTCAACTGTGCATCGTAACATAAGGAATAAAGTACACATAAGTGCATATATTATGACTGTAATGGTAGCAAGGGTTACAATGTATAATGGTCACCAGAACCTTTGGGATCCCATAACAGCCTTAAATGTGTACTTTTTGTGCATTTTGTTATAATTGTTTAGTTACCAGCCTGTGTGCAGCTGTTCTGATGTTAATGATGTTGGGTTTTAATTTCCTTTCTTTTTGATTCCTGAGGCAACTGGCTAGGCCTTTTCCCTCATAGAAAATCTGCACGTTCACCTGGCCACTAGTTAAATCTACAATATACACCAACTAATCAATAGTGACATCAGAAATATACTACTCAATCCATTATGACATCAACTATCAACTTTGTAAATTTCCTACATCAACCTTAACACCAGACTTTCATAAAAACGGTTTCTCAACTTTTAACAACCCCCCAGCACAACCAAAAAGGAGGATATCATAAAATAGGAAAGAAATAACCCACTAAGCAAAACAGCTGGGGAATAGAAACAAATCAGAAAGCACAGAAGTTGGTGGTAGCCACCTCCCACTTTCTCACAATCACATAATCTAAAAGTCATACGACCAGCTACCACTTCACCAAGAAATACAATCAGCTGTAACCAACAAAATGATGTCTGTGATCTTCTGTGCTCATTAAGGAATGAACTCCAGCACTGCTTGACAGTTTTTAAAATCTCTAAAAAAGTTTGCATAGTAGCCTTTTTTCAGCTAACCTAAAGCATCATATATAACACTAGAAAAGTGTAACATACTCATGAAGTAGTATCATTTCAGGGAGAAGTAAATAGGTAACACATTTAGTCACCTTTAGACTTGTGGTTTATGACCTTGTTATGCCAACATTGCCAGCATTATTTCCTTGCATATCACACTGTTCAATCATTTATTCTATATATAATCTGTGAGTTTCTACAGCAGAACAAAGATGACAACAGATGGTGGGGAATGCAGAATGGTCCCGTTTCAGATTCAATAGAAATGACTGCCACAGTAACCTTCTAGGATAATGCAACTGTAACCACCACCGCCACCTGCTACTTTGCACAGTAAGCTACCCCTTGGTACTCCCTTGACTGGGCACTCAAACTACTTTGGACAATTGGTACCATCCCTAGCTTTGGGAATGTATACCAAGCTCATTATTTCTAGAGGTCAGAAAGGGGTGGGGGTGTACAAAACAAATACACAAATGACCCATCTAAACCCAGGTCCTGAGGAGATAACCTTTTGCTAGGACTATGGTAGGTCTGTACTTCTAGAGGTGTACCCAGTAATTACACACAGGAAGCAGTAACATGAATGTCCAAATGAGGTTGGGGTTCTAGAGTGTGACTATATTCCAAAAGATGGTACACTAAAGCAAAGGTAGACCCCAAGGTTTACACATTGTGGCGCAATGCAATGGCAGAACAACAGAAATCTGAATTGGACAGAATCTTTACATATCCCGTATGCCACAGGGCCTTGAATTCTCTTCAGCGGCATTGGTCTCAGCTGAACACACTTAGGACTTTAACATTTTTCAAGTGGCACTGGCCACATCTGAACCATTTCTTCTAGCGGCACCGGCCACAATGGAGCACACAGGGGCTCATAATTAGCACAATCCACACCAGGGGGTAAACTTTCTCTTCAGGCATTGGCCACCATGTCCTGAATAACCAGGCACCCATACAGAACCTGTAGTGCTGAACTGGTCACTCCAGATGGGGGGGCTGCCCACCTTTTGCCTCCATGTCCATACCCAGACATTCTTTCAGAGTTATGCCTCAAAACTTCTGGTAAAACAGCTAGGAATATGCACCTTGGAATGACTTTCACATCCAGCATATGAAAACACTATTTCTGAGTGTAGAATTAAAGTCCCAAACAATGTACATAAGTCTTCCTCTGAACCCCACAATTGCCAGCCAACTTTAAACTTGAGAACAGTCTCAACTTAGAACAGAAACTGATGTATATTTCCCTGTGTCAAAGAAAACACCCAAGAACAGGTACTTTCTTCCAGGAAGCACAAAGTCAGATTACTCACAGTAGGAAGACACAAACAGGCAGCTTTAAAGTACTGGATCAAATAGGGGATTGCCCCTCAGATCTACCCTGGCAGTCCTTTCTCTCTGGGGATTAAAAAAATCAGGAACTCCTGCTCTAGACAACAGTGTCTATGACTTCTCTTGGCAGGCAGATGTTTCTCAGTACTAGGGTGAGAAAACAGGTTCTTCTCGCAGAGCCCAGAGCAGCTCTCACTCCTCACACTTCAGCTACCACCACACAACTGACCCAAGCTTCTAAAACTCCTCACTCACAGCCAGCTGCCATGGCTTATGCTGCTGCAAGAGTTGTAAATGACAGCATATCTCTCCTCTCAGCTGAGACCAAGTAAACAGAGAGCGTGTAAGTGAAAAACCCATTTAACCAGTTATTCACCAGCTGCCTTCCCTACCTAGCACTAACACTGATGGGATCCTAGTAACCCCAAGGGACTGGGTGGTTGGTTACACAACTATTTATGAAGAACCTGCAGCCAGCTCCATTCTGTACTCCTGCTCCAACAAATGTTGACTGCTAATGCCACAGGTGCAGTGCAAGACCAGAGCTGGCTAGCCCAAAATCAACTCCAAAACTCCAAAAGAGATCTTACACTCAAAGAACACACAATACTCTGAGATACTAATTTAAGTTGTGTTATTTCAAATTCAATACAGCGGTGCACTGTGGATGGACTGAAGGATGTCCACTTCTAGCCCAGGCACCCCAAAGTGCTGAAGTAGGAAGTGGACATCCCATGCCAACCTCATGCCGCGCCGGCGACCCAGGTTCGAGAATGGACATGGGTAATTTGGGGGTCATCCAGGCGAGGAAGGATTGAGTGTCTGATGACAGCTCTCCATTCTTGGGGCTCTCTTTCCTTGTGGGAGGGAGGACAATGTAGCATGCTGTAGACTGACACCCAGTGGAGGCGGAGGAAGCTCAGCACAGGTGCACTGCTCAGAATGGGGTGGACTGATGCACAGGGTGTAAGACTGCCTATGCAGAGGCATAGGCAGCTGCCTTGCCCTTTGCACATGTGTAGGTCCGGCAAGAAAACTGGAGGAAAACACCTCGTAGTGGTAGGATGGTGACTGACCCCCGCAGGCTCTGCACCGATGGCTGGGCAGCCATTCCAAGCCACGGATGGCTAAGGTAAGTTCCCGGAGGAGCTGGGTGATGGGGCTGGGAGGGGGGGACAGTAGGATTGGGGCTGCCACGGGGAGATCGGGGAGTAAAATCTAAATAAAAAAAAAAACTGGAAGTCCTTCAGTCCATCCACAGTACACTGCTGTACTGAATTTGCAATAAAGCAACTTAAACTGGTATTTCGAAGTACTGTGTATCCTCTGAGTGCAAGATCTCTTTTGGAGTTTCCATTCTGTACTCCCACAATCTGTTGTTACATATAATGAATGCAGGAGAATACTACTGTTGCAAATATTTTGTCTCATAAATGTTTTCTCTCAAAAAGCAGAGTACCAAATCAAAAGCAGCTGTGTCATGCACACATAACACTAGCAGTAGCCTGTAACAAGGTTGTGACAAGGGAAGAGATGCTGCGAAGTTTTACATCATCGGCGAAGTCGCAAAAATCACCTTCATGAATAGCTTTGTGAATTGCCAACTTCGCCATTTTGCTATATCTCATCGAGTTTTCCTGAAGAAATGGCACTTTTTCAGGAGAAGTCAGGCAATGTTAAGGCAAACCTGCAATTTCACCAGTGAATTTGTATAACTTCTGAAAAAGTGCCACTTCGTCTGCCAAAAACTTAGCAAAGTTGGCACTTCATGACTTTGGCAAACTTCATAAATTATTTTGTGGAGCAAAGCTTGCCAGCTTTGCACATCTCTAGATATGGGCAAAACAGTGCAACATTGACAAGCATGATGACACTAACGAGAGAGGTACAACAGACTTATATGTGAACATCTGTAACCACAGTATTCTCCATCTTCACACAATATTATCTGCAAACAGGAAAAAGTATAGGAACTCTTCAGTTATACTATAAAGCTGCAAATATCAATAGTTTATTAAGTACGAAACTATTTAAAAATGTATAAAGGTTTAATGCAATCAAGGGGTAAAGGTGACATGTAACCAAGGGACTGAAGTTCAGCAGAAACCCCAAATTAGGTGTGGGCAAAGTGAAAAACTTCACACTTCATGTAGCACTACATGAAGTGCAAACTTTATGTAGTGATACACTTAGTGCCTATGTGGAGGGCAAAGATCACACTTTGCATAGTGGAAAGCTATGCAACGTGCACTAATTTGAGCATATCACATCTGCTTTTGGCAAATACAGTACTACATGAATTCTGGTATAGTTTAAAGTAAGCAATTCGCCTGCACTATGCGAAGTGTGTAGTAGGCCACTTCGTCCTAACTTCACAGGCAAATTAAAAAATTCACCCACTCCTACCCAAGATAGCATTATACTGTACATGGAATGAAGCCTTATAAAGACTCACTGATGCTCATGTAATCAAAGAACAATTATGAGACTAAAATGCCCCAATTTTTTACAAGTGTAACAGTTCATCATGTCTTGTAATAAAGTAAAGTAATATGAAATTAAAGCAATGCTTCAGTTTATAAAACCTGGTAAAAAGCAATTTGATTCCACTGTTATCTATAAAGTGCTCATCCAAATAACTGTGAGCACATTACAGTACTATAAAAAAAAGTACAGAATAGTTACAAAAACATGAGCGTAAGCAAATAAAACCAACATACACACATTTACAAACAACAGTTTCAGACATTACAATGGACTATTTACAGCAGTAAAATCAACAGTTTTGATACAATTAATTCCCTGAAAATTCAAAGGATTGTGAAAACATCTACATCTTAAGAGAAGACATGAAGTATTCAAAGGAGTCACTGCCAGATATCTAGGGGGAGGACATTCCACAACAAAGGGGCCCTACAACCAGGAGATAACAGTTTGGGACTACTAAAAGCTTTACTTTTGCAGATCTAAGAGATCTTACAGGGTAATATTCAGTGAGCAAATCTGAAAGGTAACTGGGGCCACAATAATGAAAACATTTGTATGTCAGCAAAGGTACTTGAAAATCAATCTAAAATGTTATTGGTAGCAAGTGGAGATCTCAAAATATTGGGGTAATATCATCCCAAATTACAGAATTTGAAGCCATCCACACTGCTGCATTTAACAATTTTAAATTCAAAAATTGCATTGCTTAGTTTACAGTTCGGGAGACCTGATATAAGAGCACCGCAGTAGTCAGTCCTGGAATTGACAATGACATTTACAGTATCAACATTTTCATCTGGATCACAACGTCCGCAGATATTTTTTTTTATTTTAGAGATCCACCTTCCTTATTGAGTTTATATGGGCATCAAACACAGGTTGGACTCCAAGAAGTGGAAGAGATTTTTTTTACAACAGTGCAACTTCAAGACTACAACCCACAACTGATACCGCAATCTGATCAGAAGAAAAAATGTTTTGCTGACTTTTTGTACCACAGTAAATTATATCTGTTTTTTAAGATAGGTAGAAACACAGACAGTGATGGCAGAAAAAGAGCATAGATCCCACCAGTCTGCCTGGAGTTCCCACTCTGTCCTGGGACCTATTGTCTATGCTGGGTTTTATTCCTCCCAGTTACACCCATCTCCCCTCCTCCCAACTTCTACCGACCTAAGCAATCATCAAACCCTTCACTCTCTCTCCCTGCCATGCTTGAAACCAATTATGCTCTTGATGCCCACCATCTCCTCCTCCTCTGGCAGACTGTTCCATGGCTTGACCACCTTTTCTATAAAATAGATCATGCTTACATTCCTCTTGAACCTTCCTCCACCAGTTTCCACTCATGACCTTTGGTTCTCGACTCTGTATTATTGCTGAATAGTTCCCCACAGTTCACCTTGTTTATTTTCCCCTCCAGAACCATGAAGGGCTCTACTGAATCCCCACTCTCTAGCTTAGTCTCCAGCAAGTGCATGTTCAGTGCCTTGACACAATCTTCATAAGACCTGCCCTGCTGGCCCCAGATCATCTTGGTCATCCTGTGTTGCACCATCTCCAACCTGTCCCTGTCATTTATTACACTCTCTATCAGATGCTCTGGTCTCCCTCCCCCGCCCATTGCTCACCTATTTTTATTTTCTGTTTCCCCCTCTCCCTCTGTCCCCCAACTCCTCCTCTCCTCTACTGCACCTCCCCCATTGCTGACAAAGACTCCCTGACTGCTTGAAACTTCTCTTCTTGTTTGCACTTACCTGTTACCCCTGTGAAATTGCACAAATATGTTACTCTGTAACCCTCTTACAATGTTTTTCAAAGTGATCCTGTTTTGTTTTGCATTACTTTATTCTGATGTGGAACCTTTGTAAAGGAACCTCTGTTTCAAAGATGTTGTAATCTGAGAATTTAATAAATAAATAAATAAATATTTGGTGAAGAATCCAGAACTGAGCACACTATTCCAGGTGTGGCCTCATTGGTGACCTATCTAAGTAGTGGTACTTCCTTTTTCCTGTTGTCAAAAATTCATTCTGTTAAACCATAGTATCCTATTAGCCCTTCTATAGGCCTCGTTACACTGGCTTTATTGTCTAAGGGAGTCACTAATGATGACTCCCAGGTGCCTTTCAACTGCCATAGTGCTCAGTTTAACCCCTCCCACTCAATACTCTTTCCTGTTTTTTTTTTCCTAGTTGCATAACCCTGCATTATGTGGTGGTGAATTTCATCTTCTAAGCCTTAGACCATCTCTCTCTAGCCTTTGTAGATTCCTCTCCATTGCCCTGATTCCTTCATTACCATCTCCCCTAATGTAGAGCTTCTTGTCAACTGTAAAAAGACACAACTTGCCCAGGATGCCCTCTTCTTTGTTGCTGATGAACATGTTAAACAAGAAAGGACCAAGAACAGATACCTGTGGCACCCCACTCATGACCTCCTTGTCTTCTAATTTGACCCCATTTACCATCACCCTCTACTTTCTTTCTTCTGTCAGATTCCTATCTAGTTATGTCCCAAGCTACACCCAGGTCCTCCAGTTTCTTCAGCAATCTTTTGTGTGGTACTGAGTCGAAAACACTACAGACTAAGGCTGATACCACAGGTCTATAATTCCCCAGTTGCTCCTTGTCTCCCCCCAACCCCCTTGTGTAGCAGAACTAGATTTGTTACCTTCTGATCTTTTGGAACTACACCTGTCTGAACTAAGCTATTGAATAACACTACTACAAGTTCAGCAAGTTCTGTAGCCAATTCCTTAAGCACCTCTGGGTGCATCCCATCTGGCCACAGATTTATCTACCTTTAGTGCTTCAAGCCCCTTCTAGGAGAACCTTATGTAAAAGGTTTCTGTCTAATCTCACATTTATGTCACAGAGACAGGCTTCTAAATTTGCAGTGGTAGCATTTGATTAGGATTTAATTAAAACAAAGCGAGTGTTTTTGCACAACTACAAATATTTCAAAATGTGTTACCAGACGACAATGCCAACAGGGAGAATGCAAATATTAAATAAAAAGGGTCCTAATAAGAACCCCAGTGGATCTGAAGAGCAAGCTTCCCTGTATGAGGATTGCATGATTCCCATTTGGGTAACAAAAGTACAAGATGACACATATGAAGCAAAGTATTATCCCCAAACAAACCCACAGAAAATAGGCATTCCACCATTACCTTATGATTAATAGTGCTGAAAGCCCAGTAAGGTCTAACGTAATTAAGACAAAACACTCTTTCTGATCACTAGCCACAGGAATGTCATTAGGTAGGGTTACAAATGCTGTTTCAGTTGAATAATTTATTGTGACACCTCATTTGAAATGTTGCCACAGATCATTAATCAGATAAAAATGTAACCAATTTACCTATTAGGTGTGTAGTTACATGATTAAAATTTAATATAGATGAGAAACAGCAGTGTAAGCTTGCGAAAAACTACTACTTTTGTTGCACCTACAGTATTATGCACCACGGTTCACTAAGGACAGAGAATTTCCAAATGTTTTGATGGGTATCAGTATTTGTTAAAACAGTTAAAAATACCTCATAGCATAATTGTGAGCAAAGCAGGCCACTACTCACCTTATCAGAAGCACTGGTGTCAAATCTCTAATACAGTGACTTATTATTTGAATTTCCCAGCAAAATCAAGAACTTGACTAAGTTTAGTTGGGTTACTGTGTTATGTCACTGTTACATGATACAAACTCCCATCACTAGTTGGAACCTGGCTTGCAGCACTACTGTAAATCTTAATTTTATCACAGCAACAGCACTGAGAGGCAGAAGGGACTAAGGGGCCATCTTGTCTGCTACTCCTGTGGCACAGTAGTGGCTTTTCCCAACTGATCTATGGTCACAAATCTAACCATCAGCCAGGATGCAACCCTCAGTCATGCTATGCAGCCCCCAGTGCTATTCTCCATCAGAAATATTTCTAGTTCCGCTTTGAAATCGTGAACATGCTGGCTTCCACAACCTCACCTGCCATGCAATTCCACATTTTAACCACCCTGTGTGAAGTAATGCTTTCTCCCATTTCCTCTAATTCTGCCAACCTATGCCTGTTTGAGGGCATGTCCTCTAGCATTGCTTGCACTCACCAGCTAAAACATATCTGTGTAAGTCACAGTGTCTATCCCTTTAAGAATTTTTGGAACACCAAGATGATGTCCTCTCTCAGCTTTCTCTTTTTAGCCTAATTGATTTGAGTGTGCATGATCTTTCATAACTCCTTCCACCTAAACCAATAATCAGCATACTGCTGCACTCTGCAAGTACAGATGCAACCCAATCTTCCCATACCTAGATATGATACCTTGCAGTTCCCACATTAACGTGGAATGTGAGTCAAAGTCTAGAAAAAAAATGTTCTGCAGGATTTTTTATTTTTAGACGTTTTCCTAGTATATCATAGAAACACAGACTTTGACATCAGATAAGGACTGCTTGGCCCACCCAGTCTTCCCACTTCCCTACCTATCGGATAAGCTGCAGATCCTAGTTTTACCAACAGCCTACTTCCTCCTACCTCCCACCAGAATCACCTTATGTCTGTCCCATGCATTCTTAAATTCCCCCACTGTTTTTGACCCCATGACCTCTTCAGGAAGGTCATTCTATGCACCCACTACTGTACCTTCTCCATGAAAAAATACTTCCTCACATTGCCCCCAAGCCATCCCCCCTCTATCTTCAAATTGTGCCCCTTTGTTCTTTATTTATTTATTATATGTAACCCCCGCAAATGGGGGTTCCCAAAAGACTTCTAGAGCTTGCTTGAATGCTCCAAGCCTGAATGGTGTTTGCTGCTTAGCCCATTTATCTGTGAGTGTTTTAGAGTCTCTGGTACTGTCTTTTAAGAGCTGTCTGCTTGCAGACATAATTAGTTTGTATGGGGGACTGTGTGTTTCTCTGCTTAGTACCACTCGAGCTGCTGCCAATTCACTCCATTTTGCAGTCACTAGAGTGCAAAGGAACCTATCTGAAAGATGTAACTGTTTGCCAGAAATCATTTAGAGTAATAATGAAAATACAGTTTGTCTAACCTGCTTTCTTTGCAGTCAGAACTGTGTTTGCCTAGTTCCCCATTCTAGTTTTGAACTGCTGAACTGAACCAATCAGTGTGGGTTAAGGTAGCTCTAAAATGGTGCCTTGGACGAATCAGAACTTGGACTCGTAATCTGAGCCAGCCACAAGAGGATTGTATGGGCAGTGACTCTGGGAGATGTAGTTTGGACTTCGGCGCCTTTTTGGACCAACAGGGGCAGTCTATTGTGAGTGACAGCCAATCCAGCCAAGAACTGGGAGGAACTCAAAGGAAGTGCCCAGTTTTGTCTGCTGGAGTTTCAGTTGAGCTCTGGCAGTGAAGAGGGAAGGAGCCCTGTGCTTTTTCGGTGTGCAGTTTTAGTCAGGAAACGTGTGTAAGGCCCCGAGTTCCGGTCTGCAGCTTGTGTAACTGCTTGTTAGGACTGAATCCGTCCTGTGAAGAGAATCAAAGGATATCTGAAGAGTAGAAACCAGGCTCACCCTGTAGAAGACTGGAGAAATTGCTGAATTGTGCTCTGTCTGTCAGGAACTGAATCTGCTGTGTGTTCTCCGGTATTGTGCAGTAATTGCGATCGGGATAGAGAAGCAGCCTGCCTGGTATAGTACTTTCATTTTACCATATAAATGTGTGAGGAGGCTTGTGTAGCTCAAGTGAATCCTGCTGCCATTAAAGGACTTTTGCCTGTTACTGTTTACCTTATAAATGTGTGAGTAGGCTTGTGTAGCTCAAGTGAATCCTGCTGCCATTAAAGGACTTTTGCCTGTTGCAGTTTGTCGATATAAATGTGTGAGGAGTCTCGTGAGCTCAAGAGTAGCCCTGCTGACGTTGAAGGACCCTATCTTGTTTGGAGGTCGGAGTACTAATTCAGGGTCACTCCCTGTTGAATTGCCACATTGAATCCAAATGGAATTACTGTACTGCTGACTGTTTAATTTTTCTTTTCTCTGTGTGAAAGGGCCCCTACCAGCTGCCACGGTTTGGACTAGCCACTAAGGCTTGGGTACCCAGGGACAGTAACTGGTAGGGATAGGCCTGTGCACAGAGCCATAGGTAGATGAGTAAAGTGATAAGCTAATTAACCTGATTTCCCCCTGTCCTTGTTATATCCTCAAATAAATCAGAGCTGCTTGTTTCAGCAAAGTTATACTGCCTGAGGTATTTGTCTATGTTAAAGTATTGTACTGTGATTGTCGCACTGTATCTTCTTATTTTACAGGGGGTCCCAGTGCCTGAACCAGTCCTGGTGGTAAGTGTATACTGTGAAGATAATTCTGATATACTGTGTGGGCCACTAGTGGGAAGAAAGGGGGGTTGCAGTGTCCCAGAGGGCTGTGACCAAGTTAGTTTAACTATTGCAAACCCTGACCTCTGGGTGGAGGCACCGCCATCGGATCCAGGCCCTCAACCTGTTAGTGGCAAATCAGGCAGGGGTAGTAGCCCCTGGGATAGCGCCATCTAGGGGTTACATCTTGGAGGCTCACCGCTGGGATTGTGTGTCCTCTAGTGGCCATATTTACGAACCACTGTTAAGAAAAAAATGGGTACCCCGACAGAAGTGGCTGTGCACCGGCTGGTGGAGTGGTGTACTGGGGAGGAGATCGACCCCAAAATGCTATGCTTATCCTGGACATCCATTTTCGGTCAAACATTTTAAGGACAGAATTCGAGTGTTAATCACGGCAATTTAATGTGTTTACAGGGAAGGATGAACATTTAATGTGGAATAAGATACATTTGAAAAGGAATTTTAAACAACAGAAGCTTATTATGGTAATCAGTTGATGCCACATTGTTAAAATGAAATTGTAATTATATCATCATATAAAATGTAAGGTATACAATGTTTAAAAGTGTCATTTCTGTTTTAAATAGATGGAATGTAATGCATGAATTATGCCCCGTAAACAAGCTCTGAGGAGCGAAACGTAGGGGCGAATAAAAGATTGAAAAAAAGGAAAACAAGAAGTGGAAGACATATTTGTATTATTATACTTTTTTATTTAAAGTGATTACCCCCAGGTTATTGAATTGCATGTATATTATCCTGGACATCCCCCTTGGTATCAATACGGACACTGTACAGGGAGTACTTTCCAAGGTGGAAGGTTTACAAAACCCTGTGGTGGTGGGTCGGCATGCTAATCTGCTCACCCACACTTTCCTTGCCCTAGTAGAGTTTAAGGATCCCATAGATAGCTCCAAAGTGCCACAGACCATTACCCCAGAGGGAGCCCTCACTGCCTGGAGAGTGATAATTAAGAATAGTAAAGACCCGTGGGGGAATGAGCCCCCACCACTGTCTGAAACTTTTGAGGAGAAATTTGCTAAATGGTTGCTGGGGGAAGGGAAAACTGTGGAGGACTTGAAGAAACTATTCTTGCCACCTGGGGGTGTTCCTCCCCCAACACCCTCTCCTGCTCCAGTACCCGTAATGGTGGCTGAACCAATGCAGACTCCTATTTCTGCACCTGCCATTAGTCACGACTCTTACCAAAGGTTGAGGATCTTCTCTGGCACCCTCCCCACCCCCCAAGGGGAGGATGACTGGGAGACCTGGATAGACTATGTTGCCCCCCAAGTGCTAGAATGGCAATGCTCGGAAGCCGAAAGCGAAAGAGGGTTAGTGAGAGCCTCCGAGGTCCTGCCCTGGCTACCATCCATGCTAAACGGGCCAGTAACCCTGAAGTGACTGCACAGGCCTATCTTGAGGCCTTGGAGAATGTGTATGGGAGCCCAGATTCTGATGAGGACCTATGGTGGAGAGTAAGAAATACGCAACAGTACCAAGGGGAGTTGTTGTCTGTGTATGTATCTCGGCTGGAAAAATTGTTGCAAGAATGCCTCAGAAAGGGTAGTTTGCCAGCGATTGAACTGGACCGAACCAGGCTGGACAGGATCCTTATGTCTGCCCCCTTCTCAGAACTGCTGTTGCTTCAGTTATGCCTGGCAAATAGACTGGAATCCCCACCCTCCTATGATGAGTTAATGAGAGAAATTCGAGGAGTTGAGAAAGGCGACCTCGGAGGGACCTGCACCAATAGCTGCGGCTACGACCTGAGTGACTGAGGGTGACCCATCAAGTGAAGTTCAGGGCAGAGGTTGGCAGTCAATGAGTGCTCTGACAAGGAAAAGATATGCCACAATGGAGCGAACTGTTGAGAGAGATCCGAATTCAAAACGTCCCTTTATGAAGGCCATGTCTGCAAGTATGGGCCCCGACCTATATCCGACTGCATCTGCTATGGGGTGGGGTACCCACCATGTATCTCCTGCTGATAACAGCTCCAAACTCAATTCCTTGACCATGGAAGTGGAGAACTGACGAGATGTCTCCAAATGTTTATCATGCCGCAGACAGAGATGGCACCCAGGTTTCCAGTTAGTAGTACCCACGCCCTGGCTCCCAGTGTGGCACCTCGGCCAGCTCAAACTCCAGAAAGTATGTTTTGCTATAATTGTGGGAAGGATGGGCACATGAAGAGGGAATGCCAGTCCCCAAGAGACACTGACAAAGTTGCATATAGGCTACAAGGAGAGCTTCGGAGAACAAATCAGTGGTTAAGAGGTGCACGAAATGATCCCAGTGAGGGCACCAAAAATGCTAACTCACGTCCTTTTGTGTAAAGGTTAGTTGCCCAGGCCCACTCACGCCCCCTCCAGACTGGTCCAGAATAGTGGGTCCTCCATGGAGACCACTGTAAAGGTGAATGGAGTGTCTACAAGAGCTGTATTAGACAGTGGCTCCAAGTGACAATTATGTTCCAAGACTGGTATCAGAAGCATTTGTCAGACATACCCTTACAACCATTAGAAGGACTGCATGTATGGGGGTTAAGTGAGAAGTCCTACCCCTATTCCGGGTATATCCAAATTTGGCTGTTTTTCCCCACCTCCATGGCTGGAGTGGCTGAACAAGTAGAGACCCTAGCCTTAGTGTGTCCCCCCACTGGACTGTATGATGGTGTCCCTTTGTTGATTGGAACAAATGCTCATATGTTCAGAAGGCTGGCACACTTGTGTTATGAAAAACAGGGGTCAAAGACTAGTAGAGCTTTAAGAGTTCCGGCTTTAATTAAGAAGGCCTATGAGGCACAGAGAGATGCTGAAAAAATAGAACCAGAGGAACCGGTCGGAATTGTATGGAAGAAAGATCCTGAGTCTCTGATCCTGGCGCCAAATGCCCAGTGTGCCTTACAGGGAGAGGTCCATATCAGAAAGGATGTTAAGAATAAAATATTAATGTTGGATGCACCAGGTGATGGAAAATTGCCAGAGGGACTGCTGGTCAAGCTTCAGTATTTTGCCCGCTAGAGCCCATGCTTATGCCAGAAGGGTAATGGTCCAAGTTCATAATGTGTCTGAAAGAGACATTCGAGCAAAAGAGGTTGCATCCTGGCTAATGTGCATTGTGCAGACACTGCGTGCTACCAGCAGCAAGAGTTTGAGGAAGAATGACTGAGTAACGCTTGACTTGTTTGATTTCGCCACTTCGCTGCCAGCTGAATGGAAAGTGAGGATCAGCGAGAAGCTTGCCCAGACAGACCAGGTGCTTTCTTTAAAGGAATGGGACGTAGGATGCGTGCAAGGAGCTGAGCACAATATCCGGCTGCATGACGAAAGACCATTTTGTGAGAGGTCTCGACGCCTGGCACCTGCTGACACAGATGATGTGAGACGGCACCTGCAAGAGATGTTAGCTGCTGGTGTAATACAAGAATCCAGAAGCCCTTATGCTTCTCCCATTGTGGTTGTGAGGAAAAAGAATGGGACAGTAAGGATGTGCGTGGATTATCGCACCTTAAACCGGCGGACTATCCCTGATCAGTACACAATGCCCCGCATTCAGGATGCTTTGGACTGCCTAAACGGGAGCAAGTGGTTCTCTGTGTTGGATCTCCGCAGTGGGTACTACCAGATCCCGATGGCCCCAGAGGACCATGAGAAGACAGCCTTTATCTGTCCGCTTGGCTTTGGTGAATTCATGAGGATGCCCTGGTGGGATTTCAGGAGCCCCAGCCACTTTTCAATGATTGATGGGGCAGTGGGGACATGAACTTACTAGAGTGCCTGGTATACCTCGATGATGTTATTGTGTTTGGCAGCTCACTGGAGGAACATGAGAGCAGATTATTTAAGGTATTGGACCTCACTGAGGACTTTGGCCTTAAACTGTCCATTGATAAGTGTCAATTCTTCAAACATCAGTAAAGTATGGGACACATAGTATCCACCGAGGGAATAGAGACCCCACCCAAGTAAAGTTGAGGCCTTGACTACCTGGCCACAGCCCAAAAATCTAAAAGAACTGCAAAGATTCCTGGATTCTGTGGTTATTATCGGCATTTCATCAAGGACTATTCAAGAGTGATCCGCCCTTTACTTAACCTTACTCAAGGGTATCCCCAACCCACAAAAATACCAAAGTCAGCGTCCCTCAAGACTGAAGAGTGTATTTCGTCAGTGAAGTATTTGGGGCCCGCTGGACTCCTGATTGTGAGACTGCTTTTCATGAGATCATATATCAACTTACCCATGCTCCAGTGTTGGCCTATGCTGATCCAAGAAAACCTTACGTCCTGCACAGTGATGCTAGTTTGCAAGGGTTGGGGGCTATGTTGTACCAAGAGCACGAGAATGGCCTGAGACCAGTGGCCTTTGCCAGTAGAAGCCTGACCCCATCTGAAAAGAACTATCCTGTACATAAGTTAGAGTTCCTAGCTGTGAAGTGGGCTATTGTTGACCAATTCGATGAGTACTTGTATGGGGCTAAAATACTAGTAAAAACTGACAATAATCCTTTGACCTATGTGCAGACCTCAGCTAAGTTGGATGCCACTGGCCATAGGTGGCTTTCTGCATTATTTACATACGACTATGCTCTCGAATACCGAGCAGGTCTGAACCACATAGATGCTGATGCTCTCTCTCAGGCCTGTTCCCCAGAATGATTGGGTCAGATTGGCAGAACCTGACATTCGGCACTCTACCAGAAGTTTGACAGGGAGGAACAAATGTTCACGGACTAGAGTGGACTGCATGGTGGATTGCTTGGACCTCTGAGAATTGCATACTGCTGCTATGTGCCACTTTTCTGCAATAGACATTGGTGCACTGCCTCAGCTGGACAATGACAGTATTCGGCGGCTCAATCCGCGATCCCATGATCAAATCAGCTTTAGAAGCCCTCTATGCAGGAAAGATGTGTCCAAATTACTCCACTGATTTGAGAACTGCACTGTTATACAAAGAAGGTCCTAAGGTGAAACTGATCAATAAACTGTTATATAGAGAAACAGTAGACAGAGGGGACAAGTAGACAAACAACAACTAGTGCTGCCCACTGCCTTTGAGACACTCAGTACTGAGGTCCTTGCACAACCACATGGGGCACCTTGGTATAGACAGAACACTTAACTTGGTGAGATCCAGATTCTATTGGCCTAAGATGGGGCTGATGTGGAGCAACACATTCAACTTGTAGTCGCTGCTTACAGAGGAAAGCTTTGCCCCAGGGGCTGCCCTTGTTAACATCACCACCAGTGCACCCATGGAGCTGGTCTGTATTGATTTTCTGAGTTTGGAGTCAGATCAAAGAAATATCAGTAATGTGCTGGTGGTCACTCACCATTTCACAAGATATGCCCAAGCTTTCCCCACCAAAGACCAGAAAGCATCCACTGTGGCCAAAGTACTTGTAGAAAACTTTTTTGTTCACTATGGGGCTCCACAAAGAATCCATTCTGATCAAGGGAGAGACTTTGAGAGTCGTCTGATCAAAGAGATGCTTTCTCTGTGGGGAGCGCAAAAGTCCAGAACCACTCCTTACCACCCCCAGGGGGACCCACAGCCTGAACGTTTCAACCGCACTTTGCTAGATATGCTAGGCACCCTACACCCAAAGGACAAGCCTAGATGGAGCCAACAAATTAGCACCCTGGTACATGCTTATAACTGCACCAAAAGTGATGCCACTGGGTTCTCCCCACCGCCTGATGCTTGAAGAAGCTTGACTACCGTAGATGTGTGTTTGGGGTCTCCTGATGGGGTTCAAGCTGACAACTATCTACAGTATGTGCAAAAGTTAAAGGCCCAGCTAACTCATGCTTACCAACTGGCTCAAACCATGGCTGCCAAAATAAATCTGGCCAACAAAGAAAGGTATGATAAAAAGGTGAAAGCACAGGAACTCCAGGAGGGAGATCGGGTATGTAAGAAATCTGGGACTGCATGGCAAACACAAGATTGCTGACAGATGGCACCATCTCCCTCATTGTAGTGAGCAAACTAGATGATCTGCCAGTGTACAAAGTAAGGCCTGAGAATAATTCAAAAGATGTAAAACAATGCATAGAAATCATTTACTGCCCATTGGACAAATCTTGATTGAGTCTGAGCCCCAGAAGATGCCACCTCTGGACCAGTGACTAGAGCTGCTGCTAAGAAAGATCAAGAAAGTCTGCACCTACAGAAGCAGAGTTAAAGTGTTCCCTCCACAAGTCCCAGTTCAGCATGACTGTCAGTCCATATCAGAAGAAAGTGAGAGTGACTTTGAATACTATCCTTCTTATGAACCGAATTAATTGTTTCGGGCAATCCTCTAGTCAATACTGGAGACTAAGCTGGGCCTTCTGGACTGTCTAAGCCCCCAGCTTCATCCCTGGAGCCAATGCTCCAGAAAGTGAAGTGCAAAGCATCAGATCAGATGAAATGGAATCATTGTGCATGGTTGAACTGTTTGAGCTTTCAGGGAGGAAAATGATGGATTGGGGCAGACTGGTGATACACCAGAACAAGAACAGTATTTTGAGTGCCCTGACAGTCCACTGCCAGTGTCCGAAGCTTCCATGCGAGCCAAATGTTGTGGACTCAGAAACTGTAACTCCTGGAGCTGAAAGTGCCCCAAGTTCTAGCCTCTCTACCCCCAAGGAGACTCCCCTGACAAGTGAAGACAATGCTGAAAATGAGGCTCAGAGTGCAGAGACTGTAACAGTTCCCCCTAGAAAGACTGGTCGAGCTGTAAAGCCTGTGGTGCACCTCAGTTATGATTCCCTTGGGAGGCCTGTGGACATGCCTCTCAATGTTGTCCATAAAGGAGTGTATGTGTCCCCGAGTTCATTGCCCAAACTGAGCGTCAGTGCTAACTCCAAGTTACTTGTGTTGCCCTCTGAGTATGGTGCCTTGCCCGTCCAGCCACAAGGTAACTGATAGGGAAGGGCCCCCTCTCTTCAGGTTTCATGTACAAGAGGTAATAACTTGAGTTATGGTACAATGTGTGTGTAATACTGTGTAAAGAGTGACGTACTGCAATGTTTCAGAAATGTGTTCCTGGTAAAATGATATATTGACCGATGATTACATGTGTGAGCCTAATGCAAATGTATATGGTTGCAGTTGAAACTTATGGGGGTACTTGCTTGATGCGGACATCAAGCTTTCCCAGGCCAGGAAGGGTGTAACCCCCCTGCAAATGGGGGTTCCAAAAGACTTCCAGGAGCTTGCTTGAATGCTCAAGCCTGAATGGTGTTTGCGTGCTTAAGCCATTTATCTGTGAGTGTTTTTAGAGCCTCTGGTACTGTCTCTTTAAGAGCTGTCTGCTTGCAGACATAATTAGTTTGTATGGGAGGACTGTGTGTTTCTCTGCTTGAGTACCACTCGAGCTGCTGCCAATTCACTCCATTTTTGCAGTCACTAGGAGTGCAAAGGGAACCTATCTGAAAGATGTAACTGTTTGCCAGAAATCATTTAGAGTAATAATGAAAATACAGTTTGTCTAACCTGCTTTCTTTGCAGTCAGAACTGTGTTTGCCTAGTTCCCCATTCTAGTTTTGAACTGCTGAACTGGACCAATCAGTGTGGGTTAGGTAGCTCTAAATGGTGCCTTGACTAATCAGAACTTGGACTCATAATCTGAGCCAGCCACAAGAGGATTGTATGGGCAGTGACTCTGGAGATGTAGTTTGGACTTCAGCGCCTTTTTGGACCAACAGGGGAGTCTATTGTGGTGACAGCCAATCCAGC
The DNA here is from genome assembly GCA_016271365.2 of Neoceratodus forsteri. NCBI lineage: Eukaryota > Metazoa > Chordata > Ceratodontiformes > Ceratodontidae > Neoceratodus > Neoceratodus forsteri. The sequence continues at coordinate 782,474,756 of CM028133.1, forward strand.
CAAGAACTGGGAGGAACTCAAAGGAAGTGCCGGTTTTGTCTGCTGGAGTTTCAGTTGAGCTCTGGCAGTGAAGGGAAGGAGCCCTGTGCTTTCGATTGTGCAGTTTTAGTCGGAAGCGTGTGTAAGGCCCAGTTCAGGTCTTCAGCTTGTGTAACTGCTTGTTAGGACTGAATCCATCCTGTAAGAGAATCAAAGGATATCTGAAGAGTAGAAACCAGGCTCACCCTGTAGAAGACTGGAGAAATTGCTGAATTGCTCGGGTCTGTCAGGAACTGAATCTGCTGTGTTCTCCGGTACTGTGCAGTAATTGCGATCGGGATAGAGAAGCAGCCTGCCTGGTATAGTACTTTCTTTTTACCATATAAATGTGTGAGGAAGATTGTGTAGCTCAAGTGAATCCTGCTGCCATTAAAGGACTTTTGCCTGTTACTGTTTACCATATAAGTGTGTGAGGAGGCTTGTGCAGCTCAGTGAATCCTGCTGCCATTAAAGACTTTTGCCTGTTACTATTTACCATATAAATGTGTGAGAGGCTTGTGTAGCTCAAGTGAATGCTGCTGCCATTAAAGGACTTTTGCCTGTTGCAGTTTGTCATATACAATGTGTGAGGAGTCTCGTGGAGCTCAAGAGTAGCCCTGCTGACGTTGAAGGACCCTATCTTGTTTGGAGGTTGTGAGTACTAATTCAGGGTCGCCTCCCTGTTGAATTGCCACATTGAATCCAAATGGAATTACTGTACTGCTGACTGTTTAACTAATTTTCTTTTCTCTGTGTGAAAGGGCCCTCACCAGCTGCCACGGTTTGGACTAGCCACTAAGGCTTGGGTACCCAGAGACAGTAACTGGTAGGATAGGCCTGTGCACAAAGCCATAGGTAGATGAGTAAGTGATAAGCTAATTAACCTGATTTCCCTGTCCTTGTTATATCCCCTAAATAAATCAGAGCTGCTTGTTTCAGCAAAGTTATACTGCCTGGAGGTATTTGTTTATGTTAAAGTATTGTACTGTGATTGTTGCACTGTATCTTCTTATTTTACAGGGGTCCCAGTGCCTGAACCAGTCCTGGGGTAAGTGTATACTGTGAAGGTAATTCTGATATACTGTGTGGGCCACTAGTGGGATGAAAGGGGGGTTGCAGTGTCCCAGAGGGCTGTGACCAAGTTAGTTTAACTATTGCAAACCCTGACCTCTGGGTGGAGGCACCCGCTATCGGATCCAGGCCCCTCAACCTGTTAGTGGCAAATCAGGCAGGGGTAGTAGCCCCTGGGATAGCGCCATCTAGGGGTTACATATAGGAATTATAACCATTTGAGTCAAGGACTCATTTCCAAAGGCTTCACGTCAGTTCCAGTGGATTCAACACATAGACAGCAACACAAACGCAATATACTAACATACTGATATACTAAAATGCCAGCAGAATAGACCTAACAGTCTTTCGTGTCTGCTCGTTTGGTCAGCTTCCACCCTGGGAGCTGACCTTGCTGCCCCCCTCGCCTTCTCTGGCTTCTCTCTTCCCAGTTCCGGATATTCTCACTGCATTGAATTTTGCTTCCAGAACCCTTTCCCTGTACCTGTCCCACCCCTCTTGAACCCCTCCACCATCTTTGCCTCCACCAGCCCCCTAGGCAGCGCATTCCATGGCTCCACCACCCTCTCAGTGAAGTAGCACCTCCTCCTTTCTCCCTGAATCTTCCCCTCCAGCTTCCACCCATGCCCTCTAGTGGCCCCTCCTCCTTCCTTCAAGCACCTTGACTGTTGCTCCCCATTTACCCCTTCATGTACCTGAAGACCTCTATCATGTCCCCCCGGTCCCTTCTCTCAAGCCTCTCCTCATAGGTCCTGTCCCCCAAGCCCCAAATCATTTTGGTTGCCCTCCTCTGGACCCTCTCCAGGAGTTTAATGTCCCTCTTTAAGTGTGGCCTCCAAAACTGCACGCAGTACTCAAGGTGCGACTCACCAAGCAGTTATACAGAGGGAGTATCACTTCCCTCCTTCTGGAGGTTATCCCTAGCGATGCATCCCAGCATCCCATTGGCCTTGGCTGCTGCCCTCCTACAAGTCTCCGAGTTGTTCATCTTGACATCCACCACCATCCCCAGGTCCCTCTCAGCCATGGAGACTTGAAGCATTCCCCCCCCCAGGGTGTACACTTGGCCCGGGTTTCTGGCCCCCAGGTGCAGTACTTTGCATTTCCCTGCATTGAACCTCAGCTTCCACTTTCTAAAACATCTTTCCAGAGCCTCCAGGTCCCCCTGTAGGGCCACCCCTCCTCCCCCATCCACCACCGCCTCAGTTTTGAGTCATCCACAAAGAGACTCATCTCACTCCTGATACCTGTCCTTATGTCAGAGGCGTGCTGTAGCTGTTGAACAGAAGCGGCCCATGACTGATCCCTGTGGGACCCCACTACGACCCTCCTGGGGATGAGACTATCCCACTCAACCACTAATCCTCTGGGTCCAGTCCTGGAGCCAATTGCCTATCCATCTGATCATCTGGTTCCCACCCCATTTCTCCCAGCTTATCCAACAGGCCCACGTGAGGAACAGAGTCAAATGCCTTGCTGAAGTCTAGAAGAGGACGCCCACTGGTCTACCCGGGTCCAAGGCACTGCGCACTCAGTCATAGAACTCCAAGGTTTATCTGACACGATTTCCCAGGATCTAATCCATGCTGTCTATCGTCCAGGCACCCTGACTTTTCCAGGTCCCCCCCAGCCTCCTTGATAATGCCCTCCATCACCTTGCCCACTAGCGATGTCAGGCTGACAGGCCTGTAGTTCCCTGCCACCTCCCTTGATCCCCCCTTGTGGCTAGGCACTATATGCGCCACCTTCCAGTCCTGGAGCACCCACCCTGTCCTCAGAGAGATGGTGAAAAGCGCTGCCAAGGGTTTCGCCAGGACAGCCGCAAGTTCCTTCAGCACTCTGGGATGTAGTTTATCCGGCCCTGGTGCTTTCTCTGTCTTAAGACCCCTGAGGGCTTCCCTCACTCTCTCTGCTGTGATTTGCACTTCTGCTACCTCTTCTCCCTGCTCACCTCCCCTCCTGCCAGTGATGCTCTCCTCTCCCCAGACCCACCGATCGGTAAGGGTCCCCCCCTCCTCAGTATCACTGTCTCCTCCCATGTATGATGCAGCACCTCCATTTTCCTTGGTGAAAACTGAGGTGAAGGACTCACTTAGTACCTCAGCCTGCTCCCCCGGGTCTTGTGCCCATCTCTCCCCTGTTTTAATCCTGCTCTTCTGCCCCTTCACCCTTCGTTTTTCCCCAATGTATCTAAAGAACCCCTTGTTCCCTCTCCTAATTTCCCTGGCCAGGTTCTGCTCTTTCCTTGCCTTAGCTGCCCTCACCACCCTAGTGGCCCTTCTAGCCATCAGATCATACTCCCCTCGATCCCTTTCACTCCTTGAGCACTTGAATTGCCTATAGGCTGCCTCTCTTCCCCGCACCACCTCCTGGACCTCCCTGGTCCACCAGCAGGGTTTTGGCCCCACCGCATTTTTGTCTTACTCTTGCACAGGTGCTGGTAGCATCCTGCACCCCTCTCCTGATGATTTCCACCTACTATCAGCGTCCATGTCTGACCCAATCACATCCAAATGCTCCTTAAGGATCCTTCCCATTTCCTTAAAATCAGCCCCTGAAGTCAGTTACCTCCGTCTTTTGTGCAGCCTTCTACCCTCCTAGGTCCAGGCAGAACCAGACCATGGCATAGTCACTCCCCGACAACGGGTCCCTTACTTCCAGGCCCCCAATCTGGTCACTGTCTGCCAGGACCACATCCAGTACCCGCGCCTCCCTGGTCGGTTCCCCCACCTGCTGAATTAGGAATGCGTCTTGAAAGACATCCAACAACCTCTGTTCTCTGGCCACCGAGGATGTCATAGTCTCCCAGTCTGTTCCTGGCATGTTTAAGTCCCCCAACACCACCACCCTTCCCCTGCCCAGTCTGTAATGTCTCCCAACATCTGCCACCAGACTCTCCTCCAGCTCCTCCGCCAGTGCAGAGGGTCTATACACCACTCCTATTTTTACTCTCTTGCCCCACCTTGTTATCAAGGTGACCCAAATCGCCTCCACGGTTCCCTCCGCCTCCTCTACTCCCCCTATGCCAATGCAGTTTTTGACTATCATTGCTACCCATTGCTAATATGATAGACATGAGGTTACAGATGTTTTTTGTTACATACCAAACAGTGAATAGCAAACAGTATTCATATATTTGCAGGTGTCAGAACAAACAACATAGAATCCTGAGCCATCCAGTGCTCAGATAAGAGTTACAGTATACAATAGCAGTACAGAGGTCTATACAGTGCTAAAGCTAGGCTCCAAGAACATCTCTTTTTCTGAAAGATGCTACCCCCTCTTGGACTTTGTTGATTCCTTTGAGGTACTTGAAAGTTTCTATCATGTCCCTCCTCTCCCTCCTATCCTCGAGGATATACATATTAAGCTTGTTTACTCTCTCTTCACATGGCTTCTGGTGCAGACCCTGCACTGTTTTAGTTGCCCTCCTCTGGATTGCCTCCATCCCGTCTATGTCCTTGTGGAGATGGGGTCTCCAGAACTGCACGCAGTACTCCAGATGGTGTCTCACTAACTGTCTGTATAGATGGATAACAACTTTCTGTTTTCTACTGGTGATGCCTCTCCCTATGCATCCCAGTATCCCCCCAGCCAGCCTTATGCATCCCAGTATCCCCCAGCCCTCCTTATGGCCTTCTCACATTGCTTGCCTACCTATAGGTCAGTCCATTTCCATTTCTGTTGTTGTTAATACCCCCCCCCATTGTGTACTCTTCCCTTGGGTTTTTGTATCCCAGGTGCATTACTTTGCACTTCTTTGCATTGAATCTAAGTTGCCATACTTCTGACCATTCATCCAGCCTTGTCAAGTTCCTTCTCATCTTTTCTGCCCCCCTTGTGTATCAACCCTGTTGTAGAGTTTTGTGTCATCTGCAAAGAGGCATACTTTTCCTTCCAGCCCCTCCGCAATGTCACAGATAAAGACATTAAAGAGGACCGGTCCCAGTACTGAACAGGTCCTTCTCTTTGTTTGCTGAAAGTATTTTTTTTTGTAAATCTACCTGCTAGTTTTATGGTCCCTGGGAATCTCTATGTTCACATTTTTTTTTTATTGGTCTTCTGTTTCCTACAATGCCTCCTGTCACATGTGACAGTTATGCATTTGAGACCATTAAGTCAACAACAGCTCTTTTTAGTCAAGTTTACTGCAGTGAAATTTTAATGTTAAGTAACTCTCCTTGTCCAGTGGGCTCTAATGAATTCTATATTTACTGATGTCAGAAACCTGAGGAATAATTCAATAGGCTATTGTGTAAGAAAACAGCTAAAGTCTTCATTAATTATAGCATTTGTGAGCTCAGGTGATTTGTCTGCTTTTTTTATGGTGCTGAGTAGTTTCATGACATGAAATGCTTTACCAACAAAACATTCTACTGGCCAGGCCTAGACACATACCCAGAAAACAAAGTTTGAATTAGATGGTTATTTAGCTGAAGCCAGAATATCAGGCTCCTAACAGTAGACTTCTGCTGCAGCAGTTATTACTCTCTGAATCAACTGTCCTGGATGCATCACTATCACATGGGACATAAAGCAATGTAGGAAAAAGAAGATCCACAAAATATTCAAACATGGAGAACCCCAGGGGCCATAAAACTAATAGGAAAATTTAGAAAAAATTCTTAATAGCAAACAAAGGGAGACTACACTAAGACCACACACACAAATCAAAACACTCGACGCAACATATGTTTCTGCAAATTCTAACTGTAGTTTTCCTTTAAATCTTAGCCCTCATTCCTCAGACCACACACATAATGTATGCAGGTTCCCCAGTACTGCACCTCCAACTCACTGTGTCCACTCTTCTTATAACGTTTTTGTTGGAAATGAAAGGCTGCTTTCCCGAGTATGGCCTAGCCATAATCCTGGTCTAACTTTAGGATACAGTTCAGTCAAGTAAATAATCGTGTTTTGAAGTTCTAGTAGAATAACTATTCAGACTCTTGGATGCAGTTAATTAGCAGTAATTTTATTCTTGATATCCTTTGCAGTAGATAACCTCTTCCTGTGAGAGAGCATAAAGGCCACATTGAGTTGCACTACTCCCCTTTGAGTCATTACTTCCCTGGTAAATCCACCCTTTCTCTGGGTTAAGGTGACCATGCCATCCACATTTTTTAACAAAGAATCATTGCTTCCAGCGATCAGTGACTATCAAATGTATTACAAAGTTGACAACTGTTTGTTGCGAGTATTTTATTTGAACAGTTAATTCATCCCCGAGTCAATTCAATTCAAAAGTTTATTGCTGACAATTACAATTGTCATTACAAACAAAAACATACATTAGTTGACATTCCTTCATAAAAACAATAAATACAATTACAAATTCAATACACATTGCTTAATAAACATCATCATCCCATATTGCACAGTGTTTTATTCACATTTCCCTTACAAATATGTAGTTTTTTCCTTTCTAAAAAATTACCAAACTTTGCCACTTTCTCTAATATTATTGCATCATTTGAATTTAACAGATAGTTAATCTGGTACGATAGTTTAATATCCAATGTGGCAAGAACAACCCCAAAGCAGCATTCTCTCTTTATTGTATAAGGGGCAGAACAACAGCAGATGTGCTAAATTATCTTCACCCTTTTTGCAAGCACATATAGCTAAACTGATTTCCCATAAAATCTTCATAATGTTTGGCTATCAATATAGCCAAATCTAAGTTTAGTAAAGGTTTTCCTCGAATTGGGATTCTGAAATATATATAAATATTTTTTATTCCAAATTCTCTTCTTTTATTCAGTGTTAACCATCTGCTTGGTTTGAAATTCTTCCCTAGGTTTATTTATTTCTGAATATGAATATCCCTAATTCTAATTTTAATTTTTTGCTTAATGTCCTGTAGTGGACTCACACAGCTCTCAACAATGAACTGCAGGAGGCATATGGCTTAATGGTCTCCTGCAATGCATATAAGCTAGGACATTTGATACCAACTGATTGTAATATAGTGTCTCCTCCAGACATATTCTTGGAAGCCTCTCACTGGCCATATTATATATCTTCACCCAGTAAGTTCATAATCGCTATTCAATATTACTTATTGTTAACTGTCCAATTTTAAGTCTTGTCAGGACAGATGCTGCACAATTGGGTACTCCCAATAATTTTTTGTTAAATTTGTTTATGTGAATTTCAAGCCCATCAGTTTCGTCCTGTCCCCATATTTCTGATCCATATAGGATTTGTGATTTTATTTTTGTACTGAATGCCCTTAAAGAGCCTTTAACAGACTGACCCCCATACTCATGGGATATGTTTAAAATATGCTCTTACCACTTTAGATTACAATTAAAGACTATTCCCAAATAACAAAATTTCTCCATGTACTCAATCTTGTGATTTGCACAGTATAGCGTGAGTAGATTGCTAGTTCTCAGATGTTTATTACTAAATATCATAATTTTTTTTTTCTAAATTTATTTGTAGATTAGCCCTATTGCATTCCTCATAAAATTTCATCGGACTCCTTTTAATTCCCAGGAAGCTGGTTCCCATTAACACATCATCAGCGTATGCCAGGTAGGGACACCACCTGGAACCCAACTTGGGCATGTGCAGCCCAGGGTCACACAACTCCTCCAAAACACTATTAAGGAAAATAGGATTTCAAATTGGTTATCTGACAGGGAACAGAGTGTGGTCATAGATGGACACAAGTCCAACTGGAAAAAATGTAGAAAGTGGGGTCCCCCAAGGATCAGTTTTAGCTCTAGTAATTTTCCAGATATTTATATCTGATTTATCTTTTAATATACAAAGCAATATTACGAAATATGCCGATGATTGTAAAATCGCTAACATATGTATGACCTCAGAAGATCATAAGGCTATTCAAGAGGATCTAAGTAGGCTAGAAGCATGGTCTATAAAATGGAATCTAAGATTCAATTCATCTAAATGTAGTGTCCTACACTTTGAAAAACATAACCACCCCCAAAAATATTTCTAATAAGATACTGCACTATTCAGTAAAGACAGCGAAAGAGATTTAGGGATCACTGTTGATTCATGTTTAAATTTTAATATTCACATTACAAACACTATTAGTAAGGCAAACAGAACATGGTGGACTATTCATCGCAATACAACATCAAAAGATCCTGACATTCTGTTACCCTTGTATAGAGACTATGTTAGGCCATACTTCGATTATGCCTCACAACTGTGGAGTCCATTTCAAAGGAAAGGCACAGTCAGAATTGAAAAAGTACAAAAAAAGAGTTACTAAATCAGATCACCACTATTATGAAATATGCAGACAACTGTAAAATCGCTAACATATGTATGACCTTGGATGATCATAAGGCTATTCAAGAGGATCTAAGTAACATAGGCTCTAGCTAATCTGTTTTAGAGTGGAGATCTCTCCATTCTAAAACAGATTAGCAGAGGTGTACCTCAAGGCTCCATCTTGGGGCTCTTACTTCTCTCACTTTATATCAACAACATTGACCGTGGAATCAAACTTTCCAGTGTACACCTCTTTGCAGATGACACAGTCCTTTACACTGACAGGCCTACTCCTGAAAGTGCCTGCTCGGACTTGCAAGCAGATTTCCTTACACTGCAACAAAACCTCTGGAGTCAAAAGCTCCTATTGAATGCCAAAAAGACCAAGGCTATGCTGTTATCCCCAATGACCAAGTCCATAAACTCCCTTAAGCACGACAATATTCCCACTATCACCACCCTGCTTGGTGAGTCACTTGACTATGTGACCAAGTTCAAATACCTAGGTATATGGATTGACAACAGACTTTCTTTTGCTGGTGATATAGATGAGCTCTCAAGAAAACTTAGACAGAAGCTTGCACTTTTTTTTAGAATCAAGCATCTGCTTACCCAGGAGGCCAGAAAAAGCTTAGTACAAACCACATTCCTAGCTATTATGGACTATGCAGACTTCCTGTATGGCCAAGTCCCAAAAAACACCCTATCTAAGCTTGACACCCTTTATCATAGGGCCTTATATTTCATCTCAGGTGCAACATATAATACCCATCATTGTTTATGCAATTCCACGGTAGGATGGACCTCACTTATGTTCATGAGGCAAAGGAATGCTATACTTTGAACCTATAGATCTATATCCAAGATGTTACCCTCCTACATTTCTGACTGTCTGCCCTCCTGCACCTTACGAAACTATGCCTTAAGAAGCCGTTCATACATCTCACTAGCTGTGCCTAAAGTCTTTTCCCATTTTGGCATAGCCTCCTTCAGCCATGTGCTGCCCCAGCTGTGGAACAACATCCAGAAATCCATAAAATTGGTGCATCCTATTGGTTTTGTGGAATCCAAGTCACTCTATTCGAGATACTTCTCAGAACCTTGACAATGCCCTCCCTGTCACTAAACTGTAGCCACACATTGCTATTCTTAGAGTCAACCCTCTACACTTTCTATCCTCTCATTAGAATTACCCTAAGACATGTTCCTGGATTCATCCTTGCTTTCTACTTGCTGCTGAACCCCCAGTTTGCACTGTCACTAGCATTAACTCTGCTCTACTAGAGCTATCAGTGACTAAAATCACTGATTCTTCGGCACACTGGTGCTGACTTGCTTCCATCCCTCTGCTGTACTGTTTACTGGGATGAGGCCTCACCAGACACCAAGCCTCATTGATTATCCTTGTGCTTTGTTTTTATTGCTATGTATTGTATTGCTATGCCCATTTGTGCTATATGTTCTATTGTGCTACTGTATTATTTATTCTGTACCTACCAGGCCCTCCTTGAAAATAAGCTTGCTCAATGGAGTTTCACCTGGCTAAATAAAGACTGATTGATTCAAATAAAGCTTTTCCGTACCAGGACAGATTATCCAAATTCAAACTGATGTAATTGGAGGAACGAAGGCTTAGAGGTGATTTCTTGTTCACGTGGGACATCAGTCATTATTCGTATCTATCAGCTGAAGTGTGTGTTAACACTAGAGACCATATGTGACAATTTGCAAGAAATAAATGTAATACAAAAAAGAGAGCATACTATTTCTCTCAGAGAATTATTAGACTATGGAATAAGCTGCCTCAAACAGTCATTGTAAGTAATAACAAGAACACTTTCAAAAATAGATTGAATAACTACATGAGATCAGGAAAGCACTTAACCTACTATACGTAAGCTTTGAAGCACAATGGGCCTCACAGCCTTCTGCTTCAATCTGTTCTTAGTATGGAAAATATTAAACAATATGGGTGACAAGAGTCATCTTCATTCTACCCAATAGCTCCGTATGAAGTCCGAACTATCCATTGATTCTCCTGATACAAAATGGCCACCCAGGGTATAATGAGTTAAAACATCTTATTCCACAGTCTATGTCCCCTTGGGGTTCAATTTTTTTTTTTTTATTAAAGACAAGTAAGAAAAAAACAAGCATGATACAAATGTACAAGAAACAAATTGCACACATTGGTAATACAGCACATGATAAATGAATACCATCAAACTGTCACCAAGAAACTGAGTAAATGAGAAAGGTAAATGCGTAAACTGTAATAGGCCCACTCAGGCACACAGTAACCAATATGAAAATTGAAATCAGCTGCAAAATCAGTGTGATGAAAGTGAACAGTTTAACCAATAAACTGAATACATTATGGCAGGCAGTAAAGTAGGGCAATCACAAATCATAAACCAGAGAAAAGAATATATAAAATATCGGGGGCCATAACAGTGGACAATGTACTGTGGTCTAAGTGTTATGACAGAAGCCAGAGTCCTGGAATGGTTGCCAACAGTGGTAGTATTTGTCAACTGAACCACAGGCAAAATTAGACAACCCTCTTGTAGGACATTAGCTGTCCAACAGAGAGGAACCATTCCTGAGAAGACAGGCACAGGATGGTTTGCCAATGAAAAAGAAGTCACTTTGCTTCTACTCTAACTGCCATGACCCATTGAGCATTGGGATCTGGTTTGGGTGTGTCCTCAGGACAACAGCTCAGTAGAAGAAGAGGAATGTCAATGTGGAAATCTGGGCCCACAACTTGTTGGCATATCTTTATGACATCTGACCAGAAAGGCTGTATAGTGGGGCATGTCCACAGGATGTGGTACAGCTGTGCATCAGATTGGCCACATCTTCATCAGCTGTCGTTAGTAAGAAAGCCAAGCTGTTTCAATATGGATGGAGTGTGGTACCAGCACAGAAGGGTCTTATTCATAAAAAGATGGCTTCTGCCATCCTGGTAAGTGCAGTGTATTCTGTGCCAGCTGTGAGCCTATTGTGAGTCTGAGATGGAGATGCCCAACTCTTGTTCCAAATGTGCAATGGCAGGAAGGGAGGGACCACGGTGAGCATCTCTGATAGCTTTGTAGCTTTTGCTGGCCCTGCCCTTTGGGAGCTTAGCCCATGAAAGTAAGGGGGAACTGCCTCTCTCAAGCTAGGATCAGTAGGGTGTTTACCGACATGGGAGAACACATCCCTAATCTTCAGATATCACCTGAAGTGGTTCTGAGGAAGTTGGTAGTGGGATCTAAGGACAGAAAAGGAGTCAAAGGCCAGGGAGCCTGGCATATGTCCTTGGCTGCCCCATCTCACCCACCACTGTCATCTATACACTGCACTCTCCTTTCCATCCCTCTCTGCCAGGTGCCTTACCCACACCTCTAATCTAGTAGGCAGGTACTGTACTGGCTTGGTGCCCTGCCCTATCTGTCCTCACTCTTGTTAAACCCCCTGCTACTTACTATGATCCTCAACATACAATGCTTGCCCTCCCACCACGGTGTGTTTCATTGGGTAGCAACGCCTTCTCATACCTATTCCCCAGCTCCTGAAACTCTCTCCCCTCGAGCTCCAATTTGCCCATTCTCGTTGATCCCTTGCACAACTCCTTCAGCAGCACTCAACACCCTGCTGCAACGGCATCTATTAGGAACAACACAGTTGGGGGACCAGCACCTCTGCCCACACACATGGAACTTTGCTGTAAATCCAATAAATCAAAAGCCACTAAAGTGTAAGGATTCACTAGACTGCAGAAGGTTCAAATAATCCTTTATTTAAGTCTGGAAAAGGTGAATAAAAATCCAAAAGAGTCCAAATAAAACCCAACACTTCCCTGCTCCTTCACAGTACTTCCTGGTATGTGATGTGACACGTAGGACATCACCTGACGCGTTCCAGACTACGTGCTTTCTCAAAGGCGTAGTCAGTGACCAAGGAAGCACTCTTAAATACATATGCTTGCTTAAAGTGATATGCACAGTTAAAATGGAACGTTATTAGAGCAATGTGTACCGGACACCAAAGCCATTAAAAAGGAAAAATCTTACAAACTGTTGACTCCTGTGGTGAAAATGCTGATAAATATGCAGTTGTTTACATAAATATATTAATAACATCACCTTAAACAAATGTTATCATGGTAATTATATTCTCCATGGCAAGGGCAGGTGAGTATTAGCATTACAACTTAATCGAGAACAATATTTATGTCGCACTCTAGAGGTCAACACATAAAATTACCATTACACTTATACTGAAATTTATATAAAGATCAAACCTGCCAGTGGTAATGTGTAAATCAATGAGATTGCACAAGACCTTTCTTGAAAACTGGCAGCAGTCAAGAACATGCTAGTGCAAATCTGTGTAAAGAAAGAAAAAATACAAGAATTACACTTATTATTTTATTGCTTGACACAGTACTGTTTAAATTTTGTATTATATTTTTTTAATTCTTGTATAGGAATTTTAGTATAATAAGTGTAATGGCAATTTTATGTGTTGACTACAAGGAGTACAGCAGGACCACAGGGGTTGAGGCACCCACTAGAGTTGACTCCAAGTGCAGCCAAGTTATAAATTGTGAGTAAGGGATAAAAAAACCATTGGGTGGTTTTAGCAGTGATGAATGCTTTGTGGTAACCACAGAACCACGGTAGCCCCCACCCTCCTTTACTCCAGTGTTGACATAATTTTGGTCTTCTGTAGCAAGACGGCTTACCCTCCCATGGAAAATGTCTCATGAGTGCATACATTTTCTGAAACCATTTGGTATGGATAGGGATGGGCAAGTGCACCAGGAGGTGTAGAAATTTTGGGGCCATCATTAACTTCAATGCATCAATTTTTCTGGCAAGGGAGAGGTGTAGGGCCTTCCAGCAGACCAAATCCACTTGGGTGGCTTGCAAGAGTTCTGTGAAGTTTAGGGGGACTATTTTGGAGACGTTGTGATGTAATTAATCCCCAGGTATGGGATACCCTCAGGCAGACCATGTGAGGTCAAGCACTTTGAAAGCTTCAGCAGTGCAATGTGTTTATTGGTAGGACCTCAGTCTTGGATTGGTTGATCCACAGACCAGTGACCTTGGAGAAAGAGGTCAGTACAGGGAGCTCTCAGCTAGCAGCCTGATGAGCCTGAGAGAAGGTGATGAGAAGGTCATCTGCATAAAGAAAAGTTTTGAAGGATTTGAAAGTGACCTGGAGGTCTGTAAAGTCTTTAATTTCAAGGGTTCAATGGCAAGAACAAAAAGTAAGGGAAAGAGGGTGCAACCCTGCTTCATTCCCTTTTAGAGGTTGAAAGGGGAGAATTTAAGGCCATTGGAAAGCACCGAAGCTGTATCGGATGAATACAGAAGGACAACCCAGTTATGGAAGACATTCCCTATGCCCATTCTTTCTAAGATGGACATCAGATAAGGCCATTCAACAGAGTTGACGGGCTTTTCAAAATCCACAGCCAGGGCAGCTGCAGGGGAGGCAAGATTCTGGGAGTGCTGTATGAGGGAGATCAGCATCCGAAGGTGATCTGAGCAGAGGCATCCTTTGATGAATCCAATCTGGGATTAGTGTCTCAGGCCAGGGAGTGCCCCTTCCAGTCTTGCAGCTTGCACTTTTGCCAGAATCTTGGCATCTGCATTTATAAGTGAGATAGGTTGGCAGCTGCTTTGGGCAGAAGGATCCTTATCTTTTTAGAAAGGACCATGATCACCGCCTCTTGCATAGTGGAAGGTAATACCCCTTAGTTATTAAGTCCTGAAAAACCCTTTGGAGATAACCAGAAATGTTATCACCCAGGGCTTGACAGAAATTAATGAGGAAGTCACACCCCCCCCCCAAGTGCCTTATGCGGCTGGGTTCATTGACCGAGTGGCTTGTTGTATTTCATCATGGAAATAGGGGTATCCAGAGTGGACACCACTTGAGTGGGAAGCTTGGGGATGGGGAGGTTTGAAAGGAAGGCATTAATACAAGCAGGTTCAGGAGGAGAATGAGAGGCATACAGCCTCTCATAAAATTGGGCTGTGGTCTTGTTTATGCTCTCCTGGGTAGTGGTAAGAGTCCCTGATGGGTTGGTCAAGTCCACAATTGTTTTGGAAGCCTGGTGACTCTTGAGTCTGTAGGCTAGCAACTTGCTGGACCCCCCGCCCCATGTAGGAGTGCTGCATCCTATGTCAAGCAAGTTCTATTTGCTGAGTGACTGAGGCGTTAGTTTGTCATGGGTACTATTCAATTGAGATAATAAGTTCTGCAGGGGTTGGCCATGATGGAATGATTTGTATTGTGTTTCCAAGGAAGGAAGCTTCCTTTCTAAAGAGGGCTGTTCAGCTTCTACTTTTTTACACTTGTTAGTGGTGTATGCAATGATCCTCTAACAGATGGTGACCTTAAAGGCCTCCCAAAGTTTGGAGTCTGAGACATCACCAGTGTCACTGGTTGACCAGAATTCCTGCATGGCTGTCCTTAACTCTTGGAGGATAAACAGTTTCTCCCAAGGCTTGAGATCAAGCCACCATGAGGAGGGCAGATGGGCCTTGAATCCCCATCGCAGGCGAATCTCCAAAGGGACGTGATCCGAGAGAATGATGGAGTGGGTCTGTGCAAGGGAAAAGAGCTCACAGAGGAATTGGGAGAAGAGCCACAGGTTGATCCTACTAGAGGAGCCATGAGTGGTGGAAAAAAAAAGAGTGGTCCCGAACTCTTGGGTGGCGGGTACACCATGCGTCTATCAGGATATACTCAGAAAAGAGCCTAAGAACCACCTGGACTCCTCTTTTATGAGGTTCACCTCCCCATGGCTTCTATCTATATTGGGGTCTAATGTAAGATTAAAATACCCACCCATAAGGATGAGGTACTGATCAGCATTAAAGAACTCCAGGTCATCCCCATTTGGGGTGTAAATGTTGGTCAGGATCAAAAACCCTTCTGTGGTGGATACTTTGGCCAAAATCCACCTGCCGCCTTTGTCAGCTGAAGAATGGTTCACTGACCACCCAATATCCTTATGGATAAGGATGGATACACCCCTTTTCTTAGCCACAACCTCACTATGTAGCTTTATCCCCATTCATCCTTGTTTAAGTTTTACTGCCTCTTTAACAGATAATTTTGCTCCCTGTTGGAACACCACATGGGGCCCCAATTTCTTCAAATGAGACATAACTTTCTTTCATTTAACTGGAGAGGTGAGGCCCCAGACATTCCAGGTAACAAATTTGGACTCCATTTCAAAGCAGGGTAATCCTATGAGCAGAGGAGTGGTCAGAAGTCCTTAACGGTGCTCCAGACCAGGTCCTCGATGCTCTACCTTTACCCCCTCTGCAGCTACATATTTGGCAAAAGCCATATAGAGCAGGTAAACTGACCTGTCTGCTAATAAAAACTGAAATCAGCAAAAGAAGAAATCACTTTGAATCACAAACATACAGATTTACCCAAACATAGATTATCTCAATCCCCCCCCCCCAGAACACCCCATTATCAAACCAGCTGTCGCCTTAGGCAAAGGCACAGATGTAGCCCACATGCCAGTGACTGTCGCTGGGGGGACATACAGCACTACAAGAAAAAAGAAGAAAAAATAACCTGTCAGGACCATTACTGATTCAGGAAGCCCAACTACTATTTAAGGAGGGAGGTGAGGGAGACCGCCACAAGACATGAACAGAGTGTGCCTCTGCTGCCTAGAGTAGGTATGGCTAAAGGGAGGGACAGCTTAAGAGACTGACCAGACTGTCACCCACTCTAAGACACGGGAGCAGTATAACAGCCCGAGAAAACCATAGCTGATGAAAAAGAAAACATTAGGAAACGTCATGAGCATATTGTTTGGCTAAAAGAAGCTCATTTCTCGGCTGAAACTGGTGGAAATACATGCAACAGAACTGTGTACATCCAGGATCAGGGAGAATGGGGCAGCACTTTGGGTCTAACGGAGCAAGGGAGGGTGTCCCTAGAGGGTAAGTGATACACTGGAAGGGATGAAGGGTTCTATGTGTGTTGTCACTAAAAAGATAAGCCTTAAATCACCTTAGCACCCTTCCCAAGAAGACAGCCAGGCACTTCTCAAACCTCTAGGGGCTCCCACATAATGTGAAGCTCGGTCACCTGAAGCTGGAAAACGGCTGCGCAGCCAAAGGTCTGGGGGTTCTATAGTCCAAGAAAGGTAACCAAAGGGTCCACAAGGAGAAGATCGGAGAAAGGGGGAATGCAGTCCCAACGTACTGAAGCACAATCAGTGCATCAGCCTATGTGGGAGGACCCCCCCCCGAAAAGGAAAAACTATATAGTAAGTAAGCTTCCCAGTAGTGCTAAAGGGACAATGCCAAGAGTCATAGACCAAATAGAGCCCCCACCCTACAAAGAGAGTTGCTGTTTTAAATGTCTCTGAGAAAACAACTGACCAGAAGCCCAGATAGGGCAAGTCAGCCAGACATCCTGCCCCTACAGCAAATGTATTCAAACATCATGCAGGGTTAGAAATCTGCCACCACCACCCCCCCCGGTCTGTCCCACTCTCGGTTAATGGTAACCAAACTCAGGACCCCCAGTCCACTGCAGACAACTTAAATACCACATTCTCAGATCTCACTGGTGTACCACTGCAAGACTTCTTCACCCCACTAGATCCCATCCCCGGTTGCAGCAGACCTTCCAACACCCCCCCTTCACCTCCGAATCATCTCAACGTGGGAGGCTAGGAGATACCTCTCCAAAGCCTTGCCAAGTCCCACATTAGTGGCGACTCCACTGACCTGAATCTCCTCTGTCTAGCCCTCGAGGAGGTCCTACAACCCCTCATCAAACTTCTGAACCTGTCCCGCAGCCTAGAGCAATTCCCCACCCTCTGCAAATGAACTATCATCACCCTTATTTTCAAGAGTGGCGACTGACTGTCCCTCAATAACTATCGTCCTATCTTCCTTCTACCTCCCCTCTCCAAGGCCCTCGAAAAAATAGTGGCTGATCAGCTGATGGACCATCTGTCTAAATATAACCTTCTGTGCCCCGAACAGTGTGGTTTCTGCCAGGGCCACGGCACCACCACTGCCCTCCTAGAATACTCCTCCTACATCCATGGTGCCCTCGAACATGGTCACCTTGTGGGGTTGGTGTACATCGACCTCACAAAGGCATTCAATACTATCCATCATGCTATGCTTCTTGCTTCCTTGTCCTCCCTGAGGCTCTCAGACAAAACAATAACTTGGTTCAAAGGTTACCTCTCTGACAGATCCCAGCAGGTGAAAATCAACTCCACTCTATCAACTAGCCTCCAAGTCCATTCAAGAGTACCCCAAGGCTCCATCTTGGGACCCCACATCTTCAGCCTCTTCCTAAACTCCCTCCCCAGCTCGTGCCCTGGAAAAATTCTGCTCTATGCGGATGACGTGGTATTCTTCGGGAGCCACCCCAGCCCTGATTCTCTCCAGCATGCCATGCAGGGTTTTTTCACTGAAGCAGAGACATGGTTCAGTTTCCACTGCTTAGTTGTAAACTATAAGAAAATGAAATCAATGTTCTTTACCCACTGTTACAGTCCTCATCGTGACTTCCTGCTGACCATCATCAACTCACTAGGATCCCCACTTGAGCTGGTTGATTCATTCAAATATCTAGGTGTCACCCTTCACACATCCCTCACCTACCAAGCGCATATCCAACAACTGTCCTCCACTATCAACTCCAGACTTGAGCTTCTGTACCGCCACAAACCCTGCCTTCTTCCAATGGCTATCCGCCTGGCCGATACCTCTTCAGTCCTCTTCCTGGTAGATTACGGCACCGTCATCTACGGCACAGTTGACCCCACTGCATTGCAACACATCAAAGTCACCCTAAAGAAAGTGTGCAGACTGGTCACGGGTTGTGACAGATGGACACACTCCTGTGATCTCCATAAGTATGCTGAATGGTTGCCATTTGATGCCCATCTTTGGTACCATACTTGCCTCCTCGCCAAGAAAATCCACCTTGGTCAAGCCCTGCCTGCATAGCCTCATCCAACCCGCCCCAATGGTCCAAACCTCCCATAGCTCTGCTGAGACCTCCCTACTAGTCCCCCACTGCCGAACTTCCCTTTGTCAAAGAGTCTTTTTCCACAGATTCCCCCCCCATTGGCTCAACAGCATGCCCCCCCCCCCAATCTCCCTGGAGCCCAGGATCAGTCCCTTCAAGACCAGTCTCAAAGCTCATCTGCTTGAATCTTCAGCCTGTTACTGTCCCTAACCCTCTCTTCCTCCTGCTCCCCAACTTGGAGGGGCTCTGTAGTATAAATCTACCTCATAAATGCTATGCTATACATGGAAAACAAAATGTGTATTCATGTACTACCTAAATATTATGCATATTATGGATAACGTTGGGTCCTCCTCTCCCAAAGATTATTGTCCTGTATCCCCCCCATCTGTGTGGTTTTGTGTATTGTCTTTCTTCCATGATCACTGTATTTATAATACTGTATAATTTTTTGTATGCATAACCTCCATTACTTGTTTTCTCTCATTTCTATTACCTGAACACTATACAGCTTAATACTATATGCACGTCCTTATTGTTGTTTGACGTGGAGCCTTTGTAAAGGAGTATATGACTTGAAGGGTTGTAATTCTGAATGTTATTAAATAAATAAAAATAAAAAAAATAAAATAAATGAAGGCGAAATTCAGGCGTAATGGAAACAAGTCCATAATGAAACTGAGAACAGTCAGACCACAATGGAACTTGCAGGTGGAGGCTGCAATGGCTGGCAGCATTCTGGATTGCCTTCAGTGCTAGAGGCCTTGCTGGGAGGAAAAGATGGAAGGGTCACCATCTCGGCCCAGGAACGATTCGGTGGAGGATTGACTGGTGGAAGCCCCAGTTGGAGTGGTGGGAAGTCCTCTGGTAAATCTCTTAGGGCCTTGTAATAGTTGCTTCCCCTTCCCCCCTGTCAGATCAGGGGACCCGGAGGAAGCTTAAGACTCTCGGCTATGACTATGGTTGCCAGAGAGGATGCAAGGAGAGTGGTCCCTATGCCAACCTTTGCCCAATATCCTCTTCTTGTTGCAGCATTTATTTTTGGGGGCCAGGAGCCAAAGGTCAATGTCCACAGGTGGGGAGGGAAAAGACAGGTCTGATGTCCAGCCTTAGGCCTGTGTAGAGCTGGGGCCTGGTGTAGTGTACATCTCTTGAACAGTGTCCGATGGCAGGGGGGGGGAGGTCAGATGGAGTTTAGCAAGGTTAAGGTGAGGAGCATGATGAGAAAGAAAGTCTTCTGTTGCCTATGGAGAGTCAAACAGCCGGTGTACTCCATTAGTCATAATCCTCAGAGTGGCAGGATAGAGTAAGGAGTATTGAAGGCCAATCTCGGCACAGGTACTCTGGGCAGTAGTGAAGGCTCTTCTGCATTCTGTAAGTTCTGCGGAGTAGCCCACAAAAATTTGTATTTGATGTCCCTGCCAGGCAAGGTTCAGTTTGTCACAGACAGCTAGTAGGATCGTCTCTCGATCTGTGAACCATAAGAACTGAGCAATGATGGACCAAGGGTGGGCACCATGCACAGGCTACGGGGCGATGGATCGGTGGGCCCGATCTATCTCAATCAGGCTGTACCAGGTGCAGCATAGAACAGTGTACTGAAGAAAATGGAGGGCAAATATGGGCAGACTGAGTGAGCCAAGCGGTTCATTTCTGCTGAAAAATCTCAGTTTAAGAACATTTAATGGCAACCAAATCTGCATAATTTGAATTTCAGAATGCAAAATGTGACCCTTTAATATAATCACAATAACAACATGTTTTTGCAATTCATGTGGAAAAAATAAAGTTTATACAAAGAAATTAACACTTCAGCATTGAAAATTCATACAAGAACTCACCACATCTTAACAGATTAATTCTATAGTTTTAAAAATAGCATTAGGTCACACCATCTGTTATGAACAAGGAGACTCCATTAGAAAGAGGAACATCGGCACCTATGGGTAAGTAACGAGAAGCTGTTTCAGAAGTATGAGTGACTAATAAGCAGGGCCGGCCGTAAGGATAGGTGAACTAGGCGGTTGCTTAGGGCGCCATGTAGCAGGGAGCACCAAATATGAATGGTAAATATTTTTTTTTATTATTTCCCTTTTTTCCCCCACTGTCCAAACAATGGTGCTTTTTTAAACGTTAGCAAAACTGATGTGTTTTTGGGAGGTCAGTTATTCTCGAGTTCTGGCGTACGAGTCCAAATTCTGCAGGTTGCAGCTCCGCTTGTGGCTTAGTCCACTTCTGATGCTTGCCATCAATCAAGGAGGACCCACCCAGCACAGCAGCCAATTAAGAAGGAGGCAGTAGTAGTGTGTGCCCACTCATGGTGCTAGCGCCCAGCCCAGCCGAACATCTGCCCCAGTCCCGTCATCCATTCGTTGACGACCTTGACAAAGCCCATCATCCAACCCTAGAGCACGCCAGCCATGTGCCACTCAACTGTTGTGCATGCTGCTGTGCTGTCTACAGTATATTGAATTTGCCACCCTGAGAGAGTGAGAGAGAGATGACTTGAGTCTCTAGACTGAGACAGTAGAAAAAGTCATCTCTCGTCTCGTCAACAACACAGCAGACTAAGGAATCGTTCGGCTGGGGCCTGCGGTTGCAGTCGGTGTGAACAGTGAGACTGACTCAGTCAGTCAGATGACGAATAAAAATTAAATATGAGCCATGTGGTGACTGGAGAGCAGATTTAGTAAGTAGCCCTTGAGCTTCTCCTTACATAAAAGGGACTGTTTATTGTGTGGGGCCCCACTATGATGTCTACTGTATGTCTTGTGCTGAGCAAAAAGGCAGCTTTGCTGTTGCAGGTAGCCTCAAATACATAGCCATTGCCTGATTATGTGTACCAGCTTCAGAACTGATTTCTGATTTGGGCCTATTTCTTAATCAAGGGGATAAAGGGAGACTGCCCCTTGTGACTGGCATGATGATGTGTATGAAAGGAATGGTTCAGCGGGGTACATCTTTTAACTCCCAAGAGTAGAGAAGTCAGATTTCATTTGGCACAGAAAGATATCAGATGCCCACTGGTCAAGGGGACCCAGAACTGAAATTTAAAGTCATCTAAGAGGTTAAGGTACTTTTGGTCTTAATGTGAGAGTAATTATTTCCATTCTGTAAACTGTTTAAATTGTTTTTATTTGCAGTCCCTACTGTGTGTTTATTCTTTTTGTGTTTACTATATATTCTGTAATTTAGTGGTGCACATATTAAATATTCTCTGTGACCACGTAGTGCTTTTGGTACAGATAAAATCCATTTGTAATGTGCAGCCTGATGTTCCACTACCTAACAGCACAGCTACCAAGTTTAAAAGTAGTTAATTCCAGCAAGCATAGCTGTAACTGGTATAACAAAGCACCGAATAGCTCGCACACCTGTTATACTCCAGTTATCACCTTGAAAAAGTGCACATTCAATGTGAAAAATTGATTTGTGGTTGCTGCTGCAGCCAGCTCTGTGAGTTTTCTCTGCACTATGTCTTTATTATGTATGCAAATAATAACAGTATAAATTGAAACACTCTCCTGGGGGGGCTTTTACCTTTGGTGATCAGTGGTGGTAAAATCATCAATTGTTTGTGGTATATCTGAGTGTAAAAGTAACCTTTGTCAAACACAGGAGGGTAAGAACTTCCTGGAAGTGACTAAAGGGGTGGTTCTGTTGCCTAAAATTAAGGTCTTGCATCAAATGAGCAGTGGCTAGTGGTGGGGCAAGAACAAGACAAAGATACCCCATTAGTCAGCCAGGTGGTGGCAGTGTTGGAACTAAAAGTAAATGTCCAGGCATCTGGTGGCTCTTGTGTGTTAGGTTATGTCAGCACTGGTTGCTCTTGAAGGCACATTAGTTAAAGCAATTGTCTGGTTTTCCCCATGTCTGTATAGGGGAAATAATAGCAAAAATGTATTTATTTTGTGTTGCTGCTCTGGACCTGCAAGTGAACGTATGAGCTCTAAACAAAGGGGTATAAAAAGGTCATCATATTTCCCCATGTTCAACAGCATTTTGCTCATAGCAGAGTATAACCCTCTTCATTTAGGGGTTAACAGGGCGAAACATCAAATTTTCACTATAGCGGGAGCTGTCCCCAACTTGGAATAGTCTTTGGGCACTTAATGTGAGCCAGAGAAAAAAGGAAATGTGTTCTGCAGTTGGTGCTGGGGAAGGATTAGGGGGTATTCTTGGGTGACCAATGGCTGGCAGGTTCCTTTGGTCTGTGTTGGTGGAGCCCGCCCTGAGGCCTGGCTGAGGGCCCTCAACTGATGCTGGTCCTTGGGAGCCTATAGCTCAGTGGATGTAGACAGCAGAACTGTTGCTGGGAGAGTATTCTGGCCAGGGGTAGAGTAAGGCCCAAGGTTCAGTGGCCCTTCATACCTTGTGCTCTCACTGATCTCCACAGGAACCCTGGCAGGCATTAGTGGTTTCCATGCCCAGCAGTCATCTGATTTGCATGTTGAGGCTGAATACAGCCCACAGGGGTCTTGGCACTGTCAGTTCTGGGCAGTGCTGCTATTCCCTGTGGGCTATATACAGTCCAGGTCTTGAGGCCCCCGTGACTCCCCTGAAGAGAGAAAGACCCTTGTGTCTTTACACCCTCCTGGTGTCTATATATTCCCACAGTTAATGGCAATGTAAAATGCTTGCCCATAAATCCCTTATCTGGGATCTCCACCACCATTGGGATTGTCCCTGGAGGCTGCTAGGTGATTGAGTGTCAGAGTGATTTGGTCTAGGTCTGCACCCATTGATGGGTGCAGGGTTCTTGCCTGTCAGGTGAAAGTTCTGGCAATTTAACTGAAAGTAACTCTGACATCTTTCTATTTGCCACTAAGCTCCACCTCCACCCACTGAACTAAAACCATTAGAGAATAGACTCTGGGTCTAGCACTCTCATGAAATACACCTCATCCTGTAGAGCAGTTTTAGTTGTAGGAGGGGGCTGTTACAAGTCAACACAAAGAATTGGTCAGCACAAACATCAGAAGTCCACATACCATAAAAAAGGTAAATCATTGGTCATAATTATTTTTTAATGAAGTGATCTGTCATTAAGAATGTCATGGTTCATATTGGAGCGAGAATGAAAACTGTAAAAGAAAAATGTGAGGGGGGGCACTTCAGGCAAGTTCGCCTAGGGGCGCCATATACCGTAAGGCTGGCCCTGGTTCATCCATGATGCCAAGAGTGGGGCGTGCACCCTCTGTCTGAAACAAATGAAGCAGACTGTCTGAAATTACACTCATTAGTACAACAGGTTCAAGTGGCTTCTCTGTCTGTCCACTATGGTTTATGACTTGAGAACCACTGTGCTAAGCCATTATACTTTTAAATGTGCAAAGTTGCTAGCAGACATTTTCAAGCAGAAATAGGGGTAGAGTGAGAAAGCAGAAGGCAAGTGGAGAAGCAAAACAGGAGGCTGGGAAGGGGCTGAATGGTCTCCAACATCCACTGAATATCTTCATAAGAATTAAAAAAGGCCAGATAATACATAATCATGACAGTGATGATCTGATACAATTACCCAAATTATCTGTTTTACCAGAGTATTTCAAGTGAGTGACAGAGTGCACTTTAACCAGTTTTCTTTATTTATTTACTTTTTTATTTTAGTTGTTTAACCAGGAGTAGCATACTAAGCTGAAATCTGTTTTACAGGAGCGACCTGGGAGCACAGGGAAGTTAAGTGACTTGCTCAGGGTCACACAGTATGCAAGTGGAAGCTGTGGGATTCAAACCCAGGTCTGGTCTGCTGGATGTCACCAGATTTGCTGCTCAGAGCCTTAAACCACTGTGCTATACTATGTGTGCATTCTGTTCTCTGCATAGCAGCTGTTTCAATAATGCAGTGCAGAACTCCCAATCAGAACAGAAGTGTTGTACATTGCTCAAAATCATATTTTGACCTCCAGCTATTAATCCAGTGCCCTGGGAGATGCCGAGATAACCTCTGAGCACATCTCAGCCCTTAAAGAAGGGGTAATTGTTTTATTCTGAGATTTTCTCCAATAGCACAAAATGAGGGCTTAAAGGTGTGTGAGACAGGCTAGGGGTTCATGCTGTAGGAGAGAGCAGTATGATTTAAGTGACCTTTTAAGCTTATTTTTAACTTAGTATTTTATTTTCAATTACCAACTCCCACATGTTCCATTTTCTTCTTTGTAGTGAAGGCCAAGATCAGTAGGAATGAGCTATATAGTAGTAATTCAAGGTCAGAAGGGACTCTAGGTTCATCATGTCCTCCCTCCCCTACTTTATAAGCTAAGGTGAATAAACATGCTGTGTAAACATGTTCGGATTTATTGGGCCCCCCATGGCCATCCTGCCACCCAGAATACCCTGTGACTCCCTTGCAAAGGAAAAAAAACAAACGTGCAGATTTACCTTAAAGGCCTTTAATGTCTTTATGTCCACTGTCTCCACTGGTAGATTAGAAAGGATCCCCACCATCTAGTTGAAGAAATACCTCCCAAGGTTATGTATTGTTGATGCAGATATGGAGTTATTTGATTTGGTGTCCTCCAGCATGACGTATGGACTCACCCGGAAGTTGACAGGCAATAAGTTCAGGAGAAACATTAGGAATCACTTCTTCCAAAGGGCAATGACTCTATTGAACAGCCTACCAGAGAGCAGTGGAAACATAGACAGTGTAGGCCATCAAGCTTAGCTTGGATATGTTAGGAAATCATGCGGTGTGCTGCATAGTAGAGTGGGTATAGAATCAAAAAAAATGAGTACATTTGCTCGGCATACTTTAAGTATTTGCCCTTGCTTATAAAGCGGGATAGATTTGAAGGATCTAGAGCTTTTCTGACATTAAATCCCTATGTAGTTAGTTCCTGCGGTACTTACCTTGGCCTTTACTACCAAGATCCTGTCCTAGGTAGCAGTAGGCAGTCTGATACTGCTGTGCAGGGTACCAAGAGCAGCAAGGCAGAATCACACAAAGTACAGTAGCTGCAGATTCACTATATGTAGCTAATCACTGTGTTTAGTTCATTCTTTTTTTTTTCAGTATAGGTGTTTTCCCCCCTGGCAGGCGGCTCCAGTCCCTCCCGCGGAGGGGTTTGGTCTCTGGTCACACCGTTCCCCGACCCAACACCCCTTAATTCCTCTACAAGCCCACCCCCATGACAGGGCCAGGGTGAAGGGGCGCCAGCTGTACACCCCACAATCACAGCACAATCTAGATTTCAGAGGGACAGCCAGGGTGCTGGTGTAGCCATCATGGAGCCTGCCAACTCCTTTTTCTGTTTTCTTCCTTCCCCCCTCCTCACCAAGGTAAGGACACTGGTGCGTGCCCTCTCCACCTGTACTGCACTCTGGCCATCACCAGAGAGCAGTCAGCAAGCTGGATGGCAAACCTCCCTCCCCGAGAGAGGAGAGCAGTCCTCCAGATGCTCGATCCTCTCTCACCCCTCGCCTGCATGGTTGGGCGAGGTGTGGTATCCAGCGCCTCCTCCCTCAGCGCCACCGGGCTGGACATGTGTTTAGTTCATTCTCAGAAATTGATTTACCTTACCTAACAGGTGCCAACCCAGTTTACATTTTGTCCCCAGTGAGCGAGTGATTACTTGCACATTTTCCAGGAAATACGTTTTCCTCATGTAGCTTGGAGTGGCTATTGGGCTATATGCTATTTTCATTAAGTAAGTCATATATTTGCATCATTTCTAGTAGATTTTTCTCTCAACTGTTATAGTAGCTGCAATGGTTATATGATATTATAGATTCCTGTTGCTGCCCTCAATAACTGGGTGAATGTTATACTAACATACTAAAAAGCCAGCAGATTAGGTCCAGTGGTCTATCGAGTCTGCTCATGGTCCAGTGCCCTCTCATGGCACTGTTTTAGGCCCCCCTTCCCACAAGGTCCCTCCCCCGGTGAGACTCTGGGCCACACCCTTCCCTGTACCTATCCTAGCCTCTTTTGAATCCCTCCACAGTTCCAACAGCCACCAGTTCCACAGGCAGCGCATTCCAGGGCTCCACAACCCTCTCTGTGAAGTAGTGCCTCCTTGTCTCCCCCCTTAGTCTCCCACCAACCAGCCTCATCGAGTGGCCCCTACCTCCCTCAGCTGCAGCACCCCCTCAAGGTTGACCCTATTTATTCCCTTGAGGTACCTAAAGACCTGTATCATATCCCTTCTGTTCCTCCTCTCCTCTAGCGAGTAAGGGTTGAGCTCCTCTAGCCACTCCTCATAGAGCCTTTCCCCCAGACCCTGTATCATCCTGGCCGCCCTCCTCTGGACCCTCTCCAGAAGAGTAATATCCCTTTTTAAGTAAGGATGCCAAAACTGCCACAGTATTCAAGGTACAGCCTAACCAGGCAATTATACAGCGGAAGGAGCACCTCTCGGTTCCTTGATGTTATCCAGGGTTTTAAATAATTGATTAGCAGTTTTTTTCTTGGGACAATGCTAACTGTACAGAAAGTATTTATATAGGTTTTCTAGAAGTGTTATGTTTGTTAAACACAGTGAGGCACGTGTTATGCATTTTCACAATGTTTTAGAACTTTTATGAGCAAAACGCTAATCAATTTTTGGAGTTAAATAAAACCCTGTTATCCCTCTGGCAATGCACCCCAGCATTTTATTACCTTGGGCCACAACCCGTCTACGCTGCTCTGAGTTGTTCATTTTGGCATCCACCACCACCCCAAGGTCCTTTTCCCCCAGAAACTTGAAGTGTCTCCCCTCCCACACTGTTCCAAGTTGTTCATTTTGGCATCCACCACCACCCTGAGGTCCTATCCCCCCAGATACTTGCATTGTTCCCAGAAGTAAATATTCCTAGTATAGCCAGGAACAACTACTGGATTGTACTGGATTTATATCCTGTCTCCACAGTGTGGGATGTACTTACATGAACCCCACAGGTGAATTTACCTCATGTAGCTAAAAGTAGCTTCTGGCCAATGTATCCCTCCCTAGAATACAAGTCTTATTCTTACATCGTTCTCAGGAATTAATGTTACAGGTGTAGAGTAGCTCACTACTGAGTTAAAAAATGCCCAAAATCAAACTAACAATGGAACCAATAGTTCCTATTTCTCCATAATAACAACACAAACAACAACAGAACAGAAGGCTGTCAGCAAACAGATGCAGAAAGAATGTTTCTGGGACTTACAAATCAAAAATGTTACTGTGACCAAGAAGATTCATGGAAAGCCAAAGTAGCTATGTTCAGAGGCACTGACTCTGCCACAACTGAAAATGCATCATAGTAACTCCTCTCCAATTGTTTGTCATACTGTCATACATGTGCTCGTGAAAAGGTTAAGGAGGCTACAAAAAAAGATGAAAAATATGACAGACATTTAATTCACATGGAAAAAAGGAAAGCAGTGACAGAGGTGCTGACTCACATATAACTTTTATTTCAGTGTCAATGGGCAAAGGTGATGGAAATATAAATATCAAGTATCTTCCACCCAGTGACTTAGAACAGGAAAGCAGTACTCAGAATTGGGTGACACGATGGATAAAGAGTTGGAAGGGAGGAACAGGAAGTGTGAAAACTGGGGAGGCTAATGGCAAAAGCCAAAGAAGGGAAACATAAAAAGGCAAAGCAAAAAATCAGAGCGTAGGGAGAAAGTAAAAAAGGTAAGCAAAATATTTATCATATTGTCTGCACTACTTGCCATCACTGCATTACTAGTGGAAAACCTCCCAGTTAGGGACACCTGCAATGCATATACCCATCTCCAGCATAAACAAAGTTGTTACATTTAAATAAACTAAAAGAAGGGTACAAGAAGCATAACTCAAAGAAGAATGAGTATACCTGGTATAAAAAATTGTACAACCTGGCCAATGAATTCCAGGGATTTATGCCAATGTTGCTTTTTCTGATTATTCTTCATGCTAGGAAAATCCACAAAGTTTCCTGGTACTGCAGCACATAATATTTTTAACTCCTTCTACAAAATAGGGGTTAAATGTTTTACATAAAAGCATCAGTCTTGTAAAGCACAGCTGGTAGGTACAGGATGTCTTATGCACCTAAGCAATAAGGTATGTACAGGGGTTAGATTAACAGCCTATTAATCACCCCCTCGGTGGCATAATGCGGCATGAGGTGCAGCTTCCTTTTTGGAGTGGCAGCCTGTTTGTTTCAAGTGGACCCTTGTAAGTTTCATTTGAATTAATGTCACCATTCACCATATTCATGGTCTAGTACCTGGCTTTTTTTTTATTTTAGTCTGCGTGCAACAACCTTCTACAGACTTCGTACTTAGCCTGCGGCTGGCAGCCCCTTTCTGCTGCTTGCACCTGCCCTGCACTGCATTAGATCATAGCCCCAATCTCTTGGACCCCCTGCAGAGAAACAGAAGGCTACAATCTTGTTATTGTAGAAGCAAGAAATGTGTGAAAGTGTCACAACTGTGACTCCCACTACGGACACCTGCACATTCACTATTTATGGTATGAGCCAGAACCCTTAATGGGAATGTAGTAGTGAATAGCTTATTGTCTGACAATGTTGCTATTACAATATAAAAGAAAGAACATAAAAATTAAAGGAAATATACTGTATTTCACATAAATGATCGGTTAAAATCACATTGCACATTTACCCACCGGGATACATATACAGATTGTGTAATTATATACATTATTTATCAAAGCCTCTCATCACTTGTATTTTTACATTGCATATTAGTTTTCAGCTTATTTCTCAAGAAGCATTTTTTTCTTCCAATATCTAGTTACATTCAATAAATAAATACCTACATTCTCCAAAATATACATATCCTCTGATTTAAACAGAAGATCCAATAAAAATCTTGTAGGCAATATTAATGAACCAATGATTCCACTGAACCATCTATCCTGGTACTTTTTATACCACAGACATCTGGAAATAATATAATGTAGATTCTCAGGCTCATTAAAATCACAAAAACAATTATTAGACATTGTAATATCTTTGGTGTATCTTGCTGTCAGTATGTTACTAGGAAATGGGAGAAAAAAAATATAATTTCCATCATTAGTTTATTGATGGCAAGTTCAGTTATGGGTTTGTCCCTCAAACTCGTACCCACTTATGAACCTATGAAATGTTTTGAATCTAAACATGGTAATAATATCTCTGTTCAGGATTCTGTATTTGTGTTAAATAATACTTTGAAGCATGTTATTTTGTGTAACTTACTAACCACGGAGACACTTTTATTTTAATACTCAATAAATCTTCCTCTTTAGCTTTATTAGACAGTTTCTGTAACAATTTTTGAGTATGGTATGCTGGATTTATAGCAATGTTCAAATCCAAGCAATCCTCAAATTATTTGAGGTTGTAGTAATCGAACAATTCATCAATCTTTACTAGCCAGGTCTGTTTCTTTATTTTAAGTCAAGCCTTCTTTTCCATAAGAGCTCCCTTCACCAAAGAATGTTCCGGATAAGAGTTAAGTTTCAACCAATGGTAAATTCAGTTTTATATGTATTAAATATTGTAAACCTATTTGACCAAACTGCATTCTAATAAGTGTATTGGGTGATCTCTGAGGTACGCTAATTATTGGTTTGTACACTTTATTTAGTATGGTATCAAGTTTATTGGAATCAGCAACACCCCAGGTCTATGCCGCATTGAGTCCCTGACTAATCACCTTAGAATTTGAGTCTCTTAACGTAAGCATAAAGGAAGATATTTCATGCTGAATCTCTTCAGTCCCATGGCTGAGTTAATCATTTTTTCAGTGGTTATCTATATGTGTCTATTCCATGATATATTAGCTGAATAAGTAACTCCTAGATAAGTAAATACGGTTATAAAATCCAATAACTTACCTGCCAAGGCAAGTCGATGATAAAATTTTTTTTGTACCAATAACCATAACTTTTGTTGTTTGTGGATTTGGCTTAAGATTTAGATTTACACATACTATACCCATTTTATT
Organism: Neoceratodus forsteri; assembly: GCA_016271365.2. NCBI lineage: Eukaryota > Metazoa > Chordata > Ceratodontiformes > Ceratodontidae > Neoceratodus > Neoceratodus forsteri. The sequence continues at coordinate 782,505,042 of CM028133.1, forward strand.
TAGACTCCTCTGAAGTCCCAATCTAGACATTGATATTATGGCCAAATCATCAGCATATCTCAGCGAGGGTATAGCCTGTTGACCTTTTTTTGGTGAATGGTGATTTACAAGTTCACCAATCAGTTCACTGATATAAATGTTAAATAGTGTGGGAGCTAACATGCACCCTTGATACATGTCAATGTTTGTTGAAATTTCATCTGTATGTGTACCAGTACTGGAGTACTGAATTTTTGTCCATGTGTTTATGTATAAACGTTTTATTAAGATTATTAGATTTGGATCTATACCCAATTTATACATTTTACCCATAAATATTCCTAATAATAGAATTAAAACAGATTTAAAATCTACAAATGCTATAAATAATTTCAGATTCTTAATCTTAAAATATATATATATATAGATATATATATAAAGACAAAGAACCTCTCATAAAACACTGAGCAAGGGTTACCCCAAAGGGCATTTGGCTGGGAAGCCAAGTTTCAAGAAAATACAAAATCACACATGCCTACACAATGCAAAGCATCCTGGGCTGCACATGCAAATCACCACAGAATGTTATGCTGGTTCAACTTTAAGCAGAATTGCACGGTGCCGAAAGGCCTCTCACACAGTTTAAGACGGTCTGTCTGGGTTATGTTGTGGTGAACTCCCTTGTCTTTTAAATAGTTTTTTATTTTAATGGGTTCACCACAACATAACCCAGACAGACCATCTTAGGGTAGCTGGTTCATTCCACTGGGGTGCCAAACAGACGAGGCATACTGATGAGTCCTGGTAGGACGAAATACATGTCTAGGTCATCTGTTAGCACCCTTTGCAAACTGTGTGAGAGGCCTTTCAGGCACCATGCAATTCTGCTCAAGGTTGAACCAGCATAACATTCTGTGGTGATTTGCATATGCAGCCCAGGATGCTTTGCATTGTAGTGTGAGTGATTTTATATATATATATATATATATATATATATATATATATACATTTTTTTTATGTTCCTTTCCTCCCTTCTGACTGACCCTCCCAGCCCCGTCACCCCAGAATCACCGGGACTTACCTTTCTACCTGGTCCGGGTGCTGAGCCTGCGGAGGGTCGGACATCATGCTGCAGCCAGATGTTTTTTCCTTCGTTTTCTCCCATTCCTCGCTGGGGTGCACACAGCCAGACATGCGTGCGTGGAGGTGCGCACACATCAGTGGAAGTCCCGCAGCACCATCCCTTCCTCTGGTGCCCTCAGACCCGTACTGCCTGCAGGCCTCCACCTGGAGGAAGTCAATCAGTGGGAGCACCAGTATTCATTTTTTCATTTATTTAAGAGATTTACCAGGAAGGCATGCTGAGCGGAGTACCGCTCGATTCCAGATGCACCCTGGGGGTTACAATGGTACAGTAGTACAGAAGAAACAAAACATACATAATGTGATTGTTACAGACAATGGGTGAGGCATTCTTAATACAAATAGAGTAGGTACAATTTCATTAACATTTAATAACATTAGGTGCAGACCGAGAATGGAACCAGACTGGTGCTAGCAGCTGATAGACAGGAGTTGAGATGGGGTTCATCCGGGGGGGGGGGAGCAGGAGCAGTTGGTAGCGAAGTGCGTTTTAAGAAGGGCATTCCATTAAGAAGTACTTGTGGTGTGTCTGATATCAGCTGCCAGGGAGTTCCATAATTTGGGCAACCTGAAGCTGAATGCAGCCTGGCCAGATCGGGTGGATCTGTGAAGGAGCCTAGAGTCTATGTTTCTGAGAACGTAGGCAGGTGGGGAGAGGGCAGTTAGGGAGGATGACAGGTAGGAAGGGAGTGTCTGCGACCAGAACTTTGCAGCAGTTCTAGCACCGTGAAGCAATCATCAGTTATGTAGTGAGGGGAGGTCCAGGGACTGGTAGAGGACACAGTGATGGGTATTGGGAGGATGGTCCAATGAGAACCAGCAGAAGGAGCTGTAAAGGGGGTCAAGCCTAGCTAAGGAAGTTTGGAGGGCGGCACAGTAGACAACATCAACCGTAATCCATAATCGGGAGGATCATTTTTGGACTATTGCTAGTCTGGTTGGTAGAGAAATGCAACTCTTGTTGCGGTAGAGGGCTGCCAGCATGGGATGCAATTTTTTGTGTCGAGCGTCTATATGTGCTGAGAAGTCAAGGTACTGATCTAGTCAGACACCGAGATAATGATACGTGGTGCAGGTCTCAAGTGGAGATCTGTCCAAAGTGTAGAATGTGGGTGGTGCAGTAAGCCAGGTTAGTTTGGCCCGAGATCCAAAGGTGAGGGAGACTGTTTTTTTTGAGTTTAGGAATAGTTGGTTTCCGAGGAACCAATATTGGATGGAGTTGAAGTCCTTCTGTAAACAGGCTGTCACGGCGGTTGCAGATGGGCCAGAGGCGAACAGCACCGTATCATCTGCGTACATATGGATAGCCGTTTGTGGGCAGGCAGCAGGCAGGTCATTGAGAAAGATAGAGAACAGCAGCAGGCCAAGTACAGACCCTTGGGGGACACCACTGGTGACAGGAAGTGAGGTGAATCTAGCCGAGCCAATACGGACTGATTGGGACCTACCTGACAGGTATGAATGGAACCAGTTATTTGCGTTCACAGACAGTCCAGCTTGGGCAAGTTTAGCCAACAACAGGGGATGAGGGACCGTGTCGAAGGCTTTTGCCAGGTCGATAAATATGGCTGCTGTTATTTCCCCTTTGTCCATGCCCGTAAGAATGGAGTTAGTGAGGCGAAGGAGGGAGGTGGTGGTGGAGTGATTTTTTCTGAAGCTGGCTTTGTAGGGGGTGAAAAATGATATGGTATCTAGATAGTGGTGGAGCTGGGATAATACAAGGCGCTCTTGAATTTTGGCTAGGATTGGGAGCAGAGATATGGGCCAGTAGTTGGATGGGGAGGAGAGGTCCCCTCCTTTGGGTAGGTGAATGACTGTGGCTTGTTTCCATATTTTGGGGACTGCCCAGAGTTTAAAGGACACGTTATAGAGCAGGGTTAGAGGGTGGGCTATGGCTGGTGCTGAGAGTAGGAGCATTTTGGAATCTAGGCCCGAAGGATATTTACCTTTAGATGGGTTTAGTGACTGCAGTATTTTTAGCACCTGGCCAGGAGCAACTGGACGGAGCGAGAAGGAGGCCGAGGAGGATACTTTAGGGGGCACAAAGGGCAGGGGATGGAGATGGGAGGAGAATAGAGAAGAAGTAGTGGTGGAGAAATATGAATTAAACTCAGTGGCAACCAAGCAAGGATCCATGATGATTTTTCCTTCGAGGTTGAGAGTGGAGTGGAGTTGGACGATTGGGGAGAAAGTTTATTGACTTCCAGAATTGAGTAGGGTGAGCTAAGTTATTATTGAGCATAGTTTTAAAGTAATTTGATTTGGCCTGATGTATGAGTTTTGTACAGGCATTTCTTAGCGACCTGTAGTGTTGCTGAGCCATATGAGCACCTGTGGCCTTGAAGGATTTCCAGGCTCGGTCTCTGGCTCATAGTTGTTCCATGAGGTTAGTTGTTACCCATGGTAAGTGGGATCCTCTTACTTGGGATCTCCTGAGTGGAGCATGTAGGTCCCAGATGGCAAGGAAGTTAGTAGAGAAATATTTCAGGGCCTCGTCCATGGCAGAGGCCCTGGGATGAAGGACCAGTCAATGCTGGTAAGGTCATTTGGAGAGCTGTCAGATCAAGGGATTTATAAACTCTGATGTAAGCGTGTGGGGTGGAGGGGCCATTGGTCGGAAGATTTTCGCACCACAAAAATCATATAGTGGTCACTAAGGAGTCTAGTAGTAGGCCAGCTTTAACTATCCGATGAGGGTGGGTAGTAAGTGCCAGTCCAGTAGTGTGTGTTTATTGGATTTGTGGTTTAAGCGGTGGGTTCCTCTATTTGCTGGTGCAAGTTTAGAGCATTTATTTGGCATCACGATTTAGAGGCTGCGCTGCCTAGCCAGTTCTGATTGAAATCTCCAAGGATATGGAGTTTGCCGCCTTCCGTAAGGGACCTCAGGTTACCAAGGTGGTCAAGAATGGTACCCAGAGGTGTGTCTGGCGGACAGTATGACCCAGCTATGTATACTGGGATAGAGTGTGGCATGGGGATTTTGATTAGAAGGGAATCTATAGTTTGTATTGGTGTTGTTGGAGTAATTATGGAAAACTGGAGATTTGAGGAGATGTACATGGCAGTGCCGCCACCCTTCTTTCTGCCCTGTCTGTCTTGGCGGATTAGAAAGAAACCAGGTATTGAGAATTCTTCATCCTGGTTATGGGGCTTCAACCAGGATTCTGTGATGATTACAATATCAGGGCAAAGGGCTAGGACAGTGGTTTGTAGGGCAGCTATTTTGTTTAGGATGCTGCATATGTTTAGGTGGATGATTTTAAAGCCCTTAGGGAGGTGCGTAGTTGGTGTGGGTGGTTGGCCAGCTATGGGGGCGGTGGTGGGGTTCGTTCAATGTCCCCAGCTACGAGGAGAAGGAGAGCCAGGGTGTTCCTTAATAACGCATAGCCTTTACTGATGACCCCTGTCGAGTGGGATGGTTGGAAGTTAGTAAGTTTGTCTTGGGTCTGGTAGAGTGGGATATAGGGCAGGTTGCTCAACGTGGAAAGGGGAGGATAGAGGCCCCAGGGACCAGTTGTGCCAATGATACTGGTTGTGGTCCACTGGTGCCGAGGAGGGTGGAGGGGTGGCTTAGTAGCTAAGGAAAGAAGTGCCAAAGGGTCAGGTAGAGTAGGATGGGATGAGGTGGAAGGGAAGAAGGTTAGGCAAAGCATAATATTGGTTACTGTGAGAAGCTGCATTTTTTTTTCAGTAGTAGAGTGAATCTGCACCTGCGGTGGCACTAGTGGCAGAAAAAATATAAGGAGCTAATGGAGAAGTGGGCTGATTGGTTTCCGAGCTCACGAGGACAACGCTATATAAGGAGGAGCTCACCAAGGGTGGTGGTGGGGGCGGTGGGGAGCCTGCACATAGCGCAGGTGGGGCTAGAGCTCCGTGAAGCAGCTGCAAGCTTGGATGGCTACCTGGTGCTGCTCCGTGGTCCGGGGGGGGATCTCGGTGGCTGTGGGGAAGGCTGGGGACAGCTTGCCCTCGCGACCGCACTGCTGGAAGGGACAAAAAGGCTGCTATAAGTACAGGTAGGTAGGAAGGAGGAGTTTTTAACTTTTCAGGCGTTGCAAATTCTATTTATGCACTTAAAATGCTTACTAGGCGTCTTTTACATGCAGCAATAGCAATTTGTACTTATGCACTTTAAATACTGGCTGTGGGGGATACAGGCGCGGTTTAAAATAGCCTGGGGAGCGAAAGATCTTATTCTGCTCGAAATTCCTTGCAGTAAAGGCTTGCACTGCTCAGATTCAATATCCCTTAAAGTAAAAGCAGTAGCTCCTTCCCTTTTGCTTCAGTTAAGGTAAATGCAGTACAGCTCAGTACCCTTTATAATACAAGGCAGTACAATCACAAATTCCCTTGAAAAGCAGGTCTTCTAATTAAATTACAGGTCAGTTTTGGAGGCAGAGTGCTGAGCAAAAACTATCAGCACTGCTCCACTGACATAAAATCAAAATGTACAGCAGTCTTTGTATTACACATAAAAGGCGCCAAGTTTGAAATCTGTGGCACAGTAGAGCTCTGTGAAGCAGCTGCAAGCTTGGATGGCTACCTGGCGCTGCTGCTGCTCCGTGGTCCGCGGGGGGGATCTTGGTGGCTGTGGGGAGGGCTGGGGACAGCTTGCCCTTGTGACCGCACTGCTGGCGCTGGTGCTGCTCCGTGGTCCGTGGGGGGGATCTCGGTGGCTGTGGGAAGGGCTGGGGACAGCTTGCCCTCATGACTGCACTGGTGCTGCTCCGTGGTCCATGGGGGGAATCCCGGTGGCTGTGGGGAGGGCTGGGGACAGCTTGCCCTCGTGACCGCACTGCTGGCACTGGTGCTGCTCCGTGGTCAGCGGGGCAGGGATCTCGGTGGCTGCGGGGAGGGCTGTGGACAGCTTGCCCTCGCGACCGCACTGCTGGCACTGGTGCTGCTCTGTGGTCCACGGGGGGGGGGGGGGATCTGGGTGACTGTTGGGAGGGCTGGGGACAGCTTGCCCTTGCTCCCAGGTCACCCCTGAAAACAGGCACTTGCACCTAGTAGGCCTTACCCAGTTACCAAAGACTAAAATGAAATAAAAACATTTTTTTCCCATAGATCTTTTTGATTTTTGTAATTTGACATGTTCCTAATGTTGTCATCTGATTTTATTTAAAATCATTAAATTGGCTTTACTTGGATTCTTAGTAATTCATGTTAATTTTCCTAATTCTTTTTTCTTCTGTGTACAGGTTTTGTAGAACCAGCTGTCATGTCTTTGTGGGGGGGGGGGGAGTCTTTTCATATTTTATCATAAATGGATAATATGTGTCAATGATGGCTTTATACATTTTTATTGGATCTAATTTATTCTCTACTTTTAACATCAGGCGATTCTGATACAAAGACATAATGCTTAATTTAATGAATGGGTCACATTTTGTCCCATGCAAAGAGCTGGGGTATTAAATGCCGTAATACACGAGTGTTAATTACGGCAAATTTCACAGCACTTTGTGTGAGAGAAAGTGCAAGCTGAAAGCACTACCTTATGGCCACAAGAAGGTGTTTTCTCTGCCAGCACAAGTTAATGTTTTCTGCCCAACTCCTGTACCAAAACCACTCACCTCATAACCCACATGACCATTTGCAAGAGCCGCATCATTGCAAAATCTATCTCAGGCAAACCTTCTCTCTTCTCGCCCTCCTCCCTCTGCAGGTCACATGTCAGCAGCTCAACCAGTCACATAGCAGCAATGGCCATGTGGAAATGACTTCTACAATGGCACCAAGTTTGAAACGTTACAGTTTATTTCGATTAACTTATTAGTTAACACTAGTTTTAAATAGTTCCAGTTTTAAAAGTTATAGAGTTGTTGTTTTAAATGCAGCTACCAATAAACTGTTGCATCGCACCATGAAGGTAAGCCTCTTTTTTTTCTACTCTCTCCACCAGGCTCAGAGTTTTAAATCTAATGCAGTGAAAAAATGCAACCCCTCAATTAAATAAAACAAAGTATGTGGTGCAGTGTGTAAACTCGAATTTTACACATACCCTCATTGTTGGATGGCTGCATAAACCCTGAGGGTATGTGCCATCCAACAACTTGGGTACGTGTAAAATTATCGTTACACACTGTACCCCACAGTTTATCCTATATGTTGTATCCTCGCTTAATTTGTTCCACTTAATTTTTTATTATTTATTATGTCTATTGGTATAGCAAGTATCTCATGTATTGTATTTTTTGGATTTTCTTATTGGAATTATTGGAAAGTGATCACTTTCTGATCTTATTATTTTTAAATAATGATTCTTGTGATAATCATATGGTGATATTATAACAACATCTACTGGTGATGTATCCCAGTGATTTATACAGCTAATCTTCCCTTATTTATCGGAGAGTGTTCTCCCATTATATATAATCAGGTCTAGGGTGAGTAAAAGTGTTTTTTAATGTTATTCATTGTCCGTGTTTTTTGTCAATAGAACATCTTTCCTTAATATTTAGGATTTCCACTCTCAATTGTTGATTTTTATGTGTCTGAACCTTATGTTTACCATATCTTATATTTAGATGACCCGTCAATACTACTTCTGCATTTTTATACATTAGTTGTAAAGATTCAGTTTCCCTGGTTATATTGCTAATGAGATGTTAACCATAGTTAACCACAAAAAAACTAAAACAATGTTGTTCCATGGAACCCACAACAAGTACTAGGACCACAAGCTCATAATTAACAACTATGAAGGCATCGCCCTTGAGCAGGTATATATGTTTAAATATCTGGGCCTGACCCTTGACTGCTCCCTCTCGTATACCAAACCCATTGACAATATCACTAAAACTGTGAACTCCTGCATAGGGCTCCTACAGTATACAAGCATAAACATTGCCTAATGGATGACGCCTTAAACCTCACTATCCAGAGCTCTATTATCTCAACTATTGACTACGGGCTCGTTATCTATGGATCTGCTACAGATACTGCACTCCAGCGCATAGCTGTAGCCTTAATAAAGGCATGTAGACTCTTATGTCAGCTGCCCGCCTTCTCACACATGTGACATTTACGAGCAGGCTAACTGGCTCCAGCTATCTGGCAGGCTAAAGTACCAGACCTGCATTCTAACTAAGAAGACATCACTGGACCTTATGCCCCCTGCAGTCCAATCAAGACTGACCCCGCAGCATTTCCACCACCTAACTAGAAGGTCAGACAGTCTAACCTTTACAATACCTCGCTGCTGGACCTCTCATGCTCATCATTCTTACCTTGTCAGAGCCTCCACCTGGTTCAACTTGCTACCTACAGAAATCTCCAACATTGTCACGATTGGTGTTTTTAAGTATAAACGATGTCAACACCTCGTGGCTAGTGCTTTCTGTGATTGCTTTATAATCCCCTCAAGGCATACTACCCTCAAACATCCCTCCTCACTGCCTTAACTCCTCCTCCTCTCAACCCCATTACTGGGTATAGGATGAATCTGTCTCCTCTTCCTTTTCATCCCCCATTCCTCCTCCTCCCTTGCCATTTCCCATCTACCATATACTCAACACAATGCCTCCCTATTTCTCCCTCCTCCTCTCTCTCCCCATACCACCCCTCACCACCACTCTTCTTTCTCTTTTCCCACTAACCCACTCCTAACAAAGCTTCACTGAGCCACCTATGACTTGTACTGTATAATTAACTACTTAACACAATTCCTTGACAATGTCTTTGGCTGCAATATTGTAACCTTCCTTTTTTTGTAAGCTCCATTGTAATGATCATGTTATGTTTTGTACCTTATTGTCCTTATTGCCTTGATGTGGAACATTTGAAAAAGAGCCCTTGGCTCAAAGGTGTCATCAAAATACAAATAAATAAAATAAAAAAAATAGTGATCAGATTTTTTGGAGAGTTGTAGATGTTTGTCAGAATTACTATATCCTTCCATATTTTAATCACTATTCTTATATAGTTCTTATTAGCTTTATAATAGATAACACTCATATAGTTAGTGATTTTTATGTATGTAATCAGTCCTCCAGAACTCCTCCCCATTTTAGCTGTTTTATATGTAATACTTTGAATAGTTTGATAGCCATTAATATGAATAATTTCTATTTGATCTTTGTTATGCCAGGTTTCTTGTAGGTTTACTATCTCAGCCTGTTTCAAAAAGTCTACATACTCAAGATCAGAAAGTTTCAAGACATGTCCAGCAACATTCCATGTTAGTAATTTAAACTTACTAAGGTTCTCATATACAAACATTTCCAAGCTATTTTACCCAGATTTAAATTATTCAGAACAGCCACATTTTGTACATCTATAGCCTGATTAGTCACATCATTATTTTTTGACGTTCAGTTCTCCTGTTCATACAGAAGTTAAAAAATGTTGCTCACTTCAACATTATGCACTGTATAGATTAGAACTGGGTCTTTTCTCATCCTCCACATACGACCCTTCATCCAACAACCCTTCTGTGGCTTGATTAAAATCAAATATTAAAATTCCTGGAGTATTCAACTTGTAACTGGCTGCTAAAATATTATCTACCAATTTCTAGTTAACTGAGTAAGATTACTTTAGCCACTTCAGATCTAGATCAGTACAACTTTTCAATATTTAGCCCATCATCTTCATAAAATTCAGTCCTAAAATGTTACAAAACAAATGAGAAACCAACACTGTCAGTTTAGCTTTGCTCGCCATCCTGTATATACCATCCCAAAATAGACAGTACTACATCTTCATGATTTGTCAGGTTCTCATTTGAAATAATAAATCCTGAATATTGACTTACTTAGTCACTTCATTTGCCAGTTCTGTTGTAGTTTTCTTTCCCATTTTCATACTGTAATAGATTCTTTGTCAATACTGGATAATCCATGGAGAGATAATAGTCACATAGTTTTCTGCATTCCACCAGGCGTGGCGTGCAACTCTAGCATATTAAACAAAACAAAAAAACAAAAAACAATAGGGGTCTGGCCTGGTGGCACTGAGGGTTGAGGCACTGGATGCCATACCTTGTGCCACACTGGTGATCTGGGTTCAGGAACAGACTTGGGTTGTTTGGGGGTCAGCAGGGATGAGGAAGGATTGAGAATCTTTGGATAGCTCTCCTGCTTCGGGGGGGGCAGTGCTGTTCGTTATTGACTGACACCCTGCTGGCCCAGGCGTGCAGCCCAGAAGGGGTAGATCCATGTTGGGGCATAAGGCTACCTCCACAGAGGCAGAGCCAGTCATTTGGCCACTGCATGTTCATGGGCCCCGGTGAACACATAATTGAAAAAATGGAGGTGGCAGGTTCTGTGAATGCACGGCTGCACCCTCACTGACCCCCGGAATCTGGATGCTGGCTTTCTGGGGGAGTAGAGAGAAAGTCAACTCTTCACCCCCTGCCCTGTAATGGAGGAGGGAGCACCCGTGGGGTATTCACTGGCGGGATTGGTGAAGGGATGCCTGGCTGGATAGATGAGCTCCTCCAAGGGAGGGGCCGCAACTGCCAACTCCGTGACAAAATTGCAAAAAAAAAACAAAACAATACGATATCATTGGTATTCAGCTGATTTGCTCTTATAACATCATAAATGTCCTCTAGGACTAGTTCAAGATTCAAAATGTCATTGCATAACATGGTGACCAAAATCCTCAATGTCTCAGTTTTCCAGTGGGTTAATTTTGATCTCTGACTGTAATAATTGCTTGCATTTCATTAAGGAAAGGAGTTGTTGTACATTTACATTAGAACAGATATTGCTAGTCCTTTGTGGAGTAACTCAGTCTGAGTAGCTATTGTTATTGTACTGGATTTTCCTTTAATTTCAGACCTTTTGCACTATTCGTTTATTAGACAATCCCTATTTTCAGATATATTGCTGGATACTTTGCTTTTCTGTTTCTTTCTGTTTTGTGTGTCAAGGTTTTTGCAGCTTTCTTCCCTTTTTCTGATCTTTAGTATCCATACTGTTTAATATTTTGATCATCCCAAATTGGGGGTCAACATCCTTTATTCTTCTCTTGTGTGCAACTTGTTTGCATTACTGAGTCTTGTATACTGATTAGTATATTACTGCCTGTACTGATTCTATCCAAGTTTATGTAAGCATCTTTAGGATATAAAATCTGCTCTATAGAATCACATAAGATGACCGAATCGCTCAAAATGTGATTCTTCCTTCTGAAATGCAAGAAGATCCACTAATCTGGCAGCATTTATTGCATCTTCACCCCTTAAATCAGTTATTTCATTTTTGAGTATGACTAGTTATTCCTTGATAGCAGCACTAGCCACATGTTTTTTTTAATACTTCTACTAAATTTTCATTAATAAAGGGTGAATATGTTAAGTGGCACTGTTGATTATTAGGGTTCAGAGAGCTTTGATTTGTCAGATCTTTTAAGCCACTTATTGTTTCTTGTAATTTGTCCATTATTTCACTAACAGCCTTACTATGTGTGTTATTTTTATCTTGCATTTCAGAAACATCCTGTATATTATTATATGATAATGAAATCACTGAGAAGTCACAAAAAGAGTCATGAGAATCATCTAATTGAACTGAATACATGTTTAGTGACTCCTAAATGCAACCTTCCTCACTTTTTCATTTTGTATGGAAGAGTTTAATGAAAGAACTTCACTTTGATCTTCTACTTGTAAATTTGGAGTTCTTTCTAGTGACAGAATCAAAAATCTGTATCTGCTCAATGTCCCCCCTTATTTCTCAATTTATTTTTCCTGTGGACTCTGCATTTCTGTTTGCTGGCAGGGCACTGAAGTCACCCTATCTAATTTTAGAGCTACATCATTTTGTTTTGTTAAATGAGTAGTTATAAGTGCCTAGGCTGCATCAATTTCAGGGATCCATTACCTTTAGATTTTTTACCATTTTATTTACCTTTTGTGATTCTAGTATTACTATTATTTTTGTTATATTTAATTGCTTTAGTCACCTTAGAAGATTTTCTTCTGCTTCTTTCCTCCCTGTATTTTGAAAGTGCCACTGTCCCTATCTGGGTACTCATAATTATCCCCATTAACATGTTTATTGCTTCTTGTTCTCATACTGCCACAATTAACAAGTAAGGTATTTGTTAAACATATCATACCATATATGGATACAGGCAGTATTAGCATAAAATGTACACCACAGTAATCTTTTTACAATCTTAGAGACTCAGAGTTTCAAACAGATAGAAAAGAAACGAAGTCAGAGTTGGATAACGTGCCAAACTATTCTTAATTATAACATGGGTTGCATGAAGGAGAGCAGACAATTGGTTAAACAGCATCAGGTGACCATTGATTAAATTCCCTTTTTAATCCACACTTGGGTGACCTGCATGTCTTCCCTCAAAGTGAGTGATGTGATTATCCCACAAAAATGACATCCCTACCCCACAGATGCAGTATAGTGGTGACACAGAAAATGCTGCTGATGTGGGAGTAGAAATGGAAAGATTTTCAGCAAGAAATTCTATACATATTTACATGTGATCATTAGCAGTAATGTGTCTACAACTTACCTTGTATTTTGCCAACTGCTAGTTAAAAAGAATCCAGTTGAATCCTTGTATTATGAAATCAGAAACTCTCTGCTGGTAAGGCTAATTACATACCCATAATGCAGTGCTTGCAACTCATGGGAGTAATGTATTCTCATACATGGTAAAAAGCAAGAAAAACAGATGTTGTAACATGTTTGTATTCATTACTTTAGGAAAGGAGCTGTATTACTTTGCATGCTTGTGTTTTGAACACAAAAAGATGTATTAACAGGGGTCAACCTGAACTTTTTTTTGCACTAGCCAGCCGGACAAGTTGATTAAAAATTGCACTAGCCCACAGATGGTTGCAATAGCCCACAATAATAATAGTCCATTTTGATCAGTTATACAGGAAAAATGCAAGCCAAGAAATACTCTGACTTTTGCATATTTATCCTGCCCCCAAAAAGACTGCAGTCCAATCACCTGCAGTGTGTACCCCCATTGTTTTTACCATTGCCTTGCTTCCTCTTTCTTCACCCCTCCGCCAAATCAGAGAACACCATAATAGCAAATGTTCAATCAGGCAGTTGTGGCTCTTCACGCACAACAGCCACATCATCATGTATGTCACCACAGCCCCACCCTGACCTGCAGGGCAATGTACAGAATCAGACAGAGAAAGACACTCTCATCCCCCACCCTGTGATTAACCAGAACTGCACTTCTGGAAGTTTTCTTACACTGCGAAGTGAGCCAGGGGCAGTTCTAGGAATTCTTTGGAGAGAGTTAAACAAACATAGGGGGTTGGGATGTAAGAAACTTTGACATATCTGTTTATATACACCAGGCACAAAAATATTGATTTAACATGCTCTGCCCTAACAAAAACAGATTTTTCAGAAGTGTCCTTTCATCAGTCAAAGGGGAGCAGTATACAGGCATGATACTGTACTACCTCTTTCTAGGATGATCTGTGCACACCAGGAATACCTATTTTAACCTTTAAAATTATATATTTTACTAAGGTTTTGCTTTGTACCATACATGCTCCAAAGCATTGTTTTTAGGATGAAATGACATGCTAGGTGGTACTGCATTGATGGCATTGACTGGTGTGATCCATTAAAGGGGCACTGTCAGCTTGTTCCCTTCGTTTGGAGGCATACATATACAATATAAGTTCTGGCACAAACCCATTCTACACATGTTGTAAAATACATTTAGCGATATGAAAAACACAGTTTTGTACCTGTTTTGGTTGTTTTCAACAAAAGTCAACATTCCCTCGTCCCGATCAAAAAGTACCCACCACCGGAAGCCTCGCTAGGTTCAGAACGCACATCAGGCACGAGCGCAGTCACGAGGCTCAATTTTTTACCATGCCACTTGTAATTATAGGATTGCCCAGTGAATTATTAAATGCTGAATTGGTGGTGGTATATAAAAGCCAAAACCGAGCACTGAGAAACTACGTTTTAAATTTTTAATCCTGACCCAAAATCCTGCTTGCAGCGTGAGGCGCACATACAAAATCACGCATGTACCAACAAATCATCAGCATATCTCAGCGAGGTATAGCCTGTTGACCTTTTTTGGTGAATGGTGATTTACAAGTTCACCAATCAGTTCACTGATATAAATGTTAAATAGTGTGGGAGCTAACATGCACCCTTGATACATGTCAATGTTTGTTGAAATTTCATCTGTATGTGTACCAGTACTGGAGTACTGAATTTTTGTCCATGTGTTTATGTATAAACGTTTTATTAAGATTATTAGATTTGGATCTATACCCAATTTATACATTTTTACCCATAAATATTCCCTAATAATAGAATTAAAAACAGATTTAAAAATCTACAAATGCTATAAATAATTTCAGATTCTTAATCTTAAAATATATATATATATAGATATATATATAAAAGACAAAGAACCTCTGTGCGCAAACACTGAGGCAAGGGTTACCCCAAAGGGCATTTGGCTGGGAAGCCAAGTTTCAAGAAAATACAAAATCACACATGCCTACACAATGCAAAGCATCCTGGGCTGCACATGCAAATCACCACAGAATGTTATGCTGGTTCAACTTTAAGCAGAATTGCACGGTGCGCAAAGGCTCTCACACAGTTTAATCGGTCTGTCTGGGTTATGTTGTGGTGAACTCCCTTGTCTTTTAAATAGTTTTTATTTTAATGGGTTCACCACAACATAACCCAGACAGACCATCTTAGGGTAGCTGGTTCATTCCACTGGGGTGCCAAACAGACGAGGCATACTGATGAGTCCTGGTAGGACGAAATACATGTCTAGGTCATCTGTTAGCACCCTTTGCAAACTGTGTGAGAGGCCTTTCAGGCACCATGCAATTCTGCTCAAGGTTGAACCAGCATAACATTCTGTGGTGATTTGCATATGCAGCCCAGGATGCTTTGCATTGTGTAGGCGTGAGTGATTTTATATATATATATATATATATATATATATATATATATACATATAATTTTTTTATGTTCCTTTCCTCCTTCTGACTGACCCTCCCAGCCCCGCCACCCCAGAATCACCGGACTTACCTTTCTACCTGGTCCGGGTGCTGAGCCTGCGGAGTCGGACATCATCTGCAGCCAGATGTTTTTTCTCGTTTTCTCCCATTCCTCGCTGGGGTGCACACAGCCAGACATGCGTGCGTGGAGGTGCGCACACATCAGTGGAAGTCCCGCAGCACCATCCCTTCCTCTGGTGCCCTCAGACCCGTACTGCCTGCAGGCCTCCACCTGGAGGAAGTCAATCAGTGGGAGCACCAGTATTCATTTTTTCATTTATTTAAGAGATTTACCAGGAAGGCATGCTGAGCGGAGTACCGCTCGATTCCAGATGCACCCTGGGGGTTACAATGGTACAGTAGTACAGAAGAAACAAAACATACATAATGTGATTGTTACAGACAATGGGTGAGGCATTCTTAATACAAATAGAGTAGGTACAATTTCATTAACATTTAATAACATTAGGTGCAGACGAGAATGGAACCAGACTGGTGCTAGCAGCTGATAGACAGGAGTTGAGATGGGGTTCATCCGGGGAGCAGGAGCAGTTGGTAGCGGCGCTTTAAGAAGGGCATTCCATTAAGAAGTACTGTGGTGTGTCTGATATCAGCTGCCAGGGAGTTCCATAATTTGGGCAACCTGAAGCTGAATGCAGCCTGGCCAGATCGGGTGGATCTGTGAAGGAGCCTAGAGTCTATGTTTCTGAGAACGAGGGCAGGTGGGGAGAGGGCAGTTAGGAGGATGACAGGTAGGAAGGAGTGTCTCGCACCAGAACTTTGCAGCAGTTCTAGCACCGTGAAGCAATCATCAGTTATGTAGTGAGGGAGGTCCAGGGACTGGTAGAGGACACAGTGATGGGTATTGGGAGGATGGTCCAATGAGAACCAGCAGAAGGAGCTGTAAAGGGGTCAAGCCTAGCTAAGGAAGTTTGGAGGCGGCACAGTAGACAACATCAACCGTAATCCATAATCGGGAGGATCATTTTGGACTATTGCTAGTCTGGTTGGTAGAGAAATGCAACTCTTGTTGCGTAGAGGGCTGCCAGCATGGGATGCAATTTTTGTGTCGGCGCCTATATGTGCTGAGAAGTCAAGGTACTGATCTAGTCAGACACCGAGATAATGATACGTGGTGCAGGTCTCAAGTGGAGATCTGTCCAAAGTGTAGAATGTGGGTGGTGCAGTAAGCCAGGTTAGTTTGGCCCGAGATCCAAAGGTGAGGGAGACTGTTTTTTTTGAGTTTAGGAATAGTTGGTTTCCGAGGAACCAATATTGGATGGAGTTGAAGTCCTTCTGTAAACAGGCTGTCACGGCGGTTGCAGATGGGCCAGAGGCGAACAGCACCGTATCATCCGTACATATGGATAGCCGTTTGTGGGCAGGCAGCAGGCAGGTCATTGAGAAGATAGAGAACAGCAGCAGGCCAAGTACAGACCCTTGGGGACACCACTGGTGACAGGAAGTGAGGATCCAGCCGAGCCAATACGGACTGATTGGGACCTACCTGACAGGTATGAATGGAACCAGTTATTTGATGCTCACAGACAGTCCAGCTTGGGCAAGTTTAGCCAACAACAGGGATGAGGGACCGTGTCGAAGGCTTTTGCCAGGTCGATAAATATGGCTGCTGTTATTTCCTTTGTCCATGCCCGTAAGAATGGAGTTAGTGAGGCAAGGAGGGAGGTGGTGGTGGAGTGATTTTTCTGAAGCTGGCTTTGTAGGGGTGAAAAATGATATGGTATCTAATAGTGGTGGAGCTGGGATACAAGGCGCTTGAATTTTGGCTAGGATTGGGAGCAGAGATATGGGCCAGTAGTTGGATGGGAGGAGAGGTCCCTCCTTTGGGTAGGTGAATGACTGTGGCTTGTTTCCATATTTTGGGGACTGCCCAGAGTTTAAAGGACACGTATAGAGCAGGGTTAGAGGGTGGGCTATGGCTGGTGCTGAGAGTAGGAGCATTTTGGAATCTAGGCCCAAGGATATTTACCTTTAGATGGGTTTAGTGACTGCAGTATTTTTAGCACCTGGCCAGGAGCAACTGGACGGAGCGAGAAGGAGGCCGAGGAGGATACTTTAGGGGGCACAAAGGGCAGGGGATGGAGATGGGAGGAGAATAGAGAAGAAGTAGTGGTGGAGAAATATGAATTAAACTCAGTGGCAACCAAGCAAGGATCCATGATGATTTTTCCTTCGAGGTTGAGAGTGGGAGTGGGGGGTTGGACCGGTGGGGAGAGAAGGGATTTTATTGACTTCCAGAATTGAGTAGGGTGAGCTAAGTTATTATTGAACGCAGTTTTAAAGTAATTTGATTTGGCCTGATGTATGAGTTTTGTACAGGCATTTCTTAGCGACCTGTAGTGTTGCTGAGCCATATGAGCACCTGTGGCCTTGAAGGATTTCCAGGCTCGGTCTCTGGCTCATAGTTGTTCCATGAGGTTAGTTGTTACCCATGGTAAGTGGGATCCTCTTACTTGGGATCTCCTGAGTGGAGCATGTAGGTCCCAGATGGCAAGGAAGTTAGTAGAGAAATATTTCAGGGCCTCGTCCATGGCAGAGGCCCTGGGGATGAAGGACCAGTCAATGCTGGTAAGGTCATTTAGGAGAGCTGTCAGATCAAGGGATTTATAAACTCTGATGTAAAGCGTGTGGGGTGGAGGGGCCATTGGTCGGAAGATTTTACGCACCACAAAAATCATATGGTGGTCACTAAGGGAGTCTAGTAGTAGGCCAGCTTTAACTATCCGATGAGGGTGGGTAGTAAGTGCCCAGTCCAGTAGTGTGTGTTTATTGGATTTGTGGTTTAGGCGAGTGGGTTCCTCTATTTGCTGGTGCAAGTTTAGAGCATTTATTTGGCATCACGATTTAGAGGCTGCGCTGCCTAGCCAGTTCTGATTGAAATCTCCAAGGATATGGAGTTTGCCGCCTTCCGTAAGGGACCTCAGGTTACCAAGGTGGTCAAGAATGGTACCCAGAGGTGTCTGGCGGACAGTATGACCCAGCTATGTATACTGGGATAGAGTGTGGCATGGGGATTTTGATTAGAAGGGAATCTATAGTTTGTATTGGTGTTGTTGGAGTAATTATGGAAAACTGGAGATTTGAGGAGATGTACATGGCAGTGCCGCCACCCTTCTTTCTGCCCTGTCTGTCTTGGCGGATTAGAAAGAAACCAGGTATTGAGAATTCTTCATCCTGGTTATGGGGCTTCAACCAGGATTCTGTGATGATTACAATATCAGGGCAAAGGGCTAGGACAGTGGTTTGTAGGGCAGCTATTTTGTTTAGGATGCTGCATATGTTTAGGTGGATGATTTTAAAGCCCTTAGGGAGGTGCGTAGTTGGTGTGGGTGGTTGGCCAGCTATGGGGGCCGGTGGTCGAGGGTTACGTTCAATGTCCCCAGCTACGAGGAGAAGGAGAGCCAGGGTGTTCCTTAATAACCGCATGGCCTTTACTGATGACCCCTGTCGAGTGGGATGGTTGGAAGTTAGTAAGTTTGTCTTAGGGTCTGAGTAGAGTGGGATATATAGGGCAGGTTGCTCAACGTGGAAAGGGGGGGAGGATAGAGGCCCCCAGGGACCAGTTGTGCCAATGATACTGGTTGTGGTCCACTGGTGCCGAGGAGGAGTGGAGGGGTGGCTTAGTAGCTAAGGAAAGAAGTGCCAAAGGGTCAGGTAGAGTAGGATGGGATGAGGGTGGAAGGGAAGAGAAGGTTAGGCAAAGCATAATATTGGTTACTGTGAGAAGCTGCATTTTTTTTTTCAGTAGTAGAGTGAATCTGCTCTGCTGTGGCCACTAGTGGCAGAAAAATATAAGGAGCTAATGGGAAAGTGGGCTGATTGGTTTACGAGCTCACGAGGACAACGCTATATAAGGAGGAGCTCACCAAGGGTGGTGGTGGGGCGGTGGGAGCCTGCACATAAGCGCGGTGGGGCTAGAGCTCCGTGAAGCAGCTGCAGCTTGGATGGCTACCTGGTGCTGCTCCGTGGTCCGGGGGGATCTCGGTGGCTGTGGGGAAGGCTGGGGACAGCTTGCCTGCATCACGACTGCTGGAAGGGACAAAAAGGCTGCTATAAGTACAGGTAGGTAGGAAGGAGGAGTTTTTAACTTTTCAGGCGTTGCAAATTCTATTTATGCACTTAAAATGCTTACTAGGCGTCTTTTACATGCAGCAATAGCAATTTGTACTTATGCACTTTAAATACTGGCTGTGGGGGATACAGGCGCGGTTTAAAATAGCCTGGGGAGCGAAAGATCTTATTCTGCTCGAAATTCCTTGCAGTAAAGGCTTGCACTGCTCAGATTCAATATCCCCTTAAAGTAAAAAGCAGTACAGCTCCCTTCCCCTTTTGCTTCAGTTAAGGTAAAATGCAGTACAGCTCAGTACCCTTTATAATACAAGGCAGTACAATCACAAATTCCCCTTGAAAAGCAGGTCTTCTAATTAAATTACAGGTCAGTTTTGGAGGCAGAGTGCTGAGCAAAAACTATCAGCACTGCTCCACTGACATAAAATCAAAATGTACAGCAGTCTTTGTATTACATAAAAGGCGCCAAGTTTGAAATCTGTGGCACAGTAGAGCTCTGTGAAGCAGCTGCAAGCTTGGATGGCTACCTAACGCTGCTGCTGCTCCGTGGTCCGGGGATCTTGGTGGCTGTGGGGAGTGGCTGGGATGGCTGTCTTTGGTGACCGTGACTGCTGGCGCTGGTGCTGCCCGTGGTCCGTGGGGGGATCTCGGTGCTGTGGGAAGGGCTGGGGACAGCTTGCCTCATGACTGCACTGGTGCTGCTCCGTGGTCCATGGGGGAATCCCGGTGGCTGTGGGGAGGGCTGGGACAGCTTGCCCTCGTGACCGCATCTGCTGGCACTGGTGCTGCTCCGTGGTCAGCGGGCAGGGATCTCGGTGGCTGCGGGGAGGGCTGTGGACAGCTTGCCCGCGACCGCACTGCTGGCACTGGTGCTGCTCTGTGGTCCACGGGGGGATCTGGGTGACTGTTGGGAGGGCTGGGGACAGCTGCCCTTGCTCCCAGGTCACCCTGAAACAGGCACTTGCACCTAGTAGGCCTTACCCAGTTACCAAAGACTAAAATGAAATAAAAACATTTTTTCCCATAGATCTTTTTGATTTTTGTAATTTGACATGTTCCTAATGTTGTCATCTGATTTTATTTAAAATCATTAAATTGGCTTTACTTGGATTCTTAGTAATTCATGTTAATTTTCCTAATTCTTTTTTCTTCTGTGTACAGGTTTTGTAGAACCAGCTGTCATGTCTTTGTGGGGAGTCTTTTCATATTTTATCATAAATGGATAATATGTGTCAATGATGGCTTTATACATTTTATTGGATCTAATTTATTCTCTACTTTTAACATCAGGCTGATTCTGATACAAAGACATAATGCTTAATTTAATGAATGGGTCACATTTTGTCCCATGCAAAGAGCTGGATAAAATGTCCGATTACACACAGTGTTAATTACGGTAAATTTTACAGCACTTTGTGTGAGAGAAAGTGCAAGCTGAAAGCACTACCTTATGGCCACAAGAAGGTGTTTTCTCTGCCAGCACAAGTTAATGTTTTCTGCCCAACTCCTGTACCAAAACCACTCACCTCATAACCCACATGACCATTTGCAAGAGCCGCATCATTGCAAAATCTATCTCAGGCAAACCTTCTCTCTTCTCGTCCTCCTCCCTCTGCAGGTCACATGTCAGCAGCTCAACCAGTCACATAGCAGCAATGGCCATGTGGAAATGACTTCTACAATGGCACCAAGTTTGAAACGTTACAGTTTATTTCGATTAACTTATTAGTTAACACTAGTTTTAAATAGTTCCAGTTTTAAAAGTTATAGAGTTGTTGTTTTAAATGCAGCTACCAATAAACTGTTGCATCGCACCATGAAGGTAAGCCTCTTTTTTCTACTCTCTCCACCAGGCTCAGAGTTTTAAATCTAATGCAGTGAAAAAATGCAACCCCTCAATTAAATAAAACAAAGTATGTGGTGCAGTGTGTAAACTGAATTTTACACATACCTCATTGTTGGATGGCTGCATAAACCCTGAGGGTATGTGCCATCCAACAACTTAAGTAAGTACGGTAAAATTATCGATACACTGTACCCCTACAGTTTATCCTATATGTTGTATCCTCGCTTAATTTGTTCCACTTAATTTTTATTATTTATTATGTCTATTGGTATAGCAAGTATCTCATGTATTGTATTTTTGGATTTTCTTATTGGAATTATTGGAAAGTGATCACTTTCTGATCTTATTATTTTTAAATAATGATTCTTGTGATAATCATATGGTGATATTATAACAACATCTACTGGTGATGTATCCCAGTGATTTATACAGCTAATCTTCCCTTATTTATCGGAGAGTGTTCTCCCATTATATATAATCAGGTCTAGGGTGAGTAAAAGTGTTTTTAATGTTATTCATTGTCCGTGTTTTTTGTCAATAGAACATCTTTCCTTAATATTTAGGATTTCCACTCTCAATTGTTGATTTTTATGTGTCTGAACCTTATGTTTACCATATCTTATATTTAGATGACCCGTCAATACTACTTCTGCATTTTTATACATTAGTTGTAAAGATTCAGTTTCCCTGGTTATATTGCTAATGAGATGTTAACCATAGTTAACCACAAAAAAACTAAAACAATGTTGTTCCATGGAACCCACAACAAGTACTAGGACCACAAGCTCATAATTAACAACTATGAAGGCATCGCCCTTGAGCAGGTATATATGTTTAAATATCTGGGCCTGACCCTTGACTGCTCCCTCTGTATACCAAACCCATTGACAATATCACTAAAACTGTGAACTCCTGCATAGGGCTCCTACAGTATACAAGCATAAACATTGCCTAATGGATGACGCCTTAAACCTCACTATCCAGAGCTCTATTATCTCAACTATTGACTACGGGCTCGTTATCTATGGATCTGCTACAGATACTGCACTCCAGCGCATAGCTGTAGCCCTTAATAAGGCATGTAGACTCCTTATGTCAGCTGCCCGCCTTTCTCACACATGTGACATTTACGAGCAGGCTAACTGGCTCCAGCTATCTGGCAGGCTAAAGTACCAGACCTGCATTCTAACTAAGAAGACATCACTGGACCTTATGCCCCCTGCAGTCCAATCAAGACTGACCCCGCAGCATTTCCACCACCTAACTAGAAGGTCAGACAGTCTAACCTTTACAATACCTCGCTGCTGGACCTCTCATGCTCATCATTCTTACCTTGTCAGAGCCTCCACCTGGTTCAACTTGCTACCTACAGAAATCTCCAACATTGTCACGATTGGTGTTTTTAAGTATAAACGATGTCAACACCTCGTGGCTAGTGCTTTCTGTGATTGCTTCTTATAATCCCCTCAAGGCATACTACCCTCAAACATCCCTCCTCACTGCCTTAACTCCTCCTCCTCTCCAACCCCCATTACTGGGTATAGGATGAATCTGTCTCCTCTTCCTTTTCATCCCCCCCATTCCTCCTCCTCCCTTGCCATTTCCCATCTACCATATACTCAACACAATGCCTCCCTATTTCTCCCCTCCTCCCTCTCTCTCCCCCATACCACCCCCTCACCACCACTCTTCTTTCTCTTTTCCCACTAACCCACTCCTAACAAAGCTTCACTGAGCCACCTATGACTTGTACTGTATAATTAACTCGTAACACAATTCCTTGACAATGTCTTTGGCTGCTAATATTGTAACCTTACTTGCCTTTTTTTTGTAAGCTCCATTGTAATGATCATGTTATGTTTTGTACCTTATTGTCCTTATTGCCTTGATGTGGAACATTTGAAAAAGAGCCCTTGGCTCAAAGGTGTCATCCAAAATACAAATAAATAAAATAAAAAAAATAGTGATCAGATTTTTTGGAGAGTTGTAGATGTTTGTCAGAATTACTATATCCTTCCATATTTTAATCACTATTCTTATATAGTTCTTATTAGCTTTATAATAGATAACACTCATATAGTTAGTGATTTTTATGTATGTAATCAGTCCTCCAGAACTCCTCCCCATTTTAGCTGTTTTATATGTAATACTTTGAATAGTTTGATAGCCATTAATATGAATAATTTCTATTTGATCTTTATGCCAGGTTTCTTGTAGGTTTACTATCTCAGCCTGTTTCAAAAGTCTACATACTCAAGATCAGAAAGTTTCAAGACATGTCCAGCAACATTCCATGTTAGTAATTTAAACTTACTAAGGTTCTCATATACAAACATTTCCAAGCTATTTTACCCAGATTTAAATTATTCAGAACAGCCACATTTTGTACATCTATAGCCTGATTAGTCACATCATTATTTTTGACGCTCAGTTCTCCTGTTCATACAGAAGTTAAAAAATGTTGCTCACTTCAACATTATGCACTGTATAGATTAGAACTGGGTCTTTTCTCATCCTCCACATACGACCCTTCATCCAACAACCCTTCTGTGGCTTGATTAAAATCAAATATTAAAATTCCTGGAGTATTCAACTTGTAACTGGCTGCTAAAATATTATCTACCAATTTCTAGTTAACTAGAGTAAGATTACTTTAGCCACCTTCAGATCTAGATCCGTACAACTTTTCAATATTTAGCCCATCATCTTCATAAAAATTCAGTCCTAAAAATGTTACAAAACAAATGAGAAACCAACACTGTCAGTTTAGCTTTGCTCGCCATCCTGTATATGCCATCCCAAAAATAGACAGTACTACATCTTCATGATTTGTCAGGTTCTCATTTTGAAATAATAAATCCTGAATATTGACTTACTTAGTCACTTCATTTGCCAGTTCTGTTGTAGTTTTTCTTTCCCATTTTTCATACTGTAATAGATTCTTTGTCAATACTGGATAATCCATGGAGAGATAATAGTCACATAGTTTTTCTGCATTCCACCAGACGTAGCGTGCAACTCTAGCATATTAAACAAAAACAAAAAAAAAACAAAAAACAATAGGGGTCTGGCCTGGTGGCACTGAGGGTTGAGGCACTGGATGCCATACCTTGTGCCACACTGGTGATCTGGGTTCAGGAACAGACTTGGGTTGTTTGGGGGTCAGCAGGGATGAGGAAGGATTGAGAATCTTTGGATAGCTCTCCTGCTTCGGGGGGGGCAGTGCTGTTCATGATTGACTGACACCCTGCTGGCCCAGGTGCAGCCCAGAAGGGGTAGATCCATGTTGGGGCATAAGGCTACCTCCACAGAGGCAGAGCCAGTCATTTGGCCACTGCATGTTCATGGGCCCCGGTGAACACATAATTGAAAAAATGGAGGTGGCAGGTTCTGTGAATGCACGGCTGCACCCTCACTGACCCCCGGAATCTGGATGCTGGCTTTCTGGGGGAGTAGAGAAAGTCAACGCTCTTCACCCCCTGCCCTGTAATGGAGGGGGAAGGGGCAACCCGTGGGGTATTCACTGGCGGGATTGGTGAAGGGATGCCTGGCTGGATAGATGAGCTCCTCCAAGGGAGGGGCCGCAGCTGCCAACTCCGTGACAAAATTGCAAAAAAAAAACAAAACAATACGATATCATTGGTATTCAGCTGATTTGCTCTTATAACATCATAAATGTCCTCTAGGACTAGTTCAAGATTCAAAATGTCATTGCATAACATGGTGACCAAAATCCTCAATGTCTCAGTTTTCCAGTGGGTTAATTTTGATCTCTCTGACTGTAATAATTGCTTGCATTTCATTAAGGAAAAGGAGTTGTTGTACATTTACATTAGAACAGATATTGCTAGTCCCTTTGTGGAGTAACTCAGTCTGAGTAGCTATTGTTATTGTACTGGATTTTCCTTTAATTTCAGACCTTTTGCACTATTCGTTTCATTAGACGAATCCCTATTTTCAGATATATTGCTGGATACTTTGCTTTTCTGTTTCTTTCTGTTTTTGTGTGTCAAGGTTTTTTGCAGCTTTCTTCCCCTTTTTCTGATCTTTAGTATCCATACTGTTTAATATTTTGATCATCCCAAATTGGGGGTCAACATCCTTATTATTCTTCTCTTGTGTGCAACTTGTTTGCATTACTGAGTCTTGTATACTGATTAGTATATTACTGCCTGTACTGATTCTATCCAAGTTTATGTAAGCATCTTTAGGATATAAAATCTGCTCTATAGAATCACATAAGATGACCGAATCGCTCAAAATGTGATTCTTCCTTCTGAAATGCAAGAAGATCCACTAATCTGGCAGCATTTATTGCATCTTCACCCCTTAAATCAGTTATTTCATTTTTGAGTATGACTAGTTATTCCTTGATAGCAGCACTAGCCACATGTTTTTTAATACTTCTACAATTTTCATTAATAAAGGGTGAATATGTTAAGTGGCACTGTTGATTATTAGGGTTCAGAGAGCTTTGATTTGTCAGATCTTTTAAGCCACTTATTGTTTCTTGTAATTTGTCCATTATTTCACTAACAGCCTTACTATGTGTGTTATTTTTATCTTGCATTTCAGAAACATCCTGTATATTATTATATGATAATGAAATCACTGAGAAGTCACAAAAAGAGTCATGAGAATCATCTAATTGAACTGAATACATGTTTAGTGACTCCCTAAATGCAACCTTCCTCACTTTTTCATTTTGTATGGAAGAGTTTAATGAAAGAACTTCACTTTGATCTTCTACTTGTAAATTTGGAGTTCTTTCTAGTGACACAGAATCAAAAATCTGTATCTGCTCAATGTCCCCCCCCCCTTATTTCTCAATTTATTTTTCCTGTGGACTCTGCATTTCTGTTTGCTGGCAGGGCACTGAAGTCACCCTATCTAATTTTAGAGCTACATCATTTTGTTTTGTTAAATGAGTAGTTATAAGTGCCTGGGCTGCATCAATTTCCAGGGATCCATTACCTTTAGATTTTTTTACCATTTTATTTACCTTTTGTGATTCTAGTATTACTATTATTTTTTTGTTATATTTAATTGCTTTAGTCACCTTAGAAGATTTTTCTTCTGCTTCTTTCCTCCCTGTATTTTGAAAGTGCCACTGTCCCTATCTGGGTACTCATAATTATCCCCATTAACATGTTTATTGCTTCTTGTTCTCATACTGCCACAATTAACAAGTAAGGTATTTGTTAAACATATCATACCATATATGGATACAGGCAGTATTAGCATAAAATGTACACCACAGTAATCTTTTTACAATCTTAGAGACTCAGAGTTTCAAACAGATAGAAAAGAAACGAAGTCCAGAGTTGGATAACGTGCCAAACTATTCTTAATTATAACATGGGTTGCATGAAGGAGAGCAGACAATTGGTTAAACAGCATCAGGTGACCATTGATTAAATTCCCTTTTTAATCCACACTTGGGTGACCTGCATGTCTTCCCTCAAAGTGAGTGATGTGATTATCCCACAAAAATGACATCCCTACCCCACAGATGCAGTATAGTGGTGACACAGAAAATGCTGCTGATGTGGGAGTAGAAATGGAAAGATTTTCAGCAAGAAATTCTATACATATTTACATGTGATCATTAGCAGTAATGTGTCTACAACTTACCTTGTATTTTTGCCAACTGCTAGTTAAAAGAATCCAGTTGAATCCTTTGTATTATGAAATCAGAAACTCTCTGCTGGTAAGGCTAATTACATACCCATAATGCAGTGCTTGCAACTCATGGGAGTAATGTATTCTCATACATGGTAAAAGCAAGAAAACAGATGTTGTAACATGTTTGTATTCATTACTTTAGGAAAGGAGCTGTATTACTTTGCATGCTTGTGTTTTGAACACAAAAAGATGTATTAACAGGGGTCAACCTGAACTTTTTTTTGCACTAGCCAGCCGGACAAGTTGATTAAAAATTGCACTAGCCCACAGATGGTTGCAATAGCCCACAATAATAATAGTCCATTTTGATCAGTTATACAGGAAAAATGCAAGCCAAGAAATACTCTGACTTTTGCATATTTATCCTGCCCCCCCAAAAAAAGACTGCAGTCCAATCACCTGCAGTGTGTACCCCCATTGTTTTTTTACCATGTGCCCCTTGCTTCCTCTTTCTTCACCCCCTTCCCGCCAAATCAGAGAACACCATAATAGCAAATGTTCAATCAGGCAGTTGTAGCTCTTCACGCACAACAGCCACATCATCATGTATGTCACCACAGCCCCACCCTGACCTGCAGGGCAATGTACAGAATCAGACAGAGAAAGACACTCTCATCCCCCACCCTGTGATTAACCAGAACTGCACTTCTGGAAGTTTTCTTACACTGCGAAGTGAGCCAGGGGCAGTTCTAGGAATTCTTTGGAGAGAGTTAAACAAACATAGGGGTTGGGATGTAGAACTTTGACATATCTGTTTATATACACCAGGCACAAAAATATTGATTTAACATGCTCTGCCCTAACAAAAACAGATTTTTCAGAAGTGTCCTTTCATCAGTCAAAGGGGAGCAGTATACAGGCATGATACTGTACTACCTCTTTCTAGGATGATCTGTGCACACCAGGAATACCTATTTTAACCTTTAAAATTATATATTTTACTAAGGTTTTGCTTTGTACCATACATGCTCCAAAGCATTGTTTTAGGATGAAATGACATGCTAGGTGGTACTGCATTGATGGCATTGACTGGTGTGATCCATTAAAGGGCACTGTCAGCTTGTTCCTTAGTTTGGAGCATACATATACAATATAAGTTCTGGCACAAACCCATTCTACACATGTTGTAAAATACATTTAGCGATATGAAAAACACAGTTTTGTACCTGTTTTGGTTGTTTTCAACAAAAGTCAACATTCCCTCGTCCCGATCAAAAAGTACCCACCACCGGAAGCCTCGCTAGGTTCAGAACGCACATCAGGCACGAGCGCAGTCACGAGGCTCAATTTTTTACCATGCCACTTGTAATTATAGGATTGCCCAGTGAATTATTAAATGCTGAATTGGTGGTGGTATATAAAAGCCAAAACCGAGCACTGAGAGCAACACGTTTTAAATTTTTAATCCTGACCCAAAATCCTGCGCAGTGAGCGCACATACAAAATCCCACATGTGCAAGACATATGCTCTGTCAGCATGCCGGATTTTGGGTCAGGATTAAAAATTTAAAATGCGTTGCTCTCAGTGCTCGGTTTTGGCTTTTATATACCACCACCAATTCAGCATTTAATAATTCACTAGGCAATCCTATAATTACAAGTGGCATGATAAAAAATTGAGCCTCGCGACTGCGCTCGTGCCTGATGCTCGTTCTGAACCTAGCGAGGCTTCCGGTGGTGGGTACTTTTTGATCAGGACGAGGGAATGTTGACTTTTGTTGAAAACAGCCAAAACAGGTACAAAACTGCATTTTTCATATCGCTACATGTATTTTACAACATGTGTAGAATGGGTTTGTGCCAGAACTTATATTGTATATGTATGCCTCCAAACGAAGGGAACAAGCTGACACTGCCCCTTTAAGAGGAGCTGTGAACCATACACCAGTCAGTAATGACAGCTAGCCTATGGGTCTATGGATGGCCACTTCAGAGACTAGTCTGCAGTGGTGCCAGAGAAAGTATAGAGTGGACAGACCACCTGGCTGGGCAGACCGTGAATACATGATAGCATTCTGTCACTGCAGTGTTGGATGCAGGCACTCAAAAGGTTGGGAAATGAGGCACACTGGTTTTAATATTGTGGGACAAATCAAACACAAGTTCAGCAAACTGGAAGCTAGTTACTTAACAGCACTCTGCCACTGATCACAGCATGCACACTAGCTGAGTGTCCTAATAATTGAGTGGTAATGACTCACATTGAGTCTTTTGTTGGATCCCCCTCTTAAACTGCCAGATAATTGCAGCTCTTAATGAGCTGTTAATCACACCAGGCCACCTGGAACACTGAGGGAGGTTAGCAAAAGGACTACAGTCTACTAAAGTAGGGACTTTTTCAACTTCATTAACAGCCATGAAAAACCTGCACTAGTCCAGAAGGACAAGTAGAGGGTTAGCTGCACTAGCCCTGGCCAATTTGCACTAGGTTCAGGGCTAGTAAAACAATGTTAAGGTTGAACCTTGATTAATGTATGTAGGTCATTACAATATAAATAAACAACACTCTGCTCATATACTCCAGGAAGCATGCTAGTATGTTAAGAAACGTGTTATACAGTTATTCTGCTATTGATTAAAAATAGAATATATTTTCACAGTATTGTGTAGTCCACAGCAAGTTTGCCAGTGCACACTTGTATTTTCCAGTACATATAATGTTTCACTTAGCTTACATGTGATCATTAGTATAAATGTGTCTACAGTGCTTTTGTACTTAACAGAAAGGTCTAACTGAACCATAAAATATTTATACTCAGTTTACATGTGGAATTATTTTTTTCAGATTGAAAATCACCCTTTCTGAGTATTATTTGTGTCCTTCATGCAACCCATGTTATAAGCGCAATTACCCACTCCAGGGTGTGGGGTTATAGGCATTTAATCCACGCCTGTGGCGCTGTGAGGACACTCGGCCTGTGGCCTCATACCTCACAACACACCGCAAGCATGAATTAAATGCCTATAACCCCACATCCTGTCATGGGTTACTGCTAACTTAATGAGAACCTATATCAGTGGTTTGCCAAGTTCCTTAATATCAGTAGCCCAATAAAAGAGCTTAGGAGGAAAATAATTCGCTTGCACTGGTTCTTTTTAGTCCTTTTAAGAGGAATACTGATCTTTTCAGGTTGTGGTACAGTGTTAACTTCAGGTTTCCAGAGTCAAGTAAACTTCTTGTGCTGCCATCCCTTAATAGGAATGGTGATTCCCAGGGGCTACACATGAATAGATATTCTGAGATAGAGAGTTTAGGAGAAGCTGCAGAGTGTCTTAGATTTTTAAAGCCCACTATGGACTTTTGGCATTTGTACCTGAAGCTGGGAGTTGTAGCCCCTAACAAGTAAAAAGGACTTTGTTATACCAAATGCCTAGGCTTCCAGTATGGAGAGAGGGTACCTAGAATGCCATCAGAGAACAGCACTGTATTTTAGCATCTGCTATGCATGATTTACCTGCGAGATACTTGCGTATATAACTTGTTCTTTGCTGAAACATAGTCTGTGTACCCTGATCCAATGAGCTTGATGTGTGTACATCTTTGATGTGACAGTACTAGAGGATGCACCAAAGGCCACAAGGTACACTGGTAACTGTTTATCTATGGAGGTTTTGATCCAGTCACCAAACTAGGGCGGAGACGGCCCAGCCATATCAAAGAACATGCAGCTGCTGTGATTGCATTAGAAAACTCGCACCCCAGGGAATAATCAAGCCACTTGCCACCATGCCATAAACTCTACTAATTTGCAGGGGGGCAGTCCGCTGAATACAGCTGGAAAAGGTCACCTTGGATGGAAGTAGCATGCGCCAATTTAACAAATAACTTTTCCAACAAAGAACCAATGGTAATCTGCCCAAAGAACAGAGTCACTGAGACTCATGTAATGCCAATTGTGCCCAGATTTAGATAATCCTTGTAGGTAGGAGTACACATAAAAAATGCTATGGCTATTTCACTTAATACTGTGTTAAATATTACTTAGCACATATTGCATAATATTTTATATTGTACCTTGCTGTAAATATAATTGCATTTGGTTTATAATGTCATAAGCTTTTATCAAAAGCGGATTCTCTAAGCACTTTGTTGTGATACAGTCTTAAAAAAGAGATATGCCTAAATGAGGATATCATGGTATGGAAAAATGAAAAATTAATAAGACTGAATGCTCCCGGCACAGCAGGAGCTGAACACACTGAACCCTTGTTTCTATAGCTACCATTTCCTGTGTTCTTATGGGTGCTACAGGCCATTTCTGAGCATGAGTCAGGACAAATACTCTAGGACTTAATCTATCTAGGTCCTACTTACCGGATTAGGAACATGGGATTAGTTTGTCGTCCCCCCCAATCCCAGCAGACAGAGAACGTGCTCCAGTTTCCTAATTTTCCAAACACCACATTCCTTGTCATAGCAACACTCCACAAACCTTGTCCATATTCAAATCATTACCAAATTTGTAACTGCAAGTAACACCAATTGGCAATGTGCCATGTGGGGGATGAGATGCAAATGTTTACAGTCATTCATTGTAGACATTTTCAAGAACCAAACAAGACATTATTTCTAGACCAGAGTGTTATATTATTCTCCATTATGTCCATTATGGGATCCTGTTAATAGGATGAAATGTCTAATTCACAGCAAAGTACCAAGGTCATTCAAAACACATTTTACATTAATTGCAAAAATGTGTTCTGAATTACCTTGATCCACAGCACTGTACCAAGGTCATTAAGAACATGTTTTTATATTTATTTCTATGCTACGGTGTATGAGTGTAGATTCAGAAGTATGCAGTGCACTGCATAACTCATCTAACAGCACAATAGATATGAATTAGTCATCAGATGTTGGATTACATGCTTGTCAGTGCTTAGAATGTGTGCGTGTAGCATTCATGAATCAGAAGTTCCTACAAAGCCCAAGTATAGCAGACAGGCAGCACTAATATATGACTGGTTTCAAGCCTGACAGACTTACAAGCATCTTATGAGAACCTAAGGACCTTAAGTAGTTTACATCTAATAAAATGAAAAAGTTGAAATGGTGGTGGTGGACATTAAAAGCAAGACTGTCAAGGTAATAAGTGTACAAACCTTTTGGCACAAGAGTTGCTCAAAAAAGAGCCATATGGTGGATGGCTGTACTGCCAGTGCAAACATAATAGCAGCGGGTATTTTTCACACTTGACCAAAAAGCACAACCGGATCCATGCTCATCAGTAGGCAATAACTCTTCCAGAGAATCATATGAAACAAGATGTATTGTTTAAGTAGAAATCTCCATCTATGGCTTATGTTGAAGGGGTTCTTTGAGAAGCAACAGCAACAGCTGGCAGTGCTCAACTATCTAAGGAGGCATAATACTGCTGGATCAGAAATCATGATCACCCAAGCATCTGGAAGCTATTTAAAAGTCTAGTCACCATTCTTGAGTCCTATGAAACCATTACTCTGAAAGTCGGTTCCGAAATGATATGCATAAATTCTTCCTCGTATGCATTTTTTGTTACTCTGAAAGTAAACTCTGAAATGGCATGCCTAATTTCCACCCCATATGCATTTCCAGGGGCCAAGAGTGGATGTGGGAAGCTAGCACTTGGATTTGAGGCTGGAAGACATGCAAACCATGGCATTTTGTCCCGGCCATGTGGGGTTAGAGCAACATTTCGCCTCCACAGTGGGCCAGGAAGAGGACGCACAAGCTGGCTAGATAAACCAGCACACAACATGTGAAAGTACAATAAAAACCTGAAATAGGCCTCTTGTTAGTAATCCATTGTTTTAATGTCTGTGCAGGCACAGTGCAGGCTCTTTGCAGAACATGGCTGTCAAAGGCATCCGAAGTAGAGTAGCTGACTGTGAGAGATGTCAGGTTTGAACCTGAAATAGTGGTGTCTCAGTTCATAATATAATAAGCATACAAAGTATTATGGTTATCAAAATATAGTGACAATATAGGTTTCCTTGTTTGGGACACAAAATGGCTGCTACACTCCCAGAGACAGCAAACATAGAAAATACTAGTAGGGCAACCATGTGCAACGAGCCTGAGCTGTCACCAAGAGGTTCAGATTCCAACTCACCTTGTGAGTGAATCTGAACCTTGAGGTGGCAACACTGGCTGGCTGGGCATGGTTTTGCCCAACCAGTATTTTTTATATTATATAAAGCAAGAATGGTAGTGTTTTTAATAAGTTGCTAAATAACGGTATATAAGTGTAAAGTTGTTTTGTTTACTACTACAATTCATTGTGACAGAGAGTCGTCCTGTTGTTTTTTGTGCTCTTTAATGAATTGTAGCCATTCTCTACAGACCTCTAAAAACAACGTAGTGGTCATCTCATTGATTCCATTGAGTTTCAAGTGTGATGGCCACGTGCTTGTTTTCAGGTGCACTGAATAACCAAGTGGACTTATCATTTTAGCTCATAGAAGATAGTTGTACCCCAGAAGGGTACAACCATGACCCATGACCTTTGCACTGTGGTACAACAGTGTTCTCTAAGGACAGAAATCCATGCAGAACAAGCTTCATCTTTACACTATAACAGGTTATCAGCTTTAGGTCAATGGACAAGAGACTGGAGGTCCTGTGAAGCAAAGAAATCTTGAAAACCACTTCATACCAACATAAAGCATGCTGAACACGGAACAGCCCATTTCCAGATGTGCCTTGGGGAATGTGCAAGGAAATGCAATAAGCATTATGTTAAAATAAAGGAGTAAAAATTAAAGTACAGCACTGGCTGCAAATACAAAAGGGCTAATAGAGAAATGTGGTGCAAAATGAGTTACTGCAAAGCAGAGGGCAACAGTGCAAATATACTGTGCTAATTTGGAGACAAATGCAACAGGCATACAGAGGACAGTTACAAGGGACCAGGGTACTGTGCTATGTGTAGAGTGAAGTACACATATGCAAAATACTAAAGGGCATTGCATTCAGTATGGGCAGCCAAACCAACAAATGAGGAGTATACAAGGCAGTTAAGAGCAGTGAGTAAGAAAACAAATTGAGCCCATAAAGAGGAAGGGGGCTGAATGAGTGGAGTGGAATGAGGGTTAGAAAGGAAGGAAGAAGAGTTGGAGAGGTGGTTAAGTGCAACAGCAGACATTTGAGATGTGGTCATGGAGTAGTAGCGCAGAGGGTGAGAAGGAAGAGCAGATGGGTGGGAGTGGAGGCTAGACCAAAACCAGGGGAGCCTATAAGAAAAAGCAGCCTAACAGGAAAGTAGGGAAATGATAGAGGGAGCCAAATAAGAATTTGGGGATTAGAGAGGCATAGTGAGAAGACTAGGCATCTACCTTTGAATGAGAGGAGCGAGGAGTAAAGGGAACGTGATGAATGCAGGTAGGCCAGAAAAGATGAACTAAGGAGAAGTAGAAAAGGAGGTGCCATTGGTGTTCCTTGCAAAAAGATATTATGATAAATGTTGTTTAATTGACTTTTTTAAAGTATTTAGGCATCAACTCTTACTCTCAGCATCCTGCTGCAAAAGAAGTCAAGCCTTTGTCTTTCAAACTTTTATGTGAAACATGTTTTAATAGAATACATACTGTAAGTCTAAATGCTGCTATAAGTCATACATTACTGTGCATGTCAGTGGGAACCAATATAAGGCATTATAGCAAAAATGATCACAGTGCATGTGCAGAAAAATCCAGTTTGATAGTTAAGACATCACATCTGTTTTCAGTATGTTCAAGAAATAGAGTAACCAATACCAACCACTCTAATTATGATCCAAGTTTAAAAAATATTTATTGTGTCAAATCAATGCTAGTTTCTCATTATACACTATACAAAACTCAGAGTGGTAAACAGTAGCTGTATTAATGCACCTATAACTTTAAAACTGCAAAATGGATTTTTACAAATATTTCTGGGTCTGACTCTACAGTTATTCTCACTGCATTCCTACAGTTTTATTCCAGCACTCCAAACAATGGCTAAGATATTGAAGGTCAAGGACAGTAATTTGCTACAGAAATAAAGGTGAACCTTACTGTGCAGTGACAGTAACCCACCACTGTAATACAGCCTCTGACCATTCTTTATCATTTAAAGGTCCTAGTCATTTGATTTCATATTAGCTGGTGTGTAATCATGCAAGAAATGTACAGTACACCACATTTAACTTCTAAAGAAAACATGGAACTATGCAAATCTGACCTTCAACCTCCTAATATATATTATAGTGGCATGGTAGCGCCTCTATAGTTAGGGTTGAGTAGCCACTTTAATGCAAAACCTCATTTTGTACCTTAATAACTTTGTCACTGTACAATGGATTTGCCTGAAATTTTGCACACATAGTCTGGTACCATAGATTAATGGATCTGCCAAGTTGTGTTACGGTCGGATGTACAGTTGTGGAGCTACAGAACACCAAAAAATGTAAATAAAGAACTTTTAGCGCATTTCTTTGCTTGCGCCCACAGCCCGCATGGTTTGTCCATGTGATCCGAAAACTTCAGAGAAGATGCAGCCTTGGTCACCAATGTGCCTTTCGAAGATTTGGTGAAAAAATATTAAACCATTCAAAAGTTATTAAAAAACGAATTTTCAATTATAATCAATGGGAAAAGTTAGCAAAAATCATGAAACTTTTGTGAGAAGCCCTTTTTACTGTCGCAGATGGCCCTTTTACTTTCGTGAGGCAGCCATTTTGTTTACCATTAGTGACACAGAAAAATGCCTGGCATTTAAAATTGGGACCCTCTTGGTTAACACGGACTGTTGTGTTTACCTAGCCGGGTCCTGAGGATGCCGGCCATATCTTTTTTGGGGGGTTAACCCCCCAACCCCAGAAATGCATTTTTAAAATTTTTAGTAAAATACTTTCGCAAAATACCTTCACAAATGAGAAAGTAATTTGCGAAAGTATTGCCAAAATAACTGCAAATCTTTGCCAGCCTCCTGCAACAAAATGGTTTGGTCTTTTGGGTTGAAATTTGCAGGGCTGCAAACCCTGGTCCCACAGATGTGCTTTTTGTTGATTTGGTTCCAAACTATTACAGTGGCCCAAAGTTACAGCACTCCGAGGTTCAGCAATTTCCCCACAGGATAACACTGCGGCGTCCATGACACCTTTCGGGACCCGTATCTCAAAAACGGTTTGGGATACAGATTTTTCGTCAAAAAATTCAGAACTAGGTTGGAAGGTCATGAAACCCATGAAATGTGAACTTTTTTTCTAGCTTGTACGGTTCATGAGATATTTGCAATTTACTGTTTCAATTGTTCATTTTCATGTCCGAGGGCGACTATTATGCCCACAGACTTCATATTCGCAGCGCTTTTTGCTGCCCCTATCTCGGACACAATGTGCCATATGGATTCGGGCAACTTCATGTTGGGTGGGAACTAGTCACTCTCATGATTACAACAGCACTTCAATTTTTTTTACTAGCTACTATGGTTCCCTAGATATGGGCAAATTGATGTTACAAAGCTTCTTTGCCTTATAGGGCTGTTGTATGGCTCTGTGCTTATGTGTAAGTGGGAGTGCAGGGCCCGGAGGGTCCGCGCTTCCACAAACACATATCATTACACAGTACTGGGCAGCTTGGTGGGAGCATGGGGCCCTTACTATTTCTATTACACTTTCTCAAAAAGAAGGGAAATTCATTGCAAAAAAACTCTGTTAATGCATCAGTTAGGGTTGTTTCCACAGCAATCAAAGTGTGGAAATGCGATGTTAGTTACCAGATTCCTGATCTTTCTAACCACCTATTACCTTTCCTCCACAGCCCAATAGATGCCGAGGTGTGCCATAGGGTCGTGCGGCTTCTCACGCCATTCTCCTTTACTGTACCATATCAACCTGTTTACATATGGAATGGGGTGAGAGTCAGGATGCACAACCCTATGGCACACCTTGGCATCTGTTGGTCTGTAGAGGAGGGAAGGAGGGGTGGTGGGGTGGTTGGGGTGTCAGGGTCTGGTAACCCTAACATTACATTTCTACACTTTTGTTGCTGTGGAAGCAACCCTAACTGATGTATTAACAGAGTTTTTTGCAATGTATATAGATATATGTGTCAAAGAGGACTGTAACTTGGCTATGGTGTAGTTTGTGTAGAAAGACATCCCAAAGAAAATTAAGCAATGAATCAGTTTCAGAGTCGCACTCACTCACCAGTCCAGAAAGGTTAGCTGAGGCTGATTAATTTTTACCAAAAACAGAGCACTAATTTACAATTTAACACAGACCATCTACAGTCACATTCAACTTTTAAAAATAATATTTAGAAAATAGAAATAATTATGCAAAGCAATAGCAAGAATGAAATGTAAGCCTAGAAAATCTGGCAACTCTTTTTGGTTTAAAAATAATGGCCTGCTTGAGAAAGGATCAGTGAGATCCGACGCTCCAGGGAATGAGTGCAGTTTTTATCCCCTGTTGGCATGCAACTTGTAATAAAGGCACTTTATAAGCATCCATACTTTTGTGGACCATTTTGATGTTTCTCTGCACATCTTCTCTCTTTTTTGAATATAAAAAAATATATCATGCCCAGTAGCATAATGCTAGGCATTTAAGTTGACCATGTTGATGACATAGTTTTTCATGGGGATTCTGAGCAGTCACACATGGGGCATCAAACGCGATAATGAGTGTCCATTACCAACAACTGCTGCCCCAGTGAGGTTGTGCGACTCCCCCAGTTACAGAACTGCTCCCTGGTGGCACAGGGGAGGAAGTCATGTGGGCAGAAATGCATTTCTCCAGAAAGTGGATGAAATTTGGTCACAGGATGCTAGAGATGTTGTAAAGACATACAGCCAAGCTTGGGATGGTGAGCATGCATGATCCCAGATGCACTAAATCCAGGTACACCCCATTTCTCATAGAAATTGAAAGTACTTAGTTTCCCAGAGAGACTCTCCAAGTTCCTTGCTCTTACTCTAGCAAACAAAAAACAAGAAGAGACACTATCTATGTGTACCAAACTCTATTATAAGGATAACTGGCCAGCTCAGAATTTCGCTGTTCAGCAACACTACTCATGAGATATTCCTGAATCCATTTTCATCTTGGCATAACACCATGAACACTTTGTTTATCAAAACATTCCAAGCAATTTTGCAAGTATGCTGCTCCCTTTTCTTGTGCAGTATATACTTTCTGATATATGGTTGCTTCTAGCCCCAGTTCCAGGGATAGCATTCCATGTTAATTGTACTGAATCACGTTTCTAGTACTGTATGACTGATGTAGGTATTTGGTATAAGGATGTGACACACAAGAATAGCAAATTGCAAGAAGAAACCTATGAAGGATCATTAGAAAGGCTACAGAAAGCTGGCTCAGTAGCATGGAGTGCTGAGGCGCTGAACTCCTCACCTCCTGCCATGCCAGTGATCACGGTTTGGAAATGGATGCAGGTTGCTTAGGGGCTGGCAGGTTGAGGAAGGATTGAGCATCTGTAGGACTGCTCTTCTCCCTTGGGGAGAAGGGATGCTGTGCTTTGCTGCTGACTGCCACCTGGAGGTATCTAGGTGGGAGCGCAAGTGAGGTACACAGAAGGGAATGGATCCCATGCACAGTGCCAGGGACACTCTGCAGAGATGGAGCACATACATCATGCTCACTGAACATCTGTGGATACAAGGGAGAAAAAGTGGAAACATGGAGGCCTAAGCTTCATGAAAACCTGCTTGTGTCCTGACAGTCTACCCTACTGATCCGATCCTGAGGCCACACTGGATTGTCTGCCTGGGGGTGGATGGCCCTTCCCTTGCCACCACCGTCATCTGGAGAAATCCGCAGGAGTACCTGCTTCTGTACCCTGAGAAGATAACTGGATGACTGCTGGGAACAGGGACAGGGCTGATAAGTCATCCAGACATGGCTAAGGAGGATAAAAACCTCAGTAGGAAAAAAAAAAAGGCTAAAGAAGAGAACACATGTCCAAATAGTCGATGTTCTGTAACTCTCACTCAACTACTCACAAACACAATAATGCTCAGAACACAGTACAAAGCATCATGGGTAACGGAATGGAATTCCATGTGTAGGGTAAGCTGATGAGGCTACACTAGGAGCAAATGCAGCCAGTAAGCAGTCGTTCTCATTTTGTTCCAGTGTAGACAAAGTTCGGCAAACTACAGGAATGAGTTTAGTCCTTTTGTGACCCCCTCGGTATAGTGCATTCATTATCTCAGCCAAGTAGTGTTCTAACTCAGCCCCAAAGGAAAACAGACATGGTATTCTCAGAGGTAGCGTAAAGGAGAGGTACTAGTATGAAAAAGGAGCAGTGTGTCAAATACTGCTCTGAGTCTATAGCAGAAAAACTGCAAACATCAGTCTTTATATATAAGGGTATTGGTATGAAAACAGATGTTTTTTTCCTTACAGTATGTCCACATTTGAGGCTTACTCATTTTCTGCTTGTGACATCACAATCTTTTCAACAGCAACAGACTGACGTCAGCTCCTGAATAGGCCTCAGCTGTAAGTGAACGCTAAGGGAAAATGCAGATATCTCTTAGTAGTATTATACAATTGCTTGATTGTTTGAAAACGTTACATAACTGATGTTGATAGTAATTGTAATTTATAACCAGTAACTTGTGCCCTACTTTAATACTTTCTTAAAGCATCCAAGGTTGGGGAGCAGAAGTGTCTGTCTTGTTCTGCCCCATTAAGAACCAGATAATTACAAGCACAATACCACTACAGGTTCCATACCAACTGTACTGACACTGGTGCTGCAGAAGCAGCTGTTAATGTCTCTGTGTGTACCTGCTATACATGATGCTGTTCCCAAAGAGGGCTGCTTTCCATGTTAACAACAATAAACTAGACTCCTATTCGTAACTAGGGGAAACCACTAAAAGTGGGAAAAAACACACTCAGAGTGTGAGGCTTCATGTTTGTCTTCAGCACCTGATGATGATGATGTCTGTTAGTTGACTAATGGGTGGAAAATCAGTGCAACAGCTGCAGCTGCATCCCTTGAACTACAAAAAGTTTACATCCCTCAGGCTGTTCAACACTGCCTTCATCAGCCTTCTCAGCATTAATGTTTGAGCCGTAAGCTTCCAGCATTTCATCAACCACTGGCTTGTATGGTACACACATCCAGAGCCCGCTACACTTTCTGAGCACCACCAAGATGTTTGCTTTGTGCATGCACACAAGCATACATAAAAACTACACTGCATGCACCTTTACACATAATGACGTCCAAACTGTCACTTTTGCCAGTGCTAAGACCAGCCTGGTCACTTATAATATTATGCTACTGGTTATAAAACCTGCTCTGTGCTGGCAGTTTTTAAAAGTTCAAGCCAGCTCAGTGTGCAAGTGTCACCTTTAGTATGCATAACTAACACTATACTCTTGAAAAGCCGGTTAATGATGGACAAACAGCAGTATAATTCTGATGCTGTCACTGTCTTTTTGCTGATATTGCCCTTTCCAGCCTCTGGTAACCCAATGTACTTCTGGTGCAAGAATTCCCAAATTTCAAGAACCATCATTTACCAAATCCTGTGCCATATGTGTCTACAACATACTTTGCTGGCATAATGCTGACAGTGTATGACTGAGGCCAATTCATGCTCTTTCAATCCGGTGCCAGAGTATGACATTATGGCAAGGTTCCCATGTAGTACTGGCATACCATTACTCTAGGTACTGGTGTAAATTAGGCTAGTGTGTAGCCTACCTGGACCTGGCTTGATGGTGCTGGGTGGTAAAGCATTACACTACCATGCAGAAAGACTTGGGATCAGTGGCCGGTTGCATAAAACCTGGCTTATGATTAGCCTAAATAGATGGT
This sequence comes from Neoceratodus forsteri, assembly GCA_016271365.2. Taxonomy (NCBI): domain Eukaryota; kingdom Metazoa; phylum Chordata; order Ceratodontiformes; family Ceratodontidae; genus Neoceratodus; species Neoceratodus forsteri. The sequence continues at coordinate 782,545,580 of CM028133.1, forward strand.
CTTAGTACTTAAAAGTGGTCTTGTCTAAGTCTGGCAGTTAAGACAGTTGCAGGATCAAAAAACTGTCTTGACTTACACAAGACAGGTCTTATCCTGATGTTGCCTAGCAACATAGACTGGACTTCAAATCAGACTTGTACACTGCTGAAGAAAAAAAAACCAAGATGGCTACCAATTGCAAGAACAGAGTGTGATGTTAACAACTGTAGTGAATGTACTAAACAGAGCTACAGAAGAAACTGGTATTCTGCAGCACACTAGTGGTGAGAAACTTTTTTTTGTCCCCAAACATACTGCTTACTTTAATTTTTGAACTTATATGACTTCTCTCCTTTTTGTTTGATGTTGTTGGGAACATAGGAGTCTTATCAAATCTGTTGCCAGATACAGCTGCTCACTGTGCGGTTTTATACTGGCCCAACCAGCCCTGTATAACACTTTCCTATCCCTTTCATACTCAGCCTTCCTTCATACTCGGGCACCTTCATAATTTCCCCCAATACTGGTATAATTCAACACACTCTCTTATACTCAGCCCCACATGCTACATTCCCATTTCAGTCCACCTCTCTACCAGCCTCCACCCTGCAGCTCATACTGAGCCCCTCGGGAGTGAACAACACCCTGTGCAGCAGGCATTGTTTAAGTAAATAAGGCCAGTCGAGCACTGTAAAGTTAGCTACCATGTGGCTTTAATAATCCCCCATCCCACCACCATAAAATCTGCCAGGACTATTTTCGTACTGCGCGATGTGGTTAGGCTGTCTGACAGTTCTCAAGCCTTTTAACTTCTGACTGGTTGTTGTTTAAGAGCCGTGAGTGTGACTCGCTGCATTGCAGTCTACCAGATACTGAGTCTCCTGCTCCCAAATTCCTTGTGGCAGGCAATTACATTTGCTGTCAGAGTGGCAGCTCAGTACATGCAGAGAGGTGCACTTGCACTGCCCCATCTCTAAGCCACATGGAGCAGGCCAAAGCCTGAGCTCCCGTGTGGGTTAAAGTAGTAAGTGCCTTGGCATTTTTTTCACTCTTTGCCTGTCACTCGCCTACCAGCAGCTGCCCCAGGATAGATTTCATTGATACAGCAGGACAGACTCATGTTCAGAGCTCAGAAAGTGCAGATCATGACATCCGCAATGTATTGTGAGCCAAGTATTCCGTAATCGGCAAATTGTTTGTCTGTTACAATGCCCCCGTGGAAACGAGCAATACTGCTCAGTATGCTTTTTCAGGTGAAACTTTCAAGTTAAATAAATAATAAATGGCATATTACGTTAAAATCAGATTGCATAAAGTGTGTAAGGAAGTTTATAGATCTTTTTGCTTTATATACAGTGAAAGGAATACTGCATTATATTCACATTTATTTACAGAAATAAAAGAAAAAATAACTGATGTATATGTGCATCTCAGCCCATGTTTAATGCGAGTGCTGGTTGCTGTTATGGCTATTTTGATTAAATTGTTTCTTTTGAGTGTTATTTTATTTTAAATTATATTTTGGTTATAGATGATTGACTGAGCAAGAATTCTCTTATGAAGGGGTACTCCCTGAAAAGCAGGGGCTATTTTTGGTTGGATTAATATTTGAATTAATAAATTGTTTTTATTCAGATTTCAATTTTTGTGAGTGGGCTTGATTGATCCAATCAGTGTTTGAGTAGTTTCAGGGCTTGACTGGCTGTAGCTCCTCTGTTATGAGATGTTTTTTGCCTTATACCAATGTGAGTTGCGCCAGACCTTCCTTCGTCAAACAAATACCTATCAACATTTCACCCCAAAATGTGGAACAAGGTATGCCATAAAATGTGGTACAAGTAGGCAAAATGTGGGATGCTATCAAATCTTTAACATGAAGTCTGAGCACTGTATAAATATGAGTGAAGCTCACAAAATGTGCCCTTTTTTTTCCATCGGGGATTTATACTACTTTGGTGGGCTGCAGCTAAGTGTTCGCCAACCTGCCAAACTCTGGGGGTCTTTCGGGAGCTTCTAATGCTATGCGTGTCCCGTGAACCCCTGGAGCCAGCTTGCAGGCTTCATCCTGCCATGGCCCATCACTTTTTCCTCCTGGTTTCTCTCCATTACCTGAGGCCCAGAGAGAGATGATGCATCATGGAGGTGCGCATGCATCCTCTTACTCCGTGACAGCCTCCTCCACCACTCTATTGGCCTTGTGCCCTGGCACTCAACTGTGCTGCCTCCTGACCTCCACCACGAGGCACCCAAGAGACGAGGAAGCACAGATACTTCCCCGGAGGAGAGCTACCAGCTGGCAGCTCTGTTCTGCACCGCAGCCTCCCCTGTGCTGACCTCCAGCAACCTCGCCTCATTCCCTAACATGGGTCGTTAATGTGGCAAGAAGTGAGGTGTCCGGTGCCTCAGCACCACCTGGTTTGCATGAAATGTGTTGTTATTTTAATAATAAAAGTTTCACATTCATTACTAGATTTCTTTGCATTAAAACCTTGATGCTGGATATGGTAGAGATCTTCTCATTGTGGAACAGGAGGCTTTGATGAGGTAAATTGGGAAACCATTCCTCATAATTGTGTGGGATAGTTGAAGTTATGCCTACACAATATTGGGACCCTTTGACCCCCCCACACTAGACACCAGGGAAAGGATTCTTAATTTGTTTTCATATATTTGCTATCAGGAAAACTTGCCCACTGGTACACTAGGGCCTGGATATTCAAAGGGGTTACACCTGGCACAACAGAGTTGTACCAGCACAACCCCACACAGCACCACGGTGGGATATTCAAAAGGCTGACTGGCACAGCACAAATCTTGATGTGCCAGGGTGTAATGGTAATGTATGTGGTGCAAATGCAGGGGGCATGTCCATGCATATGTGGCACATCCCATATTCAGCCTGGGATGTGCGGCGAGTATGCTGGCACAACCCTGCATTGCACCACATGGGGGGCTCAAAGTTGAGCCAGTGAAAAGGAGGAACAACTCCTGGCCACTACAGACAGGCTGCTGTATTGCAAGGCACAACAGCAGTCGCCAGCTGTGGGTGGCCACCCACCCACCGAAACACCATCCACAAGCACCCATACAGGCCCTGGTAGTCTAGTGGTACCCCTCCTCTCATTGGCTGGATCGTGGGCAAATATCAAGTGAGATCCCTGGCAGTCCAGTAGGCCCCTCCCCATAGCCGGATCGCGGGTTACATGAAATATATACATTCCCTGGTAGTCTAGTGGCACCCCTCTCTCCTGCGTTGCCACCACCAGTACATAACATACTTTATCCCTGGTAGTCTAGTGTTCCTCCCTCACTTAGCCCCAATCGCCAGTATGATGAACCATTGCCCTTCCGGGTAGTCTATTGGCCCTTCACCCCGCCCGTATGCCCGATTGGGCAGCCCAACAGATCATACCACCTGGTGGTCCAGTGGCAATGCCACCCCGCTACCCACACAGGACCACTTGCCCACCCAGCTCCCTTCCCCATCATCAGCAGGCAGCTGCAACCCACCCGCATACCGGCTGGCCACCTGCTGAATGACAGATTACAGTATAGGCTTGCAGGGCATACTGTACTAGACAGCCACAAATATGTGAATGAAGTCATTCATATATTTGTGGCTGTCTAGTACAGTATGCTCTGTAAGCCCATTGGTCCACAGTGGACCAATGGGCTTACAGACCATGCTGTAATCTGTCATTCGGCAGGCAGTATGGGAGGGTTGCTGCTACCGCCGGGCGATGGGGGTCTGGGTGGCCAAGGGGTCCTGTGTGGGTGGAGGGGTGGGGTGACACTGGACCACCAAAGGGTATGATCTGTTGGGAGCTACCTGTGATTGGGGTTACGGGCAGGGTTAAGGGCCACTAGACTACCAGGGATTGTGTATATGTCATGTACTGGTGGTCGCGGCTACAGGAGGGAAGGGGTGCCACTAGACTACCAGGGAATATATATTTCATGTATCATGAATATTGTATGTATATTTATATATAATATCAATGTATATTTCATGAATATGTATTTCATGATCGCGGCTATGGGGAGGGAGGGGGGTACCACTGGACTGCCAGGGATTTCAGTTGTACATTTGTCTGCAATCGGACCAAGCGGAGGAGGGTACCACTAGACTACCAGAATGTGTTTTCCATCCTATTCCCATCATGGCTATGGGGCTGAGGATGCGCTTAGGACCCCTCAGTCCACATATGTCAGTCTGTGCAGGTCGCCAGGTAATTCACCAGGCTGTTCTGAGTATCGCATGCAAATGGGGCCATAACTACATGCTAATAACCCAGTTGTGCCATGTATATATTATGGCCTAATTTGCATGCCCTTCTGAATATTGGGGTGCTGCACCCAGCACAACTGCATTTGTGGTAGTGCATCCCTGTGCTCCCTATCTGTGGCTTGCACCTTGCACAGTGCCACTGCGCCACATGCAGTCCGGTACATATTTAGTGGTGCTGCACCATGGCGATCACTGCTTGAAAATCACCTGGCTCAGCCCCAGCGCAGCTCAGCTGTGCGTGCCCACGCTTGCTCCATTGCTGGGCACAGTCTGAATATCCAGGCCTAGGGGTATTATATAAAACTCTAACACACTGACACAATGCTAACCCATGGATCACCAATGATAAATTATTTTAATAATGCTGGGCCACTAGTCCAAAGATTCTCCATTAGCCACCACCATGGCTACTACTTATAATTACTGGCAAGTAGGCCATCTAGGTGACATTTTGTTGTGTTGTTTTTTGAGTCCCCCCCAAACAAACAACATTTCTCCTTTTTTTCTATCTGTTCTCTGATTTTCTTTTTCTTCCCTATATCTCTGCCTTCCTAATTAGCCTTAACTGTTATTTTTTTGTCTAAAACTCATTTCTTTAACTCATATGTTGTTCTGTTTCTACTTTGTATCTGTCCACTCTGTGTCTCTGCTCTCACTACTGTAGTTTCTCCATATTAACCTGTTTGTCTCTTTTCTTTTAATAGGTCTGACAGGATGCTGACTGCTTCCCTATCAGATAAGTATTACTCTACGTCTAACCTGTCCTGTCCTTCCTATTTACTGCCAAAGAACTACAGATCCTTTGTGACTTCTTTCCTCTATTTTATTTTACAGGTCCAATGAACTTCATTCCTTCAAGTCCTACTTCTGGCTCCCTGGCACCCAGGTAAGGCACCCTCTACATATTACCTACACTTGATGGGTTTACTGTCAGGATTTGGTTGTGCCCGTTAGAGTGTGTGTGTGTGTGTGTGTGTGTGTGTGTGTGTGTGTGTGTGTGTGTGTAAGGTTACACAAACTGGCACTTTTTTCCACTAAGCCTTTTGCCTTGGCGGTTCATGCAGGTGGGATCTCAGCCCTGTCCCTGCCTCTTCCATCTGGCATTCACCTTCCCCAGACTGCAGAACCCAAAGTCCTCCCATTGATTGCCTCCTTCCCCGGGTGGGGCTCAGAAGGAGAGGGCTGTCCTGCCCCCATGCAGTGACTCCCAAACAGAATTGTGCTGGTGGTACAGGTGGTAGCACAGGATGGAGGCTGGCGGGCAGGGCTTTATGAAGCATACATCAACCATTTCTCCATTCTCTCCATTTCGATCCCCTGTCATGGTGGCACATAAGTGTGTACGCATGGTAGCACACACATGCTATGGAACCATGCTCCATCCCTTCGATGTTGCACATGCTTCTAGCACTACCCCCCAGCCTTCACCTGTGGCAGCCAGCTGCTGAGTCAGCATACCTCCTCACCCCAGGAGAGAAGAGAGGTCTGACAGTTGCTCAGTCCTCTTGTTCCCATCCGCGGCAACCCTCCAGCAACCTGGGCATGTTCCTAAACTTGGGTCACCAACTTGGTGGGAGGTAAGGTGCACAGCGCCTCGGCCCTCTTGAGCCACTGGGCCAGCCTTATGTCACAGCTATTTTTAACTGCATGAAAGTTCGCTATCTGTTTGGTGGCATATCCTGTATGCTATGCTCATTAGTTGCCACAGGTGTGTGTTGTGTGTGTGTGTTTTGTGTGTGTGTGTGTGTGTGTTTGTGTCCTCAGCATTTTGTTGCTAGACAAAGGTTGTGGATGGATGAGGGCGAAGAGTGGTGCATGTGATATTGTCAACATTTGGCTGCATGAGTGTGTGTATATGGGTGGCAAAGTCTGTATCACTTTGTTGATATCTAATTATGTGATAGCTGCTAGTGGGGGGGATTTATGATGCATAGTCAATATATGGATTTCTATGTCACAGTGTGTGTGATATTTGTTAGATTCAATAGATAGTGTAGATTTGGCAGCAGGGCAGGAGAGGAAGAGGCTGGTGAGGTGCCTGCCTGGGGCTTTATCATGGAAGGTTAGAGACAAGCGAATCCTGGTTGGGGCGGAAGAGGGAGTTCGATGTCACTGTCCATCTGGTGACAAATGACTTGGCAAGGGAAGTAACAAGGTTGTTACAAGAAAGGTCAAGGTGGCCTGAAGCAGGTAGATCATTCAGTGGCTTTAACTGAGGCAGTACCTGTATATGGCTGGTTGGAGGTTAGGGAACATTGCACCACTTTCAATGAATGCTTGAAGGCATAGTGTTTTGGGTATATCTGGGACTGGGATGCTACCTGGTGGGATAGAGACCTGTACAAGAGAGATGGCCTCCATCAATTTGTGAGTGGAATGGCAGTCCTGGGTGGAAGGTTTCAATAATACTTTGATGGGTGTTTAAACTAGCCAGTGGGGGAGTCAGTAAAATGAGATGGAGCAGTGCTGGACCAGGTACTTACAAACAGGGACAGAAATGCAGACATCACATTCGATATCCACCTGAGCACAAATGATCACTGCACGGTATGGTGTGGCATATGACTTGGGCAGAAGAAAAAAACACACTAGGATGTTTGTCAAATGTATTTTTTTCTCTCAGTTTCTCTTTGTATGGACTGCGGAGTGAGTGTGTCCCTTTGCAGCCGGATTAGCTCACACGGCTTTCACTGTCAATGCCTCTCTCACAGTGAGCTTAGCCAGCAGAGAGCAGCTCCTGTATTTCCACTACCTGTCAAGGCTGGGTCATCATTATTTTAAAAATAAGCAAGAGGTACACTCATAATTCAAATACCTTCTAGAGTAGTGGGGGTCCTTGTAATCTGAACACGTGTTCTGGCAGCATGCGGATGCTTGTTTAATTGCTGTCAGCTTTGTCAACTTCAGCAGCACAGTTAGGTTCTGCTCACCAACTGGAAAGCCACCTTACCAGGAGAATGGCCATTTTTCTCACTTTCTGTCTTGGGGTCATGTCGGTGTAGGCCGAGCAATGAAGCGCGATGTGGAGACTGGGAGCGAAGAAACACAGTGGGATTGAACAGAACTGCAGCAGAGACAGTCTGCAGGACAGCTGTGGATCAGCTACCTGCCTCAGACATCTCAGTGGTGCACAAATGTAAATTAAGGTCAGATTATTCTTGCAAAGTTATGAAACTTGACAATGGGGGGTTCAGATGGAATAACTGCTTTGTGTTGGTGGCAGTGTGCTCTACCAGTGCAGCTGTTACGGGTTCTGTCAGATGTTACGTGGGGAGCTGCACCAGGAAAGCCATTTCAGGCAAGCATTGATACGTCAGTGTGGATGAGTTTTGTTGGCTTAGTGCTAGTTGCCAGTGTGTATGCCCTGATAAGGACATAGCTAATGGTACCTCTTAGCCAATCAAAATGCATGATCTTTTCTACCCATTTTATAAATATATATATATTAGTATTTATATTATGTTCTTCTTGGCAACATCAGATGAGATATGGGAAATAGCAGTCCCTTAAACAGGTAATCAGTGCACTTATGTGTATACAGTATATATTTTTAATATACACTATTAAGAATAGTTACATGCATTGAAGTACATTTTCTTATAAATAACTATAGCAAGATAAGCCTACTAACAACAAATAAGTCTGGTACGTAGGAGGCTTAAATTAAAGTCTCTAAATAAGACCAATGAAATGTAAAACAATTTTTGTGCAACAGGCTTAAATTTGTTAAGCCCACCTTGCTTTTGTAAGACCAAAAACATGGACTTATCTCTTTTGTGCAACCGGCTGCAGACCTCAATCCCAACTCCCATGCTCTAGGCCAGCAGGGTTTTGAGTACCAAGTGAAGGGAGGGATGTGGCCACATACCCTGCAAAATGTCCTGTGGATCATGAGAGGACTGAAAATTATGGGAGATAATGGAATCCTGACTCCAACTGCTTTCTTGGGGAGGATGAAGGGCCCTGTCATAAAATGGGTACACCAGGCTACCTAAGGCCACTAATAATAAATACAATGCCATAGAAACATAGACTTTGATGGCAGATAAGGACAGCTTGGCCCACCTAGTCTGCCCATTTCTATACCTACAGGATAAGCTGCAGATCCTAGTTAACCAACAGCCTATTTCTTCCTACCTCCCCCCCCCCCCCAAGAATTACCTTATGTCTGTCCCATGCATTCTTGAATTCTCCCAAGTTTTAGACCCCACAACCTGCTCAGGAAGGCTGTTCCATGTGTCTACCAACCTTTCTGTGAAAAAATACTTCCTCACATTGCCCCTGAGCCATCCCCCCTTTATCTTCAAATTGTGTCCCCTTGTTCTTGCACATCTCTTTTTCTGAAAGATGCTACCCTCTTGGACTTCGCTGATTCCACTGAGGCACTTAAAAGTTTCTATCATGTCCCCCCTCTCCCTCCTTTCCTCAAGGGTATACATATTAAGCTCCTTTAATGTCTCTTTGTATGGCTTCTCTTGCAGACCCTGCACCATTTTAGTTGCCCTCCGCTGGAATGCCCCCATCCTGTCTATGTCCTTGCGGAGATGGGATCTTCAGAACTAGATGCAGCACTCCAGACAGGGTCTCACCAACTGTCTGTGCAGAGGGATAACAACTTCTTGTTTTCTGCTGGTGATGCCTCTCTCTATACATCCCAGTATCCCCCCCAGCCCTCCCTACTGCCTTCTCACTTTGCTTGCTAACCTTAAGGTCATCTGATGTGAATACCTCCAGGTCCCTTTCCATTTTTGTTGTTGTTATACCTCCCCCCCCATTGTGTAATCTTCCCCTGGGTTTTTGTTTCCCCAGGTGTATTATTTTGCACTTCTTTGCATTAAATCCAAGCTGCATACATCTGACCATTCCTCCAACCTTGCCAAGTCCCTTCTCATCCTTTCCATGCCTCCTTGTGTATCAACCCTGTTGCAGATCTTTGTGTCATCTGCAAAGAGGCATACTTTTCCTTCCAGTCCTTCTGCAATGTCACTTATAAAGACATTAAAAAGGATTGAACCCAGTGCTGAACCCTGTGGTACCCCACTAGTAACACCTCTTTCTTCAGAGTGGATTCCATTTACAATTACCTTCTGTGTCCTGTTGTCCAGCCAATGTTTTACCCAAGCTACCACCCTGGGACCCACTCCCATGCTGGTTAATTTGATTCTTAATCTTTTGTGTGGGACTGTGTTAAATGCCTTGCTAAAGTCTAGGTAGGCCATGTCCACAGCCCCTCCCTGGTCTACTACTTTGGTCACCCAGTCAAAGAAATCAATTAGACATGACCGTCCTGCTGTGAACCCATGCTGCCTTGAGTCCTGTGCCCCACTGGTCTCCAGGTACTCAACAGTTCTTTCCTTCATAAGTGATTCCATCACTTTCTCTAGCACAGAGCTCAAACTGACAGGTCTGTAGTTTCCTGCCTCTGTCTTGGTCCCACTTTTGTGAAGGGGAATCACATGCACCTTCCTCCAGTCCTCAGGTACTACACCATCCTCCCATGATTTGTTAAAAAGGGAAGTCAGTGGTGTCACTAGTTCTCCCCTTAATTCTTTTGGAATTCTCTGGTGAATTCCGTCAGGCCCCATTGCTTTGTCCACCTTCACTTTTAGTTGTTCTTTCAGAACCCTTTCTTCTATGAAATCATTGGGATCGACCCCCTAATCCAGAGTGCTTCGGGTCATTGGATTAGGCACCTCCCCCTCCTTCTCTTTTGAGAATACTGAGCAGAAGTATTCATTCAGTATCCCTGCTCTTTCACTGTCCCTCTCTGCTCACCCAATGTCCATGCTATTCAGCCTCACTATCCCTCCCTTTGTCTTTCTACGCTCCCTGATGTACATATAAAAGGTTTTATCCCCCTTCTTAACCAAGTTGGCTACCTTTTCCTCAGTTTGGGCCTCCCTGCTTCCTTCTGCCTTAATTGGTACAGTTCTCTGTCCTGCTCCTTCTGTATTTCCTCATACTTCCTAAATGCTATCTTTTTCTCCCTAACTTTCCCAGCCACCTCTTTTGAGAACCATAGCGACTTTTTCTTTCATTTTGATTTGTTTATTTGCTTCACACAAAGGCTTGTTGCCCCTGTGATGACAGTTTTGATGTTTTCCCATTGCTGCTCTACCCCTCCTTCTAGCCTGTTTGCTAGTGCTTTTCTAAGGCACTCTCCCATCTTGCCAAAGTCAGCCCTCCTGAAGTCCATTATCCTCACTTTTGTATGGCTTGACTCTGTAGCGGAGTTCATCGTGAACCACACTGTTTGGTGGTCACTTGTTCCCAGATGGCTACCCACTTCTAGATCTGAGATCCTCTCACTGTCCCCATTTGAGAGTATGAGGTCTAAGATTGCTCCTCATGAGTGGGTTCCAAAACTAGCTGTAGGGCATCAAGAATGGCCCTGCTCTTGGATGTGGCTGCAGCAAAGTTGCTCCAGTTAACATCTGGCATATTCAGGTCCCCCATCAACAGTATCTCCCCTTTCTCTACCATCCTAAGAATGCCTTCTATCATATCCTTGTCCATTCCCTTCCCCTGACATGGGGGTCTGTATACAACCCCTGTGTGGATTGTGGTGTCATTTCCAGTCTCTAAGGTGACCCACAGTGCCTCCTCTCCTCCCTGTTTACTCTTTAGTTCCATTGCTTTAGCCTTCCTTACATAGAGAGCTACTCTTCCCCTCTTCTCCCTCCCTGTCTCTCCTATAGGTTGTGTACCTGGTATGTTAACATCCCAGTCATGGTTCTCTGTGTACCATGTTTCTGTGACTGCTACGATATCCAGGCATACCTCTTCCATCAAGGCCACCAGTTAAGGGAGCTTGTTGCCCAGACTACGGGCATTGGTGCTCATTACCTTCCATTTCTTGATGGTCTTGCCTCTTTTTGCCTCATCCCTGTCCTTACTGCCTTTGTCATTTTCTCCATTTACTCCTGCCCTTCTCCCTATTGACATCTCTATCTTGGTGTTTACCTCAGTTACTACCCTGATTTTTTATGGGGGGGGCTGGGGTTTTCCTGCTCCTTTCCAGTGCCTTCCCCCTTGGCTAGTTTAAATGCTTGCCAATGAAGCATTTAAACCTATCACCTAGGATCCTGGATCCCCTCCTGGACAGATGCAGACCATCATGCCAGTATAGACCTGCATCTGGACTCCATGTGGACCCCCAGTCACCACTGAAGCCAAATCCCAGAGCTCTGCACCAGTTTTTTCAACCACTGATTGAATTCCATGGTGTGGAGCACCCTAGCCTCACCCATGCCATAGACAGGCAGCACCTCTGAGAAGGTTACCGTGCATGCTACTTGTCTAAGGCCCCTCCCCAACTCCACCAACTCTTCCTGCACTGCTCTGATCCCTTTCTCAGACAGGTCATTTGTCCCTAGGTCGACAATGACATCAGCTCCTCCCCTGTGCAGCTGCTCCGGCAATCCTGAGGATTCACTCCCTGTCCCTCCAAGCCATGGTGCCAGGCAGGCACCTTACCTCCCTCACCCCTTCCTCCCCCAGGTCTACCCCCCTAACAATGGAGTCCCCCACCAGGACTTGTTTCCTTCCCCTGTGGGGTCCCATGCCACCCTTCTGTGGGTCTCCTTTTGTGGAGCTTCCCAGCATCCTCCTTGGTCGCCACTGCAGGTGCCTCCATAGAGGAACCACACTTTGCCAGAATGGCATATGAATTGCAGAGAGGTACAACTGAAGGGATGCGCCTCTGTTCCAGCACTGTCACCCTCCCTGTGCCCACTGTGATCCAACAGTTTCTCTTTCTTGGCAACCTCTGAGGCAACAGCAGTGGCCCTGGTGGTCCCTGGGTGGGAGAGGAGGTCCCCCAAATCCTGGCCAGCTCAGCCTGGAGAAAAGTAACCTCCTCCCTCAGCCCAGAGAGGTGCCTGCACATGGGACAACACCACATCCTCCAGAACGTCTCCAGGAAGACTGCTGCTCCACAGCCACTGTACTGCACCACTCCCATCATGTCTTATTTCTGGCCCCTTAACTGTTTCTTGGAATATTTACTCTTTCCGCTGTTTAATTTTTTTTTCTCCCTACTTCCTTACTGCCTCTGTGCCCTTTAAGCTCCCGATCTTCCTGATCTGAGACAAGAAGTTCCTATATTTCTCAGTAGTCTCCTTACTTGCCCACATCAAAAGTCCTGATCTGGCCCAAATGAAACTGGCACAGTGGACATATTTCCTTGGGTCATCACTGCCCGGCCTGTCCCCCCCCCCACCCAAAAAGGGGCAAACTCTGGTGTTTTGCCCATAATCAGGATCTAGGTTGGTAGGCTGGTGGGTGGGTGGGGGGAGAGAACTGGCCAACCAAGCTAGCAAGCCTACCCAGAGCCTAGGCAGGAGTAATGAAAATCTGTATCTAAGAAACATCCTGCCTCAACAATATTGAAGCGCTTCAGATATTGCTCCTTCTATCCCTGCAGCTCAACCATACATGTAGCATACCATCTGAAGTGTGTGCACTAAGCTGCCTTTCCTCAACCTTTTGCCATGACATGCTTTTGATATTCAGCCACAAACTACAAGGAGCACCATACAGGAGAAACTAGACTCATGAAGCACTTAAAAACACAACTATCAGGTAAAGCAACCTATAAAAAGTACAGTGAAAATGTTGCTGGGTCCTCAAAAGAAAAAATAATCTAAAGAGGGGGAGGGTAATCTCCTCTGTCTACTGCTCTTAGCTGCAGTCTGTTTATGTTCAGTCCACAAGAGTAATAAATACATGGAAAAAGAGTAAGACAAGAAAAATTCCTTCACCAGAGTCTATCTTTTGAAAGAAACGTACAGACACAAAAAATAAATAAGACCCTTAAACAAGCACAAATCTCTGGTCCTGGAATAAAACGCTTCAAAGAATGTAAAACAGAAAGGAAAAGCAAATGGGCTAGCTAGAAAGATAAAAACCAAAAGAGAGCAGAGACCTTTCCTGCTATTAGTTCCTTCTAAATTGCATCCTGTCTTTTGAGCTTGACCCCAAACTGCAGAATGCTGGTATGTTTGACACACCCCAAGTTGCTCAATGCGCTTGGTATCTACAATTTGTTTTACTAATATACACGTAACAAAAACATTTCTTAGAACTACAAATTCACTGCAGGTACTCCACACTCATCCTATAGCAGCATCCAACACATATAGAAATGTGTATCTGCCAAATCTGATTAAGTAAGAACCATGTACAATAACTACAAGAATTCAAAGCAATGATAAATGCATTTCTCAACCTGCCCAAACTAGAACAGAACATTCATTACTGAATGCCCAGTGTTTATCCGATAAACGCTAATGACGGATAGCAACAGGGAACAACATCAACAATTACTAAAAGCTAACATACCATTCCTAATAAAGTTCACAGCTTACCCGATGACGGCACACTGTGCGTCATTTGACAAGGTCAAGTTATGTTTACAGTATGGTAGCTAGAAGATCCATACTATTTACAAGCACAATGAAAATAAGATACATAGAAACACAGAATTTGATGGCAGCTACAGACTGCTTTTCCCACCCAGTTTGCCCATTTTTCTCTACCTACATTATTATTGCACACTATACTTGATTTACAGCTCTTTCTCCCTCCCCCTTCCTTTCCAATATGAGTCTCTTATGCCTATCCCATGCATTCTTGAACCCCACCACTGTTTTCAACTCCACTGAAAGGCTGTTAAGGAATCCACCACTCTTTCTGTGAAGAAGTACTTCCTCACATCTCTCCTGACTCTAAACCCCTCCTGCTTCACTGCATGTCCCTTTGTTCTTGATCACCTTTTTTCTGAATAAAAAACTACTTATTTATCCCCCATGAGGTATTTAAAGGTCTCTATAATATCTCCCCACTCTTCTCTTCCAGGGTGTACATACTAAAGACCTTTTGTCTCTCCTTGTAGGACTTTTGATAATAATCCTACATCATTTTGATTGCCCTCCTCTGGACAGCCTCTACTCTATCTATGTCCTTCTGGACATGTAGTCTCCAGAACTGGACACAGTACCCTAGGTGTGGTCTTACCAGCGATCTATACAGAGGAAACCACTTTCCTCTTTCTTCTGGTGATAACCCCTCCCTATGCACCCCCGTATCCCACTAGCATTCCTAACTGCTTTGTTGCACTGCCTGGCCACCTGTTGGTCAACAGATATGATTACTTCCAGGTCTCTTACCTGCTAAGTAGACATCAATACTACTTCACTCATTCTGTACTCCAACAATGGGTTTGTGTGCCCCAAGTGCATTATTTTGCACTGTTTCAAATTGAAACCCACCTGTTGCACCCTTGAGTACTCATCTAGTTTTCTCCGGTCCCTGCTCACACTTTCCAGCCCCCACCCCCTCGGAAAAGTGTCTACCCTACTGCAGATTTTACTGTCATCCGTAAAGAGGTAGACCTTTCCTTCCAGCTCATCTGCAATGTCACTTATAAAGACATTACAGAGATCTGGCCCCATCACTGATACCTGAGGCACCCTGCTGGTCACCCTCCCTTCCTCAGAGTGAACTCCATTTCCCACATGCCTCTGTCACTGCTCATCGTCTAACCAATTTCTTATCCAGTTCACCACCTTTTGATCCACTCCTAAGCTACCCAACTTCCTTATTAGTTTCCTGTGTTGAATGGTGTAGAAAACCTTACTAAAATCTAGGTAGGCCACATCCACCTTGATCAAATTCATTTGTCACCAGTCAAAGAAATCTATTAGAATCATTTGACACGACCCCGCCCCCCCCAAATGAACCCATGCTGCCTTGTGTCCTGTAACCCACTGGATTCAAGATACTCCACAATCTTTTCATTCACCAGTGATTCCATTAACATTCCCACCACCAAAGTAAGGCTGACTGGCCTATAATTGACGGCTTCCTCCCTGTTACCACTTTTGTGTAGTGGGACTACATCTGCCCTCCTCCAGTCCTCCAGAACCACTCCTGCTTCCAGTAAGCTGTTAAACAGGTCTGTCAGAGTTGCATCCAGTGCCTCCTTCAGCTCCCTCAGTACCCTTGGATGCACTGCTTCTGGCCCAATTGCTCTATTCACCTTCAGATTAGCAAGTCTTTTCAGGACTCTCTCCACGGCTTCTTTTATTTTTCTGTGGCCCCTTCCCTTGTCCTTCCTCTGTCAACACAGAACAAAAGTATCTGTTCAGGATGTCTGCCTTTTCCTGGTCCCCTCTGCACAGTCCCCCCCGTTCCCCTTTTAACCTTACAATCCCACCCTTGGTCTTCCTCTTTTTCACTTACATACTGTGCCTAAAAAATGTCTTATTCCCTTTTGTTACCTCCTGGGCTAGTCTCTCTTTAGTTTGCGCCTTTGTGCTCCTTCCTGCTTTCCTTTGTTTCCCTGATACACCTCAGTATTCTCTCCTCTCTGCATCTTATTACACCTTCTGAATGCTACTTTTTAACCTTTACCTTTTCAACCACCTCTTTCGAGAACCACAGCAGTTTCTTTTTCCTGTTGCTTTTGCTAATTTGTTTGACACAGAGGTTTGCTACCTTTACTATGCTCACTTTTAGCTTCACCCACTGTCTCCCCTTCCCCCAACTTAGGCCATCCCCCTGCATCCCCCCACCAAAATCAGGTAATCCCTGAGGCATTCACCCATCTTTATAAAATCTGCCCTCCTGAGGTCCAGAACCCTTGCTCTTGTGTGGTTGATTCCACAGCCATCATTATATTGAACTACACCACACAATGATCACTGGTCCCCAGATGGCTTTCCACCTTGACGTCTGCAGCACTGTCCCCTTGAGTACCAGATCCAGTATTTCCCCATAAACAGTGAGTTAGTCCAGGATGTCCCTACTTCTAGGTGAAGCCACTACTGGAAGACTTCAATCTACATACAGCAGGTTGATGTCCCCCACCAACAGCACCTCCCCCTTTTCTGCCATCTTGCCAATGGCTTCCACCAGTACATTATCTTATTCCTCCCCCTGTAATGATACTGTGATACAGTAGTTCCTTTCACTAACACAGACTGACTTGTATCAAGAGCTAAAATGAATGATAACATAAGAAAAAAAAATGGACAACTTATTGGTGGGTTCAAAGGTGGTAAACTGGGTAAGAAATTGGTTAAGGGAGAGGCAACAGAGGGTGGTAGTAAATGGGGTTCACTCTGGAGAAGGGAGGGTGACGAACTGGTTGCAGGGCTCAGTACTGGAGCCATTTCTCCTTAAAAGGAATCTGTACCAAATAGGTTCTTCTTATAAATATGTGACCTTTGCAACCAATCTACCATCACATGGGAAAAAGCTAGTGGTGCAAGTGCCCCTAAATATTTTTTCAACTTGTTAGAACCCTCAAAGCAAAGCACCATATTTGGTACGGGCAATTGTACTTTGCACTAATTTTGGCTCTTGTGATGACGTCCATGCCAAACCACCTGGTAAGAGCATGAACATTTAAGTGGCAGCCCTCACAGATTTAAGAGCACAACTTAAATATCCCAACTAAAATATTACACATCGAGGTACAAGTGGCCAGGGTCCTCCAGTGGCCTCCTTTGAAAACTGATGAAGAAAACATCCTGGTGGACATAGAAATCACCACTTTGTTAAGCTATTTCAGAGCCCCACAAGCACATGTTTCAAGGAATATTGTATCAGACAAAATGCTGCAGCTGACTCTAACCTAAACATGTGCATGGTGCAAATTGAAGTTTTTGTTAAGGACTGTAAATGGGGAAATCGTTCAAAAGTCTGTGATTTAAATCCTCTATTTTGATATTGTGTCAGCACAAAATCTAAAGGAAGAATACCTTAAATAGGTACAACTGAGGAGAGATTGGCCTGCGCTAGACCTTAGAGAAAATGGAGGGGCAACCAAATTGGAGGGACCACTGGAACAGAGCAAGGGCAGGTCTGGGGCATGGTCCCTGGCTGCATGGGCATGGAGCAGCTTTGGAAGGGTGGTAGAGTGCAGTGGTTGTGGGACAGCCATGGTGCTGGCTATAGCATGTAAGATGGGGTGCTGCATAGTATGTAGGCAGCTTGCACAGCTAAGGGAGGAGGTGAGGTAGTTGAGATGGAAGCTAGGCTGGGTAAGGGAGAGGAGTAGGGGGAGGACGGGTGGGGATCCGCAAAGGAAGTAAGACTGGAGGGGGCAGAAGAGTAACCAAAGGGGGGGGAGCTGTATGGGGACAAGAAACAATAAAATAGACAGGAGGGGAAGGGGACTGGAAGAGAACAAAAGAGTACGCATGCTGGGAGGGAGGGGTTGAGGAGGACATAAGGGGGGCATCAGGTGGCTCAGGTAAAGGTGGAGAGGGTCACAAGAAGGACCAGGGGGAATGGCAGGAGATAACTTCCAAAGGTCCAAAGCCTGCACAGAAGGAAATAGGTGAGAAAGCATGGAGAGGAGCCTCAGTCAGTGGGATACAGGCAGGGAGCATAGAGCAGGAAAACAGCTTTGCACCACTAGGGACACATAATAAGAAAGAGAATCAGGAAAACAGGGTTGAGAAGGACTTAGGGGAAACAGGAGAAGCAAACAAGAAAAAAAGGTTTAGTAGAAAGGGGGAAGGAGCGCCCCTTTGGAAAAGAACCAAGAAGGTAGCAAATACAAATGTAAGGGCATGGAGGGGAACACACCCCAGAAACAGCTAACCCCCATGGGGGGAGGCAGCGGAGTTCAGGATCAGAGGGGCAAAGCCAAGATGGGAATGAGGAGGTGACTCGATCACCAGGAAAATCAGTCAGGATATGGGAAAGAGCAGGGCAAAGGGGAGGGATGAGAGCATGAGGAAAGTGAGGCAGGGGTGGGTGGTTTAGCAAAAAACGTCTGTGTGGGGCACAGGGGGGAATCAGGACTCAGGGAGATGTAATAGGCAAAGGGGAAATTTAGGAAAGGGATGCAAGAGGCTGGGAGAGGAACAGAAGAGAAATACAAACAGAAGGTAAAGGAGAGCAGGGTCTTACTTGTTGGGGACTCAATAATAAAAGGAATCCGATGGTGGGGCAGGAGCGACAAGAGCAGTGCAGTATGGGTTGAGTGCCTGCCAGGTATGAAGGCGTCAGAGGTCATTCACTATATTCCCTGAAGAGGGAAACAGCAGGACAGGAAAACACACCTGGTGTTCCACCTGGGAACAAATGATCTGGTGGGAAATAGCCTGATTGAGGTGCAGGCAAGATTCAGAGAGCTTGCTAGGTACTGCAACAGTCTGGGGTTCCAAACTGGCTTTTTCACAGGCGTTGCCCATGCCAAAAGCAAGTGCTACAGGGAGGCTGAGGAGTTTCATAAATGGCTGATGGGATGGTATGAACAAATGGGGTATGGGTTAGTGGGGAACTGGGGATCAACATGGGGGTATGAGAGCCTATTTTCCCCGGACAGACTGCACCTGACTCGGGAGGGTGCAGCAGTACTGAAGATGCAAGTTCGGAGAGTTCACAGAAGAAACTTATAATTTAAACTAAATTGGGGGGGGGGTTGGGGAAAAAATCCACACCACAAGACAGGAGAAATAGGGGGCTACTAGCCTTCCCCACCCAAGATAGAGATAGAATGTTGGGCAAGAAGGTGTCAATTGGAAGGGGGGATGGGGAGAACTTGGTGAAAGGGCTTTACAGCCAATGCAAGGAGCTTAGGGAACAAAATGGTGGACTTGGAGGCCATCATGGGGATGAAGGGCTGGATATAGTAGCGATAAGAGAGACCTGGTGGACAAAGCATCATACCTGGGAGATGACTATCCCAGGCTACGGACTGTTTAGAAGGGATAGGGAGGGCAATCAGGGATGACATAAGAGTAACCAAAGGACGAGAGGAAGACGGGAAGACTGAGCTACTGTGGGTAACACTAAACAGAATCACTGGAGAATCCTTGCGGTTGGTGGTGGTATAGAGACCACCTACGCAGGGGGAGAAGGGGAACAGACAGCTGATTCAGCCAGTCATGCGGATGGCCCTCAAAGGAGAACTACTACTGGTAGGGGACCTAAACCTCCCAGATACAGACTGCAGAATCCTGGATGCAGTATCGACTAGGAGCAAGGAGATACTAGTGGTGCTGCACGGGGTATTCTTACAGCAGCTAGTCAGGGAGCCAACAAGGAGCAACAACCTGCTGGACATGGTCCTAACAAATGGGGAGAGTGTGGAGGAGGTGCAGGTGGGAGAAGTTCTGGGACCAGCGATCACAGGACTTTTAGGGCAGGGAGGGAGACAAACCGAACCAGCACTACAGTCATGGACTTCGACAGGATTAAAAGGATAGCGAGGAAAATAGTGGAGGGACCGGAGAATATAGGGGCAGTGGAGGAGTTATGGGACTCTATTAAGGAAGGGATACTGAAAGCCATGGAAATGTGCATAAAAAAGGTTAAGAAGAGCAGAAAAAGGAGGAAACTGCTTTGGTTTACAAGGGAGGTAGCGGGTGCAGTTGGGGACAGGAGGAGGGCTTTCAGGAAATTTAAGAGGACACTCAGCGAGAAGGACAGGGAGACTTATAGGGAGAAGAGGAGACTGTCAGGGCAAAGGATAAGGAGGGCAAAAGCAGATACCGAAGAAAATATAGATAAACAAGCCAAGAGGGGGGACAAAACTTTTTAGATATGTGAGGGAGAGGAGGAGGGCAAGACAGGGGATTGCAAGGCTGAGGGGGGAAGGAAGGATATAACTGGAAGGGGACTGTGAAAAAGCAGAGGTGTTAAATAAGTACTTTTGCTCAATATTTACAGAAGAGGAAGATGGCAGAGGACCTGAGCTTAAGGGGAAGGGAAGGGAGGGAGGGCAAATGGGTGGATCAGAGCTTGTTCACTCTGGAAAGGGTTAGGGAGGAACTAGGAGGGTTGAAGGTTGACAAGGCAATGGGACCGAACGAGTTAAACCCCAGGGTGATCAGAGAATTGAAGGAGGAGTTGGCCACCCCATTAACAAAGCTATTCAACTTGTCGCTGGATACAGGGAGGGTGCCAGAGGACTGGAGGAGGGCGGATGAGGTGCCTCTGCACAAGGGAGGAAGTAGGGAGGTGACAGAGAACTATCGACCTGTCAGCCTCACATCAGTGGTGGGGAAGGTAATGGAGGCACTAATCAAGGAGAGGGTGGTGGACTACCTGGAGGAGAGTGGCTTGCAGGACAGAAGATAGCACAGCTTCACAGAGGGGAAGTCATGCCAGATGACCCTGACTGAGTTCTTTGACTGGGTGACTCAGGTGGTCAACCAGGGAAGAGCGGTGGACGTGACCTATCTGGACTTCAGCATGGCCTTCGACACTGTCCCTCACAGAAGGCTGGTAAGCAAGCTGGAAAGTCTAGGGGTGGGTGGGAAAATAACAAGGTGGATGAAGACCTGGTTGGTGCGAAGAACCCAAAGGGTGGTGCTAAACAGGGTGTACTCCAGGATGGGGGGGTGAAGAGTGAAATATCCCAGGGGTCAGTACTGGGACCTTTCCTTTTTAACATTTACATCAGCGATATAGTGGAGGGTCTGAAGGGGAGGGTGTGCCTATTTGTGGACACCCTGGGGGGTTGGAGGACATGAGGCAGGACATGAAGATGCTCAAAGAGTGGTCAGAGACGTGGCAACTGAAATTTAATGCCAAAAAGTGTACTGTGATATACATGAGGAGTAGGCATACATGAGCAGGATACACTCTAGGAGGGGAGGCAATCACAGTAACAGAACAGGAGAGGGATCTGGGGATTATAGTCTCATCCAATCTTAAGGTATGGAACCAATGTAGCAGGGTGGGGGGAAGGCCAATGGAATGTTGGCATGCATCGGTAGGGGCATTACTAGTAGAAAGAGGGAGGTAATGATGCCCCTCTACAAAGCCATGGTGAAGCCACATCTGGAGTACGGGGTCCAGTTCTGGAGACCACACCTCTGCAATGACACAGATGGGATGAAGAGGGTTCAGAGAAGGGCAAACAAAATGGTGTAGGATATGCAAGGGAAGACATACGAACAGAGGTGTAAGGAGTTGGATCTGTACACACTGGAGACTAGAAAGGCAAGGGGAGACGTGATTGAAACTTTTAAATTGTGAAGGTGCTCAACAAAGTAAGGGAAGGGTGTTTACTTAAGAAAAAGTCGGGGGCCAGAACTAGAGGGCATAGCCTCATACTGCAAGAAGAAAGACACAGAGGCAATGTGAGGGGGGGTGATTCTTCACAGAGAGGGTGGTGGAGGCCTTGAACAGACTACCAGAAGAGGTAGTGGTGGCTAAATTGGTGGAGGGATTCAAGAGAGCATGGGACAGACATATGGGGCTGAGTAGTGGAGGAGGGTGGGGGCTGAGAGAATTAGGACCCCCCCTTCACCTCTGGATGCTTCCCTCTTTCTTTGCCCTATGTTTCAAAAATCTACTGCAGTAGTGCTTTTATCTTTGATCTCTCTTGACCCTATTTCACTTTTCTACCACGATAGGGTGGCCTCCTATCGTGGTATCTGATGCTATTCTACCCCGCTTTAATTTTCTTTTCAGTCCATGAGGTGCAGGTATTTAAAGAAAGAAGCTGCAGAGTCAAGCATTATGTTGTTGCCAACTTGTAGTGAATAATAAAGAATAATGTCTTGTGGTCTTTACTTACGCAGCCTTATGTCTGGAGGAATGAGGCTTAAGCTAAAGACAGACATGCTGTTCTGTGAAAAGAAACAAGTTTCATATACTAACCCCCCCCCCCAAATATCAGTGCGCACAAACATACCCATTTTGTACATTGAACCCTTCCCCTCTTTATCTAAGTGCTGGCCAAAAAGCTCTGCACTTAGTGACGGTTTCATTTATGAAGCAGACCCTCTGTAAAAGAAAAAGTAAGTTTCCCAATGTCTTCTCGTTGGGACAAAGTATGTCTTTAACGCAGCGGCTTAAATAGTAAGTAGCAAATGCTTTTTGCACTCTGCTATATGCATTCATTGGAGTTGCAGTCTGTGTAAAAGTAGAAGCAGAATGCAATTACGATTTAAGCCAGCAGTAGAGAAAATGCATTTAGCAATTGAGTTTTGCATTTTGTGTTTAACGCTTTACTAGAGCAAAATAAAAAAAAGGGACCAAGATGTAATCTTATTTTAGGCACAGAATGTCTGTTTGAAAATGAATACGAGCGTTGTCTGGAAACTTTTGGGCATCCCATAATAAGATAAACTAGCCCATAATTTCCTAACGCCCGGATGCACAGCAAGTCACTATAGAGTTTATTTTGTTTCTTGCTGTGCTTAGTTACTTGATATAAATCAAGGCGTTTCCTGGAAAAAAAGGTATTGTTAGGTTGTTAGTAAAATGTTTAAAATTTGAGCCCCATTACCTGTGTGCTTTGTGTTCTTGCAGCAGTGCAATGCTCTGTCACTCCTTAAGGGCCAGCGGCCCCCTTCTGAGACAGTTTTATAATGCACTGCTGATGTGAGGTTACTTTTGATAGGAGGGGCTAGGGACTTAAGTGACCCTTAGTCATGCACATAAGAATTATTATGTATTTAGAGATGTTTTGTCTTAAATAACTAAATGAACTGTTGAGAGATGTATAATTACTGACAGTGTTCCCTGATGATGCCCCATTTTTTGTATTAGAGTAGTTTATCTTATATATTAGAAATAGGGTGCGGATTAGGTGATATATGATGTCATCCTCTCAGCCCTATACAAGTGCTGTCTAACTTGAATGGAGCAGATAGGTTTTGTGCACAGAGGATAGTGGTCCTGTTATTTTGAAGGTACCACTCTGTGGCAGTGCTCCATTTTGGTGTACTGAGGTTCGAGCTGAGAACTGATTTACTTTATTTTCTTTGTTTTTTTTTGAAGTACTTTATTTAATGTTGATTCTTTTATTTTTTTTTGTTGGAAAAATAAATCATTTAGCCACACAGAGTTTGGGTGAGCGAACGTTACCTTGGAGTCTTGTGCTGTCACTACCCACTCACACTATCACAGAGGAGTAGAGGGGAAATAGGGCACACTAGATGGGTGTGGTCCTTTTCTGCCATCAAACTTCTATGATTCTATGTTCCAGTGTGCTCCAGTAGTGAGTGCACATGCCTACTCATGCAGTCAGTAGGCAGTGCAATACAATTCAGTTGGGTAAAAATCAACAATGTGCAATTCTTGTATGTTCTGGTAATGGCCATCTACAGGAACCTCTAGAATACTGTCTTGTGTATAAAATAGCATTATGAATTACTGTACAGCTATTTTAGTCTCAGTACTGTGAGCGTGTGTCACAGAGACATCTTTGTGAATATTTAGGGGCACTAGCACAACCAGCGTTTCCCCATGTAGTAACAGATTGGCTGGTAAATGTCACATATTTATAAGGTGTGTCTATATGGTACAGATTCCCTTTAATGTCTTTATAAGTGATATTGTACATAAAGCAGAAAGGAAGGTCTGCCTCTTAGTGGATAACACAAAAATCTGCAATATAGTGGACACTCTGGTGGGGGTGAAAGAATGTGCAGGGTCCTTGGAAAGCTCAAGAAGTGGTCAAGGGCATGGCAGCTGGATTTTAATGTGAAAAAGTGCAAAAGTATGCACTTAGGGAACAAAAATCCAGAGGTGGAGTACAAAATGTGAGAAAAGGTACTGACAGCCACCAAACAAGAAAGGGCTCTGGTAGTAATTCTGACAATGAAGGCATTGGGTTGGGCCAGCAGGATGTTGGGGTGCACAGGGGAGTGGTATCATCAGCAGGAGGAGGCAGGTAGTGTTGCCACTGTATAGATCATGGAACAGACCCACCCTAGAGTACTGTGCACAGTTCTGGAGACCACATCTCAGGAAGGACACAGAATGGAGGCTGTCCAGATGAGGGCAACTAAAATGGTGCAAGGTCTGCATAAGACGCCCTATGAGGAAAAACGAAAGGACCTCAATATGTACACCCTGGGAGAGAGAAGGGAGAGGGAGGATATGACAGAGATCTATAAATACCTCATGAGGTAAATAATGTAGAGGAGGGGAGTATTTTTTAGAGGAAAAGATGCATGATAAGGGGACGTGCAATGAAGCTAGAAGGGGTAAATTCAAGAGTGCCGTGAGGAAGTACTTCTTCACTGAAAGAGTGGTGAATGCCTGGAACAGTCTTCCAGCTGAGGGGGTGGGGGTGAAAACAGTGGGAATCAAGAATGCATGGGATAAGCATAAGGGAGTCTTGCTGGAAAGCGGGTGGAGGGGGCAGAGAATAAGTAGTGTCTGCAGTGACAGTACAGGCAGGGAAAAAATGGGCAGACTTGGTGGGCTGAGCAGTCCTTATCTGCCATCACATTATCAGTTTCTATCTTCAGAAGGTTCAACTCCCTCAAACTTTTTGGGAGCTCATTCTGGAGACAGAAATTAACTGAATCCTGAGAGATGATCTCACTTTGAATTAGTTAATTTCTCAAAAACCTGTAAAACCAGTAAAACTAACTCAAACAATGAAAACGCCAACTGCTATTTATCCATTCTTACTGTAAAGCATAATCACAGTATCACTAAACCATTCACTGTTCAGCAATTTTGTGTTACATCACTCCTGTAGCCATTGATTAAATTAAGAATTCTTATCGAGAATGAACTCTTATTGTTAGATTTGAGGCTGCTGTGTAAAAGGTCACACTCTCCTATAGCATTAAATAAAGAAAGGTGATGAAGGAACCAGAGCAGTTATGCAATTTTGCAAGTAGGGAAATAGAATTCCTGTTGAATTTAACCTCTTCCTGCAAACAAAGGAAGGCAGATCACAAGAGAAGGTAACATTGTTATGGACTATAGAAGGGAAAGTTTTCAAATAAATAAACCAGTGCTGTATTCTGTGAAGACCAGTGGGCTGTTGTGATCTGTGCAACCTGACAGACAAACAAATACAAAGCAACTTTTCTGTTCTCTTTACTAAGTGCTGTTGACAATAGTTCCAGGTTGAAAATGGATCTTAGACAAAAAGACAAACCCATAAATGATTTTTTTTTTGTTTAGTTAATTATAAGTTTGGGCTATAAAGGTATTCTGAGCCAAATCAGACTCCCGGATAAGATTTGTACTGAGGTGTCAAACTGCATGTTTAGTAGAATCTCCAAACTACTAGCATATTTTGTCGGTAACAGTCCTTCATTAGAGTTAATTTATTAAAGTGTCATTTATAAACCCTTTTAAATGCAGGTTTTTTCATTCTATACTGGCTCTGCCAGTACTTTAAATTTATCCAAATAACTTTTATTTATTATAGTAGAATAGCCTCAAGCTGAGTATCTTATTTTTCTTGCCTGGCTTACTGTTGTTGTTTTCCACTTTTAAATACAGTAATCACAAAATAGAAAACAAAATGTGGTGGACCTTAGCCATGGAAGCATTCATCTGTAGTACCATGCAGGAAACCCAGGATGGATGCAAACCTGAGTACAGTACTTCCAACCTTGGAATGGGGAAGCTTGAGGTGACATGCTTAAGCATAAGAAGTGAAAGCAGAGCTAATTCATTGTTCAAGCATCGCCAGTACTTAGTTCATGGTCAGTCTTGAAAATCTAATAGTGAGGCATCAGCGAGCTTAGTCCACAAGATGGGTGCTGATGACGTAACTCAGAATCAGTGGTAAGGGAGATAAAAAGGACAAACGGAGAACTGTTTGAAGGGATAATGACAGCCCATCTCACCGCTGTCTTGGTCTGTAGTAACTGCTATAGGAAGCATTCAAACCCAAGGTGTACATCCTTAGCAAGTTTTTGAGGGGCAGTAGAAATGAAATCCTATCCCAGAGATGAGGGCGTTACTAAAAATAATTTAATTGTTAACTGGGTGAGTGTACTTGTCCCAGGTTATGGCAAAAAGTACATACAGGACATGAAGTATTAAACATTATAAATGATAACCCATTAGCCCTGATGAAGAATGGCAATTTTCTATATTTCACTGATATTAGATACATAGACAGTTAGCAGATAAGTGCCAATGGCCCACCCAGTCTGCCCATTTGAGCTTGTAAGTTCACTTTATGTTTTCCTTGAAGTTTGTTGCCCCTTATAGATACACAGAAGAAAAGTACTACTTGGTAACTGCCATAGACTGCTCCTCAGTAGCCATGAGTAAAATGAAAATCCATTAAATGAAACAGCCAAGGCAGCAGGTTCTATGGATGTAATAATTATGGGTGACTTTCATCTTCCACGGCTTGACTGGAAGCAGTTAACTGGCATTAACATCTTACAAACCAAATTCATTAATAACATGCTACAGTCAGGTCTTAAACAGATGATACTGGTTCCAACTAGGGGTACAAAACACACTTGACTTAATAATTACAAACTTACAAACAGAACCGAGTACCATAACATTATATGCGCATTTAGGAAACCGCAACCACAACATTTTATGCTTCACTTTAACAGTACAAAAAATCATGTTAATCAAAACCTAATTATTCGCAGTTATGCAAAAGCCCAATATGCAAGAATTAGGGGATAGTCTTGAGGGTATCAAATGAAAACCAAAAATGAAAGGCCTATCAGTTGAACAAAGTTGGTACCTTATTAAAAATGTGCTGTAATATCTAGAAAAAATGTGTTCCAGTTAAACAAAAATTCAATAATGAAGTAAAAGTCCCTGCATGGCTTACTTCAAAAATTAAAAAAAACTGATAAGCAGGAAAGAGTGAACATATGCCACTTTCAAGAAGAACCAATCTGACCAAACTAGATCCAAATATAAGAAAGAACAGAGACAAACCAAACAAATGACTGGAAGGAAAGATACAAGCTTGAACTGAAGATTTCACATACCAAGGACAACCAAAAATCCTTTATTTCCTATATCAATAACAGTAGGAGTGGGGATAGGTCCATAGGGCTGCTAGTACTAAATAATGATACCGTTAGTATGCTTTCCATGATAGCAGATGCCCTTAATAAATACTTCTGTACAGTCTTCAATGAAAAAATACAGTCAGGGTAACATGATTTAAATATAACTGAAGCCGCCCTTTTACAAAGGAGGAAGTTCAAACAGCCCGGAAAAAATATAAAATTAAATTAATCCCCAGGACCAGATGGTATTCATCCAGTGTTTATAAAAACCATTGCATCATCCCTGTGCTTACCTTTTGCAATTTTATTTAAAAAAATCATACTTACTTGGCTCAGTCCCGGATGATTGGAAGGAAGCTTATGTTACTCCAATCCATAAAAAAGGTAGAAGGTCAATAATGGACAACTACAGCTCAATAAGCCTGACAGTACCGTGTAAGGTAATGGAATGATTAATTAAATCAAGCCTAGACAAAGAGTTATCAACCAAGGACATTCTGGATACTACTCAACATGGCTTTGCCCCTGGGAGATCGTGTACAACAAATTTAATAACATTCTACAACAAGGTCAGCGACAGTCTAGATATGAGTGTTCCAGGAGATGTTATTTCCCTGGATTTTGGTAAGGCATTCAATATTGTGCCCCATTATGAATTCATTACAAAACTAAAAAACATAGGGCTGAGTCTATTATTTGTAAGATGGGTCGAAGAACAGCTTGCCAATAGAACCCAGCATGAGTAAATGGGCATCTATCCAAGAAGGCCAGGTTACCAGTGGGGTTCCCCAGGGATCTGTCCTGGAACTAGCTTTATTTGGTTTGTTTATAACTGACATGCACCAGGATATTTAAAACATATCTAAATTTGTTGACAATATGAAAATAAGTGGGGAAGTCAATACAGAAGAGAAATATCTATGACTAGTTAAGGATCTGAGTAGGATCAAAGTATGGGCGAAATCAAAATGAATTTCAACACTGACAAACATGCTGACCTTCATTTTGGGAAAAACAATCCCCGTGAATCATACGCGTCAAATGGTGCAACACTTAAACACATACAGAACGAATGTGATCTAGGTATTATTTTGAACAACTTTGACTCAATCAATCATTGTCGAAGTGCCACTTGGACAGCTAACAGATCGGTAAGCTGTACAAAAATGGCATTTGTCTCAAAGAATGAACAGTGTCTGATTACCCTATACAGAGCCTATGTAAGCCCACATCTTGATTATGGGTCCCCTTTTTGGTCTCCCTACCTGAGAAGAGACATAAAACTAGTGGAGAGTGTCCAGAGAATAATTACCAAGTTAATCCGCAGACTTCGGAACATTTCATATAACAGACTTCAGAATTTGGATTTGCACAGCCTAGATGACAGAAGGATAAGGGGGATTCATTGCTGTTGTTTAAAATATTAAAATACCCAGTACTCATCACATTATGAAATACAGACCATAAGAACAGGGCACCAAACCTGAGATCTCATAACCAACAATTAATGATACCTAGGGTTAACACCAACAAACGAGAAAACTTCTACACAGTGAGGGCCCCAAAACTATGGAATATCTTGCCTCAGGACCTAGTCAACATTACATCATTTGACAGAAATGGATAAATATCTAAGGAAACAATATGCCCAGTAAGTAGTGGGAGACAGTCATGATGGGCTTATAGCCTACTCCTGTCTAAAAAAACTGAGTAAGACAGAGTAACAGCTTCTGTATGAAAATATCATCTGCAGGTTCAATGCAGTTCACCACTAAATAAATAATTTGAATATTTTTTGTTTGTTTTTTATAAGAAATACTACTCACACCCAGTATTTGGAACCGCTCCAGACCTGGACAAACATTGCTTTTACAACACTCTTGGTGTCTCATGACAGGTGATGCTCTTTTGGTTTCGTGCTTTTACTCACCAAACAGATTTTGCCCACTTTATTTCAAAAACTTGCAATTTACTTCCTCTCACCTGCTAATATTACCTGGAATACTCCCTTGAGGTTCTTAGGTCTCATATCATAAAAATGGTATTATTTCAAACAATTTAATTGACATTTACAATTTTAGGACATTAGCGTGCATCATATCACTGTCTCAAACTATCTGTGTTTTGCATTCATATAAACTTTTTGGTCTTTCTCATGGTAACTCTTGGCAATCATGTTTGCTCTCCACTGCAGTATGTTTACAAAAGCTACACTGACATAGACATTCTGAACCTCAGAGCTGTTCATCCAAGCCAGCCCAGTAGCATAGCAGTAGCAATACAGCTCAGAATGCTGGCAAACTAAGTGTGGGGCAAATCTGAGTCACTGGGAGTTGATCAGAGGGGGGGGAAGGATCAAGCATCTGAGGGAATACTCCCCTATCATCGAGTGAGGGAGTCATGCCTCGCACAATACATAGAGGCTGGGTGTCTAGACAGATGAGAGGCTCAGAAGAGCAGAGATTTCAACAACTTCCCTGCATCACTACACATCAACAACCCAGGAGCATACATAAAAATGGGAAGAAAAAATCCTCTGCAATAGCAGAATAAAGGATGTCTGTTTCTACAGGCCCGACACCACCAACTGTGCACCCATCTGGATCCTCCTTCAGAGGGGCAAGAGCAAGCCACCTCTGACACTGCTGTGGGAGGTCATGTCATGGGGCAACAAGGGGATATACCAGGAATGGTGGGTGACAGGGATGGGGGACAGCCAGATGGACCGGCAAAGCACAAACGTACAGACTAGATATCAAGTGAAAACAAAATATTCATATCCAAATGTGGGACACTAGCCATCAAAATATAGGAACAGGAGGCAAACTGTGGGGCACATTTTCAAACAGTAGCTCAGTGGAAGTCAGCATAACTCTGCTGCTAGCACATTTGCCTTCACCTCAGGGGTCAGAAGGCCATGGGTTATAGTCTCACACCAGGAATGGGCTCATACCATAAATACTAGCACCCAAGTACAGTGCTAGGGAGATACTGTGCTGTTGAGGCGTGCCGTCCATTGGATGAAATGTTCAACCCAGGTCATTTCTGCCCATCTCTGGTGCAAGTCCAGGTGGAAGTAAACCAATGCAAGGCACTTTTCAAAAGAGTAGGGGATTCTCCCTGATAACTTGGCCAACATTCTCATTTCCCATAAAACCAGTTTGGGCAATTGTCCAAAGCTGTACATGGGTGTTAATGTGTGAAATGGCTGTAATTAAACATTTATAATCACTTCAGTACTCGTCTCTCATTGCTTGTATTTTGTCCTCCTCCTCCAGTGCCCCACATCCAGTGTGGCAGATGCTTGAAATGTGGCAAGCAAGAACTTGGCAAAACAAGGCTGTCATCCTGCTGTCATCCTGCTGGCACCTACGATAGATTCTTTTCCCCAATAAATATTGGTATAGAGGATGATTTTGCTTGTGCTCTCACTAGCAATGTACGTAGCCCATTAAGGGCATTGCACATGTGTAACACGGTGCCTTCACCAGACAGCAGGCTCTACAACCTATCAAAAGGGGTTACTGTGGTGGCAGCTGAGACCTCACCCAGTCTAGGATGTGCTGCATTCTTCTCATCTCAGGCCACCTGGACAAAGGCTCCCAAGTCTTCTCCTGAACCTGGGTCACCAACATAGTATGTTACGGTATTACTGGATCACTGCTGCCCCAGTTATAGATGTTTACAGAGTTATAAAGTGGGTAATACGTTTATAAACTTTAAACTGTTACTCT
Organism: Neoceratodus forsteri; assembly: GCA_016271365.2. Lineage (NCBI taxonomy): Eukaryota > Metazoa > Chordata > Ceratodontiformes > Ceratodontidae > Neoceratodus > Neoceratodus forsteri. The sequence goes on from CM028133.1 coordinate 782,576,305, forward strand.
TATTCAGGTTCTGTCTTGGTGCCCCCTTTCATTTTCATACATTCTGGCTATGACCCTGACACAGGTCCTGCACAGTGGAAGAAACACAGACTCCTCTGACATACAGTACAGAGCTAGCATACAGTAATGGCTAAGCACAGAACTGCAAACTTGGAGAAATGGGTTTGAATCCCACAACCACCACCTGCATACTGTGTGACTATGAGCAAGTCATTTAACCTCCTTGTGCTCCTAGAATGCACCTAGAAACAAACCTAGGCTTAGCATGTCTTTCCTGGCCAAAATGGTAACAAAACAAAAGTAGGACATTCCAGATGATGGTTCAATCTCTGTACTAATTCACATCACAGAAACTGAGAAAAATTTCCTCAATCACCTTATTAATCATTTCCTAGTGTAGTAATTTTGCGATGTAGAAAACTGAACACTAGAAGGTTGACTGAGACCTACCAATGCAAGAAATTAGCTTTGGCTCATTAGTCTATATTACTGCTGCCTTCTTAGAAAACAAACAAATTTATTTTACATTTATTCATGTTGATTTCATGAGGTGTTAAATAAAGCATTACATCTCAGGGTTTTATTTAACTCTAAAAAATTGATTAGCGTTTTGCTCATAAAAGTTCTAAAACATTGTGAAAATGCATAGCACTTGCCTCACTGTGTTTAACAAAAACAAAACTTCTAGAAAACCTATATAAATGCTTTCTGTACAGTTAGTATTGTCCCAAGAAAAAAACAGCTAATCAATTATTTAAAACCCTGTATCACAATGTCAATTCCTAGAGTTGGGGAGGGGGATAGTCAAAAGGCTTGGGTGTAGACATAAATGCAGGCTGCTCCTGCATCCATCCATTAATGTCCAGGCAGTCCTTCTGCTATTTTCAGACGTTTTGTCCATTTATGACAAAAAATCACAATCTGTGGCACAAGACAGATGCAACTGTGAGTTGCAGTCTTGATGCAATTGTGTCTGTTTTTGCACACACACTTTGGACACTTATGCCATCTAACAGATAGTTTAATAGGTTTGGATACATTCTGCTTGAAAAATAGCAACAAAACACATTTTGGTCAGATCCTTTTGAAAATCAGCCAAAAATATCAATCTCATTCATCTATCTGCAGATACATCCATCAATACTGTCAAAATATATGGCACAGTAGAATGTCTGTCATGTGAAAAATCCTGTCATGTAACAAGGTACGCTCACCTATTTTGTTCCACAGCAGGCAGCTAAAAAGATCGCGCTGGTACAAAGAGCAATGTAGAACAAACATGATCAGTTCACAGAAACCAGAATAATATTTACCACAGCTGGGTTGCAGAATAGAGAGGATACTTTATTCATAAAGTTCACTCCACAGTGGGTAACAAGCGTGGTACCACCACCCCCCCAAGCCACTGAGCTGTTTGTTCTACACTCGTCTACTCGACAGATGGAACAGTTTTATTGCTGTGGCAATGTTATGTCAATGTTCAGGATAGTCAGTTTATATAACTCAAATTCAAATGCCCTACTTTATTTATTGAATTTTGTTGACCCAGTAAGCCCACTGGGCCTAAAAGTCCCTTTTTCAGGGGCAACCGGGGGGAGGGGGATACAGATGGTAAGCAACTGAAATTGAACCAGATTACGCTGTTGGTGTTATTTTTTTTTTAGTGAATGGGAGAAATTTGACCAGGACACCAGGGAAATTCCCCTACTCTTTTTCAATAAGTGCCATGGGATTTTTTACATCAACCTGAACTACCACCAATCTGAAAGACTGCATCTCAGAAGTGCAGTACACTCCTCATGCTGCACTACAGTGTCAGTATTGGTATATTAACCCAAGTGCCAGATGTGGGAACAACCCACAGCCCTCTGATCTCCCAGCCTCAGAGGCGAGTGTGCTACCTACTGAGTCACTGACACTGACTAACTTAAACTATACAAATTCATGTTTACAGTTCTCACAATTTAATCCAAGAAAATCTATTTATGGCATTATGACGCTCAAAGAACTAAGCTTATTCAAGACAAAGAAGATACATTGCTTTCATAGTTAGTTATATCTGAAGACTTCCATTCAAATCCTTGATTTTAAACAGTAATACAACACCTTGCAGTCTTTTTTAAATACGGGAACCTGTGAAATGTTTCACAAATCAGTTTAGCTGCATTTCATTTTGACATAAAAAAGAATGCCTTTGTTTGTCTCAGAAATTCATAAGCATGGTTACACCCTCTACTAGGGTCTGTCTAAGACATCTGTTTTTCACAGTTCATCCATGTTCGACCAGATGTGGCCTAGTCCTATTATTCAACAGCAGACCCCATCATGGGGGGCACGCTCAGTGGGTTTGTGGGAATGCACCACTGGTATGCATCTGTCTTAAATTATGAACATACAAACACACAAACGTACAATTGAGCCAGCAGAAAAAGGCCTTGTGATCTATTGTGTCTGCCTTAGTTTTCAGACCCACAGAGCCTGCTGAGGGATCTGTCCCCTCCCTGTTATCTGCTCCTCTCTCCACACTGATGGCCTCCCTCCCCCCACACCCCTCCCCTACATGCAACGTTCCCCTTTACTCTGTCCCAGCCTCTCTTGAAGTCATCCACTGTCTTCATTGCCACTTGATTTTATAGTAAACTGGGTTTATTTTGAAAAAAAGGTGCTACTTATCAAGAAAAGTAGACCTTAGAAATAATCTCCTTCAGTATGCCACATACATTAAACTGTAGGCTGTTGGTTTCAGGATCCCTCAGAAACCTTTGCCATCCTGAGGCCACCTACAATGATGTACATTGTCGACACCTATACATGGGCAGCCCCCTCTTCAGTATCCTGCTGGACACAAATTCTGAGTTGTATAACTCTGACAGAAATGGGAGGCCAAAAACCATGACCAAGCTAACGGGGGAGAACAGCAGAACAAGGCCCCACTGAGGAGCAAAGAAATGCTATGACCAAAGGGCAGCAACTGGTATGCCTTCAACTGTATTCCACATGAAAAACATAGAAGAAGTAGGTGAAAGAGAGAGCTGGAGTTCTGTGGAGGAGATTCTCTTAAAGAGCTACTGTTTCTTGTAAGTGACTAAAGTACTGTATCTTCTTAAAGGATATTTTCCTAAATAGAGCCACACACATTGAAAGATTCCCAAGCAGTTAAACACTGCAAAGTATGTGAGGAAGGCCTGGAAGGGATGATACTATCTTCCTAAGGTAGTAGGCCATGGAGAACAGCAAGGCCATAGCCAGCTGATCTATGAGAGACCATATTCAAACTAATGTTTAGTGGAAGTATGGATCCAACTCCATGAGATGGCAGAATATGTGTTGGCTGCTGAAATGGAAAGGAAGCAAGTGACAGAATTGGCCATAACATGAGTGGCATGTTGTCTTGGAAGCTATTTACCTTGCTTCTGGTAACAGAAGAAAATGTACAATGCTAACTGTTTCATTAAGCACAGTTTATAAAGAGGAGAAACAACATCCTGGGGATGAATAAAACAAAAAGTTGCAAGGTCTTCCTATAGTCTGTTGTGTGATCCAAACAAAAGTGTAACTTTCTATAGATATCCAGAAAATACAGGACAACCTTCTTCAGCATTCTGTGGAGAAGGAAAAACACAAGAAGGTGAATACTCTGATTAAAGGTAAATGAGGGCATCATATAGGAAGGATGTGAGAATGGGTATGAAGTGAGACCCCATCCTGGTGAAAAACAAGGAGGTAAAGATCATCTGTAATCAATGTCTGCAGCTTGGAAACCCTCCAAGCCATGGTGACAGCCACCAGAAATAGCATTTCCATGAGCAGAAAGAAGCTCACAGGTGGCAGAGAGTAAGGGATTCCAGAACCAAATTAAGGTAGCAGAATGCAAATGAGTGACATACTGTGGCTGCAGAATGCAAATGAGTGACATTTTAGGAATTTGTGGGGGAAACCCTTTCCTGTGCTACAGTCTTGCCCTCTAAGTGGGCATGAAAAGGAAAAATGGCCACAACATGAACCTTCAATGAAGAGTACCGGAATCCACAGTCCATCAGGGACAGTAGATAGTCCAAAAACCCCTGAAGTGGACAAAAAAGGAGTCCAGGGAGTAAGAAGCACACCAAATACTTAAATGTTTGCTGAGTAAATGACTTCCTAGCTGCAAACAGATCATATGGAACAGCGGATGAAATTGTAAACCTGGACAGTTCTACATCTTCAGGAGTCCGGTATGAAAGTTCAGTGCCAGAAGGTCCAGGTACAATAGGCTACCGAGGTCCTAAGAAATGAACCCTACTCTGCTATTAAAAGTGTCTTCAGACCCATGACATGACTAAATCAGAGTCAGAGGATTAATCAACCTGAAATAAAGAGACAAAGAATTAACATCCAGAGCTGAATTATAACCTGTGGGCAGCATAGGCTGACAATCCTGTGTGACCTCCCTGGCTGCAACGACGGTCTTTGCATATGGTTGAGGTAGCTAAGCACCACTTTAAGCAAGCACAGTCAGAAAGCTCAAGCAGAGCAGTAGCCCAAGAATGCAGTGCTGCTAGGACTAAGCCCACCCCTAAGGCACGGAGTGTGAAGAAAGAAGCACCAGATCCACCAACTGTAGTGTCATGTGTGGTTGCCAGTGTACAAGGAATCACTAGTCTCAGTGTAACTAGAACTTGGAAGATTGTCTATGATGCATCTTGTTTTGATATTGGTAGTCCAACAAAGGCAAGTAGTTCAAAGAACACATTCATTTTAAGATGTCAAAATTTGTAACAGTGTCAAGACATGGTCGACAATGAGAGTACCATCTCAATAGAGAGCAAAATATAAAGCTCTCAAGAAACCCTATTACAAGTATACATTAGAGGAGTCAGCATCTGCCATGCTGTATGGTCCTTAGACAAGGTGTTATTCTGCACCCACTGAGTCATCTAGTGACATCAGGAACAGTTTCGTAGGGCACATCACAACTGTAGGGCTCATTACAACTGTGTCAATGATCAGTGGACTTCAGTCTTGAAAGTTTCTTCCACATCAAAGTTTTCAACTAATATCAAGGGCATTGAGGGGGCTACTTTCAAGGACGAACTGCATACAATAAGCCAACCATAGTAGATCATTTAAAAAAAAAAGGTCATGAACCACTGGGACAACCCTGCTAAGACTATCTTGTAAGATCTTCTGAGCTTCAATGAGCAATTCAGTCTCAAATTCAGGCCCCCCTGTTTTCTGTAGCACAGCAGGCCTAATTTCCTTGGCAGAGACTTTGAACTTCTGCAGATTAGTTTGGCCAAGTTCCACAGCAGAAAATAAAGTGCTGCTTCACATTAATAAAGCTACCAGCACATCTAAATATATTTTACATCCATCGCCTTCAGTGGCGTAGCCCATTAAAGGGTGAGTGTTTTCTGGTAGTGTTAACATGGCAAGGATTTTTTTTAAAAGGGAAGGGAGAAACAAAAAAAATGTGTCAGGAAAATTTCCATCACTGCAGGATAAATGTTTAGGCATGGGGCAGCATTCTCCTTTTATCGTGTTTTGGGTGAGGGTGATAAGGAAGGTGTCCTGTACCTCACTTTGTATGTGCTGTGGCCAGTTGTGTACCATGTTTGGTTTATCACAGTACCATTGGTTGTCCCCTTCCTGTGGTATGGTTGTTTGCCACAAGATGGCGGTACAGGCAGTTGCCAAAGTATGTATGCATCTAAGTACCCCAAGACGCAAACCACAGGTTGCATTCTGAACTAGAAGTCGACCGCTATTTTAAAAAGGGGCTAGACGCCAGACGACAGTGTCATAAAATGGACACTTCTGTACTGATGCGGCAATTTACTATTGGACACAGACCCACAGGTGCCATCCACAACTTGTGGGCAGCTGGTGATTTAATAAAAATGACTATTTGTTGCAGGACTGTGCCATGGGCAGGCACTACTGCATGGATGTGCTGGTTTGCCACAGGGCATGGAAAAAATGCACCTTCCTTAACCCTTGGTCAGTGACTTTAAAAAGGCATCCGTTTGTTATGGGACAGCACTGTGGATGGGTGCCACTGAAAGAATACGGCAATGTACTGCAAAACAGAGAACTGCAGGTGCTATCCCAAACCAGAAGATTGACCAGCAGGGTAATTTTTCTCCAAAATGTACATGTAGCAGTGACTGTTAAATAATGCATTTTGTATAGCCATAGGTGACCCTATGTAGTACTTCTGTGTGGGAAGATTTTTTTTAGCAACTCCCCAACCCCTTAAATGTGTGTACACACACACACACACACACACACACACACACACACACACACACACACACACACACACTCTCTGTCTCTTACATCTCCTACTTTTGGTTTCCTCCTGTCCCAATCTTGCTATTCTGTCATTTTCCTCTATAGTTTCTTTCTGGTCCATGTTTCAGTTTATCTACTTTCTCTTTTTTAAGTGCATTATGTTTTTTTGCATTTGTTTTTTTCTGTTGTTTCCCTTTTCTTCTATATTCCCCTTTTTACAGTTCTGTACGTTTTTTCTAACTTGTATTTTATACTTGTATTTTAAATAGTTTTTTTTTCTATCATCCTTCTGCCATTTCATAAACTTACCTTTTTTCTCTAATTTATTTCCCTGCCTTGAGTCTGTCAAGGCTGCAGCAATCACATCCTGTTTTCTTGCAGACTTGGCACCAGTAATGGAGCTAACCGAGACCACAATTTTTCAAAGATCATGGTTTTAGTCTACACCATTTCTGCTACCAGTGCTGGGGGAGAAGGGGATAATAGTGAATCCCAATTCCTGACAATTCAACACTGTAATAACTTCAGAGCCAAAGCAGATAAATTTTTTGTAATGCCATATTGGGTAAAATGTTAATACTAGTTAATGATTTCAAAAAGCATCTGCTTGCTGGGGGACAGCATGGGTGAGTGCTACTGTATAGATCTGGCTGTGCACAGCAGGACATGGAATGATGAGTGCCATCCAGAGCCATTTTACAAATATTGAATCTATTTGACGGCAGGTCAAACTTCTGCCACAACTTCCCAGTAGTCCCAACTGTATGTGCAGGTGTGTCGTGTGTGATTAGGGGTTGGCAGTATAGCCTAGAGGTTAGAGTAATGAGCTGTCAATGAGCTTGGTACATTCAGCAGACAGACATGGGTTTGATTCCCACAACCTCCAATTGCATACAGTGCGACTCTGAGCAAGTCACTTAACCTCCCCAGTACTCCTGGGTTGCCCCTGAAAACAGGCACCTGTGCCTAGTGTGCCTTACCCAGTTACCAAAGAGTAAAATAAATAAAAAAATACATGGTAATGTGGTGAAACCATTGGTCAGCAATATTATCATTTAGCAGCTTTAGGAATTTAAAAGGGATATTATTTACTATAATCAGCAGAAGTAGTTTGAAAGGAAAACATTTGTGATCAGCCAATGCCAGAAAAGGTGTCCCATCCATTCGGACATCCTGCATCACACATGCAGCACAGTATACATTCAGTGCTAATTCACAATCAGCAGCAACAGAATTAGCCACTTAGCAACTACAGAAATGAACTTAAAAGGGCAACTGTTTCCTACAATTAACTGTATTAGTTTAAAAGGTAAATATTTCTTTGTTTTTTTGGGGGGGGATCAGCCAGTACCAGAAAAGGTGTCCTAATCATATGACATCCTGCGTCATGCATGGCAGCACAGTACACATTTAGTGTGGTAATTCACAATTATCAGCAACAGAATCAGCACATTTAGCAGCAATTTAAAACAGGAATTGTTTCTTTTAATTAGCAGTACTAGTTGAAAAAGCAAACATTTCTGTTCCTGTGATCAGCCAGTACCAGAACGTGCCCCCCATCCATACGAACATCCTGCATCCTCTGTGGGAGTGTGGTGCCTGCACAGCATGGTAATTCATAAGAGTCAGCACTCCAACTAGCTATTTAGTGGTAGAAATGTAAAACTGAAATTTGCTGGATCAATTCACAGCAGTAGATTTAAGTGAAAAATATTTTTTTTTGGGGGTAGGGAATCAGCCGGTACAAGAACATGTGCCCCATCCATATGATTTCCTGTGTCATGCCTGGCTGCATGGTGTGTGTGTGTGTGCAGTGGAGTAATTTACAATCATCAGAACTGCAACTAGCAATTCAGTAGCATCAACAATTTACAAGAATAACTGGTTGCTTCAAATAGTGGGATAGAGTAGTTCAAAGAGAAAATACACTTGTGCTAAGCCAGTCTCAGTGCAGGTGCCCCATCAAATTATGCATCATGTGTCCTTGACAAAATACTTGCTTAAACTCCCTCATGCTTTTTTCAGAACAAACTGCGGTGAAACTAGTTTGACTTGCACTCATAGATTCAACATTCAGATGCAGTACAAATTGTTCGAAATGTCCATATTGTTATTAAAAAAATAACATTTTGAAAAACGTGCATTTTGGGGAAAAAGGTTCTATCTTAAAAGAAAAAATAAAGAGGGTGAAAAATTATGCCAGATTTTGGTGTGATTTCATAAAAAACATGCAAATTTGATATCAGTGATTTCACATTATTTCACCTGTGTAATAGCAATTTCATCAATTGATACCTACAACAAAAGAGATGGTGGCTAAAACAAAAATAGGATTTAGCCAAACAGCATAGGTTTTGCCATCATTGATGAACATTTTAAATCTACTGGCCATGTGCATCTTAAGGCCAGACTAGCAGAGGTCCATCATGCTAGCTGTCAAGTTGGAGACAAAGCATGAAGACACTCACTGTAGTGGATGAGTCAACCCACAAAACACAATCTATCAAAAAACAGAAAAAAAGGGCACCAAAAACCTTTAATCATGGCAGCTACAATGGAGGCTTCTGAATCTTTCAGCAGACGTGAGGAGAGAAAGGAGAAAAGAACATGTGGTTAGTTAGTGAATGAGTCAGCCTGAAAGACTTCCAGAAGCTCTCATCTTGCTATGAGGAGACGTGAAACAGTACACTGAGTTTTAGCTGTTAATATCCAGTTCAGGGCAGCTTTCCAGCACAGACAAAACAGCCCAGTTAATGTCTTATAAACCCTGAGCCTAGTGCTGCTGCATGGAAACAAAGGCTTGTGAAATGACTTATAGATGGACTTTTGTCCCAAACAACCTGGCTTCAAATGAAATAGTTTCACATCTAGGGCTCAACAACTGGGTTGCAGTAATTTCAAGGTTTGTGGACAAAGCATCTAGAGTCAGAAAACCCCACGCACAATATGAAGTACCTGCTTAAATCATAAATGTCAAAGGGATTTTCTCAACTCTGTTATTGCAAATCTTCCAAGAAAGAAATATCAGACATTACAGCTTACGTCAAGTCAATGCAGCTATGACAACTGATTCAAAACTGCATCCAACTCACTGGTTAGCTTCATTAATTAATTCCTGTTCTCCTCTTTCAGTTTTTCTTGGATTTATTTTGCCTCTGTAGTTTCTGTTATGGTGACCCATCATCTATCTCCCCTTTAGTTCTCCTCACTGCCAATTTACTCGCAGCATCAACTGCTTAACTTTCTTTGCCTTTCGCTGCTCATCCATTCTTCACCTGTCAATGTCCAGCTCATCATATGAGCCTGGCCTTGGCAATTCCAATCAGCGTCTTCTATCCTGTCCTTTACATTTTCATTACACACCCTCTGTTTTCATAAAATATCAAGGATCTGCCATACAGACTTACTTCCAAAACCATTTTGTGACCTGCTTAGTGTTCTATTTCCTGCTTCTGCTGCTTCATTGTGTACTGTACTATATCTTGATGTTAATGTCTCTTTTTTTGCCACTGAGCTTTGCCAGCATTGTTAAAATCAATTATGGTGCTATTCAGCTATTTAAACTACGTAACTTCTGCCAAAGTATACAAACCTCTTGGACTTTTACACTTGTTTCATTTTTAAACTCCAATGTCTCTAGTGTCAAGTTTCTAGGCAAGCACTTTACAATCTTATTGTTCATACTCTAGTTTAAAAAAAATATAAGCCTGCATCATTTTGCTCATTCACAATGTGCATTATTTATGCAATTTATTCCAATGTTGTTACTTTATAACATTTTGTTATCTTATTATACACTGTTTGTATGTATTTTTGTATCTTGCATGTTCTGTTAACCTCAGGACATCCTTGAAATGGTTATTTTATGCTCTTGGAGCTTACTCAACAAACACATTTTAATAAAAAAAATAAGTCACAAAACATAGTGCATGTCCTTTGTCCACGTGACTCTCGACAAATTCAACACACTGCACTCTGCAGTCAGAACTTACTAGTTTTGTTTCCAAAACACAGTATTTGCAGAAGAGTGGCTAATTCCATAATCATCTAAATTATTACATCTGTACAACATTGCTGTGGTAAAGAAGCCTTTGTCTATGTGTCCTGAGAAGCTTTTAAAGAGGCTTGTGCTTTCATTTCCACATTAACGAACTGTGCAGATTTTGCTTTCATTTTTCTTGTTCTTTTTTGAGGCTGCATGGTGTAATCAGAACAGACATCTTCCAGATACAACTATGGACTCACATGACGTGAAAGAGGCATTTGGCTTATTAGGTTACTTAGATGTTCATCTGGAAAGCAATTATGAGTCATTTCCGATGAGAATTTATCTTTAAAAATTCTATTGGGTGTGTTTGAGGATTATTTAGCTCTATGCAGTTCTTCAAATATGTTTACTTTCACTGGCCTGGTGGGGCTGAGGGTTCGGGCACTGAATGCCACACCTCATGCTATGCTGGCGATCCAAGTTCAGAGGTGAGCTTGAGCTGCCGGAAGTTGGTGGGGGTGGGAGTGCTGGGAGATGGTAGTACAAGCCACTGGGCTGCTCTCAACTCTTGGATTGGGAGATGAAGTTTTCTCACTCTTGGCTGACACCTGGTGGAGGCCACATGTCAGAGCAGAGTTTTAGGGGGCTGACACAAAGTTGGGAGGGTGGAAGGAGCACTCTGTTTTCAGGATTGCACACACACCTCCATGCACTTGCCATTGCTCCAAGTGACAGAAAACCACAGAAAAGCTCATGTCTCTCCGTGGCCATATGCAACAGCCCCTGACACTCTCAGACCCTGCTTCTTGTGGATCCCCACCAGTAAGACAGTGGGGGGAGAGGCTGACAGGGTTGGGGCCAGAAGGAGGCCTGAATCAATGACTGGAGAAGGAGGCCATGGAGGAGCAAACAACTTAATAAAAAAAAATGTTTACTTCCACATCAATGAATTAGACGTGTGGACACTAGGACTCCTCTGCCTCCTCATGGGCAGGGACCAAACAAAAACAGAACAAAAGAAGCTAGCAGGTGGGCAGATGAAACTTGGCCTCCCCTCCACATCCAAAAAGGCCCACCTGCTTCCACTCCCTCTAGGATAGCCTCAGAGATCACTGCTCTTCCTTGCTGGCAATTGGGTTACAGAAGCAGACTGTCTTGCAGCTGAATTTCAGAGCCCACCTTGGGGAGTAAGGTGGGTGACAGTACAGCCCTGGGTTATGTTATAGAGTCCTGGAGTCCTTAGGAGGCCACAAAGTAAAGCAGCTATTCCAGACGGGCAGAGGCAATGGCAATGCAGAAGGAGATTCTGCAGTGGTTAGCACAGAGGAGAACAAAGAACATGGGAAAGTCTAGACAAAAGAACAAGAATCCATCTTGTACATCTCCTGCCATCTGGGAGTCAGTAAAGTGAAATAGCTGCAGTATCTGTTTAATGGTAAGAACATCAAATACATTATTTTATAGATTGCAGGAGTGTCCCAGACCAATTACAGTGCTTCCTTCAGTTACACGTTAGGTGCTCTTATTACCATAAGAGTATCTCACATGCTGAGCCACTGAAACATGCTTTTTGCTGACCATTCAGGTAGTCAGTGTTTTAAATTAAAAAAAATTATTTTTTTATTTAAAAAAGTTAGCAATGTGTAATAATTTTATAGGTCCAGTTGTAGGACCTCTTATGGATATAGAAGTGTAGCCTCTCGTACCCTTAGGACCACAGAACAGAGCACCTTCAGTTCGCAGTCCTCTGGTAGTAGGAATGTGCAAGGATACGGGTGAGTGGGGGAAGAGGAAGCTACTGATGGGGGGAGGAGAGGGGGAAGAATGTATGTGGAAGGGGTGTGGCAACTGCCAAGGTGGTCTGCTAGCATGGTGTGGAGGGTCATCATTTGGGAGGTGCAGGGTGCAGTGTTGGGTCCGATAGGTTTTTTTGGCTGGTAGCCAGCTTTTCTTTTTCAAAATGTTCACCCCCGACATGCACCACTGAAGTTGGGAATCCTTTTAGTAGGGGGGGGACACAGCCTCACATAAAAAAATACACCCATGGATCTCAGGTGCCATTTTTGGTGATGTACACTTGCCATAAGGATGATCGCTATTCCGTAATCGCTGTTATCACATAGAACCATCTAGCACTGTTGTGCTAGTCCCAAAACCAGACAAGATCACCCTGTTTGGTATAGATGGAAAGTTAATGCTGCCTCCAGGTTGGATGCATGCCCCTTTGCAAGGTAGATGAACTTTTGGACCGAATGGGGAAGGCTTGTTGCATTACTACTCGGGATCTGTCCAAGGGGTATTGGCAAATGCCCTTAACTCCCGAGTCCCATAAGAAAATGGCCTTTATGTAATCCCTTGTGGCCTATGCCAATTTACTTTGCTTCCATCCGGAATGCAATAAGCCCCAGACATATTCCACAGAATGATGGATCGTATCCTCCACCCGCACAGGCTGTATGTGATAGCATATGTGAATGATGTTTCCACATTTAACCCTGAGTGGGACAGCCATCTGAAACACAGAAACATAGAAGCTGACAGCAGATAAGGACTGCAAGGCCTATCCAGTCTGCAAGATGTGGTCGTAATACTTCAATCGCTCAGAGGAGCTGACCTCCTGGCCAGTGTGCCAAAATATGCCCTAGGGCAGCAGGATACTAAATACTTATGGTATACAACTGGGAAAGGCCGTGTACAGCCAGTTATAAACAAACTAAAGACCCTAGCTGTCTGCCTGTTCCTAACTACCAAGAAACAGGTTTGGTCCTTTCTTGGATTTGTAGGGTTTTGCTACCAGTTCATTCCAAAGTTCTCAACCCTTGCTACCCCACTAATTGACCTGACCATGAGAACTGGGTTTTGAAAAACGTCTGGTCTAACCACCAGGTGGATCCTTTGACCTCCTGTAGGATGTGGATAATGTGTCCTCATCGGAGTCACCGGTGACATTCCTTGAACCAGAGTCCTTACAGTCCCCCAACCACTACAGCCTCAGATAGATGAGCCTTTTCCTTTTTTCCCTCTCTTTCTGACACTGGGATTCCTCAGGCTTCCCTTCTGAGCCAAACAGTTCAGAGTCAGTAAAGGGAAAAACATGTTCTATTCCCTCTGTCTCTGTGATTTCTGGTGGCATGAAATTTTGAATCTCTCTGCGGGAGGGTACGAAACCCTTCCCTGTCTTGGCTCAAGACTACTCACTAGGATAAGGTTTTGGAAATTCCCACCTTTATTGTTCCTGCCCAGTTGCCTACTTTTAACCATACTGTGGCTGTAGGGTATTTATGGATATCCTCATGCATGCAGGCAAAATGTATGGTCTCTCTTGACTGACAGCTTGCGTCCAACCACAGATTCTTTAACCTACGTCTGCCCACAGCCTGAATCCAAAACAGCTATAAATAAAACCCCACTTGCCCTGGTACTATGTACAAGTTTTTGGCACGGGACTTGCATGTGTGGGCAGTAGCTATGCATTCTGCAAAATCCTAGTTCATGCAGTCACAAAACTTACTGATATGCCCCACTTTACAACAACAAAAACATACAATGTTGCTATCAGGTCTGTGACCTGCATCCCTGCATTTGGGTCACCGGAGAGCAGAGCCTTAGGACTGGTAGAATCACACCAGACCCTGTGTTTATACTGTACCTTTCTGAAGTGAAGGGGTAAGTAATATTTCACCACTTGAACACTGACCCATACCAGCATATTTTTTCCCATCCCTCCAAAGTCCTTTCTCCCACTTCTGCACGGATCTTCTCCTTGGGTTACTGCCCAAGGTTTGTTCTGCTCTTTTCAGTAACCTCTGGACATTCAGCTTTCAGGTAATGTTTTGTGATTTTCACTGCTGCAGCCAAAGTGGCCTATTCATGTCAACTTATCCAACCACAGACTCAGTCTTGTAAAAGGTTCCAGTACTGTTCCAATATAATCAAATTCACAATTTCCACTTTATTGCATACCTCTGGTTTTAACCATTAAGTAGCCAAGTCTTGCAATTTTTGTGCTAGCACTCTAGGTCATCTTTCAACCTAGAAACCCAGGGTGCAAAAGTTCTGTTGGTAACTCTCTTTGGTTACGATGACCCAGTCTAAGATGGCTGCTTTTACCTGATCACAGTCACTGGTGGTGGCATCAGTTAGACTTCTATATGCACAGTCAGCAAGGTGGAGTATGCAATGGGAAGGTGGTGCTTCCAGACAAAAAAAGACACAGATTCAAAGTTACATGTCAAGCCCTCATCAAACCACAAGTAGACAAGGGCACTATACTGTAGTCATCAGAGCGAGTTTATTGGAACATAAATAACATTTCAAAAAGGGTCTCTGCCTGCCTGACATGTTTCAGATACAAACTCATCCTTTATCAAAGGCCTTTGATAAAGGATGAATTTGCATCTAAAAATCCATCAGGCAGGCAAGGAGCCTTTTTGCAATGTTATTTATGTTCCAATAAACTCGCTTTGATAACTGCAGTACAGTGCCCTTGTCTACTTGCGGTTTGGCGAGTGCTTGACATGTTGCTGTGAATCAACTTCTATATGCATCTTGGGCATCTTCAGTCAGGTACAGTGCAATACGGATAGCCCATCTTTCTTGTGGCCAGGCAGTGGCATTGGAAACTCTCTCAAAATTCATAAGGTAGGCCTCAGGGTCATCCTTGGGACCCATTTTCATTAGCATGGAGGGGTTCTAAAATGACTTGATTGCCTGTGACGTGACCTGGAGATGGGGCACAGTTTCTTTCTGTACTTGCAGCACCTGCTTCATAAACTGCTGCTGTTGCTGGTCTCTCTGCACCTGTGGTCATACCCGCTGCTGGTAACTCTGTACCAACAATTGTGCTTGCTGAGCCACCCAGTCCCTTTGCATCTGGACCTGTTTTTCTCTCACAGCCTGCTGTTATACCAGCTGGTGGTCTCTCTGATCCTGCTGTTACACTAGCTGTTGGTCTCTCTGCTCCAGCCGTTGGACTCGCTGAGCCTCGTGTTGCACTTGCTGAGCCATCCAGTCCCTCTGCATCTGGGTGTTTGTGCTTGCTGCTCTGCAACCCATTTCAGTTCTTTGCCCAAGTCCATCGTACCCCTATTTAGACAAGGGGAAGTTTGATGCCACCTCAAAAGTCAACCATGTGTGACAGGGTAGTGAACAGGGTGGCATCTAGATGAACACTCTCAAAATGAACACTCCAGACATAATTTTAATTCAAATGAAATCTGATTTACTTTTTCAGCAACAGAAAAAAGAAACAGCTTACATTCAGGTTAACAAAAACTCTTGCAGATCAATCTCTTTCTGTCTCCCTCTAATGGAAACGGAAAACAACAAACTCCTTCTGCTTGTACACCCTCCGCTCCCCCTTTATTGTGCTCAAGTGCTGCTTGTTAACACCCCCCTCCCTCTCAGAGATTGCCAACAAGTTGAACATCCAGTGCTGTGAGATATTAAAGGGACAACTTTAAAGCAAAAGGGGTTTGGTACAAATTCCACCACAGCCCCATCAAAACCTACATTGCCTTTGGCCTCTTTCGGCTTTCCGATGGAAGTCATTCGCTGGTTGGGGGGGATCTATACTTCGCCACAGGCTTACATTAGACTTAATGGAGAGATTTCAACCCCTATACCCATAGAGAGAGGCACATGACAAGGCTGCCCTCTCTCTTCCTTACTGTTTGCAATATATTTTGAGCCCCCCCAAAAGGTGATAAGGGACTCTCAGGCTCTCTCCAGAGTTGAGGCGGGGGTTAGGGAATGGAGACTGGCACTATATGCAGATGATATGCTGCTCTCTCTAAAGGATCCAGATAGCTCTCTTCCTGCACTATGGACAGTACTGGGAAATTTTGCTCAGGTCTCGGGATATAGTATTAATGCTACTAAGACTCCATCCGTTAATACAAAACTTAATTTTCCGTTCAGATGGAGTACAAAAAGTAAATACCTAGGGGTGATTCTCCCTCAGAATGTTCAGAATATAATGCTATTAAATTATGAACCACTGACTACGCAGATTGAGAGGGACATACAGGAATGGTCCCAGTTTTCCCTCCCTCTTTATTCTAAGATAGACCTTATTTGGATGAATATACTCCCTAGGCTTTTCTATTTTTTCTAGACCATACCTTTATTACCTGCTCCCACTTATTTCTCCTCATGGAACCGCACCTTGGCAAGATTTGGGAGGGGGTACGACACCACGAATCCGGTGGTCCATATTCTAACTTCCTGTGGACAGAGTGGGCCTTGCTCTCCCTAATCTCCTAAAATATGCACAAGCCACAGTGTTGGTTAAGGTCATGTAGTGGAGTAACCTGACTTATGACCTCCCCTGGAAGGGTCTGGAATTTACTCTGAATCGGATTCAAGACATACTCTCAGTCCTTTACTCAACCTACTCTCCAGTAACTAGGGCACATCCCTATATGCAGGGCATGCACTCCAATTTATCAACTTGGGATAGGCTTTGGGTTACCCGAGATTTTCAAGTAATATCCTATTATCTGAGAACCATCAGATCAGAGGGAAACTCGCATCCTCCTCAGGTAAAACAGACCACTGATAGGTGGTGTGGTATGGTAAAGGCTTAAGATTTTCATATCAGCTTATTGACTCAGAGGAATTCCTCACTTTTCAAAAAATACAGGAGGGGTATGGGGTTAGACAGACAGATTTTCAGGTACATGTGTTACTGCAGGAGCTTTTTATACAGAGGAGCTTGCATTGAGCGGTCTTGCCGACTCTGGCTCTCCTTTTTGCTACATCTTTTTATGATGACACACTTTATATGGTTGGTGTACAGAGGCTTGCAGGAACTTTTGGGGGAATCTACAAAGTCAACATTATCTGCCTGGAATAGAGAACTGGAGGTTCAGGTCTCTGAGGAGGACTGGAATAAATATACGAGACTTTCCCTGAGGGAACCTCTTGCTCCCTGTTGGAGAGAATTCTCTTGGAAAACCAGTAACAGATTTTTCAACACTCCAGCCAAACTAGCCAAAATCTTGCCTGAGCCAATGGGACATTGCTGGAGGGGGTATGGTGAGGAAATGGCAGGGCACTTTCATGTGTTTTGGTCATGCCCAAAACTTAGGAAATATTGGCAAGATGTGGCAACAGCACTTGGGGAACTGATAGGAGAGGAAGCTGCTCTTTCCCCAGAATTGGTTTTATTAACAGTCCCCCCAGAGGGTCTCCTAATTACCCGAGGGTCTCTTCTAATCTCTCATATTTTGGTGGCTAAGAAGGCCATCTCTCACTTTCAGAGTACGGATACCCCCCTGTGATTCATGACTGGCACAAAATTATTATAGAACTTTATACAATGGACAGACTTTTCTCCAGGGGACTCAAAGTTAATGCCTCCTTTGAACTCAAGTGGTGAAAATGGGTTGTATATGCCATGTGGCAAGACCCCATCTTTGTACCATGAGGGATCTGTATAACCTATCTCCTAGGTATGGGGACATGCAAGAAGGGAATCTTTTGGTATTACAAGGCCCTCGGATGTTTCTCTCTCTCAGGGAATGGAGAGACCCAAAGGTGCCTGGGAACCCCTTCAATATTGCCTATATCAACTGTATGACCCCCCCCCCCACAGTGGACTCAATGCTTTTATATCCCAGTTGCTATATTACTATGTGTACTAATGGTTTAAGTAAGTGATTCTATATTGTACATGAAATGTCCACATATAGTGTTATTTGCATACCTTATAACAAAACATTTAATAAAAAGTATAGTTTAAAAAAAATGCATTGCCTGTGTTGCAGGGTTGTGAAACGGTTTACAGGTGAAAGGACTGTGATGGACAGACACTCTGTCACTATCCCTATGATGTCATCAGAACTTCTCAATGGAAACACAGCATTGCTGTGCATGGTTGCTCATGCATTATTCTCTATGTATGTAGATATGGCAAATTAAACCACCAGAGTAGAAACCCTTGGGGACCAAAAGTCAAGTGGTATGCTTTTTTTTTCACCAGGTGGAGAAGACAAGAAACAGAAAAAGAAATAAGCAAACCTATTTGGATAAACATGATGTCAGGAATCAATAACAGAACCTAGAAGACATCTGAAGTTGCCCAGTGTCTTCAGAGCTATGGTATGTAATTTATTTAGATCTTTTAATTAACATTCCAAACTATCTAAGAACCACCTTCTCACTTACAAAATGAGTAAAACAACAACACTTGATGGTTTTAAAACAGTCTATAGCCCCATTTACACCACCACTATTGCAGCGTATCAACCCATGCACAGCAGTTGATGCGTTGCAAATTCCACCCTGTGAACACTTACCGATGAACTTTATATGACATCTGAATCTGCTATTGGATCTGATGCAGGAGAGGAAACGTCCAGCAGATCAAGTGTGTCACCCTGCATTGTAAACAGTATACTGTGCTCAATCCACCGTGGAGTCAAATGTTTCCCATTCTGCATCATTGTCCCATCAAAGGAATGGCCCTGCCATGGCACAGCTTGCAGCACAGCAAAGGGAGCTTTGTAAACAGTTGATTGTAGGCTCCAGAGACATCGCAGATAGAAAGAAGCAGCAGATATTCTACTCTGCTGTGGTAATGTACACACAGCTTATGACTAACCTTTCAGTCAGCTCTGATAAACCTGGTGACTGGGGAGAGTGTTACCATCCCCTGCATGCTGTCTTCTTGATTACATCTGTAGTTGTGCTGCTTTCATGCATAAAACACCTGTAATGTTGAACAGATGTAATAATTTGGTCACTGCCTCTTCTTTAAACTCTCAATGGATGTTGACAAGTTCACTCCATTATTTTCTACACAGCAGTTACTTCTGCACACGTGAGAGATTTAGTTTTTTATTGTTTTACACTCGGAGTATTAAACTACTGCCAATAATAGTCTGTATGCTTTTTTTCTGTGCACTCCCATCATGTTGAACTGTGAATATAAAAGGCAGCAAAGCTTCAATACATACCGAAGCTCATTTGAATCTACACAGTCCTCATCCTGAACAAGATCACACCTGGAAGTACTAGATCCAGTTCTGGTCACCATAGTATAGAAACGTTATTGAAGAGATCAAGGGTTGGCCCGCCAGTGCAGCGGTTGGACTTCTGCTTGCGACGCCAGTGACCCAGGTTCAGGAATGAGCACGGGTCGCTGGAGGGCCGGCCAGGGGGAGAAGGATTGAGCGTCCCATGGACAGCTCTCCTTCTCTGGGGTGAGGGTAGGGGGACTGGTCCGGCGCCTGCTGGCTCCTAGCAGAGGCTGGGAGTATCACAGGATGCACGGCCCCAATGCTACCTGGGGGAGAAGTGGACATCGGCATATGCCGTGACGTCACTATGCTGCCCCCAATAGAAAAAAGGAAAAAAACTGCTCGCTGGCCACCGGATGACTGCTCTCTGTTCCCTGAGTGCCTCTAGTGCCTTTCCAGGGTCTTCTGCTCCTCAGCAACATCCCCGGGCCCTAGTAGTGTGTGCTGGGGCCATCCCCACTCCCTGGTGCCTTCCCCATCAGAGGAGGGAGACCTGCCCGGCAAAGGGATACGCCGGGATATCCCGAGGATCGGCTGCCATATGAGGACCAGAGGAGGGCTGGGTAAGGACAGCGGGGCTTGAAGGAGCCTGCGGAGCCCGAAGGAGTGGGGGACTGGCGAGCACAGGGGGTGGGGGAAAAAAAAAGAGGACATCAAGAGGTACATCACAGGGCAACCAAGCTTTTTAGCATTTAAGGCAGCAAGAGCTATGAGGAAAGATATGACATACTTTAAACCATTTAGTCTAGGGAAGAGCAAGATGAAAAGGGGACAGCACAGGGAGGTACACACATGGGTGTTTGACACGAAAAGTGTAGAAATAAAAAATATACACTCATACCAATGGGGCAGAATAAGAAGAACAATTAGAAAGTACCGTATAACAGGAAATATTTACTGTCTCTTTATTTTGACTGGTTTAATATTAGTGCTAAAATAAAAAGGCAATGACTATTGGGTGAATCACTCAACAATAGCAGCACTACTCTTCCACCAGTGAAAATAAGATGGCATGAACGTGTTTGATGTGCGTAGAGTGCTAAATATAATGGACATGAATATAAGCAGTTATACAGTATTTATTTTACATAAAAGCTATTTAACATGTAGAATAACCTACCCAGGGAGTCTGTGGGTGCTAGAACTGTTCAGGCTTTCGAAATAGGACAAGGCAGATTCCTGAGGGAGAATGGTGTCATTGGTCACACAGCAAGAGTAGGGTACCATGCCAACTGATAATCTTTGAAGTGTGTCCTTACTCAAATTGGATATGTAAGCAATAACCTACAAAAGGGCATGCATTTCTAGAGAATTAATGCACGCCCTGGGTGAATTGGAAGGCATGAGAACAACGACCAAGTGTCTTTCAATGCAACTGGGAAGTACATTAATTCTCAAGAAACCCATGCCCTGGAGTGGGTTCTTGTGTTTATAAAATGGATTTTTTTTAAAGGTTTCATTTTCCATTAGTTAGGTTGTTGCTAGGTAGAATAGGCGAGTTTGGTAACAAAGGCCATATGTCTTTGAATGAACCTTGGAACTGCGTTTACAGTAGAAGAAACCAATGCCTGTTGTGGGTTTTTGTGTTCAAAAAATGGAAAAAAAAAAAAACATTTTAATGGAAAAAGGTTTTATTTTCATTTAGTTTGTTTGTTGCTAGGTAGATTAGGGCAGGTTAGTTATGAACTGTGCAGTTTCTTGGCACATAATCAACAGTCAGGTACAGTGTTTTAACTAGTGTTCATGGGTTGTGCCTGAAAATAGGCAGCTTTGATATCTAGTGCACCTACCCGGTCAACAAAAACTAAATAAATAAATGAAATTGTTGGATTTGGTCATTTTTTTTATACCCCGGTTTAAAAAGTGAAAGAAAAGAAGAAATGTTTAGGAGGTTGTTTGTTAAGATTTGTCACCCTGACCACATATTGCACCCCCTGTTACCACTACGAAAGGCATCTGTGTATGGCCTAAGAAAACAATGCAGATGGACAAAACCAATATTTAGAACCAAAATGGACAAGGAATCCTTTTTTATGAAGTTTTGGAAGAGTGAAATGATTTCAGTGCAGAAGTGATGGCTGTAATGAAAGACATAAGACCATTTTTGTGGAGCTTTCCAGCTATACAGTACAAACACATGTTCTGCCTTATATAATTAATGAGGTTTTGGAGCATGTACTAGTGAGAATTTTCAATGTATGTTTTTGTAATTGCGCATAAATGGGGTACATTTATCATGAGGGTTATGTAAAATCTGTGCATGTACTGAACTTCAACTGGCCATAATTTTGGTTGGTTAGAATGCTGTTTTAATAAAAATTCAACCAAATGAGTCCCTGCCATACAGCCAAAGGGGTTGACAATATGGAACAGTATCAAAAAGGGAAACTACAATACAAAAAAGACACCGTAGAGATAAGTACACAGAATATATCAAGGCAAGGTATCAGCACGCTTCCTCTGCACTATATAAGGTAATGAACCACCATTCAGTTTTCTTTCATAACGATGCCTAATTGGTGTACTTTATTTTAGTGCACAAAGGTGAAAACAAATTTCAAAATCTGGTGATAAAAGCAACAGGGTGGTTAGGCCCCTCCTGATATGTTTCATGTTACCATTAACACTTTCTCAAACAATCCCTTAAAAAAGCTTAAATGTTTACATGAAATGCATCAGGATGACCTTAACCCACCCTGTGGCTTTAGTGACCAGCTTCTCGGTATTCAGAGTGCTGTTGAAATTTGTTTGTTTTCACCTTTTTTCCCCAATTACTGTTTCTCATTCCCCCTTGTCACCAGCCCTTCCGGGTAGTCCTCGGGCACCACAGCTCCTAAGTCCCTTCCAGTCATGGTCATGCCCTCCATGGAACCTTGGTTATGCCACCCAGGTGGGGTCACAGTGGGGGGGCAGTCCACCCAAATTCTGTGTTTCGTCAGGGTGTGCCATGGACCAGAACGCAGTGAAGGGCCCGGGGAGATCCTACACATCCTAGTCATGGAAGGTGCCGGGGTCGTCTTCCTGTTTTTCCAGTCCACCCCCAGGAATGACACATACATGGACATCAATGCAGGCCCCACATGTGCAATGTGCATGTCTGCCCACCAACATCAGCGATGTCCCTGCCCACTCTCCATCTACTGACCACTGCCACATGTGGTCATCAGGGTGATAGACTTGTGGCAAAGGACGGAACCCACCCCCACTAGAGGGGGTGAGCACCCTCTGGGGCACTGACACCTGCTCCCTCCAGCTGGCCCCAACCACCAGAGGTTGTTCCTGAACCCAAGTCACCAGTGTCAGAAGTGGTAGCACTACCACTATGCTGATGGGCTGGCTTGTTTGTTTTCAATTTTGTTCACTGAAATAAAGCACATCTATTCTGCATCTCTAACAAAGAAAACTGAGTGATGGTCTGTTAGTGAATCTAAAGCAGAGGACGAGTGCTAATAGTTTGCCTTGATATAGTGGATAAAATGAACCCAGAGTGTCTTATATCACCTTATATACTGTGACAATGGTAAAACAGATTAGGAATGAATTCATAACAGAACTATTTTGTCTAGTGCCATAGCAACCCATAGGCAATAAAGTGGAACAAGGCAACCTGTAGAAAATGTTTTCCACAAATGGCTTTAAATCTTGACTTGACAGCAGAACAGGAAAATGGATTGAGATTCCAGCCCAAGTTGTGACGTTAATAACTCTGGAGCTTGCAGTGGAATCCCAATACCTTCTGGCTGATATGGAGAAACCTCTTGTATAGATAAAGAACTACTTTTTCTAGCCTCCTTCACACTTAAATCAGTTGGACTGCAGTGTGACCTTACCATAAAATGAAAGAAAAATAAAAAGGGTGCTGCATTAGTATGGGGGCTGCAAATGAAATAAAAGTGTTTATAAGCACACTGAAAATAGAAAAGGTTTGGGTTGACATTCCAGCCATAATGTTTTTATAAGGAAAAATTCATAAAAAAGAAAGCAAAGTTATTGACATGGGTAAGGAATTTCCGGACATGGGGAAGGGATTTCCAGAAGGCCAACTTCATGGAGATGGGGGAACAGCTGAAAACTGCCCTGGCAGCAGAAGATATGGGGAGCGGGGAAGAACAACAATGGCTTAGGATCAAGAGATCCATAGCAGGAGTGACAAGTCAATGTGTCAGATTGCTTAGCAAAAGCAAAAGAAAGAAGCGCCCACTGTGGTTCTCTAAATCAGTAGCCGAGAAAGTGCGAGAAAAAAGTAAAGCATTCAGGAAATACAAAGAGACACAGAAAGAAGAAGACAGAATGAAATATCTGGAGACGCAGAAGAGAGAAGCTGGGAAAGCTGTCAGAGGGGCTAAGGCAAGAACGGAGGAAGGAATAGCACAGGCTATTAAGAAGGGGGACAAGACCTTCTTCCATTACATTAGCGAGAGGAAGACGACCAGAAATGGTATTGTTAGGCTAAAGAAGGGAAAGAGTGGGTGGGTGGAGGATGATCTTGAAAAATCTGAGGTACTGAACAAATGCTTTTGCTCATTATTTACCAAGAAAGAGGCAGGGGAAGGGCCAAGACTCACGAGGAAAGATGTACGGAGGGAGAGGTGGACACCAGCCCATTTACGGTGGACAGCATCTTAAAGGAACTAGGAAAAGTAAAGACAGACAAGGCAATGGAGTCAGATGGGATTCACCCTAGAGTGTTGAAGGAGCTCAGGAAAGTCCTAGCAGGTCTGCTTACAACCCTATTCAATCAATCACTAGACACACGGAAGGTACCGGGGGACTGGAGGAGGGCAGAGGTGATCCCACTGCACAAGACTGGAAGTAGGGAGCAGGCAGGCTTTTACAGACCTGTAAGCCTGATCTCAGTGGTGGGGAAGCTGATGGAGTCCCTGCTTAAGGAGAGGGTAGTGAATTTCTTGGAGTCAAGCAGTGCAAAAGACCCAAGGCAGCATGGATTCACTGAAGGTAGGTCCTGTCAGACTAATCCTATCGATTTCTTTGACTGGGTGACCAGGGTGGAGGATCAGGGAGGGGCAGTGGATGTGACCTACCTGGATTTCAGTAAGGCCTTTGACACCGTTCCTCATAGAAGGTTGCTTAACAAATTGGGGAATCTGGATGTGGGCTTTAAAGTAGTAAAATGGGTTAGTAACTGGCTCAAAGGCAGGACCCAGAGGGTGGTAGTAAATGGCTTAAAATCTGAAGAGAGGGAGATGACCAGCAGGGTTCCATAGGGCTCAAAGATGGGTCCAGTTCTGTTCAATGTCTTCATAAGTGACCTTACAGAGGACTGGAAGGGAAAGTATGCTTGTTTACAGATGACACCAAGATCTGTAACAGAGTTGACACACAGGAGGGGTTAGATAAAATGAGAAATGACGTAAGACTACTTGAGAAATGGTCAAAGGTTTGGCAGTTGGGCTCAATGCTAAGAAGTGCAAGATAATGCACCTGGGACACAGAAACCCAAGACAGGAATACAGGATGGGGGAGCAGGTTCTAGCCACCACATGTCAGGAGAGAGACCTGGGGATTATCATATCCGATGACCTGAAGTCAGCCAAACAATGCGAAACAGCAGTAGGGAAGGCAAACAGAATGCTGGGGTGCATAGGAAGGGGCATAACCAGTAGGAGGAGTGATGTGGTGATGCCACTGTATAGATCACTGGTGAGGCCTCATCTGGAATACTGTGTCCAATTCTGGAGACCGCATCTCATGATGGACATAGACAAAATGGAAGCAGTCCAGAGAAGAGCAACAAAAAATGATACATGGACTGCACCACAAACCTTATGAGGAAAGACTCAAGGAACTAAACAGCTACTCACTGGAAGAGAGAAGGGCAAGAAGGGATATGATAGAGACTTTCAAATACCTTAGAGGAATAAACAGCGTACAGGAGGAATGCATATTTCAGAGATGAAAGTGCACAAGGACAAGGGGACAAAACATGAGGCTAGAGGGAGGAAGGCTTAGGGGGAATGCTAGGAAGTATTTTTTCACAGAGAGGGTGGTGGATCCATGAAACAGCCTACTAGTCGAGGTGGTGGAAACAAAAACAGTACAGGGATTCAAAAGTGCATGGGATAAACACAAAGGCACGCTGCTGTACAGCAGAGCAGGGGAAAAGCAGTCCAGATAATAGTAGGGATTGTCAAACCAAGCAGAGAAATGGGCAGACGAGGTGGACTGTATGGTCCTTGTCTGCCGACAGATTCTTTGCTTCTAAGGGAAAGCAAGAGGTGTACATATAGGGGGGAACTGTTTACACTTCCAGTGAAAACTAATGGCTGAAGAACAGATATTTATATTTCAACGTGCATTTAATTTAATCATTTTGTTATGTCTACTTCCCATGGAATGTTTTTTCATACTATTACCTGTATAAATATAATACGTAAGCCCTCACAGAATGGTAATTTCCAAAGACAGTTACAACATTCACAAATCCACCTACTCCACGCATATGTAGAGCTGTGATTTTTTTTTCTACTAAACAGTTATGCCGATTCTTAAAAAGAAAATTTAAGTTTTTTAAACAGTACATGGAATAAGACAGATGAACAGGAAATGTTTACACTAACAAGGACTTACATTTGCATCATTTTATTTCCAACAAATCATAAATTAACATCAACAAAACTGTCAAACTAAACAACATTAAGAAGAGTTTATTTCTGTATTTCCCACCATATACTATACTCACTCACTCCCAAGCGGCCCTGCTGCAGCCTCCTCCCTTTTCCATCCTACAGTATGGTCCAAGTCTTTGAGGTTTTTGACCATCATATCAGGGTAGAGGTTCCCTGGGTCATGCCCATCCCACCTCAGTAGGTGTCCCATCTGTAAAGCCTTCCTTTGGGCATGTGCACCTGCTGGACCTCCTCCTTCCAGGCTTTCCTACCAGCATCCATTCAGCTACATCACCATCTCGGGAAGTGGGGCTAAAATGGTGATAATCTACCTGTGTGACTCACTCCTTGGGCCAACAGGGGATTGTCAACACCAACTGGCCCCACACTCCCTCCCCAGAGACTAAGTGCATCTACTTGGACTGTGCTCCTATCTCCAGACTGTACCAATTAGGATCCCACACTGGTGGAATCGAGCCCAAGTCCTTTGGTTGGTGAGAGGATACAATAAAATCAAGTAGAAGAAGTGCTGTGTGCTTCTTAACGAGAACAAGTGCTTCAATAATAAAGAATGTTTCACGAAGTGTATTTTTTAATACTTTCATCTGGAATACAATGGGTGACAGTAAATGTTAACTCCAAATCTTGCAAGAATCAACTGTTCTCGTGACAAAAATTAGGAAGCAGCTTTTATACCAGTTTCTTAAATATGCAAGCTTTTCATATCAAAACAGATGCCATTTTAACAGCAAATGAATATGCACATTCATGGATAATATATGCATATGTGATCATAATTCAAAGAAACATCCCAAATGATGGCACTTGGCTGAGGTGATTGCAAACGGTTATAAATGTTCTAAAGACATGCTGTGCTTGCTCTACTCTGTCACTTAAGCACATTTGTGTTGTAGTTTATTTATGTTTTACATTACTTATAGCTTTGTCTAGACGCGGAACCTATTTAATGAGCTTGTACTCAGAGATATTATCCAAGATCTCAATAAATAAAAAAATAAAATAATGTACTGACCCCTTCCCTTGCCCCTTTGGCTACTATGAGCTTGAATCTCTGCAATATTTGGAACCAACGCCTCAAGCAGATTAACTATGGTCCTGGATCCAATGATATTTAATGGCCTTTGTCTTAATTCGTGTGCTAATAATTTTTTGAGATTTTTTTCAGTTTTGAAAGCAGGCTTGACACAGGTGTTTTATTCCACCTTCTAATTAGCAATGATGCACTCAATGTCCTGAACTCTCATCCCTACCAAGTAAGGAAGATTGAGAGTGGTTTGAAAACTGCTAAATATTTTTTCAGTTCACACCACTGCTGATTATCATGAATAATGTACTTGTCAATGTATATCAGTTAATAATTGAGTGTACTGCCAAAAAACTTGCAGAAGCAAGGACAGAGTTTTAAACATCATGTATTTCTTGGACTCCATGGGATTGAACAACTTGTTTATTTATTTCTCAAAACAAAGTCAAATTTCAGAGGCACTGTTGCTTATTTATGACCCAATTTAGGTTGATGGGAAATCTATCTATGTGAATGTTGCTGAAACATTCTGACACTTTTCCCAGAAGCCCCCTTGAAAGGAGAAAAATCTCATTAAGTTTACTCCTGGTGATTTTTTTTTTTTTGCTATAAACAAATAATAGTGTACATTTGAAACATCCTTTCATACTGATTAAGTTGATGTGGTCAGCTTCTCCAGGCCTACTTCAGCCATATGCCCTGCTAAATTCCATTCATACTCTTTATATATAATTGTACTATAGCATATGGTTAGCCCCTATTGTATATGGATTTCAATACTCATCATTTTCTTGTTGTAGGACAGTTCAAAGGTCACCAAAAGTTGTTGCAGTACAGTTCACAGGTCATGAAAACCTCTGGTAATATAGTAGCGACATCCTTACTATACTACAGCAACTTTTCTCTTTGAAATTTGCCCTAATAATCTCTTCTTATGATACTCCTCTGCCACCATCATTATCTGAAACAATTCTGCCATTCATATTTTACATTTCAGATTTTAAAAGCAAATTTTTCCTTATTTTTACTAAGAACAGAAGTACTACAGCCTGAACCATTTTATTTACTCATGTATTAAAAAAACTCATACACTATGAAAAAAAAAATATATGGGCAACCAAAACAACACTTGGCATGTGTTTCCATCTCGGGGTTGAGATGACACCAAGGACCTCTCAAGCTTCGCTCTTGCGGTCCCTATGATGTCATCTGAACCCCTCAATGGAAACATAGCCTTGTTGTGTATGGTTGCCCAAGCATTATTCTATATATAGCTAGGGATCAGCTATAATTAGTCCAAAGACTACAGTCAAACACCAATGATCAGCAGAATCTGTGTAACTGACACATAATGGTTACTATGTTTGCTTGCCTGTAATAACTGCATAATTGTATGATTTTGCGTACTCTGTAAAGTGCTGAGACACATTGACAGAAGGTTCTATATAAATTGCAGTGTAATAATGTAAAATGACCGAAACCATAAACATGGAACTGTGCTCTTTGGCCCAAGTCCAAATATAATATAACATTCATTCAAGCAGTAAAACTGAGTTGCTTCTACATACTGGCATGTAGTTTTGGTTTATCTGCACTTTACTACTGAATAACATTTCTAATATTTAGTTACAGGTCACTGGAGAAAAAACAGCACTTTAAATATTATCTGTAAAGGTAACTGTTATATGGTTCTGTATCCTGTACTTCTTCTCTTGCATGTCTGTCTGGTGGAGTATCAGCAGAGCCAGGTACTGATAAATGAGGAATCAGGGTTGGGAATGCACTTAAGCTTCCATGCTAGAGGAAGAAGGGCACATCATAAAGTTGAAATCCCTGCATCAGGTGCTAGTAGTCGCAGGTCAAGAATCATCACTAGAAACAATTGCGGAGGGAGGCAGGTACTTATTTGCCCTTACAGCTAGAGGAAAGGAGTATCCAAATGGTTACACAGAGGTAGGGGAGGGAAGACATGGGGGGAAAGGGGATGAGGGAAGAAAAACAGAAACTTATAACCTTTGAGGCCTTTAGCAGACAATAAATTAGGTACCTCATTAACTCTGAGCATATCTATCTATTTATTTATTTGTTTAAGCGTTTAACCAGGAAGGCATGCTGAGCAGGCTACTGCTCAATTCCAGATGCATCCTGGGGGAGGGGAAACAGACAACAGTTGAAGACAGCATAATACAAGTGAGTACATAGTGGGGAATCACTAACAATTGGTCCTGGTAAAAAGACATAGTGGATCGAGGAAACAGTTGAAGACAGCATAATACAAGTGAGTATATAGTGGGGACTCACTATCAATTGGTCCTGGTAAAAGACAGTGGAGCGAGAACTAGTCCAGTTCTAACTGCCATTCATCAAGAATGTGATTTC
Organism: Neoceratodus forsteri; assembly: GCA_016271365.2. Taxonomy (NCBI): domain Eukaryota; kingdom Metazoa; phylum Chordata; order Ceratodontiformes; family Ceratodontidae; genus Neoceratodus; species Neoceratodus forsteri. Next base: position 782,605,639 of record CM028133.1, read on the forward strand.
TTACCATAGTACATATAGAATTACTTTTGTCCAGATACAAAAATGCAATCCTTCTACTGTACAGTCCAAAACATTAAACACATGTTTTGCCTTGTTTGCCTGTTACAACTTGATTTTTAACAAAGACTGCAAAACCAAACAGTACGCACACTTAACGCCACTTAACTGGGGCACAAAATACATTATTCTGGTCTTTTTTAATTGCACTATTTAAAAGAATGTACCCTTGTCATGTCAGTCTTTTATCAGCAGTCTTTATGCCAAATGATTTCACAGTGGTTTACCACCCTGTTAAGGCATTCCTTAATTGCTTGGGAATCTTGCCTTTGTCTACTAACTACTCTGTCAAGTCAGGAGGTCAACTAACTGCAAGGGAGAGAGCCCTGGACATATGCTGCAGCAATGGTCAAGCTGCAAGCAGACCTGGAGTTTTCATTTATGAAATAGAATTTAATTTGAACCACATTTTCTAGATAGGGAGTTAGGTCAGAACTTGTTGATGGTGTCTTGCCAAGGCGCTGAGCTTAATCATTGGATTCATTTTGAACCAATATCCAGCTATAGAAGATGCATGGAGATATACTGTAGCTGATTTTAACCATCTTATTCAGTTTGACTCCATGGGACAAAAGCCACCTGAAGTTACCCAATAATGGTAGTTTATTCACCTGGTAAAGGTGATTGTTGGAGTACACCTTTGAGGCAGTCCACAAACCCTGACTTGTTATATTAACCTGATAAGCTGCTGATGCACATGTGACTAAAAAAGTGTAATCCAACCACCCTACTGCCCTGTCTTGGCCAGTAAAGACCAGTTCAACATCTTCCAAAGATATCCATATGTTACCTGAAAAAAAAAAACAACATTCTGATTAAGGTTTTCATACTGTGACATATAAAAGTAGAAGCCCTGGAATATCATTGCTAGTAAGTTTTATTTTCAACTGAATATACACATGATCTGGCCCATACAGCATGCTGGAGTAAGGTAGTACTAGCTGTAGGCATCTCCATGACTTGCCTAACAGGATATGTCTCCTCTCGGGTGGGCCCTGAAGTGACTCAGAGATGTACTTCCACAATCACCTTTACCAGGTGAGTAAACCACCCCTGTGGGGAGTAATCTCTAAGGCACCTTTCAGACTAGGTACTAAAAAGTAATACATAAGACATACTGATCACAGTGGGAGAGACTGATCCTGAGAGGGGAGTGCTGTGACAGCCATACTAAGGACCACTTAACCAAAGTTTGCTTTAGTTTCTGATGACATATCAAATCTGTAATGTCTTGAAAACATGTGGAATGATGACCACATTGCAGCAGTGCATATCTACTCATGGTCCAGAAGGTGACCACTGCTCCAGCAGAGTGCTCTTTGATGGCCTTAGGTGGTTGCAGGCCAATAGCCTTGTAGGACTCCTGCATGGACTTCTTTAGCCAGGAGGCTATGTTGACTTGGATGCTGGCAATCCTTTCTTGTATCCTTGAACTATTATGAACAGTCTGTCAGACTTTCCAAAGTCTCTAGTTATATTTAAGTAAGCCACCAGGACTCTTTTCATACGTAATGTATGCATGGCAGTGTTGTCTCAGCAGCCTCTCCCTTTCATTAGCCAGGCCATCATCTTTAGATGCTGAGGGTTGGGATGTGATATCAGTCCCTGATGAAGGATATCACATTTGAAAGGAAGGATTCAGGGGTGATTGCAAACAAAACCACAACCTGCATAGTCAGTACATTTGTCTCTATAATGACATCATGTTTCAAGTCTAGTAGTACTCCCCTGGTCATATTTTTGCAGTTTGTCCACCTTGTGAGTAATGTCTTTACTTGTTTTGTCATTGAGACTACAGCTTAGGGTTCATCTTGTACTGTTGCTCCCTGCTGTATGGTTAGGAGAAGCAGGGGTTTCATATTCCAATGTGTCCATGTAACTAGGTCTGTGAAAGGCCATGGACCCCACTACATGCGATAGATGTCATAGGGTTGGGTGCTGATTGTTCTGTAAGTTGACAGACTGGGAGATCACGTTCAGTATTTGTTTGTCCAATGGTTGCATTCTGCCCTTTCCTACATTTATTAGGTCTCCCAGGTGTTCTATCAGCTGGCTGTGTATCAGATTGCTTTTCTGCTTGTTTATGACCCAAATGAGATCCTCCAAGCACCATAGTATTGTTTTGGATTCCCTGTGGGACTGAGCTGTTGATCTGGTCCATATGAATCAGTCCTCCAATCACAGTACTTGTATGCCTTCCTCCCTCATCTTGGCTGCAAAGACCACTGAGAATTTCATGAAGACCCCTTAGAGTGGGTGCCAGTCCAAAGAGTACATTGTTGTCCCATGATATGGAATCGTAGAGATGCATCCTTTAAATCTACTGAATTGAGGTAGTCCCCTGGTTTTATTGCTGTCAGAGTGGATCCGACTGTCTCCATCTCAGATTGTTTATTTATTTACCGGTATTTATTTATATCTTGGATTACAAAAACCTTTGAGCTAGAGGCTTTTTTACAAAAGGTTCCATGATACAGCAAAAACAAAACCAGTTAATACAATATAAATGAACAGAGAACAATTGGTAAACTGTAGAGTTAATGTAGAGACATATGGAAACAAAATATGGTACATAAATAAAAGAGAAATAAATATAAAAATTAAATAATAAATAAAAAACTGGAAGTCTTAAGGGAGCCAGGAAGTGACTTTGTCTGTAAGAAGAAAGGAGGGGAAGGGGAGAGGATGATAGAGCCACTGGGAGGGCAAGGGGCAGTGACTAAAGGTGGAATAAGGAGAGGAACGGAAGGGAGGGAAGGACTAGGGAGTGAAAGGAGGCAAAATTAGGATGTGGGAATTCAAGGTAGACAGGTTACTGGGGGAATAAAAATTCCAGAGGAGTGGTGTAGGGAGAGGTGAGGAAAGGGTGGGGAAAAATTAGGCTGATGGTAATCCACATTAAAAAGGGCAGTCACAGCTTCCTAGTGCTGTGAGGTGTTGGTGGAGTACGTACTTAAATGGGGCAAGCTTAATTTCATCCAGGATGTCCACAGGGAGGTCCTTTAACCAGTAAGGTGCCCTGTACAAGAATGACTACTGAACTTGAGAGGTACAGCAGAAGGGGACTAAGTAGGCCTGTTTAGACATGCCACGAGTACAATGTGGATTAGGAGCACAGGTGAGAAAATTTCTGGATAGCCAGAGGGGTGAGGCCAAGGCAATTGTTTTTAGCCAGTAGGCAGGTTTGATATGTGATCCTGCCCTTATGGTGCAGCCAACTTGTTGGGCATACAGGTCACAGATATGGGTGCAACTATGGGCCCCAGTAACCAGCCTACATGATTTATTTAGTGCAATGCAGATTCTTAATAGCACGGTATCTGTAGCAGTGCCATAAATGACTAGACCACAGTCAAATATTGAGAGAAACAAGACAGTGACAGCTAGCTGAAGAGTACTGGGAGTCATACAGTGTCTATTCTGTTACAGGAGTTCTAGTGTTTACTGCCTTGGCAATATGATCAACATATGAGGTGTAGGATAATGAGCTGTCTAGAGTAATTCCCTAGTACCTGAAGTCCTGTACTTGTTCTAAAGGAGAGCTATAGCTATTTAGTATTGTTAGTTGGCAGGATTTGTGTCTGTTGTGAGGGGTAGAGAGAAGCATATTTTTTTTTTTTTTAATTCAATAGGAGCTTGTGTTTAAAGAACCAGGCCTCAACAGCTGTGAAGTTATGCTGGAGTTCCTTTTCTAGAGGGAGGGGGGAAAGTTGACTAGTAAAAACAATGATGTCATCCACATAAAGCAATAAGTTGCTGGAGCAGGTCTGAGGGAGGGTGTTTAAGAAAAAGGCTAAAGAGTAAAAGGCCCAGTATTGAGCCTTGGGGTGCCCCGGAGTGCACTAAATGGCTGTCCAAGACAGTGTTTTTAATTTTAACTTGTTGGGACCTACCATCAAGGTAGCTTTGAAACCATCCACATGCCATATTCAAGAGACCTATGGCGAGGAGTGAGCCAAGCAGCAGTGTATGGTTAACCGTGTCAAAGGCTCTAGTGAGGTTGATATAAATCAACCCCATTAAGTGACCCAGGTCAAATGGTTGATGGATAAAATCAGTGTAATCAAGTAAAACGGTTGTAGTACTATGTGCTTTATGAAATCCATGCTGTTGCGGGCATTGGAGTTGGTATTTATCAAGATACTCAGTAAGCTGGTCAGATACTATGTGTTCTAAGGCCTTTGAGGGGGGAGAGGATTGATATCGGGTGGTAGTTTGAGTGCTTGCTCGGTCACCACATTATGTGGACAGGTGTAACCACTGCCAATTTCCACCATTGAGGGAATTGCTCAAGGCAAAGTGACAGGTTCAACAGTCTCATGAGTGCTGACAGCACTACATCCAGGATGAGGTAGAGGAGTTTGAGGTTAAGTGTATCACTACTAAATCTTGATTTGCTAGGTACCTGCTGGAGATACTTTTTGGCTTCATTCAAAGTGATTCTCCTGAAGTGGGGGGGAAGGGAAGGAGTGTTGTGAGTGGTCTGTACTATAAGCCTCGGCAATGCCAACAGGACCTTCAAAGACATCGGGGGGGGGGGAGAGTATGCCTCCAAGATCAGCAAAAGCATTGTTAACGGTATCTGCAATCTGCTTAGGGTCCTGAATGGCAGCACCATTCACTTCAAGCTTTGAGGGTGAGGATTTGTTAGTTTTGCCAGTGAGTTCCCACATCTGGCACTTGGCTTAATATCCCAGTACTGACTCTGTAGTGCAGCACGGGAGGGGTGCTGCACTTCTGAGGTGTCGTCTTTCAGATGAGACATTAAAAAGAGGTTCCATCTGCCTGGATTGGTGGTAGTTCAGGTGGATGCTAAAGATCCCATGGCACTTATCATAAAGAGTAGGGGAATTTCCCCAGTGTCCTGGCTAAATGTTCCTCATTCACTAAAAAATACCACCAACAGCTTAATCTGGTTCAAGATCAGTTGGCATTCATCTGTATCTCTCTCCCCGGGCCATGCCTGAAGATAGGCAAGATTTGTCTAGTGCACTTACCCGGTCAACAGAAACTGAAAAAAAAAAGGTTGTCCCAAATGTCTTGCAGTCACCCCAGGAGTTTGAAAGCACCTCCTTAAAGTGATGGGGCAAGGGTTCCTGGCAGCTTTGTAAAGCTGGATGTCAGCTTGCTTCCCAGTGGCCTGTGCACAATGTCAAAGGTTATCTCTAGTAGCCATGTTGTTGAGTAAGGAGGGGTAATTCTGGTGTTATTTATCCCCTTAATCTTCCTTTTTCTGATAGGGCAAATATGTCACAAACCGAACTGAATTTAGAAATGAAGAGTTCCAGCGCCTGGTCAACACTTCGGGCCAAGTCAATGGGAGACCAGTTTCATTGCTGTAGATAGGCCTTAAGATGTTTAAGCTGTCCTTTCTTCAGAACAGAATGAATAGCTATTTTGGCAGGTGGCTTGAGGGCTCTGTTAGACAAGTGGCATATAATGGGGCAGTGGTCACTGAGCGAGTCAGGGAGGATGGCAGTATTGGTGAGTCTGTCAGGGAGGTAAGTGAGTAGCCGATCAAGCAGTGTGCTGGATCTGGTCCTGTTATTGATTCTAGTGGGCGTAGTTACCAGCTGGGTAACATTAATGTCAGAGATGGCATTCTTATAGGGGTCCACCTCAGGGGTCAGCCAGTTACCATTAAATTCCCCTAACACCACAACTTCAGAGTGATGGGGCAGACTGGTTAGGTACTCCATTATGGAACTGAAGCCTCTAGCCTGGTCATGTGGTAGAATACAGGCTGATAGTATGGTGAGCGATTTGCAAGGGTGGCCTAGAAGTTCTCAGATGGCAAGTGTCTATACATTATTCCTAGTAACCAATTTTGGAAGGGCATGCTCTGAAGAGAGCCCTTTATGCAAATGGCATACCCCGCTCTTTTGCCAAGCCTATCTTGTCCGAAAAGGGTGTACCCGGCAATGGATATGACTGTATCAGGAACCTTAGGAGCAAGCCAGGTTTCCACAATTGATAGCACATCTGGCCTGTGCTGAGTAATCCAGATTTGTATGTCATCAAGTTTGTGCAGCAGGCTACGAATGTTAATGGATGTAAGTTTTAGGGTACCATGGGAGCTTTCATGGAAAGGTACCTTTTGAGTGGGCCCAGAGTTAGGGTGGATGTTGCCAGATAGCAGTAGACAAAGAGGGGAGTTCCTTATCGGGAAATGTCTTAGTAATTTAAGAGTGGCTGGCAATTTACAGATACTGGGCCTACCAGTTTTAGTTACGTGCAGTGATATGGACGAGGCGGGATATGAGGAAGGAGGTAGGATAATTAAGGCAACGACTTGAGCACCAAGGCAGTTCAGTAGGACTGAGAGGGAAATCTGGTGTGCAGATCAGTGTAGCAGGGCCAGGGAATAAGATATTTTTGATAGTGGGGGCATGAATAAGAATGGGCTGGTGACTGGTTTGGGACAGGGATATAAAAAATGACAAAAGGAAAATTATGGTGGCAAGGTACTTAAGGGGCGCCACATATTAGACCGGTGGTTTTAGAGCAAGGTACTGGCCTTAAATTGGAGCAGTAAGCCAACAGATGCAATAACTGGCAGCAAATTCTGCCTAGCCCTAAGCTCACTCTGGTGGAAGCAGGGGGTATGTTACTCGGGGAGGTGGCCACAGGGAATGAGTGTGAGACACAAGGTTAAGGGAAAAAACTGTCAGGTTTAAATTGTAGCCACTGGATGGCGAAGTGGTTAGGGTCACCACCTCTTGTACACAGTGTCTGGGGTTCAAATCCCCGGATATAGGCTGGATTGGGGGAGTTACACTTGAGATGGGCAGGGGAAGGTCTAGGTGAGGTGCTAAAAGATATACAAAAGGGTTAATTGTGCTGGTAGTGTCAGAGGAAGAGTTTAGTACAACAGTGACTCCTACTGACAGGAAAGTATAACCTGCAACAGGGAAACTTGAGAGATAGTGTCAGAAAGGGACTGTCACTTGGTAGGTAATGTGACCATGATGATGTATAAATAAGAGACAAGTCAGGGGTTCGGGATGGGGGAGGGTTAGCACAGTTCCACAGTCCTCTTGCTCAGTACCTGTTCAGTGTACTGCTGTCTGAGTTCCACCATCCACAGGAGGGAGGTTGTGAGGGCAAGCAGTTTGACGGGAGAGAAGATATACAACAGATTAGGCTGGGAGGGGATTTCAGGGCTAGACAAAGGAATCAAGTTCAGGGCCGGAAAAGGAGACAAGAGGTGGCTCCTACTCCTGCCCTTGAAGCACTGCACATGCGCAGACATCCTCCGAGAATGGCGGTAGGTCCAGGAGAAGTCAGGAGACCACACCAACACAATGCGGTTAGGACTCAAGAACACTGAAGCTAAAGTAGGGCAATAAACTTGCTAAAACAGTACTTTAGGCAACTGTAAGATACAAAATTCATAAGCAGCAGCAGAGAATTCAGAGACGCTGTGCAGGGTTACAGAGAGCAGTGAGTTGTAGCGTAACGCACCTAACAGTGATAAAGCTAGTAAACTGGGTTTCTTGTGAGCACTCTCCCACTGGACTCCAACTGGATCACTAGGGGTGGCAAGGGTGACCTCCTGAATTGGGCCCCCCCACACTCTACCGCAACACATTCAACCCGAACCTTGGGGTTGAGGTGCCAGCTAGCTGCTCCTTACCGGGCAGACCTCCCTCGACGTTTTTGATGTGCTGCACATACCGAGGAATTCCACTCTGCTAAATCAGGAGGAAACCAAGAAAGACTCACAGGTTATTTGAGGAGGTTGTTTTCTCTTGGGTCCCCATTTCTGCTGTTGGGCTGGAGCTCGAAGTGCCCTGGGACCTGAGTTAAGAAACCGGACTGTAGCTCGCAGGGCTTGTGGCTCCATGCTGGTGTCTTTGTTTGTTGTGGCGCCAAAAGATTTGAATAGGCACAAGCGCCTTAAGGGCATTAACAAGGTGAAAGAGTCTAACATGTTTAAATATAAGAAAACTAGCAGGACAAGAGGACACAGCATAAGATTAGAGGGAGGCCGATTAAGGAGGAATGTGAGGAAATTCTTTTTCACAGAAAGAGTGGTGGATACATGGAACGGCTGACCTCAGGAAGTGGTGGCTATGAATACAATGCAGGGCTCCAAATAGGCATGGGATAGGCAAAAGGGAGCAATACAGATGAGTATGAATAGATAGACCACTGACAGAGCAAAGGCCGATGGCACATATAAGGTAGAAATAGAAATAGGCAGACTGGATGGGCCTTGCTGTCCTTATCTGCCATCAACCTCTATGTTTCTATTTTATGTTACTGGTTGGGAGAAAGCCTTGATGCTGGGCAGCCCTACACAAAAGGCTGCAACCCAGCTCAGCCTCTTAATCTCCCACTGGACTCTGACCGGATCACTAGGGGTGGCGAAGGTGACCTTCTGAACCGGGTCCCCCTCCACCCCACACACTTAACACGTTCAACCCAAACCTCGGGGTTGAGGCGCCGACTAGCTGCTCCTTGCCAGAAGGACCTCCCCTGACGTTTTTGATCTGCTGCATATACCGAGCAGTTTAATTTCTCCCGCCCACCGCCCCATTCCTCCTCCCCTTATATGTGCCGCTTTGCCCACCCACTACTTCTAAGAGTCCAATAAAGTGGGCTGTGGGCAACATATTAGGCAGAGCTTCAGAGAATCTTCGCCAAATCAAGTACCTACACATAAACGCTTTACTTCCAAGACATTGCAGTACGAGCTGGTACCCTTGCTCCCAGGTGCTTGAATCTGCTTGCCTACATATGATCCTTGCCTTTGAACTTGTGTGATCTTGCTTCCTAACAGACAGTAACTGACTTTTCTTAGCTGTGCTGCCCTAATTTGATGTTAGCCTGATAAGTGTAACATATGACACAGTGTATTTTATGTAATCTAAGCCTAGTGATACCACAGGGATAGTGAGGGCTGCTTTTGCTGGCTGTTGCTAGGTAGTTAATTGGGAATTTAATTGGGTTTAACCTGTGTGCTCCTCGGGCACAAAAGCAATCTTGTCCTGCACCTTGCTCTGTTTCCCTCCTGGTGACTTTTCCTGGTGACTGTTTCCCCGTGGAAACTGCATAAGATCTGACTGTTTTGTTGCCAGCTTAAGGCATGAAGCCACAGCGTCTGTACCCTTATGCAAGGATGCCTAGCCAGCTGTTAATGTAGATTGGCAAGCTGTGTTTCAGCAAACCTAACAGAGGTTTCCTCCTTGCTACCACCTACATTCTTGCTGTACTTTGGGTGGACTGGCTTACTAGCCTACATGACCCAACCACCTATGGCCCACAGGAACCTGCTACCCATCCCACCAGCCACTACTACTCCCCCTACCCTGTGGGCACAACCTCCCTCCTAGTCGCATACAAATTCACAAGAAACAGGATTTGCTACAGGTTACTTCTCCAAACCAGGAGACTACCCAGCAAAGTGAGGCTCCCCTCTCTTACCCTAACCTTACGTCTCCTGCTAACAGCTCTACTGTTTCTTGCGGGCGATATCCAACTGAACCCGGGCCCGGTAATTGCAAACCTCTCAATATCCTCCCCCCAGGACCAGCCCTGGCTGTCCTCTAAGGGGCTGCGGATCTGTCAAATGAATATATGTAGCCTTCGGCTGAAAATACACAAAGTCCAATTGTGGCTTGCCCTCTATAATCCAGATGTCCTAGCAGTCTCGGAGACCTGGCTAAAATCCCACGTCCCAGAGGGTGCTCATCTATGCGAAGGACAGCCTAATCTCTTCCCAGATCAGTACGCAGCTCAGCACGTGCCCTGAGAATGAATCAATCTTTACACGGTTCACCCTAGTGGGTACTAAGCACCTTACCATAGGGTTTGTATACAGCCCCCCTAAGAATGCGCTCCAATCCCTGGAGACACTCACTAAAACCCTAGCCAATGAGGTCTCGTCTGAACTCATCATACTGGGGGACTTTAACCTGAACTGGGCCCAGGAGTCAAAGTCGTCTATCAATGGTCTGCTTCAGGAGGTAAACCTTGCCCAGATAATCACTGAACCCACCAGAATGAATCATAGAATGGGAAGGCACTCAACCATTGACTGGGTTCTGATGTCAAACCCAAAGAATATTCAGTCAGCAGGCACTATGGCCGATGCCCTGAGCGACCACTCACCCATCTTCTGTGTCTGGAAGAACCGGGCAGACAGGATTTAACCTAGAATCTTCACAACACGGCACTACTCTAGATTCTCACCTGAGCAATATAATACCTTTCTCAGTAACACTGACTGGAGCCCGCTATGACATCTCCCTACCCTGGACGGGGCAGTAGCCTACTTCTAGAAATCTCTCATGAGGGCCGTTGACCTCTTTGCTCCATTGAAGACCCATCAAGTTACAGGCAGTTGCTATAAGTGGATCACTCCCCCCCAAAGGCCCTGCTGATCCGCCATGACAAAGCCTGGAAAAGGTTCAAGTGCTCTGCACTCCTAGCTGACTTTGTGACCTACAAAGTTCTTAGAAACCAAAGTAAGCATGCAGTCAAAATGGCAAAGAGAGCATACGTCAATCACCTCCAGAAAACCAACCTAGGCAACCCGAGGTTATTTTGGTCCCATATCAACGAGCTGATAAAAGGAAAAAGCAAGGCTGCCCCAGGCACTATCGTGGCCAATGGGTAGTCACTGAATGATGGGACCCTGATTGCTGAGGCCCTATATCGCCACTTCACGAACCTCGATGAGTACAAGGCTGGGCTCCCAATGACTAACAGCAAGTCCCACACACTGGAACCTCCTAACCCTGACCACCCATCCTTTCATCTGAGGTTAGTTAAGGTTAAAGAAGTCCTTACCCTCCTAAAGTCCCTGAAAATCCATGGATCAGGACGGCCTGATGGAATCCAAGCCATACTACTTAAGGATGGTGCTCCAGCACTTGCAAGGCCTCTCACCTGGCTCATAAACCAGTCCCTTCTAGAAGGGACTGTCCCAGAGCTGTGGAAACACGCTCATGTGGTTCCCATTCACAAGGGTGGGCCAATGGAAACCACTGGCAACTACAGGCCATTCTCCCTGCTCTGCACCCTAGCAAAAATCCAGGAAAAACTGGTGTACATTCAACTCCATGAATACTAGAGGCACACTGGCTCCTTTACCCGGCCCAGCATGGGTTCAGAGCTAAACATGGGATGGACACCGCTCTAAGTTCTCTGCTGATGTGCTTAGGGAACTGGACGCAGGGTCCAACACAGAAGCAGTTTTCATCGACCTCTCCAAGGCCTTCGACTTGGTCGAACAACCACTCCTACTTCACAAGTTGTGTAACTTAGGCCTGGACACTCATGCCCTCAGGTGGTTTGAAAGCTACCTTACTGATCATTATCAGAGGGTCAAGTGGAAGGACAAGATCTCTGAGCCACTGCCACTGAAGGAGGGGGTACCACAAGGGTCCATACTTGGTCGCCTTCTGTTCTCCCTGTTTACAAATGATCTGCACAACCACTGCAGGAGCAGTGCTGTCATTCAGTATGCTGATGATGCCGTGATATACAGATCCTCTGAAAACCTGGGGGACCTAAGTCCATCCCTACAAGAGAACCTACTCACTATGGAGGACTGGCTTATTAATAATAAAATGGTCCTTAATACCACTAAAACCAAGGCCATGTTGTTCGGACCTAGATCCCTTGGTCTAAACGGAACACAACACCTGCAACTCACTTTCAGAGTGGGTAACAAACTAGAAGTGGTTGCCTCCACAAAATACCTTGGCTTACTTTGGACCAAGGATTCACTCTAAAACAACATGTTGACCAAGTTACCAAAGTCATTCATGGCAAACTTGGTACTCTGTATCGTCTCAAGGATCAGCTAATCTCAGAGGCTAGGACTGCCACTGCCTCATGTGTCCTCCTCCCAGCACTCATCTACGCTGCCCCGATACTTCAGGGTATGGCTAAACTTGAGTTCAATAATTTACAGGTCTTGTACGACAAGGTGGTCCGCTTCGCCACTCAGTCCCACTCTAGGAGCCACCACTGTGATGCTCTAGCTCTTATCAGCTGGCCTTCATTCGAAGCCCATCTCATGTACCCAGTGCTCTGCCTAGCACATAAACTAATTAGCTCAGAACCTCCCCCAAGCCTCTCTGAGCTCATAACTGCTAAGCGCAACCCTCACAACTTACGGACCTCTGGCCAAACTCTTCTTGAAGTCCCTAGGGTAAAGACCAAGATGTCCTTTTCCCACACTGCCCCTTCCTTATGGAACAACCTTCCTCCTGAGGTACGGGAAGCTTCAGCACCTGCAAGCTTCCGATCAAGACTCAAGGCATGCATGCTCGCCACCAGTCAATGCCAATGCTATGTTACTTAATACTTACACTCTACCTTCCTACCCAAACACCTACCCTCAACCTCCTAAAGCTGGGAGCCCTAATTCTTCTGTACTGGCTCTCCTTCTAACATACTGTACTAGGGCAATTGCAACCCAGGTGCTACTCTGGCTCTCCTCCATTGTTCGCTTTTGCTAATCACTGTAACCTGCTATGTAACATGTGATTGCTTTAAGTCACCTGTATATGTCATAACCTACATCTTTACTATTTGTATATCCTACTTGTCCTGTAACTCCCAGGTCGTCCCTGAAAAAGGGACCTCCGGGGCCCAGTGGGCCTAACCGGTCATCAAACTTCAATAAATAAAGTAACAGTAAAACAGAGCAAAAAACAAGGCTCCCAGAGAAGAGAAAACACTCTTGCAAAAACAATCAGAGAGTGTCAGCCGACTGAAACTACTCTTTAGCACAGTTCCATAGTCCCCTTGCTCAGTACCTGTAGAGTGTGCTGCCGTCTGAGTTCCAAGGTCCATGGGTAGAGAGGCTGTGAGGGCAGGCAGCCTGTAGAGTGTGCTGCCATCTGAGTTCCACAGTCCATGGGAGGGAGGTTTGCTGTACAAATCGATTTAAGAATTTCAAATCAAGTATGGGTCAAAGGTCACCCGTTTTCTTCGGGACCTTAAAGAATGTGGAATACATTCATTTTCCCTAATATTCTAGGGGAATGTGAAATGGCTTCTGTTGTTAGGAGATTGTAGATTGTCCAGCATGTGCTGAAACTGTTCTCAGGTCACTTTTCTATTTGCCACTGGAGATACTACTAGATGTTCTCTGCTTGGTGTTTCTATAAGTTCTACTGCATACCCCTTTTAAATAATTTCTAAGACTCATTTGTTGTGAGGTGTCTTGTGACACTCATCTTTAAATAATAACAGTCAAACCCCTGTAGGTGGATAGATCTGATCCTCTGCTTGACAGCTGATAGTCACTGATCTAACTGCTACTTGGACTTAAAGGTATTATTGAAACAGCTTTTGTTGGATTGGTTATGGTTTTGAAACCTGTTGTTGCTGCCATAGCTACAGTATGAGGAACAAAAAAACTGTAGTTCCTTTTACTATTGTAGCTCTGTCACCTACTGTATCATGAAAGTTTATATGTTTTCTTGAATCTTTCTCTGGAGGGTAGGTATGAGTTTCCTCTACCCCGTCTTTCTCCAAGGACATCCCATCCTGTTTGGTTTTCAGAAAATTTTTCAGGCCTTTACTGAAGAGGTGTGTACCTCTGAAAGGAAGTTTCTGCAGGACTGCCTTGAATTCAGTGTCTGCCTCCCATAACTTTAACCATAGCAAGCAGTGGGTTCTGTTGGCAATGTTGCTGAATGAGAATTTATTTTTGTGGAGTCCTCTGCCATATCTGCTAGGTGTTTAGTAGATTGTATTGCTTGCCCCAGGAGCTGGGTTTCCCAAGACTTTGGAACCAGAGTTTTGTGGATGTCCCATATCCAAGCCAGTTAGGCCATTGTGGTTGTGGTAGCAGCCCTTACTCGCAGGCCTGCCAGCTCGAAGCTCATCTTGAGCATCTCCTCCATTTTTCTATCTGTGGGTTTTTTGGGCCCTGTAGCCCCTTCCAAGGGGAGGACTATTCTCTTGCTAAGTGCTCTAATCCAGGAGTCCACCAGTGGTATGCCGCACCACATTCTGAGCTTGCCGTCCTGTACAGGATACATTTTTTATTTATTTAAAATTGGTAACCGAGAAAGGCACACTGAGCTAAGGTTCAGTTCCAGGTGAAGCCTGGGGGAAGGGAGAAGCACAATTACAAACAAAATACAGCCAGTCAGGTGATTTAGTTAGAATGAGAATGACATAAAGAGCATAAGCTGAGTGCAGTACAGACAAAATGGCAAAATATTGCATGTAGAGGACAAATGAATCAACATGCAAATCGGGCAAACTCAAAGTGCAGAGTGACAGAGTGAAGGGAGGCTGAGCTGGTGCCAAACGAAGGAGTCTAAACAGGTTAATAAACTTCAGTGAGGTTACTGGAACTACAGTATGAGGGTAAAAGGGAGTCTTTTTGTCTCAAGATCATCTCTCCGAGATTCTAGTGAGCTCAGATGAGTCCCACTCCTTTGCCATCACCTCATCAATGGACACGCATATAGGATGTGTATCCAAGACCTTTGCCATGGGTAGTAGGGATGGCACTAGTTTCAATTGTGGTGGTGGTGGGCGGGGAGGGCTTTGAACCACACTGTACTTTTAACATTTCTGACAAGGACTGGAATCTAGACTGGGAAACACATTTTGGCTGTGAGGGACTGTAGGTCATGTTCCACATCTGATTCACCTTCTGATTCTTCTCCTGAGTCCTGATTATTCCCGTCTGGTCTAGGATCCATGAGTGTAGGATCTGAAGAGGGAAGACTGACAGGACCCGTAGGCACAGAGTCTGCAGGTGGTTGTAGTGGCATATGTTCATGGGGGTTAGGGTTGCAAATATTGGCTATTTCTGCTAGGTTCTGCAACATGCTGCCATAAATTGCTGCTGTGCCAGTGTGAGCGTACTAGTGGCCTCTTGGTTCAGAAGCAGTACTGTGGTAGTGTCCAGCATCACCAGATACTTTTCTTTTCCCAGATGGCCGGTACTGTTGGTGGTACTTTGCGAGGTGCCACTGGTCTCCTCATTAGTGCTGCCACATCTGAGTGCTCAGAACAGTCATCAGATAAGCCAGTAGGGAAAATGATCCAGGTTCTGAAAGCAATAGTGGAGTGTTGCATGTGTGGCATATCTACACCTTCACCATGATGCTTGCAGTAAGGAGACATAATGGGAGGGCATAGTCAGCAACTGACAGAAGCTAGAGTGCAGCTACGGTCAAATACAATGAAAGAATGCTATTAGAATCACCAACGTAAACTGTAACTGTTAAGGCAACACATCTGTTTGATACTGAATTGTGCCATTTTCCAACATGGGTACTGGAAGTAATGTGAGTTGGGTCACTTCTGCCTGCTGCAAGGGGTATAAACAGTTAAACCTGGATTCCAATATGGCCTCTGGTAGTGACATGATTCAGGTTACTTCCAGGACCTGCAAGGGTCATATGCCATAATGGGGCCCTGGAGTGGCATTAAAACATGGTCACCGGAACTGATGATATATTGGTCACTTCCAGCAAACATGATGATGGTGGCTGTAAGTTGACAGGAATAGTTGGCAGATATAAGGCCCCTTATGTGTACTATGGACTGGATACAGGTTTAAGCCCTATCCATAGCAATGGCATTATCCACATCATGCTGACCCCGAGTCCCAGAGTCATCTGACATGGCCACTGGAAGCGCTGCAGGATCCACGTCCAGTGGTGTATAGCACACTGGCTCCACCCCAGGGACTGAAATGGGAGCCAGGTGTGATAGCAGGACTACTGCCAGACTAGGGATTTATATGTCTAGAGGATTCCTGTCCCACTGGTGAGAGTACTGTCTGATCAGCACTGCAGTGCCATGCCCAAGATGGCACCAACCGGTATCACGCATGCACATGCATCTGCACGTCCTGACGTCCATGACATGGACAGTATGATGCTCATCGATATGCTTGCATGAGCTGCACAAAGGACACCCACAAAACAGAGAGAAGAAGAGGGGCAGAGAAGTACAGTATGTGCAGGCTTTCTCTATTAATGGCAGACCTGACCGCTGCACAGTTAATCAAACTGCTGATAGCCTTTCTGTAGGATACAGTGCCAAATCATTCTGGCCACCATTATTTCCACACTGCCCCTCGTAACCCTGCAGGGTGGAACAGCAAAGGAGTGTTTTTACCTGAAGCTGCTAGCAGGAGCTCCAGACAAACACAAAGGTAATCTAAGTCATTAAACAAACCCAGGCACATACACATGAACAGTGAGCACTCCACTCCTAGAGGAGTGCTCCCATGTATCGTACTGCACATCACAGCATTGGACCACTAGCAGGGCTCACATGCACATAGTCAAATCAGTGTAACTGGGTAGTGGCTGATCAGCTGAGGTGCTAGTTTTGATTTTAAAGAAACAGCATGGTGTCAGGATTAGATATCTCAAATTAAAGGCACAGTGTTCCTAATGCCTTAACTAAATGACCAAACATGGTGTTGGCCCTGGCAAGAAGAGATGACCAGCTCAGGACAGTAGAGGATTCCAGACTGTAGAAACTGGCATGAATAATCAAAGAGCCTGAACTGTAAATTAAGCTATTAGTCACAAGCCCAAAACAAACTGACCTTATGAATCTCTCCTAAATTATATAAGCAAATAAATGCAAATTAACAGGAGCTTAGATCCTCTGCTGCAGCCTCGCCAGATACAAATGTAGAACGGGGCTTTTCTGGCTTGGACAGGGCAACAGTTTGGTTCAATTTCACCTTTTTAGTCTCAAGTGCATCAGCAGCCTATCAAGTGAACATGACCCAGCCTGTAAGGTTTGTGGAATGCAGAAATTACTCTCCACAATCTACTTTTGAGGGTAAGTGGGATACAGTTTTCCTCTTCCATGTGTTTGTATCCATATTTACTGTTCTGAAAATAAGGGCTGAATCAAATTTATTTGGAACCCTTCTCCAAAAGTCCCAACACATTCTACAAACTTTGGCCATCTGAAACTGGTCTACTATGCTTGCAGCAGATGTGCTGAACTAGATTGTCCTGAACAGGCTGCATGATGTTATGCATTTTACTGCAACATAAACCAAATAAACGGAGACATTAAAAGCATTTTAAAACAGCAGTTCATTGCAGTGAAGTTGTATACATATAATGTTTATTCCAGATTAAACTGTGAATTCTGCCATCTTGTAAGATGCACCATTCCCTATGTTAAGCCTGCTTCAGCTTTTTTAGATTTGAAATAATTGAAGAGGGCTCTTACATATGGTTACCTCAGTCTCTATCAGTATTCTCAAATGTTTCTGAATAACCATTTCCAGAACTCCTTGCCACCCCAGCTTTCCCATTTCCAGCTGTCTCCTTTTTAGTGTACCATGGGTAGAGTGCAGGAACCCCGAGTCATGGGCAATTGCAGGGCAGCTCTTTTGAGTGCCTGGAGGACATGGGTGGAGGCAGGCCCTTCTATCCTTCTGCCTCCGATGGCGATTTTTCCCCCAGTTTTGTCCTCACCCACCTCCCATTTCCTAGGCTTTTTTCCTGCAAGTCAAATGGACTTCTAGTGTTCGCTACAGCAGTTCCAGTGTCATCTCACAATGCTGAAGGTATTTGATTTGGCAGTCACCTTTCTTCTTCAATCAAAAGTCTCCATCCAATTTCTGCTTGATAGTGTTTTGCCATAATGAGATGTTGAGCGGTCTACCAGCCTCTGTGATTCCAGAAGAATTTTAATGGCCAAGGGGTAGAAAGAAGGGTCTGTGCCAGTCACCATCCTTCTCTTCACCACAGTTCTTATATCCTTTTGTTGGGTGGCATAGAGGGGCTGGGTGTTGAGTGGGTAGGGGGAGGTATCACTGTCTTTTTTTGGCCTGTGGTTTGCAAAGGGTGGATCTGTTGCTGCTGAATGGGTGACAGAAGGGATGCTTTACTGATTATTTTGCTGGGGCTGGTAGAAGTGGGGTTCATCATGATACTGGTTAAGGGGGAGTCTGGGATCAGGTGGGATCAGATGCTAACAGAGGGTGGGGCGGGTACATAGATTTTTAAGCCTCTTGAACTTTTTTTTTTTTTAAACAAAAACATATTCTGCGCTGAGAAATGCTGAAGTGCACGTGTAGCTTACAATATGGTGCATTGCTAACAATTTGCTGGAAAAGTAAAACTGCAAAACTCCAAGCTGCAAGTCTTCCCCTACTTGACTGTTTGGAGTTCTTAAGGTTCTCTAAACTACTTAGTTCTGTTATGAGAAAAATGTATCTAGTCTAAAGTGAATTGAGCAAGTGACTTGAAAACAAGCACTGGTATGACAATCAATCTTGGCATCAACTTACAGAATGTAAAAAGAATCATTCTGGAACTGTGACTTTAAAAAACAAATTTAAAACCCTGCTCTACATTGAGGAATTCTAGTGACTTAAACCATGACATCAAAGTACAGTTGTGCTACATGTACAGTGGCGTGAAAAAGTATTTGCCCCCTTCCTGATTTTCTCTATTATTGCATATTTGTCACACTGGATGTTTTCAGGTCTTTAGAGAAAAAGTAATATTAGATAAAGGGAACCTGAGTGAACAAATAACACTTGTTTTTTTTTTTAATTTCACTTATTTAATGAAAAAGAGTTAACCAACACCAACTGGCACTGTGTGAAAAGCAATTGCCCCTTACACTTAATAACTGGTTATGCCACATTTAGCTGCAATGACTGCAACCAAACACTTCCATAATTCAATATCAGTCTTTCACATCGCTGTGGAGGAATTTTAACCCACTTTCCTCGCAGAACTGCTTTAATTCAGTAACATTTGGTAGGTTTTCGAGCATGAACTGCTCGTTTCAGGTCCTACCACAGCATCTCTATTGGGTTTAAGTCTGGACTTTGACTAGGCCACTCCAAAACTTTAATTTTACTTCTTTTAGCCATTCTGATGTGGACTTGCTTTTGTGTTTCGGATCATTGTCTTGCTGCATGACCCAACTACTTCAGCTTCAGCTGACGGAAGGATGACCAGACATTCTCCTTAAGAATTTTCTGGTACAGAGCAGAATTCATGGTTCCTTTAATTATGGCAAGTCATCCAGGTCCTTAGGCAGCAAAGCATCCCCCATCACACTACCACCACCATGTTTGACTGTTGGTATGGTGTTCTTACTGTGGAATGCTGTGTTTGCTTCTGAGGACATTATGGATCCATGTCGTCCAAAAGTTCCACTTTGGACTCATCTGTCCATAGAACATTTTCCCGAAAGGCTTGTGGATCATCCAGGTGCTTCTTGGCAAATGAGAGCGAGCGCTTATGTTCTTCTTAGTTAGCAGTGGTTTCCGCTTGCTACTCTCACATGAAGCCCATTTTGCCCAGTCTCTTTCTGATTGTGGAGTCATGAACACTGACGTTAGCTGAGGCAAGAGAAGCCTGCAGTTCTTTGATGTTGTTTAGGATCCTTGAGACTTCCTGGATGATTTTACGCTGCGCCCTTGGAGTAATTTTGGCAGGCTGCCCACTCCTGGGAAGATTCACTACTGTTCCAAGTGTTCTCCATTTGAGATTATGGCTCTCACTGTGGTTCGATGGAGTCCCAGAGCCTCAGAAATAGCTTTGTAATCCTTTCCAGACTGATAGAGGGCAACAAATTTTTTTCTGATCTTTTCAGGAACTTCCTTTGATCATGGCATAATGTGCTTTGAATCTTTGTGCTGGCAACGTGGACTCTGATGGTAAGGGTCAAAATAAGTGAGGTTTATATTGAGCAGGGCTGGCTGTAATCAAGCCTGGCTGTGTTCAATCAGCTGACTCTAATTATCCCTTTAATTGGGTTGATTTAACTAGGGGCAATTACTTTTTCACACAGTGCCAGTTGGTGTTGGTTAACTTTTTTCATTAAATAAATGAAATGAGTAAAAAAAAAAAGTGTTATTTGTTCACTCAGGTTCCCTTTATCTAATATTATATTTTGTCTAAAGACCTGAAAACATCCAGTGTGACAAATATGCAATAATAGAGAAAATCAGGAAGGGGGCAAATACTTTTTCACGCCACTGTATGTTGTATAAGGTCAAACCCACATTAGGCCCCACCAAATCAAGGGGGAAGGCAGGAGGGTGTGCTGTGCCTCCATTGAGGAGATTCCCTTGAAGATCTGCTGTTACTGGTAACTAACTGTCCCATCTTCTTTGGGGATCTCTCCATCCAGTGAACCACACCTGTAGAAATATTTTGAAGTAGTACCCCAGACAACAGGGGGAAGGCCAGCAAGAAGGTCTCTGAGACAATCACCACATAGTCCAATGTCCCATAGGCCAAGAAGAAGACAGCCACAATGGGGCAACCCCAACAGAATCTGGGGTCATACGAGCAAGACATCCTGAAGCCCAGCCCACGATGCAAAAAATCATCGACAGCACACACCATAGCCAGCATATAGACAAGAAGACCAGGTATAAACAAGGGACACAGACTTGCCCCGGACCCGTAAGCAAACACTGTCAACAGGACACCCAATGACAAAGAATGCTGCTGAGGCGAAGGCGAGCACAGATCAAACACAAAACAGTCATTGAGGCAAAGTCCTGTGACCTGGCCCAAGAGAGTCACAGGCCCCATGATCATGTGGTGCCTGGCCAGAGACCTATTACAATGGCCCAAAGGATGTGTGGAACAGTCAAAAAATACAGCAGACAGGAAAGTGAACAATGGCGCCCAGTGAAACAGCCATGCAAGAAGCATAGTGGACGTTGACAAGGCAAAGCTAGGTGACAACCAGCAAGAAGGAGGCTGCCAACAAATGAAGACTCTATCCCAAATAGCAAAAACCATCAATGAGGCAAACACAGAAACACAGACAATGATGGCAGAAAAAGACCACTGGCCCATCCATTCTGCTCATAAACCCTAACCCGTGACCTGTTTTCCATACAGTGTTCTTTTTGTTTGGGGGGGCAGCTTCTATTCCCCCCCACAGGTGGTTCTGATCACCTGCTCCGCTCTCCGCCCCCATCCCCAGGCTCCCCTCCCAGGAAACACAGGTCTCTAGCCCTGGCTTGCCACCCAGGGAGGGGTCGCAGGAGCAGGACCCCCCTGGTGGACCATTACATGAGCGGAAGCGGCAGAAGCAGAGGACAGGAGCCAGCATTTTTTTTTTTTTTTGCTATTTTTCTGTGGGGGTGGCGATGTTCAAGGACACCAGCATCCGCCCCGCCCCGGCCCTCTAACAAGTGATGCCGGCTATGGCGGTACCCCCAGCCTCCACCAGAGGTCCTCATTGTGCAGACACTCTTCCCTCCCCCGAAGAAGAAGAGCAGTCCCTGGGATGCTCAATCCTTCTCCCTCCGGCTGGCTCTCTGACTCCCAAGTCCATCCCCAAACCTGGGATGTCAGCGCCGCAGACGGACGCCTTACCACTACGCTGGCGGGCCGGCTCCATACAGGGTTCTAACCCGCACTATCCACCCCCATACTCCCTACCCTACCGCTAACACCTTGAGCAAACTCCAATCCCTTCACTCTATCCCAGCCACATCTGAAACCATTGATAGCTTTGGTTCCCACCGCATCAGCTGGCAGACTGTTCCATGGTTCCACCACCCTTTCTGTAAAATAAAATTTTCTCACTTCCCTCCTGAACCTCCCATCAGTTTCCACTCATACCCCAGTGTTCTTGATCTGCTACATATGCCAAATTATTCCTCACAGTTTACCTTATTACATAGAAACATAAATAATGATGGTGGAAAAAGACCACAGGTCTAGCTTGTCTGCCCAGAGTTCATTAGCTGTCCCAGAAACCTATTGTCCATGCAAGGTTCTATACTTCAACATCCACCCTTTGCCCCTTCCCTACCACTACTGACCTGACCAAACACTAAACCCTACACTCTGTCCCAGCCATGCCTGAAACCATTTATGGGCTTGGCATCCACCACCTCCTCTGGCAGAATGTTCCAAGGCTCCACCACCTTTATGTAAAACAGAACTTTCTCACATCCCTCCTAAACCTTCCCCCTGCCAGTTTCCACTAGTGACCTCAGGTTCTTGACTCTATACTCATGCTAAACAGTTCACTGCAGTTCACCTTGTTTATTCTCTTCCAGAACTTGATGGCCTCTATCATAACACCACCCCACCCTCAC
This sequence comes from Neoceratodus forsteri, assembly GCA_016271365.2. Taxonomy (NCBI): domain Eukaryota; kingdom Metazoa; phylum Chordata; order Ceratodontiformes; family Ceratodontidae; genus Neoceratodus; species Neoceratodus forsteri. Next base: position 782,627,756 of record CM028133.1, read on the forward strand.
CTGGTCTCCAGTGAGTACATGTTAAGTGTCTTAAGATGATCTCAATGGCCCTGAATCATCTTGGTTACCCGGCACTATCTCCAGTCTGTCCCTGTCCTTCCTTAGGTGATGACTCCAGAATCAAGCATAGTCCTCCAGGTGTGGCCTCACCAGTGACCTATATATAGGTAATAGCACCTCTTTTTTCCTCCTGTCAATACCCCTTCTGATACACCCCAGCATCCTATTAGACTTACTAAAGGCCTTGTTACACTGGCTTGATTGTTTGAGGTGGTCACTAATGACTCCTTGTTCCCTTTCCTTTGCTGTACTCCTCAGTTTAACTCCTTCCATCCAGTACTCTGTCCCGGTGTGTGCTTTCCCCCCTAGGTACATAGCCTTGCATTTTCTGGTATTAAATTTCGACTGCCAAACCTTAGCCCACCTCTTTAGCTCTTGTAAACCCCTATGAATCTCCCCGATTCCGTCATCACTAGCTACCCCACCAAAGAGATTTGTGTCACCTGTGAAGAAACACAACTTGCCCAGGATGCCCTCTCCAATGTCACTGTGATGAACATATTGAAGAGGACAGGAGCCAGAAGAGATCCCCGCAGCATCCCAAACATGACTTCCCTCTTTACCAATTTGACCCAGTTTATCACCACTCTCTGCTATCTCTCCTTCAACTAGTTTTCAATCTAGCTATTTCCCTAGCCACACTCAGGTCCTCAGCCTTCTTCAGTAATGTGGCACTGAGTTGAAAGCCTTGCTGAAATCAAAGCTGAGTAAATCCACAATATGGCCCTCATCTACTTCCTATGTTACCCAGTCAAAGAAAACTATCAAGTTGGTCTGACAAGATCTCCCTGCCACAAACCCCTGCTGCTTACTCTTCTATAGACCACTGCTCTCTAGGTAGTCCACAAGGTCCTCTTTGATCAGTAACTTCAGCAGTGTACCCACTGTAGAGATATGGCTGACAGGTCTGTATTTCCTCAGTTGCTCCTTGTCCCCCTTGTGTAGGCGGACTATGTCCACTTCTTTCCAGTCTTCAAGAACTACCCCCTGTCTGAATTTAGCTACTGAACAGCACTACTAGGGGTTCAGCCAGTTCTGTAGTCATTTCCTTGAGTACTCTTGGGTGCATTCCTTCCATTACACCCCAGCATCTTGTTTGCCCTACTATAGCCCTTGTTACACTGGTTCGATTCTTTAAGGGAATCACTGATGACTACTATGAACATATAAAACTGCCAGCAGATACAGGCAAGATGGTCTAACAAGTCTGCTTGATCATGCAGCTAGCAGTCCCACTGCAGCTACCCCTTCCACCCCTACCCACAAATCCGAATTCATGCCTCTGCTTGCTGACACTCCTCCGCCCCAGTGTACCGTTGATGAACATCCCCCTGACCCTGTCCCATCCCCTCTTAAAACTGCCCACCAGCTTTAAAGATACCTCCTCTTCGGACAGTGCATTCCACCTTGTCACTACCCTTTCCATGAAATAGTGCCTTCTCATTTCCCTCCTGAATCTTCCACCCTCCAATCTCAGACTTTGCCCCCTAGTGTTCCTTCCACCCTTTAACTTAAAAATTCCCTCTGTACCAGTCTTAGTTAAGCCTTTCATATATTTAAAGGTTTCTATCATGTCCCCTCTATCCCTCCATTCCTCCTGGGAGTACATGTTGAGATCCCTCAGCCTCTCCTCGTAGGGTTCGTCTTCCAGTCCAAGGATCATCCTAGTTGCTCTGCATTGGACCTCCTCCAACAATTTAACATACAGTACTTTTTTAAGTCAGGGTGCCAGAACAGCATGCAGTACTCCAGGTGCAGTCTCAGCAATGACTTGTACAGTGGCAGGATTATCTTGCCTCTCTCCTGGAGGTGATTCATCTGGCAATACACCCCAGCATCTTATTAGCTTTAGCTGCCACTTTCCTGCACAGTGCTGAGTGGTTCAATTGCCCTGTTATCATCACCCTAAGATCTTTCTCCTCCTCTGTAGTGGCTAAGTGTACCCCCCCATCTGATGATTCCTTGGGTTCCTTGCTCCCAAGTGCATAACTCTGCACTTCTTCACTTTGAACCCCAGTTGACATGTGTCCGACCATTGCTCAAGCCTAGCCAGGTCATCCTGTAGCCCCTGCCACTCTTCTGTGTCATATACCACCGCACCGATTTTGGTATCATCTGCAAAAAGGCTGATCTTGTTCTTAATCCCATGTGAGATGTCAGCAATAAAAATGTCAAATAACACTGGGCCCAGTACCCATCCTTGTGGTACTCAGCTGGTTACAGCTCTTGGAGTTGAGAGTCCCCCTTCCCCACAACTACCCTCTGCTGCCTGTCCTGCAGCCAGTTCCTGAACAAATCCACCATTTTCTCCCCTGCTCATCTCGGTTTGTTAATCAGCCTCCCATGTGGCACAGAATCAAAGGCCTTACTGAAGTCCAGATACAGAACATCCACCGCCTGGCCCCTGTCAAGTGCCCAAGTCACCCAGTCGTAAAAGTCAACTAGGTTGGTCTGACAGAATCTGCCAGAGACTACCCCATGTTCCTGTTGTCCTGGAGACCATTCCCTTCCAGAAAGGTTACCAGCCTTTCCTTAAGGACAGTCTCCATTAGCTTCCCTACAATGGATGTAAAGTTGACTGCCCTATAGTTGCCTTGTCCATCCTCAGATTACACCTAGATCTCTTTCCTCAGAGGTCATTTCCTGCATTATCCCCCATCCAATGCTCTGTCCTTGGGCTCATGTTCCCTATGCTAATCACCTCACACTTTTTGGCACTGAATGTCAACTGCCAAACCTTTGACTACTTCTCTAGCATTTTCAAGTCTCTCTGCTTCTCTGTAACCCCCTCCTCACTGTCTACCCTGCCACAGACCTTAGTGTTATCTGCAAAGAGACACATCTTGCCCTGGATTCCTTCTACCATGTCCCTGATGAACATATTCAAAAGGAATGAACACAGGACCAATCCTTCTGGTAAAGCCTGGTGATACAGTAGCAGGGAGCTATGAGCCACATGATACCAGGCAATTTAGCCAGGAACAGACCAAGGCATCCTCAAGGAATGCCTGGACAGGCAACAGAAAACATTCTGTGGGCTCTGCACCCCACACCCCGTTAGGGGGACTGTTACACCCCCCGACCCCCACCTAGGATTCTAACTCTGGGGAGTCCAACACAGAGACAGCACAGGTCCGGGTTCAGCGATAATGTCAGAATGCTATTAAGCTGCATTTACCTTGCTAGACCTGGTAGACAGAAACCGTAAGGCAAAGACAAGGACAGAAACAAACAAACGCCCTGCACAAAGCTGGGGACTGGGCAAGCAGCAGACATGCTGATGAGGCAAAGCCCAGAAATGACCAGTCAGTAATGGAGACAACATAAATGACAACACTTTTGGGGCATGGAAGGGAGGCCTTATGAGGAGAGACTGGAAGAGCTTGGGCTTTACTCACTGGAGGAGAGGAGGGATAGGGGAGACATGATAGAGGTTTTCAAGTATGTAAATGGAATAATTAGGAGTGGAACCAGGGAGTTGTTTAAGCTGAAGGAGGGGGGAGTGACCAGGGGCCATGGGTGGAAGTTGGAGGGGGGAATGTAGGAGGCATTTGTTCACTGAGAGGGTGGCAAAGCTGTGAAATGCACTTCCCGGAAGGCTGGTGGAGGAGAGCACAGTGGAGGGCTTCAAGAAAGGGTGGGACAGATTTAAGGGAAAACTGAATCTAGAGAAGACACTCTTGGAGGCTGAGGGGGTGGTGAGGCAGGTAGTCATTAGGTTGCTGGCTTTCGAGCAGATAAGACAGACCATATGGCCTATTCTGATGGCTTTTTAGTATGTTAGTTATATTAGTACATGAAAATGCTGACAGAACAAGTCCAGCATATGAAACCGCAGGGAACCACTAGCTTCATAGAAATGGGGGCTGGGTAAACAGGCTAGGAACTGACTGAGGTGTCCCACAGGATCACCAAACCAATCACAAAGTGAGGTAGAAGGCAAAGCCGATGACAGAAAAATAAGAAAACAACCATGTACAAAGCAGGGTGACTGCACACATAGCAGGTACAATGAGACAAAGCCAGGCAATCACCAGCATAAAGGATGAGCACCAAAAAATGGTGAACCTCAACATAACAGTGAGACCACTGATGGAGCAAGGACAATACAGAAGGAGCTGAAGGGAGCCACTAGCACCCAGGGGACAAGGCAGGAAGCCTGGAACTGACCAAGGTGCCCCAGAGGACAGCTGGACCAAGCAATAAGGCTAACATGAAGGCAGAACCAATGACAGAAAAGAGAACACAGACATGCACAAGGCAGGGGACTGGACATAGAGCAGGAACATCGATGAGGAAGAGTCAGGCAATGACCTGCACAAAGGGGAATGCTGAAAAATGGTGCCCCAAGCCCAAATAGCAAAGCTGGTATTGAGGCAAAGGCAGGTGATGGATCTGAAGGAAGCTACAACCCCCAAAGTAACAGGGAGCTGGGCTATTAAGCCCAAAACTGACCTTGACATTCAAAGATGGTCAGAATGGCAGTAAAAGCCACTTATATGACCAGCATTCTCAACCTCAGTGGAGCAAAGCAGCCACCAGCAGAGACCCATACCAGAAATGATGGAATGACAAGCCAGAAGCGGTAACCCAGACAGCAGTGGGAGGTTGACAGGGATCCATGAAAGTGGATACTATCAATAGCTAACATCCAGTGATGACAGTGCTGGTCTTTGACTGGGTGACTATGGAGGTGGATCAGGGACGAGCAGTAGATGTGGCCTACCTGAATTTCAGCAAGGCCTTCGACACCGTCCTATACAGTTAGCTAGTAAACAAGTTGGGTAGCCTAGGAGTGGGTCCCAGGGTGGCAAACTGGGTCAAAAATTGGCTGAGTGATAGGACACAGAGGGTAGTGGTGAACAGAGTTCAATCCAAATACAGGGGGGTGACCAGTGGGGTCAGAGCTTGGACCTGTCCTCTTTAATGTCTTCATAAGCGACACTGAAGAAGGGCTAGAAGGGAAGGTGTCTCTCTTTGCAGATGACACGAAGATCTGCAACAGGGTTGACACTCCAGGAGGGGTAGAGAAAATGAGAAGGGACCTAAGCAAGATTGAGGAGTGGTCAAGGGTCTGGCAGCTAAGACTCAATGTAAAGAAGTGCAAGATCATGCACTTGAGGCACAGAAATGCAAGGAAGGAATACATGATTAGGGAGGGTACTGATGGCCACCAAACAGGAAAGGGACCCGGAAGTAATCATAACTGATGATCTAAAGGTTACCAAACAATGTGAGAAGTCTGTGATGACAGCCACTGGAATGCTGGGGTGCACAGGGAGAGGTACAGTATCTCCAGCAGAAGGAAGGGAGGTGGTGATGCCACTGTATAGAACGTTGGTGAAACCTCATCTACAGTACTGTGTCAAGTTCTGAAGGCCGCATCTCCAGAAGGACATAGACAGAATAGAAACGGTTCAGAGAAGGGTGACTAAAATGGTGCAGGGGCTGCACCAAAAGTCATATGAGAGGAAACTGAAGGATCTCAATATATATTCCCTGGAGGAGAGGAGAGAGAGAGAGGGATATGACAGAGACTTTCAAATACCTCAAGGGTATAAATAAGGTACAAGAGGGTAGCATCTTTCATAAAAAAGATGTTCAAGAACAAGAGGCCATGATATGAAGATGGAATGGGGCCGACATCTGCAATGTGGAGAAAGTATTTTTTTCACAGAAGTGGATCCATGGAATAAGCATCTTGGCTTAGTTGTAGGGGCAAAAACAGTAAGGGAATTCAAAAATGCATGGGACAGGTATAAAGGAACTCTAGCAATAGGAGAGAGAGGGTAATCTGCAGATCATTTAGGATCTGCGGTATATAAAACAGGTAGGGAAAATGGGCAGACTAGGTGGGCCAAGGAGTCCTTATCTGCCGTCAAATTCTATGTTTCTATGACAAGGCAGGAGACAGAATCAGTACTCAGGACACAAGGCCCAAGTGGAAGCAGAAGCACAGGTCCACATCACTGAAAACAAGAGGTGAAGGCTGGCAAAGCACAGAGCAAGGAAGTCCAATGAGGGAGTTGTTCAGTCCAATGTGAAGTCAGTAGCAGAAAAGAAAAGAGAGGGAAACAAAGTGGTAATTGCTGAACCAGGAAAGGCAGACTAAGCCAGAGCTTCTTTCGAGGTGACCTAGGAACACAAGAATGTTAAGTGATCTGTTCAGGGTCACACAGTATGCAACTGGGGGCTGATGGAATTCAAACACAGGTCTCCAAGTCTGCATCTCAGTGTCCTTAACCACTATGCTATACTGCCTCCTAAACACTAAGAACTGAGAACCCACTAAGCAAAAGTTTCCACACCGGTCTGATGCCAATGGCATTTATGTTCCAAAGGTGTGGTTTACTGGAGGGAGATATCCCAAAGAAGACAGATAGTACCCAGCAGCAACTTTACAACTTTGCTGCAAATAATTCCTAAAGTTCCTGCTGTGCTATACGTCCCTAATTGAGATGCACGAAGTTGTCAAAATTTGCTTAGAGAATGCATTCGCAAAGTTCACACACTTCATGCAGTACAAATCTGTGAAATTCACATTTTGCCAAGTGCACAATTCACCCTCAAAGTGCAAGATTCACTCACAAACTACAGAATTCACCGAAGAACTGCAAAATTCGCTGTCAAATTCTGCACTTCATGAGTTAATTTTGCATTTTGCAATGAAAATGTCATGATTTTCAATACGTCAAAATTGCTAATGGCAACTGAAAATTTGTGAAACTTCTCAAAGGTAAAGTTCAGCCACTTCATGGCAACTTTACCGGCAAAGTTTAACCTCCCTACACCTCCAGTTCCTACCCCATTTATAAAATTGCATCACAGCTGCAAAGAGGTCACCTCCAGGTGAGCTGCTATCCCTTGGAGGTAACAAAAAGGGTAATTCACATTTACCGGTTTTAGCCACTCCCACCACTACCCCAACAAAAAGTCTGTTTTTGGCTTCACCAAGCAGACTTAAGGGGTCAAAGGGGCAGTACTGGTCCTTTAAACTTAGACTGCACTTTTATATTTATATCTGCTGATGCAGCTGCTATAGCAAAAGGAAGAACTGCATTTTGACATAGGGAAGCAAAAAAAGGCTTGTCAGCATTGTTATAAAAAATAGAATATTTAGTAACTTTATATAGCACAACATTCTGATTTCCTGCCTGTGTATTTACAAAGAATTTAATGTGAAGACAATACCGAGAAATAACCTAGCAGACTCACAATCTTTTCCATAGATACACAGACACTGTCAGCAGATAAGGGCCTATGGCCCACCCAGTCTGCCCATTTGAGCTTGTCAGTTCCCTTTGCTTCTTTAGAAGTCTATTGTCCCTTACCTCTGACCTCCAGAATTCCCTTATGTCCATCCTATGCATTGTTAAATCCTGTGATTGTTTCAGCCCCCACCACTTCCTCTGGCAGGGAGTTCCACCTGTCCACCACCTTTTCTGTGAAGAAATTCTTCCTCATCTTTCTTACGAATTGCCCTCCCTCCAACTGTATTCCATGTCCTCTAGTTCTGGAACATCCTTTTCACTGGAAAATATTGTATTCCTGCACCCTGTTCCTCCCTGTAAGGTACTTGTATTTATCTATCATACCCCCCTCTCTCCATCCTCTCTTCCAGGGAGTACATATTCAGACCCTTCAGCCTGTCCTCATTGGGCCTGTGATGCAATCCCTATACCGTCTTTGTTGCCCTCCTCTGAACCTTCACTACCCTGTCTATGTCCTTATGTATGTAAGGTCTCCAGAACCATACACTGTACTCCAGGTGAGGCCTCACTAGTGTCTTGTATAGTGGAATTATGATCTCCCTTTTCCTGTTAGTGGTGCCCCTGCCTATGCATCCCAGCATCCTATTTGCTTTACCTGCTGCCTTGTCTCACTGTTTCCCTAGCTTGAGGTCATCACAGATGATAATCCCAAGGTCCCTTTCCTGCTTGGTGCATGCTATATCCTCACCCCCCAACGGATATGTTGTTCCAGGGTTTTTGTGCCCCATATACATTATCTTGCACTTCTTTGTGTTGAATTTCAACTGCCAAACCCTTGATCATTCTTCAAGCTTCTGCAGGTTCCTCCTCAATTTGTTTATATCCTCTGGTGTGTGCACTCTGTTACAGAGCTTCATGTCATCAGCGAACACGGAAATTCTGCCTTCTAGGTCCTGTGCAATGTCACTGATGAAGACGCTGAATAGGACCGGTCCCAGCATCAATCCCTGTGGTACCCCACTGGTCACTGTTCCTTCTGTGGAGTGACAGACATTTCCACATGTTCTTTATAATCTCATGTACAGTAACATTAAACAAAAAAGCTAATAAAAGATTTATCAATATGAAAGTATGTCAGGCTTGTCTTTTTTTTTTTCTCTTTTTCCTATTTGTCATCTGAGTATTTCAGAAAATGCAGCAATTATATTACTATGTCTTTCAGAAAGACTCTTGACTGTCCCTAAGTGACCTCATAATTGTTGTTCATAATACCAAAGTTTGCTGTCATGGTAAACATTATAACAACATAATGCAAAACACCATGAGATCAATGAGGGACTGTCACAGGTTTTTTTTATACAGACTTTTGGACAGGCCACCAAGAAGTGTTTTAAAACCTGGAAAGCTGAAAATTATAACCAAAAAGTATTCTCTGGTAAACTGAAATGAATACATTATGTTTATGAACATACAGCGGTGCCAGCCAGGATGCAACACAGTACCTAGCAGTATTACCACAGAGTGCTTCAATATACTACAGGGAACTGTGCAATTCAATGGCTAGCAAGCCCTTTTGCCATGCAATATTTTGTGACACATCATGTACTGCACAGTATTAAGAGTACTGCTGCTCTTTAAGCCCATGAGACTAATAAAAGTGCAAGTGAAGTGCACCTGAGCTGATTTGCTGATGTACTGCTTTCTAACAGACACATGAAGACAGAAAAGGCGCATTAGAAGAACGGAGTCCTGAGTTTTATTCCTAGTGATGGTGGGGACATAATGATTGAACCCAATGCATGCAGCTCCATTCTTGTAATGCAGCTTTTACTCCTCTCATTGATGAGTATGGTTTGTAGACTTATGTTTTTCTCTTAATCTGCTGACCAGGCTATGGCATGTGTTTGTGACTTGGGGGGGGGAGGGGGGCACAGCTTCATTAGGAAGAGCACACTTTTTTTTTGTTATAGGCAGCTCAACACTGATTGTGGGGCTCTTATTTATCATTAACACCCAAACAGGGCTCCCGCATAGAGATGGGCAAAGTCTTGAAAATTTGATCCCGCGGAATATTTTGTGAATTTCATGCAATTTGTGGATCGCGAATTTCGACACGAAGCACAAAATTTCAACTGAGAATTTTCTGTTTTGCAGTGAAATTCATGCAATCTGCATCAAAAACTTTGAGTTTTGGGTAAAGTCGAAGTTTCTCTGGTGCTCTGGGACTTCGCAAAGTGTAAATTTTGGCACTTTGTGAGAACTTCATGGGTATAGTTTTACTTCACCACAATTCTACTCCTGCAGCACTTGTCACACCCCAGAGAGCATATGCAGTTCCTGTTCAAGCCCACAAAGGTCCTGTTCCACCCCACCACTCCTGCTTGGCTGACAGGCAGCAGGCACTCTGCAGCAGTGTCAGGCCACATACAGAAAAAAGCATAACCTAGAAACAGTTTCTGAGGACTTCAAAGCCAAGTGAATGGATTTTGCATTTTTCCATATAGAGAATGCATGGGCCATGATTATATATTTTCATTTTATTGAATGAGCTTCCCCAGGATGGGCCTGCTGAGCTATGACAGCTCATTTCCATAGGCATCCAGAAGGAGGGGTACATAGGATGCATAATGCACACAGGAGGTATCAGAACAATACAGACATACATGTACAGTAGTAACTGGAGTTTAGTAATACGGTGTCACAAGTTACTGAAATACTGTAATACTGTGTGAAAGGAACAATGTAGACAGTTCAGTACTACTATCAGTGAAGGTGAGCAAATAAGAAAGGCTGGAGAGCATGGAGGGGGCACAGTCTTAAGCTGGAGGTGGGAGGTTTAGGAGGGAGGTCAGTAAGCACTTCTTCACAGAGAGGGTGGTGGACACTTGGAATGCACTGCCAGAAGAGATGGTCTCATTGAAGACAGTGGGCAGCTTCAAGAGAGGCTGGGATAGGCATAGGGGAAAGATAAGGATCATGTATAGGGAGGATGGGAGGAGTGGGGGGGGCACGGGCAGTAGCTTAAGCTGTGGACCCTGCAGTACAAGCAGACTAGATAGACCAAATGGCCACCTTCTGCTGGCTTCTTTGTATGTTTGTATGTATATTTGTATAGCATGAGGGAGTCAGGAAAATTAGGTGCATGTGCAGACATGGGAAGAGCAAGCCCAGAGTTCCTTTCAAGTGATAAGGAGAAGATACAGATCTAACAGTGGGAGAGAGATTGGACCAGAGTAAGGAAGCCCAATAGATAAAGTAGACTGACCAGTAGAGGTTCTGAACTGAGGAATAGAAAAACAGCAAGGGTCAGCAGAGTGAACGGAGTACAAGGTGAGCTGTGTGCAGGGCAGAAGGGAGGAGAGCTAGCAAGAAAGATAACCAAACCAGAATTTATACATGAGAGTCACAATGGGAGAGATGTTGTCCCTCGAGGGAAGGAAGGGAAAGAGAGAACAGTACAGGGAACAGTGATGGGGTGTGGAGGAAGGGGCAGTCCAGATTAAAATGACAGGAAGAAAGGAACAGGAAATCCAGTCTGGCTAGAGTGTAATTAGGAGCACTACTATAGACCAACATCCCCCAAATCAGAGGTGAGGGGATAATTTTTATGATAATTTTCTGCCTTGCAGGGAGAGGGATACAGGCTTATTTCCTATACAGTGCAGCTAGTTTAGGCAGGAGACTGGCATGGATACCATCAATATGGACCTGGAAGTCAAGATGATTGCCAAGCTAAACCCCTAGATACTTAAAAGGAGACAACCTACAGATGGGAGACACCCTGAGTCATGAAGACAGTTGGTGACTGGATACCAGCCAGGTGCTGCCTGGAATCAATGTTCATAAGCAATCTTTTTGGCATTGAGGGCCAGTTGGTTGAAGCAAAGTGTTGAATATTTGTTCAATCATACTGAAGATGCTCTGCCAACTAGGTAACAGAGGGACCAGATGTAAAAATGACCATATAATCTGCATAAAAGTGGATATAAAGAGGAGGTACAGGCCATGGATAGGTTGTTCAAGACAATTGAAAATAGGATCAGGCAAGAACAGAGCCTTGCAGAATCCCAGACTCAAATGGGGGGGGGGGAGAAAGGGTACTGCATACAGAGACTGAGTGGGACCTACTCCGCAGGTACGAATGGAATCAACTGAAGGTAAGGGCAGATAGTCCAGATCCAGGACATTTGTCCAACAGGAGAAAGTGGGCAGTTGTTTAAATCCTTTGAAAGGTCAACAAAGATGACGGAGGTGATATGGCCCAATCCATCACTTTAAGGATGAAATCACCGAGACACAGTAGGGAGGTAGTGTTGTAATGAGATTTGCGGAAATGGGACTTGAACATGCTATGAGAAGGAGTCAAGAAATGGGGTAAGATGAGAAAGTACAACATTTTCTTGGAGTTTAGTAAGGGTGGGGGGGGGGAATAGGGTAATAGTTTCCTGCGGCAGAGTTGTCATCACCCTTGAGAAGGGAGATGACCATGGCCATTTTCCACGCCATAGGAGCTGAGCCAATACAGAATGAGAAGTTGAGAAGGTCAGCTAGTGGGGAGGTGATGGCAGAAGCAGAAAGAGAAGTTTGGGGTGAAGCCTATAAGGGCTATGCTCCTTAAAAGGCTTGAAAAAGAGCAGAGCTCAGAAGATGGTGGAGGTGCATATGGGGTAGAAGCTAAAGGAAAGTACAGAAGGAGAGAGGAGGTAAGAGGGGCAGAAAGGGATAAGGGTACGAGCAAGCAGGTACATGAGAAGAAAACAAGAGTTAGCCACCTCCATAGAAGTGGAGACAGAAACATAGAAACATAGAATTTGATGGCAGATAAGGACTGCTTGGCCCACCCAGTCTGCCCATTTCCCTACTTAATGGATAAGCTGCAGATCCTAGTTAACCAGCAACCTACTTCTTTCTACCCCCAACCCCTAGACTTGCTGTCCCATACATGCTTGAATTCAACCACTGTTTTTGACTCCACAACCTCCTCCAGAAGGCCGTTCCATGCATCCACAACCCTCTCTGTGAAAAAATACTTCCTTACATTACCTCTGAGCCACGCCCCCCTCTTCAAATTGTGCCCCCTTGTTCTTGCACATGTCTTTTTTTTGAAAGATGCTACCCTCTTGGACTTTGTTGATTCCCTTGAGGTACTTGAAAGTTCTATCATGTCCCCCCTCTCCCTCCTTTCCTCGAGGCTATACATATAAAGCCTTTTAGTCTCTCTTCATATGTCTTCTGTGCAGACCCTTGCACCATTTTAGTTGCCCTCCCTCTGACAACTTCCATCTTGTCTATATTCTTATGGAGACTGGGTCTCCAGAACTGCACACATAGTACTCCAGATGGGTCTCACCAGTTGTCTGTACAGAGGATAACAACTTCCTGTTTTCTATTGGTGATGCCTCCCTATGCATCCTGTAGTATCCCCCAGCCCTCCCTTACTGCCCTCTCACATTGCTTGCCCACCTTTAAGTCATCCGATATGACTACCCCAGGTCCCTTTCCATTTCTGTTGTTAGTATCTCTCCCCCCATTGTGTACTCTTCCCCTGGGTTGTTTCCCAGGTACATTACCTTGCACTTCTTAGCATTAAATCTAAGCTGCCATACATTTGACCATTCCTCTAACCTTGCCAAGCCCCTTCTCATCTTTTCCACCCCACCTTGTGCATCAACTCTGTTGCAGATCTTGTGTCATCTGCAAAGAGACATACTTTTCCTTCCAGTCCCTCTGCAATGTCACTTACAAAGACATTGAAGAGGACCGGTCCTAATACTGAACCCTGCGGCACCCCACTAGTAACCCCCATTTCTTCAGAATGGACTCCATTTACTATTACTCTCTGTGTCCTATTCTCCAGCCAATTCTTTACCCAGGCTATCATCTTGGGACCCACTCCCAGACTGGCTAACTTGTATATTAATCTTTTGTGTGGGACTGAGTCAAATGCCTTGCTAAAGTCTAGCTAGGCCAGGTCCACAGCCCCTCCCTGATCTACTACTTTGGTCACCCAGTCAAAGAAATCTATTAGATTCATCTGGCATGACCTTCCTACTGTGAATCCATGCTGCCTTGGGTCCTGTGCCCCTCTGGCCTCTAGGTACGCGACCATTCTTTCCTTCAGAAGTGATTCCATAATTTTCCCTATCACTGAGGTTAAACTAACAGGTCTGTAGTTGCCTGCTTCTGCCCTGCTCCCACTTTGTGAAGGGGAATCACATCTGCCTCCTCCAGTCCTCAGGTACCACCCCACCCTCCCATGATTTGTTAAAGAAGGTAGTCAGTGGTGTCACTAGTTCTACCCTTAGTTCTTTTTAGAATTCTGGATGAATCCCATCAGGCCCCATTGCTCTGTCCGCTTTCAGTTTTAAGAGTTCTTTCAGAACCCTTTCTTCTGTAAATGGGTTGGTATCAACTTCTGTATCCAGAATGTTTCTATTGTTTGTTTTAGGTACCTCCTCTTCATTTGTAAATACTGAGCAAAAATATTTGTTTAGTGTCTCTGCCTTTCACAGTCACCCTCTGCCCACCCCTCCCTTTATTAAGCCTCACTATCCCTCCCTTAGTCTTCCTTCGCTCCCTGATGTACCTAAAAAAGGTTTTATCCCCCTTCTTAACTGAGTTGGCTATCTTTTCCTCAGTTCGGGCCTTTGCTGTTCTGACTGCCTTCCCAGCATCCTTTTGCTTTAACTGATAGAATTCTCTGTCCTGCTCCTTCTGTGATTCCTTGTACTTTCTGAATGCTTTCTTTTTCTCTTGAACCTTCACTGCCACCTCCTTTGAAACCATAGTGATTTCTTAAATTGTTTTATTTTGTTTACTTGCTTCACACAAAGGCTTGTTACCTCTGTGATGGCAGTTTTTATTATTCCCCATTGTTCTTCCACCCCTCCTTCCTGCCCATTTGCTAGTGCATTCCTTAGGCACTCACCCATTTTGGCAAAGTCAGCCCTCCTGAAGTCCAGTACTTTTGCCTTTGTATGGCTTGACTCTATTGCTGTGTTTATTGTGAACCATACTGTTCGATGGTCGCTAGTTCCCAGATGGCTACCCACTTCTACATCTGTGATCCTCTCTCCATCTCCATTTGAGAGGACCAGGTCTAAGATTGCTCCCTCTCGAGTGGGTTCCAATACTACTTGTCTAAGGCATGCCCCCTGTAGGGCATCTAGAATAACCCCACTCTTAGAAGTGGCTGCTGCAACTGCACTCCAGTTAACATCTGGCATATTCAGATCACCCATCAGCAATATCTCCCCTTTATCTGCCAGTCTAAGTATACTTTCTACTATTTCCTTGTCCAGAAGAAGTACCAAATGAGAGAGAGAGATGGGGTAGAATACTGATTGGAGGTTAAACAGCAATGAAAAACTTTCCAGAATTTGGAAGGGGGAGTTAATATTTTACAAGTATGAGATAAAGTGCTCTGGTTTGGTAGGTCATCTTGATGGCCCTGGTGCAGGCATTACAGAGCTTTCTACAGTATGCCCAAGATGCTCAATTGGCAAACCAGTATCCTTTTCCAGTTTTTAGGCAGAGTCTCTAGCCTGAAGCTACAGGATTGGTTGAGTAAGTTTATTCACTGCAGGAGAGACCCAACTGTGGTTGCAGTTTTTCAGTATTAAGCAATAAGGTATATCTGAGGGTTACATTACTGGCCTGTTAATCACACCCTGGGGGTATAATGTGGTAAGAGGCAAAGCAGAGTGTCACATTACCCAGGGTGTAATTACACCCTGGGTAATGTGGCACTCTGCTTTGCCTCTTACCACATTACACCCCCAAGGTGTGATTAACTGGCCATTAACGTAACCATCAAAAATACCTTATTGCTATTATAAAAAAAATTAAAAGATTGTAAAACTGTAGCTTTTGTTGTTTCCTTACCTTTTCAGGCTTAGATGAAAACCAACAAAAAATAGTTCTTCTACTTTGACTGCCATGGGACGTCTGCATTGGTGTCATGTTGCCTAACAATGCGCCTGATGTCAGGATCATGAAACCTCATGTGTGTGACCAGTTGCTATGGAGTTTTAAAAAAATAAACGCTGTCCTGGCAACCAGTAGCACTTTCAGTGAGGAGCATGGTTTGAGTGAGAATATATTGATTAAAAAAAAACAAAAAAACACAAAGCTGGACACCGAAAGTGCTTCCCACTGCAGGTAGACCCCCCCCCCATTATTTACTTTCTTTGCCTTAGTTGCCTTCTGTACGTTACTCTTCTACGTTCTGCCTAGCCACGTGGTGGTCTCAGTTTTCATGGATCAGAGCAGGATGCTATCACTGTATCCTTGTCCTCCCTCCCACCCTCCTTCGCTCCCTATAAAAATTATTTCACCAGCAAGTGAATGGACTAGGCTGTCATCTGAGGAAGATTGCATTTTTGCGATCGTGGTCGGGGAAATGAAATGAAATTTCTTTTTATAACTTTCATCCTCAAAGTCAAGACTGTGCGTGAGAAGCAGAAAGACAACACAGCTGTTTTGAAATGATCTCAACCTAAAGCATACCACAGAGGAAAGAAAGATGAACAACAAATAAAGTTATAAACAGCTAGATGCTTTTAAGTTACACCAAAGAGGACCTGCTCTTTTTCACTCATAATTTTCTTTAGCGTTTGTCACTAGGTTTACAGGTACGTTTAATGGAGGCTATTAATTCTTTTTATAGAATCATGAACAGTGTAGAGCCTGTTAGATTAATGCTCCTGTGTTTGTTGCTCGGCTATGTTCTACGGACACTGGCCATAACCTTCAGAGTGAAGAAATGCACCAAAATCCTCTCTTCTAGCCAACAGTATGTCTTAACTTTTGCCTATCATGTCAGGTAAGGCAACCCCCAATCAAGCTCCATTTGACCATTGGCAGAGAGAACACCCCTGATTCAACATCCGATTACTGAAGTCGGGACGAAACAGAAAGAACCACAAAATAATTACCTTTATTAGAAGCTTTTGGCTTGAAACACGAATGGTAGCTGCAGATTTAAACAAACTCTGGTCACAGCCTATTAGAGAAGTTGTAATTTTTTTAACCCACTGGAAAAGCTGATATAAATGTGCAGAAATTCACAATTCGCAAAATTTGCAAATTCCACGGCAGATGTGCTAACTTCAGCAGATTGTTTTAAAACCTTGACAAAACCTCCCCTCATCCACTGTGCAGTAAAAACTATACCCTCCCCACACCCAAAAATGATAAACACTATGACAACCCCCCACCCACTTGCTGGCACCCCACCCCTCATGCCTAAGTAAAATGCTGCTGCAGCTACTGAAAAAGTAATCCTTTCCCTCACCCATGCACCAAAATCACTCCACCCTCGCACCCAAATCCCATTGTCTTCAATAAGCAGCTGCTATCCACACTCACCCCACTGTGGTCCCCATCACCCTCCTCCCCCCCACCAACATTCACAAATCAAACTGGAATAAAGAAAACGGTCCCCCAGTGCAGAGTGTCTGCTCTGTTCAGTGCCCATCTCATAATGGGGGGAATGAATGAGCAGTGAAACCTTTGCTCCTAATAAAACCTTACTGGCTGAAAATTCAACCAATCAGGTTTTACAAGGAGCAAAAACATCACCATTCATTCATCAACAGGCACTGAAAAGAGTAGATACTCTACACCAGAGAACAATTTTCCTCATTCCAGACTGATTTGTGGGTATTGGTGTGGAGGGTGAGGGGGCCAGAGGTGGTCTGGGTGGGGTTCAGGGGACTGGCTATGCATTTTTTTAGAGACAGTGGGACATGGGTGGGAGCAGGTAGAGGGAGTGTGTCTGGAATGAGGGTGGGGGGGGTTACTTTTTCAGCAGATGCAGCAGCATTTCGCTAGGCAGGAGGAAGAGGGTGCCAGGGGAGTGGGAGGGAGGTATCATGTTTTTTATCATTTTTGGGTGGGTGGGGTGGCTTTTATTGTTTCCGGTTTTAGGAGGGGTGTAACATGAAATTCGCATTGGGATCCACCCACATATTGGTCATTTGCCATACAAATTTGGCCAATTTGCCTAGTGAATAACAACACAAATTGCAGTCTTCAGCTTCGCAGATTTGCTGAAATTCATGATTTTTATTCCACAGAGCGAATTTTGACAACTGTGCACACCACTAAAGAAAATATGGCTGATAATGCATTATTCTGATCAGGGGTACAGAATAATATGTGGCTTAGTTGTAATTTACTTGCTGTAATATTGCGATGAAAAAATTACATGTTTACTGGACAACAGGGTAAAAGCTTATGGGGCATAGATTCAGCTATCCTCTGGGAACTATTAGAAAGTGGGGGGCATCAAGCAGCTGGAATGCAATGATATATATTCCTATGCAAGCTACAGCACTGCTTTATAACTCTGCTGTGGTTGGTACCCACCGACTTTTTCCCTCACAAAGGTTACCTTTTCCAGTTTTGCTCATACCCAGCAGAACACCAACAAGAAATCTGCTTTCAGTTTTGGGAAGGGAAATGATTCACCGACAGAACTCATCACCTGTGATTAGTGTTCCCATTCAGCGGTGTGTTGGGTTGCCAGTTACCTGGACAACAGGCAACAATGTATCAAAATAAATGGTTCCTCCTCTTCTCTTCTCCCACTATTAAGAGGGGCCCACAAGGATCCATACTGGGTCCGCTGCTGCTTCTGATATATGTCAACAACCTTGGGTTAGGCACAGCTGATTCCAGTATCCATCTTTTCATGGATGATACAGTCAAGTACATTTCAAAGCCAAATGCTGATCAAGTCTGCACAACACTTCAATCTGATTTTAATAAATTCCAACAAAACCTAATTCAGAACAAATTGCTTCTTAATGCAAACAAAACAAAAGTAATGTTCTTCTACCCACCTAATACCTCATTAGCCTGCCCCCCATTAAAACCACATAAGCCTATAACCACCATTCTAGGGGGTACATTGGAGGTAGTAAAAAGTTTCAAATATCTATGGTTCACTCTTGACTCACATCTCTCCATCTCTCTGCATATCAAAACAATCACTAAAACACTGAAGAAAAGACTCTGGTTCTTCTATAGAAACAAGTCCCTATTCTCCCAGGAGTCCAGAATTAGATTGGTTCAGGCTACATTTATGCCCCTCCATGACTATACAGACATTCTTTACAATAATGCTGCATCCATACATCTTGGCAAACCGGACGCACTCTTTCACTGTGCCATTTGCTTCATAATAAATGCTCCAATTAGAACCCATGATTGTATCTTGTATAAGGCTGTTGGATGGATCTCCCTATACACCAGGAGACTTGTTCATACCTACTCCTGGACTTATAAAGCGCTTCTAAATAAACTCCCTGCTTATATCTAGAATGTCCTCATTCATGCAAGCAGCTCATACACCCTCAAGACCCTATCATATATCACTTTGAAGGTACCCAAGTGTCAAACCCATTTTGGTATGGCATCTATAAGCTACTTCCTCCCTGCCACATGAAATAAGCTTCAAGCTACCTTAAAGCTATGTACCCTAATACCATTAAGAGCATTCCTCAGGCTGGTCAATGAACTCAACAATGAGACATGTCAGTGTACCTAGCCCCCCACACTACTGCTACCTCTTCCTCTGCTGACCCCAATTAGGCACTTATCCCTTTGCCCTATTCCCCTTCCCTGCCTACAGATCCTACATGGCACTTTCCCCTTGTCCTCCTTTCCTCCCTTTCTTACTGACATTAGTGATTCCATCATGTACCAAATATGCATTTTTGTTATGTCATTAATAATGCATTATGTTAAGCTGTACAGATTAATCTCCAATATTGTTTTTGTGCAAAGATGTATTTGTTGTATTGCATTCTGTAGATTATGTTGTTTGTTTCATTGCTGTATATGCTGTAAGGCAATGTGATTTGATGTGCTTCTCTGTGCCTAATAAGTATGTTGTATAAGGGACCACCTTGCAAATGAGTGTGCTCAATTGAATCTATCCCTTCACAATAAACTGAAAATCACACATAACTGTATGAGATTCAAGTACAAATTATGAAAGTCAAGTACATCTTTGTGTGAAGGGGGTACACTGCACCCCATATTTCTGTTTGTAGTACACGTACCACCCCCCCAAAATTTGTAGAAATGGTACAGTGAACCCTTGTAACTTAGTTTGTACCCCTGACAATTTTTGGAGAGGGTACAGTGAACCCCCAGATCTGCAGTCTTATTGGGAACACTGCCTGTGATCTAGTATTGAACACACCTGACAGGGAAAATGTTTCCTGTTTATGTGTTGCATTTTTACACTTTATTTAATCAATGTTATGCTTTTAGGGGTGTGTATTTTACATAGAAGTAGTCCTCCCTCATTTTACTCCTGGAACAGAGTCAGACTCTAAAGCCCTGTTTACACTGCCAACTTTGCAGCGCATCAATCCATGTGTACGGGTTGATGCGTTGCAAAGTCGGCTGAGTAAACGCCGCCAGGAGTACCTTAAGTGCTCGTCGGATTATTTTATTCATCCAACTCAGATGTGGGATCAGTAGTGGAGCGAGCACATTAAATGGCAGTGTGAATGCTTTGCTGCGCTCGTTCCGTTACAAAGGCTGTTTTTTATTTAGCCTTCAGCATATTCTCAGCCTCTCCTCGAGGTGACCTGCAGCACTGTGAGGGTGGACTGTGTAAACCTGAAAGCAGCCGGTGAATCGATAAAACAGTAGTGTACATTCCACAGTGCTGCCACTGTGTAAACACGACTTTAAATTCACTTCTGGAACCAAGTCCCCCCCAGGTTCCCTCACATTTCTATCACTGTCTGCTTTAAGCTTCACTAAGCAGCCTTAAAAATGTAACAGATGGATGGTATGGGGGTCTATCTAGTGGTTAGATCACAGGCTTGGGAACTAGCAAATTACCACCAGAGCCACTTATACACTGTTATCCCAAGCAAGCTGCAGTAGTTCAATGTAAGATCAAAGTCCACTAGATATGAGGAACTGGTATGGTGTTTTGCAAGAGGTTAAACTGGGGTTTGCTCTGTTTCTGTTAAGAAGCAGGTGCTGAAGTGCACTTTTCCAACAATACTACTGCACTTTTTTTTTATCCTTTCTTCACCCCCTTCCCCACTGCCACTGATTTCTGCAGAAGACACTGTGCATAACAATGCGGATCCACGTGAAGATGTGAGTTCAGAATTATTATCTTAATGGGATCACAGAAAAACAACTTGGTCTATCCTGATGCAATAATTTAACAGCCATGTTAGTCCAGTCAATGATTAGAAGAAACATTTAAAATATGTTGCAGGTGAAACCTTTTACTGGAATAACAAAACTATTTTTGAGACTACCTTTCAAAAGTTAAAAGTCCAATAAAAGGTATCACCAACCTTTTGCATGTGTTTTTTCCATCTATTCTGATGTAAAATAGTGTAGTTGCTCATATTATGGTCTGGGATTGGTACAGTTCTTTCATGACAGGGATCATACTGACATACTGCAATAACAGTTCTAACTGCTGAACATTATTTGTCAGTGGTATTGTTCCTTGGAGATCAAACAGGCAGCAGCGGAATCCATAGCTCAGATTTCAGCTCATATGGTCACTCTCTGCATACCTATGTAAATTGGAAATCATCAGCATGAAGACTGACTGCATGACTCATTCTCTCCACCATTTGTTTGTTCTATCAAGACAGTATACTATGAAGGTAAAAAAACTGCTTCTGCTATGTCAGATCTACATTAGTTTTTTTTTTCACTTTTTTATTTTATTTTTTCAATACAACATATTGATCGGTGTACATTCTAGATGCCTTAGAGTAATTCACTAACTGAGAACATAATAAATTGTAGTACCTTAACAATGACAAAACAGCCCAATTAACAAAAGGTATGTGTGAGCCAATAACCATAAGACACTCCGATATGTTGATATTAAAGTGGCCAGCATTAACATTTTGACTTCAAATATTTAGCATTAGTTTCCCCTTTTTTTAAATGTTATCTGCTCACTGTAATTACACACTTCAGATTCTAAGAAATCATGTAAATATTAGAATTACTGTATACCACTAAAGATACACAAAAAAAATGCCCTCGAGTCTAAATTACACTGCCACCTTGTATTCATTAACCCATCTAACAACAATAAGCCGTGGGGGAAAAAGTAAAATATAAAAAATAATATTAAAGGAATTATGCATGAGAGGTTGGGTGTTATGTGTGATAACATCCTACTTCAGGTAAGTTGGCTGAAAGGACGTCGAGGGTGTCCAACAATTCTATGAAGAGATGTTATCTCAGCATAACACCCACCCTGGAGGGCATTATTCCTATTATACAATGGCTCGTGACTGCAAAAAAATTTGAAAAGATACAGAAAAATACATCTAAAAGTATATTTTCTGTGTTTATTTAATGCGTAGGTTTACTTTGTAAGAAAATAGTGCTGATTTGGAGAAGTAGGTGTATTGAAGCTGTTACTGTGGCTCTGCACTCCCGCATTCATTTGTTGTTGTTCCTAAATCCCCCCCGCCCTGCAATTTAAATGGGTTTATTTCCCTCTCTGTGTCACTTCTTTTTATTTCTGGGGTCATCTTTCACTGCGTGTCAGAATGCAGCCACCTGCTGCTGTGTGGAAGTTAGAGGTGACGGCAGAGGCAATCCCCCATTCGTGTATGAATGTGGCAACCTGAACCCTGTCCCACCATGGAAGCTGTCTTTTCCTGGTAAAACTTTTATTGTTGCCAGGAGAAAGGACTGACAGCAGAAAAACAGCAAAATGGTCAGGAAGCTTAATGCGTGGTTATGCTCGCGCTCAGCTGTGACACTGAACTACCGTTCAAAAAAATGTTATGGAGTCAAACATGGTTTTCAGTTCACCTGTTTTTTTTTTGCTTTTTTTTTTTGTCTTTTACCAAACTGGGTACGGGTACGAGTGAGGTTTGTGTCGGGGTGTGGGGGCACTGATAATGACATTGGCGGCGAGCGCCAATTCACGTGGAGGAAATGTAGATTTTCAACTTGGCAGAAACCGCTGCCTTCAAGCAGAGTGGGACCGCTGATGCTGCTGGTAGGCACGGTTGTGGAGGGATCATGTTTTTATGTTTAATGCAGTCGACAGTATGATGGGACTAGAGCCGGAATGTTATGCTGGGAAAACATCCCAGCTCCAGTCCCAGTCTGACCAATCAGGAACAAACATTTTTTCTTGCCATTGTATAATGTTATCTAACACCCATATCACTGATTCATGTGATTTATAAATCTAAGTAAACATAAATTTAAGCAATAAGGCACAACAGGGTATAGGTCATTGGGGATTTACCCACACCTTGTGTGGTGCGTCATGAGGTGCAGCCAAGTGACTTAACCACACAAGAAGTGGGTAAGTCACCCAATAACTCACACCCTGGAGTGCCTTATTGCGATTATACAATGGACCCATGTGTAAAATACATTTAAAATGTGTTTATGTTTTTTTATAAATGCCATTCTTCAGCCATGGGTTATGCAGGTTTTACCCATGGCCATGTGACATGTTTTGACCAATGAAGTTACAGGATTTTCAAACATCATTGTATAATTAATAACTGAAAAACAGTCTGGCTAATACTTAGTTCATACAATAATCTTGCATAGCCGTTTCAATAGTGAATTAACTTTTTAAAATATTGGATCTCACTAGGCTTACAATTATAGGTAGGTTATGTATTGACAATCCATTAGATAGCAATAAAGCAGAGATGTTTTTTACCATCTAAACTGAAAATACGGTCACTATGGCAAAGTTATTTTCCCATCTCCATTTACAGGTTCACTAACTGCTGTGGTATGGTCCATTTTAGTAATAGCTTCAGACTGCTGTTGATTTCAGATCCTTGGGCATTTGTACAGTGGTCATAACAAGAGATGTCAATTCAGATGTTAGTGCAACATTAATTGCAGTTTCTGACAATTTAATAGAGTCTGAGAATGCAGGACAGTCTCTGAACTCCACATCTCCACCTTCTGAATTTATATTTTCATCAAATTCATATTCTTGGTTGTTTTTCCTTTTATTTTGTTCTTTGATAAAATCAGAGATTTGGTCTAAATAGAAAAGTATTCCTTTTGATCCATTTATTAGAGCCCTGGCTTTACAAGGGTGCAAAAGGAAACTGTCCTCAAAGTTCTCTAATATCAGACCAATAATTTAGAACCCTTTTGTGCCTAGGCTGAGTTGCTGGACTAACATCAGGGTAAAGACTGACTTTGTACGTTTTATACAAAATAGCCCCTTTGATCCAGGAAAGCTATAAAGCTATTTCCCTGTCAGTCTGGTATAAAAATATAATTAATAAAGTTGCTGGTTTTGTTGTGCTGGATAACCTGCATTTGGGTAATTTGATGCCTCTAACCCATGGGGGTGTCATTACCATAGTTTCTTTCAAAAAATCTTTGACCAGATCCCATGTGGGGAGAGTATTATTTTCCAAATATCGCATCCCAACCAACTGCAGATTACAATTCTAGAGACTGCAATTCTAGAGTTATTTTCCAAGTTCTATGTTTTACAGTTGAGTGCCATCCTATCTATGACCAATGTTGAGACAATAGCCAAAGTAGAATCCACTTGTATTTTAAGTTTTTTTTTTCATTTGTAACATTTTGACTGGCTCCTGTAGTTCCACTACAGATCTATCCCATTTTTCATTTGAAGTGATTAAGGTATACATTTTATTTTCTATTTTAATCATTATATTCGTAAAAATAATAATGGAGAGGGTGACTTCTGAAAATTAACAAAAACATTTTCAGAAATGTAAATTCATCTTGAGGAAGCCTGTTCTGCTTTTTTGTGGAATCAGTGCCCCAAGCTGGAGCATCTGCAAATGGTTCCATGATAACCACTGGATCAGGACTTACTTATTTGCCCAACAAACCTATCCTCCCCTTTTTATCAGGCTTTACGTAATCTGGACTGACTACATGTAAAGTTTCTGTTAGTTTTCTTTTTTCTTTGCATTCCCTCTCTTGATCCCTCTTCCATTCTTACTTTACATTACTTGATGACAGAATTGTTCTTCAGTCACTGTCACTTGCTCCAACTGCATATTATGTGTACTAAGTCAGAAGCATCCTTCCAGCTGCAGAGGTGGCACAGAAAACAGTGCTACAAGCATAGATTCATTAATAAAGTAGATCTGGATGGATTAAAGGGAGGGGGAAGGGGATGGAGGTACAGACAGACACAGCAGAGCAGAAATTTCATGCATACCAACGATGTGATGAAACTCCACTGTGGAATTAGAAGGTAATATATTTCAGTTCCTGTTCCTATCTGCCATGCTCCCTCTCCTCTTGTTAGCACTGTATTGCATAGCTATCACTATGATTTTTTTTTATTCTTAGTTTACAGCGTGGGTGCTTTAGTCATCATCACCACTCGTGAAGACTTAACTCATCACTGCTAAGCATCCAGAGAAAAAGCCCAGATTTTAATTAACCAAATTGTTCAGTAAGGGAAACCAAATTAAATTATATTTTCCATAGTCACCTTCTAATAAGAAAATTGCTTTATCAATTTCACTATGATCTAACATCTTCTCTATCCACTCTCTATATAACAGTGGCTCAGAATCCTTCCAGTGTTGCAAAACTGGGGGTTTTTTTGCCACTAGAATATCCATGTTCAATAACAGTTTTTGATTTTTCAGCTGGTCCTGAAGCACTGTTTGAATATCAAATGTAACAATCCCCGGGTCAAATGGAAAATCATAACCCAAAACTTTGCAAAGAGTGGCCCAGACTGGGGCCCAAAAATGTTTAACCCATTCACAACCCACCGACATGTGGGATAAAGTCCCTTTCTCTTTCCTACACCTCTGGCAGAGCTCAAGAACAGAACTATCAAACTTGTGGAGTTTTGCAGGACTCAAATATGTTTTATGCAATGTATTGAAATAGACCTGTAGCAATCTATTATTTTTAACATTAATATTGTCAATATTAATTATCAATTATCTCAGTACAACTAGATGCAGATATGATCTAGTCAGATCTCATTCCCTAGCTAGTCTGACTGTACTAAGCTGAGAGGAAGTATCCTCTAAAAGTTGTTTGTATAATCTTGAGATCAAATGCTTATTCATATCCAAATTATAGCAATCACTATGCAGTCACAAAAAGTAAGTCTTGGATTTCTCAACACAAATGCAATCACTTGAACAGATGCACAATTCTCTGGTGCAGAGAATCATGGCCACAGAAACTGTTAGTGAAGCTGTATAACAATGAATTCTCACTACTGAGGCAGCCATCTCAGCATTTTACTACACAACCAAATAACAACTAACCTTAGAAATGGAAGATATATGAGAATAGAAATCTGTATGTGGTTGGTCTCTCCACTGATTCAAAATGATTTGAGCTTAAAAGTGAAGTACACTAAAGTACTGTCATCCGTTTTTCTCTTCAGTTGCACATATCCTTCGAGTCTGCCAATCACGTATAATTAAGCAAGAACTAGATACAACAGCAAGCCTATTCTCTCAGTTGACACTGCTTATTCACCCAACCTTGTCATCATTCTTACAGTAATCTCTTTGGTGGAAAGAAATTACAAGTTACAGTTTGCAAGGGCTAAGAAAGAAATGTTCAAGGAAACCAAGAGGATTCACATCTATCCTGATTTGTGGTTGACAACACAGAAAAGAAGGAAGAGACTTCTGGCAATAAAAATCAGACTGTTGCTGGGGTCTCAGCTTCTGTGCTGTTTCCTGCAACTCTGAGAGTAGTTTTTCAAGGCAAAACACATTGTTTTTTGTTTTGTTAGGAATATCTTGATTAAGCTAATCTCTTCTGTGAAAAAAATGTTTGACTACCATCTCAACTTAATTCTGAAGATGAGCAAAATGATCCTGAACTTATGGCATTTATACTCGGCAATCAGAGTGCTTAATCTTAACTGTTCCTGCTAACAAGGATTTTGACTCAAATGTTCTTATACAATCAGAACCCCACTTATATTGCTAAATGACTAATATTGCTAAATGACTAATACCTTGAATGAATCTTAGAAATTCAGCATTTGGCAAATAGTCTGCAATGAGGTGAAAATAGGCCTTTCTTTATTGGAGTAAATTTTGTTTTGTATTTTATAATTCATACTAGTTTCTAGAAATTGCATATATTGATATCCTTCCATACAACCTATACCAGTATACATCCATAATTCACCACTGTCTATCTCTCCCTGCAGTTGAATAGTTATGTAAATATTGATCATAGTACCTTTCATCCTGCTACACTTTAGCACATATAGCTGCAGATGGCCAATCTTTTTTTTCATACATTCATAGATTAAGTACAAGTTCAGTAGGCTGAAAGCCCTTTTAAGAACTCGCCACCTTATGGGTGGTACATATATTTATTGTTCCCCATATGATGATCTAGTTAAATTTTAAAAGGTGTCCATTGTTGGACTGGATACTACATATGCAGGTAAGCTATTCCATATTCTAACGATCCTCTAAGTAAAAAAATTTGCTTTTCTTAGTAGTTTTTATAAACTCCCCAGTAAGTCCGAATCCATTATTTCTTATATTAACTGTATTGTTATTCAAGGTTAGTCCTATGGTTGTCCCAGATATCCATCTTTTAAAGCTTTATATATAAAGCACAGGTCTCCTCAGACTTGTCTATAACCTGCACTGAATATCTGGAGATTTTTAAATCTTGTGCTGTAGTCCAGATCCTCATATTTTATTGTTTTAGTATATTTTCTTTGAACACCTTCAATAAGTTTACAACTTCTTATAGAATGTGGCATATTAAACTGGGAGCTACACTCGAGATGTGGGCACACCAAGCTAAAATATAATGGCATTAATACCTTCTGGTCTCTACTTTTTATATTTCCCAAGATATAACCTATTAATTTGTGGCATTTCTTTACCTTTGAAGTGGTATTTCTATCAATGTTAAAATCATTTGTTACTAACGTGCCAAGATCTTTCTTTTCAGTTACAGACTGTTAAGATGAAAAACCTAAGTGGTAACTATAGCCTGGGTTGTTTTTCCCTATGAGCATTATCTTGCACTTATCTAAATTAAATTGCATATGCATAGTATGCCCCCATTCCATTAATAGAGCCAACTGTTTTTGAATATTAACTTTATCCGTTATAGTGGTTACAAGGCTCCCCAACTTGCAGTCATCTGCATATTTTGCAAGCCAAACTTTATCCAAGATAGGCATGGTTGCTACCAAAATGTTAAAAAGGATTGGTCCAAAAACTGAACCCTGGGGTACGTTGCTGGTTACACAACCCCAGAAGGAATAATTCCCCTTAACTGCAACCCTTTGATATCTGTTATCTAACCAGGAACTAATCCAACTTACCATATTGGGTGATAGTTCAATCTGTAAAAGTTTGTTTATTAATATAGAATGCAATACTTTTTTGAACGCTTTTGCAAAGTTAAGAAAAAAGACATCACTAGGTGTTCCCTTATCAAGTGCTTGACTAATCGGTTCAAAAAAGTTCAGTTGGTTAGATAAACATGATCTCCCAGAAACAAATCCATGCTATGATCTATCAGTCCTTTTGTTATCAAATGATCATTAATTCATTTTTGCAATCATTTCTCCATTATTTTACTGACTACAAATGTAAGACTAATTAGCCTATAGTTCTTAGCCTCATCTCTTTTACCTCCTTTGTGAACAGCAGTTACTACAGCTATGCGCCATCCCTTCAAAGCAACACCATCCTGTATAGACTTATTATAGAGATAAGTAAGTGGGTTAATTAAGACAGGGGCTAGTTCTGGAATAAGTCTTGGGGATATACCATCTGGCCCTGGTGAACTATTAGTTTTTAATGAATAAATAATGTCATGGACTTCTGAAGTGCTGAATTTAGGAAAATGTGATTTAGTCAACTTAAATTGTTGCGTTTGAGAATCTTTATGTTCAAAAACACTAAGGAAATAGTTATTTAAAGTTTCAGCTACATCCTCCTCAGCTGTTAATATTCCTTTATCCATCTTTAATGGCCCAACAGTATGATTATTTCCTTTTTAAATTACCAATGTAATTATAGAACTGCTTATGGTTGTCCTGAACCCTGGATGCTAATTTTAGTTCTATGTTTTTTTTCTGGGACTCCTTTTATCATTGTTTTTATATTTTTATTAATAATTAATTTCAATTTATTACGTAATTCTACAGTATTTATTATCTTAGATTTGTGAAATATTTTCTTTTTTTCTGAATCAGCTTCCTTATTTTGTTATTCCACCAGGGTGGGGTACATTTGTTTTTACTATATTTAACTCTAATAGGTACATATTTCTCAATACAATATGAATGTTTATTATTAATAAGATCCCAAATCAGATCCAGATATTTGCCTATAAAATATTTTTCCCATTTCCATTTTTCAAGATGATCTCTCATTTTCTGATAATCAGTTTTATGAAAGTCTCAATATTGTTTTTCCTTTACTATATTTAGTAATATTTGCAAAATATGCAGATATCATGTTAATCTGAATCTCCTAATGGTGGATGTAGTTGAATAGAGTGTATTTTTTCATCACAATTAGTCAAAATAAGATCCAAAATATTCTCTCCTCTAGTTGGTAAATGAACCATTTGTTCCATATTTGTCTGAATAAATAAATCAATATATTTCTTCTCCAGTGCTACCTCACTATCCAATGAGGTCCACTTGATATGAGGAAAATTGAAGTCCCCCATTAATACATAATCACCTGTAATATTCTTGCTTTCAATAAAGTGTATTAAGGTATTCTTTTGTTCAGTAGTAGGATTGGAGGACAGTAGACAAAACCTATGGTCAGATTGTTGTTATTTAGCATCAACTTAACCCATATACACTCAAATTAATTTACATTTTCCTCAGTGTTAAATATCTCAAATGATTTAATGTCGTTTCTTATATATATTGCATACCTCTTCCTCTCATACCATTAACTAGGTCAGCCAGCTTTCTTTGCACCCTCTCCAACACATCTACATCCCTTCTCATGTAAGGAAACTACACCCGCGAAAAGCACTCTAAATGTGATCTAACAACTATATGATCAGGTAGAATAACCACTTCTCCTGATCTGCTTACAAATTCCCTTCTAGTATTTCCAGAATCACATTAGTTGTATTGCTTACTTTAATGCTCTGCCTCATAATCTTTAAACCACTGTTAAAAATAACTCCTAAATCACTCTCCTCCTCCACCACTCTTAAGCAGTTACCATGCAGCCTATATTTACTGCATGTCTATTGTTCCCATGTCTGAAATTAACTACAAATGTAATAGTTGTGTCTGTTAACAGAGCTCTATCATGCAATTGCTCAGATTACATTTGAAAGGTACATCTGCTATCTTTAATTTTATTTTTCACAAAAATGAGTTTTACTTGGACTGACCTTATGTACATGATCTGCTTCTTTCCGTGTGTCCCTGGCAAAAGTATGACACTGAATCATGATGAATTCATGCCAGGGGGTAGCATTAAGGGTGTAATCTGAGCACTGTCAGTGATGACAAGAGCATGTTTTCTTTGTAGAAAATTCAGTTTATCTGTGCTCTTCTTGTCTTTCATAAGAAGAGTTAAGAGGCAGGAGTTCCAGGCAGTAGGAGGGCAGTGGAGGATCCTGATGGGACACTGGGATGCAGGTAATGCTTTTGTTATCAATTTGGCAGAGTTCAAAGATAGATCAGCAAGCTATTGTGTGAACAGGAAACTGTCAAGTTAGTAGGCAGGTCAGCAATTTATCGTGTGCTTTGGTATGCCGGCAAGGAACATGCATGTTAGCAGCCAGTACAGGCTAGTATGGTACATGGGTAGGCAGCCAGAAAATGAGTATGAGAGCAGCTGGCAGAAAAGTGCTCACTTAGGAGGGAAGGTAGGAGATGAGCAGGTGTGGATTCCAGGGCATTTATGGGAACGCTGGAAACAACTATTAGAACAAGAGGAGCTGCAGCAGTCAGGGAATGAGTGTACATGCACTCTCTGGCTATAATAATAATAAACAACTTTATTTATAAGGCACCTTTCAAATGCCAAGGCACCCAACAAATTTAAAATCATGAAACAAACATCTCAGCAACATATAATATATATAGGCTCATTAACAACATCAAACAATTATTCACGATGGAGGAGCATGCAGACAGGTGCAAAACAAGGATGTTTGTGGGGGAGGATGGAACAGAGGGAATGACTATATCGACAATGTGCTAAGAGTGAAATGAAAAACAGCTGACTGAGTGAAAAATGAAAGCTCATATATTTTAAAGTCAGTAGACAGCAGAAACCTGCATGCATCAAAGGAAGCTTACTGAGTAATTTCATTTCTCTTAGGAAGATGCCCATTGTCTTCAATCAGAATATACAAAATTAAAATACTTTCGTTTTATAAAAAGTAGTGTGATGCAAATTCATCACTAGGGACTTCTAGTTCACCACCACCACCTGGGTTGTTTTTACCAACAGGGCCCAGGAAGCCTTTTTCTGACCTCCTCCTTTGCACAAGGTCAGGAAGGTCAACACAATAACTGCAGGTAGAGTGCTCTCTCAGAGATGGACTGCAGAGTCCAGCAGAAATAGAGTTACCCTTTTAAACAACACACAACCAGTCACTGATTCTATAAAAATAGACTGTTTACTATAATACTACAAGTATTTACAACAAGATCTATTGACAAGAAACAAAAGGGTTGCACATATACTAAAAGCAGAAAATAAAATCACATCAAACAGATAGGTATTGTACAGCAGAAGTCTAAGCTATCCTCCCTTACAAATCCTTTACCTGCTCTACCTAAAGAAGCACTTCCCCTCACTGTGCTATCTTACGTCAGCTAGTCTCTGTAATGGCAGGGGCCCAGGTCTTTACGTGTTTCAGTCCAAGAGTGTGACCTTGTTTAAAGCCCTCAATATATTGCTTTGCTCTAAGTGGGGATTGTCCCACTCACTCTGAGTGACAGGCCCAGGTTGCCCAGCCATCTTTGAGAGTGCGTGTGTGTGTGTGTGCGCGCACGTGTGCGTGTATGTATGTGTGTCCCCTCCACCCTTCAGCACCTACTTGCTACCATAATGATGTTCACCTCGTTCCTTTTGTTCAACATGGGAACATCTCCAGAAAGGATGCCCCCACTGGGTTTATTGCTTTACTGCCTCCTCCCTGCCTTTCCTGTTCAGTTTCTCATGAGAACCATCAGTTCTCTAAATAAGCTGTCATATACAACTTGATCATGTGATCTGGTAGCCATCTTGTACCTGAAGCAGATGCCTATTTAGAAAAGAATACATGGTTCTGGTCCCCCTTTCCAGTCACATCTCCCCCCTCCAGAAATGAAGGTGTGTCTCTTTTGGGCAACCCCCAAGAGACACTGTCATTCAAGTAAGGCATGGGAAGTGCCTACAGGAATATGCCATGCACCTAGCCCTGCCTCAACAGTCCATCTGCATTGGCATTCTGCACCCCACTTCAGTGCTGAATGATCACATTATATGACTGTAGTACCAAACTCCAGCACAATAACTTTGCGTTTTTGCCCACTAGTCTTATACAGCCATGTCAAGGGGTTATGATCAGTGACCACAGTGAACTCCCACCCATACAGATATGGCTGCAGCTTCTGAAGGGCCCACACTATCCCCAGACATTCTCTCTCCACTGTGGCATAGCACTCTTCCCTGGGCAACAGCTTCTGACTCAGGTACACTATGGAGTGCTCCTCCCCCTGCTGTGTAACCTGGCTCTGGATGGCAAAAAGCCCATGGTCTGAGGCATCCACATGTACTACAAACTTTAGGTCATAATTGGAGCTAGCCAGCACAGGTGACCCACATAATGCCTCCTTTAATCGTTGGAAGACTCACAGTCCTCTGTCCAGAGAACTTTTTCAGGCATTCTCTTTTTTGTCAGGTCTGTCAGGGGTTTGGCCACATCACTATAGTGAGAGACAAACCTCCTGTAGTACCTGGCTGTTCCCAGAAATGTCCTTACCTGTTTCTTTGTGGCTTGGATGGGCCAGGCCTGGATTTCACCAACCTTCACTGGCTCTGGACGGATGCGTCCACTGCCACCCAATGCCCAAAGCAGGACACTTCAACCATACCCACTTGGCATTTTTCCACCTTAACTGTCAGCCCTGCAGCCTTCAGACCATGGAACACCTCCCTCACATGCCTTACATGATTCTCTCATGTCTGTCTGTAAATGGCGATGTCATCTATGTAAGCCAGTGTGTGTTCACCTGCCCCTGCTAAGATGCAATCTACAAGCCTCTGGAAGGTTGCAGGAGAATTCTTCATCCCAAATGGCATTACTCTGAATTCAAATATGTTATATGGGATAATAAAAGCAGACCTCTCCCCTGGCTGCGGGGGTAATGGCACCTGCCACTAGCTCTTCATCAGGTCTGTTGTGGTCAGGAACTGGGCTCCCCCAGCCATTCCAAGGTCTCATCTGTTCTGGGCATGGGGTAGGCATCAGATTCCATACAGCTATTGAGCTTGAGTCGACACAGAACCATGTGGTACCATCCTTCTTGGGGATCAGAACCACAGGCGAAGCCCAGGGGCTACTTGGCTCCTGGATCACTCCTAAGGCCCGCATCTCCCAGAGTTCCTCCAGCATTGTCTTCTTAACCCCCTCGGGTACTGCCTCAGCAGAACTTGGGCATGTGTCCACAAGGTGTTCAGCCATTGTGGTGTAACCAGAATTCCCTGTGAACATGTCCCCAAAGTCGCGCAGCAACCCCCTCATTTCATTTCCTCAGCCTAAGCCAATGTCAGCTGCCCTGAGAGGGTGAGATTATTCACGGAGGATCCCTCCTGGGCTTCACCAAGGAGGTCCACCAGGGTATCAGCCTTGTTCCCCTCCTCTGGCACAATGCACACAGTGAGGAACATTTCCTCCCCATCAGGGTAGGGCTTCATTAATATTACACCTATACACAAAGCAGGGGATAACGCATTAGTTAGGAACTACAAACCAATAAGCCTGACATCAATGACTGGTAAACTGATGGAAGGATGTATAAAGGACTTAGCAGAACAAGATTTAAATACACTGGGGGATTGAAGATACATCACATCATGGATTTGAGGTGGGCAGATAGTGTGTCAGCAACCTGTTCCACATCTTTGAAAGTGTTAGTCAGGCTTTGGACCTAGGCCTCCCAGTAGATGTAGTCTATTTGGACTACACCAAGGCCTTTGATACTGTGTCTCATAGCCTCCTTATGAATGCACTGGAAGAACTTTGGGCTCACTGGCAAATTAGGGCATGGATAAACGCATGGTTTGGTGAGAGGTACCAAAGGGTGCAGCTAAGAGGGTTTCAGTCTGATTGGGGAAGGGTGACCAGTGGTGTCCTGCAGGGTTCAGTCCTGGGACCCCTGCTCTTTAAACTATATGTAAACACCATGCAGGTATCAGAGGGGGCTTGGCTTTGTAAATTCGATGATGAAATCATAGTCGGAGCAGTGGTCAACACTCCTGAGGCAATAGCAAGCTTTCAGGAACAACTAATCAAACTTGAACATTGGGCAGAGAAACATAAGCTGAGTTTCAATGTGGACAAGTGCAAGGTTATGCACTTTGGCCACAATAAGATGAGATGGAGTTATACTCTAAACAACAAACTGGTTGCAAGCACAGAGTGTGAAAAAAGACTTGAGAGTAATAATATCTGACACACTAATATTTAATAAGCATAATACAGAAATAGTAAAAAAAAAAAAAAAGGAGTATTCTGAGAAGTTTTAGTAGCAGAAGGGAAGAGGTGGTGTTGCTGCTGTATAAGCCTCTGGTGAGACCTGTTCTTGAATATGGAATACCCCTAACTTCACCACAGAGTATGGGTAATGGTAGCCAAATAGAAAGAGTGCAGCGTAGGTTTACCAAATGGATAGCTGTTGTAAGGAATATGGCGACAGACTACGCTGCCGAGGTCTATACTCCATGTGCTACAGATATCAAAGGGGTGACCTATGCATCGCCTATTGATGTTATCACAATGAAGTTCTTGCAGAGTGTGCTGATCTGAGGAAGAAGAAGGTACCTGAAAGGGTAACAAGAGTACAATCACAACATTTAATGGGGGGAAACATTGGATGCAGAAGAGAGGAAGATAGTTCAGTCAAAGAATAATCAATAGGTGGAATTTACTACTATCCAAAGTGGTGGAGGTAGCTAATATGGAAAGTTTCAAAAAAGAATTAGAGGTGCAAATGCAGGAAAAAAAATGGGAATACACCCACTAGTAAGTGGCAAGTCCTCCTACGGCCCTGTGGCTCATTGGACTTGTATACGAATCTACGAATCTATGTTCACATGATATACCCTCTATCTGCATCTTTTGTCAGGCAGCTCTACTACATAGCTAACATCACTCAGCTTCCGGATTATGAAGAATGGGCCCTCTCATGCCACCTGCAGTTTCCTGAGTCGGACTGGGATAAGTACCATCACTTGCTGCCCAACTTCATACTCTCAGGCTCTAATCCCACGATCATAACAAGCTTTCTGTTGCTGTTGTGCAGTTGCTAGGTGCTCCTGGGCAAGCCCCACGAGGTCCTAGAGCCTGGCCCTGAAATTCTGGACATACTCCATAACAGACTCCCCTTGGGTGGCATGGTTACCTTCCCATTCACCTCTGACTAAATCTAGGGGCCCCCTCACCCTGTGGCCAAACAGGAGCTTGAAGGGTGAGAACCCTGTGGGCTCCTATGGAACTTCCCTGTATGCAAACAGAAGGTGGGGCAAATATTTGTCCCACTCCTTTTTGTGCTGGTCTGCAAAAGCCCTGAGAATAGTTTTAAGGGTCCCATTGAACCGCTCAGCCAGGCCATCTGTCTCAGGGTGATAGGGTGAAGCACAGAGCTGTTTCACTCCGTACTTCTCCCACAAACTGGTCATTAAGGACAACATGAAATTCGACCCCTGATCTGAAAAAATTTCCTGGGGAAAGCCCACTAGGCTAAAGATTCCCAGGAGTTCATCAGCCACCTTTTCTGCCTCAATGGAGGACATTGCCACTGCCTTGGAGTACCTGGTTGCATAATTCACCACAACCAGTATGTATCATTTGTCTGTGTAGCTTGGGGTACTTAGGGGCCCCACTATGTACACAGCTACCCTCTTAAAGGGTTCAAAGATAACAGTCAGGGGCACCAAAGCTGCCTTACCTTTGTCCCCGACCTTCCCAACCTGCTGTCACTGTGGACAAGTCCAACAATAATTTGCCACATCTGTGTACAGGCTTGGCCAAAAGAAATTGTTGGCAGGCCGCTTTTTTGTGTGGGTAATACCCAGGTGACCTGAAAAAGGAATGTCATGGGCCAGGGCCAGAAGCTGCTTTCAGTAGTCCTGGGGAGACTACCAGCTGCTGGAGTACCTCTCCCTCTAGCCCCCCCTTGTGGTGTACACTCCCTGTACAAGAGCCGATTTTCCCAATAAACTGACTTTTTACTCCCTTGAGAGGCCTCAGCACTTTCTGCTATCTCTCTCAGATTTTGGAGAGTAGGATCAGCTCACCGTGCCCTGTCCAGCTTCTCATGTCTGAACTTCCCTAGTTCCCCTTCAGAAGGAAAGCTGCCCCTGGTGGCAACCTCCTCTGCATGCAGCTGGGGCTCAGGGCTGCTGCTTCTAGCTAGCCCTTCACCCATACTAGCCATTTCCTCAGCTGCTGAGGGATCAGTCTGCACAGGCTGTGTCACCCTTTCCTCCCCCTCAGAAGCTTGCCCTTTTGCCTGGCTACAGGTAGTAACAAATACTAGGTTTTCCCTGTGGTCAAAATCATTCCCCATCATCACATTCACAGGGAGATCAGGTACCACTCCCACCTGCTGTTCCCCATGGCCACCCTCTCAGCTCAGGAAGACCCGAGCCATTAGCACTTGGATCACTGGACCCATGACTCCCCAAATCTTGGAGAACTGCCCTGGCAGAATCTGCTCCACCTGGATCAGCTCCTGCCTTACCATAGAGATGGAGGCACCAGTGTCCCTCAATCCCTGTGTTACTGGGCCATTGACTAGAATAGGGTGCATATGCTTGGTGGAGTTTGGTGGCACTACAGTGTGTGTACAGTTTACCAACTGCATTGTACTGTCTTGGTAACCCCTTCCCCCAGACTTCTGCCTTTTACTCTAGCTAATAAGGAACTTGCAAGATGGCGGCCACGCTGGGTCAGCCACCGAGAGCTACCAAGAGTTACTAAGAGTGACTCGTTTTAATTAATTTATAGCTTAAAGTTAAGTTTATTTAGTTTTAATTTGTTTTTCGCTAATCGCATTGTCAACTGTATCTATACACCATCTGGATACTCAATTTTACTGTTCGTTCTGTCAGGACCAAGGACAAATTGCGTGGATTAATCTTTGGTCTGTTGTTTGACTTTTGTCTCTCACCATCTCTCTATTTCGTCAGGATATGTGGAGCTTATTGCTTCGTTTGAAGACTTTTTTTAAGAACTTCTGAGCAGGGAAGGAGTTCACTGTTGGATCTGTGGATTTGCCTTGAGGTGTTTGTAACAGGGAAATGCTCATTGATTAGCGGGCTTGATTAGGGCTGCTTCAGCGAATACGGACCGAGCGGAGATCTGTTTTGAGTCTTGTGGAGGCGACGGCCCCCATTTCGGTCTTCGACCGGGCAGGAATCGCCTTGTGTGATCTCTAGGGAGCTGGGGGAGACTGGGGCTTCTCCTAAGCCGCCTTAGGGTTCAGCCATTGGGCTGACTATTGAGGCGTCTGTAGCCGCTGGTCGTCGACCAGTTGTGGGTGTCTCTGCTTTCTTAAGTGAATGGGCTTATGTGTCTGCCTGTGACTGTTCCCCTATATGTTTGCCTATTTGGAGTTTTCAATTTTGATCCGCGTTGTGAGGATCAGCTGCCGGTGGACTGTGTTGGGAGCTGTTTTGGTCTTTCCTGCCTAGATTTACTCGGATCTCTGCTATGTGATTGTTTTGCTGGAGAAATTATCCTGCCTTTTCCTTGTTTGGATTCGACCCTGTTTCATCTTTATTTGGAGTTGCTGGAGAACTGGCTTCCTTGTTCCTGTCCTGTTCCTGGATTTAGGGGTGGTGACAGTGTGGTGTATATTTATTTTATAGTTGCTGTTTGATATATTCCACGAACGATCCCCAACCATGTGAGAGGTGGTATTGGGGGAGTACATAACATTTTAATATTCTGACAATATGCTGGATTGTTGCACGTGAGAGGTGCTTCATTGAACTTTAAAACACAAACTTTGAGTACCCAGTGGCATATGTTAATACTGACATTGTGTTTTTGGATTATTTGATGTTACTTTATTAATATATTTTTGTTATTTGGATTATTTTTGGGTTGGGATTTAATTTGTGATTGGGAGGGGATTTATTTTTATTTTATATTAGATCTGCAACAGGGTTGATACACAAGGAGGCGTGGAAAGGATGAAAAGGGACTTGGCAAGGTTGGAGGAATGGTCAGACGTATGGCAGCTAGGATTCAATGCAAAAAAGTGCAAAATAATGCACCTGGGATACAAGAACCCAGGGGAAGAATACACAATGGGTGGGGAGGTAGTAACAACAACAAAACAGGAAAGGGACCTGGGGGTAATCATGTCAGATGACCTTAAGGTTAGCAAGCAATGTGAGAAGGCAGTAGGGAGGGCCGGGGGTATACTGGGATGTATAGGGAGAGGCATCAGCAGCAGAAACCAGGAAGTTGTTATCCCTCTGTACAGACAGTTGGTGAGACCCCATCTGGAATACTGTGTCCAGTTCTGGAGACCCCATCTCCACAAGGACATAGACAGGATAGAGGCAGTCCAGAGGAGGCAACTAAAATTGTGCAGGGTCTGCAAGAGAAGCCATATGAGGAGAGACTAAAGGAGCTTAATATGTATACCCTTGAGGAAAGAAGGGAGAGGGGACATGATAGAAACTTTCAAGTACCTCAAGGAATCAACAAAGTCCAAGAGGTAGCATCTTTCAGAAAAGAGACTTGCAAGAACAAGAGGACACAATTTAAAGATAGAAGGAGGGCGGTTCAGGGGCAATGTGAGGAAGTATTATTTCACAGAGAGGATAGTGGATGCATGGAACAGCCTTCCTGAGGAAGTTGTGGAGTCTAAAACTGTGGGAGAATTCAAGAATGCATGGGACAGACATAAGGCAATTCTTGTGGAAGGCAGGAAGATATAGGCTGTTGGTTAACTAGGATCTGCGGCCTATCCTGTAGGTAGGGAAATGGGCAGACTAGATGGGCCTAGCGGTCCTTATCTGCCGTCAAAGTCTATGTTTCTATGTTTCTATTGTTTGCTTCATTTTGCCCTCCCTCTGTGAGAGAGAGTGGAGAGTGTTTTATTTATAGATTTGATATTTATAGGTTTTTGTTTTCTTGATATTTGATTTGATTAATGATGATTGGGCATTATTCCCCCACTAGGCTCAGGGAATTACGTCCCTTTGAGTGCCCACCATTGTCATCCGAGACCTATTTTAGGTGTCGTGCATTGGGCATCTTGAGGAGACGTGGACAAAGGTGGAGAGCCGGGTCTAGTGGGGGACAGGAAGGGGGAAGGCGGATTGGGGTTTTAGGGTCCAGAAGACGCCCTGGGGCGATATGGGGTCAGGATAGAGGTTACTCTTGTCTTGTCCCCATACCCAAGGACTCCGTAGAAATTGGACAGGTGCCGAGGTCTTCCCCGACAGCTCATCCTGCCTTGGCGGTGTTATGCAATGCCAGATCAATTAAGAACAAGACAGCTATTATTGCTGATCTTGTTAGTTCATCTGATCTGACTTGCATCACCGAAACCTGGCTTGATGAAAATCCGGGCCCTATATTAGCCTCGGTAACTCCAGTTGGGTTCTCGGTGACACACCGTCCAAGGCTGGATCGTAGGGGGCGGGGGTGTGGCCATTATGTTTAAATCTGAGCTGGGTCTTGTGGATGTCCCATTGGGAAACACCAGCTCTTTTGAATATATCCTGGGTGAGGGTGCAGGCTGTGGGATTCTCCTCGTCTGCCGTCCACCAGGTGACAGTGGAGAATTCCTGCAGGAGATTACAGACTTCTTCGTCGACCTGGTGCTGAGGTTTCCCAGACTGATACTTCTGGGCAACTTCAATGCCTGGGTCGATGATGAACTCT
Source organism: Neoceratodus forsteri (assembly GCA_016271365.2). Classification (NCBI taxonomy): domain Eukaryota; kingdom Metazoa; phylum Chordata; order Ceratodontiformes; family Ceratodontidae; genus Neoceratodus; species Neoceratodus forsteri. Next base: position 782,667,151 of record CM028133.1, read on the forward strand.
CTCATTTTGGTCAAAATCTCCTCCAGCTGATGAATATGCTAGGTCTGACACAGGTTGTTACCTCCTCTACCCATATAGGTGGTCATTCATTGGATCTGGTCTTTCTCTTGGGTATGGAGATCACTGATTTGGGGGTGGAACCAGTTAGTTGGTCTGACCATTACACCATAAGGTTCGGCTTCAGAGCCCCCTCTAATAGGTCTGCCCCTATGGAGATGGTTCAATACCACCCTTTAAGGGGTGTTAACCCCAATGACCTGATGGCGGTGCTGGATCTACCAAGCTTGTCAGGTGAATGCATGAGTCCAGATGATCTTGTATTAGCCTATAATAAGGCTGTGGGAGATGCTCTGGACAAAACTGCTCCTGTTCGTGTTCGGCCTTTCACCCTCCATCCAAGGAGCCCATGGTTCGAAGGCTCCTTGAAGGAGTTAAGGCGAGTAGGCTGAAGGCTGGAGAGAGCCTGGCGGAAGTCGGGCCTTGATGCCGACAGGCTTAGATTGATGGAACATTATGATAGCTATCAATCAGAAATCACTCGTAAGAAGGCAGAATTCCTGTCCAGAGAGATTTCTGCCGCACAAAATTGACCGGCTCAGCTTTTCCGGACTGTGGACAGACTGTGCAATCCAGTCTGTCTTCAGCCTAGAGAAGCTTTTTCTCAGCTAAGATGCGAGGAGTTTGCTTGTTTTTTTGCGGATAAGGTTGTCGGCATCAGGTCCGGCATCAGTCCGACCCCTCCTATGGTGGACTGCAGTGGTCGATTGGAAGTGGCTCGCACTCAGTCTGTCTGGTTAGATTTTCACCGGCCGGAATTCGGTGACATTGTGAAGATCATCCAAACAATGCGAACAACTAGTTGTAGTTTGGATCCGGGTCCTACACCACTTTTAGTTGGTTGTGTAGAAGTTATCTACCCAATCCTTGCAGACATTGTCTGGAAGTCTTTGGAGAGGGTTTTTTTTCCTGACCCCCTTAAGGAGGCGGTAGTTCAACCACTCCTTAATAAATCCTCCTTGGACCCAGATTGTCTAGCTAACTACCGGCCTATCTCTAACCTGCCATTTGTTGGTAAGGTTACTGAAAAGGCAGTTGTGTTGCTATTGGATGATCACCTTATAGCTCACAATGTCTATAATACTCTCCAGTCTGGTTTCAGGAAAAGACATAGTACAGAGACTGCCCTTGTCCGGGTATTGAGCGACCGACCTACTAATGGCCAGAGATCGAAAGGCATGTACCATTCTGGTCCTTCTCAATCTGTCTGCTGCATTTGACACTGTAGACCATGGAGTGCTATTGGAGTGCCTGCAGGTCTTTTGTGGGCTGTCTGGTACAGTCCTCAAATGGTTTCGTTCTTACCTCACGGACAGGTTTCAGAGAGTTGTCACTGGAATTTATTCCTCTGGCGCTCACTCCCTGCCTTGTGGGGTACCACAGGGCTCCATTTTAGCTCCCATGTTGTTTGCAGTGTATATGCTGCCATTGGGAGAAATCATCAGGCGATACAGTCTGGGTTTTCACTGCTATGCAGATGATACTCAGCTGTATCTGTCCTTTCTTCCCGGTCAGAGTGACGCACTCTCTGTACTTAATAGCTGCCTTGATGAGATCAGACTTTGGATGAGTTCGAGCTGGTTGAGACTCAATCCGGATAAGACTGAGGTGTTGGTTATGGATCCAGGTCATCCGGGGATGGGTGTGGGAGTTTGACAACCATCAGGTTTATTACTTGGTGGTGTACCACTCTCTATCTCTAAACAGGTGCGAAATCTGGGCTTTACTTTTGATGATGGTCTGACCCTGAAATCTCAGGTGTCAGCTGTCGTCAAGTCCTCTCTTTACCATCTGAGGAATATCGCCCGGGTGAAACATCTGATTCCCCCAGAGGACCTTCCAACATTGGTCCACACCTTTGTCACTACCCGTCTAGACTACTGCAATTCCCTCTACCTAGGACTACCAGGGGTTGATATCCACCGCCTTCAGCTGGTGCAGAACGCGGCAGCCAGGCTATTGACTGGGACTTCTAGAACCAGTCATATTATGCCTGTGCTCCGCAAACTGCACTGGCTGCCGGTTTGGTGGCGGATCACCTTTAAGGTTGGTTTACTAACCTTTAAAGCTCTACGTGATCAGGGACCCAGTCACCTGAAAGATCTTCTGATTCCCTACTGCCCCCTCCGTCCTCTCCGTTCCGCCAACGAGGGATTGCTGGAGATTCCCAGGGTCTGATTAAAGTCATCAGGATCTCATGCCTTTGCTTTTTCAGCACCAACCCTGTGGAATTCTCTACCTTGTTGGTTGAGAGAATGTCCGTCGATAATTTTAAAGTTGCTTTAAAAACATATCTTTTTGGATTAGCATATTTCTGTTAGTCATGGCCAACTTTAAATGTTTGGATTTTATTAATTTTAATACTCTGTACAGCACCTTGGCCTTGAAAGGTGCTTTATAAATAAAATTGAATTGAACTGAATACTCCTATTTGTGGGGCAGTCGTAGGATAGATGCCCCACTTTCTGGTAAATCCAGCATGCCTTTGCCCCAGGCTTTTTGTTTCTCTTTGAACCAATGGATTCTGATTTGGGCTTGGGGGCAAGCTGCTTTCCTTTAGGCTGCCCTCCCTAGGTCCCCTTAAAATCATGTACTGCCCCAACCCCATAGTTCTTGTACTGTGAATGTAGTCTGCTAGCCACATATAAATCAGCACTTTCTGCTGCCTCCTTTGTGGAGTTGCGTGCCCGGTCCAGCAGTCATATATGTAGGTCATTAGGTACAATTTTAAGAAACTGTCCCCTTACAATTAAATCTTTAACTTGCTCTACAGTTCTTGCCTTAGCCCCACCCATGCAGTGGTCTAAATAAGCACACATTTGGACATGCAGTTCTACATAGCTGTCTCCTGGGACTTTTCTTAATTCTCTAAATTTCCATCTTTAAGCCTCAGGAGTCAATTCAAAATGTTTTAATAGCATTCTTTTAACTTTATCATAGTCCATGCAATCATTATCATCCATTCGAGCAAATGCATGCAAGGCATGGCCAGTAAGTAATGGTGTCAGATGGGTCATCCACAAAGTCTTATATAATTTAAATTGCCCAGAGACCCTTACAAATGATTTTAGAAACAAATCCAGATCATCTCCCTCTTGGTATTGCGGAAACATTTTAGAACTAATCGTGGCTTCGTGGACTGAACCACCTTTGCCATTACTTACAGTTTGTTGTGCTTTTTGCTGGCGCAGTTTCTCCAATTCAATCTCATGCTGTCATTCTTTCTCATGCTCTGCTCATTCCTTCTATCTGCTCGTTATTTCTCTTTTCCTCAGGCATCAGGATCTCATGCTGGAAAATCTTTTCCCTTTCCTCCAGCCTTGCTCTCTCCCATTCAGCCACCCTCAGAGCATGCACTGTCTTCAGGATCTCCAGCTGAGGTTGAGTGGGCTGCACAGCTCCCCCAACATGTGCCACAAGGTGCCCTGTTGCATATCCACTGTGACCTCAGTCTCACTAACTGGGTCACAGTCCTCTGTGACTGCCTGTTGATCAGTTACTGAGCCCTGCTTATCTGAGACTGCCTGCCCCTCCTGCAGCTGGTCCTGTGCCTCCAGGGCTTCCATGAGTGCGTTCTTTGCGATGCCCTCATAGGCAATCCCCCTTGCTGTGCACAGCTCACGAAGCTGCTGTACATGAAATTTTACAAAGCTTCAGGAGATCATCTTCTCTAGATATGCTGCACTAAACTGTCTAGAAATATAAAAAAACAGTATTAAAAACTGCAACCTTTTGAAATCCTGTTTTGTGACTGTTAAAAGGTATACCAGTGGTTGCTACTGAAAAGTTGAATGGTACTGTAGTATGCCAATCGGTGTGGCACTGTACCACTCAGTATCGCTTGGTGTGCCAACCGCTGTGGCACTGTACCGCTCAGCACACCTCTCAGTGTGGTAGGGTGTTGTAATTCTTCTGTACGGTGGTTAGCCTCAAAGTGCAGTTTAGCTCTAGTCCACCTGTGGTGCTAGCAACATGTGAAGCTCTAAAATGGCTGAGTTTTTGCATTCTCCACTTAACTTACTGTTGCACCAAGAGGTGGCGTGATTTAAGTCTTTTTTGTGTGTGGGTGGAGGATGCTGAACTGGAAGGCATTGGCGGAACGCTGACGTATTCATCAATATTTTAATCACTGCATCTGAATCTACAGTACTACTATGACCTTGTCATTCCTTGTGCAAATAAATCTGAGCTGCTGTTATATTGGCATGTGCTGCAATTATACAAAAAAAACTTCCGCTGTTAGTGTAGAGCCACCCCATTCCCGATGTCTACCCTCAGCATACTGATATAAAAAAAGGCCCCCTGATCACCCCATTATGCCCCAGCTAAGTTATAATTTAGAAAAGAAAAAATGCTTCCCCTGGTGCTTTTGTTTCTAGTGTAGAGCCACCCCCTTCCCGATGTCTGCCCATAACATAAATTAATATAAAGCAGCTGCCCCCGATCAGCAGATTGTGCCCCAGCTAAGTTATGATTTAGAAAAGAAAAAACGCTTTCCCTGGTACTTTTGTTTCTAGTGTCATCCTTCCCGATGTCTGCCCATAACATAAATTAAAATAAAGAAGCTGTCCCCTGATCATCCCATTATGCCACAGATAAGTTATAATTTAACAAACAAAAAAATGCTTTCCTTGGTACTTTCATTTCTAGTGTAGAGCCACCCCCTTCTCGATGTCTGCCCATAACATCAATTAAACAATGAAGCTGTCCCACAATCACCAGATTGTGCCCCAGCTGAGTTATAATTTAAAAAAAAGAAAAATACACCCCCTGGTAGTGTAGCCTGAGTTCATCCAAACTGTCCCATAGCAACATGCTGTACAGGGATTGGGACCCAGTAATGCTGAGCAGCAGTTCCCGGCAGTTAAACAAGACTCCACTGTTTAATTCATAAACTACAGTCAGCTAATAAAATATTGACATCACTGCTCCTTAAAGAGGTAAGGACGGGAATTGGTTGCTTCAGTGCTTTTATGTATTATCTCAACTTGTTCTTATACTGTACTTAATAAAATTTTGTCTAGTGCAGCTACCCGGTCAACAAAAACAAAATAAACTTGATCACAGTGCTTCCACCTGACTAAGTAATATATTGGAATCCAGTAAACACCTTGCGATGTGGTGTGAGAGATAGCAAGAGAACGGGAGCAGAAGACATAAAAAAAAAAAAAAACAGTTCACTCAGGTGTCTTAACGGAAAGCATTGCAAGTAGTGGGTCATAAGGCAAACAGTATAAACACATATAGGGGATGCCAAATACAACATCATCTCCTCACTGGTCGATGCAATCCAATAGCGTGTCTCTCTCCCTCTCTACCTCCCTCCCTTCCTCTCTCACTCTCACTCACTGCATCCTCACCCCATCCCAGAAATGCCAAGACAAAATAAAAAAATATGCCTTAAAAAAATTTGAACACTGTGTGGAATTTAAATAACTCCACAGATGTCAGGAAAATACAATCGCTACAGAGTGTGCACTCAACAACATTTTACGACACCTCCAATAACCTTTTTTTTCAAATGCGGATGCTTTGAAATGATCAAGTGAATGAGGACCTGCTTATTAAGAACAGCAGGTGCTAAGGGAATAGATACTTAAAAATATACCCTACTGACTTGTAATTTATTCTACACTGTTTTACATCTGATTTGTGTGAAATGATTTTAGAAATGCCACATACCGATCGTCCACAAACACTTTGCTGAATTGTAAATCAGCTTGTGTTTCAGGTAATCACCCATTGTCTGCACACTGCAAATGGCAATGTGATTTTTAACTGTACTGATTTTAGTTCCAGATTTCATTTTGTATTATTCTGTTACACTCATTAATGGATTCCAAATCACCATTTTTTAAAGACGTGTAGGCTGCATTTGTTTTAGAGAAATAGCTAGAGAGTGTGGATTGCCTTGGATGCAAGTTAGGACTTTGTCTATTCCATACTACGGGGAAAATCAACCCAAAAACTGGTAATTGAAGCTGAAGCTTGAAAAAGACTGAACAAACCTCCTGCTATTAATCTACCACTTCTGACAGATACATTGGATGTGGTTCAAATTTCATGCAGCAGCGCAGTGCCCATTCACTGTTGTCAACTGCATAATTCATTTTTTATATGAAACTCTTCTGCTTGCTGCTGAAATACACCTTGTAGTAACCTTGTGTTACTCACAATTATGTTCCGATGTAGTGTGCTGCCGGCATGTGTGGGACTCAAACCCATGTCACATCGGACCTAACCCAATACTCTAGTGATGATTTCCTGATGGTATTGTCTGAGGTCACGTACCAATTTGCATAGTGTTTACATTTTTTTTAAACCCCTCTAACACCCTGTAACATTTCTTCAATATGATTGATGGTGTGGAGACGTACTTATCAATGTTCTGACCACTGCCGTTTTGACAGCATAAACATATTTGGCGAAAAGACACATCATTTACTTTCTAACCATTTTTAATTTACTTCATTCTTGTTTATTCTTATCAACCCCCCCACTCCACCAATTTTGTGGACTGCGCCTGTTTTTTCCTACATCATGTACTGAATAATCCGTACCCCACCATCGTCCTTGCTAATCATTAGTTTTGCAAGCTTGTTTTACCAATACCCTAGCTGAAATGGAAGGAACTGTCTCTCTCCAGACTACAGTTGTACTACTTTTAGCACATACTGCCACTATTGAAGCGTTTGGTCCCCCCACTGCATATTTAGTATTGATGAATTATTTGTTTACTTGGTATAGGAAATGAGGATAATGGGGGTGAATGTGTAAGTCAGTTATGTTCATGTAAGGGTGGTACGAAGTGATCTGGTGACATTAGAGCTTCTGGCTATAAGGAAGGGATGGGGAATATACAAAACTAGCATATACTGTACGTCCCATCTTTGAAAAAAAGAACAGTCTCACACCCCCTAAACTGCAATTTCTTCACTGTGCAGTCAAGCAGATCAATCACCAGAGAGTTTAGTTTGTTAAAAAAAAGAAAGGTATTCAATATGAGGATATATTTTAAAATGAATCGAGACCAAAAGAACAAAACAAAAATGTCAAAATACTAACGTTTTTGAGGTGGGACAATTACAGCTGACTGCAGGCTCACATAACCAAAAATCAGATACAAGCAAAATTTACATTTTAAAATGAAAGTGACTTTTTATATCTATGTGCAGAAATTGGCCTCCGCTCTTAGGAGCACTGCCACATGGCAGACCACTGGATTCCAGGGAGTGTTAGCAATGGTTTCTGGCATGGCAGCACCCTTACATATTGCCTGGGAATTTGCTCTCCTCACCTTGCATAGTCATACTGTGTATTTGCAAAGCCACTGTATGCAGTATGCCTACACCTTGGAAGATGAGAGGTCCCAAAGAAATAAATTGGGGGGCAGGGTCCTGGAATCCTGGTCACCATTAGGATGACGGTTGATGGTACATCTTGGCTACTCTCCAGACAACCGTGGCTGGGATAAGGAAAAAAAAACTGCCCCTCCCCCCACCACAGAGGCAAAATAAGTGGTGAGAGGTTGACTGGGCTAAATGGTTGCCAGTTTTAGGTCCCTGGTTGATCTGTGCCTAAAGGGGAGAATTGGCTTTTTAGAAAAAGACGAAAGAAACTGTGAATGTCGTTTCACTTGCACATCCGTCATCATGCCCACCCCCCCCCTTCCTTCTCACAAGCCGAATATTTTAAAGTTACAAACGGAAAGAAGTACAACAACTGAAATCTTTTCAAAACCATTTAAACAAATGGAAACAAACTGGCATGGAGGAGGAGTGACTAATAACACTAAACCCCATATTTTTCTTCAAACTATCAATGCAGTAACTCTAAAAAGTAATGCAGAGGCATACCTTTTTATTAGATTCATTAAGCTAAAGCAATGCTTGGGAAATTAATAGTTATAGTGGTCTTCCAACATTCTTATGTTGTCTGTGTGTTTTGTGCAGTACAATTTCTGCAGTTTCTGCAGTGTGTGGATTTACATTATGCAGCACTTCTCTTAAAGTTGCAATTATAGTTTGTTATAGTCCTCCTGTCAATGTGTTAATGATGCATCTGTCTAAGCTGGCTTCTGCTTAGTCCATCAGTTGGTGTTACTCCATATTGTTTTCATACCTAACAGCAGTGCCTGTTCTCATGATGCCTGATGTGGCTCTTTCTCACTCTTCCTCAGAATAGTTGTTGTGAATGGATAAGTCCAGCCCTCCCCCACTGGCAATGTCTGAAGGGATTAGGGATGCAGACACCAGCACCCCACCCTTCCCCCAACTGAGCACTGTACTGTAGTTAATGTTCCCATTAGCTGAATGGTGCAATCTGCACCTTATCTCACACCTATTGTTTCAGTCTCTGAATAGAAATCACCAACGACCCATAGAGTTGCAGTTTATGGTATCAGCAGGCAGGAAGGCATTTCTATGATGCTGAACAGTCCAACATATTCATCTGCAGTACTTCACATTTTTTATGACACCATTTGCCCATGTGCCTTCCACCCATCTAGGAATTGTGATAGTCTGTCCCATACTTTACTCATTTATGGGCTGTACTCTTTGTTATAGTAAAGTGCTGTGTATTACCGCTAAAAATCCAGCATGCAGATGTGGGGTTGATTCCCACCATTTTTACTTACATTCCTTTTTGCTCTGAGCAATTCCTTGTTTATTTCTTGTTGTCTTTTTTTTTTTTTTGGTTATAACAACTAGGAATTTAATTGCTACAGACTATGTTCACAATTTCAAGGAGTGGATATTTTTTCAGTTATGGCGATACATAACATTGCCCCTCCCATAAAACATTTTGTAGTGATGATATCCTTTCTCTTGGTGAATCCTCATGGGTGGAGTCCAAGATTTACCAGCAATAAAACTACTGTGCTCCTGATTCGGCATTTAAACTCATCACCTGTTGCTTGTGTTCTCTTGTCTGAAACCAGGCTATTAAATTAAAAAATAACATGTTGATGAAGTTCACCCTACTGTGGTCACTTTGCACTGCGATCAGCTTGGTACTGGGGTCCACATTTCACAGTACTGTAGGTGTGTACTGCCAATTATTGCATTATGCAGTATATAGCAATATCATGAACTGCCCACCAATAACCATGCATTATGACTCATGGTGTTACGATTCATATTAGTAATTGAATGCTGTGTCGGCACTGTTAAATGTGAATTTGGGACAGAGTGATAAGAATATTCCACTCTTATTTATCTGAAGTTGAATTATTTTTTCTTGTTTGTTTTATTTATTGTCTTGCTATAATAATCTGATATCATGTTACAACACTCCTATAATTAATAAACTGATGTCATGCTACAACACACTTTATAATTAATAAATAAAAAGCAAATTAAAAAATTTGTGGCTCATGTAGTACGTTTTTGTATCCTATTCCCACCCGAGTGTGTGTACCGCATGTGTACTAATATATCATTATTTTGTTTGCTTTTTTAATGAAATAAAAAATAATTACAATAAAGAAGCTCCAGATGCTATCACTGTTCTGTACCTACCAGCAGTGGCCCATTCTGCACCTAATCAAATGCTGACAGAACTGATCCCTCAAATGTACTAGCATGAGTTGCAAAAGGCATAATTTCTTTTCAGTTAGCTTCAGAAACAGTCTTCACTGATCCTGTCACTTGCTAGTAATAGACTGCTTACAAATTGAAATAAATATTGTTACTTTTTCTTGACACTGGTGTGTGTGTGTGTGAATATACAGCTGTGTGCTAATATTTCATTATTTTGTTTGCATTTTTCAAATTAAATAAAGAAATAATTTCAATAAAGGATGTGCATTGAATCTTCTCTCGGGAGCCCTGGTCTGTCAGCAAGTCTGTTGCCTCATTTAAACTGCAAACAAATCTCAGGAAGCCTGAAACAATGAAGCAAACAGAACAGCAAGAAAAATGGAACCCCAGGTGCGATCACTGTTCAGTATCTATCAGCTGTGGCTCATTCTGCACCTGATCAAATGCTGACAAAACTACGCCCTCAGATGTACTAGTACTAATGCTAGTATAAGTTGCAAAAGGCATAATTTCTTTTCAGTCAGCTTCAGAAACAGTCCTCACAGATCCTGTGACTTGCTTAAATAGTGCTACTTTTTTGGAATTTGTGTGTGTGCGTGTGCGTGTATACACATATATACATATACATATACATACACATACACACACACACACAGTATGTGTGCAAATTGCAGTGCTTTTTTAATTAAATACAAAAAATATTTAGAAAGAAATGCATCTATTCTTTTGTGGAGCCAGAGTCTGTCAGCAAGTCTGTTGCCTCACTGAAACCTGAAATAAGTCTGGGTTTAGCTATCCAGACTTAAAGATGGTAAAACAAAGAGCCATAAAAAATACATTACTCTGTACCGTTTGTCCATATATCACAGAAACATTCCTCACCACTTTGCATCATGAGATGAATGGGCATGCAAAAATATTAATTCAATAGATATTTCCCGGTGAAACTGGGTACAGTGTACTTCTGAGTGCAAACCATATGTAAACTGCATGTTGATGCTACCGGTTAATTTAGGGCTCCTGTGGGCTGCAATGCACAGCATCTCTCACATGTACTGTATTGCACAGTATATCACAGGGTTGCAATGAAACATTAAAATGATAACCACAAAACCCACGGTTATACTGGAGGACTTGCCAAACCCAGAAAGTATAAAACTAACTTCATGCATGTTTCAGGAACTTCTTCTGAGGTGATTGACATGACTGTTCAGTTGTAACTTTGTACCAAATGTAATGGCACACCAGTTGCTACAGTACATACAAGATAAAGATTTATTTTCAATGAATTAGTTGTGGCTATATAATTTCAGTCTCTTCTTTTTTGTTTGTCAATTGCTCTTTAAACCAGCCTGTGAAGACTAAAGTTCAGCTAGCAGCTTGTTATTTTAAGTAGTGGTTGGGAGTTTATTAATTTTTGGGGAAACACTGTACAAGTTGGTTGATAATAATATACAGCAGATTAGTGAGATGCTGTTAAGACACTGTTCCAGCTTGTTATGCTCTGCAAATATGTACTCTGAACTGTTATCCTTTACTGGAGTCCTGCAGAGCACAGTTCAGCAGGAAGATAAGCAGGGAAGATGGCAAGCAACCAAGGCGCCTACATATCGGAGAAGGGATGCAGAAAACAAGTTTCAGTGATGTCATTATAGGACTTTTTATAGTACCATTTTGTCAAAAAGGACATATTTCCCTCTTTGAACTGGATGAGAGATCTCAGTTTTAATGCAAACAGTGGAACGACAGTATTTGAAATAACAAACTCACACCCTGTATTAAAGAGTAAGTGGCAAATAACAAGTCGAGACTAACATTATATAGCCATAACTAATTCATGGGAAAAAAACTTTACATTGTACACAGCCTTTCTTATACGTGCTAATTAACTGTGAATCAAAGTTTATTAAAAATGGCTAAGTGTGTCACTGTGAGGTAATGCCAGAGGGAAAAAAGGTACTCTCTCCTGTTAAAATGGCTAGACCAAAAACAAAGGAGTCACTACCCATACAGGATCACTTGCATCAGTGGAGTGAAAGTAACATTCCCCCGTGTTTATAATTGATCACACACTTTGTACAATGCAAACTACCACTGAACAGCAGGAACAGAGGGAGCAGAGAGCTAGATCATCTTTTTCTGACATTTTCTAAAACTAAAGGCATAGAATTTTTCTTTGTCTGATTCTGATCCCTGTCTCCTTTCTTCTGATATCGGATCCCTTGTTTTTAGTCTAGCTATTTTAAACATTTGTATGGTGGATGATGTGATCACATGGATTATTTATTTATTTTTTTTTTGAGCATGGTAATTTTCTTTCTGCAGTTTGTTGGCTTTATGCTGAGACAGCTGATCATCTGCTGATTTTAAGAGGAGGGAGAGGCTGTATAGATTAGGGAGACACCTGCTGTAAAAGCTAAACTTAGCAAGCAAATTTAGACTGAAACAGCGCCACCTGGTGTATTTCGGTTGTGGAGAAAAAGTGAAAGTTTTATGAATTTAGTTAGAACTGATGCTTGCCGCTTGATGTAAAGGCATGCCGCAACTGCGTTAATGACATGACACTACCACCTTAATGACCTGCTGCTACCGCCCCTGCCATATCATACTGAGGTGCCATTCAACTTTTCAATAACAACCACTGTATTTCTGCTAGCACTCTGGCACCAGTGTGTGCACGCCCTCTCTCTCTCTCTCTCTCTCTCTCTCTTCCTGCCTCATAGGAAAGCACACTGTCCATTGCTCTACACTGGTCTGGCATTAGTTGCCACAAGGATCCCACCACTCTGCTACCAGTTGGGACACAAATCCCTCACTAGGGACTTCCAGTTCTCCGCCATCACCTGGGTTTATTTACCAACAAGGCCCAGGGAACTTGTTTCTGACCTCCTCTTTTGCACAAGATCAGGAAGGTCAACACAATAACTGTAGGTAGAGTGCTTTCTCAGTGACAGACAGTAAACAGTGTCCAGCAGAAACAGAATTACCCTTTTAAATAACACAGAATCAGTCACTGATTCTATAAAAATTGACTGTTTACTTGAATACTACAAGTATTTACAACAGGATGTATTTACAGGAAACAAAAAGGGTTGCACATTTACTAAGAAGCATAAAATGAAATCACATTAAACAGATAGGTATTGTACAGCAGAAGTCTAAGCTATCCTCCCCTACAAATCCTTCACCTGCTCTAGCTAAAGAAGCACTTTCTCCTCACTGTGCTATCTTACCTCAGCTAGTCTTTGTAATGGCAAGGGCCCTGGTCTTTAGGTGTTTTGGTCCAAGACAGCAAGCTTGTTTTAAGCCCCTCAATATATTGCTTTGCTCCACGTGGAGAAGGTCCTACTCACTCTGAGTGATAGGCCCAGGGTGCTCAGAACTCTTTGAGTGTGTGTTTGTATATGTGTGCCCCTCCACCCTTCAGCACCTCCTTGCTACCATAATGTTATCCACCTGGTTCCTTTGGTTCAACATGGGAAAATCTCCAGGAAGGATGCCTCCACTGGGTTTACTGCTTTATTGCCTCCTCCCTGGCTTTCCTGTTAAGTTTCTCATGAGAGCTATCAGTTCTCTACATAAGCTGTCATATACAACTTGATCATGTGATCTGGTAGCCATCTTGTTCCTGAAGCAGATACCTATTTAGTAAAGAATACTTAAATCAAAAGAATACATGGTTCTGGTCCCCGTACCCATCACAAGTAGGTAGGAGGATGGCCAAGGTATGATGAAGCACACATTTTTGCGTATAATTTAGATTTGCCGTGCTCCTCTGATTTGGAGATGCACATACTGATAAATCCTTAACAGTGCCCTGACTCAAGCATGAATGAGGTTGGTGATTTGGGTGGCATATAAAGTAAACAGCCTGTTGTACAATACTAACAGTGCTGGTTTCGGCAACAGCAGTCATTTTTAAAGTGAGGGCAATTTCACATAGAAATTGTTGTTTGAAAAGTGAACCTGGGACTCAGAGCAAGTGCACATTGATACACATGCGCAGAGTCCTGGTTTAATTTTTCAGACAACAGTTTCTGTATAAAATAGGCCATGGTTTAAAAATTGACTGGTATTGGCAAAATCGGCACTGTTAGTATTATACAGCCAGCCATTTATACGTCCCCCAAATCTCCCAAACTTGTTCATATACAAGTTCCATGTGATTCAGTGCCATAGTTATGTCAGGGACATGCAAGATGAAGCAGATTGCATAGATAACGTCAGTCTGAGTAAAAGCCATTTTTTGTGAAAAATAAGGGTTAAAGACAGCAGATGTTCTTTCAGATGGCATCTGAGCAACTGCATGGTAGGGCTCACTTAACAAGCACAACTATTTTAGAGGTAATAAAAAATGGTTAAAAAGCTGACAGTGTCCCTTCAGCCATGATCCTCAACTGTTGCATGGGAAACCTATTTTTTTAATGTTTACTACTTTCTTTCAGAACACAAACTTGGTACAAATGTCGCTGATTAAAAGATCTGCAGAACTAGTGACTAGTCATAAAACTAAATAAACAAAGGTGATTAGAACTTCAGCTACTGCCTTCTAAGAAGACACTGTGGTCCAGTGAAATAATAATGAACCAGGAAAGCCTTGACTTCAATCCTAACATAGTCACTGGTTCACTTTGAGATCTTAAATAAGCCATTTGAACTCCAAGCACTTTTCGTTCTCTCTGCTGTACAAACTGAATGGAAGCAGGATTCCATTAAACATGAAATTATGCATCTCATTTGGGCTGTCCTGGGTAAAATAAACTGCATCTGTAACTAACTTCCATAAGTGCCTAAAGTTTATTCAGATAGTCTCAAAAGAACAAAGGGAGTTTATACAGATACAGATCATAAAAGGCAGACTATGTCCAACACTTTTAAAAACGACACTGAGAAACCTTTTCAGTTACAAAACACCTTTATTCCAAAATGGTAAGGGATTTGAATTCTTGTGAAATGAGGTTTTAGTTTTGGTACTTTTTTTCTGCTAAAAACGTTTTTCTACCTTTGGGACACACGGGAAGCTCATCAGCCATGTTCCCGTATCATGTAGCAGGCTATTCACCTCCACCTTGCTCTGGTAATGGTCCCTCATGGGTTTTCCCCTCCTGTGGTGGGAAGGAGGTGGACGGCCACCCCCCCAATGAACATATCCCTATGTTCTGGTTCATGACTCGGTAGGGCAGGCTACAGGGAGATGGGCAGGGCTTCATGCAGCCCATTCTCCTATTTTCCATTTTCTTGGTTCATTCCCGATACTAAGGCACACATGTATGCTTCACAGAGGTCCCACAGCTCCCACCCTCACATGTCACTGTGAGTCACCCTACCACCAGGGCTCTATGTGGTAGCAGTCACATCATGGAGATGGCAGCCACCCTTCCCCGGGAGAGGAGAGCAGTCCATCAGATGCTCAGTCCTCTCCTGCCCTGCCAGACCCCCAACAACCCAAGTCCGTTTCCAAAGCCAGGTCACCGGTCTGGGAAAAGGTAAGGCAGGCAGAGTGCCTCAGCTCTCTCTCTCTCGGCCACCAGGCTGGCTGTTTTGGTACATTTTCAGAATGATTTTTGGAATGGTTGTCTGATGAAGCTGACTATCCACCCCTGAGAATCAGCAGTGCACTTGGCTCTGCAAAGTGTACATGGTGATCTTACTAACACATCAAGTCACAGAAAATCTAAAAAAAAAATTTGTGTACAGCTGAATGGAAACTTATTTTCTTTGTGTGCTAGATCCAAAATGACAAGCTCTCTTGATTTTGTAAAATAAAGTACATTTTGGGTTATATGCAATAATTCCCAGTGTATGCACACACCTTAAGTCAGAATCCATTTTCAACATAAAAGAACTCCTCTCCTCTCCTCTTCTCATGCACTGCTAAATATCACTGTAACACTGGGACTGCAGTTTGCTGTGCTGCTTTTCCACACGGTTGTACTGATAGTCTTATTTCTTTAAGAGTGCGTCTCTCAGTGCACCACAGTTATCAGAATGAACAAGCCTTCTACACACTGTGAAAGAAGAAGCACAAAAATGCCCACTTCCCGATTTTGTGAGAGCATGATGCCAATTTGAACACAGCTCTGCATAAACAACAAAACAATGGTACACGCTTCTTCAGTGATTCAGTTGTTATGTTGCACCCCTGATTCTAGGATCACTATTCATCTGAATGAATCTTGCTAAAGCTGCAGATGGGAGCCAGATATCTCCAAGAGTATCTGATAAAGCACCTTCTAGATGTAAAATATCAGTGTACCTTTCTACAGTACCTCAGTAAATGTGAGCACGCTTGTACATATGCTTGAATGTCTGAACCTTAAAGTAAGTCTTTTAAGGGATATCTGTCTACAGTCTCCTGCTTTACAAATACTGTATTCATTTGGTTGAACAAGACAATCTTGCAACATAAGAACTGAATCAGTAATGGTCAGTGCAATTCTTGTGTTGTTATTCTTCCTACACTGTGCTTGACAACCGTTAGCAACAAAATAGCCACTCGTGGTATGGAAGATATTTGACCCTTAGGTCAAAGGTCACAATTGTACAACACAAACAAGTCAGGACCTCTGATCCTCAGGTCAAACGTCCTGGCTTTTCCATGTTGTAAAACGATCGAATGATTTGCCTAATAACATTTTAACATGCAATTCATTATATGCTTTTAAAAAAATATTTGAAGCAGCTCTGTCTTTCTTCTACTTGTTCTTGCTATAATTAAAGAGCAGCTGACACCATTAGGACAACTTTACAAAACATAATATTTAGACACAGCTCAGCTTGTATTTCACATTATTATGTATTTCTCCTCCCCATTATTTATTTCTGAGGCCATTTGTATGCAAACTGGATATTTGCTTTTGAAGAATTCATCTATTTCTGTTGCTTTCTCCATATCTGAGGTCATAATGCTCCATTTGTGACATCACAATTACTCCCATGGCAACAGACTGTGATGTCACAACAGAGGACTATGACATGAAGTAGGGAGTAAGCTACAGAGGCAGATGAATGCTAAGGGATATAGGGCATGTTTCTATGCACATTTCTCTGTAATAAGTAATGGGGAGGAGAAGTCTATTGAATACATATGGAATGCAAACTGACCTGTACCTAAATATTATGTTTTTCAAAGTTTTCCTTGAGGCGACAGCAGCTCTTCAACTTATTTGTTTTGTATTTTGTTGTTATTGTTATATCCGGGTGACCCATGAAAATGGGCATTTGATGCCCTTGACTTTCTTACACGGTGATCAAATATTAAATAAAAATAAATAAAAATAAAGCTACAGTAGCAGTCATATGCATTAATGTCTGGTATGTGCATATCATTAATATACTTTAGGATGCATCCCACTTTTTGTTGCAGATTCAACTACCAAAACATTTAAGAGTAGTGTACACCAGTCAACACTTATGGGCAGGTTCGGTAAGTAATAACATATGAAAAGGGGTGGGTTGTGCTGGAATGTACCAGTTAATTGTGAGGCATAGTTGAGTTCCTTATACCACCTGTTGCATGGGTTATTTCAGCAGAACCCACAAACCCTAGAGCATGTGACTGCACCTATAAAATGGGGTTTCAAAAGAAAAACAAAGCATTTTAAAGTTGGAAATAAAAGAGTTTTTATTTTGATCCTTACACTCATAAAAGAAGTGAAAAATGAAAGTTGCTTTTGATACATTGGATGGGATATAGTTTTGACTCTCTAGGACATGGTTATTAGTTTTACATATGTGTACAGAAGAATGGTTCAGCTCACACAAGCTGGTCCTGAACTATAGCAAAACAAAGGTAATGTCTTTCTGCAAAGCTAGAAGCAAGCATAAATCTCTGTCCCTCACCATCAAGAACTGCTATACTTACATACAAACATACACATGTGCCAGCAGAAACACACCACCCGGTCTATCTAAGTCTGCTTGAGTGTGCAGCTAGCACCCCTAGTTTGCAGCTGCCCCACCTCCCTCCCATTTGTCATCCCACTGCCACCACCACCTCCCCACCCTCACTCTCCCTGTTCCTTGTCCCATGCCCTTTGAAACTGTTCACAGATTTACAAGATACCACCCATTCTGGTAGGGCATTCCGTTTTGCTACCACTCTCTGTGAAATAGTGTCTCCTCATTTCCTTCCTAAATCTTCCCCCTTCTATTCTTAGCGCATGCCCCCTGGTGACCCTCCTCCTCCTTAACTTAAAGACCCCATCTTCCCCATCCTTATTGATTCCCTTCAGATACTTGAATGTCTCTATCATGTCCCCCCCATCCCTTTTATCCTCCAGGGTGTACATATTCAGGTCTCTCAGCCTGCTTTCATAGTCTGTCCCTTCCATTCCACACATCATCTTTGATGCCCTCATCTACACCCCCTCCAGTAGCCTGATATCATGCTTTAGTTATAGCCTCCAAAACTGCACACAATACTCTAAGTGCAGCCTTACCAGCGACCTGTAGAGGGGCAAGATCACCTCTCTTCGCCTGGACAAAAAAACCCTCGCTATGCACCTCAGCATTTTTTTTTGCTTTTGCAGCCACTCTCCTGTAGTGTTGTCCATGGTCCCTGTTATTACCAATAGGTCCTTCTCCTTTTTAGTGATCCCCAGCTTAACTCCTCCCAGTCAGTATTCTCTCCTTGGGTTCTTCACCCCAAAGTGCATAACCTTACACTTCTTTGTATTGAACCCCTGCTGCCACCTCTCTGACCACTCCTCTAGCTTGCTTAGGTGCCCTTTAGCTGCTTCCATCCTTCTTCTCAATTCACCACTGCTCCGATTTTGGTGTCATCAGTGAACAGACTTATCTTGCTCACCACCCCAAGTGCAATATCTAACATGAAGAGCCAGAACAATACTAGCCCCAACACAGAGCCCTGTGGCACCCCACACATCACCGGCCTTGGAGTTGAGAGCTCCCCTCTCACCACCACCCGTTGCAGCCTCCCACTGAGCCAGCTTGTAATCCAGTTCATCATTTTTGCCCCTACCCCTACACCAGTTAGCTTCCCCCCGAGCCGCCCATGAGGCACAGAATCAAAGGCCTTGCTGAAGTCCAAGTAAAGGACATCCACTGCATACTTGAACATGTTCCTGAATTTAAATACCTTGACATCACTGTGGACAGTTCCCTCTCCTACCATCGGCATACTGAATATGTCACAAAAGCCACCAATATATGGATAGGCCTGCTCAACAGGCACAAACACTGCATGACTGCTGATACCCTTAGGCTGGCTATCTACAGCTCTGTTACCTCCATCATTGATTATGGGCTAGCAATCTATGGCTCTACCTCTGCTACTGCCCTCCGCAGAATATTGGTGGCACTCAACAAAGCATGCAGGCTTCTAATGGGCACTGCCCATCTTACACACACCTGTGACCTGTACACACTGGCTGGATGGCTACCACTCCTCAGCACGATCTAGTATCAAACCTGCCTATTAACCAAAAAGGTTCTACTCGGAACTATGCCCCCAGGTGTTGAAAATCTCCTTATGGTCCACTGCAGCACCCAGCATACTAGAAGTACGCAACAACAAACCTTCCAGGCCCCCAGATGCCGGACCACAATGGGTCAGAGGGCTTTTGCCCACAGAGCTCCACAGTGGTACAATACTGTCAACAAAAAAACACTTACAGCTGCTACTCCTGGCCCCTTTAAAAGACAACTCTGACAACACCTCACTTCAACTAGTCATTGCGACTGCTTTGCCTATGGGGTCCATCTAACCTTGCACATTAGTCAAATCTGGTCAGTAACCTCCCTTTGCCAACATTCTTGCTTCTCCTGCCTCCCTCTACTCACCCTCCCTCCCCACAGCCCTACCTCACCCCTCCTTCCCTAAGGCACTGCTTGGACAACTGTCCCTTCCACTACCTCCACCTAAACACTTCTTCCACCCACCCCTTCCCCTTCGACAACGGCCTTTCAGCCTGCCTACCTCCACCTACCCCACCCTCTATAACTATCAGCTCATGTATAATAGTTCACCCTGAAATTTGTCTCACTCTAGCTGACATTGGCTCTTTTAAATGACTGTAATAATTAAGCCTCAGCCTTTTTTGTTGTTTTTGACTGTGTAACTCAGTCGACCTGTGTATGTATGTATGTTTATCCTTCATCTTTTGACGTGGAACATTTGTAAACGAGCAGTTCTTGCTCAAAGGCATTTGTAACCCTAGAGTTTAATAAATAAAAAAATAAAAACATGAAAATGTAATAATGATAACCTTTACCTCTACAGTAAAGTTGCCTATTTTGTATGGGAGTTTCTCAAATAAAACAGTGGAAACTGTGTTGTAAGTGTACTGAGTTAATGACCTAACTCTTTAGTGTGGCTTTACTATAAGAACAAGTGCAAAACAGTGGGTTATTGCATAAACACACAGCTATTCAACGCCAATATCAAATAAGAGTACAAGATTTTCCCAACTGGTTTTAGAATAGGGAAGATAAAAGCACAACAATCTTGCCATATGAGTAAGCACCACTTCCAGCCTTTGAATAAGCCACTTATGAAGAAACACAGCAGACCCTGCCATTACAGTAATGTACAACGGTAGGAAAGGCTCAGCACTACACACAGACAACAGCCACTCTGCAGATGTATTTTGGATGACCAATTTGCAGTAATCAGAACTAGACACATCCAGTAACATGTCAGGCCAAGGAAAACATTCCTAAACAAGGACGACTACAAAATATCACAGGTGCAGTAACATCATGTGGGTTCACCTGCACTTGATTGGTTGCCACTAATGCTGTGAAATTTTTGTGCTAATCCAAAGCAATTTGCAACTTGAAGGGCAAGGGATGTGTATATACTGCAGAGGATACCATGAGATCCTCTCTGCCCTTGGGACAAAGACTTGCTACAAAAAAGCTCAAAAACAATTAAAGTAAAATGCAAAACAGAAATTTCAGTCTGAAGGCAAGACAGGAAAAATTAAGGAAGCTGTAGAACTGTTAAGAAAACAAAATTACAGTAAATAGAGATGTGAAAAAAAGGGTTGCAGAAATAGCTGAAGAGGCTAATACCAGTGGGTATTCAACCCAGATGCAAAACCAAGTTGCCAGTGTGCAAGGGCTGTTCCCCTTAACTGCTTGGCAGCAGAGTCAGCTTAACCTTTAACTAGGAAATAGGCAGAAGTTGAATACAATTCTGAAAGAGCATAGTAATGTATTTCTAATAATATTTTCTGGACTGATCTTTTTATAAATCTTTATATGGGCACTGTAACAGCATAATTATCCACCTGCCCTACTGCTGCTACAAAATGTATGATAAAAGAAAACATTTCTTACAATCCTACTAGTTTGTTGTATCTATGGATATTTTACAGTGAACATTATGAAAACTGTACCTTCACATAAGCAAAAAGACACAACAGGGTGGTAGTTATTATGAATGATGCATACCCGGGGGCACAGTGAGGCACGAAGCACTTGCATAGAGTGCCTTCAGCACCTATAAGTGCATTATGTTATTTTGTATTCTTATGTTTTTTGTAACTGGATGCTTGTGAAAATGGTCAATTTTGCTCAGTCTTCAGTAAAAAATAAAAACAAAACCCACAGCAACCACCACGCTGACGTGTCTAATTGCACTTATAAAATGGACCTCTTACAACAGTTTTGGATATGGGGAAAAAAAATTGGGAGGAAAAAAAAGAAACATTTAAAAAGAATTCACATTTTGAAATGTAAATACAAAATAGATCCTATTTTAGGTCACTGTATGGCGCTGTTTGCACTGCTGAAGGAGGGAGAGCCTTTGCTGTGTAAACACAGCACTTGCCACTCAAGAGACAGAAAGAACAGCATTGTCAGCGAGGAGCACCAATCACCTGCAGCATCAGTGAGGAGTGCCAACTCCAGCATGTTCCACTAAATAATTATTTAAACAAAAAGAATAAAACATTTTTGTATGTATGCAGGAACAAGAAACAGAGAACAATATTACTACTAGAAAGAAAAAGGTTGGCATTCATGAGGTATAAGGAAATGTAAAATTGGAAGACGGGGAGGTGTATCAGGTAAAATAGAAGGAAGCAGGTAAGGCAGTGAGGAGAGCAAAGGAGCAGACACAGGAAAGGATAGCCAAGAGGGTAGCAAATGGGGAAAAGACTTTCTTCAGGTGCTTAAGTGAGAAGAGCAAAGCAAGGGGAGAAATAGTGAGGTTAAGGACTGCAATAGAGGGAAACTGCACAAAGAAGAAGACATACTGAACACATAGTTCTGCTGAGTCTTCACAGTGGTGGAGGAGGACAGACCACCACTGATATACAGGAACAAAGGGGGAAGGGAGGCGGAATTAAATCCATTTTCAAGGGAAGAGTCCTGAAGGGACTTGCAGGTCTGAAAGTGGACAAGGCTATGGGACTGGTCTGAATACACTCAAGGGTACTGAAAGAAGTTAGAGTGGTGCTGGCTGCCCAGCTGACCACCTTATTCAACAGCTCACTGAAATCAGGCATGGTTTCTGAGGACTGCAGCAGAGCTGTCCTTCTACATGAAGGTGGCAGCAGGAAAGAAAATACTAGCTATAGGCCTATTAGCTTGACCTCATTGGTGGGGATCTTAATGGAAACACTGGTAAAGTAAAGGTTAGTAGAGTATCTTGAATTCAGTGGGCTGCAAGACCAAATGCTGCATGGATTCACAGGGGGGGAAGGTCATGCCAGATGAATCTGACTGAGTTCTTTGGTACATCGAACGGGAAGAACACCCCTCCCCCCTCAGCTAGTGACCAAACAAGAGTTCAGTATTTTGTAGTTCATTTTCATCACAAGGCGAGGAAAAAGGTTCGGCTCTCCATACGATGCGCAGGTGCAAAGCCGGAGCTTTCCCCACAACTTACGCACACCGAAATCTGGCCAATAGAAAATCATGTACACAAATGCCCACAGGCTGGGAAACAAGATCCCAAACCTGGATGCAACAATAACAGAGGCTAAACTGGACATAGTAGCCATTAGCGAGACACGGTTCACCAGTAACCACATTTGGGAGACTTCAGTACCTGGTTATGTACTGTTTAGAACAGGGGTTCTCAAATGGTGAGGCCAGCCTCCCTGGGGAGGCCCCAACTTGTTCCAAGGGAGGCTCAAGCAAGTCTTAAAAAATATTATATATCACTTTTGAACTTTATAGATTTTGTGTGAAGGGATAAGGCAAACTGAAAGAGGATAATAGTAGGTGAATTTATGTATTTATTCACAAGTCTGTGACCGGAAAGGTACTGTACACTGAGCCATGGCTTATATCAGGTGTACCCAAGGAAGGGTAGTGAGAGAATACAGTTCAGAATGTAACTGAAAACACTCAAGCAATACAAAATGAATAAAGTGCAAATAAATTAACAATAAACTAACAATGTTAGGAACAATTTATTAATTAGGCTGGCAGCAGAACTGTCCAAATACAAGAGTTAACCATACAGGTACTAGGAATAAGAGCAGGTGGGAGCAAAATGATCCCTGAGAAGTTGCTTAAGAGCAGGGAGAGGCAGAGGTCATCAGGAAGGTTATTCCAGTTAGAGAACAAATGGAAAGCAATCTGATCCATGGAGGTATGGCAGTAAGGGTAAATAATGGTTTGAGAGTCAAAATATTGGAGCAAGTAGGTTGTCCTGATAGGAGGGGTTACAATAAGCTTAACATGAGAGCCAGGTATGCAAAGAGGTTTCAATTTATTCCTGATGTACCTGTGAAAAGTAGGCTATTTTTCTATGGGGAGGCCCAAAAATATTTCAGTATTTTGGGGGAGGCTCAAGATCTTTTCCATGGCTTAGGGGAGGCTCACTATGACAAAGTTTGAGAACTGTTGGTTTAGAAGAAACAGAGGTGCACAAAGGGGGGGGGCCCTTTATGTCAATGAAAATATCAAAGCTACAGAAATTCAGAATACACATAAGGAACCAGAAGAACTGTGGGTCACCCTGGAAACAGGAAATGGGACAGCCATATGAACTGGGGTTGTCTACAGGCCTCCAGACCAGGGGGAGGACACAGACACATTACTGTTAGAGGATAAACAAGACATGATCGCTAAATGGGAGGGTCTGATAATGAGAGACTTCAACATGCCAGATACAGATTGGTCAATACCAGCAGGAACATCCACAAGAACTAGGCACATAGTGGATTCCCTGCAGGTGGACAGCCTCAAACATTTGGTACAACAACCCTCAAGAGACAGGTGAGGCTATCCTGGATCTAGTATTGACTAACATGGAAAGGATCACCGATCTCCAGGTAGAAGGTAACCTAGGGGCCAGTGACCATCATATGGTATAGTTCAATTTGGACACTAGAACTAAATCATCTCATTCCAAGGAAGAAATATGGGACTTCAGAGGAACGGACTTTGAGATGATGGCCAACAGAGTTAAGCTAGCCCTGACAATTAGAAATACAGGTGAGGGGATACAGGCAAAGTGGGCAAGCATTAAGGATGCAATACTTGAAGCATCAACCCATTGTGTTAGGGAGAAGAGCAAAAAAAGGACAAAAACACTTTGGTTCTCAAAAACAGTAGCAGAAAAGGTCAGAGCCAAAAGGCTGGCCTTCAGGAAATACAAGAGAACACAGTGGGATGAAGATAGGGAGACATACCAAACTTGAGAAGGCAGTAAGGCATGCAAAGGCCGAAAATGAGGAAACACTAGCACGAACAGTAAAAGAAGGGGACAAGACTTTCTATAGATACATTAGTGAAAGAAGAAAGTCCAGAGGGGGTATTGCTAAGATCAAAGGGGATAAGAGGGAGTGTGTGGAGGAAGACCAAGGAAAAGCACATATCTTAAATAGATACTTCTGCTCAGTATTTACTATGGGGAAGGAAGGGCAGGGCCCACAGCTTATCACCATGGACACGGGGGGGGGGAAGGTGTGCACAAGTCCCTTCAAAAAAGAAAGGGTCCTACAAGGGCTCGCTAAACTCAGGGTGAACAAGGCAATAGGACCTGATGGCATACATCCCAGGGTACTAAAGGAGCTAAGGGTGGAACTAGAAGAGCCATTAGCAGAACTGTTTAATGAGTCTCTGAGCACAGGAGAGATCCCAGAAGACTGGAGAAGGACTCATGTGATCCCGCTCCACAAGACTGGCGGCAGGGAATGACAGACCAGTCAGTCTTACCTCAGTAGTAGGCAAGATTATGGAGGCACTCCTTAAGGAAAGGATAGTGCAACATCTAGAATCCATAGGAGCACTGGATCCAAGACAGCATGGGTTTACAAAAGGAAGGTCCTGTCAAACTAATCTCATAGATTTCTTTGACTGGATAACCAGAGTGGTGGACCAAGGGGGTGCAGTTGATGTCGCCTACCTTGACTTCAGCAAAGCTCTCGATACTGTTCCACATGGAAGACTGATTAATAAGCTGGGTAGGCTCTATGTGGGTCAGAAGTTTGTCAACTGGGTGGCAAACTGGTTGGCGGGCAGAAAACATAGAGTAGTGGTAAATGGTATACAGTCAGAAGAGATGCAAGTCACAAGTAGGGTACCTCGGGGATCGGTCCTGGGGCCAGTCCTCTTCAATATCTTCAACAGTCACATTGCAAATGGACTGGAGGGTAAGGTTTGCCTGTTTGCAGATGACACCAAGATCTGCAACAGAGTAGATGATCCAGATAGGATGGGCCGAAGGAGAAGAGATCTGGATAAAATGCAAAGAAGTGTAAGATCATGCACATATGGAAGAGAAACCATGAAGCTACTTATTGGTTGGGAGGGGGGTTGCTGGCAATCACAAGGTAAGAAAGAGACTTGGGCATCATCACCACAGATGACCTGAAATCATCCAAGCAGACCACTATAGCAGTAGGTAAGGCTAGAGAGATGTTGGGGTGTATTAGTAGGGTATCACAAGTCATAAGAGAGAGGTTATATTCCCTTACAATACACTGGTTAGGCCCCATATGGAGTACTGCATGCAGTACTGTAAGTTGCAGCTGCACAAGCACATTAACAAAATGGAGGCAGTCCAGAGAAGGGCAACCAAAATGGTGCAGGGACTGCATCAGAAAACATATGAGGACAGATTCATGGAGCTCAATATATATACTCTAGAGCAAAGAAAGGAGAGAGATGACATGATCTAAACATTCAAACATCTTAAGGGCATTAACAAGGTGAAAGTGTCTTAACACGTTTCAATATAAGAAAAACAGCAGGACAAGAGGACACAGCATGAGATTAAAGGGAAGCAGGTAAAGGGACAATGTGAGGAAGTTCTGTTTCAGAGAAAGAGTGGTGGAAGAATGGAACAGTCTACCTCAGGAAGTGGTGGATAAAAATACAGTGCAGGGTTTCAAACAGGCTTTGGAGAGGCATAAGAGAGCAATACAAATGAGTATGAATAAATAGGCCATTGCCAGAGTAAAGGCCTATGGCACATTCATAAGGTAAAAAAAATAGGCAGACTGGATGGACCTTGAGGTCCTTATCTGCCGTCAACTTCTTTGTTTCTATGTTCTGGTTTGGTGACCAGGAAAATAGGGGATCCATACTAAATCCTGACTCCAAGATTCCCAACCATCATTTACCCAGCTCCAAATACCTGACACGTTATTATTCCCAACTTTTGGAAGCTCACCACTCCTAATACTGACAACTGAAAGCACGA
Source organism: Neoceratodus forsteri (assembly GCA_016271365.2). Taxonomy (NCBI): domain Eukaryota; kingdom Metazoa; phylum Chordata; order Ceratodontiformes; family Ceratodontidae; genus Neoceratodus; species Neoceratodus forsteri. The sequence continues at coordinate 782,693,380 of CM028133.1, forward strand.
CACTTATTCACATCCTGACTCGGTATTAGAAGTGCCACGTGATATAAAACATAGTACTCTTGTCTGTTCATGACTCCAAGCTGAGCCTGTGTCTATGAGAGCATCTGGCTGTCCTTAGTACCCCACAGATAAGACTGTCACTGTCCTGAGCCCTGACACCTAAAATTGTCTTCTTGTACTGCTGTCTTTTCTTTTCCTGTCACCGAATATGCTTCCCCACTCGAAGAGTAGCAGATGCAGAGTGGAGGAAGAAGACTGGAAGACACTTGTCACCACTGGGGGACAGGGGTGGATATGGGTGTAGTTTTGTTGTGAACTGATGTCCACGACCGTTACATACCATTCCAGTCCAGACCCAGACTCCTCCACACTGTAACACACACACACACACAAGTAGTCTGATCTAGTCGTGGCATTTTTTTTTTTTTTGGTAGCCCCTCCCAATCCTGACCCAACCTAGGCAGAACCTGTTTGTCACCAGAAGAGTCTCCCTAGTCCAGCAGACACGAGTGGTTGGAGAACCCTGTCCTCGCAAACACCAATCTTGAATTTAAATAACAAAAAAAAAAATACACATTAATGCGAGATCTCAGAAGTTACTAAGTTATTTTCTGTTGTAGTTTTACAGCACTTTACAAAGTGTGCAGAGCTATGCATTTTCACTGAGAGCTTAAACTTCTAAACCTGAGCATCTTTTTCAGACTGTAGTATACTTGAGATGCTACAGTAATACAAAATCATAAACTGCAGGTGGTATAAGAAACGCAGATGTGTTAAATTGTTTATACTGCTAGTCAGTCGGTTTTTCACCTGTGTAGTCATTTTGGCATTTCTTCAGGACAGATTTTGGATTGTTTCTTAGGTTATTAGTTGGGATTTCAGTGTCTGAACAGGGAGTAGGGATTTTGAAAGTCGGCATTTTTGAAAGCAGCATTACTGTCTGGACATGATTTAAGAGTCAGTCATTCATTTGTTGGTCTGATATGAGTCAGGATTTCGCACCAGACCAGAAAAATAGATATGGAGAGGGCAATGGACATGGCCTATCTGGACTTTGGCATGGCCTTCAACACTGTGCTGCACAGGAGACTGATTAAGAAACTGACCAGCATTGGGGTGGGATCCAAAGTAGTGAATTGGGTTAGAAATTGGTTAATGGACAGGTGACAGAGGGTGTTGGTTAATGGCACTCACTCTAATGATAGGAGAGTGACCAGTGGGGTGCTGCAAGCCTCAGTACACTCTGGATGGGCACCAACTGGAAGTGACAGAAATGGAAAGGAACCTGGGTGTACTCATCAAAAATGATTTAAAGTCACAAAACAGTGCGAAAAAGTTGCGCAGAGAGCAAGTGGCATCCTCGGATGTATGGGTAGGGGCATTACAAACAGAAAGCAAGAGGTAATCATGCCACTGTACAGATCATTGGTAAGGCCACACCTGGAGTACTATGTCCAGTTCTGGAGGCCATACCTGAAAAAGGACATAGATTAGAGACAGTGCAGAGAAGGACTACTAAAGTGCTGCAAGGGCTGCACCATGAGACATATGAAACTAGGATCAAGGTACTAAAATTGTACTCAGTAAAACAGAGAAGAAATAGAGGAAACATGATAGAAACATTCAAATGCATCAAGGGAATAAACAAGATAGAGAATCTCTTCCAAGTAAATAAAGGAACTCGGACACGGGGCACAACTTGCATCTGGTGGGAGGCAACTTCAGGACCAACTATAGAAAATACTTCTTCACAGAGAGGGTGATAGATCCATGGAACAGCCTGCCAGCACAGGTGGTAGCAGCTATGACAGTAAGAGAATTTCAACTAACGTGGGACAGTGTGGACAGCTTGACTTGAACAATTAAAGGGGAGGGGGTTGCTCCTTGGGCAGACTAGATGGATCAAATGGGCCCTATCTACTGACACGATTCTTATGTTCTTAGTTGATGAATAGGTTAGATAAAATGCAATACAAAATTGCTAGATATGTATTGCAATGCAGTTTAAAACACATTGTTTAATTTATTTAAAATTTTGATAACCGTGAAAGGCACTCGGAGCCAAGGCTCATTTCCAGGTGCAACCTGGGGAAAAGGAGAATGGAATAAACAAAAGACATACAAAGTAAATTACTGACACTGCAATAGTACAAAAATGAGACCGGTAGATTCACAAGTGGTCCCAGACAGAGAACATTAGGTCCTTGATGATAAATTATACAATATAAGTAATAAATAGTGCATTTATACAATATAAGTTATAAAAAGTGCGACAGGAATTCAGAAGGAAATGAGATGACAATGGCCTTGACAAACCGTCAGAGTCAGGCCAAGAGTGAGGAAGTGGGGGGTTGCTTGGGGTCAGCATCAAGGAGGACCAGGGTGTGGGGGAGGAGAGGCATTTCAGTTGATGTTTTAGTGCAGACCAAGTTGGGCCATCGTTGTTCTCTACTCACTACATTATGTTGGCAGCCTCTTGAGACTGGATATTTAAAAAATTGGTTAAACATAATACACAAATATTAGACATTTTACACAGACCATTGCATTTCTCAAACACTCTTTTCCACTGATGACAAGGGTAAAAGGAGTTTTCAAGGTCTGTGCTTTTAAATAAAATTCACCCTGGGAAAAGAAAGAATAAATATGGGGCTAGAACTATGCACTCACAGGCAGCATTACCATAGAATAACCTACTTCATACATCTACTGGATATGGAGCCTTCATCTCAGCAGTGAAAGAACAGTTTCCATTTACCTGTCAATGTACATAGCCAAACTTTTCATTATTTTGTAAATATACCCATACTACCCTGGAACTTTTATATATTTATTATGTGTTTGTGGTTGCTCATGTTCTCCAAGTTTTATGTTTCTAATGTAACTTAACAGATAATCGAACACAGGACTGTCATGAACAGGACTGTAAAAAATCCCTAATGTATCTTCCTGCATAAAAATAAAATTTTACCTAGCTATCTACTATTACCAACCCATAACAATTAACTGTGCATGTTCTGAGACTCATCCTGATGAATGACATGCAATGTTGAACTCTTATTCGAAATTTGCAGACATCAATATCCAGAATCTACCCTTGTTCACAACCATAAATAGGGAATACACAATGGACTGCAGGGGAATAACACATTTATCTCCACTAGTGAGTGGTAAGACCCATAACTCACGAGTGGTGAAGCCACAAGTTAGTTATAAAGGTCTTACCACTCGTGTGGAGATAAATGTGTTGTTCTACTCCAATCCATTATGTGTTTGCTATATACCACACCATTTGTAATGTTTTTACTGGCGTTTTAGCTTAATTCTGCCTTTCTTTTTATTGTAAATTCCCTATCTGGCAGATTGTGCTCTATGTTCCATTTCCCAGATTCTAAGTTATATGCAGGGCGTTCTAAGTGAAATAAATGGCATTCTAAGTGAAACTAAATAGTTATCCCAAAATAACATGATTTATTTGCCCAATTTATTCACAACTCATGTGGTATATATACACATATTAGAGCACAAGCATTCTAACGGACTTTGTAATAATTACACTACAGAGACAAAAGTGTTATTCATAATATAGTGTATAAATGACCTGCATAAATGTTAACCTAAAATTACTGAGCAAAATGAATAGATTGCCAAGAAAGGTTGTTAGCAATCCCTACTAATCAACTGTCACAAACTGATTTACAGTATGCTTCGATTTTCGTAATGTATTGCCATTTTATGTGGTGGGCACAGCATATTATACTTTTCAATATTAACTTTTTACTTGTAGGTTAAAAAAATCTGTTATTCTACTAGTGAGTATTATTGACAAGTGCTTATGTTTACCTGACTGCTTGGTGAAGTGCAAGCAAGTTAAGCCCCAAGCAACAGACAGTATACACCTCAGTATCATAGTGGAGCCAATGGAACTGTTTGTGGGGACACTTACAGTAATGTTTCATGAGTCTGGAAAGGAGGTCAATGTGACTAAACATGGGGGCAAGGAAGGACCCAGCCAACTGAAGGCCAGTCAACCAGACATCAGTGCTGGGTAAGTTCCTGGAGGCCATTATCAAGGAAAACACATTACAGAACTCAGTTGAAATCTAAGGTTTTGCATAACTTTATGAGAGGAAAATCATGCTAAACCAACCTACTGTAGTCACCTTTTCTTAAAGAATAATCAGGGACATGAAAAAGGAAGACCAGACTGTATATGTAATCTCTGGACTACGGCAAGGCCTTTAATACTGTGGCACATAAAAAAATCTTTGGGCGAAGAGTACCAGTGTGGTATACACAAGGCATATATAAGGTGAACTGCTAACTGGCCTAAGAAGCATAGGGCTGCGGTAGATGGGCACTACTCAGAGTAGAAAGGGTTTCTTCACTGCATCCCTCAGGAACTGGTGCTGGAGCCACTACTGTACTTTTCAACAATGCCATCATTAATTTGGAAGCTATGGTCTCTAACAAGCTGCTTAAGTTTGCCGATGACACTACGCAGGCCAGGGGGTGGACTCACTTGAGGATGGGGCAAATGTCAGAGGGGCTGAACAAGCTGGGCGATTGCTCTGACTCCTGGAATCTCAGATTCAGTGTTGACAAATGGAAAGCATTTTATTGGTAAGAAAAAAAAAAAACAGAATCAGGATCTAAACATTGTGTGGGGCTCCTCTTACTGCAGTGGTGCAGGAAAAGAAATGGGGGGTCATAACAGACATGGAGCAGAAGCAGGACAAGTAGCATGTGGCTGCCCAGAGTCTTGGCTAATCAGTGGTGGGATCTTCTTTGAGGTTGTCAGCCCTAATGCTCACCCCTTCCATAGACGAGCAACAACAGACATGATCTCTTTTCCTGCAGGGCCCTGTGTGAAGAAAGCTACAACAAACTGTGTTGGCAACATGTGGCGCAATATACTTCTCTACCTTTGAAGACTGTATCACTATGAGGCACTGGCTTGGAGCTGTACCTTGTGCTTCAGACAGCAGGCTATGGGCTAAGGGGAGCAGAGAGCATTAGGGTTGACAACTCCTTGGAAGACCTCAACTTCAACGTGTAGCCCTGCAGGCCCTGTGTGAAAAAAGGAGATAATGTCAGACGTTGTTTGCTCATAGAATCGGGTGAGCACTGGGGTTGACAGTCCCAAGGAAGACCCCACTACTGATTTGCCAAAACTCTGGAGACCCAAAACCCTTAATGTCTTTTCCTTTTGCTTCTTGGAGAGTGGGGGAGGGGAGTCAGGTTGTTGACAGAGTGTGGGAGTAACAGCCGAGAGTGCTGGTTTGTTTGCTTGTTCCTCAAGTCTGGTGGCCTCTACCAACCTGTCACTAAAAGATACTCTGCTGCTTCTTCTGGCACTATTGACATGGCCCACTGGGCTGAGCACCCACCACCCACCTCCCAATCCCCCACCCGGCCCTCTCCCTCTGCCACTACCTGCTGGTACTACTTGAAATGTTTATTAATCTACACATGTGTTCAAGCAATTGTATGCAATACTGTGTATCTCTGTTCATGCAACCTATGTAATACTATGTTGACTCTGTATGTCTGTATTCTGTAAACATGTAAAAATATGTTACTGTGTCTTGACTGTACTCTGTAAACTATGTTAACCATGTGTGTCCTCTCTGTGATGAGGTACCTTTGTAAACGAGCTGCTGGCTCAAAGGTTGTAAATCCGATTATACAATAAATAAAATAAGGAGAAGAATATGGGTGTAATTCTGGATGAAAGACTGACACTGGAGGCTCATGTGTCATCTGTAGTCTGGAATGGCTTTTACCATCTTCATAATATCTCCTGCATAAAAGCCTTGATCTCACCAGAAGACCTGCCCTCACTGCTGCCTGCCTTTGTGACCTCTAGGCTCAACTACTATAGCGTTCTCTATCTGGGGGTAGGTGGAGGGGCTCTACAATGCCTGCAGATAGTGCAGAATGCAGCTGCCAGGTTACTGATGGGCCTTTCTAAGTAATTTCACATGACCCTGGTTCTGCATAATCTGCACTTGTTGCCAGTGTAGTGACAAATCTTATCCTACATGAACTGGGCCTGGGTTATCTGAGTGAGCTTCTGTCTCCTCAATGTCCAGCTCACCTTCTCCACTCCTCTGAGGGATGCCTCCTAGCAGTTCCCAGGGCTAGGATGAAGACATCAGCTGACCACACATTTGAAGTACAGTATCTAGTCTAGCCCTGTGGAACTCGCTTCCCAGGTCTCCGATAGAGGCTCCTTTGGTGGAGGCCTTTAAGAGGTGGCCTAAAGACCCACCTGTTTAGACAAGTGTTTAAAGGGGAACTGTCATCAACATGATTTCTTAATGCCTGAAAGCCAATAAAAAGCTAATGTGATTGAGCTATTGTGTTGATCAGTGAATCATTGCAGTCCAGAGTTATTCATATGTAAATCACCTTGTAATTAAGGGCTGGTGGCAGCCATATGTTTTGGGCTTCTGACAGGAAATGATGTCACCGAGGGCCTAGGTTCTCCTTTGACTGTATTTAATCCAACAGATTAAATAGGAAATCGACCGTTTTATTAAGTGTATTTTAAAGTGTTATTACAACACTTCCTACATCTATAATAATTATTTTGCATGTGCACTGAAACTAGTGGGTTATCACCTTTACATTTCCAACTGTTAGTAAAAATAATCCATCTTCAGAATTGCTTTAATCTCTCGGCTATACTGCCAGTGTCAGCTAATCATCAAAAATGACGCATCTCAAGGCTGGCTCTCTGGTGCCAACAGGTACTGGGGCCCCATATCAGGATTTCTAAACCCTGTCTGTGTTCATGTCAGTACAGAGTTCTGGGACTGCCACAGGACCAACTACTGTCTTTTACTGTTCTTGCATTTGATTTGCACATGTGGTTCTTAAAGAAAAACATGTGGAGTAGTTTGTAGTGAATGTCTCAAGTATCAGCAAATGCCATGAAGATATTATCAGAGGCTTCCAAGAGGCTGGCATAGCTGATGCTCACCAGCACTGCCTTAATGTGTGACCAGTATACGGTGACCTCAGTGAGAGCATTTCTGCATTTAAGCTTCTACTAAATCAGAATTATTGTAATAAAATTTGTGTTTTTTTAACAAAAAAAGGTTAATTAATTTTTAGTGCATCCATATTTTAGCTATAAACTAGTTTTTGCAGATAGAGCTGCATGCACAAATATAGCAAAAATTAATTTACAGTGAAAATAATGAGTTCTACAGTGTATTGAAGAAACATTACAATTGCAAATCCTGAAACATACATAAAAGCAAATGCAGTTTGACTTTTTGTGTTCTAAGTAGTAAGTATAATCGTTATCCACACACATGTATTAATTTGAAACCCAGTGATTAAACTGCAGTAGTCTCCTATGCAATCATACAATTAAAAATATAGTACCCAATTTGTGTAATCAGGGCTGGAAAGGGAGGTAAAGAACACACAAAGCATGACCAGGATACAGGAAATGCACTTAATTATGGTTATCTTATGAAACAGTCTCAGATCTAGAGCTCCATCAACTTCTTCTGGATCTGCAGTATTCAGAATGTAAATAAAGTTATATTTTCTGTGAAGAAGCTGTTCTAAAGAGATGTCATCTTCCTGATGGTTCTAATCTACTGTAAGACAGAAAGTAGGGCAATGGCCTGCACTTTAGTAGCAGGCCAAGGTAAAGGAGTACTACAGTTAAAGTTTGCAAAAAAATGTTGTGCAAAGTGTTTTAATTGGTGTGCATATGGCCACTGAGGATCTCCATGTTTCAAGTTTTTATTGCTCTTCTTTTTGTTACAATGGCTCTTGTCCCATTTGATGGTGATGCATCTGGGAGCATAGATTTCACAAAGGAGTACTACAGTCAAAGTTTGCAAAAAAATGTTGTGCAAAGTGTTTTAATTGGTGTGCTGGGGATCTCCATGTTTCAAGTTTTTATTGCTCTTCTTTTTGTTACAATGGCTCTTGACCCATTTGACAGTGATGCATCTGGGAGCATAGATTTCACAAATACTGGGTTAGAGTCAATTTTACAGCAGTAGAGCTGTGATTTGAAGTAAAGTTCCTTACCCAGTGAGCATTAAAGGCCACATTTACAGTTTTGAAAACACTTGAGGGACAATTGAGTTGGCTATTCTGCAAAGAAACAGCTAGAATATTTGCAAATTTTAGCACTGATGACCTGGAATGATTGACATGCCTTTTATGACTGTGTGTAGTTTGATGAAATGAAAAGCTTTAAAAATAAAGCATTTACTCCTGCTAGCTAAACCCAGACATATACCTAGAAAACAAAAATTCCAAATTAGAAAGAGTTATTTAGTTGAGGCAAGAACATCAGGCTCCTAACTGCAGCATCTTTCACCCACCGAACTGATGGTTCTGGATGCATTGCTGTCACACGGGACAGGAGGCTTTGTAGGAAAAAGAAAAGCAATACAAAATTTAAACTAGGAGCTTCCCAAGGCCCATAAAACTAGTAGTCAATTTTAGGGAAAAAAAATCTTAATTGCGATCAAAAGGAAGGACACACAAGGACTACACACAAATCAAAACACTGTACACAACATATGTTTTTGCAAATTTTGAATGTAGAACTCCTTTAAGTCAGGTTTATTTACTAAGCAGGGTATTACTTGGGGGATGCTGAACTTAAATTATGCCAGCCAAACTTCCAGTTTTGCTTTTACACAGCTGTCATGAAATTACACCAAAAATTATGCTAAATTAACAATCACATATGTATTACAAACAGTACATTTTATTTTTTCAAGAAGCATTTTTGTAAACAAAGCACAGCTTGAAACTTTTATGTGAAAATTACTCAAAGCATGTATTTCATGCAAAAAATACACTACTTGTGATATTGCACATTTTAAAACTGCAAGATAGAATACTAAATTACACAAGTTTGTGCATGTTTCACGAACACTACATAATTAAAACTGAATGTCCTAATTTCTCCCATTTCTAGCAAGTACGCCATGACAAAAGAGAAACTCACAAAAACAAATAGAATGGAAAGCAAGTTCCGGCACCAGTAACAATGGTCGCTTGAAAGAAAACTGCTGTTAAAGCCCACATTAACTAATTCAAAATGAAGCTCAAATCTAATAACTTTGGTGAACCACAGATATTTTTTTGTTATAGTTCAATCACCTGAAATTAATTATCACTTCAGGTTATTCCACTCACTTGATTTTTGTTATTTTTTTTGCATCTGAAGCTTTGTGGGTCTCCTAAGATGTCCCCCAACTGCCTCCAAGCTGCGTGATAGTGGGAAGAGCTCAAACTGCAGGACCGCGGCTTCCGCACCTACAGCTTCTGGCAGAATGTCTGATATAGCGCAGATTAAAAACATGTTCTCCAAAATCAAAACTGATATCGGTGGCTGCAATACAGTACTTTGGAGAAACTGCAGTGTGACTTTTCCCAAACAGTTATCAGGATAGACAATACAGAAAGTAAATTCGCACTATTGGAGGATACCATGAATATGTCAGAAGAGAAATAAGAGCACCAAAACAAATGAATTCAGTCTTTACTTGACAAGACTGATGACATACAGAATAGAGAGAGATGAAATAATATTCATAGTATAGGTATCCCAGAGGGGCCGAGGGGGACAACATGATCAATCTTCTGCAGCATTGTCTTCTGGAAATCCTAAACCATCAATGGCCATGGCTCCTAGAAACTGAGACGGCTCACAGGCCCCACACTTCGCACCCCCAGAAAGGAGCCAGACCAAGACCCATAACTGCAAACTTTCTCTACTTTCAGTTAAAGAAGAGGTCACCAACTTAGCAAAGAATAGAAGACAGTTAATGTGGAGAGAGGAGAGGAACACATTTTTCCAGATTTCTTCTTTGATGTGCTGGAAAAAGGAAAGCATTCAATGAAGTTAAAAAAGCACTCCAAGATTATTGTGTTGTGTACTTTTTAACTTATGGGGGAAACCAATTTACTGCGATTCCCCATACAAAGCATGGGCCTTCATTAATGAACATATGTTAGGAGACTCCAGTCAGAACATTCAAGCCCATTCAAAAAAAGCCACCTTGAGTAAGGCAGCTTATGCCACTTCTCCTGCATGAGACAGCAGTTCTCACAATCACTCTCCAACAACAGCTTCTCAATCAGAGGAACAAGCTGCGACTGCTAGTAAACATTCTCATCTAAGCAAACACACAGACAAGCTCCCCTTTCATCTGACGCTGGGACAACTGGGAAAAACACTCATCATAGCCAGAATGACTCACCTTTCATTCACAGAAAAAGCAGACCCTCAACCAGGTCTTATTCCTCTTACCATAACCCTCCTCTCAAGAATCTGAAGAAAAGAGGAAGGAACACAAGCAGAAAGAGCCACTGGACCTCCAGTTCCACATCTCATTCCTTCCCTGAGCTGCAGTACGTTGATATGCCCCTGTTGAAATGGACATACAAAACACACCAGCAAACTAACAGAGTGCATGTCTGACCCTTTCTTTTTAATCTAGGACAATGTGTTTCTTCCAGTTCCTGTGCAATACTGTCAGTCTGCAAAGAAGGTTTCCACATCTGATCTTGAGGAACTCTATACTTTATAAACCGCATTTGTTGCTGATTTAAATTTTTTGGGGGGAGGGGGCCCTTCATTAACTATCTGAACCCTGTGTATGTAAGTGACTGCCCAGTTTCAAGGAATGGCTGAAATTTTAACAGTCTTATTCGCTATGGGGTCCCATCTCACAACTAGCACAGATTACATTGGCTTTTCCCCCCCCGACTTTCATGAAACTCCTCAATAATATGGTGATAGTTTTTCAAGACTACATGTATAATCATTCTGACTTTGCATGACTTATTTCCCCTAGGATATGTATGCCACACAAAACTGCTTTCATTGTCAATCCACAGGTATCCTGATCTCGAAGCTCTGTGGCAACTGCTGTCCTCTGTTCACGATGGTGACATCTGGCATTTAACTTTCTATTTTTATTATTCAATGGGTCTTTGATGTTACTACATTATACAAATGTAGGGTTTTATCTGATATGTTCTGCAAATTAACCACTAGGTGCCGATTAACGACCCGTTATAAGCCATCATCCCATTTCATTTTTTTAATTTCTGTTAATTTTATGCAAACTAAGGTTTTTGCATTAGTGCTGGCTGTTCAGAGGGTTTATCATATCTCTGTTAGTAAGAAATAGATGCCAGTTCCATATGCACTGCTCAAATATTTTGCACTCTGATCTGGAGAGCTCTTACATGTAATTTGTTATGATGCCTCTCTTGAACTGAGTGAGTATTTCTCTGCTCCGATTTCATCCTGGCCTAAGGTGTTGCAAAGTGCTCAGCAAATTAATAATCTATTATTATAAATGATTTTATCTATTAATTTGTTACACTTGGTATCCATCCTTCTGCAGCATAAATCTCCTCAGCAAACTACAGTATGTAATCTATGAAGCCTAAGATCACTCTGCTATATTTTTCCTTCCATATCTATGGAATAAACCTTTGAGTTTGAAAGGTCTCAGGCTATATCCCTGTCCAGAATGTTATAGCTGCATTGGAGGGGGAGCTTGTATTACAGGCAGCTCCCTCAAATCACATGTCCTTGTGCCTTGTAAGCCAGCAACAGGAAAATAATAACTTTAGCCCACTTTTTTTTTCCTTTGGATACAGGAGCCTATTGTTTGGCAGAGGCTGTGACACTAACAGTTACTCAGCTTTTCTAATCCTGATCTTCTTTATTCAAGTATTTCTGACACCTTCTACCAAGGTGTCACCTTTACTGAACTGAGCAGAGTACTAAATCACTCACCCCTAAAGATTTGGTTCACCACAAAATTTTCGATTCTATGCACGAGCTATAGATATGGTTCTGTTCTAGGAATTAACAGAACTTCTTAACACAACTTCTGACATCCCCAAATGTAGCTCTTGTTGTTATTTCTGAGCACCTACCATTACCTTGGAGTATCACTCTGGTAATTCTGGTTTTACTGCCTTAGGACAGTCACCCACCAAACCTATGCCTTGTTTTTTCTTCCTTACCTAACCCTCATTCTTTTTTTACACTGTTACTACCCAATGTTTTCTTATTCAAAAAGAAATAGGAAATCATTACACACATTAGGAATTGTATTTATTTTTTATTAGCGGTATTAGAGTTCTTTGTTGTAGTTGTTTGCATTTAATGTAATCCACTTAATTGCATTTTCTTTTCTGCGGTAGTTAATTTGTATACAAGAAGTTTTAGCATAAGTATTCAGCATAAGTGAACAAAAATTTTCATCTAGGAAGACCAACAGCCTAAATTTTTAATCAGTATAAGCCTTGTGCACGTGGAGTTTTTTCTTATTTTTTCCACTTATATACCAACTCAGCAACTTTAAGATGGCAGGCACTAAGTTTGCATCTTGGAATGTGAATGGTTCAGGATTACCTATAAAAAGGAAAAAAGTCCTCAAGTACTTGAAGAAAAAAATGTATAGACAGCATTTTTGCAAGAGACACACTTGATAAGTTAAGAAGCTAACAAATTATGTAGAGTGTGAGTATTTCTTGCAGAGCATAATGGTTTTTCTTCTAAAAAAGGGGTGTCTTGCTATTAATTAAAAGAGGCATCCGATTTGTTAAGCATCAACATGTAGCTGGTACGGAAGGGAGATTCTAGATTTTACTTGGCACAGTAGAAGGAGAGAAAGTGGGACTCTGTAATGTGTAAGCACTTAATCATGGACAGGCATTAGGATTTGACAACATAAACATTTTCAACTCTGCTCCTTGCAGGATTATAAACTAGTGCTAGAAGGTGCTTTCAATTAAGTGCTGGATCCAAACCTAGATACAAATGCCCCTAATTCTACAATAACTAGTCTAGATGTAGCTAGTCTCCAAGTAAGTGGCACTAATCAAGTACTAAACTGCCTACAAACATTGCATGTTGCCAAGTAAAGCAAATGCTTACCACCTTATGTTGTACATATTCTTTAATGCATTGTGAGTAATTATTTACAAACTGTCACAAAATGCAAGGTGCTGTATTAGTTGAGAGGACTGCAGCCAAAAACTAAAAATCAAATCATCGCTGGCACCAACATCGGTGCGCCAGTACAAGTACAACCACATGGCCGAAAGAATTGCGTGCGAGCACGATGGTGTATACACTCACACTGATAGATCAGCTTAAAACCTTCCTCAGCACTAGCGGTGATTTGATTTTTGCATTTCGGCTACACTCCTGTTGCTTGATACAGCACCTTACACTTTGTGGCCACGTGTAAATAATTACTCACAATACATCACAGAATAACATTTCAGCTTTTTTACCGAATAAGGTAAGCGTTTGCTTTACAGTACTTGCTAACACGCAATGTTTGTGAGCAATTTACTGCTTGGTCAGTGCCACTTACTTGGAGACTAACTACATCCTGTGTTAGTTGTAATAGTACTCTGCATAAGTGTATATCAATCCTTATATACATTACTGAAGTGTTGAGCCCCTCAAACCATTTGTCTGTGCAACATAAGCATAGAGCAAGTAACAGGAATATGGGGCTGCCCACAATACGATGGCGGACAGCCTTTTCACTGGTTACTACTATGGATTATTACAAAACTATAAAACCATATTATAAGATAATTGGAAAAAATATTTCATGTGATAAAAACACTAAATCGGGAATTATTCACTGGTGAGGGGGCCTGTACTTTTACAGTCTGCCTTTAACCACTATTCTTCATAACCATGTCCAGTTATTACCAAACTCACCATTAAGAGTTTCTACAATGTACTGTGTGGGAAACCAATGATCAACCATTCAATATACTTTAAGGGGAAACTGATCTGAGTAAACATTGTGATCATTGAGAGAAGCCCAGTTTTAGCCCCAAATACTATACTCAAGAGACCATGTTTGAAAATCCAATAAGACTGTTTTTTTTTTTTTTTTAATCCACCTGGGCCTCCAGTCAGGAGCTCCGCAAGTGTTCTTCTTTATTGTTTTCTTGCATTCTTACATTTTGCAGTTCTATCCTTCCTCTTTTTTGTTCTTATAAATCTTGCCACAGGGGTCTTGTAGCATACATACTGTACTACATGGATAATTAATACACACAAAGTATTTAAATTTAAATGTCTTTCTTGCTTGGGTGGTTAAAGCACTTAGGAATGTACACATTACAATGACTGCAGGTCCCAGTCCTGTACCATTACGTCTGCTTTGAATTCATATCTGGTTCATTCTGAATGTGAGCTCATGTGGAGATCTGTGAACAACAGCTTCTGAGTAATAACATCTTTATTTTTATTTAGAATTTTGATGACCAGGTAGGCCCACTGGAACAACACAGTCCCTTTTACAGGGGTGACCCTGAGTTAAATTACAAAATAAACAGCATAATGACATACAGCGGGACAGACTCGTAGGACAATCAAGAACCAGACATAATAAATCTTTAGAATTAAGTGTAAGGTGAGCAGGAGCTAAATGACAAAAAAGTAAGAAGAAGAAAAACTCAGATATGGTCTAAGGCATGAAAATGTATGAGTGACTTTCAAAGCACTGCTGAACATGAAATCCTTTGACAGAAATGAAAGCTAGTGGGGTACAAACAACAGGCTGCCATATATGACATGGCCATTTTTGTAGAGTGGCAAACTGTTTCAACATCTCACCTGCTGCGTTTGTCTGGAGGTACCATAAATGAGAGATCAGCAGCGATTAGTGGACAGACAACAAGGTTATGCATTACAAGTAGTTGGAGTTGAAACTCAGCAAAAGGAGGCAGGCAGCTGGAGCTAGAAGATAAGTACTTTCTCTGTGCTGTTTGTTTTCTTTTAGGATTAAGGTAGCATTTAATGAGATGGCAATGTGTGCTGTGATTTAAACAGTGTAACTGAAAACAAATGATTTTGTCTTGGCTGGGAGGAGGGGGCATTTAACTGCAGGAGGGAGAGGTTGGGAAATACACAGGAAGGGAGGGGTGGTCACATGACTCGGACCAGCCAAAGCGGGGTTGGGATCCAATTATATTTCAAAGGGGACCAACCGACCCCAAAGCTTGAGCGACCCCAAAGCTCAAGTGCCATGAAGTAGGAATGTAGCATCTTGAGTAGCGTCTGCAGGGCGTCAGCAGGCAGTGGGCCATGCTGGTAGACAGGGAAGAGCCTAACTGGGATGGCCGCATATTTGCGTAGAGACATGGGGAGTCCAAGGTGGGGCAAGGGTTCCATGGAGTGGGGTAGGACCAGGTTAAGGGAGGAGAGGATGTGCAGGGGCAGTCAAATACTGCAGGAGATGGGAAGGGTTGTATGCTGCCAAGGATGTGGAGCAGCCATATTCCTGGGAGTGGCTTGGATGGCAAGGGGTTGTAGGTTGTGTTGGCAGGTGGGACAGCTCAAGCAGGAAATAGGGTGGTTGAGGAGGGCACTGGAGGCATGGAGGAGACAGAATAGGGGACACAGCCAGGAGGGGAAACTAATGAGGCATCAAAAACAGGCAAAAATAAGGGGGAACTAGGTGGGACAGCAGGAGGGCCACACAAGCGGGTGCAGCCAAGGGAAGGAAGTGATGACTGGAAGAGGGTCAGGCACAGGAGCATAACTAAGACTAGGTCAGAGCAAAGATATCAGCCTGTGGGAAGGGGGACTGGACTCATTCAAGGAAAGGAGACTAGCACTGTAAACAGATTCTCAGTGTTGGCTACTCTGGAAGACCAGGTAGCAGAAAGAAGGGAAGCTAGAGTGAAGGAGCAGGGAGAGGACACTACAGGGGAAAAGGTACACAGCAGGGAGGCAGGAGGCAGTAGGCAGTACACCAAGAAAACATAGTGGCGGCGGGGCAGAGAGGTGATGGTGATGCAGTCTCTCCAGAGGGAAGGAAGGAAGGAGCAAGGAGACAGGAGGATGGGGAAGCGGCATGCATCCCGGGAAAGGCTAAGGATAGGGAGAGGAGGCGAGTCAGAGTTGGGGAGGGCTACATTTCATGGAAGACATGGGAAGGTAATAGCCGAGGGGTGGTAGCGTGGTGGATGGAGCAACAAGTGAGTGCAAGTGGGGAGGTTCCACAGACGGAAGATAGTTCAGAGGTGGAGGTCAGTACCCCGGTCATATTTGTGAGGGGGGGAAGAGGACAAGGCAAAAGTTAGGGGAGGCAAAGGGGAAGTGGAACAGGGCAGATGAGAGGACCTTGCAAGCTGGGGGGCAGGGGAGTGGAGGGCAACAAAAGGGTGAACAGGATAATCATCAGAGAGTCAAAATTCCAGGGGATTCCATACTTAAGGGCATAAGATGGGGGGAGGGGTGCCAGAAAAAGTAACATCTGGGTAAAATGCATGCCAGGCATAACAATGAGTAGAGTGGGGCAGCATATGGACAGATATGTGGGGAAGGTGGGGTGGAAATCAGCACATTGTGGTGCACCTGAGAACGAATGATCTGAAAGGGAGAAGGATAGAGGCGGTACAAGACCGCTTCAGGGAAGTGGGAAAACTATGCGGTAAAGAGGCAACAATGGTAGCCTTCTCAGAAGTTCTGCTAGTGCCAAGGGCTAGTACAGACAGGAAGAGAAGAATCCCTGACTTCAAAAAGTGGCTGAGGGTATGGTGTGGGACCAAGGGGTATACATGAGTTGGGGGACTGGGGTAGCACATACGATAACACAGATCTTTATGCAGGGGATAAATTACACCTCAGCAGGGCAGGGTCACAGGTGTTGAAGCAGAAGCTGGGGTATTTCGTCAATGAGAGGGTATCATTTAAACTAGGTAGGGGGGAGGCATCGGAGCTGGGAATCACCAGGATAGGGGGTCCCATGGACCTCCCCCCACCACAGAGATAGATATGACCTTGGGCAAAATAGGGGTTGAAGTGAAGGGTAAAGAAGGACAGGAGCAGCGTGGAGAATGGTTTTACTAAATGCTAGGAGCCTGGGGAACAAGCTGGCAGAGTTGCAGGCTTTGGTGGCAGAGGGGCAGGCGGACACTGCTGCCATTACTGAGACATGGGCAACCAGGCACCATGACTGGGACTTAACCATCCCAGGGTACAAACTATTCTGGAGGGACAGAGATAAAGGGAAGGCTGGGGTTGCCATTTATGTAAGGGAAGGGATCAGATGTAATAGGAAGGAAGGGGAGGAGGGCAGGTCAGAAGTAATCTGGCTGCAACTGCACAGCCAGAAAGGGACCAAGATCTGTCTGGGGTTTCTTATATACCTCCAGCTCAGAAGGATGACATTGACAGGGAACTGGGGGAGCAGATAAGGAGGCAGAGTGGCAAAGGGAGCACACTGGTGGTGGGGGACTTTAATCTACTGGGGTGGATTGGAACATCCCAGCAACCACTTGCACTAGGGAGCACATCCTCCTGGAAGCATTCCAGGATGGCTTCCTTACCCAGAGAGTAATGGAGCAAACGAGGGAGGGGAACATACTAGACCTGGTACTGGAAGATGGGACACAAGTCAGGGATATAAGGGTGAAGGAACCTCTAGCAAACAGTGACCACCGCACAGTGTGGTTCTCAATCAATCAATCTGGGTAGGGAAGTAGTCCCTATAAAAACTAGGGTCCTGGACTTCAAAAGGGTGGACTTTGGCAGGATGGGATACATATTTGAAAGTCATATGGCAAGCATCTGCCCAGAAATGGACACGGAACAAAAATGAGCAGTCATCAAGGCAGGACTGGCTGAAGCCACTACAACTTGTGTCAAAAGCCAGAGCAAGAAAGCCAGGACCAAGAAACCAAGTTGGATGAGTAGAGAGGTTGTGGAGAAGGTGAGGGAAAAGAGGAATGCATTTTGGACCTACAAGAGATCCAACAGGGCAGAAGACAGAGAAGAATATGTGAAGAAATCCAGAGAAGTGAACAGAGTGGTAAGGGCAGAAAAGGCGGCTAGGGAATGGAGGATTGGGGATCAAAGAAGGAGAAAAGGATTTCTTCAGGTATATCAGAGAGAAGATGATGAGCAAGGATCAAATTGCTAGGATCAGGAGGGGAAGTGGCTGGGTAGAAAAGGGGGCTGAGCAGGCAGAAGTACTTAATGAATACTTCTGTTCAGTACTTCACCAAGGAGAGGGATGGGCCCGTACCTGAGAAGAAGAGCGAGGTGGGAGAGAGTGGGGGAGAAGCAACCATGGATGGAAAAATCATGGTGGAAAGGGTGAGGGAGGGCCTTAAGTCCATGAAGGTGGGCAAGGCACCTGGCCCAGATGGAGTCCACTCCAAGGTGCTGAGAGAGTTGGCAGAGGTCCTGGCAGGGCCATTGGCAAACCTGTTCAATATAGAAACATAGAAACATAGACGTTGACGGCAGATAAGGACCGCTAGGCCCATCTAGTCTGCCCATTTCCCTACCTACAGGATAGGCCACAGATCCTAGTTAACCAACAGCCTATATCTTCCTGCCCCCCACAAGAATTGCCTTATGTCTGTCCCATGCATTCTTGAATTCTCCCACAGTTTTAGACCCCACAACTTCCTCAGGAAGGCTGTTCCATGCATCCACTACCTCTCCTGTGAAATAATACTTCCTCACATTGCCCCTGAACCACCCTCCTTCTATCTTTAAATTGTGTCCCCTTGTTCTTGCAAGTCTCTTTTTCTGAAAGATGCTACCTCTTGGACTTTGTTGATTCCTTGAGGTACTTGAAAGTTTCTATCATGTCCCCCCTTCTCCTTCTTTCCTCAAGGGTATACATATTAAGCTCCTTTAGTCTCTCCTCATACGGCTTCTCTTGCAGACCCTGCACTATTTTAGTTGCCCTCCTTTGGACTGCCTCTATCCTGTCTATGTCCTTGCGGAGATGGGGTCTCCAGAACTGGACACAGTATTCCAGATGGGGTCTCACCAACTGTCTGTACAGAGGGATAACAACTTCCTGTTTTCTGCTGCTGATGCCTCTCTGAACTTGGGGTGCATGCCCAGGGACTGGAGGGAAGCACTTGTGGTACCCTCTCCATAAGAGTGGGCCCAAGGATGAACTGGGGAATTACAGACCGGTTAGCCTTACTGCAATTGTGGGAAAACTGATGGAGACAATCCTCAGGAAAAACTGGTGCAATTTCTTGAGGACAACAATCTCCAGGACAGCAGGCAGCATGAGTTTGTCTCGGGCAGATACTGCCAGATGAACGTGGCTGATTTTTATGACTGGGTTACAAGGGCATTGGACAGGGGACATGCGGTGGATGTCCTCTACCTGGATTTCAGCAAGGCCTTTGACTCGGAGCCACACAGTAGGCTGACCTGCAAGCTAAAGAGTCTGGGAGCAGGGAGGAAACTGGTCAGATGGGTCAAGAAATGGGTGCAGGGCAGACAGCAGAAGGTAGTAGTGGGGGAGTGGCACCTGAACCCAGAGCAGTAACAAGTGGTGTACCACAGGGCTCGGTGCTGGGACAGGTTCTGTTTAACATTTTTATAGTCGATACTGCAGTAGGGATTAAGAGCAAGATCAGTCTCTTTGCAGATGACACAAAGATTTGTGTAGAGGTAGATGGGGAGGAGGGAGCAAGAGTACTTCAAGAGGATTTGGCAAAACTGGAGGAATGGTCTTACACTTGGTAGCTTGGTTTCAATGCCAAGAAGCACAAAGTGGTGCATTTAGGAGGCAAGAACCCAGGACACAATTACTGATTGGAGGGTGTCCCATTAACAAAATCCAAGGAGGAGAAGGATCTGGGAGTACTGGTAACTGGGGAGATGAACCACTCTGCTCGGTGCAGGAAGGCAGCAGCGAAGGCAAACAGGATACTAGGGTACATAGCAAAGGGGATTATTTCTAGGAGTGGGGAGGTCATCTTGCCCCTGTACAGGTCCCTGGTGAGACCTCACCTAGAGTATTTTGTGCAATTCTGGCACCCCTACTTGAAAAGGGACATCAAACTACTGGAGGTGGTACAGTGCAGGGCAACAAAAATGATCCTGGGGTTGGGGGACAGACCATATGAGGAGAGACTGACACCGCTCAATATTTATACTCTGGAGGAAAGAAGGAAGAGAGGGAATATGATTAAGACCTTCAAGTACCTGAAGGGTTTGAACAAAGTAGACACCAGGTGTATGTTCAATCTGAAGGGCAGAAGGGAAACCAGGCAAGGGCATAGCTATTGATACTCCAAGTAAGCCATGGCATACCCAGCTTAGTAGCAGGGGGTAGCAAACAAGCTGGCCAACATTGCACTCCCCTCTCTAGTCCATTGTGTTTAAATTCCTTTGGCTTTGCAGGCTTTTTCTTTTCTCTTTCAGCTTTGTTTTGGAGGGGTGGCAGAGTGGACCATGGACGTTGAAGCTGAAGGTCTCAATTAGGTCTGCATGGTCCACGCGCATAGTGATTGACCGTGGTATCTGGTAGGGGGTGTGGCAAGTCTGGGGCAGTGAGTATAAATGCCCCAGCAAAGTCAGAAGTCATACTATTAGTTCAATTGTACTGGGAGCGAGAGAAGCAGTAGAAAACTGAGGAGCAGTAGACGGAAAAATAGACTCAGAGCCAGCTAAAAGAAAAAAGACCATGTAGAGTGGCAAGTGGAGTGAATCTGCCTACCTGCAGGGGGAGAGTGAAGAAATTTCTGCCATGGTCTTAGACTTGTGGTGCAATCAGTGGTGTCTACCAGCAGGTAGCAAGCACCACACTAGCAGTGCAGACAGACAGCAGGTCTAGTGTGGGAATCATCTGATTGGAGCCAGGAACCTTGGACTCGAGTCATGGGGGGCAGACATGAACAACAGTAGGGGAGGGGGAAGCAGTGTGGCAGGTATGTGTACAAATCTGAAATGCCTGGCTTCACCCCTGAAAGCAGGGGACACTATGAAGTTGGAATGGGCAGGTTCAGGAGGGAACTGAGGAAGCACCATTTGGCAGAAAGGGTGGTGGTAGGGTGGAACGCTCTGCCAGAGGAAGTCGTATCACTGCAGAGTGCTGGGGGCTTCAAGAGGGGATTGAAGAGATTCAAGGGGAAGGTACAAACTGGGAGGTGGCAGGAGATGGGGGAGGACATAGCTGCAGTTTAATGGACTGACGTGTTGCACACTGGAGCAGACTAGACAGGCTGAATGGCTTGTATCTGTTGGCAATTTCGTATGTAAGTATTTACGAACATGCAACTGAGCTGATCATGGACTTCTTTTTTTTTAAGCCTCTCACAGTCTCCCCAAGAATATCCCATGACTAACTGTATTAGCTGGGGCTCTTGGGAGGCTGTGGTTGAGAAACTGAGAATTTGACAGGCAGGGTTAGCAGGCCAGTTGAAAAAAAACTTAGTGCTCTAAGGTTCTTTTCTATAACAAAAAAAAGTTGTAATACAAATATTTCAAATTGTGGTTATACATTTGTTATTTTAAGACATGAGGCTCCGTGACTGGGGAAGGATGTCTATGAAGGGCTTCCTGTGTTCGGCTTCATTCCAAAGGGAATACAAATGCAAATGACTACTACTGAACCAGGTTAAGCTGCTGCTGGTTTTAGTGAATGATAGCACATAAAGAATAGCTTTGTATTCATTCATTGTTATCTCCCTTGATTACTTTTATACTTTTGGTTTGTTTAGCAATACAGTACTACGAAATGGATGTACACATAAACTGAAGATCAAATGTGGTAATGGACAAACCTGATGGGTATCACAATCCAGGAAAATTTACTGGAAATCAGTCTACTGCAGGGCACTAATGCAATGGGGTGAGTTTAGAATGTTCTAATCATATTTATGAATTCTACTGGGAATGAAATTCCTGTAATAATTTAAAAAAGAAAATCTCAACTTTACCCTTTCAAATATCTTATCTCCATCTAATGACAGGAGAATTGCTTACGATAAGGTCCAGATATTCAAATAGGAATGCAAGCACAGCGCAAACATCTGTGCTGTGCTTGAGCTTGCACCTGTCCTGGCAGCTGCTATATTCGGTTGGATAGCAGGTGGCCCTATTCCACTGAATATTGGACCGCATCAGCACAGCACTAAGTGAAACTTCACTGCCCCCAACACAGACCAGGGCTGTATATATCCCACAGTGAATAGCGCTGCCAGAAACAGGATAGTGCCAAGACCCGCATCAGCTATATTCAGCAACATCATGCAAATCAGCCCACTGGGGATGCAAGGCACTAAGGGGTTATTTGCATGTCCATTACTGGCTCATTTTCATGGGGCACAGCTGCCACTTAATGCCAGTCCCAACATATATGTCTGGCCTAGTGGTCTACTGTGCCCTGCTCCCGATCACTCTTTCTATGAATGTACGTAATTCCCTGGTGTCTAGCAGTACCCCCTGATCACCCATTTACAAATACTAAGTAAGCGCCGGTATCCAGTGGTTCCCTCTGCCTCCACATGCCCATTGACAAATGCACAACATATCAGTGGTGGTCCAGTGCCCCCCCACCTGTCCTGCCAGCTCACATGCCACCACCCCGCACCCTCTCTTACCTGGGTGGCCAGCGACCATTGAAGCCAGATTCCGTGACCAGCACAACCCTCCTCTCACCAACTTGGCTGACTGCCATATGAGCTGTCAGTAAGTGCATGTACAGTATTTACAGTATACTGTATGTATACTCACTGACAGCTCATACAGTGGCCCACCGAGGAGGTGAGAGTAGGACTGTGCCAGTTGCCATATCGGGCTTCACTGATTGCCAGCCACCCAGGTAAGAAGGGGTGCAAGGTGGTGGTATGTGGCCAGGTGGGATAGGTGGTAGGACGCTGGACCTCCACTGATGCAGTGTATATTTGTTAGTGGGCATTCGGGGTGAGGGCAACCACTGGTCACCAGGGCTTACTTAATATGTTTAAGCAGGCAATCAGGTGGGTGGGGGTACCACCAATCACTAGGTAGTTCTACAGTATAATAGAATGGGTGATCAGGGGGTTGGGGTACCACTAGAGAGAAGGGAATGCTGTAGTATCATAGAATGGGCGATAGGGGGTGGGAGGACCACTGGACACCAGGCATTTGCTCCTTTTCTAAAATGGGTGATCAGAGGCAGGTGGTTGCAGTACAGCTGCCCTGCTTTCGGGGGGAGGGCATTCGGCCATGGTAAACAGCACAAGTTTGGGGGCTTTTTATCGCTGTTGTAAACCTTTGAAGTTACCGCTGCACTGATGCATGGGGGGGCCAAATCATTTATCCAGGCACACCAGTAGTATCACTTTGGCATTGTGGGTTTGTGCTGGCACTCCCAGTACCTCTGAATATGGGCTGGCCAGGAGCACCACTGCCAGTGCCAGTCTGGGTTAGCGCACCCTCTAACCCCGTTAGCAGGTGTGTTAATCTTTGAATACCAGGCCCAATATGTTTTTATATACTACTGCATCATCCTGTTCATTATTTGCTATTGTTTTAAGTGTGCAATTCCAGGCCTCATTGTATTGATGCGATTCACTGCACTGTACTTTACCCATTCTCCCTCCCCAGAACACATCAGACACATCAGTCAGCTAATACCAGCACAGCATGGGTGTAGGCAGGCATACTCCAGGCACTCCATGGCATGCAATTTTATTTAGGGGGTAGCAAATAGGCTCTGAACTGCTTCCTTTTCCCATGAAAACTAACAAAGAACATACTGAACCTTTCTGTAGTTTCATTCATAGGAGTCGAAACTAGAAGGACTGGTCACTAATACTCCCTTTGCATCCCAAGGACAATACAACTTTACAGGCTCTGGGCTAGTATGTGGGTGTTTTAGGGAACAATGCATGACATTTGTATTTACCCATGCATGGCAACAACCATTGTCATGAGATACAAAAGTTGTATTTATTGTGCCAAATGAGGCAACAAACACAGTCCTGGTGTACATTTGTATATTGTCTGGCTACACCACGAGGGAGGGTAGCTCACCCTAACCAGGGGACGGGGGTAGCAGTGAGTCCACTTGGTGTGCAGATCTGAAATCCTAGCTACACCCTTGCAGCACAGTAAGTTTTTTCTTGGTAAAATTTAAGAAAGAAAGACAGAAATGAAATGAAATGTTCCTTTTTTAGCAGCATTTGATATAACTAATCATACTGTCAAAGGTATACCGGTTTTTCATAAATACAGTACTACCTGTTCAAGTATAGTGTTGCTAGTTCTAAACAGCTGGAAATCATTTTTGTCAAGATTTAATATTACAGCTATAACTGTTGGATGCATGGAATAGCCAACCCCAGGAGGTGGTGGGAGTGGGCAAAGAGGGGGGATTCAAACATGCATGAGAGAAGCATAAGAAAAACCTAGAGGTGAGAAGGAGAGCCTAAAACCACTGACCAAGTAGGGTCAACAGCCGCTGATACAGGGAAGGTATATATATGGGCAGACTGGATGGGCCTAGCGTTCCTTATCTGCCGTCAATTTCTAACTGTTTATTTTGACTTCACTCCTCTGGTTAGAAAGCTGCACAGCTACATTGTGATGTTGTCAAGCACTGTTTTAGCTGTACTCCCACTGGTTAAGTACAGAATTATGACATACCTTACTTATGTTATTTTGTTTGTGACATTTCCAAGCAAGATAAATACAACAACATTTATTTTACAAAATGTATTCACACTGGTGTGATATAAAGTAGGTTTATGTGTGATCAAATTAGTCAAATATAAGATCTGAAAGATACAGGAGAGACTGGATTACAGTATTCAAGTATGTAAAATGGACAGCAGTATCAGACTCTTCAAGATGCTGGTTAAAAGGAGAAGGAGGTGTTCAGTGTTACTGAAGTGAGGAAGATTCAAGTGAAACATTAGAAATGCTTCAAAGAAGGTGAATATTTGGAACAGACTGCCCAGAGCATGTGATATGAGCAGATACTGTAATAATCTTCAAGCTCAGACTCAACAAATAGAGTGACGGTATTCCCACAGAGCTGGTAGGAATTACTGACATGGTGGATCACTAATCTTCTTTTCTCCTAAACTAATATGTATGTCTGTACTGTACAATGTCTGTACACGATCTCTTGAGAACTGGTTTAGAGTGTTATAACTGGACAGTGACTCTGTGGGATCTGAAAGGCTGCAGAGGATGAATTCTAACACTGTATTATGAATGATTATACAATGGCCTGAAAGAATCTTAGACTCTAATTGGTTTGTCTGGGACTGGAGCCGTGATGTTATCCCAGCACAACATCACGGCTCTAGTCCCAGTACACAGAAGACCACATTAAAACTAAAAGGAATCCCTGCACTTGCAACATCCAAGCTGCCCACACTTGCCATGGCCACTGTACATTTTGCCAGGACTTCCTCTTTTTTTTTTTTTTTTTTTTTTTTAAATAAACCCCCTGCCTACCACATTCACAAATACAGCCCCAAATCCCAAAATCCTAAAGTACTGCTTCACACAAGATACTAAAACCCATTATTTGAACTACTTCCAGGATTCACAATTCAAAAAACACAAAATTAAGCAAAGCCATCATCGCGAACAGCTTCACATACTAGGCGCCAACTATTGCACTTTCAAATTTCTCTCTCACCGCCCAACTTCAGTGACCCTGCTCGGCTAGCCAGATCCCTGTTACAAGCTGCTACAACATCTGCACACACACCTCAAAATTAACCTTTTATCCCCCTAGCATTTGGGAAACTTTATTTCAGTAACGTCTTTAAACTAAACACATGACTGCTTTTGCCAGCGACTTCACCATCTCTGCCTGCAGCTCGCGCTCACTCCTCACTCACTGCGCCTCAACGCTTACCCGTTTCTCGGTAAACATCATACGATTACAGGACTGCTCTCACTTCGTTTTCGACTCACATTCCTTTTTTTACAAAATCTCAGCATGATTCTTCTCATAAAAAAAATACATGTCCTTGCCTACCTCCTTCATATGCCTACAGAGACCGCGATGAACATGCCGGCTGAAAGTAAACTGTGCGGCAGCTGTAAACACCGGCCGCAGCCAGAGGATGGCAGGAGGGTATCGCAGCAGCAGCTCTATCCTTTCAAATAATCTCCCAGTACATTAAATTGCAAACTGTACCGGCAAAACAGCAATCAAAATACAGCGGGGGGGGGGGCATAAACCATATGAAATCACACATGGAACATAAAGCCAGCACCTATCTAGTGGTCAAACTGTGGACATATACCTCCACACATAAAAATACCAAAAAACCCCATAAAAACATCATTTTTTTTTCTATTTTATTGTTTTAAAAACAAACGAGCCATTGTATAATAGCAATAATGCACTCCAAGGTGTGTGTTGTGTTGGGATAACGTCACTTCTGGGGTGATTAGTCACTCTCGGCCTGCGGTCTTGTGCCTAATCACTCCAGGCGTGACGTTATCCCAGCACAACACACACCCTGTCGTGCATTATTGCTTAATTAACCCACACAGAAATACAGTCTACAGAAGGAGTACATACCTCCAGTAAACTATATTATCAGTAGTAGGACAGGTAAGAGACTGCAACAGCTCTAACAAGTACTTGATCCATAGGGTTAGGCATGCTCGCACACTTTTTTCAGTGTGCTACCACTCTTGGAAGTTCAGATAATCAACAGAGGGTGATTATCTTGTAGTAATCAGAATTATAATAGTTCAGGATCACTAAGGGCAACTGACTGATTAAACTATATGTATTTGGAAGGCAGAGATCATCCCTGGTACTCAGACTTTTAACATTTGTGTTGTCCATTACCTCTGTACAGACAAATACACATAGGGACTGTGTCCATTTAACTACTGAAACAGAGAATTGTAGCTAACCCTCTTAAAAAAAAGTTTATGTTCTCTTGGCCCATGTTTATCTCCAGCAGCTTGTGTGTGCAAAGTCTGTAAAAGCTGTGGAAGATATTGGGATCACTGAATAGTAAATGTGTTTGTAGCATCTTGCCAGTGGACTAGGATTACCAAAATAAGTGGACACTTTTTAGTATGGTCCAACTATAAACCAAAAATCTGAACATTTTGAAAAGAAATTACAAAAAGTAAAAAAAATCATTTCAGTACTGAAAACATTTAAAAGCATCTATAAGTGAAAATGAAATGATATAGCTATTCTATGTTGTCCCGACTCAAAGCTTTCATTAAAAAAAATAAACATTGAGTTGCTAGCCCTAATGGTTCCAAAGGTAGCCCTTTCTTTATAGAGTTTCTTAGAAAAGAGTGAACTTTGAAATTGTTTGGGTGATAAATGTATTTTTAAATATCTTATTTTATAATGAAAAGTTATACTGATACAATTTGCAATTAATCAATATTTAAAAATACTATTGAAAAGTTGATCTATAAACATTTGTAGCCCAAACAGTTCTAGAGCTAGCCCTTCCTTTCTTTAAAAAGGGCTACCTAAATAGCTCTTCAGCAACAAACAGTAAGGGATTGCTCTGACATGCTCACAACCTGGGTTCATACCCCAAGCCCGTGATGTCATGAGCAAAGGATGACAAGGAGGATTTAACACATGCTATGGGCACTCTTCTTTTTGGCATGAGGGTTATGTTGCACCACAAGTGTATGCCGCAAATTCTGGTAACAGGCTTGGAAGTGGTGTCCTATGCAGCACGGGTGACCACGCATTGCTGGGCATAGCTCTATGATACAGAAAGTAAGAAACAGAAGCTCCACTTCTGTTTAGTTAATCTGTCATATCATTTATTTACTCAACACCTGTTTTACAACTCCAATGTTTTATATTGAACCACTTCATCAGGAAAATGGTGGTGCTTCTATTATTTAATTATTATATTTATTATTATATTATTGATCTTTTAATCTCTCCTTTGGGGGATAAGATAGAGACCTTTAAATTTTATTTGTTGAATTTTGTTGACCCGGTAGGCCCACTGAGACTAGAAGTCCCTTTTTCAGGGGCAGCCGGGGGGGGGGGATACAGATGGTTACCAACTGAAATTGAACCAGATTAAGCTGTTGGTGGTATTTTTAGTGAATACCTCATGGGGGGTAAATAAAGTACAGGAGGAAAATATTTTTCAGGAAAAAAGGTGCTCAAGAACAAGGAAGCATGCCATGAAGCTGGAGGAGGTAGATTCAGGAGATGTGAGGAAGTACTTCTTCACAGAACGAGTGGCGGATTCCTGGAACAGCATTCCAGTGGAGGCGGTGGGAGTAAAAATGGTGGTGAGGCTCAAGAATGCATGGGACAGGCAGAAGAGACTCATAGTGAAAAGGAGGGGAGAAGGAGAAAGAGCTGTAGATCAAGTATGGTCTGTGGTAATATTGTAGGTAGGGAAAAATGGGCAGACTGGGTGGGCCAACTGGGCCTTATCTGCCATCAAATTCTGTTTCTATGAGATAGCATAGCTCAGTTCCTTCCTTAAGTCAGTATACAGCTTGCCTGGTTCAGACCTCCTGTGTGCCATTTACATCTGTTTCTGCTGGTTTTTACCTCACATTCTGTATCTGGCATTCTGTTTGGGCTGCAGCACTAAGGGAAGCCTGGGGCGTCCTCCATGACACCATATCCTAGAGGGATGCACTGAGAGAAAAAGTATGAAAAGCAGCCCAGTAGGCTCATGCGGACTTCATGGGAGTGGTGGAAGAACAGAGGGAGTCTGCAGACAGAGTCCGACAGTGGTGGGTGTGTCAGGATAGCAGCAGGATCCAGCCATTGAAAGGCAGAAGGAATTACAGGTTCCAGATAAGTGATAAGAATAAAGAGATGACACACAAAAAATGGTAAATTTGGAAGTACTGGGAATAGGAACTTCATTTTACTTAAAATTAAAACTTGGAGTCATAACGCCATGGTTTGCCTTGCTGATACAGTTTCCATGCATTTGAATATTTCAATACATGTCAAGATATATGAATATACTTCAGATCATAACATTATGCTTGCAAGTGTACCGATGTATAGTGATGTATATTGCTGCAAGTAAACTGCATTGACAGCGGACTTACCCTTATGACACTGATCCTGCATCTTTGTCAGTTCTAATGTTTTATGATCATTTACCAAAAATTATGAAAAACGATGATTTCTTCAATTGCTTTTTAAAGTGCGCCAAAGATACTAGTGGTATTCTGTCAAGGAGAACAGCGCCCATTTTTTTCTTGTTTCTCATGCAGTCAGGCTGCATCAGACTTGGTGTTAAATGTATATGGGCCCTAGTACATTAAAAGTTGCACGAGCTCCCAGGGATACATTTCAATCATTTGGCTTTTGAAAGTAGGTGAACATTTACACAGCAGGCTTAAACCATGATGAGTATTTACACAACTCCATCTCCCTTGGGATTCAATGTCTGATAAGCATGAGATGAGTTGCAAGACTTTATTCAACCTAAACTAATTTTTGAGAATGTCAAAAAGAGAAAATATGTGCATCAGAGCCAAAATACACACCACAAGCACATACATCCTCTTTTTGTTGTTTTTCTTTTGAGAATAGGGTCCTGCAAGTTTGCTACCATCACAGAATTAGTTTCAAATCCTAATACAATTTTGAGCATGTGACGAGTGTAAAAATCAAAACAAGTGTTTCATTTCCTATTTCTTGAGACTTCAGTGTTTTAGCATACTATATGGACAGTTACATTTAAGCAACATTTGTGAACAGTGCCCATCACAGTTTAAAGGCCCATGAACAGGTTACTTAAATGAGGTATTGGGCTCACCTGTAGTTAGCAATAGTCCAGAGTTATTGATGACTAATTCTGCCCCATAGTGATACTACACTGCCACCATTTTATAACCCTGCAATGTCATGCAGGGTGAAGCTATGTCTTACTTAGGAATGGCTTCGCCCTGCTCGACATCACAAGGTTCTAGAAATGGGGAAACTGTAGTAACGATATTGGGCAAACTTTGTCACTGACATCTTTGTACTGTTGCCAGCTGCAGATACGCACAATACCTCATTGAAAAGACAATTTAATCTGTCTTCAAACTATGATGGACACTGTTCAAGAATTTCATTTTCAGTAACAGATTGTGCTGTGTTGAACAACTGGTTTATTCAATGCAGATCACAAAACACTGCCACTATTCAGAGTTGTAGATACAATGCCACATGCAGGGAAGAAGCACTCTGATAAAGAGGTCACAGTTTCATGCATGACAAACTGGAATAACTGCCACTGAATTACCTTGGTTTCGGCAGTATCCTGCAAGATATCACTGGCTTGAACTGTGATACAGCACTTCATACTAGCAGGTGTCAAGTAATTTATGACATAATCTTTATTGTATCATTCGTTTAAAAAGAAAGTTATACATATTAGTTATAGCCATCAAGTTGTCTGGATATCTTCATATATTTTGTAATATTTCTAAACAAAATCTCTCTTGTGGCCCTGCAGTGGTACTGCAGGTAGGCCGAAAATGAATCCAGTAGTATTACAGAAATTTTGGAAAATTTCTGGACATGTCATTGGCTGCAACTGTATATGGAGCTGGAGCAGCATTAGGATAATTCTGGAACTGTGGCTTAAAGCAGCAATTTATTTTAAAGGAATAGTACAGTCAAAATTTGCAAAAATGTATGCTGTACAAAGTGTTTTGATTTGTGTGTGTAGCCCTAGTGTTTCCTTCCCTGTGTCTGCTTTTAGGAGTTTTTTCTAAATTAGTCTGCTAGTTTTGCAGTAGTTTTATGCCCCCCCCCCCGAGATTTCCATCTCAGCATGGTTTATTACTCTTCTTGTTCCTACAATGCCTTCTATGCCATGTGACAGTGATATATCCAGGAACATGGATTCAGCAAGTAGTAGTTTACAGTCAATTTACACCAAAGTTGTGATATTAAAGGAAATTGTCAAGATGTGGTGTTGGGTTTTATTGCCCATTACCTTACTGCTGTTTAAGTCCTCTGAGCCATAAAAGAATGTTATTAGTCTAGTTGGGAAGGGAAGGGATCATAAATTGGGCCAAGCCTCATGGCCAGTCGATCCCTTCCACTTCCTGGTCTGCCGGTCAAGCCCCAGCGCTCAGATGATTGTGACATCTAACCAGGGAGAGCACTGGGGTGTGCCCCACTAAAATCTCTGGGGCTTGTTTTTTTAAAATGATACGCAATTTATGGTATATATGAAAGCCACCACTCAACAAACAGAGGGTCTAGCAGTTGAGTGGTGGATTTCATATATACCAGAAATTGCTTTATCACTTAAAAAAGTTTTGAAACTGAGCCCCACAGACTTCAATGAGGCACACCCCTGTGCTCTCCCTGGTCTGACGTCACAAAACATCTGGGGGTATGGCCAGCGTACCATGAGGAAGTGGAATGGATCAGCTGGCCATTGGCTCAGCTGAATTTACAATCCCTACCCTTCCTAAATTGGAATAATAAAAAAAAATATTGTATGCCCCTGCAAGGTAACGGGCTATAAAGTCCAAAAGTCTACAATAAAATGTTGGAAATGTACTTCAAGGGACTTTCCTTAGCCAGTGAGCACTACTACATTTTCAGTTTTGCAAATACTTGAGGGTTAATTGAGTGGGTTATTCTGTAAGAAAACAGTTAGTCTTTACTAATTATAGCATTGATGATCTAGGGTGATGTGTGTGCTTTTTATGGCAGTGTGTAGTTCAATGAAATGAAAAGTTTTAAAAGCAAAACATTTGTTCCTGCTAGCTAGACCTGACACACACACATAAAACAAAAATATTGAATTAGAGCTATTTAGTGGAGGCCAAAACATAAGACTCCGTATCTCTAGTACTTGCTTAATCAGTGATCCCGAATGCATCACTGTCATGTAGGACAGGAGGGATTATAGGATAAAGGGTTCCACTATGCACAGCGGCACAGCACAACACCGCCAACTGGTGTTGTGCATTGGGGAAATAAGTGTTTTTCTGGGGCTTCTGCCCCCGCACTAAAGATTTCTAACACTAGTCATAGGTAGTTCGGGGTGGGGGGGGACCCCAGTGGCAGCAGTGTCTGAATACCTGGAAACCATCACAGTGAACTGCCGGAAAAGTCGCTGTGATGGTCTTCATGGTATTTGCATCGCTGTGCCATCAGTATACCAGGAAAAAGAAGAGCAATAAACCTTGCTAAGATGGGGATCCCCAGTGGCCATGACACTACCATATAACTAGCAGATAATTTAGATCAAACTCTCAATAGCAAACAAAGGGAAGGACACACCAGAAATACACCTAGAAATCAAAACACTCTGCACAACATGTTTTTGTAAATTTTGACTGTACTACTCCTTTAAAGTGAAAATGTTGTATCTAATTTTGCATTTTTTATTACTCTTTTCCTTCTGTCTTGTAAGATGCCCTTTTGTCCCCTCACTTTGGGTCTAATTTTGCATATTTTCTTGAAAAATGAAAGGAGAGTTTCGCTAAGTATGGCTGATCCCAGATTTTCATTAGTAACTGTTTTTAAGTGTTCAGGATCCCATTATCCATCACTAGGGCTATACATGCAAAATGGTGGAAAATGGATGCTCCTTTATGATACCACCAGCTAGTTAGTTCTATACATAAAAGCTGGGGTTAAACTGGGCAGGAACTCAGTTCCACCTCCTCTTACACCTTTCTCAGTGGAACACTATTGGAGAGTTCCCCCTTCTAGGGATAACTGTTCTAATTCATACAAATCTGGTGATTAGAGCTCCACCTCCTAAACA
The DNA here is from genome assembly GCA_016271365.2 of Neoceratodus forsteri. NCBI lineage: Eukaryota > Metazoa > Chordata > Ceratodontiformes > Ceratodontidae > Neoceratodus > Neoceratodus forsteri. The sequence continues at coordinate 782,725,912 of CM028133.1, forward strand.
TTTCAGATTTAACCAATGCATAAAAGTACAGTAGGTGCCCATTAGTGCAATGCAAATTGCAGATCCTAAGGATGCAAAGGGGGTTCATGACCAGTAACATGCTGGACTCTACCTGCAACCGGGTTACAGTATGGCATTACACCAGGTGCTTGGCACACTGCCATTCTATGAGGTGGTAGTAATGGCAGGTGCAGGGGCACCCCACCTGGAAATGTTCCCCCATCTTTACCATCCATTTTTAATCAGGGCCTCTGTGGAGCAGCAGGTGAACGGGCATCCTGCCTTGAAGTGTGTCCCTCCCTAACTCCCACTTTTAAACTGGGCACCACTGTCCAGTAGGTCCTACTCCTACTCAGCTTAACGAGACTACCTGGTAGTGTAGTGGACCATTTACTTGATCCCCCAGCAATGATACCATTTGTCCCTGGTATCTAGTGGTACCACCTGCCTAGTCTCATTGGCCACCTTACCCATTCTCCTGGTGTTCCCCAAAATCCATCCCAAACCTGGGCCCCTGCATCTGATTACTGCACTGTGTGCACTCCCATTACATGAAGGAGGTGTATGAGGCTGCAACCAGGCTTTCAAGGGCCAAAATGTTTTTAAAAATTTCCCCTCTGAGCCATGTGCCTGGTACCCCCCCCACCCCCACACAGCTGCAACACCATTTGCAACCACATGAGAAGGGATTGGGAACCTGCTGAGCATTGACCAGCAACTTGCTGCTGCCAATAGTAATGGAGAATGGGGTCCCCACAGTTTAGTTTCACACATCTTCTGACTAGCATGCACGACCTACCATAATAAATAGCTTAAAACCAACAAATGTACACCCATTACATTTTAACTTTAGTATTTGGTCATTTTATATATATATATATTTTTTTTTTTTTCCACTATTCCCCATTGTTGGTCTACTAAATATTGCAGTTAATGCAGTATGTATTTCAGTGAGTCTTTCAAAATGTATCTGACTCTTCCCTGCTGACCTCACAATTGCTGTTCATAGCTGCATTTACATGGCCACTGCACTGCTAACTGCAGTCTGCTCCCAGTCCTGTTTCGCTCTCCTGTACCACATCAAATTAACACTGCCACACTGAGAAGGGCCATGTAAGTGGAGGCAGTATAGCGCAGTGGTCTAAGGCTCTGAGCTGCAAATTTGGTGACATCCAGCAGACCAGACCTGCGTTTGAATCCCACAGCTTCCACTTGCATACTGTGTGACCCTGAGCAAGTCACTTAACCTCCTTGTGCTCCCAGATCACTCCTGTAAAAAAGCTTTGAGCTTAGTGTGCTATACCTGGTTAAACAAATAAATAAATAAATAAATAAATAAGGGAGCAGGTGTCTGCATGACCCATCACCTGTACTCGTTCCACCCCCCCCCCAGCAATGGCTCCCTCCATAATTGCTCTGTTCCAATCCCCAGTGCCCTTCCACAAGCGCTATCCAAATGAATGCAGTAAAAAAACTGCACTGGAAACACCACAGGGGTACAGAACTGCTTACATCACTCACTCTGGAATATGTTTCCTAGTTTTCTGCAGCTCAGATTGACTTATCACAATATGATAAGAGTCCACACTGCCACGTTTGCACCTCAGCAACCCGAGCGCTTGGGTTGCTGCAGTACAACTGTGGCAGTGTAAACAAACAGTCCTTAAAACATCATAGTCTGTTGTCATGGGGAGCACTGTGATGTCATAAACAAAGGCATTGGGAAGTTGACTGAGGAGATGCAAATGTGTTTTATCCAGACCTTTGGATCTACTACCAAGATGTGCTGTAAACCTTGGAAATGAACACGGAAAATGAAAAAAAAAATTCTATACTTAAATATAGTAGTCAAAACATCACATTTATGAAAGTACATGCTTAAGTGTGGAGTTGCGCTTTAACCAGAAACAGTAGCTTGCAACTCTGCGCTCTGACCTCGTGGGACACTGGTGACTTCAAGGCTAGCTCCATGACTTAAAACTAAAACCCAGACATGGTAAACACAAAACTAAACATGAAATTATATAAATGGACATAGAAAACAAAAATGAACAGTAATGAGCAACCCAGGGTGGAGCTGGAGAGCATCATAAAATATATTTTAACATGCTTTAAACCCAGTAAAATATTTAAGTTGCACTTGCCATATACTTGCCTCCTGTAAGCACCTACTTAAAAGTTTATATTGTAAATTAAGCTATATCCCAGGACATGTGCTACAGCTCACTGCCACTGTGGCGAAACAGCTCAGACTTCGAAGTCAATTTGAATTTTATGTAGATAATGATGACTCTGACGCATGTTTGAACATACCCACATGGCGTGAAAAAAAAGCTTATGAAATTTTACATTCCTTTCGCTATTAAATTCACAAGTAAAACAGGCATGGTTTAAAGTCTAAAAACAGGAAATGCCTTGGCATCTATAACTTCCCTTTAGGGAAGACCCCAGACATTTAAAAATCATACACAGACTTCTTGAAATATATTTTCTGCTGAATGTGACCCACATGGTGCAAGTTTGCAAAACAGAAATGCAGCTCCCAACCCTGCATTTACTGTATATAAGAAAAATGAGGCAATCACCTTAGCTGTCATCATTTTTCACTTCCGTTACCAAGCTGAACGTTAACTTCCAGGTTAAGAATTGCTTCTTAGTGCTGATGCCAATTTTTCTTCTCAACAAAAGGCCCAGATTTCAGTAGGTTACTATAAATGTACATTTGTACTTGCAGGAACGTTTTAAGTTAAAGCACACTGCCTGGACTGCAGCAAAGGCAAGTTGGAAAAAATGTTGTGCCCCAGTGGCCTTATGAATAAGGCACTGGCCTCCTAAGCCAAGAACCGTGGGTTCAAGATCCATCTGGGGTGGATTTCCTAATACCTTTGGTGGGCATTTTGGGGATGGAAAGGATGAGCAGAGATCTGTGAAAACTAGAGGAGTGGTCAAGGGTATAGCAGCTGGGTTTCAATGCAAAATAATGCACTTAGGGCACAAAAACTCAGGAGTAGAGTACAAAATGGGTGGAGTGGTATTGATGACCACCAAGGAGAAAGAGACCAGTAGGGTAATCATATCAGATGACCTAAAGGTGACCAGGCAGCTGTAGGGAGGGCAAGTGGGACACTGGGGTGCATAGAGAGGGGTGCCACCAGGAAAAAGAGGGAGGTGGTGTTGCCTCTCTATAGCTCACTGGTAAGACCCCACCTAGAGTACTGTGTCCAGTTCTGGACACCATATCTCCAGAAGGACACAGAGAGAGTTGATGCATCCAGAGAAGGGCAACTAAAATGGTGCATGGTCTGCATCAAAAGCCCTATGTGGACAGACTAAAAAACCTCTACACACACACACACACACACAAACAGAAGAGGGAGAGGGGAGATATGATGAGATCTTTAAATACCTCAAGGGGGTTAAAAAGGTACAGGAGGGGAGTATTTTTCAGATGAAAATGCGCTCAAGAACAAGGGGACATGCTATGAATCTGGAGGGGGTTAGATTCAGGTGAGAAGTGAGGAAGTACTTCTTCACAGAAAGAGTGGTGGGTTCCTGCAACAGCCTTCCAGTGGAGGTGGTAGGGACAAAAACAGTGGTGGGGTTCAAAAACGCATGGGATAAGCACAAAGAATCATAATGGAAAGGAAAGGGGGAGGGAAAAGAGCTGTAGATTGGGGCACAGTCTAATGTAATAGTGTATGTAGGGAGAAATGGGCACACAGGATGGGTCAAGGGGTCCTTATCTGCCATCAAATTCTAAGTGTCTATGTTTTTATGTAAAAATGACCTGTGTTTTACCTAATCACTGCCTTGCCTTGGACTAGAGTCATCATTGCTCTCTCTTACAGGATCAATGCACAGTGTTTTAGAAACATAGAAGTTGACGGCATATAAGGACCGCAAGGCCCATCCAGTCTGCCCATTTATTTTTCTACCTTAAATGTGCCATTGGCCTTTGCTCTGGCAATGGGCTATCTATTCATACTCAGCTGTATTGCTCCCTTATGCCTATCCCATGCCTGTTTGAAGCCCTGCACTGTATTCATATCCACCATGTCCTGAGGTAGGCCGTTCCATGCATCAACCCTTTCTGTGAAAAAGAACTTCCTTACATTACCCCTCAAATCAGCCTCCCTCTAACCGAAGACTAATCCACAGTGCTAGGTTCGCAGCCAAATTTTGGTCCCATTCCCTATCCCCCCTACCTGGCCTCTTCCCTCTCACAACACCCCCGTTTTAGCCCCTCAAACTTTGACCCCAGACTCTTCCATCCCCTTTATGCGCACAACCAAAGGCCAGGCCACATTCAACTTCCACATCAATTAGCTTTGGAACGTACTGCCAGCTGATATAAGACACTCTCCCAACCCCAGCCATCGTAATCGCCTACTCACCTCCCACTTCTTCTCCTGCTGCTCTTGCTACAACTAATGTCAAAATTATGTACAACTATTGTGTCTCTGTACTCAGTTGTAACCAACTAAATTATTCCTGTACCGATCTTCTGCCTATTTGTAACTATTTGCCGATTGTCTGTACGGCGGATGGACATTTATTGTGTTGTTAATTCTGTACCAAATGTATGTACCATTGTCTTGGGTCTTGACCCCCAGGGTCGCATCTGGAATCGAGCAACACTGCTCAGTATGCCTTCCTGGTTAAACTTGTAAATAAATAAATAAATAAATAAATAAATCTCGTGCTGTGTCCTCTTGTCCTGCTATTTTTCCTATATTGAAACATGCTGGACTCTTTCACCTTGTTAATGCCCTTAAGGTGTTTGAATGTTTCGATCATATCACATCTCTCCCTCCTTTGCTCTAGGATATACATATTGAGCTCCATTAATCTCTCATCATATGTTTTCTGATGCAGTCCCTGCACCATTTTGGTTGCTCTTCTCTGGACTGCCTCAATTTGGTTAATGTCCTTGTGAAGGAGTTGCCTCCAGTACTGCACACAGTACTCCAGATGGGGCCTAACCAGTGTCTTGTAAAGAGGGATTATTACCTCCCTCTTCTGACTTGTGATACCCCTACTAATACACCCTAACTTCCCCCTAGCCTTACCTACTGCTTTAGTGGTCTGCTTAGATGATTTCAGGTCATCGGTGATGATGATGCCATTGTCTCTTTCTTCCCTTGTGACTGCCAGCAACTCCCCCCCCACCCTATAGGTGGCTTCAGGGTTTCTCTTCCCTGTGTGCATGATCTTGTACTTCTTTGCATTAAATCCCAGTTGCCACTCTTCCGACCATTTTACTAGTTTACCAAGATCTCTTCTCATTTTGCCCACCCCTTCTGGATCATCTACTCTGTTGCAGATCTTGGTGTCATCTGCAAACAGACAAACCTTACCCTCCAGTCCATCTGCAATGTCACTGATGAAGATATTGAAGAGGACTGGCCCCAGGACGGATCCCTGAGGTACCCCACTTGTGACTTGCATCTCTTCTGACTGTATACCGTTTACCACCACTCTCTGTTTTCTGCCCGTCAACAAGTTTGCCACCCAGTTGACCAACTTCTGACCCAACCCGAGCCTACCCAGCTTATTAATCAATCTTCTATGTGGAACAGTATCGAAAGCTTTGCTGAAATCAAGGTAGGTGACATTAACTGCTCCCCCTTGGTCCACCACTCTGGCTACCCAGTTAAAGAAATCTATGAGATTAGTTTGACAGGACCGTCCTTTTGTAAACCCATGCTGTTTTGGATCATGTGCTCCTATGGATTCCAGGTGTTGCACTATCCTTTCCTTAAGGACTGCCTCCATAACCTTGCCCACTACTGAGGCAAGACTGACTGGTCTGTAGTTCCCTGCCTCCTCCCTGCTACCACTCTTGTGGAGCGGGATCACATGAGCCCTTCTCCAGTCTTCTGGGACCTCTTCTGTGCTCAGAGACTCACTAAACAGTTCTGCTAATGGCTCTGCTAGTTCCACCCTTAGCTCCTTTAGTACCCTGCGATGTATGCCATCAGGTCCAATTGCCTTGTCCAGCCAGAGCTTATTGAGCTCTTGTAGGACCCTTTCTTTTGTGAAGGGACTAGTGCAAGACGTGTGCAGTCACTTGCTCACTCCTGCACCCTCAACATTCTCAGATAAGTTTCTGTTGTAGAGGATCCCCAGCCTGCCACCCAAGAAGCCTGAATGCTGCCTAATGTTTTCTTTCTTCTTTCCCTTTTCAGGGCCTAACTTATTTTAACTGTGCCCTCTCCCTGCGACTCTCCCACCTCCAGCTCCTTCACTCTCATCACTGGCTGCTGCGCAGCGCACTCCAAGTCCTGAGTCAAAAGGCACTCTTGTTCCATGCTGCTTCACCAACACAACTATCCCACTGAATCACAGCAAGCCTGTCCTACTACTAGAGTACTGTCTGTAAATCCCAGGCTCAAAACCCCTTAAATTTTTTTCAAAAGCCAATTCAAAATACTTGAGTTACTGATTTAGTATCTGTTGACTAAACTCACTGGGGATTGCAATCTCCTTTTTGCAGGAGGGCCCTGAGCACATTAAGTACAGGTTACATAAATACAGTCAGTATATACCATACATAAAACACATATATCAGACAACAGTTCTCATCAAAGTAATGACTGTATGTAAAGCACAAGTAAAGTTAACCCTTAGGTGGTCTTTCAGCTTTTGTTTAAATAAATTTGTCAGACAAGGTTTGCTTTGTCAAGTGGGTACCCACATTGTACCAATGCTCAGTCTCTTCCATAGGCTCTGGGTTTACATGAACATATATGCAGATGCAGAGTTACTGTCAGTGCCACTCCTAATTGGCCACACCTGAGGCAATGTTGGCCTCCGCTCTACATCTTGGGGGCACTTGTGGTTGAGCAATCACAGGCTCAGATTTTTAATGTTCTCTGTAGCTACATGGTGGAATCTCTGCCTGAGGCGGAACAAGTCAGTCAAATCACTACCTGACTAGAAAACCATGACTGCATCAATGTACATGTACAGTACTCACAAATATCAGTCTTTTAGGGCATGCAGAGAATGTATCTCTGCATGGCAGCCTGTGGCTAGGCTTTCTCTATCAAATTTGGCCAGGAAAGCAGATTGAGCAGATGCTTATTTCCAGGTGTGACCTTGTGACCTGTGGAAAGGGGAGCAAGGGATAGAAATACAAAAAGTCCAATAACCATATACAGAGGCATTACACAGGTGCAGTACAGAATACATATAACAACCTATGCTGTGAGTAGTAGAACAGGTAAACAATAGTGAAATAAAATGGTTCAATAACCTGTGTAGGACTATAATCAGACACACATACAAAAAAGCCTGATTGCTGGGGTGGTGGAGTCAGGTACAATCGGGGTGGGCCCAGAAGCCAGATACCAGGAGATAGCCAAGTAAAATGAGGCATAGGTAGGGGATACCAGCAAAAGGAGGGAAAAAAGGTGCAGAGGCATACATGAGATCACAGCTAACATAGCAGGGCCTTCAGTGAGAAGAGAGGGCTCTATGATGCCAGTTCGATATGAAACATGTCGACCGGCATCACAGCGCCAGGCTCCATGTCGACCACAATTTGCTGTCGGCATGCAGCCACACACTTCGGTGTGTATTTTTTTCTGCAGGGGGCTCTGCCCCCTGCACCTCCCCATACGTTTGGATTCTAACTCCAGGTCAGAGTTAGTTCAGGGAGGGGGTGCAAGTCAGGGGAAGGAGTTGCCCGGTCCCATTAGCACTTCTATGGTGGCATGGCGCTGTTGTCGATATTGACGCATGTCACCATAGAAATGTCATTGTTCAGGGGGCATATCAGAAGAGAGAAGTAGTGGAGCCAGTGGAGGGGAAGTTATTTCAGAGATGGGGAGTCTGCAGAAAAATAACCAATTGCTTAGAATAGGGAATTAATTTTACATAGAAGAAAGGGCAATGGCTCAATTATCAAATTGTGCCTTCCTACATTTTGAAATTATCTCTGCCACATTCCAAAATTATGTGTCCACTATGCATTCTTAAATTGTGTCCTTGTTGTACTGCAAAATTTTGACCCTGCCACATCCTGAAATCTCATTACTGCAATATTCTAAAATTGCACACAGCCTTGATATTCCAAAGCCACACCCACAGCTGCTTTGCAAAACCACCTCCATGTCACATTCTAAAGTACAGCACTATGCATCTGAACATTCTGGAAACACTTGCACTGCACCCAACCAGTGTCCATTTTTTTTCCTTCAATTGATTACTACAACTACAGTTTCTTAAACTTGGAGAAACAAGTAATAAAAGATTGCTAATAGGGTGTACCAGCCTGTGAGTTCTGGAGCTGACAGCATCAGTAGCACTTCACCGAAAATAGCTTTTTTGAACTAGCAGTGAAATCAGTGATAAGAAAAACAGCTTGTAACTTTTAAGCAAAGTAACTTAGAGTTCTTATTTTCGGCATGACACTTATTGGGGATATGCTGATCCTAATTCTTAATGTATTGATGTTAGAAATTTAGACTAGACTCCACCTTTAACTGTTTGTAAAACTAATAGTACATCCTCCTTCAAGATACGAGTCTCCAGCAGAAGTTCTTTCAACTGTAAGGTTGGAAGATCAACTTTACTAAAAAAAGCTGCTAACCTCTGATTATTAAGAATTGGTGGGGGGCATTTACAGAGCTAGAAAATTCAATAGTCATCCCTTTCAAGCAAGCAATCTCCTGCAGCAGAGGCTCTTTTTATAAATTTCAGGAATCCTAGAAGCCTGTTGGTGTCTCACTTCCAGTAACAAAAGTCTCCTTGCTCAGTTCTCTTAGGTACTTAAGTACTGTAGGATAGATGAGCACCAAAGGTGCTTCTTGTCTATCCACCTACTATACACTGGTGACCCAGATGCCTTTGCAGGTGTCCATGTAGTCATCTGACAGTTTTTTAAAACAATCTACATGCGGTTCATTTATAATGGCTTGATGCAAAATATTCCAGTATTTAATCACTCTCTGAGTAAAGTAAGAGCCTTTTCTGTTCGTCTTTAAGGGTTTTACCTGTAACTGTTTATTGTTGTTTCTTGTGTGATAGGTCATCTCTTTAAACTTGAAACCCATTTCTGCAACTACTTCATCATTTTTACTTAGTTTATACATTAGAATGAGATCACACCTTATCTATTTCCTATTGAGACTATGGAACCCTCTCCTGAACATACCTCTGTCTGATGAAATGTAACATTCCCTCAGCTTTTTTGAACGTCGTCAGGGTTGTAATCTATGTTCTTTCATTTCTCCAGGTCCTAAAGTCTTTTAAATTTTCTGCACACTTTTGCAAACTGTTTAATCCTACCCTCTATGCCCTGTATAAGCACCCCTGTATTCCTGTATGTTTGTTAAATTCAAATCGACCATTTCCAAAACCAGATATAAGGACTCTAAGTATGATGGCCTTTTAATATGCTGAAGGGAAACTATGCTCGGTGTATAAATGTTAAAAAATTTGACAAGAATTGCCTTAAAATGTCCATGAGGCACCTCACAGTGACTGTATGGATCTGCTTCCCAGGAGGGCATCACCAGTTTGTAAGCCATGATAATGTCCAATGTGCTGACTCTTGCAGCTAGTATATTTCAGTGAAGATATGGCTCCTGTAACACCATTAGTAACTCTCCATTATTATCACTTCCATCATGCCTTAAGCCACTATCTATGCCAAACAGAACAAACAGCAAATGCTATTAATCTTTTAAAGGTAGCAGTTGTTACTTTTTATTTTTTCAGTATTTTTCTTTTTATGTTTTGCTAATTTGATGATTACATACCTGATAATACAAGGTGTCATGTTTGGAACAGTACTTTACCTATCAGCTGACATATCAGCTGGTGATATACCCTTTCATACCTCATCAGGATTGTGACCTTACTCTTTGTGACATCACTAGTGACAATCTGTCAGAACATGGTTGGGTCTTCTTGGGTCAGTCATGATGTCACAGTCAATAAGGTCACATGATTGATGAATTATAAAGGTAAATAAAATAAAACAAAACAAAACATGTCAACTTCCAGATATAATACTGGATCCACACATCACACTGACCTACTACTGTCATGCAGAATATCTTCTCAATAGCAAAAGGAATAAGAAAACAGTACTTACTTATGCTGAAACAGTTTACTACTTTATGGTTAATATTCATTTCATGTGGTGTACTATCTCTTTAAAGTCATCCATATTGGTATCCTATGAACTTTCTTCACTTTTAAGCTACAATATAACTTTGTATCTTCTTCCAATACCAGTACTGCAGTAGATTTTTTTTAATTTTTTTTTTTCTCTAAAGAAAAAATGTCTGTGTCTTTCCATAATTATCTTTCTCTGTCTTGTCTACATCAAGTATCATATACAGTAGTCATCACAGTGTCCACATCAAGGCAATCAAGGCAAATAATTTCAGATTTCCTCTCAGTGGTGTGCCATCCATTCTAGTTTACAAATGCCATAGTGCTGAAAATATGGGTTTATCTTCCTATAATAGGGCCTTGGGTCTAAACTCTGGCAAAAGAACATGATTATGAAATAAAAGGAAACAATATTTATTTAACTTTGCTGGTCAGGTGAATGCACTAGCAACGAGTGCCTTTTTCAGGAACGACCCGAGTGCAGCAGCAGAGGCAATAAAGAAGTACAATGTCAATAGACGATACATAAAGGAAACAGTGGTGTAGTAGTATTCTGTACATGAATTTGAAAGACTACAATAAGTTTGAAAAGGGAATGGACATTTGGAGCTTATCATGGAGTTATCATATACTGGACTGAAAGAAACAAAGGCGGGTAGTATTGCTGTAACATGTGAGGTTGCAGTCACTAGACAGAGTCAAAGAGGAAGTGGGAAAGGTGAGAAAGGAAGGGAAAAAAGTAGTGGTCACTAGAAAGAAAGAAAATGGGGAAAAAGGAAAAACAGGTGGGGGAAGTAAGTGCATACCCTGTTAGGGTAGGTAGGCGCATAGGGGGATTAGTGGAAGTAGTTACAGGCTTGAGTTGAGGAATCATGTGCTTTTAAAAGCTTAGTAAAGGCTGAGAGAGTGCAGGATTTTTTGAAAGGAAGGGGTAAAGAGTCCAATTGGAAGCAGCACCGTAGCTAAAGAAGCGTTGTCCCATGTTGGTGTGAAATATAGGGACCACGAGATTATTAGATGAAAAACAATAATATATAATATATGGTAATGAGACACTTTTACCTCTATAAAATTATTTCATGCACATTATTTAGAGATCTTGCTGACAAGCTTTACCAAGCCATGGACAAAGGTATGATCACTGGTACTGTGTTCTTTGATTTATCAAACACCTTTGATGTATAGTAATCAACAATTACTGCATTAAAAACTCTCAGATCTGGGATTTGGTTCCTCTTCTCCAAAATGGTACAGAGACTACCTATCAAAATGCACCTAGGCAGTAACATATCAAGATACCCTGTCCTCCCAAATGTAAAACACAGAGTTCCCGAATGGCTGATCCTATGTCCAATATTATTTTCTTTGTTCATCAGTGCACTGCCAATTGTCTGTAAACAGTCCTGTTGTATGATGATGATGATGCACTTTTCTAACCATGTCTGATAATATAAATAAAATCAACTTTAACCTGGGCTCTGATCTTAACAACCTGCAGGCTTGGCATCATGTCAAATGGCTTCTGCTAAATAAATGCAAAACAAAGGCAATTCTCATTGGCACAAAGCCTACAGCAAATAAGAACAAAGGTGTTTCAGCCTGGTTACAACTGACAGCACCCAGACAGAATGCACAGACTACTTTAAATACAGAGGAGGGCACCTTGGTTGCTGTCTCACCTGTGCAGAACATTTAAATGTCACTACAAAAAAAAAAAAAAAAAGTTCACCCAAGGCTAGGTATGCTTTACAGAATCAAAAACTGCCTGACACCAAAAACTAGAGTCACTATAGCTCAGCAGATCCTGCTACCTATACTGGTGTATAAAGTGGTAGCCATGGATATGTTCCAGTATCTAAAGGAAAGCCCCATTAATTATCCTGGGATTTCCCATGCTATTTCTTAAGATTTACTGGGCCATATCTCTGCTTCAGACCCCTGTAGCAGAATGGTCCCATGGGGCACCTAAAGAAAGACAAGCATTTGTCAATGCCAAATGTTTGCTTGCTACTATTATCAAGGCCCCTGGAATTCTGTGGTTGCGGAATTTGCTGCAGAATTTGCATCATGCTGCAGAATATATATAGTGCCGCAGAATTCATTGTTTTTGGTGAATTTTCATATAAATATACTGTTTTTCCATAGTGTCAGGCTTTCTTTCCCACCTCGTTTATCCTGAAGCCCCTCATCATATGCAGAGCATAGAGGTCATCGATGACACCACATCATATTTAGCCAATGACAGGACTGCATTCTGCCAGAGAAATGAATAAATCATGCTGCAGAAATCAGAAAATGCTGCCACAGAAGTCAAGGAGCCCTGCCGAAGAAATCAGAAAATTCTGCCGCAGAACACCAGGGGCCCTGACTATTATCATTGGAAATGCAGGAGTTAGAGAGATGCAGAATAGGAATCTCAGTGAAGAACTGAACTTCACGCCAACCCCACCTCCACCCTGCAGAGACGGACAGGCATTGGAGTATGCGTTTGAGTTGTTGCCCATAACGTTCATGCCATTTCACTTCACCCTATCCTGTAGATACTGACACATGTTGAGGTGTGCCTTGGGGTGTTCGGCTTTATAGTCACCCCATTCCATAAGGACATATGCTGAAATGGGTGCAGTACAGGAGAATGAGGTGAACTCTAGGGCTGAAGAGTCCAAGGCACACCTCGATGCCTGTCACTGACTGCAGGGGGGTGGGGTGGGGGTGGAATGGTATGAGCATTACAGTCGGCAATCCAAAGGCACACCCCTTAGGCCTGTCAGTCTGTACAGGGTGAGACATAATGGTTAGAAACCCTAATGCCCTGGGCATTTGTTGGTATTTGCACTACAAATTTTCAACATGGCCTTTTCGTGACCCCCACCTCATGAAAGCATTTGGGACCTCTTCTCATGAACAGTGGCACTGTAATTTTGTTAATGTGTCCCGAACTTTGAGTTTCCGCAGCAACCATGCCATTCTGCGCCAGATGTGTGAAAACACAGATAGGGCAGGATGTGAAGAATGACAGCTGTACCATTCATAGGGAGGTGTGAAGAGATGGCAATGTTGAAAATCTGTAGTGAAAAATATTAAAAATACTCAAACTTCTGGGCTTACGTGGAAACTGTGCAAAGCATGTGCGTAACACAGTCATTTATTGGAATTTTTTCACCAAATTTTCAACATAGGCATTTTGTGACCTCTGCTCATGAACAGTGTCACTATGATTTTCCTAATCTGTCCCAAACATTGATTTCCCACAGCGACTGAGCTATTCTGTGCCAGATGTGTAAATGCATATTTTGGCCAGGATGTGAAAAATAACAGCTATACTGTTCATAAGAAGGTGTGGAAAAATGTCAATGTTGAAAATCTGGAGTGAAAATATTACAAATTCGGGAAGTTATGAGTATGCGAAGAAACTGCATAATGCATGCTCGTAACACAGTCATTTTATGGACTTTCATCACCAAATTTTCAACACAGGCATTTCAGGACCTCTGCTCATGAACAGTGTCACTGTGATTTTCTTAAAGTGTCCCGAACGCTGATTTCCCACAGCGACCGCACTATACTTCACCGGAAGTGCGAAAACACATTTCGGCCAGGGCGTGAAAAATGACAGCTGTACTGTTCATAAGGAGGTGTGGAAAAATGGCAATGTTGAAAATCTGGAGTGAAAATATTACAAATTTACGAGGTTACGAGCATGCCTGGAAACTGCAAAATGCATGCTCGTAACACAGTCATTTTTTGGATTTTTTTCCACCAAATTTGCAACATAGGCTTTTTGAGAGACCGCCTCATAAACACTGGCACTGTCGTTTCATTAATCGGTCCTGAAAGGTGATTCCATGCAGTGACCGCAAAATCACCTTTTGGAACTGAATAACACCATGACAATGGCTGAATTCATGAGGAGGGGTCCCAATAACACCATGTTTAAAGTTTGGTGCCAAAATTCCCAAAAATGCTTGAGATATGCACCAAAGTTGAAAAAACCCTATTTATGCCATTATACAGCTTACTGACATTTCTTCAGTTCGGGGTCAGCTTTGAACAGGGCAGACGTGTTCCCGGTCCACCGAAGATCATCGCACCAGGCTCTGGAGGTAAGTATGGGGTGAGAGGGGTGTGGGGAGGTAGGGTGTGCAGTGGGTGGGGATGGCGACCAGTGTGGGACCGTTTCCTTTCTTTGAGGGAGGGGAAAAAAAAACATCACGGGAGGGTTTTCCCCCTCAGGCTTGCTTTCAGCACACTGGGGTAGGCTCCCAGTGTGCCACCTGCATTTTTTGGGGTGGGGGGACTTAAGCCAATGGGGATTGTGCCCCTCAATAAGAAGAATGATGTTTGGGGGCATGATGCCGAGAGGATTGGGCACCCTTTCGGCACACAACAAATGGGAAGGGGTTACATTATGTCAATAGGGAGTGGGCTCCCTCGTCGGCAAATGAACTGGGTCGGGGGCATGCTGATACGGGGATTGGTCACCCCCATCGGCTTTCATGGGGTTGTAAGGCAGCGGCAAGTGGCTGCCATGTTTACAAAAAATGTTACACTAGGCAAGGTACCACCCTGCAATGATGGGTCGCTCCCTCATTGCACCCGAATTGCTGACGCTGCAATGATGTGGCGGCCCCTCACTGCAGTGGCGAAATCGTTTCAACTTGGTAGCACTTTTGGAAACCAATGTCATCAGCACAGTGCACCTGCAGTGGTCCACCAGTGCCAAGCCCCCAAATGCAGTGCCACCGTTAGCTGCCACAGTGCCACACCTCCACAACCCACTTCTCTCCTAAGCAGCCACATAATGTTTCTTGCGCATGCCCACAAGCTAACATAAAAAAACATCAGGAGGGCTCTTCTGCACCACTCTTCAAATGTAACCCAGCAGCACAGAGAAAGAGACCCACTCACTGGTATACTTGTATAGAAATTTTTATTAACACATCAATACTATCAGCAACTGGCATAACATACAAGCTAATGTTTTGTGGTCACTCTTGTAACAGTAAGCTTTTTTTTTTTTTTTGGAGCATTTTATCACTAGAAAACAGCAACTTGCTGTTACAAGAGTGAAAGTCAAAGAGAGGAAAAGCACCAGCAACTGCAAATTACACTTGATTTGGGTTTATGAAATGAGTAAATACCAAAAGCTTACTAAGCAGTGATTCACCAAGAACAGCCAGACCTGGGGAACATAAGTGTGCCCCAAAGAAGTATTCAGAATTCATGAGACCATGAAATGTTGACTGATATGATATGCCAGTTGATGGTGGAGTGAATGTGTCAATAACAATTCTAAATAAGTATACCAGTGAGGGGGTCTCTTTCCCCAGTGTGCTGACTTACATATCTGTGGCTACCACTATAGGTCTTGTCTGTGGACTTGCCCCTGCCTCAGAGTTGTGAAGGAAAACAGTATTATATAATCACATTGCAAGGTGCGCCTTGATGGCAGGCCTAAAAACTCATCACTGTCAGCTGAATGCCAGGCTTATCTGGATACCAACTGATGTAAAAGATACCTACAATGATGGCTCACTCTCTCACAAGAGGAGGCCACACAGGACATCGGTCTATCTTGCTTACCAACTGGAGTCCTCCAAAAGGTCCTACAGTCTCTAATCCATTTACACTAACTAACCAATTGTATCCCATGGGGCCAAAAAACATATGGGACTAGAGCCTCAGGGATCTGGAATGCCTTGCCAGTACAAAACAGCACTACCAGACTCCATACCACATTTAAAGCAAGAGTCATAGACCATCTGTTCACAAACACATCCTGTAAATGTTTATGACGAACTGTACATACCCAGTATTTCTGTCATGATGGAAATGTGAAAGGAAAAGTGTGAACCACTGGGAACAGAACACAGGCCCCTGGCATACCGTGCCAGTGCTCTAACCACTAAGATATGGGGCTCACATGGTTCGCAGATCTCTGAGCTTTCCCTTCAGACACACACATTCCTTTCTATGTGTTGCATAACCTGCCACTAGGCACATGTCAGAGAAACAACCAGATAACTTCTGAGTACAGTAAAGCCACTGCAAGGCAATTTTAAATTGTGATGGAAATGTGAAAGGAAAAGTGTGACCCACTGGGAACAGGTGTGGCTTTACACAGTGGCTTTACTGTACTGAGAAGCTATCTGGTTGTTTCCCTGTATTCCTGAGTAATGTTTGTAATTATGTGTCCAACCACTCCTTTAGCAGGGGCTCTGTCCCAGTGAGCCCATTTGGTTAACAAAATAAAACAAACAAAAAACCCATTACACATTACTCCCCATATAACGTTTTATATATAGCATTTGGTTATGTGTGAATGAGTATGGATTTCTATACACAACATTTTCTTCTGTACCACAGTTCAAAGTTCACCAAACATTGTTGTAGTACAGTTCAAATGTCAAGAAACGTTATCACTACTCTACTACAACAACATTTCTGGTTATGTCAGCTTGTGCCAGCTCTCTCTCTCTCTCTTCAGTGTACCCACTATGCCCCTGTGACTCACAGAGTATTTTTATGTTGTCTTTTAATGTTACAAAACAATCCCTGCTCCCAGCTGGTAAATACCCACTCAGCTGCTAGTATTACATGCCTCAAACAGGAAATTAGTTTGATAAGTTACTTAATAAACACATCCAACAGTGACTGTCGACTCCTTACAGTTTACATTTTTTTTTTAAATGTGTACTGCAGGTGAACATCAATGAGACTGAAGTAACAAACACACTAGAAACAGTACTGAGTTTGCTGTCACCATTGGATAGGTTTGTTGAGTAAATCACAAAAATAAAATTACTATTTGGGGCAATAATACTAGTAACTGGGTGGACATTTACCTGCTTGGGTGAGTTTCTTAACTTTTTTAAGCAATGTAAAAATACTGTGTGTGTGGTGGGTACAAGATACCATATGTAGCTGTCATGGGGGGTCAAGACTGCTTAAAATCAAAATTTAAAACCATATATTAAAATATATATGACAACTTTGCTCAACTCAGCATATGTTTCCATCTTGGTTTTCTGATGACACCAGACACCTCCCAGGCTTCACTCTCAAGGTATTTTTGATGTCATGAGAACCCCTCAATAGAATGACAGCCTTGTTGTACACAGTTGCGAAAAAATTATTCAATATATTGTAGACCACTACGGTACAGGATCTTCTCCATTAGGCATGATGTCATTCAAGAAGGCAATGTCTGAAGCTGTCTTGCCAACTGAACATGTTATATTATTATTTCATGTGTCATGATGTAATATATATGTTATGGTATAGTATAACTAACTGTATGCCTAAATTAAAGTGGTATATCGGTAATTGGAGTTGCCACAAACTTCCATGACGATCCCCTTTCATGGTCACTTGCTTTTCAAAACTGGATGGACAGATCAGATTAAAAAATTCAAGATTTGGCATGAATGGCAGTATATACAATCCCTGAAAACTGGAAGTCAATTTCGTCAACAATTTTGAAATGGAAAAAAGTAAGAACAAAGTACTAATTTTGTTATCGGATATACTGTATGTGTTACATATATGGTTTGTGTGGACTGCAAAATATGAATTTGGGGATTTCTGCCATTGTTTGCCATTTTAGTCAGGGTAACAACAACAACAACAACAAAGCTTACAGTTTGAAATTTTACAAGGTGGTAAATAGCAGCTTTGCATGTAAAAGTTCTAATCAACTGTGAAAATGTACAACTTTTGGCACAGATTAGCAAAATTAAAAAAAGGATTTCATGTATTTTAAAAGTGTACACATGAAAAAAAAACATAAAAAATGTTGAGCAGTCTACTGTTATGCAACTCAGAAAAAGATCAGTATTACCCTCTGGTGCATGTTGCATTCTGTTATGCTATACCAGCTATTTAAGCCCTAGGTACAGAAGTATAAAGGTGTATAGCTCTTAGCACAGACCAATTAGCAAAAATAAAAATGCTAAATTTTTCATCTTGTTTTGAAAGTGTAAGTGTGAATTAAAACATTTAAAATGCCAACTGGTCTAATTCTATGCAACTCAGAAAAATGTTAGCATTCCCCTCTGATGTGTGTAGCATTTTGATACACTATACCAGCTATTAAATATCCTAGGCAGTACAAAAGGTGTGCCTCTTTGAGATTTAAACATCTAAAATATGTTTTGTTTCCCTCAAATATGAGAACACTTTCTTAAATCATGAAACAAGTCTCTTTACAGCAAGCACACCATGTCTTTTTTTAATTATGACGGGAAAATACTTCAACCCTCCTGCCAGGTTTTAACAAATATGAGCTGAATCTGGAGACTTTTGATGTTTAAAAGGCTACTTTGTGTATCATTTGAATCAACTACCAACTTGTATATCTGGCAAGAAATTCAGATCTCTTTAAACTGACCCAATGAAGACAGTATAACTCTTGAAACCTAGAGTAGTCTTAAAACATGTTTTATTTACTCCAGTAAAATGTGTCACTTGCAATGCATTTCTTTTTTCTATTGTTTTTCTAATATTTACATTTTAAATTTATAGCTTAAGCATGTATAGAGGATGAAAATCATAATGAGATAACATACCTCATGCATGTAATAGATTTCAGATTTTTTTTTTGTCATTTAATGAAGTAGGTTATTACATTATGTGAATATTGTTATTGCCCAAGTTGGGTTTTGAGGTTTATAACTGTAGGCGTTAAGTAATATTGTTTAAAATGAGGTGCAATTTCTAAGTTTAAAGAAGGCTCATCCTTGGGGAATTAATTCTTACTAGTTTGTAGTAAGATAATAATGGGGATATTGTGGGCATGCTGTCTAAATGATAAAAGATGGCATTACTTTTTTGTGTCTTCTTAAATATATCCCCATCAAGCTATGTGCTGTTATATGCTGTTCTATATAAAATTACAGTTTGTGCTAATTTAATTTTCAGTAATTCCCCTAATAATGTAACATATGGGAGGATGTCTTGCTAATGCTTAGTAAGTGGATAATGTTGGACTATTTAATTGTGTATTCCTCTGTGCAAACTTTTTGTAAGTTTTTAGTGAAACTTATAAATAATTTAAAAAAATAAATAAAATGAGGTGCAAGTTGTAGAGATGGGTTAGCATGTTGGTTTGGATATAAAATTATGTGTAGATATAGTTTAGCATAATAATTTTTACCTTGTGCAACCTCTCAGGCAACCAACAGCAGAAAGAATAAAAACTAGTAATGCATTCATTGAACTGACTGATGTACAAAATCATGACTCAAGGTGAAGAAACATAAGCAACGGAGGGTACGGACCCTTTCATATCTAGTCCTGCTCCCTTAGAAATGGCAAATAGTGTATTTTGAGTCAGGTCATTGCATATTTGGTTTATACAACATCAGTATAGTAGTTTTTAGTACTTTAAATCAGCTTTTTGTGTGAATATTTAATGTTTCTTCCTTGATTTAAACTGCTGGTTCAGTGCTGGACATGTATACTGTGATGTCACCAGTATTGTAAAAGCTGCTCTCTGACTGTGGTGTGAAATTATGCCTAGGTTACCATGTTTTATACAGTGGCAACAAAAAAAAAAACAAAACAACAAAAAAAAAAAATTAAGAAATTTCACTGGCTGAGAGACATCACCTGACCATGCATTAAATTCCTAGCACTGCATGGTCAGGGGCCAGATCCCATAAATAAGGCAAAAAAAAAAAAAAAGCCTCATAACCTACAAAATCCAGGACTATTTTATGTTTACATTTTGTTATTTAAAATGTAGTTAAATAATTTATGTTAAAAATTCATATTAAAAATGTTTCATTGTGCATATAATGCAAAAGAACAAAAAGCCATTTTATTAGCACAATAAGCCACTCCAGGGCAGACAATAAAAGATTTGAATGCACGTCCCAGAGTAGGAAACTCAGCCTTTCACCTCTTACCTCACTCCACTTGGGGTGCATTAAAATCCTTTCATACACACCCTGTAATTGCGTCTTGTATAAAGTACATGGGGAAAATGCTGTAATGTGGTTGATTGTTGTTGCCCCAAATGAGTACTTTTTTTGTCATAATAAGTCATACTTTGGCACAGTCAGCAGTATACCACATTGCATTACTAAATTTCTATACCTGAAACCCAGACCATCTAAAAACTGAGACATTTTCAACTTCAAAATGTTGTGTCATTGCTTCAATTTCTAATACCCATTTTATAAGAGCAATATCACGCTCCGTGGTTGTTTAAGCAATAAGACATGACAGGGTATGGGTTATTGAAAGAATTTGCCCATGACTCATATGGTGTCTTTCAAGGCACAGTCAACAGACTTAATCACACAAGAAGTGTGTAATCCACCAATCACACACGTCTTCGAGTGCCTTACTGCAGTTATACTATGGACCATAGAAACACAGAATCTGAAGGCAGATAAAGACCGCTTGGACCACCTAGTCTGCCCATTTCCCTACCTAATAGATAAGCTGCAAATCCCAGTTAACCAACAGCCTACTTCCTCCTACACCCCACTAGAATTGCCTTATGTCTCTCCCATGCATTCTTCAATTCCCCAACTGTTTTTGACTCTACAACCTCCTCAGGAAGGCTGTTCCATGCATCTACAACCCTCTCTGTGAAGAAATACTTCCTCACATTACCTCTGAGCCATCCCCCCTCTATCTTCAAATTGTGCCTCCTTGTTCTGGCACATCTCTTTTTCTGAAAGATGCTACCCTCTTGGACTTTGTTGATTCCCTTGAGGTATTTGAAATTTTCTATCATGTCCCCACTCTCCCTCCTTTCCTCGAGGCTATACATCTTAAGCTCCTTTAGTCTTTCTTCATATATCTTCTGGTGCAGACCCTGCACCATTTTAGTTACCCTCCTCTGGACAGCCTCCACCTTGTCTATGTCTTTGAGGAGATGGGGTCTCCAGAACTGTACACAGTACTCCAGATGTGGTCTTACCAACTGTCTGTACAGAGGACAACAACTTCCTGTTTTACTGGTGATGCCTCCATGCATCCCAGTATCCCCCAGCCCTCCTTACTGCTTTCTCACATTGCTGGCCCACCTTTAGGTCATCTGATACGATTAACCCCAGGTCCCTTTCCATTTTTGTTTCTGTCAGTTTCTCACCCCCCACTGTGTATTCTTTCCCTGGGTTTTTGTTTCCCATGTGCATTACTTTGCACTTCTTTGCATTGAATCTAAGCTGCCATACATTTGACCATTCCTCCAACCTTGCCAAGTCCCTTTTCTTCCTTTCCACCCCACCTTGCATATCAACCCTGTTGCAGATCTTTGTGTCATCTGCAAAGAGACATACCTTTCCTTCCAGTCCTTCTGCAATGTCACTTATAAAGACATTAAAAAGTACTGAACCCTGTGGTACCCCACTAGTAACCCCTCTTTCTTCACTGTGGACCCATTTACTATTACACTCTGTTTGCTGTTGTCCAGCCAGTGTTTTACCCAGGCTACCACCCTGGGACCCACTTCCAGGCTGGCTAATTTGCTTATTAATCTTTTGTGGAGGACTGTGTCAAATGCCATGAGTAAATACATTTTAATTACATTTAATTAGGTTTTTGTTAGTTTTAATACATACTCTTCCTCAGCTGAGCATTAATGCAGGAATTACCCACAGGTGAAGACCTTAGCTGACCCATCAGGTTACAGGATTTTTTATATCCATTTTATAATTAAGCAATAAGGCATGACAGGGTGTGGTATTCATGGAATATCATCATGCCTTGGGCGGTTGGGCATGAGGCCGCAGGTCGAGTGCGCCCAATGACCCGAGAAGTGACGATATCCCATGATATACCACACCCTGGAGTGACTTATTGCTATTATGAACAGAGTTCGAAGTTTTATAAATAAAAAAAAATAAAACAAACAAGTTTTAAACCATTTTATGATTGAGTTTTTGGATGGTGTAGGAGTACATTTTGAAGACATATTTCTCAAACAGCAGACAGCAAGGATACTGGTGGTGCCTGAACTTTTTTGAAGCCGTAATGATGTAGCCTGACATCATCACGGCTTCATAGAGCTCTGGGCCAATCAGATTCTTCTATTTATGATCCTTGGTTCATAATACAGTATAACCCATGCCCCAGGTTGTTGAAGGCACTTGGCTTACAAACAGGACAAAGATTACAGCACAGCCCAAACCTCATTGTGTGTTATTGTTTACATACTGTAATGCACTTCTTGCTGCATGTTATTGTTTACTTGAGAACCTGTGAAGTATACATTTTAAACGTATAAGATTGCAAGATTTTAAACTTGACATACTAAGACCTGTCTTCTTGTTTCAAAAAATACATTTCATACGATGTGAATATGTGCAGTTATGATATAATTATGCAGCCTGTCTGAAAAGTTTAATTTATTGTACATTGTCCAGTAAAACACTGGAACCTGGCACCATGAACCACAAGGGCTAAAGAAAAAAAACAAAAAAAAAAAACAGAATATGCTGTTACAGTAATACTGTTCCTAGTCATTAATTATTCCATGATTCAGATTGGGGTTTTAAAACTAATCAACACCAAGTAGCTAATAATAAAACATTTCACATCTAATAATTCTGCCTTAAAATACTTGTTGAACCTGAATAACAAATGAATACTGAACTCCACTTAAAGCCTTACACTGACAACAATGATTTGTTGTCCGTTAGTATAGTATGCCCCCCGAAAAAGCAGAACCGATTTGAACGTTTTCAGAATCGAGAATAACACGGACTCTACCCTTAATTCATGTAGCGGAAAATTGTTTCCTTAATCCAAGTGGAGATACTCAACACTGACTATCACGTTTAGAATACCTGTTGTACATTATAATTTTTCTAAAAATACTTCTTCGCATGCAATACGTTGACCATTTGTCTTATATTTTCCAGTGCGAGTGTTATAAAAAGTATTTGCGATATATACCGCGATTGTCTGGTAGCCTGCAAACTATTTCTTTGCAGCACTGTCACAGTTTTAAAATACACAGAGTAGCAAGCATGCTCATTGACCAGCAGGATTCCTCAACGAGGTGATATGCATAATATTTTTTAAAAGAGACACAAATCTATGTAAAAACAATTACCATTTGAATGAGCCTGTCATACTACTGTTTTGCTTCTGAAAGAACAACACGTCATTCATTAAGTCATTCAGGATGTGACACTGGCTGTATTCCACTAAACTTTCAATTTCCAGTTCCATGCAAGAACTAACTGTAGCTTCCATCCTTCAACACATACCTTAGCCCGCAGAAGCTTCATTGCTCGTTTCTTTGTTAAAACAATTATCAAACGTTGGCCATGAAATGAGCACATTGTATCCACTCTCAAGCAGTGTGATCCAAAATACTCCTCCCGGCCTAAGGAGGCAACCCTTGCAACTTCCACATTGCAAGTCCCCAACCCTGTTTACAGACTTACCGGTCTTCTCGTGATCATACCCCACGATAATGAAATAGTCCGCCAGCCTTGCCATGTTTGAGGAATTGCTGAAGCAATTATTGGGAAATTGAGCATTTTCCTTTCTGCCAGAGCTCAGCCATGTTTGCTCTCCAAGCGTCTAATGCGGCTGCGCGCTCCAGGCTTGACCCTAATTGGGCGTGGGCAGCGTGGTTTACAAACACAGGCCGAGCGCTGCTCTCCTGTCAGTCAGTCAGTCGCTTGAAAGCAGCAAGCAGAGGAACTCTACCGCACCCGAGTCCCAGCTGCAGGGGAATGTCTATCGATAGCACCACTACATGATAGCTATTCTTTGAGACGTGCACTGAATGAAAGGCTTGCCTCAGCAGAACACTTGTCTTTTCCTATAAAAGTCAACTCTTTCCTTTGGGATGGCTTATTGTAATTATAACAATTGGCGCCTTTTTTGTCTTTTCCAAGGTCATAACTCTAACTGGAGAACAGGTTTCCTGCTTTGTGTTACCTTGCTGAATAGGAAATATTCGGTACTGTGTGCGGTATGTATGGCAGGCAAGTAACAATGGGGTTTAAGTCAACAGGCAGCTAGAGAAAAACAGCAGCAGATCAGAATGACATGATAGATTAGTTTTATTTCTTATTTAAATAAATAATGTTACATTACTTACTGTTCACGAATCAGTAACGGCTGGTGCACCATAATTATAAATATTAGGTTTCACTTGGAGGCGGCATTTATGCACTCGGCTAACTGAGTTGGAAGTGCCGAGAGATCTTTAACATCAACCTGAACCGACAGGACCTCTATTTAAAGGCTCATCCAAATTTTAGTGCATAATGTGGAACATCACCCACTCGACCTGGGACACAATCTAAGTGGTTGCCCACCTTATTGTGGGACAACTGAGATATACTGTACAAGTCCAAAAAAGGAATCCATTGTATGTAGCTGACAGTTTACAGTACCCTTCGAGGCTGGATGAATATATATATATATATATGTATGTGTGTGTGTGTGTATATATATATATATATATATATATATATATATATATATATAAAATGGGATTTTCAAGAAGTAACCAATTAGTCAAGAATCTGATCTAAACCACCGTAGGCTTGAGTCTCACCTACAGGGCCAGATTAACAATGGGGCAGACTGGGCAAGTTGCCCAGGGCCCGAGTTTGAGGGGGCCCCCAGAGTTACTGTTTTTTTTTCTCCTTCGCTCAGATTTTTTTATAGATATATAGCTGTATGCCTGTTGCTGTTGGTCACCTGCAGGGGGTAGGGGTCAGCATGCAACACACATCAGAACGTTTGGGCAGCATCATTCAAGTGATCATCATGATGAAAGCAAGGCTGGATGTCAGTTTCTTTGGTTGCTTAAAGTTTTATTTTGCTAATTCCTCCTGGTTCCCAAACGGAGGCTAGCCTGCCCTTAAATCTTCAGCTGTCTCACTGTCTTCTAGTGTGACCCTGTAGTGACTGGAGTCCGAGTAAGTAGAGTGAAAAAAATAATAGAACCCAGTCCTGTTGCTTTCTTTCAACTAACTCCCCCTGACCAATCATAAACAACTGCTATGCAGTGTGTGTGTGTGTGTGTGTGGTGGGCAGGATGGGGGCAGCAGCATTATCAGCTCCCTGCTTGTTATTAGTACACCACGTGCTGCATTAATAAAAAAGAGGTTCAAGTGAAGGAGGTGGGTGTGGTCCCCACTCTTCCAGTACCATAGGTGCCGGAACAGGGGGGGCCACTAGGGCCATGGCCCTACCTCTTTCATAAGTGGCCCTATCACTTTTTGCTATCATGGTAATATATTTAATAGGGGAAAATGTACCCCTTACGTCCTTGGCCCTAGCACTTTTCAAACCGTCCCGGCACCACTGTCCAGTACCTGTCATATTAGATCATGACCTGCTGGGATTTGACTCTCTTCTGCAAAAGAAGGACTTGAATTCTTCCTCTGGTGTGTCTGCAGTGACAACTAGAGCACAAACCAAAGCCCAACAGAAGCAACAGCTGGTGGATATATTCTCTTTTGAGGACTCTGACTTACTCGAGTCTAGGGTAAACCTTAAGAAGATCAAGGGGGAGGTCAGAAGGGCCAAAGCAGCCAGAAGGAGGGACACTGCAGAGCAGCCACAGATTGAGTCACCTTGGAACACGAAGGACGTGATAACTGATCAAAAAAATAATGATACATTAAAACCATTGTTTGTTAAGGTGGGGACTGTGGATGGGGAAAAGCCTGTACTGGTGTTGAAAAATGAAATTTTGTACAGAGAATGTATCAATCTTCAAACTAAGGGAGGTATGCAAACAATTAATGATTCCTTTAAAATACAGGCAGGAGCTGATGAAACTGACACATGACATCCCTCTGGCAGGTCATCTGAGGCAAGAACATACTTTAAGTAGGCTACTCCACAGGTTTTATTGGCCATCCACGCAGCAGCAGGAGGTAGCAGATTACTGTCAAATATGTGAAAAGTGCCATAAAGTGACTACTGTGAGCAAAACAGAAAAGGTGCCCCTTGTACCTATGCCTATGGTTGAGGTACCCTTCCAGCGGGTAACTATGGATATAGTTGGACCCCTGGAGTGGAGTAGAAAAGGCTTTGAAGTTGTAGTTGGAAGCAGTGGTTAAACTGGAAATGTTTAGGTGGGAGAACTCTTATATCTAGATTTATAGGTGATGGAACTCTCCTGTTGTAGTCATTGGAAAAAGATGACAGGTGGTGGAACTGTCATACCATTTTTTAAGAGGTGGTGGAGTTGACATCCAGGCATTGGAACAAACAACAGCGGAGGAGGAGACATGTACCCCTTCATCGCCCAGTGGTGGTGGCACCAGTCCAGGCCAGTACGGCACAAAAGCGACACCTGGTGATGCCCCAGACTCACAGGGCACCCCAGACACACCCCAGGACAAAGACACAGGAACATCTGCTGGACCACCACCTGCTAAATGTGCCAGACAGATACCAGCCAGCAGCCCCCTAACCACATACTACCCTGACCTACGGAGGCTGGAGTGGGAGAGGCTACAGGCAACCAGGGAGCAGACACAGGCCCTGGATCAGGTCACAGGGATCCTGTCCAGAGCCGCTAGGACACAGGAGCACATGTCTGAGAGGCTCACTGCCGGTGTCTGGGCGCAGGAACGCATAGCGGAGTCACTCACTGTGGGGGTGCAGGCGCAGGACCATCTCGCCATGGAGCTAGCAGCCAGCATCCATGCCCAGGAGAGGGTGGCCGATGCCCTCATGACCATTGCCAGAAATATAGGTGGCACATGCCCCCAGACACAACCTGCAGTGGCGCACCGCACAGTCACAGGCAGGTCCCAGGGTGCAGGGACAGGCATGGGGCACCGGCACAGGTCCCACAGTACGTACCCAGGGAGGACGCAGGCCATGAACATTGAGGCCCATGCTCAATCTTGATGCAAACACACCAGGCACACACATGCCACATCACGCACAACACATGGTGGTAGACACACAGGTGGAGGGTATCACACATGACGAACACACGCACGGAAGGCCCCCCTGTAGTACTACTACTGCAGGTCCACAAAGGGCACAGTAGCCACCCATTCAGGGTTGGTGGCACAAAAGCTGTGCTGTGGATGCATAGGGGGACCAATGGGGCCCATACATTCACTGAGCCCACCTGTCCCATGATGGGGCACAGTCAGTGATGAGTGGTCAACAGGACCGCATGGATGGGCCACCTGGGCTGGACCATGCCAGGTTCCCCTGTACAACATACACGTTGGTCAGGATGCCCTTGGTGTCGCACACAGCCTGGCAGTTGATACTGTGGAACCCTTTCCGATTCCAGTAGGCCTCCTTATTCACCGGTGGAGAGAGTATCACCGCATGGGTGCAGTCTGTTGCACCCAGTGTGTGGCTCACACAGGTGACATCACCTGTCACCCTCTGGAAGGACCCCTTGGCATAATACTGCAGGGCACACATCACTTTCATCTCTATGGACATGACCTGGACCATGATGTGAGGGGCTGAACCTGGCCCTGGACTAGCTCACATATGTACCACAGTGCGGCATGGTCAGCACAGTACTGCTGAAGGCATTCTGTGTCCCTCAGTGTCTGTGCCAGCAGCCTATTCCAGAACACACATGGGCATCCCTGTTGTCTCCATCACTGCAAACCACTTGAAGGCATCCTCAGTAAGGACAATGTGCATCAGTGCACCTGGGTACATCCTGGACCAGCAGGCACCCTGCCACATGAGAGGTGTTTGACCTGTGGCAGTGTAGGTGTCCTGTGGAGTGTGTTGCATGGCTGACCATTGCTGCTGCACACCCTTTAAGGGGCAGGGTTGGGCATGTGAGCTGGGCATGGCACATACTCTGCCATGCTGCCTAGCTCATGTGGCAGTGTGTCACTCTCATGTAGTTGACAATGGCATGCACAGCTCATAGTGGGACCAGTGGTGATTATGAGCGTGGCCTACCATGGCTTATTCGGATGTCGTTGACCTGCTACCAGGATGCCTGCCCAGTGGGGAATGTTTGGGAGAAGCCAAATGTGAGTACTGTACCGCTTGTGTGTGTTGGGGGGTGGCTTGGTCACTGGTTCCCTGGCTCATGCATACCACTCTGCTGTGTTTTGCAGGCCTCACCTGGTTGGCCGGTGATGATGGTCCAGCAGCAGCTTCACCTGGGGGAGGATACCACAGGTGCAGAGGAGGGAGGTGGACCCCAGACATGCCCATGTACTGTACCTGTCCCAACTGAGGACACCCCACAAGGTGGTATATAAAGATTAATGCAAGGACCTGTGGTCCATCCAGGTGCCATCAGAGGTGGGTGGTGTGCGTGGTCATTGTGTGGGTGTCAGTGTGTATGTGTGATACACAGATGTGTGTCCCTGTATCCCCCTGTATTTTCTTGTCATTTCAGAGGTACAGAGGTCCAGTACAGAGGCTGGTCATTGTAAAGAGGCCATTCATCAGAACCACCCACCAGCTAAAGCTCTTCAGAGTCCTCTGATTCTGCCTAGTGTCATTCTGTAACCTGCAGTGCATTGTGTGCTGTCCCATTCCCAAGTCTCTTCCTGTACTCCTCCCTACCCATTGGTTTGCATTAACGGCATTCTTGTTGCATCTGTCAGGTCCTTGTCCCTTTGTCGCCCTGCCACTCTGTGGTCCAGGCATGCATGGTGTGTGTGGGGTGTGTACTGCTGTCATGTGTTTATGCTGTGTCTGCAGTTGGTGGCGTGCTGGCCACTGTACTGTTCACGACAGGCCCAGGTGACCATCGCAGGTGTGGGGCATGTGTGATGGGTGTGGGACTGGAGTTCCCTCTGGGATGGGCCATACTGTGCTGTGCAACACTGGTGCCAGCATTGTGGTTGTGGGTGGCCACTGGGATGTGCTCTGGGGGGGGGGTTGCTGTCTGGCGGTCCACTGTGTGCAGGCAACCATGCTCACAGGTCCCATGTGTCTGCTGTGTATGTGCATGCAGTTACTGTTGTCCTATCCTGTGGTATTCATGTTCATCTGTGGCTGCCTGTGTTTGGGGTAGGGTGCTGTTCATACTGTGTTTGGTGCCTTGCCGTGCTGATAATCCTTCTGTGGTGTGGGCTTTCTGTGTGGTTGTGTACCTAGCTGTGGGGGGGGGGCAGCAACTCGTGGCAGTGTGTCCATGTTGGTTCCAGCATGCTGCAACCATGTGTGGTCCCTGTGCCACCCTGTACTTGAGATGCACATGATGTGAGGCCTGTGGATGGTGGTCATGTCGCCCTGTTGTTTTGGCATCCCGCAGTGGCACATCCATTCTTCTGGGGCCATCGCCTGTGCTGGCCATTGGTGCCCCTCAGCGCCTGTCTTATGTGCCCGCTGTTTATGTCTGCCTCAATGCCATGTAGGCCAAGACCTGCAGCCATGCACCGCTTTTGGACAAATGTGGCTTCGTTCAACTGCATATGGCATGCTGTGCAGGTGGACTATGTGGCCACACCCCTATGGGCCTGTGGAGCCCTGTCTGCACACATGTTCACTCTGCAGGGCTGCGCACACTACTACGCATGTTTTGTGCATATAGTGCACCCATGCCCTACGTGCCTGGTGCGCATATCCCCCTATGTGCATTGTGTATGCGCCCTGTATATCTCTTATGCACCTTTGTGAACAGGCCCCCATGTGCACACTGCACCGCAGACCATGCATTGGATTTTGTTTTCTTATTTTTCGAGGACCAGAGCCACACAGGATTCTCATGCTTAAGAGCAGGTCAGATTGGAGACAGCAGCACTGCTCAACAGCAGAATGCAAAATAAATAAAACCATTCAGCTGCTGGTTTATTTATTGGGTACATTATGCTATCATGCTAATTTGTATGCCAACATACCTTCCAGTGTTATGGGCTTGTTCCCAATCCCTAGTTCCAGTAACGCTTGGCAGTGCTGAGTGCTAACACTCAGTGAGAATGTACTCCAGCCATGCAACTTCAAACATTCTAACCTTCTATTTCCACCCCAAGAGATGGCATTCAGAGTACCTGGAAACCCCTCCAAATGCATTTTAAGGCATCAAAAACCATTCAGCTTTTGGGAGTGTAAGTGCCTCCCAACTTCCCACCTATTGATAAAATCACGGGGGACCCCACAATTACTAATTGCCCATGGCCCCACAACTTGTTAATATGGAACTGCTCACCTACACACAACCACACATATAAAATCTGGTTTCTTTTCCTGATTAATTCAACAGGATTGTGCATCTTAAAATGGCACTTCGATGCAGGATTCTGCATTATAATCCTACTTCGAATGAGAATCCAATCTTATGCCTATTCAGAAATCCTACTTCGCGCCTGACATCTGTTTTTTCCCACATGAAATAATGGGACATTCACCATCTCATAACTTTGATTAATATTTTTCCACCAAATCTTCAAAAGGCACATCTGTGAGGCCAAGGCTTTCTACCCTGAAGAATTCAGCCAAAACAGCAAAACCCTGTTTTTTCAACACTGTATCTCAAAAACTACAAATGGGATTGACACAAAATTTGGCACGTCATGAGACCTACCCCTAGCTGCAAAGCATGCCAAATAATGTGTACATCCCTTAAACAGTTGCAAAGTTATTAAAGTGCAAAGTGTGATTTTTTTTTTTTTTTTTTTTTTTTAGTATTTCCATTTATCCTTCTCCTCGGTGGAGCAGTCCCCATGATTTCCGGCCACCAGCACCTGCAGCTCCGGACTGGTCATACACATGGCCACACAAAGGGATGGCCTTTCATTGCTGCGCACCCTGGTTAGGTGCCCCTCTCAGATCTGGGGGTGCAGGGCACGGCCATCAGCCACAGAGATTGCCTCTCACAATTTTTTCCCCTGTAGGAGCCAGACGTGCAATGGCATCAGAGCACATAGTGTCGACACCTGCTGCACTCTCCCATGCATTATACCTGCCACTGTAATGTGGCTGGCCTCTGCCAGGCACCGCTACAGAGCAGTGCATGACCCCTACCCAACCCAGAGGAAGGACAGCAGTCATCTTATGCTCAGTCCTTCCTCTCCCCTGCCAACCTCCGACGTCTTGAGTCTGTTCCTGAACCCAGGTTGCTGGTATGGCGTGAGGTGTGGTGTCCAGTGTCTCAACCCTCAGCACCACCAGGCCAGCCAAAAGTGTGAGGTTTAACATTAAACTGTCCTACCAACCCTAACTATGCCGGCACTACTGCACCAGTATAATATATGTATATTCATAGCAAAAAACTCAGTTAATGCATTAGTTAGGGTTGATTCTGTACCAACAAAAGTCTGGAAATTCGATGTTAGGGTTACCAACCCTACCCCCCATAACCTCCACCCTCCACAGACCAATAGGTGCCAGCGTGTGCCTTGGGGTCATCGACCCTAACTCTCACCCCATTCCATGTGTAAACAAGCTGCAATGGCACAGTACAGGAGAATGGGGTGAGAGTTAGTCCGATGACCCCAAGGCACACCCCAGCCTGTTGATCTGTGGAGTGGTGGGGGAAGGTTGATAACCTCAACATCGAATTTCCAGACTTTTATTGGTGTGGAATCAACCATAACTGATGCATCAATTGAGTTTTTTTGCAATTAATAAATATATATATATATATATATTTATACACACACACATATATATATATATAGCTCTTGAGTGTGTTAATTATGCCGCTAAGATTGGACACGTTTAGCATGATGTCATCTCCTGCAAGTTTGGGAGCATGAACTGTGAAAGTGAGCAGTTCTGACTTCTCACTCATATATGGATACATACATGCATCACCTCGGTTTCCCGGTACATGAGGATGCCATCCAACAGAAACTTCACCCCAAATGCGATGCACTTCACAGGAATAAAAGGAATATCCTACTTCCTGCCCAATGAGAAATCGTTTTGAAGATGATACTTCCTGTCTTTGACTATGGTGACATTGTTTACAATGCTGCTCCCAAGTCCACCCTGGTCAGACTGGATCCCCTCTTTCACTCCTTCAGCCACTTTGCACTGGACAGTACCACCCACCACTGCTCACTGTTCTCCTCCATCTCTGTCCCCTCCCTTGAGGCCAGACACCTCAAGACACCTCACTCATTGTCTCCTTTATCTCTAAATTCTGGTTCACCACCCCTCCTTTCCTTGCATTCCTCCACTCTCCCAGTACCCCTTAACTCCCTTCACAACTCTGGCTCCCACTCTCTCGCACTACTCCAATGAGATCCTCATCTGATCAAGCTGCCTTCTCTTTCTGCCTCCCAAACTATGGGGCTCTCTTTCTCCTACGATCTGCTCTGCTCTCTCTTCTCACTTACTCAAATCACTCCTTCATAACTTCTCCTCTCACTCCTGCAGCTGCACCTGGAACTGGGTCCTAGGCTTTTGCTTGATGCCCTACGTTCTCTGCTCCCACTTTGCCTGCACCCACATCAGTGCAGCTCTCTCTTTCACCCTTCTTATTTGAAATCATTGGTCCCAACGCTATATTGCATATTGCACTCTGCTAATTGATTGCCTGGGACCTATCACCTCACTTCAACTCATCCTTCCCTATCCCTACATACCAGCACTGTTCCCCTTGTAACACCAGCACTGACCCGCATCAGCTTTAAGGTTGACTTCCCAACCCTGTTGCCACCTCCATTGTCAAACATTCTTATCCGAGTTTCCCTCCCCCTCCCATGGCGGGTCCTTAAACATGGAGGGGAGGAGTTGCCTTAGGAAATTGATTTGGTGGGTGACAAGTTGTTGACACAAGGCCCCAAAAGTACCCAAACTTCATCCCCTGAGTGAGTTATTTTCCATCGTCATTACTCCCAGGCCACAAGTTACAAACTGATGCTTCAGACATGACTGTGAATGCCTTCTCAAAGCCCAGTGTCAACATTCTCCCTCTCTGGCCCAGTGCAAACATACTGCACTGCTACCTGTGGTCACACTGGCAGAAGCCTAACAGTAACACAGGTCACCCTCCTTCCCTACCTGAACAGCTTTCTTTGAGATCTGGCTCTGGGCTCATTACTAAATCTGTGTCACCAGTTTCCTAAGACAGTTACTTTAAACAATTTTTTTTTAATTGCACCTTTAAAAGTTAAAATAATGGAAGTAAAATCCATCATTAAATGCATTTGGAAAAAAAAAGTAACAAAACCTCCAACTGAATGAAAGCTGGTGGTTGGTTTCCTGAGTATCTCCACTAGTTGACAAATTACTGTACAATAAGGGATATCAGGAAGGGCAAGAGGTTATAGATAACAAAAGAAAAGTTAAAAAATGAAAAGCATACAAAATATTCCTTGTTTAAACTGAATACACAACTGGATCTATAAATTGGGGTTTTACCTGTCCCATTTCCAAGGAGGGGCATTTTACTTCTTAAAAGTTCTACTTAATTGCAGGGATGAAAGATAACCCCCACAAGTCAAACAAGTAAATTAAAATAAAAAATATATATACTTAGTTCATATTGTAGGAGGCTTTAATACCTCTACCTCAGGTGTTTTTTCCAATGGACGATGGCTGAAAAAAAGAGTACCTGGAGATTCATGTTGTTGTTGTAAATAATGAATGTGGAATTGATCCACAGAGGGCTGGGGAAAAATGACACGATTTTTGTTCAAACAATTGATAAAAAAAAAAAAAAAAGCTGTACGAAGAACTTAAATTTCTGGTTTCAGTTTTAATAGATTGGTGTTCCTTTTTTGTTTTTCCCCCTGCAAAGTTTTCCTCACTACAGGTACTTCCTACAGGGATCTGTCCCACATATACACTTAATACAGATCCATTTCTGTGGAGACTCCATAAGCCCTGCCAGTCCGATGTTGGAATCTATTAGAGTGCTCTCAACTTCAACAGGATGAACATGCATGTTGTCAAATGTGAATTCCTCCTTAAGCGGAATGCTGCATGTAGCCAAGAAAGTGATTCAAGGCAGTCTCTCATCTATGTTGTTGATAAACATATTGTGCACCTGCAGGTTGGGATTACAACTATGTTTCACAAAGTGTGAGATGTTTCCATAGTATGCAGCATCCACAGTGTAAATGTCTTTCACATAGTCCAAACCAAACTGAGTCAAATGAATCTGTCCCTGACATTCAATGGTAACCCCCATCACCCTCACCCAAACCATCAGTTCCTAGTGCCTAGTGGTACCCCGTCCCTCACTCAAGCCCAAAGTACTAATTCCCTGGTGTCCAGTAGTCCCCCTTCCTCATTCTGCTCCAACCCAAGCAGTCTGTGATGTTCAGTGGTACCACAACCATTAGTCCTTGGTATGCAGTGGTACCATCCCTCACCTTGCCTCCCATACAATGGCTAGCAATAACCCTTCTCTCACTTCCTTGGCTGACCACCATCTAAATAACTGAACAGCAGTTGCAAAAGTGCAATGTGTATTACAATTTGGGTTACAGTTTTGTTGTTTAGACATTGACTGGCTGAAAAAGCAAGAGGAGAGTAATTGCCAGACACCATCTGGGGGCTTGGCGGTATGTGTGGTATTGTATTCAGCAACACTGGTGGTGGTCTCCTGGTAACAGCCTAAAAAGTTTGGGAGGGTAAGAGAAGGAAGAGGGGAAAACAGTGATGTAAAAATAAACTACAGGGGTTGGGCATTGAGTGTCAGAATGGGGGATCTTTGGCAGCACCAGGCTTGAATTCCTGGTGCCAGCCTTTGATGAGGAGTGGGGAGAAGGGACATTTGGGACTACAGTGTGATAATGGGTATGTGCTCCCAGTGGCCTCAGTTGAAAACTGTCACCAGGGATGGGCTACTTATGCCATTAGTTTAAAAGGAAAAGTAAAGTCAACACCTTGGATAGGCTCTCTTTGAGTCAGGGTTGGGGTTGAGCAGAAGGACAATAGTTCTTCACCTGGGTTGGGCTTGCCATGGCATTTTTACCTAACCAAACAAAGCCTGTCATCACCAATAACAGAAAGTACAAACAAGTGTTCTGGAGATTTGCAAACATGTGTTTGCTTCCTGATTTTCAACAGTTTTATTTGGCTTGAGATGTGGACCAGTGGTTTCAGCTATGGCACATACATTTGATTTATCATTTAATTATGTGTCTTTTTTTGTTTTGCACATGTGCAGTCATAATTTTTTACATTTTGTTTAGAACTTCTGTGTTTTTTTTTATTATTATTTTTAATGCCCAAGATACCAAAGGCTGCACCTTTTGGGAAGCATCTAATGGACTCAAGAGTTTAAAGGTTTCAAATCCAAGTCCCTTTTAGTTACTGATGAACAAAAATAAAATAGACATGTTTTAAAAAAAAATTATATTCCCGTACCGCGTACCATGAATACTTCTTATTCAAATCATACCAAACCTTTGTTTTGAGATGCCCCAGACTGTGGGCATATTAATTTACATGTCAAAAACAGGATATTAACATAGATGTGCCATAGTTGGTTGTGTGTGTGTATTTCTAAATATGTGTGTGTGTGTGTGTGTGTGTGTGTGTGTGTGTGTGTGTGTGTGTCTCAAGAATTTTATATTATTAAAGTTGTTCCTCTACCACTTGTCTTGCCCCACTGATTCTGCATATACTCTTCTTAAGTCTGTTAGTCCTTTCTGTTTTTGCTGGTTCAGTGTACTTTACTCTTTCTGTACACTGACCTTTTCTTCCTAATTGCTTTAAGCACAAACCTGCAGGTGTTGCACTTATACCAAAACAGGCACATTTATGTGCCCTATTAACTTATTACAAATTATAGACAATTATGAGAATGAAAAGAAAAAAACTGTACTTCAAAAATAATGATGTTATGGAGTGTGAATTGGTGCCTTACTACAGTATCACTAGGTACAGGTTCACCATGCTTGAAATCACAAGGTTACAAAACTGGTGCAAGTATATGATCATGATAGGCTATTTCTGCACTTCTTTCAGCTACAGGTAAGCCTAATACCTCATTGAAAAAAGCCGTTTATAGGATTTCAAACAGAAAGGGACACTGAGCTGTATACATGAATAATAATTCCAGCATAAACCCCATGTTACTAATGTAATTCAGCAGTATCTCATTTAGTTATTTAGAAATTGGTGACTGGAAAATGCACAGTGAGCCAAAGTACATTTCAAGGTGCAACACAGGAGAAGGGTACAGTACATAGGAGAATACACCATATATGCAAAAACAAAATAACAGTATAAATACAATTGCAAACATATACAAGTTAGTGCAAATGGAAATCACCATGGACCAAAATAGGCGAACTACAACAACTGTGGCTCTGCATCATGGTAAGCAATGATAACATATATGATAAACAGGGTGCAAAATAAATTGGGCGTACAAAAATCAGCAGTCATAGATAAGCAGAATACAGGGTCACCAGAGAGGGGTATGCAATGCAGTAGCCCTTAACAGAAGTACTAGGTGGCCAAAGAGGAACCAGGAGCAGGAACAAGATGCAATAATATGTACAGATAGGACTCAAGCTGCTTGAGTGAGCGGTAACAAGAGGAGAGATGGAGCTGTGGTAGTAGATTATTCCAAAGGGATGGAAGGTAGATGAATAAGGCAGTTGCCTTGCAGTAGTTTTGCAGTGATGGGCAGCAACACATTTATTTGTTTATTTATTGAAATTTCAATGAATACCTTTGAGTACAAGTGCTCTTTTAAAAATGTTCCATGTTAGTGACAGAGATTACAGGGTAACATAACAAATAGAAAAAGAAAACTCCAGTGGAATATAGTCAAACAAGTATGTAATAAACAGGCTAGATCAGTAGCATACAATCTTACAGTAATGTAAGTAAACAGAAACAGTGTAAAACAAACATAATAAGGGTGCATGGTCTCAAAGCCAGAGTATGACACAGTTCAAGTTGTACACCAAGAGGGATGTAGTTAGGATGATTTGCAGTTACAGTTGTGTTGACCTGTTAGGGTTGCCTGTAGTGTTCTCTCAAATTGGTCAAACTCTGGTAGATTTAGCAGGGTTTCAGACAGCAGATTTAACCAGCCAGCAGCCCTAACACCAAATGAATATCTGCCTAACTGAGTATGACGAAAAGCAGTTCAAGGACATTCTGAGCCATGCTCCTTGTGTTGTAAAGATTGGCAACAAGGCAGAAGCAGTGAGTTATGCCTGGGGAGGTTGCTTCCAGTAGCACCTTCTTAGCTAGCAGGCAAGTCTGGAACTTAATTCTGCTAGGTGGGGTAGCCAGTTAGTTGGGTATAGAGGGTGTGGCTATGGGTGTGCTTGCCTGCCCCAAGCTCAAAGCAGCAAGCCTTATTACAGATAAAATATATTTTGCTGAGAACTGAGTCATATGCAGTTGCATAAGACCGGGAGGCCATAGTCAACTAGCAACAGTACTGAGCTTTCCACAATGAGGTGTCCAGCATCTCCAATGAGGTTGGTTCCATTTTGGTACAAGCCACCCAGTTTTCTGTTTACCATGGACACAAGGTGGTCAATATGGTGAGCAAAAGACAAGGTATCATCCAGGATCACCCCAAGGTATTTAAAGGTTTTCACCTGCTCAAGTATATGTCCCAGGTTATTGTGGATGACAAGAGGGGTACCTTTTTCTTCATTTGCGGGCTAGTGAAGAGCATGGTCTTATTTTTTTTTTTGTAATTTATAACCAGTTTGTTATGGAGACCCATTTTCAAGGGCCTCAAAATTACTTTGGAAGATGGAGGTGAGGCTGCCATGGTCAGGGTTCCTGGAATAGAGGACAGCATCATCTACATAAAGAAGTATATTTGCAGACTGACAGGCATCAGGCAAGTGGATTATCAATAAGCCAAAGGCTGGGGGGCCCAGAATGGAACCCTGGGGAATGCGAATGGATACATTCCTAATGTCTGACAAGGAGCCCTCTGTCTTCACATGTGGAGCACAATCAGTGAGATAACTGTGAAACTAGACTGTATCTAGTAACAGGCCTAGGCCATGGAGTATCCTGAGAAGGAGCTTATGACTAAGTCAAAGGCTTTTGTCAAGTTGTTATAGATGGTGCTAGCCTTGTCTTCATTGTCAAGGGCTTCAAGGATGAAGCTGGAATACTCAATGCTGTATTGGTGCTATGTTTTGTTCAAAATACATTCTGTTGGGGACACTGTGTTTCATATTTTTCAAGGTATGAGACAGTTGATCAGACAGTATTCTCTCAAGGGATTTCGATGATGGGGGGTTGGGGGTGGAAATTGGCCTGTAATTGGGAAAGTTAAAACAGTCTCCACTTTTAAGGACTAGTGTAACCAGCACAGATTTCCAGTTTTTGGGGAACTGGGAGTAACGCAGAAAGAAGTTAAAAATTTTGGAAATGGGGGTAGAAGAGTTCCTCAACAACCAGGGCAAATAGCCTTATTTCAATGGAATAACCCCAAATTTGGCTTTACCTAACACCTTTCTTATATAACTAGAGGTGTCACTTTCTGAGTTGGGTTCAAAATAGAATTTAGGATACCCAGAATCAGGGTCCTGTGGGTGGGTGTCAACAGGATCGGGACATCTATTGAAGGGCAGGGTTAACTCAACAGGGATGATGACACTAATGTCAGTGAAGGCAATGTTGAATTTGTTAGCAATTTTGGTGGGCCAAGAACCTCTTGTCCAACAGCCATGAGCATTTTTGGTGATGTTTTTTCACACTTACCAAGGAGGTCTGAGACATTTTCCCAGAATTTCAATCTCAAGAGTGTGGTGTGCACATTTATGGAACACACACAAATAGAAGAAAGAAGCAAGTGCCTCAGCTGGGATATGAACCCAGGTCACTCAGAATACTGTTCCGGTTGTGCTATCAGCTACCCCACCAAGACCATAGGAAACTGGGCAGTCCCGGAGTACAGAAACCTGGGTTCAAGTCCCAGCTGAGGCACTTGCTTCTTTCTTTCTTCTGTTTGTATGTTTTCAATAAATGTTTACACCTCACTCTTTTGATTGATTGATTCAATGTTTGGGGAATAGCAATGGGGTATATAGTGCTTGTGTAACTTGTATTACTTTTTGTGGCTCAACTGTATTCCCATCCTTGAGTAGTAGGTATGTTGGTAGTGATTTGTAGGGAATAGAAGGCCCAGGAGCAAGGGTGAGAAGAGCGCTGGAGAAGGAGGAGGAGAGGATGTTGGTGGATGAAAAAACACTCCCTAAGCAAGGGAGGTGCTGTTAGCATAGGTCTTAAGAAAAGGTTGTGGGAGGAGCTGTTCCCCACATTGAACCACGGGGATAGTAATGTGATTATCTGTGCAACACCAGGTCGTGCATTGGAGAGGGAGTAATGTGATCTAGGATAGCTCAGTTTCCAATTGCTTTTGTGGCACAGCTGGTAGTGTAACTGTAATGGTGTTCTGGGTGGCCTGGCTTCAAGTCCCAGCTGAGGCACTTGCTTCTTTCTCTCTTCTATTTGTATGTGTTCCATGAATGTGCACACCACACTCTTCTGATTGAAAATGTGATTATCTGTGCAGCACCAGGTTGTGCATTGGAGAAAGAGTAATGCACTCCTGGACAACCCATTTCCCAGTTGCCTTGATGGTGCAGCTGGTGGCGGAACTGGAATCTCACTCTCATAGAATCATTTACTATTGCTCCAATTCTGGGTTAGCCAGACATTGCCATAGTAGGATTTGGCCAATTGGATCCTAGCAGTACCTTTATTCCTGGTTTCCTTGTACTTTTGCAGATAGACTGGGGACCCAGACTCCCTGGCCAGTGCCCACAGATTATCCCCCTCTATCATAATGTCAAGGGTGATCCATCCAGAGGGTGTACCTCTAACTTTGCTCTTTGTGAAGGGTGAAAATTTATTGCAGGTGATTGTGCATTCCATGACAAAAAATTCTAGGGCTAAATCAATATCAGGGATGGCATCAAGGGAGATCCCATTGTTATCCATGGTCCAGCACCCCTGACTGCACCCCCACCTAGCAGACAACAACACATATGTAGGTACATGTAGTAACCTTAGGGAGAAGACACATCATATACGCATAAGTGTCAGGATCTGTGTTCTACTGTATTTTACTAATGCATATTATGCTCCAGCATGTTTTACCAGTGTATCTTAGTCCTGGGAGATGCTTTCCACTATATTTTCACTGTATAATCATAAGTAAGGCAATAGTGCCATCTTTAGTGCTTGTGCACCACTATAATTGCAACTGACTTTGGACTTATAGAGATCCCATTGTTTGTGCTATCTAATGCAAGCTAAGCAACTTCTCATGTTAGGATGGTTACTCATGCCACCTGCTACTGTACAATTATATACTTTTTATGTATCTTCTTTAGTAGTTACCATAGCAATTATTGGGGTATAAGACCCTGTGTAGCACGTAGCTTCTCTGAGATGAGAGACTGCATTCACCTAGGTAAGGAAAACTGGAAGCTCTCCTGGTATATTCACTGTTGGTAGTAAGCCTGTATTATCATTTACCTGTAATAAATTACATTTATTACATGTGCACCACTTGTATGTTGTCTCTTCCTTTGTGCCATTCCACCAAGAACCTGAGAAAGGTAATTTATTACCACCTTACATTTGGTAACTGTGTGAAGGCTGGAAGGTACAAAAGAAGATTCCATTCAATTTATTTTGAAGTTGAGTAGTGTAGTGCGATTTTCACCTACTTGGAACTACTCATGTTTACAGTGGTAACGGTTGTGGCGGACCCACACCATCTTGGTCTCGGGCATGGCAGACCCACACTGCACCCCCTTACACTTCTTCTGTGAATGACTGCGTAACATCTTGGCATTACCGTTCACCCACTGGGGACCATAAAGCAGTTGGTGACATCACAGGTACATTTGTATCCTGTGCAAGACATACAGGAGACCTTGAAAGATCCTGCAGGCCTCAGATTCCAGGAACAGGATGATGATGATGATTCTGAAAATACTGATTGACAATTACAGGCCCCATATCAGATTGTGAGTGACTTGATGGTTAACACAAATGGACAGCCTTGTGTAAAGGCCATGGTCAGGGGCCGCCAACTTACCATGCTTCTGGATACCAGAGCAGCCATGTCAGTCCTCCATGATAGGACCCAGTCTCATCTGACTGGTCTACCAGCTGGAAGACCAGTGCCCAGGACGTAGATGGTACCCAACTACACACCTACCAATCTGTTCCTTACCTGTGGTGGTAGGCCACCTCAGGACTGCTTTTGGTTTTGACCTCATGGTATTATGTCATCACCCCAGCATAACTGACTTCTTAGCACTACATGCTGTGTAGTGGACTTAGCCAACAGGCTACTCCTTCAGATCAAGGAACAATGTCCTGCTGTCACTATTTCAGACTCACATGTGGTGGCAGCCATCTCCCATAACAACAAGGAGTATGACATCATGCTTTTGTTCAAAAGTCATGACTTGTTTTCTGACCTGGCACCCTTGCTGCAAAAACACTTTGACGTGTTTGCCATCAACAAACATGACTGTGGTAGGATGCACAGTACCATTGAAATCACAGGACCCAACCCTGTGAGGCAAAAGCAGTATACATTTCCTGCTGAAGCCTTGCCATCACTGAGGGAGACCATCCAATCACTGCTACAGCAAGGAGTGATTAGGACCTTCATTTTCACTGTTACTTCACCTATTTGGTCTGTGGAAAAGCCAAATGAGCTTGGAGACTCACAATTGATTACAGAAAACTTAATCAAGTTACCCCCAGTTGTGCCCCAATACTAGCATCAGCATCTGATGTGCTCAAACTGTTGACACCTGACAAAAAGTGGTTCACAGCTCTTGACATCTCTAATGAGTTTTGGTCACTCCCATTAGCACAGGAAAGCCAATACAAATTTGCTTTCACCTTTGATTGATGCCAGTACACCTGGACTTGGTTTCCCCAGGGCTCTCACAACAGCCCTTCCCTCTTCCATCTCCACATAATGGATGCCCTGCAGGAATTCTCCACACCCCAGTGTATCCTGCAGTACCTGGATGACTTGCTTCTTGCAACCACCATGAAAGAAGATCATTTGGTCCTTCTAAACAGACTTCTGTCTTTTCTGAAGAGACCAGGTCTCAACTGCAATGCCTCTAAAGCACAACTGCGTGAAAAATAGGTCATCTTCCTTGGCCTACTTATCACAGACCAAGGCAGAAGCCCAGCTGGCAAGAAGATCCAGGGCTTGCAAGATCTGTCACTTCCTACTAGTGTGATAACACTCAGATGCTTTTTAGGAATGGTCAACTACTCCAGGGATTTTATCCCTGACTTTGCCTTGAAGGCCGCTCTCTTGTATGAACTTCTGAAAAATGATGTCTCATGGACATGGAACACCACTCATACTGAAGCTGTTACACAGCTCAAGCAGGCTTTAGCCTCAGCCCCAGCACTGATCAATCCTAACCCAAATCTCACATTCCATTTGGAAACTGACACATCTGATGTGGCCATCTCTGCAGTGCTGGCACAAAAGTACAACAGGTACTTCAGGCCTATTGCCTACAGTATGCATCTAAGATGCTGTCCCCAGTAGAGAGGAAGTATAGTCTCTGTGAAAGGACACTCCTGGTAACCTTCTGGGCTGTCAAACATTTCATGTACATCATTGGGTATGCAGCTATTATCTTGCATACCTGTCACACCCCAACCAACTTTCTGCTTTCAGACAACTTAAAAGATGGTTCAGTTTCTAACACCAGACTTGCCCACTGATCTTTGCCTTAGCAGGACAGGGACATCAAAGTGTTACCTGAAAAAATGCTATCCATCTTGGCCCATGGCCTACTCTACACAGGTATGCCCCATGACTGTGCACTCCAACCTCCTGATTTACTTGAGTCAGGACCATTCTTACTGGCTACACCAGATGTTTTAGAGGATACCAGCATGTATCACTTCTTTACAGATGGCTCCACCTCTTATGTAGACAGACAGTAGGTAGCAGGATTTAGTGTGCTCACATTAGATCAAGATGGTGATTTCAGGCTCATTTCCATGAAATGCACTGTCATCTCCTCACAGTATGCTGAACTGGCAGCTATGGCCTGGGCTTTAGAGGTCATGCCCCATGGTGACAAGGATGTCATCATCTTTGCAGACTCCAATTGGGTCTGCTCATCCCTTGCTGAGTTCCTACCATTCTGGGAGAAAAATAATTGTACATCCTCTGATGGCACACCTGTCAAATACAGGGATCTGTGTATGTCTATACACACCCTGACCCAACAGTTTACTCACAAACTGTATATCCACAAAGTAAAAGTTCACTATAAATCTGACCCTTACTATGAGCTCAATG
Organism: Neoceratodus forsteri; assembly: GCA_016271365.2. Classification (NCBI taxonomy): domain Eukaryota; kingdom Metazoa; phylum Chordata; order Ceratodontiformes; family Ceratodontidae; genus Neoceratodus; species Neoceratodus forsteri. The sequence continues at coordinate 782,769,191 of CM028133.1, forward strand.
ATGGAGCTGACTCACTTTCCAAAGCAGGCACTGGGGAGACATGGACAATGGCTCACCCAAACTATTTTCTTAGCCGCCAGCACCAGGCAGAAACCAGTACCAGAACCATCACTGGACTTTTCTGGGGCACAGAAATTGACCCAGAGCTAAAAGATGTGTTCAAATTCCTGGAAAAAGGGATTGAATAGGCACTACCGGTGAGCAGTCCATACAAGAGACACTCTGACAACATATATTTGTCTAGTGATCAGAAACTCATCTGGTATCGAAAAGAGGATACAGGTGACAAACTGTGGGTTGCACCACAATTTTTGCAAACTGAATTCATCCATATGGTTCATGATACCCCCACTGGTGGACACCAGGGGGCAGAAAATATCCTCCAGAGACTTAAAACTGTCGTCTGGTGGCCTGGTATGGCCAAAGATGTAGAACACTATGTGGACAACTGCATAGTGTGTGCCCAAAAGAACCCAATTGTGGTGAAAAGAAATGCCAAATTGTTGCCACAAAGGCAAACTGGACCATGGAATGTGATACAAATCAGTTTCATTGGCCCCCTGACCAACTCCAGCCAGAACAACAAGTATGCACTTTGTCATCACAGATTTGTTTTCTAAGTGGGTGGAAGCATTTCCTACCAAGAATAACATGGCAACGAGAACTGTCAAGATCCTGGTGGATCAATTGTTCTCCAGGTGGGGCCTACCCTTAAAGGTAGACTCAGACCAGGGAACCAGTTTTACAGCTGAGCTGATGAAGCAGACACTCCAACTACTTGTAGCAGATCTAAAATTCCATAACCCTTACCATTCTCATTCCTTAGGCCAGGTAGAAAGGGCAAACAGAAGAATCAAACAGATGTTATGCAGATTCATCAATAACAATCCAAAGGATTAGGATTCCCTCTTGCCACTACTACTGATGGCAATCAGGGGCACTCCTGCAGCAACTACCCAGTGTACACCCTACGCGGTTATGACTGGTATAGGCATGAGATTACCTGAGCACCTGTTGATTGATCTCCCTACCCCTACTGCAGATAGAGTATCTATGGACAAGTATGTTGAAAAACTTCATAATGACATCATGAAGACTCACCTGTTCGCTACAAATCAAATGGGTAAAGCCTAACAACAAGCTAAAGCTCATTTTGATAAGCATGTCAAAGAAGTCAGCTGGCAATTTGGAGACCAAGTCATGCTTCTCCAATACAGACAACCAACTCATTCATTTGCAAGCAAATGGGAAGGCCCATATCCCATTGTCAACAAACACAGTCCTACTGTCAATCAGGTCCAAGTTAAACAGCAAAAACAGACTACTGACAAATGATTCCATGCTAATCAGCTCAAGTTGTATAAAGGTGACTAATTACTTTTCCTAACCCACTTAGGGTGGAATAGTACCACACACTTAACAATCCTTTTCTGTTTCTTTCAGATACACTAGCAAGATGGCAATCTTGCACCTCTTCATCCTGGTGGGACTACTCTCTCTCTCTGACTGATTCTCTGAACAAACCCCTTTTGACTGCCCTCAAACAATATGTAAAACACTTGCTTAGCAAACTTGAGCACTTAGCCCCAATGGAAGTTCATATTAATGTCCCCAACAAAATTATTACTGTTAAGGAAGGCTCAGATGCCTATCTTAATGCCAAGGTAGTAGCTCCAGACAAATCCACATTGCAAATACAATGGGAAACTGATCTTAATGGTTACACACTCCCTGTAGCTCATTTATGTAAAGGTACTTTCCATGGATGGCCTAACACAGGCATCTCACCCAATGGTAACTCTCTATTCGACAGACTTCTCCGACACATACTGGTCACTACAACCTTACTGCTTTAATAGATCCTGCCTTTTGTGATCACTTCACCTCTGAGGAGAAACATGCTTTCTGTCTTCATAACTATGTAGCTACTGAAGCTCTTTTTCTTTCTGTAGTCTTTTTCTTTCTGTACGTCTACATTTTTCAGTATGATGCTTACTGATATTGTAGCTGCTTATCAAACATGTACCAATGATCCAGTTAGTGGACCCCACACCACTGATCATGTAGGAGTTTTTAGACCTGCACTTAATACTAAACCTAGACCACACACTAAACGTGACATTGCAGATGTTACCGGTGCAGCAGACACCGTCTCTGGCCTTTTTGGCTCAGGCATGTCTATCTGGAACAAAGCAGATATAGCTGCTATTAAAGTACAAACACTTAATTTTCAGTAAGCTGTTAAGAATGATATCCTATCCCCACTGTTACATGGTGTAGATGGTTTAAGTAATAAAGAATGTTTTACTGTATATAACATGCAAGAAATTGCCAAAGGGTTCAATGATACTAGAAATAAGATGAATGAACTGATTTTTCAAAATAACAAGGAGGCAGACAAGCAATATATTGCCCTTGAACTTTTATGCTCTGCTTATGGTTCTTACATAATTGCCATTGTTAACAATCCCTTCAGGGACTTGAACACAGGATGCATTCCTGATATCCATGATAAAAGAATGGCTAAATGGTATTGTCCTCATTGCAAATTGAATGGCTGAATTACTAAGTGTGTGTCAAATTCTGTTAATATTTCTATATCTACTGCTAGAAATCTTTGATGTTTCACGATATCCTAATCAAGCACCTTGTTACTTTACTAAGAAATGCTCAATCCATGACAATATGTTCATTACTTTCACCATGTCACTACCCTGCTTTGATCTGCAAACTTCTGTTTTTTATAAATTTGCTGCTATTAATTCCATCAGACATCTTGATAACAACATCTACCATGAACGAACAGACTTACCCTCCTTGTTGGTCTACCACTCTGTTCTCCAAGCCTGGGTGGCACCCCATACGAACTGTTGCTTCAAGAAGGGATACATTACCTGTGCCGTTGTGATGTTTTTGACATTGTGAAACCTGTCTATGGCTACTCTGCGGAACATCTTGACCGGGCATTTACATTGGGTGATGATTTGTCATTCAACTTGACTGACACTGATGAGGATGATGAATCCAAATCTTCACAAGCTGCAGCTTCAGTGCCTGCCACCAAAAAAGCTGCATCCCGAAGCTACCTAGAAGAAGTACATTGCTTCACTTCATGGCTCACCAACCAGTCCTTTGCCTGTGCTATATGTCTACAGCGATGGAGGGTTCCTACTGTGAGAGTTACTTACAATTCCAATGGGCAGTATTGTGTAGTGACAAATCATAAATCCTTTGCTTATGGTGAAAAATATTGTGCTATTTGAGCTCCTAACTTCTGTCTTCCTCCAGAGCAGCAAACAGTAATAGGTCACACTGTTATTACTCCTGTTCCTCTCCCTGAACCAGATGTAATTAATATCAATCTGTAATACTTGCTTGCCTTGTCTCAACATTTGCCCGTGTTTAACGTGCTCATTGACCCTTTGACTCTTTCTTTAAAGTCTCTTTCAGCTAGAAAAGATTTGCATTTGATTTATATTAGCAATAATATTTCTAAGGCTGGTGATGCTCTAAATGATCTTATTCATGATGATGATTTAAGCACTGCTCTATCCAATACTTCGTTAGAAATGACTTGTAAAGCTTTCGTTATTATCCAAGCATTTTTGATTGTTTTTCTGATACTAACCCTTTGCTGTCTGTGATGTGCTCTAAGACAACACTGAGAACAACTTGAATTCCTTTACAAGGCTCATGCCTCAGGCTTGTAAATGACATTTTAGCGCCATCCCACTACTATCCTGAGATTGCTGCCCCTTTTGAGGCAACAAAAGAATGTTATCCATGGTCCAGTACCCCTGATTGCATCCCCACCTTGCAGACAGCAACAGATATGTAGGTACATGTACTAATCTTAGGCTGAAGACACATCATATAAGCATAAGTGTCAGGATCTGTGTTCTACTGTATTTTACTAATGCATATTATGCTCCATCATGTTTTACCAATGTATTTTAGTCCTAGCAGATTCTTTCCACTATATTTTCACTGTATAATCATAAGTAAGGCAACAGTGCCATCTTTAGTGCTTGTGTACCACTGTAATTGCAACTGACCTTAGACTTATAGAGATCTCTTTGTTTGTGCTATCTTATGCAAGCTAAGCAACTTCTCCTGTTAGTTAGGATGGTTACTCACGCCACATGCTATTGTCCAATTATATACTTTTTATGTATCTTCATTAGTAGTTGCCATAGCAATTATCGGGGTATAAGACCCTGTAGCATGTAGCGTCTCTGAGACGAGAGACTGCATTTACCTAGGTAGGGAAAACTGGAAGTTCTCCCAGTGTATTCACTGTTGATAGTAAGCCTGTATTATCATTTACCTGTAATACATTACATTTATTACATCTGCACCACTTGTTTGTTGTCTCTTCCGTTGTGCCATTCCACCAAGAGCCTGAGAAGGGTAATTTATTGCCATCTTACACAATCTAGATGGGCCACATGGTATTTGAATTCTGGCATGTTCATTTTGCTTATGACATGGTTGTTTATGGACTGGGAAGGAGGGCTGGGCTTTTGCTTCCCACAAGCATTGCACTGGTGAGCAGTTACTGAGGGTATCAGGCAGACCTTTGACATTACACTGGTGAGTGGTTACTGAGGGTGTCAGGCAGAATTTTGAAATGTTTTGACCTTGTCTGGCTCGGTGAGTTACCAGTACCCAATCGAGTAATGTCATACTGTTTGATTGATAATTAGATATGGTGTGATTGAGAGTCAGTAGATCATAGTAGGTAGGTGTATGAGGGGCAGAAGTGAGAATAACTATGGTGGGAGGGAGAAGAACCAAAATTTTGGAAGAAAAGAGGATCATTGAGAGAGGCACCTGGACATAAGAAGAGGGAGAGAGAGAGGTTAGCATAGGCTGAGCATTGGTGGGGTGAAGGGAGGAGAATTAGTTGCAAAATGACAGAAAACAGAGAGGAAATTGGGGCAGCACCATAGACAACATCCATTCAGTTCAAGTCTGAAAGTGTCATCTTAAGGAGAATCTGTCAGCAGACAGGGACTGTTAGGCAGGTCTTATTGCATTAGAGGGTGCCATGTTTGTGGTAGAGATTTTTATGGATAGCAATAATGTGGCTGGAGAAGTCTATGTGTAGATCCAGTCAAACAAAAAGGTACTTGAATTGAGAAACCTCATCGAAGGGGGTTCCATCCAGAGTTTTAAAAATTAGGTGAGAGCTGAGGCTTGCAAGCTTTTGACTAGTACCAAAGGAAATGGAAACTGTATTTTTGGCATTTTGTCATTTATTTATTTATTGCAGATTCAGTTTACATAACCTTTGAGCTAGAGAGCTCATTTACAAATGTTCCACATCATAAATCAAGGTGCAGAGACACTTTAGAGTTACACAAGTACAGCAGTTCCTCAGTGAATCAAACAAAGTTGTACAGACAATTGTGGGTAGTACATAGGACAAAGAGGTAAAGGGCAATAGGACATAAAGGTGCAAGTAAGTAGCCAACATGGTGCTGTAATGTTTTACTTAAGTGCTATATGTTGGAAAAGAAACTTAGATGAGGTATTGGAGGTTGGCAGGAGGATGTGCTGCCTGTCTGAGAGGGGGAGACTGGGTATAGCAGTCACATCCACCAGCCTGGGATACCATTAGCTAGTGTGACAGGTGTGTGTGTGTGTGTGTGTGTGTGTGTGTGACAGGAACTAGTGCTGGACATTGTTAAAGTCTTGCTGCAGCAATGATTCCAGATCACTGAACAAGGCACCAACAGCAAAATATATGGTGTTGTCAGCATACATGTGGATGTTTGTTTTGACACAGACAGTGGACAGGTGATTTAGAAAGATGGAGAAGAGGATTGGACCCAAGCTATAGTCTTGAGAGACCCCAGTAAAGATGGAGAGGGGAGACAAGAAGTCACCAACCTGGACCTACTGTACTGTAGCTGGCCATAGAGGTAGGAGTGGAATCAGTCTAATGATAAGGTAGAAAGTCCTGCTTTCCTCAACTTGTAGAGAAGTGGTAGGGCTACCATGTCTGAGGCCTTAGTCATGTCATGCAAATGCTAGCAGTAAATTGACCCAGGTCCATACCCTTAATGACTGGGTCAGTGACTCAGAGGAGGGAGGAGACAGTGGAATATGGTTTCTGGCAACCAGACTGGAAAGACAAGAGAAAGTCAGAGGTGTCCAAGAAAGTTGAGAGCTGAGTAAAAACAAGTTTTTCATGAAGCTTGGCTAGGACAGGTAGCAGGGAAATTGTGGCAGTTCCTATGGTACGGAAGAATCCGCACCTTTATGAAAGGGAAGAATTTTAGCCTGTTTTCACGTTTGAGGTATGGCCCTAAATTGGAAGGAAAGGTGGAGAAGAGAAGAAAGAGGTGCGCATATCATAGGATCAGAAAAGCGAAGTAGTTTAGGGGCCTGTCTATAAGGGCTATAACCTCTTGATGGACATATGAAGAGGAGTGCAGAGAGAGTGATAGAGGGGAGAGTGATGGGTGAGAAAGAGAAAAGGGAGGGGAGGTCATGGGGTGAGGGGGGCTAAGTGCGAGATGAATGGATCAATTTTTGAATGGCACATTGCTAAATCACATTAGTAGACCAATGTAAAATGGTTTTATTCTGAATGCTAAAGGATTTAAAAGCGACAATTGCGGTGATTTGAAAAAAAAATTCCAAAGCCCTCCACTGGTGCCTTACCTGTTTTGGACTTAAAGAGTATTTTGAATTTTTTTGAGGACTATAATTGCAAGGTAGAGGGATGGTAATTTATGGCTCAGAGAAGCTGGCCACCAGATCCCTTCCCTTTCCTGCTCCTGAATTGTAAAAGCTCCACCCTATGCCACCCCTGCACACTTATGTTTTGTGACATAGTAGTCTGTAGAGTGTGAGGCACACACCATTGATATCAATGGGAGCACATTTAAAATGACTCCCTTATATGTTTTAGAAGTCCACTATGGTCAAATCAAAGCCACTGCTCAAATAAAAAGGCTCGTTAGTTGAGTGGTGGCTGATTTGATCCCAGAGATGGAGCTTTTACTATTTGTGACCAGGAAGTGTAAGGGAGCTGGTGGCTGGCTCCTGTGAGTCATGGATTATGATCCATTATCCTTACAAACATAGACCACAGAAAAAATTGAAATAGGGACTGTTTAAAGTGGACAGGAAACTATTTCTAATTGACAGATGCTTATCATGCTCCTATTTGCAGAAATCATATTCGTACCCCTTCAATTATCCCTATGTAACTGCAGGTGAATTAAAGTGATGCAATTGCACTGTTTTGTTTTTACAGGCAGCGTTCTGTTACAGTTCTTTTCATGGAATCAGTGATTTGGAGTTTTAACTATGTCACAGTTTGTGCACAGAACTCTATGCATTGTTCTGATAGATTAAGAGCTCATTGTTAGCACTCTCTACACAAACCGTGACATGGCAAAAATTCTAAATTACTGGTTCTGTGAAGAATGTTGTCCATGAAAAGTAAACAACTGAAAACACAGTGTTTCACATCAGTGTTTATTCAGGTACAGTTAATTATGGGTCATTTGAAAGTAGGGATTTAATTTCTGTAACTAGGAACATTACAAACTGCTGCCAATTAGCACAAATTTCCTGTCCCCTTTAAGTCCAAATATGGAAAGGTATCTGTGGAAGGCTTGATGAAACCACCAAAACTGGTGATCTTTAAAGCTAGCGTTAATATTCATGTATCAAGCCCACTGTTTATACATGTTCCACTTTAAATTAAGCAATGAGGCATGATGGGGGTGGGGGGCATTGTGGTGGGATAATGGTCCACCTCGGGTAGGTTGAAGCACAAGGAGTAGCCAAGTGCATCCAGCACCCGGTGGAGCCATTATCCTGCAACAGTGCCTTATCATGATTATGAAATGGGTCCCTAGAAAAAATATAAAGGAGGCAACTGTTTCTAATAAATAATCAGATATTTATTGAAAACAATTAATGGGTATAGTCTTTTTTTTACACTTTTTAAGTAAAACATAAAATAGTTACTTTTAAAACTTGTAAAATACATCTGTTTTATATTAGAAGCTGAATACAGAAATGTTTCAGCATGAAGACTAACTACACATTGAAAAACAAGCTTGCCAACACAGGTTTTTTTCTGAGGCGGGGAAGGGAATGTTGGGTTGGGAGTCTGGAAAAAACAAATCACTGTACTCACTCCGCTGTTGTACTTGGACTGCAGTTCACTATATTAAATTGATTAGCTGCAATGACGAGTTATCTATGCTGTTAGAAAGATTTACTCAAAGCATTTATTAAGATCTCAACAATAAATAAACATAGGTAACAGTTTTTAAAACAACAGTAAAACTCTTAGAAAAAATGGTAAAACTTGAGAAGTTTATTTACTTTCGTCAGCTGGGAGGGAGATAGTTACGGACTGGGGTAAAACTACTGTATCTGACTGCAATATGACAATGTGAACTGCACATTCATTTTAAAAGATAAATAGCTTTTCATTGAGCTGGACTGTCTTTGGAGCCATATTGGTAAACATTAAACTGAATGTTGCCATGGAGGGTGCCAACTGACATAAATTACATGTACTTTGGAAGTTCTATCTGGTCTGCATCTTCATTTTCTACTGTAGTTGGCACTTTCATGTGCTCCCTGTTTTGGCCACACAGAGGATTTTCTGGCTCACTTTTTGCAGTTTCGGGCTCATTTTGTAGATTGTAGTGGGTTCTCATGGAGGTGGATAGTGCTGCTAGTTGCAGCTGGGGATGTTCCTGAGCAAGAGGAGAATGCTGGATGACAGCTTGTGGGTGCATGAAGACATCGAGGGTACTGGTTGAGGGCTGTTCTGCTGCTTCACGCTGCTGCTGCTGCTGCTGGCTGCTTGCTACTTCAGGGGATGCAGGATTTGGCATGTCTCTCTGGACAACAGGTACTGATTACTTTTCTTTGCTGGCAAGTATATCTGACCAAAGTCGGCAATTATCTAATGTGGGGCCCCAGTAGCTTCGGAGGGATGACTCGACTGGTGCCAGTAACTGCCATGATTGCTCGGGATTCTAACCCAGCCACAGAAGGAAGGATCACAGTGGGTGCTTCTCAATGAATGGGTTGTATATTGTTTTTCAGGTCCTGCTAATGTACAAATCCTAGACAGCATTGAAGCCAAATCATTTTTCTTCATTGGTGATTTACTAAACCATATTTTTTCAGTAGCTAGCTAGGATTTGGAAAGACATTGGGGGTGGAGGGAGAAGGCTGGAACATTGAGGGGAATTTTTGACAAATACAGCCCCAGCGAGGTGATCGGGCACAGTGGGTCACCAGGTATTTCCGCCATATAGCTGCAGTGATTAGCGTGGTGTGTGTCGTGAGGGTCTCCGTGATTTTTGGTGGCTTCATTAAATGACATGCTGGCATATTGAAAGTTATTTTCATCTTTGGCCACAGTAAATTAGGACAGTAAGAGAACAGAGTCCCTCATGGCCATGGTGTGCGAAAAAAGTTGAATATCAACCCACACTTTTCTTACCAAACCGGCTGGGGTTTGAGGGCTGAGCACTGCACTGTTCCGCAGTTTTGTTAGTTCATTTGCTGGTAAGCAGAGATGATGGCTGGCCTTATCTTTACCTTGCTTTCTGAGACTTTTCAGTATCCCCGTTAAGACATTGTTTGAGCTTGTAAATTCTGTATCTTTCATAATGTTGAAACCTCTGCTGGGGGGGTTATTGAAGTGACGATTTATTCCAGCACGTAAGGAGACATAACTGGAGATGCTGTATGCTTCTCTTAAGCTGTTTTTTACTGTCCCATATAGCTGTCTGAAGATAACATTTAACTCACATTTTTTAATGGTTTGGTAGTCAATAACTTTATTTTTCTCCCTCAGCCAGTCAGCTACTTGGTTCAGTGCCCAGTTTGTCTGTCTCATGGTGTTGAGTTCATTCCGGTTCATTTCCAGTTCATTCAGAGCACTTTCTGAGGTACTGCCATGATGATTTACAGTATTTTCTGTATTTTCTTGTTCTGGAGGTATGGCATCTGGTGAGGAGAGTTGTGTGGTGCTGTTTTCTTCAGTTGTATCATTTAGTAAGTCAGCAAATAAGCTAACATTCACTTCCATTTTTCCTGTCAGAACTGTGCCAGTTAGTGGAGAAACAATGGCTGCCACTTGGAATGTTCAGTATGCTGAAGGGCATTAATCTGTGATTCGCCCGCTGAGTGCCAACATGACTTTGTGCCAGGATAACAGCCCTGTTGCAAGGAGGGCTCAGCCAATGAAGAGCCAGCATTTTGAGTACCCATTTCATAATATAGATCATTTGATAGGTATGAATAAAAACATAGAAACATATAATTTGAAAGCAGATAAGGACCACTTGGCCCACCCAATCTGCCCATTTTACATTACCTACATTATCACTGCAGACCCTACTTGATCTACAGCTCTTTCTACCTCAGTACATCCTTTCCACTACAATGCCTTTGTGCTTACCCCTTGCATTCTTGAACCCCACAACTGTTTTCACCCCCACCACCTCTGCTGGAAGGCTATTCCCAGAATCCACCACTCCTTCTGTGAAGAAATACTTCCTCACATCTCTCCTGATTCTACCCATCTCCAGCTTCAGAGCATCCCCTTGTTCTTGAGCACCTTTGTTCTGGAAAATACTTCCTTCCTGTACCTTATGTCCCCCATTCTCTCCTCAAGAGTGTACATATGGAGGTCCTTTAGTCTCTTCTTCTAGGGCTTCTGGTGCAGACCCTGCACCATTTTAGTTGGCCTCCTCTGGACTGCCTCCATGCTGTCTATATCCTTCCAGAGATGTGGTCTCCAGAATTGGACCCAGTACTCTAATTGAGGTCTCACAAACAACCAATACAGAGGCAATGTCACCTCCTTCTTTCTGTTGGTGATATCTTCCCTATGCACCCCAGCATCCTACTAGCACTCTGACTACCTTGTCACACTGCCTGGCCACCTTTATGTCACCAGATATGATCACCCCTAGGTCTTTTTCCTGCTTGGTAGTCATCAATACTGCTATAAAGTCACACATACCCCCATAATGCAATGCATCATAGGCTGTATATGCAAATCACCACAAAATAATATGCTGGTTCAACTTTAAGCCGAATTGCATGTTGCTGAAAGGCCTCTCACACAGTCTGCAAAGGGTGCCAACAGAAGACACAGACACGTGTTTCATCCTAGCAGGACTCATCAGTGTGCCTCATCTGTATGACACCCCAGTGAAATGAACCAGCTACTGTAAGTTGGTCTATCTAGATTGGGTTATGGTGACCCCAATAAAAACAAAAAATAAGCTCAAAGACAAAGAACCTTAGTGCGCAAGCACTGAGGAAAGAGCTACTCCAAAAGGCATTGGCTGGGGAGCCAAGTTTCAAAGAAATGCAAAATCACACATACCCCCATAATGCAATGCATCCTGGGCTGTATATGCAAATTACCACAAAATATTATGCTGGTTCAACTTTAAGCAGAATTGCATGTTGCCAATAGGCATCTCACACAGTCTGCAAAGGGTGCCAACAGAAGACACAGACATGTGTTTTGTCCTACCAGGACTCATCAGTGTGCCTCATCTGTGTAACACCCCAGTGGAATGAACCAGCTACCCTAAGTTGGTCTATCTGGGTTGGGTTGTAATGACCCCAATAAAAACAATATTACTAATCCATTTTGTACTCTGCCCCTGGGTTTCTGTGTCCAAAGTGAATTATTTTGCACTTTTTCACATTGAAACGCAACTGCCATACTCTTGACCTCTTCTCTAGATTTCTCAGGTCTCTTAGAAACACAGAAACATAGAATTTGATGGCAGATAAGGACTACTTGGCCCACCTAGTCTGCCCATTTTCCTACTTAACAGATTAGCTGCAGATCCAAGTTAACCAACAGCTTACTTTCTCCTACCCCCAACTAGGACTGCCTTATGTCTGTCCCATGCATTCTTGAATTCCTCCACTGTTCTTGACTCCACAACCTCCTCGGGGTGGCTGTTCCATGCATCCACAACCCTCTCTGTGAAAAAAATACTTCCTCACATTACCTCTGAGCCGTCCCCCCTCTATCTTTAAATTGTGCCCACTTGTTCTTGCACATCTCTTTGTCTGAAAGATGCTACCCTCTTGGACTTTGTTGATTCCCTTGAGGTACTTGAAAGTTTCTATCATGTCCCCTCTCTCCCTTCTTTCCTCAAGGGTATACATATTAAGCTCCTTTAGTCTTTCTTTGTATGTCTTCTGGTGCAGCCCCTGCAACATTTTGGTTGCCCTCCTCTGGACAGCCTCCACTCTGTCTATGTCTTTGCGAGATGGGGTCTCCAGAACTGCACACAGTAACTCAGATGGGGTCTCACCAACTGTCTGTACAGAGGGATAATAACTTCCTGTTTTCTACTATTGATGCCTCTTCCTATGCATCCCAGTATCCCCCCAGCCTTCCTTACTGCCTTCTCACATTGCTTGCCCACCTTTAGGTCATCTGATATAATTACCTCCAGATCTCTTTCCATTTTTACTGTTGTCAGTATCTCACCCCCCCACTGTGTACTCTTCCCCTGGGTCTTTGTTTCCCATGTGCATTACCTTGCACTTCTTTGCATCGAATCTGAGCTGCCATACATTTGACCATTCCTCCAACCTTGCCAAGTCCCTTCTCATCCTTTCCACTCCATCTTGTGTATCAACCCTGTTGCAGATCTTTGTGTCGTCTGCAAAGAGACATACTTTTCCTTCCAGTTCCTCTGCAATGTCACTTATAAAGACATTAAAAAGGACCGGTCCCGGTACTGAACCCTGCGATACATCGCTAGTAATCCTCCTTTCTTCACTATGTACTCCATTTACTATTACCCTTTGCGTCCTGTTGTCTAGCCAATTTTTTATCCAGGCTACCACCTTGGGACCCACTCCAAGGCTGGCTAACTTGTGTATTAATATTTTGTGTGGGACTGTATCAAATGCCTTGCTAAAATCTAGGTAGGCCATGTCCACAGCCTCTCCCTGGTCTACTACTTTGGTCACCCAGTCAAAAAAATATATTAGATTCGTCTGACATGATCTTCCCATTGTGAATCCATGCTGCCTTGGGTCCTGTGCCCCACTGGCCTCTAGGTACTCAACAATTCTTTCCTTCAGAAGTGATTCCATCATTTTATCTACCACTGAGGTCAAACTAACTGGTCTATAGTTTCCTGCCTCTGTCCTGCTCCCACTGTTGTGAAGAGGAATCGCATCTGCCCTCCTCCAGTCCTCAGGTACCACCCCATCCTCCCATGATTTATTAAAGAGAGTAGTCAGCGGTGTCACTAGCTCTACCCTTAGTTCTTTTAGAATTCTTGGGCGAATCTCATCAGGCCCCATTGCTTTGTCCACCTTCAATTTAAGTAGTTCTTTCAGAACCCTTTCTTCTGTAAATGGACTGGTATCGACCCCCATCTTCAGAGTGTTTCTCTTGTTTGGTTTAGGTACCTCCCCCTCCTCTTCCTTTGTGAATACTGAGCAGAAATATTTGTTCAGTATCCCTGCTTTTTCATTGTCACCCTCTACCCACATTCCCTTCCCTTTATTAAGCCTCAGTATCCCTCCTTTGGTCTTTCTTCACTCCTTAATGTACCTATAAAAGGTCTTATCCCCCTTCTTAACAGAACTGGCTATCCTTTCCTGGGTTTGGACCTTTGCTATTCTGACTGCCTTCCCAGCCTCTTTCTGCTTTAACTGATAAAGTTCTCTGTCCTGCTCCTTCTGTGTTTCCTTATATTTCCTGAATGCTATCCTTTTCTCCTTAATCTTCCCTGCCACCTCTTTTGAGAACCATAGCGTTTTTTTCCTTCATTGTGTTTTATTGATTTGCTTTACACAAAGGCTTGTTGCCTCTATGATGGCAGTTTTGATTACTCCCATTGTTCCTCCACCCCTCCTTCTTGCCTGTTTGCTAGTGCTTTTCTGAGGCACTCTCTCATTTTCCCAAAGTCAGCCCTCCTAAAGTCCAATACTCTTGCTTTTGTATGGCTTGATTGTGTGGCTGTGTTTATCATGAACCACACTGTTTGGTGGTCGCTTGTTCCCAGATGGCTACCCACTTCTAAATCTGAGATTCTTTCTCCGTCCCCATTTGAGAGTACCAGGTCTAAGATTGCTCCCTCCCAAGTGGGTTCCAATATTAGCTGCCTGAGGCATGCCCCCTGTAGGGCATCAAGAATGACCCTGCTCTTGGATGTGCCTGCAGCAAAGGTGCTCCAGTTAACGTCTGGCATATTCAGGTCCCCCATCAACAATATCTCCCCTTTTTCTGCCATTCTAAGGAAGCCTTCTATCATTTCCTTGTCCATTCCCGCTCCCTGAAATGGGAGTCTGTATACAACCCCCATGCGGATTGTGGTGCCATTTTCTGTCTCCAGGGTGACTCAGAGTGCCTCATCTGCTCCCTGTTTACTCTTTAGTTCTGTTGCTTTGATCCCTTCCTTTACATAGAGAGCTACTCCTCCTCCTCCTCTTCTTTTACTCTTCCTGTCCCTCCTGTAGATTGTGTATCCTGGTATGTTGACATCCCAGTCATAGTTCTCTGTGTACCATGTTTCTGTGACTGCCACAATATCCAGGCAACCCTCTTCCATCAAGGCCAGTAGTTCAGGGAGCTTGTTACACAGACTACGGGCATTGATATTCATCACCCTCCACTTTTTGATAGCCTTACCCCTTTTAGCCCCATTCCTGTCCTTACTGCCTTTGCCTTTTTTTATGTTTCTCCTGTCCTGCTCCTAATAACTTCTCTACCTTGGTGTTTACCTCCACTAATTACCATGTTTTATGGGGAGGCTGACTTCCTGTCTGTTCTTAGTGCCCCCGGCTAGTTTAAATGCTTCGCCAATGAAGCATTTAAACCTCTCACCCAGGATCCTGGTTCTCTCCGGACAGATGCAGACCATCGCACCAGTGTAGGTCTGCATCCCTCCAGGTAGCTCCCCAGTCCCCAATGAAGCCAAAACCCTGAGCTCCACACCAGTTTTTCAACCACTCATTGAATGCCCTGGTGAGGAGTGCCCTAGCATCACCCTTGCCATAGACAGGCAGCACCTCCGAGAAGGTTACCGTATGCGCTACTTGTCTAAGGCCCCTCCCCAACTCTACAAACTCCTCTTGCACTGCTCTGATCCCATTCTTAGCCAGGTCATTTGTCCCTAGGTGGACAATAACATCCAGCTCCCTCCCTCGTGCAGCTCCTCCCACGATCCTGAGGATTCGCTTCCTGTCCCTCCAAGCCGTGGCACCAGGAAGGCATCTTACCTCCCTCTCTCCTTCCTCCCCCATTTCTACCCTCCAAATGATTGAGTCCCCAACCAGGAGTTGTTTCCTTCCCCTGTGGGGTCCCATGCCACCCTCCTTTGGGTCTCCTTTGTGAAGGTTCCCAGCATCCTCCTTGGTCTCCAATGCAGGTGCCTCCGTAGAGGAACCACTATCCACCAGAAGAGCGAATGAATTGTGGAGAGGTACAGCTGGAGGGATGCAACTCTGTTCCACCACCCTCTCCCTCCCTGAGCCCACCCTGGTCCAGCCTCTCCTCTTTCTTGGTAACCTCTGAGGTAGTGGCATTGGCCCTGGTGGTCCCTGGGTGGGGGAGGAGGTTTCATGAATCCTAGCCAGGTCAGCCTGGAGACAGGCAACCTCCTCTCTCAGACCAGAGAGGTGCCTGCAAATAGGGCAGCAATGCAGCCTCCAGACTGTCGCCCCACAGCCATTGCACTGCACCACTCCTATCATGTCTTATTTTGTGTCCCCTCTCCTGTTTCTCTGTATGCTTACTCTCTCCTCTCCTTACAACTCTCACCCTTCCTGTTCTGGGACAGCAACTTCCTGTCTTCTTCAGTAGCCTACTTCTTCCTTGCTCAATGTCAGACCACCAGCAGCTAGGGGTGGAGAGTGAGCTACTTTTTTCCTTTAGGGTTGACAAAACCAATGTTTCTCTATGATCCTTCCCTTCCTACTGCCGAACAGGAAGTTCCTGTTGACAGTCAAATCCAGTGGCTATAAAAGTAGAACTGGCTTAGGGTGGGATGGAGGGCAATTAGTAAGAAAAAAGGCTAGCAACAGGAAGTTGTAATATGAGTCACCTGCTTTTATAGTGTCTAAGCCACACCCCCAATTTAGCTCTTTCTCCTCCTACTGGTTTAACAAAGTCAGCTGATACAGTACCCTTCCCAGCACAGAACACACACTGACTTTCTTTCTTTTCTTTCTTTTTTAACCCTAAATAAGACCCCTTCTACTTCTAATAAAGTATCTGTCTACTTAATCTCAACAGGCACTGACTCCTGCTGAGATATAAGTGTTAAATTAATAAGAAAATGTAGCTTCTTTTAGGTAGCTGCTTTCTGCTCTACAAGCAAGGCTAGCAACTTCTCATCATTTCCACCCCTCCCCAGGAGTGTCCACCCTATAGCAGATTTTGGTATCATCAACAAAAAGAGGCAGACCTTTCCTTCCAGCACCTCCGCAATGTCACTTATAAAGACATTAAAGAGGACCAGTCCCAGCATTGATCCCTGAGGCGCCCCACTGGTCATCCTCCCTCCCTTCCTTGGAATAAACTCCATTTACCACAACCCTCTGTCACCTATCCCCTAACCAACTTTGTATCCAGTTAACCAGCTTTGGACCCACTCCTAAGCTATCCAGCTTGCTTACTAGTCTCCCATGTGAAACGGTGCTGAAAGCTTTACCAAAATCTTGGTAGGCCATGTCCACCACTCCACCCTGATCTAATTCCTTAGTCACCCACTCAGCAAAATCTTTGCCTCCTGGGCTATTCTTTCTTCAGTGTACACCTTTGCACTCCTTACAGATTTCCCTGTGTCCCTCTGTTTCCCCGATATACCTTCCTATCCTCCTCCCTCTGTGTCTCCTTACACCTTCTGAATGCCACCCTTTTAGCCTTTATCTTTTCAGCCACCTCTTTTGAGAACCATAACGGTCTCTTTTTATTTATTTATTGAATTTTGGTAACCGGGTAAGCCCACTGAGCCAATACAGTCCCTTTTGCAGGGGCGACCCAGATTGAAACAACACAACATAAGTACAACATTTAGAAGAGAACAAATACAATGAACAGTTCGATACAATGATATACAATTACAGGTACAGTTAAAGGCAACTTCGGAGTCTCTTGCTTTTGCTCACTTGTTTGACATAGAGGTTTGTTGTCTTTACTATGCTCCCTTTCAGTTTTGCCCACTGTTCCTTCATCCCACCCAGGTAACCCCCTTCCTCCGATCATCCCTGAGACATTCACTCATCTTGACATTCACCCATCTTAGTAAAATCTGCCCTCCTGAAGTCTGGGACCCATGATCTTGCATGGTTTGATTTTGCAGTCATCCTTATACTGAAGCACACTGTGTGGTGATCACTGGTCCCCAGATGGCCTCCCAACTTGACATCTGCAATACTGTCCCTGTTAGTGAGTTCCAGGTCCAGTATTACCCCATCATGAGTGGATTCACTGACTAGTTGCCTGAGGAACACCTCCTGTAGAAAGTCCAGGATGTTCCTGCTTCCAGCTGAAACCACAGCTGGGCAGCTCCAGTCTATATCTGGCAGGTTGAAGTCCCCCACCAGCAGCACCATCCCCCTTTTCTGCCATCTTGCCAATGTCTTCCACAAGTACCTTGTCTAATTACCCGCCCTCTACTGGAAGTCTGTAGATCACTCCAGTGTGAATTGTGGATCCTTTCCCCATCTCCATGGTGACCTACAGTACCTCTGCCTCCCCCTGTATTCCCTTTATGTCCATTGCTTTTATGCTTTCCCTCACACAAAGCACCACACCACCTCCTTTCCTTCCCACATGTCCTTCTTGAACAGAGTATAGCCTGGTGCGGCCATGTCTCAGTCATGGTTTTCTGTGCACCATGACTCAGTAATGGCCACAATATCCAGGTGGGCCTCTGCAATGACAGCCTTTATGTCCAGAATCTTATTTCCTAGACTTCTAGCATTCACACACATGGCCTTCCAGATTTTGTTTCCACTCTACATTTTGTTTCCACTCTGCTTGTCATCCCCTTTCTTCCTTTTTGCCCTCCCTCCTCCACCCCATTGTAGTGCTCCAATTCCCTTTCCCCTTAGTCTCTACCACCCTGATTCCTTTATTAATTTGCACCCTAAGGCACTTCTCTTCCCTCAGGTTCTCCCTACTTCATACTTTAGCCTGTGGGGGGGCACTTTCTGTCTCTACAGTTTCTTCTGCCACCCCCTCAGCTAGTTTAAATGTTAATTGAAGTAAAATGTAAATCACCACTGAGGACTGCAGTTATATTTCCAGATGGATTTAGGCCATCACCCCTTTATAGGCACTTATCCTCCCAGGTGGGTCCCCAGTCCCCAATGTAAGTAAACTCCTCCTCTCTGTACCATTCTTTCAGCCAAGAGTTGAAACTCCTGGTGAGGAATGTCACCTTCAAATTAAGAACAGTCCAAACAGCTGCAAATTAGCAAAAATGCTCTGTCCCCTCTTTTAAAAATAAGTGAGGTTCAGAGCAGAACCAGGAGTTACCATAACATTTTTGATTCATTAGTTTATTAAATCAGTGGAACCAGTTGTTTATCACTTTTTATGTCTGATGAAGTAACATCAGTTGTTTTACTCTTATTAAGTGGTTGCAGTGTTTTATTGTAAATACATGTTTTTTATTGTATGCTTGGAAAATTCAGTAAAATATGAGTGGAGAAATCAGTGGAACCAGACTCCCAGGTGTTTAGAGTAAGTTGGTAATGTTTTTATAAGTCATTATACTGCGTGATGAAATGGATAGTAAGAAAACCAAATCCTGATTGACTGAGGCATAGTTTGAGTTGTGCTGTTAATTATCCCAGTATAACAACACGGGTGAAAGTACCTTTATCCAAAAAGGTTCTACTCTCCGCCAGGAGCAATTTGCCTTTCATTCAGGGCTAAAATGCGCACACCAAACATAGCAGCCCTAGCATCATTTGAGGCTGCATAAACTGCTACTGAATATGCCTCTTCTCTGTCATGCTACTGTGCTGCCACCAACTGCAGCTGTCTGCTTAAGCTGTCATCACCAACAGTGGCTCTCTGCAACCACTACTGCCACTAACTGTGGCTCCTAGTCTTGCTTTCTGCTCCTGCTATCAACTGTCACAACCAACTGTGAGTCACACACCATAGGCCCCAACCCAGTCTATTAAGTTGATCATGTACCACAAATAATGCAAAACACCATGGGAAGAAGCCGGACTGCCAGCACAGTGGTAGCACTACCACGGGCAATGCCAGTGACCTGGGATTGGGAATGAGCCCGGGGAGCTGGTGGGCCAGCCTGGGTTGAGGCTTGAGTGTCCCAGGACTGCTTACCTTCTCTGGGAGGGAGGGGGTTGAGGCTTAGTACTTGGCTGACCTCAGGTGGAGGCCCGAGGTACAGTAAGCCGAAGCCACACAGAAGGGGCCCGTGTGACAGACGTTGGCACTTGTGCCTTGAAGTCAGGGCACACATCATGCAAGAGAACACAGGAAAAATGGCTCACTGTGCTCCCAATAGATGGAGCACCAAGCACAGATCCCCAGTGCCCCTGCCTGTCCTGGACTGGTGTACCAATAACACTAAGGAACTTGGGGTGTATGGGCCCCACCTTGTCTCTGCCTAGGGAGCAAACCAAGGCTACACAGGGGACCAGCCACTTTGGGCTCCAGGTAAGAGGGCGGTGACAGGTGCCATAGGTGATTCCCAAAGGCTGTGGAGTACAGTGGGCGGGGGGAGTATAAACAGTAAATAAAAAAAAAAAACACACCATGGGAAGTATATTCAAATCACCATGAAAGAATTTAGCCTGTTTCTGCTTTAAGCACCATTCACTCCTGATTAAAGCAGAACTATCTGAAGTATCTCATGGTGATCTGATTATACTTCCCATGATGTCCTGCATTAGTGGGGTATGTATGATGTTATTTCATTGAAACCTGGCTTTATTGCCAGTGCCATTCCCGGGTAAACCTTGCCTCAGTGCTGTAATCCTCATTCTCTGATAGTCTACCCTCCTCCCTCCTTGCCCCTAAGGGTCAATAGTTGGACCTCTACTCTTCTCCTTACACCTGAACTCAGTTCACCACTGCTTTGAAAATAGCACTCTCTCCCTTATATGCTAATGATTTAGCATTCTTTACCAGTGCTAAAGACGTAGCCGACATCAACTGTGCCCTTACCACCGATCTGAAGGCTGTCCAATCTTGGTTCAAGGAAAATAAGCTACTAATTAATCAGACTAAATCGCAAGCCATACTCTTAAGAAACCCCCACTGGCTAAAGAACACTAACACTTCATTAACAATGGTCTGTGATAATGGCTCCCCCGGGACATTGTTAGTTCCTTTAAATACCTCGGTGTAATACTTGATCCCTCCGTTGACTTCTCCCAGCACATATCTACCTTCAGCTTAGGACTAGCCTATTGAGACAGGTTTGTTTAACAGTCGCACGTGACTTACTACTACCTAAGTTAACCTATGACCTGCCTGTCTTTTCCCATGCCTCCTGCTGCATGCTGTGTAAGTGGGACGTGGTGAACAACAGCATTTGTCATTTTGCCCTCATGTGCAACTGCCTCACTCACCACTGTATACTGTATTCTAAATTAGGTTGGCCCTCCCCCTTAGCCTTATGGGACCTCCCTTTTGGAAGAATTATCTACAGTACACTGCTGAACCTAGTGCCTCATTCCTTAGCCTCCCACGTTGTGCCTTGCAAAAACTCATACTCCCTTAGGTCCACTGACCATGGCCAGCTATCCATCCCTAGGTCAAGGTTTAAGTATGGTGAAATGGCCTTTGCTACTACAACCCCTAATTTATGGAAAAGCATCCCACCTCCCAAACACCTATGCCCAATCGCCAACTCCTTCAGATGTCAATTCTGATCTTACCAGCACCAACATTCAATATGTGCTTTTTCCTAACCAATAACCTAGTACTATCCCTTCTACTCATAACTGTCAACTCGTTGCATTTAATTACTCTTTAGTCTCCGCTGCTTACTCCTATTTACACTAATTGCCCCATGCCTTGTCATGACACTACTGTGCTGCTTTGCAAAATGTATAGCTCATTGTAAGGAACTAAAATGTCTTTGTACTGCATTGTATTTTCTACTTATGTAGTATGTGTAACAACCCCACTCAGCAAGTGAACCATCTACTCCCAAAGTGCCAACCTCTGAGTATAGTATTGTGAACAGTTAACAGAACAGAGTAACCCTCCTGTTTGTTTTGTGGGTTTGAGTCACATTTTGTCCCAAGTTCTGGAGGGATTCAAACTATTAACCTCTTGCTAGCATACACAACTGTCAGGCTCAGATAATCTGCTCTTTGGGGAAATGCCAGATCTCTTTTGCCATGGGCACCCAACCAGGTATTACAAAATGAACCCTTAAAACTCTATACAAGACCTCAGAGAACTCTTACCTGTTTCCTAATTTGTATCCCAATAAGCTTATGCACAGTGTCAACTTTAACAATCTAAGCTTCACTTATAAAAAAAAAAAAGAAGCTTAAAGGCACACCAGGCAGTTTCTGTTTTTAAAATATATATCTTTACTTTAAAATAGATAAAAATAGGTAAACAGTAAATACAGAACAAAATATCCCAATGGATACAATCTTAAAAGCAAAACAAGTTTAAAAGTGCAAAATTCCTACCAACCATTAGACTTATTTATCTAAGGTATTTCTTATAATCTTTCAGTGCTCTTAGATATTCCTTTTTCTCAGTCCAAGTATATGAACGTCTGTCTCTCTAAAGGTCAGCTACAGCATACTTAAAAACAGTCTTGAGCCAACCTTCTCTCTGAGGTCATCTAGCTCCTCCTCGGTGTATTAAAATTTATATTTACAGCACAGGATGTCCTAATAAGGTATTTTAAAAACAGGTGACATCAGTGAAACTCCTCTCTTCATATGACTTCTCAGTCTAGTCTGTGATCTGCTAGCATCTCCTTTCATCCAGGAGCAGTTCCCTGCTTCACAAAGACATGAAAGAGACTTTGATGAATTAACTGGCTTCCTCTGAAGATGCCCAAACAAATGCATATGCCAATTCCTTATGACACCAAGTGTCATCAAATGACTTTTTCCTGAGGAGACGCCCAAACAAATGCATATGCACCTTCCTCTTGAAGCCAAGTGCAATCATAGGATTTTCCTGAGGGCATTATAAATGCATAGTTTAGCTACTGATTTCAAAGCAACTGACAAGTTAATTGCATTCCAGATATCTGTAGTTGAACCTACGTCCTGTCCTTTGAAATCATACTGGGGGGGGGGGGGGTTGATGTGTCATTTTAGCAAGGCAGTATTTTCTCCTGACAGACAATCCCACTACATATTTCATATTGCAAAAATCATAGTGTAATCAGAACCAACTGTCCAAGTGTCACAGTATGTATCCTAGTACTTCATGTTAATGATTGTTATCACCTAATTTGTGTATTGTATAGTTCCTGGTACTTTTTTTACTATTTTCTCTGTGCATTGTAAAACTCTACCATTGTACCCTCCCAGATCATGCTGAAAATAAGCAAATGTATATCGAGTGCACCTTACCCAGTCAACAAAAATGAAATAAAAATAAATACTAACATTCTTTGCCTATTCAACTGATGCCAACCACACCATCTAAGGCTCCGCAGTATGATTACTGCATCAGTCTGTATTGTAAAGGCCCAATCAGGATATTCAAATTAGGCACTAGTACTGATCCTATATCATTTAGCACCAAACAGGCCTTTAAACTACCTAACAGAGTGAGAAGAGCCCAGTGTGCAGCTGATCAAAAGCAAGAACATCATCATCGTGATCATCATCAACATCAGGCAGTATGGTCTAGCAGTTAGAGCACCAGCATAAGTGAAGTGTGCCAAGAAGTAGCCAATGATGAATGGTGGTGTCGATGGTGAGCCTCCCTCATGAACTGAGCTGTGTTGAGGCCTTCCTCTCTTCTTTCTGTCTTTTGTTGTTTTGTTGTTGCATCATATGTGAGAGACACAAACCAACCTGTCCGACACACATACCCTGATAAGTATGCCAGACATAGTGAGCCAAATGGGTGGTGCCCCTTTTTGGTGGTAAAGATGAGAGTCTCACTCTCTGCAGGGTGGAGAGGAGATAAACTGACTGGGTGGTAAGGTAGTTTTTTGACGATGTGGCTACATGATGTAGTTTCACTAAAATAGAGAAGCAGGAGGCATAACTCATGAAAGGACCAGTTTATTAAGCAACTGATCACAGAACTTAGAGCATTAGAAAAAGGGTGATATGACATTCGTTTTCACTTTCTATTGCTACTGTAACTCTATAAAACCACTACTATAACTATAATGACTGAGATTACGATCACCACTAAGTGGATCTATTGCAAGACTCTAATACAGTAGCATTTGCACAGTTTTCACCCCAGAGTACATTTAGGTTCATTGGGTGCCTTAAATTGATGTTGCAGAGGAATGCACAACAAGAAAACCTCTGTGCATGTGCTTCCATTGGCAGGCTTGTAGAGCAGGTGAGGCAAAGACTTGGCCACTGGGCACTGATCAAACCCAGCGATATGAGCAAACAAACACACTTGTATTCTAAAGGACTGGTGCAAACTGAAACCTTCCTGGCTATCACCACTGACCCCAGGAAAGGCTTGAAAACTGACAAACGGACAAACTGAGAACAATAACACCTCTGGGCCATTACCAGTGACCAAGCAAAATTTGCAGAACTGAGACTGAAGACTCGACGAACTGAAGAACTGTAGCACCTCTAGGATATCATTACGGACCCAGGAAACTCGAAGACTGAAACAGATAAACTGAAGGACTGTAGCACCTCTGGGCTATCACCACTGACCTGGGAAACTTGAAGAACTGAGGCTGAAGATTCAACAAACTGAAGAATTGCAGCACCTCTGTGCTGTAGCCACTAACCCAGAGAAAGCTTGAAGACTGAAGATTCGATGACTTGAAGAACTGGAACACCTCCACTGAAGAATCTCTGGAAGGCTGAAGACCTGCAACAAAAAGCCCAAGCCACTGGGTGATGGATCCCTAACTGTGAACCAGTGCGGTTCCCTGCACTACTTTGCTCACTGTCACAGGGGTTGGCCTGAAGAGCTGATGAAAAAATCAAGTGACAGGGAGCTCCTTAGCTGTCTATGCTATTCCTACATTGATGACCAGCCCCAAAATATCAGTATGCAGATGGCTTACACAGTCTCTGGGTGGTACTGTTAGTGACAGTCTTTGGTTGAGCAATCATTAAATGGGATGATAGGAATTAGGCAGAGAAGTCCATAAACATGCAGAGCAGTTTGTCACATGCAGGGCAGTTCATAACATGCAGGGCAAGTTTCTGGGTTAATCCAAATAGTCTGTTGGATAAACAGAGCAAATTCAAGCAAGTAGGGCAATTTGGTGCATGTAGGGCAGTTACACAGTCTCAGAACATGTGTTACATTTCAGGCACTGTCCCTTTAAATGCAGTCATGGGTCAATACCAGTTTTTTTCCCTTTTCCATAATTTAGATGCAGTTCAGCATTTTCACTTCAAAACTGTTCGGCAGAATCACTTTCTATAATAGGTGCACTACAGTACAGAAGGTGATAAACAAAGGGAAAACCCAACCAATGCTGGATATACCTAGCTACTTGGGGACCTTGAAGTATGTCTTCAGTTATTTTAAGGCCAAGTTCTTAAATATCTATGACCAACATGCCCCCGTCAGAAAAACCAGGATCAGAGGTTCCCACCTGCCCTGGATGTCAGCCAAACTGTTGGCCTGTCAGTGTGCTCATGATCTAGAGTGGAAAAAAACAAAGGCCTCAGGAGTCCATGTGGATTTGCTTAAATATCAAGCACTCTGAAATGCCTGCACTAGGGCCTTCAGACTTGCCAAAGCGGAATATTTTTCATCCACCTTCCAGGATAACATTAACCACCCCTCTAAGTTCTGGAAGGTAGTCCATGCCCTATTCTCTGCCCCCCACCCTGTCCCTGCCCCAGTCCTAAGGTAGGGAACAACACTATTTCATACCCCCACGGCTGCTGATTCAACATTTACTTCACCACCTGTGCTTCCACCCTTCTATCCTCCCTACCCCCCTTCTGTTCCCCCATTGCCAGACCCCTACTCATCTAGTTCTTCTCCTTCCCATTTCTCCTTCTTACCTATCTCTCCTGCTGTTACCCTGAAGGCCGTCATAGCCCTTAACTCTCTTAAGGGTAAAAGCCCAGATGGGCTTGACCCTAAGCTCCTTCATCTCTTGGCCCCCGCCATTGTCCTTCCACTCACCTCCCTTCTATACCTCCCCTTCTTCCTGGCCTCTGTCCCTGATGCCTGGAAGCTTTATATGGTCATTCCCCTTCCCAAAGGAGGTGAAACCTCCAACCCAGGCAATTACCACTCTATATCCCTGCTCCCAATCCTTGCCAAACTTCAAGAGCACCTTATACTGACACAACTTTCTCCTTTTCTTGAATCTTCCTCTTTTTTCACCCCCCTTCCAGTCTGGTTTTCATACAGTCACAGCCAAAGACATGGTTAGATATTTCCTGAAATTTCTGTGATATTTCTAGAGAAGTCTCCTGCTTTCTGCATTTCCACAGTAGGGGCAGCAGAGAGAAACTCTTTAGAAATTTTGCAAAATATCTGGAAATACCTGACCATATCTGTGGCTACTACTGTAAGACCAACTCCACCACAACCTCCTTTCTCCGGCTTACTGATTCCATTCTCCCTGGCATGAATCAGGGCCACATCACCTCTGTCATCTTTGTCGATTTGGCTGAAGCCTTTGACACTGTTGCCCACTCCCTGCTCCTCAACAAGCTTGCAGCAGCTGGTCTCTCCGAAACCACCACTAGCTGGTTCCACTCCTATCTTGTGGGTAGGACTCAATCAGTCAGAATAAGCAGCTTCCTTCCCCCCCTCTCTTCATCAACACCGGAGTCCCTCAAGGGTCAGTCCTCGGCCTGTTACTCTTCTTGATATTCTTAAATGACCTTTCTGCTGCCTGCTCCTCCGTGGCTATTCACATGTACGTGGATGATACTGTTCTGCATGCCCCTGGCACCTCCCTGTCTGGTGTGGCAACTAGCCTCCAGCTGGACTTCAATAAAGTCCAACTCTGATTTTGCTCAAATCAATTTTCCTTCAATGTCACGAATATGGTCTCTATGACCTTTGGTACCAGGCAAAGACTAGCAAGAAGAAGAAGAATCAGCATTTATATAGCGCTTTTCATATACAGTGTATCCCAAAGTGTTTTACAAGCAATACTAGACTGGTAGTGACGTGACTGAATGTGTAGTGGCAGCCATATCACACGTCAACACCCACACACAGTCTGGACAATTGCATGAACTGGTTTTATGAGAAGGGAAATATTGACCAAGACAGCAGGAATGCCTTGTGTTCTTTTACTTCCACCTGGACACCCAGCAGGATAGCACCAGGATGGGTAGAAGGGACCTTGGTTTAACATCGCATCCGAAGGACAGCACACCACAACAGTACAGCACCCCCCTAATGCTGCACTTGGGTGCCATAGCTTTTCAGGTGCTAGTCCAATCCCTGTGTGAGACGAGAACCCACAACCTTCTGGTCCAGAGACGGATGTGCTACCAACTGAGCCACACTGACATGTAAGGCTTACTGCCACCCCATCTTTCCACACACTATAGAGATCCATATTAGAGGATGTCACTTCCTTCAAATACCTCAGGCTCTGGCTCAACAGGCACCTTGACTTTTCTGGACAAGTGGATGCCATACATAAAAAATTACATCCCAAACTAGATGCTCTGTACAAACATCATTGTTGCATCCCCCTACCTTCCTGTTGTGAAATTGTCCAGAAAATGATCCTTCCAATCTTTGACTATGGTGGCATAGTCTACAGCACAGCCCCTAAATCCACCTTTACCAGAATGGACACCCTTTTCAATTCCTTTTGTTGGTTTGCTCTTGACTGCCTGCCCTGTACACATCATTGTGACCTTTATACCACTCTCTCCTTCCCACCTTTTGGGGCCAGATGCCTTGCCCACTGTTCCTCCCTAAACAGGAAGAACTGGCTCAGCTCCCCCCCACCTCTCCGCCCTCCTCTCTAGCCTCCTCCTCCCACATACTCGTTCCATAACTCTGGCTACCAGACCCTTGCTCTCCCTGTCCAATCTTCCACCTCAGGACAGACTGCCTTCTCCTACCATTTCCTTAAATTTGGAACTCCCTCCCCTTTGATATCTGCTCTGACCCATCCACTCATTCATTACCCTCTCTTCTTTGTAATTACATTTCTCCATCCTGAAACTGCACCTGAACCACTTCCCAAGACCATGTCTACCTTCTGCCTATTCCCTACTCCTGCCTTTCCCTAGGAAAGCCAGTATCCCATGATGCTGATCAGGTGAGCATCGAGCAGTATTGGACTCTTGTGAAGTTTTAGCCTTCCTCCCTTCTACCCTATTCTCTCTTCTTGCAGGCCTGGGTAACCAGTACTCTCATTTCAGGTTGCTCCCTGCAGAGTCTGGCCTTTACAGGGGACACATCCCAGAGTGGTGAAGGTCTGCCTCCCTCTTTATCCTATCCCTCTCCCCCTGTTTGCTTCCTCAGTCAGCCTAGCTATATTATCTCTCTTCCCTTCATCCACTCTGTTCTCTACTAATGGGACTGACCTCCAGTCTCAAGTTTTGGATGTGCAATATTTTATTTCCATTTGTTTTATACTCTTTACAAATTAAGCTGGACTTAGCTGTAATTGTTTCAGATTTATAACATTACATGACATTTATTTTTGTGTATATTGGTTTATGTACACACCAATTCAGGCTTGAATGACAGACCAAAAGAGGTGAAGGCTGTGCAATTTACCTCAAGGAATCCAGCCTCAGCCACCCTCTAACCACTCCTTCCACTGACTCATCCACTCAGATCCTCCCAATTAGGATCATCCTCAGAGCACACGGTAAAGCCCTCATGATCGCTGCAGTCTACATCCTGCCTAGAGAGCAAGTAAAAGGTCTCAGTGCCGCTCTGGACTTAGCCCGAGCACAACCACCTGGAACAGAGCTCATCATGCTTGGAGACTTTAACATCAACTGGCTTGCCCCAGATCCTGCTGGACTTAAGGATGCTATCTCCGCAATAAACCTCACCCAAAAGGTTGCCTCCCCTACCAGGCACAACCATAGAACCAATACCAGCTCCCTCCTTGATTGGCTCCTTACCAGCCATCCTGCCCGCATCTCTAATATCTCCATCCTTCCAGACTATCTCAGTGACCACTCCCCTGTTATCAGAGAATGATCTAACAAATTCTGCAAACCCCCACCATCAGTCATCTATAGCAGAATCCTGCCCCATGGTAATCGGAACCTCCTTAAATCAAACCTCAGACAGCGGGACTGGTCGACTATTTACAATGCTACGGATGTTAACTCTGCCTTGGATTCCTTCATCTCCATCTTCAACGCAGCCTGTGACATCTACGCTCCTCAGAAAACACATAAAGGCAAGTCACTCTGCAACCCCTGGCTTACTGAAGACCTATTAACGCAGATAAAATCAAGGGACCACCTCTGGCTTTTGTCCCGTGACTCTGGGTCGCCATGAGATATCCAGAACTATAAATGCGCATGGAAAGACTCCACAAAAGCACCCACTACAGGAATGCCCTCACAAATACATGGGGAAACGGAAGAGAGTTCTGGAGCAACATCAAAGAAGTGACAGAAAAGCAGCCAAAAACATCCCCACTATGCTCATTACAGATGGAGATATAACACTGGACCCTATGGCTATCGCAAATACCTTCAATTCTGCTTTCACAGGTCTCAGCTCTGTCCTCTCCCCCAACTTCTTCAATAAAATTGATACCTCCGATAACACCAATGAAGCTCCACACTCTCCATCACTCCCACCTTTGTACTTCAAATCCATCAAGAAACACGAAGCCTACAAGTACATTAGGAAGGCAATAGGCAAATCAAGACATAGCGGGGACTCCCTGGACCTAAAACTGCTGTCCCTTACTCTTGACGTAGCCATAAGTCCACTCACTAAGATTTTCAACCTCTCCCTCAGCCTCAGCCAGTTCCCTGACAGATCGAAATCCGCAATCGTTACCCCTGTTCACAAAACAGGCGACAAGGCCAACCAAGCAAACTACCGTCCTATCTCTATACTTCCACCCCTCTCAAAAGCTCTAGAATGACTTGTCACTGACCAGCTCTCAGACTACCTTGACAGACACAACATCTTATGTCCACAACAACATGGTTTCAGGAAGGGGCACAGCACTGCATCGGCACTCTTGGAACTAACTGGAGCCATCCATAATTCATTGGACAATGGTCACCTTGTGGGGTCAGTCTTCATAGACTTAACTAAGGCCTTTGACAGTGTCATCACTGTCTGCTATTGGATCAGCTTTCTACTTCTGGCCTCTCCCCTGCCACCACGGCCTGGTTTAGAAGCTATCTGGATAACAGAACACAACAGGTAAAAATTGCCAATATTCTCTCCAACTCTATGTCAGTCCACTCAGGAGTACCCCAGGGCTCTATCCTTGGCCCCTTCTATTTTCACTCTTTCTCAATAAACTCCCTCAATCCTGCAGAGAACAAATCATATTCTATGCTGATGATGCCGTAATTCACTCCTCCCACTAGGACCCCCAATCCCTGCAAACAATCTCCAGCTAGGCTTTGCTGCTCTGGAGAGTTGGTTCATCTAACAGAGACTCATTCTCAACCACAAAAAAACTAAGACCATGCTTTTCAGTAACTACTACAGTAAGAACAGGCTGCCCCCGAACGTCACTAACTGTCTTGGATCTACCCTCGAACAGGTCCAAACCTTTAAATACCTTGGGATCACGCTAGACAGTAACCTCTCCTATAGTGCCCACATTGAGAATGTTGCTAAGGCTAACAACATACATCTCTGCCTTCTCTACAGGCACAGGTCTTGCTTAACCCCAGCTGTCCTAAGTACTGCAGTGCAAAACTCCATTGTGTCCATAATCGACTATGGCCTCATCATATATGGATCAGCTTCATCAACCGCCCTCAAACGCATTTCTACGTCACTCAATAAATCTTGTAGACTTACTACAGGATCCCATCGACTAACCCACATGTGTGATCCATATGCACAAACAGGCTGGCTCCAACTATCTAATCGCCTAAAATACCTAACTTGCACTATGGCTAGGAAAATAACTATGGGCTTTGCCCCTCCAGGGGTTCAATCTCTCCTTAGAGCTAATAATAATCGCTGTAGCACAAGGGGCTCTGAGT
The DNA here is from genome assembly GCA_016271365.2 of Neoceratodus forsteri. Taxonomy (NCBI): domain Eukaryota; kingdom Metazoa; phylum Chordata; order Ceratodontiformes; family Ceratodontidae; genus Neoceratodus; species Neoceratodus forsteri. Next base: position 782,799,527 of record CM028133.1, read on the forward strand.
CAAAACTCCTGAAGATCCCCCACCGCAGAACCTCCCTGGGTCAATGTTCTTTTGCCTTCAGGGCCCCTGGCTGGCTGAACAGCCTCAGCACCGAGATCTCCTCCGCTCCATCACTTGGCCTTTTCAAAAGAAGGCTCCAAAATTACCTCACTGCTTCCAGCACCTGTGACTGCCACTCCTAGCCAGCTTTCCCATTCCACCTCATTTAGTCCAGCAATATCTTCTCAATACTTACCTTCTCCTCTCCCTCTCCCTCACCTTCCTCCCCCGAGCCCCACTGTGCAGCACTTCTCTATGTTCACAACTGCCTCTGGCTGCTCATATCCCCTCTGTCCTCGTTTCCCTCTGCTCTCCCTCCCCACCCTACCTTTTTTAACTTAGAAATTGTGTATGCTCACTTTACGTCATGTCTTTGCTGTATATTGTATCTGAAACTGCATTTAACTTGTAATGTACTGTATACTGCATTTACCTTGTAATGTACTGTATATTGTCTCTTACTGACACGGAACCTTTGTAAAAGAGCCTTGGCTCAAAGGTACTTGTAATCCTAGAATTAAATAATAAAAAAATAAATAATTCCCCATTTCCTCTCCCCCCAGGACGCATCTGGAAACAAGCTATTGTAGCTCAGTATTCCTTTCCCGGTGAAACTTTTTTAAATTAAATCAAATCAAAAATGTGCTCCCTCCCACAGGCATTTGGGTTCAAAGAGCTTAACAGGAGGATTGCCCTATTGGCTGAGGGTAATCTGGCTTGTCCATATGCTAGAGATCCCATGCTAACTGTCCCTCTCTGGCTTAGGGGGCTGTGAGTCAGTTACTCAGGTTATTAGCCCTTGGCTAGGGCCGTGGCAACTATGCTGCTGGGCTGGCTAAATGGCTGGTCCACTCCCTTTACCTTTCTCTTGCTCCTGGCTAGAGCTGACATGCTAGTGTACTTTAAATTAGCAGAATCTCCAACTTTTCAAACACTAGCTTTGGCTTGGCTACTGGTGGCCAATTGGCTACTAGCCACATTTACCACTCTGGGGCACTCTCCCTTTATAACCTGAGAGCTTGCATCCCCTATCTTGGCCACTTGCTGCTATTTCTGAATAAATAAAAAAAAATAAACTTTTGGGCTTGCTAGCCCTTATTCACTAGCCCAACGGGTTAGCTATGCTATAACTTTAGCTGGGGCTCTGCCCTGCATCTGCTCCTGGCTGGAGTTTTCTTTATTATTTAGCACAGCTCAGGGCCTGCCAGTTCTATGCTCTGGCTCTGGGAGCCACTTTACTTTGTATAAACTCACCCCTGCCAATGATCCTTTGCTGGAGCTTATTTAAATATGTATCACTATGTATAGGGCCACCTCTGCCCTAGGCTCCCTTTCTGGATCCTTTTTAAATATATCTATATGCACCTGCCCACGGGCGGAGCTTAGTCCTGGGGCCTTGCCCTAGCCCCTAACCATGGCTACGGCCATCTTTGCTGTGCCTTCCGGTGCAATTTAACAACCTTTTTTTTTGAATAATCAGTTCAGATGGACAGCACCTGCCCAATGGTGCTGCCACCAACTCACCACCCCAACCTGGGAAGGTGTTAAGTGGAGTGGAGGGGGAGGTGGGATTTAGCTGCAGGCAGGCAGTGGGCGGTCTTCCTCTCAGGTTCCTCGCTGGTCTACTTTGCCCCAGTGCTCCTCTGGGTGACACAGCCTCACTTGTGAGCACCACTGCTGAGGGATTGCAACAACTTTTACTTTTTTCTGTATAAAAGCAATACATGGGCCCAAACAGAGACAACACTGTGGCTGCCAACCACTGGACCTGCCGGCCACTAGGGCCACCGCAATGCTGAACAGACCTCTGGCAGCTAATGCAGGGATTAGAAGAGGACTGCAGGTACTCTCTTTTAACTTTTATTGCCTCCCTGCATCCCCTATCTCCCTTCAGTGACAATTTTCTTTTTCTTCTTCCTCATCAGGGCACCTGACAGCACTCCCCCGACTGCACTTCTCACTGCCCAATTCAAACTTCACACACTAATGGCCATTACTGGCCACACAGAACTCTCCCCAGTGTTGAGGACACTGAGTCCCTAATGACCAGGGGGTAACCAGCTGTCCAGCGTGAGCTGGACCTTAGAGTTGGCACAGGCTCATGCCAATTGCTGTGCAGGCTGGAGAACAAGAAAAAAAACCTTTAAACTGCAGGCAAGCAGTTTGCTTTAGAGGGGGCCCTGCCACATCATTTACCTCCCCTTGCCACCTAAGCTATCAGGGGCACCTTACTTGGGGCACTGGTGTTTGCTTGGGCTACTAGAACTTGGTGGGGGTCCCATTTTTGGGGGTATTACATAGGTACCTGGGATCATAGGTTCAGACCCTGCTATAGCCACATACTCACTGTGTGACTATGGGTAAGTCACTTAACCTACAGTGCTCTAGTCCATTCAGCTGTGGAAATGGGTAGAAGCAGAATCTCACATAAAATGAAATGCTGCATTTCAGCTGGGCTATCCTACACAAATAAATTGTAAAATGAAAATATAAACAAATGTAACCCCCAGTCGGCATTAAACTGAGAGGGCTACTACCCCTGCCTGTGTGGCTATGGACAGGTTGAGGGGCCTAGGTCCTATAACGCGGTGCCTCCATTTTTATAACCTGAAATTTGGGGAGAAAGGTGTCACTCGGCATGGTGATTAGGTTCGGCTACTCTGCACAGGGGCACCCAAATAACTCCGGACACAGGAAGCAATAACCGTAATGTCCAATACCAGAAGTTGGGATTCTAGAGTGTGGCTTTTATTCACATCCAACAGAATAACAAAGCATAGATGGACCCCCATGGGGCTACACTCCTAGTAATGCAGATTTATGGAGATCAGAACACATCCTCATACACTGTAGCCCTCAGGTTTTGAAACACACTGGGCACTCAGCCCGAACTTGTACTCTTCACTGGGTTTCCCTGGCTTGGCTCCCTTGCCAGCCCTTGGACTACCTTCCTTCCATGGCTCAGCTCTCATGCCAGCCCTTGGATTACTTTCTATATAGCATGGAACATTTCTCGGTGGCTCCCTAAATCACCTCTGAACACTTCTGGCTCCATAGAGAATCTTCTTCAACAATCCCACGTCTGGGTACTTTCTTCAGGCACTGGCCAAGTACCTGACAGAAAGCAACAGATGTCCCAAAGCAAACCTGTAGAGGTGAATTTGATTACTACTGATGGGGGGTCTACCACCTCTCACTCCCATAATTCATACCCAGCCATTTCTTTGGACTTTAACACGTCATCCTCTGAAAACACTTTACTGTGTAGATTCTCTCTAAATGTATATCACATTTAGTCTGTTTGTTCTTCCATCCCACTTGTGCTGAACTTGAAACATACTTAATGAGTGGCTGTGTCCATTTCTCTGGACCCCCACAGAGTTAAGCAGTCCAATTCCCACAACTTTCAAAACTGTACTTGGCTGTCTTTTCCTGACCCCCACAGTAACAGTCACTTAAATTCATCATCTCAGGTGAAAACACATTGGCTCTTTATCAGAGCAAACTCACTCCTTCATTGCAGGTGCCCCACAGACTTTTTCTTCTTCAAAGAAATCTCAACCAAAACTTCTGGTGCCTCAGCACGAATCTAGATTTAGGCAGCTTCTTCTTCCTCTAGCCAGACCAGGGGATTGCCCTGGAAGTAGGCAGAAACCTTCCCCCCATCCCCGCATGGATGGGGCCCTGAACCACTGGAAGTGGTCTCTACCACTTCACTTGGCTTTTATTGTGTTCCTCTTCAGGTGAGAATGCATACCTCAACAAAAATATAGCTCTTTATCAGAACTTAGGGCTCTGAGGGCCTGCAGCTGCAGCACACCTCTTACTCTTTTCAGCACTCTACCACAGACTACTTTCAAATTCCCCAACTTTCTATCCTAACCTCTAGCTGCAACATTCCAGTGTGGCTTATGCAGCTGCAACAGTTCTAAAATGATGTCCTCCCTCAGTCTCAGCTGAGACTGAGAACAGAGTGAGACAGTGTGAAATCCATCTAACTGGAGTTTCACAAGCCGCCTTCCCTGCTTGCCCCTAGGTCTAACTGGGATTGTTGTAACCCCGAGTAACAGGGGGGTTACACAAATAAAAAATAAATCATGAATGAGAGCTGTGAAAGAGATGCACAGACTGGCAATAGCATCTACTGAGAGGGATAGCAGTGGGCAGCATCAAAGGGAGCTTCACATGCACCATTTTTTTTATTTTAATTTAGTTACACAGGATAGCCATGTCGAGATGCAACAAATCATATTAAGTGGAGTCTTGCCTCTACCTATTTCTGCAGCTGGGTGGACTGGAGCACTGGAAGGCTACGTGAGCTGCCCAAGTTCATACAATGGGTATTTAGCTCTTGCAGGATTTGAACTTGCCATCTCCTGGTTGCCAAGCTGGTGTTCTAACCACTAAAACCACACTGCCTCCATAACCTCATAGAGGGTAGCTGACAAGGACTATTTATTTTTAAGTGAGACACCCCACCCTGAATCCAACAGTCTCTCCCTCTGTGCTGACTGAGAACCACTCTTTTCATTCTGCATTGCACTCTCTGTATTTGTCTTAGTTATATCTGCCTGAATGCCCTTACATTTTATTTATTTGTTGTATTTATTTTAAACAGTTTAACAGGTAAGCACACAGAGCTTAAATTTAAATTTAGATTGAGTGTAAATGCTAACTAGTGGCCAAATGCTAGGACTACATATATACCTACACCCTAAAAATACTAATTAAAATGTTTCTAAAATGTGAGATTTGTTGGTTAAAAATTCAAAGAAAAGGAGCAAGAGAATCCATTTCATAATCACAATAAGATCCTCCAATGTGTGGTCTGTGTGGGATAATGGAACTTCTTGGGTGGTGGAAGAAATCGTATACTTCTCGTGCTTCAACCAACCTGTGAATACAATTATTCCACAAAAATGAACACCCTGTCATGTCATATTGCATGAATAAATAGCTTACAAAGAAGAGATGGCATAACATGTAACGCGTTTTTCTGTCTTGAGCTGATGTTGCCTTGCATGGCGCTACTGCGTCTTACATGTTATGCCATCTCTTCTTTGTAAGTTTTAATACAGCTTTATTTGTGTGAAGTGTTGGTGCTGTGTTTTTCTTTTGCTTGATATACTGTCTTATTACAATGGCACGACTTAAATTGGGGCCGCTATCTTTGTGATTATGAACAAATAGCTCACAGAGAGAATATATAAATGGGATCATATTTATGACAGACAATTACTCTTGCATAAACCATAATTGCCTTAATTGGGCAACAGTAGAAAACTTTTATGTCAATAAAACTTTAGTGCCTGTAAGTCACCTGATGAAGTAAATAGCTTATCTAATGGCTAAGATATTTTCCCAAATCTGACTAGATCAGAACCATTCCAAGTAATAGCGATATCTCCTGATAGAATAGATTGATAGATAAAAATCTTTAGTTTATGAATAGGAATTTACTTTTAGGACTTAAAGAGCTCTATTTCACAAAGATATCCTGTGAGGATTGTAGTTATACAATCAAAATATGATTACAGCTAGGACATGAAGTAGCATACATTCAGCCAAAACAATTAATCGAAAAGAATAATCACATTAAAAATAAACCAACAGTTATATCATGACTCACACCATACCCAAATTCTGGAAAACAGTTATAGTTGTCCTGCTACACAAGAACGGAAAGAAGACGCAACTGGAAAACTACCGTCCTATTTCTGTTTTGTCAGCTCTAGCCAAACTGCAAGAGAAAATAGTGCAAACACAACTGTCCAAATATCTTCAACAACACAATCTAATCTGCAAGGAACAACATGGGTTCAGGAGGTGTCACGGCACTGACACAGCCCTGGTCGAATTCACAGACGCACTCTATCGAGCAACACATAAGGGACTGTTGACAGGAGCTGTGTTCATGGATCTGACCAAGGTTTTTGACTTGGTCGACTATGACATATTTATTAGCAAATTATGTGAACCTGGCTTGAGATCCAATGCTCTGGCTTGGTTCAGTGATTATCTGAACCATAGAAAAGAGAGGGTGAAAATCGATAAGGAGATCTCAAGTACCAATGTAATTCACAGTGCAGTCCCTCAAGGCTCCATATTGTGGCCTCTTCTGTTTTCAATCTTCATCAACAATTTGCCAACAATCTGCAAACCTGCACATACTCTTCTCTATGCAGATGACACAGTTCTATACATGCATAGCAAAGACATCAATGAAATTAACCATGTACTGGGAAACAGCTTCACAAACGTGCAGGAATGGTTCATTTTAGGAAAAATGGTCCTGAACCTACCGAAAACCCAATCAATGTTTGGTTCTAACTACAATCTGAAAAACACAGACCCCAAGTTCTGCATCTATGCAAATAATGGGAACTGCCTGGAAAAAGTCAGCTGTTTTAAATATCTAGGAGTACACTTAGACTCTACCCTTATCTTCGATACCCACATTCAAAACACCACCAACCTGCTTCATCAAAGGCTTGGCTCTCTGTACAGAATCCACAAGTACCTAACGCCTGAATCCAGACATAGAATAGCACAGGCAAATCTGCTCCCTATACTGGACTACAGCTCCTTGGTCACTGATGCTGTTAACAAAATCGTGCCACAGAGGAAGAACACTCTCTTTCACAAGATTGCCAGATTTGCAACAGCTAGCCATAGCAAGACGCATCACTGCCTTTCTCTGAACACTCTGAGCTGGCTCTCACCAGAGCTCAAATCCAACCTAACACTCACCAGATTTATTAAAAGAACTATCGTTAAAAACTCCCCCATCTATTTAGCTGAACAACTCAAGTTTGTCAACTTGCCCTCCTCTCGATCCACCTTGAAAAATAACCTAAAAGTTAACTTTGTTCTAACAAACACTGGACAATGCTCCTTCAGCTACCATGCCTCCTCACTATGGATACAACCCCTCCATTAGAGAATCACCAACTGTCTCTGCTTTCTCAAGCAATCTGAAAGAATTATATCTATTGCTCAGTGTCTGTGACTGCTTTGTGTAAATACCCCTTGTACATATCCCTGTGCATCTGCAATCATTGTAGTATCTGCACTAATCAGCTGCACTCTCTATGAGCCGCAAGTACTGTATGTAATCAAGTATGTAATTTTCAGACGATGTGTGTATGTTTAATTTTCTGCAACAAGCACCCAAACATGTGTATATATGTCCTCAAATGTCTGTGCAATTGCACCCAGGTCATGACTGAAAAAGGCATTTGGTGCCAGTGCACTTACCTGGTAACCAAAGTGAAAATAAAAATAAAATAAATAATATACAACTGTAAAAATCAGTTATGGAACTGTGCAACATTTGGTGACTTATCAAAGACTAAATTACAAAGATTATATATTGAAATAAATCATCCATGTTGTGCTCAGGTTAAATATAACCACAATTACAGCTTTCAATGATTTCTGTGGTTAATGCATGTTTTTGTCAGTTTTCCAAGTTGCAGGTAACATACAGTATCATGCTTTAGGTATGTAGTATTCAGATGTAATTTGCTAAATGAATTTAAAGTTTTTGGTACGATCAGCCCTCTATATTTTATAAATCTTAAGTTGTGCCCATTGTCTTTTACAGCAACATTTTCCACTAGCAAATCTGATATTTGACCCTTAATCCTTTTGAAGGCCATCACTGCACTTGACTTTTTTCTTCTCAGACCAAGATTCTCAATTTAAGCTCTGATATATAGTGCAGAGGTGGCTCTCAAAAGCACACCCAGAACAAAGTGAGACATTTGAGTATATGTTATATCCAGTTTATTTAATAGAGTGATGTGTAAGTATTGGTAAATAATACTACTGTATTCCAAAACGAGTAACAGAAGCCTGCCAAGTATTTTTAAAAATCTTCCATAATCCTTGTGATAGCTATAATTCACTCTGAAATACTGTATGCATTATCAGTAAACAATAAGACATGACAGGGTATGGGTCATAGTGGGGTAATGGCATGCTCAGGTGCATAGTGAGGCCTTTGGCTGTAGTCTTAGTGCCTTTAGCCCCTGGAAGTGAAGTTATCCCACAACAACCAACACTCCAGGGTGTCTCATAGCACTTATAAAATGGTTGTCAATGCAATTTTGTTTCAAAAATAATAACAACAGTTTAAAAATAAAGCAAATGAATTAAATGTATTACAAATTATTGAAAGAAGCTCTTCCACAGCTTGGTGCTACCTGGGGATACTAAAAGGGCCCCCCCCCGAGGTTTATAAAATTGACTGATGGTTTTGCACTACAAGATGCCATTTGTTACAAAGAAAATGCCATTTGTGACCCATTTTTGTTTTACTTTCTAGCCATCCAAATTTAGATGTCTACATAAATGACATTTTGTTGTGCCATTTTAAATTTTTTTTATTTTTATTTTTAAGGATTAAAAGCCACTGAGTGGAGTTTATAGTAAGACATTTTGCAGGACTGCGAAGCTGTGTGAGGAGCTTTAAATGATTCGAAATAGGCCTTTTGGATCTGTGGTATTACTCCATTTCCCTTTTTCTTTAACAAGGCTGGTAGTTTGACTGTGTGACCGGACATTTGCTTTTGACTTCCCTGTACTGGTAGGAGTGGATGGTTCTAAAAACCTAATTTTTAAACAGAGGTTTTGCACTTCAGCATGCACTTTCACAATCATATTTCAGCTATGTCAGTTCACCGGAAAATAACATTTTTATTTAGTTCTGCGTTTTCCTTTTCAGGGTTTATGCCACATTTTGGGAGCATGTCTAAAAAGACTGTTTAAAAATGATTTGACTACCTTCTACCAACCTCATAGTGTTTTTGTTTGTGATATCATAGTGCTTACTTTGACAACAGATTGTGATGTCACAGATCACAATTGTAAGGTCTTTAGAGGGTAGTCAGAGTCTTTTTGAAAGGCACAGTTCAATCAATACTGTATTACATAAAATATTTAATTAAGGAAAAAGTAAAAAAAAAGCTATAAAACAGAATAGTTAAAGATAGTTGTAAGTAGACTAGTTTTACCCATTTTATTTTAGTAATCATTTTCTCTTTAAAGGGTGGTGTTTTTTGGAGAAGCTTGTCAGTGGACTGTGCATGTTCTTTTCTTTATTCTGTTTATGCTCCTTGCTCCCCTTGGTCCTTGGCCTCAGCTTGAGCCCCCACCACATCCCAGCCCCATGACCTCACCTTCTCCCAGGTCCTACCTGCTCCGATATTACTCCCGTGGTTTACCCTCCATGGTGGAGCCCTCCAGATGGGGCTAGGTCCCTTGGGTTCACAGCATCCAGTCAGGAGCATGACAGGTCAGTGAGTGTTTGGCCTGTCGGTGCAGGTGGAGCCATCATTCTGTAAAGGGGTTGTTTCCTCTTTTCACCTGTTCCATCCCTCAAGATACCAGTGGCTCAGATGTGCATATGCAGAGTGCAGCACCAGCCAGTGTCTTACCTGCCCCTTAGCCACTCTATTGCACTGCCACCTGTCATCACCCAGGTGGCAGTATAGCAGCAGAGCTGGCTGTTCTCACTCCTCAGAAGAGGAGAGAGTTCTCTGAGATGCTCAATCCTCCTCCCAGCCAGCACTCATTGACCCATTCTTGTTCACAAACATGGGTCACCATCATCACAAGCGGTAGCACTACTGCTATGCTGATGGGTCTGTGTCCTGTGCATGCTCTTTGGCAGTTCCCACTCCCTACCCCAGTCATACGTAATTGTACACTGTGACAGTGCTTTACCTTCCTCGCACACACTGGTTGTGTGTTTGTGGCCCTCTACAATTACTTTTGTAATGCTGTGGGTCTGAGCACTATGTTGAAGGGACTCTACTTTTGTTTCAGATGGCTAAGTCAGTGGGCATGTGTGATTTTCCTGATGATGTTTCTGAAGAAAAAACTGATACTGCTGGATTACAGAAAAATTTTGTACCTTCATGTATGGACCCGGTGTATCACAAGTGGAGCAGACAGAATCTTACATATTTATCCCGGTTTTGCTGTGAGGGGTAGTGCATTAATTTTCAAGATTTGCAAAACCAATATGGACTTGATAGGTGGGTATATTTTAGGTATCTCTAGGTTTGTCGGTGCCTACGGTCCCTCCTCCATGGGGAGAGGGACCCAGCTCAGGTTCCCCTTTGGTTCATGCCTGGATGATGCCCATTAAGGCCCTGATTTATGCACACTTGTTCTCTCACATTTACTAGGCACTATAAGCCACACAACCCTACAATACCTTATATGTAGCAGAAAAATGGAGTGAGGAACTGGGGCATGACATGAACCAGACCCAATGGGAGATGAGTTGTTCAGAGGTGAGCAGAACCATCTCATCTCATATTTGGTGGGAGTATGCTTGGAAGCATCTTCTCCACTACTTCAAAACCCTGGTCATTATGGCTAAATATGGTGTGCACCATGGTGCTGCCTGTTGGAGGAATTGTGATGAGCAGTGGAGGGCCCACAGTCACATCTTTTGGGCTTGCCTGGCAGTGACAGCCTTCATGGGGGAGCTAGAAAATACAATGGCAGAGGTACTACATACCAGGATAACACTATGGAGAAATACCTCTTCCATCAGTACCCTAGCACCCTGAAAGATAGGCAAGAGAAATGCCTCCTAGCCACCAAAAAATGCCTCACTTGTAAGTGGCTTATGAATCAAGGGCTGAATCTTGATCAATGGAGAGATATGAGGAATTCCATATATCATATGGCAAGGATCACATTAGGCCTTAATGAGTGCTCTGACATTTTCATGTCGTGGGGTATGTAAAATTATGCAGCATGATCCGAACTTTGTTTCTTGACCACACGGACTGTGAGCTGAGGTGAGGTGGTTGGGGTGGAAGACAATGAAGGTAGGCCAGAGGAGTGCTTAGGTGCAGGATACTGAGGCAGATTGTGGGTGAACAAATGGCCCACCCGTACCCTTCTGATTGCCTATGTGATGCCACTAGCATCTGCAGATGGATGCTGCAGTTTGATTGGGCTCCCTGCCCACAAAGCTGTGATGGGATATGTGGAACTCCGGATCTATCTTATTGTAGGGATTGATTGCTATACTTACTCTGTACCACACCTTGCTGCTTGTCTATGTATATGGAGATGTGGATGTACAACTTATTTTAATAACAATATATTTACTAAAAAAAGAATTTCATCTGGCCCTGTTGCTTCCCTGCCTTGAAGTCATAATCCTCTGCTGTGGCATCAGAAAAGTTTTTGACACCATAAGCAGAGGACTGTGACTTCAAGGTAGGAAAAGCAGCAGAAACAGATAAAGTCTAAAGTTCTAAAAACCTGTTTCCATGCACATTGTCTTCAGTGTTAGAAATGGAATGTTCCAGAAATTCAATTGGGGGGGGTTATATAACAGTTCTGCTGATGCCAGCTGTGAATAGTTTGCTGAAAATCAGAAAACAGCTGTAAAGTTCAAGATGTCAAGTGAGCTGAGGACAGAGGTAGTACTGGCTGTACAAACATTCCTTTGTAGGTAGGCAGGAGCTTTGCTCGCTGTAACCTGGCTGTCATAACAGGGTTTACCAAGGCACATGTCATGTGTAGAAATCATGTTATCTAAAAGGGACAAGGATATTCCTGTGTACTGATTTGCTGAGACCTGGTTCTAGCCATTGCCTTAAGAGAGCACTGCCAATGGCTAAAAACAAGTCCATGCCAGCTGGGGCAACTCACAGAATTCATAAGCCACTTACTTCCTAATCTCCATCACAAACATGACTGCAACCTTTATATCTTCTGTTAGCACCCTTTGCAAACTGTGTGAGAGGCCTTTCGGCACCATGCAATTCTGCTTAAAGTTGGACCAGCATAACATTCTGTGGTGATTTGCATATGCAGCCCATGGTACTTTGCATTGTGGGGGCATGTGTGATTTTGTATTTTCTTGAAACTTGGCTTCCCAGCCAAATGCCCTTTGGGGTAACCCTTGCCTCAGTGTTTATGCACAGAGGTTCTTTGTCTCTTATATATATATATGTGTGTGTATATATATATATATATTATATATATATATATATATATATATTAATCTTCAACTACTGTAGGCCCTAAAGTGACAGTCCATTAAATTAACTAAAGTAAGTACTGTAAATTGTGTAATGATATTTTCATTCAGGAGTACCCCCCACACACACATACACAAATTTAGAAAATAAAGTACTATTTGGAGTTTCCATTGCTGTTGTTTCTTTGGTGACCTTGAAAAAATTCCCCTCCTATCCCCACCAGTTTATCAGAGAACTCCTTGCTCCTTACCAGGCAACAGATACAATTGAGGTTCTGGCTCCACTTGAGGCCTGTGTGTGTATTATAATAATAATAATAATAAAATGTATTTAATTAAGAGCCTTTCAAATTTTTCAAAGCGCTGTACATAAAAACATGAAAACACAAGCATAATCAATACATACAATACAGCTACACAAAACGAATATTACAAAGCTAAAATAACCAATTACAACATAGCAGGAAATGCCTTCTCCCATAAAAAAGTCTTTAAGGCCTTTTTAAAACTCCCCACCGTTGTACTCTCATGGAGTGCCAATGGAACTCTGAAGAATTTTGAATTCATGTGTTCCATGTTACCATTTCGTATGGGTGTGGTGGTGGTGCTGGGGGCATTCTACTACTGGAATAATGTAGAGCTTTGAATTCTTCTATTCTATGGTAAACAGTCACACAGTGTACTGAATATAAAGAAAGACAGATGACTGACAGGTGAAAAACATCTGTGGGGGACTATTTTATATTATTTAGAAATATTTTATTATAATTTTTGTAGATTTTAAAACTTTTAGAGTGTTTATTTTTTAAAAGTTGCCTTTGGGTCCATTTTATATAAGCAATAAGGCACTTCAGGGACATTGATTGTACTAGGTTTACCCCACGGTCAGGGGCTGAAGGCACTCGACTTAGCCTTGTGCCTTACAATGCCCCTGACCATGGGGTAAACCTAGTACAACCAATGCCCTGTCATGCCTTATTGCTTAATTAAATTATCATGGAGACATCTCTTACGGCCTTTAAGGGAAAAAAATAATGTGTCTATGATTAAAGTGCTCATAAAGGGTTAATGCTAGCCCTGGAAGTTTCAAGGTTCTGCAATATTGTAAATGTTAATGATATAAATCCTGTTGCAGTGTGTTTCCTGCTTCCTGGCACCAGTGATCTGAACAAAGAGACGAGGGGTGGATCCTATCAGTTGGTAAGCCACTGTTAATGTGACCATGTAAGGTGCTGACTCTGACCTCAATGGAGGCACGGGCTTGGCGGGGCAGGCCAACTGAGGCAGTGTATATATCATTGTGCTGTGTGTGTGTTTGGAAGGATACAGCCCTTCATGCCTCCTCCAGAGGCACTGTGTTGCTCTTTCTGTGGCAGCCAGGGCTAGGTACACCCCCATGAACCCTTAGTCCCACTCACTGCTGCAAGCAGTATGGAAATGTAACTGTACAGTAGATATCCCTTTAATGTAATTGGGAAAGTGTGTTAACAGCAAGTAATGAGCTGGAGTGAACTATCATACAGAGCTGTAAATATGTTAGGAGGAACTGAACTGTTATTGAGAATTAAACCACAAACTGACTGGTCAGAGATGTGCACTGTTACAGAGATTATGCCAAAAGTAATTGATGCTGAAATATGCTGAATGTGCTAACTGATTTGAAATGCTGAACTGAGAATGGGCCCAAAATGAGAGTTGTGCCCAGGGTGCCAACTGCATGCTTACTGTTTCTACCTCCTACTGAGTGTGTACCAGCCTGTAAAGAAATTGTTGAAGTTTTGCAAAAGAAGTTAAGCCTAAAGTGTCTTGCCCTATGTTCAAGGGATTCCCTGATTGGGTGCAGTGTTTAAAGCAATTGCAACAGACAATATAACTGAAATAGAATTATGCATTTTACAGTTTAATAAAATCAGGGCCTACCCCAAGTTGCCGTGTAGGGACCGAGAGTGTACAGTGCGATGCAAAGCAAAATTTGTTTGCCCCAGAGCCAATGGGAAGAAAAGAAGATGAACAAGAAACAGCAGAAAAAAATGAGGGTCACTGCAGTAAAGCGTAACATTCAGGTGGCATTGTGGTAGCCATTTCCCATCCATTCAGGATGGGAGCCACCACACTGACAGAGGTAAGCAGTCTCGCCCAAAGGGACACAAGTGGTGTAACCAGGGCTGTTCCTGATGAAGTTCACAGAGACTTTTTAGTGGGTGCCCCAGAGGGCCATACCTCTCAGGACATAGGTCAATGTCCATACCTGGGAACATTACAATACACAGAGGATGATCCTCAGTGACACATTCCATCACAATATCCCTAGAAACAAGATTCATCCCTGGGGTTATTTACCAACCACCTCTTCATCAATGGACAGCTTGGAAGGGACAGTTTTAAGTGTCTATATACATATTGTCTTTTATGAGACCTGGCTGAAACCACACAATCAGGATGGTGAATTCTCCATTCCTGGCTACACTCTTATCAGTCACGACCACCCTGGCAACAAACAAGGTAGCGGCATAGCCATGTACAGCAACTAATCGATTCAGTATACCCCCATGCAGCTGCATCTGTCCATGAACTCCATTGATGCTGTTTTAATTAAACTCTCTCTTCCCCACACTATCCCCATTTTTATTGCCAGCTTATTTTATTCTCCTGTCTCCACTCGCACCTCCATAGTGGAACACCTGAACATCATTATGTCACTGGCATCAGGGGGTGAGCTACATATCCTGTGTGAATTTAACCAGAACTGACTCTCAGGTAGTTGCTCCAAGCTGCACAACCAGGTGTCAGCTCTAAACCTTTCACAACTTATAAAGGAGCCCACATGTCTCAACCCCACTTCAGTGAACCACTCCCTCCTGGACTGGTCCCTTTCCTCCCACCCCCACCAGGTAATAACATCAGGCCTGCTTCTGGACTCCTTAAGTGATCATCACATGATCTACTCAGTCAGGAAAATACACAGGCCAAAATCACCCCCTCCTAGAGCCATCCTATCTAGATTCTTTAAATCCCTGGACCTGGCATCTGTCCAATCCAACCTGGCTAGAATAGATTGGTCATACATCCCACAGGCTACCTCAATCCACTCCGCCTTGGAGTAGTTCAAGTCCAGATTCATTGCAGTCTGGAACTTCCATGCCCCGCTCAGACGTATTCAGGTGAGAAGGCCCACTTGCCATGGATTTTTGAAAGCATCACGGTCCTCCTCAGGGCTAGGGATCAGGCCTGGAAGTTGGCCAAGATCTCCAGCTCACCCTTACATCAAGAAAACTATAGTGCCCTATGAAATGCCTATACAAGTCAAATCCATAAGGCAAAAGCCAATTACTTCAAAGACTCTTTCACACCAATTTAACTCAGCCATCTAAATTTTGGAAGTTGATTAACTCACCATTCTCTCCTCCATCACAGCCCCCCACCCAGGCATACAATGCAGACAGCTCCATGCTCACAGACCCTTTTGAGGTGGCCTCTCATTTCAACTCCTTCTTTACAGAATGTACCTCATCACTCTTATCCAATCCCACTCCTGACTTGCAAACCCCCTCCCCCCCAACCTGCAATCCCCCTCTTCTCCAAACCAAGGGCCTCCAGCTCACCCCTCTTTCACTTTCTGACCAATTTCCACAGACAAAATGTACTAAGCCCTGCTTGCCCTTAATCCCTCCTAGGGCAAATGTCCCACTGGCCTAGACTCCTAGCAGCTATACCTGTCAGTTCCAGCCATAACATCCCCCCTCATGGCCTCACTATATAACCTATCATTCTCTCTAGCTGCTATCCCCACTGAGTGGAAACACGGCACAGTCATTCCCCTTCCTAAAAATGGTGATCCCTCCTCTCCCGGGAATTATTACCCAATCTCCCTGCTTCCTATTCTGGCTAAAATCCAAGAACACCTTGCTCTCTCTCAACTCTCTTCTTGATTCCTCTTCTTTTTTCACAACCTACCCGTCTGGTTTTAGGAAGTCCCACTCCACTACCACCTCTCTCCTAAGGCTCACTGATTCCATCCTCACTGGTATGAACAGTGGTCACATCACCTCTGCCATACTTCTCAACCTGGCTAAAGCATTCAACATTGTCTCCCACTCCCTTCTTCTATCAAGGCTCTCTCTTGCAGGGCTTTCAAGCATGGCCACCGGCTAGTTTCATTCCTATTTGATAGGCAGATCGCAGTCTGTCTGAATTGGTAACATCATCTCTGCTCCCCTTCCTGTTACCGCTGGTGTACCCCAAGACTCAGTCTTTGGCCCGCTTCTCTTCTCCATCTTTCTCAATGACCTGCCCTCTGTCTGCCCACACACATCTATTCACATGTACGCGAATGACCTCTGATGTGGTGACCAGACTCCAGCAGGACTTCAATGTAGTTCAGCGATGGTTTCACTCAAATCAGCCAAGAAAACTGTCTCCATGACTTTCGGCACAAGGCAGAGACTTTTAAGACTCCCCTCCACCCGCTCCTTCCACATCTTGGATGGGACTACTCTTGAGCCTTGCACTACATGCAGATATCTTGGGGTCTGACTTGACCAGCACCTGGACTTCTCTGTGCATATCGATGCCATCCACATAAGGTTGCACCCCAAGTTGGGAGCTTTGTGCCACAATCATGGCTGCATCCCACTGCTGGCTCACCGTGTGATTGTGCAGAAGATGATTCTCCCGATTTTTGACTATGGTGATGTAGTTTACAGTGCCACCCCAAAGTCCACCCTTACCAGACTGGACCCCCTCTTCCACTCCTTCTGCAATTTTGCCCTTGATTGTCCCCCTGCCACTCACTACTATGTCCTCTACCGGACCTTCAATCTCCCCTTGCTTCAGGACAGGTGCCTCTCACACTGTGCTAGAATTATGGCTAAATATTGGGCACAGTCCCTCCCTCCATATCTCGCTTCTGTACTCTTAGCCTCTACCCCCCGGGGTATGCACTCAGAAACAATGACCCATGTCTCCTGTCTGTCCCACTCATGACCACTTTGGCTGACCGGTCAGCATTCACATATCACATGCTCAAACTTTGGAACTCACTCACCCTGGCTATTTGGCAGACCTCCCCTAAGCAGAATCTCAACTCTCTTCTCAAAGCTCATTTCTCCTCCATCTGCACATGAACTCATGTCAGCTCTAGGTGCTGACAGCCTCTAAGACCTTCTGGAAAAAAGACCGTGGGAAATGTTATTACAATTATTCAAAACCTTAAGTTCTTAGTGCTGCTGCCTCTTCCGATGTGTTCTGTGATCTACTATCTGTGATTCCCACACAACTTCAGGGGAAAAGAAGAAGAAGGGCGCAAACCAGAAGAATTCACACGTAGACAGATCCTCTTGAAAAAACAAATTCTTTTTTTTAACAAAAGTCAAGCCACAGTGTGGACATGCACATGAAAAGTTAAGAATTTGCTTTTTAAAGAGGGTCATTTACCTGCTTTCTAAAACTGTGATGTGCAGAAAAGTAAAGGCTGAACAAGAAACAATATTGATTGGAACATGTTTAAGTGAACAAAATTGAGTCATATGTATGGATAGAAGTATGATTAAAAGGCACCTGCTGAGGAAGCCAATGACTAATTGGTGAAACGTAGAGGATATGGGCCTACATTTACAATAAAGGAAATAGATATTTATATTCAAGAGGATCTGTCTACGTGTGAATTCTTCTGGTTTGCACCCATCTTCTTCTTTTAGCCTTTAAGACCGTCATGTAATTTGTTGCATTTTTTATTATGTATCTGTACCACTTTCCATTGTCACTTGCCTTGTACAATTATTTGAGGACTGCACTTAATCCATGTTGATTCGTGATGTTGATGGTAAGAATGGACAATATCCATTATGCACTGTACTGCTCTTAATCCATGTATGTTTTATGATGTTGGTTGTACATCGTGGTCAATTATCCATTATGCATATTCTGCTTTTCCCCCCTGCCACCGGGTTGCATCTGGAATCAAGCAGTTATCTGCTCAGCATGCCTTCCTGGTAAAACCTTTAAATAAAAATATAAATACATTTAAATAAGTGGGGGTTATGCCACACATATGCACAGTTATACAAGAATGCAAGACAGCCAGTGATATTTAATTATTGCTATCTGGTCTAGCCAGTTCAGTCTCTTTTGTTTGTTTCAAGTAATGAGTCTGAAACTAATAAGACATACTTGCAGCATTTGTTGTATGGGAAAAATATATTGGGAAACAACCTGTTTCATGTTGATACATTTGTGCATTGCTCGAAGTCTAAAGCCAGTGTCAGTCAGTATGTGGCCCACAGGCTTATAAAATGACAGGGAGAGATCTAGACACACTCACATGTATTTGGAACAGTTGATTTGATTATTAAAGGGGTTGCTAACTGTTTTCAATAAATGTGTGATTTCAAAGAGCATGGCATTTATCTTGGTTGTGTTCAGTACAAGTTTTTTTTTCTAGCAAACCAGGGCTCAGTAATACTGAAGTTATCATGCAGATTACAAGTCATTCCCCCCAAAGGATTCAGAACTGAAGCAAGTTCACAACACTGTCATTTGTGTATGTGAGGAAGGACACTGCATACATTATATTTGGTGCCAAAGTCATTTAAAATGATAACGATGAGGAGAGAGCCTTAGACAGAGCTCTGGGAAATACCTGTTAAAATTTCCCTCATTGTAAAGTTAATGTTATTTAGGGTTTTAAAATTGGCTAAGAGAAACCAAACCAAAAAAATGCAGTTGGTGAAATGAGACAGCATGACTGTATGGCAGTAGTTCTTAGACTTTGTCACAGTGAGCCTCCCCAAATCCGTGGAAAAGATTTTGAGCCTCCCCAAAAACTGAAATAATCGTGGGCCTCCCCAAGAAAAAATAACATACTGGACTTTGCTAGTACACCATGAATAAATTGAAACCCCTTTGAGTACTTGGTCTACTTTCAGTTCTTTGTCTTACACTGACATGGAACCTTGAAAAGAGCTCCTGTGCTCAAAGGTGTTATCTGAATAATAAATAAATAAAATAAACAAATATTATTGTTCAGCTTATTGTGCCCCCCACCTCAGCCTTCTTGTATCCCACTATTTTCATTCTTGAACAATTGTACCCTTATTTGCAGTAACTTCATGAGTCAGACTACTTTCTCTGTTTCCTCTCTAAGGAAATAACCTTTCCTAAATACTTTGTCTCTCCCTATCCTTCCCTGCTCCTAAACAACTTCTCTGGATTACTTTGCTCCTTCCTGCTATTGTTCTTGGCACTTCTATGCTCAACCCTTGTATTTGGGCTGTTTGCCATCAGTCTACAAACTGATCAATTACCACAACTCATTATTAATTTATTTATTGTTCATATTTGTTTGCACTATTGTTCATTGTGTATTTCTTGATTGTTTTGTAGTTACCTTTTGAAATATATTCACTCTACCCTTCCCTCGCCATAAAGCAGATCCTTGGCTCATTCAACTCTCCTCATCACCTGTTAGTAAATAAATACATAAAATTCACCTACTATTATCCTCTTTCAGTTTGCTTCATCTATTCACACAAAACACATAAAACTTAAAATTTAAATACAGTACTTTTTTCAGACTTGCTTGAGCCTCCCCTGGAACAGGTTGGGGCCTCCCCAGGGAGGCTGGCCTCACCATTTGAGAACCCCTGCTGTATGGTATTGCAGCACAATGATGTAGATCAAAAATGCTTAATTTATTGAACTTCATTACTCAGTATTAAAACTAAACTTTAGTGAAACTATGCTTTAATTACATTGAGGTATTCCAGTGTGTGCATAGTTGTGGGAAAATGAAACTTCTTAGGAGCAATAGACACTGTGGACACTCTGCCTTGCTTCAAGCCTCCCTTCATAATGCATGCCATTCATACCTTATTGCTTAATTATCATGCTTACTCACATTTTGAGTTTTATAAATGAGTAATAGGGTTCAGAATGATAAGTAATTTTGACCTGTGCTTTTGTGCTGAAAAATGCATGGTCATGTGAACACATTTTGCCAACCATATGCCTTACTTTCTCTTATGTATTTTATAATTACTCCTTTACAGCCCCCCTTTTACACTCATAATGTTTATGTGACATGTCTGTACCTAAATCCCATTCCCATTCACTTGGAACCTTTAAAGTCAGCTGTGATCTCACTTGCATGGATCTCCAATATGCATGCAAGTCTATCTCTCAGTTATTAGAAGTTAAAGCCAAGATATTTTCAGAACACAGTCCAATGGCTTTCACATACATGTTTTATTACTGCTGTGATAAACTGATATAAATATTGTACTGGATGTACTGCTATATTGACTTGTATTAGCTTGCAAATTGTAATTGCAATTTTACTTGTGCTGTATAACACTGTAACTTCCTATATTTTCATCAGTTTCCACCTTGGATCCCTTATAAAAAATCAGATGTTCTGCTCTCATAAGGCTATACCAGGCAGCCTAGTTTTAAATAAATATATCCCAAGATATCGATGTCAATGACATTTGAAAACAGGTCATGATTGATTTCTTTACCATCCTTTGCCCACTCACTAGCTATGAAAATGTATGAGCCTGTTTCCCAGACTACATGTCCAAGTAGAAAAATACCTTTCCTTGCCTAGTTCTCAAAATAGTAACTGCTACATACAGTACCTAAATAATGTTGTGTTCCAATGGGACATGAAGAAAATCCTGTAATCTAGTAGTCATATTATAAACAACTGCCATCATTACCTCCACACCCCTATGCCAACCATGGTGATCATGTACTCCAGGCACTTCACACACCTTAACTGCAAGAGGTATACAAATACCTTATTTCAAATATTCTGCCAAGTATTCATATTTGTATGCTCAATTATTCATTATTCTTTCTTTGTTATTCATTATTCAGCCAGTAGAACAGTGTTGGACAGTTCAAGATCTCCTGAGTCTTCCTGTCCAATCACATGCCACTTTGGAAGCACACTGAAGGCAGTCCATGTGGCCCAGCACTAGCAGAAGTTACATGAAAGAGAGACTGACATCTTAGCTGCTGTGAAAGAACAATCTACTTCTATCCATCTCAGTCTATTACAGTTACAGTGGCAAGGGTTGTCTGGGTCACAGCAGCAGGAGTTGTCTGGGTCACAGTAGTAGGAATAGTCTCAGTCACAGTGGCAGGAGTGGTTTGGCTCGCAGTGAAAGATATGGTCTGGGTCACAGTGGTAGAACTGATCAGAGTCACAGTGGCAGGAGTGGTTTGGCTCACAGCGGCAGGACTGGTCTCAGTCACAGTGGCAGGAGTAGCTGGCAGGGCCACTGTTGCAGCAGAAGTTGGAATGCCAGTAGTCACAGTGGATAGGAGGATCAGAGCTGTGGTGGTTATTAAAGATGAGGTGAAGATTATACTGGTGGCAGTGCAAAGTGATGAAGAGAACACATTCACATTGGTGGTAGATATCAATGACAGTTAAAGACACTGTCCTCCTAGCAGCACTACTAGTCTGAATAATACTGTTTTCAGGTGTTAGCCTATGCCATACTGGTGCTGGAGGTAGCAGGCTTTGAGGGGGTAAAAAAATACTGCATTCTGTGAATGCACTCTGAGCAGTGCTCTGCAGTATCCTCACCCTCACCTGCCACTCCCAGCTCTTCATCTACTACAGCTTTGCTAGGCTAGATGAACTACAATTTCCAATACATCCTCTGTCTGCCATAGTTGTGTTCCTCACAGGAAGATGAAATTAAATTTAAATGATATTATTATGAAATATAGTCACTCACTGCAGCAATACCAGTGTCCTGGCAAGTCTCATACACTATAGTCAAGCCTGACAAGTAAAAAAAAAAAAATTTGAAAAAAAAAGAGATTTGTTATATTTCTTTTTAGGCACAAAGCTATGAACATAGAATAATGTCTTGAGCAAGGGTGCCGGAAGATGGTAAAAGCTGAGGGGGCTGAGAATCAAAAGGGCACTTATGAAGGTACAAAGGGCACTTTTTCTATACTAACTTTGCAATACAGAAATAAAAAGTGGAGTGGCTACCGCCCCTTTCGCCCCCCTGGTTCCGGCACCTGTGGTCTTGAGTGTACACTTGGCACATATATAGAACATACTTAATAATGACATATATTAAAACAGAACAGAAGTTATATCTGGTTCAGAAAAATGTAACATAAAAATAATTTTGTGTGGCGGAGTGATCCCATATCTTCATGATTAACAGCATCTCTGCATTGATGATGAGCCATCACTTTACTGGAGCACTAAACTGAATGACTGGCCTGATTTGTCAAGTATTGCTCTGAAATGCCTGAGCTGCCCACCATCTAGTATAAGTTCAGAGTGTGTTTTCAGTGCAGTAGGGGCCACTGTTCATGACAGGCATACTAATCTGTCACCAAAAAATGTTGGGATGCTAACTTTCCTTAAAATGAGCAATCGCCTAATTCCACATGACCATGTTACTGGCTTACTGGTACAACTGTGAAATGAAGATGATATTGTGATGGGGAGCTCCTGCCGCTCTTGAGGACCAACCTTTTCTTAAATCTGTTGCAACAGTTTTTCTATTTCCCAGCCTCATTTATTCTTTACAATTTCTAGTCCATGAGGTTGGCCATCTATGGCAAGACAAGGCAAGGCAAGGCAACTTTTATTTTTCAGATGCCCAATCCCAGAGGCTCTGGGCACCATATAATAAAAACAATGGAATTTAAACATTATAAATAATCAACAGTCAATTAAAACTTCATATCACATCATTAAAAAGGTCTAGATTGTTGGCAGAATTCAATACTAATAAATAGATAACCCATACATTATCTACAGAACAGTGTCTGGGAATGCCTGGACAGACAGGAAAGCCTTAAGGCAGCCTTGAACACCTCTACTGAAGGGGCCTCTCTTACTGATGGAGAAAGTGAATTCCACAGGACAGGGCTGGTGACTCTAAAAGCTCTAACATAGAAACATAGACTTTGATGGCAGATAAGGGCCACTTGGCCCACTCAGTCTGCCCATTTCTCTACCTATTGGATAAGCTGCAGATTCTAGTTAACCAACAGCCTACTTCTTGCAACCCCCCCACTATAATTGCCTTATGTCTGTCCCATGCATGTTTGAATTCCCCCACTGTTTTAGACCCCACAACCTCTCCAGGAAGGCGGTTTCATCGTCCACACTCTCTCCATGAAAAAAATGTCCTCACATTACTCCTGAGCCCATCCCCCTCTTTCTCTAAATTGCCCCCTTGTTCTTACACATCTCTTTTTCTGAAAGATGCTACCCTCCTGGACTTTGTTGATTCCCTTGAGGTACTTAAAAGTTTCTATCATGTCCCCCCGTCCCTCCTTTCATCAAGGCTATACATATTAAGCTCTCTCAGTCTCTCTTCATATGGTTTCTGATGTAGACCCTGCACCACTTTAGTTGCCCTCCTCTGGACTGCTTCCATCCTGTCTATGTCCTTGTGTAGATGAGGTATCCAAAACTGCATGCAGTACTCCAGATAGGGTCTCACCAACTGTCTGTACAGACTAGAGGGATAACCACTTCCCTTTTTCTACTTGTGATGCCCCTCCCTATGCATCCCAGTATCCCTCTGGCCCTCCTTACTGACTTCTCACATTGCTTACCCACCTTTAGGTCATCTGATATGACTACCCCCAGGTCCCTTTCCATTATTGTAGTTGCTAGTATACTCCTCTGCTATTGTGTACTCTTCTCCTGGATTTTTATTTCCCAAGTGCATTACTTTGCACTTCATTGCAGTGAATCTAAGTTGCCATATGTCTGACCATTCCTCCAACCTTGCCAAGTCCCTTCTCATCCTTTCTACCCCCCTTGTGTATCAACTCTGTTACAGATCTTTGTGTCATCTGCAAAGAGGCATATCTTTCCTTCCAGACCCTCTGCAATGTCTCCTATAGAGACGTTATAGAGGACTGGACCCATACTGACCCTGAGGTACTCCACTAGTAACCCCCCTTTCTTCAGAATGTGTTCCATTCACTATTACCTTCTGTGTCCTGTTGTGTAGCCAGTTTGCTACCCAGGCTACCACCCTGGGACCCACTCCCAGGCTGGCTAACTTGATTATTAATCTTTTGTGCGGGACTGTGTCAAATGCCTTGCTAAAGTCTCGGTAGGCCATATCCACAGCCCCTCTCTGGTTTATTACTTTGGTCACCCAGTCAAAGAAATCGATTAGATTCATCTGACATGACCTTTCTGCTGTGAATCCATGCTGCTTTGGGTCCTGTGCCCCTCTGGCCTCTAGGTACTCAACAATTCTTTCTTTCAGAAGTGATTCCATCATTTTCCCCACCACTGAGGTCAAACTAACAGGTCTGTAGTTTCCTGCTTCTGCCTTGCTCCCACTTTTGTGAAAGGGAATCACATCTGCCCTCCTCCAGTCCTCAGGTACTACCCCATCCTCCCATGATTTGTTAAAAAGTGTGGTCAGTGGTGCCACTAGGTCCTCCCGTAGTTCTTTTAGGATTCTAGGGTGAATCCCATCAGGCCCTACTGCTTTGTCTACCTTGAGTTTTAGGAGTTCTTTCAGGACTCTTTCTTCTGTAAATGGACTGGCGTCAATGCCACTACCCAGAGTGCTTCTATTGTTTGGTTTAGGCAACTCCTCCTCTTCTTCTTTTGTGAATACTGAGCAAAAGTGTTCATTCAGTATATCTGCCTTTTCACTGTCTCCCTCTGCCCACCTCCTCTCTCCTTTATTAATCTTCACTATCCCTCCTGTAACCTTTCTATGCTCCTTAATGTACCTATAAAAGGTTTTATCCCCCTTCTTAACTGAGTTGGCTATTTTTTCCTCGGTTTGGGCCTTTGCTTTTCTGACTGCCTTCCCCACTTCTTTCTGCTTTAATTGATACAGTTCCTTGTCGTGCTCCTTCTGTGATTCCTTATACTTTCTGAATGCAGCCTTTTTCTCCTTAACCTTCCCTGACACCTCTTTTGAGAACCATAGTGTTTTTTTATTCTGCTTTTTTTTCTTTATTTGTGTCACACAAAGGCTTTGTTGCCAGCAGATCTTAACCTCATTCTGGGAATCACCAGGAGACCCCTAGAGAAGGACCAGAAGGAGCGGACTGGGGCAGCAGGTGTAAGAAGGTCTGAGAGGTAGGGCACCCCCTTTCCTTTCTTGATTATGCTATAGTATCCTCTTTAATTTTCCTTTTCCCTCTCAAGTCCTCATACAGGGAGGTTATTGTAGTGACCTCTGAGCTGATGTAAAACAACAGGCTGTGTTCCTCATTGTTGGATTTAGTATGCAATGGCACTATGTCATAAAATACATTGATGTATATGCCTTATGTGTATGAAACCTGTAAATGTTGAAAATACTATGGCACTAGGTGTTTTTGATAAAGGTAAAAAGTTACTAGGGGACTGTATTATAAAAATTAAGTTAGTTGTGCTAATTAAAATGCATGTAAATTGCTGTAAGTTGAACAAGTCTGAAATATCATGGTGATTTGCATATATCACATAATGGTTTGCATTATGGAAGTATGTGTGATGTTGTGTTTCTTCAAGCAAACAAGGCCCACATGGGGAGGCTGAATCTCAACTGATAAGTTAGTACAGAGATCAGTGAGTCGGCAGATGCTGGCTAAGTGTAGAGGAAAGACTTGCATAGTCTGTTGCTACAAACTGATGTACTGAAGAAGGAATATTGCTGAAGGTTATCACTTGCATTTTGAATAAACATCACACAGAGATTGTGTGTTGAACTTGAAGTTCGGTGTTTGGTCCATCTGTTATCCCACAACCCCTCCACAGACTTGGTGTCAGAAAGGGGATAACTTTCTGGAAGTGTCTGGACTGGCTAAAGAGGGATGTTTTCTGGTGCATAGTGCCCAGATATCCCAGGCGGACCGATGCACCAGGAGTTGCCAGAGGAGAACCCGGAGAAGAAAATCCATAGAGTTCTGACCAGAACCATGGCTGACAGACTGGGAGAGAAGCTCTGCCTGGACTGAACCTGGGAGCTCAGAGGAAGGCCAAGCCAATGAAGAGATGCAAGAGGATGTGGAAGAATGGAGGAAACTACCTCCTTTTGAAGATGCTCCACCTGAGGATGTAGGGGAGTTGTTGAAATGGCTCTGCATAAAACAGGTGCAGATGGAAAGAGATAGAGACATTAAGCAGAGAAGTCAAGATGTCAAATGGGTGAATACCATGAGGGTCTTGCATGCCATCAATGCCGGGCAGAAAGAGCCAGTAGCCCAAAATACATTAAACTGTCTAAACTTTCAGACAGTGTTTGAGAGGATCACTCAAACATGTGTATGGCCAAGGGAACAGTGGGTTGTTTGACTGGCACCACACCTGACAGGCAGTGTCCAGTTGGTTTATAGCCACATGAACTCCCAAGAGGCAGAGGACTATGACTGTGTGAAGCAGGAGATCCTCAGGCCCTATGTCATAAACACTGAAACCTATCACCAGAGGTTTAGGTTTCTTAAAATGCAGTCACTAGTACCCCCCGAGAGACTTATGCCCATCTCAAGGAGCTCCACTGCAAATGGGTGCAACTGTAGAACAAGAGCAAGGACCAGCTTCTGGAGGTGGTGATTATTGAACAGTTTATTAAAGTTTTACCCCAGGATGTACAACTTTGGGTTTGGGAGCATAAGCCAGATTCCCCCTAATAAAACCATCATGTTAGCAGAAGACTTCCTGGCAACCTGACCATCCAGACTCAGAGGGTTCCAAGGGACATCAGCAGCTAAGACCACCAGCAATCCAGTAAGGACCCTTTTACTTATAAACTGTCAAACCAGCCCCAGAGAAACAAAACTGGAGAGCAGAGAGAGGGGGGTGGTTTCCAGTAGCTGTTATTGTATGTCATGGATGCCAAAAGAAGGGACATTGTGTAAGAAACTGTCCTAATATAAAGAAAGAAACAGCTCACATAGACTTAGTGAACTTGGGTCACTTTATGGCTATTATGCAGATTGGATCACAGCAGATAATGGGGCTGATTGATTCAGGGAGCCACCAAACTCTTGTGCGAGCAGATCTGGTGACTGGGAATAATAAAGGACTGAATACAGCAGTCATCTGTGTACATGGTGATACCCATTGCTACCCTACAGCCACCATACAAATTACCGTTCAAGAAAAGACACATGAGGTAGAAGTGGGGCTGGTACTTCACCAACCTGTGCCAGTTGTTATCAGGCATGACCACCCAGACTTTGCTTCATTTATGTATTGTCATGCCACCCAAGACTCTGCTGTAGTTGCTGTAACCACCAGAGTTCAAGTGAAGAAGGGACATTTACCATCTGTGTTCCCATTTGATGTTGATGTTTTTGAGGATCCTGGCAAGGACCATAAAACTAAGGCAGAGAAGAGAAAGCTAAAGAAGGACTGGATTGATACTCATGCTGGAGTACAGCCAGACTTGGGACACACTTTTAAATGTGATATACAGGATGAGCAAAATGCAGACCCTTCACTTAACCCTTTTTTTCACAGGTGGAGAAGTGAGTGGAAAAAGATGCCCCTCAGTTTGCTGTAAAACAGGGAATACTGTATAGAGAATATACTAACCCCAGAACTGGAGAGGTAGTAGACCAACTAATGGTTCCATAAAAATTCTGCTCCCAAATCATGTATCTGGTGCATGACATCCATTTAGCAGGCCATGCAGGCAGAGATAGCACCCTGAATAGGATATTACCTAGGTTTTACTGACCCTCTATCCATGAGAACATAGCAGAGTATTGTAAAGCATGTGCTGAGTGTCTGAAGGTAGCTCAGGAAGGAAAAAGGGATAGAGTATCACTACAACCCATCCCCATTGTGACTAACCCCTTTGACAGGATAGCCATGGATGTAGTGGGCCCCCTGGAAAAGAACTCCAAGGGTAACAGATTTGTACTGGTCATATGTGATTATGCTACCCGGTAGCCAGAAGCTATCCCCTTGAGAACTGTCACTGCCCCAAGGATAGCAGAAGAGCTAGCAAAGGTATTTAGCCATGTGGGAATCCCCCAGGAGATACTTACTGATCAGGGGAGTAATTTTAATGCACACCTGCTAAAAGAATTGTACCATCTGCTGGGCATAGTAACAGTGCATAATTCCCCATACCACCCACAGACTGATAGCCTCGTAGAGTGGTTTAATCAAACATTAAAGAGAATGTTGAGGAAATATGTAACACAAGAAGGTAAAATTGGGATAGGCACCTCCCCTACTGTATTTACTTTTCATTTACAGAGAAATCCCTCAAATGTCCACTGGTTTCTCACCTTTCTCATTGTTGTATGGGAGGAACCCGAGGGGGCCACTGGATATGGTTAAAGAACACTGGAAAGAAGGGAAGGAGGTGAGACATCTTAATGTCATATAGTACATGACTCAGTTATGCAAACGCCTGGTGAGGTATATCAACTTGGCACACCAGAGCTTAGAACAGAAGCAAGATTTGCAGAAAGAAAGATATGACCAGGGTTTGAAGACTAAAACATTTCAGTCAGGGGACAAAATGTTGTTACTCTTTCCCTCCACAGAGAACAAACTACTCACAAAATGGCAGGGCCCTTTCACCATTTTGAGGCAAACAGGAGCAGTGAACTATGAGCTTAGCATGCATGGAAAGGGACCCGCCCAGAAAACTTACCATGTGAACCTCCTTAGGAAATGGCATGAGAAGTCTAACACCTCCCTTTAAATCCATCCTGGAGTTAGGGAGTCAGAGCTGAAGGTTGCCTATAAAAGGCTAGAGCAGTCAGAACTGCTGGAGAAGATTCAGATAAACCCTGAATTGGAGCTTCAGCAACAGAAAGATTTGCAGGGGGTATTAGCAAGAATTTGAGCCCATGTTCACAAACGTCCCGGGGCAGGCCAAAGGAATTGCGCACACCATAACTGGCATGTAAGACAAGACCATACACCAAAAGCCCTACAGACTGCCCATGAAGGTGAGGGATGAGGTGATTCAGGAAGTCAAAAAAATGGAGCAGTTAGGCATAATTGTGCCCTCAAAGAGTGCAAGGTCTTCACCCATGGTCATAGTGGACAAGAAAGAGGGTGAGATACATCCAGTGATGGCTCTACACCAGGGCCCACCAGGGCATGTACCCCGGTTAAAAAATGCTTTGCCCCAGTTGGTGCCCCATATGGCACAGAGCTTCCCACATAGTAACAATAAATCAGTGCCCTGGCTGCCATCTGTTGTGCCCCAGCTGTGACCTGGTAACCATTTGTGGCTAGAGCCACTACTGGATATGTCTATGCCTAGATTTTAGAAAGCTTAACAACATGTCACTATTTGATGGTTACCCAATGCCCCAAATAGATGACATCATTGACAGGCTAAGCAATGCACAGTGTATCTCCACCTTGGATCTTACTAAGGGATATTGGCAAATCCCCTTGTCACCTGATTCACCTGATAAAACAGCATTTACAGGGTTCAACCTTAACATTGTTTTACTAGCCCTAAACCTAGTGCAAATTGGGCAGGGCTAGTGCAGCTAACTCTCTACTTGTCCGTCTTGACTAGTGCAGGTTTTTCATGACTGTTAATGAAGTTGAAAAAGTCCCTACTTTAGCATCCTGTAGTCCTTTTGCTGATCTCCCTCAGTGTTTCAGGTGGCCTGGTGTGATTAACAGCTCATTAAGAGCTGCAATTATCTGGCAGTTTAAGAGAGGGATCCAACAAAAGACTCAATGTGAGTCATTATCACTCTCTTGTAAGGACATTCAGCTAGTGTACATGCTATGATCAAGGGCAGAGTGCTGTTAAGTAACTAGCTTCCAGTTTGCTGAACTTGTCTTTGATTTGTCCCACAATATTAAAACCAGTGTGCCTCATTTCCCAACTTTTTGAGTGCCTGTATCCCACACTGCAGTCACAGAATGCTATCATGTATACATGGTCGACCCAGCTAGGTGGTCTGTCCACTCTATACTTTCTCTGGACACCACTGCAGACTAGGCTCTGAAGTGGCCATCCATAGACCCATAGCTGTCATTACTGACTGGTGTATAGTTCACAGCTCCTCTTAATGGATCACACCAGTCAATGCCATCAATGCAGTACCACCCAACATGCCATTTCATCTTAAAAACAATGCTTTGGAGCATGTATAGTACAAAGCAAAACCTTAGTAAAATATATAATTTGAAAGGTTAAAATATGTATTCCTGGTATGCACAAATCATCCTGTATAGAAAGAGAGGTAGTACAGCATCATGCCTGTATACTGCTCCCCTTTGACTGATGAAAGGACACTGTTATGAAAAATCTGTTTTTGCTAGGGCAGAGCATGTTAAATCAATATTTTTGTGCCTGGTATATATAAACAGATATGTCAATGTTTCTTACATCCTAGCCCCCGTGTTTGTTTAACTCTCTCCAAAAAAATCCTAGAACTGCCTCTGGCTCACTTCGCAGTGTAAGAAAACTTCCAGAAGTGCAGTTCTGGTTAATCCCAGGGTTGGGGATGAGAGTGTCTTTCTCTGCCTGATTCTGTACATTGCCCTGCAGATCAGGGTGGGACTGTGGTGACATACATGATGATGTTGGCTATTGTGTGTGCAGAGCTAGAACTGCCTGATTGAACATTTGCTATTGTGGTATTCTCTGGTCTGGCGGGGAGGGGGTGAAGAAAGTGGAAGCAAGGGGCACATGATAAAAAAAACAATGGGGTACACACTGCGTGTGATTGGACTACAATTTTTTTTTTTGCTGGGGGCAGGAAGCAGTGTGGGAGCAGGATAAATATGCAATAATCAGAGTATTTCTTGGCTTGCATTTTTCCTGTATAACCGATCAAAATTGACCATTATTACTGTGGGCTAGTGCAACCATCTGTGGGCTAGTGTAATTTTTAATCGACTTGTCCAGCTGGCTAGTGCAAAAAAAAGTTAAGGTTGACCCCTGAGCATTTAGCACCCCAATTGGATTATACCAGTTTGTCACAATGCCATTTGGACTACATGGGGCCCCAGCCACTTTTCAGCATTTTATGGACCACATATTAAGACCACACACTGAGTACTGTGTGGCTTATTTGGACGATGTGGTCATATTCAGTCCTGACTGGGAAACCCATGTTATACACTTGTCCCAGGTATTGCAAGCAATAAAGGAGTCAGAAGTGACCATCAACCCTGCTAATTTTGCCCTGGCAAAGACCGAGACAAGATACCTAGGGTTCATTTTAGGAAATGGACAAGTGAAGCCCGAGGTAGAGAAGGTTCAGCAGTAGCAAACATCCCAATGCCTACCACAAAAAAAACATGTGAGATCTTTCCTAGGCTTGGTTGGTTATTACTGGAGATTTATTCCTAATTTCTCAGCCATTGCTAGTCCTTTGACTAATCTCATGAAAAAGAGGTGCCTGAATAAGGTTCAATGTACCCCTATTTGTGATGAGACATTTAGGAATATCAAGGCAATTCTATTTACAGCTCCTGTATTGAAAAGCCCTGATGTCAACCAAGTGTTTGAGGTTCAAACTGATACATTAGAGAATGGTATTGGGGCAGTCATCTCAGAAAATAGATGGGAAGAACATTCAATCATGTATATCAGCAGGAAGCTAGATGAGAGGGAGAGAAGATATGCTACCATAGGGAATGAATGCTTAGCTCTGAAGTGGGCTATTGCGTCTCTGAAATATTACCTGTGGGGGGCTGAATTTAAGGTTGTAACTGATCACAATCCCCTCTGCTGGTTGCACCAAATGAGAGAAAAAAAATCCCTGTATAATGCGGTGGTACTTGACTCTTCATCTATATCGATTTATTGTGTCCCACAGGGCAGGGACAAAATATGTAAATGCTGATTTCATGCTAGATATGGTGCAGGAATTGATGTCAGTGAAATATGACATACTTTCCCTAAAAGGAGATAGTTCAGGGAAGGTATCATTACTCTCTGCTGAGAAATGTGTTAATGCCCATGGGTAAAGAATGATGATATCTACTATGTTTATGATAGAATGTTTATCATTAATAGGGACCCTGAGACCGAGCTTCTGAAGATGGATGGGTAGAAGCTCCATCCCTTCCTGGGACAGGAAGGTGGTAATCAGTCTGCAATAACTGCTTCCCTCTTAAGGTGGGGAATATGTGACAGGGAGCTCCTACCACTCTTGAGGACTGACCTTTTCTTAAATCTGTTGCAACAGTTCTTCTATTTCTTAGCCTAATCTATTCTTTACAATTTCTAGTCCATAAGGTTGGCCACCTATGGGCACCCCTTCCCTTTCTTGACTATGTTATAGTGTCCTCTTTAATTTTCCTTTTCCCTCTCAGGTTCTCATACAGGGAGGTTATTTTTGTGACCTCCGAGCTGATATAAAATAACAGACGGAATTCCTCATTGTTGGATTTAGTATACAATGGCACTATGTCATAAAATACACTGATGTATATACCTTGTGTGTATGAAGCCTGTAAATGTTGAAAATACCATGGCACTAGGTGTTTTTGATAAAGGTAAAAAGTTACTAGGGGACTATATTATAAAAATTAAGTTAGTTGTGCTATTTAAAATGCATGTAAATTGCTGTAAGTTTATTAAGTTAAGCTTATTGGCAGGAAGACTCTATTGAGCACTCTCATTTTCAAGGAGGTCCTGTAAGGACAACATTAAACAACAGTGTACAATAAAAGTGATGACACAGCATACAGGTACAATAATTGGTAGAAAAAACGTGTATATATGGTCAGTAAAAACAATAATAAAAACAGATCGGAATCCGGTTTCCAGGTAAGCAGCGGTGACATACCATTAGGTAAGAATAATTGGTAGGAAATACATACAGGGTCAATGAAAAGAAAAACAACAGTGAAGCATACAAGTCTGAAATGTCATGGTGATTTGCATATATCCCATGATGCTTTGTATTATGGAAGTATGTGTGATGTTGTGTTTCTTTGAAACTTAGCTTATTGTTAATGCCCTTTGGGGTAACCCTTGTTTCAGTGCTTCTGCACTGAGGTTCTTTGTCTTTAGCTTGTTTTGTTTTTTTATTTGAGCCCCCACCACCCAAGCAAACAAGGGCCACATTGGGGAGGCTGAATTTCAACTGATAAGGTAGATCAGAGATCAGTGAGTCAGTAGGTGCTGGCTAAGTGTAGAGGAAAGATTTGCATAGTCTGTTGCTACAAACTGATGTACTGAAGAAGGGATATTGCTGAAGGTTATCACCTGCATTTTGAATAAACATCACATAGAGATTGTGTGTTAAACTTGAAGTTCGGTGTTTGGTCCATCTGTTATCCCACAATCCCTCCACAGATATGATGTCAATGAGAGTGAAAGGCAATCCAAAATAACTGATGTTGATGATGAATTCATGAAAGCCCATTATCCATCTGGGGGAGAATTCAGACATTGATGAGTATGAGAGAGGTTTCCTTTATCAAACTCTGAAGAAGCGGCAGACTCCTAATAATTAGAAGCCACAAGGTGTAGTGTCTCACTATATACAATAACACATGTCCTCACTGATACCCATACATAACTATCTCACAATTTTTTTTTCTGCTGTGTATGTACCCTGGTAGGGCTATCTGATGTGCTCATCTGTATCTCACAATTTTTTGGTGCTTGTGTATGCCCTCTACTTTTGCCTGCTTTGGTCCTCATCTGTAGACAACACAATGGCCCACACTGCCTACATCTGTTGCCTCCAGACAAAGCCAAACTCTTAACCCATTGTAAATGCCAGACACAGTTAATGTAATCCTGCTGCCTTCCCTTTCCCATGCTCCATCTTCTCCTCTGGTCTGTTCTGTTCTGGTCCTCATCCATAGACAACAAACATGATCCACTGCCTCTATGTGCTGCCTCCAGACAAAACCCAGATTCTTAACCCAATGTAAATGTCAGACACATTTACTACTGTGAAACCCTGCTTCTATTGTTCTTCCACCTCCTTCTCCAGCAAGCAAGCCTCCTCTTCGACCTCTGTGGCCCCACTGTGCCATTACATGGCATGGCCATCACTAACATGATCGTAAGTATCATTCCATGAATTTTTTTAATTTTTACTTTTTTTATTTTTCAATTCTTTTCACAAGTATAAATGACAGGTAGTGGCCTACACTTTAAATAACGTCACTTTTGTGTTAACAGGTCTCCTTTCTGCTGCCTTCTCCTCTGCAGCAAGCATGCAGCCTCCTCTTCATCCACCTTCAGAGCACCATTGTGCCATTATGAAATGTTAATCAATAATGTGATGGAAAGTATAATTTCACTATATTTTTAGTTTGCTTTTCTTATTTTCAATTTTCCTTTCATAGGAACATGGTTACATGGGAACCTGAGGAAAAATAATTTCTCTTGTCTTGACAAGTGGCAGGTATAGTAAGAGTGAGAGCTGACAACAGACTGAGGATGACCACCAAACAGGAAACAGACATAGTGTTTATCATACCTGATGACCTAAAGGTGGCCAAACAGTGTGATAAGGCAATGGGGAGAGCTAGAGGAGGCAGTATAGTTCTGTGGTTTAGGGCTCTGAGCTACAAACCTGGAGACCAGAGTTTGAATCCCACAGCCTCCACATGCATACTGTGTGACCCTGAGTAAGTCACTTAAGTTCCTTGTGCTCCCTGGTTGCACCTGGAAACATACTTCAGCTTAGTGTGCCTTTCCTGGTTAAACAATTATCCCCTTTTCCTTTCTCTAGCAGGATGCTAGAGTGTATAGGGAGGGATATCTCCAGCAGAAAGAGGGAGTTGGTGATACCATTGTATAAATTATTGGTGAGACCTTACCTAGAGTACTGTGTCCAGTTTTGGAGACCACAGCTTCAGAAGGACATAGGCAGAGTGGAGGCAGTCCAGAGGAGGGCAACTAAAACAGTGCAGGGCCTGCAGCAAAAGCCATATGAAGAGAGACTAAAGAATCTCAGTATGTACATCCTGGAGGAAAGGGGGGGGGATATCATAGAGACGTTCAAATACCTCATGGGTACAAATAGAGTACATGATGGAAGCATTTTTCAGAAAGAAAGATGCTGAAGAACAAGGGGTCATGCTATGAAGCTGGAGGAGAGTAAATGCAAGGGAAATGTGTGGAAGTACTTCTTCACAGAAAGAGTGGTGGTTGCCTGGAACAGCCTCCCTGCAGAGGTGGTCAGGGCTAAAACTGTAACGGGATTCAAGAACACATGGGATAAGCATAAGGGAACCTTGGTGATTTTGAAAGGGAGAATAAAACCAGAGACCAAGTAGAGTCTGCAGTATTACAGTAGGTATGGAAAATGGGCAGACGTGGTGGGCCAAGCGCTCCTTATCTGCTGTCAAAGACTATGTTTTTATGTATATACCATGCAGCTACCACTGTGTCCATATGAGGAAAAATAATTTATCTTCTGTCTTAGCAGTGTCAGTGGCTCAGCAGGTAGCACACTCACCTCTGAGGCTGAAAGATCAGAAGGTAGTGGGTTGTAGCCCCACACCAGGAATGCGGGATAAATCCCAATATACTGACATTGTAGTGCATCGGGGGGGGGGGTGCTGCACTCCTGAGGTGCAGTATTTTGGATTAGATGTTAAACCAAGGTCCCGTCTGCCTGTCCTGGTGGTTGTTCAGCTGGACGTTAAAGATCCCATGGCACTTCTCGATAAGAGTAGGGGAATTTTTTTATTTATATTACATCAAAAACCAAATCAACAAACAAAATATAGTAACAATGAAACCAAAAAGGAGAAAAAATGAAAATACTATCATTTCAACAATCAAGGTGACTTTGGTAATCTCAGAGAAAAACACTCTTAAAACATTTGTAATAACCTAAAGCCCACTTAATATTACATAATCATACTACTGGATAATATTTTAGTTCATTAATTACCCAACTACTACTTCATTTGTATGTAATGAAACTTGAGAATCCCGTCCACCACTTAAACACTTTTTTTGAAGATTGTGAGACAAAATCCTTCTTATAAACTGAAAACAAGGCTTGAGAAACTAAAATATGGAAAGTGTCATATGACATTATTTTCTGCTGAAATACCCACTGACACCTAACTTCCCATAAGTAGAATTTTATGCAGCAAAAGAATACTGAAAAGGTTTCAACATCATATTTACTATTTAGGTGGGGGTGATGACCCAGAATCAGAGTATTATAGTCTAGATTTGTTAACCAACTCAGGTTTCATTTTAGAGCTAAAAAATCCCATAATGGTTTGACATAAGAATATTTAAATAAATACTCCATGGTTTCATCTTCTGCCTGACAGGAGTTGTAAGGGCAGTTTCTCTCTTCCGGTATTTTATGTTTGAGACTCCCCCTCATATTAAGTCTTCCATAAGCAGAGAGCCATAAGATTTCCAACATGTGTCTGGGAATCCTTTCATTATTTAGTTGCTTCAAAACATTTATTCTAAGGTGTGGGGGACAGTTTTTAAAATCTGGCTCTATTGGATATATTTTTTCCATTATCATTGTGTATAATTTTGGTCCTGGGTACTGAATAATCTGAATTTTAGTTAAAGCCCATCAGTATAATTTTTGAGCATTAGATTTGTGATACACAGGAAGATGTAAATGGGGTGTCACTTTGGGGAAGGGTTGTTTCCATAACTGAAACAAGCATGCCAGGTTATTCTGGATCCATATATATTGTAAGGTGTTATTGGGTTGAAGACCAGTTTTAATGGTTTGGGAGATAAACAAGAATGGAAGAAGGTTATAGGGTTCACCATCCCCAAACCTTCTTGAGCCTTTGATAGGTAAGTGTAGCATCTTTTTATCAGGTTTAACCTATTGCCCCAGATCATTTGAAAAAAGCACATGTACATTCTTGTTTCCAGAGCTACTGGTAAAGGGAAGATCATGGCTGCATACAATAAACAAGGTATTATGAATGTTTTTATGGTATGGCCTTTTTTGACTTTAGAGAGTCTCCAGTCCTTCCATCTCTGAACCTTTGATTCAGATATTTGCAATGCACCCCAATTTTCATGTGGTAAGTTCTGAGGCCCAAATTTAATACCCAAGATTTTAATAGGTTTAGAAGAGATTTGTATATCTTGTCTTTCTCTGGGCAGTGGGGCTTGTGGACCTAGGAACAATCCTTTGCATTTCCCTATATTCAACCTTGAGTTTGAAACTTCTGAGTAATTGTGTAGCTCATTCAGGACTGAAGAGATATTCACAAGGTCAGCTATAAACAGACAGATATCATAAGCATATACTTGTATCACTGTATTATCCTGATTTGATTCTCCTGATAAACTTTGATTATGGAGTTTAATGTTTATTTTCCTTATATGGGGATCCAAGGAGAAGATGTATAGTAGAGGACTTAGGGGGCACCCCTCTCGGACACCTACTCCTAATTTAATACTCGAGGTGACATTCCCCCTACAGGACCTGATGAACTAAAACTGAAGAATAAAGTACTTTGATCCAGCTTGTAAATTCTAGAGGGATGCCATAATGTTCTAATATCTTAAATAAGAAAGGATGGTAGACCCTATCAAAGGCTTTATACTGGTCAAGGGAGAGAAGGCAGCCTTTCTTCTTCTTTTGGTTATAATACTCAATAACATCTCTGACAATCACTAATGTGTACTGAATTTTCTTGCCTGGAAGTCCACAATACTCGGATGGATGAATAAGGTAACTTGCAATCTTTCTTAATCTGTTATTCAGTATTTGGCATAAGATTTTAAAATCAGAGTTTAAAATCGTAATTGGTCTCCAATTTGTAATGTTCTTTTATCTCCTGATTTAAATAAAAAAAAAGCACAAATAACCTGAGGTGAAGAAGGTAGTGATTTTTCCTTTCTTTAGAAGAAAGGAAAATACTAGTTCCAGACAAAATACTAGAGAAGGTTTTGTAGAACTCATAGAGCAATCTGTCAGGCCCGGGGGAGGTGCCTAACTTTTGTTGTTTTTATTACTTGTTAAATTCCCATTGCTTTTATTGGTGTAGACAGGGTCTGCATATCAATATTGGATGATCAGCGCTGAATATCTTGTAAATAGGTCTCAATTTTAGACATGAGTGGGGGAGATTTCATAGTATGGGTTTTTAGATGTTTATCCACTATTTTATATAAATCTTCCTCTGATTCAACTAGATTATCCTCCTCATCTAATACGCTTTGAAGTAATAAGGCCTCAGATCTTGCTTTACAGGCTTCAAAGGGGTATTCGATAAGTGGTTTTTGTGTGACAAATTGCAATTCTGTTTTTAAGGTGTTTGCCCTGTCATACTGAATTTTTTTAATTTCCTGCTTTAATTGCTCAATTTGGGGGGAATAATCATGTCAGAAAGTAGAATCTATGGCAGTGGTACTCAGTCATATGAGGCTTGGGAGACACATTTATTACTTTACTTCTCTATGGAGCCAGAACCCATATATACAGCATCCTTATGTGACAAAATCATACATGCACACAACATTTATAAAGTTCAGAACATTTTATTGTTATTTATTACTAATATTTACAAATAAATAAACATAAAAACATAAATAGCACTGGTAAACAGATTTAGTAGAATATAATAGCAGTCAATTAGATACATGACACTTTCTTTGAAACAAGTGGAGTAAAGTCTGATTCTATGCTGGACACTGCAATTTGAAGGAATTCTTTTGTATGTTGGATACTGAGTCTATTTTGCTTGGCGTTTTTAATCTGACACATATCAGAGAAGGCTGCTTCACATCTTTATGTGGATGGGAACATTGAAATTAGCCACTGGGACAACTTTGAAATATGAGGTAGATCGCTTACTAATTTCCCAAAAAATTGAACATCATTGTTTCATCAAAATTCTCTGTGAAGCTCATCAGAGCTCTTTAGGTCCACAAATTCCATGATGAGAGCAGTGAAATCAGACATTCCATCAAAAATGTCTTCCATTTCACTTACCTCTGTGAGGAATGGGTTGTGCACCAGATGCAAAAGTTTTTCTCAATTTTTAACTAGGCTGCCGACGACAAGATATCTTGTCCTAAAAACCTAAGCGTTCTAAATCTTCCAGCAGCCTAAGGATTAAAATCTAAAAATCAGCTAGCATAGTTTTCAGACAGCTCAGATAGCACATTGCTGGACATTTGATAACTTGGAATAGTATCAGGATTTTGTTCAATTATTCTTTGCACATGATTAAACAAGTGGTATTTGCCCTTCATAACATTGCTTTGCAATACTTGTAGCATGCATGAAAATGATGCAACAGCTGAATACCAGTCATAAACTGTTTTATTGTTTCCCTGCAACCTCAGATGTAAGTCATTTAAGTGCTGAGTAATGTCACAAACAAAGGCAAGAGACAACAGCCAGTCCATATCATCAAGGAACATGAGGCATGAAGTTTCACCACATCCGATAATAAAGTGCTTTAGTGGTTGAAACAAATCCATTACATGGGCTAGCAAATGGCCACGAGACAGCCACCTGACTTCAGTGTGGATCACTAAGTCCCCATACTAGCTTTCAAATTCATCACACATAATTTTAAATTGCTGGTGGTTCCTGGCTCTTGCCCTGATAAAATTAATAACTTCAATAACATCCCTCATAACATTGCAAAGTGTACTGAATAAATACTGCAGTTGGTCCCTTAATTGTAAATATTTTAAAAAATATATCTTTCTTTACATTTTCCAAACTTTTGGAACCATGATTTTATGTCTGCTTTTGAATCAAATCACCATTCTGCGAAATCCTCATATAAATCGCAGACTGGTGCCCTTGCCCACAGTAGACTGGACATTTCACTTTGCATATAAGTATCAGTCAGCTTGGAAATATTCGATCTTCATCTGCTAGATTTTGCTTTTGACTGAAAAATTTGTGATAAATCAATTTTTAAAAGTAAATGGTCTGAAAATTCAGTTGGAATGGTAGAAAAGGAGGGGGGGCAGGTTTTTAGATATAAAAAAAGTGATCAAGTGCTGAAGAGAGCCTGCCTCTCCTATATGTATAAAGGAGACCTTTTAGTTTAAAATTTAGAGCATGATATGAGAGTAGACAAATCGAAAAAAAATTTTAAGTGTTTGAATCACAGTAGGTTTTTGTTCTTCCTGAAGTTTTCCTGATTTTGGGAGCTCAACATTAAAATCACCACCTATCACTACATAAATCGATTTAAAGGTATAAGGCTGTAAGGTCATAATTAAGGCTACCCTTTCTACCTTAGTTTGGGGTTCATAAACAGTCATGAGATGGAAGCCTAACTGCTTCCAATCCCCAGCTGTTAGGAGAAGCCTGTTTAGAATTAGGTCCACTAATTTTTTAAGTATAAAGGAAAAATAATTGACTATGACCACTACCCCATCAGCCCTATCCTGGCTAAAGGACCAGTATGAGGGGCCCCATACCCAGTCAGTCTGAAATAGTCTAGCTTGATCTGATGTGAACATCCATGTTTCTTGAAGGAAACAAATATCTAATTTAGTCTCATGGATATAATGAAACAAGGCCTGCCTCTTAATGTTATTTAATAGACTACATCAATTTACTGAACCAATTTTTAAGCAAACCATAGAT
This sequence comes from Neoceratodus forsteri, assembly GCA_016271365.2. Lineage (NCBI taxonomy): Eukaryota > Metazoa > Chordata > Ceratodontiformes > Ceratodontidae > Neoceratodus > Neoceratodus forsteri. Next base: position 782,840,067 of record CM028133.1, read on the forward strand.
TAGCATTTGATGGTCAGAAACTCTTTTTTTTCCCCTTTTTTTCCTTTTCCCTTTATAGTTGGTAGACTCGAGGTTAGAGGATGAGTCTCCTAGGTTTTGAGGTTTGGAATCCACTATCTCCATATCAAATTCCCTCCAGGAAGTGGCAAGTGCAGTGTAGGGGTTTTCTGATTCCATGGGGGGAGGTCTTGGGGAGAGGTTGGTGGAGAAGGGGTTTAGAGTGTCTAGTACTGCATCTTCTTGGAAATGGGGCAGGAATCACTGTAGGAGGAGGAGGGGGGATTCTATGTCTCTCTTGTTGGGCCATCTGGAGAATCATGATATCACACAGGAGGGAAGTCATCCTGAGTAGAGAAAGCTGGGGTACCTGGCTCTTGTACTGGGATGATCACTTTGATTTTAGAAGTGTCACTTTTGGGGTTAGCAGTTTCCTCTTTCCCTTGGGCTGGTTATGGGGGGTGGGTGGAGGTTCCAGCACTGTTAGACCATGGCTGAGGAGGAGAAGAGGCAGCATCTTGGGCTTTCTGAATAAAGAGCTCTGGGCTGATAACAGATACCTTATTTTTTACTGCCCATGGGCATTCAGCAAATACATGACTGTAGTCTTCACATAAGTCACATCCCATCTGGTTTGCACACTGTAGACCAATGTATCCGCCCTTCCCACAGTTGCTGCAGTGGGGTCTATCACAGATGCTGGACAGAGAAGACTGAGCTCCACATTTATAACATACTCGTGGTTGGCCCAAGTAGAAACATACCACTCTATCCCTCCCCAACAGAAAGGAATTTGGAATGTGTTTGATTTCATTCTCGTTTTGTTTCAGTTTGACACTGTATTTCCACCTCCCTGTCCAAAACAATTCAGTATCCAAAATGGCCTCCGGAGGACTTAACACCTCACACTTTTGAGATAGTCAGTAGATATTTTCTTCTACATGGACCCCCTCATTCCTGAACATAACTGTCACAAACTTTATTAAAGGCTTTGTTAATGGAATGACAAAAAAGAGGGTCCATATAGGAGAGAATTTTACCTGGTTGTATCTCTGCCAAAATAATTTGAGAACATAAGATGACCTGTACTCACTGTTCTACTCATGTGGGGTACCAACTGCCTCTCTCTCTCATGGGTTTGGTCTTTCAAGTAAAGCTACTCTGTATGCTTACTATTGCTCCTCACTTCGCAGTTTGGCCTTGGAGAAGAGTTTGAGAAACTGCCCATGCCTCAGGGACAAAATTCTGCCATTCCAACTACTTCTTAGTGCCATAAAAAAGCTGCTCCTGCTGCTACTCATCTGTGCTGGTAACGTCAAATTAAACCCCGGGCCCCCGCTCTCCATTCCTGCCCCAGCTGACCTACCTTTACTAAAAGGGTTATCATTTTTGCATTTGAATGCCTGCAGCCTTCTGAAAAAGCTTGATGCCATCAAAACTTGGACCCTCCACTGCTCTCCTGATGTTCTTGTAATCTCCAAAACTTGACTAAGACCAACCACCTTGGACAATGAGGTTAACATTCCTTCATTCAACTTTTTTCGTACTGAGGGGGAGGGGGAGTAGCCATCTATGTCTGGGACAACATTACCACAACTATGGTGGACACAACTACAGTCCCTAAGGAATTTTAGTGCCCCACACTAAGAATTCAACCAGCCAAATCAACCTCTATCTGCATTAGTGGGTGCTATAGGCCCCCCTCAACTGGCCTTTCTCTGCTCAAACACCTAAGTGACATACTAGCTACCACCTCATCAGAAGTATCCATAATTGGTGACCTCAACCTTGACTGGCTCCCTCCAGTCTCCTTACCATTGAAAGAATTCTGTGGTGCCCATGGACTTACCTAGATAATTAATGAAGCTACCCACCCAAACACCAAAAACCCAGAGCATAGCTCCCTTCTTGACCTAATCTTTGTAAGCAAGCCTCAGCTCTTCTCCCATTTAGGTGTACTCTTTAATGACATCAGCGACCACTGTGCCATTGCATGCATAAGGTCAACACAACTCCAAACCTCCTCTTCCTCTAAATACATCCAAAAGAGATGTAAACAGAATTTCTGCCCAGATGCTTTTCTCTATGACCACCAGTATACTAACTGGCAGAAATTTTACCTCGCATCTTCTGTGGAAAAGGCACATGAGGTACTTCATGTAATACTCACCAGAACCCTAGACCTCCATGCCCTAGTTACCAAAAGCAGAACCAAAAGAAAATCCTGTCCCTGGTTCACGGATAACCTAAAGACTGCCTTATGGCATAAGGATGCTCTTTGGAAAAGAGCCAGAAAGTCTAAATTGGCCACAGACTGGTCTGCTTTCCAAACTGCAAGGAATTTCTGCATGAAAACTATCAGAGCTGCGAAGTCTAGTTATTTCCACTCTGAAGCTTAATGCATCCACTAACTCTGCTACTAAGTTTTGGAAAACTTTAATGGAGGTAGAATGCTATAACAGCACTGGCACGCTTCCCCACAAAATTTTGACTGGTGGTACCCACACTACAGATAAAAATGATGAGATTCTTGACCTCCTTAACAATCACTTTGCCACAGCAGGGATGGCTTTTGATACCTCCCCAGCAAATGGATGCATGTGATAAGGGTGACTGCACAATAGTGACCCACAGAAGGGGTGAAACCACCAGGGTGACTGAAAAATGGTTTGTTGTTTAATGCGGGGGGCTTTGTCCTCCACAGCCCTCCCATCATGGGAGGCTTCACCCCCACTCACCCCTTACTTAGGATTCCTACTCCGGGGGGGGCACAACTCAAGGAAAGAGGGGAAATCCCAGGTTGCTCACATTGTCAGCACCATTGTGCTATTGCCCTTATGACCAGTCACTGACATTCAGTCACCCACATCACAGGCTACTAGCAAATGCCATCAGGGCACAGTTCCTTAGTCAGTCATCTGATTGCCATGATCCATAATCTATTGACCCTTACCACTCTTTCTCCTTCTGTCTGGTCTCCATCAAACAGGTTGAGAATCTCCTTCTTCAACTTGATACTAAGAAAAGTGTGGGCACAGATATGATTGAGCCGTTCTTCCTAAAGTTGGCCTACTATATTTTGGCTCCCCCTGTTACCCACCTTTTTAATTTGTCTCTCAATCAGGGCTCCCTCCCCAAGGTCTGGGAGATGGCTCATGCCATCCCTCTATTCAAATCAGGGGAACCCTGTGACCTAAATAATTACCGCCCAATCTCCTTGCTCCCGGCCTTGTCAAAACTATTAGGGAAGGTAGCAAATGAACAGCTCAGATCTTATCTGGAAAGTTTTAATCTACTAAACCCAATTCAATCCAGTTTCTGTCCCATGCATAGTACCTCCACTGCCCTTGCTAAGGTTATAAATGACTGGCAGTCCACACTTGATAACAAACAATACATATGTGCCTTGTTTCTGGACTTTAGCAAGGCTTTCGATACGGTGGACCATGATTTACTCCTGGTGACCCTGAAGAAAGTTAGGGTTGACAACCTGGCCCTAAGCTGGTTTGCAAACTATCTTGTGGATGGAAAGCAGCAGGACAAGGCCGAAGTAGACCTATTACCAAAAAAAATACTCCTTAGAGGTGTCCCCCAAGGATCCATACTTGGTCAACTTCTTTTTGCCATTTATATTAATCAAATTGACACTGGCCTAAAGTCAACTAGTATCCATCTCTTCACTGATGATACAGTGCTATACATTGACTGATCAACTCCGGATCAAGCCATTTTGGACCTCCAGAATGATTTCGACATCCTCCAAAAAAATCCTACTCAACTTGAAACTCCTGCTCAATGCCAAAAAAACTAAGGTCATGATTTTCTCTCCACTGGCCCCTCATCTAAAAAAAAAACAGATAAGGTTCTTTACATAAGCACCCTTTTGGGAGACGCCCTAGAGTTCATGGAAAAATTCAAATACCTGGGGGTGGTCTGGATTGACTACAAATTGTCCTTCATTGATCACATTGATGAACTCTCTAAGAAACTGCATCAAAGGCTTGGTATTTTCTTCAGGATCAAGCACTCACTAACCCAGAAGGCTAGAAAATTCCTAGTCCAAGCTACCTTCTTGCCTCTCCTAGACTATGCAGACTTCCTACATGGCCATAGTATTAGCACAGCTCTCTCCAAGCTTGATACCCTATACCACAGAGCCCTTGGGTTAATTTCAGCTGCCCCTTATGACACACACCACTGCATCCTCTATTCTTTCATAGGCTGGATCTCCCTTAGCTTCAGGAGGCAAAAGAATACTATTCTATGGACATATAAGGCAATCACTCATAAATTACCTCAGTACTTCACAAGCTGCCTAACTCCCTACATCCCTTGTGCCTATTCTCTCAGAAGTCTTACCATCTTATCTCTGGCTATCCCTAAAGCTAAAATGTACTTTGGTAGAGCCTCAATAAGCTTCACTCTTCTTACGCTGTGGAATAAAATCCAGAAAACCTTAAGGCTTGCTACCCCTTCCACGTTCTCCCTCTTTGAATCCTTGTTCCTGAGGACCTTCTCTGAGGTCTGTCATTGTTTCAAGTCAAGGTCTTAACATCATGATTTGTTACTGCTTTAAATTCTGGACTTAAACCTCAACCATTGCCTGAGGCGTCATTTGAGTCCTTCCTTCTGTCCTTGTCCAAATCAAGGTCCCAACATCACAATCTGTCTTTGCTTCAAATATTGGACTTAAACCCCAACCATTGCCTGTGGCATCTGTCGTGTTCTCCCTTCGAACAGTCCTTCCTTCCTTGACCATCGTGTCCAGTCCTCTCCTATCTCGGCTGACCTTCCCTCCCCTTCCCTCTCCCTATACCCCCCTCCCCTTGTTATTTATTTATTGAATTTTGTTGACCGGGTGAGCCCGCTGGGCCCTGGAGGTCCCTTTTTCAGGGGCGACCCGGAGGTAAAAAGTTACATACAGGTAAACAGAACAGTACCAATTGAAAAATGACATGATGTTAGACAGTTAAATATTCCATAGGGTTACAATCAGGTAGGAGGTGTGGGAACATACAGACCGTGGGACATCTAGATTAGATATTTACAAATGTTGTGCATGCATAAATCTTGTAGAACTTGGAAGTGCACGAGATAATGGCTAATTTGCCTAGAGTCAGGATGTCTTCCTGAGGGATTAGATGGATGGAGGTATGGGTAACAGTTAAGCACGCCTTCCTAAGTAGGAGAAGCAGTGACGTGTGGTCAGGTCCTAAGGCATTGGCAGGTACTCCTATCGAGCAAGTGTGCTTTAAGTTTGGAGCGGAAGTGGGAGCCAGATCCTGCCTCCCATACCACAAGTGGGAGGTTGTTCCAGATGGAAGGGGCTGTAAACGTGAAGGACCTGGACCCGGCTTTGGTCCTTGTTTTAGGAACCTCGAGGAGAGTTTGTCCTGAGGTGTGGAGACACCTCAGATTGGATTTAACCCTGACTAGCCCTTTGAGGCTGGGCGGAGGAGAGGGGCCCAGTAGCTTAAATGTCAGGCAAAGAGTCGGGTAGATAAGGTGGGCTTCCAGTGACGGCCACCTGAGCCTAGCTTGGGCCTCACAGTGGTGGGTTCTAGGGTGGGACATTGTAGCAAACCGGGCAATCTTGTTGTATAAGGTCTTTGGCCTGTCAAGTTCCATAGCAGCCATACCTTGGAGAACTGGGGCTGCATAGGTGAGCTTAGGGAGTAGGACGCTGGTTGCGATGGCTACGCTGGCTTCAGGGATAATCTGGTCCTTTATTCTATAGAGGATACCAAGTTTCACATGGATGGCTTTGGTTAGTTGGTCAACATGATTTTTTAGAGTGAAGCTTTGGTCAAGGGTTAGACCGAGGTACTTTGTAGAGTTAACCACTTCAAGTTTGTCTCCCCCTCTGGACTGCAGTTGAAGGAGCGTCAACCGCTCAGATCCCAGGGATCTAGGCCCAAACAGCATCGCCTTGGTTTTGCTGGTGTTTAGTACCATTTTGTTCAAAGTGAGCCAATCCTCCATCTGAAGGATGTCCCCTTGAAGGGCTTTCTCCAGTTCTTTTACATTAGGTGAGCCTCGGTAAATGACAGCATCGTCAGCATATTGGATGACACTGCTGCTCCCACAGTGTAAGTGCAGATCATTTATGAACAGAGTGAAGAGAAGGGGGCCGAGTATAGACCCCTGTGGTACCCCTTCTTTGAGCAGTGCAGTCTGGGAAACATTGTCCTTCCACCTGACCCTCTGGGTATGGCCAGAAAGGTAACTCGCAAACCAACCTAGTGCATGGGTGTCCAGGCCAAGAGAGCACATTTTATGCAAGAGGAGGCTGTGGTTTACCAAGTCAAAAGCTTTAGAGAGGTCAATGAAGACCGCGCCTGTGCTGACCCCTGAATCATTGTTGTACAGGACTTCTGCTGAGAATTTGGTTAGTGCCGTATCTGTCCCATGGTTGTCTCTGAAGCTGTGCTGAGACAAGGAGATTACCTGGTGTGTTTCCAGGCATTCGCGAAGTTGGGAGTAGACTAGCTACTCTTGTATTTTCGCTATTGCGCACAGCAGGGAGATAGGCCTGTAGTTCCCTATTGGTTCGGTAGGGCCTCCCTTGTGAATGGGAATCACTAGGGCCTGCTTCCATGGCTCAGGGACCGTCCCCTCCAATAAGGACTGGTTTATCAGAAAGGCTATTGGCTTCGCTAGAGCTGGGGCACCCTCCTTAAGAATTCTTGGCTGGATCCCGTCAGGGCCTCCAGTACCTCTCGACTGCAGGGATTTAAGGATGAGCAGAACTTCCTTTACCTTAACCAGCCGCAGATGAAACTGTGGGCAGTCAAGTTCATGGGGCTGATTCTCGTAAGCCTTTTTCCCATTATCAATGTGCCCCATCTTGTATGCATCCAGGTTCTTGAAGTAGCTGTTTAGGACCTCGGCGATGCAAGGCCCCTCATCCAGTACTTGCCCGTTCACCTGGATAGGGCTGGTAGCTGATTTTTTATGCCCTTTTAGGAGTTCGTTAATATGTGACCAGAAGAACCTGGGGTTTCTCAGGTTAATTTTTTAGAGATTGGAGATATATTCTTTCTTAGCTTTCTTTATGGTCTGTTTGCATTGGTTTCTGAGGGCTCTGTAGCTGGCTAAGTCCACTGGAAGTTTAGTTTTCCTGAACTTTTTCCATGCTTTGTCCCGGGTAGACATCTGGGCTTTTAGGTGGGGTGAGATCCACTTATAGCAGTTCTCCTTAACCCTGTGGGTTTTCATAGGGGCTACAAGGTTGATGATACCAGTTAGGGTGGTTTGGAAAAATTTTACATCCTCCTCCAGGTTAGGTAGGTGTCTTGTGGGGTTCCAGTCAATGCCGTTTAGGTAGCCTATGAACTGGTCAGGATGTAAGTTGGAGAAGTCCCTAGAAGTGATCGTTCGAGGCAGGACATTTATCCTGTTATTCTTTCATATGGCAAATATCGGCTAGTGGTTGCTCAAAGCATCTGCCAGGGTCCCAGCCAACTTTACATTATTTGGGGATGAGGTCAGGACCCAATCTATTGTAGAGTGTCTGCCTGATTTGTAGTTCATTCTGGTCAGTAGGGAGATTATTTGAGCAAGGTGGGAGTCATGTAGGACTCTGTTTATTGCAGACTTCACCTCTTGTGCCCAGTTTAAGTTGAAGTCACCCAATAGGATAATCTCAGCTGCTGAGTCCACCATGGAGCTCTTCAGGAGTGTATCTAGAGAGCCGAGGTCATTGGTTGGGGGGCTGTATACGCAGCCAATTGTGAGGTGTTTAGCCCCTCCTATTGTGAGCTTTAGGAAGACTGCTTCTGAGTCCAGGGTTGAGTCCAGGGGCAGCCTGACTATGGAGGACATAATAGTGTCCTTAACATAAATTAGCACTCCGCCCCCTCTTTTCGAGGGTCTGTCCTTTCTGAAAAAGGCATAGCTGGAGATTGCAACCTCATGATCCAGAATGTGGGGTTTTAGCCAGGTCTCAGAGACCACTAGTAAGTTGGGTTTGTAGACAGCCAGCCATGCTTGTACCTCCTGGATCTTTGGTCTCAGGCTGCAGATATTCATGTGAACCAGCCTCAGGCCCTTGGCTCCATCCTAGGCCTTATCCGTAGGGGAGGAGATAGAGACATTATTAGTCCCTGGGCCAGGGTTAGGTTGAATGTCCTCTGCCACCCCAATTGCCAGGCCATGCCTACAGTACTTATCAAAGGACTCTTACATCTCAATCTTCTTCACACTTTGATGCTAGAGGAACTGCCACTCCTGCTCACTATTACTCCTCCAATGGTGTTTACTGTATAAACTTTAGCTCATTGCCTTACGTCCATATATCTGTATCCATGCAGTTGTATTTAAATGACACTACCTCCTGTTGAACCTATTGCTATGTTCTGGTGCAAGTGTCTTGTCACATGCGATGGTTATATGTTATTATGTTGTTATTATTACTATGTAATTGTTATGTATGTTCACGCAACCTGTGATGTCTTAACCCTGTTAGCAATTGTTTTGCCCCAGGTCCATCTTGTAAATGAGCTTGTCTCAATGATGTTTCACTTGGCAAAATAAAGATTTTGATTTATTGATTGATTGACCTAATGCTTACATCAAATTTGTCCTCACCTGAGATATTCATAAATGCAAAAACTTCCCTAGTTGAAAATTTTAGAGAATCTTTCAACAATGTTTTTCCAACATCCTGTACAGCCTATCAGGCCTAGTCTCTAGACCCTTTTTGTAGCAGATCTGTACTGCATTTCTTCTGGGAGCAGCTTCTTTCTTAGTTTTGGAAAAAAAGTTCAGAGAGTAGTGGTCTTTGGGGGGGGGTCACTTTGTTGATCTGGTTCTCCTGGGTCATTGGGGTGCACCCTTTCTTGGTCTTTTGATGTTGGCATTAAAACATTTTCACCAGCTTCTTGATTTGGTATTATTTATAGCCTGTCCATATCATTTTTACCATCCATAGTTGAGGTACTTAAGGGTTCATTTGCAGCTGTTGCTATATACTTGGTCACTCAGACAAGTAGAAGGCAAAAAGACCATAAAGCCTGCCTCCACATTAGGGGGGTAAAACATCTGGTTATAGACCCAGTAGATATGAGTCCAGTCTTCTTCTGAACATCTGGAAGGTTTTTGCTTCCGTTATACCTCTGGGCAGTTTGTTCCAAAGGGTAACTACTCATTGTGTAAAAAATGATTTCTTCAATTACTTTTTGGGTAGGACAATCTTAATTGTTTACTGTGACTCCTTAGATTATGCTGGTAAATGGGTACCATTCAGGTGAAGATTAAGAGAAGGCCTCTTTGGTGTCCCAGTTTCCATGTGGTAGCCATTTGTCATCAGGTCTTTTGGTCCACCCCGCTTCCAATAATGCTTTCTCGGGGGACCATTGTGCAAAAGAGTCTGGGTTTAAAGACTGAAGAGAACAGGTATTTAATTTCTCAGAAGCTGGAAACTGTTCTTACAGTTTTTTGCTATTTTGTGCACTTTCGTCAGCTGTATCTTCACTTAACACTGGAAGATCTGTTGGAATATTTCTCTTTGCAGTGCTAAGAGCTGTTCTCTTATTTTTTTCATCAGTTTTTGCACCTTTGATAGGTTGTCCCTTTGCCAAAAAAGGAAAACAAAAGTAGCTCCCGCTTTAATCCACAGGTTTGTTTGAAATACCACAGTGTTGGTCTGTGAAAAGGGTGGATCCCCTTGTTTTAATGTAGAGGCAGCTTCAGGTATGTGGAAAGGACTTGAGCTAATGTTTTTATTCTCAATTTCTCCTACTTCATGCGAAGGGTCACATTCTAGTACATGCTCTTGGAGCTGAGTATCAGATTGTTTTCAGTGTCTAGAAACTGGGCATTGTAGGCCCACTTGAATCCAAGATACACTCGCTTTAACCAAGCTGCTACATTTTTTCACTTCAGGTGACTCTTGGCATACACTGCTTTCAGCAACAACACCGCCAGTCATTTTTAAGGGAATGTCAATAGGAAGGTTTTTACCTGAAGTGCTTCTCTGTCAGCTCCATAGACAGTGACAGCCTCCTTTGATGCTGATACATCATCAGCTCTCTTGACAACCAGCCTGTTCCGAATGACAGCCGTATGTTTCTCCTGTAGATTCTTTAACTCCATTTCCATTTGTTGTTTAATCTGTTTATGCCACAATTCCTCGTCAGCAGTCCTCGGTAACATCAGCTTCTGGGCCAAGTCAGGGTTATTTTTTTCAGAAACTTCCATCAGTTCATCGCCAATTTTCTCCAAAAAGCTCAAGTCCTCTGTGGACACAAATACCTCCGTTAGTCCACCTTCCTCATTTGAGCCAGGTAAAGTCTCAACAGCCTCTTGAGGGATAGGAACAGATGAGGACGCTTACTCCTCTGCCTCAGACACATCCATTCTCTCTGATGTCCTGCACAGAGTGGCCATCCTGAGATGACCAGCAACTCCCCTACTGGTGAGTAGGGGAATTTTTTATTTAAAATATAAAACAAAATTATAACCAAACAGTGTTTACATTCACATGGATATATATATAAGGATAACAAAAATAAGAGCAAAAAAAAGGGAAAAAAGAGAGATTCTCTAATATAAACAAAATAGAAAATGGTGCAAATCCATAGATAAACATAAACAACAGGAGTAAATCAAACAAGGAAAAGAAAAAAAATCATAAATAATCTCTTACTAGCTGCCCAGCTTAAATATTTAAACTAACTCCAGCATTACCCAATCACAATTTTTCTACACGGTATTGAATTTAGATCTGGATAACAAAATTATTTCTTGTACACATAAAGTATGCAAAAAAGACAATACCTGCTGAACTACCCCTTTTGGGGAGACTTCTTTTTGTTGTAATAAAAGGATACAATGAAACTACCACATATAGTATTTGTAGGGTGCAAAAATAACCCTAAGAGTATGTTTATGGTATTTCCAGAGACTATGGGGATATATACCAAAAATCAAAATTTCATATTTTAGGGAAGTCAGACATGGGTCTTTCCAAATGTTTTCTAGAATTAACCAAATCTGTATGGCAAAAGGACAAGTTATTAAAAAATGTTCTAGAGTCTCTAAGGCCTGACAGCATGTAAGTCTAGGACACTATCTTTCATCTAGTGCTTTAAGTTTTAGGGTGTTTCATACACCCAGCCTACCATGACAGGATAGCTAAACTACATCCCACATCTGCTTTGGAATTCTTTTATCAGTCAGCCGGAGAAAGGCTTCTGTCATGTTTGTCTCTAAACATTCTGGGAAAAGTGGTTGTTCAAACAGAATATCTGAAATAATGTGGTTATAAAAGGCATTCCTCAAAGTTACACTAAGTATTTGTAGGGTGACTTTCCACTGACACAGTTATGCTAGACATGATTTAAGGAACCCAGGGCCCCTTTAGTATGAGTCAGCATAGATACATTTAAATAACCTGAACCCCATTTGTTTTGTAATGTCAAGAACCATGAGAAATTAAAATTGAACCAGTGGAGACTTTTATCTTTAATAAGCTCTGCCAAATTTCTATAAATAAAAATACTGTGAAAAAACACTATGGGGTTGAGCATTCTGGGCCCCTCCCAAAGAGTAGACATAGTATGTCAAAAATGTAAAAACTTGCTTAATAGGATTTAAACGACTACCCCACAGTCCTTGGAAATATGTATGCAAAATCCTGGGTTCTAAGGCAAAGGGAATGGGAAAAATGTTTGCTACATGTAAAAGCTGTGGTGTTACTGAAGTCTTTTTTTTTTTGCTCCTTGGCTCCCGGGCTTGACTCTCCTTTGGGCCAGCCTAGGCCCCGTTGGAACCTTTCTACACCCCACCCTTCCTCATCTCATATTGCAACTGTTCCAGGAGGGGCAGTCAGGGCGTAACCCTGCACCGGATGGGTCCCCTTCCTCCAAGGGGGAAGGCACCAGGGGGGCAACCAGTGCACTCAATTCAGCCCTCCTGGAAGTTGCTGAGATGGGGATTAAGGGCAAGGGCTCCTTGGCCACAACAGGAACTGGCAGCCATCATCCAGCTGGTGGGGGAGCCACTTGTTTTCCTGGTTTCTTTCCCCAGAGTGTGGAGTGCCACTGACATCTAGGCTAGCACTGAAGTCCACCATGCCCCCCTTCAAACATTTCATCTTCTGTACTGCTGTGCTCCCAGTCTCCACCAGAAGTCAGCACACAGCGAGATGCCATACCACCCTCCTCCCAGGAGAAAGTGAGCAGTCAGTAGATGCTCAAGCTTTCTCCTCCTGGCCGGCCCTCCAGCTACCTGGGTCCGTTCCCGAACCTGGGTCGCTGACATCACAGATGGAAATCCAACCGCTGTGCCAATGGGCCAGTGTTATTAAAGTCTTTGATAGGTAAACTCTCTTGTTTTTTTTAAAAATTGTTTTATGCTTCCAATTCTGGAACATGCCTTGACATTTGTCAAGTGCTTTTCCCCAATTGTATGAAGCATCATCACTTGTTCCAAATGTAAGACCTAAAATGGTAATGGGGTCTGTCTGAATTGGAATTATGGACTGGGGAGCATGGCAATTATTTCTAGATATTGGATTGATTTGGAAACAATGGCTTTTTTCATAGTTTAATTTGACTCCTGACACAGCTTCATATGTCCAGAGAGTTTCTTCTATAACAGGAATAACCTCTAATGATTGTGTACTGAGACAAAGATCATCCACATATGCACTTATATTGATCAATGCTGGGAGTCCTGGCAATTGTATACCTGGAATATAATGGTGTTCCTGTATTTTATGAATTATAGGATCAATTACCAAAAGATGCAATATGGGGCTTAAAGGACACTCCTGATGAACCCCACTCTGCATATGAAACTCTGTGCCCATTATTTTATTTATAAATGGTATTACGGTAGCAGAATTGTATAACAATTTTATCCAAGATATGAATTTATTTGGGATCCCATAAGAAAAAAAGAGTATTGAATAGATAGGTATGATTCACTCTATCAAAGGCCTTCTGTTGGTCTAAAGATAAAGTCCATCCTGAATGACCCTGTGTGGTCCCTAAATCCACAATGTCCATTAGGAACTGTAAATTGTGAAAAATAGAATGATTTGGGATACTGCAAGATTGCATGGGAGAGATAACTGTATGAGCTATATGTGATAATCTATGGGATAAAATAATGGAAAGCATTTTATAATCCACATTTAATAAACTAATTGGTCTCCAATTAGTTAAAAATCAAATGGTCACCTTTTTTATGCAATAGGATTACCAATGCTTGGGAGAACCTTTTGGGAATGTGTGATGCTTGTAATAATGAACTGAATAATAATGTAAGGATAGGACTCAGTTGTGTTTGGAAAGTTTAAAAAAAATTCTGCCATCAAGCCATCCAGTCCTGGTGCTGTATGAGTTTTTAATTGTGAAATTGCTTGTGTCACCTCCTGAACTGATATATCAGTTATCAGGGAGGAAATTTCTACCTCAGGAAGATGTGGTATTAAGAGATGAGAAAAATAACCCCTGGACTGTATGGTATCTGTTAATACTCCAAAATGTTTATAGAAATATTCGTGTGCTACCCTCTGAATTTTGTTTTTATCTGTAATAGGGTTAGGTTCATTAGGAGACAGTAAGCTGTCTATCATAAATGTTTTTATTCTGTTTGCACAGCTACTGAAAGTGTCTAATGTAGGTTGTTTACCCTGGGTGCCAAACTGAGATTCTAATTTAAGGCTTAAAAATCTGTTGTATTGATATTTGGACATTTCTGTCTTAGTTTTTTTGTATTTGTGCTGTTAAATCTGTATTATGTTCATACATTTGTGAAATCAAGGTCTGCAATTGGTTACACAGGGTGAGATACTGGGCCTGTCGCTTCTTATTTTTCTGAGATGCATAATGTATAAATAATTGTCTAAAATCAGTTTTGGAATCTAATCACTATTCTATTAGTTCATTGTATGCTTCCATCACAGAACCACGGGCCCTCAATAGTTTTTCCCATTGGTGTATAAGGTCAGAATCACCTAATAATGAGGCATTTAAACACCACCGGGAAGGGGTAGGGTAAAGAATTGGTTCCTGGGAAGAACCCGATAAAACAGACTGCTAAATGGTCTGATGTTTCTATAGGGATAGTGGTAGCTTGAGAAATAACAATGTTTTTAGATGTAAATAAAAAGTCTATTCGAGAGGTGAGATGTCCTTTTATAAAAGTTTTACATTCTGGAAGATGGGCAGCTGAAAAGATTTCTTGGAGATTTGCTGTGCAAATAATATCATTAAGACAGGCCATATCCTCAAACAGTTTTTGAGTCCGACATCCCCTTTCCAAGGGGGAGAGGCCACAGTTAACATCTCCCCCAAGGATAACAGTTCTTTGTGTATGAAGAAATGGTTGAAATAATTTAAAGAGAGCTGTTCTACCAGCAATGCTCTGTGGGCCATATATACAAATAAGGTGCAGGCTAAAATTATAAACAGAAACATCTACTAAAATAGCTCTCCCTGAGTCAATATCTATATTTTTTGGGGATGAAAGGCTGGGCCTTGAAGAAGGATAGCAATCCCATCACACAGGTCTTGTCCTTGGGACCAAAAAGACAGGCTAGACCACATTTGTCTAGCTTGTTGTAGCTCGAATGTAGTTTTAATACAGATATCTTGTAAGAAGAATATATTATTTGATAACTGAGACAAGATGTGAAAAGTAGTGCCTCATTTCTTAAATGATTTAATGCTACTAACATTAAGTGTTAGGGGGTGTAGGATGTAATCCATAGCCAAGAAAAGGAGATAAAAAAATACGGGGTTATTAAAAATGTTTCATCCTTCAGATTTCTGTTTGAATTTATGCTTCCCACTAGCTTATTTGGTTTGTGAGAGCGCCTGTTGAGAGTCAGGAGCTTCCTCCAAAATCCCTGAAGTTACAGATGAGGCATCAGATTCTCCCTCTTCCTCAACCATATCACTCCATTGTTTATGTTTGGATAGAATATTAAATCTGTTCCGAGTGACAATAAGGGTTTGGTGGTAAGTAGCTCAGGTTTTTTCCTGGATCGTCTAGCTTTACCAGAAGGTACTACTTCCATGGGGGGGACTCTCTAGGTGGTAGCATGGATTTAGAGGAGGGTTCCCCAGTTTTCTCCAGATTTGTGGAAGTACTAGCTGTCTCATCCCCTTTGTCTGTCTGAAGGTTGAAGCCTAGAGAAGGTTCTGTATGTACCTCGATAGGGGGTTCTCAAGTTAGGTCTGATTGGGGGGGGGAATACTGTCAATATTACATCCTGTTTTCTGCTTAGCTTGTAGTACCTTTGATTGTTGGACCAAAATAAAGACATATTAGTTTTGCATGGCACTGTCTAATCTGTTTTTGGCAGCCCAGGGATAAGAGACATAGGTATGTCCAGATTCCTCACTTAAGTTGCATCGAAGGGGATTAGGGCAACCAAGACTAACATGACCATAATCAAGGCACAGATTGCACCTAGGCAAATTACAGGTAGAACTCAGGTTGTTCCAGGCCCCACACTTATGGCACGTTTTGGGCTGGCCTGCTTAGAAACAGATTCCCCTATCCCTACCTATATGAAAACTGCTAGGAAGGTGTAAAATCCCAGTATCATTATGCTGAAGTTTTACTTTGATGTGCCAGCCCCGTCCACACTAAGTCTTCATCCAGAATGGAAATCGGACTTTGCAAGATTTCACAATTCTGCCTTAACCAGTACTGAACATCCTATATGTTAACTGCCTCATTCCTAAATAACAGGGTGATGGCTTTAATGGTAGGCTTTGTCAGGGGGATAGGAAAAAAATCCTGCCATTCAGTTAAATATTTAAGTGTCTCATGCTTTTGCCAGAATATTTCCAAAGTGGCATTATTTCTGAAACTAATGTCATAAACATTCACTCCTTTTATATGGATAAAGGCAAACAAATCATGAGCAGGTACACCCATAGATTTCACCAAAAGTTGATGGAGAACATATTTTCTATCAGGAACAATTTATTTTGTCTGTGTACTTTAGACGGACTGCATTCTGTCTCTGTGCGGGTTCCCCCACTTGTTTGAAAAGATCTGCCATTCTAAATGGGGTCTCTGTAGTATTGTTTATAGTAGCCTTGTTCAGAGTGTCTGAAAGCATAGAAAAGGAATGTCCTGTTGTATCTTCGGTGTGCACAACCGCTGTTGAAATCGTTGCTGAGGTGTTCCCAAAACAAGGCTGTGTACTCACTCCCTGTGTTGGCTCTGAAACAGCAACAGTTTTGAGTTGTGGAATGCTAGAAATTACAGTGTTTTTCCTGTTTTGATCATCCATAGTGATGGAAGGATTCGTGACAAAAACAGAAGGTGCAGAAGATGAAGCAGCATCTGCTGGTATGTTTCAGGGAAAACTCAGTTCAGAACATGTAGTTTGTTGCTGTGAGTTAGTTTTAGTCGATTGAATAATTTCGGCAGCCAAGATGGACCAGGTGAAGGCCAGTCCTTGTCAGAGTTAGGTAGCCATCCCGCATCATGTAGCATCAAGGCTGGATTCCAGTTACTATCAGTACTAGTAAGTTCACAATGAGAAATGGACACATTGTTTTGCAGTACAGTTTTAGTATTTTGTGGCTGAGAGTCCTGAAGAAGAGGTTCTGGGGAATTCAGTGAGGAAGGGATTTCTTGTGAGGTTTGAAATAGAACAGCTGGAGCAGACATTCTTGTAGCAGAGTCCATAGAAACCAGAGGTTTGACTCCTGGTTTTGCTGGGGGTGAAGTTTTTGCTGATTTTACTAATAATTTCAACAATAAAGATTTATTGTGCAGAATAACGTTTTGTAATAAACGTTCCTCCTGTTCAGGTGTTAAAGGATTAAAGTCAGAGACAACATCTGACACCAATCTTGAAGGTGTATGAGGGTCTTGAAGAAGTTCTTGTTCAGAGGTCTGACTTTTTCGAATATCCTGTGACATTTCAGGTACATCATCCAACAAAAATTCCACTATTTATTCCATTTCTGTATCACTGTGTTCCTTGTCAACGTCATTGACTGAAGTATCAACCATGGATGTACTAGGCAAGGCATCCTCTACCTTCCTCACAACAGCATTGTCACCAGCACTCTCCTTGTCTACCATCTTGGAATGGCCGACAAGGGGTCCCCCTATAATCCAGTAGGAGAATTTCCCCTGTGTCCTATCCAAATTTCCCCCATTCACTAAAAATACCACCAAAAGCTTAATCTGATTCTATAAGTCAGTTTGTGTCTGTACAAATATTCCCCTTCCCTTGTCCCCAGGTTGCACCTGGAAACAAGCCACTGCTCAGCATGCCTCTCCCAGTCACAAACTTTAAAACAAATAAAAACAAATAAAAGGCATGGTAAAAGAGGGAGTTGAAAATGGATACACCATGCAGCTACCACAGTGGCCAAATGAGGAAAAATAATTTCTCTCCAGTCTTGAAAGGCAGCAGGTATAGTAAGTGTGGGCATGGACAATGGATATACCATGCGGCCACTACAGTGGCGAAATGAGGAAAAATAATTTCTCTCTTGTCTTGACAGGTGGAAGGTATGATAAAAGTGGGAGTCAATAACAGATATAGTGTGTGGCCACCACAGTGGCTAACTGAGAAAAACATTATTTCTCTCTTATCTTGACAAGTGACAGGCATGGAGCGGGAATGGTGAGTAGTTATAATGTGCAGCCAGTCCACCACAAAGGCTAAATGAGTGAAAATAAATCCTCTCTTGTTTTGACAGGTTATAGGTATAGTAAGAGTGGGAGTGGACAATGGATATACCATGCAGCCACCACAGTGGCCAAATTAGAAAAAAAAAATTCTCTGTTATCTTGACATGTGCAGGCAAAGTAAGAGTGGGAGTGGGCAATGGATATACCATATGGCCACCACACTGGCCAAATGAGGAAAAATAAATTTCCTGTCTTTGCGTGCTTCTGGTCCTGCTGCCTCCTCCTCCTCCACCACCAAACAAGACTCCTCCTCCTCCTCTGCCTCCACTGTCTAGATACCTATTGTGTATTTCATGGCATGGCTGTCTCCATTGTTATGGTAAATATCATTTCCAAAAGTTATTTTACTTTTTTATTTTACTTTCCATTCAAATGTGCAATATGACAGGGAGTGAACTATTGTCTAAATAACTTCACTCTTGTCTCTTATCCTTTTCTCAATGCCTTCATCTCCAAGAAGCAAGCCACCACCATCTTATCCTCCAGGTCATGTACATAGTTAATGCTGCAGCAGACACCTTAACAAGACACTACTACCACAGTTGACACTGTAGTTTCTCACTGGATGCAAACAAACTGCCACAGTTAGTACTCAGCATCAACACACAACTGATCAACTCCTTAAAGCCAGCAGCCTTGGTTTGGCCACCTACTCAGCTGCAGCCTATCTCCTGCTGCTAATGAGATTATCATGACATGCCCCTGCATACAACAACCTCCTCAACCTGCACAGTACAGTAGCATATAGCAGCAGCATATGTAATTTCTGAGACTTGAGAAATATTCAGGAAATTACAATTCTATATAGTGGGATTTGCTGTGCACTATGATGCTTTACAAGAGGTGCTCTGGTGGGAGACTGACACTGCATGGCAGCAGCATGTAGAATTTTATATAGTGAGATTTTATGTGCACTACAGTGCTTTGCAAGATGCACTATGGAGGGACTCAGCTGGGTGGGAAACTGACATAGCATAGAAGCAGTATATTGGAGCAACAGCATATATCATTTTGGGAACTTGAGAACCTTTTGGGAAATGATAATTTATTATATTCTGCATTTATGTGCAATAAAGTACTTTACAGCAGGTGCAGTGGAGGGACTCAGGAGAGAGGCTGACACAGCACAACAGCAGCATACACAATTTCTTGGACTTGAGAAAACTTTGGGAAATGTGACATTTTTATAGTGATATTTTCTATGCACTTTGATGCTTTACAAGAGGTGCTGGGGAAGGATTCAGTTGAGAGAGTGACTGACACAGTATAGCAGCAGCATACAGTAGCATATATAATTACTGGGACTTAGAATTATTTAGGAAATATGAATTTAGTGTGTTGTGCATTTATGAACAATAAAGTGCTTTACAACAGGTGGTATAGTGGAAGACCAAAATAGGACAGCAACATACAGTATATAATTTCAAGGACTGGAGAAAAATGTGGGAACTAGACTATTTTTGTATATTGTGCTTTCCACATGCATAGCATATATACCATAGTGCTTTGTAACAAAAACAGTAGTGATAGAAGTGTCATTCTGCAAGGACTGTGCAATTACGAAAAAAGAGAACATTAGAGAGAAAATAAGAAACTTTTTATGTATCTTTTTTTTTATATTCTGGAAGCTGAAATTGGATAGAGGAATTTAAACAGGATTGAGAAGGAGAGACTTATTAAGGTACACCAGTAAAGGGAGAAGATAGCAGACAGATAGCAGCAATAGCAGAAATCATGATTTAGGACTAAGTAAGACATGAATTAAGACTTCATTTTTCATGTATTTTTAAATTTTGTTTCTGTTATTAAGTAAACAAAAAGGTGAAGATGTGAGAGGAAACAGAGAAACAAAACTCGAGAAGCTGGGCGATACTGACTTATGATAGCAGCAGAAGTCACTAGGGCTACAGCCTAGGTGGGACAAAGGGAGCACTGCTACAATGAAGATCCACTATTCCTTTGAGAAAAATACACTGGTTGGCAAACAACATCTATTGTGTAGCCTCCAAGGACACAACTCTGCATTTGAACTCATCTTAATATGGCATTGCACCACTTCAGCTCTCCTGGACGTTAAAGGGGAATATTCAGCACAAAGTGCCCCACACTGAAATGTGGAGCTGGTCTCTATGTGCACTTCATGTGCAAAAAGAATGTGGTTTACTTATTGTTTACTGCAGTATAGTAGATTGTATCAGACTAATTTTATTTACTTCTAGGCTGACATCTTCTGTTACTACAAATCCCAGAATCCCCTGGAGCTGACATCAGAGCAGTAGGCAGCAGTGCGTGGTTCAATAGCCTGCTATGTATGTTAGAGCTTTCATAATCTCCAATCAGATATTTTCCAGTGCTGCTTTTCTCCAGGGGCTAAGTACAGTCCTCTATGACTGTACTTATCCCTGGGAGTACAGCAGGACCAGCAAACGAAAGATCAGAGCTTATATAACCTATAATATGCACTATAGGCCATGGAGTCTCCAACGGCTGCCTACTGCTCTATCAACTGCAAGGGATTCTGGGATTTGTAGTTGGAAAATAACCTAGATAAAAATAAAATGTGTCTGATAAAATCTGACATACTACAGTAAACAGTAAGTAACCAAAATATTGTTGCACACAAAGTGTACATTTTGACCAGCCCCACACTTGAGTTTGGAGCACTTTGTGCTGACTGTTCCCCTTTTACACAGGAGGAGGAGGTGAGGGATCTGTCCCCCACAGCACCTGAGTCCAGCTGTGGGTCCCACTCCCAGTCCTCTCCTTGTTCCCCTCTAGTAACTGGGCAAATTGTCATTGCCTGCAGCACAGCACCCACGGCTCAGAATGACCATAGGGAGTGTCACCACCTCCACCTCTGTCAACCACCTTCTTTTGCCCCTTCCACCATAGCCATGTCTTACTTTAATGTGGACATGCTACCCAAAAGTGCCCAGGTGGCTGCCCCATTTTCTAAGCCAAACATGTGCCCAGCAAAGTTTACATTTAACATCACTGTTATCAGCAAGGTCCACATCAAAAATAAATGACATGTGCTGCTGTCTAGGGGAGTAGACAGAGGGGAATGGTCTCAGAGACTCCTCCTCATGGGGATCAGCCAGCAGTGGCAGTACCAAGGGGGCACAGTGATATCTGTTGCAGGTTTTTTCTGGCAGTTGTAAAGTGGGGCCAATAGAAGGCACTGCTTCTTTCAGCTGCTGTGGCTCTAACTGTGCAGGGATTCTCCTCCAGATGAAGAAACCACTGTTGCTACAAGCTTCTTGCTGCCCCTTCCTCCTGTACCACGTGCCACTGGTGACACCTATGGTGTCCTTTGCAGATGGGTGGGACTAAGTATCCCTTCCGTTCACACTTTCCCTCTCTTCCCTCTTCTCACAGTGACTCCAGTCCCAGTCCCAATCCTGCAGCTCCCACTCTCGTCTCCATTCATTAAGCAACACAAAGTAATGTGAAGAAAAATAATTTAGAAGAGGCAGAACATGTAAAAAAATCAAATTATAAATAATAATGGAACAAGAATTAACAGAACAAGAGTGTCTGAGAACAGAAGTCAAAAAGAAACTACAGACATAAGTCTGTAGAAATAAAGGAATAAGTCTCTGAGGAAGGACTTGGTTGGTCTGAAAACTTAGACATTTTCTTTTTTTTTTATAACATCTACGTTGATCCAATAAAAGATATCAAACCATTTGCTTTTGGATCTACACTCTCAAAAAGACTTCCAAAACAAAACTGAAGAACACTTTGTATATAGAGCTGCATCATGTAACCTGCTGGAGCTGTTCCACGTGACCTAGAGGCTATTTACTAGAAACCTCAATGTGGAGAAAACTTTGCCTAAATTCACCTTAAGTGAAGTTTTGGGTGAAGTTTGCAGGTGTACAGCACACAAAGTGGCTGCAAAGTGAAAACAGAGGCCCCATATTCAGAGCCAGCTGGATGTGGGGTGCACATGGCTGCACTGCACAAAAAAATGTGCCAGCCAGCTCTGACAGGATATTCAAACAGAATGCACAATCAGAACAGATTGTGCATTCTGTTTGAATATCAGACCCTGGACGCGCAGCACATAGAGGGCAGCAGCCATGTTTGACGCAGCACATCCAGGGTTCGGAGCTGAAGACTGCCAATGGGGGAGTGTGCAGCACATATCTGGATACACCGTGTCCCCCAAGAATTGTATTCAGCCAAAATATGCTAATGAGCTCATTGGGCACACATGGCACAAAGGGGCCTCATGGATGCTCATTTTGTGCTAATTAGCATGGCTGCACTGGCCTACATGCCCTGGGCCAGCCCCCCCTCCTCCCCAGCCCTAATCTCTGATTGTACCATAAATAGCATATTGACCCCCATTCCATAGTGTAGTGGAACCCCACTCCATCCACGATCCATGATGAACACATACAGAAACAGCCACCCTTTTCCATACTGCAGTGGACTCCTCTCTCAGCCCTGATCCCAAATGTAATACAGTAAAATCGAAGTACCCTTTTCCATAGTGTAGTGGACCCTCCTCCCAGTCCTGATCCTCAATATAATACAGTAAAATTGAAGCCCCCTTTTCCATAGTGTAGTGGACCACCCTCCCAGCCCTGATCCCTGATGTCATATACCCTACAATTTCCCCATTTCCATAGTGTAGTGTCCCACCTCAGTCCATGATCACTGACCCAATAGTCATAACATGTTTTCATAATGTAGTGGCCCTCCCTGATCACTGATCCCCCCTTGACAAAAACTTTTTTCCATAGTGTAGTGTCCCACACCCCACTCCATTCTCCAATCCTGAACTGTAACAGAGGAAAATTTGGTAGTCTAGTGGCCCTCACCACCAGTAAATAACTGGTCGGTCCGCCTCAGTTTCAACTCACAGCAGGCTACAGTTTCATCATAGTTGGCCAATCGACTGATCCCCCACGACCGCAGACAGTACTGTATAGCTGATAGACAATTGACAGTGATCTATCAATCAATAAGCCATAGTACTGTGCAATCATTTGGAGCTCAGTTGGTGGCCAGCCATGGTGGTGAGTGGTGGGCTGTGTTGGTTGCCAGCTGTGGGTCGGGTTGGGGGAGACTGGAGTGGTCAGATGGTTACTGGGTTGGGGAGGCCACTAGACTGCTGGGGTTTTCCTCTGTTGCATGGTTTGAGGATCGGGTAGCAGGGTGGGGGTGTGGGACCACTACACTATAGAAAAATGTCTTTGTCGTGGAGGATCAGTGATCGGGGAGGGCTACTGCACTATGAAAACATATGTTATTGGGTTCATGTGGTAACAGCGAATGCCTAAAGGTGATCACCGTTATTGCAAAGTCAGAGTGCTGAAAATTTATTTCAGCACTCTGACATGCTGGCGCACAGTAAAACAGCAACAAGGACTTATTTTTTTAATGTTTTATGCAGTGGGCTGCACCCCCCACACACCCCTACTTAAGAATTCTGAACTCCAAGGGGGTGCATGTCAGGGAGGGTGAAAATAATTTTTTTTACAAAGGTTCGGGCTGGGCACAACAAAAACACACCAGTGCCCAGACTCGAACCCAGTACCCTGCCCACCAATGCTGCCCACCCACTGACCATGCCACGGGGTTAGCTTGGCAACCCACCATGGCACCACCCCTCACATACCCTCCCTCCACTCACTGTGTGTGCTCACTCCCCTCCGCAAGCATATGCATAGTGACATCCCAGCAGTATATTTGCTGACCCCCCCCCATCTGGCTACCCTACCCTACCGCAGCCCTGCATACATGTGCTGGGGACTGGGTCACCGTTATTGTATGCATCCAATCGCCAACGCTAACATCTCATGCTACCTATGTTATTAATATCAGGTGGGTGATTTGGGGCTGAGGTGGAACACTACACTACGGAAATGGGGAAATTGTAGGGTGTATGACATCAGGAAGCAGGGTTGGCAGGGGGTTCCACTACACTATGGAAAAGGGGACTTCAGTTTTATTGTATTACATTGGGGATCTGGGCTGGAAGGGGGTCCACTACAGTTTGCAAAAGGGCACTTCGATTTTACAGTATTACATTGGGGATTGGGGCTGGGAGGGGTGTCCACTGCACTAAGGATAAAGGTGGATGTTTTTGTATGTGTTCATTGGGGATAGTAGATGGGGTGAGGACTCCACTACCCTATGAAAACAGGGCTGTCATGCATGTACTGCTCAGCAATTGGGTCTGGGGAGGTGGGACCATGTGACTGGCCATGACATTTGTGTGAGGCATCACCCTGCCTGGCACAAAGTTAAGACAGGGTTTTGGTGTCCTAACTTTGTGCCAGCACATCAGGTCATGTCCTTGCCAGGGGAGGATTGAATATTGCGATGTGAGGAGTATGCATGAGGGACCCTTCCTTTGCATGGCTGCATTGCAATATTAGTTTGCAAGGCACATTGGGGGCTTCTCAATATTGCCATGGCCCCAACGGCCACTGCAAGTCTGGAGATGTGCGGGTGCATCTAGGGATATACTACACATCTCCTTTGAATATGTGGGCCCAGGTGAAGTTACAAGAAAATGCCCTGAATGTGCAGACTGATTCGCAAAGGTTAAGTGGGGCCACTTTTCCTGAACTGTGCCAGCAAACTAAAACTTCAAAATATCTTTACTAAATACTTCCATGTATACTGAGTAACAGAGATGATATAAATAATCAACATCCCTGATCCCTGATTGTACCGTAAATAGCACATTGACCCCCTTTCTATACTGTAGTGTAGTGGATCACCCACCCCATCCACGATCTCTGATGAACACATACAGAAACATCCACCTTTTTCCATAGTGTAGTGGACCCCCTCCCAGCCCTGATCACTGATGTCATACACCCTACAATTTCCCCATTTCCATAGTGTAGTGTCCCACCTCAATCCCCAGTCACTGACCCGACAGTAATAACATATATTTTCATAGTGTAGTGGCCCTCCCTGATCAGCGATCCCCCATGACAAATTCATTTTTCCACAGTGTTGTGGTCCCACCCTCCACCCCATTCCTCGGTCCCTGAACTGTGCAACAGAGGAAAACCCTGGCAGTCTAGTGCCCCCTCCACCTGGTAACCATCCAACCCCCTGCCCTCCCCAGCCCAACCGATAGCAGGTGACCATCACAGCCCACCACTCACCACCATGGCTGACCACTGACTGAGCTCCCAATGACCGCACAGTACTGTATAGCATACCACCAATTGATAGTGATCTGTCAATCACTGTCAATGGGCTGTATGCTATACAGTACTGTGCAATCATTGGGAGCTCAGTAGGTGGTCAGCCGTGGTGATAATTGGTGGGTTGTGTTGGCCGCCGGCTGTGGGTTGGGCTTGGGGGAGGGTGGTTGGATGGTTACTGGGTGGGGGGCCACTAGACTGCCAGGGTTTTCTTCTGTTGCATGGTTCAGGGATCAGGGAACAGGGTGGGGGTGGGACCACTACACTATGGAAAAATCTGTTTGCCATGGGAGATCAGTGATTGGTGAGGGTGGAGGGCCACTACACTATCGAAACATATGTTATTACTATCGGGTGGGCAATCGGGGACTGGGGTGAGACACTACACTATGGAAATGGGGAAATTGTAGGGTGTATGACATCAGGGATTGGGGTCGGGAGGGTCCACTACACTGTGGAAAAAGGGACTTCAGTTTTACTGTATTACATTGGAGATCTGGGCTGGGAGGTGTGTCCACTGCACTATGGATAAGGGTGGATGTTTACGTATGTGTTCTTCGAGCATAGTGGATGCGGTGGGGGGTCCACTACTACACTATAGAAACGGGGCTTTCATGCATGTTTTACTTGGAGATCGGGGCTGGGGAGGTTTACCCATGTGACCGGCAATGGCTTTTACGTGGGGCACCACCCTGCCCAGCACAAAGTTAAGACAGAGTTTTGGTGTCCTAACTTTGTGCTGGCACATCAGGTCATGTGTTTGCCAGGGGAGGGTTGAAAATTGCGATGTGAAGAATATGCATGAGGGACCCCTCATTTACATGCCTGAGTCGCAATATTCTGTGCCCCAGTGCAGTTTGGCTTGCAGGGCACATTGGGGGCTTCTGAATATTGCCATGGCCCTGATGGCCACCGCATACTCAGAGATGTGTGGGTGCATCTAGGGATGTGGTGCACAACTCCTTTGAATATGTGGATCCACGTGAAGTTACAAGAAAATACCCTCAATTTGCAAACTGATTTGTAAAGGTTAAGAGGGACCACTTTTCCGGAATTTGCCTGCAAACAAAAACTTCACAACATCTTTACTAAATACTTCCATGTATATTAAGTAACAGAGACGGTATAAATAATCAACAGGCATCCCACTGTGTCCAAAACATATCCAAAGAAGCCATACAACGTTAAAGGGAAAGTCCTCTCAACTTTTTTTAGTCTAAACCTGTGTAGTTTATAAGCATGAACAGTGATTCCCTCTCTTGCATCCCCCTAATTTCATCCTAATGTAAATTTAAAAGAAGTTGCTTCACTCTGTTCTGCCCTGGTGTGAAAACCTGTTTGACTCCATTGCAAAGGTCATGGCCCCACTCAAACAAGGAAACATGGGAGTGTATAATGCATATTTGCACATCAAAGGGACTTCATGCTCAATGAGTAAGCAAAGAGCGTTTTTGAATAACAAAACCTCACAAGCACTAGCATCCTTCCAACTGCATTTTTCCAGCTCAGACACACTTTAAACCACAGAAAACATTAGGAAACTTACTTTGAAAAGCTTGATAGCCAGCACAAGACAAGAATACAGGGACTTCAGAAGATATACAACAGAACTGACTGACAGTAGCACTTCTGCAAGCTTTTACATGCATGCATCATCTGCCTTTCATGAGTAGGGTAATGACTTTTGCAATGGAATCAAACAGGTTTTCACACCAGAGCAGAACAGAATGAAGCAACTTGGATGTTATCCAAAACAGGTCTCCTGTAACCCTTGGTTTTGATACTGCTATCCGTATCATGCATAAGCATGAGATCAAGGAAGACTGTGGTGTCAGGGTGGACAGAAGAAGTAAAATACAAATCCAGACCATTATTTTTATGCATTCCAACATGATTGTGGTTTCCTCTTCAGTGCCCTCCAGATGCAAATATTGTTGTTGATGTAATGTACCCAGGGCTTCAGATAACTGTATTCCAGACATATTTAAAGTCCAGAAATTTGTCGAAAATGTCCAAAAATAGACTAATTGGAGTCATTTACATCCACATGTAACATCTAGGTTTAAGGGCTGGTGTCCATTTTTTCTGCTGTTGATGTCATTTCAGCAGCAGCTGGCAGCACATTTTTTTTTCCTGGTTGGTTTCCTGTGTGGGCTTTCCTGCCACCCCCTCCAACTGGAGTGAATGAATTGCTGCCAGCTGCATTTCCACATGCACCTGCATAGGCAGTTTGGCGCCATTCTGTGCTGCCACTCATGGTGTAAGCATGTGTACTGCCTCGGAGAGGCAAGTGGAGTAGAGGCGTGGTGTGCAGAGAAGCAGTCAGGAGTTGGGTCCGGAGGTGGGCCGAGGACCATGCAGCAGAGCTGGAGGGACCATATTAAAACCTTTCAGTGGATGCTCTTTGATCCCTTGTTTTGCCATAGATTGTGGCAGAATTACTCCTACCAGCTGGATAAATAGAAGACATGTTTTCAAAAGTTCTGCAGTTTACTCAGCTGCTCCAAGCAGCCCAATCTGTTGCTGTCAATGGCAGATGCATTTAACAAATTGAAAGGTAAACTGTCTCTAGTGTTTACACTCCAAGTAATTTTGCCATATTGAATGTAATAGTGCCAGGAGAACAAGATTAAAAAACATGTTTATTTTTTTTTTTAAATGTTGGGTACTACTTGATAGAATCTGTGTCATGAGTCCGATGATGACAGTTTAACATTTGATGAAGAGGCTTACCTGAACCTTTTTTGTTGTCATCATTCATCTAGCAGATTCAAGTAAGTTGTGAGAAGAGATAGAGAAAAAAAACACATGCAGTTTTTGGGAATGTTCTGGTTCTGCTCTGGAATATGAATCTACTCAAGCCAGTCTGCCATAAAAGTATGGCAAATAGAGTTGCAGACAATTTTCACATAATAGTCTGCATGCTCGATTATGCAGCACCAGTCTGGGAGGGGAGGGGATGGTGGAATACAAGACCATTGAAAACTGGGTCCAGTTGGTCCAGTGTGTGTTGGCATGGGGGGACGGCTCTTCTCTGTTTGTTCTGTAGCATTCCAGGCCCCTGTCATTCTGGTCATTCTCCTCTGAATCCTTTGATGTGTGCTGGTGGTACTGGTAGATCCTATTACTGGTGATAGCTAGCTACTGCCAGCTAGCTGGACAGACAGGCAGACAGATGTATAGGCAAGCAGGAAGACATACAGATAAACAGACAGACAATGGTGCATCTTCAAAGCCAGATGGTGTCCTGCAGTTTTGATTTCAAGGTAAGTACAGCATGAATGTTGCTGGTTAGTAGGTTGGGGGTAAGAGAGAAAATAGTGATAAAATACATTTTGGCACAACTGGATCTTTGTATTTCTGTCAATAACTCATTTGTCACTCAGTATAGCTCAGCTGGCAGCACGTCCAACTCTTGACCAGAAGGTTTTAGATTCTAGTCCCACTTTGGGACTTGGGCTCATACCATAAAACATTGGCATGCTAATGCAGCACTAGTGTGTATGTTGGGGAGGGTGGCTGTACTGTTGGGGTGTGCAATCCTTCAGATGAGATGTTAAACTGAGGTCCTTCCTACCCATCTCTGGTGCTGTCCTGGTTGATGTCCAGGAGAAAGTGAAAGAACCCAAGGCACTTTTAGTAAGACTAGAGGATTTTCCTGATGTCCTTGTCAATAATCCCCCTTCCCTTAAAACCTGTTTGGGCAGTTAAATGTATTTCTGTGAATGTGGCATGGATTGGTTACATGAATGAAGTATTCAGAAGGCCAATGACTTCAAAAAATATAGGACTTGGAGTATTTTGACTTCCAAAATGTGTTGACTGGAATAATTTTGACTTCTGAAAATTGACAGTTGGAAGTATTTTGACTCCAGTAAAACTGAAATTACTTTCAAATTTCAAGCCATGGAGATATTTGACTTCCAACAACAAAAAAATTATCTGAAGCCCTGAATGTACCCAATATTTAATGCTGCTGGTATAAGTATTATTGATGGGGTTATAGATGACCACCTTCTCCCACCAAAACAAAAAAAAGGTTCAAGTAGGAGGGGCCATTGACAACCCCATGGCAGTACCACAAACCTGTAGATAACTTGGAGTTAAAAATAATGATTGTCTTCTTCTGCACCACTTGGTCTTCTTTCCCTCTGATCAGCACAAACGCAAGTTATAATATTGTCCACCTGATGAATAAAAAGTGCATTGCATCCATCAGCTTCACTCAGTGTGACTTGCTGTCTTAATGCAGTTAATCTTGATGTAATAGCTATCTGATTTTCTCTATTATAGTCTCATACTTTTCCTAATCTCTAAAAACAATGTAATTTGCTGTGGCTCCTTGAAGGAACTGCACCCTGACTCCCTTCTGAAATTATGTCAAGTCACAAATTTTCCTTTCTTTGAGGAAAATACACAAGACAATTATTCACACCAATCTTGTCCATAACAAATAGAATAATGGATAGCTTACTGTGCATTACAAGGGAATAATTCCATCGAAAGGTTCTGGGGACATAGGGAACCTCGAGAGTAAAGCTTGAGAGGTACCCATGTCCCCAGAACCTCGAGATGGAATTACTCCTTGTCATGCACAGTAAACTATTGGTTATTTCTTTAAATATATGGTTGCAATGGGCAGTTGGCCACTTCTGTGAAGGACTGTCAGTCCTGGCTGACTTGTCGCACTGTCTAGCTGATACTCTTACCCAACCCCACTGCACTCCACCTCACCCACTTCCACTTGCAGCCCCGGTGTAAGCAACATGATGAAGAATTGGTTGGTAGTCCTACTTTTTCTGTTTTTGGGCACTGCATAGCAGGTTCTACAAGGTAATTCCTTTTTTTTTTTTTTTTAATGACCGGAGGAAAAAGAAAGAAAAAACATGGAGCAGCAGTACGGTGAGCCACCATGTTTTTCAAATTGTTCTGCCTACCCACTCACAAAAAGTGGCCAATCGGGAGGCATGCTTAGGACAACGTTGGGCCAGACAGCAAATTTCTGGGTGCTTGAGCTGTTTGACAATGGCAATAATACTGTCGCTCAGGAGTGCTATGATAGTATTACCAGATTGAAACGATAGTATTAAACGTGATTGACAGTACTATTACCAGTGGAACTTCAACGGTATTACCAGATTTATTTTGTATGCTTTATAACTATATTAAATTAAGAATCCATATATTAAAGTCTACTTACTAACCTCCAGCCTGACATTTTCCCCATAATTGACACCAAAACAGCCCTTCTCTCTGCTGTGAATGACATTCTTTGTTCCAGCAATGAAAGATATGTGCTGCTGGCCTAAGAGTTGCTTGGGGTGCAAATAATCATTCTATCCCCTTGAAACATTTGCTAGTATCTCTAGCACACCTCATTTTGAACTTTTCTTTAAAACTACTACTTATTTGTGATGGAAGGTGGTTACATCTAATCTTTGAGCAAGATTCGTTTTAATGCCCCAGAGTTCTGCCCTCAGAAAACTACTCTTCTTCAACTGCCTTCTCTCAGGTCACTCTTTCAGTAAAACCTTGGCTAAAACTTCTACACTTACAGTATGACACTAAACCCTTTCTATCCATTTAGTCTTATAGAGATAACTCTTATCTCCTCACTCTATCTTGTTTTAATCTTATGGACTCTGAACTAAACTTTGTCCAACTAAACTCTCAGAATCAAAGGTGCTACTGCAAGGCAAGAGTACTATAACATCCTAAAGCAAACCCCCTTCCCTGAACTACTGCAGCATCCTACAAGTGGGCTGTTCAAACCATCAGTGGCCATAACTCAAATGTGTCCATAATTCTTCTGATTATCTTCTCACTTGCAGACACAAAAGTAGCCTCATCATATTCACTGTTAAGCATGGCCCCTCCTTGAATTTAATCACACCTGTTCCACTCACTTTAATAATTACATGGACTTGCCCCATTCATCACAATTCAAATATCACTCTACTACCCTGTGTAATTATCTTCTCCAGCTCCCATCTCCTACTGGCTCCCTCTATCTGCCTTTCCTTTATTCCTGGCAGAGCTCACAACTGTGACTGGTTATGTCTAGAACAGTCTTCTCAGTGAACTTCAACACACTAGACCCATTTCAAGTCAATACTGAAGACTCTTTCTAGTATTCAACTACAACTTTCTTTCTTTCTTTCTTTCTTTCTTTCTTTTCTTCTCTCTATATCTCTTGTTGTTTCAATACCTTCGACTTTTTCCACTTAGTTGCCCCAGCAAATCCCTTTCTCATCCTCAACTACAGTATTACACTCCAAGTTCTAAATTCCACTTACAATTGTTATCATATATAGCAGAAATGATGGCTTATAATAAAATAAAAAAGTGCTAAATTGACGTTTACTCAACGTGATATAGCTTCTGACTTACTATCATAAACAGTACCGTTGTTTGGAATTTCAGATACTTTATATTTATGCTATGAAACACTATGTTTGGAATGATCTTTCGATCCCTGTGGCAGCGTTGGAGCCAAAGAAATTGCTTCACTATACAATACACAAGGGTGGCACGGATTTTCCCTAATAAGGAAAATGAGAAGTAATTGTCATTTACATGACCTTAGGCTAACCGGAACGCACATTAACACATGTGGAATTCAGCAAAACGTCTTTCGGTTTCTTATGACAAGGCTTCATAATACTGACAATGGAACCATAATTATTGAATCAAGAGTGTTTAAAAATAACCTCGAGTTGTCCTGGTCACCGTAGCGTAACATGCGTTATTACTTTGTTGCACTTCTTTTTTTAAAGAGAAAACAATAATTGAGAATGCTGAAGTATACTTAAAGTCTTTCAGTGTAGTGAAAATCAGATACCAAGGTGTAGTCCTTCTTATTATAAACTTTGGGCAGTGACTGATGCTGTTCATTCAGATGCATAAACAGAAGCTGGGTTTACTACCTGTTGTTAGGGTGCCTGCGTGAAAACAAAACGTTTGAATGACACACCCCACACTCCCATTTTTTGTTTCATAGAAAGTCTGTATAATTTTCATAAATGTGTACATATGTGATCATATCCCAAGGCAACACTTTCAAATGGCGATAGTAGATTTCTAAAGAATGTTAATTGATTGCAACCGTCCCCAAGAGTAACTTCATTAGATATTTCTGGGTTAAGCAGATGATAGAAACATCAGTTGATACAAATATCAGTCCACATATCCTGCGTTTTAATCGTGTCTTATGAGTCTGACAGTATACAGTCAATTCAAAGGCATATACGCCTCGCATGAGTCAGCTTCTAAAAATGCAAAGTCGGGTTCTATGACGGATGTCAATCTTCCCTGGCTCCGCCCATGAGGTGCTATATAAAGTAGGCGCAATTGCGAGCCCTAGACAGTCTGTGCTTTCTGCAGCGTGTGTAGTTGTGTGGTGCACTTGCTTTAATACTCTAACAGTTATTGGATACTGTGTTGGCTGGATTTTACTTTTACAACACTGACTCTGTGGATTATTAAAACAGCCAGGTATGTACTCGAAACAGAGCTGATATTTGCGGAGTTTTTAATCATTGTCACAGAATGACATTGTTGCACGCACAGATTTCTAAGCCTTATATAAAACTGTACAACTTGCTGTGTTTTTAGTTAGGGTTAAATATCATGCCTTAGCAATATTCCGACTCAGTTATCTAGACTGCAAAATCCGCTTGTTTTTTCTGGACAACCTTGTAACTCTGAAAGATAATGTAGGTCTACCTGTGTAATGGAAATCTGTTTTAAGTTTGTTCAGCAAAAAGTAACCTTGAAAAGATTTTAAGTACACGGCTGATAAGCACAAACGTTTGGAAGGGCAATTTATTTAACCTATTGTGTAATAATTAGTGAAGCAGAGAGGCTGAGTTAGACATTAAATGAAGGGCACGTAGACTAATGACAAAATGCAATGGCATTTTCCTTTTGAGAACAACTGGTCAATAAACTTTATTTTGTGATTTGCCCTGCAGGTTTGAAAATGAGAGCAGTTCAGGTCGTTATCATGTACCTGTGCTATCTGGCTGTGCTTTTTCTGTCTATGGAAGCTGCAACGCTCAGCGATGCTTCAGAATTAAAAAAAAGGTAGGTACCGCTATTTCACGTTGCTCTGCTAAAAGTTTAAGTGACGCCCATTGCTTCTATAGTAGCATACTGTACAGGTTTTGTACTGCAGCCCAATGCACTATGCTGCAGTACATTTGCGCCTGGCGTCTAATGAACAGCTCCCCCTGATTTATATCCCGCCTGTTTTATGGCTTGTCGTTAATCTGATGATTTTTTTTTAAAACCAGACCTACCTTTTGTGTTTTTCAGGATGAACGCCTGGAGCTTGAGCAGACCGAGAAGGACTATAGGACCACAGGGCAAATCCGAGTTCCAGCGAGTGGAAGTCAGCGAACGCCAATTTGTTAGCGCTGAAGACATGAAGGACAACTGGCAGCCTGATCTCAGGTAATTAGATTACTCTAACAAATGAGAAACTCTTAGTATAAGAATATCTTTATTTAGAAAAAAAGTCTTTAGCTGGGACTTTGGGTCATTCGAATGCTTTACTTTTTCGAATGTTGCCCGGTCCCTTAGTGTGGCTACTGGTCAAGGACAGGACAGGTGCAGCTGTTGAAAAGAGCAGAGTGTTGCTAAAAACTGGAAGGAGCTTATTTCGATGAAACACTGAATCTCTCTTTTAATGTAAAACAAATCCGAGTCAGCTCCATGTATACATAAGTTTCAAGTAAAAGGAAATCTGTATCTGGCTATATTACTATACAGTTACTTGAAATCTCCCCTGAATAATTTATCCAACCCTGGTTTTGCATGCATCGGTTGTAGTGGGTAATTTGAGCTGAGTCCATACCTCCCAACTGTCACGCATTACAAGGAACGTCCCTTATTTTTACCCCTCATAATTGCTAATGTTCTGTCCCACATCTGCCGCGCTTGAAAAAGGTGCTGCCCATACGGAACAGATGCTGTCAATGACTGTATGACTTTAAAGCAGATATTCATATTTGATTATGCAAAAGTAAACTTGGCACAGATTAAGGCAGTAATTTCCACAGTGTTTGATATTTAATCTCCATGCTTGATGATATGTGCCACATTGTGATGACCAATGTCCCCACATTGCTCCACATTGTCAGTGACGGGATGTCTGCACTGAAGCCTGACGTTTGATTGTTTTTTGTTTGTTTTTGGTTTTTTGCAGTCTTGATAACCATATCCGTGTGAAGAGGTACCGACAGGGTGGGAACAGCTTGAGGACCGGTTGCCGTTTCGGAACCTGTACTCTGCCAAATCTCGCCCATCAGATCTACCAGCTGACAGACAAAGACAAAGACAATGTCGCCCCAGCCAGCAAAATTAGCCCGCAGGGCTATGGGAGGAGAAAGAGATCACTCCCAGAAAACAACATTATTTTAAGGCTCATTGAGGGCAGACTGCGGCCGATTTGGTCCAGGACCAGAAGAATCAGGACATCTTCAGTGGAGCGGGACGGGAAGCAGAGCGCAGTCTCATCTCATCGGAGTGGCTTGGTAACTGAGCTGAGGCAACCTTGGGATACCTTTCTCAGGAGGACTTAAGAATATTTCCAGTGCCAGCAGTAGATTCTAAAGCAAATTCAATAAACAGCCGAGTCACAGTAAAATAAACGACTTCCAGAGACAGGACTGAAAGGCAGTAGAACTCAATTGGCAACTGCCTGTAGGGAAAGAGAGATGGATAAGAAGGGGAATAAGAGATAAACTCACACGAGTACACTGCCATTTGCAAACTGGACTCAGAGAAATAGGAGTTGCCGAACTGTTCAGATGTGCCCAGGGCAGGAGGTCTAAGGGCAAATGTCTGGTGTCTGAAGTCCTGTATAATGCTGCCTCTCCCCCACGCTGACGGGTAATACCCAAGTGACTGACTTACTGATTGAATGCAATTCTGAGAACAGAAAGAGTACTTGGCAAGAGAGAGGCCGGAGACGGTCTCGCTGCCAGCTCAGTCTGAACCGAGGACCCGCCCGTCTATGCTAGGGGTCATTGAGGCCTAAAGCACATAACGCCTCAGCCTCGGGTTTCGGGAGCGCTGGTTACCTGGACTGGCCACCCAGGCAACCGGGTCAGCTCCGACCTGTCCGTGACTAGTGACGGACTGCTGCTCATACTTGAACTATACTCTTGAGAGACAAGTGCAATCTATGTATTTTTTTACTCTACGATATGACTGTATAAATATTATGTATTGAAATATCAATATTTAAGGTCCCCTAATGTTCTTTTTTTATTTCTTTGTTACACTACTTTTTGAAATAGAAATATTTTTCTACCTGATGTATGTTTGTTTATGGGCATTTAAGTGTGGTATTATCGTCTGTTTTGTTTTTTAAATCTCCAGGGTGTGCAAGTGTTCAAAACCGTGGTATTTCTTCACCTCCTCTTTATTCCAGTGTTGTGGAATATGAATGTGTACAGTATGTCTTATAATCTATTTTGTCAGATTTGGGAATGTGCGAAATACAATAAACATTTATACCTATTTAGAGTACCTTTCTGTGTTTTGCCCCCTTCCCCCAATCTAGAGGGTTAATGCACGGTCACATGACTGGTTTTAGGCAATTAATTTTCTTTATTTTTCTAGTCCATGTTATAACTAGCTATAGAACACATTGGTGATTCTGACCATTATGACTGCAAGCAACGGCATGAGAACTAAGATATGAGGAAAGAAATTATCAATAGGTAGCTACCGTCTACCATCTCATATGCATATGTATTGTTGTCATAAAGGGCGATGGTGGTGGGCCAATGCATTTTAAGATAACACCATTTAATTTAGTTTAATCTGACAGTGGGGATGATTAAAAGGCGAGTGGGG
Source organism: Neoceratodus forsteri (assembly GCA_016271365.2). Lineage (NCBI taxonomy): Eukaryota > Metazoa > Chordata > Ceratodontiformes > Ceratodontidae > Neoceratodus > Neoceratodus forsteri. The sequence continues at coordinate 782,875,793 of CM028133.1, forward strand.
ATTCTAACCCCTGCTCCTGGATCCACTTATGCCTTGATGTTTGACAAGCTGAAAACGATAGAGTGGAAACATGCCAATCTAAGACTATTAGAATAGTATGACACCTACCATGTAACAATCAATACTCCAAGAAGACTACTTTTATTGTTAAAAGTGTATTCTCTCTCGCTGTGTGTCTCTCTTTTTTCCTCATATGGGTTCTGGAGCAGAGGTCCTCTTACATGCACAACATATAATTAAAGAGCTAGTGGAGCCAAAACAGGCAGACAGGAAAATAATACAAATTATAAGCAGTAGCTAGTTGTAACTTTTTATTTCTGAAATATTTTTCTTTTTCCTTTTGCTCATCAAAAAGTCTTTTATGTGATAATATTGTGCTGGATGTGTGGAACAGGTCTTAGCCTGTCAGTTGACTTGTCTAACTCTACTGCCCTATACTACATCATCAACATTATAATCTCACTGAAAGTGACATCACAGGTTAATGGCCTGGCAGTCACTCACTTGCTGTTCCTATGTAGCAGTGATGTCACAGTCAGTGAGGTTATACTCCTGATGATGTAGTGTGAGGCAGCAGAGCAAGATATGTCAGCTGCCAGGCTAAGAACAGCTCCACACACCACACCTACTAGCACCATGTAGACAATCTTTTAATTAAACAAATGGAAACGAAAAAGTACCTCAGATATAAAAGGTAATGGTTGGGTGCTTTTACAATCTAATATTAGTTTTAGGCATTACGCTAGCTCTCTAAAGACCCCATGCAATCTATAGAATAAGGTATGGGCAACAATACACAACAAGGCTCTTGTTTCCATCAAGGGCTGTGATAGCATCCTAGGAGAGCAAAGCTCCAGAGATGATGTCATCTCACCCCTAGACTGAAACATCACAGGTTGTTTTGTAGAAGTGTCCATGCATTATTTTGTATATTATGTGCTTGGTTTATTTCTTTTACCTCCTTTTTAACTCTGCCTTGAACAGTAGTCAAAAACGGTGGACAGGAGAAGATTACATGCATTTCATATGATTTATGCATTCTGACATCACAGGTCCCAGTGGAAATTAGATAGGGTCTGTGGTCGTAGAACAAGCAGGAAACAAATGGGCAGAATGTATAGGCCAAGCGGTCATTTTCTGCCGACACATTCTATGTTTCAGTATGTTTCAGCACTGTGGTAAGGCACAATAGCAGGATGCCCATAGGCAGCACTGAACTATATGCTAACTATAAAGCAGTTCTTAGTGAATCTGATTTTCAGGAAAGAGATATCATCACCGAGTCCCTTACAAGCTGCATTAAAGGTTAAGCACTTTTTAAGGCTAGAATTTGGGTTATGGTTTGTCGCCAACCGGATGGTTGCGGGCGTCAGGATCACAGTTTATTCTTTGATAAGCATCAGAGAACAAACCCACAAGCCGCAGCACGAAGTCCCAGACCGAGTTTATTCTGAAGTCTGTGGCGACACCTATCGTTTTTTGTTCCCCTAAGTACTGCCAGACTTGTTTGGCAAATTCCTTTTGTTCAGCACCAGTTCAGTAAAAATACTTTGCAAGCTTTAGTTATAAAATAACAGAACAATCTGGTTTATGGCTCATGAGGACGCACTATATAAACCGAAGCCACTGGAATGTTAATAGCAGCCCATGCCAAGAAATTAAATGCATCTCACATTCTGTAGGGCAGTTATTTTGAACAACAAGGTACTCTGCCAAAAAAGGTTAACAGAAGTGCAAATGAACAAAATTCTACAAATAGAGCTTAAGAGTTCAGGCTAGGTTCATGAGTCCGTTCAAACAAGGTCTGCGAGTCTATTTGCAGATTAGAAATGCTGGTCTTGGTGGACGTGTTCATTTAGTTAGATCACAAAAATGTGAAGCAAGTTCGAATCCAAGCGCAGCTACTGCAGTTCACTCATACCCAATAACACTGAACACATTACTTGACCTCCATGTAGTTTAACCCACTCAGTTCAGCTGAGGTTCAGTTCCCAGTAGGTAACATCATTTTTTGCTCACCACAAAATTAAATTGAAATTGTTTAGTAGTGGCTAGTACTGCACCAAAAACATCTTTCTGTCATCTTGAGAATTCCTAGTTAAAGGGTATGCAGTACCGGAGTAAGGAAGGAAGCATGGTCCATAAACGTCAGGTCCCAACAATGTGAGCCTGTAGCTCAGGGGTTAAAGCCCCAAGGTGGTATTCTGCCGGCCTGGGTGCCCAGTAGGTCACATTTTTTCTTTCTCACTACAATCTGTAATTTAAATTGCTTAGCAGTGGCGAATACAACGCCAGAAAACATCTAATTGTCAACCCACTCAGCTGCAAACTGGAGGCAGAACCTCACTGAAAATGCAACAAAGTTACTCTGTTTGGAGGTAAATATGGATGTCAAGACGCAAATCCTTTGGGTACACAATGCATGTGATCTTCTGATACATATATACGTATATACAGTATATGTATGTATATATATGTATATACAGTATATGTATGTGTGTGTGTGTATATATATATATATATATATATATATATATATATATATCTACATCCCAGTCCAGGATGTCACAAAAAAGAAATTGAAGTAGATCCCACTCTGAGAAAGTGGTGAGGGGATACTAAACGCTGAAACAGATGCATGAAAATAAAAGAATACAAGATGCTTCACATACAAAGATTTTCATAGAGTAGAGCCTCTACTTTTCCAGTTGACTATACAGTCAACACCGAGTGCAGCTCCTCCAACTTAACTCACTCATCTTCACAAGGAGTAGAAGTGGCAGTCTGAGACCTACCTGCAGTACCATCCTGCTAAATTTCCTTGCTAACGCTGGCCCCGTGGTGCCAACAGCTGAGGTGCTGATGAGTGCCTTACCTTGCACCATGCTGACAACTCACATTTCAGGAACAAGATCTGCTATCGGGGAGCCGGGGGGTGGAGGGGGCCGAGAGGAAGTAGCAGTCATCAGGCAGCTCCCCTCTCCCAGATCAGGGAGGCTTGCTAACTTGGCTGCCACCAGGTGGAGGTCTGCTGGCAGCATCAAATGCCTGAGCAGCAGACACAAGCATCACAGGGTGGGGAAACAGCTGCAGCTTCTGAGGCACATGTGTGCGTCCATGCACATGCACATCCTGTGTTGCTTGGCTAGCATAAAGGACAGAAAATGAAACAAGGGACCCAAGGGTTGGGTGCCACACCATGCTCCTCCCCAGACCCACACCACCACCCTGACACCTCCACACATTCTGGATATAGTTTATTTATTGAAAACTTCAGAGATTACCTTTGAGCACAATTGCTCATTTACAAAGGTTCTACATCAAATACATAGCCCCCACAACATTACAAGTACAATAAGCAGTTCCAGAGAAAATGCAATCTAGTCAGGCTCAAAGCACTTAAGACTGGACAATTATATACAGTTTTGAAAAAACAAAACCTTACAGATCATTGTATAAAAAGTCATAGGTTATATACCAAGAGAAACTAAATAAAACATAAAACAGTTTAATGGTTACAATGGCATTGGACTGCAAAGGCAGACCACAAAGATCTGTTAAACTGATTAAACATGAGGAGATTCAGTAGTGTATCAGGCAACTGGTTTAACCAGTTAGTGTCCTTGACAGCAAATGACTGCTTGTCCAGCTGAATATGTTGGAAAAGAAGATTAAGGGCATTCCTGGCCATGGTCCTGGTGTTGCATTGGTTGGAGATGGTGTAGAAGCAATTTGTTAAAGCAGGGGGTGTTAGGCCCAGAAGCACCTATTTGGCTATCAAACATGTCTGGAGCTTTAGTCTGCTGGGTAAAGATAGTGAATTAATGAATGCATAAAGGGTACAACTATGAATGTAGTTATCTCTACTAAGTACAAAGTGGCATGCCTTGTTGCAGATCAGTTTTACTCTGTTTTGCACCATATCACAGGCAGCTGTGGCTCTGATTATGGTACAGGGCACCCAATCTTCTGTTAACTATGGCCACAAGACTGCCAACATAGGGGGCAAATATAGGGTGTCGTCTAGGGTTACTGTACTCCAAGGTATTTGAAGGTCTCCACCTGTTCAAGGTTTTGTTCTTAGCTGTTTCAGACGAAAAAGGGTGGACTTTTCCTCTTCTTTGGAAAGCTAGAGAAGAACATGATCTTTTTTTTGTAATTTAAGACCAGCTTGTTGTTGGAGGACCAGCTCTCTGGTGACCTAAAGTTAGGTCAGGGTGTCAAGGTCAGGGTTTTAAGAATAGATGACTGCATCATCAGCATAGAGGAGTATGATGGCTGTCTTGATAGGCATTGGGCAGTTGATTTATGAAGAGGCCAAATAGGCGTGGGCCCAATATGGAGCCCTGGGAGATCCCAGCAGTTACTCCCTAGTGTTCACTTGGGGGGCAGGATACCCCCTCTTTTGCCTCTTCATGGGGAGGCAAGCCATGGGGGAACCTCTGCAGAGCTAAAACATGGGGAGGTGGTAGCTGGTCTGGGGGAGGTAGAGACAGCATGGCCAGTGAACTCAAGGGGTTAAAAACTAAATAAAAAATATTCCCTTGCATTACCAATTTGTTGCCGTGGTGCTCTTATTGCAAATTATGCTCAATAAGCAAACCACTGGGGCCTGAACCACTTTGAAAAAGCTGCTTGGGGGGTCATTAACAATTTCTTATCATAGTCTATACAGTGGTATGCTGTGACCCAGTTACAATGGACAGCACACAGGAATCCCACCTGTGAGTATCCCCTCTTCCTAACTTCTCCTGAACAAATGATCCCTAGTGGACCAATGCCTCCCATGAGTCTGGTGACCAGATACCAGATTATCTAGGGATTCCCCCTGTACACAAGTTCTGCTAATTCAGTTGGTCCCTGTTTCTTACCCTTGCTGCTACCCATAGCTGGTGGTTCAATGGTTCACTCCCTGACTGCACTCCTCCTGTTAGGCTTCTGCACCTTATCAAAGCACTGCAACTCCCAGATACAGGAGGCTATGAGTAGGCTTGCTTCATCTGTCAAGGGTTTGTACATGGCCCGGTGGATTACTTGCATGACAGGCTCTGACCCCCTTTTCTGGCTGCTCACAAAGCCTTTTGCAATCAGGAAGGGGTTGCAATGCTGTGTGAACATAGCCAGACATGATGCAATGTTTTCTGTGGAGCTGATATTGTGGGTCGCAACAACAATTTATTGCCCCCCACATTGCAGTGCACTGAGAATGGGACCCTTGGTATGGATGCTGTTGCCAGAAAGAACATAGGGTTCCATCTTGTCCGCCCCACCTTCCTACAGCATGGTGTTGAGTATACCCAATATGGGTAAGGATACACATTTCCCTAATTTTGTCCACCCCACCTTCCTACAGCATGGTGCTGAGTATACCCAATATGGGTAAGGATACATGTTTCCCTAATTTTGTCCACCCCACTTTCCTACAGCATGATGTTGAGTATACCCAATATGGATAAGGATACACATTTCCCTAATTTTGTCCACCCCACCTTCCTACAGCATGGTGTTGAGTATACGTACCCAGTATGGGTAAGGATACACATTTCCCTAAAGTCACAAACATTATCTCCAGCTTTACCACCACTTTATATTGCTCTTACTACTAACCAAATTCGGCAGCCTCCCAGGACCATTAGCACTAACACCACTGTACGTTGCACTTACTACTAATGCAGTTCAGCAATCTTCCAACACCATTAGCATTAATGCTGACACTGCCCAGAATTTTACAAAATAAAAAATGTTAAAGAGCACATTTGTAGTGCATGTTAATTATAACTGTAGAATTCTTTTGAGAAGCTTGGCAACAGTCTGGCTCTTTTATTGAGATAAACTACATGGCTTTCACTCTTGAAGTTTATTTACTTCTGAATGGGGCTGCTGCCTTATTTATAAGAAGGAGGCTACAGTTATTGCCCTAAAGATCTTGTCAGTGCATGCTGCACCCTCAGCATAGCCCTGTTTAACTGCCTCCTATACGTTAACACACCTCTTGTCTTTTCACTGCCCACATGCAAGGTGGTGCCCTTTAAAGAGGATAGGATAGGATTCCTAATTTGCAGATGTTTGCAACGCTCCCATTTTTGGAAAGTATGTTTATGACCTCAAATCATCTGCATTTAACTTACATGAATGAAAGTTTATGTGAAAAAAATGTATTTTGTATTTTTATGGGCGCCGTTCTGTAGAGCTGTTGTCATGAAACCACCACTATGGAGTTTTGATTCTGTTATAGTTTTGTATTAAACACTGAGGAAACCATACAGATCATAATTTTTTTTTCACACCAATATTTATTTAGATGCAGCTAAGAATGGCTTAACTGACAGTAACATGTTTGGTTCTGTAAATAGGAACATTACATAAAATGTGAGGAGAAAGAACAAAAATGTGAGGTACTCAACTAAATTATGAAGGTTCAAACCTGGATCACTGTGAGGATTAGGGGTTTGGTGTACAGTACATGTGGCTTGCAAATGCTAAAGCATCATAGATGAATATCAGTTTCTACAGAAAAATATCAATGAAAAGGGTGGGAGAAGTTGGGGAGGAGTCTGCAAGATCTATAGTAACTTTAAGGAGGCAGTATGGCACAGTGGTTTAAGGCTCTGAGCAGCAAACCTGGACACCTGGGTTTGAATCCCACAGCCACCACTTGCATACTGTGTGACCCTGAGCAAGTCACATAACTTCCTTGTGCTCCCAGGTCGTGCCTGTAAACAAGCTTTCAGCTTAGTGTGTCTCTCCTGGTGGAAAAAAAACCAAAAAACATTAATGCTAGAATGGTCTGTTACGGGTGTAACACTGTTTTCTCTTGTGCCCTTAGAGCAGCAGAACTGCTCACCTCTGGCATGCAGTTTTCTTGCCTTATTAGCATACAAGATGATACTTATATCCCTAAGAGGCCCTCTGAGCATCCCTTTAATGTTATATTATAAATCATGCATAATTCTTAGTCAATCAGGATTGTTTATTTCTAAACATTCCAGGTAGTCTTTTAACCATAAGTGGGTATCTCTTGCTAGTACTTCTAAAATTCAGAAGTTCAATGTTCATTTGGCATATTCCATTTCCTACACAGGGGTTTCTATAATCTTCTGCAAAGTAAATAAAAAAAAATCAGGTTACAGTTTCAGAATGGTCAGATTTGGATGCAAATACATGCAGCAGCTGTGCAGTTATGTACGAATAGCCTTGCTGCTATTTTCAAGAGATGTGTCAGTTTGTGAGAAAAGTCATGGTTTGTATAAAAAACTTTGATGAAATCTATTTGCCACATTTTTTTGCCTCAGCTGTGTCCTTTTTCCTGATAGATGGGCTAACAGGATGACAGATTTCAATTTTGAAAATGGCAGCAAGTGGATTTTGGATGGATCCTTTGGAAAATCCTGTCCCAGGATTTAAAATTCAAGATGGCAGTATAAACTAGAGGTCAGAGTAATGAGCTGTGAATGAGCTTGGTACATCCAACAGACCTGGGTTTGACTCCCACAACCTCCACTTGCATATTCTATGACTCTGAGCAAGTCACTTATCCTTCCCATTGCTTCTGGATCACCCCTTTTTAAACAACACTTCATGCACACATGCAGACACACATACACACACACACACACACACACACAGCCATTGTGCGTAGTGGAATTTACATTACCAAAAGGATTTAAAAAAAGTTCAAATAGATATCTTCAACATAATTTATAATGTGTTGATATGGCTAAATTCTTTGTCTCCTATGGTAAGAAGAGATTTTTTTCCATGTCCTTTGTGTGCCAGAACAGCTCATTGTTTTTTTTCACATCACAGTTCTCTCATTCAAAGTACTAAAGAATGCACTCTTATAACTCTAAGAGACACAGTAACTTTAGAAAATGGGCTACAAAAATACTGTAATCTGACTGGGTGACACCAGTCATAAGGCATACATTTATCAGGCAACAGAGCACTCTAAAGAAGGAACAAGCAATATTCCTACATAAGGACTATTTTACATATCAAACTTGTTCTTTGAATGCTTTAAAAAATATTTTTTAATTTTGTTACTGCAAAAGCCCATTTTCTAAGCGCAATAAGACCCTTCAGGGTGCGTGGTGTTTGGGGATACCTGCACTTCCAGGAAAGGTAAGGCTCTCTTCCTGTGGTGTTAGGTCTGACTACACCCTGGGCATGCTGGTATTTTCCAGTGCCCCACACCCTCTCAGGTCTCATTATACTGTATACTTAAGAAGCAGTGTGGTCTGCTGGTTAGTGCACTGGCTTGGGAACTAGAAGATCAAAGGTTCAAATCTTACTAAAGCCAAATACTGTCTGTGTGACCTTAGGCAAGTCTCTTAACCTTTAAGTGTTCCAGCTCACCTAGCAACAGAAATGAGTAGAAGAAGGACACAGAAATTAGATGTTCCATCTTAGCTGAGATATTCTACTAAACAGCAATTGCAAAATTAAAGAACAGCACTTGCAACTGTACACATGAACATATTTATAGCATGGGTAAGAGAAACTAAGACCTCTAATTGGTCAGATGTGATCTTATTACCTTGCATTATTCAAGCACAACAGCACAGGTCAGAAATATTTAACTTTCTGAACCTCATCACTCAGTTTTAAAATAAAATCAGAAGTACTATTTTATATTTGCAATATGGCACTCCAGGGTGTGCATAGCAATAGAAATGCAGCACTTACTGGGTGCATAAAGCACTTGGCATTGCCTTGTGTCTCACCTCCTGATGTGTGTTGTCACACCGCAATAATGCACACCCTATTGTGCCTTGTTATTTAAAGAACAGATGGCTAGCCATGCACAGCAAGGCAGGGATTCCATTGAAGGATTCTGATTACATCATAAATTACAAAAGTGAAGTATAAGACTCACAAGATGGACTTTCAGGCCTTGTTGTGTGATTAGTTAGCCATCTGTTGTTCTTCATAGTATATGGTCATCAGTTGTTGTGTATGGATGTCCATTGTTTCATAAATGCTGTTGGACCCTAGAAGTGATGTAACTACCGTGGTACAATGACTTGTTCTACCACATTAGCTATGTCACAGGGGAAGGCATGCATGGCACAATGTAGTGACCACAGGGAACAGCATGAGTTTGGGTGATGCAGTAACTCCATTGATGCATGTTAATGGGGAGGCACCATATACTATATAAACCATATATAATCAACCATACAAATTTTACCCATATTTCCATCTCAAGGACTGTGATGACATCAAGGACCTCTATATAATGTCAAGACAACCATTCAATGGAAACACATCCTTGCTGTGTATGGTTGCCTATACATTATTGTATATATAGTATATGAATTATTTAAAGTTACACAAAAAAAGCACCACCCCAAGGTTAAATCGTATGTTTCAGTACATGCAAATGAGTCAGACTTAAGCAATGACTCCTCACTTATTTCCTGGTTTCTGCCTACTGAACATTAACAGTTTATGCTACAGCAGTGCTCAATGAGGCAAACAATTGGAATCAGTGAGGAGCTGCTATTTGTTATTTCTGCTAGTACTCAAACACATAATTTAGATTTATTTTAATTAATCAGGGTAGTGGGTGGGTAGAATATTGAGTAGTTGGGTGCAGGTGGGTTTTAAACTATTAACAGAAATGGCAGGCTTTTTGAGTTCTTAGTTTGGGGGGTGGGGTTGAGTTGGCAATGCATACCAGGGAATGTTTGGTGGTTTGGGTGAACAGTGGTGTTTTTTAATTTTTAGCAAAAATGACACATTTGTTTAGGGTGGGAAAGGGAACTCACTTCTAGGTGTTGTGCTATCACTGTGGTGAAAGAACAATTGTACAGCAACAGCCTGACATCACAGTGAGGGTACAAAAACTTCTGAGAGGGGGCCAGGATTCTAGGCAGAACACACTAGCCATGTACTATAAACATTTAGATGGTCCATGTCTGATGGGTGTTAATTCTATTTTTAAATTTTGGGAACTCTAAACAAAGATGTTGTAATGCTTCTTTGAATAGTAGGTACAAATCTAAGTATCTGTCAATATCTACTGCCATCTACTGTTTAGTTAATGAAGAGCAGAAGTAAACTGTAGACTGTGCCATTTAATAATAAGAATGCCCTAACAGCTGATCACTTGGGATTTAATATATTTAAGCAGCTGGAATCCAATATACAGTCGCAAAGTGTGGAGGTCCTAAACACGGTACAAACAGCCACCCTGATGTGCCTCTGCACTTTGAAGTCATGCTTGAAAGGGACTCGCATTTGCATGGGGGAGAAGTCCCTTTTGTGACTAAAGTGCAATGCAAATTAGTATGCAAGATGTTAGTGGGTGCAAATGAGGTTTGAACAAGCTACCATGCTTGCTGGTGTTGTCCATGGAGGTCTGAACACTGCATAATGACAGTGATGTAACACTATACCATGCTAATATCTCATGTGCACTGAAGTTATTGCTGGATGTGATTTATTTATTTATTGTGTTCAGAGGACCTTTGAGCTAAAGAGCCCTTTTCAAAGGTGTCCAAGTCTATCAAGTTACATACAACAGCAGAATAAGTCAAATTTGACAGCAGACCAATATAATAAACAACAGGTATAACAAGAATTATTTTCCAAGGAGCAGTGAGTTAACAACAGATTTCCACAAGTGCAGGAGGCATCAACAATGGATGCAGGCTAATACAACTAGCAGATATGCTCTAGGTACATATGCAGTGCAGTTTCTGGAAAAGATGGGCAGTGACTTCTGCCTTAAAGGTGGAGAAGTAGGGGGAGAGCAGTGACGGCTGTGGGCAGGGATTTCAGGCTTTCACTACTCTAGTTGCAAAAGAGCACTGGCCAAGAGTAGTTTTTCTGAACGGCAGGAGGAGTTTTTGATCCACCATTTCCATATTTTTTCATGATCAGGGAGAAGAGGTGACAGACACCTGGTGGCATTTGACCAAGAAATGCTCTCTTGCAAAAGCCCAGACAGAGGAAAAGATAGCAGAAGGGACAAAAAGTAGAGACAAATAATTTTTTAGATACATTAGGGAATGTAAGAAGGCAAAAGAGGGGATAGTAAAGATTGCTACTGAAGAAGGGAAATGCAAAAGACATGACTCAGAGAAAGCCAAAATCCTTAACAAATACTTCTGCTTGGTGTTTACCAAAGAGGACCCAGGGGATGGCTCAGCCCTGAAAAAACACTACACCCCAGAACCAGGGGTAGACACGAGTCTCTTTACAGAAGCCGAAGTATGGGAGGTGCTAAATAAACTAAAAATAGACAAAGCCATGGGACCAGACGAGATGCACCCCAGAATCCTTAAGGAACTGGGGAAGAATTAGCAGCCCCTCTTGTACTTCTATTCATGAAATCCTTGAAGAGGTATGGCACCCGAAGACTGGAAAAAGGCAATAGTGCTTCCACTTCACAAATTAGGCAGTTGCAAAGAGGCTAGTAATTACAGACCAGTGAGCCTCATGTCTATAGTAGGGAAACTAATGGAGACATTACTAAAACAGAGGATCATAGCATTCCTTTAAACTAGTGACCAACAAGACCCTAAACAGCATGGTTTCGCAGCAGGTAGGTCATGACAGACAAATCTGCTTGAGTTTTTTGACTACACTACAAAATGGTGGGGCAGCAGATGTGGTCTGCCCAGACTTTAGTAAGGCCTTCAATGTGGTTCCACACAGAAGGCTGGTAAAGAAGCTTGACCACACAGGGGTTGGTCCAGAAGTAGTCAGATGGATACAAAACTGGTTACAAGGCAGAACCCAGAGGGTACAGGTTAATGGAACGCAATCGACGGAAGGCAGGGTGACCAGCGGGGTGTCCCAAGGCTTAATGCTAGGGCCTCTGCTCTTCAATGTTTTTATAGCAGACATCACTGAGGGACTGGAAGGGAAGGTTTGTCTGTTCATAGAAACATAGACTTTGATGGCAGATAAGGACTGCTTGGCGCACCTAGTCTGCCCATTTCCCTACCTACAGGATAACCTGCAGATCCTAGTTAACCAACAGCCTATTTCTTCCTACCCCCCCACAAGAATTGCCTTAGGTATATCCCATGCATTCTTGAATTCTCCCACAGTTTTAGACCCCACTACCTCCTCAGGAAGGCTGTTCCATGCATCCACCACCCTCTCTGTGAAAAACTACTTCCTCACATTGCCCCTGAGCCGTCCCCCCTTTATCTTCAAATTGTGTCCCCTTGTTCTTGCATTTCTCTTTTTCTGAAAGATGCTACCCTCTTGGACTTTGTTGACTCCACTGAGGTACTTAAAAATTTCTATCATGTTCCCTCTCTCCCTCCTTTCCTCAAGGGTATACATATTAAGCTCCTTTAGTCTCTCCTCATATGACTTCTCTTGCAGACCCAGCACCATTTTAGTTGCCCTCCTCTGGACTGCCTCCATCCAGTCTAAGTCCTTGCAGAGATGGGGTCTCCATAACTGGATGCAGTACTCCAGATGGGGTCTCACCAACTGTCTGTACAGAGGGATAACAACATCCTGTTTGCTACTGGTGATGGCTCTCCGTATACATCCCAGTATCCCCCAGCCCTCCCTACTGACTTCTCACATTGCTTGCTAACCTTAAGGTAATCTGATATGATTACCTCCAGGTTTCTTTCCATTTTTGTTGTTGTTACTACCTCCCCTCACATTGTGTAATCTTCCCCTGAGTTTTTGTTTCCCAGGTGCATTATTTTGCACTTCTTTGCATTGAATCCAAGCTGCCATACTTCTGACCATTCCTCCAACCTTGCCAAATACCTTCTCATCCTTTCCACACCTACTTGTGTATCATCCCTGTTGCAGATCTTTGCGTCCTCTGCAAAGAGGCATACTTTTCCTTCCAGTCCCTCTGCATGTCACTTATAAAGACATTCAAAAGGACTAGACCCAGTACTGAACCCTGCGGTACCCAACTAGTAGCCCCCTCTTTCTTCAGAGTGGACTCCATTTACAACTACCTTCTATGTCCTGTTGTCCAGCCAATGTTTTACCCAGGCTACCACCCTGGGACCCACTCCCAGGCTGGTCAATTTGATTATTAATCTTTTGTGGGGGACTGTGTCAAATGCCTTGGTAAAGTCTAGGTAGGCCATGTCCACAGCCCCTCCTTGGTCTACTACTTTGGTCACCCAGTCAAAGAAATCAATTAGATTCATCTGACATGACCTTCCCGCTCTGAACCCATGCTGTCTTGAGTCCTGTGCCCCACTGGCGTCTAGGTACTCAACAATTCTTTCCTTCAGAAGTGATTCCATCACTTTCCCTACCACAGAGGTCAAACTGACAGGTCTGTAGTTTCCTTCTTTGTCTTGCTCCCACTTTTGTGAGGGTGAATCACATCTGCCTTCCTCCAGTCCTCAGGTACCACACCATCCTCCCACACAGACAACACCAAGATATGTAACGGGGTGGGCACCTCAGAAGGAGTGAGCAAGATGGAAGCTGACCTCAAGAAACTTGAAGAATGGTCTGGAGTGTGCTGAGATTTAATACTAAACAGTACAAGGTCATGCACATAGGAAAGAAAAATCCAAGAAAGGAGTATTACCTAGGAGGTGAAAGACTGGTGGCCTCAAACCAGGAACGAAATCCTGGGAATCATAATCGCAGATGACTTGAAGTTTAGTGTGAGAAGGCAACATTGAAGGCCAACAGAATGCTGGACTGCATTGGGAGGGGAATCAAGAGCAGGAGTAGAGAGATAGTACTACCATTGTATAGATCGCTGGTCAGGTCTCACCTGAAATATGGGTCCAGTTTTGGAGGCCTCACCTCAGAAAGGACATTGACTGGGTGGAAAGAGTACAGAGAAAGGTTACACAAATGATTCAAGGTCTGCAGTACATGTCCTATGAGGAAAGACTTAGGGAACTGAATATGTACTCCCTGGAGCAGTGTAGAGAGAGAGGGGACATGACTGAAACATTCAAGTACATAAAAGGCATTAACAAGGTACAGGCACAGGGACTTTTTCACTTCAAGAAGGGCTCCAGGACCGGGGGACATGACCTCAGGCTGCAAGGAGGGAGGTTCTCTACCAACACCAGGATGTTTTTTCTTCACAGAAAGAGTGGTGAACACCTGGTACAGCCTGCCCCAAGAGGTTGTGGGGGTCAACACTGTGGGGGGATTCAAGAATGCATGGGATAGACACAAGGGAGCCCTGACTACAAAGGGCAACTAGAGTATCAAAACAGGTCTAAAACAAATGGGCAGGCTAGATGGACCTAGTGGTCTCCTTCTGCCATCAACTTCTATGTTTCTATGTTGAAGTTAACTTGGTGGTGGAAAGGAAGCCCATTGATACAGAGATATAGGTCACAGCGGTGGGAGTCTGGCTCATGATGAGTGCAAATCTGCAGGCTCAGTCATACTCTACTGTGATTCTTTGGAGTATGGTGTTACTGGCTGCAGAGTTGATAACCGCACCACCATCAATCCCTGAGATAATGAGGCTAGATACTAGGAGTTTTTTTTACTTCAGGAGTGAGATTGTGCTTGTTTCTGTGTAGCAAACCAAGGGGCTGATGGATATGTTTGACCAGTGAGTTGGCATGAAATGTGAAGGATAGAGTTGTATCAAGTTGTACGCCCAGGTACTTGAAGACCTGGACCTGTTCAATGGGGCCCCAAGTTGATGTTGTGATGTGCAGCTCAGGGCTGCCTTCAGAGCATAGGTGCTCCTGAACAGAAGAGATTTGGGTTTCTTGAAATAAATGACCAGCCTGTTAGATGTGAACCAGTCACAGACCTTGCTGAAGTCAGATTGTAGGTTGTAGTTCAGTATTTCCAGGTTGCGGTGTGATGTGAAGATGACTGTGTCACGGGCATACAGTAATGCTTTAGAATGAACACAAACTTCTGGGACTTTGTTGATGAACAGGCTGAGGACTGAGCCTTGTGGGGCTCCAGTGGTTAGAGCCTTTCGTGATCTGTGGGCCAAATAATCAGAGAACCATACAGTGGCCCCAGCTGAAAGGCCCAACTCCCAGAGCTTTATGGTTAGGAGGTCATGGCTAACTAAGTCAAAGGTTGTTTATCCCCTCCTACCAGCTCTGAACCTTAAGGTCAATGTCTGGGCCAGTGGTCCATTAAGTTTTCTTCTGGTGCCTCAATAATCCTTGCCAGTGGCCCCCTCCCACTCCCCATCACATCAATGCCCACGTGTCCAGTAAGAACTCCCCATCTCCCTGACCCTGTTCCCCAAACTGTGTCATCTGTCTAGACCCACATCAATCTCCCTCCACTTCTGACTCCCCTGGAGTTGGTTGTAGCTTAGTGGGACCATAACTGTCTGCCTATTCTACTGGTGTGGGGGTGGAGGCTGAGTTGCTAATGTGTACACATGAGTTTGCATGGGTCTCCATACTTTGAGCTTGGCCCTTTATACCATTTACATGGTTACCCTCATCCTCTTCCTGGCACATTCACAAAGTCTGTGAATGGCATAGCTCAGGGTACTGCAAAAATGTAACCAAGTGGCTGTTGTGAACACTTATGAAATGGTCCCATGTAATGGTATTGAACCCCATGTCAATGATGCAAATTGGGAATAGAAAAAAACTCTTAAATGTTTTGTAGTGCTTGAAAATGTTGCAGGTTTATATCACTGGAGACCAAACTTCTTTTTCATTATTATGAAAAGTGCAGAAAATTTGTGCAAGATTTCCTTCACTGCCCCGCCAGTGCACCATAACTTATGTCATGAAGGCAACACCTCTAGTGGGTGAGAGGATTTTTTAGACTTCCATCACCATTCAGTCTTTTGCTTTTTATTTAAACCTGTCCATAGAGGTACAGTTCAGTGCCAGTTTTGATTTTGGTTGATTCTGTGATGTAGAAGTCCAGAGATGAATTGTCAAAAGTGAAATATCCCCTTTGCTTCCAGGTTAAATTTCAATGTAGTACATAGGTCCTGTACCCTGGACACAGGGGGTTTGTGCTGCCAGCAGAAGAGTGCTGTGCATGCAGAAAAAGATGCAGCCAGCACAAAGACTAAGTCCACTAAACTATTTTGTATGCCTAAGCAGACTTAGTCCTGATTGGTATTTGTGGCTCCAGTCAAATGCAAGCAGCTAGAAACTACAGCAAGTTGCTGGAAATCAACTGTGGTTTAAAAAAAATAGCATACACTGCATCTGAGTGGGGATTGATGCAAAATGGTGCTGTGCGATGCAAGGGTGCTGCCTGCATCTTAGGCAAAGGTCTGCAGGTAAGGCTTGAGGTCTTCATGTGATTCTCTGTGAGTAGATTTGGCTCAGCAGCTCATTACCTCTCAAAGGTTTTAGATTTATTCATTTTAGCATCGCTCTTACCATGCTCAGTAATAAAGGGATTTGGAACACAGAGTGCTACCTTTTTGTAATTTTTCTACATAGAGCCATATTTCCAAGGTCACATACAATTAACAACACCTACACACTGATGTTCATGATGTTGGGCCAGTTTGAGGCAGTTAAGCATGGTTACGTCAGTGTGGATATTGGTACTGAAGTGTGCCCTATATTTTAAGTTAGTATCAGCATCACTGACTGTGTCCTGTGTCGTAGACCTTGTCCAGTGGGAAGGGAGTTGGCAAACTTTCTAAAGCTTAATGCAGAGTACCACAATGGCGTAACAGTAAGTTTTATTTCTTACCGAGTCAGTGACCCAGGTTGGTGCCAAAGTCTGGGATGCAGTAATGTAAACCAAGTTGCGAAATCAGTGACAAGAATCCAATCTGAATTCTTCCTGACTCTGCATAAATGTTCCCTACTGGCCAAAGGAGCAGGATTATGTTGCCAGGAGTCTATAGCACAGGGTATGTTGTTAGGTGCGAGCCTGGCTTGGGATGCCTGTCACCTACTGCAGAGGAACCAGACATCCAATAGGTGGGGATATGTAGAACAGCCTGTGCCTGGTGGATGGGCATGCCTAGCCATCCTAGCAAGAATAAGATTTTGTGCTCAGTGTGGGGTAGGGACAACACTGAACGAACAGGAAAATGCAGCAGGATTAGCCAGCAAGATGAGGACCCACCCTCCTCCACTCCCACCATGTCCAACCAATTTTGCTGTCATTTTTACAGCTGCAGTGGGCAGAGCCAGCAGACATTTTGCATGTACAAAAGGGGTGATGTCATGTTTTCTGTCCATGGAACTGACTGAAGGTGTAAATAGTCTCCTCCGCCTTACCCTCCTGCAAGAAATGTTTTCCACCCTCAAATAAGTATGCTTTCATGTTAGTCAATGGTTGCAGGGCACTATTTTCTTTCTTAAATGGGAGGTACAAGAACTGGAACCTGAGTAGTGAGAGGCAGCATTAGTTTTTTTTGTTGGGGGGAGTAAGATCCACCCCCACCCCACCTCTACCCGAGAAGCTCCTAAAGATCCACCCCCACCATTATTTTTGTTCATGTGGGAGTGGCCTGAGGTGGCTCTATCATGTTGGAACAACTGACTACCAGAGCTGCCTGGGGAAGTAATTAAGGAGTGCTTGAAACTGCATCTAGGAATATCCCCCGGCCCACACACACACATATACATCATTTTTTTTTTTACTCTAAGCATGTCAATATTTGGCTCTAACAGTATAAGCAAGTTGGGCATAAAAATAAAATAGAAAAAAAAATCAAGCCGGTGCCTTTTCCTGTGTCTGATACATGCAGACATAAGATCACAAATCCTGTATGACAAGTTCATTATATGGATGTTTTCCATGTAAAACAGAAATGTTGTTAATGTCATGTCTATAGCATCATTTGCAGCCAGTAAACTATTATTTACGTAGGTACTGTAAACAACAGGTTTTAATCCAGAAATCCAGTCTTGATAAATTTATTTTTTTAGCAGTTCTGTAAGATTTATGTCTCTCTGATATAAGAGTGCATAGCACAGAAATGAAAGGGTTTCTGTAATTGATTGTCATTTGCATTAGAAGTGGGCATGACAGTGGCATGCAACAGTGAAGTCTAAATTGTTTCTTGGCCATTATGGGATCTGAAGTTTAACAGTAATGTGTGAAGATAATAAAGTCTTGTGTTTTGTGCAGTTGAATAGGTTTAGTGCTTTGAAGTTAAAATATATATACATAGTGTCATGGGCACCTGTAAAGGAAGGATATACTACTAAAATAAATGCTATTCTGATGATTTATTTATGTATGTGTAAGAGTTTAAGTGTAGTTCTGCCTAGGTTACAGACACATAAGCTATAAAAAGTACATTTAAGGATGGATTAGTCAAAGCTTGTAGTAGCAAAATGAAGCAAGAAAAATAATATATTGTGTTTTTTTTATGTCAGTTGTTTAACCAGGAGGGGCACACTAAGCAGAAAGCTTATTTACAGGGGCAATCTGGGAGCACATGGAAGTTAAGTGACTTGCTTAGGGTCACCCAATATGCAAGTGGGGGCTGTGGGATTTAAACCCAGATCTCCAGATTTGCAGCTCAGAACCTTAAACCACTGTGCTATACTGCCTCCCTAGTTATGGCAGTCATCTGTTGTATGGTTCGTGATGTTGGTGTAGTAAGCAGCAGTACATTGCATAGCAGATGTAAAATGTCAATAAGTAGGTCATGCAACAGATGTGCTGAGCAGTTACTGAAGCAAGAAATGTATTTAGGATAGTAAAATAGTCCTGTTAGAAAACTGATAAATGTGTGACATCTTCATCTCAATTTCAAGGAGGTCCTTATGGGGTGTCAATGTACAATATAAAGTAGTTATAGTTTTCAAGTTATCTGAGTAATTGCTTTGTACTACCACTGTTACTAAATTTAAATTATTCTATGAATGAAATTAAGTTTATGTAACTGTCTGTAAATGTATTAAAAACATTTACTTGTCCTTATAATGTAATGCTTTAAATGCTGTTGCTAGGTTAAGAAGTCACATAACAGCAATAGAGATGAAAACAATGAGATGCATAGGAGTTTGAAAAAGTATACATCAGCAGGAGCAGTGTCATGACTTCAACAATTTTTTTATAGTTTCACTCTAGATTTTCAACATTACCATTTTTTTACACCTCCTCATAAACAGTACAGCTGTCATTTTTTACATCCTGTTCAAAATGTGTTTTTGCACCTGTGATGCCAAATGGTACAGTTGCTGTGCAAAATCACCTTTCGGCTAATGAACTGATAGTGTCACTGTTCATGCGGTTGGCTCACAAAAAGCCAATGCTGAAAACTTGGAATGAAAATACCAAGAAACGCCCAGGGCATTAGGGTTTCTGACCATAACACCCTGCCCTGTAGGGACTGACAGGCATCAGGGGTGTGACTTGGGATTGTCAACAGTAATGCTCATGCCATTCCACCCCCATCCCCACCCTGCTGCCAGTGACAGGTATCGAGGTGTGCCTTTGACTCTTCAGCCCCAAAGTTCATTCCATTCTCTTATTCTGTACCCATTTCAGCATATTTCCTGATGGAATGGGGTGAGTGTAAAGTCTGAACACCCCAAGGCACACCTTGACACTTGTCTGTGTCTGTAGGGCAGGGTGAGGTAAAATGATGTGAGCGTTATGGGCAATGACCCAAAGGCACACCCCATTGTCTACAGCCTCTACCCATGGAAATGGTTCTGAGATATGACAATCTGTAAGAAACCTACAGTAGCAGTGGAAGCTTTTTACATAACATTCGCTCATAAGCTAGAATTTTCTCTTATATTTCATTTATGTAAAGTTTGATATAGATAATGTCATTCTAGGGATTTGGAGAGTTTGATAAATTCAAGTGTTAATGCTTCCGCAAGTGATTTTAGTTTCTTTGCAGTCCAAATAGCATTTAAAAATATACTTACATTATCTGAACCATTTCAGCCATGAACAAATCCTACCTGTTCATTTCCTAATAGTTTAGGAATATGTCTTTTAATCCTATTCACCGTGACCTTAGCATGAATTTTAAAATCTGTGTTTAAGACAGAAATAGGTATTTACCTTTCACAAAATAACACATCTTTACCTTCTTTTAATATTAATGAAATGTAGTCTTGCTTCATAAAATCAGGAAGAACCCCTGAGGCCAGGGAGTCAGAAGGTACTTTTAGTAAATATTTTTTGATGCCAGATTTAGTACCTTATAAAATGCTCCAAATGATTCATCTGGGCCTGGCATCTTATAAAATTTTCTTATGAAATGGGTTTGTTTAGATCTTCTTTGTCATATTCTTCAAGTTTGGGCAGTGTCAATGAGTCAAAAAAGGGCTCTAGATTTTCAAGTTTCAAGTTTGCTTATTTGGGATAAATTCTTTGAGCAAGTTCATTTTCAATGATGTCCCATCATTAAAAAACAAAAAGTACAAGTTGCATATGAAATATATGAACAGTATACAATTTAAGGAGACTTGAGTACATTGACAATAAGGATC
Source organism: Neoceratodus forsteri (assembly GCA_016271365.2). Lineage (NCBI taxonomy): Eukaryota > Metazoa > Chordata > Ceratodontiformes > Ceratodontidae > Neoceratodus > Neoceratodus forsteri. Next base: position 782,896,141 of record CM028133.1, read on the forward strand.
AAGCAACACACAGTATATTACACATAAGGACATTTAGTTGAGTGCTATTGATTGTACTCTGGTAGAGGTTCAGTAAGAGTTTTCTATATTCTTTATTAATTAACTTCCTCATTAGATACTACCGTGTAACCTTTAGCATTTTGGATGCCTGCTATTATATTCTGTCATACTTTTTCTTTAGACTATAGGTTAGGAGATTTATTGCCTTCTTCCTGGATTCACAGAATGCCTGATTAGTTCTCAACAAAGCATTCTCCACATTTGCTGAATAAATCTTATTTATTTCATATTTTAACTTAGTGATGTTATAAAGGAGTTGTGGTGTCTTGTGGTGGTTTTGTTTTTTAATCATGCTGTAGCATGTGAAGTTCTGTTTCATTCTTGGAAAAATCTTTAAGGGTTTCTCATTTTTTAGAGGCCGAGAAGCTAATAATTCTCCCTCTTATAAACACCTTAAACAAGTCTCATAAATAAGGTAAAGTGATACCTTCATTGTTTTTTATATAAAAAAATCCTTGGCTTCCCTATTCACCCAGTCTTTAAACTGTCTGACCTGCAGTAGATAAATATTAAATTGCCACCTGATGCAATTACTCTGTTTTCTTTTCTAGGGTCATTACAGTCTTTAGCAGAGCATGATCTGATCCTTTTATTTCATTAATCACAGCTGAGACAATGTTTGTGGTAAGGTTTTTAGATAGAAGGATGTGATCAATCCTACTAAATGAATTATATCTGGCAGAGAAGAATGTATAGTCTCTACTCCGAGGACTTACCAGGTGCCAGTTATATATTAAGGTCAGATCATTCAGCAATTTTTGTAATGACTTTTGAAGAGTAGTTTTGTTTTGGTTAGTGGGAACTTTACTTCTGTCTAAAGGGGATCCATCATTGCATTAAAATCTCCTCCTATAATGATATCTTCATCTTTATTAACACTCAGTCTTAGGTTTATGACATCAAAGAAGTCTGCTTGTGCAGAGTTGGGAGCATACACATAACTAAAAATACCATCAACAGCTTAATCTGGTTCTGTAAATCAGTCTACATCTGTACGCATACTCTCCTTCCTTTGCCTCTGGGTTGCACCTGGAAACAAGCCTCAGCTTATTGTGCCTCTCCCAGTCACAAACTTTCAAATAAATTAAGAAAAAAATAAGATGTTATAGTCTGACCATTGATAGCCCCTTCCAGTACCTGAACTCTTACCTCTGTGTCAGCAAAGTGGTTCGATTTTACAAAATTAATTTCTTTCCTACTATGGATGGCAGTTTCTCCTTTCTTTGTATTAAAAGCAATAAATTCAACCTATGCCACACATGATTTTGTTTCTTTCACAGCTTCAACATCCATGACATGGGTCTCTTATATTAGGGCAATATAAATTTTGTTTTTCTGTAAATAACGTAAAGGACAACTAAACCATCTTTTTACACATTTTGTTTATTAAAAATAAATACTCCATACACTTGTAAAGGAGAGGCTGCTGTTTACATTTACACTGAAACTGCATTTATTAAAGTAGGATATGTGTAGTTTCATAGCATTTAAACATTTTAAACACAGCATCTCCTGATTCAAAAATCCTGCTCTGAGAATCCTAAAATGGCTGCTTTGATGATGTCAATGAAGTGAAAGATGCCAGCAGTGCAGACGTATTCTAGCTCCAAATAGCTTTAAAACAAAATATGATAGCATGATACTTTGAGCACAAAAGTTGTTCTGCACAAAAATATGTGCTAAATGAGTGGTGTTTCATTTATAGATGCCTTTTAGATTTTTATAATCAGCAAAAACATGGCAGAAAATTCAATGGTTCCCCTTTTTTGGAGGTACAGTGGCATCCCCCAGGATGAAACACACTTTTAACACACTCTGCAGTATGCTGCAGCAGACCTACTGAATAAAGCAATGTAAGTTCAATGGCAATTAATCCCTTTTGTCATGCAGGAAACTGTGGCATTCACTTCATCTTGGCAGTGTCACATTTTCCTGAATGACAAAGAAGACTAATTACCACTGAAATTACATTGCTTTATTCAGTAGGCCTTCTGTGGCATTCTGCAGAGTGCTGCAAAATGCTTCAGAATTGCGTTTCATCCTGGGGGCCACCATTGTATGACATAAATGGAATATGTTACCTCCCTACTGGAAATATTGCTGATATTTTTTTGTTCTCATGCCCTTACCAATTATCCAAACTACAATTTGCTTTTCAAATAGCTCCCACCTACTGTCTTCCGAACAGGGGCAGGGGGATGCAAAACTGTTGTAAGCTCAGTGTTTCCATTTCTGTTTTCACCTGCTCTGTCAATGCTGCCTCGCCATGACAATGTGAGCCACAGATTCTTGTATTCTCACTTTATATTATCAGGCAAAGTGATCTAGGGCCACTGCATTTCTCACACAGCCACCTACCAACACTTCTTTTTCTTCCTTGCATTTAGTCAGTGCACATGAAAACTGCCTTCGCCATGCTACCCAGAGCTACATCTTGCTTTGCTGTTGTTTCCCTTTTTTTGGTTTCATTTTTTGTCATTCAGCTCAGTGCCATTTAAGTTGGAATGTTACCTCTGTTTCCAAACAAAGAAGTCAGGGGCCTGGTGCTCCTCAGAACAGCCACCTGCTGACCCTCCCTCATCCTTAGCATACCTTTGGCACCTGAGTGAAGACATCAGCACTTCCCAGGGGGTTGATGGCACTCAGCTGTGCCTTGTACCTCACAACCCATCTGGTGTGTGTTGTAATTTAGCATTACTGCACACCTTGTCATATGTTATTGCTACTTACAATTTATTATGTGATCCTATGGAAATTTTATATTGCACTTCTCAGGTGGTTGAAGGCACTTGGCTGTGCTAATTGCTTCACAACCCACTTGGGCCTTGCAGTCATTTAGCCTTGCACACACACCCAGCTCTGTAGTATTGATCACTTAAAATTTATAATATATTCTTATTTGAATTATATACTGCACTTCCCAGGTGGTTGAAGGCACCCAGCTGTGCCTCATGCCATACAATCCACCTGGGGCATGCAACAATTTAGCATTGCTGCACACCCTGCAGTGTGTTATTGATTACTTACAATTTATATTGTGATCCTATGGGAATCATATACCACACTTCCCTGGTGGATGAAGGCATTCAGCTGCACCTCATGCCTCACAACCCACTTTGGGCATGTGGTAGTTTAACATTGCCATGCACCCTGTCATGTGTTATTCCTTGCTTACAATTTACAGTGTGATCCCATGGTAATTTTTTTTTACCACATTTCCCACGTGGTGTGCAAGTGTGCATGTGTATCCGTGGCCACAGAAGCATTGGATCATGATGATGGATGTCTCTTATGTCATTGGGAAAGAGTTATATGTTATTTGTCTTACCTGATGATGGATGTCTGTGGTTGCTTGTATTACCTTACCCTCTTTGGCTGTTTGGGGGGGGCAATGCGGAGTTAGTGTTGAAAACCCTAACATTGCATTTACATACTTTTGCCACTTTAGTAGCAACACAAACTGATGCATTAATGGAGTTTTTTGCAAAGAATATGTAAGGGATATGCTACACCTTACTGGTAATATTGTTGATATTTTTTGACATCATGAGTGGTGAAGCCACGAGTGATGTCATCAGGTCGGTCAGAACAAAAAATATCAACAATACTTCCAGTAGGGAGGTGGCACATTCCATTTATGCCATGCCTCCAAAAAAGTGAAACAAAATTGAATTTTCTGTCATTTTTTGCTTATTATAAAAAAATCTAAAAGGTACCTATAAATGAAAACCACTCATGTGGCAGATATTTTTTGTACTGAACAACTTTTGTGCTCAAAGTACCATGCTATCATATTTCATTTTAAAGCTATTTGGACGGCATATTTGAAAGACTGTCCTGCTTTCCAGTCCTGAGGAGTCAATGCAAATGCTGATTAAGTTTATTTACAAAAGGATGAGTCTAAATTAAAAGTAGATCTTGTATAATCCAAATTATCTCAATCTTGAAGTATAACCCCAAAGGGAAAAGAGGGGATGGCGGCAGTCTGGGAGCCCCATATCATCTCCTACTTGTTAGGGAGTATGTCTAAGTATTTCTGTCTATTTGAAAACGTCCGAGCCTAAGTCTAGGCCAGTTTCTCCCCCGTATTCCCCCACGGTGGGCCTATGGAACAAATTCTGGCCTTCATTCTGCAATATAAAGTAGCCAGGTTGTCCATCTATTTGTAAGGGAGTGAGTTCTATCCCTTAGTTTTGCAGTCATGCTTTCCATTTTGTATATATCATATAGTAAGTCTTCCAATTGGGTGATCATGGGGTCTCCGGCTGTAGCCATTTCTGTGTTTAGCTTTCTTTGCTGAAGTTAAGAAAATGCTTGTTAAGTAGACATGTTGTCTCATTTTAAATTGTTTGGGGTAGTTTAATAATAGGGCTATCTCAGGGGTGATGTCACCCAAATTTGGAAACTGGTCCTGTATAACTCTTATGACCTCCTTCCAAAATCAGAGCAGTGCAGGGCAGGATCAAAAGATGTGGGCATGTGTGGCCGCCTCTGTCCCACACCCCCTCCAACATGTGGCATCTCTTGTGGAATAGAATTTAACTGTAATCTGTGGTGTTCTGAAGAATCTGGCCACTATTTTCCATCCAAACTGTCTCCAGGAGTATGAACTGGTGATACAGTGCTGATGTCACCATATCCCTTCCCAGTTCTCTCATGGTATAACCATTACCAAGTCCGCCTCCCAATTCTCATATGTTCTGTCCCAGTCCTGTCTTGGGGTATCCCTCAGGGATTTGTAAAATCTGGAAATGAAATGTCTGGGTTGTCTGGGTTGGGTTTCCTCCTGAATCTGTCTCAACAAGGTCAGGACTGGGGGTAGTTGAATTATTGTGGCATCTTGTCCCACCATTTTTACCAGGAAGTGGTGTATCTGTAGGTATCTATAAAAGTCATGGTGGAGAAGGCCATATTCCTGTTGCAGTTGCTGGAAGGATTTAAAAATTCCCTCCTTGTTAAAGTAGTAGGTATAGATTAGGCCTAGTCTGTGCCACTGATGGAATCCATGGTCTAAATATGCTGGGAGGAATGATGGGTCCAAAAAGGGGACTCCCAACCATGTATTCCTGTAAATATTTATGGGCCTTTTAAGTTATGTCTTCCAGGCATGCATCACATTTGAAGTGTGAAAGGAAGTGTCTAGAGATGAAAATAACCAGGATGTTTGGTAAATTGTCATTTGGTCCAGAGGAATTGTAGTGTAGGCTGTTTCCATCCCCACCCATGATGGTGCTTATGTAGGGTGTCGGAACCAATAGGTTAGATATGTGAGCAGAGTCACCAGTGCATAATTCTGTATGCTAGGTAGAGCCAAACCTCCCTTCTCTTTGGCCATGGTTAACTTGGTGAGGGCAACTCTAGATGGCTACACCTAATGAAGAAACAAGGATATTACTCTGTTCCACCTTGCTATTTCAGCCTGGGTTAATATGTAGGGTACGTTTTGCATTAAATATAGGAGCCTGTGTAATACATTCATTTGGATAGTTTGGATATGGTTTATCAAGGATAATGGAAGGTGTGACCAGCGTTTGAGATCTTCCCTCACTTTCTGAAATAAAGAGTCATAATTTCGGGATAAGACCTTAGCAGAGTCTGTTGCCAGATGGCTCCCCAGGTAATGTAGTGAGGGCCTATCCCATTTGAATGGTTACTTATGTCTTAGGGACTATGAAGGATTGCCATCTACAAAAAGGACCTCCATCTTATTTGCATTTAGTTTGTAGCCCGACACCTCCTCAATCTCCTCAAGGCTTTGGATAAGAGCTGAAAGCGAGGAGTCTGGGTCCCTAATATATAAAAGAAGGCCATCTGCATAGTAAGTGACCTTATGTTCTTCCTCCCCCACTGTAAATCCTTTTATGGTAATTTGTTGTCGAAAGTATTGGGCGAGTGGTTCTGAATAGAGGGCAAAAAGATAGGGGGATAAGGGGCAGCCCTGCCTCACACCCCTGTGAAGGGAGAATTGAGAAGACTTGGACCCATTTATTTTGTTTGTGGCAACCGGATTAGAATAGGTTCCTCTAATAATTTTTAGGATGTCCTCTGGGAAACCAAATTTCTGAAGGGTGTAGTACAGAAAGGACCATGATACTTTATCGAAGGCTTTTTGTGCATCAAGGCTTAAAATCATTAATGGGGTGTCAGTGGTAGTAGCTTGGGTCAATTAAAATAGAGACCTTTTAATATTATCTGTGGTCTGTTGAGTCCAGATAAAGCCTGCTTGGTCGGGGTGTATCAGGGAATGGATGATATTATCAAGGTGGTGGGCTAGAATGCTTGTGTATATTTTATAATCTTGATTTAGGACAGAGATAGGGTGGTATGATTTGCAGAGATGTGGGGGTATGCCAAGTTTTAAAATAGCTGATATATTAGCCTGTGACCATGAAATAGGATGTTCACTAGTGGTGTGACTTTTGTTAAGGGCTGATGTGAGGGGGTCTTTCAGGAGATTCCAAGGAGCTTTATTAAACTCCACTCTGTATCCATCAGGGCCTGGGGCCTTCCTATTTTTAAGATTCTGGACTGTTAAGAAAATTTTGGATGCTGTAATTGGGTTGAACAGAGTGGCAATTTGTGCCTGATTCAAGGTTGGTAGTTTTAAAATTAGAGAAAAATGTTTCGATTTTGGTATGTGATGGGGGGTAGGGTCAGAGTATAACTCCATGTAGTACCATTGGAAAATTTGTTGTATCTGCAAGGTCAAGGATTCTGTTTTCCCTGTAAGTGGATTTTTAATTTTGGAGACGTGAGTTGACTGGGTCAGGTTCCTAAGGCGGTATGCCAATATTTGAGCTCCCCGTGCCCCCCATAGTATTTATGCCTGAGCCAAATCAGAGCTTGCTCTGTCTTTTGGTTCAGTATTTTTTGGATTTCTTGTTGGGTCTGTTTAACCTGGATGTCTAATGAGACATTTCCTTGCATATGTGCTAGTTGTAAAAATTGTAGTTTATCTTGTAATGCTCTTAACTTTGCCTCCATTTGTTTTTTTCTTTCAAGTGGTATAGGCAATGATATGTCCTCAGAGTACCACTTTGATAGTGTCCCAGAGGGTTTGGGGCGAGGTTTGTGTGGCGATATTATCCCGAATGATTTCTGAGATTTTCTCCTTCAATAAATCTTTGAACATAGGGTCCTTTAATAGTGAATTATTAAGCCTCCATTAAGTAGTCCTTGGTTCCTGGGATGTTTTTAATTCCAAAGTTATAGGGGCATGATCCAATAAATTGATATTTTGAATGGTGGAGTGTTGTACTTCGTCTATGTACTTCTTACTAATGCAAAAATAGTCCAGATGAGAGTAATGTCTGTGGGCATGAGAATAAAATGCAGACTTGCATGACAGGGGGTTTAAATATCTTCATGCATCTACAAGGCCTATTTCTCTAGGCAACTTTCTAAGATGCTTTTGCCCTGACGTTGCAGGGGAGAGATGGCAGGCAGACATGTCTATTGTAGGATTCAGCAGGCAGTTTAGGTCTCACCCCAATATCAGGGTTCCCTGAGCATATATAAGGACAACGTCTATCAGCAGCTGAATCGAAGAAGCATTGCTTCCCGTTGGAATATAGATACTGCCTATCATGTATGTGCGATTTTCTATAGTGCCTATGGCCGTAGCCAGTCTGCCCTCTCTATCTGTGTAGGAATCTGTCAGTGTAAATGGGCAGGACCTGGGGATTAACACCACCACACCATGGCATCTTCCCTTCTGGTAGGCGGATTCCACAATTTGATCGAAACCAAACTTCTTTAATTTCTGATGTTCTTCAGTGGAAAGGTGAGTTTACTGCAGAAGTAGTAAGTTTCATTTCAATTTTTGAAGTGCTCTTATGGTTTTATATCTCTTAACTGGCCCAGATAAGCCATTTACATTATGGGAGGCAATATGAAACTTATTAGCCATAGGGGAGTAAATAAAGTCTGGAGCTCCAGCCACCGCCCCCCCCGACCCCCATGACACACTCATCCCTGGGCATATTTTTCAAATTCCTCTCATTAAGCTCTGTTGACTTCTCTAACAATACAATCTATAATATAAAAATACAATCAATGTGCAATGATCTGAACTATCCCAAATAATATGACATGGGCCTCGTGTTATAAGAGGGGATGTGTGTATCCAAAACACTTTTAAACTAAACTTGTTTCATAGGTCTATAAACTTGCCTACCTGAACTGAATCTAGATCAGGCCTACTGGGTCTGATCTGGGTTAACAGAACTATTGAACCAGAACTTTGAAACTGTAGAGGAATAGTGACTTCCATGGTCAGACCCATCCCCATGGGTGGGTCTGATTTGGGTGGGTAAGCCCACCCAGAGGGAAAGCACTCTCCTATGTTGGAGGTGTTCCCGTGGGGTCCAATTGGCACTTAAAATGGGAAGAGGGTGGGATTTAAGGAATGGTGACTGCATATAGCAAACTGAAAAAGAGAAAGGGTAGGGGTTGGATAGGTAACAGGGAAAACCAAATAGATACGTGTGTCATGGTCTTCAGGCCCATGAGATCAAGCTCCAGCACCCACCTCTTAAATTCTAGGCTTTCAGAAAGGTGGCTTTAAGTTCCTAAACAGTGACCAAAAGCACCCCTATTCAGTCACGGATAATTTTGTATTAATGGGCCCTACTATAAATTGCTCCGGTATGTCCGATGGCCTCTTGCCCTACGTTATCATGGCCAACCCACACACCTACACAACCCATATGTAAATGGAATCCCCCCCAAAGTGACCTCATAACAACCAAAATGACAGGGTGTATAGTATTAGGTACCCTCATAATAATGCCCCAATTGACTCTATGTGGGTTTTCAAAGGTCTCTGTCCAATGAGTGCTATGCATCATCAAGTAACAGTCTCGGCTCAATAGATCCCTGTTTCCAGTTTCCCCCAGAGATGTCAGCAAATACATAAAGATTCTCTCTCCTTCTGATCCCTTACTCTCAGTCACTGCTGTGTAAGGATCCCCCCCATGCTCTAGGTCCCAGAGTGGGGCAGACCCCCAGGGGTGAGAAGCCAGCAAAAGGTCCCCCCCAGAAAGAGACCCACTCGTGACATGGCAGCCCCCTGGGAGAAAGGAGAAAGGAACCAGCCCCGGCCCCGGCCTCGACCCTGGACAAAAGGCAGCCAAAGCCCCACCAGGAGACATCTAACACCCCAGGGAACAGCACTTCATGGACCCCACCAACAGCACCGGGGGACATTGCTCTCAAGTTCTGAGCCTACATTGTTAGGCCTACTCAGCAAGTTCCTCACTGCATGGCAGCCATACACCAATTAATCGAGTACAGCCCTATTGGGATACCCCATGTATGGCTGATTAGGGGCTAGCAACCTTGTGAAGCACCTCTTATTCTGCTTGATGCCCCACCTGTCCCCAACCCTTCCATGGCTGCCATGCAGGAGAACCAGCCAAACATGACCAGGAGCTGGTACTCATTTGCAAGAGAAGAGGCAAAGGCCCCTATTTAATGGTGACCTGTTCATTTTCCTGGGTCTTGTGGCTGGCCCTATGACTCCTTGTCAGTGCCCACCACCTCTGCCCTATTATTCAACCATGCAGGTCAATTCCATAACCAATATACATTTCAAGATAGAGAGGCTCATAGGTTGGGAGTGCATACTCTATTTAGTGAGTCATGCTTCCCAGTCTCCATTTGTATTCCTCCAGCAAGTGCACGTCAGCCAGGTCTCATAAAATGTGTTGTCTTGGCCCGAGGCCAGTGCCAGAGCCCCCACAAGGGGAGCACCCAGGGAGCCACCCACATCCCAGAAGATCCCCTGCCCCAGCCCCAAAGCCAAGCAGGGCGAGCCAGACCCAAAACACCAAACAACGACTTATTGTGTACCATTTGGGGAATCTCAGAGGAAGTGAGCCCAATTGTTCAGGAGTTCAGCGCAGTAAGCTGAGCCAACAGACTCTTTGCAGAAGTCATGGTCTGCTATTATGCCTGTTGGGCCAAGAAAAATGAGGCATCCGGTTGTCTATGAGTGGTCAGATTTTGCATGGGAGCCACACAGTCAAGTATGGTGAATCCTTTCATTTTAAGGTTTGCAAATGCTGAGGCTGCATCATCGGAGCTCTGTTGTCCTGTAGGATATTGGACAGTCAATCTTGAAGGATAGGGTGTTCTAAATTTCAATCTGATGGAGGATAGGGAAGACTGAAATGTATTTCCTGTGGCATTTCATTGTCAGGGGGGCATAATCATTGTCCAGAAATATCCGTCTGATTAAAAAAAAAACACTTTGCCCTGTGTCCATGTTTTTTAAGGATGGCTTCTTTGGTTTGATAGTGGAGGAAGCGGGCAATAATAGATCTCGGTCTAGCATTTGGATCCACCGGTTTTGAGCCAAGAGCCCAGTGAACGCATTCTAGCTCCAGCGGAAAATTCTCCACCAGTTCTAAAGAGGTACACAGCAAAGCCTCCATGAATGCCATTATATGTGTGCCCTCACTATTCTCTGGTATCGAATAGATCCTTATATTTTGTCAATGCTGCTGGTTCTCGGCATCTTCCTGATGATCAAGTGTGAGCTGGCATACTTTAGAGAACAAATCTACTGAGGCCTGCAATTTTTCTATTTTAGCCCCATGCTCCACGTGAGCCATGTTCAAAGAATTGACCCGACCCTCCAGTACTGTAAAATCTGTCCGGAAGGCAGAGAGGGTGCCCTGAAAGGATCTGAACTCTGTTTTAATTTCTGACAGCTCATCCAGGATTCTGTCCAACATTGCTACCGTGGAGTTAGGTTTCTCGGAGCACCACTGCCGAGACTCATGGTGGCCTGAGCCCTTAGATCGCATGGATGTACGGAAGACCTCTGAGGCCTCAGAGTCAGAACCTTCTCTGACTGGTAAGTCTTCCTCTTGTTGGAGTACTTGATATCTATTGCCACCTCCTCTTTCCTTGTTTTTTGCCATTCCTTGTCGAGTATTTTAGAACTGTTAGTTGGATTTCTGTGTGTAAATCTGAGAAATTAGCCTTGCTGGGTGTAGAGCAAAAGAATGAAATGGCCATTAGCAAGATGACATCACTGGAAGTTCCCTCTGATAGGTTCCTTAGCCTTGAGGCCCCCCTCTCCTAGCTTAAACACTCCATGTAGATGTTGAATTTTTGCCCAAGTACCCTTACCACTTCTCTGGTAAGGTGAAGTCCATCAAATCTAAACAACTGTCTCTCACAAAAGTTCCCTCAGGCACCAACAAACTGGTAAAATTTTCCTGGCACCATCCTTGCAACCATGCATTGAATTCAATTCATTTTATTTTCTTTAGTTTTTGTTTACCGGGTAAGGTGCACTAGCTAAAAGACTATTTTCAGGCATGATCCGGGAGGGTACAGAGACAAAAAACATCCAGTAGATACATATCTGTACAAAATACAATTGATATACAAATGTTTGAAACATACACAGTGGTAAAAATAAAACAAAAAGACAATACAGTATTTAAGTTTACATGTAAGAGACAGTAAACTGGTCATTTAAGACGTAACTGAGCGGTATGTCAACAAGTGAGGAATAAAGTGCTGTGAAAGCAGGTAGTGGCCAGGCAGAGATTGGTGATAGAGAGAAAGGAGGAGTGAGGAGGAGTCAAAAAATGGAGGGGATATATATGGTGGGGTAAGGGTAGTAGCCAAGCCTAGTACTGAGATGAGGGAGATAGAGTGAGAAAAGTTGAGAAAGGAGGCAATAAGTTGGGGGGAGGAAGATGAGGTAAGTGCAGGTAATTCAAAACTGATTTAGATCGTGGAAGAATAGGAGGGTTGAGCAGTTTAGTCGAGAAAGCCCAAAGCAGAGGTATTCTGATAGAAGAAAGAGAAGAAAGTGAATGAGGACGGTACAAGAAGTAGGAAGAATGAGATTAAGAGAAATGCTCCTCATTGGAGTGGGCCCCAGGGTCCCAGGGGAACAATAATAGAGAGGGGTGGGATTTAAGAGTATTGGGCTATGGGGGTTTGAAGCAGAAGCATGCACAAGAGGAGAAGAGATAGTGGCGTAGTTCTATCTTAAAGAAGATGTGGAATGCATTTTGATGTAGGGTTAAGGGGAGTGTGTTCCAGAAAAGTGGAGCATGGTAGGTGAAGGCACAACCACCTTTCGAGGTACAATGTCTTGGGATGAGAACAGGGACATGGTCCGCAGAGCGTAAAGCATAATTGGATTTGTGGTAGAGATAGAGACTGGCCAGAGGTTTAGGTGATTGGGATCTGATGATGCTGTCAGTGATGGAACCAAGTGCATAAGACCTTAATTCTTGAGGAGGAAGCCATCCCAGATCTGAGTAGTCCTGATCCTGTCAGTACCTCCTCCTTTGTCTCACATTGGGAGGACCTCAGAGAAAGCTAGGGAGGTCAAATGAGCGGCCAACCATTCACTCAGTTGAACAAAGCTACATTTGGCCTCCTCCACTATCTGGTTGGCTGGTCATTTGTTCCAAGATGCACCAGTACTCCAAGACCATTTCCTGCTCTATCCACTAATCTCCTGATGCATTCTATGTCACACTTGGCCAAGGCTCTGGGGAGGCATTTGACCATTGCTTTGGTATATATATTATTACTCAGGTGAGGCTCAACTCCTCTTAGCAGTGAGTCCCCTACGATGAGAATTTGCTTACACTTGTAACTTCCATTTTTTTTTCCCACTGACTTTGGATGCCATTGACCTGTTCTGCCTTGGCCAGTTGACAGATGTAGTGGTCCCCCTTCATGAGATCAGGATTCTTCAACCTTGCAAGGTGTGCAAAGTGGTTTATTGTTGTGATTACCATGGATGGAATGGCGGCTGCTTAGTTCATCCTAATAGTTTTACTAACCCCCTTCCCCACCACCTTCCACCCCCCTCCCAGGGCCAGTGAGCCTCTGAGTCAGCGGACATTGTGGGGTAGAACACCAGTACAGCTGGTGTTATAGCTCAGCTGTTTCCTTTCATGCTGCACCAAACTGAGCCCTAAGTTTGTACAGTGTTCTACATATGGGAGAGTGATCCATGTTCCAGAGATGTCGCCTGGAGATTAGTGCCCCACAACCATTGCATCTAACTACCTCCATGTCATGCAGGAAACAGTGACACTCCATTCATCCTGTCAGACTTCACTGTGTAGGGAGGGGACTAAGCAGCAGAAGTAGGGAGGTGATCCTCCCACTATACAAGTAACTTGCGAGAATATATCTGGAGTAGTCTGCAAGATACTGCAGTCCACACCTAAGGAGAAACTGCCACAAAGTTGAAGCAGTACAGCACAGACCATCACAGCACAGGGTAACCAAAATAGTCCAGGGGCTAAGAGACAAATCATATGAGGAGAGACTGCAGGACAAGGTGAGGAGGGAGGTGGGTGACATGAGAGAAACATAAAAGTACCTTGAAGCCTTCAACATCATAAATCAATTTAGTGAATTTTCTGGATACAAAGTTAAAGATAAGACCCAGTTCCTCTCCTTAAATAGTCTTTGTCTGAAAACTAATATAGCAAAGATGGACCTAAGTTGGGCAGATAAATATATAGATTATTTTAGGGGTTAAGATCTGTAAAGATTGCAATAAAACTATTTCAACAAATATATCAGATCTAAAAAAAAATAGAGATTTAAAGAAATAGAACAAATTCCCACTTAATTATTGGAATAAATTAGATACCACAAAAATGAATGTTCTGCTCAGGGCCTTGCATGTTCTCAGCATGACCCTCAAATGGTATGGTATATTATGGTATGATATGATATAGCTTTATTGTTCGATCAGAAAAGAGATAATTACAAGCAAACATAAAAGACACAAATATACAATTATGTTACATTTAAAATACAGTAACAAACATAAATACTCACTGACTGTCCTGTAGCTGGGTGAAGGGTGTTAATTGTCTGGCCTCTGACCTCAGCTACGTGATAACTGGAGGTGGGGCTTAGTCACAGTTAAAGCAGCAAACAGAAGTTCATCTTCTCAGAAGAAGCCAGAAGGTGAAGGAAAGAAACATATTCAATTCAGTGCTTCAGAGTAACTGGTAACTGGTATTTTTCTTTTAAACTTAGATTGTAGGCTTGTAGTGACACTATACTTTCTTTCTGTGTTGTCTTTACTTATAATTGTTTTTGGGCTGTTGAAAATTTAAAAAATAGTGGTGGTGTAATTCTGTGCTGTCTTTAATTGCTGCAAATTTTTCCCCCCCTTCCCCAAACTCTTAATTATATGCCCTGATAAATCTGATTGACAGGAGCTAAACACAGGGTATAGTAAGAGGTGTGAAGTAGGAGGGCACAAGGGAAGAAGACCACCCTCAGCATGACAAGTGTTTTGACTCATTTATTTATTTACTGGTTTCTTTTCCTTAAAAAATATATATCTGAGGATCAGTTACAGGATTTTTAGTACTGTAAATAAATAAAAGAGAACTAAGAGAGCTTCAGTAGCAGATAAGTAGTGGAATTGCAGTATAATGTGGGGAGTGGTGCAATGCAGTGGCTGTGGGGCAGCCATATTCAGGCAGACCTTCTGGACACTGAGGTGCTGCCCTATCTGCATGCATCTCTCGGGACTGCGGGATGAGGTAGCCAGACTCAGAGCGGAAGTAAACTGGGTCAGGAGTACCATCACCCCTGTCCAGGAACCACCCAGTCCAATGCAGCTGCCTCAAAGGATGCCGAGAACGAGGAGCACTTGGATGACAGTGGGCTCAGGGAGGTTAGAGCAGTCAGGCAGAGGCACATCCCAGATCCTATTCCACTCAGAATTCATATGCCACACTGGCAAATGAGGACAACCAAATAGAGGTACCCAGGAAGTGGAAGGAAAGGATGTGGAGGTTAGGCAAGGAGGTGACCTCAGTGGGGAAAGCAGTGGACCCCAGAGGAGGAAGCGAATCCTGGTGGGGACTCCATCATAAGAGGATCCAACTAGGAACACAGGAGGGGAGGACAGGGAGGTGAGGTGCCTACCAGGTGCCACGGCATGGAGGGATGGAAGGAAGATACTGGGGATCACTGGGAAGGCAAGACAGGAGGGTGAGCTGGATGTCATTATCCACCTAGGTACTAATGACTTGGCAAATGGGGGCCAAAGGAAGTTCAGGAAGAGTTTAGGAAACTGGGGAGGGTCTCAAGCAAGTAGCTACTTCTTCACTTTCTCAAGTACTACCTGTGAGAAACGAGGAGAACATAGGAGTGCATGTACTAGGAACTTTAACTCATGGTTGAAGAACTGGTGCTGTGAGGAAGGGTTTGGATTCATTGGTGACTGGGGACCCATCTGGAGGATGGAGGTTTGTTCAAGCCTGCGGCCTGCATCCATCCTGGAGGAATCCAAGCACTCAATGATAAGTTTAAATGCTACATTGACAAGCATTTAAACTAGCAAAGGGGTGGCAGGCCAGCAAGGATGGTACCTACTTGCTCACCCCCACAGCTAGTAATGGAACCAGTGAACCAGAGGAGTGGCTATCTCTGCAAAGCAGTGTAAAGTTGGAGATTAGTGTCCAAAAGGTGGATAAGCAGAAAGGGGCAAAATTCAGCAGAAGGGCAGACAGCAAGGAGAACCAGGGATAAATGACAACCAAGGAAGGGGCTGAGTAGAACAGTGAAGCAGTCTAGGGAGGTCAAATCATGGAAAGCCATGTGCAAATGCCAGGAGCCTTAGCAACAAGATGGAAGATCTGGAGGCTGCCATGGTACAGTCAGACCTGGACATTGTGGCCATCACTGAAACCTGGTGTAATGATAACCATGACTGGGAGATGGCCATACCTGGCTACAACATATTCAGAAGAGACAGAGCAGGCAGGAAGGGAGGAGGAGTGGCACTGTATGTGAAAATGACATAAGGCCACACAGATCCAGGAGGAACAAAATGGGAGAGATACTGTGGGTTAAGCTGGAAAGGAAAATGGGGCCAGCTATCCACACAGGTGTGGTCTATAGACCACCAGCCCAGGAGGAAGAAACAGATAGGGAGTTGATGCTAGCCATCCAAAGGATGGCAGACAAGGTGAGGTAGTACTGGTTGGAACTTCAATATACCAGGCGTGGACTGGGCATCCCTAGCAACAGCATCAGCTAGAAGCAGATTTATCCTGGACTCCCTTCAGGGTGCCTTCCTCAAGCAACTGGTCATGGAACCAACTCGGCAGAAGGCAATACTGGACCTTGTGCTCACAAACAGGGACAGTGTGATGGGGGTAACAGTGGGGGAGCACCTGGGTAACAGTGACCACCAGTCATTGTGGTTTGAAATCACAGAAAGAGCAGAAGCAAACCACACAAAAACACGTATCCTGGATTTTAGGGGGGCAGACTTTGGGAAAATGGGGAGATGCTTGAAAGAGGCATTAAGGGGAATGGGACAGGAATCAGGGATTGAGGAACAGTGGGCAGTATTTAAATGGGGATTATAAGAACAACAGAATTATGCATTAAGCAGGCTAGCAAGAGGAAAAGAAAGAGGAGACCATTATGGTTTCCAAAGAGATAGCAAAGAAAGTAAAGCCAAAAGATTGCATTCAGGCAATACAAAAGACACAGGCAGAAGGGGATAGGGAGAAGTACCAGGAGAAACAAAGGGAGGCAGGGAAGTCAGTAAGGAAGCCAAAGCTCAGACAGAAGAACACATTGCAAAATCAGTGGTTAAAGGGGACAAACCCTTTACAGGTACATAAGTGAAAAAGAAGGACAAAAGGAGGATAGTGAGACTGAAGGGGAGGATGGGATCCGCGTGGAGGATGACAACAGTAAAGCTGACATATTGAACAGGTATTTCTGCTCAGTCTTTACTAAGGAAGAGGGTAATGGGTCTGAAGGGAGTACAAGGGTGAGAATGGTACAGAAATGGACACAAGTCCCTTTACACGAGAAAGGGTCCTGAAGGAACTGGAAGTAATTAAAGCTGATAAAGCAATGGGGCCAGATGGGATGTGACCCAGGGTCCTTAAAGAACTAAGAGAGGTGGTGGCTGAACCTCTGGCTATCCTGTTCAGCCAATCACTGGAAACAGGGAGGTACCCAAAGACTGGAGGACAGCAGATGTAGTCCCCTTATACAGAAGTGGGAACAAAGAGGAAGCAGGGAACTACAGACCAGCTGCCTCACCTCGGTAGTGGGAAAGATCATGGAAGCACTACTGAAGGAGAGATTGGTGGAACATCTGGTTGTCAATGGACTACAGGACCCAAGGCAGCATGGTTTCACCAGGGAGAGGTCATGTCAGACCAACCTCATTGAATTTTTTGACTGGGTGACTAGGGAGGTGGATCAGGGGAGGGCAGTGGACATGGCCTATCTGGACTTCAGCAAGGCCTTTGACACTGTGCCACATAGAAGACTATTACACAAACTGGGGAATATGGGTGTGGGCAGGACAGTAGTGTGGTGGGTAGGTAACTGGCTGGGTGGCAGGACACAGAGGGTGGTGGTAAATGGCTGTCACTCCACAGAGGAAGAGGTGACCAGTGGGGTACCACAGGGATCAGTGCGGGACCGGTCCTATTCAACATCTTCATCAGTGACATTGCACAGGATATAGAAGGCAGAATTTCACTGTTCAGCTGATGACACAAAGCTCTGTAACAGAGTAGACACACCAGAGGGTGTAGACAGAATGAGAAGGACCTGCAGAAACTTGAAGAATGGTCAAGGGTTTGGCAGTTGAAATTCAATGCAAAGAAGTGCAAGATAATGCATATGGGCACAAAAACCTGGCACAATATATCAGTTGGGGGGTGAGGATATAGCATGCACCAAGCAGGAAAGGGATCTTGGGTTGTCATCTCTGATGACCTCAAGGTAAGGAAACAGTGTGACAAGGCATCAGGTAAAGCAAATAGGATGCTGGGATGTATAGGCAGGGCATCACCAGCAGGAAAAGGGAGGTCATAATTCCACTATACAAGACACTAGTGAGGCCCCACCTGGAGTACAGTGTACGAGTTCTGGAGACCATACCTACGTAAGGACACAGACAGGGTAGAGAAGGTTCAGAGGAGGGCAACAAAGATGGTGCATGGGTTGCATCACAAGTCCTATGAAGACAGGTTGAAGGAACTGAACATGTACTCCCTGGAGGAGAGGAGGAGAGGGATATGATAGAGACATACAAGTATCTTACAGGAGGAACAGGTGCAGGAAAACACTATTTTAAGCTGAAAAAGATGTTTCAGGACTAGAGGGCATGGGATGAAGTTGGAGGGAGGACGATTCAGAGGAAACATGAGAAAGAATTTCTTCACAGAACGGGTGGTGGACAGGTGGAACACCTGCCAGAGGAAGTGGTGGGGCTGAAACAATCACGGGATTTAAGAATGCATGGGATAGACATAAAGGAATTCTAGAGGTCAGGGGTAAGGGGAAATAGACTTCTAGGAAAACAAACTGAACTTACAAGCTCAAATGGGCAGACTAGGTGGGCCATAGGCCCTTATCTGCCGACACTGTCTATGTATCTATGTAAATACCAACAAATAAATACCAATATATATATCTATATATAAATAAGACATCCCACCTCCTTACAGTTAGACTTGGGTATGGGCTGAGTGTTCAAGTATTTTGACCATTCTCTTTCTAACTTTTTGTATAATCACTAGGTAAAGAGCAACTCTCCTAATAATATAATCATCCTCCACAATAAATAAAAATTCTAAGATATCATTATCATCCATCAATTTCAATGAGCCAAGTATTGGAGTTATCCAGTATTTCCTAGCTTTGTTGTACCACTGACATTGCAACATTACACGTGGCAAATCTTCCCAAGATTTTTTTATTGCATTTACAGAGCTCATCACCAGGGTTAGAAGATTTATTAAATCTGATTGAGAGAACATTTGAATCAAACATACCAGTTTAATATCTTGCAGAAGTTTTCATTTGAACAGAGTCCTCTAAGATGTCCAAATAATGCCTAAAACTATATCTGCAGTTGTTATCACTGCACCATCTAGAACATTTGGACTGCTTGATGCCATTCAAGTCACTAGTTCTATGATAATCTATAATTTTCTTGAGACTATAAGGTTTATCTTTTTAACTTACAGTAATATTATTATTGACATATCTCACTAGAAAGTCAATTCCATAAGCTTGTAAAAGTTTGTGGATATGTTCCAACCAATAAGAAGACATAAAGCCAAGATTTTTCCAATGATCCTTTTCATGTAACTATTTTTTTTACTAGTCTATCCTCTGTTAGCCTATTTATTCTTAACTAGTAGTTAATTATTTTGCTGTCAGCGATTGCTTGGATGCTCAACCCTGATTAAAAACTTGGAATAGATTTATTAAAACCCAGAGCAGAACATACTATAATATTTGTATAACTGTTTTTTCCAGCTTTTCAGCAGAGTACATAGCCCGGACTTCACCACCATAGAGAACTTGCATAATTACATTTTGATTGTATAACCTTGACCCTCAAATGTATCCCTAATGTGTTTTTTTTTGCATGTCCACCCCCTGTTTGACAACTCTACTTGGGGTAACAAAAGACTAAGACAAGCATATAATAAATTATGTAAACCTAAAGAAAAATGTGGTCTAAAAGCTTCAGATCAGTAAGCAATAAGACACAACGGGGTGTACTTTAGACAGTTCTTATGCATGACTAGGGGGACGTAGTGAGGCACGAGGCCATAGGCTGAGTGCATCTGGTCCCCTAGCCGTGCATTAGAACTGTCTAATGCACATCCCTGGAGTGGCTTATTGCACTTATAAAGTGGGTCTGTGTATTCTAAATGGGGTTTATAGTTTTAGCTGTGCATTAGACACTTCTAACGCATGACTAACAACCAATCAGATTGCTTGAAATCCTTTGCCCATTTTATAATTATTTGGCATTTCTAGCAAATAGAATGCAACACATTTTAAAATGGTTCACAGGGCTTATAATGCTAAGAATATTCCTGAATGGGTATCTCTAGAAAGGGATGAAATAAATTAAATTGGCTATGATCCTTACACCCTCACATTCCCAAAATCCAAAATGAAAATTAGAAACTCTATAATGCCTGATTCTTTAAGACAACTGGCTCAAATTGCTCTCAAACTAAAGTTGAAAGTAAGTAAATCTATATTTTAACTGCTGTGGAGAAATCAGAATATTTTAAAGGAAGGAAAGATTCTTAACAATGAAATATGGGAGCAGAGATGCAATCAGAGCATAAAAAACATTAAGTAGGGTAATGATTTCAAAAACAATCATTGCTTGAAAATAGATTTTACACTTCCAGATGAAAAGGAGACCTTCATTTGAATCCAAATGGAAAGTGTCTTAAGCCTCAATGGTAGAGGTAAAAATACCTCTAAAATAAGATGAGATAACTGCATCCTTCATATCAGTATGCAAGCTAAAACTAAGTATTTCCATTTTCTATATTATGTTCATTAATTCCACTTTTGTTGGGAGTAATGAAATAATTGATAAATGGTCTGGACATTTTAGAAATCTATGTGCAGAATAGGAATAGGGAGGAGCTATGGAAACCTCATTAAAAATGTTTGCCTCAATAAATCATAAAACAATACAAGACATTACATAACCTTAATTACACACATGTACAACACAGAAAGGGAAAAATGATGACTATTGTAACAAGTGTGATGAATCTTGGGGATACATAGATCATATGTTCTGGAGATGCAAAACACCTCTCTGGGCTAAGAGAGGAGGTTGCTGGTCTCCACGCAGAGTTGGTCAGGATTCAGGGGACTTTGTCCTTTTTCCAGGGACCACTAAGTCTGCCCCCCACTGCCTCAAAGGTTGACTGGGTGGAGGAGTGACTGGACAAAAGTGGGCTTGAGAAAGGGTTAGGGTGGTGAGGCAGAGGCACATCTCTCCTATGGTTAGACTCCACAACTTCTATGCTGCACTTGCAGGGTGGGACTGTCCATGGAGGCACCCCGCAGTGGAGACCAAGGAGGATGAGGGTGTCTTCTATGGTGGAGACCCTGGACGGAAGGCAGAGGACCCAAGAAGAGGAGGAGGAAGCAACTCCTGGTGGGGGATTCTATTGTTGGGGGATAGAGTTGGGAGTAGATGGAGTGGGAAAGCGTGAGGTTAAATGCCTACCCAGTGCCATGGCTTGGAAGGATGGAAGGCACATCCAGAGGATTGCTGGGGCTGCAGGATGGGAAGAACATAGGAACATAGGAATGTGACAGCAGAAAAGGACTGCCAGGCCCACCCAGTCTACCCAGTTTGCCTAGGCATCCACCCTACTGGGTCAGTATCTTGTATGCTTAATAGTGTGTGCTAAAACTACACAACAGGAACAGGGTAGGGTAGAGTGAGAGAGTACAAAACCACGAACGGATGTATATGCAGTAGTGCACCCTCTCACTCTTCCCAAGTAGGGGATATGACCTGTGTTGGGAGGCGGAACTGGTGAGCAGCTGCCGTGGCTCGATGGGATAAGCCACAGGCAGCAAGGGAGGGAGGTGGTGCATTTAGGACTGGATCTCGATTTCCCGTCCCAGACTCAAAGAAGTTTTTTATTTTTCACACTTTTTGTGATGTTAAGTTTTAACCCCCCCGAGTTGGTTATTTTAGTTGGAGGGTTCGGATGCCCAGCCCCCTGTAACAGGGGTGTGCAGGGCAGAGCCCCCCACAAAAGCAAGTCATATACCACTTACAATATATTGCATTGTATTGGCAGTGCGGTATATATCTGCGATATAATGTCTTGCAACATTATGACCCTGTGCCGGTATCCACTAGGCCTATCCTGTACTCAATGATGACTATGAGAACTAATTCAACAATAAGGCATGACAGGGTGTGTGTTATTGTGTAATAACATCACTCCTGGGGTAGGTTGAACCACGAGGTGAAGCTGAGTACTTCCGCCACCCCAGGAGTGACGTTATTACACAATAACACACACCCTGGAGTGCCTTATTGCTAATATACAATGGCTTGTTGTGAAAAAATAAAAAATAGTTTTAAGAAGTGTGTTTTTTTTACTTTTCTATTCCTTTTTTCCCCTGCGGGAGGCATATATGGTGAAACAAGGAAAATTAGTCCCCAGTAGGTGGTGCTGGTGTTGCATGCTCTCCAACCCTCCTGTCTGTTTCTTGTAGGTGCTGAGCGTTTATTTTTGTATAGGTGTCTCTGATACCCCCCCATGATACTCACACAATTATTGTGCCTATATAGTTTAGATCTGCTGATTTCTGTGACACTTCTAATAGCGAGCAAAGAAAGGATCACACGCTGAGGCAGTTATGAACAGTGAACAGCATTTTGAAACTAAAGCCGTGTCACCGCTCGTACTGCTCGTCTCTTCAATTTACAATCAGCAGTCATTCATTTGTCCTTCTGGTTCTCCCAGTACTCCTGGCATATACCAGAAGAAGATCTGTAACAGTTGTGATAGCAAGCAGAGAAGGGAGCGTGTGATGAGACAGTTATGAACAGTGAACGGCATTTTGAAACTAAAGCTGTGTCACTGCTCATCTCCTAGATTTTGAAGCAGCAATTATTTGTTTCATTGACTAAAGGAGTGAGGCAGGCAGAGAGCGTGTGTTTGGTTGGGGGGGTGAGCTGGTCTAAGTTGTGACAGCTTCACGGACTGTCGGTGGCTTGCGTGGGCAGGGAGGAATTTTTTACTGCTGTCCAGTCACTTGTGTACCTGGACTCAATACAGTGATGTTATAGCTTAATATCATCACTGTCCGAGGCACACAGTGACAAATCAGAAAACATAATTTTTTCTTGCCATTGTATAATCATCATTATACAATGGCAAGAACATTTCCTGGACTCTGATTGGTCAGTGTGTGCCTAAGACAGTGATGTTATTACACAATAACATCACTGTATTGATCTGGCTGATGATTGTTGTATTCTTCTCTTCAGAAACAAAAATATATATTGGCACACTAAAAATCTACTAAAAACATTTTTTTAATATTTTTTTTATTTTGTAAGATCGAGCCATTGTATAATTGCAATAAGGCACTCTGAGGTGTGTGTTATTGTGCAATAACGTCACTCCTGGGGTGGTGAGCACTCAGCTTTGCCTCGTGCTTCAGCCCACCCCAGGAGTGACGTTCTTACACAATAACACACACTTTGTCATGCCTTATTGCTTAAATGTCCACCTGGGGACAAATGATCTGGCTGCCAATAAGGTTAAGATAGTGCAGGAGGGCTTCAGGGAGCTGGGTAGGGGTCTTAGACAAGTGGCACACACTAACCTTTTCAGAGGTACCAACGGTCAATGACAAGGAGGAAGGCAAGGCACTCCACACCATGATATTCAATGCATGGTTGAAGGACTGGTGCAGAGCAGAGAACTTTGGCTTCATTGGGGACTGGGGTTCCACCTGGAGGGATGCAGGCCTAAGCAAGTGGGATGGACTGCATTTATCCAGGGTGGGGATCCAAGATCCTTAGTGAGAGGTTTAAATGCTTCATTGGCAAGCATTTAAGCTAGTTAAGAGGGAGGTGATAGTAGGCATGAAGAAGCTAATTCCCCCACCCCCACAGGATGATGCAGTCCGTAGGGAGGACCCTAGGGTTGGGAAATTGCCACTAAAACCTAAAACCAAGATAGGTAGAACGGCAGAAATAAGGAAGAATGGGAATGAAAACAAGAGAGGAAGGGAGGGAGGGAAGACATACGAACATACAAAATTTGCCAACAGAAAAAGGCCCTATTGTCTATTGAGTCTGCTCGATTTTGCAGCTAGCAGCCCTATTCTGCAGCTGCCCCTCCCCCTCACATCCCCTTCCCCTTATCCTCCCACTTGCTCTGTCCCAACTCCTTTTGAAGCTGCCCACTGTTTTACAGGCTACCATCTCTGCTGGTAATGCTTTCCACCCTGCCATCACCCTCTCCATAAAAAAGTGTCTCCTAATTTCCCTCATAAATCTTCCCCTCTCCAATCTCATGTCATGGCCTTGAGTGTCCCTCCCCACCCTTACCCTGAAAAGCCCTTCTGTACCAGTTTTGTTTATCCCACTCATGTACTTGAATGTCTCGATCATATCCTTTCTGTCCTTTCTCTCTTCCAGCGAGTACGTGTTCAACTCCCTTAGCCTACTCTCATACAGTAAGTCCCCCAGCCCCTGGATCATCTTAGTTGCTCACTGCACCCCTTCCAGTAATTTAATGTCCCTTTTCAGGTACAGGCACCAGTACGGCATGCAGAATTCAAAATGAGGTCAAACCAGTGATCCATACAGCAGCAGAATCACCTCCCCCCTTGACATTATTCCCCTTGCGATACAACCCAGCATTTTGTTGGCCCTATTTGCCACCTTCCTACACTGTGCTGAGTTGTTCATTGATCCTGTGATGACCACCCCCAGATCCTTCTCCTCCTCAATCTCTGCCAGCTGCACACCCCCCAGTTAATAGTTTCTTCTTGAATTTTTTGCTCCAAGGTGCAGGACATTATACTTTTTGGCATTGAACCCCAGCTGCCAAGTGTCCAACCAAGTCTCCAGCTTATTCAGATCTTCCTGCAGACCCCTCCACCCCTCTTTGTCATCCACCACCTCCCCTATCTTGGTGTCATTGGCAAAC
This sequence comes from Neoceratodus forsteri, assembly GCA_016271365.2. Classification (NCBI taxonomy): domain Eukaryota; kingdom Metazoa; phylum Chordata; order Ceratodontiformes; family Ceratodontidae; genus Neoceratodus; species Neoceratodus forsteri. The sequence continues at coordinate 782,920,725 of CM028133.1, forward strand.
AGACTGATCCTGCTCTTGATGCCCATGGAAATGTCTGCAATACATATCCCAAATAACACTGGTCCCAGCACCGAGCCCTGTGGGACCTCGCTTGTCACCACCCTTGGGGATGAGAGTTCCCCTTCCACCACCATGCTCTGCTGTCTTTCCTGTAGCCAGTTTCTCACCCATTCCACCATCTTTGGTCCTGCCCCTCTGTCTTCAAGTTTTGTTCCAAGTCTCCCATGTGGCACTGAATCGAATGCCTTGTTGTAGTCCAAGTACAGGACATCCACTGCATTGCCCTTGTCCATCTGCCTAGTTACCCAGTCATAGTACTCTACCAGGTTGGTTAGGTAGGATTTTTCCATGACAAAGTCATGAAGTCTATGGTTCTGCAACCCATTGGACTCCAGCAGGGCCACCAGCCCCTCCTTCAGGATCATTTCCATTAGCTTCCCCATGATGGACGTGAGGCTCAGCAGTCTATAGTTCCCTGGTTCATGTCTGGGGCCACTCTTATGCAGGGGAACCATGTGAGCCAAACTCAAATCCAAGGGTACACATCCCAAATTCAGTGAGGCATTGAATAGGCCTGCCATGGGCCCTGCCAGTATCTCCGCCAGCTCCCTCAGCACCCTGGGGTGAATGCCATCTGGCCTCAGTGCCTTATCCACCCTCAGCACTCTCAAGCTGTCCAGCACCCTACCTTCCATGATCACTCTGTCCGTTACTTCCCCAGCCTCTACAGCTACCCCACCCCCTTGGGTAGCACTCCCCCTCTCTCTTTCATAAATACAGAGCAGAAGTAGTCATTGAGCACCTCTGCCTTTTCTCCCTCCTTTTCAACTAATCCCCCATCTTTCTTAATCCTTGCTATCTGTTCTTTACAGCTCCTTTTCTCCCTGATGTACCTGAAGAAGCTTTTCTCCACTTCTCTTATGCCTTGCACCAACCTGAGCTCTTTGGCAGCTTTTGCATTTCTTACTGTCCTTGTCCCCTCCCTTGCTTCCTGCTGGTACTCCTCCCAGTCTTCCTCCCTCCCTCCCTGATTTCCTGTATCTCCTAAAGGCCACCCTTTTTCTCCTCACCTTTTCCACAACCCCCCTACACATCCAGCTTGGATTTTTTGAACTGGTCTTTTCACTCTGAGTCCTGCTACAAGAACTGGTAGCCTCTAGTATCCCCCTACTTATGAGCTTCCATTTCTAGTCCATGTCCATACTAGGCTGGATCCTAGCCAGATACCCACTTACAACCTCCCCCATCTTTGCAAAATTCACCTGCCTGAAATCTAGCACATTCGTGTTGGATGCCACCCCCTCTTTGCTCATAATCAACTTGAACCATACCGAGTGATGGTCACTACCCACTAATGGTTCATCCACCTTGATATTCCTCACAAACTCTCCATTTGAGAGCGCTAGGTCTAGGGTGTCCCCTCCTTTTGGTTTTCGCTGGCCATCTGTATCAGGAAACATTCCTGAAAGGCATCCAGCAGTACCTGCTCCCTTTTACTACTGGTGGCTGGGGTTTTCTAGTCTACCCCAGGCAGGTTGAGGGGTAGGAGGGGAGCTACTAGAAGGAGAGGTTGCAAAAGGTGGAAGGCCATGTGCACAAATGCCCAGAGCCTAGAAAATAAAATCCCAGACCTAGTGGCCTTGATGGCAGAGGCATACCTGGACATTGTCACTGTTACAGAGACATGGTACATGGGGAATCATTAATGGGATATAGCCATACCAGGTTACATTTTATTTAGAAAAGACAGGATGGGAAAAAAAGGGTGGAGGGATGGCTATCTACATCAGGAAGGCAATTAAAGAAACTGAAGTTCAGGAAATGAAGAAGGGAGCAGAAGCACTGTGGGTCACCCTGGAGACAGGAAATGACACTGCCATTCACACAGGTGTGATCTACAGACCTCCAGCACGAGGGGAGGAGATGGATGGATGGGGTACTAGTGGAAGCCATCCACAAAATGACAGCCAAAGGTGAAGTGCTGCTGGTGGGAGACTTTAATTTGCCTGATGTGGATTGGAGCACCCCAGTTGCAGCCACAGCCAAGAGCAGGGGCATACTGGATCTGCTGTGGGGGTGTGCCTCAAGCAGCTTGTGATGGTACCCACAAGAGAAGGAGCAATATGGGACCTGGTACTTACCAATGAGGACAGAGTAACTGATGTAATAGTGGGTAGCCACCTGGGGTCCAGAAATCATCCTACGGTGTGGTTCAATGTGAGAACAGTGAAGGAGTAGAACCACATGAGAGCAAGGGTCCTGGATTTCAGATGGGCTGACTTTGCAAAAATGGAGGAATGTCTCAAGGGAGCCCTGGCAGGGAAAGAAGAAGGGGGGATGTAGAGAAACAATGTGCTAACCTTAAGGGAGCCAGAGCACAGCAACACGCCTTTGTATTAGGTAAGTAAGCAAAACAAAGAGAAAGAAAAAAACACTATGGTTCTGAAAAGATGTGGCCGGGAAGGTAAGAGAGAAAAGATAGCTTTCAGGAGGTACAAGGAAACACAGAGTGGGAAAGACAGGGAGCTATATCTGGAAAAGCAGAGGGAGGCAGGGAAAGCAATCAGGAGTGCAAAGGTGCAAATGGAGGAAAAAATAGCCCAGGTAATTAAGAAAGGGGACAAGATCTTTTTCAGGTAGATTACTGATAGAAAGAAGACCAAGGGTGAGATTGTGAGGTTAAAAAAGGAGGAAGGGGTGTGTGCAGAGGGGGATCTAGAAAAAGCAACAATCCTGAACAAATATTTGTGTTCACTATTCACAGAAGAAGGAGGAGGAGAAGGACCACTGTTGGGGGATAGGAGCACTGGTAGAAGAAAGGTGGACACCAGCCCATTTATGGAGGAAAGAGTCCTAAAGGAACTCGAGAATCTGAAAGGGGACAAAGCTATGGAGCTGGGTGGAATACATCCCATAATGTTAAAAGAACTTAGAGAGGTGCTGGCAGCACCACTAACGGCCCTATTCAACAAATCAACAGAGACAGGAGTGGTCCCAGGGGACTGGAGGAGGATAAATTTAGTCCCTCTCCACAAAAGTGGGAACAGGGAGGAGGCTGGCAACTATAGGAAAATAAGCCTGATCTGGGTGTGAGGAAATTAATGGAGTCACTGCTAAAGGAAAGAATTGTGATATTTCTTGAATCCAGCAGAGCACAGGATCCAAGGCAGCATGGATTCACAATGGGAAGGTCTTGTCAAACAAATCTGATAGATTTCTTTGACTGGGTGACAAGGGAGGTAGGTAGGGGAGGGGTGGTGGATGTGGCCTACCTAGATTTCAGCAAGACCTTCGACACCGTCCCACATAGGAGGTTGATAAATAAGTTGTGCAGCCTGGGAGTGGGCCCCAAGGTGGTAACTTGGTCAGAAACTGGTTGAGTGACGGGACACAGAGGGTGATGGTAAATGACATTCAATCTGAGGAGAGGGGGATAACTGGGGGGGTGCCACAGGGATCTGAGCTGGGGCCAGTTCTCTTTAATGTCTTCATAAGAGACATTGCAGAGGGGCTTGAGGGGAAGGTATGCCTCTTTGCAGATGACACTAAGATCTGCAACAGGGTTAACACTCCAGGTGGGGGGATGAGAAAGGACCTAAACATGCTTGAGGAATAGTTGAGAGTGTGGCAACTAAGATTTAATGCAAAGAAGTGTAAAATCATGCACTCGGGGTGCAGAAATCCAAGGAAGGGGTACAAGATGGGGGGAGGTACTGATGGCCACCAGTCAAGAAAGGGACCTAAGGGTAATCATATATAATGACCTAAAGGTAACCAAACAATGTGAGTTGGCTGTGGGGAGAGTCAGTGGGATGCTAGGGTGCATAGGGAGCGGTATTACCATCAGAAAAAAAGGAGGTGGCTATGTCACTATACAGATCACTAGAGAGACCTCATCTGGAGTACCGTGTCCAGTTCTGGAGGCTGCATCTCCAGAAGGATATAGACAAAATAGAGGTAGTCCAGAGTAGGGCAGCAAAAATGGTGCAAGGACTGCACCAAAAGTCATATGAGGAAAGACTAGAGGACCTCAGTAGGTATTCCGTGGAGGAGAGGAGCGGGGGGGGGGATATGATAAAGACATTCAAGTACATCAGGGGTGTAAAGCAAAGTACCAGAGGGTAGCATCTTTCAGAAAAGAAGGTGTACAAGAACAAGTGGCCATGATAGGAGGGGTGTACTGACGCAAGACTGAAACCCCAACCACAAAATCCCTCACAGCGACAATTTCGACAAGTTTCACAATTGTCACTGTGGGGGATCTGTGGGCGAAATTTCACCCTTTTGCCAACTTTCACCCCCCTGAGTTAATTCTGACTGGCACAGCCCCCCAATAGAAAACAGACTGATGTCTGACAGTCTGTCAGGTGAAATTTCACCTGTCGAGATTGGGGATGTCTCTATGCTGAACGTTGACAACAATATTGTTGTGTCGGCATAGGTAAACCAATATGAGACTAGAGGGGGGTAGGCTCAGGGGTAATGTGAGGAAGTACTTTTTCACAGAAAGAAAAGTGGATGCTTGGAACAGCCTCCATGCAGAGGTGGTGGGGGGCCAAAACAGAAGAGGAATTCAAGAATTCATGAGATAGACATAAGAGTACTCTAGCAATAGGGAAGAGAAGGTAAGCCACAGATCAACTAGGGTCTGCAGTAATGCATTAGGTAGGGAAAAGGGGCAGACTAGGTGGGCCATATGGTCCTTATCTGCCATCACCTTCTGTGTATCTGTATATCTGTGTGAGCATACTGTAGAACATTGGAGAAACATTTTGGAACCCTTATCAAATCTGCACATAACTTCTAGTACAGTAATCTAACACTCTAGACATGTGTACTAGGTAATTTCCCAAATAATGCTGCTCTGTCACAGAGTGGAAAATATTCTATTTTACTAATATCTGCTGTAAACAAATACATAATATTAAAATATTGGATTGATGAAAACCCACCATCATTCACTGAATGCAGAAAACACTTAACTACAGTAGAAGGATTAAGAACTACAACATTGGCTCATGGTTTTTACAACAAAGCTACACATGTTAAGGCAAAATGGGGGAACTTATATTTGTTATTAGACATAATTAATTCATTTTTAAGAACTGAAATTTCCCAGGTCCTTACTCAAACAATGAACCGGGCAAGTTTTGTTTTTCTTTTCTCTCTCTTTTCTACTGTCCTTGTTGCTATTTGAATGTGTTTTTCCTTTTTCTAATTTACCTATTATTTCCTGTGTTGAAAAAAGTATCTCTAGATTGTATACACTTGTAAATGTCTATTAGGAGGTCTTTTTTTTATTTATTTGTTTTTTCCTAGCTAGTGATTTTCAATATGTAGGAACTACAGTTTATATTAGTATTTGGTAGTATTGCTGTTGATACCAAGTCAAGCATGTCTAAGAATGTTTTTTTTAATATTTATCTCTGTGTTTTCAGTTATATATCTCTTTGCAATTATTAAATTCAGAATCTATCTCAGTTTCTACTATTTCTAAAATCTATAGTGGCTATGTTGTATAATCAGTTATAATATATATTGAAATTAAAGATTTTATTGAGAAAAAAAGGAACATACAAGTACCTGCAAGGGATAAGCAGGATGGATGCCAGGGAACTCTTGTCCTTCAGCTTAAATAGAAGGACAAGGAGGAAGTCACTCAAACTACAATAGTTTTTTTTTGGGGGGGGGGAGAAGGACATCCATAAACACCTTCTTTCATGAAAAGAGTGGTGGACACATGGAACAAGCTACTGGAAGAAATTGTAAAGCCCAAATAGGTAAGCAGTTTCAAGCAGTGAAATGACAGTCACATGGGCTTAGTCAGAAGAGAGGGACAGAAATTAAGGGACGGTATGGCCACTAAGGCTAGTGTAGAGCAGTTAGGTAGGGTAGGAGTCAATATGGACTTATAGGCCCTTTTCTGCCATCAGTGACTACGTATATAATATACCCCCAGGACATCAGTGTATTAATTAGGTAATGCAATATCCTTTGTACAGCACTATTGCCACAGCTGAATATAAGGGCCATTATATTTTTAGCATTTAGTAACAAGCATAAATACAGCTTGGCACTTTCTATCCTGTGGATGTATGACTGAAGGTGGGAGATAGCAGTTTTGACAGATTTGGAGGAGTAGTCGAGAATAATGTCATCAGCAGACAGCAGAATATTGAAGTTAAGAATAGAAGTGGGGGGTCATTGATGTGGAGCAAGATCAGAAGTGGCTCTAACAACAATCCCTGTGGGACACCTTTATTAATGGTTGAAAAAGGTGACATAAGGTTAGAAGTGCAAACACACTGGACGTTCCAGAGATATAGCTTTATTTTCTTAACTACAGAAGTGCTTGTCACAGTTTCCTGTGTGACAAACTGAATATATATATATATATATATATATATATATGTGTGTGTGTGTGTGTGTATATATATATATATATATAGGTACCAATATGCTACTTGAGAGACAAAGTGTGACAATCAGGTTCCAAAATTTATTTGGGCCAATTGTCATAAACATATCATATTTACATTGGGTGCATGTGGTAGTATTTCAGTCCCCAACATAAAGATAGTTTGTAGTTCAGAGGTGCTAAAAAACGGGATTAAAAGTTCCCACAAGGGCAATGTAATGTGAGTAACATCATGTCCTTGACAGCAAATTTGTCATACTATCAAACATATATTTTTTGATATTACTATGTCTATGGTATCTATTTAGGTAGCATAATATCTAACTTTTCAGTTTTTTATCATAAACTTAACTTGTTGGTAATTATGCCACAATATGTTTACTGATCACAGTATGCCCAAATCTGGACATGTTTAAGTTTGGCTACCACATTCATGTCCTTGATTTTCTATCGCATTGTTTTTTTGCACAACTATATTACCCTCATAGGAAAAGACACAAATCACTTAATTTTCAGAAAGTGAATTATACCTTGTTTACAAGGGTTTTTTCCACAGGATGTCACATGAGTAACTCAGACTACACAGGATGTCACGCAAGTAACACAGACACAACACAAGAAGTCACATGAGTAACATGGACACCAGAACAGTAGTACCAGTATCATATCAAGTGTCTCACTAAGTCATACCAAAAGTTATTGCTAATGTTCAACCAAAAAAATGATTGTCATACTATGGATATTTGGTATAACATTTTTTGAACATTTTGTAGATTGTACTGTAGTCACAACATTATATTAACTGAAGATATTCACAAATGTTTTATGTTACAGTGTAGTATGGATTGAATCTCACCTGGTCTGTCTATTACATATACCAGCTGGTCCCAAGCCTACAATAAGAGAGAGGGAAACCAACTATATCTTTATGAGATGAATGGGGATGTTTGGGATTAATGCATGCCTTGCTGCTTGTGATATTCAAGGGTGAAAGGCAAAATACTGAACGTGTATTAGTGACTTATAACACGGGTAGATAAAGGCAGGTGAGTGGTAAACAACCATCAGGTGACCATTGCTTACTCCACAATATATGACAGCTAGTGGTGAACCATCCCTCTGAGAGATCAGCCTGTGTTTCTGTTCTGATCTTGTTATAGTGCAAAATTGCAGTCTGTGGAGCAGCCATTACTATCCCTGCTTAGTGAGTGAGAGCCGAGGCCTGCCCTGTAGTCCCAGGCAGTGCAGCAACAGTAGCTGTAGTGTTCAAAGTTTGTAGTCTTGCTTCTTACCCAAGCTTGTTCCCAGAGTGAAGTGTGTGGTCCCCATTGTCATTTTTCTGTTGCACAGTCATATTGACAGGTAAATCCCATAGTTGTGGCATAAAGTCAGATGGAACAGTGTGAAGAGAGGGAGACCCCCTCAAAGATGACATGATCTGAAAGTGAGCTTTATGCTGGTGGACAGAGAAACAGAGTTCCAGAAAGACCTGCAAGCTCTGAGTCCCATTAGTTGCCATTGCTTAATTGGTAGAATACAGTCTGGTGGACTGTGTGAGTGCACTGCTGGGGAAAATGTTTACTTGCTTGCCATGCATTAATGTAACCACAGACAGAGAGACAGAGCAGCTAAGCCAGTGGAGGTATAGACACCGTGTCTGTACCACAAGAGGCAACTCCATATTTTGCACTTCAGAGCTACTGTGCTGTCTCAGAAGGCATATCATGCACAACAAATGTCAGAGAAAACATAGCAACACTTTCCTTCTGACATCTGTATGTGCATGACAGCCATTTTGTTGAGGACTATTTTTTTAGGCAGCAGAATACAGTAATTTGCTTGTCTTTTATAAAAGGAGAAAAAACATGTATATTGCTTTCTCCTTGTTTTGTAGTGCATCCTCTGTTATAAGTGTAATAGCCCACTCCAGGGTGTACGGTTATTGGGGATTAAGCAACACACTGGGTGTTGTGAGGACACTCAACCAGCAGCCTCGTGCTTCACAATGCACTCTGGGTATTGATTAATCCCTTATAACTGCACACCCTGGAGTGGGTTACTTCCTACTAATAGAACTATGCCATTGAGTGGGTTGCTTCAATCTTAAAATGTGTTTTAAGAAATGAAAATGAAATTAAAAACTGACTTCAGGGGCCAGATCTTCAAAAAGCTTGCCCATGTGCAAAGCTTAGTTTTTCTGCACAAACCCAGATTTGTGCAGATGTCCATATTCTAAAGCCCTGTTATGGGCAAACAAGTTTTGTCCAGGAGATTTTCTGAGGTTGGCACAATACAAATGGAAAGTCATGGACCTGAAATCTGGTGAAGTCCTGTAATCACAGAGTGCAAGGTAATTTTGCATGGTCCCCTTGTATGGTGCAGATATACACAATTATCCCTGTTACTAATGATGCCATGCCACAGATTATAGCCACAACTGAAGACACAGCCCCTTCCTGTTGTCAAATGGACCCCTCCATGGTACCATCACTCACTGTGTCCACAGCATGGTCCTGCAGGTGCATATGGCAACCAGTGCATTTTGGGAGAGGGTGCACTTTTAGGTTTCTTCAGCTAATGTAGTTAATGTCAGTAATTGTTTGATATGCCATGCTAGGCCCTCAGCCTATCATGCAGCACATGGCACACCAAACAATTACTGTGATTCACTGCAACAGCAAAGTAAGCCTAAATGTGCAGAACAAAAATGGAATAAAAAAAATACGGAACAAAAGGTAACACTTTCACAGTCACTGACAACAATCATCCCAGTAAGGAAAAAACAGTATTTTTCTTCACTTGTACTGCCATGGAAGCCATTTAAGGCATACCATGTAGCACATAGCCCAGTTACTGAGATACACTGCAACAGCAGCCAAATGAGCCTAAAACTGCACAAAAACAATGAACAGGGTTGATGTTTTTGGTGACTGCAACCCGGTTACCATCAATTACAGTCATTTTACATCCATTTTTGGTGTTTTGCCCTTTTAGGCTCATTTTACTGTTGCAGTGAATCTCAGTAATTGTTTAATGTGCCATGCTAGACTCTTGGCCTAACACGCAGCTCATGACACACCTAATGATCACAAAACATATTGCTGAAATGTAAATGGTTCTGTGCAGGCGTTTGGGTGCTCAGTGTTGAGTCGGTGGGTGCAATATGTTTTTTTAAAAAAATTGCCATCTTATAGACTCCTGTGGATCTGAGAAATCTGTGGATTACCCAATGCTTCATTTACTCCTGCTGTTATTTGCTTTTCTGCTGCTAAATGGCTTCAATGCACTTGCACATAAAATAAATAAGTACTGTGAGTATGTTTGGAGTGCTGACCATTTTCTGTTCTACAGAAGTGTTTTTAAAAATAAATATGATATTAACCAGGATTTCTTTTAAGTTTAGCAGATAAGCAGGTAGTTTAAAAGTAGTTCTGGTGTTCTGATGCCTCCAACACAATATAAGCCCCTAAAGAGATCAGGTCTACACAAACTGAGCACCTAGAGAGAGCAGGTCCTATTCATTTACTCCCCATACAACATGTATTTTATTTCTCATTACAGAACTCTCAAACTGTAGATATGGTGTTCTGATGCCTAATACAAAATGAGCCCAGCACTAACCAGGTCCAATTGATATACTCCCCAAAACTGCAGTTTTTTGCCAGTACAGAACAAACTATTTAGCAACAGTAACATTAAAGGTGCCCTGATAGAGAATAGGATCACACAAATGCCCCCCACAGGGACCAGGCTACACAGAATGATCCCCATGCAGAGACTTGGTCTAGAATAGGTAAATATGTATAACCATTTAATCTAGGAAACCTGCAGTTGTTCAACTTTAAAATGCTTTATAATCAACTCTCTCTGCCCCTACCCCACCCTTCGTACCCCGAGCTCAGCATCTTGGGACCATGAGGCAAGGTCCGACTACACGTCTCTGTGTTTCCCAAAAAGCAAATGTGTACCTTTACAATCTGTAGACATCTGACACACCGGGGAACAAAAGAGCAGCTGAAGCTGCATAACTCCAAACTTTAGGAAGGCAACATGTCTTGTCTAGAATGTAGGTGGCAGTATAAAGAATACAGACCCACCAGGTCCACAGCTTTAAAGAGCCATGGGGTGATGACTGAAGGTGTCAGCATGCATTTCTGGTTCTGGACATTCTGGGCTGGTGGAGGAACCAATAGTAACATGGGTAACAAAAGAACATGAAAATAACACACCATGGAAAAAGGGAATTTTCTAAATAAATGAGTTATAACAAACTGCAAGGTTCTGGCAGCATGTCAGTAACAGAAAGAAGGTCACCAGACACAATAATGCTTTTGGACCACAGTTCATGCAAATTAAAGGCACAGTCTGCTTAGGATGAGGTACTAGATGGACACTACATGTAATGAACGTTACAGCTGTATAAAATGATTAAATAAAAGGCAAAAACTTTTATTCTGTACAGGGAGTTCTTGGGGGAGGCTTAAATGAAGTAGTTAGATAACACATTAACAACAGCTGAGTTTCTAAGGCACAATAAAGGGCTGTATTTAAATACTTAAATTGGGAATGGAAGCAATGTCACAAAATGGAACCCTATTTGAAGGGGTAAATCGATGTTTGTGATAAAACTGAAAGAGCACAGTGGAACCAAATTGGGTCGTGTTATGTTTACTATCTCTCCTAATATGGGACTACAAATTAGGTGTGTCATGTGAACCTTTTAACAATTCAGCAAAAAGTTACAGGGTGTCAATGTGCAGTAGGTATGAGTCTCTCGAATACTGTATTCATGCCTATATATATATATATATATATATATATATATACACACATATATCTATATGTGTGTGTGTGTGTATATATATATATCTACACACACACATATATACTCATATACACATACATTATAGTGGCACAGTAGTGCCACTATAGTTAGGGTTGAGGAGCCATTTACATGTTAAACCCAAACATTTGCACCTTAATAACTTTGCAACTGTTCAACGAATTTACCTGAAATTTTGAATGAACGATCAAGAATCATACATCTTGGGATCTGCCAACTTTCATACTGTTTGGATGTATGGCTGTGGAGTTATTAAGCAAGATCTGCATGATCTGCATGCACTTTTACGCTTTTTTGAATTCTTTGCTCATTCCTACAGATTGCACGGTTTGCGCAACTGGTGTGAAAACTTCAGGGAATGTGCGGCCAGGTTCCCCAATGTGCCTTTTGAAGATTTTGTGAAAAAATATTAAATGGTTCAAAAGTTATTCAAAAAAACAATTTCCTATTCTAAGTCAATGGGAAAAGTTAACAAAAAGTTCGACAGTGTCGCAAATGCACTTTTTAGTGTTGCAAATGGCCCTAGTAGTGTCGCAAATCTGCCATTTTGTTTTCAGTTGGTGATCAGAGAAATGCTTGGCATTTAAATTTGGGACCCTCTAACAACACAATTCTTTTTGTGTTTACCTAGTCGGACCCTGAGGATGCTAGGCATGTCTTTACTTTAAGGTTAAACACCCTAGAAATATGTTTTTCCAATTTCTGGAAAAAGCAGTGTCACGAAGTAGTGTCACATGCATGACACTTTTGCAAATGCTTGTGAAAGCTGTTGAAAATCACAACACTACTTTTTCAGACTATGGCCAAAATGACAGCAGTTCTTTGCCACCCTGCTGCAAATGAACGGTTTGGTCTTTGAGGCTGAAATTTGGAGGGATGGTAGCCAACATCTCACAGATGTGCATTTTGGTGGTTTTTGACAAAATATTGCATGGATGCAAAGTTATGGTACTCTGAAGTTGACACTTTTTCCTATAGACTAACATTGCGGCCTCTGCTGCATAACAGGAATTCTTTGCCACCCTGCTGCAAAATAACGGTTTTGTCTTTTAGACTGAAATTTGGAGGGAAGAAAGGTAACATTCCACAGATGTGTCTTTTGGTGGTTTGGTGAAAAAATATTACAGGGAGCCAAAGTTATGGCACTCCGAACTTCTCTTTTTTCCCCATAGGATAATATTACAGCATTCGCCATGCCTTTCAGGGCCCGTATCTCAGAAACGGTGTGAGATACGGACTTTTCGTCAGAAAAACACTTAGCCCCCTTATAGGGCCTAAGTGCAAAACTAGCCAGGAAAGTCATAAATCATATGACTTTTACATTTTTTTTCTACATAGTACGGTTCCTGAGATATAAGTAATTTAGTATTCCAACTCCTCATTTTCTGCTCTGAGAACCATCATTATGCATAGATTCTTTGTACTCACTGTCTTTCTTTATGCAGCTTTTGGGGAAAACCAGCCTGTGCGCTTACATTACTATTACCATTACCATTTTCGCTTGCGGTTCCATTCCCGTTTCACTTACCGTTCACATCTACGACACCATGTGCGCATTACATTCACTATTTCTCGTTATCATTCCCAAAAAGAAGGGAAATTAGGGCAAAAAACTCCATTTATTGCATTAGTTAGGGTTGTTCCACACCGACAAAAGCAAGAAAATTCGGTGTTAGGGTTGAAAGCCCCCCTTGGCCCCCCAGCCCACACCCCCAACTGGCATCGGGGTGTGCATTAGGGTTGTTGGTCCTTACTCTCACCCCATTCTCCTCACCTCTGCTTCTTTACACATGTGATGGGGTGAGAGTTATGGCTGATAACCCTACGCGCACTCCGATGCCGAGTTGGGGGGGGCGGGGCTAAGGGGGTTTCAACCCTAACATCGAATTTCCTCACTTTTGTCACTGTGGAACAACCTCTACTGCTGCATTAAATGGAGTTTTTGCTCTAATATATATATATATATATATATATACACACACACTGTATATGTATGTATGTTGCTCTGGAAGTGCAGGACCTGGAGCACTTCCATTTGTAGGACATCAGCAACCAAATTGTCAGCATAGGCTTCTTTTTACCCCACCTCATATACTTGGTACTGAAATTTTTCAAATCCCTACCAAAACATGATTCTGCACCACTGCAACACCATTCCATGCCACCGGTATGAAAAGACAGTTTTGGCAGGATTTCAAAAATGAAAGCTGTCACATTTTTTGAGGTGGTGTAAAAAATGGCTATATTGAAAATTTGAGGTCAAAATATTTAAAAATACCGAAATTACAAGCGAGCGTAGCAACATTTCAACAGATGCACTAAAATTGCCATTTGTACATAGTTTGACCCCAAATTTTCAACACACCCCAATTATGAACCCACCTCATTAAAAAGGGCAGTGAAAACTTTCAAATCCTGCCCAAAATATGATTTTACCATGTGACCTTTCAGGCTGGATTTACATAATTCCACCACCATTGTTCATGAGGTGGGTTCTTGAAAAGGCCATGTTGAAAATTTGGTGTAAAAATATACAGAAGTGGCACAGTTATACACCAAAATTGAAATCCCCATTGAAATGCACTGAATCACATTTACCTTACTTTCTCATATAGCAATCATCGTTTCCAGCAGCAAGACGTGTCTTTGATTGGAGAGTGGAACTTCACCCTGGGACCTGTTCAGGTTAGTGAGTGTGTGTGTGGGAGGGGGTGAGGTAGTTGATGCTGAGTGGGAGGTTGGTGTGGGGGGTGGTTGGATCAGTGAGGTACCATTTCCTTTTTTTACAGGTTTTAAAAAAAAAAGGACACAGAGGGACTGTTTTTTTTTATTTCAGACAGGATGGTGATTGGAGGGTGGTGGGTGCCACTAGATGCCAGGGAAAGAAAAAATGTCAATGAGGAAGGTGATTGGAGGTTGGGGGTGCCACTAGACACCAAGGAAAAATACAATAATTATGGGGCTGGAGACTGGAGTGTGGGGGCACCATTAAACACCAGGGAAGTATTTAATCATTAGAGGGACAGTGATCCAAGGGAGGGGGTTCCACTAGACACCAGGGAAATAAGAAATAATAAAACGGGTGGCAATCAGAGGGTGGGGTGCCACTAGACACCAGGGAAAAACTAATTACAGGGATAGCGATTGGAGGGTGAAGGGGTGCCACTATACACAAGGGGAATGTTAAACAACATGGGGTCAGTGATTCATACAAAAATGCTCATATATTGTTGTAAATTTTCAGAAGCTAGTCACAAAAAAGGATTTAAAATGTGAAAAAAAAAATCATTTAAGGGTAATTTCTTTAACAGTTAACTACAAAATCCACCTAAAGGGGCCCCGGTGAGCAAGATATATGTCTTGGTCTCTCTGCAAGATGTCATTTTTGTGGTTTTTGAAATTTTGTTTTTTAGAAAAAAATGGAAAAGGTGAATGCTCAAATAAAAAGGATTTTCCCCCTCACAAAAAAGGATTGACCCCCTTAAAAAATGATTCTTTTTGTTTCATACAGTTATTTTGAAGTACTTACTGAGCATGCTCAGAATCTGAAATTTTAAAATTTAATAACTTTGGAACAAATTATTTTTTCACCGAACCAGCAGAAGGCAGATTGGTGGGCCAGGCTCTTTCTACCCTGAAAACATCAGATCAAAATTCTAAACTATCTTGGTGCTATGGCCCTTCAAAAGAACAGCAAATCAGCCCCCAAAATTCACTTTTTTTTGCTATCCAGATCTTGGAACTTACACATCTGACCAGAGCAAAACTCGGAACATCAAGAGATCCACCCCACGATACCACTTTCATGCAAATCCATTGAACAGCTGCAAAGTTATTAAAGTGCAAAAATTGGGATTTAACATTAAACTGCCTACTCAACCTAAATATAGTGGCACTAGCGCACCATTATAACAGATAGATAGACAAGCAGACAGATAGACAGATAGAGATATAAAATAGTGGAGCAGCAGCACCACTGTACTTAGGGTTGAGAAAGCACTTCTGCATGTACATCCTTAATTTTCAGCATTCATAAATTGGCCTTCTTTGCACTGAAGCTTGGACTTGACAACATAAAACTTGGCATGCATAATGCATAGACACAGATCACTGTGTCCAAGCAATTTAAGGTTGGTGTTGCTGTTGACAAGTTCTGGAAGGTTAAACATGTGCTATGATTTGGTTTTTAATATTTCTTTGCTTAATAAGAACTAAAACTGCTGAAAGTTGAAACTTAAAACTTTTAGGTTCATTAGATCTATGAACAAGCGTTTTCCATTATATATTTGTTTGCATATGCACAGTTCCATTAATCATAAAGTGTTTTTTCAACTGCAAAGTAAACATGGTGTCATGAAATGAAAATGTGACTTGAAATTGGTGCTATGATGTATTGTTTCATGAGAAGACTGACAAGAACTTCAAATTTGATAATTTTTGCTCATTTTTGTATCATCATCGATAATTAAAGATATGCCAAGAGCTGAAACTGCTGTTCAGATGAACATGGCATGAGAACTGGAAGGCACTTCTGTTTTAAACACAGACACTTTTTTGCTCGTCAATAACTATAAAATGACTAAGAGTTGAAACCTGAAATTTTCAGGTTTATCACATTTCAAACCAAGATTTGACCTTTCACTTTTTTTTAAATATACATTTTAAATTATTAACAGAATAAAAAGAGTGCTTATGTATGCTCAGTTCTATTTTTCATAAGATGCCTTCATGCAACAGAAAGAAAAATTACAGCATGTGAGATAGTGTCATAAGATGAATATGTTGTCATGCGACAGACAAGTTGTGAGAACTGTTCTCATGAGTTAATTCAAGGACTGTTTGCCATTAAAAGTATTGGTCCAGGGACTGTCAACTCAATGTTGTGTATAGCATCTGTTATGTATTTTTGGTTTTCAAAAAGTAAAGAAATTAATTGCAGAAAGCTAAGTTACACAAAAGAGTTAAAAGTAGGGAAATGCACTGTTAGGGTAAAACGTCCTCTGATCCTTGATGAATGTGTGGCATGGTGTTACTCATATTTAAATGATCATGCAAAGCAGCATTGGCATTGCCCTAACTTTGGCACCCTATGTCCAAGAATTTGTGTGTGTGTGTGTGTGTGACAGTTTTAGTGCACATAGAAAGACAATGCCAGAGTTAGGGCAATGTAAATGATGCATTACATGATCATTTAGACCCCAAGAAACACCAAGCCACAGAGTCACCAAGGCTCAGGGAACTTTTTTCCCTAACACTGCATTTTCTTTCTTTTGATACTTTGCACTTTAACCATAACTGATGCATTAATGGCATTTAAGAAAAATATACTGTATATATCCATTGGAAAACTAGGTTAAGGCAGTGTTAGAGCTGCAACCCCAAACAACTCAATTCCCACAAAGCTTGGAAATCTTGTGTTAGGGTCCACAATACAAACTCCCACCTCCTTCACAATCCTGTACTCTTGTGACTCAATTGCAAGCTAAAGGTCATATTCCATGCTGAAGGTTGTGTGGTTCATGTTATTCTGTGTCTTATGCAATGTTGCACAATTATCACACAGTTATATTCTTGCTTATGCATGGACTCATGGACCCTGTAGATAGTATGACATCCTTTTTAAAACCAGTAATTTGCTTCACATATCACTATGTAGGGTATCTACTATCCACTTGTAACTTGCTTCATATACCTACAAAAAGGCCTTATGTAAAATAGTATAAATGCCCCAGATATGTAACTTGCTTTCAATAGTTACAAGTAGGTATCCTACAGAAGGTGACGTAAGTGTACAATATAAGCAGCACTTCACAGAGGACACACAGTAACTTTACAACAAGTGAACAATATGCAATACTGCATCTTGTATGGCTTGCAGAGTTGCATGGCAACAAAAAAAATGTATATAAAATGATTGTCATACTGTATACATAACTCAAAAAGGCCTACACTACACGACATACAACTTTACAATCCTTGTCTTACTATGTGTATGGGTCTCTAGGCCCTGTGTGAAGCAAATTACAAATCTCTAACAAGTCTGTGCTTTGTGCAGGGTTTGTAATAGTGTGTGCAAAGAAAGCAATGTGTCATGAATTAATATAAACTTCTAAAGTTATGCCCCACAGCCATTCTAGTTGCTGAGCTAAAATGTATAGGACATGTATGAAACACTAGACCTGTGTGGCATGAGATAGGGTTTGGGGGAGGGATGCATGAGTTAGGGCTGCCATTTAGAAATGTTGAATAGCATGGCCCTGCATGAGCTACCAGACTGTTCATGCATTACCCTATAGCTTTGCCTTTGGTCACAAGAGTAGGGGATGGGAAGATAGATGTGAGTTAGGATTACAAACCCTAATTAAAGATTTCTAAACTTTGTGGGATTTATGTTTTGTGTTGAGGCCACCCTAAATCTGCATTAATGTTCCTTTTTGCAACAAAGTTCCTTGGTGCTTGAGAGAGAGTAGAGTGATAACTTGCTTTGCACAATGCCTTTGAGGCCCTGGGGGATTCAGGAGGTAAGTCCTAAGCTGCATTTTATTTTTTTTGAATTATTATTATATTTTTGATCACTTCCTTTGTGGGGCTGGCAGGTGGCTCTGGCCCCTCCCTCAGAGGGGCTTGTTCCCCAGTTCTGGCATCATTGCACCAGTCCTTACCCCAGGAATTCCCCCACGGATTCCCCCCTCAATGGCAGGGCCTGTATGAGCAGCGATGACTTTCTCCCCTCCCCAGAACACAAATCTAGAATCCCAGGAGTCTGATGCGGGTGCAGCTAGGCCATCATGGAGCTTGCCAGCTCCAGTTTTCATAATTATCTTCACCTCCCTTGCTGCGGTTGCTCAAGCTCGTGTAGAGGCACGCGTATACAGCAATTCATGGCACTATCCCTACTCTAGCTACTCTCCATCTGCACTACCCTCGGGTCTCCACCCAGGGGAAGCCCTGCACCCATAATGTTATGCAGTGCATCTGGAGCAGTTGTGCAAGGGGCATGCCCATGCATATGGTGCACAGACCCATTCACAACCCAACTCAGAGGTGCATCTCTGGAGCAAGTCTAGAGATGTGCCTCCAAAAGATAAGCCTACAACAAGTAGACTTAAGTGGGTGTCCACCCACAGGCAAACTGCCATACTGTAGATGGCAGCATGGCAGCCTGACCACCCTGGCAGTCCAGGTCTCCCCCTTCCTGCCCATATCACTGATCCTGTTGAATAATCCCCTGTATGTTCTCTGGTAGTATAGTGGTAACCCCTCCCTGCCCATATCACCAATCCTGTTGAATAATCCCTTGCATGTTCCCTGGTGGTATAGTGGTACTCCCCTCCTTGCCCATATCACCGATCCTGAAAAATAATCCCCTATATGTTCCCTGGTGGTATGGTGGTACCCCCCTCCTGTCCATATCATCAACCCTGTTGAATAATCCTCTATGTGTTCCCTGGTAGTATAGTGGTACCCCCCTCCCTGTCCATATCACTGATCCTGTCAAATAATCCCCTGTATGTTCCTTTGTGGTATAGTGGTACCTCCCTCCCTGCCCGTATCACCGATCCTGTAGAATAATCCCCTGTATGTTTCCTGGTGGTATAGTGGTACCCAACTCCCATCCCTGACCCGATCGCATTGTGAAATAACCCTGGTGGTCCAGTGGACCCCCACCAACTCAGGCACCCTCAACCCACCCTGCTCCCCCATCCCAGCATGGGTAGAAGGCTGGCAGGCAGCTCAACCCTCCTGCACACTGCCATGGCTGCCCACTAACTGTGCTGTCCATGAATGACAGCATACTGTACAACTGTAAATGCATTGGAAGACCTTGCTGACCAATGGGCTTGCAACATGTACTGCATGCTGTCATTCACAACTTTGGGAATGTGCCAGTACACACTGGCTGCCCATTGGTCAACAAGGGCTACCAATGCACTTACAGTTGTACAGTACACTGTCATTCACAGACAGCACATTTGGTGGGCAGCCGTGGTGGTGTACAAGGTGGGTTGAGCTGCCCACTGGCCTTCTACCCATGCTGGGATGGGGAGGTGTGGGGTGGCATGCCTGAGTGGGTGGGGGGTCCACTGGACCACTGGGGTTATTTCAGATGTACATTTCACAATGCGATCGGGTCAAGCATGGGAAGGGGGTACCACTATACCACCAGGGAACATACAGGGACTTATTTGACAGGATTGGTGATTCAGGCAAGGAGGGGGTACCACAATACCACCAGGGAACATACAGTATGCTGTCATTCACAGACAGCACAGTTGGTGGGCACCCGTGGTGGTGTACAGGTGGGTTGAGCTGCCCACCGGCCTTCTACCCATGCTAGGATGGTGTAGCAGGGTGGGGTGGGGTGCTTGAGTGGGTGGGGGGTCCCCTAGAGCACTGGGGTTATTTTGGATGAACTTTTCACAATGCAATCAGGTCAGGGATGGGAAGGGGGTACCACTATACCACCAGGGAACACACAGGGGCTTATTTGACAGGATTAGTGATTCAGGTGGGGGGTACCACAATACCACCAGGGAACATACAAGGGATTATCCAACAGGATCAGTGATATGAGCATGGAGGGGGAGTACCACTATACCACCAGAGCTATGTACGAGGACTGTTATAAATAATCAGGGCTATGGCTGGGGGGGGCATTGGACTACCACGGGTGTTGGTATGTGCTGTGCTGCCGCACTTGCAGGGCACCTGGTGTGTTCCGCCTTGCATATCCCTGCCATACTCATGCAAATGGAGCCATTGTGACTTGCATGTCTAATGGCCCCATTTGCATGTTAGTGGCTATGAATGGCAGCTTTGGGAGCCACACATCTGGAGATGCACTGCCCCATTGATTTCCCAGCCTGAAAAGGGGGTTTTGCTGGCACAACCCAGGCTGGGCTCACCTGTGGCATTCACAGAGAGGAGGCGCCAGGGCCATCCCCCAGCGCGATGTCTGTGAATACCACAGTATGTGCTCATTTGTGCCGAGGCATCTGAGATGTATCAAGTGCAAGTGCTTTGTGAATACTGCCCATTTTGTTCATGTAGGACAAGTATATTCAAAATATGATTATGAAATTTACATTTTCAGAAACGTTCTAAAGATTTTTTTTTATGAATGTGTTTTGTTTAGTTACAAATATCTAATTAATAATTAAAATTAAAAACACATTGTGTGTCTCATTATACCTCTTCCTCACAAACACAATAGCAACACCCTTAACACTGAAGTACTTGAAAAGTTATATTACATTAAAATTTTTGTTCATGTTGAACTTTAACACTAAAAAAAAAAACCTTTGCACAGCACATAGGTTTTGAAAAGTGCTGTGCGGTGGTTATGTTTAAAATCTTTGTGCAACACATAGATTTTCAAAACTATCATGGATTTCTTTACAAATGTTTTGTGTTTAATTAAAAATAGTTACTTAGTAATTAAATAAAAAAAGGGTATCTTTTTATATTCCTCCCTTACAAACACTGCTGTATCACCGTTAGCATTTATGAATTTAATAAATTATACTATAGTAATATTTTTGTTCATGTGCTGGCCTGACAGGACTGTGGTTGCACCATACTTGCAGTGCTGGTATTTGACAAACCCAGATCATAGAGCATGGCTGAGGGATGAGTTTCAAGTATCCCAGAGGATGCTCATCTCCTCAGACTGGATAGTTGCCCATCTGTCAGTGCTATAGCACCTTCTGGGGGATCTGAGGAGACAAATGCCTGTAGAGTGGCAGTTTAGACAGGGTGGATATCCTGGTCATAGCAGCAAGCACACCTATTGTATGCACATGCAGCATGTTGATGCCAGCATATGGGGGTAGAAGAAATGGGAAGCTACTAGCCCTGACAGTAGATTAAATCCCCATCCTGTGGTATGCTTGGACCATGCAGCAATTGTTTCCAGCATAAATACCAGACCCTCGACTGCATTATGATTCTGGAGGGGTAGCTGCCCCATAGGCCCTTGCTGTGAAGGGTTATTCATGTTAGCAGGAGGTAAGTTAATATCTGGGGTTCTGGACAGCTAACAGGGCTAAGTGGTGGTAATGGATGACAAGGCACAGATGGGGGTTGGGGCTGGAGGGAGAAACATTTTTTTTGTGTGTGTGTCTTTTTCTTCCCTTCCCAACCAATTTTCCTTCCCACCAGACCTCCCATCCCCATCACCCCAGCTTGCCCCAGGACTTACCTCTCCCAGTATCCCCCACAGCTTGCCCTCCATGGCAGGGGGCAGGGAGACCTTCAACCTGCTGGACCAGATCCAGATATGGGAAGCACCTGAGTTACTGGGTGTGGAGCCTACAGAGGCCGGTGGTCACTGTGTAGGACCGGGATATTTTCCCATTTTCTCCCCAGCATGGAGGTAGTGGCATGCAATAATGCCAATGGCAGTGTTGCATATAGTCCCATGTGCAGTGCACTGGGTGTCTGCCCTGCCTCCACCCCCATTGTGCCATGTCAGTGTGCCAACCCCCAGCTTCCGCCAGTAGCCAGGCTAACAATGACCACTGATCCCCTCCCTCCATGGGAGAGGAGAACAGTCCTCCAGATGCTCAATCCTCTCCCTCCCCAGCCTACCCCAACAACTTGCTTGCACTGTGAACATGGGTCACCAACGTGGCAGAAGGTAAGGCACTGATGCCTCAGCCCTCCATGCCACTGGGCTAGAATTAAAAAAAACTAATTAAAAAAAGGTTTTGTTCATGTGGAAATTAACAGTAATTAAAACCTTCCCACAGCACATAGGTTTTAAAAATCAACAAAAAAGTACCAGGTACTTTGTTCACACAGCACTTTGATTTTGCAAATAGTTGAGAAGCATATAGACTTTGATAAATGTTACATACATAATTTTTCTGCCAAAGTGAACATTTCTGTCCAATTAATCATTCAAACTTAAAAATGAATTAATATTTAATTAATATTTTTTCCACCAAACCACACAAAGGATCTATTACTCCATAACATCTAACAAAGCTATACATTTCAGAATTTTACTATTTTATTTTCCTTCAGATGACAAAAATATTTGACAAAATACATACATTTATAGCTCACAAGTGGCCAAATTTCTACAAAACTTTCCATGTTACACTATTAGACCCTCTGGCTGTGATAATACGTTCCACATTTCATGTGAAGATCCCAATGCCACTCATTTTCATATTATGTGGTCTTGCCCCAGAGTTACTCCTTTTTTCCGGAAGCTTGAAGGGGCACTACAGGAAAATGTTCTGCCCCAAATAATTATTTCTAAAGAGCTCATTCTTTTAATACTATATCTCCAGGGTATGAAGGACCCAACTAGCAAATACTTGTTAGGTACATATTGCTGGGCACCATAAAGAAATGTATAACAAAGTACTGGTTAAAAAAAAGATACCCATGCTGGCTGACTGGATGGCATTGATTAATTTTCTTTATCTTTTAGAAATCTTGACTTATACTATTAGAAATCAAGCAGACAAAGCTCAGAATATGTAGGACAACTGGGTATTGTATGTTATGGCTAGGGACCCATCCTTTCTCGCATAACCTATGTAACTGGCTCTCTCTGAACTTACAGTGACCAGAGGGGACAGATGGAGAGAGAGATGGGTCCTCTTACCTGCTCTGTGCCTTTCTCTTTGGGATACTTCTGAATGGATGTTAGTTTGGGGCTTGGGGGTGGGTGCCAAAACCTATGGGCCTTTTTTCCCCGTAACTGATACAAATTGTTTTCTCAAGTATATTGAATGACATGACAAATGTACTTGTCTCTCAGCTTTAGTGTTGTTTGTCATTGTGTGCACTACCAAAAATTTAATAAACTATGATTAGATAAAAAAAATACATTTGACATGTCACAATTCTAGGGAAGATCGGAAGGTTGTGGGTTCTAACCCCGCACTGAGAACTTCAGATAAATCCCAATACTGACACCGTAGTGCATCATGAGGGGGGTGCTGCATTCTGAGGTGCCATCTTTCAGATGGGACATTGAACTGATATCCCATCTGCCTGTTCTGGTGGTTCTTCAGGTGGATGCTAAAGACCCATGGCACTTCTTGAAAAAGAGTAGGGGAAGTTTATTAGGGAAAAATCATACATCAAACAAATTACACAATAATTTCAGAAAATAAAGAAAAAGTAGTTTTTTGCAACAAAATAAAAGGATCACATAAACCAAGCATAAAAGAAAACATCAGTGTGCAATTAAGGAAAACCATAGTAGATGAGCAACATCAATTTTGTGCTTCAAGTAACAGGTGCATCAGTATCAGTATCAGTATTAGTATCAGTATCAGTATTCCATGGCATGTTTCTTCAAGAGGTATTTAAAAAAATAACTGTGATCCACTAAGATTTAGCAAAATAAATAGGTTGCAATTCTTGCATGATTGTTATAATTAATTCAGTATGGGTTATCTGTTTTTGCTGTAGCGCGGACAAGCATCTGGAGTTCCAAATGAACCATTTTATTACAGTAAATATTACATGAAGGGTGTTTTTATCCCATTTCCTCCAGTTCTGTGGGTAAGAACCATAAAACATCATATCATGCATAATGTTAGAAAAGAGAAATGCTGACCAATAATATGCCAAAGATTTCCAAAAACCCTGTATATACATCCAAGTAAAATACAAATGGTCTACAGTTTCGAGTTGTTGGTTACAAGTGATTCTGCTGCAGTACCTCTCTTCCAACTGTTTGTGTTTTTGGTTACTTTTAACATTGGTTCTGTTATGACATGAAAGCCAGTGTATGTCCTACATTCTGGGTGGGATTCTGATGTGAGTTAAAAGGTCTGTTAAATGTTCTTGTAAAGATGGAGGCAAGATGGAAAAGTGAGCGGTTCAGTGTGGGCCATGTAAATAATATGAGTGTATAACGTCTTCCTATGTGATGTTAAAATCAGAGCGCTTATTATTTTCCACATTTTAAGCTTTAGAAAATATTCCTGAACATAAGGAGGAGTTAAAGCAGAAGAAACCAAAATTCTAAGATTTCCAGAGTCCCATTGTTTGAAAAAAAAAAACAAAGGCTGCTCCAACTTTTTCCTGTATGAAAAAGTAAAGGCTTAAAGTTAGCAGAAAAAAAGATCGAATAAAAAAACACCAAGGGGTTCACCATGTTTAAACCTCCTTTTTGAACAGGGAGGTATAGGATATTCCTTTTAATGGGGTTCAAATGGCTGCCCCAAACAGCTTGAAAAAAAATACTAAACAGAGTGGTTTACAATGCTTTCGGGGTACTTGACTGAAGAAAAGGAAGAGTGGAACTAAAAATGTCTAATTAATACCACCCTCTTTTTTCCCCATCTGCCATTGATTCCAATGGGCTACCAGGGTCTTTTCTTGGTTCAATTTGGGTTCCCAGTTTAGACGGTCCATATGGCCTCTTCCATAAATGATATCTAGTATAGTCACCAGGACAGCACAAATTTGTGCACCTGCAACAGTGGGAGCATGAAAATCAGGGGTTCTGAGGCTCCTAAAATGTTCCATAAGTACTACAAGGCTGTAAAGCTATCTCAGTCGAATGTATTGTAGAAGTCAGAATGCCGAGGTCATTGGCATAGGCAATTGCTTTGTAAGGCAACAGTCCTTCCTCACATTGTAAGTATTGTATACAGGTGAAGGAATTTAAGGCTCTCAAAAGGGGATCTATACTAAAAATGTACAATAATGGGCTCAGAGGACAGCCCTGTCACACACCCCATTTCATGGGGATTAAAGGCCCCTTCCAACCATTCACCAGTGGGTGAACTGTAGCTGTTCTGTACAGTCATTGGATCCAACCAATGAAGGTTGATGGAATTCCATATTGTTTTAGGGTATTCCACAGATATTTGTGGTTGACTGAGTTGAAGACTTTGGATTGGTCCAATGAGAGGATAAAGCCGTGTGTTTTATCAGTGTTCCCTCTTTCAAATATTTCCTGGAGAAGTATTAAGTGGTCAGTAATTTAGTGCTCCAGAATGGAACACGTTTGGGCTTGGGAAATGACAGTTTGTACAATAGGTAAAAGTCTGGAATTTAGAATTTTGGTAAGAATCTTAAAATCAGTATTCAGGAGACCGATAGGACTCCAATTATTTATGTTCCTTCTATCGCCTTTCTTATGTAAATACATGAGTAGACCCTCTGACATGTCCAATGGCATATTCTGGGTAGACAGGATATCTGTAAACACCCATGTCAATTCTTGGGCAAGTTCAATTCCTAATAGTTTATACAATTCACTTGTCAGTCCATCTATGCCTGGGGCTCTATCAGTTGGTAATACAGAGATTGATGAAAGGATCTCAGCAGGTTGAATATCTTTAGTGAGACTGGTGGCTAAGTCTACTGGAGACTGAGGAAGATGGAAACTCTCAAATAAAGCAGAGCATTAGGAATTATCAATATTGTGTCCCTGAAAAAGAGTGTTAATGATTTTGGTGTCTAGAACAAATGCCCTTCCTGGGACTAAATCAATTTTATGAGGTTAAAGGTGATAGGAAACAGTTTTTAGACCTCTAGATGCCCTCTAGTTATTCTTTTATTGGCTACCAACAATTCAGATAAGTTTTTGACCTTTTTGTTAAATTAATAATCTAGTTTTGTTGCCTTTGTAACTACCCTGAATTTCTCTCTGCTCAGCAGTTGCTGCTCTCTGTTTTCATACTGCCTTAACATTCTATGACATCAGGAACACCAATTCCAGGCCATTCAGATGAATAGCATGGAATGGGAGTTTCTGATGTCTTAGAATTATGAAAATCAAGAGCAGCAGCTGGTGAGGAGAGTGGAACTCAATGTAGATCTGAAGGCACCCCAA
The DNA here is from genome assembly GCA_016271365.2 of Neoceratodus forsteri. NCBI lineage: Eukaryota > Metazoa > Chordata > Ceratodontiformes > Ceratodontidae > Neoceratodus > Neoceratodus forsteri. The sequence goes on from CM028133.1 coordinate 782,946,801, forward strand.
AGCTAGATTATTTATTTATCAAAAAAAATCATCAAAGTATATCAGAATACATAACTGGCATAGAAAGGAAGATGGCAGTTAACTATGTAAAAGTCATTTCCTATCTCCTTTAACATCTATATTCTAAAACAAAATACCTAAACGTAAGCATGCATCAGGACCTATCCAGTAAGAGGGGCCCACATACCATGCTTTCACTACTCTTGATAATTCTGAAATTGAATGTAACCTTGTATTTTTTTTTATTTTATTTATTTAGTTTTTGTTGACCGGGTAAGTGCACTAGACAAATCCTGCCTATTTTCAGGCACGACCCAGGGTGAGAGAGGGATACAGATGAATGCCAACTGACCTTGAACCAGATTAAGCTGTTGGTGGTATTTTGAGTGAATGAGGGAAATTTGGCCAGGACACAGAGAAATTCCCTTACTCATTTCGATAAGTGCCATGGGATCTTTAACATCCACCTGAACTACCACCAATCCAGGCAGATGGGACCTCGGTTTAATGTCTCATCCGAAAGACGGCACCTCAGAAATGCAGCACCCCTCTCATGCTGCACTACAGTGTCAGTACTGGGATATTAACCCAAGTGCCAGATGTGGGAACTGAACCCACAGCCCTCTGATCTCCTGGCCTCAGAGGCGAGTGTGCTACCTACTGAGCCACTGACACTGCTATATTAGCCTATATACGTTGTAGCCTGTATAAAGGTAACTTGAGAAGGGAAAGAGATAAGGTGGGAAAAACAGCACCCTCTTTTCCTGTTACTCTTTATGCTATTAATGTTACTAGTACTAAATTACAGAAAAGGTGCCATAGGTAGTTGAATGAAAAATATCTAACAGCCTACATCTATCAGGGCATTTTTTTACTTTTTTGACTTTATACCATCAGCTTTTTTCTATTTTGCCTGGTTTTTACCAGAAGCATCTGCCAATTTCTGAAGGGGGTTCCTTGGTGTCTGAGGTCAGATCAGCTTGAGAAGAGCCAATGGAAGAAGTGTCAGATTCATTGCCTGATACATTAGGGGTGGCATGAAGTACATCAACCCTGTTGGTAAGGGGGATGTCTGTAGTTTTGGACACTTTGGGGGGGCAGAGGTCTTCAATCATTTCTTCACCTTGTGATCATCCAGCATTTATCAGGGTATGGGGGGAGGTGGTGTAGGGACATGCTATGCACTTCAGACTGTATTGGAACTTTATCCGGGGATGATTCCTCTGAAGGAGAGACCTGGGGATCCTGGGGAGAGGACACAAGGGGGTTCTCAAGTGCCTTATGAGGAGGCAAGGAGGGTTCCTCCTTATTAAGTAAAAGTCAGGACTGAGAAAGAGCTGCAGGAGAAGGCATTACAGCCATCTGTCCACCCTGGGAAATGGAAGACAGAACTATGGGGGCCCTGGGAGTGGGGGGGCCTTCAGACATGTTAGAGCATTGTGCCAAAGCAATACACAAATGCTATTCTTTGCTGTCTGCTTGGTCACTCTGATTGTGGGCAGCCCATGGACCATTATTATAAGTGTGTCCTTTAGTATCACATGAATTGCACACATGCTCATTCATGCAATAGCCACTGGTGTGGTCCAATTCATTTCACAGAGTGCAGTGAAGTTTGTCACAAAGCCTGCTCAAATGGCTAGTAGAGCCACAGCAGTAGCAAGCCTTTGGCTGATCAGCAAAAAAAAAAAGAACACCCCTATCCCTGCCCAAAAAGAAACAGTTAGGGAGATGAGTCAATCCTGTGTCCATGGAATTTAAAATCACATGTATGCACCATCCACCAGTCCACATCTGTTCAGTGTCTAGGATAGCCCCTTGGGACCCCAGGACTGTGCATTGTTTTTTTAGCCAGCACAGTAAGTCTGTTATGCTCACCCCGTCATTCTGAAAAAGTATGGTTATTGTTTCAAAGGCCAGTTTAGTCAAAGATACTGCTTCAAAGGGTGACCATATGGTTGTATGTTTTAAGGTATGAAACTTAGTCCAGAATTTTTCCGAGTCACTGGTTAGTTTAAAGCTAATGTCAAAAGCAGTCTCGACCGAGACATAGATTAATGCATATATCTCTGCTATATAAAAGCCCATGGATTCCTTTAATAGATTTTTTGCCAAGAATACTCGATTGGGAAAAAGGTCCAAACCCCCTTTATAATGGAGGCGGACCGCATTGTGCCATTTAGCAGGGTACAATGGCATCCTGAGAAAGGAAGCATATAGCCTAGAGGCAGATCCCATAGGTCATGGAAGAGAATTGTTAGAGTTACTGTTTTCTAGAGTAATTATGGGATTTGTATTGGGCGGTAATGGTTGCCTCAGTGGAGGTAGCAATGGCGCTTGGATAGGTGCTGAAGGCTCTAATGATATAGCCTGTTCTCTAATCACCATAACACTAGGGGTGGGTTCTGTCTGTAAGTTAAAAATTGGGTTTTGAATAAGTTGCAAGCCTTTTGGCAATGCAAGGGGGGAAAGTTCCCCATGACTGACTTCATCCATTTCAGAGTCATACACCCTTGTTTGTAGGTGGCTTAGTGAGAGTACAATTAGACTCAGTTTCTGAAACAGAGTGCTGTGCCTACAGCGATGTGCTATCAGTCTGGTCAGATGCTGTGACAGTAGTAATAGAAGTTTGTAAAGTCTGTGGGATTTATACTGGGGTAAAGCCCAATATCCATTTGCCTGTGTTTTTCTCCTGGGCCCAACCTGCCACTCGTAAAGTGGTTTCTACTGACCATTATTCTTCCCCCATATCTTTACTTTTTTGTTTTATGGCTGAATTTTTATTTTTTAGTATATGTGGGAGCTCACCTTAGAACAGACACTGCAGTGTCTGTAATTGCCATTCCCGGTGAAGCTCCCATGCATTTCTGTCCTGCAAAAACAGAAAGGTATTTTTTCCACTGCCACACATTAAATGAAAAGGTCTGCAGTAGTGTACCTGGCATCTGGCAGGGCATCTGTGGTGAGGGAGCTGTGGGGACAGTTGCTTCCATCAAAGTGCCTGCATCACAGGCTTTCAGTAAAGCCTTTCATCCATAGATCCAGCTATATGCTCCTCAGCTGGAGCAGTTCCAATTGATTCCATTGCCTTCTGCAGCTCCATCTTCCACGGCATGAACTGTGCTTCTTCTGCTGCAAGTTGTACCAGAAGGTCATCCTTCATCTGGTTACCTTGCTGTTCTGTGGGAACAGTAGAATTAGTGCTCCTTTCAGTAGGTAGTCATTTAAGAGTTTCAGTAGTAATGTTCTCTTCAGCTGTGACCTCTGTAACTTTCTTGATGGTCTCTGTCTCTGGAACCACTTCCATGGTCCTGTTGGTGTCAAAGAAAAACTTGGTCTCTGCACAGATAGGGGCAGGGGAGGAGACCTGCTCCCCAGCCTTCAACATATCCATCTCCTCTCCTGCAGCATCAGGAGTGGCCATTGATCTGATGGCTGGCATGTCCCCTACAGGTGAGTAGGGGAGTTTTCCTGGTGTCCTGGCCAAATTTTTCCCCATTCACTAAAATACCACCAACAGCTTAATCTGGTTCTGCATGTCAGTTTGCATCTGTATCTTCCCCCTGTCCCCTGGGATGAGGCTGAAAATAAACAGAATTGCCTAGTCCTCCTTTCCTGGTAAACAAAAATTAAAATAAACAAAGAAATAAAAGATGACCAATTTATACGCATTTGAAAACAGGGTTTAATCAGAAACCACAATACAACCCTAACTATAGGAACAATACCATGCCTATATGTTATACTGACACAGTAGCACCAGTTTAGTCAGGGTTAAGAGACAGGCTCTATGTTAAACCCCTAGTTTTCACAATCATAGCTCTGGCAGTGTTTAATGAAATTAGCTGAAACTTTGGATGCATTGTGTAGTAGGAAAAGTCTAAATATCTGGAAGGTTTCATGACAGTAGCTTGTGCAGTTTCTGAGATCTGCATATTTCATTTTCCTGTAGACTTCTAATTTTTTTCCCTACATTTAACATGAGTTTTTAGTTTTGCTCTCACCTACAGCCTACGTGGAATTATTTTTTTCCCCAAAACTTTTAGGGTAGAAGCCTGCTGTGCCAAGGTAGTGCCTTTGGAAGGATTTGTGAAAAAAATATTAAAGAGTTCTAGAGTTACTATATCAGGATGTAAAGTTTTTTGGTTTTTTTGCTGTTCTGAGCATGCCCAGTAGTGTTTCTGGGATAACGTTCTGATACGACAATAAAAATTCTGTTTTGCAAGACCATTTTTGTTTTCCCACCAATTGCTTCTCACAGCATGGAAAAACATTTTCATGTCTTGACAGCCATCATCTTGCCACCTCAAACTACAAATACATGGACAGTACATATACTGTAAATTATGTACTTTTAAAAAACAAACACCTGAGGCTAGAGAAATGGGATCAATGTAGCTATATTCTATTGTATGTTTTTTTTTTTGCCAGCAATGTTTTTCTGGGCACCCCAAAATCCAGGGTTTGATTTCATGTAATTTTATTTATTTATTTAATCTGGTAGGTTCATGGGCCAAAGACCCGTTTTCATGGGTGACCAGAGTGCATAAAGACATACAATTACATAGCACTTAATAAATATATAACATTACAAGCATAGAAAACATAGGGTACAGAATAATACTCACAAATAGTTTGGGTTATTGAAAACATGTGCAAAACAATCAAGAAGGTCAAATTGCACAGAACATTTACATTCACTGTCTGATAAATAATTTCTCAATACCTTTCTATATCTACACATTGTACAGTAGTTATGAGGCAATCAAACTTAGTCATGATTGTGTTAAAGAACTTTAATAATTTATACAACGTCTTCTGGCCAGATTAGTGAGAGGGGTTGTTTACCCATGTTCTCTGTATGAGAGGAATAAGGCTTCTTGAATGCTGAAGCCACAGCTGGAGTCATGCTGCCAGCTTCAGTTGAAGCAGTGAGCTGGTAATCCCCTATTCCCTATGTTTCTGTCTGTCTCTTGCTGTCTGTCTGTCTGTCTGTCTGTCTGTCTGTCTGTCTGTCTGTCTATCTATCTATCTATCTATCTATCTATCTATCTATCTAGTTGTCTGTCCATCCATCTAGCTAATTTAAATATATCTTAAGTGGACTAGGGTGCCCACTCCTGGTACTGCTTCTTTCTCCACCCCCCCCACATTGTTCATCCCCTTCCTAATGCTACCAATTTTATTTATCATACAAGCAGAATGGGTGCCCACACTGGTATCACTTTTCTTGACCCCCTCCCCTGAATGTTACCTATCTTCATTCCTGTAATGAAAATGGTACCCCAGCACCACCAAAGAGTAACATGACCCTGGGGTGACCAATTCCCAGTGTTGCAAATGTCCCATAAAATAAAGAAAAATGTCCCTCTTGAGTTTTCCTGTTTAACCTGGAAAAAAAAAAAAGGAAATGGTCCCTCACCAATCTGACCCCCACATCCCCCACTTACCCCACAATGACCTCCCACTCAGCACCAACCACCCTACACCCCCAAACATCATCACTCACCTGAACTTGTCCCATGGTATCATTGATTGAAAATACACCTTGCTGCTTGAACCAGCAACTGCGATATGAGAAAATAAGATAAGTGCAGTTTAATGTATTTCAGTAGGGTTTGAACTTTTATTCATAACTGTCATTTTTATATATTCTTATACCAAAGTTTCAACTTGGCCTTTTTGGGACCAGATCTTGTAACCAGTGGCAGAGGAATTATTTAAATCTGGGCCAAAAGGCAATTTTGCAGTCGCTTTGTGAAATTACCTTTTGGGCAGGATTTGAAAATGTTCACTGCCCTTGTTCATGGGGTATGGTCATAAAAAGGCTATGTTGAAAATCTGGGGCTAAATATGTAAACATGACAAAGTCATAAGTGTTATGTAGAAATTTTTCTATGCTCACTCATAATTTTGGTAATTTTCAATATTTTGACCTCAAATTTTTAACATACCCATTTTTTCACACCGCCTCATGAACGTGACAACTGTCATTTTTAAAATCCTGTCCAAGATGAATTTTTGCACCTTTGGTGTGGAGTAACGTTTTGGTGAGGATTTGAAAATTTTCATCTACCAGCTTCATGAGGTGGGCTAATAAGAAGGCTATGTTGAAAATTTAGTGTATAAATGTGGTAAAATTCCCAGGTTATGAGTGAACATTGCAATATTTACATGTTAGTTTGCATTAAGTATTTAGTGCACATTGAAACAGATACACATAACACAATTGGTTGATTGCAGCTTTAATTGAATTATCTGTCATTTGCATTGAAAGACTAGATGTTTGGATTTGTTAAAAATTGTAGTACTAAGGCAAACTATAAATTTGACTGTTGTGATGGTTGCTTGCCTATTTGTTTCTTTATTTTGTTCTTGGTCAAGAAAAAGTCAGTTAAGTACTGTATTAAGGCATGATCTTGGGCTGGCTTACCTTTATTTAATTTTACCCTAGATGAGGATAAAGCCAAAAGGCTTAGGTTAGCAAAGGTAAACCAGTGCACGGGATCCTCAATGCTATTATTAAACTACAGTGGTTATGTTTTTTAACTTAATGTTTTTATAACTTAAATTCTATATTTTATTGTGCATAGCTAGGCATGAGATCAGTGCAGTGCAGGATGAATTTGTGGAGTTGGGGAGGGGCCTCATACAGGTAACAAGCATGGTAACCTTCTCAGAGGTGCTGCCAGTCTATGGCAGGGGTGAGGCTAGGGTACTGCACACCGTGCAGTTTAATGAATGTTTGCAAAACTGGTGCAGAGCACAGGGCTTTGGCTTCATTGGGGACTGGGGGTCCACCTGAGAGATGAAGGTCTATACTGGCATGATGGTCTGCATCTGTCCAGGAAGGAAACATGCTCTAGGTGACAGGTTTAAAGGCTTCCTTGGCAAGCTTTTAAACTAGCCAAGGGGGGAGTTGCTGATAGGAAACAGGAAAGTTCAAGCCTCCCCCCACAAAAAATGGCAGGTAGTAGGGTAAACACTGAGGTACAGAGCTTGACAGAAGGCAGGACAGGGGTAAATGGAAAAATGGACAAGGGCAATAAGAGCAGGGATGGGGTAAAAAAGGATAAAGCCAACATTAAATGGAGGGCAATGAGTACCAATGCCCGTAGTCTTGAAACAAGCTCCAGAGCTAGTAGCCCTGATGGAAGAGGAACACTTGGATATTGTGGCAGTCACAGAAACATGGTACATAGAGAACCATGACTGGGATGTCAACATACCAGGGTACACAGTCTACAGAAAGGACAGGGAGGGTAAAAGAGGAGGTGGAGTAGCTCTCTACATAAGGGAAGGGATCAAAGCTACAGAACTAAAAAGTAAAGGGGGAAGACAAGAGGAACTCTGGGTCATCTTGGAGACAGGGAATGGCATCACAATCTTCACAGGGGTTGTATACAGACCCCCGTCTCAAGGGGAGGAAATGGACAAGAAAATGATAGAGAGCATTCTCAAAATGGCTGAAAAAGGGGAGATACTGTTGATGGGGGATCTGAATATGCCAGATGTTAACTGGGCAACATGGACTACAGCCACATCCAAGAGCAGGGTCATTCTCGATGCCCTACAGGGGGCATGCCTTAGACAGCTAGTGGTGGAACCTACTCGGGAGGGAGCAATATTAGACCTGGTACTCTCAAATGGAGAGGATCACAAATTTAGAAATCAGTAGACATCTGGGAACAAGCGACCACTGCACAGTGTGCTTCACAATAAACACAACCATGGAGACAAGCCATACAAAGACAAGGATACTGGACTTTAGAAGGGCTGACTTTGGCATAATGGGTGAATACCTGAGGAGTGCATTAGCAAATGGCCAGAAAGGAGGGGTGGAAGAACAATGGAGAAAAATCAAAACTGCCATCATGGAGGCAACAAGCCTTTGTGTGAAACAAATAAAGAAAACAAAGTGGAATAAAAAACCACTATGGTTCTCAAAAGAGGTGTCAGGGAAGGTTAAGGAGAAAAAGGCTGCATTCAAAAAGTATAAGGAATCACAAACGGAGCATGACAGGGAACTGTATCAATTAAAGCAGAAAGAAGTGGGGAAAGCAGTCAGAAAAGCAAAGGCCCAAACTGAGGAAAAGATAGCCAACTCAGTTAAGAAGGAGGATAAAACCTTTTATAGGTACATTAGGGAGCATAGAAAGGTTAAGGGAGGGATAGTGAAGATTAATAAAGGAGAGGGGAGGTGGGCAGAGGGAGACAGTGAAAAGGCAGAGATACTGAATGAATACTTTTGCTCAGTATTCACAAAAGAAGACGAGGAGGAGTTACCTAAACCAAACAGTAGAAGCACTCTGGATAGTGGGGTTGACGCCAGTCCATTTACAGATGAAAGAGTACTGAAAGAACTCCTAAAACTCAAGGTGGACAAAGCAATGGGGCTTGACGGGATTCACCCTAGAATCCTAAAAGAGCCAAGGGAGGACCTAGTGACACCACTAACCACACTTTTTAACAAATCATGGGAAGATGGGGTGGTACCTGAGGACTGGAGGAGAGCAGGTGTGATTCCCCTTCACAAAGTGGGAGCAAGGCAGAAGCAGGAAACTATAGACCTGTTAGTTTGACCTCAGTGGTGGGGAAAATGATGGAATCACTTGAAAGAAAGAATTGTTGAGTATCTAGAGGCCAGTGGGGCACAGGACCCAAAGCAGCATGGATTCACAGCAGGAAGGTCATGTCAGATGAATCTAACTTGATTTCTTTGACTGGGTGACCAAAAGTAATAGACCAGGGAGGGGCTGTGGATATGCCTACCTAGACTTTAGCAAGGCATTTGACACAGTCCCGCACAAAAGATTAATAATCAAGTTAGCCAGCCTGGGAGTGGGTCCCAGGGTGGTAGCCTGGGTAGAAAACTAGCTGCACAACAGGACACAGAAGGTAATAGTGAATGGAACACATTCTGAAGAAAAGGGGTTACTAGTGGAGTACCTCAGGGCTCAGTACTGGGTCCAGTCCTCTTTAACGTCTTTATAGGTGACATTGCAGAGGGTCTGGAAGGAAAGGTATGCCTCTTTGCAGATGACACAAAGATCTGTAACAGAGTTGATACACGGGGGGTAGAAAGGATGAGAAGGGACTTGGCAAGGTTGGAGGAATTGTCAGACATATGGCAACTTAGATTCAATGCAAAGAAGTGCAAAGTAATGCACCTGGGAAATAAAAATCCAGAAGAAGAATACACAATAGTAGGGGAGGTTCTAACAACAACAATAATGGAAAGGGATCTGGGTGTAGTCATATCAGATTATCTAAAGGTGGGAAAGCAATGTGAGAAGTCAGTAAGGAGAGCCAGGCGGATACTGGGATGCATAGGGAGGGGCATCACAAGTAGAAAAAGGGAAGTGGTTATCTCTCTATACAGACAGTTGGTGAGACCCCATCTGGAGTACTGTGTGCAGTTTTGGAGACCTCATCTATGCAAGGACATAGACAGGATGGAAGCAGTCCAGAGGAGGGCAACTAAAATGGTGCCGGGTCTACATCAGAAACCATATGAAGAGAGACTGAGAGAGCTTAATATGTATACCCTTGATGAAAGGAGGGACAGGTGGGGACATGATAGAAACTTTTAGGTACCTCAAGAGAATCAACAAAGTCCAGGAGGGTAGCATCTTTCAGAAAAAGAGATGTGTAAGAACAAGGGGGCACAATTAAAGTTAGAGGGGGACAGCTAGGGGTAATGTGGAGGAAATTCTTTTTACAGAGAGAGGGTGGAGGCATGGAACTGCCTTCCTGGAGAGGTTGTGGGGTCTAAAACAGTGGGGGAATTCAAACATGCATGGGACAGACATAAGGCAATTATAGTGGGGGGTTGCAGGAAGTAGGCTGTTGGTTAACTAGAATCTGCAGCTTATCCAATAGGTAGGGAAATGGGCAGACTGGGTGGGCCAAGTGGTCCTTATCTGCTGTCAAAGTCTATGTTTCTATGTTAAGAGTTTTCAGCCAATAAACAGCCCTTTACAGTGCTTCAGCCCATCAGAATGCAGAACTTTATTTCCAATCATATTTTTATGATGTTTTATGATCCCAAAGAAAGACTTTTAGTTGAGGTAAAGTACTTGTGTATGTGAGCTATACAGTGTCTGTTCTTGAAATATGCCCATACACTTGAGAAGATATACTATTACAAAAAATCTATTGCACCTAAAACTACTCTTGAATGCAAAAAAAAAAAAAACTACGGTTATGCTCTTTTCCCCTTCAGTTAAGGCTTAAATGGCAATACAGGCAGTAGTACTCAATTAACCACACTGCTAGGAGAACCCTTGGAGTTCGTGGTGAAATTTAAGTATCTAGGTTTCTGGACTGATGAGAAACTATCATTCATTGATCATATTGAAGAGCTCTCGAAAAAACTTAAGCGGAGGCTTGGTCTCTTTTTTAGGATTAGGCACCTTCTAATAGTGGAAGCCAAAACCAGGCTGGTCCAAACAAACTTCATGCCATTATTGGATTATGCTGACTTTCTGTGTGGGCAAGGCCTGAGTTCTGCTTTGGGTAAACTTGACACCTTTTATCACTGAGCACTCAGATTTATTACAGGTGCGCCATATGCCACCCACCACTGTTCGCTCTACACCACAGTAGACTGGAACTCCCTTAGTTTCAGATGGCAGAAAAATGCAGTATTATGGACGTACAGAGCTGTCATCAGCAAGCTCCCTCATTATATTTTGGAATGTTTACCCTTCTGTGTTGAGGGTAGCTACCCTTTGTGAAGTCTATCTTGTATCTCACTTATCATCCCTAAGGTTAGATCACATTTTGGTAGATCTTCAATAAGACATACACTTCCAGTTCTATGGAACAGTATTCAAAAGTCCCTGAAATTTAATACCCTGGTGAAGCTATCCTCCTTCAAAACCTTGTTTGTATGCTCCTTCAAGGAGACCTGCAAGTGTTTCCACTAATGGCCATCTAATCCTGAGTCTAGTTCTAGCTACCATTAACTGCCTCTCTTACCATCCATTACATCCTTATGTACTGCTATGCTAGTGCTGTCCTCATTACTTTACAATTACTTTCTTTAGTTGTTTTAGCAACTGTCCACTGATGGCTTGCATCTACACTCATTTCTTTTACTTTTCCAAACATGATCTGTTGAAGTTATCTTGTACATATGTATATAGGTTATGGTTGTATATTTAAGCACATCGTATTAACTTTTAGCTACACCTCATTGTTATCTGTATCTAAATGTATCATTAGTCACACCGTCACTGTACAGTACTGCTGTTCTTTGACTTTCCAGGTCCACCTTGTAAATAAGCTCATCTCAACGGTGTTTTGCCTGGTAAAATAAAGATTGATTGATTGACTATATGATATTACTCGAGCATTTAAGATATATCAGGACTGTAGAGTAGTTTTATTTCTTATAGTACCTCCAGTCCCTTCCCAGGGGATTTATAGTTTATTTTGATGGTACAAATGCAAAGCATGCTTAAGAGAATGCAGCACATGGCCACCAAAATGACTTCCACTATCAGGACAAAAATTATGAGGACTAACTGGAGGCCCTCAATACATTCACCCTGAAGAAAGGAAGACTGAAAGGGAACATTTCAACAGTCTCTAACATACACAAGGGTATCAGTAAAATTGAACAGTTAGAGATGTTTGAATTAGTGTTCAGCAGCAGGATGCAGGGACATACATATTCTGATGCTCAGGGGTTACAAATTCAGTGTTAATGTTTGGAAGTTGAAGCCAAAATTAGCAGTTCAGAGAGCGGCAGTGCACCATACACATACAATGCAAACAACCCTAAAGCCTGTGCACCTGCCTTCACCACTAGAATGAACACACTGCATAAAGTTAAAGTGCCCAGAATGTTATTGTTGCATTAAACATAGAAGAAAATATATAAACTTGCAAGTACAGTAGCAGGAACAGAGCCAATGTTTCACACTCATATGGGAGCTTCTTGAGCGCTTACCATTACCACCTAGAGTGTATCTTTTCATAGCAAAACATCTTAAAGTAACAGTGAAAAATCTGAAACTAGATAGCTGCCAGCTGAATAAATAGTATAAGATGACAAGGTGCATATTTAAAATATGTACATAATACAAGTACAAATGACACATTCAAATTGATAGATAAAGATTCCTGCATGATATTGAAAACCTGATTCTTTAAGAAATATAGTTACATTTCATTTAGATTATCAAGTCATGACTGGTTGCAAAGCTGTGGTACTTCAGGAATACAAATCTTTCTTGGTCCACATGATACAGAATCCTTAATGATCCACTTTTTTCTTCCAGCAGTCAGATGAAACGTAGCTTGGAATGACTTTCACAGGAGCAAAAAAAATCCAATGGAACTAGAACAGAAAGCAACTTGATTTACAGAAAGAAATGGTAATTCATCTCTGTCATTAAGGCCAAGTGGTGCTTTAGCAGCACCCATTTTAAAAATCCACATACTTTCTTTTTTCAAAAACATCATGTTTCCACCTCTTTTAGCTGGGCAGATTTTATGTATTTCCATAAACCCAAATATGTTCCGCCCCTCCTCACAAATATGTCTGGCCAATGCAATCTCCATTCTCCATGTCTCACAGATGTTCACTAATCCTGATTTTAAAGTTTCTCAAAGTTTGACCTATGAAGATAGAGTCACATGTACAAATAGTGAAGCATATGATATGGTCAATATCACAATTAGAAAATTCCCTAACATCAAAGCAAACTTCTGCCATTCGGTTAGCAAACCAGTTTCTTCTCAGAATATATTTACAAAATTTGCATCTCCCCTAAAAGAAGTTGCCTTTTGGCAATAGTGGTGGGAACCAGTATCTGGGGGAATTATCTGTGGTTTCCTGACAACTGTGTGTAACAAAATCTCCAATGCTGTCATTCCTATATACTAAATGGGGATGCCATCTGGTTGCTGGAGCAAGCACTAGGTCATTCTATAGAATATACCAGTGATGGTTCAAAATTTCTCATATGTGACTAGAACTGGCTGAATAAGTGGTAACAAAATTCAGTAGCTTATATTTTGTCACATGGAAGACACAGTCATATAATTATTCATCACAGATACAGTCACATCATTATTAACATCCTCTGGTAAATTGGCCACCCTGATTTCTTGCACTTCCACATTAGAAGGCTGAGAAATAGTCCTGACCTCTGCTTTTCTTTAACCATCAATTGGAATTCTGTCTGGTTAACCTTATTACTTAAATTGTTCTACTAATTCTTCACTGCATATCTCATAGTCTGTCTGTATGATACATATAGGACTGAATTTTCAAAACTCGGTCAGAAGCTGTGACAATGGCAGCTTGCACTGAGTGCTGGTGCATCCAGGACCCTGCACCCAATTTTCAATGGGACAGGGTCCCGAAGCATAAGTCCCACTGCTTGCAGCAACAGAGTTAGTTTGCCAAACTGATGGCACACCCAGAAGGAGTTCCACAACTACTGTGGGGTGGTAGGGTGGCAGCTGTGCCCTTGGATGAGTACATGGGGTTGCACCACCACCACCAACACTAAGCCCAGATGTGCCCATGACCTGTACTGTTCTAATCCCTGGTGATCCAGTTCCCCTCCCTCCTTGTGCTGATCTGCCCCTACACATAATTATATATAAAAATAAATTCCTGGTGATCTAGTGACCCCCACCCACCCACTCCTGCAAGTAGTGCCACCACCCTGCTCCCTCAGTCCTGGGCCATTATGTGGAGTTCAGCCTTCTGCACTCATCATGGCTGGCCACCGAATGAACTGTCAGAGTGTTTACTGTATCGTGTTTTGACAGTTTATTCAGTGGCCAGCCATGGTGGTGTGCAGAGGCTGAGCCAGTCACCAGATAATGGCCCTGGATTGGGGAGCAGGGTGGTGGTCACTAATTGCCAGAGTGAGGGGGGCACTAGATCACCAGGGATTGATTTTTATATATAATTATGTGTAGGGGCAGATTGGGGTGGGGAGGGGGCACTGGAGCACCAGGGATTGTTTTGTATATATAGGTATGTGTAGGGGCAGATCAAGGTGGGTGACACAGTGGACAACTCTCCCAGGGGATGTCTAAGTACCATTAGACCAGCCCTTGGCTGGTCTAATGATACTTAGCCCTTTGTTCCTGGGGAGGGTTTTGAAAATCAGACTTTCAGGGTTGTGGCAGCCAAAGTCTGCAACAAGCCTCCTAGTGCCATGCTGCAGCCACTGTTGTGGCACACGGCTAGCACAAGCACACTTTGGTGCAAGCAGCCTGCTGAGTGACACAGGCTGCTTTCCAAAATAGCTTGGGGTGCATCCCTTGATGCAAAGTGCTTGTTGTGTCCAACATGTTTGATGCAAGCACCTTACACCATTCTAGGGGCTTTGATAATCTGGCCCATAGTTTTAACTCTAATGAATTGTCTACCAGTGATGTTAATCTTAGTATGGTTTGGATGGTGATTAATAAAGTGCAAAAAAGCATTTCTGTCTGTCTCTTTCTAAAAAAGATCCATTCTATACCCCATATTGCCATCCTTGTGATCTGAATATCTAAAAGAAACACTGATTGACTCTTGACTGTCTTTCACTGTGGACTTTAGATTTTCTTTGGTTGATTCTAAGTATTCCACACATTCATTAATCTCAGCCACACTCCCTCTCCAGATCAAGAACATATCGATGTATTGCTTAAACATGTTGATACATTGGTGATATTTTTTGATCTGTGGTTCTCTGACAAAGGTCCTCTCCCATTCCCCTAGGTAAATGTACACATAGCTTAGCATGAGTGCTGGTCCCATGGTGGTGCCTTTTACCTGTAGGTATAACTCATTCATGAACAGAAATATGTCACTTTTTAACACTTGTACAGTCATTTTTACAATTAATTTTTTCTTACTCTTTGTATATGAGCCATTTTTATAAATGTGTATGTACCCCCAAAACATTATCATATTAATTTTCTGAGGTATGGCAAACGTTTGACAAAGATATGCAACATTCATTAGCATCTTATCAGGACCTTGAATATATTTATTGCTGGAGATATGAATGCTAGATGCCCTTTAGAGATACAAATGACTAATAATACTATTAATTCAGAACATGATGAAGAAATTAATGCTATTAATCCCAATTTGACAAATATTCTGAATTCTAGTGATAAAAATCAAAAAGAAACAGGGAAATATTTAATATCCTGTTTGCCTGAACTTAGCCTGGTCATTATTAATGGTCACTGTAAGGGTGACCCCAGAGAAGCTTACACTTTTAGTTCTGCTAAAGTATTATCTTTCATTTATATATTTATATCAACTGTAAATGGTTTAGATAAAATCATAGATCTCAAGGTATTGGAATAGAATCACCTCATTCTCCTCTTTTAATAACCTTAAACTCCATTTTGAGCTCTGGTCATTCATTACAGTATAATAATGAAACTGTAGCTATAATAAATGGAAGAAGGATAAAATGGACATCAGAAAACTTACAAAATATAGAATATGCATTATGCTATTCAGTTAAATGTCTTTAGGGAAATGCTTTTGTCCCATAATACTTCAGAGGGAGTTTTAGATCTTTGAGGCAGTTTGTTAATATATTTAGCCATATGCAGGAAAGAAAAAAATCATGCATCAAAAGCTCTAGCCCTATCAAGACTCTTGATAGAGCATATGAACCGTGTGAAACATTGAGTCATGTTGCCATTGTGCTGCTTATTTTACACTTTTCAATAAATGTATTGATTTGCATCTTATGGCTAGTAAGAGCTTTTTTCCCGTATTGTAAGCTATGTTTGCCTGTGTGCTCCATATATATCTTTTTGAGCTACCTTTATGGCTTTGAAAGGAAAAAAAACAGCCTTATCAAAATTAATAAGGCAAGTAAGGAACAATAAATCTAGGAAGAATTTTCAAATACATAATCAAAAGAGAATATGATATAATTTGGTAATAAATGAAGAAAAACAAAAGTACAGTATCAAGATGTTTTATAGGATCAATTACTAAATGTAGTTATAAACAAACATACAAAGGCATTTTTGCTTCAGGCTGCTAAGGAAGCAATTTTTATGCCAGCTGAACTGAAGTTTTATTTTAACCCAAACAATGGGAGGAACGTTTCATGAAAGTTTATTCTCACATGCAAGAAGAAGTCTGGTCCTTGATAACTGCTGATTAAAGAGAGTCAGTTATGTTACAATTTATACCAACACCAGTTTGTTTTACAAAAACATAAAAAAATAGAAGCAATTATATCAACTAAATTAAACAAAGCCCCAGGAAAAGACAGAATAACAACAGTTTTGAATGTTGTTTATAAATATATGGTTCGGAATGGTGTATTTCCTGTATCATATTCAGGCAACATTTGTATGCCAATACACAAGAAGGGACCACTGTCAGATCCCCTTATGTACAGACCCATAAGTCTAATAGACACCACACAAGATTGTTTGTTAGACTATTATTGGCAAGACTGGAAGTTTGGGTAGAAGAGGATTTAGGAGGAAATGGTAAATGGTACAACACTGATTTGTTATATCTCATCTGATCAACAAACGTAACTATAAAAAGGGCAAACCATTCATCTGCTCTTTGTATGGCCTTTGACTGTATTAGTCAGAAAACACTATGGATGGTTTTACTTAATTATAATATGGACAAATTCCTCCTAGACCTATTAATTCACCTTCATGAAAATACATGCTGTAGGATAAAATATACACTAACATGTAGCTTCACTAATAAAACAGCAACTAACTTAGGGGTTAGACAAGGCTACATAATAGCCCTCTTTTGTTTAACCTTTATATTAACACAGTAATTGTACAATTATATGATCCCAAATTTTCCTTTTCCTATGATCAAAAATTACACTGTAGCATCATTAGCTTAAGCAGATTATATACTGTTGTCCCCTGGCCCTTTGCTAGATCTGCAGAGAAAACTGGATAGATTTTCTTAGTTATGTGAAGAGAAATATTTAGAAATGAAGACTAAAAACACAAATGGTAGTACTGTATTTGGGATAAGAATACAAAAAAAATTTGGTTATGATTTAAAGGCAAACCCCTAGAAACTACAGATAACTACTGTATGATTACCTGGGTGTTCTTTATGCAAAGAGCGTCTCATGTAAACTTCACATTGTTAATCTGAAACAGAAATAATCTTCATGTATTAATGGCACAATGAGATTTATCAGAATTTATGGAGGATGCTCTACCAATGGGTGTCTCTCAGTGATTAATGCTGAGATGAATACTGCAATAATTTACAAGGTAGAAATGAAGGGGTATGAATGGCTTAACTCCAGTAGAGATAATACCGGTAGGAAATAAACTATACCAGTACTTATTAGGTTTACCCAGCTGTGTTCTGGCATACATTTGCAGGTGTGAACTAGGCAAAAATCCATTAGACATTCTTGTGTTATGAAGAATTATACTATAATTTCCCTTATGGATCTATAGCTTATAGATGATAAAAGGCTCCCTAGAGTTTGATGGGAGGAACAGATAGATTATTCTCAAAGGGGCTTTAAAATGCAATATATGGAATTTATCAAACATAAACTGTTTTTGATGGGCTTAGGCCATGTACTGGTAAACATATTCAGAACTGCAAGACACTTGCTAGTTAACGATATTAAGCAGTGATGCAAAGACATTTCTGCATAATTGGATATGGAAAATATGAATTCTTCCAAAATTCACATTGCATATAAAGCCATTAAACAGTCATTTAGTAAGGAAATGTATCTTAGTAAAATTCAGGACAGAAAGTCTTGTAATTTGCTCACAAGATTTGGGTTAGAACTATACAAAAGTAAACAACTTTACTATAAACTGGAGAAATAACATTTAGTCACCATTCTGTAACTGTAGTTCCAGTGATATAGATGACTTGGAGCACACAGTTCTCTTTTGTCCTTTTTGCAATGCACCAAAGAAGTCTCTATTATGTAGCATTTTGGATAATTTTTCTGGGTCACCAATGCAAATATTCGTTGCATTATTTTCATCTTATGCTAAGCTTTTATTAGAAACAATTATCGCATTTCTTTGTTCACTTAAGTTGTCTTTGTGTAGTTTAGGTTAGTTTAAAGTTTATTGTTTGACATAGGTAGTCATTACACATATTATGATAAAAAAACAGGTACATTTCATACATTTCATATTACAAAAAAAAAGACTAATTTACACAAAAGTAAGAAGAATTTGGAAAATTCATATTGCTACAATATCAGTGAAACTAGGATATAGACACTCAAGAGTAAGCACAACTTCCAGAGTCAGTTTCAGCTAGGTGCTAGGGTACATTCATTCATTTAAAACTTTCTATACATATTTTTTTCTAACTTTAATAATTTCAATCAGGAATACTGCTAGGTTATTTAACAGTTCATTGTTTTCAGAACTGAATAATAAATCTAGAATAAATCTAGACAGGAAACTCATACCCTTGAGATACTCTCCTAGGAATCTATGTCTAAGTCTAGAATACCAGGAGCATCAGAGAGTTACAGGAACAAGATCTTCCTCTTCGATCAGTGGACAGTAACATGTAGTTCTATTCATATTTCCTTTATTATACTATTCATATTTCCTTTATTATATCTGCTTTCTAGAATAGTACTAGGGACTACCTCGAATCTAAATTTGGTCAAAATAAATCTACATTCTGGAAGATGTTTAGAGTTCAAATAATATTTTAAGTTGTGTTCCTTTATGCTGTTTACAAGCCAGGGAATAACTTTCAAGTTTTTAATTTCTTTCAGATCTTTTTCCTTTGATTTGCTTTGTATGTGTCTTGATATCTTTTTTACAATGTGCTACATTTAATTGAATATTATTTTCAACCCAATTAGTTAAGTGACTTAGTTCATAATTTCCTAAAAGGAAATGGACAGTAGATAACCATCCATTCCTGTTCAGTGAGAGTAGTTTTTTCTTTTCCCTAATAGCTTTTCCCAGTGCTGATTTTTTGTTTTCTGAGGACATTTCAACCTCAAAATTTACCAATCTTATATGAACTAGGTGCTCAAATTTTACTTGACCAATCTCTGATCTTACTAAAGAACATGGCATGCTTAGAGGTAATCTTAAGATCTGGTTATAGGTTTTATTTAAAAAGGATTTGATTTTTTACCCAGCCCGGTGGTGCTGAGGGCTGAGGCACTGGACATCTTACCTCACGCTACACCAATGACCTTGTTCGGGAATGAGCACAGGCCACCAGGGGTCAGCAGGGGAGGAGAAGGATTGAGTATCCAATGGACTGCTTTCCTTCTCTGGGGAGGGGGTCCTCAGTGGGTGGCACTTGCCTGCTCCCTAGTGGAGGCTGGAGGACAGGGCACTGCATTGCAGAATGGGGAGGTGGTGGGGTAGATACTTGGAGAGCGCTGCAGATGTGTATGCACGCCTCTCTATGGGCATGATTGCATGCCTCATCTCCTGGGGAGAAAACCAGGAAAAACACAAGATGCCACAGAACAATGGTGGAGGGTGCCTCACAGGTTCTTCTCCTGGCCAGCCATGGTTCTGGCCACACTGAATCCAGTCTCTGGTGGGGGTTGGGGAACCCCAGCAGCCCCACCAGGGGTGCAAGTCCTGGGAGTATGGGCCAGTGCCAAATGGTGTATGCCAGGGGATGGGGCTGGGGCTGGGGGCTCCCTCCAGATGACAGTTGGCAGTAGAAAGAAATAACCAAAAAAGAAAAAAGAATTTGATTTTTTAAAATTTTCTAATCCCCAAATTTTTGCCAGATATAGAGCTTGATTAATGATTTTTGTATTTATTGCCTCAATCATGGGGGTCAAGCCAAACCGCCATATATATTATTAAATCTTTTTAAGGCTTTTACAGGATTCCCATCTTATTTTTTGTCCAGGATACATGTTTCACCCATCTAATATTACTAGTAAAAAGAACTCCCAAATATGGGTACTCCTGCACCAAATCCAGGTGTTTTGACTAAGTGTTCATTTTCTATACTTCTTAGTGGAGCTAAAAATCATTATTTTGGTTTTATTAGTATTTGGCTTAAGGCTATGTTTCTTGCAAAGTACTTTTAACTTCTCCAAAGCTTGTTGTCGACCAAGCCTTGTTGTAGATAATATTACCAAATCATCAGCATAAGTGAGTACTGGTATTCTTTTTTGCAAAATTGTAGGACAATGAAATAATTGATTATCCATTTGGACAAGGATATCATTAATATATAAATTAAACAATGTTGGGGCTAACATGCATCCTTGTCTTACTCCTGCTTTTGTATTGATCTTTTTTTGTGCGAGCCCCAGATTTAGAATATTTAACTCTAGACCAAGTGCTTGTATATAACCTTTTTATTAAAATAATAAGATTATGGTCAATACCCAGATCTTCCATTTTCTCCCGTAAAAGTGATCTCAAGATGGTATTGAACACTGAGGAAAAATCCACAAAGGCTACAAATAGTTTTTGTTTCTTTACTTTACAGTATATTTCTATTAGGTGGGAGAGAAGAAAGACCTGGGTTCTTGTACCAGTGTCCTTTCTAAATCCTGCTTGGTATTCTGAGATAGTTTCATTTTGATTAAGCCATGTTAACAATCTAATTAGAAGTACCTTAACATATATTTTAGCAATAGCATCCAGCAGGCTGATGGGCCTATAACTTGCAGGGTCAGAATGAGCTTCTTTCTTATAAATGAGAATTATAAAACTGCCTAGCCAAGAATCTGGCACAAAAGCACACATAGCAGACTTATTATAGAAATTAGCTAAAGTATCTGACCTCCAGTCTAAATTAAATTTATGAAAATCAACTGGAATATTATCAGGACCAGGCGCTTTATTGTTTTAAAAGAATCTATGGCTACCTTAACTTATTGTGCTGTAAGCCAACTAAAATCTTCATTCAGTTCCCCTAGCTCCCCTAATCTGTCATAGCTGGTTTCTTGAAAGATAATTGCAAAATATTTCTCCCAGATGTCTGGAGCTACATATGAATCAATTTGGGATTTATAGGTGCAAGTTCTTTTAGCAACCAGTGTCCAACATTTGTTATCATCTTTTTCTTTGATAGTTTCAAGCACTAAATCAAATATTTCTTTCTGATGCTGCATATGGTGAAAGTTGACAAAATATTTGTATTGCTTCCTAGCTGTATTCAGTTCTTTTATATTAGTTCTTGTTGGATTTTTTTTACCTTCCTTATTAATTTAGATAATTTTCTTTTCTCAGTCCTGCAATTTTTATAGAACCAACTATCATATTGTAGTTTATTTTTACTATTATTATTCTGGATTTGATCATTAGTATGAGCCTGAAATGTAGTAATAATCTGATTATAAATATCATCAGGCTCTAATAAGTTTCCAGTGTTCAGACTAAGCTCCTACTTATATGTTCACTGGTATTAACTGCTTTCTTTTTCTTTTTTTGGATCCCATCCGATTCTGTTATTCACAATCTCTATATTCTCATTATTTTCTAAGGCCTTGGACATAGATATCTTTTGTTTATACAGAACTACTGGAAAGTGGTCACTTTCAGTTCTACGAATAACTTTTATATCACTATATTAATGCTAATCATATATTAGCACAAGAGCATAGCCTATTATTGTAGATCCTCTTATATTTGTACAGGTCATATTTCCCTCGATATCTGATGGGAGTCTAACATTAAGTACCATCAGTTGCAATGAGTCTATTAAATGTTCCATTTGTTTATGAATAGCAGAATGTTTTGTGTCCTTAGAGGATCTAATTGGAATTTTTAGAGCCTGACATAATGAATCATTTGGATCTAAAGCAGTCCTTTTTCCATATCTAATATTCAAATCTCCCATAATTAATATTTCTGTTGGTTCATTTTGTTTTAGTTAAGATTTTATATTCTGCACTATATTACTATATAATGATTTATCATACAGTGGGGATTTTACAGGTGGATTGTACACATTTACCAGTACTAATAACTTATTTTCTACCTTCATTTTGACAAGGATGTAATTGTGTTTAATAGACTGTTCCAATATATTAAGTTAGTAATTTATTTTAGTGTATGTAGCCTTTCCACCCATACTTCTACCCATTTTTATGTTTAATAGCCGGAGATTGCACCAAACTATACCCAAAAATAGTAATAGTATTTATTTGTTCAATACCATGCCATGTTTCTTGAAACAATAAAATGTCCATCTTGTCAATAAATTCCTTACATTCAGGATTGGCAAATTTATTTTGTAACCCAGCAATATGCCATGATAAAATTCTTATATTATTGCCCTCATTCCTAAATAAAAACACATTAGTACTTGTATTTAACACTCATTCTCAGTCTGGAGCTGGCTCTCATTCGCCATTAAATCCTCATCAAGTCACAACTGCACATTCTGCAGAGCCTGAAATCTATTATGTGTTTCAACATTATAAACTAGTGATTGATTGTCAGAGTCTATACAAAAAGGTTGTTCTACTGAAGGTGATTGTTCAGCCTGGCAGAAAGCAGGATCCGAGATAGCTGTAACATCCACTATTAGGATACCCATTTTATCTAGTTTAGAGCTGGCCTCCAAAATATGATGGGCCAGATTTTGATTATTTACAGTTACATTTATTTGACCCCCCTGGGACCAGAACTTATGGGTTCTTTGTACTTGAACAATGTCATCATCATAAAATTAAATCCCTAATATATTTCCTATTAAGTGAGAAATCATGGACCTCAGGTTTGCCCTTGAGTCAATACCAACATTGGACAGTCCAAATATAGATAAAGTAATGCCTGGAGGAATTTCAAGCTCCCAGTCTCTGCTAATTAACTCATACATGATACTTCGATTGTTTAATTGAGTAGTTAAGTCCACTTTTGTTCTAATTCCAAGTTCAATAATACAATTAATTAAAAAGGGAGCTTCCATAAAAAAATTGTAGTCTGCCAAATAATCAATATTCCTCCATACATATTGGGGTACTCTTGATTGTTTAAAATACAGCTGAATCAAATTATTGGAATAGATGTCTACATCTTTTCTTGCATCAGCAATATCTTCTAATTGCACATCAAGTCTCAAAAGTTCAGTACAAATCGTATGCCCCAATATTCTCAACACCATGTTATTTTAATTTGGATCCAGTTCTAAACCTCTTAATATTATTAGTGATTGATAATTTTCTAAAGATTCTGACTTAATAGAATCTGATTGATTGCTTTGATTAGAATTCTCATCTTTTTTTGTGGAAATTACTTTGTGTTTATTTTCCTTTTAAAGGAGTTGTAATACCAGGATTTTTTGAGTTGAACCCATCTTATCCCCAATTAAGGTGCCCTTGGCCTTTTTTCCTACTAATTTCTCTATTTTTCTATTTTTATTTTGTTTTTCCTTAACAAGGTTCCTTCTTTTCTCTTTTATTTTTTGTTCTAGAAATACCAGAATTTGTATCCAGGGAGACTGGTGAATATAATTATCTTTGTTTTCTGATGGTTAATCTTTTCTTCTATTATATTAGGGCTAAAAGTTGTTGCTGTTACTGGATGTTCAGAGGAGGTTGGGTTAGTATGTTTATCTTGACTGGTGTCAGTATCCCTATTTACCTGTTTGGTTTGCTGTTTAATTTAAACCACCAAAATCTCCTCCAGATGAGCTGCATTAGCAGCTATGTCCACCTTTAATTGGTTAACATAACTTCTCAAAATAATTAATTGTTCCATTATGGCCAGACTGGCTACATGAGGATCCTGTAGGGATTCAATTAGATTTGGATCCATAAATGGGGTACATGTAATATGTTTGGCAACTTTTTCTTCAATTTTACTATCTCTTTCTACTAGTTCTTCAAGTCCTAATAGTGTTTCCTGCATCCCTGCTATAATTTCAGACATATCTGTCTCCTTATTTTCTTTTATACTTTCTCTATCCAAACTCTGATTGCCTTGCTGAATTTTATTTCCATCTAATTCAGTGGAAAAGCTTGCAAGTCCTCCACATATTGATCTTCTTGATTCTTAAGGTCTACATTCTGACTTGCATTCCATCCCAAATTAGGAGTAGTTTCCAGTGAATTCAATATTACCCTAGTAGTATTGACACCTTCCACACTATTACTGATTTCTACTATTTCCTCTATCTTAGGGGTAGATACATCCTTAAATGTTATTACTTTCCTTATATGTTCTGTGATTAAAGTCTGTCCTGATTCAGTCATTTTTTGTACCATCTCCTCCCTATTGTGAATTTTCCTCTTAGTGGATTTATTTTTCTTACTATTTTTGCCCCTTTTTTGTTTCCCTTTATTTATGTTTGCAATCTCTTCACTCTCTGACAATTGGGAAAGACTGGAAAGATTGTGGAGTGAATGTGATTCTTCATCAAAACATTTTTTACGTCTAGTTCTCATATTGTAATTGAGTAGCTAGTATTCAGAAATGGATTCACAATATAATATACAGTAGTTGCCACAGACACTGCCAGCTATTTCCTGAAATTTCTGTGATATTTCTAGAGAAATCTCCTGCTTTCTGCATTTCCACAGAAGGGGCAGCAGAGAGAAACTCTTTAGAAATTTCACAAAATATCTGGAAATAGCTGGCAATGTTTGTGGCTACTACTGTACTTATGGAAATTCACCTATATAAATAAAACAATATATCTGGTTTGTAATAACCAATGCCTACAATACCCACAGCCCCACAATACTGATTATCTATGGCACAAGACCAAACAAAGGTAGAACCACAGGAGCAGTCTATGATAGAGTAAACAGTACAGGAAAATGTAAACTCAATCTTGTGAGCTAAAGAGTCACTGGTATTCCAGATTCTTTCTTTTGCCTTCCTGCTCTCAAGTGGAATCTCCCAATTGGAACAAGTCAATGTCAATTTTCTGCTCAGTCAGTGGGTAGTCCAGATACTCAGATGCAAATTCAATTAATGGAGGTACTTCAGAGATCTCCACCACAGTATCAGGTATCCTAGTTCTCACATAAAGATTCTTGCAGAATCTCACTCCCTTGGTCAGCAGTGGGTTTAGAGTAAAATGAAAGCAGTAATCTCAATATTGATAAGAATTTCCCCACCCCCTAATCAGCTAGATACCATCATTGTATTATATATTTTCCAACAACCTAGTTAGAATCAACAATAAGTTGTACAAAATTATATAATATTAACATTAATTCTAAATAAGAAGAAGGAACAACAGAAGTACCGGGCTAGCACAGGACTAAATGAAAAACAAGAATCTGTTTCCTTAATTATAAATGAATTACTAACACTATAGCAATAACAATATAGCACACATAGTAGTGTAGCCGTAATTATGTATTATACCTGAATATCCATGAGAAGTAGCAAGATTTATCCGAGGCAGCTCCAAAGTAACTGGCAAGGTAAGTGTAGGGTTGCCAGCTATACTGAGTATATTGGCCTTCTAAAGGTATCAAGCAGCTCACTCCTTAATAACTCTATAGTAATCTCTGTGTACTCTTGGTCCCAGAGCAAGAAGCATACAAAGGCTGCTTTTATACACAAACAGTTCAAGGAACCCCCCCCCACACACACACACGTTGAGCACAATAAGCTTTTGCAATGTAATGGGTTAGCTCTACATCAAAAGGCAGTAGACTAAAGCTGTTAGTCTGCTTATTTCACATGACTTTCACCTGAACTTTTTGTCCAACAGGAGTGTAAAAGCAAATATATATATATAAAAAAGCAGCAAAGCTATACGATGCTTATGCTTCCAAATCTGTTTGGTTCTAATGTCTCAGTGGGATGCCTTTTTAGAAAGTATGCCTACGGAGGCCCACTTAAGAAAAAAAATTTTACCAGTTTAATTATTAAACTCAACTAGCAGATAATAGATAACAAGTAACAGGTGTCAGGCAGCAATAATAGCAAGCAAGAAATAAGCAACAAGTAATGAATAAAGGTGGTTATCCTATTACTGTTAATTATCTTGTTAGTTTCAAAGGAAGCAACAAGCAGAGTTTATGCAGTAGTATATTTATGGGACTAATACAACTGCTACAATTTAAAGGGAATAAGTACATGTAGTTGTGAGTGCAGAACTTTGAAAAAGGTTTCAATTTAAAGACTACCGTATTTTAAGTAACCAGTAGAATTTATACTGATCTCAATCTCAGTTGATGTGCTCAACTAAAATCAAGTTTCTTTTACCATCAGTTATAAACAACAACTATAAACAATTTGGATCGAAAGGTACACATAAAATTTATAGATAGCAAGACTAAATTACTAGACATGCATATGTGTGTGTGTGTATATATATATATATATATATATATATATATATATATATATATAATGATATAGAAGTAAAATGATATAAAAATGCAAAAGGTGCAGGAAGTGCAAAACACAATGTAAAAATAAAATAACACAATAATAACAAAATGCATACAAGAGCTGGTTTAAAATTGGTCTCATACACAGCTAAGACTAAAGCTAGGGTACTGTTGTCTGCAAGATAAAAAGAAAGAATCTCTTTTTGTAAAAATCAAAGCAGCTAGGTCTTTGGGTTTTCAGCCCCCGTGGACTGTTCCTGCAGCTGGCTCCTTGTGCGGGCTCCTCCACTGCAGGCCTCCAAGCATAAGAAGATAGCAGTGGGTGAGACAAAGGCTCTGAGCAGCAAGTGCCTGCAGCACAAGTCAGTCCAGAAACAACAATGAATTTAGACAGTTATATAACTGTCTTTCCTTCTAAAGCCTCTGTAGCTCAGAATTGCAGCAAATTAGAAGCAAGCCATTTGGGCAGTTCAGGCAACAGTGGTTTAGCTGTAGCAAAGAAGGAGAAAGCGTATCATTGTTCCTGCTATTACTGAATGCTGTCAATATAGCGTTCAGCTGTGCAGTCCAGCAGACTCCGTTAAATTGTCTTCATGTTGGCCTTCCTTTTTCCCATTAGGGCATAATAAATGTGGGAGACATAAAACCTTACCCTGTCTAGTAAAGAATGTATAATTTTGTAAAGTCAAAAGTACTGTATATATGTATTCTTCTAAAGATGAGAAATACTGCTATACTTCTTTGTTAAGCCCTAAATAGGGCACTCTCTTTCAATATGGAATATTGGCAATATAGGCTACATTACACCGTTTAGAGGATGTAGGTATGCAGATATGAACCGTTTCGTGTCCTACTTATATTCTAGATTATGTTTAGAATTTTCAAAAGTGTATCACAATATTTCTTACCTCTTTGTATGCATCATGAGCACCACAGATGATATTGTACAAATTAATTTTATAGATATTGTTACTCTTCTTTTAGAGGATGATATTACCCATGATGTGAAGTTACAGACAGACTAATCACCTTAGGGTTAATATTTAAAATGTAAGCAAGAATCATTGCAAGAAATGTTTTAATATCTTGCTTTTAATTTTTTGATGTACCATATAATGATTTTTGTATGTAAAATAATTTTGGCCAATTGTATATGGCCATTTTATTAAATAGTTTTAAATTTTGTAATGACTGTAAAAGTGAAACAAAAAATAATATTGAATTGAAATGCTCTCTGTCAAATTTGATTTTTTCTTCCAATGCGTGATGTAAAGCTATCAGACCTCCTTGGTGTGGGATGTTTGTGTAAAGTAAAGTGATGCAGCATCCATAGTTAATAGGAACCAATCTTTTTGAAACTTAATATTTCACAAAATATTCAACATGTCCCCAGTATCTCTAATATAGGATGGGTAACTACTACTATTCCTTTGCATAGGGTGGTCAACATATTTACTGAGGTGTTCTGTGAGGGATCCAACCCTGTTAACTATGAGATGACCTGGTGGTTTAGTGTGGTGCTTAAGTACTTAAGGTAATGTATATATATCACAAACCTACTGGGAAATCCACTTTCAAAATATCTGTTTCATTTTTATCTATCACCTTATTCATGAATACATTGTCCAATTGTTCATCTACCTGTATTAGTTCTTTAAAACTTTTTGTTGGGTCTATGTAAAGCTTTTGGTAGAAGATGACATCAGATTATTGCCCCAGATTACTTCTAAGTAATAGATGGTATCCATAGTAACTATGGATCCACCTTTATCAGTTATCTTGATTGTAATGTTTATATTGTTGTTTAATTCCTGAAGGGCTCCAAATTCATTTGTAGTGCAGTTAATAAACCCCTTTGTCACATTATACAGGTTATCAAACAACACTGCAAAAATCTTTTCCATAAACATTTTGACATTTTTAGCATTCATTGAAGGATGGAAAGTGAATTTATTTGTGAAGACAATTCTGCATTGTGTATCCCTCCAGTCTCCCTTAGTGCATGTTGCCATCTTCAAAAAAGAGGAAGTAAGGCCAGCATGCCAGCGCCTTGATTAGTTCTGCTGCGGCGCCCCGGTGAACCAGGTTCGGGAATGAGCCCGGGTCATCAGAGAGCCAGCCAGGAGGAGAAGGATTGAGTGTCCTTAGACTGCTCTCCTTCTCCAGGGGGTGGGGGGTTCTTGTGATCTGTGCAAGAGTGGCACCTAGTGGCAGCTGGGTATATCACCCAACGCAATGATGCATGGTTAAGGGGTACTGGGGTGGGACAGACCCTGGCATCATTGCACGTCTCTGCCCCAGCATATAGGGAAAAAAATTCCTCTCTGCAGAATGTCTCTATGACACCCTGCCCCTGGACTCAATCAGCCACCTGGCCGAGAGCTCCACCAACCAGATATGGATCCACGGCACTGTTGCCTCGGCGGTGCCATGCCCCACCTCCCGGGGGTAAGCTGGGAGTGACGGGGGAAGCGAGGGGCTAATAAGGCGGTGGAGTCTCGGGGGCACCGTGAAAAGGGCAGAGATATGATGGACGGCAGAGGTTGGGGCAAAAAGTAAGATAAATTTTAAAAAAAAAGAGGAAGTAGAACTAGTCATAGCTAAGCCACTATCAGTCTCTAGACCACTTGTACTTATTTCAGATGCTTTATGTCCATTTTTAAAAATCAATTTCAGTGTTTTTTATGCTTACTCCACTTCATAATCTGGCCAATTCAACATCACTGGCATCTCTTTCACACTTGTTTATTTATTTTTTTTTATTTATTTAGTTGTTTAACCAGGTATAGCACATAGTTTAATTTTCCTGCTGACATTTTAGCATCTTGTTTCTCCATAGTTTCTTTTAATTGCACTCTATAGATTTAGTATTCAGCTGCACTAGAGAACTGTTGCACTGTTTCCTCCTTTTTTATGATTTCTCTTTTAACTCTTGCTTTGATTTCACAGGCATCTTCTAATATCCATTTCATACCTGTAAATACTGCAGATGCCTGAAAAGTGGCTTCCTGTCATTTCTTCATTAAAGCCAATCTGTCCCTTCTGAATGTCAGCATTTTTGTGACTTTCAACCCTTGTGGGACTCAACCTACATTTAAATAGGCTTCCAAATGCACTTTTTGCCAACAAAGTCATCTTGCTTTTAACATTGTCCTGTTGAGTTGGATAAACTCTTCCCAAATTCTGGTGGTTTGTTTTGGGGCTCTAGGTGTGTTTATGTTCTACACAGCAGGAGATTGCTAGCCCCCTCCCACAAGAATCGTGAATGTATGAATATGCTGTCCTTATCATTGTTGCTACTTGTGTCTTCTTGTATTGAAGACATGTTTTTAAAACAACATGAATCAACATAAGAAAGCTTGAGCACACCAAAAAGAAAACCCACTGAGGTCACCACCAGCAGCTCAGAGAGTAGGAGTGCATCAGACTTATACAATGCAATTTTTGAATTCCACAAATTCATTAGGCTCAGCCACACTGCCATTCCAGATGAGGACTATATCATGAATGTATACCTTAAACAAGTTGATAACATCAGTGATACAGTAATTACTGATCTGTGGGCCTCTGACAAAGGTATTCTCCCATTTACCAAGCTAAATGTTTGCGTAGTTCAGCTGAAGAGCAACTCCCATGGTAGTGCCTTTTATCTGTAGGTAGAATTCACTCATAAACATACAAGTTTTACTTTCTAACACTTGTTCAGTCAGTTTCACAATTAATTTTATCTTATGTTCTGTCAAACTGGATTTTCTTCCCATTCATGATGTAATGCTATCAAGCCTCCATGTAAGTTTATCTGTTTCTTGTATGCTAAATGCAACAATAACATTCTGTGCATTTTAACTCATGCAGTGAGTTAATTCCAGTGATGAAGGCAGATGCACAGATATTAGGACTGTTTGTAATGTTAGGTGGCACTTTTTCTCCCTAAGAGTGATGACCCTATGGAATTTCCTACCAGCAGAGACTGTGAACATGAATACAGTACAGACCATTAAGGTAAGCCTGGACAAATTTATGCTTACTAAGGGAATCACCGAGGAACCTGAGTAGTAGAGTGGGTACGGTATCCATATAAACTATACATGTTTGTAAAACATACTTATCACATTCCTGCTTATGAAACAGTGGCAGGGGTGGATCTGTGCCTAGAGTCCCCTCCATCCTTAAATTACCATGTTACTATGCCAGATCCAGAAGCAAATGATTTGATACCTTTTAATGGACCAAAATAGATGTAACAACAAGAACAAAGTGCTCTAGCTTTCAGACCAACCAGTTCTTCTTCAGAAGCCTAATGGCCATTGTTTAGAAACAACAATACTTCTAACAGCTAGATCATGCAAAAAAAAAAACCAGACAAAATCCCCATTGGTTTAAAGTACTCATTTAAAAATGCAGCTGATGATGTCAGAGAAGTTTAACAGTACCATATTACCTTCAACCAGTAGGATCCCAGGGTCAAAGGTGCTTGGTGCAAAACACATACAAAGAATCCTACTGCATATAAATTTCATTGACATAAGATAACACTGCTGGAGCAGATGACTCCTAAATCAAGCTATGTGTGTCACAGTGTGTGTAAGGATGTGATTACTGAAAAGCAACGGCCAGTCAGATTAAAGACATACTAAGATTGTCTTAGGACTCCAAGAAGTTTCAATGCATGTATTATAGACAAGAAATGACAAGTAAAGTTGTCTTAAAAACATCAGTGCACACTGTATGATGTGTAAAACTTAGCTGGACCTATCACCCAGCTGTAATCTCCAGCTAGATATCATGCCCCCTAACATCAAAAACCTCTAGTATAGTGTCAGGACTTTATAAATGATAATTTAAATATAAATTGACAGTATTAGTGTCAAACAAATAACTCTAGTCGAGTACCACCAAGGAATTAAGACCATGTAGCCTGATATGTACTGATGTCAATATACACTGAGAATTTAACAACTTGATGTACCAGAAGTGTCTAAGGAATCTGAAAAAGTGATAAAAATGTAATTTCTCTCCTCCGCTTCACACAAACAATACACCCTAACCCACCCAACATCCCCATAATGCGTGGGGGGGGGGGCGGATAACTAGCTTTGAGGATATACTCTCTCTCACACACACACACACAACACACACACACACACATACTCTCCTCTCCTAATGAACCTTTATTCACATCAGTCACTGCAACTGGTCCCCAAAGGAATTCAACTTTTCATGAAATCCTGAGTAAAAGGGCTCATGTATCCTAGTTACTACAGAGCAAAGATGTGACACTATTTAACTGTACTCCTATCTGTGTAGTAACATTTCCAAGGATTCTGGATAAAACTACAATGAAATAATACTGCCACCCTCCCCAGGATAAGGTACCTAGAAGTAAATATAAAGTATGTGTGTAAGACCAGAGGTCTAACATGCCTACATTTCCACAGATCACTACAATATTACCCTAATGTAAAAAGATCTGCCCAGGACCCCCATGCAATTGAGATCTCACACCCCAATATGTGCAGAGTTAAAAAAATATGTGACATT
Source organism: Neoceratodus forsteri (assembly GCA_016271365.2). Taxonomy (NCBI): domain Eukaryota; kingdom Metazoa; phylum Chordata; order Ceratodontiformes; family Ceratodontidae; genus Neoceratodus; species Neoceratodus forsteri. The sequence continues at coordinate 782,978,621 of CM028133.1, forward strand.
CTATGATAACACTCCTGTATGTACAGTAACAGGCTAGGTAATCTGAATATGGTGCAACAGAATCAACGGCACTCCTGGGCAAAGATAAAAAGTAAGGAGGAATTAATATTAATTATGTGTGTGAAGTAAGAGTAATAACACAATGTAACTTCATGTATCTAAATAGAGGCCTACCTCAATGTGACAGCAAGCCCCACACCTGTTATATCACGTACCTCACAACACATACCCATACACATACATACTTACAAGCACCCACATCCCACACATGCTTAAGTCCTATAATATGCCAGTCTGAAGAAGTCTGTGGATGTCAGTTTCTGTAATGTTCCATGAAACCCAAATCAACTTTCATCCTATCTGCTATCATATTAAGACGTGAAATAAGTTTAATCTCAAAAGCTCGTCTCTGGTGTGTGTTTTCGAGATTTCCTTTTAAGACCATTACTGACATATCTGAAATTGAGTGGTCAGGCTGGGAGAAGTGGTACTCCACTGGTTTTTCAGTCTTCTTTGTTCTAATAGTATGTATGTGTGAGTTCATCCTAGTGCGGAGCTGTTGGCTTGTCTCTCCAACATAACCTGTTTGTGGACATCTTTTGCACTGAATGAAATAAACAGCATGTCGTGATATGCATGTATAACTCCCATGCACCTTGAATTGTCTGTGTTGTGATGTAACCACTCAGTCTGAGGTGGAAATGAGCTCACAAGTCTTATAGGTGCATTGCTTGCAGGGTCGTGTGCCATTGTGTGACATGGTATTCTGTTCTGGTGAAAGCTTGCTCCTAATAATTAGGCTGGCTAAAATCGGTGGTTGTTTAAAAGATAGTAGTGGGAGATCTTTAAAAATACAATTAAGGGTTTCATCCTCACTAAATATTGGGTGGAGGTCTTTAATAATCTTACGAAGAAGTTCAAGGTCTGGATGATATGTGACTACTAAGGGTATTCTGTCTGTAGCTGTCATTTCTTTATATTGAAGTAATTGTCTTGGTACTTGCGTTGCACGTTCTGTTATCCTGTCAATTTCTTTGGAAGATTGTCCCTGCTCCATAAAGGTGTTTTTCAACATAGCCAAATGTGTATCTCTGTCATCCTCATTTGAACAAATACAGTGACATCGGAGTGCTTGACTGAACATGACAGATTTTTTTGTATGGTTTAGGTGATTACTTTTCTTGTGTAGGTATCTCTGTCTGTCTGTTGGCTTCCTGTAAATACATGTATGTAAGGTTCCATCCTTAATGGTGGAGGTTATTCAGTTCATGATGAAAATCTTTAAGTGCACCTGTGCCCTCCATCCAGATAATAAAAAAATCATCAATGTAACGGAAATAAGCTAGTGGTTTATGGGGACAGTGCCTTAAAAAATCCTCCTCCAAGTCAGCCATAAATGGAATTCATTTTGACATATAAGAACTTCAACTTCAATGGTAAACATTATGTTCAAACTATGGGAACAGCAATGGGCACCAAAATGGCTCCACAGTATGCTAACCTCTTTATGGCAGACTTGGAGGAGGATTTTTTAAGGCATTGTACCCATAAACCACTAGCTTATTTCTGTTACATTGATGATTTGTTTATTATCTGGATGGCGCGCAAAGATGTACTTAAAGATTTTCATCATGAACTGAATAACCTCCAACCTACCATAAAGCTTACCCTGGAGTATTCTACCACCAATATTAATTTTCTGGATACCATGACACCATTACGGATGGAACCTTACATACAAATATTTACAGGAAGCCAACAGACAGACAGAGATACCTACACAAGAAAAGTAATCACTCAAACCATACAAAAAAAGTCTGTCATGTACAGTCAAGCACTCCGATGTTACCATATTTGTTCAAATGAGGATGACAGAGATGCACATTTGGCTATGTTGAAAAACACCTTTATGGAGCAGGGCACTCTTCCACAGAAATTGACAGGATAACAGATCGTGCAACACAAGTACCAAGACAACAAACATAGAAACATAGAAGTTGACGGCAGATAAGGACCGCAAGGCCCACCCAGTCTGCCCATTTCTTTTTCTACCTTATAAATGTGCCATCGGCCTTTGCTCTGTCAGTGACCTATCTATTCATGGTCATTTGTATTGCTCCCTTATGCCTATCCCATGCCTGTTTGAAGCCCTGCACTGTATTCATAGCCACCACTTCTTGTGGTAAGCCATTCCATGCATCTACCACCCTTTCTGTGAAAAGAATTTCCTCACATTCCCCCTTAATCGGCCTCCCTCTAATCTCATGCTGTGTCCTCTTGTCCTGCTATTTTTCTTATATTTAAACATGTTAGACTCTTTCACCTTGTTTATGCCCTTAAGGTGTTTGAATGCCTCAATCATATCACCTCTCTCCCTCCTTTGCTCAAGGGTATACATATTGAGCTCCGTTAATCTGTCCTCATATGTCTTCTGATGCAGTCCCTGCACCATTTTGGTTGCCCTTCTCTGGACTGCCTCAATTTGGTTAATGTCCTTGTGAAGGTGTGGCCTCCAATACTGCACGAGTACTCAGATGGGGCCTAACCAATGTCTTGTACAGAGGGATTATTACCTCCCTCTTACAACTTGTGATACCCTGCTAATACACCCCAACACCCCTCTAGCCTTACCTACTGCTTTAGAGGTCTGCTCGATGATTTTAGGTCATCAGTGATGATGATGCCCAAGTCTCTTTCTTCCTTTGTGACTGCTAGCAACTCCCTCCCAGCCTATAAGTGGCTTCAGGGTTTCTCTTCCCTATGTGCATGATTTTGCACTTCTTTGCATTAAATCCCAGTTGCCACTCTTCTGACCATTCTGCTAGTTTATCCAGATCTCTTCTCATTCTATCCACCCCATCTGGATCATCTACCCTGTTGCAGATCTTGGTGTCATCTGCAAACAGACAAGCCTTACCCTCTAGTCCATCTGCAAGGTCACTAATGAAGATGTTGAATAGGACTGGCCCCAGGACTGATCCCTGAGGTACCCCACTTGTGACTTGCATCTCTTCTGACTGTATACCATTTACCACCACTCTCTGTTTTCTGCCAGTCAACCAGTTTGCCACCCAGTTGACCAACTTCTGACCCACCCCGAGCCTACCCAGCTTATTTATCAATCTTCTATGTGGAACAGTGTCAAAAGCTTTGCTGAAGTCAAGGTAGGCTGACATCAACTGCTCCCCCTTGGTCCACCACTCTGGTTACCCAGTCAAAGAAATCTATGAGATTAGTTTGACAGGACCTTCCTTTTGTAAACCCATGCTGTCTTGGATCCTGTGCCCCTATGGATTCCAGGTGTTGCACAATCCTTTCCTTAAGGAGTGCCTCCATAATCTTGCCCACTACTGAGGTAAGACTGACTGGTCTGTAGTTCCCCACCTCCTCCCTGCTACCACTCTTGTGGAGCGGGATCACATGAGCCCTTCTCCAGTCTTCTGGGACCTCTCCTGTGCTCAGAGACTCACTAAACAATTCTGCTAATGGCTCTGCTAGTTCCTCCTTTAGCTCCTTAAGTAACCTGGGATGTATGCCATCAGGTCCCATTGCCTTATCCACCCTGAGCTTAGCAAGCTCTTGTAGGACCCTTTCTTTTGTGAAGGAGTAGTGCTCACCTCCTCCCCCTGTGTCCATGATGCTGAGCTGTGGGCCCTGCCCTACCTTCTCTTCAGTAAATACTGAGCAAAGTATCTATTTAGGATAGATGCCTTTACAGGGTCCTCCTCCTCACATGCTCCTTTTCTCCATTAAGCAGCAATACCCCCTCTGGACTTTCTCCTTTCACTAATGTATCTATAGAAAGTCTTGTCCCTTCCTTTTACTGTTCGTGCTAGTGTTTCCTCAGTTTGGGACTTTGCCTGCCTGCTGCCTTACCTGCTTCCCTTAGGGCAGTTTGGTATGCCTCCTATCTTCATCCCGCTGTGTTCCTTATATTTCCTGAAGGCCAGCCTTTTGGCTCTGACCTTTTCTGCTACTGTATTTGAGAACCAAAGTGGTTTCCTTCTTCTTTGCACTTCCTTTTCTGTCTAACACAATGGGATGTTGCTTCAAGTATTGCATCCATAATGCTTGCCCACTTTTGCCTGTACCCCCTCACCTGTGTTTCTTTTGCCGGGCTAGCTTAACTCTGTTGGCCATCTTATCAAAGTCAGCTCCTCTGAAGTCCCATATTTTTGCCTTGGAATGGGATGATTTAGATGTAGTAGCCAAATTGAACCATACCATGTGATGGTCACTGGCCCCAGGTGACCTTCTACCTGGATCTGTGATCCCTTCTTTGTTAGTCAGTACTAGATCTAGGATAGCCCTGTCTCTTGTGGGTTGCTGTACCAGTTGTTTGAGGCCTCTCCTGCATGGAATCCACTATGAGTCTAGTTCTGGCAGATGTTCCTGCTGGTATTGACCAATCTGTATCCGGCATGTTGAAGTCTCCCATTATCAGAACCTCCCTTTAGCTGTCATGTTTTGTATATCTTCTAACAGTAATGTGTCTATGTCCTCCCTCTGGTCTGGGGGCCTGTAGACAACCCCAGTTCTTATGGCTGTCCCATTTCCTGTTTCAGGGTGACCCACAGTTCTTCTAGGCTCCTTGTGTATTCTGAATTTCTGTAGCTTTGATATTTTCATTAACATACAGGGCCCTCCTCCCCCTTTTGCACCTCGGTCTCTTCTAGACAATATGTAGCCAGGTACTAGAAGTCTCCCAGTGTGGTTACTGGTAAACCACGTCTCACTAGTTCTACTATGTCCAGTTTAGCCTCTGACATTATTGCCTGCAGGTCTGGGATCTTATTTCCCAGGCTGTGAGCATTTGTGTACATGATTTTCCATTGGCCAGATTTTGGTGTGTTAGTTGTTGGGTGAAGTTTGGCATTACCCCTGTGCATCGTATGGGGAGACAAACCTTTTTTCTTACCTGGTGATGCAAATCAATGGCAAACACGCTGAATTCCTGTTTGACCACTAGCTGAGCACAACTACTTCAATATAAAGAAAAGACAGCTACACACAGAATTCCCTTAGTAGTCACATATAATCCAGACCTTGAACTTCTGTATAAGATTATTAAAGACCTCCACCCAATATTTAGAGAGGATGAAACCCTTAATTGTATTTTTAGGGAACTCCCACTACTATCTTTTAAACAACCACCAAATTTAGCCAGCCTAATTATTAGGAGCAAGCTTTCACCAGAACAGAATACCATGTCACACAATGGCACACAACCCTGCAAACAATGCACCTGTAAGACTTGTGAGCTCATTTCCACCTCGGACTGTGTGGTTACATCACAAAACAGACTATTCAAGGTGTATGGGAGTTATACATGCACATCACGACATGTTGCTTATTTCATTCAGTGCAAAAGATGTCCACAAACAGGTTATCTTGGAGAGACAAGCCAACAGCTCCGCACTTGGACGAACTCACACAGACATATCATTAGAACAAAGAAGACTGAAAAACCAGTGGGGCACCATTTCTCCCAGCCTGACCACTCAATTTCGGATATGTCAGTTATGGTCTTAAAATGAAATCTTGAAAACACACACCAGAGACGAGCTTTTGAGATTAAACTTATTTTACATCTTAATATGGTAGCAGATGGGATGAATGTTGATCTGGGTTTCATGGGACATTACAGAAACTGACATCCACAGACTTCTTCTTTAGACTGGCATATTATAGGACTTCAGCATGTGTGGGATGTGGGTGCATGTAAGGTACTGTATGCATGTGTGTGGGTATGTGTTGTGAGGTACGTGATATAACCAGTGTGAGGCTTGCTGTCACATTGAGGTAGACCTCTATTTAGATACATGAAGTTACATTGTGTTACTACTCTTACTTCACACACATAATGAATATTAATTGCTCCTTACTTTTTATCTTTGCCAGGGAGTGGGGTTGATTCTCTTGCACCATGTTCAGATTACCTAGCCTGTTACCATACATACAGGAGTGTTATCATAGACTGTGACATATTTTTTTTATCTCTGTACATATTGGAGTGTGAGATCTCAGTTGCATGGGGGTCCTGGGCAGATCTTTTTACATTTGGGTAATATTGTAGTGATCAGTGGAAGTGTAGGTATGTTAGACCTCTGGTCTTACACACATACTTTATATTTACTTCTATTTACCTTATCCTGGGGAAGATGGCAGTTTTATTTCATTGTAGTTTTATCCAGAATCCTTGGAAATGTTACTACACAGATAGGAGTGCAGTTAAATAGTGTCACACTTTTGCTCTGTAGTTATTAGGATACATCAGGCCTTTTACTTAAGATTTCATGAAAAGTTGAATTCCTTTGAGGAATAATTGAAGTGACTGATGTGAATAAAGGTTCATTAGGAGTGTGTTTGTGTGTGTGTGTGTTTGTGTGTGTGAGACAGAGAGTATCACCTCAAAGCTAGTTATCCACCCCCCCCCACATTATGGGTATGTGGGGTGGTGTAGGGTGTATTGTTTCTGTGAAGAGGAGGAGAGAAATTACATTTTTATCACTTTTTCAGATTCCTTAGATACTTCTGGTACATCAACTTGTTAAATTCTGAGTGTATATTGACATCAGTACATATCAGGCTACATGGTCTTAATTCCTTGGTGGTCCTCAAATACAGTTTTTTGTTTGACACTAATACTGTCAATTTCTATTTGAATTATGACTTATAAAGTCCTGACACTGTACTAGAGGTTTTTGAAGTTATGGGGCATGATATCTAGCTGGAGAGTACAGCTGGGTGATATGTCCAGCTAAGTTTTACACATCATACAGTGTGCACTGATGTTTTTAAGACAACTTTACTGGTAATTCCTTGTCTATAATGCATGCATTGAAACTTCTTGGAGTCCTAAGACAATCTTAGTATGTCTTTAATCTGGGAGGGGGTTGCTTTTCAGCAATTGCATCCTTATACACACTGTGACACACATAGCTTGATTTAAGAGTCATCTGCTCCAGCAGTGTAATATTATGTCTATGAAATTTATTTGCAGTAGTATTCTTTGTATGTGTTTTGCACCAAGCAACTTTGGCCCTGGGATCCTACTGACTGAAGGTAATATGGTACTGTTAAACTTCTCTGACATCATCAGCTGTATTTTTAAATGAGTATTTTAAACCAATGGGGATTTTCTCAATTTTTTCTGCATGATCTAGCTGTTAAAATTTTTTTTTCTAAACAACAGCCATTAGGCTTCTGAAGAAGGACTGGTTGGTCCAAAAGCTAGAGCACTTTGTTCTTGTGATATCTATGTTGATCCATTAAAAGGTATCAAATCATTTGCTTCTGGATCTGTTCTTGCAAGGACCAATATGGCAAATACTAAATCTAGATTTCAGCATGGAAGATACCGGAATTCGCCATTGAATATGGAAGTTACATAATATCAAGAAGAAATTGGCAGAGCTAGACAGTGACATCTATTTTCTAACCCAGTGCAAGAGGAGAAACATAATCCCTAAAGGTCTTACTATATGGAATCCATTAAAAAATACAGGCTATTCTATATATGCAGAGCAACTCTGTCATAGGACCTCTGAGAAATTGAAGAATCACAGCATTCACATGTCATATGCCAAAAAAGTTGTTCTGAACAAAGAGTATGCTGAAATTGTTACCACTCTGGAAAGGATGTCTGGGGAATCTATTCAGGACATCTTGCGAGAACTATACATTAACTACCAAAGGACCTTAAGAAAAGCCATGCTTACGAAAAATAGGAAATTGGATGCCCTTCAACATACCATATTTCCTAACAACCATGAAGAACGTTATGGAGTCACTGAACAACCACACAATACAGATGGTTACCTTTCAGTTGTTAATTTGTCCAACCACACACTGACCACTGGAGAACTAAATGTACTTTCAAAAAGGCCTCAATTTCTGCCCAACATAACCACTGGATAAAATACAGTTTTGTGGTGAACTGGAGGAATACTTCCGTAGATTGCGACTTTAAGAATTCTTTCATGCCTAGGAAGAAATCACTGGTAGTGAAGACATCACAATTAGTAATAATTTAATGTTTAAGAAAAAGAAATCAGAATTCACCCCCTCATGTGGGCGTAAAAAAAAACTAGACAATTACATTAATTGTTTCTGCCAACAAGTCAGTGGTCAGATCCTTACTAGGCAAAAACAGGCCCACTATAACCTTTCTCCACTGGAATGGAGAGCTATAAGGACACTGAAATCCAACCACAACATTGTCATCAAAAAAGCAGATAAAGGCTCTGCAGTGGTGATTGTAAACAGAGAGGATTATATAAATGAAGCTAACAGACAGCTAACTGATCTTACCTACTACAGAGAACTGGCGAATGACCCCACTACAAGATATAACAAGATCTGGCAGAGCCACTACGACTGTGAATGCATTAACCAGATAAGGGTGTTTCAAGGCCTTAAACATAAACATTTATTCATTTACTTAAAAAATATCAGATTTACAAACCTTTGAGTCAGAGACTCATTTACAAAGGCACTTCGTCGAAACTAATGCAAAGACAGCACAGGTAACAAGTCTAAAAACAATGGCTCGGAGAGCACACAGTTATAACAGTCATTCACTGGAGATACATGGGCAGCAGTAGATAAACATATCACATAGTTTAGGCACACAGACACCACATCAAGAAGACCAAAGCAGTTCAAACCATATACAATAGTTAAAGCAAATAGACAACAGGGGTCAAAGAGAAGCCCAGAGTGTTCATATGAAGGCTGTTGCATACACTAATTGAATCAAAGTATTGTACATTTAGAAAGGGCATATTTAAGCAATAAGGCATGATAGGCTGTGTGTTATCATGTAATAACATCACTCCTGGGGTGGGTTGAAGCCCGAGGCAAAGCCGAGTAGTTATTTATTTATTTGCACGTATTTATTTGATCCACTGGATCAGCAATATTTGCGCAAGATGTGCCCAGTGCATATTTTACAGCACTGGTCCTGGTCTGGTGATCTGGGTTTTACCCATACCACACTGCATATGACTTAGTGATGACAAGTTTCCTAAGTACTAGTACCTTACCCAGCTGTGTTCTGCTTGGTGTGTGTGTGTGTGTTTAAGCATGCAACCTTCTATAGTATATTTTATAGCACTATCAATCCTGGCTGTAGTGTTTTTTTCTCTGCTGTGGCTAAGCAAGATACTGTATCAAGACACTGGCCTGCTGTAGGGGCTATTAGACATCAAACAAAAGGGTATGCTCTGAAGACTAACTTGGGGAAGATGCAATGAAACAAACTTGAATGACAGCCCCCAGACATCATAAAATACCCAAGGAAAATTTGAAAAACTCCTCTAACAGCCTAGGCAGAAACAAAACACTGGATTGAAGTGAGAACTCAGAACTGGTAGTATACATATATAAGCTATCTAACTTGGGGTTTCTGTAAAAACAGCTGCTAAATAGCTTTAATTCATTATTGTGTTTTGAAGTTAAAACACTCCTGCTAGCTAGACCTGATGCACAGAAAAACAAAATAGTGAATTAGGCTATTTAGTAGCTGTTGTCTTACAGAAACCCCAGTTAAACGCTCTCAGATATCTGCTAAATAACAGTTGACATTTGTGCTCCCTGGATAAGAATGGTTACAAGGCTCTGCTGTTGCTAAACTAATTTTAAAGAAGAACACACGCTAAATCTAAGGGCATGGCTACATCACTGTCACATGAGACAGGGGGCATCATAGGAGAAAGATAGCCAATAAAACTATTTGTTATGGAGATCCCCAGGGGTTGTAAAACTACCATACAGCTAGCAAGCAATTTAGGAAAAATTCCTAATAGCAGACAAAGGGAAGGACACACTAGGATTTAACATACATTTCAAAACACTCAACATAATATATGTTTATTGCACATTCTGGGTAGACTACTCCTTTAAAAAGAAAAATACACTTCATCACAAAAATGTGCCCTTGCATGAACATGCATGATTTATCTGAAAAGACAATTAAAAAAATGTGTTTCTAAATGCATTAGTAACAGCAATGCTTTCAAGATTTTGAAACTACTAAAAGACAAAATATATATATATATATATATATATATATATATATATATATATATATATATATATGGATAGTTAGAATATAGTAAACAAATATTATTAATCCCAAAAAGCTGAGCTTTGTTTTTAGTATATAAATGTTTAAGAAATACGTGAAAGCTGTCTATTCTCCTTAGTTTTTAGACACTTCTTAGTCTTTCCTTTTGAGACACCAGGTGTCTCTGATAATCATTTGTTCCAAGGGGTTTTAAGTCAGTTTGAAGGCATTTTAAGTATCTTCTGTTCTAGTCCTTAACAAAATGCAGGGACTCCAGACTTGTTGTTCTGTTCCTTGGTCCACATCCCAAACATGTGAGTCTTCTTTCAGGATGATAAATCCACCTCATGCCCCTCCCACATGAATACAAAAAGAGGTGGGATGGACCTTTTGGAGCTTCTTGGGTGGAGGTGGGGTGGACCTTACTTCTCCCAAAAAAACAATGCTGCCTCCCACTACTCAGGTTCCAGTTATTGTACCACCCATTTAAGAAAGAAAATAGTACCCTGCAACCATTGACTAACATTATAGCGTATTTATTTGAGGGCCGAAAATATTTCTTGGAGAGGGTAAGGCGGAGGAGACAATTTTCACCTTCAGTCAGTTCCACGGACAGAAAACATGACATCACTCCTTTTGTACATGCAATACTCCTGTAGGCTCCACCCACAGTCATACAAATGAACTATGGGACTTAATTGGAACTTTTCCAGACCATGTCTGAAGAAAACTAACTGACCTCATCCCTGCTGAACCCAGGCCAGGGACATTCTACATGCTACCTAAAATACATAAACGTGGCAATCTGGGAAGACCCATAGTGTCTGGTAATGTTACCTTTACTGAGGGGATCTCAGGATTTGTAGAGACCATTTTGGAACCACTGGTTATGGAAAGAGACAGTTATATCGAGGACGCTACACACTTTTTGAGTGTACTTTCTGGTTATAAGGATTTACCACCTGATACCATTTTAGTGACAATGGATGCAACATCCCTCTACACTAATATTCCACACACAGATGGCATTATGGCATGCCTTAAATACATACAGGAGAAAGGACTGGAACAAAACATCAACCCTGAAGTGGAGGGGGAACTTATGGAATTCATTTTGACACAGAACAACTTCAACTTCAATGGTAAACATTATGTTCAAACTATGGGAACAGCAATGGGCACCAAAATGGCTCCACAGTATGCTAACCTGTTTATGGCAGACTTGGAGGAGGATTTTTTAAGGCACTGTCCCCATAAACCACTAGCTTATTTCTGTTACATTGATGATTTCTTTATTATCTGGACAGAGGGCACAGATGCTCTTAAAGATTTTCATCATGAACTGAATAACCTCCAACCTACCATAAAGCTTACCCTGGAGTATTCTACCACCAATATTAATTTTCTGGATACCACAGTCACCATTAAGGATGGAACCTTACATACGTGTATTTACAGAAAGCCGACAGACAGAGATACCTACACAAGAAAAGTAATCACCCAAACCATACAAAAAAATATTTCATGTACAGTAAAGCACTCCAATGTCACCATATTTGTTCAAATGAGGATGACAGAGATACACATTTGGCTATGTTGAAAAACACCTTTATGGAGCAGGGACACTCTTCCAGAGAAATTGACAGGATAACAGAACGAACAACACAAGTACCAAGACAACAACTACTTCAATATAAAGAAAAGACAGCTACAGAAAGAATACCCTTAGTAGTCACATATCATCCAGACCTTGAACTTCTGCGTAACATTATTAAAGACCTCCACCCAATATTTAGTGAGAATGAAACCCTTAATTTATTTTTGAGGAACTCCCACTACTATCTTTTAAACAACCACCAAATGTAGCCAGCCTATTTATTAGGAGCAAGCTTTCACCAGAACAGAATACCATGTCACACAATGGCACACGACCCTGCAAACAATGCACCTGTAAGACTTGTGAGCTTATTTCCACCTCAGACTGAGTGGTTACATCACAAAACAGACAATTCAAGGTGCATGGGACTTATACATGCTCATCAAGACATGCTGTTTATTTCATTCAGTGCAAAAGATGTGCATAAACAGGTTATCTTGGAGAGACAAGCCAACAGGTCCGTACTAGGATGAAGTCACACAGACATACTATTAGAACAAAGAAGAGTGAAAAACCAGTGGGGCACCACTTCTCCAAGCCTGACCACTCAATTTCAGATATGTCAGTAATGGTCTTAAAAGGAAATCTCAAAAACACACAACAGAGACGAGCTTTTGAGATTAAACTTATTTTACATCTTAGTATGGTAGCAGATGGGATGAATGCTGATCTGGATTTCATGGGACATTACAGAAACTGACATCAACAGACTTCTTCTTCAGACTGGCATATTATAGGACTTCAGCATGTGTGGGATGTGGGTGCGTGTAAGGTATGTATGTGTGTGGGTATGTGTTGTGAGGTACGTGATATAACCAGCGTGGGGCTTGCTGTCACATTGAGGTAGGCCTCTATTTAGATACATGAAGTTACATTGTGTTACTACTCTTACTTCACACACATAATTAATATTAATTACTCCTTACTTTTTATCTTTGCCAGGGAGTGGGGTTGATTCTGTTGCACCATATTCAGATTACCTAACTTGTTACCGTACATACAGGAGTGTTATCACAGACTGTGACATATTTTTTCAACTCTGTTCATATTGGAGTGCGAGATCTCAATTTCATGGGGGTCCTGGACAGATCTTTTTATATTAGGGCAATATTGTAGTGATCTGTGGAAATATAGGTATGTTAGACCTCTGGACTTACACACATACTTTATATTTAGTTCTAGTTACCTTATCATGGGGAGGGTGGCCGTTTTATTTCATTGTAGTTTTATCCAGAATCCTTGAAACTGGTATTACGCAGATAGGAGTACAGTTAAACAATGTAACATTTTTGCTCTGTAGTTATTAGGTTATGAGCACTTTTACTTAGGATTTCATGATAAGTTGAATTCCTTTGAGGAATAATTGCAGTGACTGATGTGAATAAAGGATCATTAGGAGAGTGTGTGTTTGTGTGTGTGTGTGTGAGTGTGTGAGAGAGAGAGAAAGAGTATCTTCTCAAGCTATCCACCCTCCCCGCGCATTATGGGGATGTGGGGTGGGGTAGGGTGTATTGTTTGTGTGAAGAGGAGGAGAGAAATTACATTTTTATCACTTTTTCAGATTCCTTAGACACTTCTGGTACATCAAGTTGTTAAATTCTCAGTCTAGATTGACATCAGTACATATCAGGCGACATGGTCTTAATTCCTTGGTGGTCCTCGACTAGAGTTTTTTGTTTGACACTAATACTCTCAATTTATATTTGAATTATCATTTATAAAGTCCTGACACTATACTGGAAGTTTCTGAAGTTGTGAGGCATGATATCTAGCTGGATAGTACAGCTGGGTGATAGGTCCAGCTAAGTTTTACACATCATACAGTGTGCACTGATGTTTTTAAGACAACTTTACTGGTAATTCCTTGTCTATAATGCATGCATTGAAACTTCTTAGAGTCCTAAGACAATGTTAGTATGTCTTTAATCTGGGTTGGGGTTGCTTTTCAGTAATCACATCCTTATACACACATAGCTTGATTTAAGAGTCATCTGCTCCAGCGGTGTTACATTATGTCAAATAAATTTATATGCAGTAGGATACTTTGTATGTGTTTTGCATCAAGCACCTTTGACCATGGGACCCATACTGGCCGAAGGTAATATGGTACTGTTAAACTTCTCTGACATCATCAGCTGTATTTTTAAATGAGTATTTTAAGCCAATGGGGATTTTTTCACTTTTTTTCTGCATGATCTAGCTGTTAAAAGAATTGTTTTTTTTCTAAACAATGGCCATTAGGCTTCTGAAGAAGGACTGGTTGGTCCAAAAGCTAGGGCACTTTGTTCTTGTTGTTATATCTATGTTGGTCCATTAAAAGGTATCAAATCATTTGCTTCTGGATCTGTTCTTACAAGGACCAATACGGCAAATACTAGATCTAGATTTAAACATGGAAGATACTGGAATTCGCCATAGAATATGGCAGTTACATAACATCAAGAACAAATTGGCACAGCTAGACAGTGACATCTATTTTCTAACCCAGTGCAAGAGGAGAAACATAATCCCTAAAGGTCTTAGTATTTGGAATCCATTAAGAAATACAGACAATTCTATATATGCAGAACAAGTCTGTCGTGGGACCTCTGAGAAATTGAGGAATCACAGGATTCACGTCATATGCCAAAAATGTCGTTCTGAGCAAAGAGTTTGCTGAAATTGTTACCTCTCTGGAAAGGATGTCTGGGGAACCGATTCAGGACATCTTGCGAGAGCTACACATTAACTACCAAAGGACCTTAAGAAAAGCCATGCTTATGAAAAATAGGAAATTGGATGCCCTTCAACATACCATACTTCCTAACAACCATGAAGAACATAATGGAGTCACTGAACAACCACACAATACAGATGGGCACCTTTCAGTTGTTAATTTGTCCATCCACACACTGACCACTGAAGAACTAAATGTACTTTCAAAGGGCCTCACTTTCTGCTCAACAAAACCACTGGATGAAATACTGTTTTGTGGTAAACTGTAGGAATACTTCCAAAGATTGAGACTTAAAGAATTCTTTTTTGCTGAGGAAGAAATGACTGGTAGTGAAGACATCACAATCAGTAATAATTTAATGGATAAGAAAAAGAAATCTGAATTCACCCCCTCAAGTGGGCATACCAAAAAACTAGACAATTACATTCATTGTTTCCACTGACAAGTCAGTGGTCAGATACTTGCTAGGCAAAAACAGGCCTACTATAGCCTTTATCCACTGCAACGGAGTGCTATAAGGACACTGAAATCAAACCACAACCTTGTCATCAAAAAAGCTGATAAAGGCTCTGCAGTGGTGATTGTAAACAGAGAGGATTATATTAATGAAGCTAACAGACAGCTAACTGATCTTACCTACTACAGAGAACTGGCGAGTGACCCCACTACAAGATATAACAAGATCTGGCAGAGCCACTACAACTGTGAATGCATTAACCAGATAAGGGTGTTTCATGGGCTTAAACATAAACATTTATTCATTTATTTAAAAAATATCAGATTTACAAACCTTTGAGTCAGAGACTCATTTACAAAGGCACCTCATCGAAAATAATGCAAAGACAGCACAGTTAACATGTCCAAAAACAATGGCTTGGAGAGCACACAATTATAACAGTCATTCACTGGAGATACATGGCTAGCAGTAGATAAACATATTACATAGTTTAGGCACACAGACACCACATCAAGAAGACCAAAGCAGTTCAAACCATATACAATAGTTAAAGCAAATAGACATCAGGAGTCAAAGAGAAGCCCAGAGTATTCACATGAAGGCTGTTGCATACACTAACTGAATCAAAGTATTGCACATTGAGAAAGGGCATATTTAAGCAATAAGGCATGACTGGCTGTGTGTTATCATGTAATAACATCACTCTTGGGGTGGGTTGAAGCACGAGGCAAAGCCGAGTATTTATTTATTTATTTGCACATATTTATTTGATCCACTGGATCAGCAATATTTGCACAAACTGTGCCCAGTGCAGATTTTAAAGCACTAGTCTTGGTCTGCTGATCTGGGTTTTACCCATACCACACTGCACATGGCTTAGTGATGACAAGTTTCCTAAGTACTGGTACCTTACCCAGCTGTGTTCTGCTTGGTGGGTGTGTGGGTGTGTGTGTGTGTGTGTGTGTGTGTGTGTGTGTGTTTAAACATGTAACTTTCTATAGTATATTGTATAGCACTGTGAATCCTGGCTGTAGTGTTTTTTCTCTGCTGTGGCAAAGCAAGTTCCTGTAACAAGACACTGGCCTGCTGTAGGGGCTATTAGACAGCAAACAAAAGGGTATGCTCTGAAGACTATCTTGGGGAAGATGCAATGAAAGAAACTTGATTGACAGCCCCCAGACATCATAAAATACCCAGGGAAAATTTGAAAAACTCCTCTAACAGCCTAGGCAGAAATAAAACACTGGATTGAAGTGAGAACTCAGAACTGGTTGTAATACATATATAAAGCTATCTAACTTGGGTTTCTGTAAGAAAACAACTGCTAAATAGCTCTAATTCATTATTTGTGTTTTTGAAGTTAAAACACTCCTGCTAGCTAGACCTGATGCACAGAGAAAACAAAAATAGTGAATTAGAACTATTTAGAAGCTGTTGCCTTACAGAAACCCCAGTTAGCTTGCTCTCAGGTATCTGCTAAACTAACTTTTGACATTTGTGCTCCCTGGATAAGAACGGTTACAATGCTCTGCTGTTGCTAAACTAATTTTAAAGAAGTACACATGCTAAATCTAAGGGCATGGCTCCATCACTGTCACATGAGACAGTGGGCATCATAGGAGAAAGAAAGCCAATAAAACTATTTGTTATGGAGATCTCCGGGGCTGCAAAACTTCCATACAGCTAGCAAGCTAATTTAGGAAAAACTCCTAATAGCAGAAAAACGGAAGGACACTCTAGGATTTAACATACATATCAAAACACTCTACATAACATATGTTTTTTGCACATTCTGGGTAGACTACTTCTTTAAAAAGAAAAATACACTTCATCACAAAATGTACCCTCGCATGAACATGCATGATTTATCTGAAAAGACAATTAAAAAAATGTATTTCTAAATGCATTAGTAACACCAATACTTTCAAGATTTTGAAACTACTAAAAAGACAGACTTTATGTATAGATAGAGAGAATATGGTAAACAAATATTGTTAATCCCAAAAAGCTGAACTTTGTTTTTAGTATATAAATGTTTAAGAAATTCCTGAAAGCTGTCTATTTTCCTTAGTTTTTAGACACTACTTAGTCTTTCCTTTTGAGACACCAGGTGACTCCGATAATCATTTGTTCCAAGGGTTTTTAAGTCAGTTTGAAGGCATTTTAAGTATCTTCTGTTCTAGTCCTTAGCAAAATGCAGGGACTCCAGACTTGTTGTTCTGTTCCTTGGTCCACATCCCAACCATATGAGCCTACTTTCAGGATGATAGATCCACCTCATGCCCCTCCCACATGAATAAAAAAAGAGGTGGGATGGACCTTTTGGAGCTTCTTGGGTGGAGGTGGGGTGGACCTTACTTCTCCCAAATAAACAATGCTGCCTCCCACTACTCAGGTTCCAGTTCTTGTACCACCCATTTAAGAAAGAAAATAGTACCCTGCAACCATTGACTAACATTATAGAGTATTTATTTGAGGGCGGAAAACATTTCTTGGAGGAGGGTAAGGCGGAGGAGACAATTTACACCTTCAGTCAGTTCCACGGACAGAAAACATGACATCACTCCTTTTGTACATGCAATATTCCTGTAGGCTCCACCTACAGTCATGCAAATGAACTACGTGACTCAATTGGAACTTTTCCAGACTATGTGTGAAAAAAATTAACTAACCTCATCCCTGCTGAACCCAGGCCAGGGACATTCTACGTGCTACCTAAAATATATAAACCTGTCAATCTGGGAAGACCCATATTCTCTGGTAATGTTACCTTGACTGAGGGGATCTCAGGGTTTGTAGAGACCATTTTGAAACCACTGGTTATGGAATGAGGCAGTTATATCCAGGACACTACACACTTTTTGAGTGTACCTTCTGGTTATAAGGATTTACCACCTGATACCATTTTAGTGACAATGGATGTAACATCCCTCTACATTAATATTCTACAAATAGATGGCATTATGGCATGCCTTAAATACATACAGAAGAAAGGACCGGAACAAAACATCAACTCTGAAGTGGTGGGGGAACTTATGGAATTCATTTTGACACAGAACAACTTCAACTTCAATGATAAACACTATGTTCAAACTATGGGAACAGCAATGGGCACCAAAATGGCTCCATGGTATGCTAACCTTTTTATGGCAGACTTGGAGGAGGATTTTTTAAGGTACTGTCCCCATAAACCACTAGCTTTTTCTGTTACAGTGATGATTTGTTTAATATCTGGACAGAGGGCACAGATGAACTTAAAGATTTTCATCATGAACTGAATAACCTCCACCCTACCATAAAGCTTACCCTGGAGTATTCTACTACCAATATTAATTTTCTGGATACCACAGTCACCACTAAGGATGGAACCTTACATACGTGTATTTACAGGAAGCCAACAGACAGACAGAGATACCTACACAAGAAAAGTAATCACCCAAGCTATACAAAAGAATCTTTCATGTACAGTCAAGCACTCCAGTGTCACCGTATTTGTTCAAATGAGGATGACAGAGATACACATTTGGCTATGTTGAAAAAACACCTTTATGGAGCAGGGACACTCTTCCAGAGAAATTGACAGGATAACAGAACGAGCAACACAAGCACCAAGACAACAACTACTTCAATATAAAGAAAAGACAGCTACAGAAAGAATACCCTTAGTAGTCACATATCATCCAGACCTTGAACTTCTGAGTAACATTATTAAAGACCTCCACCCAATATTTAGTGAGGATGAAACCCTTAAATGTATTTTTAAGGAACTCCCACTACTATCTTTTAAACAACCACCAAATTTAGCCAGCCTAATCATTAAGGGCAAGCTTTCACCCGGAACAAAATACCATGTCACACAATGGTACACGACCCTGCAAGCGATGCACCTGTAAGACTTGTGAGCTCATTTCCACCTCAGACTGAGTGGTTACATCACAAAACAGACAATTCAAGGTGCATGGGAGTTATACATGCACATCACGACATGTTTATTTCATTCAGTGCAAAAGATATCCACAAACAGGTTATAGTGTATGGTGGAGCGTCGTTCTCCACCAAAATTGATTGTTTTCGAAACCTTGTAGTCACACACTAGTGTACGTTCATGAGTACAACAGAATGATGTTTTCTACTGTACTACGAATGTCACTACTACCTCATGCAGCATTTGAAAAGTTAGGGCTCACCCACAGACAGGACATGGCTAAAGCAGCAATATCGGGCAGTATTAATGGTTAGTGTGGAAAACGTCACAATGTAAATTCTTTTTCCTTCTAGTAACTGTTTTTGCCCCAAAAACGACGTTCCACCATACACTATAGAAAGTGCATGGGGAACAGTTGATAACAGGGCATCTTTCACCTCGTTGGCACTATGACAGCGGATTACCTCTCAAGCTGTGCTCTCGAGGTAATCCGACGTCATAGTGCCAACTCGGTGAAAGAATAGCCCTGTTGTCAACCGTTCCCCATGCACTATCCTATATATGTTGGAGAGACAAGCCAACAGCTCCATACTAAGATGAATTCACACAGACATACTATTAGAACAAAGAAGACTGCAAAAACAGTGGGGCACCACTTCTCCCAGCCTGACCACTCAATTTCGGATATGTCAATAATGGTCTTAAAAGGAAATCTCAAAAACACACAACAGAGATGAGCTTTTGAGATTAAACTGATTTTACATCTTAATATGGTAGCAGATGGGATGAATGTTGATCTGGGTTTCATGGGACATTACAGAAATTGATATCCACAGACTTCTTCTTCAGACTGGCATATTATAGGACTTCAGCATGTGTGGGATGTGGATGCGTGTAAGGTATGTATGTGTGTGGGTATATGTTGTGAGGTTCGTGATATAACCAGTGTGGGGCTTGCTGTCACATTGAGGTAGGCCTCTATTTAGATACATGAAGTTACATTGTGTTACTACTCTTACTTCACACACATAATGAATATTAATTCCTCCTTACTTTTTATCTTTGCCTGGGAGTGGGGTTGATTCTGTTGCACCATATTCTGATTACCTAGCCTGTTATCATACATACAGGAGTGTTATCATAGACTGTCACATATTTTTTTAACTCTGTACATATTGGAGTGTGAGATCTCAATTGCATGGGGGTCCTGAGCAGATCTTTTTACATTAGGGTAACATTGCAGTGATCTGTGGAAATGTAGGTATGTTAGACCTCTGGTCTTACACACATACTTTATATTGACTTCTAGGTACCTTATCCTTGGGAGGGTGGCAGTTTTATTTCATTGTAGTTTTATCCAGAATCCTTGGAAATGTTACTACGCAGATAGGAGTACAGTTAAATAGTGTCAAATTTTTGCTCTATAGTTATTAGGATACATGAGCCCTTTTACTTAGGATTTCATGACAAGTTAAATTCCTTTGAGGAACAATTGCAGTGACTGATGTGAATAAAGGTTCATTAGGAGTGTGTGTGTGTGTGTGTGTGTGTGTGTGTGTGTGTGTGTGACAGTATCTCCTCAAAGCTAGTTATCCGCCCCCCCCAGATTATGGGGATGTGGGGTGTGGTAGGGTGTATTGTTTGTGTGAAGAGGAGGAGAGAAATTAAATTTTTATCAATTTTTCAGATTCCTTAGACACTTCTGGTACATCAAGTTGTTAAATTCTCAGTGTATATTGACATCAGTTCATATCAGGCTACATGGTCTTAATTCCTTGGTGGTCCTCGACTAGAGTTTTTTGTTTGACACTAATACTCTAAATTTATATCTGAATTATCATTTATAAGGTCCTGACACTATACTAGAAGTTTTTGAAGTTATGGGGCATGATATCTAGCTGGAGAGTACAGCTGGGTGATAGGTCCAGCTAAGTTTTACACATCATACAATGTGCACTGATGTTTTTAAGACAACTTTACTTTTAATTCCTTGTCTATAATGAATTCATTGAAACTTCTTGGAGTCCTAAGACAATCTTAGTATGTATTTAATCTGGGTGGGGGTTGCTTTTCAGTAATCACATCCTTATACACTCTGTGACACACATAGCTTGATTTAAGAGTCATCTGCTCCAGCAGTGTTATCTTATGTCAATGAAATTTATATGCAGTAGGATTCTTTATATGTGTTTTGCACCAAGCACCTTTGACCATGGGACCCTACTGGCTGAAGGTAATATGGTACTGTTAAACTTCTCTGACATCATCAGCTGTATTTTTAAATGAGTATTTTAAACCAATGAGGATTTTTTCTGTTTTTTTCTGCATGATCTAGCTGTTAAAAGTATAGTTTTTTCTAAACAATGGCCATTAGGCTTCTGAAGAAGGACTGGTTGGTCCAAAAGCTAGAGCACTTTTTTCTTGTTGTTACATCTATGTTGTTCCATTAAAAGGTATCAAATCATTTGCTTCTGGATCTGTTCTTGCAAGGACCAATACGGCAAATACTAAATCTAGATTTCATGGTACTATGCTTAAGAGGACAAAGGTTTCCAAGCCATTCTGTACAATATCTTGTTTTTTTGCTACCTTTAATTATCTATGCTTGATTTTCACATCAGAAATCCAAGAATTTTAGAAACTTGGTGTGCAGCACAGAAAATTAGCAAGTATTCCTATCGTTTTACAAATGCATAACACTTAAAAAAAAAGATAAGAACAACCTGATTCTGTGTCAGTTACTATAAAAGATAGCAACCCTGGAATTTCAACATCTATACTGCAAGTTGATTTTTCTACCAACAGAAAGTCATTCATGACTTTGCCATGGGCAGGGTGTAGAGACAGCAATCGTATTCCTACTCAGTGCAAACCTGTAGAATACCTGTGTACCATACAATAGAAGAGCAAATCAGCCTCTCAGACTCAACTAGATGTAATGCACTTGCTAAACATGCCACAAGTGTAGAGCAAAGAGAATACTACAATAACAAGTTCTGGCAGAGCCACTATGGCTGTAAATGCATTAACGTGATAAGGGTGTTTCATGGGCTTAAACATAAACATGAAGTGCCGTTGCATACACTAACTGAATCAAAGTACAGAACATTGAGAAAGGGCAAATAAAAAAATAATGCCACTGTCTGTATTACAGTTACCTATATGTTTTACATAGAGGATAATGGGTGGGCAACAGTGAACAACAACACTGTTGTTCACTTTGAGAGGTTGTCATGACAACCAAGAAAACCTTGAGAGTGAAGCTCAAGACATTTTCGGTTGGCATGAAACCCTCGAGAAGTGTAACACAGTGTTGTTGTTTACTGTTGCTCATCCACTGTCTTTTATAGTGTATGGACAACACTAAACAAATTAGCTGTTGACTGCCTCCACAGTCACACTGTGATATTGGTGACCACTGCCCCCCGGCCGTGTCTGTAAATACACTGCATTCCTTCCCGTGCGATCGTAAATATTTCAAAACAAATATGGCTGTACTACTGTGTGCCAGCCACTCTTTTAAAAAACGGCACTTACTGAGCTCCGATGAACTGCGGTGCCTGGTTTGTCATCTCTATGAACCATGACGCGCGCATGCACACCGAGGTCCATGCTGTTGTACCATTGATGTGATGTACTCACAATGGTACAACAACATCGTGATGTCACATCAATGGTACAACAACTCTAGGTAAAGTTAGATTTTGATGCAATACAATGTTCTAACATACACTATATTTTATTCCATGCACTTTTATAGCAATCAACTCAACAGAACTGGGCCATCATATCCATGAAGGTACTGTACCTTAACTGCAAACACTGCTGAGACAACTATATGTTGTAACAAGGTGGAAGATAAACACAATGTTGAGACATGTTTACAAAGACATTTGATGTGTTTAATTGATTTTTTTAGAGATTATTTATACAGTACACACACACACACACTCACACACGTATAATTAGTATTATATAAAAGTGCATATACCCAAATGTCAATGTAAATCTTGCACATTTAATTACAATTTGTTCTCCTGAAGGAAAATCTTACTGTACAAGGCCTAAGAAATGCGTGTTAGGTAAAAGTTAACTGGGGTAGGTGTGTTATTGAGGGCATTGCATAGTTTATCTTTTATTGCTGCTCTACCCCAGGCACATACAATATGAAAATCAACAACCCCTTGATATGAAGCAACAGGAATTAGTTAATACAAAGACAGAAACAAGTAGGAGACTGAGTAAGTGGGTAGACAAGCATGAGTATAGTAAGTCAAATAACATTTAAAAAAGTCTCACTGTTATAATTAATTTTTACAAATGCGTCTGCACCGTTGACAATTTTTGTAAAAAAAATAACAAAGGGAGTTATTCCACATAACATAATCTAAGTGAGAGGAATGGAGTTAATAAAAATATAACAAAGTGGAATTTAAGAGAAGTAGCTCTAAATTGAAAGGGGGGGCAAATACTGAGCTATTCCAGTGGCAATAGGTGATGTGTTCAATTGCTCTGCATCTCAGGTGGGAGCACAGGCAAAAATAGAATAGCATATATGGTAATAAAGAAAAATAAATAAAATACCGCTCACTGCGGGCGGGGGGGTGGAGTGGCCCTGTATGTCAATGAAAATATCAAAGCTACAGAAATTCAGAATACACATAAGGAGCCAGAAGAACTGTGGGTCACCCTGGAAACAGGAAATGGGACAGCCATAAGAACTGGGGTTGTCTACAGGCCCCCAGACCAGGAGGAGGACATTGACACATTACTGTTAGAAGATATACAAAACATGACAGCTAAAGGGGAGGTTCTGATAATGGGAGACTTCAACATGCCAGATACAGATTGGTCAATACCAGCAGGAACATCTGCCAGAACTAGGCACGTGGTGGATTCCCTGCAGGGGGAGGGACTCAAACAATTGGTACAACAACCCGTAAGAGACAGGGCTATCCTAGATCTAGTACTGACTAACAGGGAAGGAATCACAGATCTCCAGGTAGAAGGTCACCTGGGGGCCAGTGACCATCACATGGCATGGTTCAGTTTGGCCACTACATCTAAATCATTCCATTCCAAGGCAAAAATATAGGACTTCAGAGGAGCTGACTTTGATAAGATGGCCAACAGAGTGAAGCTAACCCTGGCAAAAAGAAACACGTGAGGGGGTATAGGCAAAGTGGGCAAGCATTAAGGATGCAATACTTGAAGCAACATCCATTGTATTAGACAGAAAAGGAAGTGCAAAAGAAGAAGGAAACCACTTTGGTTCTCAAATACAGTAACAGAAAAGGTCAGAGCCAAAAGGCTGGCCTTCAGGAAGTATAAAGGAACACAACAGGATGAAGATAGGGAGGCATACCAAACTACTCTAAGGGAAGCAGGGAAAGCAGTAAGGCAGGCAAAGTCCCAAACTGAGGAAACACAAGCACAAACAGTAAAAGAAGGTAACAAGACTTTCTATAGATACATTAGTGAAAGAAGAAATTCCAGAGGGGGTATTGCTAAGCTCAAAGGAGAAAAGGGGGCATGTGAGGAGGAGGACCCTGTAATAGCATCTATCCTAAATAGATACTTTTGCTCAATATTTACTGAAGAGAAGGTAGGGCAGGGCCCACAGCTCAGCACCATGGACTCAGAGGGGAGGGAGGTGAGCACTACTCCCTTCGCAAAAGAAAGGGTCCTACAAGAGCTCACTAAGCTCAGGGTGGACAAGGCAATGGGACCTGATGGCATACATCCCAGGGTATTTAAGGAGCTAAGGGTGGAACTAGCAGAGCCATTAGCAGAACTGTTTAGTGAGTCTCTGAGCACAGGAGAGGTCCCAGAAGACTGGAGAAGGGCTCATGTGATCCCGCTCTGCAAGAGTGGCAGCAGGGAGAGGCAGGGAACTACAGACCAGTCAGTCTTACCTCAGTAGTTGGCAAGATTATGGAGGCACTCCTTAAGGAAAGGATAGTGCAACACCTGGAATCCATAGGGCACAGGATCCAAGACAGTATGGGTTTACAAAGGAAGGTCCTGTCAAACTAATCTCATAGATTTCTTGACTGGGTAATCAGTGGTGAACAAGGGGGGCAGTTGATGTGCGCCTATGACTTCAGCAAAGCTTTTGACACTGTTCCACATAGAAGATTGATAAATAAGCTGGGTAGGCTCAGGGTGGGTCAGAGTTGGTCAACTGGGTGGCAAACTGGTTGACGGACAGAAAACAGAGAGTGGTGGTAAATGGTATACAGTCAGAAGAGATGCAAGTCATAAGTAGGGTACCTCAGGGATCAGTCCTGGGGCCTGTCCTCTTCAATATCTTCATTAGTGACATTGCAGATGGACTAGAGGGCAAGGCATGTCTGTCTGCAGATGACACCAAGATCTGCAACAGAGTAGATGATCCAGATGGGGTGGGCAGAATGAGAAGAGATCTGGATAAACTAGCAAAATGGTCAGAAGAGTAGCAACTGGGATTTAATGCAAAGAAATGCAAGATCATGCACATAGGGAAGAAAAACCCTGAAGCCACCTATAGGCCGGGAGGGGAGTTGCTGACAGTCACAAAAGAAGAAAGAGACTGGGGCATCATCATCACCGATGACCTGAAATCATCCAAGCAGACCTCTGAAGCAGTAGATAAGGCTAGGGGGATGTTGGGGTGTATTAGTAGGGGTATCACAAGTCATAAGAGGGAGGTAATAATCCCTCTTTACAAGACACTGGTTAGGTCCCATTTGGAGTACTGCATGCAGTACTAGAGGCCACACCTTCACAAGGACATTAACCAAACTGAGGCAGTCCAGAGAAGGGCAACCAAAATGGTGCAGGGACTGCATCAGAAGACATACGAGTACAGATTAAAGGAGCTCAATATGTATACCTTTGAGCAAAGGAGGGAGAGAGGTGATATAATCGAAACACTCAAACACCTTAAGGGCATTAACAAGGTGAAAGAGTCTAACATGTTTAAATATAAGAAAAATAGCAGTACAAGAGGACACAGCATAAGATTAGAGGGAGGCTGATTAAGGGGTAATGTGAGGAAGTTCTTTTTCACAGAAAGAGTGGTGAATGCATAGAACAGCCTACCTCAGGAAGTGGTGGCTATGAATACTGTGCAGGGATTCAAACAGGCATGGGATAGGCATAAGGGAGCTATACAGATGAGTATGAATAGATAGGCCACTGACAGAGCAAAGGCCGATGGCACATTCATAAGGTAGGAAAAAAAATGGGCAGACTGGATGGGCCTTGCGGTCCTTATCTGCCGTCAACCTCTATGTTTCTGTGTTTCTATGTTAGATTTGCAGTCATATACAGTATGAGCCAAAACAAGTTAATTGATCAAGTGCCCTGCCTTACAGAGTGTAACACTTTCCAGCACTTTCCAACATAATACCACATGAAACAGGAATGGAAAATTAAGTTACAGCTAGTGGCAAAAAATTCCAATTGGACTTAACACTTGAGCTGCAGAAAAAAGAAAAAACAGTAAGACCACATCAGTAACAATATTATAGACCAATATAGAAAAATGAGGGGGAGAAGTAAGTATGTAGCTGACACAATGAATTGAGGCTAATTAAGACACAGAGGCTTTGAAAGGAAACTATGACTGTGATAGAAACCACAAAAAGAAAATAAATAAAGGATCAGGGATGGAAATGACACGACCAAAACAAGGAAACTGATGAATTATGACAAAATGTACCACTCAGCTGGAAAGGCTGTAACTATATACAGTAATTCTGTGTGTAACTGAAGTGCCTGATACCAAAAAAAACAGACAAAAGATTTTTTTTAACCAATGAACTGGAATCCGATGAAAAGTCAGACAACTCTGATATCTTCACTAGAAGATAAACATATAAACCAGAAATACCGCAGTACACTGTACATCCAGGGAAAACACACATCATAACCATCAGTTAATTAACAGGTCAGATAAATATACAAAACAACTAAGAGAGGTGTTGCTGTTCTTTATTTTGTTTATTTTTTGTATGCACTTTATGGTATTTACTGTTTTGTAGTGTTCCCCTCTCCCCTGCCCAGGAAGCTCCTGGAAATGAATCATTACCACCTCAGAATGTCTTTCCTGGCAAAAAATAAATGTTTAGGAGGAAAACCACTCATAAGAACCTGTGCTCCAACAGCCATGTAACCATCTGTTCTGACCCTGCCATGAGCCTACTATTACACAAAAACATCTGGCCAGTGGCTTGCATGCATTGAGCCAAGCCCCATATAAATAACCAAGTCATTCCAATGATCCTGCATCAGGGTATATGCAATTTTGGGATACAAGGTGAGTGACTGGCTGTACAGGGGAGGGATGCTAAGTTTCGCTCGTAGGAAGTTTACCAGGCAGTCACCCCTACAACTGGATACAATGTGGGCACACAGAAATCTAAAGGAAAACAATAAGTAACTGTGCCATTTGAAAAGCTTGGGAGGAGTGGATAGAAAGCATTTGATTTATTAAACAGATTACACCAAAATAAAAAGAAACCTTGAAAAGTAGTGTGTGTTGAAAGGTAAAAAGAAAATAAAAGTCTGGGAAAGAAAAAGCAGCAGAAATGAAGCTGGCACTAAACTGTAACAGCACACATTGTTTGCTAGAAACACAGATTAATAAATGGAGTAAAATAAGGTTAAGAGATACTCAACTTTAAGTGAGAGGAACGAAGTTAATAAAAATAAAACAAAGTGGAATGGAAGAGAAGAAATAGCTATAAAATAAAAAGGGGGGGCAAATATTGCTTTGCATCTCTGGTGGGTGCATAGGCAAAAATAGCATAACATATACAATAGTAAAGAAAAATAAATAAAATACAGCTCACTGCAGAGTAGATTTGCAATCATATATATGCCAAAACACATTACGTGATCAAGTGCCATGCCTTACAGAGAGTAGCACTTTCCAACATAATACTGCATGAAACAGGAATGGAAAATTAAGTTGCAGGTAGTGGCAAAAAATTCCAATTGGACTTAACACTTGAGCCGCAGAAAAAAAAGAACAGTAAGACCGCATCCGTAACAGTATTGGATACTATTATAAAACGGCAAGGAAAAAATCTAGAAATCTCATTTGCCAAGAGATGTCAGCTGACCATACAGTAAATCTCTATAAACCAAAAGTCATACTGGTCCTAAACCACATCACGCAATGAGCAAATCATTCCTCCAACAACCAGAACTTTCTCCCATCAGTCTCCCTACAATCAGAGCTGATCTTCCATCACAAAAATGGCTGCGACCTTTACACTGTAAAAACCTTCAACTGGGCCCTAAAAATAAAACTACCTTAAATAAAAAATGAAACAAATTAATTAAATGTTGCTTTCTTGATCATCACACTCTCCTTACACACATAAACAAATTAGAAACATTAAGAATTATTAATAGTTTTCATTACAACTGTTTCTTTGCTGACAGTAAAAAATCCCCCTTCTGTCTTTACCATGCTCACCAGGGAAAGCTCTTCTGCTTGCCCTGACAGTGAGATAATTGAGTCTGTGGTTGTAGAAGAGGCCTCTATAGTGTATGGTGGAATTCTGTTATGCATGAAATTCCATACCTGGAATATGCTTGTTCTGCTGCAGTAGTGATGTTATTATGTTGTTCTGCTGCAGTAGTGATGTCCCTACTGCAGCAAAACAACTTGGACTGCTGCCACATACTTGATTTACCCTATCCAATTAAGTGGGAAGTTGTTTTTTTAACTTGAACTTGTAGAAACATCTGCAGTACACTGTGTCAGTAATTTGAGCCTACCACAACCCTCAAGTGCCCCCCCACCACCAGTTCACTGAAACAAAGTGCAATGTCCGAAATAGGCATGGATGCCCATACACTATATAGAATAGTGGATGGGCAACTCTATGCACAACTAGTGTGTTGTGCCACCTCGGGGATCTGATTCCCATG
The DNA here is from genome assembly GCA_016271365.2 of Neoceratodus forsteri. Classification (NCBI taxonomy): domain Eukaryota; kingdom Metazoa; phylum Chordata; order Ceratodontiformes; family Ceratodontidae; genus Neoceratodus; species Neoceratodus forsteri. The sequence continues at coordinate 783,007,372 of CM028133.1, forward strand.
GACCTCTTGAGTTTCGCTGTCGAGGTCACAGGGAATCAGAACCCCTCGGTGGCACAACACACTGGTTGTGCATAGTTGCCCATCTACTATACTAACTGTATGTTATGTGTCTGTGTGTGTACAGTATGTTAGGAGAGGAACATTCCACCAGTGGAACAGAGCATTTTGAATCCCTGTGTTCCATGGTAAACATTTCATAATAAAATTCCATATCTTGAATGTGGGGAAAAAACAGAAAAAACAGGAAGAAGAAACTGGGCAATAATACTTTATTATCAAAGAGAAATGGTGCCAAACACAGTTATATAGGCAGGGGCAGACCCAAACTAGTCATACACATTCCTGAAGTTTATAAAAGCATGAACATTTGAATCATATATGGGCATTTTCAGATGAGGGTCACCCTGGAAACAGGAAATGAGACAGCCATATGAACTGTGGTTGTCTACAGGCCTCCAGACCAGGGGGAGGACATAGACACATTAATGTAAAAAGATATAGAAACATAGAAGTTGACGGCAGATAAGGACCGCAAGGCCCATCCAGTCTGCCCATTTCTTTTTCTACCTTATAAATGTGCCATTGGCCTTTGCTCTGTCAGTGGCCTATCTATTCATACTCATTTGTATTGCTCCCTTATGCCTATCCCATGTCTGTTTGAAGCCTTGCACTGTATTCATAGCCACCACTTCTTGAGGTAGGCCATTCCATGCATCCACCACCCTTTCTGTGAAAAATAATTTCCTCACATTCCCCCTTAATTGGCCCCCCTCTAATCTCATGCTGTGTCCTCTTGTCCTGCTATTTTTCTTATATTTAAACATGTTAGACTCTTTCACTTTGTTAATGCCCTTAAGGTGTTTGCATGCCTCAATCATATCACCTCTCTCCCTCCTTTGCTCAAGGGTATATATATTGAGCTCTGTTAATCTGTCCTCATATGTCTTCTGATGCAGTCCCTGCACCATTTAGGTTGCCCTTCTCTGGACTGCCTCAATTTGGTTAATGTCCTTGTGAAGGTGTGGCCTCCAATACTGCACACAGTACTCCAGATGGGGCCTAACCAGTGTCTTGTAAAGAGGGATTATTGCCTCCCTCTTACGACTTGTGATACCCCTACTAATACACCCTAACACCCCCTAGCCTTACCTACTGCTTTAGAGGTCTGCTTGGATGATTTCAGGTCATCAGTGATGATGATGCCCAAGTCTCTTTCTTCCTTTGTGACTGCTAGCAACTCGCCTCCCAGCCTATAGGTGGCTTCAGGGTTTCTCGTCCCTATGTGCATGATCTTACACTTCTTTGCATTAAATCCCAGTTGCCACTCTTCTGACCATTTTGCTAGTTTATCCAGATCTCTTCTCATTCTGCCCACCCCATCTGGATCATCTACTCTGTTGCAGATCTTGGTGTCATCTGCAAACAGACAAGCCTTACCCTCTAGTCCATCTGCAAGGTCACTAATGAAGATGTTGAAGAGGACTGGCTCCAGGACTGATCCCTGAGGTACCCCACTTGTGACTTGCATCTCTTCTGACTGTATACCATTTACCACCACTCTCTGTTTTCTGCCCGTCAACCAGTTTGCAACCCAGTTGACCAACTTCTGACCCACTCCGAGCCTACCCAGCTTATTTATCAATCTTCTATGTGGAACAGTGTCAAAAGCTTTGCTGAAGTCAAGGTAGGCGACATCAACTGCTCCCCCTTGGTCCACCACTCTGGCTACCCAGTCAAAGAAATCTATGAGATTAGTTTGACAGGACCTTCCTTTTGTAAACCCATGCTGTCTTGAATCCTGTGCCCCTATGGATTCCAGGTGTTGAACTATCCTTTCCATAAGGAGTGCCTCCATAATCTGCCCACTACTGAGGTAAGACTGACTGGTCTGTAGTTCCCTGCCTCCTCCTGCTACCACCTTGTGGAGCGGGATCACATAAACCCTTCTCCAGTCTTCTGGGACCTCTCCTGTGCTCAGAGACTCACTAAACAGTTCTGCTAATGGCTCTGCTTGTTCCACCCTTAGCTCCTTAAGTACCCTGGGATGTATGCCATCAGGTCCCATTGCCTTATCCACCCTGAGCTTAGCAAGCTCTTGTAGGACCCTTTCTTTTGTGAAGGGAGTAGTGCTCACCTCCCTCCCCCCTGTGTCCATGGCGCTGAGCTGTGGGCCCTGCCCTACCTTCTCTTCAGTAAATACTGAGCAAAAGTATCTATTTAGGATAGATGCTTTTACAGGGTCCTCCCCCTCACATGCTCCCTTTTCTCCATTAAGCTTAGCAATACCCCCTCTGGACTTTCTCCTTTCACTAATATGAAAAACATGACAAGCTAAAGGGGAGGTTCTGATAATGGGAGACTTCAACATGCCGGATACAGATTGGTCAATACCAGCAGAAACAGCTGCCAGAACTAGACACATGATGGATTCCCTGCAGGGGGAGGGACTCAAACAACTGGTACAACAACCCATAATAGACAGGGCTATCCTAGATCTAGTACTGACTAATAGGGAAAGGATCACAGATCTCCAGTACAAGATCACCTGGGGGCCAGTGACCATCACATGGTATGGTTCAGTTTGGCCACTAGAACTAAATCATCCCATTCCAAGGCAAAAATATGGAACTTCAGAGGAGCTGAGTTTGATAAGATGGCCAGCAGAGTTAAGCCAACCCAGGCAAAAAGAAATACAGGTGAAGGAGTACAGGCAAAGTGGGCAAGCATTAAGGATGCAATACTTGAAGGAACATCCCATTGCGTTAGAGAGAAAATTAACTTGTAAAAGAAGAAGGCAACCACTTTGTTTCTCAAAAACAGTAGCAGAAAATGTCAGAGTCAAAAGGCTGGCTTTCAGGAAATATAAGGGAATGCAGTGGGATGATGATAGGGAGGCATACCAAACTTCCTTAAGGGAAGCAGGGAAGACAGTAAGGCAGGCAAAGTCCAAAACTGGGGAAACACTAGCATGAACAGTAAAAGAAGGTGACAAGACTTTCTATATATACATTAGTGAAAAGAGAAAGTCCAGAGGGGGTATTGCTAAGATCACATGGGATAAGGGGACATGTGAGGAGGAGGACCATATAAAAGCATATATCCTAAATAGATACTTCTGCTCAGTATTTACTGAAGAGAAGGTAGGGCAGGGCCCACAGCTCAGCCTCATGGACACAGGGGGGAGAGAGGTGTGCACTAGTCCCTTCACAAAAGAAAGGGTCCTACAAGAGCTTGATAAGCTCAGGGTGGACAAGGTAATGGGACCTGATGGCATACATCCCAGGGTACTAAAGAAGCTAAGGGTGGAACTAGCAGAGCCATTATCAGAACTGTTTAGTGAGTCTCTGAGCACAGGAGAGGACCCAGAAGACTGGAGAAGGGCTCATGTGATCCTGCTCCACAAGAGAGGTAGCAGGGAGAGGCAGGGAACTACAGACCAGTCAGTCTTACCTCAGTAGTGGACAAGATTATGGAGGCACTCCTTAAAGAAAGGGTAGTTCAACATGTGGAATTCATAGGAGTACAGGATCCAAGACAACATGGGTTTACTACAGGAAGGTCCTGTCAAACTAATCTCATAGATTTCTTTGACTGGGTAATGAGAGTGGTGGACCAAGCGGGAGCAGTTGATGTCACCTACCTTGACTTTAGCAAAGTTTTCAATACTGTTCCACATAGAAGATTGATTAATAAGCTGGGTAGGCTCGGAGTGGGTCAGAAGTTGGTCAACTGGGTGGCAAACTGGTTGACCGGCAGAAAACAGAGAGTGGTGGTAAATGGTATACAGTCAGAAGAGATGCAAGTCACAAGTGAGGTACCTCAGGGATCAGTCCTGGGGCCAGTCCTATTCAATATATTCATCAGTGACATTGCAGATGGACTGGTAGGTAAGATTAGTCTGTTTGCAGATGATACCAAGATCTGTAACAGAGTAGTTGATCCAGATGGGGTGGGCAGAATGAGAAGAGATCTGGATAAACTGGCAAAATGGTCGGAAGAGTGGCAACTGGGGTTTAACGCAAAGAAGTGCAAGATCATGCACATAGGGAAGAGAAACCCTGAAGCCACCTATAGGCTAGGAGGGGAGTTGCTGGCAGTCACAATGGAAGAAAGAGACTTGGGCATCATCATCACCGATGACCTGAAATCATCCAAGCAGACCACTAAAGCAGTAGGTGAGACTAGGGGGATGTTAGGGTGCATTACTAGGGGTATCACAAGTCATAAGAAGGAGGTAATAATCCCTCTTTACAAGACACTGTTTAGGCCCCATCTGGAGAACTGCATGCAGTACTGGAGGCCATACCTTCACAAGGACATTAACCAAATTGAGACAGTCCAGAGAAGGGCAACCTAAATGGTGCAGGGACTGCTTCAGAGAACATATGAGGACAAATTAACTGAGCTCAATATGTATACCCTGGAGCAAAGGAGGGAGAGGTGATATGATCGAAACATTCATACACAAGGGCATTAACAAGGTGAAAGACTCTAACATGTTTCAATATAAGAAAAATAACAGGACAAGAGGATACAGCATGAAATTAGAGGGAGGCCGATTAAGGGGTAATGTGAGGAAGTTCTTTTTCACAGAAAGGGTGGTTGGTGCATAGAATGGCCTACCTCAGGAAGTGGTGGATATGATAGAGTGCAGAGCTTCAAACAGGCATGGGATAGGCATAAGGGAGCAATACAGATGAGTATGAATAGATACGCCATTGACAGAGCAAAGGCTGATGGCACATTCATAAGGTAGAAAAAGAAATGGATAGAGTGGATAGGCCTTGCAGTTCTTATCTGCCATCAACTTCTATGTTTCTATGAAATCTATCACCCTCCCCCCACACATACACACACACCTCCACCACCTCCAAAAAGAGGCAATCTGGCAGGCTTAAAGTTTTGAACACATTTCCATTAAGAGACAGTACTTGTACTGATTTGAAATGCAAGGTAACATGGTTTTCCTTACCAACATTTCACCTCAATCCTATAAATAAGAGAATGTTGTCTTCGAAGAAGCTATATTACAACAGTGTAATAAAAATAAAGTTTTAAATGCTGCTTATTTTTACAAATTTACTGATGTTGCAGTTCATTCATACGAGAATTTACATGTTACAGAGAAAATATATATTTTCAACTAATACTACTAATAAATACTTTTACTGCAAAGTACTAATCTATTGCTGAAACATGCTGTTCTGTTTATCCATTAATAGGGACTACTTTTCAATTTTTTAACAGTTTTAGAGTTAACGTATTGTACACTTGTTTGAAAATAGTAAAGAAGGTTTAATCCCTATCAGAGTGACTCAGACTCATTTTTTTATGATGGTGGCCAATTTTATATGTGTGATAAGCCACTCCAGGGTGTTTATTTCAAGGATTTTAATACACTTCCCAGTGGCATAAGGATGCTTGGCCTACAGCCTTGTGCCATAGCACACCCCTGGGGCATGCATTAAAATCCTTGAAATGGACACCCTGTCATGGTTTATTACTTACATATAGAAATAGAGCATGGAGGTCATGGGAGTCACAGTGACCTAATGTGTAACTGTTAGACTATTACTATAATTTGTAGCAGTTCCCTTCTGTTACAATATTAACTGAGTGCCAGTTGTTTGGTATACGGAAAAAATAATAAAGTAAGTGCACTTTACACACAATGCTAACAGAACAACTATTTACTAAAACTAAGTTTTTCATTTTGCTGATCATACTTTTAACCCATATCTATCTATTAAATCTAGGTGCATATTCACCAACCATATAAATGGGAGGTCACATGGGTCAAGTGGAACTAATATGCTCTTATCAGATTATTGTTTTATCAGGTTATGTTGTGGTTTTTCCATTGCCTGTTTCTTTTTTTTTTTTTTTTTTTTTATTACTTGCTATATAGAGAATAAAAGATAGGGTGGTGTGCATTACGAGATTTTGCACACACACGAAATGAGGGATGCTACATGAACCCCAAGGGTGAAGCCAGAGGGATTTATGAGAAGCATCCTACACTAAGGGTGTGTGTAAAATTGAGTTTTACACACCGCCCCATCTTTTATTTTATATAATTGCTGGCGGGCATTTTTTCACCACGGCAGTTATATAAAATAAAAAAAAAAAAAAAGAGATCTTTGGTTTCACTTACCGCCAAGTGACAGTTATGGCAGGTGTCCAGTGTGAGTAAAGGAGATAGCAGCTGGCACGTGTATGCAGTGAAGCAAACCCAGCGCATATTTGCCGTAATAACTAGACGGTTATTATGGCAAATATCAACCTGGGTTTTCTTAGGGAAAAAGCACCCACCAGCTATAATAATATAGTACCAAGCATCAATTCAAACTATTATTATAAAAACAATCAAACTTATTCCTGACATAGACCCTCAGGCTGCAGTGCTTGGTGGATGACAGAGTCAGAACCATGCTCCCTTTCATGCATCAGCCACATGAATCTGCTGTGTACTCGAAAAGAGCTGTAATTCCTTACACCTAAGGCAACAAAATATTTCTCACAGATCAGCAACCTAAGTACATTGCTCCAGTCAATGGGAGGGCAATGAGTTCAAGGAGAACCTGTATCCTCTTAATGAAAATGTTATTATTTTTTTCCTAGAAAAACACCAGTACAGGTATTACTGTTACTGTCACTATTTTGCACCTGGCTTCAAGTTCCTACAGTTCTCATTTCAGATAACCGCTCACAACATTGTCCCATTATTATGCTTACAAAGGTCAACACTATGTAACTTCAACTGCACCAGCTACGTTATTACTTTAACAACAGAACACAGTTCACCGTAAAAGGGGCATATTAATACTATGTCTTCTTACAATATTGTTAAGAAAAGTACCACAGTATTTACCCTTATAAAGGTATAGGACTTACACTGTGTACTGTTACACAATTACTCACTTGCTGAAGAAATGTGAATTGCTTGCAAACAGACTGTCTGGCAAATAAATGAGCATTCCATATCTGTACTGAAGGAATCACAGCTCCACTCAGGACCTCTGTGCAAGGTATGATATCTCTGACTGCACACTAGAGTTTTATGTAACTTTATTACAGTTCCTTTAAAAAAACAAGCCACATGATAATGACAGCAAAGTCCACACACCTGTATACATTTCTCTATCCATCCCCCCCCCCACACACACACTCTCTCTCTCTCTCTCTACATGTCTCACAATATTCACCAAGAATGTCAGGAGTGGAAATAAAAATATTATTTGTAGTGCAGAGTTGTGCCATTCCAAATACATTGATCATCAAATTGAAAGGCACAGTTACATGTCTGTCATCTGTATATACAGTATCTTGCAGAGGTTTATGTATTTTTGCAATTGATTTCCACACAGAAATTCACAGGCAACTATACTGTCACGTCAAAATATATACAGATATTAAATCTACTATTTTTTATGCTCCTGACATTCATGGTGTTTCCTGTGAGTGGTATGGAGAAAGAGACAGACAAACAGAGGAAGAGGGTGATGGAGAGAGGATTTGACTGAGTTGCACTGACAGTGCTGTCATTATCATGTGGCTTGTGTTTTTTTAAAGCAACTATAAAGTCACTATAAGTTCAGTGTGTAGTCATAGTTATCACACATTGCGCATAGGTCCCAAGTGGAGCTGTGACTCACTGATGCTACCTTGGTACATTTTTCAGTACAGACTGTGTTACATGGAATGATCATTTCTTTAGCAGTCTGTTTTCAAGCAATTCACATTTCTTCAGCTGAGTCACTGTGTGACTGTTTATCTGGCATAGCTGGTGGTGTTGCAAAATGCATTGTTGGACCATAGTACAGCATTTTGTTTTCTGCCTCTGAATATGTATGTATTGATGTTTATTTTTTTTTTATCCAGCTGAGGTGTGTAATATTTTAAATGTGCTAAATTGTAATGAGAATTCCAAAGAAATAAAAGATTTATTTCTCTTTTTTTGGGGGGTGGGAGGGTCACCTAAGAAACAATGTCTAGCACTTGCTAGATATGGAAGAAAAAAGAAAGTCAGCTAGTTCTAACTGTTCTGTGAACATCTATTTATGGGGCTAAATGAACCTCGGGATGTTCTGAAATTGTTGTAGACTTTGCTCCCTGTGTAGCATGAGCTAACCACTCAGTTGTCACTATTGTATATCATTTGAACAGCACACTACACACCTAGGAAATTATCCTGTGAATTTTGGGAGGGGGGTGCACAGCTGATGGGTAAAGGAATGGCCTGCACTATCCAGGGTGAGGGGAATAATAGCTTAGAATAATAACAGCTTGCTACTTTCTCCATGTAAAAACAGACAGACAGAGTTTAAATTTTAATAATATAACAGACAAGTAATTAACAAATGTCAGGTACTAGTGTCTCCCCAGAACTGCCTGCCTGACAAAATGAAGCTGGCATTTAACACTTTAAATGTGTTTATTATTTGGGAACAGGCATCACTGGAACTCTTTGCTATGAATGTCTTACAAAGTAGCATGATGGTTGCTGTTATGATGGAGGTGTCAAATGGCTAAATGAGGCATTCATAGGGGCTGAGGGCACATCAGTGCTTATTTGTAATGCAGACAGCTCCAGGAAGTGTTTAACCCATTCTACTTCCAATAGCTGTGTATGATGTCTACTATCCATTGGTAGCCTGACACAAAATGACTGCCAGAAGATAATGAGTTAACTTTCTATGTTTGCTCAATGTAGTGTAGAATGTCTGAGACTCTGCTGAGGGAGGGCTCAATTAATTCCTCAAGCCAGTGGAAAAATAGTGCTCTCCATCTCCTATACACACACAGGCAGCGTAGTAATACAGTTCCAGTGGAGGACTCTAGTGTTAATACTTATGTTGTTTGGTAGCAAAAATGACATCAGCCCTTTTCTGAATACAAAATGTCTTCAGGGCTATGCCCACTGTAGCTATAAAAACAACTGTGTTACTGTTGGGATAGAGGGTGGCTTTACAGGCATGCCACTCAGTTCTGTGATGAATGTTATGGGACACATAATGTATTTTAAACAGTTGAAATAGATAGGCTTGCAAATTTGTGTGCAAAAGGCAAACATAACTTGTACTGCATATCCATTGCATAGAAAATATTTTTGATGTGTCTAGTAAGTTCACCTGCATGCAAAACCTTGGACTACTACATTTAAGTGCAAATAAGCATTGTAAAGCTATTTATAAATAATGTGCACCAAAATGGGCCAGAATAAGGTTAAGATGGTAGATCCAACTCACACATATTGGTCTTTGTAAATCTTTTTTCATTTTAATTAGAATCCCCTCATCGGGAAACAGCTTTGACATCACAACTTTGGAAATATATTTTTATTTTTTCAGTTTTGTAATATTTTATGAAGAACTCACTAGTTGTCTAGCATTTTATCTTACCCTTGTTGTTCAGTTTTTGATACATGGCTAACTTACTGCCAGTGAGGAAAGACATACACTGTGTATGAATTTAAAGATTACTGGAAATTTAGTAAAATATAGGTTCTTTTACTTTTACAACTAGCATGTACTAGCAATGGAAACTGTGTTAATGGGATGCATGCATGGTCTGTGGAGTGAGGTGGCAGCTTTAATCAGAGATCAGAGCCATTGGGGCAAAAAAATCCATTGCATTTATGAGTAAATTGCACCCACATCGGGAAAATAAAGTGATTCATTCGAGAAAATTTGCCTTAAACAAAGTCTGTACATTCATGTTGTAACTCCTTACCTGAGTGGAGATTTTTGAAGAACATTGTGGCAACTGACATGATCAGTGGTGGGAAGGGCAGAGGCCACTTCAGTCCCAGGAACCTCAAGTGACAGCAGAAATCAAGGGCCTGTTACAAATGGTCCAGAAAGAGATAACAATATTTTTAAAATCCTCAATAGCCACCCTTGAGGACAAAGTCCATAATCTGCAGAATAGAGCCTGAGATGCAGAGATTTTCTTATCCTACATTGATGACAAGGACATGCACCATGAGGCGCACATCCAAGAGCTTGAGAGAATGGTGGCACTCCTCTGGGATTGGACTGAAGACTTCAAAAATAGGACCCGGTGAAACAATCTGAGGATAGTTGGCTTTCTAGAAGGGGCTGAGCAAAAAGATGTCAGCAGCTTTTTAGAGAGAGAGCTCTGTCTACTCCTAAAGACACCCAGGAGACAGCTCCTAGAAATCAACCAGGTGCACTGAACCCTCAGATCCCCACCAAAGCCAGAAGACAGACCATGATTCATTCTGACATGCTTCCTCTGGTTTACAGACAAAGGGCATATCCTGACACTGGCAAGGGACAGAGGTCCCCTATATTGGAAGAGTCACAGAATCTATGTGTTCACTGATTACTCCACAGAGCTAGCCCAGAGATGGAACAGTTATGTGCCTGTCAAAAAAAGTTTTTCCAGGCCTGAACATTCAATATCAGATGCAGTACCAACCAAGTCTAATATTGTCCACACCTTTGCTGCACTGAAGGAAGCTAGCTAGTACATCCAAAAGAGCTGTCCAAATAAAGCAAAGAGTATACAAGCACAGGAGTGTGCCAAGTTGTGATACCCCACTCAACCTCAATCCAGCAATCATGGGACTTTACTCTTCCCCAACAGACACAGTGTGCTGCTCAATCAGACACCATGGACCAGCAAGTTTTGAGGAACAAGGACTCTGCAAGGAGGAGCAGGGGCATGCAATGCTCAGGTCATTCAAGGCAGGGGCACCAGTCCCAAGGATGCAGCAGGGAATCTGGTCTCTCTGCCAGCTATGAAATCCCTTGGGGAACTGGCCCTGAAGAGGATGAGCATCTCGGCGACCCCAACCAAGGATCTGCTGCACATAGCTCCACCTCCACAGGGGCATGCAGGACCCCCCACCCTGCATCCAGCTGACCCAGACAGGAGATCTTGGGGTAAGAGAGCTGTAGCCACATAAACTGAACTACATGCCTCAGCCACTGAAGGCTGGGTGGATCATCAAGCCGCTGACAAATAATGGACTTTAACGTGCTTGACACATGCACAGTTTGTACCCTGGTCCACAAATATGTATGTAAGGCATGTTTAAACCTTTTGGATGGATTTGGTCCACAAGAGACTGCCTAGCCATAACTATTTGGGTATATATGCACTGTCGCCCTTAATATTCACATGCATTCAGCCTCAGATGCCGGCAGTGGATACATTAGTTAGCCAAGCTACAGCTATCTCTAGCATCTCTTTCTACACAGCCATACTGTACCCCATCCCCCCAAGCAGATGGTGCTGAGCAACCACAATGTTGAATGCAGTAGAGCTACTCTCCCCTTGCCTCTCAGCACAACCCATATCATGCAGCGATATTTCCTGAGTACAGGCAGGACAGCCCCCAGACCCACATGGCCAATGTTATGTAACTTTCCCAGCCAGGCCAAAACTCCCCATCCTTTCCTGTCAGGGAACTAGAGACCACAACATCTAGTCTAGTGCCAGGGCTTTAAAGATATTCACCTGCCACAGTAATTGAAGCCACATCTCAGCCTCTACTCCACAGGATTAGCTGCTGGCAGCACCTGTCACAGAGTTGATGAGGCAATATTACAGGGGCTTCCCTTTGTGAAGGACTGCACAAATGTGCATATGTTCATGAGGCTGTGAAGCGATCTCCGACTCTCATTGTGCCACTGGAACAGAATCCTTCTAAAGGATGTTGAGTAGGTAAAGTGAGCCCCTTCTTAAGGGAAACAGTAAACTTACATCTGCATCAGGGGTAGCACATTGGCAGACATAATGAGGATCAACTCCCTTTGCTCTCCATCATTTGCAAGGAATGGTGGGACAACCTATTAGATGGATTTCTTGGAATGTTAAAAGTGTTCACTCCCCATAAAGTGCTGCAGGATATTAGATCACCTTAAAAGGGAAGGGACAGGCACAGCTTTCCTACAAGAGACTCATCACTCAGAATCACAAAGGGCAAACCAAAAGAGAGGGTGGGTCTCCTAGGTATTTGGGAGCACTTATAATTTGAAAAGCAGAGGGGTGTCCATCCTCATACACAAAAATATTCTCTTTAAGGTGGAGAACACCATCTCAGACCCAGAAAGCATGTACATAACAGTGACAAGGGAATTGCCAGGGCAACAGGTTACTATATGGAGCATAAATGGCCCAAGTCACATAGATGTCACATTCTTCTGAGACATGATACAGGCACTGACAACACATGCTGAGGGCCAACTAGTTTTGGGAAGGGATGCCAACACAGTCATGGATGACTTCCTAGATTAGATCAAAGCAGAGCTCCCTCAGGGCTGTGCTCACTAGCATCTGTGGTGCTCACTGTTATGGCAACTGAGTTAGGTCTCACTAATATTTGTCACCAAGTACACCCAGTGGACCATGACTACTCTTTTTACTTGGTACCACACCAATCCCACTCATGGATTGACCTATGGCTAGTTCCACACCAGATGGTGGCTGACGTGAAGGATGCCTCCATTGGGATGGTCATTATTTCAGATCACACCCAGGTGACTTAGCCTAGCTCCTAGTGCAGGTGCAAGGTACTGCCCAGAAGCAATGGATATTCAAAGCCTCTCTGCTTAAGGATATGGCCTTCTGCCAGTTTCTCTGTCAAGCAGTGCAGACCTTCCTTGCCCTGGACCACAAAGAGGACACATCTGCAGCCTCCTGTTGGGTGCACTGAAGGCATACTTTAGGGGACGGTGCATTAGCTACACCTCCAATCTAAAAAGAACCAGGCTTAAGGACCTTGAGGAATAGCTCAGGACCCTCAAGAACCTGGAAGAAAGGTACAGGGCAGATCCAGAAAGAGAAAAAGACATAATCCCTAAAATAACAGGTACCAGATGTAAATATATACCGTCATCAGAGCTGGAATTTGCACTAATCCATATCAAACAGCACTTCTGGGAGGCAGGTGAGGAACCAGGGTGCCTGCTTGCCTATCAACTAAAATACAGGCAAGAAATGTCCAGAACTGTGGGTTTTAGAACAGCCAATGGCACTCTTATGAAGAGCTCACAAGGGATCAATAGTTCATTGAGAAAGAAGTCTTCCCCTCAGAGGCAGAGCTCGCTCAATTCATGACACCCTGAAGCTTCTAAAGCTGGGGAGTCATTTTCGGCTGTCTTGGACTTACTGCCTAAATTCTGTGAGTTTTCTAGGTACAAAGCCAATGTATCTAAATCCATTATACTTCCCTCTCGTGATACTGTTGCCAACATACCACATTACCTGTGGGGCCAACAAACTGTGCAGACTAGCATAAAATACCTGGAAGCGCATTTCTCATGGAATATTGCTTTTCTAGGCCAGCTTAATATACCCCCACTGACAGCAGACATAGGCACAGATATAGAGATGGAGTTGACTCTACTTCTCTCACGGGGGGAGGACGCATGCATATTTATTTATTTAAATTTTGGTGACCGGGTAGGCCCACTGAGACAGAAACAGTCCCTTTTTCAGGGGCGACCTGTAATTAATTACATACATCTATAAACATAACAAAATACATAAATGTCATTTCACAATTAACAGTCAATATAGACATACTGACCCTCAGATCTTATATCTTATTAGATAACTTACCTATCCGGATCAAGCACAAGCTGCTTCTAGAGGTTCAAAACTAAATGCTGTCCTTCATCTGGGGCAACGGGTCCAAGAGACTCAGTTCCTGAAACTGTTCCAGCCTATAGAGAAGGGAGGGCTGAAACTTCCAGACTTTGCATTGAAACAAGATATTCACCTGTTTTTGCAAATGGCTCAAACATTCCCCACAGTGAAGAGTGCCATCTGCCCAAAATGGGCCTATTGTGAAGACCACATATTGGGGCAAGGCCTCTATAAAGCAATGTCATTTGGTAGACCCCCAGCAGTAGAATACTCCCACCCCACAATCCAATCCACTAGGAGAGCTTGGCAGAAACACAGCAGGGTGGTGAAATGGGAGCCCACAGGATCTCCCCTCTTCCCTCTGTGCCCAGGAGTTCTGTCCAACCCAGGCACTGTTGTGCAATGCCAGATCTGTCAGGAACAAGACCGCAGTGATCTTCAGTCTTGTTGGGTCAACAGATCTGGCTTGAATCACCGAAACCTGGCTGGATGATAATGCGGGCCCAATATTTGAGGCCGCAATTCCAGCCGGGTATGCGGTGATACACTGCCCAAGGTTGGACTGCAGCGGGGGAGGGGTTGCGGTCTGTTTCAAGACCAAATTGGAACTCACCAGTGTTCCAGTTGAGGAAGCCAGTTCATTTGAATGTGCTGCAGTAGCAGGTGTGGGCTATAGAATTGCTCTCATCTACTGTCCACCCCGAGATGGGAAGCAATTCCTTAAGGAAGTGGCGGACTTCGTCATTGATAGGGTATTTGAGTCGCCCAGGCTGATGGTTCTGGGTGACTTCAATGCCTAGATTGACGACGAACTCTCGCAATTTGGACAACACTTCATCCAGTTGATGAATTCACTGGGACTGACACAGGTGGTTACCACTGCTACTCATAAGTGTGGCCATTCTCTTGATCTGGTCTTCCTTCTGGGGATCGAGGCCTCTGACGTGGGGTGGAACCAGTCGGGTGGTCTGATCACTATACTGTGAGGTTCAATTTTGGCAACCCCCATTGTAGGCCGACCCCTGTGGAGATGGTCAAGTACCGACCTTTAGGGAATATTATTTCCCATGGCTTTGCTACAGTGCTTGACCTATCACAATTTCCTGTGCATTACAAGGATCCAGAGGCTTTGGTCTTGGCCCTGGATTCTATTGCTCCAGTACGTGTGCGTCCTCTCTCCCTTTGACCTCAGGCTCTGTGGTTTGATGGAGTCTTGAGGGAGTTGTGGTGACTAGGACACAGGTTAGAACGTTGTTGGTGGAAATCCGACTTATATGCCGACCATCTTAGACTATTAGAACATTATCGGTTCTATCAGTCAGAAATCTCTCGTAAGGAGGCAGAGTTCCTGTCCAGGGAAATTTATGCCGCTCAGAATCAACCAGCTCAGCTTTTCAGAACTGTGGACAGGCTGTGCAACCCAGCCTGTCTGCAGCTCCGAAGAGCTTTTTCACAATTACAGTGTGATGAGCTTACTTGGTTCTTTGCTAATAAGGTGGCTGACATTAGGTAAGATATCCATTTGACACATTCTATGCGAGCTGCTGGTGATCAGGGCTTGGTCACTATCCCTCCATTTTTCTGGAGTACATTCGACTGTCCAGAAATCATGGATGTTATGCGGATTGTCCAGGGGATGTGCCCTATGTGCTGTAGTTTAGACCCGGGCCGTACATCCCTGATTATGGGTTGTGGTGATTCCATCGGCCCATTTCTGGCACAGATAGTCTGGTGTTCCCTCGACTTGGGTGAATATCCCTGCTCCTTGAAAGAGGCAGTGGTGACACCTTTGTTGAAGAAAGCTTCTCTGGACCCAAACTCTCTTGCAAACTACAGGCCCATCTCAAATCTCCCCTTTGTGGGGAAGATGATCGAGAAAGTAGTGGCTGCTCAACTGGAGAACCATTTGACCATCCACAGCATCTACGAACCTCTCCAATCAGGTTTTCAAAAGAGGTATAGTACTGAGACTGCACTGGTTTGGGTACTCAATGATCTCCTGATGGCGAGAGAACAGAGAAAACAGTCCATTTTGGTATTGTTAGACCTGTCATCAGCTTTTGAAACCGTTGACCATGGGGTTCTGCTTGAGCGCCTGAGATTCATCTGTGGACTTTCTGGTTTGGTCCGCAGAGGGTTTACTTCTTATCTCACTGGAAGAACTCAGAGGGTAGTGTCAGGGTTTTTTTCCTCTGACCCTATCTCTCTGTCTTGTGGGGTCCCTCAGGGCTCAGTATTGTCCCCCATGTTGTTTACGGTGTACATGCTTTCCCTCGGAGACATTGTGAGACGGTATGGGCTGAGGTTTAATTGTTATGCTGATGATACCCAGCTATACCTTTCTTTTGGCCCCGACCAGGAAGGAGCAATCTCAGTATTTAATAACTGCCTCAAGGAAATCCAGGATTGGATGAGGTTCAGTTGGCTGAAGTTGAATTCTGGGAAGACGGAGGTGATGGTTTTGGATCCAGATCACCAGATAGGGGGGCTTGAGGCAGGCTCCCCTCTAGGATTGTTCCTTGGGGATGCTGAACTTCAGGAGTCTGAACAGGTGCGAGACCTAGGGGTGATGTTGGACATGTGGTTGATACTTCGAACTCAGGTGTCAGCTGTCTTTAAGTCATCTTTTTACCACCTGAGAAACATTACTAGGCTCAAGCACCTTGTTCCGTCTGGTGATCTGCCTACATTAATCCATGCCTTTGTGACCTCGCGTTTAGATTACTACAACTCACTTTACTTTGGGCTTCCAGTGGTTGATATCTGCCGCCTGCAGCTGGTGCAGAATTCTGCAGCCCAGTTGTTGATGGGGACTTCTAGATCTTCCCATATCACACCGGTGCTGCGGGAACTGCACTGGCTGCTGGTTCAGTGGCGGATCACCTTCAAAGTCAGATTATTGACTTATAAAGCCCTACACGAACTGGGCCCTGACTACCTGAAAGAGCTCCTGATTCCTTATCATCCTGTGAGACCACTCCGCTTGGCCGACAAGGGGTTGCTAGAGATTCTGAGGGTGACTTTAAAATCTGCCAGGGCCCGTGCTTTTATGTTCGCTGCCCTGTCCCTCTGGAATACTCTACCCCGTCGGATTAGGGAGTGCACGACTGTGGGGAGTTTTAAACAGGCCCTAAAATAATTTCTTTGGGTCAAAGCATATGATAGTGATGATTTTTGATCTGTACTGTACTTCTTATGATGATGACTCTGTTTTAATTGTATCAATTGTTTTACTGTACTCCACCTTGATTTCAGAAAGGCGCATTATAAATAAAGTATTATTATTATTATTATTATTATATCCCAGCCTTAAAAATTGGCGATGAACCCATCTACTGGAGAGCTTGGCATCAGGTGGGAATACACAGCCTGCCCCAGCTGGTAGAGAACACTACAGGGTACCTTTAAATGTTTGGCTGGCTTCAGGAGGAATTTGGGGTTGGGAAGACACTGCACTGGCAGTACTTGCAGCTGAGCCATGCTCTCAGTGTGTATGGGGGGACACAGTTACAGGGTGCACTCAAAACAAGACTTGGAGGGTTGACTGCTGCCTGAACAGAAAATGCCTCCAAGGGTGTATCACATGTATAGGGGGTTACTGACCCTGAAACCGAATTCAACAGATCTGCTCCAACAAAAATGGAGTGCTGAACTGCAAACAGATATATCCCCACAAATATGAACAAGGGACTGGGGCAACCTTAGACTGGCTGCCCAGGACACTAGGAACAGGTTTGCATAATTTAAAATAATCCACAAGTGGCATAGGACACCACAACAATTACAGAAGTGGGGCCTTACCAATTCAGACAAATGCTGGAGATGCTCCTCAGCAGAGGGTAGCATCACACATCTTCACTAGGACTGTTCCTCTCTGCAAGGCTTTTGGAAAGAAGTACAATAAATTCTGTTGGACCTGATGGTTCAGAATGTTGCCCTCACAGCCGAGACAGTAATGCTAGGGGTGTACAGTGAAGGAGAAGGCTGGGATACACCCCCACATGGGGCTAAAAGTAGGTTCCTAGTATCCCTTATAATGGCTAAGTGCATCATCCTGTGGCACTGGAGAGCCATGGCACCACCAGATGTCCTACAATGACTCCTAGAGTTGTGGAGAATGGCTTGCTTAGAGAGAGAGTCCATTACAATGCCAACAACAAACTGGACTCAAACATGGCTATTAGGGGGTCGTACCTTTTCTCTAAATACTATAAGATCCTTCAGGGACACTATCTACCACATTATCTTCTAGACAGGTAGTCCATCTCTGGCATATGCTAACAGACTCCACTTTGAATGTAGATTAAACATGCTAGCAGCTGCAGTTTCTAAAGCCATAACCACTAAGTTGGCCCAGAAGGGGTCTCGTCTGTGTATTGGTCAAGTCATGCCTTTCCCTTCAGCTAACAAAGGGACTTTAGGCATGGCTCGGACAGCTAATGTTAAACTAACCCTAAAGAGATTCTTATGCATGAACTATAATAGGGAGATAGGTGATGACTGTTAACATAAACTTGTTGGAGATAACACCTCATTCTATTAGTAGTTTATGCGACTTTGCTGTTTCTTTAAAGGGCAAGTGTATTTCTTTGTTATTAAGATAATCTCTTCCAATCCTGGCTAGGACTGCTATTGTCTCAGTGTTGCTGACTATTTTAAACTGTCTATACTGGTTGTACTTTCAAACTTCTCAATAAAAATTGTAATTCCTGCACTGAGGGTTGAGGCGCTGGATGCCACATCTCATGCCATGCCGGTGACCCATGTTTAGTGACGGACTCGGTCACTGGGGGTTGGCCGGGGGGGGGGGAGAAGGACTGAGTGCCTGACAGCTTGCTCTCCTTCTCCAGGGAAGGGTGGGTTGCTCACCCTGCCACAATCCCACCACCGCCTGGGTGACCACGGGCAATGCTGGTGTGGACAGGGAAAGCTGACAGGCAGGGAGGGGCCAACATCTGCCAAGGACTAGAGCAGAGGCACGTCTCAGCGCGCCCCCATCTCATTGGTCCTCCTTGAGTGTAGACATCAACAGGGGTGGACCAGAACAAGGAAAGACCTCACAGCTGGTTTGGGCTGTGAGCCTCTGCACTGCACTTTCACAGAGGAACCAAGGGCAGACTCTGCTGTGCAAACTCACCTGAGGTTTGGGGAAGGTAAGCGGGAGAGCCTCCCTCACCCCACCGGGGGGGGGGGGGAAAACCAGGTCTCTAGAGAAAATAGGAGTGGTGTACTCTAGGAGCAGACTCCTCATTCCTCTCAGTGAAGTACAGGTGCTTGGGGACTCCGAGAGAGCAGTCCGGTTGTGATGAGAAGGGGTAAAAATAGAAAGTATATATAAAAAAAAAATTTAATTCCAGAAAAGAAGCTGTGTTAGTGTACAAAATGTTCCTTACATTTAGGGGTTCTTGGAACATATTTCTGTTACTAGAGCTCCTTTTTTCTCCATTCTGTTTTCACCCCCTAGCACCAGAACTCTCTTTGGCCACTGCACTCACCAGCTCGCTCTACCACCTGCCATGCTCCCTGCCATCTTCAAAGTCATTATGATTCCTCCCTGGGCCCGGGGGCAGCTATGACCCAGGGAGATCAAAGGGGCAGTGGCAGGGAGCCAGCACTGGGCATGTGGGAGAGGCACTGGAAGGGCCGTCGCCTATCTGGAGCTGGAGGGGTTTTCTGCTTTTAGTCTCTGAAAGCCCTCCCCTCATTCCACCCCTCCAGAGCGTGGTGCACTCCTGATGCAGTGGCTCATGGCAAGCCTACCTGCATCAGCCATGCAGTGTAGGTGCAGTCCAGTGCTGCTGCAGTGCCCTCGGCCTCCACCAGGGACTGCTGAAGTGTCGGATGACCCCATTCCCCCGGGAGGAAGAAATGGCCAACAGGTGCTCAATCCTCTCCCTCCCTGCTGACCCCCGACGCATGAGCTCGCTTCTGAACTCAGGTCGCCAACATGGAGCAAGGTGTGGCGTCCAGTGCCTCAACCCTCAGCGCCACTGGGCTGGCTTACTAGATCTCCTTTTTCTCCACAAACAACCACTTTCACTTTGTGTGGGTGACCTGTCAGCATAACCATTATTGAAAACACAACATATCCTTCACATACATTGAACCAGTCCATTCTTTGCTTCCTATTATGTGTGTTTTCTTTTTCAGTACATTTCAACCACTTTTCATCAATTACCATTTTATCCCCCAAGGAAGCTTTCACTGTTTTCCCATCAGTGATGCTCCGATGCATACTAGAGCATGCTAGCAGCCACTGGTGCACACCCAAGAAAGTCCAGAGCAGGTGTCAGGTGACTCTCTTCTATATAGTTACAGGTCTTATTGGTTTGAGGCTTGTCAAGCAACAATCCAATAACAAAACTATATAGAAAACAGCTACACCGACACAGTATTCAAGTTCTAGTATCTTTTATCTTTAGCTTACGCCAAGCAAAATAACTTAGCCCGCCTCCAACATTTTTCCCACACGTGGGCTTCCTCAGTGGAGGGCATCTGGGATAATCAGGCTTGCTGCACACAGATAGTTATTGTTTGGACTTCCTGATGTACACATTGCACTTTGAAACTCAACTTAGTGTCACTGTTCACCAACAATGCCCCTCCCCATGCCTGATGAACTCCACCGCCTAGTCCAGTGTCACATAGGACATTACACACTGATCTTGCCCTGTGCAATTATTTACTGATTGTCCCTCTGGGCAGGACAAGTTTTGGATTTTCCTGGTTCTTTTTTTCAGTTCCAAACCCAGTGGGGGCACCCTCAGTGTGGGCAGTGGGGTTATGTCAAATGATCTCTCCACCCTACCCACCTCCCATACCCATCTTAGTTTTCTCTGACATGACTAACTGATTACCCTTCACAGACATTAAACTCTCATCCACCATCAATCTCCCAGGCCCCCTGTACTGAAGGCAAAACCTCTTAGTGAATCCCATTCCCAAGCTGTGTGCTGCACCTCTATCTGAATATTTCTCAAGCAGTATCAAAAATGCCCCCATCTTATAGATGTCCATGTAAACTGAAAATGCACCCCTTTCCCTCCTGCCCCCTTTTACCCTAATGTACCTTCCATCATTATCTGATAACCCAAAACCCCTTCCTCAGCCTCTTTACCCAGATCCACCCTTTTCCCCCAGGTCTCCTCAAAAAGGCTGTTCTGCCCTTCTGTCAACCCTCTCCTTGCTTCTAGCCTTCAGATGTGGCTCCACACATCTGGAGCAGGCATGTCAAATGTGGCAAGTCATCCAGGAACACTGTGCCCTGTTGTAACCCCAGCAAAACTTTGCTGCCCCATTTGCATCCCACCTTGCCCCTCCCTGCTCTAGCCTAATTGTGCCATCGTTGTTTTAAACCATGTGTCCGGGTGTCTGATGTCCCAGCACACTTCTGAATGTAAAAACCATCCTCTGCCAAGATTTCTCATCATAATGCAACTGACAAAACTCACTCCTCAAGTTGTATGCACCACAGACTATCAGAGAATATTCCAGCAGTGAAGTAGCCTGCTCTGACTGCTTGTGTAATAGTACTGCACTAAAACACATAAACCCATTAATCACGCTTCCATAGTTTTTCCCTGGTACCACTTATCATTGGACTTTTTCCCTAACACAATTTATGGCATTGCCATCTCCAACTTCTCTATTCTTTCTTCTACCTTTACCTTTTTCCCAACATCCTAATCGACTAAATCAAACATGTTAACATACTCCCACTTCCATAGTTTCTACTTCAGGGCCAGCAGAACATGATCCCCTAACATAACCCCTTACTGTCCTCCCTCTTTCTTACCTAACCTCCACATCTCCTGGCTTTGCCCATCATTTTCTTGCTGCCCATTCTGCTTTGCCCCCAGCTTCCTCACCTGGAAGTCCTGCAGTAGCCCTTTCAGTTTCCCCAACCAGTCTTCTTTCTCTGCTCCTATAATCACCTCCACAGACTCCCTCAGACACCCCTGTAATGTAGGGTCAATTGTGTTTTTCTAACTCCTAACTCCCTCCACCCAAGGGCCTGCCACCACTGTTGAGTCTGACTTCATCTTTGCTGTCTTCTTTGTTCTAGCACCCTGCACCTTTCTCTTCTCCTCTCCTCTCCTGTCTTCTGCCATCCTTTTTTTTTTTTTTTTTCTTGGCACCTTCCGGTAATGAATGCACCTCCAACCTCACTGCCATCGCCTTCTGCACCACATTATTGTTTGCATCACTTGGTCCCAGCTCCTGCATCTGCCTCTTCTTTATCTACTTCAAGGGAGTGCTTACTGACACGTGGGACAATGGTAATGCTTTCTGGAATAATATCAACAAGGTTACAGGGAAAAACCTGAAAGCATTACCTACTTTACTTGACGTTGATGGGACTACAACTCTGGACCCCCTAACTATTGCCAATATCTTTAATAATGCATTCACGGACCGTAGCAGTGTTCTTCCACCTGACTTTTTTGATGCAGATGTCACCCCAGCCAATTCTGTAAGCTCTCCCCCAACAACCAGTAACCCGCCATTCTACTTCAAAGAAGTCTTGTTGCATGAAGCCTGAAAATACATCCGTAAAGCAATTGATAAATCTAGACACAATGGGGACTCCATTGACCTCAAACTGCTGTCCATCACCCTTGAAGAAGTGTTAGCACCTTTAACCAGGATATTTAACCTCTCACTCAGACTTGCACAGTTCCCCAATAAATGGAAATCAGCCACGGTTACCCTGGTCTACAGAAGTGGAGACAAGACTCTTCACGTGAACTACCTGCCTATCTCCATATTACCACCTCTCTCTAAGGCTCTTGAACGCATTGTAGCTGATCAGCTTACTGAATATCTTGACAAACATAAGATCCAATGCACCCAACAACATGGGTTCAGAAAAGGGCATAGCACCACCTCGGCCCTTATGGAATTCACCAGTTCTATACACAGCTCCCTGGACCATGGTCAATTAGTTGATGCTGCCTTCATCGACTGGACAAAAGCATTCAACATGGTCCATCACCCTCTATTACTGGAGCAACTACATAATGCATGGCTCTCCTCTGACTCCACTGCCTGGTTTAAAAGTTATCTGGACAACCGCACTTAACAAGTCAAAATTGTCGACATCCTCTCTGACTCAAGACCTGTTCGCTCTGGGGCTCCTCAAGGGTCCATCCTGGCCCATTCCTATTTAGTCTCTTTCTAAACAGTCTCCCAAGCTCCTGCTCTGAACAAATCCTACTCTATGCAGATGATGCCATAATTTACACAGCTCACCCGGAGTCTATACCCCTTGAGAACCAGCTACAACTCAGATTTGCCTTGGTAGAGAAATGGTTTAGTCATCACAAGTTGATGCTAAACTATAAAAAAAAACTATGCTTATGCTCTTCAGCAGCTCCCATAACAAGCACATGAAACATCTTCTGACTGTCACTAACTGTCTTGGTACTGCCCTCGAGCAGGTACAATTCTTCAAGTATCTTGGAGTCACCATAGACAGTAACCAATTATATGGGGTGCATATAGGTAATGTTGCTAATGCTGTAAATATTCGTATTGGTCTACTCTACAGACACAGGCGATCTCTGACCCCTGAAGCCTCAAGGATAGCTGTACAGTGCTCTATTATTTCTATAATTGATGATGGACTGATCACCTATGGCTCTGCAACTGATACCACGCTTCGGCATATCTCCACTGCTCTTAACAAGGCATGTTGACTCATCTCAGGAGCCTATCATCTCACCCACACATGTGACCTCTATGCCCTAACTGGTTGGCTACAGCTTAAAAATCGCATCAAATACCAAATGTGCCTGATGGCCAAGAAAATAACATTAGGCCTCTTGCCACCTGGAGTACAAGATCTTTTAAGGCTCCCTCCTAATTCACGCCGAACCCGAGGTTCTGAATCTGAACTCCTACAGGTCCCTCATTGCCGAACCACCCAGGTGCAAAGATCATTTGCCTACAGAGCCCCCCTCTGGATGAATGCTTTCAACAGTGGCATCTCCTCTGAAACTAAGATGGTCCTGTTCAAATCCAAGCTTCGGTCACTACTGTCTACAACTAGCACCGTGTCTGTCTCCCTTAACCATGTTTTCCCAAATCTCGACCTTAGCACTCAACCTCTTTCATAGTAACTTAGCATTCTTGCCTCCTGCCTCTATCCCCTGCATCCCCGGCCCCCTCTCCACTCTTCCTCCCCCTCCCTTGCCCCACCTCTCCTCATTTCCTCCACTCCCACTCCCCTCTCTTACTCTTCCCAGCACACCCTCCCACATCCCTTCCTACACCCTGTGCCCTGTTTGTCTTGACAAAGCCTGCTGGCTGATATCAATGTACTGTATGCATTTTCCTGTGCCTGAAACTGATTAGCATAATGTGTCTCTGTTGTTTTATGTTGACTGTCCATTGTGATTTTGTGTCCATTATGATTTTTGTACCTCCTATTTACACTTTATTGTACTGTACTTTACTGTCCTGTTTAATTTGTTGTCCTTTCTACTGACATGGAACCTTTGTAAAAGAGCTCTTAGCTCAAAGGTATATGTAATCCGAGACTTAAATAGTAATAGAAAAAAAAAACTTCCTCAGTGCCATTTCTTTCAACTCAAACACAAAAAACTAAATTTGGGGAGATATCAGTGTGTGTGATCAGCTCCTTGATTTCTGCCCAATTGTGACCCTAGCACTCCCTCATTTCTAACTGTATGCCATGCCTCCCCGAGTTTCCTCTTAAGTCTCATTCCACATCTGCACTCTGGAGAAATACCCATGAACTGGACTTGATATAAAAATTAGCTTTTATTCCAAATTCATTCTCCAGATAGGGTGGAAACAGAGCAAACTGTTCACCAGTACTGCCCTGGCACTTCAAGTATCTAACTCTTCATCAGAGGGTGTGGCAACATGAGATACATGACAATTTAAATACAGCATCTCATAAATATTAAGTCATGACACTTTGGGACAACATAATGATGTAAACATAAAAATGATTATGTATCTTATAAACGTATATTTTTACTGAACGTTAATATTTCTTTTATTCTTTTAAAAAAATATATCAAACAATCGTACTGCTATACTGACGACTGCGTATGTATCTGGGAAAATGAATTAGAGGACATAGTGAAATTTATGGTTTGGTTAATTGATAAAGATCTAAATTTAAGATTTACACACAATGCCAGCAAAGAAAATTGCTATTTCTTGACACTGAATTTATTTCAGTCCCGGGGTAATCATTCACACTAGGTGCTGTAGAAAATCAACTGCAACTAACACATTGCTTAAAGCAGACAGTGCTCATCCATATAAACTAAAACAATGAATTCCTTATGGTCAGATGGTGATATGATAGTGCTGGGTGTCAGCTCCATCAATGTCAATAGGGTTAGTAAAACTGGGAAGGTAGGGGGGCCTACTTGTTGTTCTTACTCCTGCTATGGTTGGGGGAGGTGCCACTAGACACCAGGTATGATTTTAAATACTGGGCAGGATACAGGGAAGGGAAGGGGTAACTTACTCACAAGGAATACTGTTACACATTGCAAGGGGGTTCACTGATGGGGAGGAGAGTGCTAGACACCAGGGAATATTTACAGACTAAAGATGATGTTCAGGGAAAGGGAGGGGAGTCTTCTAGGCACCAGGGATTATTTTCAGGCTAAAGAGGGTATTTGGGGATAGGAAGGGGGGCTGCTAGACACCAGTGAACATTTACATACTGAAGAGGGTGTTCATGGATTGGGGGAGTACTAGACACTGCAATATAGTTATGCAAACAAAGATCTATGGAAAACATTAAATCAGAATCCAAAGTTTCTGATTTTGGCTTTGGCACATAAACCTTCTGCTACAAAGCAATACTGGCTGACATTCAATTTTCCTGCCTGAAGATCGTGAGTGAGCAAGTCAGAGATTAAACGTTGACAGTGACAGGCTCCTGACAGTGAAAGCCAATCAGCTTCTTGCTGACTGGATTCACAATTTCTGATTCTAACTAGTTTAAGGCAGAGCCAACATAATGTGTTGTTTTCTTGTCTAATCTGTGCAGAGGTTAAAAAAAAACCCTGAAAGATCCCCACTCTGTCCTTCAAAACTTAATCACATCACATATTCAAACTTGGACTACTAATCAGTAAGTGAAAAACTACCTAGAGAATCATCATCAAGGAATTTTAAGTTTTCATATATATACATATGTAGGGATGCAGTCGTGCCACTACAGTTAGGGTTCAGTTGTCACTTCTATGTTAAACTCAAAAGGTTGTGCATAAATAGCTTTAGACCCATTCAATGGATTTGCCTGAAATTTGGTATGCACGTTGGGGCATGGTAGATCTCTTGATCTGCCAAATTGTGCTTTGGTTGGACTTATAGTCTTTGCATACAAAACCACTGAAAAATGCAAAACTATCAGTTTTTGGAGGCAGCTTTGGGGATTTTGGACATGGCTCTGCACGGCTGTTGTGTGGCATGCCACTCTGCAAAATAGTTCATTTGAAAGAGCTTTGGTGGGAGGAGATCACGTGATGCAGGATACTGAGTAGAAGCTCCTCTGCATAGCTCCAGCCTCCTAATCATGAATTATCGCTATTTCGGTACTTATTTTCCCCTTAAAACCAGAAACTTCAAAGATCATCGCCTTCTTAACATCTTGGGCCCCTGTTTGTTTGCTGTCAGAGACAATGGAGGTGTATATGAAAAATCCTCCGAAGAAACACACACCTCCAGTCACTCCCGAGAAGGCCCCAAAAAATCAAGGGCCTCGAGTACTGCAGAAAAGCCTGAGCTCCAGAACCTGATCTCTGAGCAAGAGCTGTTAACTCTAAGCAGATTTTTGGAGGAATTCAAACCCTTCCGGGAAGAAATTAAAGAAATCTCTGTGGAAATCAAATCCTTGTCTAAGAAACTTGAGGAGGTTACGATTAAAACTTCAGATAATACAGCCCGAATCTTATCCCTTGAGAGGCAAGTGGAAAAAATCGACCCTGGCATAGTAGCTTTGCGGCAGAAAATCTCTACCTTGGAAACTAAGTTGGAAGACTTGGAGGGCCGCAGCCTAAGAAATAATGTTGTTATTCTGGGCCTCCCAGAAGGAGAAGAAGGCCTGAATATGTTGGGATTTGTGCAGAAGCTGATTGGGAAGATTGCTGGCCCCTCTCCCTTCGGGGCTAACTACATTATTGAAAGAGCTCATAGGTCCTTGCGACCTAAACCATCCCCAGGAGCTACGCCGTGCCCCATTATTTGTCGATTTCTTAAACTATCTTGAGAGACAGCACTTTCTGGGAAAAGTGAGAGATTTACAAGAAGTGAAATGGGAAAATACCAGGCTTAGAATTGCCCAAGATCTACAGGGTCCGCCAGAATGGCGTACCGCTTCCATCCGGTTGTGTCAAGATCATAGTTGCAGGCCTTCGCTTCAGAATGGGGTACCCAGCTAGATTGCAAGTACTATTGGACGGTACCTGGTTAGCATATGAGAATCCCGAAGCTGCCCTCTCAGGATTGAAAGCCGCTCTGCCTGATCTATTTCGAGATACCTGATCTGTCGCTCAGTTTTGCCCTATCCTGCTTCAAAGGAGAGAGGAATTTTTTTCATGTTGTATGCCACGAGATGACTTAATGCCAATCTGGTTTTGCGGACTCTTGAGCTTTGTTATGGAGAGGACTACCTTCAGCAGAGTCACGACCCTTTAAGTTCTCCTTCTCGGTGTTCATGTTTTGGAGCATCCTCATATTTCAGGACTTTTTCTCTGGGGGGGGGTTGTTGTGATCTGTAAGTGTTCTCTTTCTATTTATATGGAGCACATTTCTCGGTTTCTTGTATCTGGGGACATTCGATTGTTTCACAGAATGTGGTTTATATTAAGAAAGCCTTTAAGTATGATAGTTATGATTAGTGGGCACAGCTCGAGACAGTGCCCTGCTGATTTTAATTTTTTTTTTTTTTGGATATTACCACTAGAGAGCGCTCTCGTCCTAACTTTCGTGGTTTAACCCCCCTTCACCTATCTCTTACTGAAACTTATTCTTAATGGATATGGTTTGTTGTGGGGGTTAAGTCACAAGCACAGGTCTACTAAATGGGATCATTTAGCTGGTTTACACTTAAACGGCTAGGGGAAAGTTTTCAATTTTTCCAATGGCAGCAGATATAACGACATATTTGGCGAATGTGCCCTATATTGGAGAGTCTCTGTTTTCTCTCAGGTCTTC
Organism: Neoceratodus forsteri; assembly: GCA_016271365.2. Taxonomy (NCBI): domain Eukaryota; kingdom Metazoa; phylum Chordata; order Ceratodontiformes; family Ceratodontidae; genus Neoceratodus; species Neoceratodus forsteri. The sequence goes on from CM028133.1 coordinate 783,035,200, forward strand.
AGGGTTTTTGAATTGCTCTCTAGTAGAGATTGCTCTCCTCCTTTTGTCTCATTTTTGTCATTTGGTTCTGGACTTCGAGAAACCAGTGTTCTCTTACTTTCACTCACATTTTTTCACTTTTGATGTGATATTAATGCAAATTGATATTATATGAAGGCTTACTAGTCTTGGTGGGATTTTTGGGTATATATGTGGGAGGTTGGAGGGGAAGGAAGGAAAGCGGTATTGTGCTGAACGTTGCTCAGGACAGATGGGGATGGGGAGGGTGATATCACGTTCAGGGTTGTTATATTATCTGTTAGTAAGAAGAGGACAGAATATTTTGGGGTGGGGGTGGGGGAAGTGGATATTTGGGAGGGCATACAGCAGCAAGCAGGGGTCCAGGTTAGTCTTCTCTATTTTCTGGATAAATGCCCAGTAGCATAAGCATTGCTACTTGGAATGTGAAGGGGATAAGGAAAAGACTCAAACAATACCAAGTGTTGAAACACCTAAGTTTATTATCTTCTCAGATTACATTCCTGCAAGAAACTCATTTACTGGAAAGTGAATCTCTGCAACTAAGGAGGCAACAGATTGGGCCGGTTTTTAATGCCTCAGGGTCCACTACTAGTTGTGGGGTCATGATTCTAATTAACAGAGGTATTCCCTTTATTTCCCGACAAGTTTTCAGGGACCCGAATGGCAGATATGTCCTAGTTCAAGGGAGTCTCTGGTCTACGCCTATTTTACTTGGTCGTATTTATGGGCCTAATGTAGATGATCCAAGTTTTTATATGAAACTCATCTCCATACTCCTTCCTATGCTTCCCATGGGTATAATAATAGTCGGGGATTTCAATCTGGCTCTTGATCCCGAATTAGACAGATCTAGTACTGGGCTGAAGGGCTTAACACCTGGACAGAGGGCCTTCAGGGACTTATTGGATCAGTGCGGACTGTGTGATGTGTGGCGTGTGTTACATCCAAAGGACAGGGTTTATACCTTTAGCTCACCGGTGCACAAAACCCAGTCTCGCATTGATTATCTTTTCCTCTCTCAGGCCCTGTTGCCTGGGATCTTGACTGCTTCGATCCAGCCAGGTCCAGTATCTGATCATTCCTTGGTAACCTCTAAGTTGGCCTTCCTTAACCTTCAGCATAAAGAAACCCAATGGAAACTAAATGGTCAATTACTCAAAGATACTAAATATTGTGACCTAATAAAGGAGCAGATTGATTTTTTCTTCTCTATTAACTCCCCTGAGGACACAGCTCCTGATATTTTGTGGGGTGTTTTCAAATCATATATGCGAGGGATTATTATTAGTTTAGCCACCAAAAGGAAAAAAACAGAAAGGCTGAATTATTAGCTTCATTATCTCTAATTAGGTCTCTGGAAATTAGGTTATCTTCTAATGTCTCAGAAGAAGATACGAGAAGACTCTTGGTAGCTAAAGATAAATATTTAGACTTGTTAAGGGAAAAAGCTGAATTAGCTATTATTTGTACTAAAGCAAACTATACCGATCAGGGAGAAAAGGCGGGTCGCCTACTAGCTTTAAGGTTAAAGCAGCAAGAATCAGCCAGATTTATACCTCCAATTAGGGCCCAGGTAGATGGATCCTTGAAGGTATCCCCTTCGGAGGTGGTGCAGGAGTTTGCTTCCTATTACAAGAATCTATACAGGGATATGGATAGCCCCCCTTCCTTAGAAGAGCTTGATGCCTATCTAAAGGATTCCTCTTTACCTGTTTTGTCGGAATCACAAGGGAATTTTCTATCCTCACCAATATCCCTAGAGGAAATTTCAGAGGTTATAGGAGCTTTGCCATCAGACAAGGTCCCAGGTCCAGATGGGTTCTCCACCTTATTTTATAAAACTTTTTGACCACAACTACTGCTGGCCCTCCACCGGTTGTACTGTCACATTCTTTCTGGAGCCAAAATAGATACGCATTTGTTTGAGGCCCTGATTGTATTTCTTCCTAAGCCAGATAAAGATCCGGAATTAGTGCAAAGCTACAGACCAATATCCTTATTGAACCAAGATGTAAAAATTCTCTCTAGGATATTGGCTGATAGGATAACACGAGTTCTCCCGGACTTGATTGGTATGTCCCAGGTGGGATTTATGAAGGGACGTTCATCAGCTGACCATTTACGCACTCTCTCACACATAGTCTCGGTGTCCAGGGATGCTGCCTTTCCTGTGGGATTAGTCTCCTTGGACACCGAGAAAGCATTTGATCGTGTTAATTGGAATTTCCTGTTTCAGGCTTTCAAAGTATATGGCTTTCCGGCTAAATTTATGAATGGATTAGAGCCCTATATCAAACCCCATCTGCCAGAGTTTCTGGTAATGGAGCATTCTCTAAACCCTTTCCTCTGTTTTCTGGTACTCAACAGGGCTGCACCCTCTCTCCCCTCTTATTTAATTTATACTTAGAACCCCTTATCCAAAACATTCTCAATAATCCGGAGATAAGTGGTATCCTAATCGGCAATCAGGTGGTGAAGATCACGGCTTATGCTGATGATCTCCTTCTTCATTTATCCCATCCTAAAATCTCAATTCCCGTCATGCTGCAGAAAATCACCAAGTTCAGCGCTCTCTCGAATTACAAACTGAATTTAGTTAAATCTACCATTTTCCCTCTTAATCACAAGGTTTTAAAAATGAGGTGTCGTCTCTTGGTCTTGGTTGGTCCCCACGTGCCCTTAAATATCTTGGTATTAATTTGACGTGCAATCCTTCTTCCTGGTTTAAGGAAAACCTGGAGCCTCTCTCCCAGCGATAGTTCAGGACCTCAATAGATGGTCCAAACTTCCTCTTTTGGGGTCAGATAATACCATTAAATGAACATTTTTCCTCTCTTATTTTATCCCCTCTCGCTTCTTAACATCTTTACACCGTTATCATGGTTTCATAGAATGCATGGAACTTTCACAAATTTTATCTGGTCTAATAAACAAGCAAGGCTAGCATATTACAAATTAGCTGCTCAAAAAACCGATGGAGGGCTCCGGATTCCTCATCTAGCAATTTATTACTGGGCTATTCATACTGCAAAATATTTGCGATGGGTCAATCCAAGCCTGGAATATTCAAGACTGGCCTGGCTCAAAATTGAGCTAGATTTTATTCAGTCCATGAACGTTGATCCTCGGACGTTGTTCCATCTAAAATTAGCTTCCCTTCCAGACACTATTAGTTGCCCTATTATACGAACGTCCCTCAGAGTTCACATGCAGCTTTGTTCATTTTTGCGGTATTCCCCAGAAATGGACCTGTCTCAGTCTATGTGGAATTCCCCATCTTTCTCTATAAATAAAGAGAAGTTATCTTGTAAATGGTTACCCCAGATAGGAGGTGGGATAATCTCTACTTTTCTGGATGACGCAAGGGAATGGCTCTCAGTCTCTAACATTGTCCATAAGTTTAATATTCCCTTAATTTTTCATTTCAGGGTGGTCCAATTAAAACATTTACTTTCTACAGTATTTGGTAATGTACCTCCTCATCCCCCCGCTTTCAGGTTTGTATCGGACCTCTCCCCTTTCTTGGGGGCACCAGGTACTATTTCCAAAATATATTGTGTCCTATATCAATGAAAATACGGGTGGCCAAAAGGCCCTACTAAGCTCTGGGTTTCTCTTTTTCCTCAATATACTCCTAATTGGCCAGCTTTATGGAAGTTTTGTCATAAATATGTTTCTCAGGATAGACTCTGCCTCATGCAATTTCATATATTGCATAACATGTATTACACACAAGTGAAATTAAAGAAATGGGGTCTTATAAGTTCAGGGGCCTGTACCAGGGGATGTCAAGCAGAAGGCACGCTCCTTCACGTCTTTTGGTCATGTCCCAAGATAAAGCTATTATGGATGGCCATTCAAGATAACCTAGACCCCATACTGGGTTTGCAGGAATACTTCAGTCCTGATATCTGCTTATTGGGGGATTTATCCTCTGTTAAGGTTAGGATTAGAAGGTTTCATATTTCCATGATTGCACTGTCAGTTAAGAAAATTGTGCTTCGGCACTGGAGGGACACAGTAGGTCCATCATACCAAGAATGGGTTAATGAAAATTTGGCTAACTTACGTACTAAGAAAGCTATAGCGAGCCTCCACAATAAATTGCAGTGGTACAGGAACACTTGGGATTATCTTACTGCCATTATCTGTATAATGCTTGCCATTATTTTTTGTTGTTTCTACCCATTGTATTTTTGTAGCACTGCTGTACTGTTCCTCTATTTGTACTATTGTACCCATGTTGCTGTTGTTCAACTGTTCTCCTTTTGTTGTACTCTCCCGGGTCGTGCCTGAAAATAGTCATTTTATGGCTAGTGCACCTACCTGGTTAACAAAAACTAACTAACTAAATAAATAAATAAATAAAATCCCCATCACATGCTAATTAGGGTTAGAGCTGCTAAATGAATATGTGTATCCAGTGTCTTTTATTGGTGATATCATATTCTACCTCTTACTTGTGTAAGTGCCTTGCTGCTGTATGGGGGAGGGAGGGGGAGGGGGATGGGGACAGCTCATGTATTAGTCTATGTACTAGCATTGTACATGCTAATTTTCTGTTCCCTGAATTTGTATAAGAAAATTATTAATAAAATATGAATTAAAAAAAAAAAGAAAGAGCTTTGGTGGCCAAACATGCCGCTTTTCATTTGGTAAAAAAATATTAAGGCATTCAAAAGTTATGCCACTTTTAAGTTCCCATTATAAGTCAAAGGGAAAATGTATATGTATGTTTTGCAAACAAAGAATGGGGTTCTGGCCATTTCGTTCCACCTGACGATCAAAGAATTGGAAGGCTCGCGGTTCAAGAATCTTTGTCCCTGAGAATTTTAAAAATTCTTTGATTGGGAGGCCCGCCATCTTGTTTTTAAATTTCTGATTGGAAAAACACAAGTATCTTGGCTCATAGGTCACTTCTGAAGTAAAACTTAGATGGGTTTTACTCAGGGGACTCCGATCTATCGAACCATGCCTTTGGTTTCATCCAAATTGGTCAAAAAACAGAGTTATAAGCTTTTAAAATCTTAATTTGTGGCTCGCTAACGATCTTTGATCACGAGCCTGCAAATTCTTTGATCGCAAGATTCTTTGATCGCGATCATGCATCGCGAGCGAGGGACGAGATGGGCAGATTTAAAAATCAATTATCTCAGCCCAGGGGTGCCCTAGGAAGTTAAATGAGGGTGGGTTTTGCTCAGAGGGCTTCGTTCTGCCCAATCGGAATAAAATCAATACTGTTTTCAATATCTCTGGTAGTCTAGTGGCCCCCTGATGTGTATAAAAAAATAATGTTCTGCATATCCCTGGTAGTCTAGCGGCGCCCCCAATGTGTATCCAATAAATAATGTTTTGTATATCCCTGGTAGTCTAGCAGTCCCTCTGATCTGTAGAAAAAAAAATAATGTTTTCCTTATCCGTGGTAATCTAGCGCCCCCCCATCTGTATAAAATTGATAGTGTTCTGTATATCCCTGGTAGTCTAGTGGACCCCCCATGTGCATTAAATTAATAATGGTTTCCGTATTCCTGGTAGTCTAAGCATTTGATCTGTATAAAATTAATATTGTTGTTCATATCCCTGGTAGTCTAGCAGCCCCAATCATTATAAAATACATTCCAATCTCAATTCCCTGGTAGTCTAGTGGTCTCCCACCCACCCTCCCAGCCATTCCAGCCCACCCAGCCCTCTCACCATTACCCAGCTGGTGAGAGCCTGGGCTGAGAATGTTTTAATCTGGCCATCTCTGCCCCTTGCTCTTGCTTCAGAGCGTGCAATTTCTTTGATCGCGAGCCTGCAAATTCTTTGATCGTGAGATTCTTTGATCGCAATTGTGCATCACAAGCGAGGGACAAGATGGCCAGATTAAAACATCTATTTTCTCAGCCCAGAAGTGTCCTAGGAAGACAAATGAGGGTGGGTTTTACTCAGGGGGATTCGTTCTGATGAACCATGGCAGTGGTTTACCACAATTCTTTTAATTTTTTAAATTACAGAAGTTTTTATTCTTTGGTCATGACCCTGCAAATTCTGTGATCACGAGCCTGCAAATTCTTTGATCGCAAGATTCTTTGATTGAGATCATGCATTGCGCGCGAGGAATGAGATGTCCAGATTAAAAAGTCAATTTTCTCAGCCCAGGGGTGCCATAGGAAGTCAAATGAGGGTGGATTTTGCTTAAGGGGCTTCATTCTGTTGAACCATGGTAGTGGTTTACTGCAATTACTTCAATTTTTTGTTTATAGCATTTTGTATTCTTTGTTCATGAGCTTGCAAATTTGATTGTGAGATTCTTTGATCACAATCTTTGATCACGAGGGGGGTACAAGATGGCCAGATTTTTTATAATGGAATAGATAGGGAAATTTTCCCAATCTTTAACATTGAATACCTTGGAAATGGTTTGGCCTTTTTACTTGAAATTTGGAGGGTGTTTACAACATGTCCTGCAGATGTGAATTATGGTGTTTACATGTCAGAGAAAAAAATTTTCACGGAGATATTGCGTGACGCACTTTACATGTTGCAGACAGTGTTTTGGATTGTGCTGGTGACTTGAAATTGATAGGATGCCCAGCCTTAGTGTCATGGATGTAGTTTTCAGTTGCTGTGTGTGTTAAATGTCAACAGGTATGAAACTGTGCCACTCTGATGAATGAAAATTTCAAATTTTGACATGTTACATCTTGGACACGGTTTGGTCTTTTTACTTGAAATTTGGAGGGTGTTGATGTCATGTCTTGTAGATGTTAATAGTGGTGTTTATGTGTCAGACAATATATTTTTTGTGGAGATATTGTGTGGCACAGTTTACATTTTGTGGACAGCATTTTCTATTGTTCTACTAGAATAACATTTGTTTGTTGGCTGCCCTTGCTGTTGTTAATGTACTTTTTAGTCATTGGGTGTGTAATGTGGCCCGACACTTACAAGTTGGTGGGAGTCCCACCATCTTGTGCAACTTTCTACTTTTCTATTCTTTCTTAAAAAGTAAGGAAATTCTATGCAAAAAACTTTGTTAATGCATCAGTTAGGGTTCTTCTACAGCAAAAAAAGCGAGGAAATTTGATTTTAGGGTTCCCACCCCTTGCACCCCACCCTATCCTCACCAACAGGCATCGGCGTGTGCGTTGGGGTCATTGGCCCTAACTTTCACACCATTCTCCTACACTGCACCACCTCAGCTTGTTTACACATGGGACGGGGTGAGAGTTAGGGCCGACGACCCCAATGCACTCCTCAGTGCCTGTTGGTGGGGGTGGGGTGGGGTGCAAGGGGTGGGAACCCTAAAATTGAATTTTCTCATTTTTTTCACTGTAGAAGAATGCCAACTGATGCATTAATGAAGTTTTTTGCATAGAATATATTTATATATATATATGAGTCACTCTAATCAATAAATCCGTTTCTGTACTTTGAACTGCAAAATACCACCAATTGATTGCATAAAAGAAAATACAAAATATCTCATTTAAATCAGAAAATTCAAAAGGCATACAGTAGTTTTGCAAAGCTTAGGTAATAAATTTAAAATAAAATACAAGATGGGGTAATGGCAAATACATTCAAATCCCATTGTATCATAACAGCATCGTAAATATTTTAATTCCCAAGTCTTCATATATGAAACTGTCGGAATGTTTATGTTTTAAAACTGTTGAAAGTTTCTTACAGACCTAGCATACCATTGATCAGTCTCATATATGAATTTAACCTGGAGACCTAGACATTTTGTAACCAAACTAATGGTACAGCGTGGAAAAAAACTTTTCATACTGTATATATTCTCACATAAATTCAACTTACAGTTCCATGTTTCAGGTGGCCTCTGTGTTTACTCTGGAATTTTGCCATAGCTGCTGCTTTTCCATTAGCTACTGCCCTGAAATTTATCTGACCTGGGTCAAAAGTCCATAGTAAGGTATATTAATCATCACTAACATTTTGCAAGGGAATTTAGAAAGCAGAGACCAGGGGCCCAATATTCAAAACTTAGTCCCAGGGAAAAATTAGCACTGCCCAGTGTGCAAAAATAACCTGGAACCATTTGCACATTATATTCAAAGGAATAGCTCAGGGGCTAAATCAGTTGAATATAGTGTGTAAATGAAGATGTGCAAACAGTGCTGAGAGTGCAGTGCAAAAATAGCCCAGCAAATAAGATAGCTTTGAATATAACAACCATGCAGTGCAAACTGGAAGAGCAGTCCAGTGTACATAGAGGTGGAATAAGGCAGAGTTGCAGTAGGTACCCAATGTTGGTGCTAGCAAAGAAGTGCTACACAATAACTGCAAACAACTTTGCAGACCAAATACTACAGAACCATGCTATTGTTCTGACAGGTTTGCATGGAGCTAACTTGTTAGCCTGGCACCAACACGTTTGCCTGGTGAAAGCACGTCTGCCCAGTACTAAATTTTGCTATATTCAAAGCTCCCATACAGATGAGCCTACTTAGGCAATCTGAGGGCAAATAGCCACATTAGCATCTCATTAAGGCCCTCTTTGCATGTATTATCATGTAGATTGCCCGGCATTATTTCATGGTGCACACAGCTCCATCTGTATGCCAGACTGGAACTACAGGTCGATGGCTGCAGTCTGGGTTTGCACACAGCACCACCTGTATGTCAGCCTGGAACAACAGGATGGTAGCTGCAGGCTAGGTTTGGACATAGCAGCACAGACCATTGTGGCCCAGGGGACTAGCACCACAGGAACGGGTGGTTGTGCTGCATGCCATATACATCTTGTTATTCCTGCTACAGTGTGTATCAGACAGTACAGTACCATTGTAGCTGGTATTGTGAGGGACACAGCAATGCCTATGGTGTGTCAGGCAACAATGACTGCTGCTATCTTCATAGTGACATATGCAGCTGGCAAGTGTGTCCTGACAGTGGACTGCACTGTCATGCTGCCCCGTGACCCACATATGCTGTGCCAATGGCATGGGATACTCACAGTAACATACACATGGCTGGCCATGTGTGATGTGGTATCTGTACAGGTGTGCAGTATGTGGCCCGGAGGGAAGGCACACTGGTCTCAAGGCATTCCCTTCACTCAAACATGTGCACTGTGTGGATGGCCCAAGCCTTGTGGCAGCACCTACTATGTGGTGCAGCCTGGCCAGCTGTACACCTTCCCCTCAACACCCTCCATTCCCTTAGTGCTGTATGTGTGTGCTGGATTGTGCTGGTGTACCCCAATGGGAGGACTGGAGGTGTGTGCTGTATGGACGCACTGCCATGGTGTCCTCTGGGTGCTGCGGCAACCACAAATGCCTGGCAGGGTTGGGACCAGTGCCAGATGACGGCGATGTGGGCAGTGCCTTCTGTATGCAGCATGTCTCTTCCATGGCATGTGGAGTTGCCCAGAGTAGCCGTCCACCCTCTCTGCCTCATTGGCTGCAGTCATCGGGTGCACCATGTTGCTGTTGTTGCATACAGCCTTGTAGTCTGTTGCTACTTTGTCAATGCCCCCATCCTTGGTTTGTCCAGAGTTATCACTACCTTTTCATAGGTGGTAATTTGTGCCATGCTACATGTTGCGCTAATGCACATTGTGCGGTACTGGGGTTTTGAATATACCGTTGCACCTGTATGACTGTCCCCACCCCTCACTTTGCACTGTGCATACATTATCCTTTAGCACTGGTGGTAATATGCTGCACTGCCATTACTGGGCCTTTTGAATATGGAAGTCTGGTGCAATTGTGGTGCAGTCCCAGCATAATCGGTTTGCACCCAGTGCACAGTTTTAAATATCTGGCCCCAGAACTCATAAATGAAAAAGGTTTCCTTGTTTCAGTAGAAGGTTCACTCCCAATTCACTCCCTTACTCCCAGATAAGGACTTGAGCTAAAACTAAAATACACAGCAAAATAGATACAGGAAAAGCAGTCTGTCTGAGGCCAACCTCTGCAGGGATTTTTTTTATAAATTAAATACAGCAGACCCCACGCCCCCAAAAAATGTATGCTGATTTGACTAACAGATTGTGAAACTGATAATGATGATAAATGTTTACTTAATCAGAATAAGGAACTCAAATGACTTGAGCTGGCAGAATCAGGATCCTGATTCTGGTGTGAGGGGGGATAATGAGTGGACACAGTGGGGCAGTGAGGTCAGGTCAGGCAAACCTGGGGCAAACACTGACCAGCAACAGTCATCATCAGTAAACAGTGGTGTGATCACCGGAAGAAACACCACTGGGTTGGGTCATGGGTAATGCACTGGCAGGTGGACACTGAGTAAGTAGCACACCAGGTTGGGGATGGGAAAACAATGTGGTGATGACCAGCGGCACAGCAGGCTCCAGCAACCTTAGCAACCATTAAAAAGAAATCAGTGTGACTCAACCAGATGGGCCAGTGGAATGAGGTGAGCAGATTGACGAGTCTAGGACTGTGACTGTTTACCAGTGCCAGCAGTGATGACAGTGATGGCAGTGGAAAGCAATTACTCAAAGTTCTCTCTTTCTCTGAGTTGGAAAGTAGAGCAGCCAGCTGCATGTCAATTTAGGGCAAGCAGCAGACTGCAACTTCAAGCCAAAGGCAGAGACAGAGAGCTGAGGGTAGACTGCAGTAAAATTCTACTTTGCCATCAGCAATTCCGACTCACACATGGCTTTGTGAGGGGAGGGTCTGCAATTTTTATACAGTAGTTGCCTTGTTGCTTTGAGCTCTTTGTGTGTTTCTACCATAGTCTACAACAAGATGAGCAACTGCAGGCGTGAGGTGTCCATGTCAGACCAGATTGGTACCTGCCGTGTGTCAAATGCTGATTTGCTGACAGTGTCAGTGTGTTATGCCAGGTCAGCTTGACAGATCAGGTTTGAATCACCAAGCTAGTGAGCCCATAACTGATCCTGCTACTGGCAACTGGTGTTCAGCTTATGCAATTCTGTGGTGCTTTGGCCATCAGATACCGATCCAGCAGCTGGTACCAATCTGGCATGATACCAGCCACTGTGGAAGCATTTTAACTTCAAAGAGCAGGATGTCTGCAGTCAGAAAAGGGGTTAAGTAAACGTTTAAGCAGCAATTAGCTGCTGATCAAAGACTTATATGAGAAAGAGTGAGATTCACTCTAGTCATTGTCCTGCAGCAGTTCTGTTTCTGTTTGGTGGGCTTCAAAGGAAAAATGCACTTAGGTAGGAGGACAGAAAAAGTGGGCAGTTAGTTAGATAGAAAGGAAAGGTTGGGGGTGGGGCTAGAGCCCTATAGTTTCAGCATCCATGGACCTGGGGAACCTAAGCACAAAAGATATACAAGCATTTGTTAATGCAGAACAATTGCTTGCATGGTGTTGACGCATGGCTGCTCCTTATCCTGATGCAGCAGCTCCATAACAAGGGGAGTAGGAAGGGGTTTTGTTTTGCTTTGGGGACATAGAACAAAGGGTGGGGGTGGGACAGCACACAGAGGGAGGGAGTGGGAGTTTTTTTGTTGTTGTTTATATGGGGACAGGGAATGGAGGGTGGGGGTAGGACAGCACACAGAGGGAGGGAGGAAGCAGAAGGAATTCTCTTCTACATGCCACACACTCAGCTGGTTGCTGCGTGGTCTCTCCTAAATGAAAGCAGCCAGCCACTGTCTGATAGGAGCGACTGAGTCACTTTCAAGTATGAGAAGTTTTGGCACAGCAAGCAGTGAGTACTGTCCATGACTGACTCCTGATGTTGACAGCCAATCAGCTGCTTGCTGACTGGCTTAATGCAAATCAAAGGACCAAAGCCCTCTCTGATTGGAGTGATTTGATCCTTTGTAATTCACAAAGCTTCTGCCCAGCAAGCAGTGAGTGGTGTCACGACCACAGTGTGTGCTCATTGGTCTAGATTGGCAAGCTCCTTGCAGTTTCAACTGCAATGGGCTTGGCAGTAACCCCCCCCAAAAAAATCCCCTTTTACTTGTTGCAAAACATTTGTTGTGCAAGAGCAGCAAACATACAAAGGATTCCACAACAGCTGTCGATAATCATCACCCAATATCTTTTCTGCCAACACTTTCAAAAATGCAGGAGAAAATTGTTCATGCATAGTTGATTGATTATTTTGAACAATACGCTGTACTGTGCAATGAACAATGTGGTTTTCATAGGGGCTGTGGTACAGACACTGCCTTTGTCAGGTTCATGAACACTGTATTTGAAATTCTAGATTCTGGAATGATCTGACTAAGGCATTTGATCTGGTTGACATGACATTTTGTTGCAAAAATTAAAATTACTTGGATTTGGTGAATCTTCTTCAGACTGAATTTCTGCTTACTTGCATGATAGAATGCAAATTGCAAAAAAATGGGCTCTGTTCTTTCACACAAGTTAGTGATTCCCTGCAGTGTTCCACAGGGATCCATTTTAGGGTTGTTGCATTTTTCATTATTGGTTAATGATGCCACAAAAGCCTGCCTGTTGGAAAATGTATTACTACATGCCAATGATAAGGTTCTTTATGTTCCGTCAAAAAATATATTGATGACATTAATTCTACTCTTCAAAAGGAATGTCACGGTTATACGAGTGTTCATGATGAGTAACGTGGTGCTTATCCTGGATATTGCTGTTACCACCTCTCCCCTAAAGCATTGTTGGTTAAGATGTCATATGTCTGATTTATTTGCTATGTTATTATATGTATGTAACTGACATGCTCTGTAATGTATTCTATACCCTATCCAATGTATGCTTCAGCTAGTTTGCACTCCTACCAGTGTATGTACTACTGTGTACTCCTGCCAATATATGTAATTATTGTCTGTAACTAATCCAGGTCGCTCCTGAAAAAGGGACCTCTGGTCTCAGTGAGCTTACCCGGTTATCAAAATCTAAATAAATAAATAACACCACGGAAACACCCTTAATGCTATTTGGTACAAGTCCAAAACTGAAGAATATTTAGAAATATTTTTCAATAAACATCATTGATGGTGATTTGCTTGAATTGATTGATATGGTTGAGTACCCTGGTGTTCATCTTGAGTCAGAGCTGAGCATTGGTTCACATATTAATAATACGACCATAGAAGCCATCAAAAATTGTATCAATTCTATTGTGTTAGAAAATATTTTACTTATGAATCTTGTTTAAAAATTGCAACTCATAATCTATTACCAGTTATTGACTATGGGTCATTAACTGTCAATGCTGACACACAAACTAATTTAGATAGAAAGATAATTTTATTACACAAGATAGTTAAGAATGTTTCGTTTGCTGGATCTAGAACATATCACTGTCTGAATACTATCACATTGGATTGGCTTTCATTCAAATATAACTCTAAATTAAAACTGACAAATTTTGTTTTCAAGATTTTACATAACAGGGCCTTGTCTTGTTTGGTTAATTTTCTTATTGATCAAAACAGTAATTATAAATTCTCATTCTAATTCAAATGATCTTCCAATTCCTCTTTTGCATGCTATATTCGGACAGAATGCTTTTAGCTATAGGGCATCTTGCTTGTGGAATGCAATACATGTGTCTATCAGATCTTCACCTTCATCAGCTGTCTTTAATGACACATTGAAAAAACATTTTTGGAATTTGAGTGTTGTAAATTTTTCACTAAAACTGATGTAATAGGCTGTATGAATTTTTTGAATATTTTACAGCTGTCAGTATGTATTTATTGCATCTTATATATTCTATATAATGTTAATGCACTGTAAACCTTTTATAGTGAAGTACCCAGGTCATGCCTGAAAAGGTGTTTTTTGCACCAGTGCGCTTACCTGGTTAAAAAAATAAAACTAACTGACTAACTAACCCACACTATTGGAGCACATAGATCCTAGTGTTTTGCAGACAGCCTCTTACCTTGTCTATCTCCTCATCCCACTACCACCTCCTACTCCCTTCGCAACACTGGGTTTCATTCTCTGGCACTCCCCCAGATGAAATCCTCTGCTGGTCAAGCTGCCTTCTGCTTCCCCAAACTTTGGGTCTCTCTCCCCTTACCATCTGCACTGCCCCCTCCCTCCACTCTTTCAAATCTCTCCTCCATGATTCCACTGCTCACACCTGTTGATGCCCTGATTATGGGCTCTTGGTTGCTGCCCAACACCCACCATCTTCTTCTCTCCCTTCACCCTAGACTTACAACAGTGCAGCCCCCCATACCCCTTCCTAAATTGCAATCATTGCTCCCATCAAGAACTTGGTATTGCCTACAGCACACTAAATTGTTTTCCTTGAGTGCTTTATTGCTTTGTAGTGCACTTACTTACACTGAATCATTATCTTTGAACAGTTGTTAATGTTTTATGCCTATTTACCTGTTTTTTGTTTCATCTGTACTTTTGTACCTCATTGTTCTTCTCTGATCTCCCCCCCCCCCCCGGACACATCTAGAAATGAGCTGTTACCAGCTCAATATGCCTTTGCTAGTAAAACTCTTGAACTAAATAAATAAACAAATCAGTAGTATGGCAGTGCAATGAACCACCTCTGGGCCATACAAACACCCAGAGATGAACTTTCATTTGCAAGTGCATTCTGGAAGATCAAGGCAGGTTATCATCAATCAATAAACAACTGTGTCAGATGGCCGCTTGGAGAAGGCTGGAGCATCCCATGGATGGTTCTTTGTCTCTGGGGGAGAGGGTAATGTGTGCATGATGCAGGATTGATCCCTGGTGGAGGCTAGGGAATCAACAGCACTGGGCTCCTGCATACATGGGAGGCTGGACAGACATAGGGTTCATTCCACGGACATCATTTCATATTCCAACTCTGGGAAGCAACAGCAAAAAACTGCTTTGGCTGCCATGGATGACGCCCCACACCAGACTCTACATTGCCTACCAGGCCACCCACATGTGTCTGCCAGAGGAATGGGGGGGTAAGCCAGGGATGTTCTGGGAGCTGGAAAAGCATCGGGGAGAGGTGGCAGAGCAAAGCTGAGGCAGATGGGGTTGGTGGTCCAGCCACAACATAATCAATATTGCTGCATGTTAGCTTAGTTATATTGACTAAATGTATAGTGACACCTGTTGTGTAGAAAGGACAGCTGAGACTCTATGCAGCAGCTTAAAATAGTTTGTACACCATTTTGTAATCCATTACCAGTCCCTGGTGTTAATCATTGTGGTTCATTTGTGTTTCTAAATCCATTTATATACCGTTGCATTTTAATTTTTGTTTCTCATCTTAAAATTTAAGTTTTGTGCGGTATCCCTGATGTGAGTCAGTGAGCAGTTTTTGTTGCATGCTAGTTATCTTAATCACAAGAGAAGTGATGTTAAACGACAGGGTTTCAGATACAGCTGTGAATATTGAAAACCTTACAGTAGTACTACTGTATACAGATGCTCACTATTAATTATTTCAATTAAAAGAATAAAAAAAATGATAAAGGTGACTCAAAAAAGCAGAAAAACTGGTATTTGCAAGATAGGAAAAAAGAGGTGCTCTAAAATGGAGTAAAAAGCTATACGTACAACATTTTCACCATAACATGAATCGCTGCTTTAATGTGACAATATGATAGACTGGGCATATGTGTCAAGGCAGTGTTGGATTTGCTTTTTATCTGTATGAGTTGTGGTGACCTTAGATGACCTCACAAGTGGTAGTGCAAAGTGCAGTCGTGAGTAAAATGTCTCTGAAGTCACCTCAACGAGTATGAATGAAAGATTTATCCAAACACTGCCCTTGTTGGATATTCAATTTGTGCAATGCAGTTTATTTTTTTAGGTATGGTTTGAGTAATTTAAGTATATGTACTAGTGATGACTTTAAACAAAATCTGTAGAAACCTTTTGTTAATTTGGCATTGTTGGTTGCTGTGTAATCCAGGTATTGAATGGGAGGGCTTTACAGTAGGTAAGGATAGAGGGATGTTGGGGTGTATTAGTAGGGGTATCACAAGTCGTAAGAGGGAGGTAATAATCTCTCTTTACAAGGCACTAGTTAGACCCCATCTGGAGTACTGCGTGCAGTACTGAAGGCCGCACCTGCACAAGGACATTAACAAAATGGAGGCAGTCCAGAGAAGGGCAACCAAAATGGTGCAGGGACTGCATCAGAAAACATATGAGGACAGAATAACGGAGCTCAATATGTATACCCTAGAGTAAAGGAGGGAGAGAGGTGATAGGATCAAAACATTCAAACACCTTACGGGCATTAACAAAGTGAAAGAGTTTAACATGTTTCAATATAAGAAAAATAGCAGGACAAGAGTATGCAGCATGAGATTACAGGGAAGCCAATTAACGGGTAATGTGAGGAAGTTCTTTTTCACAAGAAAGGCGTGGATGCATGGAACAGCCTACCTCAGGAAGTGGTAGATATGGATACAGTGCAGGGCTTCAAACAAGCATGGGATAGGCATAAGGGAGCAATACAGATGCGTATGAATAGATAGGCCATTGACGGAGTACAGGCCTATGGCACATTCATAAGGTAGAACAAATGGACAGACTGGATGGGCCTTGCGGTCCTTATCTGCTGTCAACTTCTATGTTTCTATGTTTACAACTTTCTGATCGGTCTACACAGCATTGGAACCTGATTGTGATCTGTCAGGTGATTTAGGAAGAGGAGGGTACTTACATGTAGAGTGTGTGGATAAACTGGCACTGAGAATAAAAGGTTTATTCTAATTTAGAATGCAGATCCTGGCCAGATGAATTATTCATCCTGCATTTTATCTCTCATATACATTGCATACATACACAAATCATGCAGGTGACTGTATTAGGGCTACAAGGGGTCACAGTTTTGATAGGTTTCTGACAGATAGACTCCATTAAGACCATATGCGTGTCAAAGTTCAGACGTTGGACCATCGGCAGATTTAGTCTCTTTACAAAAGACATGGAAGTGAGGCATTGATCACCAAGAACAAAAAGGTAATGATGAACACAATTTTTCCAGTAACCTACAGTATTATATTCCTGAAATGTTTAAGTCCAGACAAGAAATATATTTCAATATATCTAAGGGATGCTTAGTTGTGCAAACAGTGGTAAATCACAAACAAT
This sequence comes from Neoceratodus forsteri, assembly GCA_016271365.2. Classification (NCBI taxonomy): domain Eukaryota; kingdom Metazoa; phylum Chordata; order Ceratodontiformes; family Ceratodontidae; genus Neoceratodus; species Neoceratodus forsteri. The sequence continues at coordinate 783,052,219 of CM028133.1, forward strand.
CCACTGGCTAGCAACATGCCCTTGTTCTGGCTACACTTTTTACCTAACCAGGATGGCTCAGTGGAAATGTAGCTTCTAATTTTATGCAGGGTTCTGCTTTTTCAACATTTTTTATAGCTGAGAGGAACAAAGCACTAGTAGGTAGAACAACGCAAAACACAGAAGTATTGTTTTAAGTGTTTATTTCTCATAGTTAGTTGTGGGGTGTTGGGGTTATTGGGTGGATGTTTACATACTGGTACAGTAGAAATGTGTTTTTTAACTAATTGCAGAGGAGATGGTCTAGACTGTTTACTTCACTAAGGTGACTGCCATAAAGTTTTTAAAGAATCAATCTGACAGGCATTGATACCTAAGTGCACTGCGTCCTGCCGGCAGTAGTGCAAAGCCATGGGTTGCTTTTCTTAACCACACTGCTCCAGAACTTTCTTGGCCAATCAGGATGGTTACGCAGGAAATTCCTTACCCGCTTTATAAATGTTTTTTAAAAATTGCTTTATTATGTGTTACTTTTCAGTCCTCAGTGTTACTTCATTAAGATGACTGCCATAAAAAAATTTTAAGGGCCACTCTGATAGGCATTGTTACCTGTGTGTACTGTATCCTGATTGCCAGCAGTAGTGCAAAGCCATTTGTTGCTTTTCTTTAATCACACAGCTTCAGAACTTTCACGGACAATCAATATGGTTGCACAGGAAGCAGGTAATCATTAGCAATTAAACATATAAGGAGATTATAAAATGTAGCAATATAATCTAGTATTTATAACCCATTCTCAATATTGCTACATGTTAGCATAGTTATATTGGTTGAAAGTATAATGACATCTGTTTTGTAACAAAGGCAATTCAGTCTTAATGCACTAGCATTAAAATTGTTTGTACAGCACATCATTTTGCAATTCATCACAATCCCTAATACTAACCGCTGTGGTTCATTTGTGTTTTGAAATCCATTTATATGATGTCACATTTCATTTTATTTGTTCCTCATCTCAAAACTTAAGTTTTGTGACCTGGAGTTAGCCCTGATGATGTCCCCAGTGAGGGAGCAGTTTCTGTTGCATGCTAGTTATGTTAGTCACAAGAAAGGTGATGTTAAATTCTGGGGGTTCAGATACAGCTGAGCATATTGATAAAAAAACTTGCAGTAATCATACTCTATACTGATGCTCACTATTAATCATTTCAAATATAAACATATACAAATAATGCGAAAGCAGACTCAAAACAGCGGGGAAATGGACATTTACAAGATAGGAAAAAAAGGTATCTAAAATGAAGTCAAAAGTTATAGGTACTGTACAAACAGCCCAGTGGCACTGAGGGTTGAGGCACTGGATGCCACATCTCGCACTATGCTGGTGACCTGGGTTCGGAAACAGACTCAGGATTGCCAGGGGTCGGTGGGGGGATGGAGGATTGAGCATCCCAATGGATGCTGTCCTCCTCCTGTGGTGAGTTACCGGGGGTGCCTTGTGCCCCCGACGCTCCTGGGGCTGGTGGAAGTAGGGACTTTCAGGGGCAATGGCGTCCCTCCGGAGCTGGGGAGGGGAGGATGTTGTGGGTGTTTGGCAATGGTGTGCATCAGCACATCATCTGCACTAGGATGTATGTCCTTCGTGCTGATGTCCTCAGGAGGTAATGGGAGAAAATGGGGAAAAAACAGTATACACCCCCAGCCCCCCAAGCAACAATGAAACCAGGTAAGGGGTAGCCTTGAATAGCCCAGGCGGGCAAAGTAGGAGGGGGTATGAGGCCTCCTGTGAAAAAAAGCCATGGGAGCAGGGCAAGTGCAAAAAAAAAAAGTTATAGGTACCACATTTTCCACATAACATGAGTTGCAGCTTTAACCAAATCTGTGACAATATGATAGGGGATAGTGGTACAGCAAAGTGCAGCCATACATAAAGTGTCTTAGAGGTCACCTCAACAAGTATGAAGGAAAAATGTCTCCAAATTGCCCTTGTTACATATTCAAATTTGTGCAGTGTAGTTTGTTTTTTGGGTATGGTCTGAGTGATTTAATTATATTTACTACTGATGATTTTAAACAAGGTTTGTGGTAATATTTTGTTAATTTGCCATTGTGGTTTCGCTGTTTACCTCATCTATTGAATGCGAGGTCTGCAGAGCTTTCCAATTGGTCTACACAACAATGGAACCTGACTGAAATCTGACAGTTGAGGAAAGGGAGGATAGTGACTTGTAGAGTGTGGTGGATACATCTACACTAAGAGAATAAACTATTTATTCTCATTTAGAATGTAGAACATGGCCAGATAAATTATTTATCCTGCATTTTGTCTCTCATATACGTTGCATAAATACACAAATCATGAAGCTGACTGTACTAGAGCTATAAGGGGGTCACAGTTTGAAAAGTTATTGACAGAAAGACGCAAGTAAGACTGAAATATGAGTGTCAAAGTTCAGACTTGGGACCATCATCAGACTCAGTCTCATTGCAACAGACATAGAAGTGATTAATAAATCACCAAATGTAAACAGATAATGATGAACACAGTTTTGACAGAGTAACCTACACTACTATATTGCTGAAGTCCAGACAATAAATATCTCAATAAATCTAAGGGATGCTTAGTTGTGCAGTGGTAAATCACAAACAATCCAGTGGCTAGCAATGAAGCTAAAGTCTCATTGTTTTGGCTGTACTTCATTTAATTAGGATTGGTCAATGGAGATGTAACATCTCATATTAATTGGGGTTCTACCTTTTCAGTGTATTTTATAGCTGACAATACCAAAGCACTGAAAGGTAAAGCAACACACAGATCAAAGAGGAAGTGTGGTTTTAAATGTTTATTTCTCATATTTAGTTGTGAAGTGTTGGGGTTGCTGGGCAGATGTTTCTGTATAGTTGGAAATGTTTTTTTTTTAAATAATGGTAAGGGAGAAGTGCTAGATTTTTTTACTTCATTAAAATGGCAGTCAGAATTTTTTTAAGAACCATTCTAACAAGCATTGGTGCCTGAGTGCGTTGCATGCTGGTTGCCAGCAGTGGTGCAAAACCATGGGTTACTTTTCTTAACCACACATCTGCAGAACTTTCTTGGCCAATCAGAATGATTGCACAGGAAATTCTTTACCCATTTTATAAATGTTTTTTTTAAAATTGTTTTATTCTATATTACTTCTCAATCCTCAGTGTTGATCCCTGTTGTTCATTTTTGTTTCCAAAGCCATTAGCTTGGATGCTACATTTCCTTTTATGATCACCATGTTAAAACTAATGTTCTGTGTTCTGGAGTTAGTCCTGAAGTCCCGAGTGCACCATAGGGTCAGGAAACAGTTTGTCTTGCATGCAAGTTTCATGCAGTGACATGAAGGATGTTCAAATATAGCTGAGAATGGTTCCATGTCATAATAGCGAACGCAAAACAGTGATTGCTATAATGGCAGGTATATATCTCCAAAAAGCAAAGCGGCAAGATACACACTGCGGCAACCCGACTTCTGGAAGTAAAGTGTTTTTGCGGGGGACAGTACCCCGCCACCACCCCTCATGGGGGGCTTTGCTCCCAGCTCCCCCCTCAATTAGGATTCTCAACTCCAGGGGGTGCATGTCAGGGAGGGGGGCCAAAACTGGATAAAAATAATTAAGTGCCGCAGCTCACAGCTGTGGCAAAATGCAACCTGCACCCAGTCCTGAATCCAGTACCTGCTCTGCCAGAGGTAGCTTCCCACACCACTACACCACATGGCTAGCTTGGCAGCAGCAGGTACTCCAGTCCTTGGAAACCCCTTCCCTGTTCCTCCCCTTCCCCTTGCTATTCTCTCCTTCCATTTGCCCTTCCTCATATTTGCTTTTGCTTATCCTCGCTATTCCGCAGGGTAGCCCACCATAAAAGCACCTGAAATGAGTTGCCATATTTCTAGTCATTCATTTTGGGTCACTCTTATGAGATGCTACCCTGAGAATATTAATAAAAACCTAAGTGTAATCATTTTTATCCATTAAAGTTGTAAATTTTTATGGCTGTGGGCGCTGCCCACAGTCATTTTGCTGTTGTTGAAAAAATGGGATACCAGAGCACAGATTTTGGGAGTTTTCAGTATATCCTTTTACAACTGCAAATCACTATCCCAGTGGAATGAAATACTACCTTCTCTCTGAGTAGACCATTTCCAACAGCAATTTAACTGTCTGCAATAGTGCAATTAGAAACTCTGGGCTCTTATCTCTCGAAGCATTCTGAGTCATTTTGGGGGCAGATAGGACAAATAGTTTTATGCATACCACTAACTCCACTGATTTTCACAATATAAGTGTTTTCTAAAAATGAGGACTGTTTAATAAGGAAAGTGTAGCCTGAAACAGAACTGCCCACTACAGAGCTAATTGTATTTATGTTTTTTTATTGCTTCCAGAGGGAGTCCAGAGGAGAATCACAAAAATGGTACATGGGCTTCACAGGGTTGATTATGGCTCTAGATTACATTCTTTAAACCTCTATTCCTTGGAGTTAAGGAGAAAAAGAGGTGACCTTCTTTTAATGTTTAAAATCATAAGGGATCCTACACTATTTGCTGAGTTGGGTTTCACCCGACTCCAAAGAGATTTTTCATTAAGAAGCCATCGTTATCAAATAAGACTAACTTACCCGAAAACTCAGTTAAGAAGAAATTTTTTCACACAATGTGTTATCCCTATGTGGAATACTTTACCAAGAGATATTGTGGAAGTTGTCTCCTATGACTCTTTTAAATTGAAACTTGACAGATTTATATTAAATGTGGGTAAAGGGGACTGACACCTGCTATTGCAGGAGATGTACATTCATGGGCTTTCAGCCTTCTGTATATCTAAATCTCTTAGTATGACTCCATCCCCTACTGCTCTCAGATTACCTTGCAACACATGTTGAGTCATAACCCTTAATTATACTGGTAATTAATCTTCCTTCTTGTGTGCTTTTTTTAAATAGATACATAGAAGTTGATATTTGATTTTAGTTGCCTGTGCCCAACTCCTCACTGTAACATACTAATTTAATGTTGTAAGTGACTCTAGGTCCATCAAGTCCAACCTCTCACTGTAACATAGTAATTTAAGGTAGTCAGGGACTGTAGGTCCATCATCTCCAACCACTCACTGTAACATAGTAATTTAATGTTGTAAGGGACTCTGGTCCATCATGTCCAACCCCGCACTGTAACATATTAATTTAATGTTGTAAGGAACTCTAGTTCCATCATGTCCAACCCCTCACTGTAACTTGATAATTTATGGTTGTCAGGGACTCTAGGTCTATCATGTCCAATCCCTCACTGTAACATAGTACTATATTTAAATGTTGTAAGGGACACTAGGTCTATCATGTCCAACCCCTCACTGTAACACCATAATTTATTGTTGTAAGGGACTCTGGGTCCATCATGTACATCCCCTCTCTGTAACATAATAATTTCATGTTGTAAGGAACTCTGGGTTCATCATGTCCAACCCCTCACTGTAACATAGTAATTTAATATTGTGAGGGGCTTGAGGTCCATCATGTCCAACCCTTCACTGTAACATAGTAATTTAATGTTGTAAGGGACACGAGGTCCATCACGTCCAGCTGCTCCCTGTAACATAGTAATTTAATGATGTAAGGGACTAGGTCCATCATGTCCTGCCCCTCACTGTAACATTTTAATTTAATGTTGTAAAGGACTCTAGGTCCATTATGTCCAATCCCTCACTGTTTAACAAGAGGTATTGTAAGTCTCAAGAGGTATCTGCATTCCAAAAGAAACTTGTTACTTTATTTTAATTCACTGAAGAAACATTAATCCCTCCTGATACAGGGAAGTGAGTGGATTCAAATTTTATAAAAACAGACCCACATTTCACCTAGGGTTTGAGTAGTCTCAGCTTGATGCAGGGGACTGTTGATTGGGCTTCAACTATTCTGGAGTCCAGGGCATGGCACTTTCACTGAGAGGGCTGTGTGTGGGCACAGGAAATGGTGAGGGGCAAACACAGGTGAGGGTCTGTGGCAGCCAGGTATGGGAGGCATGCTGGTTAAGGAATGGGTGAAGGATTTGTAACACAGGCACAGAGCAGTCAGAGGCATATGAATCTTGCTTCTGTTTGAAAGTCTGAAGCTGCCACTAGTAATATAGCTAGACAGTCACCCGGAGCCAACCCCCAGTGCACTCCCCCCAACACAGGGTGCCCAATTCCAGGATTGGATGGTAAACTGAAATGAAAAGTAACTAGCCACTTGCTACCCAACCTGATGCCACCAAACTCCCCCCATTCTGACACCAGGGGGCTGATTTCAGGATGGCCAGTGTAACTTGGATGCAGATGCAAGTTACACTAGTCACCACAATGCCAGGGACCCTACACCACATTCCAGAAGTGGCAGGGTCCCAGTACTTGTGACATGTGAGCTACACCATGGGTGTGGCGGTAGCCCATGCAAGGCATATCGCAGCCACATGTCGCAACTCGTGGTGAGCAACAGGCAGCTCCCCTGGAGCCCCCCACCCCAGACCACAGCAACACACAACAAGGGGCATGGGGGGCCAGGACAGATGGCACAGGCAGCCGGGGGCACTTCTGAAATGTACCCCTGGGGGTCCTTCATGATTGGGGGTTTGAGGGGCAGGGGTTTGCATGTGGGGGCCAGGGAGACAGCATGGCACCATTGCCATGGTGCTGCATGGCTGCATCCAATGGTGCCAGCCATCAGATGCCACTTAAGACAGCTCCGAGCTGTTGGAGAATACCTACACCAATGTGTGTCCTGGAATAGCAACTGTGGGTTGTGACAGCAGCCCTCCTGGAATTGGGCTAAGTTTCTGCTGCAACCCACAGTTGCCCCAGGCATTGCGGGCTGCAGCATAACTACGGTCGTATCTTGTGATTGTCACAGCCTGCAGACGCCATGGTGTAGGTGGCCTCCTGGAATTGCATTGGGCATAATGCAAGGTGTAAGTCATGGGATATGCCATGGGGATTGGCTTATCCCCTCTTATGTCAGCGTACCCCATCTTGAAATCAGGCCCCAAGTTCCCAATCCTGGGGTGAGACAGTAAATAAAAAAAGTAGTGGACAATGACAGCCAAACCCCGGTGCTGCCGACCCCCCCCATTCTGACACCAGGTGCCGAGCCCTTAGGTCCAAGAGTCAATGAAAAAAGTAGGTAGACACTGGTAGCTCAACTCCAGTGATGTTTTAGAAAGAAAATTTAGTTTAATGTGTGGCAAATAGCTTAGTGCTTGTGTATACTTATGAGCTGACTGGTGTGCTTGGTGTTTATAATGTAAGCTTTGCCACTTCTCTGCATCCCACCCTGGGCAGAATAGGGGGTAGGTGTAGACTTAAGGCCCAGTGCAGAGAGTGAGACAGGAGTGCTGGAGAAGGAGGAGGAGGCAGGAGAGGATGGAGGGTGCCGCTGAAATGCTCTAAGCAGAGCTGGAGGTGGCTGCATGTTGTATGAATGGGAGACTATTCTCTATTGAACTAATAGGCTAAAGCCTTCCAATTCAATTTGTGGCAAATAGCTTAGTGCTTGTGCATACTTATGAGCTGACTGGTATGCTTGGTGTTTATAACGTGAGCTTTGGCACTTCTCCACATCCCACCCTGGGTAGAATAGTTGGTAGGTGTAGACTTAAGGCCCAAAAAGAAGGAGCAAAATTGTCTACCTCTTCCAGCTTTGGAGAGTGTGGTCCATAGCACGCAGGAGAGGAAAAATCCCCTTAGGAGGATACCTCCGAGGACCCATGGCTACTGACCTGCCTGTCCTCTGGGCATACTAAAAGGAGAATAATTCTAAATGTGCTAGGTTTAGGTATAGTTATGTCCAGAAGTATCGTCTGGTGTAGCTGGTGGCATCCAGTTCATGGTCGAGATGAGCAAGGGGTTGATTTTGCAGATGAAGGTTCGAGCATATGGAACACCCAACTGGAATAATGACATGATGCTGAAAAATGGTTAATCCAAGTCTGAGATAGATGACTGCTGTAGATCCATAGCGTGGCCTTTAGATACTAGATAGAGCTGCATAGTGGGACTGTTTGTTGGGATGGCTGGAAACTGCAGCGGGTTGACTTTCATTATAGTATGAGCTTAATCCAAGGATAGGAAGGCGATAGCCTTTGTAGGAAAGGCGAGTGCCCAGGTGATCTGCCATTGCAGCAGTATGAAATAATGCAAGACATAGAGGATGAGAGTCACTGACACTGATTGAAATAACAAAAGTACCAGATAAGGCCCGTATGGGGCATGCGTAAATGGGATAGCGAGACCCCACGTGGTTCGCCATCACCATGGAGATGTTAGATGTTAACCTGTGATGATGATGATAGCAGGCTCAGAGGTAGGCTAGCTAAGGAATGATATTTGCATGGAGTCCTGATGAATGCAGAAGTCATGAATGGTGACTGAGTCTCATGTGAACAATACTGGAATGCAAGACTCCGACTAGGGTCTGCCATAGTGCAAGAAAAAAAATCAATTTTAGTAGAGGATAGCCCCCTGTTGAGGGGGAATACACTGGAGGGATGATGAGACCCCCTAAGGGGTTCGCAGACATACCTGTGTGACTTGATTGGCTGATTAAACCGGGTTCAAGACAAGTCCATCAACGATGTCCTATTGGTAAGTTGGAGGGAAAGTGAAGGTCACAGAAGGAGGAAAAGGAGATGAGGAATAAGGAGAAGGGTGTCAAGGGGCATGTAGAAAAGGGACAGTGGGACCCCATGTGATCCGCCATTGCCATAACATAGAACAATCTAGGTGGCAAAGGGTACCCACAGGAGCCAGAGTGTGTTACGATCCATGGTAAGACAGGTGATACCCCCTCGTATGTATTCTTGAAGTGAATAGGAAATACTTGAGGCATGGCAAGGCCGTTTCACAGTGCATAAATGTTTGAGATGGCGGGAAGTGGCTAAAGTTGAACCAGATGCAGGATGCCGCTGTCTGTTGAACTGAAGCATGTTTACAAGGAAGGAGGACAACGCGACATCAAACAATATGCAGTACGGGGACTTGATGGAGCAATACATTGAACCACTAGGAGTAGATAGTAAGTTGAAAGCAGGACCCTCCATGGGCTATCATCACGTGGCAGAAATTGTGCTGGAATGAAAGGTGGGACCACTTGCCTCATGGAGTAGTGCAGGATAGGAACAGTGGAACCTCACGTGGTCTGCTATCACTGTATTGCTCAAGTACAGCATGAATGGAAAGGTGAGACCCCACGTGGTTCACCTTCACCATGGTAAGTAAAAGTGCCTGATAGGGATGGTGGGACCCCACATGGTCCACCATCACCATATCTGAGGTATGAGATTCCTTGCATTGAGTAGTATGCAATACAGATGGTGGGACCCCACATGGTCCACCATTGCCATATCACGAACAGTACAAGATTGGGAAGACGAGACCCCACGTGGTTCAGCTTCGACATGGAAGGGTGCGATTCAAGGAACCATCTGAACATAACATAGTGAGAAGAAGCCTTATGAAATGTCTGCTTTGTTGCCGACAATAAGTGTTCCAAGTAAAGGAGGGACACTCCTGGGGCTGAGTATGAGTAGAAGCAGCTGTGATATAGTAGGGCCCCCTTTGGGCATAGCAGGAGAGGAAGGGGACCCACTAGGTCAGGTATGGCCAAAGTGATCCGTGCATGGAGGGCAACTAAAGTAAGGAACATGAAAGAAATGTCAGTAATCTGGTCATACAGTCCTGGAAAAGCAATAGCACTTAGAGTTGGAAATGAGTTGAACAGATTCCAAGAATAACGCATTACTCACAACCGTACCAAGCCTAAGGTCTGGCTGGACTGCAAGGAATCCCCTGAATGTGATGGCTGATAGTAGGGACAGTGAGTGATATGATTGGCAGGCATACCTTGAACACTATTAAGGCAGACAGGTTAATGTAAGGCAGTACTCCAATATTACAAGACATCAAAAACATTTGCAGAGTGAGGGTAAAACAGGGTTTAGAAGCATAGAACTGTGAGGAGTCACAGCAGTTGAGAATATGCTCAGGATAGATTTTAAACATGTCCTTAGGTATGCACAGTTAAGTTGCCAGCAGAAACAGTTGTAAGGGAACTTGATTAGCTGGAGGCCATACACTAATCATTGACTTAGGGGAGCCTGCGGCTTGGTCTTGGGGAATGGCAGAACAAGAAGAGGAGACTGAACATCTAGCAGATAAGTAAGGAGTTAATATTTGACCAGTTTGTTGATATCAGTTACAAGCTGTGAAACTCTGTCAATTTAGTTTGTAGTCCATGTCTAAAGATTAAGTTCCATCAAAGCAGTATCATAGGAGACTAGTCATGGCAATTACACTATGTAAAGGGGTGGAATATTGGTCCTCTGCTGATATATAATGAAGTTTATACTGGAAAGCCTCAGGGCTGTTCAAGCAGGCTGTGATAGGCAACTAGAGAAGGCAGTGCTGCATTCGGCAACAGGAAGTGGCAGCAGTCCAAAGTGTCCTGGCTGGTTGTAGGAAGCAATGCAGCAGGATGGCATAGGAACTGGGCATCCAAGTGAGGGCAAGATGCAAAGGGATAGTACAATTCAGCTATGGCTGATCTGCAGCATGTTGCAACTGATGTTGTTGGAAGGTGAAGGAGCGGAAGAAGCAGATACGACTGTAGCAGCAAGTGGACACACTCTGGTGTGCAGCGCGACGATACTTGGAGGCCTAACCCAGAAATCCATTGAGAGGGTGCGGGCAGTGTCTCGGTGACTGAACTGCGTGGTGGCTGCTCAAGAAAAGGTAAATTGGAGACAAGAGCCACTAGGGCATAGCAAGGGAGCAGATGCAGCATGGGAGGGAAAAGCAACAGGGGGAGAAAGAGTGGCAGTGACAAAGCACAGCGAGAGGAAACCCCAAAAAGAGAAAATGAAAAAGAAACATGAGACAGAAATGGGAAGAGGAGTCAAGGGACAGAGGAAGCAGCAAAATGGAGAGGGGGGAATCGGGGGCCAGAGACCACAGAGGAGAAGGAAAGAGCAGGAGACAAAGGAAGGCAGGTGGGGGTGGCAGGAAGAGCAGGCAGGGAAACAAAGAGCAGCCACGGACACCAACCAACCACACAGTGCTGCTGAAATGCTCTAAGCAGAGCGGGAGGCTGCCTGCTGCTTATGTAGGGAATGGGGGAGGAGCTATTTCTCCCCCCATTGAACAACAGGCTAAAGCCTTCCAATTGTTTTTTGCACTACTCTATTGTGGCATTGCTCCCTGCTATTCATTGTACTATTGCACTTTTGTGTACTTGCCACTTGTAAATCAAATAAGAAGCAGCTTTATTCCATAGTCAGTAGTAAAACTTTAACCAGTTTCATAAAAGAAGCATATGAGAATTGTGAGATGAATACTCAAAACAATAAAAGTGCAGTAGTGCAATGAATAACGGGGACAATGCTTACCATGCCATAATGGGGCAAAAACAACTAACGTTTCACTCCAGAAGTGGAGCTTCATCCGAGTTAGTAACTTAATGCAGAATTGCCCTTATATTATCCACCACCAGTGATGTGTACAAATTAAAACGGGATCCATCCAGGAAGGGGTGGAGCAGCATGATGGCCACACTGCTGGTCCACCCCATAGCACGCCAGACATGTGATTATGTATGGGTTTTTTAACATTAATTATTTCCCTACTTTGTGCAGTCAATGAATGAACATGATGTTGTTCTAATGTTGTTATGCTGCCGGACTTGAAGTGGTGAGTTTTCCTTTTAAATGGTGCTGGATTCAGAGGCACGTTAGGACGAGCGGTTGGTGTCCTCGGCATTTCAGGCAGGATCAAGAGTGGTGCATGGAGCTTTCTGACTGAATGTTAGCAGGCTGACCCAAGTACAGCCCTGGGATGAATCGATGAGAAATAAAAAATGTCTGAGTTGAGAAAGGATAACTTGAGGGATGTAGCATTTAATGCTGACATGTGTTGAGACTACGTGATGACACTGATGGGTTAGCAGCTCCGACGACCGTCTCCCACCTCAGATACCGATTTACAGATTATTTTCTGGCTTAGTCTTTAGCAACTGTTGGTGTATCTACAGCAACAGCTTCAGATTGCCTCTTAGACCATTCGAGACGAAGTTGGGAACGAAAAACAGCATACTACTACTGGGGCAGTCACTCCATACTTTGCAGCCTATCTAGCAGCATGGGAATGGAAATGCACCAGGCATCTTCCCCGCATACTCCAGCACAGACGCCCAAGAAGGCACCTAAGAGATCTAAAGGGCAGACTGGCACTACAGCAAAAATGACCGCCTCCTCTGCAACGTAGAAGGCTCCAGCTCCTCTCATGGAAAACAAATTCATAGAGGAATTACAACCCTTCAAAACTGCATTACATGAACTTACCTCTGAACTCAAATCCATGAGAGGAGACCTTACTGATGTGACCAGAGTGATTACGGACACGGTAGCCCACATAACCTCACTGGTAGGGTGGAAAACTTAGAGCCCTAGGTGACTAATCTAAGATAAAAGTTAGACTGCATGGAGGCAAAACTAGAGGACCTGGAAGGCCGAAGTCTCCAAAATAACATCCTCATTTTTGGCCTTCCAGAGGACACTGAAGGATCTGCACCGATACTATTTCTGCAGAAAATGCTAACTAAAATCACAGGGCCCTCTCCTACTGTAACAATACTACGTAAATCATTGAGAGGGCCCACCATTCACTCAAACCTAAACTGGCTGCTGGAAAACCACCAAGACTCTTGATCCTCAAATTTCTCAACTACCTGGTCAAGGTCCATGCCCTGGGAAAAGTCCAGGAGCTCCAGGAGATTTCATGGGAAGGTCAGCACCTACGTTTTGCCCAGGACCTGCCTGCAGCTACTAGGCAACAGAGAGCAGCGTATCATTCATTGGTCACTAAACTCATTGCTGCCAGCATTAAGTATAAGGTACAATACCCATCGAGTCTATCTGTGTATTGCAATAATACCTGGCACAGTTTTGAAACCACCGAGCAAGCCCTTTCTGCACTGCAATCCTTGCTTACTGACTTGTTCAATGCCCGCTGAGGACCCATTATTAACTCCAGCTATGGAAAGCATCCAGCACAAATGTGCGCATATAAAGTCTGTGCGAATGCTTGCTGCTGTTTTTTGGATCTACCACATGAGGGCAGCCCAGAACCAGATTTAAACTGTTTGCGCTTTGTTTTGACATTGCAGATCATCTAGCAACCTCCTTCTCCCCTTTTACAACGTCATGGGGAATCAAATTGATCTATTGACTGGTGACATTGGTACAGGAGGACTTCATTCTTCAGCCAATTCCCCTTCCTTTCTGGTTCAGCTTGTTAGGATCACTGACCATTTGACTCAGTGGAAAATCTAAGGAGGACACATGGTCTTCTCTACTGCCAGGATCCAGAGGAGAGCTCCGATTTATTGGAGGACAGCTCTGAGTTCTTGTTTGAAGTTGGGAATAGTTATTAACTCCTGATATTGCATTCTTTACAGCAGTTTACCCATTTGTTAATTATACCAATTACTGTTGCTTTTAAAGGAGAAAACAGCATTGTTGTGTTAAGGTAATGCTGGGAGTTGGGTCGGGGGGGTTAATTTGGGGTTCCGCAACTTCAGCAGGGTATTACAAGTTATGATAAGGGGAGTGGGTACCCACAGCTGTTTCATGTGCATATTTCAGATCAGCTTTTTTGTCTCCACCCTTTATTGGATGACTGCGGATTTTAGCAGACCATGCAGTAGGATAACCCATCGAGGGAATGCTTAGAAATGCTGTAGGTGTGGGGACACGGAGGACAAGGGGGGAATGGGGGGAGGGGGATCAGTCTGGGAACGGTGGGGGGTACTAGGGGTACGACATGCAGAGCGATACAGGACCACTTTTCTAGTGGGATAAGCTATAATTTTTCTTAGAGAGAGCAACTACGATAGAGGTTACATTTTTACAAATACTATCAATATGACGGCTAATTACAAAGTATGTTCATGGAATGTGAAAGGTACCCAGTCTCCAGTCAAATGTGCAAAAAATACTGTTGCATCTCTGCAAGTTGGATGCCGATGTGGCTTTTCTTCAGGAAACTCATCTGCCCCTCTTCCAGGTCCTTCAGCTAAGGCGGACCTGGGTGGGTCAGGCACTGAGGATGGGACCCTACCTATAGGGGAGGAGTCGCAATACCAATAGTATGACAAGTGCCCTTCCATCCACTGTACACTATAGTGGACAGTCAGGGAAGATACATTTTGATTAAGGCCTTACTAGGCCATTCCGCGGTAACACTTGGATCCGTATATAACCCAAGAACAGAGGATCCCAGTTTTTTATATCTCTCATGAATAAACTGATCCCATGGTCCTCTCTTCCTGTAGTGTTGGGGGGGGCAGATTGGAACCTGACCTACTGTAATGTCTTGGACTGCTCGAGATGTCAAAACTTATCTCTTTCCCCTGCACAGTTGGCCATCAGAGAAATGATGGACTTGGTGAGGCTAATAGACCCATGGAGAGCCTTATTCCCTCTTCTGAGAGACTACTCCTTTCACTCCATTCCCTATAACCCATTCTCCTGAATTGACTACTTCCTTTTGGACACTGGGCACCTTTCTTCAGTATTGTCATGCAATTACCTTCCCAAGGTTATCTCGAACCATCACCCCACTCTGCTGTGTTGGAACCCAGGGCCCCCTCTCTCCAAGGACAAAGTTTGGAGATTTAATAGTCAACTACTGAGGCAGGACCACCTGGTCTCTCACCTTGATGATTTCCTTACTAACTTTCTCAATGCTAACACTCCTACTATGTCCAAGTTCGATTTTTTATGGGGAGCTCTTAAATATTCTTTATGGTGAGAGATCATTCATTTGGCCACAATTAAGAAAAAAATTGACAGGGAGTGGAGGACTAGGGAGGGGGGGCCAGGGGTGGGGGAACTTAGTTAGATATTTTATGTATAGTTGGAAGGCTTAAAGTACTGCTGTACCTCACATGTGCTATTAACCTGATGGATGTGTAACTGCCTTCTTGGTAAAATGAATAAACTTTGGATTTAAAAAAAAAAGGAAAAAGATTGACTCTCAGGCAACATCTAATCTTCTTCAAGACATAAGGAGATCAGAGTTGTCACTCTCCACCAGTCCTACTCCTGAAGAACTTCATACTTTAGAAATTCTCAGAGCCCAATACAACTCCCTTTTAACTGAAAAAGCCGAACACCTTCTTATATGCTCCAAAATTCACTACTTTGACCAGGGAGACAAGGCTGGAAAGTTTTTGGCCCTTTGCCTTAAGGCACAGGCCTCGGACAGAACAGTCCCTTGCATTTGTAATTCAGAGGGGCAAATTATTACCTCTCCCAGTGAAGTTGTATAATGTTTCCAGAAATATTACAAGACCTTATATTCTCGCCCATGCACCCCTTTCACTCCAGCAGCAGTTGACCAATTTCTACAAACTGTTCCACTCTCACAGCTGGAGCCAAACCAAGTGGCTCAGCTTAAAGATCTCATTTCAATTGCAGAGATAAATTCTGCTATAGAATCCCTTCCAACAGACAAGGCTCCTGGCCCAGACGGGTATACCACATAATTTTATAAAACTTTTAAAAAAACAGTTGGCTCCGGTCCTCTTAAACACATATAATTACATGTATAAACATGGTATTTCTGACTACTCCCTCACTGAAGCCACAATAGTGGTTCTCACCAAACCGGGCAGAGACCCACTACAAGTTATTAATTACCGCCCTGTCTGTCTGATCAATGTTGATTTGAAAATACTTGCTAAGATCCTGGCCAACAGACTAGCTAAGGTATGACAAGGGCTTATAAGCAGAGAACCAGTCAGCTTTGTAACAGGCAGGGTCTCCTCTGACCACATGTGCAAACTGGCATATTTGATCTCTGCGTCCAGGGAATCCCTAATTCCATCTGCCTTGGTTTCCCCTGGATGCAGAGAAAGCCTTTGATAGAGTCTCCTGGGATTATCTATTTTATCTCCTGCCTCAATTTCGAATTCCCCCACAATACATTAACTGGAATAATATACTATATGCCAGCACTTCTGCATGGGTACTTTGCAATGGTCTGCTCTCACAATCCTGCACCCTTCAGCAGGGAACCAGACAGGGTACCCACTTTCTCCTTTTTTGTTTGAGCTTTATCTAGAGCTGCTTATCAGGCGTATTAACACTTCCCCTCTGGTCTCGGGCATACTTATTGGACCCAACCATTATACACTCTCGGTGTATGCAGACAACACACTGCTACACATCTCACACACACCCACATCATTCACTGCTGTGTTAGAGATTATTGAGGACTTTGGCAGGGTCTCCAATTATAAACTCAGCATATCCAAGACAGAAATAATACCCCTTAACAATTGCACATTCTCAGCCGATGTCTCTCATCTAGGACTTTGCTGGGTTAAGGATAAATTAAAATATTTTGGAATATATCGTTCTCATTCTGATTCCAAAATGAAGCAGTATAATCTGGACAAAACTCTAGCTCAAATTAAAACAGATCTGTCCCGCTGGGCCCAGCTTCTACTCTCCCTCTGGGGGAGAATAAACATGGTAAAAATGAATGTTCTTCCCTGCCTGTTATATCCACTACAGATGACAAATCTCTTCCTTCCAAAGCAGTGGTTTATACAAGTCCACAGAACTATATCTAACTTTATATGGTGTGGCAAAGCACCCAGAAGGGCTTTATTTAAACTACAGTGAGGTAAGGGTCTTCTTCTCACACCTCCCACCCCTATGAACCACAACCGACTGCCACCCACACTGCCACTACCTCTCTTGCATCCCCCATCACCCCCCACATATCTCCCTGCAGTCATGTGCCACCATCAACCTCCATGCCGGATCACATTCCTATCTTTTCCAATACTTATCACCCTGGCCATCCCTTGTACTACCCACACTATAACTAGGCGGCAGCTATCCTTGACAATAAGACAATGATTGTTTGCTCTCCTCAGAGTCTTTGCCATACTCCTACTAATTTCAGGAATTGTTCGTCCTAACCCAGGCCCCATCTCACCCAGCCCCAGCTTATTGCACCACGGGCTTTGAATAGCTGCAATGAACATTTGCAGCTTTACCAAGAAGACAGCAGGTCTCCATTGCTGGATACTGCAACATCAGCCAGATGTGCTAGCACTGACAGAAACCTGGCTCTCCAAAAAAACACTTGACTCTTTGGTTGCCCTCCCTGGCTTCACCCTTCACAGAGCCGACAGAATGGGCAAATGTGATGGGGGATGTGCTGTGTATGTCCGTGACTCCATGATATGCCAGGCCCTTCCAATACCTCCATTAGACCATGGTACCCAAGCCTTATCATTAAAACTTACTCCAGATCCCTCCAGAGCCCCTGTAATTCTTACTGTCGCATATGTCCCCCCAAGAAACCAAGCTCATGCTATACAATCCCTTGCTAACTACATCTCTGGCTTCCCCCCAAAACAGAACACATCATAGTTGGAGACTTTAATGTGAACTGGCTTGCCAGTTCGGCTTCCCATGCAAAGGACACCTTCGCTGCACTGGACCTGACCCAGCTGATCAGCCAACCTACCAGGGTAAACCCCACTAACGGCTCTAGGATCCTGGTTGACCTTCTCCTCACCAACCGTCCCCACAGAATCTCTGACCTGGTGGTCCTTCCAGACTCCCTAAGCGATCACTCACCCATCCTCTTTTCCTAGTCATGTCTTCAGCAGAAACCCAAACCAAAGTATATTGCCCAGCATTGTCTCTGACCCGGAGGCCTCACAAAACTAAGAAAATACTTAACTCAATGGGACTGGTCCCCCATCTCCAGGGCTCTTACTATAGATGAAGCCCTTGATTATTTCACCTGTTTTTTTAATAAAGCATGTGACATCTGTGCCCCGCTAGCAAAAGTGCAGTCCAAGAAACGTAATGCCCCCTGGGTCATGCCTGCACTGCTCCAACAGCTAAAACACAGAGATGATCTCTGGCATAAAGCAGTCGCATCCGACATGCAGGAGGACAGGCAAGCCTATAAAGTGGCTTATAACAGATGCACTTGGGCCATTAAACAGGCCAAATCGGGCTACTACAAAATGACCCTTGCCTCCTCCTGGGGGGATGCTTGGTTGTTCTGGGACAATATCAAGGAACTCAATGGCAAATCCCGGACCCCCCCCCCACTAACTGTCAACAATGTCTCTACCACTGACCCACTGGCCGTCGCCAACTGCCTCAACTCATCATTCTTTGACCTTAGTGCAGTACTCCCAAATAACTTCTTCGACCCCACTCCTGCAACCCTGCCCCCAAACACACAGCATCCCCCCTTCCATCTCAGGGAGGTCTCTATGAATGAGGCAAGACCTTTTCCCATGAAAGCACTCAGTGGCTGTTGCTATTGCAAAGATTCTTTTGATATGAGAATCCCACATCTAGTACTAGATACAGTCCTCTCCCCACTGACTGACCTCATTAACCACTCCCTAAGTCTGGGGCAGTTCCCAGCAGCCTGGAAGACTGCCACAGTCACCCCAATACTGAAGAGTGGTGACAGCACCTCCCCCAGTAACTACCATCCCATATCCATTCTCCCACCACTCTCGAAAGCCCTCGAAAAAATTATAGCCACCCAACTCACTGAGTGCCTACTTGCTCATAACCTACTTTGCAGGGAGCAGCATGGCTTCAGATCTGGGCACAGTACAACTATGGCTCTCACTGAGTTCTCTAATTTTATTCACTGTGCCCTGGATAGAAAACACCTAGCTGGAGCTGTCTTTATTGACCTGTCAAAGGTCTTTGAAACAGTCTCCCACCCCTTACTCTTAAGCACACTCCGCCACATAGGTCTGTCCCAAGGACCTGTCTCCTGGTTTACCAGTTACCTCACAACTAGGTCACAATGTGTCAAAATAAACAACACCCTCTCAACCACCCTGCCAGTATGCTCTGGGGTTCCCCAGGGCTCTATCCTCGGCCCTCTATTATTCAGCATCTACCTAAACACCTTGCCCAATTCCTGCTCCGGCAACCTTCTACTCTATGCGGACGACGTGGTTCTTTTTGCCTCACACCCAGATCCCACAGTATGACAGTCCTCCCTCCAACGCACATTTAACCAGACTAAAAACTGGTTCATAGACGAAAGACTTGTGGTCAGTGTAAAAAAGACAAAGACTATGCTCTTTGCCCATCGACAGAATAAGGCCAAGAATGCACAGCTAACAATCCTCTCCCACTCTCTCCTTCCTCTAGAACAGGTCCATACATATAAATACTTGGGCCTTACATCTGATTCCAGCCTCTCCTTCCATTCACACATTGACATGCTCTCATCAGCCATAAATGTTCGTATAGGCCTATTGTATCGGCACAAGGATTGCCTACCTCCGGAAGCCCTCAATCTGGCTGTCACCTCCTCAGTCCTCTCCCTAGTCAATAATGGGCTCATTATCTGCTCAGCTGCTGACCACACAGCCCTTAACAAAATTCACCTTGGCATAAACAAAGCATGCAAAAGGGAAAGGCACCTCACCGGGGCAGACAAGCGTACCCATACCTGTACCCTATATGCCCTGACAAATCTCTTTACACTGGATGAAAGGCTATTTTATCAAACATGCCTCCTCACAAAGAAAATACACCTGGGGCTTACCCCTTTGGGGGTTTCTGCCTCTCTCCTATCCTCCCACACCTTGGTGAACACCCGCACTGCCAACCGACAGGTGTGGTCCATCCCGAGGGTTAGAACCTCTTTAGCCCAAAGGTCATTCCCACACAGGGCCCCAGCCTGGTACAGTGAACTCCCCTATGACGTCTCCTTCATCTCCAAATTAGGACCTTTCAAGTTAGCCCTCAAAGAGCACATTTTCGCTTCATGGCGCTGCCAATGTACCAGCTAGTGCTGGCTCATCTATCTATCATCTTACAGGACCACCCTGCCACTGAGCTCCTACCAATAGGGCTACCAAACATTACCTATTAACAATGCCTCCTTTGGCTGCACTCACAAGGTATCTGTCTAATTCTCTACTTCGCTGTAAATATCAGACCTGTTACTCCTTCCCTCTATCAGCAAACTTATTGTTCTCTTGAAAACTGTAAAATACAGCTCTCGGTAACACATTCAATGCAATGTATAGCTGATCTTGATTCTGCAATATTGTATAACTAAAAGAACTGTAACCTTTAGCTGCCATTCTATGCCTATATGTATTAAGTGTTTATGTTTGTTTTTCTGACGCGGAGCCTTTGTAAATGAATCCCTGACTCAAAGGTTGTAATCCTAAAGTCTGTTAAATAAACTAAATAAAGTAAGGAGAAAGGAGGATTGCAACTTCCTAACTTTCTTCTCTACTATTTCTCCATCACTTGTTCGATCCTCACACAGTGGCTGAAAGAAGTGACATATGATGATCCATCACAATATTCCCCCCTATGGTTACAAATAGAAAGATCCCTTTGCCTGACTCATGGGTCTGACCTTAAGACTCTCATTGATGCTCCTCTTAAGTATATCCCAAAAAGTTTCCATTTTACACCTATCAAGACCACACTCCGAGTACATGCTCAAATTTGTGCTACTTTTCAGATATCCATGGTAAAGGATGTCTCGCAACCCATTTTTAACAATCTCAACTTTAAGATTGGAGGTAAACCCCTTACTCAATTTCTGATCACCGGGAGCTCAACTTAGGGTTAGTGATCTGCCCATGGACCATAAGTTGATGTCCTTCCAGGCAGCAAGTACAAAATTTAATCTTCCTGTCTCTTTTTGCTTTAAATACATCCAATTGACAAATATGCTCCTCCATCATTTTGGATTGGGCCTCTGGGAACGGAACATGGCTGGGCCTATACTAACATCTATTTCTAGCTTATCTTCTTCCCATTTAATTTATTTTTTTTACCACCTTCTAAGGGATGGCTTAGATGAACTGAGAGGTTCCTCACACCATATCTGGGACCAGGTGTTGCCTCCTGTTTCCCCAACAATATGTTCATGGTCCAAAATCTGGTCACAGCTCTATCAAGATGTAAAATGGGTCAGATATCATACTCTACAATTTTGTGTTATTTATGATTTGTACTATAGCCCAGTTAAACTCCACAAAATGGGAAGGCTTTCCTCCAACCTTTGTTCGAGGTGCCAGGAAAACCCTGGCACTCTATTACATATATTATGGACGTGTGAGAAAGCCTCACCGTTGAGGGCCACTATCAAAGCCAAATTGGATCCTATTCTAGGTCTCTTGGACACCTTTAACCCAGAAATCTACATATTAGGAGAATACAGTGATTCCTTGATTGGCAACCAACGTAAGCACATGACCATGATATCATTATGTGCCAAAAAAGTAATTTTGTGACATTGGTTAGACCAGAGTGTTTCCTCCCTCACAGAATGGCTCAGAGAGAGATACTATTTGCTCTGCAGGTGGAAAATACCATTGCCCATATGGCTAAAAGGTTGTGCTACTATCAAAGGGTATGGGCGCCTCTGTATAGCTTATTAACTATTTGATGGGTTGGGTCTAGCAGGCACTATGCCTCATTACAACCGGTATAATGATAGTATTAACTAACTGTTGCTCTCAACAATCTTATGAGAACTCAGTTTGCTTCAGACCTAAGAACCCTGTGTACCTGTGGGAGGGATGAAAGGGGAGGGAGGGGCAGTAAGGGGGGGGGAGGAAGGAAAGGAGGTTAGATAAGATCATGTCTGTTATTAGTTAACTACATCCATTACAGGTCTGTAGATATGTGTTCATCTTCCAATATCACGTTTTATAAATGTCATTTAACATGGTTGCTCTTTATTGGGTTCTGCAATAATATTCAGTACTAAGATATGAAACTTCCTCTTTGTTATGTATGGCAAAAGAAAAAAAAACTTCTTTCTAATTAACCTTACTGATTCTGAAAAAAAAATGCTGATATGTGTGCATATTAATTTTATGAGGTATGCCAGCATTACCTAAAGGGGTTAAGTCTAATAAATGTTGGGCCTGATTCCCCAGAGTTATTGCACTCAGAGGAGCATTTCTCTTTGCTTGTTTTTCACAGGTCAGTACCCCCATCAGAGAAGGGAGACAAATGTCCCCACTGGATTAGCAGGGAATGGTATTTCATGGAATCCAAACCTGAGTGGAGAGAGGGAAGAACTCCAGGGACTCTTAAAAAAATACAAAAAAAAAAACCAGCTAAAACTCCCATTGAATGGGAGAAAGGTGCGACGAATACTCTAATACTGACTGTCTTTAATTCCTAAAGTTTTAAAATGTGGAATATGATCCCGGATATGTTACTATTATGGGAAAGAGCAAAATTAATTTTATATTTGTTATATGTGTCTTTTAAAGTAACTTGCTTGCCTATTCTGATTATTTGATTGTTTGCTATTAAGGCTGCTCATATTACGTTAGTCTGAGTATATCCAGGTTATGCTGTCATTTTGCCTAGAGCAGGTGAGACAACTCTGATGAATGGCAAATGTGGCCAACCACAATATACTGATCTAGAAATTTTGGGACCAAACAATGTTACGGAAGTGAATTCTGCAGACAAGGCTTGGACACATAGTTGACCTATACCCAGGTTGCTTGGGTTACTCAAAGGTTTTGATCTCCTGGAAAGTGATAGCTATGGACCATAAAAAGACCCAATTGAAGCCTCTCCAGGAAACCTGCCCATGAGGGACTAATTAGGGGGGTCTAAAGTGTTCTGCTTCAACTGGGGATTTCAATGCACCATAGAGCTAACTCCTTAAGCATACTTTGAGTTCCCACGAAAGGGAATCAGGGTATTACACTAAGGCCCGGATATTCAAACTGCTCCAGGCTGTGGCACAAGTCTGAGTGCAGCTCAACTTTGTTGCGCAGGGGTGTGGCCTGGGCAATATTCAACAGAGCTGCGCTATAGTGCAGCAGCTTTGAATATCGCACCCTGGCCACCCCACTGTGCATGGTACAGTGGCACTGCACCAGTGCAAGTGGCCAGAGTGGAGCATGGAGATGCGCTGGCACAAGTGCCATTGCGCCATGCACAGCACCTGCGATATTCAAACGGGGAGATGCAAATGGGGCCATAATTTATGCAAGGCGCACAGGGGGCCATTTGCATCTCATTACGGCCCCATTTGCATGCCATTAGCATGCAGGTGCGCCGATCCCCGACAACTTGCACCTGGCACCCTGCCAGGTAGCAGCCATCGGGGACCGACGCCCCCTGCAGTCTGATTGCAGGCATTCCTGTAATATAAAAAAAAAAACATCCAATATCCCTGGTGGTCCAGTGGACTGCACTGAGCCCAATCACAGGCATCTGTAAGCGAACCCCCCCAGTCCAATATCCCTGGTGGTCCAGTGGACCGATCGCTGCCCGATCATGGGCATCTGTAGGCAAACCCCCCCAGTCCAATATCCCTGGTGGTCCAGTGGACCGATAGCTGCCCGATCATGGGCATCTGTAAATGAACCCCCCCAGTCCAATATCCCTGGTGTCCAGTGGACCGGTCGCTGCCCGATCGCGGCATCAGTACCTCATCAAATACCCTACTACCCTGGTGGTCTAGTGTACCCCCACCCCACCCGCCACTGAGCCTCACCGCTTGCTCTCTGGCCAGCCGGGGCGGGAGTGGCACTTACCCTTTCGCTACTCCGATTGTACGTGCTGACTGACGCCAGTAGATAAGCCCACTAGTTCAGAGCATGAGTTAATGGGCGCAGAAGCCCATACCATACTGGTTTTTAGTCCAGATATGTGAATGAATTCACATATCTGAATTGAGTAGTGATATGGCTGCACACCCATTGGCCCGTGCTCTGAACCAATGGGCATGCAGCCCTACTGAGTTGTCAGTCAGCTGGCGGGGCGGCAGGCGGGTGCTGGCCCACCGACTGACGGGGGCGGGGCGGGGCTCAGTGGGCGGGTGGGGTGGGGTACACTAGACCACCAGGGTAGTGGGGGTATTTGATAAGGTACTGATGCCTGCGATTAGCAGCGATCGTCCACTGGACCACCAGGGATATTGGACTGGGGGGGTTCGCTAACAGATGCCCGCGATCAGGCTCAGTGCGGTCCACTGGATCACCAGGGATATTGGACTTGGGGGGGTTCGATTACAGATGCCTGCCACGGGACAATGGGGGGGTGCTGCCAGATGCGGCAGGAACTCGGGTGTCAGCTGCTGTGTTGCGCCCTGCAATGTGGCAGCTCACCTGTGGGTGGCCATCACTTGTTCCTTTTTTTACTGGCATAACTTTGTGCAGGCGCAGGTAGGAGTTGCGCATGCATGACTCTGCACATCCCAGGCTGAATATCAGGCTGTGCAGGTTATGCATGGGCACACCCCCCCACCTGTGCCTGCATTCATTACTGATGTGCTCCGGCGCATCAGGATTTGTCTGGTGCACTTTTCCCTTTTAAATATCATGCCAGGGTGCATCAGCAGGTTGTGCATGGCGCAACACTGTTGCGCCATGTGCAACCCTTTTGAATATCTGGGCCTAAGTGCTTTCAAACAAGGTAAAGCCTCAGAAAAGTAATAAATTAATAGTATGGTGCAGCAATGAATGTATGTTAATTGTGTTTCCTTTACTGTATTCTGGGCATTTTTCCTAGCTTGAGGTCTAGGATACAGGATGATTCCTCAGTTTGGGCAGACTGAAACAAATATTCAAGCATAAGATAGTGAGTATTTTACAGCATAAGACTGGTCGTAGTATTAAATAGTGGTTAAAGGCTATTATTATGCAGGCAGCTGTATTTTTTTAAATTTTTTTATTATTTTTGTAGTCATTTGGAAGTGCTCTGATGGGGTTGTACTGTTTAAAAATGTTAAATAAGGACAAATAGGAAAAGAATAATGAAATGTTATTTTATCGATAGAAAAGGATAGGATAGGAATTTATAGTTTACGGTTTTCATATTTATAGTATTGTAAAGCTGTGTGATGGTGTTTTGATGGATTTTTTGGTTAAACTTAAAAATTTGTAATGACATAAAAAAGTCAAACAAATAAACTTAACTTACCAATTAAAACTTTAAAACAATGAATGTGACACATCCTCAGGATTCAAGTAGGCACTTATAAAATTAAAACCGGCAATTAAGGTAATGAAAAGTATAATAGAAAACCTGGCATGAACTACCCACAAGGCATATTTTCACAGTTGGTTAGTGCATGTAATTAGATAAAAAGCTTTACATATAAACTACAATATCAGGAAATATAAATTTATATAGAAGTCCATTTTGTGGATGTTGGGGTGAAGCACTGAGAATATAAAATGTACAGATATTCATTTATATATCCTTTCTCTTGAGATACATTTTCTTTACAACTGTGGACACAATGAGCTCTTCAGTACAATGATTCCAAATGCAGGAATATATTCTAAAAAAACAGATAAAAAGAAGGACGTTCTTATATCAGATGCTCAGGCATAATGGATCTATAACTTGGGCGACTCACTATAACCCAAGTGTGAATGATTGCTTTAAACTTGTGCACTTTCTGTAAGATTTCTATAGACAGTCTTTATTTCCAGTATATGAAGATGGCATACTTTGCAATAGAAGTGCTTATTTTATTGTATTATGACTAAATGAGCATCTGATATAATAATGTCCTGCTTTTTATTGTTTTTTAGAATACATTCCTGACATTTGTATTTTGTATCGCAGAGTTCATTGGATCCAAAGTGCCAGAGAAAATGTCTCTCAAGAGAAGGAATATATATAAATACACACCTGAACATGTTATATCCTCAGTGCATCACCCAAATATGTGCAAAATGGACTTCTATATAAATTAATATTTCCTGTTATTGTGGTTTATATCAAAGCTTTTTTTAATAATTACATGTACTAACAAACTGTTGAAAATATGCCTTGTGGGTAGTTAACACCAGGTTTGATGTTATACTTTTCATTACCTTTATTGTCATTTGTAACTTTATGAGCCTCCTTGACAGACAGGATAGGAGGAGAAATAAATTGTTTTTGTGACCTGAGCTCCTTTCCCGCTCTGACTCATGACTTTGTTTTGCAATTGCTGCCCCACTCAGCTTACAAGTTTTTATAATTATGCACTTTATTTTGCCATTTACTTTTATTATTTATAATCTACTTTGTAATTATATGCTGTTTTAAATTGTATCTGTATTTATGTTGTAAGGGACTCTAGTTCCATCATGTCCAACCCCTCACTGTGACATAGTATTTAAATGTTGTAAGGGACACTAGACCCATCAAGTCCAACTCCTCATTGTAACACAGTAATTTAATATTGTAAGGGACTCTGGGTCCATCATGTCCAACCCCTCACTGTAACATAGTAATTTAATGTTGTAAAGGACTGTGGGTCCATCATGTCCAACCCCTCACTGTAACATAGTAATTTAATGTTGTAAGAGACTCTGGGTCCATCATGTCCAACTCCTCACTATAACATAGTAATTTAATGTTGTAAGGGACTTGAAGTACATCATGTCTAACCCCTCACTGTAACATAATAATTTAATGTTGTAAGTGTCTGTGGGTCCATCATGTCCAATTTCTCACTGTAACATAGTAATTTAATGTTGTATGTGACACTAGGTCCATCATGTCCAGCCACTCCCTGTAACATAGTAATTTAATGTTGTAAGAGACTCTGGGTCCATCATGTCCAACCCCTAACTGTAACATAGTAATTTAATGTTTTAAGGGACTTGAAGTACATCATGTCTAACCCCTCACTGTAACATAATAATTTAATGTTGTAAGTGACTGTGGGTCCATCATGTCCAACTTCTCACTGTAATATAGTAATTTAATGTTGTATGTGACACTAGGTCCATCGTGTCCAGTTGCTCCCTGTAACTTGGTAATTTAATGTTGTAAGGGACTCTAGGTCCATCATGTCCTGCCCCTCACTGTAATATAGTACGTTTATGTTGTAAGGGACTCTAGGTCCATCATGATCAGCCCTTCACTGTAACATATTAATTTAATTCTATAAAGGACTCTAGGTCCATCATGTCCAATCCCCTCACTGTTTAACAAGAGGTATTGTAAGTCTCAGGAGGTACCTGCATTCTAAAAGAGACTTGTTACTTTGTTTTAATTCACAGAAGAAAAGTTAAACCCTCCTGATACAGGGAAGTGAGTGGATTAAAATGTTATAAAAGCAGACCCACATTTCACCTAGGGTTTGAGCAGTCTTGGCTTGATGCAGGAGACTGTTCACTGGGCTTCAACTATCCAGGAGGCCAGAACATGCCTCTTTTACTGTGAGAGCTGGGTGTGGGCACAAGAAATGGTGAGGGGCAAACACAGGTGAAAGTCTGTGGCAGCCAGGTGTGTGAGAGGCATGCTGGTTAAGGAATGGGTGGGGAATTTGTGACACAAGCACAGAGCAGTCAGAGACATATGAATCTTGCTTCTGTTTGAAATCCTGAACCTGCCACTATTGATGTAGCTAGGCAGTCACCAGGAGCCAACCTCTAATGCTGCTTCCCCCGCCCAACATTGGGTGCCCAATTCCAGGATTGGATGGTGAACTAAAATGAAAAATCTCTAGCCACTTGCTACCCAACTCTGGTGCCACCAAATTCCCCCTTCTGACACCAAGTTCCCAATCCTGGAGTTAGACAGCAAATAAAAAAAGTAGCGGACAATGACAGTCAAACCCTGGTGCTGCCAACCCCCCATTCTGACACCAGGTGCCCAGCCCCAAAGTCCAAGAGTCAATGAAAAAAAGTAAACAGGGACTGGGAGCCCAACTCCAGTAATGTTTTAGAAAGAAACCTTTCTTGTTTTTTGCACTACTCTATTGTAACAGTGCTCCCTGCTATTCATTGTACTATTGCACTTTTGTGTACTTGCCACTTGTACATCAAATAAGAAGCAGCTTTATTCTATAGTCAGCAGTAAAACTTTAACCAGCTTCATAAAAGAAGCATATGCGGATTCATAGGATGAATACTCAAAACGACAAAAGTGCAGTAATGCAATGAATAACAGGGAGCAATGCTATACTAGATTGGGGCAAAAACAACTAACATTTCACCCCAGAAGTGGCGCTTCGTCAGAATTAGTAACTTAGTACAGAAATGCCCTTATATTATCCACCACCAGTGATGTGTACAAATGAAAGCTTTAAAACAATGAATGCGACATAGCCTCAGGATACAAGTAGGCACTTATAAAATTAAAACCAGCAATTAAGGTAATGAAAAGTATAATATCAAACCTGGCATAAACTACCCACAAGGCATATTTTCACAGTTGGTTAGTGCATGCAATTAGGAAAAAGCTTCACAAATAAACTACAATATCAGGAAATATAAATTTACATAGAAGTCCATTTTGTGGATGTTGGGGTGAAGCACTGAGGATATAAAATGTACAGATATTAATTTATATATCCTTTCTCTTGAGAGACATTTTCTTTATGACTGTGGACACAATGAACTCTTCAGTACAATGATTCCAAATGTCAGGAATATATTCTAAAAAAACAGATAAAAAGCAGGACATTATATATCAGATGCTCAGGCATAATGGGTCTATAACTTAGGTGGCTCACTGTAGCCCAAGTGTGAATGATTTCTTTGAACTTGTGCACTTTCTGTAAGATTTCTATAGACAATCTTTATTTCCAGTATATGATGATGGTATGCTTTGCAATAGAAGTGTTTATTTATTGTATTATGACTAAATGAGCATCTGATATAATAATGTCCTACTTTTTATTGTTTTTTTAGAATACTTTCCTGACATTTGTATTTTGTATCACAGAGTTCATTGGATCCAGAGTGCCAGAGAAAATGTTTCTCAAGAGAAGGAATATATATAAATACACATCTGAACATTTTATATCCTCAGTGCTTCACCCCAACATGTGCAAAATGGGCTTCTATATAAATTTATATTTCCTGATATTCTGGTTTATATGCAAATATTTTTTAATAATTACATGTACTAACAAACTGTTGAAAATATGCCTTGTGGGTAGTTAACACCAGGTTTGATGCTATACTTTTCATTAACTTTATTGTCATTTGTAACTTTATGAGCCTCCTCAACAGACAGGATAGGAGGAGAAAAAAGTTTGTTTGTTTGTTTTTTTTTACTAAAAAGAAAAAAATGAAAACTGCAAAACAGCAAAGAAAAAATAACAAAACACTGTCTAGAGAGGAGACTGTGTGTGTTGGGGGAGGAGGTGGCAGAGGCCAGAATGCTTACAGTCTGCAGATTTGCAGAAGAAAATTAAAGAGTTTGAGAAAAATAATGATTATGAAAGCAAGTTAAGAATGGTAGAGAAAAATAGAGAAAAAAGAAAAGTGAGACTATGTTACACAGACTGTGTATCGGGGCACTTACTTTCTAGCATGCAGAAAAGCGCAGAAGAGAATCTGAAGAAGAACATTTAAAAGTAAAAAAAAAGAAAGTGTAGAAAAAGCAAGCGGGAGATGGAGATGACTGCTCGAACTAGAGATTGTGTATTCAGGGTGCACACAAGTGCACAGCACAAACAGTAGTACTGTCTTTTCTTTACAGTGCACAACAGCAGTACACAACTGCAGAAAATAAAATTAGAAAAATAAAGGTTTTTTTTATACCAAGAGAATGTTTACAGAAAGTAAGAAAAGGCTTGAAACAAGAAAAAGAAAATAGATTGTACCATTTTACAGAAAAAGACTTAAGAAAGAAGAAAAAAGTTTACATTTTATTTTACAACAGAGACTGTGTGTGTATGTGTGTGCGTGTGTGCATGTATGTGTGGGGGGGGTGAATCCTCTTTTGGGAGGAGGGGCAGCCCTTTGGCAGTTGCATTGTGGCCCCTGTCTGCAGCATCGCTAGACATTTCCCACGTATGCAGTCATTTTTGTTTTGTGTAGTCTAATAAAAAAATAAATTGCAAAAGCATTGTCAATAAAGGCTTGCATCATATGTAAAGCCTTTTTGGGTGGAGGGGGAGGGATATCCCTTTGGCAGTTGCATAGTAGCCCTCATCTTTAGCATCACCAGCCATTTCCCACAGAAGTACAGGACCATTTTTGTTTTGTGTACTCTAGCAAACAAAAAAATAAATACTGTGAAAGCAGAGCTGGTAAAGGATTGTTTCAAGTGTGAAACCATGTTGGGGATAGGGACAGCCCTTTGGCAATTGCATAGTAGCCCCTGTTTTCAGCATCATCAGTTATTTCCCACATAAGCACAGGACCAGTTTTGTTTTGTGCAGTCCATTAAAAAAAATACTATGAAAGCAGAGCCAGTAAAGGTTTGTGTCACATGTGAACCCATTTTGGAGGGGGGGGGCAGCCTTTTGGCATTTGCGTAGAAGCCTCCTGTTTTCAATGTCACCAGCCTTTTCCTATGCAACTACAAGGCCATTTTTATGTTTGCTTGCACACATGTGCAAGAAACATAGTGCCATCATCCGAGTTTTCGGAGGAGTGGCAGCCCTCTTTCAATTCAATCAGTGTGTTTGCAGACGCGGCTGCAGTTCTCCAATGCCTGCTGGAGCTGTCTATGACAGCAGTCCAAAATGCAGTGGAGTACAGTTGAAAGGGGGAGCAACGCTTCAGTGAGCAGCGATAAGATATCGCCTGCTCACGCGTGCTCCACCTACACATACACACATGCATACTGCATGCTCGCCCCCCCCACGCACACACTGTGTAGCGGACAGGGATGCCCAATCCCCCATCGGCTGTGCTACGCCCCCCCAAAAACAGAGTTCCATATGCCATGCTGGGTGCCCACCCCAGCATGGCTACACATCCAATAGCCGACGGGGGTGCCCAACCCCTGCCGGCTCCACTGTCTCCCCCAGAGTACAGGGTGCCACTCTGAGAGCCCACCCCAGCATGGCAACAGATGCTATCGCTGACAGGGGTGCCCAATCCCCTGTCAGCTCCATGTCCCGCTCCTCCACCAGCCATCCTTGTGCCATGCTGGGAGCCCACCCTGGCGTGGCAAACGTCCCGCATCGTCATTTTAAAAAAAATAACCTGAAACTGAAAAACGGTCCCTCGCTGTCTCTGCCCCCACTTGTACTCACCCACTGTGCACCCCGCCTCCCCACAGCCGCCCCCCCATACTTACCTCCGGACTCCGACGTGACGATCTTTGGTGGACAGGGAACATGTCTACACTCTTCAAAGCCGACCGCGAACTGTGGAAATGCCAGTAAGCAGTATAATGGGATAGATAGGTTTTTTCAAGTTTGCTGCATATCTCAGGCTTTTTTTGGAATTTTTGCACCAGATTTTCAACATGGGGTTTTTGGGACCCCTTCTCATGAATGCTCTCACTGTCATGGCGTTAATCGGGCCCGAAGGGTGATTTCGCAGTCACTGTGCGAAATCACCTTTCAGGACTGAGTAACAAAATGACACTGCCACTGTTCATAAGGTGGGCATCTCAAAAAGCCTATGTTGAAAATTTGGTGGAAAAATTCCTAAAAATGACTGTTTTATGAGCGTGCGTTGCACAGTTCCTACGCACGCTCATAACTTCATGAATTTTCAATATTTTCACTCCAGATTTTCAACATTGCCATTTTACCACACCTCCTTATGAGCAGTACAGCTGTCATTTTTCACATCATGCCCAAAACGTGTTTCCGCCCATTTAGCGCACAATGGCGCAGTCGGTGTGCAAAATTAGTGTATGGGACACATTAAGAAAGTCACAGTGACACTGTAAATGAGCAGAGGTCTTAAAATGGCTATGTTGAAAGTCTGGTGAAAAAATTCCTAAAAATGACTTTTACGAGTGCGCGTTGCGCAGTTCCTACGCACGCTCGTAAGTTTGCGAATTTTCAATATTTTCACTCCAGATTTTCAACATTGCCATTTTATTACACTTCCTTATGAGCAGTACAGCTGTCATTTTTCACATCTTGCCCAAAATGTGTTTCCTCCATGTAGCGCATAATGGCGCAGTTGGTGCTGTAAATCAATGTATGGGACATTAAGAAAATTACAGTGGCACTGTTCATGAGCTGAGGTCTTAAAATGGCTATGTTGAAAATTTGGTGAAAAATTCTAAAATGACTGTTTTACGGTGCGTTGCGCAGTTCTTACACACGCTTGTAAGTTTGCGAATTTTCTATATTTTCACTCCAGATTTTCCACATTGCCATTTTATTACACTTCCTTATGAACAGTACAGCTGCCATTTTTTACATGTCACTCCAAATGTGTTTCTGCACATGTAGCGCACAATGGTGCAGTCAGTGTGCATAAGCAATGTTTGGGACAGATTAAGAAAATCACAGTTACACTGTTCATGAGCAGAGGTCTTAAAATGGCTATGTTGAAAATTTGGTGACAAAAGTCCATAAAATGACTGTTACGAGTGAGCATTGCGCAGTTTCCATGCACCCTCGTAAGTTCATGACTTTGTAATATTTTCAGTCCAGATTTTCACCAGTGGCATTTTTCCACACTTCCTTATGAACAGTACAGCTGTCATTTTTCACAACATGGCCGAAATGTGTTTTCACACTTTCAGCACAGAGATGCATGGTCGCTGTGGAAAATCATTGTTCGGGACAGATAAAGAAAATCACAGTGACAATGTTCATGATCGGAGGTCACAAAATGCCTGTGTTGACAATCTGCTGTAAAAAATTCCCAAACTAATTA
Organism: Neoceratodus forsteri; assembly: GCA_016271365.2. Lineage (NCBI taxonomy): Eukaryota > Metazoa > Chordata > Ceratodontiformes > Ceratodontidae > Neoceratodus > Neoceratodus forsteri. Next base: position 783,084,857 of record CM028133.1, read on the forward strand.
CATTACGGGTGTGCGTTGCACAGTTTCTATGCACGCGTGACTTCACCAGTTTTTTTAATATTTTTACTGCAGATTTGCAACATTGCCATTTTTTACACCTCCCCATGAACAGTACAGCTGTCATTTTTCACATCCTGTTCGGAATGTGTTTTTGCACCTGTGGTGCTAAATGCCGTAGCCACTGTGCATTAGCAGCTTTCCGCTAACAAACTGATATTGCCACTGTTCATGAGGTGGGGGGTCACAAGAAAACCATGTTGAAAATTTGGAGTGAAAATACCAACGAATGCCTGTGGTGTTAGGGTTTCCAACCATAACGCTCCATCCTGTAGAGAATGACAGGCATCAGGGGTGTGACTTGGGATTCTTGCCTGTAATGCTCATACCATTCTACACCCTGCAGCCAGTGAGAGGCATCGAGGTATGCCTTGGACTCTTCGGCCCCAAAGTTCACCCCATTCTCCTATACCGCACCCATCTCACCGTATTTCCTGATGGAATGGAGTGTGTGCATAAGGGCCAAAGACCCCAAGGCACATCGTGACACTTGTCAGTGTCTGCAGGGAAGGGTATGGTGAAATGGCATGGCCGTTATGTCTGACAACCCAAAGGCACATCCCAATGCCTGTCACTCTCTGCAGGGTGGTGGTGGGGTTGGCTTCAGTTCAATACTTCACTGCCATTTCTATTATGCAGCTCTGTAACTTCTACACTACTAATGCCAATGCCAGCAAGCAAACATTCGGCATTGACAAATGCTTGTTGTTTTGTGTAGTCCAGTAAAAAAATTAAATTGAGAAAGCAGAGCAGGTTAAGGCTTGCATCACAGGTGAAGCCTTTTTTGGGATGGGGAGGGACACACCTTTGGCAGTTGCATAGTAGCCCCTACTTGTAGTCTTGCTATTGTTAGCCAGTTGTTATCTTGTCTTAAGATATGCACTCATTATTGCCACCTATTTCCCCCAAGTGACTGAAGAATAGGGATGGGAGAACCTCAAAAGGTTCTGAGGTTCTAAAAGGTTCTGATAAGCAAGCAAAGGTTCAGATCCTTATCTGAACCTTATCCAAACCTTTTATATCCTTTATTGTTTATGGTAACTGTATGTTAAAAAATCATTTTAAACTGCTTTTAATCAACATATCTGTAGAGAAAAAACAATTAAACCACTGTTTAGTAGTAATAAACAGCATGATTAGTATTAGTGAAATGAGGTGAGAAGGCGTGAACAATGTGATTGGGGATGAGCTTACTGAAAGTGCCAGTGCAGTAATGTGTGCAACTGCCACAGATCTCTAAGATGATGATGATGATTTTGTCCAAAGGCAGGCAAGTCACAGAACTCTGACCAGCCCTTATAGCTTAGCAGTTAAATCACCAGTGTGAACCATGAAACTTTGACAGCTAACCACCACATACTGTCTGTGAGATTGTTTTGTCAAAAGGCAGGTAACTCCCAGAATGCTCTATAATCACTCTTCTGTTTCAGACATTTAAGAAGGTAATACTAATACTGTGTATACATTATTAAGGGTAGTGATTTCTATTTCTCAACAGGCATAGGCACTACTGTGAATGTCTTTTAGTTTAGTAATGAAGAAGCCAGGAACACAAAAAAACAGCAACAGGACAGAGCAGAGGACAGCCAGTCAGAGAGAGCCAGTCAGCCAGCTACCATTTCAAGACTGCTACTACACCCACCTACTACAATCAGAGCAAAACCAGAAGCAGTCTACCAGCAATGAGAGCAATATGGTTAAGGCACATTTACCAAAAAGTACTGCTCAGAAAAGAATGAGAAAGTGCTTGTGCTGATGAGCAAGTCTCAGATAAGATCTCTAGTTTGTTAATCATCTCCTCCTGAGTCCGATTTTTATGGCTGTGTGGGCCAAGATCCGCAGATGTTATGCTAGCATAAGATTTGTATAACAGCACTATGGAAGCATGTGACCGGTTCGCAGTGTGGTGTGCTGCCATAGTGCTCTGGCATACTTTCCAATGATTCTGTTTATGCAGCTCTTCCCCTCTGCGGGCCACATAAACACCCCTCCTTCCCGGTGCACTACTTTTCCTTTCCACAACTGTGGAAGTGATGGCCTCCATGTGCAACATGGTGGTGCTGACTTAAACTGTGCATGTGCGAGTATCGTGTATATGTAGTCATGTCAGCACCACCATGTTGTGCATGGCTGACTCTGGGGCAAACTGCATATGCGCGAGTATCATGCATGCACAGTACTATAATCATTGCAGTATTAGTTATGACTGACTCCAGTGTGACGAGAGCACCGCATATTCTTTTCGGTGTTCTTGACGCACATAAATGCTCTGCACAGCCATATCAGCTCTGAACAGAGACTGTTATTTATTCACATTACTTAGGAATATTATTGAACAATCAATATCAACATTGATACAAGTAAAATACTAATCATTAATACTGTAAAAAGAAAGGAAAACAAAAATACTAGTCAGCTCTGGGCCAACAGATAATTAAATTAAAACTAAACTTGTGTCCCTAGAGACATAAGATAAACTTGCAAATTAGTAAATCTTTTTCTCCATTTTTGAGTATCTTTTGTATAGTGTGGAAAGAATGGACAACCTGCAAAGCATTGCAGCAGATGAAGATTTGTCATTGACCTCTTCCCTGGATATCTGAACCTTGTAGGTATAGCTCAGGTAGTATTGGGTAGTTGCCTCCCAAGAAGAGTACTAGGTAGGGCCACCCACTGGGCAGGGGCTTCCTGCAGGAGGGGTAGAGCAAGGGGATTAAGAAGCTCCATATGGCCAGTTCCCCCCAGTTTCTCTCTTGCTTTGGTTGGAATTCCCACCCATCCTTGTACAAATAGGACCTCAGAAGGCCCAAACAAATTCCAAATCTAGCAAACTTTACCCTTGCTTAATTCAAAAAGTTAAAGTCACATTCACAGGTGTGCTACTGTTTTTTGACTTGTAACAACAAAGTCCAGTGCATACCCCCATGGTAAATCTTTGAAAAGTTAGACATTTCTTTCTGCCTAAATTGGCTATTTTCTTTTTTCATCTTCACTGAAAAGTGGGTCTATTCATTTTCATATCAAAGCTCAAATATGACTTAAACTGAGCCAGCAGATGCTATGACGGACCCCCTTTTTCGTTCCTATCAATGAACTGTCTATAGTGGTTTCTGTTATATAGAAGGCATTGCCTAAATTGACAAATAAAGAGCTTCCATCTAGAAAATTCACAGGTCTGCCAGCTTAGTGATTGGAATCCTGCCACCCTTCTAGGGTGGATCACTTTTGTGGTTGGAAAGGAAATTTTCCGTGTTTTACCACAGGGTCTCTCCTGGTTCCTCATACCCTGTAGTGGGTGTGACAAAGTTTTAGCAATGAAGTTACCATCACAGTAATTATAAACGTGTTGCAGCATGGGAGTTTCACAAGGAGCCATTCTATGGGGAAACAGAGGGAATCTGCTTTCATTCGGGACAGGTTCCCACCCAGGCCAGCATGAGGTGAGGCTCAGTTGACCAGGAACCTGGTTTGGGCAGGTCGAGGGATGCATCATGGAGGTTGTCAAGCATGTGAAGCACCATCTGATGGGGGATAGACATACATTACCCATTTAGAGGACCCCCTCCCATCACCTTGCATTTTGGTATACCTGTGGAGGCAGTACATTTTTACCTGTGTCCACCTGAGGGTCCTTTCATGAGTAAGGAATGGACCAATGTATAGATTGACCATTGGGAACATTTGGGAGATCCCTGAGCTGTGTGCATCATCCTGCATGCTGTATAATTGCACAGAGTTTGAACATACGAACACATGAAAGACCAGCAGAGGAAGAACCGAAGGTCTGTCAAGTTTACTCAATGTGGAGTTCATGCATGTATGCTACGTGCTGCTCTGCCCCCTTCTGCTGTCAACCTAACCTCCTCTTTGAATCTACCCACCTTCTTTTACCCCTCAACTGTACTGGGATTTACTACTCCCTCTTGCAGCGTATTCATCCTGTCATCACCCTTTCAATGAAAAAGTGTCTTTTGGCCTCCTTCCTGTACCTCTCCATTGCTATTTTGTAGTTGTGTCCCCTGGTGTTTCTGTTCTCACATTTGCAAAACGATCCCCTATGACTTTGTTAATGCCTTTAAGGTATTTGAAGGTGTCAGTCATGTCCTCTCTCTTTCTCCTCCAGTGAGAACATGTTCTGGTGCACCAGGCTGTGTTCATACGGGATATTCTGCTGCCATTGAATCATCTTGGTAGCCCTTTCACTGTACTACTTCCATCTGGTTTATATCTTTCTTAGGGTAGGGGCTCCAGTACTGCACACCGTATTCCAAATATGAATGCACCTTGGGCCTGTATAGTGGCAGAATTACATCTTTTCTCCTGCTGGAGAACCCCCTTTATATGTAACCAAGCATCCTGTTCACCCTCCCTGCATTTTTTTGTACTGCACTGATGGTTTCAGGTTGCTTCTCATTGTTAACCCTAGGTATTTCTCCTGCTCTGAGATTGTAACCTTCACCTCCCACCCCAAGAGTGTACTCGTCCCTGGGGTTCTAACACCCTATGTGCAATACCTTGCACTTTTTAGCATTGAATCCCAATTGCCAGGATCCAGACTATCTTTCCAACCTTGTTTGGTCCTCCCTTAGATCAATTACAACCTTCTCAGTGTCCGACCTCCAGCAGAGCTTGGCATCATCCTTGAAAGACAGATCTTGCCTTTGGTGCCATCTCCAGTGTCACTGATGACCACATTGAACAGGACTGGACCCAGCACTGATCCCTGTAGAACCCTGCTAGTAACTTCTGTTATCTTGGATTGTTCCCCACCACCACCACCACTTAATGCATTCAATCCCCTAGCCAGTGTACCACCCACCTGATTAGATTCTCTCCTGTCCCTATATCTGGCAGTTTTATGATCAACCTCTTGTGAGGGACTGGGTCAAAGGCCTTGCTAAAGTCCGGGTATAATATGTCCACTACTTGGCCCTTGTATACTGCCCTAATGACTCAATAGAAGAAGTTGATCAAATCTGTTTGGCATGACCACCCTGGCATGAACCCGTGCTGCCTGCTGTCCCAGAACCTATTTGCCTCAAGGAACTTGACCAACCTTTCATTTAGGATTCTTTCCTCCAGCTTGCCTACAATTGATGTCAGGTTGACTGGTCTATAGTTCCCCGGTCCAACCTTGGGTCCACTCTTATGCAGGGACAGCACATTGGCTGTCCTCCACTTATGTGGAACCACCCCTGTGTCCGGTGAGCTGCTGAACAGGCCAGCCAGGGACACTGCAAGGACTGCTGTGAGCTCTCTCAGCACCTTTGGGTGCATGCCATATGGCCCTGGGGACTCATCATACCTCAGGGCCTTAAGGCCTTTGAGGACTCTTTCCTCTGTTATTGCTACCTTCCTTCTCTCCACTGCCTCCATCCTTATTGTCCCCTGTGATAGTGTCCCTTTCTTCTCCTTAGTGAAGACTTAGCAGAAGTATTCATTCAGTATCTATGCCTTCTCCCTGTGCCCCTTCACCCACTTGGTCCCCTTCTCAGCTTCACTATTTCCTCTTTTGTTGTTCTTTTCTCCAAGATATAGGGGAAAAGGTCTTGTCACCTTCTTTGACCCCCTTTGCTATTCTTATTTCCATCCTCACCTTGGATTGTCTTACCACCCAGCAAGTTGATTTCAGCAGCCCTTCATATTCTGCCCTCTCCTCTTCCTTCTGGGTCTTCTTGTATTTCCGTAAGAAACCTTTTTGTCACTCACTGCTCTGCCCAACCCCTCTGTAAACCACAGTGACTTCCTCATCTTGCTCTTTTTATCTTTCTGCTTAAGGCAGGTTGCAATGACTGCCTGAACCCCGCCTAATTATTTCCATCTATTCTCCACACTCATGTCCTCCCATAGTTCTTTCAGTCTTTCTTCTAGCATTGTCTCCATGCATACAAAATCTGCCCTTTTGAAGTCAAGAACACAGGAGTTCATGTTCAGCAATTCATGTTCTATGTCCACTTGAAACCACACAGACTGGTGGTCACTATCCCAGGGGCTCAGTGAGCCTGATGCTTTTGATGTGATTGGTATCTGTCAGAACAAGGTAATGGATGTCCTAATTACTTATTTGCTCCATCACCCACTGAGCCAGAAAACCATGCTGGAATTCATCTAGGATCACTTGCCTCCTCCTACTACTGATCTGTGAGAAGCTCAAATTCACATTGAGCATGTAAAAATCTCCCACTATTACCACTTCTCCCCCCACTGCAGTCTTTCTTATCTCATCGCATAGTTCCCTGTCTGTGGTTTCATCCTGACTTTGTAGTTGGTACACTACCCAACCCTTATTTTCTTCCCCACCTCTCACTGCAGCTGTACCCATAGCATCTCTGTACCCTCCCCCATGTCCTCCCTTGTGACATTTATCCCCTTCCTAACATAGATTGCCACTCCTCCACCCCTACACTTTGTTCTGTCCTTCCTATAGAGGGTGTATCCAGGAACAGACAGATGTCAGTTGTGGTTCATGGTTGCCCAGGTCTTGGTGACCACCATCAGCTCTGCTCGATCCTCTGTCATCATGGTTTGGAAGTCACCCATTTTGTTCCCCAGACTCCCGGCATTCATGCATATCATTCTCCACATTCCATGTTTCCCACCCCCTTTCCCTTCCTGATCTCCCCTCATTCCCCTGGTTTCCCTACTAGCTTGTCCTCCTCCTTGTCTTTTTTCCCCTCACCTTCCCCACTGTATTCACCGTTCCCCTCATGCCTTCCCTTTCCCTTTTTACTTATTGTCCTCTCCATTTTGGGGGAGACCTTTCTGCTTCCTCTTGTTGTGAACCCTGAGTTCTGTGCTCACAGGTAGGCCTCCTCCCACTCAGTTTAAATTCAGCTTGTCCCTGATGTATTCCCCTAACCTGTCACATAGTACAACTGTTCCCCCCTGCTGAGGTGTAGCCTATCTGAGGAGTACAGGGATTTCAGTCCAAGACTCTTCCCCAGTCCCACACACATTCAAAGTCCTTGTACCTGTCCCTTAGCCACTGGCTGAACTCAGAGATCCAGAATTGTCTAGCTGAACTGGCCCTGGGTACCAGTAGCACCTGCAAAATTGAAACTGACTTTGGCACCTCCATAACTGTCCTCCCAAGTTGCCTAAACCTATTCTGTACCTCCCCTACCTCACACCCTGCCAGGTCTGTTGTTCTCAGGTGGTGCATCACATTATATTTCCACTCCTCCCTGCACAAGCATGTGCACCATAAGCATGATCCTGTCAGCAGTCATACCTGGGAGTCACACAGTACTCCTTGTATGTGGTCCCCGTCTCCCCTAGGGCCATTTAACTCCCTTCACAATTGGGTACCCTATCACCAGAATGCTTCTAGTTGCCCTTGGCTTTTGTGAACCCTCTCTTGGTACCCTTCTCCTTGTATCCTTCCTGCCCACCTCCTAACTACTCCAATTCATTCTTCTCAATCCACCATTCCCCCTTCAATTCATTCCTTACTCAGTCCCTGACCCTGCTGTTGCCCACTCCCCCTACTAACCCTTCTGCACTCAATCCCCCCCAGCCAATGTGCCATCCCCCCTTTACTAGTTCTAGGTTTCTCCCTGCTGGCTTCTTCCCTTATTGCACCCCTGAGCCTCCTCCTGATACTCCCCCGATCTTCTCCCCACACACATTTCCAGGCTCATTTTAGGTCTAACCACATGATCTCCCTTATGTCCCCCACTGCCTTTTTCCCCTGTGTCACCATCTATGTTAGCCTGGATACCTTCCTCTGGGAGTTGAGTAACAAGTGTTTATATTGTACAGAGACTCCACTGGGGTGTCTGTTTTCATTGTTATCCTGCTTCCACCCATCTCCATTACCGACTGTTCTCCAATCTGCCCCTTTGCCCCATACTCCCTCTTTGGAAGAGGCAGTCACAGCCCTGCAGCCCACTCACCCCCTATCTGTTTCAAAAAACAGTGACTATTTCCTCCAAGGCAGTTGTGGGATGATCATTTTTCCAGGAAGAATGGGATGATGTTACCTACAAGACAATAAATCTTTGCTTTTTAAACACTACTCACCTTTTACCCTTTTCATTATATTGTGTCAGTCAGACGCCAAAGCGAGAGTTACTGTAAAAGTGGGCCTAATATCAGACTTCTGCTCTGAGTTTGGTGCTAGACTAGAGCTGGGCCTTGGGACAACCCTGGGATTTACTGGGATCCCAACTGTTCAACTGACAGTAACTTGGGCATCAAATAAGTCAAATATTAAAGTTTTATAGCACTTTATTTCTAGTTGACCCCCAAAACCCTGAACAATCCAAACAGTCTCAAAGCATGCTCTTATAATATTTTCAAGCTATTCTAACTTAACGAACAGGAGAACACTGAGCTGTATTTAGGGTAATTATCACCAGTGCTGTAAAGTAGTGATGACATACTAACAGTTGGTAAGTCCCATCTGATACAAGGCTGGCCTACTGCCCTGCACCTCAAATAAACTGTTGTTGGGTTGCAATGCAGGGTGGCAGTATGAGTGCTCTGCAGCTAGGGGATCACTGGGTTCATTTGCATTCACTCCACACCAAAGCACAGCATGGAAGACAGGCCAGCTGGCAGAGATATAGAAAGAATGTAAGCTGGAAAATATTCCAGCGCTGGTCCTGTACCACCCCAGAATTTGCCCTTCATATAGGAAGGGAAATGAGAGCACCCTAGCTCTGACTTACAGTTTTGTGAGACACCTCCTTTATGTTGTAACAAATCCTGTTAGCAGGCCTATAGGTATCTGGTTGGTACTCCTAAATCAGTCTTATGGGTGCAGTCTGTACAGTTATGCCTTGGTGGTGAATCATGCTGAAGAGTAAACTGTATACAAACTCCAATGATAACACATCCAAGCTACTCATCTATCTGAACATGCTGAATCAAAGTTAATATGTGGTACCTCAAACTTTCTTGTCCAACCTTTTGCCATAGTTTCCATTGATGGTGGGAGGAACGGATGCGCTATGCAGAGAGGCCCCCCCTGCCCCAATGCACGGACGCCACCACACAGGTGGTCGGCACAAGGAATGATGCAGTGGCTTGAATATGCTCTTGTACATTCATGAGCAGTGACTGTCCTATACATGGAACAACTACTGCTGCTTGCTATAACAGGAGTCTGGATCCCTGCAAGTCATGGTAGTGGTGCAGCAGCCAGATATGTTGTTTAGGTAGCAGAAACAAGGGCTATGCTGAATTTAGCCCACTGCCCCTGAAAAAAAAAGCATTTTAAGAGGTCTGAAATGAACATACCGGGTGGGATATTCAGACTGCATTAGGCAGGGGTGCAAGCCTGGGAGCAGTGCAACTGGGATGCGCCAGGGCATGGTCTGGGTGATATTCACCAACGGCGCTGTGCCATGGGTCAGCACCATTGAATATGGTACCGGAGGCATCTACACTGTACACAGCACAGTGGCACTGTGCCAGACAGAGCCGATTTAAGACCTAATGGCACCCCAAGCAGAAATACTTGTGGTGCCCCCTACACTGCTTCACATCACCCCCCATCCTCCCTTCTTCCCCAATCCACATCCAAAAAGTGATAATAATTCTATGAATGTAAGGGTGATGACAACAAGAAAAAATTACTTACCATAGTAATCTTGTTTCTTCCACGGTATTCTTCTGTATTCCTAACTCTCTGCAGTCAGCCTCCTAAGTAGAACTGCCCAGAGATAGAACATTATGCAAATGATAAAACCTATCATTGGCTCATGCCACTTATTCAAACTTCTGCCCTTATCAGCTGCAACGTTCCACCAACGTATCAGATATCTACGGAGCCTGCAAGGTGGTTTTAACTATAATTATACCTATCTATCTATGTATCTACAACAAAACTATACTGTCTAGTAGAAACTACAAATATTAACATAAACCCAACACACCCCCCCAAATGCCAGAATCACCTGGAAAAAGAAGGGAAGGAAAAACTCCACCCATTAGGGTTAAACAACGTATGTCAGTGTTTGGGACTCCATATTTAAAAGCTCAGTTAGGAGTGTAGAGGCTTTGGTTCTGGAAGGGGAGGCAGGGTGGGAGAGTTAGAAATATAGAAGAATACCCTGGAAGAAACAAGATTACTATGGTAAGTAATTTTTTCTTCTCACCCCAGGTATTCTTCTATATTCCCTAACTCTCTGCAGACTTCAAAGCAGTACCTTTGGAAGTGGGCACAGAACCTACTTTTTTGGAAAGAGGCTTTGCAGGATTGCTGTGCCAAACCTGGCATCACTTCTGGATTAAGTGTCTAGACTATAGTGGTTAGTAAAGGTGGGTACTGTCCTCCAGGTAGCTGCTTTACAGATCTCCACTAATAAAACATCTCTGACTGCTGCCATGGTTGCAGCCGTGCCCCTTGTGGAATGAGCTCTCAGCCCTGCTTGGGGCTCCTTGCCAACTTTTGAATAGCAAAACTGAATGCACTGGATTATCTAGTGAGAAGTGGACCTCTTTGAAGCTGGGTTACCTTTACCCACATCCCCATAAGTCAGGAACAACTGTTTGTCTTATCCACGATCTCTGGTGTGGATCAGGTAGTAACTTAATGCCCTCTTGACATCCAGACTTTGGAGTCTGCAGTCACTTGAACTAGTATGTTCAGTGAAGAAGACTGGCATGGTAATGGACTGGTTCAAATGAAAGTCAGAGACCACCATGGGGAGGAAATTTCTATTTGTTCATAATACTACCTTGTCTCTGAAGGAAAGATAATCCTTCTAGACACACAAGACCTGAAGCTCACTAATTCTTCTAGCTGAGGTGATAGCAACCAGAAAAAGAGTTTTTCAGGTAACATACTTTAGGTGTGCTGAAGCCATGGGCTCAAATGGGGGCCTCATGAGCTGGGTAATGCATATGTTCAGGTCCCATGCTGGTCCTGGTTCCCTAATAGGTGGGTGGAAATGGCACAGACCTTTAAAAAACATTTGAAATGTAAGCAGATATTGAGGCTAAATGCACTTTCAGGGATGTATGTTGCAGACACTGGGAGTGTAAGTAGGTAAGATAATCCAGGACAGCTGGTATCCCCACGTGAGAGGGGGAGGTACCTTTTGGAAGCACACCAAACAGAGAACCTCTTCCATTTTGAAGCATAGGTCTTCTTAGTAGAAGGCTTTCTGTAGCCCTTCCGGATATCCAGGACACTTAGAATGTGCAAACTCTTAAGTCCTCAAGAGCCATGCTTTGAGTTGAAGAGATCTGAAGTTTGGGTACAGGATCCTGCCCTGATGGGAGATCAGCAGGTTGTGCCTCCTGGGTAGATGTATTGGTTTAGCTATAGACATGGAGAATCATAGAGAGTATCATGGCTGTCTGGCCCAGTCTGGTGCTATCAAGATCATTGATGCAGGTTGTGACCCAAGTTTGATAAGAACTCTGAAAATGAGAGGAAAAGGAAAAGCATATAGGCTTCTTCCTGACCAGCCCATTGTTAAAGCATCCAGTGGGATTGTACCGTTGGCTGGTGGTCTACAGCAGAAAAGAGGCAGGTGATGATTCGAGGGATGCAAAGAGATCTATCTCTGGTGTGCCCCACCTCCTGAATACTGCCTCCAGTATCTGCTTGTTGATGGACCACTTGTGGTGGGCCAGATTGATTCTGCTCAGGGCATCTGCTGGGGTACTGTCTTTCCCTGGCACATGAATGGCCTGTAGGGAGGCCTTCAGTGTGTAAGCCAAACTCCATATCTTCACTGCTTCAATGTACAAGGGCCTGACCTTGTCCCCCCTTGCTTGTTTATGTAGTACACTGTTGTGGTGTTGTCTGTCCTGACCTGCACCACTTTTTCTTGCAGTAGTGATGCACATGCCTTCAGTGCCAGGAACACTGCCCTCAGCTCCAACAGATTTATATGCTGGAGTGACTCTGCGCTGGACGAGGTTCCATGAGTGGTGTGTTCCCCTAAGTGAGCACCCCACCCTAACAGGGAGGCGTCGGTTGTAAGAATGGCTTATGGGGTTTCACATTGAAAGGATACCCCCTCCCTGAAGTTGTCTGCTTCCTTCCACCACTGAAGGGCTTACAGCAATGTTCTTGTTACTGGAATTAGTTTTGAAAGAGTGTCTTTCCTTTGGCACCAATGTGCACCAAGGTGAAACTGTATGTCTCTCATTTGGAACCTGGCAACCAAAACTGTGCCTATTGTTGCAGCCATGTGTCCCAGAAGCTGCAAAAATTGTCTTGCTGGCTTTGGCTCATTCAGCCTGAAAGAAGCCACTATTTGCCAGATGCATTGCACTCTGTCCTGTGGGAGGAAGGCTCTTCCCTCTAAGGTGTTCAGTTCTGCTCCTATGAAGTGCAGACCCTGTACTGGAGTGAGAACAGATTTCTCCTGATTTACCAGGAACTCTAGTGAGTGTAACAGGTTTAGCGTTAGCTGCAGGTGATCTTGCACATGCCTGGGTGAGCTTCCCACCACCAGCCAATTATCGAGATGGGGAAGACTGATAAACCTAACCTTTTTAGTTGTGCCACCACCACTGCCAGATGCTTTGCAAATACCCTCGGGGCTGAGGAGATACTGAAGAGTAGGGTGGAAAACTGGTAATGTCCTGATAGAAGTCTGAAACTGAGATATTTTCTGTGAGATTCTCTTATGCGAATGTAGAAATAGGCATCTTTCAGATCCAGAGATGCTAGCCAATCTCCCTTCTGAATGACTGGCAGAATAACTGCCAATGTGACCATCTTGAACTTTGGCTTCACTAAGTACTTGTTCAGTAGACTGAGTTCTGGAGTAGGTCGCCACTCCCCATTTTTCTTTTTGGTGAGAAAGTATCGTGAGTAGAAACCTCTTCCCTTCTGCTGAGGTGGAACATGTTCTACTGCTTTTAACAGGAGGAAGCTTTGAACCTCCTTCTCCAGTAGTTTCTTTTCCAAGAGGGAAGCTAGTTTTGAACACCCTTGTTCTCAAGAGAGGGAATTACTTGAAACTTAGGGGCAGACCCTAAGCCACCACTTCCAGGACCCACTTTTCTGTGGTACTGGACTCCCAAGCCTGGAAATAGTGAGCCAGCCTGCCCCTTACTGGGATAGGGCCGGGGGAGATGGCCTTGAACACTGAGTCAGAGATTCTGTTTTGCTCAGGGCTGGGCCTGGCTAGTCTGGAGCCCCTTTTACCCCTGTCTCTGAACTACATTGTCTGCTGTGGATATTGCTGATGTTGAGAGACAGCCTGGGCCTGATTAAAAAGGTCTGGTGTAGGCTGCTCCACCTATGCCTCCCCTTCTGTATGACCTGTAGGAGAAGGAGGGTCTCTCCTTTGTCGAGTTGCTCTTAAAGGTGGCCTTGTACTCATCCACCTTCTTGATATAAGCCTCAGTCTGTTGGTCAAATATTGAATGATTCTCCACAGCAAAATCCATAGCCTTGGTTTGGGTATCCTGTGTAAGATTAGTGGTGCTAAACCAGGCCAGCCTCCTAAGAGCTATGGTAAGGGTCAACCATCTGGAAGCAGTATCACTGCCATCTGAAATTGGTATTTTGCTGCTTCCAGCCCAAACCTGGCTATCTCAGCCAAATCATCCGAGAGGCCCGAAGGAGCCTTATCTACCACGGGCAATCCTGACTGCCACAGTAACTTTTGATACTGTGCAGAATAAGCCTGGTAAATAGCCTGTCTGACTCCCAGTGAGGATGCCAGGTAGCCCTTCTTGGCCATACTACTTATTCTGCATGAATCTTTCTCAGGTGGGTGTGATGCCACTGTCACCCTTTCCTTCTCACAGACTGCTTGCTGGATTATCCCTTGATGGTCAGGGTGAGAGAAGAGGAACAAAGCCCCCTGTCTGTCCAGCTGGTACGTTTTTTCTGCCTTCTTGTCCGGGGGGGGAGGACAGAATTTGGAGTTTGCAAAACCTTAAACAAGTCTTTTTTGAAAACTTGTTGATAGGGAGTAATATCTTCTTTGTGGGTGTTAACCCCATCATTTTTATGTATTTGGCCTCTTCCTCATCCTCTGTAACCTCTGTGGTAGCCAAATCAAGGGCTTCCACTATTTTCCTTATGAAGGGAAAATGAGAGGAAAAATCCTCTGCTCTAGGAGGAGACCCAAATTCCTGTTCAGGTGAGATCTCAGCCTCAATAGGTTCACCCTCATCTACTTCAGGCAAATCATACTCCTCAAACTGCATCTGCTCCTGGGATGGAGTTGGGACAGAAGAAGATCCAACCGGGACTTGAACCAGTGTTGGAGGAGTTGGAGCAGGTATAAGACCCTGCAAAGCCTGTATGGCCTTCATGGCCTGGGCAATCTCTTCTGAGGATGGCAGGCTGTGAGGCACAGATGAAACCCCCTTGGTTTCTCAGTCAGGGGTTCAACGTGCTTTGTTTTCTTTGTCTTTTGGTAGGAACTGGGAGTCAGCCAGTTCACCCACCTTTACTGAAGCTGCATCACCCTTGTCAGGGGTGCTCAGTTTGGACAGTGAGGTTTCACCTACATGTTTAAAGGGTGTGGGTTGGTCAGAACCCGTAGCACCCTTCTCAAGTTTTCTTTGTAGCTTTTCCAGCTTCTTGTCAATTGTCTTTTGTGGAAATGATTAGCAGATTTTGCAATCTGCAGAAAACTGTTCATTTCCAAGGCAGACCATGCATAAGCCATGCTTCTCTGCCTTGGCAAAAACGTCCCCACACTTGTTTTTTTTTGCTTTTATCTTTCTCCCCCTGGCCCTGGACATCTCCTTGTCCAGCTGCCATCCCCATGCTTTGCTCCTTCAGGCAGTCACCCCTGCAACTCCCACGGCTTACCCCCCATGGCATGGCTGTGGGGAACCCCCACTCACCTGCCAAGCAGGATTCAGTTCATGGTGTTACCGCCAGAGATGAAGTGCCAGGGGACAGCCATCAAGCCACCACGACCAGCCAATAGGATCTTTTGCCTACATATTTTCTCCCTTATGGGTATTCGCCATGCAGTGACACCAGCAGTGGGCACATGCATGCACCCACACGTGTCCCCACCAAGCATCTGCTGAGCTCTCGTCCCCCTTACTTGCGGCAGCGTTGCATCAAGCCCCAGCCTCTGTCAGGGGTCAAATGCGTGCCAACCGCAGGTCGCCCCTCCTCCCTGGAGATGAAGAGCAGTCCGTCAGATGCTCAATCTATCTCCTCCCTGCTGACCCCTGCTGGCCCACACTCATTCCTGAATGCAGATCACTGGCGTGGCGCAAGGTGTGGCATCCAGTGCCTCAGCCCTCAGTGCCACCAGGCCAGGCAGTGTCCCCACACTTAAGGCAGTTTTTAAACCCTGGGGGTCCAGCCTTTTTCTTAGGTTTTTCTGCCATCATCAAACTGATTAAGAAAAACAGAACCACAAATAAAGTAAACTCTTTCTTTTTTCCGGTTGCGGTCGGTTCAGCAACTGGTGAAGGTTCCAATACTGAACCGAGAACCGAACAACTTGAACCGGGTTAGCGGTTCACTGAACCGGATTGGCAGCTAACGAAAGCAAGAATTTATTTAAAATAAAATACTAAAAATAACTAAACTGAACTGGAGATAAGGAAATAAAAGCTCTGGAAAGGGATCTAAGGCTTGGTTCCCCAACAGTTATACCGAACCGTGAGGAGCTGAGGAAATTAAACCAAAAACACTAAAATAAGTGCTAAACTAACAGTAGGAATTTAAACAGAAATAAAGGCAGCAGTAGGAATAATTAAAATACTTATTTTCAGTGAAGAACCACCCAAGGAATGACTGAGAGGGAAGTCTCCGAGGCATCTTGACTTGTCAGGCAGAGAAAGAAATCTGATATGTTGGTGGAACGTTGCAGCTGATAAGGGCAGTAGTTTGAATCAGTGGCATGAGCCAATGATAGGTTCTATCATTTGTATAACTTCTATCTCTGGGCAGTTCTATTTAGGAGGCTGACTGCAGAGAGTAAAGAATATAGAAGAATACCTGGGGTGAGAATTATGGTTTTTAGAGTGACACTTTTTTGCATTTCAAGATGATTTCTGCTTATATGTTCTACTTCAGTGTGCCCCTTCTGTGCTGGCGCCCCAAGCGGCCGCTTGGTTCGCTTGTGCCTAAAACCGCCACTGGTGCCAGAGCAAGTGACAGGTGAGGAGCAGGGGGATGCGCCAGCGCAAGTGCGGGTGCGCTGGGTGCAGCAACTGTGATATTCAGTGCTGGGCATGCAAAAGAGGCCATTATGCATGCAAGGTGCAAATGGAGCCATTTGCATGTCATTATGGCTCCATTTGCACGTGGTGCGCTGATTCCCGGTGACTTGCGCCTGGTGCCCTGCCAGGCTGCAGCCGTCGAGGACTGGCACTGCCCTTCGGTGATCACCCCAATCATGGGAGTAATAAAATTATATCCCCAGTGGTCCAGTGGACCTGCTCCCCTGCCCGATCGTGGGCATATGAATAAATTAATTCCCTGGTGGTCCAGTGGACCTGCTCCCCTGCCCGATCAAATTCACATTTTGGAACTGTGTAGTACAGTATGGTCTGCACACCCATTGGCCCACGTGGTGGACCAATAGGCGTACAGCCGTACTATATGCTGTCAGTCAGCAGGCGGCCGGGCGGCTTGCGGCTGGGGAGCTGCCACCCACCGCTGACTGGAGGGGTGCGGGTGGTGGGTCTCAGTGGGTGGTGGGAGGGGTTACTGTTGGACCACCAGGGTTATCATTTAATATGTATGCCCGCGATCGGGCTGGGGATTGGGTCTACTGGACCATCAGGGAATTAAGTCGGGTCCACTGGACCACCAGGAAATGAAGTTATTCATATGCCCACGATCGGGCAGGGGGGCAGGTCCACTGGACCTCCAGGGATTGTCATTAACTATGCCCGCGATTGGTCAATGAGGTAGG
Source organism: Neoceratodus forsteri (assembly GCA_016271365.2). Taxonomy (NCBI): domain Eukaryota; kingdom Metazoa; phylum Chordata; order Ceratodontiformes; family Ceratodontidae; genus Neoceratodus; species Neoceratodus forsteri. The sequence continues at coordinate 783,101,731 of CM028133.1, forward strand.
GTCCACAGGACCACCAGGGATATTTCTTTAATATGCCCGTGATCAGGCAGGGGAAGGGGTCTACTGGACCACCAGGGTTATTTATATATATATATATATATATCTATCTATATATGCCCATGATCAGGTGGGGTGGGAACGATGCCCGGACTGTGTCTCTGGAGGTCGGGTGGCCACCCGCAGCAGGCGGCTGCCGTGTTGCACCGGCAATATGGCAACCCGCCTGTGGTGTCCGACATGCTCCTGTTTATTACAGGCACATCTTTACACCCCTGTGTGGTGCAAGGTGGGTTTATGCCTGTATATGCATCGCATCCTGGGCTGAATATCGGATGTGCCGCATGTATCGTACACGCCCCGCGCTTGCGCCGCGCCACGTACTGGTGCGCCCTGGTGCATCAGGGATTGCGAGCGCAACCTACCCCATTGAATATCGTGACAGGTGCATCAGTGGGTTGCACATGGCGCAACACTGTTGCACCATGTGTGACCCCTTTGAATGTCCCACCCACCATGTTTTTCAGTTTCCTGTGTCCCTTCTCAACTACTGTGCTATGCATTCTGAATTTGTTTCTAGTTGGGTGCTAACAACAGGCAGTGTCACAGCAACAGCATCAAATGTAATGCATATTTCCATTAGTTTTCTGTCAGTGATTGCTCTGGAGTCTAACAATGATGCCAGAGAACTTTTAAAGTGTCTGGTTTGCTAGCAGTAGCAGGCACCTGCACCTTGGTGCATGCTCTAGTAGTGCTAGATGGATGGTCTCTTCCAGCTTAGATCTAGACTTCTGGTTTTGCAGGTCCCTTTTCCCATCATCAGCTCCAGTGAGAACTTGCAGGACTTCTCTACTGAGCCTGCTGTTATAATGTTTGCAGTTTTGGCTGCTTTTGTTGCTTTTGTGACAGTGGACTTTAACTTCTTTCTCTTTTTTTAGAGAGAAGCTGGAATGCCCCAATTTCCTCTTCTAATCCTGATGCTGTTGGGCTGTACAGCATTTCAAGTGTTTGGAAAGAAAGTCCCTAGCAACAAATAGAACAGGCAATTGCTGGGTGGTCTAAGTTCATCACATATCATACAAAAAACAAAACATGTCAAAAAAGGTGATCTACAGTGAGTTGGCTAGAGCCCACAAACAGGAAAAAAACCTGCTGCCATCTTGATCTAGACTACTCACCATTTTTGTCCAGGGTAGTAATTCTTCTTTAATTATTTCAGCTATAACAAATGCTGATGTAGACTCAAATGTGGAAAAGGCATCTTACAAGATAGGAAACAACAATCCAAAATGAAGTAAAATGCAATATATGTACATTTCCATGTTGCATGAATAGCTGCATTAAATGTATAGTAGAGATATGCAATGTCAGGAAACTTTACTCCTCTGGTGCTCTATCTATAATCCAGAAGGGTGGCCAGGGAGTGGAGGAGAGACACAGCGACTGGCCAGGTAGGACCCGGCTGTGGGCATGGTAGACGTCCTTGGCCCCACCTTCGCTTGTCTGGGTGCCAGGGGGTTTCCTGTTTACAGTTGCCCCAGGGGGTGTGGACATGCAATGATGCCCTGCACATGGCGGGCATGCTCCTGCACCCATGTGTAAGGCATCTGCCATCACCTCCAACACTGGAAGAGTGTGCCACAAGTCACACCACCCCCCAGCCACCACCAGGAACTTCTGGTACTGCGGCAAGCACACCCACCCCCCCAGGAGAGGAGAGCAGTCCTCCGGATGCTCAATCCTCTCCTGCCCCTGCTGACCCCTGATGACCCACGTTAGCTCCTGAACCTGGGTCACCAGCATGGCATGAGGTGTGGCATCCAGCACCTCAACCCTCAGAACTGCCGGGCCAGCTATGCCTGCAAAGTTGCTGAAACAGTCCCACTTTGCATAGCTTACACTGAGCAATGTTACACTTCTCTTGTAAAGAGCTACGTAAAGTGCTGTTGTTTAAAACAAAAATGTTCTTTAAAACATACAGCATCCCTCCAACTACTGTGCCATCACCAAGTTCACCCATGCTTCCAGACCCTTACTGTGCAGCTACAAAACCTGCCACCTTTTGCATTGAATCCCCTATTCCTCTCCCCTTCCTGGCAAAGTTTGCTGCCTGCCAATGTAGCTGATTATAAATAATTTCTCTTCCCCCCATACTCATGCCAAAAAGGACTCCCCCTCTCTCCCAACAAGACCCCAATGGTCATTGAGATTACCCCATCCAACTCACCTCTGGCCTCTACCTCTCCCACCCCAAGCATGCTAAAAAATGTTTTGTTGCAGTAGCTTTAAAAGAAGAAAGCCATCCCCAGTGCATAGTATTTACACTGTTCAGTGCAAGTATCTGTAATGTCATAAATGAATGGTGAAATATTTGCTTATAGTAAAACCTGCTTGGCTGGGTTGAGTGGGGGAGTCTCATTGATCCTTGGGGTCTGGTCAGGTGGGGGAGGCTGGGGGAGACATTTTTGATGCAAGGGTGGAGGAAGGAAACTATAATCAGCTGCTGTACACTTGTGGGTGGTGAACGTCACCAGGATGAGGGTGTTTTTTTCAAAGTATAGAAAGGCAAGGTGGTGGTATTTGCAACGGAAAAGGTCTGGGGTGTGGGAGGTCTTGGTTATGGCACAGTGGGTGGGGAATGATATATTGTAAAAAAAAATATATAAAAAATGGTCTGGCAGAGTTGTTGTGGTTGTCAGAAACTTTGCGAAGTACGAAGTTTTCAATTTCACACTAACTTTTCTAGCAAAGAAAAATTTCACATCTCTGATTTACGGCTTTTATTTTTGGAACCAACCCACACCTGTCATAGAAACGTCAGAGACAGACAAATATGTTTGGGAATGTTCTGCAACTAAATACGGTTTGTTTGATTTGTTATCAACAAAATGTGCTCTTTTCACTTGCTTCATTCAATAGGCTTCAGTTATATGTTCCAACATTCTTACTTGGTTTCTGTATTCCAGTAGCTAACATAGGCAGTGTAGCTTATTCCCGTAAATACCTTGGGGCAGGAGGCACATGTCCCAGTCCTCTAAAAATTCTTAAAATTTAATGCAAAAAAGTGCAAGGTAATGCACCTTCGGAAAAAGAACCCAATGATGGAATACTGGATGGGAAGGGAGGGACTTAGCACTATAAATGAGGAATGGGATCTAGAAGTTTCCATCAGCAACTCCCTTAAACAAACTAGTCAATGCAACAAGGCTTATAGCACGGCAAACAAGATGCTGGGATATATTGGGAGAGTGATTGATAGAAAAAAAGACGTAATACTACCCCTCTACAGATCCCTGGTGAGGCTTCACCTAGAGTACTGTGCCCAGTTCTCGAGTCCTTACCTCAGAAAAGAGAAGGATAGGGTACAGACAGTGCAACACAGATTGACCCAAATGATTCAGGGACAGCAGGGTAGATCCTATGAAGAGTGCCTCAGGGCACTGCATTTGTACTCACTGGAAGCCAAAAGGGAGAGGGGTGATATGACTGAGACCATTAAATTCCTCAAAGGAATTAATAAAGTGAACTGCAGGGAATTATTTAGCCTGAGTGCCAATTCACAGTCACGAGACCACAAGTGGAAATTGGCAGGCTGGAGGTTCAGTAGAGACATGAGGAAGTACTTCTTTACGGAAAGGGTGGTGGAGCCCTGGAACAGTCTTCCAGCTGAGGTGAAGGAAGCAAGCACTTTAAGGGCATTCAAACAGGCCTGGGATAGAATGAAGGAAGTAGTGGTTACCTGGGCTGACAGGACCAGGGGAGAAAATAGGAAAAGTTCCCAAAGGGTTAGTACCCTGGGGGATCATTAGATTCCAAGACTGATTCCAAGGATTTAGGGAACTTGAGCAGACTGGATGGACCGTGGGTCCTTCTCTGCTGTCATTGTCTATGTTTCTATTACTACGGGGATGTAGTCTGCAGTGCCACACCCAAGTCCACACTAGCCAGACTGGACCCTCTCTTCCACTCCTTCTGTCATTTCTCACTGGACTGTCCACCCACCACCCATCATTGTGCTCTCTACAGGACCATGGGCTTCACCTCCCTCTAGGCCTGAAGATTGTACCACTGCACTTGGATCACAGACAAGTTCTGCACCCAGTCCCTGCTGGTTTACCTCACTTCTATACTGTCTGCCCATGACTTTCCTGCTTACACACTAAGAAGCAACAACACTAGGCTCCTATCCATGCCACTCATGTCCTCTGCCGCAGGCCAGGCAGCCTTCAAATATCACATGCCTAAACTGTGGAATTCCCTTCCCATGGGCATTCGGCATGCCTCCTCCACCCAGCATCTCAATTCCCTACTCAAAGTACAATTCTCCGCCACCTGTACATGTGCCTAAATTTTTGGCCGGTTCCAAGGGTCAGTCCCTCCTGCTTCCTAGATTGTTGGAATAGCACTGACCCAAACTGCTATGTGGTTTGTGTGTATCTTAGCTTAGACTGTCCAACTGTTGAGTGTTCTTAGCTTAGGCAGTGCAACTGACCACCACGAATTTCAAGCTGCTGTAATGTCTTAATTTGCACAGTGCTTGTACTGCTTATTGCATTTTTTGTATGCATTCTGTACTTCATATTGTATTTCTGGATCTCTGGTTCTCATTACTCGAGGCTGTTCCTTGTCTCTCCTTGTACTATTCCCCTTCCCCCTTTCACCAGGATGCATCTGGAATCGAGCAGTATTCCTGCTCAGTATGCCTGTCTGGTAAAACTTTTTAATAAATAAATAAAAGATGAAAAGCACAAACATAATACTTTAAGGGGGAATGCCCATGTACAAAGAAAGATGTTTAATATTACTGTGAAGGGAAATCTATTTCAAGCAAGCTATTGGCCAAACCTGTAACTCTTTTAGGTCCAGAAATATAACACATTTAGTTTCCCTTCCCTTTACAGCTGCAGAAATCCATTTTCTAAATCATTAGCGCAGGAAATTATTTTATTTATTTTATTTAGTTTTTGTTTACCAGGTAAGTGTACTAGCCATAGAGATGACTATTTTCAGGCACGACCCGGGAGAATTACAGAGCAATAACAGGGAAAAAATTACAGACAGTGGCAAATACAGAAGATGGTACAAAAAACAAAGTGAAAAAATTACATCTGGATTTCAATATACATATAGGGTACAGAGTATAGAAAAGGTTGCAAAATCAGAGGTAACATTGGTTTGCACAGTAGGTTCAATACCATCATAGAAGTTTATAGCCAGATTTTAGTATTAGTTTAAATGATTATAATTTGTTTACCAGGTAGGTGCCCTAGTTAAGAAACAGACTAATTTGTGTCATGCCCTGAGAGGTTACAGTGAGGTAGGGTAAAACAGTGAATAAATATTATGCCCTGAGAGAGAGGCAAATAAAGAGATTAGCAAGAATAAACAGCTAACGATACATACGCAATACTAAGTTGAGAGATACAGCACAACGAGCAAACAATAAAATTGGTTTCAGAGCATCATACATAGCCATTTGAAGCTTAAGTGCCTAGAATGAGGAGATCAAATCACATTGGGGGGGTGGCAGCAGAAACAGGGTGCCATGTTCAGGGGGGTTTGAAACAGGTATAGGAGACCTGGCTAAAGAGGAAGGAGGAATATTTGATTTTGAAATTGCCATGACTTGGAGCTAGACGGATATCAAGAGGAAGGGAGTTCCAGAGTTTAGCTGCTGAATGCAAGAAAGCAAGGGTTCCTTTGTTAGATTTGCGTCTAGTTAGTAGCAGCAAGGCTTTATCAGACGATCGAAGACTGTGTGAGGAAGGCAATGGGGCAAGCAGTGAGATAAGTGAGACAGGGATACCTGCTCTGAGATTATTGTCAGTCAAGCAGCCAAGGACGAAAGCATGAGCAGAAGTAGGGGGTAGCCAGTTAAGATCAGCATAGAGTTGACAGTGATGTTTCTACCAAGGGTAGGCAGAGACATGCCTGCATATGCTGTTATAGGTGGTATCCCACTTCTTGAGGAATGAGAGGGATGTGTAGAGGTAAGTGACTACCCCATAGGATAGTGATGGAAGCAGTATACCACAGGCAATGGCTAGTCTAGCTGACTGTGTAAGGGCATAGCTTGTTTTGTAGGCTACCCCAATTTTAGCGTTAACTGCTTCGCATGTAGCTGTTATGTGCTTATCAAAATTGAGATTTTCATCTAGTAGGACTCCAAGATACTTAAAAGAGCATACTGATTCAAGGTCCATCCCTCCCTGTCCAGATACCTTAAATAAGTCCCGATTTTGTTTTAATTTGACTGCAGTCCCAAACAGCATGGATTGCGTTTTGCTAGCATTAAGGATTAACTTGTGTTGGGTGAGTCAGGATTTAGTAGACATGAAAGCAGATGAGAGAGTTTGGTTTACGTGGTCTACATTCTTGTCACTGCAGTACAGAACCAGATCGTCCACATAGAGGATCGCAGAACAATTTGGGATAGCTGATGCAATGCTATTAATGAAAATAGAGAAGAGAAGGGGGCGTAATATCAACCCCTGGGGGACACCTAGGTTAACTGGTGAGGTGCTGGACTCAGATGAATTAAATCTGCAAGCTGGGTTCTGTAAGATAGATAGCTATTAAACCAGGCCACTGAGTTTCGAGAGAAACCAAGGGCTAGGAGGCTTTCTAATAGAAGAGGTGGTCAACAAGGTAAAACACCTAAGTGAGGTCAATAAAGAATGCCCCTGTGAGATGGCCATTGTCCATTGCAGTTAGGATGTCATTTGTAAGATGAAGCAAGGCAGTGGCAGTGCTATGGCCTTTACGATATCCATACTGAATCGGCGAGAAGAGGTTATATTTAGTCACAAATTTAGTTACTTGGATATATACTAATTTCTCCATTATTTTATTTAGGACAGATAGTACGGCTATTGGCTGATAGTTTGACATAATCCTTATATCACCTTTCTTTGGGACTGGGGTGACTTTGGCAATTTTCCATATCTCAGGGACTTATCCAGTACAGAGCGAGAGGGTGAAAATTCTAGACAGAGGTTGGGCAATGAATGGTGCTGCCAGTTTTAAGAGTTTAGGCTTGATGCCATCAGAGCCCACACTGGTTTTATCAGAGATAGAGTTCAGTAAGCCAAGTACTTCAGATTTAGTTACTGCCTTAAAGTAAAAAGGGGGGAGGGGAATGAGGAGTCGGTGGGTGGAGTAATTATGGGTGAAGGCTGCATGGGGAGGAACGCAGATGTGAAACTGGATAGGTCTGTGAATTGTTTATTAAAGGCTTCAGCAATGGTCCTAGGGTCATTGCAGTGGACTCCATTTATGACCATGTCATCTTCAAGGTGAGTTTTTTAATCCTAGAAATGCTTTTACATGTGCCCAGAATTTCCTGGGGTCACCAGATGCTTCCAACAGTAGCCCCTTACAGTAAGAGCTTTTTGATAGCCTGATCTGCTTTTTACAAGCATTTCTCTGTGCCCTATATGTCTGGAAGTCGGTATTGAGGTTAGATTTCCTAAATCATCTCCCAGCTCTTATCCCTGGCATGCAGTGCTGCTAGGAGATCTTTGTGTAACCACCTGGTAGGTTTTACTAGAACACGTCGGGTCACAAGGTGTGTGTGACTATTTTGGATTGCTAGAAATTGGTCTAGAAAATAGTCAAGAGCTGTTTGAGCATCAAGGGCCTGAAAAAGGTAAGACCAATTAATGGAAGAAACTTCATATAGGAACTTTGCTTGATTTAGGGTGGCATAGTTCCTGAAGGTGATATAGCATAGTGGCAGAGATTGTGAGCAAGAGTGTTGCCATATGCAAAAGATGGGGGGAGTGATCAGATATAGAGTCAGGAAGGATGCCTGCATCTGTAATTCTGTCAACCCTATTTGTTAATATCCAGTCCAAGAGCATGCTGGATGTTCCTTTAGAGGAGATCCTTGTGGACACAGTTATTACTTTGTGAAGGTGATAGTCTTGAATTGTAGCTAGAAGTGAGCTATGAGGTTGCCCTAGCCAATTTAGATTCATATCTCCGAGGATTAGTAGTTCACTGTAGCCTGCTATTTTTACTGCTTCCTCAAGCAAATTTGTGAAGGCAGACAGCCCTCCATAAGGCGGATTGTAGGCTGTAGTTATGTGTAGTTTCTTAGAGCCCAGATGTAGGAGTGCATGAAGGGATTCACATGTGGAGGATAGTGGGATCTTAGTCAGCGAGACATTAAGATATGTCTTATAAAACAACGCAACACCCCCTTCCCACTTTGGTGATATTCTGTCATGTCTGAGGAGATTGTAATCTTTTAACGAGCAGACAGAGTCAGGGGTGGATGGTTTGAGCCATGTCTCCGATAGGCACAGTATGTCAGGATTATGTATGGAGACCCATGCCTCTAGATCAGTGAGATTTCTCATAAGGCTCCTAATGTTTAGGTGGGCTAAGCGAAGCCCTGTAGTGGTGGCCCAGGAGACATTGTTACCCATCTGATGATGTGGAGGACCAGGGTTCAATTTCACATCGCCAGCCAGTAGGATAGCAAGCAGCAGTGCATGCCAGAGCTTGCGATGGAAGCACAGGGAGACAGGTGTGATTTCAGGGCTTAATGTATAGCTTATGTAGGCAGCAAGCCGACCATTTAGATATCTGAGGATTAGTAGTAAAGTGAGATCAAAGCAGTCAGCAGGTCTGACCAATTGATTAGAAAAGTGGAAATCAGCATTCGGGTGTTCCTGTTTGGAATAATTATGGGAGGATATGGGCAGGGAAAACTGGGCAAAGAAATGGAGTAATAGACAGATAACAAGCAAAGGCAGAATTTTCCAAGACATGATGTGTGGTCACAGGAAAGAATTCACGATTTTGAGCAGGAAGTTAGCTGCTGAAGAGAAGAGAACACACGATCACTTTAATAAACAACAGAGTACTAGCGTTCAACAGAACACCCCTAGTGGTAGATTCTTATAAGGAGCAAATGGCAAAGTGGCCTGTTAGCTTCTACCTGAAACTAACAAACACAGAAACTGACAAGAGTGAGCTATATAAGCAAATGCCCAGAGCCCAGATAGGGCGGGCGTGTGGGGGTGGGCGGGGTTTAGCTGAGAGAGTCACAGCCTGCTTTACTCAAATACTGGAGTCCACTGAAGTGTGAGTGGCACCGTTTCAGTGTGTCTGCTACTGCACACAAAATTCAATTACTTGTAACAAGCTTCTGCAATAATTAATTGAAGCTTGCAAGAGCTGCTGTGTAGATTTAAAATCGAAATTAGTTCAGGGTTGGTGCAGCAGTGATCCTCAGTGTAACTGAAGGGGCTCAGAGGAGCAGGATTTTGTCCCGAGGATTTAGGCTCCAAACCAAGATTTAAATTTCTCGGTTGTCAAGTGTTCGAACAAAGGACTGTGATGGCGAACTCCGAGTTACCTGCTCGTGTGGGTCAGCAGGCGGGCAGTCTCCTGATTACAGGACTGCCTTGCAGGAGTTTCGCTGGGCTGGTTCCGGAGCATCCGAGGCATGCCCAGGCAGGCGGAGAAGTCCTGCTCATGTGGGTCGGCGGGCAGGTGGTCTCCTGATTACAGGACTGCCTTACAGGGGTTTCACTGGGCTGGTTCTGGAGCATCTGAGGTGTGCCCAGGCAGGCGGGGAAGTTCTGCTTGTGTGGGTCAGCAGGCAGGCGGTCTCCTGATTACAGGACTGCCTTGCAGGGGTTTCGATGGGCTGGTTCCAGAGCATCCGAGGCGCACCCAGGTGGGCGGAGAAGTCCTGCTTATGTGGGTCGGCAGGCGGGCGGTCTCCTGATTACAGGACCGCCTTGCAAGGGTTTTGCTGGGTTGGTTCCAGAGTGTCTGAGGTGCACCCAGGCAGTAAAATACAGTGCTGCCAGTAATTCGTTATGAAGAGTTCTTGACCCCACATCACTCAGTGTCACTCTATTGGTAACTTGTGCTGATGTTATTTTCAGGCGCAGCACTCCTGCAATTTGGAAAATTTGTTAAGCTACTCCTTTAATGAACTAATCTCACATCATTTTGAGAAATATTTTATGCTATATGTGCAACCAGTTTCCAAAACCTTTTGTGGGTTAATTGAACTAATTGAAATGTTAATTAATTACACATGTGTTCCAGCAATTGTATGTAATACTATGTATTTCTGTTCATGCAACCTATGTAAAACTATGTGATTCTGTATGTCTGTATTCTGTAAATATGTGAAAAATCTGTTATCTGGCTTGACTGTACTCTGTAAATTGTGTTAACCATGTGTGTCCTCTCTGTGACGAGGTACCTTTGTAAACGTGCTGCTGGCTCAAAGGTTGTAAATCCGGTTATACAATAAATAAATAAATAAAAATGGGTCTGTTGATTTCCTTGATATCTTGTGACATTCCCATATACGCAATTGTTTTGTGTCTGTGTGGTCTGCAAAATTTCTTTCTGCTGGAACCATTTGAAATCATTTTTGTGCTACTAGCATTTTACATATTTGTTGTGCACTGATGTCGTTTTGTTTAGTTTGTTGTGCACTGGTGTCGTTTTGTTTAGTTTGTTGTGCTGGCATTATTTTATGTAACTAGAAGCAGTGGGATTTAATGGGTAGACCACCAGCTTAGGAACCATAAGATTCTAGCTTAGTAGTGCCAGATTCTGACTGTGTTATATTGAGCAGGTCACTTCACTTCACAGTGCTCTAGTCCACCCATCTGTAGAAATGGGTAGATACAGGACCCCCTGGAAATGAGATGTTGCATCTCAGCCTGGCTATCCTGGATAAATAAGTTGCAACATAAAATAGTCAGATGACTCTTTTGAGGGTTCTTTTCAAAAGGTTAGCAAATCACTAAAAATGTTAGCACTCTGCTAACTGGGAAATGCAGGGTTGGATGGGGCAAAGGCCATATTCAGAAGCCTCTGGTGCATGGTGCTGTCCTAATCACACAGGAGCACAGAATATAATGCTGCGCCCATGCAAATGAATGATCCCTCTTGCATACTGAGTGTGACAGTATATTCAGATGTTTTGAAAGTGATAAACAGCCTCCATCATAGTGCTATTTAATGTTTTCAAAACCCTGCTTATCTCTGTGCTCAGTAGGGTACGAACACCCACCCCCCTTAGCCAAGTGCCAGGTAAAGAACTGAAAGCAGGAGGTTTCAATCCATGCCAGTGTCCCCACTCCATCCCTGATTGCTGTGAATATGCTCTGGTATACTTTTAGAACTAATCCCTAGCATCTAGTGGTCTCCCCACCCCGATCACCATAAAGATGCCCCAGTATACTTTGTTGAACTTATCTCTGGTATCTAGGTCCTCACCCCCTGATCACTGTAGTTATGCCCCCATATACTTTGTTGAACTAATTTATGGCCTCTGGTGGTTGCCCTCCAATCACTAATCCAATCCCTTCACCACTGATCAACAGTCTGCCCCCCTTCCCATCCTGCCCAGTCAGTACCCTTCAACCTCCCCCATCAGTGATCCCACTTTCTCTAGTAATAATAGAGAATCCTAGAGACAGCAACTGGCACAACCACTCTGCTCACCACCTCAACCAGTCACTGTCTGATTGACAGGGAGCAAGCTCACACCTGCTGTAGAAACTGTTGTTGGTTGGTAGTTGTGCTGTGGTGGTGAGTGGAGGGGGCTATACCTGCTGCTGATTCCTGGATTTTTTTATGTATATTGGTGTGAGTACATGAGGGGTGAGTAGGGAGGGTCCTTAGTGGGAGGGATACACGGGGAGATCAGATTGTCAAATGGGAGGTGAGGGATCTGATTAGAGATTGAGAGGTAGGGGTTCCACAGGACAGCAGGAAGTAGTTCAACAAAGTATACCAAGGCGTACTTATAATAATAATAATAATTTTATTTATATAGCACCTTTCAATATATCAAGGTGCTGAACAACTTAAAACAATTCAAACACTACATAAACAAACATGTACATAAAATCAGCATACAACAAGATAAAATATATGATAATAAAATCCAAGCATTAATAAATAACTAATTATCTAAAAAAGCCATGCTCCACAGGTAAGTTTTCAAATCCTTTTTAAAGAGTTCCACGGAGGTGCACTGCCGTAACCGACATGGTAGTACTTACAGCAATCAAGGACGGGGGAGGGGGACTGAACACCAGAGATTAGTACAACGAAGTATACCAGGGCATACGTACAGCTACTGGGGTAGGGATACCACTAGATGCCAGAGATTAGCTCAACAAAGTATACTGGAGCATATTCACAGTAATCAGAGGTAGAGGCCACTAGACACCAGGGAATGGGTCAGAACAGTATGTAGGGTTATATTTACAGTGATCAAGGAGTGGGACCACTAGGCACCAGGGACTGGGTCTACAAGGACACAACAGTTTACAGGGGCAGAAGATGGAAGATCAGTGTGGGTGGGGGTGTGGCACAGATCCTCACCATGCTTCCATGCTGTCATGCATGGCAGCTGCTCACTTTCAGCTGCTCCAGCGCTACTTCCAGCTCTGTATGGGCTAGCAGATCTGGCTAGGAATCCAAGCCAGCTGCCTGCAACCACCAGCCCACTCGGGAGCACCGCAAGCTGCTCCAGCACTACTTCCAACCCTGAACGAGCTAGTGGACCTGACCAGGAACCCAAGCCAGCTGCTTGCAACCACCAGCCCTCTCAGTAGCACCACAAGGTACACTCTCAGCCCTTGGAAACCGTAACTTGAGCGCTGCCTTTCTGATTGGCTCCTTCTTCCTGTAGCTGGCTCTCCATTGGTCACTTTACAGCCGCATGCTGCCTGCTATTGGTTCTTCTAAATCTGCCCGAATTTTTTGAATCCCTGCTAGTGTAGTGCTATTTTCAGTGCTTTCTCTTACCCTATTTTTTAACTTTATGACCATGCCAAAATGTACTGCTGAAACTGTTTATTTTTATTGTAACCTCGTGCTGAAAATTAACTTAAAGCATTAATGTTTTGTGCATGTTTAGAGTGATTTTCACTATGTTTCCTGGTATTTCTGCTGCATTTCCTGCCTTAATCTTTCTGCCAAACTAGTTGCCCTAATACCTCTGCTCACAAACCTTTTTTCTTTTCTTTGTTCTCCTTGTTGCTACTGGTGAAAAACCCTGCTCCCCCCTCCTGTTTCTCTCCTTGCCTCTTCTCCCATGCGTACTCTTCATACTGATTCCCTGAGCTATTGTTTCAGCCTCCTGATCCGCCCACTGATTTGTGGCGAGGTGCCTACTCAGGCCTATATCCCTGACTGATCTTTCCCTTCTCTCTCTCTCTCTCTTTCAGCTGCTCCAGCGCTATTTCCATCCCTGAATGGGCTAGCGGACCCAACCAGGAACCCAAGCCGGCTGTCTGCAACCACCAGCCTGCTCAGTAGCACTTGAGCATCATATTTCTGATTGGCTCCTTCTTCCTGTAGCTGGCTCTCTATTGGTTACTTTACAGCAGGTTGTTGCCTGCTATTGGTTCTTCTAATGCTGCCTGAATGTTTTGAATCCCTGCTACTGTAGCACTGTTTTTGGCACTTTCTCTTACCCTGCTATTTTGTCCTGCTCTCCCACTCTGTCCCCGGCCTCTATTAAATATTTCTTCTCCCCCCACAGCTATCCCGGCCACTTTCCCCTCCTCTCTCCTGAGTGGTGCTTGCCCCTGGTAGGTCTTCTTCTTAAGGGGACTGTCGCTTCCTGGAATCTCTGTCCTCCTCTAATTTGCCCCTTAAACAAGGGATCGTTCCTCTTGCATTTGGTTTAGCTCCATCACTGCACCCACTTTCACCATGACACTGCACTCGGTCACTTTTTCACTGCTCACTTCACAACAATGCCTCCACTGCTTAACATGCTGTCTTTAGGATTAGTGCTACTTTCATTGCCAATCCTATCTGGGAAAGTGTATGATGAGCCTCTTATGTCTTCCCAACGCACATGTGATAGCGACCCCCTCAATGTCTACCACACCATTACCTCATCTGTCGGCATTGATATCACAGGTCCTAACAATTATGGTGAGTTGGCTCTGCCCTCTTGTTTTTTGGCGGTGAGCTGCCTCATCTGGCAACTTCCTCTACCTTCCCTGCTTAGATTTGTTATTCATATGGACAAAAGTAATGCATGGAGTACATTGAGAAGACTGCACAAAATTGGTTACAATCAATGAAAGGACTATCTGCGCAGATTGGCCCTGCTACTGCTGCTCCTTTCAGGCAATATACACCCCAACCGTGGCCCCCCCAAAAAAATGGATGCCTCTCATAAGAAATCTGGCATGCTTACCTTTGCCTCAATCAACATCTGCAGCCTCACTGCTATGCTAGGTAACTTGCAGGCCTGGGTTTCTCTACACAACCCAGACGTTCTGTCAGTAGTCAAAACATGACTCTCACCCAAAATCCCTGATGCATCTATTCTTATCCCTTGCTATATAGTTTTCAGACAGAATGGGTTGTCAAATCAAGGAGGAAGGTGTGCGACCTACCTGAGGGACAACATACAGGGTTTCTCCTGTTGCTGCCCAGCATTGGGGACAACATACAGGCAATTGCCATTAAGGTGTTCCTTGGAGCACATAACAAAACCATTACTGTCCTATCCATTTACATCCCACCTAGACAAGCTGTCCATGACCTTGACTCTTTACTGGGCTGCTTAGGTAGTCTAAGTCTTAATGCTGAAGATTTACTACTTGGTGACTTCAGTGTCAACTGGCTCTACTCTGAGGCTAGCCCCTTTGAGGAAGCAATGTTTGCAGCTCACTTCACACAACTCATTGAGACCCCCACAAGAATGAACTATAGGACTGGCACAAGTACCTTACTTGATTGGGTACTCTCAAACCACCCTGAGCACATATCAGACACTACTGTACTCCCAGATGCTATCAGCGACCACTCCACTGTCTGGTTCTGTTGATCGAATAAGTTCTCCAAACCACCTGCCAGATCAATAACCAATAGGGTCCTTATTCGGGGTCATCTCAGCCTACTGAAATCAAATCTTCTTAATACTGACTGGTCAGTAGTCCTCAGGTCCAGTGATGTCGACTGTGCGCTTAAGCATTTCATCCACCTTTTCAACGCAGTATGTGACAAACACGATCCTTTTAAAAAATGCTAAATCAAAGGTCCCTTTACCCCTGGCTATCTCCTGTCATTATTGAACTCCTGAACAATAGGGACCATCTCTGGCATGTAGTTAGGACCTCAGGTAATCAATCTGACATCCAGAACTATAGAAAGGCCAGAAATACATGTACCAGGACTATCCAAATAGCAAAAAAACAATAAATATGCCCTTGACTGGACCTGGAACGATGGCAGACAGTTCTGGAGTAATCTAAAAGAGGTCACGGGCAAGGAGCCCAAATCTGCCCCACCATGCTTAATATTGGTGGCACCCCTACCCTTGACCCTAAAACCATCACAAACATGTTTAATAATGCTTTCACCGATCTCAGTGGTGTCCTTCCCTCTGATTTCTTCTCCCATTCCACCCCAGGTGAACCCAAACAGCCCTTGGTGCACCCTCCTTTTTACTTCAGGATCATCATGGTAAATGAAGCCAAGAAATATCTTCATAAGGTGCTAGGTAAAGTGAGATTCAGTGGAGATACCCTAGATCTCAAATTTGTCATCCTCTCCCTGGAAGAAATCCTGATTCCCTTAACCCACATCATTAACTTATCCCTTAGGCACTCCCAATTCCCATAAAACTGGAAATCTGCTGTAGTGACACCTGTACATAAGAGTGGTGATTGAGCCTTACCTAGGAACTACAGACCCATTTCCATTTTCCCGCGACTCTTGAAAGCGTTAGAGAGAATTGCAGCTGACCAGCTAGTAGAATATATGGAAAAATACCAGCTACAATGCTAAGAACAACATGGGTTTAGGACTGGACACAGTACCACAACAGCACTTCTCGGCTTCATGGGCTTTATCCACAAATCCTTGCATCAAGGTCATCTTGTTGGGGTGGCATACATGGATTTAACAAAAGCTTTTGATACAGTAAATCATGTCCTTCTAGCTGATCAGCTTACAACAACTGGTCTCTATGCCGACATTGTCACCTGGTTTTGAAGCTACCTACAAAACCGCTCACAACTGGTGAAGACAGGAACTGTCCTCTCCGACAGTAGACCTGTCTGCTCAGGTGTCCCACAGGGGTCGATCTTGGGTCCCTTCCTAGTCAGTATCTTCCTGAATAGTCTCCCTCTTGCTTGCCAGGGATGCATCCTTCTCTACGCAGATGATGTGGCTCTCTTTTCCAGTGGCTCTGACCCCACAGTTCTGAAGAACAAGCTTCAATCAGACTTTGCTAGCAACAAAAGGTGGTTCAGTTACCATAAATTGATAATGAACTACAAAAAGACAAAAACTATGTTGTTCTTCTGCCCACAAAACAAACATAGACACTATCCTCTCTCAATTTGTTATGACATGGGATCCCCACAGGAACTTGTTCATCTTTTAAATGCCTGGGGAATATGTCTGACAGCACCCTTTACTATGCCCTCCATATTGACAATACTGCCAAAGCTGTCAATATGCGCATTGGTCTGCTTCATAGTCACAAACTTAGTCTGACTCCAGAAGCCCTTAGTTTAGCCATTCACAGCTCGGTGGTTTCCCTAGTTAACTACAGGCTGGTAATCTATGGGTCATCGGCAGACACGTCCCTTCGGCACATTAAAATGGCACTTAACAAAGCCTGTTGGCTCATCACAGGAGCATCACGCATGACTCACATCTGTGACCTGTAGGCTCAGGCAAATTGGCTCCTATTCAGTGGAAGACTAAAATACCAAACCTGTCTGTTGGGAAAAAAAATAAGCCTAGGTATGTTGCCCCCTGAGGTCTAACAGCTTCTCATCCCTTACATCAATCCTCGCCATACCTGGAGCCTGGAGAGCCAGTTCTTCATGACTCCTCATTGCCACACCTCCCAAGGCCAAAGGTCCTTCACTTACCGAACCCCTCACTGGTTCAGCTCCCTTTGTGAAAATATATCTTTCACACCCACCTTGGGGGCATTTAAATAGAAACTCAAGCAGCAATTAGTGTCTAGTTCCTCCTCCACTTCTGTTTCACTCTTTCCCCTTCTGCTGCTTCTCCCCCATGCCTTGATGAACCCCTTCACCCTTCCCAATGCACCACATACTTTTCTCCTCTCTACCAAGCTTCCTTTCCTTTTACCCCACCCCCAGCTAATTAGACCTACTGGTTTTCTCTTTATCTATTGTCCTGCCATTGTAGACTTCCCTGCCTAGTAGATACTGTCCCCGCTGTATACCCTTCCAACAAGACCCCTAGGCTGCTTTTCTTTTCTGTCCATTCTGGACCCAGTCACTGCCTGTTTTCTTGTCTTTCCTCCAGCACTTAGCAACCTGGCAAACATTATACAATGCCTATTACAACTGCACTTGTTTAACTCAGTTTGTTAACTTTTACTTATCCTGAGTTTAAGCTCTGTATTCACTTGATGATTGTCCTAATTAATGTTGTTTTTTTGTATTTCTCTGACATGGAACCTGTGTAACAAGCTTTCATCTCAAAGGTGTTAATCTGAGACCATAATAAATAAAAAAATTAAATAAATAAGCCAATAATGGCATGCAAATGGCCCCTTAATGCCTGCTATGCCCTATGGGCTTATTGGCATACCACAACTGAATATGGCTTACAAAAGCATTACTACTATTCCATTTGGTGTTCTCTAACATAGAAACAAAGAAGTTGTCAGTAGAAAAGGATCCATTGACCCATCCAGTCTGCCCTAAAAATAACCTGCCTAATGTGTCACTGCAGACCCTACTTAATCTGCAGCCTTTCCCCCTTCCGGTCCTGTTACCAAGGTTCCCCTGTGCCTATCCCATGCATGCTTGAATCCTGCTACTGTTTTGGTATCTACCACCTCTGCTGGTACTCTGTTCCAGGCATTCACCACCCTCTCCATGAAGAAGTACTTCCTCACATCCCCGTTGAGCCTCCCCCTTTCCAGTTTCATATCATGCCCCTTTGTTCTTGAGCATATCTTCCTATTAAAAAGGCCACCCTTTTGTATCTTATTAATACCCTTGAATGTTTCTTTCATGTCTCCCTTCTTCCTTCTGTCCTCTAGAGAGTACATATTTAATTCCTTGAGTCTGTCCTCATAGTGCTTCTCTTGCAGGCCATGCACCATTTTGGTTGCTCTCCTCTGTACTGCCTCTACCCAATCTACTGTATGTCCATCCTGAGGTGTGGCCTCCAGAACTGGACACAGTGTTCCAGGTGGGGCCTCAACCTTGATCTGTACAGGGATAACACCACCACCCTCTTTCTGCTTGTGACACCCCTCCTTATGCACCCCAGCATATTAACCTTTCATACTGCCTTATCACACTTCTTGCCACCTTCAGATCAACAGATATGATGACCCTCAAGTCCCTTTCCTGTTTTGTTGTTGTCACTTCTTCCCCTCAATTGGAATGTTGCCCTTGGGTTCCTGTGCCCTTCGTACATAATTTTGCACTTTTTAGTATTGAAACCTGTTTGTCATACAGTTTCCATTCCTCCAGTTTTATCAGGTCATTCCTTATTTTGTCTATCCCTCCAGGTGTGTCCACTCTTTTGCAGATTTTCATGTCATCTGCAAACAGGCATACTTTCCCTTCCAGCCCTTCTGTGATGTCACTAATGAAGACATTGAAAAGGACTGGTCCCATAACTGACCCCTGTGTTACTCTGCTGGTTACCTCTCTTTCCTCTGAAAAAAAAAAACGCTTATCACCACCCTCTGGCTTCAGTTACTCAGCCGATTTTGTACCCAATTTACTATCTTTGGCCCCAATCAGATGTTGTCCACCTTGCTACCAATCTTCTGTGTGGAACGATGTTGAAGACTTTACTGAAATCTAGGTAGGTCACATACACTGCCCCTCCCTGTTCCACTCCTCTGGTCACCCAGTTGAAGAAATCAATCAGGTTTGTCTGGCAAGATCCCCCCCCCATGAACCCATGCTGTCTTGGGTCCTACAACCCACTGGCCACAAAGTATTCTACAGTCTTTTCTTTTAGTAGTGATTCCATAAGTTTACCCACCACTGACGTCAGGCTTACTGGTCTGTAGTTCCCTACCTCCTCCTTATTCCCACTCTTTTGAGGTGGAACCATATACAGTACGTTCTCCTTCAGTCCCTTGGTACCACCCCTGTAACCAGTGACTGACTGAACAGGGCTGTTAGGGGTACAGTGAGCTCCATCATAAGTTCCCTCAGTATCCTGGAGTGCAACCTGTCTGGTCCCATTGCCTTATCCACCTTTAGTTTCTCTAGTTTCTTGGGGACTTTTCCCTCTGTAAACAGGCTAGTATCTATCTCCCTTCCATTAATACCCTTTATTTCTATCTGTGGTCCATCACTCACCCCCTGTTTTGTAAATACCGAACAAAAGTACTTGCTCAATATGTCTGCCTTCTTCCAGTCCTCCTCCACACTCCCCCTCCCTTTTAGTGTTAATATCCCTGCTTTTTTCTTCTTCTTTTCACTTATATATCTAAAGAATGTTTTATCCCTCTTTTTAAATGACTTGACCATGGTCTCCTCTGTCTATGCCTCGGCGCTCCTAACTGCCTTTGCTGCCTCCCTTAATTTCTTCTGATGACCCTCTCTGTCCTCTTCCTCCTGCGTTGCCTTGTACAGTACCTCTTGAATGCTAACTGCTTTGCCTTCACTTTCCCTGCTACTTCTTTGAAGAACCATAGTGATCTCTTTTTCCTCCTGTTCTTCATAATCTGCTTGACACAGAGGCTTGTTGACTTCTCGATGGCATTCCTTATTTCTGCCCACATCTTCTCTACCTCCTCCAGTTTCCCTATTCCTGCCAGTGCTTTACCCAGGCACTCTCCCATTTTCCTGAAATCAGCCCTCTTGAAGTCCAGGACATTTGTTTTCATGTGGTTTGTTTTTGACTCAGTTCTGACCCTGAACCACATTGTGTGATGGTTGATTATCCCTAGATTGCTCCACACTGTGATGTGAGTGACACTATCCCCATTTGACAGTACCAGGTCCAGTATGGACCCCCCCATGTGGGTTCACTGACCAGCTGCCTGAGAAATGCCCCCTGTAAAGAGTCCAGGATTTCCCTACTTCTACCTGTTGCTGTGGCTGGAATGCTCCAATCTACATTTGGCATATTTAAATCCTCTAACAGCAAAACCCCCCCTTTGTTAGCCATCCCTCGGATGTCATCCATCATTTCCCTATCCACTACATCTCCTTGTGCTGGAGGTCTGTAGATCACCCCTGTATGAATAACCGCCCCTTTCCTTGTCTCTAGTGAAACCCACAGTACCTCTGCTTCTCTTTGCTCCCTTTGTACTTCTGTGGCCTTTATGCTCTCTCTCACATAAAGAGCCACCCCTCCTCCCTTTTTGCTCATCCTGTCCCTCCTGAATAGAGCATACCCTGGTATGGCCACATCCCAGTCCTGGTTATCATTTAACCAGGTCTCTGTAATTGTGACTATATCCGGGTCTGCTTCCACCATGGTGGCCTCTAGGTCTGCAACCTTGTTGGCCAGAGTTTGAGCATTGGCACACATGGCTCTCCAGATTTTACTTCCCCCACCCTTTTTTTTTGCCCATTTGCCCTCCTTCATTGCCTCCCTTATTACATTCCCCCTCTCTTCTTCCCTGTCCTACCTGATTTATTCCTTGTATATGTGTTTTTTGGGATAACTGCTGCTGCTGCTCTCATTAGCATGTGGGGGCGGACAGCTCATGCCCTTCTGCTTCTGCCTGCCCCCTTCCCATAGCTAGTTTAAATGCAAACTAATGTAGCATTTAAACCTTTCACTGAGGATCCCAGTTCCCATTCTGGATAGATGCAGGCAATTGCCTCTGAAGAGGACTCTATCCCTGCAGGTGAAGTCCCAGTCCCAAATGAATCTGAATCCCTCCTCACTGCACCATTTCTTCAACCAAATGTTGAAGTTTGTAGTACAGAGACTCCTGTCTTCTCCCTTGTCAAGGACAGGAAGCACCTCCAAGAAAGTAATGGATTTTGCCACTAGCCCCAGACCCCTCCCCAATCTCCTGAACTCCTTCTGTACAGCTTCTGGCTCCTCCCCAGCCAGGTTATTTGTCCCCAATTGGACAATGATGTTCAGCTTTCCCTTCCTGCCTTCCCAGTGATCCTTATGATCCTCCTTCCATCCCTTCTAGCTGTGGCACCTTACCTCTCTCTCCTCCTCCGGTCCTGTCCCTAGTTGAATATCCATTACAAATGAGTCCCTCACTAGGATTTGCTTCCTCCTCCTGTGGGGTCCACTCTCCCTCTTTGGGTCTCCACCTTGGAGGACCTCTACATTCATCCCAGTCACTACCTTGGGTGCATCAGTGGGACAATCTTACCCTGCCAGTGTGGTGTAGGAGTTCTATAGCGGTATGGGTTGAGGGATGTGCATTTGCTCCACCATCCTAATCCTCCCTGAGCCCACTATTGTCCAGCTGCTCCTCTTTCTTGGCACCCTTTAAGGCTGCAGTGGTGGTCTAGGTGGTCTCAGGATTGGGGTGGAGGTCCTCCTAACCCAAGCCACATTGGCCTTCAGTCTGGCAACCTCCTCCCTCAGTTCAGAGATGTGCATAGAGATGGAGCAGCACCACAGTGTCCAAAAGGTCTGCTTGAAGATTGTCACCCTGCAGCCACTGCACTGCATGTCGTTGAGGCACTGGTCAAGAAGCATAGCAAAAACCAGGAGCAGTTATAAAATTCACAAATAGCATTTTATTATTATCAATAACAGTAAAATAAAAAATAAAAATAGGATGCGGTAACTATTTACAGAGGCAGTATAAACAGATAAAACAAAGTCCTTCATCTGAGATTATCTCTAATTCCAAGATTCAGTCTCTCCCCAGCAAAAAAATTGCTACTCTTGTCATAACAAGCCTTTGTAAGGTAATTAACGTTATCCTGAGCTCATTAAGGAGACATATTGTTTTTCACAAAATGTTCTTGTCAGTTTCTTTGCAGGTGCAACAAATAGAACATGGTATCCCAGAACTGACCTCTTGTTGATAGCTCTGCAAAGAGTTTGCAGACAAGCTTGAGAGGAGCTCAAACTGCATCTCAGGTTAGCCCCCTAAATTCCAAATAGCTTTTTGCAGTCATTTCAACAATATAACTATACACAGTTTCAAGCAAAGGGATCTCTGTATCACTTACAGATTCACAGATGTTTCATAACTGCAGATATGCAAGGGGGAGAAAAGACAGAAACAGCAAGTGAAAGCAGACAAATAGTGAGAGGTGAAGAATCATGAGACCGTCAGAATGATCAGTTCCTAGGTCTCATGAGAACATTCAGTTGCACAACCAGATAGACAAGAGACAGAAGAGGAGAGGATAGAACAGATCCTTGCATTTAACTCTTTCCACATAATAAATGGGACAGGGTCTTATTCAACCCTGTCACATACCCCCCCCTTTAAGAGGAAACCTGTTTTAAAAAAAAAATGTTTCCAAACCTTTCCAGTAATTCTCTTCTAACATTAGCTTATAACCTATACAGTTCAGTTCATATGCAGTATAGCAAACTGAGAAGTTTAAACTTGCACATTTTGTTTTGTCAACCTTCAGAATTCTTGAATCCTGATCCATATCTTGACAGAAAATCAGCACCGACAATCTCTTTTCCAGATTTGTGCATCACTTTAAATTTAAATGGCTGCAGTGCCAGGTACCACCATGTGATTATGGAATTGTTATCTGTCATTTGGTAAAGCCAACAGAGAGGATTGTGATTTGTTATAAGTACAAAGTCAGCTCCTAGTATATAAAACTTAAGGGACTCCATGGCCTTCTTTGCTGCAAGGCATTCCTTTTCAATGGTGAAGTACCTTTTTTCTCTGTCATGCACCTTTCTACTGATATACAGAATGGGATGTTCCTTCTCTTACAGAAATATAGGTGTGCTGTGTTCATACAGAATGCATACCACATGCTTAATTGTGCAATGTTTGCATGCGGTTCACATACACAGAGTGAACCTATGTGAACCAGGTCTAGAAAGCAAATCAGGTTTGCATAATGCAAGCTTGACATGTGCATAGCAGGTACGCTAGTGTGAACATCTTCTAAAAATTGCATCAGGTTCGTGTGTTGCACACTTGACATGAGTGCAGCAGTTAAGCTGGTGTGAATATCGTTTAAACATTACATCAGGTTCATGTGCAGCATGCTTGCCATGTGTGCAGCAGCTAAGCTGGTGCAAATCTCATCTAAAAACACAGTTTCTATTTCTTATACTACTGCTAGCAATAAGTAATTAAAATACAGGTACATTTATATTTGAATTCCCATAAAAAATTAGGTAAACTCATTAATTCTGATTCTTTTACTAGTTGTTTAATGGTTTTTCATTTGTGTCATTAAATTGCCATCAATTTGTAAAGTATTGTTTGCTTATTGCATTAAACGCCTAGGATATAGCCAGTCAACATCCCCCATTCCAGATGTACAAAGAGGGGCCTCTGTGTTGTGAAGCCTATCCTTTTTGTTTTGCACCATGCAAATCCCTTATGCATATTTAGTGCTACAAATGTGTTTCTCCATGTCTGTTTTATCTCACTTACTTTCCCATTGTCATTCTGTATTAAGCATATACACGATAGTCATGCTCAGCACTCTTTGTGCTAAGTAGGGTCTTGGAACCATGCACCATACTTCACATTTTGTCACTGAAATGAGGGACATGGACACTCAAAATGAGGGACAGTGAGGGAGACTAACCCACATGATGATCAGGACACATTATGAAACATGGAGTTACAGTACCTCAGAACACAGTGGAAACCATTGCATTAGCACCTGAGAATGAATTTCTACCATTAAGCAGGGATGCCATTTCAGTAGGGCAGAGAGGGGCAGTTGCCCCCTTGTATTTGTGCCTAGGTTGTTCTTATGGTGTGGCAATAATGGTTTTAAATTTGGATTTAACCTTTTGCACAATAAGTGCTCACCTGGCCTATGTGTGGTAATGCTGCAGACTGTGTCTGTATTGTGTTGTTCACTCTCTCCACCTATTAGCGGTGGCACAATCACCTGTGATGTGGATGAGCTCCAGCCAAGAAAAAGCACGTTAGTCTTGCAAGTGCAACACTGTCTGTCCCACCACAGAGTAGACAGACTGTACACTACAGCTTGGAGGAGTCAGTGAGCACTGAACTCCCAATAGCAGTGTTGTGACAGCACATTTTTGTTGTTCTGCTCTTAGTGAGTCTCTGTCTGTTCTGGTGACTGAAGGGGAAGAGGATGAGCTAGAAGCTAGCTCAAGACTAGGCTGCCTACTTCCTCTACTAGGCTTGGCTTGCAAAAAAAAACAGCACAGACCCCCATGGCAGCAAGCTAGGGTTTGCAGCAGTGATGACAGCGGTGTGGGTGGCCTTCATAGGCCTTGATCAGTGCAGTGCAGCAGCTGCAACAGCAGCAACCAAGCAAGAAGCAAGCAACCCAGGTTGGGTGGGTTCAGATGGCAAGGTGACTTGGTTGTGAACCATGTTGGAGACCTGGGATGGTCAGTTCTAGCATCCAGCTTCTGGCGAAGGAGAGAGGAGGAGTGGACTGAAAACTGGGCTGGTGGCACACTATGCCAGCCTGTAGGTTCTGGCCATATGGCCAGGTACTGTAAGTAAAAGTAAATATTTTTTTTTTAACAAGGGGATTGGGGAAGGAGGAGGAAGCACTGAAATATTGATGCATTTTTCACATTTCTTCACCTTTTGGCAGCTTCATGACCCATAGGAGATGGGTATTGAATGAAATGGAGTCATGGAGAAAAATACGGACAACGTTCCTTTTGGGGGGGGGGGGCAGAACTTCATCCAGGAAATAAATTGGTTAGTAACTGGGAGGGTTTAAACTCATATCTGATGCACTGCTCTGGGGTATATACAAATGAATGTTATACATTTGAATTTTTCCTGATTTGCATGTCACAATTCAGTCAAATCTAACAAGTTGTACCTTTTAGAGATGTTACAGACATTCTAGAACTGTCCCTTGCATTCACAGACAGTTGAGTGATATTATTTGCATAGGCCATTGGAGCCCCACTATAGTCAGGCCTTATGACCCCCCTATTAGAAGCTGACCTCCACATCCCATGCTCAGGCACATTATGACAAGGGCAAAGTAAACTGTAGGGTATGCACCATTGAAATGAATGGGGATATTTTTAATTACTGTTTTATACATTATTGATGGAAGTTGGAGATTAATGAAGGCCACGCTTGACTAACAAGGGCCTTGTTAGTAGAACAGTGGCCTTCATTATTCTCCAACTCACCATCATAACATATAAAATAGTAATAGAAAATACCTCCATTCATTTCAAGGAGTACACCCAGCATTCTGACCCATGGATATCATCTCTTAAAGACCCCTGCCTCTGGCTCCCTAGTACTCAAGAAAGAGACTTCTTACTTATATCTGCACTTGGTGGGTTGTCTGTAGTAGCATGGCCATGTGTTGAATCTAAGCAGCTATACATTTGACCATTCCTCCAACCTTGCCAAGTCCCTTTTCATCCTTTCCACCCCACCTTGTGTATCAACCCTGTTACAGATCTTTGTGTCATCTGCAAAGAGACATACCTTCCCCTCCAGTCCCTCCGCAATGTCATTTCTAAAGATATTAAAAAGGACCGGCCTCAGTACTGAACCTTGTGGTATACCACTAGTTACCCTCCATTCTTCACTGTGGACTCCATTTACCATAACCCGCTGTGTCCTGTTGTCCAGCCAGTGTTTTACCCAGGCTACCACCCGTGGACCCACTCCCAGGCTGGCTAATTTGTTTATTAATCTTCTGTGCAGGACTGTGTCAAATGCCTTGCTAAAGTCTAGGTAGGCCATGTCCACAACCCCTCCCTGGTCTACTACTTTGGTCGCCCAGTCAAAGAAATCAATTAGATTCATTTGAAATGACCTTCCTGCTGTAAATCCATGCTGCCTTAGGTCCTGTGCCCCACAGGCCTCTAGGTACTCAACAATTCATTCCTTCAGAAGTGATTCCATCATTTTCCCTACCACTGAGGTCAAACTGACAGGTCTGTAGTTTCCTGCCTCTGTCTTGCTCCCACTTTTGTGAAGGGGAATCACATTCACCCTTCTCCAGTCCTCAGGTACCACACCATCCTCCCATGATTTATTAAAATGGGTAATCAGTGTTGTTACTAGTTCTTCCCTTAGTTCTTTTAGAATTCTGGGGTGAATCCCATCAGGTCCCATTGCTTTATCCACCTTCAGTTTTAAGAGTTCTTTCAGAACCCTTTCTTCTGTGAAAGGACTAATATCAACCCCCTTATCCAGAGTGCTTCTATTGACTGGATTAGGTATCCCCCCCCCACTTTTCCATTGTGAATACTGAGCAGAAATATTCATTCAGTATCCCTGCTTTTTCACTGTTGCTCTCTGCCCAACCACATTCCTCTTTATTCAGCCTCAGTATCCCTGCCTTCATCTTTCTTTGCTCCCTAATGTAGCTATACAAGGTTTTATCCCCCTTCTTAACCGAGTTGGCTATCTTTTCCTCAGTTTGGGCCTTTGCTATTCTGACGGCCTTCCCCGCTTCCTTCTGCTTTAACGGGTACAGTTCTCTGTCCTGCTCCTTCTGTGTTTCCTTATACTTCCTGAATGTTATATTTTTCTCCCTTACCTTCCCCACCACGCCTTTTGAGAACCATAGTGTTTTTTTCTTTTGTTTTGATTTGTTTATTTGCTTCACACAAAGGCTTGTTGCCTCTATGATGTTTCCCCATTGTTGCTGCACCCCACCTTCTTGCCTGTTTGCTAGTACTTTTCTGAGACACTCTCCCATTTTGACAAAATCAGCCCTCCTGAAGTCTAGTACCTTCACTTTTGTGTGGCTTGACTCTCTAGCTAAGTTTATCATGAACCACACTGTTTGGTGGTCACTTGTTCCCAGATGGCTACCCACTTCAAGATCAGAGATACTCTGTCCATCCCGATTTGAGAGTACCAGGTCTAAGATTGCTCCCTTCTGAGTGGGTTCCAAAACTAGCTGTCTGAGGCATGCCACCTGAAGGGCATTAAGAATGGCCCTGCTCTTGGATGTGGCTGCAGCAAAGGTGCTGCAGTTAACATCTGACATATTCAGGTCCCCGATCAGCAATATCTCACCTTTCTCTGCCATCCCAAGGATGCCGCCTATCATTTCCTTGTCCATTTCCTCCCCCTGAGATGGGGGTCTCTATACAACCCCTGTGCGGATTGTGGAGCCATTTCCAGTCTCCAGGGTGATCCACAGTGCCTCCTCTCCTCCCTATTTACCCTTTAGTTCTGTTGCTTTGATC
This sequence comes from Neoceratodus forsteri, assembly GCA_016271365.2. Classification (NCBI taxonomy): domain Eukaryota; kingdom Metazoa; phylum Chordata; order Ceratodontiformes; family Ceratodontidae; genus Neoceratodus; species Neoceratodus forsteri. Next base: position 783,129,022 of record CM028133.1, read on the forward strand.
CCTTCCCTTAAACAGAGAGCTACTCCTCCTCCTCTTCTTCCCTCCCTGTCCCTCCTGTAGACTGTGTACCTTGGTATGTTGACATCCCAGTCATGGTTCTCTGTGTACTATGTTTCTGTGACTGCCATGATATCCAGGCATCCCTCTTCCATCAAGGCCACCATTTCAGGGAGCTTTTTACCTAGACTACGGGCATTGGTACTCATTACCCTCCATTTTTTCTGGCTTTATTTCTTTTTTCCCCATCCCTGTCCTTACTGCCTTTGTCTTTTTCTCCATTTACCCCTGCTCTTATCCCTATCAACTGCTCTATCTTGATGTTTACCTCACTAACTACACTGATTTTTTTGGGGGTGCTAGGATTTCCCTTCTCCTTTTCAGTGCCCCCCCCCTTGGCTAATTTAAATGCTTGCCAATGAAGCATTTAAACCTATCACCTAGGATCCTGGTTCCCCTCCAGGATAGATGCAGACAATCACACCTCCTTCTAGCCTGTTTGCTAGTGCTTTTCTAAGGCACTCTGCCATCTTGCCAAAGTCAGCCCACCTGAAGTCCAGTACCCTCACTTTTGTATTGCTTGACTCTGTAGCTGAGTTTATCATAAACCACACTGTTTGATGGTCACTTGTTCCCAGGTGGCTACCCACTTCTAGATCTGAGATCCTCTTACTCTCCCCATTTGAGAGTATGAGGTCTAAGATTGCTCCCTCATGAGTGGGTTCCAAAACTAGCTGTTTGAGGCATGCCACCTGTAGGGCATTGAGAATGGCCCTGCTCATGGATGTGGCTGCAGCAAATGTGCTCCAGTTAACATCTGGCATATTCAGGTCTCCCAATAACAGTATCTACCCTTTATCTGCCATCATAAGAATGCCTTATATCATATCCTTATCCATTCCCTCCCCCTGATATGGGATTCTGTATACAACCCCTTTGCAGAGATTGTGGTGCCATTTCCAGTCTCTAAGGTGACCCACAGTGCCTCCTCTTTTTCCTGTTTACTCTTTTGTTCAGTTACTTTTATCCCTTCCCTTACATAGAAAGCTACTCCTCCCCCTCTTCTCTCCTTCCTGTCTCTCCTGTAGGTTGTATACCCTGGTATGGTAACATCCCAGTCAAGGTTCTCTGTGTACCATGTTTCTGTGACTGCTATGATATCCAGGCATCCCTCTTCCATCAAGGCTATCGGTTCAGGGAGCTTGTTGCTCAGACTACGGGCATTGGTACTCATTACCCTCCATTTCCTGATGGCCTTACCCCTTTTTGCCCCATGCCTGTTCTTATTGCCTTTGTCACTTTCTCCATTTACCCCTGCCCTTCTCCCTATCGACATCTCTATCTTTGTGTTTACCTCTCTTACTACCCTGACTTTTTTGGGGGTGCTAGGATTTCCCTGCTCCTTTCCAGTGCCTCCCCCCCTTGGCTAGTTTAAATGTTTTCCAATGAAGCATTTAAACCTATCACCTAGGATCCTGGTTTCCCTCCTTGACAGATGCAGACCATCATGCCAGTATAGGCCTGCATCACTCCAGGTGGACCCCCAGTCACCAATGAAGCCAAATCCCTGATCTCTGCACCAGTTTTTCAACCACTGATTGAATCCCATGGTGTGGAGCACCCAAGCCTCACCTCGCCATAGACAGGCAGCACCTCTGAGAAGGTTACCATGTGTGCTACTTGTCTAAGGCCCCTCCCCAACTCTACAAACTCTTCCTGCACTGCTCTGATCCCTTTCATAGCCAGGTCATTTGTCCCTAGGTGGACAATGACATCCAGCTCCCTCTCCTGTGCAGCTGCTTTGGCGATCCTGAGGATTCACTCCCTGTCCTTCCAAGCCATGGCACCAGGCAGGCACCTTACCTCCCTCTCCACTTCCTTCCCCAGTTCTACCTTCCTAACAATGGCATCCCCCACCAGGAGTTGCTTCCTTCCCCTGTGGAGTCCCATGCCACCCTCCTGTGGGTCTCCTTTGTGAAGGTTCCCAGCATCCTCCTTGGTCTCCACTGTGGGTGCCTCCATAGAGGAACCACACTTTGCCACAACAGCATATGAATTGTGGAGAGGTACAACTGGAGGGATGCACCTCTGTTCCACCACCCTCACCCTCCATGAGACCACTGTGGTCCAACCACTCCTCTTTCTTGGCAACCTCTGAGGCAATGGAAGTGGACCTGGTGGTCCCTGGATGGGAGAGAAGGTCCCACAAATCCTGGCCAACTCAGCCTGGAGATGAGCAACCGCCTCCCTCAGCCCAGAGAGGTGTCTGGAAATGGAACAACACTGCATCCTCCAGAACGTCTCCCGGAAGACTGCTGCTCCACAGCCACTGCACTGCACCACTCCCATCATGTTTTTATATCTGGCCCCTTCACTGTTGTTTGGAATCCTTATTCTTTCCTCTGTTTTTTTCTCCCTACTTACTTACTGCCTCTGTACCCCTTAAGATCCTGATCTTCCTGTTCTGAGACAAGAAGATACTATATTTCTTAGAAGTCCCCTTACTTGCTCAGAGGCAGACCTCCAGCAGCTGGGGGGGGGGACGGAGAGCTACTCTTGTCCTTCTAGGATGGTGAGTCTTTGGTGACTGTGTGCTCACTCACGTACTGCTCCCAAACAGGAAGTTCCTGTTGTCAGTCAAATCCTGTGCCTATAAAAGTAGAACTGGCTTTGGGTGGGGGGGTGGAGGGGAGGGAAGGAGGTCAATATAGTCCCAGTAGAGAAGTCCAGTCACACAGCAGCTCCTTCCTCCTGGTGTTCTCCACCAAGTCTCTGGTAGAAGCTATTTAGGGCAGTGTTTAAATCTGGCTGTAACCTGGCTTCCTCCTATCTAAGCCACTCCCCCGCTACTTAATAGATCTTTCTACACTTAGTTAAATTGCACAGATAACAATCCCCTTCAGCCACCTGAGATTTACACGTAGATAACTGCTCAGATAACAGTTTACTTCAGTCAACTCAGACAAACACACTAACTTTTTTTGTTTACCCTCTATAAAATTTAAAGAATCATCATTACTTACACTCCACTCCGTTCCCCCATGGCATTACCCTTGGAGTAAAAGCACCTCAAATTAAGAATTTGACATAGATGATATAAATCAAAAGTGGTCTAAAAAAAATCCAAGTTTGATGTCAGAATAAACGACAGTCCCTTATTAAGAATCTTTACTTCATCTTCACTCATTCTGTAATCCGATAGATTATCACATTATCCACTCTGGACTCTGTAGTCTCTATAGTTTCTAGTACTGGTGCTAGTACCTCCTCTTCGGGGTCTGACCTCCGTAACCCCCTTGACCTCCACTGTCCTCATCTGGTCCACCTTGGTTTATTTGATATCTGCCTTTCCTTTTGCCTCTCCTGGCCTGGTGACTGTTCTTTTTGTCTAAAAAAAAAATTCCCTCTCCTCTTCCAAATTTTTATTCCTTTTCCCCATTATCACTCTGTGAAGATGTGAACTGCATTTAAGTACTGTATATTTTGGCCCAACTGCTCTCTCCTTCAGAAAGGTATCGCTTTTTGGATAAAATAAGAATAAAATGAAATCCAAAAAACTCATGCCATAACAAACTGTCTTCGCTCCCCATCTTAATGCCTTTGTGATAGGCTAACTTAGAATGTGAGGAACTGTTGTTTCAGTTACAGTAGCTATATGAAATAGTTAAGAGCTTAAAGATATAAAGGGCTAAAGATGAGGGACCTTTTAAACATGTCTTCTATTTCAAATAAATGTGTATAGTTTTTTATGTGTGTAATGTAATGTGCTAGTAGCTACTCACATATAGTTGTTACACAATTTTCACAATAATGTATATAAATATTTATTTGTATTTATTAGCACTTTAAAGTTTGAAATTAATCATGTAACACACAGAATGGCTATAAAAGGGGTTATCCCCTAGGGGGCATTATCTTTGATAAAGCATGTGACCAGGTGAAACGTTAGAGCTGTTTTGTCTACCTCCCTGACCCAGGAGGGTTGCTTTATCTTACTATATCTTGCATAAATTGAGTTTTAAAAGGCAAAAATCTGTGTGAGACTTCCATTCATTTTAGTGTGTTGGGTGAGTGATGTGACGTCTTCTCTTGATTAAATGAAGAAATGGATTATAATTTTTTTTTGGCAAAAAAACGTAGTAGTTGTCAAACCCTAGAAAGCTTTGGTGTATAGCCTGTAGCTGTAGTGGGACAACAATTACAATTAAGAGTGTTGGATAGGAGGCTGAGAGTGGCATAATTTTTCTTCCCTGGTTTTTTTGGTTCCTTGAATTCTGATTCTTTTGTCTGTTTTTGTTTTTGGATTGTATATGATGAATTTAACAAAACATTTTTATAAAATATTTTTTCTTTGTTTAAAAGGGAGCTCAGTAATTTGTACTATGTTAAAATAGGTATTTGTTAGGAGATTGTTATACATAATGACAAAATAATTAATGTTGGGAACATTATTGCATTTTTCCCCTTGTCATTTAGCTATTATGATTTGGTTTTCTTACTTTGTCTCTGTATTGGATGTTATTGGGGGAAAAATATTGTGAATAAATTTGTTTTCATTGTAGGTGTTTGTGTCTGTCTAATACATGAATGGAGGGGAAGTTTAACACTACAGATGCAAGTTAAGTTGATCACTTTATAGGCTGATCCTATTTAATATTCTATGAGGGTTGCAAATATTCTTGTATTAGCTTTGAAATATCTGGTACTTTGGTTGTAGAGACAAGCCATGCCCCTCTGATGAAGAGGCAGTGTGCCTTGAAGCACTGGGGATTTTGACAGTTTTACCAGTGTGTCTGGGTGAGTGTAATTTCTCTAATTAATAAATTTATTAGATTTTTCAGCCACAACACCAGTGCACCAATGAGTTTTGTTTTTTAACTTTACGTTAAGTTTGTACTTGGCTGCATCAAGATGTACTTGAAAGCATGTCTTTTGTGTGCATTTGGTTTTGTTATTGAAGTCCCTGGTATCCAGTGGCCCACCCTCCACTAGTAAAACATTCCTAATCCCATCCACTGCTAAATTCATTCCACACCACTTCTGACTCTCTCTCACCTAACTACAACCATAGGCACCCCCCTACCTGATGAAGACTGGCACATTCTCTCTGCACACCTCCACGGCCTGCCACCCTCTGATTAATTGACACAATCTTGAATAGATACAGTTGGTTCATATACATAATAATTTTTTTTAAATTTATTTAAACAGTTGATAACTGTGAAGGGCACACTGAGCCAAGGATTGTTTCTGAATTTGAGCCGGGGAGTGGTTGTAAGGAATACAAGACAGAAATACATAATAGATACATGAGATAAATATATAGTTACATAAGTTATACAGAGTAGTGTTGTATATTCAGATGAACTATATACAAATTATATCATGCAATTCTGAGGATTAGATTACAATCCACAATTACTTTAAGCAGAATTCTTGGCCTGGGATTGGCTATGAGCAGGTGCAGGTGTGGAGTGGAAGTTGACAAATTTGATATTTGAAGCAGTTGTAAGAGGGTGAGTTTCTTAAGAAATGCACTGTGGCTGACATTGGAGGTGTGTGGAGGGAATGTGCCAGTTGCCGTCGAATTAGGGGGTGCCTGCAGTGGGTAGTAGTCGGGACAGGGGAGAGCCAGAAGCAGTGAGGCATGGACTTGGCAGTGGACAGGATGGGGGATATTTTTCTAGTGGTGGGTGGATGGGCCTCTGGATACCAAGGACTTCATATACAAGAGAGATTGGTGATTGGGGGAGCAGGGCAGATTAGCAATTGAGGGAGCTGGAAGCACGGAACACAAGGAAAAACTATATAAATGTCCAGTTTCATGTTTGTTTTGTATGTATGTGTGTGTGTGTGGGGGGGGCTGAAACTAGTGTTAGTAGAAGGGGTAGAAACAGTAATACTGACTCAGCAGTGGATGCAATGGGAGGTGTCTTTCCAAATGGGGGAAGATCCTTGACATGGTGAAAAGGTACTTTTGCCAGATTAATAGGTTGACTAGTTTACAGTAGTGTGTGTGTGTGTATGTGTGTGATTCAGAAAGAACATTTTGGATGAATACAAGATATCCATATAAAATGTGTTGGAACCAAGAGCAGCTGAAGTATACATTGTGTCACTGCTGAAATGGAGCTACACATCAGAGAGAGACTCAGTGACTCAGCATGGGAATAAAACAGAAAAATGCATTTAAATTGATCAACTGCAGAATCTGTCTTTAATGCTGTCTTACATTCATCAGAAGTTATGCAGCACAGTACACAAAATGTCCTGTATGAAAAAAATCCTTATCAAACAGTATAACATAAACAGGCTGCGGCAGGTAAACAAAGCTGTGTCTTTCCCTCCAGTACGTCACTTTTACTTTGCACTTCTGAGAATGGTGCTGCACATCTTACAAAAAACTTTGTTAATGCTCTAGTTAGGGTTAAAGCCACCTCTTCTGGCCATCTGTGCACTGATCTGAGTGTGCCCATCAATAGGGCATCAACATTTTAATTTAGCCTCCCCTTCCCCGAGGTCCACCCCCCCTGAAGTTAGAATATATAGTAAGAGGAGCATTGGGGTGCAGCCCAGTGCATATATTAAGGGTGGCGAAATAAAAATATTGGTGCCCTAATGACAGTCACACCAGGACGGATGCATTCTGATGGTGGAACCTAAAGCCACAAATGCAGGGAAATGTGGCACTGGAGTTTCCAAACCTAACACCCCACCCCAACCCTGCACACACCAACAGGCATGGGGGGGGTGCCTTGGAGTTGTCAGCCCTAACACTCACACCATTCCATAAGTAAATAAGCTAAGAGGGGTACAGTATAGGAGAATGGTGTAAGCATTAGGGCTAATGACCCCCAAGGCACCCCCCAACACCTGTTGGTGTGTGCAGAGTGAGGGTGGGGTGCCACCATTTCACTACTTTTGTGGTTTTAACCCTAATCACAACATTAATGAAGTTTTTGGCACTTTATTTCCTTACTTTTTGAGATAGTATAATTGTATCCTTATTTGTCTGTGGGAGTGCAAGGCCCTCTGGGTCCTGCGCTCCCATCCCTCCGTAGATGCATATATACAGTATATGTATGTAGCTGTTGAAGCACCAGAACCTTTGGACCCACTACTTCCATTTATAGGAGAACAGTGACCAAACTGTCAGCATAGTCATTTTATTACCCCACTTCATGTACCTGGTACAGAACATTTTCGAGACCCCGCTAAAATGTAATTCTGCGCAACTGCAATGCCATTCTGTGCCACAAGTGCAAAAACACATTTTGGCCAGGATTTGAAAAATGACAGCTGTGAGATACATGAGGTAGGGTAATAAGAAGGCTATGTTGAAAATCTGGGATCAAAATATTTAAAATTTCCAAAGTTACAAGTGTGCATATTGAAATTGCAATATGTGGTCATAACTTTGCTATTTTTAATAATTTTGACCCCAGATTTTCAACATAACCTTCTTATGACCCCAACCCATGAACAAGGTTAGGAAAAATGTTCAAATCCTGCCCAAAAGGTGATGTTGCCAACTAACCACAAAATCATATTTTGGGCAGGAGTTGCATAAGGACAGTCATATTGTTCATGAGGTGGGGTCCTCAAAAGGCCATGTTGAAAATGTGGGATCAAAATGTTAACAAATGGCAAAGTTATGCATAAAGGTTTAAATCTCCATTGAAATACATTGAACCACATTTACCTTAGTTTCTCATATTGCAGTAGACAGTTCCAGCAGCAAGACGTGTCTTCAATCAGATGGATCTTGAACCTGGGGCCTGTTCAGGTGAGTGAGGATGTGGGAGTGTACTGGAAGTATGGGGTGGTGGGTGCTAAGTGGGAGGTGGGGTGGGGGGCTGATCTGTGAGGGACCATTTTTTCCAGGTTTTGTAACAAAAAAGTCATCAAGGGACTTTTTTCTTAATTTCAGGGTTGTGCCTGAAATGAGAGGGTGGGGGTGCCATGAGACATCAGGGAAGAACATTGCAACAACAGGGATGGTGATCAGAGGGCCGGGAAGTGCCAGTAGACACCAGGGAAAATTCCAAAAACAAGTGGGACATTTGCCATTCGAACAGTAAATTGCGCATAGTAAATGTCATTTACCATTTACAATTTACTGTTCAAATAGTAAATGTTCAAATTGCAAATGCCATTTACCAGTCAAACAGTAAATGTTCAAATGGTAAAAGCCATTTACCATTCGCACTTTACTGTTCACAGTTTCAGTTTTCAGTTTCAATTTCTGCCATCCTGTTTTTAGTTAGTGAGGCTGGAAAACTGAAATATTTCAAAAAAATACTGCCCCTAGGTAAACACTAACAGTTGTGTTTACCTAATCAGGGCCTGAGGAATATGCTCCTGGCATTATTTTGTTTTCATGTGGTCCCGAAATATGTTTTTTGGGTGGTAGTGTCTGCCGCAAATTGCGGCGGAATCCTGACATTACCTTGAGCATGACAATATGGGGGGGGGGTTGCTTTGAATAGCCCCTACTCATTTTTTGGGCAAACAGAACCCAGAATCAGATTCTTCTGCCCCCTGATTAGGTAAACACACAGTGTTTACCTAATAATTTACCCCCTTTTACCTCTCCTAAGGGGAAGAGGACCGAGGAATATTATTGCTTATTTTAATCAGTGCCAACAGCGGGGTGTCCAATCCCCATGTCAGCAGTAGCCCCCCTCACCCCAACAGTGTGGGATACTGGGTAGCTAACTCCTAGTGTCCCGATGTCAGTGGTACCTCATTTAACCTGTAAAAATGAAAAACATCCTCCGACGTGGCATACGTGGTTGCACCATCCTGCATCGAACTGCCATTCTTTACCCAACAGCATGACAGTTTGATGCAGGATTCTGTATCGATGTATTTTCTTACATGGGATGCCCATTCCCCATGTCAGCAGTAGCCCCATCCCCCTCAGCGTGGGACACTGGGTAGCCCACTCCCAGTGTCCCCAGTATGTTACTCCCCCAGCAGTGTTCCCCTCATTTACCAACGTAAGTTTGCTGACAGTGGGGTGCCCAGACCTTGTGTTGGCAGTAGCCCACTCCCCTGGCAGAGTGGGGCACTGGGTAGCCCACTCTCAGTGCCCCCAGTTGTCCTTCATCCCGTATGGTTCCCCCCTTCCCACCCAGCAGTGTGCCATCTTATTTTAACCTTTACTGACAGTGTATTGCCCAATCTACATGTTGGCAGTAGCCCACCCTCCTCCAACAGTGTGGGACACTGGATAGCCCACTCCCAGTGTCCCCAGTTGTCCAGCCTGCCAGTATTTTTGGACACTGGGGAGCGCACTCAGAGTCCACAAATAATTAAAGAACCTGAAAAAAGAGAACCATCCCGGATGTCTATTTTTTTATCCTGAAACAATAAGCGGTCCCTTGTCATCTCACCCCATCCTAGATCCCACCTCCCTCTGTGCCCACACTCCCCTGCAGCTCCCCCCCACCTTAGCCCACACTTACCTCCAGAGGTCGGTGGCTGCGTCTTCTCTGGACTGGGATACATCTGCACTCTTCAAAGCTGAACCACAAACTGAAGACAATCAAGGGTAGCCATGAAAACCCATCCTCTATGCTTCACTGCCTTCAGTCCAATTTTCTGAAAATTCACTCTTGGTTCTCCAGTAATGGCATAGTCCTTAACATCAAGAAGACAACATTTATGATCTTCTCCAGACCCAGGAAAGCCCTTGCTTCCGGACTGACCCTGCTTGACAACTCTGGCAACCTTATTGAACAGGTGAGCAAATTTAAATACCTTGGTCTCTACCTGGACCTTCACCTATCCTAAAGCCTTCATATTAATAACCTCATTAAGAAGATTCACGTCAGGCTTGGTTTTCTGTATAGGACCAGAAAGTTCCTGTTTCCACCTTCAAGGCTATGCCTGGCTACCTCCTTACTCCTACCCCTTACTGACTATGGCTCCATCATCTACTCTCCATCTTCATCATCACTACTCCAAACTCAGAGTCACCTACAACAGTATAGCTCAGTTCATCACTGGGCTCCCCTGGAAAATCCACCACTGTACCCTCTACTCCTCCCTCAGTTGGCCCACCCTGGAAGGGAGGTTCCACCTTAAAATGCTCACCTTTCTTCATAAAATCCACCACAGTCTTCTGCATACCAGTGTAAACTCCCTCTTCTTGCACTCAGCACCTAGGCGGTTAACCAGAGGTACCGCCACCTTGGCCTTTGACACCCAGTTCTTTCGGACCAAAGAGGCTCAAAACTCCATCTTCTTTTCTGGCACAAAGCTGTACAAAGTTGTACAATAACCCCCCCCCCCAAATACAGGCCTGCTAGTCAATCGACTCCTTCAACTCCTCCCTCAAGGCCCACCTCCTTAGTTTGTCCACCTGTAGCTGCCCAGGGCAGTCTCCCTGTTAAACCCATTCGATCATTGCCCCTCCTCCCTTTTCCACCTCACCATCCAAACTCACTCCCCCTTCCCCTCCTTTCCTCTACTCTCCTCTCCTCTTCTCTCACCACCACCTCCCTTGTGACCTCGAATCCCACCAACTCCTGTAGTCTAGTACTTTCACCTTATTCAGCACTTTATTCTGGAACCCTGAGTGTTTTAGCTCAGCCTTCATATCATAGGATTTTTTAACCATTTTTTATTATGTTGATCTGTTTTGCTTCTACTTGTTATGTTTATTGTATCTTGTGCTGTAATATGTTGATCTGTTTTTGTTCTACTGTTACTTCCACTGTTTATGCTACCAGTATGTTGTATCCCACACTGGACGTTTGTGAAAACAGGCATTGTTGCTCACATACTTTCCAGTATATAAATAAAATTGATTGATAAAATTGATTGATTGATTGATTGAAGAGTAAGCACTGTATAGTGACTGTCAATGGGTTTTCAACCTTTGATGATATTTCATCCAGTTTTTGAGATTTTTGCACAAAATCTTCAACATGGGGTTCTTAGAACCCCACCTCATGAACACTGCCACTGTTGTTTTGTTAATCAGACCTATAAGGAGATTTCGTGGTCACTGTGCAGAATCATCTTTTGGGACTGATTAACAAAATGACAGTGCCAGTGTTCATGAGGTGAGGTCCAAAAAAGCCCACGTTGAAGATTTGGTGAAATAATTCCAAAAAATGACTGAGTTACGAGCATGCGTTGCACAGTTTCTATGCATGATCGTACTTCGCCAATTTTTTACATTTTCACTCCAGATTTTCAACATTGACATTTTTTCACTCCACCTCATGTACAGCTGTCAGTTTTCATTTCCTACCCAAAATGTGTTTTCGCACCTGTGGTGCAGAAAGCCACGGTCACTGTGAGAAATCAACTTTCAGGACAGATTAACAAAATCACAGTGCCAGTGTTCATGAGTGGAGGTCCCAAAAAGCCCATATTGAAAATCTGGTGAAACAATTTCAAGAAATGACTGCGTTACAAGAGTGCATTGCGCAGGTTCTATGCATGCTTGTAACTTAGACAATTTTTCATATTTTTACTCTAGGTTTCCAACATTGCAATTTTTCACACCTCCTCAAGAACAGTATACAGTTACCATTTTTCACATCATCCCCAAAACATGTTTTCGCACCTGTGGTGCAGAATGGCACAGACGCTTTGTGAAATCAACTTTTGGGACAGATTAATGAAATGACAGTGCTACTGTTCATGATATGGGGTCCCCAAAAGGCCGTGTTGAAAATTTAGTGCAAAAAATCCTGAAAATGTCCAAGTTATGTGCGTCCATTGAAATTATTCTATGCACATGCATATCTTTGCGGGAACGGACCCTGTGCTCCAACAGTAAAATAAGGATACTATTATACTATCTCAAAAAGAAGAGAAATTCATTGCAAAAAAAACTATGTTAAGCATCAGTTAGAGTTTTTATTTAAGTATCAAAAGCTGAGAAATTCAACATAGGGTTACCTACCCTACCACCCCACACCCATCCCCCACCCTCCACACACCAACAGGTATTGGGGTGTGCCTTGGGGTCACTGAGTCTAACTCTCATACCATTTTCCTATACTGTACCATATCATCTTGTTTACACATGGAATGGGATGAGAGTTAGGGCCAATGACCCAAGGCACACCATCATGCCTGTTGGTGTGTGGAAAATGAATTCGATTGGTCACTAATGTCAAATTTCAGCTTTTGATGCTTTAATAAAAACTCTAACTGATGCATTAACATAGTTTTTTTTGGCAAAGAATATATAAAAATATGTATATCAACCTAGACCCTATTCTAAGCAGACAGTACAAATGAAAATCAGTTACTCTCTACTAACTCTTTTTTGAGGTTGAAAATTTTATTAATTAAAAAACATACCAATACACAGCAACACACACTGTATATGACAGTGTACAGTGTAAAAAATAGCTGGAACTAGAATAACCATCAGCATTTCACAGATAGGTCAAGAGACTCCTGTATATCACAGGGGCACATAATTACATTAATACAGAGATAACGATGATACTGTATATGAAACTTGAACATCTACACTTGAAAGAAGTAATTAAGAGATTGACGGAGTCCACTAGCTCTTTGAAAGGGGATGTTGCAACACATAAAGCAAAGCAACAGAACCCCAAAATGATTTAGAATCTGGTGGCACTGACAGCATAAAATATGTCTCCAAATGTTGTAAACTTTAGTTCACCAAAACCATGGCTTTACACATTTTCAAAATGCAGTAGTACTTATGTCTGAAAATGACATCAACCCAGTTATCACAAATGACACTGAGAGCTCAGGAAATCTTTATTAGGAATTACTGGCAGAACTGTCTTTTACCTCGGTATTCCCCATATGTAACACCATTTCCTGCGCTAGTAATTTAGAAAATGAATGCCAGTAGCTGTAGATGAAAGGGGAACTAAATGTGTTCCATTTTTGGACCTAATAGAGTTACAAGTTTGCACAACAGTTTAATTAAAATTGAATTACCTTGGCAACAATATTGGAAGCTTTTCTTTGTACATGGACCTCCCCTTTAAGTTCTAACACAATGGTAAAACATATGCATTTAATACAGTTTATTTCACAGTATTTTTTTTAAGCCAAATAGTGTCAAGGGTGTAGTACTATGCAGGGAAGACTAGATGGTCCCGCTGGTCCTTTTCTGCCAACACATTCTATATTTCTATGTTAATTATCTTTTCCAACTGCCTGTTAGAGCTGTAGTGCAACCACAAACACATTTGTTTCTTAAATCATGGCAGCAAATAACCTGAAATGTAACCATAGTGGAGGACTCTACTTCCCCAATGAAAGCTCTAGTATACATAACTAATTTCTGTTATAGAGCGTGACTTCAAAGTAGTACAGATCAGATGTGAAGCTATTGCATAGAACTCTACTTTTTATGAACTGATCCTTTTTCAAGTTTTTTAGCAGGCATGCCAAAGCAAACATTTTGGGATGATGAGAATAGACTAGGGCTCAGGGAAGTGTGTGTGCTGTCAGCAGCCAGTGTAGCTGAGCCTTCAGGAGCTGTGCCTATGCACATCCAACCCTAGCAAGGCTGCTGCTGACATTCCTTCCCTGACTGATGGGCTTAAACTTCACACATATGAAAGAATGCAGCTGTATGAATCAAAGTGCAGCTGCATCCTTTAATATGGCCACCTCATCAGCAAATCCTCCCCCTCTTGCTGCACGACCCAGATTTGCAGTCCTAAATAAACCTCCAACTCCCACCCTCTGCAGGCAGCCCAACCCCCACCCTCCATTCCCATCTCTATGTAAGGAAATAAAACCCTCATGCTCCCTCCGTCTGTGTGCACTCCAACCCCCATCCTCTATTCCCATCCCTGGTGTAAGGAAAACAATCCTTCTGCTCCTCCCTCTGCATGTGCTCTAACTCCCACCAATTTGTTCCCATCCCTGCAGGGTACATAAATGAAACCCTCTTGCTTCTTCCCTCTGCTTGCACAACAACCTACACCTTCTGGGCTGCTCCCCTGCAAATGCACATGCACACACATAGTGCAACACCGGGGTGAACACCCCCTGTGTCACAAAAATCAAACTGACACTTGGGTGCCCAATGCCCAGTGTCAGTCCCTGCAAGTATAAAAATGGTCCCTGATCATCTTTTTTTTTATTATAAACCTGTAAAAAATAAAAACGGCCCCTGATGAATTCTGTCTCCCTGACCCTCCAGCTTTCCAACCCTGACCCCCTGCCAGCACCACCCCATTCCTCACTTACTGTATGTTTCTGGTGAACTCTGATGGAGGCTGGCATGTCCTCTGTGTCCACACTGACTGTGAACTGACTGAATACATAGTAAGTTCTGTTAATGGCTTTTAATGGGTTTTGAACATTTACTCATAACGTTTTGTCATTTTTTAACATTTTTGCACCTAATTTTCAACATAGACTTTTTGGGATCCCATCTCTTGAACAAGGTAGGTGATTTTTTTTCAGATCCCCCTGAAACATGTTTTCTCAGTTGCTCCACGAGCTCACCTTTTGGACAGTATTTCAAAAACAATCCGTCTGTCTTGATGATAAGGTGAGGTCATAAGAAGACTATGTTGAAAATGTGGAGTCAAAATGACAAAAACACAACAGTATTATTAAGAAACATTGAATTTATTCAATGATAAAGCATAGATTTGTGATTTCTGCTGATTTTGGCAACAAGTTTTTAACATTACCTTCTTCTCACCTCACTTCATGAACGACAGGTGTCATTTTTCAAATCCCCTCTGAAACATGTTTCCGCAGTCACTTCCACATCCTCTCTACTCCACCAAAGCTGGACTGCTGCGTGGCCCCCACCTCAAGGCTCAAGTCATTAGGCGATAGAGCCTTTCGAGTGGCAGACCCTATTCTTTAGAACTCAATCCCATATCATTTTCATACAGCCAGCTTGGTGAAGGCCTTCAAAGCCTCATTAAGAACTTTCTTATTTCATCAAGATTTTAATGGGATCTTATTATTTTAGTTTATCTTGTTAATGTATTTTATAGTTTATTGTTTTGGCTTAATGTTTGTAAAGCACTCAGAGCCCTCAATGGATTGAGCACTATATAAATAAAATTTGCCTTGCCTTCGCAAAATCACCTTTGGGACAGAATTCAAAAAATTCCACCTGTCTTGATCATGTTGCACCTGGAAACAAGCTTCGGCTTAGTGTGCCTTTCCTGGTTAAACAATCCCCCCCCCCCCAATATGGTAATGTCATCAAAAGACTTTGTTAAAATGTGAGGTCAAAATGTCAAAAAACAATGAAGTTATGAGGAAGCATTACATTTTTTCAACATTTACTTATAACATTGTGATCTGTGCAGATTTTGGCCCCAAATGTACAACATAACCCTTTTGTTACAACAGCTGATGAACGTGATAGGTGTCATTTATTAAATCCCCTTTGAAACACGTTTTCACAGTCACTCTGTGAAATCACTTTTCGGACGTGATGTAAAACATTTCATCTCTCTTGATTACAAGTTGGGGTCATAAAAAGATTATTTTGAAAATGTGTGGAGAAAATGTCAAAAAAAAAACTACATTATGAAGAAACATTGAATGTTCTAACATTCACCCATACCATTGCTATTTTGGCACATTTTGGCACCACTGTTTTAAGATAGCCTGTGTGTTACCCACCTCATAAACATAACAAGTGTCATTTTTCAAATTTCCCTCAAAATATGTCTTTGCAGAATCACTTTTTGGATGGGATATGAAAAGGTCCACCTGTCTTGATCATTAGATGAGGTCATAAAAGGACTATGTTGGCAATTTGGGGTCAAAATATCAGAACCCACTGAAAATTAGATATTGCTTCTCATCTGGTCTATCCAGGGTAAATACACTGTAAAAATGGGTGAAAGCAGGGTCCCATAAAAAATAATGTATTGCATTTCCATTGTGCTATCCTGGTTAATGACACTGTAAAAACTGATCTAAGCAGGACCTCACTGAAAATGAGATATCACAGTGCAGCTGGGCTATCCTGGGTAAATATATTGCAAAACTGTGCGAAAGCAATACTCTACAGCAAAAGCCAGTGAAGAGGAAATGTTGCATCTAGGCTGATCTGTCCTGGAAAAATCCATTGTAACTGCAGGATCCTTCTGAAACAAGATACTGCATTTCTCCTCTATTATCCTGGGTAAATGCAGTATAAAAATGAGTAAAAGCAGGACCCTTTGGCAAATGAGATAGTGTATGTCATCTGGTCTATCCTGACAAGATATATAGTACAAATGTGTAAACATGTGACCCCAGTTTATCAGAATCCCACTGAAAGATGTTCATCTGTGCTGGGTCTGTCCTGTGAAAATTACATTGTAAAAGCTGAACCTTATTGAAAAGCAAAGATTGTCTCTCAGCTGAGCTATCCTAGCTAAATGCATTGTAAAAATAAGTAAAAGCAGGACTCCATTTAAAAATTAGATATTGCGTTGCTTGTTGTGCTATCCTGGGCAAAATACAGTGTAAAAATGGATCAAAGCAGGTCCCCACTGCTAACAAAATTCACATCCCAGCTGGGCTAGCCTAGGTAAATATACTGTAAAACTGTGTAAAAACATAACCCTGCAGCAGAACCGCACTTAAAAGGAGACTTTGCATCTAATCTGATATGTTCTGGAAAATCTATAGTAAAAACACCCCAATTTCCTGTCCTGTAGATCTTTGGAATATTCTTGGTGATCTACTGGTCCTGCCTCCAGTAAGGGCATCTGACCTCCTTCCTGCTCAGGACCCTCATCTCTGCACCCCCACACCTCGGACATATAAGCCAAACTATGGAGACTGGCACAACCCTCTACTCACCTCCTCATACTTGTCTGGTCACTGACTGTCAGTAAGCAGTTGTGAATATTGTACAAACTGCTGTTTTTACATTACTCATGATTACTCTCTGACAGTCAGACAGCTTTTCTACTGTACTCACGGGGGCACTAGACCACCAAGAATATTCAAGACAATTACAGGACAGGAAACTCAGGGGTAGGGGACCACAAGACCACCAGGAATATTCAGAAAGCTATAAGATGGCCACGCAGGGGGCTGCACAGCTTGTTAATAAGCTCATTATGGGTATGCAAATGACCCATATTCCTTGCATGTCCAATGGTCTCCTTACCATGCAACAGCTGAATGTGGCCTCCAGGAGCCCCAGTGCTATCCCGTCTGGGCTGCACTATCTTCACTGGGTTCCTGTGGGCCATATTCAGCCTAGGGTTGTGTAAGCATAGCACACTCACTGTGCGCTTGTGCTAACGTGGTCCCATATTTAGCCAGTTATCACTCTTCAGTCAGAGCATGCTAATTGTCTGAATATTGCCCCCAAGCTGGCCACGTGCTAAGTGCTGCACAGCGCACAAGACCAGCTCTGAATATAGGGCTATAAACCTTAACCCCATGGAACCCCAAATCCACAAAACAGTGGCTACTGTGACAAAGAAAGGTCTGCTCATTGCCTCAATATATTTTTTTTTTCTTTTCTTTTTATTTTGTGGGGGTGAGGGTTAGAAGGCTCCTTTCTTGTATTCTTATTCCCACCCATAGAATGGGTGACAAATACATAAGAGAAAGGCTATCATCATACACCCTTTGAAGGAGGGAGGATTGGTTAGACAGAGTCATAGGCCACCCTCTCATGCTCACTCCTTTTATTTCTATATATTAACTTATCATCCAAAAAAGTCTTGGTGGAAAGTGCGAAAGTGAGAGCAAACCCAAAGCATTAAACCAAATGCCTCAAAAAAAAAACATGAAAGATTCCATATCTCCCAGCATGTTTGTATATTATCTTTTGAAATATAATACGTGTTCTAATTTCACCATATCTACTAATAAATCAATCCAATGTGGAGAATCAATTTTCTTCCAGTTTAACAGTATACGTTTTTTTTTTGCAATAATTAACATTAAGTCAGCTAGTTTTGCATTAGGTACAGATACATATTGAAAGTTCTGATGTTATCTGCAATGATTTAATATCTGGGTCAAAAGGAAAGCTTTTTTTCTATCCAGTGTTTTAACTATTAGTTTTTCATTTTATCCCAAAATATTTCCAGTCTTGTGTATTCTGCAAATATATGGACCGACATCCCTTTATCTTGTTTGCATCATCTACAGACATCTGACAAATCCTGATTAGATGTGTTCAATTTTGATGGGGTAAGGTATGTTTCATGAATTATATTGAATTGAATTTAACAAAGCTTCATATTTCTGTATTGCATTCTTGATGACTGTAATGGTTGTTTCCAAGTCTCTTCAGATTTTATGTTCAGTTTTTTGTTCCAAGTTATTTGCAGTTTTGGCTAGTGAAAAATGTTTTGCTCCATTATTAAGCTGTATAACATAATCATTATTTTCTTGAATTGTATTTCTTGTGTAGTCCACATTTCTTCTAATGGCAATAGATCTGGTATTTTTTAAATACCCACGCTTTTAATTTTACATTTTCTGATAGAAACATAGAAATTGTTGGAAGATAAGGACCTCCAGGCCCATCCAGTCTGCCCGTATGCCCTATACATTGTATGTGGCCACTGACCCTATGTGATCAGCAGCTTTTCATCACTCCTCCTCTCTCAAGGTTCCCTTGTGCCAATCCCATGCATGCTTAAACCCCTCCACTGTGCTTGCCCCCTCTACCTCCTGTGGCAGACTATTCCAAACGTCAACAACTGCTTCTGTGTAAAAAACAAATTCCTCACATTACCTCTTAATCTACCCCCCTCCAATTTCATACCGTGCCCCCTTGTTCTAGTACTTTTTTTACTTTGGAAAAGGTCCCCCATCTGCACCTTGCTTATGCCCTTGAGGTACTTAAAAGTTTTAATCATGTCCCCTGGCTCTCTTCTCCAGTGAGTATGTATTGAGGTCTCTTAGTCTCTTCTCATATGTTTTTTTGGTGCAAGCCCTGCACCAGCTTTGTCGCCCTTCTCTGGATAGTCTCCACCTTGTTTATGCAGGTGTTTCCTCCAAAACTGCACACAGTACTCCAGGTAAGGCCTTACCAATGTTTTATACAATGGCATCACCACCTCCTGTCTCCTGCTAGTGATACCCCTGCCTATGCACCCCAGCATGCCACTGGCCCTCCCCACGACCGTTGCACACAGCTTTGGTATCTTAAAAAGGGAAATATGGTCAAAATGTCTGGCATCAATAAATTCAGAATATGGATCAACATAGCACTAATCAGCTGCATGCCAAAACTGAGATCTCTAAGTTACTTTGTTTGAAAGCTACAAGTCATTTTACAACTCTAAAGTCCCTGCCTGTTCAAAAAAGCCAGTTTCAGTGAAGAGCTGCTGATGATGTAATATCCTGAACTCACAATCTAGTCCTTCCTATCAGCAAGCATATAGGAACTGTTTCTCCAAAGTTTAATGATTGTGGTGCAGTGGTTTTCACCAAAAAAACAGGCAGCACTATGCAATAAACATTGCTTTAAAAATGGTGTGTGTTTCAGGTTTTGTAACAAAGTTGACAAATTCATATATTTTTTGTTTGTTTGTTTTGGTGCCTTTTCATTGTGGTCATTTTCTCCAGGGTTGCTGGATGTTGAGTCATAGCACACTACTGTGAGATTTGCATACTGGATATCTCTGATGTGGTAAAAGGCTATGAACATTCACACCTATCATTCAATTGAGGTGATTTCTCAGGACGGCACTTTAAAACAATGATTCCGTCACCCTGTAAATGGGGGTGGGAGAGGTAGTGCTGTTTTGAAACCTTACTATGAGTTTTTATGCAGTAGCCAGCTCAATGTTCAATCGATCAATCGATCAATCAATTAATTGATCAACCAATCAATATTTTATTCATTCATCAAAGTATGAATGAATGTGATACTCAGTTGAGCAGAACTCATTTTCTGTTTTCTCCCTGGAAGGTTATTACTTGACCTATATTCAGGCACATCTGTGTTGTACTCCACATTAAAATGCAATTTTACCAGGACTAACACTTCCACCTCTAGTAGGAATTAACACAAATAAGGCCACTATTAAAACTTATTGTAAAGCAGACACTGACAAACAGCAATGAAGTTACCAACATTACAACACTAGTAGCAATACAACTTCCTAACAGGCACAGCAGAGTAACACCTCAAACGGTATCATCAGCCTGGAGGCATGCTGACTCAGCATCCAGCAACTCTAGAGAAATGAACCACACCAAAAAGGAATTAAAAATACTGATGTGTCAACTTTGTTACAAAACCTGAAACACGCTGATTTTATAGCAATGCTTTTAGAATGGTGATGCCTGTTTTACTTGTGAAAATCATTAAACACTGATCTTTAAACTTTGGAGAAACAGGTCCTATACATTTGCTGACAGGGACTACTAGACTGTGAGCTCAGGAGATTGCATCATCAGCAGCTCTTCACTGAAACTGGCATTTTGAACAGGTAGTGAAATCAGGGTTACAAAATATCTTATAAATTTAAAATGAAGTAACATAGCAACCTAATTTTTGGTATGAGATTTATTGGGGGAATACTTATTCTAACTCTGCAATGTACAGTAGCACTTTTGGCCAGAGTCCCTCTTTAAGGCCATCAAAGATGATAACCCCTAGGTCCCTTTCCTCCTTGGGGAAAGTCAGCTACCCAACCTGTAGCTCTCCCCAGGGTTCCCTCTACATTGGTGCATTATTTTGCACTTTTTTATATTGCACCTCAGTTGCCACATCTTTGACCATCTTTCAAGCTTCTCCAGGTTCCTCTTCATTTTCTGCACCCCTTCTGGAGTATCCACTCTTGCAAATCTTGATGTGATCTGCAAACAAGCAGACCTTTCCTTCCAGTCCCTCTGCAATGTCACTAATAAAGACATTGAACAGGATTGGTACCAGTACTGATCCCTGCTGTATCCTGCTGGTCACCCCCCGCTCCCCAGATTGTACCCCATTTACCACCACTTTCTGTCTCCTGTCTGTTAACCAGTTCCAACACAGTTCACCACCTTGCCTCCCATGCCCAGACTACCCATCTTGTTAATTAGTCTTCTATGTGAGACGGTGTCGAAGACTTTGCTGAAATCTAGGTAGGCAACGTCTACTGCCCCTCCCTGATTTACTTCCCTAGTCATCCAATCAAAAAAACTATTAGATTAGTTTGAAATGATGTTCCTGCTGTGAATCTGTGTTGCCTCAGATCCTGAGCACCACTGGATTTCAGGTGTGCCACTATCCTTTCTTTCAGCAGTGTCTCCATGATCTTTCCCACCACTGAGGTGAGGCTGACTGGCCTGTAGTTCACTGCCTTATCCCTACTGCCACTTTTGTGCAGTAGGACCACATGTGCCCTCCTCCAGTCCTCTGGAACCACACCCGTGTTAAGTGACAGCATGAACAGGGCTGCCAGAGGCACTGCCAGTTCCCTTTGCAGCTCCCTTAATATCCTCAGGTGGACTCAGTCTGGCCCCATGGCCTTATCCACCTTCAGCTTTGTGAGTTCTTTCAGAACTCTCTCCAATGTGAATGGACTAGTGTCCACTTCTCCCTCCCGTTGCCTCTGCTACCCATCTGTGGTCCTTGACTCTCCTCCTCCCTAGTGAATACTGAGCAGAAGTATTTGTTCAGTATTTCTGCCTTGTCTCGAACCCCCTCCTTACACTTTCCTTACTCCCCTTTGAGCCTCACAATCCCCCCCCAATTTTTCTTCTTTCGCTGATGTACCTATAAAATACCTTGTCCTCTTTTTTCACAGACCATGCTGAATCCTCTTCTGTCTGCACCATAGCTTGCCTAACAGCCTTCCCTAAGATGTTCAGGGTACACCTCCCTGTCCTCCTCCTCCCTTTGTGTCCCCTTATATTTCCTGAAACTCAGTCTTTTAGCCCTGACTTTGTTCCCCACCTCCTTAGAGAACCATAGTGGTTTCTTCTTTTCACTTTGACCACTATCCTAATGCATTGTTTTGTTATCCCCATTATGGCTCCTTTCAGCTTCTCCCATTGTTCCTCCACCTTCTCTATTACCTCTCCCTTCCCCGGGACAGCTTGTATACATCTACCCAGTTCAGTGAAATATGCCCTCCTAAAATCTAATACTTTTGCCCTTGTGTGGCATACTTGAGTCCATGATGCCATGCTGAACCACACCATGTGGTGATCACTGGACTCCAGCTGCCCTTCAACCTGTATTTCTTCAACTCTGTTCCCATTGATCCATATCAGATCCAGAATCAACTTGTCCCTGGCTGGTTCATGCACCAGCTGCCTGAGTCCAATCCTCTGCAGAGATTCTAGGATAGCTGTGCTTCTGGGTGAAGCAGCCACCTGGGTGGTCCAATCCATGTCCGGCATATTGAAATCCCCTAGTAGTAGGATTTCGCCTTTAGCTGCCATGTTGTGTATGTCTTCCACTAGTTCCCTGTCAACTTCCTCCCTCTGTGTCGGAAGTCTGTAGATCACTGCTGTGTGTATTGCTGTTCCATTCCCTGGCTTCAATGTGACCTACATTGCCTCAGCTTCCCCCGTCTTCCCTGAGCTTCTGTAGCGTTTATACCATCTCCGATGTACAGGGCCAACCCCCCACCCTTTTTACCCTCCCTGTCCCTCCTGAACAGTGTATAGCCTGGCACATTGACTTCCCAGCCATGATTAGCAGAGTACCACGTCTCTGTTATTTCTACTATGTCAAGGTCTGCATCCGCCAACAAGGCTTCCAGGTCTGGAACCTTATTTCCAAGGCTACAGGTATTTGTTAACATGACCTTCCATGTTTTACAGTCTGCCCTCCCTCTGCTCCTGTGCTCCCTCTCCAGTGTCTTCCCCACCCCAGTTTCCTTTCCTATATGCTCCTCACGAATCACTTGTTATACACTCTTTGTCTACCTGCCCCTCCCTGCCTGCTTTAGCTGTATCTGTTGGCAACTTATGTTTCTGCATGTTGCCATGGGGAGGGTGTTTCTAAGCTTCCTGCCCCTTCTGGCCCTTCCCCCTTGGCCAGTTTAAATGCTCACAGATGAAGCATTTCAACTTTCCACTAAGGGCCAAGGTACCCTTCTTGGACAGATGCCAGCCATCCTCCTTATATCAGATTGCATCTCTCCAGGTTGGGCCCCAGCCCCCTATGAAGCCAAAACCCTCCCTTCCACACCAATCCTTCAATCAGGAGTTGAAGGTATGGATGTGGAATGCCCTATCCTCCCCTGTGCCCTGGACAGGTAGCACCTCTGAGAATGAGATGGAGCATGCTATCTGTTTCAGGTTTCCCCCCAGCTTCCTTAAATCCTCCTGGACTCTGGCTAACTCCACCCTTCTCCCTGCCAGGTCATTGGTCCCCAGGTGGACAATAACATCAAGCTGCTCCCTTTTAGCTATTGCCCTAGCGATCCAATGGACCTGCTCCCTGTCCCTCCATGCAGCACTTCCCAGGATGAACCTGACTTCCCTCTGTCCCTTGTTAGGTGTCCACTCCCTGGAAAATAGAGTCCCCCACTAGATGAAGCTTCCCCCTCCTTCGGAGTCCCCTGCCTCCCTTCCCTGGGGCTCCTTCCTTCCTAATCTGTAAATAAGGGTATCCACTGAACAAGGCAGCTGCAATTGAGCACTTACAAAAACCGTGATGGTGCCTGTGTTCGGGGCTACCTGGTAGGGTAGCGACCAGATACCTGGGTGGGCGAGGTAGGGTGACAGGAAGTATGTGCATATAAGCACATGCACACATGCGGGGGGGGAGAGGAAGGGGAGGGAAGATATGTGGGAGGGGGTGCTGGTGGGCAGCTGCCAAGCTGGACCACTATCATGGTGGGAAGGGTGGTCAGTTGGGAGGTGCAGGGCGCAGGATTCGGGTCCGGCATGGTGCAGTTCTTTTTTTGCCAGCAGGAAGCTTGTTTTTTTTTAAATATTTCACCCCGACATGCACCCCTGGGTTGAGAATCCTTTGGTAGAGTGCGGGGCAGAAAAGCCCTCATGGGGGTGTGAGATGCAGCCCCTGCATTGAAAAGAAACCGTAGATCTCGGTTACTCTCTTTCCATTCACAGTGAGTGTGCATTGCGAAATTCATTTTCTGCAATGTACACTCGCTCTAATGGCGATCGCTATTCTGCGATTGCCATTATGACCTAGAACTGTAAATATGTTAGATAGTGTCCATTTGGGATTATATACTGTACTTTTGTTTCATAACTTCAAAAGACATTCATGTATTATTATGAAACAGTTCACCTAAGACGATTATTCCTCTTTGCTTCCAGACAAGTTTTGTTATATTTACTTTTAGTGTGGTAATGTAATCATTTTCCCATAATGCTGTAAATAAAGAAATACTGCTCTTATATCCCACCATCTTATTGAAATAGTTTCATGTCTCTATCATACATCTGGTGGTTATGGGTTCAATAGCTACATTTTTCTTTATTATTTGGTCAATATATAATAATGCTCTAAGGGACCTTTTATTTATCATTGCTTGTTCAATCCTCATGATACTGTTGTTCTAACTTGTAAGTTGTAACTGCATGCAAGCAAACAAGTTCGGCATTGACAAATGCTTGTTATATGCGGGTGCAGTCTATTTACCCCAATTTCTTTCTTAAATTTAATGAGGCATTTCTTGGCAAGAGCTCCACCTTAAACTACTACCGTGAAGCTCACCAGGATCAAGCCCAACTCTGCAGATTTCTGTAGTAGAGTCACTGCAGGGAGCAATGCATTTTCAATGGGAGTTGATCCCTTTTGCCATGCAGGGAAACTGTGACACTGTGCTTGATCCCAGCGGGCTTCACCGTAAGTCCTAAAAAGGAAGTACATATCCTAAAATCATTAGAAACATATTGTAGAAATACAGAAAGGCGTTGGCAGAAAAAGACTTGTAGCCTGTCTTGTATACCACTTTGTTATGTAAGCCATGCCAACCTACTTTAGGTCATGCCTAGGCCAACTGCTCAATGGTAGTTTATCTCCTACCCCCTGCACTCCATTCCTTATGTTATCTTAATTTTCACAAATGCCTTATGACTGCCCATGTTCTCTTGAAACCTATCATCATCTTGGTATTTACCGCCTCCCTTAGAAACATAGAAACATAGACTTTGACGGCAGATAAGGACCACTTGGCCATCTAGTCTGCCCATTTCCCTACCTACAGTACAGGCCGCAGATCCTAATTAACCAACAGCCTATTTCTTCCTACTCCCCACAAGAATTGCCTTATGTCTGTCCCATGCATTCTTGAATTCTCCCACAGTTTTAGACCCCACAACCTTCTCAAGAAGGCTGTTCCATGCATCCACTACCCTCTCTGTGAAATAATACTTCCTCACATTGCCCCTGAACCACCCTCCTTCTATCTTTAAATTGTGTCCCCTTGTTCTTGCAAGTCTCTTTTTCTGAAAGATGCTACCGTCTTGGACTTTGTTGATTCCACTGAGGTACTTAAAAGTTTCTATCATGTCCCCCCTCTCCCTTCTTTCCTCGAGGGTATACATATTAAGCTGCTTTAGTCTCTCCTCATACGGCTTCTCTTGCAGACCCTGCACCATTTTAGTTGCCCTCCTCTGGACAAACTCTATCCTGTCTATGTCCTTGCGGAGATGGGGTCTCCAGAACTGGACACAGTACTCCAGATGGGGTCTCACCAACTGTCTGTACAGAGGGATAACAACTTCCTGTTTTCTGCTGCTGATGTCTCTCCCTATACATCCTAGTATACCCTCAGCCCTCCCTACTGCCTTCTCACATTGCTTGCTAACCTTAAGGTCATTTGATATGATTACCCCCAAGTCCCTTTCCTGTTTTGTTGTTGTTACTACCTCCCCACCCATTGTGTATTCTTCCCCTGGGTTCTTGTTTCCCAGGTGCATTATTTTGCACTTTTTTGCATTGAATCCTAGCTGCTATACTTCTGACCATTCCTCCAACATTGCCAAGTCCCTTTTCATCCTTTCCACACCTCCTTGTGTATCAACCCTGTTGCAGATATTTGTGTCATCTGCAAAAAGGCATATTTTTCCTTCCAGTCCCTCTGCCATATCACTGATGAAGACATTAAAAAGGACTGGACCCAATACTGAACCCTGTGGTACCCCACTAGTAACCCCTCTTTCTTCAGAGTGGACTCCATTTACAATTACCTTCTGTGTCCTGTTGTGCAGCCAATGTTTTACCCAGGCTACCACCCTAGGACCCACTTCCAGGCTGGTTAATTTAACTATTAATCTTTTGTGTGGGACTGAGTCAAATGCCTTGCTAAAGTCTAGGTAGGCCATGTCCACAGCCCCTCCCTGGTCTACTACTTCGGTCACCCAGTCAAAGAAATCTATTAGATTCGTCTGACATGACCTTCCCGCTGTGAACCCATGCTGCCTTGGGTCCTGTGCTCCACTGGCCTCTAGGTACTCAACTATTCTTTCTTTCAGAGTGACTCCATCACTTTCCCTACCACAGAGTCAGACTGACAGGTCTATAGTTTCCTGCCTCTGTCTTGGTCCCACTTTTGTGAAGGGGAATCACATCCGCCTTCCTCCAGTCCTCGGGTACCACACCATCTTCCCATTATTTATTAAAAAGAGTTGCCAGTGGTTTCACTAGTTCCTCCCTTAATTCTTTTAGAATTCTGGGGTGAATTCCATCAGGACCCATTGCTTTGTCAACCTTCAGTTTTAGGAGTTCTTGCAGAACCCTTTCTTCTGTGAAAGGACTGGGATCGACCCCCCTATCAAGAATGCTTCTGTTAATTGGTTCCGCCTATTCACCACCTTTTCTGTGAAAAACTATTTTCTTACGTCCTTCTTGAATTACCCATCCACAGGTTTATATAGGTGTGTCCTAGTTGCTGATCCCCTACTTTGCTTATTCATGTTATGATACGCTATCATGTTTGTCACTTTTGGATACTTAAACATTTCTGTCAAGATCCCCAACCTTCCGGCCTCCAGTGAGTAAATGTTTCATTTGGCTAAATGCTCCTTATATGATTTTTCTTGCTAACCCTGCATCATCTTTGTAGCCTGCCTCTGGACAGATCTGATGTAGTCTTTATCTTTTTTCAGATCACAGTACTCCAGGTAAGGCCTCCCAAGTGGTTAATAGAGGGGCAACAGTACCTTTTTTCTCCTACTGGAGAACCTTCTCCCTACACAGTACCTCTAAGCATACCGTTGCTTTCTTGAATGCTCTGCTGCAGTAGGCTGTTGACTTGAGGCTGTCACTAATGATGATCCCCAAAGTAATCCCTTTCATTAGTGAACTAACTGATTTTTTTAACCCCCAGTGAATAATCCATCTTTGGGCTACCATTACCTGTGTACATAACATTGCACTTCATCTCAGTAAACTTAGTTGCAATACCTTGGCCCATCCAGCTAATATTTTCTAGGTCCCTCCTCCTGTTCCTGACTCCCTCCTTCTAGTCTACCCTGGCTGCAGAATTTAGTGTCATCAACAAAGGGGGAACTATTCCCCTGACTCCTTCCTCTATGTCAAAGAGGAACACATAAACAGAGCTGGCCCCAACGCCGACTCATTTGATATGTGTTGTGACCTCCCTGACCTCTTAATCCATTGGCAGTCAAGCTCTGAGTCCTTCCACCTAGCCAGTTTGCTACTAGCTTATTAGCTTTGCACCACCCCTAGATCATCCAGCTTCTTGATAAGCTGTCTATGGGGTACCATGTCCTACTGAAATCTAGATACAGCACATTGACTGCCTGACCCTTATTTTCTGCACTTGTTACAGTGTCAAAAATTCAGCCTAGTTAGCCTGGCAATAACATACTTTTCATGTCTTCTGCCTCCTGTCTTAAAAGCCCATTTGCTTTAAGAATTTCAAACAGGGTTGCACCAGTAGCATGGTGGTAGAGCTAGCACTTGCTAAGCTGGCACCCAGGTTCAGGAATGGCATCAGATCATATGAGGGCTGGCCAGAGAAGACAATACTGAGTATCCCTTAGACAGCTGTCCTCCCTCAGGGAGGTGGGAAATTATGTCCCAATGGTCAGCTACCTCCTACAGGAATCTGGGTGGCAGCATGGTGGGATTGCAGGTGCATGGGAAGTCACCCCACACCTGAATGCACAGAAGCAGCTCCATGGAGGTGAATCTAGCACGTCACATCATGGCATGCATGTGGCTTCATGAAGAAAATTGAGGAAAAACACCTACATCTATGCTGGACGAAGGCACAGACCCCTGCAGGCCCACACCAATGTCTGGGCATCTTTGACTAGGTCTTTTGATGAGGACACCTGAGCAAGGTAATCATGCTGATGATAGCACGGTCTGCCACAGGCCAACACCAATGCCTGGACATCTCTGACCAGGTCCTGTGATGAGGACACAGGAGCAAAGTAACCATGCTGGATGATGCCATGATCCCCTGCAGGCCCATACCAATTACCGGACATCTCCATCCAGGTCCTGTGATGAGGATACCTGAGCAAGGTAACCATGTTGGATGATAACACAGTCCCCCACAGGACCACACCAATGTCTGGGCATCTGTGACCAGGTTCTGTGATGAGGAAACCTGAACTAGGTAACCATGCTAGATGATGGCACAGTCCCCCACAGGCCCACACCAATTACTGGGCATCTGCATCCATGTCCTTTGCTGAGGACACCTGAGCAAGATAACCATGCTGGATGATAGTACGGTCCCCCATAGACCCACACCAATATCTCTGCATCTTCGACCAGGTCCTGTGATGAAGACACCTGAGCAAGGTAACCATGCTGGATGATAGCATGGTCCTCCACAGGCCACACCAATGTCTGGGCATTTCCAACTAAATACTGTGATGAGAACACCTGAGCAAGGTAACCATGCTGGATGATAGCACAGGCCCACACCAATGTCTAGGCATCTCTGACCAGGTCCTGTTATGGTGACACCTGAGCAAGGAAAAAATGCTGGATGATAGCACAGTCTCCCACCGGCCCAAATCAATGTCTGGGCATCTCCGATCAGGTCCTGTGATGAGGACACCTGAGCAAGGTAATCATGCTGGCTAATAGCACAGTTCCCCACTGGCTCACACCAATGTCTAGTATCTCCAAACAAGCTCCTTTGATGAGAACACCCAAGCAAGGTAACCATGCTGTATGATAGCATGGTTCCCCACAGGCCCACACCAATGACTGGGCATCTCCAACCAGGTCCTGTGATAGGACACCTGAGAAAGGTAACCATACTGGATGATAGCACGGTCCACCACAGGTTCCACACCAAAGCAAGGTAAGCCCCAAGGAACTCAGGTGATAAGGGCTGGGGGACCAGTACAGAAGGAGGCCAGTCTGGGAGGAAACAGGGAGAGAAACAAAAGATAAAAAATGTACACCAGATGCTCCTTGATGACAGTCCCAAAGAGTTTTCCTACAATCAATGTCAAAATAACTGGTCCAGAGTTTTCTGGGTCCTCCATGCTCCCAGTCTTGTGCAGGGGGACCATGTCCACCCTCTTCCAGTCCATTGGAACTACTCCAGACTCCAGGGAGAAGTTGAACAAGTCTGTTAGAGACATGCAAGTTCCTGGCCCAGTTCCCACAGCACACTGGAGTGTAATCCATCTAGGCCTAGAGTGCCCTTAGTCCCTTAAGTACTCAGTCCTATTACACAAGCCCTAAGTTCAGTTCCCCCTACCCTCCTACTATAATTTGCTTACTATAGTTGAGGAGTGGGTCCCCAGCTCTACCATGAAAACTGAGTGAAAATACTCATTGAGGGTATCAGCCTTCTTCCCATCCTCCTCTACATGTCCATTTCTTGATTTTGATCACACAATACCCTCTTATGTAGTCCTCTTTTCCCTGCTATATCTACAAAAACCTCTTCATTTTCCTTCACCCCATCAGCTAATCTCAGCTCCATTGCCTCCTTAGGTTTCAGGATATATGTCTCTATTACGCTCAGATTAATCCCCCCTTGTACTTTTAGAATGCTGCCCTCTTTACCTCTCACTTCTCCAGTGATCCAGAGTGGCTTCTTGTGTTTTTTGCATTTACTTACCAGTTTCAGACCCATTTTAGCCAACTCCAAAAGACTAACCTTAATGAATTCCCACATTTCTTTCACTTCCTCAACCCTTTCCACCCTTCTCATTTTGCCTAGGAGGTTCTGCCTCATTTTTATACAAACTGAACTTCTGGAATCTAAGATGTTTTTCCTAAACTTTGTCTTCTGGTCATCTATGACCAAGTTGAACCAAACCAAGTTGTCATCATTCATCCCTTGCAGATCTCTTACCCATACCTCTTCCACCATTTCCTGGTTTAAACAGAACTAGATCAAGAAAGACCCCATCCCTGGTGGGGTCTTTCACCAACTGTACAAAAAAGACCTATTGTAATGACTCTTCAAGGGCTTGTCTCCTTGCACTCCCAGCTATTGAAGTTTTCCAGTCCACATTTGGAAGATTCAGATCCCCCATTAGTTCCATGTTCATGTGTTTCCTAGAGTGGTAGCCCTCCTGATTTACTTCCCTTGCTCCTTTTCCTCCCCTTGGACTGGTTTGGGGGGTCTTTAGACCACTCCCACACCTAGATTTTTTCTTTTTATCTACCAGCTACACTCACACAGTTTACATTCCCCGTCCCCTCCCATGCTCTTGGCTTCCATTGCTTTTATATTGTATCTATTGTAATGTGCCACCCCCTCTCCAAGGCCTATTCTTTTATCCTTTCTGAATGACGTATTCTGGTACAGTGAGACCCTAGTCATAGTTCTGCAATACCCATGTTTCCATATCTGCTATTAACTCCAATTGACCTTCTATTACCACTGCCTGGAGGTCCTTCATTTTGTTTTCAAGATTCCTAGCAATAATTCATGCATTCTTGCATGAGCTGAGTTTGTCTTTCTCCCTGTGACTGCCACCCATCTCCTTCTCTGTACTCCCTGTATTGTTACATGCCATCCTAATTTGCCTTCTGCATGTGTCATTGCCCAAGGAATAGACATTGATCCTTGTTTATTTATTTATTCTAGGATTACAAGTACCTTTGAGCCAAGGCTCTTTTATGCCCAATTTCCATGTCAAGTGGGGAAACAATACAAACATGGCAATAATTGCAATTGGCAGTATCAAGCAGTTAAATACATACATTTGGGGGAGGTAGGTAACAGGACAGAAAGTTGTATAAACAGTGCAAGCATGGGATTCTAAACAGCCTCAAGGATTTGAGATGCAGACAGTTGAGGGAAGGAAGGTACAAAGTCAGGACAGGGTTAACAGGGAACAGTTGAGGGAAATGAGGGGACCCAGGAGAGAGGAGCAGCCGTAGGCTTTGTCAGACTTTGAGAAAGTGCTAATGCCAGGGAGGGAGAAGGACAGGGGGTAGGGAAGGGGTAGGGTGTGAAAGACAGGGAGAGGTAAGTGCTAGTGGGAATAGCAGATTACGAGTGACAGTCACAGGAGCTGGAGGCAGAGAGGTGGAGGTGAAGGTTAGTTTTGAATTGGCCCAGCGTTTAAAGACAGGTGATGTCTTTGTTGAGTCCATTAAACCAGGAGGGTGTACGGTGGCAAAGAACCTTTGTCCCAGCATGGTGCGGCACCGGGGATGTGCATTATTTGATTTACAGAATCCCTAGTGGGGCGAGGGGTGTGTGCAGGACATAGAAGGGCTTGGACTCCTGGGGTGCATGGCCTAGCATGATCTTCTCGGTCATTAAGCAAGTGTGGTATTTTATACGGTTGGATAGTTGGAGCAAGTCCATTTGGGCATAGAGTGCACACATGTGGGTGAGACAGTGGGATCCTGTGATGAGACGGCAGACTTTGTTTAGGGTCAAGGCTAGACGCCTAAGGACTGTGTCAGTAGCAGAGCCATAGACAACCAGACCATAATTGATTAATGAGACCACAGAGTTCTGTACAGCTATCCTTAAGGCATCTGTGGTGATGCATTGCCTGTGCCTATAGAGAAGACCAATGCATTCATAAACAGCATTGGCAACAGTGTCAGTGCAGATGCCATAGGACAGGTGACTGTCCAGAGTGATTCCAAGGTATTTAAAGGAGTGAACCTGGTCTAGGACAGCACCAAGGCAGTTTGTAATGGAGATGGGTTGAGACCTATGTTTGTTTGCGGGAGCCACACAGAAAAGCATTAACTTTGTTTTCTTATAGTTGAGAACCAGCTTTTGTCTATAAAACCATTTTTCAAAGGAGGTGAAACCCATCTGGAGCTTTTTTTGGAGTAGGAGGGGGTCATGATGAGTGGTGTGAATGACTGCATCATCCGCATAAAGCAGGATTTGTTCAGGGCAGGATTGTGGGAGATTGTTCAAAAAAAGGCTGAAGAGGAGTGGCCCAAGAATGGATCCCTGTAGGACTCCTGAATGGATGGGTCTTGCTTGGGAGAGGATGTGAGCAATTTTCACTCTTTGGGAGAGGTTTTCTAGGTAGCTGTTAAATCAGGATATAGCCTCGGGGAAAGGCCAGTATTTTGAAGCTCTGTGATGAGTAGTCAGTGATGGACAGTGTCAAAAGCCTTAAACAGGTCAATGAAGACTGATCCAGTCAGTTAATTATTGTCAAGGGAGTTGTGGATTGCACCTGTGAATTGTAGGAGGGCCGATGTAGTGCTGTGGCCTTTCCTGAATTGGTGCTGCTGCTTACAAAGGATGTCTTGCTTAGCCAAGTATTCCATCAGCTGGTCAGAGACCAATCGCTCAATGGCCTTTGAGAGGGGGGTAGTACGGATATAGGCCTATAGTTCCCATGATGAGCCTTGTCCCCACTTTTGTGGACTGGTGTAACGGTGGTGGATTTCCACCTGTAGAGGAATTGGCATTGGGTGAGGGAGAGGTTGAAAATTCGAGTAAGTAGGGATAGTACTTTATCTAGCGTAAGGGATAGTAGCTAAAGGTCAAGTGTGTCCCCACTGGTTCTTGATCCTACGATTGCTTTGCTGACGTATTTATGCACTTCATGCTTCCTGACTGTTTTGAAGTAAAAAGGCAGTCGAGTCGAGGAGGGGGGAGGGGTGGTGAGAGGGGGAGCAGTGGAGAGGTCAGCGTAGACGAAGTCATGTGGTAACACACTACTGAGATCTGTGAATGTGTTATTGAACATGTTTGATATGGTGGCAGGGTCCAGAGTTATAGTCCCATCCACTTCCAACATGGTAGGTGATGTTTTGGGAAATTTCCCTGCAACTTCCTGTATCCAGGGAGAGAGTCACTGCATGTGAGTGTGCGTGTGTGTGATTTTAGACCTGCCTACAAGTACCCAATCCCACAATTTCAAGTTCAA
This sequence comes from Neoceratodus forsteri, assembly GCA_016271365.2. Taxonomy (NCBI): domain Eukaryota; kingdom Metazoa; phylum Chordata; order Ceratodontiformes; family Ceratodontidae; genus Neoceratodus; species Neoceratodus forsteri. The sequence goes on from CM028133.1 coordinate 783,162,217, forward strand.
AGGCTGCTACTTACCACATCTAACGTCTGCTGTAATACAAGTTCCTGGTATCTACACAAGGATTTCCCCCATCCCAAGTGGAGTACCCTCCCTTTCCCACCATGTCCCACCACAGTCTATCCACCTACATTGATCCTGATGGGTCTCAGGATTGCTCGGGATTGTAGCTGCAGTCCCCATAACATCCTGCCCTAAGATGCTCTTTAGGAACATCTCTTTGCCACTAAGGGCAGCAACCTCATAAGCAAGGGCCCCATTCTCCTACACACTGGGCATTCTTCATGCAGCCAGAGCAGTCTCTGGAAGACAGTGGCAATATATCCCCCACAATTGACCAGCTTTCCCTTCTACCCCCAATCCAGCTAAATGGTGGAGGTATGGGCTATTGTTTGCATGGATGTGGACTGCGATGCACTTCTCTCAACACATCTCCTTTTTCTGGTGCAGTTTTGACCCATTTCTCAAACAGTGTGGCCTGCCCCTCTTCCTGCATGTCCCACTTTGGTTAAGTACCAGCAGCACTTAACCTCATGGCATTTCACTGAGTGGCATAATCACTACACTAGACTGTACACTCATGGCATTGCCAGGCTGCACCCCCTTCTTGATGCTGGAGATCTATGCACTTTGGAGTACACCATTGTCTAGTCTTGTCTTAGTCTAGTACAATGTACACTACATGGGCCTAATTTGTTGTCAATTGCATTGCCTACAGCCAGTTCAGAACTTGCAGCTGGGCTTCTGACTGCCACTTGGAAGACAAAGACAGACCATATCACCTCCATGCATTGAACCCTGGACTCACTGCCAGTGAGTTGGTGTATTTAGTATGAAGTGTTGGTTTGTAAGCAGTAATATCCAACAGGGTGAGTGGTATTGGCTATACTGGACCACCAAGGGGTTTAATAAGGCCTGACACTGAAGGCAGAGGGCCTTATAGCCCCTGGAAGGTCCAGTACGGCCCAATACTACCCACCCTGGAGGGTATTATTGTGCTTAGAAAATGTACATATGTGTTAATTTAAATTAAATATTAATATAACAAAAAAAACTTTAAAAATGAATAAAAACAATTTATTTGGTAAAGTAGTCCCTCCACTGGTACATCTGCCAGTAGAGGGTGCTGCTGTTTGTTTGAGGTGCCATCTATTGTTGCCTGCTCCACACACATTAACAGCCTCTTCTCCACCTCCCCCCAGCATGGTCAGAACCACCAATGAGAAACAATTTACCGTTGGCCAGTTTAATTTTAGGCAGCACGTGTCTAGTTTACATGAAAAAGAAACAAACAGGAGACAGAACTAGTATCGGGGTACCAATCTGAAATTTACATGACCAAGGTAAACATGCGACCCAACTCAGACTGCTGGTGTGATGAACTGACTGTTGATTGCTTTCATGGCGAGTGAACTGCTTGGTTTACAGAACCGAGCAGAGGGAGGGGCTGCCACTGCTCACTTGCTAAGTGAGTGAAAAAAAAAGAAAATGTAATTCAAAATGAATTAATCTGCTCAATAAAAAAACTGTTGCTTGTCAGACTTTGTGGCAATTGTATGTGGAGACTGCCATTTCTTTTGGAGTCTTAGTGATGCTAGTTTGGGGAGTGGAGACTTTCACTCACTAACCTTGAAAGAAAACATGTCGGGAGTTATTTTTTGAAAATTCCATGGGCACAATAATATTAGAAAGAAAAGAGGCACACAGAGACTGGGACTTATTGTTTTCTGGTCCCTGTTATCTCATACCAGACTGGCTGGTTGGTAATTTTAACCAATCAGCATTAAGATTTCTCTCTACCCATTTTCTAATCACATATGAGGCCCTGAGCAATCTGGGCTCCCAGTATCTCAAATACTGTACCTACTGCCTGAGTGGTGAGTTCCGTGGGGTTGGGATTTTTAATTTAATTTAATTTTCAATTAAAGTCTGCTGGGGATCAGGATTTTTTGGTGGCAGCCACCGGCCTATGGAATTCGCTTCCAAATGAGGTCCAATTCTCTCACTTCTTGGCTTCCATTAAAAAGCATCTGAAATTTCATTTGATGAAGCATACTTTTTTCAACTCTGATTAATCTGTTCATCCCCTATAGTATATTAGTTGACATTGGCTCTCATAATCATAAGGTTGAACAGCACTAACTGGAATGGTGAGATGCTAACCAGACATAGTACATCTAAATGGCCATATACAAAGAGCCTCCCCCTCCTTTCTTTCCCAAGCCACCCCACCCGGTAAACTTAACTTCAACAAAGAAAATTCACCTTCATTCACAACAGTTGGTGGAGGGGAGCACCTCAGCTTCAAATATATGTATACATTGATTATGAATGTATATCTTTAAATTTAGCAGTCTCCTTTGTGTATACAGTATATTGTTTTAGGACATTTTCATGATTACATTGGTACATAGTGAAACTTTGAAGTGGCCAGTCATCGATTGAATAAAAAACATTGTCACACTGAGATTAGAGTCTCAACCATTTTTTTTGTTCACATTGATGGTTGGGTACTAGTGGGCTCTCTCAGAGGAAGAATTTGCATTGTTCCAACCAGGAATGGGGCAGACCTGGACTACCTGCACCATATTCAAAGTGCTCTGTTGCAGGGCACTTAGCAGATAGTGCAAATGTGCTGAACATATCACTGCACCAATGAAAATGAGGGAAGCCTCTTGCATATAGAGTTCAGTGATATATTTAAAGGATTTTGGAAGTGCTAAAAGACTACTGAGGCAGCACCATTTACTGCTTCCAAAACCCTACTCTTTTTTTGGAAATAGAACTTTATTGAAACATTTTTCTATTACACAATTACACAAATTTACGTACATGTACATCACATGTAGGGTAACAATACAACAACCAGAATCAATACATAGGAAAGAAATAGAAGGGGGGAAGAAAGAGACAGAAGAAAAGAAAGAGAGAGATGAGAAAAACAAGAAAAAAACAAGAAAAGGAAATTCATCTTTAACTATGGAACAGATAATGTTCGAGCAGGGAATAGGCTCAGTACAAAGGGAGGGCACCTAACAGAAGAGCACTTCACACCCGAAGCCCCTCCCAGCAATATTATCTCTTAGCCTCATCAAGCATATTTAGCCAACAATTCTGATATTCTTGTTTTCCTTAGAGGCCATATAATGTAGGAATGGTAGCCATCTCCCTTTAAATTTCTCCACAGACAATCTAAGCTTAGCAGTCAGGTATTCCATTTCTAGAATCTTGGTACAGATTCCATACCAGGACTCCACTGATGGCCTCTTTGGGGTAAGCCAACACAGGGTAATGGCCTTGAGAGCTACCACCACAAATATCTGAAATAAATAATTCAGTGACTTAGATTGTAAAGGGGGTGGGGGTAAGCCAAGCCAATATTGAGCACTTTTTGGAAAAGGAGAATCAAAAATTCCCAGCACCACTTCATGTATACTTTCCCAAAAATGTTCTATAATTTTACATTCCCAAAAAATATGAGAATAGGTGCCAATGGATTGGCAGTTTCTCCAACAGAGATCTGAAGTGTGCTTTCCAAAATGTTTAGTGAGTACTGGGAGTCTAAAATACCTGACTGCTATTTTCCAACAAAATTCTCTCCAAAATAGAGATGCTGTAGTAAAATGGACACCTTTCCAAGTGACTTCCCATTCCCCTGAGGACAGAGAGACCCCCAATTCTGCCTGCCAGATGTCCTTGATCTTAACCACTTGGACTTCGTCCATGCCATTCATACATTGTACCACCCTGGACACTAGTTTCCGAGATCCTGAGGACGAGAACAGGACTAAAAGACACTCTTGGAGAGGATTCTCTGGAGTGGTCACAGAGCGGTCTGCTCTTATTGTGGTGAAGTAGTGCCGGAGTTGTAGATACAGAAAAAAATCAGTATGCGGGAGATTAAATTCCACCTTTAACTGGCTTGAAAAACTTCAAATGGTCTCCACAAAAAAATTGCCCCACCCTTTGCAAACCACAGCTCGACCATCGATGAAACATCAGATCCCATTTAAGGGGGATAAAATCCCTGCAACTAATAATTGCCATGGAGGGACCAATCCAAAGGGGAAGTTTCAATTTTAAACAGGTCTCTCATCAGACTTGTTTAATTACTCCAGTCAGTGGGTTGTCGAATTCCAATAGCTTTAATCAGGGAGGATCCAATGTTAGCAGATCCAACATGTTAGTTAGGAGGAAAGAGGCCTATTCTAATGACACCCACTGTGGGGAGGGGGTCCTGTTTGTAAACCACTAGGGCCCGTGGTTGGGCTGTCCAGAAATATTTTTGCAAATCAGGAAGGCCAAGCCCACCTTTTTCCTTGGGGCTGTTAACACGTTCCACCTAACTCTGGGTTTTTTACACAGCCAGACATACTGTATTTGGAAAGGGTGGATTGTACATCCTTCCAAAAAATCCTGGGGGGTTTAAACAGAAGAGCAGAAAACACAAATAAGAATTGGGGTAAGATATTCATCCAAATACTTTCAATCCTGCCAGAGCGGGAGAGTGGTAACTCTCTTCATCTGTTGCAATCTGCCCACACATCCTGAAGTAATCATAAATGAGTCAACTTATAAATGTCCTTAATCTCCCTAGGGATCCAGATCCACAAGTATTTAAAGCCCGTCCCACTCCATCTGATCTGGCCCAAGTCTGGGAGAGGTACCCCTCTCACATTCCCAATCGGGAGTATTTCAGATTTTCCACAGTTCACCTTGTATCCGGATAATTCCCTAAACTGTACCAGAAGATCAAATATTTTTGGGGGATGGAGTGGGCAGGGTCTGACACATAAAGAAGTGTGTCATCTGCGTACATTGAAATCCTGACCTCAGTACCCTGAATACGGTCTTCTTGAAAGACATCCATCTGCCTGATAAAAGCCGCCAGCTGCTCTAGGCTCAGGGCAAATAGGAGAGAGGAGAGAGGGCAACCCTGTCTAGTCTCCCTCTGTATCTCAAAAAATGGAGAGAAGACTCCATTGACACTGACCCTAGCATGGGGGCATGCGTAAAGGTTGTGGATCCAGGTTCTGAATTTGTCTCCGAAGCCAAAGCCCCCCAAGGCGAGGTCCAGGTATTGCCAGTCCAGGCGATCAAAGACCTTTTCCGCATCTAGTGACAGCACAGCATGAAGCTGCCCACCCCCGGGTTGGACACAGAGATAACATTCAGCAAGAGGCGAATGTTATCCTGGATGTGTCTGCCAGGAATGAAGCCCGTCTGGTCGGGGTGAACCAAGCCAGGAATTATCATCTGAAGTCACTCTCCAACCATCTTGGCAAAAATTTTTGCATCCTGATTCAACAGCGATATGGGTCTGTAGTTTGAGCACAATGTGGGGTCTTTCCCCAGCTTGGGCAACACCGAAATGAGGGCCTCACCCCAAGTATCGCACAAGGCATCAGGTTCCTGTGCTACATTATAGACCCTAGATAAGAGATGGGCTAGCTCTTTTGCAAAGCATTTGTAAAATTCTGCCGTGAAACCTTCTGGACCCAGATCCTTGCCCGATTTTAAGGATTTAATCACCCGCTGCACCTCCCCTATAGAAAAGAGTGCCTCTAAGGTTTCCCTTTAGACTAAGGAAAGGGTAGGGAGATCGATTTTATGAAGGAATTCTTTATCTTTATTGGAGTGACCCGGGCATCTATCTACTGTGTACAATCGCTAGTAAAACTTCAAAAACTCTCCTTCTATGTTGTTGTGTTGGGACTTGGGGGAAGATCAGGTGTCATGGGACCGATTTGGGTCATATACCTCTCTGTCTCCTGCCTTCTAAGCCTCAATGCTAACAGCTTGCCTACCCTCTCTCCCCTCTCATAATATTTCTGCCCCGTATACCTCAGCGCATTTTCAATGTGCTTCAGTAATAGGGAGTTGTAAACTGCCTAGGCACCACATAAGTTTTTAAGGACAGTCTCAGATCTAGTGGTTTTATGTTCCTGTTCCAGGCTGTGGATCATATTTAAGGCCTCCTGAATCTTGGCCTGATGTTGCTTATTTCTGTGGGAAGCAAAAGCTATAGTATGACCATGAATGACTGCTTTTAAAGTGTCCCACAGAAATTTAGATTGGGAGTCCGGCTCTGTGTTTTCCTCAAGATAGTGCAGGATTACCTGCCTAGTTGAGGATACATACTGTTTGTCATTGAGTATCCCTGGATCAAATCTCCAGCTTCCGCTCCTCCCCGAGTTCTCCCATCGTAACTCTGTCCTAATCATAGCATGGTCTGAAACCGTAGTAGGGAGGATGCTAACTTCATAAAACATATGCAATAAGCCCCTCTGAGTATACAAGCGATCAAACCTGGAATAAGAATTTGAGGCTGGTGAGTAGAAAGTGTAGTCTTTAATAGTGGGGTACAGATTTCGTCAGGGGTCCACTATCCCAGATTCCATATACAAAGTCTTCAGTAAATGAGAGCAGGCTCTGGAACTGGTCCCTTTAGCTGGACTTCTGTCCATGTTCACATCCTCCACACACTTCCAGTCCACCATGCAAATAATTTGACCAGGAGGTAGTTTGGCAAGTTCATTAAATAAGGCTCAAAAAAATTCCCCAGAAGAGGGAGTGGGAGCATAAACCACCACAAGGTGTAGAGGTCTCCCCCCATAAACTCCTGCTACAATTTGTAAGTGGCCAGAACTGGCCCTGAACACTTTTTGTATCTGAAAGGGTAAACACCTGTGAAATAATAGGACCACCCCTGCTTTTTTGGATAGAGGATGTTCATCTGAGCATACTGTACCCACCCAAGCTCTGTGTTATTTTAAATGTTCTTGTACAGACAGTTTAGTTTCCTGCAAGACAGCTATATCACATTTCTCCCTTCGTAGTTCAACCAGAATTTTTGATCGCTTTACCACATTATTAATCCCTTTAACATTTAATGAACAGAGTGTTAAATAGAGAATAATGCATATGTAAGGAGTTGATATGGAGTTTTTTCACACACCCAAGTTGTGTGATAATATGTAAACCTCGAGAGCAAAGCTTGAGAGGTTTTACTATTATCACACAATGAGGGTGTGTGAAAAAACTCCATTTCTACCCCTACATATGTTTTATTTTTTATAATAACTGGCACTAAAAAATTACATAGAAGAATTACCACTACGAGTGACGAGATTAAGCCAAGCTTCATATATTACAGGCACGCCCCACGCTATTCAAGGACTGACATCACATAAGGTGCTAGCATGGGGGCGTGCCTACTAGTAAGGAAGTACAAGTGTTTTGGCCGCGGGTCTCCGTGTTGGTTTTTCAAAAGAAATAAATAAATGCTGCACACATACAGATATCTAAACCGGAGGGTAAGCTACAGAATTCATTCAAAATGATTACACTTTGTCATTTGGATCTGTAAGTTATGGAGGTTATGCTCTGAGTTTGAATCTGTTTACTCTGGAATGCGAGTGATGCAGGCTTCTTGGTGAGAGGCTGTAAAAGTCGTATCAACCCGCGAGCTGATACGACTTTTTTCATATCAACCTGCGGGTTAATACGACTTTTTACAGTACTCAAAAATGAGTTGATAACAGGATCACCAGTTATTATACTAACCATAGTAAATAAAGTGTCAAAATCAGATCAGTCTTTGCAGAACAAGTCTGCCTGCACCATCATACCTTACATACATAGATACAAACATAGCCTCTCTCCAAGAAAGAAAGGAGGGAAGAAAAAGTAAGGAAAACCAGAAAGGGAAATATATAGAACAATAAAACATCAATGTTAACAAAAAAATCCTAAAATACCCACCCGAACAGCAGAGGATAGAGGTCATTGAGTGACCAAGGGCAGTACCAAGGGGCTCTGCCAAAGCACTCCTTTTAGGAGGAGTCATCTCCCTCGAGGAGTGATTAGGGAACTGAGTCCATAAAGGGAACAACACCCTAAATGTTAGAGAGGAAGGGTTTGGGGTGCCACACTCAGTACAGAACCCCCGAAACCTGTGCCCTTGTAATTGAATGAAGTATTTCTGGGAAAGGCTGGGGTAGCTTCTCCAACCTCCAGTGCACTAGAAAACCTGAAAATTAAAACATATCAGGCATGCTCACAATGACCCTACAAGAAATGAAGTCATTCGGTTTGCAAATATACTTGTTCCTTGACCCTCAACAGGAACAATTTAACAGATTAACCATAAAATCTAGTCTGTATTTAAAACCTGAAGAATGTTTAAGTATGCCAAGCTAAATCTCAGGAGCCTTATAGTTTATGTGCTAAATAAGTAAAGTCATCCTATCTAAGTCAAATCTAAAACCAATGAAGGAAACAACAAATACATGCCACCTCCATGGTAGTGCACATCAAAGCAGGCCTTGGGAGGATGTGGGGGGGGCCACAAGGTTCATCGGTCAGCAAGCACCAGCCCCGTCCCTCTAAAATCCAAGGTCTTCCAATTCGAGCAAGGTTCCAAATGAGAGCACTGCGGGTCAGGCAATCCAGGCTTAGGGAAATAATAAATGAACATAAAAAGTCTCAATCCGAGTGCATAGTCAGTCCTGGACAACAATCCCATTGCAACAGAGTGAGAACCGTCTGCCCCACTCTGCTTCCCTGCGATTCTCTTGCAGTGTGAGCGTTGCTACTTGCTGCTGCTTAAATCCAAAGTTTCCAGGGGGGATGCCAAGAACAGAGATACTAAAATAGTCCATCCCACAAGGAAGTATGACCCATGCATACCGAATCTTCAACTAAGGTTCCTAGTAAAGGTGCCACGTGGGAAGTACACCAAACATTACAGAAGCCCCCAACAAATCCAAAACATAAGGGGGACTAAGGACCCACAGATAGCCGTCTTTGGAGAAATCAGAACCAGGTAAGGCTGCGATCCCTTCTGAACTGAGTAGATTTACTGAAAAAGAAACAGTCAATACCCTTGTGGTAATGGAGAACAGGCTACCATTTGAGCTCAGGTCAGTTTAGATCTGGAAATCCAACAGGTTAGGTCGGCGTGCAGGGGCAAAATAACTTCAGTCCTGGAGCTGATGTTGGAAGGTTTTTTGGTTCCAGGGGCCAGTGACCATAGAAGTCGTTTGACTTCGTCCTCCACTTTTTCATCCTTCAAGTCTGGTAAGGCAATACCTTTAGCAGTTAGGAACTGACTTGCTGCCCAAAAGGAGTCAAATATCTTGGGGCCATTCTTAGTCTCCACCCATAGTCTGGCCAGATACCACAGTTGCGTTCTGGTGTCCTTGTCCCTTAGCTGCTTGACCACATATAGGACCTTCTTCCTCTTTGCCACCATAGAGGGAGGGAAATCTTGATCAATAAACACTCTAGTGCCATCAACATTAAGATCCTTCTTAGCCCCGGCAAGCCGAAGAATTTTTTCCTTTATGGGGTATTTCAAAACTTTAATTGAGATGGCTCTCAGTTGGGCACCCTGTTTAGGCTTTGGGGCTATAGATCTGTGGGCTCTCTCGATATGGAGAGGGAGATCCTCTTCTAATTGTAACTCATTGCGGAGCCAGCTCTCCAAATACCCCACCATGTCCTCCTGTTCAACTCCCTCTGGGATGCCCACTCCCCGAATATTGTTCCTTTGGGAATGAGCCTCAGAATCTTCAACCATGAGGGGGAGGGCTTTTTCTCAGCTATGAAGAAAAGCAAGTAAGTGGCAAAAGGCAATGTGTTCATTCTGCAGAACCTCCACATGCTGTTCGACTGTAGTGGTCCTAGACTCCAGCTTTTTAAAATCTCTCTGAATGTCCAAAACTTTACTGTCTATTTTTTTCAGTAATGTTAGGATTTTTCTGGTCTCGAGTCTGGTACAGGTCAATCCTGAATCTAAGCCAGAGTCATCCTCCCATGGCCCAAACAGGAGCAAGGACTGCGAGGATGCAGGGCTGAGGCCTGAAGGTTTTACTTTGTCCGTGGGTGCAGCTGGTCTATGGCCAGGCAGACCTTTCTTCTTCATACGTCCCATTTCTGCAATAGTTCACCAACAAGCAAGCTGACTTTGGTTGCTTGATGCTGTAATAAAGTGCATGATTACAGCTGGATTAGGCACTGGCAATACTGCGGAGAGCAGCTAGGCTGCCATTCCTGCCTACTGCATCACCGGAAGTCCCAAAACCCTACTCTTATGAATGGGCCCAGTGGTGTATAATCTGCTGCCCCATGGCAACCCTGGTGTCAGGCACTGCAACAAGACTCACCCCCTCCTGCTGATCAACACTGTGATATGTATATTACCCTGGAAGACTGGTGGTACTCCTACCTGCATTGTATTATGTATATTTTCCTGGTAGTCTAGTGGTAGGCTTTCTGCCTCAATCCCCTTTATAAATATGTCTTAACCCTTACCCCCTGCCCACCCATTCAGAACCCATAAATCTCCATCCTCCTGTTCAAAACCCAACTCGCATCAGAACTGCCCATCTAGAACTGCAGGCAGAGCATTGGACAAGGACAGGCACAGCTTCTTCTCTCACCAACTTGGCCAGCACCCATCAAAATGACAGGGATCAAGTGTGCGCTTACTGCAGAAACAGCTTTTTCAACAGTATGTGCTTGCTAAGTCCTTGTCATTCAGAAGGTGGCTAGCTGAGATAGTGCGAGGATGATCTTTGCTGGCTGCCATCCACTGCTCTGCCTGCAATCCTGGATAGATTCTTCTAGGGTGAATAGGTGACAGGCAGGGGATGATGGGGGCTGGGTATGTGGGCAGGGGAGTGGGGTATTATAATGTAACATAATGGTGATCGGGTAGGAGGGGATACCACTGAACTACTAAGAAAATTTACATAAAGTATTACAATGTAGATTGAGGTGGGAGGTGTGGTGCAGTGTCAGTGGCTCAGCAGGTTGCGCACTCACCTCTGAGGCCAGAAGATCAAAAGGCTGTGGGTTATATCCCCACACCAGGCACTGGAGTTAAATTCCAATACTGACACTGTAGTGCAACATGAGGTGAGTGCTGCACTCCAGAGGTTCCGTGTTTCAGATGAGACATTAAATTGAGGTCCCATCTGCTTGTTCTGGTGGTTGTTCAGGTGGACGTTAAAGATCCCATGGCACTTCTTGAAAAGAGTAGGGGAATTTTGTATTGAGTATAAACATTACATCAGAGCAAATCACTTTACAACAGAAACTGAGTACCACAAAAGAAAAACATTTTAAATATCATTTTGTTATACAATCCATGGAATATTTTTCCATAAGTTTTGAAAATTCCTACCATTCAGACTTAATATTTCTTTTTCTTTTTGTTTCATCACAGCATTCTCAATTTGCCTAATTTAAACCAACACGGTCATGTTTATATGTTGAAATGAAAGCTTGCATCTGGCTTGCCATGAATAATATTTTATACAAGCAAAAATTAAATTTAATGTACTTAGGTGACACCTTGTACCAAAACTTGTACTGTATAATCCCCTAGAATTAATGTCCTATAAGTAACATGTTGCACTGACCTCCATTGCCATCTATTGCTCAAAATACTCCTGAAAACTCTGGTATTAGAGCCATACTCAACTTTGAGTTTACACACCCTGGGAAATTCACTTGAATTGCAAAATTTGGTGTCATTATATCATTATATAAGCTCTTCCGTTGAAGATTTTGAATGCTTACTTTTGTAATATCCCACATTCTTAATTTCTTAACTGTTGCTTTAGTAAAATCAGGAATGCCCAAAGAAGCAGTTAGTTTTGGAACTTCTGCTCCCTATTTTCCCATAAAGGGAAAAATAATTCAGTTATCCATTCTCCCCAAGGATGCTTGTTAATTTCTACTCCTAAATTTGCTTTGAGAAAAAAAGTAAGATAAAAAACAACAGGGTGTATCATTGCTAACCCTCCTTGTTTATGTTTTAAATAAGTAAATTTCCATTAAACAGGGTTCAGGTGACTCCCCCATATCATCTGAAAAAAAAAACAGCTTAGCAACCTGGTCTCCATACGAACATATGAAATTTGCCAGCAGATAAAGGCCTAGAGGTCTAGCAAGTTTGCTCAAATGTGCAGCTAGCACCCCTTATTCTGCAGCTGCCCCTCCCTTCCACCCTTCCCCTTCATTAATCCTCCCCCTTGTCCTGACCTATCCTCGTTTGAAGCAGTCCACTGTTCTACTGCATACCACTTCAGCAGGTAACGCATTTCACCCAGCCACCACCCTCTCTGTAAAAAAGTGTCTCCTCATCTCCCTCCTGAACCTTCCTCGGTCCAGTCTCATATCATGGCCCCTGGTGGCCCTCCCCTTCCTTACTTTGAACAGTCCCTCTGTACCCATCTTGTTTATTCCTTTCATGTATTTAAAGGTTTCAATCATGTCACCCTGTCTCTCCTCTCCTCCAGTGAGTACATGTTCAACTCCTTCAACCTCCTCTTGTATGATAAGTCCCCCAGCCCCTTGATCATCTTTGTCACTCTCGCTGCACCCTCCAGTAACTTAATGTCCTCTTCAGATACAGACTCCAGTACTGCGCAGTACTCCAGGTCTAGTCTAACTAATGACCTATACAGTGGCAGAATCACCTCCTCCCTCCTCGAGGATATACCCCTTGCAATACAACCCAGCATTTTGTTGGCCTTTGCAGCTGCCTTCCTACATTGTGCCGAGTTGTTAATTGACCCTGTAATGAGCACACCCAGATCCTTCTCCTCCTCTGTCTGGGCTAGCTGCACTCCCCCTAGCTGGTAACTCATCCTTGGGTTCTTCATCCCAAAATGCAGCATCTTGCACTTTTTGGCATTAAAGCCCAGTTGCCAGGTGTCTGACCAGGTTTCAAGCTTTGCCAGATCATCCTGCAACCCCTGCCATCCCCCTAGGTCATCCACCACTGCGCCTACCTTGGTGTAATCAGCAAACAGACTGATCTTGCTCTTGATGTCTCATGATATGTCTGCAATGAATATCGCAAACAACACTGGTCCCAACACTGAGCCCTGTGTTACACCGCTCGTCACTGCCCTTGGGTGTGAGAGCTCCCCACCCACCACCACCCTCTGTTGCCTTCCCTGCAGCCAGTTTCCTACCCATCTCACCAGCTTTGCACCCGTCCCTGTGCCTACTAACTTCCTTCCCAGCCTTCCATGTGGCACTGAGTTGAATGCCTTACTGAAGTCCAGATACATGATTGCATGGCCCCTGTCCAGTTGCCTAGTTACCCAGTCATAGAATTCGACCAGGTTGGTTTGGCAGGATCTGCCACATATGGAGCCATGCTGTCTGCTGTTCTGTAGTCCTTTGGCCTCTAGGAGGGCCACCAGCCTCTCCTTCAGGATAGTCTCCATGCTTACCCACGATGGATGTGAGGCTCACTGGTCTGTAGTTTCTCGGTTCATCCTTGGGGCCACTCTTGTGGAGGGCACCACATGAACCATCCTCCAGTCCTGAGGTACACACCAATGTAGTGAGGCATTAAATAGGTCTGCCAAAGGTCCTGCAAGGACCTCTGCCAGCTCCTTCAGTACCCTGGGTGGATGCCATCTGGGCCTGGTGCCTTGTCCACCCTCAGTGCCTTCAAACCCTCTTGAACTCTGCTCTCCATGATTCCCCATCTGTCACCACTCCCCACTTCTGCCATTTTCCCACCTTGGGTGTCACTCCTCTTCTCTTTAGTAAATACTGAGCAGAAGTACTCATTTAGTGCTTCCCTTATCCACCCTGCTTCACCCAAACCCCTCCCTTCCTAATCCTTACTATGTGGTCCTTACAGCTCCATTTCTCCTGATGTACTTAAAAAGTCCTTCTCCCCTTCTTAATGCCTTGTGCCAGCCTGAGTTCAGTAGATGCTTTGGCTCCCCTTACTGCCCTTGTCACGTCCTTCGATTCTGTCAAGTGCTCCTCCCTGTCCTCCCCCCTCCCTGTTTTCTTGTACTTCCTAAAGGCAGCTCTTTTCCTCATTACCTTTTCCATGACCTCCTTACTCAACCAGATTGGTTTCTTAGCCCTAGCCTTCTTGCTCTGGGCTTTGCAGCAGGTTTTGGTTGCCTCCACTATCCCCAGCTTTATGAGCTCCCACCTCTGGTTAGTGTCTATACTAGATTGAATTCTGGCCAGGTACCCTTTTACCACTTCCCTCATCCTCCCAAAGTCGGCCCTCCTGAAGTCCAGCACTATTGTGCAGATTCCACTCCTTCCTTGCCCATATCCAATGTGAGCCATACTGAGTGGTGGTCACTCCCTGACAGTGGTTCCTTCACTGTAAGTTCTCTCATAAAGTCCCCATTTGCCAGCACAAGGTCAAGGGTATTCCCTAACCTGGTTGGTACACTGACCATTTGCAGCAGGAAGCTGTCCTGGAAGGCATCCAGCAGTACCTGCTCCCTTCTGTTCCTGGTTGTTGGGGTGCTCCAGTCCACTCCTGGCATGTTGAAGTCCCCCACAATCACCACACTACCCTTCTCGCAGGTCCTCCTGATCTGTCCCACTAGTTCCCTGTCTAACTCCTCCATCTGAGATGGTGGCCTGTACACCACTCCCATCTAAGAATCCTATTCTTGGAATCCTGGATTTGCATCCAAAGTGACTCCGTACTACCCTCCTCCCCTTCCTCCCTTACACACTTCAGTCCTTTCTTCACATATAGTGCCACCCCTCCTCCTTTCCCAATCACCCTGTCCCTATGAAATAACCTGTACCCTGGTACAGACAGGTCCCAGTCATTGTATTGGGTGGCCCACGTTTCCGTGATGGCTGCAATGTCCACCTCTCCCTCTTCCATGAGAACCTGTAACTCTGCAGTTTTCCTCCCAAGGCTCCTAACATTAAAGGTAACCACCTTCCACCCTTCCCCCCTCCCATCCTGCCCTCCTTTCCTAGCATCACCAACAGTACTTGCCATTTGTCCTTTGTCACTGTTATTGGTGGTAAGCTCATATGGTTTCCCAACCTGTGGTCTCTGCATATCTCTTCCCCAACTGCCAACCCCCACTCCTAGTTTAAATTCCCAACTTCCTCTATCCTCTGTTTCAACACTTTCTTTCCCTCCTCACTCAAGTGTAGTCTGCCCTTGGCATAGAGACTACTGTCCTCCAAGATCCCTCACCACCCCCCCAACAGCCCATACCCTTTAGCACAACACCAGGTTCTTAGCCATCTGTTAAATTCCTCTATTCTCAGCTTTCTTGTTGTGCTTGCCTTTGGCACCGGAAGTATCTCTGAAAAAGTTACTGATCTTCCTGCCCCCTCACATAATTGTTCTAGTTCCTCAAACCTCCTCTGGACTGTATATACTATTTTGTCAGCCAGGTCATTTGTCCCAAGATGTATAATTAAATGAGGCTTGTCCCTAACCCTTCTAGCATATTTCAGAACAGACTGTCCCACCCTTTCCGCTGTCATTCCTGGCATGGCCTCCACCCAAATGCGACTATGCCTCTCCCCCTTGCTACCCCACCTAACTCCTCTTAGTATTGAGTCCCCCAGCAGTAAGATTCCACCCCTCTTACTCCCTGCTTACTTCCATTCATCTTCCTCTCTCATTTCCAGCTCCTCTTCTTCCTCCTGCACATTATTTCCCCTTTTACCTCTGTTGAAATTCTCCCAGCAGAACTTCCCCTGCTCCAGTTTGGTCCAGGCATTTATCAATTACTCCTCTAATTTCATCATTTCCCTCCTCCACCTTCTTCCTCTCTAGCAGTGCCCAAATATTTTCTGAAGGCCCTTCACAAATGCCCGCTCCCTCTCTCTTCATAGTAACCTGTTCTCTCCTTTCCACTCCATGACTTTTGCCACTTCTTCACCTCCCCTCACAAGTCCCTATCTCCTCCTTCCATTTGTCTTTTGTCTCCTGACTTAGTTTCCCCAGCAATTGTTCTTCCTGGCCTGGGCCCCTTTGTCTCTGCTTCCCTTCTTCTGACCCTCTCCTCACCACTGTTGGCTTAAATCGCCCTCCCTCATCTTCCCTTCTTCCTCCCTCCAGTATTGGGCTAAACCCACCCCCAATCTGCCTTGCCTGTCTTAGTTCCTCCTGCAGACCCTCAATCTCCTTTCTAAGTTTTTCTATGTGATTGCACACTAGACATACTCCCACACTCCAGGCAATTTTTAGAAAGATTGGTGCACCACAGTTGTTGTAGCCTACCACCCTACCCATTGCTGTCGTTGCCCACCAGCGACCCCTCACCCTTCCAGATGCAGGATACTAAACACTCCCCAAGTCTCCTCTCCTCCTCTATCAGTGCAAAACATTTTCTTTATTTCCCTTACTTCCTTTGTTGCACATGTTTAGATATATTGAGCAACTGCTTTTTATATTCCTATCCTTCCTATCCACACTCAAAAACAGACTTTAAGTAGCCATTGCACAACCTTCTTCAAACTCCTACCCTCCTTTCCACAATGCAATATCAATGCGAAGAAGTAATGAAAGCTCCTAGATTTGCATTTACTTCCTTCCACTGAGAGAGCAGTCACCTCTTCACTTGCTGTTGTTCCTTTCCTGGATGTCTGCTTTGCTATAACAGGTGCATATCCTTTGCCTGTTTGAGGAAGTGATGTCAGAACCCTGGTATAAAGGAAATAATGGGCGGGGTGGGTGGGTGAGGGTTTAGGGGTGGGACCATCCCAAGTCTTCCAGAAACAATCAGGTAGCTGAGGCCTCTGGTCAGACCATTAGCACCCTTCCCCCACTCTGCACTCAAACTTTGCAGCTAGTGAAGCCATCAACAATGAATCACAATTCTACTCAAAGCCCCCAAAATAGGTTTGCTACCCAAAGAAACAGGGCTCCAATTCAAACAGCTTCATCAACAACACATCAAAATAGGCTTGGAATTATATGATATATGTCTCCAATTCAAAGAAACAGACCCAGTTAAATCACACCAATTATGTTTTAAAACAGAAGAAATAGTTATTATGTCCAGTGTTATGGGAATAGGATATATTGTACTAATATATAGAAAGTTAGTAAATAAAAAAAAAATATTATCATAATCCTTTCAGTTTTGACAAAGACCATGTCTTTCATTGCTGGACTTTATTTTCACTCATAGTTAACCTACTTTCCCAGTTGATATGGGCCAAATCATCATTACCAAAGTGACATCCAAGAATTTTAACAGTTGTGTCTATTATCTTAAAGGGCCCTATTATGGGAAGAAGTGGGCCTCCTCCCAGATACACCCCGGAACTTTTCTCATAATTAATTTCAGCCCCTGCCACACCCGTGAATTGGTCTAATAGTTTCAAAGTTTTTAATACTTATCCTTCATTTTGTACAGTTAAGCATATGTCATCTGCATAAACTGCCATTTTTTGAGGTACTATGTGTGGCGCAAGCCCCCATATTTCTTTATCTTGTACTATTTTTCTAATTATTGTATCTAAATAAAATGTATATAAAAGAGGGCTAAGTGGGCAACCTTGTAGTACCCCTTGTAACAAATGTAGACTATTGCTGACTAGACCATTTACTGCTGGGTAGCTTATAGCACCCTGACATATGTGTTGAAGCCATTCTCTAAAATTCTGCAGAATCATATACCTTCCTAATATTTTAAATAAAAATTCATGGGAAACAATCAAAAGCCTTAGATTGATCTAAGGTTATCAGATAACCAGAAAGTTTCCTCTGTTTCCCAAATTCACAAACATTTCATAAGAAAATTAGATTTTGTTGTATGTTCCTGTTTGGTATAGAGCAGGTTTCTGCTGAAAATATTACCGATTGTGCTAACGTTTGAAGTCTATGACATAATATTGTTGTTAAAATATTATAATCAGAATTAAGAAGGCTAATTGGCCTCCAATTCCCTAAATCATGTTTACTGCCTTTATTAAACAAAAAAATAATAATGGCAGGTGAAAATTTTGAAGAAATAATTCCCGTACTTAATAATTCATTGTATAAATTACATAGAATGTAACTCAGCTCTGCTGTAAAATGTTTTTAAAACTCATTCGTGATTCCATCAGGACCAGGTGATAACCCTAACTTTAATTTTAAAATTGTATCCTTAACTTCCTCAATCATAACAGGATATTCTGCTGCCAATTTCTGATCCCCTGATATTTCTGGAAAAGAAATATTTAAAAAATCTTTCCACTGTTTCACCATCTGAAATGCACAACTATGTTGTAGTGTCAATTCTTTCTCAACTATTCCTAACATTTCCACATCAGAGTGTTTAATATGTCCATATTCATCCCTTAACCCTTCCATTAATTTTTTCCAAACTATGTTTACATGCTAAGAAAGGATCTGCATAGGTGGTCTTTTTAAAACCATATTGCATTTCGGCCTATAAAGATATTGCCCTATCATATTGGAGCTGCTTCATTTTCTCCTTAATTTGTTGAATTTGCTTCTGTACTACTGGGTCTGCAAAGTTTGGAAATGATATAAGTCTGCAATACTGGTTCCTATAGTTAAGGTATGTTAGATAATCGTTGTTACTTTTAGATCTTCCTAGTGTTTCAAAATAATGTTTTATTTCTAATTTAGTATCTTCCCACCATGATAACCAATCCTCATACATTTCTGCTACAGTTTTCCTCATGTTAAACAGATTTTGTAATTCATTTCTAACATCTATCTGATCTAATAATGAAGAATTCATCTTCCATCTGCAAGTTAGTGCAGGGAACTTAGGAAGTTTTGTAGAGAGGCCTAACTGACAAATTAGGGCTTTGTAATCAGAAAGTTCACAAAATTTCATCTGAATTTTATTTGGAATTAACTGTTTAGAAATAAAGAAATAATCTATACATGTCTGGTATATATTTCTTTTATATATATATATATATATATATATATAAGCATTTGTATATACTTCCCTATAAGCATCCTTTAATGAGGTCGTGAGTAGAATCTCCTATAATTCATGAGTGTCACAATATACTTTTTTTTTACACTGGTCTTTTATTTTAATGTCTAGGCAACAATTAAAATCCCCACCCCAAATTATGTATTTTTTTGTAAACAAATATGGTTGTATTAATTGAAAAAGATCTACTCTTGCTGATTTAAGTTGAGGTGCATATATGTTAATTAATCGTACTCATAAGTACAGTCTATTATAATAGTTCTCCCAGGTTTTAAATCAATTAACCTAGTCACCTGTATATGTGTGGTCCCAAACAAGATTCCTAGACCATCAGCCAAATCGGGACCATATGACCAAAAAGGAGGCCCTTGAAACCAATTTTTCTTGGCCAGTGTAATATCTCCTAAATTAGAAAATCTAGTTTCCTGCAGAAAAATCAAATCTGCTTGCAAACACCTGCAATAATGTAAACATGCCAGCCTTCTCTTATAATTCTTCATATTGCAGGCATTCAGGGAAACTAGATTTAAGGTTGCCATATTCAATATTTGCAAATTATACATCTTTTTTATTTTTCTCCCTTTCTTTTTTTTATGGTTTAAAACATCCTCCCTTCCTTCCTTCTCATATTCCATTTCAGGGAGTGCACCAGAAATTGAGGAAACATCAGATTCAGAATTCCAGTTATCTTCCTGTAATACCTGAAAGAGATTTTATAAAGGGATATTGCTAGAGGGGAGTTTTTGCTTGCTTGATGCCCTAGTAACCCTTCTTGGGTGAGGTGTCTGGAAACCTGCTATGCTTGGGGGGGGGGCATTACATGAATGTCCTTATCAACTTGTGTGGTGTAGAGATTTCCCTGTGTCTAATCCTGATTATTTGTACATTTCTCTGCCTGTTCTGCAGCTGTGTTTGCTTCAGGTGTATGATGATCTGATTCTGGGGGGCAGACCCTGCTGTGCTAGGCCCTGTTTGGGGCAGGGCAGAATTTGGAAAGTGTGGCCTAAACCTTTCTTGGGCCTGATTAATTAAGTCCTCCTTATCCAACCCGCCTTGTCTGTTCTGCCCAGCCCAAGGACACTGGTGGTAAGCATGTCCTTGCTCATCACAAAGATTACATTGAAATGTATTTCTGCATGTTCCACTATCATGGTCCAACTCCCCACAAAGTGCACACTTCATTTTTTCACATACACTGCTAAGGTGTATTTTGCTTCTGCACTTATAACAGGCCTTTGGTTGACCAGGATAAAAACAAACTCCCCTGTCTTTCCCCAGAAAGAATCTGTTCAGGATGTGTTGTACTTCATTGCTTATTATGTGCAGTTTAACTTTAAATTTCCAGCTCCCTGTCCATATTCCCTTATCATCAATAACAAGCTCAGGAGGCCCTAATACATTACATTTCTGTTCAAGCCAGAACTGTATGTCACCCACATTTACCCCTTCATTCCTAAACATAATATGTACAGTTTGGAATAAAGGTTTTGTCAAAGGTACAACAAAAAATGATATCCATAAGGTTGTGGATTTAACAGTTTTATAGTTTTGCAAGAATCTATCCAGACCTGAAAATGTCTTAAAACTAATATCAAAGGTATCTTCACCTTTGACGTTGATTAGTGCATAAATGTCTGATGCTACAAAGTTCATAGATTCTTTTAAGAGTTTTCTTGCAATATAGAATCTGTCAGGATGATCCTGCAGACCACCTCTATAACATAGTCAAACAGCGTCTCTGTGAGGGGCTAGTTCCAATATATTATGTCTAAACAGGTCTGAAAATCATAGTCCTGGCCTCCTGCTATCTTTCTGGGGGGGGGGGGGATACATTAGGAGATATATCTGAACCTTCAGTGTTTGTCTTGTCATTACTCTGTTCCTCTGTATTCCCCCTTTAAGAGTTCATATTATGTTTCTGACCTGTATTGTTGAGGGCCCCTTGTTAATCCTTCTGTGTTTGTATAAAAGTAAGCCATTCAGAGTCTGGTATCCACTTGCCATTAAAACAGACCCAGCCAGCACCTAAAAGGGTTGTTTCTTTCGACTGGCGGTCATCAGGGTAATCTGCGGTGTTCATGCTGTCCTTCCACATTCCTCCCACTGACACGTCAGCACTCAGTTGCTCTCCTGACCGTGGAGCTCCAGCTGATATTTCAAAAGCTGCTGTTTGCACAGGCAAGCCTGATGCTTGTGTTTTGTCCACTTCATCAGGTTGAACCATGATGGAATCATCTTCCACATCCGTGCTGCATGGTTCTGTCCATGCATATCTCCAGTAGATTTCAGCTGGCTCTCTTCTGCAAAAACCCCTAGCAACTCCGAACCCGAGGTCGAGGAAGGCTCCTCTGGTCTTTTGTCCTGCAGCATATCCATCTCCACTGGTAGCCTAGCACTGTCTGCCATAGTGTATAGCAGAACAGCAGCTCCCCCTACTGGCAAACATGCAGTATGGGAATTTCCCCAGTGTCCTGGCCAAATTTCCCCCATTCACTAAAAAATATACCACCAAGAGCTTAATCTGGTTCAATTTCAGCTGGTTACCATCTGTAAACCCACTCCTTTTGAGTAGCCACTGGTTTTCATACACAATAAGCCCTAACCACATACTGTAAGGGTTTTCACTTCAAGAAAAAACTCTATACAGTGATGCATCATTAAGAAAGAATTATGTGGGACATAATCCTTCAGTACTTTATACTCTTGCGGTGTAAGTAACCGTCACGTTAGATCAGTCTGAAACTTGTAATGTTGATGTCAAGCTACAGCCAACCATTAAAGCACTTGGCAACAAGACTGGGCAGCATAAAATGTCAGTGGTTTATTGTACTTAATAAAGCTAAAACACACTCAGATGCTATACATCACACAAACCGATCTTGACAGATGCATTGAGGAAAGCCTCAAACTATGATTTTGTTAAATACAGTTAACTTAAGTTCTTAGATAACACATCTTTCTGATAGTTTTTGACAATACCCTTTGTTGGGTAACCCTTACCTCAGTGCTTTTGTGCTGAGGTTCTTTGCCTTTTCATATTTTTGATAGTTTACTTGTTTATCAAAAGAACATGGATTTAAATGGGATGTATGTTAAGTTTATAGCACAATAACAGAACCAAACAAAAGTATAAAACTGCTTTGTTACAACAAAGTTCAATTAACTGTAACAGGCAATATAATTATAACACTTTATTTATACCTTCTAAACCAAGTGAGATGTAACATCTGGTTTCAAGTGGTGTCCTGCTTCTACACAATTGTACAGCTGGGAGAAATGAAGTACGGGGGTTATCAGATGGCTTGTTCAGGGCCAGGTTGCTTTATTGTTCAACTCTTTAGAGTCATTACAAGCACATCAGGACATAAAACATAAAAACATGTATTTCACATTTAAAAGTGTACAGCCATGTAAATTATACATCACAAAATACACAATTTACCAAAAATAGGAAAGGGGACTAGTTATAGCAGCATTTTGTTTAAATTATTTATTTATTTATTATTCATTTAAAAGAGATTTACCAGGAAAGACATACTGAGCCAAAATGCTCATTTCTAGATCTCTCCTGGGGAAGGGGGATGTGATAAGTACATAATAACATGTAGAAAATGTAGTAATAAGAAAATGCAATAAGTAACACTAACGTACAGTAATACACAGTATTGTACTGGCATAATTAATAATTAATACAAATTGATTATATGAGGAGTGTGAGGTTCCAGTACGCAAAGGCTGCAACATCAGGAGCAGGACAGGGTAGGAAGAGGTCATTAAAACAGGAGGGAGCCACAGGGAGGAGACAGGTGCAGGGCTAGAAGGGGGGGATGTATTAGGGTTGGGAATAGCAAGTATAGTGGTATGGAGGGGGGGACAAAGTGATGGGAATAGGATAAGGGGAGGAGAGTGGAGAACGTAGCAAGAGAGGAGGAAGTGGATGCAGGAAGAGTGGGAATACGGTTAAGGTAGTAGTAGTAGAGGGGAGTGAGGAGGGGAAGAGATACAGAAGGAAAGTGCTGAAGGGAGGGAGGGAGGATGTAGGGGTAGTAGGGGAAGAGGAAGGAGGGTTGAGACAGGGAGAGGATGAGTGTAGAGGTTGGAATACATTAGTAGTGGGAAATGAGATGTAGAGATGTGTAGGAGCTTGGGGACAGGTAGAGTGTAGGGAAAGAGAAATGGGGGAGGCAGGACATCAGGCTATGGGCTTTTGCAGTAGGGAGTGGTGTGAGCTTGGAGCAGCGAGGAAAGAGAGAGTGCGGAGGAGGCAGAGCAAATAGTGAGTGGAAGAGAGTTCCAGATACTAGCAAAGCAGAAAGAGAAAGCATTCTGTTCAGCAAGGGATTTATGAGGAGGAAGCAGTAGGGAGTGCTAGCCTGAATTACGGAGAGAGTAAGAGGAGGGAGGCACAGGGAAGAGAAGCGAGCTGAGGTAAGGGGGAGTGAAGCCAGCCAGAATTTAGAAATGAAGGTGGCACAGTGGGTTAGGTGATGATGTACCAAGGGGGGGGTGGCAGATTATAGAGAACAGTGGTGGGTACGGGGAGGGCAAGCAAAGGCAAAACAGCAGAAGGAGTGGAAAAGGTGGTCTAGTCAGGCCAAGGTGGACTTAGGAGCAATACAGTAGACAATGTCACCATAATCAAAGATAGGGAGGATTATCTTAGAGATGGCAAAGGTAAATGGAGATCTTAGGCAATAAATAAATCAGTACCTTCCTAATGTTAATTTTGTAAAATCAAGCAATTCATAAGAGCCCTAAAAGATTATTAGTGATTTGTTAGAAATCCCGTTTACTAATTTCTTAATACATTATCCATTAACTGGTCCCTGTATTCCACAAAGGAATTCTGAAAACAGACAGTCCATTAATAATAAAATAAATTAAGAGCCATACAATAATATAGAGGATAATGGATGGGAGAAAGACAATAACTGCGCTGTAATTGTATCGAGTGGTTTCCAGGACAGCAGTGTAAACCTCGAGAGCATAGCTCGAGAGGTTTATAGTCGTCAAGGAAACCAAGAGTTGTGATTTCAGCGGGGATATTGTCTTTCCCCGATCCATTATCCTTTATAGTACATGGGGAAACTTTAACGTTGTTTGGGCAGCCATTCAAGAGTTGTTTCAAGGAGATACAGACAGAAAGAAAGCCAATCGCTTGTGCTGCTGAGTGAGTACATGTTGGGCTCCAACACAATCACTGCCGTCTGCTGGTAACACCTTAATGATTTAAACTAACCAGCTGGAAACTGCACGCAGATGGTAGCGATTGCAGTTCTAAAAATAGAACTCTGCATGAAGAAGTGTTCTAAGTTGTTATGGTACTGCTGTGATATACTGAGGCATTGTTAACAACCTGATGATGTCACAGCAGTACCATAACAACGATGTAAACTTGCCAATTTTAGCCAATGGTAAGAGCTCCCCATACATTATGTAGAGGATAATGGATGGGAGAAAGACAATAACCGTGCTGTAATTGCATTGAGCAGTTTCCCTGACAACAGTGTAAACCTCAAGAGTGCAGCTTGGGAGATTTACAGTTGTCAAGGAAACTGCCAGATGTGATTTCAGTGAGGTTATTGTCTTTCTCCAATCCATTATCCTTTATAGTGTGTGGGGAAACTTTAACATTGTTTGGGCAGTCATTCAAGAGTTGCTTCGAGGAGATACAGACAAAAAGAAAGCCGATCGCTTGTGCTGCTGAGTGAGTACATGTTGGGCTCCATCGCAATCACTGCCGTCTGCTGGTAACACCTTAATGATTGAAACTAACCAATTGGAAACTGTGCACAGATGGTAGCAATCACAGTTCTAAAAACAGAACTCTGCAGGGAGAAGTGTTTTAAGTTGTTATGGTACTGCTGTGATGTATAGAGTCACAGTTAACAACCTGCTGATGTCACAGCAGTACCAAAACAAAGAAGTAAACTTGCTGATTTTAGCCAATAATAAGGGCTCCCCGTACATTATAGTTGGCTTAAAGTGTCGCTGACCCCAGTTAGTACTTTTCAAGAAGTAAACATGAAAACTTGCCCATTTATACCCCTTCATACATGTAAGAATAGATACACAGAGTATTACAGTAATTAAAAAATGCCCATGCATCTAGGAGGAAAATCCCCAGGTAGCATCTGCTTATCTCCAGTAACAGTATGTTTTCTGCTGCCTCTCTGAGTTATGCTAGCCATATTGTTACATAAACTTGCTGGGGCTCCATCAGGTGTTTGGTTCCACTGTGCCTTGGCTGGAGCCACTACTGGCTATATTCCAACCCCCTCCCGGAAATACAGTGGTCTCCTAGACCAGTGTATTAATCAGCCCTAGTTAATATAACCTGGATGGCTTTCCAAGAGGCTGTTATCAGACTACATTTGCAAGACATCATGGAACAGAGCCAGCTATGTGGCTCATCTGCCAGCAAAGCGCAGTGCTACTCCTGGTCTGTTCCAACTCATGTTTTACAACCCATTGGTTCTGTGTATAATCATAAAACAGCATACTAAGTAATTTGCCATTGATCTACATATAGCACATCCATGGGTGAACTCCCAAGCTACAGGCCCAAATATCCCACCACTTCTTATCCCATCCAATCTATTCCCCAGTATCTCAGGAACAATTTTAAGGACAAGATAAATGTGTATTATAATACCCTCTAGTGTTTTTAAACCATAACCAGCCTAAACTTGAATTGCCACTTACCCATAAGGGAACACATAAATTCAGGCTGCATCTACAAAATGCACGGTAGAAAGTGAAAAGTGCCATTCACCATTACATTAGCGGTCTGATTTTGTGCAGCTAAAATATTATTTGAGATTCCTTGCCCTTAATCACATGACATAAACAGCATAAAAGAGGATAACAAAAGTAAGAAAAAGCTTGACAAACATATCAGTGATGACTGGATAGAGGCATCCCCCCCAAATGACGGCCTTACGTCTCACTATTCTCTCCAGTTCTTACCATCATATAAAGTCCATAGAAAAAAAAAAAGTTATTCCCTTTACCTGACGGTCTTCACTCAAAGCAAAGCACCTTTTTGATTATACATAGATACATAGACAGTGTCGGCAGATAAGGGCCTATGGCCCACCTAGTCTGCCCATTTGAGCTTGTAAGTTCAGTTTGTTTTCCTAGAAGTCTATTTCCCCTTACCCCTGACCTCTAGAATTCCTTTATGTCTATCCCATGCATTCTTAAATCCCGTGATTGTTTCAGCCCCCACCACTTCCTCTGGCAGGGTGTTCCACTTGTCCACCACCGTTCTGTGAAGAAATTCTTTCTCATGTTTCCTCTGAATCGTCCTCCCTCCAACTTCATCCCATGCCCTCTAGTCCTGAAACATCTTTTTCGCTTAAAATAGTGTTTTCCTGCACCCTGTTCCTCCCTGTAAGATACTTGTATGTCTCTATCCATCCCTCTCTCCTCCTCTCCTCCAGGAGTACATGTTCAGTTCCTTCAACCTGTCTTCATAGGACTTGTGATGCAACCCATGCACCATCTTTGTTGCCCTCCTCTGAACCTTCTCTACCCTGTCTATGTCCTTACGTGGTATGGTCTCCAGAACTGTACACTGTACTCCAGGTGGGGCCTCACTAGTGTCTTGTATAGCGGAATTATGACCTCCTTTTCCTGCTGGTGATGCCCTGCCTATACATCCCAGCATCCTATTTGCTTTACCTGATGCCTTGTCACACTGTTTCCCTACCTTGAGGTCATCAGAGATGACAACCCCAAGATCCCTTTCCTGCTTGGTGCATGCTATATCCTCACCCCCAACTGATATATTGTGCCAGGGTTTTGTGCCCCATATGCATTATCTTGCACTTCTTTGCATTGAATTTCAACTGCCAAACCCTTGACCATTCTTCAAGTTTCTGCAGGTCCTTGTCATTCTGTCTACACCCTCTGGTGTGTCTACTCTGTTACAGAGCTTTGTGTCATCAGCGAACAGTGAAATTCTGCCTTCTAGATCCTGTGCAATGTCACTGATGAAGATGTTGAATAGGACCGGTCCCAGCACTGATCCCTGTGGTACCCCACTGGTCACTCTTCCTTCTGTGGAGTGACAGCGATTTACCACCACCCTCTGTGTCCTGCCACCCAGCCAGTTACCTACCCACCACACTACTGTCCTGCCCACACCCATATTCCCCAGTTTGTGTAATAGTTTTCTACGTGGCACAGTGTCAAAGGCCTTGCTGAAGTCCAGATAGCCATGTCCACTGCCCTCCCTGATCCACCTCCCTAGTCACCCAGTCAAAAATTCAATGAGGTTGGTCTGACATGACCTCCCCTGGTGAAACCATGCTGCCTTGGGTCCTGTAGTCCATTGACAACCAGATGTTCCACCAATCTCTCCTTCAGTAGTGCTTCCATGATCTTCCCACTACCGAGGTGAGGCTGACTGGTCTGTAGTTCCCTGCTTCCTCTTTGTTCCCACTTTTGTATAAGGGGACTACATCTGCTGTCCTCCAGTCTTTGGGTACCTCCCTGTTTCCAGTGATTGGCTGAACAGGATAGCCAGAGGTTCAGCCACCACTCTCTTAGTTCTTTAAGGACCCTGGGGTGCACCCATCTGGCCCCATTGCTTTATCAGCTCTTATTACTTCCAGTTCCTTCAGGACCCTTTCTCGTGTAAAGGGACTTGTGTCCATTTCTGCACCATTCTCACCCCTTGTACTCCCTTCAGACCCATTACCCCTCTCTTCCTTAGTAAAGACTGAGCAGAAATACCTGTTCAATATGTCAGCTTTACTGTTGTCATCCTCCACGCGGCTCCCATCCTCCCCCTTCAGTCTCACTATCCCTCCCTTTGTCCTTCTCTTTTTCACTTATGTACCTGTAAAGGTTTTGTCCCCTTTAACCACTGATTTTGCAATGTGTTCTTCTGTCTGAGCTTTGGCTTCCTTACTGACTTCCCTGCCTCTCTTTGTTTCTCCTGGTACTTCTCCTATCCCCTTCTGCCTGTGTCTTTTGTATTGCCTGAATGCAATCTTTGTAGCTTTCACTTTCTTTGCTACCTCTTTGGAAAACCATAATGGTCTCCTCTTTTCTTTTGCTAACCTGCTTAATGCATAATTCTGTTGTTCTTATAATCCCCATTTTAAATACTGCCCACTGTTCCTCAATCCCTGATTCCTGTCCCATTCCCTTAATGCCTCTTTCAAGCATCTCCCATTTTCCAAAGTCTGCCCCCTAAAATCCAGGATACGTGTTTGTGTGGTTTGGTTCTGCTCTTTCTGTGATTTCAAACCACAATGACTGGTGGTCACTGTTACCCAGGTGCTCCCCACTGTTACCCCCATCACACTGTCCCTGTTTGTGAGCACAAGGTCCAGTATTGCCTTCTGCGCGAGTTGGTTCCATGATCAGTTGCTTGAGGAAGGCACCCTGAAGGAGTCCAGGATAAATCTGCTCCTAGTTGATGCTGCTGCTGGGATGCTCCAGTCCACGTCTGGTATATTGAAGTCTCCAACCAGTACTACCTCACCCTTGTCTGCCATCCTTTGGATGGCTAGCATCAGCTCCCTATCTGTTTCTTCCTCCTGGGCTGGAGGTCTATAGACCACACCTGTGCGGATGGCTGGCCCCATTTTCCTTTCCAGCTTAACCCACAGTATCTCTCCCCCATTTTGTTCCTCCTGGATCTCTGTGGCCCTTATGTCATTTTTCACATACAGTGCCACTCCTCCTCCCTTCCTGCCTGCTCTGTCTCTTCTGAATATGTTGTAGCCAGGTATGGCCATCTCCCAGTCATGGTTATCATTACACCAGGTTTCAGTGATGGCCACAATGTCCAGGTCTGACTGTACCATGACAGCCTCCAGATCTTCCATCTTGTTGCTAAGGCTCCTGGCATTTGCACACATGGCTTTCCATGTTTTGACCTCCGTAGACTGCTTCACTGTTCTACTCCAGCCCCTTCCTTGGTTGTCATTTATCCCTGGTTCTCCTTGCTGTCTGCCCTTCTGCTGAATTTTGTCCCTTTTCTGCTTATCCACCTTTTGGACACTAATCTCCAACTTTTGCACACTGCTTTGCAGAGATAGCCACTCCTCTGGTTCACTGGTTCCATTACTAGCTGTGGGGGGTGAGCAAGTAGGTATCATCCTTGCTGGCCTGCCACCCTTTTGCTAGTTTAAATGCTTGTCAATGTAGCATTTAAACTTATCATTGAGTGCTTGATTCCCTCCAGGATGGATGCAGGCCGTCAGGCTTGAACAAACCTCCATCCTCCAGATGGGTCCCCAGTCACCAATGAATCCAAACCCTTCCTCACAGCACCAGTTCTTCAACCATGAGTTAAAGTTTCTGGTGCATGCACTCTTGCTCTCCCTTGCCTCTCACAGGTAGTACTTCTGAGAAAGTGACAGAAGTAGCTACTTGCTTGAGACCCTCCCAGTTTCCTAAACTCTTCCTGAACTTCCTTTGGCTCCCCATTTGCCAAGTCATTAGTACCTAGGTGGATAATGACATCCAGCTCACCCTCCTGTCTTGCCTTCCCAGTGATCCCCAGTATCTTCCTTCCATCCCTCCATGCCGTGGCACCTGGTAGGCACCTCACCTCCCTGTCCTCCCCCTCCTGTGTTCCTAGCTGGATCCCTCTTATGATGGAGTCCCCCACCAGGATTCGCTTCCTCCTCCTCTGGGGTCCACTGCTTTCCCCACTGAGGTCACCTCCTTGCCTAACCTCCACATCCTTTCCTTCCACTTCCCTGGGTACCTTTATTTGGTTGTCCTCATTTGCCAGTGTGGCATATGAGTTCTTGAAGGAATAGGATCCGGGATGTGCCTCTGCCTGACTGCTCTAACCCTCCCTGAGCCCACTGTCATCCAGTGCTCCTCGTTCTCGGCATCCTTTGAGGCAGCTGCATTGGACTGGTGGTTCCTGGACAGGGTGATGGTACTCCTGACCCAGTTTACTTCCGCTCTGAGTCTGGCTACCTCATCCCGCAGTCCCGAGAGATGCATGCAGATAGGGCAGCACCTCAGTGTCCAGAAGGTCTGCCTGAATATGGCTGCCCCACAGCCACTGCATTGCACCACTCCCCACATTACACTGCAATTCCACTACTTATCTGCTACTGAAGCTCTCTTAGTTCTCTTTTTATTTATTTACAGTACTAAAAATCCTGTAACTGATCCTCAGATATATATTTTTTTAAGGAAAAAGAAACCAATAAATAAATAAATGAGTCAAAAACTTGTCGTGCTGAGGGTGGTCTTCTTCCCCTTATGCCCCTCCTACTTCACACCTCTTACTATACCCTGTGTTTAGCTCCTGTCAATCAGATTTATCAGGGCATATAATTAAGAGTTGGGGAAGGGTGGGAGGGCGAAAATTTGCAGCAATTAAAGACAGCACAGAATTACACCACCACTATTTTTTAAATTTTCAACAGCCCAAAAACAATTATAAGTAAAGACAACACAGAAAGAAAGTATAGTGTCACTACAAGCCTACAATCTAAGTTTAAAAGAAAGATACCAGTTACCAGTTACTCTGAAGCACTGAATTGAATATGTTTCCTTCCTTCACCTTCTGGCTTCTTCTGAGAAGATGAACTTCGATTGTTCTTGGTAGAAGTCTATTCCCTAGATAAAAAAGGGTCTTTCTCATTGAAAAGATGAGGCTTTATCATCAGGTCAAGTAAAATGCCAGAAGACCTCCAAACCCAGAGTTCTTGTGGCCTATCATGTCATAAGGCCCCATATACATCACATACAGATATTATTAATAATAAAAGGAAGCCAACCCAGTGGCACAGAGGGTTGAGAGGCTGGATGCCACACCTCACACCATGCTGGTGACCCGGGTTCATGAGTGAGCTCGGTCCACTAAGGGTCAGCTGGGGGAAAGGCGAGGAGTCTGGATTGAGCAGCTGACAGGTAGCTCTCCTCTCTGGGGATGGACATGAGGTTCCCCTGACTCTTGGCTGCCACCCAGTAGAGGTCAGGTGGCAGTGCCAGGCAGGGGGGAGCTTAGGCACTAGGCCAAAAGGGAGGATGGGTCCATCACCGGAGCAGCGGGATGCATGCCCGCCTCCACTTTACATGTGGGCCCACATACCAGGCTCCTAGGAATGGGAGAAAACACAAATACCATATCTCCCCAGGTGCAGTAAGATGGGAGGGTACCGGGGGAGCACCATGCTAAGTAAAAATAATAATAAGAGAAGTCCCTTTGAATGAGAAAATGCCTCCTGATCATGCACCTTGAATCACTAATACAGCATCTTTGAGATCAGGATCTAGAGAGAGGAGAGCTGCTACTAATAGTCAGACTGTTTATGCTCCTCCCTTGGCATCCATGCTGGCCACTCCTTCAGAGCGCCATCACCCGACCACCCGACCACCCCCCCACCTCAGCCCCACATCACCATCTCCCGACCCTGTCTCACAACCCTTACCTGGGTAACTTGACCTTTCCCTGGGTCAGGAGAGTCCCTCCCCTCCAAAGGGGAAGTGCCTGTAGGTGAGCTGCATATCCCAGAATGCTGCTGCCGGGTCAGTCCGGGCTGTCTGGGGCTTCGTGGTGGTACAGGTCAGGCACTCATCATCCAGCTAACAGTGAGCCCTTTTTCCATTTTCTTTGGTCCACCCAACGTACTAGCCATAAGGACAGCATCCTGAGTTAGGGATGCACAGGAGGGAATGTTGAGGCCTCACGTCCTCCAAGCTCATCCTCCAACCCACCTGCAGAAGCCCAGGCTCATCCCACCCCCCTGGGAGGGAAGCATCCAATGGACATTTGTGAAACCCCTTCCTGCTGGACTCTGCTCCTGATCCCCGGGCTCGGGGTATGAACCCAGGTTGCCAGCGTGTCAAGCAAACCCCCATCGCTCGGCACCATGGAGCCAGCTAAAATTGTTAATTTCTTGCTTCATAGCTCAGTCCTCTAATCACTATATTACCCAGATTTACCTGAGAATTATACCTGAACTTATATAAAGCACAATAATGACGATGAGAGAAACATGCGGTTGCTAAAAGCATGCCCAGGGGGTGTACTAAGGCATGAGGCGCTTGCGCCGAGTGCCTTATGACCCTGGGCGTGCTTTTATCAGCACGTAACCCACACCTCAGACTGTGTTATTGCGCTTATAACATGGGCCCACAGTACAAAAGTTAATTTTTTTAAATCCATAGAAAAAGTGTTTTTAAAAATAATTTAAAAATTATTATATTAGTAGGAAAAAAATAGTCCCTGTCATTGTATTGTAATGAAGGTATTTTAGCATTTACTGTGATGATTTTTGTCATCATGCCCCATCTGCAATATATTGAAATTATTTTTTTCTTTTATTTTTTTTTAAATATTTCTGTCTTTGTCAGTGTCACCCCTGTTTTCAGATAGTGTTAGTTTCATACAGCCATAGCGATTGGCTGCTTTGAGTGATGATAGCCTGTGAATGACCCGGAACTGAAGAGTGACCCCCCCCCCACCAGATTTCATTTTGTGTCTGTGTGGTTTTTTTGTGTCCTTTTTAGGGTTTATCATGTGCTGCTGGATTTTAAAAGAGAACAGGTGTTACTTTTGTTTTAGGGATTAACTGAGCCGCTTGCTTAGCTGTTGCTTCCGGTTTTCCAGTGGTTTGGAGATCACGGTTGGCAATATGGTTTGGTTTACCAAATTGCGATGCAGCTGATTTTGTTTAATTTTTTATTTCAAGGAAAGGGAAAGTGCCATATGTAGAAACTGTGTGAGGTGACCGCTGAGAATCGTCCTCCGGTTTTGCGGTCGACTTTAGAACTGCCACTCTAATTTAGACAGTTTGGCTGGGAGCGAGAGCCGCACAGTTGCTGGGGAAAGATGTAGCAGAAAAAAGGAGATAAGGTAAACCATTTTAAAAGTGGGTTGTGTGAGGTTTGTGGTCGAGGGCTGGGTATATTGTGTGGTATACTTGTTTTTCTATTTGTTGCTGGTGTCCCGATGCAGCCACCATTTCCCGCTACTGTGAGCTGAAGTTTTGTATAAGAGTCTCTTTCCCGCTACCGATCGCTCAGCTATGATACCTTTTGTTTTCCTTTGATAGTGCTCACTGATTCACTGGTGCTATGTGGACACTGGGCAGATGTTAGTGCCGGTTGGCTACAATACTTGCTGATAAGGACATGGCCAACAAGGTACTGTAGCCAATCTGATGCTTTGTTTTTTTTCCACCCATTTTATAATGTATTAGAATCAAGGAACTCCAAAGGGAGGTTAATGTTCTTCTATCCCTTCTTGAGCTATGAAACCTTTGCCTTGTATGCTTGAAACTGAGGAATGAGAAGCAACCAATTGTATACAGCATTCTGTCTTAGTTTTGGGGAAGAGGGTAAGGATAAGCTTCCTTATTAGCTTTATATTTTATTTCCTGTGTGCATTTGCAGCAATGCCTGGGTCAAAATGTAATCTGGCTCCAGTGGACTTACCCAGTTAACAACAACAAAAACAACTAAACAAAAAAAATATTTTTTTCTTATCTATGGATATGGTAAACCAGCATTAGGAAAAAAAAAGGGGGATATAGTACCACTCATTTATCTTACAACAGGACTAATTAAGCACATACTTGTGTGCTTGGTCCACAAGATATTGGGTACTCTGGGCACTACACATGAGAAGGGACCAGCCAGGGTTCAAGTAAGTGCCTGAACACTGTGGCAGCAGCCTAACGGGTCCCCAAGTACACTATGATTCACAAATGTTTCTATAACATCAGGAACTCAGTTGCATACATGCAGCATTTGGAGCCCATCATGACTGGAATTTTATTTAATATGAGTCTCCCTAAGGAAGCATAAAAAGAACTGGCTACACAAAGGTAATGCTATGCAAAATATTAACAGTGTATAAACTTAGCAGTGCAGATAAAATAAAGGTGAAAACACTAGTGTCCGCATCCCCCTACAAAGCAGAGGCATTTAGACAACTTAATAATACAACATGTAATAGGTTCCTAGGCCACAATTGGACCATGTAATTTGAAAACAAAGATGATTTTCTGGTTGATTATGGCATTATGATCTGGAAAAATATTTTACCAAAAAGCTATTTTTTTGAGAAATTCACCCTGTTTGCCCCACTTTCAGATATAAAAACTCTAATATGCACTGCAGGCTACCAAAGCTCCCACTGCTGCAGCCCACCTCTGATAACAGCAGCAGGGCTTCTTGGATTCCTGGTTATAGCAAATGTCAGAATGGGAATCAGCAGAATCATCCTGATACAATCTACTATACTGCAATAAACAGCAAGTTAAAAATAAATAGGTTTTGAACACAAACTGCAAATTGGAACAAGCCCTTCACTTAGGTGTGGGGTTCTTAATACTGACTGGTTCCCTTTAAGTGTTCAGCTTTGCTGTTTTCTGGATATAACATCTTACTCGGAGCATGCCCATGATCTTGTTGTGACCCTGTTGGTTTGTTTCTATGAAAGGAGGATATGGGACCATGCAAAGGTTATTTAGCAAAAGTATCCAATATATATATATGTATATATATATATATATATATATATATACACACCTTATTGTGATGGCATTATTTGATAGTGTACTGTGTTTTAGTATGTCAGCTGTAGCTAATGCTGATAACACTGATGACAATGGACCCCTAAATGTTCTCATTATTGTGTTCAGACAGGTATCTATAATCATGTCCTGAGCCCAGAAGTTGCAGAGTGCATAGATGACAGAGGAAGATACTATCAAGGATTTCAAAATGGAGTATCTCCAACTCACTCCAATATCACTTAAAGCTAGTAGGCTGCACTGGTAGAAAGTATCTCTGGAAGCATATCTCACTATGAGTACTGTACAGTCCTATGTGGACTTCAGTTATTAAAAGAAAACTGCACTGTTATATCTTGTAGATTTTATTTGTTTCCATGTTAACAGACAACTCTTTTCATGTAGCTGTTAGAGATGTATGCATTTGCTTTTCACACTTCATACTAGACTCTCTAACTATCCTGGGGGTCTCCATTTGCTGGTTTCTGAAATTTCATTGTCCCTGAAAGCTGCATTAGCATATGAGAACATGATGCATAATCACCTTAGACTCCACAGTATGCATGTTTGCTTAATTAGACTTCAAAGAAATAAGCTGCAAAAAGGTGTGAAATACCACATTTACCTTCAGTTGGCTTTGCAAACTGAGTTGTAGTGCAAGGTTTTTCAGTTCAAGTTGCATTCAATTTATGTGTTTCCAGAGAGTTTTTGCAGGGCATTTTTTCTTTCAGCATAGAGCTACATTGTATAAATGGGTGATCTGACATCATGTTCTCGTATGCTAATGCAGCTCTCGTGGACAATGAGATTTTAAGAACCATAAAACGGAGACCCCCAGGGTAGTCACAGTGGGCTGCCATGAGCAGTGAAAACAAACTAAAGCAAACACATATAGTCCTAATATAGCTACAGGAAAATAGTTGTCTGCTGACATGGAAACACAATTTACATGATATGAGGGTATAGTTTTCCTTTAAAAAGACCAGCAGTTAGAGGTAAGAGAACCAGTTTTATGAATAAGTGGAATGGGATCCTACAAAAAGCTTCCCTAAAATTAATCAATTTCATATTGAAAGATGCAGATGAAATTCAAACAGAAGTTTGTGATGAATTAAAGATAAAATAATCTGCATTTACTGCATTTAAAGATAGAGCACAATTTGAAGATAGTTGTAAACATTTGGTGGAGACTATATCTAAATATGATAAGAAAACTCAGTAAATTTAACATAACAAGTTCATAAGAGATACTCAAGATTATCAGAATACTCAAGTATTAATTGGCAAAATGATGAAAAAAATCAAGATTTTCCCTTAAAAGACAAGGAGAAATTATTGAGCATAATTCATATGAGATATCCGTAACAAGTGACAATGATGCTGCTCATCAATGGGAGGCCTTTTTAGAAGAAGCAGCAAAGGGTATGTTCACTTCAGTTCAAAACTGATTACAGATACAGCCTCAAAGAAAAAGAAAGAGATACCAAAAATAGTACATTTTGATATAAGTCAAGGAGGAGCAGGAGGAGGCAAATAAATAAGCAACAACAACAGGAACAAAGGTCAGGCTAAAAATAGGCACAGTGGCAGCAATAGTATTATTGCCCTCCCAAAATCAATGTTATGAACATTTCTACACACCTGTTTTTTTTTTTTTTTTTGGCAGAACAAACTCTTTTACTGAAATCGTTATCTGTTGTTTCTACTATGGGTCAGAGAGTTTACAATACCATCATAGACATTCATAAAATGTGTATGGAATTAAGTATTAGATACTTTTTGATGGACAAAAAAATTGTTTCATCAAATGATGCTTTGACATTTGCTATACTAGCTAAAATGGAGGATAATATCACTAATTTGGATAAGGTGCCTGAGAACCATCAAAGATAAGGACTTTTAAACAATTACCTTCTTATTGTCCACTGCCTAAAAAAGTCATAGAAATCTTCAGGAAGAAATATGAACAGGACATTGCAAAGTTGGCAGACACCCTGAGATGACTGAGCTGCTGTGTTTGTGCGGTGATAATGGACACTCTGGATTATGAAAAAGAAATACTAAGACAACTATCTGACATTCAATTCTATATAAAATTAGAACTTGATTCAACTGAAGAATGTAAAAAATACAATTGATTTAACTTACCAAAATGGTTATATTAATTTGGTCACAAAAATGCCTCAGTTAAAGATTTTTCTATTATATCAGTAATTTATGTTCTCCCAAAAATTCACAAGTTGCTCACCAATCTGCTAGGATGACCCACTATCTGAAGTATTGCCTCACTTACAGAACCACTGTCTAGATATGTGAATTGGTAAGTGACTTATCTTTGTTCATTAAAGACACTACTGTTGTAGTAAATGTAATGAATGACACTGTGCTCCCTCCTAATCCCTTGTTGGTAACCACGGATTTAGAATCACTATATTCTAATGCCCCATACCAATAAGGGTCAGAAGCACTAGAGTTCTATCTGGCAACAGAAGGCAAGAAAGTATATGTCTGTCACCTTTCTTTGTGAAGTTGGAAGAAATCTTCCTCAAGTTCAATTGTTTCAGATTTAAAACCTAAGATTAACTACAAGCACAGGGCATGGCTGTGGAAGCACATTTTCCCAATCATTGCGCATTTATACTTTGGGAAATGGAAAAAGAAGTAATACATAATCCAGAGGTTAATCATCATCTGAAGCACTGGGAATTGTGGAGAAGATACAGTGATAATGTGTTGTTCCCGTGTCAGGGAGATTTGGCACAGTTATCTGAATTTGTAGATTATCTACACAGGAGTCAACTGAATCTGAACTTCTCTGTATAAGCATCAAATAAGATTGAATTTTTAGATTTAGAGGTGAGCACAGATGGCCCAGAACAAGTATAGAAGGTAACACTTTAAGTGTCCTTAACTACACTGAAACTACTGTATAACTACTATGTAACTTATGTGTAGTTACATGTAACTACAATATAGTAGTTAACTAGCTTCACATTTGCTGTTTGGTGTAGCTACACAATCTGCATGAAACGGTAGTTACTGCAATTACTGTTGCCTCCCTTCTGCTTCAAATCAATTCTGTCTGGCAAATGTAACTATGTATATTGCACTTTGCAAAAGCTGTTACCTGAGTAGTTACACTTCTAGCATAAATCAATTTTTCTGTTGCACTTTGCAACAGCTGTAACGTGTTGTTACACTTCCAGCATAAATTAATGTTTATGTTGCACTTTGCAACAGCTGTTACATGTATAATTACACTTCCTGCCAAATTCAATTTGTGCCAAAAGAGAGACGGTTGTGGTTGATTGTGTAACTAACACTTAATGCAATTTGTATAACTACACACCAGGAAGGGTCCCTACCTGTGTATCCTTTGCCACCCACCACCACTCCACACAGCAGATCAGTTGTAAAGCATGGCATGTAGCCATGTTCCACACCCACCCACCTGGAACACAGCAGGCCAGGGGTGGGTACAGAAGAGGTGTGGGTCAGTGCCACAGAAACAGCACATTTCTTAGTAACTACAGAACTGTTACAAGCCAATAAGTAATTATGTAAGTGATTTTTATTGTATAAGTAAATAATGTAGTTGTATAACAATTGTAAATATTATAGTGCATGTTTATTAAGCAGTAAGTGCACGAGGGAATGATTTGTGAAGGAAAGCACACATCAGAACTACAGCATTGACATTCACTGTATAGTAGTTACACCCTTCTTCATATGCCTTATTTTAAGTATCAATTTATACACACTTACTTTGCAAATGCATGTTAGTTAGGAATTAATTGTGAAAACTATGCCACAGAAGCAGTACATTCCTTAGTAACTACAGCACTGTTACACCCTTCTTCTTACACTTTAAGTGTCAGTTTTTGCATACTTACTTTGCAAGTACATGTTAGTTAGGCATTAAGTGTGGAAACAATGCCACAGAAACAGCACTTTTCATAGTACAGCACTGTTATACCCATCTTCTTACACTTTACTTTGTGTCAGATTCTGTGTATTTAGGTTGTAAATACATGTAAGTGAGTCATTAACTGTGGAAACAGTGCTACAGAAGCAGCACTTTCCATAGTAACTAGAGCACTGTTACACCCTTCTTCTTACACTTTATTTTAAGTCTCAGTTTCTGTGTACTTACTTTGTAAGTGCATGTTAGTTAGGCATTAACTGTGGAAACAATGCCACAGAAGCAGCACGTTCCTTAGTAACTACAGCACTGTTAAAAGTCAATAGATAAGTATATAAATGAATGATTTTTTATTGTATAGCAATTTACAATGTTAGAATGCATGTTTATTATTAGTTCTTTTTTTTTGGGTTGCACTGTATACAAGTGGTGGCTCTGGGATTTGAACCCAGTTCTCCAGGTTTGCAGGTCAGTGCTTTTAACCACTGTGCTATACTGCAGTAACTTTATGAGGGAATGATTTCTGATGGATAATTTTAAGTGTCACTAATTACACTCTAACTACTGTATCACTACACTGTAACTGCACTACTATGTAGTTAACTAGTTTCATAATGCATCTTGTGTACTTACATAACTTTAAATGTACTGCAATGCATCTTGTGTACTTACATAACTTTAAATGTACTGCTTCTGTAAGACTGGCCCACACCTCTACTGCACCCACACTCCTGTCATGCTGCTGACCAGGTGGGTGGCTAGGGCTGAGGCATGGCTACCTTCGATGAGAGTCCTAATTCTTCTGTTCCTTAGACTAAACTGTCCCATTGTACAATACTGAACAGTCATAAGAATGACTGATTGTACATCATGTATATTGCAGCCACACTTTAGTTGCTACTCTACTGTGTTTCAACTGTATTCTTGCACTTAATTGTACCTAGCTGTATTCAATATATTCAGTGTATTCTATTTCCTGTACCTTTCTCTGTTAATATAAGTGCATTGTCTGTATTACCTATGTACTATCTTTATGGCCTGGGTCATGCCTCAAAAATGGTCCACTAAATCAGTGCTGCCCTCAAGGCTGATGCATTACGTGGCACTCATGGGTTGAGGAGCAATGGTCGCTGGCTCCTCCTCCTCTGTCCAGTTCTGCTCACCATAAAGAGAAGAAAACAGATGGATAGAGAAAAGACAAGGGCAGGGCAAGGGATCCCAAGGGATTGTTAAAGGAAAGGATGCAAAACTGAAAAAGGATTAAGCAGGCCAGAGGACAGAGTAGATGACCTGAGGGTGCAGGCTTTGGCCCCAGCCCCTGGGTGGCCAACCAGACAAAGAGAGAGAAGAGAAAAAGGTAAAGTAAAGAGGGAGAAAGTTGGGGGAAGGAAGAGAGAGACCCCACCACATCCTATACCCAGAAAGAAATCTGGGAAAAATATGTTGTTTGACATACAGGAGTTCACTAAGCCTGTTGCTGTCCCATGGGGACTATAGAATTTGGCTGAACCAAAACTAGGTCAGGCACCCAGAACCTCCAGCTGGAGGAAATGAACAGCAATTCAGATGGAGACTCAGAACCGAGTACCTCCCGACTTGAAAAGGTGAGAGCAGTGTATTAGACAGATAGTCTCAGACATAAATTCCTCCTGAAGAGCAGGTGTGAAGAAGGTCTCCCCCCTTCCCCACTGCAGTACAGGGTGTTGACAGCAATCCCAGGACAGGACCCCCTCCAGTTACCATTGTCCTAACAGGGAGAACCCACAGGGTTCAGGGGGAATCATGTCCATGACAAGTCCTTCCCCCTCCCCAAAAAGGGGAGAGGAGGAAAAGTTTAATAAGGAGGGAGAAGAAGAGTCCACATGGACAGTTTCCTCACCTCCCTACATTGGGGACATCCCCCATGACTAGGAGTCACTCATGGGATGGGGCAAAAAGGAGTAAGGCCATCAGGAAATGGAGGGTAATGAGTACTAATGCCCGTAGTCTGGGCAACAAGCTCCTTGAGCTGGTGGCCTTGATGGAAGAGGGATGCCTGGATATCGTAGCAGTCACAGAAACATGGTACACAGAGAATCATGACTGGGATGTTAACATACCAGGGTACATAACCTACAGGAGAGACAGGCAGGGGAGAAGAGGGGGAGAAGTAGCTCTCTATGTAAAGGAAGGGATAAAAGCAACTGAACAAAAGAGCAAACAGGGAGGAGACGAGGCACTGTGGGTCACCTTGGAGACTGGAAAGGGCACCACAATCTGCACAGGGGTCAGGGGGAAGGAATGGACAAGAATATGATAGAAGGCATTCTTAGAATGGCAGAGAAAGGGGAGATACTGTTGATGGGAGACCTGAATATGCCATATGTTAACTGGAGCACATTTGCTGCAGCCACATCCAAGAGCAGTGCCATTCTTGATACCCTACAGGTGGCAGGCCTCAGACAGCTAGTTTCAGAACCCACTCATGAGGGAGCAATCTTAGACCTCATACTCTCAAATTGGGGCAGTGAGAGAATCTCAGATCTAGAAGCGGGTTGCCATCTGGGAACAAGTGACCATCAAACAGTGTGGTTCACGTTAAACTCAGCTACAGAGTCAAGCCTACAAAAAGTGAGGGTACTGGACTTCAGGAGGGTTGACTTTGGCAAGATGGGAGAGTGCCTCAGAAAAGCACTAGCAAACAGGCTAGAAGGAGGTGTGGAGCAACAATGGGGAATCATCAAAACTGCCATCACAGAGGCAACAAGCCTTTGTGTGAAGCAAATAAACAAATCAAAATGAAAGAAAAAGCCACTATGGTTCTCAAAAGAGGTGGCTGTGAAAGTCAGGAAGAAAAATATAGCATTCTGGAAGTATAAGGAAACAGAAAGAGCAGGACAGAGAGCTATACCAGTTAAGACAGAAGGAAGCAGGTAGGGAAGTCAGAATAGCAAAGGCCCAAACTGAGGAAAAGATAGCAAACTCAGTTAAGAAGGGGGATAAAACCTTTTAATAGTACATCAGCGAGCATAGAAAGACAAAGGGAAGGACAGTGAGGCTGAATAGAATGAACGGTGGGTGGGCAGAGGGGGACAGTGAAAAAGCAGGGATACTGAAAGAATATTTCTGCTCAGTACTCACAAAAGAGGAGGGGGAAGTGCCTAATCCAATTAACGGAAGCACTCTTGATAGGGGGAGTTGATCCCAGTCCTTTCACAGAAGAAAGGGTTCTGCAAGAACTCCTAAAACTGAAGGTGGACAAAGCAATGGGGCCAGATGGAATTCACCCCAGAATTCTAAAAGAATTAAGGGGGGAACTAGTGAAACCACTGGCAACTCTTTTTAATAAATCATGGGAGGATGGTGTGGTATCCGAGGACTGGAGGAAGGCAGATGTGATTCCCCTTCACAAAAGTGGGACCAAGACAGAGGCAGGAAACTACAGACCTTTCAGTCTGACCTCTGTGGTAGGGAAAGTGATGGAGTCACTTCTGAAGGAAAGAATAGTTGAGTACCTAGAGGCCAGTGGGGCACAGAACCCAAGGCAGCATGGGTTCACATCGGAAAGGTCATGTCAGATGAATCTAATAGATTTCTTTGACTGGGTGACCAAAGTAGTAGACCAGGGAGGGGCTGTGGACATGGCCTACCTAGACTTTAGCAAGGCATTTGACTCAGTCCCACACAAAAGATTAATAGTCAAATTAACCAGCCTGGGAGTGGGTTCCAGGGTGGTAGCCTGGGTAAAACATTGGCTGGACAACAGGACACAGAGGGTAATTGCAAATGGAGTCCACTCTGAAGAAAGAGGGGTTACTAGTGGGGTACCGCAGGGTTCAGTATTGGGTCCAGTCCTTTTTAATGTCTTCACAAGTGACATTGCAGAGGGACTGGAAGGAAAAGGATGCCTCTTTGCAGATGACACAACGATCTGCAACAGGGTTGATACACAAGGAGGCGTGGAAAGGATGAGAAGGGACTTGGCAAGGTTGGAGGAATGGTCAGAAGTATGGCAGCTAGGATTCAATGCAAAGAAGTGCAAAATAATGCACCTGGGAAACAAGAACCCAGGGGAAGAATACACAATGGGGGGGAGGTAGTAACAACAACAAAATTGGAAAGGGACCTGGGGGTAATCATATCAGATGACCTTAAGGTTAGCAAACAATGTGAGAAGGCAGTAGGGAGGGCTGGGGGTATACTGGGGTGCATAAGGAGAGGCATCAGTAGCAGAAAACAGGAAGTTGTTATCCCTCTGTACAGACAGTTGGTGAGACACCATCTGGAGTACTGTGTCCAGTTCTGGAGACCCCATCTCTGCAAGGACATAGACAGGATAGAGGCAGTCCAGAGGAGGGAAACTAAAATGGTGCAGGATCAGCAAGAGAAGCCGCATGAGGAGAGACTAAAGGAGCTTAATATGTATACCCTTGAGGAAAGAAGGGAGAGGGGGGACATGATAGAAACTTTTAAGTACCTCAGTGGAATCAACAAAGTCCAAGAGGGTAGCATCTTTCAGAAAAAGAGACATGCAAGAACAAGGGGACACAATTTAAAGATAGAGGGGAGGCGGTTCAGGGGCAATGTGAGGAAGTATTATTTCACAGAGAGGGTAGTGGATGCATGCAACAGCCTTCCTGAGGAGGTTGTGGGGTCTAAAACTGTGGGAGAATTCAAGAATGCATGGGACAGACATAAGGCAATTCTTGTTGGGGGGTAAGAAGAAATGAGCTGTTGGTTAACTAGGATCTGCAGCCTATCCTATAGGTAGGGACATGGGTAGACTAGATGGGCCAAGCGGTCCTTATCTGCTGTCAAAGTCTATGTTTCTATGGGCCACAGGACTGGACCAAGTCCTGGAAGAACCCCCCTAGCTGAGAAGGGAAGGACCCATAGGGAGTCCCTAAGGCCAGGGCAAGAAGCCCTACTTTCCTTCCCTTCCTCCCTCCCTCCCAGGGAGGGCTGATTGTCACTTAGGAAGGTAACAGAGGACTCTGAGGTACCAGTGGGATCCCGCCCACAACTGGCCTCAAGGAGGGGGAAGGCAAGCAGGAAGGGGGTATCCTCCAAAGACTGAGGCCCAGAGGGGAAGATAGGAGGGTGCCACTGATGAATGGTGAGGATACACAGGAAGATCAAGAATTATGATAGGTACATAGTTTTCATATCTTCCCAGTGTCAATATTCACCATTCATCACTGTCTGGGTGAGTACTGAGCTCCCCTGGAGGGGGCCCAGCACTTCCCTGAGGGACATAAGTCTCTCAGCCTCTAGTGAGGGAGTACCATGAAAGGAGGAGACCCATTACAGGCCAGCTAGGCTTGTGACTGGTCACTGAGCCTGTTGCTCTCCCCCTTTGCCTGGGAGACAGAAGTCACCCCTGTAGTTCCCACCTCACTCTGTGGGAGATATACACAGAGTAAAACACTCTCCATTCCCAGTGGTCAAACTCAACAGAGTCCTGATCTGGGGGTCAGCTGTACACCAGGTGTCTATGC
The DNA here is from genome assembly GCA_016271365.2 of Neoceratodus forsteri. Lineage (NCBI taxonomy): Eukaryota > Metazoa > Chordata > Ceratodontiformes > Ceratodontidae > Neoceratodus > Neoceratodus forsteri. Next base: position 783,205,853 of record CM028133.1, read on the forward strand.
CCAGAAGGGGTATCCAGTACCCTCACTCCCAAAGAGGGATGAGGCAAGGTCCCTGGAGATCCCCGGGTTGTGCAGTATATGTGCTGGCAGTCCATTGGGGGCTGGAATTGGGGCAGATGGGCACTGCCAGGTGTGGGATGATGCCTCTTGGAAGGGAATCAGCCAGAAAAGGACCACCAGGTGGTCTGCACCTAATTCATTAAGGAAGACACGTGTCTTGCACTCAGTATTGCATCTTGCGATATGGGATAGGTGCAGATCGCCGACCAGCCTTGATAGGAAGAACTGATACTCTGTCTGATTAGTGTCTGAGGGTAGATGGACAGAGATGTCCTTTTCCTTGAAGAAGGAAGATGAGGAGGCCAATGAATCTGAAAAGTCCAAGTCCGGCTGCTGTGGGGAGACAGGTGAAAGTTCTGCCATCATCATACCTGGGGAAAGCATCAGCAGTGACTCTGAACCCAAAGCCCCAAAGCACCCACATGGCTTGGGAAATGAGGGGGGCTGCAGAGGCAATGGAGAGACACATTTCACCTTATGCGAGCAACCTCTGTCAGGGCTCGGAGACCTCACTGGCAATCTCAGACCTCCTGGGTATCCACTGGTCTGTGCAGTTACTGGCCACTCATCCAGTTTGAAGTGGTCAGGACTGAGCCCCGAAGGGGAAATTCCCCTGTGAGGGGACCAGGGCCTCATAGAACTAGAAGGGTGGACCCCAACTCCACCCAATAAGGCCTCCCTCAAAGAGGGATGAGGGAGAGAACAAGGGTGTTGCTACTCCTCCCTAAACCCTGAAGGGTCCCTGGGGAAGGTTGAAGTCCCATGACCTGCCCCTCAACCCCATTGACTCCGAGGTCGACCTTTCCTGGCTCCCAAAGCTAGGGACTGCTCCAATACTACAGGCTCCCTGAGGGAGGCCGCAGAAGAGGGAGTCCCTGTTCCAGCCCCAGGGGGGTGAACAGCACTGGCAATGAGACTGATAGCTGTCCGGGCCCCTGAGACCCAAACCACCATCCCCTCAGACTGAGGGCCACTATTCAATTCAATTTATTTATTTCACCAGGAAAAGGCTCCATTGAGCAAGCTCATTCACAAGGAGGTCCTGGATAGGACAGATACATAGAAATACAGTGAGCAGTAAAAACAAGTACATAGAATCATGGCACAGTATGTAAGAACAGTTACAGTGAGCAAAGAACAAGTGCAGAGTCAAGACTTGAACACATGATCATAGCATAACCAAGCCCTAGTAGAACTTGCTAATGGGGTACTAGTCTAACAGGGTTCTTTGGGATTACTGAGATATACAACTTATAGCTAAAATGCACCCTCTGGATAACCTGGCTCCTGACCTTGTGCATCTTATCTATAGATGCATACTTCTATGCAGTGTCTGCTGACTATAGATCTAAAGTGATATTTCCCCACTTGGAGCACTAAGCTTGAGTGTGTTCTGGGGCTTGTTCTGGGCAGCCGGTACAATGGCGCTGACGGCAGATGCACCACACTACTGGCAAGACCACTCCTGATCTCAACACCAGCGTGGGAACTGGCAGTGACCATAATCACTGGTACCAAGGAAAGGGATGCCTGGGAGGGTGCAGAGGTACTGGGCACTGGAGAACCCTCCAACTCCAAGGAGTCAGGCAGCCAGTCCAGATCAGTCTCCTGATCATCTGGCTCTGGAGAGAAGGAGATACAGAAGACCTCCAGATGAGTGGACCCATAGGTTTTCCCACCCATGCTGCCACTTGTGGCAATGCAGGAGAGCCCAGTACCGCTCACAGTGCCATACCAATCACTGGAGCAGCAAATAGCCCTGTGATCCTGAATGGCACTGATGGGCAGTGCTGAGGAGCCACTCATGCCAGGCTCAGCAGGCATGGACTGTGACACTGAGACAGTCTGCACCTCTGAGAAGGTACCTGCCTGTGCGGTGCTCCCCGCCTGGCCCCTGAGAGGGCCAGACCATTACTCCAACACCTTGGAAGTGACCTCCTCCTTGGCAAGGCTAGAAGGGGAGGAGGCTCACTCTTCACTGGTCTGTATAGAACTGGGAGGGGAACTAGAAGAAGGGTGGAGAGACCTGTACTTGGAGTCCCTTAAACGACGATGCCCTACGAAAGTTGGTAGATCTTGGCTGACTTTCCATGCACAGTACTCCAGTACTCCGTGGTCCATAGAGAAGCAATTGTTGCCACTATCAATACTGTGAGACAGACCCAGGCAGGTGAGGTATCAGTCATGCCGGTCCATGATGGACATCTGCTGGTTCAGGGACACCAATGAATAGGTAGGTCGGCCCACCTTGGAAGAGCACTTTTTGTCCCCGGATGAACCGGACATAACTCACAGTAACTAAATAAGAAACAGACTCGGTGCCGCTTCAAAAAAGAAAAAGGAAAGGTCTTACCGGATTCCTGCAGAAAACTGCGCTGAGTTACTAGTGGACAGCGGAACTGGAACAGAGTGAAAATGGCATCAACAATGGTGTCGAAACAACTGACTAGACCACAATGTCGCAGATTAAATTTCTTCAGCAGGGGCAAGGTGCTGCCCTCTTGATGGTGGGAGAAGCAGAACTGGAGCAGAGGAGGAGGCGCCGGTGACATTTGCTGGCCGGCCAGCGAGCACCATGTAGTACGTCGACCCCAAGGGTGGCTCCGCCTCTGGCACTGGCTCCTCCCCTACAAAAAAAAGCTCCCGTGAAGTGCTGTGACTCCAGCTGTCCCTCAAACAGTGATGAATGGTGAAAACTGACACAGGGAAGATGAGTAGTACTGTGCTGTAGTTACACAATTTGCATGAAGTTGTAGTTACTGCAATTACTGTTGCCTCACTTCTGCCTCAAATCAATTCTTTCTAGCAAATGTAACTGTATATGTTACACTTTGCAACAGCTGTTACATGTGCAGTTATACTTCCAGCATAAATCAATTTTTATGTTACACTTTGCAACAGCTGTTACATGTGTAGTTACAATTTCAGCATAAATAATTTTTTTTGTTGCACTTTGCAACTGCTGTTACATGTGTAGTTACACTTCTAGCACAAATCAATTTTACTGTTGCACTTTGCAACAGCTGTTACATGTGTAGTTACACTTCCAGCATAAATCAATTTATGCCAAAATAGAAATGGTTGTGGTTGCACATGTAACTACCACTTCATGCAAATTGTATAACTACACACCAGTCAAATGTAAAAGTAATTGACAACTACATAGTATTTACAGTGCAATAACACTGTAGTTACTTCATAGAAATGTGCGTCTAACTACATATTATGCAAATGTGAAACTAATTGCCTAATTACCAACTAAATTGTAGTTACATGTATCTACACAGCACTTACATAGCAGTTACATTGTAGCCACCATTGTGCCAGCAGGAATGCCTCCAACCTCACCTTCCAAATTCCCTTTTGCCGAACAAATCAAGCCCAATGATCCTTTACCTACCAGGCTCCCAAGTGGCTTAATGGGCTTGCCACAGGCTACCTTGATGTTACCAAGCTTGGCCCTTTCAAACACCTCCTGAGAAATCATCTTGACACGTGCAGTCACTGTGATTGCCCATCCTAGACCCCTACCTCCCCCTTCCCTTCCAAATTCCCTTTTGCTGAACAAATCAAGCCCAATGATCCTTTACCTACTGGGCTCCCAAGTGGCTTAATGGGCTTACCACAGGCTATCTTGATGTTACTACGCTTGGCCCTTTCAATCATCTCCTGAGAAATCACCTTAACATGTACAGTCACTGTGAGTGCCCATCCCAGACCCCTACCTCCCCCTCCCCCCTTCATCTTATTCTCTCTCATCCCCCACTTTTTTGTTCCTTTTCTATCAACCTTCTGCTACCAATTGTTCCACCCTCCCTCTCCTACTTCCACTGCATCCCTCTACAACCCTGTCTGCTCATCCTGGCCTCTTTCTCCATTTTCCGGCCTCCCATCTTGGCTGCTACTTTTGTTCCCTATCCCTTCCATCTCTCCAAAGTTTGTTTTGTCTCCCCCCCCCCCTCCACCAGACGAAGCCTACCCTGTCCAACTTCACATTTCCTGACAAAGCCACCTCTGGCTGCCTCCCCTGCCTGTTTCACTTGTTAATAACTCAATAGTCTTCTAGTACATGTACTTGCTGACAGCTACATTGTTATAAATACCTTAACTAACCTCACCCGGTCTCTGATATCTTGCATGCTATTGCAAACACCTCCTGTATTCTTTGTTATCTGGATAAGTATTCGCTAGTCTTGTTTACTACAACTCATTTTTCTCTAGGTGTAAAGCTGGTTCTGCATACCTTTTTTTACCTAACCTTGTCTCTGAATTCTGTAAACTGTTTGCAACTGCTCCTTGATGATTTTATGTTTATATAATATATTTATGTCCGCTCTTTTGTTTTATTGACATGGAACCTATGTAAAAAGAGTCTCTGACTCATAGGTATTTGTAATCCGAGATTTAAATAAATAAATAAAAAGTTATACAGCAATTACAATGTACTTAAGGACACTTAAAATAAAGTGCTACTATACTATACTATACTATACTATACTATACTATACTATAATATACTAGTCAACAGTTTTTACTAGCGTTAAAGGAGCAGATAAAGTTGAAATAGCCCATATATGCTGTCCCCCCACTATATCAGTGGTAACATTTAATATTTGTTTTTGAAGTCATGTAGGAATCCAGCTGATTTTAGAACTCCATTTTGTTCATACTTCCGACAACTTCAAGAGGAAGGCTATTCTACACACCAGTCACCCTCTGTGTGTAGTAATACTTTCTCTTTTCTGTCCTAATTCTGCTCCCACACAGCTTCAGAGGGTGATTCTTCAAGTCTCTGTTGTCCTGTTTGAAATCGATATCTAGAGAAGCCTTTGATTCCATATCATTCATTATGTCAAACATAAATAATAAATCTCCTCTAATCTGATGAGACTCCAGTGTAACTCATTTGGTTTTACCCAAGCGACTGCCCTAATCCATTTCACCCATACCCTTAATGGATTTTGTAACTCGTCTCTGCACAAGTTCAATATTATCAATATATTTTCTTTTATAAGGTGCCTCGGTACTAACTGATTAAGAAAACATACAACTAGGAATACAGCCCTGTTAGCCAGTAGCTGACGCTCATGCTACACTACCAACACAATTCCCAAAGGCCAATTCCTTAGAGGTAGAGGTAGAAGGAATTGTAACTCTGTTATATCATTTCTGTGTCAAGATAATTACTTTACTAAATGGTTTAAACTGAGGAGTTATGGTTTAAAAAAACATTGAAAAAAACCCCAGAAGAATATGCAATTTTACAACAAAGAGAGGATCTGCTTAAAACCAAGGAAAAGAAGATGGTAGTGCAGGATGATAGAGTTCATTTTGTTACAATCTTTCTCCCACATGCTAAGACATTTAACAATCTATGCTAAAAACACTAAATTATACACAAGAACTGGGTTATTTTAACCACTGATGTGTTACATGAGGGGAATTTGTTGTACATTATAAGTGTATGTTACACAATGGAGAGAGGAGCAAAGAAGGTGGTTGGCCCATAAGTCCTCCTATCCAATCATCCATAATAAGTTGGCATGTTTCTGTCATTAATATTTGTGTCTAGCCTACTTTTGGGCTATTGTTTATTTTCACTGTTGAAAACATGTAATGGGAGTCTGTTCCAGGGTTTTATCACTCTCTTGGTATAGAATCCCTTTTTCCTAGTTGTGTTAAAATCTTGTGGCCTGAGCTGTAGGGGGTGGCCTCTAGTACTTAGTCTGTCACTTTTAAATTCAAAGCCCATCTCACTTAATAGATATTCATCTTGCATAATGTCAAAAAATAATAGCAAGTCTCCACATATTCTTATAGTTTCAAGTGACATTAACCCCAAATGTTTTAGACTGTCCTGTTATGATGGGTCCTTTAAGTCATATACCAGTTTTATAGTCTTTCTTTGTACTCTCTCTAGTATATTTATTGTTCCTTTATTTATTGGACCCCATACTGGGCTACCATAGTTGAATAGTGGTCTAATATAATTCTTATAGAGTGGCATTATCACCTCCCTACTCCTACTCTTGAAGTTCTTTTTTAAGCGTATACAGCATTCTATTTGCTTTTACAATCTGACTTTCACAATGTGTGTTTGATGTTAGCTTGTTATTAGATATCACTCCAAGGTCCCTTTTCTGCTCAGATACTCTCAATGGTACTCTGTCTAGTAGATATGTGGCTATGTTTGACTGGTTGCCCAGATGAAACACGCAGCATGTTTCTTTGTTAAATGACATCCCATGTTCATTTGCCCATTTCAAGATTTTGTTCTGGTCATTTTGTAAGTCAGCCTGGTCTCTTGCTGTTTGTATGATCCCTGCCAGTTTTGAGTCATCTGCATATTTTGCTACCCAGTTCATAACCTGTTTTTCCATGTCTGAGATGAATATCTGAAATAATATCGGGCTGAGGACTGACCCCTCAGGCACCCCATTCGTCATTGGTTTCGGGTCAGAATGGTATCCATTAATGCACACCCTCTGGGTCCTGTTGCTCAGTCATGACTGGATCCATTTATTCATTTTGCAGCCTAACTGAATTTCTGCTTTTTTATAATTGCTGTGTGTGACATGGTGTCGAATGCCTTCGAGAAGTCAAGATATATGCAATCCACTTGTAACCCACTGTCTAATGCCTAGGAGCTTTTCTCATAGAAGCATAGGAGATTAGTTGTGCATGATCTTTTTGCCTTGAAACCATGTTTTTTTTTACAGCTATGATTTTTTCTTGCTGGCTTACATCCAGAGGTTGCCCCCAGCCCCGTCAACCAACCGATGTCCACCACCTGGCACTGACCCGACCCCAGGGCTTGCCCCCCCGGAGGGGCCAGCAGGGTTCCCCAACCCCCACCAGAGACCAGATACAAGGGGCCAGTGCTGTGGCTGGCTGGGAGTGGAGCCTGTGAGGCACCCTCCATCACACTGCTGCATTATGTATTTTTCTGTTTCCTTCCCCTAGGGATCGGAGTGTGCAATGATGCCTATGGAGTTGAGTGCGCACGCATCCGCATGTGCTCCCCTACAAGCATCTGCCCCAACTCATTCCTTGTCTGCAGCATCGCAGCTGTGTCCACCAGCCTCCGCTAGGGGGCAGCCAGGTGCTGACAGCTGACCCCCCCTCCCCGGAGAAGGAGAGCAGTGCGTCGGATGCTCAATCCTTCCTCACCCCTGCCAACCCCCGGTGGTCCGTGCTCATTCCTGAACACAGGTCGCTGGCGTTCCGTGAGGTAAGGTGCCAGCACCTCAGCCCTCAGTGTCCCTGGGCTGGCTGCCTTGAAACTATGTTGATTATTATCTACTATGTCTTGGTGGTTTAGATGGTCAATTATATAATCTTTTAATATTGATTCAAATATTTTACCTGGAACAAGTGTTAAGCTTATGGGCCTATAATTGTTACATGTTGTCCTACTTCCCTTTTTATGTATCATTATGACTGATGCACATAACCAATCGGTTGGTATCGTACTACTTTTGAAGGATTGTATAAACAGGTATTTTAATGGTTTCACTATGTATGGTGTTAGGAGTTTAAGAAGTCATGGTGAAATATTGTCTGGTCCTGAAGAGTGAGTGTTTTTTAACTGTGTAATTTTTTGTATAACTAGGTCTTCTGTGATATTGATATTGATAGTTGACTGTGTGTTTAAGTTCCCTTTATAACTGTTTTTTTTCTGTAAATATGGAAGAGAAATATTCATTAAATAAGTTAGCTATTTTTGTGGGTTCATCTATAGATTCATTATTTTTGATGATCATGTTAACTGAGTTATTAGTTTTGGTTAGTGAGTTGAAATAAGCATAGGATTCTCTCATATTGAACCTGGCCCAGTGGTGCTGGAGGTTGAGGTGCTGATCACCACACCTCACACCGTGTCAGTGACCCAGGTTCGGGCATGAGCCAGGGCTGCCAGGGGTCAGCAGGGGGGGAGAGACGATCGCTCTCTCCTTTCTTGGGGGTGACTTGTCGTCCCACTCATTGATTGCCCTCTGGTGGTGGTGGCTGAAGGGCAATACAGGCAGGGAGGCATGTACCAATGTCTCTATGTCAGTAGGGAGGGGGATGGGAAAAAACAGAAATTAGGAGCCTGGTAGGTTCCATGATGGCCCTGTGTCTCTGAGGGCCATCCCAGTGTCTGGATTGGATCTCTGGGGTAGGGTGACAGCTGGTGTTCTCCCTTCTGGCCCCACTGCAGGGGGGTAATCCACTGGGGAATTTCTGGGATGGCAGGAGCAGAGACACAAGAGGACCAGAGAAGTGAGCTCCTCCGTGTGGAGGACCACAGCACCTGCCAGGGCTCCTGAGGAGGATAAAAATCTGTGCAAAAAAAATTCTCTCATATTATATTTTTTACTGTTACTTGCTATATTCCGCTCCATTTTCTGCTTGTTCCTCTTAATCATGTTTTTGCATTTTTTATGAATTTCTTTATATCTTTTCTAGTTTGTATCCTTCCTGTCTTTCTTATATATATTGTAGATAATGATTTTCTTTTTAATCAATTTCTTTAAACTCTCTCTGGGCTGTTTTGATTTGCTGCCTTTCCAATTGTGTTTTTGTTGTTTTTTGATACGTTTGTCACGTATTTTAAAAAAGTTGTAACTTAATGGTTGTCCAGATTTCCTCTGTTGTTTTTTGTTTTAGTTCAGTCTCCCAGTCTACTGCATTTAGCTCTGCTTGAATTTGTTTATGGTTTGCTGTATTATAATTATAAGTTTCCCTGCATCCTTGTGTGATAGTACAGCATTCGCGAGTTGAAAACAGAATATCATTATGGTCACTCACTCCTAGTGGAGAGTCTATGATGTAGTCTGTGAGTGTTAGCTCTTCTGTGGTAAATATTATGTCAAGTATCTTATCTATATGAGTTGGGGATTTCACATTTTGCATTAGTCCTAGTTGCTCTATAGTATTTAGAAATTATTTGCGCCGAGGTTTGGTTCCTGTTAGGGAATCCCAACAAACATCACTGAAATTTAGGTCTCCCATAAAAGCAACCTGACCTAGTTTGCAGGCTTGTTCTAATTCTTGCATTATTTCCTTGTTGATGTTGTTATCTGTGTTAGGTGGCCTATAACATAAACCATAAATTATGTTTCCCTCTAGCTCCCTCAGCCCTGATCCATATTGATTCTACTTCGCTGTTGACTGACTTAATTTTCTCAGAAAAGTCAACAGACTTTATTGTGTTATGGATGAAAGCTGCTCCTCCTTTTCCCTTTTTACCCTGTCTATCATGTCTATATAACTGGTATCCTTGGACTGATGTTCCCCAGTCATTCCCAGAATGCCACCATGTTTCTGTAATAAATGCCATCTTGATGTCACCATTTGGCAATAACATAGTTTTGAACTCCTCTTTGTTATTTCTAAGACTCCTAGCATTACTTAAGTAGCATTTTACCTTAAAAGTTTTATTTATTTTATTTTGTTTTCTCTAATTGAGAGTTTCTTCTCTAGGCAATGACCCCCCCCATGCTACTTTATAGTGCTAGCTGGTAGTTTTTCATTTATAATGTTTGCTAGCTTATTTGTGCCTTTTGAGCTTAGATGTAGGCCATCTTTAGCATACATGTTCCTTTGCTGGAAGAAAGATTCCCAAGATTTTATGAAGGTGACATTTTCTTTTTGACATCTGTAGCCTTCCCTCCTTGATTTCTTATTGTTTGTGTTAGATCCATAAGGTCATCCACAATATATTTTTCATGGTCTCTTTCAACATTGTTAGTGCCTACGTGCAGTACTACTATTTGACTTTCTTTATTTGGATCCACAACCTTTGTGAGATAGTTTTTTATGTCATTGATTTTAGCTCCGGTAGGCAGTTAACTTCTCGATTGGTGTTGTCATTTACACATATTATTGTGTCTGTTCTTCACAAGATAGAGTCCCCTGTCACTAGAACTCTTTTATTAGCAACTTCAGCACGGGTATTGTCATCTGCATTGTCTATTTCTACTTTGTTAACTTCATGAGTGCTCAGTAGAGCATAGCTATTTGTAAGTAATATCTCATCCTGCCTCATAGCCCTTCTCCTTTTCTTACTCTTCTTAGCAGTTACTGATGTCCAGTAATTAGATGGTCCCTCCATGGCACTATTGGCTATCTCCTCATCCTTACTTAAAATCTCATCAGGCATATTTTTATCAGCATTAGCCCTTTTCCTTTTCTCATTTGGTTTGGCATTAATTTCATGCAGGATATGAGATTTGTGCTGTTCATGTAGGCTTTTATTTTCACGTAACAATTTTCCTATTTCAATACATTTTGGGCAAATGTAAGTACCTGCCTGATTTTCCTCTGCATTAGTTGTGTACATAGAGCAGCTGCCACATTTAAAGATAGTACTGCCATTGCACATGATAGATAACAGATCATCTGAAGGATTGTAGACCTCAATATTTCTTACTTACTGCTAGGTATGATAGTGAGATTAAATGCTGTTTACCTTATGAGTCCTAATACTTAGGATGTTACCTTCTTGCCCTAATCCCTCTGTCCACACTGGACATGCACCAAATGTGCCTGTCTCTGCATGCAACAAATGCATGCTCACCTTCTCAGTTCAAGTTTATTACTACAGGAATTACTCCATTGAGCAAATTCATTCAGAAGGAGGTCTTGGAGATTTCAAACAATACAGTGATGTACATGATCTTATACAAAACAGATTTGGACAGCATGAGTAAACAGCAATGGCAATGATAAGGTACAACTTGGATTGTTGCAAATAAATGATACAATACTGTACATGCAAAAAACTAACTGCACTAATGTGCACGTAGATAATACACATAGAGTGAGACATGTCTTCACTGGGGGCAGAAGGAAAAGGAAAAAAAGGAAAAAGTGAAAACATGGGGCTGTAGATGACATTGTAGAGGAGGGTTGTAGGTTCAGAGGGACAGAAATATTGTGCACTGAGGTGGGGTACAGGGAGGGTGGTGACTTGGGTAGGGGTAGGAAGGGGTAGGGAGACAGGGAGGTGGGGAAGGGGTGGGTAGTAGGTTCAGCAGGACAGGAATATTGTGCACAGAGATGGGGTACAGGGAGCAGATCTAGGGGAGGGAGGTGACTGGGGTAGGGAAGGGGAGGAGGGAGCAGGGAGACAGGGAGGTGAAGGAAGGCAAGAAGTCATTGGAGGCAGAATGGGTAAAGGGTGGGTTGGGGTAAGAATAAGGGGTGGGTGGGGCAGATGGGCGAGAGGTTAGGCTGGGTGGTTGGTGGGGAGACAGGGACAAGATGACAAGCAGAAGGGATGGTGAGGATTCATATATTATATTAGCTTAGCCCTGCTCGCTCGGGGCGGTGTTTAAATATACAGTGAGCCAGAAGTAACTCTCTGGGTCATGTGACCCTAGCTCTGAGATTTTCCCCCCAAATTAGATTAAAAGTAATTATTTTCAGCAGCTGGACACAGTGTTTGCTCTTCTGTGCCCTTCTCTTAATCGAGACAAGGTTTTAGTGTTGAAGTTTAGCTCCTGCAGTCCTTAGTTAACAACATGGACTACACACACCACCCACTTCCTGCTTTCCCCTTAGTTACTAGGCAACAGTTCCAAGGTTTGCTCCACACACACACACATGGACAAGTAATAGCAAAAAAGAAGATTTAGTTTTAGTTAGATAGGTCACTAAACAGAGCTGTCCCACAGCCTAAGCTGTCACACAGTATGTATCTAGTGCAACTGAGCACCCCGCTCGCTCAGAGTGGTGTTTAAATATACAGTGAGTCAGAAGTAGCTCTCCGGGTCACTTGACCGAAGCTCTGAGATTTTCCCCCTAAAGTAGATTAAAAATACTTATTTTCAGCAGTTGGACACAGCGTTTACTCTTCTGTGCCCCTCTCAAAATCGAGACAAGGTTTTAGTGTTGAAGTTTAGCTCCTGTACTCCTTAGTTAACAATGTGGAATACACATACTACCCACTTCCTGATTTCCCCTTAGTTGCTAGGCAACAATCCCAAGGTTTGCTCCACACACACACAGACGAGTAATAGCAAAAAAAAATAGATTTAGTTTTAGTTAGATAGGTCACTAAACAGAGCTGTCCCACAGCCTAGGCTGTCACACAGTATATATCTAGTGCAACTGAGCACCCCGTTCTCTCGGAGTTATAACTCCAAGGATTCATTAGTTCATAGTCACCAACCTGTCAATGATTCTCATTCATTACTATCAACTCCTCCACACAGGTAGATACCCATGTGTAAGATGTAAGTCCATTACTGTAATGTCTAAAGTAAAAACTGAACTTAACCCCAAGACAGGAGAAAATATTTGCATGTACTGCCCGATCACTTGTGATACACAGGGTGAAGTGCACTTAAAACTATTTAATTGCAGCTGTTTTTACATTGGCAAAACCGTCCATCAACTCAGGGTATGAGTGGGTGAACATATTTTATTTTATTTATTTTATTAATATCTTGGATTAGCACCTCTGAGCTAAAAGCTCTTTACATAGGTTCCACATCAGAGAAATAATGTACAGGAGAACAAACATAGCTGGTAGAAGGCTAATACAAATAACTCTACAGGTACATAGGATAAGTTACATTTGGAGCATGAGAGCCAACTACACATGGCATTGTACAATATATGCCGCGGGCACTCATAAATACATAATTGGGATACAAAAGGTGCAAGGCAGTACTACAGCAAGAGGGGAGAGAGGTACAGCCTATAAGGCCAAGTCAAAGGGTGGGCTTCTGGAGACATGGGAGAACTAGAAATTAGGAGAGGAGAGGAATGGCTCATAAGGTCCAGGTAGAAGGGGGGAAATTGGTAGACAAGGATGGCTGGAGGGGAGAGATGGAGAATCAGCCCAAAAGGCCTAGTCTAAGGTGAGGAGGGTGGGTGATGTAGGGTGCATGGCAGGGAGGGCATGGATGGGTGAGGAAGGGGGTAGGGAAGGTAAAGGGGGCAAAGAGCGGGAAGGACGTGAAGTGCCAGGAGGGAGACAAAGGTTCAAAGGAAGTGCAGGACAACTGGTTGGGACTAATTAGTGGAAGCAGTCACAGCTGGCAATAGCAACTAGATGTTGTCTGAGCATTCGTTTAAAAGAGCCCAGAGTGGATAGATCATATGTGATGGCAATAGTGAATATGCCTTAGCCACGCATATTCTTGAATAAAATAATGTAGTCAATGCATTTTTAGTTCTGTGGGCTTAGAGAAGTGGGGAAAATATAACTCAAGAGTAGGTGATTTTGATAATAAAATCTTAAAAAGGGAAGCTTTTTGTATCTACTCAATGGGGACCAGATCATAACCAGGTCTCATATTCAAACTTGATCTGCATCCTTTGTGGAACTAGGTTAGAATTTATACCATTTTGTAATCAGTTATTGCTGCCTGACATATGGCATGAAAGCACTGACCCTTTTCAAATCAGCAAGGCAGAAGGCCAACTGGCAAAATTTTTGCAGTGCGTACATTGTGACACAAAAACATATTGGGTGGATGAGGGTGAACTTTGTTTTCTAAACAACAGGGAATGGGCTCACCTTAATGGTCTCTCTTCCACTTCCTTATTGTCAGCGAAGTGAACAATTTTTATGTAGAACTACAAAAGAACCCCAGAGTGAATGCAATCGGGCATGGGTTATCCCAGAGGATATTGGCTATACAAGAAAATTTTAAAGAAAACAAATTGCACATACCCCAACAATGCAAAGCACCATGGGAAGCATATGCAAATGCCCATGAATTAATTTGGACGGGCTCAACTTTAAGCAAAATTGCATGGTGCCAGAAGGCCTCACAATACAGTCAGCAAAGACTGAGAACAGCAGATACAGACATTTGCTTCATCCTCATTCGGACTCCTCAATGTGCCATATCTGTATCTCAGCCCAGGGAGAGGGAGTCTGCCTATAGGTGATCTTGTTTGTTTGGGTTGTGGGCAGCCCAAAGTAGAGAGAGAAGAAAACTACAAAAGAACGCCAGAGCAAATGCAATGGGGCATGTGTTATCCCGGAGGATATGGGCCATATAGCCAAATTTTAAAGAAAACAAATTGTACATACCCCAATAATGAAACGCATCACGGGAAACATATGCAAATGAACATTAATTCATTTGGACTGGCTCAATCTTAAGCAAAACTGCATGGTGCCAGAATGCCTCACAATACAATCAGCAAAGGCTGAGAACAGCAGACACAGACATGTGTTTTGTCCTCATTTGGACTCCTCAGTGTGCTATATCTGTATCTCAGGCTTTGCTGATTGTATTGTAAGGCCTTTTGGTATCATGCAATTTTGCTTAAAGTTGAGCCAGTCCAAATTAATTCATGGGCATTTGCATATGCTTCCCATGGTACTTGGCATTATTGGGGTATGTGCAATTTGTTTTTTTTTAAATTAAGGTGTATGGCCAATATCCTCCAGGATAACCCATGCTCCATTGCATTCACTCTGGGGTTCTTTTGTAGTTCTCTTCTCTCTTCTTTGGCTGTCAATGACCCACACAGATAAGATCCCCCTATAGGCTGGCTCCCTCTCCCTGGGCTGAGATACAGATATGGCACACTGAGGGATCCAAATGAGGATGAAGCACGTGTCTGTGTCTGCCGTTCTGAGCCTTTGCTGATTGTATTGAGAGGCCTTCTGGCACCATGCAATTCTGTTTAAAGTTGAGCTAGTCCAAATTAATTCATGGGCATTTGCATATGGTGCTTTGCATTACTGGGGTATGTGCAATTTGTTTTCTTTAATTTTTATGTAGTTTGTTTTACTTTGGTATTGTAGATTGCTTGTCCCCTGTTGAGGCTTACTCACTGTTCCACCACCTCTGCATTGTCAGTGAGGTGACTACTGTATCCACAGTGGCCGGTGGCCTGGCCTCCATCAAAGCTCACTTACACTCTTCCTCATCCAACGTGTTGTACATAAAGAGACCAAAGTCTCTGTTCTAGTTAGTGACCATAAACCACCAAAACAAGTAAATCTCTACTTTTGTTTTTGAAAGCCATTCTATGCAGTACAATAAGACACTTTAGGTATGTGTATGTATTGCTAATAACCACTCTTATCAGGTGTGTTCAAAGACACTCATCTGTACCTAATGCCTAATAACCTACTTGAGTTAGGTGATTATTGGCCCACAGTTGCATACCTTATTGTGTCTGATTTCTTATGTATTTCAGTGTATCAAATTGCAAAGGCAGATGGAAGAATTTAATTGAGCATGAACTATTCAGTTTGCTGAATCGACAACACTGTTGTCGACATTCGGCATAGTGATATTCTCGATGTCAACAGGCAAACTTTTACCTGTCTGACATCAGTGTGTTTCTCTTGGGGGGCTGTGCCCAGGGTCAGATTAAAGCAACCTGGGGCCCTAGGCCCAAGAGAAATTTGGGCCCCCCTCAATGCAGCCATGACCCTTCACTATGACTGTGCCCCTTTGCTGTGACAGCACCTCTTGGCCATTGCATGTCAGTTACTGAAACTTGAAGAAAAATAGAAACATAGTAACAAAAGAAGTCAGCAGAGGGACCTCTTAGCCCACCTAGCCTGCCCTTTTTTCTCTATGTACTGTGCCACCTCAGACCCTAGTCACTCTTTGGTCTTCATCCTCCCCCTTGCCTTTTGAACTAAGGTCCCCTTTGTGTCTATCCCATGCATGCTTGAATTCTGCTACCATTTTAGCACCCACCACCTCCACTGGGAGGCTGTTTCAGGCACCCACCACTCTTTCTGGGAAGAAGTATTTCCTCACATCTCCTTTGAATCTCCCCATACAGTTTCATAGCATGACCCCTTGTCCTTGAGCATCTTTTTCTATGTAAAATGCTACCTTCATGTACCTTTTTAATACCTGTAAGGAATTTGAATGTTTCTATCAAGTTCCCTCCTTTCCCTCCTTTCCTCTAGAGAGTACATATTTAATTCCTTGAGTCTTTAATCATTGGGCTTTTGATGCAGGCCCTGCACCATTTTGGCTGCCCTCTACAGTACTACCTCCACCCTATCTACAGTATGTCCTTCCGGAGCTGGGGCCTCCCAAACTGGACACAGTACTCGAGGTGGGACCTGATCATTGATCTATACAGGGATAACACTACCTCCATCTTTCTACTGGTTATGCCCCTGCCCATGTTCTTACTGTCCCTCAAAAAATGGCATAAAACATAAATGACCTAACTAAAATTAATGACACTAATAATATCAGTATGGAAAAATAACAATAGTCTGAATTTTGATCATTTAGAGAGCATAATTACTAATTGGTCTGGGGAAAAAAATTGGGATGTGAATCGTCATGAGGTGCACTTCTCCAAAGCCCACACACAAATACACATGTATGTGCTTGCAGTCTGGGTGTTATCATTTTGTCCTGTCACGTAAGGTCCAGAACAGTGTAGCACTCTATGGTAACCCCCTGGACCATATAACCACAGATTGTATTGTGAACTGGAATACAAAATAAAGGTTTTGAAATATCATATACAGTTGTTTAAATGTTTTCAGTTGTTACTGTAGAGTGCTACACTGTTCTGGAACTTGTCAAGCATTTGGGCTGGCCACCTATTTGTGTGTGTTTGTGTGTAACCCCTAGGTTCGAGGGGGGGAGGAAACATTTGCTCAGCATTATGCTAGGTTTGTACTTCTGGACAGGGGCAGCTAAGTAAATCCGGACTCTGGAAGCAATAACTGAAATGTCCAAACGAGGAATGCGATTCTAGAGTGTGGCTTTTATTCACATAAACACAGAGAATAGCAAAGCAAAGGTGGACCCCCACAGGGCTACACTCACTGGTAATGCAGATTTACAGAGGTATATAGCACACTTCTTCACTACACGAAACCCTCAGGTTCTGAATGACTCTGTGCACATATGGCCTGAATTGACATGCTTCTCTTGGATTCCTTGACTTGGCAAGCTGGTCAGTGCTATGACACTTTTCCATATGGCATGGAGGTTGATGGTGGCTCCCTAAACCACTCATGAGCACTTTCTAGCTCTAAAGGGAAGAAACTCCACAATCCCACATCTGAGTACTTTCTGAAAACACTGGTCAAGTGCCTGGGAGAAAGCTATAGTTGCCCAAACTGAACTCAGAGAGGTTAACCTGGTTACTCCAGATGGGGGGGGGGTCTCCCACCTCTTGCTCCCAAATCTATACTCGGCCATTCATTTGGTTACAACACCTTTCTTCAAATCTCTGGTTGTAGATGCTCTCTAGAAATGTTTAGAACATTTAACATTCTACACTGTACTCAGGCAGTGTCCTGACTTAAAAAGTTCTGTAAGTGGCTATGTCCATACCCTAGACCCCCACTGTTTCAGATGCTTTCAAGCCATACACAAATTAAAAGCTCTGTACTTGGCAAGTCTTCTCCTGACCCCACAGTAGGCAGATAATTTTACACTAATCTCTGTCTCGGTGAACATAGTCTCTATATCAGAGCAGAACTCACCATGATATGCAGGTGCCCCAGGGCTCTTACCCCCAAACTCAAATTTTCTGGTACTCTCAGTATAAGCTTCTCTGTCAGGCAGCTTTCCCTTTCCAGGCAGGACCAGGGGATTGCCCCATAAATGCTGGATTCCCCCCCGTCCCTCCGGGGATGAGGCACTGGAACAAAACTGGGAACGGTCTCTACCACTTCCTTCTGGTCTCTTCTGTGTTCCTTTCTAGGGTGAGAACACACAACCCACTTGTCTGATGTAGCTCTAAATCAGAGCTAGGCTCCGAGGGGCTGCCAACTGCAGCACACCTCTTCCTCTCTCACGTACCCACTATAGACTGACTTCAATTCCCCAATGTTCTACAGCTAACCCCTGCAGCCAGTATTCCAATGTGGCTTATGCTGCTGCGAGAATTCTATGATGACATCACCACTCCAGCTCAGTTGAAACTGAAGACAGAGTGAGACAGTGTGAAACCCATTTAACTGGTATCCCACAGGCTGCCTTTCCCTGCCTGCCACTGGTTCTAAGTGGGATTCTAGTAACCCCTGGGAACAAGGGGTTACATGTGCACCACCTTGTCCTGGAAAATCACAGCAGCTGCTGCTTTGGACTTTGTCCTGTCAGGTATTATGAACCAGGATATGGGGCTTTTGTGGAGTGGGATAAAGACCCATCCCTAAAAGAGGCTAGGTCCTCAAATGGTGTAGGAATTAAGTCGGTAGTTTACTAGAGGAGTCATGAACTTTAGAAATTATATTTCAAAGTGAGTGATTGTTGGAAGGAATCATGCCCAGGATCAAAAATTTCTGTTATTGATAAGTAAGCCAGGATCAATAAATGGCGACATTTAGTGATGGGATCCTAGAAATATGTTCAGTTTTATTCACCCTGAAAACAGAGCAATATCAAGGTCAGAATTGCAATATGAGTATGATGAGGGAATTAAAAAAAGAGTAAAATTTTTAATTGTACCACTGAAATGCATTGAAGACTTCTTAATTTTAGGAAAGAGATTAAATATAAACTACACCCATTGAATTGTACTGTTAATCTATGTAAGACTTGATTCTAAGTGGGTATTGTAAGTGGAGTTGGGAGACAAAGCAAAGGAAATTGGCCTGTTCACACCTTAAAGGTTAGTCTGGCCAGGGCCCCTTAAACTATCATCTGCACTTAATACCTAATCATAGAGGTGAGAGTCATGTCACAGTTTGTCCCCTATCTTGCTCAGATTGCTCAGTGGCTGAGTCCTCTACAAAACAAAAAAAAATGCAGCTCAGGCAAAAAGAAGAGTATATAATAGTAAATATATGTTAGGGATTGCTGGTGGCCCCTGGATGGCTGGGGCCCTAGGCCTGTGCCTATGTTGCCTATGCCTTAATCCAGCCCTGTCTATGCTCCCAATGTCCCCCTCATTAATGATTAAAGTTGATTCGAAGAAGTGGGAACACACAATGAAAGGGTGAACTGTCACCCTTTGGTTCCTCACAGCGACAATCTCAAAACCTGTCGAGATTGTCACTGTGGAGGATTTTGCCATGCAGGTTTCACCGTACGGTCGGCATGCTGAACTATACAACTTGTGAATTTATCTCAACACCAGTGACCTGGGTTGAGACTTTCTTCCAATCACCTGTTCTGTATATTTCACTGCTTTATATTTTTTTCTATTATATACAGTATTTGTTTACATCAAATCACAGTGAGCATGGAAATAAGGTGTGTGTGTGGGGTCAGAAATATAGGGGCATTGAGAATGGAAACTCACAAATAGTGACCATGGAAATTAAGGGAGACTGAGTCCCAATACTCTGGGCTTTTGCCATGGGAAAAATCCATGGACATTTATGGAAGTAGAGATGGGATACTGCTGAGTGTGACAGAATAGGAAGTTCATATTACTGTTTTAATCTTAAGAGCACCAGTGGAAGGTATTACTAGGATATCATCTCAGTATAATGTAAAGAAATCCACAACGGCCTGAAAGTTGGGTAGCACTGGCAGTAGGATCATTGCAAAAATGTTTGTGCAAAGTCCAAGCACTTACATATTAACTGGGTGAATTGCCAACAATCTATGTAGATCAGGACATTGAGAACAGCCTTTGAAAGGTCTACCCTTGCCCTTAAATCTCTCACTGTAACTGCCACCTTTAGAGCTTTCATAATGTTGGATCTGAATTAATAAGGCTGGTGGCTTTAAATCTGATATAGGCCAAAAACATTCTGAAGACCTTGTGATAACAAACATAAACTAAACAACTATTATGATAATCATCTGGAGGGATAACACCCTTCTTGAAATAATCTTGTCTTTCTTCTTTATCCAGTTTAGATGAGTCAAGGTGCATGGCATTGATTTCATATTCAGTATTATGTCTCCTTTTGGTTAGAGTTAAACTGAAGAAGGCTTTGGGATAACAAAAACGGAACTTGCCATCCCAGTGACAGTATCCTAGAAGAGGGACAATATCCACAGCAAACAGATGGGAAATAGTCATTAAACATAAGAAACTAGTAAAATTGTAGCCTTTGTGTTTTGGGAAAATAAGATCTGCAGCTATCAGTTTAAGTATGTCATGTAGGTACAGTAGTACAGAGGGGCTAACTTGAAAAGTCTGTGATTTGAAAATTGATCGTGATTGACAATCACTAAAGTCAGTGATTTAGAAAAAGTGCTTCTCATTTTGAAAGGAAAACCACACACACGTATCTTGTAAATTTCACTTGTTTCCCATGTCAGCAGACAACTGTTTTCCTGTAGCTGTTAGGGAAATACTTGTTTGCCTTAGTTTGTTTTTGCTGTCCATGCTAGTGCCCTGTAACTATCCTGGGGGTCTCCATTTTATGGTTGTTGAAATCTAATTATCCATGAGAGCTGTATTAGCATATGAGAACGTGATGTCATAGCACCCATTTATACTATTTATCTCTATGTTGAAAGTACAAATATCCTGAAAACAAACTCTGGAAACACACAAACTGAATGCAATTTAAAGAGAAAAGCCCTGCATTACAACGCAGACAGTTGGCAAAGCTAACTGAAGGTAAATTTGATATTTCACACTTAGCCGCAACATGTGTTGTTGAACTATAATCAAGCAGACAGAAATACTGTGGCATCTAAAGGGTGCTAACACATCATGTTCTCATATGTGAATGTAGATCTCAGGAACAATGAGATTTTAACAACCAGAAAATGAAGACCTCCAGAATAGTTAGACAGACTAGTATGAACAGTGGAAACAGACTAAAACAATCAAATGTATCCTTAACAGCTACATGAAAAAGTTGTCTGTTGACATGGAAACAAAATTTACAAGTCATGAAGGTGTTGTTTTCCTTTAACTCATCTAATAATGCTACAAGCATTACAGTAGTGTGTGCCTTGCTGATAAGCTAGGGTTGTTTCTGAAGCCTTAAAGGTCACTGCAGCCAGAAGAAGGAGCAGGCATCCATTCCAGATGACACTCTCCTTTACCAGAGTTGGTTGGCCTGTGTCTCACACTGGAATAATGTCAACTAAATGAGCACAGGTGGTGGTGTAGCTGAGTGCACATGTGGGAGAGGGGAGTTCTGCAAGTGTAGTTATTTCATCCTTGCTGGCATCATAGACACCTTTGCATCCTCGCTGGTAGGACCTAGGAAATGGTAAAAGGTGAGGTCACTGGACATGAAGATGAAGTTGAGCCCATTCCTTTAATTACCAAAAGCTGTTTATCTTCACCATACCTGTAGATGGACCAGATTCCTCAGCTGTTCACCATCAGCAAATGGACCGTGGGAGCTACCTGGCTGGTCACTAAATGGGGGGCCGGGGCAGTGTGTGTGTGTGTGTGTGTGTAGAACTCAATGGTGAAATACAGTGCAGTGCCATGGGATCCCTGTGGTGCTACATAGTTGCAGCAACTAGGGTTCTTACCTGTTCTGTTCTGGATATGAATAATCCATTGCTAAGGGTCCTTATCCAGTTATCTGGTTTTGCTCTGAGGTAGTCCAATTTGTGAGCCATTCTGAGTGCTCATGTACTCTTAAAACAGATTTATCAAATGATTCACTGTTTTGACTGCAGGTTACAAACTACTTCTGATGCCATACATACATACTTTTGTTTGTAAAACCAGTCAGTCTGGGAGGTATAAAATGTGGTTATTAAGACATACAGCACCTAAACTTTTCCGCTACGCAGTTTAAGTATGGTCTCTTACTTGTGTGATAGAAAACATTTTTTATACATTTATAAGCTCTCTTTTTTCTTTTGTGATCTGTCCTTTATTCTGACACTGTATGTTTAGATTCTATATCATTAAATCAGTGATCTAATTTTTTTTGTTGCCTTTGTCATTACATTGGATCCCTCACTCCTGAGTTTTCAGCAGCTACTGCTCTCAGTTTTTCATACTACCTGGCATTCCAGAACATCATTTACACTATGCTGGCCCATTCAGCTGAATAGTTTTGAACTGTATGACTGATGTTTTAGATTGTTTTAGAAATATGACATGAAAGAGTGGTAGCTACTGTTGTGAACTGAACACTATGTAAACCTGAGGGCACCTCAAACCTAAATCATTTATCAGAACTTGGTCAGATCATATCAGAATACATGACTGACATGGAAAGGAAAATGGGAGGGTATTTAACAGTACAAGGCTATTTACTTCTTTTTGTGACCAGTTTTTATATTTATTTATTTATTTGAATTTTGGTAACTGGGTATGCCCTCTGATGGAATGTCCCTTTTTTAGGGGTGACCTGGAGGAAAGGGTTACAAAGGGAGGAACAATGATACAATAAATAATAGCACATGGTAAGTGTACGCAGACACTTTTACAAAAACATACATAATAAACTAAGCAAAACATCACACAGGCAATAAATTAAGTTACATCTTCAAAACTGGTACAGGGATTAAAGTCAGAAAATGATAAGTAAGCAAAGCATGTATACAATTAGGTATAACTGTATACAGAGTATACAGGCACAGTGAGAAATCATTTACAGCTGAGATCAACCAATCAAAATAATCTACAAATTAGTTTGGGTGTAGTTTGAATAAATGACTGATCACTAGTTTTGTTTTCTTCTTCTCCTTTCTGCCCTCTCCCTTGCTGTTCTCTTCCCCCCACCCTTCCTTTCCCCCCTTTTCTTCTGGGACCTTTTTTGACAATAAAATGGAGTGGAAATATGGATTCACAATTAATTAGTTTTTCTTGTTTTTAATAGATCTTATGGAATTTACTTTGGCTTTAATTTAGTTGAATCAATGAAATTGAATATACTGGTCATTAGTCCCCTTTTTTTTCCTTCCGCTCCCCCCCCCCATCTATAGTACTTTCTGTAGAGTCTTTGAGTCATCTTGAATTGTTCTTTTACCTTGTTTTTAATTTTGCATGTTTTCACTTGCTTGATTGCACTGAATAGGTATAGATGTTTTGCACTTAATTGCAGTCTGCACTTTTCTATTTGCCGTGATGTTAATTAATTATTTGGGGTATATATTTATGTGGACTGCTTGCTAACTCTGCCTCTGAGGAAGAATCATTGTCCCAAGTCAATACGTAGGGACATTAGCTTGGCTGTTTTGTCATGCTTGCTATGTCTGTTATTTAATAAAAGTTATGTCTTTTTACAGTGCCTGGTGTGTGCCCATTTTCCTTTTTCTGTTTAACAGTACAAAACTTATATCTGATCACTGTTAAAGTCTTCTCTGACTATAAAATGCTCTGGAGGATGATTAATGTACTCATCTAGATGGGGCTAGGTGTGGGGTTTGGGATATAGTTTAATATCTGGTTTCGCCTCATCCAAAGGTGGCAACCATAATAGTGGTTCCTTTACATGGCAAGAGGTATTGGTGCAGTAGAAGGAGGACTTATCTAGTCAGATAAAGAAGCTGGAAGTCCTGAGCAATGCAAAGGACATGGATAGATAGGTAGAAAACTGGTTGAAGGGAGACAGTAGAGGGAAGAGGTAAAGGGTCAAATCAGAAGAGGAAGAATGAGGTCATGAGTGGGGTGACACATGGGTCTGTTCTGGGTCTCATCCTCTTCAATATGTTCATCAGCAACATTAAGGAGGGCATTTGGGGCAAGTTGTTTCTCTTCGCAGATGACACAAAGCTCTGTGTTAGGATAGATAGCAACGAAGGGATCAGGAAGATGCAGAGGGATCTGAAAAGGCTACAGAGATAGTCTAAGGTTTGCAGCTGAAATTCAATGGCAGAAGATGCACAGGTATGCACCTAGGGAAAAAATTCAGGACAGCTTACTGGATGAGAAGGTTAAACTGAGTACTATGGCACAATAAAGGCACCTGGGAGTCAACATTAAAGATTCTCTCAAGCAATCAACCCAGTCTAAAAAGGCCTATAGTAAGGTTACTAGGATGCTGCAGTGTATCAGAAGTGGTATTGACAGCAGGAAAAAGGAGGTACCACTTCCTCTATAAAGGGCACTAGTGAGACCACATATGGAATACTGTGCTTTTTTTCTGGAGCTCTCACCTAAGGAAGGACAGGGACAGGCTGGCAAAGGTGCAAGATGATTCAGGGCTAACAGGGCAGATCTTACAGAGATCCTCTGAAAGCACTGAACATGTATTCACTGGAGACCATTTGAGGGGGGTATGATAGAGACCTTCAAGTTCATGAAGGGAATAAACAAAGTCAACTGTGGGGAACTGTTTAGCAGGAGTACAGAGTCTAATTCTCAAGATCATGAGTGGAAACTGGAGGGCGGAAGGTTTAAGAGGGATGTGAGGAAATAGTTTTATGGAAAGGGTGCAGGAGCCTTGGAACTGTCTGTCATTGAAGATTGTGGGCACTCAGACTTAAATAAATTCAAGCATGGCTTGGACACAGTGAATAGTTTGGTAGTTGCTCAGGTTGGTGGCAATAGGGAGGGGAGGAGGAAAGTGGACCAGCAGGGATAAAACCTCATATGGACAATATGTCCCAGAGCAGATAGGGGACTCCAGACAGACTAGCTGGACCTTTCATCTTTTGCTGCCGTCACTGTCTATGTTTTTACATTTTTAAAACCAATGGAAGAGAAAAAGACATTGAAAAAAGCAAAGTCTTGCTGTGTCTAGAAGATATGGTTTCCTTGTTCAAACACTACTAGTTTATTTTATGTGTACAGTAGCAACAGTTTTATTTATCAAGTTATTTTTCCAAATCTCAGGAGATATCTAATAAGATTGTTAAGAGTTTGCCTCAGGCACAGGTAGTCCCAGAGATTTTCTTCTCCATGTATCTCCATAGAATATCTGGAGATAATTTGCTGAATCAGCTGCCACTGTCACAAGCCCTATCCTGTGGGGCTAGATGCCCTGGGCTATAGCAAATCCCTCTTGTGACAGGGGTCAGTGTTACCCCTTCTCTGTCCTTTAAGCATGCTTGCTGTTTCACAACTGAATGTATGCCAGAGAATTCCAGGGTTTCCTCTCTCCATATGAAGCAGTACAAATGCAGTCTTGAGTCTGTGTTCCTGGGATAGAACCATCTTGGCCACTGCACAGTGAACCAGAAAGCCACAAGCATGTATAGGCTTTGGAGGACCCTATACACCCTATTATGTGTCTTTCCCCAGAAATGCAGCAATCGGTTCAACCCCCCATGGACTCCTCCTGAGACCTTTCATATTTCTTCCCCTCTTTTCATACACAGAGTCCCTAGTGGTTCTTTCCTTTGGTAGTATTTGGCCCTTAAGCAATCACAGATGTGCAGTACAGTTTAAACAACCCTTCCCAAGGCAACACACAGAAAAGACTCTGGGCAGAATTGTCTTAAATGTAAGCCAACAGCTTTACTAATGAATTAATAAATGCAGTAAATAACACAAAGACATAATTTTAGACATTGGTTACAGGAAATGGAAAATAAAATGGAAGTATACAAAAAAAAATTAACTTTGAGAATTCTAGTTTGAAAATTCTACCTCAAGTACTTAGTTGCTGAATTTGAAGTGCAAAATGTTCTTAAAAGTGATAGCTGAAGTCTTGGCTCTTGGTCCAAGAAAAGTCTTGAGAAGAAATTGTCTCAAGCTCTTTAAGCAGACAGGGTCCCCAAATGCAAATGGCTCAGATACAGTCTTGCACCCTGGTTTTATGGGGTTTCTCAAAGTGCAGGCCCAGTGAATATTGACTTGCTCTGCAATTGGCTAGCATTCCATCTCCATGGCTACACAACCAATCAGCTTTTAGTATTTTATTACAAAACAACAAATGTGCATTTCTGAATATGAAAGGAAAAAAGGCTCAGAGGTCAACTAGTCTAAACTGGAATTTTAGGACACCATCCAGGCCCCCCCCCTTTTGAAATGGCTGTAATTAAGCTACACTCAGTACAGCCATTTACTTAAATGGTAGCCAATGTAGCTGTAAGGAGATTAAGTCAGTGTAGACTGGCAAAGGCAAAAGGAAGCCAGACAAAATGGCACCCATAAATGCTGATGGCTATTCAAACACAAATGGATGTGCCTGCTTCCAGCTCTGCTTCATTAATCTTTTGCCTCCTTTTAAATGATTTAATTAAACTGTAGTCCCTGACTAGCAGCATACAGCTTCTCTGCCTACTAGCAAGAAATTACATCATTTTTTTTTGGGGGCATGGCTTTTCTTTGTACCCTTGATCCCTTGTAAGTTACATTGGGCCACCATGGGCATCTCTGATGCATTTTTCACATAAAATACCAGGAAATATGATTAGAGTAATAAGGTATGGCCTTATCTCATGACAGCCACCACTGTGCCAAATATCTAGAGTAGTTTCTCTGAATGGAGCCCTAAAATAGAGCGGCGTATTTAATTTGCCTTAAAAAATTGTACTTAGTAGAAGTATATAAAGCTTTGAGATGTAGTGACAATGGTTCTGAAGTAAGTAATGATAAAGTGTTGAAGAGTTACTCTGGAGTACCTTGTAGCTTTGCATTGCCATAATAGGAGGGTCTGTGAAGTTCTAGACCTTCCACTGGAGCATTTCCTACAGTAGCTTTAGCAAAGTCATCCATTGTAAAATCTAGGACCTTCGTATATGAGACAGTAAGGGTTACCACCTTTTGGGAAGCGCAGATCAGGACATAAAATGTGCTTCATGGGGAACACAGGACACGGCCTCCCAAACAGTTTGTGATGTGATGCCATTTGTCCCCACCATGATGTGCAGTTTTACAGAGCTTCCCATGCACATTCACCTGTGGAATAACCTTGAAACTGAAGCCTGTGGGCATCATCATAAAACAATGGGCTAAATGTAATAAGTACAAGAAGACCCAAAACAGTGTATTACTGCAATAAAGGGATTTTACTTAAAACAATTATTGCTGGTGGCAAAACTTCCATAAGCCAGAATTAAGGAGTCCATTTTTAAGCAGCAATAAATACAACACACTGCTGTGCATATCAAAACAGTATACTGTTTCTTCAGCTTAAAACTGCATTTTGCATTTGATTTTACAGTCTGTAGAAGGTCTCTGTTCCAGACGTTTGTATAAAATTCACTGCATTTCATGCAAAAGTTTACTGTGACCAGCAGTTCTGATTTTATTACCTATACCTGGCAGCAGTTTCTTGTGTCTGTCCATTTGTTTTTGAGAAGAGAAAAATCACTCTCTGCAAATGCATTGGAGGGTGGGTTGCTCATCATCCGGGTAATTACAGGGCACAGAGCAGGTAGGTCTGGTGCATTCCTAAAATGTTTCTGCCTCTTTGCCCCTGTGGATAGATCCAGTCTACCTAGATCTGTCATAAGGGGCTTGATGACTGAATAGTCCTGAAAGAGTTTATCCTCATCTATGTTTTCCTTTTGCAGAGAAAGGGCAGCATTACTGTACATCGAAGAGATCTGAAAAGGTAAAGGGGTCCTTTAAAGATAGATGAGAAAGTTTCTTCAGGTAGTTATTCTCACCGAAGTCAACCCACTACTCCAAGTACTTTACAGCAGTTTCCAGGAAAAGGACAAAATATTTCTCTAGCTTGTTGCAAGAGCCAATGTCCATATATTTTTAAATGTTCGAAACTTTTAAAACCTTTCCACTGCGTGAGCTTCAAGTTTTTGCTTCAGTGATGCAGTGCCTCAAAATGTTTCCATAGCTGTCAGTTGTGTTCTTCTAGAGTGGCTATGTGTTCATTGAAGTCCACAAGTACTGCACATAGAAAATATAAACAGCAGTGTGGCAATGTTGGTAGTGTGCCCTCTCCATGTTTGTTTTCTGCAAAGCATTGCCAGATTTGCCTTAGTGTATTCTCTTCTCCTTGCGACACAAAATAGAATTGTAGTGCAGAAAGATTTTTGACTATTCTGTCAATTGCTGGAAGTAATGACAGCCATTTGGTAGGCACATGCCTCAAAAGGGACTCGTATTCCATGCCACAAAATTAAAAATACTCTTTCAGATCTTGTATTCTAGTAGTGGAGCCTGAGAAATGGCTAGACAATTTTTGGACAAATACTTCCACATCATATGTCAGTTTTGCTGCTGCCTTCTTAGCAGCATTGTGGAGAATGTGAGCAGGACAGTTTGCCTTCTGAAGTGATGGACAGTTCTCTTTCAGTCTGGTATAGACTCCATATTTCTGTTCATAATTCACACTGGCATTGTCAACCCCATATGCAGAAACATGGGCCCATGGCAAGGAATGCCTTTTCAAAATTGACGAAAGCTGGTCTGTTATGCCCTGAGCAGATTCAGCTGGGTCTTCATAGAAGTCCAGGAGAGCATTCACAATACTGTAATCCTTTTTAAAGTACTTCACAACCATTGGGAATAATTTTATAATGCCCTTGTTGGACGCATTAGATGAAATTGTAAAGGACACTCCTGGACTTTGTAGATTTTTTAGAAGGCATTCAAGAGAATGTGGTCCAAGTGCATTTTCTATAATTGTTTCAGCCTTTGATCTTCCACATGCAAGGTTTTTTTTTGCAATCTCTGAATCACCATATAGCTAGCTGGCCAGCTTGAGTCCACAGTCTAATGAATTGTATGAAATGTTGTGCTGCACTGCATGGAACACCTCTGCAGCTTCAGCCGCAGTAACCTTTAGCTCTGTTCCATTCAGATTAGTAGCTGTGGTCCACTGTGTCATCAGGTAGCTGTGCTTGGCTTGATGAATGGCTGTCTTATGTAGTTCAGTGCTGTCATGCCTTAAGTCATTTTACCCATCATGTGACACCAGAATTTCCCACCTGTAATATCTGCAGAAGGCTTTAAGTGTATCATTGCACTTTCTCTGCAGAAGAGACAAAACTGATCACCCCCTTCCTGAGTCCACCACCATGCAAATCCGCCTGAGAAGTGGCCCTGCCAGCATCAGTTGCATCATGCCTCAAGTCCCTCTCACCTTCTGCCTTGGCCAGTGATCTGTATGAGAGACAACAGGGATTTGGACCACACATTGTCTTAAAACTAGAGATGTAGCAAATTTTAAATCCACTGGCAATGTGGACGCGAAGTGGCCACTTCACATTGGTGGAACGCAACGCGAAGTGGCCACCGTAAAGTGCTCACTTCGCCTTCTCATTATGACTTTGTGTTGTCATTCTGCCTTAATGCAAAGTAAGGTGAAGTGACAACAATATAGGCAGCCCCCCCCACACATCACATGGCTTACAGTACTCTAAGTCACATGCTTTAGCCAGGCAGGAAGGAAGTGAGTCAGAAAAGCAGTTACTTTCACTTTCTCCTTTGCAGTTGTAGAAGGAGGAAGCCTTTTTGGTGAGAGAGGAAAGTTTGTTTTCTAGTTGCATCGCTGTGATTTTGAGCACAAAAAAAACCTTTTTAAAAGCTACATCTTGATTTTTTTTGTACTGTGATTGTCATTGTCTTTTGCTACAGAATTGTTTTTTTTAAAGTTTTTTGTGTGTGTGTGTGTATGACTGTGTGTGTGCATGTCTGAGAGTGTGAGACTGTGAGTGCGGGTGAAGGTCATAGTATTGAGGCATCAGTGATAGTTGGGGACTTGTGCATGATGGACCCAGGATGAGGAGAGTCTGTGGACCATGGGTGTGGGCAGAGGAGAGTAGTGCACACGTGGGGGTGGTCGAGTGTTATTGGACCGCTCCTGACTCTTGGGTGTTGCATCTCCCCCTGTGAAAGCAGAACAGCAGCACCAATGCCATTGGTGACTGTCCAGCACGACCACTACCACCACCATTAGCAGCTATAGGGGCTCCAGCAGCACCCGCTGCACCACCTCCACAGCCGCAGGTGGAGCCCCAGGTAAATGTAGGTGTTCCAGCAGTATATCTGGCCCCCCATAGCTCCCCAGTGTGGCAGTTTTTTAACTGTGTTGGGGGAGACAGCACCATTGTGGTTTGCCATCTGTGTGGTGTGCTGGTACATCATAGCCCCCGAGGAACACATTTGGGGATCGGTGGCCAGCAGACCCACATGGCAAACCACCACAAGGTGGAGTGGCAGGCTGCCACTGAAGGGGCCAGGCGTCCACCTGATGGTCCTTCTGTGGCAGTGGCAGAGGGTGCTGGGGGTGAACTTGTGCCTCACTGCCACAGCAGGAGGAGGGCAACTGCAGCAGCTGCTCCACCATCACCGCCGCAAACACAGCCACCACCACCACCCTCTCCACCACCACCACTACCTGTCATTCCTGCTGCAGTGGACCCAGCCACAGTGCCTGCAACACAGGCTGACATTGCACTGGTGTGGGTGGCCCTCAAGGAAAACAATGAGTGGGTTGGCGCTGTGCAGCAGCAGGTGGCTCAAATCCAGCAACAGCAGCTGCAAATACTGACAATGCTCCACCTGCTGCTCGAACACCATGGAATCCCCCATTAAGGGACTTTTTTTCTGGACCACCCCACTACTGTGCTGTACTGTTTTTGTGTGTTTTTTTGTTGTTTAATAATAGACATTTGCCCTTCTGTTGTTACAGTGCCTCAGTAATGTTGACTTTCTGTTGTGGAGTGCATGTGGACAAGCTGTTGTGAGCAGTGTAAGTGTGATGTGCTAAACTGCATGTGTACTGTCACTGTTGTTTCCTGTGTGTGTGTGTGTGTGTGTGTGTGTGTGTGTGTGTGTGTAACATCAGATATTGTGCAGCGTGTTGCAAACATATATTGCTGTTGCTGACTCATTGCAGTGTTTATGTTATAGAGAATAGCGAGCAGAATAATGTATATTTTATTGTCACCGTCATCATCAGTGTACTAAGTGATGCAATACTTTTTCAGAGGTGTCTGGCTAGAGTGCACCTTAGTCACATACTGCACACATAACTTTTAGGAGAGCATGTGTTTCTTATGCTATGATCTCCACAAAGTCACGTGTGCACTGTGAGGGACTGAGGTGCACGGTGACCCGATACCTCTGAAAAAATATCATATCACTTACTCCGCTGGTGCTGATGGTACCAATAAAATACACATCAGGTATTCTTTGTTATCTTTATTCTTGATACTGCAACAAGTCTTACCATATATATGTTTGCATGAAGCTGGACAATGTATGCATGCACAGGAAAGAACACTGATAGCACACATGCAGTTTAGCACAACATACTTGCATTACTCAGTCTTCTTGCTGTTTGCAAAACATTTAAAATCCAATTCTTGAGTTCCAACACAAAGTAAACATTACTGAGGCTCTATAACTATTTTCTTTGTGAACTAGACATGAAAGAGATTCACCAACTTACAGCATTGCACCCGACATATGGATGCCTTACTTCCAGTGGAATCTTTCTTGCTCCACATGTCCTTACATAGTGCAATACATTTCTGTGAAAACCACCCATAATTTCATTAAAGTGTGTAATGGCATGGAGGAATTCCCGTTCTGAAAAGCCGCCCAAATTCTGCCTCCCTTTTCTCAGCAATGTTAGGATGTGATGCTAGGGGGAGCACGGGTGCCATCGCAGAGGTAACAAGCCTTTGTGTGAAGCAAATTAATCAAAACAAAAGAAAAAAACACTATGGTTCTTAAAAGAAGTGGGGGGGAAGGTAAGAGAGAAAAATATAGCATTCAGGAAGTATAAGGAAACACAGAAGGAGCAGGACAGAACACTGTACCAGTTAAAGCAGGAGGAAGTGGGGAAGGCAGTCAGAATAGCAAAGGCCCAAACTGAGGAACAGATAGCCAACTCAGTTAAGAAGGGGGATAAAACCTTTTATAGGTACATTAGTAAGTAAAGAAAGATGAAGGTAGGGATACTGAGGCTGAATAAAGAGGAAGGTGGTTGGGCAGAGAGTGATTGTGAAAAAGCAGGGATACTGAACAAATATTTCTGCTCAGTATTCACAATGGAAAAGCAGGAGAGAGACCTAATCCAGTAAATAGAAGCACTCTGGATAGGGGGTTTGATATTAGTCCTTTCACAGAAGCAAGGGTTCCGGAAGAACTCTTAAAACTGAAGGTGGATAAAGCAATGGGGCCTGATGGAATTCACCCCATAATCCTAAAAGAAAAAAGGGAAGAGCTAGTAACACCACTGACTACCCTTTTTAATAAATCATGGGAGGATGGTGTGGTACCTGGGGACTGGAGAAGGGTGGATGTGATTCCTCTTCACAAAAGTGGGAGCAAGACAGAGGAAGGAAACTACAGACCTGTCAGTTTAACCTCAGTGGTAGGAAAAATGATGGAATCACTTGTGAAGGAAAGAACTGTTGAGTACCTAGAGGCCAGTGGGGCACAGGACCCAAGGCAGCATGAATTCACAGCAGGAAGGTCATGTCAAACAAATCTAATTGATTTCTTTGACTGGGTGAACAAAGCAGTAGACCAGGGAGGGGCTGTGGACATGGCCTACCTAGACTTTAGCAGGGCATTTGACACAGTCCTACACAAAAGATTAATAAACAAATTAGCCAGTCTGGGAGTGGGTCCCAGGGTGGTAGCCTGGGTAAACCACTGGCTGGACAACAGGAAACAGAGGGTAATAGTAAATGGAGTCCACAGTGAAGAAAGGAGGGTTACTTGTGGGGTACCACAAGGTTCAGTACTGGGGCCGGTCCTTTTTCATGTCCTTTATAAGTGACATTGCAAAGGGACTAGAGGGGCAGGTATGTCAATTTGCAGATGTCACAAAGATCTGCAACAGGGTTGATACGCAAGGTGGGGTGGAAAGGATGAAAAGGGACTTGGCAAGGTTGGAGAAACGGTCAAATGTATGGCAGCTTAGATTCAATGCAAAGAAGTGCAAAGTAATGCACCTGGAAAACAAAAACCCAGGGCAAGAGTACACAATGGGGGGTGAGAATCTGACAACAACAAAAATGGAAAGGGACCTGGGGTTAGTCATATCAGATGACCTAAAGGTGGGCCAGCAATGTGAGAAGGCAGTAAGGAGGGCTGTGGGATACTGGGATGCATAGGGAGAGGCATCACCAGTAGAAAACAAGAAGTTGTTGGTCCACTGTATAGATAGTTGGTGAAACCACATCAGGAGTACTGTGTACAGTTCTGGAGACCCCATCTCTGCAAAGACATAGACAGGGTGGAGGCTGTCCAGAGGAGGGCAACCAAAATGGTGCAGGGTCTGCACCAGAAGACATATGAAGAAAGACTAAAGGAGCTTAAGATGTATAGCCTCGAGGAAAGGAGGGAGAGTGGGGACATGATAGAAACTTTCAAATACCTCAAGGGAATCAACAAAGTCCAAGAGGGTAGCATCTTTCAAAAAAAAGAGATGTGCAAGAACAAAAGGGCACAATTTGAAGATGGGGGGATGGCTCAGAGGTAATGTTTGGAAGTATTTTTTCACAGAGAGGGTTGTAGATGCATGGAACAGCCTTCCTGAGGAGGTCAAAGAGTCACAAACAGTGGGAGAATTCAAGAATGCATGGGACAGACATAAGGCAATTCTAGTGGGGGGTAGGAGGAAGTAGGCTGTTAATTAACTAGGATCTGCAGCTTATCCATCAGGTAGGAAAATGGGAAGACTAGGTGGGCCAAGCGGTCCTTATCTGCCATCAAATTCTATGCTTCTGTGTTAAATGGGAGTGTTGCAGCACATACAAAGCCCCCAGAATTAATGGCGCACTCAATCATGCATGCAGTGGCAGCACAGAGTCCCCAGATTTTTTCTGCATGCCCAAAACACATCTACTTTGTGTCCAGAAAATTGAAAAGTGGTAACAAAGTGAAATGGGAGCATTACAGCATATGCACAGTCACCCAGAATTAATGGCGCACTCAGTCATGCGTGCAGTGGTGGCACAGAGTCCCCAGATTTTTTCTGCATGTCCAAAATGCATCTGCATTGTGTCCAGAAAATTGACAAGTGGTAACAAAGTGAAATAGGAGCATTACATCACATACAAAGTCCCCCAGAATTAATGGCGCACTCAGTTATGCGTGCAGTGGTGGCACAGAGTCCCCAGATTTTTTCTGCATGCCCAAAATGCATCTGCCTTGTGTCCAGAAAATTAACAAGTGGTAACCAAGTGAAATGGGAGTGTTTCAGCACAAAGTCCCCCAGAATTAATGGCGCACTCAGTCATAGGTGCAGTGGTGGCACAGAGTCCCCAGATTTTTTCTGCATGCCCAAAATGCATCCGCCTTGTGTCCAGAAAATTGACAAGTGGTAACAAAGTGAAATGGGAGTGTTACAGCACATACAAAGTCCCCCAGAATGAATGGCGCACTCAGTCATGCACGCAGTGGTGGCACAGAGTCCCCAGATTTTTTCTGCATGCCCAAAATGCATCTGCCTTGTGTCCAGAGAATTGACAAGTGGTAACCAAGTGAAATGGGAGCATTACAGCACATGCAAAGTCCCCCAGAATAAAATGATGACCGTAAGCAAACTGTTGCTGGTCCAATGTGTGCTGCGATTCCAGCAAATGCAATGTGATCATCTCAACTGAATGGAAGGGTGCCCTTTTTCTGTACTCTAATAGTAGCCTTGGTGAGCTGATATATATAGATATATATTTGTATATTTTGTAGGTGAGCGGGGTTGACATGGGCATGTACTCATTGTATTGTTCTGTATCACAGATCACAGATACTGTGGGTGTGCACTTTCCACTGCTTGATGAGAACTTGTTGTGTAGAAATTTGAAATGGATAACTCTCAAGCAAATGAAGGTAAGTATTTTTTTTTGGGGGGGGGAGTATATTTGTAGGTTTGTCTCTAATGGGTTCTTATTTGGTTACTTCTTTACAGATTTCATCTGCATCCTTCTCTAGTCTGGTTGTTAATGATGGTCATGGTCATCGAATGAAACGACTTTTGCGTGTTGCATGTGTGCCCTAGCCCGGTGGTGGTGGTGGGGTGGCCTGATGTTGAAGAACTCCTTTGGATAAGGCCACTTTGACACAACAACAAACCATCTGGAAGTTTCCAAAAAAAAGAAATGAATGACTTCTTACAACTTGATTGTAATTTGTCCCTGGTTCTCAATCTCAAGTCAAGTTACATTTCAAAACCACATCTTGTCAAGTAACACAACCTGTGTGCAACTTTTTCAACACTCTCATGGTCAGTGCTGCACAGCTGCAAGTTCAGAATACAGTGCATGAATGATATCTTACTGAAATAGTTTTGGTGAGGTACACATGTCACCAAGTTTATGAATCATGCTCAGTCGCATTTGATGCAGTCTTTCCAAAAAAATGAAATGGATTAAATAAAATCTTCATATTTACCAGAATGGATTTCAAATGGTTATCCCATAGGTTCCTCTGTATGGTACCATTCCTATCGACTTTCAGCGAAGGAGAGTTCTTTTGTTAACCTGTAAAAAAAACAAAATAAGTGTACCATATGTGTTTGACCATTGCGGCTCTGAAAAGCTACAGAAAACAAAACATACAACTAAAGGAAGTTAAATAGCATAACAAACATTAGTACACATACTCACTTTATGATTTAAATATTAAGAAGCTTTGTGCCTGTGGCTGATGGATGTGGTCTCCTGTTCAACTCCCTCAACGTTGGCATGGTAAATGTAAATGTAAATGTAATGGGGAAATATTATGTGAATGACAATAGTGGTGGGTGCTGCTGGTGGTGATAGCTGCGGCACATGATGACATTCTCTGTTATATCTTCCTGCATCTGGTGGTGGTGGCAGTGGCTAACATTGATCCCAGTGGTGGTGGTCCGGGGGACAAACAGACTCATGCTCAGTGGTGGAAGTGGCTAACATCAGTCCCGGTGGTGGTGGTGGTGGTGGTGGTCCGGGGGAGGACAGACTTATGCTCAGTGGTGGCAGTGGCTAACATTTGTCCCAGTGGTGGTGGTGGTGGTGGTAGTCTGGGGGGGGTGGACAAACTCATGCTGAGTGGTGGCAGTGGCTAACATCAGTCCTGGTGGTGGTGGTCCAGAGGGGGACATACTCATACTCAGTGGTGGAAGTGGCTAACATCAGTTCCGTTGGTGGTGGTGGTCTGGGGGGGTGGACAGACTCATGGTCAGTATTGGCAGTGGCTAACATCAGTCCCAGTGGTGGTGGTCAGGGGGCAGACAGACTCATGCTCAGTGGTGGCAGTGGCTAACATTAGTCCTAGTGGTGGTGGTCTGGGGGGTGGACAGACTCATGCACAGTGGTGGAAGTGGCTAACATCAGTGCTGGTGGTGGTGGTCTGGGGGGCGGACAGTCTCATGCCCAGTGGTGGCAGTGGCTAACATCAGTCCTGGTGGTGGTGGTCCGGTGGGTGGACAGACTCATGCTCAGTGGCGGCAGTGGCTAACATCAATCCCGGTGGTGGTGGTCTAGTGGGAGGAAAAACTCATGCTCAGTGGTGGCAGTGGCTAACATCAGTCCCAGTGGTGGTGGTCAGGGGGCAGACAGACTCATGCTCAGTGGTGGCAGTGGCTAACATTAGTCCTAGTGGTGGTGGTCTGGGGGGTGGACAGACTCATGCACAGTGGTGGAAGTGGCTAACATCAGTGCTGGTGGTGGTGGTCTGGGGGGCGGACAGTCTCATGCCCAGTGGTGGCAGTGGCTAACATCAGTCCTGGTGGTGGTGGTCCGGTGGGTGGACAGACTCATGCTCAGTGGCGGCAGTGGCTAACATCAATCCCGGTGGTGGTGGTCTAGTGGGAGGAAAAACTCATGCTCAGTGGTGGCAGTGGCTAACATTAGTCCTAGTGGTGGTGGTGGTGGTCTGGAGGGAACACACTGCCTTTTAACAACTTCAGTTAAAACCTGCCAACATTAACCACATCATCATCCTCATAAAGAAAGCTGCCCTCACAGTCATCTATCTGAAGTCTGACCACTGGGAAATTCTTTCTCCATTATGTCATCATCTACGTCAGTGATGGGCCGTTTCATGCTGCCACTGCCAGTACCACCAGGATGGTCCATTTTCACATCACCAAAACCACCATGACTAGGCAGAGGTATGAATACTGAGGTTGCAGTCTGTGCTGGTATATGCCTCTCATTCATTTTAATGAATGTTAGCAAACTAACATTTGCAGGAGACAGGTTTGTCCGATGATCCCTGACTATTGCACCTGCTGAATTGAATACCCTCTCGACACTTACACTGGAGGGTGGGCATATGAGGTACTTCAGTGCCACTGCAGTCAGCTCTGGACATTCACTGACCTTTCCACTCCAGTACAAAAGAGGATCATCAGTTATTGTCAGATGCCTGTTTTCGGACAAATATGACTCAATCATTTTCTGTGCCGCACTAAGTCCAGTGGTTGATGCATCATCCTGTTCTCCGGAATCATTTATTTCACAAATCCCCACTTGGGACAAAGCTTTCCAAAGCAGGTTGATGCCAGCCACTTTGGATGACAAACCACCTGGAACTGCAGTCCCCTTCCCCTTGCAGGATATGCTTGATGGTCCTCCAGGTACACCTTCAGCCACATTATGCTGCTGAGGTTTGCTGACTTTGGCGCCTGACTTCTGTGCCCCATGAACCAAGCGCACCAGTTGACCACTGATATTTTTTACCTATTCAGGCCCTCCCTCCTGTACTGATGCAATTCCACGTTTGTATCACGGGTCCAGCATTGTTGCTATGGCAAAGTTATCAGTATGCTGAATGCTCACAAAGTGATGATTCTGGTCAAATACTGTCAGCATGTGTTGCAGCAACATACTGCTGCCACCATCTCCAGCAACATCAAGGCCATGCTGTACATTCACCAATGTCTGCCTCAGCACCCACAGCAGTGGAATTGATTGACTAATGGAGGCAGACTCACCACTCACTGCCTGTATGGCATGTTCAAAAGGCCACAAAACTTATTACAGAGTCCACGAGGCACCACTGTTCAGTTGTCATAGACATGGAGACCCCGGAACTGTCACGGTTAGTGTGCATCACAAGATATTCTGAGATGGCTTTGTATTGTTCATACAACCTCTCTGCCATGTATAAAGTGGAGTTTCATTGGGTAACAACTTCCAGCTTCAAGCGGTGCTGAGGCAGGCTGTTTTGCATCTGCAACTGACGCAGTTGGTCACGGGGCCTTCCAGATCGTGAAAAGTGGGAGCAGATATGGCGTGCAACGGTCAGCATTTCCTTTACATCAGGATGCTGCAGAAACTCCTGCACCACAAGATTTAAACAATGGGCCATGCATGGAACACAAAAAAAAAACACCATTCGTGATGCATTTCACCACATTTGACCCATTGTCACTTGCTATGAACCCAGCTCTCAGGGACAGGGGGTTCAGCCATTTGTCAGTTTCAGTCAGTACCACATCCAACATGTTTTCACCATTGTGTGAACAGGTCACATTGTGCATAGCAATCGTTGCATGCTGTCGAATTCCTGGAAGATTGCTACCACGACAAGCCATCTTACTGCACTGATTAGTCACACTACCAACTTCACAAACAACCCCCGACACCTGCGCCCTGTGTGCAGTTATACACACGTATGAACTCCCCACTGTTTTGCCACTTGTCCACATATCCATACTTAAATGAATGAATGTAGAGGAGGAATGTTGAAGGGCATGTCTTACTGAGTTGGCGCAGTACGGAACAACTCGGGGACAGCATGGGTAGAAAAGTATGTCCTTAATGGGACTCTCCATTTTGGACAGACACGTGCAGCAAACCACCAGAACCCAGATTCTCCACAAAGGAGAAGGGCAAAAGATCAATTGCCAGCATTTCAGCTACAGCAGCATTAAGTTCATGTGACACTGTATGATTAGGGGGGTACTTCAGCTTATGCACAAAAACACTCTGTAACGTGGGCTGACTTAAACTTTTTACAGGGGTTGTGATGACAAATGGTTCTGCTCTGTGATGATTCTGAATGGCATTGGCAGGGGGTGGAGTGTGGACATTTGATGAAGACGGTTGCATAGGTGATGATGACAAACCCAGAAATGCAGTTATTTTGCCAGATTTGTCAACCGGGGTTGATGTACCACTTGCACTAGACATACTGCATTCACCACCGCCACCAAAACTGCTACTCTCACCAGCACTGGACAACATTTCAAAGTCATTATGCTCCTCCACCTCATCATTCCTGTAGTAATCCTCTGCTCTTATTACCTCACAACTGCACATGTTTAATTTCCTACTGGACTTAACAGTCATGGAAGGGGATAACATGCTCGTTATGGTTGTTAATGAGGGTGAACGCTCCACTGTGGTATTAGCTGCCATCTTGTGCTGGGTCCACAGTGCCATGTGCCTATTCGTAAGATGTGTATGTATGCTGTCCTCCTGTGACCAGATGACTCCCCTTTTTACCTTGACTCACACGCACATAGCAAACCTGGCAGATTGCAACTGACTCATCATTTGCATCTTGAACAAAAAAATCCCAAACAAGGGATTGTGATGCTCTAAATTTAACATGTCCATGATGCTGCTTATTTAACTCCGTTCTTTTAAGCACTGAAGTGTGTGTGTGTGTGGGGGGGTGACATGATGTTTTGGGCACTGCACACCTGGACTGCAACTGACTACCACGACTACCTTTAATTAGTACTGGGCCATCACCATCAACTGAAACTGGTAAATCACAAGTTTTTACGGGGATTATTACAAACAGACTCAAACACAGCCACTTCTAATTTCTTTTTCTCTGGTTCCCAGCTGTGGTCAATTACATCATCATCATATTCATCAACATCACACACATCCACATCTTCTGCTTGGATGCTGGCATGTGGACTGCATGTTGTAACCACAGCAACATCATCACCATCATTATCACATTCATCATCATCATCATCTACACCACCATCACCGGATATTTTTTCACCACACTGTAAATGACTGCATGGAAAATGCGTGACATGAACCGCCACGGTGGACGAAATATCACATTGTATGCTATCATTGACATGATTATCAGAATCCTCAGGTTCAGTTACTAGGATGTTACTGGGAAGTTTGACATCATCTACACTGCCACTCACTTGCATTGCTTCACACTCCACTGTATTTTTGGATATGGTACACCGGTCAGAATTCAAACTTGAGGCAGCAATACTCATACAACCACCACCACCAACTGCACTAACACCACTAGCTGGGAAAACATCATCTCCTCCAACTATGAGTGAAGCTACAGATTGGGCTGTAAAAAACATTGCAGGAGAAATACCTTTCCTCACATCAGCAATGCACTTCTGCATCTACGTACTACCACGCCCACAGACTCTTACTGGCAGCAGTGCCATGGTGAGACCCAGCTTTGCTTGCATGTCTCTTTGCGGGCATTTTGTGGGATCAACAACAATATTATAAACAAATTTAGATTTTGGTACGTTCACTCTCTGATTGGGGGGACGCTGGATGTAAAGCCAGAAAAACAACTGTGGCTTTAGCAACAGATAGAGATGGTCACGCAAATTCACAAGTGAAAACACCTTCAGTAACCAGTGGTGCTGAGGTCACAAACAATCCAATCTGATAAAAATTCCTTTTGCTGGTGGAGGTGGGGGGAGCACTGACTGCAGATTTTTACAGCAGTACAAGCAGCAAAACAAAGAACAGATACTACGATCGTAGTACAAAATCAGGCAGCTGCAATGGATAGCAGGTTCACACTGCTGCACCTGCAATTATACTGTGGCACAATAAAAGGTGTATTATTTGATGTCACGCAACACTGCACACACACACACACTCTCTCACACACACACACGCACACACACACACACACACACAGAACAATGGTGAACGAGTAATGAGTAGCAAATTGAAAGTTCAGTAATATGCCACGTATAGTGAACAACCTGAAATTATGAACCACTGCACCAGATTCACACAACACACGAGCAAGAAAATTTCAACAATTACTGACAATATTACTGTGTGTACATTAACACAGTCAGTTATATAACAAAAATATAACCAAAAAACCAAGAAATCCCTATTTCTCCAACTTAAATCTACCTACACCACAGATACGTCCCTCCCCCAAAGCACACTTTCACTGTCTTTTGCTACACACACTCAATGTTGTACATTAACATTCAAAATCCACACACAAACAAAAATGCTCAATGATATGAACACAGGAGGGTTTCCTACAATTGATGAACTAAAGTTTGAGCCAAAACCCCTCCGCAAAAATGTTTTTTTAACAGCTTTTAGAAGGTTTCAATCACAGACAGCATACTGTCTCCTACAGCTTCCTACACACACTACCCCGAACTGAGGCTGTGCAGATCAATATAGAGCCCATGTGACCTGAAATCCCACGAATCACTACAAAATTCACCTTCGGAGCTTAAAAACAAGGTGAAGTGAGGTGAAGTGCATTGCTTTCGATGCACTTCACTTTAGAATTTGGTGGAGTAGTGGTCTGGGAAGGTGGAGTAACGTGAAGTCATTGTTTTCAAT
Organism: Neoceratodus forsteri; assembly: GCA_016271365.2. Classification (NCBI taxonomy): domain Eukaryota; kingdom Metazoa; phylum Chordata; order Ceratodontiformes; family Ceratodontidae; genus Neoceratodus; species Neoceratodus forsteri. The sequence continues at coordinate 783,247,102 of CM028133.1, forward strand.
GGACTTCGCGTCACTCATTATAACGCTGGTACTCTACCAGACAAGTGGCACCTGTGAATCCACCTTTACTCCGCCAATCACTTAGCAGAGCGGATTGAGCCCACTTCGTCCACCACTCATTAAAACTAGGAGCCCTGTTATGCGATGATGCAGCACTTGAATGCTTCAGATCTGGATGCTGGATCGGACATGGTTTTCTTGCAGTAGTGATGCAGAACTGTTACAATACGTGCTCATTGACAGCTCAGTGGGCAACCAGCCATAATGGAGAGCAGAGGGCTGTGCAAGTCGACGGATCAGGGTCGGAATGGGGGGAGTGGGGTGGGGGTGCACCACCTGCTGAGGTGGGGGTTGGGGGTTGGGGGGTCTGATAGCCACCAGGGAATGGATTTACTTTTGTTATACAGGGGAATGGGGATGGGGGGAGTCTACTAGACACCAGGAAATGGCATTCTATATAATACAGGAGATCAAGGGTAGGGAAGGGGCCCACTAGACAACAGAGAATGGCATTACTATATTATATAGGCGATTGGGATGGGGGCCACTGTACACCAGGGAATATTTATTAACATAGCAGGCATGTGATCGGGTGGGGGATGGACCACTAGACACCAGGGTATATCCATTGACACAGCAGGCATGGGTGCGGGTGGGAAGAGGGACCACTGGACATCAAGAAAAGTGTAATGTTAAACATCAGGCCAGTCGTTGGTGGGGGGGAGGCATTAAACACCAGGCAAAGGTTACATTTAAACATTGGGCCAGTGGTTGTTGGTGGGGACCACTAGACACCAGGAATGGTTTTATTTTGCACTTAAAAAGATCCAAAATAATGCTGGCCTGGTGGTGCTGAAGATCAAGACACCGGACATCACATCTTGTACCATGCTGGTGACCAAGGTTCGGGAGTGGACTCGGGCCATCAGGGATCGGCAGCAGGAGGAAAAGACTGAGCATCCAGAGGATTGCTCTACTCTCCTGGGGTGGGTTCTGGGATTGGTTGTGGCTCCTAGTGGCAGCTGGGGATACCACATACCATACTGGGGCAGCCAATGGGGATGGTGTTGGTGGGCATCTGCGAGAGGGGGCAGGAGCACACCCTCCATGCACTGTCACCATTGCATGACTGTGCCATTAGGGTAGTAACTCTAAGAAAATATCCCTGACTTCTGGTAGGTGAAGGCAGGACCAGTGGTCAGCCTCCACACCCAATGCTGGGCTTTCAAGGCCCAAGCTTCCAGTTCTCTCTCCAAGTTCCTGGTCGCTCTACTAGATTATAGATAGAGTTTCAGGAGGAGTTCAGTGGTTCTGCCCTGGAGGACTCAGAGCTGGGGGGTTACACAGCCAGGAGAGGCATAGAAAAGATGGGCCTGACCGGAGAAGCAAGGGAGCTGAAGGCTTCAGGTGGGCAGGAGAAAGCCACATCATGAGTCCACGTTGGAGAGAGTCTGGGTAAGTAGGAGCAGAAATAAAGTCTAGTCTACAAAAAAAAAGATCCAGAACAGATATTTTGACCCAACTTCACTTTTGTGTACCCCAAGGAGAAGTTACAGGGGAAGTTGCAAAGCAAAGTTACAAATGGCGAATTTCCAATTAAACATAACAACTTTGCAAAGTGATCTGCGGAGCCAAATTTGGCAACTTCACTAGCACATTAAAACTTCACAACATCTCTAGTTGTAACTTGTAGTCCAGACCTCCATAATCATGGCAGTTGATGTCCTGCATTGGCATGATGCGGGTATCGGGATGGAGAACCCAAAAATGGGACAGTCATATGGGAAATGGGACAGGTGGCAACCCTAGAGACAGTGCTCCCAGTGCTGAAACAATTCCTCAACTGTCATCTTTTAAAAAAGCTTAAAATAGTTTGCCTGATTTAGAGGGATGGGCTGACAATTTTTCAAACATGATGGAATCCTTGCAATGTATTTCTAGCTTAAAGAATATCAGAGTAAAATAACAGTAGTTATGCAAGAGCAACATTCAAAATTTGAGAATAACGTTGTGCAAGCTGACATAACATGAAAGTTTAAGTTCCTTTTTTTGAAACCATGGTTCCCCATTCTTCATTTATTTATTTATTTATTTATTAATTTAGTTATATAAAGTCTAGGAATTACAACCCTTTGAGTCAGGGACTCCTTAGCAAAGGCTCCTCAGCATACACTGAATGAGGACAAATACAGAGCAACATAAGGTACAGTAATTAAGTACAGAGACAAAATGGGATAAATACAAGTACAGAGCAACACCAAAGGTGCATAATTGTGAAGCACATAACAGAATCAGAGTTTATTTAGCAACAAAGAAAAAAACAAACAAAATACTAAGTCCTTCTAGAGGAGTTTATGTGTAATCACAGTAACAGTTCTTAGAAAAAGAAAGGCCATCCACTCAACCTCCTGCATTTTTCCTTTAACTGAGTAAATATATTTTCTTCTAGGAAACTGGCACATCAGGGAAGGGTTTTATTGCTGCTGTCCTGCCCCCACCCCCACTTGCTTACATTCGCAATCTCTCTGAAGGAAATCCAAATCTCAGGAATGGCATCCCAGATCCCTGTCTTGCCACCCATTATCTGCCAAATTTTCTTTCAGCTCATGAGCTGCTGCACAATAGTGTTAATGATTAATTGTAGTTAATAGCTAGGAATGTTCACTCCTCCATTCCCAGTCTGTGCTGGGGCCAGAATGGGGGTATCTGTGTTCAATTTGATGTTTGAAATTCTGCCAGATCTTGCAATTGAAACACTGAACAACACAAAAACAAAATATTTTTGTTTAACAGGCTTTGGTCGTAAGACAGGATCAGAGTCCTGTCTTGAAATTACACAGAATTACAAAGAAAACCATTATGTATTTAAAATGCTTTGCATTTTAAAAACATTTCACTTAATTGTCCATTTAACATTTCATTTAGCAAAGGGAAGTTTTGCATGCAGTGCCTCTCTCAGTCTAAATAAAAGGTGTGCACTGAAAAATCTTACTTAGCCAGTCAGGATGGTTTATTTCGACAGATTTCAACATGCCTTTTTTTAACAGTAGTAGCTCATGCTAGGCTTCATGGTGTTCCACTGTTCAAAACTGAGTTGAAATATTCTATTTTCCCTGCTAAGTGTGCTTCTAGTTCAGCTATAAAATTATATTTTTATTGGCTTAGTTGGAAAAATTCTCACTTCTTGGCCAGAAGATCAAGGGGTTTAACTCCCACCAGCACTTGGGTGCATCTCTTTTACACTGTTGTTCAGTTCTAGGAAGGTGATGCTGTATTATAATATATGGATATGGCCAAATGATACCATCCTGTCCCATATAAAAAAAATCCCTGTAATACAACACTATCCAAAGTGATAATACCATTGTTGCTTCCTGATAATACTATCATTCAGAGGTGATAATACTATCGTTTTAGCTCTGAACAATAGTATTATCACAGAAGTGACACAGCGCATGTGCAGCTCTGCCTGCCACACAGATGCAGTTGCCAAGGTGCCACATTTGTTCCTGCACAGTCAAAGTGATGGTGTGCATTCTAATTGGCAGCTTTCCTCTGTGGGGTGGGCAGAACAACTTTTAAAACATGGCTGCCGTTTAACCTCGCTTAGCGGACATTCACCCTATTTCTTCACTTTTCTGTTTTTTTTTTTTTATCACCGTACTATCTGTTTCTTCCTCCATTCACTGAAGGACAACAAAAGCGAAAGGTAGGAGTTATTGCCACAGAACATGCCAAATTTAAATGCAACAGATGCATGAGGAGGGCAGGGGGGTGAGTGAGTGAGCGAGCTTTCAGCCTGTCAGCACAGCGCACAGTCAGAAGCCCCACAGAAAAACACATAATTATTAAAATGGATCCATATATTATAAAAAATAACAAATAGATGAGGGTATATTTCTTGGCAGTAAGACCATCTCGAGGTTTTGGGGACTTTGGGAACCTCTTGAGCTTTGCTGTTGAGGTTCCAAGTCCCCAAAACCTCTTGATGGTCTTACTGCCTTGTAATACACCCTCATCTATCTATTATTCTATTTGCTAATGGTACCATCCTTTAGATGCTATTCTCCTTTTTGAATATTTCTAGCAATTGCACAGTTGGGGAAAACACATCTGGTACACTGACTGCAATTAATATGAATTTTAAATAGTAGTCAACTGTTACTTTTTATAACTGAAGAGTGCGTGTTCTTTTCCCTTTATCAAGTAGATTTTTTTATCTGATAGGATTATGTAGGGGTGTGAGAATACCTTAATTTGAATATTTGGGTGAGTATTTGTATTCAGAACTCTAGATATTCGTCCCCAAAAAAGAGTTATTTTTTTTAAATAAGGCATTGTAACACTGTTAAAGACCACCGCTTCCTTCCCTTTTGAAGTACAACAATCAATTCTGCCATGAACACTCCCCAACAGCCTTTCAGCCACCCAAAAAGGCAACAAACTACTGCATTAAATCAGGAGCAGAGAAGTTAATTGGGGGTGTGGCTTGAGCAGTAGAAAAGCAGCTGTCTCCAATTACAGTCTCCTGTTGCTAGTTTCTGGCAGAGGGAATCTTGCTTTCAGAGCAAGCAGCTGACTAAAACAGCAACAGAATTTCTTACTAATTGCCCTCCTCCCCACCCTAAGCCAATTCTACCTTCATAGCCACTGGATTTGACTGACAACAGGAACTTCCTGTTTGGCAGTAGGAAGAGAAGAATCACTGAGACACATTAGTTTCATTAGCCTTGAAGGGAAAAGAAAAATAGCTCTTTCTCCCCGCTGCTGGAGGTCTGAGTCCAAGCAAGGAGGAAGGAGACTACTGAAGACTACAGAAAGTTCCTGTCCCAGAACAGGAAGGGCGAGATTTGAAAGGGTACATAGGCAGTAGGAAAATAGGTAGAAAAATACATAGAGGGAGGAGAGAGTAAGCATAAAAAGCAACAGGAGAGGGGATACAAAATAAGTAATGGTGGGAGTGGTGCAGTGCAATGGCTGTGGGGTGACAGTGTTCCAGGAGACATTCTGGAGGCTGCAATGCTGCCCTATTTTCAGGCACCTCTCTGGTCTGAGGGAGGAGGTTGTCTGTCTCCAGGCTGATCTGGCTAGGATTCGTGAAACCTCTTCCCCCACCAAGGGACCACCAGGGCCACCGCCTCTACCTCAGAGGCTGCCAAGAAAGAGGAGCGATTGGTCCAAAGTGGGCTCAGGGAGGGAGATGGTGGTGGAACAGAGGTGCATCCCTCCAGCTGTACCTCTCCACAATTCATATGCTGTTCTGGCAAAGAGTGATTCCTCTATGGAGGCACCTGCAGTGGAGACCAAGGAGAATGCTGGGAACCTCCACAAAACAGACCCACAGGAGGGTGGCATGAGACCCCACAAGGGAAGGAAACAACTCCTGGTGGGGGACTCAATCATTAGGAGGTAGAAGTGGGGGATAAAGGGGAGAGGGAGGGAGGTAAGGTGCCTGCCTGGTGCCACGGCTTGGAGGGACAGGAAGTGAATCCTCAGGATCGCGGGAGCAGCTGCACGGGGGAGGGAGCTGGATGTCATTGTCCACCTAGGGACAAATAACCAGGCTGGGAATGGGACCAAGACAGTGCAAGAGGAGTTTGTAGAGTTGGGGAGGGGCCTTAGACAAGTAGCATGTATGGTAACCTTCTTGGAGGTGCTGCCTGTCTATGGCAAGGATGATGCTAGGATACTCTGCACCAAGGTATTCAATGAATGGTTGAAAAACTGTTGTGGAGCTCAGGTTTTGGCTTCATTGGGGACTGGGGAGCCACCTGGAGGGATGCAGGCCGATGCTGGCGTGATGGTCTGCATTTGTCCCGGGGGGACCAGAATCCTAGGTGATAGGTTTAAATGCTTCACTGGCAAGCATTTAAACTAGCCAAGGGGGAGGCACTGAAAAGGAGTAGGGAAATCCCAGCCTCCCCCCACAAAACACAGTAATTAGCAAGGTAAACACCAACGTCGAAAAGTCATTCGGGAGCAGGACAGGGATAAATGTAAAAAAGGTAAAAGCAGTAAGGACATGGATAGGATTAAAAGGGGTAAGACCATCAAAAAATGCAGGGTGATGAGTACCAATGCCCGTAGTCTGTGTAACAAACTCCCTCAACTAGTGGCTTTGATGGACGAGGGATGCCTGGATAGTATGGCAGTCACTGAAACATGGTATACACAGAACAATGACTGGGATGTCAACATACTAGGATACCCAATCTACAGGACAGACAGCGAGGGTAAAAGAGGAGGAGGAGTAGCTCTCTATGTAAGGGAAAGGATTAAAGCAACAGAACTAAAGAGTATACATAAAGTAAATGAGTCACTATGGGTCACCCTGGAGACAGGAAATGGCACCACAATGCGAATGGGAGTTGTGTACAGACTCCCATCTCAGGGGGAGGGAGTGGCCAATGAAATGATAGTAAGCATCCTTAAAATGGCAGAAAAAGGGTAGATATTGTTAATGGGGGACCTGACTATGCCAGATGTCAACTGGAGCACCTTTGCTGCAGGCACATCCAGGAACAGGGTCATTCTTGATGCCCCACAAGGGGCATGCCTCAGACAGCTAATACTGGAACCCACTTGGGAGGGAGCAATCTTAGACCTGGTACTCTCAAATGGGGATGGAGAAAGGATCTCGGATTTAAAAGTGGGTAGCCATCTAGGAACAAGCGACTACCAAACAGTGTGGTTCACAATAAACACAGCCATAGAGTTAAGCCATACAAAAGCAAGAGTATTGGACTTTAGGAGGGCTGACTTTGGGAAAATGAGGGAGTGCCTCAGAAAAGTACTAGCAAACAGGCAAGAAGGAGGGGTGGAGGAACAATGAGGAATAATCAAAACAGCCATCACAGAGGCAACAAGCCTTTGTGTGAAGCAAATCAATAAAACAAAATGAAGGAAAAAAACACTATGGTTCTCAAAAGAGGTGGCAGGGAAGGTTAAGGAGAAAAGGATAACATTCAGGAAATATAAGGAAGCACAGAAGGAGCAGGACAGAGAACTTTTTCAGTTAAAGCAGAAGGAGGCAGGCAAGGCAGCCAAAATAGCAAAGGCCCAAACCGAGGAAAAGATAGTCAATTATGTTACGAAGGGGATAAAACCTTTTATAGGCACATTAGGGAGTGAAGAAAGACCAAGGGAGGGATACGGGATGTAATAAAGAGAAGGGAACATGGACAGAGGGTGATAGTGAAAAAGCAGGTATACTGAACAAATATTTCTGCTCAGTATTCACAACAGAAGATGAGGGGGAGGTACCTAAACCGAACAAGAGAAACACTCGGGATAGGGGGGTCGATACCAGTCCATTCACAGAAGAAAGGGTTTTGAAAGAACTCTTGAAACTGAGGGTGGACAAAGCAATGGGGCCTGATAGGATTCACCCCAGAATTCTAAAGGAATTAAGGGTAGAACTAGTGACACCACTGACTACCCTCTTTAACAATCCATATGAGGATGGGGTGGTACCTGAGGACTGGAGGAGGGCAGATGTGATTCCATATCACAAAAGTGGGAGCAGGGCAGAGGCAGAAAACTACAGACCAGTTAGTTTGACCTCAGTGGTAGGGAAAATTATGGAATCACTTGTGAAGGAAAGAATTGTTGAGTACCTAGAGGTCAGTGGAGCACAGGACCCAAGGTAGCATGGATTCAGAGTGAGAAGGTCATGTTAGATGAATCTAATAGATTTCTTTGACTGAGTGACCAAAGTAGTAGACCAGGGAGGGGCTGTGGATACGGCCTACCTAGGTTTTAGCAAGGCATTTGACACAGTCCCACACAAAAGATTAATATACAAGTTAGCCAGCCTTGGAGTGGGTCCCAAGGTGGTAGCCTGGATAAAAAATTGACTGGACAACAGGATGCAAATGATAATAGTAAAGAGAGTTCACAGTGAAGAAAAGAGGGTAACTAGTGGGTACCGCAGGATTCAGTACTTGGACTGGTCCTCTTTAATGTCTTTATAAGTAACATTAGAGAGCACCTGGAAGGAAAAATACGTCTCTTTGCAGACGACACAAATATATGCAACAGGATTGATACACAAGGTGAGGTGGAAAGGATGAAAAGGGACTTGGCAAGGTTGTAGGAATGGTCAAATGTATAGCAGCTCAGATTCAATGAACAGAAGTGCAAGGTAATGCACCAGGAAAACAAAAACCTGGGGGAAGAGTACACAATGGGGGGTGAGGTACTAACAACCACAAAAATCAAAAGGGACCTGGGAGTAATTATATCAGATGACCCTAAGTTGGGCAAGCAATGTGAGAAGGCAGTAAGGAGGGCTGTGGGGATACTGGGATGCATAGGGAGAGGCATCAACAGTAGAAAACAAGAAGTTGTTATCCCTCTGTGCAGACAGTTGATGAGACCCCATCTGGAATACTGCATGTAGTTCTGGAGACTCCATCTCCGCAAAGACATAGACAGAGTGGAGGCTGTTCAGAGGAGGGAAACCAAAATGGTGCAGGGTCTGCACCAGAAGACATATGAAGAGAGACTAAAGCAGCTTAATATGTATACCCTCAAGGAAAGAGGGGGGGGACATGATAGAAACTTTCAAGTACTGCAAGGGAATTAACAAAGTCCAAGAGGGTAGCATCTTTCAGAAAAAGAGATGTGCAAGAACAAGGGGGCACAATTTGAAGATAGAGGGGGGACGGCTCAGAAGTAATGTTAGAAAGTATTTTTTCATGGAGAGAGTTGTGGATACATGGAACAGCCTTCCTGAGAAGGTTGTGGAGTCAAGAACAGTGGGAGAATTGAAGAAAGCATGGGACAGACATAAAGCAATTCTAGTGGGGGGAGTAGAAGAAAGTAAGCCGTTGGTTAACTAGAATCTGCAGCTTATTCATCAGGTAGGGAAATGGGCAGACTACATGGGCCAAGTGGTCCTTATCTGCCATCAAATTCGATGTTTCTATGTTCCTCTGTTTCTATGTTTCACTGGTCAGTGGTGAGGTGATAGACAGTCATCATAGACTGACCAAAGGCTGCAGATGAGGTGACATTTTGTGTCTTTTCTAGGGCAACTAAAATGGCACTGGCATAAGTGCATTATATGTGCACCCAGTGAGAGAGGAGAGTGAGCTGCACCATGATAGAGATCTATACAAGTACCTCACAGGGGTGAAGAGGGCACATAAGGGGAGTCTCTTTTAAATGAGAAAGAGCACAAGTACCGGGGGCCATGGGGGGATGTGATGAAGCTGAAGGAAGAGTTCAAGACAGATGTGAAGAAATATATACAGTATTCACAGAAGGTATGGTAGATGCCTAACAGATACTGCCAGCATAAGTGATGGTGGCAAAAACAATGTGGGGCTTTAAGCATGCATGTGATAGGCACAGGGGTGTCTTTCAGTGCAGGCAGGGATGCAGCAGGGCTGCTTTAGGGTCTGCAGAAGAGATCAATAAGGCAGGGATGACAATTTGAGCAGGCTGTGTGGGCCAAACGGTCCTCTTCCAACCGATAATTAGTAACCTAAAGTACCCAATAGTAAGTGCACTAAAACATGATACAATATTTAAATGTTTCTAGTTTAAGAGGGGCCTCATGGTGGTCTTACAGTTATATGCCAGGCAGTGGAGAGTTACCCATTAAATTAAATATTTAACGTGGTAGAAAAAGGAAAGGGTGAGCAAAAAAAAGAGTAACATTACATTGTCATAACATCAGACAGATTGAGAGCTGTGCTGTTACCACCAATTTTATGTGGGTAGATCATATTTGTATCCAACTACTGGTAAGTTTAGCTTAAGGAACACTAGCTGTTCAAAGTGTTGAGGGTCCAGCTTGGAATGGTGTAGCTCAACAACATCACCAGCAATGCTAAACATCCTCTTGGATGGCACATTTGTAGGAGGGCAGCTTTGACAGGGCTATCCTAGATCTAGTACTAACAGGGAAGGGATCACAGATCTCCAGGTAGAAGGTCACCTGGGGGCCAGTGACCATCACATGGTATGGTTCAATTTGGCTACTACATCTAAATCATCCCTTTCCAAGGCAAAAATATGGGACTTCAGAGGAGCTGACTTTGATAAGATGGCCAACAGAGTTAAGCTAGCCCTGGCAAAAAGAAACACAGGTGAGGGGGTACAGGCAAAGTGGGCAAGCATTAAGGATGCAATACTTGAAGCAACATCCCATTGTGTTAGACAGAAAAGGAAATGCAAAAGAAGAAGGAAACCACTTTGGTTCTCAAATACAGTAGCAGAAAAGGTCAGAGCCAAAAGGCTGGCCTTCAGGAAATATAAGGGAACACAGCGGGATGAAGATAGGGAGGCATACCAAACTGCCCTAAGGGAAGCAGGGAAGGCAGTAAGGAAGGCAAAGTCCCAAACTGAGGAAACACTAGCACGAACAGTAAAAGAAGGTGACAAGACTTTCTATAGATACATTAGTGAACGGAGAAAGTCCAGAGGGGGTATTGCTAAGCTTAATAGAGAAAAGGGAGCATGTGAGGAGGAGGACCATGTAAAAGCATCTATCCTAAATAGATACTTTTGCTCAGTATTTACTGAAGAGAAGGTAGGGCAGGGCCCACAGCTCAGCACCATGGACACAGGGGGGAGGGAGGTGAGCACTACTCCCTTCACAAAAGAAAGGGTCCTACAAGAGCTTGCTAAGCTCAAGGTGGATAAGGCAATGGGACCTGATGGCATACATCCCAGGGTACTTGAGGAGCTAAAGGTGGAACTAGCAGAGCCATTAGCAGAACTGTTTAGTGAGTCTCTGAGCACAGGAGAGGTCCCAGAAGACTGGAGAAGGGCTCATGTGATCCCACTCCACAAGAGTGGTAGCAGGGAGGAGGCAGGGAACTACAGACCAGTCAGTCTTACCTCAGTAGTGGGCAAGATTATGGAGGCACTACAGGAAAGGATAGTGCAACACCTGGAATCCATAGGGCACAGGATCCAAGACAGCATGGGTTTACAAAGGAAGGTCCTGTCAAACTAATCTCATAGATTTCTTTGACTGGGTAACCAGAGTGGTGGACCAAGGGGAGCAGTTGATGTCGCCTACCTTGACTTCAGCAAAGCTTTGACACTGTTCCACATAGAAGATTGATAAATAAGCTGGGTAGGCTCAGGGTGGGTCAGAAGTTGGTCAACTGGTGGCAAACTGGTTGACGGGCAGAAACAGAGAGTGGTGGTAAATGGTGTACGGTCAGAAGAGATGCAAGTCACAAGGGGTACCCTGGGAAATCAGTCCTGGGGCCAGTCCTCTTCAACATCTTCATTAGTGACCTTGCAGATGGACTAGAGGGTAAGGCTTGTCTGTTTGCAGATGACAGCAAGATATACAACAGAGTAGATGATCCAGATGTGGTGGGCAGAATGAGAAGAGAGCTGGATAAACTAGCAAAATGGACAGAAGAGTGGCAACTGGGATTTAATGCAAAGAAGTGCAAGATCATGCACATAGGGAAGAGAAACCCTGAAGCCACCTATAGGCCGGGAGGGGAGTTGCTAGCAGTCACAAAGGAAGAAAGAGACTTGGGCATCATCATCACTGATGACCTGAAATCATCCAGCAGACCTCTAAAGCAGTAGGTAAGGCTAGGGGGTGTTAGGGTGTATTAGTAGGGGTATCACAAGTCATAAGAGGGAGGTAATAATCCCTCTTTACAAGACACTGGTTAGGCCCCATCTGGAGTACTGCATGCAGTATTGGAGGCCACACCTTCACAAGGACATTAACCAAATTGAGGCAGTCCAGAGAAGGGCAACCAAAATGGTGCAGGGACTGCATCAGAAGACATATGAGGACAGATTAACAGAGCTCAATATGTATACCCTTGAGCAAAGGAGGGATAGAGGTGATATGATCGAGACATTCAAACACCTTAAGGGCATTAACAAGGTGAAAGAGTCTAATATGTTTAAATATAAGAAAAATAGCAGGACAAGAGGACACAGCATGAGATTAGAGGGGGCCGATTAAGGGGGAATGTGAGGAAATTCTTTTTCACAGAAAGGGTGGTGGATGCATGGAATGGCCTACCTCAAGAAGTGGTGGCTATGAATACAGTGCAGGGATTCAAACAGGCATGGGATAGACATAAGGGAGCAATACAAATGAGTATGAATAGATAGGCCACTGACAGAGCAAAGGCCGATGGCACATTTATAAGGTAGAAAAAGAAAAGGGCAGACTGGATGGGCCTTGTGGTCCTTATCTGCCGTGAACTTCTATGTTTCTATGTAAGTTGTGCCAGGTGAGGAGAGGAGTTCATTTTCTGAATCCAGTAGTCCAGTGGATCAGCTTCAAATGGCTCAATTGATTCTGCAAAGTAGCCATTTAGTAAATTTTCTGTAGATAGAGGCTGAGACTGTGAGCATTGTTGTTGCTGTTGATGCAGTGATGTGCTGAGTAATGCCCAGTCACTCTCCTCTGCACTGCCACTATGCTGTCTGTCCCCATCTCCACCACTACCATCTGATTCCAAACCACCACATGCCTGTTTCTCTCCCTCTGGAACCTGAACTGGAGCATCTTCTTTCCCTTCTGAGTGTCTCACTGCCTGCATGGCACTATTTAACTCTTTGCTCAGCTGTTGCCTAAAATGAGTCACCCTGTGGCTGTCCATGGCTATATGAAGGATCTTGCATTTGAACCTAGGGTCCAACATGGCAGCAAACTCGTGATGGCAGGTATCAATGACTGTGGCGAACCTTGCATCAAGTTCTGTATCAAGATGAATAACAAGCTCAGTGACCTCTTGTGAACTGATTGTATCATCAGATAAAAATCTGCTGTAACAATCTTTTGAGACTATGCACAGCTGGGATAACCTGACTAAGTAAGGCTGTGGTAGCACTTAGGTCATGTGTGCTCCTCTCAAATGGTGCAAGAATCTTCACCATGCCCTCAGGAACTAACCAATCATGATGCCCTAGGACCCCTCCAATGTCTGCCTTAATAGACATTTCGTGTAGTGTCCGCTTTTGCTCCAGTAGTCTTGAAAGCATTAGATATGAAGAATTCCACTGAGTGCTAACATCTTGTATTATATGATACTGGGGCAGATCAAGGCATTCCTGAACTTCTTGTAATTTGTTAGTAGCTTTTATAGAGTGATGGAAATGGCTGCAGATGGAACGGGCTGTGGATAACATGTTATTGGTCCTAGTACTGTTGCGCAGTGCATGAGTCACCACTAAATTCAGTGTATGCGTGCAAAGCAACAAATACTCACAACATGACCATTATTGAAGGCTTTCACCATGCTTCTACCATTGTTGGTAACAAAAAAAACAACATTTAAATTGGTGTTAACACCAGTTCAAGACCACAACATGTCTTGTAGGAACGTGAGAATATTATGTTCTCTGTGGTCTTCCTCCATCTGTCTGACATTCAGTAAAGCTGACCTAAATAGACTACTAGATTGTGGGGGGAAGCTGATGAATTGGAAACAGCAGTAGCAGGCTGCTGCACACACCAGTGTGCAGTTAAGGAGAGATAGGCAGGCAGGGAGTTATCACTAGTCCAGATATCTGACGTGCAGTGAAAAACACCACCAACAAGCTCTGCAAGCAGAGCAGCAACAACAGATTGCATTCCATCATACAGTTGTGGCAATATACTCTGTGAAAATGTAGTACGAGATGGTATCTGATAACGTGGGTGCAAATAGATGAGAAGCTGTCGGAAGCCAATGTCTTACACAACTGACATAGGCTGGAAATCCAACGCCATCATCTCAGCAATCAGCTGTGTGATTTCTGTGCTGTTGGATGTGAGGCATGATACTTTGTTCTTGCAGGCAGAGCATCCATTATTGGAACTGCCACAGGAGGCATCGATGTGGAACTCTTCACCAGTGGTGTGAAAAGTGCTGATGACTGTCTCTGCCTTGCAGTATCATTGGAGTCAGAAGAAGGAGTGCCGTGACAACTGGGTTGCTCGAAATCATATCTGTCAGTACCACTACCACTGCCAACAGTGCATACCTGTCCACTGGAGGGATTTGGTCTTGGTGAAACCAAGGGTCCTGATCCAGACCCAGATGAGCTTCAATACAGTTGAGGGTGCTTAAGCTTCAAGTGGTTCTGTAATGATGTTGTGGTTAAGTTAGAGAGTGATTTCCCTCAGCTTATAGTGCTGTTGGAAAAAGAACAGACTGCCTTCCTTGTGTCCACCTTTAACACAGTGAAATGCAGCCAGACAGCACTCTTAACACTGTGGATACCAGTGATTCCGGTAGTACCACTGTGGTTACCAGTGATTCTGGTAGCACCACATCCCCCAGTTCTTTTTTCAACAGATGTGCCTGTCTTGTCATCATGTTCTTGCCCTGTCACCACTGCCTCTGATTGTGCCATGTCAGTGCTGCCACCACTTTGCTGTCCTTCAGGCTGTGATGGAGCCTGCTGAAGAAACATCAGTGTTGCTTGTTTGGTCTTCTTAGAGGGAAGGGGACCCTTATGCTTACTGCTACTTCTACTACTCTGGATGCTAGTGCTACTCCTGGAGACTGTTTTGCCAGTCACTTTCCTTTCTGCCACCAAGGTACATAGCATATTCTGCCTCATCCGCAAAGTCATTCACATGTACCTCTGATGAAGAAGATGACATGTCACTGGGCAATTCATGTGTAGGGAAATTCTCAGAACGAGAAGACTGGTCCTCCTCTACAACTTTTTCTTGAGTACTGAGAAGCTGAGAAGCAGGAGGCATAAACAAACCAACTGTAATGGTCATACTGGTAATATTCACCGTGGCAGGGATACCAGACTGTGGTGATAGTGTTACAGTAGTGGCAGTGGTGGCAGGGTTCATAGTGTCAGTGGTGACTGGAGTGACAGTCACAGTTGCAGGACTGGCTATAGTAGTCATGCTGCCAGTTGTTGTGGAAGACAGACTGTAGAGATAGTGGTGGTAGTGGGGACAGATGTGATGGTACTGGTGAGAGATGGGGACACATTGGTGGTTGTGGGAGTCGAGAACAATGTCCTTCTGCTTGTGCTTCTTGTATCACTTTCTCCTGTGCCAGTCACAGTACTACTGTTGCTGTAAGAAATAGGCTTGGAAGGGGTACAGAATAATTTTGAGTGTCGAATATGGCCTGATCGTCATTCACATTCAGGTTCAGCATCACCGACCTGTTCCTCCATCACAGATTTGCATGGGCTGGACCAAGTACATTTTTTACCACCTCTACCTGCCATTGTCTATGCCAACAATTTCTAAACACTCTCAAGTACTGTAATACTGATGTCATTTTAAAAGCCTGGCATTCACAATCCCAACACCCAGGAGACCAAGCCCCGATATCCTGGCATTGTGTTCATCCGATGGCTCACCATCCCAACTGTAGAATGCCCAATACCCCAAATTGCTATGACACAGAATTGATTATATTATGTTAGGGCGTGCAGGAGCCCCCCTTCTCACCTAAGGAAATGACAGAATTGCAGCGTCGGGCATTCCACCGTTGGGATAGCCATCCATTGGGTGAACGCAATGTCGGGATGTTGAGCTCAGTCTCCAGGGTGTCGGGATTGTGACTGTGGCCATTCTGTCATATGTCTGTAATACTTTATAAATGCACAGCAGTACTGATTTATTTTAGCACAAAAAAATGTTTGCAAGCAGCACGCATGCAGGGCAGGCAAGGGTGTGCTTGCAGTGCAACTGTGTGGCATCACTATCTGGCCCTAAACTCTGAATGGTGGGAGTGTAGTCAGCCAACTGCTCTCCAAGACTGCTGGCTGCTACTGACTTTCATGAAACCTGAGCCCAACCTCAGATTACACCACAAATATTTTAAAGAAAGATTTCTAAAGCAGAACTACTTTAATTCTTTTTATTTGTAAATGCAAAGAAGTTCTGATTTATTTTAGCACAAAAAACTTCTTGTTAGCTGCATGCATGCATGCAGGGCAGGCAAGGGCGTGTGCACAGTACAACTGGGTAGCATCACTACCTGGCCCTAAACTGTGGGCAGTGGGAGTGCAGTCAGCTGACTGCCCTCTGAGACTGCCGGTGGCTACTGACTTTCGTGAAACCTGAGCCCAGCCTCAGATTACACCATCAATATTTTTAAAGACAGATTTCTATAGCGGAACTACTGTAATACTTTTTATTTGTGTATGTACAGAAGTTTGATTTATTTTAGCACAAAAAAATTCTTGCAAGCAGCATGCATGCAGGGCAGGCAAGGGTGTGCATGCAGTGCAATTGTGTGGCGTTACTACCTGGCCCTAAACTGTGGGCGGTGGGAGTGCAATCAGCTGATCATCTTCGAGACTGCTGGCAGCTACTGACTTTTGCGGCCTGAGCCCCCCTCCCTGAATACTTATTATTTACACCACCAAATTAAAGACAGACTTTTTTTAAAAGTAGATGCAGCAGTCAAGCTAGAAGTTAGATCTACTGTAATTAATAGATATAAAATAGTTTCAGTAACACTGTCTTCTTCTCCTTCACCTACGAGCACAGAGGCTTGTGAAATCAAGGCGGTAGTAAAACTGTAAGTCTCTCTGCTGCTCCTGGCAAATAAATCACTAGATCTGATGATTTCTCTGGGGAAAAAAGGCCTCCCACCAGTACCAGGCAGGCACTAAGAAACACAGTACTCCACCTCCACAGAGCACAGCACAGAGGCCCCTGAAATGAAGGTAGTGAAGTTAAGTCTCTCTGCTGCACCTGGCAAATAATTCACTAGATGAGACGATTTCTCTTGGAAAATGGGTTCACCCTGTTACTTTCTTTCCTGTTTTCACTCATCCCTTGTCATTTTTGCCTCACCATATCATAATTATTTCAGTTGCTTACTCTGCTCCTTGCCCAACTCTCCGTGCAGCAAACAACCTCCCTGTAAAAGCATGGCACTCCTTAACTCATTAGGGATACTCTCTGCTCTCCTACTCCTTCTGTATCTTAACTGGATTGTCACAATCATCCCATGCCACAACCTCCTAAGTTCCTCTACATCCCTGCATACAGACTTCCACATCTCTAACCAAACTGCCACATCTCAGCCTACGCTTGCTTTTAATCATCTCCTATTCCCCAAGGGTTGCACTTACTTTGCGATTACCATACTTAGAAAACATCTACTGAGGTATGTGCTCCTTTCACCTTTCTATCATTGTATACTGTGGTTCCTCATCATATTAGCCATCCTTCTTGCTGGGGATGTTGAAATGAATCCTGGTCCTCCTGTCCATTTCTCCTCAGCTGATATTTCTGCGAGCACAAATAAAGGGCTCTTTATTACCCCTCTATACATCAGAAGTCTCACCCATAATTTCACTGACCTTGAGGCCTGGGTCGATATATACAAGCCTGACATACTCTGTCTATCTGAAACATGGTTTAAACCTGGGATCCCAGACTTTGTATGCTCCTTGGCTAGCTTCCCCCTGATTCGTAGTAAATCTAAATTGGATGGGGAATCTCAAAGCACATTGTTCTCTCTGACACAAAGTTATAACATCCACGGGCTTTTAACAGAGCCCACTACAGTTACTCCCTCCCTTAAATCCTCCACCCTCATAGACTGGGCACTGGTTAATAGGCTAGATCATGTATATATTGCAGGCACCTTAGTCGATGCACTGATTGATCATTTCCCTGTTTTCTGCATCTGGAGCCCTGAGGCTACTCCTTTCCCACCACTGTGCTATGTCACCTTTACCAATATTGCTAACCTGGATGTTGAAGAATTTCTGCATGATGTCTCCCTAATAAATTGGACTAGCATTTATCATTCCTGTGATGCTGAGTCTGCACTGAGCATTTTCCTCAATGAATTCCTGGCTGTTCAGTGCAAGCATGCCCTCAATGAAACCCGGCTAGTCAGGGGAAAGCAAACCAGATGGCTACATAAAGAACTGCTGGCAAATCTGCGTGTTAGAGACAAATGCTGGAAGTAGTACAAAAAGTCAGGGCTTCAGGGCAAGGAAACATTGTTTCACCAGGAGTAGCACACTAAGTTGAAGCTTGTTTCCAGATGCGACCTGGGAGCATAAGAAAATTAAGTGACTTGTTCAGGATCACACAGTATGCACCTAGGTGGCTGTGGGATTCAAGCCCAGGTCTCCAGATCTGCAGCCCAGAACCTTAACCCACTGTGCTATACTGCCTGCTTCAAGCTGACTACACTAGTTACAGAGCCCTATGGAATTCCAATAAAAAACAGGTCAGAACAGCTAAAAATGCCTACTGCAAAGACTCACTGATAAGCTCAGCTGGTGACCCTAGGAAATTCTAGGCCCACGTCAAGTCTTTTCTTGGGGCTTCTCAGTCGTATATCCCAAGTGATATGATATTAAATGATGTGAACTGTAAAGACTAACACCATAGCAAATTCTTTCAATCAGATCTTCTCTGAATTGAATCTGTATACCTCCTCCTCCTTCCTCTTACCTCAGTCAGCCTCTCTGTGCTCTCCTGCTCCTCAGTCAGCCACCCCCTGCTCTCTCCCAAGTAAATTGCCTGATAATCCCCAATTCCTCTTCAAGGTTATTTCAAGGCTTGAGGTTTTAAATCTATTGCTGACTATCTCCGGCAATACCAGCTCTGGGTCAGATACCCTTGAGCCTCGGCTCCTGAAATTAGCTACACCTTTTATTGCCTCCCCTCTGGCTAAAATCTTCACAGTGTCTCTTTCTCATAGCCACATTCTAGGCCTCTGGAAAATTGCCCGTGTAATGCCTGAATTTAAAAAAGATGATCCAAAGGAGATCACAAACTACAGGCCTATAGCCATCCTCTCTGTCTAAAGTAAAATTCTAGAAAAACTAGTTGCAACTCAAACCACAGACTACTTAACAAAGTACAGCCTTCCATCTGACACACAGTGTGGATTCCAGAAAGGTCATAGTACCTCCACAGCTCTTCTAAAATTCACTACAGATGCACTTACTAATATGGACCCTGATCTACTGACAGGGGCAGTTTTTATTGACCTTATGAAAGCTTTTGATCTTGTTGATCATCCCCTGCTTCTCATTACTCTTCACAAGTTGAGCTTTTCACCCTCAGCGGTAGATTGGTACAGAAGCTATCTATCTAATATGACCCAAATTGTTAAATTTAACACCTCTCTGTCTGACAAAGCTATTATTAACATTGGGGTTCCCCAGGGTTCTATCCTGGGTCCCCTTCTTTGCTCACTCTTTATAAATAATATAGCTGAGGTTCTTCATTCATGCTCATCTATTCTCCATGCGGATGATCTGGTACTTTACTCAAGCTCCAACAATATAGCTAACATAAATGCATCCCTTTCCTCTGACTTCATGAATGTACAACATTGGCTGACTGCCCATAAGCTTGTACTCAATGTTAAGAAAACACAAACCATGCTATTTGGCTCTGCCCCTAAGCTTAGGGCATGCCAAAATTCCCTGCTGGTTCAAGACTCAGGTGGCGCACCAATTGAGCGTGTTGCATCATTTAAGTACATGGGTGTTCTTTTGGACCAATCTCTCGACTTCAATCTCCATATTCAATCCACTTGTAAAGCAGTGAATTCCAAATTAGGGGTTGTCTCTAAGACCAGCTTTATGATAACTCCGCCTGCTAAACTTGCCATTGCCAGGGGCATCCTACTCCCTGCCTTTACTTATGGTGCTCCCACCTATGCTACTGTACATAAAACCACCCTTCATCAATGGGACTTCACTTACTGTATAATAACATATGTAGGTACTCCTCCTCATCCTCCTGGCTTAAGCACCACTGCTAACTTTATAGTGATCTGGGCTGGCTCCGCCCCCCCCCCCGCCTTCCAACAATGCTCCCTTGGCTCCCTGATTGACTCAGTAATCAGGAACCAAACTCCTTCCAGAACTCGCCGTGATGCTTATACCTCAGTCCTCCTCTTATGGACTACGATCGGTAGATAAATCCCTACTGAATGTGCCTCAATGTAAAATGTCCAAAGTCTCTGGTGCCTTTTATTACTTTGCCCCTCAGCTCTGGAACTTCTTTCCCCTAGCACTTCGAGAGTTCCACTCCCATGACAGCTTTAAAAGGGAGCTACATCATTATTTATCCCTCGCAGACCCCTGCACATGCTTTGATCCTCCTTAAACTCCCTCAACCTCCAGCTGTTTCCTGTCTTTCTTTCCTCCACCCTACCTCCCCTGGCCTCACCTTAACTTCCATTTCCCTTGCTGGGGAATCTAGCACCCACATTTTATACTGAATCTCGCCTTGCAGTCCATGATGGTGGATCCTGCACAATCTAGATATTTGTCCATTTCTCTATGGACTGCATATGAATGTCTACTGCATACTCTGCTGTGACCTATTTACTAATATTCCAGATTACCTTGCTGTTTTTTTTTTCATTTACTGTGCATGTTATTTACCCTGAGCTTATATAAATCTTCTGCTATTATTTTGGGATTCTGTTGTGTTGTATTATTTTTTGCTGACTGCTTGACCTTCCCTACATGTAATTCCCCTGCACTTATGGTCTGTATTGTTTATGATTGTTGTAGTCTCCTGGGTTGTGCCTGAAAATAGTCATTGCATGGCTAGTGCACTTACCCTGTTAACAAAAAAACTAAATAAAAAAAACCCTCCCACTAGTACCAGGCACTAAGAAACAGTCCAAAACCAAAAATAAAGGTTTTATGATGTAAAAATATAATTTTCTTCTACTGCTAATCTCTCCCACTCTATGGCAGTCACATGATATGGCTTTGACAAATACTCAGTGATTGGCCAACAAGTCCTGTGAGATCTTAAAATCCCACGGGAACACCAACCCAAATATTGGCCGAATAGTGCCGCTATTTAGTATTTGGCTTCCAAATTGCACATTATTCATAGTATTTGGAATTTAATATTTGTTACTCGAACACCCCTAGTATTATGTGTGATGTGTGAAACAGTACTCTATCTGGTGGTTGACATATCTGGTTCTATTCCCCTTCATACTGCATCAGCACTGAGACTATTCTGACATCACAGCTGACCGAAAATGGTTAATCCCATTCAGTCAGATTGGTTACTTGTGTGTTCACAGCCCTGATGAAGTAAACAGGGTGATAGATCTAGATATGTCAGCCTCCAGGTAAATTAACTTATCACATCCCACCTAATACTCTCAGATAGAAAACCTTCTAATGATCAAAAGAAAAAAAAATGGTACAGAACATACAGTATGCACATTGATCACAGCTAAGCAACCATATTGCCCAAGCTCAACTTTCTCTATAGGTCTAAACACTGTGTCAGTTCTCATGTGAGGGAGCAGGTGGTCTCCCACTGCCTTCTCCCTTGTATTGACTATGGAGATATCATACTTCACTGTGCAAACAACCCCCCTCCACTACCACCACCCCTACCCCTGCATCATTTGTACAACAAGTTGCGCAGGGTCATACTCTCCTGTGGCTGATCTAACCCTCATTGTCTGCTGGGTCTGTGTGAGGGAATAGGCTGAAGTAAATATTTTTGGGTCAGTGTTTTGGGGCTGCTCTTTAAATTTCTGTAACTCCAGTTAGCCAGAAGGGGAACAAACTGGGAGATTATTTACATCCTCTTGTGGGTTGAGTGGTTAACTACAACCTAAGAAACACTTGTCTGATTGGCAGTGGAGCTGCAGAAGGCTTAGTGGAGACTGGAGATTAAAAAGGAGAGTTAAAAGTGGGCCCTATTCTGGGCGATCTGAGAAGCAGAACAGAATGGATCAATAAAACTAAGCCAGAACATTTATTTCATTTCATACTTAAATATTCTGTGTGAGTGAATGAGCAGAAGTAAGTGCTTCTGTGTCAGTGTTCTGGGGATGTTCTTTACATTTCTATAGCTCTTATTAGCCAGGGAGGAGATTCTAGCTGGAATGATATTTTCAGTATTTTGTGGGTTGCATGGATAATTCCATCCTCTGAAATAGGTATCTGATTGGAAGAGCTGCTGAATCAGACTTAGAGGAGACAGAAGATTAAAACTCTATGCCTACAAGTGTTCCATCATGTGACATCCCGTAATCTGAATGTTACAGATTAGGAATGTAGCATCTGCTTAAAAGACAACCGCAGGACATCACAGAGTAGGAATGTGGCATCTGCCTAAGGAGATTTGTAGGTCTTCTGCAGGAGATTCTTTAGATCCACAGGAAACTCTGAAAGCTATAGGTATCTCTTGCCGCAGTTGTAAAAGGCAAGAAAAGTTGTACATGGGATCCTAGAGATACCCTAACAGGGATAATGTAATATTGCAATGTATAGTGCTTAACCATACAACCATGCAAATTATGTTCTGTGGCTAACTCCTTATCTAGAGCAGGAACTGATATGGAGTAACTAAAGAGTTTCAGGCAGATAGATAGTATGTTTAGTACCAGAAAGTTATAGTATTACAAATAAAACTCAAGTAGGCATTGTTTATAGGAAATTAGCAGACAATAAGACCCATAGATACAGCAGGGAGATAGCCGCAGGGACTGTAGGGCATTCATTTCTTTGTTTACACTCTGGTGAAGGGTCACTGCCCCATACTTAGGAAATCTGAGGAGCTCCAGGCACAGCTGGTAGCAACCACAAGGAGATATCCCTGTTGCAACACTGGCTGAGCTTGTACCCACAGGCACTGCCCACACTCCCCTTGGGCCCATGGGGCTGGAGGGTAGTGATAGGATGATTAAGGCAGTCACAATGGTGTTTCCTAGCTCATTATATTCCAAAAGCAAACTGGTGGAGGTGCAGGTGCCTGGCACCTTCAGGGATAACTTGAAGCCAGACAGGAGTAATGTGCAGGACTTCTGGCTGGCACTTAGTGATGAGAGCAGGACAAAGGTAGGAAGAAGTGTCCTAGTTTTAGGAGAATCTATGATTAGAGGGGTGGAGAAGGTGGTGGGAGGAAGAGGGAAGAAAACTGGGTGGTTAGAAGTCTTCCAGGTGCATCAGCTATTGGGACATGGCTAGGACAATGAGGATGGTAGAGGAGAAGGCAGAGGAGCATGGAGTACACTTTTTTATTTATTTATTTAGTTTTTGTTAACCAGGTAGGTACACTAGACAGGAACTGTTTGTTTTCAGGTACATCCCTGGAGAGTACAACAAATAGGAATACATTACATGACTTCTTTACAGTGTAACAATGGATACAACATACACAAGTGCAGTTAGTGAGGGAGAACAGAAACACTTCAATCATGTAAAAAGGTCCTATTTACAGAAATAAGTGCACAATACAACAACATATTATGAGATGAAGTTCGGTTCAAGAAGGTACAGTATACAGCATCATAGTTAGCAATCTACCTGTTAGGGAAGTATTTACATATGGTGATATGTAAGAGGTGCTTACAAAAAGCTTTCTTGAAGCAAACATAAGTAGCAGAAGTGCGGCTGCCAGGTGGTATATTATTCCACCTGCTAGGGGCAAAGTTTCGGAATGCCATTATCCCCATATTGGTCCTTGTTTTAGGCACAGTAAGCAATCCAAGGTCTGAGGATCGAAGAGGGCATGGATTAGAGTAAGGCATAATCCATTCTGCAAATTGTTGAGGTTGCTTTTTATTGACAACTCTGTAAATAATGCTCCATAGCACCAATTTACGCAAAGCATTGAGGGGGAGCCATTCTAGGTTTGTATATGATTTGTAGTGGTGAACAAGTCAGTTTGAGCCAAGTGCAAAACAGCAGATGTTATTGTAGGTACTATCCCACTTTCTGAGTGCCAGTTTAGATGTAGAAGGTGTATATACTGTCATTTTATATGTGAGCTTGGGGAAAAATATACCACGTGCAACAGATAGATGTGCGTGTTGAGTTAGGGTATGCCTAATTCTATAGGCCAGGCTGAGTCTAGCATTAACTGCTTTACAGGTCTTAGTTATATGCAGTTGAAAATCAAGGGAAGGATCTAGTGTGACTTTTAGGTAATGGAAGGAATATGCTTGCTCAAGAGGTGTGCCATCTAGATATGTGATCCGAAGTGGTGTTTGATAGTTTCTAAGCTTTTTTTTGGGTGGGGGGGACAGTAAGGCCTGAGCTTTTGACACATTTAGGAGTAGCTTGTTATTCTGTAGCCATTGTTGTACTCCTTGTACATCATGAGACAGCATGTGATTAATTGTGCAGATATTTTTGGAGTTGGTAATAAGCACTAATTCATCTGCATATAATATGGGTGTGCTGTATTTTGGGCACTCTTGCAGGTTGTTGATGTGCAGAGTGAATCGGAGTGGACCCAGTATTGAGCCTTGGGGGACTCCAATTTCAGGTGATAAAGGTTCAGAATAGGATGTACCTAATTTAACCAGCTGCTGTCTATGCTGGAGATAGTTGTGAAACCAACTTAGAGCAACTGGTGACTGGTCAAAGTCTTTAAGTTTGGTATAGAGTAGCATATGATCCACAAGGTCAAAGGCCTTGGTGAGGTCTATGAATGTGGAATCTGTGTATTCCCATCTATCAATTATAGTTGAAATGTGGTTGGTTAGTGTAATCAAGGCTGTTGTGGTGCTATGAGCAGTTCTAAATCCATGCTAGTTGGGAGATAGCAGTTTGTATGTGAGTAGATATTCAGTTAGCTGGACAGTGACCAGTTTTTCTAAGATTTTATTCAGGACAGGAAAGATTGAAATTGGCCTATAATTGCTTGTGTTTTTGGGGTCCTCTTTTCTGAACACTGGGACAATGTGTGACAGCTTCCAGGCAGAAGGCAGAACACCATTTATAAGGAATAAGTTGCACAGTCTGGTAACAGCAGAAGCTATCTCAGATGCAGCAAACTGGAGAAGTTTAGGTTCAAGCCCATCAGATCCGGTCTGGCCTGGTGGCGCTGAGTGTTGAGGCACTGGACACCACACCTTGCACCACGCTGGCGACCCAGGTTCAGGAATGAGCCTTGGCCGCCAGGGATTGGCGGGGGGGAGAGAGAGGATCAAGCATCTGGAGGACTGCTCTCCTTCCTCAGGGAGGTCCAGGCATCTGCCCAGCACCACAGCAGCCCCTGGTGGTGACCAGAGGCATTGCAACACTTAGGGCACAGCAAGAGGGACGCAGAGTTGTGGCAGATGTGCCTGGCATCATTGCACTTCTGGGCTCTGCTGAGGGGAAAGAGGGAAGGGATGTAACTAAGAAAATCTCCACTCCCAGGGATAGGTGATGGCACCACCCTCTCAGCCACACTCCACTGGCTGGACTCACTCAACTCCTGGGCTGAGCCCAACCCAACCCGAATTCTAGATACAGCACCCTGGGCGGTTAGGGCAGCCTCACCTCAGGGGACTCAGAGCCAAGGGGATAGCCAGGCTGGTGCCAGGAGAAGAGGAGTTTCAGGCCCGGAGGTAGAGCTGAGGGCAAGTGGATGCTCAAGAGAGTTCCCCAGGGACCAAAGCAGAGCCAGAAAAAAGAATTGGAAAAAAAAAGCCTATCAGATCCAATAGACTTAGATGCAGAGTTGCATTTAAGTAGTTTACAGACCTCAGACACTGTGACAGCATTGAGAAAAAATTGAGGTGATCAATTAGCTTGTCATCAGGGGGTTGACATATTCAGGGGAGGAGTTAGTATGGCAAAATAGGTCTGTATAAATAGACAGATTACTGAACTGCATATTAAATGTGCTGGGGATAGTGGTGGGATTATTGCAATTTGTACCGTTAATGTTCATATCAGGTGGAGCAGGGGTATTACTTTGAACTCGAATATGTTTTATCTGCTCCAATAATGCTGTGGGGATCCAATAGTGGCAGACAGGAGATTTTTATAATTGCTTTTAGGTAGTTTTATTGTTTTCTTGCACTGTGCACGGAATTGTCTGAATTTTTTCACTTTGCTGAACTGCCGGTGGCTTTATGTACTTTCCATTGTTTATCTCTTTTCTTTATCAGAGCTAGCAGACTATGGTTACGTAATTTGTTTGCGAACCCCTTAATACTTCTGGTGGTAAATTTTGCATATTTATCTTGAAGTCCCATGAAAATTGTGTTGAAATGTTACAGCATCATTGACATTGCTAGTATGCCAAAGATGTGACCAGTTTATACATTTATTTCTGTTTTAAAGGCCATGTGGTCAAACTTAGAGTAGTCGCTGAAGCTGATTAATCTTGGGGGTAGCATGAAGTTTAGCCTTCCAGACACAATAGGTGGGAGAATGGTCACTGATTGTGTCATGAAGGATGCCAGATTGGAGGATTATATATTTTCTTTATATTATGATCCAGTCTAGTAAGGAAGCTGTGGTGCCATCCTTTGCTATTCTGGTGGGTTCTTCGATAATTTGCATAGCATGTAGTTTACCTAAATGTTGTTTCACAGGTGCCTTATTTTTACCAAGTCAATTTATGTTAAAGTCACCTAGTATTATGAATTCCCTGTTCTTGCCCTGAGTAGTCATTACATTGTCTGGGTTGTCTATAACATTAATGCCACCAGTGGGAGGTATGTATACACATAACAAATACAATTTCTTTGCCTGATCCAGTAGAAGTACAATATGGCAATATTCCAATTTTACTTCCTTGTTAGGTGGGAGGGAGGGTACTAATGTGAAGTCTAAATAATTCTTGATGTACTCTACCTCTCCCTCATTTAGATGTTGTTCTGTCTTTTCAGACACATGTGTAGGTAAGTAAGGAGCACAAATTGTCTGGAATGGTGGGTTTAAGCCAGGTTTCAGAGAGTGCTAGTACATAAGGCTGGTATTGCTGTACCCAGGTAGGTAGTTCATTCAGGTTGGGGAGTAGACTTCTGATATTAATGTGGGCAATTTTGTGTCCTTTTATCCTTTCCCAAGGAGGTGGGCAAAGGTTTGGAGAATGGCCTGAATTGAGACCTGTATTCAATGTCTCGTGAAGTAAGTAGCAGCAACAAGGTCATGACAATAAAGCAGCAAAGCTTTGGGCTATCTGGGCCAAGGGTTATGCTCCATTTCATTCTTTTAATGTCCTAGCTGTGGTAGGTAGTAACCATATTATGAGGGATACATTATGTAGGCATGTTTGTTTGGAATGTACAAGTTGATTGGACATATGAACGTTTGTGTTGTTGTACTGGTTGTGATCTGGGGTGTAAGAAGGGGTACAGTTAAAGTAACAGTTGTAGAGATGTGCAGGAATATAAGTAATAGAAGAGGCATGATCACTTGTAGTAAGGTCATATTTGTAGTATTTAGATTATCCAGGAAAGATGCTGAGCAGATATCTGTTGTTCTAGATCTAATATGGTAATTGTAATTGACTGTAGTATACGTTTATGGTGGTAGATATCATGGTACTGTATAAAAAAGTAGAAGGTGATATTTTAATAGTGCAGCAGTGGGATTACTTGTGATGTTGCATTGGGCTTCAATGGGTTGTTTGCCTTTAAGGTAATCTTATGTTTTAAGTGTATTGTGCTAAGATTGGGTATCAGGGATAGTCACCTAGATGCAGGTTTATGTTGCCAGCTGTCTATATTTACCAATAAAGGAAAGTATATTCTATAAGTAGGCTGTGCAAGGGGATAGATACTGAGAGTACACAGAATCTGCTACTAACATATGTCATTTTGCAGTGCATGGGGGCAGGCTGACCCAGTGGATGTTCGTCCTTGAGTAATGAATGAGGCTCCGCAGGTGTATGGTATACTGGTAGGAAGCAGTGGGTGAGGTCATTAGCAGGTATGAGTTTGCAGGTGAAGGTAATTAGCCAGTGGACAGGACTGGCTAGGAGATGTGATTTAGTGTGGTTGATGAGTCCAGGTGGGAGTGGTGGGTGGGAGGGATATACCACTCCGGAGTGGTTACGCTCCTGAAACAATCAATGGTATTTGGCTGACTTTATTCGGCCAACTTTAAGTGTCCCAAAGTCAATGCCCCTAGTCAGGCAATAATGGCGCTGGATGCCAAACTCCACGTGGTCCTGTAGCTGCTGTCTGGTTCCTCCTGGTGGTGATGAGTGAGAAGAGGGGGAAGGGGGCTAGCAGCAGTACTGTCCCAACATGGAGCAGCCCCTGGGAGTCCTGAACTGGGGAATCTGAGCAGGGAAACACAGATAATCAGGTAAGAGGGGTGTACCTATTGAGTGTCACTTATTGCTAATCAGTCTAAAGCATGCCCCATTAGAAATATCGTTGGGGGAGTGCAGCTTGAAGTCGGGATTTCAGAAGGTAGGGTAAGGGGATATATACTTCAGTTCACTGTGGGGTGATCTGAAGGGGCAGGGGACAGCCAATGAGCATGTGAACCAGCCTATAGAGGCAGTGAAGTGCAAATTTTGAAGACTGGGACCCAGATTGAAGGCACACTTGGCTTCCCTGGCAAAGTAGAGTGAGGAAGGAAGAGATGGAGACATTTCAGAGGTGGTTGAAGGGATGGTGTCAGGAGGAGGAGGAGTACCACTTTATGGGTGTGTTTTGGATTTTTGAAACAGGAGGCTCTTCAAGGGTTATTGGTTTCACTTCACAAAAGGGGGGCTAGTGTGCATGGTCAGAAGTTTGATATCTACTTTGGCAGACATTTAAACATAACAGGGGGAGACTGAGGCTAGGGAAACCATAATGGATGGAGAACAAAAGGTGGAACCTAGCTAGCTCTCCCCCAGAAATAGGAACTATGAGTAGTGGGAATGAAAGCAGCAGGGTAGGGGTGCACAATAAGTTACATATGGGTGACAGTGAGGCTCAGAATTTCATCTGGGAACAGGAAAATCAGACAATTAAGGAGAGAAGGGGATGGAGAAAAAAGGGAAAGGGGCTGACAAAACAGAAAGGGTACAAGCACAGGCTGGAAGGCAAACTGCCTAAATGTCAGAGCATAAGTAACAAAATTTGTTAGCACCAGATGGTGGTGGCAGAAGAGAGTTAGACCTCATAGCCATTAAAGACATGGGCCACCAGGAATACCAACTGAGACCTGGTAGCACTGAGTGTGGTCGAGGTGCTAAGGGCAGCTACATTTGAACTCCTGCTTGTTTTCACTTGTTTGCACACTTGTTAGAGTACATTTGCCTTTTTGTATTAACTTTTAGTGTGCCCTGTGATTTATTGAGCACCTATTTGTTGGATTATCTCTTTGTGTGGAGGATTGCTGCCTCTAAATGTGGTGCTAGCAAATGGCAGAGACGCTTGAGGCGTGGTGGAGCCTTTGGTTTGTTAGTACTGAGTACACCATGTACAGGTGAGAGAGATGTAAGGGAAAATGATTGCCCTCTATGTCAAGGAAGGCATAGAGGCTGTAGAGGATAACGCTGTCAGGGGTTGGAGTGAGCTATCAGAATCACTGTGGGTTCAGCTCATGACAGTGTCAAGTAAAAAGCTGCACATGGGGATAGTTTATAGACCACTGTGATACAGGGAAGAGGGAGACAGGGAAATAGGGGCAGAAATTGAGAAGTGGGTTGCTAAGTGGGAGGTATTGGTGGTTGAGGATGTCAATCTACCAGACGTAGACTGAGACATTCCAGCAGCTAAGAGTGCTAGAAGTCAGGCCCTGCTAGATAAGATGCAGGACTGCCTACTGGTGCAGCTAGTCAGGGAACCCCAGGACTGGCTACAATTCTGACAAGGTGCTCATCAACTTATAAATGGTAGGTGGAATGTGGCTTGGTAGCCATTGGGGTCCAGTGACCACAGCACAATATGGTTGAAACTACTGTAGCCCTGGGCACCAGTATTCCCTCATCAAAGGCTGAGTTTCTGGATTTCAGATCAGCAGACTGATTAGATCATGGAATTGGTCCAGGATATGTTGTTTGGAGTAGATCTAATCAGGGGGTGGAGGAGAAGTAAAAAATAAATTATGGGGACATTCTCAAGCACACCAAATCATGCTTGAGAATGGTTACCAAGAGTAACAGGCACTAGAGACCAGTTTAGTCCAGTACAAAAGTCAGGGAGGCAGTGACGCTCAAAAAAGGGCCTTCATGAGCTACAAAGAGAAACAGGGGGATGAGGGAGTGAATACCAGGCAAAGATGATAGAAGCCAAGACAACAGTCAGAGATGCAAAAGCAGATATAAAGTTGTGTATTGTAGAGGGGATCAAGAGAGGGGAGAACTGTGTTTTAGATACATTAGAGAAAAAAAAGAAGATGGGGTAATGGAAGGGCTGACAGAAAGGGCAGAGTAAGAGAGGAGCATGAACAGACAGCAGCTATGCTTAATGACTACTTCTGCTGTGTATTAGTAGTAGTAGTAAACATTTGTTCTTTGAAATCAAGAAAAGGATAGCGGAATTGAGCCAAAGCTCATTTACAATGGGATCCATCATTCATACATCCATACACAACAGTATCAGAAACTTTATACACCACATTATTAAAATGTAATTAGCCGGCTCGGTGGTGCTGAGGGTTGAGGTGCTGGATGCCACACCTCACACCACACTGGTGATGGAATGGACCCGTGTGGCCGGAGGTCGACGGGGAAGAAGAGATTGAACATCCGGAGGACTGCTCTCTCTTCTCCAGGGAGGGCTAGGGAAACAATCGATCAATGAGCAACCTCTGGAGGAGGCTGGGGGGTAGCCAAAAGAGTGTTGTGGTGTATGACAGGGGTGGAGCCATGGAGTATGTTGCCTTGGCAGCTGGGATCCACAGGGGTGTAACAACCAAGAAAATACCTCCTTCCTGCCACTGATAGGTGATGGCACCTCCCACCCAAGGACCACACTCTCAGTAGTCGGGCTTGGCTGTCTCCTTGGCCAGGTTCCTCCCAGCCCAGTCTCAACCCTATAAGAAAGAGCGCCCTGGGCAGGGACAGCCCTTCCCTAGAGGGTAGACCTGGGGGATGCCCGGTGTCAGAGGGGTGAAAGGAGACCAGTCGATGTCATGCAGGGAGATAGAGTCCAGGAATGGGCGCTTGCCGGAGAGAGTTCGGTGGGGCTAAGTAGGGAAGGGGAAAAATAGAATTCGAAAAAAAAACCGTCATTAGATTAAACAGCAAAGTTGCATAATTTGTAACAAGGTGCAAGATTGCTGCAATAAATGATTCTAAACTGAACTTTGAGACTAAGATTATTTTATTAAAAAAATTGCCTAGTTAACTTTTTTCTTTATAAACACAACAGCTAAATGATTACTATGTACTGTATTGTGGCTGATAGTGGTCCCTTACCAGAAAGTGGCATAATTGCTGCTGCAAGTGGATCTCAGAAAAGGGGTAGGTGGTAGTTACAGGGGAAAGAATCAGAAAAGGGCTTCCTGCCCTGAAAGAAATATGGCTCCAGGACCAGACGGATTGCACTCAAAGGTGCTCAGGAAACTAGCATTGAAACTGGCAGCACCCCTTGCAGGGCTATGCAGTAGCTCACTACAGTCAGGGGTAGTTCTGAAAGATTGGAGGGCAGAAGGCGTGGTTTCCACTACACAAGGGAAGCAACAAGAAGCAACCAGGTAACTACAGGCCCATTAGTTTTACCTCCAATGTGGGTAAAGTGATGGAGACACTAGTCAAGGAGTACCTGTTAGACTACCTGGATGGAAATGGGCTCCAGGATAGAAAGCAGCATGGACTCATGGCAGGGATGTCTTGTCAGATCAACCTGATGATATTCTTTGACTGGGGAACTAGGGCAGCAGATAGTGACATTCAGTGGATGTGGTCTATTTTGACTTTAGCAAAGCATTTGACTTGGTACCACATAGAAGGTTGCTGAAGAAGTAAGAGGATCTGGATGCAGTGAAGGACCCAGTTAGGTGGGTGGGAAGTGGTATGAGGGGGAGACAGCAGATGGTGGTAGCAAATGGGGTTAAGTTGGGGGAGAGAGAGGTCACAAGTGGGGTGCCATAAAGGTCAGTCTTTGGACCAGTCCTTTTCAATATGTCCATCAGCAGCACAGAAGAAGAAACACAGGGCAAGGTATGTCTCTGCAGATGACTCTAAACTCTCTGGCAGGGCATGTACTGAGGATGAGGTAAGGAAGATGCTGAGGAACTTGCAGAGACTGGAAAGTGGTCCAAAATTGGACAGTTGAAATTCAATGCTAAAGAGTGCAAGGTGATACACACAGGAACAAAAACCCCAGGATGGAATATTGGATGAGAAGGGTTAAGCTAGGCACTATGTCCAAGGAAAGAGACCTGGATGGTATAATAAGCAAGTCCTAAAAACAATCCAGGCCTGGTGCTGATCCTGGGAAGGCCTTTGGGGTGAAACGGGCTGGCGGTTCCACCAATCATAGCCACCAATGCCATGCTCACTTTCCAGTCGGTCAGACAATGGGTTGAGCCCAAAATTACACAGTAATAGTCTGTTTACTACAGTTTAGAATGTTCACAAGCCCCTCAATGGTTGATCCTGGTCTGATCAGCTCACACGCCTCTCTCTCTCCTCCTTGAACACTCTGCAGTGCACAGACACCGGCCAGGAAGCAGCACTGATTGCAGTTGTACCAATCACTTGACGCCATGCAAATGAGCCTCTCTCTCTCTCCTCGCTTGCTCTTCCTTTATGGCGATTGTCGAGCAGGAGAAAATTTAAACTGTAACTTTTTTTCTCGGTTGCAATTTCAGTGGCTGGAGTGCTGTTTTGACCATTTTCTCCACAGTTCTGGCTATTTCTGTAGTGACTCTCCCAATCTGCACACAAAGCACATGAAACTTTCAAGGCACATATCTCAGTCTGTTTCCAAAAGTCCACACTACTTTTGCATTTTAAAATTGCAAGTTAAGAGTTCTATAAACACTTTCTGATGCAGAGACTAGGACACACACTTCAAGGCTTCACTGTCCATTGCAAGTTGACAACACACAAACAGCAGTCTGTTCTTTTCTGTTCTAGCTGGCACACAAACAACACATTTGGATGGCACTTTTCTGGGCAAAATCCTCTTGTCCAAAGCTTCCTTTTCTATTTGGGCTACCACACTATCAGACAGATACTAGCCATACCCTCAACAAAAAATCTCAGGTTCTCTCCACAAATTAAACAACATTAGATGAGCCCACATTTTGTTTGTGGCGCTCTCCCAATTTAAACATCTTCGGATGAGCCCCCAATTTTTGTAACCACCCCCCACTGCTACTTTACACAGTTAGCTATCCCTTGGTAACCTTGACTGGGCACAAACTACTTTGGAAATGGTACCATCCCTAGCATTGGGAATGTATACCAAGCTCATTACTTCTAGAGGTTAAAGAAAGGGGTGAGGGTGTGCAAAAGCAATGCTATTATGACCAAAACCCAGTTCCCAAGGAGATAACTTTTTGCTAGGGCTATGTTAGATCTATACTTCCGGAAGGGTACCCAGGAACTCCACACAGAAAGCAGTAACATGAATGTCCAAACCGGAGTTGGGGTTCTAGAGTGTGACTTTATTCCACAAGATGTTCTCTAAAGCAAGGGTGGACCCCCAAGGTTTACACAGCATGGCACAAGGCATTTGCAGAACAACAAAATGACTGTATCTGATAGAAACTCTATGTATTCCCATATTTCATGGGACATTGAATTCTCTTCAGTGGCAATGGCCACAACTGAACACACATTTCTTCTAGTGGCACTGGCCACAACTGAGCACACACATTTCCCATCTGGCATAGGACTTTATAACTTCTACAAGTGGCAACTGGCCACAACTGAACCATTTCTTCTAGTGGCACTAGCCACAACGGAGCACACAGAGGCTCATTACTAGCACAACCCACACCAGGGGGTAAACTTCTCTTCAGACATTGGCTACAATGTCCTGAATAACCAGGCATCCTTACAGAACCTGTAGTGCTGAACTGGTTACTCAGGATGAGGGGATGCCCACCCTTTGCTTCCAAGTCCATACTCAGCCATTCTTTCAGAGTTACACCTTAAAACTTCTTGTAAAACACTTAGGAACATGCATCTTTGAATGAACTTTCACATCCAGCATTAGGAAACACTACTCTAGGAGTATAGGAAATTAAAGTCCTGAACAATTCAATTCAATTCAATTCGTGTTTAGTTATAAAGCGCCTTTCAAAATCAAGGCGCTGTACATGACAATAAAATCCAGATCAACAATAAACAAATAAACTATAAAGAGAAAGCCAAGTTAAAAAGATAAGTTTTTAAAATAGTTTTAAAACTATCGACGGTCGGGCATTCTCTCAACTAATGAGGTAGAGAATTCCACAGGGTAGGAGCTGAGTAAGCAAAAGCACGAGATCCTGATAACTTCAAACGAACCCTGGGAATCTCTAGCAATCCCTCATTGGTGGAGCGGAGGGGGCGGAGGGGGCGATAGGGAATCAGAAGATCTTTCAGGTAACCGGGTCCCTGATCATGTAGGGCTTTAAAGGTTAGTAAACCAACCTTAAAGATGATACGCCACCGCACAGGCAGCCAATGCAGTTCGCGAAGCACGTAGCACAGGGGTATTGTGACTGGTTCGAGGTCCCAGTCAAAAGCCTGGCTGCAGCATTCTGCACTAGCTGCAGGCGGCAGATATCAATCCCTGGAAGCCCTAGTTATAGGGAATTACAGTAGTCCAAACGGGTTGTAACAAAGGCGTGAACCAAAGTCGGAAGATCCTCCTGGGGAATCAGGTGTTTCTCCCGGGCGATATTCCTCAGATGATAAAAAGAGGTTTTGACAACAGCTGAGACCTGAGATTTCAGGGTCAGACCATCGTCAAAAATAACGCCCAGATTTTGCACCTGTCGAGAGCTAGAGAGCGGCACCCCACCAAGTGATAAGCCTGGTGGATGTGCCACACCCAAGCCCCTCCCAGGATGATCTGGGCCCACAACCAATACCTCGGTCTTATCCGGATTAAGCTTCAACCAGCTTGAACTCATCCAAATTCTGATTTCATCCAGACAGTTGTTAAGTACAGAGGGTGCATCACTGATCTGGGAGAAAGGATAAATACAGCTGAGTATCATCCGCATAGCAGTGAAAACTCAAGCTGTATCTCCTGATGATTTCTCCTAATGGCAGCATATACACTGCAAACAACATGGGAGCTAAAATGGAACCCTGCGGTACCCCACATGGTAGGGAGAAGGTGTCAGAGGAATAAATTCCAGTGACAACTCTCTGAGACCTACCAGTGAGGTAAGAACGAAACCATTCGTGCACTGTATCAGACAGTCCACAAAAAACCCGCAGCCACTCCAATAGCACCTCATGGTTTACAGTGTTGAATGCAGCAGAAAGATCAAGAAGGACCAGAATGGTATAAGGCTTTCGATCTCTGGCCATTAGGAGGTCACTCAAGACCCGAACAAGGGCAGTCTCAGTACTATGCCTTTTTCTGAAGCCAGATTGGAGAGTATCAATGTGCAATAGTCTGCCTCTGGATCCCACAATTGTCAGCCAACTTTAAAACTGAGAACAGTCTCAAACTTAGAACAGAACTGGTGTACCTTTCCCATTTAACCAGAGAAACACCCAAATTACAGGTACTTTCTTCAGGAAGCAAAAAGTTAAATCTACTCACTGTTAGAAGAGTACAGGCAGCTTCAAATTGTCCTGGATCAAATAGGGGGTTGCCAATAGGATCCACTCTCTAGCAGTCCTTTTCATCCCTCTGGGGATGAAAATCAGGAGCATTCTGCTGTAGACAATGGTTTCCACCATTTCTACTGGCAGGCTGGTGACTTTCAGGACTAGGGTGAGAAAATAGGTTCTCCTCTCAGAGCCCACAGCAGCTCTCACTCCTCACTCTTGAATTGCTGACACAGAACTACTACAAACTGAACTAAGATTCTAAAACTCCCCACTCACAGCCATATGCTGTGGCTTATGCTGCTGCGAGAGTTCTAAATGACCTCATCTCTCTCATCTCAGCTGAGACGAAGTAAACAAGAGAGTGAGTAGGTGAAAAACCTATTTAACTACTCATTCACCAGCTGCCTTACCTACTTAGCACAGACACTGATGGGATTCTAGTAAACCCAGGGGACTGGGTGGTTACACCTAAACTCCATAAAATGTGATAATAATGTTTTATGGGCTAAATGGATCTCATTATCCACTTGGTTATAATTATGCAGACTAGACTGGCTTAATGATGTGCTTGATGGGGTATGATACCTGTGGTGGTGATCCTCTGAACTGACTAATAATTGCCCTTAAGGCCAACTTATTGTCAGACATGGAGCAATAGGCATTGCAGGGTGTAAATAGGACAAGCAGCAAAAGTGACAGTCTGGTTTGGCTTTGAGTATGCTCTACATTGAGGTAGACATTTCTCAACTCTGTATATTTGATTGCCAGTAATGTTTTGTTCAGAAAAATTGCCAATTGCTGGAAATGATTTAGATAACCCCATTAGCATGTCACAGCAGGAGGGTTGGGCATGTCAATTAAGGTAAATTACTGATGCCTCCTTAGCTTTTTATGAATTCATGGAGACTTTCATTTTTATATTTCTCCCCAGGTGTTAGGTAGAATTCTTATTTATTCTAAGGAGTTACGTTGTATGGGTTAAATGGATCTAATTGCCTACCTGGTTATAAGTATGCAGACTAGAGTGGCCTAACAGTGTGCTTGATGGGGAGGGTAACCTGTGATGATGCTCATCTGAGCTGACTAATAATTGCCTTTAAAGTGAATGTACTGTAAGACACAGAGCAATACATATTGCAGGGTGTAAGTAGCAAAAGTGACAATTTGGTCTGACTTTGAGTATGCTCTGCATTAAGATGTATTTATCTCAACTTTGTATATTTGATTGCCAATAATATTCTGTTCAGAAAATGATCAGTTGTTGGAAATGATTCAAATAATTCCATCAGTATGTCACAGCAGGATATATGGAAATGTTAACTACCTATGCCTCCTTAGCCCATAATGAATTTAGGGAGTCTCTGATTTTTATTTTTTTGGTTTTTACTTTTCTCCAGATGACAGATAACTTGTTCTTCAAATTTTTAATTATTTTAAAATGTTACTGCCTTGGAAAAACAAGCTGTTTGTATACTGTGCTCTTTCCTATTTGATGGAGTTATAAAAGTCTAAAAGTGGGAAAATAGGTGTTATTGTTACACTGTTTATAACGGGTCAGAAGGGTGACCCCTCCTGTTATAGACCTAGTACTTTACTCCCAATTACCATGAAAATTTGCTCATGATTATTTCTGAAAAAACTTTAAAGTATGGGTCGAGGAAGAACACTTATTATCACAATATCAATATGGGTTCAGAAAATGTTTCAGTACTCTAGACTTAAGATTTACTTTGAACTTCATTATTCAGGACTATGTATCTGAGAAAAAAAGTTAAAATCTATGCAGTGTATATGGACATAAAAGTTACATTTGACCCAATCAATAGAAACATTTTATGGGTATTCTTAAGAAATATGCTCCAGATCAGAAGCTCTTAAAGCCTTTACACGTGTTATACACTAGTACAATACATAAAATAAAATATTCAAAGGAAAAAAAACTGGATGGAATCAATTAATATTGCTAATGGGGCAAACAATGATGTTTTTTAGCCCTAATTTTATTTTAATTTTTATGTTAAGACAGGTATTAGAGCATTACATAGAGAACAGTGGATGGGCAACTATGTAGAACCACTGTTCTGCCACAAAGGGGTCCTGATTCCCTATGACCTCAAGAGGGAAGCTTGAGAGGTTCATGGGAATCACAACCCCAAAGTGGCAGAACTCACTGGCTCTGCATTTAGTTGCCCATCCACTATTTTTATAGTTTATGGTGTCCCCAAAACAATTTATATATAGTTTGATCACTTTGTATTTTATCTTTAAAGAAAAAGTAACTGCCACGGAGAGTTAGAGCTGGTTGCTAGGGTGAGTTGCATGGTTGTTAGGGACCAGATGTCCCTACTTTTGAATCATGAACTTCTATCGGTTGACAATCAGGTTTGGGTGGAATTTTGAAGGAAAAAAAGGTGGCTGTTCCTCTCGCTTAGCAAGAGGACATTCAGTGTGAGGACAGGGGTTTATTTTGTGAGTAATTTTAAATATCTGTTTGATCCTGCATTGTATTAATATAAAAGTGAACATATCTGGTTGATCCTGCCTTTTTTTCTGTATCTGGTTGATCCTGCATCTGTCAGATTGAGCTACCGCTGTTTAGTTTATCTGGTTGATCCTACAGTTTCTGTTACCTCAGAAGTTTCTGAATGTGTGTTGCTCGTGTGCTTTTCAAATCTACTGGAAAGCTATTCTACCACAAAAGGGTAGAATTGCATTCCATGACCTTTCAACTGTGATAGAATAACATTGAAGTAGAGCTGGAAATTGGGTAACACCATACAGTATAAGAGGCAGACACTTTTCCCCCCACAATAAACAATAAAGAAATAAAAATAGTGATGTGTACAGATGATGTAACTTTACTTTTATGTGCCCTGCTGGAACTAGAAAGAGCCATAATAAAGGTTATGGAACATCTTAAAAGTCTGATGCTGGAACTGAATGTCTCAAGACCAAAATAATTTTTTTTTTTGTGGAAAAGACCGGAAAATAACAACAAATGGAACATAAATGGGCACCAGCAATGAGGTAAAGCAATGACTATATGCACTTCTTGAATAAACAGGCAGGAGATCATAAACAGCCTTATCATATCCAATCTTTACTTGACAGAAAGGTTGTTTTCATGACAGTGTAATATGATGATGCAAACATTTCTTTTCATGCTACATAAGTACCAAACTTACCAAACTTTCTTCTTGGCTCAATTGCCTCAATCCAAATCATTACAAGTGAAAATAAAAATAGATGGACACCAGTTTGAGGAAATACTGTAGAAAGCTACTGTTAATTAGAAGGTTATTTTGACGCTTTATAGTCATGGAAACAGCAAGTATGTTATTTAAAGGAAACTTCACGCATAACTAGTATTGGAATAAGTATATTTTAGTGCCATGTGAAAATAAAATTCCACCAGTGGAATTATCATGAAAGTCAGAATTTCACTTCTGTGAAATTTCAGAATGCACTTTACCAAGTTTCACAAAATTGTGACTTAGAATGATGGAATGATTGTATGAATTGTGGATTAAAGTATTGAACTGCGGAAAAAAATCATAGAACTGATCACTGTACTGCAGAAAGATTGCATGTATTTATTTATTTACATATTTAAAATCTGGCAACTGGAAAAGGCACACTGCGCTGAGGCTCATTTCCAGGTATGATCCTGGGATGGGGATACAAACAAAACACATGGTTGCAGAGCCATAAACAAAAGTATACAATCACAGGCTTGGGTTATAAAAAAACAATAAATAAAGTGAAGTAAAAAATATACAGTCAGTTTGACAGCAGCAAGATCAAATCAGAGCAGGAAGTGCAAATAGTATGAAACCTCCTGCAGATTTAGGTGTGATCAAACAGAGATGGCTATGGAGGGAGTAGGGGTGAGGCAGAGGCAGAGGATGGGGAGGGACAAGGGCAAGAGGTGACAAGAAGGAGTCAGACGAGGTGTTTGAAGGCAGCATAAGAGGCAGCATTTAAGAGGTCTAGGGGGAGCCAATTCCAGGGGAGTGAGAGGTGGTATGAGAAGGCAGACTGACCAGCTGTTGATTTGAGATGAGGGAGGGAGAATGAGCAGGTGTCCCTGATGCACAGAGCATAGGAGGAGAGAGTATCCAGGGATAGATGAGTGGAGAGGTAAGGTGGGAGAAACCCAAACCAGAATTTAGCAATGAAGGATAAGGAGTGAGTTAGCCTTCTATGGGATCAGGGTGAAATTGAAAGAGAGAGGAGTATAGAGAGCAGTGGTGAGTACTGGAGGGGGGTTGATAGTAAAGCAGCAGAAGGAGTTTAGGAGAGTATCAAGTTTGGAGAGCAAGGCAGTAGGGGCTGTGCCATACACAACATCAGCATAATCGAAGATTGGTAGTATCATTTTAGTAACCAGCTCCCGAAGAATAGGGAGTGAGAGGGAGCCCCTATTATGACAGAGTATGCTGTGTTTGGGGCGGAGTTTAGAGCAAATGGCATCCACATGTATGATTAAATCCAGGTGGCTATCCAGCCATACACTTAGGTATTTAAAGGTGGGAACAGTTTGGAGGGGGGAGCCACCTTGGGTGAAGAATACTGGTGGGGCCTGGAGTTTGGCAAGTTTCTGTCCAGAGCCAAAGGTCATAGTGACAGTTTTCTTGGTGTTTACTCTTAGTAGGTTATCTTGGAACCAGGACAGGACACTGCTGAAATCTTGCTGGAGAGGTTGTTGTACTTCAGTGGCAGAGAGTCCTGAGGTATATATTACAGTGTTGTCTGCATAATGTGGATAGTGGACTTAGTGCAGATGCAGGGGAGGTAGTTTATGAAAGCAGAAAAAGTATAGGTCCATTGATGGACCCTTGAGGCATGCAAGTTGGATTTGGGAGGGGGGATTCAGAGTTTGCTATCAGTATTGTTTGCTACCTGCCATAGAGGTAGGAGCTGAACCAGTTGGTGATGGGGGTGGCCAGACTGACCAAGTGGAGCTTTTTTATCAAGAGTGTGGTGGGGACAGAATCGAATGCTTTTGCCAGGTCTATGAAAATTGTGGCAGTAATGTGACCTTTTTTTTTTTAACTTGTTTAACCAGGAATAGCACAATAAGCTGAAAGCTTTTTTACAGGAGTGACCTGGGAGCACAGGGAAGTTAAGTGACTTGCTCAGGGTCACACAGTTTGCAAGTAGAAGCTGTGGGATTCAAACCCAGGTCTGGTCTGCTGGATGTCACCAGATTTGCAGTTCAGAGCCTTAAACCACTGCACTATACTGCCTCCATACCTTGATCCTTGGTTGTGAGGATCAAGTCAGTGATTCACAATAGGGGAGGATGTATTGTGGATTGATACATTAAACTGCAGAAAAGAATTCCTCAGTTCATGTGTATCATTCTGCAGTTCTGCCAGAAAATCTCATGAAAATTCCCCAAACCTATTTTTGGAGAATTTGGATTTCACCAAAGACAGAATTTTGGAAAATGTAATGACATTTGCAACATTTTTGCAAATTCAGAATTCACTGTTTCTGCCCTGCATTGATAGCTTTGAAACATACTTTGCAGGAAATTCCTGTAAATTATGAGCACAGCTTATACAGCTTAAATAAAAAAAAAAAAAAAAACACTTATGCATAGTAGTGAATTTAGAGTTTAGAGATCAAGCAAAATAGAATAGCAGAAGCAGAGTCAGTGCAGAACTTTCTAAGCCTTTTTGATATTCAAAGGGACACATCTTTATATTTCAACCGGTCTCAATATGGAAAACAGGCTTCCAAAACAATGCTGGATTGAAACAGCTTTAAGAAAACCAGCAAATAATACATTTGTAGCACTTCATTCTACATTAACAAAAATAGCCTAAAGGAAATATTGCAAATACCAGTTCAAGGAAGCCCTAGATCATACCCACCAAAAACTGTGCAAAGATTAATAGATGTGTCAATTATGTCAATCCAATGTAATTTTAGGAATATCCATACCCAGGACAACAACACCATAAATAGTTAATTTAAAGATTTGTTTGAACAGAGACATATTTGCTTAAATGTGATAATAAAAACCTTTGAACCATGTTTTGCAAATTTAGCTGAGGGGTGCTCAGGGAGTTGCAAAAGAATGTATGTGCAAAAAGGAAAGTCTGATTACAATTCTACACTTGCTTTTCTCATGCAAAGGTCTGAGTGCTAAAAGAATAAGGGGGATAGAACCTGTTTCGTACAAGAACACATTTTTATCAGAGGAAAAAATAGGCTATTTATTGTTCCCTCTAACTCCCTCAATTGTATATTCTGTTGCCAATTTTGCACTTCAATCAATGTATAAATCATGGAATGTCTGAAATGTACTTCACAGTTCGATATGTTTTTATTAATGTTTTTCATCTTGTTGATTGAATATATTATAATAAACTTGAACTGACTTGAACTATTTATTTTGGTTCTGTATTGCCCTCTCCATGACCATGATCAGATCATATCACATAATAATGTTCATTCACTTTATTTGCTATGACCCCCACTTTATTAGCTTGTTTTGGTTACTGTTTAGATGTACTAACCTTTATAGCTTGAGTTTTGCTTTGCATAATTTAGCCCATATGTAACTATTCCTCTGGACTATGTCAGCCTGCTGACTGCTGCTGTCCTCCTTGGAATCCCCAAGAAAACAAAATGCTGCATCTCATGAGAATATCCTGGTTGGGATCATTTCAAATAAATAAATAACTGAAGTAATGACTGGATTAGTTTAAAAAGTGATCACATTTTCTGTCTGCTATTTCTGGTGCTACTAGCTCTTTTTTCATTCTTTTAATGCTCCTTTTTGTTAAGCTGGCCTTTGGCCCCCTCTCAGTATGCATCACTCCCAGCCCCATTGCACCATCTTCTCCATGGACATAGCTTCCTATTTGCATTCTCATCTTGGTCACCCCTCCCAATTGTGCCCTTCAGAATGGGGAGGTCCTTCAGGGGTGCTCAGTCTGGTTGCCGAGGGAAGAGCCCAGGTGGCTGCCATAGGAGATTCTACTTGGGCTCTGGCTTAACCCCTCCCTTGCTTCTAAGATTCCCTTATGTCTTTCCCATGCATTCTTAAATCCTTTGACCATTCTAGCCCATGCCACCTCCTCTAAGAGGCTGTTCCCAGCATCCACCACCCTCTCCGTAAAGTAATACTTCCTTATGTTTCCTCTCTGCCGCCTCCACTTCAGTTTCATATTGTGACCCCACGTCCTTGAATATATTTTCCTTTGGAAAATGCTCCCTTCCTGTACCTTGTTTATTACTGTGAGTTACTTGACTGTCTCTCTCATATCCCCCATTCCCTCCTGTCTTCTAGGGAGTACATATTTAAATCTTTAAGCTTTTCTTTGTAAGGCTTTGGATGCAGACCCTGCATCATTTTAGTTGCCCTCCTTTGCACCACCTCCACCTTATCAATGTCCTTTCAGAGATGGGGCCTCCACAACTGCACACATTATTTGGGGTGGGATCTCACCAGTGATCTATACAGGGGTATTATTACCTACCCCTTTCTGCTGGTAATACCCCTCCCTATGCATCCAAGCATTCCATTGAGATGCTCGACCTCCCTCCCTTGGCTGACTCCTGGCAATCCAAGCTTTCTCTCAAACCCAGGTCGCAAGTGGTAGCATTACCACTGCTTCAATGGGCCATGTTATTAGCTTTTTAAAATTAAAATCATACTATGTGAAAAGAGCATGAAATAACTCTGGTGCCCTGGCCATCTATCCCTCTTACAATACAACCACTAAACTTGAGCATGACTGTGAGAAAAAGTTAGTGGTGTATAATGGCTATTCCATTTGCCTGCACACCCTCACTGTACCAATAGAAAATTCTAATGTTAAAGCTGGCCCAATGGATAGATGGCAACCAGTCATGCAGCAGTGTGGGAATGCTAGGATATGAAGTGATCTTAGCACTTGGCCGAAGTAGAGTGAAGGGTCATAGAGATACTGCAGTCACTTGCTGGAGATGAGCTT
The DNA here is from genome assembly GCA_016271365.2 of Neoceratodus forsteri. NCBI lineage: Eukaryota > Metazoa > Chordata > Ceratodontiformes > Ceratodontidae > Neoceratodus > Neoceratodus forsteri. Next base: position 783,290,416 of record CM028133.1, read on the forward strand.
AGGATCTCTCTGCAGCCAGTTTGTGAATGGGACTTACATTGGTCTTGCAGGAGACTGATCACTTGTGACCTGCAACTGAGGTAAGGTGGTAGCAGTGTGTCAATAAAAATGGGTGGGAGAAAGGATTCAGGGCAAGCATCAGTGCCAACTGTGTAGTATCTCCGACCCCTTCTCCCAAAACACTTTATTCTGAAAATAAGCTGAAATGTAGTCTAAAAGAAAATCTATAATGATTTCATATTTGTTTGCATATATATTTATTCAGATGAGGACACCAAAGACCAGTGAATGTCCAGAGCAGAAGGACATGGTGACACGGGAGGTCAGACGCACCATTATGGAGAAACCTATGGAGAGGTATTGGAAGTGGTCTGAGTTTGAGTGAGGTTACCAGGGAGGATGGAAACATATTTGTTGTGCTGCTAGGGCTGCTTCTTGGACACTATCCTGTCTGTAGAAGGCAGGGGTACATCTTCAGCCACCACATGCTGGTTGTTGCTATGAAGAAGCGTGTTATAAGTCTGACATGGCAACTCTATGGGAAGAAGTCTAGCAGTTTGGGGAATGCTGAGAGGGAGCTAGGGTGCAGGAAATAGGATAGTTATGTATCTGGTATTCTGTCAATGCTGTGTGATGTACACCTAACATCGAATTTCCCAGCTTTTTATACTTTAATAAAACCCCTAACTGATGCATTAACATAGTGTTTTGCAATGAATATATATATATATATATATATATATATATATATATATATATATATATATATATATGTATGTAGGTTTTATCCTCCTGGGGTGACCAGGTGGCTGTTCAGCCCTTTCCCTGGGTAGCCAATCTGACTGCCTTGCTAATTCTGGGGGTTACATCCCCATGGATTTCCCCTTCTTGTGGGGCTGGGAGGGCTGGGAGGGCCATCCTCCCAGAGACTCTCATCCAGTTATCCCCTTACCCTATCGAGTGGCAGGCCAGGCCTCAGCAACTCAGGCATGGATACATAAACTCCAGTCCCCTTTCTATTTTTCTCCTTGATTTTCTTCCTTCTGAGGCTACTTCAAACATAGAGGATGCGCACACATGGAGGCACGCATGTGCTCCAGAACCACTTGCCTGTTCCATCCACCCAACTCGTGCCTGCCTCACAAACAGCAACTCTACTGCCAGAACTCCACCTGGTGGCAGCCAAGAGTAAGGACATCCCACTCCCCCCAATCTGGGAGAGGAGAGCTGCCAAGTGGCCACTTGATCCTCTCCCATCCCTCCCTCTCAGCTAACCCCTGGTAACCCAAACTAGTTACAAAACTCAGGTCAACAAAGTGGTGAGAGGTGAGAGGTGAGAGGTGAGAGGTGAGATGCTGTCAGCATCTCAGCCCTCTGCATTACTGGGCGCACTTTCCATGACTATTTTTGAAGAAAAATACAATATACTGGAGAGAAAACATGTCCATAGATATACAGTGCTAAAGGTTAATCCATCCTGTTAAATGTCCTTTGATAAATGATATATGTGTTTAACAAAAATAGTATTTGTTAGTGAAAAATAGGATTTGACATTTTCATTAAACAATACACTGTGTAGATACTCAGTCATTTTTGAAAAGAGAGAAACTGTTTTAACTAGTATATTGAAGCTGAAAGCTTATATATGCTACGGCTCACCCCTGTTTTTTTCAGCCCATTGCCTCAATGGGATGGCACTTCTCTGCAACTAAAAAGTTAATGATGGAACTGTAACTATTGTCTTCTCATTTTCATGCTAATCATATAGTAAATGAGGGAGGGAGAATATATGGTTGCCACCAAAAATGCAAGGTGTCATCCATGTACAATGCTACTTTTTGTTCCCCTCCCCCCTCCGCTGTGATCCCTTGGTTATCCATATTGCCCCAAATAGCTATGGCTAAAGGTTCAAGACTCAGAGCAAATACAAGAGGGGACAGCAGGCAACTTTGCCTTGTACCCTCCATACCTGAAATCTGTCAAAGACATGTCCATTCACCGGGACCACCACTTCCAGGTTAGTATACAGGGAGGTGACAGCTGTAATAAATTTTGAGCTCAAAGAAACCCTTCACATGGCAGCCACCATAAAGGCCCAGTCCACCCTGTTACAGGCCGTCTCAGCATCTATATTTATAGCTAACTGGAAGACCCTCGGATACAATGTTTCTTGATTTTTTTTTTTATTTTGTCCCCAAATCTTCAACATACTCATTTTATGACTCCCTCTTATAAACAGGACATGTGGCATTTACAGAATGCGCGCCAAAATGTAATTTTGTGCTGCAAGTATGAAAACATGTTTGGGCCAAGATTTAAAAAATGACACCAGTTACTTTCATGAGGTGATGTGAACAAATGGCTATGATGAAATTTTGGAGTCAAAATATTGAATTTTTCTTTTATTTCCATTTAACTACGAAGGAGGATGGGATAAAAAAGATCAGTTTCCAGCCACAAAAATTACCATAGTTATGATGGAGCATGGAAAAAGTTCAGTTCACATTCATAGCTTTGTTGTTTTTTTAGTATTTTTACCCCGGTTTTCATACACAGTCTTCCTATGACCTCATGTCATTAACTCGGGTGAACATTTTCAAATCCTGCAAGAAAGGTGATTTTGCAGAACAATTGCAAAAAAATCACCTTTTGGGATGAATCTAAGAAATTTTACCTGCCTTGTTCATGAGGTGTAGTTCCAAATTGGCCATGTTGAATGTTTAGTGAAAATATATTGCAAATTAGTCAAGTTATGAGTGAACATTGAAGCATTTCAATTTTCACTTATAACTTGGTTATTTTACCATATTTTTCCATCGAATTTCTAACATACAGTGCCACCCACCAGGATGAAGCACGTTAGTGCATGAATATTGCATGTTAGATAACTGCCCTGAAAAGTGCCACTGTGAATGCAGAATTAGGTGGATTCAAAGAAGCTGACAGCAGGTGGTGCATATGCACTTTCATTTCCTAGCTTGCTCAGTAGAGCGAAATTGTAAATGCAAGCTTTTCATGTTGTTGCCTTAGTGACTTGTTCAATATCTGGATTGCAATTGTTCTTATCATTTATTATTATATCTGTGTGGTAACATTATTCAACCAGTTTACTTATTGAGTCATTATGCTATCAAAATATAGCACCCCAACACTACAAACAAACTGGAATTATTTCATATACTTTCTGTGAGCTTTATATTGATATGGCTAAATCAGAAATTTCTTTTAAATATGAGTGTCATTATACAGGTAGCAAGGTTTGTTTAATTGGGACAAGCAGATACTATCAAATCTACATCTGACTGTCCATTTACATGAATTGAAATACAGTACAGCAGTGCTCCATTCCTCCCACCAAAAAATTTACATCAGCATTTTCAGATTTATTGTTGTCACTGTGATGCATGTACATGTAGTAATCATAAGACAAAGAACCTCAGTGCAAAAGGACTGTGGCAAGGGTTACCCCATAGGGCATTGGCCATAAAGCCAAGTTTCAAAGAAATACAGAATCACACATAACCCCATAATGTAAAGCATCATGGGATATGTATGCAAATCACCATACAATTTTAGGCTGGTTCAGCTTTAAGTAGGAATGCGTGGAGCCAAAGGGCCTCTCACACAATCTGCAAAGAATGCAAACAGAAGACACAGACCTGTGTTTCTTCCTACCCAGGACTCATTACTGTGCCTAGTTTGTATGACACCCCAGGGGAAAATAAACCAGACCTTAAGCTGGTCTTACGGGTTTGAGTCATGGTGAGCCCAATGGTCGTGGTGCACTGAGGTTCTTTGTTTTTTGTTTTTGAGGGGCTCACCATGACTCAAACACACTAATGAGTTCAGGGTAAAATTTCATAGTGATTTGCATATACATCTCGTGATGCTTTGCGTCATGGAGGTATGCCTGATTTTGTATTTGGTTGACTCCATGAAAAGGGGTTACCAATGGTGTCCCAAAATGTACATGCCATCTATAAACTATGCAAAACCTGTGCCCAGTGAATGACTATACTGTAGGAAATGTGTGATGTGTAGAGATAAACTACATAATATGAGTGTTGCCAGTTGTTAATTTCCTCAAGAAAGAAATATGAGTTGTCATAAAATCTGTAATTTTTTGTGCCTAATTTGTGATATTGTGGCACACACTGTTAACAGTATTCATTATTTTAATAACAAAATGCTCTTTACCACAATAAACTGCTTTGACTTATTGTCCTATGTCCAGACTTTGTTTTCAGACCATTTAGTTAATATTAAATGTGCCTGTATAGCACTTCCACAGCAGAGTGAATGTGGTAGCTAAAGTAACCACTTGTGTCTCCAGTGGTTATGGTCATTGTTTGTCCACAAAATGTACTTATTTTAATAAATCCTCCAGAAATTGCATTGTGTTTTGATCAGGGAGCTTCTGCAAAAGACACAGTGTTAAGTTTCACTGGAGAATATTGCACTGCAGGAGCGCTGTGTCTGACCTTCGCTCCCATGGTCTCCTGGTATCCAGAAGTCCCAGAAGTGTGTTCACTCCCACCCTGGAGCGTCCTCCCACCCCCTATAATAATTTGGAGGCAGTATAGGGCAGTGGTTTAAGGCTCTGAGCTGCAAATCTGGAGACCTGGGTTTGAATCCTACATCCCCCACTTACATACTGGGTGACCCTGAGCAACTCACTTAACTTCCCTGTTCTCCCAGGTCACACCTGTGCTTAGTGTGCCACTCCTGGTTAAACAATTGAAAAAAAAATGTTAGTGCATTTATGTGCACCAAGAGTGGGGAAGGCTGTCAGAGTGCTTAAAAGCACAAGAATTTGCATTGGAGTCCCATTCCTGCTCTTGTCAGCTCATAGAACAATCCCGGTGACTTGCCAGCAGCATCTCAGTTACATGAGCAGCCACCTGGAGCCCAGGTAGGCCATTGTTACTTTCAGGTCTAAGAATACAACTGCAGAGCGGCTCGTACAAATGGAATGTTGCTTAGAGTACAGTGTACATCTGTACATATTTTGGGGGCTTATTCTAGCAAATAGTATAGTGATTTGGGGATTTTAATGAGCATTAGAGCCCCGATGCAGTGTTTGGGGACTACAAATGAATTGTAGTCTCTGTGTGTTCACCACCAAATGGGGCTCATTCTCAGTATTGCTATGTATATCAGGCTGTGAAGTTGGTGGAAGAAAATGTTTCTGTGCACTTACTGTGCAGTACAAATGTGAACATTTGAATATATTTTTTTCTTGTGAAATAAGGCTTGGAAGCATTGTAATCATGGAGTGGGGTACAGTTTAAGTAATGAAGACCCCCAACATTACGTGACTCTGGCTTCTTTCTGTTTTACAAATTTCCAATGGGCAGTTATATTGTACAAATGCAGTCTAGCATTATCCAGCAGTTTTAATTACTGACACATTTCTTTTGGGTAAGTTAAGTTGTTTTTTTTGAGGGGGATTTGGTGGAACAGTTTTAATGGGCCCCAAAGGCCAAGCACCCAGGTGTGTGTGTGTGTGTGTATGTGTCTGTTTTCCAAATGCAGCCTTAACAAAAAATTATTGTGTTCACAGAAGTGATTTTGTGCTTGGTATATGATTTTTTTCACACTATTTCTAAGGCTGTGTGATTTGGCTGAAGTTTGGGCCTCCTTGTTCTTGTACCAATCGTGCAGTTGTAGTCCTTATTTGAAGTGGTTTTCTAACAAAAATAATACAGTAATTGTATCACATGAGAAATGTAAACTACAGATGAGTTCTGTGTTATTACTAAATGTGATTTAGGCAAATTTTTCCTTTTTGTCAGTACCTTTGGTCTTTGTTACTTTCAGCACCATGTGCTTGGGGTCCCCATTATGTTAGCCACCCATACAATGTATTTTATTAAAATAAAGAATCCTTCATGTAAACTGTGCTATTGGGATGGTGTATTTCAGCTTTCTATTTATTTGGGGCTTGATTCAGCAATTATCCGAGTTTTATTTTTTCAGAGTTTGCATTTTGGAATGCTGTTTGTGGTCTTGGTTACTTTAGGCAAAATGTACTTGGGGTCCTCGTTACGTTAGCCACCGTTAAACTGTATTTTATTAACATAAAGAACCCTTCAAGTAAACAGTGTTGGTGGGATGGTAAATTTTAGCTCTCTGTTTATTTGGTGCTTGATTCAGCAATTATCTGTGTTTTATTTTTTTCAGAGTTTGCATTTTTGCCTGCTGTTGTGGTCTTGGTTACTTTAGGCACCATGTGCTGGCAGTAGACCAAGAATTCCCAGAACACCCCTATCTCATGCAATATTTTGTTAATATGTTGTTTGCCATGGTATTTCACCGTCTTTCTGCTCACAGGGAGTGTTGTTTAATGTTATTTCACAACACCTCCCTTCTTCTGAGACCCATTATGATTTTCCTGTGGTATTCATGCCAAGGCTAGCACGTAAACAAGGTGGAGCTGTGAGTAGTTTGGTGCCATTCATTCTTGAATTGGCAAAATATCCCCTGAGCAGGGAGGGCATGGGTTTACTGTAAGTGGTTTATGCTTTATGTGTGAAATAGCATGACATCCCTTCTTTTGGAGTGACAAGATGCCAAAATGTGCATGTAACCACACATTTGCCCCACATTGCCCAAGGTGTGGATTTGGGGGAGTACTTGGACTACAAATGTGTGGAACAGTGATTAGCATGGTAACTGATGATCTACTGCCCCACAGTACACAAGCAATATGACATCGCTGACTGTGACATCAGTGCTACTTAGGAACAGCAAGTAAATGACTGCCAGTGCAATCGACGGTGAAGTTACTGAGATCATAATGCTGATGCTGTATTGTGGGGCAGTAGAGTTGTCAACTGCCAGCCTAACATCTGCTAAATACATCCAGCACAGTATTATCACATCACAACTTTCTGATGAGAAAAGAAATATATCTCGGAGAATAGAAAGTTACTATGGACTTCTAGTTCAAGTTTATGTTTTCCTGGCTGCTTGTTTTGGCTCCAATAGCTCTTTACCTTTGTGTCTTCACGTGGAAAACCCTTACCACATTCTTGCATGCCCATCTTGTAATGGTTTTTAACAAAATCAGTCTCCTCCTCCTTATCTGTGTGTTCGCCAAGTAGGAATCCATTGCCACGTTCTTGAATGCGCATCTTGTAGCGGTTCTTAAAAAAACATTGTGTTCTTTCCTCCTTAACTGTGTGTTGTTCAAGTAGAAAAGCATTGCCACTTTTCTGCATGTGCGTCTTGTTACAGTTCTTAGCAAAATGTAGTGTAGTTTCCTCCTTAACTGTGGGTTGCCAGTGCTAATGCAGAAATCTCGTATACGTACTGCAAGAACTATCTAACCAAACAGCCAGCCAGTGATCGGTGTAGCCATTCCATTCACACTTTCTTTTGTTTTGGAGCAATGACATTAAATAAAATGTGCTTGGTAATATCAAAACCATACCAGGGACCCGCCAAATACAAAGTGCAAATCAGTGAAAGCAGGAGTGATTGCAGTCAGAGACTTAACATGCTTCTCCAGACAATGCCAATGAGAGCTACCATGTGACAACAGAAGGTATGTAGGACAGTGGACAGTCAAGCAACAACATCTTCTGTGCCCACTTCACAAAAGACTCATATTTGCCTGCTGCACACTGAACAGTCACATGAGCCAACACCAGAATCTTCTGAAACCAGTGGTCACTCAGCTGAAACTACTTCCAGGATTCCTGTATCAGTGACCATCTGTACTAATCAGAATGACATTACCTCAAATGATGTAGCCCCCACAACAAGTGCCCAAACTGATCTTCCCGAGGACCCATGTGTTCTGCTACCCCCACACTCAGTGTGTAGCCAGCAAAAACAAGAATCATGCCTTCAGGCCCAATTGAAGTCAACAAACTGTATGCTGTTTACTAATCAAACGCATTCTACATTGGTGAGGTCACAGCAGTATATAAGCACCTGCACACCTTCAAAATCCTGCACCAGCATGGGGATTCAAAATTTACATGGCAACAGTTTTATGACTATGACAATGTAAAATATACCTGAATATTTTATGGGCCACTACAGCGTCAGGGAGATAGAATCTTTAAAATTAGCACTGAAGTATGGAAGAAATATGTGGAAAGCATTCCAGACTGAGGCAGAAATGGGATTAGGAGTGTATTGGAGCTTGTCACCTGAGTTGAAAGACATGTCTGCTGACCATAACAATTAACAATCTTTTACAAATGAAATGAAATACATTTAGCTAAAATGCTTTGAAATAATTTTCATTTGCTTGTAGTACAAGAATAGTTTGTTTTCCAGCCATAAACAATGGACTTAAATGTACTGCAGGGAAGGAAGGATGATTTAAAACAGATCTTGTAAATATTTCACATTTCTATTGCTTGATGTTGGATGGTTTGTGTTATATAATGGATAGTGCTAGTATTATGTAATGAACGATAGCTTTAGTAAAACCGTTTCCCCTCAAAAAGGTCTTTGGTGTCCATGTTACGTTATGTGTGCAGCCTTAAAGATGCATTAACCTCATGCCCATATCAGGGAGTTATCAAATACCACACCCCATATTCACTGGTAGAGTACACAAGTTAAACCCAGTAACAAATGTTTCCTAATATAAGTTACAAAAACACACATGCATGTCACAATTCTTTGGCATCCCGTGTTACGTGTGTAACTTTCATGACCCATTTTCTCATGTACTGATCAGGAAGTTATCTCTCAATATATTCACCTAATAAGTGGTTTGGAGCAGCATCATAAAACACATAACAAAATTCATCTACTTTGGGTTTTAAAAATTGACACTCATGTCACACTTTGGTAACCCCTTTTCATGGAGTTGCCCATTTGTTAGTAATAACATAACTGACCAAAGAAATTTAAGGTTTCATTATGCCTATATCAAATCTTAACACAAGCAATATTTATATGAGATTTTTTTTTTGTCAATAATAAGCTGTACTAGCCTAATTATTCTTATTGTGCCATCATAACTGCTGTTAGATAGTCACTGCAAGGGTCTGCAGTCCTAGGCACAATGGTTTAAATCTAATGCTATGCAAGACAAATAGTGCCAACATTACTGCCCAAAGTTAATGCAAGGTCTTTTCATTTTAGTCTGTATGTGTATAGACGCCATGCTATGAGTGGTCTCCAGCTAAGAAATGCTGTCATATAGACATCATTGGGAGATAATCTGGTTGTCCACTGTTTACAATTTATAAACACAATGCAGCTTTTTCTCTCACTGTTCCATTTCTGACATTGTTGGGTGTGAGTGCTTTTTGGTGGGGAGGCGGCTGCAAATTTACTTCGCAGTAATGAAACTGGAGCAGTTTTGTTATAACTAGTGTTTATAATGAGCATAAATAATACACATCATAATGGTGCTTAGAGAAGTCCTTGGATCATTGACAGAAAATATTTCAAATTAGTCAATGAGACTGCCATCTCTGTTCAGTGCTGCCCTCATATTTCTGCAGCTCTTGTGCTGTGTCCAAGTCAGGCAAAAGTGCTCTCACTCACAATAAAAATGGATATCAGTTAAGTCAATGTTCAAACACAAGGAACCAGCAGGTTATTATGACAAAAAGATTAGAATTTAACTAACTTTCACATACATATATTGGACATTGCAGGAGATGGTGGAAGGTCCTGGGTGCAGGGAAAGTTGCAGTCTGAAACTCTTTCTGCCCCCCCCCCAGCTTCTGGAAATTTTATAATGTAAATAAATGCCCTCCCACTCCACCCTGTGCCTCTGTCCAACCCACAACTCAACAGACTCATCCTTTAATATCAATATAGACTCTCCTGCTCTGACCTCTGTCCCAGTACAGCCTTCAACTCAGCAAACTTGCCCTGTGGCTCTGATATAAATTAGGGATGGGTGAACTGGCTCTGCTGCACTCCCAACCCCGCCTGGACTGGGCTGACTTGGCTCTGAATGGGAAAACAGAGCATTTCATGGCCCAACCTGATTGTCAAGTTGGCCCGGTTTGGAAGTGTGCTCTGGTCTGGAAATACCACTCTCAACACCAGTACTGCATGCAAGTTATGAAACAAGGCAGAAAGAAATACAAAAAAAAAAAAGTGTTTCTGTTTTCTGATCTAGAGTGAATACTCTAGAGTCCCTGCACCATCACATGACCAACAAAGGTAAACACTCATGATACTGGGGCACCGAAGAGAGCCAACTAATGAGGGTCTCTGTTCTGTGACTGACTTATGTTCTAGCTAATCTTGTGAGTCAATCACCACTAGACATCCCTAGGAGACAGTGTAATGAGTGCATTTGGGGCTTTGCACTGAAAGAAGACAGTTGTGTATGTGTGCAGAGAGATCCCCCCCCCAAAAAAAAAATGGCAAAGACAAAAACAATGTTTTTCATTTTCTTTTTCCTTAGTCAGAAAGAGAGGGAGGGAGAGAGAGAGAGAGAGAGAGAGAGAAAGAGAGGGAGAGTAGGTAGGCCAACAAATTCAACAACAGACAATAGCAGAGTGCAGATGATGCAGCAGAGTACTCTGTAACAAATAACTAAATTTTTCATTAGTAAGAGAGAGAAAGAGAGATTAGAGAGAGACCAACAAATTCAACAGCAGACAACAGCAGAGTGCAGAGTAGATAACAGCAGCAGAGTGCAGAGGTTGCAGACTCTACAATAAAAAAATACCCAGTTTTCATTAGCCACAGAGATAGAGAGAGAGAGAGAGAGAGAGATCAATGAATTGAACAAGGACAACAGCAGAATGCAGAAAAAATATATTAAGGGGAGCAGAGTCAGACAGGACAGGAGGACACTGTCTTAAGGTCATAGTGTCTCAGTAGTTTTGATGGGGGCTTATAGTGCCGTACATATTTTGAAGGGGGTGTCACCCATGTATCAGACTCGGTGTTGCCAATCTCTGTGCTGCCCTGAAATGTCATAGTGCTGTAGACTCTATGTTGCCCATCTCTGTGCCTGAACTATTACTAAGTCATAGTGCCATACAGACTGTGAAGGGGGGGGTCATGTCTCAGACTCTGTGTTGCCCATCTCTGTGCCTGAACTACTACTAGGCCATAGTGTCATACAGATTGTGAAGTGGGGGCGGAGTCACATCTCAGACTGTGTGCCGCCCATCTCTGTGACTTGAGCTACTACTAGGTCATACTACTATAGCATAGACTCTGTGTTGCCCATCTCTGTGTCTGAACTACTACTAGATCATAGTGCCATACAGATTGTAAAGAGGGGGTCATGCCTCAGACTCTGTGTTACCCATCTCTGTGATTGAACTACTACTAGGTCAAAGTGCCATACAGATTATGAAGGGGGTTCATATCTCAGACTCTGGGCCCCATTTTTAAAGGTTGATGCAGGGCTTGTGTCACGCCTCTTGTTTGGTGTAACTGTGCCAAACTCCTTCGACACAACTGTACCCAATATTAATACACTGAGTGCAGTTGTGACAGTTTCCACAATTTATGGCAGCTTGCATCAAATATTTGGTGCAAGCCCTGTACAAAGGGTCCCCCAAATGGTGCAAGTTAGACCAGGAGGCAGTTGGTCTAACTTGTGGGATTTGGCACACAGGACAGAAAATTGTGATCAGCGCCAAGTGAATGCTGCAAACCCCTGCACCGTATGTTAAGTGCACCAGGGGCTTGTGGCATTTGAAAGTCTTTTTAAAATCATGCACTCTGTGTTGCCCATCTCTGTGCCTGAACTACTACCAGGTCATACTGCTGTAGTGTACACTCTATGTTTCCCATATCTTTTGCCTGAACCACTGCTAGGTCATAGTGCCATACACATTGTGAAGTGGGGGAGGGTGTCACATCTCAGACTCTGTGTTGCCCATCTCTGCACCCAAACTAATTCTGCTAAGTAAGTAATTAAGCTGGAGCTCCAAAAAATGGATCCAGAATTAAAGTCTGTTATCAAACTGGAACATACTAAGGTTCATACTAAGGTCAAAGGAGTTGAAAAGGCTTTTGGCCCATATGTGCTCCTGTAAATTAATTATAGTAATTTAAATAATGAACGTTTTGTATGTGGCAATCCAATTTGGTTTTGAAATCTTGTTTATTTTTACTAGTAATAACATGTGAGGGGAATGGATTCCATGGATTTATCTCTGTTTGTGTGAAAAATGCTCTCCTATTATCCGTACGGAACCTGTTATGTTTTAACTGTCTATTATGTCCCCTAATACCTTTGTCATGAGTTTTAAAGCTTAAATCTAGCTTTGTATATAAAGTAGGATCCTGCAAGAGACTATAACATAACATCATATCTCCCCTAATTCTTTTCGTATGAAGGGGCATTATATTTAATTTAGACAACCTGCTTTCATAACTCTGTTCTCTGCATTCATAGATTATTTTTGTAGTTCTTCTCTGTACTTTTTCAATTATATCTCTGTTGTTTCCCTTTAGTGGTCATCATAATGGGTTACCATAATCCAATAATGGTCTTATGCAGGCTCTGTACAGAGGCATGATCACTTTTGCTTCCCTACTTTTAAAATTATTTTTAATTGTCCGAAGTACTTTATTAGCTTTAATAGCCTGAGTTTGACAGTGTTTGTCATATGTCAGTTTATTAGATATGATGACTCTTAAGTCTCTTTCCTCTGTTGTTTTTATGAAAGAGATATTGTTTAGAAGATAATTTACTTCAATGTTATGGCTACCGAAATGCATCACTGAGCATTTCTCTGTGTTAAAGCACATGCCCAAATTCATAGCATCCTCTGCTATCTTATCTAAAGCTGTTTGTAATTTTTTTCTATCAGAATCAAAATCAGCAACCCATGCAACTTTAGTATAATCAGCATATTTGCTGATCCATACATCTGTACCTAAACCTAATTTTGATATGAATAATTGAAACAACAGGGGTCCTAATGCAGACCCTTGTGGGACACCACTCATCACTTTCATTATCCCAGACATATATCCATTTATGCTTACACACTGTGTTCTGTCTGTAAGCCAAGTCTGTACCCACCCAACTAATTTATGATCTTTTTCTAGATTTATCATAGGTGTAATTATCTCCTTATGTGGTACTTTATCGAAAGCTTTGGATAAGTCAAAAAAAATACAATCGGCTAAGTGTCCCTGATCTAAAGCCTTGGAAACTTTTTCATAGAAACAGAGTTGGTTACTGACACAAGATCTTCCCTGAGTGAAGCCGTGCTGAGATTGATTCAGAAGACCTTTGTCTTTTATATGGTTATATAAATTATCTTTAATAATTGATCCCATAATCTTACCAATTACAGTTGTTAAGCTCATAGGTCTATAATTGGTACAATCAGTTTTATTTCCCTTCTTATAAATTGGTACAACGATTGCATTTAACCAATTAAGAGGTACTGTTTGTTATGAAAGTGATTTCTCATATAAAATTACTAAGGGTACTGTTATCTCTGGAGCTTATAACTTGAGCATTCTAGCTGAGATCTCATCTGGGCCAGTGGAGGTGGAATTTTTAATACTTTGATCTTATCAGCTACAATTTCAGGTATAATTTCTATATGTAAATATTTTCCAGTTGGAATATAATCTATAGATACTTTATCATTTGAAAAGACTGATCCAAAATAATTATTGAAAATAGTAGCTATTTGATTTGGATCTTCTATTTATATGTCTTTGTGTCTAATGATAGAAATACCATTATTATTTCCCCTTAATGAATTAACGTAACTATATAAGTGTTTAATATTATTTTTGTCTGCTATATTAGCAATTTTATGTTCCACTTTTTTGATACTTCTTGAATTTAGACCAATTTGTGTCTGATTTCAAATGTATGTATTCCCTGTATAGTGTTTTTTTTTTCATTTCACCAGCTTTTTGATTTTATTAGTCAACCCATGTGGTTTAATTCCCTTGTTATGATATGTTTTCTTTTTTGTTATGTGACTATTACATACATGCTTAATCTCATTTTTTATTATTTCTCACATTTCGTTAGTTGATTTACCTGCTAACATATTTTTTCATGAGATAGCAGCAAGATGTTGTTGTATAGTTTCTTTTTTTGCCATATGGAAATAATAAATGTTCCTGCTTCCTTTTACTATGGAGTGCTCCTCTTTAATGTTGAAATAAATGCTATTATGATCACTATTACTCAAAGGTACATCTATGGAACAATCAAGAATCTTAATATTCTCATTAGTCAAGACAATATCCAAGATGACCAAGATGTTCTCCTTTCTTGTAGGATCTTTAACATGTTGGTGCAGAGATAATATCTGTGTTAATGTCACAACATTTTGTCCAGCTTGGCTAGTTGCAGATTTATTTACCCAACTAATATCAGCATAATTTAAGTCTCCTAAAAAAAATAACAGGACCCAATTCACATGCTCTTTCAAGTTCCATATTAATTATGTCTGAAACTTCAAGTCTAGTATCTGGAGGATGATAAAAATGCCCATGATTGCATTTGTATTTGATGTTTTCCCAATCTCAATTTGCAATCAAATGGATTCAGTAGGTGAGTCTTCTTTTCTTATTTTATTTGTCAATTGCCCTAATACTATTGGGGATGTAAGCAGCTACACCCCCACCCTTTTTGATATTTCTATCAAAACTGTATAATTGGTATCCCTCAATATCATGTGGCCAACACCAGCAGTATGGCTGAAACTAGTACACATAACAATAAAAATACTTCCTGAAAACAAATTCAGAAAAAAAGGGAAATGCACTGCTGAAGACATCATTAATACAATTGATAAAAATGAAGCAAGACAACCAGAAAAAGATGAAGCAACACAACCAGAAAAAGAAAAGAATGTTGTTGAATCCCCTGATCAAAGTAATGTAGCACTGTCAGCATTGCCAGAAAACTCAGATACAAGTAAAACACAAAGACAGGTAGCCAAAACAGACCTAGAAAGTCAATGATTAAGGAAAAGGCTCTATCTAGTACCACTAGACATGGTACTCCACAATATGCCACTCATGCATATCAGGATCCTTCATCAGAAAGCACTGCCTCTGATGAAATGTCTTTTTTTTTGTATTTTTTTTTATTTTATTTTAACTTTTGTTTACCAGGTAAGCAATATGAGCCAAGGCCCATTTTCAAATGTGACCTGGGACCATTATAAAATGCAGTTACATTGTTAAATACAGTATAAACATATACAAATAATACAGATAATGTAGTGAATTAATAACAATCACATTTCAACATCTTTCAAAAATACTGTCTTACAGATAATTTAAAAACATTCTGACTAACAATTTTCTACAAGGAAGAAGGTAATTTATTTGAATATACTGGACCGTAGTTAGAAAGAGCAGGCATTCCCAATTTTAATTTAATCTTGGGGGTAACTAACTATATAGATTTTGTTGCACACAGATCCCTATCAGAAGTCTTTATATCTATTAAGGCAAATAAAGGAGAAACTGGGCCCAAGGCTAGGGTATTATGGATTAAATAAATTTAACTATACTGTAAATGTAAACAAGGAGAAAGCCAGGCTGTCAGAGAATAAAGGTTACAAAGATGAATCTGAAATGGGACTTTTTGAAAGCAAACCTACAGATTGCATGAAACATAGTTGTAAGCAGGGTAGTCTCAGACTTTGCTAGATTTGAAAACAGAAATTAGCTGTAATTTAATATAGGCAACAGCACACTTCTGGCTATAGCAAATCTGGCATCCTTGGACAACAGATTCTGCGGTTTAAATAGTGCACCCAGTGTTTGATTAACACTTTTACAGATCATTCTTACATGCAATGTATATGATAGACAGGGATCCAATACAGTCTCTAGATATCTAAATTGGAAGACTTGCTCCAATTAAAGACCCCTCTGACTTACAATTTCAAGAGGTTTACATCTGTTTAATCTAGTTTTAGAGCCAAAAAAAAACATACTTTTGTTTTTTTTAACATTCAAGAGAAGATGATGTTTATTTAGCCAATAGTCAAGAGCCTGAAAATCAGCAGTTAAATTTAACTTTATTTCATCCTCTGAAAATGAGCTGCTAAAGAGCATAATGTAATCAGTGTACATCAGTGCATCTATAGATGTATGTAAGATGGCAGCTTATCTATAAACAAGGAAAATAGGAGGACCTCCAAAATGGACCCCTGTGGTACTCCAATTTCCAACATCTTACTGTCAGACAAAACTCCCTAGTAGCAAGCTGACCGTGATCTATCAGTAAGGTAACTATGAAGCAATCTTAATGGAGGATTATTAACTCCGATGGTCTCCAACCCCCAAACATCAGGTTGTGATCAACAAGATCAAAGGCCTCGGACAGGTCCATGAATATAACACTGGTAAGCCTACTACCATCCATTACTCTACCGATGTGATCTGTGAACCTGACCAAGGCCATCCCAGTTCCATGATGTTTATGGAAACCATGCTGCTCAGGAGATAGGAGGCTCACAGAGTCAAGAAACTCAACTATTTGTTGGTTAACAGCTTTTTCAAGCATTTTACCCAGGGTGGCAAGCAAAGAGATGGGACAATAGGTATCCAACTCTGTTGCTATGCCACCTTTAAAGATGAGTTTAATGACTGCATTTTTTCACTGAGTAGGAAATTCTCCTGTTATGAACGATAAATGAAACATTTTTGTTAATTTAAAACATACATAAAGTCAGCAACAAATTTTAGAAACCCTACTTCAAGTTCCCCTGGGCCAGAGCTTTTATTAGGTGAGAGTTGTTTTAACAGTTTCAGAACTTCCCTAGGTTTTATTAAACAAAAATAAAAGGAGAAATATTTTTTCTCAACTCTGTTAGAACATGGGATATCCTGGCTACCTGTAGGAAAGAAATCCTTAGTACAGGAAGCTAAATTTGAAAATTTTTCCAAGAAAGCCTCAGTAATCTTGGTCGGATCAGATATAGGATTACCATCCACAGTCATAAAGTTGGAAAGATTTCTATCATTAGGGGCAGTTAGGTCCTTGACTGCTGACCAGAATTTCCAAGGATTATTTAAATTAGCTTGTTGTTTGATATTCAGATTTACTCAGGCTCAACTTAGTCTCACATTAATTGTGCAACTGGTGATAATTATTAAGGTCAGACTCCATGTTAGTCATTTTATAAGAATTCTAAGCAGAATCCCACTCTTTCATAAGCTGAAATAAGGCTGGGGTAACCCAAAGGTTCATAGTACCTCTGACCCTATGACTTTTTGATGGAAAAAACTTATTCTGTATATCAGCAAGGATTTTAGTGAAATAATCCACTGCATAATCAACTTCTGGGATTGCATTCAAATACGACCATTCTATCATATTTAGTTCCTGCTTAAGATCATAAGGAATAAATTATGGAAATGTCCTAAAGAAGAGGAGAAGGATCTAGAGGTGCTTATAACAGGGAACATAAACAACTCAGCACAGTGCAGGAAGGTGGCAGCAAAGGCCAACAGGATGCTGGGGTGTATAGTGAGGGGACTCTCCTCCAGAAATAGGGAGGTGACCCTGCCCCCATAAAGGTCACTGGTCAGACCACACCTGGAGTACTGTGTGCAGTACTGGCAACCATTCCTGAAGAAGGACATTGGATTGTTGGAGGGTGTACATCGGAGGGCAACAAAGATGATCCAAGGATTAGAGGGATACTCTTATGAGGAGAGGGTGTGCAAGCTGAACATGTATTCCATGGAGGAGAGGAGGGATGGGGGGACATGATCAAAACCTTTAAATAATTAAAGGGAGTGAAGAAGACTAGTACAGAATGATTTTTCAGATTAGAAGGGGGAAGGTCACAAGGGGTAACCAGCTGAGACTGGAGAGGGGAAGATTCAGGAGGGAAGTCAGAGACATTTTTTCACAGAGAGGATGGTGGATAGGTGGAATTCTCTGCCTGAAGAGGTAATAGCTTGTAGCATGGTAGACAGTTTTAAGAGGGGTTGTGACAGGGTGGGGGGTATTTATGAAAAGGGGAGAGGTGGGTGAGGCAGCTGTAAACTGAGGGGCCAGCTGCACAATCGAGCTGACTAGATAGACCATGAGGCCTGTTTCTACTGGTGTTTTCATATGTTCATCTGTTCATAAAAGATATGAACCTTGCAGGGGTCTTTGTAATATTACACCTCCAAGTATGTAACACTGCAAGGTGATCACTCACCTCATCAGGAAGTGTACCTTTACTTACCACTCCTAAAGGATTATTGGTAAGTATCCAGTCTAATGTAGTATGATTTTTACTGGCCAGATTCCTTCTACGATAGGTGATAATCAATTGTACAAGTCCTGCATTGGATACGAGTGATTCCAGTTCTGGATTGACACTAGGAACTCAATTAACATGAATGTCACCAAGGACTAATAAATCCCCAGTTCTACATTCTGAGCTAAAACTTTCCAACAGATCATTCATTCCTTTTAAAGCTGATTGTGGGGGATTGTAAACTGTGCATACTTTCAATTTGTAACATCCACCAAGTATCACATATATCAAAAGAAGTTCACATTCAGAGTGGAAAGTCCACTCTGGCATATATTCAACTACATTTAGCCCCTCTTTGAAGTATATTAGAATTCCTCCTCCTTTTTACTTACCAACCCTATCCTTCTGTAAAAGTTTAAAATCATCAATTTGATAAAGTTTCCCAACCTCAGAAGGCTTCAGCCAAGAATCAGTTATACACAAAATGTCTGGATGATATTGTCCCAAAAAGGCCTCAATTTCATATTTTTTAACTTGGCACTCCTGGCATTTAAGTGTATAACATGTAACCATTTTTTCCCCAAAATCATAAGAAGAGGTTATAAATGTACAAGAACAAGATCATGGTGTATCATAGTTATGCTCTTTCACAGGTGATGAATCAGAATGTGACACTGATGAGGTAAAGGATGCCACCTAGACTCCCCTACCCAAAAAGAAAAAACACATACAGCAAGCACCACCAGTAGCCACAGTCAGTAGTGGAAAAACAATCAGTAATCATGGTAGCTCTTCTGGGGACAACCATAGTGTGCATGAATCAAAGTCAGAAATAACTGCCACAAAAATTGTTGCAGTTCCTGGCATGATGGCAAAATGTTCCACCTCAGTTAGGGAACATTGTTTAACCAGGAGTAACACACTAAGCTAAAGCTTGTTTCCAGATGTGACCTGGGAGCACAAGGAAGTTAAGTGACTTGCTCAGAAACACACAGAACTGCATGCACCTAGGCGGCTGTGGGATTCAAACTCAGGGGTCCAGATCTGCAGTTATGTGGAGCTATTTTCATACAAGTCCCCAAATGAATGTTTTGCTGTCTGCACCTTTTGTCATCAGGAAGTTAGCAGGGGAAAAGTGAAGGGCCAGTTCAGGACAACATCACTATAAAGGCATTTGCAAAGAGCACATCCAACCATTTGACTGGGTAGTGGTCCTGAACAAGGGACAAATATCTGTGATGAAATTAATCCTACAGATAATAGTGATGGTGCAGCGATGACAGCCAGCAGAAAAAAACATGTTCGACTTCACTGACAGAAGTATTTGGACAAGCTACGGCTTTGCCACTGCAAGCCCATGGTTTTTGCACCCTGCACAAACTAAACAGCAGACCATTACTGCGATGCTTGAACCAAAAACTGCCTACAGTAAATCATATCAAGTCACATTAAAAATTAATAAGTTAATAGCTGAATTTATTGCCAGGGACCTGCAGCCATTTTCTGTGGTGGAGAATGACAGTTTTAAAGCCCTTTCAAAGCATTTTGCTCCGTATTACAACATAGCAAGCTGTAAATATTTTGTGACTGTGGCTGTTCCCAAAATGTATGAATGTATGCAAAGTAAAATAAAATTGGATCTTCAAGAGAATGAATGTGGTTCTGTGCACCTGATCACAGACATGTGAATTAGTTCTCGAACCACCGATTATATGTGCATCACATCACATTGGGTGTCACGATCATCTTCAAACACCACCGCAAGCAGCAGTGTACAGAAAGGAAGACAAAGAATGGCAGCTCTTTGCATTACCATGTTTGGTAATCATCCCACCACTGACAATATTTTGGAAGGGTTGCATGACAAAATTTCAGAGTGGTTAGAGCCCCTAAGACTCACTACTGAATTTGTGGATTCAGACAATAGCGCCAATATTGTTAGTGCATTGAAACATGGTGGTTTTACTCACATTTCATGCTTTGCACACTCATTATATCTGTTAGTATAAGCTTTCCTTTCCAGTGACAACAATATAGTAATACTAGTTGTAGCTGCAAAGAAAATCTGTGGCCATTTTAGTCACTTTGTAAAATCACGTAGTATCTTGGCTAACATCCAGTAAAAAATGGCTTGCCAATATAGCAACTAAAACAAGATGTTCTGACAAGATGGAACTCAATGTTTTACATGTGTGAGAGATTTCTCACACAAAAGAAGGCAGTCCATGAAAATGGTTACACCAAGTTGCTTTGACAACACAGTTGTCAAAGGACTTTACAGCAACACCACTTTGCCGATGGCAATCACATTGCCACGGCAATGTGTTGACAGACCCAACCACACTGGAGTCATTTACTGTTTGAGGTGGGCTTTGCTCCCCGCACTCCCCAGAATTATGGATTCCCAATTCTTGGGGAAGGATGGATGTCACGGGGCAATGGCCAGCATCAGGAGTCAGTGTGTCGGCACATTGCTGGGACAACCTGTTCAATGCTCTGGATATCAAACAGGTTGTGTCACTGTGCCAGATTTGCTGTTGGGTGGTCACTCTCCTAATGTGATAAGCATGAATATACCATGGAGCACAATGTAGCAGATGGTGTCAAGCTGAATTCATTCCAGTGGGGCCGCATAAAGCATCTTACATTGCTATTGACTCCCTTTTTGAGGAAGCAGCTCAACAGATTAGCAAAGAGGATGTTACTTTAAGCAGGTTATTCCCATCATAAATTTTTTGAGCAAGGAATTCAGGAGGCTGCATAGAGATTTTGACCAAAAAGGGGACAAATCTGGTGTATCCCTTATGGACTGACTAATACAGCAATTCCAAAATTGCAGAAAACTTTACAATATCACCACAGGCAAAAATGTACTCCTTTCCACTCTTCTCCTCCCTTTGTTTAAGTTGCAACAGCTTCCTCCTTTAGATCCTGGTGACTCTTATCTCGAATACAAAAACATGATGATTTCAGCAATTGCACAGGAAAAGGAAGGAACTGCATTTGACAATGCAAGTGAATCATGTGATGCGGATGCTGCATCTGATGGTGCAACATTTATTGGTGACAGCAATAATTTCCATTTAGTACCACTATGTACTCCTTCATCAACACTGGGTAGTCCTCAGGGGTTTAGTTAATTTATTTTCAGTGGAAGTCTAAAACTTCCAGGAGTCAAAATGTGTAAGTCATCCCAATTTTTTTTTTTTGGAGTTAACTGACGCCCTGGTAGTCTTGCACAAAGTCCTCTTTTATGGCCCTTGAAAAGCACATATCATTCTGAAAAGCATACAAATGACTCTCACACTTTTTGGTCAAAACTCATGGAAACTGATAATTCAGATGTATCTGTCATAGAGCCACCTTCTGTGTGTTTGTCTGATATTGTGGATGTCTATTTACAAGAACCACTCATTAATATTACTGATTATCCTTTTGAGAACTGGCTGGAAAAATGGCCTGCACTGTCTGCCTTTGCTATTAAGCTTCTAAGTTGCCCTCCTACTAGTGTTTACTGTGAGCGTATATTTAGCTCAGCTGGAAATGTTGTCTCTGATGGCCGCACAAGACTTACTCCCAAAAATGTACAGTGCCTTACCTTCTTAAAAGTCAGTCTCAACAAATTCTCTTACCAGTTCAGTGAACAGTGGCCAGAACATAAAAACGATGATGGTGAACAGCTGCAACAGGTATCTCCTAATAAGGGTGTTTCCTTGGTGATGTTTGAAGATGATGGTGATGATAGTATTTAATTTTAAGATTTAGTTCTTTGAATTCAGAGGACAAAGGTCAGGAACCATAACAGAAGGATGAAGTACAAAAAAAATTCCTTCTTGTGAAGATATGGTGTATATGACATCATATATATTGCTGTTTGGTTTTTTTTCACATTCAGTTTAGGAACCCGGGTGGAGTGTAATTTGTTTATTCAGCAAGTTAAAAATACAAACCAGGCACAGGCAGTGAATTGCTGGATGTCTGGGGTAGAGGATGGGACTAAGGAGGCAACACAAAGGAAAAATACCTATGTGCATGCACGGTTGCTATGAGTGCCACCCCCACAGTCCTCAAATCCTGCACCTTGCGGATTCCCACTGGCATGACAATGGGAGGAGGGGGATTGAAGATAGGGCTGGGGACTGGTGGGTGAGCTTCATGGCAGGAGTAGGTGGCAGTTGGGGCCAAACAGCTCTTTAAAAAAATTTGACTGCAATTATTAGTTGTGGAAGCTTGTAAGATATATCCAAAAATGGCAATGTCAGGTGTGT
The DNA here is from genome assembly GCA_016271365.2 of Neoceratodus forsteri. NCBI lineage: Eukaryota > Metazoa > Chordata > Ceratodontiformes > Ceratodontidae > Neoceratodus > Neoceratodus forsteri. The sequence goes on from CM028133.1 coordinate 783,312,836, forward strand.
GTGGGGGGGGGACAAGGTCAACCACCCAAGTTATAAAACACAAGTGATAAAAAACAATTGGCCCATCAGGTAGCAGTGTGTGAGATGATTTGGGGCTCATGATACTTGCTGTAACACCAAGTAGGCAAGCAAAATAATTACAAATAAAAACAAATAACATCACAAGTCAAAAGAGCAGGAGGGATGGCTGGTGCCCCATCACATATCCTTCTCATGCTGTCTGTCTCCACCAGAAAGCATGCCAGACTCAACGAAGGTATACACTCTGCTGTTGTCTTTCCTACTGTTTAATTCATTGGTCTCTCTTTCTTTCTCGCTCTCTCTCTCTCTTTGACTAACATTTGACACACTGCCTTCTTTCGCTGCAAAGCCCCAAATGACCTGCATACACTGGATTGGATTCACAAACGTTTTTGGAACTAGGTCAAGACCCACACTGCAACTCCAGTTGCAGACAGGAATCTCTGCAGCTACAGAGATTGCTATTCACATCTGCAGCAGCTGCCGAAGATGTTATAGCTGGTCCCACCAGCCATAACATTTTTCCGCAGCTGTGGGGATTTCCACAGCAACACCACCCACAAGCTGCCATAAATCGTGAAGGCGGTTGTAAACTGGCTCCCTTTTTGAGAACACCATAGCTGCAGGAGAAATTGTGGTTCAGCTAGGGGCAACCCACTTGCACCAAGTTTTTCCCACAGCTGCAAGATTTTCAGGAGTTTTATGAATCCAGCCCACTGTTTCCTATGAATGGCATGTGGTGGCTGACACACAGGACTGGCAAGAACAGCAATGTATTTTATTGCTGTTGGCTGCTTGTTGACCCTGAAAAATGACATGAAAATACAGACACAATTTTTTTTTAAAGGCTAAATTTTATTTATTTTAACTGAGAGATCTAAAAGAATTATGCTGGTGCATTTCTCATACTGAAATGGAGTAAAACAGGTCTACAATTCATCAAAGTAAATCAGAGCACATCAAAACCTTTTGGAAAAAAATCAGAGTTGGAATTAGAACCGGGTCACAGCCACTGCCCATCTCTAATATAAATAACCCCCTCCTGCTTTTCCCTCTGCCTCCACCACATCCAACCTCCAACCCAGTGTCACCCTTAGCTTTAATTTTAATTGCAAAAAAATAAAGTACTGATGCATCACATCTGCACCTTTCTCCGCCACCGTGAGACATCACAGGAGATGATGCAAGAGCTGCAGGTCCTGGGTACAATGGGAGGGAAAGTTGCAGTCTCAGCCCCCCCCCCCCCATAGCTGTTGTTCACTTTTTTTAATCCTTCTTACAGTCAGATCAGATGGCATGTGAAATTAACACACACGACTCTTGTGACATTATCGTGGTATTATTATCCACATGGATTGTATATTGCTAAACCAATATTTACCGACAGAGGGACATCTAAACCTTGAACCTGAGTCATGCTCCACGGCCATGTACTATACGATCTTTTCACTTTCCACTGAATAGTTACCTACTGTACTGTACATTATCTACTATACAGATTTATAGTAGTTAGCACTTCTGACTCTGCTGCCTGCCTTTACTGAGTTGTTGACAGTCCATGGTGTTGCTTTTCAGTAGCCTAAAGAGTAGCTGGAGCAAGCATGTAAAATAAATAGAATAAAAATGGTTGAATGGGATGCAATTTTCTATTTGCAGTACATGAATTATGGGCTTATCTTGCTCCAGCTGGGAAATGTAATTGAAGAGAAAACATCTAAGTTTATGTCTGCAAAGGTTTTATACAGTTCTGCATTCATCTGATTAAAGTAGAGGTATCTCATCTGCTTGCAACCCTGCCCACTCCAAGAACTTTTATAATTTTTTTCATTAGATTTTTATGTTTCTCATGCACCCCCTTACTTTAAATGAAAATGTTTAACCCTTCTTGTCTTTTTTTAGCAAGTTAAAATCAGCTTGCATCTCCCCCATTTACCCTGTTAAAGTAGAAATATATCAGCCGTTCCCTGCAGCTCCCCGTATTCCGTCTCACACCCAATTCAAATAAATAAAATAGATCAGCCACTCCCTTCAGCTCTCTGCGCCCATATTCTGCCACTCATCCAGTTCAAATTTATTAAATAGATCAGCTGCTGCTCTCCCTGTGGCTACCCCATCCTCCTGTTCTGCTGCTTGCCTGGTTCAAATTAATTAAATAGATCAGCCGCTCCCAGCAGCTCCCCCACCACCTTCTGCTATTCTCCCGGTTCATTTTAAAGCTCCTTGATGTGCTTTTCAGCCCCCTGCAGGAGAAACCACTATTTGCAGAGCCTTCCACACTGCATACTTGTGCCTCAAAATCTTCAGAAATCAGCAATTTTCATTATGAGAACATTTTCATTTACAAGTGTTGTTAAGTTATGGGATGACCCCAAATCACAAACCAACAAAATGACCATATGAAGCCTTATGCTATTGAAACTCAAGGATGGGGGGGTAGGGGGGATTTACTGTTAGGGCTTTATTTGCCTTTAAGTCGGGGGACTGGTATTTCACTCCCAACCCCCACTGAGATTTGGATTCCAAATGATAAGCACATCCAGTATCACACCTCCCCTTGCAGGTAATGAAAAAATATTAGTTGATAATGTTCATATTTCCATGTTACATGGCCTAATGTATTGCACTTGAATAAAAAAGGGACCAGAGGCATGCTGTAACACATGGTGAAAATGAATTGTGAGCTGTGGTCCGTGTTGGTTAGGATAAGCCAGTGATTATTTCTGTAAGTGACTTGAGGAAGAGCTACCTTGACAAGGATGAACTTGATTTTTAAATTTATTGGAGAGATAAATCACCCCCCCAACCAAACTCTGATAGAAAGCACTGGCAGCATGTGCCTAACCTCACCACTGTTAACATAGAAACATAGAATTAGTCAGCAGATAAGGACTGCTTGGCCCACCCATTCTGTCCATTTTTCCTTTTTCTTTTATAATATAATTTTTTTTTTATTAAGAATCCAGAGGGTGAACATATAAGGGTTCAAGACATACTATATAAGAAATATAGAGTGCAGGCTGCATTCAAAGTATGAACATTTTACAGGATGGAGTAGGACTGGTAGATTATGGGATATATGACAATCACCATTGAAAAATAAAGTTTGATACTTTTTCACAGTGCAAGAATGGACCCTTTTAAGAACAAAATGCACTTTGGTAGTTTAAGAAGTAAATCAAGCAACAGATCATTTGCTAGTAAACTAGAAAAATAAGGTGATCACGGTAGAAATTCTGTGTCTGTCTCCAGTTTGTACAAGACCCACTTTCTCCAGATTTCATCAAACACTGGGAGGGAATTTAAGTAGTAACAGATGCACCTTTCAAGATAGTAGAGGGAGTCAATTATACAAACCTGCCGAGTTAATTTGGGTGGCTGGGGTTTAAGCCAATGTTTAGGGATCACTTTTTTAGCTTCAGTGAGCAGGATTAAAAGAATTTCCAACTGCTTCCCTCTAATAGCTGAGGGAACAGGTGGTACATAAAGTAAAACCAACATGGGATCGAGGAGATGTGACCTTCCAAACATGTCTTCCAAAATATGTGGAGTTGCCTCTCAGTAGGTAGCCAAGGTGGAACAGGTCCAAAAAATGTGTGCCTGATCTGCCCTTGCCTTCCGACATGCCTGCCAACATCTACCCACCCGTTCCCCCATGTATTTCATTTGGATCACGAGTCTCCTGAAAACTCTGGCTCAGCATTTCTAGGTAAATTCCCTTAAAAAGGGTCCTTAGAAAGTTTGTAAGCAGAAAGGGAGTACTGTATTTGAGCCATTGCTGTCCCTCACAAAGGACCTCGAGATCTGCTGTCCATTTATTGAGGACTGTTATAGTATAATCTGTGGACTGATCCCAGAGGATGATGTACAGCTGTCCCTCCACCCTGTCCTGCTGGTAAAATGGAAGCTGTGTAAACAATTCTGGTGGTGGGTCTGGGAGTTGCCTGTTTTGGAGAGGTAGTGTATTAATGTGAGTCCTAAACTGTAGGTAATGGTAGTGATCTGAAGCTGGGAGGAAATATGTATTTCTCAATTCTTGAAACAGGAGCACTCCCCTGATATCAAGAAGTTGATGTAGGTAAATAAGTCCCTGCCTTGTCCACCGATGCAAAAAAGGGTCTGTGGTTTGGTGCATTTTTGCGCTATGGCTCTTAGTAGCGGGCCATGATTCCCCAGCTAAGTTCCATGATATACTCCATGCCAAGACTGAGGAACTGTGGAAGTGTATGTAAAACAAAATAGAGAATGGTAGGTAGCCTGGAGGAGAAGCATAAAGAGCATCACTGATGTTGTGGAGATCATTGAGGACAAATTCAATATTTTTCCAGTGGACTCTATAACCATCTGACAGCCAGAGACAAGTAAGTTTTTTAGCTGACGTACTTAGGCACAGACCTGTAAATTAGGAAAGCTGACACCACCTTTGGCAGTAGAGAGTTGCAGAAGGGAGTACTAAATTCTAGGCTGCTGACCTCCCAAAAGACTGCAAGAGAGGAGCTCTTCCCATGTCTGAAATTAACTATTTGTTGGGTGCAGTGTGAGGGTTTGCAGATGGTGCAGTAGTATTCATGGTAAAATATTTTGGCAAACTGCTTCTACTCTATTTAGCATATGCTCGAGATTGATAATAAAGGACCTGTAACACTGATGAAATCCAGCAGAAACCCAAAACTAGCCAGTGTGTTCCGCAAGAAGGGCCAAGAGACCCTATCAAAGGCCTTCATGTACAAGCTAGCCAGGACTAGTGGTATAGAGCACATTGTCATGTTTCTATGTTTCTAAGACCAACAGTCCAAATCCATTGCCACAGCAATAGTTAAGGGTTCATAGTTAAGGATATCAAGGTGGTCAGCATTCTTTGCTAGATGTACCCCAAGGTATTTTAGGGTAATCCTGTTCCACCATATTCTGAGTCAGAATTTTAGGTCCCAGTGAGGGGGTATAATTAAAAGTTAATACTTCAGTTTTGGTTGTGTTAAGTTGAAAACCAGCCAGAGTTTCAAAACATTCTAGAATGTCCCAGACTGCCTGGAGGGAGTCAGTGGGGTTCTTGACTAAAAGCAAGGTATCGTCAGAGAAAAAGGCAATTCTAAAATCCCTTCCTCCCAGGGGTCACCCTGTATAAGTGAAGACTTCAGAAGGTGAAAGGCCAAGTTCTATAAAAAGTGAAAACAAAATCGATGAATGTGGGCAGCCGTGTCTGGTGCCCCTCTCAAGGGCACAGGGAGTTGAAAGGGAGCCATTAACTCTAACGTATGCTTGAGAGTGATGATAAAGGACCTGTAGCACTGTGATGAAATCCAGCAGAAACCCAAAACTAGCCAGTGTGTTCCACAAGAAGGGCCAAGAGATCCTATCAGAGGCCTTTGTGTACAAGGTAGCCAGGACCAGGAGTATAGAACACTGTATAACACAATCAAGGATAAGCAAGATTCTCTGCACATTGTCATGTGCCTGGTGCTTTTGTGGACAAAACCTGCCTGGTCTATGTCCAGCAAGGATGGGAGAAAGCCCTCCAACTGTGATGCCCAGATGGACTAAAAGGGTTTGTAGTCATAATTAAGAATCTGTGTAGGGTGGTACAAAACTGGAGACAGGGTGTCTTTCCCTGGTTCAGGAAGGGCAGATATCGTGGCATATTGCTACAAGGGTGGGAGTTCCTCAACATCCTGCAGAATTCAATAAAGCCAAAGCAGCAATGGGATTAAGAGATCTCACAAAAGGGATGCTTCGTAAAATTCAGAGGGGAAACTGTCCGACCCTGGACATTTTCAAATTTTAGGGGTGGATATTGTTGCAGCAATTTCTTCTGCTGTAATGGGGCCGGTCAGTGGCTCTACCTGCGCTTCAGATAGCATAGGCAGCTTAGCCTGTTGTAGAAAGGTGTGTGCTTGTTCCTTGGGGGGGGGGGTGCAGGGCCATCCTGGGTACAGGGACCAGAGAAAAAGTTTGCAAGAATCATTTGGATTTCAGTCTGGCTGCCTTAAAACATTGTGCTAATGTTTTGGCCCCCTGTGCTTCCCCTTCATAGAAGCAGTGCTGTAAATAAAAAAGGGAATGCTCCACTTTTTGATCCAGGAGCTTCTGGATCTGAGCTGTGGTGGCTAGGAGTTGTTGCTGTACAGAGGTGTCTCCTTGCATGTAGAAAAGTTGTAAAATATGCAGGGTATATTGCAGGTCTTGGAGCTTATGTTCCCTGGCTTTATGTTGCACTGATGCATGACCTATTTTATCCTCATGTAATACCACGTATAGGGCATCCCAGAGGATGCCAGTAGTCACCTCTGCATTGTCATTATCCTGTAAGTATTGGGGGATATGTTCCTCTATCTTTTCAATGATCAGATTGTCACAAAGCATGCCAGGGTTGAGTAGCCAATGTCTGTTTTTTGTGTTTCCCCAGGGAAGCAAGGACAGCAACCAGGGCAAGGTCAGACAAATGAAAAAGGCCATGTTGAACCTCATGTAAGCTATCAATATGTTCAGCTGTGGTCACTCTGTGGTCCAGCCTAGCATAATTGCCATGATGGGAAGAATAATGGGTATACTCTTTTTCGAAGGGAGTTTAAGTTGCACAAGGTATCCAAAAAGCCCAGGTGCTGCAGTTTTGTGCATGTATTTCTGCACTGGGGAAAGTCAATAGGACTTAAGGTTAGAAGCATCTTGCTCTGGGGGAAACATAGAAACATAGAATTTGATGGCAGATAAGGACCGTTTGGCCCACCCAGTCTTCCCATTTCCCTACCAAATGGATAAGCTGCAGATCCTAGTTAACCAGCAGCCTACTTCTTTCTACCCCCCAACCCCTAGAATTGCCTTATGCCTGTCCCATGCATGCTTGAATTCAACCACTGTTTTGACTCCACAACCTTCCTCCGGAAGGCCGCTCCATGCATCCACAACCTCTCTGTGAAAAAATACCTCACATTACCTCTGAGCCCGCCCCCCATCTTCAAATTGTGCCTCCTTGTTCTTGCACACCTCTTTTTGAAAAGATGCTACCCTTTTGGACTTGTTGATTCCTTGAGGTACTTGAAAGTTTCTATCATGTCCCCCCTCCCCTTTCCTCGAGGCTATACATATTAAGCTCCTTTAGTCTCTCTTCATTTGTCTTCGGTGCAGACCCTGACCATTTTAGCTGCCCTCCTCTGGACAGCTTCCATCTTGTCTATGTCCTTGCGGAGATTGGATCTCCAGAACTGCACACAGTACTCCAGATGGGGTCTCGCCAGCTGTCTGTACAGAGGGATAACACTTTTCTGTTTTCTACTGGTGATGCCTCTCCCTATGCAATTCCAGTATCCCCCCAGCCCTCCTTACTGCCCTCTCACATTGCTTGCCCACCTTTAAGTCATCTGATATGACTACCCCAGGTCCCTTTCCATTTTTGTTGTTGTTAGTATCTCACCCCCCATTGTGTACTCTTCCCCTGGGTTTTTGTTTCCCAGGTGCATTACCTTGCACTTCTTAGCATTAAATCTAAGTTGCCATACATTTGACCATTCCTCTAACCTTATGAAGTCCCTTCTCATCCTTTCCACCCACCTTGTGCATCAACTCTGTTGCAGATCTTTTATGTCATCTGCAAAGAGACATACTTTTCCTTCCAGTCCCTCTGCAATGTCGCTTATAAAGACATTGAAGAGGACTGGTCATAATACTGAACCTCAGCGGCACCCCACTAATAACCCCTTTCTTCTTCAGAGGGACTCCATTTACTACATTTCTGTGTCCTATTCTCCAGCCAATTCTTTACCCAGGCTATCATCTTGGGATCCACCTCCCAGGCTGGCTAACTTGTATATTAATCTTTTGTGTGGGACTGAGTTAAATACCTTGCTAAAGTCTAGGTAGGACATGTCCACAGCCCCTCCCTGATCTACTACTTTGGTCACCCAGTCAAAGAAATCTATTAGATTCATCTGGCATGACCTTCCCACTGCGAATCCATGATGCCTTGGGTCCTGTGCCCCACTGGTCTCTAGGTACTCGACAATTCTTTCCTTCAGAAGTGATTCCATCATTTTCCCTATCACTGAGGTTAAACTAACAGGTCTGTAGTTTCCTGCTTCTGCCCTGCTCCCACTTTTGTGAAGGGAATCCATCTGCCCTCCTCCAGTCCTCAGGTACCACCCCATCCTCCCATGATTTGTTAAAGAGGGTAGTCAGTGGTAGTCACTAGTTCTACCCTTAGTTCTTTAGAATTCTGGGATGAATCCCATCGGGCCCCATTGCTTTGTCCACTATTCAGTTTTTAAGAGTTCTTTCAGAACCCTTCTTCTGTAAATGAGCTGGTATCAACTTCTGTATCCAGAGTGTTTCTATTGTTTGTTTTAGGTACCTCCCTCTTCATTTGTAAATACTGAGCAAAAATATTTGTTTAGTATCTCTGCCTTTTCACAGTCACCCTCTGCCCACCCCTCCCTTTATTAAGCCTCACTTTCCCTCCTTAGTCTTCCTTCGTCTCTGATGTACCTAAAAAAGGTTTTATCCCCCTTCTTAACTGAGTTGGCTATCTTTTCCTCAGTTCGGGCCTTTGCTGGTCTGACTGCCTTCCCAGCTTCCTTTTGCTTTAACTGATACAATTCTCTGTCCTGCTCCTTCTGTGATTCCTTGTACTTTCTGAATGCTTTCTTTTTCTCTTGAACCTTCACTGCCACCTCCTTCAAGAACTGTAGTGGTTTCTTACATCGTTTTGTTTTGTTTATTTGCTTCACACAAAGGCTTGTTACCTCTGTGATGGCAGTTTTTATTATTCCCCATTGTTCTTCCACCCCTCCTTCCTGCCCATTTGCTAGCGCATTCCTTAGGCACTCACCCATTTTGGTAAAGTCAGCCCTCCTGATGTCCAGTACTTTTGCCTTTGTATGACTTGACTCTATGCTGTGTTTATTGTGAACCATACTGTTCCATGGTCGCTAGTTCCCAGATGGCTATCCACTTCTACATCTGTGATCCTCTCTCCATCTCCATTTGAGAGGACCAGGTCTAAGATTGCTCCCTCTCGAGTGGGTTCCAATACTAGTTGTCTAAGGCATGCCCCCCTAGGGCATCTAGAGTAACCCCACTCTTAGAAGTGGCTGCTGCAACTGCACTCCAGTTAACATCTGGCATATTCAGATCACCCATCAGCAATATCTCCCCTTTATCTGCCATTCTAAGTATACTTTCTATCATTTCCTTGTCCATTTCCTCCCCTGAGAGGGGGGTCTGTATACAACCCCTGTGCGGAAGCATCAGGTTTAACCCCCGCCCCCCCATAGAAGTTGCCTCGCATGATCATCAGCAACTTGGTAAAAAGTGTTTGGAGAATTCCCTTATCTGGCCTGAGGGAAATAGGAATTCACCAGTGTGAAAGGGCGACTGTGCAAGGAGCCAGCCACTATAACATACTGACCTACCAAATCTGCCTCAGTTCTATGGATTTCAAAGGGGAGGCCCTGACAGATGAATATCAAGACTCTTTTTCTACGGCCAGAACAGTGGGAGGAAAAAAAAACCTGGGAGTAGCTCAGATTGAGATATTTTCTATGCTCCCCTTAGGAGTCTGCCCATGTTTTCCTACCTCTCTATAGACCCTACTTGATCTCTTGCTCTTTCTCCCTTCCCCAATTCCTTTCCACTAATATTCTCTTATGCCTATCCCATGCATTCTTGAACCCCACCACTGTTTTTGCTCCCACTACCTCAGCTGGTAGGCTGTTCCAAGAATTCACCACTCTTTCTGTGAAGAAGTACTTCCTCACATTTCTCCAGACTCTACCCCCCTCCAACTTCATAGCATGTCCCCTTGTTCTTATGCACTTTTTTCTGAAAAATACTTTCCTCTTGTGCCTTGTTTACCTCATGAGGTATTTAAAGGTCTCTATTATATCCCCCCTCTCCCTACTGTCTTCCAGGGTGTATGCATTGAGTTCATTTAGTCTCTCCTTGTAGGGCTTTTGATGCAGACGCTGCACCATTTTAGCTGCCCTCTGGACTGCCTCCACTCTGCCTGTATCCTTCCAGAGATGTGGCCTCCAGAACTCTTCACAGTGTTCTAACTGAGGGCTTACCAGCGATCTTTACAGAGGCAGAAATTCCTCCCTCCTTTTGCTGGTTGTACTGCTTCCTATGCACCCCAACATCCCACTAGCTTTCCCAACTGCCTTGTCACACTGTCTGGCCACCTTTAGGTCATCAGAGATTATTAACCCCAGGTCTCTCTCCTGTTTGGTGGCCATAAATAATACTCCCCTTCCCCATTTTGTACTCTGTCCCTAGGTTACTGTGCCCCACCTGCATTATTTTGCACATTTTTACATTGAAGTCCAGCTGCCATACCCTTGACCACTCCTCGAGTTTTCTCAGGTCTCTGCTCATCCTTTCCGCCCTCCTGGAGTATCCACTTTATTGCAGATTTTGGTGCCATCCGCAAAAAGACAGGCCTTTCCCTCTAGCTCCTTTGCAAATGTTACCTATAAAGACATTAAATAGGACTGGTCTCACCACTGATCCCTGAGGTATACTGCTGGTCACCTTCTCCTCCTCCTCTGAGTGAACTCTGTTTACCACCACTCTCTGTCACCTATCCGCTGACCAATTTCTCACCCAGTTTACCAACTTTTGACACACTCTTATGCTAGCCAGCTTGTTTACTAGTCTCCTATGTGGAAAGGTGTTGAATACCTTACTGAAATGTAGGTAGGCTACATTCACTGGTCCACCGTGATCTAACTCCTCGGGCCCCAATCAAAGAAATCTATCAGATTCATTTGACATGCAGTCCCACTCATGAATCCATGCTGGCTCCAGTTTTGTAACTCATTAGGTTCAAGATATTCCACTATCCTTCCTTAAGCAGTGATTCCATTAACTTTTCCATCACTGATGTCAGACTGACTGGTCTATAATTGCCAGCCTTCTTCCGGCTACCACTTTTGTAAAGTGGGACTACATCTACTTTCCTCTGGTCCTCAGGAACCAGTTCTGTTTTGAGTGAGCTGTTAAAAAGGACTGTCAGGGGTGCAGCAGTACTTCCCTGAACTCCCTCAGTTCCCTAGGATGTACCCTATCATGTCCCACTGCTCTGTCCACTTTCAGATTAGTGAGTCCCTTTAGGACTCTCTCATCTGAAAAAGAACTAGTGTCCACCTCCATCCCTTCAGAGCTCCTGTTACTTTTTTGTGGCCCCTCCCCTCCTCCTTCCACTGTGAACACTGAACAAAAGTATTTGCTCAGGATGTCTTCCTTTTCCTGCCCTCACCCCTGCACTGGCCCCAGCTCCATCTCTTTTTAACCTTACAGTGCCCTCCCCCAGTCTTCTTCTTTTCACCTACATACCTAAAAAATGTCTTGTCCCCTTTTTTTACTGCTTGAGCTATCCTCCCTTCAGTTTGTCCCTTCATGCTCCATACTGCTTTCCATGTTTCTCTCTGTTTCCTATGATACACCTCCCTATCCTCTTCCCTCTGCATTGCCTTATATCTTCTGAATAACACCCATTTAGCCTTACCTTTTCAGCTACCTCTTTTGAGAACCATAGTGGTCTCCTTTTCCTCTTACTTTTACTCTCTTGTTTGACGCAGTTTTGTTGCCTTCACTATGCCCCCTTTTAGCTTCACCTACTGTTACTCCACCAACCCTGGTTATCCCCTGCTAGGTCATTTCTGAGGCATTCACCCATCTTTATAAAAATCTGCCCTTCTGGAGTCCAGGAACTTTGCTCTTGTGTGGTTCAGTTCTGCAGCTTTCCTTATGTTGAACCACACTGTATGGTGATCACTGGTCTTCAGGTGGCCTCCCACCCTGATGTCTGCAACACTGTCCCTGTTAGTGAGTACTAGATTCAGCATTGCCCCATCATGAGTGGATCCACTGCCTAGTTGCCTGAGGGATGCCCTCTGCAGGGAGTCCTGAATGTCCCTACTTATAGTTGAAGCTGCAGCTGCAGCTGGCAGAGTCCAATGTACATCTGGCAGATTAGCAGCATCTCCCCCTTTCTGCCATCTTACCAGTGGCTTCCTCCAGTACATTATTTAGCTCCTGCTCCCATGCTGGAGGTTACTAGGTCACACCTGTGTGAATAGCTACTCCATTCCCCTTCTCCAGGGTGACCCACAGAACCTCTGCCCCCCACTGCAGGTATTCCCTGTACCTCTGTTGCTTTTATGCTTTCCTTCACATAAAGCACCATACCACCTCCTTTTCTTCCCACTCTGTCCTTCCTGAACAGAGTATATTCTGGTATGGCCATGTCCCAGTCATGGTTTTCAGTGCACCATGGTTCGGTAACAGCAACACTATCCAGGTCAGCCTCTTGATGGTCTCTAGGTCTGTAATCTTATTGCCTTGACTTCTAGCATTCACACACATGGCCTTCTAGATTTTGTTACCACACTGATTATTACCCCCAATTTTTCATTTTTGCCCTTCCCCCTTCCCACCTCTGTTTTGCTGCTTCCGTTTCCATTCCACATAATTTCTACCACCCTGATTCCTTTATTAATTTGCACCCTATGGTACTTCTCCCCTGATGGTGGATGTGCGAGCCACTGAGGAGAAAGGCAGCATAGTGATGAAGCTCCATGCCACCCGGTTCTTTATTTGACAATAACTCAGCATTTAGTCAGTTACCAGTGCCAAACAGACCTCTAATGCAATGTAAAAACCTAACCTAATGAACTCTCAGGTTTGAAAATAAAACTCCATTCTAGCCTGAAGTTTTTAGTCAGAAACTGCAGGGCCCTCTGATGGTCCAGTACATGGCTACTGGTGGCCATGGCAGTGGCTGCTGTCAGCAATGCAGAGGAGATTAAATCCTTCCTTCAGCAAGTCCTGAAAAAAATAATGACCTTCAAGAGCTCTTTCACCTCACTAGAGGATAAAGTCAATAAGGCTGGGAGGGTGTGGCTTCGCCCTAAGAAAGATGGCAGCATAGATCCACAGTTGTAGCTCTCAAGGAAAAAATCCAACATCATCTGTCAGAAGCAGCAGCAAACTAAATCTTTTTAGGCACAAAGGGTAGCTCGCTTATCAGACAACACAGAAGTGGATTTATTTTTACTACATACATTGGCACATGGAGCCAGCACAAAAAATCTATTGGGCTGGGCTCTAAGCACCTGATCATTATGGCTGCTAAAAACACCACCACATGGGACCCAACAATGGTTGAAAACATGTTCAGACAGTAAATGCAGCAGATGTCCCAGGTAACTATGGCATCAAAGCAAATGACCCAGGCCATTCAAAACAGAAATCGGAGTCCTTCAAACTGAGCACAGGGTAAACTGGCACAAGGCATCCATTCAAGACCTCACAACAACTAAGCAGGAGCAATAATATGTAATCCAGAGACTGAAGGACAGATTAGATGACCAAGAGAACTGGAGCCACTGGAACAACCTCTGGTTCCTAGGCTTTCCAGAAGGAGCTGAAGTAAAGGATGCAGCTGTGTTTTTACAATATGCCCTGCCAGCAGTCTTGAACCTTGATGGTTAACAGACACTCCACATCGAAATAGCTCATCACTCCTAAGCTTTGTCACTGAGGGCTGGGGAAAAACCATGGCCTATAATTGTTCATTTTCTGGACTTCTGGGTAAAGGAGATGATCATGGCCAAGGCAAGAGAAATCAGCCAACTACAATGGCAGGAGCATAGAATTTACATTTAGCAGGATTACTCCTGCAAACTGTCTGACAGGCAACAGCCCTATACAGAAGTCCACCACTTCATGCACTGACTTGGAGTGCCATGCTCTCTGAGGTATCCGGCTACCATGTGGGAGGTCCACAATGGAGTACAACTTCTCTTTTCTATGCTGGAGGCCCTCATGGACTTTCTACGATGCACTTGGCTGCAGTCAACGAGGAACACTTAAGTGTAAGTGAGCAAGTATCTGAGACCAGCCATGCACTCTTGTATTTGTTATGAAACTTGCATTTTTTTCTATCCTAGATTTGTTGTGTATGTACCATTGGTGTTGATTTCCATTTTTTCTCAGTGTATTATGTGCACCTACTGTATTGTAATCCTGTGCCTATTACCTTAACCTTGTATTGTAAGACACTGTATGGCCCGGGTTACAACTGAAAATGATCCTTTGGATCAGCTTGCTTACCCGGTTACTAAAAACATACATACATACATAAATAAAAAAATAAACAAACACAGGGCTCCCCGATGCTAACATCCCATACCAAGTAACAGATAATATGGACACAAAGGTTTCCCAGAATCAGGACGTAGTAAGGGAATGGCAAAATGATCCAGATGGACAGTGGTCTATCCCCCCCCCTCGCAGTCAGAAAAGGCATCCATCCCATAAGCATGGGAAAAGGGACCTCCCATTCGACAGAACCCACTCCAGGAGTCCTGGAGGAGGACTACTGAATCAAGCAGTGATTGGGAACATAGAAAATCTCTGTGCTGCCAACTGCTATGCTGCACTGAGATCGATCTCCCCTGAACCCCAACAATGGAATTCAGCCACTTTTGCTCCGGATGGAAATCCAGCATACCCTTCTGCTCCCAGTACAGCCATCTTTTGGGCAGCCGAAGTTGCAGCAGGCCCTCCTAGCACACATGACAGATCCTTTTCTTTGACTCCTGCTAGACAGCAGCCATCACCAGATAACCAGTAGAAGGACTCCAGGAACCAAGCCATCACCGCATCTGCACAGATACAAGGCTGCTACAGACATCAGATAAGTGAACTTTAATTTTTAAGGGAAGGGAGAATAAGGTTAGACAGGGAGGGGAGAGGTACCCAAGTGACATATGAGAAGAAGCCCCCCCCATAGGATATGCTGACAAGGGGTAAGGTACTAGTGAATCGGAGTCAGTAAAGCGCAGTGGTTTAAGGGTCTGAGCTGCAAACCTTGAGACCTGGGTTTGAATCCCACAGCTCTGTCTTGCATATTGTGTGACCCTGAGCAAGTCACTTAACTTCCTTGTGCTCTCAGGTCACACCTGTAAACAAGTTTCAGCTTAGTGTGTCTCTCCTTGTAAAAAAAAAAAAAAGAATCTGTGCCCCAAAAGCCACCAATGTCTCACAAGCCCCCT
Organism: Neoceratodus forsteri; assembly: GCA_016271365.2. NCBI lineage: Eukaryota > Metazoa > Chordata > Ceratodontiformes > Ceratodontidae > Neoceratodus > Neoceratodus forsteri. Next base: position 783,327,901 of record CM028133.1, read on the forward strand.
TACTCCCCCACCCGCTGACACGTGCAGGCACAGATCAATCACAAAGTGGTCCTAGGGACAGTTATCAGACTGTACTCCCAAGGCCTGCAGACTTTTTATTTGGTTAAGAAATACTGAATTCAAACTCTGAGTCCATTTTTATTGGGACAGGGACAGCAGTTTATTTTGAGCATACCTGCACTTCCCCACCTCATTATTCCACCCCTGCTGACATTTTGGAAAAGATCCAGAGACAGGTGGGGGGAGCGAGAGACAATCATACCCTGTCAAACGTCAGAGCCTGCTCAACTCAGAGAATACTAGACAGCAGCTGTTTTTGTGTTTTGCTTCTTTTATATAAAATGTTGTGATAGAATGCTAAGATGGCTGTGAATCCCTGACTGGTTTAACGTAGCTCTTGTAGGGGACAGCAATGTTTAATGGTCCCAATGTCCTGAATACACTAAAGGTTAGAAATATAACCTCAAGGGGCTTAACAGAAAATGGAATTATTCCTCCACCAGGGTGAAGAATTTATTTTATTTATTTATTTTTTGTTGACCGGGTAAGTGCACTAGACAAATCTTGCCTATTTTCAGGCACAGCCCAGGGGAAGGGGATACAGATGAATGTCAACTGGCCTTGAACCTGATTAAGCTGTTGGTGGCATTTTTAGTGAATGAGGGAAATTTGGCCAGGACACCGGGGAAATTCCCCTACTGCATGGCCAGTAGGGGGACTTGCTGTCGACTGACCACAGGATCAGTTGGTGGCCTGCTCTGCTGGAGGATGGATGGGGAGGAGCTACTGGAGCAGCCGAGGGCTGCAAGTGAAACAATGAGTATGGTTGTACAAGAGGACATCACCCTGAAAAACACTGAAACGGAAGATGTGGAGTTACTTGATTCTCTGGATAATTTAATGGATGAAGAAATGGTGAGCAGTAGCTTGGCTACAGTACAACGTTTACCGGAGGCGAGGAATTTACAATTAAAATTGGAAGCATTATGGAGAGAACAGAGGACTGTAGCAGCGCAATTGCAAGAGTTAAGTAAAGTGGAATCTATGAAGCTTACCAAGTTTGAAGACGTTTGAATGCTGTAGCGGATGTAACTCTCCCTGACCAAAGAGAATCGCCACTGGTCTGCTGTGCATACGGTACCACAGAACATGAGGACAATAGAAACAAAATTAAGCAAGCTGTGGCTGGCAGTTCCTTGGGAGTAAAATCCCTATGCAGAGAACCGGCGGAGAGAACAGCACACAAGGAAAATGCACCTTCCGATTACAAATTGCAGGACGACGTACAGGAGGAAAAGGAAGTGAGACAGGGGAACGGTTTCAGTGACACACAGAAGAGTCCGGCAAAGAAATCATCCGGATTTGCTTTTCAAGCTACTACTAGGGCTGTGAGTGAGAGTACTACACCACTGAAACAGTGTATTTTTCAATCTGATCCTAGGACACAGGTTGGAGTGTCGGAGTTTTCTTTTTCCAAACGACAACTGGATAAGGTAGGAGAGGAGGGAAAGGAGAAAAGAATGGCTTTGACATTTGCAAAAAGACATTTAGTATTACCTATTGCTGGGATAGGTGAGAAGTTACTGGGAAAAGAGCAGTGTGGGGGAGAGGAAGTTCAAACTAACGCTGAGTCTGAGCCTCTTAATGATGAGAACTGGTCCCCACAGAGAGCTCTTAGCGAGGCTGTTTGGACTTTGGACAGTGGGGCTTGGAAGCCCACTCCTGATTGGGACCCAAAATTAAGCTTCTCCCAGAATGAACCAGCATGGAGACCCAAGCTACAAGACATTACTGTTTTAAGTGGGGTTAAAGAGGTGGTGGGTAGAATTGAGGAGACTATTCCTTTTGTAGTTTCATCTCCTGAATGGCAGGAAGTAGCTGCGCCGGTGGCCGAGTTACAGGTAGAGGCACAAGACCAGAGGGAGGAAAGGGGGAAGAAACCATTGATGTTAGAATTGTTTTCAAAAATTAAACAGGATGCTGCACCTCACAGAAATGCGGTGCGTCTTCCTTACAAAGGAGGTTTAGAGGTTAGACCTGATAGACAATATGTTGGTAAATGTTTATTGAAAGATTCTTTGCACTTCTCTCCTAGGGAAGTGTTTGCATTTATTAATATTTCTGGGGAAGACAATTTTGGCGTTAGTTTTCGTTCAGCATATGCTCTTGACCTTTTTGGAAAGATATACTCAGGTTAAGTTTTCCCCCTTTGGACACCCTTTTTAGTGATACCGTTAACAAAACCTTTGATAAAGTATGCAACTGTTATGTTTAGGAATGAAGGGGTTCATATCGATGATATTACTTATTGGTTAGGCCAAAAATGCGAGATTTTGAGTTCCCCAGAAGCAATTCTGGATGCAGAACAATTTTGGACAGGGGGCTGGCGGTTTAAAATTAAACTACGACAAACAGCTACAGGATTTGAGCATATCCCGAATTCCTTTATGTTGGGTAGGGACAGAGGGGTATGTTTTTATGCTGGGCAACCTCGGGCTTGTTATAAATGTGGTGCTAAAACTCATTTATCAAGTTCTTGTGACAAACCAAGATGTGATAACTGTGGAGAAGTAGGACATATTACTTTTCAATGTGCTAACATCACGAAATGTGATCTCTGTGATGAGACAGGACATGTGTTTGCAGAATGTACATGGGCAGCCAAAAATAAAGAGTGTTGTGGTAATCCAGACCTATTAATACAAAAAGCCCAGGATTTGATAATAGGGGAAGGTCATGTGGGTCACGAGCAGCCAGTTGGAAAAGTACCTTCTGTTATTGAAGTGAGGGGGGATGTGGTAGAGGTAGTAGATTTAGTAGTTCTTGACAAGGAGCCTTCGGATCCTACTGGGGTAGGAATTTTGCCTGAAGAAGAGCAACAACCAAAGGAGTCTTTTAGGGCACCTGTGGTGTCTGCAGTTTGAAGGTCTTCCAGAAATATTAAGGGCCTTCCACAGCAGTCTGCTATGAGTGTAGAAATAAGTAATTCTTTTGCCTTGCTATCAAGTCCGTGGGGGGAATCGGATATGGATTGCCCGGATAATGATTCACAGCAGACGTTGGACAGTCCACCATCCCCATTAAGGATTCAGGAGGATTATAAGGGGAAAAAAAAAGAAACGACGGAAGAAAGATAGGTGATGGGCTGGAATTGACTATAACTGATGCACTTTAGGTTGGGTTCAGTGAATGTTCATAGTATAGTGAATTATAAGAGACGACAGATAGTTTATGACTTTGTTCATGCTAATCAGATTGATGTCTGTTTATTACAAGAAACATGGATGTATACTATGGAACAAACCAGGTGTTTTCAACGGAATGGTGCTGGGGCCTTCAGATGGTCCTTTGCCAGCAGTCGGCAGATGGCATAGGTTTCTATTTCACTCGTATGACTTCTCTTTAATTAAATTGATGGATCTAATACCGGACGGTTAATGATTTTAGATGGTTTGTGGAAATCAAGATTGTGCCAGTTTATTGATGTCTATGGGTCACAGCTCAAGGCAGAAAGGGTGGCGCCTGTAATCTGATACAACCTTATTTACTGACTTCCTTTGAGGTGTTTTTGTGTGGGGACTTTAACTGTGCATTAATAAATGCTGGTGATTCTTTGGTGGGAGTAGGTAGGAACATTTACTGTGATTCCAGGGCTTTATACAAACTGGTACACTCAGTGGGTTTAATAAATGGGAGTAGTAAACAAAGCTCAGGGCCTAAATTTACTTATAAAAGGAACCGGTTTACTTCTACGATAGATTATATTTTTTTATCTGACAAAATTCCTTTTACATTTGAAACATGTCCTGTCACATTTTCTGACCATCTCTTGTTGCTCTGTACCGTTTCTCCTCATGCCAGACTGATAGGTAGGCGGGCGAGATGGAAGTTGAATCCTCTATTATTAAACTCTCGGGAGGTACAGGATAGAGTTCAAGCATTGCTGATGGCAAGGCTTTCTGTAGCCTTTTTATATGACTCAGTGGGTGAGTGGTGGAAAGATTCTAAGGACGACCTTTGTCGCCTATTAAAACAACAAGGGAAGGTTAAAGCAAACAATAATTTTCTTCAATATTTGAAATTAAGACAACAATTATATTATTTATTTTCAGTAGCCAACACTTCTACTTTGGATTATAGTTCACAGATTAGATCAATAAAAGATCAACTCCTAGAGGTTCAGTATAATAGGGCTCGGACCCTTACTGCTCTTCTACAATATGGGGTGAAGAAAAAGCCGGAGGGTGATCCATATGAGGCCTTTAAAGTTTATACACAATCTACTACTTTAAATGCCCTACGGAATAAGGTGGGAAAATTGATACAGGATCAGAAGTCACTACAACATATTATTAAACAATTTTTTTGGGATTATGAGCCAGTAAGGACCCCGAATGATCAGGACGTTTGGGACTTTCTAAACCGGATTGAGGTACCCAGACACGTATTTGATACATTAATATTGATACAGCCTATCACTACACAGGAAATAATTACGGCTATTAAAAATCAAAATAAGGGTACTTCTCCTGGAATTGATGGTCTGACAACAGATTTATATAAAGCCTTTCCAGTGGAATTTGCAAATTGTTTAGTGTTAGTTTTTAATGCTTTTATGGGACAATCAGATTTTCCAAGTTGGTTTGCCGAAGGGCTGTTGATTTTTTAATATAAAGTAGGTGATACATTTGACTTGAATAACTGGTACCAATTACACTATTGAATTCTGATTATAAACTCTTTATGAGTATTTTGAATACCAGATTAAAACAATTTGCTGTCAAAGTTCTTTCCCCATTTCAGTTTTGTGGAGTACCTGGGAAAAAAATATATCAGGCTCATATGGTACTGAGAGACATTGTGGAGATAGTCGGTTTTCAAAGAATTTCAGGATGCATTGTCTCTGTGGACCAGATGAAAGCATTTGATAGAGTTTACCATCCATTTTTATTTGCAACCTTGAGACATTATGGGATTCTGGAAGTTTTCTTAACCACCATTCAATCAATTTATAATTTGGCTATTACCCACCCAGTGATTCAACTGGAGATTGGGGAAGGGTTTCACGTTCCGACAGGGGTACGTCAAGGTTGTCCATTGAGTCCCCTGTTATATGCTTTTACTATTGATACTTTAATTAGATCATTAACACAAATCCCTCGTTGGGTAGGGATAGGTTGGGCTGCAGGTGAAGATAAGTTGTACGTGCAAGCTTATGCGGATGATTTGTGTGTATTCTTCTCTGATAGTACACAAGTAAGCATTTTTTAGATTTTATGGATGATTATGCTTTGTTAGCAAATTCTACTATTAATAAGAATAAGAGTAAAGGTTTGTTTATAGGTACAGATGGTCTCCCAGAACTCATAATAAAAGGTATTCGTATTTCTTGTGACCCGATAAAAATTCTAGGATTATTTTACGGACCAAAAAATGTACCAGAACTTAACTGGGGATTAGCTTTGACTTCAATAGAAAAAAAAATCCAGATTTGGAAACAATGGAAATTGGATAAAATTAAACGGGTTTCAATCATTAAAAAATTTATTATTCCGAGGTTATTGTATACGGCACTGATTTTTCCCTTGCCACTGAATTTAGAAACCAGAATATATAGCTTATTTTTTCAGATGTTATGGGGTAGTAGACTTAACCCGATTAAAAGGCAATTTACATATCTAGATAAAAAGAAGGGAGGTTTAGGAATGATAGAGCCGGTTATCTTTTTTTCTACCCTATTTATTTCAACAAATGTAAAGTTCGGTTGGGGAGTACCCACGGAAAGATGTGGGATGCTACATCACCAGGTGATGGGGCAGTATTATGGTTGTTGGGAGGAGAGAGCCCCGAAACCTATTCCTAAGTTGTTTCTGCCAACATATTTTATACCTATTGCAAAAAAAGTATTTAAATGGGGGTTGGTAGCACAGGTGGTTAAAGTAGGTACGGCTCCACAGTTATATAAATCAGTAATGCTTCAACTGTATCCCAGTGAACCAGTGTTTAAGAACTGTCCTCTACAGTGTGTGGATACAGTTTTAAGTAAATTAAACAACCCAAGGTTACCTACTTATATGTGGGAAACGCTATGGCTTATGGTATATGGTCGAATTGGAGCACGAGGGAATGCCAAGCATAAACCAATACAAGACAGAAATTGTCCATTTTGAGTGTGGCATAAGAAGAAACGGTTGATCACTTTCTTTTTAAGTGTTCTTATGCTGTTTCTCTGTGGAAATTCTTGGCAGTACAATGGAGTATGAAATGGTTAGAATATATGGATTATGATACATTGGTACTGGGTCATTCTCCACAGTTTCGATTAGTATATCATGTTGACACTTTACAAATCTTTTGTAGCACATTGATGTACTATTTGTGGCAAGCTAGGTGCCAGTGGGTGCTATATCAGAAGTTGATGCCCTACGACAATGTCCGGAGGTTGATTCACGAGGACATGCACAGGATTTATGTGCAAGACACAGCATTCTTCTCATCAAGGAAGGTGAAGGAATGGTGGAAAGGGTTTTTGAAGTTTATTAAATATAAATAAAAAGTTAAGTAATGTGCCTTTGTTCACCTATGGCTGAGTGGGTTATATATGGGGAGAGGTCATGATTGTTAGTTGGGAGTAGGTATAGGATAGTATTAGTCAGATATGCAATGTTACATGATAATAGGAACTTTGGTTACCTAATATTTGGGGGGTTTATTATATAAAAAAAAAAGGGTTTCTTTGTGAATATATGGAGGTAATGATTGTTTCGAATTCTTTTTTTTTGATTCAATATTTGTTAGTATAGCTTCACAATATGGGTATTTATTACATGTTTTCTTGATGTACAAGGGTTTGTGGAGTGAATCTTACACTGTATGTAATTTTTGAATTTTGATGTTATTCTAATAAAATATTCCCCTACTCTTTTTCGATAAGTGCCATGGGATCTTTAACATCCACCTGAACTACCACCAATTCAGGCAGATGGGACCTTGGTTTAACATCTCATCCGAAAGACGGCACCTCGGAAGTGCATTACCCCTCTCATGCTGCACTGCAGTGTCAGTACTGGGATATAAACCCAAGTGTCAGATGTGGGACCTGAACCCACAACCCTCTGATCTCCCAGCCTCAGAATGCATAGGAACAAAATATCCTACAAGTAACAAAGGCTAACCTGAAGCCCCACACCTCCATGCTGGTACCTCTTGCAAGGCACATCGCTAATTACACCTAGAAGGGCCAGAGGATTGGAACTAGCCTGATATTTTACTCACATTATGGCTTGGCAATAGTCATAATTGGGAGTAATGTATTCAATATCAGGGCATAAGTAGCATTGGTAGTGGTCCTAGAGCTCCTGTGCCAAGCCTAGTAATAACAAAACAAGGTGAGCATACCTAACATGTATGCTGACAACCTCAGGGGCCAGCAGTTCATGCTGCGACACTTCTTTTTCTCCCTCCAGGCATCCCAGTGGACAACTTCAGTTCCATGAGCCCACACCAGTATGGAGAACCGCATTTATACACTAATGTGCCCCAGAGCACTGAGATGGACCTTGCGCAGTTGCCTGCTGCTGGTCTCACATCTCCTCTGCTCACAGTTGCATTGATTACCCTTAAGTGTATATAGTTCATGGTTCTGTTTTTTCACATATTGTTGTAGTCAAAAATAGAGAGATGCTTGTTTTCTTGAGATGCACAATTCTCTACGGTACTGTTAGATTCTAACCCTATATGTCATTAGTATGCGCCCTGGTGCCCCGGGCCCTAAGAGTAATGCAGGAATGGCTTAGACTGATTTCAGCCTCAAACAACCTGGGATATGGATCTGTATTATATGACCCCCCTGAATGGGATGATGGGTGACATCACCTGCCACACCTGGAACATGCGGAGGCTTAACACCCCAATAAAGCACAAACAGCTGATCACCCATCTCAAGACACTTAAGTCAAGCTTAGCATTCCTACAAGAAACCAAACTAAACTCTGCAGATCATATCAAACTCGCTAGGGATTGGGTAAGGCAAGAATTTCATGCAAAGGCCCCCATACGCAAGCGAGGGGTAGCAATTCTCCTGCACAAAAGCCGCCAATGGACCCACAACAAGACTGCTAGTGACCTGCATGGCAGATGGGTTTTTGCCCTGATGGACATACCAACAGGGCACATACTGTTAGGCACTATATAAGTTCCAAAGGAAGATGACCCTGCCTTCTTTCATGCTGTAGCCTGTAAAATAAGATAGGTGGCCAACACAACCACACCTATACTTCTGGGAGAAGATTTTAATCTTACACTAGATCAGTGCTGGACAGAAGCCCCACAAGTATAGAACCCCACACCAAAGGAGCTCTGTCCCTGTCCCAATTAATCAGTGATGCAGGCCTAGCAGACATATAGAAGACCTTTCACCCCCGAGATTGTGATTAGTCATATTACTCTCCAGTGCATGGCTCTCATAGCTGGGTAGACTTCTAGCTCACTTCCCCTCAAATTATACAAGCCTCCCTGGGGTCTACAATACTCCCCATGGTGATATCATATCACACCCCAGTTCAACTACAGTTATTATGGGGACCCCCATGCCCAAATCACCCTCTTGGTGGCTAGGCCCTCTCCTGCTAAGAGACCCAAAGTTCATACCATGGACACAGCAAGAGGCTTTGAAATGAACCCCATAGAGGATACCTCTGCTGGGAATACCTGGGAGGTATTTAAAGCAACAATGAGGGTGGAAATTATAGGGTACTCTGCTGCCAGAAGGAAAAAAGAGGGAGCAACACCTATATAATCTGGTGTCACAGCTAAGAACAGCTGAAACACAATTTAAATCCCCCCCAGCCCGGCTAAACAACATTCTCACTTACGGTGCACCATTATGGGGCTTCAGATGGAGATCAATGAATTACTATCCAGAAAGGCCGACATTTTGATCCTCCACTTGCAGCACAAATACTGGAAGGGGGGTAGTGTGGGAAGGTATTAGCATATCGATTAAGGAAACAGTAGGCTGAAAGATTCATCCCGGGTCTAGCAGACATTAATGGACAGGTCCAAACCAAAGCACAAGAAGTTAACTGCATAATAATAGACTTTTATGCCAAACTTTACTCCACAACAAGATCTCCGAACCCCAAGGGGGTAAAAACTCTTTAGACATCCCCCTAATAACAGAACATCAAGTCATGATATTAGATTCTTCCTTGATCGTGAAACAGCGTGGCACAAATGCTATGAACCCTAAAGACAGGCAAGACCCCAGGCAGGGATGGGTTCCCAGCGGAACTATGCCAGTCCCTTACACCCATAATCTCCCTGGTCCTCTGCTCTGCTCTGTTTACATGAAAATACTAACATTTAACATCCCCCCACCCCTACACCCTCAGGGAGGCAGTGGTGACTGTACTTCTGAAAAAAGGGAAATATTCCACCTAGGTTGCAAGCTACAGGCCCATCTCTCTCATAAATGCCAATAGTAAGGTATTTGCAAAAATCCTGGCAGCCAGACTCAACCACTTGCTACCACAACTCAAACATCCTTCTCAAGTGGGATTTGTACAGGACCGGTACAGTGCAGACCATATCTGATCTTTACTGAACATTATCCATGTTGCCAAAGACATCCCCTCTCTAGTCACGGCTTTAGCTGTAGATTTCAAGAAGGCATTTGATTCCCTGGAAGGGGACTATTTGCAGCAAGTCCTTGTACATATGAGATTTGGGGCCCACTTCCAGTATTGGGTAAGCACTCTATACACGCACTCAACAGCAAGAGTACTCACCAACTCAGCGCTATCAGCCCCCTTCCAACTAGAGAGAGGCATGTGGTAAGGATGCCCTCTGTCTCCGCTTCTCTTTGTTCTAGCAGTGGAGTCACTTGTGGCAGCCGTTAGACAACACTCTGACATTGTAGGGGTGAATATTGGGCAACACCAATAGTCGACAATTATGTATGCCAATGACCTCCTGGTCCTGCTAGCAGGTATTGATGCATCCCTCAAACCTTTGCTGTCCATCCTATCCAAATTTGCAGACTATTCTAGCCTAAAACTAAACCAGACCAAAACTGAAGTCCTCCCCCTGAACTTGAGGTGCCAGCCCAGTCAGGTGATACCACGAGGGCTAAGATGGGCACCAATAGATATCACATAGCTTGGTATTAAAATGGCTCCCACAATCTCAAAACTCTAGGATCTAAACCTCAAACCACTTCTCTCTGACATACAAAAGAATTTGGAAGATGAAAACTACTCCAACTTACTTTGGCCGGGAAGATTGTGGCAACTGAAATGGTCACCACCCCTTAGCTTTTTTTATATGTGCTCTCCCACCTTCCCCTGGAACTATCACCTAATCTACATGCACATGTGATTAAATATACTGTCCTGCTCTAAGGCTGGTTCCTCCTTATGTGATTAAAATAAGTGATGACCAGATGTGTTCTGAACTATGTGTAATATCTTAGTTTAGACTGTCTAAATGCTTTGCACTACTACCTGCTGCTGCACTGTATTTTGTATGCATTCTGTATTTTTACTTGTATTTTTGACTTTGTTTTCGATGATTGTCCATTTCACCAAAGGTCATTTGTACTCTCCCCCAACCCCCAGGATACATCTGGAATCGAGCAGTAGTCTGCTCAGTATGCCTTCCTGGTAAAACTAACAAATAAATAAATAAATAAGATAGACACAATTATAGACAACTTTCCTTGGGAGGGTAAGAAGCTGAGGCACAGCCGGAATAAACTCCAAGCACACTGGAAGGAGGTAGGGTGGTGTTTACCAAGGATTAAGGAGTACAAATTGGCACTGAGATAACAGAAACTTTGAAATGGTTCATGCAGCAGTTCCACAGTACACCCCAATGGCTCAGCATGGAAGAAGCTCAAGGCAAAGTGCAGCACCTTTTTTACTACTATACAGCAATCCCTCTAAGGGTCTAACCTCCCATTCCATGATAGGGCCCACTGTTAAGTACTGGACCAAACTCCACAAGAAAACAAACACTAATCCCACTCCCCTTAGTCTGGCCTCATTATGGGGCAATGCCCATATCATGGTGGACCGCAAACCCCTTTTCTGGAGTCATTGGGCCACTAAGGGCATTCATCGCCTACAAGACATACTAGATCAAAGGGACATAAAGGTAGCCTCTTTTCAGGAGCTGCAGACATGGTGGGGTATCCCCCAAATAGACCTCTGGTGGTACCTCCAAATTAGAAGCACTGCACAGTCCTACATCCATAACCTGACCCTGAAAAAACAGCCAAATCTTATAACCCAGTGGCTAACACACCCAAATGGCCTTGACAGTAAAATCTATTCCACAGTTAGAGACAACATTCCATCACAGTCCCATGAATCCAAGATCAAGTGGGAACTGGCCTTAAATGTCCTTATCACTGACCAGCAGTGGCAAGCATCCTGGAGGCTGGTACATCAGGCAAATCTGGATGCCAGAAGCTGATTGATACAAAACAAAATGTTACATTCCTGGTACCCAACTCCAGTAATTCTCCACACCACCAAACTCAGCAAGGATAACCTCTGCTGGAGATGTCAGGCCCATAAAGGTGACCTGTACCACATACTATGGGAATGCCCTTTTATCCAACCCATCTGGCAAAAGATATGTACCATGGGTTCAGCTATCCTTCACAAGCATGTACCGCAGTCAGCTACCCTGATGCTGCTAGGAATAACAACAGACATTCCCCATCTGAACAGTTATGAACAAAAATGGATCACCCTCTTAAGCATGCAAGTTAAAAGACTTCTCTTGTGTAAATGGAGAACCTCTGAAGTACCCACCATTCCCGAAATGCTAAACTCCCTAGCACAACAGCAGATTGGACCGTATAACACATGTGTTTACAAATACTCTTCTGACTTATTGCAGATGTTGGCAACTATTTATAACATACAGTAAGCTAAGGACTGGCATAGGATAGGCCACATCCCCCACCCACTGCCTTTAGCTTCTGCCATGCAAAGTATGATGAAAATGTATGCCTAGTAGATAAGTAGAGTTCCATGTATATGTATCTGTACTGCATCTCTCCATGTTACCTAGTTTGTTCCCTAGTTTCTCTGTGGTTCGCTATTTCTTTTTTCCAGGGCTGGATGCTCTTTCGCACTTTCAATGTATGTAGTAATACCTGCTCTGGAGAAGTCATCTCTTAGGGCTGACAAAGCAAGGCACCACATGGTAGGTCCCCCAACACCCTTTCAGCACAACTGTGGTCACAATGATCAAGTGTTTGGATGCAAAGGTATGAAATGCATATTTTCTGTACCCTACCCTGTTTGTTCAAGTTTAAATGGAAAATTAATAAAAAGTTAAACTGCAAAAAAAAAGTTCATTTAGCTAGGGACACAGAAATGTACCTATCCTACATAGATGACAAGGACAGCTGTCACAAAGTCAGTATCCAAGAGCTAGGATGCCTGGTCAGTGTTGTCTGGGACTGGGCAGAAGACACAGACAACCGCAGCTGTCATAACCATCTGCAGTTTGTGGGCTTCCCTGAGATATAGTGAAGGGAGGAGATGCATTAGACTTCCTGAGCAGAGTGATTCTGGAGCTTCTTTGATATACATGGTGAAGCAAGCTCAAATTTGATTGAGCCTACAGGACCCTCGGACCAGTACCCAGGGAAGGAGAACATCTCCAACCTATACTTTACTTCCTCAACAAGGAAAAAATACTTTTGTTAGCTCTGGACTATGGTCCTCTGACCTGGCAGTTAGGGCACAGGATCTACATTTTTGCTGATTTCTCTACAGAGCTGGCCCAGAAGTGTAAGGGTAACACTGTGGCCAAGAAATTCTGCAAAAGCAGGGAATCCCTTATAAACGTCAGTACCTGGCCAAACTGCATGTTACTCGTAATGGAGTTTCCCATATCTCCAGTAGCTCAGAGGAGGCCTGGCACTACATGTCCAGAAATTGGTTACTGCAGCTAAAGACCTGAAGCAGCCTCCAGTCACTTGGAATAGAGGGAAATGCCTTATTCAGCCCCACAGACTGGCAGTAGCATACGATGGACCCTGATGACCAGAATGAGATGGACTGGCAGACCAGTAAGATGGGGTTGTGCATAGGACTGGTAGCAGGGACTCTGGACACTCCATTTGTGGCAACTCCTCGGGACAGCAAGCACCCAAGCTATTTGGTAAGTCTAGCACCCCATTGCAGGTCTCCCCCAGCCACACAAATGCAACCCCCTCAACTTCTAGGGTCAACAAGAACAGCACCTGTATGGACAGAGTTGCAGCCAACTTGGGGGACATAACCCTGCAAAGTCTAACTCCACCTACCTGGGCTGGAGTCCCCTCACAAGATGCTGCAGCCTGAGAACAGCTGTTGGACTCTCTGCACTTGCAACCTGTGGCTAGCTTCGGCAAATGAATATTCTTTCTTGGCTGGTTTTCTATTCTTTTTCTTAATCTAAATCTTTCTTCCACAAGTGTTGCTCTGTTTTGTACTCAAATGTGTTTCCTGTTTATTACCTAAACAGGTCCTGGTCTGATGTCAGCCCTGCTGTTCACAGCTGGACCTCCCCCACTGGTCTGACCCAGCATGCTGAAACTGGTGCCGGATCATGGAGGCGGTGGTCGAGGGCAAGGAGCAGCACTTGCACAAACTCCTCTGATTCCCATACAGATGTCTACCATCTGCCACCCTTTGTCTGCGATCCCTGACCCCACATTCAGGTATAAACCTGGGAACACTTAACAGAATGGAGATTTGTGTGGGACTGACAGGGTTTGCAGTCCAAGACTGACCCCTTGACAGGATGGGAACCCCCTCTCATGCATCCTGCTGTCTCCGTCTTCCAACCTTAACAACTGCCATGGAACTCTCTTTGAATGTTTGTTCATCAACATTTGAGCTGCCTACTTGCAGACTGTAATGTTCTAAAGCTGACTCCTTGCAGGCTACATGGCGAGCCTAGCTTAGCCGACACCTCACAAACAAGGGCAAACACACTTGTAGCATGTTAGTGCCCATTTAAATGGGCCTGGCACTGGCAAGGTGCCCTTTCTCAGTTAAAGGGAGGAGCTAGGTCCTGCAATGGTGATCTTAGAGCCTGCCCCCTTCCCCCGCTGATTGACTTACATGAGGAATGGGAGCATCCTGTGTTCTCTTCCTTCCTGGGGCTGCAGCACCCACTAGCCTTTCCTGGCCCATAGTTGGACACATTCAGCACTTCATCTCTGCAACTCCAGGGATTCTGGTGGGGGGGCGGGGTGAGTCAGATGGCTGTAAACTGGGGGGCAATCTGACTACCCCAACCATTCAGGAGGGAGTGGAGCAATGCTTTGTGAAGTCTGCCGCTCTCCCCAAGACTCTTCACTTAGGTGGGGTCGAGAGGGAGCCCTACTATCTATGTCCCCCACCTCTGTCACCATGCTGCTCATGGGGCCACGCACTCACTTCTAAACCTGATAATTACATCAGTCACAGGCTCCAATGAGCAGCATATGCAGCACCTATAGGTCTGGGACAGATGTTGAGCACTGGAGAAGAGCAGTGATTGTACCTTAGCAGAGTTCACCAATGCATTTACCAGAGATATCCCCCCCAAACTCAACATAGGCACAGCACACAGCACTGAATCTGAAATAAATTGTCCCTTAAAAAAAATCAAAAGGGATGCTGGCTGGGATACCAGGGCCATTACAATTTACATCCACTGCCCAAAGGTTGCTATGACAATGACCCAGCGCAGCCCAGCAGTATACATCCTGCATGTCTGCAGCTCTATGCACTACGCGAGTTGCGAGAAACTCAATTTCTCCTCCTCTTCCCCACCACCTCCACAGAGTGCCATCTACAGAATGACAGGTGCACAGGCTTTTCACCCCTGCTACCCTATACTCATTCAGTTTTATGTGATAAAGGCAAGTTTTTAATCTCGCAGAACAAAAAGAGCAAAGAGAAATGCGCCCAAAACAAAAAGAGCAACATTACACTGACTGTCACAAACAGTGATGGTCACCTACTCCCGCAAGAACGGCAAACAAAATAAATATTGTTATGCGGGGGGGCAGTGCCCCCTCCCGCACCTCCCAATTTTAATACTATCAACTCCAGGGGGAGGGGACTTACAGGAATGAAGAAAAAAAACATTTCTCCCATAGCCAGACCCAAACCCAGGTCCACCAACTACAGAGGTGGTGGTTCAAACCATTACACCAAACAGCCAGCACAACTGGGCTTGGCCAGACAAATCCCCTTATCCTCCTTTAGCGAGTGTAGCTCACTGCTACACTCACTCTACAGTACCCATAGGTGTTATTCAACAGTCGCTCTTACTACGAGTGGTTTTATTAAGTCACTCAAATTGAGATGCTCAATAAAACTCGCTCACAACACTGAACACCTACTCATTCACATTGGACACCCTCCTGATGGTGACCCTTCACTGGTGCATGCCCCCTGTCCCCCCCTTTTCTCAGTAACTGCCCCAGAGAACTGATTCAGGGGATAGTGGTCAGTGGAGGACACATGGTGTCCAGTGAGAGATACACACTCAGGAAATGATGTTCAGGCCACACTGGCCTGAAGGCGGGGATGAAAACAGCAGTGTTCTCTAGTCTTTCCTCCACTTCATCGAACCTGGGCATAGAAGAGTGAGGCAGAAGCCTCCTTAGTAGTGCCTACCCATGCCCAAGTACCAATCTGATTGTACTCTGTTTGGCAGTCCCCCGTATGAGTGCCATCATACCAGGCATACTGGATGGCACACGCATCATGCATCACTGAATCAACAGTATGGCACCACATAATGCATGCCATACGTCAGAGGGACAGATGATTCTAGGGTCTCTACCCTCAGGCAGCCATAGCCTTCCTGACTTCATTAAATGTGTACCGCAATGTGTATACTATCACATCATTTTTAATATGCAGACTAGTTTATCTTTAGCTATACTTTATGAAGTACTGATATTATGTACTGTTTGGTGTTTAACTGCACTTACCTGTTACATATTGCCTAGTAGTTGGACCACACTATACCACTGCACTTTCTCAGGCCGTATGGCTGCTTGGTCAGCTCACCCAGGCAGACCCATGCCCTTAGCCTATTCTACAATGGCTGGGACTTCTGATCCTTGTCTGGCGAACCTATTACATGCTGTACCTGGACAGTCAGTACCTCCTTCACCCACCTTGATCCCTCTAAAGCACTGCACTATGATGACAACACCAGTTAAATGGGTATCCTGGAATGTTAAAGGGATTCACTCCCCCATTAAGAGATGGAAGCTGTTAGACCACCTCCATAGGGAGGGTGCTGGGGTCACCTTTTTGCAGGAAACCCACCTCACCGACTCTGAGATAGATAAACTTAAAAGTGGGTGGGTGGCCTAGGTCTATGGCAGCTCCTACTCCTCCAAGAGCAGAGGGGTAGCCATGTTAATTCACAAGAACCTTCCTTTTACCTGCCACAACATGACCACAGATGATATGGGGAGATACGTAATAGTCCAGGTTACCCTCAGTGGGCAGGATGTTACCAAATGCAATATGTACGGACCAAATTGGATGGATGTCTCTTTCTTCACAAACCTTGTCCAGATGCTAACAGAGAACTAGAGGGGAGAAGTCATTCATGGGGTGATGCTAATGTCATCCTGGATGAATTCCTGGACAGATCCACCCCCCCCCTTCAGCAACAAGGTCAATTCAGCAGTTGAAAACAAAAATGAGTCTTACTGACATCTGGAGTCTGGTGAACCCAACAGGCCGAGACTACACACACTTCTTTCCCCCTCATCAGTCCTAGTCATAGATAGATTTATGGCTGATCATGACACCTTTGGTCCCTGATGTCATGGAGGCAACCAGAGGAACAATAATCATTTTGGACCATGTCCCAGTCTCCTTCACCTGGCGCACAGCCTGAGTGCCAGCCCTTCCACACAGGCATTGGCAGTTTAACAACTCCCTCCTCAAGGAAAACTCATTCATGGCCTCGATCAAGAAAGATACAGAGATCTTCATAGAAGTATATAAGAAGGGGGCTACCTTGGCAGCCAATAGGTGGGATGTGCTGAAGGCCTACATATGAGGCAGATACATCAGCTATGCTTCCCTATTAAGAAAGTAAGGGCCCAGGATCTAGAAGCCAAGTTGTGCTGGCTTAAAGACCTGAAGAAACAGTACAGGGAAGCCAACTGCCACAAGCCTGAAATGCTGGCAGACAACACAGGGACAAGATACAACATAAATACTTACCTCCATCAAAAAGTGGAATACACACTATTCCGCTTTCAACAATCCTTTTGGAAGGCGGGGAGAAACCTGGGAGGCTGTTGGCCAGTCAACTCAAAAACAGGCAAGAGAAATTCCAGGTCATGGGCATAAGGGTTCCAGTGAAACCATAAAAATGGATCTGCTGGGTATCAACAAGACCTTGTTGCGCTCCTACCAAATCCTTAACACCAGGGAGAAGTCCCCTACTGCCGCAGACCTGGACAACTTTACCACCCTGCTAGCCCTACCCCATCTCTCCATGCAAGCCAAAGAGCTCCTAGAGAAACCCTTTATGTCTGAGGAGCTGAGTGATGCCCTCCGCAGGATGCCAGTGGGTAAAGCACCTGAAGGAGATGGGCTCCTTGCAGAGTTCCTATTTTCCTTCAACAAGGAACTCCTTCCACCCCTGATGGAGGCCTTGAAGGTGGCATGCACTACCAGACAGCTCCTGGCATCAATGAGGACAGCTACAATAGCACTAATCTCCAAACCAGGGAAAGATCGTTTAATCTGTGATAGTTATAATCTTGTTTCCCTCATGTGTGTGGATTGCAAGATCTTCACCAAAATGCTGGCCTCGTGGCTGCAGGTATAATACCAGATTTGATAGACAGGGACCAGATGGGGTTCATACCTCACAGAAAGGAGTTGGATTGAAGGGGTTGGTTGGAGAAAATTCAAAGGACTTGGGACAACTACATGTGGCTAAATAAAAGCTCAAATTGCATTGAATGGAAGGTGTAAGATAAAATGGACGGGTGGTGGGTATTGGGCAGACTAGATTGGCTAATGAGTCCTTTTCTTCTGGAAAATTTCTATATTTCTGTGTTTCTATAATACTAGGTGACTACTAAGTCTCATATGGCAGATTCCCAGACAAAATTGCCCTACTGTCTTAATATCACTGGACTCAGAAAAGGCATTCAACAGGGTGGAGTGGAGCTATCTCTTCCTCACCCTGAAAGTCTTCAGCATTGGGAACACCTTTCTCCACTGGGTACAGACACAATCAAGGAGCCCAAGCCAAGGTTCTAACTAACTCCATGGAGTTGGCAACCTTCCCTCTGGGGAAGGGAACCCATCAAAGATGCTCTCTATCCCCACTGCTGTTTATCCTGGCCTTGGAACCTTTGCTGTAGACCATATGGAAGGACAGAAACATCCTTGGAGTTTGGATTGGGCCAGAACATTAGGCTCTTGCATATGCAGATGACATATTGCTCACATTATCACAGCCTAAGAGGTCTGTCCCTGCACTCCTGTCCTTATTAGAACACTATGGCTAGCTTTCAGTTACAAGGCAAATATGACCAAGTCCCTCCTGTTGTCCTTTGGCCAGGAGACCCCAAACCTTCCTGACTTCCCCTAGGGTCTACACCTAGTAAAAGAGCAGATCAAATATCTGGATGCCAATTTCTCCAGGTCCTCAGTTGCAATGGTTTGGCTCAGTCTCCCCCCCCCCCCCCCCCCAACTGTCTTGGAATTGATTGCTGTGGATTTAGAGAGGTGGAGCAAACTACACTTGTCCTACTGGGGCAGATCCCATGCATACAAAATGATGGCATTCCCCAGAATACTTTACCTACCAGACAATCTTCCCATCAATTTGAACACAGAGCTCTTCCAGTCTCTACATAACAGCATGCTACAGTTCTTTTGGGACACTGGCCCAAGGTGCCTTAGCTTTTAAAAGCTGACAAGGAATGTGAGGAGGGGGGGCTCTGCCTACCCAATTTTGCACACAGACATGATGCCCACATGCTCCTCCTACTGTCCCAGACCTTCTGAGGTGGGCCACACTTTTTTCTGTCCAAAGTGGGTAGACTGTGAAGAGGCAGCTTTGGGGACCACCCTGGACAAGGCATTTAGGTTCAGTGACATGAAACAACATCCCACCATCACTGCATCACTGAAGGTTGGCATCCTACTCTCTCACCTGATTTTCCCCTTTGGGGAAATGCAAGGGTCACCACAGATAAATGCCCTGTCACGTGGTCAAGCTGGACCTATAAGGGGATATTCTTTTTTTTAAACAACTGAATATACTTTATTGAAAATGTTTCAGTACAACAAGATACAACCAAAGAAAACAACACTAATGCAACAAAACAGAACTGTCCTTTAAACCCCTCCTTCCCCACCACACCTTCCCTACCTCCCCCTTACCTCTGGTGCATATACATCAGCTACCAACACAAACATAAAAATAAAAGAAAAATCTTAACTTTGTTGGGTAAGGAAGGAATAAAGCTCTGCCCAGTGCAACCAGACCTTAGTATTAGAAAAAGTAAAATTTCCTATGGCTTTTTCAGCTGAAATGGCTGTCAGACCTTCCTGTACCCACTCCGAAAGAGATGGATACCAGCTGTCTAGCCAATGCCTGATTATTATGTAAGGGGATATTCTACCTGGACCAGCTGCTTGAGCCTCACTCTGGTCTCCTCAAGTCTTTCACTCAACTACAGTGTGAATTATCAATGTCAGTGGCTCAGTAGGCAGCATACTCATCTCTGAGGCCAGGAGATCAGAGGGCTGTGGGTTCAGTTCCCGCATCTGGCACTTAGGTTAATATCCCAGTACTGACACTGTAGTACAGCATGAGAGGGGTTCTACACTTCTGAGGTGCCGTCTTTTAGATGAGACGTTAAACAGAGGTCCCATCTGCCTGGATTGGTGGTAGTTCAGGTGGATGTTAAAGATCCCATGGCACTTATCGAAAACAGTAGGGGTGTTTTTATTTACAATAGTGCATACAGGATAATAATACAACAAACATCATGAAGAACATACAAACAATATATACAAAAGAAAATACAAAATAAAATATAAAAATCAAAGGAGTTCCTCCCAGGAATTTCTTTCCCCTAGTGGCAACTCATTGCCCATGTTTAATAAGCTATTTGAATTTAATGATATGGGGAAACCCCTTCCACCAGGTTTCAACTTTATCTACATTATAAAGTTGATTATCTTTTAAGTACACTTTCTGTAATTCATTCCTTACGTAGAGGCAAAACCCTTCATACGTGCTTTTCTTCTGATAAATAACCCATTGGCATCTTAGTTGCCATAAACAAAACCGTAAACATGCAAAAAAAATCATTAAAGTACTTTTGTCATAAACCTGTAAGCAAGGTGGAATAATCCCAATTACTAAAGTCTCATAATTAATATGTGACAGCCATGCCAGATTCCATTTTTTTGCAGCATACACCCACAATGATTTAGAAAAAGAACAATAAAGAAGAAAATGTTCCATTGTTTCTTCCTGGTAAATGCATTCCAGATAAGGGCAGTTTCTTTCCTCTTTGGCTTTATACTTAGCAGTACCTCTAACGTTTAATTGGCCATACATAAAAAGCCACTGTGTTTCCTACATGTACTCAGGGAGTCTGGGATTGTTAAGTTGGTCTAGAATGTTGTTATTCATAGCTGTAGGGCAATTTTTAAAAACAGGGATCTATGGAATATACCTGAGACATTAAGGCTTTATAGAGAGACTTGGTGGTATTAGAACTTATTTGATTTTATGTAACTCACCATTTATACAGCTTCTGTGCTGCTGGTCTGAAATAGGATGGTATGTGAATATGGGGATTAATTTTTGGAGCACTAATAAGCCATGCTTTCATATATCGCTCTAAAGAATTCAAAATCCATAGTCCATCTTGACTCTCAGGATACAAAACACATCTTCTAATCATATGAGAAGGAAAAAGAACCTGGCAAAAAATAACCTGATCTATCATTCCTAATCCCCCCTTTTCTTTTGCCAAATAAGT
This sequence comes from Neoceratodus forsteri, assembly GCA_016271365.2. Taxonomy (NCBI): domain Eukaryota; kingdom Metazoa; phylum Chordata; order Ceratodontiformes; family Ceratodontidae; genus Neoceratodus; species Neoceratodus forsteri. Next base: position 783,348,956 of record CM028133.1, read on the forward strand.
ATAGCATCTTTTAACTGGGTTCAATCTATTCCTCCATAATAGTTGAAAGCAGCAACTATATAATCTAGCTTCATATTGTAAAGGTAAAGGATAGATTAGGGCTCCATATGTAGACAAGGTATTATAAATCATTTTAGGACCTGAATTCTTTTTAGTTTTGTAAATTTAAACTGTTTCCACCTAGCTGTTTTGACTTCAATATTTCTTAATACCCTATCCCAATTTTCTTCCGGCAGGTTTTGAGGCCCGAACAGTATACCTAAAATAGAGAGGGGTTCTTGAGAAAGTTGGATATTATTTAAATTAATAGCATAATGATTAGTACACCCCATCAGTAAACCTCTAGTTTTCACATGATTTAATTTAGCATTAGAAATAGCTGAAAAAAGTTCAAATTCTTTAAAAAATTCTGCAATCTGCTCTTGCCTATTAAAAAAGAGACATACATCATCAGCAAAGGCCTGAACTATTAACTGTGTATTGGAGAGTGGCATGTGTATCCCTTCCCAACTGGGTGGAAAGACTAAAGCTCTTAATAAAGGTTCTAATGAGAAAACATATAACAAGGGGCTGAGCGGACACCCTTGGTGTACCCCTGTTTTAATTTCAATTCCTTTCATTATAGGTCCCTTTATTACTGGGTAAACTTTGGCAGATTTCTATAGTGCTGTTACAATTGCTATTATTGAACTAGGAATCCCAAAAAATTCTAAAACCTGAAATATATATAAATGATTTACCCTATCAAATGCTTTCTCGAAGTCTATTGACAGCAAATAACCCAGTTTCCCTTCTTATGATAAGAACTCCATTACGTCTCTAATAATTGTTAAAGCTGACTGGATCTGCCTATCCAGCAAGCCACAAAATTGCAGAGGAGAGATTACCTTATTAGCTATTATTTTTAATCTATTATTTAACAGAGTAGTAAAGATTATATAATCTGAATTTAAGATTGAAATGGGCATCCAATTCCTGATGTCCCTTCCGTCTCCTGATTTAAAAATATATATCATTAGACCTTCTGTAAAAGATTCCGGAATCAATTCCCTGGACATAAAAAACTGAAATACCAAATGCAGACAAGCAGCAATTTCTACTTGAAAAGTTGTATAAAATAGATTGGAAAGGCCATCCAAACCCGGAGTGATATTGTCTTTTAAATTATGAATAACAGCTCCAATTTCTATAAAAGAAAAAGGTACTACCATGTTTTTAATGTCCTGGGAGTACAAAAGGTAAGGAGGCACCCTTAAATATCTGTTTATATATGTAATAGATGGATCAAAGTCTGGTTGTAAGTTACAAAAATGGGTATTTAACATAGAATTAATAACATTTTCATCCTCCACTCTAGTTTGATTACAAGTGAGGTAATCCAAGGGTATAGACTCTTTAATTTTTTTTACATAATTCAAACAGATCACCTACAACTGTTTTATTGGAATGATTGGTTAAGATTGCTTGAAGGGTCTTAGATCTATTATACTGATCAACTTTCATCCAGTCTTTAATATATTCTGTTTGGGTGGAATAATCACATTTAGACGTACTGGCTAATGAAATTAGGTACTGCAATTGATTTCTTAGTTTTAAATATGAAAGAAAATCTGAATTCCTCCTTTGGATACCATATTTTTTAAACCATGTGCAGCAATCGCTTTTTGTTTCCATCTACCAGACACCTAAGTCTGAGTATAGAAAAGCCACTGATAATCTAGCTTTCAAAATAAGCAGAATGGAATTTTTTGCCAAACCCCCTTTAAGAATGGAAGTATTTAACTTCCATCTGGTTCGCTTCCTTAAAGAGGAGGATGAAACTCCAGTTTCAATCTGTACCAACAGGTGATCTGTGAATTCTACTGGAATTATATTAAATTTATCTATTGTAACAGTTTTCAAGGTAAATAAATAATCTATAGTGGAACCTGTCTTTCCTTTAAAAAAAAGTGTAATTTGACCCTGAATTTGCTAAGTGGTTGCAATTTACCGGATCCCCAGTTTTTATGACAGATGCCAGACAATTTGAGTGACAGTATATTTTTTTATTTGATCTACCCTGAATGTTAAGACTGAAAATAAAATCCCCTCCTCAAAAAATATTGAGTGAAGATATTAAATAGGGCTGGATTTTTTTCAGATATTCAGTTCTAAGAGCTTTAGTCTGTGGGTTATAAATATTGATAAATCTACAATACCTAGAATGCCATAATCCATCGATTATTAGTATTCTCCCTGGAATTAAATCTATTAATTTGTGTAAGACAAAATGAAAAGCATTAAATAAAATTCCAATCCCATCTGCATAATCTCTACCAAATGACCAATATGATGGCCCCCATGGCCAATCCCTTTGAAACGAGGCTATTTGTTCCTGAGAAAACATCCAAGTTTCTTGTAAAAAACTAACTGCTATGTTCTTATCTCTAAGAAACTGAAAGACAGCTTGTCATTTAACAGAATTTAATAAACTGTGTGTATTCAGTGTGCCCCATATGAAACCAGCCATTCAGTTTACAGAAGGTGATGGGTTTATTCTATTTTTTTCCTCTGTTTTTTTTTTCTTTTCTTTATATTCCTCTATTGGGGTACCTATATCTTCCTGCACAGATTTTTGGGAATCTGAATCTCCAATATCCATTTCTGAGTCACCCTAAGAGGTGAATAGTGTGGCATAAGAATTTGGAGATTCAATAGACTCACAACGAGGTGCAGCCAATGACTTTAGATGCCTACTAGATCTTCTCGGAGGAAGGGGGGACACTTCGGAGCTCCCAATTCTAACACTGTCTGTATCATCAGGGTCTTTGTAACAAACTGGTTCAAATTGTTCTATAACCTCTAATTCTGTTTTGACTAAGCTGACTGGAACCCCTGTTAAGGGAAGGGAAGGGGGGTAGGATTGAAGAGTTTTTTTATGTCTGAATCCTGCTGATGAGAAGGCTTAGGGCTGTCTACTTTAGACTCTTCTTGTTTAGATACAGCATCCTGTGCTTGCTGGATTATCAAGTCCATGCTCCCACTAGAGGCTTTATTCCTTGCTGCCCAAGGGCATTCTCTAAAAGCATGACCAAAATCCTCACACAGATCACACTTAGTGTGATTAGCACACTGCATGTTTACATGGCCTACCACCCCACAGTTGCCACACCTGGGCTGATCGCAGACACTGGAGAGATGTATTTTTGACCCACACTTGTAGCACGCTCTAGGCTGCCCACTATAAAAACATACCCCACGATCCCTGCCCAACAGAAAAGCATTAGGGATATGTTCAATCCCCAAGTCAGATTGCCTGAGTTTTACCTTATAATTTCACCCCCCCCCCCATCCAGAACTGTTCAGAATCTAAAATAGATTCAGGATCACTTTGTATGTCACACTTCTGAGACAACCAGTATGTTATGTCTTCGACATGGACCCCCTCATTTCTAAACATAGCAGTGACATTTTTAATTAAAGGTTTAGTGAGTGGTATTACCAAGTAGGGGGTCCATGTGGGAGAAAATTTAATTTGCCCATACCGTTCCCAAAAAAGGTCTAAACTATAGGCTGATCTAAAACTGATGTCGAAGTTATCCTCCCCAGAGTTATTAATGAAAGTGAATACATCCTTAGGTAAAAACTTCAGAGAGTCTTTTATTAAGTATTTCCCCACGTAATGTCTGTCAGGTCTCTCTTCCAGCCTGCCTTTGTAGCAAATTCGTACTGCATTTCACCTAGGAGCTGCTTCACGTCTGGATTTAGAAAAGAGTTCAGAGAGCAAAGGCTTGTTAGGGGTAACTGGAGCACAAAAATCCTCTTTATCATTAATGATCTGTGGCACAGAATTTTCTTCTAAGTTTGAAAGTACTTTTATTTCAGGTAATGGTGACTTTTCAACCGTAGTTGTATTCTGCTTTCTAGGGGTCAGACTGGCGTTGTTTTCTCCTTGAGCTAGATGCCATTCTGGCTTCGGCCTCCATTCCGGGGAGGCTGTTTGAAAATTAAAAGATGAATCCCAGGCTGAGTCAGGGGTCCAAATGCCTGAAGCAGATTTTCCCATCCTGCTTCTTGCAAAGCTTTATGAAGTGACCAAGAATCATTGTGTAGTTTTGTATCCTCTAATCCTGGTTCCTTAGAAACCTCCACTGTCTTTATATCATTTTTGTTTGACTTGTTGCACTCTCGCGCTAAAGTTTTAGCCACAGCTGTATTTAAGGAAAGAGTTTGAGGGGCTAACAGCCATTGAAAGCTAAATTCAGTTACCCCTTCTTGCTCGTTTACTGCCGTTTGGTATGTTATTTGGGAGGACTCTGCTGTTACAGTATATTGATTCACCGGCAGGTGAAACACAAACCCCGACTCTTTGGACAGGGGAGCTTGTTCTTTGAAGTGTAAATCCATCCCATGTAGTTTAGGAACCAAGTTAGAGAACTGATTTCCTACTGAGGGAGCGCATTTCTTTGCAGTCATTTGTTCAATACTCTTAGCTTTTATTGGCTTTCCGCACTCGCTAGATCTAGCGACTGAACTGCCAGCCTGAAACCCGTCATTTTTAGCCATAGAATCAAGAACTGTAGCAGCACACTGACCCTTCGCCTGCAGAGGTGTTGGAATTACTACATCCTCATTCCTGCTGTCAATATCTGTGGGCAGCTTGTCAGAGAGATCAGCTGTGGCTGAAATTGACTTGGAGCTTACCCTCGATTGTGTCGCTTCCTCAGTATTCACCTGAATTGTCGCTCGTACATCAACTGGCAAGGTTTCAATTCCATTGCTACTATTGAAAGAGGTTGAAGCAAAATCAGTTGTAACAGGCAAAAACATCTCAGGCACATAAATAGCTTCATGAAAGATCTCCTCTCCCTCATAATCTTGTAAATTAGTCGAATTCTCTATAGACTTTTCCTTGGCTAGCAGTGAGGCCTTCCCCACTACTAGACTCGCGTCCTTCTCCACCGTCATCTCTCCCACAGTGTCCATCTCGCAGCAAGATGGCCGTCCACCTACAGGAGTGTAGGGGAATTTCCCTGGTGTCCTGGCCAAATTTCTCTTATTCACTAAAAATATCACAAACAGCTTAATCTGGTTCAAGGTCAATTGGCATTCATCTGTATCCCCCTCCCCTGGGTCGTGCCTGAAAATAGGCAGGATTTGTCTAGTGCGCTTACCTGGTCAACAAACACTACAAAAAAAAATAATTTTCCTTGGAGAAATGGCAGCACTGGCAATACCTTCAACTGTGCCATGCCTTGAGGGGTATACTTGGACCCTATTTCCAGATGCAAGGGAAAAATAAATTAGATGACCTCTTGCACCCACGCTGTGGGAAGTCAACAAAGTATACCGCAGTTTGGTGGACTTTGAAGGGGACCCTACAGAATCCCTTAAACAAAAATGGGGAGCAGAACTGGGGTACACTATCTCAAATAGTGCCTGGAATTCGTGTCAGGACCCAACTTAGCACAGTTACCAGGGACATGAAAAATCACTTTATGCTGCCAACAGAAATAACCAACCTTACTTTGCTTGGCGTTTTCAAGTGGAATCTGCGCCTTTACCTCACTACTCAGTCTTCTTGTGATTGCTTCCTATAATTCCCTGATTATTACCACTTCATCTATTACTTCCCATTTGTCTCACCATCATGTTTCACACTTGACTGCCTTCTGTCTCTTTCCCTGCCTCCCACAACCCCTGCACCCACACCATTTCCCTCCCTACCCCCACTCACATTGCCTCCCCTTTACTCTCTCTATGCTCATCTGCCTGGTTCTATTTTAGCCCCTGTCCCCTACCTCTGCTCCCTCACCCTGTTTCCCTCCCCCCTTGACTCTGCTCTCTGAACCCTTCTACCCCTCCCCCTTTCCACCTTTCCACTGCTCCCATTATTCAGTGCATCTACTATGTCTACCCTCACTACTGCTGGTTCCTGGCTTGTTTCCTAAAGTGTATTCATACCATACTGAATTATGTTTTGATACTCTCCTTGAAAGTGACAATGTCACTAGCTGCTTTGCAATTTGTGTAACCTTATTTAATGTTTTAAGAACTTTGTTGTGTATCTTGTTCATGCACTATTGTTATATTTTGCTGACAGCGACAATGCCTTTGACTGCTCTGAAATCCGTGTACTCTTATTTTATGTTTCGGAACTTTGTTGTGTACCTTGTTTAAGCACTGTTTTTCTGTTTACTGATATGGAACTTTTGTAAAAGAGCCTTGGCTCAGTGGTACTTTCCGAATCCTAAATAAATAAATAAAAATTCTGCACCACTAGCACAGAACCCCACAACAGCTGCACAGATGGGGTCTCATAGACACTGACAAATGCTGGCAAAGTGTGGCAGAGACAGGGACTATAACCCATATTATACAATGGCAAGAAAATGTCCTGGACTCTGATTGGTCAGTGTGTGTTTGTCACAGTTCAGTTATCTGAGTATAACCTCACAGCACAAAGTCCAGACATACACATGACTACATGACAAGCTGCATCACAACTTGTCTTACCAAAGGAGTTTGAAGTTTTGCAAGAGGAAGTAGCACAAGCTTAGTTTCATATAAAAACCTTATTTCGTAATATTGTGGGGATAAAAATATTTGTTATGGCTAAAACAGTTCATAGACAGAGAACAAGTATCAGAATGTCTCCTTTATAGTGTGGGAACATCTCTTTTATGGTATCGGTTTTACAGTTTTATTTTTTATGAGGAAACACATCACATATGAATGCACTGCATCATGGGTATGGAAATACCTAATTGCCTGGTGTCACACAACACACTACAGTGATACCAGACAATTGATTAGTTGCATACCCATGATGCAGTGCTTTCACATGGGGAGTGTTTCCTCAAAAAAAATTAATTAAAAAATAAAACTGTACAACTGATACTATAAAATAGATGTCCCTACACATAGGGATGTTCCAACACTTGTTCTCTGCCTAACTATGAAATGTGTAAGCCATCTACATGTGCTCCAGTTTGTACCCACAATATTAATAAATAAGAGCAATAATGCACTTCAGAATATAGGTGCTGGTAGGATAATCTCACTTCTGGGGGTGTTGGATGCACTTGGTCTGTGGCCCTGTGCTCAACCACCCTAGGCGTGAGATAATCCTAGCACAACCCACACCCTGTCATGCATCATTGCTTAAATCTCTGGGTCTGTGTGATGCTACTTACCTTCTGGGAATCAGTTTAAGAAGTGTATAGCTCTATCCTGGATGTTCTGCTTCCCCCGTTGTTCCCCTGGTAATGCTGGGCCACCTGGAAAATAATGTTTTCCCTGGGCCCATATTAAAATTGTACAGTAACTGGCTGCTAGGAACACTAGTGACTGCAAAATGAGTTATCCTGTGACATTGGAGGTCCCCGCAGATGATGGACATCTTGAAGTGGATCCATGAACTGGGTACAATGGCAAGCTTTGAGACAGTCCATCAACTTTGGGATGACTAGACCAATACCTCCAGCTCTGGGGAGCTTACTTGGATTTTACATTCTGTAATACCCCTGTGGGTTACCATATGCCCCCCTATCTATTGAATCGACAATAGGCACACATACATAGTCTCTACAAACCCATCCTCCCCTCTAAACCCCAGCTCCCCTACTATGTAATTCAGGCACTGACTTTCCATTCCAGCTTGAGTTATTGATCTTGTTTCACTTTTTCTGTTTGTTAGCTTGTTAATAGTTGTAAAACACAAATTATTGTTGTTACTCCATTTATCACTATCGACATAATTTGAGTTTTTAGTCTGTACATCCAAGGGACTACTTTTAATCCTGGCTAGGTTGCATGCATTGTAATACCTGTATCTTTATGCTGGAATGTGTATCAGTTTAAAACCAAAACAATATTGATTTTAAAAAGAAAATGGTACTTCTCTCCCCTCGGGTTCTCCCTATTTCCTACTTTAGCCAGTGAGGGGGGTAGTTTCTGCCTCCCCAATTTCTTTTGCCCCCCCCAGCTAGTTTAAATGTTCATCAAAGTAACATTTAAACCACCCACTGAGGAGTACAGTTCCCCTCCTGGATAGATGCAGGCCATTACCCCTGTAAAGGCCCTATCCCTCCAGGTTGGTCCCTAGAGCCCAGTGTAGCTGTACCCCTCCTCTCTGCATCATTCCTTCAACCATGAGTTGAAGCTCCTGGTGTGGAGATCTCTCTCCCTCCTCCCCCCATACAAGATAGGCAGCACCTCTGCAAAAACCACTGAATGTACTTCCTGCCTAAGACTTCTCCCAGGCTCCCTGGACTCCCCCTGCACTATCCCAGCCCCATCCCTAGCCAGGTCATAAGTCTCCAGGTGGACAATGACATCCAGCTCTGCCTCACTTCTTGCTGCTCTAGAAATCCTCAGGATCCGCTTCCCATCCCTCCAGGCCATGGCATGTGATAGGCAATTAACCTACCTCTCCTGGCTGTTTCCTATTTCCAGATCTATCCCCCTCACAATCGTGTCCCCTACCAGAAGTTGCTTCCTCCTCCTCAGGGGTCCTCTACCACCCTTTTTTAGGAGCCTCCAGTATGGAGGACCCCCACATCCTCCTTGGTCACTACCATGGGTTCCTCCTCCTTGCAGTCCTGCCCCAACAAAACTGCACAGTGGTACCAGTTGAGAAATATGCCTCTAACTCACCAGCCCCATCCTTCCAGAGACCACCATATTCCAGTTGCACCTCCTTCTCCTAGGCATTCTCTGAGGCAATGGTGTCAGTCTTGGTGGGCACTGGGTGGGGGAAGAGGTTGCCTGTATCCTAGACAACTCAGCTTGGAGTCTAGTAACCTCCTCCCTCAATCTAGAGAGGTGCATGTTGATTGGGCAGTACCACAGTCTCCAGAAGGTCTCTCTGAAAACTGCTGCCCCACAGCCACTGCACTGCATTGCACCACTTCCAGCATTCTGAATTCCTACAATTCCCTGTGATATTTGGAAATTCTTATGTATCCCTACCCCTGATAGGGTGTTACTAGTTTTTCCCATTTTGATGTTTGTTATGCACCTTGTACACCTACCCTGGATTCAGTGTTGCTCCTATTCCATATTTTGGCCTGCCATTTACCATCCACCCGTCCCTTACTTACCTTTGCCCTGAGAGGGTGTTTTTAGTTTTTCCCCTTCTGTTGTTTGTTATTTCCTTTGGACACCTACTCTAAATAGGTAGGGACAACACAGTTTGAACACCTAACCTAGATAGGGCATTGCTCCTGTTTCTTCTTTTGGCCTACCCTTTACCCTTATTATTTTAATACACCTAAAAGTTAAACTAAAATGTAGTGTGGTCAAAGGTGGCACACCAGGGTGCAGCATCTCCTGCTGACTGCCGCCCCATGCTGTCATCCCAAGTGTGTTACCCTTAAGCTTGCCCTTTAGCTGGAGGATCACAGCAGAGGACCTCTAGGCTGAAGCCTATAAATACTATATGCAGCACCACCCACTTAATGATCCAGTCTCCCAACTGGAACTGCAGGGCTTGGGGGCAGAGTCAGCACCAGAAAGTCAACACAGATCAGTAAGCAAGGCTGACACAGCCCAGCACTCCCCTGTTCAGCAGGAAGATGGCAGAACTCCCTGTTGCAGTAGCCCAGCAGACCCCAACTCCCTCCTAAACCAGCTGATGAGTGACTGAATCAGCTGTTAATTCCATCCTGAGAACTGGATGGCAGATTTCAAAGGCCACCCCTTCTATAGACAGCAACACCCACTTAACAATCCAAGATCTCAATTGGAGCTGCAGGGCTCAGGGACAAAGTCAGCACCAGGAAGTCAACACAGTTCAGAAAACAAGGCTGACACAGCCCAGCAGTCCACAGCTTAGCAGGATGAAGGCAGAAATCCCTTCTGCAGCAGCCAGACTGGCCCCAACTCCCTCCTACACCAGCCGATGAATGACTGAATCAGCTGTTAGTTTGATCATGGGAACAGGCTGGCAGATTTCAAATGCCTCCCCTTCTATATGTAGCCATGCTCACTTAAATATCCAAGCTCCTGATTGGAGCTGCAGGGCTCGGGGACAGAGTCAGCACCAGGAAATCAACACAGTTCAGCAAATGATATCTCCGTACCTTGGTATCTCCCGCCTGCCAGCATATTATTCTGCTTTACTGTACACAGGTAAACAAACTTTGTCCGTCAATGGAATGCTTACATCAGAGTCATTAACCTGTCAGGCGTAACACAAGGAAACCTTTCTCCTAGATGTTGGCAGTTGTGCTCCCCAGCTGCTTTGTACTGTGGCCCCCCCTGAAAAACTGCTAACACAGCCCGACTCTGTATTGATGCACCCTGACAATGATGAATGTCTTTACCGTATTCTTTGGCAGAACACTGTGATCAGAAATTGTATGCAGATGCCAATATCAGTCATGTGTTTCCTATTTTCTTTATAGTTAATTGTGATGTAAAAACACTGATAACTGATCTTTAATAAATTACCAACAAAACTCTAATTGAGTGACTAACAGGCAACTGATTAACTGTTTTTTTTCTTGTTACTGGGACTTTCCAAAAATGTTGAATTTGGGTATGAATTATTTTGCTTATTGCCCACCCCGATATCCAGAAGCATGTGGGTATAACAATTATTTCTATTTATAGAATGTGAAATTAACCTTCTTGAAGTGGTTGACTTCCTCCCATCCAAACTTGGCGTCACTTACTGTATTGATGAGATTGCAGGAATGTTACAGGAATGTGCAATTTCTTAAAACCATTGTGTAATTAAGGCAAACACATTTCACAATAGTGCACAACAACTGTGTGAGTTATTTTTTAGGGGCCAGTGGTGGCAACATTTATTAATATAATGCAGCATACAGCTATTTGGCACTGAGCCATGAGACAATGTAACACTGTAACATGGGAGTGATTGAAAACTATTGATGCTATGTGGCAAAAAGTTTCAGTAATTACTGGGGGTTCATTTCACAACAGCCTGTGATAACTTGATTTATTATTTTATTCATTTATTTATTTGTACATCGGTTTACAACCTTTGAGCCAGAGGCTCGTTTCCAAAGGTACCTTGTCGCAAAGAGGACAAATACAGTACAACATTTAGTTACATCATTGCAGTTACATTGTTGCAGTATTATGTTGTCTTGTACACACGCAAGCAACATCTTGCGGTAGTAGCAGAAATGCAGAGGTCTGTCAGTGTTGGTGAATGCAGGGCATGCCTTAGTAGGTGCGTCCCTCATTCCCCAGTTAATCAACATGGTAGTGCTGACACAAGAATTATGTAAAGTGCCACCAACTTGAAAGAAATGTGCCGCTGCAATAGGAGACAATATTGTCACGCAGCAGCAGAGATGACACGCCTCCCATATGTGTCTTTCCTGGCGAAACATATCAATAAACATGGCAGTGGCATACAATCCCCATATAAAGCCAACATCAGGGGTGCAATCCCCATGTTGGCATGTCCTCCACTCCCTACATTGTGTGGCACACTGGGAGACCACCCCAGTGTGCCACCATTCATACAAAGCAGACCATGTCAACATGTTCCTCCCCCCATGCCCCTTGTGTGGCACACTGGGAGCCCACCCCAGTGTGCCACCATTTATACAAAGCTGACCATGTCAGCATGTTCCTCCCCCCATGCCCATTGTGTGGCACACTGGGAGCTCACGCCAGTGTGGCCAGCATTCCCCCCAAAAGTCATGTGGTACACTGGGAGCCCACCCCAGTGTGCCCAACATTTTTTTTACCTGTAAAAAAAGGAAACCATCTGCAATGTTTTTTTTTTTCTGTACCTGAAAAACAAAAAAATGGTCCCTCATTGTCCATGGTGCTCCCTTCCCCAACCTGCACCCACCCTCTGTGCACCCCACTGCCCCACCCCCATCACCCATACTTACCTCCGGGTTCTGATAGCTGCGATCTTTGGTGGAGCGGGAAAATGACTGGACTCTTCAAAGCCAAACTGCAAAATGAAGAAATGCTGGTAAGCTGTATAATGGCATGAATGGGGAGGTATCAACTTAGGTGGATATCTCAGCCATTTTTTTAAATTTTGTCTCCAAATTTTCAACATGGGGTTCTTGGGACCCCACCCCATGAACACGTGCACTGTCATCTTGATATTCAGTCCTGAAATGTCATTACGTCATCACTGTGCAGAATCACCTTTTGGGACCGATTAATGAAACAATAGTGCCACTGTTCATGAGGCGGGTCCCAAAAAGCCAAAGTTGCAAATTTGGTGAAAAATTTCCAAAATGACTGTGTTACGAGAGTACATTGTGCAGTTTCCAAGCACGCTCGTAACTTCGACAACTTTTTATATTTTCACTTGAGATTTTAAACATTGTCATTTTTTTAAAACCTCCTTGTGAACAGTACAGCTGTCATTTTTCACATCCTGCTCGAAATATGTTTTCACACATCTGGCACACAATGGCACTGTCGCTGTGGGAAATCAACTTTCGGGACAAATTAACAAAATCAGAGTGCAACTGTTCATGAGCAGAGGTCCCAAAATGCCTATGTTGAAAATTTGTTTTAAAAAATCCCCAAAATAATTGTGTTACTGACATGCGTTGCGCAGTTTCTACGAAAGCTCGTGACTTTATCAATTTTTCATATTTTCACTCCAGATTTTCAACATTGCCATTTTTTTACACCTCCTCATGAACAGTACAGCTGTAACTTTTCACATACTGCCTGAAATGTGTTTTTGCACCTGTGGCACCAAATGGCGCAGTCGCTGTGCAAAATCACCTTTCAGCTAATGAACTGATAGTGCCACTGTTCATGAGGTTGGGTCACAAAAAGCCAATGTTGAAAATTTGGAGTGAAAATACCAATAAACGCCTTGGGTGTTAGGGTTTCCAACCATAATGCCCCACCCTGTAGAGACTGACAGGTGTCAGGGGTGTGACTTGAGATTGCCAGCTGTAATGCTCATGCCATTCCACTCCTGCCTCCACCCTGCAGCCAGTGATAGGCATTGAGGTGTGCCTTGGACTCTTTGGCCCCAAAGTTCATCCCATTCTCCTATACTGCACCCATCTCAGCATATTTCTGTATGGAATGGGGTGAGTGTAAGGCCCGAAGACCCCAAGGCACACCGCAACACCTGTCGGTGTCTGCAGGGTAGGGTAAGGTGAATGGCATGAGCGTTATGACTGATGACCCAAAGGCACACCCCAATGCCTGTCAGTCTCTGCAGGGTGGGGGTGGGGTTGGTGTCAGTTCAGTACTTCACTTCCATATGGGTTGTGGAGTAGGAGGGGCATGAGGGGGAAGAAACACGCCCTCAGCATGACAAGTGTTTTGACTCATTTATTTGTTTTTTTCCTTTTTAAAGAAAAGTATCTGAGGAGCAGTGACAGGATTTTTAGGACAGTAAATTAATAAAAAGGGAACTAGGAGAACTTCAGTAACAGACAAGTACTGGAATAGCAGTATAAGTGGAGTATAATGTGGGGAGTGGTGCAATGCAGTGGTTGCGGGGCAGCCATATTCAGGCAGACCTTCTGGATGTTGAGGTGCTGCCCTATCTGCAGGCATCTCTCTGAACTGCAGGATGAGGTAGCCAGACTCAGAGCAGAAGTAAAATGGGTCAGGAGTACCATCACCCCTATCCAGAGACCACCCAGTCCAATGCTGCTGCTGCAAAGGATGCCAAGAATGAGGAGCACTTGGATGATAGTGGGATCAGAAAGGGTTAGGATGGTCAGACAGAGGCACATCCCAGATCCTATCCCACTCAAGAACTCATATGCCACACTGGAAATGGGAACAACCACATAGAGGTACCCAGAGATGTGGAAGGAAAGGATGTGGAGGTTAGCCAAGGAGGTGACCTCAGTGGGGAGAGCAGTGGACCCCAGAGGAGGAGGAAGCAAATCCTGGTAGGGGACTCCATTATAAGAGGGATCCAGCTAGGAACACAGGAGGGGGAGGACAGGGAGGTGAGGTGCCTACCAGGTGCCATGGCACGGAGGGATGGAAGGAAGATCCTGGGGATCGCTGGGAAGGCAAGACGGGAGGGTGAGCTAGATGTCATTATCCACCTAGGTACTAATGACCTGGCAAATGGGGAGCTAAAGGAAGTTCAGGAAGAGTTTAGGAAATTGGGAGGGTCTCAAGCAGTAGCTACAGTACTTCTGTCACCTTTTCAGAAGTACTACTTCAAGTAGAGGCATGAGAGCATAGGGTGCATGCACCAAGAATTTAACTCATGGTTGAAGAACTGGTGCTGTGAGGAAGGGTTTTGATTCATTGGTGACTGGGGACCACCTGGAGGATGGAGGCTTGTCAAGCCTGACGGCCTGCATCCATCCTGGGGAACTCAAGCACTCAATGATAAGTTTAAATGCTACATTTACAAGCATTTAAACTAGTCAAGGGGGTGGCAGACCAGCAAGGAGGGTACCTAATTGCCCACCCCCCACAGCTAGCAGTGGAACCAGTGAACCGGAGGAGTTGATATCTCTACAAAGCATTGTGCAAAAGATGGAGATAAGTGCCCAAAAGGTGAATAGGCAGAAAAGGGGCAAAATCCAACAGAAGGGCAGATTGCAAGGAGAACCAGGGATAAAGGACAACCAGGGGAGGGGCTGGAGTAGAACAGCTAAACAATCTAGGGAGGTCAAATCATAGAAAGCCATGTGTGCCAATGCCAGGAGCCTTAGCAACAAGATGAAGGATCTGGAGGCTGTCATGGTGCAGTCAGACCTGGACATTGTGGCCATCACAGAAACCTGGTGTAATGATAACCATGCCTGGGAGATGGCCATACCTGGTTACAACATATTCAGAAGAGACAGTGCAGGTAGGAAGGGAGGAGGAGTGGCACTGTATGTGCCTAACCAGACTTGACCCCCTCTTTAATGCTTTCTGCCATTTTGCCCTTGATGCCCCCCCCGCTCACATCACTGCAAGCTCCATCATTCACTGGCCCTACCATCCCTGTGCGACCGGCACCTAACTCATAGTGCTAAATTCATGTCCAAATTCTGGCTCAGCTCCCTCCCTCCTTACCTCACATCCTCCCAATCTTCCCCTCCTACCCCCACCCATGCCCTCAGGTCTTCTGATGCCAGACTATTAGTCATCCCTCACCGAAGGACCACCGCAGGCCAATCAGCCTCTCTTACCTCTTCCTAAACTCTGGAACACTCGTGCACGAGATCTGCATTCATCATCCAAACACTCCCCATCCCTCTGCCCTCACTAAATCCTCTCTTGCCCCAAACTGCAACTGCCCCTGACCCACTCCCAATAGCTTCCTTTCCCCCTTCACTCCTTAGCACCTGACCAGCGGCTCGACCTTTCGCCTATTTGTCTGGCTTATACAATGCCCCACGCAGTTACACTCTCACTCCCCACTCTCATATTCCCTCCTAATTTGTCCCTTCCCCCTCATTCCTAAACTAACCCACGCTCTTCATCCTTACGTACTGCTACTGCTCCCCTCTCCTTCCCCTCCACCCCACCTATATCCCCCCTCATATTTCTCCTCCAACTCCTACTATCAACTTGGTGCTTTCGCTTCAGCGCAAGTCCTGTTACTGGCACTCTAGTCTCGATATTGGCACTTAAGTAATCATGTATTACCCTCGATGAGTTCCCATGATATGTATACCCTGTCTTTGATGTTCATGTTCTGTACTGTTCTCCTATTGGAAATAGTGCTAATGTAATCCCACCCAACTATGTACATTATCTGTATGCTCTGTACTGTTCTCATACTGTAAAAAGTCCTATGTAATCCCATCCAACTATGTACATTATCTGTATTGCTCTATTTCTAAGTTCAACTTTTGTCTGTATTCCTGCCTCCATTGTAACCCCTCCCCCCAGGTCGCACCATGAGACGAGCATCTTTTTGTTCAGTGTGCCTTTCTTGGTGAAACATTTTCAATAATTAAATAAATAAATAAAAGTGACAAAGGGCCATAGAGATCCAGGAGGAACAAAAAGGGGGGAGAGATACTGTGAGTTAAGCTGGAAAGGAAAATGGGGCCAGCCATCTGCTCAGGTGTGGTCTATAGACCACCAGCCCAGGAGGAAGAAACAGATAGGAAGTTGATGATAGCCATCCAAAGGATGGCAGACAAGGGTGAGGTAGTGCTGGTTGGAGACCTCAATATTCTAGACGTGGACTGGAGCATCCCAGCAGCAGCAACTAGGAGCAGATTTATCCTGCACTCCCTACAGGGTGCCTTCCTCAAGCAACTGGTCATAGAACCAACTCGGCAGAAGGCAATACTGGATCTTGTGCTCACAAACAGGGACAGTGTGATGGGGGTAACAGTGAGGGAGCACCTGGGGAACAGTGACCACCAGTCACTGTGGTTTTAAATCACAGAAGGAGCACAACCAAACCACACAAAAACACATATCCTGGATTTTAGGGGGACAGACTTTGGGAAAATGGGGAGATGCTTGAAAAAAATACCACTAACAGCTTAATCTGGTTCAAGGTCGGTTGGAATTCATCTGTATCCCCCTCCCCCGAGTCGTGTCTGAAAATAGGCAGGATTTGTCTAGTGCACTTACCCAGTCAACAAAAAAACTAAATAAAATAAATAAAAAAAAGGAGGCATTAAGGGGAATGGGGCAGGAATCAGGGGTTGAGGAACAGTGGGCAGTATTAAAAATGGGGATTACAAGAACAACAGAATTATGCATTAAGCAGGTTAGTAAGGGGAAAAGGAAGAGGAGGCCATTATGGTTTTCCAAGGAGGCAGCGGAGAAAGTGAAAGCCAAAAAGATTGCATTCAGGCAATACAAAAACACAGGCAGAAGGGGATAGGGAGAAGTACCAGGAGAAGCAAAGGGAGACAGGGAGGTCAATAAGGGAAGCCAAAGCTCAGACAGAAGAGCACATTGCAAAATCAGTGGGTAGAGTGGACAAAACCTTTTATAGGTACATAAGTGAAAAAAGAAAGGCAAAGGGAGGAATAGTGAGACTGAAGGGAGAGGATGGGGGCTGCATGGAGGATGACAACAGTTAAGCTGATATATTGAACAGGTATTTCTGCTCAGTCTTTACTGAGGAAGAGGAGGGTAATGGGTCTGAAGGAGTACAAGGGGTGGGAATGGTGCAGAAATGGACACAAGTCCCTTTACATGACAAAGGGTCCTGAAGGAACTGGAAGTAATAAGAGTTGATAATGCAATGAGGCCAGATGGGGTGCACCCCAGGGTCCTTAAAGAACTAAGACAGGTGATGGCTGAACCTCTAGCAATCCTGTTTAGCCAATTACTGGAAAGAGGGGAGGTACCCAAAGACTGGAGGACAGCAGATGTAGTCCCCTTATACAAAAGTGAGAACAAAGAGGAAGCTGGGAACTACAGACCAGTCAATTTCACCTCGGTAGTGGGGAAGATCATGGAAGCACTACTGAAGGAGAGATTGGTGGAACATCTGGTTGTCAATGGACTACAGGACCCAAGGCAGCATGGTTTCTGCCAGGGGAGGTCATGTCAGACCAACCTCATTGAATTTTTGACTGGGTGACTAGGGAGGTGGATCAGGGGAGGGCAGTGGACATGGCCTATCTGGACTTCAGCAAGGCCTTTGACACTGTGCCACATAGAAGACTATTATACAAACTGGGGAATATGGGTGTGGGCAGGACAGTAGTGCAGTGGGTAGGTAACTGGCTGGGTGTCAGGACACAGAGGGTGGTGGTAAATGGCTGTCATTCCACAGAGGGAAGAGTGACCAGTGGGGTACCACAGGGATCAATGCTGGACCGGTCCTATTCAACATCTTCATCAGTGGCATTGCACAGGACCTAGAAGGCAGAATTTCCCTGTTTGCTAGTGACACAAAGCTCTGTAACAGAGTAGACACCCCAGAGGGTGTAAACAAAATGAGAAGGGATCTGCAGAAACTTGAAGAATGGTCAGGGGTTTGGCAGTTGAAATTCAATGCAAAGAAGTACAAGATAATGCATATGGGGCACAAAAACCCTAGCACAATATATCAGTTGGAGGGTGAGGATATAGCATGCACCAAGCAGGAAAGGGATCTTGGGGTCATCATCTCTGATGACCTCAAGGTAAGGAAACAGTGTGACAAGGCAGCAGGTAAAGCAAATGGGATGCTGGGATGCATAGGCAGGGGCATCACCAGCAGGAAAAGGGAGGTCATAATTCCATTATACAAGACACTCGTGAGGCCCCACCTGGAGTACAGTGTACAGTTCTGGAGACCTTACTTACGAAAGGACATAGACAGGGTAGAGAAGGTTCAGAGGAGGGCAACAAAGATGGTATATGGATTGCATCACAAGTCCTATGAGGACAGGTTGAAGGAATTGAATATGTACTCCCTGGAGGAGAGGAGGGAGACAGGGGATATGATAGAGACATACAGGTATCTTACAGGGAGAAACAGAGTGCAGGAATACATTATATTTAAGTGAAAAAGATGTTCCAGGACTAGAGGGCATGGGATGAAGTTGGAGGGAGGACGATTCAGAGGAAACGTGAGGAAGAATTTCTTTTCAGAACCGGTGGTGGACAAGTGGAACACACTGCCAGAGGAAGTGGTGGGGGCTGAAACAATCATGGGATTTAAGAATGCGTGAGATATACATAAAGGAATTCTGGAGGTCAGAGTTAAGGGGCAACAGACTTCTAGGAAAACATAAAGTAAACTTACAAGCTCAAATGGGCAGACAGGGTGGGCTGTAGGTCCTTATCTGCCGACACTGTCTATGTATCTATGTATTCCAAATACACATCTCTCTAACTCCTGCACTACCAATGACAAAACCAGCAAGACAACATTCGGCATTGACAAATGCTTGTTTAAACTGCAACAGTAAAAGATGCTAATAAGATGAAAACACGCTGCTCATCTCTTTAATAGCAGAAGTGATGCCAGGCTCATTGAACTGAATGGCTCTGGAGCAGTAAAAAGTAAAAGTACTTCAGTATACACGTTTTTATGTGAATGATCTTGAAAGTGTGTCTGTTGGGAGGGGAGAGATGAACTTCCAGTTGGGATACTTTGGTATATCTTTACTCAGTTATTACACTCCCAGAAATAGTAAATTGTTAGCTTCAAGTTATGTTCATGAAAGAGACAAGAAATGAATGTAAGCTGGTCAGCAGCTATTTGTACCCCCACCAGATACATAAGCAGCATAAATAAGAGAATGCCATTGTATTATTTTACATTACTATAAACAGACGAATAAATATGTGCCTGGCAATGGAATGTTTGAATCAGTCATTAGCATTTCAGGCCTGACACAACAAACAAACTCTGGCAGAGCCACTAGGGTTGCTAATGCATTAACTTGGTGTGTGTGTGTGTGTGTGTGTGATGGGTTTAGGATAGAGCGAGTGCATAAACCCATCAATTGCAAGGAATGGGCATAACTGATAACTCCTAGGTCCCTTTCTTCCTTGGTGATTGTCAGCACCCCCGATCTTGTAACTCTCCTCAGGTTTCCCTCTTCCCAGGTGCATTATTTGTGCTTTTTTGTATCGAACATCAGTTTCCACTTCTCAGACCATTTTTCAAGCCTCTCCATGTCCCTGCTCATTTTCTTCACCCCTTCTGGAGTATTTACTCTGTTACAGATGTTGGTGTCATCTGCAAACAGACAGATAGACCTTTCCTTCTAGCCCTTCCATAATGTCTGTAATGAAGACATTGAACAGTACTGGTCCCAGGACTTATCCCTGAGGTACCCTGCTGGTCACCCCCTCTTCCCAGATTGGATCCCATTACCACCACCCTTTCCCTCCTGTCCATCAGCCAGTTACTAACCTAATTTATCAGCTTGTGCCCTGTGGCCAGACTACCCATCTCGTTAATCAGCCTTCTATGTTGGGTGGTGTCAAAGGTTTTCCTGAAATCAAGGTAGGTGACATCCACCACCCCTCCCTGATATATTTCCTTACTGAGGCATTAGGATTTCCAGCCCTATTGACAACCCCCAACCTCACCCTGCAGAGACTGACAGGCATTGGGGGTGTGCCTTTGGGTCGACAACCATAACACTCATGCCATTCCACCTCACCTCACCCTGCAGACAGTGAGAGGTGTTGAGATGCGCCTTGGGGCCTTCAGCCCTTACACTCACCCCATTCCATGAGGAAATAAGCTGAGATGGGAGCAGTATAGGAGAATGGGGTGAACGTTAGGGCCAAAGACCCCAAGGCACACCTCAATGCCTATCACTGGCTACAGGGTGGAATGGCGTGAGCATTATGGCCGATGACCCCAAGTCACACCCCAGACACCTGTTAGTCTCTACAGGGTGGGGGGGGTTACGGTTGGAAACCCTAACGTCCTCAACCTTTGTTGGTATATTCGCTCCAAATTTTCAACATGGGCTTTTTGGGACCCCACCTCATGAACAGTGGCACTATCATTTTGTTACTCAATCCCGAAAAGTGATTTTGTTCAGTGACTGCTTTATTCGAAGCCACAGGTGCGAAAACACATTTTAGGCAGGATGTGAAAAATGACAGCTATACTCTTCATGAGGTGGTGTAAAAAACTAGCAATGTGGAATTTATGGAATGAAAATATAAAAATTTGCCAAAGCTATGCGCATGAATAGCGAAATTTCAATGACTGCATGTAACTTGGGCATTTTGGGGTATTTTTGTACCAGGTTTTCAACATGGCCTTTTTGGGAGCCCACCTCCTGAACAGTGACACTGTGATTTCATTAATCCATCCTGAAATTTGAATTTGCACAGTGACCTTGCCATTCTGCGACACAGGTGCCAAAACACATTTCTGGAAGGATGTGAAAAATGACAGCTGTACTGTTCATAAGGAGGAGTGAAATAATGGCAATGTTGAAATCTGGAGAAAAATATTAAAAACTGGTGAAGTTACAAGTGTGCATAGAAACTGCACAATGCACTCCATACTTTGTAGTCATTTTTTGGGATTGTTCACCAATTTTCAACGTGGACCTTTTGGGACCCCACCTCATGAACAGTGGCACTGTCATTTTGTTACTCGGTCCCAAATGGTGATTCCGTGTAGCAACCATGAAATCACCTTTCGGGACCAAGTAACAAACTAACAGTGACAGTGTTCATGAGGAGGGGTCCCAAGAACCCCATGTTGAAAATTTAGGACCAAAATTCCTAAAAATGGCTGCAGCTGGCCCGGTGGCACAGAGGGTTGAGGCACTGGATGCCACACCTCAAACCACGCCGGCAACCAGGGTTCAGGAACAGACTCGAGGCGCCAGGGGTCAGCAGGGGATGAAGAGGACTGAGCATCAGGAGGACTGCTCTCCTCTTCGGAGGTGGGAGGAGTGGGTCACCTTGCTCAACAGTGGCTCCCAGTGGAGACTGGGGGCACTGTTCACAGTGGCGCAAGGAGGGGAACACCAGGAAATGGAAAATGGCTCCATGTGCTCACCGGGATGGTGGCTCCCCCACTCCGTGACAGCTCCGGAAACCTCCACAGACCTCCTCTACCTCAGCAGCACTTCCATGGGGCCTAACATAGAGTGCGCTGGGTAAGCTCCCTCCTGGTGTCTTACCCCTCAGAGGAGGGGGTCCTGTCCAGTGAAGGGATACACCGGGATACCCCCTCAGGAGTCGGCTGTGATATGAGAACTAAGGAAGAGAGCCCAGGAAGAGGATGGCCAGTGAGTCGGGAGCACTGTGAAGCCCGAAGGAGAGGGGAGCACTGAAGCATGAAAGGTGGGTAAATACCATGAAAAGAAGAAAAAAATGGCTGCAATATCAACATAAATTGAAACCCTCCACTAACTGCCATTATATGGCGCTTACCTTTGATTCTTCAGTTTGCCAGATGGCTTTGAAGAGTGTAGACGTGTACCGGTCCAGAGAAGAAGACAGTGCCAACATCTGGAGGTAAGTGTGGGGTATGGGGGGTAAGGTGAGGTAGGAGCTCAGTGGGAGGGTGGGAAGGAGGGAGGGGGACTGCGGAGATGGCGAGGAACTGTTTTCTTTTTTGCAGGTTAAAAAAATATGTCGGGACGTTTTCTTTATTTACAGGTAACTAAATAATTAAATACTTTTGTGCACCTGGAGTGGGCTCTCAGTGTACCACATGAGTTGAGGGGGGGATACATACTGCCAACAGGGGGAATGGGCAGCCCCGTTGGCAAAGAAAGTGGTCTGGGGGGCATCTGACACTGGGAGTGGGCGTCCCAGTGTCGGAAAGATTGAATATAAAAAATAATTATCTGGGCACACTGGGGTGGGCTCCCAGTGTGCCACAATGTTGGGGGGGAAGAAATACATGCTGACTAGGGGATTGGGCACCCCAATGAAGGCAAAAAGACTTTGGGGAGCTAACCAGTTCGATGCAGGATTCTGCAATGAAGAAAAGATGTCGGGGACAGTTTTCTCTTTTCATAGGTTAATTTTTTTAATAGCACAATTTGGCACACTGGGGTGGGCTCCCAGTGTGCCACGTTAATGGGGGGATACATGCCAACACAGGGATTGTGTACCCCAATGTCGGCTTTAACAGAAAGTCGCACCACAGCTAATGTTGAGGCAGAATCGAAGAAACCACATCGGGGGACAGTTTTCTTTTTTCACAGGTTTATTTTTTTTAATAGCACATTTTGACACACTGAGGTGGGCTCCCTGTGTGCAACATTAATGGGGGGATACATGCCGACACAGGGATTGGGCACCCTAATGTTGGTTTTAACAGAAGGGAGTGGCCATTATGATGATCACAGCAGTTCTAAAAAACAAGCCCATAAACTATCTCTTAAGGATCGGAGGGTTGGGGGCAGCACTGCACACAGTGGGTAATTGTGGGTGGGTTTCAAAATTAATAGGGAACAGAGGGCTGGGAGCAGTACAGCGCACAGTGGGTGATTGTGGGAGAGTTTACTTAATCCGGGTTCTTAAAATTTTAGGAAGGAATGTGAAGTCCCTTAACTCATCGCAAAAGGTCTGCAAGGCTATGCCCACTGCAGCCCTAAAAAGCAGAAAACAACTTAGCTTTTCCAGCTAACCCCATCAAAAAATCTCAGACACCCTTCACCCATCAGTGTGAGATAGGCAGCAGTGGGTAGTGGGGGTTGGAAAGAGTAGTGTGTGCAAAACTGAAAATATGCTGAGTTACTAAGCATTGTCACTCATACTACAATGCTTCAATACTTTCTTCACCCCACTCCCATCATTACTGATGCATTCAGAAAACAATGAGTGCAACAATGTGGACTAAAAAGGGTCAACTTCAGTGTTATCTTCTTAGTAGGAACTTAGCAAAAACAGATTTCACTCACATAAAATTGTTATTTTTATTTGACAGAAGATGTTAGTTACATTACAGTTTTTGTTTCTTTGCTTTTTAATGTATAAATTACCAGTTGTCTTTATTGGGGCTTTCAATTCATGATCATAAGTTGTCTGAAACAAACAAAAGAAGGAAAGCAATAAGATGTAATATCTAAATCTTCCCCCATTTTCTTCAAACGTGGGGGAGCACATTGACAGAATGGCAAACGGGGATGTATTGACCATAGCGGACTTTAATCTGCCATATGTAGACTGGGGCAGTCTTGCCACAGCTACAGCTAGATGCAGGGCCATCGTAGACTCCCTGCAAGGGGCATTTCTTAGGTAGCTGGTTGCAGAACCCGCTAGAGATGGGGCAGTGCTGGATCTGGTACTTATCAACAGGGACAGCATTGGAGACATCACAGTGGGTAGCTCCTTGGATACAAATGATCATCATACATTGGTTTTAGCATACAGATTGGGCAGGAGAAAAGGTACACTAGGATGAGAGTCCTGGACTTCAGGAGAAGAGATTTCAAAGAAATGGGAGACTGCCTTAATAATTAATTTGAAGGACAGCATAGCCAGGGCAGAGTTATACAGAGCAGTTTTTTAAGTATATTGAAATATAAAGCATGGAATGGAAAACAGTAGTTGAAGGAAAGATGATGACTAGAATTGGAAAGGCTTTGCCTGGAGTTCAATGGCCAAGCAGCCAGCCACTACCTTGTCCTGAGCTATACCAGCAGTTCCTCTCAGCCTCATTGTGAAACACTTTTTCTTTGCAGCTGAAGGCTCTGTCCATCTGTCCTCTGAGCTGGTTGGGCCCGCCCCCCCCACTTGCTGCTCCTGCTTGTCTACTGGATTTCTGTGTTTCTTTCCTGCTTCTGGTTTGTATTTTGTCTTCAGATGTGTGTGCTTCTATTGTCTTTGTTTTCTGTTTTCTGTGTTTGTGTGTCTTTTGTTTTGTCTTTCTGTGGGGCTTTGTCTGTGTTTGTGTGTCTTTGGTTTTGTCTTTTTGGGGGGCTTTGATTCTAAGCTCCTAGCATATTGCTCCAGAAGCTCCTACTACTTGCTCTGTTACCCACAACTTTCAAACTACTGCAAGGCAACCGCAATCATTATCTGTGTGTTTCAGCCCAACCATAGCTGCTCCATGTTGCATACTCAATTGTTTTCACCTGACTCAGGCTTACACTAAACCTAGCTATGCAGTTCAATCATGCTATCTCATTCTACTTACTCATTGCAGCAGCTTCATTGCACTTCCTGGCTTCACCTGCTTTCAGAGCATTGTGTCTTACTTATGTTTATTGCAGTTTTACAACTCAGTACTCCATACAGATGTTGCTTTATGTTTATTCACCCTGTTCTACTCTGAGGTCAGCTAAAAGCTCCTGCTGAGGCTGTTAAACTAGCTTTAATATCTGCATGTGGTTCTCAGCCCTTCCATCACGTTCTTGTTTGTCCTACAGCGGGGACTGGAAAGTTTTTGGGGAGTCGTGGCCCCATGTGGCTAATTATTTCTGTTCTAAATCCTGCCTTCGCCACCAAAAATCCTCAGAGTATCTGTCATCTTGACTTGGCTTTTAAATGTCTGGCTGGCTTGCCCCACTATTCAGTGCTGTTTCATTGCTACTATATTATGCAGACCTATATGCAGGTCCACTTTATTACTACTCTGTTTACTGACCTACGTACAGGTCCATGCTTGCTTACACAATTGATTGCTCATGCCTACTGCATCCTCTCGACTTCAGCCTCTGGGATGTCTGCTGCACTCAATCTGCTTTTGTCCTTGCAAGATCTCAGCACTCACTGTTCATTATGATCAGCACAGCAGTACTCAATCAGCTTGCCAGTTTATCAGCTCTCAGTCTAATTCTGGGGCATGCCAGCCATTCTCTTCTTGGTGCAGGGTTCCTGCAGCTGACAGTTTTGCTCTGCCTTTAGTCCTTATCTTGAGATTGTCCAACTTGGGGCAGAATCCTTCTCACCTGGCCCATAGCTGGGAATGTCCTTGCCTCGGGCTTGGCTTTAGCTGCCTGCTATGTGACAGCAGCTCCTGGTGTACAATTTAAGACTAGCGGTGAAGGGTGGTTACGACGATCTCCTTTGGCTCTAGTGTTCCACTATAATGGTTGTACATTGTCTGTAGTGGTTTCCCTAGCAAGGCACCTTCACCACATTCTCCCTATGACTGCCTCTGGTTCATCTGGTTTGAGTTTAGGATGGGTAGACCAGGTGAGTGCCTTAGCAGTCATTGCTCTTCTCCTCCACCTTGGTTGCACGTATGGTTTCAGAGTTTTCTTGCAACCTTCCATGGCATTCCCGCTAGAGGGTTTGAGTGAGAGCCTTCCTCTAAATTGGAATATTTTCCACCTCCCTTTAATTGGGCTTTCCAAACTGCAGCTGCAGAGCTGTCACTAAATAAAATATCCCAAGCCTAGAGGGAAGGTGGCCTAGTCCTTGGATCCCCAGAGATTTCCTTCTCATATGTTTTTTTTTCTCTCCTCCATTGCCTCAGGTCATAACTGTTAGTTAACATAGTAGTGTCCCCTAGTTTCTTTGGGTAGGTTCTGCTGTTGGATGGAGGTGGAGGATGTCTTGCCTTTCCCTCTCTCCTTAGAGGATGCCCTCATTCTCAACACAAACCATTAGTATCATACTATGCAAACCTGGGCATTTCATTACGTTATCAAACTGAGCATCTTATTACATTATCAAACTGTCTATGCTTCTCTACTACTACATTACAGTTCCTGCTCCTACATCACAGTTATTGCTTGCTCATATGCTTCATGTCACCTCATTCTTTGGGATATGATTGTACTACATTTCTTTTGGGGATTCCTAAGGTACCTTTAGCCATGGAAATTGTCCTGTGGCACCTCTAGGGTTGGAACCCTCTCCGAGGGTTCCTTGCCTTTCATACCTCTCCAGGGTGATAATTCCTCTGGAATAGAGAGTACAACTGGCCAAAACCAAACTAACACAGTTGCACAAGCATAACACTATACTGGCTGCACAGGACATTGAATTGGAAAAGCTTTGCCTGGAGTTCAATGGCCAAGCAGCCAGTCACTCCCACTTCCTGAGCTGTTAACTGGAGCACCCTTGCTGAAGCCACATCCAAAAGCAGGGCCATTCTTGATGCCCTTCAAGGGGCATGCCTCAGACAGCTAGTTTTGGAACCTACTCATGAGGGAGCAATCTTAGACCTCATACTCTCAAATGGGGACAGTGAGAGGATCTCAGATCTAGAAATGGGTAGCCATTTGGGAACAAGTGACCACCAAACAGTGTGATTCATGATAAACTCAGCTACAGAGTCAAGCCATACAAAACTGAGGGTTCTGGACTTCAGGAGGGCTGACTTTGGCAAGATGGGAGAGTGCCTTAGAAAAACAATAGCAAACAGACTAGAAGAAGAATGGAGCAACAATGTGAAAATATCAAAACTGCCATCACAGAGGCAACAAGCCTTTGTTTAAAGCAGATAAACAAATCAAAATGAAAGAAAAAGACACTATGGTTCTCAAAAGAAGTGGCGGTGAAGGTTTGGGAGAAAAAGATAGCATTTAGGAAGTATAAGGAAACACAGAAGGAGCAGGACAGAGAACTGTACCAGTTAAGGCAGAAGGAAGCAGGGAGGGTAGTCAGAATAGCAAAGGCACAAACTGAGGAAAAGAAAGCCAACTCAGTTAAGAAGGGGGATAAAACCTTTTATAGGTATATCAGGGAGTGTAGAAAGACAGAGGGAGGCATAGTGAGGCTGAATAGAATGGATGGTGGGTGGACAGAGAGTGACATCGAAAAAGCAGGGATACTGAATGAATACTTCTGTTCAGTATTCACAAAACAGGAAGTGGGGGAGGTGCCTAATCCAATTAACAGAAGCACTCTGGGGGGGGGTCAATCCCAATCCTTTCACAGAAGAAAGGGTTCTGAAAGAACTCCTAAAACTGAAGGTGGTCAAAGCAATGGGGCCAGATGGAATTCACCCCAGAATTCTAAAAGAATTAAGCAGAGAACTAGTGACACCACTGACTACACTTTATAACAAATCATGGGAGGATGGTGTGGTACCTGAGGACTGGAAGAAGGCTGATGTGATTCCCCTTCACAAAAGTGGGAGCAAGACAGAGGCAGGAAACTACAGACCTGTCAGTTTGACCTCTGTGGTAAGGAAAGTGATGGAATCACTTCTGAAGGAAAGAATTGTTGAGTACCTAGAGGCCAGTGGGGTACAGGACCCAAGGCAGCATGGGTTCACAGTGGGAAGGTCATGTCAGATGAATCTAATTGATTTCTTTGACAGGGTGACCAAAGTAGTAGACCAGGGAGGGACTGTGGACATGGCCTACATAGACTTTAGCAAGGCATTTGACACAGTCCCACACAAAAGATTAGTAGTCAAATTAACCAGCCTTGGAGTGGGTCCCAGGGTGGTAGCCTGGGTAAAACCTTGGCTGAACAACAGGACACAGAAGGTAATTGTAAATGTAGTCCACTCTGAAGAAAGAGGGGTTACTAGTGGGGTACCGCAGGGTTCAATACTGGGTCCAGTCCTTTTTAATATCTTTATAAGTGACATTGCAGAGTGACTGGAAGGAAAAGTATGCCTCTTTGCTGATGACACAAAGATCTGCAACAGGTTGATACACAAAGAGGCATGGAAAGGATGAGAAGGGACTTGGCAAGGTTGGAGGAATGGTCAGAAGTATGGCAGCTTGGATTCAATGCAAAGAAGTGCAAAGAAATGCACCTGGGAAACAAAAACCCAGGGGAAGATTACACAATGGGGCAGGAGGTAGTAACAACAACAAAAATGGAAAGGGACCTGGGGGTAATCATATCAGATGACCTTAAGGTTGGCAAGCAATGTAAGAAGGCAGTAGGGAGGGCTGGGGGGATACTGGGATGTATAGGGAGAGGCATCACCAGCAGAAAACAGGAAGTTGTCATCCCCTGTACAGACAGTTGGTGAGACCCCATCTGGAGTACTGCGTCCAGTTCTGGAGACCCCATCTCCGCAAGGACATAGACAGGATGGAGGCAGTTCAGAGGAGGGCAACTAAAATGGTGCAGGGTCTGCAAGAGAAGCCATATGAGGAAAGGCTAAAGGAGCTTAATATGTATACCCTTGAGGAAAGGAGGGAGGAGGGGGACATGACAGAAATGTTTAAGTACCTCAGTGGAATCAACAAAGTCCAAGAGTGTAGCATCTTTCAGAAAAAGAGATGTGCAAGAACAAGGGGACACAATTTGAAGATAGAGGGGGATGGCTCAGGGGCAATATGAGGAAGTATTTTTCACAGAGAGGGTGGTGGATGCATGGAACAGCCTTCCTAGAGGAGGTTGTGGTATAAAACTGTGGGAGAATTCAAGAATGCATGGGACAGACATAAGGCAATTTTTGTTGGGGGGGGTAGGAAGAAATAGACTGTTGGTTAAATAGGATCTGCAGCTTATCCTCTAGGTAGGGGAATGGGCAGGCTAGGTGAGCCAAATGGTCCTTATCTGCCATCAAAGTCTATGTTTCTATGTTTCTATGTATATAAGCAGTTCCTCTCAGCCTCATTGTGAAGCACGTTTTCTTTGCCCCACCATCCTCCCCTCCTCCTCCTTCAGTGGCTGCACTTCTTTCCTTAGGGGGATTCCTAAGTTATCTTTAGCCACGGGAATCATCCCATGGCACCTCTAGGGGAGGAACCCTCTCCGAGGGTACCTTGCCTTTCCTACCCCTACAGGGTGATAATTCCTCTGGAATAGAGAGTGTGAATGGCCAAAACCAAACTAGCACAGTTGCACAAGCATAACACTATACTGGCTGCACAGGACATTGAACATGAATGATTGTGCAAGTTATTGTTAAAAGGAGATGTATAACATTGCCTAATTCACCCTGTAACCTGAAATATATCTACAATAAAGAAGTTAAAAAAAAAAAAAGAAATAAGTAAGGGTAAGAGGAAGAGGAAGCCACTATGGTCAAAGGAGGTGACTAAAGCAGAAAGGGAGAAAAAAAAAGCTTTTAGGAAATGCAAGTTGACTGAAACAGAAGGGAACCGTGTGGTATATCTAGATAAACATAGGGAGGTGGGGGGCAGCAATGGCTTAAAAAGAGGAGAGGATTACCCAGGAGGTCAAAAAAGGGAGAGGACTTTCTTCAGGTACGAGGACGAAAAGAGGAAGGCAAGGGGGGATTGTGAGAATCAGGAGCATGGGGGGAGACTGTGCCAAGGGAGATCACGAAAAAGCCAAAATTTTAAACAACTACTTCTGCTCAGTTTTCACAACGGAGGGAGGAGGGGATGGACTGATGTGCTTCAGCAAGCACCAGGGTGAGGCCGAGGGTAACAGACATAAGTCCAATTTCAGAAGAGAGAGTCTGCTGAGGATTGGAAGCCCAAAAGAGAAACAAGGTAATAGGGCCAGATGGGATCCACCCAAGGGTATTAAAAGGACTCAGCACAGTGCTAGTCCCCCTCTGGTAACACTATTCATCAACTCATTGGAGATAGGGGTAGTTCCAGAGGACTGGAGGAGGGCCGATGTGGACCCTCTGCAGAAGAACAAAGGCAAGGAGGTGGCTAGCAATCACGAAACAGTCAGTCTCACATTAATGGTGGGGAAATTAATAGAAACTCTGCTGAAGGGAGACTGTTGGAGTATTCGGAGGCAAACTGGCTGCAGGACCACCAGCAGTACAGTTTCTCAGAAGGCAGGTCATGTCAAACAAATCTAATAGATTTTTTTGACTGGGCAAATGGGGAGGTCGCTCAAGGATGGGCAGTAGATGTGGCCTGTCTGGACTTCAGTAAAGCCTTTGACACTGTACCACATAAGATGTTGGTTAAGAAACTTAGCAACCTGATGGTAGGGGAAAAAGTGGTAAACTGAGTGTCTAACTGGTTAAAGGATAGAAGACTGAGAGAGGGTGGTGGTATATGGCAGTCACTCGGGAGATGGGAGAGTGAACAGTAAAGTACCATAGGGTTCGGTACTGGGACATGTCCATTTCGATGTCTTCATAAGTGACATTTTTGAGGAACTGGAGGGGAAGGTGTGTTCTTTGCAGATTACATAAAAGTCTGCACGAATACCTAAGAGGGGGTGGACAGAATGCAAATAGATCTGGGGAAACCAAAGGAGTGGTCTAGGGGATGGCATCTGGTTTTTAATGCCAAAAAGTGCTGTCATACACCTGGGGCAGGGAAACATGGGCTGTGTACAGTATTAGATGGGGGGAGGTACTTACAGTCACCAACATACCTCTCAACTGTCCCTGATTTTCAGGGTTGTCCCTGATTTTGCCTCAGAAATTTCTTCTGTCCCTCCTAAATTTGGCATTTCTGATACTAAAGAGTAGGGATTTGAATCATAAAATAATGCCAGCCACTGGTGTTACAGTCTAGTTCTCATTAAGAAAATGCTATTCACACTAAAAAGCATGTTGCACACAGCTTTTGTAACTACTATTACTATTTCAGATGTGTCCCTGATTTTGGTCATTTGTCCTTGATCATTTTAAGCCTTGTCCCTGATTTGTGATGAGGGAGGTTGAGAGGTATGGTCACCAAGCTAGCGAGGGACATTGGGGTAGTCATATCTGATGATCTCAAGGTTGCAGGACAATGCGATGAGGCAGCAGGCAAGGCTAGCCAGATGCTGGGGTGCATAAGGAAGGAGATTTCTAGCACCTGGCTAGCCTTGCCTACTACCACTTACTAGTGAAACCCCACATAAATTACTGTATCCAGTTCTGGAGGTCGTACCTCTGCAAGGACATTGACAGGGTGGAAGTGGTCTGAAGGAGAGGCATCAAAATGGTGCAGGGGTTGCATGAGAAACCTTATGAGGAGAGTCTGCAGGATCTCAGCAAGTACTCCCTTGGGAAAAGGAGGGCAAGAGGATATATGATTGAGACCTATAAGTACCTTATTGAGGAAAACAAGGTACTGGCGGGGAGTCTCTTTCAGAAGAGGAGCACCAAAACATGGGAGTATGCTATGAAGCTGGAGAGTGGAAGTTTAACAGGGATGTAAGGAAATGCTTCTTCATGGAAAGCATGGTGGATGCCTGGAAAGGCCTATCAGAGGATGTGTTGGGGGCTGCGTTGGGGGCAAAGACAGTGGGGAGCTTCAAGCATGTGATAAGCACATGGGCATAAAAGGTAGAGGAAAGGGAAGAGGCAGGGTCACCTATGATTGAATAGGGTCAAAGGTGTAGTAATAGGCATGGAAAATAGAGCTGAGATGGGCCTACTGGTCCTATTCTGCTGACATGTTTCCATATTTCTATGAAATGCTCACACACTGTGAGTCCCCCAGACCATTCCACATTGCAGAATCCCCTTCCACAACCTCCACCCTGACCTTAACCAAAGAACAGTATATAGAAGGAAATATAGAGCTACCAAATGTGCTCCACTCCTGTCATACTGATGGGGCTAAGAGATCAGTCGATGTAAGGTAGCTATATGAGAGAGGCAATCCTAATGACCTGGTGGTCTATGGTTTCTCTCACATTTACAATACAATAGTTTCTAGTGATACAGTATAGTATGTTATAGTGCGTGATTCATTTTGAATACACACAGTAGATTTAAAACAAAACATGCTGTAATATAAACAGTATCAATGAACTCACTTTTTTTTACATCTAGCTACAGTATATACAGTATCTTGGACACAGATTCCACATTTCTGTCTGTAACTTATCAACAGTAATTTACGGACAAGAAAGATAGATTCAGTTTTTCCCCAGCAATCTTCTTTTATTAGAATGATACTGTAGCATTTGTCTGTTTTTATTTGAAAGGCACATCATATGGCTGTTTGGGGGAACCTCTCACAATGTGCAGGCTGTGGTATCTGAAACTGACTTTTGTCACTTTCATATAAGTACCCCCCCTGCCCATTTTGAGGGGATTTAATGCTCACCTTTACTTTAGGGTCCCTCTCCCCCTTTCCCCAGTGCTTAGGGATGTTTTTAGTGTACTGGGAGGAGTAATTTCTGCTGACCAAAACTTGGAGCAGCAGATATGGTATATATATATTATATCTATATCTATATCTATATCTATATCTATATCTATATCTATATTAAGTGCTCAGGGGAACTGGAGGGGAGAGAGATCAGTATGCACTGCAGAGGGCAGTCGGGGGGTGGTCCCTACCCCTTCTTTAGGTTGTTTTAGCAGCTTTCAATGATGATGCACTAGGTCCCTGGGTGGGCATCCGAGGGAGGACATCAGAGAGGTGGTTTGCGGTCATATGGGTGATGGGCTCCTGGGGACTGAGTGGTGAGAGCATCCAGCGAGCAAATTTGAGGGTAGGTGGAGCAGGATCCTGAGTGGCAATTAAGCCCCAGTTTTGCTGGCGTGGTTTTCCTGGGACGTCAGGGCTGTAGAGGTAGTGGCAGGATCTCTGCAGGAGGTCGGGTACTGGTGGCAGCAGTCCCAACTCTGTTCCCCATGTGGCAGGGTGGCCTGGGAGATAAGAAGGTGGTGAGGGTGTGGCCTTTACTCAGAAATGGGGCCTGCTTGAAGGGCAGGTCCTGAGGCTTGAAGTGAGGCCCAGGTCTGGTCCTCCAGTGGGGTAAAGAGACTTTCATCCAGAGGACCTTTAGGCCATTTCCCTCTTGGTTGAAAAGCTCGGGCAACACAAAAGAAAACTAAAGAAATGGTGCCACTGTGACTGCTTTTGGGAGGCTTAGCTCCAGCAGAAGTGAATCAGATGCCAGCTAAGAGAGAGAGCGAGGAAGAGAAGTCAAAGGGAATCAGGCCGGTCCAGGACTAGGGGCTAGAGTGAGTCTGAGGCCCGTGTTGGGAAGAGGCAGCTGAGGAACTAGCAGGCTGCAATGGAAATGATGTCAAGGTAAGGGAGCAATTGGGATTTGGCTCCATTAAATTTACCTAAGGGAAGCTGAGAGTAGAGGCAGATAGTGCAGGTACTTACCAGTGCCAGTGAGTAGTATGGGAGCTTCATGCTTCTGGCTGTAAGAGGAATTCTGGACCTGAGTAAAGTGCTGCTGCTGTAGTTCTGTACCAGTAGACAATCTCTCCATGCCTAAGTACTACCCTAAAAGTGTCTCTTTCATGTAATTCATGAAAAAAATTTTAGCCCCATGGAGTTGTGCATTTTTTATTTTCCTTAAGCAATTGGGACCCTTGAGCTGTGTTAATCATTTATGGGCTCAGGTGAATAAAGCTAATTAGTTTGGGAAAAATCGGAGTCCATAGTGATAAATCTTGTAAAGGATTTTAAATTAAATAACCAGTCCTTTAGTTTTTAGGGGTCTTCCATAGTCTACCTTGGGGGGCTTGAAGCAATCCAGTTGTTTGTGCACCCTCCCACTCCAGGGCTGGTGGGTAGATGTCCTGAAAGGCTGAAGATGAATTGCTGGGGTCCGCTGTCCTGAAAGAAGCTGCTGGGAGCAGACCAGATCTAGTGTTGGGGCTCCAGGACAGTCAGTTCAGAAAATGTCTCGAGCTAAGAGAGATTTTGTTTCATGCTTTAATGGCGCCAGAGAAAATCTATGTTCTGAGGTTCTATTGTCTGGGACCCCCTTCCCTGGAACATCTGGCCCCTAGACATTTGGGAAGGGGGCTACATTCAATTTGTGTTTATGCTCACATTATGTGCCTTTTAATCACAGATCATCTGACACTACAAGCTGGTTCTCCAGCTACTTAAGCAGCCGAACACAGCAAGTAAAAATTGGTAATGCCCGGTCCGATATTAGGCCTGTATGCTCTGGAATCCCACAGGGATCTATCATAGGTCCATTGCTTTTTATCATTTTTCTCAATTCACTACCAGGAGCTTGATGACCACATACTTCTATACGCTGATGACGCTGTACTTTTTATCAGCAACATGGATCCTCACCTTGTCCAGGACCAACTTCAGCAATCCTTTACATAAGCAGAGAAGTGGTTTTGGGATAGTAAGCTCATCCTTAATTATAAGAAGACTAAGACAATGTTGTTTTTGACCTCCCAAAGCAGACACAAAACCTTCCCGCTTATCATCATTAATGACACTGGCTCCCCTCTTGAACTAGTTCACCATTTCAAATACCTGGGTATAACTATTGACTCTACCCTGTCTTTCACCCAGCACATCAACCAAACAGCCAAGGCTATTAACCAGTGTTTAGGAGTTCTATACAGGAACAAACATAATCTCACTCCAGAAGCACTGAACACTGCCATCCACAGTTCTGTGGTCTGTCTCATTGACTATGGTATTGTCATTTATGGTGCGGCTACAGAAACTGCCTTCTGCCGTATCAAAATGACCTTAAATAAAGCATGCCACCTTCTTACTGGTGCCGCACGCTTGGCACACACCTGCAATCTTTATGCCCGGTTAGCTGGTTACAATTTGACAGCAGGCTCAAATATCAATCATGCCTGCTAGCAAAAAAAGTCACCTTGGGACTGCTACCCCTTGGCGTACTGGCCCTTCTTTCCCCTGCACATAACCCATGCAGTACCAGAATCTCTGGCAAACAGGATTTCAGAATCCCATGGTGCTGCACTGACTTTGGACAACATGCATTCGCATACAGAGCTCCACAGCGGTACAACTCTCTGCCTCCTGACATAACCAATGCTACTTTGCTGGGCTCCTTTAAGAAAAGACTCCAGCAACATCTAATCTCATTGGCACCTGTGACTGCTATCGCTAATTTGCCTTTACCTTGCTCCTACCATTTGCAATCTCTGTGATCTCTATGATTAGTAAAATGTTAAGCTTCTTGTCCATTTCTTGGGCCCCCGGTCAAGTTAACACCTTCAAGGGGTTTCTACTCTTGCCTAAATTATTTATTTTCCCTCCTACCTCCATTTACCTCCTCTTCCCTTTTTGCTCCTCTGTCATTCCATACCTCTTTCCTCCATTCCACCTTAATACATCTTCATCATCGCCATACTACCTACACCACCTCGTCCTCCCTTTTCTCCTCCACCCCTCCTTCCCCCACCATCATCCCCCTTTATTCCACTTTGACTACATAGCTATTCATCCCCTTTCCCTATCTATCCCCTTCCTACCCCCCACCTCTGCTTACTTTCTTCTTCCCTGCACTTTCCTCCTCTCTCCCCTGTCCCTCTCTACTGGTACGAGACCTTCCTTCTTTCTTTGACTCAGGCACAAACCAGTTATCTGCCTGTGTTGTTAGTTGTACAATTCTCCTTTTAAACAAGTGTCCTCATGTTATGTTACCGTAACCTAGTGAAACATTAGCCTTTGATTTGACGCTACACCCTGTACATGCTTAGAGTGTGTAACTATTGTTAGAATTTATGCCTGGAGAGAGTTTACAATTGTTTCATGCTGTATCTGCATCTGTGGAACATATCTGTATTCTTGTTTGTGTCAAACTTAATGTGGAACCTGTGAAAGAGCTTTCTGCTCAAAGGTGTTAATACAAGATGTCAATAAATAAAATAAAAATAAATCATTTAGAATTTCTGTCTGTGCATAGTGAAAGCACTTGCCACTGGAGGAGGAAGGTGGTGAAACAAGTCAGCTGTCCATGGCCTGTTTTAGCATTCATTTATTACCTGTAATATTAAAGCTCAGTTTAAGACAGGTTTGGGGGCTGGATCAGAGCAGAGGGTGTAGCAGGAGGGGTTCATATCACAGCCAGAATGGAAGCTTGCTAGTTTGGGGGTTGGCAGGGGCAGAGGGTAGAGCAGAAGGGGGTTTAGTTACATTATATTACAAAAATGTCAGCAGCTGTTTGGGGGTTGTCATGAAAACTTAAGATATTGCAACTCTCCTCCATCATCCGATCTTCACATCTGACTTCACAACCAGACATGAATTGGGTACAGACAGATTGGTAACTTGTTGTCAATATTATTGCAAAACTACAGAACATGAATCTTGTTTTTTTTTTTTTAAATAGGATCATTAGTTACTGATCAGACTATATAGAAGGCAAAGAGTATGCAATAAGTTTATTGATATTACAGAGCAAAACTGTTGAGCTGTGGTTTGCATTGCAGCAGAGGGCAGAGCAGGTGGAGCAATTATTACAATATAAAAATAAAGCTTCCTTTGTACTAGGACAAATGAAAGGTGAGCACTGGATGAAGGTCATGCTCAAGTAACTCCACTGACATGTAGAAATAATTACTGTAAGCCAAATTTTATTGTGCAAATTGATTTTTGTGCAAAATATACATTATAAGGTGCATTATAAAAGGCAAAAATGGCAAATAATATGGAAGCAACAAGCACAAAGCACAAAAACACAGAGCATACATATACAGACCTGCCCCACAATTAATAGACCAGCAAGCTACCTGACCCCCAGAGGAAGGCTTACGCAGAAGCACTGGGGTTACTGGGTGGCTGGCTGGTTTGTTAATCGTGGGGAAGGTCTGTACATGTACAGTATGCTCTCTGTTTAAGGTAAAGTAATTATTTCTACATGTTGGTGGAGTTACTTCTGCAGGACTTGCACCATGTGCTCACCTTTTATTTGTCTTAGTACAAAGGAAGCTTTGTTATTATTTCTGGAGTCTTAACACAGACCCAGTTAGGTTGAGCACCCTCTCTTTTTTATACAGTGCACAGGTTTTTCTCTGTCTGGATTTTATTACATTATAAAAATGCCAGCAGCTATTGTGGAGGGTGGGAAAACCCTCAGAATGCAACTTCCCCTCTCAATGCACCCAGAGACCACAGTTCTTCCACCATCTGCCACAATGTCCTGGAGTGGAGGAGGAAGGTGCTGATGTGATGCATCAGTACAGCACTTCATTTGTTTTGCAATTAAAATTAAAGCTAAGGGTGACACTAGAGTGGTGGGTGGATGGGAGCAGAGAATGAAGGGGGAGGGGGGTTATTTAAAGTAGAATCATTAGTTACCAATCCAGTTATACAGAGGTCATACAGTAGGCCACTGTAGTTCTCCGTCTCAGTATGGTCCTCTGGACTTTGATCAGACCCTCTATAAAAAAATTGCACCCACTTCCAGCTGCAGCTCTCCTCCTGAGCAGCATGATGTAAGTTATAACCACAACAGGGTGGGCGTTATTGGGATATAATGGACCACCCAGGGGTGTAATGAAGCCCAATGCCACAGGGCCTTATAGCCCCCAGAAGGTCCATTATAGCCCATAACACCCACCCTAGAGGGTATTGTTGCGCTTAGAAAATGGGCACTGTAAAAGATACCTCCAACTGCGCTATGCCTTGAGGGGTACACTTTGACCGGCTTTTCAGATGCAAGGAAAAATTAAGCTAGATGACCTCTTACCCCCATGCTCTGGGAAGTCACCAAAATGCAGCACAGTATACCACAGTTTGGTGGACGTTGAAGACGACCCTACAGAATCCCTTAAAAAATGGGAAGCAGAACTGGGGTACACTATCTGAAATAGTGCCTGGAATTCAGGTCTGGACCCAACTTTGCACAGTCACCAGGGACATGAGAAATCACTTTATGCAATTTAAAATCCTCCACTGCTGACACAGAACCCCACAACAGCTGCACAGATGGTGTCTCATGGACTCTGATAAGTGCTGGCAACATAGAACAGAGACAGGGATGATAACCCATGTTCTCTTGAGCTGTGTGGAGCTAGATCCCTTCTGGGAGTCAGTTTAAGAGGTGTATAGGTCTATCCTGGATGTTCTGCTCTCCCTGTTGGCCTCCCCCCCCCGATAATGCTGGACCACCTGGAAAATAACCCCTTTCCTGGGTTCATATCAAAGTCACACAGTTACTGGCTGCTGGGTACAATAGTGATCCATTAACTGGGTACAATTGCAAGCTTTAGAAGAATCCACTATTCAACTTTGGGATAGCTAGACCAATACCTCCCACTCTGGGGAGCTTACTTGGATTTTGCACTCTGTAAAACCCCTTGTGGGTTGTCATATGCCCCTCTATCTATTAAATCGACAATAGACACAGGCACATAGTCTTTATGACCCCACCTCCCCTCTAAACCCCAGCTCCGCTCTCATATAATTCAGGCACTGACTTGTCATTCCAGCTTGAGTTACTGATCATATTTCACTTTTTTCTGTTTGGTGGATACCCTTTTAGCTTGTTAATAGTTGTAAAACACAAATTATTGCTGTTACTCCATTTTTCACTATGGATGTCATTTGAGTTTTTAGTCTGTACATCCAAGGAACTACTTTTAGTCCTGGCTAGGTTGTGTGCACTGTAATACCTTTTTCTTTATGCTGGAATGTGTGTAAACTTAAAACCAAAATAATATTGATTTTAAAAATAAAATGGTACTTCTCTCCCCTTAGGTTCTCCCTACTTTCTACTTTAGCCTGTGAGGGGGCAGTTTCTGCCTCCCTGAATTCCTCTGCAAAGTAGCATTTAAATAATTCACTGAGGAGTGCAGTATCCCTCCTGGATAGATGCAGGCCATTACCCCTGTAAAGGCCCTATCCCCCCAAGTTGGTCCCCAGACCCCAGTGTAATTGAATCCCTTCTCTCTGCATCATTCCTTCAACCATGAGTTGAAGTTCTGGTGCAGATATCTCTCTCCCCCCTCCCCCCATTCTAGATAGGCAGCACCTCTGCAAAAGGCCCTGAACGTACTTCCAGACTAAGACTTCTCCCAGGCTCCCTGGATTCCCCATGCACTATCCCAGCCCTGTCCCTAGCCAGGTCATTAGTCCCCAGGTGGACAATGACATCCAGCTCTGCCTCACTTCTTGCTGTCCTAGCAGTCCTCAGGATCTGCTTCCCACCCTTCCAGGCCATGGCATGTGATAGGCACATAACTTCCCCCTCCCCTATTTCCTACTTCAAGATCCATCCCTCTCACAATTGCATCCCCTACCAGAAGTTGCTTCCGCCTCCTCATGGTTCCTCTACCACCCTTTTAGGAGTCTCTGCTATGGAGGACCCTCACATCCTCACTGGTCACTATAGTGGCCCCATGGGTTCCTCATCCTTGCAGTCCAGCCACAATAGAACTTCATAGGAATTACATAGTGGTTCCAGTTGAAAAATGTACCTCTAACCCACCACCCACACCCTTCCAGAGCCCACAATAGTTCAGTTGTTCCTCCTTCTCCTAGGCATTATCTGAGGTAACATTGTCATTTTTGGTGGGCCCTGGGTGGGGGAAGAGGTTACCTGTATCCTAGCCAACTCGACTTGGAGTCTAGCAACCTCCTTCCTCAACCTAGAGAGGTGCATACAGATGGAGCAGTACCACAGTCTCCAAAAGGTCTCTCTGGAAACTGCTGCCCTGCAGCCATTGTACTGCATTGCACCACTTCCAGCATTCTGAATTCCTACAATTCCCTGTGATACTTGGAAATTGTTATGTACCCCATCCCCGATACGGTGTTACTAGTTTTTCCCTTTTTGATGTTTGTTATGCACCTTGTACACTTACCCTGGATTCAGTGTTGCTCCTGTTCCATATTTTGGCCTACCCTTTACCATTCACCCATCCCTTACATACCTTTACCCTGAGAGGGTGTTTTTAACTTTTCCCCTCATGTTGTTTGTTATTTTCTTTGAACACCTACCCAAGATAGATAGACGCAACACAGTTTGAACGCCTACCATAGACAGGGCGTTGCTCCTATTCCCTCTTTTGGCCTACCCTTTACATTTATGATTTTAATACACCTAAAAGTTAAACTAAAATGTAGTGTGGTCAAGGGTGGCACACCAGGGTGCAGCATCTCCTGCTGACTGCCACCCCATACTGTTATCCATAGTGTGTTACCCTTAAGCTTGGCCCTTCAACTGGAGGATCACAGCAGAGGACCACTAGGCTGAAGCCTATAAGTACTATATGCAGCCCCACCCACTTAATGATCCAATTTCCCTTCTGGTACTGCAGGTCTTAGGGGCAGAATCAGCAATAGGAAGTCAACACAGTTCAGTAAACAAGGCTGACACAGCCCAGCAGTCATCAGTTCAGCAGGAAGATGGCAGAACTCCCTGTTGCAGTAGCCCAACTGGCCCCAACTCCATCCTACACCAGCTGATGAGTGACTGAATCAGCTGTTAATTCCATCCTAAGAACAGGCTGGCAGATTTCAAAGGCCACCCTTTCTATAGACAGCCGCAATGACTTAACGATCCAAGATCTTGACTGGAGCTGCAGGACCTGGGGACAAAGTTAGCACCAGGAAGTCAACACAGTTCAGCAAACAAGGCTGACACAGACCAGTAGCCTGTAGTTTAGCAAGATGTAGGCAGAAATCCCTTCTGCAGCAGCCTGACTGGCCCCAACTCCCTCCTACACCAGCCAATGAATGACTGAATCAGCTGTTAATTTAATCATGGGAATGGGTCGGCAGATTTCAAAAGGCTCCCCTTCTATATGTAGCCATGCTGACTTAATGATCCAAGCTCCTGATTGGTGCTGCAGGGCTCGGGGACAGAGTCAGCACCAGGAAATCAACA
Organism: Neoceratodus forsteri; assembly: GCA_016271365.2. NCBI lineage: Eukaryota > Metazoa > Chordata > Ceratodontiformes > Ceratodontidae > Neoceratodus > Neoceratodus forsteri. The sequence continues at coordinate 783,389,603 of CM028133.1, forward strand.
CAGTTCAACAAAAGATACCTCCATACCTTGGTACCTCCGTCCTGCCACCATATTATTCTGCATTACGGTGCACAGGCAAATAAATATTTGTCTGTCAATGGAATACTTACATCAGAGTCATTAACCTGTTAGGCATGACACAAGGAGACCTTTCTCCCAGATTATAGAGTATCATAAAACAGAGTAAACGCACTTGGTTGGTGTTGCTACAGACACAGAAACCATATTACTTTAGAAAAAAGTCAAGCACTCACCACCAAATATAATAAAGGACACTGCTCTCTGAGAATGTATTTAAATGCCCAAAATTTATTCAGAGTGCCACACAGTACCTTTGTCCCAGATGTTGACAGTTCTGCTCCCCAGCTACCTTGTACTGTGACGCCCCCCCCCGAGAAATTGCTAACACAGCCGGACTCTGTATTGATGCACCTTGACAATGATGAATGTCTTTACCACATTCCTTGGCAGAGCACTGTGATCAGACTTTGTATGCAGACGCCAAAGTCAATCACGTGTTTCCTGTTTTCTTTATAGTTAATTGTGATGTAAAAATACTGATAACTGATCTTTAATAAATTACCAACAAAACTCTAATTGAGTGACTAACAGGCAACTGATTAACCATTTTTTTTTCTTGTTACTGGCACTTTCCACAAGTTTTGAATTTGGGTATGAACGTCTTTTGCTCATTGCCCCAACCCTGACATCCAGAGACATGCGCATATAACAGTTAATTGTATTTATACAGTGTGAAATTAACCTTCTTGAAGTGGTTGACTTCCTCCCATCCAAACTTGGTGTCACTTATTGTATTGATAAGATTGCAGGAATGTTACAGGAATGTGTAATTAATTTTTTTCTTTTTTTGCTGTACCTTTCTATTGCTAGCTATCCTCCGGAGGGAGCCCCCAGCCCTGTTCCCTGGTGTCCACCATCTGGCTCTGGCCTGAACTCCCAGGGCTTGCCCCCCCTTGCAGGGCTGGCAGGGTTTCCCAACCCCCACCAGAGACCAGATTCAGTGAGGCCAGCGCCATGGCTGACTGGGAGTAGAGCCTGTGAGGTGCCCTCCACCATTGTGCCGTGGCTCTTCTTTTTCCTGGTTTTCTCTTTCCCCAGGAGTTGAGGCATGCAATGACACCTGTGGAGAGCAGCATGCATGCATCCACATGCGCTCCCTCCAGGCATCTACTCCAACTCCTCCCCCTTCTGCAGTGTGGGGCCCTGTCCCCCAACCTCTGCTAGGGAGCACACAGGTGTCGACCACTGAGAACCCCCCTCCCCAGAGAAGGAGAGCAGTATGTCAGATGCACAATCCTTCTCCACCCCAGCCAACACCTGGCAGCCTGTGCTCATTCCCAAAATGGGTCACCGGCATAGCACGAGGTAAGGCTCCCAGTGCCTCAGCCCTCAGCACCACCGGGCCAGCTAGGATTGCGTAATTTCTAAAAACAATTGCATGATTAAGGCAAGCACATTTCACAATAGTGCACAACAACTGTGTGAGATATTTTTTAAGGACCAGTGGTGGAAAAATGTATTCATATAATGCAGCATACATCTATATGTTTGGCACTGAGCCATGAGACAATGTAACAGTGTAACATGGGAGTGAGTGAAAACTATTGATGCTATGTGGCAAAAAGCTTCAGTAATTACTGAGGGATCATTTCACAACAGCCTGTGATAACTTGATTTATTTAAACTGCAACAGTACAAGCTACTAATAAGATGAAAACACGCTCTTCATCTCTTTAATAACAGAAGAGATACCAAGATCAGTGAACTGAATGGCTCTGGGACAATAAAAAGTAAAAGGACTTCAGTATACACATATTTTTATGTGAATGATCTTGAAAGTGTGTCTGTTGGGAGGGGGGAGATGAACTTCCAGCTGGGATACTTTGGTATATCTTTACTCAGTTATTATACTCCCAGAAATTGTAAATTGCTAGCTTCAGGTTACGTTCATGAAAGAGAACAAGAAATGAATGTAAGCTGGTCAGCAGCTATTTGTATCCCCCCCCCCCAACTACATAAGCAGCATAAATAAGAGAATGCCATTGTATTTTTTTGCATTACTGTAAACAGACAGATAAATATGTACCTGGCAATGGAATATCTGAATCAGAGCCATTAATATTTCAGGTCTGACACAACAAAAAAAGTAGAAAACAACTTAGCTGCTCCAGCTAACCCCTATCAAAAAATCTCAAACACACTTCTCCCATCAGTGCGAGATTGACAGAATTAGCAGTGGGTAGTGGAGGTTGGAAAGAGTAGAGTATGCCAAGTTGAAAATATGCCGAGTTGCTCAGCATTGTCGCTCCTACTACAATGCTTCAGTATTTTCTTCACCTGCTCACATCACTACTTTTGCATTCAGAAGACAATGGGTGCAACAGTGTAGACTGAGAAGGGCCAACTTCAGCGTTATCTTCTTAGTAGAAACTTAGCAAAAACAGATTTCACTCACATAAAACTTATTTTGATTTGACAGATGTTCGTTACATCACAGTTTTTTTTTTTTATGTATAAACTACCGGTAGTCTTTATTGGGGCTTTCAATTCTTGATCATAAGTTGTCTGAAACCAAACAAAAGAAGAAATGAAATAAGATGTAATATCCGAATCTTCCCCCATTTTTCTTCAAATGTGGGGGAGGCCATTGACAGAATGGCGAGCAGGGGGCCGTATTGACCATAGCGGAGTTTAATCTGCCATATGTAGACTGGGGCAGTCTAGCCACAGCTATAATTAGAAACAGGGCCATCCTAGACTCCTTGCAAGGTGTATTTCTTAGGAAACTGGTTGCAGAACCCACTAGAGATGGGGCAGTGCTGGATCTAGCACTTATCAACAGGGACAGCATTGGAGACATTACAGTGGGTAGCCCCTTGGATACAAACAATCATCATACAGTGGGGTTTAGCATATGGATTGGGCAAGAGAAATGACACACTAGGAAGAGAGTCCTGGAATTCAGGAGAGCAGATTTCAAAGAAATGGGAGACTGCCCTAGTAATTACCTTGAAGAACAGGATAGCCAGGGCAGATTTACATAGAGCAGTTTGTAAGTATATTGAAATATAAAGCATGAAATGGAAAACAGCAGTTGAAGGAAAGACGATGAGCAGAACATGAATGATTGTCCAAGTTATTTTTGAAAGGAGATGTATAATGTTGTGTAATTCACCCTGTAACCTGAAATATATCCACAATAAAGAAGTTTAAAAAAAAAGAAAGAAATAAGTAAGTGTAAGAGGAGAAGGAAGCCACTATGGTTCTCAAAGGAGATGGTTAAAACAGTAAGGGAGAAAAAAAAAGCTTTTAGGATATATAAGGAGACCGAAACAGAGGGGAGTAGTGTGATACAGTATATCTAGATGAACAAAGGGAGGTGGGGAAGGGGGCAGCAACAGCTCAAAAAGAGGAGAGGATCACCCAGGAGGTCAGAAATGGGGACAGGACTTTCATCAAGTACGTGGAAGAAAAGAGGAAGGCAAGGGGGGAAAGTGAGGATCAGGAGAGTGTGTGGAAGGGGGGAGAGAGAGAGACTGTGTGGAGGGTGATCAAGAAAAAGCCAACATTTTAAACAGCTGCTTCTGCTCAGTTTTCACAATGAAGGGAGGAGGGGGATGGACTGATGTGCATCAGCAAGCACCAGGGTCAGACTGGGGTACAGAGGCCCCACCTGGAAAGAAGATGCAAGGGCCCACCTGGAAAATCAATAGAGGAGGACCCAGGTTGACACACTCATATCAATATTCCACTTCAATCTGATACACTAGCTCTGTGTTTGCATCTTACATTTATCAAGAGTGTCCCAGATACCCCATTTAATTAGAAAAAAGAAGATAAATGCAAACGCTTTCAGAGTTCAGAAGGTGACCACTTACCCAACGGAGGGGGGGTCCACCTGGAAATTTCCAGGTATCCAGGTGGGCCAGTCCGACCCTGGCAGGCACCAGGGGGAGGCAAGGGTAGTAGACATAAGTACAGTTTCAGAAGAGACAGTCTGTTGGGGATTGGAATCCCAAAAGGGATACAATGTAATGGTGCCAGACAAGATCCACCCAAGGGCACTAAAAGGACTGAGCTCAGTGCTAGTCCCCCTCTGCTAACACTATTCAGCAACTCAAGTGGAGATGGGGGTAGTTCCAGAGAGCTGGAGGAGGGCTGATGTGGACCCTCTGCAGAAGAGCAAAGGCAAGGAGGAGGCTAGCAATCACAAACCAGTCAGTCTCACATTATTGGTGGGGAAATTAATAGAAACTCTGCTGAAGAAGAGACTGATGGAGTACTTGGAGGCAAACTAGCTGCAGGACTACCATCAGTACAGCTTCAGAACAGGAAGGTCATGTCAAACAAATTGAATAGACTTCTTTGACTGGGTAACTGGGGATGTGGCTTAAGGAAAGGCAGTACATGTGGCCTGTCTGGACTTCAGTAAAGCTTTTGACACTGTACCAAATAGGAGGCTGATTAAGAAACTTAGTAACCTGGTGGTAGGGGAGAAAGTGGTAAACTGGGTGTCTAACTGGTTCAAGGACAGAATGCAGAGAGAGGGTGGTGGTATATGGCAGTCACTCGGGAGATGGGAGAGTGAACAGTAAAGTACCATAGGGTTCGGTACTGGGACATGTCCATTTCAATGTCTTCATAAGTGACATTTTTGAGGAACTGGAGGGGGAAGGTGTGTTCTTTGCAGATTACACAAAAATCTGCAGGGATACCCAGGAGGGGGTGAACAGAATGCAAATGGATCTGGTGAAACCAAAGCTGTAGTCTAAGGGATGGCATCTGGTTTTCAATGCCAAAAAGTGCAGTCATACAACTGGGGCAGGGACACTCGGGCTGTGTATAAAATGGGGGGGAGGTACTTACAGTCACCAAGCAAGTGAGGGACACTGGCGTAGTGGGTAGTCATATCTGATGATCTCAAGGTTGCAGGACAGTGAGACGAGGCAGTAGGTAAGGCTAGACAGATGCTGGGATGCATAAGGAAGGGTTTTTGTAGCAGAAGAGAGAGGTGCTGTTGCCACCATACCACTTACTGGTGAAACTCCACATAAAGTACCATGTCCAGTTCTGGAGGTCGTACCTCTGCAAGGATATTGACAGAGTGGAAGTGGTCTGGAGGAGGGGCATCAACACGGTGCAGGGGTTGCACGAGAAACCACATGAGGAAAGTCTGCGGGATCTTAGCAAGTACTCCCTGGAGAAAAGGAGGGCAAGAGGTGATATGATTGAGACCTATAAGTACCTTATGGAGGAAAACAAGGTGCAGGTGGGGAGTCTCTTTCAGAAGAGAAGCACTAAAACATGGGAGTATGCTATGAAGCTGGAGAGTAGAAGTTTAACAGGGATGTAAGGAAGTGTATCTTCATGAAAAGCATGGTGGATGCCTGGAAAGGCCTATTAGAGGATGTGTTGGGGCTGCATTGGGGGCAAAGACAGCGGGGAGGTTCAAGCACGTGATAAGCACATGGGCATAATACGTAGAGGAAAGGGAAGAGGGAGGGTCACCTATGACTGAATAGAGTCAAAGGTGTAGTAACAGACATGGAAAATAGGGCTGAATAGATGGGCCTACAGGCCCTATTCTGCTGACACATTTCTATATTTCTATGAAATGCTCACACACTGTGAGTCCCCCTGACCATTCCACAATCCAGAACCCCCTTCCACAACCTCCACCCTGATCTTAACCAAAGTACAGTGTATAGCAAGGAAGTACAGAGCTACCAAATGTGCCCCACTCCTGTTATATTTATGGGGCTAAGAGATCAGTCGATGTAAGGTAGCTATATGAGAGAGGCAATCCTCTAATGGCCTAGTGGTCTATGGTTTCTTTCAGATTTACAATACAATAGTTTCTAGTGATACAGTATAGTATGTAGGGAGGACCCAGTGAGCTAGTTGAAAACTATAGACTGATTTCTATTCTATGCACACTAAATAAAATGCTTGAGAGAATTGTATACCAACAAGTCCAGTCATATGCTGAACAACATAGCCTCCTCACTCCACGACAACATGGATTCAGAAAATAACATGGTACTGATACTGCCCTGGTGAGTCTAACATCCAACAACCTTGCTGCCCAAGACAAAGGTCAACTTACTGCTGCGGTCTTCATAGACCTTACCAAGGCCTTTGATCTAGTAGACCATAAATTGCTCATCCAGCAGCTTAGCTCTCTAGGACTGGACAACCACTCAACACAGTGGTTTAAAGATTACTTGCAAGACAGATCTCAGATAATCAGATGGCAGGGGGTGGAGTCAGGCAAGCGCTCCATTGCTGAGGATGTCCCCCAAGGTTCAATACTGGGGCCCCTTCTATTCTCCCTGTTTATCAACAACCTACCAAAGCACTGCTGCGGAGTGAAAGTGACCCTCTCTGCAGGATGATGCAGTACTATACAGATCTGCTTCAAATGCTGTACAGCTAAACCAGCTCCTGAACCACAATCTCTCCCTCCTGGAAACCTGGTTCCTGACAAATAGGCTAGTCCTAAATGAGTAAAAAAACAAAGCCATCCTATTCGGACCCAGTAAATTGGGCCCCGACAGAATATGTTTACTATCTCCTTATCTGTCCAGTGGCCATCCTATTGAGGTGGTGGATTGCATCAAATACCTGGGAGTCTATATCGATCAAGACTGCTCTTTCAAGGTTCATGTTGAACAATTAACCAAGGCGTTAAATCAAAAGCTTGGGCTCATGTACCGTCTAACCCCTTTTCTCACTCAGGCATCCAGGCTAAAGATAGCCATGGGCATGCTCCTGCCCACCTTATTTTATGGTGCCCCAGTGCTACATTCAATGCAAACACAGAGATCACGGCTAGGAAAATTGTACCACAGAATAGGACGCTTTGCCCTGGGAGCTCAGCCACTAGAACACCACTGTAATATACTCGACTCACTGAATTGGCCCTCCCTGGAGGCAGACTGGCTTACACTTCCCTATGCTTGGCTTTCAAGCTTCTACAAATGGATGCTCCCCCCAGCCTGAGTCATACCTTAGTACTCAAGCAGCCTAAAAGAACACTTAGATCCTCGTGTCGTCGACTCCTCCATGTCCCAAAAGTCCGAACAAGCCAAGGTCTTCGGTCATTCAAAAATTACATCACATCCCTATGGAATGGCCTACCTAGCAATCTTCAAGACTGCAGCTCCTTTGGGGGTTTTATAAAAGGCCTAAAGACGTACCTTCTAGAGCTAAGCCTCTGTGCATGCCACCGTTGAGGATAGAAAACAGCACTCCACCTCTGATACTAAAAACCTGCCGCCTAATAGGTTAGTATCCTATTTCAGTTGAATCTTATCACTTCTGAAACACTTGAAATTGTAACCCATCAAACTGACCTGATAAAAGAACCTTATGTAACTGCCACTCTTGCGAAATTAGTGTTTACCCCATGTTATTCTAAACGTTACCTAACCTGCCTGTGATTGTACTATATGTTTTGATTTTAATGTCTCTATATGCGCACTTTCCCTTGAATTGTTCCTACTTTTTATTGTACTGTTGACTGTAATAACCCCGGGTCGCCCCTGAAAAAGGGACCATTACGGTCTCAGTGGGCCTACCCGGTCACCAAAATTTAAATAAATAAATACATTTTGAATACACACAGAAGATTTAAAACAAAACATGCTGTAATATAAACAGTATCAAAGAACTCACTTTTTTTTTTTGCATCTGGCTACAGTGTGTATAGTATCTTAGACACAGATTCCATATTTCTGTCTGTAACTTATCAACAGTAATTTAAGGACAAGAAAGATAGATTCAGTTTTCCCTCAGCAATCTTCTTTTATTAGAATGATACTGTAGCATTTGTCTGTTTTTTATTTGAAAGGCACATCATATGGCTGGGGAACCTCTCACAATGTGCAGGCTGTTTGATCTGAAACTGACTTTTATCACTTTCATGTAAGCTCCCCCCCCCTCATTTTGAGGGGGCTTATTGCTCAACTTTACTTTAGGATCCCTCTCCCCCTTTCCCCGGTGCTTAGGGATGTTTTTAGTGCACTGGGAGGAGTATTTTCTGCTGGCCACCACTTGGAGGCAGCAGACATGGGTGTATGTATGTATGTGTGTGTGTATATATATATATATATATATATATGTGTAGTGCTCAGGAACTGGGGGAGAGAGATAGTCGGGCACTGCAGAGGGCAGTCAGAGGGGGGTCCACACCCCTTCTTTAGGCTGTTTTAGCAGCTTTCAGCAGCGATGTGCCAGGTCCCTGGGTGGGCATCCCAGGAAGGACATCACAGAAGCAGTTTGCGGTCATATGGGTCAACAGCCCCTGGGGACTAGCTGGTGAGAGCATCCAGGGAGCGAGTTTGAGGGTAGGTGGAGTAGGATCCCGGGGGGTGGTTTGGCCCCAGTTTTGTTGGTGTGTTTTTTCCAAGTCATCAGGGCTACAGAGGTAGTAGCAGGACCTCTGCAGGAGGCCGGATACTGGTGGCAGCAGTCCCAACTCTGTTCCCCAAGAGCAGGGTGGCTTCGGAGATAAGAAGGTGGTGAGGGTGTGGCCTTTACTCAGAAATGGGGCCTGCTGGAGGGACAAGTCCTGAGGTTCGAGAACTGAGGCCCAGGTGGGTCCTCAGGTGTGGTAAAGAGATTTTCATTGTGGGGCCTTTTAGGCCATTTCCCTCTTGGTTGAACAGCTCGGGCAACACAAAAGGAAACTAAAGAAATGGTGCCACTGTGACTGCTTTTGGGAGGATTAGCTCCAGCACAAGTGAACTGAATGCCAGCTAAGAGAGAGAGAGAGAGCGAGAGAGAGAAATCAAAGGGAATCAGGCTGGTCCAGGACTAGGGGCTAGAATGAATCTGTGGCCTGCACTGGGAAGAGGCAGCTGAGGAACTGCTGTAGCGGGCTGCAACAGAAGTGATGTCAAGGAATGGGAGCAATTGGGATTTGGCTCCATCAAATCTGCCTAAGAGAAGTTGAGAGTAGGGGCAGATAGTACAGGTACTTACCAGTGCCAGTGAGTAGTAAGGGAGCGTCATGCTTCTGGATGTAAGAGGAATTTTGGTCCTGAGTAAAATGCTGCTGCTGTAGTTCTATACCAGTAGAAAATCTATCCAGGCCAAAGTACTACCCTAAAAGTGTCTCTTCCATGTAATCCATATAAAAAATGTTATCCCCATGAAGTTGTGCATTTTTTATTTTCTTTAAGCAATTGGGACCCTTGAGCCCTGTTAATCATTTTTTGGCTCAGGAGAATAAACCCAATTAGTTTAGGGAAAATCAGAGTCCAGACTGATCAATCTTTTAAAGGATTTTAAATGAAATAACAAGTCCTTTAGTTTTTAGGGGTCTTCAGTAGTCTCCCTTGGGGGGCTTGAAGCAATCCAGATGTTCCAGCACCCTCCCACTCTGGGGCTGGTGGATGGATGCCCTGAAAGGCTGATGATGAATTGCAGGGGTCCGCTCTCCAGAAAGAAGCTGCTGGGAACAGAACATATCTAGTGTTGGGGCTTCAGGACAGTCAGTTCAGAAAACGTCTCGCGGTAAGAGAGATTTAATTTCTTGCTTTAATGGCTCCAGAGAAAAGCTGTGTTCTGATGTTCTATTGTCTGGGACCCCCTTCCCTGGAACACCTGGCCCCTAGACATTTGGGAATAGGGGACTACATTCAATTTGTGTTTGTGCTCACATTATGTGCATTTCAGTCACAGATCATTCAGAATTTCTGTCTCTGCATAGTGAAAGCACTTGCCACTGGAGGAGGAAGGTGGTGAAACAAATCAGCTGTTCAGGGCCTGTTTTAGCATTCATTTATTACCAATAATGTTAAAGCTCAGTTTAAGACTGGTTTGGGGGTTGGATGGGAGCAGAGGGTGTAGCAGGAGGGGTTTATATTACAGCAAGAATGGAAGCTTGCTAGTTTGTGGGTTGGCTGGGGCAGAGGGTAGAGCAGGAGGGGTCTTATTTACAGTATATTACAAAAGTGCCAGCAGCTGTTGTGGGGGTAGGGGGTTGTCGTGCAAACTTAAGATACTACAACTCTCCTTCATCATCAGGTCTTCATATCTGTCTTCACCACCAGGCATGAATTGGGTACAGACAGATTGGCAACTTACTGCCAATATTATTGCAAAACTACAGAATATGAATCTTGTTTTTTTATAAATAGGATAATTAGTTACTGATCAGACTATATAGAAGGCAAAGAGTATGCAATAAGTTTATTGATATTACAGAGCAAGACTGTTAAGTTGTGGGTTGCATTGCAGCAGAGGGTAGAGCAGGGGGGAGCAGTTATAATAGAAGAATAAAGCTTCCTTTGTACTAGGACAAATAAAAGGTGAGCAGTGGGTGCAGTTCAGGCTCAAGTTACTCCACTGACAGGTAGAAATAATTACCTTAAGCAAAATTTTGTTGTGCAAATTGATTTTTGTGCAAAATATACATTATAAGGTGCATTATAAAAGGCAAAAATTGCAAATAATATGGAAGCACAAAGCACAAAAACACAGAGCACACATATGCAGACCTGCCCCTCATTTAATAGACCAGCAAGCCACCTGACCCCCTGAGTAAGGTTTACACTGAAGCGCTGGGGTTAATGGGTGGCTGACTGGTCTGTTAATCATAGGTCAGGTCTGTATATGTATGCTCTCTGTTTAAGGTAAGGTAATTATTTTTACTTGTCAGTGGAGTTACTCCTGCTAGAACTGCACCATGTGCTCACCTTTTATTTGTCTTAGTACAAAGGAAGCTTTGTAATTATTTTTGGAGTCTTAACACAGACCCAATTAGGTTGAGCACCCTCATTTTTTTATACAGTGCGCAGGTTTTTCTCTGACTGGACTTTATTACATTATAAAAAGGCCAGCAGCTATTGCAGAGGGTGGGAAAACTCTCAGAATGCAACTTCCCCTCTCAATGCACCCATGACCCACAGCTCTTCCACCATCTGCCATGATGTCTTGGAGTGGAGTAGGAAGGAGTTGATGCGATGCATCAGTACAGTACTTCATTTGTTTACAATTAAAATTAAAGCTAAGGGCATCACTAGACTGGTGGCTGGATGGGGGAAGAGGATGGAGAAGAAGGGGGGTTTATTTAGAGTAGAATCATTAGTTACCCATCCATCTATAGGGATGGCATACAGTAGGCCATCATAGTTTGCATCTCAGTATCATCCTCTGGACTATGATCAGACCCTCCACACAAAAATTGCACACACTTCCAGCTGCAGCTCTCCTCTTGAGCAGCATGATGTAAGTAATAATACCTGACAGGGTGAGTGTTATTGTGATATAACAGACCACACAGGCGTGTAATGAGGCACAACGCCACAGGACCTTATAGCCCTGGAAGGTCCGTTATATCCCATAACACCCACCCTAAAGGGTATTGTTATGCTTAGAAAATGGCCATTGTAAAGGATACCTTCAACTGCGCTATGCCTTGAGGGGTATACTTTGACCCACTTTTCAGAAGCAAGGGAAAATGAAGCTATATTACATCTTGCACCCATGTTCTGGTAAGTCACCGAAGTGCAGCACAGTATATTGCAGTTTGGTGAACTTTGAAGCGGACTGTACAAAATCCCTTAAAAAAATGGGAAGCATAACTGGGGTACACTACCTCAAACAGTGCCAGGAAGACAGGTCTGGACCCAACTTTGCACCATCACCAGGGACAAGAGAAATCACTTTATGCAATTTAAAATCCTTCACAGCTGGCACAGCACCCCTCAACAGCTGCACAAATGGTGTCTCATGGATTCTGATAAATGCTGGCAATCTGGAACAGAGACAGGGATGATAACCCATGTTCTCTTGAGCTGTGCAAAGCTACATCCCTTCTGGGAATCATTTTAAGAGGTGTATAGCTCTCTCCTGGATGTTCTGCTCCCCCTGTTGGTCCCCCTGGTAATGCTGGACCACCTGGAAAATAATCCCTTCCCTGGCCCATATCAAAGTCATAGAGTTACTGGCTGCTGGGTAAAATATTGACTGCAAAATAAGTTATCCAGTGACATTGAAGGTCCCCGCAGCTGCCAGACATCTCAGAGAGGCTTAATGAACTGTGTAAAATGGTAAGCTTTGAGAGAATTCACTACTCAACTTTGGGATGGCTAGTCCAATACCTCCAGCTTTGGAGAGCTTACTTGGATTTTGCATTCTGTAAAACCCCTGTGGGTTGTCATATACCCCTCTATCTACTGAATCGACAATAGACACAGACATATGGTCTTTATGAACCCACCTCCCCTCTAAACCCCAGCTCCCTTCTCATGTAATTCAGGCACTGACTTACCATTGCTGCTTGAGTGACTGATCATGTTTCACTTTTTTCTGTTTAGTGGATACCCTGTTAACTTGTTGATCATTATAAAACACAAATTCTTGCTGTTACTCCATTTTCCACTATGAATATCACCTGAGTTTTTAGTCTGTAAATCTAAGGGACTACTTTGAGTCCTGGCTAGGTTGCGTGCACTGTAATACGTTTTTCTTTATGCTGGAATGTGCATAAACTTAAATCCCAAAAAATACTGATTTTAAAAATAAAATGATACTTCTCTCCCCTCAGGTTCTCCCTATTTCCTACTTGAGGGGGCATCTTCTGCCTCCCCAATTTCTTCTGCCACCCCCTCAGCTAGTTTAAATGTTCATCAAAGTAACATTTAAACCATCCACTGAGGAGTGCAGTTCCCCTCCTGGATAGATACAGGATATTACCCCTGTAAAGGCCCTATCCCTCCAGGTTGGTCCCAGCCCTAAGTGTAACTAAATTGTTCCTCTCTGCACCATTCCTTCAACCAATAGTTGAAGCTCCTGGTGCAGATATCTCTCCCCCCCCATTCTAGATAGGCTGCACCTCTGCAAAAGCCACTGAAAGTACTTCCTGCCTAAGACTTCTTCCAGGCTCCCTGGACTCGCCCTGCACTATCCCAGCCCTGTCCCTAGCCAGGTCATTAGTCCCCAGGTGGACAATGACATCCAGATCTGCCTCACTTCTTGCTGCACTAGCAATCCTCAGGATCCGCTTCCCATCCCTCTGCACCATGGTATGGGATAGGCACCTAACCTCCCTCTACCCTCTGTTTCCTATTTCAAGATCTATCCCCTTCACAATCGTGTCCCCTACCAGAAGTTGCTTCCTCCTCCTCCTCAGGGGTCCTCTACCACCCTGTTAGGAGTCTCCGCTATGGAGGGCCCCTCACATCATCCCTGGCCACTGCCGTGGCCCCATGGGTGCCTCATTATTGCAGTCCTGCCACAACAGAACTGTGTAAGAATTGCATAGTGGTACCAGTTGAAAAATGTGCCTCTAACCCACCACCAACTCAAATTGGAGTCTAGCAACCTCCTCCCTTAACCTAGAGAGGTGCATGCAGGTGGGGTAGTATCACAGTCTCCAGAAGATCTCTCTGAAAACTGCTGCCCCACAGCCACTGCACTAGATTTCACCACTCCCAGCATTCTGAATTCCTACACTTCCCTGTGATATTTGGAAATTCTTATGTACCCCTACCCCTGATAGGGTGTTACTAGTTTTTCCCTTTTTATGTTGCTTGCATGCATGTGCAAGAAACATAGTGCCATCATCGGAGATTTCGGAGGTGTGTCACCTCCTCCTCCAATTCAGTCAGTGAGCTGGCAGGCACGGCCCCTGTAAGCCAATGCATTTTGGAGCTGTCTATGACACACTCCAAAATGCAGTGGCATACAGTTGAGAGTGAGGCTACGCTTCAGTGAGCGAGATAGAGCGTAGCTCCCCACATGCAGCCATGCTCGCCCCGCACCTACTGTAGCCCGACGGGTGCCCAATCCCCGTCGGCTGAGCTGCGTCTCTCCCCAGTTGTAGGTGCCACGTGGGAGCCCACCTCAGCGTGGCAATCAATCCATAGGCGGACGGGGTGCCCAATCCCCGTCGGCTGAAGCCCCAGCGTCCTTGTGCCACTGGGAGCCCACCCCAGCATGGCAAATGGTCCCACGACGCCTTTTTAATTTTAACCTGAAAACGAAAACGGTCCTGCAGAGCGCCTCCCGACCCCTCCCACAACCCGCACCACCCACCGCGCACTCCAGTCTCCCCATGCCCTCCCACCCCATACTTATCCGACCCGCGCAATGATCTTCGTGGACCGGGAACACGCCTGCACTCTTCAAAGCCGACCACGAACTGTGGAAATGCGGTAAGCTGTATAATGGCCTAGATAGGGGGTTTCAACTTTTTGCATATCTCAGGCATTTTGGGGAATTATTGCAAATTTTCAACATGGGTTTGGGACCTTCTCATGAATGATGTCACTGTCTATGGCGTTATGTTCGGCAAGGGTGATTTCCCGCAGTGACTGCAAAATCACCCTTTGGGCCTGAATACCACCATGACAGTGACATCATTCATGAGAAGGGTCCCAAAACCCCAAGTTGAAAATTTGGTGCAAAATTCCAAACAATGACTGTTTCTGACGTGCGTTCTTGCAGTTCTCACGAGGCTCGTAAGTTCATGAAATTTAATATTTTCACTCCAGATTTTCAACATTGCCATTTTACCACCTTCTTATGAGTAGTAGAGCTGTCATTTTCACATCTCACCAAAATGTGTTTCCGCCCATGTGGCGCAGAATGGCGCAGTTGGTGTCTTGAAATCATGTACAGGATAAAGTAAGAAAAACAGTGGCGCTGTTCATGAGCAGAGGTCTTTAAATGGCTATGTTGAAAAATTGTGAAAAAATTCCTAAATGACTGTTTCTGGTGCGTGCGGTTCCTCAGGGCTCGTAAGTTCAAATTTCAATATTTTCACTCAGATTTTCAACATTGCCATTTTACCACACCTTCTTATGAGCAGTACAGCTGTCATTTTTCACATCCTGCCCAAAACATGTTTCCGCCCATGTAGCGCAGAATGGCGCAGTCGGTGGGCAAACTCAATGTATGGGACACATTAACAAAATCACAGTGACACTGTTCATGAGCAGAGGTCTTAAAATGGCTATGTTGAAAATTTGGTGAAAAACTTTCCTAAAAATGACTGTTTTACGAGCGTGCGTTGCGCAGTTCCTACGCACGCTCGTAAGTTCGCAAATTTTCAATATTTGCACTCCAATGACTTCCAAATACCTAAACAGCACATAGAAGCAAGCAACATTCGGCATTGACAAATGCTTGTTGATGTTTGTTATGCACCTTGTACACCTACCCTAAATTCAGTGTTACTCCTATTCCTTATTTTGGCCTACCCTTTACCATTCACCCATCCCTTACATACCTTTACCCCGAGAGAGCATTTTTAGTTTTTCCCCTTATCTTGTTTGTTATTTCCTTTGAACACCTACCCAAAATAGGTAGGCGCAACACAGTTTTGAACACCTACCATAGACAGGGCGTTGCTCCTGTTCCCTCATTTGGCCTACCCCTTTACCTTTACAATTTTAATACACCTAAAAGTTAAACTAAAATGTAGTGTGGTCAGGTGTGGCACACCAGGGTGCAGCATCTCTTGCTGACTGCTGCTCCATGCTGTCATCCCAAGTGTGTTGCCCTTAAGCTTCACCCGTTAGCTGGAGGATCGCAGCAGAGGACCACTAGGCTGAAGCCTATAAATACTATATGCAGCCCCACCCACTTAATGATCCAATCTCCCAACTGAAACTGAAGGGCTTTGGGGCAGAGTCAGCACCAAGAAGTCAACACAGTTCAGCAAACAAGGCTGACACAGCACAGCAGTCACCAGTTCAGCAGGAAGATGGCAGAACTCCCTGTTGCAGTAGCCCAACTGGCCCCAACTCCCTCCTACACCAGCCTACGAGTGACTGAATCAGCTGTTAATTCCATCCTAAGAGCAGGCTGGCAGATTTCAAACCCCACCACATCCGTAGACAGCCACAACCACTTAACAATCCAAGATCTTCTTTGGAGCTGCAGGACTCAGGGGCAAAGTCAGCACCAGAAAGTCAACACAGTTCAGCAAACAAGGCTGACATAGCCCAGCAGTCCACAGTTTAGCAGGATGAAGGCAGAAATCCCTTCTGCAGCAGCCAGACTGGCCCCAACTCCCTCCTACACCAGCCAATGAATGACTGAATCAGCTGTTAGTTCAATCGTGGGAATGGGCTGGCAGATTCCAAATGCCTCCCCTTCTATATGAAGCCATGCTCACTTAATGATCCAAGCTCCTGATTGGAGCTGCAGGGCTCGGGGACAGAGTCAGCACCAGGAAATCAACACAGTTCAGCAAACAATACCTCCATACCTTGGTACCTCTGTCCCGCCAGCATATTATTCTACATTACTGTACATAGGCAAATAAATATTTGTCTGTCAATGGAATGCTTACATCAGAGTCATTAACCTTTCAGGCCTGACACAAGGAGACCTTTCTCCCAGATGTTGACAGTTGTGCTCCCCAGCTGCATTGTACTGTGACCCCCCCTTCCTCAAGAAATTGCTAAGACAGCCAGACTCTGTATAGATGCATCCTGACAATGATGAATGTCTACAGCATTCTTTGGCAGAACACTGTGATCAGACATTGTATGCAGATGCCAATGCCAGTCATGTGTTTCCTGTTTTCTTTATAGTTAATTGTGGTGTAAAAATACTGATAACTGATCTTTAATAAATTACCAACAAAACTCTAATTGAGTGACTAACAGGCAACTGATTGACTTTCTTTTTCTTGTTACTGGCACTTTCCAAAAATGTTGAATTTGGGTATGAACTTCTTTTGGTTATTGCCCCATCCCTGAAATCCAGAGATGTGGCTATAACAATTATTTCTATTTATACAATGTGAAGTAACCTTCTTGAAGTGGTTGACTTCCTCCCATCCAAACTTGGTGTCACTATCTGTATTGATAAGATTGCAGGAACGTTACAGAAATGTGTAATTTCTGAAAACTATTGCACGATTAAGGCAAACACATTTCACAATAATGCACAACTGTGTGAGTTATGTTTTAGGGGCCAGCGGTGGAAAAATGTATTCATATAATGCAGCATACATCTATGTGTTTGGCACTGAGCCATGAGACTATGTAACACTGTAAGACGGGAGTGAGTGAAAACTATTGATGTTATGTGGCAAAAAGCTTCAGTAATTACTGAGAGGTCATTTCACAACAGGCTGTGATAACTTGATTTATTTAAAATGCAACAGTACAAGCTGCTAATAAGATGAAAACAAGCCCATCTCTTTAATAACAGAAGTGACACCAAGCTCAGTGAACTGAATGGATCTGGGACAGTAAAATGTAAAAGCAGTTCAGTATATGCATGTTTTTATGTGAATGATCTTGAAAGTGTGTATGTTGGGAGGGGAGAGATGAACTTCCAGCTGGGATACTTTGGTATATCTTTACTCAGTTATTACACTCCCAGAAATTGTAAATTGCTAGCTTCAAGTTATGTTCATGAAAGAGAAGAAGAAATGAATGTAAGCTGGTCAGCAACTATTTGTATCCCCCCCCCCCAACTACATAAGCAGCATAAATAAGAGAATGCCATTGTATTATTTTACATTACTGTAAACAGACGAATAAATATGTGCCTGGCAATGGAATGTTTGAATCAGAGCCTTTAACATTTCAGGCCTGACACAACAAAAAAAGTAGAAAGCAACTTAGCTGCTCCAGCTAACCCCTATCAAAAAATCTCAGACACCCTTAACCCATCTGTGTGAGACAGACAGAGCTAGCACTGGGTAGTGGGGGTTAGAAAGAGTAGTGTATTCCAAATTGAAAATATGCCGAGTTGCTCAGCATTGTCACTAATACTACAATGCTTCAATCCTTTCTTCACCTCTCTCCCATCATTACTGATGCATTCAGAAGACAATGAGCGCAACAGTGTGGACTGAGAAGGGTCAACTTCAGTGTTACCTTCTTAGTAGGAACATAGCAAAAACAGATTACACTCACATAAAACAGTTATTTTGATTTGACAGAAGTTGTTAGTTACATTACAGTTTTTGTTTGTTTTTTTGTTAGTTTTTTCAATGTATAAGCTACCGGTAGTCTTTATTGGTGCTTTCAATTCATGATCATAAGTCGTTTGAAAACAAACAAAAGAAGAAAGGCAATAAGATGTAATATCTGAATCTTTCCCCATTTTCTTCAAACATGGGGGAGGCCATTGACAGAATGGCAAGCAGGGGGCCGTATTGACCATAGTGGACTTTAATCTGCCATATGTAGACTGGGGCAGTCTAGCCACAGCTACATCTAGAAATGAGGCCATCCTAGACTCCCTGCAAGGGGCATTTCTTAGGCAGTCGGTTGCAGAACCCTCTAGAGATGGGGCAGTGCAGGATCTGGTACTTATAAACAGGGACAGCATTGGATGCGTCACAGTTGGTAGCCCCTTGGATACAAATAATTATCATACAGTGGATTTTAGCATACAAATTGGGCAGGAGATAAGACACACTAGGGTGAGAGTCCTGGACTTCAGGAGAAGCGATTTCAAAGAAATGGGAGACTACCTTAGTAATTACCTTGAAGGACAGGATAGCATGGGCAGATTTACACAGAGCAGTTTGTAAGTATATTGAAATATAAAGCATGGAATGGAAAACAGCAGCTGAAGGAAAGACAGTGAGCAGAACATGAATGATTGTACAAGTTATTGTTTAAAGGAGATGTATCTTGTTGTCTAATTCACCCTGTAACCTGAAATATATGTACAATAAAGAAGTTTAAAAAAAAAGAAAGAAATAAGTAAGGGTAAGAGGCGGAGGAAGCCACTATGGTTCTCAAAGGAATTGGTTAAAGCAGTAAGGGGGAAAAAAGCAGTTATTAAATGCAAGGGGACCAAAACAGAAGGGAACAGTGTGGTATATCTAGATAAACAAAGGGAGGTGGGGGGGAGGAGGGGGCAGCAACAGCTCAAAAAGAGGAGAGGATCACCCAGGAGGTCAGAAAATGGCATATGACTTTCATCAGGTGCGTGAAAGAAAAGAGGAAGGCAAGGGGGGATTGTGAGGATCAGGAGAGTGTGTGGGAGGTGGGAGAGACTGTGTGGCGGGAGATCAAGAAAAAGACAGAATTTTAAACAATTACTTCTGATCAGTTTTCACAAAGGAGGGAGGAGGGGATAGACCGATGTGCATCAGGAGGCACCAGGGGGAGGCGAGGGAAGCAGACATAAGTCCAGTTTCAGAAGAGAGAGTCTGCTGGGGATTGGAAGCCCAAAAGGGAAACAATGTAATGGTGCCAGACAGGATCCACCCAAGGGTACTAAAAGGACTGAGCACAGTGCTAGTCCCCCTCTGGTAACACTATGCAGCAACTCATTGGAGATGGGGGTAGTTTCAGAGGGCTGGAGGAGGGCTGATGTGGACCCTCTGCAGAAGAGCGAAGGCAAGGAGGAGGCTAGCAATCACAAACCGGTCAGTCTCACATTAGTAGTGGGGAAATTAATAGAACTCTGCTGAAGGAGTGACTAATGGAGTACCTGGAGGCAAATTGGCTGCAGGACTACCAGTAAAACAGCTTCACAGCAGATCCAGTAGACTTCTTTGACTGGATAACTGGGGATGTTCAAGTTCAAGTTTATTGCAGGAAAGACTCTGTTGAGCAAGCTCATTCACAAGGAGGTCCTGAGGCACATACACATACAGTTCGCAATTACATAGACAGGAGATATAAAATGTAGAACAACAAAGAAAAAAATATATATAATACAAGAGGTATACACAATAGAAGTCTTTATGCTATATATGAGGTGACTGAAGGAAGGGCAGTATATGTTGCCTGTCTGGACTTCAGTAAGGCCTTTGGCCTTTGACGCTGTACACATAAGAGACTGATTAAGAAACTTAGCAACCTGGTGGTAGGGGAGAAAGTGGTAAGCTGGGTGTCTAACTGTTTTTTTTTTTTGTTGTTGTTAGTTGTTTAACCAGGACTAGCACAATAAGCTGAAAGCTTTTTTTACAAGTGTGACCTGGGAGCACAGGGAAGTTAAGTGACTTGCTCAGGGTCACACAGTCTGCAAGTGGAAGCTGTGGGATTCAAACCCAGGTCTGGTCTGCTGGATGTCACCAGATTTGCAGCTCAGAGCCTTAAACCACTGCGCTAAACTGCCTCCCCTGGTTGAAGGATAGAAGGCAGAGAGAGGGTGGTGGTATATGGCAGTCACTCGGGAGATGGGAGAGTTTCGAGTAGAGTACCATAGGGTTTGGTACTGGGACCTGTCCATTTCAATGTCTTCATACGTGAAATTTTTGAGGAACTGGAGGGGAAGGAGTCTTCTTTGTAGATTACACAAATATCTGTAGGAATACCCAGGAGTGGGTGGAGAGAATGCAAATGATCTGGGGAAACCAAAGGAGTGGTCTAGTGGATGACATCTGGTTTTCAATGCCAAAATATGAAGTCATTTATCTGGGGCAGGGACAATAAGGGACTGTGTATAAAATGGGAAGGCGTACTTACAGTCGCCAAGCAAGAGAGGGACATTGGAGTAGTCATATCTGATGATCTCAATGTTGCAGGGCAGTGTGAGGAGGCAGTAGGCAAGGTTAGCCAGATGCTGGGGTGCATAAGGGATTTCTAGCAGAAAGGAGGTGCTTTTGCCACTGTACCACTTACTACGGAGACCCCACATAAAGTACTGTGTCCAGCTCTGAAGGTCATACCTCTGCAAGGACATTGACAGGGTGGAAGTGGTCTGGAAGCGGGGCATCAATGCCGGGGTTGCATGAGAAACCATATGAGGTGAGTCTGTAGGAGCTCAGCATGCACTCCATGGAGAAAAGGAGGGTAAGAGGGGATATGATTGAGACCTATAAGTACCTTATGAAGGAAAACAAGGTGCAGGTGAGGAGTCTCTTTCAGAAGAGGAGCACCAGAACATGAAGTTATGCTATGAAACTGGACAGTGGAAGTTTAAGAGGGATGTAAGGAAATACTTCTTCATGGAAAGCATGGTGGATGCCTGGAAAGGCCTATTAGAGGATGTGTTGGGGGCAAAGACAGTGTGGAGCTTCAAGCACGTGATAAGCACATGGACATGATATGTAGAGGAAAGGGAAGATGGAGGGTCACCTATGATTGAATAGGGTCAAAGGTGTAGTAATAGGCATGGAAAATAGAGCTTAGATGGGCCTACTGGTCCTATTCTGCTGACATGTTTCTATATTTCTATGAAATGCTCACACACTGTGAGTCCCCCATACCATTCCACATTCCAGAACCCCCTTCCACAGCCTCCACCCTGACCTTAACCAAAGAACAGTATATAGAAGGAAATACAGAGCTACCAAATGTGCCCCACTCCTGTCATATTGATGGGGCTAAGAAATCAGTCGATGTAAGGTAGCTATACGAGAGAGGCAATCCTAATGGCCTGGTGGTCTATGGTTACTCTCACATTTACAATGCAATAGTTTCTAATGATACAGTATAGTATGTTATAGTGAGTGATTCATTTTGAATGCACGCAGTAGATTTAAAACAAAACATTCTGTAATATAAACAGTATCAAAGAACTCACATTTTTTACATCTGGCTACAGTATATACAGTATCTTGGACACAGATTCCACATTTCTGTCTGTAACTTATCAACAGTAATTTAAGGACAAGAAAGATAGATTCAGTTTTTCCCCAGCAATCTTCTTTTATTAGAATGATACTGTAGCATTCCTCTGTTTTTATTTGACAGGCACATCATATGGCTGTTTGGGGAACCTCTCTGAATGTGCAGGCTGTGGTATCTGAAACCGATTTTTGTGACTTTCATGTATGCCCCCTCCTCTCATTTAGAGGGGGTTTATTGCTCACCTTTATTTTAGGGTCCCTCTCCCCTTCCCTGTTGCTTAGGGATGTTTTTAGTGCACTGGGGGAGTAATTTCTGCTGACCAAAACTTGGAGGCAGCAGAGATGGTATATATATATATATATATATATATATATATATATATATATATATACATATTGCTCAAGGGTACTGGGGAGAGAGATTGGTGGGCACTGCAGAGGGCAATCAGATGAGGGTCTCCCCCACTTAGGCTGTTTTTTCAGCTTTCAGTAGCCATGCACCAGATCCCTGGGTGGGCATCCATGGGAGAACATCAGAGAGGCAGTTTGTGGTCATATGGGTCATGGGCCCCTGGGGACTGGGTGGTGAGAGCATCCAAGGAGCAAGTTGTGGGTATTCGGACCAGGATCCCGGGGAGGTGGTTTGGCTCCAGTTTTGCTGGTTTGGTTTTCCTGGGTTGTTGGGGCTGCAAAGGTAGTGGCAGGACTTCTGCAGGAGGTTGGGTACTGGTGGCAGCGGTCCTATCTCCATTCCTCACAAGGCAGGGTGGCCTGGGAGACAAGAAGGTGGTGAGGGTGAGGCCTTTACTCAGAAACAGGGCCTGCTTGGAGGGGTAGGTCCTGAGGATTGAGAATTGAGGCCCAGGCGGGTCCTCAGGTGGTTTAAAGAGACTTTCATCCTGGGGCCTTTTAGACCATTTCCCTCTTGGTTGAACAGCTCGGGCAACACAAAAGAAAACTAAAGAAATGGTGCCACTGTGACTGCTTTTGGGAGGCTTAGCTCCAGCAGAAGTGACTGGGATGCCAGCTAAGAGAGAGCGAGAGATGACAGAGAGAGAGAGAGAGCAAGAGAGAGAAGTCAAAAGGAATCAGGCTGGTGCAGGACTAGGGGCTAGAGTGAGTCTGAGGCCCATGTTGGGAATAAGCAGCTGATGAACTAGCAGGCTGTAAAGGAAGTGATGTCAAGGTATGGGAGCAATTGGGATTTGGCTCCATTAAATCTGCCTAAGAGAAGCTAAGAGTAGAGGCAGATAGTACAGGTACTTATCAGTGCCAGTGAGTAGTATTGTAGTTTCACGCTTCTGGCCATAAGAGGAATTTTGGTCCTGAGTAAAGTGCTGCTGCTTCTGCTGTAGTTCTTTACCAGTAGAAAGTCTCTCCATACCTAAGTACTAGCCTTAAAGTGTCTGTCTCATGTAATCTGTGTAAAAAATGTTATCCCCATGGAGTTGCACATTTTTTATTTTCCTTAAGCAATTGGGATTCCAGAGCCCTGTTAATCATTTATGGGCTCAGGACAGTAAACCTGGTTAGTTTGAGAAAAATTGAAGTCCAGAGTTATTAATCTTTTAAAGGATTTTAAATGAAATAACCAGTCCTTTAGTTTTAGGGGTCTTCCGTAGTCTCCCTTTGGGGGGCTTGAAGCAATCCAGATGTTCCTGTGCCCTCCCGCTCCGAGACTGGTGGGTGGATGCCCTGAAAGGCTGAAGATGAATTGGCGGGGTCTGCTTTCCTGAAAGAAACTGCTGGGAACAGACCAGATCTAGTGTTGGGGCTCCGGGACAGTCAGTTCAGAAAACGTCTCAAGGTAAGAGAGATTTTGTTTCATGCTTTAATAGCTCCAGAGAAAAGCTTTGTTCTGAGGTTCTATTGTCTGGGACCCCTTCCCCTGGCCCACCTGGCCTCTAGATGTTTGGGAATGGTGGGCTACATTCAACTTGTGTTCATGATCACATTATGTGCATTTCAGTCACAGATCATTTAGAATTCCTGTCTGTGCATAGTGAAAGCACTTGCCACTGGAGGAGGAAGGTGGTGAAACAAGTCAGCTATTCTTGGCCTGTATTAGCATTCATTTATTACCTATACTATTAAAGCTCAGTTTAAGACTGGCTTGGGGGCTGGATGGAAGCAGATGGTGTAGCAGGAGGGGTTCATATCACAGCCAGAATGGAAGCCTGCTAGTTTGGGGGCTGGCTGGGGCAGAGGGTAGAGCAGGAGGGGGGTTATTTACATTATATTACAAAAATGCCAGCAGCTGTTGGGAGGGTTGTCATGAAAACTTAAGATACTGCAACTCTCCTTCATCATCCTGTCTTAACATCTGCCTTCACCACTAGACATGAATTGGGTATAGACAGATTGGTAATGTATTGCCAATATTGTTGTAAAACTACAGAATATGAATCTTGTTTATTTTTTAAATAAGATCATTTGTTACTGATCAAACTATACAGAAGGCAATAAGTTTATTGCTATTAGAGAGCAGGACTGCTGAGTTGTGGGTTGCATTGCAGAGAGCAGAGCAGGGGGGAGCTGTTATATTATAAAAATAAAGCTTCCTTTGTACTAGGACAAATAAAAAGTGATCACTGAGTGCAGGTCAGGCTCAAGTAACTCCACCGATATGTAGAAATAATTACCTTAAGCCAAATTTTATTGTGCAAATTGATTTTTGTGCAAAATATACATTATAAGGTGCATTATAAAAGGCAAAAATTGGAAATAATACAGAAGTACCAAGCACAAAGCACAAAAACACAAAGCATACATACAGACCTGCCCTACGATTACTAGATCAGCAAGCCACCAGACCCCCTGAGGAAGGCTTATGCCGAAGTGCTGGGGTTAATGGGTGGCTGGCTGGTCTATTAATTGTTGGGCAGGTCTGTGTATTTTTGCTCTCTCTTTAAGGTAAAGTAATTATTTCTACTTGTTGGTGGAGTAACTTCTGCCGGACCTGCACTCTGTGCTCACATTTTGGTTGTCTTAGTACAAAGGAAGCTTTGTTATTTTTTTGGAGTCTTAACACAGACCCAGTTAGATTGAGCACCCTCTCTTTTTATACAGTGCACAGGTTTTTCTCTGACTGGACTTTATCACATTATAAAAATGCCAGCAGCTATTGGGGAGGGTGGGAAAACTCTCAGAATGCAACTTCCCCTCTCAATGCACCCAGAGCCCATAGCTCTTCCACCATCTGCCACGATGTATTGGAGTGGGGGAGAAAGGTGCTGATGTGATGCATCAGTACAGTACTTCATTTGTTTTGCAATTAAAATTAAAGCTAAGGGTAACACTAGACTGGTGGTTGGATGGGGGCAGAGGGTGGAGCGGGAGGGGGGTTTATTTAAAGTAGAATCTTTAGTTACCAATCCAGCTATACAGAAGGCATACAATAGGCCACTGTAGTTTTCCATCTCAGTATGGTTCTCTGGGCTTTGATCAGACCCTCCATACAAAAACTGCACATGCTTCCAGCTGCAGCTCTCCCCCTGAGCAGCATGATGTAAGTAATAATACCCGACATGGTGGGCATTATTGGGATATAATGGACCACCAGGGGTTTAATGATGCCTGACACTACAGGGTCTTATAGCCCTTGGAAGGTCCATTATATCCCATAATGTCCACCCTAGAGGATATTGTTGCACTTAGAAAATGGGCACTGTAAAGGAGAAAATTTAATAAAAAAAAGAAATTAGTTTAAAATAACTTCTGTAATAATTTTTAATAAAGTAGTTCCTCCGCCAGTATGGATTTTTGACTACCTAAGGGACTCTGTGGGGCGAGGACTGGAGACTCTGCTGGTGTGCAGTTTGTGACAGGAGCCGAGAGGTGGAGTAGGCAGGGAGAGTGGCTGAAGCTCCTGTTTGCATGTTGGAAGGCTGCCACAAGAAGGAAAGCGTTGTTGCTGCATGACTTTTTTTTTAATTATCTGTGTGAATCAAGAAGGCATGGCTTAGAAAATATAGTTGGGATACTGGGTTACCACTCAGTGACAGTGCTATAGTTTGAACTGCCCAGCAGTCGAATGGTGGTGGGCAGGTCAGCCGCAGCGTGGAGAAACCACAAAGAGCTGCAGTCGAGCTGAGATCTTTCACTCAAGGTACAAGGAAAATGGAACAGTAAGGCTGCATAAAGCAGGTATATTTCTGCATTTTGTGTGACATTTTTTAAAAGAGGAGGCAAAGGATCAGGACGGGGGGATGTTAATCAGGAGGGAAAAAATGGTGACTGCTCCATTTCCAAATTTGGGGTGCCCAATAATATCCTAAATAATGGGGCACCCCGAATTGGCACTTGTTTTTTGCCAGACGTTGTTAAAAAAATAGCAGTATAGATGCAAAGGTGTTTCCACCAGTCAGGAGTCAAGTTTTTAAAAGCTCATTTTCTAACACAAAATACTGTGCATCTAGCACTCATTAACAAAACTGCAGCCACATTAGTCTGCATGTCACTCTCAGTGTTTCGCAGCATAGTCACTGGACCCCATTTTGCCCCTACAATACAAATTCCTAACTATCTCCCACTATTGCTGAGAGACCCCAGTTTGCACCTCCAATACATAATTGCATTCACTACTCATTGCAGCTCTCTCTCCATTACAAAATACCTCCAACTTCAACCTACAACCTTCCGCTATAGTTCTATCTTCAAGCATAAGCCGCATACCACGATATGTCGCTCTAGAAAAAACAACAAGCAACCATCAGCAGCAGCTCTCCCTCCCCAGCATGGCCCCAGATCCAATCTGCATTCTGAATGTTTTTGGGGGGTCTAATTCAAAATGTCATGCTGAGTGAATAAGTGACTGTCAAATTAAATTGAATATTTATTTGTAACAGTGTTTAATATACTGCACTGTACTTGAACATTCTGTGTCTAAGATTGGGATTCAATATTCCTTCTGCAGTATACTGTAAATAATGTGTGGGAGAAATGTCTTTGGGGAGCAGCTGTGTTTGCCCCTATCATATGTTACTGCCCCGCACAGTTAACTTGTTTCCTGCAATCCCAGTATATGTGGAGCAGCATGATAGGCAGTGTACAGTGGGAGTTGTGGTAAGACAGTAAGCATGCCTGTGAGGATGATGATAAAGTCAGAATGATGTGATCCTGGAGTGGGACTCATAAAAGAGTATCCAGTAGCATTTTATTTTAACTAGATGGGAGCAGGAACAAAAAGGAGTTAATGTGGGGGACTTAATTATGAAGTAGGGGAGGAAAGACAGCATTATTTGAACATTTAAAGAAAATACATTTTGCACTGCCATATTGCTGAAAGCCTCTTTTGAATTGTTAGTTATAGATGTGCTACTGAAGTGTCACCGGGAGATCAGTTGTTACATATAGTACCTGCACATCACTGCAGAAAAGAAACTTCTAAAATAAATAGTTGTGTGAAACAACTAAAGAAACTCTGTGAAACCCCCAAGGCTTGATTTTGGCTTTCAGCATTTGGCATTCTGCAAGCTGAGTGTCAAGTGCTATGACCATGAGAAGGAGGTAGCAGAAAAGATTAAAAATCAAGAGTAGAATAAATATGTTCCCTAAGTTCAAGTAATAGGATAGGATGCTGACACAAAGACATGCATTCGGTTTAAACTGCTTTACTGAAATAGATAACAACACAAAAAGTCATGAGGTGGGCTCCCAGAAAGGCCATGTTGAAAATCTGGTGTAAAAATATTTAAAAATGACAGCTATGAGTAAAAGTTCAAAGTGCATTGAAATACATTAACCTGATTTGCCTTATTTTCTCATATCACAGAATTATGATTCCAGGAGGAGAATGTTTTTCTGATTGGACAGTGGGTCTATGATGTGGAATAATGTTTAGGTGAGTGAGGATCTTTGGGGGGCTGAGTGGGTGGTCAAGGTGGGATGGATGTGAGGGTGGTAAAGCACAGATCGATGAGGGACTGTTTTCTTCTTTTCAGGATAACAGTTTAAAAAAAATGCTCCATGAGGGACAGTTTTCTTTGTTGCAGTAACAGGACCATACACTGAGGATTGAGTACCCCAGTGTCAGAATTTAGCATTTGGTGCACTGTGGGTGGGCACCCTGGTGTCTCCACTTATGTGTTTTGAGGGAGTGGGCAATCTGGAGGAGAGGCAGTGGTATGAAGTGGTACCTGGGGTGGGCACCTCTGTCCACTTATAGAAAATTAATTATTGGTTGGTAGGACGAGGGAGGGCTGGCTGAGCTGGGAGGGGGAAGGGAGTATAATACTAAAATAATAAAAGGACAATTGGGAAGAACAAGGGAGTGCTGGCTCAGCTGGGTGGAGAAGGGCTATAGTGAAAGAAAACCATCAGAACTGAGTAGGATGAGGGAGGGCTGGCTGAGTTGGGTGAGTGAGTGAGAGAGAGAGAGAGCGAGAGAGAGAGAGCATGCCAGTTTTATTGTATTGGCTGTGAGGCAAAAATTCCCCTGTCATGCCACTTTGTGTGTGACACGGGAATTTTTAGATCACTACCTGAAAAACAACTCCTGTCACTAAGCTGGTACCCAGGATTTTGGGGTGTCAAGAAAAGGTATTTTTGAGCTGAGTTTGAAAAACACACACGGAATATAAATAATTTGCCCCATTTACCTAGGTTCAGATTTTTCTTTTTGTCAAAAATCATAATTTTTATGTCTTTTCCATGTTTTTAGTGTTAAAAAAACAACAACAAGATGGCGGCCCTTGTGACCCTAAAATTTCTCTCACAACCCTCCCCATCAAAAAAAAAAAACACTAAGGGGTTTGAAAGAAAAAAGCTCATGACATGAAAATTTTCAGGGAATATGAGAGGGTTATCCTAAAACCCTACTGAGTATTCTCAGAAAAAAATGCCAATCCTTACAACTCTGGAACCAATTAATATTTTTTTCAGAAAACCTTCAGATGGCACCACTTTGGCACAGGCCACTTCTATGCTGAAAGGTTCAGAAAATAATTCGGTATCATCTAGGTTGCAAATGTGGAGCAAAGAAATGTGTAATACTTACTGGAACATTTAAAAAATAATTTGAAAATTACATATCCGTCTCTCGAAAACTGCAAAAGTTATCATCATGAAGCTTCCATATCTTGAGAATCTACCTCCTGGAAAATGCATACCAAATTTCAGGCAATTTAGTCAAACTCTGCCAAAGTTATTAAGGTGCAAAGTTAGGGGTTTAACACTGATCACTCCACTCAACCCTAACTATACTGGCATTATCAAACCTGTATAATATGCATATATGTATATGTATATCTGTATCTGTATAGTATGTTTATATGTATAGAAACACAGAAACATAGAAACAGACTTTGACAGCAGATAAGGACTGCTTGGCCCATCTAGTCTGCCCATTTCCGTACCTACAGGATAAGCTGCAGAGCCTATTTCTTCCTGCCCCCCACAAAAATTGCCTTATGTCTATCCCATGCATTCTTGAATTCTCCCACAGTTTTGGACCCCACAACCTCCTCAGGAAGGCTATTCCACGCGTCCACCACCCTCTTTCTGTATTCTTTGCAAGAAACTACATTAATGCACCAGTTAGGGTTCAACTTAATGCAACAAAAACAGAGAAATGTGGCATTAGGGTTTCCAACCCTAACTCCCCCGTGAGCAGCAAAAGGACAAGACCACAAAAGCAATCACAGACAGCCATCGTCAGGTAAGACAAACAACATACAACTGTTTACAGATGACACAAATGCAGTACAAATTATGTGCTGCCTTCTTAGATTTGTATCTGTGGTACGAACACTGCAAGGCATACACATTCACTTATGGCTGCAGACAGAAATCCATGATACTGAACTCATAACACTGTTTCTGTGTGCAGAAGCACAGGCCCTTTCTTCTACAGGTACAAATCCACAATACCCAAATTACAATAGTTCTTCATAGGTACTCATTTATCCTGTAAGACATACACCTGAAGGGCCTGCACTTCATCAGACGCAGGTGTAAGACATACACATTGACTTCTGACTATAGAAATGCAGGAGTGACGAAATCCACAACACCAACATTGCAACAGTTTGTTTATTTATTTTTATACTGTATAACCAGTGAGCATAATATGCCCATTTTCACTGGTGCCCAGTCACAACATAATAACACACAATATATAATACAAAACATACAAAATCATACAAAACATATCAATTAAAACAACAACATTTTGCTTTACTTGACATAAATTTTCCTAGGACACTCTTAAATAATGAAATTGTAACAGACTTTACAATATTACAAGGCAAGTCATTATATAATTTAACTGCATAATATTGTAATGAACTTTGAGCCATTGTACTTTTATAAAAGGGAATCTGAAATTTAAAGTTAACCTGTGACCTTGTCCTAACAGAATTTAACAATCTTGGAAACATCTTACAAATAACACTTGGTAAAAATTCTAAATGTATTTTCTGAAGAAATACTGCAGCACGCATTCTAAATCTATCAACCAAGGACAAACACCCTAAAGTACTATAAAGTAAACAATGATGAGTTCTTTTCTTCTGACCTGTAACAAATCAAATGATATTATAAGTTGATATAAGCTTAATTTGCATTCTATCTGAAGAAAAAAAATAAACTAATAATCCATAATCAATAAGTGAAAACAACAAACTATGTGACAAAATTGCCCTAGTCTCATATGTTAAATATATTTTAACCGCTACAGCATTCCTAATCTTTGATGTAACTTACTAATTAATTTCTGTATATGTAATTCAAAAGATAAGTTACAATCAATAGTTAAGCCCAAATAACAAATTTCAGAAACCCTTTCTATTTTATTGTCATAATTATCAGTCAAGGTCAGCTCAAAATATACTTTAGATCTTAAATTTTTAAATACCATACATTTTGTTTTAACATGATTCAGCACTAAATTATGCCCGATAAACCAATTATGTAATATACTAAAATCCTTTTGTAACTGCTGTTGTACAAATTGACAAGAATCTCCAATACATAATAAAACTGCATCATCTGCAAATAAAATAAGTTCAGAATTATTACATACATTATGCAAAGAATTTAAAAAGAAACAACAAAGGGCTCATCGGTTGACCCTTGGAACCGACACATCAAATTACCCTCATCTGACATTACACCATTAA
This sequence comes from Neoceratodus forsteri, assembly GCA_016271365.2. Taxonomy (NCBI): domain Eukaryota; kingdom Metazoa; phylum Chordata; order Ceratodontiformes; family Ceratodontidae; genus Neoceratodus; species Neoceratodus forsteri. The sequence goes on from CM028133.1 coordinate 783,420,254, forward strand.
TAAAGGTTTTCTGCACCCTTTCAGATAGATAATTATCAATCCAATATATCACTTCATTGGAAAAATTTACCTCAAGTAGACTCAAGAATAATTTCCCATGGTCTACAAGGTTGAATGCCTTGGTGAGGTCCACAAAGCCAGCAGCCACTATTTTATCCTCATCTAAGGCTTTATATACCTGGCCTGTGAACCTCACCAAGGCAGTCTCTGTACTGTATCCATGTCGAAATCCATGCTGAGATGGGGACCAAAGATGATATTTATCCAAATGCTCCTTAATCTGATCTGAAACAACTCTGTCTAGCAATTTAGATAAAGGAGCTAATAATGTTATAGGTCTATAATTATTCACATTCAACAAACTGCCAGATTTAAATATGGGCCTAACAACACCACATTTCCATTTTATAGGAAAAACATTATTACTTAGGGAAAAATTTAAAATTTTAGTCAACATTGGGGCAATTAATATACCAGCTTTTTTCAGGATCCTATAAACTATTCCATCTACCCCTAAATAAGGTCTAGGATCCATCCTTAATATATATGTCAAAATATCGTCTTCTGTCAATATCTGAAAATAGAATCTTGGAACTCCAATCTTTTCCCTATTATCCACTTTTTCAGCCAATAACTCTTTTAATTCAGAATTTGTTACCCACCCTTGTATATTAAACCTCTCCAAATTAGTAAAATGAGAATTGAACCCATTCACCACTTTGATTGGTTCATTAACCAATTGCCCATCAAGCTGTATAGAAATATTCTCTGATTTCTTACTCTTACCCATTAAACCATTCAATATTTTCCAAAGGGCCTTAGTATCACCAAATCCAGTACCCAATTTCTTCTTAAGATAATCGCTTTTAGCTTTCCTTACCTTAGTTTTACACAAATTACGCAATCTCTTGTATTCTTGTTAAAAACCAATTGTCTTATTTTTCCTAAACCTATTCCAAGCTCTATTTCTATCCCTTGTAATCTTCCTCAATTCATGATCAAACCATATTTTTTCTTCAGTCTTTATTCTAACAACCTTAATCGGTAATAACTTATCACAAATATCAATAAAGTGACAACAAAATTTATGAAAAACTTTGTCAATATCCTTAATGGCATCTAGGAATGACCAATCAATTAAATGAACTTCATTAAAAAAGGATTGCAGATGAAAATCAGAAATTTTACGATACTGAATAATTCTTTGGGGTTCTTTAATACATTTCACTGTCCACCCACAATAAACAGCACAATGGTCACTAAGACAGTCAGATTTAACTCCCGGAGTGATCACATGCTCAGGACAATTGGTAATGATCCAATCAATCAGTGACTCATATCCAGTCTGATAATTATATCTAGTAGTATTAGTTACTAATTGAAACATTCCTAATCCTGAAACTAAATTCCTAACATCAATTGCTTGTTTAGAGGGCCAATCTAAATTAAAATCACCTACAATTAACAATTCTCTAGAAGAAGGAAAGGACAAATCATGAAAAAAGGCATCAATTCCCATTTTAACATCCAAAGGAGGTACATACACATTAATTAAAGTTAACATCTTGTTACTTCCCAAAACTAAGTCAATTACCAATGACTCATAATATTTACAGTACTATTAAGACTTCCCTGGTTTATACTTGCTGGTAAATTATTCTTAATATAAAATAAACAACCACCCCCCCTTTCCCTTTTCTATCCTTCCTAAAAACAGAATAACCATCAATCCCCACTTCATCATCAGTCACTTTCTCAGTTAACCAAGTCTCAGTCAATGCAAAAATGTTAAATTAATTTTCAACTATCCATCCTTCTAATAAATCCTTTTTAGACAAAATACTCTGTATATTTAAATGGCCTATTTTAAAAAAGGTGTTCACATCCCTCACTGTTTGATTTATTGGCCCAGGGTTAGGATGAACTGTACCTGATAATATTAATAACATCATAAATAACCATTTTGCCCCAAAGACTTTTTTCCCATATTTCCCAACAAGGAAAATCTGCTTTTTACCACTATTAACAATACATGTCTTCCCCACATTATAACAAGTCTGCATGTTACACATTTTAAATAACATTATATTCATAAAATCACTACCCATTCCAACTATTACATTTGAAATACATGTAGGAAGCAGTTTGAGTTTAGGATACAATTGCCCATCCATAGTAGCAACATGTGCAACTACTATCCCAAACTCTGTCTGCAGAAGCACAGGTCCTGAGGGGGCTGCCCTTCTTCAGCCACAGGTGTAAGACATACATACCAACTTCTGGCTGCAGTGTGCAGGTCCCAGTGGGGCTTGTAAGAAAGACAGGACTAGTGTGCTCAGGCAGTGGGACAAAAGAACAGGCAAATAACAGATGAGGAATTTAAATATATGAGGAATGAGAACACTGGGGAATTTAAATATTTGTGGAATGAGAACTCTCACATTCCTACTTTTTATGCATTACTGCAAGTGCATACAAGTATGACACAGCCACCAGGACATCCTATAGTGTCAAGGATTGGCTCCCTATGAGATAAACTTTGCAAATTTCTAGATGTCTTTTTAAAAGACTCTACTGTAAAATTAGGTTCGTATCTATGTGACACTATGGACTTTCTGATGAAATGTAATGTTTTGGAATGGGACCCAAAATTCATGTGGATTGCTATAGATGAGACATCACTCTATACAAGAATAAATCACAAAGCTGGCATAGAGGTGTATTACCATTTTTAGAATGCAGTCTGATGAGAGACTCATTCCCAGTTCCATTTATTCTAGAAAATCTAGCATTAGTCCTCAGTCATAATTACTTTGAATTTGACAACAGGTTTTTCCTGAAACCATTTTTGTAGCTTATGAGCTCATAAACGAATATGTGAAAGTGTAAAAGTAAGACAGAAATATTGTATATCTATCTATCCATATGCGTATATATATATGTATGATGTTTTGAAGCTTTGAGAGAGTAACTTATTTTCTATTTTTCTCTTCTATCTAAATACATCTACTAACAGCAGATGAAATACCTCCAAGCTGATCCACTGAATACTGAACTTGAAAATGTGAAGCCCAGAAAATGAGGAGATTGCAGAATAAGGAATCATTTTGCTGCACCCTTGGTTTCTATCTTTCCATCTTTTCTTCACCTCAGATTCAGTTAAGCACAATTTTATGAGCTGAGACATGACTAACCATATGATACTTTATTATATTTAGTTTATATAGATTGACATGTAGTTGCCCAAACCTAAGTTTATCCAGCAGTATCTCATTATATATTGTGTACTGTAGCTCTTATTGTGTGTAGTCTGGATACTGTATATCAGTTTAAGGAGCACCTTTCCCAGTCATTTTGACTTTCATGCATAAATTACCCCTTCTTGCATTGGTTCTGGAATTGTATTTCATTACTGTCCTCTGCAGTTAGTTTTTGCATTCAAAGCTGCTAAAAACTGCAGAGTGTACCAAAGGTTTTATAGCAAGCCTAGTGTTGCTGTAGACCCAGAGCTGTACTGCTGACATCACTATAGGGAAGAGGAGTGACTCACACTGGGCAGTGCAGTATACAGCAGTCACAGCTGTTTTGCAAGGGAAAACTACTAGTACTCAATGTACGTATTGAGTTTTCCCCCTTCCCAAAGACACCCTGTTATAAATGCATTATGCCAAAATCTAAATGTTGTGTCAGTATGTTTTTTGTAAAATTGACTTGTGTGTGAGTCACTCCTCTGCCATATAGTAATGTCAGCAGTCCAGCCCTGGGTCCACAGAAACACCAGGCTTGCTACAGAAGCTCTGGCACACCCTGCAGTTTTTAGCAGTTCAGAATGCAAAAACTAACTGCAGAGGACAGTAATGAAATGCAATCCCAGAATCAATGCAAGAAGGGGTAATTTATGCATGAATGTCAACATGACTGGGAAAGGTGCTCTTTAAATCTCAGTCTCTCTCTGTCTCACAACAAAATATTGTTCTCTTTTACAAGATGTATTTTCCTAGCAGTTAAAACTCTGTCTCATGTCCTTGTAAGTTTCATGTCATGTCTTTCACAAAATGGGGTAATTTATACATGAAATTCAAAAGGAATGGGAAAGGTGCTGACAGCAACTTTGTCTTCCCTCAGTCCCCATGCTTTGTCACAGAGGCAGATGTAAGTCAACTTTACAAAAAAAAACATACTGATAAGGCATTTGGATTTTGGCATAATGCATTGCTAACAGGGTATCTTGGGAAGGGGGAATACAGTATGTACATTGAGTACTGGTAGTTTTCCCTTGCAAAATTGCTGTGACTGCTCTGTACTACACAGTGTGAATCACTCCTCTGCCCTATAGTGATGTCATCAGGAGCCAGCGTCCTAGCAGTTAAACAGCATAAGCATGTGAAGCAGGGCTCAAAAACAAATCCAAATTATGGAAGGCACAGTAAACCTTGACCAAAAATAACAAATGCACACACCCTTTCAGGTCAAGTACTGCATATAATGACTATAAGCTGCAACTTTTTGTACCATCATGAAAAGTGCTGTTTAAAGATTTAAAGAAACTACTGATTTTCCAATAACTACCACATTAGCTACATCTTGTTCTGTTAATTGGTAGCATAGGGTGATTTAGTTTTGCACAGGTTTTTTCAATCTTAATTTTTTCAGATTGCATTTTTTTTCCATTTGTAACACACTTTGTATTCACTTTGTTTTAAGTGTGCTCCATTGTTAGACTCCCACCACTGCCATGTCAAAGGAAGATGTAGTTTATTTGGATTTAGTGTATTAAATTGATCAATTATTTAATTGAATCAATCATCCAACTGGTTTTGAGTGCTTCCTGTTTGAGTGGCTTATAAGGTGGAGAGGTCCTCCGATCAAACCCAGCTTCCTGAGGAAGACTAACATTGAAGTACCCAGGCTTTGATCAGGAGTGACAGAAGCTTTGCTATAACTTTGCTTTTTTCTTTGCAGTAATAAAAAACTCTTGACAAAAATGTTTTGTCTCTGCCACTTTAGTCAGACTTCCATAGAGTGCTCAGCTTTTCCTGATTCTCCCTGTGGGGCCTGCACTTTTGCAACTGCATGTAGATAATCATGCATTAGCAGATTCAGCTATGAAGGGAGGTAGCAACTGCTATGCCCACAGTCCAGCAAAAAGTAGCTGTTTCAACATAATCTGAACATTAAAAGGTAACGTTTTACTTTTTTCCAGAAAAGAGCTACCACTTAGGCAAAACAGTTACCCCATTGAACAACTTCTGAATCTGCTGCTGAAACCATAATACCCACATTACAGCAGTACTTCTGTCTGCAGCCACAAGTACACATGCACACTGTACAATTTCCACATACAGGAGTGGCTGCAGAAGTACAGGCCCCTGTGGGGCCTGTGCCTCACAAGCCACAGATAGAAATCCATGAAAGTAGCACATCAGTGCTACTGCATTTCTGCAATCTGGAAACAGTTGCATGTTGTTTATCTTACCTGATGATTGCTGTCTGTGGTTTCTTGAGTAGTCTTGCTTTTTTGCTGCTTGGGTGTTGGGAAGTTAGGGTTGGAAACTCTAATGCTGCATTTCTCTACTTTTCTGGAGATAAGTTGAACCCTAACTGATGCATTAACACATGTTTTTGCAAAGAATTACCTTTCTTTTTGAGATAGTGCCTAGGCTGAGATAGGCATCCAGCCCACCACCCCGTGACCAAGGGAGGCAGCCACAAGCCCAAACCAGGCTCTCCACTTCAGCCAAGTGGCCCTGGCTCTGCTACCTGCTGGTGGCCAGACCTCTGCATCCAGACCATCACCCCCTGACCAAAGAAAGCAGCCATAAGCCCAAACCAGGCTCTTCACTTCAGCCGAGTGGCCCTGGCACTGATACCTGCTGGACCTCTGCATCCAGCCTGCCGTTAAAACTCTGTCTCTTGTTCTTGTAAGTTTCATGTCATGTCTTTCACAAAATGGGGTAATTTATGCATGAAATTCAAAAGGAATGGGAAAGGTACTGACAGCAACTCTATCTTCTCTCAGTCCCCATGCTTTGTCACAGAGGCAAAAGTAAGTCAACTTTACAAAAAAAAACATACTGACAAGGCGTTTGGATTTTGGCATAATGCATTGCTAACAGGGTGTCTTGGGCAAGGGGGAATACAGCACGTACATTGAGTACTGGTAGTTTTCCCTTGCAAAATTGCTGTGACTGCACTATACTACACAGTGTGACTCACTCCTCTGCCCTATAGTGATGTCATCAGGATCCAGCAGCCCAGCAGCTAAACAGCAAAAGCAAGTGCAGCAGGGCTCAAAAACAAATCCAAATTATGGAAGGCACAGTAAACCTTGGCCAAAAATAACAAATGCACACACCCTTTCAGGTCAAGTACTGCATATGATAACTACAAACTGTAACTTTTTGTTCCATCATGAAAATACTGATTTTCCAATAACTACCACATCAGCAACATCTTGTTCTGTTAATTGGTAGCATAGGGTGATTTTTTTGCACAGGTTTTTTCAATCTTAATTTTTTCAGATTGCATTTTTTTTCCATTTGTAACACACTTTGTATTCACTTTGTTTTAAGTGTGCTCCTTTGTTAGATTCCCACCACTGCCACATCAAAGGAAGATGGAGTTTATATAGATTTAGCGTATTAAATTGATCAATTATTTGATTGAATCAATCATCCAACTGGTTTTGAGTGCTTTCTGTTTGAGTGGCTTATAAGGTGGAGAGGTTCTCCGATCAAACCCAGCTTTCTGAGGAAGACTAACATTGAAGTGCCCAGGCTTTGATCAGGAGTGACAGGAGCTTTGCTATAACTTTGCTTTTTTCTTTGTGGCAATAAAAAACTCTTGACAAAAATGTTTTGTCTCTGCCACTTTAGTCAGACTTCCATGGAGTGCTCAACTTTTCCTGATTCTCCCTGTGGGGCCTGCACTTATGCAACTGCATGTAGATAATCATGCAGTAGCAGATCCAGCTATGAAGGAAGGTAGCAACTGCTATGCCCACAGTCCAGCAAAAAGTAGCTGTTTCAACATAATCTGAACTTTAAAAGGTAACATTTTGCTTTTTTCCAGAAAAGAGCTACTCCTTAGACAAAACAGCTACCCCATTGAACAACTTTGGATCTGCTGCTGAAACCATGATACCCACATTACAGCAGTACTTCTGTCTACAGCCACAAGTACTCATGCACGCTGTACAATTTCCACACACAGGAGTGGCTGCAGAAGTACAGTCCCCTGTGGGGCCTATGCTTCTCAAGCCACAGCTAGAAATCCATGAAGGTAGCACAACACTGCTAATGCATTTATGTAATCTGGAAACAGTTGCATGTTGTTTATCTTACCTGATGATTGCTGACTGTGGTTTCTTGATTAGTCTTGCTTTTTTGCTGCTTGGGTGTTGAGGAGTTAGGGTTGGAAACTCTAATGCCGCATTTCTCTACTTTTGTGGAGATAAGTTGAACCCTAACAGATGTATTAACACAGGTTTTTGCAAAGAATTACCTTTCTTTTTGAGATAGTGCCCAGGCTGAGATAGGCATCCAGCCCACCACCTCCTGACAAAGGAAAGCAGCCACAAGCCCAAACCAGGCTCTCCACTTCTGCTGAGTGGCTCTGGCGCTGCTACCTGCTGGTGGCTGGACTTCTGCATCCAGCCCACCACCCCCTGACCAAGGAAAACAGCCACAAGCCCAAACCAGGCTCTCCACTTCAGCCGAGTGGCCCTGGTGTTGCTATCTGCTGGCGGCCGGACCTCTGCATCCAGCCCACCACCCCCTGATCAAGGAAAGCAGCTACAAGTGAAAACCAGGCTCTCCACTTCAGCTGAGAGGCCCTGGCACTGCTACTTGCTGGCAGCCAGACCTCTGCATCCAGCGCACAACCCCCTAACCAAGGAAACAGCCACAAGCCCAAACCAGGCTCTCCACTTCAGCCGAGTGGCTCTGACACTGCTACATGCTGGTGACCGGACCTCTGCATCAAACCCACCACCCCTCTGACCAAGGAAAGCAGCCACAAGCCCAAACCAGGCTCTCCAATTCAGCCAAGTGGGCCTGGCACTGCTTCCTGCTGGCGGCCAGATCTCTTCATCCAGCCCACCACCCACTGATCAAGGAAAGCAGCTACAAGCGAAAACCAGGCTCTCCACTTCAGCTGAGAGGCTGTGGCACTGCTACTTGCTGGCGGCCAGACCTCTGCATCCAGCACGCAACCCACTAACCAAGGAAACAGCCACAAGTCCAAACCAGGCTCTCCACTTCAGCCGAGTGGCTCTAGCACTGCTACCTGCCGGTGGCCGGACCTCTGCATCCAGCCCGCCACCCCCTGACCAAGGAAAGCAGCCACAAGCCCAAACCAGGCTCTCCACTTCAGCCAAGTGGCCCTGGCTCTGCTACCTGCTGGCAGCCAGACCTCTGCATCCAGCCCACCACCCCCTGACCAAGGAAGGCAGCCACAAGCCCAAACCAGGCTCTCCACTTCAGCTGAGTGGCCCTGGTGCTGCTACCTGTTGGTGACTGGACCTCTGCATCCAGCCTGAAACCCCCTGACCAGGGAAGCAGCCACAAACCCAAACTAGGCTCTCCACTTCAGCTGAGTGGCCTTGGTGCTGCTACCTGCTGGCAGCCAGACATCTGCATCCAGCCCACCACCCCTCTGACCAAGGAAAGCAGCCACAAGCCCAAATCAGGCTCTCCACTTCAGCCAAGTGGCCCTGGCGCTGCTACCTGCTGGTGGCCGGACCTCTGTATCCCACCCCCTGACCAAGGAAAGCAGCCACAAGCCCAAATCAGGCTCTCCACTTCAGCCAAGTGGTCCTGGCACTGCTACCTGCTGGCAGCCAGACCTCTGCATCCAGCCCGCCACCCCTCTGACCAAGGAAAGCAGCCACAAACCAAACCAGGCTCTCCACTTCAGCCAAGTGGCCCTGGTGCTGCTACCTGATGGTGGCCAGATCCCTGAATCCAGCCCACCACCCTCTGACCAAGAAAAGCAACCATAAGCCCAAACCAGGCTCTCCACTTTTAGCCGAGTGGCCCTGGCACTGCTATCTGCTGGTGGCCGGACCTCTACATCCAGCCCGCCACCCTGACCAAGGAAAGCAGCCACAAGCCAAAACCAGGCTCTCCACTTCAGCTGAGTGGCCCTGGTGCTGCTACCTGCTGGCAGCCAGACCTCTGCATCCAGTCCACCACCTCCTGACCAAGGAAAGCAGGTACATTTTGTCAGCTCCTAGCTCGGAGCTGTCAGGCTTCAATCCCCGTAATTGGACTGGATCCTGGGGACTGTGGCTGCTTCCTGATTGGATGCTGCAGATCTCCATTGAGAAAGAAAGCACCCAAGGCACTTTTTTCAAACACAGCTTGGCCACTGCCTTGCTGTACTGCTCTCTAGACACTTTTTTCTGCTGAATTTACTGCTCATGTGGAAATACATTTTTTTCTTGCCTCTTGGAATTTTCTGCTGTTTAGCCTGCTGTATTAGCTAGGCCTGACGTCCATATAGCTTATGGCTTGTACTGCTGAATATTTTTACTGCTTAAACATTTTACCTTTAAACTATTGCACTGTATATGTAGGAAATGCCTAGCAGAGTATAGCAGGGTTGTAGCAAACTTTAACTGACTGCTTGACATCTATATAACTTACTTCTTGCACTACTGAATTTTTACTGCTAATTGCCCAATATTGCTGAATAGCTAGAACTGACTACTGCCTGCTGCTTTTTTCTGCTACACTCTTTACCCATCACAGTTCCTCTCATTCATCCTTGGACTGCCTTCTTTGTTTCCCTCTTTCTCTTGCTTTTTCCTTTTTGTATTTCTTTCTCTCTGTTCCCCACAATGTTTCTTTGCCATCTACTGGACTCCTGAATCCCTCTCCTGACACCCCCTGAACCAGCACATTCTGTAAATATTGCCTGGCATTTTGGGCCATCTTCTCTACTCATTCCAGACTACCCTGAGTCGTCTCCACCACACACCTCCTTCCCAGCTCTCCCTGGTCTCATTCAAGGTGCCTCCCTTCCCCCAACCTCCTGAATCAGCCTTTTGTTTTTCTAAATTCCCACCTGGCACCTTTGACCAGACCTCTCTGCAGGAACCTTTTCTCTTCCACTATTTGCACCTACTTCTGCCCTGAGCACTAAATTGCCCAGGGCCCTCCCACCAATTTACTTGAACTTTGTCTTTGACTTTTTAACTAATGGCCCGCCTTTTTTTCTGCTCTGTTTTAGCCACAAGCCCAAACCAGGCTCTCCACTTCAGCTGAGTGGCCCTGGCACTGCTACCTGCTGACGGCCGGACCTCTGCATCCAGCCTGCCACCCCTGACCAAGGAAAGCAGGTACATTTGGTCAGCTCCTAGCTCAGAGCTGTCAGGCTTCAATCCACATAATTGCACTGCCTCCTGGGGACTGTGGCTGCTTCCCAATTGGATGCTGCAGATCCCCACTGAGAAAGAAAGCACCCAAGACACCTTTTTCAAAACATAGCTCGACCACTACCTTGCTGTACTGCTCTCTGGACAGTTTTTTCGCCCACCCCATCCCCCCACCTTTATTAAGTACACTTTCCCAGTGATCCCTGCCAACTAAGGCCTCACACTAGTCAATTACATCAACTCCTTAAAGGGGCTCTCCTTTCTGTAACTTCTTAAAGGGGTGATCCTCTCTCATGTTCAAATAACTTATCGTCCTCAATGCAACCAGGATCAAGTGCATTGACACTGACTATGGTCCTCCTCCTATTTCCTACACCAGCCCCACCTCACTTAGAACCATCACCCTCTACCCATAGTACCCCTCCTCTTATCTACAACACCTCTACCAAACCCCCGATGCTTGACCACCTTCCCCCTCAGTACCCCACCACACTTCCACCCCTGCTACCTCTTGCTTCCCTCTTATACCTTGGTCTCTTCACCTCAATGCCTTTCCCACCCTTAGTACTCTACTCACCCCTTGCACACCAGCACCTGGCCCTGTGTCCAGTCGCAAGGAGAGATGCCACAATCACTACCATACTTTGGTGCCCCTAATCACCCTCCTGTTGCTTCTATCAGGTAACATTCATCCAAACCCTGGCCCCATGCCCAACCTTAAGAACAAGCCTGCCCAGGCTCAAGGACTCTGCATAGTGTCTATGAATATTTGCAGCCTCCTTAAAAAGGCTGCTGCATTCCAATGCTGGGTTACTCAGCACCAACCAGATATTGTCACACTCGTCGAAACTTGGTTATCCAAATCCACCCGGACTCCTTCATCTCCCTCCCTGGCTACACCCTTTTCAGGGAAGATCAGGTGGGTAAGTGTGGAGGTGGTTGTGATGTCTACATGTGTGACTACCTCCTTGGACATGCACTTCCACCACTTGATAATGGGGCACAAGCCCTCACACTAAAAATCTCCCCCAACCCTGGTAAGGGCCACTCTTTCTCACCGTTGTCTATATTACTCCCAGAAAGCAAGACCTCACCATTCGGGTGCTTGCTGACTACCTCTCTGGCCTACCACCTAAAATGGCCCAGATAATTGTTGGTGACCTGAATATCAACTGGCTCTCTGCTACTGCCTCCCAAACCAGAGATATCTTTGCCACCCTTGACATGTCTCAGTTTGTCACCATCCCTACTAGATTCAACCCCTCTACTGGCTCCAGCACACTCCTGGATATCACCATTGCCAACTGCCCCAGAGGGTGCTCGATATCAGTGTACTTCCCAACTCACTTAGTGACCACTCCCCAGTCATATTCTCTTGGTCCACTGCCAACAGCAAACCTGTACCACAAACCAACCAGTGACATCGCCTACTCCCAGGCAGCCTACGTCACCTTAAACTGTACCTCTCACAACTTAATTGGTCCCCAATCAGACTTGCACTGTCCATAGATGAGGCATTAGATATTTTTCACTCGCACTTTAAGCACTGCCTGTGACCTCTATGCCCCCTTCGCTAGAAATTGCACTAAAAAGCAAAGCACACCCTGGGTTACCCCCTCCCTCCTTCACAAACTTAAAATGAGAGACAACCTATGGCACACTGCCGTGGAATCTGGCAAGCCAGCTGATAGGCAAGCGTACAATGCCAAGCACAATAAGTGTACTTGGGCCATTCGACAGGCCAAAGCCCAGTACTACCAATCTGCTCTTGTCTCCTCCTGGGGGTTAGCTAGAAATGTTTGGGATAAAGTAAAGGAGCTGAATGGGAAATCCTGCTCCCCACCCCCCCCTCAATTCTCCTTTAATGGAACTGTCTGCTCTGACCCCCTTGGCATTGCAGACTGCCTAAACCACACTTTCTCAGACCTGAGTTCAGTCCTGCCCAGTAACTTCTTTGACCCCATCCCAGTAGCACCCCTGCCACTCTCCAGAGCCTTCCTTTCTACCTACGTACCATTTCCCCGTTGGAGGCTAGACCCCTTCTGCAAAAAGCCGTTAGTAGTAACAACCCCAGCACTGACCTACTGGACACTAGGCTACTTCATCTGATGTTGGATGCTATCCTGGTCCCTCTTACCGAGCTGCTCAACTGCCTTCTGTGCCTGGGGCAGTTCCCCAGCACATGGAAAACCACCATCATCACTCCCATCCTAAAGAGTGGCGATCAAGTGACCCAGGTAACTATTGACCTATCTCCATCCTCCCCCCACTCTCTAAGGTCCTTGAAAAAGTAGTTGCCAACCAGCTTGCTGAATACCTGGCCATGCACGATATCCTGTGCCCTGAACAGCATGGCTTTCATGCAGGTCACAGCACCTTGACTGCACTACTTGAATTCTCCAACTTCCTGCACTCTGCTCTTGATGCCGGAAGTCCTGCTGGTGCCGTGTTCATTGACCTCTCCAAGGCCTTTGAATCAGTTTGCCATCCCCTCCTGCTTGACTCCCTCAGATGCCTTTGTTTCTCCCCCAGCCCCCTGGCATGGTTCACCAGCTACCTCTCTGCCAGAACTCAGTGTGTAAAAATCAATAGCACCCTATCTGACACACGAACTGTCCACTCTGGGGTTCCCCAGGGCTCCATTTTAGGCCCTCTCCTCTTCAGTCTCTACCTTAACTCCCTTCCCTCGGCTTGCCCAAGTAAGATTCTCCTCTATGCGGATGACGCTGTGCTCTTCGCCTCTGACCCCAACCCCAACACACTCCAGGCCACCCTCCAACAAGCTTTTAATAGAGCTGAGCATTGGTTCACATCACAAAGGCTAGTCCTGAACCTAAAAAAGACCAAGGCTATGCTCTTCTTGCATCACCAAAGCAAAGCCAGTAGTGCCCCTCTCATGATAGTGCCTAGCACACTAAACCCCATTGAGCAGGTTTCCTCCTACAAGTATCTGGGCATTACCTTTGATTTGGCACTCTCCTTCCATTCCCATATCAATGCCCTTTCTGCTGCCACTAATGTCAGCACTGGACTGTTATACCACCATACAGACTGCCTACCACAGGAGGCCCTTAGATTGGCAATCACCTCCTCTGTCCTGTTGCTAATCGACTATGGGCTGCCCATCTATGCTGCAGCTGACAACACTGCATTTACAAGAATCCAGCTCTCTATAAACAAGACCTGCAGGCTAATGCTGGGAGCCCTTAGGTGCACCCATACATGCCTGCTGCACTCCACCACCAACTTGCTCAACCTTGAAGAAAGACTCCACTTCCAAACCTGCCTTCTTGTAAAAAAGACCCTGCTAGGGCTCTTCCCCCTCCTGGGGTCGCCACCTCCCTGCAGCGTGCCTCCTCCTCAGTCTCCACCCGCAGCACTGTCAAAACCTCCCTTATTGTCTCCAGGGTAAGGACCTCTATGGCCCTGAGATCCTTTTGCTGTCAGGCTCCCTCCTGGGTCAATTCCCTCCCAGCCAACATAGCTGACTCCACTAAGCTTGGTCTTTTCAAGGTCTCCCTCAGAAGCCATCTGACAAGCATTCACTGCTACAACTGCACATAATCCCCAACTTGCCCCTTACCCTCACCCCTAGGCTGGGTCTGCCCTGTCTACTTTTGCTGTATATGCCTGTGGTCTCAGGCAACATCTGCTGACTAATGTAATAAAATATCTCTGGTTGCCACCTGACGTGGTACTCGTGTACCTATATTATGACTACTGTGATCTACCTATTACCAAGTTTGTACCACCTGTGAATGCCTGTAACATTGGTTGCTTTTTTAATCTAAGCGTTACGTACTGTACTGTTTTGTTTGCTGTGATGTATTGCTCTCTTGACAAGCTGCCTTTGTAAATGAGTCTTTGACTCAAATGTCTGTAAACTGATGATCTAATAAATAAAATATCCTTATTCAAACAGGCCCTTATCTGAACCTGCGTGCACAGATGCAGATGTGCAGAATCACCTGGATCCTGTGCCAAGGGAAGAGTCCATCTTCCTATGGAAGGCAAGAATTTGTGAGTCCAGATGCACAGGGCAAAAAGTCCATCTGTCAGCTGAAGAACACAAGTGCAGGTCCCTATGCCAAGAGAAGTGGTCCCTTCAATATGTGGTACTTGGGCCAGTGAAGGCAACCCTGCACCTTCCCTTCTCAGGCTGGGGTGGTGCCACATGACAGTGCTGTCCACCAGACTCAGCCCATCACCCCTGAACTCAGCTCACTGGCATGGGATCACAAAACACTACCCACGAGCATAAAGTCTGGCAATATACAGCAGTACACACATTTCCTAATATTTTTTTTAATGTTGACCACAGATTTTCAAGATAGAGATTTTATGACTCCAAGATAGATAGATAGACAGATAGATAAATATCAAACATATGATATTTCTAGAATAGTGTGTAAAACATTATTTCATGCCACAAGTGCAAAAACATATTTCGTCCAGGATTTGAAAAACAATCCAGTCACATTTATGAGGTGTTATCAAAAAAGGGCTATGCTGAAAGTTTAGGTCAAAATATGATTACCAAATCTATGATCGAGCATGGAAAGATTTCAATGTACTTTCATATCTATGTTTTTTTTAAACATTTTATCCCCAAATTTTGAACATAGTGGTCTTATGACCCCCATGTCATGAACCCAGTAAGTGAAATTTTTCAAGTCCTGCCTGAAAATTGATTTCACAGATCAACTGCAAAATCACCTTTTGGGCCAGATTTGAAAAAGATTACCTTCCTTGTTCATGAGATGGGGTTCCAAAAAGGCTATGTTGAAAGTTTGGTGGAAAATATTTAAAATGAATGAAATTATGAGTAATTGCTGAACTCTTTTGATGTTCACTCATAACTTGGTAATTTTACCATATTTTTCCACCATATTTTAACATAGTCTTCTTATGACCCCACCTCATGAATGAGGTTTGTGAAAAATCAAACCCCCTTCAAATCACATCCAAAAGGGGACTTTGCAGAGAGACTTTAAAATCAACTTTTTAGACAGATTTTAAAAATGTTGCCTACCTTGTTCATCAGGTGGGGTCCCAAAAAGGCCATGTTGAAAATCTGGTGTAAAAATGTTGAAAAATGACAAAGTTATGAGTAGAAGTTCAAAACACATTGAAATACATTAACTGAGGTGGTAAGCTGAGAGGCTGCGCCAGCCACCCTCTAAAGGCCTGACAGGAGGTGTGTCATTTTGGGATGTGTGAAATGTATTGCCAGCAAGTGGTGTGGCTTGTGAGTGCTGTATGAATGAACCTAGAAGTGGTTTTGCCAGTGATCTGAGGCAAGATGATTGACTAGGCTACCAAAGAGTGGACTACTCTGATGTCTGTTTCTGATCAGTATGATGATGGGTAGGTGGGGGTGCATGGGCAGACTGTGCAAACATGGCATCCACCTTTACTCACTTAAAACCCTCAACAAGGCCCTAAAAAGTGAAACAGCCTTAAAATGGAAATAAATAAATGAAGAAATAAATAAATACTATTAGAGGTTTTTTTCTCTCATGATCACCTCTTTACACACTTAAATTAAAATCAATGTACCAATGGTACTGAGAAGAATGAGAGGTATCAAGCTATTCCAAGCAGAACCCCACAGGAAATGAGATATGGTATCTCAATTTAGCCTTATCAAAGGAATATTGCCCCCCCCCATCCAGCAGCATTCTACTTGCAGTGGAGAGCACAAGACCAGCTCTGACTATAGGGCCCTATACCCCTTAGCCCAGTAGAACCCAAAGTCCATGAAACAATGGCTACCAGGGGTAAGAAAGGTCTGCCTGTTGCCTCAAGATACCATTGATCTAACTTACAACAACATGCAAGCAAACGTGACTGGCCTTGATAAATGCTTGTAAATGTTTTGCTGCTATGGTGGGTCAAAGAAGCAGGAGTGGGGAGCTGGTTTCCAGATACAGGGGGAGTGGCTTTATTGCAGTAAATGGTATGGTACAGAATGTCCATGAAGACAAAGGGAGAGGGAGTCAGGAGATGCAGTGGGATGGAAGATTGTTGTGTGACATCAGTGGGATCAGTAGTGGTGGTCAGGAGTGGGGAAAACCTCAGCTGATGCAGTGGTAAAATTGTTTTTTTGAAAGGTTGACCAGGTGTGTATATGTATATGTATGTGTGGGGGAATGGGGAGCATGGGATGCTGTGAGCTATGGCAAGCATTTTAGGGTAAGGATGGGCCTAGGATAGATGTCTTAGAGTAGAGACTGAGTCAAGTGATTGAGTGAAATGGTGCTACAGTGTTTTTTGTGGTAGCAGTGGATCCAGAAATTGTGACTAGGGCTAGAGTGGGAGTCAGGGGATGCAGAGTTATAAGGAACAGTAGTTCACGATAATGGGAGGGGGCATTCAGGAAGATATCAAGAAGCAAAAACTGTTTTGGATGCAGCAGTGGGATGATGAGATCAGAACTTTTCCAGTAACAGTGGGCAAAGGAAAAGTATCCAGGATTTGGGTGGAAGTCAAGTGTTGGGTTGGAGTAGGTATGGTAACAATGGGCCCAAGAAGGGTAGCAGGGAGTGGGGTGAGAATCAGGGATGCAGTAAACCCATGCTGTCATGTTTGTCCTGTAGACCATTTCCCGCCAGAAACTCTTTCAGGCCCATTTATTATTGGTTGCAATTGTTTGTCCATGACAGGCATCAGACTGACTGCTCCGTAGTGGCACTAGGTCAGAACAGCGCCAGCAAGAACAGTGCAGGCAACAATCGCACCTGCAAAAATGCTGCTGGTTTTCTTTAGTCCCCCGCACCCCCCATACTAAATGATCCCAACTCCAGAGGGAGCAGATCACAGGGAAAGAAAGAATTTGTGAGGCCGTAGAATACTTATTTTGATGGCCCCTTGTAAAAAAAAAAATAGAAGTCATGATCATCAAAAGCGAGGGAACCCTGGTTTCCACTATCACCCAGCTGTTTTGTTTTATGCCTCAGCCCTCTACACCATGGGAGCAGCTCAACCAGCCTTCTGAAATCTCCTGCCCTTGTCCTGTGGCAGCACCATGGACAGCAACCTGGGGAGTGCTTACTGCAAGTGCTGTCAATCCCCTCTCGCTGTCCTTGGCAGCGTTGTTCAGACTAGCGCTCTCTTTCCTTGTGCTATTCTGGTAGCGCTATTGTAGCTGGTTACCATCTGTAGTTACCTGGCTTGCCTTGCCTCCAATGGTCGTGCAAAGTGACCACATCTGCTGTGCTCCAGTCTCCCGTCACTTCCCCAGTTTCCAAAGAACTGTTGAAGGGAACTGCCAGCAGTCATGCCAGAACCTGCTCCATTTCCCTCAAATTTCTTAGGGCATACTGTACTGTCATAGCAACAAATTTACCCACCTTCAGTAACTGCAGGCCCTATAATACCCCTCTGCTCTGTGATGGACTTCATGTTGTTGCCTGCTTGTGACTCCACACTGTCTTTTTGCTGCAGTCATGCAGTGGGATACTGTCTACTACCCTGAACATTAAATGGAAGTATTCATTCAGTAGGTTTGCTTTTCCCCTCATGTCCTCCTCCTACTTCTCCACCTTTCTGAACCTGACTACATGTTAGGCTAACTTTTCAACAACAGACTAAGTCTGAGATGTAACTACATCAATGTTATTTGGCATGGCATGGCATCTATGTCTGTGTGTGTCAGTGGATTTAGTAAAATGGTCTGACAGTTGTTTTGTCGTGTTGCAGGACTGGATCCAGAAACTGTGGCTAGGACCAGGAAAGGATTCAGGTGATGCATTATTATGGGGTGAATTGGGCTCAAGAATTGTCACAAGAGGTTCAAAAACAGTTTGGAATGGTGCTTTGGAGTGAAAACAGTGGAACGTTCCCAGTAATGGTGGTGTCAGAAAAGTGAGTGGGAAATTAGGAGGAAACTGAGTGATATGGTTGGATAAGTATGATAACAGTGGGTGCAACAAGGGCAGCAAGGAATGGGGTGGAGTCAGGGCTGCAGTGGATGTATATTTTGTTGTAACAGTGGGTTTGGCAAGGGTGACTAGAGCAAGAAGAAAGACAGAGGATATATTGGGATGGGGAATGTTTCTTTTTGCTGGATTGTGTGTGGATAGCCAGCAGCTAGGAGGCAGGGGGGATGCAGCAGAATGGGAAATTTATTTGTAAGTAAAGGGTCCCCTAACTTGGCACAGTGAGGGAATCGTGAGGTGCAGTTGGATATGGGAAGTATTTTTGGCAA
Organism: Neoceratodus forsteri; assembly: GCA_016271365.2. Classification (NCBI taxonomy): domain Eukaryota; kingdom Metazoa; phylum Chordata; order Ceratodontiformes; family Ceratodontidae; genus Neoceratodus; species Neoceratodus forsteri. Next base: position 783,438,841 of record CM028133.1, read on the forward strand.
GTGGGTCCAGGAAGTATGGCTGATAGTTGGAAGGAGTCCATGGAAATTGGATGGTTGATTCTGTGTTCTGTTGGGGAGCAAGGTAATTGGTGGTATGGGAACGAGCATTAGAAGCGGTACGAAGCTTACCAGTGCCACCATCCTGACAGCCAGCACTTTTCAGCTAGATTTCTATACTCCACCTTGCCCTTCCTTTATACTTTACTATATGGGAAGCTACTCATGTAGGTTCCCCAACCCCATCAGCAAACTCCTTTGCCCAGCATGGGGTGGGGGTGGGATCATTGCAGCTGTGCACGCTCCCCATTCAGATACATTCTAGCCTCCAGAGCCAGTGCCCAGTGTCTACTCCCAAGAGCTCAGTTTTCAAAAGGATTTCTTACATTTGGCAAAAATATTTTAAAAATATATCTACTTTCTCATTAAACTAGGCACGATTATTTTATACTTTACCACTCTAATACTGGAGTAATATATTACATTGGGCATATTTACTTTGTACCTCTTCACAGTGCTTTGTAGCATGAAGTCGTGCAGAGTATCTAGTACTGCTGCACTACAATCTCAGTATTGGGATTTAACCCAAGTGCTTGCTGTGGGGATAGAACCCACAACTTTCTGATTTTCTAGTTTCAGAGGCAAGTGTGCAACCTGCTGAGCAACTGACATTGCTATAAAAATATATATATATAAGAATATAAAATAACAATTTCACAAATAAGCAAGAAGAGTATTAAGATCCTTTATTTAACACAGTGGAATAAAAAATATTGATTGTACACTTTGAAAATGAGTGCTGGCAGATACATGTGACTGCCTATTGCTGATAAAGTGTTCCCATAAAAGTTATATTTTACAACCAGCAACAATAAATGTGCAATACTGTGCAAACATATTATAATACATTTAAAATAATACACAACTTAAAACTGCATAATTTACATCTATTGGATGCATCAATTTGCCAATCTGTTAATGTTCAGAACCCCTTTGGATGTCCTGCCACATGACCAGGACCATCCAGAGATGAAAAAACTGAGAACATTTTCTTAGAAAATATACTGTACTATGGATCTGGAGAGTTGTGTCTGTTTCCTAGTGACTGGAAACTGAAAGAGACAACCACACTTCTTTTGAAAGTATACTCTGCTTGGTCCAAACAGGTTGTGTACATCTCAGCCACACTGTACAACATGTGTAATGTAAGAGATCATTGAAAGATTCTATGTATATGGAATACAGGACTATTTGATTCAAACACATTCAAACTGAAGTACACAGTAAGCTTTCAATGAAATACAATAATACAAAATTATTTACCCAACAAGGAACCTTTAGAAAATAATGTAGTACAGGTTTCCACCTTCAGAAAACTGTTAGCTACTTGGCAGTGGCCAGTTAAATTATATAAGTGAACATAAGCCCTCCTGAATTTTACTGTCATCAGTTGCTGGTGGTAAAACTGGAATTTTTGATTCATTCAACATTTGGTGGTCACTTAATAAAAAAAGTTGACATTTATCGTATCCGTTGCAATTCTACAATACTTTTATCAGTATGTATTCCTGCCTGTTTTTATGATATGATTTATAGCTGTGAAAAGTACTGGAATTGTTATAAGGACTATAAATATTCCCCTTTTAAAACAATATTTGCAATTCATCTCAGGTCATAGATTTGCAGAAGACAGTGTTGTGCAATCTGAGTTAGCAAGGAGTAAGCAGGTCAGTAATTTAGTAAAGCTAAAGTGTTCATACAGTAATATACAACTGGGTATAAAAATTCACTATTTTGATTAGCTGGCTGCTACTTTATGCCGTGGGGTAATTTTTGCATGACCACTGCATAAAGTATCAGCCAACTGTACGTTTAAAAAAAAAATCACTCCACACAGAACTCTTAGTGTTCCAATATAGTCTCACCTGAAAAATCAAAACAAAAAGTCAGATCTGAGCTACAGTTGTCAACTTGGCGACAACTGAAAGCTAACTGACACTTTGAAATGCAAACTGCTTGCATTTTTAGTTATAATCACTCTCTCATGGTGCTTAGCTCATTCACATTGTGGCCAGCTGTCTTTAGGGACACATGAAGGCTTCTGTCCAGCAACAAGGGTATTTTATTAAAATCAGCATAAAAAATAAAAAAAGGTTTTCCTTCACTTTTTTTGTGTAATTGTCATATTTCTTAATTGTATAACCAGAATAATCCATGACAAAGTGTGAGTGGGACAGGGATGTACCCATGCCTGGCATTGTTGGTCACTCGTCCTGTGGCCTTGTGATGAACCATGCCAGTCATGGGTAAATCCCAACCCAACCCACACCCTGTCGTGGATTATTCCTTAACCAACTTGGCCTATGCTGCCTTATAAATGTATTATCAGTGTGGAACGAAACACTTCCAGAGCATTCATTATTGGAATACCTATGGTAATAGTCATTCTGCAAAACTTAGTAAAATGCGATTTTTTTCACGCTTGGACAAAACAAACTAAGTTTCAGCTTTTGAGTGTTCTTTGGAAATTGAAGATACTGCCATTTATTTTTGTGGTATGTGGTTGGACTAGTGTATCCAAACCATTCTCAGCTGCACCTTCAAACCACATAAAAAAATCCCCAAATCTTGGAGCTGATTAAAAACACATTTTATTTAAAAGGTATATGAACAGCACCATCCACACAGAATGTCAGCATTTCACATTGCACTGATGCATTTCAAGACACCACCTACAGAGTTACATCACTATTTCTAGGCTACTATATGCAAATATACTGAATTATTCAATTTATTCAACACATATTTAAAAAAAACATATAAATGCATGCATCCTAATTACTCATAATTTATTTATTTTTATATTTGTTAACTGGGTAGGTGAACTAAACAGAGACTGTCTTTTTTCAGGCACAACCCGGGAGATTACAAAGGATTAAGATAAATACACAAGTCAACAATTAGATAGGACTAGAGTGTTGAATTACAACATATTATCAAACAAGAATTACAACAAGGGAGAAGCCACGTGATATGAAAACCATGACAGATGAACAGGATAAGTCCACAACATTTGTTAAGTCTAGGAGAGGCAGCTGCACTTGATAGTAATCAGGAGATGTTTGCAAAATGCATTTCAAGAGCACTAAGCGGTTTCATATCTTTGAATCTCAGGAGGAGTGAGGTTTCAGGTCCTGGGGGCAAAGTTCTCAAAAGAAGCTGCACCAAGATTAGTCCATAGTTTGGATATAACAAGCCAGTCAAGATCCATAGATCTTTGGGGATAAGGGTTAGTCAGCTTGTGAAGTAAGTGTGAAGTAAGGTAGCAAAACATTGAGGTCATTGGCTATTCAGGATATTCTAAACTGTGCATCCTGTAGCTAACTCACGTGTAACACTGGGAGAAAGCCACTCCAGTCTCTCATACAAGAAGCAGTGATGCTCAGGCTTATTCATTTCAAGTGCAAGGCGACATATGTTATTATAGGTGACATCCCACTTCCTTAGTGCCAGTTTAGAGGTAGAAGATGTGTAAACAGTGGCATTATACATTACATAGAAACATAGAATTTAACGGCAGATAAGGACCACTTGGCCCACCCAGTCTGCCCATTTCCCTACCTAATGGATAAGCTGCAGATCCTAGTTAACCAGCAGCCTACTTCTTCCTACCCCCACCCCCTAGAATTGCCTTATGACTGTCCCATGCATGCTTGAATTCCACCACTGTTTTTGACTCCACAACCTCCTCTGGAAGGCCGTTCCATGCATCCACAACCCTCTCTGTGAAAAAATACTTCCTTAAATTACCTCTGAGCCGCCCCCCTCTATCTTCAAATTGTGCCCCCTTGTTCTTGCACACCTCTTTTTTTGAAAGGTGCTACCCTCTTGGACTTTGTTGATTCCCTTGAGGTACTTGAAAGTTTCTATCATGTCCCCCCTCTCCCTCCTTTCCTCAAGGCTATACATATTAAGCTCCTTAAGTCTCTCTTCATATGTCTTCCAGTGCAGACCCTGCACCAATTTAGTTGCCCTCCTCTGGACAGCTTCCATCCTGTCTATGTCTTTGTGGAGATTGGGTCTCCAGAACTACATGCAGTACTCCAGATGGGGTCTCACCAGCTGTCTGTACAGAGGGATAATAACTTCCTGTTTTCTACTGGTGATGCCTCTCCCTATGCATCCCAGTATCCCCCCAGCCCTCCTTGCTGTCCTCTCACATTGCTTGCCCACCTTTAGGTCATCTGATATGACTACCCCCAGGTCCCTTTCCATTTTTGTTGTTGTTAGTATCTCACCCCCATTGTGTACTCTTCCCCTGGGTTTTTGTTTCCCAGGTGCATTACCTTGCACTTCTTAGCACTGAATCTAAGCTACCATACATTTGACCATTCCTCTAACCTTGCCAATTCCTTCTCATCCTTTCCACCCCACCTTGTGCATCAACTCTGTAGCAGATCTTTGTGTCATCTGCAAAGAGACATACTTTCTTCCAGTCCCTCTGCAATGTTGCTTATAAAGACATTGAAGAGGACTGAATCTAATCTGAACCCTACGGTACCCACTAGTAACCCCTTTCTTCAGAGTGGACTCCATTTACTATTACTCTCTGTGTTCTATTCTCCAGCCAATTCTTTACCAGGCTGTCATCTTGGGACCCTCCAGGCTGGCTAACTTGTATATTAATCTTTGTGTGGGACTGTGTTAAATGCCTTGCTAAAGTCTAGGTAGGCCATGTCCACAGCCCCTCCCTGATCTACTACTTTGGTCACCCAGTCAAAGAAATCTATCAGATTCGTCTGGCATGACCTTTCCCTGTGAATCCATGCTGCCTTGGGTCCTGTGCCCCTCTGGCCTCTAGGTACTCTACAATTTTTCCTTCAGAAGTGATTCCATCATTTTCCCTACCACTGAGGTTAAACTAACAGGTCTGTAGTTTCCTGATTCTGCCTTGCTCCCACTTTTGTGAAGGGGAATCACATCTGCCCTCCTCCAGTCCTTAGGTACCACCCCATCCTCCCATGATTTGTTAAAGAGGGTAGTCAGTGGTGTCACTAGTTCTACCCTTAGTTCTTTTAGAATTCTGGGATGAATCCCATCAGGCCCCATTGCTTTGTCCACCTTCTGTTTTAAGAGTTCTTTCAGAACCCTTTCTTCTGTAAATATCAACTTCTGTATCCAGAGTGTTTCTACTGTTTGTTTTAGGTACCTCCCCTCTTCATTTGTAAATACTGAGCAAAAATATTTGTTTAGTATCTCTGCCTTTTCACAGTCACCCTCTGCCTACCCTCCCTCCCCTTTATTAAACCTCACTATCCCTCCCTTGGGCGGTGGTATTCCCCTGGCAATAGATTATGGGGCATGTGAGGTGAGGTTGTGTCTGATTCTATAGGCTAATCCTAGTCTCAGATTAACAGATTTGCAGGTTTTAGATACATGTATTTGAAAATCAATGGAGTGGTTTAGGGTGACACCTAGGTAACCGAAAGACTGCACAGCCTCTAGTAATGTGCCATCATTTCAGGTTATGGAGATGGGGGTTAGGCCATTTCTCAGTTAAGGAGGAGAGCCAAAAAGCATAGCATGAGTTTTCATCACATTCAATAGTAGTTTGTTTTGAAGTAGCCAATTTTTCACGGCCTGCAGGTCATGAGTAAGCATACTGTTTATATTGAGGATGTCATTAGAATTAGTAACAAGTATGAGATCATCTGCATAAAGTATTGGAGTACAATACTTCAGGCATTCATGTACTTTGTTGATATGTAAGGAGAATAGATGCAGTTCCAGAACTGAGCCTTGGGGAACCCCTACAGTGGATGTCACCTGCTCCGAGAGGGACATGCAGAATTTGACCATTTGAAGCCTATGCTGTAGATAATTATCAAACCAATTTGGGGGCGATAATTGTCATAGCAAGAAGAGAGCCACATGGTTCAGCCAGAGGCTGGTATCGTTCTGGAACTTCCTGCCACTTGATATTGTGGGAAGCAAGAACATGACTGATTTCAAAAATAAACTCGATAGATTTTGCTCATCCTATGGAATTCAGGGTTATAAGTTATATCACTTTTTTGGGCAAACTGGAATGGGCAATAGCCTTGTTAAGCTTGTAACAACCTATGATACCAATTTAGGGCAGAAGACAACAAACCAAGAACTTTAAGCTTGATGTTTAGTAAGGGGTGATCAACAAGGTCAAAGGCCTTAGTTAGGTATATAAAAACCATGCCAGAGTAGTCACCTCTATCCATAACAGTGGCTTTGTGGTTGGTGAGCTTTAGTAGAGTAGTGACAATGCTATGACCACTCCTAAATCCATGTTAATGTGGAGATAGAAGATTGTGAGTTAACAGGTAGTCAATGAGGCTGAGCAACAACCAGTTTCTCTAGTATATTATTCAGAAAAGGTGGAATGAAGATTGGCCCATAATTATTAATGGTTTTTGGTTCTCCTCTCTTGAAGACAGGGATAATATAGGACAGCTTCCAGACAGTGGAAACTACACTTTTCATGAGGGATAGGTTAAATGGTCTGGTATCAATAATTTGTAGGGAGCGTAAAGAAACTATAATGATAGCCTTCTTATCAGAGGCCAAAATACAAGATGTATGTAATAATCTTGATAGTTATTTGAAGGGCTTGACCAATCCAATCACGGTACTACACTTTGCAACCAATGACGTAGGTAGAAGAAAGGAACTAGTGATACTAAATGATTTTGAATGGGTAGGAGAGACAGTAAAAAATAATGAGTGCAACGTTATAATATCTGAAATACTCCCAGTCCCAAGAGCAAATTTTGCAAAAACTCATGATATACAGTGTATGAATAGATGGTTGTGGAGATGTTGCCACAGGGAAGGTTTTGAGTTCCTAAAACACTGGGAGAGGTTTAGTGGCCAAAACCTGTATGGTAGAGATGGCCTTCATCTAAATTGGGCAGGTTCCATTCCAGGCTTATGGCACACAGAAAAAAAGGCAGCATCACCAATAGTTTAAATTAAATGATAAAGGGGGAAGGGTGGGGATAATGTCTCCTGTGGTGGAGACAGGTCAATTAAGGTGAAAAAACTTAGCAGAGAAACAACAGATAAGAAATGGAAAGTCTTACTTTAGAATGCCAGAAGCATGGTTAAAACAACTGAGGAATTAGAACATATTCTTATCACTGAAGGAATCCAAATATGTGCTATTACAGAGAAGTGGTGGCGCGTCAACGACATGTGGGGAAGAAATATTGTGGGTACAACCTGTATAGTAAAGAGAGGATTAACAAAGTGGGAGGAGGAGTTGCCCTATATATCTCCGAGCCCATACAGGCAGAGGTTATGGATATGGGAAATAATGTATCTTCAGAGCAAGTGTGGGTCATAGTGTATCCTAAGAGAGGGAGGAAAGTAAATATTGGAGTGGTGTATAGACCGCTGACTCAGGAACCAGAGATCAACACAGACTTCTATAAGGGGGGGAGGGAACATTGTTTAACCAGAAATAGTGCACTAAGCCGAAGCTTGTCTCCAGATGCAACCTGGGAGCACAAGGAAGTTAAGTGACTTGCTCTGGATTACACAGTATGCACCTAGGTGGCTGTAGGATTCAAACGCAGGTCAGCAGATCAGCAGCTTAGAGCCTTAACCCACTGCACTATAAGCCTCCAAGTAACTGTATGAATAAAGTAAATTCAGACAATAGAATAATCCTTATGGGTGACTTCAATATGCCCTGTATAGACTGGACCAAACTCGAAGGCAGAACTGCAGTAGAAAGCTGTTTCTTAGATGTAGTGGGAGAAATGACATTTGAGCAATATGTGACCACTGGCACAAGGGGCGATAACATCTTGGCTATAGTCCTAAGTAATATGGGTGATCAGTTAGTTGACTGCAGAATTATTCCCCCTATTAGAAATAGTGACCATAACACGGTTAGTTTAGATATTAATGAAGGAAACGTTAGGGTCACAGGTGGAACCCTTGAAAAAGCACTTGCAAGAGTGCAAAATGATCGTCAGGTGTTCTTGATGTACTTCGGAGGTTATGCCTGTTTTTAACAAGACTGAAAAAATAATTTTTCATATGAGTCGAACAAAATAGCATTTGGCAAGCTTACTTCATTTTGGCATAGAGCTGGGCACCCTTTTTTTGCTTTACATTCAACCAAGCTGCTGTGAGGATTGCTGTTCAAATCTCCATCATCTCAATCATAGACTACGGTCTAATTGTCTATGGCTCAGCTACTACCACTGCACTAAAGCGTATCTCAACAGCACTAAACAAAACCTGTCAACTCCTCACTGGAGCACAGAGATGGACCCACACTTGTGACCTCTACACGGAAACCGGCTGGTTGCATCTTTCCAATCGCCTCATGTATCTCACCTGCGTGATGGCAAAAAAATCAATCTTGGGACTCACTCCTCCATGTATCTGGGACCTGCTCTGCCTGAACAATGGCACTCATACCACCAGAAGATCTGACCACCAACCTTTCCTTGTCCTAGATGCTGGACTGCTCAGGACAAAGATCTTTTTACCATGCCCCTACCTGGTACAATAGCCTTAACCTGCCCTCCCTATCCTCCACGACATTGGAGCTTTCAACCATACTTTACTCTCACCTCACAGCCTCCAGCTCCTGTGACTGCTTTGACTAAAGTCTCATCCCACTGAGTGCACTTACATTTGTTTCACTCAACCACCATGGTCTCCTCTTTGACAAAGACAACCTGAGTACCACTAACCTGGTTCTGTCTGCTCCTAACTTCTTATTTCTCCCTCTCTTCCCTCTCAACCTCTCCAATCCTTATTCCTTGCCCTTGACACTGCCTCTGAGTTCCTTTTTCTTTTCTGTACATAAATGTTACTGTTTAAGTTGTGGCCTTGTTAAATGGCTTACTGATTGTTTGTAACACTGTCTACTATGTTTTTGTACTTAATGACGTGGAACCTTTGTAAAAGAGCCTTGGCTCAAAGGTATTACTTCCTAGAACAATAAGGTGGAATCAAGAAAAAATGCTTTAAAAAAGCTAACTTTGCTAAAATAAGGGAAGAGCATAGCCCCTGGAATTACAGTGCAGATTTCAAGAATTTAGATCATAATGGCATGTGGGAGGTACTTGTAGATAAGTTGGACCAATTAGTAAATAAATATGTGCCTGAACACATAAAATATAACCAAACCAGAAGGATTCCTAAGTGGTTGGATAAAACAGTAAAACATGCAATCAATAGGAACAAGCATCCGTCAATGCCGAATGTTGTCGCTCTGGCATTGGCTTTGGTTGTGCAGTGCAGAAACACATTTTTGGCAGGATGTGAAAAATGAGAGCTGTACTGTTCATAAGGAGGTGTAAAAAAATGGCAGTGGTGAAAATGTGGCATGTAAGTATTGCAAATTTGTGAAGTTACAAGGGTGCATGGGAAATGCGCAACGCACACTTGAAACACAGTCATTTTATGGAGTTTCGGCACCAAATTTTCAACATAGGCATTTTAGCACCTCTGCTCATGTACAGTGTCACTGTCATTTACTCAAACTGTCACCAAAAGTGATTTCGCACAGACACCGTGCTATTCTGCGCCGGACATGCGAAAATACATTTTGGGCAGGATACATAAAATGACAGCTGTACTGTTCATCAAGAGGTGTGGAAAAATGCCAATGGTGAAAATCCTGAGTGAAAATATTACAAATGTACAGCGTTATGAGAGTGCGTGCAAACTGCTTAGCGCACACTAAGTAGCACAATCATTTGTAGTGCTCGTCCACGAATTTTCAACAAGGCATTTTAGGACCTCTGCTCATGAACAGTGTCACTGTCATTTTGTATTCTGTCTCAAACACTGATTTCTACAGCAACCGCGGTATTGTGCACCGGAAGTGTGGAAACACATTTTGGCCAGGATGTGAAAAATGACAGCTGAACTGTTCACAAGGAGGTAAAGAAAAATGACAATGTTGAAAATCTGGCATGAAAATATTATGAATTCACGAAGTTACAAGCGTGTGTAGCAACTGCGCAATGCACGCTCGTAAAACAGTCATTTTTTGGATTTTTTAAACCAAATTTGCAATATAGGCTTTTTGAGGGCCCACCTCATAAACATTGCCACTGTCCTTTTGTTAATCAGTCCCAAAAGGTGATTCTGCGCAGTGACTTCGAAATCACCTTTCGGGACTGATTAACGTCATAACTGTGACAGAATTCATGAGGAGGGGTCCCAAAAACCCCATGTTGAAAATTTGGTGCAAAAATTCCAAACAATGCCCAAGATATGCATCAAAGTTGGAAAACCCTATTTATCCCATTATACAGCTTACCAGCATTTCCTCAGTTCGTGATCGGCTTTGAAGAGTGAAGACGTGTTCCCGGTTCACCGAAGATCATCGTGCCAAGCTCTGGAGGTAAGTATGGGGTGTGGGGAAGCAGGGTGCGCAGTGGGTGTGTGCGGGTAGTGGGTAGGGAGACTATGAAGGACCGTTTTCACTTTACAGGTGCAAAACAAAAACAACATCACGGACGGTTTTCTTTTTTAACAGGTGGATTCTTTTTTTGGGGTTACAGTAGCTGACAGGGGATTGGGGACCCCCGTCAACACAAAAGCAGGGGGGACATCATGCTGATGAGGAGTGGGCTCCTCCATCGGCACATTAAACCAGGACAGGGAAAGGATGCCGACAGGGATTGGGCACTCCATGACTTTGGCACGAAAGTGGAGAGCACATTCTGCCCGATGGGGGTAGAGCTCCCATGGCATATTTAGAGGGGCAGGGCAAGCCAACTGGGGGATTGGGCACTCCTGAAGTCGGCAGTTTAGCGGCCACTGCACCACCATGTTACTAGCTGGCGAGCACGTAGGAAGGGTCTGCTGCATCTGACGAACTTTGCTTGCATTGCAGCGGACCTTTCCTTAGATGTGCTCGCCACATTAGTATGCATGGTGTGGTGCTGGCATGCAGGCTGATTGGGGAATGAGGGCTGCACCTACTGGTGCGTGCCCTGCATTCGCCCAACAGCGACCACACCTCCAAAGCTGCACTACCGCAAGATGTTGTCTGCACAAGTGCGCCAACATAAAAATGAGCTTATAATAAAGCTAGAAAGACTAACACATCCATGCCTTGTGACAGATACAAGCTCAAAGTTAAGAATTGCAACGAAATTATTAGATCCAAAAAAAAGAAATGTGAAGAGAGATTAGCCAAGGATGTGGCAGATAATTATGTCATTTTATAGTTATATTACTTATAAAAGAGGTGACAACATCCAGATTGACCAACTCCAGGATGACAGTGGTAACATTATAAGGAATGAAAAAACAGATTGTCCAAATACTTAACAAGTACTACTGTTCAGTTTTTAATGTGAAATCTGATTTTGAGTTCCTATCTCTTACAAAATCATGTGACAGGGAATATAAATTGGAAGTCAGTGATGTCAGGTCCTATCTATAAAGGCTAAATACTAATAAAGTCCCTGGATCTGATAGAGTTCATTCAAGAATGGTCAAAGGATGTGCTGATATATTGGCAGAAGCTATCACCAATCTTTTCCAAACCTACCGGAATGCCGGTTCTGTGGTGAACTGTTGGAGAAGGGTGACAGCAGTGCCCGTTTTCAAAAAGGGAAACAGAAGCATGCAAGCAACTACCATCCAATTAGCTTAACATCAAGCCTTGGCAAAGTCATGGAAGGCATTATCAGACATGATTGATAATTTTACCAGAGATCATAACATGTTCAATATCTCACAGCATGGCTTTGTAAAGGGAAGATCATGCCAGACTAACTTGCTGAAATTTTATGTCATGGTTAATAGGGAGTCGGACAAAGGAAATGGGATTGATGTCATATATTTGGCTACAGTAAGGCATTTGATGCTGTGCCACATTATAAGTTAATAGATTCATTGGCAAAATCAGGTGTCAGAATAAATATTGTCGTATGGATCAAATCCTGGCTGGATAACAGAACATAGCAGGTGACAATCTGTGGGATCAGCTCAGATTGGGCAGGGGTGACTAGTTGGGTCCAGCAAAGGTCAGTCCTAGGCCCCATATGATTGAACTTTTATGTTGCTTCAATGAACTGTGGGGAGGAAAACTGCATCTCTAAGTTTGCAGATGATACTAAAATTGGTAGGGTGATAAATACACAGGAGGATGTTGGAAAGCTGCAGGCTGGACTAACTAAGTTGGAAGACTGGGGAGCACAAGTTCCAGTTTAACTTGAAAAAGTGTGCAGTGATGCACTTTGGTCGTGCAAACCCCAAGGCTCAGAACCATCTCAATGGCACAACCCTGAGGGAAGTTACAGAGAAAAAAGATCTCGGTATCATAATAACTAATGATCTTCAATTCAAAAATCAGTGCAGTGTTAGTGCCAAGCCTGCATCTAGAATATTATATTGCATGAGAAGGCGCATAAGAAGCCATGACAAAAGGGTTGTGATGCCCCTTTATACTTCCCTTGTGAGACCTCATCTAGAGTATTGTGCCCAGCTATGGGCCCCATATACCAAAGTTGGAATAAATACATTAGAGAGAGTGCAGCGTACTGCAACCAGGACGGTGACTAGGTTCAAAGACTTGGCATACAAGGACAGATTAAAATCTTTGTGGTTATACTCCTTAAAATACAGAAGACTTAGAGGGGATCTATGCCTCCTTTTTTCAGCTTTTAATAACAATGATTTGTGGGATTGTTTGGGCCTAGAGCTCAAGGAACAGCATTATTATAACACCAGGGCCCACATTTTACAACTCAAAGGGGAAACAAGTAATACAAAGTGAAGGTCACAGTGGTTTAACCAAAGGGCCATAAATGTCTGGAATAGTCTCCCACTGGAGATGGTGGGTACTAAACATATGCCTGAATTTAAAAATAGACTTGACATTTATTTTGCTGCCCACAAAATGGACCCTTCCCCCTGATGGCAGGGGTGATCATTGCGTAGGTCATTGGCCTTTTTGCTCGTAACAATCTATGAGATCTACGAACTGTAGGTGCAGTTTCCTCTGCAGCAGTCTAGAGAAGTTTAAGCTTGAGCACATCAAATCCTACAGATTAAGTGACAGGAATCCTTTGGAGTAACTTACATATCTCAGCTACCTTGACTACTCTTAGGTGGAAGGGAGGGGGGCCTTCATGCTTAATAGCAGGGTAGGTAGCAGCCTGGCCAGGGGAGGATTCAATTGAAGGGAAGGAGCCTGTGTACTTAGATCACTAAACTGCACATTAAATGCATTGGCTATAGAAGTGGGATTATTGTAGTTTACATCATTTATGACTATCTAAGAGATCACGGAGAGGTTACTCTGGCCCAGAAGTTGTTTTATATGTTTCTAGTAGTGCTGCAGGGCTCTTTCAATGGTAGAGGAGATTTTTAAAATAGTGGTGGAGTGGAGATTTGTGAAATACTCTTATTGTGCTTTGTGCTAATATATACATGATAATGTTAATACATACAAATATTCACAAACACATATATATTAAAACAGCTCTAAGTGAAAATATCACAATCCAAAATAAATATTTTTAATAATATAATAATAATGATGTATATAAGAGCAGCTGAACAGAAAAATAAGAAAAAATGGGGAAATGGGAAAGGGGGAAGGGGAACGATGGGGAGGAGAAAGAAAGGGCAAGGTAAATGTGAACTGAATGGAGCACTGTAAACTATACTGAAATATATTTACTAAACTTTTATAAAAAATCTCCATAAAAATATGCTGCCAGAATGTCTCTCTATGTATCAATTTATTATCTAGGTCCCCTCCCCAGATACTCATGGAGACCTTTTCTAAGCTGAAAAACCTGAAATTACATCCTGTTCCTTTTATCATAATGTGGCAGCCAGTGCATTCTCAGTTTGTCTAATTCTATTATATCAAAGATGTCCTATGATACAAGTCCAAAATTTCCTAGTGGTCTCTCCCACACAAAAAAACTCTGGCAGTCACATATTGCTACATAAACCACTGCTTCTGTTTTACAATTAATAAAATCATTTACCTTATTATATGTGGCTCCTGTAATTGGCTGGGTGAAATCCTCACCCACCCTAATATACTCACATATTGAACCATTGGTACGTTCCTTTTTTTGTACTCCTATTTACACTATTCCTTCATATGTGCAAGCTGTGAACTAATTTATCAGCAAGGTCTTTCCCCTTCGAAAAGTAATGTTGGGTCCCTTGTTCAAAATATCATTTAATGCTGGCTCAGTTTCCAAAATGTGCCAATTCTTGGTCAAAATATCTCTTATTCTAGAAGCCTGTGGAGTGAAGGTAGTAATAAAGTTAAGACCTCTATTCTCACTCTTTCTATTATATGTTCTATTTTCAAACAACTGTTGCCTATTCATACTGTCCACTTTCTGTTTTGCTTTTCTGATACACTTAATATCACATCCCCTCTTAGTGAATCTCTATTAATGTGTTGCAACCTCTCTCATATGCCTCCACGGTATCACAATTATGCTTCAGACACATGAACTGCCCTTTCAGTATATTCATAATCACATGTTTTGGGTGGCAACTTTCATTATGTAAAATCGCATTGGTGTCAGTGTTTTTTCTATACAAATCAGTGGAAAGTCCCCCCCCCGGCCCCATCATCCTTTAAAATCAAAAGCTTTAAAAAGTTCATTTGTTTATAATCTGCTGAAAGGGTCATTGTCAGATTACTATCTGTGCTTTCCAGATACCCAACAAATCCACACAGCTCGGTCATAGTGCCTCTCCAAATAATGAATATAAAAATAGAATAATAGATACATTCTGGTGTATTACAAGGCAGTAATTCATCGAGAGGATCTGGGGGCACAGTACACCTTGACAGCGAAGCTCAAGAGGTTTCTAGTGCCCCCAGATCCTCGAGATGAAGAACTGCCTTGTAACACAAGAATGTATTTGTTATTTTTTGTAATATATGGATGCGAGGAAATTGTAAGTGTGTAACTTTGCCATAGAATGAGGAATCTTCAGTTGGGGTGCTGAGGTGATTTTCGTGTGAGTAGGAGCCAATGATTGCGGCATCATCGAAAGTGTTTCCAAAATTCAAATAGCAAAACTGTGCAGTGTTAAAGAAACTGCAAAACGAAACGGCAGTAACAATTTTTTTTTTTCCTTGAGCGAGCGACTGTTGCTGTGGAGACTTAGTCAGACTTCAAGTTGGAGTACATGACGTATCGTCTTTTTTTTGTTGGTTGAGGGGATTTTTGAATATTGATGGCTAAATCCCAAAAGAAGTTGCAGTGGGATCCGAATATCAGACTGTAGGCGCGACACGAATGTTTTGTCGGTTTTACTGTATGTGACAGTTACAGTACAAGCCGGCTCGCGGTCAGCGGGAGCTGTCCGGTGGCACTTGCGCTGTAGTCAGTTTGCAATAATACTATTGTTGAGATCTTCCATCAGTAGTATTACGGGATCTCAACGATAGTATTACAGGATTCCATCGATACTATTATTGAGTTTGCACCGGTGTATTACAAGGGATTTTTTGTATGCTTTTTAAGGGTATTATTTTGAAAATCCATATATTACATAATAATAAACACCTATATAGGTCTAATTTATCACAATACAAATTCTGTTCCATCAAATATACATATTGTTGTTCCCATTGAGCCAAGTAAATATTTGCATAATTGGCTGCCATGGTTGCCCCCATGGCTGTGCTCTTTACATGGTGGTACATTTGTTGCTGGAACAAAAACATCAATGGTAAGGATCTTCTCAGTCAAAGCCAATAAGAATTCTATGAACTGAGCTATGGGTGTTGTTTGTGTATACAGCGTATTTCTCAATGCCTCCAATCCCCCGCCATACAGTATGTTGGTATATAATGATTGCATGTCCAAAATGGCCAGTATCCAATGTTTCTCAATAGCCATATCCTCCAAAATTTCTAGAATATGTTTTGTGTCCTTAAAGTAAGACTTAGATCTCTGGGCCACTGGCTGTACATAAAAATCTACAAATTTCACCAGAGGTTCTGTTAGGGAATCAATACTAGCCACTGTTGGTCACATTGGAAGGTTAGAGAGATCTGTATGAATTTATGGTAAGCCATGTGTTATGGCTCGTATTGGGCACTGTACAGACAAATATTCATAGCTGTCTTGCCAGGGCTCCAGATAAGGTGAGTACTGACCTGTTTTACTCACCTCATTTTAGGAAATACTCTTCAGAATGTTTTTTTAATGAGTACCAGTACTCACCCAACATTTGTAAATGCTCCACATTCCACCAAATATTGCTTCATACCATAACTGGTGATTCAAAAGGAGTTTTGTTTTCCAAATTTACAGCACTTGTACACCTTCCAGTTTTGTTTTACTCACTACATTTTTTTTTTATTTAGTTGTTTAACCGGGAGTAGCACACTAAGCTGAACGCTTTTTTACAGGAGCAACCTGGGAGCACAAGGAAGTTAAGTGACTAGCTCAGGGCCACACAGTATGCAAGTGGAAGCTGTGGGATTCAAACCCAGGTCTAGTCTGCTGGATGTCACCAGATTTACAGCTTACAGCCTTAAACCACTGTGCTATACTGCCTCCTCAATGTTAAAACTGGTGAGTAAATTATTCCTACCTGCTAACATTATCTGGAGCATTGATGGCACCTAATCAATTCTTATCTGGAAAAAACTACATTGTTTCTAAAAATGTACTCAACTGTCCACTCCATCCATGCAGTTGTACACATCTGAATTTGGTTTCACTCACCTCACTTGCAAAATGAGGAGTACAGTACACATCCCAAAAAGTCTTATCTGGAGCCCTGTGTCTTGTATAATGATCTGATTAGCAAATGCCTCATGTAGAATTACATCAATAGATTTTTTTAAACCCGGTAGGGTTACATGTAAGTTAACATAAAAATCTTCATCTGATAGCATTTCCAAAATGGCATTTTGATACGTATCTGTATCTATCATATGAACATACAAACATACAAAATACCTGCAGAAACACGCCTCATGGTCTGTCGAGTCTGCTTGATTGTGCAGCTAGCCCCTCAACTTGCAGCTGCCCCACCTCCCCTGCAACAACCCCCCACTCTGTCCCATCCCTGTTAAATCCTCCACCATTTTACACAATACCACTTCTCGGGCAGAGTATTCCACTTGTCCACCACTCTTTCCTTAAAAAGTGTCTCCTGATTTCCCTCCTGAATCTCCCCCCTCGAATCTCAGTCGATGCCCTCTCATGTCCCTTCCCCTTCTGATCTGAAGAATTCCTTCTGTATTAGCCTTGTTTATTCCCTTAAAGTATTTAAAAATTTCAATCATATTCCCCCCTATTCCTCCTCTTCTCCTGGGAATACATGTTCAGCTCTCCCAGCCTTTCCTTATAGGATTTTCTCTCCAGTCTCTGGACCATCTTCGTTGCCCTATGCTGCACCCCCTCCAGCAATCTAATGTCCTTTTTCAGGAATGAACGCTAGTACTGTATGCAGTATTCCAGGTGTGACCTCACCAGTGACCTGTACAGGGGAAGGATCACCTCTCTGTGCCTGGAGGAGATTCCCCTCGCTATGCCCCCAGCATCTTGTTTGCCTTTGCGCCGCCTTCCTACACTGAGCTGAGTGGTTCATACTCCCTGCTATTAGTACCCCTAGATCCTTTTCCTCCACAGTGCTTTCCACCTGTACCCCTCCCAGCTGATATTTCCTCCTCTGGTTCCTTGCTCTGAGGTGCAGGACCTTGCACTTCTTGGCATTGAACCCCACCTGCCCTGTTTCTGACCACTCCTGTAGTTTGGTCAGGTCCTCCTGCAGCCACCTCCACCCCTCCATGTCATCTACAACAGCTCCGATCTTAGTATTGTCTGCGAACAGACTGATCCTACTCCGGATCCCGTTTGAGGCATTGGCTATGAATATCCCAAACAGCACCGATCCCAGTACCGATCCCTGGGGTACCCTGCTCATAATATCCCTTGGTGATGAGAGTTCCCCCCCACCACCACCACCCATTGCTGCCTACTCCTCAGCCAGTTGGTGATCCAGTTGACCATTTTTGTTCCCACCTCTATGTATTTCAGTTTTTTTCCCCCAGCCTCTTATGTGGCACTGAGTAAAAGGTCTTGCTGAAGTCCAAATACAGGACATCCACTGCATGGCCCCTGTCCAGCTCCTTGGTAACCCAGTCATAGTAAGAAACTAGGTTTGTCTGGTGGGATCTGCTAGAGACAAAACCGTGTTGATGACCATCTTGGAGACCATTGTCTTCCAAAAAGATCACCAGACTCTCTTTTAGAATTGACTCCATGAGCTTCCCCACAATTGAAGTGAGACTCACTGGTCTGTAGTTGCCTGGATCATCCTTCGGGCCACTTTTATGGATGAGCACTACATGGGCCATCCTCCAGTACTGTGGCATGCATCCTGTGTCCAGTGATGTACTGAACAGTCTGCCAGTGGTCCCGCCAAGATCTCCACTAGATCGCTCAGTATCCTTGGGTGAATGCCATCTGGTCCTAGTGTCTTGTCCACCCTCAGCACCCTTAGCCCTTCCAGCACCCTGTCCTCTGTAATCCTGGTATCAGTCACCCTGCCCACTCCATCCTTCCAAGGGGACTCATTCAGTGCCTCTGCTTGGTCCTCCTCATTCTCCAACCACTCCCCCATCCTTCTTATTTCTCACAATCTGGTCTTTGTTCCTTCTTCTCTCGCCAATGTAGGAGAAGAAGTCCCTCAGCTCTCTGGAAGCCTTGGCCACTCTGACTAACCTAGTAACCTCCCTGGACTTCTTTGTGTACTTATCTTTGTCCCCTTGCCCTCCCGATTTCCTAAGCCTCTGGAATGCCTTTCTCTTGGCCCTCACCCCTTCCCTGACCTCACAAGTCAGCCAGCTTTGCTTCTTTACCCTATCCTTCTTGTTCCGTGTCCTGGCACAAGTCTCAGATGCCTCTGCTAACCCTTTTTTAATGATATCCCACTTCTGGTTATCACTCATGCATGTCTGAATTCCCACCAGGTGCTTAACCAAAATTTCTCCCACTCTTCTAAAGTCCACTCCCTTAAAATCAATCACTCTGGTACCTGTACCTCTGGTTTCTCTGCCCATATTGAATATAAACCACACTGCATGATGGTCACTCCCAGACAGGGGGTCCCGTACTCCCAGATCCCTTACAGCATCCCCATTTGTTAAAACCAGGTCCAGAGTCCTTCCTACCCTAGTCAGCTCTCAGACCAATTGCACCAGGAAGCAGTTCTGAAATGCATCTAGTAACATCCACTCCTTTGCACATGGGGTGGATGGGGTGTACCAGTCCACCCCAAGGAGATTGAAGTCCCCTACCATGACTGTGTTCCCCTTCTTACAGACCCTTCTAATCTGCTCAGCCAGCTCCTTATCCAGGTCATCTCCCTGAGCTGGTGGCCTGTACCCTACCCTCACCCTCAGTGTCTTTCTTTTGGAGTCTTGGAACTGCATCCATAGGGCCTCTGCCCTGCCCTCCACCCCCTCCTCCCTTATACACCTTATCCTTCCCTCACATAGATCACCAAGCCCCCCCTTCCCCCGACCCTATCCTCCATGAATATCCTGTACCCTGGGATCATCATATCCCAGTCCTGGTTCTGGGTGGCCCATGTTTCAGTGATGGCCACAATGTCCACCCTCCCCTCAGCCTAGAGAGCCCATAGCTTGGCTAATTTGTTACCTAAGCTTCTCGCATTGTGAGACCACCACTCAACCAGTTTCACCCCCACCCCAGATCCTTCCTACCACCTCCTTGTGTCCCCCACCCCAATACCTCTCCTATAGTGTAGGGGGTAGGCATGCTCGGCTTCCCCTCTGGGATCCCTGCCTACCAGCTGTCCTACCCCCTACCTAGTTTAAATCTATTCTAGAGGCTATGTACCCCTCCAACCTCTGCTTTAATAGCCCTTTCCCCTCCCCACTCAGGTGCAGCTTATCTCCTGAATATAGATCCTTATTGTCCAAGGTTCTGTCCCAATCCCCCACATCCCGTACCCCTTAGACCAACACCATTCCCCCAGCCAAGTGCTGAACTCAGCAGTCCTCCTTTTCCTTCCCATACTCATGCAGGGTCCTGGGGGCATCTCTGAGAAAGCCATTGATTTCCCCAGTTCCTCACATAGCCCTCCTAGTTCCTCAAACCTCTTCCTCACTACTTTCACCGTCTCCCCCCACCAGGTCACTGGTGCCCACATGCACCCCTACATGCAATTTCTTTCTTCCCCTCCTTGTGCACTTAAGAACCGCCTGCCCCACTGTGTCTGCTGTTAGCCCAGGTGTAGCCTCCCCCCATATCCAACTATGCCTTCCCCCCTGCAGCCCCATCTGATCCCTTTAAGTATGGAATCTCCCAACAGTAGCACACCCCTTCCTCTTTCCTTATCCCTACCCTTTTCCAGGGTATCCATTACTAGAGCATGCCACCTCACTAACCCCATCCTTCCCCTTCTGCTCCCCTTCTCCCGTCCAGTCTTTCACCCCTTCCCCACTCCTCCTCTCCTCCCAATCCTCCACTTCCCTCCCTCTTTCCAGGCCACCTCACTCCGCTTGGCCCCTGTTGTTCTCCCGCCATCAGTGCTTTTCTCCCTTCACCAATGTCACCTTCTCCTGACTGCTCCTTTCCTTTGGATTCTCCTCCCATTCCTCCCCTCCTGACATCGTGCACCCTCTCCTCCTCCACCAGTATCGCCAGCACAAAAACCTATTTCCTGCACTTCCTGGCTGGTTGTGCTTTTGCCCTTCCCCGACCTAGCTTACCCTTGTGCTAGGTCCCTTGTTTGCTCTGCTCCTGCCCTCCCTCCCCCACCCTTCCCTTGAGTCGCTGTTCCTGCCTGGCCCTCATGTTATTCCCTGGATGAGACCCTCCTGCCTCAATATCCCCCCCATCCTCTCTGTGTCTCTACCAAGCCACAACACTTTTTCCTCCAGCCTCCGCATCCTGCTACAGATTTAACACTCTCCTAGCTTCCAGAATATGTTCATCCAAACTGCTGCCCCACATCCATTGCATCCCACAATTCTTCCCGTGTGGGCCCTCCTTGCATACTGCTTCCTCCTGCCCACCCACGCTGATCCCAACCATCCCCACTAGATTCCCCCCCCCACCCTCTGGTGTGTCCATCCCTAGCCCACTCCCTCTGTCCTCCTTGGCGATGTTCTACCCCTTGAGATACCTACAATGGTTACACAGTCCTTGCACTGCTACCTTCAGAATAGTCTATGCACTATTAGTAGTACCTATGCACTATTAGTAGTATCTATACAAGACTTTGCAAACCTGTGCTGCTTTCTTCAGAGCAGCCTATGCACTATTAGCAGTAACAATGTAAAACTTTACAATCCTAGCAATGTCCCTTTCTGAGGCAGTTATATCCAAACAGTCCCTCCAGCCCCAGTGCCTTTACAAGCAGTGTCTCCAACTGCCACCCCCAGAAAGAAAAATAAACAAAACAGGGCTCACCATGACTTAATCACCCCCTGAGTCCAAAGTGTCCCAGAACAACCACAGTGGTCCAGCTAGATGGCAAAAAACAGAACTAGAACAGCCACAGTACCTTAACTCTGAATTCAGCTGGAACTTAAGAATAGGAAATCACCATACCTTATCCAAAAACTGAGTCCCTCCAGTTGGTTGAGTTCGTACTCCACAGCTCACCCTGGGGTCACTCAGTCCTTCGATCTCCTCCAGCTGCCCTTACCTGCTGGTTACTCCTCCCCTTGTCCTCCTCTGATGACCAATAGTGATCAGCACTTTTTTGATATACTTGTTCTACTTTCCTCCACCTCTTCCCACTAGAGGGCAGTGATCCCTCTTAGGTCTGCAGGTTCACCCTAGTACCAGCTCCTCCTCCTCCTTCGGATATTTAATAGAGGTTGGGGTTGGGGCCGTGGCTGGGGTGAGTGGGTGTTCCAAAAAACCCTCTCTATCCTCTCTTTCTTCAGAGACAGCTCCTGCCAACTCCCTCCTCCACTTTGCCCCTCCCTTCTCTTTGCAGCTATGGCCGCCTAGTCTCCTCACTGCCCGGACCTACTAAATTAAAATGAGTGGTGGCTGGCAGGCTTTTTAAACCCAGCCAGTTTGCTCAAATCCTGCTGCTGCCATGCTGATTGGCTCCTCCAGGAGCCCATGTCACACTATCCTGTCCTCAGGATAGGCTGCGCTTCCTTGCCTTTGGATTGGCTCTCTCCTGGAGCCTGGATGCTGCAGCTCAGTGCAGCAGTGCTCAAAAAAACCCACTGTCTCTTCTGAGGCAGCTCCTGCCAACTCTGTCCTCCTCTTCTCCCCTTCCTCCTCTTTGCAGCTATGGCTGACTGGTTTCCTCACTCCCAGGACCTACTAAATGGGATCACCACAAAAACACTGCCTTTATCTGCCTTATTTGCAGACTTCATGGTGATGGCAAAATTGTGGTGCACTTGTTTGACAAATCTTGATTTTTTTTTCTTTAATAAATTGCCTCCTGTAGTTGCCTCTTCTTTTAGCTGAAACATGTTGTCACTATTTCTACTATGAGCAGGTGTCACAGTCTCTTCACTATTACCTGTTGTCCCATTTTTGTTCCTGTTTTTATACAGAACATGAAGATTCAGTTTCCTTGTGTACTTATGTAGACACAATTGTTTTAAATTCATTTAGATTAGTTGTTGGAATGAAATGTAATCCTTTTCCCAGTATACTTAGTTCTTCTTTAGTTAACTTATAATTGGAGATGTTCACCACCGTTGCTGAATCACCAACAGGCATTTTGATACCATCCACATTTCTTATCCACCTGCTCCTGCCGGTGTTGCATCTTTGATCTTGCAGATTCCTGTATCCCTGCTCTTGCTGGTATCTGTAACCCTCCTGGTTCTGAATACCTCCTCTTTTCTTTCCTTTCCTCTTCCTCCTTCCCTGCCCCCTACAGACCCTCCTTGTTTTGCTTCTTGTATTCTGATGATCCTTGGACTGTGTCTGATAACTTGAAGGGGCAGTTGGAGTAAATTGGAGAATGGTGGTATATGTTCTTGTGTCTGTCCGCAGGCTACATTGTTCTGTCTGTTAAGGGCCTGTTGATTGAGGGGGGGAGTGGTTGTAAGAGGGTGACCAGTTATGGATCCCTGGCTGGACACTGAAAAAGGTGCCTGTGACCCTTGTTCATTTTCACTATTACTATTCTCAGCTTCAGAACCTGAGGGTACGTATCCACTGCAGCACTACATTTCAAAATAGAACAAGGCTGTTTCTTCCATCTGCTCCATTCACTGATTACGGATATCTCTTTTTAATAAAACGTGTTTTTAATCAGCTCCATGATTTGCAGATTTTTTACGTGGTCTGAAGGTGCAGCCGAGAATGGTTGGGATACACTACTGGTGAGTTTAATATTTTTTGTCTCCATTCCATGATGCACTGAGCCACTGCAAGTTTCTCATGCAGTTGGACTAGCACAGTGGTGCACCAGGAGATTCTCCTACAATAACCTTGATTACTGGTAAATTATGGGGTTCAACTAAACGCCACAAAAGTAGAGAAATATGGCATTATGGTTTCCAACCCTAACTCCCCACCCCAACCCTGCAAGTGGCAAAAGGAAAATCACTAGGGTTTTGGGTCTCTGGAGTCTTGGCAAATCAGCGGAGGGGGTCTTCCTTGTGGTTAACAACCCTAATGCCCACCCGTTTCCCGAGTGAACAATGTCAAACGTGACCTCTTTTCTGAAAACTACAACAGATTGTGTTGGAAACATGTGGAAAGACATAGTTCTTTACCTTTGAAGAGTGTATCACTGTAGGGCACTGGCTTGCAGCTGTACCTTGTGCTTTGGACAGGTGAGCATTAGGGTTGACAACCCCAATGAATACCCTACCATTTGCTGACAACTAACAGACTCCCTGTTGGGCACAGTTATCTAGTCTGTCCCTGTATGTATCTGACTGTGATTACCTATTCCAGTTTTAGTTTTCGCTGTATTTTTTGCATTAATTTGTTCAAAGACCAAATGTACCTAAATGTTCTCTTTCTAATTCTATTGCCTTGTTTGTCTCAATCCTCTGTATAATCACCTACTTGTTCTAAATGTACTAATGTGGAATCTATGTAAAGAGCCCTGAGCCCAAATTATTAATCCGAGATCAGAAATAAATAAATAAATAAATAAATACAATTCGGTAAGACTCCAGAGACCCACAACTCTAAGGTTTTTCCTTTTTGCTGCTTGGGGGTTGTGGTGGGTGGGGAGTTGGGTTTGCAGACCCTAATGTCACATTTCTCTACTTTCATGGCATTAAGTTGTACCCTAACTGGTGTATTAATGGAGTTTTTTTGCACAGAATATATATTATAGAGGCATGGTAGTGCCCCTATAGTTAAGGATAAGTAGGGAGTTTAAATTCCTAACTTTGCATCTTTATAGCTTCACCCCATTTCAACATAATTGCACAAGAAGTCTAGGGACAAGGTCTCTTGATTTGGCATGTTTCATGATGGTTGCATGTCCAGATTGTGAGACACAGATAGGACAAACAGTGGGAAAATTGAGGGGTTGGGGGTTGCTGAGTTTTTTTTTTGCCCTCACTGACAGCCCTGACGGTTTGGAATTTTTTTCTGAATTTTTTAGGGTAGAAGGGGATTGCCCTAGAATGGTGCATTTTGTTAGTTTGGTGAAAAAATATTGATCCATTCCCGAGTTATAACGATTTGAAATTTTGATTCTGAGCATGTGCAGTTGGGTACTTCATTTATATGTTTGGTACACAAGAATAAATTGGGGCTCATGACCAAAGAATCTTTCATGAGCCAAGATTCTTCCTTCTTGAGTCAAAATTCTTTCTTCATATGGCTGCTATCTTGTTTTTGATTTTTTACAAAAATAATTAAAAACACATAAAAACAATGCATTTTCAAAAACAAACACTTGAACCTATGTGCAATCAAGCCCGCCAGGATGAAGCACAGTGTCACAGGTTTACTGCATGACAAAAGGGATTAACACCCATTGATATTGTATTGTTTGCTGCAGTAACTCTACTGCAGAATTCTGCAGTGCTGCGCTTCATCCTGCTGGGCACCACTGTACATGGGACCCATTTAGCTAGATTCCTGTTATTTTTTTGTAAATATTAATGGAAACATTGTTTCTGGGCACCCAAAAATCCATGTATGACAACAGTGTGACTTTCCTGAATTCTGAACCATCAGCTGGAGTCAAGCTGCTGGTTTCAGTTGAAGCAGTGAGCTGGCAATCCCCTGCTCTCTCCATCTCTGCCTGTCTGTCATCTGTCTGTCTATCTATCTATCCTAAATTAGTAGTGGACACAAGTGCCCACCCCTGGTGCCACTTCTGTTCACCCACTCCTTTCCAGGTTGCCCACCCCTCTTTCTCATTATACATACATGGTGGCACCAAGGTGCCCATCCTCAGTGCCAGTGAACAGTGGCCCAACATTGGGGTACCCAGTCCCCAGGGTCAGAAAGTCTCCTGCAATAGAGAAAACTGTCCCTCATTGAATTTTTTTTAACCTGTAAAAATAAAATGGTCCCTTGCTGATTTTACCCCCACACCCCACCCATCCCACCCTGACCTCCTGCTCAGCACCCACCACTCTCCCTCACACCCTCACTCATCTGAACATATCCCAGAATGCAAATTGTTTCCCTGTGTTCTCAATATGAGAACAGACAAACTTTCCAGAATTGTGTAGCCACACTTGGAGTCATGCTGCTGGCTGCACTTGAAGCACTGAACTATTGAGTCCCTGCTGTCTCTCTCTCTTTGTGTGCAAGTCACAACTAAACCCTGTACAGGGGCTGGACTTTATAGGAGCAGAACTAGATACTGTTCAGGGAAAGGCATTCCTCCCTCAGGAGAGGGAGGCCAATTTGATAAAACTGGCAAAGTCCTTCAAAACAGGGCAGCCAAGATCTGCCAGGGACTTCCTGCAGTTATTAAGACACATGACCTCTTCCACAGCACTATCTATCTATCTATCTATCTAGCTATCTATCTATCTCTTGCTCTGTCTGTCTATCTCTATCTATCTGTCTGGTTTGTCTGTCTGTCTATCTATCTATCTATCTATCTATCTATCTATCTATCTTTCTGTCTGTCTGTCTATCTAGCTATCTATCTTTCTATCTATACTAAATTAGAAGTGTACGGGGGTGCCCACCCCTGCTACCACTTCTCTTCACCTCCCTCTGCTCCAGGTCACCTGCCCCCCCCTTTCTCATTATATTCATTGCAGCACCAGGATGCCCAGCTGTGGTGCCACCCAACAGTAGCCTGGCACTGGAATGCCCAATCCCCAGTGTCAGAAACTTCCCTGCACTAAAGAATACCATCCCTCATTGATTTTTTTAACCTTTGAAAAAGAAAACAATCCCTCACCGATCTGACCCCCCACATACCTGTTACCTACTCATCCTGACCTCCCACTCAGCACCCACACACCCCGACACACACACCCTTACTCACTTGAACATGTCCCACAATGTAAATCCACCCTCTGGTTGAAGACACATCTTGCTGCTGAAACTGGTGACTGCAATTCTCTTTAGCAAAAACTGAAAAACCAATGTTGTAGAAGTTACAATTAAACAAAATTCTAATGATTGTTCCCTTCTCTTTTAAGTATTCTTGCTTCTAGCTGCATTTTTTTTGTCAAATTATTTTACAATCTATTTATGCATCTGTACTTCCTGTATTTCTGAAAATGATCTACAGATGAGAATATCTTAAATAAGCTATGACAGAAACAAAATGAATACTCAAGCACAGTTCTTCATACATCAATCTGTTCACGCCAAAATGCAATAGATGAATGACATTTACAAGTTAAAAGATAGCAGTAGTATGCAACTATTAAACATAGCATCATTGTCATCAATTGGTTTGAGTCCTTTCTCATAGACAGGAAGTAGAAGATAGTGATGTGGAGTTTCTGCTCCTGCCTGAAGCCCCTGCCATGTGGCATTCCCCAGGACTTGATCCTGTTGCCTGTGCTGTTTGCAGTGTACATGCTTCCCCTGGGTAAGATCAATAGATAGTACAGCTTGAGTTTTCACTGTTATGCAGATGACTCCCAGCTGTACATGTCATTTGCACCCAGGATGAGAGATGCCATGGAGGTGCTTAATAAATGCCTCACCAAGATCCAGGACTGGGTGTCCTCTTGCTGGCTGAAAGGCAACCCCGACAAGACAGAGGTGCTAGTGATTGAGCCTGGTCATTGGAGGGACATGGGTGCTGCCGGGATGGGAACTGGGTTATTCCTTGGCTGTGCTACTTTGACTGCATCTACCACGGTGAAAAATCTGGGCATTATCCTTGATGATGGACTGACACTTGAAGCTCAGGTGTCATCCTTCATCCAGAGTAGTTTTTAACACCTGAGTAATGTTGCCCAGATCAAAGCCTTGATTCAGCCTGATTACCTGCCCTCACTGGTACCCACTTTTGTGATGTATAGACTTGACTACTGCAACACTCTCTTCCTTAGGATCAGTGGAGGGGGTTCTCAAGCACCTGCAGCTAGTGCAGAATGCAGTGGCCAGGTTACTGATGAGCCTTCTGAGGTCTTGTCATGTGAGCCTGGTTCTGCGTGATCTGCACTGGCTGCCGAACAGGTGGAGAATCATTCTTCAAGGTGGGCTTGCTCACCTATAAGGCCCTATATGGATCAGGTCCTGGCTACCTGAGGGACCTCCTGACTCCTGTCCTCCCTGTGCACTCACTCCACTCCTTGACCAAAGGCCTCCTAGCAGTTCCCAGGGCCCATCTGAAGAGCTCTGAAGATTGATCATTTCAGGCGGTGGGTCCTGCATTGTGGAATTTGCTTTCAAAATCCCTGAGGGAGGCTTCATCAGTGGAGGTGTTTAAGCGGGGTCTGAAGACACATCTTTTTAGAGAGGCATTTGCAAACTGTTTACAAGCCTTAGAAATAGCTGAATGCTGAGTTGTCTATTGTAAATAAAATTGAATCTGGGTTTTGCTATAGTCTGTTGTTGTTGTCACTGACTTATGTTCTGTATTTTATGGATGTTACTTATTCTAACTCTTGCCTCCCTCTACAGGTCCAAGAGCCTCAGGGGTGGAGCGCTTGATAAATAAAATGTTAGTTCCATACTTACTTACTAGCATGTGTATAGCTGATTTTCAGTTACTGAATGTTATGGTAAATTTGTAGAGGTAAGTGCATAGAAAACATCAGTATACTGTAATGCAATACCTTTATGCTATCTTTCTACCATCATTCTTTTGCTTTTGGATTTTCCTTCCCAGACTTTCTTTTCCCCCTTTCACCCCCCCACACACACTTTGCACTCTCTTACTGATCTGTTATTCTTATTTACTCTGACTGTAAAGATTTTTTATTCTTCAATAAGTAGGATTTATTATGAATGATTGGCTATCAGACCGGGCAAACATAACTTCAATGAGTAAGTAATTGATTTTTATGTTACATCTCAGCCTCCCTATTTAACTGAATAGGCACTGTTTAAGTAATCGGGATTTACATTAGCAGAGCTGTATTTATAATAAGAATTAACTGAATAACTGCCATTATGATTAATATAGACTAAGATTTTAAATGAGCACTTAAAGAGCTAGTGTACTGCCTGGAAACTGCCTGCAATTAATTTTATCTTTCAAATGTAGTCAGCTATCACTTGTTATAGCTCAAGTATCTTTTTCTTTTCTGTTTGTTAATTAAGAGATTTACCACCTGGCAGTACTGGGGTGATGTGTGGAGTAGCACTTTGTCTGGAGGAAAAAAAGTCAGAGGCCGGCCCGGTGGCATTGAGGGTTGAGTCACTGGACACCACACCTCGCATCATGCCGGCAACCCGGGTTCGGGAGCAGACCTGGATCATCGGGGTTTGGCAGGGATGGAGAGGGATTAAGCATCCATAGGACTGCTCTCCTTTTCCAGGGAGGGGGGTGCATAGCCATCGAAGTATTAGAGGCCCCTTGTGGAGGCAGAGGGTGATGCAGTGTTTCCTGGAAACACAGGGTGATGTGCTGGGGCAAATGCCGGCAAGGAGTGCATGCGGAAGCACGAGCTCCTGACTCTTGGTGTCATTATATGCCTCACACGTCTGGGGCAACTCGAATAGGGAAATGGGGCACCAGTCATGGTGCAGCATGATGGCCTCTCGATGGGGATGTGTCGGCTCCGAGGGGAGCACAGCAACATTGGATCTGGTCCTGGTGGATGAGCGGGGGGCTCACTTCCTCCCTGCCATGGAGGGGTAAACCATGGGGATGAAGCTGCAGGACCCGAATAGGAGCCGAGGAAGGTCCTCGAGATGGTGGCTGGAAATCAAGGAAGATGCTAAGACATGGAAAGGTAAGACTGACTGGTTGCCCAGGGGAGAAAAATAATTAAGAAATAAAAAAAGTCAGTGCTGTTCCTTCCACTACTTCACTGCTGAGACCACACTGACTATGACATCACTAGTAACCAATGAGAACCATTTCTCACTGCCAGGTTTCACTTTCACATGAAGCAGCAGGGACTGGCTCTCCCTGGTTAATTGTGATGTCACAATTTCCTGCATTTTGATTGGTAGCTTGTGAGAGTCACTGCTCAGGCTACAAGGATTGTGGTGCCTCAAGGTGTTTGGTCTCATTTCTGATGATGTAGTGGAAAGAATGGAACTGACTTTTTTTTCCTCCAGACAAAGTGCTGCTTCACACATCATCCCAGTACTGCCAGGTGGAAAACCTTCTAATTAACAAACAGAAAAGGAAAAATACTTGAGATGCAAGAAGTGATAGCTGACTGCATCTGAAAATTACCTTTAATCCCATGCAGTACACTAGTACTTTAATTTGCACTTGGCATTCATTTAGTTAGGTGGGCTTTGGATTTACAAGTGTATTAAATTATCCTAAATCTTGTCAATATAATATGCACATTTTTTACATGCTATAAATTTAAACAAATGTATTTAAGTATGTTTGAAACAAAAAGATAAGTGTTCCCCTGATGAATCCTCACTGTTTGGAGGTGAAATGCTGAATTATTCTTATTTTTTTTACTGTCTCAGTGCTAATTTACCAGTCTTACTATACTGTAAAATATAATTTTGACATGGATGCCTCCACATGCAGGGATTATACACCTTTCAAGATTGCAAACTTTTGTGGTGCCTGGATTCATCTTTAAACAGGAGGGTCTGTGAAGTATCAGGGGTCCCACCAGCTTTCCTCACATTCTCCTGATATGCTTTTTTTTTATAACAAAGGATTCTGTTTCATCCCCTGTAAAGTAAGACAAATTTGGTAGCCAGGTATATAAGAAGTCTTTGGGATCAGACTCTTCGGACCCTTCTTCCAACCCCATCAACCTTATGTTTACAAGCTTGTTTGTGTTCTCAAGGGCTTCTCTCTGGTAATGAAGCATGGAGGTTTTTTTTTTTGTTTTTTTTTGCACCTGTTTATGATTGCAAATAGTGGATGAATTGATATTTTCATCCATACTAATAGTGATCTCTGTTGCAACCTAAATCAAAGTATTTTGAACCCTCAGCCCCACCATGATGGTTTTGATTTTTGCATAAAAGGCTCATACTGCACTTAACACAGTGTACCATGGAGCTCAGATGAGGTCACTCACAATCAGTTTACTTCACCCTGCTCCACTACCCTTATTGGCTGGTTGGTAGGAAGATTTTGAGCCACTGCTTGCTGGTGGTTTGTGTATTTGGCCCATGATTCAGTTCACAAATCCAGCAAAAATTTGAGCTACCTGGTATATCCAAGGAAATGGATTGTGATGTATTTTGATGCATATTCATAGTTTTCAAAGTTGTATGTAATAAAAGGAAAATGTATTGAACTGAACTTCGGATGAAGTTCTCTCTTTATTTGGGGGGGGGGTACTGCTGGGCTGCTACACTGACAGTGGTATTTACCACTGTTGATTTGTTTACTGGGTCATTTCTGTGTCATGGGTCACTCATAAATGGGTAGTCAGTGCAAGGGTCAAACCGGTTAATAAATACATAAATAAAGAAAATGTGCTGAGCCACTTCAGGCCAAGTCTGCCAGTAGGATAGGGACCTAAATCACATGTACAGTAGGAAGCTGCATAGATACGAAGAAAGAAATCCTTGGTCACAGAGTCAACATGTTACAAGTCATTCATTTCTTCCACGTAAAAGCTACAGTACTTTGCTACTGTATTCATTGATTTATTTTATAATGCAGTTTTTTTTTTTACTATCTCGTATGATTTCATGTATTGAGTAGGATTGTTTCTGATTGTGGTACATATTTCTCCATTCTTGTACAACTGACCTCCCGTAGTAGAAATGCCTTTCTACTGTATTATTACAGATTAAGTTTGTTTGACTCGTCTGTATTTCTAGTTCAAATACTTTCATCTTTGTCTCATGAAGGTAACCGGCATAGTAGATGCTCCGTGTGTAAAAGTAATCCTTTTTCTAAATTGACGTTATGGAATTGTTTATGAAAAATGGATGGTTTAATAGGAAACAAATAAAAAAAAGCAGAAATTAAGCAAATAAATATAGGACTAAATCAAGAGCTGTGTGTATTTACAATGGCTGATATGATGAAACAAGCTAGCATGCTTTTAACCATTATGTAAAGAACACAACCTCCCTTCCCCCACCTCAATTCCCATACATTCTTCTGCCTACTTGTGTACGGTATAGCAAGTGTGTAACAGTAAAATAAAAGACTGACTCCTGATAGTGTTGAGGAACTCTGCATTATCAGAATGGGTAATTTTTTAAGTATAAAAAACTTAAGAATTTAATAGCTCATTTCCCAATGTATATATTGCTTCTGAAACACTAATTGTGTTGCAGTGTTGCTTCATTCAGATTCAACCTGCTCACGAGAAAAAATGTATAACAAAGTTGCACAAGTGACTGTTTAAATATGCTTACATTAACTTGATGCAGGAGATTTGTTTTGCATGTTCTATGTAATGCATTACAAATGTTTATTATAGTTTGGTAAACAAATACATAGTAGAAATAGTGGTGACATTTTGCATAATGGCCTTTTACTCTACAATATACAGTAATACTCCATGACAATTTAAGACAGATTCAAAATCTATGATACCAAAATTACAACAGTACTTCTGTGTGCAGAAACACAGGCCCCTGAGAGGCTGTGCCTCTTCAGCCACAGGTGTAAGACATACACACTGACTTCTTACTCCAGAAGGGCAGGCACCTGTGGGGTCAGCAGTTATACTGACAGATGTACTATTGCAATGTGGGTATCATGGTTTCAGCAGCAGATCTAGAAATTTTTCAAGGAGGTAGAAGTTTGTCAGTTACGCAGCTACATATAGAAAACCATGCAGTAGCAGATTATGCTGTCTAGCAAGGTAATTTGGGTTGGCGTACAAAGTGCCATGGAATAAGGACATCTATCATGGGCATCAGCTGTGGCAATGGCTGTCAGCTGGAGACTCTGCCCTCGTACAAGCAGATGAGACTGTCAACAAAAGAGGTTGCTCCAATCAAGGGGCAGCCCAGATTATCATGGGACCCACTGGAAAGGAGAGGTGAGGCAGGAAAGCAGGGGGAAGGGTGAAGGAGCCAGAAGAATAGGGAAAACAGAGAGAAGAGAGGGGAGGGAAATCAGGCAGGAATGAGGTCACAAAGGGGGAAGGAGATCAGGAATGAGGTCAGAGGGGTGAAGGGCAAGAAGCTGGGGGGAATCAAGAGCCCAGGATTGGTCAGAGGGGCACAGGAAAAGGGGGAGCTAAGGGGGGTTGATAAGGGTCTGCTGAGAAGGGAGAGCCCTCTCTTCTACTGCAGCTGAATTTAATTTCATTTGCACAGAGCTATCTGGAGTTTGGGGCTTAAGAAACCTAGGAACTCATGTAAGGTGTGGGAGCAGTGGGCCTGGTAGGCTGAGGAGGTCTATGGGGGCCCAGGGCATGACACACAACTTTAGAAAAAAATACATATACAGTAAGTAAATCAGTAAAAAAAACAAAAACAAAACACAGCCTAGGGGGTACTGCAATGTGTACGGTGAGTAGTAAGTATCTAAGGAAGGTATAAGTAAGGCTAAAGAAGGACTAGAATGAGTGGATTGCTCAGGTGAAATGAACTACCAGCCATGCGTATAAAATGTAACTGCTGTTCTGTCATTTGTTTCTCTCCTTCACTGGCATTGCAGTGCTTTAAAATGGTAAAGGTAGTGATTTTGAATGTGAGCTGTGAGTATGGAAATGGACAGCATATGGGGGCCGAGTGGGTGGCTGGGGCCGGCCCGTCGTCTTATAGTTTTCAGTAGTTTTGCTGCAGAATGTTTGGGGGTCGCCTTGCCGTTACTGGCCAGTAGCATGCAAGGGTTCCAGTTTTTGGAGTAAGGAAGGATGACTCCGGTTTGGCAGTGGTGTGGAGCAGGTGATGAGCCAGTCCATGGGGGAATTCCATGGAACACTGGCTGAGGCGCACCGCAGCAGTCACTGGGGCAAACTGTGATGGGAGGGTGATATCTGGCTTTCTGGTTGGCTACAGGGTGGTAACCGCATGGTCAAGCCGTGGCTGGGTGGTCCTGGGGGAGGGACCAATCGGGACAACAGAGTGGGGGGAGGAAAACTTGCTGGGGCCTTACTGTGGGCTGCTTATGCAATGAGACGTGCTGGACAAGGGATTTTGCAGGCCTCTAGCCATACTTGGGGACATAGGATGAATGAAGGCCTGGCTAAAGGGGAAACAACAGGGCCAGGCCTGGTAGGGGGAGGCCTCACAGGGAATTGCTCCATGTGGCATTGGTGGCCGGCGATGGGGATCCGTGACTAGGCCAGTTGGCAGGCCTCCTTTCAGCATGCAGTGACTTGTGGTCACCATCTTGGCCCCACATGCTTGCAGGCCAAATGGTCAGCAGGGCTTTTCAGTGAGACACCAGGCCTGTGGACAAGGGGAGATGTATTGTGGCATGGTGGGGCAGGCCTTCGGGGAGACTGCAACGTGGGGGCCAAGTGACTCACCACGAGATGTGGTGCATATGCAGGAATTTTTACCACAGCACATTAGAGCCGGGCCAAGGCGAGGCCCTGGGGACAAGAGTTTGCTGGACACCTGTCGGCAATGACAGGGCTTAGGCATGGGATGAGAGGGCAAAAGACTGGGGGGCAAGCAAGAAGGGGCAAAAGGGGGGCAGCTTGTTTATTGTCGGCAGGTCCAATGGGGTCTGGTCGAGGCCGTGCATTTCTGGCTTCTGATGGGGTGTGGGGAGGGGCATGTAGTGAAAGGTGGAATGGGGGACTGCAACGGGATGTAGCCATGGTCTGGGACATGGCTGGGCTAGGAACGAGCATGCATAAATGGAGGGGGGTTGCGGGATTATGCCCTAGCTTTGGAATGGAGAGTGCAGAGAGACCCAAGGCAACTCCTATACAGTGGAGTGAAGCTCAGATTGCACAGTGTGGCAAGGCAGCACCAGCAACTGCAGGCAATTGCCTTACAGGTGAATCACTGGGGCCCATGGGCAAGGGCATGCTGGATCCCCTGAAGGGGGGCGGCCATGCAACAGTGCAAAACAGGGATACCTGGGGTAGGGAAAGGGAGCAGGCCATGGGGAGCCCAGGAGCCATGCATAAAATGCTGAGGCTCCCATTATTTCCGGGTGGAAAGCATGGAATCCTGGCTCAAGGAGCCGAGGAGGGAGGGAGGAAGGGAGGGAAGGGAATAATAAAAAAAAAAAAGGGGGTTGCAATGCCAACTGTCACGGTTTGTTGTAATTAGCAGCATGGCACCAAAAAAGACACTGAAGCAGAAGCCCAGTGAGGCACTGGCTAGCAAAGCTGTGGAGCTGATGGATCAGGTGCAGGTGATCCTGGAGAAATCTCAGGCAGCTGAATAGAAGGAAAAGAAGGTGGACAAAAGGAAGGAGCCATCAGCAAGCAAGGAGAAGGCCAGGAAAAGGGTGACCAGGCAGAGCCCGGACAAGGGTGGTGAGCCTCATCCAGAAGAGGGTAAGGTCCCCTTGGTGGACATCACAGTGGAAGGGAGCCTCAAAGGTTACTAGACAGGGATAATGAAGGAGCAAGGGGATAAAGGGTGGGAGGAGGTAGACAAGACTTGGAGGGAATTGCAGAAAGAGAAAACAGATCAAGGGACAGCAGGATCAGGAGGGGTGACTGACAAGAGAGCGTATGGGTGACCGCCGGGTATGACACTGGGTGATAGAAACATAGAAACATAGAATTTGATGGCAGATAAGGACCGCTTGGCCCACCTAGTCTGCCCATTTTCCTACCTAACAGATAAGCTGCAGATCCTAGTTAATCAACAGCTTACTTCCTCCTACCCCCACTAGGACTGCCTTATGTCTGTCCCATGCATTCTTGAATTCCCCCACTGTTCTTGACTCCACGACCTCCTCAGGGAGGCTGTTCCATGCATCCACAACCCTCTCCATGAAAAAATACTTCCTCACATTACCTCTGAGCCGTCCCCGTCTGTCTTCAAACTGTGCCCTTGTTCTTGCACATCTCTTTTCTGAAAGATGCTACCCTCTTGGACTTTGTTGATTCCTTGAGGTACTTGAAAGTTTCTATCATGTCCCCTCTCTCTCTTCTTTCCTCAAGGGATAATATTAAGCTCCTTTACTCTTTTTTCGTATGTCTTCTGGTGCAGACCCTGCACCATTTTGGTTGCCCTCCTCTGGACAGCCTCCACTCTGTCTATGTCTTTGAGGAGATGGGGTCTCCAGAACTGCACACAGTACTCCAGATGGGGTCTCATCAACTGTCTGTACAAAGGGATAACAACTTCTTGTTTTCTGCTATTGATGTCTCTTCCTATGCATCCCAGTATCCCCCCAGCTTTCCTTACTGCCTTCTCACATTGCTTGCCTACCTTTAGGTCATCTGATATAATTAACCCCAGGTCCCTTTCCATTTTTACTGTTGTCAGTATCTCACCCCCCATTGTGTACTCTTCCCCTTGGTTTTTGTTTCCCATGTGCATTACCTTGCACTTCTTTGCATTGAATCTGAGCTACTATACATTTGACCATTCCTCCAACCTTGCCAAGTCCCTTCTCATCCTTTCTACTCCATCTTGTGTATCAACCCTGTTGCAGATCTTTCTGTCGTCTGCAAAGAGACATACTTTTCCTTCCAGTTCCTCTGCAATGTCACTTATAAAGACATTAAAAAGGACCAGTCCCAGTACTGAACCCTGCGGTACCCCGCTAGTAACCCCCCTTTCTTCACTGTGTACTCCATTTACTACTACCTTTTGCGTCCTGTTGTCTAACCAATTTTTAATCCAGGCTACCACCTTGGGGCCCACTCCAAGGCTGACAAACTTGTGTATTAATCTTTTGTGTGGGACTGTATCAAATGCCTTGCTAAAATCTAGGTAGGCCATGTCCACAGCCCCTCTCTGGTCTACTACTTTGGTCATCCAGTCAAAGAAATCTATTAGATTTGTCTGACATGACCTTCCCATCGTGAATCCATGCTGCCTTGGGTCCTGTGCCCCACTGGCCTCTAGGTACTCAACAATTCTTTCCTTCAGAAGTGATTCCATCATTTTCCCTATCACTGAGGTCAAACTAACTGGTCTGTAGTTTTCTGCCTCTGTTCTGCTCCCACTTTTGTGAAGAGGAATCACATCTGCCCTCCTCCAGTCCTCAGGTACCACCCCATCATCCCATGATTTGTTAACGAGAGTAGTCAGAGGTGTCACTAGTTCTATCCTTAGTTCTTTTAGAATTCTTGGGTGAATCCCATCAGGCCACATTGCTTGGTCCACCTTCAATTTTATTAGTTCCTTCAGAACCCTTTCTTCTGTAAATGGACTGGTATCTACCCCCATCTTCAGAGTGTTTCTCTTGCTTGGTTTAGGTACCTCCCCTTCCTCTTCCTTTGTGAATACTGAGTAGAAATATTCGTTCAGTATGCCTGCTTTTTCACTGTCCCCTCTACCCACATTCTCTCCCTTTATTAAGCCTCAGTATCCCTCCTTTGGTCTTTCTTCTCCCTAATGTACCTATAAAGGTCTTATCCCCTTCTTAACAGAATTGGCTATCTCCTTTCCTCGGTTTGGGCCTTTGCTATTCTGACTGCCTTCCCAGCCTCTTTCTGCTTTAACTGACAAAGTTCTCTGTCCTGCTCCTTCTGTGTTTCCTTATATTTCCTGAATGCTATCCTTTTCTCCTTAACCTTCCCTGCCACCTCTTTTGAGAACCATAGAGGTTTTTTCCTTCGTTGTGTTTTATTGATTTGCTTTACACAAAGGCTTGTTTCCTCTGTGATGGCTGTTTTGATTACTCCCCTTTGTTGGGACAAAGTCCCATTTACAACAAAGTCCTGCATTTAGAGTGTTGTGCTAAACATTAAACAATTAACATATACCAATACAATAGGATAAAAAAATACAAAAGAAGAAATCACATCTACACAAATTACTTTAAAAACATATACAAGAAGACTTCAAACAGTCAAACAAAAGATTTTTAAATTTAAAAAGATTAGTATTTGTCTTCAGTGGACTGTTTTGATTACTCCCCATTGTTCCTCCACCCCTCCTTCTTGCCTGTTTGCTAATGCTTTTCTAAGGCACTCTCTCATTTTCCCAAAGTCAGCCCTCCTAAAGTCCAATACTCTTGCTTTTGTATGGCTTGATTGTATGGCTGTGTTTATCGTGATCATGTGTCCGAGGCCCTGAAAGAAAAAATCTGGAAGAGAGAATATGTGGACATGTTTGCCCTTGTTGATAAAGACACGGCAAAGAAGTACAAGCAGAAGGAGCCAGTGGGGAATTCAGAGATGGCAGTGGCATTGGCCATCATCGGGAAAACCAGTGAGGAGATCTCCAACAAGGGGAAGACATTTGGGACCTGGATGGAAGGTTTTACACATTTCAGTGCTATAATGCTACAAAAGAAACCGGAGCTGGCCATCCTGCTGCTCACGTACTCAGCCAATATAAGGGATGCATACCTGGTATGGTCTGCCTATGGTTGGCTGGTGTATGATTTGATTTGATGTTTAAAATTTATTTTTTCACCAGAAATAACATTTGTTGGGACAAAGTCCCATTTACAACAAAGTCCTGCATTTAGATTGTTGTGCTAAACATTAAACAATTAACATATACCAATACAAAAGGATAAAAAAATACAAAAGAAGAAATCACATCTACACAAATTACTTTAAAAACATATACAAGAAGACTTCAAACAGTCAAACAAAAGATTTTTAAATTTAAAAAGATTAGTATTTGTCTTCAGTGGTTCTGGCAGTTTATTCCAACTTTGTGCTATACTATTCTGAAGTGTACTATCTCCCAATCTATTAAAACTTCTGTACATTGGAATATTATTTAATACATTCCTTGTTTTCATGTATATTTCGTTATTTAATTTTCTTTTTACTTATTTATACAATGGATGATGATATTTTTTATGTAATATCTTATGACATGTAATAAGCCAAAGATAATTTTCATCTGGTTGAAGCCAATTTAAGTTTTTATAAATTACACAATGGTGCAAGTTTTTACCATTACCAATAGCGAATTTTCCAATCCTATAATAAGCTTGAGTAATCAAGTTTAAAGCTGTTTGGGTCGAATTCATATAAATTATGGAACCATATTCCAATACTGGTAAAAGCATCTGTTTAGCCAACCGTTCTGTAGCTACCAATGGTAAACTACCCGCTACTCATCTGAGAGCCCCCAGTCTCCTATTTACTTTTTTAGCCTGAATTGATATGTACTCTGTATATGACATCCTAGCATCTACTTGAAATCCTAAATATCTATATGTAGGTACATTTTTGATTTCTGTTCCATCTTGAAGGTATAATTGCATCTCAGGCCCATTTCCCCTGTATTGACCCACTGAAAACAACATACTCTGTGTTTTTTTTGAGTTAAGAAGAAGGCCGGAATCACTCATCCATTTTTCCATTTGAAGCAGATCATATTGAAGTTCATCTATCATATCTGTGAGATTGTCAGCAGGTGTCACCAGCACAGTATCATCTGCATGCAATCTCACTTCACTATATCTAATAACATGAACAAGATCATTAACATATATGTTAAATAATAATGGTCCCAGAATCACGCCCTGGGGAACACCCCTCTCCAGTTTCCCAGGGCTTGACACCAAGATTCCGCATGCTACACATTGCTGATGATTGGTCAAGTATGACTTTAAACACTGTAAAATTTGCCCCTGAATCCCTATAGCCCTCAACTTTTCCAAAAGTAATTTATGCTGAACCAAATCGAAAACCTTACTGAGATCCACAAACACCGCCCAGTACTATTCCCTTGGTTCATAGATGTTACCACCAAATCATTAAATTCTAACAGGGCGGTGCTTGTAGATCTCCCCTTCCTGAAACCATGTTGATTATCTGTTAATATGACTTTAGATTCTAAATAGTGATTCAGCTGCTCACGTACTCTGCGTTCTAAGATCTTTGATAAAATTGGCAAAAGAGTTATTGGCCTATAATTTGAGGGAGTTGTTTTATCACCTCCTTTGTAAATGGAAATAATCTTTCCCATTTTCCAAATTTCAGGAACAGTAGAACTACTCAGGCTCCAATTATACAAATAGGTTATAACAGGAGCTATTACTTGTGCACCCAACTTCAAAAAATCAAGGCTCTATACCATCAATACCTCCAGATTTATTTGAATTTAAATTTTGTAAATCTTTCACTATGTCATTCTCATATATTACCTCAAATCTAAATTTTTTTATTTAAAACATCTGCCCTGTCCTTTACTGGGAGAGGATCTAATACATTAGAAGTTAACTTTAATAAGTTTAGATCTGGTAGATCCAAAAAATAGGTATTGAATATATTTGCTACATCCCTTGTATCAGTCTCTAGCTCCTCTTCTTGCACCAAACTTATATTATTTACAGTTTTATTTGGAGATTTTAAATCTGCAATAAAATTCCAAAATTGCTTAGAGTCTGAAGTATTATTTATTTTATTCCAATGGTATTTATTTTTTGTATTTTTAGTTATACTTTTACATTTGTTCCTCCATTCCATAAAAATATTCCAGTCTTCTACCTTTTTAGTTTTTCTAGCCCTTTTCCATGTTCTATCTCTCATCCTTAAGTTTTTTTTATATTATCAGTAATCCATGGATCTTCCTTGTTTCTTTTAGTTTTCCTTACTAACGGAGCATGGTACTGAATTGTGTTCAATAACATGTCATTAAACTCCTGTATAGCCAGTTCTATGTCTGGTATCAGATATATTCTCTCCCAATGAATTTGCTTCAAATGATTTATAAAAAAATGTTCATTAAACCCCTTGAAGTCTCTACACCAATATGTACTTCGCTGCTGAAAAATAAAATGTTGTATCTCAATATTACAAATGATGGGGTTATGGTCCCCCAAATTTAATGGTAATACATCCCAATTTTTTACTAAATCCTGAGACACAAAGAATAAATCCAAGACTGAACTCTGATATCCATTTTTTGTGTGTCTAGTGGGTTTTTGAATGATTTGATTTAGCCCCAAAATAGCAAAAGTATTCTCCAATTTTTTACCTCTGTTCTGAAACCAATCTGCATTAAAATCACCTGTCAGAATTGTATGTTTGTCTTTTATCTTTTCTAAGATTAATTCTTCTAGTATATCAAATAATTTATTTTTAGTTTTGGGGGGTGCATAAAAGACTCCTACCACTAACTTCATTGTAAGTGATTCAATTAGAAGACAGTCAATTCCCTCCTTATTTATACTTAATAATATTTCATAAGGATCAAGGGTATTTTTAATAAACAACATCACCCCCTCCCCTTTTTCCACTATCTGTCTGCTCTAAAGTATATCCAGAGAGTTGAATTTCCTCCCGTGTTACACCAAGATGCAACCATGTTTCTGAGACTACTAACAAATCATACTCAGTTCTAGCTACC
The DNA here is from genome assembly GCA_016271365.2 of Neoceratodus forsteri. Taxonomy (NCBI): domain Eukaryota; kingdom Metazoa; phylum Chordata; order Ceratodontiformes; family Ceratodontidae; genus Neoceratodus; species Neoceratodus forsteri. The sequence goes on from CM028133.1 coordinate 783,479,751, forward strand.
CATGCTCTATATTCATCCATCTTGTGCACTATACTTCTGACATCTTCGTGGACCATAGAAAGCTGTATAACTCTTTTACAATCAGGATCTGGGTTTAATTCAATATCTCCACTTTGTGTCAGTAGTATTATGCACAGCATGTTGGTACTCCACGAAACATTTAATTTACAAAAGGTATGTTTAACACAGAGTAACCTGTCATGGTAATGAATTCCGTTAGTAAAATGATTTCTTCTCCGAACAAAATTGTTCTCATGCATGAAACAAAGGTTATCTGCTGAATACAAACTAATTGTCCTAGTCATATTATTTCCAACCTCTTTGATTTCAGATATGCTCACTACAACTAAACTCCATACCAACCATCCCCCCAAAGACATCTGCAAAACAAACCCATTCTTATTGACTTATACTATTGTGAATTATAGAAACTAAGTTATTTTTCTCCCCAAGTGGAGCTTGCGCCATGGTGCTCATGCCTGTGATCGGCACGAGGCTTTGTAGTGTAGAAGCCCCCGCGTTCTTCAGTAGCCAACCCCCTCGTGCACAATGCCAAATGATTCAGGTGCAGTCAATCTGCAGATAAAACAATATGAAAGCAGGCAGTTCACTAGCAGCAGTGTTTAAAGTAATAGACTGGAAGACAAACACTGGTTTAAAAAGACAGATACAGATATAGGTGCAGTTCTCCTCAAAATGGCCCGACTGTTATCCGGCATTTTGCAGCTCTCACCTGCCACCTCGATGATGTCTCACAGTCACAGCTCAATATTCAGGGGTAATTGGCATGAGGCTTTGTAGTGTAGAAGCCCCCGCATTCTTCAGTAGCCAACCCCCTCAGGCACAATGCCAAATGATTCAGGTGCAGTCAATCTGCAGATAAAACAATATGAAAGCAGGCAGTTCACTAGCAGCAGTGTTTAAAGTAATAGACTGGAAGATAAACACTGGTTTAAAAAGGCAAATACAGATATAGGTGCAGTTCTCCTCAAAATGTCCCAACTGTTATCAGGCATTTTGCAGCTCTCACCTGCTGCCTCAATGATGTCTCACAGTCACAGCTCAGTATTCAGGGGTGATTGGCATGCGGCTTTGTAGTGTAGAAGCCCCCGCATTAGAAATGGTGAGAAATTCAGGCAGAGGGTGGCCTCTCATGGGGATGTCTGGTGGGACGTAACCCTTGTGGAGCTCTGGATAAGGACGCTGTCCACTCTGGGAGGTGTGCGGGGCAAAGGGAGGAAAAACTTAGGGGGCAGAAGCTTGTTGGGTGTACAATAAAGTGAACTGCATGTGGGCCACTTGCAAATTTAAACATGCCTGCTCAGGGTGTCGTCAGATGCAAGACACAAGGCGAGAGGTAGGCAGGTGGCATGGGCAGCCAGCCTTTTGCAGGGGGGCAGTCTGGGGGGAATAAAAAAGGAGGACATGGGGCAGGGAGGTCATTTCAGGTGGGAGATGGGGGTAAGGGGGGAGATAAACCAGTGAGGGTGGGGTGGGGTGGATGGGGACACTCATTGGCCTGGACACCGATTAAGGAGGAGGTGGTTAGGGAGAGGACCCGGGGTACCCCAATGAGAAAGCTGGGAATATACTGAAGGAGGGTTTTCTGAGAGACTTTAACCTATATTTTTCAGGGGTACGGAAAGCCATGCTTGCAAAAAATGTGGCATCTGTCAAGGGCAGGGAGGAGGTAGTGGAGAGTAAAATCAAGAAAAAGAAAGAAGCGGGTAGGATAGAAGGGCCATTTCAGGTTCCTCCTTTCAACAATTCAAGGGTGTCTCCATTGGGGATAGTCCCCAAGAAGGCCAAGGGGGAATTTCACCTGATCCACCACCTCTCCTACCCGGAGGGGGAGTCTGTCAATGACGGGATTTCCACTGAACAATGCACAGTGGTATATGACACCCTGGACAAGGCAGTGGACCTGATCAGGGTCACGGGTGGGACTTGGATGGCAAAAATGGATATTGAATCTACTTTCCAGCTCCTCCCAGTTTGGGAAGAGGATTGGAAACTTTTGGGTTTCCAGTTCCAAAGGCAGTACTACTTCGACAAGGCCATGCCCATGGGGTGCTTTGTGGCCTGCGCCACATTCAAAATGTTCAGCACGTGGCTGCAATGGGTCTTTACCACGTGGCATGGGCATGGGGCAGTAGTACATTATTTAGATGATTTTCTTTTCATTGGGAGGACCGAGGGAGGTATCCATAGGATGCTGGTAACATTTGAAGAGATATGTGACAAGGTGGGTGTTCCTCTAGCGGGGGGAAAAATGGTGGGGCCCGCTCGACGTTTGGAATTTTTGGGCATTGAGCTGGATCTGGATGAACAATGTTTTTGCCTACCGGAGGACAAGGTGGACAAGCTGCGGTAACTCACACGGGGGATGAAAGATAGGAAATGGGCCCAACTCAGGGTAGTCCAGCAGCTACTGGGGCATATGAATTTCACCTGCAGGGCAATCGTCCCAGGCAGGGTGTTTACCAGACATTTAGCAAGAGCCTCGGCAAAAGCCAGATTTCCACATCACTGGGTGGAAGTGACTGCAGGGATCAAGGATGATCTCTTGGCGTGGGACGTGTTTTTACAAGGATATAATGGTGCCACCTGTTGGAGGGAGGGATGGACAATTGGGAGAAATTGCAGCTTTTTACTGATGCGGTGGGGGGTCTGGGGATGGAGGCATATTTCCAGGGAGAGTGGATTTCAGAGCCATGGCACCCCAGGTAGAATGAATTGGGTTTGACCAAGGACATCACATTCCTGGAGGCTTTCCCAATCTGGGTCACATTAAGGGTTTGGGGGCACAGGCTGCGGAACAAAAAAATACTGTTCCGTTGCAATAACATGGCGGTGATGACCATCATGAATGGACAGTCCAGGTCCATGGTGACGGTCTTGAAGGTAGCCAGGCAGTTGATTTGGGAAGGTTTAAGGCTTCACTTAACTTTAGAGCCAGGCACATGGAGGGGGTGAGGAACAACATTGCTGACAGCCTTTCACATCTCCAATTGGACAGGTTTCGGGAACTGGCACCATCAGCAGCAGCAGCAACACAGAAGTCCTTGGTACCACAAGAACTCTGGAAGAATGGATGGAAGGAGCCCAGCTACTGTTTCAGAGTGCCAGGGCACCAAACATGCTGAAGGCCTATGAAGTGGTGTGGAGGAACTTCCAGGTTTTTCGAGGGGGTCTTGGGCTGGGGGTAAGCGGCCCGGAAACGGAAGCTGAGATCATGAGGTACATGGTGTCCAAGTGGGAAAGGGGCATGTCTGGGGCCACGCTGGGAGTTCATCTGGCCAGCATTGGGCTGGTATGTCAGGTAAGTGAGTGAGGGGCACCGAACCTGGCTCCAGTGGTGTGTCACATGCATCAAGGGTGGCTGAGGCTGCAGGGTAGGAGGGCAGATGGACACAGGCCCATAGAAGTGGAATTATTGGAGAGGATTGTAGCCGTGTTGCCCTGCGTCTGCTCCTCTGCACAGGAAGGGCAGCTGTTCGAGGCCATCTTCTGGGTAATTCATAAAGGAGCATTCAGGGTGGGGGAGATAATGGTGCATACAGGTAGGGACGGGGGGCAGTTTGCAGATGGGAGACATTGCCTGGTCAGAATCCTCAGCCACGATTTGGCTGAGGTGGTCAAAAATGGACCAGGAGGGCAAGGGATGTAGGGCGGAGCTATGCAAAGCAGGAAGGGAAGGGAATCTGCTGGTGGCTGCATTAGGCAGGTATTGGAAGGACCGGCCAGTGGGGAGAGGAGTTTTCCTCTGGCATGGTGGTGAGGAGTCGGTCACGGCCGCCCAGGTTATGGTGGTCCTGAAGAAAGGTATGGCTTTCTTGGGGGAGGAACTGGGAAGTTTCTCATTGCACTCTTTCCGCATAGGTACCGCCTCTGATATGGCTAGGGGGGTACCACGGGAAATTCAGAGGGTAGGCAGATGGTCATCACAAGTGTACAAGAGGTACATTCAGCCATGACAACTAACATTGTGTACTTTTTGTCTCCTAGAGTCTGGCAAGGAAAAGGTGGTGTGGGTAGTGGGGCATTAGTTCATCCACTGGACAGAGGAGTGGGCCTACACCACGATGGGGGGAATACAATTGAGGCAGGATCCAGTGCGGACAAGGATCATATGGCTGGGCCGGAGGGGCCTGAGATGGATGGGCTTGCTGCTGCTGCTGGATGAAGAAAGCTGTTTTTACCCATCTCCAGACCTGATCGTGGTGCACCTAGGGGGAAATGACTTGGGCAGATTGCCGTGGGTGGACTTGGTCCACATGATCTGGAAGGACCTGTCCATGATAAAGGCCAGATGACCATGGGTGGACATTGCCTGGTCAGAGATTATCCAGTGGAGAAGCTGGAGGGGGGTGATGAATCTGCTGGCAGTCGACAAAGCACATAAGAGGGTGAACCATAGGCTAGCAGAGTGGGCTCAGCAGATGGGAGGTGGGTACATTACCAAGGGTTTTATATGACACCACAGGGTGGTACAGAGAGGATGGGGTGAATCTGTTGGGGGCTGGTAATGCAGCATTCATGGGGGCCATTAGGGAGGCCGTAGAGACCTGGCAAGGCTAAGGAGGGGCCCAGGACCTTGTTTTTAATGGGGAAGCCCACATGTGCCCCCAGGGGCCAATGCAGGCTAGTGGGAAAAAAGGTAGGGATTGGGACCGAGCCATAGGAAGGGTATGGCTAGGCCAAGGGGGCTCCCTATGGGGTAATCACATCAAGGGGGAATAGGGCTGGGGGGTCAGGTGGGGGGGACACCTGAACCCAGAAGAAGAAATGGCAAAAGGTGGCACCGGGTAGCCACACCTGGGCCACATGAAACAAGGACGAAATAATAATAATAATGACAATAATCTTTATTTATTTTGCGCCTTTCAAATGTCAAGGCACATTATGAAATATAAAACCTCATAAAACAACAATAATAAATACATAAAACCATAAAATTACACAGTTAATCACAGTAGGCCTTACTCCATAAATACGTTTTCAATGCCTGCTTAAACCCTCCCAGGGTCATGCACTCCCAAATCAGATGGGGTAGAGAATTCCAAAGGGTAGGGGCCACATGCACAAATGCACGGGCCCCTGAAGATTTCAAAACTACCCTTGGAATCTCTAGTAACCCCTTGTCTGTTGAACAGAGCAATCACTTGTGGCAGTAAGGAAGCAATAGCAATTTCAGGTAGTCAGGGCCGAGTCCACGTAGGGCTTTATAAGTCAGTAATCCGACTTTGAAGGTGATCCGCCACTGAACTGGCAGCCAGTGCAGTTCGCGCAGCACTAGCATGATATGGGAAGTCTGGGGAGTCCTTGTTAAAAACCGGGCCGCAGTGTTCTGCACCAGCTGCAGGCAGTGGATATCAACCCCCACAAGACCAAAGTAAAGGGAGTTGCAATAATCAAGGTGCGAGGTCACAAAGGCATGGATTAATGTAGGTAGATCACTGGATGGAACAAGGTGCTTGATCCTAGCAATGTTCCGCAGATGGTAAAAGGATGATTTAACGATGCCCGGCACCTGAGATTGTAATGGCAGCCCATCATCAAGTATCACTCCTAGGTCACGCACCCATTCAGAGGTCAAGAGCTGGGAATCCCCTAGGAAAAGCCCAGAGGGATGACTCACCCCTAACCCCCCTATCCGGCATCCAGGATCCACAACCATCACCTCAGTCTTCCCTGAGTTCAACCTCAACCAGCTGGAATTCATCCAGTCCAGGATTTCAGCAAGGCAGTTATTAAAAACCAAGAGAGCTCCATCCTGGTCAGGTACAAAAGACAGGTAGAGCTGGGTATCATCTGCATAGCAATGAAACCTCAGCCCATACCATCTTACAATGTCTCCGAGGGGGCAGCATATACACCATGAATAACATGGGGGAAAGCACAGAGCCCTGAGGAACCCCACATGACAGACAGAGGGGGTCAGAGGAATATATCCCCAATACCACCCTCTGAGTTCTGACAGTGAGGAAGGACTTAAACCATCCGAGAACTGAACCTGTCAGTCCACAGATGAACGTCAGGCACTCGAGCAGTACCCCATGATCCACGGTGTCAAAAGCTGAAGAGAGATCCAGAAACACCAAGATGGACTGGTTCCTTTGATCTCTCACCATCAGGAGATCATTGAGCACCCGAACCAGCACAGTCTTGGTACTATGCCTCTTTTCGAAAACCAGACTGGAAGGGTTCCTAGATGCTATAGATGGTCAAATGGTTCCCCAGTTGTACAGCCACTACTTTCTCAATTATCTTCCCCACAAAAAGGAAGTTAGAGATGGGTCTATAGTTTGCCAGACAGTCTGGGTCCAAAGAAGCTTTCTTCAAAAGGGGAGTCACCACAGCCTCCTTCAGGGAGCTAGGAAACACACCCGACTCAAGGGAACACCAGACTATTTGCGCTAAGACTGGGCCGATATTATCACAACAACCCATAATCAGGGAAGTTGGGCCTGGGTCTAAACTACAGCACATAGGGTGCATACCCTGGGCAAGCCACATAACATCCACGATCTCCAGCCGGTTGAAGGTACTCCAAGAGAAGTGAGGGACAGTGACCAAGTGCCGATCATCAGCAACTCCCATAGAGTGGGTCGGTCGGATTTCCGGCCTGATGTCGGCCACCTTATCATCAAAGAACCGAGCAAGCTCCTCACACTCCAGTTGTGAAAAAGCTCTCCATACCTGCAGACAGGCTGGGTTGCACAGCCTATCTACAGTTCAGAAGAGCTGTGCTGGTCGGTTCTGAATGGCAGCAATATCTCTGGACAGGAACGCTGCCTTCTTACAGGAGATTTCTGACTGGTAAAATTGATAATGTTCTAACAGTCTAAGATGGTCAACATCTAGTGCGGACTTCCACCAACGACGTTCCAACCTTCATCCTAGTCACTGCAAGTTCCTCAAAGTCCCATCAAACCATAGGGACCGACGGCGAAGGGAGAGAGGACGAACATGGACAGGAGCAACAGAATCCAGAGCTGCAGTAATAGCCTTATTATGGGCTAAAACCAAAACCTCTGGATCCCTGCTTGCCATAGGAAATTCCAATAGATCAAGTGCCACTGCTAGGCCATCAGGGCACACATCCCGAAAAGGGTGGTAACTGACCACCTCCACAGGGGTAGGCCTACGAGGGGGGGTGCAAAAATTGAATCTCACAGTGTAGTGGTCGGACCATCTGATGGGTTCCACCCCCACATCACAAGCCTTGATCCTGAAGAGGAAAACCAGGTCAAAAGAGTGGCTGTGTTTATGAGTAGCAGAGGTAACAACCTGTGTAAGGCCCAGTGATGTCATCAACTGGAGGAAGCGTTGACCAAAAGGTGACAATTCGTCATCGATCCAGGCATTGAAGTCACCCAGGACCATCAGCCTGGGTGATTCAAATGCCAGATCGACCACAAAGTCCGCTACTTCCTACGGAGCAGGTTCTCGGCCCCTGGTGGACGGTAGATGAGAGCCATCCTGTAACCTCCACCTGCTACTATGGCACACTCAAAAGACCTGGCATCCTCAGTTGGTACACTAGTGAGACACAATTCAGTCTTGAAACAGACTGCAGCCCCTCCTTTCCTGTGATCCAATATTGATCGGTGAATCACCGAAAGCCCAGCAGGAATCGCAGCCTCCAATATGGGACCCACATTTCCATCTAGCCAGGGTTCGGTGATGCACGCCAGATCCGCAGTCCCCACAAGATCCACAATAATTGCTGTCTTGTTCTTCACAGATCCGGAAGGCTTTGGCCTAAAGAGTGTAATGTGAATATGGTGTATGTGGGGTGTTGGAAACCCGGATGTTGTAAATAAGTAATAAAGTTGGATGTGAAATGACGGTCATAAATGTAAAGGTTTCTACCCAAAATAAACTTCAGATGGTGAACCAAGGAAAAGAGGTGGTATGGTCTTTCCAGGGGGGCTTCAATGACAAAAGAGGTTGCTCCAATCAAGGGGCAGCCCAGATTGTCATGGGACCCTCTGGAAAGGAGAGGTGAGGCAGGGAAGCAGGAGGAAGGGGGGAGGAGCCAGAATAGGGAACACAGAGGGAAGAGGGGTGAGGGAAATCAGGCAGGAATGAGGTCATAAGGGGGGAGGGAGATCAGGAATGAGGTCAGAGGGAGGGAGGGAGGCAAGAAGCTGGGGGGTCAGGAGCCCAGGATTGGCCATGGGGCACAGGAAGAGGGGGGCTAAGGGGTTGATAAGGGCCTGCTGAGAAGGGTGAGCCCTCTCTTCTACTGCAGCTGAATTTCATTCCTTTCCCACCACCCACCCATGGAGAAGGAACTTTGTTGGGTGCTGACTCCGAAGGAATAAGGCATGGGTTGCCTGGTAAGGAGCAACAGGGCACATGGCAGTGCCAATAAGACAGCAGGGTTGCTGGATAAGAGCAACAGGAGATGCAATATGAGGAAGAAGGGGAAACAAGGTAGGGATAGGGACTGGGCTGTAGGAAGATGCGGCTAGGCAGGGGAGGCTATGGGGGTAATCACCTCCTGGGAAGTGGGGAGGGCTGGGGTCAGGTGGGGGACACCTGAACCCAGAAGAAGAAATGGAAAAGAAGCGGAAAAGGGTGGCACCGGGTAGCCACACCTCTGCCACATGAAGAAAGGATGGAAGGCTTCAGCCTAAAGATTGTAATGTGAATATGATGTATGTGGGGTGTTGTAAACCTGGATGTTGTAAATAAGTTGTAATAAAGTTGGATGTGAAATGACGGTCGAAAATGTAAAGGTTTCTATCCAAAATAAACTTCAGATGGTGAACCAAGGAAAAGAAATGGTGTGGTTTTTCCGGGGCTTCAATGACAATAGATGCTAGACCCGTACTGCCATAAAGGGTCAATAATCAAAATACTATAGGCAATGCATTCTGTGCCTCCTCCATGTAATAGGGACACATATGTAAGTGCTGTCTAGCATGTATATTACCTGCTACGTACTATATATGGGTGACCTCATTATAACTCTTAGCTGACTCAGAACCACTTGTAACTCAAAGTGGTACAGTTCCTTATAATGCCTTCCACGATACATTGTCAGCTATACCACGTATGTGGGTAATCCCTATTTAACAGTTTTACAGGTGTTAGAGTTGCAGGTGCTATGAATATGTTTTCTTTTTTGTGATTAGGTTTGCTGATGTTACGAGGTAGTAGATAGCCTGTTACAAGACGTAATACATAATCTATAATCAGCTAACATTACTCATAGGGGTTGTAAGTTTCAAATGTGCTTATATTCTGTGTCAACCTGCGTGTTCCCTGTGTAGCTTTTCAATTATGTTTAACTTCTTCCTTTAATCTCCCTGAAGTGCCCGTTCACAATTACTAGAAATACAACCCCCAAGAAGTGTTTTTATACAGCAAACTTTTTAACCTACAAACAGGACGCTACATAGTTCTGCAGGGTAATAGTTTCTCTTGTTCATTGTTTTGCTAGGGATCGCTATATAAAACAGTCCTAAAGTACCTTACCTAAACAGAATGTGGCTACTGATATGTGTATCATTTTTACCCTTACTGAGCATACCTCCATTACCTGAAGCTAGGATCCATATATGCAATTGGAGCTCTTATTTAATGTAGATAGCATTGATACATTGCCTCAGTTCTGGTCACTAAATGATATACAGCTAGCAAAATTACTGACTAGCACTATCGCATCCAGCTATGTGCCCATACTAGAGGCCTATAATGATTTAGTTACCAGCAGACAGATTGTGAGTGTTATTGAAGCTCCAAAATGCAAATCCAGTGCTAGATATAATATGTGTGTCCTAAAAAATGCTGTTTACTTAAGCAAACAAATCCTTATGTCTTTGCTACTCTGCTCTGAAAATATTGAAATAAATCATAGATCCACATCTCCAAACCTAACACCCTCTGAGTTTGCAAATTCAAATGGCATAAAATTCTTGACTACTAACATCCATAATGTGTTGGGTAAGTTGGATAATTTAAAAAATTGGACTTCACACACAAATCCTGACATGCTTTTTCTAACTGAAACTTGGCTCAGTGCCTCTGTAGACTCCAATATGGTGTCTCTTCCTGAATACGACTTAATAGGCAGGATCACTGTGTTTGTAGTGAAAGTATTGTATTCTATATTAAGAAAAAGTTGACGTCCTCCTTAATTGACTCCCTATCCAAACCATTTACTTTTGAATATAGTGCAATTAATGTAACTATCTCAAATAGTGATTCTTTCAATGTGATTGGCTGTTACAGGTCCTCCTACAGCTGGAGTGGACATCCTGAACTGTTTATCAAAATTCACTAGTGGTAATTATAATGAAACTCTTATTCCAGGGGACCTAAACTTTGACTGGCCCACCCCAAAGTCACATGAGTTAAAAACATTATGTGATGAATTTGATTTTACACAGCTAATCTTAGAGCCCACCAGACCTATCCCCCCAAAAATCCTTCAAACTCCTCTTTACCAGATATTATGCTAAATAACAGACCCCAGAAAATAGTCACAGCTGTCTTCAATTATACACCTAGTGATCACAATGTAATGGCTTGTGCTAGGGGAACTAAAAAGTTATATAGAAATCCCTCATTTATTCATAAACACTCTTTCACTGATTTTACCACAGAAAAATACCTCTACCATTTGGCAGCTCCAAATTGGCAGGAGTTTTACCTAGCTCCCTCAGCACATGTTGCACATGAAATCTTTACTACTAAAGTACTAAAATTCATAAACCAGCTTGCTCCCATTACCAAACGTAGAACAAAAAAAAATTTTGCTTTGTTTTCCAGTGAATTGAAACATGCTCTGAAGGGCCAAGATCTGCACTGGGCTAAAGCTATAATGACTAAGACAGCACGGGACTGGGTTATTTTTTAAGCAAAAGAGAAACAAATGTACAAAATCAGTTTATTTAGCTATAGCAAACTACTATCTAGCCCTGTTGGAAGAAAAAAAAGTCTACTCCCTCCATTTTCTGGAAAGCTACAAAATATATGGAAGGAGGGGCTCCTATATCAGGAACACCTAGACAAAGACAACTCAATATAAAAAATAAATTAATTTCAGACAAACAAATAATAAGGGAGGAATTAAATTCACACTTTGCATCTGCTGGGGGGAGGGGGGGGCTTTTGATAACTCTCCTATAGCTAGCATCCTTGTAATAACCACAAATTGCAAAATCCAACAATTGGCATCTCTGACCTATTCCCGTTTCAACCTTTCTCCTATCTGCAGGTGGAGCAGTTTCTCCTGAATTTAGCCCCTAAAAAGGTCCTGATGCTGATGCTATTGAGCCAATATTCCTAAAAATGGGGTATCCTCTCCTTACAGCTCCCTTAACCCACCTCTTTAATTTGACCGTAGCAAATTGTGAAATCCCACGCCTGTGGAAAACAGCTCACGTTATGCTGGTATTCAAATCCAGAGATAAGGCCTTAGTAAGTAATTACCAACCTATCTCCATTTTCCTGGTTATGGCAAAAATGTTTGAAAAACTACTGAATGCTCAGATGAAAGAATACTTCGAAAATGTAAGTGTTATTTCCCCTGTACAATCAGGTTTTCACACTTAACATAGCACATCAACTGCCTTAGTTAAAGTTACAAATAATTGATATTATGCCCATGATCAAAAACTTTCTAATGTGGCAATTTTCCTGGACCTCAGTAAAGCATTTGATACTGTAAACCACAGTATTCTTCTGGAAAAAAAAAATCAAGAATATTAGCATAGGTCTAAATGCAGTAGCATGGTTCAAAAAGTATCTCACTGGCAAACTACAACAACTAAAGATGGAAAGGTTATTATCATTCTGCACCTGCATATGCAATGAAGTACCACAAGGGTTAATACTTGGATAACTTGTATTCACTATCTATACTAGTGATCTCAAAACTGATATCAAAAAAGCAAAACTACATCTTTACTCTGATGACATGGTTATGTATGTCTCTAGTCCTATCCCAGTTATGGATAGGAATGTGTTACATGAAGAGTTTTATAAGCTTCAAACTAGCTTGTGTGCATCATAGCCAAAAACCAAGTTTATGGTATTCTTGCCTACACCATTTTTGCTCCCCAACAACAGTAGGTATTCCAACTGTAACAGGAGATAGATTACAGCTAGAAGCTTCCTTCAAATATCTAGATATATGGATGGATAACAATCCATCTTTTAGCATACACATTGATAGTCTCTGAAAAAAACTGCATCAGAGACTAGGGTTCTATTATCAGAACAAGGTCTTTTTTAGCCCAGAGAACAGAAAGAGGCTCATTCAGTTGACCTCCCTGCCACTATTAGACTATGGTGATGCCATTTACAGGAGTGCCTCACTTTCACACCTTTCTAAATTAGATGTGCTGTGCCATAGAGCACTCAGACTTATTTCCAGCCTGCATGTGAGAAAGCATCACTGTGACCTTTACACAGTAGTGTCTTGGACTTCGCTTACTATTAAAAGGCTAAGAAACCTTCTTATGTGGGGTATACCATTAGGAGGGTGACTGAATCTTGTTGCCATGATGCCAGCGAATGGATAGGGTCAAATGCTATTGTTGTGACTTGGATGTTGTAGCATTCAGTGTTTTGGTCATTCTAGCTGTAGTCTGTATGTTAGAGCACAGTGTATTTAGAGTGCTCACTAACACTCAGTGCCTCTTGTGTTCCTTTCAGTCTGCATCCACATTATTGACAGTCTCACTATTACCATTGCTTCTTAAAGTAACTATGACCCGAAGCTGGGTATAATTATTGGTAGGAGGTGTGGAAGGAAAAGCCCCCCTAATGGGGTGTGTGGGGGGAAGAGCCCATGGCAGCAGGTAAGAACTGGGTATATAGCTGAGTGTGTATATCTTGTGGTACTGTGGTATTATTTGTATGACATTTGTTTTACTTTGTGTTACTTTTTGTCCTTATGGTATTCACAGATAGTGTCAGATGACATATTCTGGCACTGCTGTTTGTGCTGTCGGCATAATGCTTATGCTCTTATTTACATTGGCACATTCACTGTCACACCAACATGGGTGAATCCATATGCGGTCCCTAAAGGCAACGCAGAATTTGCTGCCATCTTATTTATCAAATCTACTCCAAAAATCTACAGGGTCATATAACCTCAGAAAGTGCAATATAATCCTGTTTGATGTCCCAAGCCATCATTCACAAATTTGGTAAGAGGGCTTTTAACTGGATGGCCCTTTCTCTTTGGAATGCCTTACAAGACTCGCTCAAAATGTATTCACTTGCTAGGGCTGCTCATTTTTTTTTCACTCCGTATTTATCACTGTTCTTACTGCCCCCATTCTGTCCTATCTCTCAGACCCCTCAAGCATTCACACACTCCAACCACCATGGAGTCTGTTCCTAGAGTGTGCCACTCCAGTATTTTGTTCCAGCACACCCAGTTAACCCCCAAGTGGGGCAAGGAAGGTTCCCACTTACCTCACTCAACCTTCAGGGGAGTGCGCGCACAGCGGAGTCTGCCCTCGGTTTCTGTGGATGTGTGGAGTAGGGGGCTCATCGCCAGGACCGACTGGGGAGTTTTTTCCTTTTATCTAACTCCTGCTCCTCTGCTGATGTCGGCGTCCAAGGAGCCAATGAAACAGAAGCACACTGAGATGCGCCTCTGCTCAGGTTCTCAGCTGACGTCAGCCCCCCCCCAGCTGCTTTCCTGGTCCACACTGCCAAATACCTGTGGTCACCAGGAGGTGGCAGTATCATGGCTGGGCTAGCTCCCCCCCTTCCTGGAGAAGGAGAGCAAGACATTGGGTGCTTGATTCTTCTCCCCCTGCCAACCCCCAGTGGCCTGAATCCATCACCGAACCTGGGTCGCCGGCATAGCGCAAGGTGTGACTTCCAATGCCTCAACGTTCAGCAGCAGCAGGCCGGCTAGCCCATCTCATTTTAAGTCCCTTCTTAGTCAATTCTGCATTGATAAATGTGAATGTTGTTGAGAAAACAAACACAGGAAAATGTTGTATTATTGTGTGTTGTAATTTCTATACTTGTAGTAGCATATTGTTTTACATTTTGTCTGCCATATGTTTGTTTATCAATTTTTCTGCTATTCTTGTTTTTATTAGACTATACCTGTTAGCTAATACTTGATGCATCTCTTTAAGTTCTTTTTTCCGTATTCTATGAAATTGCACTATAAACCATTGTATGCTTCCTGTCCTACCCATGACCTCCTTGTAAATGAACACTGCTCAGTGGAACTCTTTTCCTGGTAAAATTAATAAATACAAATACAATTCATACAGTGTGCATAAATACATCTGTCTACAGAGATACAGGCCCCTTGGGGCCTTCTGTCTGGTGAAGCGCAGGCCCACATGGGTCCAGCACTTCTGCAGCAACATGTACTCATGCATGCTGTAAGACATACAGGGGTCTAGCTGCATAAGCATAGGCTCCTATGGGGCCTGTTCTTATGCAAATCCAGATAGAAATTCACAAAGGTAGCACATAAGTGCTAATGCATTTGTTTCATCTGGAAATTGTTGTATGTTGTTTGTGTTACCAGATGATGGCTGTCTAATGTTGCTTGTGTGCTAGTGTCCTTTTACTGCTTGGGGGGTGGGGGTAGGGAGTTTGAGTCAGAAACCTTAACACCACATTTCCCTACCTTTGTGGTGTTAATTGAACCCTAACTGGTCATTTAAAGCAGTTTTGCAATGAATATAAACTATAGTGGCGAGGTAGTGCCACTCACTATATTTAGGGTTGAGTTGGAAGTTTAATGTTAACCCCCATTTTTTGCACTTTAATAACTTCACAACTGTTGAATGGAGTTGCATGAAATTTTGCATGTGGGGTATCATGGGGTAGATCTCTTCACATTCCAAGTTTTGTTCTGGTCAGATGTGCAGATTCTGAGACCTGGATAGTGAAAAAAGTGAATTTTGTCGGGGTTGTGGTGGTGGTAGTGGCTGTTTTTTTGAAGGGCCATAGCACCCAGACGGTTTGGAATTTTAGTCTCAAATTTTCAGGGTAGAAAGTCGCTGGCCCACACATATGCCTTTTCCTGGTTTAATGAAAAAAATATTAATCTATTCCAAAGTTGTTGTATTTTGAAATTTTGGGTTCTGAGCATACTCGGTAAACACTTCAAAATAGCTGTATGAAATGAAAAAATCATTCTTTTTCGTTTGGGGCCAATCCCTTTTTCACGAGGGAAAAAATCCTTTTTTTGTTTTCCACCATCTTGTTTTGCTTTTTGTAGAAAACAAAATTCAAAACCCACAAAAATGACATCCTGCAGAGAGGCCAACACATGTCTTTCTCATCGCACTCTGTTGGGTGGATTCTGCACTTAACTATTGGAGAAATGAGCCTGTTTCTTTTTTTATCTTTTAAATCCTTTCTTTCATGACTCACTTCCACTTTTTTCATTTGGACATTCATCTGAAAATTTTTGTATAGACAAAAATATCATACAATAATTTTTGTATGAATGAAAATATCATACAAAAATTTTAGTACTAACTCAAAATGAAAATGTCATATGAAAATTTTCATATGAATGGCAATCTATAAAGATTTTCATATTATATTTTCCTCAGCCTTTTTTGTCCCACAGTCAAGCCTCCATCTTGAACCCCCCAAGGGAGCAGAATGTGCTTTTATAATCCCTGAAAAGGAGTATGCCTATGCCTACCCCCCTTTCAGCAAGCCCTAGTAGTGGAACATCAAGGAAGACTGGCACTAGTGAGAGAAGATCGAGAAGTCCCTCAGAATACACTGGGCGATGTAACCAGTGTGAATTTACCAATACTACCTATCAGATCTCTGTGAAGAAGCCCCAGATTAACACAATTTGCTGACAAGGTGCAAGAAGGGGTACTAGAAGTAAAGGAAGGAGGAGGAGGAGGTCAAAGAGGTATGGGCAGAGTAGCAGTACAGAATCAACAGAGGGGGAATTTCAGAGGGAACAACCAGTGTTACTATGCTCCATCCAGGAAGAACAATAGAGGGAGGTGCAGATACAGGAAGTAATGAATGATAATGCTCCCTTGATGGTGAAAAATGGTAATTTCGGTCCAAATGCATGGGTATCATTAATCCAGGATGTCAGTAATAATGAGGTCTTAGAAGTACAGTGTCTCCAATATAAGGGGACAAATGGACTTGTTGTAAATATGTCAAACTATGAGCTAACAGACACTGAATGCAAAATCTTGAATAAGGGTCTGTCATTTGTTCCCACCAACTATATTAATGAATTTGATACGGTGGTGGACTTACATTGATATGCACGTAAGCTAAACCTACAGATTATGTTTTTTAAAGAGAAAGAGGAGACTGAAAATGAGGAATCAGAGGTCAGTAACTCTGAACTTGGGAAATGAAATAACAAATCCACACACATCTCTCCAATGAATGAATGTAGGAGTGTTCCTAAAAAATTGTGAAAGGGAGGTCAGCAACCTGATGAAAAATCAAGGGAGATCAAGATGTCATAATGTGATGGAGGAGGAGAGAGAGGCTATAAAAGGGCTAGAAAATAACAGCGCCATCACCATAAAGCCCACTGAGAAAGGTGGGGCAATTGTGGTGATAGCAAAAGATAAGTATGAACTTGAAATTTTACAGATGCTTGATGATGCCTTGTTTTATTCCATGTTGCAGATGGACCCTACTAAATAATTCAAACAGATAGATGTGTTTTTGTATGGGGCTGTAAATGACGGGCTGATCAGTACAGAAGTGGGTGAATTTTTAACAGTTCAGTATCCCAGAAAGCCATGATATATGGCCTTCCAAAAATACATAAAAACCTGCATACACTCCCAATGCGACCAATAGTATCCAGTATTGGATCCCTTACTGAGCCCCTGGCCCAGTTCATGGATGACCACATCAAACAGATAGCCCAGGGATTAAGGGCATATATAAGGGATACCATGCATGTCTTGGAGATCCTAGCTGAGATAGAAATAGAACAAGAATGGCTACTGGTCACATTAGATGTAAAATCTTTATACTCAAACATTCCTCATGACCAGGGCCTTGAGGCATTAAGGGATGCTATCATTAAGGAAACTGATTATACAGGGGGATTCACGGAATTCTTATTGGGATTAAAGGAACATGTATTGACTAAAATGTGTTTTTGTTTGGGATGCAACTGTTCCACCAGATGAAGGGGACAGCTATGGGTGCTGGCATGGCCCCCAATTATGCGAATATCTTTCTGTCTGAATGGGAAAATCGAGTGCTATATGATCCAGATGTGAATCCATTCTTTGAACATCTGGACCTATTTAGGAGATTTATTAATGACATACTTATGATGTGGAAAAGCAGCATAGAAGAGCTGATGCTGTTTGTAAAATACCTCAAGAATAGTAACAGTAATCTGAGGTTTTGTGTTACAGTTAGTCAGATGAAAGTGACATTCTTAGATGTAACTATAAAAAAGGAGAAAATGGTAGTTTGGTAACAGGTCTGTACAGAAAAAGTACTGGCAAAAATACACTATTGCATTACAGTAGCTATCACCCCAAACATGTTGTAACTAATATACCAAAGGGACAATTTAGGAGGGTAAAAAGAAATTGTAGTAATTTGGTGGATTAGGAAAATGGATCTGAAGTTCTGGTTGAAAGATTCAGAACAAGGGGGGGTATACTGATAAGTGTATCTTCGATGCTAAGTTAAAAGTGGATGAAATGGATAGGGATGCTTTGTTGGTTCCTAAAAGTAAAAGTGTAACTAAAAAGACAAAATGTAGGGGAAATGGTCCTAATTTTATTATTACATTTTCCCACAGAGTACTGAGATGGTGAACATTTTGAAGAGAAACTGGCATGTGCTAGGGATCGAACCTGCCTTATAAAAAATAGCTAAGGAAGGACCAGTCATCACCTATAGAAGGGGGACTAGTTTGAAGGATCAAGTTGCCCACACTGTTGATGCAAGAGGAAAACAACCCAGCCAAAATAAGCAGTTACCTAAGGGGAACCACAGGTGTGGAAATGGTTCTGCATGTCAACATCTGCAGGTGGGAAATGATTTTTTTCATACAGAATGAAAGGTATTTGGTACATTCTTTTATAACTCATGGAACTGAAAATGTAGTGTATTTGGCTGTGTTTTTGTAACAGCTACTATGTTGGAAAAACCAAAAGGAAGCTGAGAGTCTGGATAATGGAACATTTACGGCATATAAAAATTGGAACAGAAGAAAATGCATTAGCACTGCATGTAAAGAAAGAGGGATCAGCCCATTAGTTTTTATTTACAGGGATTGAGAGAGTTGTTCTAGGACCCTATGGTGGTAACTTGGACAATAAACTGCTATGCAGAGGAACCTTTTGGCAGTTTAAGTTAAAATCAGGAAATTCACCAGGTTTAAATGGACATTTTCAACTAGCTCCTCTGTTGCATAGGAACTGATTGTTGATCTTGTTATTATGCTGCTATGATGGTCCTGTTATTGTATTTAACTTACAAATCTAGAAGTTGTGTCTATCAGTTTATGTTTGGGGGAAGGGTTTTTGTATACAATCTTTATTTAATTGTGTCAGTATTTAGTTATCGTTTTAAGTATGCAAATGAGTTTTTAAGCCTCACAGCACTATCTATGATATGGTTGATATTATGTCACAGTAAGGTATTTATATATTTTGCCTTTTTAAGGCTTTTATATATGATGTATATAATATATATGGTTAGATAAGGTAATGTTTTTTACCATTAATGTTGATAATGCACTTATTTATAGCGTCCACTAAATGGTAGTAGCGTCTTGAAAAAGCACTAGGGCAGTGTGAAACGTTGACATGTTTGTTGAGGGAGTGCTGTGCATATTTCTTGTTAATAAAGTATTTTTAAATGTCTCCTAGCAGTGGAGTAATTGGTCATTAAACAGGTAGCCGAGCAGTGTTTGTTTTATATCATATTTTTGTTTAAATGAAAATTTTCATATGATTTTTTCGTACATACAAACATTTTTGCAGTGAGTCTAAATGACAATTTCATGCAAAAATTTGAATATGAATTTCCATCCCCATAATTCTGTAATCTTTCCCTGGTGTCTAGTTGTACCCCCACCCTCCGATCTCCATCCCAGTAATTATTTAACTACTCCCTGGTGTCTAGTGTCACCTCCCACCCTTCCGATTGGCGTCTCCATATTTATTAAATTTGTTTCCCTGGTGTCTAGTGGCACCCCCACCCTCTGATCACAGTCCCCATAATTATTTCATATTTCCCTGGTGCCTAGTGGAACCCCCCACACCCTTCGATTGCCATCCCCTTAATTGCTTTTATATTTTCCCTGCTATCTAATGGTACCCCCAACCTTCCAATGGCCGTCCTGTAATGAATAAATATTTCCCTTGCATCTAGTGGCACTCTCCACCCTCTGATCACCATCCCCATAATTATTGTAGTGTTTCCCTGGTGTCTGATGGCACACCCTACTCTCCAATTGCTGTCCCCATTGATATTTTTTCTTTCCCTGGTGTCTAGTGGCATCCCCCCCACTCTCCAGTCACTGTCATGACTGAAACAAAGAAATGGTCCCTGGATGTCTTTTTTTTAAAACCTGTAAAAAAATGGTCCCTTGGCGATCCAACATCCCCACCCCGACCCTCACTCAGCACTTAGCAACCCACACCCCTACACCCCAACACACTCTCACTCACCTGAACAGGTCCCAGGGTAAAGATTCACTCTCTGATCGAAGACATGGCTAGCTTCTGGAAACATCAACTGCTATATGAGAAAGTAAGGTATGTGCAGTTCAATGTATTTTTATGGGGTTTTCAACTTTGATGCATAACTTTGCCATTTTGACATATTTTTAAACCAAATTTTCAACATGGCCTTTTTGAGACCCCACCTAATGAATGGTGGTGGAATTACACAAATCTGGCCCGAAGGTGATTTCACAGTCACTTGGTGAAATCACCTTTTGTGAGGGATTTGAAAATGTTTACCACCCTTGTTCATGAGGTGGGGTCATAAGAAGGATATGTTGAAAAATTAGGGTCAGAGGCCTGCATATTCAGATGAGATGCATGTCACATCCCTGGATGGGGATGCGCAGTCCATCGGGGGCATGGCCATATTCAAAGGCCACTGATCTGCCATGCACCCCCAACTGAACTGCCACACACAATATTGTGATGCACCTATGCAAATGAGGGGTCCCTCTTGCATATGCAGCACATCACAATATTGACCCCTTAAGCATAAAAATGGCTGTCTGCACTGGTGCACCGTTACACTTATGAAACCCTACTGTAACTATGCACAGGGTAGGTTGGTGCCCCATGCACATTCTAAGGCCGGGTACACAGTCCTCCCTTCCTCAGCCCCAATCACTGTTAATAATACATACTCACTGAACCCCATTTCCATAGTGTAGTGGCCCCCTCCCCAGCCCTGATCACTGTTAAAAATAAATTACTTGTCGAACCCCTTTTCCATAGTGTAGTGGCCCTCCTCCCCAGCCCTGATCACTGTTAATAATACATTACTCCCCAATCCCCTTTTCTGTAGTGTAGGGGCCTCCCTCCCAGCTCTGACTGCTGATGAAAAAATTATTCCCCTAGCCCCATTTCCATAGTGTAGGGGCCCCTCTTCCCAGCCCCAATCACTGTTAGAAAACAATATTCCTCTAGCCCTGTTTCCATAGTGTAGGGGCCCAACAGCCCTGGTCACTGGTACAATGATATAAACTCTTATCCCTGTTATCTGGTGGCTAGCAGTTCTCCCACCCCTCCAACCCAGTAGGCAGTAACCCACCACCCTGCACCCCCCATCCAAACCCGTGCCTCTGACTGGAACAGCCTTCCTTACCCTGCCATTGGCAGCTGCCGACTGATTGGTACCAGAGCATGTACAGTAAATAGTACACATTCATTGGTTGTCATGACAACCAATGAGCGTGTACTATTTACTGTATGTGATATGGTACCGATCAGTCATTTGTTAGCCATGGCAGGGTGAGGAGGGCTGTGCCAGTCAGTGGCATGAGTCGGGATGGGGGTGCATGGTGGTGGGTTACTGCCTACTGGGGAGGACCACTAGCCACTACGGAATGGGGTTAGGGGTTTGGATCATTGTACCAGTGATTGGGGCTGGAGGGGGCCACTACAATACAGAAATGGGACTGGGGAATACTGTTTTCTAACAGCGATCAGGGCTGGGGAGGGGGTGCTACACTATAGAGATGGGGATTGTGGAATATTGTATTTCTAACAGTGATCTGAGCTGGGGGGGCTGGCCCAGCACATTCCACCAGGCACAGCCATGCAAATTACACCATAATGGGCATGCAAATGGCCCCTTTGTGCCACACATGCCCAATGGGTTCATTTGCATGTTTAGGCTGAATATTACCTATGGGGGCTGCGGCGCATACAGGTAGGCACCACACATTACCCTATGGGCAGTCCTTAGCCCCAAACCCTGGATGCACTATGTGGAACATGGTGCCCCCCTGCTGGGCTTTGTGCATCCTGGGTCTGTTATTCAAACAGATTGCATGGTCTGTTCTGATCACACATTCTGTTTAAATATTGCACCAGAGCTGGCTGTCCCAACTTATTTGCGTGGCGTACTGTTATGCCCGTGCATCTGGTGGGCTCTGAATATGGGGACCAGAATATATAAAAATGGTACAGTTATGCACATCTATTGAAGTTTGGCTATGCTTGCTCATTACTTTGGTGATTTAAGATATTTTGACCCCAAATTTTCAACATAGCCATTTTTTACACCACCTCATGAATGTAACAGCTGTCATTTTATTTCAAACTATGGCCAAACTTTATTTTTGCACCTGTGGCATGGAACAGAAACATAGAAACATAGACTTCGATGGCAGATAAGGACCACTTGACCCACCTAATCTGCCCATTCCCTATGTATTGGATAAGCTACAGATTCTAGTTAGCCAACAGTCTACTTCCTCCTACTATTCACTATAATTGCCTTATGTCTGTCCCATGCATTATTGAATTCCCCAACTGTTTTTGACCCCATGATATTGCAGTGGTGTGGAATAATGTTTTGATGGGACTTCAAAATTTCCAGTACTGGGTACATGAGGTGGGGTAATAGAGAGGCTTTGCTGACAATTTGGTTACTGTTGTCCAACAAATATGCATCTATGGAGGGATGGGAAGGTCCTGCACTCCCACAGGCAAGTAAGGATATGATTACACTATCTCAAAAAATATGGATGGATGGGTGCACAGGGCCCAGAGGGTCCTGCACTCCCACAGGCAAATAAGTATATGACAATACTATCTCATAAAGTACAGAAAGTCTTTACAAAAAAGCTGCTTTAATGAAACATTTAGGGTTCAGACCAAAGTGACAAAAGTAGGGAAATATGGCTTTATGGTTTCCAACCCTAAACTCCCCCCCACCCAAACCCTCCACCCATAAAGCAAATCAGGGGTGCAGTCATCCTTGGGGCTGTCAACCCTAAAGCTCACCCCATTCTATACCTCCCCAAAACATACACATCTAATGGGGTGAACTTTAGGGTTGACAACACCAAGGAAGACTGAACCCGTGATTTGTTTTATGGGTGGGGTGGAGTTTTAAGGTTGGAAACCCTAATGCCACATTTCCTACTTTTCTTGCTTTAGTCTGAATCCAAAGTGTTGCATTAATGCAGTTTTTTGCAAAGAATAAAAATATACATCATAGGGGTTCAGTAGCACCCCTATAGTAAGGGCTGAGTAGGTTTTTTAATGTTACACCCCTTACTTTGCGCCTTAATAGCTTCAATGGAATTGTACACATTTTGCATGTATGGTCTGGTGGGCAAGGTTTCCTGACTTGGCAAGTTTAGTAATGATCAGATGTCCAGATTCAGAGATCTAGTATTTTGCCTTTTTTTGCTCTCACCTACAGACCAGATGGTTTGGAATTTTGTTCTGAGCTTTTCAGGGTACAACAGGCTTACCTTTTTTTTTGGTTTGGTGAAAACATATTTATCCATTACCAAGTTATAAGGATCTGAAATGTTGGTCCTGAGCATGCTCAGTAGGGCCTTTCATATATATCCTTTATGAAAGAAGAATTCAGACTTAGCTTTTTTCACGAAAGAAGGTTCATCTTTTGTGACCTGAAATTCCTCTTTCATGAGAAAAAATATTCTTTTGTATGGCAGCCATCTTGTTGTTTACTAAAGAAAATGAAAACTCATAAAAAATATGCCCTGGAGAAAAACAAACACATGAATCTAGCTAAACAGAATTGTGGTATTTGCTTTTTGGAAAAAGACTCTGAAATATGGTTTTGGGACAGCCTTAAAATCCTAGTTGGAAGGCTTAGCGAGGGGTCCTGATTTCTCTTTTGTGAGCAGACATTCTTTCTTGAGTCTCACTGTTAGCTCAAGAAAGAGGCATACTGGCTCATAAAAAAAGAGTGTAGAACTTAGTGTTTTTTATAGTTCTTTCATGACCTGAACTTTTTTCATGAGTCATGAAAGAACTTACAATAGAAGAATGTCAGCTCATGAAAGAAGAGGATGGGACTTTTTCATAGTTCTTTTGTAAGTCAAACTTCTTCTTTCATGAGTCACAAAAGAACTCATGAAAGAGGAATCTTGGTTCACAAAAGAAGAGGGACCATTGTTCTTTCATGAGATCTCATTAAAAAACTGTCCATGAGTGGAACTTTCTTGAATTGTAAAGCCACAGCTGGAGTCATGCTGCTGGCTTCAGTTGGAGCAGTGAGGTGGAGCGGTCAGTGAGGGCTCATATGAAAGGACAATATAAAAGAACTATAGTATAGTTCTTTCATATTGTTGTTTTGTGAGAACAGTGGGACTTTCCTAAACACTGAAGCTACAGCTGGAGTTGTGCTGCTAGCTTCAATTGGAGCAGTGAGTCACCGATCCCATGATCTGTATCTCTCTCTCTCTCTCTCTCTCTCTCTGTCACTTCAAGTCTCACTCTAACTATCTATATCAGGCTATCTATCTAGCTGTCTATCTTCCTACCTATCTAGTTAATCAGTCTATCTTTTTAATATTTCTTAAGGGGACCAAGGGTGCCCACCCCAGTACCACTTCTTTCGCCCCCTCCCCTCCAGGTCTCCCGCCCCTTCCCAATTTTATTTACAGTACTAAGTGTCTTGGTGCCCAGCCCCAGTGCCACTTCTCTTGCCCCCTCCCTTCACGTTGGCCATAACCCTTCCCTTAATATATGAGGCAGCACCAGGGAGCTCAACCCTGGTGCCACTGAAGATCATCCTGACACTAGGGTCCCCAATCCTCAGTGTCAGCATGTGTCCCCCTAACATAAAGAAAACTGTCCCTCACTGATGGTTTTTTCAGTGTAACCTGAAAAAAAGAAAATGGTCCATTGGTGATCTGATCCCCCAGACCCTACCCACCCCACCATAACCCACCACTCAGCATCCACCACCACACATGCCCCACACACCCTCATTCACCTGCACTTGTCCCACAGTGTAGATCCACTCTCTAATCAAATACACCTCTTGCTGCTGGAACCAGTGACTGTGATATGAGAGAATGAGGTAATTCCAGTCTCTAACTCTACCAGGTGGTGAAGGACTGCACCAGAGCTAACTATAAAACTGGTGCCAGTACCCTAATTGACTGGGTACTGACCACTCACCCAGACTGACTAACTGATGTAAAGGTATTGCCTGATGCAATCAGTAATCACCACCACCTAAGCTTGCTTTCAGCAGGGTACTCAGGAGGGACCACCTTGGGGCCTTGAAGGAGCACCTGGTCAAGCAGTACTGGAGTTCCCTAGATCACACTACAGACATCAACACTGCTCTGGACTACTTTGTAGCTCGGTTTAATAGAGCATGTAACATATATACCCCTTATGGGGAAAAAATGTTATGAGGAAGGATGGCTAAATGGATTACTCCCATCTCTGTTAGCACAGATGAGAGATAGGATTAAATTATGGTTCAGAGCAAAGGCATCTAGGACTCTGGCTGATCTCCAGAAATATAGAAC
Source organism: Neoceratodus forsteri (assembly GCA_016271365.2). Classification (NCBI taxonomy): domain Eukaryota; kingdom Metazoa; phylum Chordata; order Ceratodontiformes; family Ceratodontidae; genus Neoceratodus; species Neoceratodus forsteri. The sequence continues at coordinate 783,504,736 of CM028133.1, forward strand.
AGCACATAATAGATGTGTGAAAGTCATTAAACAGGCAAGGGCCAATTATTATAAGGAGCAGCAGGAAAGTTCATGGGCTAATGGGAGAAGGTTCTGAAACATACTTAAAGACCTCCTGGAGCACAGAGACAAGTCACCCCCTCAATGCTCAATGTTAGTGGATCCACCACCCTTGAGCCTGATGAAATGGCAAATCTGTTCAATGAGACCTTTACTGACCTCAGTGCAGTCCTCCCCCTACCTCCAGAATACCCCCTGAAACTGGCCAACTTGATGCACATGACCACAGCAACACTAGGATCCCTGAATTCTATTTTATAACCATCTCACTGGCTGACATGAAAAAATGTATCATGCATGTCCTAGGAAAAACAAGAATGGGGAGTGACACATCAGGCCTAAAACTAATTGCGCTCTTCCTTGATGAGACTGCCCTCTCCCTGATCAAAATGTTCAACATCTCCCTGTGCTATTCTCAATTTCCAAACACATGGAAAATAGTGCTTGTCACACCAGTTCACAAAAGTGGGGACCACTTTACTGTTGCAAACTATAGGCCCATCTCCATACTCTCCCCTCTGTCAAAGGCACTTGAAAGGGTAGTATCTGATCGACTGGTCACTAATCTCAGGAAATGCAATGATCAATGTCACCAGCAGCATGGTTTCTGAAAACTCCACAGCACGCACATGGCCCTAATCGAATACACCAGTTACTTCCATGAGGCCCATGACAATAGCCACCTAATTGGTTCAATCTATATAATTCTTACTAAGACATTTGACCTTGTCAATCACTACATCCTGCTCACAAAACTCTATTCCCTCCATCTCTCACAGGACACTGTGATGTGGTTCAATAGCTACCTCACGGACAGAAAGCAGCATGTCAAAATCAATGGGGTGCTATCTGATGCCAAAGATTTATTTATTTATTTATTTATTTATATTGCAATCAGTTTACAACCTTTGAGCCAGGGGCTCATTTCCAAAGATACCTCGTCAACAATGGTAGATAATACAGATAATACAGAAAGCAGGGTACATACAAAAGAAGAGCATGAGTATAAACAGACACGCATAAATGGCACATGGTTACAGCAAACATTGGTAGTGTAATACAGAGCAAAATATGGTATAATTGACAACAGGAGAATAACAGGGTTTAGCAGCATAACGGTATGTCATGGAAGTGTGATAACAGCCAAACAGGTCTACTGTGTCAGATTACAAGGAACGTAAGGCATGAGACAGGAACAGTACAGGTAAATCGATAGAGCAGTCACACCGTCACATGATATCAGATTACAAGACGTGAGGGCCTGAGACAGGAGTAGTACAGACAGGAGGTATGATCCAGTATTGGTACAAGTGGCAAATAAGTTAAGCATAAGCAGCATAAGGAATGCAACGTGGTTCGTTCTAGTCAGTAGTGATACAGTAGGCAGCGGGAATCGTGGCAGTAGTGAAGTAGTTAGAAATAGGGAAGCGAGGGGACGGAGCTGCCCAGAGGGCATTGTCAGTGAAGAGGGGGGTTTGAGCATCTGTTAGGCACAGGAGCAGCAGCGCTTGCTGAATAGCTCGCTTTTGAGGGCATTTTTGAAAGTGGAGATGGTGAGGATTTCAGTGATGGCCCGAGGAAGAGTGTTGTACCAAGCAGGGGCTCTATGGCAGAAAGATCTCTGTCCAAGTGAAGTCCTAGCATGAGGAACCAGGAAGGTGGCTTTGCAGGAGGTCTGGGTGCTGACTAGGGGCTGTGCTGGGAGGAGGGAGGAAGTCAGCCCGGGAGGAGAAAGTCCTAGTAAGGTTTTTTTTGAAATGAGGCACGTTTGGTAAAGCAGGCGTTCGTCGAGGTCAAGCATTGTTGCAAGGTCATAGAGTTGGCAGGTATGAGTGAGCCTAGGGGTCCCAGTGATTAGCCTGCAAGCCTTATTTAGGAGGAGGCGGATTTTGTTGAGGGCCGTCATGTTGGCAGCACCATAGACAGGTAGCCCATAGTCCACCAGGGATAGTACGGAGGATGTAACTGCAAGCCGGAGGGCGTCGGGGGGGAGACAGTTTTTGTAGCAGTACAGGATACCGAGTCGGATATTGGTTACAGAAGCAAGTGCGTCGATGTGGGTATGGTAGGAGAGGGCTGAGTCAAATAAGATCCCTAGATACTTATAGGATTGGACTTGCTCCAGTTGTAGTTTAGAGCTGGAAAGGATACGGAGAGGGGAGTTGGATGATCTGTTTTGAGGGTGGGCGAAGAGCATGGTTTTAGATTTTTTAAGATTTATGACCAATCTATGCTCTTTAAGCCAAGTTTCAGTGCCATCATAGGCCCTTTGTAGGGAAACCTGGAGGGAAGTGGGGTTACGGTCAGTGGCAAAGAGGACGGTATCATCTGCGTACAGCAGAATTTTCCCAGGGCACACACTGGGCAGGGTGTTAAGGTATAGTGAGAAGAGAAGGGGCCCCAGGATGGAGCCCTGTGGAACCCCTGAGAGGATTGAACGTGGGTCAGAAAGAGTCCCACCAATTTTGACTCATTGGGAGTGGGCAGAAAGGTAGCTGGAGCACCAAGCAAGTGGTCCAGCGGCAAAACCAGCGTGACTGAGGGCTTCCAGTAGTAGGTGGTGGGAGACCGTGTCAAAGGCCTTTGATAGGTCAAGGAACACGACCCCCGCCAGGGAGCCAGTATCCAATGAGGAGTGAAGGAAGGAAGCGAATTCAATAAGAGCAGTGCTAGTACGTGTCCTGCGTGGAAGCCGTGCTGTTCAGGGCAGAGGATGTTGTATTTGGTCAGGTATTCAGTTATTTGTGCAGCAACTAGTTTTTCCAGCGCCTTGGAAAGGGGTGGGAGAATGGAGATCGGTCGATAGTTCCCAGCTAAGGACCTGTCACCCCCTTTATGGATTGGAGTAACCGTTGCAGTTTTCCATGAGGAGGGGAATTGTCCCAGGCAGAGGGATTTGTTAAGAAGGCAGGTGAGTGGGGTGGGGACTTGATCCAGGACCAACTGGAGAATTTTGTGATCCAGGGAGATGTCACTGGGACTGTTGCCTTTTAGTGCACTGGTCAGGTGCAGTCTGGCTTCCTGGGTAGTAACCCTACGAAGGTGGAAGCAAGGGCGATGGAGGGCAGGGGTAGGATGGGGGGGTGGCTGATCAAAGAAGTTACTGGGGAGGATAGGGCTAAGGTCTGTAAAGGCGGTGTTGAGGAGGTTTGCAATGTGGTGGGTCTGTGATGGTGGTGTTGGTGGTAATCTGGGATGGGGGAAGGGAGCGGGTGTTCCCATTCAGTTGTTTGACCTTATCCCAGAAGGTACGGGCGCTCCCCCAGGAGGCAGTGAGGGAGGCCTGATAGTGGTCGGCCTTGGCTTTCCTGATTGCCCATGTACACTTATTCCATGCAGCATTGTAGGCCTGTCTGTCAGCTGGGTGCCTAGTTTCTATGGCATGGTACCAGAGGTTGTCCCTGTGCCTGAGCAGCAGTGAGAGTGCAGGGGTAATCCAGGGCAGGTTAGGTCTTTTGGAGCGGATGGCAGAGAGGGGAGCAAAGAGATCGCAGGCTTTATTAAAGGTGGAGGTAAAGAAGGCAAGAGCGGTATCTATATCAGGTGCATGGAGAATCGGGGACCAGTCTTGCAGTTCAAGGTACTGTTTAAGGTTTTTAGGCCATAAGGTCTGAAGCGCCAGCAGGAGCAGCTGTGCAGTGGGTGGGGTAGGGGTGGCCAACCAGCGGAAGAGCACAGGAGTGGTCACTGAGTGAATCAGGGAGGACTTGGATGTCCAGGATTTTGGGAAGCGGTTAGTGATGATGACATCAAGGAGGGTGCTAGTACCTCTCTTGGGGTTCACGTGTGGGTTGGGAGACTAGTTGGGTTAGATCCAGAGCTGTGAAGGAGTCCAGTGGGGGAGGATGAGGACAAAGCCAGTTCACATTGAGGTCCCCAACTATGATTTTGTCAGCATTGGGGGGAAGGTGGCAAGGTAGTCAGTGAGGGATAATAGAGCTGGGTTTTTGAACCTGGGCGGTATGTAGGCAGTGGTGAGGTAAAGGGGGGATCTGGCGGGGTCCAGGGTAAGCTTAATGGTGAGGGCTTGGGCCCCATTTACTAGGACTGGTGCAGGGAGGGCGAGACCAGTGAGGGAGCTCCTGGTGTAGATAGCGCAGCCTCCCCCACGTTTGGTTACTCGATCCTCACGATATAGGGTGTAGCCAGGGAGGGTAACAAGGGAGTCAGGGGTGGAATTAGATAGCCACATTTCCACCAGCGCAATGCTGTCAGGTTTGCGCTGTGAGACCCAACATTGGAGGGAGTTGAATTTTTTCAGGACGCTGCATATATTCATGGAGGCAATCAGCAGTCCGGGACGCCCTCCTGCTGAGGTGGTCCTGGTGGGTCCGGGGTTAGGGTGGATATTGCCAGATAGGAGTAGTAGGAGGACAACAGTTCTGGCTAGGGCATGGCGGTATAGATTAAGCCTACGGCTGGAGGAGTTGGGGTGGGATCAGAGGAGCAGGGACAGGTAGGGATTTAACGGGCAGGGAGGGCAAGGATAGCGGCTGTCCGAAAAGGGCAGGAGGAGGGGGAGTGGCAAGGAGATGGAGTTGTTGGTCAGTGTGCATGGACATAGTAGGGTGAGTAGGAACTAAGTTGGTGGGAATTAAAGGTGAAATAGCCTGTAACCTAGGGAGATAAACAGCTGGAGGGAGGGAGGAACCAGGAGGAGGATGACGGGGGGAGTTTAATAGTAGGTGAACTAGCATGGTAAACAGGTGGTAGTGGAGTAGGGAGTTAAGATAGCTGTACTGCCTCCTAGAGAGTGTGGCTGCCACTTTAGATTAGTGGCAGCGACACGGACTCTGGTGGTCAGGGTACAGGGTTCAAGTCCCAACTAGGGCAGCACACAATATGCCTGGGAGAGGGCGGAGAGCCGGAGAGATGTGACTGTTCGGGTACCACAGGGCTCAATTTTGGGGCCACTCATCTTTAGTCTTTTTATCAACAATCTTCCAGATGCCTGTCCTGTCATAAGTCTAGAGTATTGCTCTATGTGGACAAAGCTATAATTTTCTCAAGTAACCCATGTCAGGAGTCCCTAACAGGTGACCTCCAGGATAGTTTTAGGACACTTGAGGGGTGGTCCAAAAGTAACAGATTAGTCTTAAACTCCAAAAAGACTAAGGCAATGCTGTTCACAGGGCTGCAAATGAGGAACAAGGCTCTACCCCTGCCCATTCTAAATGAAAATGATATGCTGTTGGGGCATGTCAGTACATTCAGGTACTTGGGTGTCACCACTGATGACACACTCTCATTCGCATCTCATGTTGACTACATCATAAATTCAGTCAACAAAAGGCTAGGGACTCTTTACAGACAAAGGCACAATTTCATAGAGGAAGTGAGGCATGTTGCAGTCACCAGTTCAATCCTCCCCATCATTGACTATGGGATTATGATCTATGGAGTGGCCTCAGACACCGCCCTTAATAGAATCAAGTTAGTCCTGAGCGAGGCCTGTTGCTTAATATTGGGTGCAGACAGGCTTTTCTCCTTAAAGTGACTTACCAACTTCCCCCGATGTCATGTTTGCAGATCACCTTCCCTTCATTGAGTGATGCAAAGTTCAGCTGCCCTGAAGTTAAGTATTAAATATATTCAGATGCATAGTTTTTTAACATTTTTGTGCCAGAGTTGTCTCTGCATGTTTTTTTTCTTTGAAGTTTGCACATGAGCAGTGCATCCACATGCATGAGTGACATCAGCACAGGGAAGGTGTTCCCACTGCATCTTTCTCACTGCTTGTTCATTCATTTTTCGTGGACCCAGCCTCAGTGAGTGCAGATCCAAAACTTGAACTGGCAAAAATTACAGCACTGATAACTGAAACTGTTTATTATATTGGCAGCTGAGGTGGATACTTGCTTCTGGGATTGCAGAAGTGGTAATTTCTCCTGATTTTCAATTTTACTCATCTGACTAAGCTCTGTGTCCTAGGTCCATCGGTTCTAGGAACATCACAATCTACATTGCTTGAGTACAGTGTTTCAGTTTTAGTAAGCACTGTAAGTACATAATTATAACAAGTCTGTATAAAAAATAAATTTTTTTAACTGAGTGGAGCTGTAATCTGTAGCGTATTGGGACACAAAAGGATGACTTTTGAACAGGGCAGATCTATAAATTGCAGTAAGCTTTTCAGTATTGGTACATAGAGGTCTGTGTTAAATGGATGACTTTTTCAACAGTTCAGAATTGTAATGTGCAGTAAGAGTATAAGCACTGAGCTGCATAGTCCAGTCCCAGGAGAACAGTGCAATAAACTGTGTATTTTTGGCAAGTGCTGCTTCCAGTGTGATTGCTTCAGTAAACTGCCTCTGCTATTGCATTTCTGATTGTCATAATCAGTATAGACAGTTTATATTTTTTCCTGTGCTCATGTGTTTTCTTGGGCTCATTTGGTGTTCTCATGCAAGCACCATAACACTGATCACCAAAGTATGCTTAGATGTGCATGAATAAAGGGACATGGTGCACTGAATTGTTTCTCCAGCTTGCCAGCTCCTCGCTAAGTTTATAAATGAATGCAATAAAATCAGTTATATACTGTACATAGTTATACTTCACATAGTTTACAGTGTATCCCAAAATTAAACACTTTGTTTTTTAACATTTTAACGTACAGTCTTTATTTATAATTAGGATTATAGCATCATTGTATGTGCTCCGGAGCATCAGCAAAAGAAGAGACTGCAGTTGCCATCCTCTCCCGACACTGCGGTACCAATGTACAGCTTCTGTGGTGTTATATTACAAAGTGTGCTAGTCAGTTCGGCATACTTAGGGAATAATCTCTGAACCAAAATATGGGCTACACAGCAATGAATGCAGGGAGTCTACACAATGCACCATGACATCGGTGAGGCATGGAAGACAGTGTAGTGCAGCATCTGTTGTATTTGCTGTACACTTTATGCATGTGCATCAGAGATCCACTGTAATGGAAAAAATGTGAAAACACAAATGGCTTGACACAGACTGAAGTGGTAATGAAGTATGGTGACATAAGTGAGGAAGGGTGGTTCAAATACAGTCTAACTTGAGTACCTACCGCAAGGATATGTCCCTTTTTGTAGTGGACCAATCAAACAGTACTTAGGCTATCTAAACATAAATGCAGACTCTTTCTCCATGAGAAGGGTATTGGCAGTGTCATTTTTAACCTTGGGGGGTTGGGGACGATCGCCGACCGTACTGTGTATTTTTTGCTCAATTCACAATGCACCTGGAGGCACATATGTAGCAGCAATAAGCCAATGCCAGGATGGTATTACAGATGCTTATGCAGACACTAATGACAACTGCAGTCTGTATAGTTCCTGAGCGCTTAGAGGTAACACAAAGCCGGTGCAATAATTTGTAGTTTTAAATTTATAACATGCTGTAAACAGGGGAACCAGTGACTTCAACACATTACTCAATCGCTGATACCTCTAAAGGGGAAAGTACAAGCAGGCCCCCCACCCCCAAACACACACATACAAAGAGAAGAAAGCTATAGTGTAGACCAGTTGGCACTAGGGCAAAGACAGACCCAAACAGTATAAATAATTTACAGATAATAAAAGTTCTTTGCTGCAGCATTTTTCTAAGTGTATGTGTGCACCTGGGGGGTTTGGAGTGGTTGGGGTACAAGGTGCCTGCTTGTAATTTCCACCCTGTGCTCCATCAGAGTGAGTGACTGATAAATCAATTGGCAGGAGGTCACTACTAACTAGTAACAGGTGAGGAATTTGGACAAATTGGATTTGGACAAATTGTGAGCCATTTATCCTGCTCAAGCAATGCCACCAGATTGAGCTGTGCTCTCAGTGTCAAGCTGGAGTGGCCAACAACTCATTCGCATAGGGAAAGCAATCCCTCCCAAAAAAAAAGAAATATAAAAATACAGGGTACTATCTCTAGCACTTGTGTGAGCAGATCAATGCTGGGAGTAACACAACACACACCATACCCCAATTTTGCACAGTAAAATGACAGCAATGACGGGAACCAAACCGTAGCACTAAGTAGCAAAATATGATATTAACAGTCCGTGTTGCTAAGTCTGCTCTCACTGCTGTACTGGAATGGATCAGGACTACTGATGTGACTGCCTGAGCTACTGCCCACATCATTCTCGCTGCTGTCATAGGGTCATCCCTAGGGGGATCTACTATGCAGCAGCTGTCAAATTGTGGCACTATGTCAGTGTCCGAAAGATCACTGTTAGTGCAGGACAACATAATACTTTCATCATCAGACCCTGAAAATGAACTGTTTGACATTGCCATTGTCATGCTGCAAGCTGTGACCAAGAGCTCTGTTATCAAGACAGAATTGCTGTGACCAAAAACTAATTTTAATTGCAGAGCACAGATCTCCCTGTCAAAAGGTCACCAAATACAGGCTCCAATACACAAAATGACACTTCCTGGTTTGTGAGGGTGATAACCTGATTTAATTTGCTAAAATAGGCTATGCATCTATCAAAATACATTGCAAATCAGTTCTATATGCAGTCATCTTGCAGTATATGTGTTCATATATCCAAACTTGGTAAATCGCTTTAAGTAATGTGCTCCCTCTGCATGATACAATCAGATTCCAAACCTGCATTCTAGTTATAAAGCACTGTTGTGTTTCACACCTTCTGCAATACAGAACCTACATGGGACATCTCTAAACCCATACCCAATCAGGGCCATGACCAAAAATAACCTTAAAGTCCCATTCCATTCTGGCCCAGTGGTGCTGAGGGTTGAGGCACTGGATGCCACACCTTGTGCCACGATGGCAACCTGAGTTCAGGAATGAGCTTGGGCCACTGAGGGTCTGCAGTGGGAGAGAGAGGATTGAGCATCCGGAAGACTGCTGTCCTCTCTCGATGGGGGGATCCAGGGACTGTCTGGCACTGCAGTGGCCCCTGGTGGAGACTGGAGGCACTGCAACACACAGGACACACATAGTTGGGGCAGAGCAGAGCCATGACAGATGATCTGGCATCATTGCACGCTCAGGCTCTGAGGGGCAGGGAGGGGTGTAACTAACATCATGAAAAAACCCCTCCTCCAGTGATAGGCGATGGTGCCTCCTAACCTCCAATGTCCAAACTCCCAATGTCAGGCTTGCCTCTCTGCTGTGTCCCCCCCGGCCCAGAGCGCAGCACTCTAGATAGAGTGCCCTGGGTAGATAGGGCGGCTCTTCCCTGGAGGGTTCAGACCCAGGGGATGTGCCGGGCCGGGGGTGTATGGAAGGCATATGCCACGACATGAGGTAGAAACAAGGGGAGGCCATAGGAGGACATTGGAGAGAGTTCGCTGGATCAAGGAGGAGATAAAAAGAATTCCAAAAAAAATAAGTCCCATTCCACAAAACTACCCTAGTGAGGCATGCCTTTGCCATCAGAGTCCCTCAGTTGCTTAAGGAGCTCCTGGAATCTGTCCAAAATCTCAACAATATTGGCCAGTTCAAGAAACAACTCAGAAGTCTACTTACTCCCAATGTCGCCTGTCACTTCCCCTGACTTGTCCCAAGCTAAGTACTAGGACAATTGTTCCATTGAGCTGCCTGTACCCTTCACACTTGCTGACATCTTTCCTCAGTTTGACTACCTGTACCCTCTACACTGCTGACACCTTTCCTCAGTTTACCTATCTAATCTCTGACAAAGCTTATTGTATGCTGCTATAATTTGTAAAAGGATTTTGTAACCAAGAAAACTGTAAAAGGATTTTGCAACCAGGACATTGCTGTGTAAACTTGCATACTTTGTTACCTTGTCACAGCCAAACCAATGTAACTTTGCACTTGTCATTTATTTGTAAGTTGGTACTTTGTGCTGATGTGGAACTTTTGTAAATGAGCATTTCTAGCTCAAAGGGATTTATTCGAACATATAAATAAATAAATAAAAATAAATATTGTATTTCAGTGGGGACAGAATATTTAGGCATAACTTTGTCTTTTTTTATGTTGGTGCACTTGAGCAGCCAACATCTTGTGGTAGTGCAGATTTGGAGGCACGATCACTGTTGGGTTAATGCAGAGCACACACCATTAGGTGCATCCCACATTCCCCAATCAGCCAGCAGCAGGGACCGACACCTTGCCTAGCTAATCAGGCCAAGACATCACAGAAAAGGTGGCTGTAATGAGAGCGAAGCTCTCATGTAGCATGACCACTACACACCTCCCCCTACATGCAGGCAACATGGCGGCAGTGACTGCCACTGTTGCCTGTCAACCCCCCCTTTTTTGATTGCTGAGAAGGTGCCCGATCCCCCTTGGCATCATGCACCCCCACCCCAACAGTTTTTCTTTGCCAACTGGGGCCCAATCCCCATCGGCATGTAACCCTCCCTCCCCTTGAATTTTGCCAACAGGGGAGCCCACTCCCAGTTGGCATAATGTGTCCCCCCATTTTTTGCTTGCTGAGGGTGTGCCCAATCCCCCTCAGCTCCTGTTGGCCCCCTTTCCTTGTTTTCTGACAGGGGTGCCCAATCCCCCATTGGCTAAAGCACCCACCCACACATATGCACTCAGGTGGCACACTGGAGCTCACCCCAGCATGCCAAAGCACCTATTAAAATGAAAATGGTCTCCCCAATGTCTTTCTTTTTTTTTACCTATAAAGCAAAAATGGTCCCTCGTAGTCTTCCAACCCCCTCCCTCAACCCACACCCACCCACTGAGCACCCTGCCTCCCCACAGCCCACTCACCCCATACTTACCTCCAGAGTCTGGCACAATGATCTTCGGTGGACCGGGAACATGTCTGCACTCTTCAAAGCCAACCGTGAACTGAGGAAATGCTGGTAAGCTGCATAATGGAATAAATAGGATTTTTCAACTTTAATGCATTTCTTGGGCATTTTGAGGAATTTTTACACCAAATTTTCAACATGGGGTTTTTGGGACCCTTCCTCATGAATTCTGTCACTGTCATATCGTTAATAGGTCCCAAAAGGTGATTTCTCACTCACTGTGTGGAATCACCTTTCAGGACCGATAATGAGATGACAGTGCCCTGTTCATGAGGTGGGGCTCTAAAGCACTATGTTGCAAATTTAGTTGAAAAATTCAAAAATGGCTGTTTCGAGCGTGCGTTGCGCAGCTGCTATGCAGGCTCATAACTTCACAAATTTGCAATATTTTCATGCCAGATTTTCAACATTTTCATTTTTGTACACCTCCTTGTGACAGTACTGCTGTTATTTTTCACATCCTGGCCAAAATGTGTTTCCGCACTTCTGGCGCACAATAGCGCGGTCGCTGTGGGAAATCAGTGTTTGGGCCAGATTATGAAAGTGACAGTGACACTGTTCATGAGCAGCGGTCCTAAAATGCCTATGTTGAAAATTTGGTGATGATACTCAATAAAATGACGGTGTTTCGAGCGTGCGTTGTCAGATTGCACACATGCTCATAACGTTGTGCATTTGTAATATTTTCACTCTGGATTTTCACCATTGGCATTTTTTCCGCACCTCTTGATGAACAGTACAGCTGTCATTTCACATATCCTGCCCAAAATGTGTTTTTGCACGTCTGGCGCAGAATAGCGTGGTCGCTGTGCGAAATCACTTTTTGGGACAGTTTGAGGAAATAACAGTGACACCGTACATGAGCAGAGGTGCTAAAATGCCTATGTTGAAAATTTGGTGCCGAACGTCCATAAAATGACTGTGTTACAAGCGTGCATTGCGCATTTCTCATGCAACCTTGTAACTTCACAAATTTGCAATATTTACATGCCACATTTTCAATACTGCCATTTTTTTACACCTCCTTATGAACCGTACAGCTGTTATTTTTCACATCCTGACCAAAATGTTTTTCCACACTGCACTACCAAAGCCAATGCCAGCGTAACAACATTTGGCATTGCCAAATGCTTGTTTTAATATTTTTACACCAAATTTTCAACATGACCCTTTTGAGATACCACCTCATGAACAAGCGAGGTGAAATTATTCAAATTCATCCCACAAGGAGACTTTGTGGCCACTGAGCAAAATCATGTTCCGGGGTGGATTTAACATTTTTCTCTGCCTTTATTCATGAAGTGGGTTCATAAGAAAGCTATGTTGAACATTTGGGTTAAAACTATTAAAAAGCAACAAAGCTATGAGCCTACATTGCACATTTTCAAAGCAGACTCACAACCTTAGTAATTTTCAATATTTTGACCCCGTCATTTTAACATAGTCATTTTTTCACACCACTCATGAATATGACAGCTGCCATTTTTAAATCCTAGCAGATACATATTTTCACACTTGTGACATGAAATGATATTTCGGTCAAGATTTCAAAAACTCCACCTCCTGGATTCATGAGGTGGGGTCATAAGAAAGCTATGCTGAAAATTTGGTGTAAAGAAAGTTATGAGTGAACCTTAAAATGTTTTTTGAACTTTCACAGCCAGCAGGTGCCAGTGAAAGTGAAACTGAGCTGCTTGCACTGACAGCTCCAACCAATTACCACCTACAGTGGGAATAATTCTGGCATTGGGGACCTAGAGTGAGGGTAAATGTGTTTTATCCTCATTCTAGGTCTAACCACTCTCTAAGTATTGAAAATATTTGCCAGAATTTATCCTCACAAGCATTGCATAAATATATTTATAAAATGGTTGAAAAATAATTCTGTGTCCTGATTGATCAAATAGCATCATATGACTGTAGATTGAATCCCCTAGTTAATCCACACTTTGACAGCCAGAACTACTTCCTTTAGTAAATGTGCTGCAAGTTTCCCTGATGCAATACCCCTCTGTAGAGAAGGGAAATGTAAAACAGAAATGCAGCCAGTTTAAATTACTCAAAGTGGTTCAGAAATATGCAGCCAAATGTACATTGGCTATCCCACAACCTAAATTCCCTGCTATGTACCCAACAAAGTGCTGTCACACACTGGCCTCCAACATGCTGCTACAGTATGCTCTGGAGCCGTTACCTGCAAGAGAGAGAGGAAGAGACATTGGATCATATGCTCCAGAGCTGCAATCCACAAATGACGGAGGACCATATAGTGAGTGCATGGGATGAGTTTCCATACTGCTGTGAGTGCTGCATGTGAGAGGCAGGGGGAGAAAAAGATGCTCCAAGGAGGTTTGGGGGGGGGGACACAAAAACAACAGTGATAGCAGGATTGGGGAAAGTGTGTTCTTTAAGCACTGAAATTGTTGGGATCAGCTCCAAGAAGTGTGTACGTGTGGGGGGTGGGGCAAAGTAAAGAATGCTGTGAAGTGTTATGTCAGGACCACTTTTCAAATCAGCAGGATACACTTACATTTTTCCTTTTTAAAAAGGAAAAAAGCCCTTTCTGTTTATTTTATTTTTGTTATTGTTTTTAAGGAATAGCCCATGTTATAAGCGCAATAACCCATGACAGGGTATGGGAATATAGGGATTTAATGCACTTCCTGAGAGCAGTGAGGGCACTCAGCCTGTGGCCTCATGCCTAACAATGCACTCAGGGTATGCATTAAATCCCTATAACACCATACCCAGTCATGGGTTATTGCTTACATATATATCAATGGGATATGTCATGGCCTCACTGGGAATATCAATTATATTTTTCCCAAGTTCAGCTTGATCTAATAACATCAGAAGTGGTGGAGCCACAGGTGATGTCAAAGGTCAAGCTTCATGAGGGAAGGAGAGATTTCTGAAGTGATTGTGGGACAGTTTTACCACTGAAGAAGTGGTATGCAAAAGAATGTGGAGTTTTGATGCTTTTCAATATTTTTTTTACACAGTATGAAAGTTGATTCTGACAGCACCAGTTTGAAAGTGTAAGACTGGGATTTGGAGCTGGTGTGCAAGTTAGTGTGGGCAGTGAAAGTGAAACTGTGCTGCTTGTACTGCTGGATCTAACCAGCAGGCACCTACAGTGGAAATATTTTTGACCCTGAGGATCTAGAGTGAGAATATTGCAATATTCTCACTCTAGGTCTGGAGGGAGCAAACATATGATTGATACGCGCTATTTAATATCCTCACAAGTAGTATGGGTATATCTATATCTATGTCTATGTCAATATCTATTTCTATATGTATACATATTATAGGGCAAGGTAGTACTCTATGGTTAGGGTTGCACTGACACTTCTATGTTAAACCCAAACTTTTGCACTTTAATAACTTTACAACCGTTTGACCGAGTTGCCTGAAATTTTACATGTGCAGCCTGGTACCATAGATTTCTGGATCTGGCAAGTTTCATTCTGGTCGGATCTGCAGCTGTGGAGCTGCAGAGTGCCAAAAAGTATGAAAAATCCTCACTTTTTGAAAATTCGTTGCTCGGGGCTACAGCCCAAATGGTTTGTGGTTCTGGTCTGAAATGTGCAGGTTATATGGGGACTGGGTCACTGATGTGCCTTTTGAACGTTTGGTGAAAAAATATTAATCCATTCAAAAGGTATTAAAGTTTAAAGTTTCCCATTATAGCCTATAGGAAAAAATATATGTCTGGCACGAAAGCACATTTTACTTTTGTGAAAGTACTTTTTACTGCTGCAAATGGGTTTTGTACTTTTGTGCTGCTGCCATCTTGTTTTCAATTAGCAACAGATAAAATGCTGTAATTCTAAAAATACTGCCCCTTGGTAAACACCAGCAGCTGTGTTTACCTAACTGGGGTCCTAGTAACATGATCCTGCCATTAGTTTTTAAAAATATTGTTCAGAAATATGTTTTTTCAATTTTCTCATCTAAAGTTTCGCAAATTTGCAAAAGTACTTTTGCGTTAGCGAAACTTTCGCAAAAGTACTTTCGCAAATTTGCGAAAGCTTTCACAAAACTTCTGGAAACATTTGCCAAACTATTCCCCCAAAAAACAGTTTTTTGCCACTTCATAGCAGATAAATGGTTAGGACTTTTGGGCTGAAATGTGCAGGGTAGGAAGGGCCTGCACCACAGATGTGTCTTTTGCTGGTTTGGTGAAAAAATTTACATCGATTCCATAGTTATAACATTCTGAAGTTTCAAAATTTCCCATAGGATAACATTGTGGTGGCCGCAGTACCTTTTGGCGGCTATATCTTGCAAACGGTTCGAGATACGGATTTTTCGCTAAGTGTAGCTTTGTACCCCTTTAGGTGTACTAAACATGCATGCAGGTTGCTAGGCCATGATTACAACTTCAGTGGAATTTTTTCCAAAGTTCCTGTGGTTACTGAGATATTGCCACCTTTGCAGCAAAAGGGTTACTTAGAATGTCTCTAGGCCTGCACCATATCTCTAGACTTATGGGTAGATGGAAGTGCAGAGCCCCCCCATTATGGGTACCATTATACAATAATTGGAGCACAGGGCCCTTCATTATGCAGTACTCCGGGCCCTGCATTCCCACAGGGAGATGAGAGTTCATTAAAATGTCTCTACACTTATGTATACATAGGAGACAATTACAATATGCATGCATAATGGGCCCTGCGCTCCGTCAACCACATATGAGTAACATTACACTTTCTCAAAAAGAAAGGAAATTCATTGCAAAAAACTCTATTAATGCATCGGTTAGGGTTGATATTACAGCGACACAAGTTTGGAAATTTGGTGTTAGGGTTACTAACCCTACCACCCCACCCCCTCCACACACCAACAGGCACTGGGGTGTGTCTTGGGGTCACTGGGCCTAACTCTCACTCCATTCTCCTATACTGTACCATCTCAGCTTTCTTACAAATGGAATGGGGTGAGAGTTAGGAACAACAACCCAAGACACACCCAGTGCCTGCTGCGTGGAGAAATAAGTGGGATGGTGGTGGCTGTAACCCTAACACTGAATTTATAAACTTTTGTTGCTGTAATATTAATCCTAACTGATGCAAGCTCATAAAGGCCACTCGTCCTTTGGGCTTGTGGCTTTATGGTTTGTTCAGCCCCTCAATAGTATTATTTCCCTCTGTACCACAGTTTGCCATCAGTTATGTTAGCAATAACCCTTGACAGGTATGGGGTTATAGGCATTTAATCCACGCCTCGGGTGCATTAGAGGCACGAGGCCACAGGCTGAGTGTCTTCACAGTGCCTGAGGCATGGATTTAATTCCTATAACCCCATATCCTGGAGTGGGTTATTGGTTTATAGCATGGATTATGTGCAACACAAAGGAAAAACCCACAGAAAGGAGTTTTCAAGGTACTGTATCCTGTCACCTTGCAAAATAGTCCCTAACAAATAATGTATATGTCATTGCAGATTTTCACATAGAAATGTCACTGGCCCGGTGGCGCAGAAAGCTGAGGTGATGGATGCCTTATCTTGCATAACGCTGGCAACCTGGATCGGGAACAGACTTGGATCATCAGAGAGATGGCATGGGAGGAGAGAGGGAGCAGGATCGAGTAGCTGAAAGGCAGCTCTCCTCTCCCAGGAGGCTGTCACCCCCCCCCCATAGTTCCCCTGCATCAGGTGGAGGTCTGATGGTCAGCGTAGGTGGGAGGGGGCAGCAAGTAGCAGAAGGGGCATCCAGGTACCACGGCATGTGCATACACAAACAGCACAACCGTGGTCCAACAATTTTGGGAAAGCATGATTTGGGTTGGCATCACATAGTTTGTGACACGTTGTGTGTTTTGTTAGTCTATACCTCACAATACAATTCTGGAAAATCATCAAATTGAGGTCTTCTCTTACAGAAATATAAGTGTGCTGCAAACAAGCAGAATGCATGCCACATGCTTAATTGTGCAAGCTTGACATGTGTGCAGCAGTTAAGCTGGTGCGAACGTCTTCTAAAAATCACATCAAGTTTGCATGTTGCATGCTTGATATAAGTGCAGCAGTTTAGCAGATGTGAACATCATTTAAAATCACATCAGATTCACATGTAGAACACTTGCCATGTGTGCAACAACTAAGCTGGCGCAAATCTCATCTAAAAAAACCCCATTAATTTCTATTTCTCATACTACTGCTAGCAATTAGAGCCATTAAAACACCTTTTCATTGATTTCCCATTAAAATTAGGTAAACTCATTGATTCTGATCCTTTTGCAACTGAAACATGGAGTTACAGGACTTCAGAACACTGAGGTTAGCCCCTGAGAATTAATTTTTACCATAAAGCAGGAGTGCCATTTAGGTAGGGAAGAGGGAGGGCAGTTGCCCCCCCCCCCAGCATTTGTGCCTAGGTTGCTATTATGGTGGGGCAATAATGGCATTAAATTTGGATTTAATCTTTTGAATAATAAGTGCCCCCTTAGCCTGTGTTGCACTCACGTTGCAGGTGCACTCTTGACTGGGTCTGCATTGTGTTGTCTACTCACTCCACCTATTAGCGGCAGCGCCATCACATGTGACATAGAGAAGCTCCAGCCAAGCAAGAGCACATGGGTCACATGACTGCAACACTGTCTTTCCTGCCACTCGGAGGAGTCAGTGAGCACTGAACTCTCAAAAGCAGTGTTGTGGCAGCATAGTTTTATTGATCTACTCTTAGTGAGTCTCCAGCTCCCGTGGAGGCTGAAGAGGCTGGGGCTGAGCTAGAAGCTAACTCAAAACTAGACTACCTGCTTATTCTACAAAGCTTGCCTCACAAAAAAAACAGTGCAGGCCCCCTGTGGCAGCAAGCTAGGCCTCACAGCAGCAGTGACAATGGTGTGGATGGCCTACATAGGCCTTGATCAGTGCAGTGCAGCAGCAGCCATGGCAGCAGCAGTAAAGCAAGAAGCAAGCAACCCAGGTTGGATTGGTTTGGTTGGTGAGGTGATTTGGTAGCAGACCACGTTAGGTACCTGGCATGGTTGGTTCTAGCATTCAGCTTCTGGCAGAAGGAAGGAGGATGAGCAGACCGAAAACTGGGCTGGTACACACTAGGCTATGCTGCAGGTTCTGGCCAGGTGGCCAGGTAAGTAAAAGTAAACAATTTTTTTACAGGGGGGGATTAGGGAAGGAGGAAGGACTGAAATATTGATGTGTCTTTCACATTTCTGCACCTTTGTGTGGCTTCAAGACCCAAATGGGATATGTACTGAGTGGAATGGAGTTGGGGAGAGAAATTGGGACAAACTTTTTTTTGGGAGGGGTCAGAACTTCTGCCAGGAAAAATTTGGTTAGTAACTAGGTGGGTTTAAGCCCAAACCTGATGCACTGCTCCAGGGTATAAACAGATCAATCTTACACATTTGAATTGTCCCTGATTTGCATATCACTTTTCAGTTACAACAAATAAGCTTTCACTTTTAGAGACTTTCCAGGCATTCCTGAGCTTGCCGCCTTGGAGCTGACTAGCACCTGGCCTCCACTGGTTGTTGGCTCCCCCCTGCTGAAATCTGAAATGGAGCCACTGCCATAAAGTCTAAATTTACAGGACATACGGTGTGTGAGCAGCATATTTTCCATGGGGGATGGGTGAGGGGCAGAGCAGCTTTCAGGGGTAAAAAGAGGGCTGTCCCTTGCATTCACAGACAGGTGAGCGGTATGGTACAGTATGCACAAACTATTACAGCCCCACTATAGTCAGGTTTATGCCCCTTCCCGTGAAGCTAACCTCCACATCCCTACGCTTAGGCACATTATGACATAGGGCAAGGGAAAGTGCAGGGGAGTTCCTCATTGAAATGATTGTGGGTATTTCTTTATTACTATTTTATACACTATTGATGGAGCTTTAGAGATTAATGAAGGCCACCACTCGACTAACAAGGGCCTTGTTTGTAGAACAATGGCCTTCAATATTCTCCAACGTGCCATGTATAAAATAGTAATAAAAAATTACTATATTAATTTCAAGGGGGTACACTTCAGCACTCTGACCCATGGACATCATTTCTTTTTTACCATTTAAGCTTTATTAATACATTTCCATTATAGAGGCAGTTACAACAAGTCGGGATGTGACATAACTTTGAACAGTAAGAACTGCCCACCTCCCACCCATCCCCCTTACAGCAGCAACAAAATCTAATCGCTCTAACGGCAGTGTGTGATTCAATGATACGAATGGGTAAAACCAGAATGTGATATAACTTCAGTGAGGTAACAAGAGTAAGGAGTGAAGGGGGTCCCATATCCTACTGTATGCCTCTAATCTGTTATGAAGACTTGCAATTGCCTTCTCTGTTCAAAGGTTAGCAATGATTTCATGTAACCATTCCTGGAAGGAAGGAGCCGATTGTTCCTTCCAATGACGTGGAATAAGTTTCTTAACTGAAAGAGCAACCATAGAAATATGGTATTTCCTAGTTCTGGCACTGACCAGGGACATACCCCCTAGAAGACACACCTCCGGAGTGAAATACTCCTGCAGGCCCAGTAGGGGATCAAGAGACATCTTAATTGAATTCCATAAGGAAGAAACTTTGGGACAGGACCAGAACATATGCAAGAGAGTACCCTCTTCTTGCAGGCACTTAGTACATGTACTAGAATTCGAAAAGCCCCATTTTTTTAATTTAGTAGGGGTACAATACATGTTATGTAGAATGTGGTATTGCATGAGACGCAGTCTATCTTGGGAAACTTACTTATGACAGGATCTCCATAGGGATTGCCAGTCCAACTGATATTGAAGGAGAAGTGAGTTCCAGAAACTAGTAGGTCCAAAGGTGTCCCCATATTTTTTATAGTACAAGACCCTGTATAGCTTAGATACTAAGCCTGAAGATCCGGACAATAGGCAAATTTCAGGAATCAGAGCTGATATCTTCTGGGAGGGGGGGAGAACTCCCCAGGGCTACAGTGAGAAGATGTCTTAACTGCATAACTTTAAAATGAGATGAGACCGGAATAAGGAACTTGTCAATAATTCCACGTGAGGACAACCGGTGCCTTCCCCATCTACCAGGGAAAGCAGTTTTCCATCGCCTAGTTGAGGCAACCAGTTAGAAGGAATCCACCTTCCACTAAGAGTGAAAGATAGGGAATTCCAAATAGACTGAGCTAAGTCAGTCTGAGGGTAATAATGAAGAAATAAACATAACTGTGTATAAACTCTTAAAGAGGTACTTATTGTGGTGCAGTCGGCCATCTTTACATGAGACAACTTGAGGTAAAATAAGTTTGAGGGATCCAGGCATTTAGTTTTAATTGCGTCTAACTCAATCTTAAGCCACACTGGTTGTGCTGTTTCAGGGCCTGGGGAGATCCATCTCAGACAATTTGCTAGATGACTAGCCCAGTAGTATAGTGCCATATGGAGAATCCTCAACCCCCCCTCAGATTTTGGGGCAACTAGTTTATAATAAGCCAACCGAGGATGCTTATCTGCCCAGATAAATCTGGTAAATATACTGTGCAGTTTCTTAAACCAGCGTATGGGAATAAAAGAGTTGAGAAGGGATAAGGGGTAATAAATTCTAGGAAATACATTCATCTTAATAATGTTAATCCTGCCCCATAATGATATAGGAAGTTTAGACCATCTGTCAAGGTCATGAATAATAACCTGTGAGAGAGAATCCAGATTATCTTTGACCCACAATAAGGGGTTACGGGATAGCTTTATGCCCATATATTTGATTACTCTAGGAGTCCAACCTAAACCCAGGGGGCAAATGTCATCCTTAAATACCTTTTGGTTTAATGGGAAAAATAAGGATTTACTAGCATTTAACTTGTAGTTGGATAGCACACTGAACCTAGCTGTTTCATTCAGTAAGGGTGGTATTGAAGAAACCAGATGGGAGAGATATATCAACAAATCATCTGCGAACGCAGTGAGTTTAATCTCATGACGCCCAACTCTGATACCTTGTATAGAGATGTTTTGGAGAATGTTTTGGTTGAGGGGTTCCAGATATAGGTTAAACAAGAGAGGCGATAGGGGGCAACCCTGCCTAGTGCCTGAGTGAAGTGAGAAGTAGTTTGAGAAGGCCACATTAGCTGAGATTCTTGCTATAGGGGATTTGTATAATGCAGCAATCCAAGAAATGAATACCGGAGGAAAGTTAAAGGCACTCAATACCTTGAAGAGAAAACTCCAATTCACCCGGTCAAACGCCTTGTCGGCATCCAAAGAGACCAATCCTGCAGGGAAGTCAGCATCTCTGGAAGCCGAGAAGACATGCGATAACATACGCAGATGATCCGCTGAGCAGCGTCCCTTCATGAAAACTACCTGATTCATACCTATTAACTCAGGAAGCACCATGGATAACCTGTTAGCTAAAATCTTTGAGAGGATCTTGATCTCCTGATTTAGGAGAGATATAGGCCTGTAGCTCTGGACGAGCTCGGGGTCTTTATATGGCTTAGGGAGGAGCACTATCAAGGCTTCAAAGAGATGACAATCAACCTCTGTCCCGGATAAAATGTACTGAAATAAACTATTAAGTATCGGCCATAGGAGTTCCCGAAATGTTTTATAGAAAAGGGAGGAAAATCCATCAGGTCCAGGGGTTTTATCCGAGGGTAAGCCCCTAATAACCTCGGAGATTTCCCCCCGAGTTATGGGAGAGACCAGAGAGTCTATGTAATGTACTGGGAGGGAGAGTAGATGTGAGTCTGTCAGATACTTCTCCACACTTACTGGGCTGGGAGGGTGCTCCATGTCCCCGTAAAGCGATTTGTAGTATGCTGCGAACTCTTGAACTATCTCAGAGGGAGATGTTTTCAGAGACCCATCTATTGAAGCCTTGATTGAAGGGATAAATCTCGCTGATTCTTGTTGTTTGATGCGAAGTGCCGAAAGGCACCCTGCTTTCTCACCTTGGTCAGTGTAACTAGCTTTGGTGTGTATGATAGCTAACTCCGCCTTTTCCCAGAGTAGTTCTAAGTATTTGTCTCTCAACCCTAGGAGCCTCACCTTGTCCTCCTCTGAGGAATTAACTGAGACATTGGATTCCAGAACCCAAATTTGGGATAGCAAAGACAGTAATTCTCTCACCCTAACTCTTTTCCTAGCCACCGAGAGGCCAATAAGAACTCCTCTCATGTAAGCCTTGAAGGCCCCCCATGTAATATCTGGTTTTGCACTATTTAAAGGGTTGGACAGGAAAAAGGCCTGAATGTGCTCCCTAATGAAATTGCAATAATAAGAATCTTTAAGTAGTTGATCATTAAGCTTCCATCATGTTTCTCTCTTTGACACATCCTGAATTGAGAGATCACACAGCACCAGAGAGTGTTCAGAGACAGGGCCAGGCTGTATCGACGAGGGCCTAACCCCGGGCAGAAGAGTCTGAGAAATGAGTATGTAGTCAATACGGGACTGTGAACCATGTGCCAAAGACCTGAATGTGAACTCCTTGGAATCAGGATTTAGGACACGCCAGACATCACAGAGCCCGCATTGATCCAATAATACTCTAAAAGGCCTCTGACCTGGGGAGATCCCCCCCAATGCACCTCCCGACCTGTCAAGATTTGAATCTGCAACTTGGTTGAAGTTTCCCCCCAGGATAATCCTTATGAGAAGGAAAAGCAGGATTAAATTTAAGAGTTTCATGAAGTAAGCGGGATCATCAGCATTGGGACCACATATACTGCCTAATAGCAGAGGTATTGACCAGAGAGTACCTATAACTAAAACGAACCTACCCTCGGGATCCCTGATAGTATGGGTTGAGATGAAGGGAATGCCCCTGTTAATAATGATCATAACCCCACAGCTGTTTGAGGAGCCTTGCACCTCATACACCGTACCCACTTGATGCCTCCTCACTTGTGAGGCTTCTGTTTCTAGTAGGTGCAATTCCTGTAGAAAAGTAACCTGAGTACGTAAAAGATTTAAGTGTTTGAGGACCTGGTATTGTTTAGATTTTTTCCTGATCCCCTTGACGTTCCACGTTGCAAAAGTCACCTCCTTGGCCATCTACTAAAGGCTTCTAAGGGTACTAGATTCAGCCTTGCACTCTGGGTGTGTAACACAAGTAATCTAACCCCCCCCATTGCTGCTGTAAGGCCCTCCCACCACCCCAGCCCCTCAAGAAGCCCCAATTTAAACCCTCCAATACACCCCACCCCCAACAAGAACATGTAACCTCCCCTAATCCCCACATTGTCGCAAGCAACGCTTAGCACAGCACTGAATCTCATCCTCCCCCCTGCCCCCGAACATATCACCTGCAAATGATCACCCTCATAGCTCAAAATACAAGGTAGTCAATAAGCTGCATTAATGAGGGCTTAGTGTCAACGAGCAGTCTCGGGCTTCCAGGGCCTGCGAACATCTGTTAGTGAATCCGCTAATGAACGAGAGAGAAAAATAGAACTAGATGCCATAAATGTAAATGTGAAAAAATGTCACGTGAGTCTTGGGAGGGAGTTGAAAAATGTTTGTTCCCCATAGGGAGCTACCTCATGAACCAGAACCAGAGTGAAAATTAACGTGGAAGGGTGAGCTCATCATCGAAATAAAAACATGAAAAAACAGATCCAGATAAGAAGTGAAACAAAATCCTGAGATGGGAAACCCATGGAAGTGACTGCCTTGGGGTAGCAAACCCCTAGCTCCAAGAAGCCCCCCCTACAAAACCAGGACAACATAATAAATGAAAGCAGCCCCTCTCAAGGCTGGATGACCAGGCGTGCAATAAATGGGCGAGCCGCGCCCTCTTGTGGACATAACCTGATCCAGACCTCCAGTCAAAGGCACCTTGAAAGCCCGGAATTGCTTGAAAATCTGAATTCCCATCCTGTAAAGTCTAAACAGGAGGCATAACCCCAGACCTAGCACTGTGTGCTCCCCCAAAAGCTAAGCAGGTGATATTATATCAGATGCAGTCCAAAACAAACCCTACAGGAGTCCCCCCCCGGACTCCCCCTGCAACACTATTCCCACCAACAGGCCAGAGCCTGTTAAAAGTAAAGTTGAGCCTCTACTAGTAGCCTAGTTCTATTAGAGAGCATAAACTCGAGTGAAATCCATCTTTAGAAAGAGCACTGTCCACACAAAGATCCAGACAATGGTTCGTTCTGAAGTTCCCAGTGAGTCCCGAGGATCAGGAGGCCCTCTCAGGTCATGCGAAACAGGTCTGGCCATGCCGACTTAAAGCTTAGTAATGCAGCATCAGGATCCTCAAAACTGAGCCATGAGCCATTTACAGAGACTTGTAGTTTTGCTGGGTATCCCATCCTGAATTTTAGTCCCGCTGCTATAATCTTGGATACAATCAGGTGGAAGGCTTTCTGTTTCAACCGAACCGACCCAGGGATATCCTGAGCAATTCTCAGCTTCACCTTCTCCCATCTGACTTCTTGCAGGGCCTTGACTTTCTGTAGGAAATGCTGCCTTTCCAGATAGTTCAGAAAGTGGCAAATAATGGGACGAGGAGGTGCATCGGGTGGGGGCTTTGGTCATAAAGATCGGTGGGCCCATTCTATTATATAATTTGGGCCAAAGGGAGAGGGACCAGCGACTTTTTCCACCAACTTCTGGAAAAAGACTACGGTGTTCTGGCCTTCTTCCCCTTTGGGGAGCCCGAGAATTACCACATTATTTCTCCGACTACGGCCTTCCAGATCTTCGAGTTTTGCTTCTAGTCGAGACAACCTTTGTTTCGTTAATAGGAGCTCAGGATCTAGGCTTTCCAACTTTCTCTAGATCGAAAATATTTGGGCAGTGTTGTCCGATACTGTCGTGGAGACTTCCTCTATCTTCCTGGAGAGGGATTTCAGGTCAATTGCCATATCTTTCATCTCTTCCCGGAAAGGTTTAAATTCCTCTAAGAATCTGTTAAGTGTTAGAGGTTCTTGATCCCCAGCTTGACATGCAGGTTCTGGTTTGTCTGGGTCACTCGAGGCTCGGGATTTCTTTGAGGCCGTCTCAGGGGTGGTGGGGGGGTATGTTTCTGCAGGGCTGTCTTCATGTAAGCCTCCATTTACCACACAGGAACCCAAAACAGGAGCACACACTGTTCAGAGACAAGGAAAGCTCTTAAGCAGAGGAGTTGGATGAAATTTAATGATATTAAATAATTTTATATTCAGGAGGCAGGAGCTTAGCGGAGGAGCTTCTACTCAGCACTCTGCATCACGTGATCCCATGAACATCATTTCTTAAAGACTCCTCCCTCTGGCTCCCTAGTACTCAGGTAAGAGACTCTCGACTTATATCTATACTTGGTGGGTTGTCTGTAGCAGCGTGGCTGCACCTGCTATAGTGTGTGTGCATGGGGGGGACTGGCCATGTGGGTGGGGTGTTGAGTTATTACTACTTTTGTGTTTGCCCCTTAAAGACTATTTGCATGGAAGCATTCAAAACTATGGAGATAAAATAGTAGTACAGGCCAGACAGAAGTAATTAAGTAGTTTTGTGGATATGTTTGCGTATTGGGGGTGGGAAAAACCACATGTGTTTCCATTGGTATGTGTACTACAGTTCAACTGTGAAACTGAGACGAGTAAGAGAAGAGAACTGAAAAGCATAACAGTGGCTACAAGCATGCCACATGCATGCAGATGTAGTCAGACACAGCATGTACTGAAGTACAAGCAAGCCATATGTGCACATACAGTATGGCTTAGTGGTTAAAGGCACTGAACTGCAAGCGAGAACACTTAGATGCATGAAGACCTGGGTTTGAATCTCATCAACTCCCACTTGTGTAAGGTGTGATCCTGGCAAGCCACTTAACTTTTACGTGTGCAGTTATCAGTGACCACTTGCTTTTTGCACGTATGCCATATGCATGCAGTCTTTCCCCATTTAACATAAAAATTATGGTTATCAAACTTGCTTGCTATACGCATGCTGTATGCATACAATCGGTTCCAATTTATCATTTAAATCATACTTGTAGAATGCATATCACATGAGTAGTTTTATGTGTGCAGCACGAAAACATTTCACATAATTATTTCTGTAAGAGATATGCATGCAGGCAGTATAGCTTAGTGGTTAAAGGCACTGAATTGCAAACCAGGAGACATGAAGACCTGGGTCTGAATCTCATTGATCCCTACTTGTGTAACCACCCATTCCCTTCTACCTGCACACCCTCCCACAGGTAGTGCTGCCTCAGGGAATATAGGTTGTCACCCGGGTTTGTGGTTAAAATTGGCTGTGTAATTGGCACGGTGCCTCCACCTATGGGGATCCTTCCAACAGCGTACTGCCAGAGCGCTTCCCCACAGGAAATGATGTTCAACTCCCTCCCTTGGAAACAGGTAAGACAATATACAGTCCCCTTCCCGCTTATACATCTAAAAATGAAATATCACACTACACAATAATGCAATGGCTATGACAGTTTTCAGAAAATAAACAACAGTGGTTTATTTTGGGATGGATAAAGAGGTAGGGAGCAGTGGAAGCAAAGGAGAATAAAAGCATTCAATAATAAGGTTATAAACTCTATGCAAATCAGCAACAAAACAACATTGGCATTCATAAATGATACTCTGCAGTTCATTATTACCAGCCCCAGTTCTACTCCCCCCACTGGTGCATCAGTTAACCCCACAGTCCCTGTGAGAGCTGTCAGTTTTGGTGTGCACATACTGAGCAGTTGCAGGCCTGTGATGTGGAAAAGCTGGGTGCAGCACAGAGGAAACACTGAGGTGCTGCAGAGCAAAGTACCAACTACACCTGGGGGTGCAGTGAAACAGTTGTAATTCCTGGCTGTACTAGTTGCTAAGGGCATTGCTAAGGTCGCACAGGATTCCCAGATGTAAAGTTAACAAGATAGCTAGCTGAACAATTAGGAAAGTATTTATTTGGGTAAACCCAGTACTCATGACCTTTGATCAACAAATGCAGGATGTTGTGGGATGTTTCCCCTTTTTTTGGGCAACTTGGAAGAACAGACAGAAAAGGCTTGGAATGCAGGCGATGATCCTCTTCACCCCACAGAGGGACTTGTCTTCACCCACCTTGACTGTAAGTAGGCAATCTTCACCCCACAAAGGAACTTGTCTTCACCCACCTCGACTGTAAATAGGCAGTCTTCACCCCACAAAGGGACTTGTCTTCACCCGCTTCAACTGTAGGTAGGCTGCAGCAGATTAGACAAGCAGGCAGAACCTCAGAGCATAAGTCCTGGCAGGAAGATCAGTCTCTGAACTGGTAAAGAAATGAGGCAGTTGCTGTGGTTTACCTCACTCTCCACAGCAGACCACAAATCATTCAGCAGGCTTTGCGTATTCAGTCACCAGGTCTGGACCTGCACAGAAGGCACCAATGACAGGATTTTCTATCTGGCCACAGCAGAAGCAAATGAAAAATACACCTTCTTTTTTATAGTCACTGGAAAGTCTTACTCCAATTCCTAGTTTGCACTGAAGGCACAAAATAGCAGGGATTTTAGGCCATCAGCAACAGGAGCTGACAAGAAACACTCCTTCTCACTTTAAACTCTCATTCAAAGTCACACACACAAACTGTACAGTTCAGAATCCTCAGGTTTAAAACTCAGCCTCTGATTGGTCCACACAGCTCACAAGCTCTTTGTCTTGATTGGATGTACTGCAGCTACCAATTAGATCCTATGCTCTTATCCAGCAACCTCTGCAAAGATGGCTGCCATCAAACAGTTCCTCTAGCTCAGTCACTTTATATAAACTGTAATAAAATGAATGTTAGCTGTTGGCAGCATTTGGCTGCATGGCTGGCACCCTTCCGGTCCCTTCTGAGGATCACTAGGGCCAGGGGTACATTCCTGGGACAGGAGCCGAGTCACTGGCTCTGTTTTAAGGGCTCCCCGATGGAGCTGTGTATAGAAACTGCAGTCCATGGCCACTAAGCATCATGGGACTTGTAGTCCCTGTGGTCGCCATGTTCCTGTTTACTCCCTGACCCACTGGTTGCATTGGCAGGGTCAGGGAGGGCTTTAAAAAGTATTTGTTCACTCTTCTGGCTCTTCCCAGCCCCTTAGGCAGTCTGGTTGGCCTGGGAAGATGAATTCACCCCCCTGCGGTGCTTCTGCCACTTATGCAAGCACCACTGATGCTAGGCCACTAACTGGGCATTGTTTCCTGTGCTCTCCACCCCGCTATGTAGCAGTTTGGGGGTGGGGGAACAAATGAGCTGTGCGGTGCATGGGCCACCTGTAGATTGATGCAGGAGGTGCTGGAATAAACTTTTTACACTCCCTGGCCCCATTTGCAGTTCGAGGGGAGCTGGGGAAGTGAGGAGGACCAAGCAGCATCACCAGCTGTGAGAAATAGGTGAAGAAGGGGAAACACAAATTACAGTGCTCCCCAGCCCTAATTGTAGTCCAGGATTGGGCCAGGGGAGCAAAGAAACAGACAGTTTCAAGTGCTGTAGGAGGCCTGCAGGAGCCAGGTAAGCTCCCGACTTTGGGAGGGGGGGTTACATTCTCCCCCCACTCAAATCCTTGGCATCCCTGACAAGGTCTGAAACATCAAAACATTTGTAACTAATACACCTGATACCTTTCTATCCATCATTAGTATTGTATGAATAAAGCATTTTGTTAATACACTAGGCATGCACTTAGCTGATTATTTTCCCACCATGGTCTACAGGTACAGCTCCCTAATATGACTTGTAGACAACAGAAGGGGGGCAGCAGTAATGGGCTTGGCAGCAGATTAACCTTTTTATGTATCACATTGACATGGAGATTTGAAGGGACACCAGGGACATCATAAGTAAGCGATACTCTTTGCTTGACTTCTCTAGCAGAGCGGCGGGGCATTGCAGATTCCTCAGCAATGATTTGATCAGGACCATTAATAGGTCCTACATACTCAGCCACAGGGGGTTTGAATCTTTCAATGTCCTGGATGGGTTCTATTACTGGTGTCTCAACATTCCCTACATTTGGAACATAGTTCATGACTGTGGGCCCAGTGTCAGTCAGAACAAAGGGTACTGCAGCTGGATTCAATGGTCTGGAATGACTCGCATTTCTCCCTTCTGGTGCTGAAAATGAAAAGTCAGTGGGATACGGTGCAGGCCGATATTGATGGGGTATTGGACAAACATATAATTCTTCATCTTCAGAACTACTGCTAAACACATCCACTGGCATTACCGGTGGGGCTACAGGTACTGACAGTTGAACTTGACTGTGTCTCTTATGCCTTGTTTCATTTCTAGTAACCGGTCTCCTGGAGGTGAGAGAGGTACTGAATTTACAACTTCTGGCAACAGTTGACCAATTGGCAATAAGTGGTTTCTATGCAGAGTTTTAACCACCATATTTCCATTCTCCATTCTTAATCTGTATAATGGAAAATTTGGAAACTGTTCCGCTATTACATAAGGATCAGATTTCCAACAGTCCTCTATCTTGTGTTTACCTTTCAGTCCCAAGTTTCGAATTAATACTCGATCTCCAGGCTGAAGAGCTTGTTTTCAGACTCTCTTATCGTATCTGCTTTAGTTTACTAGGCCAGCCTTTGCAGCTGCTTCCTTGGCTACCCGATAGGCTTCAGTAAGTTGTGATTGCAGCCTTCTGGTATACTCCAAATGTGTCTCTGGTAAGGTGCCATCTACAGATACCCAAAAACATAAGTCTACTGGAAGTCTGGCTTCTCTCCCAAACATTAAGAAATAAGGCGAGAACCCCACTGAATCATTTTTAGCACAGTTGTAGGCTTGGACTAGGAAAGGTACTTGCTGGCTCCAGTATGGCTTTCTGGTAGGATCCAATGTTCCTAGCAAATTGAGTAGGGTTCTATTGAAACTGTTCCGCTATTACATAAGGATCAGATTTCCAACAGTCCTCTATCTTGTGTTTACCTTTCAGTCCCAAGTTTCGAATTAATACTCGATCTCTTGGCTGAAGAGCTTGTTTTCAGACTCTCTTATCGTATCTGCTTTAGTTTACTAGGCCAGTCAAAAACAGTGACTGAATTCAAGCATGCATGGGACAGCCATAAGGCAATTCTAGGAGGTGGGGGTAGAAAGAAATAGGCTGCTGGTTAACTAGGATCTGCAGCTTTTCCATTAGGTAGGGGAATGGGCAGACTGGGTGGGCCAAATGGTCCTTATCTGCCATCAAATTCAAATTCTGTGTTTCCAGCTGAGGGTGATAAGGTGTAGTACAAGACTTCTCTATGCCCATAATGCTTGTGAGTTCTTTGATAAGCCGACTCTCAAAGTCTCTCCTTTGGTCTGAGTGCAGGCGTTTGGGGAGTCCATAGTTCACAAAATACTTCTCACACAATACTTTAGCCACAGTGGTTGCTCATTGGTCTTTTGTAGGGAAAGCCTGTGCATAGCGGGTACTATGGTCAGTCATTACTAAAATGTTACTGATCCCCTTTCTGTCAGGTTCAAGGGAAAGGATGTCCATACAGACCAAGTCCATAGGCCCACTACTGGTGATGTTCACAAGACATGCTGCTCGTTTGGGTAAAGTTTTATGGGTGATGCACCTATTACAGCTTTTGCAATGTCTTTCCACCTCCATAGCCATGCGAGGCCAGTAGAAGTGGTCTTGTACCATGCTCAAAGTCTTATAAATTCCCAAATGTTCCATGTCTTCGTGAAGGGCTCACATAACCATCAGACGATATTTTTTGGGCAGCACCAGTTGCTCTTAGGGAAACTGAATTTGTGTCTTTGAGATATGATACAGCAGTCCATGCTTTAATGAAAGCTTGTCCCACTCTCTCATGAGAAGTGATACATCTGGTAGGTTTGCTTTGACTTGAGAGGAAGACAAACCTTTCTCTTTGGCTAAGATAATGTCTCATAAACTAGGATCTGCTCGCTGTGCTTTTCTTAAATCTGTAGGAGATACATGAGGCAAAGAGGTGTTGTGCAGGGTGGTGAATCATGCATACATTTCCAGTATGGCATCAGGATGTGCTCCAAGCAGATCCACTGCTCAGTCTGGGTTGGTGATGGCAGGTCGATCATCAGCCACCATCATTTGGCAAACAGCTTTCACTCCATCTTCTGTAACATAGGTCCAGGGCCCCTCTGTGGGAGGAGTATTATAAGGGTGTCTGGACAGAGTATCTGCATCTACTTTGTTTCACCCAGGATGATTTTGCAAACAGAAATTGTAAGTTGATAGGACAGAGATCCTTCTATACACTGTGGCATCCATCTTTGCAGTTGTCAGTATATATGTAAGGAGGGTTATTACCCTTACTCACCACAAATCTGGCATGGGCCACCTGTAGATTGGCGCAGGAGGTGCTGGAATAAACTTTTAATGCTCCCCAACCCCATTTTCAGTTTGAGGGGAGTTGGTGAAGCAAGGAGGACCAGGCGGCATCACCAGCCATGAGAAACAGGTGCAGGAGGCGCCAACACAAATTAGAATGCTCCCCGGCCCTAACTGCAATCCAGGATTGGGTCAGGAGAGAGAAGAAATGGATAGCTGCAAGAGCTGTAGGAGACCTGCAGGAGCCAAGTAAGCTCCCGACTTTGGAAGGGAAGGGGTTAAACTTATATACTGTGTGATCCTGAGCAAGTCACTTAACTTTTATGTGTGCAGTTGTCAGTGACCACTTGCTTTCTGCACACATGCCACATGCATGCAATCTGGTCCAGTTTAGCATAAAAAGGATGCTTTGCACACTTGCTTGCTTCACACATGTCATACGCATGGAATTGGTTTCAGTTTAACATTTAAATCATGCTTGCATCACGCATATCACATGAGTAGTATCATATGCGCAGCATGAAAACATTTCATATAATTACTTCTGTAAGGGTTGCCATCCAAAAACTCATTTTCTCAGCAATGGTACAAGATAGAGAGATAAGGTTTTCTGTTTTGGATGCATTGTGACATGAGCTACTACCATAGATACTGTACGGACTGAATTGAAACCCCAAAGTCACACAATAAGTACACAAACTGCACAACTGTGGTCCAGAAATGTTGTAAAAATCAAGTCTGGCCACCTCTGTGGACCTGTAAAAAATACAACATTTAGGTTTGTGTACCTCAGGCATGTCATGTGACAACACCCCAGCATCATACTGTATGTAAAAGCATGATCTGGGTTGGCATCACATACTCTGTGACACATTGTTGTGATCTTCTTTAAGGTGGACATGCTCACCTTTAAGGCCCTACATGGGCTGGGTCCTAGCTATCTGTCAGACATTCTTATACCTGCTGTCTCAGTCCACTCCCTCTGGTCCTCCTCAATGGGTCTCCTGGCGATTCCCAGGATGAGGCTACAAACCACTGGTGACAGAGCCTTCAGTGTTGCTGGCCACGTCCTGTGGAACTCACTCCCTCCATGTATTTGGGAGGCTTCTTGGGTTGAGGTCTTTAGGGCTCTCCTCAAGGCCTTCTTGTTTAACCAAGTCTTTCTGTATAGTAGTCCTACCTTAGAACCCAGTCTTATCTTTCTAGACTTTCAGTTTTAATATAGCTTCTTAGTAACTGTATTTATGCTGCCATTTTTATTGCTTTATCTAATTAATTTATTTGTATTGTTAGTATGTTTTTATTGTACAGTGCCCAGAGCCTCCAGGATTGGACGCCTGAAAAATAAAATTTGCCTTGCCTTTTTTGTTGGTCTATACCTCACAGTACAATTCTAGGAAATCACCAGATTGAGGCCTTGCCATCCCAAAAACTCATTTTCTCAGCAATGCTACAAGATAGAGACATAAGGTTTTCTGTTTTGGATGCAGTGTGACCTGGGTTACTACTACAGGCACTGTACGGACTGACCTGAAATCCCAAAGTCACACACTAAGTAGACAAACAGCACAACTGTGGTCCAAAAATGTTGTAAACATCAAGTCTGGACACCCCCCAATGGATCTGTAAAAACACATTTATGTTTGTGTATCTCAGGCATGTCATATGACAACACCCCAGCATCATACTGCATGGAAAAGCATGATCTGGGTTGGCATCACATAGCCTGTAACACATCATGTTTTTTGTCAGTCTATATCTCACAATACAATTCTGGAAAATCACCAAATGGAGGCCTTGCCATCCCCAAAACTCATTTTATCAGCACTGCTACAAATAGAGACAT
This sequence comes from Neoceratodus forsteri, assembly GCA_016271365.2. Classification (NCBI taxonomy): domain Eukaryota; kingdom Metazoa; phylum Chordata; order Ceratodontiformes; family Ceratodontidae; genus Neoceratodus; species Neoceratodus forsteri. Next base: position 783,537,600 of record CM028133.1, read on the forward strand.
AAGGTTTTCTGTTTTGGATGCAGTGTGACCTAGGCTACTACCTCAGACACTGTACAGACTGATCTGAAACCCCAAAGTCACACAATAAGTGCACAACAGAACAACTGTGGTCCAAAAATGTTGTAAAAGTCAAGTCCGGCCACAAGTGAACCTGTAAAAATACAACATTTAGGTTTGAGTACCTCAGGCATGGCATGTGACAACACCCCAATGTTACACTGTATGAAAAAGCATGATCTCGGTTGGCGTTACATGGCTTGTGACACATTGTCGTGTTTTTTGTTTGTCTATACTTCACAATACAATTCTGGAAAATCACCAAATTGAGGCCTTGCCATCCCAAAAACTCATTTTCTCAACATTTGTACAAGATAAAGACATTCAATTTTCTGTTTTGGATGCAGTGTGACCTGTGCTACTACCACAGGCTCTGAATGGACTGAACTGAAACCCCAAAGTCACACAATAAGTACTCGTACAGCACAACTGTGATCACAAAATGTTGTAAAAATCAAGTCCTGCCACCCTTGTGGACCTGTAAAAATACAACATTTAGGCTTGTGTACATTAGGCATGTCATGTGACAACACCCCAACATCATTCTGCATGGAACAGCATGGCCTGGGTTGGCATCACATACATTGTGGCACATTGTTGTGTTTTTTGTCGGTCTACGCCTCACAATACAATTCTGGAAAATTGCTAAATTTAGGCCTTGATATCCCAAAAACTCATTTTGTCACCAATGGTACATGATAGAGACATAAGGTTTTCTGTTTTGGATGCAGTGTGACCTGGGCTACTACCACATACACTGTAAGGACTGAACTGAAACCCCAAAGTCATAAAATAAGTACACGAACAGCACAACTGTGGTCCAAAACTGTTGTACAAATCAAGGTCTGGCCACCCCTGTGAGCCTGTAAAAATACAACATTTAGGTTTGTGTACCTCAGGCATGTCATGTGACAACACTACAACATTACACTGCATGGAAAAGCATGATCTGGGTTGGCATCACATAGCTTGTGACACGTTATGTTTTTTGTCAGTCTACATCTCACAATACAATTCTGGAAAATCACCAAATTAAGTCTTGCCAACTCCACAACTCTTTCTATCAGCAATTGTACAAGGTAGAGCATAAGGTTTTCTGTTTTGGATGCAGTGTGACCTGGGCTACTACCACAGACACTGTATAGACTGACCTGAAACCCCAAAGTCACACAATAAGAACACAAATAGTACATGCCCCTGTCTAGACAAAGCAGCAGGAAATGTTTGTGTAGCAGAGATAACGGGGCTTTTTTGGATGTGTTGTTAATATTGCTGACTTACTGAACTGTGCAACTACTGTTTTGAAGAAAAAATTAAAAAAAGGGAAAAACTGCCCCCTTTCCTGTCTGGAATGTGTTGGCAGTGCAGCAGCATTACTGCAGTTGCCAGCCAGCCACTATCCCACCCTAGTAAATTTAAATTAATTTCAGAAAAGAACTCAGCCAGCTTGGCGCGCTCTTCTCCCGACTCCTTTGTCCTGCCCTGAGTAGCGAGCCTATCGACCCCCACCTGGTCATAGAGCTGTGTGCCCATGCCCTCCAATTTCTTTTAATCTGTTGCTTTGTCTTATCTCCCTCCCACCAATTTACCAAATCCTGCCTTTGTCCTATCTGTATTTTAATCTCTTGCCCTCCCTTCCCTCCCGCAGGAAGCCCTACGTGGGCATACCTCACTGCGTCTTTGGCTCGCTGAAACAAGCCACTGACTGGCCGTGGGAACCCCTGCCTAGCACAAAGTCTCTCTGCCCAGGTGAGCAATCCTGACCCTGCCCGGGAACCACTCTGTGTGCCAATTGGAGTGACTGGAGTCACTGCAGCTCCCCATTGGACGCTGCTCACTCCTCAGACCACCTTATTGGCTCTGGGGTATATTACAAGTTCTGACTCTAAAAAAATCTGCCTAACTAAGTACTGGGAGCTTGCTCAATACCAGTTTTTCGGGCCCCTTGCCCACCCCCATCACTCTTTAAATACACTGTCTTCCTGCCCTAATCTCAGTTTCCTCTCCCATTGGCCTCCTAAATCCCTCCGTCCATTGGACACCTAAGCCTACCTACTGCATTGCTGGCTGACTATTCCTTAGTTCTCCCCACTACCTCCTTACTGCTGCCTGAGCTGCCAGAGCACACCTTCAGAGCCGGAGCTATGTCCCTACTGCCAGCATACCTGCTCCCTCTTACTACCTTAATCATCTGCTTCCCACCCCACCTCTCTAACATGCCTCCAACCTCACCTAAACTTCCACCCCCTATCCTGCCAGACCTTGTAAGGCTCCCTTACCCCTCCTACTAGGCGCCGATCTCATCTCACATCCCAAATTGGTCCTACTCCACCTCATGCCCCTGCCCCTTTCTCTTCAACCCCTCACACTCATGGTTAATTCTTCAACTAACTACCTCCTGGCCAGCCTCTTATTCTCATTCACGCCCACCACTGAGGTGGAACTCGCTCACATCATGGCGTTCTCATCTGTTAGCAAACTACCTAACAATCACCCTCCTGCTCCTTGCAGCAGGGGACATTCACCTGAACCCAGGCGCTGTGCATGCCCCTTCTCTATCAAACTCAGCGGGCTCATCCACTAATAAATCTCCTACCACTCTCCTCACTGGAGGCCCCCCTCCCCCATGGCCTGCCACTCCTGCACCTAAACATAAGAAGTCTAGCCCTCAAACTTGACTCACTCCAGGTTCTCGTAGCCCACTATGCCCGGAACATCATCACCCTGTCCGAAACATGGTTAAATAAAAATATCTCCAATCCTTCGGTCACTATCCCAGGCTACTCCTTGACCTGCCAGGACAGGGCTACTAGAGGTGGGGGAGTGGCCATCTATGTAAGCTTGGACTTGCACTTCTCAGTAGTCCTAACCAAGGCCGAACCAAAAGCCTACGAACTACTACTGGTACAGCTGGCTCTCCTCTTCTCACTCCCAATTTACATTGCTGGAATTTACAGCTGGCCTGGCACACGAGCTACATTAGTCATCGACCTCCTCATGCAAACTCCTCCTTAACCTCTTCAGGGGAGCTATACATAATGGGAGATTTCAACCGCAATTGGTTAGCTCCAGCCTTTAATAAAGCCCATACAGATATAGCCGCATTAAACCTATCACAAATCATCACCAAACATACCCGCCGCGAACCCAAATCTGGTAACCACTCACTAATCAACTGGGCTCTTACAACCCACCACCACCAGGTCATCAGCGCAGGACTACTTCCTGACTCCCTGAGTGACCACCATATTTTATATCTTGTCCACAAAATTCACTGTCCCAAATCCCCCCCCCAAGTTTATAGTCCAGCACTCCTACAAATCCTTCAATCTCGCCCCTCTGCTAGAAGACTTGGCCCTAGCAAACTGGGTCCCCTCCACTACAATCAGCTCCATTGATGATACCCTCCTTCACTTCCAAAGCACGTTCCTCAACATCTGTGAAACTCATGCCCCATGGCGTCGCACAAGAGTACCTGGCAACCACCTTCCTTGGATCACCCAAGAACTTATTGCATGTCAAATTACCCATGACAAAGCATGGAGAGAACACAAATCTTCTCACCTCACACAAGACTTAGCCACATACCACTTGCTATGCATTAAGTGTACCAGAGCAACCCGTTCAGCTAAAGTAGAATTCTTCAGCTCCTCCCTCCAGTCTAACTTAAATAGCCCATCCAAATTCTGGAAAGTCATTCATTCCCCTCTTCTCCCCACCAGCCGCCAATCTCACTCTGCTCCTAAAATTGAACAACACCCTCATTTCAGACCCACGCACAGTCACTGCGGAGTTCAACACTTACTTCTCCACATGTTCTTTTACTCTCCTCTCTTCCCTGCCCACCCCTGCACCACTCAGACCTACCGCTGGAACTAAGGAATTACATAGGCCTGGTGCCTTCTCCTTCAAAAATATCTCTCCAGCTGAAGCCCTAGAGGCCCTACTAACTCTCAACCCCTCAAAAGGTAAATCCCCTGACAGACTGGACACCAAACTCTTATATCTTTCTGCCCTTGCCATAGCTACACCGCTTTCCAGCCTCCTAAACCAATCCTTCACCACTGCAACTGTCCCCCAGTTGTGGAAGCACACCACTGCCATTCCCCTCCATAAAGAGGGTCCCCCTCCACCGCTTCAAACTATGGCCCTATCTCTCTACTCCCAGCTCTTGCTAAATTACAGGAGTGCCTTGTGCCCACCCAACTTACCTCCTTTCTCTCCTATACCAATTTCTTCATGCCATTCCAGTCTGGATTCAGGGAGGGACACTCAACTGCCTCCTCCCTGACAAGGCTCACCGACACCATCCTCACTGGAATGGATACAGGGCAGATCACCTCGACCATCTTTGTCAACCTTGCTAAAGCATTCAACACGGTCTCCCACCCACTATTGTTATCTTGCTTCTTGGAATCAGGCCTCTCTGACTCTGCCACACAAATGGTTCAGCACCTACCTTACAGGTAAAACACAAGCAGTTAGGATTGCGGATGCCACATCCACCCCCCTCCCCATGACTACTGGAGTTCCACAGGGGTCTGTACTTGGCCCCATTCTGTTCTCCATTTTTCTTAACGACCTGCCTCTAATCTGCTCATCCACTTCCACACAAATGTATGCAGATGACACCGTTTTATTCACCTCCGGCTGTTCCCCAGAAGAGGTAGCTACCAACCTCCAGGATGACTTCAACAAAGTCCAGATCTGATTCAGCTCTCACCAGCTCTCCCTAAATGCTAAAAAAACAGTCACCATGACCTTCGGCACAAGGCAACGCCTGTCCAGGCTCTCCTCCCTTCCCTTCTTCCACACCCTGGATGGGACAATAATGGAGGACACCTCTACCTTTCGATATCTAGGGGTATGGCTTGACCGACACCTATCCTTCTCTGGCCACATTGATGCTATCTTGAAAAAACTGTGCCCCAAGCATGTGGCCCTCTACAGGAACTGCAGTTGCCTCCCCCTAACTGTGAGGCATGAACTAGTGCAGAAGATGATCCTTCCTTTCTTCAAATACTGCAATATAGCATACAGTGCCGATCCCCAAGTCTTCATTATCCAAACTAGACACCCTGTTCAATGTTTTCTGCCACTTTGCTGTTGATGCTCCCCCACACCCATCAGTGTGACCTCTACCATTCCCATGAATTCCCATCCCTCAAAAATCACCACCTACAGCACTGTGCAAAATGTATCTCAAAATTCTGGTTTGGTGCCCTCCCACCTTCCTTTAACGCCATACTTTCATCTCCCCCACCCCCACTCATGCCCTTAGATCCCTCGACACCCATCAATTTTTAATCCCAATGTGGAGGACCACAGTTGGCCAAGCAGCCTTCTCATATCACTTCCCAAAGCTCTGGAACGATCTCCCCCCCTCAAATTTGCCACTCCTCCTCCACCCACTCCCTATCTACCACCCTGGTAAATTACCTGATGGTAAACTGCTCCTGCAAGTGATACCAACAAATGCCGCCCCAGTCTCCCCCCTCACCCCGGATGCCTGACCAGTGGCACTAGCGTACACTATGGAAGCTGGCTTATTAGACCTACTATTGCACTTAATTGTCTTGTGTTGCACTGTCTCACTCTGTTCTTGTTATTCTATGTACCAAATGCTTCACTGTTATCCATCTATATAAAACTTGCCTAAACTGCACCCCAAGTTGTTATACCTGTTCACAACTGTAAATTGTGCTAAGTGTAAATCTTGCTATTGTTTAATTTGTCTAATTGTTAAATGTGTCTCACTTGATAACCTGTGCATTATCTCCCCTCTGTACCCCCCAGGTCACGCCAGGAGACGAGCATCTTTTTGCTCAGTGTGCCTTTCCTGGTGAAACATTTCAATAAATAAATAAATAAACAACTCTGGTCCAAAAATCTTGTGAAAGTCAAGTTTGCCCACCCCTGTGGACCTGTAAAAATACATCATTTAGGTTTGTGTATCTCAGGCATGCCATGCCATGTGGCAATACCCCAACATCATACTGCATGGAAAAGCATGATCTGGGTTGGCATCACATAGTTTGTGACACACTGTCGTGTTTTTTGTTGATCTATACCTCACAATACAATACTGTGAAATCACTAAATTGAGGCCTTGCCATCCCAAAAACTAATTTTTTAGCACTGGTACAAGATGGAGACATAAGGCTTTCTGTTTTGAATGCAGTGTGACCTGGGCTACTACCACAGGCACTGTATGGACTGATCTGTAATCCCAAAGTTACACAATAAGTACACAAACAGCACAACTGTGGTCCAAAAAGCTTGTAAAAGTCAAGTCCGGACACCCTTGTGGATCTGTAAGAATACAACATTTAGGTTTGTGTACCTCAGGCATGTCATGTGATGACACCCCAACATCATACTGCATGGAAAAGCATGATCTGAGTTGGTATCACATAGTTTGTGACATATTGTTGTGTTTTTGTTGGTCTATACCTCACAATACAATTCTGGAAAATCACCAGATTGGGACTTTACCATCCCAAAAACTCTTTCTCAAAAGTCACACAATAAGTACACAAACAGCACAACTGTGGCCCAAAAACCTTGTAAAAGTCAAGTCCAGACACACCTGTGGACCTGTAAAAATACATCATTAAGGTTTGTGTACCTCAGACATGTTATGTGATAACACCCCAACATCGTACTGTATGGAAACGCATGATCTGGGTTGGCATCACGCAGTTATTGATACATTGTCATGTTTTTTGTCGGTCTATACCTCACAATACAATTCTGGGAAATCACCAAATTGAGGCCTTGACATCCCAAAAACTCATGTTTTTAGCAATGGTGCAAGATAGAGACATAAGGTTTTCTGTTTTGGATGCAGTGTGTGAACAGGGCTACTACCACAGATACTGTATGGACTGATCTGTAATCTCAAAATTACACAATAAGTACACAGAGAGGACAACTGTGATCAAAAAATCTTCTAAAAATCAAGTCTGTACATCCCTGTGGACCTGTAAAAATACAACATTTAGGTTTGTGTACCTCAGACATGTCATGTGACAACACCCCGACATCATACTGCATGGAAAAGCATGATCTGGGTTGGTATGACATAGTTTGTAACACATTGTCAGATTTTTTGTTAATCTATAACTCACAATACAATTCTGGAAAATCACCAAATTGAGGCCTTATCATCCACACAACTCCTTCTCAGCAATTGTACAAGATAGAGACATACTTTTTTTGTTTTGGATGTCGTGTGATCTGGTCTACTGTCACAGACACTGTATGAACTGAACTGAACCCCAAAGTCACACAAGATGTACACAAACATTACTATTACTATTACGTACACAAACAATCCTATTACTATGGTGCTTAATGCCTCTCTTAAATCTGGAGTGTTTCCAAATGCCTGGAAGTCAGCAATTGCCACGCCTATCTTTAAGGCAGGGGACAAATCCAAAACATCCAATTACAGACCTATATCCATCCTACCTCCCCTTTCGAAAGTCCTTGAGAGAATGGTCTCGGAAGAGCTTACTGAGTATCTCAATAAATATAATCTTCTCTGCCCGCAGCAGCATGGCTTCCAAAAAAAAACACTCTACACTCACTGCCCTTGTTGATTACTCATCTCAGCTATATGACGCCTTAGATAGAGGGCAGGCAGTTGGGTCAGTCTTCATTGACCTTACGAAGGCCTTTGACTCTGTTAATCACAACCTTCTCCTAAGTCGCCTTCTCACTACAGGTCGATCCCCGGATATGGTACTATGGTTTGGCAGCTACCTCTCCAACAGGTCACAACTTGTGAAAATAGGGATACCATATCAGCAGCTAGGGAGGTGCAACTAGGGGTTCCGCAAGGGTCAATACATAGACCTCTACTCTCTAGCCTTTTTATCAACCCTGCACCTACAGCTTGCTTAGCATGCACAGTTCTTTATGCTGATGATGCAGTAATATCAGTCACTGGAAATTATCACAACTCCATCACCTCTGAACTCCAAAAGCAGCTTCCTAAAACTTGAATCTTGGTTTACACAAAACAAGCTACTATTAAAACACAAAAAAACAAAGAGTCTGCTCTTCTCCACCTCCCAAAGCAAAAAGAAATACCTACTCCTGCTTATACATAACCAATAACCTTGCTATCTTATTAACCCTTTCACTCCACAGGTCGGGTCCGTGGTTTCTGCACTTATTATATATCTTACTGCCATTATCTGTATAATGCTTACCATTATTTTTTGTTGTTTCTACCCACTATATTTTTGTAGCACTGCTGTACTGTTCCTCTATTTGTATTATTGTACCCATGTTGCTGTTGTTCAACTGTTCTCTTTTTGTTGTACTCTCCCGGGTCGTGCCTGAAAATAGTCATTTTATGGCTAGTGCACCTACCCGGTTAACAATAACTAAATAAATAAAAAACTGTGAGATACTTGAGCAAGTAACTAAGTTCAAATATCTAGGCATTACCTTCAACAACACACTCACCTTCTCAAGCCACACAGACTCTATGATCAAGACTGCAAACACAAAACTTGGTGTTCTTTACTGACACAGGCATTCATTGACACCTGATGCTCTCAGATTTGCCACAAGTAGTTCTATACTGTCAACGATTGACTATGGACTGCCTATTTATGGGGCTGACACTACAACTGCTCTAATAGGGTTAGCACACTCCTTAATAAGGCCTGTCGGCTAACTTTGGGAGCTGTTTTGGACACCCATACCTGCTCACTCTACACTGAATCTGGGTGGCTCCCTCTAAATCTTAGAAGGCAATACCAAACTCAGGGAGGCAGTATAGCGCAATGCTTTAAGGCTCTGAGCTGCAAATCTGGAGACCTGGGTTTGAATCCCACAGCCCCCACTTGCATACTGTGTGACCCTGAGCAAGTCACTTAACTTCCCTGTGCTCCCAGGTTGCACCTGTAAACGAGCTTTCAGCTTAGTGTGTCTCACCTGGTTAAACAACTGAAAAAAAAACACCTATTACTAAAAAAAGTGCTTCTTGGTCTCACCTCCCCCCTCTCTGGACAGTCTCTTTAAGCTGGCAGTTCCAACAAAACCAACCAGAAGTGCGGCTACTGACAAGCTGGTGACACCCTTCAAAAGAATGAAACTTGCCCAGAATTCCATCCTGTACCAAGGACTGAAATGGTACAATGAGCTACCGGCTTACCTCACTGTCATGCACAATATCAGTACTTTCAAATCTGGGCTCAAATCCTTTCTTGGCCCTAAAATGATATGTACCTGCCTACGACTATGAGTCAGGACTTCATCCTCCCACAACCTACCACTTTTCTACACATCCATCCTCCCCCCACAATCACCTGACGATGCCCACTTTCGGCTGACAACCCGACCCCCCCTTCCCCCCCTTCACGATGCCACCTTTGGCTGACCACCCTACCCCCATCTGACCTAGGCTGGTCCACTATATAGGGAACTCCAATCACAAGCCTCACTAACCTTCTCTTATCAGCCCTTCTTTTCTGATAATTACGGACTATTTGATGTATATAAGTCTCAGTTTTATTTTGCTGCCTCTGTAAATAATTTATAAGTCTCAATTTTATTTACCTATGTAACCAGGGGTCGAGTTGATGTTATTTTTTGTTTTATTAGCACTGTGTGGTGCCTCCATTATGTAACCCACTACCTGACTGCCTGGGTTCGTGGAGAAAACTGTTGCTCGGCATTTTGACTAGGTTAGACTTCTAGTCAGGGGCACCCAAGTAACTCTGGACACAGGAAGCAATAACTGTAATGTCCAACTCAAGAATGGGATTCTAGAGTGTGGTTTTTATTCACAACAAACAGCAGAATAATGAAGCATAGATGGACCCCCAATGGGGCTACATTCCCTGGTAATGCAGACAAATGGAGACCAGAACACATCTTCTTACACACTGTAACCCTCAGGTTCTGAAACACACGGGGCTCTCAGCCTGAACTTGTACTCTTCTCTGGATTTCCCTGGCATGGCACATCTGGCCAGCACGTGGACTACTTTCCATATGGCTTGGACATTTATTGGTGGCTCCCTCCACCACCCTTGAGCATATTCTGGCTCCATAAAGGTAAACATCTTCATCCTAATCCCATGTCTGGGTACTTTCTGTGAGCACTGGCCAAGTGCCCGGGAGAAAGCTGTAGGTGCCCAAAGTGAACCCGTGGAGGTAAATCTGGTTACTCCAGATGGGGGTCTCCCACATCTTGTTCCTAAATCTATACCTGGCCATTCATTTGGAATCAATACCTTTCTTGAAACACACAGTTGTAGAATGCTGTCTCGAAATGTATGTCACATTTAACACTCTACTCTTCATAATCTGATATCCTGTCTTATAATGATCTCTGAGTGGCTATGTCCATCCCTGTAGACCCCCACTGTTTAGATGCATTTTAAGTCACGCACAACTGTAGTACTGTACATGGTTGTCCTTCCCTGACCCCACAGTAACAGATAATCTACTCACTGTCTGGTGAAAACGTGGACTCTCTTTCAGAGCAGAACTCACCACTGGTTTGCAGGTGCCCCAAGGTTTCTGGCAAAGCAAACTACTTCTTGTGCCTCAGCACTTGAACAACAAAATGATAGGCAGCTTTCCCTCTTCGGCAGGGCCAGGGGTTTACCCCTGAATTTTCTGTCTCTCTTCTCCCCCATCCCTCCTGGGATGAGGCACTGGAACAAATTGGGAATGGTCTCTACCACTAGACCACTTTTCTTCTGTGCTCTTCTCTAGGGCGAGAACACACACCCACTCTTCTATGCAGCTCTATAGCAGAGCTTAGCCCACGAGGGGCTGCCAACTGCAGCACACCTCCTGCTTCCACTGAGTCTTCCTGCAGACTGATTCAAAACCTCCCAACGTTCTAACTCCCTGCTGCAACATTCCAAAGTAGCCTATGCTGCTGCAAAAATTCTATATGATGTCATCCCTCCAGCTCAGCTGAGACTGAGGACAGAGTGAGACAGTGTGAAATCCATTTAACTGGTGTTTCACAAGCTGTCTGCCCTGTCTGCCACTAGATCTTAGTGGGATTCTTGTAACCCTGGGTGACAGGGGGGGTTACACCTATGTAAATGTCTCAATGTTATTTTCTGTACACTGTGTATTATTGTAATTGTTTGTGCAACACTGACTTGGAACCTTCAAAATGAGTCCTTGACTCAAAGGTATTCATCCCAAACTGAAATAAATAAATAAATAAACAAACAAACAGCACAACTGTGATCAAAAAAGTTTGTAAAAATCAAGTCCGGCCACCCCTGTAGACCTGTAAAACTACAACATTTAGGTATGTGTACCTCAGGCATGTTATGTGACAGCACCCCAACATCATACCGCATGGCGAAGCATGATCTGGGTTGGCATCAGATAGTTTGTGACACATTGTCATGTTTTTTTGTTGGTCTATACCTCACAATACAATTCTGGAAAATCACCAAACTGAGGCCTTTCCATCACAAAAACTCATTTTCTCAGCAATGGTACAAGATAGAGACATAAGGTTTTCTGTTTCGGATGCAGTGTAACCTGGGCTACTACCCCAGACACTGTATGGACTGATCAGAAACCCCAAAGGTACACAATAAGTACACAAACAGCACAGCTGTGGCCCAAAAACCTTGTAAAAGTCAAGTCCGGATACCCCTGTGGACCTGTAAAAATACAACATTTAGGTTTGTGTACCTCAGTCATGTTATGTGACAACAACCCAACATCGTACTGTATGGAAACGCATGATCTGGGTTGGCATCACATAGTTTGTGACACATTGTCATGTTTTTTTGTTGGTCTATACGTCATAATACAATTCTGGAAAATCACCAGATTGAGGTCTTGCCATCCCTAAAACTCATTTTCTCAGCAATGGTACAAAACAGATACATAAGGATCTTTTTCATGTCTTGAGAATCCTTTCCCTGCATTTTCCCTGGTGTCCAGTGGCACCCCACCACCCTCTGAGCGCTGCCCCCAACAGCCCTTTACTAATGATGAAAGTCAATGCTTTCTATGTTTCTGTTATACACCATGTGCCTGACAGAATATCGCATCACAAGCAAAATATAAGAGGACACATTTTTCAAAAATGTTTCTGCAACTCTGTGCAGATGGCAAAAGTCTTTTGCAAACTGCATCCAGAGGCTCTTGAAACCCTTTTAGTTAGAATAACAGCAGCTTGGTAGAGCACAGTTTTCAATACCTTTGCCCCTGTTTAGGCCACAGCCATCTTGCAATAGCAGGAAACAAATGTTGCTAAAATTTAGATCACAGGTGCCAAAATACAGATTTTACTACCCAGACCCAATCCTTTAGTACTAGTCATTTACATGGCAAGATATGTCCTTGTGCTGTAACATCTTCAGCTTCCTTTATAATCCAAGCACCTTGAACTGACAAAGTATAAGCAGGGAGCTAAAGCAAGAGTCCAGATCCTGCTTATTTTTTAATATATTTCCTGGTGTCTAGTGGCACATCCCCACCCTCTGATCAACGTCCCCTACTCCTCTTATCATTAATGTGAAATATCTGACAGCAGGATCCCCATCCGCAGTGTTGGATGCCCCCTCCCAACAGTCCATTATTTTATATTATAAAGTCAACACTGGGGGGCCCAATCCCCATGTTGGCATTTAGTTTGCCCCCCTGGCAGTGTGGGACACTTGGGAGCCCACCCCCAGTGTCCCAATATATTTAATGTATTTATTTAGACCTGCAAAATAGAATACAGTCCCCCAACATCTTTTTTTTTAATCCTGAAAAAATGAAAATGGTTCCTCCTCATCTCCCCTGTCCCCCTCCTCCACCCCTACCCTCCCACTGAGCACCCACCACCCCACACACACACACACCCTTTACCCTATACTTACCACCAAAGGTCATAGGCTGCCATCTTCTGTGGACCAGGGCATGTTTGCACTCTTCAAAGCTGAACTGCGAACTGAGGATTCAAGTAAGTGCCATATAATGTATTTCAATTGAGTTTTGAACTTAGGCTCATAACTTTTAAATGTTTTTGAATTTTTTCACAAAATTTACAACATGGTCTTTTTGAGACCCTCCTCATGAGTACTTCAGCTGTCATTTCGTTAACTGGGCCCAGAAGGTGATTTCACGATCACTGCACAAAATCACCTTTCAGGACCAAATAACAAAATTTCACCACCAGTGTTCATGAGGTGGGGTCCAAAAAAGGCCATTTTGAAAATTTGGTGAACAAATTACTAAAAATGTTCAAGTTACACATGTTTGTCAAAAACTTTCTATGCATGTGCATAACTTTGGTAATTTTCAATATTCTGAGTCCAAATATTCAACATAGTAATTTTTTCACACCACCTCATGAACAATACAGTTGTCATTGTTCACATCCTGGCCCAGATATTCAAAAGGGTTGCGTATGGTGCAACAGTGTTGCACCATGCACAACCCACTGATGTCCTGGCGCGATATTCAAAAGGGAAAAGTGCGGCGCAGAAATCCCGATGCGCCAGAGTGCATCAGTAATGTATGCAGGCATGGGGGGGGTGTGCCCATGCATAACCTGCACAGCCTGATATTCAGTCCGAGATGTGCAGAGTCATGCTTGCGCAACCTCTACCTGAGCCTGCACAAAGTTAAGCCAAAAAAAAGGCACAAGTGATGGCCACCCACAGGTGAGCTGCCACATTGCAGGGTGCAACACGGCAGCTGCTACCTGTGGGTGGCCACCCAAGTTCCTGCCACACCTGGCAGTGCCCCTCCCATGCCCCATCGCAGGCATCCGTGTAGTCCCTCCCTTGTCCCTGGTGGTTCAGTGAGGTATGTGCCTGATAGCAGGCATGTCTGATTATATTTTCGGTGGTCCAGTGGGTTGCCTGCTCATTGCCTCACAGGATTTACGTTTATCTTGGTGGTCCAGACCTCTGCTTGCAGGCATCAGTATAACCTTCCCATGTTCATTCTGGTGGTCTGAGATCACGTCTTATCGCGGCCTTCATCTCATCGCTGGTGTCAGTTTCTCCCGTCTGCCACTGAGTCTCACTGCCCCGTCAGCCGGGTGGCAGCATTCGCTGCCGCCCCCACCGCCTGCCGACTGACAGCTCAGATATAATTCATTCATATATCTGGACTGGAGTAGTACTGTATGGTTGCATGCCCATTGGCTCACACTGTGAACCAATGGGCGGCAGCCCTACCGAGCTGTCAGTCGGGCGGGCGGGCGGGGCGGCAGGTATGGTGGGTGCTGCCATCCGCCGGCTGATGGGGGAGCAGGGCAGTGGGGCTCAGGTGGGTGGTGGGGAGGGGGTACACTAGACCACCAGGGTAGTAGGAGTATTTTATGAGTTACAGATGCCCACGTATCAGGGAGCGATCGTCCATTGGACCACCAGGGATATTGGACGCGGGGGTTATATTACTGATGCCCATGATTGGGCACATAGAGGTCCACTGGACCACCAGGGATATTGGACGTGGGGGGTGATATTACCGATGCCCACGATCGGGCAGAGTGCAGTCCACTGGACCACCAGGGATATAGGATGGGGACTTATTCTTATAGACAAATGCCCACGATCAGGCACATAGCGGTCCACTGGACCACCAGGGATATTGGATGGGTGGGGTTTCTTTTAGATGAATGCCCATGATTGGGCTGCAGGGGCATCGGTCCCTGATGGCTGCTGCCTGGCAGGGCGCCAGGTGCAAGTCGTCAGGGATTGACGCACCTGCATGCTAATGGCATGCAAATGGGGCCATAATGAGATGCAAATGGCCCCCTGTGTGTCTTGCATAAATTATGGCCCCATTTGACTGTCCCCTTCTGAATATTGCAGGTGCTGTGCATAGCGCAATGGCACTTGCGCTAGCGCATCTCCATGCTCCACTCTGGCCACTTGCGCTGGTGCAGTGCCACTGCACCATGCACAGTGGGGGTGACCAGGGTGCGATATTCAAAGCTGCTGCACCATAGCGCAGCTCCGTTGAATATCGCCCAGGCCACACCCCTGCGCAACAAAGTTGAGCTGCGCCTAGGCTTGCGCCACAGCCTGGTGCAGTTTGAATATCCGGGCCCCTGTCTCAAATGTGTTTCTGCACCTGTGACATGGAATGGTGTTTTAGTATGCATTTGAACATTTTCACCTATGATGGTTATGAGGTAGGTCAAGGATTAGAAGCCAGCATGTGGTAGGGTCATAAGAAGATTATGTTGAAAATTTGGGGTCAAAATATTAAAAAATGCCAAAGTTATGACCATTTGTTGCAATTTTACTTTGTCCCCGCATGACCTTCTGTAATTTAAAATATTTTGACCCAGATTTTCAACATAGCCTTATTACCCCAACTCACGTATGTCATAGATGTCGTTTTTCAAATCCTGCCCGAAATGTGTTTTTGCGCCTTTGGCACAGAATGGCATTGCAGTTGCCCAGCATTGCATTTTGGCAGGGATTTGAACATTTTCTGTAATGGGTACATGAGGTGGGGTAATAAGAAGGCTATGCTGACAATTTGGTCACTGTTGTTCTATAAATGGAAGTGCAGGGCCCAGAGGGCCTTATGCTTCCACAGCTACATATATATATATATATATATATATATGTGTGTGTGTGATATATATATATATATATATATATATATATTTATATATGTAATAGATAAACCACTCTGAGGTGTGCAGTTGCGCTCTGATATACGCACGCCTTGCTGTGCGTCAACCACCCAAGGTGTGCGTATATATCAGAACATGACTGCACACCTCAGAGTGGTTTATCTATCTTATAAAATGTCAAAATCATTTTTTAGGAGGGTAAAAGTGCAAGTATGCCATCGCGCTCTGATATACGCATGGTCACCTGATGGTGTTTATCCAATACTGTTGCTGGAATTGACCATTTATGTATTGCCCATTTTATAAAAATATATATATATATATGTATATATATATATATATATATAGATAGATATACATATATATATTTATTGCACCTTGATAACTTTGCTCCCTTTCAACTGATTTACAGTAGATGAAATTTGGAAAGCACAGCCTCTGTGCCAGGAACTCTTGATCCTGTAAATTTCATGTAGATTGGTTTAAGGGAGGCGAAGTTATTGAGGTGCAAAAAACCGCAAAAATCTCCATTTTTCAACATATTAAAGCTTTTTTTACCACCCGATAACTAAAAATATAAGAGGCTTTCAAACCTGAAACTTTCAGGTTTGATAGAGGTTGGTTCAAAGTGTGTGCTTTGTGGTTTTTAGGTCCCACTGTTAAGTAGTTTTTAAATTATTTAATGAATATGTTCTGTTTTTGAGCATGCGCTGTTCAAAAAAATCAACGTTCTATTCATAACTGAATTTTTGCGAAAGCAGCAGTTTGCACTATATGACACAGCTGTCTTTAATAAATGACAGCTGTGTCATATAGTGCAACCCCTGCTGCTGTCGCCACTCATAGGTCTGGGATGGGGGTACTGTCATTGTAGCCCCACCATCCTGACTGTGCTGTGCTTTCAACTTTATCTGCACAACGGAGGCCCCAGTCCCTGGTGGCAGTGTATTTATTTAATTTATTTATTTATGTATTTGTACAATCCAACACCAGGATTCCTATCCCTGATATCGGATGCCCTGCCCCCCTCCACTAAGCAGCCCATTATTTTAATAATGTTTGCTGACATTGGGGGGCATAGTCCCCATGCTGGCAATCAGAATTACCACCCTGGAGAGTGGGACACTGGGGAGCCCACACCCAGTGTCCCAAAATACATTTATTTTATATATATACCTGCAAAAAAGAAAACTGTCCCCCGATGTCTTTTGTTTTTACTTAAACTTGTAATAAAGAAAATGGTCCCTCTTCATCACTGCCATTCCTCTCCACCCATCCCGACCCTCCCACTGAATGGCCACCCCATTACCATTATGCTTACCTCTGTGTTGTTGCTTTGCTGTAATCTTCTGTGGACGGAATACGCCTGCACTCTATCAGCTGAACCGTGAACTGAGGAAATAAAGGTAAGTGCAGTATAAATTATATGGCACTACACTTTATTCCTCAGTTCATGGTTTGGCTTTGTAGAGTGCAGACATTTCTCGGTCCACAGAAGATAACATTATATGACCTCCAGGTGGTAGGCATAGGGTAGGTGTGGTGGATGCTTAGTGGGAGGGTCAGGATGGGGGAAGGGGGACGGGGTGACAAGGGACAATTTTCATTTTTTTTCAGGTTAAAAAAGATATGAAGGGTTATTTTTTTTTCAGGAAGTTTAATGAAACTGTTTCGGGACACTGGGAGTGGGATCCCCAGTGCCCCACCTTGCTGGGGGGGCAAAATAATAAGAATATTTGAGGACACTGGGAGTGGGCTCCCCAGTGTCCCACACTGCTATGGGGGTGAAATAATAAGAGTATTTAGGGACACTGGGAGTGGGCTCACTAGTGTCCCACATTGCTGGGGGGGCTTATGAATGCCAACACAGGGATTGGGCCCCCTGATGTTGGCACCAGGCAGATCTTAAAAGCCTCTGCAGCAGGACAGCAAGTCAGGGAGCTCACTGCTACAATTGTACATAATTGGGGGTTTTCACAGAGGTACTATTTCAGGGCATAGGTCCTTAAATCTGTAAAAAATACAACCTTGTGTATAATGTATTTTGGGTTAATAGCTATCTGCACTATAAGACACAGTTGTCTTTAACAAATCACAACTGTGTAGTATAGTGCAACCCTTACTGCCATATCATGTATTTGGCAGTTAACAGCTGGTTGCACTATACAACACAGCCGTCCTTTAACAAACAACAGCTGTGTTGTATAGTGCAACTCCTGCTGTTCATGACTGGTTGTCAGTGAGGAAGCTACTGTCACTGTAGCCCCCTGCCTGACTACTGTTCATTAAACTGTTCTTTGCACACAAGGGGCCCTGATCCCTGGTGGCAGTGTATTAAGTTGTTTATTTTATTTGTTTATAATAATCCAACACCAGGATACCCACCCCCGTGTCAGATGCCCCTCACCTCATGCAGCCCCTTCTTTTATTAACAGTGCCAAAATCAGGGGCCCAAACCCCATGTTGGCATTTATAACTACCCAATAGTGTGGGACACTGGGGATCCTGCCCTCAGTGTCCCAAAATAGTGTAATTATATATTTTTTTGTATATTCTGATACCGGGATGACCACCCCCAGTGTTGGATGTCTCCTCCCAAGTCCCTCAGTTGAATAATAGGTGCTGACATCGGGGGGCCCAATACCCATGTTAACATTCATAAGCCCCCCAGCAATGTGGGGCACTGGGGAGCCCACTCACAGTGTCCAGAAACAGTTTCAGTAAACTTTCTGAAAAAGAAGTCCCTCGATGTCTTTTTTTAAACCTGAAACAAAGAAAATGGTCCCTCATCGTCATCCATCCCCTTCCCGCCATACCGACTCTTCCACTGAGCACCAACCACCCCACCCCACCCCTACCCTATACTTACCACCAAAGGTCATATGATGTTATCTACTGTGGACCGAGACACATCTGCACTCTTCAAAGTTGATCTGTGAAATGAAGAATAAAGGTTAGTGCCGTATAATATATTTCAATGGCGTTTTGAACATATGATTATATCCTTGTCATTTTTTGGTCTTTTTCCACCAAATGTTCAACATGGGCTTTTTGGGACCCCACCTCATCAACACTGTCACAGTTGTTTTGTTACTCAGGCCTGGAAGGTGATTTTGCAGTTGCTGCGAGAAATCACCTTTTGGGACCAATTAATGAAATGACAGTGTTCATGAGGTGGGGTCCCAAAAAGCCCATGTTGAAAATTTGGTGAAAAAATT
Organism: Neoceratodus forsteri; assembly: GCA_016271365.2. NCBI lineage: Eukaryota > Metazoa > Chordata > Ceratodontiformes > Ceratodontidae > Neoceratodus > Neoceratodus forsteri. The sequence continues at coordinate 783,556,472 of CM028133.1, forward strand.
AATAAAAATGGCTGAGTTATGAGTGTGCATTGAAAATTTTCTATGCAGGTGCATAACTTTGGTAATTTACAATATGTTGACTCCAGATTTTCAACATACCAATTTTTTCACACCTCCTCATGAACAGTACAGCTGTCATTTTTCACATCCTGTCCAAAATGTGTTTTTGCACCTGTGGCATAGAATGGCATTTCAACATGGATTTGAACATATTTCCACCTATGGGGTTTATGAGGTAGGGTCATAAGAAGACTATGTTGAAAGTTTGGGGTCAAAATATTAAAAAAACAATTTATTTAGTAACATTGTTTACAGGGATGTCCTTTGCACCCCTGAGGAACATGCTGTCTTCCTGTGACAGTGAGCTTAGTTCAGGTGTGAACTCAGTGAGCTGGTTTACTGGGACAAGGCTGATGGGGCAGGTGCTGCAGCATGCAGCACCAGTCACAGCCTGGGTAGGGATGGAACAGTGTTTTGCCACAGATGCCACACCCTGTGGTGGGTCAGGGAACCTCACCCACAAGGTATTGACATGCGTTCTGGGGTCTGCTGGGCCCATGCACTGCGTGAGTACTGCTTCCAATATTGTATTTATCTCATGAGGATACAATTCAGGGACTATCTCCAGTATTGTATTTATCTCATTGAGACCTGCTCAAATAAGGATACAGTTCCACTATCACAAAAAGAAGGGAAATTCTTTGCAAAAAACTACATTAATGCAGACATTAGGGTTGTAAAAATGCAAAGGCACAAAGACAGGAAATGAAAACACATTAGGGATTTGGGTCTCCAGAGTATTGGCGAATCAGTGGTGAGGTCTTACTTGGGTTGTCAACCCTATTGCCCACCCCTACCCTGGATCAGACAAGTTCCCCTTCAAGGAGTTAGCTGCCACTGGGAAGTAGAGGCACCTATAAATTCTATCAAAGGTGGCGTCTTGGTTCCTTGCTATGCCAATTGGTAAAGCTATACTTGCCCCACAAAGGTAGTGTGGTCTTATCCTACTTGGGCCAGGTCAACCTGTCAATATGGAGACTCTCAGTATGTGGTTATGCCAAGGGCTTCAGGGTCTTCACAGAACTGGGAGCTTCAGGTCTGGTAATCACCTCTGTCCAGTGTAAATGCAAGGCAGCTAGGGTCCCCACTGCTTCCCAGTAAGCGGGCTGCACCTCACCCTGTTGGGCCACTGACTATATGCAGAGGACACACTGGGTGTGGGACAGACCAGTTACACTGGTTACTTTAGCCACTATCATCATGCCCTGTAGACAGTGTCAAAGGAACTAAGAGATGCCCTTCCTCCAGAGCATCAGGAGATGGTGTCTCAGCTCATTCAGTGTGCCCTTGTGACTGGGCACCATCTGCAGCTCACCATGGGCCTGGCACTTAGGAGGCACAATTGGTTGTGCTCCTCTCCCTTGATATAGGACATCCAGTGCACGGTTTTGGATCTCCACTTAGTTAAGTGTTTGCTATTCAGCCCCCAGGTGGAGGGCATCCTAGAGGATGTACAGGAGTCCAAAAAGGCCATGTAGACAATCTTGTCTGTAATTATCCTGAACAGTAGCAGGCACCACCATCAGCAGAGACAGGTCTTTTCATCCTTTCAAGCAGACATGGAAGACACCAATAGAGAAACAGACCCTACAACATCTGCCAAAGCCAAGCCAAGGGATGGTGGTGATCATTGAGGCACCAGAAAGGATGCCAACAAAACTTTTTCCCCGGGTAGTGACCTGGTGTGGTGCAACATTAGTTGTCTCCCCATCTCTTATTGGGGTTGTAAAACCTAATGCTCACCCCCTCGTGTTATGGGCCCTATGTGAAGACATCACATTTGACCTTATTTTGTTCCATGGTAGGAGTGCGCATTTGCAGTTTTCCAACCCTAATGTCTGCATTACATAGTTTTTTGCAAAGAAAATACATATATATATATATATATATATATATATATAGTTATTCTTTTTTTGGGGGGTTATGGCTCCCCCATGAGCTCAGATCCTCCACCCACCTCCCACATGCCCAGGCTTGCCCCCCTGGTGGGGCCACTGGGGGGAGTTCCCCTTCCCAATGAACACATGTGGGTGAAGCCCTGGCTTACTCCCCCAGGTTGGGGCCACAGGAGTGGGAACCCCCTGATGGATGTCAGAGGCAAAGAGCAGCGGGCGAGTCATCATGCCAGGGGTGGCATTTTTGCAATGCTGGATCCCTTGGGGGTGAGAACATGCAATGACATCCAGCATCCACCCTATCCCCCAAACATACTGGTGCTGGTCATGACGGTACCCCCCAGCCTCTGCTAGGGGTCCGTGATGCACCAGACACTCTTCCCATCACTCCCCCCCGGAGAAGGAAAGCAGTCCCTAGGATGCTTGATCCTTCTCCCCCAGCTGGCCCTCCGACTCCTGAGTCCATTTACAAACCTGGGTCATTGGTGTCGCAAGTGGAAATCCAACTGCTGTGCTGATAGGCCAGCTATATATATCTATATATATATACACCTATATATATATAGATATAGATATATATATATATAGATAAATAGATATACACATATACTGTATATATATATATATATATATATATATATATATATATATATAATAGATAACCCACTCATAGGTGTGCAGTCGTGATCTGATATACACACTCTTTGGTGTGCATCAACCACTCAAAGCATGCGTATATCAGAGTGTGACCACACACCGTAGAGTGGGTCGTCTATCTTATAAAATGGAAAAATTGTTTTTTAGCGGGGTAAAAGTGCAGGTGTAGTTGCTTCTGATATATGCACGGTCATGTGATTGAATCCAACAAATCAGCAGACATAATTTGTCCTACTCATTTTATAAATATATATATATGTGTATATATATATATATATATATATATATATATATATATATATTAGTTGCAAAAAGCTACATTAATGCAGTGATTAGGGGTGTAAAAACACAAAGCGTACCAAGACAGAAAATGAAAAAACATTAAGCATGTGGGTCTCCAGAGTATTGACGAATCAGTGGTGGGATCTTACTTGGGGTGGTCAAACCTAATGCCCACCCCTCAGCATATAGCCTCCTGTCTGAAGCACAATATACTGCTCCAACCTACTGCCTCATAGTGATACAGTATGGCCAAAATAATCTGTCTGAGCTTTCTTTACACAGGGACCTATGGGCCCTGTGTGAAGACATCACATTTGACTTCATCTGATCCAGGGTAGGGGTGGGAATTAGGATTAACAACCCCAAGTAAGACCCCACCACTGATTCACCAATACTCTGGAGATCCAAATCCCTAATGTTTATTTATTTCCCGTCTTTGTACTTTTTGCATTTTCACAACCCTAATCTCTGCATTAACACATTTTTTTGCAACTAATTTCCCTTCTTTTTGTGATAGTGGAACTGTATCCTCATTACAATATTGGAGACAGTACTGGAATTGTATCCTCATTTCTGCAGGTCCCTTTGGGACCTGGGCAAAATGAGCAAAATACAATTTTGGAGACAGTCCTGATGCAGTCCATTGTCCCAGCAGACACCAACACACATATCGATACCTTGTGGATGAGGTTCCCTGACCCACCACAGGGTGTGGCATCTGTGCCAAAAAACTGCTCCATCCCTACCCAGGCTGGGTCTGGTGCTGCATGCTGCAGCGCCTTCCCCATCAGCCTTGTCACAGTAAACCGGCTCACTGAGTTCACACCTGAACTCGGCTCACTGGCATGGTAAGGCAGTGTGTTCCTCAGAGGTGCAATGGACATCCCTGCAAACAATCTTACTTAATACATTGTTTGTTTTTTAATATTTTGACCCCAAACTTTCAACATATTCTTCTTATGACCCCACCTCATAAACCCCACAGGTGAAAATGTTCAAATCCGTGCTGAAATGCCATTCCACGCCACAGGTGCAAAAACATGTTTCAGACAGGATGTGAAAAATTATAGCTGTACTGTTTATGAGGTGTGAAAAAATTGGTATGCTGAAAATCTGAAGTCAAAATATTGTAAATTACCAAAGTTATGCGCCTACGTAGAAATTTTTCTATGCACACTCGTAACTTAGGCATTTTTTTAATTTTGACAGCAAATTTTCAACATGCCATTTTTGGGACCCCATCTAATGAACAATTGCCCCTGTCATTCTATTAATCAGTCCAGAAAGGTGATTCTGCACAGTGATCGTGCCATTCTGCACCACAAGTGTGAAAACATGTTTCAGGCTGGATGTGAGAAATGACAGCTGTACTGTTCATGAGGTGGTGTGACAAAATAGGTATGTTGAAAATGTGGAGTCAAAATATTATAAATTACCAAAGTTATGCACCTGCATAGAAACTGTGGAATGCATGCTCATAACAAGGCCATTTTTTGGAATATACTTACATGCTGGAGTCATATGCTGTCATCTTGTGTGGACTGGGACACGTCTGCACTCTTCAAAGCCTAACCGCAAACTGAAGAATCAATGTAAGTGCCATATAATGTATTTCAATGGCATTTTGAACTTATGTTGATATCTTCACCATGTTTTTGAATTTTTTCACCAAATTTTCAACATGGGCTTTTTGGGAATCCACCTCATGAACACTTACCTTGATTCTTTAGTTTGCCATTAGGCTTTAAAGAGTGCAGACGTGTCCTGGTCCACAGAAGATGACAGAATATAACCCCAGCACATAGAGTACAAGAGTAAGGGGGTGGGGTGGTGAGTACTCAGTGGGGGGTTGGATATGGGGAGGGGATTGTGGATGACGAGGGACAGGTTTTTTTTCCAGGTAAAAAAAAAGACGTTTTTTCTTTACAGGTCAAACATTAAAGAAATGAAGTGTTTCAAGACACTGGGTGTGGGATCCCCTGTGTCTCATACTGCTGGGTTGGTGTAAAAGCTAACATGGGAATTGGAACCCCTTCCCCATGTCAGCAATGGCATAATTAAATAGGCTGCTGGGAGGGGAGCATCCGACAATGAAATAAATAAATAAATAAATAAAATACACTGCCACCAGGGATTGGGGCCCCCAGTGTGCAGATAACAGTTTCATTTAGCCACAGTCAGGCTGGCCAGGCTACAATGACAGTAGCCCCATCCCTGACCTACTGTGTCAACCACAGACAGCACCAGCCTGCACTATACTGCACAGCTGTCTTTAATAAATGACAGCTGTGTCATATAGTGCAAGTACTATGCAACACAGTTGTCATATATTAAAAACAGCTGAGTCGTATAGTACTTGCATTATACGACACAGCTGTCATTTATTAAAGACAGCTGTGTTGTATAGTACTTGGACTATATGACACAGCTGCTGTTTATTAAAGACAGCTGTGTCATATGGTACTTGAACTATACGACACAGCTGTCATTTATTAAAGACAGCTGAGTCATATCTGTCTCAACCTCAGAGGTAAGTAGAGGGTAAGGTGGGGGGTGGGGTCTTCAGTGGGAGGGGGTTGGGGGTAGGGAAATGGTGGCAGATGACGTGGGACCATATTCTTTTTTCCAGGTTAAAAAAAACACATTTATTTGAGTCTGAAAATATGCATATTCCATTTAGTATAGTACATAATTTGATCTTCATAAGTAAGGAGAGTCAGTCCACATTTAACTCAGCCAAAATAAAAACACAATTGTGGTTGAGACAAGTACTGTTGTTCAGGTGGAGTGGACCTATCATCTATTACAAAGAGAATATGCACATTCGCAGAGCAGAGATTGTATACAGCTGTTCCACCTTGCAACTGCTAGGGGTGTGACAAGCTGGCACTCCCATCCTCACAGATGTTGCCTTTAATGTTTGGTAGAGAGGCTCTGGATACGTGGTGATAGAGACTAGCAAAAATGAATAACACAACACATCCAGAAAGGGGTAAGGTAGCAGATAACCACAAAAAATAAGACACTGCATCTCATCTGTTCTATACATAAAAAAACAACAACAAGAGAATCAAAGGGCAACAACAATACCAGCTGTGATCATTATGCATCTCTAGTCAGGTTTCACCACTGTCCTGAGGGTCATGCTTAGATACATCGCCACCCAGCCTCCCTCGTACACCCAACCTTTATGCTGTGAAAAACATGCTGAGCCCAAAGCCATGGGCTTACAACTTCTATGGTATTTTAAACCCTCACCCCCTTGCCAAGAAAACCCAACTGGCCAAAGGGTGCAAACAAAAAGCATCAACGTCAATACTTTTCATATGGATGAGTTTTTATTTTTACATTTTTTACTTAATTTGTTTATTATTAAATACAGGCTATGGTAAATAATGGCAATACCTGGCAAGTCCTTACAGTGCTTTAACACATAAACAAACAGCATTCAAACAACAATAACAAAAATGTAATAACCCAGTGTCACAACCCCACTCAGCAGGTCAGGCCCTCTACTCCCAAAGTGCCAACCTCCGAGCACAGTCTTGTGAACAGTTTAACAGAACAAGGTAACCTTCTTGTCTGTTTTGTGAGTTCGGATCAACCTTTGGTCTCAAATCTTGGAGGGATTCAAACTGTGAACCTCTTGATAGCATACCCAATGCACAGGCTCAGATATTTCTGTCTTCGGGGGGCCAGATATCTTTACCTATGGGCACCTAACCAGGTATACAGAGATGAACCCTTTAAAACTTTAATAAAGACCTCAGATTTAAAATGCTTCTCTTTCCAGTTTGGTACCACCCTTCAAGCTTATGTCTGCTGTCTGCTATAACCATACATACTTCACTTACAAATAAAAAGAAGTCAAAGACAGACCAAATATGTTCTAAAAAGAATTTTACTAAAATAGATAAAAATATGTAAAACACAAAATACAGAACTTTTATATCACAAGACATACAAATCTTTTAAAAGAACAAGGTTTAAACAGTGCAAATTCCTACTTACAGTACTTAGATTTGACTCTCTTTATAAATACCTGTTTAAAAGTGCTCACAGATGTGTCCTTGTCAGAGTCTAGATAAAAGTGTGTAAGTAAAACAGAATTATTCCTTAAAGTAAACTGTATTTGCCAACCCCTTTTGTGTGAGGTCATCTAGCCCCTCCTCTGTCAGATTATATATAAAAAATATATATCTTATACAAAAACAGGATGTCTTTTCAAAGTATTACATTCTGCAACTTCAGCATAATTCATGTCCTTCAAATGACACTACTTTGATTTCATAATAAGCTTTCCCCTTCCAGGACATGAAAGCATCTTTATGATTTCACACTTCTATGTAATAACCAGGGTTTTTCCTCCAGCGTCATAAAATGGATATGATATAGCAACTACGGCTGTAATTAACTCAGACAAACAGGATCCTTGATTAAGGCCTTCCATATAACACCTAGTATCTAAAACTGTGTGTGTGATCTCACATGCTGTTTTCAGCATTTTCTCATGGCTTGCATCTTTCAGCTGAAACCTGGGGGGAAGGGATGAGTGAGGTCATTTTAAGACCACCAGATTTTTCAGCAGAGACAGTCAGTAATACATTTTATATTAGAAAAATGGTACAGCACTCAGAACTGGCTGTCCATGTCACACTTCCTCCCCACCTAGACTGAATTTGGAGGTTCTATCCCCTACATGGGATGAACTTCCCAAATCAGTTCACTCCTCATAGATCCTAGACAGCCCATCTGAGTTCTGGTTCTTCGCTCCAGCCCTATGTATGATTTTTAGATCATACCCTTGTAAAGCAAGACTCCATCTTAGCAGTCTGCCATTGTTTTTCCCCATCTGTGTCAGCCAAACCAGGGGATTGTGGTCAGTCTGCACCACAAAATGCTGCCCATACAAGTATAGCTCTAGCTTCTTTGGGGCCCACACTATGGCAAGACATTCTTTTTTCACCGTGGAGTAAGCTTGTTCCCTGGGAAGTAACTTCCTGCTCAGATACACTATTGGGTGATCTGTCTCTTGGCTGGATGGCTGGCTCAGTACTGCCCCAATACCCACGTCTGAGGCGTCAGTCTGAACTATAAAGGGTTTGCTATAGTCAGGACTTGTCAAAACAGGAGCACTGCACAGTGCCTCCTTTAGTTTGGTAAAGGCTTCCTCACAGGCTGGGCCCCAGGTAATTTTCATTGGCATCCTTTTCTTTGTCAGGTCAGATAGGGGAGCAGCCAGGGCACTGTAATTGGGTACAAATTTCCTGTAGTACCCTGCTGTCCCTAGAAAGTTCCTGACCTGCTTCTGGGTTTCTGGTCTGGGCCATGCCTGGATCACCTCTATCTTGATTTGGTTACCACATGCCCAAGGTATGCCACTTCACCCATGGCCACCTGTCACTCCTTGGCTTTGACAGTGAGCCCGGCCCTCTGTATCCTGTACAGCACTTCCCTAAGGTGGGATAGGTGTTCTTCCCAGCTGGTACTAAAGATGGCAATGTCATCCAGGTACACCACGGTGTACTCCTCAGCACCATTTAACACCTGGTTCACCAACCTTTGGAAAGTGGTCGGGGCGTTCTTCATTCTGAAAGGCATTACTTTAAACTCAAATAAGCCTATTGGAGTGATGAAGGCCGACCTCTCCTTAGCTCTGTCTGTCAACTCTACCTGCCAATATTCCTTTGTCAGGTCAACGGTCATAAGGTAGGTCACCCCTCCCAACTTGTCCAGGAGTTCATCCATCCGGGGCATCAGGTGGGCGTCTGACTTCGTGACTGCATTCGGTCCATGATAGTCCACACAGAAATGAGTTGAGCTATCTGGCTTAGGTACAAGGACTATGGGTGAGGCCCAAGGGCTGTGGGATCTCTGGATTACCCCTAAATCCAGCATCTCCTCCACTTCCCTCCTAATGTCCTTTTAGACAGCCTCTGACACCCGATATGCTGTCTGCCATATGGGCGTCTGTGTCCCTGTCTCCACATCGTGTGTCACTAAGGGAGTTAGTCCAGGCTTGGCACTAAATAAGGGGGCAAAGTCTGCTAAAACCTCCCTTACTTTCTGGATCTGGTCTGGGGCCAGCTGGGGAGACAATTTTACTGCCTCCACAGAGGAGTCCCACTTACTGTCTTCCAGCGAGTTCAGAAGGAGGTCTCCTGCATCCATCCCCTTCCCATGACTACACACTGCAAACACCATGCCAGCCCTATTTGCATATGGCTTCATCATGTTGATATGGTACATCTTTTCTGTCTGTCTTCTGTCAGGTAACTCCACAATGTAGTTCATGTCATTTACCTTCCTAGCTACTTTGTACGGTCCTGCCCACTCAGCTTGCAGCTTGTCTTTCTGGACCGGAATAAGGACCATGACTTCCTGACCCACCATGTATGAGTGACCTCTGGCTCTGCAGTCGTACCACACTTTTTGTTTCTGTTGGGCAGCTGCCAGGTTGCTCTGGGCTGTCCCCATAAGCTCCTTCAGCCTTTCCCTAAACCTAAGGATGTAATCCACAATGGGAGTTCCCTGGGTGGCATGCTTGCCTTCCCAGTCCTCCCGGATCAAGTCTAGGGGCCCATGTACCTGGCGTCCATATAAGAGTTTGAAGGGGAAAAATCCTTTCAACTCTTGGGGCACCTCCCTTTATGCAAACAACAGGTGGGGAAGATATTTCTCCCAGTCCCTCCCATGCTGTTCAGCAAATGCCCGGAGCATTGCCTTTAGGGTACCATTGAATTGTTCCACAAGTCCATTGGCTTGTGGGTGATACGGTGTCATGCATCTCTGCACCACCCCACACTTCTCCCATAAACATTTCATCAGGTCCGACATGAAGGAACCCCCTCGATTGATTATAACCTCCTGCGAAAACCCAACATGGGAGAAAATCTCAAGAAAGGCATCTGCCACTTGGTCTGTCCTCAGTGAAGATAGGGCGACTGCCTCTGGGTACCGAGTGGCATAATCCACCATAGTCAGGATGAATCCCTTCCCTGAGGAGCTGGGGGTATTTAAAGGCCCCACAATATCCATTCCCACCCTCTGGAATGGCTCCTCCAATGTAGGCAATGGAATCAGAGTGGCTTGGGTTTTCTTGCCCGCCTTCCCTATTTCCTGGCACCAGTGACAAGACCTGCAATACTCCTTCACCTGCTGGGTGAAGTTAGGCCAGTAGAAATTCTGGGCTAACCGCTGTGTAGTGTGCGTGATTCCCAGATGACCAGACAAGGGAATATCATGTGCAATTTTGAGCAACTGCTCACGATACCCCTGGGGAACAACAAGCTGCCTGCCTAGCATCCATCCCTCTGTCTGTACTGCCTAAGTATACATAAGTCCATTTTCCCAATAAACCTTATGTCTGCCATCACCTCCCTGTGCACCGTCCAAGTCTGCCCAAGCCCTCAGCTTCTCTAAACTAGGGTCACTTCTCTGAGCAACTGCGAACCCCTCACACATTCCCAAAGCATGGGACAGGTCCCCTTCAGTCATTAAACTAGGGTCCCTAGCACTAGCGTTAGGGCACTCAGGATCACTGTCAATCCCAACCCTCTGACAATGGGTCACCCCTCCCTCTTTGGAGTAACCTTCTGTAGCTGTGTGGTCACTTGCTACCGGGGAAATTTCTACCCCCTTTTTATCAGTCTCCCTATCTGGAGGCACCGCCTGGGGAACCAGCCTCTCAGTGGTTTCCACACTGGTTTCTGTGGGGTTCAGGGAACTACAATTTTCCCTTGCTGCTTGGCTATGGGTAACTGCACATACCCTCCCCTGTTGGAGATTGTTACCCAGGATCACATCCACAGCTAATGTTTTGGCTACAGCCACCTGTTGTACAGTTCCACCTGTTTCACCCCAGTCTAAGAGAACACTAGTGAGGGGTAATGTTTTCTCTTCACCAGTAAACCCTTGTACAGTGACGTATTTATTGGGTATAAGCTGACCAGGCTGTGCCAGATCCCCCTTTACTAAGGTCAGGGATGCCCCTGTGTCCCTTAACCCTTGTGTCTGAACACCATTTACCATGACTGGGTGCATGTGTTCTCTCATGTTCATTGGCATGCTTCCAGGGACACACAAACAACCCACTTCTTTTCTAGCACCCTGTTGTGTATTATTGCTCGTGTTTTTGGGACACTGCCTGGCAATATGCCCAGTTTCTTTCCATAACCAACAGCCATTTCTTACTTCAGAGAAATCTTTTCATTGAAACCTGGGGCTAACTGGTTTCAGTGGAGGCAGTGAGGGTTTTAGCTGCCCTGAAGGTGCACTTTTCCCTTTCTGCGCTGCCACACCTGCCCCATTCACTCTCAGAGCAGGTCTGCTCTTAGCATAGCGGTCCGAGAGTTCAGCAGCCTCTTGCACTGTTTTGGGATCTCAGTCCTCTTGCCAGGTTTTTAGCTGTGCTGGACAAGCCAAATGAAACTATTCTAATAAAATTACATTTTCAATTTTATCAACAGAGTTTGCCTCAATTCCTTCCCACCAATGTTTTAAAAACTGACGTTGTTTCGTGGCTAGCTCCTTGTAGCTCATATCAGGGCTTCTCCTGGGCTTATGAAATTTAGCTTTGTATGATTCAGCAGTTAATTCAAACTTTTTTAAAAGTGCAGCTTTTAGCTTACTTTAATCATTGCTGTCCTCATTGTCCATTTGACCCAGTGCATCCTGAGCTTTCTTGGTAAGTAGCAGGGATAGCTGGAAGCTCCAGGACTCACTAGGTATTTTAGCCTGAATACAAACTTTTTTAAAAGAATTTAAAAAGGCATCTGTGTCCTCCCCCTCTTTAAACTCGGCTATTAATTTGGAGTTCAATTAGTAACCCAGTCCTGCAGTTCCAGTTAAGCCCAAGCCACTTACCTGCTCTGGTGCCTCTGGTCAGAGTCGTAGCTTCTCTAGTTTGTGTTGTCTCTGGTGCTCCTGCTCCTCATGGTCTGTGTCTCTCTGTTCTCACTCTGTCTTTCGGCATTCTCGCTCTGCCTCACGGTCCACCTCTCTCTGTTCTTGCTCTGCCTCCAGTTCCATCCTGCGCAACTCAATTTGCAGCCTGAGTACCTCTGGATTCAGGATACTAGTGACCATCCCCTGCTGCTGTGGCCCTACACTGACAGTGGCCCTGCTGTCCTCCTCACCGGACCTGGACACAGCACTGGCTGCTAGCCCTGCCACACTTGAGATCTGGTCCCTTTCAGTCATGGTTGGTGACTTGCTGCTCTGGGTATCTGCTACCATCAGGGCCTCTATGAGGTTCTACTTTTTGACTGTCACCTTGAATGGGACTCCTCTGTCCCCGCACAACTGCTTCAAGTAATCTACAGTGTGCCTGCTGGAGTCAGACGCCATCTTCTTCCCTGACTATGGCCACTCTGACTTGCACTTTAGGAAAATAAAATAAAATGGAAAGGAACTTGACTGTATGCCAAGTGATGTATAGTTCTGTTTCCTTTTTAAAATAAAACTCTGTCTTTTTCTTTCTTTGCAAGAGAGCTTATGGTCTCAATCTGATACAGAACAATACAAGCTTGCAATACCAAAATTATGCCACCGCTGCCAACCAATCTGTCACAAACCCACTCAGCAGGTCAGGCCCTCTACTTCCAAAGTGCCAACCTCCAAGCACTGTCTTGTGAACAGTTTAACAGAACAAGGTAACCCTCTTGTCTGTTTTGTGAGTTTGGATCAACCTTTGGTCTCAAGTCTTGGAGGGATTCAAACTGTGAACCTCTTGCTAGCGTACCCAATGCACAGGCTCAGATATTTCTGTCTTTGGGGGGGCCACATATCTTTGTCTATGGGTACCTAACCAGGTATACAGATATGAACCCCTCAAAACTTTAATAGAGACCTCAGATTTACAATGCTTCTCTTTCCAGTTTGGTACCACCCTTCAAGCTTATGCCTGCTGTCTGCTATAACCATATACACTTTTCTTACAAATAAAGAGAAGTCAAAGACAGACCAAATATGTTCTAAAAAGAATTTTACTAAAATAGATAAAATATGTAAAACACAAACTACAGAACTTTTATATCACAAGACATACAAATCTTTTAAAAGAACAAGGTTTAAACAGTGCAAATTCCTACTTACAGTACTTAGATTTGACTCTCTTTATAAATACCTGTTTAAAAGTGCTCACAGATGTGTCCTTGTCAGAGTCTAGATAAAAGTGTGTAAGTAAAACAGAATTATTCCTTAAAGTAAACTGTATTTGCCAACCCCTTTTGTGTGAGGTCATCTAGCCCCTCCTCTGTCAGATTATATATAAAAAATATATATCTTATACAAAAACAGGATGTCTTTTCAAAGTATTACATTCTGCAACTTCAGCATAATTCATGTCCTTCAAATGACACTACTTTGATCTCACAATAAGCTTTCCCCTTCCAGGACATGAAAGCATCTTTATGATTTCACACGTCTATGTAATAACCAGGGTTTTTCCTCCAACATCATAAAAAGGATATGATATAGCAACTACGGCTGTAATTAACTCAGACAAACAGGATCCTTGATTAAGGCCTTCCATGTAACATCTAGTATCTAAAACTGTGTGTGTGATCTCACATGCTATTTTCAGCATTTTCTCATGGCTTGCATCTTTCAGCTGAAACCTGGGGGGAAGGGATGAGTGAGATCATTCTAAGAGCACCAGATTTTTCAGCAGAGACAGTCAGTAATACATTTTATGTAAAAAAAATGGTACAGCACTCAGAATTGGATGTCCACATTACACCCAGTACAGAATAAAGCACACAATTAAAATATTGTTGCTGCCAAGTGGGATATGCACAGTTGGATGTGTGGACCCTGAACCCTTACCTCTTGGCACATTGCACATGTTGAATCCTTTTTGCAAGGTAGCCTGGTTTGCTAATAGTTTGGATTGTACCTTGCCAAAGAACCATAAGTATTAGTAGTTCCCAGTCTGAAGAGTCTGTGCTGGGGATGATGCCAAATGTTGATGGTCTCAGTCAATTTTGGCACCAGTTTCAGGACACTGAGGGAGTGCAGCGGTTAATGCTCTGTTACCATCCAAACAGTTGTTCTGCTACACTAGCTCTTTAACCAACTCTGGCCTATCACCAAAATCCCAGGAAAACGGATATCATAGTGCTGCCGTAGTTTGAGAGACTTAGCCTATGTGGCTGGTGGATTATCTCAAGGTCTTAAGCAGGACAGAGGCCAACATCAGAATCTACCCTAACATCAGGAGATATATACAAATTAGCACCAGGGTATCAGGTTAGCAATAACCCACTGAGGAGTCTCAAGCATTCAACAAGGAATGGTAGATCATATATACTGTAACTGGCTACACACATCAGGCAATAGCTACTAAAAAAGGGCAAGCAAGTACAACAACACCTGCATCCATCATTAAGCATCTTTACTGAGGTATTACACCTCTCCAGGAGGTCAGGCTTAGATCCATGGCCACACAACCTTCCTCTGACACCAAACATGTCTGCTGTGAAAATCATGTAGATCCCAAAACCATGGTCTCACAACTAACATCAAAGTTCATCCCCCACCCCCATTATCAAGAAAAAAATGACTGTCCAAAGGATGCAAACCGAAAGCAACAGCCACATTTTTTTTACATGGACTTGTCATAATTTTTAATTTTTTTTAAATACAGGCTACAACTGAAATTGGCAATACAACTCTTCAAGTGAGAGTTATACTGCAAGAGTTGACAACGCGCCAGAGACTACAGGGCACCATTCCATGTAAAGTCTGTCAAATTCAAGGAAGAGATGAGCTGGTCAGATAAACATAGACTAAATATTAGTTTAAATGTGAATTATTTGCATTAAGAAGGACGGCTTTTGAAATTGTCGTAAGACCAGTTTACTACTTCACATGTGGCAGTCGTCTGACATGGATCAGCGGTTCATGTACCAGGTTCCCATCAAGACTGACAGTCAGAGCTGAAACTGGAAAACAGCAGATCCACTGCCTCAGACAAGGACGTGCACGTGGCCTGGTCAGTTCAAAGTAAGTGCAGCCGCACCACTGACCAGCGGGTGAAGCCCGAGCCAAGAACTGTAACTAATATCAATGAGACTAGGACTTCACTGTGCTTCTCTGCTGTCTGTTTTCTCTCCACTCCAAGCCTGCTAAGCAAATCTACATTCACAGGAACTCCCCAATAAATGGCAACACAAAACAATGGGATCAGGACACAGAGAACAGGCTAATGTTTTACTGCCAGCAGTAAAAAATCTGGTCCGTCACACATACAATTTCAGTAGCAACCTGCTCTTTAAAGTCGGAATGACAAGGCTACAATGACAGTAGCCCCATCCCTGTCCTATGAGTGGTGACAGCAGCAGGGGTTGCACTATATGACACAGTTGTCATATGTTAAAGACAGCTGTGTAGTATAGTGCAAGCTACTGCTTTTGCAAAAATTCAGTTATAGATAGAACGTTGATTGTTTGAATTGTGCATGCTCAGAAATTGAATATTTGTATTAAATATTTTAAAAAACACTTAACAGTGGGACCTAAAAACCACAAAGGACCACACTTTGGACAAATCTCTGTCAAACCTGAGAGTTTCAGGTTTCAACGTCTCCTATTCTTTTAGTTATCATGTGGCAAAAAAAGTCTTAAAAATGTAAAAAAATTGAGTCTTTTGGGGTTGTTTGCACTTCTGTAATTTTGCTCCCCCTGAACCGATCTACACAAAATTTACAGGAACAAGAGATCTTGGCACAGAGGCTGAGCTTTACAAATTTCATGTAAATCAGTAAAAAGGGGGCAAAGTTATTAAGGTGCAAAAATTTGTTGCTTACTCAAACCTAGTACACAGGCACTATCGTGCCTGTAAAATATGCATCTATGGATGGATGGGAGTGCATGGTCCAAAGGACCCTGTGCACCCACAGTAAAATAAAGATACTATTATACTATCTCAAAAAGTAAGTAAATAAATTACAAAAAAATGCATTAATGCATCAGTTAGTGTTAAAGCAACAAAAGCAGGGAAATATTTTTATTTTATTTTATTTGTTTATGACTTTGTTAACTGGGTAGGTGCATTGATCCCAGAGATGGTTTTCAGGCACGACCCGGGCCACGTAAGGTGGCACAGAATAGAAACATCAGAATAAAAAGAACATAACAAGAGCAGGTAATACATAGTGAAAGGTTACAGTTGTTACATTTGGCAAAACATGGTAGCAGTAGTTGAGGGACAACAAATAACAAAGCAAAGTAAAGCTCATGGTGGTACAGTTTCAGTAAATAAGAGAACCTATTTGGCCCAACCCCTGGGACCTATGTGGAGGGCTAGTCCTTAAAGCAGTGGTAGATGGATGCCAACAGGAGCCAGTCTTTAGGGAGAGTCTTGAACTGGCGGTGAGTGTTTATGGTGTGCAGTTCAGTGGGCAGCTTGTTCCATAGTGTGGGGGCTGCTACAGACAGGGCTCTAGTGCCCATGTTCATGGCTACCCTGGGGATTTTCAGGGAGGGGATAAATGAGGAGCATAGGTAGCAGCAGTGTGAGGTTTAGATGGTGAGAAAGGAAGCAAGAGGGGAATTTTGGCCAGTACAGATGGCAGAATCAATGAAACTATACAGTGCAAGGTCAATGCAGGCTTGTAGTGGGAGCCACCCCAGTGTAGTGTAGAGTGTACAGTGGTGTGTGGAGAAAGGGGCCAGCAGGAAGAAGAGGCAGGCACTGTTGTATGCTACTGATAGTTTTGCCATGGTGGATGCAGAGGTCCTGGAGTAGATGGGAGAACAGTGGTCCAGGATAGGTAGCAAGTTTCCCTAGATGATGGCATGGTGGGCCTCAGGGGTTAGGTATGCCAGTATCTGTAGGCAGACCCTAGTTTTTGGTGAAATCTTAGAACCAGGGAGTTTATGTGCTCTGCAAAGGAAAGGGAGGGGTCAAGCACAACTCCTAGATATTTGAAATGTTTGACGTCCTCTAGGGCATGGCCATCAGGGGATGTGATGATTAGGGGTGGGTTAGATTTGCATTTCGTTAGGAAGGGCTTAGAGCCAAACAACATTGTTTTTGGTTTTTTGTCATTGACTAGAAGGAGGTTGTCAGAGAACCAGTTGTGGGCTGTGGTGTAGTTTTGTGAGAGGGCTGCAGAGATGAGGGTAGGAGACTTTCCACTGGAGAAGAGCACGAGGTTGTCAGCATAAACGATTGAGTGACAGTTGAGACTATCCACTGGAAGGGAGTTAATGAATAAGGAGAAAAGGAGGGGTCCCAGGATAGAGCCTTTTGGGACCCCAGTAGAGACAGGCAGGGTGGGTGAGTGGGCTGGACCAATGCACACAAACTGGGAGTGCCCTGTAAGGTAGCTTCCAAACCAGGTGGTGACCTCCGGAGAGCAGCCAAAGTGATGCAATTTGAAGAGGAGAAGTGAGTGACTGACCAAGTCGAAGGCTTTGGAGAGATCAATGAACACTGTGCCAGTTGCATTTCCATGGTCCATGTTTGTGAGGATGTGGTCATTTAGGAGTGTGACTGCAGTGGTGGTGGAATGATTCTTGCAGAAGCTGTGTTGTTGGCTATATAGTAGGTCATATTTACTTACGTAGTCAGCAAGTTGGTGGTGGACAGCTTTTTCCAGTAGCTTGCTTAGGTGAGGAAGGATGGAGATCGGGTGATACTTGTCTGTGGATTGTGAGTCCCTGGCTTTATGTATGGGAATGGCCTTCGCAGTTTTCCATTTATTGGGCATGGAAGAAGTGCTCAGGGTGAGGTCGAAAATGAACATTAGAGGGTGACGATGGCAGAGGAGATGAAGAAGAAGAAGAATCAGCATTGATATAGCACTTTTCATACATCCAAAGCACTTTTACAAGCAATGCCAGACTGGTAGTAAAGTGACTGAATGTGTGGTTGCGGCCATATCACACATCATCACCCACACACAGCCTGGATAATTGCATGAACCAGTTTATGGGAAGGGAAATGTTGGCCAGGACACCGGGAATGTTCCCTTCTCTTTGTGAAGAGTGCCCTGGGTTCTTTTACTTCCACCTGGACACCCACCAGAACAACACCAGGATGGGCAGAAGGGACCTCGGTTTAACGTCTCATCTGAAGGATGGCACACCCCTTCAGTACAGCACCCCCAATACTGCACTCAGATGCCAGCGATTTTTAGGTGCAAGTCCAATCCTGATGTGGGACAAGAACCCACGACCTTCTCGTCCAGAGGCGGATGTGCTACCAACTGAGCCACGCTAACACCTGAGATAAGTCTAAGGAAGACAGGGAATAATCCATCTGCTCCGGGGGGCCATGGTTTGGGAGGATCTTTAGAAGTTTTGCTATGTCAATGTGTGAAAGTATTTTGAAGAAAAAAGGGGGGAGGTGGAGGTTGAGAGGTAGGCCCGACAGGTGATGTCATGGGGGTGTGCAGGACTTGGCCACTTCTTGGGGATCGGTAATGAGGCCAGCATTATTGCGTAGCTGTGGGACAGCCTTACTGGAGGGGGTTAAGTAGCTAGCCAATGGATGCCCAGAATTGTTTAGAGTCCCCGAGGTTAGTTTGCTGGAGATTGCAAAAATGTGTCTGTTTGAGAGTTTTGGCCAGGTGTTTGCAAAGGTTCCTCCGATGCCTGTAATCATCCCATATGGTAGGGGATGGGAATGCTTTATAGGTTGACCAGACCCTGTCTTTCATGAGGGTAAGGAGGTCTTTCATGACCCATTGCAAGTAGCCACCCCTCACCCTTCTGGTGGTGACTGGAAAATGCTTGTCCTGTAGAGTCAGGAGAGCTTGAGTGAGCATGGATGCTGTCTTGGTCACATTTGATTCTGAGAAAATGACAGACAAGTCCAGTGCCCATACCTCAGAGAGAAGGTCGGGGGTGTTTGGGCTTCTGAAATTACAGAAAGATAGGGTTTCCAATCTTAACACCCCGCCACCCTGCACAGACCAAGAGGCATTGGGGGTGGCATTGGGGTTGTCAGCCCTAATGCTCACCCTCATTCTCCTATGCTGTACCCACCAAGCTTATTTTCTAATGGAATGGAGTGAGCATTAGGGCTGACAACCCCAATGCCGCACCCCAATGCCTCTTGGTCTGAACAGGGTGGTGGAGTGGGGTTTAAGGGGTTGAAACCCTAACATCATGTTTCCCTACTCTTGTCACTTTAACCCTAATTAATGCCTTAATACAGTTTTAGCAATATATATATATATATATATATATATATATATATATATATATATGTATATATATATATATATATATATATATATATATATATATATATATGTATGTATATATATATATATATATATATATGTATTAGAGGCAAAAACACCATTTAATGCATCAGTTAGGGTTGTTCCACAGTGACAAAAATGAGGAAATTCGGTGTTAGTTGAAAGCCCTGCACCCACTCATCCTGCCCCAACCGGTATCAGGGTGTGCATTGGGGTCATCCATGCCCTAACTCTCACCCCATCACATGTGTAAAGAAGCTGAGGTATAGGAGAATGGGGTGAGAGTTAGGACCGATGACCCAAACGCACATCCGATGCTGGTTGGGGGGGCCGGATGGGGTGCAAGGGGGGCTTTTAACCCTGATAACATAAATGATCACAGCACCACTGTTGTAAATGCAAATGATAACTGTGACAGTGACAATAACGTGAAAGGAAACAGAAACGCAAATGCACACGCAAGCACGTACAGAAACCCAAACCGTAATGCGCACGGTCACGGTACCACATTCTTAAATGGAAATGGTAATGTTAACAGCAACAATAACACCAAAGGAAACAGAAACGCAAACGCAAGCATTTATGGAAACACAAACCGTAACGTGCACGGGCACGGGAACGCAATTGGAAACGCAAATGGTAACAGTAAGAACAACGATGACCCAAAACGAAAGGAAAATGCAAACGGAAACAGAAGGGCGGCTCCTGGAGTGCACACCCTATTTTTCCCTCAAAAGCTCCATTGAGAAACACAGTGAAAACAAACAATATATGCATAATAATGGGCCTCAGAGCAGAAAATGAGCAGTTGTAATACTAAAATGGTAATATCTCAGTAACTGTACGATGTAGAAAAAAAATAACATTTCACATGATTCATGACTTTCCTGGCTAGGTTTTCACAAAATGCATAGCCCATAGGGCTACACATTGTCACAACAAAAACTCTGTATCTCTCACCGTTTCCGAGATGCGAGCCCCTAAATGCGCGGTGGAAGCCACCATGTTAGTCTATGGGAAAAACCATCAATTTCAGAGTACCGTAACTTGGCATCCCTGCAATATTTTTTCACCAAACCACTGAAAGGCACATCTGTGAGATGTTGGCTGCCTTCCCTCCAAATTTCAGCCCAAAAGACCAAACTGTTATTTTGCAGCAGGGTGGCAAAGAATTCCTGTCATTTTGCCATAGCCTGGAAAAGTAGTCTCGTGATTTGTGAAAGCGTTCACAAAAATTTACGAAAGTGTCAAACATGCAACATTACTTTTTGACACTACTTTTCCCAGAAATTTGGAAAACATATTTCTGTGATGTTTAACCCAAAAATAAAGACATGGCTAGTATCCTGAGGGTCTGACTTGGTGAACACAGAAATAATTGTGTTATTAGATGGTCCCAATTTTAAATGCCAAGCATTTTCTGATCAGTAACTGAAAACAAAATGGTGGATTTGCGACACTACTAGGGCCATTTGCGACACTAAAAAGTGCATTTGTGAAAGAGTAGAACGTTTTTTAACTTTTCCCATTGACTTATAATGGGAATTTGTTATTTGAATAACTTTTGAACCGTTCAATATGTTTTCACAACATCTTAAAAAGGCACATCGGGGACCCTGGCTGCATGTTCCCTGAAGTTTTCGAACTGGTCGCACAAACCGTGTGATCTGTAGGCGCGAGCAAAAAATGCGCAAAAAAAACCCATAATTGTGTGCACGGATGTTGTTTAATAACTGTGCAGCTGTATATCTGACTTGTACAAACGTTGGCAGATCCTGAGATCTATGGTTATGCCCCATGCCTGCCAAATTTCAGGCAAATCTGTTAAACGGTGGCAAAGTTATTAAGGTGCAAATTTCACCATTTAACCTTAAAAGGACTACTGAACCCTAACTATGATAGCACTACCGTGCTACCATAAAATATATATATATATATATATATCTATCTATATATATATATATATATATAGATATATATATATATATATATATATATGTATATATATAGATATATATATATATATATATATATATATATATATAGATATATATATATATATATATACATACATACACAGTATATCTATATCTAGGAGTGCAGTAGCACCCCTTTAGTTAGGGTTGTACTGACACGTCTGTTTTAAATCCACATTTTTACACTTTAATAACTTTGGTGTACTTTGATGAAATAGCCCAAAATCTGGCATCTGCAGTCATTCTGACAGTGTCTCAAAATGCGAAAAGTTTTGTGATGGAATCTTGTATGGTTTTTGAGATATGGGCCACAGACAAATAAGAATTTGATTATACAATCTCAAAAAATAAGAACATTTGTTGGAAAAATGTTGTTAATGCACCAGTTAGGGTTAAAGCCACAAAAGTAGGGAAATGTGGTGTTAGAGTTTCTAACCCTAACTCCCCATCCCCACCCTGCAGGCAGCAACAGGAGAAATCATTACAGTTTGCCCTCTCCTGCATCTTCACAAATCAGGAGTGGGGTGTGCCTTGAGGTTGTCAGCCCTAATACTCACCCCATTCTCACACATTCCACACATCTCAGCTTCTTTAATGATGGAATGGGGAGAGCATTAGGGCTGACATCCCCAAGGCACACCCCACACCTGAGTTGTGATGATGCAGAAGAGGGCAAACTATAATGATTTCTCTTGTTGCTGCCTGCAGGGTGGGGATGGGGTGTTAGGGTTGGAAACCCTAACATTGCATTTCCCTACTTTCGTGGCTTTAATCCTAACTGGTGCATTAATGAAGTTTTTTGCAATGAAATAAATAAATAAATATACACACAGTGGTGTCCCCCAGGATGAAACCCAATTCTGCAGCATTTTGTAGCACTCTGCAGAATGTTGCAGCAGACCTACTGAATAAAGCAATGTAATTTCAATGGCAATTAGTCCCTTTTGTCATTCAGCAAAATGTGACACTGCCAGGATGAAGTGAATGCCAGTTTCCTGCATGACAAAAGGCACTAATTGCCGTAGAAATTACATTGCTTTATTTAGTAGATCTGCTGCAGCATAATGCAGAGTGCTTTAAAAGTGGGTTTCATCCTAGGGGACCCCACTGTATATGTCTGTGTGTGTATATATACAGTATAGCAAAACACTTCATTAATGCATCAGTTAGGGCTGAAGCGACAAAAGTAGGGAAATGAGATGCTAGGGTTAAGCTACAAACACCCCCCTCCCATCTAACCACACCAGCCCACCCACCCTCCACAGACCAACACACATCAGGGTGTGCCTTGAGGCCATCGGGCCTAACTCTCACCCCATTGCATGTGTAAGAAAATTGATATGGTACAATATAGGAGAATGGGGTGAGAGTTAGGGCCAATGATCCAAAGGCACACCCCAACACGTGTTGGTCTGTAGAGGGTGAGTGTGGGGTGGGCTGGTGGGGTTGGGTGAGGGGTGTTAGGGACTCAATCCTAACATCTCATTTCCCTGCTTTTGTTGCTTCAACCATAACTGATGCATTAATGACGTTTTTTGCAATTTATTTCATTACTTTTTGAGATAGTGTAATATAATCTTTATTTTACTGTCTGAGCGCAGACCCTGCTCTCCCATCCCTCCACAGATGCACATACTTATCTAACTGTGGAAACACAGGGGTCTCCAGCTCCTGTGCTTCCACAGATTAAGTTACGAGCAGGTATCGCAAAAGTGCAACAAATAGTCATAACTGTGCCATCTTACTTAATTTTCACCCCAAATGCTCAACATAACCTTCTTATCACCTCACTGCATGTACCCAATACAGAAAAATGTCAAATCCAAGTCAAAATGCAATTCTGCACAACTGTAATGCCATTCTGCGCCACAGATATGGGAAAACATTTTTCACAGGATTTGAAAAATGACAGCTATACTATTCATGAGGTGGTGTGAAAAAATGGCAATGTTGAAAATTTGGAGTGAAAATATGATAAATTCCCAAAGTTAAGCCCGTGCATAGAAAAATTCCAATGGCCACATGTGACTCAGGCATTTGTAGGTATGTTTCCACCAAATTTTCAACATAGCCTTATTGGGACCCCGCCTCATTAACACTGACACTGTAATTTCGTTACACAGTCCCAAAAGGTGAATTTGTGCAGCAACTGCACCATTCCACGCCACTGCTGTGTAAACACATTTTGGGCAGGATGTGAAAAATGACAGCTGTACTGTTCATGAGGTGATGTGAAAAACTGGCAATGTTGAATACTTAAAGTGAAAATATAAAAATTTGCTGAAGGCAAGCACGTGCATAGCGAAATTCCAATGATCACGTGTATCTCGGGCATTTCTGGGTATTTGTGCACCAGATTTTCAACATGGCCATTTTAGGACCCCACTTCATGAACAGTGGTATTGTGATTTCATTAATCCATCCTGAAAGTTGATTTTGCACAGCATCCAAGCCATTCTGCTCCACGGGTGTGAAAACATGTTTTGGGCAGGATGTGAAAAATGACAATTGTACTGTTCATAAGGAGGTGTAAAACAATGGCAGTGTTGAAAATCTGTAGTGAAAATATTAAAAATTGGAAAAGTTATGAGCATGTGTGCAAACTGCACAATGCACAATCATAACGAGTCATTTTGGGGATTTTTTGCAAAAAAAATTTCAACATGGGCTTTTTGGGACCTCCCCTCATGAGCACAGGCACTGTCATTTCATTAATTGTTCCCAAAAGATGATTCCATGCAGCAACCACGAAATCACCTTTCAGGACTGAGTAACAAAATGACAGTGACAGTGTTCATGAGGTGGGGTACCAAGAACCCCATGTTGAAAATTTGGCATCACAATTCCTAAAAATGGCTGAGATATCAACATAAGTTGAAACCCCCATTTACAGCCATTATACAGTGTTTACCTTGATTTTTCAGTTCACAGCTCAGCTTTGAAGAGTGTAGACGTGTTCCAGTCCAGAGAAAATTACACCCACCAATCGCTAGAGGTAAGTATGGGGTAAGTGGGAGTGCATGGGGAGGGGGGTGTGCAGAGGGAGGGTGGGAATGGGGACTGGGGAGATGATGAGGGACCGTTTTCTTCTTTTCAGTAAAAAAAGATGGGGACAGTTTTCTTTTTTTTTTTTTTTTTACAGATTATAATTAGTTTTTTTGGAACACTGGGAGTGGGCTCCCCAACATTCCACAGTGATTGGGGCTGAAGGCTTCATTAAATGCTGACACAGAGATTGGGCACCCCTATGTTGGTGAAAACAGAAAGGAGTTGGTGGGGCATCCCACACCGGGGGTGGGCATCCCGGTGTTGGAAACAATAATTTAACATTTAACTATTTCGGCACACTGGGAGTGGGCTCCTCAGGGTGACACAGTAGTGGAGTGGGGGAGGATAAATGCCAACAGGGGAACTGGGCACCCAGATGCTGGCTACAGCAATAAAAATTAGAACTGGCTTGGGGTGGGAGCAGTTCGATGCTGGATTCTGCATCAGAAAATGGCAGTTTGAGATACGATTCTGCATTGAATATTGCTTATTTTCTGACACCACATATTTATAAATATGTATAGGAGCAGGGAAGGGGATCAGAGGGTGGGAGGCCACTAGACACCAGGAAATGGATTAAAAAAGGGAACACCTCCCTGTCACAAGTTACGGCATTTTGTTTTCTCCCCTCGCTAAGCAAGAAAACCAAATGGCGGCTGACAAACGGATTTTCTTGTGAAAAGGGATTTTCTAAGATTTCAAAATCCCTTTTCACAATCCCTGTTTGTGAGCTATTCATGACCAGGAATCCTTGATTGAAATTGTGCATCTGTCCCAAAGACTGAACTGAGCATGCTCAGAACCCAAAATGTCAAAATTGAATAACTTTGGAACAGATTAATATTTGTTCACCACACTAATGCTGGATTGTTCCTTGGGATGACCTCTTTCTAACCTAAAAAGTTCAGGCCAAAATTCCAAATGGTGTGGGCGCAGTGCGATGAGGAAAAATACAGGAAACAATTAGTGAAAAACACGTCTTTGACAATTTGCTGCACGAAATTCGCAAATCCGATCCAAACAAAACTTGGCAAATAAAGAAATCTACCACCTGACACTGTCTATTCCAAATTTTATGCAAATCTGTTGAACGGATGCAGAATTAGTAACATGCCAAATTTGGGGTTTAACATTAAAGTGCCTGCTCAACTCTAACTATAAGGGTGCTACTGCTTCTAAATATATATATATATATATATATATATATATATATATGTATATATATATATATATATAGAAGAGAGAGAGAGAGACAGAGGGTGAAAGAGAGAGAGAGAGTGTGATATGGAAAATATTCTCACTACTGCAGAGTGAGCTCTGAAGACTTACAAGTGCTGAAGGCATGAATGAGAGTATCCAGAGCTCACTCTGGAGAAGTGAAAATATTTTCCATAGCACACAATCTGTGCATCATGTGTGCTATATATACAATAGGGGTGGGAGCTTTACAAATATTTTTTCTGTATCCTTTCTCTGTTTCTGTGTGCTTTCTGCTCTTTCTGTGTGTGGTGTGAGTGTGTGTGAGTTTTTCTGAATGGTCTTGGAGTCATAGAAACACCTTGGCACACAGGTGAGTTTCCTTTGCAATGCTAATTGAGTAACTTACAGGGCTCAGTGAGAA
Source organism: Neoceratodus forsteri (assembly GCA_016271365.2). Classification (NCBI taxonomy): domain Eukaryota; kingdom Metazoa; phylum Chordata; order Ceratodontiformes; family Ceratodontidae; genus Neoceratodus; species Neoceratodus forsteri. Next base: position 783,582,227 of record CM028133.1, read on the forward strand.
AGAGAAACTTTTTTGTGAAGGAGTTTCATTTAGAATGTAGGCTGTAGTGAAGCTGATATCAGCACATTAATGGGCTGGGTATCTCAGAAACACTATAGCACACAGGTGAGTGTACTTTGCAATGGTAATTGATTAACTTGCAGGCCTCAGTGAGAAACAGAAACTGTTTTGTAAAGCAGTTTCATTTAGAATGCAGGTTGTAGTGAATGAGTGGTGACATCAGCACAGTATGGATAAACGGCATTTATCATCACTGTGCTGATGTCATCCTCATTCATCACACTCCAGTGAAGATATCTCCATCTCCATTTACCACACTCTAGAATTGCCCACCCCATTGTATGTGTGTGTATATATATATATATATATATATATATATATATATATATATATATATCTGTAACTCTCTCTCTCTATATATATATATATATATATACATAGAGATATATAGATATATATATATACATATACATATATATATATATATATATATATATATATATATATATATATATATATACTGGCTCAGAAGGGCCAGTATAGTTAGGGTTGCACTGCCACTTCTATGTTAAACTCCAAAGTTTGCACTTTAATAGCTTTGCAACCATTTGTCCAATTTGCCTGATAATTTTCATGCATGGTATCCAGCCATAGATCTCTGGATCTGGAAAGTTTTTTTCCAGTCAAATGTATGGTTGTGGAACTGTACAGCATCACAAAAGTGAAAAATACCCAACTTTTGAGCATTTTTCAGGTGGGCTTAAAGGAGTGAAGAATGCATCTGAGTGGATTCAGATTTGCATATCTATATGTGGTCTGGGTTAAACTGGTGCCTTTTGAAGATTTGGTGAAAAAATACTAATCCATTCAAACGTTAGGCAAGTTTTTCATGTCCCATTTTAGCCTATGGGAAAATGTATATGTGCACTGCGAAAACTTTCACAAAAACATTTTTTTTTTGTGTGCGAAAATATTTCTTTATAAGGTATAGGGATGTCACAAAAACATTTTTGTTGTTGCAAAAACATCTTTGTTGTCATGAAAACAATGCTCAACAACATTGCCCCATGTGTTGTTTTCTTTGTCACTTCATTGTGCCAAGGTAGATTGTACTTTTGGGTTGAAATTTGCAGGTTGGTAAGCCCTGGTCACACAGATGTGCCATTTGATGGTTTGGTCCCAAACCACTCAACAGACCCATAGTTACAGCTTTCCTAAGTTGAGACATTTCCCATAGAATAGCATTGTGGTGCCCGTATCTCCAAAATGATTCAAGGTATAGATTTTGTCTCTACCCACAGCTAAGCCAGCATGGAGGTTTCGAAGTCATGATTACAACTACAGTGGAATTTTTTTCATCATTGCTACAGTTACTAAGATATTGCCAAAAAAGTGCTACAAGGGTTCCTTTTCAGTACTATGGGGCTGCTGTACGGCTCTGTATTTATGTGTAAGTGGGAGCGCAGGGCTAAGAGGGCCCGCTGTCCCACAGATGCATACCATTAGGAAAAATAGGCAGTGTCAGGGGAACACAGGGTCTGGAGGGCCCGTGCTCCCACAAACACATACCAGTTACCAGTTACATTCCACTTTCTCAAAAAGAAGGGAAATTCATTGCAAAAAACTTCATTAATGCATCAGTTAGGATTGATAGCACAGTGACAAAAGTGTGGAAATTCCATGTTAGGGTTACCACCCCTACCACCACAACCCACCCCCTCCACCCTCCACCCAACAACAAGCATCGGGGTGTGCCATGGGGTCATCAGGCCTAAATCTCACCCCATTATCCTATACTGTAGCATGTTAGCTTGATTACACATGGAATGGGGTGACAGTTGGGCCTGGCGACCCACGGCACACCCCGACTGCCTGTTGCTTTGTGGAGGGTGGAGGGGTGGGATGGTAGGTTGGTAACCCTAATGTAAAATTTTCATGCATTTGTCACTGTGCAATCAACCCTAACTGATGCATTAACAAAGTTTTTTGCAATAAATATATATGCTATATATATATATATATATATATATATATATATATATATATATATATATATATATATATATATATATATATATATATATATATTGCAAAAACGTCATTAATAAATCAGGGTTAAAGCATAAAAGTAGTAAAATATCACATTATGGTTGAGACCCTAACACCCTGTCCTAACACCCCACTCCATTCTCCACAGACCAATAGGCGATGGGTGTGCCTCAGAATCAGGCCTAACTCTCACCTCATTCCATGTTGAGAAAGCTGACATGGTAGAGTATAGGAAAATGGGGTGAGAGTTAGGCCCGATGACCCCTGGGCACAGCCTGTCACCTGTTGGTCTGTGGAGGGTGGGGTGGGGGGTGGGTGTCAGGGTGGGAGGTTAGGGTCTCAACCCTAATACATTATTTCCCTAATTACCCATCCCTAGAGCAAACCATACAAAAAGAAAAGACATCATGATCATAAATGGATGGTTCAAATGGTGGTGTCTTAGAGAAGGGTTTACCTTTTTGGAAAACTGGCATGGGTTTTTAAACCAGGGACTGTTTGCCAGAGATGGCCTGCATTTAAATAAACAGGGCAAGCTGATTTTTGCTACTAAACTAAGGCACCAAATAGATCAAAGTTTAAACTAGTAGGTGGGGGGAAGGGGACTATCTATCCTTGCAGAAAAGACAAATAAAAAAACTACCCCCATTAGCCCCTCAGAATGGAATTGTCTACTTATTAATGCTAGAAATCTTAATAATAAGTTTGATGAGCTCATTTATACCTTGGATCAACAGAACATTCATATATGTGCAATTACAGATATCTGGTGGTATGAAAATGATTTTTGGGATAAGAATATCCCAGGTTATACACTGTTTCATAAAGATAGGAGAATTACTAGAGGGGGTGGGGTGGCATTGTATATGTCCAATAATATTAATGCCAAGAATATTGAAATAACCCAATGGCCAAATATTGAAGCCCTTTGGGTAAAAATATTCCCAAGATCTTCTGCTTGTATCAACGTGGGAGTGGTCTATAGGCCCCCATCAGTCTCACATGGTGAGGATTCTCATTTGTTAGATTTTGTGAAGAGACTGTCGTCTACTAATAGTGCTTTACTGTTGGGCGATTTTAACCTCCCAGTAATTAACTGGAATAACCTACGTTCTGTAACCCCTGTAGAAAATGTACATCTTGAGACCTTTCTATTGTCTAATATGGAACAAACAGTTAAACAATGTACTAGGGGAAATAACACCTTGGATCTGGTATTGAATAACCTGGGTGGTAGGATTACAAATTGCATGGTTATCCACCCACTTGGATCAAGTGACCATTCTATGGTCATATTTACTTACAATGGTAATTTAGGGCATGATATTGGAAGTATGGTGGTCTATAACTTTAAGAAAGGGAATTTTTTGGGCTTGATAAATGATATGTTAATCTGGAACTGGAAACAGGATTTTTTGGATACAGTAAATCCCTTTCTGATATGTGGCAGATTCTAGTTGATAAACGTTTTGTAGCTACAAATAAACATATTCCTTCTTTTAAAAAAGCTGACAGAGTTAAAATAAAAACACCATGGATGAATGCAAATATTAAGAAACATATTAAATGCAAGAATAGGGCATTTAGGAGGGCTAAATTCAGTAGGACCCGGAAAAGTTGGGAGAATTATAAATACCTTTTGAGGGTGACTAAATTTAGCATTAGAAAAGTATAAAAGGATTATGAATTGAGATTGGTTAATAAAGTTAGAGGCAATCATAAATCCTTTTTACAAATATATTAATAATAAAAGGGGAGGTACTCCCACTATTGGTCCATTAAAAGATAACTCAGGTAAATTAGTAACTGATATGTTACAAATGGCTTCGATTTGTAATCAACAATTCTCTTCAGTCTTTAACCTTAAAACGGTCATTAAAAAAATCCCATAATGATGATATTAGGACTGGGCAACATACTGTGGACACAATCCAAGTACAAAAACTACTACAGGGAATGGATCCACATAAATCAGCAGGCCCTGATGGCCTTCATCCACGCATTATCAAGGAACTGGCTATTCTCCTATCTGGTCCTATTGCTGCCCTGTTTACTAAATCCACACATGGTGGACATGTTATTGCTGTATGGAGACAGGCTACAGTGGTCCCTATCTTTAAGAAGGGATCCAGACAAGAAGTAATCAATTATAGACCCATCAGTCCGATGTCTGTCCTGGGTAACACTCTCAAAGGTATCATAAAAGATCATATCAGAAAATTTATTCAGCCCGACCCTATACAACAGACCAATCTGTTGGGATTTTATGATGGAGTAAGTAGGGCTTTGGATAGGGGTGAGGCAGTGGATGTCATCCTCCTTGATTTCTCAAAGACTTTTGATAAGGTCCCCCATGGAGAACTTATTGATGACCTTATTGATTTGGGAATAGAGGGAAATATAACACGATGGGTGGAATCTTGGTTATTAGAGTGAACACAGAGAGTGTGCATAAAAGGCTCTTATTCCAGATGGGAGCATGTGACCAGCGGGGTCCCTCAGGGATCAGTGCTGGGTCCATGTCTTTTTAACATTTATATTTCATCGCTTAACACTTCGACCACTGCTTGGTTAACCAAATTTGCAGATGTCACCCATTTAGGATCTGCAGTTAATGATTTGGATGCTATCCATACCCTACAGTATGCTCTTGGGGAATTAGAAAATTGGGCAAACAATAAGAAGTGGACTTTTAATGTAGATAAGTGTACAGTGATGCATTTTGGGAGAAATAATCAGTATGCAAATTATAAATTATGTGGCAAAGTATTAAAGGCAGTTGATGACGAACGTGATTTGGGAATTAGAGTAACAAATGAATTAAGTCCTAAACTTCATTGTCACCTGGTAATTAAGAAGGCTGCAGGTATATTACAATGTATACATAAACATATTGGAAGCAGAAGCAGTGAAGTTTTGTTGCCATTATACTCCTCCTTGGTAAGACCCCATTTGGAATATTGTGCCCAGTTTTGGGCACCAGGAGATAGGGGCTCCATAATTGCTCTTGAAAAAATTCAGAAGAGGGCCACTAGAAAAATGGATGAGGTGAAGGGCCTGGATTATGCAGCTAGACTGAGAAAACTTGAACTTTATACCTTGGAATACCGTAGAATGAGAGGGGACCTATGTATGGTATTTAAAGCTCTGTATGATGACCAGTTATGGGAACTGCTGGGGCTGGGACTCAGGAAAACAGTTTATGACACTAGGGCACACCCACTGCAATTTACAGTAGATTATTGTAAAACAAAAAAAGGAGTTCACGGTTCTCAGTTAGAGTATCTAGAATTTGGAAGAGTTTGTCATTGGATGTGGTAGTGATTGATAGTATGGATACCTTTAAAGTATGCCTGGACAAACATTTAGGTCACAATTCTATAGTGGGCTATAATTAATACTTGTGAGCATCATGGACATTAGTCTTTTAAGCTCTGTACTACCTATGAAACTGCTGCATTAACAAAGTTTTTCGCAATTTATTTCCTTACTTTTTGAGATAGTATAATAGTATCTTTGTTTTACTGTGGGAGTGCAGGGCCCTTCAGACCCTGCTCTCCCATCCCTCCACAGATGCACATAGGTATCTAGCTGTGGAAACACAGGGGTCTCGAACCCCTGCACTTCCACACATTAAGTTACGAGCAGGCATTGCGAAATTGCAACAACTAGTCATAACTGTCCCATCTTAAATAACTTTCACCCCAAATGCTCAATGTAACCTTCTTATCACCTCACCACATGTACATAGTACAGAAAATGATCAAATCCCGGTTGAAATGCAATTTTGCACAACTATAACGCCATTCTGCACCACAGGTGCGTGAAAACATTTTTTACAGGATTCGAAAAATGACGGCTGTACTGTTCATGAGGTTTTGTAAAAAATTGCCAGTGTTAAAAATTTGGAGTGAAAATATGATAAACTGCTAAAGTTACGCAGGTGCATAGTGAAATTTCAATGGCCGTGCATAACTTCAGCATTTTGCAGGTTTTTTTTGCATCAAATTTTCAACATGGCCTTTTGGTACCCCACCTAATGAACAGTGGCACTGTAATTTTGTTACTCCACTCCAAAAGTTGATTTTGCACAGCGAGGAAGCCATTCTGCATCACAGGTACACAAATACATTTCGGGCGGGATGTGAACAATGATAGCTGTACTGTTCATGAGGAGGTGTGAAAAAATGGCAATGTTGAAAATCTGGAGTAAACATATTAAAAAGTGGTGAAGTTACGAGCATGCATAGAAACTGCACAACGCACTCTTGTAACGCAGACATGTTTGAGATTTTTTGCACCAAATTTTCAACATTCCCTTTTTGGGACCTCCCCTCATGAACACTGGCACTGTCATTTCATTAATCAGTCCCAAAAGGTGATTCCACTCAGTGACTGTGAAATCACCTTTCAGGACTCAGTAATGAAATGACAGTGCCAGTGTTCATGAGGAGGGGTCCCAAGAACCTCATGTTGAAAATTTGGCGTCAAAATTCCTAACAAGTATTTGTCAATGCCGAATGTTAGCTTGCTGGCATTGGTATTGGTGGTGTAGGAATTACAGAGCTGCATAATAGGAATGGCAGTGAAGTATTGAACTGAAGCCAACCCCACCACCACCCTGCAGATAGTGACAGGAATTGGGGTGTGCCTTTGGGTCGTCAGGCATAACGGCCACGCCATTTCACCACACCCTACCAAGTGTCACGGTGTGCCTTGGGGTCTTTGGCCCTTATGTTCATCCCATTCCATCAAGAAATACAGTGATATGGATGCTGTATAGGAGAATGGGATGAACTTTGGGGCCGAAGAGTCCAAGGCACACCTCGATGCCTCTCACTGGCTGAAGAGTGTGGGTTGGGGTGTAATGGTATAAAAATTACAGGCAACAATCCCAAGTCACACCCCTGATGCCTGTCAGTCTCTACAGAGTGGAGCATTATGGTCAGAAACCCTAATGCCTCAGGCATTCGTTGGCATTTTCACTCCAAATTTTCAACATGGTTTTTTTGTGACCCCCACCTCATGAACAATGGCAATATCAGTTTGTTAGCCAAAAGTTGATTTTGCACAGTGACTACGCCATTTGGCACCACAGGTGTGAAAAAACATTTCAAACAGGATGTGAAAAATGACAACTGCACTGTTCATGGAGAGGTATGAAAAATGGTAATGTTGAAAATCTGCAGTGAAAATATTAAAAAAACTGGTGAAGTCATGAGCGTGCGTAGAAACTGTGCAACGCACACCCATAATGTAATTAGTTTGGGATTTTTTTACAGCAGATTGTCAACACAGGCATTTTGGGACCTCCGCTCATGAACAGTGCCACTGTGATTTTCTGAATCTGTCCCGAACAGTGATTTCCCACAGCGACCATGCATTTCTGTGCTGGGAATGGGAAAACACATTTCGGCCATGGTGTGAAAAATGATAGCTGTACTGTTCATAAGGAAGTGTTGAAAAATGCCAGTGGTGAAAATCTGGACTGAAAATATTACAAATTCATAAACTTAAGAGGGTGTGTGGAAACTGCGCAATGCTCACTCGTAACACAGTCATTTTATGGACTTTTGTCATCAAATTTTTAACATAGCCATTTTAAGACCTCTGCTCATGAAAATTGTCACTGTGATTTTCTTAATCTGTCTCGAACATTGATTTTGCACACCAACTGCACCATTGTGCGCTACATGCATGGAAACACATTTTGGGCAAGATGTGAAAAATGACAGCTGTACTGCTCATAAGGAGGTGTAGTAAAATGGCAATGCTGAGAATCTGGAGTGAAAATATAAAAAATTTGCGAACTTATGAGCGTGCGTAGGAACTGCGCAACACACGCTTGTAAATTAGTAATTTTGGGGAATTTCTTCACCAAATTTTCAAGATAGAGTCTTTGGGGGCCTACTATGAATCAGGCACCGCCATTTTGTAATTGGTTCCAAAGGTGGTTCCGTGCAGTGACCGCGAAAACACCTTTCGGGGCTAATTAACACCATGACAGTGCCAGAACTCATGAGGAGGGGTCCCAAAAGCCCCATGTTGAAAATTTGGTGCCAAAATTCCAAAAAATGCCTGAGATATGCATCAAAGTTGAAAAAAACCCTATTTATTCTATTATACAGCTTACGGCATTTCCCAGTTCGTGGTCGGCTTTGAAGAGTGCAGACGTGTTCCCGTCCACTCAAGATTGTCGCACCAGACTGGAGGTAAGTATGGGGTGAGTTGGGGTGGGAGGCAGTGCACAGAGGGTGGGTGCGGTGTGGGAGTTGGGGCCAAAAACAAGCAACGAGGGACCGCTTTTGTTGTTAGGTCTTTTTTTTCTTTTAGGAGGACGACAGGGACTTTTGCCATGCTGGGTGGGCCCAGCATGGCAGCTGGAACTTTGTTTTTGGGGGCAGTGGAGCTGACGGGGGATTGGGCGCCCCCGTTGGCCATATAGAGGTTTGCCATGCTGGGGTGGGCTCCCAGCGTAGCACCTGGAAGTGTGTTTGGGGGGGCAGCAGATGGATGTTTGCCATGCTGGAGTGGGCTCCCAGCATGGCACCTGGAAGTGTGTTTGTGGGGGCCAGTAGATGGATGTTTGCCATGCTGGGGTGGGCTCCCAGCGTGGCACCTGGAAGTGTGTTGGGGGGCCTGAGCCAACAGTGAATTCGGCACCCTCATCAGCCGTAGTTCACTTCAAACTGAATTTATGTTCCAGGAAGAGAAAGCAGAGACGTATACAAGCAGGATTGCCGGCAATATGCTAATCAACACTATCTTATCGCTGCTCACTGAAGCGGTCTCTCCCTTTCAACTGTACGCCACTGCATTTTCAACTGCTGTCATAGACAGCTGCAGCATTCATCGGTGAACTGTGGCTGTGCCTGCAAACACACTGACTGAATTGGAAGACAGGGTGCCACACCTACAAAAACTCAGATGATGGCACTATGTTTCTAGCACATGCATGCAGGCAAACATAAAAATGTCTGAGATATCAATATAAATTGAAAACCCCACTGACAGGCATTATACAGCTCTTACTGTGATTTCTTAGATTGCGGTTTGACTTTGAAGAGTGCGGACATGTCCCAGTCCACAGAAGATTGCAGCTGCCTACTTCAGAGGGTAAGTATGAAGTAAGAAGTGCAGGAAGGTGGAGTGCTCAGTGGGAGAGTGGGGATGAGGAGGGGTCTGGGGAGACAATGAGGGACCATTTTCATTTTAACAGGGAACACAAAAAAGACATCGGGGATGGGTTTCTTTTTTTTTTACAGGTTAAATATATTTTGGCACAGTGGGGGTGGGTTCCCCAGTGTGCCTCAGTAAGGGGCAATCAATGCTTACATGGGGATTGGGCACCCCGATGTCAGCCAAAAATAATAAATAGAACGGGCTTGGGGAGGATGCCAGTTTGATGCAGGATTCTGCATCGGAAAAAAAAAGGCGTTGAGGGACTGTTTTCTTTTTCTTAGGTAAAAAATAATAAAGAAATGACCATCTCCAGTGTCCCATACTACTGGGAGTCAAAACAAAAGGCCCAATGTTGGCAGTAAAAAAATATAATGGACTGTGGGGGCGACGGGTTATATGACACCGGGGGTGACATCCTGGTGTTGGAATAATAAAAAAACAGCAGGGGAGGGAGATCAGAGGGTGGAGGGCCACAAGACACCAGGGAATTGGAAAATAAGGGAGTCAGGGGGTCCACTAGCCACTGGGGAAAATGGCTGCAAGGACTTTAAAAATCCCTCTTTGTAATCCTTTTTCGCCAGCCGATCTGGTGAAAAGGGATGAGCTCGCGAAAAGGGATTGCAAAAAGGGATTTAAAACTATAAAACTGCCATTTTTCTGTAGTAAAAAAAGGCATGGGTGGGTAGAGGACATCCCCCCTCACCAAAATCCATGCCTTTGTTTTTAGAAAAGACAACACTGGGGCAAGTTGTGAGGTTTTGTTTTCTCCCCTCGCTAAGGAAGAAAACAAGATGGCGGCTGATGAAGAGGGATTTTTCTCATGAAGAGGGATTTCCTGAGATTTCCAAATCCCTCTTCACAATCCTTCTTTTTGCCAGCCCTCCACAACCAGGAATCCTTGATCAAAACTGTGCAGCTATCCCAAAGACTGAACTGAGCATGCTCAGAACCCAAACTTTCAAAATGTAATAAATTTGGAATGGATTAATTTGTTTTGCTGAATTGTTCCTTATCATAACCTCTTTCTACCCTGAACATTTCAGGCTGAAATTCCAAACAGTGTGGGTGAAGCATGATGTCGGAAAATGATCCTGACATTTGCCAAAAAAGGTGAAAAATGCATTTTTCTTTGTGCTTCGCTGCATGAAAACTGCAAATCTGATTGACACGCAACTTGGCAGATCAAGAGATCTACTATCCGAGACCATCTATGTCAAATTTTGTGCAACTCCTTTGAATGGTTTTGAAGTTATTAACGTGCAAAATGTAGGGTTTAACATTAAACTGCCTACTCAACCATAACTATAAGGGTGTGACCGTGCCCTATATATTTCCTCGCTATTCCTAAATTTCTCATCTCACTTTTCTAGCTGCACCTGGTCCTGCCACTGTTCCACTCTTACACTTCCTTCCTATACAGTATATCATCCTCTTCTCCTGTCCTGCCACTTAGCTTCCTCTCACAAACATTTAATGCACACTGCACCTAAATTAGAACCATATTGCTACACTCTTGAATGTATTCTCTGCAATATCACATTCCAGTTGTATATAATATTTCTATACACTGCCTGTTTTATCTTGTATATGATACTTCTCTGCAGTACATATTTTTTCAGTCTAAAAAGAAAAAATTGCCATATCATGTATGTAAACTGTGTTTATTTCTCTACTGATACTCATGTTCCCTCTTTTACTCCTTCCCCCTGGATGCATCTGGAAACAAACCTCTAGTGGCTCAGTATGTCTTTCCTGGTGAAGCCTTTGACATAAATAAATATTCATTGCAAAAAACTTAATGCACTAGTTAGGGTTCAAGCAGCAAAAGTAGGGAAATGTGGCATTAGCATTTCTAACCCTAATACCCCACCCCTACCCTACAGGCAGCAACAGGTGTGGGATGGACCTTGAGGTCATCAATCCTAACTCTCACCCCATTCCATGAGTGAATAGGCTGAGATGGATATAGTATATGAGGATGGGGTGAGCATTAGGGTTGACAACCCCAAGGCACACCCCACACCTGTTGTTGCCTGTAGGGTAGGAGTGGGGTGTTAGGCTTGGAAAGCCTAATGCCACATTTCCCTACTTTTATTGCTTTAACTCTAACTAGTGCATTAACAAAGTTTTTTGCAATGAATTTCTTTACTTTTTGAGATAGTATAATCGCATCCTCATTTGCCTGTGGGAGGGCATCCATCAATACTTTTGAGATAGTGGAACTGTATCCTTATTTGCCAGTGGGAGTGCAGGACTCTCCTGGCCCTGTGCTCCTATCCCATCATAGATGCGTACATGTACTGTTGAAGTGCATCTCTGGCCCTGCATTTAATTTTACCAAAACTGCAACCAAATTGTCACCATAGACTTCTTTTTTTTTTCAATTGTTTAACCAGGAGAGACACACTAAGCTGAAAGCTTGTTTACAGGTGCGACCTGGGAGCACAGGGAAGTTAAGTGACTTGCTCAGGGTCACACAGTATGCAAGTGGAGGTTGTGGGTTTCAAACCCAGGTCTCCAGATTTGCAGCTCAGAGCCTTAAACCATTGTGCTATACTGTCACATACCCCACATCATGAACCCGGTACTGAACATTTTGAAATCCCTGCCAAAATGTGATTATGTGCCACTGCAACATCATTCCACATCATAGGTGCAAAAAGACAGGTTGGCTAAGATTTGAAAAATGACAGCTGTCACATAGATACATAGAAACTGTCAGCAAATAAGGACTGCTAGGCCCATCTAGTCTGCCCGTAAGACCTATACTTGCATGCACATTCATGAGGTGGTGTAAAAATGTATGTATATTGAAAATTTGGTGACAAAATATTTATCATTACCAGAGTTACAAGCAAGCATAGCAAAATTTCAATGCAAGCACAAAACATTGCCATATTTACATATTCTGACCCCAGTTTTCAATATAGCCTTCTTATAACCCCAAATCATGAACAAGGGCAGTGAAATTTTCAAATCTCACCAAAGGTGATTTCACCAAGCCACCACAAAATTGCCTTTCAGGCTGAATTTGTGGAATTCCACTGACATTGTTCATGAGGCGGAGTCCCCAAAAAGACCATATTGAAAATCTGGTGTCAAAATATGCAAAAATGGCCAAGTTATGAATCAAAGTTGAAACCCCCATTGAGATACATTGAACCGCATTTACCTTAGTTTCTCATATTGCAGTTAGCGGTTCAAGCAGTAAGACATGTATTGGATCGGAGAGTAGATCTTCACCATGGGATCTGGTCAGGTCAGTGAAGGTGTGGGGGGGCTGCAGGGTGGTGGGTGCTCAGTAGGAGTTCGGGGTTGGGGTCAGATCGACAAGGAACAATTTTCTTTTTTACAGGTTAAAAAAAGACATTGAGAGACCATTTACTTTATGACAGGTACAACAAGAGAGGGGGTAGGAGGTTGAGGATACCACTGGATACCAATGATAAAACAAAATATTATGAGGATGGCAATCAAAGCATGGGGTGCCGCTGGACACCAGGGATCAAAAACATAAATATTGCTGGGACGGTGATGGGAGGGTGGGGGGTGCCACTAGACAGCAGTGAAATAAATAAATAACTATGAGGGGCAGTGATTGGAGGGTGGGGGTGCTACTAGTTAACAGGGAAATAACCAATAATTACTGGGATGGCAATCAGATGGTGGGGGAGCCACTGGACACTGGGGAGAAATAAAAAGTATGGAATAATGAAAAAAACAGGAGGATGACAATCGGAGGGTGGGGGTGCCACTAGACACCATGGAAATATAGTGGTATTACGGACACTGATCGAGGGGTGAGGGGTACCAGTAGACACAAGGGAACAGATGCCAGCAAAGGAAAAATGATTTTTTCCTCCTGAAATAGAATGTTGTTTTGTGACTCATGATATGGAAAAATAATCCTTTTTTGTATCAAGAGTCATGAAAAAAGCTTTATAATCTTAAAAAAAAACATGCTAAGGGCATTTCTAGAATAGTTAAGTACAGAGTCGAGCTAGGGGGTCCACATGAGCAAGCTACATGTGTTTGTCCCCCTCCAGAATGTTATTTGTGTGGTTTTCCAAATTAGATTTTTTTTAGGGAAAAATGGAAAACAAGATGGCGACATATGAAAAACCTCACAAAAAAACTTATGAAAAAGGCTCCCATACAAAAACTTCATACAGCTATTTTTTTTTTCACTTCATCTTTTTATTGAAATTCGAGTATATAAGAAGCATACATCTAATACAATAGAAGACTATCCTCCATGTAAGGTATAAAATATCACTTAAAACACAGTATTTAGGGTAAACATATTGGAGAAGCCTTATATACATGTATTGATAATAAAACACAAACCTAGACAATATGTAAGTGGAGAGCAGATGGGTTACAATGAATAGGGTATTATAGGATCAGAAATGGCAGCCATGTACAAAATACATGCTAGGGCAGGCTATGGAAAGGCATTCAGTAAATTGCAAAAAGTGATAAATGTGATAATATGAACAATGTTCAGTAATGGCGAGGGGAAGATAAGAGAAAAGTGTGCAAGGAAAGAAAGAAGAGAGAAAAAAGTAAGGAAGAAGGGAAGGAGAGAGGGAGAAAACAGGGAAGAAGGGAAAAAAGAGGAGAAATCTGAACAAAAGTTTCGAGAAAACCTAATCTGAGAGCAAAATAAGAAGGAGGGCTAAATATTCCTAAGAATTAGGGTCTAGAAGAACTAGGTTCGATGTACTTGAAGTAATCCTGCCAACATCTGTCATATACAGTGAGTCGGTTATGAGTAACATAAGATAATTGGTCTAGGGAGGCATACTGAGAGAGGCTTTGAAGAACATCTGAAAGAGAAGGCACTAGAGTTGATTTCCATTTCATAAGAATCAGACGTTTGACCAGAAGAGAAAGTATGTTTAACCTTCTAAAATGTGCATGTGAGAAGAGAGAACTATCGGAGATAAGGATGCCTAGAAGAATAGCTTGGGGTTAAAAGGTAGTTTTTGTCCTGTTACTCTGGAGGCAAGTAAACAGACTTTATGCCAGATCTTATTAATGGGAGCACAAGATATGAAGTAGATCCCCATTGGGCAAATTGCAGCACCAGCAATTATTATTATTTAATAGGCCCATTTGTTGAACCACAGAGGGGGGTTCTATGCCAAAGATGTAGGATTTTAGTCTGTATTTAAGAACTACGGGCATCTTTAAAGGTATTATGTGCAATACGTTAACAATTACTCCATTGTGCATCTGAAATATTGTAGTTAAGAAGAGTACTCCATTTATATTTGGCCTGTATAGACTGATCAGGTAGATTATCAATATTGTCTTTGTAAATGGAGCTATTTAATTTTACTGATAAATTAGTCCAGTGCAAGATGTATGGGTTTAGAAGAGTACGCCTATACACTAAACTAGAGAGACAGTTATAAGCTGCCTGAATTTGTAAAAACTTCCAGAAGTCCTATTTAGGAAGTTTCCATGTGACCTGCAAGTCTGAGAATGATCTAAGAGTGAATGAATTCTGGTCATACATACATATATACACACATACATACAGCTATTTTTGAAGTGCTGACTGAGCATGCTCAGAACCCAACTTTTGAAAATATTATAACTTTGGGATGAATTAATATTTTTCACCAAACTAGTGGCAGGCACTTTTGTGGGCCAAGCCCTTTCAATTTGAAAATTTCAGACCAAAATACCAAACCATCTGGGCGCTACATGATGGCAAAAAAAACAACAACAAAAAACTGTGATTTTCTGCATTTTATTTGCTAGCCGCATATCTGAATCTATACATTTGACTGGAACAAAACTTGCCATTTCAAGAGATCTACACCCATGAGACCATGCTTGCAAAATTTCATGTAAATCCATTGAACAGTTGCTAAGTTATTAAAGTGCAAAAATTGGGGTTTAACATTAAAGTGCCTATTCAACTCAAACTGTAGTGGTGCAACCGCACCACTATTAGAAAGATAGATAGATAGATAGATAGATAGATAGATAGATAGATAGATAGATAGATAGATAGATAGAAACATGGATGGAACTTTTTCCACATAGAAGTGGTTAGCAGTTATTTCCCTGTTTACCCCTTCTCTGTATAAGCCATTGAGATCAGAACAAACAGTAGACATCCAAATGTATTATGTAAAATAAAAGATGGATGACACAATGGTACTAGATGGCAGCCTGCTTGAACAAGTACCTCATTTTAAGTACTTATGGGTATGGCTGGATCAGTATCTTAGCTTTTCCACTCATATTGACACCATGCACAAGAAACTTTGCCCTAAGCTTGGTATGCTGTACCAAAACAAACATGCCTTCCTTTCGTGGTCTGTCATGACAGCATCCATAAGATGATCGTGTCACTATGCAGATGTAGTCTACAATGCTGCCCCAAAGCCTATACTTGCAAGGCTTGAAACCCTTTTTTTCATTCCTTGTGCTGTTTTTTCCTTATGCTAATCTCTCTTTTCCCCCTCTTGAGGCACGGCGTCTCTCACACTGTTCCTCCTTTGTAACAAAATACTAGCTTGCTACTATTCCCACTTGCTCTCTTCTCTCTTTAGCCCTGCCATCCCTTCCTCCTGCACCCTTCACTCATCTGCTGCTCGTTATGTTAATTTCCCCTTACAGTAAATCTGTAGCAAGCCAGTCTGCTTTCTCTATCTGTCTCCCCACACTTTGAAACAGCCTCCCTCTCCCCATCTGTCTCTCTTCTTCCCTCCACTTTTTCAAATCACTCTAACTGATGCACTTCCTTAAAGAATGCACATACAGATAGACTTTTTCCGCTCCTCTACATTACAGCAACCCCTGTCCGATCCATCACCCCTTTGCCATTTTACCCGTTACCCTTTTTTTGCCTACTCAGTTGTATAGCTTACAACTCAATGTACTCTGCAATCTGAAATTTACACGTCATTGGTTCTATGCAAATGTCCTGTCCAGCATTAGCAGCATGGTGCTTTAGCCCTCAACCTGGCCACTCCATAACTAATCTACATATACACTTTTTACATCGTTTTTATCTTTTGCTGAAATTCATTACTTGTACTGTGATTTTACTGAATATGTTTAGGCAGCTATTGTTGTCACTTTGAGAGTACTGTTTCACTCCCTGTTGCATCCCCTCACTCACGTTGCACCTGGATACAGGCCCAGCTCCGTGTGCCTATCCCAGTAATCACATTTTAAATAAATAAATAGATAAATAAATTAATAAATTAACAACTAAATACTTGAAAAAAACAACACGGGGGCTACCTACTGTAGATCATAAAACACTTGCCCTTTGCATCAGTGACATTATGATTTGGTTAGACCTCATGCTAGGTTTATTTCCTTGTATAACAGACACACACACACACAGCATATATGGAGAGAGAGAGAGAGAGAGAGAGAGAGAAAGAGAAACTGAAAAATCTTCTATATTCAGAGCTTCTGAAGGTTGTTCCCACATGCCAACAACAGAAAATCCAGTTAAAGTACACAGATCTAGTACCACTGTTTAAAGTAAATGATTGGTTCTGAGAGTTATAGGCAGTTAGAAACAATATGATGGAGAATGAAATATTCAAGCAACTCACTGTGTAGCAGTTCAAGTTTGGGAGCCACACAGTAGGTATTTTTTTTTGAGTACTGAGTATGTTTCTACTACTGCTGTATCTGAAAACTTCTCATATGCACATCTAGTAGAACTTCACCTTGGAATCCAAAGAATTTGACTCAAACCATGTTGTTTTGTAGCATTCTAGCAACAGCTGGAAGTGTGGAACATGTATCCACAAGAGCTAAATTTAAAACGTGTGCATAGTAATGAACATTTTCATAATATATGGGGATGCTGATGGAACAATTCATGGCGTCTAGTCAAGTTTCCACTCATAAACAGATGCACCATCATAACTGAGTTACACAAGTCACACCACCAATATTAAAATACTGTTTAGGCAGCTTTAAAATTAATTCACTGATCAGATTCTAGGTAACTTCTGTATGCTTGCTGGAAATAGAAATTTCACAAATTAAAACCTATCATGAATGTACTGTGGGAAATAAATCATTTAAATCTATTCATATGCATGTAGAGTCTTTGGGGGACTTATTCAGTGCCATCCGGTTGCATATGCATAACAGTGCATTGTGCAGAATAAATGTGCCAGCCAGCACAGTTGCAATATGCAACCAGAATGCACGATCAGTACAGATTGCACATCCTGTTTGAATATGGGACCCTGGATGAGTGGCACAAAGCAGGTGGCCACCATGGTGGGTTCAGTACATCCAGGGTTGGGGCTGAACACTGCCAATGGGGGAATGCATGGTGCATACCTGGATGCACCATTCCCCCAAGGGTGATATTCAACTGAAACATGCTAATGAGCTCATTGGGCATGCATGGTGAAACCGGGCCACATGTATGCTCATTATGAGCTCATTAGCATGGCTGCACCAGGCTGCATGTGCTGGGCAAGCCCCCTCCTGGCCCCAATCCTATGGAAGAACAAGTGTCATTCCCTATCTGTCCTGGTAGTATAGTGATACCTCCCTCCCAGACATGATCCCCAATGTATGTCATAGTGCAGACATCCCTCCCTTTTCCATAGTGTAGCATCTACCCCCACTCGGCCCTGATCCCTGTTTGAGCGATGTTCCTGACCTGTACCCTTTTCCATAGTGTAGTGGTACTCCACCCCCACCCTGTCAGGATGGGACCCCCCTCCCCCCCCAAAACCCAACTGGAGCTGGTGACTGGCTCAGCCCTCTGCACACCACCACAGCCAGCCACCAACTGAACTGTCAAAGAATGGTACTGTACATAGTACAAGCTCATTGGTCAACCAGTGGGTGCATATGTACAGTACCATTCATAGACAGTTCAGTCGACAGCTGGCTGTGGTGGTGTGTAGAGGACTGAACCAGTCACTGGCTCCAGTTGGGTTTGGGGGAGAAATGGGGTGGGGGTCCTGTCCTGACAGGGTGGGGGGCCACTACATAATGGAAATATTGTGTTGGTATGGCTATTGTGCAGACTTTGAGCCTCAGGCATGGGTGGGGGGATCATTCTGCTTCCAACAGGTTTTGGGCTGGGAGTATGCTATGATTGGGATCGGGCATGGAAGGGGAGTACCATTACACTATGGAAAAGGGTATGGGTCAGGACCTTAGTTCAAATGAAGATCGGGGCTGGGAGGGGTATCACTACATTAGGTAAAAGGGTTCAGGTCAGGAACTTAGTTCGAGTGAGGATCGGGGAGGGTTGGGGGTTAAGCTACACTCTGGCACTGAGGGTGGGCACATATTTATTGTCTGCATCATAGCTCCAGGATGAGAGGGGGTGCCACTTGACTACCAGGGCTAGCAGGCTACAGTGCACCTGTATGCACTGCTGCAGCCTGCCTGTGGGTGGCTAGCTGATTAGGCCACCTTTTTCTAGCCTATCCCTGCATGGCACATTTCTGGGCCTTGTGGGGCTCATTCCCACTGAATATGCTGATGCGCGGCATATTCATGGGAACGCCCCCTCTACATGGGCCACATACATTATTTTTGGGCCATGGCCCATCTGAATTGGAGTGGCCCATCTCCCTCTTTGAATATTGCGCTTCAGCACATTGTTTGGGATGCGCGACTGATCTCCATTTTCTGCTGAGATGCACCGCACATCTTCTTTGAAAGTAGAGGCCTTCATCAATAATGGCAACAGTTAGCGTCTTAAGATTTTATGTTTACAAATATAGCAAAAGATTCTGCTACCAGGGTTTTTCTGTCAAGTAATGGATATTTTGCATTCCCTTTTATTTGGATTTACTAATTTACCATGGCAGGATCAGGCTGCTCTAGTTGAAGCTTCTAAAAGGGTACCACTGTTTATATTACCCCACATGTTCTTGTAGAACCATAATGACAAATCTCTAAGTCTGAATGTCTTTTCTTACAAAAATTGACTGTGAACCTTTTTTCTGATTGGAAGCATTCTTCTTGCCAAAAGTACTGGCTTAATCATGCACGATCCTTCCTTTGTAATTCATGGATACTCTGTTTAAATTAAATCTGATTCCATAGTTTATTGACATCTTACGGGCATCCCAAATGTTATGCCTGGCTCCTGGAGCCATATCCTCACGCTCTAGGTATGATGTCATCCCACTCTCCAGAGGAAGGACAATGCATGTTTAAGCCAGTACTTTTGGTGAAATACAACTCAAGGCCTATTATCTGAAATCAAGAATATGAGTACTGAGATAGTCCCATCCTTGTTTTTTAACATTGTGACACTGGTTTCAGCATTAACAGACACTCTCAATGGAAAATGCAGCAACATTTATTTCTGAGGAAAAATGTGGAATCCTGGAAAAACAGCATTATTGGACTCAAACCAGCACAAAACAGAGCTTGAGAAACTCAAATAATTCTTCAGGTGATCCAGTAGCACCCCATGGTTGACCATGTCAAACAGGGACAAGTTATCCAAGTAAACCAAGATGGAACATAGTCCTCGATCCTTCGCGATGAGGAGATCATGAGTCACCTTGACAACCGCACTCTCCATAATATGATAGGGCCTAAATCTCGATTGGAGAAGCTCATACATATCATAATGTTTTAGATGAATTTCAAGCTGTGAGACAACAACTTTCTCAATAATCATCCCCAAGAAGGGACAGGAAGGTCTGAGACCAGCCTGTAATTCATGAGACTGTCGGCATCCAAAGATGTTTTTTTTTTTCAGAAGAGGTTTAATCAATGCCTTTTTCCAAGCAGCTGGAAAAACACCTTCCCTCAAGTAGCACCTGACAGTCTCAGAGATAACTGGCCCCAGGGATTCATGGCAACCTAGAAGCAACCAGGTAGGTCCAGGATCCAGGGTCCCACAAACAGCAGGTGGGGTAAAAACCTAAGATCACACTGAGCACCTCTTCTTCAACAACTACCTATAACTCAACCCAGGGTGGCAGATCATCATTGCCCTCACTTGTGGACCACCACCAAACCATGACAGACCACTTGAGAAAATACCTGTCTCAACAGAGGACACTTTGTCAGTAAATAATCTGCTTAACTCCTCACTCTTATCTGTGGAAAAAGCTCTAATGGATAGTAGACAGGGGGATTAATCAATCTGTCCACAGTATGGAAAGCTGAGGTTGCCAATTTCTTCCTGCAGCAATCGTCTTGGACAGGAACTCTGTCTTTTTGAGGATGATAGCCCACTGATATTCACCACTCAACTTGTCATCCATGGACTGGGACTTTCCCCAAGAATACTCTAATTTTCATTCCTCAGTCTTCAACCACCACAGCTCATCACAATTCCATGGTGAGTTGCAGTGGGATTTTAAGGGACAGGCACAATAAGATGCTAGTTAGTCTAAGGCAGCTGTGAGAACTATGTTACAGTGTTCCATGGCTTTCTCAGCTCCCTGAGCACAAGTCAACAACATGCCCAAGTCATCCAGCACTTCCAGGAGGTTTTGAGGTTCCAAATTATGTATAAGATGGTACTGGATCATCTTTGGGGAAGGGGGGGATTCAAACAGGGTACCCCACAGAGGAACAACACTGCATGATGATCTGACCATGGGACCAGATCAATCCTGACCATACTAATGTCAGGACTGGATGAGAAGACTAGGTTCAGCATTTGACCATGTTGATACATACCAGAGGCAACTGCCTGTGTTAGACCTAATGAGCCACTAGATCACCAGGGCAAATTACATGATTAAGATAGCAGCCAGCTCTGAAGAGGCTAATCATACACATATATTTTGGAGTTGCCCAGTTTTAAAACAATACTGGCAAGGGGTAGAGCAAGTATTGACGGACATATGCCAAGAACATAAACCATTAATGCCAGCAATGGCAATACTACAACATTTCCCTCCCAAGTATAAGCATAAATCTAAAGTATATCTGGCATCAATGTTAATTACTGCAGCTGAGAAGCTTATCACCAGGAATTGGCTCAACCCAGCACCCCAACACTTAGAGTGTGGGAAGATCTGGTTTATGATATTTATTAATGGTTTTGTTAAATTGTAAGTTATCTTTATTTAGTTTTAAATTTTTTTAAGTTACATTGAGACGGCTTACTGTCAGTCTTTGTTTACGGGACTCTGCAGGACTTTGTTTAATGCCCTACAGATACCTTACATCAAGTGGTGGAGCTGCTGTTTAGCGGGCTAACAACACCATTCAATTTACTTAGCTCTAGTTTGTGTTATCTCTGGAGCTCTTTGGACTGGCCCTGTGGTTTTCTGCATCTGTTCCCCTGGCTCGGCGTGTCCTGGAATGGAGTGAGAACTGAGTGGATTGGGTCCATATCAGTCATTACGAATTAACCAGAGTGGGTGAGAAGGAGGAAGAAGGAGATCTGCTGCCTGTTGTGAAAGACTCGGCATGCACCTCTTGCCCAGGAAGGATTCTGCTGTTCTGGGAAGGATTCTATCTGGGCCATCTGTTTTGGAGAAGGTGACCAGGTCGCCAACCGAGAGGTGGGTGCCCTGCTCAGGCTGTGACCTCAATGGTATCAGGTGGTGTCTTCCTGAGTGTGGGCATTTCCTGGTTGCCTGGGCTTGCTGAGGGTAGCTTAATGGAGGCTGAGTTTCAGCAGCAGCATTGTGGGGAACACTCAGGCCTGGTGCCCTCTTTAGGGCTGGGATGGCTTTGGCTTATGGATGGGAGAGTGTTGGATGGTTGGATCTATTTTTCCTGGAGATCTAAAACTGCTTACCATTCTTGTGATTTGGTTAATGATCATAGCTGGATGGTGCATGTGGACTTTGCGACTGTCCTGTATTGACCGTGAGTGTGTTAACTTTTTTACCCCCGGGATATAACTTGTTGGCTTTTACAAATTATTTGACTAATTGGTAAAGGCTGTGAGAGGGCCTTATCTCATTTTCTTCCATTATTTGAAATAACTACTTTCCAAGCTGTGACAGTGAGAAGGCCAGATTGAGTGGATATTGTCAGTGAAGGAGGTGGTAAGAGCCCTAATTCTTCATGTCTTTGACAGTGACTTTATAAATTTTACAGCTGATATCCTAATTTTCCATGGACTGACAGTGATCTACCTTAATTTATTGATTTTAGTTTAATTTCTTTTGATATTTGTGTTGGGGTTTTATTTTGTGGAAGGGTGTTGTTTTAAGGGGGGGTGGGTTAGTATTTTGGGGTTTGTGGGTGGTATTTTTTGTTATAGTGTGGGGATTATGTTTACGTTTCTTACCAATCTGTGATAGAGAGTGGTAGGGTGTATTACTATATATTTTTTTTTGTATATTTTTTATTTAATTTGTGTTTTGTTATTCGTATTTGTGAAACTGAGTGTTAGGTTTTCGTATGTGTGTAGATAGATTTGTGTTTTAGAATGTGTGGGGGGGGTCAAAGGATGATCAAGCAGTATTCGTCCACCAGGCTCAGGGAATTGCGCCCCTTTTACTGCCCTTTTTTACCAACAGAGACTTATAAACATTGCCAATCCCTTAGGATTGCCAGGAGGCACAGGAAGGGGGCAGAACTGGGCCTGGTGGGAAAATGGAAAGGGGGGGCGAATCAGGGTGGTAGGGACCCGGCAACGCCCTGGGGTGAAATGGTGTCAGGGCAGGGGTAATCCCTGTCTTGTTCCCATACCCAAGGGCCCAGCAATTAATGCTGGTCAGGAGTCAAGGTCTTCCCCAGCATCTCATCCAACCTGGGCGGTGTTATGTAATGCAAGGTCCATCAAAAACAAGACAGCTATTATAGCTGATCTAGTTGAAACGGTGGACCTGGCATGCATCACTGAGACCTGGCTGGACAAAAATGCAGGCCCGGTATTGACTTCTACGGTTCCAGCTGGGTTCTCGGTGATCCACCACCCGCGGTTGGATTGTAGGGGTGGGGGTGTAGCCATATTTTTTAAGACAGAGCTGGGCCTTGTGGATGTTCCAGTGGGGATCACCGGATCATTTGAGTGTGTTGTGGGTGAGGGTGTAGGCTATAGGATACTCCTCATTCACCGTCCACCAGGTGATGGGAGCGTATTCCTGCAGGAGATTGTGGACTTTGTCATTGACATGGTGTTGGAGTCCCCTAGATGGATAATTCTGGGGGACTTCAGTGCATGGGTCAATGACAAACTCTCACAGTTTGGTCAAAATCTCCTCCAGCTAATGACAACGCTGGGCCTTGCACAGGTAGTTACCTCCTCTACCCATATAGGAGGTCACTCATTGGATCTGCTGTTCCTCCTGGGGATGGAGATCACCGACTTGGGGGTAGAACCAGTTAGTTGGTCTGACCATCACACCATAGAGTTCAGTTTTTGGGCCCCCCCCCAAATAGACCTACCCCTTTGGAGATGGTCCGGTACTGCCCTTTAAGAGGAGTTGCCCCAGATGGTCTATCGGTGGTGCTGGACCTATTGGGATTGCTGGATGAAAGCACAAGTCAAGGGGACCTTGTACTAGCCTATAATAAGGCAGTGGAAGATGCCCTGGACTTGATTGCTCCTGTTCATGTTTGACCACTCACTGTTTGCCCAAGGTCCCCTTGGTATGATGGATCCTTGAAGGAGTTGAGATGGAGTGGTCGAAGGCTGGAGAGAGCATGGTGGAAGTCTGGCCTGGATGCTGACAGGCTTAGATTGATGGAGCATTATAATAGCTATCAATCAGAAATCACCCTTAACAAGGCAGAGTTCCTGTCCAGGGAAATATCTGCTGCGCAGAACCGACCGGCTCAACTCTTTCATACTGTTGACAGATTGTGCAATCCAATCTGTCTACAGTCCGGAAGAGCTTTTTCACAAATTAAGTGTGATGAGCTATCTCAGTTTTTCACTGATAAGGTTGCCAGCATCAGGTCTGGAATCGGCCCGGCTCTCCCCATGAGGGGTTGTGGAGGTCGATGGGAGGTAGTGAGCACCCGGTCTATCTGGATGGACTTTGCCGATCAGAATTCATGGACTTTGTGAAGATTGTCCAGACTTTGCACCCAACCTGTTGTAGTTTGGATCCGGGCCCTACCTCCCAGTTGGTGGGATGTGTAGATGTTATCTGCCTGATCCTAGCTGAAATTGTATGGAGATCCTTGGAGAGGGAAACCTTTCCAGATCCCCTAAAGGATGCAGTCATTTGACCACTCCTTGAAAAACCCTCCTTGGATCCCATCAATCCAGCTAACTACCAACCTGTCTCTAACCTTCCCTTTGTGGGGAAGGTTATTGAGAAGGTGGTTGCGTTGCAACTGGACAATCACTTGGTAACTCACAATGTCAATAAAGTGCTCCAGTCTTGTTTTAGGAAGAGGCATAGCACGGAGACTGCCCCTGTTCAGGTATTAAATGACCTCCTGATGGCGAGAGATCAAAAGGCTTGTACCATCTTGGTCCTTCTCGACCTCTCAGCAGCTTTTGACACTGTGGACCATGAGGTGCTTTTGGAGACCCTGCAGTTCCTTTGTGGACTGTCAGGTACAGTCCTTAAATGGTTTTGATCTTTCATTGTAGGCAGGTCTCAGAAGGTGGTCACTGGAATTTATTCTTCTGATACCCTCCCCCTGTCCTGCAGTGTGCTGCAGGGCTCCATATTGGCACCCATGTTGTTTGCAGTGTATATGCTGCCTCTAGGAGACATCATCAGGTTATATGGCTTGAGTTTTCACTGCTATGCAGATGATACTCAGCTATATATGTCCTTTGTGCCCGGACAGGTTGATGCAATATCCGTGCTAAATAGTTGCCTCTCTGAGATTGAAGACTGGATGAGCTCGAGTTGGTTAAGACTGAATCCAGATAAGACTGAGGTGCTGGTCGTGGAACTGGGCCACCCAGGGGAGGGTATTGGTGCTGGGTACATGTTGGGCCTTTGGCTTGACGGTGTCCAGCTCACCACCTCAGATCGAGTGCGTGAATTGGGCATTGTTTTTGATAATGGCTTGACCTTGAAGTCTCAGGTGTCAGTTGTGGTCAGATCCTCATTTTACCATCTGAGGAACACTGCCCGGGTGAAACACCTGGTTCCCCCAGGTGACCTTCCAACATTGGTCCACGCCTTCATTACTACCTGTCTTGACTACTGCAATGCCCTCTACCTAGGTCTATCTGGGGTTGATATCCACCACTTGCAGTTGGTGCAGAACACTGTGGCCAGGCTGTTGACTGGTACCTCTAGGTTCAGTCAAATTACACCTGTCCTGCGTGAACTGCACTGGCTTCCAGTTCAGTAGCAGATCACCTATAAGGTAGGCTTGCTACCTTTAAAGCCCTACATGAACTGGGACCTGACTACCTTAAAGATCCCCTGATGCCCTACTCCTCCAATCAGCCTCTCCGTTCTGCTGATGAGGGATTGCTAGAGAGTCCCAGGGTTCGCCTTAAAACATCTGGAACTCGTGCTTTTTCATTTGCAGCATCAACCCTGTGGAATTCTCTACCTTGTCAGTTAAGAGAATGCCTGACCATCAGTAATTTTAAATCTATGCTAAAAACATATTTATTTACTTTGGCCTTACTGGATTAATTGAATTGATTTTAAAAAGTTATTATATTCCTTGTCTTTATATTCTATTTAAGTTTGTACAGCACCTTGGTTTTGAAAGGCACTTTAAAAATAAAGAATGATTGATTGATTGATCATCAACTGGAAGAGCTGTTAACCAAGCAACAACGTTTTATCATTGACCCAGGCACTGAAGTCCCCCATCGCCAAAAGTCTGGAAGCATTCAGTGCCTGTTTAAGCATGAAATCCACCCACTCCTGCAAAAAGTCACCCCCACACCCCCTGGATGCCAGTATATGAGGATGATTTTGCACCAAACACAGGGATCAGTGATTGAAGCAGAGCTGCTGCTTATAGCTCAGCCATTAGAGCTCCCAAGCAGTAGTTAGGAGGTCTGGGCTAAAATCTGTTAGGTCATATTTTTTACTCACTAAAAGCTGATGTTGTTTAAAGACAATCCACGGCAAATATGCCAGTAATGAAACAGAATCTGAAGGAGGTCTGTAATAAAATCACTAATTGTTGAACACATGGGACAGATATGTTAATCATGCATGAGACAGATGTTTGCTAACTTTCTAAGAAGATGTGAACATTTTCACATTCAAGTTAAAGCAGCAGTGCAATGAAAAATGTTTTTCCAAAATCTAGTTTAAGCTACAGTTAATAAACACATTAATACACCAGTGACCCGGGTTCAGGAATGAGCATGGGCTGCTGGGGGTCATCTGGGGAGGAGAAGGATAGAGCGCCCAGCAGCTGCTCTCCTTCTCTGGAGGGTTAACTGCAGACTACCACTGCGATACCGCCATCTGAGGGAGCCCAGGTGGAAGGTGCAGTAGGCGGAGAAGCAGTAAGGGCATTGGGCAGCAGAGGGGCAGAGATGGATACACATCTCAGTGTGCCTCCTAGCTCATAAGCCCTCACTGCATGCCGACATCTTGGGAAAGAACATGGAAAAACACCTCAGCTTCTCCTAGGCGATGACACCTCGCTGAGCAGTCTCCGAGCTTATCGGATAGACTCGGCTGCACCGATTTCACAGCACACAAGTCTGCTGGTTTGAGGAAGTAAGCATGGGGGGGCGACCCTTCTCATCCCTACCCGGGGGATATACTGAGGGTAAGATAGTGTGGAACTGGGTGCTCTAGAGGCAGATCTTGATGGGAACAGGGGGCCACCAGTAGAGGACGTCTGAGACAGTGGAGAAGGGAGGCAAGTAGGGGGCATAAATACACAGTCAAAAAAATAAATAAATAAACACATTAATATACCTGTTAAATCTACTTTTCTAGGTGTCTCCAACACTGTGCACCCTGTTTTTATTTTTTTATTTTCTTGACCCTACCAGTTGCCAGGTCTACAATGCTAGTCCTAAGACAAATGTTGTGGCCATCTTTTTTCTTGAGTAAAAACTAAATTAAAACATCCATAAAATACTCAAATTTTGGTGGCTCTAGAAATTCGTAGGTGTGCTATAACCCATGACAGATCATGGGTGTATCAGTGCATTAATGCATGCCCCATGTGCATTGTGAGGCACAAGGGCTTGCCTGCGTGACTACAACCAGCTGGGAAGTGCATTAATGCCCCAATACACCCGTGGGGCTGGAGTGGATTATTGCACTTATAAAATGGAATGTTTTTTGAGTTTGAGTTGTTTTTTTAACTGCTTAATATCATTTAAATTCGTCTTTCTTTTCACTGTGTCTGTCCACCAAGAAAAGTAGTTCATTAGGGAGCAGACGTACTTTCCTGTCAAGTGCTGGCTTTCATTGGTTGCCAGTTGTGTGTGGGTGGGTTTTCAAAAATAAAAGACATGGTGGCCCTATTTCTCGCTAAGTGAGAGGGTTTACTATGAGGAATCCTTTTAGCTATTTTAAGTAATCTAAAACATCTGTTAACTTTGCCATTTCAAAAGTGTTTATTTGCTCTGTTTCTAAGCATGCTGAGCTGAAAGCTGATGCTGATATTCAGCCAACTTGCTCACTAATGGCCAAGGTAAGGAGTGCTGGTAAGCCCTAAAATACCAGTTTTATCCCCTTTACAGCAAGTATGCATATGCTGGGGATTAATGAATGGCCACGCGGACCCAATCCGCCAAAGGAGTTGCACATTTTATGCAACCCATTTTACAAAAACAAATAGAACTGAAAGATGTCTGGAATCTTTCATAGTGAAACAAGCTATGGTCAAATGTTTTGACCAGTTGTGTTACATTGCTGCTTTAAATAACTCAGGAGCTGTAATACAGTTCCTTTTTTTTCAATTCAGTTCAATTTTTATTTAACTAGGAAATGCACCATTGAGGCAAGTGCATTTACAAAGTGGTCCTTTTTATTGGAGGCATCTTAAGTGTGTCTATCTGTTTTCTTGTATGGACAACATCTGACTACGCATGAGTTGGCATTTTGTAGCTACCTCTATGAGTTTATTCAGGAAAGAAATACAGTCCCAGCTATATTGTATTGTACTAACTTCAGCCACTATGGAGGTTGCAATTTTTAATTAACAAACTAACTATGAATACAGCCCAGTTTGGCAAGAAGAAGAGAAAAAAGAGGAAGAAGAAGAAGAAAGAAAAGGAGCAGGAGGAGAAGAAGAAGAACAGCAACAACAACAACCACCACCACCAAATGGCTTCCTGTTGTGAAGAACAAGTACCATAACATTTCAGAATGCAGAGACCAGAATTGAGGAGCCAGAATCAGGAAGCCAGTTAAAAGTTAGGAGTCACAAAATTTCTGCCTGCTGCACTTTGATAATCTGGCAAATCCCAAAAAAATGTTTAATCTTTGGTCTGATAAACTGAGAATAAATCAATGATTAAATATAACTAGGGCACCTCTATCAATGGACCATTGGCCAAACACTCTTTAAAATTACTTTTGGATTTACCATACAGAGTGAGTTTTATTTTGTATTCAGTTTATACATTTGTCACCTTGCTAAACTGAAAGCTTAAGGGTAAATACTACTATATTTACCTCTGGTAACTATCCAGCATGTTTCTAAGTGCTGATTGCTGTGCTAAAGACTGAAAATAAAAAAAAAACTATTCTTGTAATATATTACCATACAACTGAAAGTTCCTTTTGTCAAAGAAATCCAAATAACAGATACTGTTTGACCTGTCCTCATGGCACTTGGATGAAAGGAATTTAAAACCACAAAACACCGCCTGCAGTGGAAAATTGATGGAATCGTTAATTAAATAGAGGATAAAAGCATTCCTTGAAACCTGCGGGCAACAGGATCATAAAAAACATGGGTTCACGGCGGGGAGGTCTTGCCAAACTAACCTAATCAAATTCTTTGACTGGGTTACCAAGACAGTGGATAATAGGTGGGGGGGAGGGCAGTGGATGTAGTCTACCTGGACTTTAACAAAGTCTTCAACTCTGTCCCAGACAGTAGACTGGTAAAGAAGTTGGGCTACATGGGGGTGGGACAGGAGGTGGTGGTATGGGAGAAAAATTGACTGCATGATAGAATGCAAAGGGTGCAGGTAAATGGCACATTATCAGTAGAACAGAAGGCAACCAGCAGGATACCACAGGGTTCCATGCTGGGGCCTCTACTATTCAATGTTTTCATAGCCAACATTGCAAATGGGCTCAAGGAGAAGGTGTGTCTGTTTGCAGATGACACCAAGATATGCAACAGACTGAACTCCCCAGCAGGATAAATGAAAATGGAATCAGACCTAAAGAAACTGGAGGAGTGCTCTGTCTAGAGCATGGCAGCTAAATTTCAACACCAAAAAGTGCAAGGTCATGCACATAGGAAGCAGGAACCCAAAAAAGTAGTACTATTTGGGAGGAGAAAGACTAGCAATGAACAGCCAAGAGTGTGATCTGGGGTTTTAGATATCGGATGACTTGAAAGTGAGCAGACAGGGCAAGAAGGCAGCACTTAAGCCCAGTGGAATGCTGGGATGCATTGGGAGGGGAATCATGAGCCAGAGAAGAGAAGTGGTACTGCCACTGTATAGGGCACTTGTTCATCCCCACCTGGAATACTGTGTCCAATTTTGGAGACCATACCTCAGAAAGGACATTGACAGAATAGAGACAGTACAAAGGAAGGCAGCAAAAATGGTACATGGAGTATATCAAATGTCATATGAGGACAGGCTGAAGGAATTAAACATGTATTCCCTGGAACAGAGGAGGGAGAGGGGAGACATGATTGAGACCTTCAAGTACATTAGGATTATAAATAAGATACAGGTGCAGGAACTTTTTGATTCCAAGGAGGGTAGCAGAATGAGGGGTAATGATCTTAGACTGAAAAGGGGAAAGTTCAGGACCAATGTTAGAAAGTTCTTCAAGGAGAGTGTGGTGGACGCCTGGAACACCCTACCCTCAGAAGCTGTGGGGGCCAAAACAGTTGAGGGGTTCAAAAATGCTTGGGATAAGCACAAAGAAATCATTCAAAAGAGTAGAATAACAGGGTGGGGGGTAATAATCTATACATCATGGGCAGACTAGATGGACCTTGAGATCCCCTTCTGCCATCACCTTCTATGTTTCTTTGTTATTATGTCAGCCACTGAGTACAATAACAAATGCAGGATAATGTATGCACATTTTCTGGGGAAGTCTCATATTATGTTCTTTTTTAACTTCATCCCTTTGTTTCTGTTTGTTAATGCCTTGTGATTATTGTCATGCTCATCATCATCATCTTCATCATCAACAACTGCTTCTACAGCTTAGTCACTTCAAATGGTCTTATTTGGGGCAAAGATGGGTTGCACATCATTGATTTTATGCAGTTACATAATATGTACTCTGGCACTAAAATAGAATGCTAAAGAGTATGTTAGGCTGAGTGATGGTTGCTTTTTAGGTTGCTAATAGACTGACAAACAAAGGGTGCTACAGATGAGGTCCTGTTAGTCTCTGAATCCAGATACAGTATTGATTATTTTTACATGTAGCTTCTTCTCCCCTCCTGCAATCAACCTCCATCATTTTGGCAACTTTCTAGCCCAAGCACTACTTTACCATCCATCTAGCATCATCCATGACTGATGCCTTATGGTGGGATTCCACAAACTCCACCACAGTTCATATTTGGTGGGTTAGTGGCTTCATCGCATGGGGCCTGTTAGTGCATGCTCATCATGCTGTTAGTGGCAGGATGTTTTACCCACAAGGTTATTTCACCCACCACCCTCTTCCCTTAGTGTGGCATGTAACCAAATTTGGCCTTGCCCATTGCAGCATTGGTGCCAGAGCCTTTCCATAAAAACCTAGTTACCTGCCCCACAGTGACAGTCACTGAGGGAGTGGTAATCAACATCTTCTTCTCTATGCCATAGACAGTGGTCTTCCCAGCCCTGGATGCTTGGCAGCAGGCACTCAAGTCTGCACCCAAAGCAGGGTTTCCTGTATAGAAGAGTTATGTGCTTCTTCTGGACCATCAGGTTACATACTGTTTTATTTCTCATAGTTCTAAAAATGCTGAAAACTGAAAAAATATAATCCTCTTTATATTTACTTAGAGGGCTTTAGGCAAATCTTGGAAGTCTCTTACTGAGAGTAAATCTAGGGAAAGCAGTCAATTTAGGGAAAGTTTTTGAGTTGTCCATGCAAATTTTAACAGGTAATTTTTTTGTTTTAGTTGAGTATTTTTTTCACAGAGAGTAGGCATGTATCTTCTACCAAGATATCCATCTACTGGCATACATGCGGGACATATGTTGTTGATCATCTGTGCTCAGCATAAGGTTCTATTTTTGTTGCTTATCATGTTAATGCTTACATAATATGTTCGAGATGGTGAGTGTGTACTGACTTTCTTGGCCAGTAAACCCTAGGGTGTTAAGCAATGCAGAAAATGAACTCTTTCTCCTTGTCTTGCTAAAAAACAATCCAAAAAATTCCCATTGGAAATAAAGAACATTCTTATATCTCTTGGAAGAAAACAACACACCAGTTGGTCAGCAGGCAGAAGTTAGTTACATTTCACCAACAAAATCTGAATTTCTAGGCATTGTTCTTTACATACTAATCCTTTTTTTTTTCAAAATAAGTGGTAGTCAAGTTTTTATTTGAGGAAGAAGAGGGTCACTTGAATTTAGCCCCCAACCCCCACAGTTCATCTTCAGGGTAGGAAAAATGCAGGTAAGAAAGGTGTACTGTACATTCACTAACACTGTCTAACCTCAGCAACAGAGTAACTTGATCTTTATAATCATTTACACCTAGCCCTTTCTCCTTTTAACAAAGGCTTTTAACATGACCTGAATTCCGAGTGGTGGGTTTGTGGAATGCTGTGTATGTTTTGTCACTAAATTCACAGCATTGCCTCAGATACTGAAAGGTAGGGGGAAGAGTGAGAGCCTGGTTCCTCAAAGAAACAGCTTTGAGAATTTCTGGTGACTGTAAGATACTACCGTAGGTTTGTGGCTTTTATTACTATGACAAAATCATTGACAGACCTCACAAAAAAGACAATACCTGAAAGATTTCAGTGAATGGAATGCTACGAGGTGACATTCAGCCTACTAAAGGATGTAATATGTCAGGTGTCTATGCCAGCTACTCCCAGTTGTACCTTGACATTTGTGGTGCACATGGATGTGTCTGACCATGGACCAGCCTCTGTTCTTAATCAGGTTGCACCAACAGGAGAGAACAGCTGACAGCATACCTGAGCAACAAACTGCAGCCCTGAAAGACAGCTTACTGTGCAATTTAAATGGAGGGGGCACCGCTAGCACCTAGGAAAATGTACTGGTACACTTTGGGGACAGTGATCAGCAGGCGGAAGGTCCACTAGCCACCAAGGAATTGTTTATTATATCATGGGGCCAGTGATCGGAGGGAAGGAGAGACCACTAGCCACCAGTGCCTGCAGTGTTGGGGGTCAGTTGGGATGCCACACTTCCTCCACCAACCACTGGGGTTGTGCAGGAGTAAGTCGGGATTTTGATTGGCGGTATGTGCACCACAGAAGGGGATAGTGCAAAATGGCCTTGCACAGTGCACATATTGTGAATATTGGACTGCACCAACATTCAGGTCCCCGACCCTTCATTTCCATTGTGCCCCCCCTCTGGTCCCCGACCCTTCATTTCCATTGTGCCCCCCTCTGAATATTGCCCTGGCGCAAACTGCATTTGCCTGTGGTAACCAGGTTGTTTAATATTGGACGTCCGCGTTAAACCCAGTTTGTGTGGGCAAACTCGGTTTTGCTTCCGGGTAAAGTTTTGAATATTGGGCCACAAATGTTTTTTTTACAAGAAGCAGATAGATAAACTGTTGAAGAGGGGATACCTCAAGGGTTATTTACAAGAAAATACATACCAAGCATTAACGGTATCTCATTCCGTAATAAAAACAATATATATTCTACCAAAAATTCACAAAAATTTACAACATACACCTGGTCATCCAATTGTTTCAGGGAAGGGGTGGTTAACTGAACCCATTTTGAGATTCCTGAATGAACAGTTACAGCCCTTTGTCCAAAATCTGGCCTCATGTATTAGAGACAGTATGGAGACCATCAACCTTGAGGAGAATTTGGATATGCAGGATGAATGTTTTTTTGCTACCCTCCATATAGATTCCTTGTACACAGTGATTCCTCATAATGAAGGCCTTGAGGCTCTAACATATTTTTGGGATAAGAGAGATGAAACATCTTATGTCAGTCTCTCTACCAGCTATTCGATACTACTGGCAAATCTGGTGCTGGATTCCAATATGTTTGTGTTTAAATCTCAGTACTACAAACAGGAGAGTGGATCTACAATGGAGGCCGCAATAGACCTGAGTTACACAAACTTATTTATAGGAAAATGGGAAGCTGATCATCTGTACAGTGACAACACAGATCCTTACTTCAGTTGTCTGAATTTGTGGCATCACTTTATAGATGATGTTTTGGTTGTTTGGCATGGTACTGAAGCTGAATTTGTGGATTTTGTAAAATGATTAGAGAGTATACATTCTTGTTTGAGATTTAAGTACACTATCAATAGTGAATGTGTTACATTTCTGGATCTCAATATAAAAAAGTTGGAGCCGGCCCAGTGGTGCTGAGAGCTGAGGTGTTGGACGCCTTACCTTGCACTATGCTGTTGACCCTGGTTCAGGAACGACCTCGGTACCAGCGATCTGGCATGGGGAGAGGGTCACAGCAGGATTGAGCTGTGGAAGGCAGCTCTCCTCTCACAGTGATGGCTGTCAGCTCCTCCCTTAGTTCCGCTTCCACCAGGTGGAGATCCAGTGGGAAGCATAGACGAGGGGGAGCGGTGTCAATAATGCCAGGAGTGGGATGGAAGGGGCTGAGCCAGTGCCTGGTATGTGTGTGCACCTCCACACATGTGCACGTGTGTGTCTGCCGGGGTCCTGGGTCAGGGATAACAAAGGGAGAAAAAAAATCAAAAAATGTATATATGTAAAAAAAGAAAGTTGGGAGGTGGGCAGGTGGGTATAAGTCTGTTTCACAAACTCACTGACAGGAGCAACTTATTAAGATATGATAGCTGTCACCCCCCCATGTGACAGAAAATATGCCCGAGGGACAGATTATTCATGCTTTGAGAAATTGCACATTGAGTTAGGATTTTTGAGAAAGAGAAAATACATTTGGTGAATCATTTTAAACAAAGGGATATAGCAATGTATCTACTGTACATGCTGTGAAACATGTGGAGACTAAATCTAGAGATCTACATTAATTCCAAAAAATAAGAGTCAGGCATCAGACACTCCATTGTGCCTCTTTATCACCACTTATAGCATATGATCTACAGAAGTAAAACAGATTGTCATCAACAATTGGGACTTGCTCTGTGTAGAACCCAAACTTCATGAGACAGTGAGAGAAGGATCTAGGATAGTGTTCAGGTGGCCACCTACAATGAAAGACAGGGTAGTTTCAAGTCTGCACATTGTTCAAAGGGATTCTCCTCTGGCTACTCCCCCCCCCCAGGCACTTACAGGAGTGGACGGTGTATGTATTGCTGGTGTATTCAACAGGGGAAAAGGTTTAACAGTCCCAATAATGGACAGCAAAAAACAGGTTAAGGATTATATCAACTGCAACACATGTGAGGTTGTATATATTTTAACATGTTCTTGTAGTGTTCTTTATATCAGGCGCAGAATACACCAGTTCAGAATAACGATTGAGACACATATTTGTGCAGTCCAAAGAGGAGACATTTCCAATGCAATTGATGAACCTTTGCAGAACAGTACCCATGGTATACATGATGTTAATTTCATGGGTATAGAAAAAAATGAGTCGAGTCCAAGGGGTGGCAACTGGGAACAGAAAATAGGACATAGAGAGTCCTTTTGGATCTATATATTGGGGGCTTACCAAGGTGTGGGTCTTAATGACAGAACTGATTTAGCTGTATTTCTGTGAAGTGAGACTGTTTATGTTACCATTTGATATATTTGGTGGACATATTTTCCATATGTGACATGCTGATGTGATATAATATTATGGGAACAGTGTGTATGTCTGTTGATGGGGGATTTCTTTTTCCTGGTGTAATGCTGATCTGCATGGAATAGTATAACCACAATGTTCTGGAGCACTTATTACTCTAATTTAAACCACCAGTCATGGCACATTTTATATGTATTTGTACCAGTAATTTATCCTTAATGGGTGGATATTAATTATTAATATCATTTTTATATAGTGGTATTGTTATAAATGTATTTCAGAAATTGTGATCTATGTTACAGCATGAATTATTATTACTTTTTCTAATGCTTAGCCAGTCTGCATATATTCACTACCTCAAGTTTAGTGCACATCTTTTTCAGGGACATGTTTCAATCTATCAGATTTTTAATAGCACTATTGCACTTTGTATTTGTAAATGATAGATTGTTGCCATAGTAGCCACACATTATATCATGTGTGGTCATGGGATGCACTATGACTCTAAAGAATCTTGAGGACACCCGAGTGAAGTGCTAGTGTACACATTACCAGTCGAAAACCAGCATGGTGTCTGAGTACCCTCCTGGCTATGAGTTCTATTACATGCTGTACTGTGATGTGTTTTACAAGCTGAAGGCTACAGACAAATGGTAGGTAAGCAATAATACCCAACAGGGTGGGTGGTATTGTGCTATACTGGACCGTCCAGGGGCATAATGAGGCCCGACGCTGCAGGCGGAGGGCCTTATAGCCCCTGGGCGGTCCGGTATATCACAATACCGCCCACCCTGGAGGGTATTATTGAGCTTAGAAAATGGACATCTGTGTATATTTTTACTAGACTATAAAATAACAGTGTAAATAACTTTAAAAAGAAATATAAATGTTAAAAAAAAACTTTCTTTTGGGTAAAGTAGTCCATTTGCTTCTGAGCTGTTCCATCTTCTGTTGCCCCCCCCAGCCATTATTTATTTATATCCCCACCGTCACATACAGAAGAAGACATGGCATTTTTTAAGTCCCCCCTTCATATCTTGGCATAGTTTTCACGCTTAAAAAAACTTCTCTGCCTTCCTTGTAAAACCTTTTTTCCATTGAAGATGCGGCTGTTAGCTGCCATAACCTTGGGCTGTAAAATCAAGCAGGAGAGATCAACAATTCATGTACAACAGCAGCGATTTTACTTATTTTTTGTCTTTTTTTTATTTGGTTTAACAGACCACTCTTTCATGGCATTATATGGTGTCTCCCCGTCCCTCGAGTGTGACAGGTAAACCTCTGGAGTTGCCGGCATTGTGTGTGTCAGTAGAAGACCAGGAGAGGTCAAGCAATGCCACAAATTTCTTTTTCTTTTTAACATAATCAGAAGCACACAGACGGGCAGAGCTGCAATGACCAGAGACCAGGAAGTAAGCGAGTGAGAACATTTGGCACAGCAGCATGCTTAGGTGATGATTTTTTACATCAGTTGCGATCGATCAGGTGACAAGGTACAGTATAGGAGTTCGGTGGGTGCTGAGAATACTGTGTCGTACTGTACTTTCATTTCGGGCTGAGGGCACAATGCATTGCGCTGTATAGCAGCGCTAAGTAGAGTTTTTTTTGTATTAATTTAAAATGGCAGTAGAGAAACTGTGGAGAGAGAAAAGAGTAAAGGGCTGGTGGGGGAGAGTTGCTCTGTTACTCGGTCTAACTAAACTAGATTTAAAAAAAA
This sequence comes from Neoceratodus forsteri, assembly GCA_016271365.2. NCBI lineage: Eukaryota > Metazoa > Chordata > Ceratodontiformes > Ceratodontidae > Neoceratodus > Neoceratodus forsteri. The sequence goes on from CM028133.1 coordinate 783,619,092, forward strand.
TTGCAGCCATCCACATGCTTAACATTCCATCGCCCAAAAATACCAGTAAGCAGGCAGACAGAATGGGACTTATTATTTCCCAGTCTCTGTTGCCTGATACCGGACTTCGTGGTTGGATGTGTCAGCCAATCAGGGTGCAGAATTTGACAGACCCATTTTCTAAACTGATTTAGATTCTTTTTGTGCCTTGTTTGTCCTTGCCAGTAAGTGCTCAGTTTTTCTGTTTACCATACCTATCACCTGGGAAAACAAGACAGAAATTAATTTTGCTTAGTTGGTCACCATGATGGTCGTACAGTGTATCTGTTGTCCACTTCCAGTCTTACCACATCAGTCACCTGTGAAGGCAAGCCTGAAATCATTGTTCCTCATTTGGACTATGTTATGGTATACCTGTGGAAAGAAAAGAACTAAATACATAAAAGAAAAAAATGGAATTATACTTCCCATCACATAAGTGAAGGCCAGGTCATCAATGGCACAACCATGTTCCAGAGGTGGAGAAGAAGGAGGAAGAGGAAGAGGCAGTCTGCTGGCTGCTGAGGAGGAGGCAGCAGGACAGGAGACCTCTGAACACAAGCGTGAAATTATTTAGAGTCTAAACTACTCCCTTTCATTTGTACCTGTGAAACAAAAATGAAAATAAAAAAGTAAGAAATAAAAAAAATATGGAATAGTACTTACCATCATATTAGCGATGGACATGACATGTAATGGCATGACAGTTCCCCAGAGGTGAAGGAGGAGGAGGAGGAGGAGGCAGCAGGACAATGGAAGCAGGTTCACAGATTAATAAATATGTGTCTATCATTTACACTGGGTTAAGAGTCTGGGTTTGGCTGCAGAGGCATCAGATGAAGGCAGAGGTCCATGTTGTTGTTTAAGGATGAGGACCAGAGCAGACCAAAGGAGAATATGCAGCATGGGGAAGGAAGGACAGCAAATTTACATTGAATGTGTCTGTCATTTACACTGGGCTAAGAGTTGGGGCTTGGCTGAGAGTCATCAGCTGCCCAAATAAGATGTTACGCATTAAAATGTAAAACTGTACAACTGTGCATCAACATGATTGATGAGCACTGAGAGTGTGAGAATAATTTAACACCTGAAGAAACTCAGTGCAGAAATGAAACAGTTGAGACTGCAAAAATGAAAACTGTTTTTCAGTTACATTCTCCTCGTTTTTTCTGTGTCCTCTATTTTAGTCTATCTCCTCTTCCTGACACTCCACAATGAATACCCCTCAGGATCCTCAATATCTGAATATTCACCACATGGTTAATTCTGCCTCCATTAACTCCACATCTACCTCTGTGCTTGGTGCTTGTTCTTCCCCTGCTTCAACTCGTTGTGTTGGTGGCGCCCACATTGATACATTGCAGTTTGGTGGCACTGTATATGTGCACTATTTATTTTAATGAATGTTAACATAGTGGCATTTTGTGGGGACATGGTTGTATGTTGGTTTGTGGTGATTGTCCCTGCTGCAGTGAACAAACACTCAGAACTAGCACTGGATGGCAAAAGCTTAAATATTTAAAAGCCACATCTACCAGTGCAGGCCACTTTTTAACTTTACTGTTCCAGTACAGCAGCAGTTCATCATCAGCTCCAAGGAGTTTGTGATCTGCCATATATGTCTCAACAGATCTTGCTTCTGCCTTTAGTCAGGCATTCTCCAAGGGTCCCTCCTCCCAATCTGCAATGCCAACCTGAGCAGGAAGTGCCCACAGAGAATTTGAAATGTCAGGTGGTATTGTGGTTGCCTTACTGGAAGATGTTGAACTGGCATCTCCACATCTCTTATTTCCCTTACTGTTGGTAAGGGTGACACGGTGCATCTCATCTCACTATGCTGTTTTTTGGCATTTGCAAACCATGTACATGACCTATCAGCAGTGTTGGCAGATGCTCAGCTTGCTGATGACCACCATCAATTATAGATGAAAGTCCACGCTTGCACCATGGGTCCAGCATTGTTGCAATACTGAAATCCAAGGATGTCAGGGTAACATTCAGGTGTCTGTTATGGTCTATTCAGAGCTCTATTATGGTCTAACACGTTAAGCATGTGTTCAGACAATGCACAGCTTTCAGAGCCACCTGTTGCTGTACATTATAGACGGCCTGTTTCAGCACCTGCAACAGTAGGGTGGCCTGGCTAATAGAGGCAGTGTCCCCACTCTCTACCTGTGTGGCATGATCAAAAGGCTTCAAGATCAAAATCAGTCCTTCTATTAACCTACACTGTTCTGTTGTCAGCAAAATAGAAGCTCCCGAGCTGTCATGGCTTGTGTGAATTAACATATACTCTGATAAGGATTTATATTGTTTATACATGCACCCCCTCATATACAGGGTCAAATTCCACTTTGTGACAGCCTCCTTCTTTAATATGTGCTGATGCAGGCTATTTTTTAGTTGCAGAGTACACAATTTGTCCCTGGCCTTTCTGGACCACACGCAATGGCCAAAAATGCAACGGCACAGGCTGAGCATGTCTTTAATGTCGCATTGTGACAAGAACTCTTGCACAACTGGGTTTAGACAATGTGCAAAACAGGGCACCCTAAAAAAACACTAATAGTCTTGACATTTGCCATTATCATCGGCTATGAAGCCTACCTTTATTTTAGTGGGTTTAACCAAGCATCAATCTCCTCCAATATTGCTGCAAAAATGTTTTCACCAGTATGCAAGTCAAGTATGCTATTCATAGCCAGTGCTGCATGTTTGTGAATTCCAGGCTTGTAGCTTCAATTACAATTTGATTTCTTGCATTTTCTGTCATGGTAATGACCAACCCCCCTCAGTTCTACCCAGTGTGCTGTTAGGTACATAAATGAGCTGGCAGCTGTTAGCCCACTGCTCCACATATCTGTAGTAAGACAGATGCATGAAGTGGAGGAATGCTGCAGGGCATATGAAACTTCTTTTTCAACAGCATCCCTCAGTTTAGGAATTGCCTGTCATAAAAAGTAGGTTTGGGATGGCACTTTCCATTTGTGGCATGCTTTGGACATAAAGCAAAGGAAACCAGCATTTTCAACAAAGGAAAATGGGAGAGGATCAATAACAGTCATCTGTGCTGTGGCAGCATTCAATTCCTGGCCACTGAATGATTAGAGGGGAATTTACATTGCTTCTGTAAAATGCTGGTAACAGCTGGCTGGATCTCTTTTGGGTGGGTGCTTTTTAGGAACATTTCACGTGGGCACCACATTGCTCAGATGTCACAGATGGAGATGGTGTCAAGAAACCTGTAACATGTCTGGGGGGTTTTGTCAGGATGATGCTGATGATGCTCCTACTACTCCTCCTCCTTATGCTTATCTCTGATTTCACACTTTCTGGGGTACTTCTGGCCTGCTGTTCCTCCTCAACCAGCATTTCCTTCATAATATCCTCCTCCTCATCTCTACCTCCGAGTCCCAAACCACCTGCACACACTTTCCACTGATGTGCTTCCCACCTAGCCATGTATTTCACTTTAAGGTGGATATGCTAACCACCTGTACCAACACAAGACTTTTTCTTGCAGTGGCTTACTCAGGTCTGACAAAGTTGGCATATTGCCACAGTGTCACCTTTTGGGTCAGTAACAGCAAGTCCTATACAAGGTATCTTAAAGAATAAACTCATTTACGTGAAGCACAAGTTGTGACAGCACAGGCTACCAGACTCACACTTGTTTCTTTTCTTTGATAGATGTCATCCATTATCTTTCGTGACCCACCTTTGCTTACCTCTTCATGTTATAAAATTCATGCACTTTGCTATAATACTTTTTTCTTTCTGACTCCTACAAAGGATCGATGACAGTGTCATCCTCACCTTCACCCTACATTTTCTCTGCCTCCTCCTTTCACAGGTCCTCCTCTTCCTCATTTTCCTGAGATAGCAGTGACACACAGAAATCCACCACTGCATTCTCTTCAGACTCAGGTCCAGCACCACCAACTGTTGGGGACTCTTTTTCAGATTTTTCATCAACACCATGCTTACTCTTTGGTGCTGATGAGGTTGAGGAAATTTCAGATACATATTTTGGCTCTGGCTGCCTCCCTCAACTAAAAAGGGCAGCCAAATCAAGAGCTGCAATCATTTTGGCAGTGCCACTGCCATCACAAATTATAGATACATTTTTACCTGCACCCATACCATTCCCACATCTGCCTCTAGTGGTGGTCACTGCCATCTTCCCTGCCTTTCCTGCCTGTCTACCCTTTCCTTTCTCTCTACCATTCATGCTAGTGTGGTAATGTGTACTTGTGTAGTCGTACTAGTTGCTTGAACAATAATAGAAATACTGCAGAAATAGTAAAGGAAATTACTATCACTTTAAAACAAATATTTAAAAATGAAAGGAATGGGTTAATAGTATTCATCAAAAAAATAATAACCAGAAATATTAACATACTGAAGTTCTACAACTAACTGTCAGAGCCCTGGACAATCATTAGTATTTTAGCAGCAAAGGAACTCTGAGAGTGTACAAATTACGGGACTTAAGAAAAATTAACTGAGAGTGACAGCGAATGAACTGAAATTAAGCCTGTGGCTGCAGACAAGAGACTGCCCCTCCCCCTCACACACACACACACACACACACACACACACACACACACACACACACAGCAGTAGTCCAGCATAGACAGCAGCACCACAGAAGGTGATAAGGTAGATAAGGTGGCCACCTACTCAGTTTTTGACTGGATCACCCAGTTTTCTGACATTCCATTGGGTAATCTGGTTCTGCTGTATAGCTATATAGTTTTCTATGTTCTGCCACCGACTGTCATGCCTATTCAGCTCAGAACTTCAGTCGTGCTGCAGAAAATGCCAACAAACACTGCCTCAGTAGTTTTTTGCCAAGCCAGCTCCAGTCCAACTGTTTACCAGATTGGCCGGGCTTGTGACATGGTTCTCCCTTGTTGCAAAGTTCCGATGGTGTCATGTGATGCTTTGTGCTATACTACTACCCCCCCTACACACACACACATACTAGCTAGCACTCCTATGTAGTAACTCCCTACAGAGTCTATGGTTTGGGGTTCAGCAGGGATCTAGGAAGGCTTGCCACTGCTGTTCTTTGCTGAACGGAGGTTGGTGAAGCCACTCACATCAGTTCACATGTCAGTGATGCACGAGGGGTGCCAAAGCCAGTCAGCAGATGGGGATGAACATCAGGAGTCCTGGACCAGCACCGCCAGCCACCAGTATACAAAATTAACCAATGGGCTTCTACACTGGGGCCATACGTTTCCAATCAGCAGCCCTTGTTTAAGGGGCAATCACTTGCCTCTAAATGTAATCAATCAGGGCTTGTGATCAGGGCCAATCATAGGCACTGAAAAAGGAGCCAATAAGAGCAGCTCCAGAAAAAGAGAGCAATGAGAGGCTCCAGAATAAAAAAAAGGAGTTTTGCAGACCTCTGATATCCATTCAGGAGGAGAAGTTGGCGTACCCCAAGGCACAGTAGTAGTAGTAGTAGATTTTATTTATTTAAGGTGCCCTTACAAAAAGCCCAGGGCACCCTTACAAGACAGTTAAAATACAAGCATAGAAAAAAGGCAAAAAACAGTAAAGCTAAAAATAAAACAAGAAATATGAATAAAATCAAAGTCTAAACAAGTCAAACAGCTTGACTAAATAAGAACATTTTTAGTTCACGTTTCAATATTTCCAGTGATGGTGCCTCCCGGACAACTGAGAGAGAGAGAGAGAGAGAGAGAGAGAGAGAGCAAGAGAGCGAGAGAGAGAGAGAAAGAGGACCACAAGCAAGAAGCTGAAATCACTACAGAGAGAGCACAGCACAGAGGCTGGGAGGAGGATAAGTAGCAGAGCCAGACTGGGAGCTGAAAATAGCATCTTGTGAGTGGCCTAGAATTCTGGAAAACAGAAGTACCAGCCTTGCAGCCTGTGATACAGAAGCTAAACAATGGGCCCAATTCTAGAAAGCATACACCACAGTGTAACACAGATGCGCCAATGGAAAAGGCACAAGTCTCAAATACGTCCAGCAAATGCGCCAAAGGCAATTCTACATTGCGATATGAGCTTTGACGCAATGCAGTATGCCAATTGTGACTTATGCTGCAGTTGTGACATACCCGCAGGTACGCCAATGCACGACTGAGCATACACCAAGAAAAGGGAAGAGATATGCCAGGGTGAGATTCTAGAAGCTGCAGTGCCATAACTTACATCAAGAGCAGCTGGCATAACATACACCAGGTGGGAGCAGGTGTAACTTACACAGTATATAAAGGAGCACAGACAGACAGGCTGGAGACACAGAAGCACAGCACTATGACAGAGAGAGAGGAGAGAGACCAAATGGAAGGACCACTAGCAATGCTAGGAGTGCTACTACTGGAGCGCTGGGACAGGCACAGGAGGTGACCCAATGCCCAGAACCAGAGGCACAGGCAGCAACCAGGATGGCACAGACCTGGCAGACACCATGCACCACGGCTGTACAGGGTGAGGAAGACATACCAGGACCTGGTGGAGGAACAGTGTATCGCACGCTATCGACTGCCCCAGACCATCATAGACAGGATATGTGATGATGTCCACACAGACCTGTGTAGTTTCACCCGCAGGGGGCAGCCAGTCCCTGTGGGGGTGAAGGTGACAGCAGCACTATGCTTCCTGGCAACAGGGACATTCCAGACACCAACATGTGACACTGTGGGAATATCACAGCCGGCCACGTCCAGGTGCCTACACCAGTTCCTGAATGCCATGGTGGCCCGCATGAACCAGTACATCACCTTCCCTCTGGAAGCACGACAGCAGCAGGCAGTGATGCAGGGCTTCTACACCATCACCCAGTTCCCACGTGTCATGGGTGCAATAGCCTGCACCCATGTTGCCATATGTGCACCATCGGTCAATGGTGATGTGTATGTGAATCGGAAGGGCCACCACTCCATGAACATGCAGGTGGTGTGTGACAGTCATGGCCGCATACTAGATGTGGTTGCCCAGTACCCTGGTTCCATGCATGATGCCTACATCCTGCGAAACTGTGGGCTACATGACGGCTACCAGAGCAGCCAGCTCACGGGAGCATGGCTAGTAGGTAAGTGAACACAGCACAGAGCACTGCATACCTGAACACCTGCTCACCATGCAGACATAGCTCCATAGGCCACAGAGACAGATTTATTTTATTTATTTTAAATTTGTTAACCGGGTAAGGACACTGGGCAAAACTCTTTTTCAGGTCCGACCCGAAAGACAATCAACAATAAATAGAACATAACAAACAATTTACTACCAATTACATACGTCAACAGATAACAAATAATGTTTAAATTTAACCTGAAATCCCATTGCTGAATTAATGCAACTAAGAGAAAGAGGCAAATCATTCCATAAACGAGCTGTAGATGATATAAAAGATCAAAAACCAAAATTTCCCCAGTTAACAATACCCCGCAAAATAATCTCTTGATTTGAACGCAAGTTAACCTGAGAATCCCTAATCACTACCAAATCAAATAAAGGGAAAAATTCTTAACATAAATGGCATGATGTATCAAATTACCAAGTGCATAGGCAAACTTTAATTTGGGAGATAGCCAACCCAAAGAAGAGTATAAGACACAATGATGTGTCAACCGAGGAACGTCAAGAACAAATCGACAAATATTGTTGTAAGCCACACTCAAAACCCTTCCTTCCCTTACCCCCAAATCAAAATATAAAGGAGAAACATAATCAAAATGTGTCAACAAAGTACCCATTGCAATTATTTTACAAGATTCTACTGATAAATAAGCCTTAAATTTGTATAACAAGCCCAATTTAGAGTTAATAGTCCTACTAACAGCCTTAACCTGGGGAAGAAATCCCAAGCAAGGATCTAAAAGAACTCCCAAATACTTAAATTCATTAACCTTTTCTAATAAGTCGCCACATCTATCAAATATGTGTAAACATGGATCCAGCTTTAATCGAGGAGCACTCCCAAAAACCATGCACTTGGACTTTTTCACATTCAAAACCATTTGATTTTTCAACAGCCAATGACCAAGTTTATCAAAATCATTCTGTAAACCAATGTTAACCTGCTCAATGTTTGAACCCTGATGATGTACCATCTATCCAACAGGGGACAGCAGTTATCCACAGCTGCCATGGGTGATGACACCACTGCACCACACATGCACAGCAGCACAGACATGCTACAATGAGGTGCACAGCCAGACCAGATGCATCATAGAGCACACCTTTGGGGTCCTGAAGGCACAATTCAGGTGCACTGATAGATTGTTGGGGGCATTACAGTCCAGTCCAGAGACAATCTGCAAGATATTCATTTTCTGCTGCATACTGCACAACATCACAGTGCAACACTGTGTGCCACCACCGGGCCAGCTGAAGGACGGGGATGAGGTGGACCAGGAGTGGAATGGCGGGGCACACAGACATGTGAGGCACCACCAGACAGATGCAGCTCAGGCACAGGCAGGCCAACATGCATGATGCGACCTGATAGAGAGGCACTTCACCTGAGAGATGCCATGGAACAACAGTGATAGCCACCAAATGCCAGGTGGCGTTGTCCAATGAAACATCACACGGGCGTGCAGCCTGGTGCAGTGAAAGGCCACAGTGACACAGAATGATGGCAAAAGGTCCCGTGGACTGTGGCCACATTGGACGGTGCACACACAGCCATGGACATGGAACAGTGTGGGAACTGAGAAATGGCATGGAGCAAAGTAAGAAGAACAGCACAACAGGTAGGTGGTGATAGGCACAGCACTGTCAGCTGGGGGGGGTGGATATGGCCATGCAGAGGGTGGCACAGAATATGCATGGCACCACATGACAAGGCACACAGTAGGGCAGCTCAATGGGCAGAGGCAGGCAGTGCACCATGGGCGCACACACTTGTGAGGCCTGCAGACACATGGCACAACCAGTAGACACTGACACACATGAACAGGGCAGAACCACTGCCATGCAGTGGGCCCTGCAAGCAGCACATAGCAACACACCATGGGAGATATGACAGACAGATCATGTGAGCAAGGCAGGTACACAGCTACAGTGTGGCACAGGGTACAAAGGGTGCACAGAGGCCACAGACACAATGCTGGGATGATGGTGTCACCAGGCACAATATCCCTGCCATGGCCACTGATACATAGAAACAGTGCAACCACAACAGGGACACAGCACCCGGGTGGCACAGACCTGCGGACATATTGTAGCAAGACACACCAACGTCCATGCCAGTGGTGCCACCTGCAGGGAACAATGGTACCCCAAGGTGGAAGAGTGCAGCACAGGCACCATGCCACCACACAGCTAGGAGGTACAATATGAGGTGGCATGGGACACCACAGCATGCTTGGTGACCCGCAGCACACATGACACCATGCAGATGTGGCCAGTGGACAGTGCCATGGGTTGCTAGCAGCACAATTGGCACACTGACCAGATGCACAGTGAGGGAACACTGGGAACAGCAGGCACCACTAGCAGTGTGCACCCCTGAGCATGGCGATACACAATCACATGGCCATGCACACCTGGAACAGACACACAGACTCAGTGATGATGGCAAATGGTTTAATGTAAACAACAGGAACAGGGATACAGAGAAACAATGAAAGGTGGATGGGGATGAATAACAGGCAACGGTAATACAGAGAAACAAAACAAAGTACCCACACTCAAACAGCAACCCACAACAACCCCAAACACCAACCTGCACCCACAAACAATACAACACAGGCCCAACAACAACACAATCCCATCCACAACAAATAACAGTAACAAGTATAGATGCCCTCCTGAAGACAATGCACAACACCCATATGTACATTCCCACCCACCTATGTCAACCACCCCTATATACACACCCACCCACAAACACAGACCCACCCACGTTTGGAAGGTGCAGACCCATGTGACCTAGGTCTGCCGCAGTTCAGTTAGAAGGGCGCCCATCGACCCATGGAGGTGCCCAATGTCCTGGAGGATGGCCAACACAATGGCCACAAAGCACTCCCAGTCCAGGACCCCACCCTGCATGTGTTCAGCACCAGGGTCACCAGCCACAATAGGAATGGCCTCTCCCTGCTGCAGCCCTGGCATGGAAGCAACCTGCTGTGGGCTGGAGTCCACAGCCACAGGAGCAGCAGCGCATGGCACAGTGACTGGTGGTGGGGCATCTTTGCCTGCCCATGCTGCATCTTCCCCCTCAGTAGTCCCAGACGGTGCTGCAGCCATGGCCTGGTCCCCATCTGCTGCATCAGCACCCTCTGTGGCCAGGCTGGGTGATTGTTGTCCTTCAGGCCCCTGGTGCCCAACATCAGTGGGGTCCCTCGGATCAGGCGGTGGTTCCACGGTGCCCATGTCCTCAGCGGACACCACTGCCATGGAGGAGGTGAAGGAGGAGGAGGAGGTTGGTGGAAGGACCCTGGCCTCCGCTGCTGTGTGTGCTGCTGGTACTCGGCAGCATCGCTTGCCTTGACCTCAGCCATCGCCCTCAGCAGGGCCCTCTGCCGCTGTGACAGCCTGCTATGGACCCCTGTAGGGATGCAAAGGATGTGGTCAGTGCTGGGCCTGGTCTAGTGGCACACACACATAAGCAATGTGAGGGAGCAGCATGAGCCACCATGTGGCTGTCCGCCATGGCCATGGACATGGCACAAGGGGATCACTATAAGTACTTACCTGATCTCCAGTGAAGCACCTCCTGCCTGAGGCTGCTGATGTGGCCCTGCTGCACGCCGTGGGATATGCTAGTGGAATCTGTGGGGTGTAGGGACAGGTGAGTGTGTGTGAGGCACCATGTGCTATGGCCATCATGCCAGCACTGCTGCAACAGATGAACAGCTGTAGGTATACATACCTTCACCTGGGACCTGCCCAGACTGCATTTCTGCGTCCCTGCACCTTGCCCAACTTATCATCCTGTAAAGGATCCTGACCTCCCTCTGCATCAGGTCCTGCTAGCGGTGTGTGAGTTGGTGGATGGTCCTGCATGTTCTGGTGGACTCTGCCATGTGGGCACTGATAGCATGCCATGCTGACTCCTGCTCCACAGCACTACTGCTCCCTCACCCAGGTGGCAGTAGAATCCTGCCCCACTGCTGCACACAATTAACCAGCATTGATTTTTTGAGGGGTGTAAAGTTTGGGGCATGCCCACTGAGGCTTAAGGAGGACCCTGAGGACATAGTGGAACACTGGCATGAGACTTGTAATAGGGGAAGGAATGGCATGCGCATCACTACACAATGGCTCCATGAATGTGCTGAACACCCCCAACTACCATGAGCAACACTGGCCTCCAGCCATGGTACATGGGACAGGGCTGGGTCACAGGACTGCAACCATGGGCTCCCACCACAGGAGGTGCACCACACACCATTGACATGCACAGCACGAGGTGTGGAAAGGCCGAGCAGTGCCATGCAGGGGCCGGGCACACAGTGCTGCACACAGTGACCACAGTGCACCAACATGCCACCTGTCCCCTGCAGAGGCATGTCACAGCCTGACCCTGCATAGTGTGGGAATGGAGCACCACATGCAGCCCTGCTACACTTCTGCACCACCTCCCTCATGCAGATCAGCATGCGGCCACATCCAGCAGGTGCCCCTGGGGCAGTCCCAAGGCTAACCGCAGGTGACAGAATGGAGAATGCCAGATACCTACCTGGACTGTGCACTGTGGTGACAGGAGTTGGTGGCACTGATGGTTCTGGTGGCACACCTGGATGGAGAAAGAGCAGGGCATCATAAGCCAGTGGCACAGTCAGTGACCACCAGCGCTGCAGTGGTGTGGCAGCGTGAACCTACCTGGTCCTGTGCGGTAATGCTGAATCCTACACAGGGGACAGTGAACAACAATGTCAGGTATACAGTGCTGTATATGCAAAGTGGAACAGTGCATGCTGAGCAATGGCAAATACTCATCGAAGACCCATACATGTCTGCTGTGGTGCTAGGGAGGGAATGGACATGGATTAGTACACTGCCATAAGTGCCACCGTGGCCTGCTGCCTGTGGGTGCTGCAAACCCCCCCATCTGTCACCAACCCACAGGTATGTCCCTGCACAAGGCCCAAGATGGCCTCCAGGTCACCCTGTGTGACTGACCCAGCACAGTGTGGATGTTGCCTTGAGCATGCCTGCAATGACAGCGGGTGGCATTGCAGACAGGCCGCCATTGAGTACCTAACAGGCATACCATGTAGGGCATGGTACAGGTACAGTGGTACACAGCCAGCCAGTCAGGCAGCTGTGCACCTGTGTGTCAGGCACTGGCAATGGCCTGTGTTGGCCCCCCGCACTGTCTGAAGGGTTGTGTGGCAACACCTGACCTGTGAGGCGGGGACAGCTGGGACATGGGCAGCCATGTGCTGCACACAGGCATGAATGGTGATACATGGAATGACCAACCATCAGGAATGGATACGGCACACAGGCCAGCATGTGGTGCAGCCCACCAATGCAGTGAAACACTCCCACCACACAGACATGCAACACAGTTGCAGCGGCACAGTGACAACATGACACGGCCATGGCTCCAACCATGTGGGGTGCACATGTCAGAGGCACAGTGTGGGGATGTGCACCGTCCTGGTGGTGCCCATGTCACAGCAAGCCAAGTACCACCCTGGGCATGTGTGTGGGTGGCCATGCCCCATGGACAACATGGTGTACCAATGTCATGGAGTGGATCAGCACACAGGTGCTGGTGTGCATCCAATGGCCATGTAACCCACCAGTGCCACATGCCCCCCCCGTACCGTTCTGCCTAGAGGCCAGCAACATGATGATAGGTCACCGTCACCATCCCCACACCCCATGGGCATGTCAGGCATACAGCTCCTGGGCCACAGTGTGAGGGCCAGGTGTGCACTGCAGTGCATCTGTGGGCAGCCATGCATGAGGGGGCAGTAGCCAGTGGCATGTGCTGACCTCATGACTGTACCACGGTATGAGAAATCATCCACAGCCTACAGCACAGTGGCACCCTGTTCCATGATGTGTGGCCCTGTCCCACAGTCAGTATAATCACTGGAATGCACATGGCTACAGTAGATGGTGACACGGCCAGAATAATCATGACATACCTGACCATTGGAACAGACCCGCACACATCATGACAGTGGCCCCCTAGGCATTGATGTGGGTAGGTGTACCTCATATGGAGCAGTAGGCACACATTGTGATAGGCGATGTACCACGCCCGGGGACCGATGGATGTGGGGCATGGCCATGGAGAACAGTGTTGTACAGCACACACCAACAGGGGCATCCGACACCATCCTGTGCACATGCCTACACGCCTGGCTGCACCCCTGATCATGGGCCTCCCACAGGATGGTACACTGTTGTGTGACCTGCTCTAGCCGGGGGGGGGACACCCCTCACCCACTATGCCGGCTGCAGTGCACTATGCTGGGGTTGCCCAAAGGGACCTGTGCACCACAGTGGTGTAGTGATGTCCACCAGCATGATAGAGCCAGTGCAGAACCCACAGTATATAATGGCACAACAGTCACATGGTCTCTGATTGGTCATTCTGGTACTGGGCCCATGATGGCATCCCAGCACAGCATCCCGTGTCTGGTCTCAGCCTCACTGTGCACCCGTGGTGGACCAGTTGGCACTCTGTGCATCTACGCCTATGACACATGACTAGTGCACAACACACACAGGACAGTCCGTGACATGCCTTTGTGAATCTGTAGTACAACATGCCATCATATATTAGCATCAATGGCCTCCAGGGTGTGTGTAGTGCTGGGATACCATCATGCCTCAGGTGTTGGGCACACTCGGCCTGCGGCCCATGCCCAACCACCTGAGGCATGACAGTATGCCAGCATACCACACACCATTTCGGCCAATAGTGCCTACCGCAAACACTATAATGACCTGTGTTGGTATGACCATTCCTCAGCACCTACAGTGTGGGGCACACTCATGGTGGACAGTGTACTGCGCACAGTGAGGATGTGCCACACAGTCTGGCCCATACCCCTCACCCTCCCACAGCACAACCCAAAGACAGCGCATCCAATACCAGGGTCTCAGCTGTCACAACAGTGATATCTGTTCCAGGACCTGTGTACACCATGCCTCTGGGAGTGCCCACCATTACCCTGATGAGGACTACATGGCCACACCCATAGCTAGCATGGCAGTGTGAGTCCTATCCCCACCCTGTTGTGGCAGCTGTGCAAACCACATGAGGGACTGCTGAGATAGCTGCGTCAGAATCAGGGACAGCCCTGTAAGGCAGGGGCCATGGAGTGGTGTGGCCTGGGCCTGTGCCAAGCAGGTATGATGGCCTGTGCCATGGGTAGTACTGCTGAGAGGCTCAGAGGTATGGGGGCATACCTCTCAGGCATCCCTCATCACGGGGGCCATCCCTCCCCATGCCCCTGAACAGTGCTCTGACCCACATCCATCCCTCATGGGAAGCGTGCTGCCCACACAGCTACTGTGCTGTGAATGTAAGCTGCAGACCAGGAACCATATAAACAACAATCCTAATTCCATAGTAAATGGTGTACATGTCAACACTATGGTGCCCACAGTGGTCTGATCCTGTATCCCTATGCTTGGGGCTGTGACTCCCATCCTAAGGGTCTGTGCCCCTCATTGTCCCCAGGGTCCAGTTAACACCATTATTGGAGTAGGTGCCTTACAAATATAAGGCAATCACTACCACAATAAAGAGGAAGGAAGTCATTGACATCCAGGTGTAAGCCCAAATATTAGATGACTGCCACAAATGCAGGCATGGAGGTCAGTAATGGTGGGTTTTCCTGAATGAAATAGAGTTGTACCACTAGGTTATCATGTTACCGTCCATACATTTGTCCATCCTAGAATACTGACTTCCAAACTGTGGACTCTGGAAGTGGTCTGACCCCCATAACCTTGGAATTACATCCAGATCTGAACTCCTGGATGTTTTACACATCCATTGTAAACAACTTCTCTAAACCCCTGATTGTTCCCCATTGTGAGGGTCCATACCTGTTCCTGTCCCTCAGATCAGTGACACATAGATTAGGAGTATGGAAGGGGGGGCCTGCTGTGGCCCAGTACTCACCAGTCTGCTGTCTGTCTATCCCTGCCCTGCTTTAGTTGCCTATGTCACAGTTGGTGTTCAGTCCTAGACCCAGCTCTCCAACTCCTGAAACTCTACACTGTGCCAGAGCCTAGCTACTCGCTACCGCACGTGCCGCACTTGCATCGCACATCACATGTGCGCAATTGCAGCCTGTGACACAGCACTTGCGATGAGCAATTGTGGCATTTGTGACAGCATTTGCAATATGCAATAGTAATGAGCGTGTTGGCAGTTGCGGTGTGGAGTTGCAGCTTGTGTTTGTTGTCACGCAACTGCATTTGCTTCCTGTGGCAGCTACGCAGTTGTGATATAGGGATGGGAATACTTGCATGTGTAGCATCTGAGCCTGCAGGGCCCTGTGTTTGTGCCCTGTGGTGGTCAGTGGCAGGATGCTGTCAACCGACAGCGGTCCACACACAGGGGTGGGACTGCACGGCACTGCGCACATCCATGGTGTGGTGCTGGTACAGTCATTGAACATGGGTGCCTACCCTGCCAGCGACAGGGCTGAATCACCTGCAGAGGTGTGGGGGGGGGCGCATTGTCCCATGGGATGCCTGGCAGCATGGGCCACTGACAGAGTGCCTGGGATCCCATGGGTGCACTGTACATGTTGATGGCGAGGGTGGGATGCATGACTGTATGCCTTGGTGGCAGTGAGGCCACAGCCTGTCACGTTGTGCAGTGCTGGCGGGGTGCCAGATGTCACCGCACTGTACCATGCTAGCTGGCACCTGTCACCTGTCACCATGGTACCGTGTGGTGGCACTGCCCTGGTGCCTCTGTGCTGGGAGTGCCACTCCACGTAGACAACAGTGGTGCAACACACCACCCAATGGCGTATGCCACAGTATATTGCTGCAGGCACTTGCCATGGCTGTGTGGCATACACAGTGCCTGGTGCTGACACCTCACAAGGAACAGTGGACACAGTGGTAGATGCCACAATGGACTACACAGGGGCCTGTGGGAGGGCAGCAGCAAGGGCATGTGAGTTGCAGGGATGCATCGCCGGGGGAGTACCTCCAGGCTGCCTGATGTCATCCTCCCACTGTTCAACTGCATGGGTAGGCCACACCTCAGGTACTGTGTACAGCTGTGGTGACCACAGTTACAGAGGGACAGTGCACACCAAGAGAGGGCCATGGGGGAAGTGACTGATACGGTCCTGGGCCTGTGGGTTGGGACCTCTGAGGAGAGACCCATGGAGCTTGACATGTACACCCAGGTGGAGCAGAGGGACGGGGGGACATGATAGTGGTCACTGGGTACATGCCGGGGAACCGTTACGGAGGCCCAGGCAGGGTGCTCCATGGGACGGTGGGTGGGACAACATGGTGACATAGGTGTAAGCTGGTAGGGGGATGGCTGGGAATGGAGTGGAGCAGCTGTCATTGCAGTGGACGGGTGGCTGTGCCATGGACCGCACAGCCCAGGGGTCTGGTAAGGGTAGTGACTATGGCCAGGTGTATGAGGGGATGGGATGGGTCCAGGGGGGTAACATGTGACCTGGCCTAGTACAGGTGGTTCATCTGAGGCAGGGAACAGTATGGCCCAAGGGGGTGGGTGGGACACCAGGATCGGCCCTCGGTGCGGGT
The DNA here is from genome assembly GCA_016271365.2 of Neoceratodus forsteri. Lineage (NCBI taxonomy): Eukaryota > Metazoa > Chordata > Ceratodontiformes > Ceratodontidae > Neoceratodus > Neoceratodus forsteri. Next base: position 783,635,820 of record CM028133.1, read on the forward strand.
GCCATATATCAGGCAGACCTGTGTGACCGGTAGGCTTAGGCGTGTGGCAGGATGGTATGGTGGTATGTGTGTATGATATGCACGTGGTGTGCGACAGCTATGCCGCCTGTGCACAGCAGTGTGCTGTGTCCCCATCCACCCCCCTGCAGGGTACCGCCAACCGCTGTGGCACCAGTAGCACATGGACATTGAGACCCAGGCCATGGGCTTGCCCTGTGGCTGTGCTGGACAGTGCAGCTGTCCTGCTGTGGTGTCACTGTAAAAATGGCATGTAGCCTGACTGGGCTACCTGTCTGGGCATGTATCATCCTGTGGCACCCCTGCCACCGCTGGCCATTGTGGTACACCTCCTGCGGCACCTGCATGTCATGGCATGTGCCATCCCGGTGTTCTGTTCTACCCCACGTACCAGTCCCCATGGACTGTGGTTGGCCGGTATACAGTCAGAAGAGATGCAAGTCACAAGTGGGGTACCTCAGAGATCAGTCCTGGGGCCAGTCCTCTTCAATATCTTCATCAGTGACATTGCAGATGGACTGGATGGGTAAGGTTTGTCTGTTTGCAAATGACACCAAGATCTGCAGCAGAGTAGATGACCCAGATGGGTTGAGCAGAATGAGGAGAGATCTGGATAAACTAGCAAAATGGTTGGAAGAGTGACAACTGGGGTTTAACGCAAAGAAGTGCAAGATCATGCACATAGGGAAGAGAATCCCTGAAGCCAGCTATAGGCTGGGAGGGGAGTTGCTGGCAGTCACAAGGGAAGAAAGAAACTTGGGCGTCATCATCACTGATGACCTGAAATCATCCAAGCAGACCACTAAAGCAGCAGGTAAGGCTAGAGGGATGTTGGGGTGTATTAGTAGGGGTATGAAAAGTTGGAAGAGGGAGGTAATAATCCTCTTTACAAGACACCTGGTTAGGCTCCTCATCTGGAGTACCTGCAGTAGTACTGAGGCCACACCTCACAAGGACATTAACCAAATTGAGGCAGTCCAGAGAAGGGTAACCAAAATGGTGCAGGAACTGCATCAGAAACCATATGATGACAGATTAACAGAGCTCAATATGTATATTCTAGAGCAAAGGGAGAGAGGTGATATGATTGAAACATTCAAAACACTTCAAGGGCATCAACAAGGTGAAAGAGTCTAATGTGTTTCAATATAAGTAAAATAACAGGACAAGAGGACACAGCATGAGATTAAAGGGAGGCCATTTAAGGGCTCATGTAGGGAAGTTCTCTTTCACAGAAAGGGTGGTGGATGCATGGAATGGCCTACCTCAGGAAGTGGTGGGTATGAATACAGTGCATGGCTTCAAACAGGCCTGGGACAGGCATAAGGGAGCAATACAGATGAGTATGAATAGATAGGCCATTGACAGAGCAAAGGCCAATGGCACATTCATAAGGTGGAATATGAAATGGGCAGACTGGATGGGCCTTGTGGTCCTTATCTGCTGTCGACTTCTATGTTTCTATGTTTCTATGTCCTGTACCCTGTGCCTGGTGCCTGGCACCTCCACTGCAGTGCTGTGGAGCCATGCCCCATTGATGGCCAGACCCATGACCTGCAATGGCTAACACCTACTACCAGTGCATGCCCTCTCAGGGCTGTGACCAGCATTGGTGAACATCTAATGATACCTGAGGAACAACACATCACAACGTACAGTTCAGATGCAATGATTTATTTACATGGTGCACAGTCAACATCAGTTGCGCATAACACTGTGCTCCCTGTCCTTCCCATCACACATGCCCCCACACTCACCCATGAACACAGTCACACATACACACACTCACACCCATGTGTATGGCATGGTGCCCTTCCCAGATATAAGTAACTCCCTGCCATGCTCTTGGTCCCACCTCACCATTGCAGCTCCACTCAACCATCCCCCATTTGCACCACACTCCATGTCGTGCCACAGCCATCTGCCACGGCCACGCCGTGCTGGCGCAGACCTCTCCGGTGCAGAGTGCTGGGCTGTGGGGGACACTGCTGTGCTGGCAGGATGTGTGGCACCCTGGTGGCCCTCCTCTGGCATCACACCCTGTGGGTCTGTGTGTGCCACCACAGTGGATCTGCTGAGCATCTGCCCCCTCAGGCCAACATGCCTTGGTGCCACATGTGGTTGCAGCTGTGCCAGCACTGCACTGTGTGTTCCCTCATCCCGTGCAGACCTTCTCAGTCCCTGTGCAGCCTGTGGAGCACCAGCCTCCATGTGCTTACCCCCCTGTATGGGCCCTGTGCCTGTCCCTGTTCCAGTGGGCCTGTGTGTGTTTGTCATCCTGGCCTGCGCCTGTGGTGCTGACATGGCTGCGTGGGTCGCAGTTTGTGCACCATGGTGCCGGCCTGTGCCTGGCAGCAGGACTGGAAGGGGGGGTGCAACCAACACCTGGCCTGAGGGTGGGGGTTGCACAGGTTCCGGTGGCTGTGTCTGTGTGCTGGCCTGTGCAGTGGCTGGGGGTGCCATTCGCTGTGCCAGGTACTGCAGGTGTTGTAAAGGCTGCAGTGCACACGCTATGGCCTGCATGGCTGTGTCATGGTGCTGCTGCTGTGCCATCATGTATTCCAGGCCTGTGTTGAGGCGGTCCATGAACACCGCCTGGCATTCAGCACAGTGCTGGACGCCCTGTATGGCATCCCCCATGCCAGCCATGCATGCTGATGTCTCCCTGGTGTATGCCTGCAAACAGCTAGCAATGCTGGACAGTTGCATCTCCATGCTGGTGTGGTGCTCCTGCATGCCCTGCCGAATGTTCCCCAGCTCCTGCCTGACATCCCCCTGGCCGGCCAGCACTGACTGGCAATAGTCCCCTATGTAGGCCAGTGGGGACAACTGGTCCTGCAACTCTCAGACGGCCTCGTCCAGTTGGTCCTCCAGTCCACGGGTGCTCAGAGGGCTCAGCAACCCTATTGCAGTGTCTTGTGCTACTGGCTGTTCATGCTCAGCCACTTCCTGATTGTCCACAGTCGTCCGCACCGCCTCCACTGGTGTGGCATCACTGCTGGTGGTGTCCTCTGTGGCCTACTGCTGCTCCCGTAGTGATCCTGCTGCATCCTCCTCACTGCTGGCCACCCCCTCCTCACCCATGCGGCTGTCACCGTCACCATTCCAGTCAGGCTCCGACATGGGTTCCGGTGTGCTGGCCACAGGTGTGCTGGTGTCTGGGCTGCCTCCACTGGACAGTGTGCTGCTGCTGCTGCTGCCTCCCGACACTGTACCAGTGGCCTGGTCTGTGCTGGTGACATCCTGGCCTTGCCACTGCTGCTGCCGCTCCCACCTTCCAGCTCCACTCAGTCCACCTTCGCCAGCTGCCACAGCACCTGTTGGATGGACAGCATGTTAGTGTGTCTCCACATCACCGTGTGCCCTCACCTGCCTGATCAGTTTTGCCCTCACAGGTCTGCTTCAGCATTGAGCTTTGGCATTGCACCTACCACACATCTGTACAGTCCCACCAGGTGTATGCCACCTCTGTACCTGCGTCCTGCGCTGTTGGCGTGGTCCCCCCACTATTGCTTCCCATGCTGTGCTGTCCATCCTGGTACATCTATTTCAGCTGTCACAGAGCTGCCCTGTTCAGCTCCCCACTGCACAGTGACATTGTGCACGGCCACGCTTATGGAGTGACACTGCGCTGCAGGGGACAGCCACACTGGGTGAATGCATTGTCCCTGCCATCCATGCACATGTCCTGCAACCCTCACCCTCACGCTCGCTAAGTGAGCACTGAGGCAGTGCCCCATGCCCCCCCACAGCACAGCCCATGCCTGAGCACTGCCCCCCACCAGTACACGGTGCATGTCACAGCAACCCCCAGTTCAGCACAGCCCATTCCTGAGCACTGCCCTTCCCTCCAGTACCCAATGCATGTCACAACACCCCCTGGACAGCATAGCCTCTCCCCAGTACACAGTACATGTCACAGCAACTCCCGATTCAGCACAGCCCATACCTGTGCACAGCCCCTCCCCAACAGTACACAGTGCATGTCACAGCAACTCCCAGTTCAGCACAACCCATGCCTGAGCACTGCCCCCCCCGCCAGTACACAGTGCATGTCACAGCACCCCCTGGTCAACATAGCCCCCCCACAGTACACAGTACATGTCACAGCATCTCCATGTTCAGTGCATCCCATGCCTGAGCAGTACCTTCCCACCAGTGCACAGTGCATGTCACAGCATCTCCATGTTCAGCACTGCACATCGCCTGAGCACTGCCCCCAGTACACAGTTGCATGTCATAACACCCCTTGTCAGCATAGCTCCCCCAGCAATACAGTGCATGTCACAGCAACCCCTGGTCAGTATAGCCCTCAGCACACAGTGCATGTCACAGCATCTCCATGTTTAGCACAGCCCATGCCTGAGCACTGCCCCCACCAGTACACAGTACATTTCACAGCACTCCTGGTCAGCATTGCCCCCAGTACACAGTGCATGTCACAGCATCTCCATGTTCGGCACAGCACATGCCTGAGCACTGCCCCCACCAGTACACACAGTGCATTTCAGGCACTGCCTGGTCAGCATAGCCCCCAGTACACAGTGCATGTCACAGCACCCCTGGTCAGCATGGCCTCCAGTACACACTGCATGTCACAGCATCTCCATGTTGGCTGCTCCATGCCTGAGCACTGCCTCCCACCAGTACACAATGCATGTCACAGCAACCCCCAGTTCAGCTCAGCCCATGTCTGAGCACTGCACCCCCACCAGTACACAATGCATTTCACAGCATCTCCATGTTCAGCACAGCCCATGCCTGAGCACTGCCCCCCCATCAGTACACAGTGCATTTCAGAGCACCGCCTGGTCAGCATAGACCCCCAGTACACAGTGCATGTCACAGCACCACCTGGTCAGCATACCCCCCCAGTACACACACTGCATGTCACAGCATCTCCATGTTCAGTACAGCCCATGCCTGAGCACTACCCCACCAGTACACAGCGGATTTCACGCACCCCTGGTCAGCATAGCCCCCAGTACACACTGCATGTCAAGCAGCATCTCCATGTTCAGCACAGCCCATGCCTGAGCACTTCCCCCACCAATACACAATGGATTTCACAGCACCCCCTGGTCAGCATAGCCCCATGACACAGTGCATGTCACAGCAACCCCAGTTCAGCACAGCCCATGCCTGAGCACTGCCCCCACCAGTATAGAGTGCATGTCACAGCATCTCCATGTTCAGCACAGCCCATGCCTGAGCACTGCCCCCACCTGTACACAGTGCATGTCACAACACCCCTGTCAGCATAGCCTCTAAGAACACAGTGCATGTCACAGCATTCCATGTTCAGTATAGTCTATGCCTGTGCACAGCACCCCCAACAGTACACACAGTGCATGTCACAGCACCCTGGTCACCATAGCCCCCTGCAGTACACATTGCACGTCATAGCATCTCCATGTTCAGCACAGTCCATGCCTGAGCACTGCCCCCCACCAGTACACAGTGCATGTCATAGCACCCCTGGTCAGCATAGCCCTCCCCACTGTTCACAGTGCATGTCACAGCATCTCCATGTTCAGTTCAGCCCATGCCTGTGCACAGCCCCCCCAACAGTACACAGTGTATGTCACTGCACCCCGGTCAGCATAGCCTTCCCACAGTACACAGTGCATGTCATAGCATCTCCATGTTCATCACAGCCCATGCCTGAGCACTGCCCCCCCCACCAGTACACAGTGCATGTCATAGCATGTCACAGCACCCTGGTCAGCATAGCCCTCCCCCACTGTTCACAGTGCATGTCACAGCATCTCCATGTTCAGTACAGCCCATGCCTGTGCACAGCCCCCCCCACTGGTGTCATGTGCACATGCCAGCCCCTTCACAGATAGGCATGGCACATGCCTTTGCACAGCAGCCCATGTCAGCTGCACACATGCTTGTCCCTGGCCTGCCCCTGGCCATGGTCTGGTTCCTTAGGCCCACTCTGTGGCCAGCTGTGGCCATGTGTCATTCCACCTCACTGCTACATCTGCCTACATGTTTTCACCCCACCCACCCCACCTTTGCTGTTGGCTGCAATGCTCTTGCCATGTCAGGCCTGTCACATACATTAGTATTGTTTGGCCCTACCTGTGGCAGTGTGCTGTCTGAAGGTGTCCAGCTCCATGACTCCACCAATGCTCTGCTGGCTGAGGTGTACTGCTATCCTCCTCTCCAGGCTTCTAAGCAGCTGCTGCTGAGTGGGTCTACCCCCTGTGCCCTGTGCACTCCATCTGTACTGCAGCAGCTTGCGCTTCATTAGGCGCTTCAGATCATTATATTTTTTTGGGATGTCACAGACTGTCCTGCACTGTGCTGCAATGGCATTGACCTTCCATGTCACCCTGTCCCATGCCTTCATCCTTTTTTCCCTCCTCTTAGTCTCCCCTCCATGGCTCATGAGGAGTGCATGGTGCTTATCTATCTGTTCTACAAGTGTCTGCACCTCCTCATGATTGAAATTCTTCTTGCGCCTTTGCCTCTCTGCCACAGCTTCTGCCATGGCTCTGGCATTTCTACTGGTGTATGTTAGGCAGCAGCTGCGTGTTACACCTTTTTAATATTGTATATCTTGCATGTCACGACTTGCGCAGTTGCATTTGGCGTAAGTCTGGCATGTTCTAGAATAGGCCACATACTGCATGTTGCAATTGTGTTGGAGTAACTTGTGCAAGTGCATTACTTGCATCTGGCATATTTTCCTTTTCAGAATTGGGCCCAGTATCTTTAAAGGTAGGCTTAATCCCATCTCTCTAGGTTCTCTTGTTGTGACTTTTTGGGTGTAGGATGCTTGATCATGTTTCAGTATTTTTCATTCTTAATGAATCGAGGTGGATTGTTCCTTGGAGTTCTCAACCCTAATTCTCACCCATTCTATGCACAAATAATGTCAGATATGATCTGTTTTCCTCATGCAAGGTGTGCAGGTTATTGGCAACATGTTAGTAGACACAGTACTGTATATTTGAACACTTTATCATAATTTGGTGAGTGTTAGGGTTTAGAACCCCAAGGAACACCCACCCCTGATTCACCAAGAGTGACGACAGCAAAAACAGTAATGTTCTTCCCTTTTGGTGCTTGGGGGTGGAGGTTGGGAGTTAGGGTTGGAAACTCTAAAGCCACATTTCCCTACTTTAGTCAATTTAATCTAAACCCTAACTGATGTAGCAAAAAAAATGATATATACATATCATATATGTGTGTATACAGCTACATATATATATATATATATATATATATATATATATATACACACACATATACATATATATACACACCATATATATATATATATTCATTGCAAAAAAACTTTGTTAATGCATCAGTTAGGGTTGTTAGTAATGCAACAAAGTAGGGAAATGTGGCATTAAGGTTTCCATCTACGTTCCCACCTCACTTGCAGACATCAACAGGCATCGGGTGTCTTAGCATCAGCCTAACACTCACCCCATTCAATAAGTAAATAAGCTGACATGGGTACAGTATAGCAGAATGGAGTGAGCGTTAGGCCTGATGACCCCAAGACACCCCTGCCGATGCCTGTTGGTGTCTTCAGGGTGGGGGTGGGATGTTAGGGTTGGGAACCCTAATGCCACATTTCCCTACTTTTGTTGCTTTAGTAACAACCCTAATTGATGCACTAACAAAGTTTGTTTGCAATGAATTTCCTTACTTTTTGAGATAGTTTACTAGTATCCTTATTTGCCTGTGGGAAGGGCCCTGCACTTCCACCCTTCATAACTGTTGTAATGTCACAGTGAGAGTGCAGGGCCCTTTGGGCCCTGTGCTTCAAAGCTCCATGGTGTTCCTTATCTTACTGTTGGAGTGCAGGGTCCTTTGGACACTGCGCACCCATCCCTCTGTAGCTGCATCACCAAATTATCAACATAGCCATCTTATTACCTGAGCACATGTACCCGATGCACAAAATTTTCAAATCCACACCAAAACATAATTTTGCACAAGTGTAACACCATTCTGCACCACAGGTGCAAAAACAAATTTTGAACAACATTTGAAAAATGACAGCTGGGACATACATGAACTTGGGTAATAGGAAAGCTATGTTAAAAATCTGGAGTAAAATTATTTAAAATTTCTGAACTTATGACTGGGCAGGCATACCGAAAATGCAACAAATGGTCATAACTTTGGCATTTTTTCATATTTTGAGCCCAGATTTTCAACATAGTCTTCTTATGACACTGCCTCATAAATCTCATAGGTGCAAATGTTCAAATCAGTGTCAAAATGCCATTCCTCACCAAAGGTTCAAAAACATATTTCAGGTAGGATGTGAGAAATTTCACTGTACTGTTCATGAGGTAGTGTTAAAAATGACTATGTTGAAAATTTGGAGTGAAAATATTAAAAATTACCAAAGTTACACATGTACAAAGAAAAATTTCATTGAGAAATTTTCAACATGGGCTTTTCGGGAACCCACTTCATGAACACTGGCTCTGTGATTTTGTTAATATATACTGAAAGATGATTTCATGGAAGAACTGCGCCATTCTGTGCCAGAGGTGGGAAAACACATTTTGCGCAGGATATGAAAAATGATAGATGTACTGTTCATGAGATGGGAAGAAGAAATTGTGATGTTGAAAATTCAGAGTCAAAATATTAAAAATTACCAAAGTTACGTATGTACGCAGAAAAATTTCAATGAGCATGAGTAACTCTGCTATTTTTAAGAATTTTTCTACCAAATTTTCAACATGGGCTTTTTGGGACCCCATCTGATGAGCAATTGCCCCTGTCATTTTGTTAATCAGTCCAGAAAGGTGACTGTGCACAGTGACCGTGCCATTCTGCATGACAGGGGCCAAAACATGTTTCAGGTTTGATATGAGAAATGACAGCTGTACTGTTCATGAGGTGGTGTGACAAAATGGGTATGTTGAAAATCATTTTGTTAACTGGTCCTGAGATGTGATTTTGTGCAGCAACCGCAAAATCACCTTCCTTGCCTGAGTAATGAAACAAGTCACAGTGTTCATGAGATGGGGTCCCAAAAAGCCCATGCCAAAAATTTGGTGAAAAAATTCCCAGAAATGGCTAAGATATCACCACAAGTTGAAAAAAAAAACAGAAGTACATTATATGGCACTTACCTTCATTTCTCAGTTTACGGTTCGACTTTGAAGAGTGCAGACGTGTCCTGGTCCACAGAAGATGACAGCAGATGGCCTCTGGCAGTAAGTATAGGGCAAGAGGGTGGAGGGTGGCAGGTGTTCAGTGGGAGGGTCAGGATGGGGGAGGGCAACAGTGGGCACGATGAGGAACTGTTTTCTTTTTTTCAAGTTCAAAAAAATAAAAGGACATCAGGGGATGGTTTCCTTCTTTTCATCAACTAAACATATGGATTTTGGGACACCAGGAGTGGGCTCCCCAGTGTCCCAAAGTGCTGGGGGTGGATTACCATTGCCAGCATGGGGACTGGGACTCCCAATGCCAAGAAAATAAGTAGACTCGGGGGTGGCATCTGAAACCAGGAATGTGCATTCCAGTGTCAGATTATATATTTGGGGACACTGGGAGTGGACACCCCATTGTCCCAAAGTGCTGGGGTGGTAAACATCCATTAAAAGCACAGGGATTGGGACTCCTCTTGCCGACAACAATAAAAAAATAGGGAATGTGGGAGCATCTGACACTGGGCTTGGGCATTCTGGTGTCATATTATAGTAAAATAATAAATGCTGGTAATGGGAAAGTAGGGGGTGCCACTAGACTCAAGGGATACAGGATAATGGGCTGGGGGTGTGACTTGACACCAGGGAAAATGGGTGGCTCAAGGCTGACTCTCCAGCCGGCAGCACAAGTTCAAGCTGCAGCTGCAGAAGTCAAGAAAACCCCAGTGTTCTCATACAGAGAACAGTGGTAGAAGTGGTCCTCTCGCATAGCTTGGCACACAAGATTTCGGGTGACAAACAAAGGTATTTCAGGGCACACTACTTAAAAAAAATCAGAATCTAGCTAAACGGTTCTAGTTTAGCTAAGTTCTGATATTTATTTTTTATATTACATCTATTTTTACTTGTTTTGTCTCTCACTAATGAGAAAACAAGATGGTGGACACAACACAGCTCTGCGAAAGTAAAGCAGGCTCTGTGTGACAATACATGGGAAATTACAGTATTTGTTTGTGAAAGAAATGGCTGAATGTGACCCTCCAAGCAAAAAAATGTGCAGAAAAAAAACAAATTATGTGTGAAAAAACAAGCACTTGTGCAAAAAAAAACATTATGGCCCAGATATTCAAACTGCGCTCAAAACTGGCGCAACAGCAGGAGCAAGCGCAAACCAGTTGTGCAAATGCACAACAGGTGTGATATTCAAACATGGAACAGAGAAAATTGCGCAAGCAACCAACGTCTGAATATCGCACATACTGCGCCATCGCGAAACCAGGAAGGAGAAGCTGAGCCAAAATGCTGCGTTATGGCAAGAACCATGGAAGCTCAGCTGAGCAGTGCAGAGCTGCCATAGCAAGCACAGCCCCCCAGAGCAATGGAACTGCACATCCAGGGAGGCAGGCTGGGCCCACCGCAGCCATGCCACACATGGGCACAGGAACTCACTGCAGAACCCACACCACACTGGCACACCCTAAGCACAGCATCACTGGGGTGGGACAGCTGATCCACGTGCCCATGGGGACAAGCCAACTAAAGCATAGCAGAGCCATGACGCCCAGCACAACCACTGGCAGGCAGAGAGTGCCACACCCAGGGGTTGATACAACCACAGTGCACATCAGTCCCCCTGTACGCACAGCACAGCGTGCACCGTGCCCCCAAGACACACTGCTCATGTGCAGTGACAGGCACTGCAGTAAACACCATGCACCCCCCTGCACACGCCAACCCCATGCTGCAGAGAAGCAGACCTCACCCAGACTCCACCCTGTGCACCCAGCAGTGGGTGGCAGCAGATGGCAGAGCAACAGAAAGGCAATGCTATGCTGGTGATACCTCCCCATGGACACACACACACACACACACACACACACACACACATATATCCAGGACCATAGTAGCCCAGATGGCATGTACACCCCTGCAACGGAGCACCCAGAGCCAGTTGCAAAGCAGACACCAACACAGCAGTTGTACCAAAATAGAATTTTATATTCAAACAAAAGAGGTAACAAAACAGCTAAACTATGTACAAGTTGGGGGGACGGGTAAAGTGCAGGGGTGCAAGGGGAGGAAAACAACTTGGAGAGGGAAGTCAGGGTGAAAGGGATGGGGAAGGGCAACAAAGGTGGCTACGGCCCAGCAGGCTCCTGCTCCCTCCCCGCCGCCTTCCCTCCTGTGTCTGTGCCGCCATTCCCTGTTGCTGTAGGGCTTGCAGGAGCTCTGTTGTCGCCGCCAGCTGTGTCAGGCATCGACATCAGGCGCCATGCGCCAAGCACACCGAGGCCTAGGAAAATGGGAACACAGTCAATGGCTGAGACTGACCACAACCCTGAACACCACCCAACCTGCAACCCAGCTAACCCATAGTAGGCACATGTGATGGCATGCACCCACCCACAGTGAACATGCACATGGCCATCACAAACAGGCAGCACCAGCCATGCATCACCGACCACACACACTGCCCACGCCAATCACAGTACAAACTAGGCTGTCATGTGATGTTGCAATGGTGCGATGCCAGTCACACAGCCAGTGTGCCCAGTGCATGCCTGGACCACCTGTGATGCATACACAGACGTGTCGTGATGCTGCACTGTGATGCAGGTCACCTGTGTCACGCCTACATACATGGATACATAGACAGTGTCGGCAGATAGGGGCCTATGGGACACCTAGTCTGGCCATTTGGCCTTGCACGATCACTCTCATGTCCTATAAGTCCATTCCCCCCCTCCCTGACCTCCAGAAGTCCCTCATGGCGAGCCCACACACAGATCTCCCGTGACCAAGTCAGCCCCACCACATCCTCTGGCAGGGTGTTCCACCTCGTCCACCACCCATAATGTGAGGAAACACATTCAGATGTTTCCCTTTAAACGAGCCCCTCCAACTGCATCCCATGCCTCTACACCTGGAACATCCTCACGCTGACAAATATTGGTTCCTGCACACTGTTCCTCGTACAATACTGCAGATGACCCCATCATATCCCCACACCCTCCTCCTCCAGGGAGTACATGTTCAGTTCCGTAAACCTGTCTGCATAGGACATGTGATGCAATCCATGCACCATCCATGTCGCCTCCTGTGAACGCTTCCACCCAGTCCCCGTCCATACGCAGCTATGTGTTCCGGAACTGTACACTGTACTCCAGTGTGGGACTCACTAGTGTTACGTATAGTGGAACTACTACCACCCATCTGGTTGTGTCCATCATGGTTGGTGGTCCTGCCCCCAGCATGCAATAGCATCCATGACGAATGATACTCACACCTCCAGCAGCTCAGTCTGCCACTGCTGCTGCTGTTGCCGCTGTGGGCCGACGGCCTGTGGGACTGGGGCCCTGGCGCGCCACATCAGCGGCGTCCCGCGCCGCCACCATCCGCCTGTGGGAGACATATGGTGAGACAAACATCAGTGTGACTCAAAAGCAGAGTGCCCCTGCCCCAGTAAGACTGCCTGCCCACACAGCCATAACCATCCATCGCACAGCTGCACACACTGACACACCGATGCACAGCCACCCAGGCACACACACCCCTACAGAGAATATAGGTGAATAGATGGTACACTCACGTGGTTTCGGCACCAGGCCCCGCCTGGCAAGGGAACGCAGCCGCCTAACAGCTCCGGGGTCCTCTGGCAGAGATCACTGACCCAGTGCCGCACTGCCCGCAGACCGCCCCGCCAGTGACCCCACCAGGTCAGTGGCCACCTGCTGCCACACATGGGTCTCGGTCCGGTGAGGGGCCTCACCATACAGTTGGTCATAGTGGGGCTCCACTAGGGCCACCAGGTTGGCCACCTCAACTTGGCTCCACGGCACCGCCCCTCCTAGCCATGGCACCAACTTTACAGCAGGCAATATGGCGCCGCGCGCCTGTGACCCCACGTGAGTTGTTGACAATAGACCAGCACAGGCACCTATCGCGTGTTCGCACAGTGCCGCATTTCTTTACATGGCGCTGTAGCCAGACAGCTTAATAGGAGATCACATGGCATGCACTCAGCGCCAGGGGTCAGAGGGCATACCCTGTCACGGCACGACGCAGGCCACGCACAGCGCCCATAGGATGCATAGGTATCCTGCGTGACCGCGGCACAGCACCAGTGCCACAGGGACTATCATGCAGAGGTGCCACAGCCCTATAGTGCCCAGTGCTGCAGCGCCACTGGCACAATGGTGGCTATGTCCAGAATAGCCTATCGCGCCAGCAGTTCTGCAGCGCGATCGATGCATGCGAATTCATCTGGGCATGCGCAATGCAGTGTAGCACACAACCACAAACATGCCATCGGCTCAGCCGGACTTTCCTTATTGCGCTAAGCGCATTTACGCGATATTCAGCTGACATATGCAAAGCAGGCGATCAGCCATTCAAAGGCGCAGTGGCGCGATTAGCATGTCATTAAAGTTGCGCCACACCTCATTTGCATGTGTTGCGCTATAAAAATATGACACTGGGTTGTGGCAGCCAGATTTGGTTGTTGCAGCTGAGAGGTGAGTTACATGCTGTGTGATGCTCAGGACAATGCACATGGGCAGGGGTGCTGGAGGGTGTCACGGGATGAGGGGGCTGAGCATGATGAGGGCACTTAGAAGGGGGCAGAGGGCACCCTTTCCATCAGTATCTGCCAGGCAGCGAGGAAAGGGGGCTTGCCCCGGCCTGCAGCTATGCTCATGGGGAAATGCTGTGGACTGCAGAGTGACAGGTGTCCACTTCCACCCATACAGATCAGCATGACTGACGAGAACCAGGCTGAGGGTGTGGACGGCGGGCATAGGAGGAGGCCGAACTTCACCACAGCAGAGACCGAGGCCCTCTTCCAGGCCTACCTGGAGGATGAGCCGCTTTTGAGTGGGCGGAGGGGCACCCCTCAGCAGCGTGCAGCTGCATGGGAGGGGGTAGCTCTGGCCGTCAACCTGCACGGAAGCCACCAGCGCCCGCAGGAGTGCCGCAAGAAGATGGGGACTGACCGCAGGAGGCTGAAGGAGAAGGTGGCAGCCTTCAGGGTGGCACGTGCTGCCACTGGTGGGGGACCACCAGTGGTGTTGCAGCTGACCCCGACCGAGGAGACACTGGTCGCGGCCATGCAGCCGAGTGCCATTGCGGGTGTTCCTGGCGGAGGATTCCAGACAGGTGGAAGCCCATCACTGCACGGTATGTCATGGTGATGTTGTGGGGGGGGCGGCTGTTGTTCACATGCACTCACATGTACTCTCTTTCTGTTTCAGATCCTGTTCGTCTGCAGGAGACAGTGGTGGTGGGTGCTGACAGTGAGGCAGACCTGCTGGACCAGGAGGAGGGACCTTCCACCTCCGCCAGCAGCCTGCACGCACTGCAGCAGCAGGCCAGCTGGGCTGACAACTCCGCCGGCAGTGATACGGGTGCAGGGGGTGCACAGCCTGTGTCACAGCAGTCTGGCATGCAGGTGTGCCAGCATGCTGTGCCTATGGCAGTGGCACGCACCGGCACTATTGAGGATGGCAGGCCTGCAATGGCCAGTGAGAGGTGTGTGTCCCACGAGGGACACACGGCAGGCCAGCACATGCCCCCGGGCCATCCAGCTCCACACCTGTGTACCAGCATGCTGGCACAGTCACAGGCTGGGCCTGTCAGCACCGGTGGGGCAGCACCGGTGGCTGAGCAGGTGTCTGGCACTGTTGACAGCACAGGGTGGAACAGGTGGACCTGGGGCTCAGCAGTTGGAGGGGCAGCAGCAGTTGCACACCAGGCCTGGGGGACAGCGCCAGGCAGTGGCACTTGTCCACCGCCTTGATCAGCCCATACCTGGTCCTGGCGAACAGCGGCCACCCTCAAGGGGTGCTGTGCACCAGGACCATCCACACCCTTGGGGTCATGATGCCATTGGGGCACAGTACCCTTTGGACGTGCACACCTGCCTGCTGCAGGAGTCGGTACAGCTGCAGGGGCGGGTTGCAAGGTCCGTGGAGGCACTGACTGTGTCCGTGGAGCGGCATAGCAGGGAGTGTGCTCGGGACCAGGCCGAGATGGTCCATATGCAGACGGATGTGACCGCTGCCATCGACAGGCTGACCCAGGCAGTGGTCTCTGTGGTGACCGCATTGACCACACTGTCTGGTGACCCTGTACCACGCACCCCACACAGTGCGCACTCCACTCCCGTTCCGGTGTCGCATGACACCAGGCCTGTCGATGCCGGGTTCTGCTGTGGCATCCCGAGCACCCCTGGTGCAAGTTTCTTCGCAGGATGCAGACCTCAGCGGCAAGGTCACGGTCACGACTGGGACCCCTGGTGGTGCAGTAGTGCCACCCGAAGGCCCCCGCGCAGCCTTCCAGTGCTGCTAGGCCACGGCGGGCCGCCCACGCATCCATGGTGGCCGTGGGACAGTGCTCCTGACTGAGCTGTCTCCCAATGCAGGCCCTGTCTGGTGCTGCCTGTGTGCAATGTGTGTCATGGTGGGCAGTGCACTGCTGGGTGCTCTGCTCACCAAACTGACACACGGACCACCTGCACACTCCCAACTGCTGTCCACAGGTGCGGTGGATGATGATGCCTGCATTGCACTGTACACCAAGGTGCAAGGTTGCCCAGGTCCTGACACACGACGTGGACAGTCCAGGTGGTGAGGGTGGTTGGTGGTGCTGTGATAGCTGTAATTTCCGGCATTGCCGTGCTGCTGCCCTGTATGCTGCCTGGTGTGTGTGTGTGTGTTTATTTGAGTGCTCACCCTCTCTGCTAATGTGTTGGTATGCGAGACCTTCAACTCCCTGACCTTCATGCGAGTGTGTTCCCCTGTGTGCCTGTGGTTTGCGCATAGACAGTGTTGCCTGCACATGTCCCCTTGACTTACCTGTGTTGTCGCGTGGTGCTCTTCTGCAATGGTGTCTCGGTGCAGCTGGGCCTGCGGGTCAGTCGGGGTCCCTCCGTCCTGGGGGGCGTCTCATCACCCATATCACCGCCACTGGCGCCCTCATCGCTGTCCCCTCTTGGACTTGTACGGTTATCCTATGGTCTTTGGCCATGTTGTGCAGGATGCAACAGGCCAGGAATATCCCACAGGCCTTTTGGGGGCTGTACTGTAGGGCTCCGCCGGGAGGTGTCCAGGCATCGGAAGCGTGCCTTGAGTATCCCGAACACCCGCTTATGATGTTCCGTGTTGGCGTGGTGCCCCATTGGAAACCGCTGCGCTGGGGTCGTGGGGCGCCGGTATGGTGTGAGCAGCCAGGGACGGAGTGGGTATCCACAGTCACCTGTGTGGAGATAGTGGAGATCAGTGTTAGGTCAGGTCCATATTGCCCATATCCTTGTGTGCCACTACCATGGCACCTGTGTCATTCCCACCCTTGCACAGAGTTTGCATTCCATACATGTGTACTCACCCACTAGATGACCCGTGGGGATGTTCCCACTCTCGAATCGATGGCACAGTGCAGATTGGTGCCATATGAAGGCATCATGTGCTCCGCCAGGTGTGTGGCACAGACATTGATGATGCGCCCAGTGGCATCACACACCACCTGGCAGTTGACACTCGAGTAGCCCTTTCGGTTCCGATATGCTTGCCCGTCGGGGCCAGGTGGCGTGCGAATGGCCACATGGGTGCAGTCTATGGCACCTAGCACGCCAGGCATTTGTGCTACCCTGTGGAACTCCTGCATGTTTGCTGTACGCTCTGCCGCGGTGCTGGGGAAATGGATGTACTCCGCAGCATGAGGCAGCAGTGCGCTGAGGAATTGGGTGAGGATGCATGACGTGGCCGACTGCGTGATGCCTGTGGTGTCCCCTGTCAGCCTCTGGAAGGTGCCCGTGGCGAGCAGGCACATGCAGGCTGTCACCTTGGTCTCCACGGACAGGCGTGACTCCTCGTGAGGGTGCCTGCATCACATCACTGCACAGCTCACTGAGCCGCCTCAGTATTGCCCTGTTCAGGCGGTACCGGCCACGATCTCAACATCACTGTACAGCTTCGTAGCTGATGCGGCACGATACCGCCTGTCGGGGCATACCACCGATGGGCCCTCCACGGCCACGCCCCTGCAGCATGCTGTCTCACCCTCATTACAGCTTCCATGTGAAGCTGACACTGTCCATCTCCCTGGCTTCGCCCCCAGCTGCTGTTCCTGTGTTACCCCACTGCCCCCACTGCTGCTTCCACTGCACCGGCACCCCCACTGGCCTCTCTGTCCTCCAGGACCCACTGTCCCTCTCTGTCCTTCCTGCTCCTGTCTCTGTCTCTCTCTCTCTCTGTCTCTCTCCCCGGTTTTGCGGCCTGCTCGAGTTCTTGCGCGCTCGCCCGAGCCGTTTTATTTTGGCTCAATCCGGTACCTGCGCGCAACTTCCGGCTGAGCCACTCTTGCGCATTGCGCAATGTTCAAATATCGCATTGCGCACTTTATGCATGGACTCGCCCCCTTCGGTTGCGCATGCCTTCATTTCCATTGCGCTGTGGCTCAGCGTGTTTTCGGTGGCGCAACTGGCCCCTTCTCAATATCGCAGAATGGCGCATATTTGGAGTTGCGCACGCGCAACCCTGTTGCGCATGGCGCAACCCTTTTTAATATCTGGCCCCATGTGTGCAAAAGACAAAAATTTGTGAAAAAAAACCTTTGTGCCTGTCATACATATTTTCCCTTAGGAAATAATGGGAAATTTAAAATTTTAATAACTTTTGAATGGATTAATATTTTTTTGCCAAACCTTCAAAAGACACATCTGTCACCAAAAGGCTCTCTGTCCTGAAAGTTTCAGAGCAGAACATAAAGTCTTTTTTGAGATACTGGAGGACAAAGAAATATAAAAAAAAACTAGTAAATTTGGGATATTTGACACTCTGTATCTCACAAATCACAATACAGATTCACA
The DNA here is from genome assembly GCA_016271365.2 of Neoceratodus forsteri. Lineage (NCBI taxonomy): Eukaryota > Metazoa > Chordata > Ceratodontiformes > Ceratodontidae > Neoceratodus > Neoceratodus forsteri. Next base: position 783,653,844 of record CM028133.1, read on the forward strand.
CAAAATTTGGTACATTACGAGACCTAGCCAGAGAGCTTATGTGTGCCACATTTCATACAAATCCATTGAACAGTTCCAAAGTTATTGAAGTAAAACATTTCTGGTGACACTGGAAGTAGGCTCGCCAGTGTCCCACACTGGTGGGAGGGGGTCTTACAGTGCCAACAGGGGGGTTGGGCACCCCTTGTTGGCAAGTATGTAAAAAACATTTTTTGGGACACTGGGACTGGGATCCCAAGTATCAGACACTGCGGAGGGGGGGGTTGAGCATATAGGGACACTGGAAGTGGGCTCTCCAGTGTCCCACAATGACGGGGGGTGTTATACTGCCAAAATGGGGATTGGGCACCCCAATATTGGCACACACAAGCACAGAAATAATCAGCAGATAAGGACCTCTACAAACATGCAGTCTGGCCAGAAGGATAAAATATAAATATATTTTATATTACCATTTCTCAGCCCCCTTCCCCTTTGAGTTAGTAAAATGTGGAAAAAAGGCTGTCTTTAGGTAAACACTAACAGGTGTTTACCTAAATGGAGACCAAGAAATTAGATTCGGGGGTCTGTTTGGCCTTAAAATGTACAGGGGGAATTTCAGGAAGTAGTGCTGCAAACCCCTTGCACACACTTTCATGCAACAGAAAAGATATTATCGCAATATGTGGCATTTTCATACAGGTGGTGTCACAACTTGCAGCAGTAGTGCCACAAATTTGTGACAATACCAATGGCTGAACACAAAAAAAAAATATTTCTGGTGACTATTTGAAAAAAATAATGCCAGAATAGTGTTCCTCAGGCCCCAATTAGGTAAGCACAACTGTTGGTGTTTACTAAGGGGCAATAGTTTTTGAATTATATAATTTGTTCCATGTCGCTAAGTGAAAACAAGATGGTGGAAGCATGAAAGAACAGAAGCTATTTGTGAAGGAGAATGGCACTTTTGCAAAAGAGAATAGTATTTTTGCATGGGACAGAGACAGGGAATGGCATCACAATCCACACAGGGGTTGTATACAGACCCCCGTCTCAAGGGGAGGAAATGGACAAGAAAATGATAGAGGACATTTTCAAAATGGCTGAAAAAGGGGAGATATTGTTGATGGGGGACCTGACTATGCCAGATGTTAACTGGATGACATGTACTGCAGCCACATCCAAGAGCAGGGTCATTCTCGATGCCCTGCAGGGGGCAGGCCTTAGACAGCTAGTGTTGAAACCCACTCAGGAGGGAGCAATACTAGACCTAGTACTCTCAAATGGAGAGAGAATCACAAATTTAGAAGTCAGTAGACATCTGGGAACAAGCGACCACTGCACAGTGTGCTTCACAATAAGCACAACCATGGAGACTAGCCATACAAAAACAAGCATACTGGTCTTTAGAAGGGCTAACTTTGGCAAAATGGGTGAATACCTGAGGATTACACTAGCAAATGGCCAAAAAGGAGGGGTGGAAGAACAATGGAGAAAAATCAAAACTGCCATCATAGAGGCAACAAGCCTTTGTGTGAAACAGCTAAAGAAAACAAAGCGGAGTAAAAAACCACTATGGTTCTCAAAAGAGGTGGCAGGGAAGGTTAAGGAGAAAAAGGCTGCATTCAAAAAGTATAAGGAATCACAGTAGGAGCACTACAGGGAACTGTATCAATTAAAGCAGAAAGAAGTGGGGAAGGCAGTCAGAATAGGAAAAGTCAAAACCAAGGAAAAAATAGCCAATTCAGTTAAGAAGGGGGATAAAACCTTTTATAGGTACATTAGGGAGCATAGAAAGGTTAAGGGAGGAATAGTGAAGATTAATAAGGGACAGCGGAGGTGGGCAGAAGGAGACAGTGAAAAGGCAGAGATACTGAATGAATACTTTTGCTCAGTATTCACAAAAGAAGATGAGGAGAAGTTACCTAAACCAGACAATAGAAGCACTCTGGGTAGGGGGGTTGACACCAGTCCATTTACAGAAGAAAGAGTCCTGAAAGAACTCCTAAAACTCAAGGTGGACAAAGCAATGGGTCCTGATGGGATTCACCCCAGAATTCTAAAAGAACTAAGGGAGGACCTAGTGACACCACTGACCACACTTTTTAACAAATCATGGGAGGATGGGGTGGTATCTTTGGACTGGAGGAGGGCAGATGTGATTTCCCTTCACAAAAGTGGGAGCAAGGCAGAAGCAGGAAACTACAGACCTATAAGTTTGACCTCAGTGGTAGAGAAAATGATGGAATCACTTCTGAAAGAAAGAATTGTTGAGTACCTAGAGGCCAGCGGGGCACAGGACCCAAAGCAGCATGGATTTACAGCAGAAAGGTCATGTCAGACAAATCTAATAGATTTCTTTGACTAGGTGACAAAAGTAATGGACCAGGGAGGGGCTGTGGATATGGCCTACCTAGACTTTAGCAAGGCATTTGACACAGTCCCACACAAAAGATTAATAATCAAGTTAGCCAGTCTGGGAGTGGGTCCCAGGGTGGTAGTCTGGGTAGCAAACTGGCTGCAAAACAGGACACAGAAGGTAATACCCATACACACCATTTTGTTTACCCTACTCTGAACAGGTTGCACTCTGTGTATGTGTTTGAGGAGATTGGGTCGGTGTGATTGGTTGTATTTCCTTGTACTGCCCCCATAGTTGTGTGTTGTGTGTGTATGTGTATGTGTAAGTTTCTGCCTGTGTGTGTGTGTGTGTGTGTGTGTGTGTGCCAGTGGGGATGGGTATTGGGGGGTGGAGTGGTGTTGGGGGGGAGATGGAGTTAGGGTTGAAAACAATAACGATGAATTTCCTCACTTTTTTCACTGCAAAGAACCCTAACTCTTGCATTAATGCAGTTTTTTTGCAATTAATTCCTCACTTTTTAAGAAACACCCCCAAATAGAATCTGGCTCAAAACACCTTTAAAACAGAATAAACCTTTACATAACATTTTTTTCCAAATATCACCATTAAAAATGTGACAGAATGTCCATCCACATCAGGTAGTACATTATGTTATTTTGTCCACACATTACAACGTATTTCAGAATATCCTGTGAAATATCTGCTGTCTTCTTTTCTGCTGTTCATAGTATAATAATATAGAAGGCAAAAGGAAATACCTTAAAAATAATAGAAAGTTCAAAATACGTAACATTTTGTGTACAATGTGACAATTTAATAGCAAGTAATTACTTGGTATGACACTAACATGTATTATAGCACAACATCTTCTATTACCTGAACCCTGTCTAAGCAATATGTCTATCTATAGATATGTATAATAATGAGACAAACAAACTGTTAAAAAAGTATTCAATTTATTCAGATCTTTTCTTAACAAAAAATATAACTCTTATTTACAACTATTTAAAAAAAATAAAATATTTAAACAAATACATGTTAACTTCACATGTGGGGTGAGGTAGAAAAAGGGTTTATAAATAAATATTAAATAAAACTTCTTCATCATATAACTGTTCGGGTGGGATAAATAAATATAAATAACTAAAAGAACTATTGTAAATATTAAAAAATAATTGCCAAGAGTGATATGGAGCTCCTGACTGTTCAGGCTATAGGGACTTGGGGAGACGATGGTGGGGAGGAAGTGGAAGTCTGCTCTGGAGCAGGTGCAGGTAGGTGGCCCTCTTCTGCTGGTGTTGTTTCTTCCATTGTAGGAGGGGCACCTTCAAGGGGTTGCTGCTGGGAATCTTCAGAGGGCTGGTAGTCCTCAAGATGCCACAGGTCGTGGTGCAGAAGCTGATGGATTGCTTCTGTGGCCTCCAGCTGGTTCTCAGCCAGCCACAAAATGAGACCGTTTGTGGACTTGAGCAAAGCTACAGAGGCCTCTTCCAACTCGCAAAATGAATGTATCACTTTGGTGAGACCTCTGTTGCTCTGCTCAAGCCCACGAGTGGCAACTAAGGCCACATGCCCAACACACCCATGACGCTGCAGCAAATCAATTATTTCTCCCCCTTGAGAAATTATCTCGCTAGTTTGGCCAACTAAATAATTTAGCTTTGCTGCAGTGTCACGGGCATGCTCAGCAGCAGCCCTATTACCACTCTGCACGGCCTCCAGCAGCTGGCTGAAGGTGTCACTCATTTTATTTAGAACGACAAATTGCCCTGTGCAGAAAAAAAAACACACACACACACACAAAAATTTAAATACACAAAATTGTAATGCACCCTTCTAACAATCAGCTGTACAAATATGTCCATTAGTAATTTTGTTAATTCTTCACATGTATCTACAGCTATCACAGCATGAAAAGCTGTACTGACTTATTAACACTGTTATCAGTCTTTGTTGGTCACACAATTACCCTAACATTATTAAATAGTATTATGTGACATGTAGGGAAAGCAAGTCAAATTGTATTTTTCTGGCACCCAATCCCACAGCCTCTGATCACTATGAACACTGTCTGTTATGCCTTATTGTTTAAATTACTATCTATCAATGGTATTCTTTATAGCAGTCTTGAATCAATATATGAAATATATCCAAAGGTTATGCAATACTATAATATCAGCACCTCTAGCTAGTTGCTGTTTTCTCAAACAGTGTACAATCATCTCTTGAGGAATAAGATCTGTGGAATATTACAATACTATGGCAATGAAACATACAATGAGACACAACATTATACATTCAATAATACTTTGAGAGAGACAATGCACACTGTACTGGTCTTGAATCTCAGGTCTTGGTAACCTAGGAAAGAAATGCTGTTTTATTTATCAATAGAAAAACTTGCTTCTAGCCAATGACAGAGCACACTCAACAGAAATGTTCTGTTGATCACGCTGGCTGTGCTGTAACATTAATAGTCATACATCTGTTGTAGAATAGTCAGACAGGAACAAAAGTACATCACTCAACCGAAAGCTTGAAATAATGTCACACATGTTCAAAATCAAACATATACAACCTTTTACCTACATGTTTTATCATTGTAGACACATAAGAACACATCTGATTCAGACACTACACTCAAAGGTATACATTTATCTCTAAGTTAAAAGTACTGTCCTACATACTATTTAGAGTATGAATACTACTATTAACTTTAAGTAACCATCACTATGACTTTCACTACCTTCTGCATGAATAAAAGTAATAAAGAACTGCACATGTGAAACATATATATTATTCAACATTGCCAATCAGTATTGCCCACATCATGTACTACTTTTTAAATAAAAAGTAAAACATGATAACAAGTACTTACGTTCCTCAGCTGGAGGCCGAGCATGACCTGTGGCTGTAGATGGATGATCTGCTGTTGGAGAATCAGCTGTTACCTCCACAGAGGGCTCTATTTCCACTATCTTGATACCCTCTGTGGAGCCTTCTCCTCCAACAGCATCCTCTGTTGATGGTTCCTCCTCTGTTAAAACATTTTGAAACAAACCAAGTTACTCATCTGACAATATACGAATCAATATCTATCTACCTATATATATATATATATATATATATACACACACATATATTATCACCACTACTAGTTACCCACTATCATTTATGTTGACATATATAATACAATGTATGACTGAACTAATCATGGAATAAACATGTATTCTATACATTGGCACAATCGTTTCAATTATCACTATCTAAATACTATTATATTCTATGCAACATAGACATTGTCACAGTCTCTTACTTTCAAAAATACATTCACAGTTTCATACTAACTATAAGACCAGAAACATAAACAAGCAATACTTCAGCAAACACTTTTCTACAAAATATATGTAACTGCGTAATACCACATTACAAAATGAGTCTCATTGATTCTCTTTACAAGACAAAGATCTGAATACATATGTAACATCATGTTCAAATGAGTCATAATAAAACTGCCAATATTAAATAATAGTCTTCATTTATGCATTCAGTAGCTAACATGTATAATGGTGTGACCATTTACAACACTCTTAATAGTGTACCATAAAACCTTGTTATTACTAGAAAGTTACAATATCAAGACAATTTTTTCAAGAAGATGATACTATATAGAAACCAAATAATAGAAAGGCAATAAAGAATCCAGATCTCTGACTGGTCAATTGGTGACTGGATAGCTTATGTAATCCCACCACTACATCACTGCTCTAGTCCCGGCTTCACTCTAAACTTGTAGAGCATTCTCACAAGGATAACAATGTTCACTGTTTTTTTTTCCATCTTCTGTTTAAAAACTAAATTTTTTCCAACAGTAACTAAGGAAATTTCTCAAAATGTTTCTTTTTTTCTCTATCAGAAGAACCCATTCTATTATGCCAATTATGCCATTCTGGGTGTGTATTGTGATGGCATACCATCATGAGTAAAGTTTTGAATGAACTTTCCATATGCCATTCTACCCAACAATGTGAGGCATTATATCACCCCAATACAACACACACCCTGTGGACTATCACTACTCAGTTAGACACAGAATTCTCTTACATATGAAACACATTGTACATACTCAGTTCAAAGACACTCATTATGACGCCCGGTGTCACAGACGGCTGAGGCGCTGGATGCCACACTTCGAAGTACATCAGCAACCCGGGTTCAGGAACGGACTCAGTCCATTGGACACTGGCTGGGGAAGGAGACGATTAATCATCTGAAACACTGTTCTCCTGTCCTGGGAGGGTGGTTGTGAAGCCTAGCTCTACTAGTGTCCCCGGTGGAAACCAGGACAACTACACGTAGTGGTGCTGGAGGGACAACCAGAAAGGTAGAAAAACAGCTTCAGTGGCACCAGATGATGGCCACCATGTTACATCTTTCCCGTTACCTTCAAGAGCGTCCTCCACCACAGCAGTACATCTGGACTGTGATAAATAGTCTGCCAGGCTCCCCTGCCACACGGTGCTTTACCCCTCGGAGGACAGCGACCTGCCCAGCAATGGGATACGTCAAGGACTATCGAGGGTTGGCTGCGAGATCTGTGTGGCAACAGCTACAGAAGACAACAGTGGATGCATGGAAGAACCAGGTGGCCCAAAGGAGAGGTGGACACTGGAGTAAGAGAGGAGGTAAAAAAAGATTACACATGCACAAAAAAAAAGACAGTCATCAGTACATAATTCATACTCACCAGCAGAGTTGAGCACCCGCAGCTGCTCAACTGCAGCCCCTCATCCCTCACCTTCTGGGAGTGGTTGCAACTGTACAGGATGGGAGGGTGCAGGTTCCGCTGGTATTGCAGCTGAGTGAGAAAAAAAAAGAACATACTTTTCAGACAGTGCTGAATTAACATCAGTGTCACAACATTGTTCTAACACAGTAATGTCCTTTATAACTTACTAACACTTCTTATTGGTATCATCAGTATGAAATTGTATGCCTACTAATTATCACATTCACGCTAAACCTATGCTATACAGCTATAGTGTCAGCTTTCAACTATAGAAAATAACACCTCTAATACAATCAGTTGCCCAGGCAACTAATGTACTGCACTATGGAAAACTACTAAGTATTTGTACTATCTTGCTTTGTGTTTACAGCCTTCATTACATAGTACCATTAACTATGACTCCAAATACCTTACATGATTGTATCAATCTATCCTATGCTATGACAGATTATATGCCATGTAAGATTTTCTGAGAATACACCCAAACTGTCATATTAATACTTACTACCATGTTCAGCTTCCGATCTCAGCATGAACAGAATAAGAAAGATATCATACATTTCACAGTCTGTGTTATCTTAGTACTGTAATAGATGTGCTAAATAGACTTACATATGTATGCATGTTTTTCATTACATACTTATTACACTTACTTCTCTATATATGTAATGCCTCATGAACTATATATCTCAACATAGTACCACACAAATATCATAATATGCTTTCAAGGAACTACAAAATGTTTGCTGTTACCGATTACTTGAAATACAGAATGACTAAAAGAATACTGTTCAGTTTGTGATTACTAAACTGCACTTGTCATAAAAAGTAACATAATACATGACTACTGTGAGAGCTGTTATACAAGTGAAAAATCTATCTATACAGGGTGTGGGTACAGAAGAGAATTTACAATGACTGCTGTGGTATGGAAACAAGGCAAAGGCAAGTGACCAAACCACACCAGTCATGTTAAGTCCTGTAGTATACGCACCCTCTGGAGCAATAAATCTGTGTGCCACAATGGCAAGTGTTGTTACTTAATTGTTTTTAAATATTTTTAAAGTCAGTCAGGTCTGCACACTTCAAAACAGGTTGTAATTTTTTAACAATTTCCCACAGTGTCTTACCAAAGCAGTGACAGGAAAAATAGCAACGGACTTGTTTGAGGTGGAAGCATCCCATAGATAAATTGATTGTCACAAGATAAAGTTGACTGGTAGTTTTTCCAGTGGGTAAGTTGGAGGATGTACAATGCTGAGAAAAGCTAACAGCCAACCAATTAGTTTGTGACATTTACCTGATTCACTTATTCACATTGTATAATGTACAACACCCTACACAGTTACATAAGACCAATTAGAAACATATACTCACAGGTATGATGATGGTCTCCAAACTCCAGTTTCCCTGCATCCTCCCACATGGTGTACGCTATATAGTACCACTCCCAGACACTCCGTCGCATATCACCTGCCGCTGCCTTAGATTTAGAAAAGGTATGGTGGGTGATGTTCCACTTCCTCCTACACTCATCAGGAGATCTCTGCACATCCTGTCTCCCCAAGGCACAACTAACCTAAACAAAAAAAGAAAAAGAAAACTATTGTGAATGTTGTTTTTAATACGAAACAATTTAACTAACACTACAACTCCACCATTAATTAGAAAACTGTAACAATATATAGTAAGATGAAGACAATAACATATGACAGTGTCTCCTGAAGTACAAAAATACCACACATATGCAGGATGTGAACACATTGTGCAAAAGGACAAACACCTAGCACATGCAATACCCACTTGCACAGTTGGTAAGCACAAAACATATTCAAAGATGAAGATGTAAATGACTCAAAAATCAATGCAAGACACAAACAAGATCATTACTTAAACAATAAGGCATCACAGTCAGTGTGTTATGGTGGGTTAACATCCCACCTCAGGGTAGGTTGAAGCACAATCCTTAGCTGAGGTCTGCTACCACCCAACAAGGGCCGTTAGCCCACCATAACACATGTCCTGGAATGCCTTACTGTGATAATGAAATGGGTCATTTTTAGAAAATATTATCCATTTTCAAACATTATACTTTCAGCTGGCCCATTCTGCTGGGATAACAGCTCAGCTAAAGCTGTTCTCATTCAATCAGAAACCAACATTTGTTCTACTCATTTCATAATGTCTAATAATCGCCCATTTACATGCATGTTTACTGACGCCCACGTGACTTCTGCCTCACACCATGCCACACTGCATCTGTCAGTCACAGACAAGCACTGCCTGCCAGCATAAAAGTACCTCAAAAATCAATCACGAGTTCTGTAATACACACATGATACCTCATGCCCACTGCACCTTGTTCAACCCAATCATGGGTTTTGTAATAAAATAAAAATGTGTGGAACTCCATTGTACATGGTCCATACCTTGAGAGAGAGAGATTGTTAAGATGTAAGTAACGGTAGTCATGCAGTACATCAATGTCCCAGCCCAATCACAGCTATTATAAACATTGAGGTATTTGTACTGCTCAGCTAGAACACTTGCTGCCCCACTGCATGCTTTCTTAATTCATGACACCTGTGAGCCTACAGGGGTACCCTCCCTCCATAGACAGCCACTGACACCTAGTGCCGTACTTGTCTCCCTCCCAGTCAACAGCAGGCAGCAAGTCCAAAACTATAACCCACCTGGCACCCGCTCAGTGACAATGTACAATATCACTATAGACCCATTGTTCCTCACCATGGCACAATAGGTCTGCTCTCCCCATAATTTTCCATTTAGGATAAGTCAATGGGGAAGAAGCAAAGTGTTTTGCAGCAATGTACATACATTCCCACCTCCAATTAATCAAATATATCAGTGTGAACAAGTATTAATCTGAAAATAAAATAAAATACCAACCTTGCCCCATGTATGTGTCAGGCTCAGGTTAGTTGCATGCATGACAATACAAGGATTGGCATGCTCCCTCCAGCCTGAACAAGCGCCAACACCTCCCTATCACTCCAGGACTTCGGCATTGTTTATCTGTAACAAAAAGAGAGAACAAGTAATACCAGAAAACATAATAAACATGAAATTAATACTGTTCTATCTTGTACCTCTTAATATTTCTGACAAAGGAAAACAATAAATGTATAATAAATTATTAATTGTTAGTGTACAGTAACTGTTTTACACAAAGAAATCTATGATTCCTACCCCAGAATGACCTAGGTAGAACAGTAATAAAATATTAACAGATTTACTCGAAGGTCTTGTAGTGTTTTCTTTGAGTAATCTGATTTCTGTTGTTCGCATACTAACAATGTACTAACATACAGCAGTCAAAACACAAGGATATCATTTTAACAGAGTGCCACAAACATTGAAAGAGTTCTGCATGACACAACTTTACTGTACCATGTACAACCCACTGACATGCCCTGATGTAATATTTAAAATGGAATATACTACTACACAAATGACCATGACCCATAACACAGCAGTGATGTTAATGTCACAAGAACAGAGACTGTCCCCAAGCATATCTCCCACATTGCAATATTGAACTCAGCATCTGTGGTACATATGTATGCAAAACCAAACTTTCCCTACACAACACAAGACACTAGTGAGGTCCCACCTGGAGTACAGTGTACAGTTCTGGAGACCATACCTACATAAGGACATAGACAGGGTAGAGAAGGTTCAGAGGAGGGCAACAAAGATGGTGCATGGATTGCATTACAAGTCCTATGAAGACAGGTTGAAGGAACTGAACATGTACTCCCTGGAGGAGAGGAGGGAGAGAGGGGATACGATAGAGACATACAAGTATCTCACAGGGAGGAACAGGGTGCAGGAATACATTATTTTTAAGTGAAAAAGAGGTTCCAGGACTAGAGGGCATGGGATGAAGTTGGAGGGAGGATGATTCAGAGGAAACATGAGGAAAAATTTCTTCACAGAACGGGTTGTGGAAAAGTGGAACACCTGCCAGAGGAAGTGGTGGGGGCTGAAACAATCATGAGATTTAAGAATGCATGGGATAGACATAAAGGAGTTCTGGAGGTCAGGGGTAAGGGGCAACAGACTTCTAGGAAAACATAAACTGAACTTACAAGCTCAAATGGGCAGACTGGGTGGGCCATAGGCCCTTATCTGTCGACATTGTCTATGTATCTATGCATCTATGTAACACAGAGTGGGGCACTGTGAAGATGTCTGTTAAACTAAAGTACTGAGTTTGTCAAGGCACACAGTCCAGACAAGATATAATTTGGACCAAAATAACAGGTTGTGACTGTGCGTTTCCACACAACCAGCAGAGATATGCCTTAGGCAGCCCCTCATGCAGGCAATTGGTGACTGCTTTACTAATATAAGATCCATAGTGGTACAGTGGACATGCTCCTCACTCACCCGAACCATACTGTATAGCATAGTTATACATGATCTGTTTCTCTAGCTTTTGAAATTACATTCTATCCCTAGTATTCCAGCAGTAGCAATCTCTTCACCCACCCACTCATACCTAACATTCCACTACTGACCCCCACCACCAACTGAAGACCAGCTAACAGTACCACACTGACAACCCAATCAGATGCCCATCAACAAAGATCACACATTATGGATGTACACCCACACCTTCACAGTGTCAGCCAATGTAGATGAAGAACATAATATACTACTGACTCCTGTATTGATTTCCACTGCTACTCTACTGACACTTACACTGTGACACTGACATTACACGTTGCACACTACCAATGCACCATGTTCAATGGTTACCTTCTCCAGCAAGTCAAAAAAAAAAAGTTATACTTAATGTTAAGTGACGTTAAAACTTTTATTGAAGTTTGCTATGTATCTGTTGAAACAAAAAATAGAAAACATATTACACAACTGAATAGAACACTAAAATTCTTTGCAAGAATTAATAGTTGCATAGTCACCCAACAAATAGATCTGGAACTGGACAACATATATAAAAGCAATAATATCCAACAGGGTGCTGGTATTGCACTATACCGGACTGCCCAGGGGCATAATGAGGCCTGACACCGCAGGCGGAAGGCCTTATAGCCCCTGAAAGGTCCAGCATAGTCCAATACCACCCATCCTGGAGGGTATTATTGCACTTAGAAAATCAGCACTGTAAGAAAATTAGTTTAGTAAAAAAAGTTAATAACAAATGCATTTAAAATGACTTTTGAAATAAAATAGTTCCTCCGTCTGTATTATACTGATGTATTTTTCTCCAAAAGGAGCCTCCATACTTAAGACTGGAGCTGGTTGTCACGCTTGCATAGTTTGAGAAAGTTGACTCCCCCCAACACAACACAATACAGGACAGGGCAGGAGAGCCACTCCCAAAGAAATGCAATGGACCAGCATGTACAGCAACCGTCAGCTAAGTGAGCCTAGTCATGGGGGGGTGAGACTAGCAAAGTGATGACACTAGGAAAAGGGAGTTTTTTTTAAAAGAAAGCTTTGGCATGTTGGCACTGTAAAAATGGGTGGGGGCCACATTGAGCAGCTGAAATTACGGTCGCAATCCAGTGATTGTGGTAGGGAAACTGTTACTGTACATACGTAGACTTCAGAAGCTGTCTGTCACTCTTTGTGCAGTGCTTTACAGTATGAGAGAGAGGAGGCTAATTTTAGGCTCAGTGTGTATCAGCAGGTCATTCAGCAGTGCCTTGTCTCATCCAGAGGGATTCATACATAACATCCCAACAAGAAAAAACCTTTTAAATAAAACAATAACATATACTGTAAGACCTGCATGATACAAATAGCACAGAGCCTATGTCCCACATAAACTGACTGCACAACACACAGACAATACTATGTATGATGAAAATATTTTCTATTTTTTGACCATATTAATTGGCTCTAAAAAGAACCATTTTATTCCACAAACTATGAGATGTGCTTAAGAGGTACAGTATTACAGGCACAGAATCACAAAACTGTAAGGATACCACTTCGAAGGTCCCGGACAAATATGTCATTACCTGTGTTAGAGAGATGCACACCACCTTTTAGATACAGCCAATATTTGTCATAAGTAATTTGGGGGTGATGAATAGTGTGCATTCCCATAACATGGAGGAATGCAGATATTTATATATTCACCTTCCTGCGTGATCTTTTAAGTGCAGGACAGTAATCCTCACCTTTCCAGACCATGTGCTGTGTAATATCTGAATACAGGATTTTACACAATGGCAACATACTGATAAGATGCTGCAAGCCTGGCTGTGCAGCCTCTATTAAGTCAATGGCCCTTTTGTTGCCAAAATCATTGCCTCCAAGATGGATAAGGAGTATGTCTGATTCTGACTGTGTCTCCAATAAATGGTACGTGGTAGGCATGAGCTGCTCCCACTTCATGCCACCCTTCCCAAACCAAGACACAGAGCATCCAGGTATGTGTAAATCATTCCCAAAATGACTACATCTACTGAACACTGCTGCCCTTCTCACCAAACTTGATCCAACTAACCATACAGTTACTGGTGATTTTTCTGCCATGCTGAGTAACAAATCTTAATAACTCAGATGTAGAAATATCACAACTGTGTCTGTCTGACCACCAAGTACTAAGAACTGCAGCCACCAGAATGATCACTGTTCTATTGCATCATCCAGATAAATGCAGACAAAACAATCAAAACAACAACCTGTTCACAGATTGGCTAATTCAGTCTAGCAGCCCTAGCCATGCATATAAGCTGTCTTTCTATTGACATGATGTTTATTAAACATATTTTTTTTGGTTTGGAGAAAGAATACTGTCATTTGATTGGCACACATCATGGCTTGCCAACAACACAAATTTTGATTGGTCTAAGTTACTAGCCATAATGGTCTGTCAAACTAAAGTCCCTCTCTTACTCAGCCATCTGCTTGAGTGATGAGTAGAACCATTCCTTACTACCTGACAGAGATAATGAACAACAGAAACCAATAGTATCATACTAATTAGATTGCATAGGTCTCACAACCACAGTTTAATTTAACCAAAAACTGTTTCCAGTGATAAGTACTGTGACTCAGTTTGTAAAGTTAAATATATTTATTTGTGTCTCTATATTGCAAGTGCAAATGCAGTGACTGGTTAACCTAGGTAACACAATATCATTCCAAGTCATGATTCCACCATTGGTGCCGGAACGGTTTGAAAAGTGGTAGGGCCAAGGATATAAGGGATAAATTCTCCCCTATTAAATACATTAACATCATTGCAAAAAGTGATAGGGCCACTTATGAAAGTGGTAAGGCCATGGCCCTAGTGCCCCCGCCCCCGTTCCGGCACCTATGGATTCCACAACAGTTAAAACACACACATCTGTAGCCAGAAAGTCCCAGTGTTATCAGATCAGTAATCAATTCTCAGAAACCAAAGTAGCACTGAGGAACACTAAATCTCCTTAACACACTAACTGTTAACTTCTACAGATGTACCAGACTGAGATACAGACAATGCACTAGCAAACTCTAAATAATTAAGACTTTCAGCCACAAGAAAGATCCCAAGAACAGTACACTACTTTAAAAAACAACAACAGCACTTTTACTCACAACATTATTAAAATGAATAAAACATTATGCAACTTTCCAAGAAATGCTATTTTTTAATTTTTGCCTTGTACAAATCAAGCTCTAAAAAAGCTATTTCCATGACTTTTCTAAAATCAATCCATTGGTGAAACACATATAGAAAAACTTAGATATATTGCCAAACTGTTTTAGACCTTCCCAGGCCATGATGCTATCAGAATATAACAGTTGCAGTAAACTCTATAAATAATCAAAGTAAAATAAACAGTTCCTGCCAATATCAGTGCAAAAAAAATATACAGTTCTCCCAAGTTGGCAATTGACTATTAAATAACTTCTAATAACTTAATAGATTACTTTCTCCCAAGTTGTATTATATTTTGCTCAAACACTTACTTTGTTATTCTGCCCTGTTAACTGCTCGATCACTCAATCTAAAATGGCCCCCAGAGTGTTATTCTTTGATTCTATTGGTTCAGGAAAGTCACATGACAAACTTAGCCATTTCTTTGATTGCGAGCATGCAGTTTCTTTGATTGCGACTCACATTGTTCACCAGGATACACCGTGAGCGTACAAAATCTTTGATCGCGAGACTTCGGTGTAAACAGTCTCTCACTGTGTAAAAGCAATACTTTCCTAAGCTTTTCAGTAATATACACCCTGATAGCATTATTAAAACTAATAAGCAAGGACATTACTGTTTTTATATAATTTCAAGACATTTGTAAATAATTCCCGCATTTTCTACGATCTTTGACCGCGAGCATGCAAAATCTTGAACTGTGACTTGGTTTGACCACGAGGATTGACCGCAAGCATATGAAATCTTTGATCGTGAGAATAACGCGAGACTTCAACGTTACCCATCTCTGACAGTGCAAACCTAATATTTTCAAAAGCAATACAGCAAGACAAACCCTCCTAGCATTTTAATCATGCATAAGTAAGAGTAAATAGTCTTTATTTGTTTTTAATACATTTTCACATTATTCCCATGTTCTTATGACCTTTGACCGCGAGTGTGCAAAATCTTGAACCATGACTCATTTTGACTGTGAGGATTGACCGTGAGCATACAAAATCTTTGATAGCAAGAATAACACGAGACTTCGACGTAAGCCATTTCTGACAGTGCAAACCCAATATTTTTAAATGTAGTACAGCTAGATAAACCCTTGTAGCATTTAAATTACCCATAAGTAAGAAAGATAGTCTTCTTATTTGTTTTTAAAACATTTTCACATAATTCCCACGTTTTTACGATCTTTGACCATGAGCATGCAAAATCTTTGACCGCGACTCAGTTTGATAACGAGTTTGAACCGTGAGTTGACAAATTCTTATATCACAACAAAAACGCCTCGTTTCACCAAAAAAAACAGTATAACTTCTAATAACTCAACTATTAAGATACTATGTCACCACACAATGTGCACATATCTCTATTGACAGTTCTGAAGTTCCCTATGTTATGAAAAGCAAGGTAAACAAGCTTCTATGGAAATTCCATACGATTTACCCATTCTTTATTCACGAGACCGCAAATTCTTTGATTGCGACATCTTTGACCGTGAGGATCGTTCGTGAGGTGACAAATTCTTTGATTGCAACAAAAATTAAAAATTTCCAATTTTTACTCATATAACTTCCCATTCCTTCACTATCACACCCAATCATCATCAGATTCATGTGATTATCTCATCCCAACAAGCAATAAACTAATATTATTTCAATGAAACAAGATTATTGACACCATCGCCACATTCAGCCAGACACATAATAGTATAATTGTAGCAATCCATCAACACAACACTTCTGATTCCATTCATCATTATAAGTCAGCATAAGTGCATGTAACTATGCCACAATTAATATTTAACAACTTTACAAATTCACAGTTACTACTACCCAAACGCATCAACCAATAAAGGCGGCACACATATTTTTTTATCAACTATTGTCCAGATGATAACTGCTTGCAATATTCAGTAAACACCGCAAGGCACAGAATAGTTAAATTATCTGTAACAAAGTAATGCAAATTATAGCAGATGTTTTCTTATTATCACAATACTATGTCTTATATTTCTTACGCACAATTTCTGCTTTACTACCATGTGGCTAGTATTGCTTACTACTAAATATATTCTTTTCCACTTTTCTTAGGGGACTATGACCATGAAGATACTGAAAAATACTTCACCAATTTCATCATGGGCATCTGCCATAAAACCAGAGTACAGCAACAAAGTGCTAGCTGTACTGCTTATTCAGTGTCATGCCATGCAAGGACCAAAGGTAAAGCCTAACAGAAGCATAAAAACCTGTCTTCTCTTCACACCAGGGACAGAGTTAATCATACACAATTAAAGAAACAGAAACCTTCCTCTAAGAAAACTACTACAAGTAGCCTTCCTAGAGAAACAGTACAATCACAACATCCAGCACTGTCATCATCAAAGTGTAGGCATGTGAGACAGAAAAAGAATGCTAGGCATAGTACCTCTGCTAATGCACAACACAGTAAGGTAATGTTTTTCAAAAAAATAGTCCACAGAGCTAGGGTTGAATGTGTGATCTCCAAAATAGTGAGACACAAAGGGAACAGACTGAGTTCTAAGATCTCATTGATGAAGCTCCACTTAAGAGCAAGATGATTTGTCAATGTGGCTCTGGCAATACGTTCCCAACTGTGGAGTGAAATTATGTCAGCCATTGATAAATTGAGTACAAAGATTGAGGAGATGAGAAACAGTATTTTATCTTTTGAACACTTAAGCAGAGAAAATATCTCTCTTGTGTTTCAAGGAGACTGGTTTCATTCAGAGTACTCAGAAGCATTCTTCTTGGAAGAGACATACCATGCACACAATAGAAACATCACTTTAACAGTAGATGAGCATGGAAAACTACAGAATGTCTCAACTCTATCCCATGAAACCATTCATCCAGACAATGACAATGGAGTTGAAGAGGTTGAAAGTGATCCAAAGTCATCAGCAAAAAAATGGCCATGTGACACCACATGTAATATTAGAGAGGATTCCATCATATCTATAAAAAGTTTTCTCTCAACAATTCTAACCACAAAGAGATCTAAATGACACACACTGCTTCATACCATAGACAAGTGTGAAATTCAGCCTCACAAAGGCCTGATGGGTCACTCCCTCACATGCTTAGAGACCATGAACTGTAACAGCACATTTCACCACTTTTGTATGTTAGCAGTGCATAACTCTGGCATTCACAAATTTGTGCAAAGGCTGTATCTCATGAGATCTGTCATTCAAGACTACATGCAATTCCAAGCATTGCTCAATGATGGAGATGTTGAAAGACTTACTGAGTTAATTAAAGAATTGCAAAGAACCCATAGATTGAGGTCTACTGCTACTGTTCATGAAGAAGAAAGTACTCCTTGGACATTTCTGGTTAAAGAAGACCACCTTCTATGACATTTTGGTTGTCAGTTTGCTAAATTTGAATTAAGCAAAACAGAGAAATTTGATACAATCTGTGTGTCATGTGAACGATTGTTCTACAAGCACTTATGTGTCAGAGTAGACCTGCAAAACATTCCATGTTGGAATGCAATGTGGGGACATCTCCATGCATACCTCCTATTAAAGTCTGACTTTGAAGAAATCACAACTGTGTTACTCTGTTCCTACTGTCACAAAAAAATCAAGAATGATAGTTTACCTCCTTGTTCAGTACTCAATAAAATGGAAGTAGAGCCAACACCTGATGAGATAACAGTGTTGAACTTGTTTGAAAGGATTCTCATTCAGACCATGAAGCCATTTCAAATGATCATCAGGCTGAATACAAGGACACGAGACCTACCAAACAAAGAACTTGTACGTTCTCTAAAAGGTTCTGTTGTCTACCTGCCTTTACCTTGGCAAGAATATGTCAACACTATTTCTTAGGATAATAGTGTAGTCATCTTGGTAAATGGTGTGCCAACAAAGGCCAAAACAATATGGCAGGAAATTGTTAATGTAGACAATGTGAAGAATGCTTTGAGATATCTAAAAGAGCACAATTCTTTCTATGCTGACATTGACATTGATGCATTTAGTGGTCTCTCATCAGATATTGCCACAGACAACTCTGACAACGCAATGCTTGAGAAGGTTGACATGGCAACTGTACAAAATGTGTATGAGCAGTTTACTATACACCCATTGCATGGCAGAGACCCAGTAATGGAAAACATTGATTTATATCAAATGAAACAAGTGCTAGGCAATCCTGTTAGTATATGGGAGGCCACTCTAGAAGCTCGTTGTTTCCCTGATCTGTTCCCATTTGGTTCAGGTGGTCAATTAGATGAATGAGAACTTTGAGTACCAGGAGCTGAGCATAGGACCTCACAAGTACTACACAAGAATGGCAAGTTTCAAAGAAACATTGCATACCTGTTCCACCTTCTTTGGGAAAGTGAAGTTAGTGTCCTATCTGCTAGTATTGCTCATACATTGAGACTTGGAACAGAATTCAATAATATGACAGCTGCACAGTTAATACACAAGTTGCAGACCAAAGATGAAACACTGCAAGTCAGTCTTTCTTCTATTTTGTCTAGCATATGTGGTACCAAAGAATATTGGTACAGACGTCACTCTGAGGTAATGTGCATGCTGATAGAGTTTGGACCATCAACATGGTTTGTGATGCTGAGTTGCACAGAATGTTATTGGGATGATCTCCTCGATATTCTGAAATGGGCAAACTCTGATGTTGAGAACATCCAAACAATGACTCTCAACGAACTTTGCTCACTTGATCCAGTAACTGTTTCACATTACTTCCACCACCAGTTCCAGAGTCTTTTGAAATTCATGCTGTCTAAGACAAATCCTCCCCTCTGTATTGTTGAGCACTACTTCTGGAGGGTTGAGTACCAAGCTCATGGAGCCCACACATACATATGTTGCTGTGGATTAAAGAAGCCCCATGAAGTGGAGACAATGAAACATCTGACATTCTAAGCTTCATCTTGAAGTATGTCACATGTCAGATACCAGACAAGTATGATAGCACAACACTTTGGGAACTGGTCAAGAAATTCCAACGACACCTCTGTGGCAAATAATGTCATAGGAAAGTTAAGAACAAAGGTCGGTGGTATACTCACTGCCGTTTTGGCTCCCCAAGGCGAGCTTGCCTAGCTGCTTCACTGAATGATGTTTTTTCAGCCATGCAACGCCACCTGAAAGCAAAGTCAACAAAGCAAGTCTATGAACTACCTCGCACAGAATCATAAGTCTATATTAATGACTATAGTCATTCTCTTCTGTTGATGTGGCAAGCAAACATTGACATTCAGTTTGTTGCAGACAACTCAATGGCTCTCGTGAGGTATGTAACATCATACATTACTAAGCATGAGCAAACTAACCTGCAATAAATGTGGGAAGAGCTGTCAAACTGTGATAGGTCAATGTCTTCCAGACTTTGGTCACTAGGGCTTAAGACTCTATCATACCATGAGTGCGGAGCCTATGAAGCAAGTGACAGGTGTATGTCTATATGGTAAATCAGACTCCATTCATTTCTTAAATGTAAATCACAAGCAGAACAGAAGCTGTATTCTTAAGAGCCACAAAGAGATTGAGGAGTTGGCTGCTACAAGACCAACATTCACAAGTATTCTTAAGAGCAACTTAATTGACAACTACTATCCACAGTGACACAGTGCTATGGATGATCTGTGTCTCTTTGAAGTTGCTCAATGGTATGACTACAAGTGGGGTGTTCCTTCTGACCCAGAAAAAGGAATATATAACATCACTGGCTTTGATGGCTCACTTGTAAAAAAAATGCAAACCATGGCTAATTGACCACTGCAAACTGACCTTGAACACAGCAGAAAGCAAAGAACATTATCACTTTGCTCTATTGTTTCTGTTCAAACCTTGGAGATCAGAATCTGAGTTAAAAGGATTGTCTGATACTTATGAACAAGAGTTCATGGAAACATATAATACCTTCCAGAGTCATGTCTCTGAGACATACATTGAGAGACTTGAAATGGAAAAAACCAGCTACAGCACACGAAGAAAGTCCTAGATGATGACACACCTGTAACATCACAGGAAATGGGTGATGTGGAAGGAGAAGGTACTCTTGGTGCTCCTCTTCCTGCTAATTACCCAGCTGTGCTGATGTCAGAGGTTGAGGGCACAATGTAACAAAGCATGTACCTGTCAGAGTCAGTCACCGACATTGTTAACAAGTTAAACTCACACCAAACAGTCATGTATCACTCTGTAATGCACACTGTTAAACATGCAATCAAGCACAATAAAAAGCAGTGTCTTTGCAAGGAACAAACAACAATCAGGATGTTTGTAAGTGGTGCTGCTGGGACTGGTAAAAGTTTCTTGATCAAAACCATAAGCAAAGGAATGCGTGACCTTACCAGTGCACCATCTGTTATTGTTGCAGCTCCTACAGGTTTGGCAGCTTATAACATTGGTGGTATCACACTCCATAGGTTATTTATGTTGCCAGTTGAGCATGGAAAGAGTGGTGATTACAGAAAATTGTCATATGATGTTGCCAGTGAACTGAGGTCAATGTTTGACAAAATGCATTTGCTCATAATTGATGAGATCAGCATGGTCTCAAATGTTCTCCTCACATTTATTTTATTTATTTATTTATTTATTTATTTAGTTTTTGTTGACTGGGTAAGTGCACTAGATAAATCCTGCCTATTTTCAGGCACGACCTGGGGGAGGGGGATACAGATGAATGCCAACTGACCTTGAACCAGATTAAGCTGTCGGTGGTATTTTTTTTTAGTGAATGAGGGAAATTTGGCCAGGACACCGGGGAAATTTCCTTGCTCTTTTTGATAAGTGCCATGGGATCTTTAATATCCACCTGAACTACCACCAATCCAGGCAGATTCATCCACCTACATCTACAGGAGATACTCGGAACCAATGATAACGTGCCATTTGGTGGGAAGAACATTCTTGTTCTTGGAGATCTCCTTCAGCTGGCCCCTGTAAATGGCAAGCATGTTTTCTGTAGTCTATGCATTGAAGAGGCAAAGAAAACAATTGGATGCATTGGTGGAGTCAATCTGTGGGAATTTTTCTCATATGTTGAACTGTCTCAGAACAGGAGACAACAAGGTGACATGTCTTACAAAGCATTACTTGATAAGGCACGTATTGGTGCCCTTACGCCCACCCATGTTGAGATGCTAAGACAGCACATGATCGCAAGAAATAATGCTCCTATTCAGGATGCTTGTGATGTCTTTGCACATATTCAGAAAGCTGGGGTATACGTTGTATGTCTATTCCCTAGGCTTAAACAGTGTGTGGAGTTCAATGACATGATGATGAAGAGAGAACAGCAGCCTATTGTCACTCAACCATGCATAGATACCATAGATGGCATTACTCTTTCACGAACAATGGTATTGAAAATGGCAGATCATCTGAAAGAGTTCACAAATGATGTGTCATGAACAGCTGGTCTGGAAGCTGTGCTACCACTGTGTAGAAATGCACGTGTCATGCTTCGAAGAAATATTGATGTCGATTGAGGTCTTGTAAATGGTGCCATGGGATACATCCAAGAGTTCCTGCACAATGTACAGGTACAGCTGCAGAGTTTGTAGTTGTAAAATTTGACAACTGTGAAATCCCTCACCCAACAGACAGAGTAACAGTCAAGTTTGAACTTGTGAAAGACATATATGTGACAAGGAAACAGTTTCCATTGTGTGCTGCTTATGCAGTCTCCATACACAAGTCACAAGGCCTCAGCCTTGATAGTGCCATAATAGATATAGGCACTGGTATATTCAAGGATGGCATATCTTATGTTGCCCTGTCTCGTGTAAGACAAAAATTTGGGGAGGCAGTATAGCACAGTGGTTTAAGGCTTTGAGCTGCAAATCTGGTGACGTCCAGCAGACCAGACCTGGGTTTGAATCCCACAGCTTCCACTTGCATACTGTGTGCCCTGAGCAAGTCACTTAACTTCCCTGAGCTCCCAGGTTGCACCTGTAAAAAACCTTTCAGCTTAGTGTGTCTCACCTGGTTAAATAACTAAACAAAAAAGAATTGTCTGGAGTACACATAGTGAAACTGGCAGAAAGCAAAATACGTGCTAACACAAAATGTATAGTTGAGTACAACAGATTGTGTACATTGTACCAACCAAATGCTCCTTTACTACCAGTTTCCAAATATGCATCTGTCACAGCAATTACAATCTATGAAGGACACAAACTGAAAAGACAGTGTACTAAGATTCCACAGTCATCACCTGACTACTCGATGAAAGAGCAATCTCTTAAGAAACTATTCGCTTCTCCCCCTGTGAAAAAATATATTGGAGTCAACACACTCCCAACATTTGACAACAGTACAGGAGTCAACTGCTATGCAAATGCAACTATGCAAGCACATCTCCACATCCCTGAGTTTGCTAATGTGTTAAACTATAGCCCATCAACACCTGTCAGAGGCATTAAAGAGAGTCATAAGAGGTACTCAAGATGAGCTGCCCAGTTTACAAAGCTTGACGCCTCTACGGCTAACTCTTGGTTAATATGCAGGGCAATCTACCTTTGCTAACAATGCACAACAAGATGTCACAGAGTTCATAATGGGAATAATAAACAGTTTAGCAGATGATGGCATAGATCTGCGTCAACACTTCAAAGTTGACTATGTGTCCAAGTACACATGTTTGTCATGTGGACACAAAGAATAACAAACAACTCAGGATATGCTGCAGCTCTCTGTCTATGTTCCTGAACAGAGAACTGTGAAATTCTGCAAGTTATTTGCTAATGCAGAAACTGGTTGGCTCTGCCTGCCGGAGATGTGATCAGTCTTGTGTATGCTCTCTGAGAGTTACATATTCAAGCTCATGCATTATTATTGCACTACAGTGCTTTAACTCTCAAGACGTGAAAGTCACAATGCCAATTTCACACTTCATTGCTGGAAGAACTATGTCCTCAGGTACTCAATTTGTTCCGCATGCAATAATCTTCCATTACAACCTATCCATTCACTCTGGACACTATGTCCCTTGGCGAAGATTCAGAAAGGGATGGGTGGAGTGCAATGATACAGTATACACCCCTAAAGGAAAGACTCCCAAGAAATCTAAAGGATGCATATGTCATAATACTCCACTGCACCAATGCTGCATAACGTATGGAAGAGTGATGCTATCTAATCACAGCATATCAGTAAACCAGTGTATCTGCAAAAATAACATTGCATCTGCATATCCCACCCAGATATTTTTTCTCAACCACCAATGTACATACACATTCCCCTTACAACCTTCATTGAACACTACTAGTTCTGATGACACCCATGGTGACCAATGTGTTCTACTTGTTGCACAAAATCACCACAGCCCATGCTGGTTTACCAGATTTCTCTGCTTTTGAAGAAAGAGAACACAACAGTACAGCAATGCAGCTACCTGTGGCACACAAATCCCTGTGTATCAAACTGCTACCCTCATAATTTGGATGCAAAACAAGACTGTTTTGATTATTAATCACAACTGAATTTCAAAATCATTCTATTGTGATATTCAGCATTTACAACTTAGATATACTCAAAACAAAAAACTGCATTATTACTGTTCAAGTAGACTTGGGGGTATTGAACTGTAATCAATAGCCAGTCAGTCATATCTTTTTGCAGATGCCTTACTTAACGTTACATAATGCAGCACATATTACTGTGTACTCACTTGTGTCACAGTACTATCTTACATGGAAATGACAAATTCATGAACCAATTGAAACACTTCTCAGACATGCAACAACTGTTCTAAACATATTGAATTGATAATCCTACTTGTTTCAACAACACACATCAGGTAAAGTTCTGACTCCTTTTCCTGTTGTTGTCTACATTCCTGATCATTACTATGATGCTTACTAAATTGACTTCTGCCAAATCCAAGCAGACTCGAGGGCACTGGATATTTCTCAACATCAGTTAGTAAGTTATGTCTTGGCAAATGTAGCTATCACACCCACATTGAGAGTATGACTGCCTACACCATTGTGTCATCTCTAGTAGTATGCTTTAATTATTGAAAACAATGTGATAGAATTTTCTATCACTGTTCTTGCACTCTGAACACTGAATATGACATTGTCTGTCACTGGTCTATGACTTACAACACTGGATATGACAAACCATTGACAATGAATGTGACTCAGACGTGTACATATGTATATAATACTGAGCTTCAATATGAATGTACATAAGTTTAATAGACTAGAAATGTGCATCTTTGTTTTAAAAAAACAGTACATAACTATAACTTTCTTTGTTTACTGCTGTTCCAAACTATTTCTGTGCACTTAATGGTATTGCATTACATCAAGTGCTACTATTGATAAAAGTAATACCTGATAAAAGAGATCTATACGTGTGGTTTTCTGGCCTATTCCAACTGTATAATTAATCTTTATACATCTGTCCAGAAGTATACAAATCATAACATATCACAAAATACAAAATCACACATGCCCACACAATGCAAAGCATCATGGGCTGCATATGCAAATCACCACAGAATGTTATGCTGGTTCAACTTTAAGCAGAATTGCATGGTGCCGAAAGGCCTCTCACACAGTTTGCAAAGGGTGCTAACAGATGACATAGACATGTGTTTCGTCCAACCAGGACTCATCAGTATGCCTCATCTGTTTGACACCCCAGTAGAATGAACCAGGTACCCTAAGACGGTCTGTCTGGGTTATGTTGTGGTGAGTTATGTTGTGGTGAACCCATTAAAATAAAAAACTATTTAAAAGACAAATTTTTGTATTTTCTTGAAACCTGGCTTCCCGGCCAAATGCCCTTTGGGGTAACCCTTGCCTCTTTGTCTTTTAATCACAAAATACTTACAATGATTGTATACTTCTGCTATACAATGCAAACAATTGGTGTGCTCTTGCAGTAACAGGATCATCCATATTTTTGGAGGTCGGATGAGGAATTTTTTTCCCAGTTCAACAAATAAATAATACTTTTAAAAACTCATTTTATCAGCTTTACCAACAATATTGACATGAGTACCCTCACCACACCATAAAATACAAAACAAATGTTGCATATGTCTGTGATAGTTTCATTTTGTTTTACTACTTAACATTGCAACATCTAACTTACAATAAATAACTGCTACTTTAACATAAGTAGTGGCAACAAATATCAACATATCACTAATTTGCTACAATAGTACTTATATCAGAAATGAAAAAATATCACGCATTTAACTGAAACAAAATAGGATAGCAGAAAATTAATCTTCATAATGTAATTGTTGATTTTTAACTAAACGTATTTGCTCATATATAAAGTATCTCCACCAACCATGACACCACTAAATAAATTTACACATGTGGTAATACTGTAGGAAAATGTAATAATGCTAGCATAACAAACACATTACATTTCTTACTTTATCATGTGAACATGTAGTCAAAAATTAGGTACCATTAAAGATAGGTCAGTTAGTAAATATCAGTATTCCAGCCAGTTGCCCAAAATCACCACTTTAATGTTCAAAACCACATGTTAAATAATATTTTGTTACTATCCAATTTTTTAACCTGGAAGTGGTAACTGAAACTAATAATGAACTACTGTTAACAGACACATAACTAATAAAACTCAGCAATAAATGTAGAGAAAATAACATTTAACAAAATATTATCAAGCATAAACACCCATACAACCCACTTTTCAAATAGTTTAAATTCTTACTTCTTAACATAATGTGTGTACAAAAAAATACGTATAGAAAGGAAACACTGTATGTCAACTCAGAGAAATGGCAACAAACAAAATACATCCTGAGAAGTGATGACAGAAGTAAGCAACTAATGTTTTTTTTTGCCCATCCCAAGAGCAACCAAACAATTCAGACTATATATATATATATATATATATTAATGCTGGTTAAATAATAAACTAATTATTAACCTAATTCTATGTCTCCTGAGTTTTATTTTCAAGCAGTTACTGTTATGGGCTTGTAATACTGATCGCCTCTTCTATTGCACTGTGGCTGCATAGAACTCACTATGCAGACTAAGTAGAACAGTAGCAACACCACCTCCTAGAAATGGTCAACGGGGGGAGAGGGGGGAGGTGGTGCAGACACCTAACCAAGTGTCTCATGGGACAGATCTCACATGGGTGCAGAGTCACAATACTATCAATTCTTGTCAAGTAACTTGTTTCATCCCCTCACACCTCACAGATAATGAGCAGAAATTCCGAGTATCAGAGTGTACACTCAGTATCAATCAGCAATGTGCCATGTCTACTCATGATTCTGTGACCACACCTGTTGATAAAGTCATTGCAAATTTTCACAAAAAAGGACACATGTTCCCTTTCTGGCTCTATACCTACATGAGAAGATATATCTCAGTGTGCCTTGCAATGTGGCCCATAAATTGAGCCCAACTCACAAGGCCTGTAGCTTGCAATCTGCATCTTCTCATGCAGGTTCTTCAGATTTCTGTAACAGACTTTACATAGACTGCCACCACAGACATTGCCACCTATTTACAAAAGTACCTCAGATATTTGCAGATAGATCTAATACTTCCTCCATTTCTACAGTACAACCAGCATACACAAACCCTTTAGAATTTCTGTGAAATTTTTGGCAATATCTGACAATGTCTGTGCATACACCTGTGCTTGCCACATGTACCCACAGGTCACCAGACTAGGTTGCATGTCAGAACACACATTGCAATTACCTGACCCAATTGCAATGAATAACAAATCCAGTGTGACCTATCCAAGATTGAAGAAATGCAACATAACTTCTGTACCAGAATGACATCAGCTACTGTCAACTAATGTGTTCCACTCCCAATTACCAACTAACTGGGAGCATATAACTCAGTCACAGGACAACTTACGATGACAGGAGTCAACTCGGAGCATTATTTTGGTAATCCATCATCTACAGTACTAAAACTGTCAATACATGTATGGAGGCAATCTTTAAAAATCTCTAAGCAACTAGGTAATATCCCTTTGTGGCTGTATCCCCGCATTTACATCACAGCACCATAGACAAGCAAAAAGAAATAACTGGAAGCCATCCATCTGTCTACACCCCTGAGGCTGAAACACACCATCAGAGCTATGACCCAGAGAAGATTTCTTTTGATGTGAATGTCGACATGACTGGGTGAGTAAAAGGTGGGGTGAGCATCCAACAGTGTAAACAAACCCACACTGTTATATGTCTTTTTCGTTAACAGTTGAAATTAAACATAACTGTCACAGGCAAACATCT
The DNA here is from genome assembly GCA_016271365.2 of Neoceratodus forsteri. Classification (NCBI taxonomy): domain Eukaryota; kingdom Metazoa; phylum Chordata; order Ceratodontiformes; family Ceratodontidae; genus Neoceratodus; species Neoceratodus forsteri. The sequence goes on from CM028133.1 coordinate 783,681,890, forward strand.
CTCCCCAAACCAAGAAAAAATTGACAGTTACTTCAAACCTAGCATCTAATGCTTCAGTCAATTCTAAAACATGCTAGCAACAATGATACCTGACTGCCAGTCACCCACATTCAGGGTGGCACTATTTTTTAACTGCACATCAGGCCCGATTCTACAAGGGATATGCCTGGCATAGCTGCAGATGCACCATGTAGAATGCTGCATGTGGCAACTTATTCCACCACTTACAACATGCACGATTCAACATGGTGATCCACGACATGCTGCAAGCAACATGCAACAAACAGCAGTTACACCACATCAACCCCCTGCAACTTGGCGCTAGAGGGTTTACGGAAGCACTCACACCCCATCTCACAAAGGCAGCCATAAAGTGCCCACATCAACATTCAACAAGAACCCATGGAGGAGATCCAGCAATGTAAGATATACCATTATTCAGCTGGCTTAACTTACGCATGCTCCAGAGATCTTGTTGACCCATCAACTGCGCTGTGGAAATATGCACTGTGACCCCCCCACCATGCTGAGCACTCTCCAGCAGTGCCCCACAGGGCTACCCATACCTCCCAGACCCCTGAAACAGCAGTAGGCAGGAAGCCATGCAAGGCAGCACTGCCATCCCTCACCCATGCCCCAAACAGCAACTCACCCACAACATATAAGGCACACAACAGCCCTGGTAGTCTAGTGCAACCCCCCAAAACTGTATAAATATAAAATTAATTCCATCCCCGGTTCTGTGGTAGTCTAGTACCCCCCCACCCACCTGAACTGGACAACAATAAAATTAATCCAATCCCAAATCCCTGGTAGCGTATTGTTCCCCCACCCCACCATGCCACCCACCCAGCACCTCCCCCCACCCGGCCCCAGTCAGCAACTGGCACAACCCACCCCTCACCTCCACAGCCACCTGCCTACTGAGTGCAATATTAGCATCACTGCACAGACGCACTCAAAACTTAATTTCTGAACACATCTGTGCAGTAGCACTAATACTGCACTCAGTCACCAGCTGGGTGTGGAGGTGAGAGGTGCACTGTGCCAGCCACCAACTGCGGACGGGTGGCACAAGGTGCAGGGTGCACTGGCATGGCAGAGTAGAAGGCTGTGGGGTGGAGGAACAATAGACTACCAGGGACTCAGGATTGGATATATTTTATAATTGTCCAGTTCAAATGCAGAGAGGGGGACACTAGACTACCACAGAAATGAGTATGGAATCAATTTTATTTTTGTGCAGTTTGGGGGAGGGTGGGGGTTGGGGAAACACTAGACTACCAGGAAATCAGGGATGTAACTCTTGACCAAACCACCAAGAGACACATCTGTGGGATATTGCCTTTCCTCCCTCCAAATTTCAAGTTAAAAGACCAAACCGTTCCCAAGATATTCAATATCAAAGTTTACTAAAATTTCCCTATCTATTACATTATAAAAAATCTGGCCATCTTGTCCCTGTCTCGGGATCAAAGAAGGTGATAAAAGAATCTCACTATCAAAGAATTTGCAGGCTCACGAACAAAGATTTAAAAACTTTATAAATCAAAACATTTAAGGAATTGCAGTAAACCACTACCATTATTCAATACAACAAAGCCCCCTGAGTAAAACCCACCCTCATTTGACTTCCTAGAACACCCCTGGGCTGAGAAAATTGATTTTTAAATTGGGCCATCTCGTCCCTCTCTCACGATGCACAATCATGATCAAAGAATCTCACGATCAAAGAATTTGCAGGCTCATGAACAAAGAATGAAAAATAGTGAAACGTGAATGTTTCACTGATTTGAACCGAACCAATGGCATGCCTTGATAAAACGGACCCTTCTGAGCAAAACCCACCCTCATTTGTGTCCCTAGCCCACCCCTGAGCCAAGACATTAGTGTTTTTAGGTCGTGATGCAAGATCGCGATCAAAGAATCTCACAATCAAAGAATTTGCAGGCTCGTGATCAAAGATCGTCAGTGAGCCACGAATTAAGATTTTAAAAGCTTATAACTCTATTTTTTGACCAGTTTGGATGGAACCAAAGCCATGGCTCTACAGATCGGGGTCCCCTGAGTAAAACCCATTGAAGTTTTACTTCAGAAGTGACCCCTGAACTGAGATATTTGTGTTTGTGTGATCGGGAAACTGAAAACAAGATGGCAGACGTCACAGTCAAAGAATTTTTGAAATTCCTCGGGAACAAAGATTCTTGAACCATGAGGCTACAAATTCTTTGACCGCCATGTGGGACAAGATGGCCAGAACCCCCATTCTTTGATCGCAAGATATACATACAAATTTTCCCATTGACTTATAATGGGAACATAAAACTGCCATAACTTTTGAATGCCATAATATTTTTTCACCAAACAAAAAACAGCATGTTCAGCCACCAAAGCTCTTTCAAATGAGCCATCTCACACTGTGGCATACCACACAATGGCTGTGCAGGACCACATTTAGAATACCAAAAGGTGATTCCAAAATTGGATAATTTTGCTTTTTTCAGAGCTTTCATACACAAAGACCGGAACTCTGACCGAAATGCAATTTGGCAATTCAAGAGATCTAGTGCCCCCAGCATGTGTACCAAATTTCAGCTAAATCCATTGAATGGGTCCAAAGTTATTAACATCCAAACTTTGACTTTAGTATGTAACTGGCAGCTCAACACTAACTATAGTGGCGTGACAGCGCCACTATAACATATATATATATATTTATACAATGGGGTGAATGATAAATAAGTGTGATAAAAACATGTATTCTCACTGCGGTGTGATATCTCACTGTGGTGACATCACCACAGTGAGATATCTCCAGATATCTCACTGTGGTGGCATCACCAAGGTGAGATATCTCCAGATATGTCACTGTGGTGATGTCACCACAGTGAGATATCTCACTGCTACCTGCAACTAACTCAGTTAGCATTGCAAAGGACACTCACCTGTGTCCCATAGTGTTTCTAAGACTCCCAGCCCATTACTGTGCTGATCGCAACTTGACTACAGCCTGCATTCTAAATGACACTGCTTCACAAAACAGTTTGTTTCTCACTGTGGATCTATGACCGGTGTTTGACAAAATGTTTGTTGAATGGCTGGACAGCAAAACCTTCATGTCGACTGCATTTGTGGTCGGCAGATGGTTTCCAGGTTGGAACCTTGTTTTTTTCTGAGAGCTTCAACCCTCGAACCCCCCCAAGTGGGGGGGCTGTGCCCCGCACCCCCCCACACTTTATATTATCAACTCTGAGACAGAGCTGATTTGGGGAGGGGGTGAAAATCCCCTGAATGCAGTGCCTGGGTCCAGCGACCATCTGTATGTAGTCGCTGTACTGACAGTTGCTGTAAATGTGTCACTGTCGGTGGTGCATACCTCTCACTGCTACCTACAACTAACTCAGTTAGCATTGCAAAACACACTCAGCTGTTTCTCACAGTGTTTCTCACACTCCCAGCCCATTCAGAAAAATGCACACACAGAAAGAGCAAACAACACACAGAAACAGGAAAACATAACAATACTTCTGAAGCTCCTACCCCATTGTATAAACAGCACACATGATGTGCAGATTGTGTGCTATAAAAAATATTCTCACTCCTGCATCATTAGCTCTGGATACTCTCACTCATGCCTTTGGCACTCGTGAGTATCCAGAGCTCACTGTGCAGGAGTGAGAATATTTCCCATATCACACTGCTGCCCATCATGTATCCTCTAGATAGATTTTATATATATATATATATATACACACACACACACACACACAACACAGGGGTGAGAGGTTTCTCAGTAGGATATCCTGTGTTATTTCCACTGCAGTGAGAATAAATCCTGAAGACATTTATCCACACTCTGCTGATGTCACCAGAGTGAGAATATCTGCACTGCAGCTTGCATTCTAAATAAAACTACTTCAGAAAACAGTTTCTCTTTCTCACTGAAGCTGCAACTTACTCAATTAGCTTTGAAAAAGACTTACCTGTGTCCCACTGTGTTCCTAACATTCCTAGCCCTTTACTGTGAAGATCTTAGCTTCAAAACAACCTGAATTCTAAATGAAACTCTTTTACAAAGCAGTGTCTGTTCGTCAGTGCTATCTGCAGCAGTTTGTCTTTCTCAGTGAGCCTCTGACTCACTCAATTAGCTTTGCAAAACACACTCACCTGTGTTTCTGACTCCCAGTCCATTCAGAACTTGCGCGTGCACACACACACACACACACACACACACACACTGACAGCACACACAGAATGAGCAGGAAACACACAGAATCAGAAAAAATGTTCCTAAAGCTCTCACCCCTGTGGTATAAATTGCACACATGATGGGAAGATCATGGGATATGGAAAATATTCTTACTCCAGCAGAGTGAGCTATACATTCTCACTTGCGCCTTCAGCACTCATGAGAATACAGAGTTCACGCTGCAGGAGTGAGAATATTTTCCATATCCCATTCCTGCCCATCATATATCTCCTATATACTGTATGCAACTGGTGTCTAGATAAACAGAGTGTGATAAATCCATTTATCAGTCACTGTGTGGACAAATTTATCCACATAGTGATTATATCATCACCTGTTTATCCACACAGTGACTACATCATTGATCACCACCTGTGCTGCCTGCTCAGTAGTACTGCCACTCAGTTTCACTTTCACCTTCTCACAGTTCTCTTTACAACTGAAGCTATCGCAGTCCCAAAGACTCACAAAATGCACACCCAAACCAAATCCCCCAACCCCCAAAACTGAAATCACATTTTAAATGAAAACTTTCTTACGAAAAAAAGCAATCTTTTCCTCTTTATCAGCACAGCAACCCTGCAAAACAAACACAACAACCAGGCACAGAGAAAAAACATTGAAAGGAACTTAATAAAATATAACAAAACTGAACCAAAAAATTCTGTTGCATATTCGTGGGGTGCCTGGCGGGAGGTTACTCGAGGTCACAGGCAACTGTACACATAACTTTATTATCCCACAGGCGCCCCCCACATATCTCATATATATATATATATATATATATATATATGATGTATAGGCACGGTTGTGCCCCCATAGTTAGGGTTGAGTAGGCAGTTTAATGTTAAACCTCAACTTTTGCACTTTAATAGCTTTGCAACCATTTAATGGATTTGCGTGAAATTTTGCATGCACAGTCTCATGTGGCAGTTCTCTTGACATGCCAAGTTTCTTTCTGTTCAGGTTTGCAGATTTCGAGCTGCGTATAGTGCAAAATTTTAAAATTCACCTTTTTTCATATTTTTTTTTTCATTGTGCTGCACTCAGACAGTTTGGAATTGTGGTCTGAAATTTTCAAGGTACAAAGGTCTTGACCCACAGAACTAAATTTCACTAATTTGGTGAAGAAATATTAATCTGTTCCAAAGTTATTTAAATGTAAAGTTTTGGGTTCTGAGCATGCTCAGTACAGTCTTTTGGGTAGCTTCCTGGAACGGTAAAGGAATTTGGTCTCATAAAAAAGGATTCTTTATCTTGAAGGTTCAATCCTTTTTCATGAGAAAAAAATCCTTTTTTGTGAGCCATCATCTTCTTTTGTAATTTTTCCACACACAAAACTGTCATAACCATGCACAGAGATGTCTTCTACATACATTCAAACATGTACCGTGCTCACTGGGAGTTGATGAGCTTCATCTTGTGTTTTTTAATAACGCCCATGGCCTCAGAACATCTTTTTTAACTATTTAAATCCTTTATCCAGACTTGCTAAGTTCCTTTTTTGTGAGTCCTTTTTTGTTCTTGTGAAAAAGGAAATTGTCTCGCAAAAAAGGATTTAAAAAAAATCTAAGTCTGAAAACCTTTTTCATGAGATGGAATTCTTTTCTGTGACTATGAAAAAGGATTCGAGGATAAGAAATCCTTTTGCAAAAAAGGATTAAAAAAACTACATATGAAATCCTTTCTGGCAAGATGCAATTCTTTTCTGTGACCATGGCAAAGGATTTGTGGAAAAGGATTCATTTTCCATGAACCCTCCAAAGCATTCATGGAAAAGGATTCCCACTCATGAAACAGGATTTCTGTGCCTTTTTCCAATGCTGTCATTATATATCCTTGGTGTACATACAAACAGAGGTGAGAAAGAATAAGTGCCTCAGCTGGAACTTGAAACCAAGCCACTCGGAATACCGTTCCAATTGTGCTAACCAGCTGTGCCACTGAGACAACTGGAACCTGAGCTGTCCCCGAGCACATTACTCTTTCTCAAATGCACAACCCAAGGGCAACACAAATGTTTACTTGTAACAATCACACCAGAGTGTGGGGTGCATATTTTATGGAACACATACAAATACATATCCCTGGTGTCCCGTGGCACCCCCACCCTCTGATCCCAATATTTATAATAATGTTCAACCCCATTTGTGGTTAGTGCTACCCCCACCCTTCCATGTCCCTATATTGTATATCCCTGGTTTCTAGTGGCACCACCCACACTCTGATCATCATATTTATAATATTTTGTCACCCCATTTTAAGTTTAGTTTTTTTTTTTGTTGACTGGGTAAGTGCAGTAGATAATTCCTGCCTATTTTCAGGCACAACCCGGGGGTGGGGGATACAGATGAATGCCAATTGACTTTGAACCAGATTAAGCTGTTGGTGGTATTTTTAGTGAATGAGGGAAATTTGGCCAGGACACCGGGGAAATTCCCCTACAATTTTTGATAAGTACCATGGGATCTTTAACATCCACCTGAACTACCACCAATCCAGGCAGATGAGACCTCAGTTTAACATCTTATCTGAAAGATGGATTAAAGACCATTGATGGTTAATAGTACCCCTACCCTCCCATGTCCCTGAATTGTATATCCCTGATATCTAGTGGCACCCCTCACCCTCTGATCCCCATATTTATAATAATGTTTAACCCATTAGTGGTTGGTGATACCACTCACCCTCCCATGTCCATGTCAATCTGCAAATAAAAAAACTGTTCCTTGATGTCATTTTTTTACATGTAAAAAAAGTCCACCACCGATCACACCTGCACCACCCACCCAACCTCCCACTATGCAGCCACTACCCCACACCCCCTTGATCCCCCTCATGCCCTCACTCACCTGAACTGCCAAAAGACTGAAGATTACAGATGCAGCGTATTTAAATTCCGCCGGCAAAGTGAATGCGAAGTGGGCACTTCGCAGTGCCACTCCGCTATGCAGACTGGACAATGCAAAGTACTCACTCTGCCTTGTCATTACTACTTCACGTTAAGGTGGAATGGCAATGCAAAGTAAGGTGAAGTCATTGTTTTTAATGGACTTTGTGTTCCTCATTATGATTCTAAGTGAGCCACTTGGTGTTTCAGATTTGGCAGCCCCCCACACACATCACATGGCTTACAGTACTGTAAGTCACATGCTCTTTAGCTAGGCAGGAAGAAAGTGAGTCATACAAGCAGACACTTTTACTTTCTCCTGTACAGTCAGAGAGAGAGTAGTGTGTTTTTTGACTGCTGATACTTTGAGATCAGAGCGAGGAGAAGATTTAAACTTTGATTTAGACCCAACAGCTTTTTTAAAAGCTACATTTTTTTGTCTTTTCTGTACTCTTTTTTACTTAATTTGTTTTTTCTGTAAATTTAATTTTTCTTACCTTTATAAGTAGTTAGTTGTTTGTGTCTGAGTGACTGTGTGTGTAGTGTGTGACAGTGTGAGTATTGATTGCTCAGACTGAGGGAGCTCAGTAGGAGAGATGGACCAGGGTGAGGGAATGTCTGGGGCAGGGACAGCTCTGGGAGAGTGTGGTAGTGGTAAGTGTCGTACCATGTGCATGTGTGGAGGGCATTGGCACCCATTCCTGTTGGACTGCTCAAAACTTGTGAGTGCCCCCCCAGAAGCAGGACCAGCACTTCCTCCTGTCCTGACTCTGAGGCAGTTGAACCACCACCACCAAGTCCAGCACCAGGTCCTCTGAAGCAGGATGTGCTTGTTCCCCTGGGCCCAGGTGTGGAGCCCATCCCTGTTCAGCACCATGACCGGCTGGCTGCCAGTTCGTCTGGCCATCTCCTGCCTGTGCCTGGTCCTCCCCACACCTATGTTGTTTGGCAGTTTTTTGACTGTGTTGGGTGGACAGCAGTGTGGTCAAGTGCCACCTATGAGAGGTGGAGGTGCACCGTGGCCTCCGGGGGACTCACCTGGGGACTGGGGACCAGCACACCCATATGCTCAATCACCAGCAGTTGGAGTGGCAGGCTGCCACAGAACAGACCATGCCTGCACCTGCTGTCCATTCTGTGGCAGAGGGTGCAGCTGTGCATTGCAGCATCCCTAAAAAGATGAGGGCCACAGCAACACCTGCTGCTCCATCAGCATGCCCACCCCAACCCCACCACCAGTAGGTCAGCCTGTAGAATGTGTGGACCCCAGAGAACTGCATGTAACACAGGCTGACTTGGCAGTTCTCTGGAGTGCTGCCAAGGATAACAATGAGAAGGTGAGTGCTGTGGAACAGCAACTGGATCATATAGAGGGACATCAGTTGCAAATTATGTCCATGCTGGAACTGCTGCTGGATCACCATGGGATCCCACATTAGTTTATTTTTTCCTCACACCATGTGCCACCCACACCTTCCTTGCTGTGTTATAAAATGTATTCCTCCACCATCCCCGACCCTTGAATGTAATTATGCCCTTTTTTGTTATCTTCTGTATGCGTGACACTTTGTATTCTGAGCAGTGCAAGTATACTGTACTAAACTGTATGTGTGCAGTCAGTCTTCTTTCCAGTCTGTGTATGTACTGCAGACACTGTCCAGCTCCCTGACTTAAAAACAAACATTAATGAGTACAATGGTGGGATGGTGAAGCATGGAGAGAAACTACAAAACAGGCTTGCAATACATCCAAGTAACTAGAAAAAAAATTAATGTTGTGATTCGTAACGTGAATGATCATGAATCATGATTTGTGACTGCATTTGTGATCATGATGATAAAGAATGTGATTTGTATCACAAGTGACTCATGATGATGGTCCTGACTTAAAAACACATATTAATGAGTACAATGTTCATGCAGAATTAAGCACCACACCTGTCCAGTACTCTGAAGGGAAGCCAAAGAAACAACTGTGACTTAAGTTACAGATGGAGACTGGGCCCTAAAGAGATGCAAATGCACAGACAGATTAAGATTGCACTGTGCACTGAAGAGATGCAGACACAAAGGCATAACACCTAACCAGTGCTCACCATCAGAAATTCAAATATGGAAAAGAATACCTTTGCCGGTAGGGGTGGTCCCGGGGGGGGGCAGTGTACTGCACTGCTGCAGTAACAGTCACTAGTACTAGTACCAGTAAAGATACCACAAAGAAGTACAAAAATCACACACCTGCAGTGGATAGCAGCTTCACATTGCTGAAATTATTATGTGGCACAATAAAAGGTGTCTGATTTGATGACACGCGTCACACACATACTCACACACACACACCAAGTGATGCATAGCAAATTGAAAACTTCAGTAATATAACCACATATTTTAAAGAAACTAGAATTATGCACTGCTGCACCACAACAATCAGCAAAAAAATGGCAAGAAATATTAAAAATATTACTGTGTGTACATTAATACAGTTATACAAGAAAAATATCACCAAAACAGAAAGCACTGTCTTTTTCTCCAAGTTAATCTACCTATACCACAGAATCGCCCCTCCCCCAAAGCACACTTCCACTGTCTCTCAGTACGCAGACTGAATGTTGTACATTAACATTCAAAATCCATACACAAACAATAAACGCTGGATGATATGAGCACAGGAGGGTTTCCTATAATCGATGAACTAAAGTTTCAGCAAACAAAATGACTCAAAAAGGCTTTTTTAACAGCTTGTTGAAGGTTTGAATCGCAGAAAGCTCTCACAGCAGATTGTCTCCTACAGCTTCCTACACACACTTTCCAAAACTGAGGCTGTGCAGAACAATCTAGAGCCCATGTGACCTGAAATCCCATGAATCACTGCAAAATTCGCCTTTGGAGCTTAAAAACAAGGTGAAGTGAGGCAAAGTACATTGTTTTCAATGTACTTCGCCTTAAGAATCGGTGGAGTAGTGGTTTGGGAAGGCAGAGTAACGCAAAGTCAATGTTTTCAATGGACTTTGCATTACCCATTAATATCGCAAAGTCCTCTGCTTCGTGTTGTGGAGCACTCCACGAATTTGCCTTCACTCCGCGAATCACTCCATGGAGCGAATTGTGGCCACCTCGCCCATCACTACTGAAGATCCACCTTCTAATCAAAGATACATCTTGCTACTGCAACCAGCAACTGCTGTCTAACAAGTAAGGTAACTGTGGTTCAATGTATTTTCCAGCCACAGTTACTCAACTTGTCAGACAGCAGTCACCGGTTCAACAGCAAGGCATGTCTTTGATTGGAAGGAGAATGGTCTTCAATCTGTTAACGGTTCAGGTAGTGAGCATATGAGGGGATCAAGGGTGTGGGGAGGTGGGTGCACAGTGAGAGGTCGGGTGGGTGGTGTGGGTGTGATCTGCAGCGGAATTTTTTTACAGGTTAAAAAGAACATGATATCAAGGGATGGTTTTCTTATTTGCAGGTTAACATGGACATGGGAAGGTGGGGTTACCACTAATCACCAATGGGGTGACAAATTATTATAAATATGGGGATCAGATGGTGGGGGTGCCACTAGACACCAAGGATATGTACTAGGGATATGGTAGGGTGGGGGGGTGCCACTAACCACCAATGAAGTGATAAATTATTATAAATATGGGGATCAGAGGGTGGGGGGTCCTGCTAGACACCAGAGATATGCTCTAGGGACATGGGAGGGTGGGGGTACCACTAACCACAAATGGGGTCAAAAATTATAATAAATATGGGGATCAGATAGAGTGGAGGGTACCAGAGTGCAGGAATAAATATTTTGTTTAAAATCTATAAAAAATGACAGGGTGAGGGATCTCACTAGCCTACAGGGATATAAATTTTTCTAAGGATTGAAAATTGGAGGGTGGGGGGGCACCACTGACACCAATGACCACTATTATGTAGCAGTGGAAAAATGGCAGGGTAGGGGTGCCACTAGACACTGGGGCTATTCAGTTAAAATTAATGGGGAACTGGCCACAGTTGTTGAGTGGGTGGTTCCACTGGCTACCAGGGAAGAGACAAATTTATTTTTTCTGAAACAATATATGAACAACTTATATATGTGTAGGAGCGTAGAGTCCAAATGACCCTGTGCTCCCATATCAAAGGTGCATGGGAGTGCAGGGTTCCACTTCCACAACAAATTGCTGGAACAGAATGGATGGAACAAGCAGTCTTTATCTGCCATCCAAAGGACCTGTGCTCCCACAGCCAAATAAGGATATTATTAAACTATCTCAAAAAGTAAGGAAATAAGTTGCAAAAAAACTTTGTTAATGCTCCAGTTAGGGTCAAAGCAACAAAAGTTGGGAAATGTTGCATTTGGGTATCCAACCCTAATACCCCCCCCCAAAGCAGGCAGAAGAGCAGGTGTGGGGTGTACCTTGTGCTTCTCAAACCTAACCCTTGCCCTGTTCTCATAAAGTTTACACATCTGACCGTATATAAAGTACAAAATCACGCATGCCCATTCAATGCAAAGCATCATGGGCTGCATATGCAAATCGCCACAGAATGTTATGCTGGTTCAACTTTAAGCAGAATTGCATGGTGCTGAAAGGCCTCTCACACAGTTTGCAAAGGGTGCTAACAGATGACATAGACACGTGTTTCATCCTACCAGGACTCATCAGTATGCCTAGTCTGTTTGACACCCCAGTGGAATGAACCAGCTACCCTAAGATGGTCTGTCTGGGTTATATTGTGGTGAACCCATTAAAATAAAAAACTACTTAAAAGACAAAGAACCTCTGTGTGCAAACACTGAGGCAAGGGTTACCCCAAAGGGCATTTGGCTGGGAAGCCAAGTTTCAAGAAAGTACAAAATCACACATGCCCACACAATGCAAAGCATCATGGGCTGCATATGCAAATCACCACAGAATGTTATGCTGGTTCAACTTTAAGCAGAATTGCATGGTGCCAATATATATATATATATATATATATATAGATAGATAGATAGATAGATAGATATACAGATATACAGATATACACACACACTACTACTAGTCTGTTGTGTCATCTTTACAGTTGGGGTTCATAGATAATTTCTTTGTTTTGCACGCTTTATATTCGGTGTTCAGATTACAACTGCATTGCTGACATGTGTTGCTGTTCTATGGTCTACTGCAGATTGATTGTTCAATGTTTTAAAATAGTAAGTTGATTTGTGTGTTGTCCTGTGTGTGGTGCTGCATTTAAACTAGAGTTCAATGTCTAGGGACTGTAGAAGATGGCAAGTATCCTGACTTCTTCTGCAGATGTCTGGGGAGGGAGCAGTTATCCTTTCTTGTTTCAGATATGTCTGGGGGAGGAGGCAGGTATCCTCTGTTTTTCTGCAGATGTCTGGGGAGGGAGCAGGTATCCTGTTTTGCTCAGCAGATGTCTGAGGAGGGGACAGGTATCTGTTCTTCTTCTGCAGATGTCTGGGGCTGGGACAAGTATCCTCATGTTCTGAAGATGTCTGGGGAGAGGAAAGGAAGCCTCTCTTGTTTAGCAGATGTCTGTGGAGGGGGCAGGTATCCTCTTGTTCTATAGATGTCTAGAGAGGGGGCAAGTATCCTGTCTTCTCTTCTCCAGATGTCTGAGGATGGAGGCAGGTATCATCTGTTCTTCCATAAATGCCTGGAGAAGAGGCAGGCATCCTTTGTTCTTCTGCAGATGTCCAGTGAAGGAATAGGTATTGTCTCTTCTCTTCTCCAGATATCTGCAGAGAAGGCAGGTATCCAGTCTTCTTCCACAGATGTCTGGGGAGGGAGTAGGTATCCTGCCTTCTGCAGAAAGCTGTGGAGATGGCAATGACATGGGTATCATGTCTTTTTCCCAGATGTCTTGGGAGATGGTCAGTATCCTGTAATCTGCAGATGTCGAGGGAGAATGTAGTATCCTATCATTTTCTGCAGATGTAGTCACAGCGAGTATCTTGTCCTTGAACAGATCTTGCCAACAGCTATACATTTTCACATACTCATCACCCCGGCTGGTTCAGTCCTGCTTATTCATCCCTTGGTCTTGGTCTTCAAAAGACCAGTCCTAATCCTTGAGTTTGAGAAGGGAGGGTGCCTTAGGGCTCCGTACTGGGACCAAACCTCTTTGTGAGTGACATTATGATGAGCTGGGAGGGACAGAAAGGTATGCCACTTTGCAGAGGACTCCAAAATCTGCAATAAGGTAGACATTCCAAAGGGGGTAGAAAGAATGTGCAGAAACCTTAGAAAACTCAAGGAGTGGTTGAGGTCATGGTAGCTGGGTTTCAATGCTTCAAAGATTGAGACCTACAAGTTCCTAAATGGAATACACAAGGTACAGGTTCAGGAACTGTTCCAAGTCTGAAAGCACACAAGAACTAGGGGGCACAACAGGAAGCTGAAGGGGGGCCAATTCAGAGGTAACACATGCAAGTTTTTCTTTACCGAGAGGGTGGTGGATGCATGGAACAGCCTTCTTCAGGTAGTGGTGGGGGCAAAAACAGTGGTAGGTTTCAAGAACACTTGGGACAGGTACAAATGCACTATTACACTGATTAGCAGTTAATGGAGGGGGGTAGGCCTATGGGAAGATTAGATGGACCACATGGTCTCCTTCTGTCATCACTTTCTATGTATCTGTGTAATGCAAAAAAATGCAAAATCATGCACCTAGGGCACAGAAACCCAGAGGCAGAGTACAAAATAGGAGAAGAGGTATTTGACAGTCGCCAAACAGGAAAGGGACCTGGGAGTAATCATATCTGATGACCTCAAGGTGGTGAAACAGGGTGACAAGGCAGTAGGTAGGGCCAGTGGGATGCTGGGGTGCATAGGGAGGGGCATCATCAGCAGAAGGAGGGAAGTGGTATTGCCACTGTATAGATCACTGGTGAGACCCCCACTGAGAGTACTGTGTCCACTTCTGGAGACTACATCTCAGGATGGACATAGATGAGGGGAGGCTGTCCAGAGGAGGGCAACAAAACCGGTGCAGGGACTGCATCAGAATCCTATGAGAAGAGTCTGAATAACCTCATTATTTAAGCAATAAGGCATGACCAAGAGTTATGTTAATGGTCTGTTAATCACCTTCTAGGGGTGTACTGTGGCACGAGGTGTAACCGAGTGCCACATGCCCCTAAACGGTGATTAACTGACCATTAACACAATCCCTGGGACTGCCTTATTGCTATTATAATAAAAAACATTTTTAAACAGTGTTAAACCTTCCTCTGCATATAGTTAAACTCTACATGTATGTTAATAAAAGATTAACATAAGGTTGTTAGAATGTTTGCAGCCAATCAGAAAGCTCTATTTCTCAGATCCTTTTTATAATTTATTTTATTTTTATTTTAGTCTTTGGTAACCGGGTAAGGCCCACTAGGCACAAGTGCCTGTTTTCAGGGGCGACCTGGGAGCAATGGGCGGTTAAGTGACTTGCTCAGAGTTACACAGTATGCAAGTGGAGGTTGTGAGAATCAAACTCAGGTCTGGTCTGCTGGATGTATCAAGCTCGTTCACACCTCGTTCCTCTAACCTCTAGGCTATACTACCAGCCCAATATGGTTATTGTGCCCTATGTACCCTTTTGCACCCTGTGTGCACCCTGGAAGACAGGAGGGAGAGGGGTACATGACAGAGACCTATAAATATATCATGGGGTTGAATAAGGTACAGGATGGGAGTATTTTTCTGAGAAAAAGATACACAAGAACAAGGGGACATGCAATGAAGCTGGAAGGGGACAATTTAGAAGAGATGTGAGGAAGTACAGTACTTCTTCACTGAAAAAGTGGTGGGTGCCTGGGAGAGTCTTCCAGCAGAGGTGGTGAGGGCAAAAAAATAGTAAGCTTCAAACATTCATGGGATAGGTGCCAAGGAACTTTAGTTTGAAAGCAAGGGTGTGAGGGAGCCAGAGATCAAGTAGAGTCTGTGATGACAGTATAGGCAGGGACAAATGGACAGAATGGATGGAACAAGCAGTCTTTATCTGCCATCAAATTCTATGTTTCTGTATTTCTATGTGCCATTGTGCTTTGCTGATCATTTTGTATACTGTTTCATTTTTCTGCATTGTAATTCAATAAAAATACACTGAAATGTAACACTGCCTTCTGCCTTTGGCTATTACATGAATGTTAGATATTTTGATTGACATGTGATATCACTGGAGGTGGGAGAGGGCGTGGCTTGTCTGAAAAATGGTGGATCTTTGGTAGTTTGGTTTTGGCCTTATTCAAAGGTGGCAACCCTAAAGAGAAAAGAAAAGAAACTAAACTAGTCAAAAACATTCAGAATTTGGTTCTGCATATGCAGAACAAGTACAGTTTTTTTTACATTTTTGCTTTAGCAGTACAAATCACTCTGACTGAGCTCTAAATATACAGACACTTTAACACACTTCCCAGAACTGCGCACAGCACAGTTCTCAGGGTCTATTTCCTTTTACATGGGACAGCAGCAGCACTGAAGGATTCGGCCCTTTTGTGAAGTTCCAATGGTCTTTGCCAGAACATTTTTAAATTCACAGCTTTGCAAAGTTGCCAAGACTGCAGAGTTCGACTTCGTAAAATGTGAAGATCTTCATGAAATTGTGGAAATTGATGAAGTTATTGTGAATTAAAGCTTTCCCAGCTTCACACACCACTACTCTATTACACACATAATTTTTAAGGAGACTGTTGAGTAAGACACCATTTGCCAGAGGCGCCTTGAAAGAGAAAGAGAAGGAGATGGCTGACAGATTGAGGGAGTACATTTACAATAATGAACCACTGAATATAAAAGGGACTTTTTACAGTTCACTGCCATTAAATTAGGTGTACTTTGAATGTGATCATCAGTTGCAGCAGGGGATCATACACTGTACAGTAGCTGTTGTTGTTGGCTGAACTTGTCATAGTGCTGCACTGTGTAGCCTGTGAGAGAGGGAGGAGGAGGATGGCTGAGCCACTGAGCATCTCTTTATTAATCTTTGAAAAAAAAGAGGGCTCAGCTGATTCTACAGTGTATGTGTAATGCACAGCCATTAAGACTGCCATTATGAAATGTAAAATTGTCTCCATGGGATTTGCAAGGTGAACTGTAGTAAACCAATCACATTACGTGCAAACAGAAGCACAAGGAGGAATCCACTGAAGCAGGTGAGGGTAGGTCCAAGAGGGATGTGGTGAACAGGTTAACAGACAGCCAGAGAAGGTGGTCTGTACCAAAACAGTGAGTAGATTCACACAGTAGGAACAGGCACAAGGTCCAGTTAAGCGTAGAAATTGATGAAACTTGAGAGGGAACAAGCATTTGTCAATGTCGAATGTTTGCTTGCTGGCATTGGCATTGGTAGTGTAGGAGTTACAGAGCTGCATAATAGGAATGGCAGTGAAGTATTGAACTGAAGCCAACTCCACCACCACCCTGCAGAGATTGACAGGCATTGGGGTGTGCCTTTGGGTCGTCAGGCATAACGGCCATGCCATTTCACCACCTACCCTGCAGACACCAAGTGTCACGGTGTGCCTTGTGGTCTTTAGCCCTTATGTGCACCCCATTCCATCAGGAAATACGGTGAGATGAGTGCGGTATAGGAGAATGGGGTGAACTTTGGGGCCAAAGGGTCCAAAGCACACCTCGATGCCTCTCACTGGCTGCAGGGTGTGGAATGGTATGAGCATTACAGGCGAGAATCCCAAGTCACACCCCTGATGCCTGTCATTCTCTACAGGGTGGGTTATTATGGTCGGAAACCCCAATGCCTCAGGCATTCATTGGTATTTTCACTCCAAATTTTCAACATGGTTTTTTGTAACCCCCACCTCATGAACAGTGGCAATATCAGTTTGATAGCCGAAAGCTGCTTTTGCACAGTGACTACGGCATTTAGCACCACAGGTGCAATAACACATTCCAAACAGGATGTGAAAAATGACAGCTGTACTGCTCCTGAGGAGGTGTGAAAAATGGCAATGTTGAAAATCTGCAGTGAAAATATTAAAAAAACTGGTGAAGTCACGAGCCTGTGTAGAAACTGTGCAATGCACACTCGTAATGTAATTAGTTTGGGGATTTTTTACAGCAGATTGTCAACAAAGGCATTTTGGGACCTCCGATCATGAACAGTGTCACTGTGATTTTCTTTATCTGTCCCGAACAATGATTTCCCACAGCGTCCACGCATTTCTGCTGAAGCGTGAAAACACATTTGGTCATGTTGTGAAAATGACAGCTGTGCTGTTCGCGAGGAAGTGTGGAAAATGCCACTGGTGAAAATCTGGACTGAAAATATTACAAATTCATGAACGTCACGAGGGTGTGTGGAAACTGTGCAATGCTCACTCATAGCACAGTCATTTCTGAGACTTTTGTCACCAAATTTTCAACATAAACATTTTAAGACCTCTGCTCATGAACAGTGTCACTGTGATTTTCTTAATCTGTCCCAAACATTGCTTTTGCACCCAACTGCACCATTATGCGCTGCGTGCAGAAACACATTTTGGGTGAGATGTGAAAAATAGCAGCTGTACTGTTCATAAGGAGGTATGGTAAAATAACGTGTTGAAAATCTGATGTGCAAATATTAAAAATTTAGAACTACGTGCGTGTGTAGAGACTGCACTGGCACAGCTCATAAACAGTCATTTTAAGAATTTTTCACCAAATTTTCAGCATAGCCATTTTAAGACCTCTGCTCATGAACAATGTCACTGTGATTTTCTTAATGTGTCCCATACATTGATTTCACACACCGACTGCACCATTGTGCGCTACATGCGCGGAAACACATTTTGGACGAGATGTGAAAAATGACAGCTGTACTGCTCATAAGGAGGTGTGGTAAAATGGAAATGTTGAAAATCCAGAGTGCAAATATCAAAAATTCTCGAACTTATGAGCATGCGTAGGAACTGCACAACACACCCTCGTAAAACAGTCATGTTTAGGAATTTTTTTCACCAAATTTGCAACATAGGCTTTTTGAGAGCCCACCTTATGAACACTGGCACTGTCATTTCATTATTCAGTCCTGAAAGGTGAGTTCATGCAGTGACTGCGAAATCACCCTCCGGGCTGGATTAACACCATGACAGTTCCACAATGCATGAGGAGGGGTCCCAAAAACCCCATGTTGAAAATGTGGTGCCAAAATTCCAAAAAATGCCTGAGATATGCATTAAAGTTGAAAAAACCCTATTTATTGCATTATACAGCTTATCAGCATTTCCTCAGTTTGCAGTTGGCTTTGAAGAGTGCAGACATGTTCCCGGTCCACCGAAGATCGTCTCGCTGGCCTCCAGAGGAAAGTATGGGGTGACGGGGGTGTGGGGAGGTAGGATGCACAGAGGGTGGGTGCAGGTGGGCAGGGAGACCACCGAGGGAACTTTTTTTGTTTACAGGTTTTGTTTTTTTAGGAAGACGATGCAAGATGTTTGCCACACTGGGGTGGGCTCCCAGCATGGCAGCTGGAAGGCTGTTTGGGGGAGCCTGTAGCCGACGGGGGATTGGGCACCCCGTCAGCCATAACAATTTTTGCCATGCTGGGGTGGGCTCCCAGCGTGGCACCTGGAAAGCTTTTTTGGGGAGGAGGGCTGGAGCCAAAGGGGAATTGGGCACCCCCATCGGCCATACAGTGTGTGCATGGGGGCGCATAAGCATGCAATATGCATGTGTGCATGTGGAGGGGGGAGTGCTGCTCACTGAAGCAGAGCTCTCCTTTTCAACTGTATGACACTGCATTTTCAACTGCTGTCATAGACAGCTGCAGCGTTCATTGGAGAACTGCGGCTGTGCCTGCAAACACACTGACTGAATTGGAATACGGGTGCCACACCTCTGAAAACTCGGATGATGGCACTATGTTTCTTACACGTGCATGCAAGCAAACATAAAAATGAAGGAAGATGGTCAACAGGGCAATCATGCAAGCAACAGGTAGGGTTAGACAGACTGGATAGGCTGATAGGCCTTTTACTGCCATCATGTTTCATGTTTTCTGTTTTTTGTTGACTAATTGCACTTGAACGGTGTTGTTTTGTGAGCACTTCATCAGTCACCAGAGGTTCACTGAAAAAAGAGAGGGAGATGGTTGAGCAAGTATCTTTCAGCACAGTAATCAAATACAGATTGCAGCTTGACTGACTTTAAAGTGTGTGTGCAAGTACACTGCTATTAAGACCAGTTAGCAAAAGCTCACTGAAAGGGGGGTTGGGGAGAAAGAGACAGAGAGAGTGCTCTGTATTTAAAACACATTCTGATAAAAGGTATTTCCTTTTCCCCAGCATCAAATACTTCAGAGTTCATCTGTTACTCCACATTTTTAAAATGTAATACACATGTTATTAAATAATCAGAATGAATCAGAATACCACTGTGTTCTGGTTCTTAATTAATAAGGGTCAGATCATTTCTTGGTTCTGCCAACCCTAAAATGCATGGCCTTTGGCAGACTTTGCCTGATCTGGAATTTACATCACTTCTCTCTCCCTCCCTTGCAGCTCTGCCAGCTTCCTCCCTCTTTTCATCTCTTTTAGATCCTTTGCAACGTTGTCAGCCATCCTTTCTCTTGAAACTCTTTCAGGATCCCCTCTTGCTTGCAGCTCTCTCATTCCCTCCCTTGCAGCTGCCTTTTGCCCCTCCTTTCAGCTCTCTTAGACCCTTTTCTTGCATCTTGCTATGATCCTCCTCTTGAAGCTCTCAGCACTCCTGTTCAGCTCTCTCAGACCCCTTCTGCAACTCATTCAGTCACTCCCCCTGTTGCCTGTACTACCCTCTCCTGGGGACTTCATTGTCTCACAGCACCTTCTCTACATAGGACAAAACAGTTCTGAGAGGCATGCCGTTAACTAAAAAGAGGATTCATTGTGTTGAAAATGATTGGGTAAATTCTAGTATCTTACAAAAACTAAGGCAAAGGGACAAGGAATGGCAAACTTATAAACAGACAAATTATTTAAAGAGGGATTCCAGTCAAAAGTACTATATTGCAGAATTAGAATCAGCCTACCCCAAATAAACCTCATACCAAAAATTAGGTTTCTATGTTACTTCTTTTTAAATTCATGAGCTATTTTGTAACACTGATTTCACTCCCTGTTCAAAAAAAGCCAGTTTCAGTGAAAAGCCAATGATGATCTCACAACCAGATATCACAGACTAGTCCTTCCTATCAGCAACCTTATAGGACCTATTTCTTCAAAGTTATCAAAAATGTAGCTGTAGTATTAATTTAAAAAACAAAAACTGACACAGGGTTGCCTGCAGTGCTTGCATTTCCAGAATGTTCAGATGCATGGTACTGTACTTTAAAACGCATCAGGAGGTGGTTTTGGAATGCAGCGCTGAACCAAGGTATAGACTGTCAAAGTGTGCACAATATTAGAATGTGGGGGGGGCATGTAATCTCAGCATGTGGTAGGGATGTCCATCTCACAGTGTGGTGAGACACTTAATCTCAGAATGCAACAGGAACACACATTGAAGAATTTAGTGGGGGCTGGCAATTCTGGAATATAAGGATGCACACTGTTGGAATATGGCAGGACACATCATTTTATTTTGAAATTACTTGTCCTTGCCACTTTCTGGAATTGTATGCTTCCACCACATTTTAAAATTGTGCATCACATCCCCACTACAATCCAACATTGTGCATCCCAGCCATATTCCAAAATAGCGCATCCTCACCACATTCCAAAATTACATATCCATACCACGTTCCAAAGTTGTGTTTCAGTGCCACATTCTGAAACTGTCACCATCACATTCCAAAACTGCGCATCACCGTCACATTCCAAATCTGTACATCACTGCCACATTCTGACACTGAGCATCACCGCTGCATTCCAAAACTGTGTATCACCACCACATTCCAAAATTATGTGCCACTGCCACATTCTGAAATTGTGCATCACCGCTACATTCTGAAGTTGTGCATCGCCACCACATTCCCAAGTTGTGCATCACTGTCACATTCCAAAGTTGTGTGTCACTGCTACATTCCAAATTCATGCATCACTGCCACATTCTGAAGTCATGCATTAGCACTACATTCTGAAGTTGTGCGTTAGCACCACATTCCAAAGTCATGCATTAGCACCACATTCTGAAGTCATGCGTTAGCACCACATTCTGAAGTTGTGCAT
Organism: Neoceratodus forsteri; assembly: GCA_016271365.2. Taxonomy (NCBI): domain Eukaryota; kingdom Metazoa; phylum Chordata; order Ceratodontiformes; family Ceratodontidae; genus Neoceratodus; species Neoceratodus forsteri. Next base: position 783,703,163 of record CM028133.1, read on the forward strand.
CACTGCCACATTCCAGTGTCATGTGTCACCACCACATTCCAAAGTCATGCATCACTGCCACATTCTGAAGTTGTGCACCACATTCTGAAGTCATGGATCACAGCCACATTCCAAAGTCATGCGTCACTGCCACATTCCAAAAGTTGTGCATCACCGCCACATTCTGAAGTTATGCAGCACTGCCACATTCCGAAGTCGGATAGCACCACCACATTCCAAAATCACGTGACACTGTCACACAAGTGTTCATCATCATCACATTCTGAAGTCATGTGAGTGTTTGTCACTGCCACATTCCGAAGTTGCATGAGTGTTTGTCACTGCCACATTCCAAAGTCACGTGAGTGTTTGTCACTGTCACATTCTGAAGTTGAGTGAGTGTTTATCATCGCTACATTCCAAAGTCTTGTGAGTGTTCATCAGTGCCACACTCCAAAATTGAGCGTCAGCACCACAATCCGAAATTGAGCATCATCACCACATTTCGAAATTGTACCTGTCTGCCACATTCCAAAATTGTACCTGCCTGCCACATTCTGAAATTGTGTGTAAAGTTCCATGCACCAGTATTGCCTGTCATTGTCACATACAGAAAATATGCATTCCCACCAACATTGTGTATCTCTGCACATTCTAAAACTATATGACATTGCCAGATTAAGAATTTTACAACCCCTTCCACTTTCCAAAAATTGTGTGTCCCACCTACTTTCTGAGATTGTGTCATTGCTGCATTCCACAATTGCAGTCTGGTGACATTTTGAAATCTCATCCCTGCACTATTATAAAAAATGCACATATTTTTGTCATTCTAAAGCCATGTTTGCTGCTGCATTCCGACCCCCCCCCCACATCACATTCTTAAGTACTGCACCTTGCATTTGCACATTATGGAAATGCATGCCCTGACTCACCCATTGCCAGCTTTCCTTTTTTAGATGTTTAATACCACTGCAGTTTGATGTAATGTGGGAGAAATAAGTCTTGTAAGGTAGTTTGGAAGAAGGACTAGGCTGTGAGTTCTGGTTGTGACATCATCAGTAGCTCTTTACTGAAATTGGCTTTTGTGAACAGGCAGTAAATTTAAGGTTACAAAATGACTTGTAACTTTCAAACAAAGTAACTTAGAGATCTTGTTTTGGCATATGGCTGACTGGGGATATGCTGATCCAAATTCTGATTTTACTGATGCTAGACATTTTGACCAGACACCCTCTTTAAGTGTATGGAAGAGTACAGGAGGTTGAGGAACTTTTGCAACAAAAAAATAAAGGTTAATTTTTATTTTAAAAAACAAGACAATACTGTTTGAAGTTCAGAAATGTTCTGGAAATTTTTAAATAGCTTATTAAAGCTGAGGGACCATGTTAATTTGCAGTCTATTGTAATAAATGGTGAAAAAATTACAGATAGCATAGCTATTGCTAGTCTTCTAAATAATAATTGTTTCCATTTGAACAAATACACAAAAGGCTTTACTTCTCCTGTTGGATAAAAGGGAAAGAATTAAGCCTTTGAGGGTTTAGGACATAAACATTTTTATTTTAGGACTGTCAAACCTAGAGAGGTTCTTGAATTATTAGGAAAAAATAGGTAAATTGGGAGGAGCAAGTTAGTGAGACAGCCATACACCTCTCAAGCACAAAACTAACACAAACTTGGGTGCTCAACCCTTGCTCATTCACAAACTCTAAACTGCTTTTTTTATTTAGGGATGCTCCTGTTTGTGGCATATATAGGCAAAAACACACGTCTGGTTCCTGGCAACTTCACAGTAAGGCCTGAGGTGGGTACCAAAAGACCCCCACTCCTATTGGAGATAAAATAAGTAAGTGGCAAATTCAGGAGAAAAATAATTGTAAAATTTGCCATGTGGAGGGGGGAAGGTGTGCACTGAATTCTGTGTTTCTCCTATGTATGCTATAAACAGTAGCACCCCTAAATAAAAAGACATTTAGAGCTTGTGACTGAGCAAGGGTTGAGTAGCTTATGTAGTGTTTGTCCTCTGTCTAACCCCTTGCCCATGGATATCCCCAAAGAGATTGCATGTAAGACTTGTACAGTATACCACATTACACATACCCACTAATGTGAAACATCATGGGAAGTATATATATCACCATGCACGCATACACAGACTTCCCAGAATGCTTTGTATTTTTTCCTGTTTAATAGACTGGACCATTGAGTAGATCTCATTTACAGTGGTGTTCTATAATGACATCAGCTCTATATAGGATAGTGTATGGCTCCTGATGCATAACGAGGCTATTCTCTAACTGAGTGATTCCTATGCCGACTGTTGACCTCGAGAGCACAGCTCGTGAGATCACACAGTCAGCATAGTAACCACGAAGTTTGAGAATAGCCTTGTTGTGCATTGGGAGCCATACACTTTTCTATATAGTGTATGGTGTAAAACCTGCACTTTGAGGACAAGAAAACAGTGGTAATAAATGATAATTTCTACATCACTGCAGTGTTTACAGTAGTTTTTGTAAGGGTCACAAACTTTTCAATTTGCTGTCAGAGTGGGGATTTGAGGTTGCTATGGAGCAGGCATCAGTCATTTTGATAGGGCAACCTTCGATTGGTTACTGAACAAGTGTAGGCGGGCTTTTAAAAAAAAAAAAACATGGCAGCCAAATTCCTCGCTTAGTGAGAAGCAGTGTCCGTGAGGAGACTCTCCTGTTTGTAAGTATTATTTATATATCTGGTTAATCCTGCCTTTTAATTAAATGTGGAACCATCTGGTTGATCCTGCAGTTTGTGAGTGTTGGGCGGTCATGTTGCCACTGCCACCACAGTTATCTGGTTGAGCATGCCATTTCTGCTGCAGTCGGTGTTGTGTGACTTCAGTAGTGCAGCAGAATGAAAACTCGTTCTGCTGCACTATGGACGTCACTACTGCAGCAGAACAACATTTTATAGTTAACTGATTTCGGTGGAGAACAACGTTCCACCATACACTATATAGAGGATTGTGTATGAGCCGGCACACAATAAGGCTGTGCTAGAATCAAGAAGTTTCCTTGGTAACAGGCAGTTTCGAGAGCACAGCTTGAGAGGTCTCCTGTTACCTAGGAAACCTCAAGATTCAAACACAGCCTTGTCTGTGTATGCTGGCTCATACACAATCTTTTATAGTGTATGGGCAAGCATTACAGTTAAAACCACCAAAAAAGGGCAAGGGTAACCAGAAACAAGAAAATGACTGTCTTATCTGAAGGCTGCCTAAACCCATTGGTGCTCACGTGTTCTATTTAGTGATTTTTGTTTGTTTTTTCTTGCTGAGTGCTGGTTTTCCTGTTCAGCTATGCACTTCACTGTGCCCAAGGAGGTGATCACTTGATCCGTGGCTGCCCTTGTTTCCTTACTACCGTTAGTGCTGTCACAGTCTGAGAAAAACCAAAAAACATGATGACAGCACTAACAATGGCAACCACTATTCAAGCTGACTAGGATGCGAAAAACAGTTCAATCTTGTTGTGCTGCATTAGTGACATAGTCAGTGCAGCATAACAGCAATCTGAGGTCACTACTGCAGCACAACAAGCTAATTCCAGTACCAGAATTTCATCTACAACCACGTTCCACCATACATTATTATAAAGTGTAGTACTTTTTGAAAAATGTAATAAACAGTACAGAAAACAATATATACACAATTACTTATTCGGAAGTTTGGAAGTAAGTAACACTTTCAGCTCCAACACTGCGTGATAAAACTAAACTAAAGAGAATTTCAAAACCAGGATGTGATGGCTTGTTTGGTAGGTGACTTAACATTTACAGCCTGAAAGGCATGAGCCAAAGAGCATATGTGAAATTGACAAAAGTAACTTAAAAGAATTGGCACATGTTAAACCTAGGGATGCTCAGTTTCAGCAAACTGAATGTTCTAAGGGACTGTACTGCAGCACATCTTGTAATTCTATTCTTTGAACAGATAGGTACTGAACCTTGGGCACACTTTAGTGAAAATAGCAGCTTATGCAATGTTCTGTTAGAAAGTGACAACCAGCTGAGATGTTTATAAGTGCAGTGACGAGTGTCGTATGGGCATTCCAGAATAAAACTTGTCATTTAAGTTCTGCAGTATATCTACCTTTAGTCTGTATTGGTACTGCATGTAAAATGTAGTATTTCCTTGTAATGTGGCTTTGCCATCAAAGCCCTTTCAAAATTGCTTTTCTGTTTTGGGCTCACCATGACCTATATAAATAAGATCATGAAACAGGTTTCTTTCCCTCTTTCTCTGAGAACCAGGAAATAGTGTGCTCAGGCAGATAGGAATCCAATGCCAGGTGGGGGCTGTGGACTCTCAGTACAAAATCTCAGTCCACAAACAGCTGGGAGGCTCGAGGTGGAAATGCTGATGTAGCACAAGTAAAAAAAAATCCACAAGAAGCTAGATACTGTTCCAAAAGGTTTATTGTGGCAGTACTTACAACAAAGGCAAAGGTGAGGATGTGCAACTGCAGACACAAGATGCCCCAATGATTTGACCATAGTCTTCATCAGGGGCTGGGGTCCTGCTAACTGGGGTCTTCCTTAAGTACCCAGTCTATAGGAGCACAGTGCCACCAAGAGGGTGCACTGTTTTGCGATTCCTTTCTTTCTCTCTCTCTCTCTCTCTCTCTCTCTCTCTCTCTCTCTCTCTCTCTCTCTCTCCTCTCTCTCTGTTGAAAAAAAAAACAGCAGCCCCTACAGTATAAGAAGAAACATGGGTACTATTTGGAGCACTGAAAATTGCCATACACAGATGGGTTCTGCTGTCAGCAAGGGTGGTGTTTCCCCTGTGACAGCAGGATAACATAAACTGATGCAGATTGTCTGTCTGTATGCTAGTGGTTGCACATTTTTTTTTAATTTAGTTGTTTAACCAGGTATAGCACACTAAGCCGAAAGTTTTTTTATAGGAGCGACCTGGCAGCACAAAGAGGTTAAGTGACTTGCTCAGGGTCACAGAATATGCAAGTGGAAGCTGTGGGATTCAGACCCAGGTCTGGTCTGCTGGATGTCACCAGATTTGCAGCTCTGAGCCTTAGAACACTGTGCTATACTGCCTGCACTGATATACTGCACATATGCAGCACTTATATACTGTACATGAACAGCCCCAGAAGTGCTATGGCCAAAGATGTTCCCCCAACCCACTTGTACCTTAAAGGCCATACCAATATGTGTATATGTACCATTCCTTGCCAATCTTCCCAGGTGATCAGTGGACCTTGAATACAGTGAATTGGATGTCCACATCCCTGGCATCCAGTGGATCCCTGCCCCCCTCCTTAACTCCTTTTCTTTCTCTTACTGTTGTAAGTTCTGTGTGCTGTATAAAGTTGTTCTGCCTCACAAGACTGTGATCCCCTGGCATAGCAGGGGTCATTGTACCTTGTAACTGGGGGTGAGGGCATAGGGAGGCACTGTACATAGCACAGTGCCTTTATGCATATCAGTGCCTTATTAAGCCAGACTCCCACCACCACCTATGTCTTGTGCTGTCACCCTAACATGTGTACAAGGAAAGACTTGCAGCTCCGTTATGTATTGAAAAGAGTACACTGGCAAAAATGCATTGCAAAGTTGTCACACAATTGCCCTTCCCTCTTCCCTCATGGATAATACTTGTATGTACCTTGGCATAACCTTGCCTGCCCAAGGATATCCCCATAGAGTTTCCATATAAGGGCCTATATATTCTCTCTAATTACACATACCCAGTAATACAAAGCATCATAGAAATATATGCTAATACCTAAAACAATATGAAGGTTCTACTTCAAGTAAGCCATATTTTTTAACTTTTTCTTCCATGACAAAACTCAGTTGACATTTTGTAGCATCGCCACTTCATCAAGACAATGACATGGCTCCTGACAACAAGGGAGACTGCTGCTCCTGGCTACAATGTTCACATTAACAAAGGCAAACCAACTGGTGGCAGGAAAGGCATAACATTTTGGGGGAGGGGCAGCTGGTAAGGCAAAGTAAGCCTTTATCACTTTATCAGAATTGATGCCAGCAAATTATTTTTCCTCATAAGATGTTAAAAATCAATTGTTACATTGCCACCATTGTCCTGATGATGAGGAGATGTCACAAAGCATTGACTGAGTTTTATGGTGAAAGGACCAAAAGTTTAAACATATATGGATTACTTGGAGTGGAGCTTTTATTTTTTTATTTACTTAGTCTGTTGCAGAAGACACTCCTCTGTTTAAAACTATAATATTGGCACAGATAAGGCCTTCAGATAAGGCCTTGGGCATCCTGGAACCATTTGTTTAAGTACAATATATGCAAATATCCATGCACATACTTCCCATGATGCTTTACATTTTAGAGGCACATGGAATTTGGTATTTCTTTGAAACTTGCCAATGCTCTTTCAGAGTAAATCTTGATTCAATACTTTTCCATCGAAGTTCTTTACTTTTAATTTGCTTTTCTGTTTTGGGCTCACATGCCTTCATTACCCTGAGCTGATATCATAGATTTGTACACAGTCACAGTAGTGGGAGCTGGTTCTATGTGATAATGGTGATCGCCAAAGGGAGAACACAGTTATGGCGAATTTACATAGCTGAAAATAAGAACAGTGATGTACATTCACAGTGACAAAACTACACTTAACTGTTTACCTGGGGGGCTTTGCCCCCTGCACCCCCTGCACAGGGGGCTTCACCACCCATACCCCCCCTTACTAAAATAACAAACTCCAGGGGGGGTGCATGTCGAGGAAGGTGGAGAACCAGGATGAAATAAAAAACAAACACACAGGCACAGAAAAGTACAAAATACTGTGCCCTACCCCAGCCCCGAACCCTGCATCCTCCGAGCCAGTCACCCTAACCACCGTGCCACTAGGCCAGCTTGGCAGCTTCTCATCTCGCCATCCCCCACATACATTACGGATACCTTCCGGTATCCTGTCACTGTTGCTCTCACCCAGCACCTTTCAGGTTAGCCCACACCACAGGTGTTGAGACTGAGTTGCTCATATTTGAGTCGCTCAATCTCAGTCGCCCTTTTCATGGGATGCCATGGGAGTTGCTATTCAGAGGAACACTGAGCTCTCTGTACTGTTACCTGTTAAATCTGCCATTCACAAAAGGGTGACATTATTTGTAGAGGGTGTGTTCTCCTCTGTGACAGTGGCACAGCCTAATTTATGCTGATTGTCTCATCATATTATAATGATCTCGCTCTGCGCTACCACCAATTTGTGCAACTTTCTACTTTTCTATTCTTTCTGAAAAAGTAAGGAAATTCTATCCCAAAAACCTTTTTAATACATCATTAAAGCATCAGTTAGGGTTCTTCTACAGCAAAAAAAGTGAGGAAATTAGATTTTAGGGTTCCCAACCCTTGCACCTTACCTCCAGTCCGCCCCCACCAACAGGCATCGGGGTGTCCGTTGGGGTCGTTGGCCATAACTCTCACCCCATTCTCCTACACTGCACCACCTCAGCTTGTTTACACATGGGATGGGGTGAGAGTTAGGGCTGACAACCCCAATGCTCACACCTCGTGCCTGCTGGTGAGGGTAGAGATTGGGATCAGGCCTCCTCACTTTTTGCTATGAAGAACCCTAACTGATGCATTAACAAAGTTTTTTTTGGATAGATATATATATATATATATAGAGAGAGAGAGAGAGAGACAGACAGAAAGAGATAGCTATAGATATAGATACAGTATATAGATATATTATAGCACACGATAGTGCAGCTATAGTTAAGGTTGCCTGGCCACTTCCATGTTAAACTCAAACCTTTGCATGTTAATAACTTTGCCACTGTACAACAGATTTGCTTGAAAGTTTGCATGCGTGGTGGGGCACTGTAGATATCTGGATCTGGCAAGTTGAGTTATGGTCGGATGAGTGGTTGCGGAGCTGCAGAGCACCAAAAAACGTGCAAAGTTTCTTTGCTAGGCTATAGCCCACACAATTTGTCCATCTGGTCTGAAATCTTCAGAGAAGATGCAGTGTGGGTCATTGATGTGCCTTTTGAAGATTTGATGGAAAAATATTAATCCATTCAAAAGTTGTTCAAATTTTAATTTTCCCATTATAGTCAATGGGAAAAAAATACATGTGCCTCTCAAAAGCTGCTGCCACTTCATTTTACTTTCGCAAATGGCCCTTTTACTGTCATGCAGCGGCCATCTTGTTTTCAGTTAGTGAGAGAGAAAATGCCTGGTGTTTACATGTGGGACCCCCTAGGTAAACACTGACAGTTGCGTTTACCTAGTCGGGCCCTGAGGAACACAGCACTATCTTTTTTGGGGGAAACAAAACCCCAGAAATGCCTTTTCTGAGATTGGCCCCCTGTAGCATCACAAATTGTGATGGAACGGATGTGACACTTTCGCAAATCATGAAAGTGTCATGGCCGTTCTTTTGCAAATTTTTTGTGAAAGTGTCACAATTTGCGACAGTACTGAAGCAAAAAACAGCAATTAGTTGCCACACCACTGCACCAAAATGGTTGGGGCTTTTGGGCTGAAATTTTCAAGGTGACAAGCCCTGGTCACACAGATGTGTCTTTTGGTCGATTGGTCCCAAAACATTCAACGGTCCCATAGTTATAGCATTCTGAAGTTAAGAAATTTCCCATAGGATAACACTGTGGCACCCATGGTGACATTCAGAACCCATATCTCAAAAATTATTCGAGATATGGATTTTTCACTACTGTAGCTTAGTCACCTTCGGGTGGACTAAGCTCATGTGGAGGTTTTGAAGTCATGATTACAACTGCTGTGGAATTTTTTCATAGTTGCTACGGTTATTGAGATATTGCCACATTAGTGTTATAAGGATTCCTTTTCAGTACTATAGGGCTGCTGTATGGCTCCATACTTACTGTATGTGTAAGTGGGAGTGCAGGGTCCAGAGGGCCAATGCTCCCACATATGCATACAATTAGGCATAAATTGGCATTGTGAAGGGAGCGCAGGGCCCCGAGGGCCCGCACTCCCACAACCACATACCTGTTACCAGTTACATTGCACTTTCTCAAAAAGAAGGGAAATTTATTGCAAAAAAACCTTTTTAATGCATCAGTTATCATTGATAGCACAGCAGCAAAAGTATGGAAATGTGATATTAGGTTTACCCCCTACCACCCCCCAACCTCCACACACCAACAGACATGGGGTGTTCCATGGGGTCATCAGGCCTAACTCTCATCCCATTCTCCTATACTGTAGCCTGTCAGCTTGTTTACAAATGGAATGGGGTGTGAGCTGAGCCTGATGACCCCATGGCCCACCCCATCTGTTGGTGTGTTGAGGGTGTCGGAGTGGTGGTGGTGGTGATGGTGGTGGTGGTAACCCTAACATCACATTTTCATACATTTGGCACTGTGCTATCAACCTTAACTGATGCATTAATGAAGTTTTTTGCAATTAATATATATATATATATCTATACACACATATACATATATATATATATATATATATATATATTTATAAAATGGGTAAGAAAAAATAAATCATCTGGTTGGTTGAAACACATTAGATGACCATGCATATATCAGAGTGTGACCATACACCTGCACTTTCATCCCACTCCAAATCAATTTTACCATTTTATAAGCTAGATAACCCACTCTAGGGTGTTCAGTCACACTCTGATATAGGCAAGCCTTGGGTGGTTGATGCACTTGGCCTGCGGCCTCATGCATAACAATGCACACCAAGGCGTGCGTATATCACAGCACGACCGCACACCCTAGAATGGGTTATCTATTACATATATATATATATATATATATATATATATATATATACACTCACATATATATATATATATATATCATATCTATATATATATATATATATATATATATATATAAAATAGAGAACAAAAACTCCATTTAATGCATTAGTTAGGGTTGTTCCACAGCGACAAAAGCGAGAAATTCAGTGTTAGGGTTTAAAGCCCCTTGGACCTCCCCATCCACACCCCCAACTGGCATCGAGTGTGGCGTTGAGGTGCCGACTAACTCTCACCCCATCAGATGTGTGGAAGAAGCAGAGGTATGGAGAATGGGTGAGAGTTAGACCTATTAACCCAACGCCAAGACCCATGCTGGTTGGGGGTGTGGGTGGGTGAAACAGAAAGATAAACAGTACTGTACACAGAAATGGTTAAAATAACACAAACGCAAGCACAAATGGAAACGCAAAGGGTAACGCACATGGTGCCGTAGACAGGAACAGTAAGTGAAACCGTTACGGGACCGCAAGCAGAAGTGGTAAGTGTAACAGTAATGTAAGCGCACAGGCTAGTTTTCCCCAAAAGCTGCATAGAGAAAGACAGTGAGTACAAAGAATGTATGCATAATAATGGGTCTCGGAGCCGAAAATGAGGAGTTGGAATAGTAAATTGCTTATATCTCAGGAACTGTACAATGTAGAAACAAAATTTAAAAGTCATATGATTTATGACTTTCCTGGCTAGTGTTTTACTTAGCCCCATGAGGGGGCTAAGTATTTTTCTGACAAAAAGTCTGTATCTCACACTGTTTCTGAGATACGGGCCCGGAAAGGCGTGGCGAATGCCGTAATGTTACCCTAGGGGGAAAAAAGAGAAGTTTGGAGTGCCATAACTTTCGCTCCCTGTAATATTTTTTCATCAAAGCAGTAAAAGGCACATCTGTGGGATATTGGCTTTCTTCTCTCCAAATTTCAGCCCAAAAGACCAAACCGTTATTTTGCAGCAGGGCGGCAAAGGATTCCTGTAATGCGGTGGACGCCGTAATGTTATCCTATGGGGAAAAGCATCAACTTTGGAGTGCCGTAACTTTGCCGCCCTGTAATATTTTTTCACCAAAACACTGAAAGGCACATCTGTGAGATGTTGGCTGCGTTCCTTCCAAATTTCAGCCCAAAAGACTAAACCGTTCTTTTGCAGCAGGTTCCAAAGAATTGCTGTCATTTTCACACAGCCTGGAAAAGTACTGTCGAACTTCGCGAAAGCTTTTGCAAATTCATTCATCACTGTCACAAGTGCGAAAGTACTTTGCAAAAGTACTTTTTCCAGAAATCTGAAAAACATATTTCTGGGGTGTTTTACCCAAAAAAAAGACATGCCTAGCATCCTCAGGGTCCAACTAGGTGAATACAAAAATAATTAGGTTGCTAGAGGATCCCAAATTTAAATGCCAAGCATTTTTCTGATGACCAACTGAAAACAAAATGGCGAATTTGCTACAGTAAAAGGGCCATTTGTGAAAGTAAAAACTGCATTTGCGACACTGTCGAACATTTTGTTAACTTTTCCCATTGACTTATAAATGGGAACTTGTTTTTTGAAAAACTTGAACCATTTAATATTTTTTCACAAAATCTTCAAAAGGCACATTGGGGACCCCGGCCGCACATTCCCTGAAGATTTCGGACCGGTCACGCAAACCGAGTGACCTCTAGAGACGACCGAAGAATTCCAAAAAAGTATAAACGCGCACGCAGATCACGCTTAATAACTCCTCAGCCTTATATCCGAACAGTACAAAAGTTGGCAGATCCCAAGATCTATGGTTTTTTGATCGTGCATTCCAAATTTCAGGCAAATCTGTTGAACAGCTGCAAAGTTATTAAGGTGCAAAATTTTAAGTTTAACATGTAAATGGCTCCTCAACCCTAACTGTGGTAGCACTACCGTGCTACCATAATATATATAAATATATATATATATAGGTAAGGAATTCTGCATTGCTTTAAAGAACCAATAATTTAGATGTCTGAGTCTTCTGATTTCTAATGAAGTCCATCTCACTTCCTTGTATAGAAGACAATGATGGGTTTGGGCCTGTAGATGGGCAATGAACCAGAGTGATCTATGGTAGAGTACATTTAATCTAGCTAAATTAGAGGTGGTAGCACTTCTATATATAATGTCACCATAATCTAGCAGGGAAAGAAATGTCACCTGCACAAGTCTTTCCTTAATTTTAAGGCTGAAACAGAGTTTGTTTCTGTAATAAAATTCTAGTCTCTGGTGTAGCTTTTTACCGATATTTTCAATATGCACACTGAAGGATAACTTATTATCCAACCACATGTGCAGGTACATGAAGGATTTTGTCCATTTCAAGCGTTTCACTTGTTAGGGTTGCGGTTCCTAATGTTGGGAGGGACAGATTAAGGAGAGAAAACCACTTACTTAGTTTTAGAACCATTTAGGAGATGCTTAGAGGTGCATAAATTAACTAACAGCTGATCAGATGCCTGTTGTAGTGAATTCATGGGCAATGCAGGGGTAGGTCCATCAGGTGCACAGTGCTATTAATGAAGTCACCCCCCCTCCTGCACCATGCATTGATGGCCATGCCAATATACAGCCTCCTGCCCATTTCTAGTGCTTTTAATGAGCATTTATTTGACCTTTCTGCATTTACCTACACCTCCCTGTCTCCTAGCCTATTAGAACAGGACTTTAATAAACCTTACTCCCCTAATTATCCCACACACCATCCATCTTATCTCAAAACTGTGACCACTGGTGAAATTCATAATCTCCTAGGTATGGCTCCATTTCCTCCAATGCTGATCATGATAAACTGGAACCAAAATTAATCTAACTGGGAGATTCCTTCTTTGCCCTTCAATTGCCCACATTCAACCATCCTGTCTTTGCTTTCTGGTGTTATACCTGACATCTGCAAAGTTTCTGGAGTGGTCCCAATCTTAAGCAAGGGACCCAAATGGTTAGAAAACTGTTTTCCTATTGCCATCATATCTGCTCTCAGCAAATTACTCGAGAAGGTTCTGGTGGCCCAATAATGTGAACATTTCTACAAATACAATCTTCTAATGCCTGAACAGCATAGCTTCCACAAGGGTCACAGCACAGCCACTGTTCTCATTAAACTTATGTCTGATATTTAAACTGTCATCGATCAGGGTTTGTTGACAGATGGGGTGTTTGTGGATCTATCCAAGACTTTTGACCTAATGGACTATAAACTGCTCTGCTTAGTTACTGGCTCTAGGATTGTCCTCCTATGCGGTTTCATGGATTACTAACTATCTCATAAAGAGACAGCAAGTCATTAAACTAAATCAAACTTTCTTTGGCACGGCTCCCATTAAGCTTGGTGTCCCACAAGATTCCATCTTGTGCCCCATTCTTTTCTCCCTCTTTGCAAATCATCTTCCCTGTATGTCAATGTTCTGCATCATAGCACTTTATGCAGATGGTCTTGCACTCTTTGTTAGCTCCAAACATGTGGGTCACATTAATTCTCAACTCTGTTCTGATTTCCGTATCATATGGACTTGTCCCAAACACCAAAAAGACCCAGTCCAAGTTATTTGGATCTTCTCCTAAAATTAGATCCTGCTCTGATGCCCTATCTTTATCCTGTTCTGATGGTTCTCTGCTCAATTTGGTCCACTCCTTCAAATATCTTGGAGTCAGGGCCAGCCCACTGGTGCAGGGGCAAGGCGCCTGCTTGCGACGCTGACATCACGGGTTTGAGGACGGACTCGGGTGTCACAGGGTTGGCCGGGGGAGAGGGATTGAGCATCCTAGGGACTGCTGTCCTCCTCTGGGGGGAGGGGGGTTGAGTGTCCGGTGCATTGTGGATCTCTCATGGAGGCTACAGGTACTGCTGCAGCTGGCACCATATATCTGGGGGGGCGGGGTGGATGCTGGTAGTCGTTCCACATCCCCAGCCCTGGGATCCCAATAAAAAGAAAAATCCCAGCCCCTGATTATGACACCTGTCCCGCTGCCTACCTGAGTCCACGGGGGAGTTCCCACTCCCATAGCCCTGACCCAGGGGCAAGCCAGGTCTCACCTACCCTAGTGTCCATTGGGAAGGGGTTCCCACCAGGTGGTCCACCCTCAGGGGGCTAAGCCTTGGACATACGGGAGCAGCGAGCGGAGCCAGGGTTGAAACTCGGGGAGGGGGCCTGGCCCCCCCCAAAAAAAGTATCTTGGAGTCAAACTTGATCCTTCCTTGAACTTTTCATTATATAGCCCCAAAATCTTCTGGGCTGTCAATGCCCAGTTAGGCCATGCCTACCGAACCAAACATACAATAACTGTGGTGGCTCACATTGCCTTCACTAGAGGCGTACCACTGCCTAGCTTAAATTATGGCATGCTCTTTTTCCAATGTCACTAAAACTATTTTGGTCAAATGGGACATGACTTGCAATAATGTTTGCTGATTTGCATTGTCCACACAAGTTGTTATCTCACACAACTGTGACCTCTAAGAAAAACTTGGATGGTTGCTTCCATCAAATGGATGCCTGTTTGCTCTGGGTTGCTTTACAGATAAGCTTTGCTGATCTGCTACTCATGATCTTGTATCTCAGTTTCTTAAGCTTTCCTGTTAGACCTACCCCTTAAAGGAGTAGTACAGTCAGAATTTGCAAAAATGTATGTTGTGCAGAGTGTTTTAATTTGTGTGCGTAGTCCTAGTGTGTCCTTCCCTCTGTCTGCTACTAGGATTTTTTTCTAAATTAGTCTGCTGCTTTTATGGTAGTTTTATGGCCCCTGGGGATAGCCATCATAGCATGGTTTATTGCTCTTCTTGTTCCTATGATACCTTCTGTTCCATGTGACAGTGATGTATCCAGGACCACAGATTCAGCAAGCACTGGTTTGTAATCAGTTTTACAAAAGCACAGCTGTGACATTAAGTAGCTTTCCTTATCCAGCCAGCACTAATGGTGATATTTACAGTTTAGCAAATACCTGAAGGCTATTTGAGTGGGTTATTCTGTAAGGAAACATCTAGAGTTTTTATTAATTATTGCATTGATGATCTGGGGTGATTTTTGTGTTTTTTATGACTATGTATAGTTTGATGAAATGAAAAGTTTAAGAAGCAAAACATTTACTCCTTCTGGCTAGACCTGACACACATAGAAAACAAAAAGATTGAATTAGAGATATTAAGTGGAGATGAGAGCATAAGGCTCCTATCTCTAGTACTTGATGAATCACTGATCCAGAATGCATCACTGTCAAATGAGACAGGAGACATTGTAGGAAAAAGAAGAGCATTAAAGCTTGCTAAGATGGAGCTCCCCAGGGACCATAAAACTACCATATAGCAGGGTAAGTTGGAAAAAGTCTTAATAGCAAACAAAGGAAAAGACAGAATAGGACTGTACGCACAAGTCAAAACACTCTGCACAACATATGTTTTTGCAAATTTGGACTGTAGTATTCTTTTGAGGTTTAATCATAAATCCTTGCTGGTAGCACCTAAAGCTAATACTAAAATGGGGACCAGGCCTTTGCTGTCTTTGTCCACATACTCTGAGTTCTGGGCCACTGCTGATCTGCAGCTCTTCCCACTATCTTTTTAGATCTCTGTAGGATCATGTATTGGATAGCTCAGCCAACAACTGCACTTGACATAACTCATAATATTTTCTTAAGTGCATATTTGTCACAGTTGCTAATTCTATATTATACAATGGCAAGGAAAATTCCTCTATTCTGATTGGTCAGTGTGTGCCTGGCACAGTGATGATATTACACAATAACATCACTGTATTAAGACCAGGCACACAAATGACCACATCACAGTAAAACTCCTCCCTCCCAACGCAAGTCATCGTGAAGCCGACGATGCCCTGAAGCTGTCATGGCTACCCCCCCACACACACACACACATACAAACTTCAGTGCCTGGGTGTCTCAGGAATTCACATAAAAGCTGTCGGCTTCACAAAAAAAAGAAAAACAGCTGCCATCTCTTTCACTTCACAGATGCTGCCCCATGCTAGTAAAACGCACATGCTCGGCCGTTTCCACAAAAACCTAACACACTTTCTTTTGAAGCCCATGGCAGTCTCTCACCAAAGCCACATACACTAGCCATTCAAATAAACCACTTTAACAATAAAAACCAGAACAGTTCTGTAACTCACACATTCCGATGATGTCCAGTTACAGAGCGAACGCGGGAAACCGGAAGTCTCCAGGCAGCTGTGCTATTTTCTCATTTTTACTCTGTTAGTTTTCACAGGGAAGACAAAAAAAAAAAAAAAACATTTTCGCCGGGCCCCAGGACAAGCTGGGGAACCACACAGATTCATGTTAGAACAAAGGTCACCACATAACAACGAGTGTGTGTGAGTGTGGCGGGGGGGGGACACATCTACATGAAACCCACAGTATAAACAACAGCATCACCTAGTGGACTACTTTTTCTCATATTACCAAAATATGGCTCCAGTGCAAAAAAGAATAAAAATGTTACAATTTTTTTAAAGCTTTTTATTATTATTTTTAAAATGAGCCATTGTATAATAGCAATAAGACACTCCAGGGTGTGTGTTATTATCTAATCACATCACTCCTGGGGTGGTGGAAGCACTCGGCTGTGCCTCGTGCTTCAACCCACCCCAGGAGTGATGTTATTAGACAATAACACACACCCTGTCATGCCTTATTGCTTAATTAACTAAGGTGGTTCATGCACTAGATCATTTTTACCTGGCTAGTGATTGCTATGCACTTTCTCAGCCTCAAGGATGTTGTATTGTACCTGATCATTTATTGTACTGGACTGGCATTATTTTTGTTGCCTTTGATTATTGTATACTTCCTGATTCTTTTGTTGCTAAATTGGCTTTCCTTGTACTGTGTGATTTAATCCTTTCTGCAATTTGCAAACTTGCTTTTGTACTTTAACATCCCAGGTCATATCTGAAAATTGGAAAGCACTTTTCTGGTGTGCTTACCTGGTCAACAAAAACTAACTGAATAAACAAATATATATTGTTCCTTGCTAGTCTGGGCTCAGAACCCGAGATTTTGTTGTCCCTTATCCCTGGTGAGTATGGCTCCCCCTTCATAGCCATGTTCATATCTGTTACAGTTGTTGGAAGCACTACCAAAACCTTCCCCTGAAGGCTGTGACATGTGCAAGAACTACTTAAGCACTGCTACCATGGCAGAGGTTACTGCACCTCATGATAGAAACATAGAAACATAGACTTTGATGGCAGATAAAGACCGCTTGGCCCATCTAGTCTGCCCATTTCCCTACCTACAGGATAGGCCGCAGATCCTAGTTAACCAACAGCCTATTTCTTCCTACCCCCCACAAGAATTGCCTTATGTCTGTCCCATGCATTCTTGAATTCTCCCACAGTTTTAGACCCCACAACCTCCTCAGGAAGACTGTTTCATGCATCCACTACCCTCTCTGTGAAATAATACTTCCTCACATTGCCCCTGAATGGTCCCCCCATCTTTAAATTGTGTCCCCTTCTTCTTGCACGTCTCTTTTTCTGAAAGATGCTACCCTCTTGGACTTTGTTGATTCCACTGAGGTACTTGAACGTTTCTATCATGTCCCCCCTCTCCCTTCTTTCCTCAAGGGTATACACATTAAGCTCCTTTAGTCTCTCCTCATATGGCTTCTCTTGCAGACCCTGTACCATTTTAGTTGCCCTCCTCTGGACTGCCTCTATCCTGTCTATGTCCTTGCGGAGATGGTATCTCCAGAACTGGACGCAGTACTCCAGATGGGGTCTCACCAACTGTCTGTACAGAGGGATAACAACTTCCTGTTTTCTGCTGCTGATGCCTCTCCCTATGCATCCCAGTATACCCCCAGCCCTCCCTACTGCCTTCTCACATTGCTTGCTAACCTTAAGGTCATCTGATATGATTGCCCCCAGGTTCCTTTCCTTTTTTGTTGTTGTTACTACCCCCATTGTGTATTCTTCCCTGGGTTCTTGTTTCCCAGGTGCATTATTTTGCACTTCTTTGCATTAAATCCTAGCTGCCATACTTCTGACCATTCCTCCAACCTTGTCAAGTTCCTTCTCATCCTTTCCATGCCTCCTTGTGTATTAACCCTGGTGCAGATCTTTGTGTCATCTGCAAAGAGGCATACTTTTCCTTCCAGTCCCTCTGCAATGTCACTTATGAAGACATTAAAAAGGACTGGACCCAATACTGAACCCTGTGGTACCCCACTAGTAACCCTCTTTCTTCAGAGTGGACTCCATTTACAATTACCTTCTGTGTCCTGTTGTCCAGCCAATGTTTTACCCAGGCTACCACCCTGGGACCACTCCCAGGGTGGTTAATTTGACTATTAATCTTTTGTGTGGGACTGTGTCAAATGCCTTGCTAAAGTCTGGGTAGGCCATGTCCACAGCCCCTCCCTGGTCTACTACTTCGATCACCCAGTCAAAGAAATCTATTAGATTCGTCTGACATGACCTTCCCACTGTGAACCCATGCTGCCTTGGGTCCTGTGCCCCACTGGCCTCTAGGTACTCAACTATTGTTTCCTTCAGAAGTGACTTCATCACTTTCCCTACCACAGAGGTCAAACTGACAGGTCTGTAGTTTTCTGCCTCTGTCTTGGTCCCACTTTTGTGAAGGGAAATCACATCCACCTTCCTCCAGTCCTCGGGTACCACACCATCCTCCCATGATTTATTAAAAAGAGTAGCCAGTGGTTTCACTAGTTTCCCCCCTTAATTCTTTTAGAATTCTGGGGTGAATTCCATCAGGCCCCATTGCTTTTGTCACCTTCAGTTTTAGGAGTTCTTGCAGAACCTTTCTTCTCTTGAAAGGACAGGGATCGACCCCTATCAAGAGTGCTTCTGTTAATTGAATTAGGCACTGCCCCCTCCTCTTTAGTGAATACTGAGCAGAAATATTCGTTCAGTATCCCTGCTTTTTAACTGTCCCCCTCTGCCCTCCCACCGTTCATTCTATTCAGCCTCACTATCCCTCCCTTTGTCTTTCTACGCTCGCTGATGTACCTATAAAAGGTTTTATCCCCCTTCTTAACCGAGTTGGCTATCTTTTCCTCAGTTTGGGCCTTTGCTATTCTGACTTCCCTCCCTGCTTCCTTCTGCCTTAACTGGTACAGCTGTCTGTCCTGCTCCTTCTGTGTTTCCTTATACTTCCGGAATGCTATCTTTTTCTTCCTGACTTTCACAGCCACCTCTTTTGAGAACCATAGTGGCTTTTTCTTTCATTTTGATTTGTTTATTTGCTTCACACAAAGGCTTGTTGCCTCTGTGATGGCAGTTTTGATGATTCCCCATTGTTGCTCCACACCTCCTTCTAGCCTGTTTGCTAGTGCTTTTCTGAGGCACTCTCCCATCTTGCCAAAGTCAGCCCTCCTGAAGTCCAGTACCCTCACTTTTGTATGGCTTGACTCTGTAGCTGAGTTTAACATGAACCACACTGTTTGATGGTCACATGTTCCCAGATGGCAACCCACTTCTAGATCTGAGATCCTCTCACTGCCCCCGTTTGAGAGTACAAGGTCTAAGATTGCTCCCTCACGAGTGGGTTCCGAAACTAGCTGTCTGAGGCCTGCCACCTATAGGGCATCAAGAATGGCCCTGCTCTTGGATGCGGCTGCAGCAAATGTGCTCCAGTTAACATCTGGCATATTCAGGTCTCCTATCAACAGTATCTCCCCTTTCTCTGCCATTCTAAGTATGCCTTCTATCATATACTTGTCCATTCCCTCCCCTGACATGTGGGTCTGTACATCACCCCTGTGCAGATTGTGGTGCCCTTTCCAGTCTCCAAGGTGACCCACAGTGCCTCCTCTCCTCCCTGTTTACTCTTTTGTTCAGTTGCTTTTATCCCTTCCTTTACATAGAGAGCTACTCCTCCCCCTCTTCTCCCCTGCCTGTCTCTCCTGTAGGTTATGTACCCTGGTATGTTAACATTCCAGTCATGGTTTTCTGTGTACCATGTTTCTGTGACTGCTACGATATCCAGGCATCCCTCTTCCATCAAGGCCACCAGCTCAGGGAGCTTGTTGCCCAGACTATGGGCATTGGTACTCATTACCCTCCATTTTCTGATTGCCTTACTCCTTTTTGCCCCATCCCTGTCCTTCTTGCCTTTGTCACTTTCTCCATTTACCCGTGCCCTGCTCCCTATCGACACCTCTATGTTGGTGTTTACCGCACTTACTACCATGATTTTGTGGGGGCTAGGATTTCCCTGCTCCTTTCCAGTGCCTCTCCCCTTGGCTAGTTTAAATGCTTGCCAATGAAGCATTTAAACCTGTCACCTAGGATCCTGGTTCCCCTCCTGGACAGATGCAGTCCATCATGCCAGTATAGGCTTGCATCACTCCAGGTGGACCCCAGTCCCCAGTGAAGCCAAATCCCTGAGCTCCACACCAGTTTTTCAACCACTGATTGATCCCATGGTGCGGAACACCCTAGCCTCTCCTACGCCATAGATGGGCAGCACCTCCGAGAAGGTTACCGTGCATGCTACTTGTCTAAGGCCCCTCCCCAATTCCACAAACTCTTCCTGCACTTCTCTAATCTCTTTCTTAGCCAGGTCATTTTGTCCTAAGTGGACAATGACATCCAGCTCCCTCCCGTGCAGCTGCTGGCAATCCTTAGGATTCGCTCCTGTCCCTCTCCAAGCCATGGCGCCAGGCAGGCACCTTACCTCCCTCTCCTTCCTCCCCAGTTCTACCTACTAACAATGGAGTCCCCACCAGAAGTTGTTCCTTCCCTGTGGGTCCCCTGCCACCCTCCTGTGGGTCTCCTTTTGGAGGTTCCCAGCATCCTCCTTGGTCTCCACTGCGGGTGCCTCCATAGAGGAACCACATTTTGCCAGAATGGCATAGGAATTGTGGAGAGGTACAACTGGAGGGATTTGCCTCTGTTCCACCACTCCCACCCTCCCTGAGCCCACTGTGGTCCAACCTCTCCTCTTTCTTGGCAACCTCTGAGGCAAAGGCAGTGGCACTGGTGGTCCCTGGATGGAAGGGGAGGTCCCACAAATCCTGATCAACTCAGCCCAGAGATGAGCAATCTTCTCCCTCAGCCCAGAGAGGTGCCTGCAGATGGGACAGTACTGCATCCTCCATAACATCTCCCGGAAGACTGCTGCTCCACAGCCACTGCACTGCACCACTCCCATCATGTCTTATTTCTGGCCCCTTAACTATTTGCAATCTTTACTCTTTCCTCTGTTGTTTTTCTCTCTCTCTCTCTCTCTCCTTACTTTCTGCCTGTGTGTCCTTTAAGCTCCTGATTGTCCTGTTCTGAGACAAGAATATCTGATATTTCTCAGTAGACCCCTTACTTGCTCAGAGGCAGACCTCCAGCAGCTAGAGAGGGCCGGGGAGCTACTCTTGCCCTTCTAGGATGGTGGGTCTTTGGTGGCTCTGTGATCACTCACTTCCTGCTCCCAAACAGGAAGTTCCTGTTGTCAGTCAAATCCTGTGCCTATAAAAGTAGAACTAGCTTTGGGTGGGAGGGTAGAGGGGAGGGAGAAAGGGCAATATAGTCCCAGCAGAGAAGTCCAGTCACACAGCAGTCCTTTCTCCTGCTGTCTTCTGCCAAGCTACTAGCAGAATCTTTCTAAGGCAGTCTTTAAATGTAGCTTCCTTCTAGCTAAGCCACTACCCCTACTTACTAGATCTTTCTACAAGTAATTTAAACCTCACAGCTATCAAGTCCTTTCAATCACCTGAGATTTACACCTAGATAACTGTTCAGATAACCATTCAGTTCAGTTAACTCAGACAAACACACACTTTTTTTTTGTTTTGTTTGTTCATTTTTACCCTAAAGTTAAGGTCCAAGAATTATGCTGGAGCATGGATTCTGGGTAAAAAGGTTCAGGAGGTTATCAAATTCCATTTAAACTGCTTAGGAAGGGGGGTACAGACAACAAAAACTTAAACGAAACTTCATCTTCCCCTTTAAATATCTTGGGATGGAACGCTATTCTCATAAATGCGCGAAGCTTGCAGAACAAATAAGACGAGCTCAACATAATTTTACATAGTAACAAAGTACATGTAACCCTAATCACTGAAATATGGTGGGAAGAAAAAGATAAATGGGATAAGGAAATTGAGGGGTATAAACTTTTTTCTCATTACAGAAAATATAGAAAGGGTGGAGGACTGGCAATATATATTCACGAGGATATTGTTTCTGAAGAAATCAAGTGGGATGTAGGGCAAATTGAACTTCTATGGGTTCAATTATTACCTATTAACAGACCCAAAATTATACTGGGTCTTCTTTATAGGCCCCTGTCTATGTCACGTGATGACGACAAGGCTTTATTGAGCATTTTTGAGAAATTGGACCCTACTAATAGGTTATTGATAACTGGTGATTTTAACCTACCCAACATTGATTGGGTAAAATATACCGGCACCTGCCCCCTTGAGAGACAGTATATAGACATTATGGATCATGGGGGACTTGAGCAGTTGGTCTTAGAGAGTACAAGGGGTAATAACATCCTTGATTTAATTTTTATTAATATGGAGGGCATAGTCAACTCAGTGGAAATAGGTACTCCCTTAGGTAACAGTGATCATAATACTGTTTTATTTAATATTAAAGAAATCCAAGTTAGTAAACCCATGGGAGCTACCATTAAGTTAAATATTGGGAAAGCTGATTTCCAAAAAATGAAAATAAAATTAGGTAGCTGGGACTGGAGTTCGGAATTTGATAATAAACCCTTACAAAATATGTGGGATTCCCTTAAAACTAAATTGGAGAAACTAACTACAGAATTTGTTCCTGTTACTACTAAATACCATAGGGATCGATCTATAAAACCTGCCTGGCTTTCTACAACAATTAAAAATTTAATCAATAAAAAAAATAGATTATATAAGAAGTTAAAAGTTTTCAAAACAGCAAAACTACATACTGAGTATAAGGAATGTCTTAAAAAAGTAAAAGTAAATATTAGGAAAGCTAAATCCCTACATGAGATCAATCTTGCCAAGAGAGTACAGGATAATGAAAAAGCTTGTTTTTCCTATATCAATAACCGGAGGAAGACCCCAGATAGTATAGGCCCCTTTCCTACTGAAGAGGGACACCCAGCTTCTAATCAACAAATGGCTAACATTCAGAACAATTATTTCTGTTCAGTCTATAACTCTAATGATACTGATGCATATAATATAAATAGACCTTTTGAACCAGGGACAATAATATTGAACCCAGTTAACATATTTAAACTGCTAGTTGGACTTAACATCAATAAATCCCCAGGCCCAGATGGTATGCATCCTAGAATCCTTAGGGAACTGGCTAATGAGTTGGCCCATCCATTAACATATATATTTCAAACATCTATAAATAAGGGTTCTGTTCCTTATGATTGGAAGTTAGCAAATATCGTACCCATTTTAAAAAAAGGACCCAGTACCCAACCAGAAAACTTTTGGCCCATCAGCTTGACCTCAATACTGGGAAAACTTATGGAAGGTATAATTAAAGATATCCTAAAGGAACATCTGGAGGGATGGGATATGATGGGTCCCCTACAACATGGATTTGTGAGGAACAGATCATGCCAGACCAACCTATTATCCTTCTATGAAAAAGTAAATAGGGAAATGGACGTTGGGAACTCTGTGGATGTAGTCTTTCTCGATTTTGCTAAGGCATTTGACAAATTGCTACATAGGGAATTACTGTTAGTATTGGAAGATATAAAATTACCTAGTGATATATGCAGATGGGTTTCTAACTGGCTGCAGGATAGAAGACAGAGGGTGGTCATAAATGGGAAATATTCTGACTGGGCCCCAATATCTAGTGGAGTACCCCAGGGATCGGTGTTGGGAACTGGTTTGTTTAACATATACATTTCATTAAAAATTAGTAATAATAATATATGGATGTATAAGTTTGCTGATGATTGCAGATTGGGGGTAGTTGCAAATAATGACGAACAAAGAACAGCATTACAGCACACACTAGACTCAATATATGAATGGACTAGTCTTAACAAACTTGTGCTAAATAAAACAAAATGTAAGGTCATGCACATGGGAAAGAACAATAAGGAAGTAACTTACCTAATAGACAACATCACTTTAGGGGTAGTTACAGAGGAAAAAGATTTGGGTATTACAGTTACAAAAGACCTAAAATTTAGAGTGCACTGTAGAAACCAACTTAAGAAAGCAACCCGGATTTTAAAAAATATATTCAAGCACATAGCAAGCAGAGATAGGAATGTGCTGATCCCTCTGTACGTTGCATTGGTGAGGCCTCATTTGGAGTACTGTGCGCGGGTGAGGTCACCCCAAAATAGGGAGGACATACTTTCTATAGAGGGAGTTCAGAGAAGACTTACCAAACAAATAAAGGGACAAAAAAATAAAACATACCATGACAGATTGGTTAGTCTTAATCTTTATTCACTGTATTATCGTAGATTAAGGAGAGATCTATGTTTTCTATATAAGAGTATGGAGGATGAAGAGTTATTGAAAGAGCTGGGTTTTACACATAACCTTGGGAGAACTAGCTCAAGAAAACATACGAAACAACTCTGCCAACAAACCTGGGAACATAATTTTCGTAAATATTAGTATAATTTAAGAGTGGTAGGAGTCTGGAATATTTTACCAACTAAAATAGTCAACAGTACAACAATGAATGAATTCAAAAATGGGATAGACTTATATTTTGGAGATAACAAATTTCTCTTTCAATAAAAAAAAAATTGGATGGCAAGCCTTATAGGGTAGATTTCTATCTTCGGCTTGAATGCACCTATGAAACCTATGAAGTACAAGAGTTCTGCTTCTTAAGTCCCAGCAGAGAAGTCCAGTCACACTGCAGTCCTTTCTCCTGGTGTCTTCTGCCAAGCTACTAGCAGAATCTTTCTAAGGCAGTCTTTAAATGTAGCTTCCTTCTAGCTAAGCCACTCCCCCTACTTACTAGATCTTTCTACAAGTAATTTAAACCTCACAGCTATCAAATCCTTTCAATCACCTGAGATTTACACCTAGATAACTGTTCAGATAACCATTCAGTTCAGTTAACTCAGACAAACACACACTTTTTTTTTTGTTTTGTTTGTTCGTTTTTTTACCCTAAATTAAAGGTCCAAGTACAAGAGTTCTACTACTTAAGTCCCAGCAGAGAAGTCCAGTCACACAGCAGTCCTTTCTCCTGGTGTATAGGAGGGGTTGAGGGCACTGGGGAGCCAGCTGTTCAGATGCTAATATACTGAAACTCTGACAGTTGTACAGGTTGGCACATGGCATGGAACCCAGTGCATTGTTCCATGCCAGGACCTATGGCCAAAGAACATGGATCTGCAGCCAAAGTTGTCTCTACCCCTCCTCTCCTCCTGGCTAGATGACTGCTTTGCATCCAAACCTATATGTGTGTATATATATATATATATATATATATATATATATATATATATACCATTCCTCATTGGTATTCCTGGACTTGGAATCCTGTGAATTGGTTGTCCACATACCTGACATCCAGTGGATCACATACATCCTCGCTAGCTCCATTCCCTTCCATTACTCTTGTCAGTGGAGCTAGTGCTACCTAATTCCTCCCCCGGTGGAATAAATGTTACAGCTCATAAGGTTACAATCCCTGCAAGAACTTCTTTCAACAGTTCTACCATGGTAAGGGTCACTAAACTTGGGACCGGGAGGGGGGGTTAGGGCACTGGGTAGCTACTATGAATAACACAGTACCATAGTGCATGCCAGCACCCTCATTAAGTTAGGCTAATCTGCCACTTTCCCTGTGCTGGCATTCTGACCTGTGTGCCTTGGCAAGAAAAGACTTGTGATGCCTTTGTATACAGCACTAAGAGATGAAACATAGAAATGTACTGCAAAGTGGTCAGTAATTTACCCTTCCCTCAAAGTCTATTGTTGTGTGTGCCTCCAGCTAACCCTGCCTGCCCAAAGAAATACCCAATACAGGGTACAAACCAGTACTTATATAGTATGCCAAATTACATATCCTCCACTAATTCAAAGCATCATTGGAAGTATATGCAAATCACCATGGTTATACTTTTCATGATGCAGTTCTTTAGTGAGATGTGTAGTGTAGCATTTCTTTAAACCTTGGCTTTGTTGCCATAGCCCTTCCAGGGTAAACTGAAGTTCATTACTTTTACATTGCTGTTCTTTTTTTTTAGGGCCCACCATGACCCAAATAAATATGATCACGAGGCAGGTTCCTTCATCTTGCTGAGCTAATACAATACCAGACCTATATACAATTGTAGTTGTGGGTGGTGTAATTCAGGGGAACACTGTGCTCCCTTTACTGCTACCCATCAAAACTGTCATACATGCCTGGGTGTCACAGTTTGTAAGGGCCATGTTCTTTCCTAGTGACAGCAACACAATTTAACTTATGCAAATTGCCATTCAGGTATTAATGGACTCACATAGGCTGTGTGACCATTAACATGCTGGACTGTGACAGTGCAGGGCCGCTGCTGAAATTGTCCCCTTCCACTCCTTAGATATCACACCTTGATGGTTGCTTGATGGCCCTACCAATGTGTACAGTATATATACTGTCTCTTGCCAGTCTGGGCCCAAAATGCTGTGAATTGGTTGTCCATGTCTGGCAAATGTGGATCCCCCCTCCTAAGCCATATTCCCTTCAGTTACTGTTGACAAAAGTGCTACTGTACCTAGTCCTTCCCTCCAGTTTCAAGGCTGTGACATGTGACAGAGGTCATAGCCTGTTATAACTGGGGATGAGTGGCAGGGAAGCCAGCTATGTAGCCACTAACATACTAAAACTGTGACAGCAGCAGGAGTTGGCATATGGGATGACACCCATGGCCTGTGCACTTAACACTTGGCACTAGTGCCAAGGTTTTCCCCCACTCTCCTCTATCCATGCCTAGATGATTGCTTTATGACTGTGCCAATATGTACCTATATCTAGCTCTACCTATCTATCTATCTATCTATCTATCTATCTATCTATCTATCTATCTATCTATCTGTCTCTCTCTCTATCTTTCTATGCATGTGTACTGAAACCTATGACCAGTTTTGCAGCGATTATGTGGTAATTCTGTAATGTGTTTTACATTGTGTGGCATTGTGTGCCAGTGATGTTAGGAAATGTTTCTTCACTGAAAGTGTAGTGGTTGTCTGATACAAATTGCCAATGGACGTGGTGGAGGCTAGAACAGTGGGGGATTCAAGAGGGCATGGGTTAGACATAGGGGTATATTAGACAGGCTGCAGGGAGGTGGAAAGTTTGATAGAAACCATATAGGATCTGTGAGAAAAGAATAGGTAGGGAACATCTGGGTAGACTGTGTGGGCAAATCAGTCCTTTGCTGATGTCAAATTCTATGTCTCTATGTTTCAAATTTAAATTCCAATTCAAATGAGCCTTAAAATGAACTCTAGTTGCTGTGAAAGAATGCTCAGAAAAAGGGAATCTGGAGCAGTTTAGCAGATGTACAGGCAATGCAATATGCAGCAGTTCTGGCTTCATTATTTTGATAAGTGGTAGGGAATGGGGGAATTGAAGAGTCGTTTACTTTTTACTATGCTACGTTGTATCCTCCCATTGCTGGAACCCTGCAGAGATACTCCTATGGATTCCTCCTGCCTGCACACTTGGTTGATGACCAGTAGTGCCAGGTTGCCAAGCGGTTCTGCTCCCATTGCTCCCTTTCTTCCTCCCTCCCACTTGCATAAAACCTGGTTGCACCAGTTTGTGCTGCAATGCTACTCCTATGACTCCCCTCCTGCTCTCCTACTTTTATACCAGTGTTGCCAAACACTTCAGTACTGCTTCTGCATCTCTTTCTGTCTAACCCGGTAAAGATTTATTGTGAAACTCCACTGGAGCTGGTCAGGATGCAATGCAGTGTGTCTCAACAATTGCATGGCAAAATGGATTGATGGCCATTGAAATTGCCTTGTTTGCTGCAGTAACTATGCAGCAGTTTTACACTACATCCTGGTCAGCTCCTCTGTATACTGCAGCTGCATACTGTATTCAGACAAAGATCCACAAAGCCTCCCATTTTGCTTGTTTGCAATAATTACTAATACTTTTCCCATTCCACAATTGTGTAATCAACAAATAAAATAACTTTTTATGTTTATTTTTTTAATATGAAACAGACTTCCTGAGCCTGATTTCCTCAATGTCTGTAGAAGGCCATACTGGCTATGAACTTTAGGTGTGGGTTGCATGTGAGGAAGACAAGTATCAACATAGTAAAAATTATCATATTTTTATTGGACATCTTGTTTCATTACCAGCACCATAACAGCACCATTTTGGGATAGATGACAAATGTTACTTTCAGTAGCGTTTGTCACCTATCCCTAAATGGTGCTGTTATGGTGATGAGAATGATACAAGATATCCAATAAACATATGCTAGCTTTATTTTTTCTCACATGCAATTTATGTTTTTTAGCCATGCATGACAGTGAGCAGAGCTGCTTCTTTTTGCTGAGACTTTAGGTGTGGGTACCAGTGGTTTGAAAAGAGGCTGCCCTACTGACCGAAGCAATGTAACCAGGGGAAAGACTGTGTAAAGGAGCTGCCAGCAAACTCATGGTAATGCAATTTTAGGCTTGCTCAAAATCATTTTCGCAGCTTAGTTGTGGGGGAAGGGGTCACTGGCGGAATCCATTTTACTGCACCAAGTATGCTGTTGCTGTGGCAGAGGCTTGCTCCTGCTGTAGGACCATGTTTCTATAGCAGATGCAATAACTGCAGAATTGCAGTAAACAGTGGACCCTGTAGTTAGTGCAGCAGAATTAAGGTTTTTTTCAAATGAATACAACACTTTCTGGTGGCAGAAGTTTTTTTTGTCTATCGGAAGTGCCATTTTTTCACCTTTTGCTGAGACCTTTTTGCAAATGTCTATAAAGTGACTAGAACCACTGCAAATTCAGTGGGATGTTTGAAAATAAGCTACATGTTCTAAAAAAAGAGCAAGCACTAATGTGCATTTTATGGGTCCTTAGCATCTAGTCTAAATAATTTCTGAATATCACAAGTAATGGGGTACTCCATACTCAAGCCCACATTTCATATAATTTTTATTATTCATCATACTTACATACAGGAAAATAAAAAACATGAACAAAGTTAAAAAACTAAAAAAATACTTCTAAACCTACTCGGGGGGGGGGCAGGCTAGTTCCTCCACTCAACAGAGATTAGGGAAAAATTGCTGGCACAACTAGAACCCAATACCATCTTTAATCAAGATGTGTTCCCCTCTTTTTTACACATCAGGACCCCTTCTCTAGCACAGCAACCACTCAGTCCCAACTGCCACTAGCCTTTCCACCACTGACATCCAGCAGCCTGCCCCATGTAGAAGGGTTCCAGAGGGAGGGATTTTGTTCCCCTGAAACCAAGGATCCATGGGGGTAACAGTGTACCAGCAGCCACCATATAGATGAAAGACAGGCTTTTCAATCAAAGAAAGAATCAGGATGCCCTTGAGTGCCCTATTATGGGCTTTGAGATAGTGTGGATGATCCTGCACAGACTCAGTCTGAAAAATCACAGAAATAAGGATTGACTCCCATGTAGAATATACAAGCAACTGTTTATTATCCACCAAAAATTAACGTTTCGTGGTTGATACACACCACTTCTTCAGAACTGCGTTTGTTATCTCCAGTACAGCTTCTGTATTCCATCTGGTTAATATTATGAGCTTACTTGGCCTTGCCTGTGTTTCTCAGCCTCAATAATATGAATGATGTTTTAAATTGTGATCTCTGCTGATGGGCCGTCAAGCAGGGAGGACTGCCTGTCAGCAGAGAACAGAATTACAAACATCATTCACATTACTGAGACTGAGGAATGCAGGCAAGGCCAAGTAGGCTGATAATATTCAACCTGACTGAATACAGAAGCTTTACTGGAGATTGCAAATGAAAGAGACCAAGATAAGAGGAACCACCATAGCTCTAAAGAAGTGGTGTGTAACAGTCATGAAACATTAACAAGTTTTGGTGGATAATAAACAATCGATCATATACTCTACATAGGAGTTGATCCTCATTTCTATGGATTTTTAGGCAGGCTTTTCATACATTTTCTCCTTTGAACCTCCATCTCCTAGCATTGGCTACAGCCTCCATTGGTGTCACTTGGCACAGCTCAACATATGTGTGCACAACTCCTCATGAGGGAGCAGGTACCTCAGCCCACCATGAGGGGTTGCTGCATGCATGTTTCAAGTTCAAGTTTATTCATTCTGCCACAGGCTATTAAGAATTAAAATACAGTACACAAACCATCATAAAACTATAGAAAACACATTATAAACACATACACAATAAAAAGAAAAGTACAAACTAAAAAATGCAGTCTTCAAAAGTTACACAAAATGAACATAAATATGATGCACTTGCAGACAAAATCCCCAGTACAAAATTGTTGCAGTCGGGGTGAAACAAACCTGACATAATATCCAAACAACATTTCCAGGTGGTGTGCACCATCTCCCTCTGTGTACTGGCTTGTACTGCACGGGGTGGCACTCCCTAGCTCAGGCTGGAGCTAATCCCGTCTCCCCAAGTTTGATCCCACAGCTAGGTCAGCAGCATGGAAATGTAACAGGCATCCACCTGGCTATCTGGTGGTCCCATTGCCCCCTTAAGCCCCAAGGGGCCATAGCCAACAGTGTCTTTACCTTTTCACTCAAGATGGCTGCCAGGCTGGGCATGCGATCGTTTACTCCTTAGAAGATTTACGTTGTAGTTGAGCGTCTTTTTTCATTTTTAAAGTTTTATTTCAACGTTTTGATTTGTTTTATTAGCGGTATTTTTGCTGCTTTGTTTTACATTTTATCGATTTTTTTAGTCGCGTTGGTCGCACTGATTAGTTGGCCTTCCACTTTTGGATCTGGGATTGAGGAGGATCAGTGGGTTGCTGTGCAGCGTATTGCTCCCTCATTTTTGATTGTGTCCGAGTAACTGACGCCGCATTTTTATCATTAAGTTGCCCAGTCCTGGTAATCGGTCGGGCGTTTAGCATAGTGATTGGTACGAGCTGCGGTGTCTGGTACAAATGCTGGTGATGCCCGTTC
Source organism: Neoceratodus forsteri (assembly GCA_016271365.2). Classification (NCBI taxonomy): domain Eukaryota; kingdom Metazoa; phylum Chordata; order Ceratodontiformes; family Ceratodontidae; genus Neoceratodus; species Neoceratodus forsteri. Next base: position 783,734,034 of record CM028133.1, read on the forward strand.
GTGGAGTATAGGACGGCTGGTTTACTCTGCCGTCTGTTTATCTGGTGTGTGAGGATTTGTGGATCTGGGGATTTTGGATCTTATACAGAATAGACTTTTGTTACCAGGGTCTTGAACCTACCAGTTCTTTGGATTTCTTCCCTACCCTGGATTGTTTTACTTGGTCTGTGAGTACTGTGGCCGGGGTCTACATTGGATTCCGGCCTGTTCTTTAAATTTTCTGTTATCCTGGGAAGGCTTCGTTTCTAAGGAAGGTGGAACTCTTTTGAGTCGGTTCCTCAACGCTGGTTTTGGACTACTTCGTGGGTGTTGTCTGGATTTGGGGACTTTGCATTTATTTCCCTGCTTTTATTGCCCTATCTGGTGAATTCTAACTCTTCTGACTGTAGTGGTGCAGAGGTGGGGCATCCATCACTGGGGAGTCAGTGGGTGGCAGTCCTTTCTTCTAGGGAACCCCTGGGATCCCATTTGGTTGAGCTCCATTGGGGTCTCGTAGTATCCACTGTAGCCTGGTGGTGGGCTGGGTACAACCTTTTGGGTTTTAGTAAGGGGAATATAGCTAGTCCCGAAGATATTTTCAGCGTTTTCTTCACTGGACAGACTGTTTCTGTGACTTAAGACCCCTTTGAATCAAGAATTGTTGTGCCTTTTGGAAGATCTTGCAGTGAGAGTGCTCAGGACTGGGATTCCCTGATTTTTAGTGGCTTCATTACTAATATAACTTATTAACTATACATGGTAGTGAGAGTACCATTTTATTCCTCCTGGCTACCATAGTGAGAGTATGGTGTAGCTTGGGGGGTTCACTATTCTTTTTTGGTTTATTAGTTGTTTTTTTTTGGCACCAGTTAGTGAGAGTTCCTGGTTGCCTGGGGGGATTTATTTTATTTTATTAGTTATTGTTTAGTTTGATGGTTATCTGATTGGAATTCTGGGCCTAGATCAGTTGGACTCTCTTAGATGTGCATAAAATTGTTTTAATATTTTAAGGGGTATTTTATTTTACTTTATTTACTTTTTCTTTGGCTATTATTATTCAAGTTGGGGTGGGAGGGTTGTTGTTTGTATGAGAGTGAATAAATTGGTTTAAAATATGTGTTGGGGTTTAAGTAAAATGGTTAGGCAGTACTCCCCCTCAAGACTTTGGGATCTCCGTCCCTTTAAATTACCCCACTTACAGTGGAGGTTTATGCTAGATGTCGAAATCTTAGTATTGTAAGATCAAAAGTAGAAGGATACGGGGATCTTGGAATTCTTGGGGGGGATGGGAGGGAAGAGAACGGATACGGGCAGTGAGGGCTAGGAGACGCCCTGGGGCAAAATGGGTACTGGAGCGAGGTCCTCCTTGCCTAGTTCCCATACCCAAGGGCACTGACTTGGAGTGTGTCAGGCAGGAAGTGGGATCACCCTTGGATTTCTGTCCCTTTTGGGCGGTGTTAAGCAATGCCAGGTCGATTAGGAACAAGACTGCAGTGATTGCGGATCTTGTTTCCTCAGTCGACCTGGCTTGCATCACCGAGACCTGGCTAGATGGAAATGCTGGTCCTGTGTTGGACTCCGCGGTTCCGGCTGGGTTCTCGGTGATTCACCGCCCGAGAGTGGACCGGAGGGGTGGGGGGCTGTCTGTTTTAGACAAGATCTGGATCTCAGGGAGGTGCCAGTTGGTGATACCAACACCTTTGAATGCATAGTGGGTGCAGGTGCAGGCTACAGGACCCTTCTTATCTACCGTCCACCAGGGGATGAGAGGGAGTTCCTGAAGGAGGTTGCGGACTTCATCGCCGACATGGTATTGGAATCTCCCAGATGGATAATTCTGGGGGATTTCAATGCCTGGGTCGACGATGAATTTTCGCCATTTGGTCAAAATCTCCTCCAATTAATGGATTCATTGGGCCTGTCACGAGTAATTACTTCTGCAACCCATGAGAGGGGGCATACATTGGACTTGGTTTTCCATCTGGGGATGGAGATATCTGATGTGGAGGTGGAGCCAGTCGGATGGTCTGACCATCACGCCCTGAGGTTTAGATTTGTGGCCCCTCGAAATAGGCCTGTCCCCAGGGAGTTAGTACAGTTCCGTCCTTTAAGAGGAATTACCTCAGAGGGCCTAATGACGGAGCTGGACTTCTCAGATTTTCCCAGGGATAGTGTGGATCCAGGGCCACTGGTCTTGGCCTATAATAGGGTTGTGACTGGGGCTCTGGATGCCATAGCTCCAATTCATGTTCGTCCCCGTACTCTTCACCTAGGGGCTCCCTGGTTTGACGGGGAGGTCCGTGAGTGGAAGACGAAGGGACAAAGATTAGAAAGACGTTGACGGAAAACTCAACTGGAGGTGGATAGACTTGAATTGTTAGAACATTATAAATTCTACCAATCAGCAATCTCCCATAAGAAGGCAGAGTTCCTGTCCAGGTAAATTGCTGCAGCTAGGAATAGACCATCCCAGCTCTTCCGGACTGTGGACAGACTGTGCAATCCAGTCTGTCTCCAGACTGGTTGAGCATTATCACAGGTACAATGTGAGGAGTTTGCGAAATTCTTTGCTGACAAGGTATCCACCATCAGGGATGAGATCAGCCAGTGTCTTTCTATTGAGCATTGTACTGATCAATCGGGTGGTACTAATGCCCAGTTGTACTGGTCTACCTTTAGACTACCAGCAGTAATAGATATTGCGAGGATTATCCAGACTTCGACCTACCTATTGTAAGTTGGACCAGGCCCTACTCACCTGGTGGTGGGGTGTGTAGATGTTATCGGCCCAGTCCTGGCTGGGATAGTGGTGGTGTCATTAGAGAGAGGGATCTTTCCGGATCCCTTAAAGGAGGCGATAATACACCCCCTTTTGAAAAAGACCTCTCTTGACCCCGACTGCCCAGCAAATTATAGACCAATCTCTAACCTCCCTTTTGTAGGGAAGGTTATTAAGAAGGTGGTCGCTCTGCAACTGGAGGATCATTTGTCTATCCACAATATCTATGACCCTCTCCAATCCGGCTTCAGGAAGAGGCACAGTACAGAGACGGCTCTTGTTCGGGTATTGAATGACCTCCTGATGGCAAGAGATCAGAGGACCCGTTCCATCTTGGTTCTCTTGGATCTCTCAGCAGCATTTGACACCGTGGATCATGGGGTATTGCTCGACCGCCTGTGGTTTCTCTCTGTGGTCTGAGGAGCAGTCCACAGTTGGTTTCGATCTTTTTTGGAGGGCAGATCTCAGAGAGCGGTATCGGGAGTTAACACCTCGGCCCCTCACTGTCTGCCCTGTGGGGTACCGCAGGGGTCGGTGCTGTCCTCTATGTTATTCGCGGTGTATATGCTCCCACTGGGGGACATTATAAGACGGTATGGGTTGAGTTTTCATTGTTATGCTGATGATTCTCAACTCTACCTGTCTTTTATGCCTGATCAGGAGTCAGATTCCATCACTACTTTTAATAACTGCCTTCTGGAGATTCAGGATTGGATGAGTGCTGGTTGGCTTAGGTTGAATCCAGGGAAAATTGAGGTGTTGGTTGTGGACCCTGGAGGGAGGATAACAGGGGCTTGGATGGGGAAACCCTAGGGTTTATATCTTGGGGGGGCCCAGCTTCTGGCCTCCGGCCAAGTACGTAACCTGGGAGTAATATTTGATGAAAGCCTGACTATGAAGATGCAGGTGTCGGCCGTAGTCAAATCTGCCTTTTATCATCTGAGGAATATTGCCCAGGTGAAACACTTGGTTCCACGGGAAGATCTTCCCATTTTGGTCCACGCCTTTGTTACCAGCCGTTTTGATTACTGCAATGCGCTCTATCTAGGGCTGCCGGGGGTGGATATCCGCCGCTTGCAGCTGGTGCAGAACGCGAAGGCCAGGTTGTTGATGGGAGTTTCACGATCTAGCCTTATAACACCTGTGCTGCGTGATTTGCACTGGCTGCCAGTACAGTGGCGGATCACCTTCAAGGTCGCATTATTGACCTTTAAGGCCCTGCATAATTTGGGACCCCACTACCTGAAAGAGCTCTTGGTGCCTTACTGTCCTGCCCGTTCTCTTCGCTCCTCTGATGAGGGATTGCTAGAGATTCCCAGGGTACATCTAAAGATGTCAGGAGGTAGATCTTTTGCCTATATGGCACCAACCCTGTGGAATTCTCTACCTCGTCAGATACGAGAATGCCTAACTGTTGAAAGTTTTAAAAAACAATTAAAAACTTTCCTTTTTGCCTTAGCATTTGTTGGTACATAATGAGTAAGTGTACTGTATGGTTGTTTGACTTATTGTTTGAAATTTGATTTTACTTGCTTTATTGTAAAAGCGCCCTGAGCTTGGGAAGGGCGCTTAATATAAATAAAATTTTACTTACTTACTTATAATGTGTTTTCAAAGACTGTTTGGGAAGAGGAGAAGGCAAAGAGCAGGAGGTGACTGGGGTTGTTAAAGGGATAGACAAGGGACTAGCCCTGGCCACTGGGGGGGACCTTATTTTATTTTTATTTTTTTTTTATTTTTATTCTTTCTTATTTTAAGTTGATTAGCGAATGACAAATAGTTGTGGTGATGAGTCTGAATACTCATCAAATATTTGAGAGAAAGTACTCATGACCTCCCCCCCATCAGAGAACATTAGGGCCCCAGTATACAACAGCAATCATTGCAGTGTTCTAAATTGTGCTAGACTGTGCCATACACAGCGGGGTTGCAAGCTTTTTTCTGAGTGCTAGCTTTGAGCATTACAACTGCATGGAACTAGTAGCGCAGTGGTAGGTAGCACTACCGCTCGTAATGTTGGTGACCTGAGTTTGGGAGCGAGCTTGGGTCATTGTGGGCTGGCCGTGGGGAGGAGGATTGAGTGTCCCAGAGGATGCTTGCCTCTTCCAGGGAGGGAGGGTGGGTTCTATTCTCACTGCAGTACTGCATCCTGGGTGATCACAGTTGGCAGTGCGGCTGGTAGATGGATGAGAAGGAGGAGACGTCGCTGATATAAGTGGGCGGACACATGCACCAGTGTGTGCAGGCCTGCATTGACATCCACACAGGTGATGTCCCTTGTGGGAGAAACACTATGGAAAAGTGGCCCCGGCACCCCCACAATGATGGCCCATGGGAGCTCCCCAGGTTTACATTGTCCATCAGATCATGGTGCCTGCCTGATGAGATAACGAAGTTTGGGGGACCAACCCTGCCCTTACCCCACCTGGGGGGCAACAGCTAGAGCTTGATGGAGGTAGGAGACCGTGCCCAGGGAGGCATGGGGCTGCTCATGGGGACTGAGGTCATAGGAGAGAGCTGGAGAAGACAGGTAGAAAAACAGAAACTGAAACCAAAAAAAAAAACTTCTTGGAGAAGGGTATGGGACCTGAATAAAAACAGTGTGCTGTGCAATGTACAGACATACTGCACGTATCCCAACCCCAGTACAGCCTGGTATCACTTATTAGGGCCCCCAGCACTAGAACTAGTTGAAGTAGTTCTAATGGGCGGTACTGACATGCAGCTGTGGACCCACAGTCCTGCGGGGAAGGGATATCAGTGATGGACCATCACCTAAATCAACAGGCATGGGGGAACTGGTCTTGAGTGGGAGAATCCACTGGACATCAGGGACTACTTACATAGTCTGGAGTGGAGGGGTGGAGACACTGGTCAACCAGGAATACCTGGAGAATCACTAGTAAAGTTTACGTTTCTACAGCCCAGAAGTAGCCGTGAAAGTAAGGGTTGGACAGATGGGGGAAAACTATGACAGTAGCCCCATTTTCATGGAGTACTGTGCATGGTATGGTTCCATGGGGCTGGAACTTTGCCATACATAGTCCTCCATGCTGACTGCAAATCTGATGTTAGTGGTCTGTAGCTTAGTTTGCGATCACTAACATCTGGTGACTGTCCTTTGCGTTTAGATGCCTCCTCCCTATGGCTGTTCTCTCCTTCAGTATGGAAGTTTTTGATGAGGACACAATGGGGAGCCTGCTGCATCCCACAGTTGTGCCACCACTAACTTCTTGCAGGCCACGGAAAGCCCTAATAACAGCAAGGATGGAGTGGGGTGGAGCATTTCTTAAGTGCAGAGCAATGTACCACTAGAAGTCTACTGGATTGGTGGGGGATTGGCTGTTAGTTGAAATATTCCCATTTCTGTTTTAAAATAAAATTTAAAAAAATAAAAATACATATTTACCTACAAGAAGTATACATAAGTTGTTTATTTCAAGGCCAGCACTTTTAGAAAGGGATACATAAAATTTACCCAGTCTTCATGTAGGTGCAACTCCACTCCCACCCCATCCTCCCTGGCAATTTTTTGAAAAAGCAGGCTCACAATGTGACCCTTCTCCCTACAGCTAACCCCTTTAGTCAAGAGTACAGGCAAGGAAGTTTCAGTACACGACAAAGATTTACTACAGAATACTGAGACAGACAATTTTATGCATTTAAGACTACATCATGCAGCTCTAGGTGTCTCTTGCAATGGAAATTTGAAAAATGAACCCACAGAAATGTGTTTCCACTGACCCTAATGGTACAATAGTGACACTCTGTGGTCAAAGGGATCCATTGCAAAGGTGAAATCATACAATTACAACCATGTTATGCAGAAATTGTCCGTAGCTGTATTGGTCCTTATACAAACAGATAGACAATGTAGAAGACTTTCTGTATTAATAACATTTTTGGGACCAACGAATATGTTTCAGTGCATGAGTTTTCAGACCTACAATACACAGCATCCTTCAGTACCTGAAGAAGCATGCTGTGTAGGCCCACAGGATCATATAAGTTTAAGGCTAACTGTTTGTTACAATAAATGAAATGTAACAAAATACTTAACTTTATCCATACATTTATATCAATTGCAGAAATTATTGCAGGGATTGGGAACCATTTGGGCAAGTAATGGTGTACCAATTATACCCCAAAATGTCTGCTAAGGAGTATATCATATTCAGATGGAACATAGAAAACAAGCTTTATACTGTAGTCCCTTACTGTAGCTTTATTGTGGCCTTTGAAGATCTGCTAGAAACATTATGCTCATATTTATAGGGTTAATCTCTTGCGGTGGATAGAATTTTTTCCTTTCAAGTTGAACACTACAGTTAATATTAAGTGTTGATTTATACAAGTTAAAGCAGTTCTGCTGATGCTGCAGCAGCAGCAGTGATGATTGACTCGGCCAGGGATAAGATATGATAGCTGACTGTTCTTCTCATGACCATTGTACTTTTTGGGACTGATTTTCAAATGTCATTTCTGGAAAAAAGTGAGACCTCTCCAGAATTTGCAGTGCCATCTCAACTTGAGCAAGGAGAGATTTTTCCAGAGTCCTCAATATTCAGACAGTATTCAATGGCAGAACAAGTTTGTGGCAAATGGACAGTCAGTGGCCAGAAACATTTTTGATGCCCCAGTTCTGCAAGAAATGGCTGCATGGTGCAGCTGAAAATTGCAGACCTTTAAGTCCCACAAATTGCAGCTAGCTGAGGCTTAATGTGGGACTTCTCAGGCCTTTGAAAATCTGTACCACTGAGTTTTCAGCAGATCTGTTGAAAACACTGAGCACCCCATATTCAGGGATGGCCATGAGCGTGTGAACTGTCTGAATATGGGGCCATGGCAGTGCAGCACATAATGATTATGCACTGCAGTGAGACAGCTGCCTACTGAAATATGGCATACAGGAGCACAATGGAGATAGTATATCCCAGTCTCGATAGTGCCAGTGCTCCTGCAAGCCGTGTTCAGCCCTAATATGCTAATGAACTCATAGGGAATGCAAGGTGTTAAGGACCATTTGCTTTTCATTATGGGCTCATTAACATGCCGCACAATGCCACTGTGCAATCACAGAGGGGTACTATGCAGAGCACTGCAACCCCTCCTTGCCAATCCAGCCAGAACATAGCTATTCATTGGTGGCCCATGTTCCTCCCACCCCACACTTGTCAATGATCTGACCACATCTCTAATAGTACCTATTGGTGTTCAGAGGTCCTTATCACCACCACCACCCTAAAATGACAAACAGATCCCCCCATCATGCCTGCTCAGGATCCTCTACTCCAAACACCTTTATCCCCACTCACCAAGAACCTTGAGCAGTCAGGACAGGAGAGGTCCCCATTGGTCAGGAGTGGTGGGGTGGAGGTAGGGATCAGAACCACCGAACACTGATGAGTCTCATAAAATGATGACGGATCAAAGATTGGGGGTGGGGGACTGCTGACCATCAATGATTAGCTACAGTATCGGTTGAATTGGCAAGGAGAAGGACAATGCCAGGAACTGACAGCTCCTGCTGTCAGTCCACTACATGGCACCTGGACAGTGTGTGTATGTGTGTGGGGGGGGGGAGTTAATTCACAATTGTGTGCAGGGATAAGGGTTGGGTTTTGGTAGCATTAAAGAGCACTGTGATGGAGGATATTTCATGCTACCAAAACCTTTAAATATACTTCTGTGCCTTATATGCAAGAGGAATCTCATTTGCATGGGCACAGTATTATCTTTTGTGCAATCACACTGTCAGGTTAATGTCATACTCTGGGGGCCTTTGAATATGGCCTCATCCCATCCGATCATGTTATTCTTGGTTAGCCCAGCATTAACATAATCAGAATCAGAATCACATTAACCCTTTGAGTACCAGGACATAAGTACTTTATTATGGGGGTAAATATCTTTTAGGAGACTGCCTTTCAGCCCTTTTGTTTGTATGTATTGCATAAAACATAGGCTGTAAGTGTCCATATACTTCTGAGTTACTGGTGCTCTCAAGTCTCAAACTGCAGGACTTGCTGAACACATGCCATATATAGGAGGTTATTGTATATTCTTGTCTCCAAAAAAATGCAGCATGTTTATTAAATAATGGTTTAACAAGACTAATATTCCAGGGATCACAGTCTTCCTTCCTTTTTTTTGTTATAAATTAAGCTGATTCTGAACCCTTTTCTTTGCATTCGGAGAGAGACAGAAAGTAAATTTGTAGTCTACACAATGCCTAGTTTTGCAACTCTCTCAACCTCAGTCCATTAGAAATAACTGACAGTTAAGTAAAACATGCTTCAATGTCCCTGGAACCCAACATTCCTGGCATAGCCCATTCTCATGCACATTAATCCTAACCAGACATGCCGTGAAGTTTGCAGTGTATCCATCCTCTAATTCATGTCACAAACAACCCTGCTCTCCCATTACCCCCAGATTAATTTTAATCGCTTTGTTAGTATCAGGGTGAATTTAGGACACTGCCTCTCAAAACTGCTGTAGTTTATCCTTCTCTGCACTTTTGAATGTCCACTATGGTGATAAGTTTATCTGCCTCTGACTGATTAATTAGGAATTAACTGATATTATGTGACTTTTGCTGGAATGTTGCATTCTTCATTGCCATTTTAAGAAAGAAAAAAACTCCTCCAACAGCAGATGAGTGATCTCTGACTCTGAATCCTATCTTGCTTTGGAAAAGACATAGCTATTATATACTGTATAGCCTTTAAAATGAATATCTGCCATTATTTAAAAAAACATACTAAAATTAGCAATGCAGCTCCTCCAGCCAATGTTTTCATGGCTAGAACAGTGAGGGTGGGTTTAGGCCTCTAGTGTGACACAATGAAGGGTAAGGCAGGTAGAAGGTTACAAAGAAATGTAATTGAAATATGGCAAGCTATCTCTAAGGACCATTTTCTCTTTGTTACTTTACGAAAGAAAATGAAAACAAGAGAGGAACAACATAAGAAGACAGAATGAATCTGTTAGTGTGTCTCAGTGGCAACACTCTTCTCTAGCTCTGAAAGTTATTTGTTCATGATTCACACTATGGAATTGGGGCCCAATTTCCCAAAGCTTAGACACAGAGGCATCTAAACGATGCACCTGCACCAGATGGCCTCCACTACGTTCCCTGCCCAACTAGATGCCAGGAGAGCTCATTTTGAAGCTGCTTCCAGTTGTGACAGTCAGATGCAACTGACAGCAGATTTGGATATATATCTTGATTTAGGAAAAAGCCAGTTAGGCCATCTAAAGGATGATCCAGCTGACAAGCAGATTTAGCCCACTGATGGATGGGCAGACTTGTTTCCGGGCCTTCCTATGTTAACCTGTTTGAAAATGCATCTAGGCACAGCTAGCCTGGTACAGCCCCTATAAAAATGAACCCAGCTGAATGGTGAGCATCCAAAACTGACATGGCGCTGTGGGGTAGTACTGGGGCATGGAGGGGTGCTGCACTGTCATTGGTCTGGTCCTTTAGATGGTACATTAAACTTTGGTCACTTCTACCATCTAAATTTTTGCCCAGTTAAGGACCAAATGAAACTTTTCATAAGGAGTATAGGGTACCTTAATTTCTAGGCCAACTGTACCTCTCTTAGCGTAACAAGTTCAACAATGAACTAAGACTGCACGCTGATGTTATTTTGCAGTTGTTGGCTGCTGCATTCATCTAAATAAATAGCCCATGCACTACCAGTATCAAACTCATTGGTTTATGAAGCACTTTGAGATATTTCCGATATGACAGGCACTATACTGTATTAAATAAAACTTTAGTCTATTAAAAAGATAGTGTGTGTGGGGAAGGGACAAGTGTTATAGTGCTGTATGTTGATTAGCATAATACCGTATAATCAGAAAAAGGAATAAACTTTTAGCCTATATTACACTTATCTTAACCTGTGAGATGTTTTGGATTATGTGCAGTTCCTTGCCAACCTGATGTGCTGTCTGGTGCATCCTCACTTGCTGTCACACCATTCTGCGAGGCACTGCTGGCTGCCGATGGTGTTTTGTTTCCCTCACAGAGCCCTGCAATGGAAATGCAGCACATGGTGGGGAGCATGTACAGAGCTGAAAAATGCCTGCAGCATTTTGGTAATACTCTAGGAGTGTCCACACAGCACAGCATGTAGTAGAGCAGGTAATGTACTGTAAATGCACCTTTTGATTAATAGAAGTTCTGGTATCCAGTTTGATAGCTTATCTCTAACGAGGTGTACAATGAACATTTGTAATATTTCTATTATTTCATTGAAAATTTGTGTAGCCCTGAAAACTGGAAAACAGAGTTGCTATTAAAGCTGTGCTCTAGATAGCTAAAAGGTTCAGACAGAGGCATGATGTGATTGACCACATGTTCCCTATTACAGTATATATTTGTTTTGGGGATTTTGTGTAAACATTATTACTGATTTCACCACATTATTATTTCTTGCATTTGGGCACTCAATCAGAAACTTGTAGTTTGAGGAAAGGCACGATTGTGCTGCTGTTCATGATATATTCCAGACCAATACTGTCACCGCATAAGAAATTGCTTTCCGTGACTTTGGGATGTAGCTGGTAGAAATCTGCTGTAAGCATTCATTCATTTTAACCTATTTCATGTGTGCACAGTATGGGAAATCCTCAGTTCTCAATAACTGGCTTTGCTGTCTCTTGCTATTATATTTCTTTTTAACATCTAACTGTCCTTATTCTCACTTTCTGTGATACCAATGGTATTGTTGAAGCTATACATTTATTCACAACCTACAGCTACAGTAGTGAGTAATGTCGCTTGGTAACTGACCTATTTGTGATTGAAGCAGCAGTGCATGTACTGTAACAGTGAACATTTAATATCTACACCTTTTTATTTCAGTTTAGGTCACTTTTTTTCTCCCTTCTTAAAAAAGGTCCCCTTTTCACTATTTTGAGTCTCTTATCATTTTTACATGTGTTCACAACCCCCTAACCAATCACTTCTGCAACATGGCCCTGGGAAGAGGAAGGGGGTAAGCAATAACCTCAGGAGCAGACTCCCCTATCTACGGGTAATCAGATGGAGCTTTCTTGCAGACAGCCACCCCCGTGCTATTTCATTTTATCCAGGTCTTGCTTTTCCTCATACCCTGTAAGCATGGATCACTGTGGTTATATCTAACCAAGTCTCTGTGCCACCCTAGTGGAACTGCTCTGGCCACGCTACCTATCCCCCCCTTCAGGGAGACCACCTACTTTCTTCTACTTCTTTTACTTTGGTCAGTCTCCACCATAATTTGTCTTTGATACTAGCAAGGAGTCTGCTGAAAATGATTCTCATTTCTTCAAGGATTTCATCTTTCCTGGCTCTAGGAAACCACGTGGAGTTTCCCATGGTTGGTCAATAAACAGAATTCCTTGTTGCACCCCACCATACAGTTCACTCCCAGCATGACAACTTGGGAGGGATGAAGAAAATGTTATTTAACTTTAAATTGTGAACTTTCTGTGGTTTGCCATAACAGTTGCAATTGCAGTTCAAACTCTGTTCCCTTTTCAGTAATAACATGTGACACAGGGCATAACACGTCAGACATTAACACTGCTTTCAGAACACCAACATTTATTCACAAGGTGTATGCGCACACCAGGATAGTGATGAGGGATTACACATTGTAGCCCAAACTGATACCCCACATAGGGCCCAATCATCATCAGCATTTCAAATCCTCAACTGTACCAAACCCATACTAGCCAGTACGGGTACACATTATCAGCATATACTAACATATTTACAGGGATTGGCCCCTCACAGCCATGGTGGGGAAGCAGGCCACAGGTTATAACTGGCCCATTAAAGAACTAGTGAGATCAAAAAATATCAGGCAGAACATTTTGGTAATTTTTAAAAGTAGTCCCTTATTGCTTTTTATTTCTTAAGTGTTTCTCTTTTTCTGTATGCTTGTTAGATGGGTTTCTATCCGATAGTATTAGGTGTTATGTGAAAAGCAGTGCTTTACCTAGAAGTAGAATATCTTGTTCTGTTCCTCACAATACATCATCAGCATTTGACCTCACTCACTGTCATATCACAAACCCGCTGCCTGACCGGTAACGTGTCCCAGGTTACCAATCAAGCTGTATGAGACTGGCTCTTCCTGGTTACTAGTGATGTCAGTCAGTAAGGTCACAATGCGGATGATGTATAGGGAGGAATAGAATTGACTAGGTCAGCTTCCAAGTAGAGTGCTCTTCTACACATCACAACTAGTATTTTCAGGTTGAAAATCTTCTAATTAGCAAAATAGGAAAAAAAATGCCTCAGATATAAGAAGGAATAGCTGATTACTTCTGAATGTTACTGTTAATTATAGGCAGTACTTTAACTCTTTAAGGCACAATGAGGTAGATAACATCGACCAACATACCTAGCCTCTTGCTCCTTGGGGATTCAGTGTCACAGAAGATTGTGGTCACAGCTGCAGAGGCTTAACATGGCTCGCCTCATCCTTTCCTTTGCCTTAAGTACAGATACTCAGTGCACACTAACTGCAATGAATCTTCCACGAACATAGCTTCTTCCACCATTTGTTTAGGCCTTGACTCTTCTGCCAGGAACAGTTCCTATTTCAATTTCTTTCCTGGAAATACATAACAGTAAGTGGAAACCATCAGGTAGCACTCCAAGCACCAACAGGTCCCCACTGTCCCCAGTCCCGGGCCCTGGGAGGATCTGAGCCTTTGGGAACTGCACCAGTGAGAGAGTCAGTGCCACCCATATCCAGGACCCTGCCACCATTCTAGATCCACAGGTGCCCTCTGGATGGTTGCAGCTGAAGTGCACCTGTAGGTGGGTGCCCTTGAGGACTCTGCTTCACTTCTTAACTTCAGAACTGGAACTCCCTTTTGGCAGGAATGGAGTCCCTTATATATGCCCTACTGGGGAAAAATTGCTTGGGAAAAAGGCTGCTCCTGTGGGCACAAGCCATGTGCATATCACAGGGAGCGTTCTATCACCAGGCAGAAAACATTTGCAACAGGCAGGAAATACATTCTTCACATTCTGAAAACATGGGCTAGAACATTAACGTTTTAGCACAGATAAACTACAGGTTTACTAGTACACAAATATTGACAGGTGCTGAGTGGAACCGGTGAAAACCATAGCCCTCTCAGGATGGACAATTGACCTCCAGTTGTTATATGGTTATAGCGTCCAAAGCCAGAGGCTGAGGTCAATATGATTATTGAATACAAATAGTCCATCCTGAGCAGCTCTGGTTCAAGCAGTTCTTCAAAACTAAACCAGTCAATTTGGTTTATTAAAACTTGTGCCTGCTGACCCCCCCAAAAAAATTAAAGGTCAGTGATACTCGTATCATCCTTTAGAGTATTTTAAGAAGAAATTTAAAAAAGTTTCTTTGGTAATTCTAGTGGTGGTGGTGGTGATCATAAGTCTCCATTGACTTTATCTTACTGCTCCTCATCCCACATGACCAACCACCGATTTCAAGATGGCAGCCGGTAATTATCCTCCGCTCACCTCCGCTGCTGTCTACCATCTCTTGCAAGTACTGTGACTTGTGTTATCTAACTGACTTTATCAATGAAGTCAATTAGGTAATGCAAGTCATAGCATTTGTATGCCATGGTGTCCAGAGTGGATGTGAATGGATGGTAATCCCTGTCAGCTATCCCGAGATTGGTGGTTGGTGGTGTGGGTGGGAAAGGGGCAATAAAGTCTACTAACAATTATGATTGGATAGGGGGGTGGGACATTAGGCTACTAGGAGAGAAAAAAAACAAAAGAAGTATTTTGTGTTTTACAGCTGCAGTCAGAGAATCGGATGTCAGCAATGACTTTTTCTGTGGCTCAGTGGTATTGGGAAGGGGCCTAACATTACGGTGCAATGTAAACAAGACAGAGGATAATAGTTATCAAGCTACTGCTCATTGTTAGGTACTATTGTCAAGTGGAAACACAGGCACTGGTACATAGGCAAGACATATCATGTGACCAGCAATGGATCACTCAATGCAGAAGATTCACAATCAAGGTTTATTGTGCTCCTAGGCCACACCTGTAAACAAGCTTTCAGTTTAGTGTGTCTCTCCTGGTTAAATAAAAAAAAAATAATATAAAGGATAATGTAAGATCTGCCATTGGTAACAAGCATGTGTAGCCACTGAGTTGTTGCCATGGTGACCATTTAAACCTCAAGAGCAAAGATAGAGAGGTTTTAGTCACCTTGGTAACCTTGAGATGGCAACACTGCTTTGTTTCCGATAGTGGACCATACATTGTCTTGTGTAGTGTATGGTCCATAAAAACAGCAAAAATAGATAGGCAGGATCCTTACTTTTATGATTTTTGTAATCACTGCTGCTCTCTGCCAGGTCCAACTCTCACAGCCATGGCTTGTTCAGAAAGACCGGAGGTTCATGTTATGCACATGCGTGAATGCGTTCCATGTTGTTATACCATCCATGTGACATACTCACAATAGTATAACAACATTATTACGTCACATCAGTGGTACAACAACATTGTAAATTGATGGAATTTAGTCAATAACAATGTTCTACCATACATTATAACCCCTATTTATAATAGCCAGTTTACACATGTGAAATAATTAACAGTGAATATCATTATATTGGTGCTTTCTGGTTTTCATCAATTGTCTTTGCTGTATTGGAACACACATATTTTAATAATTCTCTTTTTGGGCCCTATGCACTATGCCAACACACCGTGTCACCCGGGCGTGTTGGCATAGATAATACTGAATGCCGCAGAATGGTGTCCTGCAGACCACCCACGGCATGCACTATGGGTGGTGCAGGACACTTACTCACCCCAACCCCCGGCCATGCAGACAGCTATGCACCGGGGGCTGACAGGGGGTGTGTTGGGAGTTTGCCTGCACTCCACACCATTCACAGAGGAGTGGAGTGCTAGATGCAGAGGGGCGCACCTTACACCTGGTAACCCCAGCCGTAAGGGTTATGTGCCCCCACAGAATGCTGCCACCAGCAGCGGCCAAGATGTCAGGATGCTGCAGACCCCTGCAACATGCTGCCTCTGCCCATGGGGGCCACGAGGCAGCCGATCAGGCATCCTGGTCCAAGTGTGGCCAGCACACTGCACCCTGGCAGCCAGCAGCCATGCCCCACAGGTGCAGGGGATCCACTGGCAGACCAGGTCCAGTCATCCCATTGGATGTATACCCAGTCCGCGTAACACCCCTCCATGCATCTGTGCGCCAGGGGGTGGGGCCATTGACTGGTGGCTGGCATTAGTGAATGCCAGTACCGGTGCACCTGTCTGTGGGTGCATAGCTCTGCGGGTGGGGTACGTGCATTTCACATGTACCTACACCCCAATGGTGCATAGCACCCCTGTGATTAAGATAAACAAGCAGGCACTGGAGGAGATCAATGGACCAGCAGTAATAGCACCCTACAGTCTCTCCAAACCAATTATTGGCGTGCCCCATCCGTGTCATAAAATGGCTGTGAACCAAAGAATCTTTCAATTTTGGTGCATGTCTATATGTCATAATAGGGAGATGAGAAGATATTTCTTGTAACCCTGGTTCACAAGATAACACTTTCCAATGTTTCCTTATCACTTTATCAATCTCACAACTCTGTGCACTAAAGGTAGTTGCAAAGTGGAACCTTTTACCCCTTACATGTTCTTTATCTTTGTCAATAAGTAATTCATTTCTATTAATATTCACTGAAGCTCGATACCCCTCTGCTATCACTTTTTTGGAATACCCCCTACTATTCAAACAATTTTTAAGTGTTTAAGCTTCCATTTCAAAATCCTCTGCTTTACTACAGTTTCATTTAATCCTAAAAAACTGTCCTAAAAAGTGATAGAAGAGGGGTATCGAGCTTCAGTGAATATTAATAGAAATGAGTTACTTATTGACAAAGATAAAGAAAATGTAAGGGGTAAAAGGTTTCACTTTGTAACTGCCTTTAGTGCACAGAGTTGTGAGATTAGTAAAGTGATAAGGAAACATTGGCAAGTGGATGGGACACACCAATAATTGGTTTGGAGAGACTGTAGGGTGTAATCAATGCAAATATTGTAGTGCTTGTCAGTATGTGCCGATGTGGCATATGTTAAGTCCTGTTTATTTATGTGTTCCAGTACTCTTATTTTAAATGCCCTTTCAGTCTTACCCACATAAAATGCCCCACAACTACATCTCACTAAATAAATTACTCCTTGTGTGTTACACGTAATGAGCTGTCTAATATCAAATACTTTCTCTTTCTGATTAACAACACTGAACTCTTTTTCTTTTAGGATATACTGACAAGCACTACAATTTTTGCATTGATTACACCCTACGGTCTCTCCAAACCAATTATTGGTGTGTCCCATCTGTGTCGTAAAATGGCTGTGAACCAAAGAATCTTTCAATGTTGGTGCATGTCCATATGTCATAATAGGGATACGAGAAGATATTTCTCGTAACCCTGGTTCACAAGATAACACTTGCCAATGTTTCCTTATCACTTTACCAATCTCACAACTCTGTGCACTAAAGGTAGTTACAAAGTGGAACCTTTTACCCCTTACATTTTCTTTATCTTTGTCAATAAGTAACTCATTTCTATTAATATTCACTGAAGCTCGATACCCCTCTTCTATCACTTTTTTGGAATACCCCCTACTATTCAAATGATTTTTAAAGTGTTGAAGCTTCCATTTCAAAATCCTCTGCTTTACTACAGTTTCATTTAATCCTAAAAAACTGTCCTTTAGGAATGTTCTCAACTGTATGTGTAGGATGACAACTTGTAGCAAAAAGCAAGGTATTCCCATCTGTGGTCTTTCTAAAAAGATTAGTGCTGACATGTCCTTCTTTCTCCCGATTGATCCATAAATCCAAATAATTCACGGTGTCTCCACTTGCACTATATGTGAATCTCAAATTTTCATTTGTACCATGTAAATAGTTAACAAATTCATCAAGCATGATTTCGTTACCTTTCCATACTAATAAAACATCGTTGGTTAAATATAGTTTCATCTTTGTTCTTCAGATTCAGTTAATGTGTGTTCTGAGAGGTTAATAATCTGTATATCTCGACTCACCTCCTTGTCGTTCTGGCATTCCACCTGTTGCCATTGTTTCTCCAATTGAGTCGTCCTCTCTGCTCGCGATACATGATGTTTTTTCTGTCCTCTTCTCATCCGTCGGGGGATAGGCTAGATGGAGAAACAGAAGTGATTTTAAAACTTCTTGAACATGTTCTGATTCAGAACGTCTTTGTCTTTGATGGAGATTTATATAGACAAATTAAGGGGACAGCGATGGGGGCTACATGTGCACCTTCAGTAGCTAGCTTATATGTGGGCCAATGGGAAGATGAAACTATATTTAACCAACATAGTAACCCTTTTTTCTATAATGTGTTGTTGTGGAAGCACTTTATTGATGATGTTTTATTAGTCTGGAAAGGTAACGAAATCATGCTTGATGAATTTGTTAACTATTTACATGGTACAAATGAAAATTTGAGATTCACATATAGTGCAAGTGGAGACACCATGAATTATTTGGATTTACGGATTAATCGGGAGAAAGAAGGACATGTCAGCACTAATCTTTTTAGAAAGACCACAGATGGGAATACCTTGCTTTTTGCTACAAGTTGTCATCCACACACAGTTGAGAACATTCCTAAAGGACAGTTTTTAGGATTAAACAAACTGTAGTAAAGCAGAGGATTTTGAAATGGAAACTTCAACACTTAAAATCGTTTGAATAGTAGGGGTATTCCAAAAAGTGATAGAAGAGGGTATCGAGCTCAGTGAATATTAATAGAAATGAATTACTTATTGACAAAGATAAAGAAAATGTAAGGGGTAAAAGGTTCCACTTTGTAACTACCTTTAGTGCACAGAGTTGTGAGATTGGTAAAGTTATAAGGAAACATTGGAAAGTGTTATCTTGTGAATCAGGGTTACAAGAAATATCTTCTCGTCTCCCTATTATGACATATAGACATGCCCCAACATTGAAAGATTCTTTGGTTCACAGCCATTTTACGACACAGATGGGACACACCAATAATTGGTTTGGGGAGACCGTAGGGTGTAATCAATGCAAATATTGTAGTGCTTGTCAGTATATCCTAAAAGAAAAAGAGTTCAGTGTTGTTAATCAGAAAGAGAAAGTATTTGATATTAGACAGCTCATTACGTGTAACTCACAAGGAGTAATTTATTTAGTGAGATGTAGTTGTGGGGTATTTTATGTGGGTAAGACTGAAAGAGCATTTAAAATAAGAGTACTGGAACACATTCGTGCTATAAATAAACAGGAGCTTAACATATGCCACATCGGCACATATAGTGGAAAACCAAGATAAACATGAAATTCATGAGTTTAAGTTTCTGGGTATAGAAAAAGTTTATCACGGTCAGAGAGGAGGTAATTATCGGAATAAAATTTTGAAAAAAGAAAATGAATGGATTTTACGATTAAAAGCTCTCCAAAAACCTGGTATGAATGCTCATTTGGAATTAAAACCTTATTTACAATATAGATGAATATTTATAATAGAAATATATGGTTTTGTTTTTAACTTTAGTTTCTTGGATAGGTGAATAAAATATTTATCATGTATATACAGAAATAATATTACAAATGTATAGATAGGGTTTATTCTAATGTTTTGATGTATGTTTTTAATTGGTGGAGGTGTTTGATTGTTGAACCAATGAATTTGTATTATGTCACTATGACGTCAGACATGATTTAGTATTTAAATTTTGTATGTTTCTGTGGTACTTTTAGCCTTTGATAAAGGACCTTTTGTCTGAAACGTGTCAGGTGTATTTGGGTGCAATAAAATTTTTTTAAAGAGAAGCTCTGTGCCCGGTCACTTTTGGGTATGTGAGTGCTTCAGCTCTTCAGAGACATTGCTACAGATTTGGCTGAAAGCACCACAGGCTCCGAGTGCATGGTTCGTTTGTTAAGGAGTAATATACAGGATCGTATGTCTATCTTATTAGTGTTAACATTTTCTAAATTAACCATAACATCTGTAGAATCTCACACATATGATTCAATTTATTCTACAAATGGCCTTATTTGATGGTCAATAAAGATCGACAAAGGTTCTAAAATAGAGTTAATCCTGGCTATAATTGGTCTACCGGGTGGTGCCTGAAGATTTTTATGGATTTTTGGAAGAATATAAAACACTGGTA
Source organism: Neoceratodus forsteri (assembly GCA_016271365.2). Lineage (NCBI taxonomy): Eukaryota > Metazoa > Chordata > Ceratodontiformes > Ceratodontidae > Neoceratodus > Neoceratodus forsteri. Next base: position 783,754,016 of record CM028133.1, read on the forward strand.
TTGTTGGGTTAACTCTAAACAAAGCTTATATAATAAAGTCTGTACTAATTCTGAGATAGCCTTTGTTGGGTCTTGTTCCAATGGTATATAATTCTCCCTAATTTGTAATAACTTCAGTACAGCTAGAACGGTGTTGTCCATAATCCATAACGACTACTGCACCTCCTTTAACCACATTTTTAATAATTATATTATCATCATTTTCTAAATTTTGTATCTGCAAGGCAATTTGCAGCATTGAATGCATATGAAACACAACAAATTACAGACTGGGAAATAGAAGCTTTGTTTAGAGTTAACCCAACAATACCAGTGTTTTATATTCTTCCAAAAACCCATAAAAATCTTCAGGCACCACCCAGCAGACCAATTGTAGCCAGGATTAACTCTATTTTAGAACCTTTGTCAATCTTTATTAACCATCAAATAAGGCCATTTGTAGAACAAATTAAATCATATATGTGAGATTCTACAGATGTTATGGTTAATTTAGAACATTTTAACACTAATGAGATAGACATACGATCCTGTATATTAATAACATGGGATGTAAAAGATTTATATACATCTATTCCCCATAGACAGGGATGTGAGGTTTTGAAGACTTTTTTAGACAGATGTGGAAATGAAGAAAAACCATCAAATGAGATTATTGTTAAATGGGCAGAGATAGTTCTTAGCCAGAACTATTTTTTGTTTTGAAAAGAAATTTTATTTCCAAATTAAAGGGACTGCCATGGGATCAAGTATGGCCCCATCATACGCTAATATATACATGGGACATTTTGAGAATGAATATATATATGGTAATCAGAAAATATACAAAGAAAAACTGATATTTTGGAAACATTTTATAGATTATATTTTGATATTATGGTCTGGAACTGTTACAGAACTACATAACTTTAATCAATATTTGAATCAATGTACTGATCATTTGACTTTTAACATGACTTATAATGAGGAACAGATTCCATATTTGGATTTGTTAATTTATAAACACAATGATAAATTAATGACAAAATTGTTTGGTAAGAATACTGACAAGAACTCGATTTTACATGCCCAAAGTTTCCACCCTTAAAAACTGATAGAATCTATAACCTAAGGACAATTAATTAGAGCAAAACGTAATTGTACTGAGACATCAGAATTTATTAACGAAAAGGAAATAATTTCTGAGAGACTTAGAGTTAGAGGATATAAACAGAACACATTATTGAGAGCAGAACAGAGAGTTGCAACAAGAGACAGGAATGATTTGTTGAGACCCAGAATAAAAGAATCACTAGATAAAGACAGATTTTCGACAGTTTATAATGATATATTTTTTCAGATGAAAAACATTGTTAATAAACATTGGCATATTTTACAGGTGACTCCTGTAAGTCAGCAGATATTTAAAAATTTACCATTAACTGTACCTAAATGAAACAGAACATTGGGAAATCGATTAATGAAAGCTGAACACAAAATACCAGATAATGGACCTTCACATTTTTTAAATCTATCTGAAGTCAAGGGCAATTTTCCATGTGGTCATTGTATTAATTGTAATAATACATATAAAATTAAAAGCATTAGGAATACTGCACAAGATGAGGAGATTATTATAGAACAATTTATTAACTGTTCTACTGTAGGTGTTGTTTATGCCCTTAAATGTCCTTGCAATGAGATATGTAATGGTAAAACTGAAAGATCTTTAAAGACCAGAATAACTGAACACAAGAGTGATATTCAGAGACAGGATTTAACATCTCCAGTAGCAAGACATTTTTTAGAACAGGGTCATCAACTTCCACAATTGAGATTTTTTGGAATCGAAAAGATCCTTCCCATCTCGAGAGGTGGGGATTATAGGAATAAAATATTAACTCGTGAGGCCTATTACATAGATCGATTTGAAGCAATTAATCCTACATATGGTTTAAATGACTCGATTGACTGGCAGCCAATTATGTAATTGAAAGTAAAAGAAGAATTCTTTTCCCTGCCATTGATTTCATTGCCTGTGTTAAAATAAATATTCCTGTCCCAAGTACTATTTATAGTTTACAATTAGAATAGTAGAAACAGATATATTTTAAGATAAAATCTCTTTGAAACAGTCTCACTAAATTTTGGAATGCATATGATAGAATGATAACATATATTAGAGTTTAAAGATAAACTAAGTGATTAAAATATCCATGAGAATATCCATGATTAGAGTGCTATCAGATATTATATGTATTAAGGTTAACGGGACAACATAAAAGTATATGGTGCTGCTATTCTAAGTAGGTTGGGCACACAGAGAGAATGCTATTACCGTGAGAGAGTTGATATTTCGTGGTGACGTGCAAAGCTCAATGCCCGATTCATGGAGTATTTAAAATGCAGCATCTAGTCGGCGCATCACCTCTAAATCTATAGAAAGAGAGAGAGGTCTGTGCATGCCAGCATCTGCATGCTGTGAGTTTCAAACAACAAAGTGAGTTGATTTATTTGCGTTTATGCAATTTTTCTTTGGTACTTGATGAGAGAAGCTTACACTGGCAGCATTTATATTTGAGGAAAATGTTGTTTTACAGAAAAATGGAATAACGCAGAAGTAGGACACATGAGAAGGTTTATATATGGTTTACTTAAAGTCAGAAAAGAAATAAGAGCATGCCAGGGTAAGCGAATGTGTTTGTGAAGCCAAAAGATACATCATTATGGGCTATTCAAATGACTCATTAACTAATTATTGCTTATTAATGGTAATGGTTCCACTTTTTATTTTTAGGTAAAACACGATGTATGTGATGCTAAGTTTGAATTACAATAGCTTATAGCCTGTTTGATTGGTGAGCATGTCTCTGAAGTATTAATACTACAATAGAGAAACTATATTAAGATTGGAATTAAAGTTTAATATAGTATAAATGTTGTGTCTTTCAGGTATGGAGCCATACCAGTTAACCATAGCTAGTACAAGTAACATAGCATATAGCACCATGCTATTAAAGCTGGCCCATAGTCCTCCAAAAATGGCATGTAATAATCACTGTTCCTAGACCTCATGGGACACTGGTGGCCTCAGAGCTAATTCCAGGCCACAGAATGTACAGCCCAATCTACAAAGGCGTGGGAGATATGTGTGAATGCAGCAGAAATTCGGTGCTCACATACACAGCAACTACAGTGGTAGTGTGATGGGCCAGTTTGGACATGCAGTGGATAATGTAACACCAAAATAATTCCATTTTCTTACAAGCATAAGTTTTTATTAACATTTCCAAATACAAACAAAAACAGAAAATGTAACATAAAGTTTCCAGATAATGACTGTAGTTAATAATACAAATAAATACAATAAAAACAAATAAGCACTTAGCTTCCCAAAAGTCTTAGACACGATTTCAATACAAGATAAGAAAAGAAACTTCACTTGTCATCTGCTAACAAGTACAAAGGAGACAGTAATACCTCATAACCCTTTGAACCAGATTGTGAATTAGTCGTATGGGGCTGCATTTAGAAAGGGTGCCCAGATTCTATGAAACAGATTCAATTTATCAATGATACTATAACTGATGTGTTCGTTGTTAGCTAGGAGTGCCATGTTGTCATACTGTTCCCCTCGGTGAGGGATTTTTCTGGGATTTCCAATTCCTTAACAGAATCCTTTTTAAAGTCAGAGACACCAGACAGACCCAAATGCATTCACAGGAGTCTAGCTCACAGTCTTCAGGGAAACTACCTAATAAGAAAAGGGCTGGGGATATTGGGATAGTAGCTTTTGATACATTGCTACATATCCTGTGAATTTCTGTCCAGAGTCCCTGAATAGCTGAACAGTACCAAACGGTATGAGAAAGACCTGCATCAGTTGGTTACAGCACCAGCAGTTAGAGTCTATAGCTAGGCCCATATTATATAACTTCAGGGGCAAGTAGTAAAAGCCATGCAGTATCTTGAACTGAATTAGCCTATCTTGCAATTTCCTATTGCTTAGACATGCCTGTTTCCTGCTGTCTTCCCATTCCTCCTTGTTGATAGAGATGCTGAGTTCTTCTTCTTCCCAAATTCTTTTTGCTCTAATGGTGGGGTTGTAGAAAAGGCAACGGACATTAGAACCTTGTAGAGCAGTGATGCACAACATACCACCCGGAGACCACAAACAGCCCCCATAGCAGCTGTCTGTGGCGCCCCAAGGACCTAGCAGCTTCTCCTTGCAGCCTTTATAGCCTTTGTTTGTTTGATTTTGTTTTTAGTTTTAGTAACATGTAGATAGATAGACAGATAGATAGATAGACAGACAGACAGACAGACAGTCAAACAGACAGACAGACAGACAGATAGATAGATAGATAGATAGATAAATAGATAGATAGATAGATAGATAGATAGATAGATAGATAGATAGATAGATAGATAGATAGATAGATAGATAGATAGATAGATGGACATTTGTCACCTTGGGCCATTTACAGTATCCCTTGGCCAGTGGCCTTTGGCCCTCAGCCTTGACTCAAGTTTTCAGTCTGGCCCTCCACAAAAAAAGTTGTGCACCACTGTTGTAGGGGATACCTGCATTTCTCCTGAGGTTACCTAATGTAATGATCTTCTCCCACTCTAGGTTTCTTTCCCAACAGTAACTGTGGGCTGGTATTTATAATTCTTTAAAAGAGTGTTAAGATTTTCCTTTCATATATAGAAAGTAAGGCTTCCACAGATTTTCAAGAAGTTATAGTCCTTACAAGAAAAGTGACATGTCCAACGAAAAATAAAATTCAGTCAAGATGTTGACGTTATAAGAAAACTTCATTTTTATATAACCTGATTTTTCATCTTCAGGTACAGGGCTAACTGGTCTGTCATTCGTCATGCTTCCCTTGCTCACTTTTTATCTACTGCATAGAAACATAGCCCACTGGTTCATTCAGTTTGCACAACACCAAGACTTATTGTCTAGATGGGGGGTTTCCTCCCCTTCGACCTTGAGCCCTGCCTGTCTCCTACCCTCCTGAGTAACTATTAAGCCCTTCACTCTGTCCCAGCCATACAATGAATTATTCTTGTAACACCACTGAGCTCTGGTATGCTGGCTTCTGCCATGTTTCTTGAAAATGCAATATGCCTGCACCTTAGTCAGTGCCCTAACATTGGACCACATTGCCATCTACTGTATATATGTTCCATAGTCCTTGCTATTTCAGTGGTTAATTCCCTCAGCACTCACATTTCTGCTGATTTTGTGATGTCTAATTGCCTCAATTTACCTTTAACTAATTCTGGATTAACAGCTTTCTTTTATATCCGTTATTTTCAGTGTTTCCATGCCTCCAATTAATACCTCATCTGTGTTACTGAATGTAGAGTAACATATTTGTAATGCAGATCTGCAATTTTCATTGTGTAAGCTCTTTGTTTACTATCTATGATTAGTGGCCCAAATGTTTAAATGATTTTGCATTTCTCATTTATGCAGTTGAATTATTACTTAATATTGCCTTTAAAGAGCTATCATACTAGTAACTCTTAATAGTGAACTGTTACTTCTTATATTTGAAGTCATTTTTCTTCTTTTACTAACTAAATTATTTACTATCTGACAATACATGGTGTGGTGCTTGGAACAGTACTCTACATGGAGGCCGACATTGATAGTTCTATTCCTCCTTATTTGCCATCAGCCCTGTGATCTCACTGTCTGTAACATTACAACTGACTAAGGAGACAATCAATCACATGCTGCCAGATCGATCATTTATGATGTCACAATATTTGAGGTCATAGTGCTGATGAGGTATAAAAAGGAGTACAACTAGACATGTCAGTCTCTGGGTAATGTATTTCTATTTGCAGCACACCTACCACCATCAGGTAAATAGCCTTCTATTGAATAAATGGAAAAAGAAAAATGTTTCAGAGAAAAAAAGTAATATACTACTATATGTTGTTGTATCCTTCTTTTCTTACACTTCATATTTGTTTTTAGAAAATGGGCAGGGAAAATAAATGAATCTGATTGGCTGAAACATCATGCCAGGGATGCATTTATTTTCCAACAACGATCCCTAAAAATCGAGTGCATATTTAGGGTGCCTCATCACTTATAGTATTATAAGGCACCCCGAATATTCAATATCACCAGCTGCCATTTTTTTCCCTGATCACTAAGTGACCCGTAAATTGACGGCCAGGCCAATCTCCCCATGTGTTTTCCCCACGGCTACATTTTCCAGAAAAAATAACTAACTAAGCATTGTTAATTAAAAAAAAGGAGCTGGGCTGCAAAACTACAACCTAACTTCACAGTGAAAGATGTAGCTGTGGAGCCAATACTGTGCATGAGAGGAGTGGGACTTTCCTGATTTTCCATACCACAGATGAATGTCCATCACCAGTATGGAAAGTCAAGAAAGTCCTGCTCCTCTCATGTACACTAGCAGTACTGGAGCTATCGCTGTCTCTCTTCTCCAAAGTGGTTTCCTCGTAAAGGGGCTCCTGAGTGCTATATTATGTCCCACGATATTTTAAGCAAAAGTGTCTACATACCACAATAACTTCCTCAGTGTTACCTGCAGAAAGAAGAGAAAAACTGCCTCCTCGATCACACTCACTGTCCCAAACCACGCACAGCATTACACACTATAGCCCCAATATTAAAAGAAACACTCACAGTATTAAAATTCACAGAATATAAGAAAAATGTCTATATACAGTACTGCCACATAAACCAAGTGTGGGGGGAAAAGAAAAAAACATTGTATGAGAATGACGGGGAGGAGCAAATAGAGAAACAGTGACTCTGCTGTGGGACAGTAACTGCATAAAATCATTCTTTTTCTTTTGTGAACTACAGATTCTCCAGCAGGACAAAAGTCGATCACTGCAATGCAAGTGGAGGAACTATGTTATTACAACACTTATTTTAAAGTAATTTTTCATTAACAATTTTTTATTAAACTTTTTTTTTACAGTGCCCAATTTCTAAGCACAATAATACCCTCCAGGGTGGGTATTATGTGATATAATCGACCTTCTAATCTATGGGCTATAAGGCCCTCTGCTTGCAGCATCGGGCCTCATTACACCCCTGGGCAGTCCGTTTATATCCCAATAATGCCCCCCCTGTTAGGTATTATTGCTTACTTCATTCCTTATGCATCACTATGAAAACCTCCCTAGCCTTTCTCATCCCCTCCTTCATCAGCTAGCTATGCACCTTACATTTGACCTTTAATTTTTTTTTTCAAATTCCTTATTTAGATTAATTGGTACAAAGTCTGTATTAGCATGTTTTCTTCAGAATGTATTTTTTGATGCAGAATTTTAATCTACTAGTACACAAACTAAAATGCCTTTTTGTCTACCAATAAACCTTTAACTTGAAATTAAACTGGTATGCTACCTTTAATTATACTTTACAATAAATGTAATGCATGTATTTTCTAGGGGCAGGCTATCAACCCTAAATGTATAATTTGATCCTCAGAGTGAACTGTAACATGTATTTTCTTAACAGTTGTGATATGTAATCAGTTTAGGTTTTCTACACTCAGATAGCTGCCAAAGTTCATTGTTCCAAGGTTATGTTGCTGCAATTTTTTTAAATTAACAGACATGGCTTAACCAGAGTCAGTTCCTAATTTAGTTTAACATAATTCATTTTTTATCATCACATAATATGGTTTCTCAACCTTGATACCATCAGTCCCATTGAGTGTAATTCTATTTGGTGCCTGTATCTGAAGAGGGACATAAAGTTACTGGAGGGGGTGCAGCACAGGGCGACAAAGATGATCAAGGGGCTGGGGACTTATCATACAAGAGGAAGCTGAGGGAGTTGAACGTGTACTCACTGGAGGAGAGGAGGGACAGGGGGGACAAGCCTTTGTGTAAAGCAAATCAATAAAACACAACGAAGGAAAACCGCTATGGTTCTCAAAAGAGGTGGCAGGGAAGGTTAAGGAGAAATGGATAGCATTCAGGAAATATAAGGAAACACAGAAGGAGCAGGACAGAGAACTTTATCAGTTAAAGCAGAAAGAGGATGGAAGGCAGTCAGAATAGCAAAGGCCCAAACCGAGGAAAGGATAGCCAATTCTGTTAAGAAGGAGGATAAGACCTTTTAAGGTACATTAGGAGAAAAGAAAGACCAAAGGAGGGATACTGAGGCTTAATAAAGGGAGGGAAATGGGTAGAGGGTGACAGTGAAAGCAGAGATACTGAATGAATATTTCTGCTCAGTATTCATAAAGGAAGAGGAGGAGGTACCTAAACCAAACAAGAGAACACTTGAAGATGGAGTCGATACCAGTCCATTTACAGAAGAAAGGGTTCTGAAAGGACTAATAAAATTGAAGGTGGACAAAGCAATGGGGCCTGATGGGATTCACCCAAGAATTCTAAAAAGAACTAAGGGTAGAACTAATGACACTGTGACTACTCTCTTTAACAAATCATGGGAGGATGGGGTGGTACCTGAGGACTGAGAAGGGCAGATGTGATTCCTCTTCACAAAAGTGGGAGCAGGACAGAGGCAGGAAACTACAGACCAGTTAGTTTGACCTCAGTGGTAGGGAAAATGATGGAATCACTTCTGAAGGAAAGAAATTGTTGAGTGCCTAGAGGCCAGTGGGCACAGGACCCAAGGCAGCATGGATTCACGATGGGAAGGTCATGTCAGATGAATCTAATAGATTTCTTTGACTGGGTGACCAAAGTAGTAGACCAGGGAGGGGCTGTGGACATGGCCTACCTAGATTTTAGCAAGGCATTTGATACAGTCACACACAAAAGATTAATACACAAGTTAGCCAGCCTTAGAGTGGGTCCCAAGGTGGTAGCCTGGATAAAAAGTTGGCTAGACAACAGGACGAAAAGGGTAGCAGTAAATGGAGTACACAGTGAAGAAAGGAGTGTTACTAGCGGGGTACCGCAGGGTTCAGTACTGGGATCGGTCCTTTTTAATGTCTTTATAAGTGACATTGTAGAGGAACTGGAAGGAAAAGTATGTCTCTTTGCAGACGACACAAAGATCTGCAACAGGGTTGATACACAAGATGGAGTGGAAAGGATGAGAAGGGACTTGGCAAGGTTGGATGAATGGTCAAACGTATGGCAGCTCAGATTCAATGCAAAGAAGTGCAAGGTAATGCACATGGGAAACAAAAACCCAGGGGAAGCTTACACAATGCGGGGTGAGATACTGACAACAGTAAAAATGGAAAGGGACCTGGGGGTAATTATATCAGATGACCTAAAGTTGGGAAAGCAATGTGAGAAGGCAGTAAGGAAGGCTGGGGGGATACTGGGATGCATAGGAAGAGGCATCAATAGTAGAAAACAGGAAGTTGTTATCCCTCTGTACAGACAGTTGGTGAGACCCCATCTGAGTACTGTGTGCAGTTCTGGAGACCCCATCTCCTCAAAGACATAGACAGAGTGGAGGCTGTCCAGGAGGCATCCAAAATGGTGCAGGGTCTGCACCAGAAGACATACGAAGAAAGAGTAAAGGAGCTTAATATGTATACCCTTGAGGAAAGAAGGGAGAGAGGGGACATGATAGAAACTTTCAAGTACCTCAAGGGAATCAACAAAGTCCAAGAGGGTAGCATCTTTCAGAAAAAGAGATGTGCAAGAACAAGGGGGCACAATTTGAAGATAGAGGGGGGACGGCTCAGAGGTAATGTAAGGAAGTATTTTTTCACAGAGAGGGTTGTGGATGCATGGAACAGCCTCCCTGAGGAGGTTGTGAGTCAAGAACAGTAGGGGAATTAAGAATGCATGGGACAGCAGGGTAGCAGTCCTAGTAGGGGTAGGAGGAAGTAAGCTGTTGGTTAACCAGGATCTACAGCTTATCTGTTAGGTAGGAAAATGGGCAGACTAGGTGGGCCAAGCGGTCCTTATCTGCCGTCAAATTCTATGTTTCTATGTTTCTATGACATGACTGAAACCTTTAAGTACATGAAAGGAATAAACAAGACAGGTACAGAGGGGCTGTTCAAAGTAAGGGAGGGGAGGGACACCAGGGGTCATGATATGAGACTGGAAGGAGGAAGGTTCAGGAGGGAGATGAGGAGACACTTTTTTACAGAGAGGGTGGTGGCTGGGTGGAATGCGTTACCTGCAGAAGTGGTATCCAGTAGAACAGTGGACTGCTTCAAAAAGGGATGGGACAGGACAAGGGGGAAGGTCAATGAAGGGGAAGGGTGGAAGGGAGGGGCAGCTGCAGAATAAGCGGTGCTGGCTGCACATTCGAGCAGACTTGACAGACCTCTAGGCCTTTATCTGCTGGCAAATTTTGTATGTTCGTATTTCTTCTATCTACTGATCTACAATACCTCTGATTGCTCAATACTGCAAAAAGGTGAAATGTGGTTGTGTACAGTAGATAAGGAGGGTATGTAATTTTCAGACAGCAGTTTCTTAAATGAGATGCTTATGTGTATGATCCATGGCATGTGGGAATGATGTCTACTGTTTGTAAATCCAAGCCAAATGCTCAGTCTGTTTGTACTTGCTGTACTGACATTACCTGAAACAGCACCTCTGTGGCAGATGAATATATTTCATTGAATAGGTGTACTTGGAGGTGCATTTGAGCAGCCCTCTTTTATAATACCAAATGTCTTTGGTAGTCTTATGACATTTATTAAAACTTGCTTGTGGTGATTAAACTGTTGTAAGCGGCAGCCCACATAGTCAAATAAATGTGTTATTGTGAAGGCTTTATATCAGGAACAGTGCTGGGTGGAAACTGCAAATTCTGAATTTGCAAATGTTTACAAAATGTCACAAATTCCATGAAATTTTATGAAATTCTGACTTTGGGGAAATTCTAAATCCTCCGGATGTATTTTGCAAATGTTTGCCATTCTGTGAAATTTTCGGGCTGAATTGAGGAACGATACACATGAACTGTGGAATGACAGTTCTGTGGAATTTCATTCTGCAGTTACTACATTAATTTGCAATTCATGCACTCATTATGCAGTTCAGTGATCAGTTCTACAGAATTTCTTCCACAGTTTAATACATGTAAGCAATAATACCTGACAGGGTGGGCGGTATTGGATTACACTGGACCACCCAGGGATGAGGCCCAACGCCACAGGCCGAGGGCCTTATAGCCCCTTGAAGGTCCAGTATAGCACATACCGCTCACTCTGGAGGGTATTATTGTGCTTAGAAAATGGGTTATTCATAAAACTGCTATAAAATACTGTAGTTTAAAAATGTAAAAAAAAATTGAAAATTATTAAAATTAAATAGATTGTGGTTTGCTGTAAATTACTCCCTGTACTGGAATAGCTGCTAGTAGAGGGCACTGCTGCTTTTAATCTTTTTGCCTACTTGTTCTGCATTCCCTGACTTCTGCCATCATGTAAGCCACTCATGACTCACTGTATGAAAAAAAAAACACAATTTACACTCCTCTCCTGATCACCATTAGTTAGGGCTGAAAAGGACTTGTGTTATTTAGATGTTCTTTTTTTTTTCAATAGGAAGCAGAGCTGCTGTGGTCACGATCAATGACCATTGGAAGCATGGTTGGTGTGAGGCATGGGTCTGGTTTCAGTGCTTGCAGTAATGCTGTGGCGTTGTGGAACAGAGGGGAAAAAAGAATGAAAAGAAAAGGTTCAGTCAGTCATTTTATGCGCCCCTCATCCTGATCATTATGGTCACGATTCTGGCTGCCTGCTGCCTGCTGCCATCCCGCCCACACAAATGCTGAGTGCTCTATGACAGTACTGACAGTCTATGATGAAGCCAAAAAGGTGACAGTTTCTTTTTCTTTATTTTATTGCAAATACTCTGGGAGGTCAGAGCAAGTACTGGGAAGGTAGTCTTGTGATGGGGGCTTGTATGTTTTGCTAAACACAAAGGGGGAAAATTTCTATAGGGAACCGTCATGGTTTGAAATACATCGCAACTGTTGTCCACAAGCAAGCAGCTCTAAAGTTAGCAAGTAAATTTGTTGAGTACCTGAAAGACAGAAAAAAACTTTTCAGTAAAAAAACTGTGGTTTGGTAGCCTTTGTGGCAGTTGTATGTGGAGACTGCATTTGTGGGAATTTTAGTGAAGTGAGTTGGGGGGGGGGCTTTCCCTTGCTAACTGAAAAAGAAAACGTGGCAGTTATTTTTTTGAACATTCTATGGTCACAATAACATTAGAAGGAAATGAGGCAAACAGAGACTAGGACTTATTTCCTGGATTCCATTGCTTCATACATGACTGGCTGGTTGCTGGTTTTAGCCAATCAACATTAAGATTTCTCACTACCCAGTTTCTAATAATCCAAAATTTATCTATTCATTTTGTTGTTCTAAGTCAGAGGTGCTTTCTGAAATTTTGCAGATGTGAAATTCTGACTTTCACGATAACTCTGCTGGTTAAATTTTATTTTTGCACAGCACTAATCAGGAGAAAATGTCAGTATGAAATGAAATCAGCCAATGGCTGCAAAGCTCCTGTCTGATAGTGATGCATAATTGGTTCTTCAGTTGTTAATCCAGAATGGTTTCAGATTACAACTAGGAAGATAGTTTTGTCAGACCTGTAAATTTCAATAGTCTCTTGGTTGCTGATTTCCAGTACTTAACTTAAATCTCTCATTTATTTTTACCATTCTATTTGTCACCCAGTCCCATCTTTCACCTTATTGGCTAAGTCCAACCTTGGTCCTAAGTACATTTGCAGCAGGCTTTAAATGGATACCTCCCTGCTGTCACCTGCTGAAATAGTCCTCATGTTGTGGCTTGTGTAGGAGGAGAGCATTTCCAAAGTCGAATGCATCTAACTTCTAGAACAGAAACATAGAAATAAGCCAGCAGAAGAAGGCCTTGTGGCCTACTGGCTCTATGACTCTACCAGATGTGGTGGTACTTGGTCCTTATAGTTCCAAGTTCCGTCTCCCTCCCTTATCCCCCCAAAAGAAACATAGACACTGATGCCAGAAAAAGACCAATGGTCTATCCAGTCAGCCTGTAGTTCCCTGTCAAACTCCAGGACCTATTGCCGAAACAGGGTACTAGCCCTCAATATCCACCCTCTGTTCCCATCCCTACTACTATCACCCTAAGTAACCCCTTTACCTTTCAACCTGTTGCAGCTGTGCTTGAAACCATTTATGGGTTTGGCACCCACTACCTTGGCTGGCAGACTGTTCCATGGTTCTTTCAGGAAATTGAAGGTCTCTATCGCTTGTTTCTCGTCTGGTCTTCAGTGAGTACATGTTCAGTGATTTAAGCCAATCCTCATAAGATCTGCCCTACTGGCCCTGAGTCATCCTGGTCACCCATCACTGCACCATCTCTAGCCTGTCCTTATCTTTGATGAGATGAGGACTCTGGAATTGGGCACAGTACTCCAGTTGCGGCCTCATCAAATTTCTTCTATTATCAGTAACCCTTCTGATACATCCTAGCATTCTGTTTGCATTACTATATTTCTTGTTACAATGGCTTGATTGTTTAAGGGAGCCACTAATGATGGCTTCTAGGTCCCTTTAATCAGCCATAGTGCTCAGCTCTACCCCTCAGATCCAGTACTCTGTCCTGGGATTATTGTTCTCTAGGTCCATCGACTTGCACTTGGCTTTACATTTTTCAACTTCCAAACCTTAGACCACATCTCTAGTCCTTGCAGGTCACTCTACATTTCCCTAATTCTCTTGTCACTATCTACCCTCCCACAGAACTTCATGTCATTAGTGAAGGGACACATCTTGCCTTGGATTCCTTCTCCAATGTCGTTGATTAACATATTGAAGAAGATAGGCCCCAGGATAGATCCCTGTGGCACTCCACTCATGACCTCCCTCTCTTCTGATTTGACACCTTTAATCACAACCCTCTACTGCCTCTCCTTCAACCACTTTCCTACCTACAGTATCTTACTGTGTTCCTTGGTGCACCCAGATCTTCAATTTTCTTTAGCAATCTTCTGTGAGGTACCGCATCAAAAGCCTTGTTGAAGTTGAAGTACAGTAAATACAGTACATGGTGTGGCCCCTATCTAATACTCTCATCACCCAGTCAAAGAAAACTATCACATTGGTCTGACAAGACCTCCAGCAATGAATCCATGCTGTTTACTATCTTGGAGCCTGTTGTTCTCCAGATAGTCCATGAGGTCCTCTTTGACCAGTGACTCCATCAGTTTAGCCACAACAGAGTTAAGACTGACAGGTCTGTAGTTTCCCACTTGGTCCTTGTCCCCACTTATGAAGCAGAACTGTATCCCCTACTCCTGTATCTTTCAGAACTCCACAAATCTATAATGAGATACTGAACAGCCCTACCAGGGGTTCAGCAGTTCTGCTGTCACTTCCTTGAGTATTCTTGGATGCATCCCATCAGGCCCCTGGGCCATATCTATCTTTTGGGCTGCTAGTCCTTTCCGAACCCTTTTGCTGGCAAATACTGGCTGCTGTACCTCCAGAAAATACTGGCTGCCTTACCCCCAGGACCTCCTTTATAGCCACTTTGATACCACTCTCTGGCAGGGGCCCACTGTCTTCCCAGGACCCACTTTATGGCTACCTTGATATCACTCTCTGACAGGGGCCCACTGTCTTCCCTTGTGAAGACAGACCAAAAGTAATCATTAAAGATGGCTGCCTTTTGCAAATTGTCCTCTATTAACCTGCCTATTTTAGATAACCTAACCACAACACTGAATAGCAGTTAAGGGAGAGGGGTAGGCTTAAAGGGCAGACTATTTATTTAGTTATTTTGTTATTTATTTCTTGGATTACAAATATTTTTGAACCAAAAGATCATTTACAAAGGTTCCACGTCACAATACAGATAGTACAGGAAAACACATTTCGGGATGACATATGCAAACAAACCTGATAATCAAGAGAATACATAAAACAACAAGGGCACATTAGAAACACTATTTACATTTTATCATAGGTGATGGAACAACAGAAGAATCATGGTGGATAACAGTCAGGATAACATGCAAGAACAGCAGAATTATAGATCATCGCAGGTGTATAGCACAAAAAATCTAGGAAGATGGCATTAAGGGGGTGCTGGCAAGAAGGATAGAAAAGAGGGTAGGGTAGAAAGGGGTAAGACAGTCTGGGAGGGACTTTGTCCAGAGTGGTATAGGTGTTATAGGGTAGTGTACGAGAGTGAGGAGAGCAAGAGAGGAGTAATAAAGAAGGGGAGATCAACAAACAATGGCCCTAGCCCCCCAAAAAATGGGAGTTGGGCATTAACGCAGAATAGTAGGTGTGAGCACAAGACAGGGCCAAGAATTAGAATGTGCAGTCACAGCTGTTTAGTGTATAGAGATGCTGAAAGAAAAAATTACTCACCTTAGTAATTATGTTTCTTCTAGTGGAGTCTTGCTGTATTCTGACAATTGCTGTATTCTGACAATTGCAGTTAGCCCCAGCCTTTAAACTGCCTGGAGACAAAGGGTTAACTTTTCTATGCATGGCATAGAATGTTCATCTCGAGCTCGGTTGAAGCCTCTGCCTGTTATTCGAACTGCAACCATCAGATCTTTACAAGCAAAACTCACTAGGTGTTCTGTGTGGAAACTGTAACATTTTTAACTAGCCAACTGGCAGAAAAATAATGTTTTGGGTCCTCCAAGAAAGACTCAAGTCAGGAAACCCAAAAATAAAAACCAATCAAATGAAATAACATTCCACCCAAAGAGAACAGAGAGTGTAAAAGGTGGCACCTCTAGGATGCCAACACTGTGCCTGCCCACCCACATCCCAAAAATCTAGATTCTGAGAGGGGAGGTGGGGGGGAGGTCAGAATACAGCAAGACTCCACTAGAAGAAACATAATTACTAAGGTGAGCAATTTTTTCTTCAAACAACATGTAGTCTTGCTGTATTCTGATAATTGCAGACTACCAAGTAGTACCTCCATGGAGGAGGGACAGAACCTACTTTGGGAATAGGCTCTGAAGTACTGCTGTGTTAAACCGAGCATCACTCCTAGCCTGGATATCCAGAGAGTAATGCTTGGTAAAAGTATGGACTGTTTTCCAGGTGACTGCTTGACAAATTTCTAAAAGAGGGATATCCCTGGTAGCAGCCAGGGAAGCAGCTGTACCTCTTGTGGAATGAGCCCTCAGGCCTGAGGGTGGAGTTTTAGCCAGTTTTTCATAGCAGAATTGTATACAAGAAACAATCCACCTGGCAATAGATATCTTGGTGGCAGGTTTGCCCTTCCCAACTTCTCCATAAGTGAAGAACAACTGGAGGGAGTCAAACCTGTGACCCTCGGTACATTCTATGTAGTAGCTAAGGGCTCTTTTAACATCCAAACTGTGTAGCCTCCTCTCTCCCAAGGAAGAATGATCAGTGAAGAAAACAGGGAGAGATATAGACTGATTCAGGTGGAAATCTGAAACCACTTAAGGCAAGAACTTTCTGTTAGTTCTAAGGACTACTTTATCTCTGTAAAAAGAGATGAAATCATATTCCACTGACAGGGCTTGCAATTCACTGATACGTCTAGCAGAAGTAATGGCTACCAAAAACACAGTTTTCCAAGTCAAGTACTTAAGCTCTGCTGAGGACAAAGGCTCAAAATGGGGTTGCATAAGCTGAGCAATGCAAACATTAAGATTCCAAGCAGGAGCAGGATCCCTAAAGGGAGGATTGGTGTGAAACAATCCCTTGAAAAACTTACAGAATACAGGATGGGGTGACAGTGAGGAAGACTTGCCTACTGACACGAAAGCAGAAACAGATGCCAAGTGTACCTTGAGGGTAGCTGATCTGAGACCTAGGCCATTGAGATGGACCATATAATCCAGAACAGTAGGCAATTCAGCAGAGTCTGGAGAATATTCTTCTTAGAACACCAAATGCTGAATCTTTTCCATTTGGAGTTGTAAGTCTTTCTGGTGGAGGGCTTTCAAGAAGCCTTAAGGATATCCAGAACCCCTTGGGAAAGATACAGATCTGCAGACTCTAACTCTTCAAGAGCCAAGCCTTGAGATTGAGAGACTGAAGATTGGGGTACCAAATCCTCCCCTGAGAGGATGTTAACAGGTTGTAATTCCTGGGAAAAGACAGGGGAAGATGGACTGCTAGGGACAGCAACAAGGGATACCATGGCTGCCTGGCCCAGTCTGGAGCAATCAGAATCATTTTGCATGGTTGTGACCTTATCTTGACTAACACTTTGAACAGGAGAAAGAAGCAGGGAAAAGCATACAGAAATTTCCCTTCCTAGTTCAGAATCAGAGCATCCAGGGGGACTGATCCCAAGACTGGGGGTCTGCAACAAAAAAGAGGAAGTTGGTGATAGTCTGGGGCTGCAAAAAATCTATCTCTGGAGTGCCCCATCTTGAGAAAATCACCTTCAACACCAGAGGATCTAGGGCCCATTAGTGATGGCCCTGGGATATTCTGCTCAGTACATCTGCCAGAACATTGTCCTTTCCTGGAAGGTGAACTGCTATCAGAGAGGTTTGCAGGGAATAAGCCAGGGACCACAACTTCATTGCTTCTGTGCACAAGGCCGTATACTGAGTGTCTTCTTGCTTGTTGATGTACCACATGGTGGTGGTGTTGTCTGTTCTGACCTGAACCACCTTGTTCTGTACTGATTTGCAAAAAGCTTGCAGTGCCAGAAGCACCGCCCTGAGTTCCAAGAGATTGATGTGTAGAAGAGATTCCTGAGGTGACCACAGTCCCTGGGTGGTAAGTTGCCCCAAATGAGCTCCCCAGCCCAGCAGGGAAGCATCTGTGGTGAGGACCACTGAATGAGACTGAGTGGCAAATGGAACCCCTTGCCTCAAATTGTTCTGATCCTGCCACCACTGCAGGGCTTGGATCAGAGTTCAAGTCACTGGAATTAGTTTGGTCAGGGAATCCTTTCTTTGGGACCAAAAAGCTCTTAAGTGGAACTGAATGTCCCTCATTTGGAATCTTGCACCTTTGGCCACTGCTGTAGAAGCTGCCATGTGGCCCAGTAGCTGAAGGAAGTGCCTTGCTGGTCAAGACACTTGAAGGCTGAATGAAGAGGCCAGCTCCATGAGAGCCCTTGCCCTGTCCAGAGGAAGGAAGGCTCTTGCTTTTACCGTATCCAGCTCTGCCCCTATGAAAGTGAGGAGCTGCACTGGTTCGAGAACTGACTTTGGTAGGTTGAGAAGAAATTCTAAAGAAGTGAGCACTTGCTGGGTCACTTTCAGGTGTGACTTGACTTGGTCTGGGGACTGGCCCACTATGAGCCAGTTGTCCAAATATGGAAAAATGGAAATCTTTTGTCTTCTTAGGAAGGCAACTACTACTGCCAGGCACTTTGTGAATACCCTTGAGGCTGATGTTAGGCCAAAGGGCATTGCTCTGAACTGATAGTGGCCTGAGGGCAACTTGAACTTGAGGTACTTTCTGTAGGAGCACCTGATGGGAATGTGAAAGTAGGCATCTTTGAGGTCCAGGGAGGCTAGCCAGTCCTCTGGCCTTAGAGAGCGAAGGATAATTCCCAGAGTTATCATCTTGAACTTTGGCTTTAAAAGATGTTTGTTCAGGTATCTTAGGCCCAGGATGGGTCGCCACTCTCCTGTCTTTTTGGGGGTTAGGAAGTACCTGGAGTACAATCCTTTGCCCCAATGTAGGGTAGGTACTCTCTCTATAGCTCTCAGAGCTAGGAGAGAAGAAACCTCTGCCTCTATGGCAAGGGTTTCTGAGAGATTTGCAGGTGGAAAAGATCTGGCTCTCATCTTGGGAAATTTTTTGAAGCTGAGAACCAGTCCCTGGCTTACTACTTCCAGGACCCACTTGTCTGATGTAACAGACATCCAGTCCTGGACAAAGTAAGCCAGCCTGCCCCCTGCTGGGATAGGAGAATCGACCGGGGCAGACCCATCAGGGTGTCTGCTTGGCAGGGGCTTTAGGCTGAGGGGTGGATGCAGGCCTGCTCATCCCCCTTCTGCCTCTCCCTCTGAAGAACCCCCTCTGTGAAAAGGAAGAAGAGGCCTGTGCTTGGTAAAAAGGCCTTTGGAAAGGCCTGCCCCTGCCCCTGCCCCTGGACTGCTGCCTTTGAGGAGTTGCCTGCCTTTCCTTGGCCTGAGCAGTCCCATAAGTGGTCCTGTATTCATCCATTTTCTTCATATAATTCTTTGTCTGCTCCCCAAACAGAGAATTACCTGACTACAGGAAAATCCATGGCCTTAGCCTGGGTATCCTGTGAGAGGCTAGTACATCTGAGCCAAGACATTCTCCGAAGAGCCGCAGATGTAGCCATGACTCTTGATGATACATCATTGGAGTCTACAGCAGCATGAAACTGAACTTTCAATGCCTCAATCCCATCTGCAGCCACCTCCTCCAGCTCCTTGGAAAGCTGGGGGGAAGCCTGTTTAGCCAGTGCCAGTACAGTGTTCCACCTGGACTTCTGGTACCTGGCTGCATAGGCCATATAATTAGCCTGCCTGAGTCCCAAGGATAATGCCATGTACTGCTTCTTTGCCATGGCATCAATCTTCCTGGAGTCCTTGTCTGGGGGGTGTGATGCCAAGGGAATGCTTGCTTTTTCACAGGCAGCAGCCTGTACAACCCCAACATGGCTGCATTGCTGATAAAGGAACTCCGTATCTGAGCCTGAAAGAGTATACCTCTTGTCCGTTCTTCTATCTACAGGAGGTATGAAATTGGGAGACTTAAGAATTTTTTGTGTCTGTTTCCCAAAAGATTTGTGGAGGAGAATAGACAGTCTCCTGGACTCTGGGATGTCCATCATCTCTACATAGTAAGGCTCTTCCTGTTCCTCCACTGCCTCCTCCACAGGAAGCTGGAGGGTATCAGCCACCTTTCTGTAAAACATGAAGTGTGAAGGGGATTCAGAAAGCCTAGGAGGAGAAACACCTTAAGGTCTGTCTGGGAAGATGCCCGGGTCAATAGGCACATCCAGACTTTCACCATCACCATAATCATCTTCCAACTCTCCTTCCTCCTCAGACTCCGGTTCATAAAATTCTTCCAGGGTATAATCCAGAGCCGGGGGAGCTGACCGAACTGAGCCCCTGCCAAAAGATGCCGGATCAGTTGGAACCATGCGCAGCGATTCCACAATATGGATCGCTTTGGCTATTTCATCGGCGGTCGGAGTATGAGATTCTGGATCTGAACAGGTCGACTTGTCTTTTCATTTTCTTTTTGTCAGAACCGATTCCTTGGAATCGGCTCTCCTTTTGCCTGAAGAATTATCGCCCTGGTCAGAGGGCACTCCTTCTGGTTCGGTCGGAACCAAACCAGGCTGGCCATCTGGGTCAGTGGACTTCTCGGCCTCCCTTTCCCTCAGTCTACCTAATCTCTTTTCCAGGGTAGATTTGGGAACATTTTTGCAAATTTGGCAGTCTGAATCGAGGTGGTCAAACCCCAGACAATAAACACAGGTGGTGTGGGGATCGGCCTTAGCAAAGACCTCCCCACACACACTGCAGTGTTGAAACCCAGTGGGCCTGTTTTTTCTTGGGTTTCTCAGACATGGCCAACCTAACCAAACTTACCCTTTTTTCTGCAACCGCCAGGCAAGACTCCCCTATCGGTTCCTGACCGTGCCACGGGTCTTGGAAAAAACCATACTAAAACCTTTTTTTTTTAGAACCGATATGGACCAGTAACCACACACTAAAGTAAAGTACAAATTTGACCTGAAAATGATCGGTTCAGCCGAACCGATCTACACTTTTACAAGTTCCAC
Organism: Neoceratodus forsteri; assembly: GCA_016271365.2. Classification (NCBI taxonomy): domain Eukaryota; kingdom Metazoa; phylum Chordata; order Ceratodontiformes; family Ceratodontidae; genus Neoceratodus; species Neoceratodus forsteri. The sequence continues at coordinate 783,774,691 of CM028133.1, forward strand.
ACAGAAAACAGAACAAAACCTATCTAGTACTCACGGTACCACAGACAGACTATGCGGAAACAACAATTTCGGTAGAAAAAACTACCAAAAACTGACACTTCAACCAACTTGAACTGAGCAGCAGGAGTAATCTCCGGAGCGACTGTTCAGTGAGGCGGAGTAAAGAATCTGACGTTTGCAGTTCGAATAACAAGAGGCAGAGGCTTCAACCGAGCTTGAGATGAACATTCTATGCCATGCATAGAAAAGTCAACCCTCTGTCTCCAGTGCAGTTTAAAGGCTGGGGCTAACTGCAATTGTCAGAATACAGCAAGACTTCATGTTGTTTGAATAGGTTACTTTTAAAAGGGCCAAGGGTAAGGTAGTTATTGAGCTCAGGAAGGAGGTTGTTGAGCCAGGCAGGTGCTCAGAGCCTGGAAGGCCACTGCCCTTGGGTGGTTTGGCAAAAAGAGACTAGGTATTTTAATTTGGATGCACTGCAAGTGTTATGGAGGTGTGGGGCTGGCAGCAGAAGGGGAAGGGTGCTAGGAGGGGTTTGACCAAGGCTCGATGGACCTTATGGTCCCACTTCTGCTGTCATTTTCTATGTTTCTATGTATTTAATTCCCCCTTCCCTCCTTCCTTCCTTCCTTCCTTCCTTCCTTCCTTCCTTCCTTCCTTCCTTCCTTCCTTCCCTCCATTCCTTTCTTCCTTTCTTTCTCCCTAATATACCTGAAGAACTGCTTTATCCCCTCACCCCTCTGCAATATACAACTCAGTGTCTGCTTTTGCCTTCCTAACCATCCTCTTTGCTTCCTTAGTTCTCAGTTGTATTCTCCAAATCCTTCTCCCCCATGCATTTCCTTGTACCTGGTGACAACCTTTTATTTGTCACTCACTGCTTCTGTGACCCTTTTTCGAGAACCATATTGGTCTCTTATACCTGTTTCTTCTAGTTACCATTCTCATTCATAACTTAGATGTCTTATGAATGGCCCCCTTAATTTCTCCCATCTCACCTACACACCTCTGATTCTGTTTTATTGACTAACTTGTCCTGGACCAACTCCTTCATCCTGTTGAAGTCCACCAATCTAAAAATAAGGACCTCATCCCTCAGTTGGGGCTTTCTGGTCCCAAGGGCCAGTTTGAACCAAATAGTGGCTCCCCTATTACTACACTTATTATTATATCATTGTATTATAATACTAATACAAACTGCTCTCAAGAAAACCTTCAACTTATTATATGATTTTCCTGGTGACATCTGATGTTAAACCATGTTTCACTATCACTTTTCCTTGTAAAATGTAAATACAGAAATAGAGAAATGGCTTTGATTAACTCATTATATTTAAGCAAGGGATGTCTCATTATTTCCTGTTATTATGAACTGTCATTGAAATAATTTTTTGGACTGTATATGACTGCTAATTTGTAAAGTGTAACTTAACTATTATAATATTACTGTCTTGTCTTCTAACAATTTTTATAATATTTGTAACAGGTACCTTGTTGTAAATGAGCCTTGGCTCACTTGAGTATATCCATGTTTATATCTTATTATGAATACAATTTTAGCATATCATTTACATCAGGAGGTACATGCAAAAATGTGTCTCTAAAAAGCTAATTAATGGTGCTGCAAGAATGTCTTGAAGAATATCAGACATATCAAATGTCCAAACTATTAATTTTAAATTCTTAAATAAATAAATATAAAATATAAAACTCTTAAATTAATAAATATAAATAAATAAATAACTTGAGACTAGTAACACTATGAAAATATATACTAGGAGAAGAAGTAATAGTAGTACACAACTCTTTCAATTCTTGCCCCTCCCCCTCCCTCTCCCTCTCCATACCCATGTCTCTCTCCATAGCCCTGGTCCACCACCTTCCTCTCTTATCCTCCTTCAACTCCTTTCCCCTCTCCCTTTTCTAATCTACTCACCCCACCCACTGTTGCACAAGTTCCCTTGATTCTTGCCTCCCACCCACCTCTCTTTCTACATCCCTCCTAGTTACCCCTCTATGCCCACTCTCTCTCTTCCCACTTTCCTACTCTACCTGGCATGACTTGCAGCAACTCAGTTTTTCCCACTCCACCTTTCCCTTTGACAATGTCCTTCTGGCAGTTTTAATTCATGTAAATATTGTTTGTTGTGACTCATCATTCTTAAATGTATGCTTAGTTGTGTTGTTCTAACTGTTAATTATTTTACCTGTAGTTTTTAGACCATGTATACCCTGTACTGAAATTTGTATTCCAACTGCTTGCCTGCTAATCCCACACAAATTGTACTTCTATTCTTTGTATACTGACGTGGAACCTTTGTAAAAGAACCATTGGCTCAAAGGTGTTTATCCAAAATTCTAATAAATAAATAAATTGATTAATTAATGAGAGGCAAGTGCCCCGATTCAGTTCTAAGTAAGACCTTTAAATCTTCTGTTAGTTCTAAAGCAGCTAAAGTGGTCCATACCAAAGAAATTGTTGCAGCATAGTAGGTCACACCTAGGTATAGTTGCCCTCACTATTCCCAGGAGTTCTTCATTTATGAGAGAGAACTCAAGTTATTGCATCATTTCTACAATTTGTTTCCTGTGAATATTATTTTTTTGTATCAAGAAATGTAACTACAGGATTTAAATTATAATTAATATGGTTAGTGTGAGCCACTATAGACTGTAAGTCTGTATCAGTATTGTTAAAAAAACTGTTTCCTTAACTACACTGTACTGTACTCTGTCATTCATATCTTTGTGAATGAAAAAGCACAGTACACACTGCAAGCCGATTGGTCGACAGCGTCCACCAATGGGCTTACAGTAGTACAGTAGCTGTCATTCATAGACAGTTCTGTCGGTGGGCAGCTGTGGTGGAATGAGGGTGGGTTGTGCTGCCCACCATTCATTGGGGCTTGCAGGGATGAGGGGTCTGCTGGACTAACGGGGGTCTTGAGGGGCACTGTTGGCAGTGCACTTGGGTCGGGGTGGGGAGGAGGGTTCAGTGTACATTTTCCTACTGCCGCAGTGTGCAGCTTTGCGACGTGGACTCAGGTGGGGGGGTTCTGTGTGTGATATCTACCACCACAGTGAGCTGCATTGCAATGTGGGCTCAGGTGGGAGAGCACATTGGACTGGCAGGATGGGCAGGCTGCCGTGCTGCTGTCTTCAGTATGGTAGCGTGCCTGTGGGTGGCCAACCACTTACATCTACTTGAAGTAGACTTATCTCTTGGAAGTGCATCTCCAGACTTGCTCCGGGGATGCGCCTCAAAGATGGGTTGTGAATGGGGCTGCACACCATGTGTATGGTCACACCTCCTGCACAACCCCTCCAGATGCACCACATATCATTATGGGTGGTGTGCAGCACAACTGCAATGTGTTGGCATAATGGGGATGCGCCAGCACATCAGACCCCTTCCAGAATCACACCACTGCACAAGTCAGGGATGCACCAGCACATCTCGGTTGCATTTGGGTGTATCCCTTTTTGATAATCCTGCTCTTAATGTCTAATTTCCTTTATCATGTCATTACTACGGGAAGCATAACCTTCAAAGGTGCTCTATATTATTGACTTACCAAGCACAGCAACTGTTCTCAATGTCTAACATTTCAGACATGAAAATGTAGCCTATAAAATTTTAAATGCAATTATTTATTTTTCTGAGTCACAATCCATTTGGTTACCATAGAAAGGGACAAAATATTGTTAATTGTACCAAGGCTACAGCTCCCCGCTACTATTTATTTTAAAATAGCATTAGCAGTAGTGAGGTCCCTGGGCCATCTGTGGGTCAGGGATCTCTCCCAGTTGTTAGCGGGTATTTGCAGTAAACGGGAATACAATGTTTTTCATTTAAATTATTTTGTTGCAATTACCGCATATGCTACTGCATGTTATCTGAGTTTTAATCTCAGTATAGCGAAAAGAGAACTGAATGGAACATTCAACAGTTGTCTTAAAAAGGAATTCTGAACCACCTTCATATTAACCCTTAGGATGCTGATAGAATTAGAATGTATAGGAATTTTGGACTGATACATCAGTCTGTGGCCCTGCAAGGGTTAATGGTTAGTTGCAATGTACCCTAGATTTAAGTTGCAGATAGAACAATAGATAATTTTGCATCAGTGGCCCTTAAGGTCCCATTGACATTTTTTTCATCCAAACTTATTGTCAAACATTAGTATTTTATTTACTGTCCTTGAGGACTTAATTTTTGTTTTATCCCAGTAGGTAGCCCTGTTTGGGCTATACTTCAACCAGATCCCAAATGTACTGTGGATACTCTATGTATTCACATTACCCAACATTTCCCCCTTCTAGAATTAGCACTCATCATTTTTTTTAAATAACAAGATCTTAGTTCTATCATAGTTTATTTTTATGTTCACCCTTGCATTTGTGCAAAGTGAACATATTGGTGTGATAGTGGATTTTGAGAGGTGTGTCACTGTTGGTCCAATGCAGGGTAGTCTGCATGAGGCTTGATAGTGTCAGACCAGTCATCAGCCAGATTGATTGTGACACTCTTCTGGTTTAAATGGGCAAAAATGTTGTGTAGTTCAAAGAAAAGAGCCACTCGAATTATAGGGCAACTCTTTCCTTCGATCTGTATAATGCTGCCCTGTAAACACAGCTGATCAGCATCATGATCAGCCTGTTGTGGTACTGCCCCATCAACTTAAAAACAATCCCTCCCACCCCTTCCTTCTTAATTTTCTGACACCAGGATGCCAAATCCCTGGGGCTGGCTAGTACCCCCACCCTGCTCACTTGCATTGTGCGATACCGGGAAGCCCAGCACTGGTGCCATCAAACATAACACAAACCCTGTGGTGCCTAATCCCCAGTGTCAGCACCTGAAATAAAGAGAACCATCCCTTAGTCTCTCCTACCCCTTCTTTATTAGTTTTCTGACTCTGGGATGCCCAATTCCCAGTGCTGGCTAGTACCCCTCACCCCACCTGTTTTTGTTCTGCAACACTAGGGAGCCCACCCCTGGTGCCAACTAAGATAACACCAACACTGGGGTTCCCAATCTCCAGTGTCAGTACCTGAAATAAAGAAAATCATCCCTCAATCCCTTCCTCCCCTTCTTTTTTAATTTTCCAACACTGAGGAGCCCAATCCCTGCTGCCAGCTAGTATCCCCCACCCCATCTGTTTTCTCTGTGTGACACTGGGGAGCCCATCACCAGTGCCACAAGCATAACACCAACAATGAGGTACCCAACACACAGTGTCAGTACCTAAAATAAAAAAAGTTCCTCATAGTCTTTTCTGTCCATTTATGTCTGTTACACCATCAGCCCACAACCTTTACCCTCCTCCCACCCAATTGTCCCACTCAGTACCCACCACATCCTCTCTTACTTACCTACCTACACGGGTCCAACACCATAATCCACTCTGGACCAGAGACATGTCTTCACTCTTTAACATCAGAACAGGAACTGAAGAATTCGGATATATGGTTCAATGTATTTCAGTGGGTTTTGAACTTGTCCTTACAACTTGGTAATTTTTAAATATTTTCCCCAAATTCTCAAATTGGCCTCTTTGGGACCCCACCTCATGAACAAGGGCAGTGAAATTATGCAATTCTGCCTTAAGAAGTGATTTTGCAGTTGATGCATGAAATCACCTTTCAGGAAGGATCAGAAACTTTTCTCCACCCTTGTGGATGAGGTGGGATTATAAGAAGGCTATGTTGAAAATCTATGGTAAAAATACTTAAAAACAACAAAATTATGAGCCTACATTGAAATTTTTCAAAGCATACTTGTAATTTTGGTATTTTTTAATATTTTGACCCAAAAATTTAAACATAGTAATTTTTTTTCACACCACCTTGTGAACGTGACAGGTGTCATTTTTCAAATCCAGCTTTCATGTAGGATTTGAAAAATGTCTCCCTCCTTGTTCATGATGAGCTGGGGTCATAAGAAAGCTATGTTGAACATCTGAGGTAGAAATATGAAAAAACAACAAAAGTTATGAGAGTATGTTGAAATTTTTCAACACATGCTCATAACAATGATAATTTTCAATATTTTGACCCAAAATGTTCAACATCGCCATTTTTTCAGACCACCTCATGAATGTGACAGCTGTCATTTTTCAAATCCCAGCCATAATGTGTTTTCACACTTGTCACACGAAATCACCTTTCAGGCAAGATTTGGAATTTGTTTCCACCCTTGTTCATGAGGCGGAGTCATAAGAAGGCTCTGTTGAAAATGTGGGTTCCAAATATTAAGAAAATAAAAATTAAGTTATGAGCATATATTGAAATACTTCAATACATGCTCATAACTTTGGTAATTTTCAATATTGTGACCCCAAATTTTCAACATAGCTATTTTTTCACACTACCTCAATAATGTGACTGATGCCATTTTTAAAATCCTTGCCAAAATGTATTTTCACTGTTAGATAGATAGTTAGAATTTTTATTCATACTGTATTAAAATATGAATGAGGATAAACGTAACTGGTTTCATTTTGGTTTGCTTTTTTTATTTAATCTGGTAGGTCCATGGGCCAAATACCCATTTTCATGGGTGACCAGAGTGCATAAAAACATGTAATTACATAATACTTAATAAAATATAAAACATAGGGTACATATTAATACATAATGATTATAAATACAATCAGATTGGAGAAACAAATAAGAGCATACTAAAAAAGTGTTAATTCACAAAGTATTTACATTCATTATCTAATAACAAATACTTTCTCAGAGCCTTTCTGAATCTGGACATTGTAATTTCTATGCAGTTAAACTTTGTCATAATTGTATTAAAATATTTGTAAATTATAGAGCAGTCTTTTGACTGGTTACTGTTTTCATTCTGGGGACAGAAAAATAACAATGAGCAGATGAATGAGAAGAGATGTATAGAGACAGGGTTTGTATATTTTCTAAAGATCATCTGGAAAATGATAGGAATCTTATTCAAGGTTATCCTTTTTGCTAAAAGCCCAAGTTGAAATTTAAATCTATGCTGTAAAGAGAGCCATACTGCTTGTTTAAGTTACCACTTCAAAGTTACAATGGTGACTTTGAAGTGTTAACTGGGTAGTGAATTATGCGATTTGGTTCAGAAGAACTTTAACCCTTGCAAGTCACAGACCCAGTCTGGCAAACTCCTGTTAATGGGCAATTTCAACAAAAACTGGCTTTCAGCACATTCCAAAACCATCACCCAACAAGTTGAGACCCTAAGCCTCACCCAGCTGCTATCCAAACCCACAAGATTGAACACCCACTCCACAAATCACTCCCTTATCGATTGGGTTTTAGCATCCTACCCGCTTAAATACCAAACTGCTGGTACCCTACCTGATGCCTTTAGTGATCATTGTATGATCTACTGTGTCAGGAAAACTCCTCCCTCAATCACTCTTCCTTAGTATCTGTGGTTCTGCCCGCTCCAATCACTCAGTGTCCATTCTCTCCTGTCAGCCCTCTACCTCACAGACTGGTCTGGAGTATTCTTGGCACCTGACATTGACACAGCTCTGGCATCTTTCACTAATACCCTGCTCAAAATCTGAGATCAGCATGCACCTTCCAAAAATTTGTGGGTTTGGCATAAAACACCTCTCATGGGTTACCCCCAATTTATTTACCCTGTTCAAACACAGAGACCATGCCTGGTGCTACACAAAATCTCCTCAAGCCCAGCCAACCTTCAAAATGATAGGGCTTTAAAAAATGCCTGTACAAAAGCTGTGCATTCAGTGAAAGCTTTGTTTTTCCAAAGTAAGCTATACGAATCTAGGACCTCCCCACCAGAATTTTGGAAAACTCTGCAACCCCTCCTCAACTCCCCCTCTCCATCTGCTCCTGTATTCTGTCAGGTGACCTTGATCCCTCTTCAGTGGCAGCATCTATTAATCAATATTTCATCACTTGTGCACTTCCATCTGACCCATCCTCCACTACATACTCCCCCCCCCTTGCCAATTGCACCTTCATGGCTGATGGGTCCTTATCCCCTCTTATTATGATTTTGGAAGTCCTTCAGATGCTTAACTCCCTTAACCATTAAAAACAGAGCCCTGATGGCCTAGATCATAATCTTCTAAAGATCTCCACCCCAGGAATTTCCCACCCTTGCCCACCTTTTCAACCTATCTACTGCCTAATGTGCAGTCCCTAAAGCTTGGAAAATGGCCAAGTACATCCTTCTGAATAAAGGTGGTGCTCCCTCACAATTGGAAATTATAGACCAGTCTCCCTCCTCCCAGCTCTCTCAAAACTTCAAGAGAGTCTTATCACCAAAAGGCTAAACTCCTTCTTGGACAACTCCAGTACACTTAGCCCCTTTCAATCCGGCTTCATACACATCCATTCCACCTCCTCCTTACTTTATCTCACTAATTATATCCATTCCACCATAGACAAGGGCCACCTCACCTTGGCGATCTTTGTTGACCTAGCCAAGGGTTTGATTTGGTCTATCACAATCTCCTTATACATACACTGTCCTCCATTGGACTCTTTCCCTCCCTCCACTAATTGGGTCCACTCATATCTGATGGACAGATACCAATACATTTAGTTGGGCCACACACTCTCCCCATCTGAGCCAGAGTCCCACAGGGCTCCATTCTGGGCCCTACTCTATTCTTGATCTTTATAAATTGCAGTGCCTTCAGAAAGTATTCACCCCCCTTGGATTTTGTCACATTTTGTGATGTTGCAAACTCAAATTAAAATATATCTATATGGGATTTTTTTTTCACGTATCTACACAAATTACTCTATAATGTCAAAGTGGAATGAAACTTCTGGAATTTTTTGTACATGTAATTTAAAATAAAAACCTGAAATGTCTTGATTTGATAAGTATTCACCCCCTTTGCTATGACACTCCAAATTGAGCTCAGGTGCATCCAATTTCCTTGTGAGATCACTCTAAAACTTGAATGGAGTCCACCTGTGGTCAGTTCAAATGGTTGACATGATTTCAGAGGAAATACACCCGTCTATATAAGGTCCCACTGTTGACAGTGCATGTCAGAGCAGAAACTCTACCATGAAGACCAAGGAGCTGTCCGTAGAACTCCGTGATAGAATTGTGAGGAGGCATAGATCTGGGGAGGGGTATAAAAACATTTCTAGGGTGTTGAAAGTTTCCAGAAGCCCAGTCAAGTCTATCATTAGGAAATGGAAAGATTACAGAACCACCCAGACTCTTCCTAGAGCAGGCCGTCTTCCCAAACTGAGCAACCGGGCAAGAAGGACCTCGGTCAGGGAAGTGACCAAGAACCCAAGGACCACCTTGACAGAACTACAGAGTTCTATGGCTGAGATGGGAGAACCTGTCCAAAAGGACAACAATCTCTGCAGCACTTCACAGATGTAGCCTCTATGGGAGAGTGGCTAGACGGAAGCCACTCCTGAGAAAAGGCCACATAATAGCATATCTGGAGTTTGCAAGAAGGCATGTGGCAGACTGAGATCATGTGGCAAAAGATTCTCTGGTCTGATGAAATGAAAACTGAACTATTTGGCCTGAATGCAAAGCACTATGACTGGCGCAAATCAAACACAGCTCATCACCCATGTAACACCGTCCCTACCATGAAGCATGGTGGTGGCAGCATTATGTTATGGGGATGCTTTTCAGCGGCAGGGACTGGGGCACTTGTCAGGATAGAGGGAACAATGAATGGAGCCAAATACAGGCACATCCTTGAGGAGAACCTGCATCAGTATGCAATAGACCTTGGACTGGGGTGAAGATTTACGTTCCAACAGGACAACGACCCCATGCATACAGCCAAAGCAACACTGGAGTGGCTTCAGAACAAGAAGGTGAATGTCCTTAAGTGGTCCAGCCAAAGCCCAGACTTGAATCCCATTGAGAATCTGTGGAAAGACTTAAAGATTGCAGTTCACCGACGCTCCCCATCCAACTTGACAGAGCTTGAGCAAATCTGCAAGGAAGAATGGGTGAAAATCCCCAAATCCAGATGTGCAAAGCTGATACAGACATACCCAAGAATACTCAAAGCTGTAATTGCTGCCAAAGGCACTTCTACAAAGTATTGACTCGGGGGGTGAATACTTAAGTAAACAAGATATTTCAGTTTTTAATGTTTCATAAATTTTTGTTACACAATGTAAATATTTCTGCCCCTTTAAATTGTTGAGTATGCTGTGTGAATCAAGGGGGAAAAAATAATTTCAATGCATTAAAAATTCTGGTAGTAACACAACAAAATGTGACAAAATCAAGGGGGGGTGAATACTTTCTGAAGGCACTGTATCTTTCCACCTCCTGCTCACCCACCCACCTTCACATGTACACTGATGATACCATCATCTACACCTCTGACCCCTCCAATACTGAGATTCGATCATCCTTACAAGCCACTTTCACTGCTGTCCTCAACAGGTTCAAGGCTAACTTGCTAAAGTGCAACACAAAAAAGGTACTCATGACCTTTGGCTCATCCCAAAAACTTGCTAAACTCCAATCCCTCCCATCTTTCATGTCCTCGGATGGCACAAATATAGAAATTGTTCAATCCTTCAAATATCTAGGGGTCTGGCTTGATCCCAAGCTTGACTACTCTCTTCATGTGGACTTCATCCACTCCAAGCTCCAGCACAAATTGGGAGCATTACACAGGATCAAAGATTATCTCTCCCTCTCTAACTGCAAAGAACTCGTAACCATGCTAATCCTCCCCTCGTTAGACTACGACGACGTAGTATATAGCTCAGTCCCCAAATTGTCTCTAACCAAATTAGACCCCATTTACAATGTTTTCACCTCCAACCTCCCATTTCATACTCACCATTGTTCCCTTTACTATGCAGTATCCCTCACCTCCCTAGAGAACAGACGCCAAACTCACTGTGATGCCTTCATTGACAAATTCTGGTTCAGTTCCCTCCCCACCTATCTCTCTAGTCTCCTATCCCCTCCTCCAACATCAGGCTATCACCTCTGAATCCATGACTCCCACACTTTCTCTCTTTCTCAGTCCCACTCTCAATCTGAAAAGGTAGCTTTCTTCTATAGACTTCCTGACCTCTGGAATCACCTCCCTCGCTCCATTCATTTTGCTGCCTCCCTAGTCACACTCAAAAAACAATTGAAACCTCTCCCTCCCCCAGCTGTTACTGCCCAACCTTCTTCCCTCCATGACTTCCTTCTCCACTTACTCCTCCCTCCCCAACTGCAACTGCCCCACCTACTTTCTCTATGACTTCCTCCTCCTTTCCCCAACTGCAACTGCCCCACCTACTTCTCCCCATAACTTTCTCATCCATGTACACCTCCCTTCCCCTTACTTATATCTCTCCCAAGTCACATCTAACTACTACCACCCTCTTTGTTCTACTTCCTCTCGTCTTCCTTTCTCAGCCCAATTACCCCTCTAACCCATCTACATCCCTCTTTGTCTACCTCCACCCCAATGCTATGCTTCCCTACCCCTTATCCCCTACTGACCCTTTTTCAGTTCTACAGTATATCCATCTACTCCATCTTTGTTTTCTTCCCTTTCCCATTTTCCAAACACCCACCCAACCCCCTTTCTCCCCCCCCCCACGTTATGGACCCTACTGTAACCCTAATTTTTGCTTTGTTGAACTGGCCTAGCCATGAATATCCACCTATGAAATGCAATTTTAAAACTGTCTGTTGCACTTTATTTGTAAATTTATTTCTAAATTATTTAAACTTTGTAAAATTGTAACTTCTAACTGTATTCTTTGCACTCTGTGATTTGTCATGTTGAAATATATTGTATCTATTGTGTACACATTTGATACCAAATTTGTCAACTGTAGATCTCATTGACCTCTCCTCTGGGTCACACCTGGAGATGGCTCAGTGTGCCTTTCCCGGTCCAAATTTTAAATAAATAAAAGTAACCCATCACTAGCAGTGTGGTAAAAAATAAAGCCATAATCAGTAATAGGAAGAAGAAAACTTTGTGACAAAGGTAATTTGGTTGAAGGAATTAATAATGCATTCAGTCTATATAAAGCTCCAAGTCATTGATGCACCATTTTGACCAAATTAGAAATGTGATACTCATACCTGAGTCTATGAATAGGCCTGACTATTTAAAACAATTAACCTCCTCTATTTCAACCTCAGTAACAGAGTGTATTGAGATAATAGATTCAACAGTTAACTTTTTCCTATGATTATAAAATACTATAGATTTAGTCTTTTTTTTTCATTCAAAACTAGATTATATTCACAAAACCAGGTCTGTATTTTCAGAAAATCAGAAGCCAGGTCAGCTTGTATGATATCAAATATAGGACCACTTGTGAAGATCAGCGCATCATCTGCATATAAACAAAAATGTGGGATTTTTTACAAACCAAAGATAAAGTGTTTAAAAATAAACTAAAAAAAGGGTCCCAAAACAGAACCTTGGGGTACACCCATTGTGATTGGGGTAGGAAGAGAATACATCAATTAATCTTGGTAAGTTGTGTATGTTTAGTTAGATAGCTCTCACACCACCCAGCAACATCCAGAGACACTCCAAGACTAATGAGAGCTGAATTAAGAAGGCTATGATCAACTAAATCAAAAGCTTTGTAGCAGTCCGTGAACGCCACCATAACAAAGTGCCCTTTATCAAGGACCACATGTACTGTGCTTGTGAACCCCACCGAGGTCATCGTAGTACTGTGTCCTGGTCGGAACCCATACTGTGCATGCGTCAAGACTTCATACTTATACAGATATTCTATCAGTTGGTCAAAGACCAATTCCAAGATTTTAGAAAGAGGTGCCAGTAAAGAAACATGTCAATAGTTGTGAACACTAGAGGGATCATCAGCTTTAAGGATTAAGGATTTAAGGATTAAGAACAACAACAGCATCTTTCAATAAGTCAGGAAATGTGGAAAAATGAAGTGACAAATTAAAAATAACAAATAATGGAAAACACAGAAAAGAAAAACTTACTCACCTTAGTAATATTGTTTCTTCTAATGGAGTCTGGCTGTATTCTGACATATGCAGTTAGGTCCTGCCTTTCAACTGCCCCAGAGAACAAAGAGTTAAACTTTCCATGGCCAGCATGGAATGTTCACCACGAGCTTGGTTGAAGCCGCTGTCTGCTGTTGTTTAAACTGCAACCGTCAGATCATTATGAGCAAAAACTCACTAGATGTTCTGTGTGGAAACTGTAAAATTCTTACTAGCCAACTGGCAAATATATCTATATAAAAAGTTTTTGGTTTCAAAAGGAAGACTCAAGTCAGGAAACCCAAAAATAAAGCACATCCAAAACACAACCTCTCACCCAAACCAAAAGAGGGTGAAAAAAGGACACCCCTAGGGTGCCAACACTGCTCCTGCCCACCCACATCCCAAAAACTAGGTTCTGAGAGGTGAGGTGGGGGGAGATCAGAATACAGCAAGACTCCATTAGAAGAAACAACATTACTAAGGTGAGTAATTTTTTCTTCAAACAACATGAAGTCTTGCTGTATTCTGACATATGCAGACTACCAAGCAGTACCTCCATGGAGGAGGGATAGAACCTACTTTGGAAACAGGCTCTGAAGTACTGCTGTGCCAAACCAAGCTTCACTCCTAGCCTGGATATCCAGAGAGTAATGCTTGGTGAAAGTATGGACTGTTTTCCAGGTGGCTGCATGACAAATTTCTAAGAGAGGAATATCCCTGGCAGCAGCCAGGGAAGCAGCTGTACCTTTAGTGGAATGAGCCCTCAGGCCCGAGGGTGGAGTTCTACCCAGTTTTTCACAGTAGAATTGTAAACAAGAAACAATCCACCTGGCAATAGATCTCTTAGTGGCAGGTTTGCCCTTCCCAACTTCTGCATAAGTGAGGAACAACTGGAGGGATTCAAACCTGTGACCCTTGGTACACTCTATGTAGTAGCTAAGGGCTTTTTTAACCTCCAAGCTATGTAGCCTCCTCTCTCCCGAGGAGGAATGGTCAGTGAAGAAAACAGGGAGAGGTATAGACTGGTTGAGATGGAAATCTGAAACCACTTTAGGTAAGAACTTTCTGTTAGTTCTAAGGACCACTTTATCTCTATGGAAAGAGATGAAATCAGATTCCACTGACAGGGCTTGCAATTCACTAATACGTCTGGCAGAAGTAATAGCTACCAAAAACACAGTTTTCAAGTCAAGTACTTAAGCTCTGCTGAGGACAAAGGCTCAAAGAGAGGTTGCATAAGCTGAGCAATGCAAACATTAAGATCCCAAGCAGGAGCAGGATCCCTAAAGGGAGGATTGGTGTGAAGCAATCCCTTGAAAAACTTACAAAATACAGGATGGGATGATAGAGAGGAAGGCTTGTCTACTGACAGGAAAGCAGAAACAGCTGCCAGGTGTACTTTAAGGGTAGCTGGTCTGAGGCCTAGGCCATTAAGATGGACCATATAGTCCAGAACCGAAGGCAATTCAGCAGAGTCTGGAAAAATATTCTTCTTAGAACACCAAATGCTGAATCTTTTCCATTTGGAGTTGTAAGTCTTCCTGGTGGAAGGCTTTTGAGAAGCCTTAAGGATATCCAGAACCCCTTGGAAAGATGCAGATCTGCAAACTCTAACTCTTCAAGAGCCATGCCTTGAAATTGAGAGACTGAAGATTTGGGTACCAAATCCTCCCCTGATAGGATGTCAACAGGTTGTAATTCCTGGGAAGAGACAGGGGAAGGTGGACTGCTAGGGACAGCAACAAGAGATATCATGGCTGCCTAGCCCAGCCTGGAGCAATCAGAATCACTTTGCATGGCTGTGACCTTATCTTGACTAACACTTTGAACTGGAGAGGGAAGCAGGGAAAAGCATACAGAAATTGCCCTTCCCAGTTCAGGATCAGAGCATCCAGGGGGTCTGAGCCCAAGACTGGGGGTCTGCAACAAAGGAGAGGAAGTTGGTGATTGTCTGGGGCTGCAAAAAGATCTATCTCTGGTGTGCCCCATCTCGAGAAAATCACTTTCAAAACTAGAGGATCTAGGGCCCATTCGTGATGGCCCTGGGATATTCTGCTCAGTGCATCTGCTAGGACATTGTCCTTCCCTGGGAGGTGAACTGCTATCAGAGAGGTTTGCAGGGAATAGGCCAGAGACCACAACTTCATTTCTTCTGTGCACAAGGCCGTAGACTGAGTGCCTCCTTGCTTGTTGATGTACCACATGGTGGTGGTGGTGTTGTCTGTTCTGACCTGAACCACCTTGTTCTGTACAGATTTGGAAAAAGCTTGCAGTGCCAGAAACACTGCTCTGAGTTACAAGAGATTGATGAAGCAGAGATTCCTGGGTGACCACAGTCCTTGGGTGGTAAGATCCCCAAATGGGTTCCCCAGCCCAGCAGGGAAGCATCTGTGGTGAGTATCACTGAATGAGACTGTGTGACAAATGGAACCCTTGTCTCAAGTTGTCCTGATCCTGCCACCATTAAAGGCTTGGATCAGGGTTCGAGTCACTGGGATTAGTTTGGTAAGGAATCCTTTCTTTGGGACCAGAAGGCTTTTAAGTGGAACTGAATGTCCTCATCTGGAATCTTCCCCTTGGACCACTGCTGTGGAAGCTGCCATGTGGCCCAGAAGCTGAAGGAAATGCCTTGCTGGTCGAGACACCTGAAGGGTGAATGAAGAGGCCAGTTCCATAAGGTTCCTTGCCCTTTCCAGGGGAAGGAAGGCTCTTGCTTTTACTGTATCCAGTTCTGCACCTATGAAGGTGAGGAGCTGCTCTGGTTCGAGAACTGACTTCGGATGGTTGAGAAGGAATCCTAAGGAAGTGAGCACTTGCTGGGTCACTTGCAGATGTGACTTGACTTGGTCTGGAGACTGACCTACTATGAGCCAGTCATCCAAGTATAGGAAGATGGAGATATTTTTTCTTCTTAGGAAAGCAACTACTATTGTCAGGCACTTTGTGAAAACCCTTGGGGCTGATGTTAGGCCAAAGGGCATTGCTCTGAACTGATAGTGGCCTGAGGGCAACTCAAACCTGAGGTACTTTCTGTGAGAGCACCTGATGGGAATGTGAAAGTAGGCATCTTTGAGGTCCAGGGAGGCTAGCCAGTCTCCTGGCCTTAGAGAGGGGAGGATAATTCCCAGAGTTACCATTTTGAACTTTGGTTTCAAAAGGTGTTTGTTCAGATATCTTAGGTTCAGGATGGGCCGCCATTCTCCTGTCTTTTGGGGGGTTAGGAAGTACCTGGAGTACAATCCTTTGCCCTTGTGTAGGAGGGAACCCTCTATATAGCTCTGAGAGCTAGGAGAGAAGAAACCTCTGCCTCTAGGGCAAGGGTCTCTGAGAGATTTGCAGGTGGAAAGGATCTGGTTCTCATCTTGGGAAATTTTTGAAGCTGAGAACCAGTCCCAGGCTTACTACTTCCAGGACCCACTTGTCTGATGTAAGAGACTTCCAGTCCTGGACAGTAAGCTAGCCTGCCCCTACTGGTACAGGAGAATCGGCCCCGCAGACCCATCAGTGTGTCTGCTTGGCAGGGGATTTAGGCTGAGGGGTGGATGCAGGCCTGCTCATCCCCTTTCTGCCTCTCCCTCTAAAGAACCCCCTCTGTGAAAAGGAAGAAGAGGAGGCCTGAGCTTGGTAAAAAGACCTTTGGAAAGGCCTGCCCCTGCCCCTGGACTGCTGCCTTTGAGGAGTTGCTTGCCTTTCTTTGGACTGAGCACTCCTGTAAGTGGTCCTGTACTCATCCATCTTTTTCATGTAGTTCTCTGTCTGCTCCCCAAACAAAGAATTACCAATTACAGGAAAATCCATGGCCTTAGCCTGGGTATCCTGTGAGAGGCTAGTACATCTGAGCCAAGCCATCCTCCAAAGAGCCACAGATGTAGCCATGACTCCTGATGAAACATCACTGGAGTCCACAGCAGCATGAAACTGTACTTTCGATGCCTCACTCCCATCTGCAGCCACCTGCTCCAGCTCCTTGGCAAGCTGGTCAGGGGCCTATTTACCCAGACCCAGCACAGTGTCCCACCTGGACTTCTATTATCTGGCTGTATAGGCCATATAGTTAGCCTGTCTGAGTCCCAAAGATACTGCCATGTATTGTTTCTTTGCCATGGCATCAATCTTCCTGGAGTCCTTGTCTGGGGGGTGTGATGCCAAGGGAATATTTGCCTTATCACAGGCAGCAGCCTGCATGACCCCAACATGGCTGCATTGCTGAAAAAGGAACTCTGTGTCGGAGCCTGAGATAGTGTACCTCTTGTCCTTCCGTCTGTCCACAGGAGGTATAGAATTAGGAGACTAAAGAATTTTATGTGTCTGTTTCCCAAAGGATTTGTGGAGGGGAATAGACAGTCTCCTGGACTCTAGGATGTCCATCATCTCAACATAATCAGGCTCTTCCTGATCCTCTACAGCTTCCTCCACAGGAAGCTGGAGGGTCTCAGCCACTTTTTTGTAAAACATATAGTGTGAAGGGGACTCAGAAAGCCTAGGAGAAGAAACACCTGAAGGTCTGTCTGTGGAGATGTCCGGGTCAATAGGCACATCCAGACTTTCATAATCACCATAATCACCCTCATACTCGCCCTCTTCCTCCTCCGGTTCATAAAATTCCTCCAAAGTATAATCCAGAACCGGGGGAACCGACTAAACCAAGCCCCTGCCAGATGGTGCCGGTTTGGTCGGAACCAAATTAAGCGATTGCACAATTCTTATCGCCTTGGCTATCTGATCGGTGGTCGAAGTACGAATTTCTTGGTCCGAATCGGATGATTTATCTTTTCTCTTTCTTTTTACTGGAACCAACTCCTCAGAATTGGCTCTCCTTTTGCCTGAAGAAGTATCGCCCTGGTCAGAGGGCACTCCTTCTGGTTCGGTCGGAACCGAACCGGGCTGGCCATCCGGGTCAGTGGACTTCTTGGCCTCCCTTTTCCTCAGTCTAATTAATCTCTTTTCCAGGGTAGATTTGGGAAAATTCTTGCAAATTTGGCAGTCTGAATCGAGGTGGTCAAACCCCAGACAATAAACACAGGTGGTGTGGGGATCAGCCTTGGCAAAGACTTCCCCACAATCACTGCAGTGTTGAAACCCAGTGGGCCCATTTTTTTTCTTGGGGTTCTCAGACATGGCCAATCCTATCCAAAAATGTACCCTTTTTTTGTCAATCCACCAGGCAAGACTCCTCTATCGGTTCCTGACTGTGTCACGGGTCTTGGAAAAAAAACATAATTAAATCCATTTTTTTTAGAACCGATACGGACCAGTTACCACACTCTAAAGTAAGCACAAACTTTTTTCCTAAAACTGATCGGTTCAGCTGAACTGATCCACAATTTACAAGTTCCATGAAGAAACAGAACAAAAAACCTATCTAGTACTCACGGTACCACAGGCAGAGACTTGAACCGACTAAGCGGTAACAGCAATTAGGTAGAAGCCGACCGAAAACCAACACTTCAACCGACTTTTTGAACCGAGCATCAGGAAAAATCTCCGGAGCGACTGTACAGTGAGGCGGAGTAAAGAATCTGATGGTTGCAGTTTAAACAACAACAGACAGGGGCTTCAACTGAGCTTGTGGTGAACATTCCATGCTGGCCATGGAAAGTTTAACTCTTTGTTCTCCTGGGCAGTTGAAAGGAAGGACCTAACTGCATATGTCAGAATACAACAAGACTTCATGTTGTTTGAACCATGGTAATCCTCATGAGTCTGCAGTTAATTTCATCCCTGCCCATAGATGATCACAGGTCAGACTTCAATAGGTATTTTAATACCTCATCTGGGGAAAGTTGTCTAAAGAAAAATTTAGGATATGCCAATTCTAAGTTGGCATTATTAGAATTGGTTATATCACTGACCTTGCTTAAAGTATTGCATGAAGTGTATTTTGCCAAATCAGTAAAGAAAGTATTGAATTCCTGAGCTATTAAGAAAGGGTCAGTCAAGACTCCTGCTGAAGTATTTAGGCAGTGTACCAAGGAGGAATTTTTTTTGCCTAATAGTTCATTGACCAAATCCCAGATGGTTGTGGTATCTTTACCCTTAAACTGCCTTTGTTTCTTTATATAATAGTTTCTTTTTAACTTCCTAACCATCATCTTGCATTTATTTCAAGCAATTTTATAAGTAACTTGGGAATCTATATCCAAAAACTTTCTAAAAATCTTCCGTTTTCTATCCCTGTCTCTCATTTGCTCTAGAAGTTCAGACTAGACCCACTGATGCTTATTTTTCCTAATTCGCAGCCTTTTTATTGGAGCAACTCTATTGCAAATGTTATTAAAAGTAGTGCAAAAGATCTTTAATTTACATTTACAACAAGGTCCCATTTGCAATTTGTTGCAGAACAGTACAGATATTAAAATTCATCCATAAATTACAAAGGACAAAAAGACAATCAAGAAAGAACAATCCAACAAAAAGTTGTAAAGTGAGAAACAGTTACAGCAAGTTATAGAGCTGTAATTAATCCAAAAAAGAAAGCATTAAAGTGCCTGACACTTCTAGTGCTCAATGACGTTTTAACCACGATTTTACAAATAACAAGCTGTCGTGTTCAGGAGTGGTCATAAAAAGACTAGTTTGAAAATTTGGGGTAAAAATGTGAAAAAACAACTAACTTATGAATAAACATTTAAGCGTTCTAATGTTTACTCGTAACTTTTTTTTTGCAGATTGTGGCCCCTAATGTTCAATATATCCCTTGTGTTGCCCCACCTCCTTCCAGAACATGACAGCTGTCATTTTTCAAATCCCCTCCAAAACTTGTTTTCACAGTCACACTGAAAAACCACCTCTAGGATGGAATTTAAATAATTCCACACCTGTCTTGATTATAATGTCAGGACATAAAGAGACTGCTGGAAATCTGGGGTCAAAATGTGGGGCAACTGAAAATTAGATATTGCATCTCAGCTGGCCTATTCTATGTAAATACAATCAAAAATGTGTAAAAGCAGGACACCACTGAAAATGAGATACTGTATCCCATCTGATCTATCTTGGGTAAATATATAGTAAAAATGTGTGCAAGCAAGACCTGGTACCACAGTAATGCAAGCGGTGAACATTCGGCATTGACAAATGCTTGTTATCTTCCAGTAATCACACAAAGGTGTCAGAGTGGCTCAGTTGGTAGCACATCCGCCTCTGGACCAGAAGGTTGTGGGTTCTCGTCCCACACCGGGATTGGACTTGCACCTTAAAATCGCTGGCATCCGAGTGCAGTATTGGGGGGTGCTGTACTGCTTGGGTGTGCAGTCCTTCAGATGAGACGTTAAACCGAGGTCCCTTCTGCCCATCCTGGTGGGTGTCCAGGTGGAAGTAAAGAACCCAGGGCACTCTTCACAAAGAGTAGGGAACATTCCCGGTGTCCTGGCCAACATTCCCCTTCCCATAAACCAGTTCATGCAATTATCCAGGCTGTGTGTGGGTGATGATGTGCGATATGGCCGCCACCACACATTCAGTCACTTCACTACCAGTCTAGCATTGCTTGTAAAGTGCTTTGGATGTATGAAAAGTGCTATATAAATGCTGATTCTTCTTCTTCTTCTTCTTCTTCTTCTTCAAATGGTTGACTCACCAACCAGGAAAAATTACAGGACCGGCAACAGCACACTCTTGGACTGGATCCTTACCAGTCACCCATTGTGGATATCTAACACTAATATCCTCCTTGACTCTCTCAGTGACCACTCCCCTGTTAGCTGCACCTGGTCAAATAAATTCATCAAACAACCGCCAAAAACTATCACCAGCAGGGTTCTACCCCGTGGTCACCTTCCTTGACTCAAATCCCACCTCCTCCATCAAGACTGGTCCTCTATCATTAATGCAACCAACGTAAACACTGCCCTTGACCACTTCATGAACATCTTCACTGTGGCCTGTGACACGTATGGTCCTATTAAGAAATGCAAAGTCAAATCACTCAGTAACCCTTGGCTCACAGATGACCTCCTCAGGATGCTAAAAACAAGAGACCACCTTTAGGAGTTGGCCAGAAACTCTGGAAGGCAAAACAACATCCAAAACTACAAGCGTGCCCGCAATGACTGCACCAAAACCACCCGGCAAATGAAGTCTGCCTAATATAAGCATGCCCTCACAAACTCCTGGGGCAATGGTCAGGAATTCTGGAAGAACATGAAGGAACTCACTGGGAATCCACCCAAAACCCCCCCATCAATACTCAACATCAACGGAACCACAACCCTCAACCCAAAAACCAATGCAGATACCTTTAACAAAGCCTTTACTGACCTCAGCGCTGTCCTACCCCAGGACTACTTCAAAGATGGTGAAGCCCCTCTGTCCGCAATGAACACTACTCCCACCAGCTCCCCCGCTTCTACTTCAAAGCAGTCAAGGCTCACCAAGTACGCAAATATGTTACCAAAGCCCTTGGTAAATCAAGATTCAGTAATGACTCCCTCGATCTCAAAATCCTGTCTCTCACACTTGGTGAAGTGCTTGGTCCTCTGACCAGAATTTTCAACCTTTCCCTCAGCCTTAGCCAGTTCCCAGACAAATGGAAATCTGCCACTGTCACCCCAATCCATAAAAGTGGTGACAAAACTGCCTACGATAACTACAGATCTATCTCCCTACTACCTCCACTCTCCAAGGCACAAGAACGCATCGTCTTGGACCAGCTCACAGAATACCTGGATATGTACAACATCCTGTGCAAGCAACAACACGGGTTCTGCCAAGCTCACAGCACCTCCACAGCCCTACTTGAATTCACTGGTGCTATCCACAATGCACTTGACTGTGGTGAACTACTAGGCTCAATTTACATTGACTTAACTAAAGCCTTCGACACCGTCAATCACCGCCTCATGCTTGTCCAGCTTCAGAACACTGGGCTGTCAACCGACTCCACTGACTGGTTTAAGAGCTACCTTGAAGAATGGTCCCAAACAGTAAGAATCACTGATACACTCTTGGACCCTAGACCGGTCTGCTTGGGAGTCCCCCAGGGCTCCATTCTGGGACCCCTCCTCTTCAGCCTATTCTTAAACTCACTACTGGACAATTGCCCAGAACAAATAATTCTCTATGCCGACGATGCTGTGATCCTCACCTTGGACCCTGATCCAATTACAAAATAAACTTCAGTGGGCCTTCTCCTCCATCAGAACCTGGTTCCTAACCATAAACTGCTTCTCAATCAGAAAAACAAGTCTATGGTCTTCTGCAGCCCCACAACAAAAAGCAAACAACTCCACCTCTCCATTGCAACCGAACAAGGAGCCATCCTAGAGCAAACACAATCGTTCAAGTACCTCAGCATCACCCTTGATCCCCACCTCTCATACGCTGTCCATGTCAGCAATGTTGCAAAGTCTGCCAATGTGAGGTTAGGCATATTATTCCACCACAGGAAACACCTAACCCCAGAAGCACTGTCAGTGGCCATCCA
This sequence comes from Neoceratodus forsteri, assembly GCA_016271365.2. Taxonomy (NCBI): domain Eukaryota; kingdom Metazoa; phylum Chordata; order Ceratodontiformes; family Ceratodontidae; genus Neoceratodus; species Neoceratodus forsteri. The sequence goes on from CM028133.1 coordinate 783,797,082, forward strand.
AAGCTCCATCATCAGCATCATAGACTATGGTCTTATCATATATGGGTCTGCAACTACCACTGCTCTCAAACGTATCGCGACCTCCCTGAATAAGACCTGTCGTCTCATCACTGGCTCACATCGCCGTACTCACACATGTGACCTTTATTCCCAATCTGGATGGCTTCAACTGGACAAATGAATAAAATACCAAACCTGCATCGTGGCCAAGAAAATAATAATGGGGCTTGCCCCACCTGGTGTCTGTGCCCTCCTTAAGCCTAGACATAGGAACATCACTACAAGGAGATCCAGTTCCCATCTACTACATATTCCATGATGTCGCATGACCCAAGGACAAAGATCATTCGCCTATCGGGCATCCAACTGGCTCAACTCTCTTGGCAGCAACATAGCGACCGCTCCAACACTCAGCTTCTTCAAGTCCAAGCTGCGCCTCTCACTGCTTGTATCCTGCAATTGCCCATCTTAACATTTCCACCGTTCCAGCTGCACATGACCCAGAACCCAGCACTTCAGTCAGTCTTTGCACCACTAGTACCTTACCTGTCATATTCCCTCGACAAGGCCCCCAGGCTGCACTGTCTCCCACCTTCACCCACCTCTCTCCTGTATCTCCACTCCTGCCCCACTTCAACCACCTCCGTACTCTCACCCCTGCACCTCCTCCCCCTCCTCGATCTCCTACCTCACTTCCCACCCACACCCTTCCCTTGTCTTGCTCATAGCTCAAGTCTTTGTACTGGTTATTACATGTCTGTAAATCAATGACTATATGTTTGTAACTAAAAATGATGACTGCTGCACCCGCTGATGTGGAACCTTTGTAAAAGAGCTTTGGCTCAAAGGTATTGTAATCCTAGATTGAAATAAATAAATAAAATAAAAACAATTTTATAATAACTTCTTGCAGCCTCTGCAGTCCAACCTTTACCTGTAGATGACAATAACAAGTTGAAAAAATAGCATAAGGGTTGTGTTAGTTCAGCAGTGGCTTTCATTTTAAATAAATGGCCATCAGAAACAAAAAAGAAGATACTGTATACTGTAAAAAGACATCCCATTTACCCTAGGTTGCACCTTGAGACAAGCATTGGCTCAATGTGCCTTTCCCAGTTACCAACTGTCAATAAACCAATTTACAGCACTCTTCTCCAAAATCAGGTAAAAAATATCTGGAGAGTGAGAGTGGTACTGAAAATGGGAAGTTCGAGGGATTGGGCTGCCAGCTCCAGGGAGCATAAGTAGAATTGCTTCTCTACCTATGCACACTAAACTAAAAACTATGCCTGCTCAGCAAGCAGACTTAAAAGAAAGTAAGGCTGTTTTCTGTTTTTTATCCATATTACATTTGGTACTCATTAAAGAGACTGTGAGGTTTTCAGCACTGTGGACAGCACAGACGCACTCCCTTTTAAGGTTGAGCTGATGCCAACTATGCATTTAGTGAATATTCTGAAATCTGGCAGTTCTGACACTGGCAGACTCAGTCCAAAAGGACTAAGTTCCCCTTTGGCACTTTAATGTTAGACCACAGCATTTCTGTACAAGGAATACACACAGAAACATACAAAGATAGAATTTTGTTGGCAGGAAAGGACCATTTGGTCTACCCTATCTGCCAAGATGTTCCCTGCCTAATCTATCTCTGCTGACCCTATTTGGTGACCCTCCCTCTACCCTGTATGTTTCTAAATTCCTCACTAGGTCTATCTCACACATGCTTAAAGCCCCCCCCTGTGTTTGCCTCCACTACTTCTGCTGGCGATCTGTTCCAGGCACCTACCACTCCTTAAGGGAAGAAATATTTTCCTCACATCTCTCTTAAACTCCCTCCCCCCCAGCTTCATTGCATGCCCCCTTGTCCTGGGGCTCTTTCTCATTTGAAAGAGACTTTCCTCCTGCACACTGTTCACTCCTGTAAGGTACTTGCAGGTCTCCATCATGTCACCTCTCACACTCTTCTCTTTCAGGGTGTACATGTCGAGATCCCTTAGTCTCTCTTCAAAGGGCTTCTCATGCAACCCAACCACCATTTTAGTTGTCCTCCTCTAAACTGCTTCCAGCTGTCTATGTCCTTTCTGAGGTGTGGCCTCCAAAATTGGACACAGCACTCCAGGTAGGGTCTTACCAATGATATACAGAGAGGTAACACCACCTCCCTCCTTCTGCTGAATATACCCGACCTTATGTGTTTCAGCATCCCACTAGCCCAACCCAGTGCTTTGTCACACTGTCTGCCACCTCAAGGTCATTAGATATGATAACCTCATCTCCCTTTCCTGTTTAATGACTTTCATTTCTCCCCCCCCCCATTCTATGCTGCCTGGATTCCTATACCTTAAGTGCTTCATCTTGCACTTTTTGGCATTGAACCCCACTGCTATGCTTTCAATCACTCCTTGAGTTTCCCCAGATCACTGCTTATTTTCACCACCCCCTCCTAAATGTTGGAGCAATCTGCAAAACGACATACCTTCCCTTCCATTTCCTCAGTAATGTCACTTATGAAGACATTGAAGATGACTGGTCCCAGTACTGGGTACTGTGGTATGCCACTGGTCATGCCTTCACAATTCAAATGAGTGCCATTCACCATCACCCTCTGTCTCATATCTGTTAACTGGTTTTGAACCCAGTTTGCCACTTTGGATCCCACTCCCAGGCTGCTCACCTTCTTCATCAGCTTTCTGGGTGGCACAGAGTCAAAGGCCTTGCTGATGTCCAGATAGGCCATGTTCTCTGTCTTCCCACGAGCTATTTCCCTGGTCACTCAGTCAAAGAAATCCATTAGATTCATTCGGCATGCCCCCCTCCCATGGATCCATGCTGCCTATGGTCTTGCAGCCCACTGGATTTGAGATACTCAACCAGTCTTTCTTTTAGCAGGGCTTCCATTAATTTCCCAGCCACTGATGTAAGATTGACCTGCTTATGGTTGCTAGACTCCTACCTGCTGCCACTCTTAAAGGAGAACTGTCAGCAGTCCCTGGGCAATAACATGGGACATATAGGTCCCAGTTAGGTGAAACACACTAGCTGTAATGTTTTCTAAATCACAAACAGAGCTGCAATTTGTATTTTATCTGGTTGCTCCTTCGACCCTCTTCCTGCCATTACTATGCTAGAGTCCCCCACGGCAAGCCCTTTGGTGACATGACTGATGGGCTGGGCCAGGGAGGATATCTATATACTAGTATACTTGTCAAAAATTACTAAAAGATATTCAGCACATGTTTATGCTTCTAACTCTGGTACCGATTGGCCAAGGCAAGCACCTTCCTCGGCTGATCGGTACTGGAGTTAGGAGCACAAACGTGTTGAATATCTTTTAATATGTTTTGGCAAATGTAATGGCATATAGGAATCCCCCATGGCTTAGCCCATCAGTTCTGTCATCAAAGGGCTTGCCGCTGAGGACTCTAGCACAGTAATGGTGGGTGGAGGGCTGCAGGATCAATTCAGATAAAATCCAAATTGCAGCTGTTAGTGAAAATATGGTTATCATCAGTGTTGTCTGCGTGCATCGAAAGTACATTCTCAATTTCTCCCTTAGCAACAGAGCGCAAATGTTCTCCAATACATGTTTTGAACCAGCAGCTCATCTTCCTTGCATAGAATAAGTCACAACTGCATGAGGCTAAATAAATCACTGAACAACTGTTGCAAGCAATAAAATCTCTTATTTCTAAAGTTCTGTCAATGCTGCTCACAGTTAAAGTATGCCCCGCATTAACATTAGTACAGAACTTGAAACTGCCGCACCTCTAGGTACCCTTTGGTAACTGTATTTTAACACCTTTCAATTCAGCTTGATGCAAGCTGTGAGTGACATGAGACATCTTCTTTAGACATCAGCCAAAAGTCCATCCTGCCTAACCAGCTGACTGTCCTGCCAGAAGTACCACAACTGATTCAACTACTGCAGTGTCTCCTCAGATGTAGCCCCCAGTTTGTCCAATTCAAGGAAAACAAACAAAAAGAGGAATGAGAGGACATGGCAGGCTATACAAGGGGTGGCTACAACAATTAGAAAATTAAGTACTCTCTGTAATTCTTGATCTTCCAGGATATTTTCACCATTCATTAGTGGTGGGTACCAGTTGAAGGTGCAGGACTCCACAGGAGCCTATAGCTTTAAGATTTTAGAGGAGGGGAGCAGATGTCACTGATGGTGTGGCCCATGAGGCTGATGCATGACATGGTGCTCGTGGACTGGCCAGTAACCAATTCCAGCTCTCCAACCTGCTCAGTCCTGTCTGCAGGAGAGGAAATAAAGAAAAGAGAAATAAAAGGGTGGGGCAAGGTATCCCAAGGGATAGGGCAAAGGAAAGGATGTAAAGACAATTAATAAGGCTGGCCAGAGAAGAGGCAAAGAACTCTGGACAAGGGACTAAGGTCAGAGTAACCAGAGCCACTGGCAGACCAATAGATAGAGGGACAGAGAGAGAGAGAGAGAGAGAGAGAGCCTGACAAGATCCCTGGACCTTGGTAGAGGTATATGTGAAAAGTTGACTTGTTCCCATTCCAGGCTACAAATGGGTGATATTCATAGGAAATGCAACCACAGGACACAAAAACTGAGCCATGGAGGTGCAGCTAAAGGCTGGGTTTCAGGGAAGAGTACTTCTCTGAGGGTAGATGGGAATTTTATTTGGGCCCTGTAAGCTGAGAGCTTGCCCACTGGTGGACCTCCAAGATGGAGGCCACATTCGATTGTCCCATATGACAAAAGAACACTGGAGGACAATATCCTTAAGTTCATAGCTTAATACACCCAGCAGAGGGTGACAAACCAGTCTGCAGAAGCAAATGGGAGAAAAACCTTTTAAACTGACCAGACAGGGATCCCGTCAGAGAAGAACAAACAAAGGAGTTTTCCCTCTTCAAGGGAGTCTGTGAAAGGATGCTGACTTGAAGGCAAGGGTGCCCAGTCTGCAGGTCAGAGGATGAGACAGGCTTTCGGATAGGGTGATGGGTAAATGCATAACAGTGGAGTGCCCATTCCCAGAAGTAGTGCATTTCTGTCCCAAGGGGGGTTCAGCAATAGCATGATAGACCAACAGCATTCCTCCAACTTAGCCAAAAACAAGGGCGGAGGGGGAAAAACTCCGGAGACTAAAAGGATGCCTCTACTGTGTCTCTCTTCTTTCTTCTTCTCTTCTTCTCTTCTTCTCTTTCTTCTTCTTCTTTCTTCTTCTTCTTCCTTCCTCTTCTCTTCTCTTCTCTCTTCTTCTTCTCTTCTCTTCTCTTCTCTTCTCTTCTCTTCCCAGAGTAGGGTTTCCATTTGCCTAGGCATTTTTTTAAATGGGAACCAAAGGCCCACGGAAGGTAGACACACATGTCTATATAAAAGTATATCGACATGTGTCAGAACCTCTTCTTGGTAACAAAAGAAGTGAAGTAATAAGACAAGAGTGCCAGGAGCAGTTGCTTTCCCCTTGGAACAAATAAAATAATCCTGTGGGATTTTTTTTTGAGGAAGGATTTCCCTCAGGAAGTGCTACCTGCAACTAGTACTCCCCTTTTAGAATATATGAAAGGGGAAGGCAAGCGGAAGCACTGCCTAATAGCCTTGTCATGAGGGGAAGGTGGATGGGTAGCAATAATGAATGGTGAAGATATCCTGGAACACCAAGAATTATGGTGAGTATGTACTTTTATATCTTTCAAGGATCAATCTTCACCATTCATTACTGGTGGGGAATAGCAAGCCACCACCCTCAATGGTGTTTGCAGACCCTGAAGGAAATTGTTATTCCCTCAGCCTCCTTTGGGGGAGAACACAGAGAGGTGAGGACTCTTCACAGGTCTGGTGAGACCTGAGACTGGTCAGAGACAGGTGGTGGCTCCTTGGCCTAAGAGATGGAAAGCACCCTGCAAGCTCACACCTGGCCCTATGGGAGAAAAAGTGGGCCCCCTGGAAACATGAGGTAATCTACCTTCGCCAGACCAGGGGTGATAACCGGGAAAGGTGAAGCCATGCTGTTATCCTAATGCAGACCACTGTTCCCACTAGCCTGGATGCTACCTCATTGGCATCATAAAACACCCTTAACTGGTGTCTTTCTAACTCCTGGCCCTGTGCAGAAAAGTAGATGGCTTGCCTGGCAGGCTCACAGTCTGGCATAAATGGTAGGAGCTGTCCCAGCATCATCAACAAGTATCTACTGTAGGTAGCCATGTGGGCCTCATGTGCAGCAATGCAGAGCATAAAGCTCTCCATTGAAAAGACTCTGCAGCCTCAACAGTCAAACTCAGCTGAGTCCAAGTCAGGGGCACTGTTTTGCTACAGGTGACAATGCTCAGAAGGGTTGTCCAAGATCTCCACACCAGAAGTTAGGTGAGGCATGGTTCCTGGAGACCTCAGGAATGCACAGTACCTGTACTGGATGTCCCTTAGGGCTGGAGAGGGTGCAGAGAGATGGCATCAGATGTTCCACAATGCCTCTGCAAAGGGCTAGGGCCATGGAGAGATAACAGTTGCATCAGCACTGAACTCTCCAAGAAAGGCCAGCATCAGTCAGGCAGGATTGTGCACAGCAATGTGGTCCACATGCAGGTCCCTGAGCATCCCGAGACAGTGCTAATAACTAACAAGATCAGCATCAGAGGAAAAATGGGCCAATGAATCCTCTTCCTTGGATGAGTAAGATAGGGATGGGGAGGAGCTGTTTTCAGGGGGCGGCAGTGCAGAATTCTCTGGCTGGAAGATGGCCTGGTCCAGGGCCCTAAGGTATGTGGAGATTGCACTAATTGACTCCCTGAATTGCTCTAAGGTTAAGGGTCCCAAGGGTCCATAAATACCTGGGAGAGGAGGTGAGGGAGGGCAGAAGGGGAGGAGGAGGAGAAAGAAAGTCATGGCAGACCATGCTAAGCCCTCTGCCAGGGCTCCAAGAGAGGGCAGGAAACCCCTCCTGGGGAGGGGGCTGCACAACTCAGCCACCTCTGAATGCCCAACCATAGAGGCATGGACAGAGTAGGGCCCTAGAGGGGGAACCCCCTGGTGGGGAAGCCAGAACAGTGATACAGGTCCCAAAGGGTGGCCCCTGACCCCACCTACTGCAGGCTCAATCAGGTCAGGTGGAGAAAGAAGGTCCGAGTCAGCACTATGACTCCTAGCTGAGACCCTAGGAACTTTAGCAATGGAGCATGGCACCGATGTGGACCTCGCCACTTCCCCCTCACCAGAAGAGGGCATGATCCTCGAAGAAGGCCTAACTGGTGTTGGAGAGGGTAAAGAAGAAAAGTCAAGGCTGCACCTGGCACTGAAACCCCCTTTGGCACTGCAAGCAGCATCAGAGTCAGGTCCAGCACCAGGAGCAGAACCAGGACCCGACCCAGCAACGGAGGCAGTGTTGCCCAGTCCAGTACCAGCCATAGCACCACCACCCATTCCAGTACCAGAGTCAGTGCTGCATGTGGCACTGTGGGACACCAGGGAGGTGGCGCTATGCTTGGCACCAAGAGGAGAGCTCTCAGGCCATCCTAACACCAAAGACCTTAAACTGGGCCTAGTTGTCATGTTCTGAAATGGAAGATGAGATCAGAAAGATCACCAAGGATGCTACCCCTGAGACTCTTCCTCTGCCGGTGCCATGAACAGCAGCAGGAGGGGAACGAGGCACACAGTTGGCACTGCCTCACTCACTGGCCAAAACTAAGAGGCCAGGAGCTGAACCAGTATGAGAAGGTGGCATTGAGGGACCCACTGGCACAGGTCAAGCATGTAGCTGCAGCACTGAAACTGGGTGTGTCCAAGCCCCAAGGGGCACAGGACCACAAAGAGTGCTCAACCAGTCCCCCAGAGGAGACCAGCTGTCCACCTGACTCTTTGCACAAGCCTTCTGTCTCAGCGAGACTAGGACTGGAGTAGGCCTGCTCTCCTTCGGTACATATAGGACTGGGGAGGGGTTCAGGGGAAGAGCCCAAGGACTTAAACCTGGAACCCCTAGTGTGACTGTGCTGTCTGAAGGTTGAGGGGTCCCACCACATCACCATCACGCACTGTTCCAAAGTGCGATAGTCCATGAGGAAGCACGCATTGCATGAATCCATGTCATGAAGTCAAACTAGGCAGGCAAAACATCGGTTGTGATGGTCAGTGGATGACATATTCTTCCTGCAGGGGCACCAATGCAGGAGGAGAAGGCCTTCATTAGATTTCACCAATTTTTAAGGCCCCTAACCAGACATGACCAATGACGGAAAACAGTAAAACACAGAAAAAGCCTCGGTGCCGCACTAGTGAAATGGAAAAAAAGAAAGCGACGAGGTGCGGTCAGAACACTGAGGTACAGCTTCATGTGAGTGGAACAGAACTGGAGAACAATTATGGTACAGCTCAAATTCACTCCCACTGAGCAGCAGGTGCAGTCTGAAAGGTGGGAAAAACACCACTGGTGAGGTTGAGGAGCCAGCGTCGGTTACTGGCCAGTGCACGAGTGCCACATCATGCGTCGGCCTCGTGGGTGGTGGCGGACCCAACTTTGGCTCCCCTTTTCTAACATCTTAAAGCTATAAGCTCTCATGGAGTCTTGTGCCTTTGGCTGGTACCCACCAGTAATGAATGGTGAAGGCTGATCCTTGGAAGATCAACTAATATCAATGCAGCACAAAGAACTGCAAAGAGTACTGGCAGAGCAACTCATACGGGGGAGACAACAACATAGAGGTGCCACAGGCAGAGAAATCTTTTATAATTAACATTATTAATGTCAGGGGGTGGGGAATGTTGTTACTGTGATGCATATTTCATTAATAATGTTTTTCGTAACCAGTACCATAGTGGTTACTAGCATCCTTATCAGTTAGCAAATCAAAAAAAAAAAAAAAGGAAAAACTGGGCACACACCAGGCACCTCAAAACAAAGACAAAACTTTTATATAAATAACAAACATGACAAACACAGCCAAGTTAACATCCCTATGTATCGACTCGTGACAAAGAGTCTTCCTCAGGGGGTGAAGTTAGCAGGAAAATTATACCAACAGAAAACCAAAGAATATATGGCACACAGGAACAGGGTGCAAGAAATTTGATTTATTATGGCACACTTGCCAAATTAATGCAATCCCACGTCCCCAAATTCAACAAATATACGGACAGACAAATGAACCCCGGCGCTTCGACTCTAAACAACACGTGCCATATATTCTTTGGTTTCTGTTTAATTGGGTCTGGCTGACCTATGATATGAGCACCAGTCTCCTGCATTCCAGCTGGCACATTTCAGAGAATTAATTAAATTATATCAATATATATACCCCAACTAATTAGTTAATGATAAGTCTTGTAACAAATCAATTGTGGAGAATACAATTAAGTGCAAAACACCAGTATCTAATCAAATCCAGTGAATCAATGAAGCACTTGTATAACAAAGAAGCAAGATTAAAAACAATTAGTAATGGCCCAAACTTCTACAGATAGAAAAAAGAGGGGGAAAGAAATGACTGATACACCTAGATTCATCTATTCATACCAAATAATTATCTAATTTTGACTACAAGGGATCTGGTCAAAAGCAGAAAAAATGTTACTTAAAGTCACTCTAATTAAACCATATTATCAAACCAAAGCATAAAAGAAAGAGAAAGGGAAGGGGCAAGGAGGAGGGGGAAGAAAAATGACCGATACACCCAAATTATTAATAATATTAAAAATGTATAAATCTCTGAACCAGGGATGGGGATCCAGTCAAAAATGGAAGACAAACAAAGATGAATATAGGAGCAGAAATCATATTAAAAATTATTATATTAAGGCACGTGATAAGAGAAACTTGAAAAACACAAACTACAACTCAATGGGATAGACAATGAAGCAAAGTAGAATTCATGTCAGACATTGCACACCAATATTTTCAGAATTTATTTACAATTCATTTACAAAAAAGGTTTAAAATGTAGTTGATAATTTAATCCAACTGGGTTCAATGCACCTAAGGTTGAAATTCACCATGTCTCACGCTGCAGCAGAAAGTTAAGAAAATCACTCCCCGCCCCCAGAAGAAGGGCAGACCTGTTCTAAGGCATGAAAATAAAGGCCTCTCGATGTTGAATCATGTACTTCTTTAAAGTGTGCACCCAGGGCACTGTCCAATCTGCCATTCATAATTGCCCTTACATGTTCCTGGATGCGACACTTGAGCTGCCATGTAGTACACTGTACACACACAGTCTCAAATTGGAGGGTGGGGGGGCTCTATTTTTTCTCAAAAAACAGGGAAGTGCATTATAAAATACCTCAGAGCTGAAAAACGTATGCAAAACAGTAGTCCAACAAAAACTTGTTTTGAAAAAGTGAGGTCAGCACTTATAACATGGTACCTGGTGAAACAAAGTAGAAATTTATTTCAGTATGAAAAAGCACCACCAAATCAACAACAAGACATGCGCATATCTCAAGACTGCATACTGCCGAATAAAACATAAATAACAGTACAGCTCACCACGTTGAAAAAACTTAGCAGGGTCTGTTGGAAATGGCTTGTTGCCCACTTGCAGCTTCAGTTCCAAATTGAACTTACGCCCGTGGTGCCCGCATGATAAATCCTGTCAACCAAACCAGTCGTAGTTTCGACCTAACTCCAAACGAGGAGAATAAAGACAGCGTTAGCTGGCACATAATAGAGGACTAAGAACATCTATTAAAGTTAATTGAAGAATGCTGGTGACTGCGAGATCCGCAATGCACACTTCCTGGTAGAGCGCCTGACGATGACCTGATTGCTGGTCAACACGTATGCCTCTACCAGGAAGTGTGGCATTGCAGAAGTCTCAGTGGTGCACCAGCGTTATTCTCAGTTTAATTTAACTTTTAGTAGACGTTCTTGATCCTTTTGGAACTGAAGCTGCAAGTGTGCAAGAAAAAATTACTCACCTCAGTAATTATGTTCTTCTAATGGAGTCTTGCTGTATTCTGACAATTGCAGTGATTCCCAACCTTTGAACTGCCCTGGAGAACAAAGAGTTAACTTTCTATGCAGGGCATAGAATGCTGAGCTCGAGTTCAGTTGAAGTCTCTGTCTGGAGTGATACAAACCTAAACCGTTACATTCTTACGAGCCCAACTAAACTAAAAATTATATGTGGAAATTGTAAAAATTTTTACTAGCCAATTGGCTGGAAAAAAGTTTTGGATTCCCAAGGAAGACTCAAGTCAGGAAACCGAAAAACAAAACCCAGTGTATTAAAAATAACAATAATAAATCAGCATCCAAACAAAAAGAAAGAGGGTGCAAGCCAAAAAACACCCCGGGGTGCAACACTGCACCTGTCCACCCACTTCCCAAAAACAGGTTCTGAGAGGGGAGGTCGGGAGGGAGGTCAGAATACAGCAAGACTCCATTAGAAGAAACATAATTACTAAGGTTAGTAATTTTGTCTTCAAACAACATGAAGTCTTGCTGTATTCTGACAATTGCAGACTACCAAACAGTACCTCCAAGGAAGAAGGACAGAACCTACTTTGGGAATAGGCTCTGAAGTACTGCTGTGCCAAACCGAGCATCACTCCTAGCCTGAATATCCAGAGAGTAATGCTTGGTAAAGGTATGGACTGTTTTCAAGCTGGCTGCTTGACAAATTTGTAAGAGAGGGATATCCCTGGCAGCAGCCAGGGAAGCAGCTGTACCTCTTGTGGAATGAGCCCTCAAGCCTGAGGGTGGAGTTTTTCCCAGCTTTTCTTAGCAGAATTCTATACAAGACACAATCCACCTGGCAATAGATCTTTTGGTGGCAGGTTTGCCCTTTCCCACTACTCCATAAGTGAGGAATAACTAGAGGGAGTCAAACCTCTGACCCTTGGTATGCTCTTTTGACATCTAAACTGTGTAGACTCCTCTCTCCTGAGGAAGAATGATCAGTGAAGAAAACAGGGAGAGACATAGACTGGTTTAAATGGAAGTCTGAAACCACTTTGGGCAAGAACCTTCTATTGGTTCTAAGGACCACTTTATCCCTGTGAAAGGAGATAAAATCAGGTTCCACTGACAGTGCTTGCAATTCACTGATATGCCTGGCAGAGGTAATGGCTACCAAGAACACAGTTTTCCAAGTCAAGTACGTAAGCTCTGCTGAAGACATAGGCTCAAAGGGAGGTTGCATAAGTTGAGCAATGCAAACATTCAAATCCCAGGCAGGGGCAGGGTCTCTAAAAGGAGGATTGGTGTGAAGCAATCCTTTAAAAAATTTACAGAACACAGGATGGGAAGATAGTGAGGAAGGCTTCCCCACAGACAAAAATGCAGAAACAGCCGACAAGTGTACCTTGAGAGTAACTGGTCTGAGGCCTAGGCAATTAAGATGGACCATATAATCCAGAACCGTAGGCAATTCAGCAGTGTCTGGAGAAACATGCTTCTTAGAACACCAAATGCTGAATCTTTTCCATTTGGAGTTGTAAGTCTTTCTGGTAGAGGGCTTTCGAGAAGCCTTGAGGATATCCAGAACCCCTTGGGAAAGATACAGATCTGCAAACTCTAACTCTTCAAGAGCCATGCTTTGAGATTGAGAGACTGAAGATTGGGGTACCAAATCCTTCCCTGAGAGGATGTTAACAGGTTGTAATTCCTGGGAAGAGACAGGGGAAGATGGACTGCTAGGTACAGCAACAGGGGGTACCAGGGCCGTCTGGCCCAATCTTGAGCAATCAGAATCACCTTGCAAAGTTGAGGCCTTATTTTTTACCAAACCTTTGAACAGGAGTGGGAAAGGGGAAAAGGCATAAAAAAACTTCCCATCCCAATTCAGGATAAGGGCGTCCAGGGGGACTGAGCCCAGGGCTGGAGGTCTGCAACAAAAGAGAGGGAGTTGGTGATTGTCTGGGGCTGCAAAGAGATCTATCTCTGAAGTGCCCCACTTTGAAAAAATCACTTTCAACACCTGAGGGTCCAGGGACCATTCGTGATGTCCCTGAGAAATCCTGCTCAGTGCACCTGCTAGCACATTGTCCTTGCCTGGAAGGTGAACTGCTACAAGAAAGGTTTGCAGGGAATAAGCCAGGGACCACAACTTCATGGCTTCTGTGCATAAGGCCATGGACCGAGTGCCTCCCTGCTTCTTGATGTACCACATGGTGGTGGTGTTGTCAGTTCTGACTTGAACCACCTTGTTCTGTACTGACTGTGAGAATGCTTTTAGAGCCAGAAAAACTACTCTGAGCTCTAGGACATTGATGTGGAGAAGGGATTCTTGGCGGGAACCACAGCCCCTGGGCAGTCAGGGACCCCAGGTGGGCTCCCCAGGCCAGGAGAGAAGCATCCGTGGTAAGGACCACTGAACAAGGCTGAGTAACAAAAGGAACACCTTGTCTTAAATTGTCCTGATCCTGCCACCACTGGAGGGCTTGGATCAAGGTCAGAGTCACTGGGATTAGTTTGGTAAGGGAGTCCTTTTTCTGAGACCAGAAAGCTCTCGGGTGGAACTTAATATCCCTCATCTGGAATCTTGCTCCTCGAACCACTGCTGTTGAAGCTGCCATGTGGCCCAAGAGCTGTATGAAATGCCTTGCTGGTCGAGATACCCGAAGGCTGAAGGAAGAAACTTGTTCCATAAGAACTCTTGCCCTTTCTAGAGGAAGAAAGGCTCTTTCTCTGAGTGTGTCCAGTTCTGCCCCTATAAAGGTAAGAAGCTGGACTGGTTCAAGAACTGACTTGGGAAGGTTGAAAAGAAATCCTAGAGAAGTGAGCACTTGCTGGGTCACTTGCAGGTGAGACTTGACTTAGTCTGGAGACTGACTCACTATTAGCCAATCATCCAGATATGGAAAAACAGAAATCTTCTGCCTTCTTAGAAAGGCAACTACTACTGCCAGGCACTTTGTGAAAACCCTTGGGGCTGAGGTTAGGCCAAAGGGCATTGCTCTGAACTGATAATGGCCTTAGGGCAACTCAAACCTGAGGTACTTTATGTGTGGGAGCACCTGATGAGAATGTGAAAGTAGGCATCTTTGAGGTCCAGGGAGGCTAGCCAGTCCCCTGGCCTTAGAGAGGGAAGGATTATTCCCAGAGTTATCATCTTGAACTTTGGTTTTAAAAGACGTTTGTTTAGATATCTTAGGTCTAGGATGGGTCGCCACTCCCCTGTTTTTTGGGGGGTCAAGAAGTACCTGGAGTACAGTCCTTTGCCCCAGTGTAGGGTAGGTACTCTATCTATTGCTCTTAAAGCTAGGAGAGAAGAAACCTCTGTCTTTAGGGCAAGGGTTTCTGAGAGATTTGCAGGTGGAAAAGATCTGGCTCGCATCTTTGGAAATTTTTCGAAGCTGAGAACCAGTCCCTGGCTTACTACTTCCAGGACCCACTTGTCTGATGTAATAGACATCCAGTCCTGGACAAAGCAAGCCAGCCTGCCCCCTACTGGAATAGGAGAGTCGACCTGGGCAGGCCCATCAGGGTGTCTGCTTGTCAGGGGCTTTAGGCTGAGGAGTGGATGCAGCTCTGCTCATCCCCCCTTCTGTCTCTCCCTCCAAAGAACTTCCTCTGAGAAAAGGAAGAGGAGGCCTGTGCTTGGTAAAAAGGCTTGCTGCCTTTGAGGAGTTGCCTGCCTTTCCTTGGCCTGAGCACTCCTGTAAGTGGTCCTGTACTCATCCATTTTCTTCATGTAATTCTCTGTCTGCTCCCCAAACAGAGAATTACCCACTATAGGAAAATCCATAGCCTTAGCCTGGGTGTTCTGTGAGAGGCTAGTACATCTGAGCCAAGCCATCCTCTGAAGAGCCACAGATGTAGCCATGACTCTTGATGACACATCATTAGAGTCCACAGCAGCATGAAACCGAACCTTAGATGCCTCAATCCCATCTGCAGCCACCGCCTCCAGCTCCTTGGCTAGCTAGGGGGAGGCCTGTTTAGCCAGTACCAGTACAGTGCCCCACCTGGATGTCTGGTACCTGGCTGCATAGGCCATGTAATTCGCCTGTCTGAGTCCCAAAGAAGATGCCATATACTGCTTCTTTGCCATGGCATCAATCTTCCTGGAGTCCTTGTCAGGGATGTGTGAAGCCAAGGGAATATTTGCCTTATCACAGGCAGCATCCTGCACTACCCCAACATGGCTGCATTGTTGATATAAGAACTCCGTGTCTGAGTCTGAAAGTGTATACCTCTTGTCCATTCTCCATTCTTCTATCCACAGGAGGTATAGTGTTATGAGACTCAGATTTTTTGTGTCTGTTTCCCGAAAGATTTATGGAGGGGAATAGACAGTCTCCTGGACTCTGGGATGTTCATCATCTCTACATAATCAGGCTCCTCTTGATCTTCCACAGCCTCCTCCATAGGAAGCTGGAGGGTTTCAGCCACCTTTCTGTAAAACATAAAGTGAGAAGGGGACTCAGAAAGCCTAGGAGGGGAAACACCTGAAGGTCTGTCTGGGGAGATGTCCGGTTCCACAGGCACATCCAGACTCTCACTTACATCATCAAATTTCCTTTCCTCTTCAAATTCCTGTTCATAAAAATCTTCAAGGGTATAATCTTGAACCGGGGGAACCAACCGAACCGAACCCCTGCCAGAAGGAGCTGGATCGGTCGGAACCGGATGGAGCGATTCCACAATCTGAATCGCTCTGGCTATCTCTTCGGTGGTCGGAATATGAACCTCTGGATCTGAACCGGTCGATTTGTCTTTGCGTTTTCTTTTTGTTGGAACTGATCCCTCAGAATTGGCTCTCCTTTTGCATGAAGAAGTATCACCCTGGTCAGAGGGCACTCCTTCTGGTTCGGTTGAAACCGAACCGGGGTGGCCATCCGGGTCAGCGGACTTCACGGCCTACTTTTCCCTCAGTCTACCTAATCTCTTCTCAAGGGTAGATTTGGGAATGTTTTTACATATTTGGCAGTCTGAATCGAGGTGGTCAAGCCCCAGACAATAAACACAGGTGGTGTGGGGATCGGCCTTAGCAAAGACCTCCCCACACTCACTGAAGTGTTGAAACTCAGTGGGCCCGTTTTTTTTCTTGGGTTTCTCAGACATGGCCAACCTAACTAAACTTACCCTTTTGGCAACCGCTAGAAGACTTTATCAGTTCCTAACCGTGTCACGGGTATTGGAAAAAAACGGTTAAAAACACGTTTTTTTAGAACTGATAAGAACCGGTAACCACAAACTAAGTAAACAAACAAATTTCACTATCAAATGGCCAGTTCAGCTGAACAGAGCCACACTTTTACAAGTTCCACAGAGAAAAACAGAACAATTCTATCTAGTACTCACGGCACCACAGACAGAGACTGAACTGACTATGCGGATACTTTTTTCAGTTTAAAAACCGACGAAAACTGAAAACTTTAACCGACTTTTGAACCGAGCTGAAGGAGAAATCTCTGGAGCAACCGTTCAGTGAGGTGGAGTAAAGAACCTGATGGTTTAGGTTTGAATCACTCCAGACAGAGACTTCAACCGAGCTCGAGCTCAGCATTCTATGTCCTGCATAGAAAGTTAACTCTTTTTTTCTCTGGGGAAGTTCAAAGGTTGGGAATCACTGCAATTGTCAGAATACAGCAAGACTTCATGTTGTTTGAACAAGCTATTTCCAACAGACCCTGCTAAGTTTTTGGTGGTGATTTTTCATACTGAAATAAATTTCTACTTTGTTTCACCAATTACCATGTTATAAGTGCTGACCTCACTTTTTCAACAAAAGTTTTTGTTGGACTACTGTTCTGTCATGTAGTATGTCCAACATACAACAATTTGCATGGGAACCATGCAGCGTAGGCAACAGATGCTGAGAGACAATTCAAATGTTTGGAGAGTGCATATTCTTTTCTAGTGACTGGATAAATATATTTCCCCCCATTTCAGCATAGCAACAGACACTACATCTCCTGCAATGGAAAAAAACATTTTTTTACATATCCTGTTGGATTTTCCCTATAAAAATGACTTTTACGTAGTATGTACCCCAGATGCATGCCTCTCCTAAATGATACACAGAGTGCTTCTCTTATTACAGGCCCTAAAGTCTCATCTACCTTCAAAATTGTCCAGCTATTCTTCGCAATATTTTTAACTTCCATTGAACTGACATTATAATCAGTCACAAAAGTGACTGTGGGCTCATTTACCATACTCATATGTTTGTTTTTTGGTTCTAACAACATATTCCTGTTCATTTCACACACTCTACAGAAGGCAGATTCTACTACTGTAGCAGCATAGCCATGATCTTGGAACCTTTTACTAAGTTCAGAAGTTTCACATAAAAAAAGTTGATTTTCCTTGCAATTTCTCTTTAAACAGAGAAATTGCCCAAATGTTGAACCAGTGGTGGGGTCTTCCTTGGGGTTGTCAACCCTAATGCTCACACAACCACCCCAAACCTGTAACCTTCTCTCCGAAGCAGGAGGTACATCTCAAAGCCAGTGCATCATAGTGATAACTCTTCAAAGGTAGAGAAGTATGTCTCGCCACATGTTGCCAAAACAATCTGTTGTAGTTTTCTTCACACAGGGCCCTGCAGGCCCCGCATGAAGAAAGGAGATCATGTCTGATGTTGTCTGTTCAGGGAATGGGGTGTGCATTAGGGTTGACAACCCTAAGGAAGACCCCCACCACTGATTCACAAAGACTCCGAAGATCCCAAACCCTAATGTTTTTTCCTTTTGTTGCTTGGGGGGTAGGGGTTGGGAGTTATGATTGGAAACCCTAACGCCACATTTCCCTACTTTTGTGACATTACGTTGAACCCTATCTGGTGCATTAACAAAGATTTTTCTTTCTTTTTGAGATGATGGAATCATATCTTCATTCATACAGGTCACTTTGGGACCCAAATGAGCAGATCCAGATGCACAGAGCCCTTTTGGCCCTGCACCAAAGGAAGATTCAGTCCAACTCCATGCAGCAACAGATTTCAAGAGTTCATGGGGCTGTGTGGTGGGCTGCAGAAGTGCAGGGCCCTTTGGTCCCTGCATTTCCATGTGGCCAGAGATACAGATGCACAGGGTAAAGAGTTCATCTATCCACCAATGAATAGGGCCCTCTGCCACCCATGGGTGCAGAGGTGCAGGGCCTATGACAAGAGAAGAGCTGTCTTCAATATATGGTGCCAGGGCCTGTACAGGCAATCCTGCAGGTTTCATTCCCTGGCTGTGGGGTGTCACATAACAGTGCTATCCCAGCGCCTTAACTCCATGTAACTGGGTCACTCAGCTTTCCCCTAAGCTTAGCTCACTGGCATGGGATCACAAAGTATACCCACTGGGGTGAAGACTGGCACTACACACAATGTTTCTTATTATATATTTTTTTTATTTTGACCCCAAATTTTCAAGATAGTCATTTTATGACTCCCATTATAAACATGACATGTGGCATTTGTAATATATTGTCTGAAATGTCATTTTGCACCACAAGTGTGAAAACACATCTCATGTAGGATTTAATAATAAAAAGTGATACCTGTCATGTATATGAGGAGGTGCGGAAAGATGGCTATGTTGACAGTGTGGAGTTAAATATTGAAAATTAGCAAAGCTATGAATGAAAGTTGAAATATTGCAATGTCCACTCATAACCTGCCCATTTTACCATATTTGTACAACAAATATTTAGCATAGCTTTCTTATTACTGTATCACATAAATCCAGTAAGTGAAAACTTTCAATTATACAATGGGTACACAGAAACCCTCTTCCTGATTGGTGGGTTGGCGCTTCAAACCCATTGTAAATCCTCACCAGTACCAATGGGAAGACGTGCCAGCTGCCAGCCAGCCGCAGCAGAAACCCCCCTTGAAATCACTCTGACCATTTCAAACTCAGCACTGGTAAAGCCACTGCCAGTCACCACATGGAACTCTGACCCCAAACACAGGAGCGCTAAACCACATTCTTTCAAGTCCCGCCCTGCAACTGTGGAAAATACCAACAACATTCAACACATACATACATACCCGATACCCTGTTGTACATCAAATTACTGCACCCCCTCATTTGGCACTCACTTAACAACATGTCAAAACAACTCTCCTAAGATGTTCACCATCCACTCCCACAACTACCGAAGAAAAGGACCAGTGGTGCTATCTCAGGCTCCACAGTTAGAACGTGTCGCTGTTCCCGCTTTGAACTGTATGACCTTGGAACACTCCAGTACTTCTACTTCAATCGAGACACATGGCTCAAACAAAAAAAGCACTACCAACTTTTTATTGTGATTACTGTAGCCAAAAAGTGGAAAAGCGCCGGAAACAATTTCAATAAGCCACCGCACCAAAATACGATCCCACGCATGTGCACAATGCACAATCCATCACTAATGAAAGCAGTCTTTTGTAGTTCAAATGGGCTGCATACCAACTAATTAAAGCTGTCCAAGCTCCTAATAGAAAAAACGGAGCCTTAACACACTGAATTCATGGCACTGGTCACAGAATAAAACATTTCCAACTCAAGATAAAGCATGGGTCTGGGTATAGGCAAACAATACTACGCATGAGCAACACAAGGGTTTTCCCCACCAGCCAAGGACTATTTTTTCATGTGATGCACTACATTCAATAAAAATAATACAACATCCAAAGAAAAAACAATTTATTTCTATATTTTTAACACAAAAATACAGAATCCCATTGTATAATCACAATATACCACTCCAGGATGTGGGTTAATGCTAGGATTTACAATGCCTGGTGTGTTTTGCTCACTCGGCCTGCAGCCTTGTGACCAAACAGCACACCAGGCATTGTAAATCCTAACATAACCCATACCCTGTCATGGAATATTGCTTAAATCCCCACTGAAGCATCATTCTGCGTCAAAGTGTGAAAAAATATTTGTGACTAAGATCTGAAAAATTACAGCTGTCACATTCATGAGTCAGTGTGAAAAAAATGGCTATAATGAAAATTTGGGGTCACAATATTGAAAATTACCAAAGTTATGAGAAAGCATAGAAAAATTACAACATATGCTAATAACTTTGTCTTGTTTACACATTTTGACCACAAATTTCCAATCTAGCCTTCTTGATGACCCCACCTCATGAGCAAGGGTGTTGAAATCTTTCAAATCCTGCTCGAAAGATGATTTTGCAATGTGACCTCAGTATCATCTTTTGGGCAATAGTTACATAATTCCTCTATCACTGGTCATGATTTAGGGTCACAAAAAGGCCATACTGAAAATTTGGTGTAAAAATATTCAAAAATTACAATGTTGTGAATATAAAATTTCAACCCCCATTAAAATAAATTAAACTGCGTTTACTTATTTTCTCATATTGCAGTAGCCTATTCTAGCAACAAGACATGTCTTTGACTGCAAAATGGATCTACACTGTGGAACATGTTCAGGTGAGTGTGTGTGTGTATGTGTGTGATTAGTGAGGGACCATTTTCTTGTTTATTCAGTAGGTTAAAAAAACAATCATCAAAGGATGGTTTTCTTTATTTCAGGGAACATATTCTGACACAGGACTGAGTACCCCAGTGCTGGGCTTCTGTTTGGAAGCACTTTGGGTGGGCACCTTGGTGCCACCATGTACATATTAGGAACAGGGAGTGGGTGACATGGGCAGCAGCAGAAGTTGTACCATGGGTAGGCATCCCAGTCTACTAATATTGATATTTGGAATGGGGGAAGGCAACCTGGAGGAGGAGGGAGAAAGAAGTGGTACCGGGGTGGGCACCCCAGTCCGCTTAAGAAAATTTTTAATTAGCTAGGTAGCTATAGGCAGCTAACTAGATAGCTAGACAGACAGAGAGAGAGAGAGAGAGACATAGACAGCGAGAAAGCCAGGGAGCACCAGTTCACTGCTTCAGCTGAAGCTGGCAGCTGCAGCTGTATCATTCAAGAAAGTCCCGCTGTTCTCATACAGAGAGCACAGATCAGTGGCTCCTGTCACTAAGCTGGGCACCCTGGAATTTGAGGTGCCCAGAAAAGGTATTCATGGCCATTGTTTGAAAAAGTAAACACCAAAATCTAGCTAAATGAGTCCCATTTAGCTAGGTTCAAGTGTTTATTTGTTTTTTAATGCCTGGCTGGAGATTCTGGTCCCCCTCTCCATTCACCACCACCCCATCCCCAGGCTTGCCCCCCTGGGTGGAGCTACCATGTAGGGACCCCCTCCCAGGAAACACAGTCCTCGGAGCCCTAGCTTGCCCCCCAGAGTGGAGTCACAGGAGTGAGTCCCCCACCCAGGGGACCTTTGTCTGCAGCAGGAACGGTGGCCGAGGTGGGGACCATCATTAGCAGCCGGCATTGATTTTTGCTGATTTTTCCTCTGGGGAGAGGATGCGTAATGATGCCAACATCCGCCCCACACCCTGATGTGTGGAACCGGCTGCAGTGGTACCCCCAGCCTCTGCCAGTAGTCTGCATAGTGCTGGACACTCTTACCTCCCCCACCAGAGAAGTCCCTGTGATGCTCAGTCCTTCACCCCCAGCCATCCCTCTGACTCCCGAGTCTGTCACCAAACCCGGGATGCCAGCGACGTAGACAGATGCCTTGTTGCTGTGCCAGTGGGCTGGTTTTCAAATGTTTGCTTTTTAAAATTACTAAATTTTTGTGTATTTTCCATGTTTTTTACTTCAGGGTCTGAACAAGATGGTAGCCGTCATGACACAATTTTTTGTTATTAAGTATGCTTTATTGAAAGGTTTTACTCTAATCACAACACAGTAAAAAAACATAAAAACAAAGCAAAACATAACAATATACAACAACCACTCAGGGAAAAAAGGAGCTGTGAGGACAATATAGTAAGGATTAGGAGGAAGGGGATGGGTGGAAGTGGGGGGTGAAAAAGCAGACATTCTTAATGACTACTTCTGCTCAGTATTTACAGTACTAAAGGAAGGGGGGGCGATACCCAAGGGGGGTTTGAGGTCAGAAACGGAGGGCAAGCGGTGACAGACAGAGAAATCATAGAGGACAGCTGCTGGAGGGTTTGAGGGCAATGAGGGTGGACAAGGCACCAGGGCCAGATGGCATTCACCCCAGGGTACTGAGGGAACTGATGGAGGTTCTAGTGGGGCCATTGGCAAACCTATTCAATGCCTAACTGGATTCAGGGTGTATAACTCAGGACTGGACAATGGCTCACATGGTTCCTCTCCATAAGAGTGGCCCCTAGGATGAACTGGGGAATTATAGACCTGTGAACCTTACATCCATCATGGGTAAGCTGATGGAGACAATCCTGAAGGAGAGGCTGGTATCCCTGCTGGAAGCTCATGGGCTGCAAGACAGTAGATAGCATGGCTTTGTCATGGGCAGATCCTGCCAGACCAACCTGGTGGAGTACTATGACTGGGTTACTAGACAACTGGACAGGGGCCATGCAGTGGATGTCCTATACCTGGACTTCAGTAAGGCATTCGACTTGGTGCTACATGGGAGACTAGGAAGTAAGGTACAGGGGCAGGTGCAAAGATGGTGCGCTGGGTAGTGAACTGGCTGCAAGGAAGGCAGCAGAGAGTGGTGGTGGATGGGGTGCTATCATCTCCAAGGGAGGTGACAAGTGGAGTTCTACAGGACTCAGTGTTGGGACCAGTGTTTGGGATATTCATTGCAAACATTTTGGTGCGCAATGTACTGCATGTTATAATCTCAAAACTGGATGAGGTTGAGTAACAACACTAATAATTTTTTTCCGAATTATCACCAACTGTTCTCATCCAAGGAAAGGGACCAAGATGGGCAGTAATGGCATGAGTCATTTGAGAATATTTAAAAACAGGAGGAAGGTCAGTTGTATAGAGCTTGAAGAGAGGCAAAAGGCAATAAGTGGGCACCTTCCATAAGACAGTTGACAGAAGAAAGTGGTAATTGTGGCCAGAAAGAAGAAGGAATAGGGTGGTGACAGACACAAAAATTAGGGCTGCCTAGAATTGGCTGGGAAACATCTTTGTACCAATTGAGATGTAGAAAGGAGCCCAGTTGGAAATGGGTTCTGTGGGACCAATAGACTGGGGTTTGCCTCAAGAAGGGAGGCAGATGAGAATGTTTAATGCACAATAAACTACTAAGCCAGAGCCCCGTAGCATGGCACAAATTCCACTCAATGCTGTGCCATAAAGGGACTTATGCAGACCCTTGCCCATTATCAGAAGCTGTTCCCCACCGAAAATACTTACTACCTTGGATAGCACAATAATGTAGAAAAAAATTAGGGAGATGAAGACCACCAAGGTGCTCTGAGGCCGTAAGCTTAAAGTAGGATTGGCACACCGTCCTTCCCCACCAGAGAAAATCATTGAGGAGACTCTGAAAATGGAGAAACCAATGTTTAGGAAGAAAAATATTTAACATGCCAAGGGGATAGAGAAGGCATGGAAGGGCATTCATTTTTACAATTGTATTTATTTATTTATTAAATTTTGGTAACTGGGTAGGCCCACCGGGCCCCGAAGGTCCCTTTTTCAGGGGCGACCCGGGATAACAATACTAGTTAGATACAGAAAGCAAAAAAAAGAAGAGACAATTTGTATACGTAAGTTATTACAACATGAGGAAGTTACAGGAATCAGTGGATACAGGCATGGTTATCATCATTAATATGACCCCACAGCGACAAGGGAAGAGCAGACCAGTGACAAAGATCCAGTTCAATGGCCTGCACTAGTGGGTCTAAATTAAGCATACAAAGATCAGTAGGATGTCTGTAAACTTGGATACCTAATTCTCCCTGATTTACCTCCTTCGTAATCCAGTCAAAAAAATCTATCACATTGATAGCTGAGTGGCAACCATAATAAGAGGGAGCACAGTCTTAAGCTGGAGGGTGGGAGGTTTAGGAGGGAGGTCAGGAAGCACTTCTTCACAGAGAGAGTGGTGGACACTTAGAATTCACTGCCAGAAGAGGTAATCTCATTGAAGACAGCGGGCAGCTTTAAGAGAGGCTGGGACAGGTACAGGGGGAGGGTAAGGGTCATGGGTAGGGAGGATGGGTGGAGTGGGGAGAGGGGGAAGAGACAGTAGCTCAAGCTGTGGACCTTGCAACACAAGCAGACTTGATAGACCAAATGGCCTTCTTCTGCTGGTTTCTTCATATGTTCATATGTTTGACGTGACCTTCCTGCTGTGAATCCATGTTGCCTTGGATCTTGGGCACCGCTAGATTCCAAGTGTCTCGCTATTCTTTCTTTAAGCAGTGCATCCATGATATTACCCACTACTGAGGTGAGGCTGACCGACCTATAGTTCCCTGCCTCCTCCCTACTATCACTTCTGTGAAGAGAGAGTACATGTGCCCTCCTCCAGTTCTCTGGAACCACTCCTGTGTTGAGTGACTCAGTGAACATGGTTGCCAGAGGTGCTGCTAACTCCCTCCATAGTTCCCTTAATATCCTTGGGTGTGTGCCATCTGGCCCCATTGCTTTTTCTACTTTCAGTTTTGTGAGCTCCTTCAGGACTCTCTCCACAGTAAATAGACTGGTGTTCAACCCCCCTTTCTATCTGTTGCCCAAATGTGGTCCCTGACCCTCCCCCTCTTCTGTGAATACTGAACAGTATTTATTCAATATTTCTGCATTTTTCTGGTCTCCCTCCCTACATTCCTCTTCATCGCCTCTGAAACTTAAAATCCCCCCAGCTTTCCTTCTTTTGCTGATGTACCTATAGAATGTCTTACCCCTTTCTTCACAGTCTGAACTAATCTTTCCTCAGTCCATGCCTTTGTGCTCCTAACAGCCTTCCCCATGTCCCATAGACACTTTAGGTACACCTCCCTGTCTTCCTCCTTTTAAATCTCCTTATATTTCCTGAAACCCACCCTTTTGGCCCTTACGTTTTCTGCCACATCTTTTGAGAACCATAGTGGTTTCCTCCTCTTGCCTTTGTTTACCACCCTGATGCCTTGGTTTGTCACCTTCTTTATGGCTACTTTTAGGTGTTCCCAGTGCTCCTCAACTCCACCTCATACCTCCCTCCTCGCCTGGGCTTCTTTGATGCATCTCCCCATCTTAGCAAAGCCTACCCTTCTGAAATCTAAGACCCTTGTCTTTGTATGATTTGACTGTGTCCCTGTCCCCATGTTAAGCTGCACTATGTGGTGGTCGCTGTACCTCAGTTGACCTTCTACTGGACTTCAATGATTCTGTCACCATTAGTCAGTAACAGGTCCAGAATCACCTCTTATCTGGTGGGATCAAGCACTAGCTGCCTGAGGCCTGCCACCTGTAGGGAATCTAGGATGTCTTGGCTCCTGGTTGAAGCAGTTGCCGGGGCAGTACAATCCACATCTGGCATATTGAAATCACCCAGCAGCACAACTTCACCTTTTGTTGTCTTCTCATGTATTTCATCCACTAGATCCCTGTCCACCTCCTCCCCCTATGCTGGAGGCCTGTAGATCACCCCTGTGTAGATTTCTGTGCCATTACCAGGCTCAAGGGTGACCTTTAGTGCTTCAGCCTCCCCCTGTCTACCCTATACCTTGGTTGCCTTTATATCTTCTCTGACGTACAGAGCCCCCCTTTTTACTCACCTTATCCCTTCTGAACAGAGTATAACCTGGTAAATTTATGTCCCATCCATGATTAGCAGTGTACCAAGTCTCTATTATTGCTGCTATGTCCAAGTCTGCCTCTACTAGCAAGGCCTCCAGGTCTGGGATTTATTTCCCAGGCTGCAGGCATTTGTAACCATGGCCTTCAGGGGATATGGCCTAGCCAGGATCTAAAATGGCAGCTTAATCTTAGAGCTCTGTAGCAATCTGATATATATTTCAGCCATCCTGCTCTCTCACTACTTTACCACTGCTCATCCTGTTTCTAGAGACTGTTCTTGGGCCCTACAGTATGCCATGTCAAAAAAACAAGCCCAAATGAATTTTAAAACACCGGAAGGCAGACAGAAAGGTCACACTCTGATGTGCCTACCACACGAGTGGCCTCCAAACCAGTCTCAGAGGAACATTGAGCAGCGAGTCTGCTGACAGCATCAGATCCCAGTATCATTTCACTTGCCCTGGAAAAAATTATGTATCTTAAATATGACCTCATGACATGTATGGCATCTGGTTTCGAAAATAGTACAGCTCAGCTAAACCACCTTCAACAATCATTGAATTTTATAGAGACGGTGGAACAACACACTAATAGGATCAGCAAGCTAGAAGAGTGCTTAAACACTCAGTAAGATATAGTTTGCTGACTTGAATCATCATTAAGCAATGCTTTGAAACAAATAGACAAGCTTAAAATGGGACTAGACGACCAGGAGAACAGGGAGAGAAGATGCAATATACGAGTGGTCTGCATGCCAGAGGGAATGGAGGTCCCTAATTGCTCAAGCTTTAATGCAAAAATGGCTCCTCAGAAACCTGTAGCTACCTGATTCCACCCAGCTGGAAATCCAACAAGGCAACCACTCCCCAGGTCACAAGCCCAGCCCAGAGGAATGTCCTAGACACATCATCATTAAGTTTCTCTGATATCAAGATAGACTACTGGTGCTGGAGGCCGTGAGGAAAAAATGTCTATTAACTGAGCAAAAGAATCGAGTCAGTATTTTCCCTGATTATTCCCGACAGGTACAGATGGGGAGACAAGCCTATCAGGAGGTTAAGAAGAAGCTCCATGCTCTTCATTGGCCTTTCACCTTAATATACCCTGCTCGCCTATTAATCTGGAGACAGGGTAAGGGCACCAAATCCTTCATGATTCTAGAGGCGGCAATGAACACTATTCGCACTGAGGAAGCTCAACTGAAGCACCAGGAGGAACGTCATGAGGACTCCCAGGACACCTGAAAAATGGAGAAAAGGTACTTTGTGTCTGAATTCACTTTGAGGGGACAAAGGGGGGTGCTGGGGTTGGGGGGCCCTTTTGGCTGGTGCAGCCAGTAACTCAAAAGAGGCCTATCAGGCTGGGCTGGGCAAATCCCCCCTCATGCCTCATGCCCAAAAAAGATCTTCCTCATGTGCAGTTTAGAAATGGCTGGCTGCTAAACATGCATGGGGGTGACTTTAAAACCTGATACTAGAGGGACTTACTAAACTCTTTTACACCCATTGGTACGAAAGGCACACTCACAAGAAATGAAAATTACATATCTACAGTAATTATAATCTTTCTGTGTACCTTCACCATTCATCACTGTTGGGAATCTGCTGGAGGTCAGGACCCCATGGGAGCTTTTTTTTTTAAAGGGTAGGTGGAGCCGACGCACCATCGGTGCCACCCTCGAGGCCGACGCACTGCATGGCGCTCGCAGGTTGGCCGTTAGGCTGCATCGACTCCTCCTGCCTGCCAGTTCTGAGTCACCAGAGAGGTAAGAGGAAGGGAGTGGAGGGTGGGACAAGGAAGTCCAAGGGACAGAAAAAGGAAAAGATGTATGAACCAAAAGGAGAAATAATGACTGAGAGGACAGGAAGGGAGAAAAGTTGGAAACTAAAGGGATTGGGAGGGGCCCCAATCTCTGCAAAAGGAAGAGGGAGGTAGGGTGGGTAAAGAATTTAGGAAGATAGGGAAGAGGTTGACACATCCCAGACCCTTGTCTGTTTCCAGATTGTATAGGATCTGCAAGGAGTAGCAAAGGCTTTCTACCAGAATTCAAGGCACGGAATAACTGCTAAACACTCCAGAAAAGCAGAGTTGGCTATTCTGGAAGGAGGACAGGGTACAGGGAATTAGTACCCTCTCAAGAGAAGATTATTGGTGAAAAAAAGGGGAAGAAAAATTTCTTTTTTTTAAATGAGGAGAAATAGGTTGGACAGAAACAGGGAGGAGGAAAGAAAGGAGGGCAACTATCAACTCCCACCCCACCCCACAAGGATGGAGCCAAGGCATTGGAGAAGAAGTGCCCCCCCTGCTGCCCACTATCCCTGGAACATTATCCCCCTGTGTGCTCCTGTTTTACCCCAATCCTAAAAAAAAGGAGAGGTGGAGGAATGGGCACAGAGCAGGAGAGGGACCCAGAGACTGAGGCCCCAGGGGGATGGAGGGTGGGATGGAGGTGAATGGTGAAGATACACAGAAAGATCATAAGTACGGTAGGTACATAATTTTCATATCTTATCTGTATCAATCTTCACCATTCATCACTGTTGGGTGAGTACCGAGCCATCCTGAAGGGGGTTTTGTTTTACACCCTAAGGGATAAAATCCCTTAGCTCTCAGTGGGTGGCACATTAAGAGGGGAGCCTTCAGGATCTGGAAAGGCCCGAGAGTGGGTAGAGTGAGACGGAGTCCCCTCGGAGGGGGAAGAAAGTTGTCCCAACAAGCGTCATCTCGCTCTATGGGAGAAGAGATAGGTTCCTTGGTGAGCAGAGTTAATCACCCTACACCGGGCCAAGGGTGAAAACCGGGAAAGAAGCAGCCATGCCATCTGCCTAGTGCAGATCACTGTCCCCACGACCCTGGTAGCTACATTGTTGGCATCATAGGATGCCCTCACTTGGTGCCTTGCTAGCTCCAGGCCACATGCAGAGAGTGCAATGGCTTGTAGGGTTTGCTCCGCATCAGGCAATGAGGCTAGGAGCTGACCCAGCCTGAACCACAAGAACCTGTCATAGGCTGCATAGTGGGCCTGATGTGCAGAAATAGAAAGAAGTAACCGTGCCGAGTAGAAAGTCCTCCTACCCCAGAAGTCAAAATCCGAGGAGTCTTGATCTGGGAGCCGGTCACGGTGAAAGGCGGAAAGCCCATCAGGAGTATCCAATTGTGTCAATCCAGACTGTGGATGAGGCATGGAACCTGGAGACTCCGAGGGTGCGTAATACCTCTGGCTGAGATCCCTTGGGGCAGGAACTCTGGAGAAGGGTCTCTGCCAGGAATGCAATGACGCCTCCTGAAAGGGAGCAGGCCAGGGTGTCACCACAAGGGTGGCCTCACCAAAATTGCCTAGAAAGGCGTGCGCTGAGTGCTCAGGATTGCTGATAGTGGAAGGAGTAAGGTGCAAGTCCTCCAACAACCTCACAAGGAATCGCTGATACTCAGTGAGATCAGCAGCTGGAGAGATGTGGACAGAAGTTTCCTCTCCCCCAGAAGAGGGGGATGAGGAGCTGGAGGGCACCAGCTGTTCAGTGGGTGGCTGCACAGTGGGTGGTTGAAAAACCTGGTTGTCCATTGCCCTAACGTAAGCAGGGAACCAAGCAGCAACCACTCTGAACTACTCCCAGGAGGGAGGCCCACTAGGACCAAGGATGCCTGGGAGTGCAGGAGAATGTGGCAGAGGGATGGGGAAAGAGCAGAGAAGAGAAGTCGGCTGACCTCCGCCTGGGCTAAGGAGCGGACCGGGAGCACCAATGGAAGAAGGTGTCCCGGAAGACCCTACAGCTGAACAACCATTTCGGTACTGCCTTGGCTGTGCCCGGAAGAATCCCCACTGTGAGGCAACTGGGGCTGTATAGGTCCAGAAGGATGGTCCCCTACCTGAAAAGAATAGGACTCTCTCAAAGAGACCAAAGAGGAGAAAGAGCAGAGATCCACACTGCGGCTTCTCCCAGAGCCCGAGTGGACCCCCGTAAAAGGCTGACGTGCCAACGCCATGCCCCTCGACCCCTCGGAGTCTGAAAGAGTCCTCCTCCTCCTTGAGAGGGCCAGCCTAGGTAGCTGGCATCTCTAAGCAGCTCCTGAAGCGGCTATCCAGGGCACAGTACCCTCCCCTCCTGTAGGTGCTCTGATCAGCCCCAAAGTTGGGCGATCCAGGCACACCACAGGTGGGGGTACCACTACTGAGGGGGTCAGTGAAACCACCAATACCAGGCTGCAGAGCTATGGTGGCCTGCACCACTGCCTGCTGGTCAGCACCCCTGACCCCAGTCTTGGTAGCCACCAACCCCACCTCAGAAGGGGGATGACTCTGGCTTGTCGAGGAGACTACTGGGCTGCCCACCTCAACAGCCAACCCCAAAGGGTCAGACTGAACATCTGACTCAGAGCTCGACTCCACCTCTGAGGAGGTAGAGGCTGAGGCCCTGTGCCAAACCGTAGGAGGGCGCCCACTGCCATCCTTGCCCACAGGCCCAGAAACCAAAGCTGTGCCCGAGCCTGTGCTAGCACAGCCCCGCGAGCGGAATTCACAGGGGGCACGGCCCCAGCCTGAACAAGAGTTCCAGAGCCGGGACCAGTCATGGCACCATCCAGTCCCACAGCACCACGAGCAGCGCCGAGGACAAAGACGGTGCTGACGACAGCCCCATTGGCTCCATGGCACCAAGATTGAGAGTTCTGAGAACAGCTCTCCTTCTGAGGAGAGGGGACTTTGGCAGTCAGAGCTTGCCTGGCCCCTAGTGGAGGATGGGGCAGGCGCGACAATGCCACAACATGAGGGTCAGGAGATGCTTGACAGTGCAGTGCACAGGAGGGTGTGCAGCACTGTCATGGGCGTCACTGCATGCGCCACCCCGAGGGTACAGAAAAACCAAGGAAAATAGCTCCCAGAGGATGACAGGGGAGCTCGCAGGCCCCCGCACCTGGCCAGCCACAGCGCAACACTGGATCTGGTCTCAGTGGAGTAGGGCGCCCTCCACCACCCCACTGTGGGGGGGTAAGCCCTGGGAGCAACGCGCTGGATGGTGGATGATGGGGTGACAGGGCTGGGGCTTCCCCTGATTGCGAGGGTCACAGGAGCAAGGAGTATAAAAAAAAAATACTCTAATGGAAGGACACAGCATGTTTGATAAACAGGGTATAAGAGCATTCTGTTTTTCTGATTATTCCAGTTTCTGGAAATACATAGGGAGTTGTCTGGGGGGGTGCTTCTTTCCTCATGGACTTGTTATAAATCAGGGTTATATTGCTGTAAAGGAACAAGCCGGACTCATGGATAGACACTGAATGGATTGCTCAGCTGGCTATAACCACGCAAAGAAGTGGGTAAGTTGGTCCTATCCATTTGGGGGTGGGTTCAGGCATTTTATTTACTTAATTTTTCTAACTTTCTAATGCTTGTTGCATTTATGTTACTTAAGCTGCTGGCTATTTTTGGGGTAATGGAAGGGGGGACTGTTGATAGAGAAGGGGATATACAGGGGATATTAAATAAACAGTTTGAGCAGGAGGGGCTAGAGGGCAAAAGAGGGATATGGGAGGGATTGTTGATTTATTGCTCCTTTCAGTAAGAAAACCTGAACTCTAAAAAGAGAGGATGCTCAACCTAAGCAAACCTTGATCAAAACTCTATATGATAACAACACACTTCCTCTATATGAGAACATTGAGCAACAGGTACCAGATGTTTAGAAATAGGCACACCACAATCAAGTAAACTCAATTATTTTAATTTTCTTATTTCAAAAAAGTATTTTATATCAGTGTTCATATAAAAATCATCTTTGTCACAAGAATATGAATACATTACATCATTACACATAAAAATGTATTCTGAGGACAAAAAAAGACATAAAACAGACCTACCATAGTACCCATAAGCAAGCCAGCCGTCTCTAAAAAAAACAGTGCTTTGGCTCATGCCTTCTTCAGGAATGTGGTCTTGAACACATTCCCTATTTTATACACACCAAAGTGCACATGAATGTGATTAACTTTGTAAGTGATTATTCAGTCCCAAATCATTACTTAAAATACATAATACCCATTTCCTAGAGAGTTAACAATGGTATAATCATATAAACATATATGTTTAACAAGTTAGCAATAAATAGCATGACTCTTAATTCAAATACTAAATGAAATAAATACGAGGATCAGTGATACTAGCAGTTTTCGTATTAATAATTTGATACACTGATGTTACATGCATTAAAAAAGATCAAAGTTTTAATTTATAACATTATTAAACATCAAACGCCATTTACACTCTTCACCAATGAATTCAGTCCACGTTCTTCTTTGGTATTGTAATTCATTACCTTGATTTCACCATTGCTCTTGCTTTAAGTTAGAGAACCCCACTTTTCCAAATATTCACACTAGCAAACCTTAAGGTCAGTTCATGAGGTGCCATAAATCCCATCATCAGTATTTGATTTTTACTGCAATACAAACATAAAAGGAGCCATTTAGCAAACTATTCAGCATTTAAAGCATGATTTTTAAAAATAATCAAATTCATATGCAATTCTGTAACAATATTATTTAGATCTATAACCTTGTAAGCTTTAAAGGATGGAGTGGCCTCAGCGCCTCTTGCACTTCCCCCTCAGGAACTGGCCATGTATATCTGGTCTTACCACCTTGCCTAGGGCACTCCCCTTCCCCCTGCAGGCACTAACCATTAACCTTGTTTCTGTTGTTCACCACCTAATTTGTACCCCGCCTGTCCATCCTACACTAAAGCACCGTGCCACCCATCCTAGAGTCAGCCCTGATCTGTCTGTCAATTTAGTTATGTTTCTTGTCTCCTCAATTTGTACATGTATGAATTCCATCAACCTTGTCCTAGAGCTAGCCTTGAAACTGCCTGTATATTTCTCATGTATCCTTCTCTGTTCCTCAACTGTTCAATGTATACCTACCTTGCTCCAGAGCCTGTACTGCATTGCCTGTTATTTTACTGTGTATTCTTTATGCTTCCTCAATTGTTTATGTATGATGTTTTTACCTGTAACCCTCCCGGGTCGCTCCTGAAAATAGGCACTTGGCTGTCTAATGTGCTTACCCGGTTAACAAAAGCAAATAAATAAATAAATAAATACTTTCTTCTTGATTGCCCGTGGGAAGGGAGAGGGAGGGGCCATGTTTGGGCTGGGGAGTTCTGATTAAAAGTTAAGAAGTCAGCAAGGAAATATAAGGCTTAAGGCTAGATGTACTTTTCAGCTCTTATGCTTAACCCAGTTACAGTTCAGTTATTCAACTGATATTTTATTCTGGCTCCTTTGAATTTTATGTCATGGAATGTCAATGGCCTCAAAACTGTAGTAAAAAGAAAAAGGGTTTGGTTCTACATAAAAGAAGAGGGTGCCATTTTCTTGCAAGAATTGCAAGTGACACAGGATGAAGCAAACAAGTTGACCACTTCTTGAGGGGGGGGCAGCAACTGAATGAGGCTCCATTTACATCTAAGGCACAGGGGGTTGCCATTTGGTTTAGACCCTCCCTTAGGGCTCATATATACTCCATCTTAATAGATGCCCAAGGGAGATATATTATTGTGGATGCCACTGTGGAGGAAGACAGGTATACTCTGGTCTCATTACATGGACTGAACTTTGATTGCCCTGATCTCTTCTATAAACTGGCTATAACCCTAGCTCCCTTTCCAAATAATATTTTAGGCGGTGACTTCAATACCTATTGGGACCCAAGTCTGGACCACTCGAGCGGATACATTCATTCCCCATCAAAAAGTACATTGGCACTTAAAGCCCTAGTATGGAAAAGAGCTTTGATAGAAGCCTGAAAACATAAAAACCCAGAAAGGCAGGCATTTTCATTTTATTCTCATGCCCATCAAATGTACTCAGGATTGAACTATATGTTTATTTCCTCCAACCTGATCAGAGAGGGACTCGAGGCCTCTTATGGTCCAATCATGATTTCGGACCATGCTCCATTGTTGATCACTATGGTGGGAAAGCCGGATGCATCATGGTTACAACAATGGAGGTTAGACCCTACGCTACTCACCGACCCACAATATATCTCACAAATGTCCCAGAAACTGGCCTGTTTTTTAAACCACAATAAGGAGGGGGTTACCTCTGTGGCCATGCTTTGGGATGCTTTAAAAGCATATATTTGGGGTGAAACTATATCACATGCAGCCTTTAGGAGGGAAGAAGGAACTCAGGAGATGGAACTGGAGGAAAGGGTGGTAGCTTTAGAGAAACAAATAATGAGAGGGGGAACACAATCTAACTTGCAAACCCTTAAACAGTTAAAGGGCACACGTAACCAGATGATGTCAAGGCATATAGAGAGAGACATTATGGTGACTAGGGCCAGCACTTACTTTGAAGGGGATGGTGCGGGCACATGGCTGGCCTGGCAAACTAAAAAGAAGCAAGCAGACAGGGGCATCCTGGAAATCGAAATTATATCGGGCAATACATCCTCCGATCCTCAGAGAATCAGTTACACTTTTCATTCCTTTTATCAGTCTTTATATCCATCCCAAACTCCCCAGAACACTACACCAAAACAATTCTTGAGTGGCTTTACTCTTCCTGAACTAGGCCCCCAATCTAGAGATAAGTTGGATGGACCCATGCCCCACCTCTTTAAGTGCCTTAAATACCATGCACATATCTCCCCTTATTCTATGGAATTCCAGAGTGTACAATCCCAGTTCAGACAGCCTCTCCCTATATTCCTTATCCTGAACATCAGGGATCATCCTGGTTGTTCTTCTCTGGACTATCTCTAAAGTCTTAATTTATTTTGTACCCAGGAGACCAGAATTGGGCACAGTATTCCATATGTGGTCTGACCAATAATCCATAGAGAGGAATAATCACTTCTCTCTTTCTACTCTTTATGTGTCTGTTTATACTATTCAGTATACCACTGGCAGTTCTGACCACCTGACTGTAGTACTGTTTAAACCTGAAATCATTTAAAACCCTGATTCCCAGATCCCTTTCATTCGTGATCTTCCTTAATATTTGCCCATTTAGTTCATAGTCGTTCGTATAATTTCTCTTCCCAAAATGCATCCCTGTACATTTGTTGGTGTTGAATGAGAGCTTTGATTTTTGTGTCCATGCCTCCATTGCTGTTAAAGCAGTCTGTAGTTTGTGTGCATCCTTATTATTATCTACAATGGTGACTATCCTGATATCAGTGAATTTGGATTCCCACACTTCTCCACCTGTCGTAGAGTGGCTATAAATGTTAAAAAGACAAGGCCCCAGCACTGATCCCTGGGGTACGCCACTCTCCACCTCAGACCAGCCTGAGTATGACCCTCTGATGCACAACCTTTGCTTTCTATTGCTCAGCCATGAGGCTACCCAGCGTGTTATATTACCTTGAATGCCATGTTCTATTAGTGTGTCAATTAGTTCCCTATGTGGTACCTTGTCAAAAGCTTTTGAGAAGTCCAGGAATATAATGTACACTGAGATATCCCCATCCAGTGCCCTGCTTACACTCCCATAAAATTCCATGAGGTTTGTTTGGCATGAGCGGCCTTGCTTGAAAACATGTTGCGTCTCATCTGTATCTCCTATTTGATCCGTGAAATCCACTATGCACTCCTTTATAATCCCTTCCAGGATCGTTCCCAAGACGGTGGTCAGGCTCACAGGTCTTTAGTTTCCTACATCCTGCTTTGAGCCCTTCTTGTAAATCGGCACATTTGCCCTATGCCAGACCTCCACAACCCCCCCCCGTCCAGTGATACCTGAAGCAGTGTGGTTACTGGTTCTGCCAGTACATCCGCTAGCTCTCGGAGCACTCTCAGGTGAATCCCATCTGGGCCTTGTGATTTACTAGGGTTAATTGTCAGCAATTGATTTTTAATGTCATCCTCATTTAATATGATTCTATTTTCTGTGGTGTCCACTAGGTGTTCATTAGTCCCATTGGTTTTTATATCATATATGGATGTGAAGTAATTAGTATATTGTTGTGCCATTTTTGTATCATCATTTATTAAGTTCTCCTCATGATCTTTTATTGGACCTAAAGTTTTTCTTCCCCTTTTTATGTTGCTTGCATGCATGTGCAAGAAACATAGTGCCATCATCCGAGTTTTCAGAGGTGTGTCAGCCCATCTTCCAATGCAGTCAGTGTGTTTGCAGGCGCGGCCCCAGTTCCCCAATCGCTGCTGCAGCTGTCTATGACAAGCTGAAAATGCGGTGGCATACAGTTCAAAGGGAGAGC
The DNA here is from genome assembly GCA_016271365.2 of Neoceratodus forsteri. Taxonomy (NCBI): domain Eukaryota; kingdom Metazoa; phylum Chordata; order Ceratodontiformes; family Ceratodontidae; genus Neoceratodus; species Neoceratodus forsteri. The sequence continues at coordinate 783,832,765 of CM028133.1, forward strand.
TCCGCTTCAGTGAGCAGTGCCCCCCACGCACACACATGCGCAAGCACGCATATTGCGTGCTGATGCGCCCCCACACACACACTGTATGGCCGATGGGGTGCCCAATCCCTGTCAGCTCACGACTCCCCCAACAGCTGTCCAGGTGCCACGCTGGGACCCCCACTAGTGGCATAAACTTATACCGACAGGGGTGCCCAATCCCCGTCGGCTCCAAGGCTGCAACTCCCCCAAAAGCTTTCCGGTGACACGCTGGAGCCAACCCCAGCGTGGCAAATGTGTCAGTCGTCTTCGTGAAAAAAAAAATGTGAATAGCGGCTCCTCGTAGTCTCCCTGCCCCTCCCACAACCCGCACCCACCCACTGCGCACCCTGCCTCCCACCCCACCCATATACTTACCTCCCGAGCTCGAGCGACAATCATCGGTGGACCGGGAACATGTCTGCACTCTTCAAAGCCGACCGCGAACTGAGGAAATGCCGGTTAGCTGTATAATGGGATAGATAGGGTTTTTTCAACTTTATTGCATATCTCAGGCATTTTTTGGAATTTTTGCACCAAATTTTCAACATGGGGTTTTTGGAACCCCTTCTCATGAATGCTGTCACTGTCATGGTGTTATTCAGGCCCAAAGGGTGATTTTGCAGTCACTGCAAAAAATCACCTTTCCGTAATGATTAATGAAATGACACTGCCAGTGTTCATAAGGTGGGCTCTCAAAAAGCCTATTTTGAAAATTTGGTGAAAAAATTCCTAAAAATGACTGCTTCATGAGCATGCGTTGTGCAGTTCCTACGCACGCTTGTAAGTTTGCGAATTTTCAATATTTTCACTCCAGATTTTCAACATTGCCATTTTACCACACCTCCTTATGAGCAGTACAGCTGTCATTTTTCACATCCTGCCCAAAATGTGTTTCTGCCCATGTAGCACACAATGGCGTAGTCGGTGTGCAAACTCAATATATGGGACACATTAAGAAAATCACAGTGACACTGTTCATGAGCAGAGGTCTTAAAATGGCTATGTGGAAAATTTGGTGAAAAAATTCCTAAAAATGACTGTTTTATGAGCGTGCGTGTTACAGTTCCACGTGATGCTCGTAAGTTCGCGAATTTTCAATATTTACACTCCAATGACTTCCAAATACCTAAACAGCACATAGAAGCAAGCAACATTCGGCATTGACAAATGCTTTTTTTGTTACTGATATAGTTATAAAGAGATTGATGATTATCTTTAATCTTGTTGGCCAGTTTCAGCTCATATGTCCTCCTTGAACTACTGATTGTTTTTTAGTTTCCTTTAGTACTTTCCTGCACTCTTCTCAGTTTCTTGTATGTCTTCTACTCCTGGCCCTCTCATATGCCTTCTTTTTTCTTTTTAATCAGTCTTCTGACTCTCGGTGTCATCCATGTGGGGATTTTTCCTATGTTGTTGTATTTTGTTCTTGTGGATATGTGAGTGTTTACCAAAGATGTAATTTTGCCCTCAAGAATCTCCCACATGCCTTGTAGCATTTTGTTCTCAAAATCCCTTTCCAGTTCCACCCCCTGATGTCTGCCCGTAATTTATTAAAATTGGCTTTGCCATAGTACCTAATTTCAGTTATACCTGAAGTTTTGGACTTAGACAAGTAGCACACATGGTAACCTTCTTGGAAGTGCTACCTGTCTATGGCATGGATGAGGCTAGAGTACTCTGCACCATGGGAGTCAATAACTGGTTGAAAAACTGGTGCAGAGCTCAGGGATTTGGCTTGATTGGAGACTGAGGCTCCATCTGAAGGGATGCAGGCCTATAGAGGGGTGATGGTCTGCATCTATCCAGGAGGGGAACCAGGATCCTAGGTGATAGGTTTAAATGCTTCATTGGCAAGCATTTAAACTAGTCAAGGGGGGAGGCACTGAAAAGGAGAAGGGAAATCCTAGCTCCCCCAAAAATCAGGATAGTTAGTGAGGTAAACACCAAGATAGAGCAGTTGATAGGGAGCAGGGCAGGGATAAATGGAGAAAAAGGCAAAGGCAGTAAGGACAGGGATGGGGCAAAAAGAAATAAAGCCATAAAAAAATGGAGGGTAATAAGTACCAATGCCTGTAGTGTAGGTAAAAAGCTCCCCGAAATGATGGCCTTGATGGAAGAGGGATGCCTGGATATCATAGCAGTCACAGAAACATGGTACACAGAGAACCATGCCTGGCATGTCAACATACCAGGGTATACAATCTACAGGAGGGATAGGGAGGGAAGAAGAGGAGGAGTAGCTCTCTATGTAAGGGAAGGGAACAAAGCAACAGAACTAAAGGGTAAACAGGGAGGAGAGGAGGCACTGTGGGTCACCTTGGAGACTGGAAATGGCTCCACAATCTGCACAGGGGTTGTATACAGACCCCCATCTCAGGGGGAGGAAATGGACAAGGAAATGACTGAAGGCATCCCTGGGATGGCAGAGAAAGGGGAGATATTGCTGATGGGGGACCTGAATATGCCAGATGTTAACTGGAGCACCTTTGCTGCAGCCACATACAAGAGCAGGGCCATTCTCGATGCCCTACATGGGCATGCTTCAAACAGCTAGTTTTGGAACCCATTCAGGAGGGAGTAATCTTAGACCTGATACTCTCAAATGGGGACGGAGAGAGGATCTCTGATCTTGAAGTAGGTAGCCATCTGGGAACAAGCGACCACCAAACAATGTGGTGCATGATAAACTTAGCTGTAGAGTCAAGCCATGCAAAAGTGATGGTACTGGACTTCAAGAGGGCTGATTTTGTCAAAATTGGAGAGTGCCTCAGAAAAGCACTAGCAAACAGGCAAGAAGGTGAGGTGGAGCAACAATGGGGAAACATCAAAACTGCCATCACAGAGGCAACAAACCTTTGTGTGAAGCAAATAAACAAATCAAAACAAAAGAAAAAAACACTATGGTTCTCAAAGAAGCAGTGGGGAAGGTAAGGGAGAAAAAGATAGCATTCAGGAAGTATAAGGAAACAGAAGGAGCAGGACAGAGAACTGTACCAGTTAAAGCAGAAGGAAGCGGGGAAGACAGTCAGAATAGCAAAGGCCCAAACCAAGGAAAAGATAGCCAACTCAGTTAAGAAGGGGGATAAAACCTTTTATAGGTACATTAGGGAGCAAAGAAAGACAAAGGCAGGGATACTGAGGCTGAATAAAGAGGAAGGTGGTAGGGAAAAGAGCGACAGTGAAAAAGCAGGATACTGAACGAATACTTCTGCTCAGTATTCACAATGGAAAAGCAGGGGGAGATACCCAATCCAGTCAATAGAAGCACTCTGGATAGGGGGGTTGGTATTAGTCCTTTCTTTTTTTTTTTTTTATTTGCCCTTTTTCTGGCAGGACCACCGGCAGCCATCCGCCCTGGTCACGGCTCCCGGAGACCTCTCACCGCGTCAATTGCTGCGAGGACTCTTGGTCACCCCGGCTTGCCCCAGAGGTGGGGCCGTGGGCCCTGCATTGACCCGAACTGTGACTGGTCGGGGTCCTGCAGGCGCCGGCAATGTGAGGCTCTCCAGGAGGGCTTCATTGATCGGTGGTCCTGCCTGCCATCTTTTTCACCTGATTTTTTTCTCCCGGAGGAGGTGGGGACGTGCAATGGCGTAGCGTCCGCCCAGCCTCCCCGTCGGCGTCAGTTGCGTGGAACTCCGGTCTCCCCGTGCAGGAGGCTGTCCGTCGGATGCTCGATCCTACTCCCGCCAGCCCTCCGACGACCCCGGATCCGTTCCTGAACCCGGGTCGCCGGCTTGGTATTAGTCCTTTCACAGAAGAAAGGGTTCCGAAAGAACTCTTAAAACTAAAGGTGGATAAAGCAATGGGGCCTGATGAGATTCACACCAGAATTCTAAAAGAACTAAGGGAAGAGCTAGTAACACTCCTGACTACCCTTTTTAATAAATCATGGGAGGATGGTGTGGTACCTGAGGACTGGAGGAGGGTGGATGTCATTCCCCTTCACAAAAGTGGGAGCAAGACAGAGGCAGGAAACTATAGACCTGTCAGCTTGACCTCAGTGGTAGGTAAAATGATGGAATCACTTCTGAAGGAAAGAATTGTTGAGTACCTATAGTCCAGTGGGGCACATGACCCAAGGCAGCATGGATTCACAGCAGGAAGGTCATGTCAGACAAAACTAATTGATTTCTTTAACTGGGTGACCAAAGTAGTACACCAGGGAGGGGCTGTGGACATGGCCTACCTAGACTTTAGCAAGGCATTTGACACAGTCCCGCACAAAAGATTAATAAACAAATTAGCCAGTCTGGGAGTGGGTCCAAGGGTGGTAGCCTGGGTAAACACTGGCTGGACAACAGGACAACAGGGTAATAGTAAGTGGAGTCCACAGTGAAGAAAGGGGGTTACTAGTGGGCACCGCACGTTCAGTACTCGGGGCGAACCTTTTAATGTCTTTATATGACATTGCAGAAGGACTGGAAAGGAAAGTATGTCTCTTTGCAGATGACACAAAGATCTGCAACAAGGTTGATATGCAAGGTGGGGTGGAAAGGATGAAAAGGGACTTGGCAAGGTTGGAGGAATGGTCAAATGTATGGCAGCTTAGATTCAATGCAAATAAGTGCAAAGTAATGTACCTGGGAAACAAAAACCCAGGGGAAGAGTACACAATGGGGGGGTGAGATACTGACAACAACAAAAATGGAAAGGGACCTGGGGTAGTCATATCAGACACCCTAAAGGTGGGCCAGCAATGTGAGAAGGCAGTAAGGAGGGCTGGGGGGGATACTGGGATGCATAGGGAGAGGCATCGCCAGTAGAAAACAGGACATTGTTGGCCCTCTGTACAGACAGTTGAAAAGACCACATCTGGAGTATTGTGTACAGTTCTGGAGACCCCATCTCTGCAAAGTCATAGACAGGGTGGAGGCTGTTTAGAGGAGGGCAACCAAAATGGTGCAGGGTCTGCACCAGAAGACATATGAAAAAATACTAAAGGAGCTTAAGATGTATATCCTCAAGGAAAAAGGGAGAGTGGGGACATGATAGAAACTTTCAAATACCTCATGGGAATCAACAAAGTCCAAGAGGGTAACATCTTTCAGAAAAAGAGATATGCAAGAACAAGGGGGCACAATTTGAAGATAGAGGGGGGACAGCTCGGAGGTAATGTGAGGAAGTATTTCTTCACAGAGAGGGTTGTAGATGCATGGAACAGCCTTCCTGAGGAGGTTGTAGAGTCAAAAACAGTGGGGGAATTCAAGAATGCATGGGACAGACATAAGGCAATTCTGGGGGGTAGGAGGAAATAGGCTGTTGGTTAACTAGTATCTGCAGCTTATCCATTAGGTAGGGAAATGGGCAGACTAGGAGGGCCAAGCGGTTCTTATCTGCCATCAGATTCTATGTTTCTATGTTTCTATTTGTCTAACCACATTAAATCTCACCATGGCATGGTCACTAGAGCCAAGAGGTGTGGTTACCCTGTATTGCTGCATTTTATCACTCATGTTACTTAGAAACAGGTCAAGTATATTATCCCCCCTTGTTTTTTGTATAACATACTGCTCCAACCCTGTTAAATTAAATGTTTTCATATATCTTAATTCAACTGTAGACCCTGCTTTTTGATTTTTTCAATCCGTGCCTGGGAGGTTGAAGTCCCCTAACAGGATGGTATTGTCTAATGTAATCCTTGATTCTAGGTCCTGTCCAACTTGGTGCATCAACACCAGGGGGCTTTATAGGGAGGAGGGAAGCTAGGCACAATATCCACCACACCCTAAACATTATAAATAAATGGAGGGTGGTGGGACAATAGCTAGAGCCTTCTCGCATTAAACGCAGAAAAAGTGTTTGACTGCATGGAATGTTTTTTTTACGTTTGCAGTGTTAGAAAAATTTTAAGTTTGGCCAGTGCTTCCAGTCCTGGGTATCTACACCTTATCAGTTTCCTAAGGTGCAGATCTTAACAAATGAAACTATTTCACCTCCCTTTCAACTCTTCCGGTGCACGAGACACGGTTGCCCCCTATCATCCTTGTTATATGTACTCACCATTGAGGCCCTGGCTGCCGCCATTTGTGCTAACCCAGACATAGAATGATTTAGATGTGAAATGAGAGAGCACACCATTTCCTTGTTTTTATTTATTTATTTATTGAAATCTGTGAGAGGATGCTCGTTGAAAGGTTCCACGTCATGTACATAAACAACAATGCAAAGAATTCAGGAAAATATGCAGATAAAACATCGAGAGTACAGTGAACAGATAATGACAATATTAACATAACGGTACATAAATCCAAGCCAAACCAGTAACTGCGGTGGTGTGCAAAGTAAGCCTGCATCAGAAGGAGGAGAAGTAGGGGAAAGGGGAAGAAGAAGTGGGGTAGACAGGACAGTGTGGACAAAGGGGGTAGGCTGGGATAAAGGGATTGGAGATGAGGCTAAGTGCCACGGTGTGCCTATCCTGGGGATAGGGGCTGTGAAGTGCTGGGGTCAGTCAGTGGGTGCGTAAGATGACTCAGTGGTGGCACCTGCAGGTACTCATATGAATAAAGTGTTGGTGCAGTTTAAGTTTGATGGGTTCAAGCGTAGCAGTGTCAGAGATATCCAGTGGTAGTACATTTGTCCAGAGCGGTGCCCGGTACACAAAGGCACATTGTGCCATGGATGTGTGGCATCTGGGTATATAGAATGTGTGGAGGAGCTCCTGGTTTGCCTGGTATTTAGTGGAAGGAACAGCAGGTTCTGAGCTCCAGGAAGAAGCTGATTTAGTGTGACCCTTTTGGCAAGAAGGCAGGCTTGATATCTTATTCTGTTGTTCAGCTGGAGCCAGCCAGTGTGGGTATAGAGTTCGCAGGTATGGGTTAGTTTAGGTGCATTAGTGAGCAGGTGGCAGGCTTTATTTAGTGCAACAGTGATGCGTTGGAGTGCAGAGTCAGTTGCAGATCCATATATTACCAGTCCATAATCTATAAGGGATACAACTGAGCTGTTAATTGCCAGGTTCAGTGCTTTGTGGGTGAGACAATGTCTGTGTCGGTAGAGGGTGCTGATTCTGGTGTTGATGGCTTTGGCAGTGTTGTTGATGTGCTATGTGAAGGAGAAGGTGGAGTCGATAGTTACTCTCAGGTATTTGAAGTGTGGGACGAGTTCCTGAGTGCTGCCACTGTCATTCTGTATGCAGATGATTGTCTTGTTTGCAGATGATGTCCTGTTTTTTATAGCTGACCCAGATAGAGCCTTTCCTGCACTGACAAAATTACTTGATGTCTATGGCCTTCTGTCTGGCCATAAAATTAACTGGAGTAAGTGTGAGTGGTTTCCTCTGGGACCTAAAGGTAAGAGTATTCATATAGCTGATATGACAATCAATCCCACCTCTGAAACCAAGTACCTAGTTATTTGGCTGCCTCGTAAGTTATTGCAATTAGGAGAATTAAAATATAAGCCCCTCATTAATAAAATCAGAGAGGACTGTCAAAGATGGCAAGCACTCCCTTTATCCCTCATAGTGAAGTGTGCTGGAAGTTGGTAAATAAATAGTAGGAGATAGAAGAGGTGAGAATATCTGGAATGAATGAGAATCACGGAACTCCGTGACTACACCAAGTGAAGTGAGCCAAAAGCTATACACGTCAGGCTAGTCCAATACACTCTCCCAGGTGGTAAGGCAGGTCTTTTCCTATTTGGCTATGTGATGTCATTCTTCACCAAAATGGAGGGGCAGAAGGCACGAGTGGAGAAAAGGAGCTAGTGTATTGGCAACTGATTATCGGGTGGAATCACAGGAGAGGGACAATCATACACACACATATATATATATATATATATATATATATATATATATATATATATATATATATATATATATATATATATATATATACATACATACATATACAAGATACAACTTTACTATAGGTAACAGGAATAGTCAGCTGTAACAGCTATGCTGTAAGAGTGTCATTTCTATTTCCTGACCTCCCTAAAAGAGGGAAAACTCTACAGCACAGAATACCAAAATGGATCAATCGACTGTAACAGCTATACTGTAAGAGCATCTTACTTATCTTCAGATATCTACTTCTAACCCCGAGGTGCACCTCTCCCTAAAACTTAGGTTTTTTAGAATTACAGTCATTTCAATACTACAAGAAGAGTCTACGCAGTAGATGATCGTCAGTTGGTGCACGTAACTTACTCTGTCGGCAAAAGAAATGTGGAAACACTACACTGGTTTCCCCATGAAATACACAACCGAGGTGGGAAAATTCAGGATAAAGAGAGGATTTAACAGACCATGGGTCCTCGGCTACACCCCACCTCTCTAGGGTTGCCAGAAAGGAATACCAGATCCGGCTGCAGTCCACTTCTAGACTGCCTGGAAAGAATAGGCAATGCAAACCACTTGGCCACAATCCGCTTCTGGACTGCCAAGTGAAAGGGATCAAGAAGAAGAAGAACCAACCAACAGTCTGCTTCTGGACTGCAGGTAACTCTAAGCTGATGAACACACTGGATCAGGAGAATCTGAACCTCTGGACCACTCTTGGACTCCAGGTAAGCACTCCCTCTGGACTGAAGACACACACTGGCTGACGCTCCCACTGCATCAGGACCTCTGGACCACTCTTGGACTCCAGGCAACCACTCTCTCTCTCTGGGCGTCGGTCTTCTGAGTTCCAAGGCCAGACGAGCCAAGGCACTTGCCAAAACAATAAAACGTACGTCGAACTGCGACCAACTTGGAGTCCACGGCCAGACGAGCCAGAACACACTAAAACAATAAACCGAACATCACTCAGAGAGCTGACACTGACGAGCTGAACAGTACTCTGCAGTGGACAAGAAAACGGAAGGCAGACTTCTGCACGTGGTCAAGCCGTACTGGGGAAACTGTAAGTGGAAAATAACAAATAGGACGATGCAACTTTGAGGCGACTGCAGTACGGCTCTTCTCAGGTTGACTGTTGTCTGCTTCTGGACGCACTGGAGGATGACTCTTAAAGGATGGGTGAAGTCTGACAGGGTTGCACCGGGGTGAAGTGATTCCGAAGACAGTTGAAGACTGATTCTGATGGTTACCCAGCACCAAAATGCTGGCACACAGCAATGCAAAACAGTTCTGACATTCAATAATGTTTGTGAATGACTAATAACATAGGAAGATGCAACCAGAGTCTCAATTCTGCTGTAGTGGTCAATAACTATATAGACTCAGTGTCCGGACCACAGTAAATATACAGGCAATTTATCATACAAATCTAACCCTAGCTCCGGTGGAACTAACTCTAATGGGGTCCCTTCTAGCTAAATCGGGTTCTCCTGTTACTGTGGAAACACTACAGTGAGGAATGGCTCTCAGGAAGGCAATACCAAAGATGGGTGACCGGGCCCCTTTAACACTGAAGGGCTTACGTGGCTAGCTAGGCTTCTATTAAATCTGGGGTCGCTCCTATCGCTGGGCCCCAACACAGCTGTAGACCTAAATAGCTAGCTACAGGTCCTGGGCCTTATGGTACCCCTCATTTATTACTGTTGGGTCTGGTGCCTTCACTTGGCTGGGCCTCGTGCCCTTAGTACTACTAGGCTGGCTGCCCTAACTCACTAGGCCGGGGTAGCCTTTACTACTACTGGGCTGGCTTGCCCTAACTCCCTAGGCCAGGGTAGCCCTTTACTATTACGGGGGCTGGCTTGCCCTAACTCATTAGGCCTGGCCCCTACCTATTGCTAGGGCCTGGTTTGCCCTACCTCGCTAGGCCTGGCCCCTACTTACTGCTAGGGCCTGGTGCCCTCAGTACCACTGGGCCTGGTGCCCTATTTAATAATGGGCCTGGTGCCCTTCATAACTGGGCCTGGTGCCCTTCGTAACTGGGCCTGGTGTCCTCTCTATATCACGGGCCTTGCGCCCTTACTTAAACGTGGGCCTGGTGCCCTCTCTATTATTCTGGGCCTAGTGCCCACTCTACTTTGGGCCTGGTAGCCCTACCTTTACTTCAGGCCTAGAAGTCCTTTGAAATGGGCCTGATGCCCTCTCTAAAATGGGCCTGGTAGCTCTTTCTCACCCTGGGCCTGGATTACCCCTTTAAATTTCTTATCAGGCCAAAAGTGGTAGGGCCCCTTTAACTCCTCAGCTCTCTGAGAGCTGCTGCCATTCAAATATCCCTGCCCCTCCTCTGACTCAGACCCCTTTTTGAATATTTATGAGGCCTACACTGGCCTTGTTTCTTTGGCCCCTCCCCATGGGCGTCGCTACAACCGCCCCTGAATAATTAATTTGGGTCCTTCTGGCCCGAATCCTCCCGTGGCGCTCAGCCGCTACTCTTTACTGCGAAAAGCGCAAATAAATAAATAAAAAAATCTCCAGTCTCTCTGGAAGGGTGGCCAGCATGTTGAATCGTGTTGCCACCAACTCACCACACCAACAGGATCGAGGAAGCAATCGGAAGGCGTGAGGCGTGCAGGCAGTGGGAGGGAGTTTCAGCAGGCAGTCGGGAGGACGTCAGGGGGCCTCTGAAAGGCCGATGAGAAGACCAGTGATGCAACCCTGGCTCAGCCCGCCAGCAGGGAACCGGAATTACTTATTAAATCAATGGGGGGGCCAAAATAAATAAACAAACAGGGCTCACAGCCCACTGACCGCACCGGATGCACTTTTCTTCTTGTGGTGCCCCGATGGCACCACCAACCACGCTGAACTTCTTCTGGGGCAGTCTTCAGGTGCTGGAGGCAGAGCAGGAGCACAGCCAAGTTCCCAGGGATGGCTTCAATAACCGGTAAGCCTCTTTCCTTTCCCCTAAACTTGCTGTGCCCTCCCTCCTCAACAGCTACCCAGGAATACATAGGGAAAAACAGTTAAAACTTTTTAAAACAGGGCTTCTAGTAGTCTTCAGTAGCTGGAGAAGGAGCAGGCATGCAAGCAAGCCAGGAGGGATGGCTTCAGCACCAGGTAAGCCTTTTTCTGGTCCCCCCAGACCTGCTGTATCCTCTCCCCTCCACAGTTACCAGGATCTCCCTCCTAACTGAACTTTTCTTTTTAAAACTTAACCTACTGATTCTAGAATGGCTGGAGTGGAATGCTGTGCATGATCAGCTCAGCACAACATTCCATCCAGGCCATTGTTGCTTAAGCTGAATATAAAATCTATTTTTTACATGCTTTTAGTGCACTGGGCACTTTACTGTGTACCTGGGGGTGAATCTGGGGACTACTGGGGCACTGCAGGGGTACCTATAACTTTGGCACATTACAATAGGTCAATTGAACCTAGTAAAAATGAATATCCCTCCCCAATGTTTATATTTATTTCAAACCCTACCAATCTGGATCCCCAACACCTATATTAAAAAAAATGGAGGGAGCTATTACCCCCTTGATCTGGCAAAGCCGTAGGCCCTACATAAAAAAGGAGGTCCTGTGGAGGCCGGTGAACAAGGGAGGCCTGGGACTTCCCAGTCTGAAGCTATATTATATATCTGCCCAGCTGGCATTTATTGGGGATCTCGTTTCCATGGTGGGAGAGAAAAAAGCTTTGGCAGAAATGAAAATCCTCGATAGAGACTGTCCACTGTATGAACATCTCTTTGCCCCAGCCCTTTTCAAAAGAGTTTCAGCCCCCTATAACCCCTACACAAGAGACTCCCTCAAAGCCTGGAATCGGGCTCTTAAAATCCTAAACTGCCCAATTTCTATGTCCCCATAAGCCTCCATAGAACATACTTTATGGAAACCTGGCCAGGTACCGGCCTCTATGAAACAGACCCTGGCTACCTGGAGGCAAAAAAGGACTGACCCATGTTTCCCACCTATATAGTGAGGGCAACGTCCAAGATTTTCAAACAGTAGCAGGTAAATATCACCTAAATGCAGCTCACTTTTTCCTCTGTGTTAAATGCAGAGCCAAACTGGAGGCCATGGGAATGGGTGAGCAGCCTCCTTTCCCGTTTCAGTGCTGTCCTCTTAAGGAAATCTCTCTTAACTCCTCTGCTGCATGGAAGCCCAGACCATTGAGGCAGTGCTATCATTTGCTGCTGGGGGCTCTCCCAGATCCACTTCACCTCACCGGATAAAGAGTAGAAGGGAGGCTGGCCCGGTGGCGCTGAGGGTTGAGGCGCTGGATGTCACACCTCGCACTACGACGGTGACCCGGGTTCAGGAATGGACCCAGGTGGCTGGGGGTCAGCAGGGGAGAGGGAGGATTGAGCTTCCCAACAGATGCTCTCCTCCCTCAGGGGTGGGAACCAAGAAATCACCCGCGTTCTGCATCCCCTTCATAGCTGGTGGAAGCACCGACAATTGAAGGGGATGGAGGCGGCTCCGCTCATCGGAGTCGGGGAGGGGGGGCGTTGACGGCTCATGGGAGGTCTGGTGTGCGTCAGCACGCCACCTCTCAGGACGTACATCCTAGTGCTCGATGTCCCAGAGAGTAGGGGGTAAAACCAGGGAGAAAAATGGAAAAATACCTCCCGGCGGCCTAGATGATAGCCTCTCAGTACCATCCAGACCACCAAAGAGGGACAGACCCCAATGTGCAGGAGGAGGAAAGGAGGCACTCTAGGGGCAGATCCCACCGAAGGTGGAACGGGGGTTGAGAGGAAGGAAGGAGAGGACTCGGGGAGCAGGCAAGGAGAGATAAAGAAATAAAGTAAAAAAAAAAAAGAGTAGAAGGGAGGCTGACTTATATTCAGAAAAACTAACAGGTGGGGACTGGAACTTAGCTCTGTAAAAGGGACTACAGTGCTCAGTAAATAACAGACTTAGGGGGATTCACTACAACATTTTCAATCGATCCTACCTTACATCCACTTTAGCACACAGAATTGACCCTCAAAAAGTAGAATATTGCCCTAAGTGCAAAGTCTCTGTGGGTTCCTCTTTTCATATGATTTGGGCCTGCCCAAGAGTACATGCTTTCTGGCAGGAAATAATAACCATATTAAACAGGGTGTTAGACATTCAATGCCCTCTAGACTTGATTGACATACTCTTGAGCGTCCCACGGGGGAGGGGGACAAAGTGAGAAATGGGCAGACCATCCACTGCTCCGACTGGGCATAGTGGCAGGTAAACAGCTGCTGGCACAACATTGGAAATCTGAACTGGCACCTTCAGTGACACAGTGGGCAAAAACTTTACTTCAGTGTATGAAACTGGAACATACAGTATGCAATACCTGGCTTTGAATCAGGCTACTAAGTACCACCAAATTGGCACCCCCTTGAGAAGGTGAAAGGACACACTTGGTTCCCGGTTTTCTAGGCAACCATCCTAAGTAGAGGATTTAGGGGAAGAACATTGGGAAGTTCTGGGGAACCACTGGCAATCCAAATAATCCTTAGTTTTCTTTCTTAGTCTCCTAGTTCTGTAGAATCGTAGACCTTATTTTGAGACAATGTGGGACAGAGAGACGTAGTTCACAGATGCCTTATGATTGCAATAGAACATATTGATAACAGGTCTCTTCCAGAATGCTATACAGTGGCGCTCGCTCATAAGAACACCCTATTTGCCACAAATAATTGTTCTTATAAGTGAGCTGTTCTTATATACGGCCTGCTTGTTTAAATGAAGCTGTGCATGAAATTCCTAATAGAGACCACAAGGTGGTGCATGCGCGCTATGAAATACACACTCAGGCCTCATCATAGCATAAAAAGCTGTCCGATCGGCAGACAGCTTACTTAGAATTTATTACCATATTTTCGTCATGGAGCTCCTAATTTCAGTAGCAATAGGTGTTGGTGTTTCAGTGGTTTTAGATTCTTCACTGAAGTCCTCGTCCTCTGATACAGGTAGCTCCTCCTGTTACACAGCTTCTTACACAGTTATTGAGGCTTGAAGGGATGAAATGGGGATTGCAGACAATAGCCAGGAAGGACTTTAAAATGCTTAAACAACATTGGAATGCAATGGGAGCTTCACTTAATCAGCTCCCATTCACACCTAGCCGCATACCAAGGAAGGCATTAATGGCGTTAATCGCAAGAGCAGAGGTGTGACAGTTTGACAGCTAGTCAGTCAGTGACTGAGTCAGTGAGTTTCAGTCACTTACAGCTGCTAGTAGCTGAAAAAATTTATTTTAAGTGGGCTATATGTTACTATAAACAGGTTTTCAGCCCATTGGAATAGACAGGGGAAAAACGGGACATTAGAGGCATGTTCTTATAAGTGGGATGTTTCACTAACTGATGTTCTTATAAGTGGGCTCCACTGTAATAAGAAAATTGTATGTCTATATATCTGTATTAGTATTGAACTGTACATTTAATGTAAGATATAGAATATAGCTTTATTAATTTCACTGTACAATTGCTGACTTTTAAACAAAGTTTAGAAAAAAAATATGGCTTTCCATGTTTTGCTGTCTATCCTCCCTCTATTTCAGTTTTTGCTCTCCTGCTTCTTCCCCCTCCCCAGTTTTCTTTCTTATGCTGCTTCGATTCCTCTGCTTTTCCCTTCATGCCTTGTTCAGGTGTCCCTGGCATCCATTCATCTTCCTGCTCCTCGGTTCTTGTTTCTCTGCCTTGTGGGGGTGGGCCTCTTGTAGTTTCCTGCTACAGTTGGCTGAAGGGCTGACAGCTTCCCCTCCTTCTTGCCTGAGTCTAAGTACTAGGACTTGGTCCAAAGAATGGCCAGTTCTGCTCACTCTATCAGTGCTTCAGCATACTGTGCACGGAGTCTGTTTAACTGGGACCAGACATCAGCAGAAGTATGCGAAATAAGGGTACGTTCAGTCATCCGAATATCACTCAACAGTCAATCCAGCATCGCAGTTTGAGTTTTCTTATACTTAGTTGCCAACTGGATACATCCCGGATACATTCTGGATACATTCTCCTCTAATAGAGGCCTTTGCTGATCCCTAAAGAACATCAAGGGACTGAACAGATTCCTTATTGCTGTCAAAGATTTGGTGATGAATGCTTTGAGTTTATCCAAACTAGAAACGTCCTTCAAAAGCTGAGTATTCAACCTCCAAACCCTCTCCATTCCCTGGACAACGCAATGATGGAGATAGACTTGTGCATGATCAGAAATGACCAATGACCGCATCTCACAGGAAATGACTGGGAATACTCTCTTGACTGAGTAAAAAGTAGTCAGCTCTACAAAATACATTGTGCGGGATGGAATGAAAAGTATACTGCCTATCCAGAGGATGGAGAAGGTGCCAGGGATCCGTCAAGCCCACCATATCAATAAATTCCCTGAGACCTCATTGCCAGGGAGTAAGAGTACATCAGAAAAATTCCAATTAGTCAAGATTCGATTGACTGGGGAGATTCCAATTTCCCCCTATAATAATCAGTAAATGGGAAAAGGGTGCCAGGAATGTGGCAAGTTTAATGAAAAACTCAAGGGAGTCTATATTAGGGCTGTAAACTGTACCCAGCAGAATTTCATGGGATCCCAACCGCCCCTGCAAGAAGAGATACTGGCCCTCTTGGTCCCAGATTTTCTGAATGAGCTGAAAAACTACATGACTGGCAAAAAGGATTGCTGCACCTCCGTTCCTACTACTATGACCTGCCCCACAAGCCTAATTCACCCGAAGAATTTAAAACAGTGTACTTGCTCCCTAAATGTGTTTCTTAAAGATAGGCAAATCCAGCATTCAGCTTGTACTTCTTTTTAGTATCCTGAGCCCCACTGACTTGCCATGTTACAGTATCATATATATGACTCATTTTCCAGAATCTAAAACAAGAAGAACAAGAATTTATCAATGCAGAATGTTTCCTTGCATGGTGTATGTGTCAGGAGTGTGCTGTATTATTTGAAGTAAAGGAAGGGTAGAAGCAGCACAGCTGTTAAAAGTTAGGATTTACTTGTGCAGATCCAGAAGTGTAAAAGGCCCTAATGTTTCTTTGAATCTTTCCCAGGGCAGGCCACAAATGAGCAGGAAACACACATACTGTACAATAGGCTGCTGTGTGTTTGTGTGTGAGTTAACTATAAGTTGCAAAAAACTTTGTTAATGCCCCAGTTAGGGTCAAAGTTACAAGTACGGAAATGAGGTGTTAGGGTTTGCCTAACACCCCATTCTCCCAAACCAGGCAGGACAGCAGGTGTGGCACCGTGAGGTTTTTATTTATTTATTTCGTTTATGACTTTGATAACCGGGTGAGTGCACTGATCCCAGGGACCGTCTTCAGGCCTGACCGGGCCGCGCTTACATTACACAGGGTGACAGTGGAGTACAAACGTAACAGTAATACACATGAAACAGATTTGATACAAGCAACAATAGTAAGCACAATATATAGGTTTGATACATAGGTCCATTTGAGAACAGTGAATACAAGGTTTCAATATCAGACATGAGGAGATTTGATACAAAACAAACAAATCATAGGCACAGTGTACAATGTGTGACTGCATCGTCCAGTGAGCAAGTAATACACAGAATACTCAGTAAAAAAAATATATATACAATATGTACAGGCAAGGAAGTCAAATATTACTGTGAAAAGTATGATATAACAGTTGTTGGCAGGGGAGTTGACTAGTATGGTTTGGTGTCAGACCCCAGGGAGCAGCGGCAGGATGAGTTTGCCAGGAACCAGACTTCAAGGCGGGACTTGAAAGTGGAGTGTGTGTCAGTGGAACAGAGTTCAGCCAGTGGTTTGTTCCACTGCAAAGGGGCAGCTGCAGACCAAGCTCTGCTACCCATGTTGGTGGATACCCTAGGAACAGCTAGAGGGGAGTACCATTAGAGTGGAGGTTGCGGAGGAGCATTCTGGTTTTCAGATGGACAGTTAGCGGGGATTCTGGAGTGGTGCAGATGACATTGTCTACCATGCAGCAGAGGGCTAGGTCAAAGGGACCTTGTAGCGGTAGCCATCCAAGGGTATTATAGAGGGTACAGTGGTGGGTGGAGATCGGGGCCAATAAAGCAAAGCGACAGGCACTGTTGTAGGCAGTGGAGAGTTTAGCCATGGCAGTAGCTGAGGTCCTGGCATAAATAGGGGAGCAGTAGTCAAGAATAGGGAGAAGATTACCCTGGACAATGGCTAGTCTGGCTTCTGGGGTAAGGTATTGCCTGATTCTATAGGTAGTACCTAACTTTTGAAGGAACCTTCTGACAAGGGAATTTGCATGCTCGTTGAAAGTGAAGGAGGGGTCGAGCAGTACTCCTAAGTATTTGTAGGTGTTGACATCCTCTAGGGCTGGGCTGTCTGGGGTGAGAATGCGTAAGGGGGCAGGGTTTTTATTTTTCTGGCCAGAAAGGGCTTAGATCCAAACAGCATGGATTTAGTTTTACAAACATACAAACATATGAACATACGAAATTTGCCAGCAGATAAAGGCATTTACTAAGAGGAGGTTTTTGAGAACCAGCTGTGGGCAGCAGCATAGTTATACAAGAGAACTGAGGAGATTGTGGCTGTGGATTTGTCACTGTGTAAGAGAACAAGGTCATCGGCATATAGGAGAGCGTGACAGTTGAGGCAGTCGAAGGGAAGCGCATTAACAAATAAGGAGAAAAGGAGGGGACCCAGGATTGAGCCTTGAGAGACCCCCACAGAGACAGGCAGGGTGGGGGAGCAGGTTTGACCAATACACACGAATTGTGAGTGATCGGTAAGGTAGTTAGTGAACCAGCTTGTGACATTCTGAAAACCTATTTGTGGTAAATGGCCTTTTTGGATGCTTAATCCTTCTTGGATGCTTAAGTAAATTTATTCTGTTGAGATTTTTTATTTGTATTTATTAATTGATTTTAATAATCATTGTTAACATGATATGATTTTATTTATGTGTATTATTGATTTATATTTGATGCTGTAGTTTTAATATGTTCAGCGCCTTGGCATGCTGAAAGGCACTATACAAATAAACATGTTATTATTATTATTCTGAGAACAACCAAGGAGGCTAAGCTTTGGAGGTAAGGAGATCATGGTTAACCATGTCAAAAGCCTTTGAGAGGTCGACGAAGACAGCCCCGGTGGCTTTACCGTCATCCATGTTAGAGAGGATGTGGTCGGTCAGAAGGGTGAAGGCAGTGGCAGTGGAATGATTCTTGCGAAAGCTGTGCTGTTGGTTGCAAAGGAGGGGTTTATTTGCCTATGTACTCAGTGAGTTGATTGTGGACTGCTCTCTCGAGTAGTTTACTGAGATGAGGGAGGATGAATATCGGACGGTAATTGTCGGAGGATTTGGGGTCACCAGATTTAAGAATGGGGACAACCTTAGCTATCTTCCATGGGTCAGGCATGGAGGAGGTGGAAAGGGCAAGGTTAAAGGCAAAGGTGAGTGGCCTGACAATCTCTGGAGAGATCAGCTTAAGGAAGACTGGAGATAGCCCATCAGATCCGGAGGAGCCGTGGTTAGGTAGACTTTTAAGTAGCTTCACTGTGTCATGTATGGAGAGGGCTTTAAAATAGAATGGGGGTATTTGCAGGTGAGTGGCAGAGCTGGAGGAAAATGGCAGTGTATCAGGTATTAGGGCTGAGCTTTGAGGTTAGGCAGTTGGCAGCTTATTTAGGTGCAAGGATAAGTTGGTGAACTTACAGTTGAAGACACTGGCCACATCGTGAGGGTCGGTCAGCAGCCCATCCTGGGAGTTGAGATGTGGTGCAGCGTAGCTGGGGTGGGGGTTTAGGTGGGAACTGATAGAGTCCCAGAATTTTCTATGGTCTCCAAGGTTGGCCTTTTGCAGATTGTGGATGTGGATCTGTTTCAAAAATTTGGCCTGTTGTTTACATTTGTTCCTCATGCACCTGTAAGCATCCCAGAGGGCAGGAGAGGGGGTCGCTTTGAAAGTGGACTAGGCATGGTCTCTGGCCTTCATAAGGGTTAGGAGGTCTTTAGAGGCCCAGCACGAGCACCCACCTCTGACCCGTCTGGTGGTGACAGGGAAAAAGCAGTCCTGGAGTGTTAGTAGAGTCCGGGTAAATGTGGAAACTGCCGTGCCTGCATTGGAAAGGGAAAAAAGCATGGACCAGTCCAAGGACTGGGCCTCCTCGAGGAGTTTTGTGGAGACTGGACAGCTGAAATTTCGGAGAGATAGGTATTTGGGTGGGGGGCGCGTTAGTCTGGAAGACCAGAGGAGATAGGTCGGTGAGTGATCACTTATAGAGTCAGCCATGTTGCCAGCATGTAATGCTCGGTCCTCCCTGTTTATGAAGATCCAGTCTAGTAGAGTCTGGGTGGCTGAGCGTGGATTAAGTCTGGTAGGGAGAGTGATTGCCTGCACCAGATTGTGCTGCTTTAACAGGGATACATAGTCAGGCTGGTGGCAGCTCTGCCAGTTTAGATTAAAGTCGCCAAGAAGGATAGATTCCCTGTAGGGAGTTAGAGAGCTCACGCCTTGGAGCTGGCTGGTGAGTCTAATGGTTCCGGTCACAGGGGGGTTGTAGCAGCAGCCAATATAGAGTTTCTTGCAGAATCCCAGGGTCAATTCAGAGAGTAGCCATTCACTAGGTGAGGAAGGGTCAGAGTGTAGGACAATGCTAGCTGAGAGGGGTTCCCTTAGGAGCAGGGCCACACCGCCACCTTTTTTCCCCTGCCTGGCCTGTCGAGGCGTAGGTAGGAGTAGCCAGGTATTTTGAAGGTGTTTTTGGTGTGGTGTGGCTTTAGCCATGTTTCAGTGAGTCCCAGAATATGGGGCTTGTGTAGCTCAATCCAAGCCTCAAGGTCAGTGAATTTAGATGGAAGGCTGCAGACATTGATATGTGTGATTTTAAGACCAGGGGTGTTTGTCCAGATGCTGGAGGAAGGGGTAATATGGGAGTTTGTTGGGCAAGGGTTGCACTCAATGTCCCCAGCAAGGGAGAGTAGTGATAGTAGGAGAATGTATGGGCAGGAGGGAATAGTAGGAGACCAGGAGAGGTTAGCCAGGTAGTGACCAAGGAGGCATCATTTTCCTTTAGTGAGTAAGATGAGAGAGATGTACCCCAGGGTGGACTTATCCCTAGTAGTGAGTGAAGAGGGTTGAGACAGGGGAGAGGGGGGGAATGAGAAGAAGGAGAGGCGCTGTTGATCGCAGGCCAGCATCGTAGTGCAGAAGTCGGTCAATACCAGTGCAGTAGTTAGGGAGATGGCCCATAATATAGGCAGTGCCAACTTCATCTTTCTGAGGGAGAGCGGGGGACAAGACGAAGTAGTAGGAGAGAATTAGCATGGTCAGCCTTATGAAGGGGGAGAGGAGGGAGTGGTGAGGCAAGGGGCTGTTAGAAATGTAGTTCTGTGGGGCAGGACAGCAACTCTAGGAGGTGTTCTGCAGCTTTCAATTTGTGTAGGCAAGATGGCCAATGGGAGGAGGTGCACAGAGAGGTGGTTTGAGGGTATTTAAGAACTTGTGGAGGAGGAGGTGGGGAGGCGAAAAAAATCACACAAAGAGACACACAAAGGAGAGAAAGGGAAGATTAAGGGGTCTGGCTAGGCTAAACACAGAAACTATCAAAGCAAACAAACAGTATTTTACTCTTTTTTCACCATAATGAGCAAATACAGGCTAGTAACAGTCCTTAAACAAACAAAAATCAACAGTAGGAATCCGGTTTTCAGTTTAGCTGTAATTGGTATTATATACACACACTAGTAGCGAGGCCAGGCAGCATACTACAAAATTTGTGCACGGCATGCAATTAGGCAAGAACTGTGTGTCTCTGTACCGGAGCAAGGGAAAGTAGTTTCAAACATGGCGGCACAGTCCTTGGAAAGCAGCCACTCTGGATTCCAGAGCTAGCCACTCAGGGAGTTCACCAAGATGGTGAGCAGCCAATGGGGGCACTGCAGTCAGATGGCACCAGGAATTTGGAAAAAAAATTAAGGATCTTCACTGCAACAGCAGCTGAGGCTGAAGGGCTGACTTTGGCAATTACCTGTGCTTGGAGAGTGGTGGGCGGGTGGCAGCAGGCAGGCTCCCGGTCTCGCCGCTGTAGTTGGCGGGCAGCTCAAGGTTAAAAGCAGCTGCGAGGATGAGGTGCTTGCCCGAAGTGGGCAGCAAGCCTGTGCTTGGAGAGCAGTGGACAGGTGGCAGGAGGCAGGCTCCCTATCTTGCCGCTGTAGTTGGCGGGCAGCTCAAGCTTAAAAGCAGCTGTGAGGATGAGGTGCTTGCCCGAAGTGAGTAGCAAGCAAGGTTCATGTTTGGTGGTACCCCCCAGATGGTCCTGCGCCTGTGGAGATGGTCTGGTACTGCCCATTAAGAGGAGTTTCCTTGACGGGACTATCAGCGGTACTGGACCTATCAAGTGTTGGGGCAGCTTGTGCAGTTGGAGTGGAAGAAGCTGTGGTAGCCTATAATGGGGCAGTTGCAGAGGCCTTTGATTCCATCACACCCATTCGTGTCCATCCCTTGTCCACTCGCCAGAGACCTCCTTGGTTTGATGGGGATCTCCGGGGTTTAAAGACCAAGGGGCAGAGGTTAGAGAGATGCTGGAGGAGATCTGGTCTGCTGGAAGACAGGTTGGCTCTGAGGTTGCATTATACCAACTCTCAGGGGGGCAATCTCCCATTAGAAGGTGGAATATCTATCTAAAGAGATTGCTGTGGTGAGGAACAGACCAGCTCAGCTTTTCCACACAGTGAAGGGGCTATTACATCCTGCCTGTCTCTGTGTTGAGGGAGCAGGTACAAGCACTAGGTGTGAGGAGCTGTCTGTGTTCTTTGCCAACAAGGTGTCCTCTATAAGGGATGAGATCTCCTCGAGTATCTCTCGAAGGAGATGCATGAACCAGCCTGGAGTGTGTCAAAACACTCCTCCTGCCTGGGATGAGTTTGAGCTGGTTGGGGTGGAGGAGGTGATGAAAATAATCTTGAAGCTGTGGCCAACCCAGTGTGAACTGGACCCAGGTCCGATCCGACTGTTGGTTGGATGTTTGGACCTGGTTGGGCCTGTGATTGCTGGAGTTGTCTGGAGTTCCTTGAAGAGTGGGGTCTTCCCAGTGGCCTTGAAAGAGGCCTTGGTGAGACCCCTTTTGAAAAAATCCTCCTTGGACCCAGACTGTCTCAGCAATTACAGGCTAGTCTCAAACCTCCCATTTTTAGGGAAAGTTATTGAAAAAGGGGTGGCCATGCAGCTTGAGAGACATCTTGCCTCTTCCTCCACCTATGAGCCTTACCAGTCTGGGTTTTGTGCGGGACATAGTACAGAGACCGCCCTGGTGAGGGTGCTTAATGATCTCCTGGTAGTGAGCGACAGGAGAGACTGGACCATCTTGGTCCTCCTGGACCTCTCTGCAGCATTTGACACCGTGGACCACGAGGTGTTGCTTGACCGCCTGTGGTATTGGTGTGGCCTGTCTGGTACTGTCATCAACTGGTTCAGGTCATACCTGACAGGCAGAGTGCAGAGGGTGATGATGGGGTTAGCCTCATCCAACCCAAAACCTCTGTGCTGTGGGTTACCGCAAGGTTCGGTCTTGTTGCCCTTGTTGTTCACGATGTAAATGCTGACACTGGGGGACATTATCAGGTAGTACGGGCTGGGTTTTCACTGCTATGCAGATGACACCCAGCTGTACCTGTCCTGTGTGCCCAATATCCGGGTGTCGGACTCTGTATTTAACAGTTGTCTCAATGAGATCCAGGCTTGGATGACTCAAAACTGGCTTAGGCTCAACCCAGACAAGACAGAGGTACTTGTTGTGGATCCAGTTCATCGGGGTGGAGGGCGTGGTGAGGGGTTACCCCTGACCTTGTGTTGGGGGGTGTTCCCCTTACTCTGTCTAGTCAGGCGAAGGATTTGGGCATGATCCTGGATGATGATGTTACGCTTGATGCTCAGGTGGCAGCCGTCATCAAGAATGGATTTTATCATCTAAGGAACATTGCCCGAATCCAAGCCCTTATCCCGCTGGAGGATCTGACCA
This sequence comes from Neoceratodus forsteri, assembly GCA_016271365.2. Taxonomy (NCBI): domain Eukaryota; kingdom Metazoa; phylum Chordata; order Ceratodontiformes; family Ceratodontidae; genus Neoceratodus; species Neoceratodus forsteri. Next base: position 783,855,562 of record CM028133.1, read on the forward strand.
CACTTGTACATGCTTTTGTCAATTCCAGGCTGGACAATTGTAATGCCCTGTACCTAGGGTTATCTGGGGCTAACCTTTGCAGGATGCAGCTGGTGCAGAATGCAGCGGTAAAAATATTGACTGGGCTGAGATGAAGTGATCACATTGCCCCAGTCTTGTCTTCAAGGTAAGGCTCCTGACCTATAAATCCCTACATGAAAGGGGACCTGTCTATCTGCAAGATCTTCTTGTCTCCTACCATCCACCCCAGGCACTCCGTTCTGCTGGTGGGGGGGCTTCTTTGCAGTTCCCAGAGTGAGGCTGTGGCATTCTGGAGATAGGGCATTTTTGGTGGCCACCCCCACTTTGTGAAATTCCTTGCCTGATTATTTAAGGGAGGCCCTCTCGCTAGTAGCCTTTAAGAAAGCATTAAAAACTTACCTGTTTTAGCAGGCTTTAATGACTGATTGGTTTTAATGGGATGGATAGAATTTTAGTTTGTGTTTAATGCTGCTGCCTATATATATTTTTTTGTTATTGAATTGTTTGTGCTGCGCTCAGAGTCTATGGAAATGGGCGCTTTATAAATAAAATATCTATCTATCTATCTATCTATCTATCTATCTATCTATCTATCTCTCTATCTATCTATCAAAACCAGCCCCCATCCAAGTGACCGTATCTCCCAAATCCCTCAGTCCATGATGTAACACAAACCGCCACCATGAAACCACTCCAACCCCCCACTCTAAAGAGCACTAGAACACCCTGAAAGAAAAAGGGGGCAGGAGCCCCCCACCAAGAAGTCAGCTTCTCACCATCAGGAGAGAAAAAGAAATGGAGGCATGTGCCCTGAGAGAACAAAAGAACAAGAGTTCTGACATCTGATGGTGAGAGGATGTCTCAGGGGTCAACCAAACAGTAAACACTCTGTGAACGAGCATGAAACCCTCCATAACCAAAACTTGAAAATTCCAAGGCAACAATTGTAATATCACAAAGCTATAAACAGCAACAAAGCCCCAACATTTATATCCATTTACAGAAATTCATAATGAACAAAATAACATCAAAGAAGCAGTGCATCTAAACTGGAAGTCAAGGAGGAAACAAATATTAATAAAACCAAATCATGACATACATATAATTACAGTCGAAAGCTGTAGCAAACCACTCAAACTAGTCCCACATGATGCGACAGGCTTAGAGACTCAGCAAGTGCAGGAGTCTCACAGATTTCGAAGGAATGGTCACAGACTCTAACTCAGCTGGTTTTAACAAAGCATCATGACAGGGCTATAAAAGCTGTGGATCAAATGCAGGAAGTAGGATGAGCTGGCAATGACAGTCTGCAAAAAAGAAAGATGCTGCACTACATTGAAATAGTCAATCCAGTGAGTTGCCCAAGCCAGTCATCAAGACAGTAGGAGAATGAACAAATCCTGAAACCTGGTGTGAAAAAAAAGTACAACAGCCAAGTTACAGCATAGATTTCTCAGGCAGTATATCCATTCACACTAACAGTAAAATACCCATGGGAAACGACCCACACAAACTCCCATGGCAATTGAGTATGAAGACAAAGCCCAGAACTGAGTCTGGACCTGGATAAGCTAAAGCTGAAAAAAGAAAAGAGGAGCTGTGACAAGTTATAAACCAACCTCCGACAAAACATAAGTAACATAAAGACTAAATGCAGCCCTCCGAAAAATGCCCGCTCCAATGCACAATGCTCGATCTGCCGCACATAACAGAACAAACATTCCCAGTGAAGTCACCGTGCCCTATCAACTAGTAAAAGACCCTTCAAGATTCACAGCACTGGCTAAGAAGTGTATCCAAACAAACAAGTCAGGTAATAAAGCAAACTCCAACGGGGAACGAGGGGATGAAATCAGTGAGTCTATAATGCCATTAACTGCACAACCTTGAACTGTACTGAGCCAGAAGTAAGAACATTCCATTTTAATAACTCGGGGAATAATTCTGGCAGCTCCCCATTTGCCTGCTCAATAGAATCAAAACTTTGAAGAGCCCTGTTGCAGATGACCTGAAGCCCCACAGGGTACAACAGCTGAAAGCTAATGTGAACCACCTGCAGCTTAGAAATAATAGGATGATAGGCTGCCCTCCTAAGCCAAACTAATTGTGGAAGGTCCTAGGTCACACAAATCTTAGTGCCCTCCCAAGTCACCTCCTGGAGACCTTTCACTTCAGCTGAAAAATGTTGTTTGTTGAGATAATTAAGAAATTTAAAAAAGAAGGGCCAAGAGTTCAAGCCTACCAGGGGCATTGGCCTAAGTGCTGTATGCGCACACTCAATGATATAAGAGGGACCATTGGGAGAGGGTCCTGTAAGCCATTCACAGAGTTTCTGCACAAACAGGATACCATTAGGACCCTCTACTTTCTCCGGCAGACCAATAACAACCACGTTGTTGCCGTGGTTCCTACCCTCTAAATCCTCCAGTCAGGCTTCCAGGCAGGGCGTGTTTTGGTGGAGAAACACCACCCTAGGGTCCAGTCAGCCCCAGCAGTCATCCAGGGAGCTTACGTGGGCCTCTACATCACCAACCTGTCTGATAAAAGATTCAGTGGCAAGCCAAATAGCTTTAATATCATTGATGAGGGCTTGGATGGCATCCTTTAATGGACAAAATTCCTGAATAAAGTGATCCTCCATAAACAGTCAGTCAGGAAGCAGTATAGTGCAGTGGGTTAAGGCTCTGAGCTGCAGATCTGGAGACCTGGGTTTGAATCCCACAGCTGCCTAGGTACATACTGTATGATCCTGAGCAAGTCACTTAACTTCCTTGTGCTCCCAGGTCACACCTGTAAACAAACTTTCAGCTTAGTGTGTCTCTCCTGGTTAAACAAACAAAACAAAAAAAAAATAAGAGTTGTTGGCATTGAGGCAGTATGGCTAGAACAGCAGGCTGTACCTTTGATCGCTTGGAGCTTTTATACCGGTCGGGGGTAGCTGATGGAATGTGGCACATAGGAGATAACTTCATTTCAACCTCCATTTTTCACAAAATGACCAGTAGCCTAGAGAGTAGGAGCAGATGACTAAAATTAGACACTTCAGGGTGTACTGAGTAAAATTTGGTAAAACAAGGAAAATAGAGCCGAAGGAGTCGGAACAGTCAGAAAAGGCTTTCATCCATGGCAGTACATCATGTGACTCTCTGACACAAATTTTTTCTGTTTTTTGCTGTGAGAAGCAAGTGGTGAGGAAACAAAAATGGTGTATGACATGTAATTTTCTGTGTCATAGAACATAATAAAAAAAACTGACCATGTTCAGAATGGCAAAAAAATAAATAATCAGTCTTATAACTCTGGAACAATTTAAAATTTTTTCATGAAACATTTCAAAGGCACTGCCTTAGCATAGCACACTTCTGCCCTGAAAGGTTCAGAGAACAATTTCATTGTGTTGGCTCTTGGTGAGAGCAAATCCAAAAGCCCATGTTAAGTATAGGAAAAAAATTAGACGTTTACAGGAAAATGACATGTGCAGATCTCAGAAACTGCACAAGCTACCATCACAAAACTTTACATATATATTTAGACATTGCCTACAGTACTAAACAATGCATAAACATTTCTGCTAATTTTGTCAAATGCTGAAAAAGTTACAGTATTAACATGCAAATTTAGGGGTTTACCATAGAACCGGTCTCTCAACCCTAACTATAGTGGTACTACCACACCACCCAGCCTTTTTTTTTTTTTTTAGTCTTTTGGTAACTGGGTAAGGCCCACTAGGCATAAGTGCCTGTTTTTAGAGGTAACCTGGGAGCACTGCGCAGTTAAGTGACTTGCTCAGAATCACACAGTATGCAAGTGGAGGCTGAGAGAGAGAGAGAGAGAGAGAGAATTATAAAATGGGTAAGAAAAAAAAAACAGTAATGTTGCAGTCCCGGATTGAATAAAACACATCACATGACCATACATTATCCCACAAAGACTGCTCACCTCCACTACTTTCCATCCCTCAGAACCTTCTCATTGGCAACCTAGACAAGAAGATCACACCACACCTGGCACACACGCACACACACACACACACTCACACACCTGGCCAACACAGGCTGCCACAAACATAACCCAGTAAATCTGTTTAGCTGTCCCACACTGCAATTATCTGATTGATCCCGCCATGATTTTTCTGGTTGATCTTGCCATCTTTACACTTTTTCAGCTGTAATGACTTTCACTTTCATCTTGCATTGTTGCGTGACTGAGCCTCGTTCATTCAGTAAAAAAAATGTTGATAAGGCCTTATAATGAGCAAGGTTTTGTACAAAACGATGTAAGTTGTATAGTTTTAAATTGACTTCTGTTGTTTTTCTCTTAAAAATGCTGGCAAGTGTAGAACGAGGAGAGTGTGCAAGTTGGTGACTTCAGAAGAGTAGGCGCAAGCAACAGTCACACAGGCTTGCATCTACACTTCTGTAACTGCTGTGTTAGTTGCTCTCCTCGCTCTGTACTTGATGGATTTTTTTAGACAAAGTAACTCAAGATACTTCAAAATTACACAGTTTACATCCTTTTGTACAAAACCTTACTCATTATAAAGTGTTGCCAGCAGTTTTTTTTTAAATGAACGGTTGCATTACAGTACAAGATGAAAGTGAAATCCATTACAACTGAAACAGTGTAAAACTGGCAGTCTCAACCAGATACATTTTTTTATAATTTGTAACCTATGAAAATCATGACAGGATTAACTAGATCACCTAACTAAAACTCTAATTTCTGCCAGACAAGGACTACCAGGATTCAACAGATCACACTTTTTCAGTGGGTAATGGTTGCTTTCATGTGTTCTTCAGCCCCCACTTAGGCTTGAAAGTCATAAACAGTGTATAATGTATGGTAGAACGCTGTTATGGCCCAAAAATCATCTTTTTACAGCGTTGTTACACTATCGATGTGACGTCACGCTCTTGTTATACTATTGATGATCGTCACATCAGTAGTGTAACAGATTCGAACCACCACACGATGCTGTTGCCATGGCCCCCATAACAGCCGAACATGCCTATGTTTAAAAAGTTTATCAGGTAACTGGCGAGAGAGTCATGGAGCTCTGTCAGAACGCTACCATGCGGTCGGAAGCTGCACCAGAAGTAGAGGTGGAGGTGGTAGTATTAGATTATTGTTTCCAACACTGGCATCATTTTTTTGTTTCTCCTCTGACCATACACTATAAAAGACAACGTATGGTCAGCGGTGTGCAACAACGCTGTTTGCCTTCTCAAGGTTCCCTTGGCAACCCTGCAAACCTCTCGAGCTTCGCTCTCGAGGTTTAACATAGTTGCCAAGAGAACCACTCGAAGGCAAACATAGCATTGTTACACACCACTGCCCATATGTTATCCACCATATAAATAGTGTTGGGGGCCCTTTTGAAGTAAATACTCTTCAATCCAGTATTTTTTCTTTCTTTCCTTTTATTTTTATTTCTTTCTCCCTACATTTCGCTCTAAAAAGAGCTTGTTCACTGGGTTTTATTTCTTATTTTCACTTTATAGATTCTGTAAAACATATTTATATTCCAATTTAGTATTTCATTTATATTTTTTATTTATATTTCATTCAGTTCATTTGAATTATTGGTGCTCATACATACCATCCAATAAGAATTACTGCTAATACATCATTGCTTATCTTTTTTGACGATAAGGTTCTTAGTTTGCATTATTTTTTTGCCTTAATTTGACCCTGTAATTACATATATAAAATTGTACATTAACATAGTGCTGCTCACAAAGGAAACTCATGTTCAATACTGTGAGAAGGCTGGTCTACTGTTTAACTTGTATGCAGCCTACCTTACAGTGCATGTGAGCTGCTTGGTGTGGGGTTAAGAATGCCTTACTCTGTGGAGACACAACCGAGATTTTCCTATTAGTTTTCTACAGTTTCATTCATCTGGTAACATCTGAAGGCTCTTAATTTAATTTAGTCTGCGTTTTTATGCTTACCCCCACTTTTTTGCTCATTTGTTTTCTATTCAAACATTCAGTCCTTCTATATGCTTGCTATGTCGCCAAGTGTATTTTCTTGGGCATACTTCCTTATTGCCTCTCACCCATTTTTTGTGGATTCCCGTGGTAATACTGACTGTGACATCATGCCAAGTTATTCTCATTCATGTAAGTACTTTAAAAGACCATTCATTTGCCATGATAATCTCCTCAGGGTGGCATGTTGGAATAATAAATGGATAGGCGAATATTCATGAACTTGTAATCTACCTTATTGCCTCTCATTAAGATCTAATATATTTTATTTTATTTATTTGGTTTGGACTATTTAATGTTACATTATGAGAAAGTAACATGATGCAGATGATATTAAAATGTGTGCATATTTATAAAATCAAGAAAGGTCAAGGTATAATTGACCTAGTATGTTGCAAGTGAATTGTCTAGACCTACTTAATACACTCCAGTTATTTTAATTTTACATCAAAAAGGACAAAATGTTGTGTATAACAGACTTGTATATTGTCACAGAATGTATACCACAGTGTGTGGTTTTGATAGCAGGAAGGTCAAGGAGCAAATGACCTCCAACACTGATGAAAATTGTTGGAAAATTGTTCATAACTACATCGTAATTGTAAATTGTATATATCTTCAGGTAAAAAAGTAGTACAGAAACAACAGTGAGTATTAACACCATATGGAGAGGTCAAGATGCATGTGACCTTCCATATTGGGTGGAAGGAAATACTTAGACACACATATGGTTGCAATATTAGGAAGGGCTAAATGACAAAAGGGACATCATCAGACCAGATAAGTAGTATTGAGAAAAAACAGTGAAAATTAGTATCATATGAAAAGGTCAAGGTGCACATGCCTTCCTATATTGTGTAGATAGAAATATTTAGAATACATATATCGTTGCAATACCATGAAAGGCTGAATAACAAATTATTGTTTATGCTGTTTATAAGAGAAAAAATATCTTTACTTGGAAGTGTTAAAACTGTTAGCACCATATGAAAAGGTCAAGGTGCACATGACCTTCCATACCATATTGATGGAAATATTTAGAACACATATGGTCACAATATTGTGAAAGGCTGAACAATAAATGATTATTTACACTGTTTATAAGAAATAACATCTTTATTTTAAAGTGTTAAAACTGTTAACTTTGTTGCTAAGGGAAAGGAACTAGTGAAGGAACAGATTACAAGTTCATGAATATTTGCCTATCCATTTATGATACCAACATGCCACCCCGAGGAGATTATCATGGCAAATGAATGGTCTTTTAAAGTCCTCACATGAATGAGAATAAAACGACTTAGAGAACATAGAGCTGCAACAAAGGAAACAAACGAGCCCATTTTTGTGGAAACCCGACTGCATGAGTGCAGTAGTGTTCTGTTGCCTAGCAACAGAAATTACACATGCGTGATCAACTCAGCGTGACTTCACGGTCAGTCTCGCTGCGGGAATCCACAAAAATGGGCAAGAGGCAAAAAAGGAAGTAGCCCCAAGAAAAAGCATTTGGCGACATTGCAAGCATATAGAAGGACTGAATGTTTGAATAGAAAACAAACAAGCAAAAAAGAGGGGGTAAGCATGAAAACACAAACTGAATTGAATTAAGAGCTTTCAGATGTTACCAGATGAATGAAATTATAGAAAACTAACAGGAAAATCTCGGTTGTGTCTCCACAGAGTAAGACATTTTTAAACCCACACCAAGCAGTTCAAATGCACTATAAGGCAGGCTGCATACAAGTTAAACAGTAGACAAGCCTTTTGGCAGTATTGAACATGAGTTTCCTTTGTGAGCAGCACTATGTTAATGTACAATTTTATATATGTAATTACAAGGTCAAATTAAGGCCAAAAATGTATGCAAACTAAGAACCTTATGGTCAAAAAGATAAGCAAGGCTGTATTAGCAGTAATTCTTATTGGATGGTATATATGAGCACCAAGAATTCAAATGAACTGAGTGAAATAGAAATGAAAAAAATAAATGAAATACTAAATTGGAATATAAATATGTTTTACAGACTCTATAAAGAGAAAATAATTAATATCCCATGAACAAGCTCTTTTTAGAGCAAAACGTAGGGGGAAATAAACAAAAAGAAAAAGAAAAAAAGGAAAAATATTGGATTGAAGAGTATTTACTTCAAAAGGGCCCCCAACACAATTTATGCACTGTTTACGGTATTCAACAGATCACCTAAGTAAAACTTTAATTTCTGTCACACAAGGACTACTTTTTGCCTGCCCCCCCCAAAAAAAAAAACATTTCTAGCCATTTCATAAAATAGATAATCCACTACAGGGTATGCAGTCATGCTCTGATATACACATGCCTTGGGTTATTGAACACACTCAGCCTGTGGCCTTGTGCATAACAACGCACACCAAGGCATGCATATATCAGACTACGACCACACACTGTAGTGGATTATCTATTACATACTGTATATGTACAGTGGCGTGAAAAAGTATTTGCCCCCTTCCTGATTTTCTCTATTATTGCATATTTGTCACACTGGATGTTTTCAGGTCTTTAGACAAAATATAATATTAGATAAAGGGAACCTGAGTGAACAAATAACACTTTTTTTTTTTACTTATTTCATTTATTTAATGAAAAAAGTTAACCAACACCAACTGGCACTGTGTGAAAAAGTAATTGCCCCCTAGTTAAATCAACCCAATTAAAGGGATAATTAGAGTCAGCTGATTAAACACAGCCAGGCTTGATTACAGCCAGCCCTGCTCAATATAAACCTCACTTATTTTGGCCCTTACCATCAGAGTCACGTTGCCAGCACAAAGATTCAACAAGCACATTATGCCATGATCAAAGGAAGTTCCTGAAAAGATCAGAAAAAATTTGTTGCCCTCTATCAGTCTGGAAAGGGTTACAAAGTTATTTATAAGGCTCTGGGACTCCATCGAACCACAGTGAGCCATAATCTCAAATGGAGACACTTGGAACAGTAGTGAACCTTCCCAGGAGTGGGCGGCCTGCCAAAATTACTCCAAGGCGCAGTGTAAAATCAACCAAGAAGTCTCAAAGGATCCTAAAACAACATCCAAAGAACTGCAGGCTTCTCTTGCCTCAGCTAAGGTCAGTGTTCATGACTCCACAATCAGAAAGAGACTGGGCAAAATGGGCTTCATGTGAGAGTAGCAAGGCGGAAACCACTGCTAACCAAGAAGAACATAAATGCTCATCTCTCATTTGCCAAGAAGCACCTGGATGATCCACAAGCCTTTTGGGAAAATGTTCTATGGACAGATGAGTCCAAAGTGGAACTTTTGGACAACATGGATCCCATAATGTCTCGTGTAAAGCAAACACAGCATTCCACAGTAAGAACACCATACCAACAGTCAAACATGGTGGTGGTAGTGTGATGGTGTGGGATGCTGCTGCCCTAAGGACCTGGATGACTTGCCATAATTAAAGGAACCATGAATTCTGCTCTGTACCAGAAAATTCTTAAGGAGAATGTCCAGTCATCCTTCCATCAGCTGAAGCTGAAGCGTAGTTAGGTCATGCAGCAAGACAATGATCCAAAGCATAAAAGCAAGCACACATCAGAATGGTTAAAAAGAAGTAAAATTAAAGTTTTGGAGTGCCTAGTCAAAGTCCAGACTTAAACCCAATAGAGATGCTGTGGCAGGACCTGAAACGGCAGTTCATGCTCGAAAACCTACCAAATGTTACTGAATTAAAGCAGTTCTGCGAGGAAGAGTGGGTTAAAATTCCTCCACAGCGATGTGAAAGACTGATATTGAATTATAGGAAGTGTTTGGTTGCAGTCATTGCAGCTAAATGTGGCATAACCAGTTATTAAGTGTAAGGGGCAATTACTTTTCACATAGTGCCAGTTGGTGTTGGTTAACTTTTTTCATTAAATAAGTGAAATTAAAAAAAAAAAACAAGTTTTGTTCACTCAGGTTCCCTTTATCTAATATTACATTTTCTCTAAAGACCTGAAAACATCCAGTGTGACAAATATGCAATAATAGAGAAAATCAGGAAGGGGGCAAATACTTTTTCACGCCACTGTATGTATATATATATATATACTAACATACTAAAATGCCAGCAGAATAGACTAACGGTCTTCGTGTCTGCTCGTTGGTCAGCCCCACCCTGGGTGCTGACAGCACTCTTACCCTCGGCCTTCTCTGGCTTCTCCTTCCCAGTTCCGTATATTCTTGCTGCATTGGATTTTGCTTCAGAACCCTTCCCTGTACCTGTCCCACCCCTCTTGAACCCCTCCACTGTCTCTGCCTCCACCAGCCCCCTAGGCAGTGCATTCCATGGCTCCACCACCCTCTCAGTGAAGTAGCACCTCCTTCTTTTCCCTGAATCTTCCCCTCCAGCTTTCACCCATGCCCTCTAGTGGCTCCCTCCTCCTTCCTTCAGAAGCACCCTGACTGTTCCTCCCTGTTTACCCTCTTCATGTCCTGAGGCCTCTATCATATCCCCCTGGTCCCTTCTCTCTTCCAATGTGTACATATTTAGCTCTTGAGCCTCTCCTCATAGTCCTATCCCCCAAGCCCCACATCATTTTGGTTGCCTCCTCTGGACCCTCTCCAGGAGTTTAATGTCCCTCTTTAAGTGTGGCCTCCAAAACTGCATGCAAGTACTCAGTGCGGCCTCACCAAGCAGTTATACAGAGGAGTATCACTTCCCTCTTCTGGAAGTGATCCCTAGTGATGCATCCCAGCATCCTGTTGGCCTTAGCTGCTGCCCTCCTACAAGTCTCTGAGTTGTTCATCTTGACATCCACCACCACCCCATGTCCCTCTCAGCCATCGAGACTTGTAGCATTTCCCCCAGGGTGTACACTTGGCCCGGGTTTCTAGCCCCAGGTGAGTACCTTGCATTTCCCTGCATTGAACCTCAGCTTCCACTTTCTAGACCATCTTTCCAGAGCCTCCAGGTCCCCCTGTAGGGCCACCCTCCCCTCCACCCCATCCACCACCGCCCCCAGTTTTGAGTCATCCACAAAGAGACTCATCTCACTCCTGATTCCTGTCCTTATGTCAGAGACGTAGGCGTTGAACAGGAGGGGCCCAAGGACTGATCCCTGTGGGACCCCACTAATGACCCTCCTTGGGGATGAGACTATCCCGCCAACTACGACCCTCTGGGTCCGGTCCTGGAGCAATGCCTATCCATCTGATCATCTGGTTCCCCACCCCATTTCTCCCAGCTTATCCAACAGGCCCACATGAGGAACAGAGTCAAATGCCTTGCTGAAGTCTAGAAAGAGGACATCCACTGGTCTACCCAGGTCCAAGACACTCGTCACCCAGTCATAGAACTCCACAAGGTTTGTCTGACATGATTTCCCCAGGAAGAATCCATGCTGTCTATCGTCCAGGCACCCTGACTTTTCCAGGTCCCCCAGCCTCTCCTTGACAATGCCCTCCATCACCTTGCCCACCACCGATGTCAGGCTGACAGGCCTGTAGTTCCCTGCCACCTCCCTTGATCCCCCCTTGTGGATAGGCACTATATGCGCCATCTTCCAGTCCTGGGGCACCCACCCTGTCCTCAGAGAGATGGTGAAAAGCTCCGCCAGGGGTTTCGCCAGGACATCCGCTAGTTCCTTCAGCACTCTGGGAGGTAATTTATCTGGCCCCAGTGCTTTCTCCGTCTTAAGGGACCTGAGGGCTCCCTCACTCTCTCTCTGGTGTGATTTCCACTTCTGCTACCTCTTCTCCCTGCTTAGCCTTCCCCCTCCTGCCAGTGATGCCTCCTCCCCTCCCCAGACCCGCCAATCGGTAAGGGTCCCCCCTCCTCAGTATCTCTGTCTCCTCCCATGTATGATGCAGCACCCCCATTTTCCTCAGTGAAAACTGAGGTGAAGTACTCATTTAGTACCTCAGCCTGCTCCCCCGGGTCTTGTGCCCATCTCTCCCCTGATTTAATCCTGCCAATCTGCCCCTTCACCCTTCGTTTTTCCCCAATGTATCTAAAGAACCCCTTGTTCCCTCTCCTAATTTCCTAATAGAGAGAGAGGGAGAGACAGAAACAGATTAATTGCAAAACACTAGGTTAATACATCAGTTAGATTTGAGATAAAGCACCAAACGTAGTGAAATATGATGTTAGGGTTTCCTGAATCACCAGCTCCACCCCTGAATCGAATGAGGGGTGGAGTCTACCTTGGGGTTCTCAACCATTATGCTCATCCCATTGCAGTAAAAAGAAAAGCCAAGATATGATGGAGACAGGTGTGTGTTTCATGAGTGCACACAATGGGGTGAGCGTTAGGGTCGACAACCCCAAGGAAGACTCCACCCCTCATTTGCTTCAGGGGTGGAACAGGTGTTTTAGGGTTGGAAACCCTAATGTCATATTTCCCTAGGTTTGTCACTTTATATTCAACCCTAAATGATGCATTAACATAGCTTTTGTAATGAATTTCCTTACTTTTTGAGATAGTGTAATCATGGCCTTATTTGCCTGTGGGGGACCTGTGCTCCCATCCCTCCGTAGATGCGTATATGTATGTAGTTCCTGCACTTCCATTTATAGTACAACAGTGATCAAATTATCAGCATAGCCATTTTATTACCCCCACCGCATGTACATGGTACAGAAAATGTTAAAATTCCTGACAAAACATAATTCTGCGCAGCTGCAATGCCATTCCGCACCACTGTACGAAAACACATTTTCAATCAATCAATCAATAATCTTTATCTAACCCAGTGGAACACCACTGAGAAAGTGGGCCTGGACAGCAGTACTACACAGATCATACAAACATAGGTAAACAGTCAAAAATGTTTTTACATTAAATATATTAGATTACATAAGGGCCTACTAATATGGCTACTACAAGGAAAGAGGGGGATATTTACAGGATGGATATGATGTAAAAAAAACAGAAATCAATTTGCAATATAGCATGGACCATGACACTAGAAATTTTGTGCAATGAAGAGTAAACAAACAGCACTCCTACGAGGTCTATATCTAAATGTATTGTAATACTACAAAACAGTTTTATGAAGTGACACGAACAGAAAGATGCTATAAAGGAGGGCATGCATGAGGTAGGGGAAGGATAAGCAGGAAATGAGAAAGGATGGGGGGACCTTATGAGGGAAGGGAGCATTTAGGGACTATGGGATGAGGGTAACAAATTTGTGTAAGAACTGGATTATAAGGAGTAAGAGAGGGTAGAAGTTTGCCCAAGGTGAACACTTAGGAGGGGCCTGGCAACGTGGCCCTAGTTGATGATAAAAACAAGGGTTATGAGTAGCAGTCTCAGGATCCAGTAAAGTGCTGCCTTAATAGTGTTTTGAAAAAGGACAATTTAATCAGAGAGGAGAGCTTCAGCTATTTCTGTAGGTTATTCCAAAGTGCTGGTAGGGCATTGCTTAAGGAAGAGGCCCTGAAGCTGGTTCTATACATGGGGATGACAAGGGATAGGTAGGAATAGCTCCTAAGAGAGTAAGTTCCAGTGGAATAAGAGAATAGGCTAGAAATATAAGATGGCAGCTTACTGATAAGTGCTCTGTAGGTCCAAGTAACCATACTTATAAGTCTTCTAGTCTTTAGGGACTGCCAACCCAACATGGCATATAATGCACAGTGGTGAGTCCTGAAGGAATGCCGGTAATTAATGAATCTTACAGCCCTATTATACAGTATGTCAAGCTTTGTCAGCATTGAAATGGGACCATGATTATACAAAATGTCTGCGTAATCCAACAAGGGTAGGATTGTAGACTATATTAGTCTTAGCTTGGCTTCCTGTGTTAGTAGGTGTCTAATCCTGAAACACAGTCCTAAACATTGTTTCAGCTTCTTTCCCAATTACTCAATGTGGATCACATGGGAAAGTTTATGATCTATCCAAAACCAAGATATTTGAATTTGTCCACAACTTCAAAGGGTTCCCCCAGGAGGGACGTTATTTGAGGTAGCATTCCTGGGGACTGGGGATTGTCTGAAATAGGTTTGGGTGGAAGAATCATGGCTTTTGTTTTCTTTGCATTCAACAAGAGTTTAAGGTTTAAGAGATTATGCTGTAGGAGGTTAAATTCACACTGCAGCATACTGCAAGCAAGTTCAAGAGTAGGCTCGGCAACATAAATAACAGTATCATTAGAGAACAAGTGTACACTTGCTTGACTGATGCCTACATCTATACTGTTAATATAAAGCATGAATAACAGGGTTTCTAAAATAAAGCCTTGGGGGACACCTCTCTTGAGCGTTTTCAGCGGTGACAGATCCCCTTGTGCCTTGATTTGTTGCTTTCGTCCCTTAAGGTAGCTAGTAAACATTTTGGCCAGGATTTGAAAAATGATGGCTATGACATACATGAGGTGGGGTAATAAGAAGGCTATGTTGAAAATTTGTGGTCAAAATATGTAAAATGACAAAAATTATGACCGTGCATAGCAAAATTGCAATGAATGAGCATAACTTTGCCATTTTTAGATATTGAGATGCCAAATTTTCAACTTAGCCTTCTTATAGTCCCACCTCATGAACAAGGGCAGGAAAGTTTTCAAATCCTGCCCAAAAGGTGAGTTTGCCACCTGAGTGCAAAATCACTATTCGGGCTGGAGTTGTGTAATGTCAATCATATTGTTCATGAGTTGGGGTCCCCAAAAGGCCATGTTAAAAATTTGATGTCAAAATAAAAAAATGGAGTTCTGCAGAAATGTTGCAGCCCCATTGAAATATATTGAACTACATTTTCAGTGACTGAACTGTAGGGGGGATTGTTTGGAGCTGGTGACCGCATCAGCGGTTTGCTGATGGGAGTGGAGAAGCAGCTGATTTCGGCGGTGAGAGGACCGGTTCAGCAGTTGTGGGCCAGGTAGGAGACCACATCAGCGGGGAAGAAGTGAAGGGACTTGTAATTTCGCGATTGCATGCAGTGACCACGAGAGGCAGAAGCGTCCACCAGGGGGCCTATCAGGAAGGCCAGGCACGAAAATTCTAACTGCTTTCTTGTGGCTGGGCATATAAGGGCAGGCCCAGCCATGTTTGGACTAGTGACTGAACTGTAGAGTAATTGTTTGGAGCTGGTGACCATGTCGGCAGTTTGCTGAGAGGAGAGGAGAAGCAGCTGATTTCGGCTGCATAAGGTGGCGGGAGGACCAGCTCAACAGTTGTGGACCAGGTAGGAGGTTGCATCAGTGGGGGAGAAATGAAGGGACTTGTAATTTTGTGATCGCATTTGGCAACCACGAGAGGCAGGAGCGTCAGCGCCAGGGGGCTTATCAGGAAGGCCAGGTGCAAAAATTCAAACTGATTTCTTGCAGATGGGCATATAAGGGCAGGCCCAGCCATGTTTGGACTAGTGACTGAACTGTAGGGGGGATTGTTTGTCCCGCCCCCCCCCCTCACCAGCCCCAAACTCTATTAAATGGGCTGAGGAGGTGTGTCCTAGTAGGGTCAAAAAGGCAATGATTGGTGATTGTTCACATAGTAGGGTTATAAAGGTGACGATTGGTGTTTGATCACATGGTATGATACATTAATGAAATCTGGCTGAGCTGTTAGCTATTTCAATGTTAGCACTGTCTATTCTGTATGATCAGTTAGAGGCTAGGAGTCTGTCTAGAGCAGGGCTGTTTTCCTACATCTGAAGTCATCTGCATCTCATTACTGATCAGGGAGGGGCGCTAAATTTGTTAAAAGTGAATGGGACTGATCTAGTACACCCCAGTATGGCCACTTGGAGGGGGGAGGGATAGTATTCCAGGGGGAAGGGACTGGGAAAAGGCAGACGGTCCCAATATGTCTGCAGAGGGAAAAATCCACCACGTCAGGCAGCTTCGGAAGGGTTATAGGCTGCACAGGCTGTGGGGCGGCAATAATTCTCAACTGGGCCTGGAGAGAGGGAGGCTGTCCACCCTGCAGGCTGCTTTTTCAGATCAGGAGTGAAGTATATTGGTTAAGAAAAAAGCTGGGGGAGTTGGGGGGTTCGTCAAAGGATAAGGGAAGTGGTTATGGATGGCAGATAGGGATGTTGATGTCATGGGAAAAACCTATGGAGTAAATGTCCTGAATAAAAAGAGAGTGGGGGGGTAGAATCATGAGGGGCTGTTGTGGGGAAGCCTAGAAGAGCAGACAATGGGAAGGGAGTTCCAAAGGAGGACAGGGTTAGGGGGGAGGAGGAGGTGGGACAGCTTAGAGGGACAGTCGGGGGAAACTCGGGTCATTTGATGGAGGCTGACATAGAGTGTTACAATAAATTTGAGCTATTAAGTAACTAGAAGGGGAGGAAGAGGTTGGTGGAAATGAGGGAACTGATACAGAGGCTGGGGGGAGGGAGTCGGATACCCAGAGGGCATCACAGACTGGAAATGGAAAGGATATAAATAGTTCCAGAGGGAGAAGAGGAAACTTAAATGTTAAGCAGATGAGGGAAATGCAACATACAGCAGGCATGAGGGAGGACAGCATGACTGGAGAGAAACTGGAAGATAAGGAGGCGAGGGAGAGGCCACCCTTCAGGAGGGGGGTCCATACCAAGGATGGGGCCCTAGGTAAAGGGGACCCACAGGTGGCCACTGGAGATAGGGGTACTATTGCGAGGGGTGGATGACGGTGTGGGAGAAGGGGAAATGATCAGGGCCAGGGTTAATGGCTTGGATAAGAGTGGGTTAAAGGAGACACCCATTTGGGGGGAGGCTGAGTTAAGTGGGCATAATAAGGGAGGCAGGAAGGGGAGGGTGACAAGGGGGTCTCTCATAAGAAGGCAGGAAGACTCTCATGGAAAGGAGATTATGGAAAAGGGGGGAGGGGGGTTGAGAGTGCATAATGGAGGTAACCATAAGGACGATGGAGGTGTTAAGGTTCTATTACTGGGAGACTCGATGATATGGGGTATTTATTGGGAGAGACAGGTGGGGGGATCCCATAGTCAGGTTAAGGTAGTGAGTATCTCTGGGCTGACGGTGTACAGGGCAAAGTTCATAGTGTACGGACTGGTTAGAGATTGTGGAGGGAAACTGGATTTCCTAGTGCATTTGGGGACTAATGATATAGAGGGAAATAGCATTTTGGAAATCCAAGCAAGATTCCGAGAACTTGCCAGAGTCTGTCGGGATAATGGATGCAATATTTCCTTTTCAGAAATATTGCTGGTACCAAAAGCCTCAGTGGAGAACAAAATGAAGATCATAAAGGTCAATGACTGGCTCAGGAAGTGGGGAGAAGAAAGTGGGTCAGGGGTGTTAGGGAACTGGGAGGGAATTTGGGAGGATAAGGGACTGTATGCCAAGGACAGGCTTCATCTTACCACATTAGGGAAGGAAGTCCTTAAACAGGGGGTGGTGGACTATATTCAAGAAAGGTGGAGTTTAAACTTGTGAGGGGGGGGAGGAGGGGCGGGCCAGAATCCCTCCCTAAGATGAGGGAATTACCTTCAAACCCAAGGGATGGAGTGGGGAAACAGACTGGGGGAGGATGATTCAGGAGGAGCAGGGGGAGGATGGAAGCATCCGGAGCCCAGGAGTGGTTCGACAAAGGGGGTCAGGGACAAGGGGTGGGGGGATGGTGTTAGTTAATGCCAGGAGCTTGGAAAACAAGTTGCCAGAGTTTCAGGCCATGCTGTTCGAGGGGGGTGAATGTAGCGGTGGTCACGGAAACATGGACCAACAAAAACCATGATTGGGACCTAAATGTGAGGGAGTACACTATGCTTAGGAAGAATCGAAAGGAGGGCAGAGGGGGTGGAATGGCTATGTACATTAGAGATGGCATAGAAATTGCTAGGGTAGATGAGGCAGGGGGAAACATGGAGACCTTATGGGTCACCTTACAAAAACCTGCAAGAGGTAAGGTCAAGCTGGGGGTAGTATATAGGCCCCCTGGGATGGGGGATGTTCTGGAGGATGGTTTGCTGGACAATATTATAGGCCAGTGCGAACCAAGAGGGGAGGGAGTGGTGTTGATGGGGGACCTTAATATGCCAGGTACAAATTGGAGAACCATGTTCTCTAAGGTGGCCAAGAAGCAGAGGCTGCTGGACAGCTTCCAGAATGTGTTCTTAACACAGCACGTGGTGGAGCCCACAAGGGAGCGGCATGTCCTGGACATAGTTCTGGCAGATGGAAATCTAGTAAGGGATATGGTTGTAGAGGAACCCCTGGCTGGGAGTGACCATGATACTGTCTGGTTTCAAATTAACATGGGGGGGATGAGAGCTCTAGGAAACTTGCTGTGGACTTCAGGGGGGCAGACTTTATGGGCATGGGAAACATTCTCAAGGATCACTTGAAAGGGATTACAATGACAGATATGGAAAAGACATGGGCAGTCATTAATCAGGGACTTCATGAGGCAGTCAGGACCTGCACTAAGGTGAAGCATAAGGGAGCTAGGTCACATAAACTCTGCTAGTGGACCAGAGAGGTTCAGTTAGTGGTCAGGGAAAATAAGGCTGCCTACAAAAATACAAAACAATGAGAGGGGAAAGGGAAAGGAAATGTACCATCTTGCATCTAGAAAAGTCACCCGGATGGTGTGGGGCAAAATCCAGTAAAGAGCAGCAGTTGGCACAGGGGATATGGGGAGAGGGAAAAGGGGTTCTTCAGGTACATTGGAGAGTGGAAAAAAACCAAGGGCCAGCTCGGCAGATTGAGATCAGATGGAGGGCGGGTGGAAGAGGCGAGGAACCAAGCGGAGGTATTAAACAAGTACTTCGCCTCTGTGTTCACTAGCGAGGGGATGGGCTATTTACTAAACAAGACACAGTGGGGATAGAAGGGGTAGTGTGTGGGATCGGGGGAGCAACAGAAATGGAGCAGGAGGGAGGGGGAGGTACCCCAAGGGTGTCACATCAGGATACAGATAAAAAGGCCAGTAAGGTGGGGGGGGGACGGATGATGCTAGCCCCACTGAATGGGTGGGGAAACCCCTCAAGGCCCTAAATAAAGCTAAATCTCCTTGGCAGGATGGCATTCATCTGACAGTACCATGGGAATTTTTGGATGTACTGGCTGCACCCCGGCGGAGCTCTTCAACAGGTCGCTTGAGACAGGGAAGGTACCTAGGAATTGGCTAGAGGTGCATATGGTGCCAATCCATAAGGGGGGGGTCGAGGGAAGTGCCAGGTAACTATTGACCCATCAGTTTGACATCGATGGTGGGAAAATTAATGGACAGTATACTGAAGGAATGATTGGGGGTGTTCTTGGAGGAGGTGGGAGGGCTGGATAGCCAATAACATGGTTTTGTGCCAGGCAGATCATGTCAAACATACCTTGTGGAGTTCTATGAATGGGTAATATCCGAACTGGACAGGGGAAAGTCTGTGGATGTACTATTTTTAGACTTCAGCAAGGCGTTTGACTGGTCCCCCAGAATGGCCTGTTGGAGAAGCTGACGGGGTTGGGTGTGGGCCCATTGATGGTCAGATGGATAGGAAACTGACTAACTGTACACACTCAGAGAGTAGTGGTTGGTGGGCAGCTCTCGAACCCTAGAGAGGTCAGTAGTGGGATACCACAAGGCTCGGTCCTGGGTCCGATCCCGTTTAATTCATACATATCTGACATCAGGGAGGGAATAGGATGTTAAATGAGTCTCTTCGCTGATGACTCCAAGATGGGAGCACTAGTTGATGGGGAAGAGGGGAGGTTGACCCTGCATGGGGGACATGGAGACCCTAGTCAGGTGGGCTCACACCTGGAAATTAAATTTCAATGCCTCCAAGTGCAAGGTGTTACATCTTTGGTTGGGGAACCCCAAACACGAGTACACCTTGGGAGGGGAGGCACTGGAGGCCTCAACAGGGGAAAAAGACCTAGGGGTCATGGTGGATGCAAGTATGAATAACTCTGAGCAGTGCAGAAGAGCGGCTGTCAAAGCAAACAGGATGTTGGGATGCATCGCAAGGGGGATCACCTTGAGGAGCAGGGAAGTGATTCTGCTGCTGTACAATGGTCTGGTTAGACCACACCTTGAGTACTGTGTGCAGTACTGGAGACCACACTTGAAGAGGGATATACAGCTCCTGGAGAGGGTTCAGAGGAGGGATACCAAGATAATACGAGGACTAGGGGATTTGACGTATGAGGAAAGACTCGAGGAGCTCGGCCTGTTTTCATTGGAGGAGAGGAGAGACAGGGGGGACATGATTGAGGTCTTCAAGTACCTCAAGGAAATAAATAGGGTAAACAAGGAGGGAATATTTAGACTGAAGGAGGAGGTATCAACTGAGGCATGGTTTGAAGTTGGAAGGAGGAAGGATGGGGGGAAGAGGAGGAGGTTTTTCACTGAAGGATGGTGGAACTTTGGAACACCCTGCCTGGCGAGCTGGTTCAGAATTCTATGGTGGAGGGCTTTAAGAGAGGGTGGGACAGATACAGAAAGGGAAGCATCAGGGAAGCTTGGCCTGGGGGCGGGCATGGATGATAGGGTTTCTGGAACACAAGGGGGGAGGCCTCTGTACCCAACTAGCGATCTGAGGTTCGAAGCAGACTCGAGAGACCTTAAGGCCTAATCTACTGGCAATTAGTATGTTAGTATGTTACATTTACCTTAGTTTCTCATATTGCAGTCGCCGGTTCCAGCAGCAAGGCATGTCTTATCAGACAGTGGATCTCAAGGGACCTGTTCAGGTGAGTGAGGGTGTGTGGGGGTGAACTGGGGTGGTGGGGTGGTGGGCGCTGAGTGGGAAGTGGGGTTGGGGGGCTGATTGGTGAGGGACTGTTTACTTTTTTGCAGGTAAAAACACTGACTGGCAGTTTTCTTTGTCACAGGGATGGACACTCATGGGGGGGCATTAGCCACCAGTGACATAAATGGCAGCATGGGAACTGTGATCAGAGAATGAGGGAGGGGAGAGAAACCACTGGACTACCAATGAAATATTGTGAAATATAAGGATGGCAATCAGAGAATGAGAGAGGGGGAACCACTGGACTACCATGGAAAATTTTTTTTTGGTACAGGGATGGTGATCAGACAGCAGGGGAGAGTAGAGGGACCACTTGACTACCAGGGGCATTTTTTTTGCTACAGGGATGGTGATCGGAGAACAGGGAAGGGGGACGGGACCACTGGATTAAAAGGAAAATTTTTGTTTGGTGTAGGGATGGCAATCGGACATCAAGGGAGGGTGGATGGACCACTGGACTACCAGGAATTATTTTTTTTTTCGCTAAAGGGATGGCGATCGGACATCCGGGGAGTGGGGAGGGACCACTGGACTACCAGAACTGTGAATGGGAATTTTCCATTTGAACAGTAAAATTCAAACTATTAATAAGTGAGAATGGTTATTTACCATTTGAACACTAAAGTTTGAAAACAGTTAATTCAAACTGTAATTACTTAACAAGTGATGGGGGACATGATTTTCAGTAAAAAAAACATATTTGTCATGTACATAAACTAATTTTAAGACATAGAGCTAAGCATATCACTGAGACCTAAATACAGGTGTTGTGCTGTACTTACCATGCAGTAGTTTTGTACAACACTATTTTTCAAACTGTTAGAAATACAAGATGGCTGACATCATGAACTCTGAGCACAACCAGTAAATTCTTAAGTATTAAGTTTAAACAGAAACATAGACTTTGACGGCAGATAAGGACCACTTGGCCCACCTAGTCTGCCCATTTCCCTACCTACCGGATAAGCTGCAGATCCTAGTTAACCAACAGCCTATTTCTTCCTACCCCCCACCAAAAATTGCCTTATGTCTGTCCCATGCATTCTTGAATTCTCCCACAGTTTTAGACCCCACAACCTCCTCAGGAAGGCTGTTCCATCGTCCCACCACCTCTCTGTGAAAAATACTTCCTCACATTGCCCCGGAGCCGCCCCCCCATCTTCAAATTGTGTCCCTTGTTCTTGCACATCTCTTTTCCTGAAAGATGCTACCCTCTTGGACTTTGTTGATTCCACTGAGGTACTTAAAAAGTTTATATCATGTCCCCCCT
Source organism: Neoceratodus forsteri (assembly GCA_016271365.2). Lineage (NCBI taxonomy): Eukaryota > Metazoa > Chordata > Ceratodontiformes > Ceratodontidae > Neoceratodus > Neoceratodus forsteri. The sequence goes on from CM028133.1 coordinate 783,877,503, forward strand.
CTCCCTCCTGTCCTCAAGGATATACATATTAAGCTCCTTTAGTCTCTCCTCGTATGGCTTCTCTTGCAGACCCTGCACCATTTTAGTTGCCCTCCTCTGGACTGCCTCCATCCTGTCTATGTCCTTCCGGAGACAGGGTCTCCAGAACTGGACGCAGTACTCCAGATGGGGTCTCACCAACTGTTTGTACAGAGGGATAACAACTTCCTGTTTTATGCTGTTGATGCCTCTCCATATACATCCCAGTATCCACCCAGCCCTCCCTACTGCCTTCTCACATTGCTTACCAACCTTAAGGTCATCTGATATGATTACCCCCAGGACTCTTTCCATTTTTGTGTTGTTACTGCCCCCCACCCCATTGTGTATTCTTCCCCTGGGTTTGTGTTTCCCAGGTGCATTATTTTGCACTTCTTTGCATTGAATCCAAGTTGCCATACTTCTGACCATTCCTCTAACCTTTCCAAATCCCTTCTCATCCTTTGCACACCCCCTTGTGTATCAACCCTGTTGCAGATTTTTATGTCATCTGTAAAGAGGCATACCTTTCTTTCCAGTCATTCTGCAATGTCACTTATAAAGACATTAAAAAAGACTGGACACAGTACTGAACCCTGCGGTACCCCACCAGTAACCCTCCTTTCTTCAGAGTGGACTCCGTTTACTATTACCATCTGTGTCCTGTTGTCCAGCTATTGTTTTACCCAGGCTACCACCCTGGGACCCACTCCCAGGCTGGCTAATTTGTTTATTAATCTTTTGTGTGGGACTGTGCCAAAGGCAACTTGAGCAGTCACACCCCGCTCTGCTATACAGTTCAAAAAGTCTCACACTAAATTTTAATTAACACCTTATTTCATCTGCCTTTTCAACTTTCAAAAAAGATATCCATTTTTGCCTAGCCTGTTATTTTACTTTAGTTTCAACAACTATCGAGATTTGAACTATTTCCTCTTTTGCTCTCCACTCAGTAATGGAGCAATTCAGGCTGTTAATTTCCTCTGGTATGTTGTGCATTTTCAGAATATCAGACATGACCCTTGTTCTATTATAAAGACTGACAGGCACATAGAAATGAGAAGGCTATAAAGGGTCAACTGATAAACAAAGAGCTATTTTTTTCTAGCAGAGCAATATAATCAATAAAAATGATGTAAAATACCCCCAAAAAACTACTTTTCTTTATTTCTCTTCTCATCAAAAAAAGGGGGACATTCTATAATTGCAATATGCCATGAGAGGGTATGGGTGATGCCAGGATTTACCCACGCCTGGTGTGGTTTACTCACTTGGTCTGCGGCCTCATAACCAGACAACGCACCAGGCATGGGTAAATCCTGGTATCACCCACACCCTCTCATGGTATTCTGATTAAATGAATGGGAGGGGGAAGCGGGCAGACAAGGGGTGAGAGCAGGTGGACATTTGAACTGGTGTGGTTGCCCCTTCTGTCACCAATTTAATCCCTAATCATAGCAGCTGAGCACAAGAAACACTCTAATGAAGAAAAAAAAAGAAGCACTCACCAAACGTAGTCCTCTTTTTTACAAATGACACAAGTGAGTGAGGCAAGCAGGTGGGGGAAACGAGCAGGTGGATGCTTCAGTTGGTTCTGTCACCAATCTGACCCGTGATTCAAAAGCTTGAGCAGAAGAAACACTTACATGAATAAAAAAAGGAAATAAAAACTTAGCCCAATTTACTGCTTTAGTGGTCAGGGAGGGACGAACAGTATAAAACTACCAAAGTTAAAAAAAAAAAGCTACAACTACAGAATCTACATTAGGTCATAAGACCTAAAGCAAAACAAGGAATTTAATCTAGTACCAGTACCTGGAAGTACTACTTTAGGTTAAATACAAACATTCATTTGCATTTTTACATTTAAAAAAATGTGTATACTTCTTTTAAAAATAACAGACTGTTGCAGATACCATGCCAGAAAAGCCATGCTGACTTGGTGTCTAGGCTCTCCCATTTGAAGCAGCTTGCTGACTGCAAGCATCATTAGGTGCATGACGCCATTCACATCATGACGTTACACGCTTACATTTTTTTTACCTGATCGAAAACAGGGTACTAAAGTAAGAAAATATCCAGGACTATCAAGAAAACTAATAAAGATAAAAAGATTAATTATATAGCCAGAGCATATACAGGGCTGCAAGGCTTGGTGGAGTCAGGCTTAAAAAAAAAAAACACAGACATTTAGGGATTGTAGGGCTTGGGTCAGCCTGAGTATGTAGGAGCCCTGGATATTTGGGACTTGCATTTTTAGTGCTGAGTGCTCAGCCATGGGTGTGTAACATCATGATTCAAGCAGAATTATGACATCACCAGAAGGCACACCATGCATGGGCTGACACCTACAGGCAGCAAACTGCTTCAAAAGTGAGAGTCTAGATGCCAAGCCAGCATAGATTTTCTGGCATGGCATCTGCCATGATCTGTTTTGGAGACCTCTGAAAGAGGCTGAGTATCTATTAGAGATGTTTGCTTTACTGAATCATTAAGTTATAGCAACTGAAGCTGTTTGTAACACTGATAATGAAATACTATGCTGCTAAATATTTAAAGCTGTGTTTTAAGGTGTGTAACATGGCTTGCTGTAAAACTGCACTTATATAAATTTCTAATGCTTATTATACAGGTCCCTTCTCCTTAAAAGAACACAGTTTCATGTGTGAAACATTGGAGTCTGAGGTGAAGAGTGGAACTGTGTGAAAACTAAATGAATTAAGATACAGAAGAACGGTTGAGAGACACTCTATAATGTAAAGCATTGTGGGAAGCACATGCAATTCACCAAGAAAGAATTTGGACTGGCTCTACTTAGTGCATGGTGCCAAATGGCCTTTCACACAATCTGCAATTCTGAAAACAGAAGACGCAGACACGTGTTTCATCCTACACAATACTCATCAGTGTGCCTCATCTGCAGGGTTCAATCTTAACATTGTTTTACTAGCCCTGAACCTAGTGCAAATTGACCAGGGCTAGTGCAGCTAACCCTCTATTTGTCCGTCTTGACTAGTGCAGGTTTTTCATGGCTGTTCATGAAGTTGAAAAAGTCCCTGCTTTAGCACATTGTAGTCCTTTTGCCAGTCTCCCTCATTGTTCCAGGTGGCCTGGCATGATTAACAGCTCATTAAGAGCTGCAATTATCTGGCAGTCCAACAAAAGACTTGATGTGAGTCACTATCACTCAGTTGTTAGGACATTCAGCTAGTATGCATGCTGTGATCAAGGGTAGAGTGGTTAAGTCACTAGCTTCCAGTTTGCTGAGCTTATCTTTGATTTCTCCCACAATATTAAGATCAGTGTGCCTCATTTCCCAGCATTTCAAGTGTCTGTATCAAACACTGCAGTGACAGAATGCTATGATGTACGCACCATCTGCCCAGCCAGGTGGTCTCTCAACTCTACACTTTCCATGGACACCACTGCAGACTAGACTCTGAAGTAGCCATCCATAGATCCATAACTGCCATTACTGACTGGTGTAGGGGTCCACAGCTCATTTTAATGGATCACACTGGTCAATGCCCTCTATGCAGTACCACCTTTACACCACCCAGCATGTCATTTCATCCCAAAAACAATGCTTTGGAGCATGTATGGTACAAAGCAAAACCTTGGTCAAACATAATTTGAAAGGTTAAAATAGGTATTCCTGGTGTGCATAGAGCATCCTATATAGAAAGAGAGGTAATACAGCATCATGCCTGTATACTGCTCTCCCTTTGACTGATGAAAGGACACTGTTATGAAAAATCTGTTGTTAGGGCACAGCATGTTAAACCAATACTTTTGTGCCTCGTATATATAAACAGATATGTCAAAGTTTCTTACATCCCAAGCCCCCTGTGTTTAACTTTCTCCAAAGAAATCCTAGAACTGCCCCTGTCTCACTTCGCAGTGTAAGAAAACTTTCAGAAGTGCAGGTCTGGTTAATCACAGGGTGGGGGATGAGAGTGTCTTTCTCTGCCTGACTCTGCACATTGCTCTGCAGGTCAGGGTTGGACTGGTGAGGTGTATGATGATGTTGGCTGTTGTGTGCAGAGCTAGAACTGCTTGATTGAACATATGCTATTATGGTATTCTCTGATTTGGTGAGGAGAGGGTGAAGAAACAGGAAGCAAGGGGCACATGGTAAAAAACAGTGGGGGTACACACTGCATGTGATTGGATTGCAATCTTTTTTTACTGGGGCAAGAAGCAATATGGGAGCAGGAACCTCAGCACAAAATCCTTCCTGCTGATGAGAATAATATAGCTCATACTGAGACAACTGCTGTCCGGGAGTGGGGGATGGGGGGATAGCGGGATCGTGGGACATGCAACTGATTAAGCAGACTGTTGCTTGAGTGCTTTGGGACACCCACAGGATCAGCCACTCTTTTGTGAGGTACATGTCATGCATTGTACTGCTGCAACTCATGCCACCAAAGGAGTCACTGCCATTGCTTCTTGGGCTACATGAAGATGATCTCACAGTCTGGGTGCCCACTGTGGGGCTGCTACTTGCCATAGAAATGGAGAGTGCTACCTTGTCCAGTTCCATGGGGCTTATGCTGCACAAGGCTAGGTGCTCACTGCTGCCATTCTGCTGCCTTGATACTTAACTTTATTAATTTACTGCAGCAGCACATAAATCTTCTGTTGCACCTTGTCCTGTGGTGAATCTTTTCATCTAGCATTCCCCATGTTACAATGTCCCACTGTAACAATTAGTTATAAGCTATTTCTTGATATGAAAAAATGGCTGCCACTACATTTTCAAGATTGGTAAATGCAAGATAATTAGTAGGTGACATGTATTTTATGGATCAGATTAAACAACATGTTAGGTCATAAAATTTTCCATGATGTAATCCCATTTTATCTTCAAAAAACATATGTAGTATATCTTGAATTTAATTTGTTTTCTTTATGATTAAACCACGCAAAATTTAAAATTCCTAAAACCAAAAGTAAAGGTTAGGAATGTTCTGCCACAATATAATCATCAAAGAAACAACTGTTTGCTTTCAAATCTTCTGCTGCTATATATTATAAAAATGCTATTCATTGTATTTGTCTTTATTGTGTTTAAGCAGTGTATGTGATTGCAACATTATAACTAACAACATATTCCTATCCATTTCACACACTTTACAGAAGGCAGATTCTACTACAGTAGCAGCATATCCATGTTCTCTGAACCTTCTACTAAGTTCAGAAGCTTCACATAAAAAAAAGTTGATTTTCCATGCAGTTTCTCTTTAAACAGAGAAATTGCCCAAATGGTGAATCAGTGGTAGGGTCTCCCTTTGGGCTGTCAACCCTAATGCTTACAGCACCACCCCAAGCCCATTGCCTCATCTCCAAAGCAGGAGGTACAACTCCAAGTCAGTGCATCATAGAGATAACTCTTCAAAGGTAGAGAAGTATGTCTCACCACATGTTGCCAAAACAATCTGTTGTAGCTTTCTTCATGCAGGGTTTCGTGTTTGTCTTTCCTGATTCCCTGAAACTATTTTAGTCAGGATAAGAGTTGGATACATTTTTATTAATATGAATTACAACACTAAATACAATTTTCTACTATATTATTTAGAACAGTTTTGAGTTAAAGTAAAGCCTTTATGTCAACTTGAAATTCACAAATTAAACTGAATGATCATGAACCGGCTGCTGAAGAAATAGTAATATTGCCAGGAGAGGGTATGCTTAAAGCTTGAAATGAGTCCCCTCTATTCTCTTCAGTCTACATTTGTGTTGTTTCAAGCCACTTTCCACCCACAATAACCCAACAAATAATTTGTTAGCCTCTATGAAATTAGAAAAGGTCCAGTACTGCTCAAAGGGTCAGAAACAAAACTTTAGTATAATGTTATCTCCTATACAAAAGGGGGCATGGACAACATTACAGCTTGAAAATTAAATTAAAAGCAATAAACCTGGCTTCTGCACATGCATGGTTCTAATTTTGGAGAGGTTTCCCACAGTTTCTTCACCCTTCGCCATCCTTTTAGCAACCAATAAATGTTTCTGTTGCTCTTACAGGCATGACAACCAATGAAAGAAATCAAACAGCATTCACTCATTTTGGGCTATAAAACTTATGCATGTCCCACCTCCCAAAGCTTTTGCTATGAGAAATGGTCACCGCATACTCCTTATTGTGATCACAGACGGAAACTTGTTCACTAGTTCAAATAATGTAGGGACAGTTCTGTAAGGAGGCAGAAAAGTGAAATTACATTTGCCTTGCCATTTATTTTCAGCAGTTTATCGTCTTTGGAGTTGCCCACATTTCTATATAGAATAATACCATGTATATGGTATCCAGTCACTATCAAACACATGTAGTGGTTAGTTGGTTTCTATTGGGTTTTGATAGACTTGAATTTCTGATTGAAAATTTTTAATACATTGTTTTTACTATTTCCATCATGATTTGTTCCCATAAGCACCCCCCACACACACACACACACAAGCATGCACACATCTCCCCCCACACACACATGCTTCAACCATCATGGATCTGGTCCTATGGATTTTGTTTTCCAGTTGTTTAACCAGGTGAGACACGCTAAGCTGAAACTTTTTTACAGGTGCAACCTGGGAGCACAGGGAAGTTAAGTGACTTGCTCAGGATCACACAGTATATGCAAGTGGAGGCTGTGGGATTCAAACCCAGGTCTCCAGATTTGCAGCTCAGAGCCTTAAACCACTGTGCTATTCTGCCTGTACTGCCTCCCCTTGCATCCCTAAGCTACTCTGTGGTAACCATCACTACTGCAGGCCAAGCAAAGAGCACTGGGAGGAATACATAGTGTCATCCAAGGAGCAGAGCAGAGATGCTGATCAGAGCATCCATCAGGTCACTGATCCTAGATGGACAGTAATGGACTACATCTACCAGGCCACCAAGCAATATTGGCTCATCTTCAGGGAATTGTAGGAGGCTCCTCAGCAGCACAGCTCCCCTCCTACTATTTACCAGGGTGCATCCGTGCCATGGAAGATGCCACTCTCTCTCTTCCCAGAGGGATTTCATATCCCATCAGTCTGAACTGCTCCTCCTGGTGCTGGCCCAACTAGAATCCTAGGCGTAGGATGTCAACATGGTCCCCTACATGGATGCAGTTGGGTATGGTGTATTTTGTAATTTGGGTCTGCAAAAATAGTTGTATTCATTTTCATGGAGGAGGTGATCATGAAAAACTGTTCTGAACTCATTTAATAGTAATACCTTCAGTCACTGCAAGCATAAATCCCACATAGTCTACAGTGATCCATTCTGACACACTATTTTAGATTATAAGCACAATACAAATAGTTTAAACTTTTAAAATGTCCCATCAGATTAGTTAATTCATTATGAAGAATAGTTTTGTAAGCTCACAGGATTTTCTGAAACTGTCTTACCTCCATTGATTGAAGTATTCAGAGTCCCGGTACAACAAATTTGTCCAATGTCCTTTCTCTCTCAGAAGTCCAATACAATTCTGCAGACTTTTGTGTGGAGTCATATCAAGAGCTTGTCAGCTTGTCACAAAGGCAGCTAGAATGAGAGGGGCAATATTCTGTAAGCTTGTGAAGGTTTACATTTATCATGACGTCACTGCTGTGTCACAAAAGAGAAGATTATTGCAATTTTATCAAGATATATTTGAATTGGGAGGAAAGTTCTCTGTCCTATATCCTTGTAATGCTTGAGTCATTTTGAGCAAAACACACATAATTTACTTTGCTGCAGAACAGTTGTCTGAGTATATAGGAAATCAACAAGCTGTGCCAACAGTAGCAGATGATAAATCAATGGATTTACTGTAACACTAGAAACCTAACAGCATCCAGAATCACATGAATCACCAGTCCCAGTGGCATCAGGACAACCCATGGAAGCAACTGAGTAGAATGATTATACTTATTCTACATAGTAGACTACGAATGTTGACATTTTAGGAGATAGTCTGTGTCCTCTTTATGTCATAGAAACACAGACATTAGAATTTAATTGTAGGAAAGGACTGCTGAGCCCATCTTGTCTGCCCAGCTGTCCCCTACCTTTCCTGACTGTGAAGATCTGATCTCCATTTCCTCTCACCACCCAGCATCCACTCTAACATGCCCTCATGTCTATCCCATGCATGCTTGAAGACACCCACTATTCTGGCTCCCACTGTTTCTGCTGGTAATCTATTCCAAGCATCAACTACCCTTTCAGTGAAGAAATACTTTCTCACATCACTCCTGAACTCTCCCAACCATCATTGTATAACCCCTGGCTCTAGTGCCTGCTCTCATTTGAAAGGGGCTGTCTATCTGTACCCTATTCACTCCTTTCATGTACTTGTAGGTCACTCCTTTAATGTACTTGTAGGTCCTTATAATATCCCCTTTCACTCCTTTCTTCTGGGGTATACATGTTGAAATCCTTCAATCACTGTTCAGTTTTTTTTGTACAAATTGTGTACCATTTTAGTTGCCCTCCTTTAGCCCGCCTCTACTCTGCCTATGTTCTCTTTGAGGTGTGGTCTCCAAAATTATACACAGTACTCCAGGCACAGTTGCACCAGTGAGATATATAATGGCAAAACCACTTTGGTTTTCCTGCTGGAGATACCCCTACCTATACAACACAGCATTCCATTTACCATAACCAACCACTTTGTCACACTGCCCTGCCACCTTAACATCCTCTGATATGATAATCCAAGGTCTGTTTCTTTTTAGTGTCTGTTAGTAGTCCCCCCATCATATACTCAGCTCAGGCAGTTTTATGTCCTAGGTGCATTACCTTACACTTTTTGGCATTGAACTGCAACTGCCATGTTTCTGACCATTCATAGGTATCATAGATGTATTCAAGCCAAAGATAGAAGTTCTACCCTATAAGGCTTGCCAACCAATTTTATTAAAAAAGAAATTTGTTATTTCCAAAATACAAATCTATCACAGTTTTGAACTCATTCATCGTGGTACTGTTCACAAGTTTAGTTGGTAAGTTATTCCAAACTCCAACCACTCTGAAACTATACCAATATTTGTGAAAATTATGATCCCAAGTTTGTTGACATAATAGTTTCATATGTTTTCTTGTGCTAGTTCTACCATGGTTATGGATAAAGCCCAATTCTTTCAACAACACTTCATCCTTCATGCTCTTGTATAGAAAACATAGATCACCCCTTAGTCTGCGATAATACAGTGAATAAAGATTCAAACTCACTAATCTATCATAGTATGTTTTATTATTCAATCCCTTTATTTGTTTAGTTAATTTTCCCTGAACCCCCTCAATAGAAAGTATGTCTTCCCTGTTTTGGGGTGACCAAACCTGGACACAGTACTCCAAGTGAGGCCTTACCAGTGCAGTGTAGAGTGGGATCAACACTTTTCTGTCTCTGCTCGCTATGCGTTTGAATATACAATTTCAATTTTGAATTGCTTTCTTGAGTTGGTTCCTGCAATGCGCTCTAAATTTTAAATCTTTTGTAATTGTGATACCCAGGTCTCTTTCCTCTGTAACTACCCCTAAGGTGGTATTATCTAATAGGTAGGTTTCTTCCTTATTATTCTTACCCAAGTGCATAACCTTGCACTTCGTTTTATTTAATACAAGTTTGTTAAGGCTAGTCCATTCATATATTGAGTCCAATGTATGCTGTAGTGCTGTTCTTTGTTCATCATTATTTACAACTAACCCCAGTCTGCAGTCGTCAGCAAATTTATACATCCATATACTATTATTTCTAATTTTAAACGAAGCAATGTATATGTTGAATAAGCTAGGTCCCAACACTGAACCCTGAGGGACTCCACTAGAAATGGGAGCCCAGTCTGAATGTTCCCCATTTATGACCACCCTCTGCCTTCTGTCCCGTAGCCAGTTTGAGACCCATTTGCAGATGTTACTAGGCAGTTTAATGTTTTCCAGAACTGACAATAATTCCCTATGTAGCAATTTGTCAAATGCCTTAGCAAAATCAAGAAAAACCACATTCACAGAGTTCCCAGCATCCATTTCCCTATTCACTTTTTCATAGAAGGATAGTAGATTGGTCTGGCATGATCTATTCTTTATAAATCCATGTTGTAGAGGATCTATCATATCCTGTCCCTCCAGATGTTCCATTAGGATATCTTTGATTATTCCTTCCATAAGTTTTCCCAGTATTGAGGTCAAACTAATGGGCTGAAAGTTTTCTGGTATGGTACTGGGTCCTTTTTTTAAAATAGGCACGATGTTTGCTAATTTCCAATCATAAGGAACTAAACCCATGTTTATAGATGTTTGAAAAATGTATGTTAATGGATGTGCCAACACATCTGCCAGTTCCCTCAAAATCCTAGGATGTATACCATCTGGACCGGGGGATTTATTAACATTAAGTCCAACTAGTTGTTTATATATATTATCAGGGTTCAATATTATGGTCCCAGGTTCAGAGGGTCTACTAATATTATATGCATCTGTATCATTAGGGTTATAGACTGAACAAAAATATTTATTCTGGATATTAGCCATTTGTTGGTTAGTAGCTGTAAGTCCTGCCTCAGTGAGAAAAGGGCCTATACTATTTGGGGTCTTTCTTTGATTATTAATATATGAAAAGAAAGCTTTTTTATTATCTTGTACCCTATTGGCAAGATTGATCTAACATTGGGCTTTAGCTTTTCTAATATTTACTTTTACTTTTTTGAGACATTCCTTATATTCAGTATTTAGTTTTGTTGATTTGGAAACTTTTAGCTTCTTATATAGTCTATTTTTTATTGATTAATTTTTTAATTGTTGCAGAGAGCCAGGCAGGTTTTATAGTCCTATCCCTATGATATTTAATGGTGACAGGTATAAATTCAGTAATTAAGTTCTCTATCTTGGTTTTAAGGGAATCCCACATGGTTTGTAAGGATTTGTTAGCAAATTCCGATCCCCAGTCCCAGATTCCTAATTTCATTTTCATTTTTTGGAAATCAGCTTTCCCAAAATTTAGCTTAGTGGTAACTCCCATAGGTTTAATAAATTGGGTTTCTTTTATATTAAATAGAACAGTATTATGGTCACTGTTACCTAAGGGAGTACCTATTTCCACTGAATTAACTACGTCCCCCATATTGGTAAAAATTAAATTGAGAATATTATTACCCCTTGTATTTTCTAGGACCAACTGCTCAAGTCCCCCATGATCCATGGTGTCTATATACTGTCTCTCAAGGGGGCATGTACCTGTACCTTTGGCCCAATCAATATTGGGTAAGTTAAAGTCATCAGTTATCAATAGCCTATTAGTAGGATCCAAATTTCCTAGAATGCTCAATAAGGTCTTATCATCATCTTGTGACATAGACGGGGGCCTGTATAGGAGACCCAACATAATTCTGGGTCCGTTAGTTGGAAGTAATTGGACCCATAGAAGTTCAATTGGACCTACATCCCATTTCATTTCTTCAGAAACAATATCCTCATGAATATATATTTCCAATCCTCCACCCTTTCTATATTTTCTACAGTGGGAAAATAGTTTATACCCCTCAATTTCTTTTTCCCATTTATCTTTTTCATCCCACCATGTTTCAGTAATTAAAGCAATATGTATTTTGTTTCTATGCAAAATTATGTTAAGCTCATCATATTTGTTCTGCAAGCTTTGGGCGTTAAGGAGAATTGCATTCCATCCCAAGATATTTAGAGGGTAGATGAAGTTCCATTTAAGTTATTGTTGACTGTGCCCCCCCCCCGAGCCAGTTTAAATGGAATTTGGTAACCTCCTGAACCTTTTTACCTAGGATCCTTACTCCAGCATAATTTAGATGGATACCATCATTTCTATATAGGGATATTCTATTGAATGTCTTTTCATTGTCCATAAAGCCTATCCCTTCTTCTACACAGAATCGTCTAAACTTACCATTAATTATTGTTATCTGTTTGTTTCTAAATGCTTTATTTCCCTGCATAGGAATTATTCCAGAAATAATAATTTCACCTCTATGATTTCTGACTGTATCAACAATGTACTTAAAATCCTTTTGCATATAATTCCAATTGGTTTTACCCACATCATTAGCCCCCATGTGTAGGAGAACCAAGGGGGGTGACTGTATTTTCAAATAGTCCTTCCAATAATCCTACTATATCATGTATTTTAGCTCCAGGTAAGGAGCTAACTGTAGTATGTTCATTATGATTAAAGCATACTTGGGTATCAATACCTTTGATAATTGAATCTCCAATTATCAGGATATCCCTTTCTGTAGGTTTACTTTTTCCAAGTGATTTTAATTTAACTGGGTAAGTGGTATTAAATGAATTAGTGCCATCAGGGTTAATAAAATCTCGTTCCTTTTGTACTTCCAATCCTCCTATGGAAATGCTGGTGTTTTTCCTTTCTTGCCCATTATTGTCTAATGCCTTGGGAGGTTCTTGTGGGTGTTCTTTGTTTTTATATATTGCAGATTTATTTGGTGATGTATGGGATCCCCTATTAACTTGCTGTTACTAAATTCATCCAGGGTATCAGGTGCAACCATAGCGAGGCACTCAAATCTATTAATTAATTCCAATGTCGGATTTGGCTGAATTACTACATTCATATCGTGAATGGATGCGCCACTAATTTCATTTTTGCCAATTGAATGTTCTTGATGCTCTGTTTTATTTAAGACCATAGATTGTCTATTGCTAACATCGCACACTGCTTTATTTATATATTCCTCTAGTTTAGATATATCTTTATATGTTTGTAATCTGGTTTCAAGATCAAGTACCTCCTTAATTAAACCAGAGTTTTTAATGCATTTATCACACATAAACTCTATATTAGTAACCTCCTACACGTACATAAGGCATTCCCGACATGTTTTTTTGCCTTTCAGCTTTCTTTGTCTTGTTTGAGCCGTATCAGTGTTTAAACCTACTTACCAACCCTATTATTATGTCTCCTGTGTAGTGAGATAGTTTGTCACCCAGTGATTCCCAGTGTCCCCAGCGGACACAGCAGACACGTGACACGCATGTCTCTGCGCGCATCTCCGTGTGTGACAACGCACTCCACTCGGCTCGCTCTGCTCACCGGAGAGGCTGTTTTTAGGTGTGTACCCCGGAAGTAGCCTGAGAATCCCTCGTACCTCTTAGTTCCCAAAGATTAAAAAGTTTCAGTCCAAAAGTATATCAGAGACCTATCTAAGGTCTAGAAGTGCCTCCTAGAGTTTTAAAATGCAAAATAACTAACAACGAATAGTTTGTAGTTCGTTGCTTCATTTAATGAACTACAAGCTCTCTTCCTGCTTCTGGTCGGTCTCAGGGCTCAAAGTGGAACAAATAATAATTAAAAAGAACGTGTATTTTTACTTAATCTGCCTTAAAAATTGCACTCAGGTATTATTCTCAATTGCACAGTTTCAGTTTCATTAATTCAGTATATTTGCTATCGCTCCGCTCGCCGGAGAGGCTGTTTTTATGGTGTGTACCCCGGAAGTAGCCTGAGAATCCCTTGTACCTCTTAGTTCCAAAAGATTAAAAAGTTTCAGTCCAAAAGTATATCAGAGACCTATCTAAGGTCTAGAAGTGCCTCCTAGAGTTTTAAAATGCAAAATAACTAACAACGAATAGTTTGTAGTTCGTTGCTTCATTCAACGAACTACAAGCTCTCTTCCTGCTTCCAGTCGGTCTCAGGGCTCAAAGTGGAACAAATAATAATTAAAAAGAATGTGTATTTTTACTTAATCTGCCTTAAAAATTGCACTCAGGTATTATTCTCAATTGCACAGTTTCAGTTTCATTAATTCAGTATATTTGCTATCGTTCCGCTCGCCGGAGAGGCTGTTTTTATGGTGTGTACCCCGGAAGTAGCCTGAGAATCCCTTGTACCTCTTAGTTCCCAAAGATTAAAAAGTTTCAGTCCAAAAGTATATCAGAGACCTATCTAAGGCCTAGAAGTGCCTCCTAGAGTTTTAAAATGCAAAATAACTAACAACGAATAGTTTGTAGTTCATTGCTTCATTCAACGAACTACAAGCTCTCTTCTTCTCAAGATCCCTGCACATTTTTTACACCCCGTCTTTAGTGTCCAGCCTATTGCAGATTTTTGGTATCATCTGCAAAAAGACACACTTTTCTTTCTAGCTCTTCCACAATGCCTCCTATAAAGACAATAAAGAGGGCTGGAACCAGTACTGAGCTCTGTGGTACCCCACTCATCACATTTCCTTCTTCAGAGTGAGTGCCTTTTACTATCACTCTCTACTTCCTATCCTTTAGCCAAATTTTAACCCAGTTTACCACTATGGATCCACTCCTAGATTGTTCAGCTTCCTAATCAGCCTTCTATGTCGTAGCGCATCAAAGGCCTTACTGAAGTCAAACAGGCCACATCCACTGCTCCAGCTTCATTGGCTTCCCTTGTCATGCAAAGAAATCTGAGATTCATTTGACATGACCTCCCCCTCATGAATTTATGTTCTCTGTGGTCTTGCAGCTCATTTGATTCCAGATATTCTATCATTCTTTCTTTCAGTCATTTTTCGATCAATTTCCTCACCACTGAAGTGAGACTGACTGGTCTATAGTTGCCAGCCTCCTACCTGCTGCCTCTTTTATGTACAGAAACAACATCAGTCCTTCTCCATTCCTCTGGGACCTCTCCAATTTTAAATGAGTTGTTGAACAAGGCTGTTAATGGGGCCACCAGCATTTCCCAAAGTTTTTTTAGGTTCGTGATCTGAATCCTACCTGGTCCCAAAGCCTTATACACCTTAAGGTTTACAGGTTCTTTCAGCACTCTTTTCTCTGAAAATGGACTTGTGGCCACCCCATCTTTCCCCAATCTCTGTCTCTCCCTAGTGGTCCATCCTCTCCACTCTCCAGTGCAAAGTCTGAGCAGAAGTACCTGTTTAAAATGTCAGCTTTATCTTGGTCTCCTTCTACACAACATTGCGCTTTCACCCTTCTGTTATGCTACCTTTGTTTTAGCCAGGTTTCATAGAAATGTAAAATTACACATACCCCATAATGCAAAGCATTCTGGGAAGTACACGAAAATCCCCGTGAAATAATTTAAACTGGTTCTCTTCATGAAAGAGTGTAATATGACAAATGGCCTCTCATACACTCTGTAAAGGCTCAAAATAGAAGACACAGACATATGTTTCATAAAAGGACTCATCAGTGTGCCTGATCTGTAACAGTCCAGGGCAAGGATGAACCAGTCATAATTTGGTTTTACTGGGTTGGGTCATGTCCAGCCCAATATAGGAAAATAATCTAAAAGACAAAGACTCTCAGCATAAAATCACTGAGTGAAGGGTTACCTGAAAGGGCACTGACAAAATTACACATATCTCTATAATGCAAAACACTATAGGAAGTACATGCAATTCACCATAAAATAATTTAGACTGGTTCTACTTCAAGCAAGAGTGCATGGTGCCAAATGGCCTTTCACAAAATCTGCAATTCTGAAAATAGAAGACACAGATATGTGTTTCATCTTACACAATACTCATCAGTGTACTTCATCTGTATCATCCCAGGGGAAGGATGAATCAGTCATATAGTATTTTGGTCTTATTAGTTTGGGTCATAGTATGCTGCCCAAAACAAGAAAGTAATCTAAAAGACAAAGAACCTCAACACAAAATCCTTCCTGCTGTTGAGAATAAAGCAGCTCATACTGAGACAACTGCTGTCCTGGGGCGGAAGGGGAGTAAAATAGGGGGACATGCAACTGATGAAGCAGACTGTTGCTGGGGTGCTTTGGGACACCCATAGGATGAGCCACTCCTTTGTGAGGTACAGGTCATGCAATAGATTGCAGCAGCTGATGCCACCAGAGGAGTCACTGCCATTTCTTGTTGGGCTACATCAAGATGATCTCATAGTCTGGGTGCCTACTGTGGGACTGCTACTTGACATGGAAATGGAGAGTGCTGCCTTGTCCGATGCCATGGAGTTCATGCTGTGAAAGGCTGGGTGCTTACTGCTGCCATTCTGCTGTCTTGATACTTGACTTTGTTAATTGACTGCAGCAACACAGAAATCTTCTGTTGCACCTTCTCCTGGTGTGATTCTTTTTCATCTATTGTTTCCCATGTTACAATGTCCCACTGTAACAATCAGTTATGAGCTATTTCTTGATATGAAAAAAATGACTGCCACAACATTTTCGAGAATGGTATATGCAAGGTAATTAATATGTGACATGTATTTATGGATCAGATTAAACAATATTTTAGGTTATAACAGTTTCCATGATCTAATGCCACCTTATCTTCAGAAAAAGTACACAATGCATCTTGAATTTTCTTCGTATTCTTTATGATTAAGCCAAACAACATTTAAAATTCCTAGAACTAAAAGCGGAAGTTAGGAATGCTATGCCACAATCTCATCATCAAAGAAACAACTGTTCCCTTTTAAATCCCCTGCTGCTATAAATTTTAAAAATGCATTTCATTGCATTTGCATGTCTTATTTTATTGTATCTAAGTAGTGTATGTGATTGCAACATTATAACTTGTACCTTATACTGTTCATGGGACCCACTGAAAATGAGATGGATATCCACCTCAGTGGGGTTTTCTAATTTTTAAATAAATATTTCACATGTTTTTTTACAGTCAATCAAGATTGTGGGAAGCCTACAGGGTGGAGTGACATTATTGACTGTAACCTGAAATGTTTCACTTAAAAACATAGATTTTTGTCAGCAGAAAGGGACCTTTAGGCCCATCCAGTCTGCCACTTGCCCCTGCCTATTCCATGACCACTGACCCTAGCTGGTCATAGATGTCACCCCCTTCTCCCATTCCTCTATTTCATATGCTCCTGTGCCTATCCCACACATGGATGAGGCTCTCCACACTCTTTGCCACCACTACCTCCTCCGGCAGGCTGTTCCAGTCATCTATCACCCTTTCCATCAAGAATTCTTTCCATACATCTCTCCTAAACCCCCCCTCCTTCAGTTTAATTGCATGCCTCTTGTTGTATTGTCTTCCTTTCTCTGAAATATATGCTCCACTTGCACCTTGTTCACTCCTGTGAGGTAATTTAAGTTTCAGTCATGTCCCCTTTTGCCCTCCTGTCTTCCAGGGCATGCATATTGAGTTCCTGCAGCCTTTCCTCATATGGCTTCTTGTGCAACCCCCTTACCCTTTTGGTTGCCCTCCTCTATACAGACTCCACCCTTTCAATATCTTTACAGCGGTGTGTCCACCAGAACTGGACACAGTGCAACAGGTGGGGCCTCAACAGTGAGCAATAAAATGGTAGCATCACCTCTCTCCTCCTTGTTCTGTAGATGGATTTGGTTTCAATTCATGTGATGCTGCTATGTTATTAATCTAGAATATTATGTCATTTCATATTCTTGTAAGCTGAAAACTGATAGTGTATTGTTTCAAAATAAACTGCTCTTCATTTGCACTTAAATGCAATGCCTCTGTGTGTGCAATAATACATGACAGGGTGTGTGTTAGCTGAGAGATATACAAACTCCTCCATTGCATATAGAGTCACGAGGCTGTGGGCTGAATGCTCCATAGTACACAATGGAAGAGTGCCCACATTTCCCAACAAATGCAGTACCCTGTTCTGTATTATTGCACTTGTAAAATACCTTGCTACTAAGGTTTTGGCTTACAGTGTGTTTGTGACTACATCGATACATCCACAGGAGGATGCACAGTGTGTAGGAAGTTGCATTTTGTATTGGCTGAAGTATAGTGCAAATGCTTAGGACAGAACTGAGAGCATCAGTAGGGGAACATGTAGGCATGACTAGTCTCCAGAAAGGTATAGGTGATTGGGGAGATATAGAGGGAATAGAACTGGAAAGGTTAGAGGATGTGAAGGTAAGCAAAGCTTGGCAGTGGGCAACAAAAGCAATTGCAGAAGAGGGTAGGCAGTGCTGAGCTGATCAATTTGAAACCTTCTACCCCAGAGGAAGAGGAGCACAATGGAGAATAGCTAGTGCAAGGTGGTGCATAGATAGAGGAGAGGAAAGGGATGTTACATGAGGTAGTATAGATTAGTAATCCTTTTTTGCCACTGTATATAGATGCTGAAGGGTATACCTCATTTAGATTGCAAGTGGAAGAGGAGTGGAAAGACATTGATTATAATTCAGGTGCAACTTCTGGAAGAAAGGAGGTAAAATTGAAAGGAAGTGACAAAGTAAGAATCTTGGGTCATTTGAAGGAGGGAAGAAAGAGGGAGGTGGTGGGGTTACAAGTGAATGAAAAACAAATGGAGGCAAAAATAGAGTGGATGAGGTAGGGATGGGGGGGAAATCAGATCACAGGGAGATAATGGTGTGCAGGCTAAGAGATAGGCTAAGATAATGGGAAGGGTCAAACAGTGAGGTGAAGCCAAATCTTACAGGAGCTTAGGAAGGTAAGGTAATAAAAAAGTAGTAACAAAATGGTGATTGTCATATGGACTCACTGGCAATGGTAATTGGTTGGTCTGAAGGAGGTAGGAGACAACAAGAAAGGAGAGTGGTATGTCTCTCTGGAATGACAGTGGGCCAAATTCATCCACTGTTGCACTCATTCATGCAGGGGTGGGTGAGAGGCCACATATGATCATTTACCAGGCTGGGGACTAATGATTTAGCTAGTTGTAAAGTAGGGGTGGTAAATGACTGATTCAGGGAAATTGGGCAGATTCACAAGGCAGAAGCCAAAACTATAGCCTTCTCTGAAGTGCTACCATGTCCTAGAGCCAGTACAGCATGAAAGGATTGAATAAAGGGGATTGATTCTCAAAGCTCCCTGCCAGTGATGCAAGGGGGTTGACCCACAAGGAGTGGCGCAAGGCATGGCTTGTGCCAAAAGATGTGCTGGGAGCAGTTCTTAAAAGCAACCTGCATCAAACACATGCTGTGTGTGCCAAAGTGGGCTTGTGCCATCCTTGTGGCACAAAACGGGTTTCTGTATGGCACTAGGGGGCTTGCAGCAGATGCAAGCTGCCATATCCTTTAATTTGGGATTCTGAAAACTCTTTTCAATTATTTAAAAGAGTGGGGGGAGTTTGTTGTCTCTTAAAAAATGTTTTAATTTCTTTATTTTTATTTTCCTTTGCCCTGACGTTTCACATTAACAAACATTGGCACCTTCTAGCTATAGACAAGGATAATCCACAAAGCCATTTTAGGAGACCCTTAATAACAACTAAGAAGGTAGAAACCCTCAAAGACAAACTAGTAAGGTCTCAGTTCAAGCACCCAGAGAGAAAAAAAAGCACAATTACTGTTAGGCCCCACGAAGCCAGGTATGTCACCATGTGGGCACTGTTCTGTGTGTGGGCATACCTCAAAAAAAGATGTATTTAGACACGCCATACAGGTCAGTTTTTTCCAGTCAGACAAAACATAAACCATTCAACAGAAGAGGTAATATATGTTATTCAATGCCCATGTGATCATTTATATGTGGGCCAAACAACTGGAGCTCACAAGACAAGAATACAAGAACATAAGGGAGACATTAGAAGGAAAGATGAGACATCTCAGGAAGCAATCCATTTCATGCAAGACTAGCACACAGGGGCATCACTTAGGTTTTGGGGAGCTGAGCATGTACCCCCACCAGTGAGAGGTGGAGATTATCAAAAAATTATTGACAAAGCTGAGATGAGATGGATTTTTAAGCTTAGGACCTTGGAAAGAGCAATAGGACTTAACATGGACACAAACTGGAATGCATGTTGGAAGCCAGTAATGGGGTAGTCGCAATTAGATTGTTACAAAAAGTGCAGTAAAAAATAAGCTTGTAAGTGAAAAATATAGTTGATACATTCACTGATACCTTGGATGAACATGTGGAGAGGACCTGCATAATAAAAAATCAGGGCACAATGTGTTGAGTAGAATACAATCCCCCCCCACCTATTTATTGTTTATTCATTTCCTAGGTATTTAAGATACTGCTGTTCTATAGAATAGGTTAAATAGTATAAGTGTGTATGGAAGAATCCAAAAGGATACTAAAGAAATTATTTAAGCCTCCCCCCCGCCCACTGTATGGATTCTAGATCCTTTAAAAAACAAAATGAGTGACCAAGTTTGATATCCTCAAAAACAGGGGCCGTGAACTCCCCAAAACTTTAGTAGAGTAAACACTTTTGAAGTAAGTCAAATGAGTGGCTTTCACTCTGTGGGCAACCCATAGTCCATAGGCAGTAATGTATGGGCCTGATCGTGTAGAAATGCACATGGAGCATTGCTTTTTAGCTCCATGGCAGCAGTCTCATTGTTTTCTATGATGAACACGTCACTAGCTCCCACCATGTGACCACTATGTGATCAGGCCTGAGAGGATAACTGGGCTACACACCAGGTTAACGTCAGTGTTCCACCAGGAAGCAGGAAGCTGAGTGAGCAGCATGAGCGAGAATCCTAAATATACGAAGCATAAACACGCCAGGTAAATCAGTCCTAAAAGGATATAAAATCAACAATAAAAGGAGGCTAGCAGAGAAAAGGAGTTTTTCACAAAAAGAAAGCACAGAATCATTTAAAATAACAAGGACTGTATTTGAATTTTTTTTTCAGACAGAGCGAGCATGCCCAAATGGCTAGTGACCTTTTCTTGCATGAACTGGTGGAACTAATAGCAGAATGAAATGGGAAAACTAAGCATTCAGGTACAAAATAACATTGTGTGCAGTATAAATATACATTAAAGCAAAAGTTCTATAACAGGACAGCTAGGAAATTGCAGAGAATGTTAGCAAGAAAGTGTCTTAAAGGGACAGTTATAAAAGAGATTAAATCAGAAGGCATTGTAGCTACGTGTTAAAAACAAGGTAGCAAGTTTATTGTGACATTAAAATACAACATACTGCCTTGGTCTAGGGATGCCCGAAGCAGGGTTTGAAAAATACACTTGCTGTATGAACATAGAAACATAGAAACATAGAATCTGACGGCAGATAAGGACCACTTGGCCCCCCCAGTCTGCCCATTTCCCTACCTACTGGATAAGCTGCAGATCCTAGTTAACCAGCAGCCTACTTCTTCCTACCCCCACCCCTAGAATGGCCTTATGACTGTCCCATGCATGCTTGAATTCCACCACTGTTTTTGACTCCACAACCTCCTCCGGAAGGCCGTTCCATGAAATAGTTTAACCTCATTCAGGGAGGAATAATGAATTATCAATGTTTGTATTATATTCTAGAATCCATGTATATATGCCAAACTTAGCAGCACTGGAATATAGGAAGTAGATGCACTGCGAAAAAGAGTCACTGGTAATGTTTCAAAAGTATGTATGTACATATCTATCTGAACTGTAGCAGTAATGCAGATATGAGATAAAAAAGATTTATTGTATATTTTTTTTATGTTTACAAAACAGCCCTTTGAAAAAGCATTGTGTATGCGAAATGTCAGGCAAAGGAAACTAAAAATAAAGAAATTAAAACATTTTTTTAAGAGACAGCAGACTCCTCCCACTCTTTTAAATAATTGAAAAGTGAATTGGGAAGGAGCATTTAGAAAGATTTTCCTGAAAAAGTAGCCATTGCCCAAGGCACCAAGAACGTTTGATGCAGCAATTCTCAAAACTCTCCTAAAGGACACACTTCTAAGTACCCTTAGACCAGCCAGGGCTGGGCTAATGGTACTTATAAGTGTGTCCCCTGGGAGGATTGTGAGAACTTACGCCACCCCTGAAGCCCACCCTGGGTGGATCTTTCCCTGGTGGTCTAGTGGACCCCCTCACCTATCCATGTTCACCTTTTTATTAAATTTAGTCACGTCCCTGGTGGTCTAGTGGACCCCCTTCCCTAGCCCTGATCCCTTTATAGTTAAATATACTCACATGCCTGTTAGCCTAGAAGACCCCCTTCCTCTCCCCAATCTGCCCGTATGTAACATATAACTTTCCCTGGTGGTCTAGTGGACCCCCCACCCCAGCAAGCAGTGCCCCACCACCCTGCTCCCCCATCCTATTCCCTGAGCCACAGTCTGGCAGAGCTATCTGCTCTTCACCATGGCTGGCCACCAACAGAGCTGTCAATGAGTGTGTCCTGTACAAGTTGATTGTACAGTATGTGCTCATTGACAGCTCAGTTGGCAGCCAGTCATGGCAGAGAGCAGAGAGCTGTGCTGGACACTGGTTAGGGGAAGGGACGGGAGGAGAGCAGGGTGGTGGGGTACTGCCTGCCAGATTAGGAGGAGTGGGGGTTCAACTAGACCAGCAGGGAAAGTTATGTGTTTCATACGGGCAGATTGGGAATAAGGAGGAGGATCCATTAGACCACCAGAGATGTGAGTACATTTAATAACAAGGGGATCAGGGCTGTGGGAGTGCTTCTGCTCTTACAGGAGTGCTGCCCAACCATGTCCACAGCTTGTGGCAAATCCTCCAGATGTGCCATCTGTTTGGCACACAGCCACAGTTGCCGCAAGCCACAGGACTTTGCTGCCAGGACTCTACCAGATAGAGAATCAGGCACAGGGTCCCTGGCACTTCAGCAATCAGTGCAAGCTGCCATTCATGCAGCTTGCAGCACCTTTTAAGACTTGAGCCCAAGGAGTTTAAAGACTGACTCAGGGTCTAGTGCTGGGGGGGAAGGGTTCAGGGTCAGAAGGAGCTGGGAGGGAGTGTGGGGTGATAAGATTCTCTACTCAATGGATAGGGTATACATAAGTAGGAGAGGAACTAGAATTCTGAGTGACAGAATTGGGACTGTATTAATAATAATCTAGATGAAAACTGAAAGGGGACTATCGGGGGCGTATGGCACCCAGGGATTTCCAGAGGAGGGGCTGGTCAGCCACCTCCAAGGGGATGTAAATAGAATAAGGGAGTCAAAATTAGGTGATAAGAGAGAGCGTGGGATGACTTGTGGGTAAAGGGAATATTTAGAAATTGGGCGCAGAGGAAGGAGGGGAAGATAGCAAGTTATAAATGGAAAAAGGGAGTCCTGGGGTCAAGAAATTGAATGAACAAACATGAATGGTGGAGGGTTGTGTCCTTCAATGCAAGAAGTCTAGGAAATAAAATGGTTTATCTGAAAGCCCTTCTGGCAGAAGAAAGGGTGGGTTTAGCTGTAGTCATTGAGATCTAGGCTACCCCAAACCACAATGGTTCCATGTCATAATAGTGATCGCAAAACAGCGATCGTTATTATGGCAATGTATATCACCGAAAAGCAAATCAGTGATATACACTTCAAAGCGACTTGATATCTGGAATGTTAAAAAGTATTCTTGTGGGGGACTGTCCACCTCCCGCACCCCTCTGAATTAAGATTCTCAACTCCTGG
Organism: Neoceratodus forsteri; assembly: GCA_016271365.2. Lineage (NCBI taxonomy): Eukaryota > Metazoa > Chordata > Ceratodontiformes > Ceratodontidae > Neoceratodus > Neoceratodus forsteri. Next base: position 783,900,778 of record CM028133.1, read on the forward strand.
GGGGTGCATGTTGGGGAGGGGGCAAAATCCAGATATTGAAAATAATTAAGTCCTACAGCTGCAGGCAGCGGCAAAATGTACATGGTCCTGGTCCCGAACCCAGTACCTGCTGTGCCAGAGCTAGCCACCTACACCACCACACCACATGGCTAGCTCAGTGGCAGCAGGTACACCAGTCCCCTAAAACCCTTTCCCTGTCCCTCCCCTTCCCCTGACTATTCCCCTTCCAGTTGTCCTTCCTCACTGTCGCTTTCCTGTACAGTCGCTAGTTAGCAGGGTAGCCCAAATGATAGCGTTGAAAATGAGTTGCTATTTTTGTAGTCTCTCATTTTCGGTCGCTATCATCACTGGATACCAACCACAACTGTGAAATTTCCATTCCACAATACACCTTCTTTAGAAAGTACAGGGAAAAATTAAAAAGGAGTAGTGTGTAATTGTACATTACGGGGGCATAACAGTTATAAGAGAGAATGGGGGGGTAATCTAAATGCACTGTGGGTTCAGATGCATACAGCAACTGGAAAGAATTTAAGGTTGGGGTAGTATATTGTACATCTCAACAGGATGAGGAAAAAGACAGAATGATGGGGGACATGATTAGGCAGGCAGCAAACAAGGGAAAGGATGTGACAGTGGGAGATTTTAACTTGCCCAAGACAGATAGGGGTGTACCCTTTGGTGGCCACAGCATGGGACAATTGTTCTTAGATGTAGTACAGGATGGATTGCCAGTCCAAGAGGTAAATGAACCCACTAGGGAATGTGTCATTCTAGATTTAGTGCTAAAAAAAGGGGACCATGTTTGAGATATAAAGGTAAGGAAAACAGTTGCAGGTGCTGATCATCAGACAGTGTGGTTCCACACTGACTTGGGAAAAGAGGTCCAAAATGCAAAACTGCAGGTGCTAGATTTTTAAAAGGCTGATTTCAACAAAATGGGTGGGATACCAAGGGAGAGTCTATATAAGCTAAGAGAGGACATGAATGTGGGCCAAAAATGGGTCATGATAAAGGATGGGATCAGAGAAGCCTCAGAAATGTGCCTCAAACAGAGAGAAAAAAGCCAAATCCAAGAGGCCAGTTTGGTTCAACGTGGAGGTTCACAGGATTGGGAAGGAAAAGTGAGATTCATATAGGAGTTATAGCATGTCCAAGAAGGAAGCTGATAAGGAAAGATACATGGAGAAGGTGAAGGGGGGTGAGAAAGTGGTCAGGCAAGTGAAGGCTAGGAAAGAGCTATAAATTGTGAAAGGAGTAAAATTAGAGGAGGCGGATAAGACCTACATTAGATACATTAAGGACAAGAGTTAATAAAGAGGATATAATTAAATTAAGGAAGTGGGAAGGATGGTTGTGGGCTTTAAGGATAAAGCAGTGGATGAATGAACACATTTGCTGTCTTCTTACTAAAGAGGGAGATGGATCATTGAGAAAGATGGACTACTACCTATAGTGGGAGATGTGTATGTTAGATGTAAAGATAATGGTGGATCATGTCATTAGGGAGCTTAGAACACTTAAGGTTGAAAAATTCCCAGGACTGGATGGTATGCACCCAATAATTTTGAGGGTAGTGGCTATCAAACAGGCTTGAATAACTGCTTCGATGGGGTGATAAATGCAGCTGAAAGGGAGCAAGTGGTAGACATACTGTACTAAGGTTTCAGTAAAACCTTCAACTCTTATTCCACATAAAAAGTTAATCAAAAAGTTGGAGGACTTAGGGGTATGTAGTAAATTGACTAGGTGGGTGGCTAATTGGCTTAGTGGAAGGACCCAAAGGGTGGTGGTGGGAGGGGGGAACATAAAAACATAGAATTTTTTACGGCAGATAAGGACCGCTTGGCCCACCTAATCTGCCCATTTTCCTAACTAACAGATAAGCTGCAGATCCTAGTTAACCAAAAGCTTACTTCCTCCTACCCCCATCTCTTTCAGAATAGTGGGAGGTAATCAGTGGGGTACCACAGGGATCAGTGCTAGGACCTGTGTTATTTAATGTTTTCGGTTTAATGATAGCACAGCAATTGCATTACAGCAAATGCAATTTCAGTGACTTTAACATAGCAAGGGTAATTTCAGCGACCAGAAACATCAGCAACAGCATTTTCAGTGCATAATACTAAACCTGCAATTGAAAATTGTAGGTCAGTCCCTGCAAATAGTCATACTGGGAACACATACTGTACTCACAAACAAACTGTAATAATCCTTCCGTCAAATCACGATACCGTCGTAAACTGTCTCCTACATGAGCCCCAGACACAAGTTGCTCCATCCGTACCTCTGCCATCCTTTGTTCCTCCTGCAACCTGTGCAAAAACCTCCAGCTATCAGGATGTGAAGCCCCCAGACATGTATTGAACACATGATGCCATCCCTCTACTGTGTTATTCGTGCGTGCATGCCCATCCAAGACTGCCACATAGCAGTTCCAGAACTGTATGGGGAATAAGGGTCTGCACCATCCCGAGCAACCCATGGAATGGCCAATCCAGGTATCCTCAAAATAGGTCAACAGTGGTAACAAGAGTTTGTCATTCTCAGCATAGAAAGTAAACTCTAACAACTCCTCAAATGCTTGCACAACGTCCACCATGGAGACAAAAGCTAAAGATAGCAGCATCCAAACATTTAGGGCAAATTTAGCATCATGCACATACCTTGTGTGTATTGCTGGGCACTGTTATATGTGCCTCCAAATGGCTTGCTTGAAATGAAAGAAACAGCCATGTACCTGTGCAGAAGGGAATGCAGCTGTCACAAATCTTATTGCAGCCTTCTCAAAATCAAGGATCACACTCTGTGGAGTCATGGCAGCACCACCCATGTCTTTAATCACTCCATGACAATGTCATATGCAGTAGCCCTCCTAGAGTTCATCATCACAAACACACATGGAATTACTGCACAGGAATGCAAACCATGAACGGTATACAACTAGGAGAAGATCTGTGGACAACAACAGAATGTCCCGTCCATGAACCACTCCTCACATGAGGAAAGAAAGACAAGACTCCTCTCTGCAGCATAGATCAGGGTCCTTTCATTCCCACTTCCTCCATCCCAATACAGAAATCTCCCCCCCCCCAAGGTACGGGTATATGGCACTGGGAGGATCGGGTCATTAACAGTTACGGGGGTTACAGGAGCTATAGCGTCCGACTGTCGAATCTTCTGGATGGTCCTCCGGAGTGAACGTACATCGGGCAATGCACCTACAATAGCATCAGGGGCACCCGCTGTAGTGGCTAGGATGACCTGAGCAGTGTTTTCAGATGTACTCCTAGCATGGTAATGCAGTTCATTCATTACTCATTGAGTTCCAACCTGAGAGGCATTCGGGATGTGATTATGCACCCTAGTCACAGCCACCACATTGTCAGCTTCAGTGTGTATTCAAGCAGGACACCCGTAGTGATGCGTATTAGCACACCTCCAGTACACCTTCTGGCCAATCTGCTTATCCCTCCAATAAATAAAACCACTATAGATTACCATTGGCATTTCTCTGACTGCAAAGATATTCAACAGACATCATGAGAGATGTCCCACCATGCAAAGGGCCACTTAAATAGCTCGGCCACACCTGCCATCAATCAGTCTACCTGTTCAAGCGGGGGGCTATTCCCCCTGCACCCCACACTGGGGGGGGGGCTACACCCCCGAACCCCCATTTCTAAAATAACCTACTCCGAGTCATTCATTGACTCCTGAGTATTGCTGTAATGTGCCATAGCTGAATTGCAGCAGTCGCTATTAATGCAATCGCCAATATTGACTCGCTGAAATGCTTTTGCCGTAATGTGTCCACTGTAATGACGTCCTACCATGTTTTCCTAAATGACATGGGGAGGCCATAAGGAGTAAGATCTGCCTGTTTGCAGATGACATCAAACTCTGTGGGAGGGTGGCTATCTTAGAGGCAGTAAGAGAACCGAAGGGGGAACTTGCAAGGCTAGAAAGATGGTCTTTTTTATTGCATCTGGGGTTTAATGCGATGAAGTGCAAGGTTATACACACTGCCTGCAAAAAACAGGTACCAAACACATGCTGAATGGGATGGTGTAAACGTCACAGTAACTGAGGAGAAACATGATCTGAGAATAATTATAACCAACAACCTGAAACAGATTACTCATTGTAAAAAGTCAATAGCTATGCAAATAAGAAAATGGAGTACATAGCCAGATGGTTCACATGTAGAAAGAATGAGGTGATACTTCCACAATACAGATCAATGGTGCTGCTACATCTTGAGTATTGTGTGAAGTGCTGGTGTTCCTACATAAAAAAGGATATATATCATATTGAAGCGGTACAGAGAAGAGCCACAAAAATAATTCAGGGTCAACAGGATAAATCATACGGGGACAGGTTGAGGAGCCTCAATATGTTTTCACTAGAAGATAGAAGGGAGAGAGGGGACATGATTAAAACTTATTGGGGACATCTTTGATTTGAGTGAGAACAGAAACACAAAGGAGCACAGCTCCAAACTGTCTAAAAGAAGGTTCAGGAAGGAAGGAAGTCAGAAATTACTTCTTTACAAAGCGGGTGGTGTCAAGGTGGAACAAACTGGCAGCAGAGGTTGTCAACCATAAGACAGTCAGCAGGCTTAAGAGGGGGTGGGGCAGATTCAAAGAGAGTGTTGTGTCTAATGGTGAGGGGGACAGGACTCACTGTAAAAAATACACAATGTACCAGTATCAAGCAAACTCAATAAACTGTACAGCCTTCTTCTGCTGGCAATTTCATATATTCATATATAAGCCTGACAGTTGACCTGGGGCCTAGTTTTCAAAGGGCTGGTAGGGCCCTGGGACTAAGTCCCCATGTGCAACTCGCCATTGTGGGGAATTCCCCCCATGCTAGCATATGTGCAATCTTCAACCAGATAGTCACAGGGACGGCAGTCACTGTGTAAGTGTAGGTGTGGAATACCGCTATGCCTGAAAATGACATCCCAGCATTTGTGAATAGCTGCGTGAAAATCAGACTGCAGGCTGCTGTAAACCAAGGAAACTGACATAAAATGGCAGCTGGTACAAAAATGTGGTGCATGGTGCCAAGTAGCAGATGGGCAAGGGTACCTACCCATGCATAACTATTTGTCCTGCAGTTACACATACATTCCCTCCTATGAAAATTTAGCCCCTGGTTCATCCAATCATAGAGCAGTATTTGTGGCAGTCATCTTAACCCATTTTATAAGATCTAATATACATTTGTCTTAGCCAAAAAGCAGCATACAATAGTTTTCATCAGGAGTAGATTTACAATTAAATTGATTTGTTTCAGGAATATAGTGTGATACTGCTGTAATGGACAGCCTTGATGTAATATCATAGGTACTCAATCTGCAGTTTCCCTTTCTTTGCTGGAGGGCTTTCTCTCAACTTAAGTGCCTCTCTGTATTTGCAAAATGAATGAACCTACTGCTATGTGGAGACATATCTGTTACCATGTGGTTACAAGCAGCTGTTTTGTCTATCTTTGGTTGACCAATTGTCCCTTCATATTTCTTCTTACTCACTGACAAAGCTGTGCCGATGTTGTTTGGTATCTGTAGTTCTCATACATTGGCACAGACTATTGGCTTTGTGACAACAATCCAGTAGATGACATTTTTACTGGGAACATATGAAGGAGCTTTGGAAACTCTGACTCATGCTAAAACTATTTTCTCCAGCTTCTTAAACATATTTAAGTATTCCATCATATTTGATTGTGTATATGGCAGCATTATAAATAACAATGGCATTATATTTAAATGGCCTCTGTCAGCCTTTTAAAAGGCTTTTTTTTAGGCAGTCATCTTATGTTATATTTCGCCACCATCATCCGTCAGAGCCTTAATTTGTCCTCTCCAGTTAGAAAATGATGCTCTATTAGAAAAACACAGAAACACACTATTTTACGAAAAACAAGCTACCCCTCTTTCAGCCTCCCATGCATTTGCATTCTCAGTATGGTGCAGACTGGTGCCAGTAAACTCGTGCATGCATGAGCTGATCATTTTCAATATGTTTGAATTAAGAATAATGCATGATACAATCATCTTCTGAGTTCATTTTCATTTCACCATTTATTGATCGACAAGATATGTCACTTCAATATCTTACAATAATCACATTTCATCCTTTTAAAAACAAAATACATATAATAGTTTAACAATATAAATACACAGTTTCAAAATTCTGTTAAAAGTGCTTGTGTGCTTCTATTTACTTTACATCTAAAGACTCTGGCCCAGATATTCAAAACTTTGTGCTGGGAGCAAACCATTTGCTCAGGTTTAGCGCAGGTCTGCAATATTCAAAAGGCTGAATAGCACGCACTAACTGCATCATTGCCGGCTAAAACCATAATATATGCAAGGGGCAAACTGAACATGAATACAGGTGCAATGCTATATTTAGTGACTAGTGCCATGCTAAGTTGTTTGGCGTGACTTAGCGTGACCCTTTGCGCTGTAGAAATTACCGCCCAGGAAAAGCTGGTCTTAACCATGTGCAATCCTACTTTGCGCGACATTGTGGCTTTGCGCAGTGTTTGTGTGGCTTTTAAGCAGCTTTCCATGACCCTAACATATGAATATGACACATAGAAACAGCCAGGCATGGAGGAAACATGCTGCCCACTGATGGCACCACACAGATACCAACAGCTGCCACCAGTCCCAGTCATGCCAGCCAGTTAGGGGTGACCTGGCCCCCAGGGGACACCATGGTAGTGTGACCATATGGCACACACCTGCAGTCCATACATCTGTGGTGAACAACAGATGCCAGCACATACATGCAGCACTGTGGGCATGGTGGCTGTTGAGGGGAGGGTATACGGATGGCCAGGCCTCACCACAGACCAGGTGTGGCCACAAGGCTGGGACACATCACACAGTGCACATGGACCGGTACTGGGAATACCCCAACACCAGTGTGTCAGTCAGATCATATGTGCCCCCTGGCACATACCACACATCCGTACAAATGCCACAGCACACACAGCCGGCCATGTGTATGTCACTGTGAGCATCACATGCCAGAGGTGCAGCATTTGTGGATCACACAACAGCATAACAGTACTGTCCACTGTCAGTAATCACCTGCACGTTGGGCCTGTCACTGTGTACAGTGCAGTGGTCATCACTGCCCTACATACCATAGGCATTGCTGTGTCCCTCACACTACTGGCCCCCTTGCTACTGTAGTGTCTGCTGTGCACTGTAGTATGACCTACAGTGTGACAGGTGCATGCAGCACCAACACCACCTGTGCCTATGCTGTGTTGTCCCCTGGGGTGCAATATCCTATGATGTACTATATACATGTAGCCTGCAGCTATCATCATGCACTGCCAGAATGACCTACAGGTGGTGCTGCGGGCAGACCCGGCCAACCCCTGTACTGCCAGACTGACCTACGGGTGGCACTGTGGGACCCTGCAGTAACACTGGGCAAACTGCATGCAAATCAGGGCATAATGAGATGCTAATGTGGATGCTTGCCCAGGGACTACCTAAGTAGGCTTATTTGCATGTCACTTTTGAATATGGCAAACTTTAGCACCAGGCAAACATATTTACACTGGGCAAACGGCTTAGCTCCTCGCTAAACCCGCACAAACACGTTAGTGCGACGCAAACGGTTCGTGGACTATTATACAGTTTTGCACAATGTACTTTCACATGCGCTGCTCACTGCAGCTGTACTGGGTCCACGCATTTGCTGGCACACAGATTGGCCACATAGGTCACCTCTACCTATGCATCACTGTGCAGTGTGTTGCTGTTGTGGTCTGCACTTCCTGGTTGCTATATTCAGAGCTGTCTTATTACAGGGCTAAGTTTGCCCTGCACTCCCAGCCCAGTGTGCCTGGCCTCATTCCCATACTATATTCAGAAGCTGTTTGCCCCGGGCTATTCCTTTTGAATATAGCTTGCTTTTTGCTTTGGGCTAAGTTTGCCCACTGGGCAGTGCTACTTTAGCTCCAGGCCAAAGGTTTGAATATCTGGGCCTCAGTCTTTTAACTTGTCTTTTCAATAATATGCATCTTCTTTTGTATCTGCTGAGTTCTATCATCTTCTAAGTTTAGCAAAATGTTTCTTTATCCAAAATGAGTGGTCAAACTGCTATTAACAGGTTTTTGAGCTACCTTAGTGAGCAACAGCAGTTTGTAAATCGTAACTGAGCCAGATCTGACCTCTCCACTGCTAACATTGTTGTTCTGAAAGAGTTCACACTTGGTCTACTGCTCTTTATCATATTTATCAATAATTAGCTGAGATCCACTGTCTCTTGTTCCACCCTGCTTTATGCAGATGATATGGTGCTGTACACATGCTGTAAGAAAACATCTGAAATCAACATGCAGCTTAATCCTGACTTTGACAGTGTTCAGTCATGGTTAACTTAAAACAGGCTTCTCTTGAACTCTAGCAAAACCCACTCCATGCTTTTTGATTCTGCACCCAGATTTAGGGTATAACCCTCTGCCCTATTTACTGCTCTGATGGCTCTCCCCTTATTGCAATTAATTCTTTCAGCTACCTTGGCATCACCCTGGACCTGGCCCTTGACTTTAGTCTGCACATATCAATAGTTTGCAAGTCTATTAAATCGAAGCTAGGACTTACTTATAAAGTCAGGTATGCCTTACTCCAGCTGCCAGGCTGGCTATAGTTCAAGGTGTTTTGTTGCCAAGCTTTATTTATTAGCTTTTGTTTACCGGGTAAGCACACTATACAAGAAATGCCTATTTTTAGGTATGACCCGGGAGAATACAAGAGCATGGTTTACAGAACAGTGCAAGGGAATTACAACAATGTGATATGCAAGCAATGAGCAAGGTGATACACCTATGGTCTGGTATCTTACTCTGAGGTGAACAAATGTGATATAAATAAATGGAATACCTGCTACAACAATATCTGCTGCTTTGTCCTCTCTGTACCTAGGCTGACTCAACCACTGCTCTTTACTCGAGCCTAGGCTGGCTTTCTCGAGCCTCACGTAACCTCTTGACCTTTGGCTTGCACCATTGACAAAATTGTCAGATCACAGACACCTGTTGCCCTTGCTAGCTGTTCAAAATAATTGATTAGGCCTACCCCTACAATCCAGTGGTATTTCTTTTCTGGCAGTACTAAATACACTACAAAAATGGGACAGCAGCCCTTTTCTGTCTTTGCTCATAAGCTCTGGAACTCATTTCCACCTAGTCTCAGGAACTCTCAGACTCACCTAGTTTTCAGGAATGAGCTTTGTAAGTTTCTCCTGACATTAGATAAGTGCTCTTGTAACTGATACCTTTTACTGTCACTTATATTGTGCCTTTCGTATGCCTTACATAGTGAAACTCAGGATGTTTCATTTTTGTACATACGTCTCTGCACTTCAGTATTATCTGTCCTTTGCTGATATATATATATATATATATATATATATATATATATATATGTATGTTCTATGCAAAAAACTTTGTTAATACATCAGGGTACTTCTACAGTGAAAAAGTGAGGAAATTTGATTTTAGGGTTCCCACCTTGCAGCCCCACTCAGCTCGCCCCACCAACAGGCATCGGGGTGTGCATTGGGGTTATTGGCACTACTCTCACCTATCCCTGTATAAACAAGCTGAGGTGGTGCAGTGTAGGAGAATGGGGTGAGAGTTAGGGCCAAAGACCCTAACGCACACCCCGATGCCTGTCGGTGGGGCGGCTGGGGTGGGTGCAAGGGGTGGGAACCCTAAAATCAACCTCCCCGCTTTTTTTGCTGTAGAAGAATGCTAACTGAAGCATTAACAAAGTTTTTTGCATCGAATTTCCTTAATTTTTTAAGAAACAATAGAAAAGTAGAAAGTTGCGCAAGTTGGTGGGAGTGTGGGGCCCAGATTTTGTGTGACACAGTAACAGTAAGTGCAATGCAAACACAAACGCAAATGGTTACACACATGGTGATGCAAACATAAATGGTAACACAAACAGAAATAGACATGCAAGCGCAAAGTGATGCCAAAGCGAACAGGGACGGAAACAGAGACACAAACGGAAGTGTATACGGAACACAACTGGTAAAGCGCACATTCACGGTACCACAATTGGAAATGTAAATGCTAATGGTAACAGCAACAATAACACCAAAGGAGACAGAAACGCAAAAGCAAGCGTGTGCAGAAATGCAAACCGTAACACGCATGGACACGGTACCGCAATTGTAAATGCAAATGGTAACAGTAACACCAAAAATAATGCCAAAGGAAATAGAAACTGAAATGCAAGCGCATAAGGAAACACAAACCATAATGCACATGGTCACGGTACCACAATTGTAAATGCAAACAGTAATGGTAACAGCAACAATAACGCCAAAGGAAACAGAAATGCAAGTGTGCACGACAACGCAAACCGTAAGGCACACGGTCACAGAACCGCAATTGTAAACGCAAATGGTAATGGTAACAGCAACAATAATACCAAAGAAAAGAGAAATGCAAATGCAAGCACATGCAGAAATGCAAACCATTACACGCATGGTCATGGTACTGCAATTGTAAATGCAAATGGTAATGGTAATGGTAACAGCAGCGATAAAGCCAAAAGAAACAGAAATGCAAATGCAAATGCACAGGCACGGTACTGCAATTGCAAATGCAAATGGTAATAGTAACAGCAACAATAATGCCAAACGAAACAGAAACGCAAGCGCAAACGAAAACGAAAACCGTAATGCACACGGTGGTGTAGATGGGAACGGTGACGCGAACGGTAACGGAAGCGCAACTGGAAATGCTAACTGGCACAGTAACAAAGGGGCACACCCTTCTTTTCCCCAAAAACTGCATTGAAAAACACAGTGAAAACAAAGAATGTATGCATAATAATGGACCTCGGAGCACAAAATTAGGACTTGGAATACTAAATTGCTTATATCTCAGGAACCGTACGACACAGAAAAAAAAAATTGTATAAATTATGACTTTCCTGGCTAGTTTTGTACTTAGCCCCTGTATGGGGGGCTAAGCATTTTTGTGACGAAAAGTCCTTATCTCGCATCATTTCCAAGATACAAGCCCTGAAAGGTGCGACGGACACCATAATGTTATCCTATGGGAAAAAGTGTCAACTTCGGAATGTCGTCACTTTGCCGCCCTGTAATATTTTTTCACCAAACCACCAAAAGGCACATCTATGGGATATTGACTTTCTTCTCACCATATTTCAGCCCAAAAGACTAAACCGTTATTTAGCAGCAGGGCGGCAAAGAATTCCTGTAATTTAGCGGACGCCATAATGTTATCCTATAGGAAAAAGCGTCAACTTTGTAGTGTCGTAAGTTTGCCGCCCTGTAATACTTTTTGACCAAACCACCAAAAGGCACATCTGTGGGAAGTTGCCTTTCTTTCCTCCATATCTCAAGTAAAAAAGACTAAACTGTTTCCAAGATATTCAATGTCAAAGATTAGTAAAATTTCCCTATCTATTCCATTATAAAAAATCTGTCCATCTTGTCCCTATTTTGTGATCAAAGATTGTGATCAAAGAATCTCACGATCAAAGAATTTGCAGGGTCACGATCAAAGAATTTGCAGGCTCATGAACAAAGAATAAAAACGTTTGTAATTTAAAAAATTGAAAGAATTGCATCAAACCACTGCCATGGTTCGACAAAACAAAGCCCCCTGAGCACCTGAGCAAAACCCACCCTCATTTGACTTCCTAGGGTACCCCTGAGCTGAGAAAATAGAATTTTTCATCCGGCCATCTCATCCTACCCTAATGATGCATGATCGCGATCAAAGCCTCTCGCAATCAAAAATTTTCAGGGTCACGATCAAAGAATTTGCTCGCTCGTGAACACAGAGCAAGGGACGAGATGGCCGGATTTTAAAATCACTTTTCACAGCTCAGGGGTGCCCTACAAACATAAATGAGGCTGGGTTTTGCTCAGATGGCTTCGTTCTTCCCCATCTGAATAATTATAATAGTATATGACATATTTCTGGTAGTCTTGCACCCTTCCCCCATAATAGTATATAATGTTATGATGTGTAATGTTCTGGTAGTCTGGTGCCTCCCCAATGTGTTTTTTTTTATTCCTGGTAGTCTAGTGGCCCCCAGTTGTATAAAAATGATAACTGTTAATATCCCTGTGATCTAGTCCCCCAATCTGTATAAATAATATCCACTGTGACTGTAGATATCCCTGGTAGTCTAAGCCCCCATTATAATAAAAGAAATAATTGTTCACATTCCTAGTAGTCAGTGGCCCCCCACCCAGCTATGCCAGCCGCAGCAACTCCCACCCTTCCCCAGCCAGCAACTGGCACAACCCACCTCTCACCTCCACGGCTATTACGAGTGGTAATTCAAAGAGGTGCTCTGAAAATATTTCTGAGCACCTCTTTACATAAGTACTCATAATCCAGACAGTCAGCAGCTGGCTGTGGAGGTGAGAGGTGGGATGCCAGTTGCCGCTGGGAAGGGTAGGGGATGCGGGGTGGGTTGGCACGGGTGGGTGGAGGTGTGGGGGGAAACTAGACTACCAGGAAATGTGAAATAATGATTTTGTTTTATTATAATGGGGGGCCGCTAGACTACCAGGGATATCTATAGTCACAGTGGATATTATTTATACAGATGGGAGGGGCCACTAGACTATCAGAGATATTAACAGTTATTATTTTTTTATGCAACTTGGGGGGGCAGTAGACTACCAGGAATTAAAAAAACACATTGGGGGGCACTAGACTACCAGGACATTATACATCATACCATTATTTACTATGATGAGGGGGGCACTAGACTACCAGGGATATGTCATACAGTATTACTATATTATTATTCAGATGGCGCAGAACAAAGCCCCCTGATCAAAACCCAGCCTCATTTATGTTTGTAGGGCACCCCGGGCTCAGAAAAGTAACTTTAAAATCTGGCCATCTCGTCCCTCGCTAGCGATGTACAATGATGATCAAAAAATCTCGCGATCAAAGAATTTGCAGGCTCGCAATCAAAGAATTTGAAGGCTCATGAACAAAGAAGTAAGAACAAAAGAACTGTAAGAAATAAAAAAATTGACAATATTCTGGTAAACCACCACTATGGTTCATCAGAATGAAGCCCCCTGACCAAAACCCACCCTCATTTGACTTCCTAGGGCAACCCTGGGCTGAGAAAAATGAATTTTTAATCTGGCCATCTTGTCCTTTCCTCACGATGCATGATCGCGATCAAAGAATCTTGTGATCAAAGAATTTGCAGGCTCGCGATCAAAGATCATTAACAAGCAACAAAAGAAGATTTCAAAAGCTAATAACTCTATTTTTAGACCGACTTGGATGGAACCAAAGGCATGGCTCAATAGATCGGGGCCCCCTGAGTAAAACCCATCCACATTTTACTTCAGAAGTGACCCCTGAGCCAAGATATTTGTGTTTTTACGATCGGAAATTTCAAAACAAGATGGAGGACCGCACAATCAAAGAATTTTGAAAATCCTTGGGGACAAAGATTCTTGAACCGTGAAGCTACAAATTCTTTGATCACCAGATGGGACCAGATGGTCAGAACCCCATTCTTTGTTCGCAAAACATACATATAAATTTTCCCTTTCACTTATAATGGGAATTTAAAAGTGGAGTAACTTTTGAATGCCTTAATATTTTTTCATTAAATAAAAAGTGGCATGTTCTGCCACAAAAGCTCTTTCAAAAGAGCTATCTCACAGAGTGGCACACCACACAACAGCAGTGCAGGGCCACGTCCAAAATCCCAAAAGCTTCTCCAAAAATGGATAATTTTGCATTCTGCAGCGCTTTCATATGCAAATACTGTAAATCTGACTGAAACGCAATTTGGCAAATCAAGATATCTACTATGCCCCACCGTGCGTACCAAATTTCAGGCAAATCGGTTGAACAGGCCCTAAGTTATTAATGCCCAAACTTTTGACTTTAGTATGTAACTGACCACTGAACCCTAACAATAGTGGAGTGACCATACCACTATAATATATATATATTATGGTAGCATGGTAGTGCAACCATAGTTAGGGTTGAGTAGCCCTTTTAAGGTTAAATGGTGAAACTTTGCACCTTAATAACTTTGTCACAATTCAATGAATTTGCCTGAAATTTGGCAGGCATGGGGTATAACTATAGATCTTGGGATGTGCCAACTTTCGTATCAGTTGGGTATACAGCTGTGGAGTTATTAAGCAATATCCGTGTGCGCAGTTACTTTTTTTGTGCATTCTTTGCTTGCACCTACAGGTCACACAGTTTTCACGACTGGTCCAAAAACTTCAGGGAACATGTGGCTGGGGTCCCCACTGTGCCTTTTGAAGATTTCATGAAAAAATATTGAATGGTTCAAAAGTTATTCAAAAAACAAGTTCCCATTATAAGTCAATGGGAAAAGTTAACAAAAAATTCAACACTTTCACAAATACACTTTTTAATGTCGCAAATGGTCCTAGTAGTGTTGCAAATCTGCCATTTTTTTCAGTTACTGATCAGAAAAATGCTTGCCATTTAAAATTGGGACCCTCTAGGAACACAATTCGTTTTGTGTTCACCTAGTCGGACCCTCAGCATGCTAGCCATGTCTTTATTTTTGGGTTAAACACCCAAGAAATATGTTTTTCAAATTTGTGTGAAAAGTAGTGTCCTAAAGTATTGTCACACTTGTGACACTTTCGAAAATTTTTGCGAAAGGTGTCACAAATCACGACACTACTTTTCTAGGCTATGGCAAAATGGCAGGAATTCTTTGCCACCCTGCTGCAAAAGAACGGTATGGTCTTTTGGGCTGAAATTTGGAGGAAAGGCAGACAACATCTGACAGATGTGCCTTTTGGTGGTTTGGTGAAAAAAATATTGCACAGTTGCAAAGTTACAGTACTCCAAAGATGACGTTTTTCCCAAAGACTAACATGGTGGCGTCCACGGTGCCTTTCGGGGCTCATATCTTGGAAACGGTGCGAGATAGGGAATTTTGGTCACGACAATGCATTCAGTGAAAACCTAGCCAGAAAACTCATGAATGATGTGAAATTTACATTTTTTTCTACGTCGTATGGTTACTCAGATATTAGCATTTTTAATCCGGCCATCTCGTCCTTTCCTCATGATGCACAATCGCGATCAAAGAATCTTGCGATCAAAGAATTTGCAGGCTCATGATCAAAGATCGTCAACGAGCAGCAAAAGAAGATTTTAAAAGCTAATAACTCTATTTTTAGACCGATTTGGATGGAACCAAAGGCATGGCTCAATAGACCGGGCCCCCCCTGAGTAAAGCCCATCCAAGTTTTACTTCAGAAGTGACCCCGAGCCAAGATATTTGTCTTTTTATGACCGAAAATTTCAAAACAAGATGGTGGACCTCACAATCAAAGAATTTTGAAAATCCTTGGGGACAAAGATTCTTGAACCGTGAAGCTGCAAATTCTTTGATCGCCAGATGGGACCAGATGGCCAGAACCCCATTCTTTGTTCGCAAAACATACATATAAATTTTCCCTTTGACTTATATTGGGAATTTAAAAGTGGCATAACTTTTTGAATGCCTTAATAATTTTTCATCAAATAAAAAGTGGCATGTTCGGCCACCGAAGCTCTTTCAAAAGAACTATCTCACAGAGTGGCACACCACACAACAGCAGTGCAGGGCCACGTCCAAAATCCCAAAAGCTCCTCCAAAAATGGATAATTTTGCATTTTGCAGTACTTTCATATGCAAATACTGTAAATATGACTGAAATGCAATTTGGCAAATCAAGATATCTACTATGCCCCACCGTGCGTATCAAATTTCAGGCAAATCTGTTGAACAGGTCCAAAGTTATTAATGCCCAAACTTTTGACTTTAGTACGTAACTGACCGCTGAACCTTAACAATAGTAGGGTGACCGTGCCACTATAATATATATATATATATATATATATATATATATATATATATACACACACATATATTATGGTAGCACGGTAGTGAAACCATAATTAGGGTTGAGTAGCCCTTTTAAGGTTAAATGGTGAAACTTTGCACCTTAATAACGTTGTCACCGTTCAACGAATTTGCCTGAAATTTGGCAGACATGGGGCATAACTATAGATCTTGGGATCTGCCAACTTTTGTACCAGTTGGATGTACAGCTGTGGAGTTATTAAGCAACATCCATGCGTGCAGTTATGGTTTTTTGTGCATTCTTTGCTCGCACCTACAGGTCGCACGGTTTGCACGACCAGTCCAAAAACTTCGGGGAACATGCAGCTGGTGTCCCCACTGTGCTTTTTGAAGATTTCATGAAAAAATATTGAACGGTTCAAAAGTTATTCAAAAAACAAGCTCCCATTATAAGTCAATGGGAAAAGTTAACAATAAGTTCAACACTTTCACAAATGCACTTTTTAAGTCTCAAATGGTCCTAGTAGTGTTGCAAATCTGCCATTTTTTTTCAGTTACTGATCAGAAAAATGCTTGCCATTTAAAATTGGGACCCTCTAGGAACACAATTCTTTTTGTGTTCACCTAGTCGGACCCTCAGCATGCTAGCCATGTCTTTATTTTGGGGTTAAACACCCAAGAAATATGTTTTTCAAATTTGTGGGAAAAGTAGTGTCACAAAGTGTTGATACTTTGTGACACTTCAAATTTTTTACAAAGGTGTCGTAAATCTTACACTACTTTTCAGGCTATGGCAAATGGCAGGAATTATTTGCTACACCTGCTGCAAAAAGAACAGTATGGTCTTTGGACTGAAGTTTGGAGGAAAGGCAGCCAATATCTCACAGATGTGCCTTTTGGTGGTTTGGTGAAAAAATATTGCAAAGTTATGGTACTCTAAAGTTGACGTTTTTCCCATAGACTAACATGGTGGTATCCGCCGTGCCTTTAGGGGCTCGTATCTTGGAAACGGTGCAAGATACAGAATTTTGGTCATGACAATGCATTCAGTGAAAACCTAGCCAGAAAACTCATGAATGATGTGAAATTTACATTTTTTTCTACGTCGTATGGTTACTCAGATATTAGCATTTTTAATCCATCCGTCTCGTCCTTTCTTCATGATGCACAATCGCGATCAAAGAATCTTGCGATCAAAGAATTTGCAGGCTAGCAATCAAAGATCATTAACAAGCAGCAAAAGAAGATTTTAAAAGCTAATAACTCTATTTTAGACCAATTTGGATAGAACCAAAGGCATGGCTCAATAGATCGGGGACCCCTGAGTAAAGCCCATCCAAGTTTTACTTCAGAAGTGACCCCGAGCCAAGATATTTGTGTTTTTACGATCGGAAATTTCAAAACAAGATGGTGGACCTCACAATCAAAGAATTTTGAAAATCCTTGGGGACAAAGATTCTTGAACCGTGAAGCTGCAAATTCTTTGATCGCCAGATGGGACCAGATGGCCAGAACCCCATTCTTTGTTCGCAAAACATACATATAAATTTTCCCTTTGACTTATAATGGGAATTTAAAAGTGGCATAACTTTTGAATGCCTTAATATTATTTCATCAAAGAAAAGTGGCATGTTCAGCCACCGAAGCTCTTTCAAAAGAGCTATCTCACAGAGTGGCACACCACACAACAGTGGTGCAGGGCCACGTCCAAAATCCCAAAAGCTCTTCCAAAAAATGGATAATTTTGCATTTTTCAGTGCTTTCATATGCAAATACTGTAAATATGACTGAAACGCAATTTGGCAGATCAAGATATCTACTATGCCCCACCGTGCATACCAAATTTCAGGCAAATCTGTTGAACGGGTCCAAAGTTATTAATGCCCAAACTTTTGACTTTAGTACGTAACTGACCGCTGAACCTTAACAATAGTGGGGCGACCGTGCCACTATAATATATATATATATATTATGGTAGCATGGTAGTGCAACCATAGTTAGGGTTGAGTAGTCCTTTTAAGGTTAAATGGTGAAACTTTGCACCTTAATGACGTTGTCACCGTTCAATGAATTTGCCTGAAATTTGGCAGGCATGGGGCATAACTATAGGTCTTGGGATCTGCCAACTTTTGTATCAGTTGGATATATGGCTGTGGAGTTATTAAGCAACATCTGTGCACACAGTTACTTTTTTTGTGCATTCTTTGCTCGCACATACAGGTCACACGACCAGTCCAAAAACTTCAGGGAACATGCAGCTGGTGTCCCCACTGTGCTTTTTGAAGATTTCATGAAAAAATATTGAACGGTTCAAAAGTTATTCAAAAAACAAGTTTCATTATAAGTCAATGGGAAAAGTTAACAATAAGTTCAACACTTTCACAAATGTACTTTTTAAGTCGCAAATGGTCCTAGTAATGTTGCAAATCTGCCATTTTTTTTCAGTTACTGATCAGAAAAATGCTTGCCATTTAAAATTGGGACCCTCTAGGAACACAATTCTTTTTGTGTTCACCTAGTCGGACCCTCAGCATGCTAGCCATGTTTTTATTTTGGGGTTAAACACCCCAGAAATATGTTTTTCAAATTTGTGTGAAAAGTAATGTTGCAAAGTATTGTCGCACTTGTGACACGTTTGCAAATTTTTGCGAAAGGTGTCGCAAATCATGACACTATTTTTCTAGGCTATGGCAAAATGGCAGGAATTCTTTGCCACCCTGCTGCAAAAGAACGGTATGGTCTTTTGGGCTGAAATTTGGAAGAAAGGCAGCCAATATCTCACAGATGTGCCTTTTGGTGGTTTGGTGAAAAAATATTGCAAAGTTATGGTACTCTAAAGATGACATTTTCCCATAGACTAACATGGTGGCGTCCGCCGTGCCTTTCGGGGCTCGTATCTTGGAAATGGTGCAAGATACAGAATTTTGGTCATGACAATGCATTCAGTGAAAACCTAGCCAGAAAACTCATGAATGATGTGAAATTTACATTTTTTTCTACGTCGTATGGTTACTTAGATATTAGCATTTTAGTATCACAACTGCTCATTTTCTGCTCCGAGGCCCATTATTATGCATACATTCTTTGTTTTCACTGTCTTTCTTAATGGAGCTTTTGGGGAAGAATAGGGTGTGCACTCCACTTACTGTTACACATAGGCTTTACACTTGTGTTTCCATGCCAGTTTGCGATTGCGTTCCCGTTTACGCCACTGTGTGCGTTATCCTTTGCATTTCCATTTGCATTTGCATTACTGTTACCATTTGTGTCTCCCCTACTGTTTGTGTTTGTCTTTTGCTTAATGTCACCATGCACACTACCATTTGTGTTGGTGGCCACCCTTCCATTTCTGTTTGTGTTTCTCTTTCATTTTGCATCACCCGTGTTCTTACCATTACCACTTGCATTTCCAATTGCATTCCCGTGTCTGTGTGCATTATGGTTTGCATTTCTATATGTGCATCCATTTTCATTTCTGTTTTCTTTGGCATTATTGTTGCTGTTACCGTTACCATTTGTGTTTCCAATTGCAGTACCATCACCGTGTGCATTACGGATTGCGTTTCTGTACACGCTTGCATTCGCATTTCTGTTTATGTTTCCTTTCCCATTGGTGTTGCTGTTACAGTTATCATTTGCATTTATAATAATGGTACCATAACTGTCCACATTACCATTTGCATTTACGTATGCGCTTGCATCTCCATTTGTGTCACTGTTCCCTTTGGTGTCACTTTGTACCTGCATTTCTATTAACACTTGCTTTACAATTTAAGTTTGCATTACCATGTACTTAACTGTGACCACTTGCGTTTGCATTGCTGTTACCGTTACTATGTCACAAAAAATCACGTGGTGGGAGCATTCTATTCACTATTTATAGTCCTCATTCTCAAAAAGAAGAGAAATTAGAGGCACAAAACTCCATTTAATGCATCAGTTAGGGTTGTTCCACAGTGACAAAAGCAAGGAAATTCTATCATAGGGTTTTTTTTTATTTAGTTGTTTAACCAGGTATAGCACACTAAGCTGAAAGCTTTTTTTTACAGGAGCGACCTGGGAGCACAAGGAGGTTAAGTGACTTGCTCAGCGTCACACAGTAAGTAAGTGGAAGCTGTGGGATTCAAACCCAGGTCTGGTCTGCTGGATATCACCAGATTTGCAGCTCAGAGCCTTAGACCACTGTGCTATACTGCCTCCTTAAACCCCCCATTGGACCCTCCCCCCAACCTGCATCAGGGTATGCGTTGGGGTCGTCGGTCCTAACTCTCACCCCATTCTACTATGCTTCACCACCTCAGCTTGTCTACACATGTGACAGGGTGAGAGTTAAGGTTGATGACACCAATGCACACCCCAATGCCAGCTGGGGGGTGGGGTGGTGGGTCCAGGTGGGGTTTCAACCCTAACATTGAATTTCCTGCTTTTGTCATGGAACAACCTAACTGATGCATTAAATGAAGTTTTTGCCTCTAATATATATATATATATATATATATATATATATATATATATATATATCTGTATATATATTCATTGCAAAACTTAATGTACGCATCAGTTAGGTTAAAGTGACAAAGGGGTTGAGTCCTGTCTCCACCATCCCACCCCCCAGCCTCCACAGACCAACAGACACCGGGGTGTGCCATGAGGTCACAAGGCCCAACTCTCACTCCATTCTATGTGTAAACAGGTTTAAATAGTACAGTAAAGGAGAATGGAGTGAGAGTCACATCTCAGTTCCCCACTTTTGTCGCTTTAACCCAAACTGATGCATTAAACAAATTTTTTTGCAATGAATGTCCTTACTTTTTGAAAAAGTGTGATATAACTAATAAATAACATGTGTTGATGGAGCATGGGACAAGCTGCCCATTTGTGCATAACGATATGCATCTGTGGGAGCATGGGAACTCTGGGCCCCACGCTCACACTTACACATAGGTCCGGAGCCATACAGCAGCCCTATAGGGCAAGGAACCCTTGTAACACTAATTTGCCAATATCTTGGGAATCATAGCAGCTAGGAAAAAGATTCAAGTTCCATTATAATCATAACAGTGAGACGTCTACACAACATACCATCAACCAAATCCATATCTCACATCATTTACAAGATACGGGCACAGAAAAGCACTGTGGGTGCTAACTTTGAGGGCGAAATACTGGCCCATGAACCTAAAAATGAGCAATTGGAATACTATTTTCCAAATATCTCAGTAACTGTACAAGATAGAAAAAAAAATTCAAAATTCATGGTATTCATGGCTTCCCAACCTACTTCTGCAGGGGGGACTATGAATTTTTGTGACAAAAACTCCGTATCTCGAACTGTTTTCAAAATACGGGCACCAAAAGGCATGACGGGCACCGAAATGTTATCTTATGGGAAAAATCTCAACTTCATGATAGCATATCTATGGAACCGCTCAAGTTTCCAATACCTAAATAGCATAATTCTCATCTCTAGGGCATTTCCTTAATAACCTAAAGATTGCAAGTCAAAAGACCAAACCGTTAAGTTACAATGCTGTGGGAAAGTTTTTAAAAGTTTAAAAATTCCATGTTCATGAGGTAGCAAAATACCTGACCATCAGATCAATCCCCATCCATGAGCTGTCCAAATCGCCATCCACGAGAATTCCTTGATCGTCAGATTTTGGCCATCTGGTCCCTAAGTGACAGTCAAGGATTTTGCTACCTCAAGAAAGAGGATCGGGTGGTGGACTAGGATTTTTTCACCTTTTGAAAGAGGATTCAAAAATCCAATCCTTGTCTACAAGCTGACAAAATCCTAGTCTGTGAGCTGATCCTCTTTCATGAGGTAGCAAAATCATTAACTGTCAGTTTAATCCTCATCTGTGAGAAGGGCCATCTGGTCACAAAGTGACAGACAAGGATTTTGCAGCCTCGTGAAAGAGGATTGGCTCGCAGACAAGGATTTTGACAGCTCGCGGACTAGGACTGTTAGCGAGTCATGGTCAAAGATTTTTTTAATTTTAAAAAGCTATTTTTTTGGACAAAACAAAGCAAACCAAAAGTATGGGTTTGTAGAGGGCATCACCCTGAACAAAACCCATGCATCATTAAACCAAAAAGTCACCCGTGGAGAAAGTTACAACATTTTGTTTGGAGGAAAAACTGAAAACAAGATTTCAGTTCATGGACAGGGAGTTTTTCTGATGGACTATGATTTTTTAAAATACTAGTCCATGAGCTGATATAATCCTTGACCGTGAGACCAATCCTAGTCCGTCAAATATACATATAAATCTTGGAGTGAACTGAGCATGCTCAGAACCCCCAAATTAAAAATTAAATAACTTTGGAACAGATTAATATTTTTTTACCAAACTAATGCAGGATCGTTCCCTGACCCAAACTCTTTCTATATTCCAAATTTCAAATCAAAAGACCACAAGGTGTGGTCGCAGCGCCATGGGCAAAAAAACAAGTCAAAAGTGGCAAAAAAATGCATATTTTAGTGTTTTGCTGCACAGAAACCATAAGTCGAACCAAAACACAACTTGGTAAATCAAGAGCCCTACCATACAACACCATGCATTCCAAATTGTGTGCAAATCTGTCAAACGGTAGCAAATTTATTAACACACAAAAATTGGGGTTTAACATTAAAGTGCCTACTCAACCCTAACTATAAGGGCATGACTGTGCCCATATATATATATATATATATATATATATATATATAATTGTACTAGTGTGCCTTTGTACCAATGTTTATTTATTGCTTATATATTCTCCCGGGTTGCGCCTGAAAATATGCACTGTATTTGTCAAGTGTACCTACCTGGAAAACAAAATCTAAATAAAATAAAATTAACAGTGTTTATTTTATATTTGAAAAGTACGGCTGTGACTGCATATGCTTGGAGTCAGAGCAATACTTTTCAAATGTAAAATAAGCACTTATAGACTGCTCATTTTGGAGAAAGAGAAACTTTGCAGAACTTGGAAGATGATTTTGTAACATGCAGTAATCTTAAATCAAATATGATGAAAAATTTATTGACTTGTGTATACATGCGTTTGCCAGTACCAGACTGCACCATAATGGGAACAAAAACGTGTTGGTGGCTGAAAGAACGAGTTGCATATATTTCTTAAAATGGTTATTTTGAGATGTTTCTAATAAGGCATAATTTTCTAACAGGGGTGGGGAGGCAAATTAGATCTGACAGATGATTGCAAAAGGTAACAAAAGCCCCCTGCCTAAAAATGTTTTTTTTAAAGCTGACAGTGTCCCTTTAATTAGAAAAGGTAGAATGCATACATTACTGCCTACCATACTGAAACTTAAATTTAGCACTATGTATTTCAGTTCCATTTATTTTTAAATTGCTGGATTTTTAATTTCATTTTGATTTAGGAAGCTATACAGCTAGCTAATGCAAAGAAAAAATAGACAAAATGTGGGAATATGCCAGGAAAAACTTAACTAGATTGATGCCCCATTCTGAGTCACAATTACAGGTACCAAGTTGTCACTGCAACCACTGAAAGCCAATTGCGACTTGATTATCCCAATGAATTATGCACACCAAGCATCATAAGTCTTCTGAGTGTAACCACCCCCATGAGGACTTAATATGTAAGGCTTCCTTGCACTTGCACACAAATTGCTGGATTTTTAATTTCATTTTGATTTATGAAGCAATACAGTTAGCTAATGCAAAGAAAAAATAGACAAAATGTGGGAATATGCCAGTAAAAACTTAACTAGATTGATGCCCCATTCTGAGTCACAATTATAGGTACCAAGTTGTCATTGCAACCACTGAAAGCCAATTGCGACTTGTTTATCCCATTGAGTTATGCATACCAAGGATCATAAGTCTTCTCAGTGAAACCACCCCCCATGAGGGCTTAATATATAAGGCTTCCTTGCACTCGTACACAAAAGGCGCCTGCTGCTAGTGACAAAGCCACCACCTCAGTGTACCCAACTGGTCCGAGATTTTCCAGATCACTACACTGACCAAACAGGAGGTGAAAGCATACACACACACACACACACACACACACGCACAACTAGTTTGAAGTTCAAGCATTGCTAACTTGCAGGACTTGGTACATATAAGGACATTTGTGGAACAATTAGTTATTTATATATTTTATTAGCCAGGTAAGGCCCACTAAGCACACGTGCCTGTTTTCAGGGGTGACCTGGGAGAATTGCCTTGGAACTACAAACGGGTGTCCATCTTCATCACCTCTGACCTGAGCTAGCATGGTAATGGGGTTGGTGGGTCACTGGGCAATCAATTAGGCTCAGATTGCCTGAGAAGAGAGCAACATCCAATTGTCTGTCAAGTGACAAACCTCCAGGACTGTATAACTTTGACTGACATCTTATACAACAAATCAGGAGCTGCTGTTCCCCAGTGACTGGCAGTAGCTGTTTCAGACCCAGTTCAGTCTGCATGAGACCCCAAAGCACACTGGTACATGTGTGCTGTTGAGACACAGCTTGCTTATATATTAAGAAAGTCTCTCTGAATAAAAATATATTATTTAAACATAAATGGAGGCAATATCTTTAAACATAAATAGAGGCAACTTCTCAGGCTGGAGTTAATGCAGCTTTTGTATGGCATTGCCACTGGACTCATTGTTAAATCAGTTTAGTTCCATATTTGTACATGCATAACAGTATATAATTTGCAACCAGAAAACAGATAACATATTTAATGAAATATCATGTGATTATCTGAAAACCCTATAAAAGGTATAATGTGACATACTAACTCTGCCCCCTAAGGAAGAGGTAGTGAACCTCGATATGTAAGTGGAGTTACTGCTGCATTTGGTCCAGTTTTGTCTTGCATGGGTAAGGTGTTGGGTAATATCAGCACTTTGCAATTTATTGTTTTGCACAAGAATTAAATTAAGAGTCAAACTACCCTGCTGTGTGCACTGCATCCTTTTTTATGTTTGCTTGTACATGCACAGCAAACATTAAAGTCACAATAATGGGGTTTCAGAGGCATGTCACTGTTGGGTGCAGTGCAGATTTGGCTGCAGTGGGCTCCACAGTGACAGACCTGATCAATGAGGCAGATCATGACAAAGTTCTGTGGTCGTGGGGTGTACACTTCTTGCAATTGAAAGGAGCGAGCCACTCCTATCACAGAGCAGTTTTATTTTTTCATCTGCATTCAGAGTCATCACAATCAGCCTGCTGGTCATCCTCCCCCCCACCAGCCACTTCTCCCATCTGTAAAAACTATCCCACCCTCTGCCAAATATCCCATCCACCTCTTGATTGTGTCTCATGCCTCTTTCTTTAAGAAACATAAACCCTCTGCCAAGTACCACTTCCACCTCTCGATTGGTTCCTGTGCCCCTTTCTGTGAGAAACATGTCACCCTCTGCCAAGTATCCCTCCCACCTCCCGATCACTTCCCATTCCCCTTTCTGAACCCCCTTCAAAGCAACTCTGGTGGTGATGCCCAATCCAATTCTGGAAAAACAAGCCCCCCCAAGTAACTCTGGTGGCAGTGCCCAATCTGACACCAGAACAAAAACAGTGACCTCTGACACCCTGCCACAAGCAATATGTGTGACAATGTGGTGCCCACTCTCAGTGCCACCAACCAACACACACACAGACACTGTGATGCCCAATTCCCAGTTTTGGTCTCCTCCCTTGTTGTCCTCTTTTTCCTTTCCACTTAAATAAAGAAAACATTCCATCAATGCACATCCTTACCCCTTCTCAGCACTCACCACTCCAAAGCCCTCTACCCCATACTTACTGATTTGGTCCAGCACTGCTCTCTCTTAAAACATCTTGCTGCTTCCAAATTCCAATCACAACTGACTGAAAACAAGGTAAGTTTGGTTAATGGCTTTTTAATGCATATTAAGCCTTTACTGTACTCCTAACTTTGATAACGTTGTCATTTCTTAATATTTTTACCCACATTTTCATCATGGCCTTTTTTTTAACTCCACTTCATGAACCAGGTAGGGGAAATTTTTAACCCCCCCCAAAAAAAAAACATGTTTTCACAGTTAGTGAAATCAAGTTTTGGATAAGACTTACAAAATTTCACCTGCCTTGATCATAAGGTGGGGTCATAAAAGGCTGTGTTGAAAATTTGGGGTCAAAATCTCTAAAAACTACTAAGTTACATAACAACATCAAAATTGTTCAACATTCACTCATAACATGACCCACAATTTTCATTATAGCCTCTTTTTACCCTACCTCATGAACAAGGCAGGCATAATTTTCAAATCCCCTCTGAAACATGTTTTTGCAGTCACTCCAAGGAAATACCTTTTGGACAGGATTTTAAACATTTCACCTGTGTTTTTCACAAGGTGGGGTAATAAAATCAAAAAGAATTTGCTGAAAACTTGGAAACACAATCTCAAATATGACAAAGTTGAGAAGAAATGTTGAAATTCTTTAATGTTTACTCCTAGCTTTGCAATTTTACCAGCTTTTGACCCTACATTTTCAACACAACCATTTTTGTATCCCACCTCATGAACATGACATTTCATTTTTCAAATCCTGCCTCAGACATCTTTTTGCACTTGTGCTGCACAGTGCTTTTTGGACAGGAATTCATAAATAAGACCTGCCACATTCATAAGGCGGCACAATAAAATGACCATGTTGAACATTTGGGATCAAAATTAAAAAAAAAAAAGATATAAATAAACATTGGCATGTTTAAACATTTACTCATAACTTTGTAATATTTTTAGTTTTTGAGCCCACATTTTTACCATTTTCATGATTTTTACCCCTTTCGACTGAACATGTCATTAATGAATCCCCCCATCAAAGCCTGTTGCCATGGTCATTCCACAAAACAATGTTTCAAGTCACATTTCTTAAATGGCACTTGTCATGTTCATATGCTTGGTCAATAAAAACAAGTATTATGCCAATTCAAGGTCCAGAAATTTGAAAAACATATTTCTGGGGTGTTTAACCCCAAAATAAAGACACGGCTAGCATCCTCAGGGTCCGACTAGGTGAACACAAAAAGAATTGTGTCCCTAGAGGGTTCCAAATTTAAATGCCAAGCATTTCTGTGATCACTAACTGAAAAAAAAATGGCTGACTCATGACACTACTGGGGTCTTTTGCGACACCAAAAACTGCATGTACAACACTTTCGCACTTTTTGTTAACTTTTCCCATTGACTTATAATGGGAACTTTTTCTTTGAATAACTTTTGAACCGTTTAATATTTTTTCACAAAATCTTCAAAAGGCACATCGGGGACCCCAGCCGCACATTCCCTAAAGTTTTCAGACCAGTCCTGCAAACCGTGCGACCTGTAAGTGAGAGCAAAGAATACTCAAAAAAGCACAAACGCACATTTCATTGGAGCTTAATAACTCTGCAGCTGCATATCCGCCTGGTACGAAACTTGGCACATCCCAAGATCTATCATGCCCAATTGTGCATACCAAATTTCAGGCAAATCCATTTAACAGTGGAAAAGTTATCAAGGTACAAAATTTGACCCTTTAACTTTAAAATGGCTCCTCAACCCTAACTATGGTAGCACTACTGTGCTACCATATATATATATATATATATATATATATATATATATATATATATATATATGCATGCCTTGGTGTGCGTCAACCACCCAAGGCGTGCGTATATCAGAGCACGACCATGCACATTGTAGAGTGGGTTATCTATCTTATAAAATGGCAAAATTGTTTTGGAGGGGGTTAAAGTGCAGGTGTGTGGTCCCGCTCTGATATACGCACGGCCATCTGATGGTGTTTGTCCAATGCCACTGATGCCATTGTCTCCTCTTTTATTACCCATTTTATAAACATATATATAATATATACTACACATGTGTGTGTGTTTGTAATTTTGTCATTTGTAATTTGTTCCTACTAAACTTTTATTATGTAAAGACAATATTATTGTCAAACAATAAAAATGAATTTAACTGAAGTTCTGCTGTATACAAGTCAACAAAGATTTGAGAGCTGCCACTTTGTTGCCAAACAGAGACTACATTGGCATACCAGTTTGTAAACTGTGTTTTCAATTCATCATTAAACACTTTAACTAAATCGTGTAGGGGTTGGAGCTGGTCTGTGCAGGAAACTGGCACAAATATGGGAATGATCTTGTTGTTTTCAAAACTCTTGAGCACTTTCTCAGTTGTATGCTCTCTGAACAGATCGAGAACAAGAGTGTGTATTGCTCCTACGGGAGGCTGAGTTTTTCCTTTACAGCATCAATGTAAGGAACAATCACAGATTCTGTGTCTTCAATGGTAGTGTCCAGGTTTGCCCAGTGATTGTCTGTGTGGGTGACATCCCAGTCGGGGGGGAATATGAACACATGGTGACATTGATTGATTTTGCTCTGGTAAATGATCTGGGGGAAGGGAGTAGTGTCCAGACAGTGTAATGCAGAGCACTACAGTAACCTGGCATTTATCACCCAGGCCAGCAACTTCAATCTGTTTCTTGCCGACAGTGTCCATAGTCCACTCTGAGCAGAGGAACGAAGTTAACCCCTGTCTTATCCAAATTCAACACCAGCACCAGAGGGATGAGCTCTTGTCAGGCAGCTGTGCTGATTCTAACCAAAAATTGCTGCCTTAGTCACTCAAAGTCTGCCTGTGTTTTCCAAGCAGCTTTGGTCCCCTTCCTCTTACTTAAACCCATTCTGTTTAGAAAGAGGCAGACCAATGCCAAGAAAAGGACAGATTTCCACCATTCTCAGCCAGTAACTGAGGGTTGGCAGCCTCCAAAATGCCTGTTGCTATGGCAGTAAGCACTTGTTCATTCATGACTGCATCCTCTGCCCTCAATGACTTTATGATGTTCCTTAATTTGGTTTTGACTTCAGCCAACAATAGTGTGGAGCACCTTTTCAGTTTAATAGGTAGCTCCTTTGGTAATTGAGAAGGGTCTGGAGTTTCTTTTAATTTCTGCAGGTAGTCTCATTTAAAAGTACAGACAGTACTTTCATTAGTTTTCTTTTTATACTGAGACTCATGGTGATATATGCATTCATCACCCCATGCTGGCATAAATATTGTCCAATTTCAAAGCACACCTCAGTGGGTCTACAGAGTACTTTTCATTTTTTTGCAGGAGCTGAAGCAACACTTGCAGACAGAGCAGATGTGACAGCGTCAGCCACCAGACTAGAGACACCAGCTGTCAAACTGAACATTTTTGACATCTACATCTTCTTTTCTGTAAGGCACTATAATTTATTTTTACAGGCTTGGAGTGAGGCAGATTTAGCCATTTAATAAGTGACATTGTAGCTTTCATTATACCACTGTTACAGTAGTAAAAACCCAAAAATGAAACTAGAAAAAGGCACACTGTACCTCTTTTGAAATTGACAACTGATCAGCTGACAACTAATCAGGTGTGCGTGTTTCAACTTCGTCACCAACCAGCCAGCAGGACGCGATCCACAATTATTTAGTTGTCATGATTATTACTAAGACAAAGAACCTCTGTACGTAAACACTGAGGCAAGGGTTACCCCAAAGGACATTTGGCTGGGAAGCCAAGTTTCAAGAAAATACAAAATCACACATGCCCCCACAATGCAAAGCATCATGGGCTGCATATGCAAATCACCACAGAATGTTATGCTGGTCCAACTTTAAGCAGAATTGCATGGTGCCGAAAGGCCTCTCACACAGTTTGCAAGGGTGCTAACAGAAGACATAGACCGTGTTTAGATCCTACCAGGACTCATCGGTATGCCTCGTCTGTTTGACACCCCAGTGGAATGGACCAGCTACCCCTGAGGCAGTGTGCCTGGGATATATTGTGGTGAACCCATTAAAATAAAAAAACATTTAAAAGACATGGCACCATGCAATTCTGCTTAAAGTTGGACCAGCATAACATTCTGTGGTGATTTGCATATGCAGCCCATGATGCTTTGCATTGTGGGGGCATGTGTGATTTTGTATTTTCTTGAAACTTGGCTTCCCAGCCAAATGCCCTTTGGGGTAACCCTTGCCTCAGTGTTTACGCACAGAGGTTCTTTGTCTTTTTAAATGTTTTTTATTTTAATGGGTTC
The DNA here is from genome assembly GCA_016271365.2 of Neoceratodus forsteri. Taxonomy (NCBI): domain Eukaryota; kingdom Metazoa; phylum Chordata; order Ceratodontiformes; family Ceratodontidae; genus Neoceratodus; species Neoceratodus forsteri. The sequence goes on from CM028133.1 coordinate 783,930,775, forward strand.
ACCACAATATATCCTAGTAATACTGCCTCAGAGGTAGCTGGTCCATTCCACTGGGGTGTCAAACAGACAAGGCATACTGATGAGTCCTGGTAGGACGAAACACGTGTCTATGTCTTCTGTTAGCACCCTTTGCAAACTGTGTGAGAGGCCTTTCGGCACCATGCAATTCTGCTTAAAGTTGGACCAGCATAACATTCTGTGGTGATTTGCATATGCAGCCCATGATGCTTTGCATTGTGGGGGCATGTGTGATTATGATTATTACTAGTTCTGTTTATGTAGCTATCTATGTGTCTGTCTGCCTATCTATCTATCTATCTATCTATCTATCTATCTATCTATCTATCTATCTATCTATCTTATTTTTGTTAAGTGGACCAAGGTACCTACCCCATACTGTTCCTTTCCACCTCTGCCCCTCCAGGTCATGTTCCCCCATCACAAAAGAAATAGGTGGCATCACCAGGGTGCCCACACCAAGTGCCACTGAACACTATCCCAACACCAGGGTGCCCAATCCCCAGTGTCAGCTTCTGTCACCCTATAACAAAGAAAACTGTCCCTTGTTGATCTTTTTTCTTTAACCTGTAAAAAGGAAACAGTCCCTCACCAATCTGACTCCCACCCACTTCACCCCGACCTTCCATTCAGCACCCATCACACCACACACTTCCATACCCCCACACACCTGAACATGTTCCGTGAGTTAGATCCACTATATGAGCAAGCACATGTCTTCCTGCTGAAACTGGTGAATATAATATGAGAACATAAGGTAAGTGCTGTTTAATATATTTCTATGGGATTTGAACTTTTGTCCATAACTTTCTTTTTTTGGAAAATTTTTACACCAAATTTTCAACATGGCCTTTTTGAGACTGACTCCACCTCATGAACAAGAGCAGTGAAGTTTTGGAAATCTGTCCTGAAAGGTGATTATTCAGTCCCTGCACAAATCACCTTTTGGGTGGGATTTGAACATTTTCCCTGCCCATATTCATAAAGTGGTATCATATGAATGCTATATTGAAAATTTAGGGTAAAAGTATTGAAAGACAACAAAGTTATGAGCATGTGTTTGAAATTTTGCAATGCACATTTATAACTTTGGTAATTTTTGCTATCTTGACCCAAAATTTTCAACATAGCCATTTTTTCACACCACGTTATGAACATGATAGCTGTCATTTTTCAAATCCTGGCTGAAATGTGGTTCTGCACCTCTGCTGTGGAATGGCATTATAGCTGAGATTTGAATATTTTCAACTACCAGGTTTATGAGGTGGGTTCCTAACAAAACAATGTTGAAAATGTGGGGTCAAAATATTAAAAAAGCAACACAGTTATGAAGGTATGTTGACATTTTTCTACATACATTAATAACATTGTTCATTTTGACATCTGTGGTTGCATGACAGTGTAGAGTCAGAAGGGCCCTGCACTTTCATAAGTAGATTGAGTCTTCCCTTGGTGCCAGGCCTGGAGGGCCTGTGCATCTGCATGAGGACACAATTCCACTATCTCAAAAAGAAAGGAAATTCTTTGCAAAAAACAGTGTTAATGCACCTGTCAGGGTCCCACTTAATGCAACAAAAGTATGGAAATGTGGTATTAGGATTTTATCCCTAACTCGCCATTCCCACCCCCCCCCCCAGCAGCAAAATGAAAAAACAGTAGGGTTTTGGTCTCCTGAGTCTTGGCAAATCAGTGGTGGGAGTCTTTTACTTCTACTTCCTTGGGGTTATCAACCCTAATGCTCATGCCCTCCCCTGAGCAAACAAGATCAGATGTGCTTTATTTTCTTCACACAGGGTCCTGCAGGACAAAGGCTACTATACATTTTCTGGGCAACATGTGGCAAGACATGGTTCTGTACCTTTGAAGAGTATATTAGTATTTGGCACTTAGTTTAGTTTAGTTTAGTCTTTGGTAACCGGTTGAGGCCCACTAGGCACAAGTGCCTGTTTTCAGGGGCGACCTGGGAGCACTGGACGATTAAGTGACTTGCTCAGAGTCACACAGTATGCAAGTGGAGGTTGTGAGACTCAAACCCAGGTCTGGTCTGCTGGATGTACCATGCTTATTCACAGCTCATAACTCTAACCTCTAGGCTATACTGCCAGCCACGCCTTGTGTTTTGGACAAGAGACTACGGGCTGGGGCATACCAATCAACTGCTATGAATTTCGCATTGTGCTATGATTTTGACACTCAAACTTATTCTTGCTCCACACAGGTTTACTGATGTTTTTAATAATGTTAGAGCTATTTCTGGACACACAAACTATTAAAACATTGAACTGAGTTGAAACATTCCTTATCACTACCTATATGGGGCCAACTATTTGTAGACATATTTTTGTTTAAAATAAGAAAGTGCTACACATTATGGCCCTCTGCTATGATTTTTTAAGTTCAGTGCTATGATTTTTAATGCTGAAGGTTGAGAGGTATGAGCTGGGGGGGGGGACATTGGGGTTGACATCCCAAAGGAAGACCCCACCACTGATTTGCCAAGACTCAGGAGACCCAAAACCCTCATGTTTTTCCCTTTTGCTGCTTGGGGGTGAGGGTGGGGAGTTAGGATTGGAAACCCTAGCACCACATTTCCCTATATTTGTTGCATTAAGTTTGAACACTAAATGGTGCATTAACACAATTTTTTTTAATTTTTTTTGCAAAGAATTATTCTATATAGGTGAGAAAAAAAATAACTATACAATGGCAAAAACATTTCTTGGGCTCTGATTTGGCAGTGCCTACTTTTACAAATAATGTTGTCTGAGTACGACATCTCTGTACGAAGGTCTGGGACACTTGACTGCCTTCTTACATTTCCACACATGACTGATATTCATACACCCCACACTTTGACACCTTACTGCCTAAAACGTAAAATTTCCCTGCCACCATGTCACAGTCTGCCTCCAACCCAACATAAAATCTGTCTTTTTTCTAGTGATCGTTTGCTCTAACACATTTAATTTCCATGCAGTCACTCTTTCTTGCTGGGTCCAAAAGGTAAGCGCTCAGCTGCCTGTTTCATTGAGAAGCCACATGCAGTGGCTGTTTCTATTACAATACTAGTATCACTGACTGCTTAAAAAAACAATGTTTTTAAAAGAATCTCCTTTCCTAGCACTGTTAATATGAACCCACCTCTCCACTTCATTTTCTGTTCCCCAGCATGGATCCTCTGATCACAGGCATCCTATAATGCCTTGTGCTCTGCAGCTATTGGTGGCTGAGAGAACAAAAGCAAGTATTACCAATGGCAGCTCTTCAAATACAGCTTGTCCTTCTCCCAGTACAAACTGTACTGGGAGAAATAGTGATAAACCACTTGGGGGAGCACAGTAAACACTACCAGGAGCCAAGAGGCAGAGGCAACAAAGAAAGAGAGACACATACCAATGAGACACAGGTAGATATATAAAATATTGACCTACTGGAAAAACACACAAAAAAAACTATTTTTAAAAAAATATGCTTCCACATTAAAACATGTAATTAAAAAGATATTGTAAAACACAGCTTATCTTACTTTTATGGTATTTTTTATTCTATATGTAAGCAAACCATTGTATAATAGCAATGATGCACTCCAGGGTGTTTGTCATGCTTGGATAATGTCACTTCTTGGGTGTTACACACCCTCAAGCTGCAACCTCCTGCTCAACCACCCAAGGCGTGATATTTTATTTATTTATTTTTTGTTGACACACCCTGTCATGCATTATTGCGTAATAAAACCAGTGATTATATTTAGCATACATAAGTCCACTAATTTGGAAAGGAGATTCCATTTTTGGAAAAATAAATAATATGGATGTGCCAGGATATAAAACCCATAAACACACTGGGGCAGATATTCAAACTGCGCCATTCTGTGGCGCAAGCCCTTGCACTGCTCAAAAAAGTTGTGCAGGGGTGTGGCCAGGGTGATAGTCAACGGAGTTGTGCTATGGAGCAACTTCTTTGAATATTGCCCCCTGGCCACAGCCAGTGTGCATGGCACAGTGGAACTTGCGCCACCGCAAGTGGTCAGAGTGGAGCATTCAGATGCGATGGCGCAAGTTCTATTGCGCCATGCGCAAACCTGCGATATTCAAAAGGTGACATGCAAATAGGGCTACACTTATGCAAGGTGCATGGGGGCCATTTGCATCTAATTAAGGCTCCATTTGCATACCATTAGCATGCGGGTGCGCCGATCCCCGACAACTTGCGCCTGGCGCCCTGCCAGGCAGCAGCCGTCGGGGAGCGACACCCCCTGCAGCCCGATCATGGGCATACAGTATTCTTCTTCGTAGCCCAATCGCTGGCAGCACAGTAGTCTTTCCCACTTCAGAAGTCTTAACGGCATAACATTATCCTCCCCCATTAGCCTGATCGTGGGCATGAAGTTAAACTCCCTGAGTAGCCGATCATGGGCATAATGTCAAACCCCCGATGACCAATATCCTGGTGGTCCAGTGGACCGCAGGCCTGATCGCGGGCATAACATCAAACCCACCCCCAAAGTCCAATATCCCGGTGATCTAGTGGCCCCCACCTCACCCACCCACAGAGCCCCACCACCCCGCCCCCGCCAGCTGGCAGGCGGCAGCACCCCTGCCTGCTGCCGCCCGACTGACAGCTTGGTAGGGGCCATGCCCATTGGTTCAGAGCATGAGCCAATGGGTGTGCAGCTCCATACCGCATAAGGCAGTCCGGATATGTGAATGAATTCATCTATTCGCCTATCTGACTGCCTTGTATAGGCTGTGTACCCATTGGCTCTTACCTGGAACCAATGGATGTGCAGTCCTACCGAGCCGTCGTCGGCGGGTGGCGGGTGGCAGGTGGGTGGGGTGCTGCCGCCTACCAACTGATGGGGAGCGGGTGGTGGGGCTCGTGGTGGGCCACCAGGATCACCAGGCATATTGGACTTTGGGGCGGTGGGTTTGATGTTATGCCTGCAATCAGGCTTCACGTCCACTGGACCACCAGGGATATTGGTCTTGGGGGGTTTGACATTATGCCTCGCGATCGGGCTTCGTGGTCCACTGGACCACTAGGATATTGGTCTTTGGGGTGGGTTTGACGTTATGCCCGCGATCGGGTTTTGCAGTCCACTGACCACCAGGGATATTGATCTTTGGGAAACGCCTGATGCCCGCGATCAGGCTACTCGGGGGACATAACGTTCTGCCCATGATCGGGCTAATGGGGTGAAATTACATTCTGTCCACGATCGGGCTAATGGGGGACACTTCAGGCCCGTGATCGGGCATGGGGAGGCTCCAGTATCGAGTGGAGGGCCACCTACAGGTAGCAGCTGCTGTGTTGCGCCCTACAATGCGGCAGCTCACCTGTGGGTGGCCCTCGACTTGATCCTTTTTTTTTGGCTTAAAGTTGTGCAGGTGCAGGTAGGGGGGTGCGCCTGCATAACTCTGCATGGCCCAGCTGAATATCGGGCTGTGCAGTTTATGCATGGTTCCTCCCCCTTCGGTTGCGCATGCCATCATTAGCATTGCGCTGTTGCTCAGCATGATTTGGGGGGCACAACTGCCTCCTGCTGAATATCGCAGAATGGCACATTTCGGACTTGAGCAGGCACAACCCTATTGCGAATGGCTCAACTCTTTTGAATATCTGGCCCCTTATTCTTGATACTTGATACAAACATTTAGAGTGTAGAGTGCAAAACATGTAAAATGGGAAAAATGGAGAAATAGTAGTCTACATTGTTGACTACTGTTTCAGAAATTTAAAAATAATAAAGTTAGTGTAGGCAGAATAGTTTTATGTATGTTCCTGTTCTTATGTGGGAACATTTCATCATCATAATTTTATTGAAAGCAAGTTGAGAGAGATCTCTCATTTACAATTGCGTTCAATGAGAACAGACATAAAAACATTTAAGATACAAAGAGATATACTTGCACTAAACAAATCTGTTCCATATGATCAACAAAATTACATTTTGTGTAAAGTATTTAACCTCAAATCACATACCTATCACCCAAAACAATCACAATGATTGAATGGCAAGCTAATAAAGCTCTAAATAGAGCAAAGGAAGGGAGGGTAATTATCTCACGTTTTCTTTGAAAATACTCCCAAGTTTTAGGGATGGATACAGCTAGGGCAAAATCTCCTATCTTAGTTTTGTGCACAGGCACATGATAGGTGAATCTCTTAGACGAGCAAAGGGAATCCTTTGATATATTTTTACTTCTGAATAATTGTAGTGGATACATTGGTAATTGTTTTATGATAAATCTTTTTTTTTCTTCTTCTTCTTTTTGCTGTGTACCAGCCAACATTGAAACCCTGGTCACAATCTCCACCTCCGCCCATGCCTGCACTCACCCAGTCACCCCTAGCTTCCCCCCAGAGGGTGGTGTCATGGCACTGTTCCCCTACCAGTGCCACAATACTAATATCTGGTCAGGGAGCCAGCTGTGGAGGCTAATTGAGGCCTGGGGCAGGGCCTCATGGAGACAGCCAGGGACACAAGTTTTTTTTTCTCCTTTAGGCAGAGGCGGGGATGTGCAATGATGACCAACATCCACCCCACCCCTGAGTGGAGCAGGCGTCAGTGCTTGCGATGAACCCAGACTCTACTGGGTGTCACTGTTGCACTGACCATGCATGCCCCCCTCCCCCCAGAGAAGGAGAGCAGTCAAGGGATGCTTGATCCTTCTCCCCCGGCTGGCCCTCTGACAACCAGGGTCCATTCCTGAACTCGGGCTGCTGGCACACAAGCAGAAGTCCAACCGCTGCACCGGTGGGCCAGTATTTTATGATAACTCTATATACATACAAATACCAGTGCATGTCTCTCCGGATAGTTAGTGAGGTTCATTGTACTTGTTCATATAGCTGACAGCAATGTGAAGAATAAGGAAGTTTAGTAATAAATATAAATGTGTTATGGTATACAGAGTCTAAAGAACTTAAAATGGATAATGTAGTGTTTTTATAAATACAGTCCCCATAATCTAATATGGAAAGGAATAGTGAGTTTACCAACATTTTTCTAACTGCACAGTCAATGTCTTTTTTTATATCTATAGAAAAAAAGTTAGTTTTTTCAACTTATATGAAAGATAAGTAACATGGGCTTTGAAATGCCCAAATATTTGTATTCCTGTACTTTTGATATGGCACCACCTTTAAGTGTGATTATTTGGGGTTCTAAAGATAGCTGCTTTTTCATTGTGAACAACATTGTGTTGTTTTTTAGCATTAAACAGTAACCATGGTTGTAAAAGGGCTTCATGTATCTTGTTAAAATCTAGTATTTGCCGTATTGGTCCTTGCAAAAACAGGCCCGTTATAACCTCTCTCCACTGTAACAGAGGGCTATATGAACACTGAAATCAAACCACAACATTGTCATTAAAAAAACTGATAAAGGCTCTGCAGTGGTGATCTTAAACCGAGAGGATTATATTAATGAATTTAACAGACAGCTCATACCTACTACAGAGAACTGGAGAGTGACCCAACTATGATATAGTAAAAAGAACTACATGACTTAATTGGAACTTTTCCAAATCATGTCCAAAAAAAAAAAAAAAGACTAACTGACCTCATCCCTGCTGAACCCAAGCCAGGGCCATTATACATGCAGCCTAAAATACATAAACCTGACAATCAGAGAATACCCATAGTCTCTGGTGATGGTACCCTGACTGAGGGTATCTCAAGGTTTGTAGAAACCATTTTGAAAGCAATGGTTATGGAAAAAGGCAGTTATATCCAGGACACTACACACTTCCTGCATGTACTTTCTGGTTATAAGGACGTACCACCTAATACCATTTTAGCAACGATGGATGTAACATCCCTCTACACTAATATTCCACACATGGATGGCATTTCAGCCTGCCTTAAATACATACAGGAGAAACGACTGGACCAAAACAACAACCCTGAAGTGGTGGGGAAACTTATGGAATACGTTTTGACACATAACAACTTCGGCTTCAATGGTAAACATTATGGATGCTAACCTCTCTATGGCAGAGTTGGGGGAGGACTTCTGAAGGCACGTCCCCACAAACCACTAGCTTATTTCTGTTACAGTGATGGTTTGTTTATCATTTGGACAGAGGGCACAGATGCACTTAAAGATTTTCATCAGGAACTTACTAAACTTCACTCTATCATAAAGCTCTCCCTGGAGTATTCTACAACCAGTGGTAATTTTCTGGACACCACAGTCACCATTAAGGATGGAACCTTGCATACATATATTTACAGGAAGCCAACAGACAGACAGAGATACTTACACAAGAAAAGTAATCACCCAAACCACACAAAAAAAACTGTCATGTACAGTCAAGCACTTCAACGTCAACATATCTGATCAAATGAGGGCAGAGATACACATTTGCCTATGTTGAAAAACACATTTATTGAGCAGGGACACTCTTTCAGAGAAATTGACAGGACAATAGAACATGCAACACAAGTGCCAAGACAACAACTACTTCAGTATACAGGAAGGATAGCTACCGACAGAATACCCTTAGTAGTCACATATCATCTAGACCTTGAAAGTCTGCGTATGATTATTAAGGATCTCCATTCAATATTTAGTAAGGATGAGACCCTTAATTGTATTTTTAAGGAACTACCACTACTATCTTTTAAACAACCACCAAACTTAGCCAGACTAATTATTAGGAGTAAGCTTCTGCCAGAACAGAATACCATGACACTAAATGGTACACAACCCTGCAACTGTAAGACTTGTGAGCACATTTTCACTTCGGACTATGTGGTAACATCACAAAACATACAATTCAAGGTGCATGGGAGTTATACATGTACATCACATCATGTTGTTTATTTCATGCAATGTAAGATATGTGCACAAACAGGTTATGTTGGAGAGACAAGCCAACCACTCCACACTAGGATGAACTCACACAGACATAATATTAAATGGAAGATGACTGAAAAACCAGGGGGGCAACACTTCTCTCAGCCTGACCACTCAATTTCAGATATGACAGTAATGGTCTTAAAAGGAAATCTCAAAAGTACACAACAAAGATGAGCTTTTGAGATCAAACTTATTTTACATCTCAATATGGTAGCAGATGGGATGAACATAGATTTGGGGTTCATGGCACATTATAGGACTTAACATCCACAGACCTCTTCTTCCTAGGACTGACATTTTATAGGTCTTCAGCACGTGTGTGTGCGTGTGTGCTTTGTGGGGTATGGGAATATGGCAGGTGGGGGGTTTGCTGCCACATTGAGGTAGGCTTTTATTCAGATACATGGAGTTGCAGTGTGTTATTACTCTTAGTTCACACACATAATGAATATTAATTCCTTCTTACTATTTACCTTTCCCCGGGAATGGAATTGATTCCATTGGGCCATATTCAGATTCCCTAGACTGTTATGGCACATACAGTAGTTTTATTAGATACTGTCACATTTTTGAACTCTGAACATAGTGGGGTGCAAGATCTCATTTGCATGGGGTTCCTTGACAGATCTAATTACATAGGCTAATATTGTAGTGATTTGAGGAAATGTATGTATGTTAGGACTCTTGTCTTACATACATACAGTATATTTACTTCTAGTTACCTTACCCTGGGGAGGGTGGAAGTTTTATTTCATTGTGATTCTATTCAGAATCCTTGGATTGTTACTGCACAAATAGTATTATGGCTACATGGTTGGCTGTCCTTTCCTGACCCACAGTAGCAGATACTTAAACACAACAGTCTTGATCAAACATAGGCTCTCTGGCAGAGCTGACTCACCCTGGTTTGCAGGTGCCCACAGGCTTCTCACAGGAAACACAAACATACTTCTCGGTGCCTCAGCACAAATCTTCTTAGGCAACTTCTCTTTTTCCAGCAGGGCCAGGGGATTGGCCCTGAAGAGCTGGTCTGGTTCCCCCCATCCCTGTCAGGGATGGGGCCCTGGAACAACTGGGAGATGGTCTCAACCACTTCACAAGTGTTCTTCACTGTCCTTCTCTGGGGCGAGAACACACACCTACTACAAGTGGTAGCTCTGATCAGAACTGAGGGTTCTGAGGGACTGCACACTGCAGTGCACCTCCTCTCTCCACTACAGACTGCATAACACTGACTGAATTCAACCCCCCCAATGTTCTAACTATCTCCCTGCTGCAACATTCCAAAGTGGCTTAAGCGGCTGTGAAAATTCTATATGATGTCATCCCTCCAGCTCAGCTGAGGCTGAGGACAGAGTGAGACAGTGTGAAATCCATTTAACTGGTGTTTCACAAGCTGCCTTTCCTGCCTGTCACTAGATCTAAGTGGGATGCTTGTAACCCCAGGTGATGGGGGGTACATAACTATTGATCTTTTTAGGAAAACTTTACTGGTTACTTTTGTATGTTGTATATAGACAGTGGAGAACTTTAAGAGAGGCTGGGATAGGCATGGAGAAGGTAAGAATCATGGGTAGAGAGGATGGGAGGAGTGGGGAGGGAGGGCAGGGACATTAGCTCAAGCTGTGGACCCTGCAATACGAGCAGACTTGATAGACCAAATGGCCTTCTTCTGCTGGCTTCTTCATATGTTCATAGCATGGCTCAGTTGGTAGCACATCTGCCTCTGGACCAGAAGGTCATGGGTTCTCGTCCCACACCGGGATTGGACTTGCACCTAAAAATCACTGGCATCCAAGTGCAGTATAGGGGGTGCTGTACTGCTGGGGTGTGCCGTCCTTCAGATGAGACGTTAAACTGAGGTCTCTTCTGCCCATCCTGGTGTTGTCCTGGTGGGTGTCCAGGTGGAAGTAAAAGAACCCAGGGCACTCTTCACAAAGAGTAGGGAACATTCCCGGTGTCCTGGCCAACATTCCCCTTCCCATAAACTGGTTCATGCAATTATCCAGGCTGTGTGTGGGTGATGATGTGCTATATGGCCACCACCACACATTCAGTCACTTCACTACCAGTCTAGCATTGCTTGTAAAGCGCTTTGGATGTATGAAAAGTGCTATATAAATGCTGATTCTTCTTCTTCATATGTTCTTGTAGCTCTGTCTTGTGGTGCTTGTTTTTAACTTACAATTTTAGTATGTCTTTAATCTGAGTGGGGATTACTTTTCAGTAACTGCATTTTTATACACATTGTGACACTCATATTTTGATTTAAGAGCCATCTGTTCAAGTAGTTGTTATCTTATAAGTCAATTTAATTTATATGCAGTGGAATTCTTTGTATATCTTCTGCACTAAGCACCTCTGACCCTTAGACCCTCTCAGCTGAAGGTGAAATGGTACTGTTAAGCTTCTCTGACATCATCTTCGGCTTTTTTAAATGAGTATTTTGTACCAATGGGGATATGTTCTGCTTTTTTCCCTACATGATCTGGGTGTTAAAAGTATTGACTTTTCTAAATAACTGGTATTACGCTTCCGACAAAGGACTTGTTGGTCCAAAAGCTAAAGCACTTTGTTCTTTTTGTTACATCTATGTTGGTCCAATAAAAGGTATCAAATCACTAGCTTCTGGATCAGTATCTTGTTAAAGTCATATTGCAGTTTTCGAATAGCTGTGTCCAAAGAGGAGTGATGATTATATAAAATTGTATTGTCTGCATATAGTTGTATTTTCACACTATCAGAACAGCAATTAGGCAAATCATTTACATACAATACTGTACAGCAGAAATAACAGGGGCCCCAAGGCAGATCCCTGAGGAACTCCTTTGTTAATGATGGGTTATGTCCGAAGTAACCCCTCCCATTTTAACATCCTGCAAACGCAAATCCTGACCCTTTACATTGTTACAATTTAACTGCTGATGTATTGGCTATAAGCGAATTCAGAATGGACCCTACAATATAAACCATATTTATTAATATTATCTGAAACATGGTTGAGTTTGAGAGATTCTGATCCTATAATGGCCAGTGAAGGCTATCAAACATGGTGTAGAGATAGGACAAAGAAAGGAGGTTGCTTACAGGTCTAAGGGGGAAACAGCTTGGTGGCAATAGAGATAAAGACCTTGATGGAAATTGAAGATTTGGAAACTCTGAGTTTGGTTATTAAATTATTCCATGCCAAACCAATATTGCTGGTGGGACTTTATTGTACCCCTAAAGTTAACTTAGATGTTTTTAATATTTTACAGGGTACATTAATAGGAGTCCAGTCATGATTTTTTGTTTGTGGGAGATTTCAGTGTTAATTAGCAGTCAGTTGGTCTCTCTCACACTTTAAAAGAATTTCAAGTAAACCTAGACAAGACCCAACTCATTAATGAGTTTACATGTGTTAATCACAAATATCTGGCAGCATGTACAATAATTGATTAAATTTTTGCAAACAACCAGGATAATTATACGTTAAGTAACATTCCTCCAGACTGCTTCAGTGATCATGAGACCATTTTCTGTATTTGTGCCAAAGAAAAATGTTTAAGTTGCAGTAAATACATTACATATAGAACATACAAACATTTTGATTGCATTGCTTTTCTGTTAAATCTTAAGACTATAGATTGATCAAGATTTGAGCTCATACCAACCACTAGTGAGGTTTGGGATTTGTTTCCCAGGAGTTCATATACATTTGTAATAAATATGCCCAAGAAAGGGGGGGAACATGAAAGCAAAAAAAATGCCCATTGGTATCATTCAAAATTAAATTAACAAAAAAACAACAAAGTAATAAACAGTGGACAATTGTGCTCCCCCCCAAAATAATTTGATTGACTAGGATGCATATCGTCATATGTGTGATGTTGCTGCACCCTGCTGTCCTTTCTCCCCCACCCTCACAGTTAGGGAAGCTACACCTGTTGCTCCCTGTTCCTGTCTCTACAGTCAGGGCTGCTGTGCTGTGCTAAGCCCTAGTGCCAGGTTCCCTGCCTTCATAGCTGGAGCTGCTATACCATGCCACCCTAGCCACTAGAGGTGGGTCTTTTGCTACACCCTGATACCCACTTCCACTGCCCCAAATCGTCAGGGCTGCTGCACCACCTGTACCCCATCTCACAGTCAGGGCTGCATTATCCTAATGCCCAGTGTTCTGCACCACAGCTGAGACTTCTGCCCCTGTCACCAGAGACAGAGCTGCTGCATCCTGTTCCTTTCTACACAGTTGGGGTTGCTATGGCCTGCTGTGCTCTAGAGCCCCATGTCTCTGCAGTTTGGGCTGCTGCACCACACTGCCACTTGCTACAAGATTCAGGGCATTTGCTACACCCTGTTACATGCCTCCACAGTTGAGAGAGTTGCACCCTGTCATCCCCCTGCCACCAGAGTCAGATCCTTTGATACACCCTGCTGCCCACATCCCTTGCCCCAAACAGACATGGCTGCTGCACCCTGTCCCACAATTTGGACTGCTGTGTCCTGATGCCACCCCTATCTCATGCACTGCATCTGAGAACAGTCAAGGATGCTGTACCCTGCTGCCCTTTGTCCCCACCCCCACAGACAGGGCCATGGCACCCTGTTGCTCCTTGTTCCTATCTCCACAATCAGGGCTGCTGTGCTGTGCTACACCCTTGAGTCTCATGCTGCCTGTATCCACAGTTGGGGCTGCTGAACCCTGCTACACACTTCCATTGCACCAAATGGGCTGGATTGCTGCACAATGTGCACCCTGTGCTATTGTCAGGGCTGCTGTACTCTGATGGCCACCTATGTCCTGCCCCACAGTCAAGACTTCTGCACCATGCTATCCTTTGCCCCCTGCCACCATTGTGCCCTGCTGCACCACAGAGCCCCTTGCCTCCACAGGCAGGGGACAGGGAACAGCAAATACCCTTACCATTGTGCTGCACCCTTCCTGAACAGTTGGGGTTGCTGCACTCTGCTACCCTCTCTCTCGCACCCTCACAGTTAGGGACACTGCACATGTTGCCCTCTGTTCCTGTCTCAGCAGAGTGTAGCAAAGGATCTGACTGATGGCAGGGGGACAGTAGGGTGCAACTTCCTCAACTGTGGAGGCATGCAACAGGGTGCATCAAATGCCCAGAATTTTGTGGCAAGTGGCAGCATTGTGCAGCAGCCCTAACTGCAGAGGCATGGGGCTGTAGGGCACAGCAGGCCACAGCAACCCCAACTGTGTAGAAAGAAGCAGGGTGCAGCAGCCCTGTCTCTGGTGACAGGGGATAGAGGACAGCATGATGCAGAAGTCTCAACTGTGGTGCAGAACACAGGAAGCATCAGGGTAAAGCAGCCTTGACTGTGAGATGGGGTACAGGTGATGCAGCAGCCCTGACCATTTGGGGCAGTGAAAGTGGGTAGCAGGGTGCACCAAAAGCCCCACCTGTGGTGGCTAGGGCAGCATGGTGCAGCAGCCCCACCTATGGAGGCAGGGAACCTGGCACCCTGGGGCTTAACACAGCACAGCAGCTATGACTGTGGAGACAGGAATAGGGGGCAACAGGTGCAGCATTCCTAACTGTGAGGATGGGGGAGAGAGGGCAGCAGGGTGCTGCAACCCCAATTGTTTGGGCAAGGGGCGGCAGGGTGCAGTAGTCCTGATTCTTTAGGCAGGGGATGGAAGCAGCAAGGTTCACAATCGGTGAATGTGTGGGAGAAGACAGTGGGCAGCAGGGTGCAGCAACCTTGAATGTGGAGCAGAAGGCAGGGCCTTGTGGGGCAGGGGACTGGTGGCAGTGGACTGCAGCTCCCTCAACTGTGGGACAGAGACATGGTGCATAGGGATGCCACATAGTGTTTCTACTTATACAAGAACATGATGTATTTCCACACAGAAACTACAAAATAACTGAAATTTGTGAGTTCTGACAGTAGATGTGCTTGAAATACTGTAGCAGAGTGTGACAAGCACCTGTTTGTCAATCTGACATGAAAAAGGAATGTTCTTACATGATCGTATTTATGAAGGCTACATCAAAGACAAACTGTTCCTGTGAATGAAGAAAATTTAGATTTATTTTATATTCCTTAACAGCCCTATGTTATACAGTTAGAAAGAAAATTGATGTTCGCTTAGAACAGAGTTGTGGTACAGACAAGCTGATTTCTCACAGAAAAAGATTTGCACTACTGTACTTCAGTTCAGCATTGAAACAGAAATGATCAGCTTTTTAAAGGAAGACAATGATATATTTTAAGCTGATCTATCTAAACACAAACCAGAGACTGGGTTTGTAAGAAATCTGGAGAGCTCAGCAAACCACAAACTCTACAGAGTGCTGCTCTGACTGGGAATCTGAAACAGCAAGCTACTGTACTCCAAAATGATGTCATCGCTCTCTAAGCTTGACTGAAAGGACAGAAATAACTCCACTGTTTCCAGCCACTGTAGAGCAAGTTAACAAATGCTGATTTAAAGAAAACCACAAAATCAAACAGCATGAAATTTTCAGGAAACACTAATCGTTGACACAAAGACTTGAATTTCAGCGTTTTAAACTTTTATTAAAAATATGTAAAAACTGTTGCACATGACCTTTAACAATTACTTTTTTTAAATCGGCTCAATTGCATTAAAATAGATTATGGCTCTCTTTCTCCACTTGGCCATTCTCCACCAGGGAGACCTCAGAATATCTTTAAATTTGATAGAATTGAAATAAAAAAAAAGTATTGAAAGAATTAAATAGGGCAGGTGCATCTAAAGCTGGAGGACAAGATTATAACAGATTAACAGTTTCACCTGGTTCAAGGTCAGTTGGCATTCATCTGTATCCCCCTTCCCTGGGTCGTGCCTGAAAATAGGCAGGATTTGTCTAGTGCACTTACCCGGTCAACAAAAACTAAATAAAAACTAAATAAATAAATATACTGACTTTGCTAATAAAATATTTTCCCCCAGCAATTTCATCACTGCTAACCTATATTTTCAAGCTATCCCTTGCCACTGGTGAATTTCCAGTGGCCTGTAAGATAGCTAAGGTAATGTCAATTTAAAAATCAGGAGACAAATCCTGAACTACTGGGAACTACTGGCCAATTTGTTTGCTATCGATAGTATCAAAAATTCTAGAAGAAATTGTATGTGCTCAGTTGAAATCATTTCTGCAAAATAATGTTCTAAGTAATTAACAATGAGGGTTTCATTCAAAACACAATACTACTAAAACTTTGGTTAAGCTGGTGGGCAACAACCGGGAAGACATGAAAAGAACAGTGTTGGAGCCATCTTTTTTGATCTCTCTAAAGTTTTTGACACCTTGGACCATGTCACTCTCTTGTCCAAACTTGAAGCACTAGGTTTGTTGTCCACTTTCCTAAAATGGTTTGGAGAATATATCAAGAGGAGGTTCACAACTGGTTAGTTGGAGGAGGGGGTTGTCTCAGATGCAGTGCAGATTGTCTCAGGTGTTCCTTAGGGATCAATATCGGGACCTTTTCTTATTTAATGTCTACATGAATGACCTCTCTTTTCAAAATTACCAGTATTAAATTTCATCTTATGCTACTGATACTACTATATTTACATCCATCTGTGATTCTGTGAAATAGAAATGGATTTACAAATTGCATTTGATCAAATAGTCTTTTTGGTAGGAATAAACTGTCTTAAATGCTTAAAAAAGTCCCAAGCTTTACTATTTAGAGGTATATCAAATATCAGTTTAGCTGAGGAGTTTTTAGTGACTGTAACAAAAAATAATATTGCAAAAGGCCCAGTCCTATAATACTTAGGAATATGGCATGATGATAGGTGTAGATGGGACACTCATGTAAACAAAACTGTGTCAAAGTTTTAATGAAAATTGGGAATATTATGTGGAATTAAAAAAAAGCCTACCAATGGTGTCACAAAAGCACATTGTTAACTCAATGACTATTCCTGTGTTTGGTTATTGAAATTTGCAGTTCCTGAGCATGTCGGGGAGGGAACTGCCAAAGCTAGATATGACATACAACAGATTTGTCAGCTTCACCCTCAACACCCCTGGTGGACCTACCACAGTCAGGTATTTTTAGAGTTGGGATGGCTAAGGCTGGATAAAAGAAGACATGTGCATCTTGTAAATTTTATGTTTTCATGTTATTATGACATGGTTCCTAGCTATATGAAAGCCAGTTTAGAACAGAGGCTAGTTAAAGAGGGTTAAGATAGGCAGCAGAAATAGAATATATATTATCCTCTCAGGAGACTAATATTGGGAGATCTGCATCTTATTATCAAGGCCAAAAGCATGAAATTCTAGTCCTTGTAACTTGAGACCTATAAAGGGGCCTGTGGTTTTAAGAAAAATTTAAAAAATGGTTGCTAGAGTCTGTATAGAAGTAGGTACCATGTTGCCCTGGTTATGATGTAGTATGACCACCTTTTAAAGAATCTCCTTCCTACTAAACTAGTTTAATTGCAAATAGTTATTTGTAGGTTATTTAATAGCCCCCTTTTATTATTTTCCTTCCTGGCAGTGAGAGGAATCATAATAATTTTAAGCCTCATATTTAAAAATGTGAACTCTTTAGGATCTTTTAGATGCTGTTATGTTTAGTATTCTTTATTTAAATTCATGTTTATTTGTATATGATGTATATTTGCTGTCTGATAATTGAGCTGTATTAGTGTTTTTGTATTGACTGATAAATCTTTCGTATCTCGTACTGATGGTTATGTACCATGTAACATTTTGCCTTAAAAGACCCAATTGAAAATTAGACTTTGCAGAATTGGGCAATCCTTATTCACATGCAAATTATGAAAAAAAATATATTACTACCACTACTGTAAATGTTTTTTCTGAGGTGAGTGCAATACAAAATCACTTCACTTTGAAGTTACCATTTATGTGTACTATCTAGATCATCTTTCTTATCCTACATGCTTCAAACCTGTAAACACCTATGTATACTCTGTATATTTTTTTAACATTACATTTCAAGATAAACAGCTCAGCTGATTTATTTATACAACGCCAATCACCTACTGTATATATATGTATATATATATATATATATATATATATATATATATATATATATATATATATATATATACAAAAAAGGAACAAAGTCAAGAAACAAAAAAGACATTTATAGGCCATTCTAAAACAAGTCAAAAATCTAAGAATGAATTAAAACTCCTGGAATGATTGCATTTTATTTTTCACTTAGCTACAGTATATTAATTGGTTTTGTGTTCAGTTATCCATTATCTTGTTTTCAAATGTTTATATTATTTCAGCAGTAACACTGAAAGTACCCCTGTCAGGGATAAAGACTAGTTTTTATTTTTGGTTTTCTTAGTTTTCTTTTAACTAAGAAGGGAACCAAACAAGGGGTCAAATGAGAGTCCTAGGCACAGTAGTTTTTATTTTCATTTTACACTTGACTTTTCATTTTCCACTTGACTGCAGACAATCTATAATTATTCTACCCAGTGCCCATATTTCAGATTCCCATCTGTTTTGTTAAGGCAGCAGTGGCATCAACAATGCTCTCATCAGGCATAGAGGCTATTTATTTCTTCAAGTTTTCATCCAGTTCACTTTGAAACACAGTTAACAATTCTGGATTTTCAGAATTAATTAAAAATGTGTCAATTACCATAAGAGGTTCCTGCTCTATTGAAATTTCAGAATCCAATTCTTCTACATCTGCACATGACTCCTCAATAGCCTCTCTGGCAGCTTTAGATACTGTTTACATTTTTTACGAAATCTGCAAGTTGATCTGCAAATTGAAAAAAATCCTCCTCGATCCATCTATTAAAACCTTTGCCTTGCATGGGTGTAACACTGAAAGCTTACCTTACAACTCAGTAGTGTTGGCTTGAAATTGTAGAAATCTACTTCATGGTTGTTGGTTCAGCAGGGGTGGAGGCAACCCTGAGGTAAACATAAACTCTGTTACCTTTTTAGAAAAAAGCCCCTTTTGCCCTGGTAGTCTTTAATATTATCTTGTGATCAAGTATTGGTGCAAATTGGACTAGTACTGTGGTTTGTATATTCAGAGTGAGATTGATCTGAGGCTCAGACCTTCTCTTAGGAATTCTGACCACCTTCACTAGATTGGTAATGTAGGTAGTTGTATAGTTCAATTCTTTAATGAACAAATCTTTCATATGATCCCAAGTATTAAAGGTTGATGTTTCTACATTAGACATATACACAGAATGCTAATTTACCAGCCTTTGATTGTTTTCAATTGTCTCAATCTTTCTTGAGGTAGCAATTCAGTCATGCATAAAAGAGGTGTTAACAGCAACAGCAGGTTCTAACTTTTGACGAAGTTCAACATTTTCATTTTTTAGCATATCAGTTTGTTCCTTATTATCATTTACATTGAGCCCAACCTTTTTTAGGCCACTTTCAATTTTATCGAATTTTGTTTCAAGTTTACTGTCCACTTTTTGTATCATTTTAATCAGAATATTAAACCAATAGTTCAGTTCTTCAAAACACGGTATCTTTTTTATTTCAATTGCCGGGATCGCCTGCTTGTCCATTTGAGCAGGGTCAGTGGGATTACAACTATAAGTCCCTCGGCATTGAGATAAATGTATTTTATTCTCTGGAGTATCATGGGATTTGGAGAGAAAGAGGCAATATCTGGCTTTAAAGTCACTTCTTTCTGACTTGAGTTTAAGGTTTTACCTGGTGTCGAAATTATTACTGCCATCTTTGGTAGAGACTTTTTGCACTTCACAGGGCTTTTGCAGGTTGTCTGGTGACAAACAGAGGTTTTTCCTTATTTCCCCCTCTTAAAAGCTTCCTCTCATTCTTTGAGAGTTTCTGCTCAGTACCACCAGCTTCCATTTCAGGTTGTGTTTACCAACACAGCAATGCATTTCTAGTGTATGATTAGGGCTTATTGTGCATGAAATTCAAGCTGCTCAAAAACCTTGTTATGCTCGTTCTAGTGTTGTACACATTCTAAAAACCTTAATGTACATGTTCCATCATTAGGTGCAGCTGCGATCCCCTTCCTCCCACTCACTCCTGTCACCTGTTTTCTGTTTCTCGGCTCACTCAATCTCAGCATTATCATAAGGGTGGTAAATTTAAAAATGTCAGCTGCCGTGTATTCAGAAGAGATGTCTGAAAAAGAAATGTTCATCCTAGAGCAAAGAAAAAGAAAAAAAACTAGCTAATGGCACATTAGGTCACAAACATCATCTAAGACTGCAACAAATCAGACTTTTTTCCTTTTAGTGTTTCCAATGGACTGCTAAAAAGTAGTTCATATTGAACTCAAAACCTCAAAAAAAAACTTTAACAGTTGAACAGTTCCTATTTGTGTATCAGTTTCCATTTAAAAGAACTATTACAATCAGTTTGTTGTTCTCGCTATTATTGCTATTACAGTACACTAATTTACAATGCGTAATATGTATTTTTAAAACCATACACTATAACAAATAAAATACAGGCAACCATACATAACTTGGCTTGTGTTTACATCTTGGGGCTGAGATAAGAACCTCTGGGGAGCTTTGTTCTCGAGGTCCGTACACTGGTATCAGCCACTCCATGGAAACACAGGCTTGTTGCGTATGGTTGTCCATACATTACTCCTTATATAATAACTGGTGACCCCCATTATCAACCCATTTTTAAGTACTGTAAAAAGTTGTACCAACCTGCAGGTTGATATGACAAAGTCGTATCAACCCTCAGGTTGATACAACTTTCACAGTCTCACACCGGGTTGTGTCTAGCAGGCTAGCCCAATAAAACAGTCTGAGACAGCACGAGACAGTTCAACTACAAATCCTCACTGACAGTATAACCCTCAGTTTAAAAGAATCATACAGCTTGTCTTCTAACAGTGCCGAGTTACAAATAGTTCACTAATTTCAGCAGTTTACTTTCCTCACTACCCCTTACTGTTTCCACAGACTGCCTGAACTTTCACCTCGGTGTCATGGCAACTGGAATGACGCTGACCCATCGAGATGATGAATCAACAATGCTGCAGACAGACACTGAATCTCAAGAACTTTGGCAAACTTGTTTAATTATTTTACCTACTAAATCTTTTTCAGTGTTTTTTTTTTTACTTCATTGCTGCGATCGATGTTTATGTGAACCATCCAATTTACCCGACCTGAACCCACAGCCTAGAAGGTACTGAAGTTTACAGTGTTTGCGTTACTGAACATGTATTTGTGTTACTTAGGTTAAATGTAAGGATGTTCTCTCCACTCTATTTAAACCTGTTCTCTAATTTAATTAGCATTTTAAAAATCAGCAGGTGGAATTAAAGCTGAACATGACTGCCACATAAGTCCTGTTTGAAATTTTTTTGCACCAGTTTTATAAAAAAATAAAACATATGTAGGGGTTGATCTGCAGTATTTTTACAAACTCTCAGTGTGTGATAATATAGAAACCTCTCGAGCTTTGCTATTGAGATTTCTATATTATCACACACCTTGGGTGTGTAAAAAAACTGCAGTTCACCCCTCTACATATACATTATTCTCTATATAGTACTGGATTTGCTTTTCAAATTTGGCACCTCTGCCTGATGGACTGCAGTTGGCTGGCAGATGCAATCTCTACCTCTGAAGCTTGTTTTCTGCATTTCTGTAACTCAGAACTCCACTGAACTACATTACTTTGGACAATCTGTCTCCACTGAACTGACTTCCTGGCAAATTTTGTGCCCACTCACCAACCCCCACCCCGACCTCAGTTAAATGCTCTAAAACTCTGCCCCTGATCCCCTATTGGTTCTTACAATCTGACTGATCTACAGGAAGAACCTTTCATCCTGTTACATAGATCCTGTGTTCCCCAGACATGCAGCTTTTCCTGTTCTCGAGTCCACAGTGTTTTATACTGCAGTACCACACTCCACTGCACTTTAAATTCACCTGAGTTAAGTATTACTGTCTGCTTATCACAGGTCTACATACCCCCACCCCCTCCCTGCCCTCTCTCAACATCGCAATCTTACGGTATTTTGCCCACCCATCTTACTGGACTGCACAATACAGACTGCTCCTCCTCTAGTCAACTGTGGCCTTCTTGGGCATCTGCATAAAGACTTCTGCCACACCAGATGGGCACCTACAGTACTTATGAGCTGACTGTATCATTCATTTTCTAGTTCTGAATATACCCCTTAGCTCTGTCATTCCATTGGGTTATTTGACTGTGAGAATCTACTGCATGTTTAAGTGGAACTACTGTTCATATCACCTACTGTACTACTGTTTTTGGGATCACTCTTAACAATGCCTATGTCTGTATGCATGCCAGGTGTATGCAGGGATAATGGATGCTCTCTGGTGCACTTTTCTTGTTACTTAATCAACCCTGATCATAACATAAAATCTCACCAGGATAAATCCAGTACTGCATCCATACAACTGACTGTGATAATTCAGCCTAGGTTTACTTCCAGGGTCACAAGGCTTGAGCTCTAGGAGGGTCTGGGTCGGAACCCCAGCTGTCCCCCACCACAAGTGCCCCAAATCTATAGCCCTCCCAGGTGCAGGCATCCAGGTATCTGCTGTGGCATTAATCTTTTCAAAGAGACTTGGATCTATAGTATACACATATCCCTCTCATGGCACAGTGAATCAAATGCTGGTCCCCACACTGGTTTTCAACCTGACACTACTATGCAGTGGTTCTTAGGAGACTAAGGATCACCCACATGACTGTTCGGAGCCTCACTAAAAATAAGGCTGAGTTAGAAGTGTGGCTATAATACTACTCACCTGACATTCTGGCATTAACAGAGACATGGCTAAACCCCTCCATTCCTGACTCTATATGTATGGAACAGGGCTATAAGCTGCTCAGAGCTTATTGCCTCTCCTCTAAAAGAGGAGGGGGTGTTGTCTCCTCTTTAAAGATCATTTAAACATTAGGGCTCTGTACACAGCTCCTCTTGGCTCTTGCAAGATCCTTCATGTAGTCCTAATGCTGGGGAAGACAAAGAAACTTCATATGATATGTGCCTATAACCCACCAACATGTGGCATCACTGGTCTAAACAACATCATTGACTATCTTACTAATTTAAAGGGCAATTATGAGATACTACTACTAGGGGATCTAAATCTTGGCATGCATGGTAAAAATGCTGATACCTATAACTCTGTTCTAGGAAAATTGCTGCTCCCTCAACTGATTTGCCCAACCAGAGTCCCTACTGGTGGCAACTGTCAATTTCTTCTAGACTGGATTGCTACAAACACAGTGGACAGACTTCTGGCAGCAGGCATTCTGGTGGACTCCATAAGTGACCACCTATCAGTCTATTGTGTATGGAGTGAATGCAGGCAGAAGCCTCCACTGAAAGAAATTCAGTTTAGGGATTCAGTTAAGGTTTTTCTCAAAACTAAATGTGGGGGCACTAATAGAGGATGTGCCAAATGTGGACTGGTCTCCTTTGTGCCATACTATGAATGTTGAGTGTGTTCTAGACTACCTCTTAACCACTATTCTGGATCTTCAGGATAAACATCTGACCCTTAAGAGGAGATGTGTATGGGGCACTATGATGAAATAGCTTCACAAGGACCTCCTGGCAGCAATGAAGGAAAGGGATAGAGCCTGGACCAAAGCTAACAAATCCTCACTACAGAGAGATTGAGAACAGTACAAGTCATGAAGAAATGACTGCAAGAGAGAGATTGGGGAAGAAAGGGGATCCTATTGAAAGAAGCTACTACAAAACTCTGTGAGTGACTCCTGGGGCTTTTGGTCTCACATAAAGTCCCTAATGGGTCAGGGAAGCAAGATAGATATCACTGAAATGACACTGAATGGTATCAGCTGTAACAATCTGCATAATATGAACTCTAATTTCTCTGACCTCCTGGAATACAACAACCTACTAGAAAATTCCCCTGATCCAATCGCTGCCAGTAAGGATAATAGACCATGCAGGAAGATCGATTACAGAACAAAGTGATAGAATGGTAGAAATTGTTGATGATGATATAATGAAGAACAAGAAGGGGAAACAAATTAAGCTGGGAAAAATATTAATAGACAAAACAATAAAAAGTTTACACAGAAACTTGGGGCTAGAACTATGGGTAAGAAATGCAATATAAAGACAAAAATAAAGAAAGCATCAATAAATAAAACTAAGAAAGAAAAGGAAGACAACGCCCTAAGTACTAATAAGGAGTTAAATGGAAACATTATAATGGATTTTACAGATAATACAGAAATTAGGAGTCTGACAGAAGAGGTTGCAAATGATAGAAAGGAAAACATTGAAGTAGAGCAACATTTAAAAAAATTTTTGAAAAGAACATTGGAAACAGACTACATGTTACCTATTTATAAAGTTTCAATTATGCCAGAAGAAATGGAATGCAAATTAGACATTGACTTGAAAAAACTAATAGAGATAATCCTACAGGGGAATGGAAAATATAGGGATGTAACAAACAAGATCAGTGTCATCAGATCCCTCCCCGACACAGAATTGGTTTTCCTTATCTCTAACCAATACTTCGTACTTAAAGTAATGGAAAACCAGAAGAAAAGAATGAAAGACCTAGGCTTTGAACTAGATAGAGTGGTGATTATGAAGGCCATGTTTCCTGAGTATTTTGCAGAGAATAAAGAACTGCTGGAAAAGGAATACCCAATCTCAATTTTTGGGATTGGTAATTTCTTAAACAAATCTTCCCGTAATTTGCGATTTAAGATGATAGATTATTTACAAAACTTGCTAAAAGACAATAAATTATACGGAAACATTTTCAAAGTAAAACTATGGGAAGATCAAGGGTAAATAACAATTTGGTTTAAGAGTGAGCAAGAGTACCAATCCTTTCTCTGTAACTCAGAAAGGCTGGACAGGATAGAAATAAACTTGAAATGTGAAAATGAGAATATGTGGGATAGTAAGGAAAGTAAAGATAACCTACAGTGGTTAAATTTAATTAAAATGGCCAACAGGTTTCAGATCCTACAAGACATAGATGATGAAAGACAGATGGAAAGAGATGATTCAAAAAATACTATAAATACAGATTTTAACTTCCTATCTTGGAATGTCACTGGACTGGGGAAAGATTAGCAGACCCAACATTCATAAATTATTTAAAGCAGTTTAATATTATTTGTCTGCAAGAAATGTGGACTAACAAGGAAATGCACATTGATGGATACAAGATGTCCAATAAAGGGGCAAGCAATACAAGTAAATTTGGTAGATTATCGGGTGGTCTTTTAACTTGGGGAAAGATTGCAAATCAAATAAAGTATGATGAATATACAGTAAACTCTAATCTCATATTAGCAACCACTCTTGTAATAATAAACAAGAGAACTCTCATCCTTAATGTTTATTTCCCCCTAGTGGGATCTAAATACGAAGATAACAATATTGTTGATAAACTCAGCTCTGTAATAGAATAATGGAAATCATGTGAGACTGATGCAAGAATAATTATTGTGGGGGATTTCAATGCCAGGGTGGGACACAGCCTGGAGCCCACCAGAGAAATTCGGGAGACCTGAGCAGCCCTGGGATCACAGAAACTAAAAATGAGTAGGGTGACAAAAGACAAGAGCTACAAAAGAGGAAAACAAGTTGTACTAGGTTTGGAAGATAATAATATGCTTCTGATCAATGGATGTTCTAATGGAGATTCCCTCAGAGAATTCACTTATTTGGGGGTGAGGGGTGTCTCTATAATTGATCTCTGTTGGATAACTTTGAATTTAGTGAAATATTTTGTGGATTTCTCCCTAGGTAAATGCTCAGAGAGTGAGCATAACCCATTAGAGATCAAAATTAAAATTAAACAAGGGGAAAAAGATAGAAACAATCAAAATCTAAATATCTGAAGAGTTAAGAAAGGGATAAAATGGGATTTGATAGAAAACTACAAATCAACATCATTATTAAAAGATAATGGGATAAGGAATGATATTATAGTTAATTTACAGTATGTGCCCTGTGATCAATTTTTAGATTTATATATAATGACTATGGCAAAGATCTCCAAGATTATAATTAAAGCTATGACATTTAAGGAAAAAAGAGGTAGCAAATGGTATGATGAGGAGTGCAAGGCCAAAAAAAAAAGAAGGTAAATCAACATGCAAGGTATACTGTTAAAAATCTGACCAAAATCAATAAATATACCTTAAATAGATTAAGAAAAGAATATAACAAAATTTTGGAAAAAAAGAAACACCTCTTCAGAAAAAGATTATGGGAACAATTCGAGAAGGCTGCTTGGGCAAAAGATAATAGAAAATATTGGCAAACCTATGGTTGGGACCTTATACAATACAATAGAGAATCATATAGAGCCTACTTTGTGGTATAGTTATTATAAAAACCTTTTTATAATTTGCATGTTTGGAATGAGTCAATATATGAGGGAAAATGGAGAACACTGGAAGATAAAAAAATCTGAAGAAGAAATTATTTTAGCTATTGAGTCGGCTAAAATATATAAAGCTCCAGGACCGGACGGAATTCCCATTGACATTATAAAAGATGATCCAGAACTTTGGATTCCAATCCTCAAGAGACTGTTTAATCTTATATAAATGAAACAGGAAGGATTCCATTAACATGGCAAGAAAATATTATTCCAATTTATAAAAAGGGAGAAAAATCTAATTCAAGTAATTATAGACCCATAAGTCTTTTAGATACAACACAAAAATTATTTACTAAGATAATTCATAGCAGAATACTGACATGGTTAGCCAAAAAATAAATCCTGAATGAAGGACAAGCAGGTTTTCAATGGGATCATGCCACAGTAGATCAACGCTTTGTATTATCACACTTGGTCCACAAATATATTTATATTAAGAAACACAAATTCTTCTGTGTGTTTATCGACCTTAAATCAGCGTTTGATAGCATTAACAGAGAAAAATTATGGGAAACCTTGAGAAAATATAAGTTAGATGAGTCAATTATCTGTTTGCTTAAACGGTTATACAGTAATAATCATACTACTGTAAGATATAACAAGTTAGATGATACTACCTCTAAACTCCCATCAAATATTGGCCTGAGACAAGGTTGTGTTTTGTCACTTGTACTCTTTAACTTATTTTTAAATGAAGTATTGGAAGTTTTGGATGATCCAGGGCTGCACATGCTCAGGTTGGGCTCCAGGCAGTGTCCCTACCTAGCATATGCTGATCATGTTGTTTTAATGGCAACTAGCTTCCTGGGTATTAAAAGAAGCTTGATGAAATTTTATGAAAAATCTGTTAAAGCTGACTTAACAATTAACTATGACAAAACAAAATTTATGATATTTAATAGAAACTATTTGAGATCGAATAACATACCAGATTTATATTGTATAAATAACAAAACTGAATATGTAGAGAAATTCTGCTACCCGGGGTTTAGTATTTAAATATAGTCTGGGTTGGCAAGAACCAATATCCACTTTGACTCAGAAAATCAAACAATTAACTCCATCAATCGAATCCTTTTCTTATAAATATGGAGGCCAGTCTATCAAGGGCTCACTAAAGGTGTTTAATGCAAAGATCAAGTCACAAATTCTTTATGGGTCTGAAATATGGGGACAATATGATATCGATAGACTTGAACCTGGCATGAATAAATTTTATAAAAAATTATTAGGATTGCCAAATAGTGCAGCATCTGTGCTAGCTGGACTTGAAATTGGACAGCTTCCAATAAGGAAAGAAATCAAACAAAGATTATGTACACACTGGTTAAAAGTATATAACATGCCAAGTAAAAGATTACCCAGGGCATGCATGGAGGAAGTACTATACTATAATCAATTAGGATATAAATACCCTGGTTTATATGCATTATAGGAACTCCTTAAACCATATGGGCTGCTTCAGAGTATAGCTGATAGCTTGGTAAAACCAGCTATAGAAATTAAGCAGGAAGATAAAACCAGAATTAGGGGTATTCATGCCCAGAGAGAAATGGCCTTAAGCAAGAATTATAAAGTAAGTGCCTGGCTATCAACTAATAATACAAGAGTGTATGGGATAAAGAAATACTTATATACAATACAAAATCCCACTTTAAGAAAGATATTTACCAAACTCAGATTTGGATATATAAATAGACAGACTTTAAGAAGATTATATGGAAAATCAAACTCGGATGTGTGTGCTTGTCACAAAAGTAAAGATGATTTAGCTCACCTTCTTTTATTTTGTCCACTATATAATAAGGAAAGGTCACAAATACTAGGGGACATTCTTGCCACCCTGGAAATGGATCCACTCTACCAAATTAATTATTTATTGAACTCAGAAGAAAAGATCATTTTGGAAAAAGTAGCAAGGTTTGCAAGACTGTTGGAAAATAGAAAAATACATATTCAAAAGAATGAAAAACTTGACTTAAGTGCAATATAAGATGAAGCATGTCTTTGTATGATATTTATTTGTACTTTTATTGATAATATTTGAATAATGTGTGTTTTTTATTTTTCATTTATTAATGTTTTTTAATTGTGATGACAACTGTGTTTGTCAACGATAAACTTAACTTGAACTTGAATAGACCATGCACTTTCAACCTATGGATGGTAACTACAGGGGAGGTACAATGACTCTTAAAATCCATCCCAACCTGTGGATCTGTAGGGTCAGATGGAGTACTGCCAAAATTCCTAAAAACAGCTGCCTCTGTCTTCGCTGCACCTGTAACAAGAGTCCTCAACCTATCTATCACCACTGCAGTGGTACCAGTGGTCTGGAAGATTACGAGGGTGGTACGTGTGTATAAGAAAGGTGATCCCCTGAGTGTAAATAACTACTGCCCTGTAGCCATCTTCACTGTCCTAAGCAACATCTTGGAAAGGCTGGTTGCAGCACAAATGTCAGACCACCTTCATCACAGCAAGCTACTTACCCCTGCCCAGCATGGATTTAAAAAGTCCCATAGCACAAATACAGCACTCTTACAGCTCACCAATGACATAAAACAGGCCATGGACAAGGTCCTCCTCACTGGCGTTATCTTTGTTGATCTCACTAAGGCCTTTGATTTGGTCAATAATTCGATACTGTTGGACTAGCTAACCTCACTTAGTTTCTCGTGAGATGCCACCTCCTGGTTCACCTCCTATTTCACTGGCTGTACTCAGTTTGTGGAGATCAACAAAATCAAATTGGATCTTGCTCCTACCAGCCTCAGTGTCCCCCAAGGATCCATTCTTAGACTGTTGTTGTTCTGCCTTTTTATCAGTAACCTTCCAAAACCCCCCGGTCTCTCCTCTATTATCCTTTATGCAGATGATATGGTGTTTCACACCGGCAACAAGGACCCAGCATCCACAAACGCCATGCTAATGACTGACTTTGACTGTCTGAACACCTGGCTGTAGCAAAAGAAGCTCCTGCTAAATGCAAAAAAGACTGTGGCCATGATGTTTGGCTCTGCCTTCAAAATCAAGTCCTGTACCATACCTCTTGCAATTCCTGGCCCTGATGGCCCTACCTTGGAGGTAGTGGACAACTTTAAGTATCTGGGAGTCATTCTTGATCCCTCATTTGACTTCAGTCTTCACATAACCAACACCTGCAGAGCTGTCAATGCCAAACTGAGTATAGTGTATAGAGTCAGATCATCTCTAATGGCTACTGCAAGACTAGCCATTGCTCAAGGGGTTCTCAAGCCGAGACTAACCTATGGCCTTATGACTTTTCAGGACTCTAATAAAGGAGCTCTGCAAAAATGGGACACTTGCTACAACAATATCTGTTGTTTCACCTTGGCTGTCCCCAAACTTACCCACCATTGTATGCTCTACACTAGTCTAGGGTGGTTGTCGCCCTCATCCACTCATCAATACACAGCAGGCTGCCTCATAGACAACATTATCCAAGCAGGAACACCCATATCCCTGCTACACCATAGCTCTCAACCATACCCACTGAGATCTGCTGGTAGACTGTTGCTCCATATCCCTTCAAGCACAACAAAAATGGGGGAATATGCTTTTGCTGCAGCTGCACCAAGGCTCTGTAATGCCTTCCCAGATCACATCAGGAGCTCACAGTCTCACCTGACTTTTAAGAAAGAGCTACACTCATTCCTACAAGCTAATGACAAATGCTCCTGTGCCATGCCCCAAGTCTCCCTTATACTTTCAGGCAACCCATCCACTTAAACCTTAGCACTTAGTCACGCGCTTTAGATATAAGGTTGCCTAATCAACTGCTTCCTACTACAACACTGCTTACCCCTAAAATGTCTTATGGTAATTATGTAGTGTCCTACTGACTGTATACACTGCACTATTGCTTGTAACCTGATGCGCTTGTATCTTTTTTTAAGTTATATTGTGTTCTACGGTCCTATTGTACAGTACTGCACTGTCCTATATTATCTGATGTTGTTGAATTTCTTCTGGGTCATACCTGAAAATTGGCAGTTACTGTGTAAAGCACTTGCCCAGTAAACAAAAACTAAATAAATAAATAAGCATTTTGCAGTTAGACAGATAAGGAGAAAACATTAATGCTGCTTGTCCTCTGTGGTCATCTTGGAATCTAACCCCCAACTTGTAGTTTTATGTGTAAGACAAGAGGAACTTTACTTCTGCCATTAATATCCCTTTACTTTGTCCTAATTAACCCAATTCAGAGTTGTGCCATTGAACAACATGAGAGATTGCTGAATAGGGTTAGTAAGCACAAAGTGTATTGTTCCTATACATGCACCATTGTCACTTTATTTGGTATTGTAGTTTCACTTCCTGCCATATCTCCTCCCCTCTGCCGCACCTGGAAATGAGCTCTGAATCAATATGACCAATCCAATTCTTCCAATTTTAAATAAATTGATACTGATTTGGGAACTAATGTTCCTGAATGTAGGCTGAAAACCCTAAGTCCTATCTTGGGTTACAGTTCTAGGTCATTAAGACTCTAAGCATTCTTTGTTTATTGATTCATTTCTATTTTATTTTTATTGATTTTACACATCTTGAGAGATACAAGGATCAAGCAGTAATCCCAGACATTGAAGCAAGCAGGACAATATAACATCATTGAGTCGTATTAGACAATAGATGGGGGTAGTCTGAAATGCATGAAGGATAGTCCACTTAATGCAAAACTAGGCAAAGTGATGAAAAGACCAAAAAGTAATGTAAACATTCTCTGCAACGTTTAGTTGCTAAATTCTGCATTGGCTATATGTTAGAAAAAACACATTGCCTCCTCCTCCCTCGCCACAGACAACCATTAATACCAGAATTTAAAATATAAAATCGATTATTTAAACTCTTCTAGTTATTCAGTTGATACAGACTTTTTGTTTAAGTGCTAAACCATAAACAGTGAACAGTGAACAAAAACAATGTGACACATAATGGTTTTGTGGTTTATTCCACAGTACATTAGAGACTGCTGCCCACAGAACAGAAACTGCATATTCAAACATCATGGAGTGTGAGCACTCATCATAGGATGAGGATGTGTAAATCTGCCATGAGGCAGACACCATTTTATTAATGAACAGAGGAGACTGGAAAACATTGATTGAAAATGCTCATTGGTCCCTACTAAGAGCCAGAGAAGGAAATAAAGTTCTCAATAGTTAAAAATTGTGCCATCTCCCCAGCCAAACTATAAAATCCCAGTGTAACCCCAGTAACCTACAGTACTAAAAAAATACTTCTTTAGAACAAACAACCAAGGAATCTCAATATTCTTCTGCCTCATCGTCTTTGGTTCCATCTCTACTACATGTAGATCTGAATGAGCTAACCGTCCTAGCAACCCATCAACCCCCATCCTGAGGGTCAGAAAACTGAAATTGTTTCCTGCCATATGGCAGTTCAGGTTCCCTCCTCCCCCTACCCTCAAGCCCCTACCATCAGTCCAAAGCACAAGGTGCAGCTCCAAGCCATTGTCTCATAGTGATACATTCTTCAAAGGTATGGAAGTATGTCTCACCACATGTTGCCACTAGACAGCAGAGAAACATTATATAAATATGGGGATGGTGATCAGAGGGTGGGGGTACCACTAGACATCAGAGAAATATATAAATACAGGGATGATGATCAGAAGGTGGGGGTGCCACTAGACACCATTGAAACATTACTTTATACAAATATGGAGACAGCAATCAGAAGGCAGAGGGTGCCACTAGACACCAGGAAAACATTATACAAATACGGAGACAGCAATCAGAGGGTGGGGGTTGCCACTAGACACCAGGGAAACATTATACAGCAGTTCTCTTCCTGATCTCCTCCCTCACCCCTTACCTATCCTTGTCCCATACCATCTCCCCTTCTTCCTGTGCCCTCACTAAACCCTCCTCTCCCTGTCTCCCCTGTCACTCTAGCCCAGAAGCCCACCTGCCCCAATCCCTCCCACGCTCTTCCTTTTCTGCTCCCCCCACCTCTCCTTCTACTCAGCCTTGCCAGAGTACAGCTGCTGTAATAACCTTTCTTCACTAGTCTGCTATAATTTATTTAGTCTAATGCATACTGTGGAGTGTAACAGTTATTATGTTCCTTGACAACTGATTTCTGTAATTAACTAAGATTGATGTATATTTGTGTTAGTCTATGGCTGTGCATCGTACTGTGTCTCATGACATGGAACCTTTGTAAAAGAGCTCTTTGCTCAAAGGTTGTTTCCAAATAAATAAATAAATAAATGATACAAATATGGGGATGGCAACTGGAGAGTGGGGGTGCAACTAGGCATCAGTGAAACACTATACAAGTATGGGGTGGCAATATTCGGAGGGGTGTGGGGTTCCACTAGACACCAGGGAAGCATTATATAAATATATGGCCGGTGATCAGACAGTGGGGCTGCCACTAGACACCAAGGAAAGGGTGGCATACTGCTCTTAGTGCAGCCCACAGCATGAGTTCAAGCTGAGACTGCAGAAGTCAAGAAAGTCCTGCTGTTCTCATACAGAGAATGCAGGTTAATAGCTCATCTTGCTAAGCTGGGCACCCTGGATTTTGTGGTGCCCAGAAAACATATTCCTGGCAAGTTTTTAATAAATAAATTCATTTATTTATTTCAAAAGTTTTACCAGGAAAGACATACTGAGCTGCCAACAACTCATTTTCAGATGCATCCTGGGGGGGAGGGGTAAAGGAGGGCAATGAAAGCAATTAGGGCAACCATTACATAGCAGCAAAACAAGTATCATATACAAGTATTATTAAGTCATTAGTATTCTTAAGAAAACAAACAGCAGAATCTAGCTAAAAGAATCTATTTAGCTAGGTTCAGATGTTTTTTTTTTTAAAAAAGGTATTTTATGCATTTTCGGTGTTTGTGATTTTAAAATGAGAAATAAAATGGCAGCCGACATGATCAGTATTATTTTTAGCACGAGAGGTAAATCAAGAGAATAAGTAGTCGTGATTTTCTTTTACTGTTCATGTCTGCACGTTAACTCTAATATCATCATAACTCTGGAACAATATAATATTTTTTCATGAAACCTTCCAAAGGCCCATCCTTGGCATGGGCCCCTTCAACTTTGAAAATTTCATGAAAAATACTACACCTTCTAGGCTGTAGGCGAGAGCAAAAAATACCCAATGTTAAGTATGGGGAAAGTAAATGTGTTTTTTCCTGTTTATTTGTCTCTCTGTATCTCAAAATCTGAACAAGATGCCATCACAAAATTTTTCATGTCTTGAGACTCTGTCGGTCTGATTGCACATGCCAAATTTTGGTCCATTTTGTCAAATGATACTAAAGTTATTAAGGAGCAAAAATTGGGGTTTGACATTGAACAGCCTTCTCAACCCTAACTATAGGGGCACTACTGTGCTCTTATAATTTGTTTTTTGCATTTCTTTTTTTTATTATACTTTCCTTTATCCTCCTTGGTAGGCTGGGCAGGTGTGTCAGCCTGTCCCATCCTTGCTCTACAGCTGTCCCAAGTCACACCTCCTCCAACCTCAGGCAAACCCTTAGTGCTAGTGGCTGGGGGATTCATCAAGCTGCAACCTCCAATTTTTCCACCTTGGCTTTCTCCCATTTCCCACAGAGCCCCAGACAAGGTTGTACATGCACATGGAGATGCGCATACACACCTTGGCCTGAGTGACTCTGCTCCGCCCACCCCTGGTCTAGTGCCTGGCTCTTCTCTGTTACCCGCACCACCACCATACCTCCACGTGGTGGTGGTCAAAGTCCGAGATGCAGTACTAGATATACTGCATATAGTGGATGCAGTATAGCACAGTGATTTAAGGCTCTGAGCTGCAAATCTGGAGACCTGGGTTTGAATCCCACAACCCCCACCTGCATATACTGTGTGACCTTGAGCAAGTCACTTAACTTCCCTGTGTTCCCAGGTCGCACCGGTAAACAAGCTTTCAGCTTAGTGTGCCACTCCTCGTTAAACAATTGGAAAACAAAAAATAGAGAGAGCCAACCTCCCCTAACCAGGAGAAGTAGAACTGCCAAGCAGCCACTCAATCTTCACCCAGCCCTCACCCCCTGCTGGCCCCCAGCAATCCATGCTCTTCACCGAACATGGGTTGTTGGCATGGCAGGAGATAAGGTGTAGTGCCTCCACCCTCCATGCCACTGGGCCAGCCTGCCTTTTACATTTCTTAAAACCAAAAGTAACACTTCACCAGCTGTTATGTGGAATGCTCCACTAAAACATTCTCTCATTAAATAATAAATGTACACAGGATAAATGCCGCTGCTGTTCTGAGTTCTAACTGGCTGAAATCATGTAAGTCATATATTTGTTTATTTTTTTAATGTAGTGTGTGAAGCAGCTTTATAAAATGGGTAAACAAACTCCTGTAGTTTGGCTGCTAACTGTGCATTAGAACTGTCTAACTCATAGCTAGCATCAAGTCCAGGTAACGACAGCCACATTTTTAACAAGCATTTGTCAATGCCGAATGTTTGCTTGCTGGCATTGGCATTGGTAGTGTAGGAGTTAGAGAGCTGCATAATAGGAATGGCAGTGAAGTATTGAACTGAAGCCAACCCCACCACCACCCTGCAGAGACTGATAGGCATTGGGGTGTGTCTTTGGGTCATCAGGCATAACGGCCACACTATTTCACCACACCCTACCCTGCAGACACTGACAAGTGTCACGGTGTGCCTTGAGGTCTTTGGCCTTCATGCTCACCGCATTCCATCAGGAAATACGGTGAGATGGGTGCTGTATAGGAGAATGGGGTTAACTTTGGGGCCAAAGAGTCCAAGGCACACCTCGATGCCTCTCACTGGCTGCAGGATGTGGAATGGTTTGAGCATTATAGGCGTGAATCCCAAGTCACACCCCTGATGCCTGTCAATCTCTATAGGGTGGGGCATTTTGGTTGGAAACCCTAACGCCTCAGGTGTTCATTGGCATTTTCACTCCAAATTTTCAACATGGGTTTTTTGTGACCTCCACCTTATGAACAGTGACAATATCAGTTCGTTAGCCTGAAAGCTGATTTTGCACAGCGACTACGCCATTTGGCACCACAGGTGCAAAAACACATTTTGAACAGAATGTGAACAATGACAGCTGTACTGTTCATGGGGAGGTGCAAAAAATGGCAATGTTGAAAATCTGCAGTGAAAATATAAAAAAACTGGTGAAGTCACGAATGTGCATAGAAACAGTGCAATGCACACCCATAATGCAATTAGTTTTGGGATTTTTTACAGCAGATTGTCAGCACAGGCATTTTGGAACCTCCGCTCATGAACAGTGTCACTGTAATTTTCTCGATCTGTCCCGAATAGTGATTTCCCACAGCGACCACGCATTTCTGCGCTGGAAGTGCGAAAACACGTTTCAGCCATGGCGTGAAAAATGACAGCTGTACTGTTTATAATGAAGTGTGGAAAAATGCCAGTGGTAAAAATCTGGACTGAAAATATTACAAATGCATGAACTTACGAGGGTGCATGGAAACTACGCAATGGTCGCTCGTAACACAGTCATTTTATGGACTTTTTTCACCAAATTTTTAACATAGCTATTTTAACACCTCTGGTCATGAACAGTGTCACTGTGATTTTCTTAATCTGTCCCGAACGTTGATTTTGCACACCAACTGCGCCATTGTGCGCTATATGCACGGAAACACATTTTGGGTGAGATGTGAAAAATGACAGCTGTACTGCTCATAAGGAGGTGTGGTAAAATGGCAATGTTGAAAATCTGGAGTGAACATATTGAAAATTAGCGAACTTACGAGAGTGCATAGGAACAGCACAACGCATGCTTGTAAAACAGTAATTTTGGGGAATTTAATCACCAAATTTTCAACATAGGGTTTTTGGGGCATACCTCATGAACTGTAACACTGTCGTTTCATAAATCTGTCCCAAAAGGTGGTTCCACGCAGTGACTGCAAAATCACCTTTCCGGGCCGATTAACAAAATGACAGTGCCAGAATTCATGAAGTGGGGTCCCAAAAACCCCATGTTGAAAATTTGGTAGAAAAATTCTCAAAAATGCCTGAGATTTGCATCAAAGTTGAAAAAAACCCTATTTATTCCGTTATACAGCTTACCAGCATTTCCTCAGTTCGTGGTCGGCTTTGAAGAGTGCAGACGTGTTCCTGGTCCACTGAAGATCGTCCGTGCCAGACTCGGAGGTAAGTATGGGGTGAGGTGGGGTTTGGGAAGCAGGGTGTGCAGAGGGTAGGCGCGGGTGGGGGAGGAGGGGCAGGACAGTCAGTGAGGGACCTTTTTTCTTGCAGGTTATTTTTTTTTCGTGAGACGACGCAGGACTTGTGCTACGCTGGGGTGGGCTCCTAGCATGGCAGCTGGAAGGCTGTTTGGGGTGCAGTGGAGCTGATGGGGGATTGGGCACCCCTGTAGGCCATACAGACTGTTGCCACACTGGGGTGGGCTTCCAGCATGGCACCCGGTAGTCTGTTTGGGGGGAACAGTGGAGCCGACGGGGATTGAGCACCCCCATCGGCCTTACGGACCATTGCCATGCTGGGGTGGGCTCCCAGCATGGCACCTGGAACTCTGTTGGGGCCGGGAGCACAGCAGAGCCGATGGGGGATTGGGCACCCCCGTCAGCAATACAGTGTGTGTGTGGGGGGGAGTGCATGAGCACGCAATATACTAATCAACACTATCTCATCGCTGCTCACTGAAGCGGTCTCTCCCTTTCAACTGTACGCCACTGCATTTTCCACTGCCGTCATAGTCAGCTACAGCATTCATTGGTGAACTGTGGCCATGCCTGCAACACACTGAGTGAATTGGAAGACAGGGTGCCACACCTATAAAAACTCAGACGATGGCACTATGTTTCTTGCACATGCGTGCAAGCAAACATAAACATTAGGTATTATGAAACCTAATGGAATGTTCATTTTTAAATCACTGCCATTTTTTTCCATTGCTAACTGAGAACTTGCTCAAACACCATAAACTTCATACTCATGAAAGCAGCCTTTTAAAACATAAATAAATAACATGACACCCACCTGCTTTCCCAATAAATTTCACTGATCTGGTCCAGCTTGCACACCAGCTCCTTTTAAGGAGAGCACCACTTTCCACTTTCTGAACATTTTCAGCTCATCAGGTTTCCAATCCTGCTAGTGTTCTTCAATCTCCTCATACTTGTAGTGGGGGGGAGAACCACAATCACTCCAAACAGCAGCCAGTCATGCCATGCAGCTTGATGTGAGTGTGTGGGGTGGGAGTGGACCATGGGAGTCATGACAACTATTAAATTAAACTATTACATTAAAAAAAAACACTACTGTAGGGAGAGCCACGGCAATCACTTTGGCACTATGGAAACACACTACAGCTATGGTGGCCATAGTAGGACAAAAGTCCCAAGGGGAAACAAAAATGCAGCACTTTATTGTAGGCAGAGGAACTATTTTATAACAGAATGCATTATAGTTTAAAATTATTTTCCCATATAAACATAAAAGTTTTACATTTTACATGTACGTGAATTACAGGGGCTAATTTTATAAGTGCAATAAGACACTCTGGGGTGTGGATTACGCAGTTCTAATGCATGGCTAGGGGTCTGGAAGCACTGGGCCTGTGGCCTTGTACCTCACTACGCCCCCCTAGCAGTGTGTTAGAACTGTCTAATGCACACCCTGTCGTGTCGTATTGTTTACATGTAAAATGAAATTCCTCACCCTAGCCCCCACAGATTTGAGGAAAAAAGTTAATATTCTGTGAATATCCTGAATTAAGAAGGTTATCATGGATTCAAAGTGGAGGGAGCTAAGTATCATTGTTAGAGCAAAAGTGTCTACATGAAGAAATAAGCATTTGTTAATGTGGAACACGTTTACTTGCATGCTGTTACAAGTTAGGACAACAATATCTTGAGACTACAAGAAGACCTCTCTTACCACCAGTAGCCATTGGCTTGTGGATGCTGGGTTTCACCGGGCTAAGGGGTATAGACCCCATATAGTCAGATGCAGCCATATGCACTGTATGACAATTAGTGCATGGCAGTCTCAAGGGCAATAATCAGACAATTAGCGCGCTCTGACTGGAGCATGCTGCCTACGTATGGGACTGTGTTGGTGCAGAACATAGTGACTATGCACTAACCTGACACAGCCCCAGACTAAATATGAGCCACAGGACCCTAATGAAGATAGCACTGGCCAAATGGAATAGCACCAGTGTTCCTGTGGGTAATATTCATCCCTAACATGCTGATGCACCCACTGGGCATGCAAGGTCATGCCCACTATGGACTCATTAATGCACATACACTGCCCTCTCAAGCACCCATCCTGTAGCTGTCTTGTATATTTCTGGTGGTCTAGTGGTCCCCCACCTGCGAATCACACATCCTATAGCTGTCTTGAACATTCCTGGTGGTCTAATGGTCCCTCCAACCTTGATCATCCATCATGTAGCTGTCTTCAATATTCCTGGTGATATAATGCCCCCATAAGAGCATCTGACCCCTGCCTCCTGACCCAGTCATTCAGGAACCTCCTCCCCACACTCCCCTCAACCCCTCACCTAATCAGAATTATTGCAACAGGGATACAGTTAGTACAGCACTCTGCTCATCACCTTAGCTGAGCGCTTGCTGACTGTCAGTGAGCAATCTTGAGTACTGTAGAAACAGTTGTTTGTAGATTGCTCACGTATACTCAGGGTCCTGAGCAGGCAGGTCAGGAGGGGGTTGGATGCCCTTTCAAGAGGAGGGACCAAAAAAACCACTAGAAATATTCCAGACAGCTGCAGGGTGGGCAAAGGGGGTGCTTTTACAATGATTTTTTCTACAAAATAGCTTAGCTGTAATATCTCTTTTTCCATGCAGTTCTACTGCTGGGTCCTGCTTTTATAGTTTTGCAGTATATTTAGCTTTGATAGCCCAGCTAAGGTGTGATATCTTGTTTATCATGGAGTCTTGCTTTGACCCATTTTTACACTGTATTTACCCAGGATAACAAAATAGAGATGCAATATCTTGCTTTCAGTGGGGTCCTGCTTTTATACATTTGTACAATGAATTTACCCAGGGTAGCCCAGGTGAGAGGCAATTTCTCACTGTCTTTGGGGTCCAGTTTTTACAGTGTATTTTTCCAGGACAGAGCAGCATACTGTACTGTAGATGCACATGTTTCAGTGGGGTCTGATGTACTGGGGTCCTGTCTCTGCACATTTTTACTATATATTCACCCCAGGACAAACCAGATGAAATACAAAATCTAATTTTATTGAGCCCCTGCTTTTACACATTTTTAGACTGCACTTACCCAAGATAGCACAGAGGAGACACAATATCTAATTTTTAGTCAGCGGTCATGCTTTTACCCATTTATATAATGTATTTAGCGAGGACAGTCCAGTCAAGAGGCAGTATCTCATATTCAGTGCGGTCCTGCTTTGACAGTGTAGTATTGCCAGGACACATCAGCATAGATGCATACTTTTAGCTGGGAACTGCTATACTGGGGTCCAGCCTTTATACTCTTTTACTATATGTTTACCCAAGACACACACTGGATGAGCTGCAATATCTCATTTTCTGTGGTGTCCTGCTTTTACACTCCATTTATCCAGGATGGCACAGCTAAGATGCAATATCTCATTTTCAGTGAGTTCACATTTTTACCCTTTTTAGATTATATTTACCTGGATAGCACAGTTGAGATGCAATATCTTGTTTTCATTGGGGAACCTTTGTTAAGATGTTTTGACAATACATATAATTTGGATAGTATAGCTGAGACACAATATCTTCTTTTCAATTCAGTCCTACTTTTAACAGTTTTACAATGTATTTTATCAGGGTAGCCCAGCTGAAACACAATATCTCATTTTCAATGGGGTCCTGCTTTGAAACATTTTTCCACTGCATTTACCAAGGACAGTACAGTTCAGATGCCATATCAATGTGGTTCCCAGCTGAGGGACAATTTCTCATTTTCAGTGGGGTCCAGCTTGTACAGTGTATTTTTCCCAGAACAGATTAGCATAGATGTGCATTTTTCAGTGGGGCTGTACTGTACTGTGGTCCTGCTTGTACACATAATGGGAACTTTGCATGATGTGGGCAGGGGTATGCGGAAAAGTCACATACCCCACCTGCGAAGCTGCACACCAGCAGAGAAGTGCACACAAGCCAGTATTCACAACTGGTGCACACCTGTCCATGGCTCCTCCCCCCCCCCGGAGCACAGGACTCCGCAGGGCCTCCAGAGGCAGAGTCACAGACCCAGTCGGGCATCCAAAAGGATACCTGGCCAGGGTCCCAGAATGGATCCCTTGTGCTCGATAGCTCGGGTCCAGGTGCAGGAATAACGAAGGCAGGCACCTGGACTCACACAGTATGGCCCCCTTGGTTGCTGGACCCCCTGCCCATGCCCACGTGGTATCATGGGGCCCCCATACACTGTTAGTCCCCAGCCCCGGTTTGTCACAGTTCACCTGCCCCCAAACCCAGACCCCAACCTCAGTGTACTTATTGGTGGTTGGTGGCCAGTAGCTCCCTCCTTTCCCCATGACACCGATATTCCCCCCAACCCCCCATACTCATCAGTCGGTGCCATGGGCATGCACGGTCAGCTGCCCCAGCACTCCTCATCTGCCTAGTGGGCTGGGGCAGCACAGAGTGTTGCTTCCTGGTCCTGTCATGACCAGAGGGTTGAGTCCATGGGTGCATGAAGTGGGTTATAGCAGGGTCCCAGCTGCCATAACCTGTGCCCATTTCTGCACCCATGTGGCCAGCACTACACAGTTTAGTGCATACCATGTAGTGCTGGCATGCCCCCGGAATGCCTCCAGCACATTGCAGTCCACACAACCGGGGAAGCGGCCATGTACCTGCCTTGTGCCCCATTCATGAATGCCATGTGGGTTCCACAGGACTCCCCTCCATGGCATTCAGATGTATCAATGCCAACACACCTAGTTTCCATGGCGCATTGACATCATGCATAAAGTCCATTACTATGCAGCACATTTACCCAGGACAGATCCACTGAGATACAATATCTCATTTGCAGTGAAGTCCTGTATTTACAAATGATTATAGTGCATTTACCCAGGATAGTAGAGGTGAGATGCAATATCTCATTTTTAGTGGGGCTCTGCTTTTACAATGTATTTTTAAATCACAGATATTCTTAAATGCAACATCTCCTTTCCGGTGGGGTTCTGCTGTTGGGTCCTGCTTTTGCAGTTTTACAATATATTTGCCCAGGACAGCCCAGCTGAGATGTGATATTTCATTTTCCTTGGGGTCCTCCTTTGACTGATTTTTACACATTATAATGTATTTGCCCAAGATAGCCCAGCTGAAAGGTAATGTGTCATTTTCGGGGTTGGGTTGGGGGCAGTTTTTACAATGCATTTTGTCCAGGGCAGAGCAGCATAGATGCACATATCAGTGGGGTTCTGCTGTACTGGAGTCCTGCATTTATACATTTTTACTATATAGTTATCCAAAACAGATGAGATGAGATGCAGTATCTCATTTTCAATGCGGTCCCATTTTTACAAATTTGTTACATTATGTTTACCCAGGACAGACCATTTTTACTATTTATTTACCTAGGCTAAACCAAATGTGACACAATATCTCATTTTCAATGGTGTTAGTGTTTATACACATTTTGTAGGCTATATTTAATCATGGCAGTATGGCAGAGATGCAATGTTTAATTTTCAGTGGCAGCTCTGCTCTTACCTATTTTTACAGTGTATTTAGCCAGGATAGGACCGCAGAGAGGCAATATATCATTTTCAGTGGATTTCAAAATTGTGACCCCAAATTTCCAACATTGTCTTTTTATGACCCCAAGTTATGATTAAGACAGGTAGAATGTTTCAAATCCCTGCTTAAAAGAGATTTTGAGGAACGACTACAAAAACATATTTCTGAGATGATTTGAAAAATGGCACCTGATGTGTTTATGGGGTGAGGTAATACAAGACCTCTGTTGAAAGTGTGGTGCCAAAATTCTGCAACCCCCCCCCAAAAAAAATCAAATTGTGACTAAACATTGAAAAATTCAATATTTCTTTACACCTTAGTTATTTTCCACATTTTGACCCCAAGTTCTCAACATATTTTTATGACTCCACCTTATGATCAAAACAGATGGAATTTGTTAAATCCTATCCAAAAAGTGATTTTGTGAAGTGACTGAAAAAGCATGTTTCAGAGGGGATTTGAAAAATGATACCTGTCAGGTTCATGAAGTGTGGTAACACAAGAGATATGCTGAAAATCTGGGGTCGAAATGTGCAAAAATAACATAGTCATGAGTAAATGCTGGAAAAATTCAATGTTTTTTTTAGTTGTTTAACCAGGAGTAGCACACTAAGCTGAAAGCTTGTTTACAGGTGCAACCTGGGAGCACAGGGGAGTTAAGTGACTTGCTCAGGGTCACACAGTATGCAAGTGAAAGCTGTGGGATTCAAACCCAGGTCTGGTCTGCTGGATGTCACCAGATTTGCAGCTCAGAGCCTTAAAACCACTGCACTATACTGCCTATATAGGTAACATAGGTTTATACAAAACTAATAAGACTTGCACCCATAGTGCTCACCTTTATTAATATGTTAGAACACCTGCTTGGTGTAGTTTGTCCAGTTTCAGCTCAAAACTCTCCGCTGATCTACTACCTACTACTTCTTCGGGTAGGGAGTTCCATACTGAGATCACTCTCTGGTTAAACCATCTTTGCCATCACCAGGTTTTACAATTTTCTCCTCTTAACTGTAGTGAATGTGCCCTAGTACTATAGACATGAGCCCGAAAAGTCAACCCTAGCTTCTCCCAAAGATTTTGATCTGTCAGGGCTTTAAGCAACAGACACATGTCTCCTCTTATCCTCCTGTAGTACCCCAGTGAAAACATATTCAAGTTCCCCAATCTGGTAATACAGTCTTTGTCCTCTAAACCCCTAATGGAGCATGTTGTTCTCCTCTGAACCCTCTCCAGCATGCCTATCTCCTTTTTCTGGTAAGGAGACCATACTTGTGCACTGTACTCTAGTATTGGCCTCACCAAGGATCAATACAAAGGGATCAAAACTTCTCTGGTTCTACTGGCTACATGTTTTAGTATGCAGTTCAATACCCCATTTGCCTTTCTGCACACATTACTGCAATGGGTCTTAAATTGCAGGTCATTAATTATAGTGATGTCTAAATCACTTTCCTCCATCACAGTTCTAAGTAGTGTGTTACCTGTATGATAACTGTGGTTATGATTATTTTTTTCTCAAATGCATAATCGTACTTTTGTCAGGGTTCAGGGGGAGTTTGTTAGTCATGCACTACATATCACTGTGGTTTAAGGCCTCCTGCAATGACCCATAGTCACTTTGGTTCTTTAGTTTGGCCCCCAACCTACAGTCATCTGCAAATTTGATCATCCATACCCTGTCATGTTCATATTGTAGTGATGTTACATATGTGTTAAAAAGGCATGGACCCAGCACTGAGCCTTGTGGCACACCACTTGTCACCTTCATCCAATCAGAAAAAATGCCCCTAATGCTAACTTGTTGTTTTCTGTTCCTAAGCCAAGAGTGAATCT
The DNA here is from genome assembly GCA_016271365.2 of Neoceratodus forsteri. Lineage (NCBI taxonomy): Eukaryota > Metazoa > Chordata > Ceratodontiformes > Ceratodontidae > Neoceratodus > Neoceratodus forsteri. The sequence goes on from CM028133.1 coordinate 783,974,667, forward strand.
ATGACACAATATTGTCATGGATGCCCATGGCTTTCAATGCATTTACCAGTTCATAATGGGGTATTTTATCTTAGGGTTTAATGAAGTCCAAGAAAACCACATCAACTGATTCCCCCTCATCCAAACATTTACTGACCCTGTTGTAAAATTCTAACATATTGATTTGGCAAGACCTCCCCTTGGTAAAGCCATGTTGTGAATCGTCCCCTAGATGTTCCTCCTGGATGAATTTGATAATGTATTCTTTTATAATCTCCTCCAGTATTTTGCATATAGTAGCTGTTAACTGGCTGATAGTTGGTTTTTTTTGGTTTCCTTTCTTGAATAATGGGATTACTGTTGCCTCTTTCCAGGAGTCAACCACTTTCCCCTTGTCCAAGGAATATTGAAAGATGTAACTAATTGGGGGTGCTAATTCTACAACTACCGGTAGTTCTTTTAATAATCTTGGGTGGAATCCATCGGATCCTGGGGATTTATAGGGATTCAGGGAGTTAAGTCTTTTTTTTACATCAGCTGCCTCAATGTGAATAGGACAGTGAGTAATATTGAATTGGTGTCCCATGCTGCTCTGACTGTTATCAGTGAAGACAGTTGCAAAATATTTATTTTGAACGTCAGCCATTTCCTTGTTTGTATTTCCTACTATACTGTCTTGACCCAATAGGGGGCCTACTGCACTTTCTGTCCCTTTTTTGTTGCTTATATAAGCATGAAAGAATTTGTAGTTATCTTTTGTCTTTGCTGCTAATTTTATTTCATTTCATAGTCTGCCTTAGCCTTTTTTATTTCTTTGTTGACCCTTCTTTGTAGGTTTGTGTATCTTATTCAACCTAACTCCTGCTTATTGCCCCTTAGTGATTTAAACGTTTTTTGCCTTTGTTCAATAATTTTTTAATTCTGCTAGTTAGCCAGCATGGTGATTTGGTCTTTTTATTGTATTTCGTTTTTATGGGACATATTCTTTCAGGCATTTGTTTAATGTATTGTTTAGGGAATCCCACATCTCTGTAATATTCTTGTTTTCGAATTCCTGGTTCCAGTTTCATATTATAAGGATGTGTTTAATCGCTGGTGTAGTTAGCTTTATTGTAATCCAGTATAGCTGTCTCCCCTGACTGTTGCATGTTTGTTTCTTTTATATTGACTGTTACCTTACATTGGTCGCTATTTCCCAGGGGCGTAGTGATATGACATTCCTGAATGTGATCTTTTATATTAGTAAGGATCAAGTCCAGAGTATTTTCCCCCTTCTTTTGACTGACTATTTGCTCCAGGCACACCTGATTAAATATATCTAAATACATATTCTCAACATTGTTTGTGCCCTTAAGGGTGTCCCATGTTATCCCAAGTAAATTAAAATCCCCAAGCAATATTATTCTATCTGCAGGGTTTAGATTTTGAATGTAATTTTGCAGTACAATATTGTCCTCTTTTTTGATGGATGGGGGCATATATGTTACACCTAGCAAGATTTGGGGGGACTTTCTGGGAGTTATTTAGATCCAAAGCTGTTCTGTCATACCAGTAGGGATGGTGACTTCCTCTGCCTATATGTCCTCTGACACATACACTGCCAGTCCCCCTTCCTTCCTGTAGTCTCTTGATTTAGAAAAAAAGGTTAAAACTCTTTATTTTCTGCTCCCAGTTGTCTTTTGTGTCCCACTATGTCTCTGTTATTGCACAGACATCAATTTGCTGAGATTCAAGAATGTATTTAAGCTCATCAAACTTATTTACTACACTTCTTGCATTTATTAGTATGCCTTTCCACCCTTCTGTATTATTATTTTTTTTGATTTGACATTGGTTTTGTGTTTTATTGGAGCTCTATGTTTACCCCCTGCCCCTTCCCCCACTTATTGGTTTAAATGGACATTTTCTTCAAACTTCTTGTTTTTTTTGTTTTGTTTTTTTACATTTTGACTCCCCATTTTCAACATAGACTTTTTAGTTGTATTGTTTTTTTTTGCTTAATGAAGATTTGTTAGAAATGTAATACATTACAGCCAATAAAATGTCAAAAAATATGCATTCCATAATTCCATCATTATTAGGTACAACTTAGCTGGTTATGAAAGGGAAATTTATGCAGTAGAAAGACAACCACTACACGTCAGCTAGTAAGTTTATGAAAGACTCCAAGCTGTTTCAAGCAAGTCCAGTTTGTCTAAAGCAACATAGCTCAATTTCTCATTAACAGTGAGTTTTCCCATATTTTGAATCCATTCTTGAAAAGACAGGGTATGAGGAGATCTCCAGAATGATAATAGTTGTCTTTTAAGTCCCAAGCATGCTATTAAGACCCATATGCATTCATTTTTGGGTACCATTTAAAGAGAAGAACAATCACCTCATACACCTAGCTTAGGATCAGACTAAATGGCAGCTCTGAACACATTGCAGTATACCCTTTCCACTTCAGCCCAGATTAATTTTATTTTCGAACAAGACCACAAGATGTGGGAGAGATTTACTGGTTTGCTTTCACATCTCCAGCATTTCTTATCTAACATAGACTTTTTATGGCTCCAGCTTATAATCAAGACAGATATAGTTTTTTAAATCCCTTCTAAAAGGTGATTTCATAGAATGACTGTGAAAACAAATGCAATTTTTCAAATCCCCTCTGAAACATGCCATGTTCATCAGGTGGGGTAACCAAAAGGTCATGTTGCACATTCAGGGCAATAAACTGTGCAAATCACAATAATGAGTAAACTTTGACAAAATTCAGCCTTTCCTCATGCCTTCATTGTTGTTAGTTTTTTTATTTTGTTTTTCTTTTTTGACATTCTGACCCTACATTTTTAACACAGTCTTTTTATGACTACACCTTATGATCAAGACTGATGAATTTTATTAAAATCCCATCTGAAAGGGAATTTGGTGGAGTGAATGCAGAAACATGTTTCAGAAGGAATTGGAAAAGGATACTTGTCAGGTTCACGAGGTGGGGTAACAAGATGGCTATGTTGAAAAGTTGGTGCAAAAAATTTTAAATAATGACAAAGTTATGAGTAAAAGTTCAAACCATATTAAAAAGTCATTGACTGAATTTATCTTGTTTTCAGTGAGTTCACAATCATGCTCCACAGCAGCAGAACATGCCGGTGGAATCAGTAGAACATGCCGGTGGAATCAGCAGAATATGCCAGTGGAATCAGCAGAACATGCCAGTGGAATCAGCAGAACATGCTGGTGGAATCAGCAGAACATGCCGGTGGAATCAGCAGAACATGCCAGTGGAATCAGCAGAACATGCCAGTGGACCAGATAGGTAAGTCAGGGGTGGGGGTGGTGTGGAGTGGTGGCTGTTCAAAGGGGATTCAAGGTGGGGTGCATGGAAGATCTTGGGGGAGCAGACAGGGACCATATTTTTTACAGGTTTTTTTTTTAAGAAAAAGAATACAATGAGGGACAAGATTATAAGGGATGGTTTTCTTTGCTTCAGGCACTGACATTGGGGATTGGTTTGTTGTTTGGCAGCACCAGGCTGGGCACACCAATCTTGTAGTCTCTGTGAGTGTGTGTGTGTGTGGGGGGAGGTTAGCCAGCACTGGGCGTAGGCATCCTGGTGTTGAAATGTATTTTGTTGGGATGGGGACATAATTGGGAGAATGGTACTCTGCAGCAGTGGGTAGGGCATCTTGCTTTGGCTGGCATGGGCATTGACAGGAGAAGTGGGACAAGTGGTAGCAGGTGGGTTTGTGTTGTTTTCCATACCAGCATGGCCGGCTCGGGGACTGAACTGGGAGGGGTTGGGATGTTTGTCAGTGAGTGGGTTTGTGTTCTTTTTGGTGCTGACACAGCTGGCATGGGGATTAAATTAGGTGGGGATGTTTGGCAGTGGGCAGGTTTGTATGGTTTCAATGCTGGCATGGACAGCACAGGGATTGAACTGGGAGGGAGAGGAACATTTGGCAGTGGTGGGTTCATATGGTTTTAATGCCAGCATGGAGATTGAATTGGGTGAGGGTAGAATGTTCGGCAACAGGCAGGTGTGTGTTTTTTCAGCTGCTGCTGATCATGGCTGCTTGGAAGAGGGCCTGTCAGGTGGTGGCAGGGAAGAAGGGAGGAGGAACACTGATGGTGGCTGAGGCCATATGAAAGGATGAACTGCACTGTGATTGTTGCAGCTGCATCCTTTCATATGTGTGACATTTATGCCCATTAGCCAGCTCAGTAACATCAGTAGCAGCCTTGCCAACATTTGGTATGCATAAACACACCTTCTGCAGGCTCAACTACATCGGTTGCATACAGCACACACCTCCCAAGCCATTACTCTGCCTGAGCAGTACCAATATGTTTGCTTTGTGCATGTGTGCAAGCAAAAGTAAAAAATGACTGAAGACATGGTCTGATAGAACAATGGGTAGCATTAAAATACTTGATTTGGGTGGTTAAGCAGAATCTTGAGCATACCAACATGGATCTAGAAAAGTTGTACTGTGTTGATTATATCTGATTAACTTTCCTCTTCTTTTCCCCAAGATAACAGTGTTGTAAAGAAATTTGTTGCTTAAAGTATGGAAAACGACCTACTGTAGGAATATCACAAACAGTTTGTTTTTAACTTACTATGAGAAAGATTCCTGTCAAAAAGTGGACCTCTTGGATAGGGTATCTGTTTTTTTATGTTTCCCAAGCAAGACACATAGGTCATGGGTAGGAATTTCATTGGACAACATCCATTTAATAAATAACCTGCCACTTCTGACACAGATATCAAACCTCCTTCTTAATGTTGATGTGCAGCGCAAATAACATGCCCATCAACCCTTAGCCTCTGCTAGTAAAGATTATTATTTTTTTGAATGTTTATTAGAATTGTTTTGGACAGTAAACCACTGGGATTAAAAATAACTGGTATTGGTACAACTGGAGTGTAGAAAGAGCACTTCTTGTCTTATCCTGACTTGACTTGAACTAATTTATTGCCAAGAACAGAGGAGCAAGCAGAGGGATAGAAGAATGGCATAAATAAAATGTAAGATAAGTGTATGGATAAACTCCAACAAACTGTACAGCCTCCTTAGTACAGTAGTGAGATCCAGATGAATGACCAGATGCAGCATGTCACATTCCAAACAACAAATAATTTGTATTAAAGTGCACGGCACCAAAAAAAAATGCTGAGTGTCACAGGGCATTAGGATGCTGGCTAAGCTTAGATGGATGCAAAGGAACTAACCTTTAAAAAAATAAGTATTTTACTGCTTTAGTTTAAGTAATGTTTTACAGATTACTGTACACATTGCAGATGGAATTACTGTACATGTGCAGCATTTTATTATATTTTTTCCTTAAGAAAGAAGAACTGCCCAGTGCCTGTCTTGCATCTTATGAGAATGGTACACTTTCTGGGGTTGGTATCAGGGCCATCATACCCATAGAGTCTGAGAGGGCATGCTCCCCCCAAAAAATATTCCTAGCCAAGTAGTAAATTTAAGGCCAAAGAAGTATTTAAAAAGGTAATTCACTGTTTCCTTTAGATTACTTTTTGATTGTCTGCCACCCAGAAATGTTTTTGGTGTGACGGTTCTGGTTGGCATCATTCATTTCTTATTAATTGTGCTATTGCTAACATTGTTAACAAGTTTAGGAATTATGCTATTTCTGCATCAGCAAATTAAAATAATAACATCACAAACCAATGTCATATCCTATATCTCAAATACTGTAAACCACTTACATTAGAGGGAAAGTGTATCCTAGTGGTACAAGCTCAGCATTGTGAACTTAGAGACCCAGGTTTAAACTGCAGCTGTAGTAAATTTCTTCTGCAAATTAAATTCACTCCAAATTTACATATTTAGTATTTTGGAGAATTTCACTATTTAAAAAAAATTATGGAATTCTGCTATGCACAAAGTCCTCAACCTACAGGAGAAAAACAAATCACAGGAAAAGACAAATTAGGTCATTTTTTTCCTGCCTCTTGGGGAAAAAATTAAAATACTTGCCCTCCAGTCCTCAAGTCTTGGAAAAGACCCTAAAATCATGCATAAACCCCTAAAGTTGTTGGAAAAATACTTCACAAATTGCCATTTTCAGGAAATGTCAAATTTCACAAGCTTTGGCACAGCTCCAGTTTTAATACCACCATCAGCACTTACTCACTGTATCATCTTGAGCACAACAGTTCCTGTGCTTATATGATGTGCCATGAAAATTATGTAACCTTATCGGTCAAAACACTTCACATGACCACTGACTACTTTCTGGCAAATGCACAGCTCCCCTGAACTACATATTTCTTTTAACAAATAAAACACCATTTTATAAGTGAGATACCACACTCTAGGGTGTTTATTTATAAGAGAATAATGCACTTTTTGGGTGGTTGTGGCAATCGGCTCTGCCTTGTGCCCAACAGTCAGCTGTGTCATGCATTATTCCCTTATAACCACACATCCTGTCATGTGTTATCCCTGCATAAAACCCTCTCTTCATCTGTAAGTAACAATCCCCAGTTTCATGTTCTCCTTTAGTGTGCTCACCTAATGGCTGCTTCAGCTCTTTCAGGATTAGAAAGTGCATTTTGAATATTGTGTGGATGGAAATTATTATATAATTTATTTATTTATTTCCAAATTAGTTGCTGGGAAAGGCATACTAAGGCAGGACTCATTTCTAGGTGTGACCCAGGGGATGAGAACTGGGGAGATTTAAAAACCAAAACGTGCAACGGTTCAAGAAATAAAGTACAATGCCACAAAAAGATAATGTGTATACAGAAGTACAATACTGTAAAAAGTACAGTTTATTTCCTTTCTGTAACTAGCAGAGTGGTTAATTCTGATTATAAAATGGCCATCCAGAATAAAGAAGGCTCACTGGTCAAAATATATCATGTGACCGTGTATAAAATCTGTTTCATGCACAGTCATCCTGGCCCTAAACCACATCACACAATGAGCAAATCAGTCCTCCTACAACCAGAACTATTTTCCACCAGTTCCCCTACAACCAGAACTGATCTTCCATCACAAACATGGCTGCTACCTTTACACTGTAAAAAACCTTCAACTGGGCCCCAAAAAAATAAAACTATCTTAAATAAAAAATAAAACAAATTAATTAAATGTTGTTTCCATGATTGCACTTTCCTTACTCACATAAGCAAATTAGAAACATTAAGTATTGTTTATAGTTTTCACTACAACTGTTTCTTTGCTGACAATAGAAAATCCCCCTTCTGTGTTTATCTTCTCATCAGGGACATCTCTTTTGCTTGCCCTGACAGTGAGATAATTGAGTATCTGGCTGTAACAGAGGCCTTTGTTGTGTGTGTACAGTATGTTAGGAGAGAAACATTCTGCCAGTGGACCTGAGCAGAATTTTGAATCCATGTATTCCATGGGAAACATTCCATGATAAACATTCCATATCTTGAATCTTGATGCCAGCAAAAGATGAACTTTGTCCAGCAGTAATACAATGACATTGTCTATGACATCATTTGCAGTGGGCGGAAGGACTATTTTATACAGACATATGAACCTGCCAGCAGAAACAGGCCTTACGGTCTATCAAGTCAGTCTGCTGGAATGAGTAGCTAGCATGCTTATATTGCAGCTGCCCCACCCTTCTCTCCCTTCACCTTTACCCCCCTTGCACCCTGTCCCATGCCCTTTTAAAACTGCCCATTGTGCTACAGGATACCCCCTCCTCAGGTAGAGTGTTCCATTTCTCCACCACCTCTCTGTGAAAAAATGCCTTCTCATCTCTCTCCAATATCTTCCACCCTCCAACCTGAGACCATGTCCTCTGGTGTTCCTTCCTCTCCTCAGCTTAAATATCCCTTCTGTGCTCATTTTGTTAATCTCTTTCAAATATTTGAAGGTCTCAATCATATCCTCCCAATCCCTCCTTTCCTCCAGGGTGTACATATTCAACTCAGTCAGCCTGTCCTCATAGGTTTTGCCCTCCAGCCCCTGGATTATCTTAGTTGCCCTACACTGTACCCCCTCCAGCAATCTGATATCCTTCTTCAGAAAGGGATGCCAGAACTGCATGCAGTACTCCAAATGTGGCCTGACTAGAGACATGTACAGTGGCAGGATCACATCCCTATTTCTAGATGAGAATCCTCTAGCAATACACCCCAGCATCTTGTTGGCCTTAGCTGCCACCCTTCCTGCACTGAGCTGAGTTGTTCATGTTACCCATTATGATCACCCCTAGGTCCTTCGCCTCCTCTGTGACCTCTATCTGAACACCTCCCAACTGACAGCTCCTCCCTGGGTTCCTTGCTCCAAAGTGCATAACCTTGAACTTCTTCACATTGAAGCTCAATTGCCACTTTTCTGACCACTCCTCCAGTTTGATCAGGTCCTCCTGTAGCCCCTGCCACCCCTCTATGTCATCCACCACTGCCTCTGTCTTGGTATCATTTGCAAACAGACTGATCTTGCTCCTAATGTCATGTGAAATATCCAATATGAATAACCCAAACAACACCGGACCCATGATTGAGCCTTGCAGTACCCTGCTTGTCACCACCCTTGGGGTAGAGAGTGGCCACCACCACCACCACCTGTTGCAGCCTCCCCTTCAGCCAGTTCACAATCCAGTTTACCATCTTTGTCCCTGCCCCACATATTGCAACTTAACCCCCAGCCTCCCATGAGGCACTGAGTCAAAGGCCTCACTGAAGTCTAAATACAGCAAGTGTGCATTGATCATTGTATACCAAACATCCCTTACACTACAATGTTAGGTCCTCATACTACCATGTATGTATTATGTTAATGTATTGTGTTTTATGTATACTAGTTGCCTTTATTTGTACAGTATTTGCTTGCACATGCTCCTGTTATATGCCTTCAGGACCTCCTTGTGAATGAGCTTGCTCAATGGAGTTATTCCTGCGATAAACTTGAACTGGAACTTGAACATCCACTGCATGGCCTTTATCCAGTTCCCTCAATACCCAGTCATAGTATTCAATTAGGTTGGTCTGGCAGGATCTTCCAGAGACAAATTCATGCTGCTGACTGTCCTGGAGTTCCTTTTCCTCCAGAAAGGTCACCAGCCTGTGTTTCAGGATTACTTCCATAAGTTTTCCTACAATGGATGTGAGGCTTACATGTCTGTAATTGCCTGGTTCATCCTTTGGGCCACTCTTGTGGAGGGGCACCATGTGAGCCATCCTCCAATCCTGTGGTATGCAACCTGTGTCCAGGGAGGTATTGAACAGGTCTGCCAGTGGCCCCACCAATACCCCCATCAGTTCTTTCAGCACCCTGGGATGAATGCCATCCAGACCTGGTGCCTTATATAACTTTAGTGCCTTCAGATCCTCCAGCACCCTGCCCTCCATGCTTATCCCATCTGTCACCCCTTACCCCCTTGCCCACCTTCCCTATCCCCTGAGATAGCTGTCCACCCTTCTCCTTCATGAACACAGAACAGAAGTATTCATTTAGTTGTTCTACCTGTTCTGCCCCCTTCTCCACCCACTCCCCGTCCTTCCTAATCCTCATTATCTGATCCCTGCAGCTCCTTCTCTCCCTTTATGTATCTGAAAAAATCTTTCTCCCCTACCCTGATGCCCTGTGCCAGCATCAGCTCCCTGGAAGCCTTGGCTGCCATGACCAATCTGGTTACCTCCTTGGACTTCTTTGCTTACAAGTCCCTGTCCCCCCGGACTTCTTGAACCTCTGAAAAGCTGCTTTTTTGCCCTTACCCTTTCTAAAACCTCCTTATTCAGCCAGCTTGGCTTCTTAGCCCTACTCTTCTTGCTCAGTGTCTTGGTACATGACCCAGTAACCTTAATCAGCCCAAGTCTGATAATATCCCACTTCTGATCTGTATCCATAACAGGTCTAATTCCTACCAGGTGCCTTCCCAGAATTTCCCCCATCTTGATAAAGTCTGCCACCTGAAGTCTACCACCCTGGTTCCTGTACCTACAGTCTCCCTACCCATGCTGAGTGTGAACCACACTGATTGATGGTCACTCCCAGCCAGTGGGTCCTCTACCCTCAGATCCCTCATAGGCTCCCCGTTATTTAGCACTAGGTCCAGAGTATTTTCCAACCTAGTTGGCCCACTGACCATCTGCACCAGGAAGCTATCCTGGAATGCATCCAGTAGCACCTACTCCCTTGTGCTTGAGGTGGCTGGGGTTCCCAAATCCACTCCTGGTAGATTGAAGTCCCCCAAAATCACTGTCTTCCCTTTCCTGCATACTCTCAATCTGCTCCACTAACTCCTTGTCCAAGTCATCTGTCTGAGCTGGTGGTCTGTACACTACCCCCATCCACAGTATCCTACTTTTATAATCAAGGAACTGCATCCATAATGCCTCTGTTTTACCCCCTTCCCCTCATTCCTTGTAGATCTTATCCCTTCTCTAACATAAATTGTCACTCCTCCACCTCGCCCCATTCCTCTGTCTTTTCTATATATCCTATATCCTGGAATCATCAGATCCCAGTCCTGGTATTGTATGGCCCAAGTCTCCAGGATGCCAGGAATGTCCACCATCCTGATGGCCAAGAGTGCCTGTAATTCAGCTGTTTAGTTCCCCAGGCTTCTTGCATGCAGGGAGACCACCCTCCACCCAGTTCCCTTCCTTACCTTAATTTTATCATAAATGCACAGAAGCAAATTTATTGTTTCTACATTTAAACATGCTTTTCCCAACTGCCCATTTTATAAGCGCAATAAGACACTCCGGGGTGTGTATGAAACATATTTTACCGCACTTCCAGGGGCTGAAAGACACTTGGCCTGTGGTCTTATGCCTCACCACACCCCTTGGTGTGCAGTAAGATATGTTTAATACACACCCCATTGTGTCTTATTGTTTACTTATATAATTACATGAATAAATGAAGCTGTCTGACTGGTTGAAACAAGTCACAAGACCATGTCAATATTCACTATAATTACATGGGTAACCTTTTAAATGCATTTGTTTGCTTTAAAATTAATTTTAAATGTGCAGTAAACCACTACAGGAATGCACATTTAGAGGCAATAAGCACACAACTTTGGTGTATTCCTAAAGGTACTTGGCTGCACCTCATGCCTAATGACATATCCAAGGCATGGCCCACATTTACACATCTAGTTGTGTCTTTTTCCTTACTTGCCATCTGAGGACCTATTATCTGTGTATAAAGTTCTGATCATCACACATTGGCAAGAGTCCATAATCCCACATTTCATGCTTTATCCCTAGTGGGGGGGAGTGGCAAAAGGCAAAGTGTTCCCTAGAAGTCTCAGAGCTAGAACCCCAATGACAGCACCTACCATGAGCAGTAAAAAAGTTGGCTGTTAACCCTCAGCTGGTTGCTTCAGGACTTAGTGAAGGGCATAGAAGTGTACAAGGAGAAATTGTGCAGTGCCAGAAAGCTGTAAATGTGATAACTATAAACTTGTATCATGTGCAACATTAAAAAACTAGATTATGCACCTCTGAAAGGTCTATAGTGATTTTTGTGGTGAGAAACAAGTTACCAAGGTGACCATCTGGGCAGTGATTTGATTAGCCTTATCAGTCCTGAGAACCCCTTATTCCCACATAACAGTTTCCTGGGGGGGGTCGGGGTCACATCCTGTGTACCACCTGTGTATGTCAAAAGACCACCCTAGGGTTTTGGCATCACACTACTGAATTCAGTTCCTATGTTTTAACACCAAGAATCCAGGCCAGCACTCTTGAAGTGTTGGTAATGTGCCCCCTCCCCGTCCATGGACGGCTACTGCATTAGAGGTACCACTTGATACTAGAAGCATGACTAGTGTCTACGTTTTTGCTCTGTTGTTGTTTTGGCATTTTGGAATTGCAAAAGGAAAAGAAGAGCTCAGTTTTCTATTTAAATTATGTGACAGCACAACTTCCAAGGTGGTGACAGTGCAAGAGCAACTGAGTGTACATGCCTGTGAAAAGGAGGGAAAAGAGCAGGAATAGTAAGTGTGCCATTGGACTTTTGTTTAATGCCAGAGAGTGTCCCTGACATCAAACCAGCCCTTCAGAAGGAGTCAGGGAGGGACAGTGAGGAGCCACATGACTCTAGGAGAACAACAGCAGTATGCACATATGTAGTTGAGGTGTAGTGGAAATTTTTCAACAGTGTTCCAAGAAAAGTGCTGGAATACATCACCTAGAAGATGCAATGAAAAAACACACAATAAACAATTTGAATATTGCTGTTTGCCCATTTGGCCTTGGAAGGAAGAAAACAGGCCTAGAGGTTTTACAGGTTCTGAACATTGAGCACTCCCTAATTACCATCTTCTGGATGGATCAACCATGCTGAAGGGGTCAAGACTCCAATAGACTGGCTGAGAGACAGGGCATCCAAGATAGAAGACAGGCAGTAAAAAACATGACAGAGTTCAAGAGGAAACTAGCTGATTATTGTGTGTTTAATAACATCAGGGGACATAGGCACTGATTACTGGCAAGCTAAACAGACACTTGTCTTCAATGCTTAGTATTTACCTATGAAACCTATGAAGACTTGTGGAGAACTCACCCAGAGGAAGAAATAGAGTACAAAATAGTTCCCCCACCCACCCCCATGATGTATGACACCAATGCTGGCCAGTTGGCTGGCTTTGCTGGACCCACCTGTGGCAAGGGCCTAGTCTATCAAGATGGTACTGGTTCCATGTGGTGGACCAACAGAGCCCGAGGATTGGACAAAAATATAATATGGCTGACTTCTGGGATGCCCTTAAGTTGTTCCAGGCAGATCAGAAGCTGGCCAGGAAGACTGAAGAGATATTTATTTATTTATTTATTTATTTAAGAGTTTAACCAGGCAGGCATACTGAGCGGAGAAACCACTCGTTTCCAGATGCGACCTGGGATATTGATCTGTGACTTCCCACTCCTTCTTATCTGGGCCTGAGAGGTAGATGTGGATTACAAGAGGCTAACTGACCAAACATTAGAAAAGTTACAGAAGGGTGATCTGGTGCATTTGCCAGAAGTTCATCTTTGTGTGCCTGCCATGAGAATGGTGAAGACGTGACACATGGGTCACAGCACTCAAATGGGAGCTATAGTTCTGATTCACATCAGTGGCAGGTTGCTTACCAGAACTATGCTGGCTAAGGAACAATTTGCACAATTCAATATCAAACCCAGCCTAGACTTTCACAAGTTACTAGGAGCTGAAGACACCGTGAAATGCCTCTTCAGGCATGGGATTTAAGTTTGTGTGTGTGTGTGTGTCTTCTTAGTACCCTTAAGAAAGAGGGAGAGTCCATTATGAAAGCAGGGACTGAGTACTCAAGATCAGGCAGACTCCAATTAGGATGCTGGGACTTGAACTGCCTCGGCATGGACTAGAGTCAATTTGACTCCCAAATAACTATTCTATTTTAATAACATTTATATGCTTTTTAATACAAAAAAGTTATTGATGCATATTGTCTGCTATGTCTAGCTGAGTATAGTGTGGGACAGAGGTATCCAAGGGTGGAGAGAAGATGGGTACTACCCCTCTGTGTCTAGGGTGGAGAAGGGGTGAAGGCAGTAATTCCACAAGACCTTTACTGTTGGGACAGTATTACATCAAGATAGTGAACCAAAATGAGTGACTCATAAATGAGCGCATCATTTTGGTCACTTTCAGGTTTGGTGACTATGAAGGGATAGCGAGAGAGGGAATAGTGACAGAGGATGGGGAAAAATGGTGAGGGGAGGGAATAGCGATGGGCAGGAGGAAGAGGGATGGGCTCAGTAAGGACGTGGAGTGTGATGTTGCCAAGCTACCTGTGTAGTGTAGCGGGTAGGAACACCATCTGCAGTGGTGGTGGTGGTCCCGGGTTCAGACTACACACAGGTACTATATTTTACTTTTGGAATTTTTTTTTTTTTTTTAAGTTATTGCCGTCCTTGGTCCCTCATCTTTCCTCCAGTGTCTGCCCTGGCATTAAACGTAGCCCCCAAATTAAACACTGATTTATATATGCGCTGATTTTGTATTCAGTATATATAGTTGTGTGCCGAATTGGTTTTCGCCAGTATGTACTCACTCTTTTGCGAGTCGCTCAACACAGTTTGCTGTTATGACATGGAACTGTTGGGACAGACTGGAGGGTGCTGTGCGTTGAGAGTCTGGGCTCAGGTAGCATGGCCATGTGCTGGGGGGTATGGGTAGATGGCAGGACTGCAGCCATTTCCATTTAGCACAGGTGGATGCAAGTTATACATTTGCCAGTGTAAGGAACAACAAGTATGCATGGGTCAGTCAACCCCAACAGGCAACATGTCTGTGTAGTAGATGATTCTCAGTCACTGGATTGAGTGTTAGAGTTGGAGGAGAGGTTCCTTCAGGAAAATGTGAAAGCAGTCCTGGTTCCTGTTTCTTCTGTAAAGGTCACATTAGTTGTGGGCATGAAGGTGGTTTGACCACTTCCTACAGAAAGAGGGTAGGATGCATCCTATAAGAACATAAAAACATAGTGACACCAGAAAAAGACCTCATGAGTCGACCCATCCAGTCTCTCCCACCTTACCTATGGTTTGTTGCACATACCCTAGCGGTCACTCACACCACCATCCCTTGTACTATCCCTCCCTACATTTTTACCATCCCTTTATGCCTATCCCACCCCTTTTTAAGTTCTACTATTGTTTTGACCCAGACCACTTCTTTTGGCAATTTGTTCCACTTCACTACCCTCTCTGTAAAGAAGAATTTCCAAACATCCTCTCAGAATAACCCTCCCACCAGTTTCATAGAGCTAACCTTTGTGCTAGTTGTCACACTCATTGTGAACAATCTGCTGCTGTCCACCCTGCTTATCCCATGCAGATATTTATACAGTACTTCTCTAACATGTCACCCCACTCCATCCTAGTCTCCAGCATGTACAATACATGTTCAGGTCTTTCAGCCTCTCCTTATAGGGCTTACCATGTTAACCCTAAATTATCTTGGTGGCCCACTTCTGCACTATATCTACCCTATTCATGGGCTCCATGTCAATACAGTGAATTTTTTACAGTGCATGCAATTTCAGCGAATCAATAATAGCGTGGAACAATATAGCAACCAGTCATTTTGGCAAAGGACATTTCAGCTCATTAATCATAACTGGAGCTGAAAATTGTATGCCAAACCATCTAAATATTCTAAGCAGGTACATGTGGCATACTCACCAACAACCAGAACAAGTATCTGTGTCAGATCATGGTACCTCCAATGGCTGCTGCCCACAGATGCCCCAGACACGTTCTACTCCTGCCTGACCTCTGCTATATGCTGTTCCTCCTGCAAACATTCACGGAATCATCAAATATTGGGGTGGCACACTCCCAGTCAGGTGTTAAACCCTTGGTGCCACCCCTCAATCGCATTACTTGTGTGTGCCTGACCATTCACCACAGAAGAATAACAGTTCCAAAAGCTAAGAGAAAACATGGGTCAGTGCCATCCAGACTGGCTCAGTGGATGGCTGATCCATGTATCCTCATAATAATCAATCAGAGTTTGAAGCAACTCCTCATTATCAGCAAAAAATGGAAAGTCCAACATTTTCTCAAATGCTTGAATTACATCTGCTTCAGGAATGAAAGTAAGGGATAGAAACATATGCACATTCAGTGTGAATTCAACATCATGCACATACCTTGCATGGATGGTCAGGTACTGCTGTATGTGTTTCCAGGCCGCCTGCCCAAAATGGAAAAAATAGCCCCTCACAACTGCGGACGGGAAGGCAGCTGACACTGATTTCCAGGTTGCCTTCATGAAATCCATCATTATGGTGCATGGACTCATTGAAACACCCCACCCCTTTAGGCCCTCCATTACCGTGTCAGAGGTACTAGACCTTCTGGATGTCATCAGGATGTACACCGATGGGATCACACTACCAGCACACATTCCATGTATTGTGTACAACTGGAAGAATAGAGACGGACAAGCCCGAAACATGCTATCCATAAACCAGTCCTTGCAGTTTGCCAAAAAGGTAAGGCACCACTCAGTGCCATAGATCACAGTGCGCTCACTGCCACTTCCATCATCCAAATAAAGAAACCGGTCACCACCTAATGTTCTCTTGTATTGGAAGAGGATTATGAGCTCACCAACAGTCCCAGGTGTAACCGCAGCCACGCTTTCCAACTGCTGGATATTTTGCACTATCCTCCGCAGAACACAAACATTGGGCAGAGCACCTGCCAGAGTGTCCAGGGCACCAGCTGTACTATCCAACACAACCTGCATTGTACTGTCCAGTGTACTCTGTGCCCACTCCATAGCTCAGCCATTACTCATCAGGCACCTACTTCAGAGGCATTGGGCACATGATTATGCACCCTTGTGACAGCCACCACATGATCCGCAATGGTGTGAACACGGGCTGGACACCAGTACCAGTGGCAGTCTCCACAACATCAGTAGACCTTGTCCCTGACTTCTTTGTCCTTCTGATATGCAAAACCTCCATACAATATCATGGGCATCCCTCTCTGGCTGCGCAAAAACTCCACAGACATCTTGAGGAATGTCCCACCATGCACCAACCCCACTATATCACCCTACTGCACCGGTGTCCAATCAGGCTGATGTCAGTTAAGGGTACACAGGTGCAGCAAAGCAATGTTACTTAGCACTGTATTGCAGGGGGGGCTTTGCCCCCCTATGCATCCCATACCCCCTATCTCTAGGATTATAACTCTGAAGTGCTCATTGCCTCTGAGGTTTGCTGAACAGATGTACTCACTCATATTGGCTGTTCACTGATATTACCCCGTAGCCCAGTTTGCTGTCATGCTAATTGATTTGCACAAATTGATTCACGCATATTGAATCACTGAACTGATATGCTACCTATTCCTGTCCTACAGTGGAGTTTAGTAAGGAACTGTCTTCCATCTGAAAGAAATGCTTACCAGAAAGTTGCATCTAAACCTAGACAAGCCTCAGCTGGAAGTAATTGAGCTGACTGCAAGACAGAACTAACAGACTGACATCAACAATGACATCTAGCAATTTCTCTCATAATACATAAATTGTAGTGAAAAGGAAAAAAATGTCATACTGGGGATAGAACCCAGGCCACCCACAACTACTGTCCAGGTGTTCTGCTGCAGTGCTGTCATTCCACATGGTAAGGCATAAAGTTTCTAGACAGAGATATATGCTATGGGAAAACATATCCTGCTCTGAATGCAGATCCCCCATAAACACAGCTACTGTAGAGTTCGATAATGAATTGTCTGCCAACTGTAAGGAATATTTCACACCAACTTGAATTCAAACCTAGATAAGCATCAAAGCCACAGCCAGAACTAACTGAGTGCATCATACAACTAAGAGTTTAATATTCTGAAAGTCTGCTTCAAACACTGCTGAAATGCTATCACTACCATTAGCAAATACATCTGAATACATCTGAATACTGAATATGCCAGATGTTAACTGGAGCACATTTGCTGCAGCCCACATCCAAGAGCAGGGCCATTCTCGATGCCCTACAGGTGGCAGGCCTCAGACAGCTAGTTTCAGAACCCACTCATGAGGGGAGCAATCTTAGACCTCATACTCTCAAATGGGGGCAGTGAGAGGATCTTAGATCTAGAAGTGGGTTGCCATCTGGGAACAAGTGACCATCAAACAGTGTGGTTCACGTTAAACTCAGCTACAGAGTCAAGCCATACAAAAGTGAGGGTGCTGGACTTCAGGAGGGCTGACTTTGGCAAGATGGGAGAGTGCCTCAGAAAAGCACTAGCAAACAGGCTAGAAGGAGGGGTGGAGCAACAATGGGGAATCATCAAAACTGCCATCACAGAGGCAACACGCCTTTGTGTGAAGCAAATAAACAAATCAAAATGAAAGAAAAAGCCACTATGGTTCTCAAAAGAGGTGGCTGGGAAAGTCAGGAAGAAAAAGATAGCATTCAGTAAGTATAAGGAAACACAGAAGGAGCAGGACAGAGAGCTGTACCAGTTAAGGCAGTAGGAAGCAGGGAGGGAAGTCAGAATAGCAAAGGCCCAAACTGAGGAAAAGATAGCCAACTCGGTTAAGAAGAGGGATAAAACCTTTTATAGGTAGACCAGAGAGCGTAGAAAGACAAAGAGAGGGATAATGAGGCTGAATAGAATGAATGGTGGGTGGGCAGAGGGGGATAGTGAAAAAGCAGGGATACTGAATGAATATTTCTGCTCAGTATTCACAAAAGAGGAAGGGGAAGTGCCTAATCCAATTAACAGAAGCACTCTTGATAGGGGGATCGATCCCAGCCCTTTCACAGAAGAAAGGGTTCTGCAAGAACTCCTAAAACTGAAGGTGGACAAAGCAATGGGGCCTGATGGAATTCACCCCAGAATTCTAAAAGAATTAAGGGGGGAACTAGTGAAACCACTGACTAGTCTTTTTAATAAATCATGGGAGGATGGTGTGGTACCCGAGGACTGGAGGAAGGTGGATGTGATTCCCCTTCACAAAAGTGGGACCAAGACAGAGGCAGGAAACTACAGACCTGTCAGTTTGACCTCTGTGGTAGGGAAAGTGATGGAGTTAATTCTGAAGGAAAGAATTGTTGAGTACCTTGAGGCCAGTGGGGCACAGGACCCAAGGCAGCATGGGTTCACAGTGGGAAGGTCATGTCAGACTAATTTAATAGATTTCTTTGATTGGGTGACCAAAGTAGTAGACCAGGGAAGGGCTGTGGACATGGCCTACTTAGACTTTAGCAAGGCATTTGACACAGTCCCACACAAAAGATTAATAGTCAAATTAACCAGCCTGGGAGTGGGTCCCAGGGTGGTAGCCTGGGTAAAACATTGGCTGGACAACAGGACACAGAAGGTAATTGTAAATGGAGTCCACTCTGAAGAAAGAGGGGTTACTAGTGGGGTACCGCAGGGTTCAGTACTGGGTCCAGTCCTTTTAATGTCTTTATAAGTGACATTGCAGAGGGACTAGAAGGAAAAGTATGCCTCTTTGCAGATGACACAAAGATCTGCAACAGGGTTGATACACAAGGAGGCATGGAAAGGATGAGAAGGGACTTGGCAAGGTTGGAGGAATGGTCAGAAGTATGGCAGCTAGGATTCAATGCAAAGAAGTGCAAAATAATGCACCTGGGAAGCAAGAACCCAGGGGAAGATTACACAATGGAGGAGAGGTAGTAACAACAACAAAAAAAGGAAAGAGACCTGGGGGTAATCATATCAGATGACCTTAAGGTTAGCAAGCAATGTGAGAAGGCAGTAGGGGTGGCTGGGAGGATACTGGGATGTATAGGGAGAGGCATCACCAGCAGAAAACAGGAAGTTGTTATCCCTCTGTACAGACAGTTGGTGAGACCCCATCTGGAGTACTGCATCCAGTTCTGGAGACCCCATCTCCACAATGACATAGACAGGAGAGAGGCAGTCCAGAGGAGGGCAACTAAAATGGTGCAGGGTCTGCAAGAGAAGCTGTACGAGGAGAGACTACAGGAGCTTAATATGTATACCCTTGAGGAAAGAAGAGAGAGGGGTGACATGATAGAAACTTTTAAGTACCTCAGTGGAATCAACAAAGTCCAAGAGGGTAGCATCTTTCAGAAAAAGAGATGTGCAAGAACAAGGGGACACAATTTAAAGATGGGGGGGGGTTCCGGGCAATGTGAGGAAGTATTTTTTCACAGAGAGGGTAGTGGATGCATGGAACAGCCATCCTGAGGAGGTTGTGGGGTCTAAAACTGTGGGAGAATTCAAGAATGCATGGGACAGACATAAGGCAGTTCTTGTGGGGGGTAGGAAGAAATAGGCTGTTGGTTAACTAGGATCTGTGGCCTATCCTGTAGGTAGGGAAATGGGCAGACTAGGTGGGCCAAGTGGTCCTTATCTGCCATCAAAGTCAATGTTTCTATGTTAACAATTTCTCTCATATTATATAAACTGTAGTGAGAAAGAAAAAAATTAACATGCTGGGGATCAAACCCAGGCCCCCTAACTACTGTCCTGGTGCTCTGTAGTTGTGCAGTTGTTCCGTGTGTTGGGATATAAGGTTTCTAGACAGAGATGCATGCTATGGGAACCATATCCTGCACTGAGTGCAGATCACCTGCACACACAACTGCAGTGGAGTTTAGTAATGAACTATCTGCTAACTGGAATGACATTTTCCTACCAAGATGCAATTAAACCTAGACAAGCTTCAAAAGCCTCAGATGGGACTAATTAAGCTTACTGCAACATAGAAATAACAGTTCAAGGTTCTGAAAGTTTGCTTCATACCTTGCAGAAATGCTATCACAGACATCAACAACGACATCTAACAATTTCTCTAAAACTACATAAAGTGTAGTGAAAAAGAACTGTGCCATACTAGGGATTGAACCCAGGCCCTTCCCATCTACTGTCCTGGCATTCTGCCACTGTGCTATAATTTCACATAGTGGGATGTAAGCTTTCTAGACAGAGATATATGCTATGGGAAAGCATATCTTGCACTAACTACAGATCCTCCTCCCCATACACAGCTGTAGTGGAGTTTAGTACACACTTCACAGGGACAATGCTCTTTTGCTTATCAAGCACCACTCTGGTTCAATGGCCTCAGCCCAACCATCTCCTCTGCCCCAACTATTGGTATGTTTAAAACTAGGCTCCGGTACTATCTCACTACCAACAGCTCCTGTGACTGCCCAACTTAACCTTGTTCTCCACTTCCCTTTCTGCTCTAGTTGTCCCCCCTCTCCTCCCCTCCTCACTGGATTCTACCCTCACATCTTGGTATACCCAATGCTGCACTTTTCACCCTCTTGACACCGTTCCTACATTCCTTCTCCCCCCTACCCTCTTCTCTCTCCCTATGACTCTAGCACTTCTTATCCGTTGTCTGTTTTCTCTGACAAATGCCGCTGGCTGCCTTGTTACAATGCTACCCTTGAACTGTATTTAACTGTACTAATCTGTACTCTGTTTGCAATGTCCACTTTGTTGTAATGCCTGTCTTGATATTCCCCATAATTTGTATTTCTCTGACGTGGAACCTTTGTAAAAGAGCCATGGCTCAAAGGTATTTGTAATCCTAGACTTGATAAATAAAAAAATAAATAGTAATGGACTGTCTGCCAACTGGAAGGACTGTTTCCCACCAAGTTGCAATAAATCCCATGCAAGCCTCAAAGAAGACTGTGACATACTGTAGAACTAACAGTTCAACATTCTGAAAGTCTGCTTCAAACATTCCTGAAGTCCTATCACTGGCATCAGCGATGTCATCTAATAATTTCTCTCATACTACATAAATTACAGTAAGAAAGAAAAAATTTGCCCTACTGAGGACCGAACCCTTGCTTGTGTAATGCTGAAACAACTCACCAAGACCTAAAAGCCCTATCACTGACATCATGCAGCCAACGCACTCAGATTAAATGTAACCTTAAACTTTACCAAATGCAGAAAAGGACATGCATGATGACAATAGGCTATAGCAAGCTAAAGCTTGCTGGCACCTAATAGTTGTAATGATAATGCATTAAAAAGTGGATTCAAAATAGTACTGATTTATAACAATATTATAGACACATAAAAACCTATTGCTAGGACAGTCATATTATCCTTGCCCCAATGCACTGTTCCTTGGCCATGGAGGTACAGCATTACCTGGATGAAAAGAAAGGGCTGGAGGTGCGGTGGACCCAGTCTTTAGGGTCACTATCTGAACACAGGGAGAGCAGCTGGATAAGGCACTTTGGGAAACCATCATCAAAATGGCAAGTAAGGGGGAGGTGCTGCTAGTTGGCAATGTCAATCCACCAGACATGGAATGGAGCCTTCCACAGTGGCTTTGGCAAGGAGTATGGCCATCCTTGACTCCTTACAAGGGGCCTTTGTCAGGAAGCTAGTCAAAGAACCCACTAGGGATAGTGCAGTGCTGAATCTGGTACTTCAAATAGGGGCAGCACTGCAGACATCACAGTGGGCAGTCCCCTAGGTACCAGTAATCACTGTACAATGTGGCTTAACATAAAGACAGGAGAAGAGGCAAACCACACAAGGATGAGGGTCCTGGACTTTTTAAGGGCAGATTTAAAAAAAAATAGGAGACTGCCACTGAAACTGCCTCATCGATGGAGGGATTGTCAGAGAGGGCAGAGGCACAATGGGGAACAATAAGGGAGGACATAATTAAAGGAGTGCTACAGTCAACATTTTCAAAAACATACATTGTGCAGGGTGTTTTGATTTGTGTGTTTAGTCCTGGTGTGTCCTTCCCTTTGTTTGCTATTAGGAGTTTTTCTCAATTTGCCAACTAGTTTATGGCCTCTCCTCCTAGTGTTATGGCCTCTGGGGATCTCCATATTACAGTGGTTTATTGCTCTTCTTTTTTCTACAATGCCTCCTGTCCCATTTGACAGAGATGTATCCAGGACCATAGATTCAGCAAGTACTGGTTTACAATCAATTTTAAAGCAGTACAGTTGTGATTTTAAGTCTCATTTCTTATTGACTGGGCACTAAAGGCTACATTTACAGCTTAGTAATCACTTGAGATCTAACTGAGTGGTTATTCTGTAAGAAAACAGCTAAAGTCTTTACTAATTATAGCACTGATGACCTAGGGTGATTTGTGTGCTTTTTAAGACTGGGTGTAGTTTGATGAACTAGCAAAACATTTTTTTCCTGCTGGCTAGACCTAGACAATCTTGTAGAAAACAAAAATATTGAATTACATACATAGAACATAGGAACATAGGCAATACAGACAGGAGGGCGCATTATGCTCATTTAGCATGTCCAGTATATTCTCAACCATATAGACCACCAAACCCTCCCTCATTTGAAAAATGGTCCAGCCTGTGAGTGAACCAATGTCCTCTCTTAACAGTTTAAAGCATTTTACCTGCAGCTTGGATTTGTTTTATTTTTTTATCTTTTTATTGGATTTTCTTCAAAAAATACAAAAAGCAGACAGCATTATTTTATGCAGTACAACAAAACAAAAGACAATGTATTATAACAACTGCACAATCATTACAACAGTCTCTTTTAACACCTACAACAAAATAGGAATTGAAACACGTAAACAACACCAAATAACAAGATTTTAAATTAGTAAAGTTTTAAAAAATACTAACATTCTAAAAAGCTTCTATAAAACATTTAATAACTTCCAAAACCCAACATACATACATTTATACATAAAACAGAAATCATCTACAGCTGTATCCCAGCACAGAAGAAATCACAGGAAAAGCTAAAAAATTCCATAATTGATTGTGCACTCTATTATAACTCCCCCAACAGGTCCAATCTACAGTTAATATAATACAAATAAATAGAAGTTATTTGGTTACCAACCCGATAGACCCCAGGGGAGAGTCAAAGAGTGGGTAGGAGTGGCCATGCCAAGAGGGATAAAATAAAACAAAGAAGAGGGAAGATTTAACCAAGTGCCTGATATAATCCACCCAATCCAACCACTAGTCTAGCCACACCACCATCTGTACCAGAGGGGACAATGACACCAACAATTGGCCCCACTACTGTTCAAATTTATCAGACCAGCCTTTCAACTCATATGTTAAACATTCTAACTGGAGCATGGTAAGTAAGAAATCTCTCCACATTTGTACCATGGGGAGAGAGTGGGACACCCAAGGCTTTTGGGTACATTTTCGTGCCATTACCAACATAATTCAGATAGGCCTAGGATAAAATTCCCAACCCTCCGGATCCCACGTCTTCATCCCAAACAATAATATCCATGGACGAACTGAAATCTTAGTTTGCATCAAATGAGAGATAGCCTGAACTATTTCAGCCCAGAACTGGTGAAGAAAAGGGCAATGCCAAAAGCAATGCAGGTATGTACCCCACTCGACACTACATCTACCACAGAGAGGTGTGACACCAGGGGAGAACTTAGCTACCATTCTTGTGGAGACGTATACTCTATATAAAAACTTAAACTGGGCCTCTTTAAATCAATTGCAAATACTAAGGCCTTCATGGGAGACACATAACTCTCTCCATGACTCATCAGGGATCCTTTCCCCCCAAATCCTACTTCCACAGGGCTCTCACCCTCAGGGAAGTGTTGGACATTCCCACCTTAACATTATGATAAAGTGTAACCAAAGCATCCTTAGGCACAGCCCGAGACAGCAATACCCCCCTCTCCAGTTTGTAAAGAGGAGAGGAGAGTCCTGTGGCTGGAGACAATCCAAACATCTTACCCATTCTCTCAATTGTAAGTAATGGAAAATCTGAGAGGACTGTAGTCCCAACCATTCCATTAATTCAGGATAGGTGAGGAACCCCCAATCAGTATAAAGATATCCTAAACAGTGTACCCCGGTGGACTCCCACTTCCAAAATATCCGATCTTCCAGTCCTGGGAGGAATTCTGGATTAGAAGATATTGGAGCCATGATAGTACCCCTCGAGGTGTTGTTTAATAATTTGCAGACCGTAATTTGTGGACTCTGCCCCATGCCTCCAGGAGGTACTCCACCATAGGACTCCTAGGACCATTCATACAATAGGCCCAAAAGCCCATCTGCCCCAAATAAGCAGTAATATGATGCCTCCTCTTCCCTTGATCTAATGAAACCCATGCTGCCCCTCTTGAACCTTTGACCCACTCTATAAGTAGCTTTGACTGCACTGCCAGGTGGTAAAGCATAAAATCAGTAATGTTCAGACCCCCTTCAAGAGGGGAGTTTTTGAGTCTATGAAGGCCAATAATAGGATTCTTCTGTTGCCAAATAAAAGTATTACAGGCCTTTTCCGGGAACTGAAGATCCCTGTTGTGAAACTCGACTGGAAGCATTTGAATGAGGTATAATAACCTGGACAGGATATTCATTTTAATTAGAGTAATTCTACCTAGCCAAGACACCGGTAGGCCATGCCACCTACGAAGATCACCCAGGATTTTCTCAAGGACAGGCAGACAATTTAATTTATATAAGGAATCTAGTGATTTACCCACTCTGATTCCTAAATATTTAATGTGGGTAGGCATCAGTCTGAAGGGGAATCGGGTCAGGTCCTGAGGGTCCATCTCTCCCAAACACATTAATTCCAATTTATCAAAATTAATTCCATAGCCTGAGAAGGAAGAAAACTCCTCAATCTGAGCAATAAGTGAGGGCAATGACGTCATCGTCTGTGACAAATAGAGCAGCACATCATCTGTGTAAAATGAAATTTTGTGACAGACACCCCATGCACCCCAAATCCCCCATATATCACCGGCATCCCTGACAGCAGCCACTAAGTGTTCAATTATTAAGGCAAAAAGGAGGTGGGACAAGGGGCAACCCTGATGAGTACCTCTCTCCAACCTAAATTTCAGAGGGAGCTCTCCATTCACCAAGAGATTAGCTCTCGGGTCTGTATATAGCAACCTTACATATTCAATAAATTGTTCTCCAAACCCAAACTTCCCCAGGACTCTAAACAGATAACCCCATTCCACTGTTTTCAAAGGCTTTCTCGGCATCCAAGGAGAGCACACATGCACCCCCTAGACACCAAGACGCCATCTCCACCACAGTCAGCAACCACCAAATTTCATGATAGGAATGCCTATCCTTAACAAAACCAGTTTGATCATCTCCAACTAAGGACAGCAGAAAAGTCTTCAGTCTCCTGGCAAGGGCCTTTGCCAACACCTTAACATCACTATTCAGACAGGAGATAGGCCTGTAAGCTGAACATAACATGGGATCCTTTCCTTCTTTATGTAGAAGCATAACAGTTGTCAAACAACAGGTAGACAGTAGTGCACTCTCCTCCACAGCCTCCTGAAACATATTAAGCATATGATCCCACACCATGTCTCCCAGGGACTGATAAAATTCAATAGGGAGTCCATCTGGGTCCACCACAATTCCCCCAGCCAAGCTACCAGCACGTTTTGTAATCTCTAGAATGGTCAAGGAAGAGTACAACATTAATTTCTGTGCCTCTGTAAGCTTTAGGCAACTTAAAAAGTCATCCACCATGGTCTCTCGATCCCCATCAACCTCACTGAAATATAAAACAGTATAAAAATCAATAAAATGTTTTATTTGAGTAGCCTCGGTAGTCACCAAGCCTCTTCCCTTCCTAATCCCATGAATCCAAGTGGTTTGGTCCTATCCTTTGCCAGTTGTGCCAATATCAGACTGGGTTTCTTCCCTCACTCAAAGAACCACTGGTTTGCTTAAATGTGGCTTGGTTAGCACTGCCATTTCATTCCTTATTGATAGCTTCCCTAGCTGATCTAAGATCCCAAAGGAGGTCGTCTCAGGGATCTCTTAAGACTGCTAATTCAAGTCATTTAGCAGCTTCTTCAAGCTGTTGTAATTTTGGTACCTTCTGTTTATGTATTGCCGCCATATACTGTAGGTGATCACCTCCCTTCTCATAAATGCCTTATCTGCTTTCCACAGGACTAACTTAGATGGTGCTGAAGAGGCATTGGTAGATATGTAATACTCCCACTTCTCCATCAAAAACTGTTGAAATTTCTGATTCGTTCGCATGTAAGTGGGAAAACTCCACTTCCTAACCCCCAGTGGTACGTTACCTATTTTAAGGGTAAGTAAAACTCAGGCATGGTCCGAGATCGGGAACTACCATGAAAGACTGACAGGCAGTTGCCCGACAGTCATATTCCTGATGCCGCAAGCCTAACACCAAAAATCCCGACAGTGGGGTTTTGTTTTGTTTTCATTTTAGGGGCTTTACCCCCGCATTCCTTAATTAATATAACAAACTCTGTCAGCAAGCAAAATCCCACTGTTGGGATTTTGCAATAGGCTTGCGGCATCTGGATTTTAAGTGTCAGTCACCAAAGTTTCAGTCTTTCAAAATACTCCCCAGAGACTGGGCTAATGGATACTGAACTTAGTCTCCGATACCAACCCCTAGACCTCATAATATAATCAATATGTGACCATGTCCAGTGAGGAGATGAGAAAAAGTAAATTCTCTAGCTCCCGGATTGGCTTCCCTCCATGCATCAACCAGGTCTAATTCAGCCAACCCAGCTCCCCATTTCTCCACCGGAGTATCACACCTAGAGACAGACCCCGAGCAGTCCAGGAAAGGGTTAAGGGCACAATTAAAGTCCCTCTCAGGATTAATCTAGGGAGTTGCTCCTTCTATAAGAGAGCCAGTATTTGGCCATAGAAGACCAGATCCCTCTCAGCTGAGGCGGAGATATTTCCAAAAATGATGGACTCCCCTCTGTAGCTTACCCATGACAAAGACACATCTACCATTACTATTGTCTGCACCACTTTCTCCATAACAAATGCTAAGCTCTTGTCAATTAGAATGGTAACTCTTCACCTGTGGCCATTAAAAGATGCAGAGTAATATCGGCCCTCCCATCCACAGATTAATTTATTGTGCTTGGCCACTGTGAGATCTATCTCCTGAAGCATGGCCACCCTCACACCACCCTCCTTATGCACTGTCTAGGTCTTCTTATGCTTAATAGGGGACTAAATACTTTGGATATTCCAGGAACATGTAGATAATGTGGCCATGGGGTAGGGAAATAATAAAAATGGAGTCCTGGAGGTGGGAAACCCCTAACCATACACAGATCCAGGACCATATCAATAAAGGCCATAATCCAAAACAAAGTTACAAATCCAGTCCACAAATTGATAACTAAGTAGCTGTACCTTTTGCATGTGTTGGGTATAAGCTAGAGAACAATAACAAACAAATAACAATATGTAAACAGGAAGAACTCTCCAAAAATGGAATAAACAAGACAATAAGTTTAGTACAATAGCAAAAATCTAATTAGCCTTCGATACCTTCTGTGATCCCATTATCTCTACCAGCACAGAGGCCATCAACCCCCCCCCCAAAAACAAGGGAAGGCAACCCCAACACCAGGAAGGCCAAAACAGGCAAACCTTATAGGACAAATATTTACCAAACCAACGAACAGCCTCCTCTCCCCCTACCTCCCCCGAAAACTATCAAATTAATACCCAACTGTATATAATTGCAACCCAAGCAGTAGGCATCAAAAGGGACTTTGGTCTTTGTACGGTCCATTAAGCATAGTGTTCATAATCTTTAACATAAGGACAGGCAACAGAAAATAAACTGGGAGTCTCACCTTCGGGAGACCTCCACCGTCATAGACCTCAACACTAAGGGAGAAAGGGGGAAAGGGGAAATTGTTTAACCAGGAAAGGCACACTAAGCCAGAGCTTAAAAAGACATTAAAAGTGAGACCCAGCAAAATACCAGGTTTCCCCCAGGAGGTGTGGACCATAAATCAGACCCAGAACAAGTCCCACTCCCCCCCCCCATCAAATCATACCAGATAACAAAAATCTGCCCAAAGCCTCCACCACTCTATAGTCTGCACACTTAGATCATAGATACGAAGTACAACTCAAGTTCAATTTTAGGGAAGTGACAGAACCCCCCAACCCCAACAATGGTCCTTCTGTACCCTGACCCCAAGTGTATGGGCTCCTATATATATAAAATACGATACGCTAAATATAGAGCAAGCTTGATAAATGAGCTACCTAGTGTGAGAATCCGAGCTGTGCATCAACATAGAGCTCACTGTGGGTCGAGCTCTCTTTCACCTCAGAGGTATCAGCCTGCTCGAGGATCAAAACCAAGGAAGCCCCCCCTCATCCACACAGAAGTAAGATCATTGGCCATAAAAATAAAAAAAGGTATTAAATGAACCCCAGTGATACCAAATGGGGGCAGGGGCTAGGGACATCTTCCACCCATCACCAGTGCAAACAGGAAGGGACTAAGACCCGGCCATCAGAGGCTAGCAGCAAAATTATATTCAAAACCAGGACACAAAAGCACTAAGGATCCCTTACTGAATTAGACCACTTCAAGGACCTCATTAGCACCTATCAGAAGTTCTCAGAGGTACCCTAGCTGAGGGAAAGTCCCAACAAAAACCAGGCCAGCAGCCATACAATGTGACACAGCAACAGACCAAGCCATACCTACTGTTCACTATCTAACCTGAGAGCTGTCTATTGCTGCACTAAACACCCATATTGTAATGCAGGCGATACCCAGGGATTTTATTAAATACAAGTCATATGTACCAAGGGGTTCTCCTCTGCAGGTGTCACCCCATAAAACCCAACATGGGAAGAAAGATTTGGAGACAGTTATAAACTTCATAAAACTACTTACTACATTTCTCTCCCCATGCTGAGTGGTTGGTGGAGATTTAACATGGGTGTCACATCAAAGGAAGTTAGCCTGCCCTTCTCCTTACAGTCTTACATCAGAGTCCCTCCATTCCACGCAACCTATATGAGCAGTGAACAAGCTCCCCACTCCCATCCTTGAACATCAGTCCCAGAAATTAAAGTTAGATGCAGTACTTGTAAATGGATATATGAAGATGTAAAAGTGCGTAACCACCGGAGCAAGTTGAGTAGGTTCTTGGGCATCCTCATAGCAGGGAGAAAAGGAAAGAACCTTGGACATATTGATGTAGCTCAGTCTCCAAAGTCATCCGAATGCCCTTTATCAGTAGCCTGGACAATTCCACGCAGGTCTCTCTGGTTCAAATCTTCAGGGCAGCAGTTCCTGCAGATACTCAAAAAAAAAATGAAGGCAGAAGTAAATAAAAAAAAACCACCAAAGGGGAGAGAAACTCCCTTCCTCAAAGGATTCTGGCATAAAATACCAAATGCAGCAGACATAGGCATGTGGATCAACAGTGGAATTAAAGTTCCATGATATAGAAAAGGTGGCTCACAGAGCAGCAGTTCCAGCAGGACCCCCGGGGGACCCAAATAGTCATAGAGCCTAACTAACACAGTCCTAAGGCTCAATGAGCATTCTTCCAATCCCAGTCCTCCAGGAAGCACTGAGCTTTATCAAGTTCATAAAAAGTAAAAATAACACCTTCATGTTTAATTCTCACCACAGCAGGGTAGGTGAAAAGAAAGCCTGTCTTCTGCTCTCGGAGGGCATTCAACACGGTGGTAAAGGTGTGTCTCCTTTTCTGAAGCTGCTGAAAGAAGTCTTGACTTATTTATGAGTGATGGCCTTCATATAACAACTCCTTCTTGGCACGGTAAGCTCCTAGAATTACCTGTCTATTAGGGAAATTATGCAGTCTAAAGATAATTTGTAGGGGTAGCTTGTCTTCAGGGGATCGAGGCATCAAGGCCCTGTGCACCTTTTCAATTTTAAGTCCTGAATCATTCGTCTTCAGAAACAATAGCTTAGGAAGAATTTCTGCACAGAATTTATAGCACTTTCTCCCTCTTTAACCTCCGACAGGCCACATAGCCATAAGTTGGACCATCAATGGCAATTTTCCTGGTATTCCAACTGGTCAGTGAGGGCCACAAATTCTCGTTCCAATTGTGCAACTTTAGCCAGGAGGTCGATGTGACGGCCCTCAAGTTCAGAGATATGGCACTCAGCTTCATCAAGTCTTTGGGCTTGTCTGGCTGTCTGTGATGCCAAATCCACTATTTTCTCTGTCAGGGCATCCAACTTTGGAGTTAGTGCAGCCAGGACTTGATCTGTGACTGTGCAGCCCACTGCAGTCATTTCAGCTGCAGACAGCGTGACTGTCTTAGAGCCTGCTGCTGGTTCCCCACACTGTTGCTTCTTCCCAGATTTTGTGTTGCAATTTAGTGCCTCCATTCAGCAAATATTCATTCACCTTGGTAAATGTAATAACTAGGTTTTCCAGTAAGCATACTGATGCCCTTAAACAGTTGGATTGAATTAGATTAACTACCAGGGGAAACGGAGCTCAGGGAATCAATGTCTGCTCTTCTAGCTGCCATTGGCACCCTCCAGCTTGGATTTATGTCCTCTTGTTTCCCTAGTGAAGGTCCTTAGTTCTAAATGAAAACAATTTCTCATATCCTCACATTTTAAAGATTTATACATAGTGATAAGAGCCCTCCTCCCATAGTCTTCTTTCCAATGAATACAATCCCAAACTACTTAATCTCTGTACACATGACTGTTTTTCCAAATCATTAAATATTTTTGTTGCTCTTCTCTGGACCCTTTCTAGTTTATTGATGTCCCCCACATTATGTGGTGACCAGAACTGGCCACAGTGTTCCAACTGTGGCATCACCAATGCCCTATACATAGGCAACATCACGACTCAACTCCTACTTTCTATATTCTTCCTAATACATCCCATTTTTTATTACATTTTGTGACAACCTCATTACAATGCTTAGTAAATTTTAGATTGTCTGTTATAATTTTTCAAAAGTCCTTGTCACTTTTAATAACTTTTAGAACTGTGTTACCTAGTCTGTATTCTGTATTAAGATTTGTATAGCCTAAGTGCATTACCACACACTTATCCAGATTGAAACTCATTTCATATTTAATTGATTGGTCATATAGTTCATTCAATAATAATAAAAAAAATAATCCAGCACTCCAAACTTCAGAAATTCAGTGAGAGTGTTTTACTTAATAATAAAAATGCTTTAAAAATGCAATACTTACAAAAAAGCTAAATAAAAGTTATCACACAATGTGAAGTGTAACTGCTCTCACACTCCTGTCCAGCCTCAAATATACTGTAGTTCATTCAATTCAGTTTGCAATGACCTAACCTGACCCACCAATATGCACTACATGGCCTAGCTTTTCTCATCAGCAAATTTGGCAAGTCGACCCTCTCTGTCAGTTTTTATGTTGCATAAATATATGTAGAACATAATTGGTTCTAGCACAGATCCCTGCAGGCCCCACTGGTCACCTCTATCATCCCAGAATCGTGTCCTTCCACTCGCACCCTCTGTGATCTATTACACAGCCAATATCTTATCCAAGCTGCAAGCTTGCTATTTATTTCTAGTTTTCCCATACAGTTAATTAGTTTGGCATGTAGTCCAGTGTCAAATGCCTTCCTGAAATCCAGGTGGACCACAGCCACTGATTTTCCTTCATCCAATGTTAGACTCACCCTCTCAAAAAAGCTAATAAATTTGTTTGACAAGACCTCCCTTTCCTGATGCCAATTTGATGTTCATCCTATAGGCCATGTATAGTCAGATAATCCTCCATTATGCTTCTAATAGTAGTCTCTATAATTTCTCCCAAAACAGATGTAATGCTCAGTAGCCTGTAATTACCTTCATTGGCCCTTATCCCTTTCTTATGAATGGGAATGACATTAGCTGATCTCCATGCCTCTGGTGTTTCACCTGTTTCTAATTAATTATTAAAAATCCAAGTGACTGATCCCTTCAGTGTATGTGCTAACTCCTTTAATAATCTGGAGTGTATCCCATCTGGCCCTTGAGATTTGTTTATATCTAAATTATTCAATGCCATGTACACTTCTTCCTCTGTGATCAGTGCTGTGATGTCCTGATTATTTATTTTCCACTATATCTAACTTGGATGGCAGATACTGCATACAGTCCCAAAATACTTGTTAAGTACATTTGCCATGTCTTTTCTGCTGTTTATCATGTTTAAAGGTCACACCATTTTACACCCCCTTTCCTTTTATTAACATATGCCCAAAACAACTTTGGAGTCCATTCATCTTTTGTGGCAATATTCTCCTCTTTACCCTTTTTTGCTTTCCTAATTAAAATTTGACACTCCTTGGCTACTGATAAGTATCAATCCCATAAATATCTGTCACCTGTATTTTTGCTCTTTTGAGCAACCTACTTTTTTGTCTAATTTTATTCATGACTTCCCCATTTAACCATAACAGTATCCTACCATTCTTATTCTATTTTTCCTTTGTGGTACCCATTTGCTTTCCAAATACTTTATTTTGCTCTCTAGTATCTTCCACATATCATTGACATTTTTGTTAATCATTTCCTGTTTCCATCTCCAGTTATCCAAATACATCTTCATTGCTTTGAAGTCCGCACTCTTGTAGCAGCTATAGTTAGTTTTTCTTTTATCCTTCATCTTATAGTTCTCTCTTGTAAAAGTAACCATCAGGTGGTCACTATCACCTAATGGTCCCTGTGTTCTACAGTTTTTAATATCATCACCCATATCACTTAATACTACATCAAGAATGTTGCTGCCCCTAGTTGGTTCCCTAACATGCTGGTCTAAGTTAAGATTTAAAATGTTTACTGCTAACCGATTATCTTGTGGGCTGCCTCCATCACCATTCTCCCAATTATTTTCTGTTAAGTTTAAATCCCCAAACAGTACAATGTTTTTCCTGTCCATGAACTGTTCTAGATCACTTAACAGAGCTTAATCCATAGATTCTAACTGTCAAAGTGGTCTATAACAGATTCCCATTATAATATAGTCCCTGTTGTTAGAGCCTACTCTTATCCAGGTAATCTCACTTTCATTAGCCTCATCTTTCCTTATTATCTCTTCTGTCCCCAGGTAGTTTTCAACATAAAGTGCCACTTCTCCCCCTCTTTTCCCTTCCCTGTCCTTCCTAAAATGCCTATACCCCTCAAGCTCTTTGTTCCATTTGTCATCTTTGGTCCACCATGTTTCAGTTACCCCAATTATACCAAAATCGTCTGTGGTAGCTAGTATTTCTAAGCTCACCTAATTTATTTTTGAGGCATTAATTAGAATATATTTCTATTTATTTATTATTTAGACCAAGATAGTGTTTTCTTTACTACTGCCTTAGTCACAATCAGGACCCAGTGCAATGTTTTTCCTCACCCCTTGCCCCTCACTGTTAGTTTAAATTAGGGATGGGTGGGTCGGCTGTGACCCAGTTCTGATTCTGACTCTGATTTTTTTCCAAAAGGTTCTGATTTACTCTGATGAATTCTTGACCTATTTTAGTCTATTTGAGTATGAGAAATGCATCGGTATTATTCTTTTAGATTCCTCTGATAAAAAATGGACCTTTTCAAAAAATTTGTGTCTGTATTGCACGTCCTTTTTCAAGATCAGTAAGCAGGCGACAGCTATAAAATAAATTGACAGTTGTTCCTGCTGGTCCTGTGTGTCAGCTACCACATGACATTCATAGGAAACAGTGGGCTGTATTCAAAAAACTCTTGAAAATTCCACAGTTGTGGGAAACATTTGGCGTAAGTGGGTTGCCACTTGTGGAACTGCAATTTCTCCCGCAGCTTCAGTATTCTCAAAAGTGGAGCAGCTTTACAACTGGTTTCATGATTTATAGCAGCTTGCAGGTGATGTTTCCATGGAAATCCCCACAGCTGCAGAAAATATTGCAGCCAGTGGGACCCAGCCATAACATCTTCTGCAGCTGCTGAGGATCTCAATAGCAACCTCCACAGATGCAGAGAGTTTGGTCTGCAACAGGAGTTGCGGTGTGGGACTTAGTCCCCAAAATGTTTGTAAATCTAGTCCATTGTATACACATAATTTGGGGCTTTGCAGTGAAAAGAGGCAGTGTGTCAATCATTAGTCATAAAGAGAAAGAGAGAAACCGACAAATTCAACAACAGAAAGACAACAGAGAGTACAGACCTTCACTGAGTCTGGCATGCTTTTTGGTGGGAGACAGGCAGCATTAGCAGGATATGTGATGGGCCCCAAGCCATCCTTTCTGCCCTTTTGACTTCAGATGGTAATTTTTTTTTTTATTTGTAATAATTTTACTTGACTACTTGGTATTAAAGCAAGCATTATTGACCCCAAACCATCCCACACACTCCTGCCTGATTGGCCAAATATATTTTATCACTTCTGTTTTATAACTTATGTGGTTGACCTTGGCCCTCCCCACTCAGCATTGCAGTTTTTTTTATACATCCCACAAGCTCCAACAACTAATAATTGCACTCATTTTTTATGATTGTGGGGCCAGAGCTCCGCAGCCATTATGGCAACACAGTAACTTAGTAGAGCACTGTGGAAGTATGTGACCGGACTGCTAGTCAGTATGCTTCCACAGTGCTGTGGCACAGTTTTGAGTAGTGTATTTATACAGCACTTCTCCTTCATGGGCCACATAAACACACTCACTTCGGGGGCACTTTTTTCTTTCATGGCAGTCTTTGCTGGTGCTTCTGCATTAACTCTGACCAGAGTTTGTATTCCCTGTGAAAACTATTGCACTGAATGGATGTGCACTTCCGCATCGCACTGTCCTTCATCTCCCACACCGCTGCCACTGGTTGGATCGCTCTTTGGTCTGGTTGTTAGGAAGCAGTTCAATTAGTTCCAGGTCAACTCAAGGCCTTTCTGCTGGCCTGGGGAGCCATTTGTGATGGGAGAACTTTTTCTCCATTAGCTGCAGTAAAGGGAAGAAAGCCTGGGCAAGAGGAGATTGAGTGAGGAGCAGCAGCGTCATAGTGAGTTGAGAGGGCCTGGCCAGGAACCGAGCAACGCCATCCGAAACATTGACATTTCCTTCAGTGCCCCATTTACCCCATGTGTTGTCATCTGACAGTAACTGCTGTAGCAGGGGTGCAGAATACTGAAGGTATCACCTTCAGTGGTGAGGATAGTTGAGGTGGAAGCAGCTTGACAAGTCACTACTGGCTGTGATTTTCACTACTGTCGGGGGGGGTCAGACTTCAGTGGTCACTGTTAAAATTGTGATGTCACCCCTCCCCCATAGATGTACACAGGAGACAGTGATGTCTTGAACAGTTGTAGCTGATGGGGAATAAACTTATTGGCAGGAGTAACATTAACTCTAAGCAGCAATACTCCTGATTGATAGGCATTTTCCATGAAGCACTGTTTCTGTAGGCTAGGGCATTTCCAATTGAAGCACTCAAACTCTGTTTACCCATATAACTACAGAAAATGTCCCTAAAATACAGGAATTTCATTAGATATGGGGGGCCATGAAGAAGCAGCAGCAGAATTATATTTTTTGTTCTTCAACAAATCTAGTGGGCATTGAGGGCAAAACCTTTTCTTTTGCTATTATTCCTGATATGTGTTCGAGTATGTTGGTCACCATCATCATAAAATGTGGCATTAATCCACAGACATGTAATATGTATGGCATGAACTGCTAAGAACTGACCGGGGAAGGGGGGGACAAGAGGCTGTTTAAAACTGAGACAGCAATCTTTGTAACAGTTTTACTTGGATTGCAATGTAATCATCACCTCAGATTGTTATGTTTGGGTATGTATTTTAATTGTGCAAGTAGTAATAGTTTGTTTGGCATGGAATTCCACTTGTTCAATGCATCTTACCTGAATTTACAGTGGTACACCAGTTTCCTAACTAGTCTTACCTATTAATAACAGTACCCATTAAATCTGAGCTAAAATATTTAAAACAGGTACATATTTCAAACCTGGCCCATGGCTAAATTATTACTAAATGTTATTCACAAAATCCAGATTACAGAAATAGCACTTAAAGCCCTTTTTAAAGTGTGCTACTGAGGGAACATCTCTAAAGGAACCAGAAAGTGAGTTCCAGTGCAATGGGGTAGACACCAAAAAAGATTGATACTTGAACTGCTTTAATTGTGAATGGGGCACCATTAATGCTTCCATAGAGACAAGAGAGGGTGACCAGGAATATAAGGAGACAGGAGGTCTTTTAGGCAGCTTGGGTCCACATCACTTTATATATTAACACACCAATCCTGAAGCTGATGTGCACCACATTGGCAGCCACTGCAGAGTCTGCAGAACTAGGGAGATATGCCCAGAATGAAAAACGTCAGTAATTAAGATGGCTGCAGCATTTTGCACATGTTGCAAATGGGGCATCCAACCTCTTGCTAACCCAAGGTACAGAATTGTAATATAGAATTTTAGTGATCATTACTGTATGTTTGTATTCCAAAACAATAAACATAAAGTAAAAAAACAAGAACATTACAGTATTCCAACTTAGACATGATGGGGGGGTGCATGCACCAGAGTTTTAAGTCCTCCGGTACCACATACGGTTCAAGAAAGTGGAGCTCCACAGTTATTATGGCAACACAGTTACTTAGTAGAGCACTTTGGAAACATGTAACTGGACCACTGGTCAGTGTACTCCCACAGTGCTGCAGCACAGTTTTGAGTGCTGTGTTTATGCAGCACTTCTCCACCAGCCACATGAACACACCCACTTCAGGTGCACTTTTCTTCCTTCTGCAACAGCGGAAGTGACACCCACTGGGCAGAAGATGGTGGCACTGAAGCAGACTGCACATGTGCAAGCATTGCGCATATGCAGTGACGTCATTGCCATCACCTTGCTGTATGGCATGCTTCAGCTTGTAAATACTCAGTGCAGCCATATTGGCTCTGACCAGAATTTGTTTTATATATAGAGCTGATTGGCCCCAACTGCCACCTATGCCTGCCATAAAGCCCACCTGCTAGTCCCTAGCCCCGTTGCCACTCTTGTATCATCAAGCCAGTGGGGATCTGCAAGGTGGAGGCTGGCACTCATGGTGGCTGTACATAGGTATTTTTACTTTCTGTTGCCCTCTTGGTCCTGCCCGTCACCCCAAATGTCCAGCAATTCACTGCCTGTACTCTATTTGTATTTTTAACTTGCGGTATAAAGAAATTACACTCCACTTGGGTTCCCAAATTAAATGTGAAAAACACATACAGCAATACATATGATGTCATATACACCGCAACCTCAGAAGATGGAATTTTTTGACTTGATCTTTCTGTAATGGTTGCTGATCTATGTCCTCTGAATTCAAAGAAATAAATCATCAAATTAAATAATATCATCACCATCATCTTCAAATACCTGCAAGGAAGTACCCTTATTAGGAGACACCTGTTGCAGCTGTTTGTCATCATCACTTTTATGTTCCTGCCACTCTTCAGTAAACTGGTAAGAGAAGTTGTTGAGACTGACTTTTAGGAAGGTAAGTCGCTGTATATTTTTAGGAGTAAGCCTTGTGTGGCTATCAAAGACAACATTTTCGGCTGTACTAAATATATGATCACAGTAAACACTAGTGGGAAGGCAACTAAGAAGCTTAATAGCAAAGGCAGATTGTTCTGGCCAGATGTTTTTCCTTTCCAGCCAGTACTCAAAAGGGTCATCAGTAATATTAATGAGTGGTTCTGGTAAATAGGCATCCACAATATCAGACAAAGACAAAGAAGGTGACTCCATGACAGACACATCTGAATTATCAGTTTCCATGAGTTTTGGCCAATAAGTGTGAGAGTCATCTGTATGCTATTTAGAATGACAGGCATTTTTTTCAATGGTCGTGAAAGAGGACTTTGTGCAGGACTACCCAATGTTAATGAAGGAGTACATGGTGGCACTAAGAGAAAATTATTGCTGTTGCCACCAATAAATGTTGCATCATCAGATGCAGCATCCACATTACATGATTCACTTGTATTGTCAAATACAATTCCTTGCATGGTGCAGTGCAATGGCTGTGGGGCAGCAGTGTTCCGGGAGACATTCTGGAGGCTGCAATGTTGCCCTGTTTGCAGGCACCTCTCTGGTCTGAGAAAGGAGGTTGCCTGTCTCCAGGCTGACCTGGCTAGGATTCGAGAAACCTATTCCCCCACCCAGGGACCACCAGGGCCACCACCATTACCTCTGAGGTTGCCAAGAAAGAGGAGTGGTTGGACCAAGGTGGGTTCAGGGAGGGAGAGGGTGGTGAAACAGAGGTGCATCCCTCCAGTTGTACCTCACCACAATTCATATGCTGTTCTGGCAAAGAGTGATTCCTCTATGGAGGCACCTGCAGTGGAGACCAAGGAGGATGCTGGGAACCTCCACAAATGAGACCCACAGGAGGGTGGCACGAGACCCCAAGGGGAAGGAAGCAACTCCTGTTGGGGGACTCAATCATTAGGGGGTAGAAATGGGGGAGGAAGAGGATAGGGAGGTACGGTGCCTGCCTGGTGCCATGATTTGGAGGGACAGGAAGCAAATCCTCAGGATCACAGGAGCAGCTGCATGAGGGAGGGAGCTGGATGTCACTGTCCACCTAGGGACAAATGACCTGGCTGTGAATGGTATCAGAGCAGTGCAAGAGGAGTTTGTGGAGTTGGGGAGGGGCCTTAGACAAGTAGCATGTATGGTAACCTTCTTGGAGGAGCGGCCTGTCTATGGCAAGGATGATGCTAGGGTATTCCTCACCATGGGATTCAATGAATGGTTGAAAAACTGGTGTGGAGCTCAGGGTTTTGGCTTCATTGGGGACTGGGAGCCACTTGAGGATGCAGACCTATACTGGTAGATGGTCTGCATCTGTCCGAGGGGAGCCAGGATCCTAGATGAGAGGTTTAATGCTTCAGAGGCAGTAAGGACAGGAATGGGGCTAAAGGGGTAAGGCCATCAAAAGTGGAGGTGATGAGTACCAATGCCCATAGTCTGTGTAACAAGCTACCTGCACTAGTGGCCTTCATGGAAGAGGTATGCCTTTATATTATGGCAGTCACTGAAACATTGTATGCAGAGAACCATGACAGGGATGTCAACATACCAGGATACACAGTCTACAGGAGGGACAGGGTGGGTAAAAGAGGGGAAGGAGTAGCTCTCTATATAAGGGAAGGGATTAAAGCAACAGAACTAAAGCATAAACAGGAAGTTGATGAGTCACTGTGGGTCACCCTGGAGACAGGAAATGGCACCACAATCCGCATGGGGGTTCTGAACAGACCTCCATCTCAGGGGGAGGAAATGGACAAGGAAATAATAGAAGGCATCCTTAAAATGGCAGAAAAAGGGGAGATATTGTTGATGGGGGACCTTAATATGCCAGATGTTAACTGGGGAACTTTGCTGTAGGCACATCCAAGAGCAGGGTCATTCTTGATGCCCTACAGGGGGCATGCCTCAGACAGCTAGTGTTAGAACCCACTCGGGAGGGAGCAACCTTAGACCTGGTACTCTCAACTGGAAAAGGAGAAAGGATCTCTGATTTAGAAGTGGGTAGCTTTCTGGGAACAAGTGACCACCAAACAGTGTGGTTCACAATGAACATAGCCATAGAGTCAAGCCATACAAAAACAAGATTATTGGACTTTAGGAAGGCTGACTTTGGGAAAATGAGAGAGTGCCTCAGAAAAGCACTAGCAAACGGGCAAGAAGGAGGGGTGGAGCAACAATAGGGAATAATCAAAACAGCCATTGCAGAGGCAACAAGCCTTTGTGTGAAGCAAATCAAGAAAACAATGGTTCTCAAAAGAGGTGGCAGGGACAGTTAAGGAGAAAAGGATAGCACTCAGGAAATATAAGGAAACACAGAAGGAGCAGGACAGAGAACTTTATCAGTTAAAGCAGAAGGAGGCAGGGAAGGCAGTCAGAATAGCAAAGGCGCAAACTGAGGAAAAGATAGCCAACTCTGTTAAGGAGGAAGATAAAACCTTTATAGGTGCATTAGGGAGCGAAGAAAGACCAAGGGAGGGATACAGAGACTTAACAAAGGGGAAGGAATGTGGGAAGAGGGTGACAGTGAAAAGCATGGATACTGAATGAATATTTCGGTTCAGTATTCACAACAGAAGAGGAGGGAGAGGTACCTAAACCAAACAAGAGAGAAACTCTAAATGGGGGGTCGATACCAGTCCATTCACAGAAGAAAGGGTTTTGAAAGAACTCTTGAAACTGAGGGTGGACAAAGCAATGGGGCCTGATTGGATTCACCAAAGAATTCTAAAAGAACTAAGGGTAGAACTAGTAATACCACTGACTACTCTCTTTAACAAATCATGGGAGGATGGGTGGTACCTGAGGACTGGAGGAGGGCAAATGTGATTCCACTTCACAAAAGTGGGAGCAGGGTAGAGGCAGGAAACTACAGACCAGTTAGTTTGACTTCAGTGGTAGGGAAAATGATGGAATCACTTCTGAAGGAAAGAATTGTTGAGTACTTAGAGGCCAATGAGGCACAGGACCCAAGGCAGCATGGTTTCACAGCAGAAAGGTCATGTCAGATGAACCTAATAGATTTCTTTGACTGGGTGACCAAAGTAGTAGACCAGGGAGGGGCTGTGGATATGGCCTACCTAGATTTTAGCAAGGCATTTGACACAGTCTCACACAAAAGATTAATATACAAGTTAGCCAGCCTTGGAGTGGGTCCCAAGGTGGTAGCCTGGATAAAAAACTGGCTGGACAACAGGACACAAAGGGTAATAGTAAACGGAGTCCACAGTGAAGAAAGGAGGGTAACTAGCGGGGTACCGAAGGGTTCAGTACTGGGAATGGTCCTCTTTAATGTCTTTATAAGTGACATTGGAAAGCACCTGGAAGCAAAGACATGTCTCTTTGCAGATGACACAAAGATCTGCAACAGGGTTGATATACAAGGTGGGGTGGAAAGGATGAAAAGGGACTTGGCAAGCTTGGAGGAATGGTTAAATATGTGGCAGCTCAAATTCAGTGCAAAGAAATGCAAGGTAATGCATCTGGGAAACAGAAACCCAGGGGAAGAGTACACAATGGGGGGTGAGTTAATAACAACAACAAAAATCGAAAGAGACCTAGGAGTAATTATAGCAGATGACCTAAAGGTGGGCAAGCAATGTGAGAAGGCAGTAAGGAGGGCTGGGGGGGTTACTGGGATGCATAGGGAGAGGCATCAACAGTAGAAAACAGAAAGTTGTTATCCCTCTGTACAGACAATTAGTGAGACCCCATCTGGAGTACTGCGTCTAATTCTGGAGACCCCATCTCCGCAAAGACATAGACAGAGTGGAGGCTGTTCAGAGGAGGGCAACCAAAATGGTGCAGAGTCTGCACCAGAAGACATACAAGTAGAGACTAAAGCAGCTTAATATGTATACCCTTGAGGAAAGGAGGGAGAGGGGGGACATGATAGAAACTTTCAAGTATCTCAATGGAATTAACAAAGTACAAGAGGGTAGCATCTTTCAGAAGAAGAGATGTGCAAGAACAAGGGGGCACAATTTAAAGATAGAGGGGGGACAGCTCAGAGGTAATGTTAGAAAGTATTTTTTCACAGAGAGGGTTGTGGATGCATGGAACAGCCTTCCTGAGGAGGTTGTGGAGTCAGGAACAGTGGGAGAATTCAAGAATGCATGGGACAGGCATAAGGCAATACTAGTGGGGGGTAGGAGGAAGTAAACTGTTGATTAACTAGGATCTGCAGCTTATCCATCAGGTAGGGAAATGGGCAGACTAGGTGGGCCAAGCGGTCCTTATCTGCCATCAAATTCTATGTTTCTATGTTTCTTTATCCTGTGTAATTGCTGAAATCAGCATGTTTTTGTATTCGGGATAAGAGTCACTGAGATCTGAAGGAGGCAGCTGTTGCAACTAAAACTGAGGGACAAGAAGAGTGAAAAGAAGAACATTTTTGTCTGACATGATATTGTGAAGTCATCTGCTATTTTGGAATTGCTGTATCAGTCAGACCCTAAGGGATACACCAGATTTGTCCCCTTTTTGGTCAAAACCTTTACGCAGCCTCCTGAGTTCCTTGTTCAATAAATTCATGATGGGAATAACCTGGCTTAGAGTAGCATTCTCGTTGCTAATCTGTTGCGTTATGTCCTCAAAGAGAGTCAACAGCAATGTAAAATGCTCCATGAGGTCCCACTGGAATGAATTCAACACCACACAATCTGCTACATTGTGCTCCATTGTACATTCATGGACTGCTTTCTTTTGTGCGAGAAGTCTTTCACACATGAGAAACATTGAGTTCCATATTGACAGAACATCTTGTTGTACTTGCTGTATTGGCAAGCTGTTTTTTCTGGAGGTCAGTCCAAGATATCACATGATTTTACTGAGTTACTAAAATGGCCAGATATTTTCCTTGCAGTTCCCACTAGTGTTATGATACTGTTGTCAATGGAAAGGAAAGCTCATACAGATTTAATGGGCGTGCAGAGCACATAATGTGAGTAAAACCACCACATTTTAATGCACTAACAATATTGGCACCATTGTCTGAAACCACAAATTCAGTATGGAGTCCCAGGGGCTCTAACTACTCAGACTACTAACTACTTTCTAATGCAACTCTTGCTTACCAAGCATGCTAACACAAAGAGCTGTCTTTTTTTGTCTACCTTCTTGTTTTTTGTTTTTTTTTTGAAATTTAAGTTTATTATTTTCAAAAGAAAATACAACCAAAACCATGATGATTAAGAGACAGCCCAATGAGCCTAAATCAGGTCAACCCCCCCTCCCCACTATAAATATAGTAAATAACAGACATATTTGAAAGTAAAAAAAAATAACAGCATAACATAGCTGTCTATCAGTC
Organism: Neoceratodus forsteri; assembly: GCA_016271365.2. Classification (NCBI taxonomy): domain Eukaryota; kingdom Metazoa; phylum Chordata; order Ceratodontiformes; family Ceratodontidae; genus Neoceratodus; species Neoceratodus forsteri. The sequence goes on from CM028133.1 coordinate 784,017,737, forward strand.
AAAAACTCCAGAAAGTAGATACCCCTCCCCCTCCCCTCCCCCCTCCAGGGTGCACCCGCTAAAAGCAAAAATTAACAACTTCTAGAGACTGGATATCCACACTAACTAAACCATCTATTTAATGACCCGACCAATAAACCTAAATATACTGAGAGAGACATAACTAAATCACTTTAAAGCCTTATATTAAAGTAACAGCAATTATGCTACATAAAATGAGGGTCCAGGGATCAGATCACAAGCCTTATCCTCAAGGTAGGTAAGAAGACTGAAGCTTGCCCAATCTTTTATAAAATAGGTCCATACGGTTCTTATAGCTGGCAATCAAGTTTTCGGACTGGAGATATGACATCAATTCCTTTAACCAATCCGCAAAGGATAAAACTAATTGGTCTTTCCAGTGTCTTAGAACCAACTTTTTGACTGCCATAGATATCAGAGCCACATGGTACCTACGCTCCACACTATCTATCTGAGAAAAATCACCAAGTACACAAATTCCTGGAGAGAAAAACCTGCTCAGACCCAGAAGGGGATCTAAATTGTCCCTAATTAAAGACCACAATGGGGCAACTTTAGCACACTCCCAGAAAACATGAATCAAGTTGCCTTCACCTTGCAGGCATGGAAACACAGTGGAGCAGAAATCAGCTATGCTGAAAAAGCTTGACTGGAGTGTAATATAAATTATTAACAATATTATATTGTACTAAACGAAACCTATCCTGGGTGTGATATCTATGTAAATTAGGCCAAAAGGTTCTCCACAATGGTACGTCCTCAGGGAGAAGATGTGTCCAGATCGAGGGACCACCAACCTCCTTCCCCAAGTTAAAAGTCAAAAGATAGGAGTAAATCTGTGAAATGGAATGGGGTTGGGATGCCAGCATAGTAATGTTAGAGAGAAAGGGGTGTACCACGGACGTTTTAAACACCAATCCAAACTTACTACTCACCAAGTGCCGAAGCTGAAACACTTTGAAAGTCTCTACTTGGAATATCAAATTTGGCTAAGATATCGCTGACGTGAGAAGAGAAGCTTGACTATACAAATGTTCAACCCTGGAATCCTAAATTGTGGGAACCATTTAATCCTACCCCGAGTCTCCTACAGTAATATTGGGATTAAGGATAATTGGCTGTCCCCTACATCTGTATGATTAGAGATCCGAAAACCTAAGACATTGGGCCCACACCTTAAGAGAGACCGCCACTGTGTTATTAGAAATCAATTGTGAAAGTAATTTCAGGGTAAGATAAGGTAGAGTGGTTATATCAAATTTAAGCTCGGAAAGGAAGGTCGATTCTAATTGAAGCCATATTGGGGAAGAGCTCTCAGGATTTGCGAGAACCACCGTCCCAAATTGGATAAGTGGCCGCCCAATAATATAGCTGAAAATTGAAGTCTTAAGCCTCCTTTCTTTAGGAAGCTATAGGCATTAAAGATAACGACACTTTCCCCTTCCAAATAAAAGTGGAAAACATACTGTGGAGCTGTTGGAAAAGGAAAGAGGAGCCAGAGATTGGTAAGGTTCAGTGGTAGAAAATCCGGGGAAGAACATTCATCTTAATGATACTAATTCTGCCCATCAAGGAGATAGGAAGAGATGACCAACGCTGCAAGTCTAGACTAACCGAGTCTCTGATCTTGTTTAAATTTAGTTTCTTGAGCAGAAACGGTCGGTGGAAAAGTAGATCCCAGATACTTAAGTGAACTGAAGTCCATCTCATTCCAAAGGGAAGAAACCCACCTTAAAGTATAATTATTTAAGGAAAGATCTCACACTTCGATGTGTTTAACTTATAGCCAGAAAGGGAGCTAAACTGCCTAATGATATCCAGAGCTGCTTCTAAAGATGCTACCGGATCAGACAGATGTAACAGAACATCATCCGCGTACGCAGAAAGAACTAGCTCCCCACCTAAGAACTTGACCCCCTTCACCTGAGGCGAGGATTTAAGTTGAATCAGTAGAGGTTCCAAGTATAAGTTAAACAATAAAGGAGAAAGGGGGCAACCTTGTCTAGTGCCGGCAAGGAGACTGAAAGGAGGGGATAAAACCCCATTGCAATAAATTTTTGCAGAGGGGCACTTATAAAGTACCCGTATCAGGCTTAGAAAGGGGTTCGGAAAGCCCATTTCTTCCATGACTGTCCATAAAAAGGACCAATCGACTCGATCAAATGCTTTTCAGCATCTAAAGAAACTATACAATTGGTTCTGAAGCAGACCGGGATACTGCGAGATATGCGACAGTGTCCTCAGATGATCAGCTGCTGATCTCCCTGGGACAAAACCTGCCTGCTCAGGGCTCAAAAGTCTCGCCCAGATCTTTCTAATCCTCTCCGCAAGTATTTTAGCTAGTATCTTAATATCATAGTTCTGAAGAGAAATAGGACGGTAGCTAGCTGGATCAGAGGGCCTTTATCCGCTTTAGGGATTAAGACTATAGTGGCCTCGAACAAAGCCGGGTCAAGTTCCAATGCGACCTGGAAGTAGTTATATAATTTAAGCAAGATAGGAGTTAAGTCCTTAGAGAAGACTTTGTAGAAATTCGCTGGGAATCCATCTGGGCCCGGTGCTTTGTCCGGAGCAAGGGGAGCAATATTGCTCTGGATCTCCTCAGCTGAGATAGGGCCAATAGACGCGCCTGCTGGGATCCCCGTATACTCGGAAGATCAATTCCTCTTAAATAGTTCCTAAGATCAGCTACCGAGTGGGATGTTGGAGGGGGGACTATAAAGACTGGAATAGTACTCCCGAAAGACCCGAGCAATCTCTCTGGGCGAAGAGACAGTAGTTCCGGATGAAGAGACCAGAGAGAGAATAATCCTCGAACCTTCAAGCGCATGGAGACGCAGAGCCAATAATTTCCTGGATTTCTCACTGAGATCAATATACTTAGCCTGGGTTTTGACCAGATAATACTCTATCTTTTCTTTCAGAAGGTCCGAGTATTCATTCTTAACTGAAAGGAGCTCCTTAAGATCTGAGACCGAAGAAGTTAGTGAATACTTACTTTCCAATTCCCTGATCCTACCCACCAACTCTAACAATCTAGCCAGCCGTGCTTTCTTCCTAAGGGAAGCCATCTTAATAAAATCACCCCTAAGATAACATTTTAATGCTCCCCATATCATATCCACTCTAGGGGTAGAGTCCATATTATCTGCCAGAAAAAGGGATATTCTAGAGCTGATCTCCGAAACTCAGTGTCGGTCCTTTAATAGTTGAGTATTTAATCTCCACATGGAGTCTCGAGAATAGTCAGGACTAAGAGAGAGGTGCAACCAAACCAGAGCATGGTCCGACATAATGATCGGTTCTATACCAGAAAGAGATACACTCGGAGAAAGGAGAGACTAACTAATATCATATCAAGTCTTGATTTAGTGCCGGTGATTGAGATTGAAAGGAAAAGGCCCTACAAGAAGGATTAGCAATATGCCACGGATCACCGAGACCTAACAACGAAACCATTTCACAGAGGGCTTTCTGTGCCGAGGAGGGTGCACGCTCATCCTGGGGCTCTCTATCCAACGATTTAGGAAAGGTACATTCCAGTCCCTCCTAACACATATTGAGTTGGCAAAAACAGCCAACTTATCTGTCAACATCATGAAAAATCAGGGTTACCTCCACCGTCCGCATACCGAGCCCAGAACCACACTCCTCACCGCTTAAACTACCCTTAACTAGGATGAATCTCCTTCTGGGTCTGAGCAAACCAGGTCCTTGGTGAATAAGACGTGTTTTTAACTAAAATTGCCACCCTTTACTGAAATGAGAGTTCCCAGCAAGATACACTTGAGAGAACCCAGACCGAGAGAGCAAATTGGCCTCATCCCGCCTAAATCGCTTCCTGCAAAAAGAATGTCTGTGCAAAGCAAGGAACAGTGATTGAAAACCTGCAACTGTTTAACCCGATCCCTGAGCCCTCTCACATTCCAGGACATTATTTTAACTATACTCCTAGCCATTTCAAAATTATCCTACAGTAAGTGGATATCCAGATAACATACTTCCAACAAATTATAGCAGGGTGCACCTCCCATACAACAAGTCCCGGACCCCATTGTACGACTCCCTCCCACCACCCCCCCTTACAAAGAAAACCCAGACCCCTTCAGAAGTTACATGGAACAGCACTTTGTAACCCCCATACCCCACCCCAATCCAACCTCTAAAACTAAGTAACAAACAGGCAGGTACCCCTCCCAAACAAGAGAATGGAACCCGATTCTATGACCAATATCAGAAAAATCTCTCCCCAAAACACTCCACAGCACAAACCCCCAAGAACTATATACAAATGGAGGTCCGATATCCGTGGTCCCAAATACATCTTTATGTCGGGCTACGAACCCCCAAATCCCCATGCAAACCTCCAACTCTAGAGCCAAAACCAGCAACCATACACTATTAAGACCCAAGACTCCTTCCGCAAATAATAGCCCCACTAACTCACCAACAACTGCTGTAAATCAGCCCCGGCAGAGATTAGCACCCCCACCGCACAGCTCACGATCCCACATCCAGCTCAGATGATTCTGCCAGACCCCCCAGCCACCCCCACGCCCTGGCCCCCACGACCCATAAACACAAAGGCTAAAGTGAAGCAAAAGACAAAGAGTAGGGGGAAGGAGAAAAACAGACACATAAAAAGGAAAAGAGACCCCTGCTATAGAAAGCCCCTTAGGCCTCATCAGCCCCGGCGATCCCACCATAATTCCATCCCTATACCTCAATGAAACGCATAAGTGGGTGAAATGGATGAGCCACCTACCCATGTCGTCTTCAGTCAAAGATCAGGAGACCAGACCCAGCCACAACACACCGACCAGAGGCAAAGGGGAGGCTCACCGAAAAATCACTATGACGGTTGCCGTTTCCGGGGGACCCTAATTGCCGCCGGGCCCTAAGTGTTCTACGGCCCAGGAAGTTCCCCTGAAACCGCAACCGAATGAATGCTCAAGAGCTGGACACGAGCCCCAGAAAAGGGAAGGACGGGACCCACCGCTCAAACCAAGGCCCAGACCCACACCGCCCACCGCACCGCCATCCCAGCCGCCAGCCACCAGCCCACCAGAAAGACCAAAGAAGGAGAGCCAGGACAACCAGACCAGACAAAAGAAAACACGACCACGAGACACAAACACAAAGGTATGTGACAGGGAGGGTGGGGAAGCATGAGGCAGAGACAGAAGGTCAGGGGGGGTCGCCACTACAATCACCAGGGATCAACACAGACACCATCAACAACAACATTTAACTACACAAACAAGCAACATCAGCATCCAAAAAGTCCAACATATTTTGATCAGCCGGATCCCTTAAACAGATCAGGCAGTCTGCCAGCAAGGTCCTTGTAAGCTGCTTCTGGGGTGTCAAAACTCATAGCTATGCCTCCAACAGTTACTTTCAGGGTGGCAGGGTATATCATCCTAAACGGGATTGCTGCTGCGATGAGCTTTTGGACGATTTGATGGTACGCTGCTCTTTTTCCCGAATCTCTTTGGGGAGGTCTTGGGCAATCTGATCTCGAACACCCACAAAATTTCTTTAAGCTCCGAGCCTTCATGAAAACATGCTGCCTTTCCAGGTAACTTAAAATTTTATAATGATCGGACGAGGGGAACCAGCTGCGGTCGAGGACGTAGCTAACGGTGGGCCCTCTCAAGATGGTAGGAGGTATTAATAGGTGATGGGCCTACTATTTTAACCAAGTACTTCTGCAGGAAAACCATGAGGTCCGGGCCTTCTTCTAACTCCGGGAGGCCCATTATTAGCAAGTTGTTTCGGCGACTTCGCCCCTCTAGGTCTTCAGTTTTAAGTTGAAGCCTCTTCACCTGCTGCCTTAATTCTGTCATCTCTGCTTCGGCTCTAGCTCTCCATTTTTCAACAGATGCGACCTTTACCTCCACATCTGAAACTTTTTTAGTAACATCAGAGAGGTCGCTACGCAGGGATTTAAGCTCTTCTGTTAATTCCACAAGAAGCTCCTTCACAGGGCCAAGCTCCTGGAGGAATTTTTCCTCCAATAAAGGCGTAGGCTGTACTGTTTTCTCACCACCGCGGTCCGGCCTAGTTGGGGCCTGGTTCCTCTGCTTTTTTGCGGCCTTCTCAGGAGATGCTGGAGGGGTATGCTTGGTGAGGGCCTGTTTCAAATCCACCTCCATCGCGACCCAGCTAGGGCTTAAAATTTCAGTTCAAGACACCTTATCGATAACGGAGTGTTAAGAAGTTTGGTATTTAGGTAATTTCCTCAAAACCCGTCAAAATGTACTTTAAATTGCAGATTAGGCGGCCAGAGGGGGGAGCTCAGGATTTCAGCTGCTGCTCAGATGGATGCCATCACGTGACCCCTTGTCTACCTTCTTGTACACTGCTGCTTGTGGTGATGTTTGAAGACAGTCATGACACCCAACATGCCGTGATGCGCATATAATCAGTGGTTTGAGAACTCATCCACATGTCTGTGGTCAGGTGCATAGAACCACATTCACTGTCTTGAAGAGCCAGTTTTATTTTACTTTGCATATATTTGTACATTTTGGGAACAGCCAGAGTCACAAAATATTTACAGCTTGGTGTGTTGTAATGTGGAGCAAAATATTTTAAAAGTGCTCTAAAACCATCATTTTCCACCACAGAAAATGGCTGCAGAATATGGGGTGTAACCTCTAACCCCAGAAAGGTAACCCTGTGGGCCCCCCAGGGCTCTATCTTAGGTTCACTTCTCTTCAGTCTCTTTATAAATTCCCTTCCCACTGCTTGTCCTGCTAAAGTGCTGCTCTATGGAATGACCTTCGTGCCTGGCAGCAACGCATGTGAAAACTCAAAAAAACTACAGAGTAGCTTTACTATGCTTGAGACCCGGTTCTCCCAAAACCGACTCCTTCTGAACTATAAAAAAAACTAAAATTATGCACCTTACTTTGCCGTACGCCAAACGGAATGCTGAACCCTTGACTCTATCTAGCCTGAAAGGGGATGGCATTGAACAAGTCTCCACCTTAAATATCTTGGAGTTCATAATTACGATACACTGTCCTTCATGCACCATATTGACCACGTAGTCAAAACTGCTAATATTAAGCTTGGCATCCTGTATAGGCACAGGCAAGCCATGACCCCTGAGGCTCTTAGTCTAGTCACTCGTAGCTCTATACTGTCTATCATAGACTATGCAGTAGTCATCTATAGTGCTGCCACTGACTCAGCCTTAAAAAGAGTTAAGCTACTAGCCAACAAGGCCTACCGCTGGGTCCTTGGAGCCAAACAGTGTACCCATACTTGCATTCTCTGCTCCTTTACAGGTTGACTCCCGTTGCACCTAAGGGCAAAGTATCAGGCTTTCCTAATGGGTAAAAAAGCCCTTCTAGATCTCACTCTCAGTTCTACTACCACTCTGTTCCAGTGAAACCCCTCCTCTAAAGTCACTAGGGGAATGGCTAAGGGTGTGCTCCATGTCCCCTTCAAAAGAACATGTCTTGTGCAGACCTACCATGGACCCACTTGGTTTAATGAACTCCCTTTTACCACTTTGGAGCACACAAAGATTGGCCCCTTTAAAAGAGACCTGCAAACCCTGTTGGCTGAAAGCAACCAATGTGATTGCAATTACTAAATAAAGGTGGCTATCGCCACCAGGAGTTATCCCCCCTTTGTCCTCCCCCTTCCTACTTCCCCTTCCCCTTCTCCCTGGCCCATACCTGACTAAGTCACCTGGTGGCTGTCCCCTTACTCCTGCTCTTCTCCTCATCCCTCTTTTCTGCTTATGACAAAGCTTCCTCAGGCTACTTCCAAGCTAATCTGCACCTAGCTTCAGCTTGATTACTTGATGCCTTTATCTGTACTTTAACTATATATAGATCAGTATGTCAAAATGCACTTTGTAACAGTAACAATATAGTCAATGAAACTGCTTTTTTTTCTAACTGTACAGACTGTTAATATTCTGTCCTCTACAATGTTCATTAACCTGCCTTTGTTATTTGTCTCTTGTCTACTCCACATGGAACCTTTGTAGTTTTTGTCTTTTGTTTACTTGACATGGAACCTTTGTAAAAGAGCCATCCTGGCTCAAAAGTATTAATCTGCAATCTGAAATAAATAAAAATTAAAAATAAAAATTCAGCTATTTACTGATACATTTTTAATGTGACTTGATGTGATCTACTGTATGCAGTTTTTTTGTTCAAAGGGCAAAAACTATGGGATTGCAGTGGCGAAGCTCTAGCTTGTCCAAATACTTTTTTCAGTGAAGTTGAACATGTTTTGTTTTTTCTGCATTATCTCTCACTCTCTTCACCATCACTATCATCTGTAGGATTATTTTCATCACATACATTTTTCCCTTGCTCAGGACTGCTGCCCAGCCAAATGGTGGAATGTGTTCTTTGCAAATGCCATTTTAGTGTTTTCCCGAACTGGTCCCTCACTTTTACCCTGCTAACTTCCTGATGACAAAAGGTACAGACAGCAAAATATTCATTTTTGGGACTTATATGAAAACAGTTCCACACAACTGAGGTGGAACGTTTTGTCATCATGCCAGGAACTGCAGCGATTTGCTGGCAGTTGTTTTTTATCCTGATTTGTGCACACTCTGCCTGTGGCTGTCCCTAGAAGAGCTACCATGATTACTGATTGTTTTCCACTGCTGGCTGTGGCTACTGGTGGTGCATGCTGTATGTGTTTTTTTCTTTTTGGGTAGGGGAACCCAGGTGGCATTCTCCACCTCACCAGTATCACATTCTGATTCATCACCTTTGGAAGAGCATAACTGTGATACATCGTAATCGTGATTGTGATCTTGTACATTCACAGCCTCGTCTTCATCAGAGGCACTGCTTTCTGATGAAGCAGCCTGATATGCCTGAGTGGCATATCATGGAGTGCCATTTCTAGTGGTACTATGTATAGCGTTTTCCTTAATCATTGACTTTCTAGGTCTAGCTGTTTTGGCTACATGTTTTTGTGTTTTACTTTAATCTGATTTTTCTGACAAAGCCAACAGTGCTGCGCTACTTTGATCAGGGGATTCACCAACATTCTTTTCTCTTTCTGGTTGTGTTGCTTCATCTTTTTCTGGTTGCGTTGCTTCATTGTTATCAATTGTATTAATTATGTCTTCAACAGTGAATTTCCCTTTTTTTCTGAATTTGTTTTCGGGAAATATTTTTATTGTTATGTGCACCAATTTCAGCCATACTGCTGGTGCTGGCCACATGTTCCATTTCCATAACAGACTCTGATTCTGAATCCATTTATTGGGGTCCAGCTTAATTACTTAATTACTTAATTAGTAGTATTAGTTTGGGAGCAGAGATGGGCAACACAGAGTGTGAGACATGACAACCCCCTCTCAAAATACATAAGGCACTATATGACCTAGTAGTAGTTTAGTCACAAAGATGGGCAACACAGAGTCTGAGACGAGACACCCCCCTCTCCAATTACATGAGGCACTATGTGACCTAGTAGTAGTTCAGTCACAGAGATGGGTAACACAGAGGCCCTGCATGGCCAGGGGCCCGGTTGCCTGCAGAACTCCTGGGTCCCTACCATCCCATTCAGCCCTGCTGCTACAGGGACGAGGGTTTGTTGAAGGTGCCCAGGATCTGTCTAAAAATATCTGGGGAACATGTTTTCACTTTTGCAGCCCCAGTCCTGTGGAACTCCCTCCCCTGTCAGGTTTGTGACAGTGCATCTGTCAAGACATTTAAACGGCAGCTGAAGTCCTTCCTATTTAATCAAGCATTCATGGGTATTCAGTATATTTATCTATATATTACTTGTACAAATCTGTTTTGTTTGTACTATTTTAAATATCTTGATTTTATTGTAAAGCGCATTGAGTCAAAATGGGGAAATGCGCTATATTAAACAAAGTCTTGACTGACTGAGTCTGAGATATGAACCCCACCCCCTTCACAGTCTGTATGGCACTATGTTCAGGCACAGAGATGGGAACACAGAGTCTACAGCAGGATGACCTTTCAGGACAGCACAGGAATGAGCAACATAGAGTCTGAGATGTGCCACCCCTCCTCTCAAAATACATGAGTCACTATATGACCTAGTAGTAGTTCTGTCACAGAGATGGGTAACACAGAGTCTGAGACATGACACCCCCCAACATCTGTATGACATTATGACCTAGTAGTAGTTCAGGCAGAGAGATGGGCAACACAGAGTCTACCATAGTATGACATTTCAGGGCAGCACAGAGACAGGCAACACACAGACTGAGATGTCGGTGACACCCCCCCTTTCAGAATCTGTACTGCACTATATAAGCCCCACCCCCTCAAAATTGGTGAAGCACTAAGACCTTCAGAACAGAGTTCTCGTGTCCTGTCTGCTCCCTTTCTTAAATTTTTTTTTTACAAAAATATATTTTTCCAAAAGAAAAAGAATTACTATGACCTAGCAGCAGTTCAGACACAGAGATGGGCAACATCAAGTCTAAAACATGAGTGACCCCGCCCCCTCCAAAATCTGTACAACACTATAAGCCTCCCTCAAAATTAGTGCAGCACTATGACCTTCAGACAGAGTCCTCCTGTCCTGTCTGAATCTGCTCTCCTTCTTCTTTTTTATTTCTTTTTTTACAAAAATATATTTTTTAAAAAGAAAAATAATTATTTAAGTTGTTGGGTGCTGTGCACTAACTTTTTTTTTACTGTATTTTTGATTTTGCAAGAAAAGTAGACTGAAACTACCAAAGCTATTATATTTTTTTGTTGCTGGTTGCTTTTCTGAGAACTGTGCCGGTCCCATGGCACTGCAAACTGCAGGCTATGTTTTTTGTAGTACTCAAATCCCTTTCCTGTTTCCTATACTTTTTCTAAAACTAAGAAAATGTCTGCACTCTGTGGTTGTCTGCTGTTGAATTTATAGGTCTCTCTCCCTCTACTCTTTAGTCTCTCTCTCTCTCTCTCTCTCCCTCTGTCTCTTTCTTTCTAATGACAACTTTCTGTCTACCTGGAGGGATGCAGGCCTATACCAGCACAATGGTCTGTATCTGTCCAGAAGGGGAACCAGGATCCTAGGTGGTAGTATCATTGGCAAGCATTTAAACTAGCCTAGGGGGGAGGCACTGAAAAGGAGCAGGGAACCCCCACAAAAAAATCAGGGTAGTTAGTGAGGTAAACACCAAGATAGAGAAGTCAATAAGGAGGAGGGCAGGGGTAAATGGAGAAAAAGGCAAAGGCAGTAAGGACAAGGAGGGGGCAAAACAGGGCAAGGCCATCAAACAATGGAGAGTAATTAGTACCAATGCATGTAGTGTACGTAACAAGCTCCCTGAACTGGGGGTCTTGATGGAAGAGGGATGCCTGGATATTGTGGCACTCACAGAAACATTTTACACAGAGAACCATGACTGGGAGGTCAACATACCAGGGTACACAATCTACAGGAGGGACAGGGAGGGTAGAAGAGGAGGAGGAGTAGCTCTCTATGGATGGGAAGGGATCAAAGCAATGGAACAAAAGGGTAAACAGGGAGGAGAGGATGCACTGTGGGTCACCCTGGAGACTGGAAATGGCACCACAGTCTGCACAGGGGTTGTATACAGACCCACGTCTCAGGGGGAGGAAATGGACAAGGAAATGATAGAGGGCATACTTAGGATGGCAAAGAAAGGGGAGATGTTGTTGATGGGGGACCTGAATATGCCAGCTGTTAACTGGAGCACCTTTGCTGCAGCCACATCCAAGAGCAGGGCAATTCTTGATGCCCTACAGGGGCATGCTTCAGACAGATAGTGCTGGAACCCACTCAGGAGGTAGCAATCTTAGACCTGGTACTCTCAAATGGGGATGAGGAGAGGATCTCAGATCTTGAAGTGGGTAGCCATCTGGGAACAAATGACCACCAAGCAGTGCGTTTCACGATAAACACAGCCGCAGAGTTAAGCCATACAAAAATGAGGGTACTGGAGTTCAGGAGGACATACTTTGTCACACTGGGAGAGTGCCTCAGAAAAGCACTAGCAAACAGGCAAGAAGGAGGGGTGGAGCAACAATGGGGAAACATGAAAACTGCCGTCACAGAGGCAACAAGCTTTTGCGTGAAGCAAATAAACAAATCAAAATAAAAGGAAAAAACACTATAGTTTCAAAAGCGGTGGCGGGGAATGTTAGGGAGAAAAATATTGCATTCAGGAAGTATAAGGAAACAGAAAGTGCAGGACATAGAACTGTAACAGTTAAAGCAGAAGGAAGTGGGGAAGGCAGTCAGAATAGCAAAGGCCCATACCGAAGAAAAGATAGCCAACTCGGTTAAGAAGGGGGATAAAACCTTTTATAGGTAAATTAGGGAGCAAAGAAAGACAAAGGGAGGGATAGTGAGGCTTAATAAAGGGAAGGGTGGTTGGGTAGAGAGGGACAGTGAAAAAGCAGGGATACTGAATGAATACTTCTGCTCAGCATTCACAAAAGGAAAGGAGGGGGAGGTACCTAATCCAATCAATAGAAGCACTCTGGATAGTGAGGTCAATACCAGTCCTTTCACAGAAGAAAGGGTTCTGAAAGAATTCCTAAAACTGAAAGTGGACAAAGCAATGGGGCCTGATGGAGTTCACCCCAGAATTCTAAAAGAACTAAGGGGAGAACTAGTGACACCACTGACTACCATTTTTAACAAATCATGGGAGGATGGTGTGGTACCTGAGGACTGGAGGAGGGCAGATGTGATTCTCCTTCACAAAAGTGGGAGCAAGACAGAGGCAGGAAACTACAGACCTGTCGGTTTGACCTCAGTGGTAGGGAAAATGATGGAATTACTTCTGAAGGAAATAATTGTTGATTACCTAGAGGTCAGCAGGGCACAGGACCCAAGGCAGCATGGATTCACAGCGGGAAGGTCATGTCAGATGAATCTAATCGATTTCTTTGACTGGGTGACCAAAGTAGTAGACCAGGGAGGCGCTGTGGACATGGCCTACCTAGACTTTAGCAAGGCATTTGACACAGTCCCACACAAAAGATTAATAAACAAATTAGCCAGCCTTGGAGTGGGTCTCAGGGTGGTAGCCTGGGTAAAACATTATCTGGACAACAGGACACAGAGGGTAATAATAAACGGAGTCCACTCTGAAGAAAATGGGGTTACTCGTGGGGCACTGCATGTTCAGTACTGGGTCCAGTCCTTTTTAATGTCATTATAAGTGACATTGCAGAGGGACTGGAAGGAAAAGTATGCCTCTTTGCAGAAGACACAAAGATCTGCAACAGGATTGCTACACAAGGGGGGTGGAAAGGAGGAGAAGGGACTTGGCAAGGTTGGCAGAATGGTCAGATGTATGGCAGCTTAGATTCAGTGCTAAGAAGTGCAAAGTAATGCACCTGGGAAACAAAAACCATGGGGAAGAGTACACAATGGCGGGGGAAGGTAGTAACAACAACAAAAATGGAAAGAGACCTGGGGATAGCCATATCAGATGACCTCAAGATTAGCAAGTAATCTGAGAAGGCAGTAGGGATGGCTGGGGGGATACTGGGATGTATAGGGAGAGGCATCACCAGTAGAAAACAGGAAGTTGTTATCCCTCTGTATAGGCAGTTGGTGAGACCTCATCTGGAGTACTGCGTGCAGTTCTAGAGACCCCTTCTCCACAAGGACGTAGACAGGATGGAGGCAGTCCAGAGGAGGGCAACTAAAATGGTGTAGTGTTTACAATAGAAGCCATATGAAGAGAGACTAAAGGAGCTTACTATGTATGCCTTTGAGGAAAGGAGGGAGAGGGGGATGTGATAGAAACTTTTAAGTACCTCAAGGGAATCAACAAAGTCCAAGAGGGCAGCATCTTTCAGAAAAAGAGATGTGCACAAACAAGGGGGCACAATTTGAAGAAAGAGGGGGGATGGCTCAGGGGCAATGTTAGAAAGTGTTTTTTTCACAGAGAGGGTGGTGGATGCATGGAACGGCCTTCCTTAGGAGGTCATGGGGTCAAAAACAGTGGTGGAATTCAAGAATGCATGGAACAGACATAAGACAATTCTTGTGGGGGGTAGGAAGAAATAGGTTGTTGGTTAACTAGGATCTGCAGCTTATCCAACAGGTAGGGAAATGGGCAGACTAGGTGGGCCAAGCAGTCCTTATTTGCCATCAAAGTCTATGTTTCTGTGTTTCTATGTTTGTTTCATTTGTTTTTTGTAGAATACTCTGCTGCAACACCTGCACTCTGCTGTTGTCTGCTGTTGAATTTGCTGGTCTCAAGTCTCTAATCTCCCTCTCCCCTCCCTCCCCTCCTCCCTCCCTCCCTCTCTCTCTCTCTGCCATACATCTGACCATTCTGCCAACTTGCCAAGTCCCTTCTCCTCCTTTCTCACTCTCTCTCTCTCTCTCTCTCTCTCTCTCTCTCTCTCTCCCTCTTTTCTAAGGAAAGAAAGTGAAAAATGTTGTGTCATTTTCATTTTTTTTTTATCTTTTTGTGTGCACGTGCACACACACACTCACAAGATTGGCTAGAACATGACTCAATCACAGAAAAAAAAGACCTTTATTGGTTGACTCCCTTCATTGCCCCAGTATCACGAGTGTTTACCTTTGTTGGTCATGTGACAATCCAGGGACTCAGGAGTGTTCATTAGAGATCAGGAAACAAAAATGTTTTGGTTTTTTGTTGTTTTTTTTTATTTCTGCACCCTGCCCTGCCTTGTTTATTGACTTGCATGCAGTACTGGTGGTGAAAGTGTTATTTCTGGACCGGACCACATTTCCAAACTGGGCCAACTCGGTAACTCAGAACAAGCCATGAAAAGCTCAGTATTCCCAGTCAGAGCTGAGCCAGCCCAGTCCAGGGAGGTTCAGAAGTGTGATAGAGCCAGTCTGCCCATCCCTAATCTGGAGGCAAGTTACTGTTACTGGTTCAATGTGTGGGCAGAATAGATCTCACCCATTCTCAGCCTGGAGACTTTCTTGTGAGTGCCACCCCCAACTTTTGGCCTACTTTTATGTTAAACTCTGCTTTCACGGACATCCCTGGAGAGAATAACCTGAAATCTGGCATGCACATAATTGGTGCCAGAATCTCTGGTTTCTGGAAATTTGGGATTGATTAGTTTGGTGGTTTTAAAGGTTCTAGAAGTTGGGATATACAGTACATAAAATACAGCTGTGAGTTAAAACTTTAAATTGTCTTTGTTAGAGCTTGGGCCAAGGGCGATTTTGCGGATTTATGTACTTTTATGTACTTTACTGAAAAATTTGCTTGTTTTCACTTCTCAGCAACTTCACCTGAACTTCACATTGACTTCACCTAGACCTTCACCTATCACTTCACTTTTAAGGGGACATTTTCCCAGACCCAGGCTACTGGTAAACAAGTGCCTCTAGGTCACATGCAGCAACTTCTGCAGGTCATATGATACAGCTCAATGTACACAGTGTCCTTCAGTACACAGTGTCCTTCAGCTTTATTTCAGAAGTCTGTGTGTGGTAGTGGAAGGAGACAGTCTTGCTTCTTTGTGAGCTTCTGTATAACCCTTTAAAATCAATCTTTCTCTGCTTTCTTTTTGTTTATTAAGTGACAAGTGGCCAGTGGAACGTGCTACACAAGTACCAAGAGAACACCTACTGCAATATAATGAAAGGGTCACTACTAACAGAGTACCTTAGTAGTCACGTATCATCCTGACCTTGAACTTCTACATAAGATTATTAAGGACCTACACCCAATAATCAGTGAGGATGAAACCCTTAGTTGTATTTTTAGAGAACTGCCACTACTATCTTTTAAACAACCACCCAATTTAGCCAACCTGATTATTAAGAGTAAACTTGAACCTGAACAGAGTGCCATGACATCATATGGCACACAACCCTATAATAAACACAGATGTACAGTAAAACGTGTCAGCACATTCACACTTCAGACTGTGTAGTTACCTCACAAAACAGACAATTCAGGATACTGGGTAATTATACATGCACATCAAGCAATGCTGTTTATCTTATTCAATGCAGCAAATGTCCTCACACAGGGTATGTGGCGGAGATGGAATGACAACCCTGCACTAGAATGAGTTCACACACATATTATATTACTAGGAAGATGACTGACAAACCAGTGGCACAACACTACTCTCAGGATGACCACTCAATCTCAGATATGTCTGTGTTGGTCTTGAAAGGACATTTCAACAGTACACAACAGAGACGAGATTGTGAGATCAGACTTATGTTGCTTTTTAATATGGTGGAAGATGGCTTGAACATTGATGATGGATATATGACACATTACATGTAAACTTACGTGAATCTTTACTTCAAAGGATGGACATACATATTTTTAGGTTTTCAGCGAGCCTTGGACTTTGACTCTTATACAGTCCATCTTAACTGGTTATCTACAGGTTGGCCTCTCACATTAGTATTGTGTGAATGTGTGTGTGAGTGTGTGTGCATGTGTATGTGGATGTGTGTGGGTTTGGGAAAATGTTTCTGTGTGTGCTGTGGGGGTAAAAGAAATGTGGCACATTTAATCTTTAATATGGGTATTTGAGATGGGTTGTTATGTGGATATAGTGGATATGAATATTGTGGTGATATTGAGGTAAACTTATGTTCAGGTACATGACATTATAGCGTCATAGTGGCTAGGACTCTGGGCTCATATCATAGTGGATATTTACTTCCTTCTGCTAGTTCTGTAGTTTGAGTATATACTGTTATGTTTTTACATTCTGTACTTATTAGGACACATTGTCTCATTTACTTGGGGGTTCATGACAGGTGTAATTCCTTTTTGGGTAATTATTGTAGTGATTGGTGCAATTGATGGTGTATTAGGATGGCCTATATGCTACAGCAACCAGGGGCCCCTCTCAGGCTGCGAGACCTGCTCGCCCCTAAGACAAAGAGTCGAGAGCTCAGATCCACCAATCGGACACTACTAGAAATCCCCAGGGCTAGATCTTCCCTTGGTCAATGGTCGGTCAGGGTTGCCCTCCCCAAACTCTGGAATGAGCTCCCGAAAGAGATACAAGACAGCCCCACCACCGTCGGCTTCAAGAAAGGGTTAAAAGCACACCTAGGGAAGGGGCCCCAGTGCCGCTGCCTCACTTAGGGTCCTGCCAGGAGACCAAACGCCAGTCAAGGGGTAGAATCTGTCCCTCGCACTTATATAGGCTTTACAACTGTCATTTGTCTGTACCTAACAAAAGGCTGGAGCACTGGTTGCATCAGTTTTACTTTATTGTTTGTTCACACATTTCTACCAAAAGCCTTGATGTATTGTACATATTGTTTGCATTGGTTTTTCCCTCCCTCTAGGTACATGTAACTAACCCCGGGTAGCCCCTGAAAAAGGGACTGGAAGGTTTCAGCCGGCCTACCCGGTCACCAAAGTTTAAATAAAATAAATAAATAAATAAATGTACATATATTTCATTTTAAGTAGTTACTTTCCCTCGGGGGAGATTTAATTCCTAGGAATTTTTGTTCAGATTCCTTAGACTGTTTCTGTATATGTATTATTTTGATTATACATTGACAATTTATTGAAATCTGTACATATCAGACTGCACTGTCTCAATTTCTTGGGGGTCCTTGACTAGTACTTCTTTGTATCTGGCACTTACACTGGAGATTAATATTATCATGTATAAAATCTTGTTATAATACTGAAGGCCTTAAGATTTTTGGAACATAATAGCTGGTTGAGAGTATGTTGGGAATATATCTCCAGCAAGTTGTACTTTCATCAGTGTGATACACTTACTCACTTTGGGTAAACAACACTTTCATCCTTCTATATGCCATGTAAAAATGCCTGTTGTTGTGATTTTTAGAGCTTATTTTTTAATTTTTACTTGCTAATATGTTATATTTTGGCATGCAATTGTTTTATCCAGGGTCATTTTCTTGTCATAGGCCATATTTACAAACTAAGAGAGTTCTGAGCAGACTTGAAGCTGGCTTCTACTGGTGTGCTCTTACCTTACTCTTGAAGTATGTGTCTTTGGGAGGTTTCTTCACTTGACATATAATTTAGTGAGTAGAGAATCTTAGTGTTTTGTTATTCATTAGACTGATACATGTAAGCATTAATCCCCGCTGAAGGTGGCATCTAATGGGGAGTTAATGCACGGTTGGGACCATTGTGGCATGAGGTCAGAGGCCGAGGGGTGCAACGGACCAACCATGCATTAACTCCATTAGATGCCATCTTCGGCGGGGATTAATGCGCTTGTAACACAACAAGTGCGACGCAAGTAACCATCAGCCTTGAAAACTTAGCTCTTCCGATGGCCTCTTCTACTCCTGTGTCTCCGTTTCTGCGTCTGATTCCTGTCGTCATGCTAGGTCCGTGCTGGAAGGCAGTCAGCTGGTAGAAGAGCAACACAGCATTATGAGACGATAATGCTGTGTTGGGCTCGTCAAACGCGCTTCCCACAAACACGCATTATGAGACGATAATGCCATGTTGAGCTGTTGTGAGAAGTGCGTTGAGCCCAACAAGGCATTATCATCTCATATTGTCGAAGTTAGCCTTGCACCACGTGATGCCGGCCCCCGCCTATCGCGTGGCGCCCTCACATGGCTCTCAATAATGCCGTGTTACAAAGTATAATATATGTGGGTTAAACTCTCTGCCTGCTGTTATCTCTGGATAACCTTTGACCTTTACGTTTGGTTCAGCTGAAAGCACACTTAAGATATTCAAGCTCTCTGACGTCACTTTAATTATGTTCTGAATACCTGTTTTAAACCAATAAGGATTATTTTTTTTTCTGCATGTTCTAAGTGTTAATAATATGGGATTTTCTAAATAACTGTCATTAAGCTTCCGAGGAAGGACTTGTTGGTCCGAAAGCTAAAGCTATTTGTTCTTTTTGTAACATCCTTGTTGGTCCAATAAAACATATCAAACCATTTGTTATGGATTTTTTGTTTATTAGTGATATTTCTTTAACTTTCTGTAGATCATGTTAGCATTTTCTTTGTTTTTTTTTTGTAATTTTGTTTATATTTCTGTAGTATTTTCAACATCTAAAATTTCTTTTGACTTGTGTTTTCAGACACTTGAGTGTTCAATAATTTAACTTTTCTTCTTTTTGGCTGCCTCCTTTCTTATCTTTCTTTGTGCTTACTTTCTAGTTTGACAATTTCATTTTTGTTATTTATATAAAATGAGTGGAGAGGAGAGTGTTCAGAGGAGTGGGACTGGGAATGAGGAGAGGGAGAGAGAGATGCAGCCAACATAAGGGACACGCCATCCCGTATATCTACAATGGATAGCATGGGTGGCACCAGCAGCACCAGGTGCTGGAGAAAAGGGAAGATAAATCATACAGCAACAACTTTATCTGGCATAGGATCCCCCCTCCTTCCTAGGGATTTACATTTGTTGTTCTAATAAAAGTAATGATTTTGGGAGGGGCTGCATGGTGTTAATGTTGACTGGTGCCTGGGGTGGTATTACTAGCACTCAATCCTCCACTGCTGCTATGTCCACTACTAGGCAGTCCCACAGAATTCTCTGCTTCGTATTCTTCCTTAATCATGTCTCCCTCCACCTGGGGTACTTCCATGTCACTTCTCACTGCCTTGGCTAATAATGATGAGCGTCTCCAACACCTGCTTTCTTCTGATGTTGAGTCCAATGTAATAGGTGCCAGAACTTTAGGCATCAGTGTTGCTTCCCCACCCGCACACACACACACCAATGCCCAGTTTGCTACCCTTTTTGTTCCTGCTACGTTAAGCACAACATTTCTGATATATAGTGACTGTTTCAGCAGCAGTGTCAAGTACCATAAACAGAAATCCCAATCTAGGGTTTGGTGCACCATGATTTGCCATTGTGGGAGGGAGACAGGGAGGGGAAGGGGAGAAAATATTTGTTAGAGCAGCTGGCATTATTTGAGCTGCTTTGCAAGCTTCCGCATGAGCTTCTGTGCCACTGGGCATGATACCTTCACCTGAGCACTTATCTTTCAGAACTTATAGGTGCATGCTGCAGTCATACAGTTTAATTATTACCAAGGTTTAAAATTGTGTTCTTCAAAGTTTTCATGGTTTGGATACTAAGATCTTTCTTAGATACTTTATGGCTCACTGCTAACTTTTTTGCATCAGTTGTGCACTCATGTACAATATGACAATGCCGACAGTTATGGAAATTCTGCTTATACATTGAGCTTGGTCCTTTTTAACATGTACTATATATGACTATTTTACCCACATAGTTTATTGTTGTGTCTCAAGTAAAAAACAAACAAAAAAAGACATGGAAAAATGGGCATGACATTGTACAGTCTTCATGTTTTTGTGTTTCAGATATGATCTGCGGTGCTTTTATTGTTATACCTAATACATTACTGTACTACAATAATGTTCTTCAACATGCGTGGATACAAATCCAATGTCATAAAAAATGTTATCTCTAAATATGTGTAATAAATTGTAGACACAGAATTTATCACACAAATGTTGGATACACACTACCTGTCAATTATCAGTCCCCCTCAAAAAAAACAAAAAAACACCAGAACAACAGACTATTATTCAATAAGCTATGTTTTTTTTTTTTTTTTATTTTATAACCTATAGTATTACAGTAATGCGCTGGG
This sequence comes from Neoceratodus forsteri, assembly GCA_016271365.2. Taxonomy (NCBI): domain Eukaryota; kingdom Metazoa; phylum Chordata; order Ceratodontiformes; family Ceratodontidae; genus Neoceratodus; species Neoceratodus forsteri. The sequence continues at coordinate 784,038,328 of CM028133.1, forward strand.
AAGAAAAAAGCACCACAGGTCATAACTGGTACACAAAACCATGAAAAGACTGTGTAATGTCAAGCCCACATTTATCATGTTCTTCGTTTTGTGTTCCCACTGGTCCCTATTACACGTCTCCATTGCATGCCCTGTTTATATAATATGTGTGGACACAAATCCAATGTCATAAAAAATGTTGGGCTAGATTTTAAAATGATGTGGGAACTAAGTCCCATGCCACAGCCACAGGATGAAATTTCTGCAGCTGTGGAGTTTGGTATTTTCAACAGGCACAGCTGTAAGGGATGTTGCGCTTGGTCTCACCAGATGTAACTTTTCCAGCTGTGCTGAAAACATGGCCGCAAGCTGTCATGAATCATGGAGCTGGTCACAAACTGGCTCCACTTTTGGAAGTACCATAGCTGCAGGAAAAACTGTGGCCCAGCAAGTAGTGACCCACCAGTGCACCATTTTTTTCCACAGGAGTTATGAGGGCTTTGAAAGTCTAGCCCCTCATCTCCTCATATGTGTGATCAATTTTAGAACAGTGAATTTATCACGTATGCGTTGGATAAACACCACCTGTCAATCATGCCCCCCCCATAGAAAAACCAAAACACCAGCCATTTGTATAAACAGGACATGCAATAGGGACTTGGGTGAAATATTACTTATCTACTCAGGAGGTGTTTGACCTTGGGTAACCTCACGAGTGGCTTGTACCAATCATAAGATAACCCGTGGTCAAATTGCTCTTGTGTGGAAAAATGATGCATCGCACAAGTCCCCACTTGCATATCTTTGAAGAATGTCATGCCAGCACTTTTTCATTTTTCTTTTTTCAAATTATATAGGCAATTGTACAGAAACATCTGAGTGCATTACTGTGGTTTATCAACTGTACAGACATTTTTTTCCTTTTCATTGAATGTGATATCTTCAAACTTGTCATGAAGCCATTTCCTAATATTAACATTCACCAACACACCCTCCACTCCCAACTACATTACCATTTTTTACTAACACAAATAGCATGGATATACATAGTGATCTGATAATAAGTACCCACCGTACACAGATACACACACACACACACACACACACACACACACACACACACACACGCTGCTCTATAATGACTATACATACTCAAAATAATATTAAAATAAAAATCTTGTACTGCCTCCCCACACCTACCACCACCCCATCCCACTCATCCCTTTCTTCATCTGCTGACCATTGTCCAGATTTACCAATCTTTGCATCCAAAAAACAAACAGAATTTTCTTCACAGAACAACCTCCTCCCCTTCCATCATGCGCACACTACGCACTCGCCACAGACACACACATGTGCACACACTCCCACGCACATACAGTCACACAATATTATGATAACATTGGCAATAACACAGAGAAGCTGAGGTCTCCTTTTTTTCTTTAGTTTGACTTTTCACCCATTAAAAATACAGTGTGATAAATTACAATGCATGCACAAGCACTGCTGGGTATGTTGGTCAAGCTATTATGTATTCCATGTCGAGTACACATCAGTAAGTAGCTCAGTGTATTATTTGTCATAGCAAGTAAACAATGTCCATATCTTCAGTGGGTTTTGATTTGATGTCCAATTTTCTGCTGTATGTTCCACATCATGACTCATGTAACATACATGGGCATATTGAAGTGTGTAATGTCTGTGGAGCGATAAAATGTTAGTATTTCTTAAGTGATATTACTAGTGTCCAGTATATCTATTTTATGGCTATCTACATTATATAATATTTACCACATGGTTTTCTAATCCAAGTAGTTATTTATCACATTCACTATTTTTCTTTTATTGTTATTCTAGCAGTTTCCTGTGTATACATAGGGTGAGGGGGATTAGGATAAAAGAATAAAAAGAACAAACAGGAAAAAAACATGCCTATTTCATTGATATGAAAATGCTACCTTTTTTGCAAACATGCTGTTATTAATAGGTATGTATAATCTTACTGATTGGCATTCTTTCCTTGTATGATGTTAAAAGTTATGGTTTTGGCATTGATTACAAACTTAGTAAAACATGTGCCAAGCAGCTCACTTATGTTTTCTGGGATGGTTGACAGCTTTGAAACATTTTTTTTAATGTTGTATGCTCTAGATTTGCTGTGGCTTTACTCAATATCCTCTATATTTTGTTTTGCTTTTTTTTATTTAAAGTACAATAGTTGTTAATGCTTTGCATCTATTTACAGTATGTGCACATATTGGGAGGGCTTAGACCAAGGTTCAATGTGGGGGAATAATTCCTCCCACATACATAATAAAACCAGTCTCTCCCTGGACCCCTTGCTCTAGTGTTTGGAAAAGTTACCTGCACGGAGCTCCTGAGTGGCATGCGTGCTGGCTTGCTTTTCTGCTCCATTTTGTGCTTCCTTTGTTTCTTCCCTGTTGTTTTTCCCTGCTTATATCCACTTCCTGCTTGTTTGTGTGCTGGCCTCTGCTTGGTCTCTGCTGGATTTTGTTCATGTGTTTCTCCTGCGTGGTTAGTATTGTTTGGCCTCCAGCCACTGTGTGCTTCCTCCTGTGCTCGTTTTTCTGTTTTCTGTGTTTGTCTTTTGGTTTTTGTCTTTTCTTTTGGGGGGAGGGTTATTTCCCCCTGTGTATGCTGTGTTAATCCATGTCTGCTTTTGTTGCCATTCCTTTCAGTACTCTCAAATTCTCACTGCTGCTACTTTTTCCTCATTTGCTCCACCTGAATCTATTCATTTGTAGCCTACCTGGGACCAAACATGCTTGATTGTGTACAAGCCCTGTTTTAACTCAGCAGCTTTGCATTTCATTATGGTTCCTTTACTGCTTACTTAACTCAGCCTTTCATTTGTTTACTACACATTTCCTTTATGTAAGCCCTCAGTTTTCATGCAACCCTTTTGGGGATTTAAATCCATTCACATATGTTTATTTGCACTCAGTGGGAATCAAACCAAAGTCCACTGCAGTTCTATATTATTTTCTCCATGGGATTCAAATCTGCTTAACTGCAATTGTACCAAGCATTTATTCCTGTTGTTTTCAGTGCATTATTGCCTCTGTCTACAATCCCTATGCTTGTTCAATTGTTCAGCTTAGCTACTGCTGGAAGCTATAACTAATTACTGCTGGAAGGTGTTAAACTGCTTTTGTACAAAGATTCATTTCATTCTGGAGGTCATCTCAGCTACAGATGTTGTCGTACACTAGTTTAAAATCTGCTTGTGGGTCACTGTGCTTTACCGTGGCTTCTTGCTTTTCCTATGGTGGAGGACATGGGGTTATAGTTGGGAGTCATGGCCCCAAGTGGTTCATATACATCACATTTGAATACTGCTTTCACCACTAAAATCATCAGAATATTTACAGTATGTCACCTTTATTGGCATTCATTGATGACCTGGTTAGCTTGTATTCTTTTTTCTTTCCTTGCATAGCTTGTCCTATAGCCTTGCCAGGCGTGAGCCTCATACTGGATGAGGGTCCAGTTTAGCCTGAGCTGTTTGTTCCATGCCTACTGCTTAGCATTCCTCTGCATACTATCTGTTTAACATGCTGCACACTGCCTTTATCTTGTACTGCCTGCTTTTTTGCTAAAAGCCCCCTTCCTCTCCCACCTTCTTCTCCTGTGCTCTCTCCTGCCTCCTCTTTTCCCTTTCATCTCCTTGCTTTTGCCCAGCACATCCAGCAGTTCTACAGTTCCTGTTTCTAACTCTGCCTTTGGGGCACTGAGTGAAGGTAGGCTTCTATCTGCCCAGAACAGAAGTCCTATTTATGCCTTACTCATTCATTAAGTCTTCATCCTCCAGCTGCTGTCTCATCTGTGGCAGTAGATTAGCCTTGGATGGGAGTCTTTGCTGCCTCTGTGTTTATCTCATGACCTCTGCCTAGCATGGCATCTCATTGGATAAGGAATCATCATGCCTGTTATGCTTTGCTGCCTCTGTGTTCATCTCATAACCCCTGCCTGGCATTGCTTCACTTTGGAAAAGGGATCATCATGCCTGTTATGCCTTGTGTTCAGTTTCATTTAAGTCTCCATCCAAGTGCATCTATGACTGTCTTTGCCTTTGGTTCTTTATACTGTGGGTTGGAAGTGCCATGCTTTCCTCTGCTGCTTTGCATTATCTGTGTTTTGCTGCTTGTCATCTCTGCTGCCACTACTGCCTGCTGCTGCTGTATATTGTCTACATTAACCAAGTCTCCCCCATTGCTGACTGCCTCTGCTGCTACTGTATACTGTCTGCATTATTCAGGTCTTCCACTGCTGCTGCCTGCCACTGCTCCTACTGTATATTGTCTGCATTACTCAGGTCTCCCCCTACTGCTGCCTGCCTCTGCTGTTACTCTATACTGTCTGCATTATTCAGGTTTTCCACTGCTGCTGCCTGCCACTGCTCCTACTGTATAGTGTCTGCATTACTCAGGTCTCCCCTGCTGTTGCCTGCCTCTGCTGCTTCTGTGTATTGTCTGAATTACTCAGATCTCCCCTACTGCTGCCTGCCTCTGCAGCTACTGTATACTGTCTGCATTAGTCACATCTCCCACTGCTGCTGCTGCCTGCCACTGCTGCTATTGTACATCATCTGCATTAACCGGGTCTCCCATTGCTGCTTCCTGCCCCTGCTGCTACCCTAGATTGTCTGCATTGATCATGTCTCACCCTGCTGCAGCCCGCCACTGCTGCTCCTCGTCTTGGCTTGGGCCTCTGTGGTGCCCGGTTATTGATCTCCTCCTCAGGTAGTTCTGCCTTATTACTGGGACCTGCTTTCTTCTGGCTTCCTCCTCCTTCTTGGATGCTCCTTTGCTGGACTGTGATTTTGCTCCTTCTACCACCCCTGCTGATGCTCCTACACCACCACTCGGTAAGGAGCACATATCCAAGACTAAGCTTTCTGTTTAAGATTGGACTGTTCCTCACCTGACTGCAGAGCTTTGCCGATGTGACATTATGTACTCCACTTCTGTTCACCTGCAGGACCTTTATGACATCTCTATCTCCAGTTTCTAGTCTATGATGGCTTTGGTACCTGCCCTTGTGGCTCTTCCACCTGCCTCTCCCATGTTGAAGATCCGTGTCCAGTTGAATTCTCTTATAACATTGTTAATGCTCAGGTGCATTCCAATGCTTTAGTTGTCCTGTTTGTATATTTGGCAGCTGCCCCATCAGCAGTGCTTTCCCCACCCAGGGATGTCTTAGTTCTAATTGTACCTTTCTCCTTGACTGCAACTATTGGTTCTGCCCACACTTGCTGTGTTTGTCCTGTGGCTCTCATGTTTTCTGAATGACATGTCCCATCCATCACTTCCAGTCCTTATCCTGGTGCTGACACCTGCTTCAGCCTCTCCTCCTTTTTGTACTACTGTTGCTCCCCTCCTTTGAGTTTTCAGTATGGATTCATACTAGTCTAGTTGTCTAGTTAATAAGTTGTTGGACACATATTTAGTTACATGGATATGCAATTAGCTGTCTAACTGAACTCAGAAGGTTGTAATCAATGGTTATCTATCTGCAGAGGAGAGGGTTATGAGTGGAGTCCCGCAGAGCTCCGTGTTGGGCACTGTACTATTTTATTTATTTATTGCAGGCTTGGGTGATAACTGTAAGAACACAATAATAAAATATACAGATGACACTAAACTGGGGGGGGGGCTCAAGTGATACTATGGAGGACATCAAATCTATACAAGATGACTTGGATCGCATAACAAACTGGGTATTCAGATGGGGAATGACCTTTAATGCTAACAAATGTTATGTACTACACTTGGGACATAACAACAAGTTGTGACAGTATATTTTAAGCAATTCAACCATAAAAACTGCCAGTACAGAAAGAGACCTAGGTGTAGTAATTGACAAAAGTTGGACTTTGGAGAGCCATGTACAAATATTGTGTCCAGGGCTTACAGAGTAACAGGTGCTATAAAGAGGAATATAAAGTCTTGTAAAAGTGAAGTGATATTACCCTTATATAGATCCTATGTTAGGCCACACCTTGACTTCAGTAGTCATCTCTGGAATCATACAAAAGCCTGACATAAACAGGGTAGAAAAGGTGCAGAGAAGTATGACCAAAAATATATCTGAAATCAGGGAACTTTCATATGCGGGAAAAATAAATCATCCAAAATTGTACACACTGGAAGAAAGAGAGGTGAGCTGCTACTGTTTTATGGTATCATTAATGACCCATCATTAAGGCTGTAAGTTTTTCACACAGCGCACGGTTTTCACGATCACCATGAAAACCAGGCATCTCCATGAAATATTACAAAAGTTCCAATTGGCCATTTTTTTTAACCTGTTAAATTTACTTGGTGACATTTGGCACAAAAACGTTCCTGCAGTTAACAATTTTGTAATTTCTGTAAAGAAAGCCTTTACGGCTTGCCCAGCTAGAAAGGCTAGGTTTAAACAGCTTTTATCTGCCAAGGGACAATCGACTGCCTTACCACCAATGCCAGTAATAACATGGTGGAATATATGGCTCCTAGCTGTATTTTACCATGCAGTCCACCTTAATGAATATGATGACTTTTTTAAAGATGAGTGCTGCCTGTGAAGAGGTTGTAACTTTGCCTGGGTGTAAACAAGTGTGCAGTGACATAAAATAAATTGCTGCTAATGCCCCCCCCCCCAGATGCTGCAGAAGTACGAGGAGGAAGATGTCAGAGCACATCTCATTTTTGATGATTTGTTAGACCTTTCAATGTTTCTAGAGGTGAAATTAGAGACTGCAACAAGTATAGCTCTTAAAACACATTGATAGCATGCTCCAAAAAAAAAATAAAAGATTACATGACTGGTTGTGGATGGTTCCACCAATATGCAGCCAAATTATCTGCCTCAGTAAGATTTTGTAACCCCTCCAGGATTGCCAGAGTTGCTGTCACTGAAGTTGACATATGTGACAGCAGTCCCTGGTTCAAGGACAACTTGGCAGCTAGAGCTGAGCTCTGTAATTATATTCCAGAGAGACAAAGCAGTAATGCTAACTTGCCAGAGAGACAGATGTGCTGAAGTATTGGCAGGACTGCAGGGACTGATTCACGAATCTAGCAAACATCGCTGTTACTTGCCTCAGCATCCCTGTGCACAGTGCTTCCATGGAGCGGTCTTTCTCTCGATATGGAGTGATATTACAGGACAATCGATGTAGCATCAAGCATAACAATTTGTGCATGTATTCCATGCTGCACAAAATTAATCGCACTTTTACTGTATTTATTTAACTTTAACTGAGATTTTAACTGTTATTGAGTGTTGATGGAATGCTGATTTTATATGGTTCCCATTTTTTTATATTTTTTCATTAAAATATGTGCTTATTGACAGTGATTAATGTTGTGTATTTGTCTGTGAAAATTAAAATTTTTTTCCTGTGCAATAGCTGTGAAAAACAGTGATTTTTAGCATGAAAAACTTACAGCCCTACCCATCATTAATTGATGATCTGAATATTATATTAAGCATCCTAATTCCAAAACTAGAGGTCATTCCATCCACGTGCAAAGGGTGCCATTTTATTTTTTATTTTATTTTATTTATTTATTTTAGTCTTTGGTAACCGAGTAAGGCCCACTAGGCACACATGCCTGTTTTCCGGGGCGACCTGGGAGCACTGGGCAGTTAAGTGACTTGCTCAGAGTCAGACAGTATGCAAGTGCAGGTTGTGAGAATCAAACTCAGGTCTGGTCTGCTGGATGTATCAATCTCGTTCACACCGCATTCCTCTAACCTCTAGGCTATACTGCCAGCCCAAGGCTACAGACAGAAGTACTTCTTCACCAAGACAGTGGTGAATTTATGGAACAGGCTACCAGAAAGTATTGTTGTCAGTAAGAACAAGGAGACATTCAGGAAATGGTCTGTTAAGTTCCTGACAGAGGGAGGAAAATTAACATACTACAGTGACCTATACGAACTTCTATTGGGCTATGCCTTTTTTGCTCCTTAAGCAATAGTGACACTCAGTGGCATTCCTTCTGAAGCATACACTTGCCACAATTTGCAATCTGCATTTCAAGAACTGGACATTGTTAAGCAGCTAATTCAGAAGGAATTCCAAAAGGACCTCATCACTGGTCCATTCCTTTGGCCCCATTTCTTACCTTTTGCTATTAATGCAGCAAAATTGGATTCAGCTATGTGGTCTTTATTCCGGGCTCACCGGAATGGATGTTCTATGTTCTATAAAGACCCTTCACCAGATTTCTACCCTAGGATTTAAACAAATGCTTAACCAACATATGGATTGTGTATATGAAGGAGTTTTCATATCCATACTTCCATCAAAGTACAAATGGTGCCTGGTCGCTCTATTGGGCAATCTTATGCATTTTCATTCTAGATCAAATCATTCTCATCCTTTACCATCCCCAATCCATAACTCTCCAATGAATACAAAATGGCTCATAGACCATATCAGATTTTTGCTTCATCAGCCGGACTTGATCTTATTCATATTCTGGGCACTCTTTCAGACTTAGAGCAGTATCATCAGATTTAAGAAATAACATCCCCAGCCATATTATAAAGAGGTTCAGAACATGAAAGTCATCAATTTATGAAACCTATATTCCGAATCCAAATTCTGAAATTAGAATAGCATTTTCTATCATCTCTTAGTATGCCCAGAGGATGTGCAGTCCAGTAACCATGGGACCTCGGAGGACTCCCCCTCAGGGTTTTTTTTCCTCTCTTGTGCATTACTGGTCATACTCTTATTGAGTTGGAATAGGTTATCTAACAGAATTTTTGGGGCCCTCTATTCCTACAGCTATCCAGTTTAACGTTCCTACACCTACACAGCTTAAAGTAATAATACCAAGGATGGGAATAGAGTTAAGCCACAACAGAGTATGCATAAGCATTAACATATTTTTTATTCCACAAGCATTGAACTACATAATATTGTTGGGGGCCACTCTGGAGTCAGTCCATTTCTGAAATAAATTATCATGTGCTGAGTAGTTTCTTAGTTTTTTTATCCATTTATACTCCAGCTTTTGACACCATGGTTTTCATCACTTTGGTGGGCAGCTTATTAATCCCAACTGGCTGAGTGTTGTACCATGTCATCGGATAAAGGGGTCTCGATGAGTCAATGTTGACAGCCAGGAAAATAGATGAGCCATCTGACAGTGTCTTGATTGGGTACTGGTCCCTGTATTTGATATAGTTTCTTACTAGGCATGTTATTTGAATGTAGTTAATGGCAAAGGCTCTAGATTTTTTTGTTTGTTTGTTTCTTTGGGGTTGGTGCCCATTCTTGTTTTTGTCTGTCTCTCACACTTATATTTTAGGTACTGTTGGCTGTTTTCATCTTTCAATTTAATATATCCTCATTTCACACCTCTCATGTATGTGTTCCCATGAACATAGAATAAATGCTGGCAAGCAGTCAAATACTGTTAAGTAGTGAGTCTAGGGTGAAAGGTGCAAGTTGTTTTTGTGCAAACAGGATCTAGTTAATGTCATCAGTGAGTTTGTAACTTTAGAATGACAACCGAGGCTGAGGCATTAAAGATATTTCTGTTTACTGTGTAGTGCTTGGGATTTTTCAAATTACCTAAATTTGCCAGTGATATAGGGTAATCCTTGATCTTTTGATGTTTTGAAAGCTAGGTCAGAGACTCAGTGGCTCATGTTCCTTATCATCCTTGTCTTATTGGTGCCTATGCACCATCTGGATCTGGGTATGTGCAATAGGCACGTATCCATGCCACACAGCTCCACACCCATGAACAGGCTTCTGGTGACCAGCACTCATGATCGCTGGCCACCACAAGGGTGCCTATCTGTGGCCTCCCCAGCACAGTCATTCTAGGGGGCAGATCAGAAGACGCTGGTGGGCATCCAATTGGAGGACCATTCTGGTCTGCTAGTGGATTCCTTGCTCTGCATGAAGCAGGGGATTGTGGGACACTACACATCTTATAATTCTATAACCTACAGGAAAGTGCCCGAGTGACTTCCCCCAGCTTGCCCTACCTGACCAGATGGCTGGGATAGCATGATGGGGTGGTTTTTCCCACTGCAGTTGGTGTGTGTAATCTGTATGGGGCACACAACAGATGTGCATGGATGCCTACTGCATATCTTCCCCCCCTCACCCAGCACTCCACCCCTTTACTCCCCCAAGCCACTATCCCAGATTATCCATGTATGTGGCTGTGCAAATGGCTGGGGAGATCACCTGCAAAAGGGGCACACACTCTTCCAAAAATGCCATCGGGGTCTGCATGACCCCCAATGAGCAGTTCTGCAACTTAGGCATGCCTAAACGCTGCAGATTCACATTGCATAGGTATTATGCCTCATAGTGCATGGAGGTAAAATGGCATAAAATAATAACATAAATAGTTATTTAGGCTTTCTGTGGTAATTTGTGTAATGGTCTGGTGTCAGAGAAGGTTTCACTGAAGTGGGCAGTTAGTAGACTCACATCCAATGTGGTTTTCCTGCAGTAGTTTAGGTTTCTTGCTCTCTGGATAAACATATCTATCTCTTTTTGCTGTAATATGTTTTCTGGTTTTCTTGTCACATGATTTGTCTGGCAGGCAGGGATCTGGATTTCAGTCACAGGATTTGTTGTTGGTAGTACAGGTGCAGTCTCAGTTTGTGCTGATAAGGATGATTCAGCTGCAATATTACGTACAGTCACTAGAGGGGGTGCTGTAGTAAGGATTTCAGCTATGATGCTGACGTTAGTTTCTGTGGTTAGAGCTGTCGCAATGATTTCAATAGCAGTTTCAGTGTCAGGAATAGCTTCAGGCACACTCTCCGGGTCAGACAGTGTCGCATTGTAGCTGGATCTGTTAGAGGCACTGTGCCAGCTTCAGTTTGTGTTAGAATATCATTTAGTTCTAAGTCAAAACTGTTGTCTAGTGCTGCCATGGTTTGATTGCAATCAGCCTTCACTACCACTTTCTTGGTATGTGTGCCATTTTAAAAGTGCTATTGTAACCATGCCTAAAACTGATTATTTTCTTCCCTTTTACAGAATCTGTAGCTGTGTAGTCGTGCTGCTCACAGTGGGGGGAGTGAGTGAAGGTTCGAGCTGAAGTAGTGCCAACAGGCTGAACAAGGCATGATATGTCTACTAGTGACATAAATGCACATGACAAGTTTACTATGAACATAAAATTGTTATGTCAATAGTAGACTTGTCACAGATATTTTCAGCCTTTTTATCACACAGGATTCACATCCACACCTATTGCATATATAGATACATGCATACATATACTGTATATGATAAAGGCACAGTTACACCTCTGTATTAGGGTTGACTTAATGATATGTCAAAACTGGGTTTTCTGACAGCTTCTTCTATATCATGGGGACCTTAGTCCTAGGACTGTGAAATTTGTTCCTAAGGGATAATTTTTTAGAAAGTTTGGTGGTAATTTCTGTTGTATTTTTAAAGTTATTGAATAGCAAAAGCTTATTTTGTCAGTCTTGTTGTGCTTGCAGCTAGCAAATTAATTAGAAAGAATTAAACCATGAAATGGATGAATTTGTTAGAGTTAATTGCAATAAGAGCCTTTGAGGGGTCTGAAAACAAAACTGAATTTAGTTTTAAAGTTATGAACTTTGTAAAGTGTGTGCACAGATAAGTGGCACATCTAGGAATTTATATACTGGGAGGGGGGTGAATTTGGCCTGGAAAACCAAACCTCTCTAGGGAACTCTGAGGGCATGGGAAGTCTGGAGGCATGCCCCCCAAAACATTTTGAAAATGTAAGATGTGAAATTGTGCATTTTGGTGCATTTTAGGCACAGTTTCAGGAGTAAAGTGTTGATTATTCCTTAAAAAAAATTCCCTTGTTCCCTTCCCATCACAGAGCAGCTTTAAACAGTAATGGCTGCCTCACAGGGATATATCAGTTCTGAGGGAGATGTCTGGTTGCTCTGCTTGAACAACCAGGCATGCCCCTCAGTTTCTTTCCCATCCCTGCCGAAGCAACTTGTCACTGAACTGTGATAGAGAGAAACTGGGAGATGGGATCAGTTGAAAGGGACATGAACAGAAAAACATATAAAAAAACTGAACATAGCAGTTGTTTACAAGTTATAGCCAGACTGGGAGGAGTACAAGGAGCAGTGGTAGTACGAGGAGGACAGCCAAGGACAAAGAGGTAGAAAAAGAGGGGGTGCAATCTGCACCCCCTCTTTCACTCTTTCTGCCTCTTTCACCTGGGCTGTCCCCCTAGCACCACCACTGCTCCCCTTCCTCTCCTTCCCTTCACTTGATGCCAGATGCCTCACCCACTGTGCTTCCTTTCTCTCCAAATTCTGGCTTGGCCCCTTCCTCATACCTTGCCCCCCCAGGACACAGAAAGAAGCTGTCACCAGCTCAGTTTGGAATTAAAAAACATTTTTTAAATAGGTCACTTCCAGGCCCGAGCACAACCATGGCAATACAATCCACAAAACAAATGAAAAAATACAGCAACAATACACTGAAACAAAGCAAATACCCACACAGTTCAAAGACAGAGCCAATTAATTTAAATTTGTTAACACAATAATCACTGTGCACTATAAGCCAGAGTAACGTTTATTTACAAATGCAATTTTTTAACCTGTAAAAAAATTGTTCTATGCCTGCTGGCTTGCCTCCTCCTCCTTCCATCATCATAGGCCAGAACAATTTGTCTTCAACACGTGTGCCAGTCTGCTACACCCATCCCTCCGCCCACCATCAACAACAAACTATAGGAGTGAGGGACGGACCTAGCCAACAGGTATACATGTGTAAAAAAACTGTTCTGTGCTAGTCTGCTCAGCCATCCTATGACCACCATCAGCCAGATGCCAGAACAATTTTTTGCAATGTGTACCAGTCTGCCAGGCCCGTCCTTTCACCCTCCATAAACGACAAACCACAGGAGCAAGGGACAGACATAGCAGACTGGTATACATATGTAAAAAAATTATTCTGTGCCAGTCTACTCGACTACCCCTCCCTCCTCCATCACCAAAGGCCAGAACAATTGTTTAACATGTGTGTCAGTCTGCTAGGCTTGTCTTTCAACCGACCATCAACAAAAAACTACAGAAGTGTGGCACAGACCAAGTGGACTGATATACATGTTAGAAAAAAATTATTTTGTGCCACTCAACTTGGCCGTCCCTCCCTTCTCCATCACCAGAGGAGAGAACAATTTTTTGAAACATGTCCCGGTCCACTACACCCATCCCTTCATTCTCCATCAACAACATACTGGGTCATGTTGTCACATAGACAATGTCGCAGGGCAAAACTATGCAACTGTAACAGCGTGAGTTTCTGAGTTGCCCCCCCAGAGGAGGTTACCTTATTGGAATGGTTCGGGGGCACATCACCCCATAATGGGGGGGTTGGGGTGGAGCCCCCTTCAGAAAACAAGTACTTCACCAATTTCATCCTTTGGTCACTGTTTTAATAGCGTGGCATAGTGCTGCACTGTTTTTGTATGCAACAACATGACCCCGTGCCCATCAACAACAAACTACAGGAGTGAAGGACGGACCTAGCAGACTGGTATGCATGTTGAACAAAAAATTGTTCTGTGCCACTTGACTTGGCCATCCCGCCCTCCTCCATCACCAGAGGCCAGAAGACTTTTTTGCAACATTGTGCCAGTCTGCTATGCCCATCCTCCCATTCTCCATCAACAACAAACCACAATAGTAAGGGATGGACCTAGTAGACTGGCATACATGTTAGAAACAAATTGTTCTGTGCCACTCTACTTGGCCGTCCCTCCCTCTTCTGCCACCAGAGACTGGAACAGTTTTTTTCAACATATGTGCCAGTCTGCTACACCCATCCCTCCACCCTCCATCAACAAAAAAACAGAGACAGACCTAAGCACATTGCTCTGACCCTCCTCCAACATACTCTTGAAACACCATACAAGCCTGTGTCCTCCCTCTGACCCTTACTCAAAATACAGCTTTGAAACACCATGCCAGCTTGTGCCCTGTAGGGTTGCCACCTGTCAGGTTTTTTACCTGGTGATCAGGTTTTCAGGGTCCCTATCAGGTAAACGGGTTTTGCTCTGTGCTGGTCAGGTTTTTGAGCCATTTTGAGTGCTCACATATTTTTGAAACAAATTCATTCATTGTTTCAGCTACATTTCCAGGTTACAAACAAGTTCTGTTGTCAATGTAGCCTTTTGTTTGTGAATGCAGTCACCCTGGGAGGTATAAAGTATGGCCATTAACACCATTAGCACCTACTTAACCTAATCTTTCCACTGCATCTTAAAGTGGCATAGCAGCACAGCTGCCCCCACCTTTTGTAACACTAACAGAGCCAGTTGTCCTCCACTTTCATTTGCTGGTAAACATTTTCATCTCTAACATAATTTAGGCATTTTTAAATGTTTTAAATTATTTTTTTCCTCAAGAAAAAAGTATGGTCCCTTCTTTGGCTTTAAAATTGTACTGTGGACAAGAACAGGAAATGGAGCCAGAAAAATATATAAAGTATGTGTACTGTTGTATGCTATTAACAGTATTTCCTTGTCTCCCACCAGATTATATCTGTAAATGAGATTTCTTTTCTCTCTGTATGTTTATCTGGTAAACCAATGTCAATAAATAAATAAATACATAAGTAAATAAATAACTTGGAAGAACCTAGGAAAGTAACTTTAACAGGTACAGTACAGTATCTTAACATTTTTATTTAACTGCTGCTTTAAGTGTTGTTTTTTATTGATATAATAAATGGACTTCTAGGAGGAACAATGCATGATAAGTCATGAAAAGGAATGGGGCTAGGGGCGGAGCTTAGGATCTGTTTTTTGCCTCATCCAAAGGTGGCAACCCTACCTCCCACTGACCTTCATTAACATACACTCGATTTTAATCAGCATGCCAGTCCTCTCTACCTCCATCCACTCCTTGAGCATATCGGCTAGTGCCCTCCCTCCAGCCTTTATTTTATATGAATGCGTCATGCCAGTCTATGTCCACCCTCCTCCCCACACCAATGTCCTGCCCTCCCTTTGCCCCTCACCAATGTCCTGACCTCCCCCACACCTCACATGCATATATTGTTAATACTCTGTGCCAGCTTGTACCCTCCCACCACCACTCCTTGCTCTCTCCTCACTCACTTTGTCCCTTTCCCTTACATTCTGTGTCCCAAATGTTTGTCCCCTAATAAAGCAGAAGCAGACATACCAGTCACAGGCAGACATAAAAGCACTGAAGTGTCAGTATCCTAACTTCTTGCAGCAGGCAGTGCAGAAAGTGTTCTCCAGCAGGATCCCTTCAGAAGCACAGCCCAAAATTGCAGCATCAGTGCCCATAGCAACAGGGCCAAGGAAGGGCTGGAGTAAGAGCAAGAGCTGGAAACCATAAGCCACAAACCACAAGCAGGCTGAAAGTAGAAGTAAGGCTGTGCTTCTGAATTACAGTTTGTTTGGCTCAGTGGTTCAGTGGCAGCTAAGATGTTCAGCAGCGTGGAGGTTAGAAATCTCAGAAGTGTGGATGCTTCCCAAGGATCTGGATTTGGCGTTTCATAGTACCCCCTCGCAACCTGCTGCCCATATATAGGGCTCAGATGGGCCTGGAAGGGGCAAACACCATAAAAATTGGTTTGTATTGAAATTAAAAAATATATAAAGTGAACCCTTTTAAAACATGGCAAAATGTAGTTTTAATGCTTAAAAATCAGGTAAAAGAGTTCCTCCGACTTTTATTGCCACCAGGGTCCCTGAACACCGCCAGCCCATGCACTTGCTTCAATTTGTGTGTGTTTTTTTAAGCATAACCTCACCAGATGCTCCTGATGTCACGATATTTCAGCCACTGTCTTATTCCCCAAACTTAGTCTCTCTCATTAGGTGCACTGGGTCACCATGAGAACACTTGTATTTTCTCTGTTTCAGCCCCGGAGTTGGAAGTGCACTTCTGGCTCAAGATCTGCGATATTCCAGTTCTGATTGTAGGTTCAAGGAAGCCAGCAGCTGGGAGCGCAAACAGAACAGGAGTGTCCAGAAACATGATGCAATGAAGCTAGTGATCTCTGTTGTTAAGTGGGTGCCAAAGTAGTGAGCGTCATTAAGTAGTCTTACTTAATCTGTATGAAGCCAGCGGGCAGGCTCAGGTGTGGCAAAGGCTCCATGTTTGAAGGAGCATTTACCATTTGCTGATGAAGTGCTTGATTGAGCCAGTTTGGAGAGCAAATGGACAGGACAGAAAACCAGAGAAGACTGAAACGTGACCAAAAAACAGAGAGCAATCATAAAAAAGTGCCAATAGTAAAAGTAAGTGTGGCAACCACGATTGGCTGCAGACCATTTCTGCCCTATTAGCACGTCAGACACTGATCCTGCAAGGCAGAAAGGACAGTCTGTCTCAGTGGCTGAATGCTGAAAGCCATGCAGAGATAAACTCTGTGACATATAAATAAATACGAACACAGAAACCCTATGGGGCCAGGAGGGGAGCGTAATATTGTGGGGGTCACGGAGCAGGCTCATCAAAGGGGGTGGTGCATGCCCTTGTGCCAAGGCCTCAATCCACCAGTGCAGATCAATATAACTACCAGAAAAAATATCTGAAAAAAGTGCCTTTTTTATCACTGACTTTTCCAACAGAAAACTGCTCCAAAGACTATAGCTTTTTTTTCTTCATTTGTGATTGATTTATTAGGTCTATCACAAATAGAAGAAAAAAAAAGTGTTTTTAAGTTTTTTTCCCAACACTGGAAGCCAAATTGGATGCCAGATACTCACCCCTTAAACACCTTCTCGACTCCCCCAAGCACCATCCTAACACACGGTGCCCAATCCTGGTTTTTAGTTGTTTAATTTTTTGCAGTTACTTTGCGCCCAATCCTGGTCGTTTGCTTAACACCACCAAGCTGGAAAACTACCCACCACCTTCATCCTTCCTTTGGCATCCATGTAACTCTCCTACCCCACTCCCCCACTCTCACCTAAGTGCATATGCACTTAATAGGTCTCACATTGGGGGACCAGCCTAGTCCTCCTTTCACTACAGCTGGTCATCATCTTCTCTAATGTACCCCACTGATCACAACTTGTCAACAACAAAAAAAAGTAAAAGCAACCCCTCCCCCTGATACCCTTCTCCCCCCACACCACCACCCCAGCACATAACGTTGCATGTACAACAGTAGGCAGATGGCACAATCCTCCCTCTACCACTGCTAGTTGCCATCTTCTCCATTGTTCCCCATTGATCACAACCTGTTAAATCCCCAACCTCTGGTATCCACACCATCCTCCTTTACCTACACCAGTACCTACACTTCATCCCATCATTGGATGCTCCCAGTGTCATTTGACATGATTCCTCAATGCCCCTGAATACCTGAAACAACAAACAAATGACTGCAAATATGATTAAGTCCAGCAATACAGGCACTGTGTATGCACCTAGACATAGCCATTTTTTACTGCTTTTTACTTTTACTCATCTCTTGGCAAATGTTGGCCATTTTGAGCCCAAATGTCCAGTGTAGCCAAGTCTCCACTCCATCTTCCAACGTCATGAGTGGGACTTGTAAATCTGGGTCAACTCTATAACACACATTTTAGGTCACACTGACAACGTGGCACTTATATTGTCGTGAGGTGGGTTGGCGACTTGACCATCCAGAACTTTGGGGTCAAAATGACTGAAATTGGCACAAGTTGTGAGTGAAACAAAAAAAATGACATTATATATGAATCAGGACATACATTTTTAATCACAAAATAAAAAGTAAATAAAATCATCAAGAAAAATGTTTCAGGGAAAAAAATGGTCACAAAACTAAACTCAGTTCTAAGGAATGTTGGGATTTGTACATAGTTTGTACAAGGCTCAACGGGCCCATCACCAAGCAAGTTAGCAAGTTAGGACTTAGCTCGTGTCTCATGCTGGACCCAAGCTTCAGCTCCTGTTTTGCTCAGAATCCAAAGGGCCCTGCATATCCTGCTTTGTAAGACTCATGTTGTGTCTTACCAATACTACATATATTACATACTGGCTGTCAGGAGTTACTCATAGTTACTGACACTGAAAATGCAGGAAAAAAAAAGTTTCCAGATCCAGCCCAGGCAGAAAGCTACCTGCTTAAAGGGGAACAGCCAGCACTAACAGCCCAACACCCAAATGTGGGGCTGGTCCTAATTTGCACTTTGAGTGCCAAAACAGTGTTTTTACTTACTGTATACTGCAGTGTAACAAGCTGGAATTTGCTGTAACCAGAAATCCCACAATGCCCTGCAGCTGATGTCAGAACTGGGCTGTGGTACTGGTGGAGTTAATAGCCAGCAGTGCATGTTCAAGCTTTTAAATGCTCAGGGGCTTGATATTCAAACGTTTGCATGATTGCAAACTAATGTTTGCCCATGCAAACTGGGTGCTGCACCGGAGCGCAATATTCAAAAGAGCCAGTTTCCGGCACTAACACAGTTAGTGCATTCACATAACATCATATATGTGGGTGGGCAAAGGGAGGGGTGGGGACAGGAATACCCATGCAACCCAATAGTTAGCATATTTGCTCTGCACAAAAGCAGTTAGCATGGTCCCTTTCTACAGTGCAAATACCACCAAACAAACCCTGTTTTAACCTGGGCAACCCTAGATGCTGACTGAGTAACTGCAGCCAAAAACCATGATGGCCAGTGGGGGAGCACACCTGCCCCCTGGTGGTCCATGATCCCCCCTTCCTCTGATCACCATTCAAGTAGTTGTGATGGAGGGTATCCCTGGTGCCTAGTGGTCCCCCCTCAGACCATTGTCCTGACATGACAGAAAGAAATCCCTGGTGTCCATCAGTCCCCCTCACCCTCCAATTGCCAGCCTATAATGTAACAGAAAATTCCATGGTGGCTAGCAGTCCCCCTGCCCTCCAAGCACCAGTCTGTACTGTAACTAAAAAGTCCCTGGTTGTCCGTAGTTCTTTCCACCCACCAGTCACCATCCCCATAAGCCACCAGCATATTCCTGGTGGTCTGTGGTCCCTCCCACACTCTGATCACTGGCCCAGTAATGCATCAAAATTTCCCTGGTGTCCAGTGGTCCCTCCCACCCTCCAATCACCATCCCCTGAAGCCCTGTCACTGTCCCTGGTGCCTAGGGGCTCCCTCTTTTGCCAATCACCAACCCCAGTGTGATCAAAACACCATCCCCTGTGCCTAGTGCCCCCCCAAGACCTCCAATCCCTGGCCTCATACAAACATGGAGATACACACACAGTCTTCAATCCCCAGCCCTGGTACAGATACAAGAGCCCTACCATTGCATCTAGTGCCTATCCATATCTGACACAGATACAATGCATCTTAAAGAAACTATGATATTCCCTTGTGTCCAGGTGCACCCCCCAGCTCTCTGATCTCCCTTCCTGTTGCTATGAAGCAGTTCCTGGAATTTAGCAGCTCCCCTCGCACCACAGGCACTGTCAGCCCACCCTCCCAACCCCTCACTGAAAGTCTCTGTGCCATGGCCAGATACGGTGACCAGCACTGCCATCCACTCACCTCCCTCCACCGCCTGGCTGCCATATGACAAATCTGGGAGCATATGACCTATGTATAGCATAGGTATGTATTGTAACCATGTTATACATAGGTTGCATGCCTCAAGCCTTCTCATACAGCAGCTGGTGGAGGAAGTGAGAGAAGTGCTGTGGTGGTTGCCAGATCTGGCCATTGCACCAGTGCTTTGGTAAGGAGGTGGGAGGGTGGGTTTGTGCCCATGGTGTGGGGGGTGCTAGATGCCTGGGATTACTTTATAGCTACAGGAAGAGAGATCGAAGGGTGGGGTTACCACTGGACACTAAGGAATATCGTAGTATCTTTATGATGCATTACATCTGTGTCACATATGGACATGCATTAGATGAAATGGTAGGACTCTTGTATCTGTACTGGGCCAGGGATCAGAGACCTTGGGGAGGCAATGGGCCACAAGGGTGTCTCCATATTTTAACAGGACTAGGATCAGAGACCAGGAGGGTACACTAGGCACATGGATGGTGTTTGATCATACTGAGGCTGGTAATCGGTGACCGGAGGGGGGACTAAACACCTAAGACATTGACTGGGCTTAAGGAGATGGCCATCAGAGGGTGCACCACTGGACACCAAGAAAACTTTGATGCATTACCAGACCAGTGACCAGTGTATGGGAGGGACCACAGAGCACCAGGGAAACTTTAATGCATTACTGGCTGGCAGTCAGGGGGTGGGAGAGACCACGAACCATTGACCACCAGGGCAACGTTGGTGGCTTACAGAAATGGTAAAGCACATGCCTGGAGTAAAAATTCACTCTTTAGGCACACATTTAAATGGGTCCAGCGCTCATTTAAATAGAGAACTAAGTGTATATAGAGTATCTCAATGTATACCATAAAAAGAAGTCTTTATTTTCAGGGGCTGGCATTATAGCCTAGACGTTAGAGTAATGAACTATGAATGAGCTTGATACATCCAGCAGACCGAGGTTTGATTCCCACAACCTCCAGTTGCATACTGTATGACTCTGAGCAAGTCATTTAACCTCCCTAGTGCTCCCAGGTCACCCCTGAATACAGGCACTTGTGCCTAGGGGGCCTTACCCAGTTACCAACGACTAAAATAAATAAATACAATTTTACATTGCATGTACATTCAAAAACTCATCCATGCATGAGTTTATTATCTGGTTGTTGTCATGTTGTGGCAGAAATGCACTGGACCATCAAGCTTCCAGAGATTAGATCAGGATGATTCAAATATAGAAAAGTATGAAATCTCAAGATATGGCTGTTATAAAAAATATCTGGGACCACATGTAACATTTACAGACACATAGCTGGCTGCAGACACCTTTTAAATGGGGGTTAAAACTCAGAAAAAAAGTTGATGGTGTCCTTTTAAACAGCTTTCTATTACCTTAGTTATTCCCCCTTTATTCTTTACCATTGTGCCTGCAGCCCCTCCCCACCCAGAGGTCATGTTACAGGTTACTAAACAAGCAAAGCAAGGAGGGCTATCAGGCGTGCAGCATTACCATTGGCCCACACTGTCTGGCCTAGGGAAGTGAAGAGGGAAAATAGGATTCTCGAAAAAATACTAAGATTTCATACTAATAAAGAAAGATACATAGAAGGCCAAGGCTCATAAATATGTATCTTCCGCCATGCTGGTACATCATCCCCTATTTAACAAATATTGGTCTAGTTTTTGTTTAAAGTCTGTTTGATTATTTGATTGTACTACAAAATTGGGCAGTGAATTCCATAAAGGGATTATTCTTTGTGTATAAAAGAAATGCCTTTTATTGTTTCTAGGATATGTAAGTGATAATTAATAATTATGACTTCTGAGGTTATGTTCCCATAAATTGATTGACATTCCAAGTTGTGACAAAAATGAACTATCGGTTGACATTTTATGCATTAAGAGAAGATCTCCTCTAATCCTTCGCTGCTCCAAGGAATACAAATTTAATTCATCAAGTCTTACATGGTATTCTTTGTTATGCATATTTGTGACCATCTTGGTTGCCCTCCTCTGGACACCCTCCAGCCTATTTATGTCACTCCTATGGTATGGATTCCACAGGGGAGAACAGTAGTCCAGGTGTGGCATTACATAAGCCTTGTATAGAGGCAATACAAAGCCCCTGTCCCTTGAATTAAAACTCATTTTAATACAACCCAACACTTTATTTGTCTTATTTATAACATGATTACAATGATTATGGGAGACCAAGTCATTGGCAATTAATACACCTGGATCATTATGCTGTTCTAGTGATGTAAGTTTCTGATTATTTAATAGAAACTGATATTGCTTATTAGTTGAGCCTAGATGCATTATAACACATTTGTTGGTACAGTATTAAAGGACATTTGATTTATTTTTGCCCATTCTTCTAATGTTTTCAAGTCATTAAGTTTTCATCTCTCTTCATCATTTTTTTACCTGTGCTGCTAATTTTGTATCATCTGCAAATTTAATGATGAAACTATGTTTATTTTCTGTTAAGTCAGAGATAAAGATTGAAAACAATATTGGGCCCAATACTGACCCCTGGGGTACTCCACTGTTCACTGAACAAGGTTCGGATACATTCCTTCTAATAGATATGCTCTGTGTATGATTTTGTAGCCACTCTTCCACCCAGTTTGTTATAGTGGTGTTCATTCCCTTGTTCCTCATTTTATTTATTAATATATTATGGGGGACTTTATCGAATGCCTTACAGAAATCTAAGAAAATCACATGAACGAGATTGTTATTTTCTAGCATTCTAGTGATATGCTCATAGAAAACAAGGTTTCTGGATAAACTGGACCTGTTTTTTTTTTTAAACCATGTTGATTATGGTTAGTTAACCCTTTCTCTTCTAAATCTCTTTCTAGTTTTTCTTTAAGCAGTGATTCAAAAACCTTTCCCAGAATGCTGTCCAGACTAATTGGCCTATAATTAGACATCTCTTCATTTTTTCCCTTTTTGTATATAGGTGTCACTACCGCTTTTTTCCAGTCATCAGGTATATTGTGGTGTTGTAAAGACATATTGTAAATCTTAAAAAGTGGCTCAACTAACCAGTCTCATTTCTTTTAGAAGTCTCGGGTGTAACTTATCTGGTCCTGGGGATTTGTTTATATTTAATAATTTTATTTTTTTAAGGATATCTTCCTTTGAAAATTCAAAATTGTCTACAATGTTATTACTTGGTGATGGGTTTTTGCTTGTGTTTTTTGGATAAAAACAGTACCAAAATATTTATTAAATTCATCTCCCTTTGGTGTTGTTAGATTATTATTTTCTACTTTTAATGGCCCAATTATCCTGGGAGATGTTTTTTTTTTGTTATTAACATAAGAATAGAAGCTTTTCCCTCCATCTTTTATATATGCAATTTTATGTTCAAATCTATTTTTTCTGATTTAATTTTTTTTACATTCCTTTTGATTTTTTTTGAATGTCCATATATTAAAGTCAGCGTTGTTTTTTTTAATTATTCTATATGCTTTTTTCTTGTGTTTAATCAATTTATGAATTTTCTTCATAACCCAGCGAGGGATCCTTCCCTTTTTATTGTAAATTATCTTGTTTAGTACAAAAATGTCTTCCACCTCTAACAGTTTATCTTTCACTCTGTTCCAAAGCTCTGATACAGGGGGGTCCCATAGACCCAATTCCAATTATACAATTCTTGGCTAAGTGCATTAAAATGTGCCCTGTTATAATTTTTGAATACTGTTTTACCCAATTCGCATTTAATGTAAATATTTAAATAAAAAGTTATGACCATATGGTCCCTATTTTGTATTGGTACTTTTATTTTAATATTACTGATTTTGTCAGGAATGTCTGTCAAGAGTAGATCTAGTGTGTTATTTTTCCTTGTTGAGTTATCAATTAACTGATACAAGCCATTAGAAGTACATCACCCACCCTCCAATTTACACCTGGAAGATTAAAATCACCCAACAATATGACTTCTTAATAGTTTGATTTATTATTAATAGAATTCAAGATTTCCTGATGTTCATTTATATTGGAATATGGAGGCCTATAACAGAGCCCAATCAAAATTTTAGATTCATTTTCCCTTAATACTTCTATCCAGATAATTTCTGTTTCTGTTTTGTCACTCAAATCTATAACTGGTTTAAATTTAATATTGTCTTTAATGAAAAAAAGCTATCCCACCTCCTCTTCTTTCTATTCTATTTTCATAGTATGTTGTGTTGCTCCAAGATGTTGGATGTTGTTGTTCCAAGAAGAGGAATCACCCCACCAGGTTTCGGCTATAGCAGCTATATCGATGTTGTCCCTGGTTAGAACTATTTGTAGTTTGTCCAACTTAGTATTGTGTAGGCTCCTAGCATTTGTCATAAGAAAAGTCAACCCATAATTATTTCCCTTAGTTGTTTTGTTAGTTAATTTTTTAGCATTATTATTGTTAGACTGTACTGGAAGTCCATCCTTATCTTTTTGGCCTACTGGACATATTTCTCTCTCCCCTTGCCCCTTAGTCTTCAGTTTTTTGATCGATTTTGGTAAGGGTATCATAGAAAATACATCCCAGATACCTAGATCCCTGCCTACTTAAATGCAAACCATCATTGCCAAATAATGTGGGTTTGTTTTCAAAATTCTCCCACATCTTTATACATCCCACATTATATGTTAAACACCATCTGCATATCCAGTTATTAAAATTCTTAATATATTTAGTTCTTGTATAACTAGCTCTTGGTACTGGCAAGATTTCTGAAATAATAGGGGTTATGTTTAAATCCTTTATTGTTTTTATTGCAATTGTCATGTCCTTTATTATGTCTCCCACTTCCTGCTTACTGAAATCATTTGTACCCCCATGCAGCAGTACTGATTTAGGTTCTGGGATATTGTTTAGTACACCTGGTAAAAGCTGCGTAATATCTTTAATGGTCTCCCCTCTGTAACTGCAGCTGGTAATATTTTCTTTATTTCCCCTTGTAGAGTACCTATTGTTGTACTTTATCATAGAATCCCCTAGTATGAAGATTTGTTCCTGTTCATTATTATTTGATGTCAAGTTATCTGTTAATGTGACTATTGGGCAGTTAGGGGACTATGTCTCCTCAGTAACCACATTTATCAAGTCCCCTTGATGTGATGGAATTTCCTCAGTTTGATTTAAACTGCTTTCAAGGTTTGAGAAAAGATGTGCCTAATTAATATCTGTATTCTGTAGTACTGCTTGCTCTGGAGATTTGTCTTGCAACATGTGTACTCTTTCTTGGTTTACAGGTGACGTTGTTGATAGGGGTTGGGGGACACTACTGTTATGTAAAACGTGTGTACCTTCTTCATCAGTTAATTCTATCAGTGGGTCAAAACTATTATGTAGAACAAGAGTAAATGCCTCTGCCTTTCTCCCCTTTTTTATCTTTTTTAATGGTCTATTAAATTGTACATCAAACCAATCATTATTTTCTTTTTCTGGGGTTTCATCTCCCCTTGTTCTTTTTTTATTTAAAGTAGTTTTTAGTGTTTGACATGTATTGGGGGCACAATCGCTATGTGATGGAGTAATGAGCATAGTAGGGTTTATAGTTTCATGGTTTGATTCTTGCTGTCCCTCAATTGGTTTTGTGGAGACAGCCCTATTGGTATCAGTGTGGTCCTGCTCTATGACAATTTTCTCAATTAGTCCTTGCTGACTGATTTCAAGTGCTTTCAGTCGTGTATTAAACAAAGATATCTCAATTTGCATCTCATTGTTTTGTTTACATTTCAGGCAGGTGAAATGGGTTTCCAATACCAGCACCTCTGTGAATAAATACATGCCACATGACAAACAAAGCACCCCAGTTCTCCCTCTTAGAAGGCCTACCAGATCCATTATGCCTAAACTGACAATAATATCTTGGCAAAGGACAAAGTAACTTGGAATACCAATATAATACTCTTCTCAACTCACAGAATTATTTCAGATCTTCCTGTGATTTGCCCTCTTCCCCTCACTCAACACACATAACACACACCAACACGCATATCTCCGCGCACTGCAATGCTCACCCTGCTCACAGCAGGGCTCAGATTTATAGCAGGGATGACCCGGAAGTACTGTGCAGGGTCAGACACCCTTATAGCTCAAAGTGCTCATTTTAGTTATAAAATATTTAGCCAGCCCAGTGGCGCTGAGGGTTGAGGCGCTGGACGCCACACCTCGCACCATGCCGGCGACCCGTGTTCAGGAACGAGTTCGGGTTGTCGGGGGTTGGCCGGGGGAAGAAAGGCTGGAGTGTCCGGGGACAGCTCGCCTTCTCCGGGGGGAGGAGGGGACTTCCATACTGGCAAGCGGCGACCCCTGGTGGAGACTGGGGAGAGCGACGGCAAGCTGAGTCTCAGGGGGTATGAGTGGTCACAGGCGTAAGCCAGCAGTCAATCAGCCTCAGAGGCTGTTCCTTCACGGAAGGAGGGAGGGGGGGAGACATTGCGGATGCCAGAGGATGCCCTGACACTCAGGCACACAGCGTCCCTTGGGGGAACATGGGAAAAAGAACCCCCGCTGAGTCTGGATGAAGGAGCACCGAGCCGGGGTCCTAATGTACCAGCGCCCACCCACAACCCAAGACCTGGATAAGTACCCAAGATTCGGGGTCCCCAGACCCGCCCCCACCTGGGGGGTGTTCTGTGGCTCAATGATGGGATTGAGGGAGTGGAGGGGTGCTGGCAGGGGCAGGCTTCATGGGTGCTCCAGAGGGATTGGCTCAGTAGGGCAGGAAAAATAGAAATTTAAAAAAAATAAATAAATAAATATTTAAATAAACAGCCCCGTGGACTTAGTTATTAAAAAGAGGCCTTGCCAAGTCTAGCTTTTTAAGTAAATGTAGGCTTATTGAATTCCATCAACTCAACTGCATAGATAGGGTCTGGAAAGGTGTCTGTTGTAGTCAATCACAGCACAGACATTCCTGCAATGTATGATTTATACCTGTTTAAATCAAGAAAAGTTGTATGTAGTCACAGTTTTGCAAAAGATATCATGCACGCTGTGCATTCCTTGGACAATAAATGTTGTAAATCATTATTTAACCATCATGTCATTGTGAACATATAGCAATATATTGGATTACAACATGCAAAATATTACATTATCACATAATATTACCCATCATGTGACAGTGCTGAGACACAGTTATTGTTATGGCAGTTATTCTTCACAGTTATTCTTTAATAAAGGCTTGGTTGTGGTAGTCATATAATAACTACAACAACAACATGATGAAAATGCTTTAATCATAGTTTTAAACACATTGGGCTGGATATTCAAAAGGGTTGCGCCATGCACAATAGGGTTGCGTCTGCGCAAGACTAAAATTGTGCCATACTGTCATATTCAGCAGGAGGCAGTTGCGCCCCCCAAGTCATGCTGAGCAACAGCGCAATGCTAATGAAGGCATGCTCAACCAGAGGGGAAGGAACCATGCATAAACAGCACAGCCCGATATTCAGCCGGGCTGTGCAGAGTTGTGCAGGCACAACCCCCAGCCTGTGCCTGCACAACTTTGAGCAAAAAAAAAAAGGAGTAAGTCGAGGGCCACCCACAGGTGAGCTGCCGCATTTCAGGGCGCAACACAGCAGCTTCCTCCTGTGGGTGGTCCTCCACTTCTCCCTGTTCCCCAAGAGCCCGATCGTGGGCAAACAGCAGTAATCCCCCACTGGCCTGATCACGGGCAAACAGTAGTAATCCCCACCCCACCAGCCAGATCAAGGGCAAACAGTAGTAATCCCCACCCCCACTAGCCCAATCGCAGGCAAAAACAGTAGTAATCCCCACCCTCCACTCAGCTCCGGGACCATGGGCAACAGTAATCCCCACCCCACTAGCCCAATCGCGGGCAGAACAGAGTTTAACCCCCAAGACCAATATCCCTGGTGGTCCAGTGGACCGCCCAATCATCATGGGCATTAGAGTCAACCCCCAGGTCCAAGTACCCTGGTGATCTAGTGGCCCCCCACCCCACCCACCCACGGAGCCCCACCACCCCACTCCCCGGCCAGCTGGCGGGCAGCAGCACCTCACCTGCCTGCCGCCCCACCACCCGCCGACTGATCAGCTGGTAGGGCTGCACGCCCATTGGTTCAGAGCAAGAGCCAATGGGCATGCAGCCCATACTGCATAAGGCAGTCCAGATATGTGGGGTGGGGCACTAGATCACCAGGGTACTGGACCTGTGGGGTTGACTCTAATGCCCATGATCGGGCTTCGTGGTCCATTGGACCACCAGGGATATTGGTCTTGGGGGTGTTGAACTCTGTTCTGCCCGCGATCGGGCTAGTGGGGGGTGGGGATTACTACTGTTTTGCCTGCGATCGGGCTAGTGGGAGGTGGGGATTACTACTGTTTTGCCCGCAATCGGACTAGTGGGCAGTGGGGATTACTACTGTTTTGCCGCGATCGGGCTAGTGGAGGGTGGGGAATACTACTGTTTTGCCTGCAATCGGGCCAGCTGGGTGGGATTACTACTGTTTTGCTGGCGAACGGGCCAGGTGGGGGGGTTACTACAGTTTTGCCTGTGATCAGGCCAGTCGGGGGGAGATTTACTTCATGCTCACGATCAGGCTGCAGGGGGCGTCGGTCCCTGACGGCTGCTGCCTGGCAGGGCGCCAGGCGCAAGGCGTCGGGGGTCGGCGCACCTGCATGCTAATGGCATGCAAATAGGGCCATAAGTAGATGCAAATAGCCCCCCCACGCCTTGCATGAATTATGACCCCATTTGCATGTCACCTTTTGAATATTGGAAATTTGCACGTGGCGCAATGGAACTTGCGCCCTCACATCTTGAATGCTCCACTCTGACCACTTGCGGTGGCGCATGTTCCACTGCGCCATGCACAGTGGCTGTGGCCAGGGGGTGATATTCAAAGGAGTTGCTCAATAGCGCAACTCCGTTGAATATCGCCCCGGGCACAGCCCAGCGCAACTTTTTTGAGCAGCGCAAGGGCTTGCGCCACAGAATGGCGCAGTTTGAATATCCAGCCCTCTATACTTATGCATATGCTAACCACCTGGAGGCATACATCAGTATGTGAGTAGTAAGTTTTTAAAGTTCAGTGCTAGACCTACATAAGCAATAAAAAGAATAATTACTATGATGGTAATAAACCAAGAGAAATCAGAAGCACAATGTAACAAACAGATTGATTACTTCAGTTGTATTAGAACAGCAAATCATTAAGCCTATCCTGTAGTATCTTAGTATGTAACTCAATAAAATATATTTTAATGACACTGGATGTATAACAACTGTATTGAACTGTACGTAGCTTGATAAGTTTGATAAGCAGCACACTGTGCACCATAATAATGACCTGCATTGTACATTTATAAAAAATGAGTCAAAGTTTCTTGTTAAAATATATTGTTGATAATGCATACTTGCTTGCTGTCTCTGACATACCTAGCATTTTTGAAATAGGTCAGCTTTCCAGAGATTCATTTGTCATAAATGACAGCGCACAGTGCTGTATGAGCTGATTAGTCAGTAACAAGCCCTATCTTGTGGTCTTCATGCTCAGTGCTGTCATGCATACTGTGATCAACATCCCCCAGTCTGTCAATTTTCTACTCATACTCATTCACTGTATGTTGTAATGCTCCATGCCAAATTGACTGAAAGATAACATGATATTAATGAATGTCATCACTGAATTAATTTTGAACAGTGTGACTACATAATCGGTGCATTCAGCTGCTTCAAATGTAATCACAACACTGGTGCAATGCTAGTTCTATCATCAAAAGTCATTCATTGTGATTGCAGTTAACACATGCAAACCCAAAAAATGTAATCACATCCCGAATCCTTTGCAGGTTGCAAGCTGAACAGGTAGAGTGCAAATAACACGAGTTAGAATAATTACTAGAGTTGGCCTTCAGTTTAGAAAATAACTTTCAACGTCTGGAATACAAATCAATTGCTTTACAGCCCGTAAATGAAAACTGAAAAGGAACTGTCATCATTTTTAAGTCATGGTGGACTCAAGACCATGTATTTTCATGGATGATTTTAAGTTCAACCAGTGAAAGTACATTCAAAAGTATAACCTTACACAAACATTTGTTATAGCCTTGCTGCTGTGCACAGATCAAGTTGATGTTTTATTTCTGGCCAATTCTTCTCTGTCAGGAAAAAAGTCAAATATTGTAAGAAGATTTGACTAAGTGACACAGAATCAGTCAGCAGTAAACACTATATCAGCTAAACATACTCAATATGGACAGTGTTTGAAGGTGTGTATCGATAACTTCAATAACCAAGATGCCACATTTTGTCACTTTCTGAAGGCTTCTCTTAAATGTCAATAGTTCCATGTTGGTTGATTTCCCCCTAGCCTCATGGACATCCACTATCTGACTGTCTACAATATGTGTGGTACTCAGTCCAACATTCCATGATAGAAGGACATACATGCAGCATCTGAATGACATGGAATGATGACTTTGCCAGAACGCTCATGTTCAGAAACTTATCAGCATTGCCATTTTGGCAAAATTATTCCAAGAAAGGATAATGCCCTGGCACAGCATGAACTTGCTGGATGGTATTCTCCATAGTCAGGGCTGTGACCACCAGCAATGTTTATGACCATGTGTGCACATGATGGTATACCGACATTACAGAGAAACTATATCCACGAAGACCAATGACAAAATCAGCAGTTTGCTGTAATGGTCACTCTGGACAGCGACATGGCTTCACTGAGAATTGTGCCACCTCCTCTAAACAACTTCAACCTGGAGTTGATTATTTTA
This sequence comes from Neoceratodus forsteri, assembly GCA_016271365.2. NCBI lineage: Eukaryota > Metazoa > Chordata > Ceratodontiformes > Ceratodontidae > Neoceratodus > Neoceratodus forsteri. The sequence goes on from CM028133.1 coordinate 784,068,613, forward strand.
GAGGCCTGGAGGTATGGGGGAGCAGCCCCCCCCCTTTACCTGATGGCACAGTGCCGACTGTCGGCATTGTGTCATCACTGTATAGGTGGTCAACAAGATTTCTGTCAAACCGCTGTGGCGGAACTTAACACAACCACTATCTGTGGAGCAGTATCAACCTTTTTTCATGTTCTGTGTTCACCAATGCTGTGCAATTACAATTAGTGCATTTTTTAAATTTTTTTGTGCACGACCCATAACACATGAGTCATGACAAATTGAGGTGAACATTTTACGTACATCTAAATCATCATATTGTATGTCATCGGTGTCCACTTCAGCCGCTTCTGAGTCTATGTTGTTGAAACCAATGTTGTAATCATCTGGTTCAAGAGTGGTATCTTCAATGTCACTTTTCAAATACCTGAAATAATGAGAAAAATATTAAATCAACATACTGATGGTATGTTTGGTGTTGGATGGCAAGGGTGCCTAAGGGGCTGCATGGCACCTATGGTGGGCATGTCATTTGGAGGTTACCACACCCATGGCCACAATAGTCTAGCTCCTTTGCACAAGAGTTTACCTCTGAGAATGATATCTTCATGGACTGTGGTGGACTAGGAGAGGGTGGTGCTGGTGTGTCAGTGGCACATTCCACAGCCTTTTCCACTACATAGTTCTTTGTACACTCATGCATGATGGTAATGCTAGGATGAAGCAACAGTAGTATTTGCAGTGTATGATGTGTGAATATGCCATCATGGAGGCCTCAAGGTTGGAAACAGACTACACCAGCATAGGATGCAGAAAGGTGTGATGGGTGACTCGATTATTAGCAGGTTACATTTTTTTACCCTGCGGGGGAAGCCTGAGGTAAGGTAACGATATTGTTTCATGGCTCTAATAGATGGCTGGCATATACAAAGCCTCATTGGTGTGTCGTGGCATGATGAGGAGCACAACATCATTGTCCACATTGGGAATAATAACCTACCTATGCACATGGATATGATTGTCCAGGGGTATGTCACTGAACTGTGCAGAGGTCTTAAGCGGGTAGCAGAGATGGTGGTCTTTTGTTGATGTGCTGTTGGTCAAACACTGGTTGAAGGATATGGTGTGTGTGGGATGGGAGGATCCAGAGATATGGACAGTACTGCAGTGATAGCATAGTCTGAAAGCAATGTGTTGGCCATGTGTGACAAATGGTCATAATCTTTGGATAAAGTCTATGTTTCTATATTTGTATCATATCCACTATAACAGGATGATACATATTCTCTGTTATGTGCACTTACCTTGTGGTATGTGGAATGTTTGTTACATCCAAGGCCTGGCAAACTGGTGTTGGCACATGACTGGATGACTCTGTACGCATGTTATCAACAAGTAAGCTACCTGAAGTTAAAGCATATATTGGTTATTAAACAAACAGTATAACAGAACTGCATACGATGGACTTTTATGACAGTGACTCACTCTGGCACCGTTGTTGCCAAATTCTTTGCTGAAGTAGAACACAATTGTGGTGGGCATGGCTTGGCTCTGAGTTTAATGGTGACATAACCCATTAGCTCTGTTGACCCAAGGATTCAATCAATAATTTTTACGATCGCACCCAAGAAACTCATGAACTGAGCAGCATTTCCAACGTACCTCAGATCCAGGAGTGCAGCAATCTACTTAAAATTGCCCACAGTTTGCATTTCACAGAGCATCAGAGCACTGAAGTTTTACTCGATCTGTGACCCACAGCATGGTGTCGGCCGCAAGTGCCGATCTCAACTTGCGGCAAATTAATGACATGTTGGCAGCCGTTATGCAAAGAATGGCAGAAGTCACCCTGGCATCTAATAGCACCACTATAACAATACAGCAGATGGAGGTCAGGATGACCAGAACTGAAAACCAAGTTGCCAGAAATTCTGAGGCCTCAGATAACCACACAGCCATTATGAGAGAGCAGGAGCTCCTCATTCACCAAATGCAAAGTTAGCTGGACGATCTTGAAAATAGGAGCTGTCATAATAACTTGCGGCTCCTGGGATTCACCGAAGGTGCTGAAAGAGGGAATCCACTGGACTTTCTCTACAATTAATTGCCTGAGATACTTCAGCATGAACTGCCCCCTGGTATGGCAAGCAAGAGGTCCCATCAGACACTGAACCCAGCCCCTAAACCGGGCAAGAGGTCTAGGCCCTTAATGGCAAAAATTCTAAACTTTGCTGACAAAGAATGGATCATAGCCAGGGCCAGAGAGCTGGGAGCCCTATCACAGAGAGGACACAAGATCCTAATATTTCAAGATTACTCCCGAGAGCTCGCCAGCAGAAGGAAGGAGTATACTGAGGTCCGCCACCTGATGCACTAGCTGGGGATCTGCTTCCTGCTATGATACCCTGCCACCATGTGGCTGGAAATAAACGGGGCCCCTACCTCATTCAACATCCCCGAGGTCCTAATGGATTATATAAACAGAAACTGGCCCAAGCATGGCAGATCAGAGGGCCCAAGGCAGCACAATGCAGCAGCAGAATGCAGCAGTCCCAGGAACAACAATGTTACCCACCAGCTGCACACCTCTACAGTGTTCCCCAAATACCAGAAGCAAGTAGCAGACACCCAAGGCCTACCAATGCACTCCAGGAAGTGGCAGCAGTCTGGCAGGCATGCAAGGCAGGAGCCTCCCCATGAACAGGTTTGGGAGAGAGCCAGGAGGAAGAACAGATCACCGGAGAGGCCTAAGGGGATTTTCAGTCCATTTGCCATTAGGAATAGATACGAGGCTCTGGCCAACATTGACTCAGGTGGAACTGTAGACTTTCCTGAGTATCTGGAAGAAGAAGAAGAAATGATTTTGGAAGCTACTGTGACCAAAGCTGCATTTGGAGTTTGGACTGTGGAGGAAAGCCCTGATGCAGCTGCACCCCAACCCCAGGATTCACTAGAGCCCAAGGAGTCTGGCCATCCAGAGCAGGCACAAGCAGCATCGATGGTGAAAGGGGAGCCCAGCAAGGATAATCCAGCCTGAGTCAGATAAGTGTTCTGTTTGTTGTGTCTGGAGGATCAGGGCATAGGACAGACTGGAGAGGGGGACACTGAAAGTTAATTAGATAATCTCATAGGTTCTAAGACAGTGGACATACATAGTGGTTACTCTGCACCCACACCCCTCTTAACATAGTGACCCCAGGGAAATCAGCCTACTTACCTATACCCTGATGTACTTGAAATAACTGACAGGATACTGAGCAGTAAAAAGGGTAATTGTAAGGCTTTGCTGTAATAATTTGACTGTTGGGACAGTATTCGGATGGAGGGTCGGGGGGGACCTGGGTCTGAACAAAAAGATGCTGGTACGTATTTGGGGCAGGATATCTCATTAATGCAGAACCTGTAACCTATCTGTCCTGAATATTATGCTCAGGGTACTGAGGAGGTTAATGCAGCAAGTGAGGCCTGCATAAATACCCCTTGCTTGCTCACTAAAAGGGACACTGGTTTACATAGCATTCAAAGGTGGCCTTCAAAGGTAAGCTCATTACCTTACTGCACTTCACAGATAAAACACTGGGGTAGCCCGCTCATATCTCATACTAAAGCAAAACACAATCCAGGTTAGGGTACATTCTATGCTACTCCCCCCCAGTCGCAGAAATGCATCTAATACAAAAAGAGCATTCTTCACTAAGACAGGAGCACATCAGGTGCCAAGTACTATGCATTGTTAAAGGTGAATAATAAATGTATGCAAAATCTAACCCGAGGAGGCATGGGCAGAGGTGAGATCCGCCTTAACCATATCCCCATTTGTAAAAGTTACTGGCCAAAAATGGGACCTCGACCTCACAGAGGTACCCCAGTGAAGACCACACCCCCGGAAGAAGGGCAGGTCAGGCCTCAGGACACTTTGTGTCCCCTGTCTGTTAGACAAGTTCTGTCTCATGCATTTCAAGTACAAAAATTGTATATAAGTTGAGTTGTGTTATGTTCTTACTGTCAGAAATTGATCAGTCTTGTGATACTATGACTGTGGACTCAGACATGCCAGATTGTACCTTAAGCAACAGCCCTTCATTTTACTACCTGCCGATCAGTCATAACTGCCCCTACACCCATCCCACTTGTGTATTGTACCCAGCTGGTGAGTTCCCGCTCTCTTCCTATATGTGTACAACCCCTAGGTGGTGCTATCCTATGGGTTACTACCCCTGCCTGCATAACTATTCACAGGTTGAGGGGCCTGAGTTCGGTGAACGGGTGCCTCCAACCAGAGGAATGGTTTTGGGGTAGCATAACTGCTGTTGGTATAGCCCTCCTGGATGCTATAACCACCAACAAACCCTTCTAGTGGCCTAAACAGTTCAGTAACAGGACATTCACATTTACCATATAACAGTAATGATATGCCCACACTCCTTGCACTTACCACCAGGGCTGGATCTTCTGCAACTGCCCTGGAGATCCCTGGAAAGTAAGACCAGTGATGTAACAATATAATAGTAGTACTGTATCCCCACCAAGAAGGTATACACTAGCCAGTTTGAATGTGAAAACCCACAATCTGGTTTATTCAGGGGAATTGAACAAGGATGGGGTGAAAATCTAGTAAGTAATTGCCAATTCTGATTAAATTCAGGTAGATTAGCATGCACTGTAAGTCCCTCTGACTAAGTCCCACAACTCTGGGAACCCAGTGTGTTAGTCAGGCTAGCCTGAAGTGTTGCCCGGGGTAGGCCAACATTGCAGCTGTTGTTGGGACCCTTAGGAAGGAAAAACACAGTTAACATGCACTCTACCCAAATATTTGTAATCCGGAGCCGGATGGCTCAGTCTGATGCAAATAAACCCAGAACAAGAAACTCAGATGACACACACAAATGACTGCAGCTTTGTTGCAGGGAGCTACCCTGTTTTATACTCACACTATCCCAGACCAGTATGCAGGCCAGCTGAGATGAAGACCATGTGGTGTTGTACTGGATGGCCAGAGGAAGCAGGGCCTACATGACTCACCATGGTGGTCGCTACCTGTTCGGTGGTGTTGAGCAGGGGACCGAATCCCTGAACGGGTCTTTCGCCAGAAATGTCTCTGATTCGGGAACGGCAGCCTAGGCCGAGGTGGCAGGGCCCAGGCAGAGTGAGCAGTTCAGATGAAATCCATGATAAGTGCTGGAACAGCCTCCAGCTGACATGACAGAACTCGTGGTGGGGAACCAAATTGCAACCCATGCCATACATTCAGCACATTTATAACACTTAAAGTAACTTGCCACAGTTCAGATAAAGTACATTTGCAAATTGCAGCTTCTCTGCCCAAACCCTTTGATCTGAGACTCATTTCTGCACCTGACAGGCCAATCACTTCTGGAGCAAGTCTTCCGATCCACTCTCAAGTAGCTGCAACCACTTTCTTTCTTCAGACACAGGTCTCGATCAGGAAATTGGATAAAATCCAACTTTCACACTCACAGCAGTTCTTCATGCTGTAAGGTGTGGCAGGCAGATCAACACAGCCTTCCCACCAATTCTTCTGCACTCCTACACAGGACCAGCTGCTTGATGACTCAAGCTGTTCACTCTCCAAACTCCAACTCACAACTGACACACTGCTGCAGGCAGTTCTGGGCTTTCCCAGTGATCCAAAAGTTTTGGTTGGCTGAGAGAGCTGTCTGTCACAGAAAGGGCTCCCCCTCCAGGTCCATTTAGATACCAAACCTTAAAAACTACAATTCCTACAGAATTTTAATCCCACAAGACCTCTGGGGATAATCTCCATCTTAGGTCCACTGAGGTTCCGATTGGTCCAACACTGGCAGTTCCAGAACCAAAATGGTGGCTCCAATCCAAATGTTCTTGCTGCAAATGGCAGCAGGTTAGAAAAACTCCTTCAGCATTGTTATTATAACAGAGAAACAGTAAATAATCACTTTTCCTAACAGGGCTCCCTCTGCGTAATAGCGACTGCAGAATGGAGCAGAAATAAGGACTGTCTGACTGGTCGCAAGCCTTAAATACTTTGACCCAGTCCAGACTAATTTTCTCACACGGAAAAATAGTTCTCTTAAAGAGAAAGGCATGGAGGCTTACTATAGCACTCTCATGCAGACACATAAGGGTATCGTAGACACAAGACACCATCCTGACAATGGGCATTCAACAGCCCAGGAAGACATTTTTAGGAACCCCTATTTGTAGGGGGTTACAAGTGCAGCATAGATAAACTCATTCATCCCTGCCTTCTAGATAATGGATGACATCTCACTTGTTACCTGAAAAGAGGAAAAAGGTGTTAACACACCAGAAGAGAGTAGGGACCCACATAGCCTTTCTGTATGAAACAAAACTGATTATGGGTGACCACTCATATTTGGTACGAGATTGGGTGGGGACAGAATTGCATGCTTTTGCACCCACCAGGAAAAGAGGGGTAGTCATCCTGCTGCACGAGGCATTTCCATAATCCCTAATAAAGAGCAGATCAGACCCTCAGGGCAGATGGCTCCTCACATTAATGGACACCCCCAAAGGGCAAGTGTTAATGGTGAATGTGTATGCTCCAAATGAGGATAACCCCTTATTCTTCCTAGCCTAACCACCAAAATCAAAAGTATGGCAGAAGGGAACATCCCAATAGTAGCTGGGGGGACTTCAAACTGACCCTTGTCCCTATTCTTGATAGAAGTGACATGGGGAAAGAGGTCCAACCTTGGAGTATACAGGTCACTCTGCGGTTGACCACAGAATTCCACATGGTGGACATCTGGTGCTTGTTACACCCTAAAGAGCGCAATTACCCATTTCAGTCTGGGGTACATGGTACGTTCAGCAGACTGGACCTGGCTGATCTCCCAAACTATTACTTGTCAGGCACTTGATGCCACCATCCTTTCCACAGTGATCTCTGATCACGCCCCCATCCAACTACACTTAGCGTGCCCCCCCACCTCATTCCCCTATCCAGAAACTAGATCCCCTACTGTTCAGGGACTCAGACTTCCTACCATGGGTTAAAAAGGAGGCTGAGATATTCCTATAGGAAAATATGACCTTTGACACATCTGCTGGAAATATGTGGGAGGCATATTAAGCCACCATGACAGGCAAAATAACTGGATTTGCATCCCATAGGAGGAAAAAAAACAGACAGCAGAAACTGAAGGAGCTAGAAAGGGAGTTAGCTGTAGCTGAAAAGGAGTACAAGAAATGAAAATTACGTACCTACCGTAATTCTTGATCTTCCTGTGTATCTTCACCATTCATCACTGTTGGGTGTCTGCTGGAGACAGGCACCCCGCTGGAGATTTTTTTTATTGATTTTTTTTTTTGGAAGGAGTAGCCGGTGCTGTTGACGCTGCCTATGAGGCCAATGCACTGCGTGGCACTCATGGGTTGGCCAGAAATGGACATTGGGTCCTCCTCCACCTCAGTTCTGCATGCTGGAGAGACAGAAGGAAAGAAAGTATAGAGAAAAGAAGAGCGGGACAAGGGAGCCCAAGAGATAGCAGAAGTAAAAGGAGCAACTGAAAAAGAATAAGCCAATGAGAGAACAGAGAAGAAATGGGACCTGAGAGTTATGGACCAGGAGGCTCCAGTCCCTGAACGACCAAGGGGGAAGGAAGAAAGAGAAGAAGGATAGAAAGAGGTTTTAGGGAGCACAGGATGAGTGAGGAGGAGCCAGGACCCATCAGGGCAAGGTCGATCAGAAGATCACCAGGGGATGATTCAAGGAGACTCTGAAACTTTGGAATTCTGTATGGATAAGGCCACCCCAGCTCTGATCCCAACTTCCTAGGGGAAAAACACACTCTTCACCCCCCTTCTTGCAGTTACCACAAGGAGAATACAGGTTTTTGAGGAGGGGGGAGGGGAAGAGAGAGAAGGAACCCCTATAAAAACACACCATCTCCACTGGGGAAGGTAAGCAAAAAGGGATGGCAGCTACCCCCTCACTCAGAAACCCAATCACCACACCCACAGCAGTGGGACTGCTGACCCGCAGCTGACCCTGCCAGCTGCCATCGGCTCAAGAGTCAGCATGGGCCATAGTCACCTGAGCTGCAGGAGGGGGCACGTGAGGAGGCACAAGTGTGCTAAGCCATGGGGAACCCTCCAGTTCTGAAGAATCAGGCCTCCAGTCTCGATCCACCTCAGAATTGTCCACCTCCAAAGAGGAGATGATAAAGAAGGGCTCCAGGCTGGCAGCCCCGTGGGTTCCCCTCGTGGCACCGTGATCCGGCCCCGCACCCTTCACGGCACCTCCCCTATCACCGGAGACACAAGCGGCCCTGGGATTTGAAGTGGCACCGAGGAACACCCCATGCCGGGACCCGCAGGTGTGGGCCACAATAACAGGGGGGCCTGCACCTCCGAAGAGGTGACTGCCAGAGCAGTGCTCCCGGCCCAGCCCTGAACGGGGCTGGACTGGCCCTCCAGCACCACAGTAGGAACCTCCTCTATGGCAAGGCATGAAAAAGAGGAGTCTCCTGCTTCACTGGACCATGTAGGCCTGGGAAGGGACCACGGAGGGAGGGTAGAGTGTCCTCATTTGGACTGACATGAGTGATGATGCCCCCCAAAGGTTGGCAGAGCCCTGCCGATTTTCAAAGCACGGTGGTCCAAAACTCACCGGTCCATCAAGAAGCAGGCATCACAGGAATCCATGTCATGATGCGGTCCAAGGCAGGAAAGTTAAATGTCACGTCGGTTGGTAACAGATGTCTGTCGGCCGCAGGGACAGCGACGCATAGGAGGCCGACCCATTTTTTTCAACTGCTTCTTGTCCCAACGACCAGACATGATGCGTACAGTAACTGAAAATAAACTAGACAAAGGACTCAATGCTGTAAATAAAAGTAAAGATCTTACCGGGATCTGGAACGGCGTCGGGTAGGCAGCAGAACTGAGGCGGAGTCGCACTGGAGAAATAGAACTGCGTTGAAGGCTTTGAGGTGTCGACTACTACTAGGCTGTGCAGAGTACTCTTGAGCAGGGGTGCTGTCTCGATGGTGGGAGAAGCAGAACTGAGGTGGAGGAGGACCCAACAGCCATTTCTGGCCAATCCGCGAGAGCCATACAGTGTGTCGGCCTCATGGGTGGCACTGACGGTGCCAGCTCCTCCTTCCACAAAAAAAAATAATCTCTTGTGGGGTGCCTGTCTCCAGAAGACACACAACAGTGATGAATGGTGAAAATTGACACAGGTAAGATCATGCATCACCCATTCCCATATTCTGTGATAGGCCTCAAAGTCCTAACCCTATGTATGGAGACAAATTAATTAATATTGAGAAAGGCTGATATAGCCCTCCTGAAGATTAGACACATCTATTGGGAAGGGGGAGACAAAAGTGGTAAAGTGCTGACATATCAGCTACGCAAGCAGTAAGCTAACAGATACATAGCATGACTTATGGACCCACAAACTCATATAGTACAAACCAAACCAGCTGAGGTAAATTGAATCATGACAGCATTCTACACTGAGCTATATACCTCCTCCCGAACAGAAAACAAAGGAAAAAAACACACATTTTTTTACACCCTCTCCCTACCCAAGATCTCCAAGCACCAGAGAGAGAGAGAGAGAGAGACTTGGCACTCTTCTCAGTGTGGAAGAAGTGCACAAAGCACTCATGTCTCTGAAAAAGGGAAAGGCTCAGGTGGGGATGGCTTTCAGTAGATTTCCTTCAGGCCATAGCCCCCCTAATATCCCCACTACTATGCCAAGTATACCCAGAGACAGAGAAACAAGGCTCTCCCCCCCACACTAAGGGAGGGTATTATAACTGTCCTTCCTAAGAAAGAGAAGGACCCCACAGCAGCAGCTAGCTATCACCCTATCTCCCTTGTAAGTACTGACAGCAAGGTGTATGCTAAGGCCCTTGCGACCAGGCTGAACCCACTGTTACCCTCACTGATCCACCCTTCTCAAGTCGGCTTCATACAAGGTAGATACAGTACTGATCATGTCCGCTCATTAGTCAACCTAAACCAAAACGTTACACACAGCCCAAAAAGTTGACACCCCTGCAGCTGCACTAGCAGTCAACTACAAGAAGGCATTTGATTTGGTAAAGTGGGACTATCTCCACTCGGTCCTAGAACATATGGGTTTCAGGCATAGATTCTGTTCTGCCTTCACCGCACAATACACCTCTCCCCAAGCATGACTCCTCACCAACTCCCTCCTCTCTGACCCCTTTCAGCTGCACAGAGGGACCAGACAGGGGTGCCCCCTATCACCCCTCCTGTTTGTCCTGGCAGTTCAGATGCTAACGTCGGCCATACATCAAGAACAGCACATCCAGGGACTGCGCATAGGAGGCAATCATGACGTATGTGGATGACCTTCTCATCCCCCTTGCAGATGGCCAACACTCAATTGAACCAATAATGGAATTCCTACACATATTCACAGACATTTCTGGACTCAAGGTCAACTAAAATAAAACAGAGATCCTCCCCTTTAACCTGCCCTGCCAGCCCCAGATGCTGCCCCATCACGGCTTGCAATGGTCCCAAGAAGGATTCACATATCTGGGTATTAAGATAGGAGCCACGCTAGATAGCATGTGGGAAAATAACTTAGGTCCCTTGCTGGGGGAATGCAAGGGAGAACTGGAAAGATGGTCTTACCTCCAACTAACCATGGCAGGCAAAATTGCTGATTTTAAAATGTCCCTGGTGCCCAAGTTCTTTTACCTATTCTCTCATATCCCCCCCTATCCCCCCACCGTATGGTACCAGATAATAGATAAAATAGTAGACTCCTTCCTATGGGAAAATACCAAGCCAAGGACCAATCACAATAAACTTAGTGCACACTGGAGGGAAGGAGGATGAGGGCTCCCATGGACTGAAGGGTACAAGATAGTCTTCCACAACTCACGAGCACTGAAATGGTTCAGCCAGAGCTCGGACACATCCCCCCAGTGGGTAACTATGGAACAAGTATAGGGGTACACTCCTCTATTGGTATCTCTCCTATGGTCAGATACCCCAGGCATAAACTCAGCATACCCTTCTACATGCCCCACAATTCATTATTAGAAACAACTGCACAAGAAAGATGGGCCCCCTAGGTCTCTATCCCATACTCCCTGTGACAGGGTTGAATAGGATTGAATAGGGCCCTGTCCCAGTTGTTCTGGAGAAAGATTTTAAATGCAAGGATTTGTTCTATTCTCTCCTTTTCTGTCTCTTCTCTGTCTGGTTGCACAACCAAATTTTCTCATGAGACGTAGGATTTGATCACCCGACAGTCTTGCAATTCTCTGCCTCTTGCTATCTCTCTACCTTCTCTTGCTGTTCTGTCTTTTCTCCCCCCTTGCATCTCTGATGGCATAAAAATATATGTGAATCATTATATGGAAATGTAACTGATACTGGTATCCCTCTGTTTAGAAATGTATATAGTTTTATTGTTGAAATGATTGCAAAAAGCTGTTTGGAACTCAAGGGGTTAACCTGTTTGCAAATTCTCTGAGAAGCTGTAAGCAAGAGGTCAGTTCTGGGTCACAATGTTCTTTTTGCTATATTTGTTGAAACTTTCAAGAACACTATGTGAGAAGCATGCTGTTGTCTTAATGAGCGGGGGTTGCAAAAACTTATAAAAACAGAGCTGCAATTTCTTGCAAGAGAAAAACACAGATACTGAGATTGGAAATTGAGAAGAAACCCAGATGGACTTTCTCTGTTTAGACTGCCTTTGTAAATAGTTATACTGAATAATTTAATTTTTTATTTTACTGTTATTACAAAAAAAGAAATCACTTGTGAATTTTACAACTGTTCCTGGTTTTCCTACGCTTCCTGACCCGTGCCTCGATGACACCCCTTATGGTGGAACCCAGGTCTAAAGATTGACAGACAGACAATATTCTGACCTCAGTGAATAGAACAAGGGATTATACTACATTATGGACATACTAGTACCCAACACCATGGTGGTACATATGTTTCAAAACATCCAGCGGAAATGGGGCCTCCCATCCACTGACTTCTGGAAATGCCTACAACTGAGGGACGCAGTAAAATCTCACCTAACCCCTATAAAAACCCAATACAAGAATTCCTCACACCTAACTGAATGGCTTAAGCTATCCAAGGGCACTGCAGGAGCCATATACCTGATAGAGACACCCTCCCTAGTCAATCATCAGCATCAAAAAATAAATGGGAACAGGCACTTGGCATAGGCATCTCTGACAGCCAGTGGGAACAATGCTGGGTTTTGGTTCACAAAGTCCATCGGGACGCCAGGAGCTGTTTGACGGTACTCAACAAAATCATGCACTCATGGTACAGTACCCCAGTGATACTGCAGAAGGCCAAGCTCCTCACCCAGGATTACTGCTGGTGATGCCAACAACAGAGAGGGGGCCTCCATCATATTCCATGGGCATGCCCTGAAATTGACCCCATCTGGAAGCTAGTGTCTCAAAAAGCCAGTAGTACACTGCAAAAATCCATACCCCTGTCTGCACCACTGTTACTGCTTGGACTGTGGTCAGAAGCAGCACATTTAGTCACTCACGAACTGTGGTGGCTATCACTGCTGAGTATGCAGGTGAAATGAACATTACTCAGAAACTGGAGAAATCCTTGCAGCACTAGCAGCGGTATATAAGATGGATAGGCTCTCACATATAGCCCTAGATCAAGGGGGAAAGTTTCAGTGCTAGGCCCTATACCTGGCATACCTAGCCCCCAAAGCAGGCATAGGGTAACTGAATTACTGGGATAATGGCAGGATTACAAAAATGGTACTGTAGAAATAAGCAATGGAATGGTAATGATGTGATAATATAACAGGACTGCACACAAATCAGATGTAAATAGTTGTTTTTGATTATCTACAGTCTGTTGTTAAGACTGCATTACTCTGTGGGTATATTCCCCATTACAGACAGATCACCAAGAAATGACCACTAGAAGGTATGATGTTCTGCTATCAATGAAGCCCTGGCAAAGAACCAGCAGTGCTACCTCCTCATGGTTAAGGCCTCATACTACATAATAGCAGGTGTATTTAAATCAATATTCTAGCAAAACATGTTTTAGCCTTGATAATTCCAGTCATAGGTGAGTAAAATGCTTTGATATCCCACACTGTTGTACTAGTACCGTAACCCTGTAAACAATAAAAATATTTATTGTACTGTATTGTATTGTTTGGAAAACCTAATAAAACATTTAACTGAAACAAAAGGAACACAATTGTGTTTCCATATTAACAAATACAAATCCAGTTCAGATGGTACTTAATTGTGACCCATCACTGGTGAATACATTTCTAAATAAAAATACAATTGAAAAATGTTTGGCTGAGGACTGAAAATGTCAATATAGCATTCAAGTTATTTTCTAATACACGCGCCAATAGGTAAAAAGTTTGCTGATGTGTTGATATCGATAATGTCAGGATGCGTTCTCAACATAGAGGATAATAACTGGGCTGCTGTGAACTATGCTGTAATCTCCTCAAGCGGTTGCCATGCCAACCATGTAAACATCTTGAGTGTAGCTCGAGAGGTTTGCGATCGCCATGGCTACCAGAAGAGGAGATTACAACGTGGTTAACAGCAGAAGCCTAGTCATTGTCTTTTACACTGTCTGGGTTAAGTCCATTTTTTTTGTGACGAATATTCTGTCACTAAAATTTAAAAGTACCATTGGTAGAGGTTTAGCAGGCACGCTTAAACTACCGTGTCAGGGTGAGTTTTAAAATAGTGTGCATTCTACAGTGAGTTCGGTTCAGAAAAAAGAATGATGCTGGTTACTTCTTTTCTATCTTGTAATCCCACCGGTCTGACATAGGCAAAAAAGGTTTACAGATTAAATGTCAGAACGGTGAGATTACAAGATGAAAATAAGATAGCAGGCGGTGAATAATTAATGCTCCCCATACATTATATGGTAATGCAGACAGTAAGAGCAATCAACATATTGTTATTGTACAGTACAGTTTTTATTTCATGGGCACTTACTTACTGTGTTTACCTGTCACTTCCACCTGTATTGAATTGTCTATGTCTTCTGTCTTTTTTTTCTCTGTGAACATAAACTAATTTGAACATGATTCGAAGTATGGGTTAGTATGGGTTACATGGTGAGTAAGTTGATAACAGAAACATGTGACACACATCATACCTGTGGAAATCTAATAGGAATTCAGCAAAATATTCACCTTTCTCAAATCTCTTTTCAGATTTCAGTGCTGTCCACTAGTCATAGGCTAAGTCTAAACTGACAAACCTTTCACTGTAATCATGTTACTGCTGTAAACAATGGCATTTAGTGGATATTTGTGAACTTATGGGTGGGAGACTGCATCACTGTGTTTCAGACATGTCTGTCACAACTCTCACACCTACAGTATGCAAAGAAAACTGCAAAGAACTTAGAAAGTGATTTACTCCTGAAAGTTGACGAAACATTTGATCAAATCCCATTAACACGTGATGGCAAAGGTTGATGTTCCATGATATGAAAAACATTTACATTGTGATTATAATATAATTGTATCTGAAATTTAAAGTGCAATGTGAAAAGTCACTTTTCTACTGTGATGCAGTGGTGGATAGCGTGTAATTTCTCAAACCAGAGATGTAAAGTGCTGTTGACTGTGGGTAGCTCAGTGCTGAGATGACAACCGGACTACTGTGTTCTTAAACATATCAATGAAAACAATGAAACACACTGCAACAGTAAAACATGATGTGACCAGTGCCAATAGGGCTGCATACATATTTGTTTTTTAATATTTTTACACCAAATTTTAAACATAGCCTTGTTATGACCCTACCTCATGAAGAAGGGCAGAAAACATGTTCAACTCCTTGACTAACAGTTATTTGCGCAGGGACTGCAAAATCAACTTTCAGGATGCAAAAACACATTTTGGACAGGAGTTGAAAAATGACAGCTGTCCAATTCATGAGTTGCTGTAAAGAAATAATTGAGTTGTAAATTTTGGGTACAAGTATTGAAAATTACCAAAGTTATAAGCCTACATTCACAAAATTCAATGTAGGTTCACAACTTTATTGTTTTTTAATATTTTTACACCAAATTTCCAACATAGCCTTCTTACGACTCCACCTCATGAACAAGGACAGAGAGAATTTTTAACTCCTGCCCAAAAGGTGATTTTGCACAGGGCTGTAAAATCACCTTTCGGGATTAAAAAAAAAAATCATAATATTTTGGCCAGAATTTGAAAAATGGCAGTTGTCACATTCATGAGGTGCTGTAAAGATATAGCTATGTTGTGACTTTGGGAGGAAAATATTGAAAATTACCAAACTTATGAGCCTGCATTTGCAAAATGCAACATAGGCTCATAACTTTGTTGTTTTTTAATATTTTTAAACCACATTTTTAATATAGCCTTCTTATGACACCACCTCATGAACAAGGGCATTGAAATACATTGAGCCACATACCTATCTCTTCAATTCACAGCTGGGCTTTGAAAGGAGAAAGTCCAGAGGGGATATTGCTAAGCTTAATGGAGAAAAGGGAGCATGTGAGGAGGAGGACCCTGTAAAGGCATCTATCCTAAATAGATACTTTTGCTCAGTATTTACTGAAGAGAAGGTAGGGCAGGGCCCACAGCTCAGCATCATGGACACAGGGGGGAGGGAGGTGAGCACTACTCCCTTCACAAAAGAAAGGGTCCTACAAGAGCTTGCTAAGCTCAGCGTGGATAAGGCAATGGGACCTGATGGCATACATCCCAGGGTACTTAAGGAGCTAAAGGAGGAACTAGCAGAGCCATTAGCAGAATTGTTTAGTGAGTCTCTGAGCACAGGAGAGGTCCCAGAAGACTGGAGAAGGGCTCATGTGATCCCACTCCACAAGAGTGGTAGCAGGAGGAGGGGGAACTACAGACCGTCAGTCTTACCTCAGTAGTGGGCAAGATTATGGAGGCACTCCCTTAAGGAAAGGATAGTGCAACACCTGGAATCCATAGGGCACAGGATCCAAGACAGCATGGGTTTACAAAGGAAGGTCCTGTCAAACTAATCTCATAGATTTCTTTGACTGGGTAACCAGAGTGGTGGACCAAGGGGGAGCAGTTGATGTCGCCTACCTTGACTTCAGCAAAGCTTTTGACACTGTTCCACATAGAAGATTGATAAATAAGCTAGTTAGGCTCGGGGTGGTCAGAAGTTGGTCAACTGGGTGGCAAACTGGTTGACTGGCAGAAAACAGAGAGTGGTGGTAAATGGTATACAGTCAGAAGAGATGCAAGTCACAAGTGGGGTACCTCAGGGATCAGTCCTGGGGCCAGTCCTATTCAACATCTTCATTAGTGACCTCGCAGATGGACTAGAGGGTAAGGCTTGTCTGTTTGCAGATGACACCAAGATCTGCAACAGAGTAGATGATCCAGATGGGGTGGGCAGAATGAGAAGAGATCTGGATAAACTAGCAGAATGGTCAGAAGAGTGGCAACTGGATTTAATGCAAAGAAGTGCAAAATCATGCACATAGGGAAGAGAAACCTGAAGCCACTTATAGGCTGGGAGGAGTTGCTAGCAGTCACAAAGGAAGAAAGAGACTTGGGCATCATCATCACTGATGACCTAAAATCATCCAAGCAGACCTCTAAAGCAGTAGGTAAGGCTAGGGGGTGTTAGGGTGTATTAGTAGGGGTATCACAAGTCGTAGAGGAAGGTAATAATCCTCTGTACAAGACATTGGTTAGGCCCCATCTGGAGTACTGCAGTATTGGAGGCCACACCTTCACAAGGACATTAACCAAATTGAGGCAGTCCAGAGAAGGGCAACCAAAATGGTGCAGGGACTGCATCAGAAGACATATGAGGACAGATTAACGGAGCTCAATATGTATACCCTTGAGCAAAGGAGGAGAGAGGTGATATGATCGAGACATTTAAACACCTTAAGGGCATAAACAAGGTGAAAGAGTCTAACATGTTTAAATATAAGAAAATAGCAGGACAAGAGGACACAGCATGAGATTAGAGGGAGGCCGATTAAGGGGGAATGTGAGGAAATTTTTTTTCACAGAAAGGGTGGTAGATGCATGGAATGGCTTACCACAAGAAGTGGTGGCTATGAATACAGTGCAGGGCTTCAAACAGGCATGGGATAGGCATAAGGGAGCAATACAAATGACTATGAATAGATAGGTCACTGACAGAGCAAAGGCCGATGGCACATTTATAAGGTAGAAAAAGAAATGGGCAGACTGGATGGGCCTTGCTGTCCTTATCTGCCGACAACTTCTATGTTTCTATGTTTCTATGAAGAGTGAAGATGAGTCTGCAGTCCAGAAAGGACTACAGTGTTGGATCCTGATGGGTAAGTAAGGGCTTGGGGGAGTCTGGGGTGGTGGTTGCTGAGTGGGAGGGTTGGGTAGAGGATGGAAATGGTGCAAAAGACAGCAAAGTATGGTTTTCTTTTTACTGGTTAAAAAAAAAGATGGAGGATCCTGATCACGACACTGGGGGATTGGGCACCCCCAGTGTCACTGCTGCATTTCTGGGAGGAGGGTGCTGAGAGGGAGGGTTAGGGGAAAGGGATAAAACAAATATATACGGACGGTCATGAGGATCCCTATCGCGACACTGGGGGATTGAGCATCCCCAGTGTCATTGTTATGTTTCTGGGGAGGCTGACAGGGAGGGTTGGGGGGATATGTGTAATTAAATAAAAAGGAAATCAGCGGTCACGGTGAAACACAGCACAGTCCACTTTGACTAAGATAGCCACTGCACTATAATGTGCTAGCAGTCGCGTATGCGGAATACAGTTTGGCAGCCATCTTGGACATGGTGGAGTGTGTCATATTCCACTGTGACTGCCGACAGACAAAAAAGTAGAGCAGAGTGACTGCCAATGCTGACAGCGAGTGGAGTACTTCACGGGCATAGAGGCAACTATTGAAAACTCCAACATGTTGTTTGGTTTTTTGATAGTAAGAGGTCTACAGGGCTATGCCCACTGCAACTCTTAAACCACTGCATCAGTGAAACAGAAGCAGTACACACAGCCACAACACACACACCACAACACCCACACAACAACCCAAACACAACAGAAGACAAATCACAAGACACACCCAGCGAACACTTTTATTGGCACAGCACTGTGAGGCTATAGTCCTGTTTTACAGAAAGTGATGACATGATTACATGCAGACATTGGATACGTAAATGATGACACGAGGCACAACATCAGGTTGTCAGAATATATAAAGTGCATGTCCAGAAATAAAGAATTTATCAGCAGAAATGGACTACCTGGACCATCCAGTCTGCCCAGATGTTACTCATCCTATCTGACTCCACAGACCCCAACTGGTGTCTGGCCACTATCCCTCCTCTTTGATGGCTCTGCAATATATCCCTATGTTTCTCACATGCATGCTTGAAGCCCTCACTGTCAACGCCTCCACCTCCTCCAACAGCAGTCTGCTACAGGCATCCTCCCCCAGGTGAAGAAATATCTCCCCATATCACTCCAAAACCTACCCCATTCAGCCCCACCCCATTTCCCCCATCACTGCTATCCCACTCACCCAGGACTCCAGTTCTGTATGCTGTCCAACCCTCTGAGGCACCTGTAGGCCTCCACCAAGTCACCTCTTATTCTCCTCTCATCCAGGGTGCATGTGTGGAGCTCACACAGGGCTTCTTGTGCTATTCCCAAATCATTCTAGCTGCCCTCCTTTGAACTGACAACCCCCCCATCAACATCCCCTGGAGGTTACTCCTCCAAAACTGCACACAACACTTTATGTGATGTCCCACATGTGAGTGCCACAGTGGCAACACAATCCTACTCATCCTGTCAGAAATACCCCTCCCTATGCACCTCGGTATCCCACTATCTTCACCCACCACTGTGTCACACTGTCCTGCCATCCCTAGGCCTCCAGACATGACAATACCTATGTGCCCTTCCTTCTTAATGAATGCCAATGCCTCCACCCACACCCAACATTAAGCTCCTGGATTCCTATGCCCTCGGTGCATGACTTTGCACAGTTGGGCACTGAACAACAACTGCCATGCTCTTGATCCCTCCTCGAGTTTCCTAAGATACATGCGCATTCTCTGTACCCCCTCCTGAGTGTACACCCTATTGAAGATTTTGGTATAATCTGGAAAAAGGCATACCTCCCCTTCCTGTTTCTCTGCCATGTTACTTATGAAGACATTGACAAGTACTGGTCCCAGTACAGAGCACTTTATCACCCTGCTTCTCGCTCTCCCATCCCATTTGAGTGAATGCCATTAACCATCACTCTGTGTCTCCTATCCAGTAACCAGCTTCTAACTCAATTCACCACTAGGCTACTCTGTTTCCTTATCAGCCTCCTGTGCAGAACAGTGACAAAGGGATTGCTAAACGTTACATAGACCATGGTCAGTGTATTCACATGATCTATTTCCCAGGTCAACCAGTCAAAGAAATCTATGAGATTACTTTCCACGCGCCACTGACCACAACCCTCCCCCTAATGAATCCATGCTGCCTGTGGTGTTGCAACACACTGGAATCAAGACACTTAACAAGCCTTTCCTTTAGCAGGTTTCCCATTAGTTTCCCCACCACCAACATATTGCTATATATAAGGCCTATAGTTGCTAGCCTTCTCCCTGCTGCCACTCACATGCAGAGGGACCACGCCAGCTCTTCTCCAATATTACAGAACTATGGCAGTGTACTGTGAACTGTTGACCAAGGCTGTCAGTGATGCAGTTACCACCTCTTTGAGTTCTTTCAATACCCTTTGGTGTATCCTATCCTGTCCCTTAGCCTTGTACACCTTTAGAGCTGTAAGTCCACTCATGACTCTTTCTGCTGAAAATGTAATTGTGTTCAACTCACACAACCACCCTGCCACCCTCTGTTCCTGCTACTTACTGGTAGTCTGGTGCACTTCCTACACTGTGAAGATTGAGCAGAAATACCTGTTCAGGATTCCAGCTTTTTATTTGTCCTTTTCTACGCATTCAACACCTTATGCCCCTCAAATCCTCACCATCCACTTGCTTTCCTCTTCTCTTTTATGTATCTGAAGAAGGGCTATCCATTTTAGTGACTGCTTTGGCTATTCTTTCTGCTGTCTGTGCCTTTGCTCACCTCCAAGCACAAAACTATACAATGATATGGGGTATGGATGGGGTTGTTATGGTCCGGGTGTTGTGTTCCACGTTGGGTGGTGTACAGTGTGGTGTGTGCCACAGCTGCACCTGTTCATCGGCCATGACAGACACAAATTGTTTGCCTACACAGCTGATGTTATGGCTGATGCAAGCCATCATCACTCCTATCTCCTAGTGTCCAGTTACATCTCCCCACCCACTATCAATATCACTGTAGAGACAACCATTAACACATACTTTATAATGTAATGTTGGTCCTCCTCATAGCTATACATAACATTTCACATTCAATGGTGTCCTGTGGCCACCACCCCTAACATCAATCTCAGTATAGATCAGCAAGGACATATCAGAAGATTTGGCCTTCATAGCTGATAACAGTCATCCTCAGGATTATCTCCTTGAGTCCTGTGGCACCCTCCCCCACCACAGCCAGGATACATCACAATGTAGAGGCTACCATCAACATCACCTATGCAATGTCACTTCTCCACATACTTTCACATTCCCTGGTGTCCAGTAGCCCACCCCTCAAACACCCAAACATTAATCCCACTCTTGTGAATAAAATCATGTGCTGCACTCAGAGTGTAAGGGTCTTGATCAGGGACACAGCTTTAGTGGCTCTGGTGGAATTTGAACCTGTAAGTTCCTGATTGGTAAGGTGGTAGTCAAATCAGTGGTCCCCTTGGCCTCACTTT
Source organism: Neoceratodus forsteri (assembly GCA_016271365.2). Taxonomy (NCBI): domain Eukaryota; kingdom Metazoa; phylum Chordata; order Ceratodontiformes; family Ceratodontidae; genus Neoceratodus; species Neoceratodus forsteri. The sequence goes on from CM028133.1 coordinate 784,089,446, forward strand.
CTCTCATGGCACCCCAATTATACCATGGCTCTGCATCTTCAATGGCCAGGACATTATTGGAAGATTTGGCCTTCACAGCTGATGACATTCATACTCAGCATTATCTTCTAGTGTCCTGCAGCACCCCCCCACACACACACACACACACACAGCTACGATAAATCACAATGTAGAGACTACCATCAACATCATCTATGCAATGTCACTCCTCCACATACTTTCACATTCCCTGGTGTCCAGTGGCCAACCCTTCAAACACCCAAACATTAACCACACTCTCATAAATAAAATCACATGCTGCACTCAGAATGTAAGGGACTTGATCAGGGGCACACACTCAGTGACTTTGGTTGGATTTGAACCTAAATATTCAGGATTCATAAGGCTGTGTTCAAACAATTAGTTGACTTGGACTCCTTTACTCACATGGCCCACCCCATGCACCACTTTTTGGATGGGGGTATACCCCATGGCAAAGCCTCTTAAATGACCAGGACACATAGGAAGCTTTTGCATTCATAGCTGATATCACAGCTAAGGCCTGTCATCCTCTGGACTGTCCCCCTAGAGATAAAGAAGTGTTCTCCTTTATAGAGTGCAACTAGTATCTACTGAATAGAAACATAGACTTTGATGGCAGATAAGGACTGCTTGGCCCACCCAGTCTGCCCATTTTCCTACCTATTGGATAAGCTGCAATTCCTAGTTAACCAACAGCCTACTTCCTCCTACCTCCCACTAGAATTGCTTTATGTCTGTCCCATGCATTCTTGAATTCCCCCACTGTTTTTGACCCCATGACCTCCTCAGGAAGGCCGTTCCATGGATCCACCATCCTTTCCATGAAAAAATACTTCCTCACATTGCCCCTGAGCCATCCCCCCCATCTTCAAATTCTGCTCCCTTGATCTTACATATCTCTTTTTCTGAAAGATGCTACCCTCTTGGACTTTGTTGATTCCCTTGAAGTACTTAACGTTTCTATCATGTCCCCCCTCTCCCTTCTTTCCTTGAGGGTATACAGTACATATTAAGCTCCTTTAGTCTCTCTTTGCATGGCTTTTGGTGCAGATCCTGCACCATTTTAGTTGCCCTCCTCTGGACAGCCTCCATCCTGTCTATGTCCTTGTGGAGATGGGATCTCCAGAACTGCACACAGTATTCCAGATGGGGTCTCACCAACTGTCTGTACAGAGGGATAACAACTTCCTGTTTTCTACTGGTGATGCCTCTCCCTATGCATCCCAGTATCCCCCCAGCCCTCCTTACTGCCTTCTCACATTGCTTGCACACCTTTAGGTCATCTGATATGATTACCCCAGGTCCCTTTCCATTTCTGTTGTTGTTAATACCTCCCCTCATATTGTGTACTCTTCCCCTGGGTTTTTATTTCCCAGGTGCATTACTTTGCACTTCTTTGCATTGAATCTAAGCTACCATACTTTTGACCATTCCTCCATCCTTGCCAAGTCCCTTCTCATCCTTTCCACTCCCCACCCCTTGTGTATCAACCCTGTTGCAGATCTTTTGTGTCATCTGCAAAGGTGCATACTTTCCCTTCCAGTCCCTACTGAGTGGTCCTCTTAACCCTAGCCAAAACACTTATCCCAGTCAGCATCACAGGGGCATACAGTCATTAAAGGTGTAAAATCTGGGGCTATAGCTCAGACAAGGAGACAAGAGCATTTAAACTTCAATCTCACATTATTGTGGGCATTAGGATGCATCATGGGACATTATATGGTAGCACAGATTGGGCCATTAATATGAATTGTGATCTATCTTTAATTTATGAAAATAACCATCACATGTCCTTTCACTGCTGTTCCTTATAGTTTGTATCCGTAAGGTTTCCCAGTCCCTGGAGTCCAGTGGCCCTCCATTCCCACTTTCACAGATCCACCTTCCTGGACATTGAGCTTCCATACAAGACCATACACACACCATGATTTAATGAAATGTATAGTCCTAATTCACTGATGTTACTGCCATCCACACCCCACACCAAAACCATCACCATCACATCTTGTCCCATCACTTGTATTCCTTACAGCTTTTATCCATAATGTTTCCCAGTCCCTGGTGTCCAGTGGCCCTTCCTCCCCATGGCTGCAAATCCACCTTTGTGTACATGCAATTAGTAATCCTGATTGACCCCTGTAACTGCTGTTAATTCTCAATCACAGCCATTAACTAGGGCTGTGCGAATACCTTTTTATGAATATGTTGCTGAATATTCAGCATTTGGAAGCCAAGTATTTGGGTATTTGGATATTCAAAATGCTTATCTCTGCTTTACAAAAACCTACAAGAATGCACTTCCCCACCCTTTCTTTGCTCAGTGTCCCCCCAGGAATTAAACATTTACCCCATCCCCCCACTGTATGCACCCACACAATATGTTAAATTTTATTTTCTGTCCCACAATGGATGACCAGCACATGCCACCCACCTCCACAGCCACCTGCCATGTTGTTCAGCAAAAAAGTGCTTGTCTGCACTATACAGACTAAGTATTTCCCCCTTCCCCCCACCCTGACATTATCTATATTTCACCCATCTACTCCCACAGTAGCCATGTGGCGGTGCTCCAAAAAGGCAACCAACCCATTCTCCCCATTGGTTGGTCATTTAACGATCGATCGTGGTTTTCACTCAGCTTACAGGAACCCAGCTAATCATGTGATCAGGCTGGGTTTCCACGGAGACAGAGTGAGCGTGTTCATTCAGTAGAAGGCTGTCAGCTGTGGAGGAGGGCAGGTTGTGATGGTTGCCTTTTTGGAGCACTGCTACTTGAGTGCTGGGGGTGGAGGAGGGAGAAATAAGGATACTGTCATTGTGTGGGGACAGGGGAACACTTGATATATGTAGTGCAAACAAGCACTTTTTGTAGAACAACATGGCAATTGTGCCAGTCATCCACCGTGGGATGGAAAATATAATTTAACATATTGTGTGGGTGCTGGGGGGAAGCGGGGGGATCAGCTGTGGATAATGACTGCTAGAGATGCAAGGGTGGGGACAGGGTCTTTTTGTGTTCCATTTTCAATTGGGAATGAATAGTAGTTCCTAAATAAAAATAGTGCCCTATTTTTATAGCGCTCCCGAATATTTGGGAGCCATACTATTTGTGGTGTTTAGGGAAATACTCTTTGGTCCTTACACAGCTCTACTATTAACATCACATCTTGTCCCCCTCTTACAACTTTTACTGATAGTTTCACAGTCCCTGTTGTCTGGTGGCCCTCCCTCCATACAATTGCCGATCCACCTTCCTGTGTCTACAGTTTGTAGTCCTCATTCACTCCCATTACTGCCATTCATTTCATCCCCTCCACAGCTATTAGCATCATACTTGTCCCCTCCCTGCTAGTCACGACAGCTTGGTTTTCTAACATTTCCCAGTCCCAGGTATTCCAGTGCCCACCCCACCTTGATTTCACGGGATAGTGTAGCATCCACACACCAGAAGGATTACTGTGAAATTGTTGTTGAAATCATGCCGCTTATCACTTCAGCCAGCCATCATAAGAATGAGAGTGATGGAACAAGCATTCACTGCCATTCTTTGGTGGCCAGCTAAAGGCATGAGTGGCAGGGATTTGATGGTCACCGTCAAACAAATAGCTATGAAAAATCAGTCTGCTGTGGCAGTGACATCAGTGGTGGGGCTACTGGACAACAGGAAATGAGAAATTGTACAGGTCCAAGCTGTCATGAATAGCACGGAGGGGACAAGATGTAATGGTAATGGCTGTGGGGGGCAATAACTGGAAGCAAACTGACTTTGAAAGCTCAAAATCAGAGCTTGAGGACAATCAGCCAAACAAACTCCTCAATGCCGGCCATGCTGACTGCCAGAAAACCATGCCAAGAGCTGCCACTGGGGAAACAAACGGCAGTAACAGGACTGAATGATTACTACAAGTTGCAGGTACAGGAATGTGGGTCAGTGGTCATGGGGAGGGAGGGCCACTAGACACTGTAGACTGTGAAACTTTATCGATAAAAATTGTAAAGAATTGCAAGGAAGGGGGCAAGATGTCATGTTAATGGCTGTGGGGGAAGTGAAACAAATGGCAGTAACAGGAATCAATCAGGATGACTAACTGCATGTACTGTACATGAAGATGGATTGGTGATCATGGGGAGGGAGGGAATTGGACACTAGGGACTAGAAAATATTATGAATAAAAGCTGTAAGGAATACAAGTGATGGGACAAGACATGATGGTAATGGCTATGGTGTGGGGTGTGGACAGCAGTAACAGGAGTGAATTAGGACTATAAATTGAATTAAATCATGGTGTGTGTGTGTGTGTATGGTCATAGATGGAAACTCGATGTCCATAAAGGAGGATCGGTGATCAGGAGGAGGGAGGGACACTGGGCAGCATGAAATGTAAATGGTTATGATAGAATTAGTGGAGCAGCGCAGAGAAATACAAGATATACAAAAGTATCATAAATAAATGAAAGAATGGTAAAAACATTACAGTAAGTAAAAAAAAACTTTATTTTTAACATACCAGAAGTGAATCTGAATACTGAAAGATGAAAAGGACAAGTTCAATCACTTCTACAGTGTGACTACACAACTTCAACTAACACAAAGAGATCATGAACGCGCAGCACAGTGCTGAAACAGACATAAACAAAGAGATGTGCAGCTACTGTACATGAAGGGGGAAGGGAGCTCTCAATACAAAGCCTACCACATTTTCTGTGGATCTACAACAATGATAAAATGTATTAAATAAAAAAAATAAGCCTTTGCTGAGAACAGGGTTTGCAGAACCATAAACCGGAATAAACTGGAATTCAAGCAGCACAAGTACGGCAGAAGATGAGGTAAGTGAAAAAGCCCTTCCTGAATAACTAGTACTGTATTGTATTACAGGAATAATAACAGGGTCCAGAAACAGCTGAAACAACTTTACAGACTGTGATATATGAAAATGATTTCAAAGAAATGGCATGGGGCATGCAGCTAAGGTGGAGAGTTTAATTTGATCTCATGAAAGTGCTGATTATGCACAGAATGCAAAACAAGACATATGTTTGTACCCTGATAAGTGACCAGTATGGTTATGAAACTTTGCTTTCTTCTAAACATAATCTCCTGTACCTCTACAAAACAAAATAAAACTTTTAAACATTTATAAATTTGAGCCGGTAAGTGAGTCCTCTTTTCAAACTTTCAGTGTAAACAGGATTTGGAGCAGACTCCTCCTGCTGGTCTTTTTATTTGTAGGTATGTGGCCACATAGATTTCCTGTTCTTCAGGTCATACTGAGAAACACAGACTACCACAGGTAAGGACTACTTGGTGCACCAAATGTGCCCATTTTCCCCTGCCTATAGTATCACTACTTGATCTCCAGATCATTCACCCATCCTGCCTTCTCTTTCCCTATGATTCCCTTACGCCTAACCCAAGCATTCTTGAATCCCACCACTGTTTTCGCCATGACCATCTTCACTGGAAGACTGTTCCAGGATTCCACCATTCTTTCTGTGCCAACGTATTTTCTCACATCTCTCTCTCTCCTAAATCTACCCCTCTACAACTTCTTATTGTGCCCCCTTGTCCTTGAGCACCTTTTTTCTAAGAAATACTTCCCTTCTGTATTTTATTTACCCCCGTGAGGTATTTAAAGGTCTCTATCACATCCCCTCTCTCCCTCCTCTCTTCCAGGGACCCTGCACCATTTTAGTTGCCCTCCTCTGGACCACCTCCACTCTGTCTATGACCTTCCAGAGATATGGGGCCGGATTCTCAAAGTGCTGGAAATCCCTCAGCTGCAGGGAAAACTCAGCACAAGTGGATTGCCACTTGTGGAACTGCAGTTTCTCCCGCAGCTATGGTATTCTCAAAAGTGGAGCCGGTTTACAACTGGCTGCATGATTTAAGGCAGCTTGCAAGTGGTGCTGCCATGGAATTCCCCACAGCTGGGGAAAAATGTTATGGACAATGGGACTACCCGTTACATCTTCCACAACTGCTGCAGCTGAGAATTGAGTTGCAGTGTGGGACGTAGTCGCAAAACCATTTGGGAATCCAGCCCATGGTCATCACAACTGGATAAAGTACTCTAGGTGGGGTTTTACTAGTGATCTATACAGAGGCAAGACCTCTTCCCTCTTCTGCTGGTGATACTCCTCCCTATGCATCCCAGTATCCCACTAGCCCTCCAAACTGCCTTGTCACACACAAAATCCAAAACAGAGTTCGTGCTCCTACAAATCCAGGCAGGTGCAGCAAGGGTGACTACCCCAATAAGTGAGACACAAGATCTAAAGCCTCATGCGGAGACAAAGTGCTGGGCTTGTGCTTGCTCAGTGAAAAAAGGTTGTATTTTGGAGCCTAATAAAGGATGTTCAAAACTTTACTAGATGTGGAATTGTTTCATTGTGAGTGCAGCTTTTGGATCTTGTGCCTTGCCACAGTCTGGCCACGTTCTCATCATCCGATATGATTAATCAATGCTCTCTTTCCTGCTTGGTAGTCGTCAGTACCACTCGTCCCAGTTTGTATGCTGCCCCTTGGTTTCTGTGACCAAGTGCATTACTTTGCCATTTTTTGCACTGGAACCTAGATGCCATACCCTTGAGCACTCCTCGAGTTTTCTCAGGTCTCTGCTCATCCTTTCTACACCCCTTTGAATATCCACCCAATTGCACATTTTGGTGTCATCTACAGAAAAGGCAGACCTTCCCTTCCAGCTCCTCTGCAATGTTACTTGTAAGGACATTAAAGAAGACTGGCCTCAGCACTGATCCCTGAGGCACCTGCTGGCCACCCTTGCTTCCTTGGAGTGAACTCTCTTTACCACAACCCTCTGCTGCCTATCCCTTGACCAGCTTCTTACCCAGTTTACCACCTTTGGACCCACTCCTAAGCTACCTAACTTGCCTACTAGCCTTCTACGTGGAACAGTGTTGAAGGTATAACTGAAATCTAGGTATGCCATGTTCTGTACTCCACCCTGATCTAATTCCTTCATTTGACATGATCTCCCCCCATGAATCCTTGCTGCCGTGGGTCTTGTAACCCATTGGATTCAAGATTTCCACAATCCTTTCCTTTAGCAGAGACTCCATTAACTTTCCCACTACTGATGACAGGCTGACTAGCCTATAATTGCCAGCTTCTTCCCTGCTAACCAAATTTGGGAAGTGGGACTACATCTGCCCTCCTCCAGTCCTTGGGAACCACTCCTGTTTTCAATGAGCTGTTAAATAGGACAGTCAGAGGTGCAGCCAATACCTCTTTGAGCTCTCTCACTATCCTTGGATGCACCCCATCTGGTCCAATTGCTTTGTCCACCTTCAGATTAGGGAGTCCTTTCAGGACTCTCTCCTCTGAAAACGGGCAAGTGTCCACTTCCTTTCCTCCAGTGCTCCTGTTACATTTATGTGGCCCCATCCTCTTCTTCCTCTGTGAACATTAAACAAAAGTATTTTTTCAGGATGTCTGCCTTTTCTGGTCCCTCTCAGCACAGTCCTCCCTTCACTTTTTAATCTTATGATCCCACCCCTGGTCTTCCTCCTTTCACTTGCCTAACTTTAGTTTGCACCTTTGTGCTCCTTACTGCTCTCCCTGCTTCCCTCTGTTTCCCCGATACACCTCCATATCCTCCTCCCTCTGCATCGTCTTATACCTTCTGAATGCTATCCTTTTAGCCTCTACCTTTTCCATTAACTCTTTTGAAAACCATAGCAGTCTCTTTTTCCTCTTGCTCTTGCTCACTTGCTTGACGCACAGGTTTGCTACCTTCCCTACTTCCTTTTTAGCTTCAGCCACTGTTCCTTCACTCTATCCAGATCATCCCCCCGCAGGTAATTTCTGAGGCATTCACCCATCTTTTAGAATCTGCTCTCCAGAAGTCCAGGACCCTTGCCCAGCCATCCTAATACTGAACCACACTGTATGGTGATCACTGTTCCCTAAGTGTCTTCCTACCTTGATGTCTGCAACATTGTCCCTGTTAGTGAGTACTAGGTCCAGTATTACCCCATCATGAGTGGGTTCATTGCCTGGTTACCTCAGGAACATCCTCTGCAGGGAGTCCAGGGATGTCCCTGCTTCTAGCTGAAGCTGCAGCTGGGAGGTTCCAATCTACATCCGGCAGACTGAAGTCTCCCACCACCGGCACCTCCCCCTTTTCTACCTTCTGACCAATAGCTACCACCAGTACCTTATCCAACTTCTCCCCCAGTGCTGGAAGTCTGTAGATCACACCAGTGTGACTAGAAGCTCCATTCCCCATCTCTAGGCTGACCCATAGTACCTCTGCTCCCCACTGTATTCCCTGTATCTCCATTGGTTTTATGACTTCCCTCACATAAAGCACCTCACCCCCTCCTTTCCTTCCCACCCTGTTCCTTCCAAAGAGAATATACAGTAGCCTGGTATGGACATGTCCCAGCCATGGTTTGCAGTGCACCGTGACTCAGTAGTGGCCATGATATCCAGGTTGGCTTCTGCCATTATGGCCTCTAGGTCAAGAGTCTTATTTCCTAAACTTCTAACATTCGCACGTATGCCCTTCTGGATTTTGTTACCACTCTGCTTGATACCCTTTTTTCCTTTTTGCCCTCTCTCCTTCCCTCCTTTCTTTTTAATGCATCCATTCTCATCCACCTTCATTTCTACCACCCAGCTTCCTTTATTAATTTCTACTCCGGAGGATTCCATTCCCCTTGGGTTCTCCCTACTTTCTACTTCAGCCTGTTGGGGGGGGCTGTTATTGCCTCCCCAATTTCATCCACCACACCTTTCAGCTAGTTTAAATGTTCATCAAAGTAATATCTAAACTGTCCACTGAGGACTGCAGTTTTCCCCTGGATGTATGTATGCCATCACCCCTATAAAGGCCCTTATCTCTCCAGGATGTGGATCCCCAGTCCCCAGTGTAGTCAAACCCCTTCTCTCTGTACCATTCTTTCAACCATGAGTTGAAGATCTTGGTGTGGAGATCCCTCTCTTCCCCCCGTCATAGACAGGCAGCACATCAGCGAAAGCCACTGAGTGTGCTTCCTGCGTAAGACCCCGTCCCATCTCCTTAAACTGTCCCTGCACTATCCAAGCCCTGTCCCTAGCCAGGCTTCCAATGTAGCACCAACCATAGAATAGCACTCATTATACATTGATATTGTGCATTTCTATAAAGAACACACAACATTTATTTTTAGAAGTTCCCAGAAAACAATATAATATATCAAAGTTTGTGTGTAGGACATTCTGTACCCGGCAACACTCTATCTAGCTGACATGCATTTGGCTTTGCTACTCCAAATACATCTGTCCTTGAGAACATTTCTAGTTCAATGTCATTTTCATTTGAGTTATTGATATTTTCTATTTAAAACTACATATATCACCCAGATAACATTTATTTAAAAAAGGAGTTTTCATTTTTTGATTACCTGTTTATAATCACTTCTGTTTTTTGCCTGCACCCTTTAACTGGCTCCATCCCAGCCCCACCCCCTGCCTTCCTCGAGTACTTACCTCTACTACCTGGACTCTATGGCTTACTTCCATGGTGGGGCCATTGGGGCTTCTCTAGCCCCCTGGGCTTCCTGCAAGGTCGAGGCAGGTGCCTGATTCAGTAGTGTGCGGCCTCCAGGAGTAGTGCATCTTTATCATGCATCAGCTATAGCTATTTTCTGTTTTTGGTGCCAAACTCCTCAAGGATGCTTCTGATGAGGTCATGTTTGATGTGCCCATGCTTGTGTATGCATGTCTGAATGTCAAACAATGTCCCTGCCCATTCCTGATTGGCTCCAACTTGCACCCCATCACCACCCATGGTCATCCAGGTGGTGGAAGCATAGCGGCGCGCACTTAACCACCTTGCTCAGAGGAGGACAGAATCCAATGGGATACTTAGTCCTCACCTCCCCATCTGGTCCCCCATAACCCAGGCTTTTTCCCGAACCCGGGCTGTCAGCATCACAAGCAGTAGCTCTTCTGCTGCACCAATGGGCTGACTAAAATGCGATCTTTTCCACTTAAACATAACTTGCTCAAGAGAGTTACACCTGCCTTTTGTTCTATTCTACCCCTTATCTTTGTAACTAAGAACCTTTATCTTAAAAAGCATGTGTCTCTCAAATATCTAAGTTCATCTTGTTTTATTTTAAAGTGTACTTTTTGGTAGATGTAATCATCAGCACAGGATCAAAGGCCCATGTGTGTAGCTCACGCTCAGCTAAGCTTTTACTCTTACCTATAGTGGACACCATTGGGCTAGAGGTCACTAAAGCATAGGAATATAGAATCTGATAGCAGATAAGGGCCGCTGTGCCCACCCACTCTGCCCATTTTAGTTTTATTTTTACTGTAGACCCAACTTGATGTACAGCACTATCTCTTCCCTCCTTTTCGTACCCCTACAATTCCCTTGTGCCTATCCCAGGTATTTTTGAACCCTACCATTGTTTTCACCCCCCTCCACCTCCACTTTGTGCCCACACACTACCTCCGCATTTACCTCAGTATTTTTTTCCTTTGGTAACCAGGTAAGGCCCACTAGGCATAAGTGCCTGTTTTCATGGGTGACCTGAGAGCACAGGGAGGTTAAGTGACTTGCTCAGAGTCACACAGTATGCAAGTGGAGGTTGTGAAAATATAACCCAGGTCTGCAGGATGTACCAAGCTCATTCACAGCATGTTACTCTACCCTCTAGGCTATATTTCCAGTAAAATGTTGATATTTAGCATGCGCTTACAGGACATTACATCTCCTTCTTATTATTATATTAAACTAAAATGACTATATTGTCTTTGCATGGCATAGCTATACATAATTTAAGCAATGAACATCCTTCAAGGGTTACTTGTCAAACAGATATCTAAATTATGAATAGAAATTATTTTTTTATTCAAACGTACTTTGCTTACTGTAAATGATTAGCTAAATCATGTCATACTTGAAAATAGGCATTTAATTGTCTAGTGTACTTCCTCGGTCACCAAAAACCAAATGAATGAATAAATGAATAAATGAATGAATGCATGAATACATGAATACATGAATGAATGAATGAATGAATGAATGAATGAATGAATGAATAAACTAAACTGCTTACTCTGTAACACTACATAGAACAGTCCCATTGTTAAAATTAATGTCTTCACAAAATCTCTTGTTTCATGATGACTCTGCCCAGCTGAGTCATTTTGTGGCAGTCTCAGCTGAGAGATTAATACTGGTTACATAGATACATAGACAGTGTCGGCAGATAAGGGCCTATGGCCCACCCAGTCTGCCCGTTTGAGCTTGTAAGTTCAGTTTGTTTTCCTAGAAGTCTGTTGCCCCTTACCCCTGACCTCCAGAATTCCTTTATGTCTATCCCATGCATTTTTAAATCCCGTGATTGTTTCAGTCCCCACCACTTCCTCTGGCAGGGTGTTCCACTTGTCCACCACCTGTTCTGTGAAGAAATTCTTTCTCATGTTTCCTCTGAATCGTCCTCCTCAACTTCATCCCATGCCTCTAGTCCTGGAACATATTTTCGCTTAAAATAGTGTTTTCCTGCACCCTGTTCCTCCCTGTAAGATACTTGTATGTCTATCATATCTCTCCCTCCTCCCCAGCCAGTTACCTACCCACCACCACTACTGTCCTGCCCACACCCATATTCCCCAGTTTGTGTAATAGTCTTCTATGTGGCACAGTGTCAAAGGCCTTGCTGAAGTCCAGATAGGCCATGTCCACTGCCCTCCCGATCCACCTCCCTAGTCACCCAGTCAAAAATTCAACGAGGTTGGTCTGACATGACTCCCCTGTGAAACCATGCTGCCTTGGGTCCTGTAGTCCATTGACAACCAGATGTTCCACCAATCTCTCCTTCAGTAGTGCTTCCATGATCTTCCCCACTACCGAGGTGAGGCTGACTGGTCTGAGTTCCCTGCTTCCTCTTTGTTCCCACTTTTGTATAAGGGGACTACATCTGCTGTCCTCCAGTCTTTGGGTACCTCCCCTGTTTCCAGTGATCGGCTAAACAGGATAGCCAGAGGTTCAGCCACCACCTCTCTTAGTTCTTTAAGGACCCTGGGGTGTACCCATCTGGCCCCATTGCTTTATCAACTCTTATTACTTCCGGTTCCTTCAGGACCCTTTCTTGTGTAAAGGGACTTGTGTCCATTTCTGCACCATTCTCACCCTTGTACTCCCTTCAGACCCATTACCTCCTCTTCCTCAGTAAAGACTGAGCAGAAATACCTGTTCAATATGTCAGCTTTACTGTTGTCATCCTCACGCTGCCCCATCCTCCCCTTCAGTCCTCACTATCCCTCCCTTTGTCTTTCTTTTTTCACTTATGTACCTGTAAAAGGTTTTGTCCCTTTACCCACTGATTTTGCAATGTGTTCTTCTGTCTGAGCTTTGGCTTCCCTACTGACCTCCCTGCCTCCCTTTGCTTCTCTGGTACTTCCTCTATCCCTTCTGCCTGTGGCTTTTTGTATTGCCTGAATGCAATCTTTGGCTTCACTTTCTTTGCTACCTCTTTGCAAAACCATAATGGTCTCCTCCTTTTCCTCTAGCAACCTGCTTAATGCATAATTCTGTTGGTCTTATAATCCTATTTAAATACTGCCCACTGTTCCTCAACCCTTATTCCTGTCCCATTCCCTTAATGCCTCTTTCAAGTATCTCCCCCATTTTCCCAAAGTCTGCCCCCTAAAATCCAGGATACGTGGTTTTGTGTGGTTTGGTTCTGTTCTTTCTGTGATTTCAAACCACAATGACTGGTGGTCACTGTTTCCCAGGTGCTCCCCACTGTTACCCCCATCACACTGTCCCTGTTGGTGAGCACAAGGTCCAGTATTGCCTTCTGCCGAGTTGGTTCCATGACCAGTTGCTTGAGGAAGGCACCTCGAAGGGATTCCAGGATAAATCTGTTCCTAGTTGATGCTGCTGCTGGGATGTCCAGTCCACGTCTGGAATATTGAAGTCTCCAACCAGTACTACCTCACCCTTGTCTGCCATCCTTTGGATGGCTAGCATCAACTCCTATCTGTTTCTTCCTCCTGGGCTGGTGGTCTACAGACCACATCTGTGTGGATGGCTGTCCCCATTTTCCTTTCCAGCTTAACCCACAGTATCTCTCCCCATTTTGTTCCTCCTGGATCTCTGTGGCCCTTATGTCATTTTCACATACAGTGCCACCCTCCTCCCTTCCTGCCTGCTCTGTCTCTTCTGAATATGTTGTAGCCAGATATGGCCATCTCCAGTCGTGGTTATCATTACACCAGGTTTCAGTGATGGCCACAATGTCCAGGTCTGACTGTACCATGACAGCCTCCAGATCTTCCATCTTGTTGCTAAGGCTCCTGGCATTTGCACAATGGCTTTCCATGATTTGACCTCCCTAGACTGTTTCACTGTTCTACTCCAGCCCCTTCCTTGGTTGTCATTTATCTCTGGTTCTCCTTGCTGTCTGCCCTTCTGCTGAATTTTGCCCCTTTCTGCTTATCCACCTCTTGGGCACTAATCTCCATCTTTTGCACACTGCTTTGCAGAGATAGCCACTCCTCTGGTTCACTGGTTCCACTGCTAGCTGTGGGGGGCTGAGCAAGTAGGTACCCTCCTTGCTGGCCTGCCACCCCCTTTGCTAGTTTAAATGCTTGTCAATGTAGCATTTAAACTTATCATTGAGTGCTTGGATTCCCCTCCAGGATGGATGCAGGCCGTCAGGCTTGAACAAACCTCCATCCCTCCAGGTGGGTCCCCAGTCACCAATGAATCCAACCCTTCCTCACAGCACCAGTTCTTCAACCATGAGTTAAAGTTCCTGGTGCATGCACTCCTATGCTCTCCCTTGCCTCTCACAGGTAGTACTTCTGAGAAAGTGACTGAAGTAGCTACTTGCTTGAGACCCCTTCCCAGTTTCCTAAACTCTTCCTGAACTTCCTTTGGCTCTCTATTTGCCAGGTCATTAGTATCTAGGTGGATAATGACATCCAGCTCACCCTCCCATCTTGCCTTCCCAGTGATCCCCAGGATCTTCCTTCCATCCCTCCATGTCGTGGCACCTGGTAGGCACCTCACTTCCCTGTCCTCCCCCTCCTGTGTTCCTAGCTGGATCCCTCTTATGATGGAGTCCCCCACCAGGATTTGCTTCCTCCTCCTCTGGGGTCCACTGCTTTCCGCTGAGGTCACCTCCTTGGCTAACCTCCACATCCTTTCCTTCCACTTCTCTGGTACCTCTATTTGGTTGTCCTCATTTGCCAGTGTGGCATATGAGTTCTTGAGTGGAATAGGATCTGGGATGTGCCTCTGCCTGACTGCTCTAACCCTCCCTGAGCCCACTGTCATCCAAGTGCTCCTCATTCTCGGCATCCTTTGAGGCAGTTGCATTGGACTGGGTGGTCCCTGAATAGGGATGATGGTACTCCTGACCCAGTTTACTTCTGCTCTGAGTCTGGCTACCTCATTCCACAGTCCAGAGAGATGCATGCAGATAGGGCAGCACCTCAGTGTCCAGAAGGTCTGCCTGAATATGGCTGCCCCACAGCCACTGCATTGCACCACTCCCCACATTATACTGCAATTCCACTACTTGTCTGCTACTGAAGCTCTCCTAGTTCCCTTTTTATTAATTTACTGTACTAAAAATCCTGCCACTGATCCTCAGATAATTTTTTTTTTAAAGAAAAAGAAACAAATAAATAAATGAGTCAAAACACTTGTCGTGCTGAGGGTGGGCTTCTTCCCCTTATGCCCCTCCTACTTCACACCCCTTACTATATCCTGTGTTTAGCTCCTGTCAATCAGATTTAACAGGGCATATAATTAAGTGTTGGGGGAAGGGCAGGGGGGGTGAAAATTTGGTTTAGGTGTCAAGAGCAGCATCAGGGATATAACTTGGAGGCACTTGTCTGTCAGTTTCCAAAGTTGATTCTTTAGTCTTAGTCACTTCCAAGCCCGAAGAAATTATTTTTTATGAAGTGTAACATAGAAATATAAAACCATAGAAATGTTCAGCAGAAAAAGACCATTGGTCTATCCAGTCTGCCCTGTTTTACCCTATCCTGCCCTGGGACCTACTGTCTCATCCAGTTATTGCCCTTGCCCTCCCCCTTGCCTCTTGCCTTACTACTTCCCTTGTGTAACTATTAAGCCTCTTACTGGGTCCCAGCTGTGTTTAAAACCATTAATAGTTTCTGCAGCTTCCTAACCTCTTCCTCACTGTCTACCCTACCACAGAACATAGTGTCATCTGTTAAGAGAGTCATCTTGCCTTATATTCCTTCTGCTATGTTACTGATGAACATATTGAAAAGGAGACATTGTACAAATATGGGGACAGCAGTCAGAGGATGGGGGTGCCGCTAAACATCAGGGAAATGGTGGCTCAATTCTCTCAGTGCAGCCTGCAGCACAAATTCCAGCTGTGGCTTCAGAACTCAAGAAAGTCCTGCTGTTCTCATACAGATAATTGGCCACAGGACCAAACCCTGTGGCACCCCCCTCTTGACCTCCCTCACCTCTGACTTGACCCCGTTTACCACCACCCTGTGCTGTCACCACTCCAGTCAGCTTCTCACCTATCTAACTAAATCATTTGCTACACCAAGATCCTCTTGACAGAAGCATGGTAAGTCAGACACTGTGGTGCCACACTCAATGACTAGAGTCAATAGCAAGAATCATTATACACACACAGGGTTGTAGGCTTGCAATAACTTACTGGATGATGTAATAATCTGTCAGCATCTTCATTCCAAGAAAGTGCTCAATGTGCAGCAAAACAGATACAGTTGGTAGCCACTCAACATTTCACCATCCCATGACAGCTTTATCAAGAGTGCTGACCCCCCCCCCCGGTGGTCACTATCTATAGTTTTTTGTTTTAAAGAGATTTTGACAATTTGCAATGTGTTTTTCTGTGTGTGTGTGTGTGAGTGTGTGTGTATTTCTTATTTTTAGTATCATCTATGTCTCTATGAAGTATGTCAGCTGAAATAGGGGTTCTGGTGGAAGCTGGAATTGACATTCCCCTTTAGCACATACCTCAGGGCACTCAGTTAGGAAAGGCCTTTTTCTGTGAGCATTCTTGGGTTTTCACAGAGGTTGGGTGAGGACAGCAACAGTTCTTTTCCTGTAAAGGCTGTTTTGTTTTATTTAAGCTCCAAAGGGCTGGGCTCCGTTTCATCTAAAGAGGCTATGTTTCATCTGAAAACAAATGGCTGTTCCAGTGAGATGACACACTGTTAGGTCAGGAGCTGGAGGAATAGTGCAAGCTGAAGGTAATCCACAAAACCAGTTTGGACCTGTTGTGGAAAGTGGTGGCCCCCAGAAATTAAAAAGGGTCCAGGATGTGATATCAGAGAGGCATGTACAGTATGACGATGTGGGCATAGTTGGCCAGCCAGATAAAGATATTTCTGTTGTATATTTACAGTTAGAAGTTAGTTATGTTTGGGATTTTGGACTAGCAATGTCACGGGTTTGAGTCTGCAATAACTCTCCAATTTCCA
Source organism: Neoceratodus forsteri (assembly GCA_016271365.2). NCBI lineage: Eukaryota > Metazoa > Chordata > Ceratodontiformes > Ceratodontidae > Neoceratodus > Neoceratodus forsteri. Next base: position 784,105,941 of record CM028133.1, read on the forward strand.
GTTGGGAATAAGCTTCTTCTGCTCTACTTAGAATCTTTGCAACCCCCCTTCACTCCCCTTTTGTGTCTAGGGGTCCTGATGGTTGCAATGGGGGTGGGGAGAGTTACAGACCAAAACTTTCCAGGGCGGTAAAGCCAGAAATATAAAAAAACAAGGCCTTACCTCAACTTGGTTCTGTCAGCACAGTGCAAAGTACAACTCCTCCACCAACCCACCTCTTACCACTTGCTACAACACACAGCTGAGCCATGGGGGAACAAATAGAGGTCTAACCAGCATGTTTCATCCCAGGAAGAAATCAAGAAGTTCATTCAATAAATTTCAACACTTATGGGGGAGAAACCAGTGTTGGAATTGCACCTTATGAGCTTTGGGACCTGGAGGGGGCCCCATAAGGGTCCTATCTTTAAAACGAGCCCCATCTTCCCATCATAAGTCAATGGCAGTGATATGTGAGCTACCAGAGCTCACTTCAGAGCTACCAGGGCCGAGCCTTGGCAAGACCCCCTGTAATTCCAACACTGATAGAAACAACAAAAGAAATTTAATTCTGATCTTCGATTTTAAAATTAATAAATAAATAAATTGCTCAGCTCCATGAAGCCAGGAGACCAAAGCATACATTAGGCAAACTTTAGAGGCAATAACAGTATTAGATGATACTAATGAATTCATAGGCCTAAGACAGTTAGACCAGGCGCAGACTCCACGCAGATACTCAGAGCCATCTCAAAGCTCAGGACCTTACAGGGTGCAAGATACAAATTCACCAGTCCACCGGGGGGGTGTGCCTTACTCCTCCATCCTGGATTAACTAATACCAGGGCTGCAGCTTTTATATTTTCCGTGGCCACCCTGCACACAATCCTAAACCCACCAGTTCACCACCCTCTTTCCATACAGAAATGTGGTGCCACATTTTACATTTAGAATGGGTGAACATGGCTCCCTCCTTCCCAGTTAAACACAATGTGCACTCCGTTAATGGGTTTAACATGGGTCCTGCCCCAGACATGGGCATGGCAGGCCTGATACAAGTGAATCCCTGAAATGCACCCTCTGGCCATCCTGAAGCAGTGTGCCACACCGGGTAATGGCCTCCTGGAGCTGCCACCTCCAGAGAAGCCCTGCCTTAGCCCTGCCACCACCATGGCAGCCCTGCTGACATACCTTGCATATTGGAGCACCAGACCTCCTGAACTCAGCCACCTCCTGACTTTCCTCTGGCTACTGTACTTCCCTCCACTGAGCTCCCAGATCCCGGACCCCACAGTCCCCATACTCTTGCCCTCCATCCCTTCAGAAATCAGTTGAAACATGTAGCCTCGGTGCTCACAAAGGCCTTTACCTCCTGGGCCGAGGGGATGTTAGCTCCTCAGCCCTACTTGCCCTACATAATGCTCGATGGCTCCACACCAAAAAGGACTCCTCCCACTTTTATGCCTGAAACCCAGAGCAATACCCACCACCTAAACAGGGCAGGACAAATGGATGCCCTAAGTCAAGACCCTAGCCAACCAGGGAGACCACGGATTAGTAAGCCAGCCTCGAGAGGGGTGGCTTATACTCTCTCTCCTTAAAAAACATCTCTTCCTGGAAATGGGGCACCTGTGTCAGCCCAGGGAAGTACCTACCAAATGGGTATGCACACTCCCCACCAAGTAGTGCCTCTTCTGGGTGCCCCAGAGGAATTAAAAAAAGACATGCTCCCTTCCCTTAGGCCTACTCTAAACAAATCACTCCATGGAGCTGCTCCGGTCCAGCAATGATGTTAGGAATATCTGGGAAAAAACTATTTTCAAAACATTTTTTAAAAGCAAATAACCAGGCTGTTCTTAACTATTTTGCATTAAAATATTTACAGTTAGTGACCCACTCTCTCCACACTCACTCACCCTGTCACTCCAAACTCACATACACTCTCACCCAAGTCTTCACAGCGTGAGGTGGATTCTCAGCTAGCATTTTGATTTGTTCAGCTTAAGTTCCAACATGGAAGAGTAAAACTTTTTTTTTCTTCAGAATTAGAGCAATAAACAGTGACAGTGGGGCAGTTGACACAGTTCCAGATCTCAACTGCTAGAGAACAGTCTTGCAACACCATCCACTGGGCACAATCTCTTTGACATTTTTCTTTTAAACTAGGAACAGTTGAAAAAACTTGCAGAACAGTCCTGGTACCTCACGAGTGCTGAACATCTTCCTTAGATGGCGGGCCATCCACTGTGGGAGAAATAGAATGCTGGGTCTGGCTTGGTAGTCTCATTCACTAAAAATACCATCAACAGCTTAATCTGGTTCAAGGTCAGTTGCCGTTCATCTGTATCCCCCTTCCCCGGGTCATGCCTGAAAATAGGCAGAATTTGTCTAGTGCACTTACCAGGTCAACAAAAACTAAATAAATAAAATAAAAATAAATAGCAAAAGAGTTCATGGATATTATATAGCACTTTACACAACAGTCAGCAGCCACATCCTGAACAGGCGCAAAGTGTTTAAACAGAGTCAAGCTTGCCCAGGGAGACGAGTAGCTCATAGTTCTGACATTTTGGATGACTTCTTGAGTGGATGGGCTGGACGACTCAGATTGCTGCTGTAAGTTTTGGACCATGCCCCAAAACACCCAGCCAGGCTGCTTCTCTTCAATGATGACCCACAACCTCTCCGGGATGTAAGGATACTCAGCAGATGGGTACTCAATATGTATCCTTCGCCTAACCCACCTCTCAGCCTGCGACCACTTAGGCAATTCTCTAACACTGGTCTAATAGGCAGTTCCTGGTTCCAACCACATTTGTGTCCTGTACAGCACATTCATGGGGTCACTGCTCAAAAGTCCATCCAACCGAACACGGGTAGCCTTGCACAGCACCTGAAGGCATGGGGTGTTATCTGGTATGGTAGCCTCAATACAGGGTTCTGGTAAGGAAAAGGAATGGCTCTGTACACTTCTTGGTTAGCAAATGTATAGGGCTTCAGAGTCTGTCCAGGGGGAAGCACAGCTGGCTACTCCCACATAGCCTCCTCCTCTGGTTCTTCCACCTTTATCTTTACAATGGTATTTAAATAGGGGACCTCTCTGCTTGTAGCTTCTGCAGCACCACCAACGCTAGGCAGGGGACTGGCAGTTGACCTCCTGGGCCTTGGGGGGGTCTCCAGCTCTAACTCCCTATCCCCTACCTCTCCCTCTGCCACAGGAATAGTCAGCGGTGGTGGGTACAGCGGGGCTGGGCAGACGACTGTGCCCCACAGCACCTTCACTGGTATCTTCTTCAATAGCCTCCATGACTACATCTGGTGCCCACTCACTGGCTCTCTTGAGGGACAGGCAGCTTCACATCCTCCAAGGACTCCAGCAGCTTAGACTCTCCAAAAACATCCAGGCTCCCCTGAGAAGCTAAAAAGGCAGCACCCACCAATGCCATTGAGGGATAGGGTCAAGTAAAGCTAAATGGAGTGCTCAAAGACAGTCCTGAAAAAGGCCCCCTGGAGCAATTAGTTTGCAAAAGAAGATTAATCACCCCTTCTCCTTGAAATCCACAATATGCACAACTATCATCCTCCGCCCCTCTTCCTGCTGACTTCCACAGCCAGGACAGAAGGGAAGCAGGCACAGTTGCCTGGGGTTTCTCGAAAGATGCCTTCTCCACCATAACTACTTCTTTATCTCCCTTTTTTGTTCTCTTCTCCTTCCACAGATTGCGTCTTACTGCCACATGTTCGAGGAGAAAATGGTGCCTCCTCTGCACATTCCTCGCTCAGTCAATGCCTGCACCAATCAGAAACACTGATTTGAACCAGCTGATCTTCTCTGTTCTGCTACCAGATCCCTTTTCTGTTACGAAAACAGAAAATGGTGCCAAACACCCCACAATGGTGGTCTTCTGTGACACACGACCAAATTCAGGCCTGCCAGCAGTGGGGACCCCAATCTCAATAAGTCCCCCCCCCCAGGCACTCGATCCAGATGCCAAATTAAATCCCAGATGAGCCTCCACATCTGTAACCCCCCTTTACCCCTTTTTGTGTCTAGTGGTCCTGATGGTAGCAATGGGGGAGTACAGACGAAAACTTTCCAGGGAGATAAAGCCAGAAATATAAAAAACAAGGCCTTACCTCAACTTGGTTCTGTCAGCACAGTGCAGAGTACAGCTCTTCCACCAACCCACCTCTTACACTTGCTGCAACACACAGCCAAGCCACGGGGAAGAAATAAAGGTCTAACCAGCATGCTTCATCCCAGGAAGAAATCAAGGAGTCTCATTTATTTATTTATTTATTTGAATTTTGGTAACTGGGTAAGCCTACTGAGACGGACTGTCCCTTTTTCAGGGGCGACCCATGGGAGGGTACAATGGGAGTTACAAAATAAAGTGATGACAGTAGTACAGGAATGTAAAAAGGCACATAGTCAGTAGTTACAAATACGTAAATAAAAAAATATATATAAATAGTATAAGTTACAAATCACTTGGAAAATAACCTATGATGACATCAATAGTAACGGACTATATACAAGGTACATAAGCAGTAGTTACAAATATGAAGTGAAATAAACACAATATAGTATAAATTATGGAACACTCAGAAATAGCCTAAGGGAGAAAAATTAAGTAGAGTAGAGATAAATATAGGCTGGTGCTGTAAGAATAAGGGTACAAGATGCAGCAAGATAATGTCAATATGAGGGAAGAAAAGAAACAAGTAGGTCATCGTGAGGTGCGATAGTGCAGAACGACATTAAGGAAGGAAGGGGGAGGGGTAATCACAAATAAAAGGGAGGAAGAGGGGCAGGGGTGAGCAAAAAGGGCTATAGGTGGGGGCCCTCAATTACAGGTGCAGAACTGGGTGGAGATTTGGTGGGATTTAAGAGAGTGCTTGAAATGATATAATGAAGGACAGCTTAGGATCGTAGGTAGAAGAAAGTTCCAGAGATAGGGTCCTAAGAAGGAGAAGGCTGTCTGACCAACCACTAGGCAGGGCTTAGGGACTGCTAGCAGTGGGAGGTCAGCTGGCCTAGGGACCTTGTCGCCGCTTTACATTGGATAAAGGTATTAAGACAGGGAGCAGTGGACATGTAGACTAGTTTAAAGATCAGACACTGGGGGGAGTATTCCAGTCTAGCTTCGAAGGATGGTCAACCAAAAGTGGCAAGGACAGAGCAATGGTGTTCCCTTGAATTTGCACCAAGAGTGAAGCATCCTGTCCTATGATATTCTTGTTTTAGTTGGGCATGGGTGGAGGTCTGGGCAGTATGGAGAAGAGGAGCTGCATAAGAGATAAAAGGAAGAACACAGGAGGAAGCTATGGCCAGGTGAGAGGTGGGAGTTAGGTAGGAGTGGAGGTGATAAAGGAGGCCTAGTTTCTGGTGTAAGGTCCTGACAACATTGATAACATGAGCCTCAAAGGTGAGGTTGAAATCTAAGGTGAGATCTAGGTATTTAAATGATTGCACCAGTTCAAGAGGTCACCACAGGAGAAGTTAATCACAAAGGGGCAGACAGGTAAGCTTAGGGGTATGGTGATAGAAAAGCATGGACTTAGTTTTCTTGGTGTTGAGTACAAGGATATTGAGAAACCATGTGTCAAGGCTCTGAAAATCCAGTTGTAACTGATGGTTCGGTCAAGACGGGTCAGAGGAGGTCCTGTACAGGACGGCATCCTCAGCATACAGCTGAACTGACTCACCACCACAGTGCTGAGGAAGTTCATTAATAAACAATGAGAACAGGAGGGGGCCAATGACAGACCCCTTGGGGACACCATCCATTATGGCACTGAAAGGGAAGTATGGCCGGCCTATTTCATGCATTGAGTATGTCCAGTGAGGTACTGTAACTGGAGAATCAGTTTAAGGATAAGGCGTCAAGGCCTAAGAACAGTAGTTTTTGGAGTAATAGATTATGATTAACAAGATCAAAAGCCTTGGTTAGATCAACATATATTGCAGCGGTGACTAAGCCTTTATCCTTAGAACTGAGGATGTCAGAAGTTACCTTGATGAGGGCAGTGTGGGTACTAAGGGATTTACGGAAACTATGCTGATAAATGGAGAGAGAGCTATTCAACTCTAGGTGCAATTGGAGTTGAAAGTAAATGATTTTCTCCTAGATTTTAGCAAGAGGGCAGAGGATGGAGATGGGTTAGTAATTCTTGAAAGCAGAGTTTGGGCCACTCTTCTGGATAGGGACAACTATTGCAGCTTTTCACTTACTAGATACAGTGTACAGTGCCAGCGAAGAAAGACTCATTGAACAGGTCGCAGAAGAAGAGGGGTCCAAGAAGTCAAACCCAGGTGAGCTGTTATCCTTGATGCACCTAAGAAGACTAGAGACTCCTTTCCAGGTGGTCAATTTGAGGTGGAAAGTGGAGCTATTAAGATTGGTGGGGGGGCCACGGTTGGGGAGGGTGGACTTATGCTTTGATAAGTCAGTGAAGGCTTGGTTGAACTCGGTGGCAATAGTGCTTGGGTCAGTGATCTCAGAGCTGTTGAGATGCATGGTGTTTGGTATTGAGGAGGATATGCCTTTTAGAAGGAAGTTTATCTGTCCCCAGAATTCTTTAGGGTTAGAGAAATGATTAGCTTGTAGAGTTTGGAGGTAGGAGCATTTAGCTGAGTGCAGCTTGTTCTTACTGGTCAGCAGGCAGGCCAGAACTCTTAAACAACTTTCAAGCAGCATCCCGCGTAGCCATGAGAACTCTTAAGTTCCTTGGAGAGCCATGGGGCACAGGCACCCTTAGATTCCCTGCTTGACCCTAGGAGCATGGAGGTTGACCATCGAGTTGAAGGTGTTAGTGAAGTATTCTAAAGCTGAGTTAATGTTAGGTAGGTGGTTTATCACAGAACAATCAGCCTGGGCGAGGGAGACTATGAAGGCTAGAGGGCTGAACTTGGACTTATCTCTAGCTCATTCAATAAATTTCAGCACTCATGGAGTAGAAACAACAAAAGAATTTAATTCTGATCTTCGATTTTTAAATTAATAAATAAATAAATTGCTCAGCTCCATGGAGCCAGGAGACCAAAGCATATGCAGGGCAAACATTAGAGGCAGTAACAGTATTAGATTATACTAATGAATTCACAGGCCTAAGACAGTTAGGCCAGGCACAGACTCCATGCAGATACCCAGAGCTGTCTCAAAGCTCAGTACCTTACAGGGTGTGAGATACAAACTCACCAGTCCCCAGGGAAGTGCCTGACTCTCTCACCCTGCATTAACTAACACCGGGGCTGCAGTCTTTATACCTTCTGCAGCTGCCCTGCACACAATCCTAAATCTACCAGCTCGCCACCCTCTTTCCATATAGGAATGTGGTGCCAGATTTTGTATTGGAATGGGCAAACATGGCTCCCTCCTTCCCAGTTACACACAATGTGCACTCAGTTAATGGGTCTAACACAGGTCCTGCCCCAGACAAGGGCACGACAGGCCCAAAACAAGTGAATCCCCAAAATGCACCTTCTGGCCATCCTGAAGCAGCATATCACACTGGGTAAAGGTTCCCTGGAGCTGCCACCTCCAGAGAAGCCCTGCCATGGCCCTGCCACCACCATGGCAGCCCCACTGACATACCCTGCATGTTGGGGCACCAGGTCTCCTGAACTCAGCCACCTCCTGACCTTCCTCTAGCTGCTGTGCTTCCCTCTGCTGAGCTCCCATATCCCAGACCCCACAGTCATCACACTCTTGCCACTCACCCCATCGGAAATCAATTGAAACACATAGCCTCAATGCTCACAAAGTCTATTACCTCCTGGGCTGAGGTGATGTTAGCCCACCAACCCTACTTGCCCTATATAGTGCCCATCAGCTCCCCACCAAAAAGGACTCCTCCACCTTTTATACCTGGAGCCCAGAGCAATGCCCCCACCTAAACAGGGTGGGACACATGGATGTCCCAAGTCAGGACCCTAGCCAACCAGGGAGAGCACAGATTACTAAGCCAGCCCTGAGAGGGGTGGCTTACATCTAAATACTGCTGAGATAAGTTTTTCTGTTTTCTCTACCTTTTCAAATGTATTTATTGTTATCTCTGTAGAAATACTATTTTCCCATTATTCCCCGTAGTTTTAGTGTGTATTATCCTGTAACACATGTAAAAATTGTGGTGTATTGCATGACATTTTTATATACACCATGCTTTTTGTGACCAAGTAATTTCAGGTATAGAGAACCAGAGGTAAATTGGAAAGTCTGTGATCCATTTCTGCAGAATCAGGCTACAGAATTAGCATATCAAAGGCAAAGTGTCAAAAGGGGTGGGTCATTTGCCCTTTGGGACAGAACACTGTACTGAGTGAGCACTGGCTTTCATGGGATTTGGACCTAGAGATACCCTCAGTGTCAGTCATGTTGAGTGGTGGCAGCAAACCAAGGTAATCCTTTCAGGTGTCTGAAGGATTGTAAAAACAGGTAACAATACAGAATGAGTTCTGGAAGAGATCCAGTCTGTGACAAGCTGGTTGGTAGTGGTTGGGATCTGAAACATTTCGTCAATTAAATGGTTGTCTCTCCAGTTACAAAACAGGATATACAAAAGGGGATAAGGAAGGCACTGGGAGATAGCTATTTTGAAAATTTGTGTACAACTAGGCAATCTGTTAGAGTGATGGTGAAAGGGTGCAAAGGATAGCTCTGTGTAACAGATAAAAGATTTGTTCCGCAGGGAACAGTTCTTAAAGACTGTACAAGAGAAGTTTGAGAATATGGTTGTTGTATAGGACTCTGAGTTCCACAAAAGAGGTAGGTGAGAGGGAAGATCCATTTGTATTTAGCCAGCCATACATTAGCACAAAAACAGTGGGAGAGGGACAGCAGGTGTTTTTCAAGAGCTCTATATGTTTCTTCAGGATTAGCCTCAGTGTGGCTGTAACCCGGTCCATTCCTTGGATCTCCCTGACCTTGATTTCCATGTGTCCACTGAAGGTGGGATACATGTTAGCCATTTAAGTGTTATCCTCTTCATCACCACCAAGAACCAGGCATGAAGAGGCATGTACTGATGTCTGCAGACTACCTGTGGCACCTTTATCTGCAGGAAAAGGTGCTCATATGTGAAAGGGATAGTAGTGCCCCATATGTTCATAAGGGCTCCGTGAATCTTGGCCCAGTACAGCTGCACATCAGAGCAGCCCCCAAAAATGTGATAGTGCATGCCTACCTGACAGCTCCCTCTCCAACAGAGTTCTGAGTCTTCCCCCACAGGCTGCTTCATGATTTTTGGGGTGTAGAAGAACCGAATGAGGCATTTCCAGCAGAACTCCCTCCACGTTGGAGAGGCCATGGTGCACCATCCCACTTCCCACATTGTGGTCCAGTCTTCCTCATCAATTACCACCTGGGCCTCTCTTTCCCAAGCCTACTTTACCTCTTGGAACTCCTGGTATTTCGTACCCTGTAAGTATCTAGTAAGCCTGGCATATGTTGCCTTTTCTACCGGCCAGCATGGCCACCCAAAACAGGAAGTCTTCCAGTCCAGTGGGCTTTCTATTAATTTTGGCCAGCTTTTCCTTGGGGGTGAGGTAATGCTGGACCCCTGCAGGAACTTAAAGAAGTCCTGCCTGGAAGATTGTATCTCTGTTGCAGATCTGCAAACGAGGTAAAGGAGGTGCAAGCTTCATTCTGTGTGAAGGGCTTAAATCTGTAAGGAATCTGTGGTTCCATCTCAGTTAGCCTCTGCCTCTCTCAAGGGGAGGAAGTCTTGATCGCCAATAATGATAGTTAATGGGCCCACATCATTAGCGGTGTGCATTATGGAGCTTGCCTTTAGGAACATCCAGCATGTGTGATGCATTCATGGATTCTTGATTGTCACAAGTATAGCAAGTGTAAGGCATATGTGTGGTAGGCCAAACAAGGGAGCTGGAAGGCTTGGGCCTGCCTCCAGATCCAGTCACCCTGCGTCTGACTTCTGCTTGGTCTAGGTTACCACCGGGAAAAGCTGCACTGCCATTTAGTACAGGCACAGAGCAGGCATCGCCAATCCCCTTTGTTCTCTTGCAAGGGTCAAGACTCTTCCAGATCCTATGCCTTTGTCATTCCATTTGGCTTATATGACTTTCAAGAAATGGCATTCAGGATGAAGAATGTAACAGTCATTTCATCAGCTCGTGGACCGCATTTTGTCTGTGTCAGGAGACTTTACTCTGGTTTACATGGACAACATTGCCACCTACAGTCAGATATAGGAGGATCACGTCAGGCTGACTGAAGGCTGCAGGACTGACAGTCAAGGCAGTGAAGTGCCAAATAGGGATGACAGAGGTGTCATACCTTGGGCACAGGGTGGGGAGTGGGTACATCTGGCCTGAGCTAGTGAAAATTGAGGTCATACAGAGATAGGAAATGCCCACAAGAAAGAGAAAAGAACAGCTGTTCCTAGGGACAGTGTAAGAGCACAAGGTTCTTGGCTAGTGATCCCTGGTAAACCAATAAAGCCACTTGACACCAAATGTTGTTTTAAATCAGTTGCAATTTATTAATACCAAATAAGCCCTAACAATTTTACCTCTAACATGATTAAATCTAAACAGCTGATGGCTTTTTACCACCAGGGCTACAGGTACAGAAAAGTGGAGTGAACTGCTCCCTTTTCTGGGTGTTTTAGCATCTATAGCAGCCATAGCTATTCCTCTAAAAACACACTGGCCATGACATTTAGGTCCTGTATTTATACCCCAAAAATGCATAGTGGAAATTTCCAAAGCCTATTACAGCACATTTTAGCCTAGACTCTAGGTCATCTGATACATCCTGAGGTTTGGGATTGAAAAATAGAGTGGCCATGAGATACCTCGGTCATAAGATACATTTGACACTTTGCCAAGACATGTGGTCATTCTTAGATGGAAAAACAAGTGATCAGGGGATTTTACATTTATCAAAAATAACTCACTTTAGGATACAGGAAACATATGAGGGGACTTCACATTCACTTTAAATAACTTGCTGACTAGACAGTGGCCAAAACAAGGATATAATTGTTTCTTATCAACTCTCTGTTACACATTTTTTTTAAACACAAGAAATTATAAAATGAGGAACTGTATCTAAGCTGCAGTGGGTTGAAGTAGCTGGACCTTATCTTTGGCTATGACCTTGGGTTGAAGGAAGGTTTTGTACAAAATATCTCTGCTGAGCAAAACAAAGCTAATTTTCTTTAAAACATTTATTTTTTTAAACACGATTTATGCTCTTCACTTATTTTCTACTGTTATTTAAAGGGCCCCAACACCTTTTGAACCTGGGCATCTACACAGACATCAATTTGCACAGTGGTATCATTATTTGCATGGTTTCAACAATTACTCTGCAAACACCTCTGCACTTACAAGGCACATCAATCTACATGTTGGTATCATGTAGTCATCTACTAGCCACCTTCATTTTTTTACTAGCCCTTTGCAGCCTCTACACTAGCCCTTTTACACCTTTCTATCTCCTCAACCTTTTGGTTAGCCAACTACATATTGTTGATAAAAGTTTGGTCACTAGTCACTAAACTTTGGCCACTGGCCATTTTCAACAATCCCCACCTTGAAGGTAAGGGACCCGTATTGGGGACCCGAGCCTTCACAAAAGTAAACATAAAAATAAAGATGCTAATTATTAAATAAATGTTTTTTAAAGCTTACTGCCCTGAGATTCTATCTTGTGATCTCTGATAATGGACTGCTATTACATCTATTATTAGGGAGACATAAAATAAGGACACATTAGTTTGAATGCATGTTTAAACTCAGCCATATTTCAATGGGAGATATTTAAGACAACAGGTATATGCATAAATTGTACATTATTTATAAGGGTTTTAGGTACTGAAGTAGCAGTTAATCAGCTAGGGGGGCCCTGGTGCTAACTGGGAACACTTTTAACAATTCTGATCATGGGGATGAAGGAAGACTGGTAAGGGGAGTCTTGAACCCCCACAGATAATACTTTGATTAGTATATAAGTTTGGTATAACTAAACACTTTAGATCTTAATCTATTAATTGCATTTTATTTATTTATTTAGCTTTTGTTTACCAGGTAAGTACACTAGACAAGTAATATGCCTATTTTCAGGAACAACACGGGAGAGTACAACATAATGAACACAGAATAGTACAGGATAATACAGAAACAACATGACAGAAAGTCAGTATAGGAAAAGGAACATTGATCAAGGTGACACAACAGTAAGGTATGTAGTTACACCCAGTTCCAACAGTGGTAAAGTACTTAAAATCACCAATTATTATGCAGATTAGACAGTTATTACACAGTCATGTGCCCAGATCGGAGAATGAGTCACAGGGACAAGCAGTGTGTCACTGGCAGGACTTTTATAAAGCACAAAGGTTGAGTTGAATGAGGACGTTGCTCTTGAGGGATTGGGACAGTCACACATGGAAGCCAGCTTCAGGAAACCCCACAGGTGTAAATGCTTTTACCTTACATAATTTTTAAGCTATTATATAATACAAGCTACAATTTTTTAAAGCTAGAAAAACAGTTTATAATTGATTACATGAAAAACCTTTTTTTAAAACTGGTTGCCGGCATACAGATAGTCAAAGCATTTATAAAAAGCATCCTGTTCTGGAGTTGGTACAGGGGTGGTTACAGATGGAACACAAATGGTGAGTTTGTAAAACATAGTGCAGAACTCAGGGATGTCAACACCACAATTGAAATATGTGAAAAGATGTTAACATGTGATACCACATATAACACAATATGACATAACAATATTTGTTGATGAAGAAGAGTTCATGGAATACACTTTGAGAGTGGATAAGATAGATGCTACCTGATGTTGAGGTGTGGCACACCCTTGGAGCTTGATTGAAGAATCTGTTGATAACATGTCTTGACAGATAAGTCCTTACAAAACATATATAACCAGTTTAGAAAGTTTATATGAATAACAGTCTATGAAATTAACAGTTCATAAGTTCATATAAGTAACCACAAGTTGGTGTAGTTACAGTACAGGTGAAATGTTATTTGCAGAAAGGTGGTAACCCCACAAGGCACATGGGGCAATGCAGACAGTAATTTAAAAACAAAACACCAGCAATGTAGAAAAGTCAGTGTTCATGTTGCTGGCTACTGGATGGCTGATTGGCAGACATATTGGCCAAGGGTGCATTAGATTGTGTATTGAGTCCTTTCAATGGAGTAGCCACACACACACTGGCATGGCATTTGTGTTGTGGTAGTTGATTACATCCCGGCAAAAAGATTAACAGTCTATAAAAAAGTAACAGTTTACAATAAACCATTAAGAGTGCAGTCCATAATAGAGCAATAGGTTTGCATAAAGTACCAGCCATGTTTGGAACAAGCAGTAGTGAAGAAAATGGATGTCTTGCTTGAAGATCAATTGAAGAAGAATCTTCTTTCTGAAGTTAGGGGATTGCCCCTACCCCAGACTTAACTTCATAGTAAGCAGAAACAATAACCTTGATTGCAGAGTCTGAACTGACTGGACCTTTTTCAGTTGATTTAAAGTTCTACAAATGGGTGTAATTTTGCTGATAACATTACACTTGCAGAGGTAATAATAACTTGATTCATGCAATAGTCCTTATATGGAACCAATCAGGTACAAAGATGGTCATGACATTCAAGCTGTGGCAGTTGTTTTCTTTTCAGGAAAAAGATGAAGGTTTTTGCAGTGTAGATGAAGGTATTACTGCTGTTGTACGTGGAGATGTTATGTGTGCCACACCGTGGAAACCTGCAAACTTCCAAAGTGTGTTAGAAACTGAGTTAAGAACACATAAATAATCTTTTAAACCAATGACTTTTTTGGTTTGTAAAGAGTGGTGTGATAGAGCCTAAATTCTGACAATTGTGAAAAGAGAAAATAAAAATGGGACGTGAGCCGCACACCTGGGGGTGCAGGCCGAGATCAAATTATACCATTTGACCATCTGTGAATCCATGACAATGTTATGGTTACACCCTGCTTTCAAATTGCAGAAGAGGTTATGACAGTGATGAACATGATTTCCCTGTCTGTTGCTGGCAGGCCTAACTGAGACCTGTGTTATAAAATCTTGTAATGTTATAATAACACACTTTAAACATAAAGTTCATAGCAAAATGTATGTTACACTATGCAATAGTGGGACAAATATATATATTGTTGGCCTATGCCAACTAATAGTAGTGCCTATTGCACCTGTGACAAGTGAAAGAGTCTACCTTCTTTACCCTGTATAGTGAAATACTCCAAAGTACTGAGTGAGGTAAGGCTTGAAGCATAAGTTTGGAGCACTATCTAAATTCTGCATATTATAATTGTTAAGATTTAAAATGACAAAACCTGCATAGAGTGCACTTATTTTTCAGGGGTACCTGTGAGTAATGAGAGAAACACAGTATTAATTTGTCTGGGGTTTTGCTTGGAACATATTGTAGGGATGGGTCAGCAATGCTGGCCCCAGTATCTAGGTTTGGTTATGGGCATTAAAAACATTGATAAATGTGGAGCAGTTTTCTGAATACACACTTGATACAGTGTAGCAAGATGTATATCAAAACATTATCACATAAACATAAAACAAACATTTTTGCAATAGAACAATGTCAGTATTGAGCATAATGCTGGTCACTAAACTTTGGCCACTGGCCACTTTCAACAACAGCAGGGGTACTATCAAACGTTTGTGCCAAACTTTAGTAGCATGGCCATAGAAACAGAAATACAAAATATAAAGAAATATAGAAAATAATATAGAAAAATATAAATATAAATTGTATAAAGTGCTTAGGATATGCTGTAAATCTATTTTTTACTGTGAAACTGTTATTTGTATCTATGTAATATTAATTTGTGATTTGTTCTTGTTCTGTGTTGGAAATGAGAGGTTGATACAAAGAGACCTCATTGAAAATGAAACTCTGGTTCAAATGAGCTACTCTCCCTGTTCATAATTTTATGAATAAAAACGTTACTACTGCTAATACAACTAGAAACATATAAACAGAATTTAAATGCTTTTAAGTGTAAACTACATCAACACCTTGCGGCTAGTGCCTTCTGTGAATGCTTCTTATAATCCTCTCCAGCCATACTGCCCTCAAGCATCCCTCCTCACTGCATCAGCTCCTCCTCCTCTCCTACTCCCCATTCCTGGGTATAGGATGAATCTGTCTACTCTTCCTTTTCATCCTCCTATTCCTCCTCCCTTGTTGTTCTCCATCTATCACATACTCAAAGCAATGCCCTCCCTATTTCTCCCCTCCTCCTTCTCTCTCTCCCATACCACCCCTCACCACTACTCTTCTTTCTCTTTTCCCACTAACCCACTCCTAACAAAGCTTCACTGAGCTGCCTATGACTTGTATTGTATAATTAACTCGCAACACAATTCCTTGACAATGCCTGTGGCTGCTATTATTGTAACCTTACTTGTCTTTTTTTTTTTTGTAAGTTCCATTGTAAAGATCATGTTATGTTTTGTACCTTATTTTCCTTATTGCCTTGATGTGGAACCTTTGTAAAAGAGCCCTCGGCTCAAAGGTGTCATCTGAAATACAAATAAATAAAAATAAATAATAGCAGATAAGGACCGCTTGGCCGACCTAGTCTGCCCATTTTCTCTACCTACTGTAGCACCACAAACCCTACATGCTCTCCGGCCTCCCCTTCCCCTTTCCTTACCACTAAGGTTCCCTTTTTTCTATCTCATGCCTTCTTGAATCCCATTACAGTTTTTCCCCCACCACCTCCACTGAGAAGCTGTTCCAGGCATCCACTACTCTTTCTGTGAAGAAGTACTTCCTCAAATCTCCCCTGAATCTACCCCTTTCCAGCTTCATAGCATGACCCCTTGATCTGGATCATCTTTTTCTCTGAAAAAGGCTTCCCTCCTGAACCTTAGAAACAGAGAATATAGAAACATAAAAGATGATGGCAGAAGGAGACCTGTGGTCCATCGAGTCTGCCCAAGCGCGGTATTCTGGGACCTATTGTGCACTGGTGTTCTGTCCTACTAGACACCTAGCCTAGCCCTAGCCAGTGCCATGTGTTTATTCCCAAGCCATGTCCCACCCATGCGTAAAGCTTTTTACTGACGTTGCAGCCACCACCTCAGGAGGTAATCTATTCCAAGATTCCACCACCCTCTCTGAGAAGTAACAATTTCTGATGTCCCTCTTGAAATCTCCACCCTGCAATTTCTACTCATGCCCTCTTGTATTAGAATTGACATTCCTGGTAAAAAGCTACCCTTCTAGCACCTTGTTGAGGCCTTTAGGGAACTTGAAGGTCTCGATCATATCCCCCCTCGACTCTAGCGAGTGAAATTTCAGGGCCCCAAGCCTCTCTTTAGGTGATTTCCTGAAGGCCATGTATCATTTTTGATGCCCTTCTCTGGACCACTTCCAACCTATCAATGTCCTTTCCTAGGTGAGGCCTCCAGAATTGTACACAGTACTCCAGATGAGGCCTCACTGATAACCTTGTTTATACCCATGAGGTATTTAAAAGTCTCAATCATATCCCACTCTCTCTCCTTTCCTCTAGGGTGTACATATTAAGGTCCTTCAGTCTCTCCTCATAGGGTCTTTGATGCAGACCCTGTACCATTTTAGTTGCCCTCCTCTGGACCGCCTCTACTCTGCTTATGTCCTTCCAAAGATGTGGCCTCCATAACTGGACACAGTACTCAAGGTGAGGTCTCACCAGTGATCTATACAGTGACATCACTACCTCCTTCTTTCTGATGGTGATATCCCTCCCTATGCACCCTAGTATCCCACTGGCTCTCCCCACACCTTTGTCTCACTGTTTCTCCACTGTTAGGTTATCAGATATGACTACCCCCAGGTCCCTTTCATATTTGGTGGTCACAAGTACTATTCCCCCTGGGTTTCTGTACCCTAAGTGCATGATTTTGCACTTCTTCACATTGAAACTTAATTGCCACACTCTTGATCACTTTTCAAGCTTCCTTAGGTCCCTGTTCATGTTTTCTACCCCTACTTGAGTGTCTCTTAGTGTTATCTGCAAAATGGCATACCTTTCCTTTTAGCCATACTGCAATGCTGCTAAAAAATACATTAAATAGGACCGGTCCCAGTACTGAGCCCTGTGGCACCCCACTAGTCAACTTCTCTTCCTCGGAGTGTACTCCATTTACCACCACCCTCTGCCTCCTGTCCCCCAACCAATTTCTTACCCAGCTTTCCACCTTTGCCCTATTCCTAGTCTGGCTGGCTTGTTAAAGAGTCTCTTATGTGGAATGGAGTCAAAAGCCTTACTGAAATCCAGGTAGCCACATCCACTGCCCCACCCTGATCTACTTCTTTGGTCACCCAGTCAAAGAAATCTATCAGATTTGTTTAACATGACCTCCCCCCAGTGAATCCAGGCTGCCTCAGATCTTGTAAGCCACTGGGTTCAAGATATTCCACAATACTTTCCTTCAGTAGCGATTCCATTAATTTCCCCACCACCAAAGTAAGGCTGACTGGCCTGTAGTTGCCAGTCTCCTCACTGCTACCACTTTTGTGAAGTAAGACTACATCCATCCTCCTTCACATCTCTGGTACCACTCCTGTTTCCAGTGAGTGATTGAACAGGACTGTTAGAGGTGCAACTAGCACCTCTCTGAACTCCCTTACTATCCTTGGATGTTTCCCATCTGGCACCATTGCCTTGTCCACTTAAAGATTTTTTTTCTTCTTTTTTTTTCCATAGGTACTTTATAGTATTTTACGTTTTTTCTCCCCAGTCCCATCCCACGTGTCCCCGACCTGGCGCATGTGTATGGAGGCAAGCACACGTCAAGCCCTACAGGATGCCCCACCCTACTAGTCACTCTGTTACCACCTACGCCTGCCACCGGACCTCCATCTGGAGATGGCAGGACTGCAGATGGGTGATTCCCTCCTTCCCGGGACAGGAGAGCCAATACTCAATCCTGCTCCCACTCTCCCCTCCCCCCCGTGGTGGCACCCGGTGACCTGAGGTCATTCCCGAACCTGGGTCGCCGGTGTAGCATGAGGTAAGGCATCCAGTGCCTCAGCCCTCAATGCCACTGGGCCGGTCACCCACTTAAAGATTTGTGAGTGCCTTCAGGACTCTCTCCTCTGTGAATGGACTAATGTACACCTCCCTCTCTTCGATGCCCCTGAAACTTATTTGTGGTCCCTCTCCTTCCCTTTCCTCCGTGAACACTGAACAAAAGTAATTGTTCAGGATGTCTTCTTTTTCATTGCCCCCTTCCACACAATCCCACACCCCTTCCCTCCTTAGCCTTACAATCCCTTCCTTGGTCTTTTTTCTTTCGCTTACATACCTGAAAAATGTCTTATCCCCCCTTTTCACTGCCTGGGCTATTTTCTCCTCCATTTGTGCCATTGTGCTCTTGACTGCTTTCCCTGCTTCCTTCTGCTTCTCCTGATACACCATCCTATCCTCCTCCATCTGTGTCTCCCTGTACCTCCTGAATGCTAACTTATTTTGCCCTTACCTTCTCAGTCACCTCTTTTGAGAACCATAGTGGCCTCCTTTTCCTTTTGCTTTTGCTTACCTGTCTAACACATTGGTTTGTTGCCTTCCATATCCCTGCTTTTATTTTCACTCACTGCTCCTCTCCCCCACACAAGTCCTCCCCCCCCACCAGGGCATCGCTGAGGCATGCCCCCATCTTTGCAAAATCGGCCCTCCTGAAGTCCGGAACCCTTGCCTTTGTGTGGTTCACTTCTGCCACGATTCTTATATTAAACCACACCGTCCGGTGATCACTGGACCCTAAGTGGTCACCTACCGTTAAAGTCTACAGTACTGTCCCCATTAGGGAGTACAAGGTCCAATATTGCTCCCTCATGAGTGGGCTCCTTTACTAGTTGCCTGAGGAATGCCCCCTGCAGGGAGTCTATTATGTCCCTGCTCCTAGATGAAGCTGCAGCTAGGATGCTCCAATCAACATCCAGCAGATTGAAGTTCTCCACCAGCAGTATCTCCCCCTTGTTAGCCATCATCTGGATGGCTTCTACCAGAACCTTAATCATCCCCCCCTTCCTTGTGCTGGAAGTCTGTAGATCATGCTAGTGCAAATAGTGGCTCCCTTCTCAGTCTCAAGGGTGACCCACATTACCTCCAATGCTCCCTGTGTTCCCTGTAACTCCATTGCTCTTATGCTATCCCTCACTTAAAGAGCTACTCCTCCCTCTTTTTAACTACCCTGTTATTCCTGAACAAAGTATATCCTGGTATGGCTATATTCTGGTCATGGTTCTCATTGCACCATAACTCAATAATGGTGAAAATGTCCAGGTCAGCCTCTGCCATAAGGGCCATTAGGTTTGGGAGTTTATTTGCCAGACTGC
Organism: Neoceratodus forsteri; assembly: GCA_016271365.2. Taxonomy (NCBI): domain Eukaryota; kingdom Metazoa; phylum Chordata; order Ceratodontiformes; family Ceratodontidae; genus Neoceratodus; species Neoceratodus forsteri. The sequence continues at coordinate 784,125,277 of CM028133.1, forward strand.
GAGAATTTGCACACATGGCCTTCCAAATCCTGCTGCCACTATGCTTTTCAGCTCCCCCTTTTCTCTTTTGCCTTCTCTCCTTACCCCCTCTTCAGTCCCATCCCACTTCATTTCTAAGTTTATCTCCTTCAGGGTTCTCCCTACTGACTACTTCTGCTGTTGGAGGGGGACAGTTTATATCTTCCTGCTTTCTTCTGCTATGCCCCTTGACTAGTTTAAATAGTCACCAGTGTAGCATTTACACCACTCACCAAGGACTGTGGTTCTCCTGCTGGATGAATGCAGGCCATCTACCCTGTATAGGCTCTCATCCCTCCAGGTGGGACCCCAGTCCCCAATGAAACTGAATCCCACCTCCCTGCACCATTCCTTCGGTTGAAGCTCTTGGTCTGGAGTACCCTATCCTTACCCTGTTATTTATTTATTTAAAGGTTTTACCAGGAAGGCATACTGAGTGGAATAATGCTCGATTCCAGATGCGTCCTGGGGGAAAGGGGTAGAGGAGAAGTATACAATAGAGATAAAAACAGAGAACACATACAGGTACAGCAGCTATGCGCAGCCAACAGAAGACATTTACTTACACAGTAAACAACTGAGGATAGAGGTCAGTGAACACTTAGTATGGAGCCAGTGTGCTACTTAATTAAGTGGTCAGGATTTTGTAGAAGAGCAAGACATTTGGCCCCCAGTGGTGCTAGGTGCAAGTGCAGGTGGTGGAGAAATGCACCTTGAGGAGAGTGGAGGTGCTGAATGTTGGTGGTATGTCAAATGTCTACAGGCAAGGAGTTCCATAGTTTAGGCATGTGGCATTTGAAGGCAGCCTGGCCTGTAGTGGTGGACCTATGTGGGACATAGAGAAGCCAGGAGTCAGAGTTCCTGAGTGAGTACGCAGGTGGGGGTTGAGTTGTTAGGGCTGCCGCGAGGTAAGGGGAAGGGACTGGACCCAGAATTTCACTGTTGTCCTAGCACAGTGGGCCTGTCTCTGGTCATGAAGCGATGGTAGGTCCAAGGACTTGTAGAGGACGCAGTGATGGGTTGGGGGGGCAGTCCAGGGCAAAGCGACAGAAGGAGTGGAAGGGAGGATCCAGTCTGGCTAGGGAGGACTTGGGAGCAGCACTGTAGACCGCATCCCCATAACTGAATATTGGGAGGATCATTTTCTGTACAATTATCTTGCAAGTTGGCAGAGGGATGCAGTCCCTGTTTCGATATAGGCTGCCCAGCTTGGGGTGCCGTTTCTTGTGGATAGACAGGCAGTACCTCAGAAAAGGTCACTGAGCATGCTACCTGCCTAAGACACCCCCCTTCCAGCTCCCTGAACTCCTCCTGCACAGCCCTAACTTTGTCCCTAGCCAGGTCATTAATCCCTAGGTGGAAAATGGCATCCAGCTGTCACTCCCGTCCTGCTGCCCAAGCAATGGCCAAACCCCTATCTGATCTCAAAAGGAAGAAAATGCCAGAAAAACTGAGTGGATGGATCACTGGGAGGTGGAATTCCACCAGTTGAAGGAGGCATTGTGTTGGGTACCTGTGCTCGTGGGCCCTGACTATTCTCTAAAGTTTATGGTGTGTGTTCATGCATCTGATCATGGGCTAGGGGAGATTCTAAGTCAGGTCACACGCACAAAGGGAGGAACACCCAGTCTGCTACCTGAGCAGGATGCTGCTGCCTAGAGAGGAAGCCTACAATATACAGCATCCCTCACTAAGTCGGGTACCAAAGATTTTTTGGGGTGCCGAGAAAATATATTTCTGGGTTATTTTTCTTCAAATGAACTCCAGAATGTAGCTAAATGTTCCTGTTTAGCTAGGTTCAAATCAGGACAGTTTTTATGCATAGGCTAAGTAGGCTGCAGCCCAGGAGTGCCTGGGAATGAGAGGCACCAATTAAGACATATATATATATATATATTTATATTTTGACTGCTGCTGCTTGTTCATTGTCTCTGAGTCTGCTGAGCAGGTTAAACTGGCATAATGAATGATGATAATTAAGTGGCAGTGGTGGAGTGGAGTGGAGTCCGCCTCCGGCAAAAGACAACAGCCCGTCCATCCCGCTGTGCCCTCTGCCATCAGATCATTTGCCATTCCTCCACCCACAGCCAAAGAATGCTGGGCAGAGGGTACTCAGTAAAAGAAGGCCATATTTCAGGTGGGCGGCTTTTCTTTCTTTTGGACAGGACAGCAACTCTGTGGATTCAGTTTGGATGGGTTGCAAGTGGCTGGCGGCACATCAGCACTGTTAGGACTATTCAGAAAAAACATAACTGTTGTCTCTTCTCTTGGCACCGTGATGACTGACCGCATTGTTTTTGCTTTTTTGGGAGCACTGAGCAGCAGTAGAAGGTACAGCGAAGAGGTTTGATTTGGGTTTTCCCTGAGGTAAGTGAAAAAAATCTCTTAATTCAAATCGATGTTTTGACCCACTAAGTAACGCCTACTCCCCACACGAATCTTGCCCTTCATAAAGGTTAAAAAAATAACCATGCTAATTATATTGAGAAATGATGACAATCGTTTTGTGTGTGTGTGTGTGTGTGGTGAAATATTTGTTCTTGTCATCCCCCTGCTACTATTAGCAATACTGGCTTTGGCAGTGCTGTTTTTTTCCCCTTACCCTTCATTAGTAAAACCAACAACTATCGGAGAAGGATTTGCTCAGTTAGGTACATATGCATACGGAGCTTAGAGGTGCAAGTCTGGTTTCAGGCAAGTCCCAGTCAAGCAGAGTTGCTGAGTTAACCCACTATAGAAACAGGGATGATGAGCATGGGGAAAAGAATTTGCCATAGCTCTGATACTTAAAACAGTCTGTCCCATCTTACAGGTTAGACCTTAATGCAGGCTGTTTTGGGAATCCCTTGTGCTTGTAGTAGAATCTGGTTTACTCCCTTAATACTAGAACAAGAGTAGGCAGTGTGGGTTGTGAGACTTTGCATGGGTTCCATTAGATAATTTTTTTGTTATTTATTTATTTTTTTTTTAATTTGGATTTTATCCCTGCTATGCCACCATCCAGGGATATACTGTGTTCAGGCAGAGCTGTCATGCAGACAGTAGCTGGGCATTTTCTCCTCAGCTTTTGCCCAGTATCTTCCCTCCTCCCCTGGCATGGGCAGTGCCATTACTGGTCCCGTACATGCACAATGCATCCCTGTGGAAGAAGCAAGCTCTCTGGCCTGACCATAGGGGTCCCCGAGTGTAAGAACTTACCACCACCCCTCCCCAGTCAAGGCGAGCTGCCTCTTGGCAGCAGCCTGGCTAGCCTCCTGATTGCAACCCGAGTGCACTCCCAAGCATGGTTCACCTGCATGACAGTGCAATGTGCTGCCTCTGACCCATTGACGTGGCCCAAGATTGGGCTTTTAACAGAGCTTTGCAGCTGTGGAGGTCAGTAAACTTTTGATATAGAAGAGTTGTCATCTCTATAGGCAGAGAGTCATAAATATTTCAAATCATCTTTTCCTACTGAGGTTCATACTGAGGTAAACAGGGCACAAGAGGTAAGATGACCATGAAAGGCTCCCATCTCATAACCCATAACAACGCACCCCTCCATTTCCCAAAATCCAAATGTCCAGCTTGTGCTTACAGATGGACTTACTTTTACTAAATATTATATCAAGGGGGAGTGTGTTCCACAGATTCACCACCCTCTGAGAGAAATAAAGTTTTCTTGTTAGTGTTGCATTTAATGCAACATAATTGAAGAAGGTGACCTCTGGTTTCCACATCATCCTACTTAAATTCAAAACTCATCTCATTAAACAAATAAGGATAATTTATTAAGCCCCACATAAGAAACAGATCACCCCTTAGTCTTCTTATTTCGAGTGACATAAGGTTTAGTTTACTTAATCTGTCACTATAATCTAAGCCTTTCAATCCTTGCACTTGCCTAGTCATTTTCTCTTGTACCTTTTCTATTTGATTAATATCATTTCTCTTGTAGGGGCACCAAAACTGAGCACATTAGTCCAAATGGGGGTGGACATATAATATGATCTGTATAAAGGTACCAGTACCTCTGGGGCTCTGGACTTAATATTGTTTTTAATAGTCCAAATGATTTTGCTAGCCTTACTAATTATTTCATTTGTCTGCCTTGTAAAGCATAAACTATTGGTTATATAGACCCCAAGATCTTTTTCCAGTGTTGTTTCCATCACTTTCTTCCCGCATAAATAGTAGGTATGTTTATTATTATTAAAACCCAAATGCATAACCCTACATTTCTCCAAATTAAATCACATTTCCACATGGCAGTCCAGTCAGTACAGTAATAGTATTGAGATTATCTTTTAGTCTGGTAGTTTCTTCTTGTGTTACACAGTTGCCTCCTATTTTAGTGTCCTTGGCATATTTAACTGACCAACAATTCAAGCCTTGAGTTAGATCAGCTATAAAGACATAAAAAAAATGGTCTGAGAAAAAATTCCTGAGAACCCCACTAGCCACCTTTCCCTCCTGAGAAAGACATCCATTTATCACCACCTTCTGGGTTCTGTTACCCAACCAATTAAATATCCAATTGACTAGCCTATGCTTAACAACCTGTAGTGTTCATTTTTACAGCTGCAGTGGGTGGAGCCTGCAGCCATCTTGTGGTAGCTCTAAAAACGAGCTAGCGGATTGACACTGAAGAATTGTTATGGAGTTGCAGTACAATCATTCCGCAACTCCAAAACAGTCGGTGCCTCCCCACCCCCACCCCCCACCCTGTGGGTGCACTGCTTTGTTGCTGGTGGCCCACTGTGCTCTAGTTGGCTACCGATGTTTAGCGCGCATGCGTGAGTAGCTGCACGTACTTGGCTGCACCCTGGTCATCTTGGGCACAGTGGACTGTTTCACTGTGAGCTCAGTGAGCACAACTGCAGCCGTGTTGGTTCTGGCCAGAGTTTGTTTAGTTATGGCATTATGTGGAACAAGGTCAAATTCCTTACTAAAATCTAAATAGATAACGTCACATGGAGTTTTCTTATCTGACTGGTTGCTGATCTTTTCATAAAATCACAAGAAGTAACACAGGATCTGCCCTTGGTGAAGCCATGTTGTTCAGTATCAATATTTGCTAAGCAGTGGATGAGTTTATCTTTTATAATACCCTCGATGATTTTACAAATAATGGAAGTTATGCTAATGGGTCTGTAGTTTTCCACATTCTGTTTGTCACCTTTTTAAAAAAGTATCAGAGTTACATTAGCCATCCTCCAATCCCACAGGACATCAACTGTATTTATGCTGTTTTCAAAGAGTTACTTGAGTGTATGTGCTAAGTGTTTTCATAGGTATCATAGGTAGTTTCAGAACAAAGTAGACGTTACTCCAAATAGCTAGCCATATGATTTATAAGTAGCCCCTAATATTTTTGCTTGCACAGTAATTGTCTAGCTTATGCTTGAATTCTTCCATATTACCACTACCCACCATCTCTATTGGGAGTGAATTCCATGGTGCCACTAACCATTGATTATACCAGCTAGACCTTCTATTAGTGTGATATATTTCTCCTTTGAGCTGAAGGGGGCGTGATCTGGTGGCATGCTGCTGGTTATGCATCTCTAGACTCAAACAGTCCCACAAGCCACTGTTTGTCAGTGTCTTGAACATAAGAAACATGTCCTCCCCTAAATCTTCAATATTCCAGGGTGAATAGGCCCAGGATTTCAAGCCTTGCTTGATAATCTGAGCCCCTGAGATATTTAAGCTTCCTAGTGAGATTACGGGTACCCATCAGATCTATTTAATTAGTATATTGCTGGGGGCAGCTAAAAACATTATAACCAGGCTTTGGTTACAGTCCGGCCCTCCCAGTATCTCTAACTGGGAAACTACGGTATATGAGATATACAAAACGAAAAGTCTAACAGCCAAATTACAAAACAAAACTTTGGTTCTGATGAACAGATGGACTCCCTAGTTTTTACATATAACCAATCTTCTCTCAGATTTAGTACTTTGACTTAGGGTCAGGATGATGGATTTTAATCATACATGCTGTCATTGTTGCTGTACTCCGAGCATGGTTAGTCCCATTCCATTACAGTTTTTCCTTAGGGAGAACTAGTGAGACTTCACTTATAGCCTGCATTATACTCCTTTTGACGAGAACTAATATTTGGACTCAAATATTGTAATTCTGAGTTCACCTCTAATAGAACATACTTAATATTTTGACATAGAACAGTTATTCTAAGCAATAATACCCTCTGGAAATTTGTACTGTACTCTCAAGTATTGTATAGATGCAATGTGATCATTGTTTTCTATCTTTATTTGTGGTGACCCACCCTCTGAGTGTCATTTAAAACAATAAATAAAAAGTAAAAAAAAATCCTAGTGGTTCTCCTCTGTACCCTCTCCAAATCTATTATCTCTGTTTTTGTACTAGGTGCCCACAACTAGGCACAATACTCAAGGTGAAGTCTAACCATTGAGGTATACAATGGCACTATGATCTCCCTTGCTGTGCTTTTAATGTGCCTCGGGATACTGTTTTGACACAAGTTTAATCATACTTCCTGCTATCATGTCAGGTCCTGGTGAACAGTCTGCTTTAATGCCTTTAATCCTGTTATAGATCTCTTCTTCTGGTATCATTATGTATTCACTAGAGAATACATCAAGTATTGTGGATGATTTGTGTTTTTAGCCATATACATGCATGTGATATGTCCAACTTGCTTTAGAGGGAGATTTAGGTCAAATTAGTAGGGAGATTGGCCTGCTAGTAGGGAGATGCCGTAATGTCCTGTGTTTGTCCTTAAATGGTGTCAACAAATAAGGAAAAAAGCATTTAAAAACATTTAATATATTTCATTTTGCCAAGAATAAGCACTAAAAAGAATAAACAACTAGTTGTACAAAGTTATCACTTATATTGTTCATCACTAAGAAAAAAATTACTCCCCTTAGTAATTATGTTTCTTCTAATGGAGTCTTGCTGTATTCTAACTATTGCAGTTAGCTCCAGCACTTGAACTGCCCCGTAGAGTAAAGGGTTAAATTTCTATGCAGGGCATAGAACGTTGAGCTCGAGCTCGGTTGAAGACTCTGTCTGCAGTGCTTTGAAACCAAACCATCAGATTCTTACGAGCTAAAACTCACTGACCTATATATGTGGAAATTGAAAATTTCTACTAGCCAACTGTCAACAAAAAGTTTTTAGATTCCCAAAAGAAGACTCAAGTCAGGAAACCCAAAAAACCAAAAAACAGGTAGTAAAGCATGAAAAGATTACTAAATAATAAACACAAAGCACCCACATCAAAAGGAAGTGTGCTAAAGACACCCCTTGGGTGCAACACTGCACCTGCCTACCCACTTCCCAAAAACTTGGTTCTGAGAGAGGAGGTAGGGAGGGAAGGAGGTCAGAATACAGCAAGACTTCATTAGAAGAAACATAATTACTAAGGTGAGTAATTTTTTCTTCAAACAACATGAAGTCTTGCTGTATTATGATAATTGCAGACTACCAAGCAGTACCTCCATAGGGGACGGACAGAACCTACTTTGGGAATAGGCTCTGAAGTGCTGCTGTGCCGAACCGAGCATCACTACTAGCCTGGATATCCAGAGAGTAATGCTTGGTGAAGGTATGGACTGTTTTCCAGGTGGCTGCTTGGCAAATTTCTAGCAAAGGAATATCCCTGGCAGCAGCCAGAGAAGCAGCTGTACCTCTAGTGGAATGAGCCCTCAGGCCTGAGGATGGAATTTTTCCTAGTTTCTCATAGCAGAATTGTATACAGGATACAATCCACCTGGCAATAGTTCTCTTGGTAGCAGGTTTGCCCTTACCTACTTCCCCATAAGTGAGGAACAACTGGAGGGAGTCAAACCTGTGACCCTTTGTACGTTCTATGTAGTAACTAAGGGCTCTTTTAACATCTAAACCATGTAACCTCCTCTCTCCTGAGGAAGAGTGATCAGTGAAGAATACAGGAAGAGACATAAACTGGTTTAAATGAAAATATGAAACCACTTTAGGTAAGAACTCCTATTGGTCCTAAGGACCACTTTATCTCTATGGAATGAAATAAAGTCAGGCTCTACTAACAGAGCTTGCAATTCACTGATACGTCTGGCAGAGGTAATAGCTACCAAAAACACAGTTTTCCAAGTCAAGTATGTAAGCTCTGCTGAGGACATAGGCTCAAAAGGAGGATGCATAAGCTGAGCAATGCAAACATTCAAATCCCAGGCAGGAGCAGGATCCCTAAAGGGGGGATTGGTATGAAGCAATCCCTTAAAAAATTTACAGAATACAGGGTGAGATGACAGTGAAGAAGGCAGTCCCACTGACAGAAAAGCAGAAACAGCTGACAAATGTTCTCTGAGAGTAGCTGGTCTGAGGACTAGGCCATTAAGATGAACCATATAATCCAAGACTGTAGACAAATCAGCAGTGTCTGGGGATATGTGCCTCCTGGAACACTAAATGCTGAATCTCTTCCATTTGGAGTTATAAGTTTTTCTGGTGGCAGGCTTTCGAGAGGCTTTGAGAATATCCAGAACCCCTTGGGACAGATGCAAGTCTGCATATTCTAACTCTTCAAGAGCCATGCCTTGAGATTGAGGGACCGAAGATTGGGGTACCAAATCCTCCCCTGAGAGGAGGATAACAGGTTCTAATTCCTGGGAAGAGACGTGCAAGATGGACTGCTAGGGACAGCAACAGGGGGTACCAAGGCTGCCTGGCCCAGTCTGGAGCAATCAGAATCACTTTGCAAGGTTGTGACCTTATCTTCACCAGAACTTTGAAGAGTAGAGGAAAGGGAAGGAAGGCATAAAGAAATTTCCCTTCCCAGTTCAAAAATCAGAGCATCCAGAGGGACTGAGCCCACGACTGGGGGTCTGCAACAAAACAGAAGAAGTTGGTGATTGTCTGGGGCTGCAAAGAGATCTATCTCTGGAGTGCCCCACCTTGAAAAGATGACTTTCAACACCAGAGGGTCCAGGAACCATTCGTGATGGCCTTGGGAGATCCTGCTCAGTGCATCTGCAAGCACAATGTCCTTTCCTGGAAGGTGGACTGCCATCAGGGAGGTCTGTAGAGAATAAGCTAGGGACCACAATTTCATGGCTTCTGTGCACAAGGCCATGGATTGAATGCCTCCCTGCTTGTTGATGTACCACATGGTGGTGGTGTTGTCCATCCTGACCTGAACCACCTTGTTCTGCACTCACTGAGAGAAAGCTTGAGGGGCCAGAAAAACTGCCCTGAGCTCCAGGAGATTGATATGAAGGAGGAATTCCTGAGGGGACCACAGTCCCCAGGCTGTGATAGACCCCAGGTGGGCTCCCCTCCCCAATAGGGAAGCATCCATGGTAAGGACCACAGAGTGAGTCTGAGTGACAAATGGAACTCCTTGCCTTAAATTATCCAGATCCTGCAACCATTGAAGGGCCTGGATTAGAGTCTGAGTAACCGGAACTCGTTTGGTAAGAGGATCTTTCCTTTGGGACCAAAAGGCCCTCAGATGGAACTGAATGTCCCTCATCTGAAACCTGGCCCCTTGGATCACTGCTGTGGAAGCTGCCATGTGGCCCAAAAGTTGAAGGAAGTGCCTTGCTGGTCGAGAAACTAGAAGGCGGAAGGAAGAAGCCAGCTGTATAATGGCTGTTGCCCTTTGCAGAGGAAGGAAAGCTCTTGCTTTGACTGTATCCAGCTCTGCCCCTATAAAGGTGAGAAGCTGTACAGGCTCAAGAACTGACTTGGGAAGGTTGAGAAGAAATCCCAGGGAAGTGAGCACTTGCTAGATCACTTGCAGATCTGACTTGACTTGGTCTGAGGACTGACCCACAATGAGTCAGTTGTCCAGATATGGAAAAATGAAAATCCTTTTTCTTCTTAAAAAGGCCACTACTACTGCTAGGCACTTTGCGAACACCCTTGGAGCTGATGTTAGGCCAAAGGGCATTGCTTTGAATTGATAATGGCCTGAGGGCAATTCGAACCTGAGATATTTTCTGTGGGAGCACCTGATGGGAATGTGAAAGTAGGCATCTTTGAGATCCAGGGAGGCTAGCCAGTCCCCTGGCCTCAGAGAGGGAAGAATTGTTCCCAGTCACCATTTTGAATTTTGGTTTTAAAAGATGTTTGTTCAGGTATCTTAAGTCTAGGATGGGTCGCCACTCCCCTGTCTTTTTTGGGGTAAGGAAGTACCTGGAGTACAGACCTTTGCCCCGTGTAGGGTAGGAACTCTCTCTATGGCCCCTAAGGCCAGTAGAGACAAAACTTCTGCCTCCAGAGCAAGAGTTTCTGAGTTGTTTGCAGGAGGAAAGGATCTGGCTCTCATTTTCGGAAATTTGTTGAAACTGAGAACCAGTCCCTGGCTTACTACCTCCAGGACCCACCTGTCTGAGGTAACAGACATCCAGTCCTGGACAAAGTAAGCCAGCCTTCCCCCTAGAGGGATGGGGGAGTCGACCCGGGCTGACACATCAGGGTGTCTGCTTGGCATGAGCCTTAGGCTGAGGAGTGGATGCAGCCCTGCTCATTCCCCTTCTGCATCTCCCTCTAAAGAACCCCCTCTGAGAAAAAGGAGAAGAGGCCTATGCTTGGTAGAAAGGCCTGTTAAAAGGCCTGCCCCTGCCCCTACCTTGCTGCCTTTGAGGAGTTGCCTGCCTCTCCTTGGCCTGTGCACTCCTATAAGTGGTCCTGTACTCATCCATTTTCTTCATGTAATTCTGTGTCTGCTCCCCAAACAGAGAATTACCCACCACAGGGAAATCCATGGCCTTAGCCTGGGTGTCCTGTGAGAGGCTAGTACATCTGAGCCAAGCCATCCTCCGAAAAGCCACAGATGTAGCCATGACTCTTGATGACACATCACTGGAGTCCACAGCAGCATGAAATTGTACCTTTGATGCCTCAATCCCATCAGCACCTCCTCCTCCAGCTCCTTGGCCAGCTAGGGGGAGGCCTGCTTAGCCAGTGCCAGTACAGTGTCCCACCTGGACGTCTGGTACCTGGCTTCATAGGCCATATAGTTAGCCTGCCTGAGTCCCAAGGAGGATGCCATGTACTGTTTCTTTGCCATGGCATCCATTTTCCTGGAGTCTTTGTCTGGGGGGTGTGAAGCCAAGGGAATATTTGCCTTGTCACAGGCTGCAGCCTGCACGACCCCAACATGGCTGCATTGCTGGAAGAAAAACTCTGTATCTGAGCCTGATAAAGTATACCTCTTGTCCATCCTTCTGTCAACAAGAGGTACAGAATTAGGAGACTTTAGAATTTTTTGTGTCTGCTTCCCAAAGGACTTATGAAGGGGAATAGACAGTCTCTTGGACTCTGGGATGTCCATCATTTCAACAAAATCAGGCTCCTGTTGATCCTCCACAGTCTCCAGCATAGGAAGCTGGAGGGTTTCAGCCACCTTTCTGTAAAACAGATGGTGGGGAGGGGACTCAGAAAGCCTAGGAGGGGAAACACCAGAAGGTCTGTCTGGGGAGATGTCCAGTTCCACAGGCACATCCAGACTTTCATAATCATCACCATCCTCTTCAAAATCCCCCTCCTCTTCCAACTCCAGTTCATAAAAGTCTTCAGGGGTATAATCTTGAACCGGGGGAAACGACCGAACCGAACCCCTGCCAAGAGGCGCCAGATCAGTTGGAACCGGATGAAGCGATTCAACAATCCGAATCGCTCTGGCTATTTCTTCGGTGGTCGGAACATGAACCTCTGGATCCAAACCAGTCAATTTTTCTTTGCGTTTTCTTTTTGTAGGAACTGATCCCTCAGGATCATCTCTCCTCTTGCCCGAAGAAGTATCACCCTGGTCAGAGGGCACTCCTTCTGGTTTGGTGGGAACCGAACCGGGCTGGCCATCTGGGTCAGCGGATTTCTCAGCCTCCTTGTCCCTAAGTCTACCTAACATCTTTTCCAGGGTAGACTTAGGGAAATTCTTACAAATTTGGCAGTCTGAATAGAGGTGGGCAAACCCCAGACAGTAAACACAGGTGGTGTGGGGATCAGCCTTAGCAAAGACCTCCCCACATGCACTACAGTGTTGAAACCCAGTGGACCCGTTTTTTTTCTTGGGTTTCTCAGACATGGCCAACCTAACAAAACTTACCCTTATAAGGCAACTGCCAGGCAAGACTCCCTTATTGGTTTCTAACTGTGTTACGGGTATTGGAAAAAAACGCAAAAATTACATTTTTTTTAAAACCGATAAGGACCGGTAACCACATACTAAAAGATTTAAACTAATGGATTGGTTCAGCTGAACCAATTGAGAAATACAATTTTTCAATTTCCACAATAAGATACAGAGATACTACCTAAAGTACTTACTGTACCGCAGACAGAGCCCTGCACCAACAATGCAGAAAATAAATCGGAATAAAACTGACAACTTTAACCGACTTTGAACCGAGCAGAAGGAGAAATCTCCAGAGCAACTGTTGAGTGAGGCGGAGTAAAGAATCTGACAGTTTGGTTTCAAAGCACTGCAGACAGAGTCGTCAAACGAGCTCGAGCTCAACGTTCTATGCCCTGCATAGAAATGTAATCCTCTCCTCTCCGGGGCAGTTCAAATGCTGGAGCTATCTGCAATAGTCAGAACACAGCAAGACTTCATGTTGTTTGAATTTACTTTTTATATGTATTTATCTGTCAAAAAAACATGAATGGCTATTTTAGACAGAATTTTACTTAAGCAGGAGATTTTGTTTCCTGGGAGGAGAGAGGGAATTCAGTCAAAAAACCAGGAGTCTCCTGCGAAAAGAGGTAGATATCACATGCATGCATATACGCTACAAAAATATTTGTTAAATAAGTCTGTCATTTGATTTTTATCTACTTCATCAATAGTAGACTTATCGCATACTAGAGGGCCCACATTGCATTTAGGTTTAAGGGAACTGATGTACACATGAAAAGCTTTACCATTATTTTGTGTACCATTCTTTGCCAGATTAATTCTGCTCTCTTGCTTTTTTTATTTGTATAAATTTGTTCCATAGAAATGAGGTCTGAGTTTTTTTCTATATGCTTTAAAGGCTTTATACTTTTTATTAATAAGTTTTATGATTTTTTTATCAAGCCATCTTGGTCTTTTTCTGTTTTTACTATTTGTTTTCTTATATTTTGGAATATATTTGTTGCCAATATCAAACATGACAGTTTTTATTTTATTCCACATTTCCTCTGTGTTGCAGTAAGACAATAGTAAATCACAAGCAATAGATGTGTGTGTGGATATATATAATATTAAAATATACCGAATTGTGGTCACTAGTACTTGGGGGGGCTATATTGCAGTCTGTAATATTTAAATTGGGTGTACACATAACTATATCTAAAATATTCAGTCCTCTTACAGGTTCTGATACATACGGTATTGATCTATCAAGAGTTGTTCACACATAGACAAAAATGTTTTGCTTGGGGCTGAGACAGCAGTGTGGTTTACCTAATCAATGTCACCTAGATTTATGTTTCCCATTAAGAGCTCTTCCTCAGCCGCACAGGTGGTTTCAACTTTGGTATTAATGCGTGTAGGAAAATAAAAAATTAAAACTGCACTCAAAGCCTTATTTAGAGATGCTCAGTATGCCTAAATAACAAATCTGAGGAGCTCTTTCCCCTAGCTTCCAGTGATAAGCCTGATATAATTGGAATAACAGAGACAAGGGGCCAGATATTCAAAGCTTTGCACTTGGCACAAATCTGTTGTTCTGGAATAGCACTGAATTTGCATCAGGCTGCAATATTCAGAAGCCCTTTTACTGCCAGCGCTGTGTGATAACGCCGCTGCTAAAAGTTAATTTATTCAGGGGATCGAGTGAGGGGAGTGGCCATGAATGCTGGCACACTGGCATATTCAAAATAATGGCACCATGCAACAGGTTTTTGCACCACCTGTAGTGCGGCACTAAATACTGCCTTCAAAAAGCATGCAGTAATGCAGCGCTCCTATTCTGTAGTACGTCAAAGTAATCTGAAGTAATTCAAATTCTACTCCTGGTAGTCTAGTGCCCCCCAGACTGATCCCAACACTCCTAGGATGTAAAAACATTTATTTGTCTGGTAATCCAGTGACCCTCACCCGGCAGTGCCAGTCCCCCACTCATATATCCCTGAATGGAGCCAGCGACAGCTCAACCCAATGCTCACCTCCGTGGACAGCCACCAACTGAGTGTTGAATGAGCTTGTACTGTAGTGAGTAATGACTGAGCGTGTACTTGTGCTCATTCATTACTCACTATGGTATGTGCTCATTCAACACTCATTCAGCGGCTAGCGACAGAGGTGAGCGGTGGGCTGAGCCAGTTGCCGACTCCATTCGGGGATGGTTGGGGAGGCATGGAGGTTGGCACTGCCAGGTAAGGGGGGTGGGAGCGACATACTGTACTACGGGAGCTGGGGATCATGACAGTGGGAGTGGGGGCCACTAGACTAGCAGAGAAAATAAATATTTTTACATCCTACGGGACTCAGGGATTGGGTTGGGGGTTGGGAGGCCACTAGACTACCAGGGAAATATGATGGTTTTAGGTGCCACAGGGGTCGGGATCGTGATGTGGGGTGGGGGGGACACTAGACTACCAGGGATGTGGTTGACTATGTACCAGACAGGAGTATACCTCCCAAGTGTCCCGCATTATGAGGGACATCCCTCATTCTACTCCTCTAAATTGCCCTGTCCCTCCTCTGTCCCTCATGGAAAAGGTGCTGCACACTCAGAGAATGTGTTGTCAATTCCTATGTTCAGGCAGCAATTTGTAATATTTTCCAGTATTACATAAATGGGTAATTTTGTGCAAGTAAAGGCAATGGTTCCACTGTGTTCTTTGCTTGTATCTCCATGTTTGATGCTGTCCATGCTGTGTCCCTCATTGTGAGAGTCAGTGTCCCTCATTGCCCCTCAGTCAGCACATCTGTGTCTCTCATTGCAGTGCTGCATGGGCAGGTGGTATGCACTGACTGTGCCTGCAAACACCCATTTCCTGAAGCATCCAGCCTGTACATCCATTCCAACCAACAGGGGGTTGCTGTGAGCACAACCTGGCCCGCAGTTTCCAGCCTGTACTTCCATTCTGACCAACAGGGGGTTGTTGTGAGCTCCATGCAATAGCATCAGGCAAAGTAGAATGGAGTGCATGCAAAGCAGGCCATAATGAGGTGCAAATGTGACTGTTTGCCCATGGATTTTGCATAAGATCTTTGAATATAGCAAACTTTTGCACCAGGCTAATGTGTTAGCACTGTGCAATTGGGTTAACACCAGGCAAATCTCTCAAAAGCAGAGCGCAGTTCTGCAGTGTGTGGCCTGCATTGTTGTTTGCAGTTGTTGTGCAACACTTCATTGCTATCACACACTTTGTCCACCAACTTCAATTCTGTCTTACTCCACCTTGGTGTCCCCTGAGCTGCTGTTGCATTTTGCACTCCCCTGTCACTATATTCAGAGCTGTCTTTTTTCCTGAGCTATTTCAGCACTGCGCTCCCAGCCCTGTTTGCACTGCTTCCTTTGCACACTATATTCAGCAGGTTCAGCCCTGGGGCTGTCCCTTTGAATATAGCTTGCTACTAATCTGGGCTAATTTAGCATGCCATGCAGTGCTAATTTAGTGCTGGGGCTAAATTCTGAATATCTGGCCCATGGTGCTGTAAGAAAGAAAAATGTGTCTTCACTTAATCACCAATTTTGTACATACTCTCTTGTTTGCATCTGCCCATGTATGTATTTATGTGTGCTTCTATGCCTGTGATTTGTACAGTCATAAATAATATGCATTGCTCTTTCAACGTCTTGTGTCATTTTTGTATTTATATAAATAATTGTTGGTTTGCAAAGAAATTTGGCGCAATAGAAGCTATATTGTTTACCATTACATTGAGCTAAGTAGCATCTGTATGACATTGATTAACTTTATGTCCAATGAATCACTGATTTGTGCTTGCTTGTACATTTATGTACTTCACCTGGCCCATTTATACTCAAAAATGGAAACAGTATGCTGAGCACTTTAGCTTCTTGACAAGGCGCGCCTGCATGAAATGTTGGGGCTTATTTGTGGCAGGGTCTGCTGCTGGTTCACTCGTTTGCTAAATAAAAGTCTTTCAGCTTCTCTAAATAAGGTTTGACTGCAGTTTCATTTTTTATTTTCCTATTGAAGCATGTCTGAAATGACACACCATGGATTTCTAATATGCCCTCTCTTGTTTTTCAAATAATGTGTATAGTTACCACAAATGTTGAATCTGGTGGGCGATAACAATGCCCAGTGATAAAAGAGTCAGGGAGTTAGGAAATTTTTATCCAATGAGTTTCGATATCATTTAATTTTTTTTTTTATTTAATGATTAGTAATAGCAATAGAGTTGAACACAGAGTTAATGAAGAGTGCAATCCCACCACCCTTCTTATTATTCCTGCTGTGCCAATAAAAATTGTAGCCACATGTTTTTCTCATACATCATTTTCTGACCACCATGTCTCTGTTATTCCAAGTATATCAGGCTTATCATTGGAAGCTAGTGCAAGGAGCTCATCAAATTTATTATTTAGGCTTCTAGCATTGAGAAGGCAACATTTGATGTTATTATATTTAGTTTTTTTGTTTGTTTCTTTACCATTTTTTTGTTTGTTTCCTTCATTTTCATGGGTTGCACTGCACCCATTTTGACTCCTTTCTTTTGTTAAGAGATCGAAAACTTAAGAAGAGAACTCAAGATTGGAGAAATGGGCAGTGAAGCATAGGTTGTGCACTTGGGGAAATTCAATAAAAAAGTAAAATACACATTAAACGGGCATGAGCTAAAAGTAACGTGGGAAGAAAGGACCTGGGCATTATTATTACTGATGATTTATCCATGAAAAGGCATTGGAGTGATACAGCAAAAGGGAAATGTTATAACATACCGGGTTGCATTAGGAAACACATGCATAGCAGGGATAGGAGGATTGTGATGCCTCTGCATAGGACATTGGTGAGGCCCCATTTGGAGTATTGTAGTCGGTTTTGGTCCCCATATACAAAAGAGGGGATTAGATGTCTGGAGGGGGTACAAAGAAGAGCAACTAACATAACTGTGGATGTGCAGGACTTGGATTACAAAGAAAGAATGGAATGACTAGGACTTTACTTGTTGGAATATAGGAGAATGAGGGGGGACCTATGTAAGGTATATGGTGCATTTGAGAATGCTGATTTGTGGGACTGCATAGTGATGGAAATGAAAGAAGGAGAGTTTACTACTAGATCTCATAATCTTAAATTACATGGGGAAATTAGCAAAGTGGAAAAGAGGGGAATTTGGTTCTCACAGAGGGTGGTGAGTGTTTGGAATAGTCTGCCATTGGAGGTTGTGGGAAGTGGAAGTATGCAGGAATTTAAGATAAAACTGGATAATCATTTACTAAATAGAAATAAGATGGGTTACAATCAATAATGAGGAATGAGCAGAAAAAGGGCAAGTTGCCCATATATGCTCAAAACAACTTATGAAACCTATGAAAACCTATGAAGTCAGTTGGCAATGGCAGTTGCTGACTAGCAAGTTTTGATCTGCACAGGGTACAAGTACTGCAGAATAAAACAGTACACAGATGCTACTGTTGACAGTGCAAAGCCCTAACTAACCTTAAAGACTGTCAGTCTTTTTTTTTGTCTGTGGCAAGGTGCCAGAGCCATCAGATGACTGTAGGAGGAGTCAGATTCATTTCAGAGTCAACACGTGAAGCTAGAGCCAGCAGCAGATAGGGAGGGAAAGAAAGGTAGTGAGATGCAAGGCAGAGGCACACAAGGTCAGGCCATTGGCAGCAGGGAACTGGGCTGCCTAGGGAAGCTGAAGCGTCAGGTCATCACCAATAATGAAACAGGCACTCTGGGCAGCCAGCAGCAAACAGCATGGCGCGCAAGAGTCTGTGCTGAGAAAAATAGAGACCTGCCAGTTGACTAGAGAAAGAAGACCCCTAGCAGCCTCATCCGGTAGTAGGCCATAGGCCCACAAGAAACTTTGAGGCTTAGTACAGAGGAAAGGAGTAGGAGTCCTGATGATGGTGGAAATGGTGTGGCAGCAGGCAACTGCATCGGTCATAGAAGCCTGGAGGGGAGAGCATCAGCGGGATGAGCCAGAGAGGATCCAAGCACCCGAGACTGAAGAGGAAGAAGTACTCACCATGTACTCAAGTGATTCTCTTCCAGACTGCTATTTTTTTCCTGAACTTAACCTCTCATTGTAATGCAAGCAAGCTTCTGGCAAACTAAAGCAAGTTTCATTGAAATGTATTAAAAAATTGTATCGGGACTGTATTCCAGGGCCTGGGTTCAATTCCCAATAGGTCAAATTTATTTCTAGCTCACTATAGTTTGTGATTTAATTGCTAAGCAGTAGCGAATACTGCATCAAAAACATTTGACTGTCACTGAAATATATTATAATTTGACTCTGCTGGGCTAAGAGCTACCCAAGCCAGCCCAGTCATCTTGATGACTGGATTGGTTCAGGCAGCTCTCAGCCTGCCAGTCACAAACTAATATATTTAATGAAAGAAGGGTGCTCAAAATACAAAATGGTGGTGTGAAATGGGACACTGTTCTTTACAGCAAGTAAAGCAAGTCAGTAATATATCAACTGCAAGGAAGCAGTCACCCAGCCGACCTCATGGGCCATTGGCCAGCAGCACGATGCTTTGCCACTCAATGGACCCCAAGGCCTAGCCTGGCAAATTTTAATGTAATTGATTTTTAAAAGTTTAAAGAACAAGTGTACTGCCTAAAACTAGTATTTGTTTTTAAAAGCAATCAACCATTACCTTTTATATCTGAAGTACTTTTTCTTTTCCCTATGGTTAGAGGGCTGTTTACCTGACGTCCATAGGTATGATGTGTGGAACAGCACTATGCCTGACAGCTGACGTATCTAGCTCTGCTCCCTCATTTCATATTCAGCATTATTACCTTACCAACTGTGACATCACTCCTGCTTAGGAACAGCCACTCAGTAGCTGCCAGATCAGTTGCCTGTGATGTCACTATCAGAGATCACAATACTGATGATGTAGTGGAGGTAACAGAAATAGATATGTCAGCTGCCAGGTTGAGAGCTGTTCCACACATCCAGCACAATATTATCACATGGAAAAATGGCTAATGAGCAAAAGGAAAAAGAAAAATACTTCAGAAATAAAAAGTTACAACTGACTACTACTTAAAATTTGTATCATTTTCCAGTCTGTCTGTTTTGGTTCCACCAGCTCTTTAGATGAAGAAGCGTGTTGTGAACTGTGGGAAGGAATAGCTTTGTAGCCTGCTAAAAGTATCAAGTTCTTCAAAATTTTCCTGGGAGGGTGTGCCCCCAGATTCCCTAGGGAGGTGTGCATTTTGTACCCCACTAAAATTTAGGTTTGCGTGACACCCCTGCATTGCTCAATAACTTCACAACACTGTGAATGCACTGAAAGAAAGAATAGGAACAGACTGTATATGAAGAACATCACTCTCCAAAGGTTGCAGCTTCACTGTATGCAATCAAAACGTAGCGTTGCTTCTCCCTCGGCTTGCCACAGTGCTTGCTATTTCTACAAACTGTGGGCAGTCTTTATCAAACTTAAGTTTGATTAATACAACTGAAAAAATAAGCAGCATTTTTAACAATTATAATTCTCAAGAGCAGAAATCTGTATGGTTATTTTTCATGCCATTCCAAAACCTTTGAAATGTGACAGTTACCCAAAGGCATTGAGTTTCAGAGCGTGGTTCAATACACTTCTTCTAAAGCTGCATTGTAACTTGTCAGCTGCATTATAGTTGGTCAGCTACATTGTAACCGGTCTCCAATATTATGTGCTTTCCATAGGTGTTTATACTGACTTACAAAGGTATTATACCCTTTAGTGGAGTGTGCCATACCCATTTTGTGATGTCATTTCAGTATGTGGTTGATAAAATATACTGTAACCATTCTTGTAAGTATTATACTCATTGTAGCATGCACATTTCCCATTATGGTATAGCATATTAATCCCATAAATGGTCTCTACAACTGGAAACACAGAGTCCAGGAAACAATGAAGAAGATGATGCCGGCAAATTAATGTTCTAAATGAAATGTACATCAGTAGAAACAACCATCTGTATTACTCTCGGTATTACTCGGTGTAATAAAACACAAGAAGGCATAAGCTCATCATGAGTGCCTCCCACTCCTAGTGGGTGTCTCAGCTGGAGTTTGGCATGGCCCATTTTAGGTGTCTGTCTAGCCTCTTTTTGAAGTCACTGTGGTTCCTCGTATGTACCACCTCATAGGGGAGCCTGTTCCAGGCTTTGCCAGCCCTGATGGTAAAGAAATGATCCCTTTACAAATGTTTCCCTTTTGAATATATAGTTGCCTAACGTGGCTTCTAAGGTTGGCATTTCTGTTCTTAAATTTAAATCCACATTGCTCGGCCAGGTCCCCATTGTTAATGATTTTGTTGGGCTGCGGCATGTCTTCCTTTGATCTTCTATCCTCTAGGCTAACCAGCCCTGTATGTTGCAATCTAGTTTCATAGAGCAGGTTCCTCAAATGGGGGACCAATTTAGTTGCCCTTTCTGAACCGACTCAAGTAATTTTTTGTCTTTGATGTATTGTGGATTCCAGAATGGTGAACCAAAGTCCAAGTATGGCCTGATGTATGTTCGGTACAGTGAAATAATAAGTGATTGACTTCTATTAATGAAGGTGCTATTTACTCTGTTAAGTGTAGAGTTTGCTTTCTTGACTACTCTCTTGCAATGATCCCTTGATATAAGATTGTTATTCATCATTATTCACTGTGATTCCCAGGTCACTTTCTTAAGTGAGGTTTTTAATACAGTGGTCCGGATATTCAAACTGCGCCAGGCTGTGGTGCAAGCTTGGGTGCAGCTCAACTTGGCTGCGCAGGGGTCTGGCCTGGGCGATATTCAAAGGAGCTGCACCATGGCTCAGCAGCTTTGAATATCACACCCTGGCCACCCCCCAGTGTGCATGGTGCAGTGGCACTGCGCCAGCGCAAGTGGCCAGAGTGAAGCATGGAGATGCGCTAGCGCAAGTACCATTGCGCCATGCACAGCAACCACGATATTCAAAACTGAACATGTAAATGGGGCCATAATATATGCAAGGTGCACATGGGGCCATTTGCATGTCATTATGGCCCTATTTGCATGCAGGTGCGCCGATCCCCGATGACTTGCGCCTGGCGCCCTGCCAGGCAGTAGCCATCAGGGACCAATGCCCCCTGCAGCCCGATCACGGGCATCTGTCCAAAAAGAGAAAACCTTCCTATATCCCTGGTGGTCCAGTGGACCACTATGTGCCCAATTGCAGGAATCTGTATTAAGAAACACCCCCGTCCAATATCCCTGGTGGTCCAGTGGACTGATTTCTGCCTGATCGCGGGCATCTGTATTAAGAAAAACCTCATCCAATATCCCTGGTGGTCCAGTGGACTGATTTCTGCCCAATCGCGGGCATCTGTATTAAGGAAAACCCCGTCCAATATCCCTGGTGGTCCAGTGGTACCCCCTCCCCACCGCCCACTGAGCCCCACCACCCGCTCCTCCCCATCAGCCGGTGGGCGGCAGCACCCACCCGCCTGCCACCCGCCGCCCACCGACTGACACCTCAGTAGGGCTGCATGCCCATTGGTTCTGGCGTGAGCCAATGGGCGTGCAGCCCATACCGTACTACACATTCCAGATATGTGAATGATTCATTTCAGCCACATAACAATTGTCCCATGCCACGCTCCCCCAACACAGACGTGTGTACATACACCACACCACACTACACACACACCCCCTGCACACCCCACACAAGCACAACACACAACAAATATAACAAACACAACCCACACATACCACACCACACTGCGCACACACAAACAAAACACACACACCATACCCACAACACACAAAAACACAACACATGCAAAACACACACACAAACATACACATACATACATACATCAATACACACACACACACACTCACACACACTCACCACAGTGTAGAAGTTCAAGATCAGGATGGTATGTGACTACTAAGGGTATTCTGTTTGTAGTCAACCGGTCCTTATATTGCAGTAGTTGTTCTCTTAGGACCTGTGTTGCACATTCCACTGCTCTGTCAATTTCCCTGGACGAGTGTCCCTGCTCAATAAAGGTGAATTCATTCTGACACATAACAACTTCAGCTTCAATGGTAAAAATTATGTTCAAACTATGGGAACAGCAATGGGAGTCAGAATGGCTCCACAGTATGCTAATCCTTTTATGGTGAATTTGGAGAAGGATTTTCTAAGGCACTGAACACATAAACCACTCGCTTATTTCCATTACATTGATGATTTGTTTATAATATGGACAGAGGGACACACTCAAAGATTTTCATTGGGAACTTAATAACCTCCACCCAGCTATAAAGCTTTCCCTAGAATATTCTGCCACCAGTGTACATTTTCTGGATACCACTGTCACTATTAAGGATGGAACCCTACATACCTGTCTTTACAGGAAACAAACAGACAGACAGAGATACTTACACAAGAAAAGTAATCACCTGAGCCACACAAAGAAATCTGTCATATATAGTCAAGCACTTCGGTATCACCACCTCTGTTCAAATGAGGAAGACAGAGACACACATCTGGCGATGTTGAAAAACACCTTTATTGAGCAGGGACACTCGTCCAAGGAAATTGACAGAGCAGTGGAACATGGAACACACGTCCCAAGAGAACAACTACTGCAATATAAGGAACGGATGACTACCAACAGAATACCCTTAGTAGTCACATGACATCCTGACCTTGAACTTCTACATAAGATTATTAAGGATCTCCATCCAATAATTAGTGAGGATGAAACCCTTAATTGTATTTTTCAAGAACTACCACTACTATCTTTTAAACAACCACCTAATTTAGCCAACCTGATTGTTAGGAGTCAACTTGAACCGGAACAGAATATCATGACATCATATTGTACACGACCCTGTCATCAATGCACATGTAAGACATGTAACCTAATTTCCATGTCAGACTGTATGGTTACATCACGAAACAGACTATTCAGGATACAGGGTAATTATACATGTACATCAAGTAACTGGTCTATTTTATCCAATGCAAGAAATGTCCTCGCACAGGTTATGTGGGGGAGACAAGCCAACAACTCTGCACTAGAATGACTTGACACAGACATTCTATTAATCACAAGAAGACTGAGAAACCAGTAGCCCAGCACTTCTCCCAGGATGGCCACTCAATCTCAGACATGTCTGTGATGGTCTTAAAAGGACATTTCAACAGTACACAACAAAGACAGGCTTCTGAAATTAGACTTATTTTACTTCTCAATATGATGGTGGATGGATTGAACTTTGATGTTGGTTATATGACACATTATTCCACTTAAACTTACACAGACCTTTACTTTAAAAGATGGCCATAAATACTTTAGTTCTTCAGCGGGCCTTTGATTTTGTAAGTTTATGGTTATCTACGTGTTGACTTCTCACCTTAACACTGTGGTGAGTGTGTGTGTGTGTGTGTATTGATGTATGTATGTATGTGTGTGTTTGTGCATGTTTTGCATGTGTTGTGTTTTTGTGTGTTGTGGGTATGGTGTGAGTGTTTGTGTGTGTGCAGTGTGGTGTGGTATGTGTGGGTTGTGTTTGTTATATTTGTTGTGTGTTGTGCTTGTGTGGGGTGTGCAGGGGTGTGTGTGTGGTGTGGTATGGTGTATGTACACACGTCTGTGTGAGGGGAGCGTGGCATGGGACAATTGTTATATGGCTAGAACACTGAGTTTTCACATATAGTGTACGTTTACTTCCTTCTACTAGTTGTCAGTGGTTGGATTACACACTGTCACATTTTTAAATCTGCTCATTTTAAGATGCATATCTCATTTACTTGGGGGTTCATAAAAGGTGTAATTCCTTTTGGTAATGATTAATATTGGTGTGAATGATGCTGTATTATGACTCTTGCACGTACAGTATATCTCATTCCTACTAGTTACAGTATCTTTCCCAAGGAGAGAGAGAGAGGGAGAGAAAAGGGAAAAAAGGGGAGGGGCCTGGAGATTTTCATCCTTGGAAGTTTTCATTTAGATTCCTTAGACTGATTCTGTGCATTTTTGTTATACACTGACTCTGTGTTGACATCTGCACTTATCAGGCTCATGGTCTCATTTTTCTTGAGGTCCATGACAAGTATTTTTAATTGGCACTTACACTTCTACGAGTGATACTATCATGCATCATGTATATATATATATATATATATATATATATATATATATATATATATATATATACATGTATTATTTACTTTGGGGCTCTTTTCAACTTGCAGTTATACCTAATTTCAGGATTTTGTCTCTCATTATCTGTTCTTAAATACACCAGGACACTTGGAATGTAAGTTGTAACCTCATCTTACATGTATTAGAGAGAATGCTAGCCCAAGGTTTTTTTATCACTGGAATGCTTTCTTAGCATACTGAGACATTTTAAAATTTATGTAAGAAGAACTCTCTGGTTGTTGAGAATTCTTGATAACCTTTGCCCTTGTGAGGCTCCTCAGTTAAAAGCAGACTGGTGTTAATTAGCTTCTCTGACGTAATCTTCTGTTGTGTTTTAAATGCATATGTTAAACAAATGAGAATTATTTCTGTTTTTTCAACATAATCTGGTGTTAATAGTATGAGATTTTCAAAATAACTGCCATAAAGCTTCTGAAGAAGGACCGGGTAGGTTCGAAAGCTAGAGCACTTTGTTCTTTTCTGTAACATCCATGTTGGTCCAATAAAAGGTATCAAATCATCTGTTTCTGGATCTGTTCATTAAATGGAGGCAGCTGTCCCCCACAGGTCTATCTAGTATTCTAGAACAGGGTGGCTAGTTGAGATAGCAGGGCCCAAGAATGCCACCGATATGCTACGTGATCCAGTGCTTTTCCTCTATGTAGTTACTCCCCACCTCTGGACAGCAAGAGCTAGGATACCAAGGAGCACATATGCATACATTAGAAACTCCTCCATTCATTTCAGTGTCAACTGGTATCCACCCATACCTGAGCAGCTCTAACTGCACTGCCTCCTGTGGTCCCACATTTTGCAGTATAGCAGAGCTGCCTGCTGTCCTCCTTTCTCAGAGGAAGAGTTCATGCTGTGGATGGCTCAGTGCTCATTCCCCTGATGGCCCCTTACCTTCTGAGCTTATTTAATGGGTTGTCTCTACATCTCTACATCAATGGACCAGCAACCTTTATGACTTTCAGACAAAAACTTATTTACTTCTATTTCTTCCTTTTTCTTCCTCTGGTTGCCTCTCATATCTTGTCCTTTAGGCATAGATGGTTCCCTGCATCTACCATCAGGGCAATGACTCTCCAGCTGTGGATCCCCACTCTAGACCTCTTACACATTGACCACCATGAGGAGACTGACCTTAGTGCCTCTTCCAGAGTCAAGCAGGAATATCTATTTATTTGGCCAAATATGGGAGCCAGGGAGGAGTTGATTCCAATGATATGTGTACATTTGCCTCTGCCACTGGCAGTGCCACTGCATCACATAGTAATTTAAGGTTGCAAGGGACAACAGGTCCATCAGGTCTCCCCCTTCTTGATAGCAGGGATGAGTCAGTATGTTGTGTAATGTGAGCAAATTTATAGTGATTCTGTACCCGCTTCACTACCCATGGTACCTTATGATTCCCTGTGTAAACAAAATGTGTCTAGGTTTACCTTGAGGACCTATACTGTTTTCAAACCCACAGTCTTAGCTGGTAGGTTGTTCCACAAGTTCACCACCATCTGGGAGAAGAAGGGCCTCCTACCGTTATCCTTGACTGTTGCACCACTGTGTTTGAAAGCATGTCTGCACATCCTGCTGGAGGACATTAGATTAACCTTCTCTTTCTATTCAATTTTATCAATACCTTTGAGTGCATAGAAGACTGAGACCATCATGCCTCTTTATTGTCTTTTTCATTCTTCCCTTTTCCTTGCATCTAAGCTGTCCTGCTGATGCCTGGCCTGTAGTATAGAGCCCTCAGCAAACGTCCTCATAGCCCAACAGCTCAGGCATGATAATCAGTCTCAGGACATGAACCTGGAGCTCCCACATGGAAACACAGTATGTTGTCCCCATTGGGCCGAGTAAGACAAAATCCTTTTAACATCTTGATGTACTGTAACAATGACCAAAATTCCTGTTTTATTAACATGAAACAGGGATAGAGTGTAGACATACATTCTGATGCTCAGTGAGACGACAGCACTTGTGTACATGGCCCCTTTTCAGAGGAGCAGTACTTCTGAGTATCATTTGCAGCTAGTACAGGAAACATACAGTAAGTCATAATGGCTGAGAATGTTGGCAGATGAAGCTGTGTGCTGTAAGTTGGAGCAACATAGGTTCTAAAATAGAATGCTAAAGTATTCTGAATGTAACCAGAAACTGGGAGCAGGTTATCGACTTAAACAATGCCTGAATCCAGAGGCTCGCCTCACCATAGCCCAAGGCAACCTATTCCCCCTACTTAACTATAGTGCCCCTATATTTTCCCACACATCCACCAACCTGGTCGCAAGACTCAGCACAGCCTACAACAGTATTTGCAGGCTTGTGCTACTGCCTCCATACTCCATGCACCACTTTACCTTGTACAAATCCTTAAGCTGGCTCCCACTACAAGCCAGGTACAACTATGTCCTTGAATGCATAGTAGACAAGGCCACTAGGGATGGGAATCTGTCCCCTTACTCCTCCCTGCTAAAGTGCAAAACTACCTCTCACAATCTCCGGTAATCCTCTGTCCCTCTGCTGGAAGTTCCTAGGGTGTAATGCCATGTTTATCGCTGCTCCCATCCTCTGGAACAAACTCCCTGCCTCCCTCCACTTTCTAGACTTGCACTTCACCTTCAATGGACACTTCAAAACCTGGCTCCTAGCAGAATCTAAATGTCAATGCCCATCCAGGTGACCCCGCAATATGCAATTCCACCCATCATCCATACCTTATGTCTGAACTGGCCCAGGTAACATAGGAACAATAATATGCATATTTGACTGTAACTGTGTTACTTGACCAAGCACTTTACCTGCACTGTACTTCTGTTATTGTACCCTTGCTCTCTTCTGTTTGTATTTGCAACTGTTGTACCAATGTATCCCAAATGTGTTAACTCTGTTACATGATCTTGTATCATTTCTTATTGAATGTCCTATGCATTGTATGCATTACCCATTGTGCCATCTCTATGGCCTGGGTTGTGCCTGAAAATGGTCCTTTGGATCAGTGCACCTATTCAGTAAACATACAAACAAACAAATAAATAAAATGACCCTAAATATAGATGTGATTTCATACCATTTATTGGACCAACAAGAGACTTACAAAACACAAGCTTTCAGGCTACATAGAGCTGTAAATCACAGCTACAAACAACTCTCTCCAAACATAGGCTAATTTAAAGACTATTAAAATACATGAGTGTGACAGTGTGAGTACACTTTGATAATTATTAAAAAATGAAATACAAAGTATTACATAACAAACCAAGTATGAAAGTACTGCACTGTAACATAAATTAATGTTTTGCATACTGTTCTTCATGCCTTTAGAACTATTGAATTGTTCATGACAGTGGAGAACAACGGACCAGCACAATTAGTGTAGTCAGTGTCAGGGGTGTAGTCAGGAATTTTAAACTTGTACTCAAGAGTTGACAGAACTGATGCACCCCCCCAAAACACAAACCAAAAGATGTGCTGCCCTGCCACATAAACACCCACCATTTCAGTCAACCATATGTAGTAAGCCAATGATCCTTAAAGATTCACAACATTTTATTTTATCTAACACACACTACCAATCAGATAGAAGTTGGCTGGCTTTTAGCTACAATGTTTAGTATACATTGTTATAGGCCTCTGTACCAAAGCAAGGTAGCCAGCCTTACAGAAATCCATTCACACCAGCACTGTCACATGCAGTGTCAGTGGCTCAGTAGGTAGCACACTCGCCTCTGAGGCCGGGAGATCAGGGGGCTGTGGGTTCAGTTCCCACATCTGGCACTTGGGTTAATATCCCAGTACTGACACTGTAGTGCAGCATGAGAGGGGTGCTGCACTTCTGAGGTGCCGTCTTTCGGATGAGACGTTAAACCGAGGTCCCATCTGCCTGGATTGGTGGCAGTTCAGGTGGATGTTAAAGATCCCATGGCACATATCGAAAAGGGTAGGGGAATTTCCCCGGTGCCCTGGCCAAATTTCCCTAATTCCCTAAAAATACCACCAACAGCTTAATCTGGTTCAAGGTCAGTTGGCATTCATCTGTATCCCCCTTCCCCCAGGGTCGTGCCTGAAAATAGGCAGGATTTGTCTAGTGCACTTACCTGGTCAACAAAAACTAAATAAATAAAATAAAAACATACTCGATCAGGCCACTCGTACATTCAAGGCCTCTAAGTTTAGCACCCACAAATCTTCCAAAGATCATTCACAAACTCACACTAAAGCATCCAAGAAGGGGAAACAGTTCTTCATGTACATTAGGCTGTGTTTGTTGCCCCTGGATTTGCCAGCTTTTAGTGTACCCAGCAAAGTGCACTGAGTATGTCTGCCACCACCTATGGCCAGTGTGCTAAGCTAGTTATACTACTTAGGGTTAGTTAGTATCATTGATTTGTGTTTTTTATCAGTTTATTTAAGTTGGCCCCCACACTCCCCATGTTAAATCTAAAAAACATAGGGGAAGGAGCCCCCCAGCTGAAACAATCTGATAAAAAAACACATTAAAACCATACCGACTAACCGTATGTAACATAAGTAGTGTAGCATACCTCTGTTCTACCCTATGCTAGTTTTGCACTGGTCTGTGGTCCTCCACCAATGCAGATTTTTTTTTATTGTGAGGATAATTTTCTCTTGCATTCAGCCATGGTTGCAGATTTATACTCAACAAGAAAACTGACTCCCACCGTTGTGACCTATGCCTACACATCTCCTCCAACTGGCTCAGTTTTTACTTCTGAGTTACCATCCATGAAGCCTTAACTATGTAAAAGATTCCTTCTTGGCCAAATGCCACCAGGAGTTTGCAACCACATCACTCCAATCAGCAACAACTATAGAACTGGCTCCCTGGGTGACCACAACTGCTCCTGCCCTCAGGATAACATCACTGGGCCAAGATCTTTCCTGTCTATAGCAGCCAACGTTTGGAACTCTCTGCCCTGGGTAATTGTTGCTCTTCCCACCTTTTCCCCTTTCAAGGCCCAAGCTACAGCCCACCGGTTCCAGAAACTCCACTGCATGTGTGCCTAGACCATATCAGATCATGCCTTGAAAAAGACCTTGGGTTTGGCTCGAAAACATTTGGCATGGTGAGGGAGTGCTGCTCCAAACTTCTTTTACTAATAAATTAATGTGTATGAATCACAGAATACACAAATACTATTAACCCTTGCTGTGCCACGGACTGATAAATCAGTCCAGAATTCCCATATGTTCCAATTCTGTCGTCAGCCTAAGGGTTACAACTCTGAACCTACAAAAGAATATTTAAATATAGTTATAGATTTTTAATTGTGGTCCTACTATCAGATTATTCATCTCTGTTTATTTTACTATATCGTACACTTTTATATTTGGGCAATTGCTCACAACAGATTGTTTCAAAGGAACACACCCATTTAGTCATCTAGTATTACCGTAATATATTTTATTACTTACAGCTATTTACTCAAAGTGACACATTTTCTCCGTAGTACTTGCCTCAAGTTTTTCTAAAGAATCAGTGGTTTATAACCACTCATAACAATGTTTACTGGAAGTGGGAAAGAATTAAAAATGACCTCCAAAAAGAAAAATAAGTGTGTTCTCATGGAGGAACTGCACATTATTTCCTCCACTCCTGTGGAGCTTATTAAACCTTCCACTTATGCTGAAGTCTTGAAGAAAGGCAGTTCGATAAACTAAACTGAAGTACTACATTTATTAGAGAATGGGGATAAGAAAAAGGATAAGATAGTGATCTCCTCAGAGAAAAAGATGGGAATTCTGGGAATACCACTTTTAAGGTAGAATCACCTCCTTTGGGTATGAACAAAGCAAAGAAGAGAAAGAAATAATCAGAAATCAAAATTATAGAGAGAAAACTTTGAAAAAAATTAAAGACAGTAAAAGGAATCAATATTTACACCACAAAAAATAAAGTTAGCGAGAAAAGGGAAAAAGGTAAAAAAGAAAAAAACAACTTAACAGAAAAGGAATGATCACAGATTACTTTCTCCCCACCACCAATATAAGAACGCACAAGGCTGTAAAGGTTAAAGGTGATGTAAATGATTTAATACAAGACATGAAAAGTCTTGAAAAGCAAGAAACCACACCAGAATGGCAGGAGAATCATGTCACCAAACTGGATTTTTTAGCCCACTTGATTTGGACTCTTATATAGACCTACAGGAAGAAGGAGAAACATATATTTCAATATTGACTGGCTTCCCTAATACAGTATTTGAGAGATTAGATAAAGAGGTAGAGACAATTGAACTAGATGAACAGTTCTTAGCATTTTTCCCTGATTACTTGTCTAAATATACTATAAAAGCTTTAGCCCATCCCATTATGGCTAATATTGTTCTTTTAGAAGCCTTTAATGACCTTAAACATAGAATGAAGGGTCTTACTGCCATTATACAAGAGCAAGCACTTAACATCTTAAAATTAACTAAAAAACAAAATCTCACACCAAATACTAAATCAAAGAGACTTTCATTTTCTACTATCATAATCCCAGATTCACCTGAGGATAAAACAAAAGAGGGAAGCAACACAGGGAAAAAAACAGACTAAAGAGAAGATGATAGTGTCAACTACGAGGAAGGAAATTATAGAAACTGCCCAAACTCAAAATAATGATAACTTCCCAATTTCTCCTGAAATAATTATACAGAAAAATGCCGGTCCTTTGCAAAATCAGAAAAGGACAGAGACCAATCAACCCCAGACTCAGAGAGGTAAAAGTTGCAGGAGGGAGAACAAGTAATAAACTGCTCGAAGTCACTGATCCTGGGAGAACGCAACTCAAATAAAAAAGGGTGGGGGAAAATAAGAAGGAGACACCAGAAGGAACAATTACACCAGCCCAAGAATCCCCAGAGATCATAGAGGTCTTAGGACAGGAGACTGTAATTAGAATCACTGGAATGTATGAGAAGTCCTATGAGACTATACCATTAATAACTGAGGTAATTTACCAGTTACTGGTGGTAGAATTCCTACAACTACAGATCTAGTGAAAATAATATATAGAGATCACCTGGACCCTCTTCCTCCAGTCTATATTTTGGTTAATGACATGGAAGCAGCTATTACAATATGGTCTAAGCAAAAGAGAATGGCTCATTTGGGTTTAGGAATTGACTCCCCAGCTAGATGGGAAATAATAGAGAGATACTCCAAAACCAATCCTAGCAGGAATGGCCTATTGAAATATATTGACTTTACAATGACCTTTCAAACTATAACAGGTTCAGGATACTGCCTCCAAAAGACCTTTGTCCAATGTTGATATTGAACACTTCCCAAATGAGTACAATGAGATGACAGAGACCTATGTATTTTCACTTCTAACTTCCATTCTCGAAGTACAGATTCCAAAGAAAGAAATGTTTTACGTATAGAGAATTATGGGCCCAGGTGAAGGCACAAATTGATTTCCAGGTGGGATCAACATATCTAGCCCAGAAAATATTGAATAGTTCCCACTAATTGGAAAAGACAGTTTTGGATATGAATGAGAAGGATCTGGGCGCTAGGAATATATGACTAACAGTCTCGGACTTGAAGATTTCAAGTAATTTAGCTATTCATTTTAACACAACATACCCTGCTAACATCCTGATATGGAACTTGGCTGGCCTTCCACAGAACTTACCACATACAGATTGGAAGAATTGTGTGTGCAGTCATGATCTCCTATTGTTTTAGGAGATCTGGGCTCAACAAATAGTTGATATAAACGGTTTTGAAAATCTATGGTCACCAGCAATTAAAACTAAGAAACTTGGAAGATCAAAGGGTGAGCTGGCTGTTTACATAAAAATTTAGAATAATGTAAGACTTAAGAGTTATAGGGCCAGATATTCAAAGCTTTGTGTGGTCCACAAACAGTTTGTGCGGGAATAGCGTGGGATAAGTGCAGGTCTGCCATATTCAAAAGGCCAATTAGCGCAGGCAAACAGCAGTAGCACTGGGCTAAGCATAATGATATGCAAGGGGCATAGTGAACATGAATAAATTCACAATGAGATATTCAGCGACTAGTGCCATGCTAAGGCAATTAGCGTGACATAGCACGACCCATAGCGCGGTACAATTTACCACCCAGGAAAAGCTGGTCTTAACCCTGGGCAAACAGCTTTGTGCACTTTGCATAGTGCTATCTCAGCATTAGGGTGGCTTGTGTGGCCCTAACATATGAGTATGACACCTAGAAACTGCCATACATGGAGGACACATGCTGCTCACTGATGGCACCACCATGATGCCTTCAGCTGCCACCAGTCTGAGCCAAGCACAGACAGTGAGGGGTGATCTGATCCACAGGGGACATCATAGTAGTGTGGCTATATAGCACGCACATGCAGACCATATGTCTGTGGTGCATAACAGATGCCAGCACACATATGCAGCACTGTGGGCATGGTGGCCAGTGAGGGGAAGGTGTATGAGTGGCCAGACCTCACCACAGCCCAGGTGTGGCCACAAGGCTTGGACACATCACTCATTGCACATGGGCCAGTAGTGGGATTACGCCACCACCTGTGTGCCTGTCGGATCCTACATGCCTCCCCAGCCACCTACCACACAACTGCACAGATGTCACAGCACACACTGCTGGCCATGTACATGACACGGTGTGCATCCCATGCCACAGGTGCAGCATCTGTGGATCACACAACAGTGCGATAGTATTGTCCACTGTCTGTAATTACCTGCAAGCTGTGCCTGTCACTGTGTACAGTGCAGTGGTCATCACTGCCCTACATACCATAGGCAGTATCATGTCCCTCACACTACCAGCCCTCTTGCAACTGTAGTGTCTGCTGTGCACTGTAGCATGATCTACAGTATGAAGGTTGCATGCAGCACTACCACCACCTGTGCCTACGCTGTGTTATCCCCTGGGGTATGATATGCTATGCTATGCTGTACTGTTTACATGAAGCCTGCAGCTATCATCATGCACTGCCTGACTGACCTACAGGTGGAGCTGCGGTAGGACCTGGCCAGCCCTGTACCTCCAGACTGACCTACAGGTGGAGCTGTGGGACCCTGCAGTAACACTGTGCAAACTGCATGCAAATCAGGGCATGATGAGATGCTAATATGGCTGTTTGCCCAGAAACTATCGAAGTAGGCTCATTTGCATGTCACTTTTGAATATGGCAAAGTTTAGCATGGGCTAACGTGTTTGCACCGGGCAAACTGCTTAGCTCCACGCTAAAGCTGTGCTAATGGTTCGGAGAATATTATAGTTTTGATCACTGTTTTTTCATGTGTGCTGCTGCCTGCAGCTGTACTGGGTCCATGCATTTGCCAGCACACACTGGCCACATTGTTCCTCTCTACCTACTCTCACATCACTGTGCACTGTGTTGTTGTTGTGGTTTGCACTTCCTGGTTGCTGTGTTAAGTGCTGTCTTATTCCAGGGCTACGTTTGCCCTGCACTCCCAGACCAGTTTGCATGGCCTCATTCCCATGATATATTCAGAAGCTGTTTGCCCTGAGCTATTCCATTTGAATATTGCTTGCTTTGTGCTCCAAGCCAAGTTTGCATGCCAGGCAGTGTTAACTTAACCATGGGGCAAAGCTTTGAATATCTGGCCCCTAGAATCTTAAAACAAAATTATATAGTATCAGTTGTAAAATGGGGAAATTCGATTCTTATTGTAGCAAATGTTTATATCCCACCAATGGATATAGTAGAGGCTCATAAAACGATCTATGCTGAATTAGCTACTGATCTAGAAACAACCCAGAATAAATTCCCCTCGGAAAATGTTCTGATTGCTGGAGACTTTAACTCTTGAATCTGTAATTATGATAACTTTGAGATTTTGCAAGAATTGCTATAGTTGGGTAACACAGAAAAAAGAACAAGTAAAGATAAGCCAGCAATGGACAAGGAAAAAACTTAATTCAATTTATTGAATGTAATAATTTACTAATTTTAAATGGCAGACTAGAGGGTGACAATAGTGGTAACACCACTTACTTCTCTCCCAATGGTGGAAGTACAATAGACTACGCCTTATGTTTGCTAGAAAATTATGAACTGTTCAAGTCACTTTACATAAGTATGTGACCAGAGAGTGATTGTGCCCCTCTGTGCCTTCAGTATTCCCCTCAAGAGGAGGTTATGGAAAGAGAAGATCTGCACTGCCCTCTTACTAACTTCAATATCCAGGAAAGGAACAAGTTAGTCTTAACTGATACAACTTGGGGAGCTCTGGATTGTCTTTTTTTAGATATGGGCATAGGTTTCATGATTGGAAATTTGAATGCTTTATCTGTACAGGATATAGAAAAAATAATAATACAACTTCAAGTAGATATTAAAACAAATATATATATATATATATATATATATATATATATATATATATATATATATTAAAGATCATAAAACTGGGGTAGCATGAACTTGGTTTGATGCTTCTTGTAAAAAAAAGAAAAAAGGAATTAAGGAAATTGGTAAAAAAAATAGAATCTAGTAGAGATAATTGCATTTTATTAAATAAAACTAGAAAACAATATAAAAATATCCTAAGGGAAAGAAACAAGAGTTCAGACAGATACAATGGTTAAACATGTATAATGCTATCCAGAACAATGATATAAAACATTTGGAAATTTGTAGCTACATGTACTTGTGAGGTACAAACATCCTTACCTTAGCAACTTACATCCCAAAGGAAACTTGGGTGCATCACTTTAAATTAATGTTTAACGAGGAAGAACTCCTGAGTTTAGTTGGTTCTCTTACAAATAGGATGATGGCCCTGGAATATCTCCCTATAAATATATTCTCTTTGGAAGTTGAGGAAACAATACTAGGATTAACAAACAATAAAGCCCCAGGTCCTGATCAAATTCCTGGAGAGATCTATAAAAAATACTCTTCATTTTGGATACCTGTCCTTACAATGTTTTTCAATCTCTGTTTAAAAGAGAAGTTTATTCCATCAACACGGACAAAAAATATTATTGTTCCAATACATAAGAAGGATTCTTTTTATGAACCGGGAAACCTCAGACCAATAAGTCTACTTGATATTAGTGCAAAAATCTTTACAAAGGTATTATTAAATAGAACACTCTTCTGGATTGAAAGTAATTCTCCATTATCTAAATTCCAGGCAGGGTTTAGGGATAATTTCTCAACAATAGACAATATCTATGTTTTTTCTCATCTTATTGAGAAGTATTTACACATCAGAAAAACTAAACCTTTTGCTTTGTTTATTGATTTTTCACAAGCGTTTGATTCTGTAAATAGAGAAAACCTTTGAAATAGTTTAATTGATAGGGGACTACCTTCTAATTTACTTATAACTATATACTTATTGTATTTGAACACAACCATGGCCATCAGATACAATAAAATGGGACATTTCATAAATTATTTCCCTTCTACTAGAGGAGTCAAACAAGGTTGTATCCTTGCACCCACATTGTTTACATTGACTCTTTATTACAAACTGACAATCCAGAAAATTTTGACTCACCTAAGATTCAAAATACTCCTTTTTTATAATGGCATATGTGAATGATTAATACTTTTTCCCCTCACAAGTAAGGGTTTACAAAATCAATTAGATCAAATATTTAAGAAATATCAAACACTGGATCTAAAAATAAATCTCAAAAAGACAAAAGTAGTTATCTTTGGGAAGACAAATAATAAACACCAAATCAGTCTTTTGGAAGACAAAATATAAACTGTAAATGAATACACATATTTTTCTTTTTTGTAAACTTTATTTAATGTGGGCTTATACAGACAGATTCCACTTCTCCCATCCTGGGAGGAATCCAACACATTCAAGTATCACAGGTACCATTCTTAATCCATCTATGGCAGTACTAACAACAGAGCGATAATAAAGTGCAGTTAAGAGTACATGTAGTATTACAAATAGTTGCTATATATGAATTCCTATCTATGCAGTGAGATATTGTACAGTTTTAACTTCTAGCAACTTTTGTTCTGTGGTGATTTAGGGAATTAGGTGAGGAATATCAATGGATCAATTATCCTGGTTCAAAAGGCCAGAAACCAATCCTGCAAAAGTGCCTATTCCAGAGGGAGCCGCATTTCTTCATATTTATCCAGTTGTTTCCTAACTAGGTATTGTATTCTTTCCAGTTTCATTACTTGTAGTAGGGATGTTGTCCATGCAGCTATAGTTGGGAGTTGTCTAAATCTCCAGTGTAGTGCCAACTCCCATATCCCCACCACCATACCCAGTTTCCATAATTTGTGTCCCATCATGGGTTTCCAGGTCCCTTGTTTTGGGAGCCCCCACATTATTTTGACTGGATCCAGCCTAGGTACACAATTTAGGATTCTAGAAAGGGTGTCTACCACCCCTGCCCAGAAATTCTGAACTTTAGGGCACTGCCAGGCCATATGATAGAAGGTGCCCTCCTTTGTGGAGCACTTGTAACAGTATGGGGAACACCCCAGGTCAATTTTATGTGCCAATGTGGGCGTATGGTATATCTGCAGGAAGAAATTATACTGGATAATTCTCAGGCGGTTATTGACAGCTCTTCAAAATGATCTTACAATTTAGTTTCCATTCCCCCCCAACCCCGGTGAACATATCTGGGTAAATAATCTCTTTCCAAGATTTCCTGATTCTTCTCATGGGGTCTGGGAGGCAGACCAACAGCAGCCTGTAGCACCTCGTTAAGGGTTTGAAGCCCAGGGTGGTAGAAAATTTAAAGAACAGTTATTCTAGGGGAGTACATTGTAAAACCTGATAATTTGTCCCTGTATACAGTTCCGCAGTTGTTTTAGCTTTAAGTCTGATGTATTGAAAATAGTATTCCGTAGTTATTTTAAAGTCTTGCATTAAGGCGGAAAACTGGCGCACCTCCCCCCCTTCCAGCAACTGACCCAGTTTGAATAAGCCCTGAGATCTCCAGGCTTTGAGGCCTATCCTTTCATTTTTGAGAGGCTACCCTCTCCCGCCAGCATCGACCCCAGGGTCATGTCCAGTGATAAATGTGATGGCTCTCCCAGCAGGGCATGGGTGGATGCGCACGCTTTCCAAGTTGCCCTAGTGCAAGGATTCATAATCTTGGGTGGGACCTTATTCCTTAAGGAATCGACTAGTAGACCATGGTAGAGAGGCATATCTCACGTGATCTCCATGTTCCTCCAGGATGGGGCCTCGCCTCCCTCCCTCAGCAAGTCCTGTATGTGGGCCAGTTGTGCAGCTAAGTAGGATAGACACATATTATTGGTTTCTTGCCCTGCCACAACAGCTGAGTGCAAGCTCCTTCTAATGCCCAGAGGTACTTCTTGGGGAGATGGATAGGGATGGATTGGAAGAGATAGAGTGCATGTGGTAATATGTACATTTTTATCATGTTAACTCTTCCTAGAAGAGTTAGGGGAAGCACTATTCATTTAGTGCAGTCCTCCTTAAGTTTCTGTATCAGCGGCCTGTAATTGATTTGGATAATTTGGGAAAGATTGCTAGGAAGGAGTATTCCCAAATATTTTATTTGTTTGGTAGGGTAAACAGTAGTACCTGCAATCATAACGGGTGCCTCTTTCCT
This sequence comes from Neoceratodus forsteri, assembly GCA_016271365.2. NCBI lineage: Eukaryota > Metazoa > Chordata > Ceratodontiformes > Ceratodontidae > Neoceratodus > Neoceratodus forsteri. The sequence goes on from CM028133.1 coordinate 784,163,144, forward strand.
CTTAATGGGAGCCACTCACTCTTGTCCCAATTAATTTTATGTCCCGATAATGGGCCATAGTCCTCGAATATTTTACCCAAAACTGGTAGGGCCTCCCAGGGTTGTCTAAAAATAAAAGGACGTCATCAGCAAATAATGAAATAACCTGATTCATCCCTCCTACCACACATCCTCATATTGCTGGGTCTCCCCGGATGGTGGATGCTAAAGCTTCCATAGTAAGTACATAAAGTAGGGGTGATAGGGGGCAACCATGTCTGGTCCCTCTGGATAGCACAAATGGGGTGGAGATGGTGTTGTTAGCTAGTACCTTGGCCTGGGGATTGGTGTATAGAGCTTTAAGCCAGGTGAGGAAGGGCTCTCCCAAGCCAAATCTGTGGAGTACCACAAACATAAAAGGCCACTTGACCCAGTCAAAAGCCTTCTCGAGGTCCAGGGCAAGAAGGCCTAAATTGGGTCCCCCCTCCTCCCTGCTCCACTGATGAATAACATTTATGGATCACCTGAGATTGTGCTTGGTTTGACAGCCTTTAACAAATCCCCCTGATCATTATGCACTAAATCTGGGAGTACCTTTTCCAGCCTGCCTGCTAGGGTTTTAGCAAGTATTTGATAGTCAGCGTTAAGGAGGGAAATTGGGTGACATGAGCCACATTTTGTAAGATCCTTCACTGGTTTGGGGAGTAGCATGATTATTGCTAACCTCTGGGAGGGAGGGAGCAACCCCTCTTGCAATGTACTACACAGTACCTCTGTCAGGACGGAACCCAAAGAGTTCCATGTACACCTGTCGAACTCAGCGGGTATGCCGTCCAGACCCGGTGACTTCCCCTTATTAATTTGCCATATGGCTGCTCTAATCTCCTCCAAAGTGATAGATGAATTCAAATTATCCCTTAAGTCCACCCCCAGAGAGGGCAGGGTCACCCCCTGGAGGAATTTCTCAGGGTCACCATTCAGCGGCACCTGGGAAGTATACAAGGTGGAATAAAACTCCCAGAAGGTGTCATTTATCTCCTTCTGATCGAATGTATATGTACCATCTGGCTTTGCCATCTTAAGGATAGCCCTTTCCGCATTCTTGTGTTTTACAAGTCTCGCGAACCACCTGCCCGCCTTGTCCCCCTCAAAGTGTGTATAAGATTTGGTGATTAGGAGGTCCCTCTCCAGTTTCCTAGATTATATCTGGTTTAATGTGCCCTATAATGATTTAAGTTCTTTAGATGTGATTGGGGTCTGCCATGGACGCCCTCTCCAGCTCCTGGATATGCTGCAAAAGAAGGCCTTCTTGCCTAAGAGACTGCTTTTTTTTGGTAGGCTGAGTAGGAGATTGCCTCTCTTCGGATGAAAGCTTCTAGAGCATCCCAAACAAAGGTGATATGAGTCCCCTGTCCTTTACTGAGCTCAATTAAGATCTTGATTTTCTCATTTATGTGCTCTATATATTTGGTATCCAGGAGTGTGATTGGGTCCATCCACCAGGCATTCCCAATGGGGACCTGTGGGCCGGCTGACATGTGCAGCTGTAGAGAGGCATGGTCCAAAACAAACATAGGTCCATACTTGGCTCACATGTCCTCTGTAACCAAGGGAGAGGAAATTAATATATAGTCTAGCCGGGTGTAGAGATGGTGGGAATGGGATTAAAAGGAGTATTCATTGTCTCCAGGGTGGATATGTCTCAGACTTCCACTAGTGCTCTCCCTCTATCAACTCCCTCAATGCCACACTTTTAGGGTATGTTTTTTTTTATGTCCAGAGTGGTCATGGTCTAGATAGGTGTTGAAGTCACCCCCAACACTATATTATCCGGGAAAGGGGCTAAAGTCACTCCCAAATGGGTGGAAAAGTCTGGGGAATCAAAGTTAGGGCTGCAGATTGAGGCGATGGTGAATAGTTTCCCCACTAGGTCTATCTCAGCTATCACAAATCTTCCCTGGGGGTCTGCCACCCATTTATTAACTTTGTGAAGAAGACCAGGCCATATCCATATTGCCACCCCCTGAGCCCATGGCGTGAATGGTGCCACCAAAAGGACCCTCCCCAAGACTGGGCCTGTTTACTCACTTCTTCTTTGGTGAGATGGATTTCCTGTAGTAGTACCACATCTCCCTTTTCTTTCTTGATGTGAGACCACACCCTCTTCTGTTTAACAACGGTTATAAAATCCATTGACATTCCATAATATCACTGTTAAGTCTGCCATTCCACTCGAATCTCAGTATGTCTAACTGCTGCTTCTGGATAGTACCTTAGATTACTGTCTGTGAAGCCTAAACAATGTCTGTATAGTCCATAACCTTTAACTTTAACAAGCCCCCTCAGCACAAAGTCTTCATTTCCACCTTTGTCCCTTCTCAAACCCGGTTCTCTCTTTTCAGTTATACTGCCCGAGTCATCCCTTTTTTTGCCCCCCCCAGGTATCTATGTTAATCCCTTCATACCAATCACCTGCTTCTTCCTCTGTGCTTCCCCCGCTAGGCCCCCTCCCCCCACCTTCCAGAAAACGTTGGCTCTCCCCATGCAAATTCCCGCCTTCCATCACCCTTTACTTTTCATGGAGTAAGCTTCCCAATCCACTAGTTGTTACAAAGAAAGTAGTATAATTATGGAAGAATCCTGCATTCCGGTCAAAATGGCATAAGCAGGGGGAAGACCCGCTGTCGGTGACCTCTGCTGGTCGAAGGTGGCTGTAAACCAGTAGGGAAGTTTTATCCGCCTCCATCCCCACATCCTCTAACTAATCTTGTTCACGGAGACGTGTCAAGGGGTCCCCACCATGCCTTGCGTGTCATGGGCGTACTAGCCTCCCTCCAACACTAAGATGCTTCTAGCAGATTGTCTCCATAGCTCTTTCATTTACATTTTGATGTCTCCATTGTTTAGTTGGGAATGCAGATCCCAGTACAGGAGTTTCAGTGAGGCCAGGCACAAGAGCTTCACCAGCCAGTATACCTCCCCACTCCCCTGCAGCAGACACACTTGTAGCCCACGTAGGTTGGGTGTCTATTCTGCCCCACTAAATATGCTCTCCCCAGCTGTATCATTTAATAACTTTTAACATTTTTAATAGCCAAATAATCATTAAGTAACACGGGGTGTGAGAAAACAAAACCAGCAATAAGAAACCAGTTCAAAAACAAACACATGTGTTGGACCGTAAGCCCCAATGAATGGAAGCTCTTAAGTCCAGTGTAGTAGTGTCCCTCCTTGTGAAGAGGGTTGGTTAGATCGGCGATCCTCTCAGGCCCTGCCCTGAGAGGCCTCCATACCCCGGAGTTACAGGCCGAGATGTTCCCCTCCCAAAAATCCTCTCCCCTGGATGCTCTAGTTCCAAAAAGTCACATCATGCTACAGAGTTAGCAAAATTCACTCTCCAGGCTCCTGTTCTCATTCTGTTCTCTCACAGCTCCTCAGCCCCTTCACATAGTTCATCGCGGCTTTAGGGTCAGTTAAAGCCCTCTACCGACTCCCAGGGTATCGCACAATGAGTTGCGCGGGGTAGGCTATCGTAAAGGGACAATTCAGGCCATGTGACTTCTTTTTAACGTCTGCGAATACTTGGCGCTGCATTTGTAATGGTCTGGAGAAGTCTGGGAATAAACTGACCTGGGAGCCTTGTGACATGATAAGGTTACTTTTTTGTGCCACTATTAGAACTGCTTGATGGTCCTGAAACTGAAGAAACTTAACTAGCAGATGTCTCGGCTTTTGCTCCGGTGAGGGTTTCTGCCCTGGAGAATGGTGAGCCCTTTGAATTTCTAACCTTATGTCCGATGGAAGGGTAAGGTGTTTCTTGAGCCATTTTCTCATGAATGTCAGGCAGTATCTCCCCTTCAGTCCCTCCGGGAGGCCCACCATCCTTATGTTTCATCGCCTCTATTTTCGTAGTCATCCATGACTTGCTTGAGAAATTCGATATCCTTTAAAGCATTTTGAAGGTCCGAGGATAGCTGGGCTGTGGTGTCCTGCTGTGCACTGATTCTGGTTTCGGCTTCCGTAATACGAGTTGCATGCACCTCTATAGTTTCTGTTGTAGCATTCACCATTTGCTGCAGGTGCTGAATTTGTGCAGTCATATTATCAAATCCCGACTGCATCCTTGTTCCCAGGTCATATTTCAAGTCTCTTATCAGTCTCTCTAAATTCTGGTAACTGGGATCCATTTCTGTGTTCACAGCACCACCTCTAGGTTCCTGTAAATCTTGGGCTTGGTTGGAAAAGTTCCCAGATGGGTCTACAGGCCTCGAAGAGACAGTCGCGCTGGATTGCTGATTAAACTTTAGTTTAGCCTGTTTTTTGATGGATTTAGGTAGAGGAGGCCTTGGAGCAGTAGAATCTTGTTAGACAGGTAGATTTTGAACCTGTAATGTGCAGGATGAAGTGGATTTTCTGTGGATTAGGCAGGAGCTCTCCTAAAACACCTCCATACAGCTCCTCAGCTAGGCTACACCCCCCATGAATATACATATTTAGGAGTAAAATGTACCCCCAATGGTAAATGGAACTCACACTGTAATCACCAGTGTATTAAAACCAAACATATTGCTATGGCCCTGATTTGCTTTCATTATAAATTCAGAGGCTGTACTGTCTTACTAGCTTTATGGGCAGGGGAAGCCAAGCTAAATTCACTTTTGTTATATGGGGCAGACGTTTGGCGTACTCAGATAACCCCAAAACTAGAAATGCCACTTCTCTACTATTATAAGGCTATTTTACAAGTCCCATCATTGACTTCCTTAGCTGCCGTTAGAGCAGAATTGGGTAGAAAAGAAATTGCTTACTTAGTTGAACTTAGAATAGTCTCTTACTGGCTTTGATTAATAAATAATCCTGCCAATACTTTTCCTAAACAGTGTCTGATAGAAAAAAAAACAAATGGTTATCTGAAGGTATACATTCAATTTAGTTAAGAAAGCTCTTAAACATCCTTGATAAAACACACACAATTCATTTATGGAAAGATTATAATAGGAGCATAATCATACCTCCGCTGTTTAAGGATAGATTAAAAAAAAAATGTTCGGGTTGGCACAAAAGAAGGACATGGAAATGGTAAAAACTCAGAAACAGGCCCTCTGGCTCAGTAATAATAAATCAGTTCACGGTATAGAAGATTACTTATTAATTCCCATCATCCCTTATAGTAAAAAATTCATAATATGGGCTAGAATTGGCATTATTACATCTCAATTCAGTTACAGTATTTCAATAAAAGAAAAAAGAATAATGACATCCACAATGCAGAACAATGCCTCTGCAAGAGGGGTTTCAGTGAATCCATTGAACATGTCATTTTCCAGTGTCCACTGTATAACTCATCTAAAAATCTGATCCTGAAAGATTTCCTTAAGAAATATGTGGAGTTAAATTATGACCCAATTTTTATTCTTCTACATCCTGAAAACTGAAACTGAAGCAGAAATGATAGCTAAATTTCTTTTAGCTGTTATCACAAGCAAAAAGAAGCAGAATATTTAGGCCAGGATATTCAAAGGGGCTGCGCCTGGTGCAACAGAGTTGTGCTGGCACAACCCCGCATTGCCCCCCAGCAGGATATTGAAAAGGCCGCCAGGCACAGTGCAAATCCCGATGCACTGGGGTGCAATGTAATCCTATGCAGTGCAGATGCAGGGGGCATGCCCATGCATTTGCGCGCATCTCGATATTCGGGCTGGGATGTGCGGCGCATATGCTGGTGCAAGCCCTACATGCGCCACACACAGGTGCTCAAAGGTGAGTCATAAAATATAGGCTCAAAAGCTGGCCACCCACAGGTGGGCGGCAGTATTGCAAGGTGCAACACAACAGCAGCCTGCTGTGGGTGGCCACCCGCCCAGCATTAACACCGTCCACAAGCACCTTGTCCCCCCTGGATGTCCAGTGCCCCCCCCCGCATGCCCAATCACAGGCAGTAGTTAGAATATACATAATCCTATGCCCGATCATGGGCAGCAGTTAGAATATAAGTAATCTTATGCCTGATCATGGGCAGCAGTTAGAATATCAGTAATCCTATGCCCGATCGCAGGAAGTAGTATGCCTATTGACAATCCTGGTGATCTAGAGGACCCCCCCATCTCCCTCCCTGTATGCCCGATCATGGGCAGTTGTCAGAATATGATTAATCCTATGCCCAATCATGGGCTGTAGTGTCTAGAAATAGATCCCTGGTGGACTAGTGGACCCTCCTCCACTCCCATATGCCAGATTGCGGGCTATAGTGTATTGAAATAGAGTCCTGGTGGTCTAGTGGAACCCACCCCAAAAGCCCAATCATGGGCCATTGTAATAACTGATGTCTACCTGGTGGTCTAGTGGTACCCCCCTCCTCACCCACCCACAGAGGCCCCCGGACACCCAGCACACCCCCCCATCATCGGCGGGCAGCAGCACTCTGCCTCCATACCACCCAGCAGCCTGCCAAATGACAGCATACAGTATGATCTGTACACCCATTGGGCCACAGTGTGGACCAACGGGCTTGCAGACCATACTGTACTACACAGGTCCAGATCTGTGAATGAACACGTTCATATGGTCTGCAAGCCCATTGGTCCACACTGTGGCCTAATGGGTATACAGATCATATTGTGGCTGTCATTCAGTGGGCAACCAGGTGGTATGCGGGTGGGGTGCTGCCACCAGCCGATGATGGGGGGTGCTGGGTGGCGGGGCCTCTGTGGGTGGGTGGGGAGGGGTACCACTGGACCACCAGGTAGACATCAGTGATTATTACAGCCCATGATCGGGCTTTCAGGGTGAGTTCCATTAGACCACCAGGAATCTATTTCAATACACTACAGCCCATGATTGGGTATACGGGAGGGGGGCCACTAGTTCATCAGGGGTTTGTTTATTCTTACTGCTGCCCACGATCAGGCATAGGCTTACATATATTCTCGTTACCGCCCGCGATCGGGCATATGGGGAGGGAGGGGGGTTCACTAGACCACCAGAGGTATGTTTAGCCTTACTACTGCCCGCAATCGGGCATAGGCTTACATTAATTCTCACTACCACCTGAGATTGGGCATACTGGGAGCAAGGGGGGTCCACTAGACCACCAGGATTATGTTTATTCTAACTACTGTCCGCAATCGAGCATAGGATTGTGTTTCATTTTCCTACTGCCCACGATCAGGCATATGGGGAAGGCCACTAGTCCACCAGGGGTTTGTTTATTCTTATTGCTGCCTACGATTGGGCATAGGCTTACATATATTCTCGCTACCGCCTGCAATCGGGCATATGGGGAGGGAGGGAGTCCACTAGACCACCAGGATCATGTTTATTTTAACTACTCCCCGCGATCGGGCATAGGATTGTGTTTCATTTTCCTACTGCCCGTGATCGGGCTTACGGGAGTGGAGGGCTGCAATAGCCCACCAGGAAGCAAACCCCCATTGACAGCAGCTTGGCAGGGCATGAGATGCAATTCGCCGGGATGCCCAGTGCATCGCATGCAAATGGGGCCATAATAACATGCAAATGGCCCCATTTGCACCTTGCATAGATTATGGCCTCTTTTGCATGCCCCGGCTGAATATTATGGGTGATGTGCCTAGCGCAACGGCACTTGTGCTGGTGCATCGCTGTACTCCCCCTCTGTGGCTTGCGCTGGTGCAGTGCCACTACACCATCTTGCCAGTGACCAGATATTCAAAAGGGTTGCACCATGCGCAACCCATTGATCTTGCTTCCAGTGCGATATTCAAATAAGTGTGCCTGGCACAAATCCCGATCGTCTGAGTGCATCAGTAATATATCTGGCGCAGGTAGGCGTGCCCATGCATACTCTGCATCCCGATATTCAGCCCGGGATGTGCTGAGGTCATCATGCACAGCCTCTACTTGCGCCACACAAAGTTGATCCAAAAAAAAGGAACAATGGCTGGCCACCCACAGGTGAGCTGCCGTATTGCATGGTGCAACATGGCAGCTGCCACCCGTGGGTGGCCACCAAGCTCTGGCTGCACCTCTGTGGCGCGCCCCCATGCCTGATCACAGTCATCTGTTCAAATAATCACATCAATATCCCTGGTGGTCAGTGGACGCTGTCAATGTCGCAGGCTTTTGTAATAAAAAATTACATCCAATATCCCTGGTGTTCTAATGGTACCCCTCCTCAACTGCCCTCGCCCCACTGTACGCTCCCCTGGTCAGCGGTGGATCCATTCCACATATCTGGAATGTGGTAGGTCTGGGCTGCCGCCCATTGGCTCACGCTGTGGACAATGGGTGTGCAGCCTACCCACGGTGTCAATCGGCGGCGGCAGGGCTGCAGGCGGGTGGGGTGCTGCCGCCCACCGCTGACCAGGGGGGAGCATGGCGGTGGGGATCAGTGGGCAGGTGAGGAGGGTGGTACCGCTAGACCACCAGGGATATTGGATGTAATTCTTTTTCTATTACAAAAGTCCTCGATCGGGCTGACAGCGGTCCACTGGACCACCAGGGATATTGTAAATCATATTATTCTTACTTAAGCCTGCGATCGTGATGACAGCAGTCCACTGGACCACCAGGGATATTGGAAATCATATTATTCATACTTAAGCCCGCGATCGGGCTGACAGCGGTCCACTGGACCACCAGGGATATAGGATATCATATTATTCATACTTAAGCCTGCGATCGGGCTGACAGTGGTCCATTGGACCACCAGGGATATTGGAAATCATTTTATTTATACTGAAGCCCGCAATCGGGCTGTGGGACACATTGCCATGTTGGGCAGGGGGCGTCAGTCCCCAACGGCTGCTGTCTGGCAGGGCACCAGGCACAAGTCGCCAGGGATCGGCGCATCTGAATGCAAATGGGGCCATAATGACATGCAAATGGCGCCATTTGTGCCTTGTATACATTGGTGGCCCCAGTTTGCATGTGCACTTTGAATATCTCGTTGCCGCGCATAGCGCAACGGAACTTGCGCAGCGCATCCCCCGCTCAACTTCTGGCCACTGGCGCCATGCACACTGCGGGTGAAGAGGTGCGAGAGTTCAACCACGCTGTGCCATGGCACACAGCTCGCTGAATATCGCCCAGTCAATGCCCCCGCGCAGCCAAGCTGCGCTGCGTCTAGGCTTGCACCACAGCCTGGCGCAGTTTGAATATCTGGGCTACTATGTGCACTGCCCTTGCTATATTCAATGGTGCTGCACCATGAGGCATCAGTGTTGAATATCACCTGGTCTTGGCCCCGGAGCAGCCCAGTTGCACTGCACACAAGCTTGCGCCACTGCCCGGTGCAATCTGAATATCCGGCCCTTAGTGTTTTTAATACCAACATACTATTTGCCAGCAGATTAGGCCTTACGGTCTATCGAGTCTGCTCGAACCTTTGATCCTTAGTTGGGTGCCGAGGCCCTCCCATCCCTTGTGCTCCAGAAACCCCTATCACCCATCCCCACCCCCCTAGGACAGGCCATCATCTGATACATCCACTTTCTGTGTCTGTCCCACCCTCTCTTGAAGCTCTCCACTGTGGATCTCTGAACCAGCTCACCAGGCAGCATGTTCCAAGGGTCCACCACCCTCTCAGTGAAAAACCTCTTCCTCTTTTCCCCCCTCACCCTTCCACCTTCCAACTTCAAACCATGCCCTCTGGTGATACCTCCCTGCTTTAGTCTAAAGATCCCCTCCATGTTTACCCTATTTATTCCCTTGAGGTACTTGAAGACCTCAGTCATGTCCCCCCTGTCTCTCTCCTCTCCTCCAATGAAAACAGGCAGAGCTCCTCAAGTCTGTCCTCATACGTCAAATCCCTAGCCTTATATCATCTTAGTTGCCCTCCTTGTACCCTCTCCAGGAGCTGTATGTCCCTCTTCAAGTGTGGTCTCCAGTACTGTACACAGTACTCAAGGTGTGGTCTAACCAGTCCATTGTACAGTGGCAGAATCACTTCCTTGCTCCTAGAGGTGATCCCCTTTACGATGCATCCCAACATCCTGTTTGCCTTGCTAGCCGCTCTCCTGCACTGCTCAGAGTTATTCATACATGCATCCACCATGACCCCTAGGTCTTTTTCCCCTATTGAGGCCTCCAGCGCCTCCCCTCCCAGGGTGTACCTGTGTTTAGGGTTTCCCCGACCAAGATGCAACACCTTGCACTTGGTGATATTGAAATTTAATTTCCATGTGTGAGCCCAGCTTTCCAGGGTGTCCAGGTTCCTTGCAGGCCAACCTCCCTCTTCTCCCTCAACTACTGCTCCCATCTTGGAGTCATCCGCGAAGAGACTCATTTCACACCCTATACCCTCCCTGATGTCCGATATGTATGCATTAAACAGGATCGACCCAGGACCAAGTCTCTGCAGCCCCATCACCAACCTCTCTAGGGTTCAAGAGCTCCCCACAGACCACTACTCTCTGGGTGCATCCAGCTAGCCAGTTTTCAATCCATCTGACCATCAAAGGGCCTACTCCTAACCCCATCAGTTTCTCCACCAGACCGCTGTGGGGGACAGAGTCAAACGTCATGCTGAAGTCCAAGAATAATACATCCACAGGCTTTCCCCTGTCCAGTTCTGATGTTACCCATTCGTAGAACTCCACAAGATTGGTTTGACATGATCTACCTGGCACAAACCCATGTTGCCGACTATCCAGATCTCCCACCTCCTCCAAGTATGCCCCAATCATTCCTTTAGTATACCTCCATTAATTTTCCACCACCGAGGTCAAACTGATGGGTCTATAGTTACCTGTACTTCCTCGACCCCCTTTATGGATTAGCACCACATGTGCATCTGCCAATCCTAGGTACCCTCCCTGTCTCAAGTGACCTGTTGAAGAGCTCCCACCAGGGTGCAGCCAGTATGTCGCCCACCTCATAGTACTCGGATGAATGCCATCCAGCCCAGGAGATTTGTCTTTCTTTAGGGCCTTGAGGGCTAACCACACCCTTTGGCGGAGATAGCATCATCCGTCCCTCCACCTTACTGACCTTTTTATCCTTATCCAGATGTGACACCCCTGGGGTACCTCTCCCTCCCTCTTGCTCTATTTCTGTTGCTCCCTGATCCCACTCACTGCCGCTTCTATCCCTTCATGCCTTGCTTTGTAGATATCCCATCCCCCTCCCTAGTGAACACAGAGGCAAAGTACTCATTAAATACCTCTGCCTGGTCCTCGCCTCTTCCACCCACCCTCCTGATCTCAATCTGCTGAGATGGCTCTTAGTTTTCTCCGCCTCCCAATGTACCGAAGAACCCTTTCTCCTCCATGTATCCCTGTGCCAGCCGCCGTTTTACTGGACTTTGCTCCCCTCACCATCCTGGTGACTTTTCTTAGATGCAAGATGGTACATTTCCTTATCCCTATCCCTCTTGTTGTTTTATATTTTTAGGCCGCCTTCTTTTCTCTGACCACTACCTGTACCTCACTGGACCACCAGCATGGTTTATGTGACCTTGCTCCTTACGCTTCAACTTAGCGCAGATCCTGACTGCCTCATGAAGTCCCCGTTTATGACCTCCCATCTCCTTTCCACACTTGTCATTGATGTAATCCCTTCAAGTGATCCTGAGAATATTTCCTATGCCCACAAAGTCTGCCCCCCTGAAGTCCACTGCCAGTGTCCTAGATCTCACCCCCCATGCTTATTTGAAACCAGACAGTATTGTGGTCGCTCCCAGTCAGGGGGTCCTGTACAACCAGGTCCCTTACCAGATCCCCATCTGCCAGAACCACGTCCAGGACATGCCCCTCCCTTGTGGGCTCCATCACATGCTGTGTTAAGAACACATCCTAGAAGCCGTCCAGCAGCCTCTGCTCCTTGGCCATCTTAGAGGACATGGTTCCCCAGTTTGTACCTGGCATATTAAGGTCCCCCATCAACACCACTCCTTCCCCTTTTGGTCCACACTGGGCAATGATGTTGTCCAGAAAACCATCCTCTAGAACATCACTCATCCCGGGGGGCCTCTATACTACACCCAGCTTGACCTTATCTCCTGCTGGGGATCGTAAGGTGACCCATAAGGCCTCCATGTTTCTCTCTGCCTCTTCTACCCTAGCAATTTCTATGTCATCTCTAATGAACATAATACATAATGTATTAACACTTGATTTTGTAAATTGGTTGTCTTTGAGTTTAACTGTACTCCATGAATATTGTACTGTATAAATTTATACTTTTTATTCTATTTTATGCATGTGATTGTAATGCCCTTAATGTTTTATTGATGATCAATACATTTTTCAACTACTAATACATTATTTTTGGAATCAGATAACCAATATTGTGGTTAATATGGTTTGCGTTTAGCCTTATCACGGTCTTCTTTCGTTATTTTTTGGTACATTCGTAAATGCCCGGAGCTTGGCTATTCTATTCTGTGGCCACCAGGGTTCTGGTTTAATGCTTGCTGGTACCTGATGCTATTCTTATTGACCTGTTGTGTTGCTGATGCTATTCACACTGCACATACTTTTTTTAACCCTTTGAGAACTGAATATGTGTGAACGTATATAGATTCTGGACGTATATATACGTCCACAGTCTTCTAAGGGTTTTAATATGATAATGCTTGTTGATACTAGTTGTTATTTGTACTGGCCTCATGTTATATGTAACCCTACTTGACATGCACACCTTTGAAAAAGGGATCTTGAGCTCAAAGGTCTTCCGAATACAAAAACTAAAATTAGAATACAAAAAAAATTATCCTTGGTTATTCAATTAAATGTTCTACTTTAAATTCTGAATTCTCTTGAATTATGGGCTTTATACTACAGAGCCAGAATCCACTGTGTGTCTTTTAGTAAGGTGTGAAAAAAACTTTAAAAGTAATTTGTCTATAAACAGACATAACCTATGAAAGTTGGTCTGCATCTGTCCAGGGGGGAACCAGGTTCCTAGGTGATAGGCTTAAATGCTTAATTGACAAGCATTTCAACTAGCCAAGAGGGGAGGCACTGAAAAGGAGCAGGGAAATCCCAGCCTCCCCCCACAAATCACAGTAGTTAGAGTGGTAAGCAACAATGTAGAGAAGTCAATAGGGAGCAGGACAGGGGTAAATGCAAAAAAAGGCAGTAAGGACAGGGATGGGACTAAAAGGGGTAAGGCCATAAAAACATGGAAGGTGATGAGTACCAATGCCCACAGTCTGTGTAACGAGCTCCCTGAACTAGTGGCCTTAATGGAAGAGGGATGCCTGGATATTGGGGTAGTCACTGAACCATGGTACACAGAGAACCATGACTGGGATGTCAACATACCAGGATACACAGTCTACAGGAGGGACAGGGTGGGTAAAAGAGGAGGAGGAATAGCTCTCTATATAAGGGAAGGGATTAAAGCAACAGAACTAAAGAGTAAACAGGAAGTTGATGAGTCACTATGGGTCACCCTGGAGACAGGAAATGACACCACAATCTGCATGGGGGTTGTGTACAGACACACATTTCAGGGGCAGGAAATGGACAAGGAAATGATAGAAGGCATCCTTAAAATGGCAGAAAAAGGGGAGATATTGTTGATGGGGGACCTGAATATGCCAGATGTTAATTGGAGAACCTTTGCTGCAGGCACATCCAAGAGCAGGGTCATTCTTGATGCCCTACAGGGGCATGCCTCAGACAGCTAGTGTTGGAACCCACTCGGGAGGAGCAATCTTAGACCTGGTACTCTCAAATGGGGAAGGAGAAAGGATCTCAGATTTAGAAGTGGGTAGCCATCTGGGAACAAGTGACCATCAAACAGTGTGGTTCACAAAAACACAGGGATAGAGTCAAGCCATACAAAAACAAGAGGAGGAAGGCTGACTTTGGGAAAATGAGAGAGTGCCTCAGAGAAGCACTAGTAAATGGGCAAGAAGGAGGGGTGGAGGAACAATGGGGAATAATCAAAACAGCCATCACAGAGGCAACAAACATTTGTGTGAAGCAAATCAACAAAACAAAATGAAGGAAAACAACACTATGGTTCTCAAAAGAGGTGTAAGGGAAGGGAAGGGTAAGGAGAAAAGGATAGCATTCAGGAAATATAATGAAACACAGAAGGAGCAGGACAGAGAACTTTATCAGTTAAAGCAGAAGGAGGCAGGGTAGGCTGTCAGAATAGCAAAGGCACAAACTGAGGAAAAGATAGCCAACTCTGTTAAGAAGGGGGATAAAACCTTTTACAGGTACATTAGGGAGTGAAGAAAGACCAAAGGAGGGATACAGAGACTTAATAAAGGGGAAGGGATGTGGGCAGAGGGTGACAGTGAAAAAGCAGGGATGCTGAACAAATATTTCTGCTCAGTATTTACAATGGAAGAGGAGGGGGGTACCTAAACCAAACAAGAGAGAAACTCTGAATAGGGGGGTCAATACTAGTCCATTCACAGAAGGACGGGTTTTGAAAGAACTCTTGAAACTGAGGGTGGACAAAGCGATGGGGCCTGATGGGATTCACCCAAGAATTCTAAAAGAACTAAGGGTAGAACTAGTAACACCACTGACTACTCTCTTTAACAAATCAGGGGAGGATGGGGTGGTACCTGAGGACTGGAGGAGGGCAAATGTGATTCTACTTCACAAAAGTAGGAGCAGGGCAGAGGCAAGAAACTACAGACCAGTAAGTGTGACGTCAGTGGTAGGGAAAATGATGGAATCACTTCTGAAGGAAAGAATTGCTGTGTACCTAGAGGCCAGTGGGGCACAGGACCCAAGGCAGCATGGTTTCATGGCTGGAAGGTCATGGCAGATGAACCTAATGGATTTCTTTGACTGGGTGACCAAAGTAGTAGACCATGGAGGGGCTGTGGATATGGCCTACCTAGATTTTAGCAAGGCATTTGACATAGTCTCACAAAAGATTAATATACAAGTTAGCCAGCCTTGGAGTGGGTCCCAAGGTGGTACCCTGGATAAAAAACGGACAGGACAACAGGACGCAAAGGGTAATAGTAAATGGAGTCCACAGTGAAGAAAAGAGGGTAACTAGTGGGATACCACAGTGTTCGTTACTGGGACCGATCCTCTTTAATGTCTTCATAAGTGACATTGAAGAGCACCTGGAAGGAAAGGTATGTCTCTTTGCAGATGACACAAAGATCTGCAACAGGGTTTACAGTAAACACAAGGTAGGGTGGAAAGCATGAAAAGGGACTTAGCTAGGTTGGAGGAATGGTCAAATATGTGGCAGCTCAGATTCAATGCAAAGAAGTGCAAGGTAATGCATCTGGGAAACAAAAACCCAGGGGAAGAGTACTCAGTGGGGGGGTGAGTTAATAACAACAACAAAAATCGAAAGAGACCTAGGAGTAATTATATCAGATGACCTAAAGGTGGGCAAGCAATGTGTGAAGGCAGTAAGGAGGGCTGGAGGGATACTGGGATACATAGGGAGAGGCATCAACAGTAGAAAACAGGAAGTTGTTATCCCTCTGTACAGACAGTTGGAGAGACCCCATCTGGAGTACTGCATGCAATTCTGGAGACCCCATCTCCACAAAGACATAGACAGAGTGGAGGCTGTTCAGAGGAGGGCAACCAAAATGGTGCAGGGTCTGCACCAGAAGACATACGAGGAGAGACTAAAGCAGCTTAATATATATACCTTTGAGGAAAGGAGGGAGTGGGGAGACATAATAGAAACTTTCAAGTATTTCAAGTGAATTAACAAAGTACAAGAGAGTAGCATCCATACCTCTCAACTGTCCCTGATTTTCAGCGACGTCCCTGATTTTGCCTCAAAATATTACTCTGTCCCTCCTAAAAATTGTGTTTCTGTGACCAAACAGAGGGGGCTGTAAACACAAAATAATGTCAAACATTAAAGTTACAGACTTGTTCTTTCTTAGAAAATGCATTTTTCACTAAGCCCTTTATTCTACCAGCTTCCTGAGTGGATAACACCAGTTTTGAAAATGTGTCCCTGATTTTTTTCCTTTGTCCCTGATTTTTTTAAGCCTTATCCCTGATTTACAAGGCAGGAGGTTGAGGTATGGTAGCATCTTTCAGAAGAAGAGATGTGCAAGAACAAGGGGGCACAATTTGAAGATGGAGGGGGGACGGCTCAGAGGTAATGTTAGAAAATAGTTTTTCACAGAGAGGGTTGTGGATGCATGAAACAGCCTTCCTGAGGAGGTTGTGGAGTCAGGAACAGCGGGAGAATTCAAGAATGCATGGGACAGGCATAAGGCAATTCTAGTGGGGGGTAGGAGGAAGTAAGCTGTTGCTTAACTAGAATCTGCAGCTTATCCATCAGGTAGGGAAATGGGCAGACTAGGTGGGCCAAGCAGTCCTCATCTGCCATCAAATTCTATGTTTCTATGTTTCTAAAGTTGTTTTTTTTTTTTTTGGTACAACTTTGACTTTCTTTGGTTAATTCCTTCTGACTCACCTACTTCTAGTTTATTTTTAATGGCCATACTGCTCATTCTAAAAGTATCAGTAAACTGCTAAAAATTTCTTTACTGAGCCTCCTTTGTCTCTGCTGAAGAATGCTACTGCTACTAAAAATATTTTGGAGGCTGGTGGCAACAGGTATTCAAACATTATTTTATTTTAAGCACATTGATTCAAATGAAGTTTTTACCTTGTTACATGGGATTGAAAATTAATACTGCTAAGGGTTCAGACAATAAGGATACTTTTTCCTTAAAGGCTGGCTCCAGTGTGTATGTGTCACAGATACATACTGTAGATACATAGACAGTGTCGGCAGATAAGGGCCTATGGCCCACCCAGTCTGCCCATTTGAGCTTGTAAGTTCAGTTTATGTTTTCCTTGAAATCTGTTGCCCCTTACCCCTGACCTCCAGAATTCCTTTATGTCTATCCCATGCATTCTTAAATCCCGTGATTGTTTCAACCCCCACCACTTCCTCTGGCAGGGTGTTCCACTTGTCCACCACCCGTTCTATGAAGAAATTCTTCTCACGCTTCTCTGAATCGTCCTCCTCCAACTTCATCCCATGCCTCTAGTCCTGGATCATCTTTTTCGCTAAAAATAGTGTATTCCTGCACCCTGTTCCTCCCTGTAAGATACTTGTATGTCTCTATCATATCCCCTCTCTCCCTCCTCTCCTCCAGGGAGTACATATTCAGTTCCTTCAACCTGTCCTCATAGGACTTGTGATGCAATCCATGTACCATCTTTGTTGCCCTCCTCTGAACCTTCTCTACCCTGTTTATGTCCTTACATAGGTAAGGTCTCCAGAACTGTACACTGTACTCCAAGTGGGGCCTCACTAGTGTCTTGTATAGTGGAATTATGACCTCCTTTTTCCTGCTGGTGATGCCCCTGCCTATGCATCCCAGCATCCTATTTGCTCTACCTGCTGCCTTGTCACACTGTTTCCCTACCTTGAGGTCATCAGAGATGATAACCCCAAGATCCTTTTCCTGCTTGGTGCATGCTATATCCTCACCCCCAACTGATATACTGTGCCAGGGTTTTTGTGCCCCATATGCATTATCTTGCACTTCTTTGCATTGAATTTCAACTGCCAAACCCCTGACCATTCTTCAAGTTTCTGCAGGACCTTTCTAATTCTGTCTACACCCTCTGGTGTGTCTACTCTGTTACAGAGCTTTGTGTCATCAGCAAACAGTGAAATTCTGCCTTCTAGGTCCTGCGCAATGTCACTGATGAAGATGTTGAATAGGACCGGTCCCAGCACTGATCCCTGTGGTACCCCACTGGTGACTCATCCCTCTGTGGAGTGACAGCCATTTACCACCACCCTCTGTGTCCTGCCGCCCAGCCAGTAACCTACCCACCACACTACTGTCCTGCTCACACCCATATTCCCCAGTTTGTGTAATAGTCTTCTATGTGGCACAGTGTCAAAGGCCTTGCTGAAGTCCAGATAGGCCATGTCCACTGCCCTCCCCTATCCACCTCCCTAGTCACCCAGTCAAAAAATCCAACGAGGTTGGTCTGACATGACCTCCCCCTGGTGAAACCATGCTGCCTTGGGTCCTGTAGTCCATTGACAGCCAGATGTTCCACCAATCTCTCCTTCAGTAGTGCTTCCATGATCTTCCCCCACTACCGAGGTGAGGCTGACTGGTCTGTAGTTCCCCTTCCTCTTTGTTCCCACTTTTGTATAAAGGACTACATCTGCTGTCCTCCAGTCTTTGGGTACCTCCCTGTTTCCAGTGATCGGCTAAACAGGATAGCCAGAGGTTCAGCCACCACCTCTCTTAGTTCTAAGGACCCTGGGGTGCACCCCATCTGGCCCCATTGCTTTATCAACTCTTATTACTTCCAGTTCCTTCAGGACCCTTTCTCGTGTAAAGGGACTTGTGTCCATTTCTGCACCATTCTCACCCCTTGTACTCCCTTCAGACCCATTGCCCTCCTCTTCCTCAGTATAGACTGAGCAGAAATACCTGTTCAGTATGTCAGCTTTACTGTTGTCATCCTCCATGCCGCCCCCATACTCCCCATTCAGTCTCACTATCCATCCCTTTGTCTTTCTTTTTTCACTTATGTACCTGTAAAAGGTTTTGTCCCCTCTACCCACTGATTTTGCAATGTGTTCTTCTGTCTGAGCTTTGGCTTCCTTTACTGACCTCCCTGCCTCCCTTTGCTTCTCCTGGTACTTCTCCTATCCCCTTCTGCCAGTGTCTTTTGTATTGCCTGAATGCAATCTTTTGGCTTTCACTTTCTTTGCTACCTCTTTGGAAAACCATAATGGTCTCCTCTTTCTTTTCTTCTTGCTAACCTGCTTAACGCATAATTCTGTTGCTCTTGTAATCCCCATTTTACATACTGGCCACTGTTCCTCAACCCCTGATTCCTGCCCCATTCCCCTTAATGCCTCTTTCAAGTATCTCCCCATTTTCCCAAAGCCTGCCCCCCTAAAATCCAGGATACATGTTTTTGTGTGGTTTGGTTCTGCTCTTTCTGTGATTTCAAACCACAATGACTGGTGGTCACTTTTCCCCAAGTGCTCCCCCACTGTTACCCCATCACACTGTCCCTGTTTGTGAGCACAAGGTCCAGTATTGCCTTCTGCCGAGTTGGTTCCATGACCAGTTGCTTGAGGAAGGCACCCTGAAGGGAGTCCAGGATAAATCTGCACCTAGTTGATGCTGCTACTGAGATGCTCCAGTCCATGTCTGGAATATTGAAGTCTCCAACCAGTACTACCTCACCCTTGTCTGCCATCCTCTGGATGGCTAGCATCAGCTCCCTATCTGTTTCTTCCTTCTGGGCTGGTGGTCTATAGACCACACCTTTGCGGATGGCTGGCCCCATTTTCCTTTCCAGCTTAACCCACAGTATCTCTCCCCATTTTGTTCCTCCTGGATCTCTGTGGCCCTTATGTCATTTTTCACATACAGTGCCACTCCTCCTCCCTTCCTAGCTGCCCTGTCTCTTCTGAATATGTTGTAGCCAGATATGGCCATCTCCCAGTCATGGTTATCATTACACCAGGTTTCAGTGATATCCACAATGTCCAGGTCTGACTGCATCATGACAGCCTCCAGATCTTCTATCTTGTTGCTAAGGCTCCTGGCACTGGCACAGATGGCTTTCCATGATTTGACCTCCCTAGACTGTTTCGCTGTTCTACTCCAGCCCCTTCCTTGGTTGTTCTTTATCCCTGGTTCTCCTTGCTGTCTGCCCTTCTGCTGAATTTGTGTCTTCTCTCTTTCTTTCTTTCTAGGCTGGCTCCAGCGTATATGTGTCTCCTTCCTTCCTTTCTTTCTTTCTTTCTTTCTTTCTTTCTTTCTTTCTTTCTTTCTTCATCATTGTCTTGTTAGGCACTCATAACTCCTTTACCTGGATAAACACACACAACACTAGCCTCGGAGAAAATGGCAGCAGCCATATGTTTATTAATCAAAATATTACACTTTTGGTGTGACGTGTGCAGTTTGGGATATCTTGGCAGTCACCTTGGAAACCTCTGCACCCCTTCCAATGAGGGACTTTTACCAATGTGCAAACCAACAGAATGATGTACCTATCTGAATTTGAACCCAAACCTCAGTGTGTGTGGGGGAGCATGTGGCCAGGTGGCAAAAGACCACCCCTGGGTGTTAGTGCTGCATCCCAGGCAAGCCCAATGAGGTTGGGCCACAATCCCCCAAAATGGGACCAGGTCCTGCGCCCCCCCCATGCCAACTGGGAAAAAAAGAGTCCTTTAGAAGAATTCAACTCCTTCTCCTTTTTACTTTGTACCACCACCCTGGCGAGACTCCCAAGTTGCTCATGGTACAATGACTGCAAAAAATACTGTTAGCCCTAACGCAATTAATTTATCCCTTTGGAGGATGCAAAAAACCCAGGAAAAACCCTCTGAGAGAAAACCAGGAAAACTCCTCCACGA
Source organism: Neoceratodus forsteri (assembly GCA_016271365.2). NCBI lineage: Eukaryota > Metazoa > Chordata > Ceratodontiformes > Ceratodontidae > Neoceratodus > Neoceratodus forsteri. The sequence goes on from CM028133.1 coordinate 784,183,424, forward strand.
ACCCTAGCATGGTCATCATTAAGGGAGTAAAGGGTACCCTAGTCTAGCCTGGTAAATATGGAACCCTGCTTTACAAGGGCAGGTGGGAAATCTTCAGCTGGTAAAATCACATTGTTTCTCAGCGTAATATAGTTTCTAACTTTCAATCCAATTTTCATCCCGTATTTTCTACATTCAGCCCTGGTCAACTTTCCCTACTAGTTATCCTGCTTTTTGGATTTGGGTTATTTTTTGGTTCTATTTTTATTGATCTTTCCAAAGCATTTAATTTAATAAATCAATCCATTCTTTTAAATGGGCTTGCTTATGTTTTTTATAGATAGACAGATAGATAGATAGGTAGATAGATAATTTATTTATAAAGTGCCCCTTCCCAGAGGCTCAGAGTGCTGTACAATTCTTAAAACAACATAATCAAAAACACTTCAAATCACATTACAGAGTAAGTAAAACAAATTAAAACATAATATATCTAGCTCCCATAAAACAAGACAGTCAATAGACTATACAGCTTTCAATAATTATACAATATCATAAGCTTGACAGAATAAAAATGTCTCTAGCCATTTCTTAAAGGTTTCCACTGAGGGCGCCTTCCTCAAATAGCGTGGCAGTGAATTCCACAGGGCTGGCACTGCAACAGAGAAAGCCCAATCTCCTGACTGCTGCAACCTAGCCCTGGGAACCACCAGGAGGCATCACTCAGAGGAATGGAGAGAGTGAGCCGGGCAATGAGAAACCAAGAGGTCTTGTAGAGAGTGTCTGGTCCCAGCCGTGCAGAACTTTATAGGTCAGTAATCTGACCTAGAAGGCTACCCTCCACTATATCGGCAGCCAGTGCAGTCCACGTAGAACAGGCATGATATGATCAAATCTCGATACACCTATTAACAGCCTGGCCACCGCATTCTGCACCAGCTTCAGACAGCAGAGGTTGCATCCAGACAGTTCCAGGTATAGAGCATTAATCCAACTTAGACGTGGCAAAGGCATGCACTAGGGTGGCAAGTTCATTAGCTGGTATCATGGCTTGGATCCGGGCAATGTTCCTAAGATGATAAAAGCCACTTTGGATGATGGCTGACATCTGAGCATCAAGTGTTGAGTCGTTGTCAAGGACCACACTCAGATTCCTAACCCAAACAGAGGGGGGTCAAGGGAACATCTCCCAGTCTCAAACCAGGATCATTTCCCAGCCCTCCTCCATCCCGCTGATGACCAGGATCTACCACCAGTACCTCTGTCTTGTCTGGGCTGGATCATAGCCAGTTTTGAGTCATCCAGGTCTGGATACCAGCCAGGCAGATGTTAAACACAGAGGCTACCATCTAGTTACCAAGCACACAGGACAAGTATAACTGGATATCATCAGCATAGCAATAAAAACCCAGCCCATATTGCCTAATAATGTCTGCTAAAGGCAACATATACACCATGAACAGCAGAGAAGACAGGCCCGAACCTTGCAGAACTGCACAGTGCAGAGGTATCAGGCTAGATGAGGATAACCTCATCATCACCCTCTGCACTCTGCCTGTGAGGTAGGACCTAAACCAGCTGATGACATTGCCAGTTAATCCACACCAGTTATGCAGTCGATCCAATAACACCTCATGGTCCATGGCATCAAATGCTGCAGAGAGATCCAGGAGAAAAAGGATGGCACACTCTCCCTTATCTCTTGCTATCAGGAGATCGTTCAGCACCTTCACCAGGGCAGCCTCTGTGCTATGCCCAGGTCTAAATCCAGACTAGAAGCACTCAAAAGTGGCAGAGGAAGTGAGATGAGCCTCAAGCTGAACGGCCACCACTTTTTCTAAAACCTTTCTTAAAAATGGGAGGGTTGGTGAGACACTCTGGGTTCAATGAGGGTTTCTTCAAAACAGGTCTCACCAAGGTGTCTTTCAAGGCAACTGGAAAGACCCCACTCCCCAAGGAGCGCCAGAAGATCTCAGCAACTGATAACATTATTGATTGATTGGTTGGCATTTTATTTTTCTGGTCATTCACAATCCGTATCATGGTGTGGGTCTATTTCTACCTTTTTCTGCTTCACTTTGTGTCCCTCTTGGATCTACTCTTGTTGCTATTCTTTTTTCCCCTGTTTATTAATCCTCTTCCCACTGTTATTCAAACTTGTTCTATTAGGCTACGTGTGGATGACTCAGTTTTACTTTTACACAGAAAATCTGTCAATAGAGGCAAACAAGGGCTAGGACAGTAGATCCCAAGGCTAAATAGGGAGCTCAGGTAGACTGGATGAACCGTGAGTCTTTTTCTGCCATCACTGTCAATGTTTCAATGTAATCTGCACCTGCAGTCTGACTTAAATCATATTCATTCTTAGCTTTTGGATAATTAATTGGAAATTAATGCTAAGAAAGCCTAGTTCATGCTTTTTGGTACTCATCATTCCTTAAAAACATTTATCTGTTCCCCTTTCAATCCCAGTTGGAGCCACTCCTTAGGAAAATGCATCTAAATCTAAGTGACTTGATTTGTTTTGACTCCTCTTCAGCATTTGATGATAATATTACTTATTATATTTGCACATGCCTTAGGAGGCTTAGATGTGCCAATCAAGGCCTATCTCAATTTGCTAGGCAGTGGATCATCACACAAGCCATTATACTGATGTTAGGATACTGTATGACACCATATATAGACATACATTTGGTTCTGTTCTTATCTCATTGTCTACAATATATTTCAGGTTGTTGTACTTCGTTTTAGTGTTAAATGGGATACTCGTCATTGCAACTTGTCTATTTTAAATTGACTGTCACTACCATCTAGGAGGGTACAAAGTTGGGGCAGTCTTATGTATGTATGAATGTATTTAGTTATTTATTTTCTTTCAAACATTTGACCAGGAAAGACATACCGAATTGGTAGAAGCTCATTTCCAGGTGTGTCCTGGGGACACATTCTAAGTCCATTTATAAGCTCTCTGCCCTTTATCTTTTTGAAAGATTTACTTATCCTGCTCACCATTATGGATTAAGGGATGTCCCAAATTGCATATTGACTATTCCCAGAGGTTCTATGGCCAGTTAATATTTCCATTTTATGGTCCCCTTTTAAAATTCTTCCCTCCTTAGTTTCTTGTAAAGCCACATTTAAAGCTCATTTGTTAAATTATGAAGAAGAGTGTTTGTATTTTAGTTGCTTATATTGCTTTCTAATATCTATGCTTTGTTTAAATTGTATGTTATTGACTTGTTTAGAGGACATTCTTTTTAAAAACACCTGTATCTCACAGAATGCCTCCTTGTATAAACAATGAATGAAATACAATGAATACTTTAGTGTTAAAGGTATTAAAAGAGTTTCTATTTGTCATGTTTCCTAAGCAAGCTAGAGATATTTCTTTAGGAAAAACAACATGATGAAATCCAGCTTCAGAAGGTATTTTGACTCATAGAAATGTCAGTGCGTAGTAATGAGACCATTGCAACCATAATACTTGCTATTTTTAATCTCTGACCCATCAGCATTGCTTGTCTGTGACTAGTAAACAGATGCATTTGTAACTGTCAGATTTTATGTTGTGGTAGGTCATCCTTAAATATCAAATGTCTGGAAGTTTGATATTTCAGGCATACCCCATGATATCCTTTTCAAACATGTTCAGCTTCTGTTTTGCACTCCTTCAAAAACAAAACGACCAGTTTGTACTCCAATATACAGAATGTACAGCAAGTATTTTTAATAATTTCATATCAGGAAATGCTTGCTCTCAAATGTGCAGAATTGAGAACAAGCATCTCCTAATATGAAATTATTAAACCCCCCCATAGATGATGGGGCAGGATGAAATTAGCAAATTCAGATTTCACAACATTTTTTATGAAATTCTGTGAAATTTCATGAACCTTTGTGGAATTTTCTGAAATGCTTTAATTGGTCATAACTTGGTCAGTACTATAGACAGAGATCTGAAATGTGGTATGCATATTGTTTAGAAGTAGTTAATCCACATCCCAGGTATGTTGTAAGGCACAAGACTGCAGGCTGAGTGCCCTCAAAGCACCCAGGGTGTGGAACAACTGCCAATAACCCCATACCCTGGACTGGGTTGTTGCACTTATAACATGGGTTATGTGAAAAACTAAAGAAAAACATCCAAACATCTTTTTTTCATGTTTGAATCAGGAGATCTGATTATATCCTGCCGAGCAGTCCCCACAAGTCATGCATATATTACATATTCCCAGCCACACCTCCTTTCCCCCCACCCGCCTACCAGGCCCCTGCCCACTCCACTATCATGTCCTTCACCCGCCTATACATGTGCCCACTACCCTTGCCACCCTCTCAGCTTTCCTCCCAACCTTCCACCCAATCCGTCTACCCCTTTTAGGCTAGAGCTGCTCCTGACTGACTGCAAGCCAAATACTGTCAAGATATGTTTCATATCAGGAAATGCTTGTTCTCCAATGTACAGAATGGAGAACAAGCATCTCCTAATATGAAATTATTACAAGCCCCCCCCCCCCCATAGATGATGGGGCAGGGTGAAATTAAAAAATTCAAATTTCACAAAATTTTTATGAAGTTCTGTGAAATTTCATGAACCTTTGTAGAATTTTTCTGAAATGCTTTAATTGGTCATAACTTGGTCAGTACTATAGACAGAGATCTGAAATGTGGCATGCATATTGTTTAGATGAGGCTTCGTACAATAGAGGTAGGGTTGTTATAGTGATCCACACCCGGGTACACTGTGAGGCACAAGGCTGCAGGACATGTGCCCTCACAGCACCTGGGGTGTGGATTAACTGCCAATAACCCCATACCCTGGAGTGGGTTATTCTTGCACTTATAACATAGGTTATGTGAAAAACTAAAGAAAAACATCCAAACATCTTTTTTTCATGATTGAATCAGAAGTCCCCACAAGTCATGCATATGTTACATATTCCCGCATAGTCCCATCCCCACCTCCTTTTTCCCCTCTCCCCTGTACCACCCACCTACCAGGCCCCTGCCCACTCCACTATCATGTCCTTCACACCCGCCTATACATGTGCCCCTTACACTTGCTGCCCCCCTCCAGCTTTCCCCCAGCCTTCCACCCAATCCTTCTATCTTTTCTAGGGTAGAGCTGCTCCTGAATGACTGCAAGCCAAGTACTGTCGAGATATATTTACTTTCAGCACTTAATTAATAGACCGGGTGATTATAGATGGTAGTTGATGTGTATTGTTTTTCATATCTGTGTACCTGCTTCTCTTGAACCAATGTTAAGCTGTCTTTACAATGTTCATTGTGCATTTTACATATACTGTATAACCGATTCCTGATTACTGTACTACTGATCATTTGCTTCTCCCATTATTGCCTTGATGTACTTTTGTGTAGCTATGTACTCCCAGGACCACATTGTAAATGAGTCCTCTCAATAGTGTTTTCTACCGGTAAAATAAAGAATTGAATTGAATATATTACTTATTTTATGAGGATACAAATGCCAGAAATACAATGTTGAAATTATTCATTTCATTTGTATTTTCATAATATACAGTACATAACAGACTGTGGTTGCTGGGTTCAGTGCTTGCTGTGTGTCTCTCCTCACAGCGAGGACTGTGCTTGTTGTATGTCTGTGTAGTTTTCCTCAGAGGGGATACTGTGCATTGTGCGGGGGGTGGGGAGAAGGAGACTCCAGGATGTCTGCCACACACAGGACACTACAGGATGTTTTCATTATGTGTCCTGCTGTTTGCTTGTCACCGAATCTGTCTCAGGGATAAATGTTCCAGGATGGGCAGGACAAACAACCACCTACATGCGGTACTGCTGGGGATAAATGCTCCGGGACACCACGGGACAGCTGCAGTAGGGGACTGGAACCGAATAAGCTCGAATAACAGGAACAGCAGGGACAAATGTTGTGGGAGGGGATGGGAGGGAAAATAATATCTATCTCTCCCTCCCTGAGCTCACTCTCAATTTCTTGGTGCATGATACATTTCAGAGCTGTCGGGCGGCTAGCTGCATGACCCACTGTCACTACTCGTGCTCTCCCATTGTGTCTCGCACTATAAATATCTCTCTCTCTCTTTCCTCTCTTCTCTCTCTCTCCCCCACCCCCACCCCTGCAGGACTGCACTTAGCTGCAAATCCTCTGTCAGTAAAGTGTCTAGCCCAGGTACTGTTAGCCGGAATACTGCTTGCTGGCAATCTGCTGTCTCTCACTCACATACCTGTCAATGGCTGCCTTTCCACTTTTGTGCTTTCTACCACATAACAAGCACCAGTGTGCCCTAGGATACTACTTCATGGCAATTCACTGCAACTGTGCATATACTGCCAGTTAATCCATGGTCAGGTGATGCAGTTTCACCAGTTGGAAATCTTCTGTTGCAAGTATACACTCAAGATTTATTTGATTTTATTTTTTATTTATTTAGAGTCTAGGATTACAAGTACCTTTCAGCCAAGGCTCTTTTACAAAGGTTCCACGTTAATTGAGGTACAATACAAACATTACATAGAGTTGAGTAACAATGCAGAAATGGTGTACAGACATTTTTTAGCAGCTAAAACACATCCCATTTAGGGAAAGTGGGTACCAGAGGGGGCAGGGTAGACAGAGGTACCTGAGGCTTGGAATGGACACAAAAAGAGCGGCGCAGCCATGGACATTTGTCAGGCCTCAAAAATGTGCTTGGGGGGGTTGGGGTAAAATGGAGGGTAGGCTGTAGGATGAGGGAGAGGGGGTAGGAGTAGAAGTGCTAGGGGGGGAGATCAGATTATGAGGGACAGTCACAGGAGCTAGAGGCAGCTAGGTGGAGGTGAAGGTTGGCTTTAAACGGGCCTAGCTTTTGCAGAGAGGAGATTTCTTTGTTGAGTTCATTAATCCAGCCTGGAGCTCGGTGCGCAAATGATCTTTGGCTCAGTGTGGTGCGGCACCGAGGAATGTGCAGCATTTGATTTTCTGAAGCCCTGGTGAGGCAGGGGTTGCGTGCTGTATGGAGAAGAGTTTGAACTCTGGGAGGAGCAAGATGTACCATAATTTTCTTCACCATTAAACAAGTTTGGTACTTGATATGGTTTGATAACTGGAGCCACCCTGTTTGGGCATAGAGGTCACACATATGGGTGAGATGGTGGGATTTTGTGATGAGTCGGCAGGCTTTGTTTAGGGCCAAGGATAAGCGCCGGAGGGCTGTGTCAGTTGCAGAGCCATAAATAATCAGACCATAGTCAATTAGCAAGACCACCGAGCTCTGTACTGCTATCCTTAAGGCATCCAAGGTAAGGCATTGCCTGTGCCTGTAGAGGAGACCAATGCACGTGTTTACAGCTTTGGCGATGTTATCTATGTGGATGCTGTAGGATAGATTGCTGTCTATCATGATTCCCAGATATTTAAAGGAGAGAACCTGTTCGAGGACAGCACCAAGGCAGTTTGTAATATTAAGGGGGTGAAGCCTGTGTTTGTTGTGGGAGCCAGAGAAAAGCATTGACTTGGTTTTCTTATACTTGAGAACCAGCTTTTGACTACTAAACCATGTTTCAATGGAGGTGAAGCCCTTCGAAGCTTGTTTTGGAGTAGGTGGGGGTCCTGTTGGGTGGTGTGAATGACAGCATTGTCAGCATAGAGTAGGATTTGTTCCAGACAGGATTGTGAAAGACTGTTCAAAAACAGGCTGAAGAGGAGTGGCCCAAGAATGGATCCCTTGGGGACTCCTGAGCATACGGGTCTAGCATCTGAGAGGACATCAGCAATTTTCACTCTTTGGGAATGGTTTTCCAGGTAGCTCTTAAACCAAGTTGTAGACTCAGGGGAGAGCCTAGCTTTTAGCAGTTCTGTGGGGAATATTCGATGATGGATGGTGTCAAAAGCCTTGGCCAGGTCTAAGAAGACCGAACCAGTGAGGTAATTATTGTCCAGGGAGTTGTAAATTGCTCCTGTGAATTCAAGGAGGGCAGCTGTGGTGCTGTGGCCTTTTCTGAAGCTGTGCTGTAGTTTACAAAGGATGTCGTACTTGTCCAGATATTCTGTTAGCTGGTTAGATACCAGACTTTCAATGGCCTTAGAGGTGGGGGTTAGTATGGACTTAGGCCTATAGTTTCCATGAAGGGCCTTATCCCCAATCTTGTGAACTGGTGCCATGGTGGCAGATTTCCATCTGTCAAGGAACTGGCCTAGGGTGAGGGACAGGTTGAAAATCCAAATTAGAGAAGATAGCACTTCATCAAGAGTAAGGGACAGCAGTCTGAGGTTGAGTGAGTCACCACTTATTCTAGATCCAGCAATTGCTTTACTGACGTATCTATGGACTTCATGTGTCCTGACTGCTCTGAAGTAAAAAGGGGGGCAATTTGATAAAGGGGGCGGTGGGTGGAGGAGGGTACAGGAGGGAGGTCTTCATCGAAGAAGTCTGGAGGAAGTACACTACTGAGGTCAGTGAATGCATTATTGAACGTGTTAGCTATAGTGGAAGGGTCAAGAGTTATAGTCCTATCCAAGTCCAACAGTGAAGGTGATGTTTTGGGCAGTTTCCCTGTAACTTCCTTGAGATTATTCCAGAAGGGCTTCCCCTTTCCCCAGGTGTTTATGAGGGCATCTTTGTAATAGTTACTTTTCTTCAGGCGTATTTCTTTGGAGCAGTAATTTCAGGCACGTTTGTAGTTTTGTATATCTTCTTGCCTACCAGTGGCCCGAGCATGAAACCAGAGGTGGTCCCCAGCTTTCAGCAATGTTAAGAGATCAGCAGCGAGCCATGGATTGTTAAGGCCTTTTACTTTCCTCTTTTTGAAGGGGGCATAGACATCACAGGCAGCATTGAAGGAGCTGATGAAGAAATCAAGCGCAGAGTTGACATCCGATGCATGGAAGATAGGTGACCAGTCTTGTTATCTAAGGTGTGATTTGAGGTGCTTCAATTGACCATGCAGAAGGATTCTGCTGTTTATTAGTTTGGGTGGTGGTGGGCTGAAGTTGTTAGACCATTCACAGGTGACTGGGGAGTGGTCACTTAGCGTATCTGGGAGAACAGAGACTTTTGAGATGCAGGATGGGTGGCTGGTCAATATCCAGTCTAGGAGGATGCTTGTCCCAGTCTTATAGTTGAGTCTAGTCGGGAGAAGACCAGCTGGGTGAAGCTGGCAGCTGAGATGGCATCCTTGTAGCCACCCATATCTGATCCAAGCCAATTTATGTTAAAATCTCCCATTAGGATTATCTCGGTGCCTGGTGGTTGGGAACGGACAAGGTCAAGGATGGAGTTGAGATCTTTACCTTGATCCTTGGGAGGGATGTAGACAGCAGCAATAGTCAGTGTCTTGTTGTAATCCCCGAGTAGAATTCTGTTGGGTAGTATCTGGGTGGTGGAGACCGAGGCAGGGGGTTGAACACAGTGCCCCAGGAGAGAGTCTTTGAGATAAACAGCACATCCACCGCCTCTTTTAGTGGTCCTGTCAATTCTGAATTCGTTATATCCTGGTAGGGTAATTGCACTGTCGGGTATTTTTGGAGTGAGCCAGGTTTCGACAATCATAAGAACATCAGGGTTGTATTGGCGTGCACAAAATTTCAGGGCATCAAGTGTGGGTAGAATGCTACCGATGTTTAGCATTGCAAAGGTGAATCCCCCAGAGTGACTCTGCCAGAGATTAGAGCTTGGGATTGTGGGGCCTGGGTTAGGGTGAATATTGCCAGACAGAAGTAGTAGTAGTAGAAGCAAGAGTTTCAGGGTGCACCAGCATAGCTGTTTGAGGGAGATTATAGTCGACCATTTCTTACTGGACAAAAAGCTACTCTGTAAACTATGATCTCAGTAAGTGGTGATGTAGGCCAGAAGTGAGAGTGGGAACAGGCGAATGTAAATCACCCCATCTTGATTCCAGGAGTGGTGCAAGCCTGTCCTAGTGGAGGTTAGATATGAAGGGCGTAGCCCAGTGGGTATGGTCCCCGAGTGCCGGTAGATGTTTTCCAGCTGGAAGCATGTGGGAGATTGGGATGGCAGGCTCCAGACAGGAATGCCATGGGAAACAGGGAGGAGACAATAACCAGACAGAGAAGCAGAGAGGGGAGGTCCATAGTGGATAGAGAGGTGAGGGTAGTAGAGGGTGAGAAAGGTCTGAGGGAGGGGGAGATAGCCAGTCAGAACATGGAGGCAATACAGGGGAGAGGGGAGAAGCGAAGAGTACAGTAGGAGATATGAGGAGGGTGTCAGGCACGGAAAGGATGCAGGGGCAGTGAGGGGACAGAGTTGATTAGTAGAGGGAATGGAGGACCAGGAAGGAGGGAGAGTGCGTGGTAAAGAGAGGAGGTATAGGAGAGAGAGAGAGTGTCCAATAGGAAATGAAAGAGCGGGTCCCTATGCATAAGTGGATGGAGCTAAGGCTTATTTAAGCAAGGTTGGAGGTGCAGGAGTTGGGGTGGGAGAAAATTTCTTCTGAAACCTACTGAAGTCTATGGGTGGAGAGCCCAGCAGAACAATTTGAATCAGTCAAGATTGCAGGGCCAATCAGTGGCTGCGCGGAGCACAACAGTCCAATAGGAGATGGAAGCAACAGGTGGTGGCCAATGGGAGCCTTTCAGCACTTCCCAGTTCGGCCTGGGAGCTTACCAGCAAGAGGAGGATTCCTTGGCGGCGAGCAGTGGTGGCGTGGACAGCTGGCCCAAGTAGCCCCTGCCACTCAGATGTTTGCCCAGTCAGGGGCTGAGAGATCTAAGGGAAGGAACAAAGTAACAGATTGTGAGCCACAGTAATAACAAAGGGTGATGCTGGAGAGAAAATCAGGGGTGTGGGCAGTGGAGAGACAGAGGGGATTTAGGCAGGGGGAGCAGCCACAGACAAGAGAATTAAGCTTGAACTGGTGCCAGAGGGCTGACAGAGGGGTGATTTAGTAGAAAATGAAATTCACAGGGGAAGGAGAAGAAGAGAGATGCTGGCTTTAGCAGCAGGGGGTAGGGTGGAGAGAAAAGAGTGAATACAGAGGGGCAGGAATCACTTCACAGCTTTAAATTACAACAGTTTCCTAACTGCACTTTAGAGTTCAATGCTAAAACATTTAGGCAGGTCTACACAATTAATTTTGACTTTGATAAAAAAATAGCAAGCAGTCTAGCAATTTAGCCAAAATTTTCTTCCAAAATCCATTGAAGTCTATGGGCGCAGAGCCCAGCAGAACAGTTTGAATCAGTCGAGATTACAGGGCCAATCAGTGGCCGCGTGGAGCACAACAGTCCAATAGGAGATGGAAGCAACAGGTGGTGGCCAATGGGAGCTTTTCAGTGCTTCCCAGTTTGGCCTGGGAGCTTACCAGCAAAAGGAGAGTTTCTCAGTGGCGACCAGTGGTGGCATGGGCAGCTGGCCCAGGTAGCCCCGGCTGCTCAGATGTTTGCCCGATCAGGGGTTGAGAGTTCAGCAAGAGGAGGGTTCCTTGGAAGGCAAGCAGTGGTAGCGTGGCTAGCCCAGGGATCCCTGGCCACTCAGATGTTTGCCCAATCAGGGGCTGAGAGATCTGATTTGGCATGCACACCAAAGTAAATATGTCCTGGAATCTAATTATGCTGGATAAATGTAGCTTAGTATGTTAAATGTTATTATGAGTACTTTAAAAATGACCAATTAGCAAAATTTGTTCAAAAATGCATGGCTGCATAATGGAATAATGCCACTGGAATTCTACTTGCAGAATTTAACTTTCAGAAAGTATTTATCACCACTGAATTGCCTTACCTGCAGTAGCATCCTGACCCTGCAATACCCCTCCAATACTCCTGCAACAGTGATGCCCAGCATCACACTCCATCATAACTAAAGATATACAGATACCTCTGTCACAATGGCATAAGTCACTACTAGTTGTAAGGCTTGGCATCACATGGTGCCACTGTTTTCAAACAGTAAAAATACACATTGCTATCTACAGAGCTGTTAAAAGAGTCAGCAGGTGGCATTGTATGGAAACAATGTTGCTCGTGCATGTGCTTCCAGAAGTCAATAAGTCAGTGAACTCTAGTGGTTATCTGGTATATTATAAGAGTTCAGGCTAGTGCACGATGAAGTCCAGGACTATTCTTCATGGTTCGCTACTCAACTTAGTGACCCGACACTTGGCACCACTGTAGTTTTACTATGGAGCCTCATACGAATGCTACCTTTTTTGTTACTTTACCCAGCCTTTACCTTCCTCTACAATGGCAACTCAAGTCTATGACTGAGAAAAATGTATGGACATGGCTTCAACAAAAGTATCACAATATTTCACAATTTCACAAAAGCTCATGAAATTCAACTTTAATTACTGATGTCATTTTGAAATCTTTGGCTGCTTACAACTTGGCCAGCCTTTGAGCAAGAGATCAGAGAGTTGGCACACACTGTTTTTTTTTCATATTGGTTTTTCTCCTGGCCTGCAGCTTATCTCTCAGGGATACACCCTGTTCGCAGGGATAGACCCTGATCAGGCTAAACCCAGCCATCATTTAGTTGGCTACCGGTTTTTCTCCAACATTTTTCCCCCTTCAGCTCCCCTTTTGGGGCAATGCCTTTACCAGCCTCGCACGACCACAGCTTCCCCTGCAGCAAGAACAAGCACCCTGACTCAGCCCCAGGGGTTGCTGTGTTAGTTGAACACACCCCCAAGCCTCCCTGACTGACACACCGCCTGGTTGCAACTGTCTCAGCCATAGCCTGCCTCTGGATGTGACTTCATTGGCTCACTTCCAAACCCTGGTTGTCGGCATGGCAGCACGACACTCTGCTGCTGTACCATGGGGGTGGCCTCAAAGTCTAGTATTTAGGTCTGTGAACGTAACAAAATTGGTGATATTCCATTTTCTCATTTTAAAGTTATAGGGGCTTAAACTTCTGCAGTTTACATAACTGTGAAATGTCATTTTAAGGTTCTGAAAAGTTTGAAGGCTTATAACTCAGCCACCTTTAAAGATAGAATTGGTACACATCTGATGTATGGACCTTGATAAAGTCATCATACCAAATGGGGTGCAACTCAGACAAATACTTTTTAAATTAGATGGAAATAACTTCAATTACAATTGTGGTGAAATGTTGTGGGAACGTCGAGAAATTTCACAGAAGCAAAAAGAATTTCACCAGAATTTCACTGGTAGGTGGAAGACAAATTTTGCCCAGCCCAAGACAGCACAAAGTACTACAATTCAGTTTATTATTGTGTCTTTTATACAGACATATCATAAAACAATATACAAGGAAGTATTCAAAATATAAAACATAGAATTAATCTACAACATATAATGCAGTCCCTGTCCCGTGGTGCTGGTGGTAGCGTGCTGTACTACTACAGGTATGTGGGACACCTGAGCTGGTATCATGAATTGCAGCTTTTCCACATAGGATGAACCTATTCTGAGTGGTAAAATGATGAATATTCCTTGAAATATTAGACAGTTAGTTGTGCGGTATCTTCATAATCCCAACTCACAACCCCAAGCCAGTGGAGTGCTGGAAACACTGTGGAGGTAGCACTCTCAGATTCAGGGGAGAAGATTCAGTTCTGACTGCCCTTGCAGTGCCTCTTGAGGTGGGGTTTAGGTGCAATTTTGATACTGCCAGTATACGTTAAGTACCTTAGCTTAGATTCTGACTCAAGCCATGCAGAACACCATTCTGCTGCATTACCAGCAATACCACCAAGGTAAATAGAAACCTGGGACTTCCAAAGTCCTCTTACTCTTTCTCAAATGAACAACCTGGTGCTGCACAAACAAATCACATTTTTATTCACAAGAATGTGGTGTGCATACTGTATATATGGGACACAGATAGAAAGACAAGAGAAAGAAATAAATGTCTGCTGAGATTTGAACCAGACCACTCAGAATACCATTCTGCTGTACTTCCAGCTCTACAAGCATGGCAACTGGAAACCTGAGTCTCCCAGAGGCACCGTACCCTTTCTCAAATGCACAACTAGAACATACCAGCAAGGATTCAATAACAGTAATTAGAGTCAGGGCATCACTTGGCTTGTGACAAGTGTGTACAATGTTTTAACATCACTGGCATGACATCTTCATCACCAACTCCATTGACCACCATATTATGATAAAGTATCTAAATTCTCTTTCCTGGGTAAAACAAATAGCTGTATGGATTGGTTTCTAGGCTATTCATCTAGCAAGACACAGCTGGTTTTAATCACTTAAATAAAGGAAAAGCTATTGTCTATTAAGCTGGGTGTGCCACAGGGATCGGTTCCGGGACCTATTTTGTTCATGCCATACATAACATACAGTAAATGACTTCACTGCTACACATAGTGATGTTCACACCAATTATTATGCTGATGACACTGTTTAGCATGCTAGTGGGAAGACAAAAACTTACAGTTGAGCCATTCTACAAGTCAATATTAATTACATTCAATTATTCTTGTAATAAAATAAGTTAAAACCCATAGAAACATACAAACATGGACATGCAGATGACAGCAGAAAAAGGCTCGGTGGCCCATCCAGCCTGCCAACACTATCTATATACTGTGACGGCCCTACTGACCACCCCTTCCACCTACTTCTGCTCCGTCCCTTTTACTGTGGCCATGCATCCCACCCTACCGTGAACCTCCCCTTTGATTTACCTTGCACCACCTCCTTGTGCAGTCTATTCCACTCATCCAGCAGTCTTGCAGTGAAAAAGTGCTTGCAGACATCCTTCTTGAATATCCTCCTCCTGTTAGTTTCAGTTAATTATCACTCATGCCTATGTCATTGCTTAATGCTAAAATGCCTTTAAAGGGAAACAGTCATTTGCAGGGGCTCCCATCCCTGCAAACCTTACCCTCTGGTTTAGCTTTTCTGAGAAAAGTGCCTTTTTTTCTTGTGGTGCAAAGTAATTTAATTTTATTTTGAAAAGTCCGCTACACCGGAAGTATGGCGGACACTGGAATGGCTCTGTTAAGATTAAAGGTGCGGCGTGGCACCGTGCACTTCAATGCATTTGTATAGAAGCACATGGTGCAGCACCGCACCTTTACACTTAATGGAGCCACCCCAGCATCCAGGTAGTGGACTTTTCTAAATTAAATTACTTTGCATCGCAAGAAAAAAAGGCACTTTTCTCAGAAAAGCTAAACTGGAGGGTAAGGTTTACAGGGGTTGGAGCCCCTACAAATGATTGCTTCCCTTTAAAATCACCTCTGTTTCTCCCATGCAGGTACTTGTACATTTCTGTCATGTTCCCATCTCCATCCAGGCCTCTAGTTTCTCCATATCAAGATTTTGCAACCTTTCTTCATACGCCTTCCTCCCATTCCCTGAATAATTTTAGTCTCTGTCCTCTGTACTACCTCCACCCTCTCACAGTCCTTATGCAGGTATGGGTTTCAAAACCTTGCGCAGTAATCCAGTTGTAGTCACACCAGTGATCTGCATAGTGGGCAGATCGCCTCTCGGCTTCTGCTGCTGAATCCCCTCCCAATGCATTCCAGCATCTTATTTACGTTGCCCACAGCCTTGATGCAAAGTGCTGAAGATTTCAGGCCACCGCCACACACTCCCATTCCACAATGGAGTATGCATTCTCAGGTTCCTGTTCCAGATGTGCATTACTTTACATTTTTACACTCCGGAACTTAGTTGCCAGATCTTAGACCACTTTATTAATCCCTCTGCCCTCCCTTGGTGACCTAATCCCCTCCTCAGTGTTCCCCCCTGTGCAGATCTTTGTTTCATCTATTAAGAGGCAGATCTTTCTCTGTATGTGCACCTGTATATCACAAATTAACATGTTAAATTCAAATGCATATTCAATGCAGAAGAATGTCAAGTTATGTTCAGAGCTGGCATTAGGCACACAGACCCCACAACCGTGAGGGTCCCCTAGTAAAAGAGGGCTTCACACTTCAGCTGCAACTTTACACAGAACGATATGTTACAATTTTCTTTGTCTGGCTAGCAATCAAAACAGAGTTCTCCTGTTGCTTTTCATCCCAACTGTCTGCTAAGCCTGCAGTCTATCACCTCCACACCCATTTGCCACTTAACCTATTACACTTACTACTGTAGCTCCCTTTGAATTTTGAACAATTCCTTGCTCAACCTGACACAAAAGGGCCATCCAGGGTATAATGAGTTAATTTACTTGTCATAAATTAACTGTATCCCCTCTCACCACCCTTGCTCTCTCACTCAAGTATGTCTCACTTTGGCCCTGTCCACACTGCACCCAACAGGGCTGAAATGGTTCCAAACCGTTACAGACTGCAAACATAACAGTGTGCCCACACTTCCAGGGAACAGATGTGAAAACCAGCACAGCCTGTCCACATTGAGATGTGAACAGTGTGTGCACCCAACCCCTGTAATGTTGAGTCCATCCCATGGTGCACCTGGGGAGACAGCTGTGAAGACAGAAACCCACCCGACTGAACACCCGGCTGCCAGTCTACACAGGGCACATTGAGTGCAGCACAACATGCCTCAGTATCCTACAGCGATGTGTGCCCATGTGCACCTGTGGGGGACCAAGGGTGGGCAGCAGGTGAAGGTGTGGAACCGTAATGAGGGGAGGCCCCTACAAATGGCATGAAGGCATGCAGTGATGCACCAACACATGCTGGGTACAGGGACCCGCTGTGTCCCACAGACAGGCATGCAGTGCACCACCAGGAAATGGCAAACCAAGGCCCACTGCCACCAGATGCAAGCTGCATGCACCAGCATACACTGTGCAGCCAGGCCACACATCCAGGACCCCCACACCAGCAACCCATGGAATTGGAAGCTCCACTGTGCTCCAGAAAGCAATGTGCGAATGCATGCACACCGCCCAAGCAAACCAGCAGCATGGTATGGTGACACAAGACAGCCTTTAATCCAACACCGCCATGACTTCTGGTGGCAATAACACAAGTAATCAATGTGCAGCGGCAGCATGGCCATGCAGTGGACCATGTGCATTGCTGCGTAACACCATATATCCCCAAAGAAAACAGACACTGTCATGTGAACAAACAATGCAATACACAATGCCGGGCCACCATATTGGTGGCACCATACACCAACCTTACAAAGGAACCTATGTGTGGGTCACTGTACCGTCACCTGAAACAATGAAAAACAAAACCATGCACAGGTGGTGCCCTAACCCAGGGACCCGTGTGGCCATACTGCATCAGAACCCTTGACACAGCATGTTGCAGAGATGCCACGCAACAGTGCATGCGACCCGAGAATTGCACTGTTCAACTGAGTGCCACAGCCAGCACATACCTCTGTGCCAACATGAACCGGGCACTGTTGTCACTGGGCAGACCCCAGCGGTGTCATCAAAGTAGGGGGGAAATCAAAAAAGGAGTCCTGTGTGGCAACTGGCAGGACACACCAGTCAGCCAACCCCTGCATGCTGCATGAGTTATCACGGGGTTGTCCACTGGAACTCATCGCTGTACAGGCCCTGTGTGAAGCTGGGCATGCCTGCTGCGGGATCCAAGGGGGTAGCACTGTGCCAAGCAGTGACACCATGCATCGGGGGTTGGGGTGCTGTGTGCAGGCCAGCGGTGGCTGGCGTGACATCTGTGGGGTACAGCTGTGCCATGCTGGTACCAGCTGGTGTTGCCTTGGACGTGGGGGGCTGGGTGGTGAAGGCAGTAACACCACCCATGTACACTGCACCCTGTAGTGGGGGGGTCATGCCTGCGGGGTGCTGGCACAGCCGGGGGATGCATCCTGGTGGAGGCTGCCTGTGCCATGCAGCCTGTCTGTCCACCAGCGGTGGACGGGTGGGCGATGGCAGGGTTGGCCATGCCACTGTGGTACTCAGTGGCCACTGGTATGGTGGCACACCCACGAGGGAACAGGGCACAGGGGGATGGGTCTGCGGTGGTGTGTGCCATGGGGATGGCACCCGGCCATTGCAGTGCGGCTGCAGGTGGTGGCTGCTGGCATTGCATGGCAAGTAACTGGATGATCTGTGTGAAGAACCGCTCTGTCTGCTCTGCCTCCTGTCTCTGTAAGCGCTCCTCCAATGCCCTCTCCTCCCATGCCCGCTCCCTCTCCTTGTCCATCAGCTCCCTGTGGTGCTCTTGCATCATCCTACACGTAGGTTCCAGCACTGCCCTAAGGACCTCTGCCATCCGTGCTGTCTTCGACTTCCTCTTCCTGAGGTTCACCAGGGGTGCCTGGTCACCCTGCTGCTTCACATGGTGGCCTCCTCCCATAGTGGAGCCATCACTGGAGGTTCCTGGCATCACGTCCTGCAGGGCCAAGGACACTGGGGAGACCTCCACTGCATCAGTGTCCACGATGTCCCCTCACCGTGGTCTTGCCCTGGAATTTCAGAACACGCCTGTCACCGTTACACACAGGTGCGTAGCCCACCCCTACCCCCCACTGCCAACCCCAGACCCATGCCCATGTCCCCCACTCACCTGTGTGCCTACACACAGCTCAGGTGCCACATGCAAACTCACTCAAGTGAACCAGTGCCACCACCCATGCCATGCCTATCACCTTGTGCTGCGTGCCCAGGATACACCCCCACCGGCATGCAAGAACCCAGCATACGCATTGCACAATGCACTTACCTGTGTCGGGGCACTCCCGCTGCACACTGTCGTTGTTTTCATTCCCCAGGTCCTGGCATGCATCCCTGGTGGTGTCCCCATCATCCTCTGTGTCCAGTTCAGAGCTGGCCACCTGTGAGCTCTCCAGGATGAACGCTGGTTCGGTGGTAGGCCGTGTTCCCAGTATGGTATCCAATGTGTCATAGAAGGGGAACAGCACATGCGCACCCCCCCAAGCGTCTGTTGCTGACCCTGGTTTTATGGTACCGCACCTTCAGTTGCTTTATCTTGTCACGGCACTGCTTTGCCATCCGCTCCACCCCATTCGCATACAGTTGTTCCGATACCTTCTGATACACCTTCGTGTTGTGCCTTGCACTGGCTAGCTCTGCCTGCACCTTCTCTTGTGTCCAGAACTCCACCAGGAGTTTTGTGGCCTCATCCAATCAGGTGGTGCCGCAATCTGACATGGTCCTGTAGGTGGGCAGCGTGGCGTGCGGATGTGGTCACTGATTGGCACAGTCCTTTCTACCCTCCACCAGTCACAGGCAGTGCTTGGGGGCTGGGGTCACTCTGCAGTGGTGCTGTTGTGGTATGCTCTGGCACTGCTGTCCTCTTGGGGCTGGTCTTGTGTTATGGCAGCTGTTGGGGACCCCTTCACACCTGTGGCACACAGTGCTGGCATCTGCTGATGGCTCCCTATGGCTTGTGCCCACTGTTTGCCCTGGGCACCAGTGCTCTTCCCCCCCTCACAGTTCTTGGACAGCTGCTGCAGGCTTCACCCCCTATTGCCACACTGTGCCTCCTGGCTGCACCTCTCTCGGGTGTGTGCACCCAGCTGATCTGGTCTCCATGCCTGGGTCATTGTGCAGGCACTGCCCTGCACTGTTTCCACCTCACTGCACTGGTTACTGTACTCCTGTGCCTCTCTGCCTTCCCAGCACTTCCTTCTTCTTCTGCCTCCCAAGTGCCCCTCTGTGGTGCACTGCCTGCTGGTCTAGCGGATGACTGGGGGCTAAATGGTCTTGCGTTTAGACAGCAAGCAGTAATGTTGCAGCCTTGCAACTGTTTCTGTAACCATTGTAGAAACCACCTCCTGACAGGTTTCTACAACGGTTACGAAAACACCTGCTGTAACGTTACCAGTGTAAGCGCACACCGTTACCGATGCGGTTTACACCCTCTGTAACATTACAGAAGGGTTTTTGGGCTGCAGTGTGAACAGGGCCTTTGAGGCATGGGTGCCCCCTACCCCCACCAAGTCTGCTCATGAGCTCGCAGATCATTATCATTAGTGGAGAGAGTGTTAGGACACAATTAGGTGGCCTTCTTACAAATGAAATCCCCCAGTGTTGAAGGCAGGCTACAGAACTCTGCAGACCCAACATGAAAATGTAACTAGTTTGAAGGAAGAACTGCAAAGATGTCATCCTGACCTCAGCATGTCTTAAGTGTGTTGTGGCTTGAAGAAAGTGTTAACTGGTGTGGTGCTTATATTCATAAAACCTGGTAAAGCATGGACTTCCGGTTCCGTCACGGAGCAGACAACAGCCTAAAGAGGATCCTCTGCACCCCAGGGATAAATCTTACCTATTCCCTACTTGAATTAATTACTGATAATGGCAAAAGAAGGTCGTAAAAGAGACCAGGGGTTTCCTGCAACAAACAGAACCCCAAGGAAGGTGTTTGGCAATGGAAAAATACCTCCAAGAACCTCTGACCGCAGTAGAAGCTGCTCATGTAGCAGCACAAGGGGCTCGGGTTATGGCACGGAGGCTGAGGCGGACCTATTATCACGCACTAGATATGAAACTATCCTGAAGGAAATTCGGGACTCGCGTGCAGAGTCAAGGAAGGAATTTCAAGCACTAGCTCAACAAATTTCTACTATAGATGCCAAGGTTTCTGTAGCGGAGGACAGAATTAGAGCAATGGAAGAAAACGACCACCATCTTGGCACAGCAATAGAGGCCTGTTTCAGCATGCACAGGGGAGCAGAGCAATCTCAGGCTATATGGCCTGCCTGAGGGGGCTGAAGAACCTCCTATGACAGCTTTTTTGGAAAATCTGTTAAAAGATGTGTTGGACTTACCTCCCAATTACGTTATTAATATTGAGAGAGCGCATCGCTCGCTGGGTCACAAGCCGATGGGTGACACGGCCCGCCCTCGTGCTATAATTTTTAAGTTAAGCAGCTTTAAAACTAAGGAAGATATCCTATGGAAAGCCTGGAGCAAAAAAGAACTGTCCTGCCTAACAGCGAAGATCTCGCTTGATCATGATTATGCCCCAGAAGTTCAGCAAGCAAGGCAGCTGTACGTGCTGATCTTGAAAGCTTTGAAAGTGAAGGGCATTAAATTTCAAACCCTGTTCCCAGCGAAGCTATGGGTGTTTTGGGAGGAGGGCACACAACTATATCTCACCCCTGGAAAGGCCTTAGAAGATCTGCAGAGAAAAGGAATTTCTATCCCTGCTGCCGATGCAGATCGTTTGCAGAAGACAAGATTACCTATCCTTACGATGCCTCAGATGTCATTCGAACACGGGAGACTGGGTCCCTTGAGAAAAGCAAAGCAAGCCTTGAACCTGCTAGTTCAAGGGGAACGATGGAGAAATAGCTCTGCCGCGGCCGATACTTGAAGAGGATGAAAAATGGACCTGGGGACTATCATTATTGAGCCACAAGGCTTTTTGAGACATTTTGAGTTAACTACTCGAGTTGGTAAAGGGGTGCTTGGGAAGGGGGGAGTTTTTTGATCTCTGAACCGGGGGCTTGGATGTCTATGGGGTGGTAGTGTCCCTAGTAAGGGAGGGCCCCGTCAGGACTATTTAGGCCTTCTCCCGGGGAATGAGTTAGGCGCATCTGCGCTGAAGAAATACCCCACTAAAAAGCACAATTAGTATTTAACCTTCTTGACTACACGAGGTTAATAGGAATGGGTTTTCTTTCAATTTATTGGAATGATAGAGATGTTAGATACTTAGAGTTCCTGGGGTGCATTGGGGTCAAGCTGAGGGTGTTTTTTTCTTGGGGTTTTAAAAAAAAGCTTAACTTGTCTCGAGTGAATCCGTGGTGGAGTGAGTCAGTTACAAAAACCACTCCTTGCGAGCAGTTTTGTTGAAGAGGCCCTGGTAACGCAGGGCATACCTGCTCTTCAACCCCTGCCTCTCAGCCCGATTCCATTGGCTTACATCAGAGGTTAGGGCAAGGGACCCTGGGTTTTGGATCCCCTACCTTGGAAGTCTTTTTTTCTTGACTAAAATATTGTTCATATTGTGGGGTTTACTAGATAGAGTTAATAGGTTAATACAACTGTAAGAAGCTACTGTCTTATACCACGGGATAATTTGCCCCCCTCCCCCTTTTTTTATTTCTCTTTTCTACTTTTTCTTTTTTCTCTTTTTTCTTTTATTTTTAAGTTACTTTTTTCCCTTCCTTTCCTCCTTGGCTTGCGCCTATATCCCTAAACATACTGGGCATTTGCTGCTCACTTTCCGAGCATCTCGACATTGTAGGCTCGGTTGGAGTAAGTAAAGAGAGGGAGTTTATAAAGACAGTGTGGGGTGTTGCTGGTGGAGGGGGGTGGTTAGAGCAATATTCGGATTACGGCAGAGGAGGAGTCCTAAAGTTTCTTTGCTTTTTAAAATGGCTGCTAGAGCCACGACCTTTTGTTCATTTAATGTAAACGGCCTGACTAACCCAGTAAAGCGCAGCAAAATTTTGTCCTTTCTTAGAAAGACTGGCGCTGATTTCTTGTTTTTGCCGGAAACGCATCTTTCTACAAAAGAGCATCCGAAGCTGGAGAAATTTGGTTTCGGAGCCTCGGCTTGTGCTACATATGGGAGAGGAAGACGAAGGGGAGTGGCGGTTCTAGTTCCAGCTAGGACGCCGTTTGAGCAAACAGATTCATTGGTGGATGGAGAGGGATTCTATGCCTTTTTAAAGGGGTGATTCCTGGGACAAACTCTAACATTGGCATCTGTATACGTGCCACCTGGATCAGACTTTCAATTCTACCGTAGAATTTTTCTTAGATTACAGGAATGGGCGGAGGGGGAGATGATTATTGGCGGTGATCTAAACTTAGTCTTAAACCCAACATTGGACCTCCTCTGTGGTTCCCCGGAGCAACCAAGGGTGTATGAGAAAGGTTGTAAGATTGCTTGGGGAGTTGGGATATGCTGATGTATGGCGAACTGTACATGTCAAGCAGAGAAACTATACCTTTTTTTCTGTACCCCATCAGTCGCATTCCCGACTGGACTATTTCCTACTCCCCACAGAAAATGTAGGGCAGATAAAAGATAGTTGGATAGGAGACAGAACACTATCGGACCACGCTCCTGTGTTTTGCCAACTTCACCTGGGAGATTTTTGCGAACGTACTTTCTGGAGACTCAACATGTCCTTACTTCAGGTCCCTGAAGTGAAGTTGGCAATGGTGGATACAATCAAGCAGGCTATAGTTGATAATGAGAATGCAGGGACAACGGCCCCGCTTCTATGGGACACTATTAAGGCTATGAAAAGGGGCAAATTTATTTCCATCTCGGCATATAAGAAAAGGCAGCGAGAGGCCCAAAAATCAAGATTGAAAGGGGAGATCGAGTCTTGTGAAGCACAGCTCAAAATGAAATATGAGACCGCGATTTATAAAAAGATGGGCAAGTTAAAAGTGGAATTAAATAACCTATTGGACTATCAGGTAGAACAAAAGGTCACTTTCCTTAAACAAAAATATTATGAGGGTGGTCCAAGGGCGATTCGACTCTTGGCAGCCCTTTTACGCTCCCAGAGAGCGAGGGCAGAGATACCAACTTTAATACACCCTATTACTAGGCATAAAACACACCAGACGTCAGAAATAGTAGAAACCTTAGAGACTTCTACATCTCTTTATATGCCCCCCACCCACCCCCTGAGGAGAGTAAAATAGCAGAATATCTTAGGAGGATCCCCTTCCTTCTCTGTCTAAACAAGACAAAACGAGTCTGACGGCTCCCATCTCAGAGTTAGAACTGCATGCTGAAGTTTCTAGACTGAAGGCTGCGAAGTGCCCAGGCATGGATGGGCTCCCCGGGGAGTTTTATAAGCATTTTAGGGGACAGGTGATACCCCTTCTACATAAGATCTACAACGCGATAATACAGACTGATGAAATCCCTCCACCTTCATGGGAATAGGCCATTATTTCAGTAATTCCTAAGCCAGGGAAAAATCCGACACTATGCCCCTCATACCGTCCCATTTCGATCCTTAACACCGACTACAAAATCTATATGTCAATCCTTGCTAGGCGTATGCAGGTATTTATAAATCAGCTGATCAACCTTGCTCAGACCGGTTTTATCCCTAATCAACAGGCGCAAGATAACCTACGTAGGATGGCTCATTTAATTGATTATGTAAATCATACCCAAACCCCCTCTATTTTTTTAAGCCTTGATGCCGAAAAGGCTTTTGATAAAGTTTCTTGGCCCTTTCTTCGGGCAGTATTAGATAAATTTGGTTTCCCCGAACTATTCATTAAGGCCATTTTTAAAATATATAACACACCAAAGGGATTTATTAGGGCTAATGGTCATGTTTCTACTTCCTTCACATTATGTAGAGGCACGCGGCAGGGGTGCCCCATGTCCCCTAAATTGTTTGCCCTTTATTTGGAACCGCTTGCACAAAGTATTAGAGAAAACTTGAATATAAAGGGGATTAATATAGGGGGGAAGAGCATAAACTTGCCTTATACGCAGATGATATTCTGCTATACTTTATGGACCCGGAGTCCTCTATTCCCCATTTATTTCAACAGTTGAACGAATTTTCTGAGCTGTCAGGTTACACATTAAACACTCATAAAACGGAGGCCATTACCCTTAACTATGATCCGTCCCAGGCCCTTAGAGAGGGGTATCCCCTGAGGTGGGATCTTCTTAACATGAAATATTTAGGGGTTAATTTGTCTTCTAACAATTCCCAACTTTATGACTTGAACTTCCCCCCTTTAATTAGACAAATACAAGTAGATATGGAAAGATGATCCGTGCTCCCTCTCCCACTCCATTCGAGAATACAGACAGTTAAGATGAATCTGCTTCCCAGATTTTTATTTTTATTCCAATGTGTACCTTGTAAATCACAAAGGAAAAACTGGATGCATGGCAGAGGTTGTTGCTAAAATTCATATGGTCGAGCAAACACCCCAGAATAAGAAAACATACACTCTTTCTCCCGAAAGAGGAGGGGGTTATGGAGAACCGAATCTAGAAGGGTACTGGGTAGCAGCCCAGATGAGGATTGCCCTATTGTTATCTCATCCCACCTACCAGTCTAACTGGAAGACAATTGATCTGGTGGTTCCTAGGTCCCCCCCATTGCTGTCCCTGATATTTGCTCAAGAAGCAATAAGGTACATAGTGCCCCCACTGTTCTGTGGTACAGCCGCGGCTCTTGAGGGATGTAGACGGGGATGTGGGAGGGGGGCCCCAAGGACCTACCTACGGAAATATCGGTGCTGGTCGCAAAGCACTTTGCACATGGTGGCCCATGGGGATCCTTGGTATAGACGCCAAGAGAGGCGAGGGTGTAGGGCCCCCTGGCAATTTATAAAAGGAGACCATATCCTAACCTTTGTGGAGGCTGTGGATAAGTTTAGTTGTACACAAAGAGATCGTGTTTTTTACTACCAGATTAGAGACTACATAATGAAACATTTGAGTGAGTCCGCCAAGATCTCAGGACAGATCTCTCAACCAGTAGTGTTTGAGGGAATTTGGAGGGCGGGAGAGGGAGAAAGGGTAATTTCTATTCTCTATAAAAACTATATTACGACTTAAATCACTCAACAAAGTATATTAAGGTGAAGTGGGAAGAGGAGTTGGGGATAAGACTAAACAATGAGAAGTGGCTGCAGTCTATTAAAAGTACTTGGCACACCTACTCATCTCTGGGATGGCGTGAGTTTATGTGGAAGCTTAGAAATAGGTACTTTCATTTTCCAGAACAAGTAGATAGGTGGAATCCACTGATGTCGTCCTCTTGTTGGCGAGAATGTGGCATCTCCCCTGCATCATAAGCACATATTTTCTGGTTGTGCCCTCTGCTTAAGAAATACTGGGGTGACATACTTAAGAAACTCCAGGAAATATTCAACATTGGGTCCCCATTGGGTCCAGAACATGTCATTTTGGGCTTGTATCCCCTAGAGATCAGAGGTCAGGAAGCCAAGTACTTATGGAATATCTTGGTTGCAGTGGCATGTAAGGTGATTTCTAGGAGGTGGCTTCCCCCCTTCCACCTGCTGAGGCGGAATGGAAGGAACTGGAAAACAATGTTAAAACATATGAGAGAATTACTTTCTCCCTAACTTTAAGGACCCCACAATTCATAAATAGGTGGACTAGGTGGGAGTTAATTGGCTAGTGGAGTCCAGATGAAGGAGACGATGAAAAAATCAAGGTTGGTTTCTCCCTCCCCTCTATCCTTTCTCGGCTCCCTCCCCCCCCACCTCCTTTTACCCAGGGTGGAATTTAGCTGCTTGAGTAAAGGGTAGTGACTATTGCGCATTAATTCAAAGCAAGGTGAAATTATTATACCTGAACATGCATAGAATTAAATTACGTTAAACAATAAAGTCCTTACTAAGGGCATTCAGGTCTTGAGTGATCCCCCCTTCCCTTGTAGTTTGTATCCCTAACTAATCAATTTCTTGTTTAGAGGAAGGTTTCATTAACTCAGGAGAGAGACCTGTAGCCTGGGGGTCTTTTTTTTTTTTTTCCTTTATTGATTACCTTGGATAATGCAGTAGTAGGATTGCAGGATATTTTGCCTTTGTATTTTATTAATCTGAATAAGATGATTAATAGATGTTATGATTCATTGAGAGGGGCCCCTGTATTGGTAAGGGGCCTCACTTAAGTATAGTTGGTGATTTCATTATTGTGGAAATTAATGTTGACTTATGTTTTTATTTTCCACTGGATCTGTATGGAACATACTGGTGACAATAAAAGATGAAGTATAAAAAAAAAAAAACCTGGTAAAGCATGACACAAAATTAATTTATGGGTTAAACATGCTAGTCAGGGAACAGGAGTTGGCAGGGGACAGGTATTATCATCTTATGTACTGTAAAGCTATTTATATTTACGTAACATAATATTAGCGCTGTCAGCAGATGTGATCACGCCAAAACAATTTTCTCGCACCTCCGGTCTAAATCCCAGAGACACTGCATCAGCTGATAAGTTTCAGATTAGTAAAGCACACAGGGACTGCTTGCTCTATTAACAAAAACACAAGAACCTTGCTTTTGTTGTTCAATCTTTCGCTACTTGCTGTGTGTTGTTTCTTTCCTTTCTAGCACTTCCACCAAGTTGCAATGACAGCAGAGTTGTCAAACGACTTTACAGTGACACCACTTTGCTGATGGCGATCCCATTGCCACGGCAAAGTGTCGATGAACTGCCGCAGCGCCAGAGTCCTCGGCACATCACTACGACAACCGGTTCAACACTGTGGATGTCGAATGGGTTGAGTTGCTGTGATGGTTTCACTGTCGGGGGTTTGCTCTCCCAACGTGATACCATTTCTAGCACAGTAATGGCCAGAAGATCAGACCGGACAACTACTTGTACTGTAAATATGATCTGCCACAACAAATGCTATGATTGATTTTTTTCCCCTTATTTGTTCCTTTACCTTAAAAAAAAAAGTCTGTTCCTCTTTTAAAATGTAATAAAGTGCTATGGAAAGGTTAAACTATTGTGTGCTGTTGTTAAACTTGCTATGGAATACCACTCACAAACGCAGGCAGCAAGAACGCCAGAAACAAATAGTCATGTTGGTTACCTTGACAACTAATATTCACCATCAAAATATTTTCATGGAGTAGGTGCAGTAGTGATTATAGTGAATATATTTTGACAGTGAATATAGATAGTTTTACAATAGTGCTCTTTTAAACCCAAAGAAGCAATCACAGATATACAGTATGAATGTGGAAATGAAAATTCCATCACAGGCACCATCAGTTGGCACAGGGATTGTGATATATATTCTTCAGTAACAGCATGCAGTCTATCACTTGTTTTCTGCATGGACATGTTTGTGTGAATTTTATACCATAAAATATTTATAAAAAGCACTGTGGGGTAACTGCACTTTCAGAGTTTGGTGATGTGATGTTTTGTAGGAGGACTAAGGCCCAACTAGTAGTCATTGGGTGGGATATTCAAAGGGGTTGTGCATGGCACAACAGTGTTGCACCATGCGCAACCTACTGATGTGCCCCAGCACAATATTCAAAAGGGGTTCATTCACATTTCGGGACTGTGTAGCACAGTACAGTACAGTCTGCACACCCATTAGTCCATGCAGTGGACCAATGTGCGTCCAGCCATACTGTACGCTGTCAGTCGGCAGGCAGCTGGGCAGCTTGCGGGTGGGGATCTGCCGCCCGCCTCTGATCGGGGGGGAAGCAGGGTAGTGGGTCCGAGCAGGCGGGTGGGGAGGGGGTGCTGGTGGCCAACCAGGGCATTTATGTACAACTGAAGCCCGCAATCAGGCTGGGGATCAGGTCCACTGGACCACCAGGGTACTGTAATTATTCATTTGCCAGTGATCGGGCAGGGGAGCAGGTCCACTGGACCACCAGGGTAATTTAAGTATTCATTTGCCCATGATTGGGCAATGGGGTAGGGTCCACTGGACCACCAGGGATTCTGTATTTTGCGTCCGTGATCGGGCGATGGGGTACGGTCCACTGGACCACCAGGGATTCTGTGTTTTACGCCCATGATAGGGCAATGGAGTAGGGTCCACTGGACCACCAGGGACTTTATATATATCCACAGCCCATGATCTGGCATTGGGGCATGTTGCCCACTGAGGGGCAGGGGGCGTCGTGTCCCCGATGGCTGCAGTCTGGCAGGGCACCAGGCGCAAGTTGCCGGGGATCGGTGCACCTGCATACAAATGGGGCCATAATGACATGCACATGGCCCCATTTGTGCCTTGCATGCATAATGGCCTCATTTGCATGCCCAGCATTGAATATCACAGTTGCTGTGCCTAGCACACCCACACATGCGCTGGCGCATCCTCCTGCTCCTCACTTGCTACTTGCACTGGCGCAGGGTGGCCCCAGTGCCATATTCAACAGTGCTGAGCCATGGCGCAGCACCGTTAAATATCACCCGGGCCATGCCCTGGTGTATCCCAGTTGCACTGTGCCAGGCTTGCGCTCATGCCTGGTGCATTTCTGAATATCCCACCCTAGATGCGTAGTTCTTTGTTTTGTGTGGAATTTGTTGTTGTCTTATGTACATATTAAAAAAAAAGTGCACTGTGTCATAGAAAAACATTAATACACAAACTGTATTTTGGGGTACATGCAGTAACATGGGATTGAAAAATATAAGCCCTTTCAGTCTTAAAAACCTTGCTCTTCCTAATGCCCTACCTGGCGTGACTGGATGGGGGGTGGGCTGGAGTTTTTGGAGTAGTTTTGAATGGCTATCCTAGTTTGAAAAAGGGCTGTGAAAACACATCAAAGCCTTATTTCACTACTGACTTAGTCTTGATGCAACAAAGAAAGTACTATGTTAGTGGTTCTGATGGTATACTTGTCTCTAGGGCTAGAAGATAGGAAAGTCATGGGTTCTAGTCCCACACCAGGAACTTAGGCTGCTACTCAGTATTGACACTGTAGTGTACTATTATGGGGCATTACACTGTTGAGAAACAAACCTTGGCTTGGTGTGCCTTTCTTGCCACCCATCTGTAAATTATTATAGTAATGTGCAATATTCTGTTCTTAGTAATATGCAATATTTTATATAAATTTAATTTTCTAAGATGCCTTTCCTTGTTCGGACTTTGTCAGGTGTTACCGAGCCAGTACTGTTAACTGCTTGTGGATTAGGCATATCGTGGTTCTCCGTAAATTTAGGACCCCAGAGCCATCAGTTCACTGGGGGCCCCTAAAACTGTAATGCCAGCCCTTTTTGTTATTTAATAGTGAGGCAAAACTTAAACATTGTAATGAAAGTTTGCACACTGTCAACCTGGATAAGCATCCATTATAGCTGGTGTCACAATACAAGTATCTAGGTTTGTGGCTTGACACAATCCTCAGGTGGGATGTGCACATTACTAGAATAATGAGTTACAGTAACTGGGCCTAGAATTGGCCCATTTTACAGACATAGGGACTGATTATATTCCACCCTCTACTTGTCTCCACACAGTTAATGTAATGCTTCTTCCCCGTTTAGACCATGGGGAGTTTTTATATGATACTGCTGCTAAACACTTAGGAAAAAGAGATGTTTAAATGGTGGATTGGAGAGATTTATTTTAGAGGCCCCATTGATACCCACCATTGTGTATTATATCAGAGGCTGGGATGGCTTAATGTAAAAGACTGCAGACAATTACACTTGACTCAGTTTATGCATATTTGTGTTTCCAGTAAAGTACCAGAGTATATTTTCGATCTCCTAGATATTTGGCTGATTCAACAGGGGCTATAAGCAGCATCTGATGCTTGTTCCATGTAATAAGGACAATTTTTCTATGGCGACTAGCACAATAGAAAGTACATTTTGCTGAAAGAAAAATCTGCCTCTAACCTACAGAAATGACTGCCAATACGGCAACCAGACAGACATTCAAATTAACATTTAATGTGGGTGGCTATGCCCCCTGCACCCCCAAATTAATATAATCAACTCCAGGGGGGAGCAGACAGGGAGGAAAAAGGGAATACACGGGAAGGGGTACCACGGGTTGGGCACCATCGGTCCAGGAACACAGTGAGGGAAAACAAATTCTAACAGCCAAAGCGATGCAGAACTAACTTTTACCTACTGGCAGTCCTGAACCAAGGTCCATCACTACGGCAAACCAATGACCCTACCCACCATGCCAGGTGGACAGCTCATTGGTAGCAGGCCTCATTGCTGCACTTCACTAGCAACAGTACAGCTCCCCCATCAATCTCTCTCACCATTACAACCCTCCCACAGTCACTATCCCTACCATCGCTATGCACACCCACTCGTTATCTCGATGGGCATGCAAACAGAGTTGCTCATATTTAAATCGCTCATTTGCAGTCGCCCATTTGACAGTCCTGGTCCTGAATATGCTGCCATAAATTCATTTGAGACATCCGTAGTCCTTAAAGAAATGACCAGAAATCTAAATCTGGTGTTCTTAAAAATAAAAAAGCAACAACAACAGCAAACAATGGTTTCTTGGAAAATGTGTTAACAAGTATAGGCTCTAAATTCACCTGAAGAGATAGTGACATCATATATCCCTACCTAATGTATAAACCACTGTCTACAGTATGATGTGCACCATACAATAACACAGTCTATATATTTGAGAACACAGGTGAAGAAGATTTGCAAAAACTGTTTGATAACCGAGAAAAAATAAACAGTACATTCCATATTACCAAAGAACAAGAAGCTTTGCAAACTTTAGAGTCAAAGAAAGGCATTACAATAAAGACCATAGACAAGGAAGTGTGTCAATCATATTGCTGAAGACTGAAGACTACACAGGAAAGATCAGAAGATGATTGGACAATGACAGTTTAGTGTATAAACCCCTCAAAACAGATCTGATATCTGAATTCAAGAAAATATTGACTTCTCAGCGAAAACATATAGCACTGGAACCATTAAAGGATCCGCCAAGAGGTTCCTGTCAGTATCGCATCCAATAAAGGCAGTATTATGTATCTTGCTAAAAGTTCATAAGTCCCTCAGAGCTTCCCCAGCATGCCCCATCACTATGTAGTAGTAGTACTAGTACTAGCAGTAAGTAGTATGTTTATTTGTTTCATACCTAGTCCCTTGGCTCAGAGCGTCTCATGAATAAAACATATACAAAAATGAAAAATCACAGAATCATAACAAAAACAACTAAACTGAATAAAATCAGATAATGGAAATAAATGCATAAAATAAATTAAATTAAAATGGAATAAATAGCTAATGCAGCAGTCAGAAGAGGAAACAGTTCGCTGTCTCTAAATGCTACTCTGAAAAAATAAGTCTTTAGGCGCCCTCTTAAAGGCCTCCACTGAGGGGGGCCTCCCACAACGATCTTGGAAGTGAGTTCCACAGGGCTGGGCTGGTAATTTCGAAAGCACGATCACACAATGACTTTCACCTAGCACTGGAAACTGCTAGGAGGCTGTCCAGAGTGTGTGAGGGCTACTTTCAGCCAGGTGTTGTGCTGGGACAATAAGCTGGCTGAAGTGCCTCTCAGTCAATCAGGTTTCAGCATTCTCCTTAGCCATTTCATAACTGGAACTAAGGTAAGGCTGAGGGAGGGGTGCCACTATACACCAGGGACTGCTTGGCACTTGGGTAGGGTGAGGGCAGTGGGAGCTACTGGATGGCAGTGATTGCTTAGAACTGTGGTAAGGGGGGTAGGTGAGTCCCTGGCTTCCAGGGATTACTTTGCATTGCGGCATAGTTATGGAGGTGCCACTGGAATCAGGGAATAGAAACATAGAATTTGATGGCAGATAAGGACAGCTTGACCCACCTAGTCTGCCCATTTTCCAATACCTACCTACTGTAATACTGCAGACTCTACTTGATCTCCAGATTCCCCCTTCCTTTCCTAACTACTAATGTTCCCTTCCCTGTCCCATGCATTTTGAATCCCGTTACAGTTTTCTTTCCCACCACCTCCTCTAGGAGGCTATTCTAGGCTTCCGCCACTATTTCTGTGAAGAAGTACTTCCTTATGTTTCCCCTGAGTCTACCCCCATCCAGCTTCATTTGCACGACCCCTAGTTTTTCAGTGTCTTTTCTTCTGATTGTTGATGAATGTGTTGGGTTCCTCTGGGTTTGAACAATTTCTCAGCACAGCGGTGTCATTACTCTAACTTCAGCAGCCATGTTTAAAGCATAAGTGTGTGAATAAATGTCCATGAATACAAAAGAGAACCACTCACAGGGCATTAGTGCCACTTTCCAAACACATCAGTCGCAGCAGCAAAATTATGGCAGTCAGAGCCTCAAAGCCATGTAAAAAAAAAATGAAGTGATTACTCACATAAAGTGTACAGTACTGTATTAGTCCACTCATGAGTAACATTGCAAGGATGCAGTTCAAAAGATAACAGCTGCTGCCAGAAGCCACTACCATTAAAGGCATTGACTAGTGATGACCTAACATTTCACCTGAGGGTCTAGTCAGAGGTGGCTCACCACTGCCTGCATCCCACTCATACAATATACTGTTCGGTAGCAGGGGACAGTGGATAAAAAAAGGACCACAAGAGGGAGCCAAACACATAGGGCTTACTACATTAAAACCGACATAATACCAACAAAAAATAAAAAATAGTTCCAGTTCAAAAAAGAGTGATATAGTACGTCCATATATTTATGAGGTGATGTATCACCATCCTAATAGATAAAAGACAGACTGCTTATTATCCTCAATTTAATCCAGGCACATGAAAGACAACCGAAATAACATTATAACCTGTTCAATGGCAATGTTCATGTGTTATTCATGTGATATTATTGGGGTATTCTAAATAAGTGATATCAGGATACAGAAGGGATGGACTGGGCAACGGAAAATATTAACAATAGTAAGAGCATCACAAAACACAGGAAAAGGAGGGGAATGGGGAGAGGAAGAGGAGGTTGGGGAGGGGGATTGGAAAGGGGTAGGTGATGGGGAAGGGGTGTCTGAGTAAAAAGGAAAGGAGGCAGTGGGAAATGACACATTAGATGTTTGGGCATCTTAGCAGCAGCTTTAGTCTTTGAACAGCATTCTTGCACTGTTACTGGATTAACTCACACATGGGCTTATAAAGCACTGAGCACTTTATGTGTGTATGCACTTTAATTTTATTACATGATTTTGAGACTCTGAGTGCTGACCCTTTGCTGCTTTGAGTAAATTTCCACATCTTGTGAGTTCATGCTGAAGTCAGAATAATGCTAACATTGCACCAAGTAATTGTTCAAACCACAAGGAACACCACAGCACATATTCATCATATGTCAGGGGAATTCTTTTTACCCATACCTTGTACTTCTCTACTTTTGTGGCTCTGTGCTTCAGTTTTAACTGATGCTTAAACATGTTTTTTTATTTCTTTTTTTGCAATGAATAAATATATAGGGCAAATGTACAGTAACTGGCTACAATGCAATATTCATATTTAAACCACCTCAGACCCATATGTCATTTAACCTTGCCTCTCTCTCTAGAATGTTGCGCCAACTCTTATTTATTCTGGGCACGGGACTTGTGCTATCCCTTCTCACATGGCTCTCACTTCCTCCTTGCTCGTGTTACTCTGAACCCTCTCCACTAGATGGTAAGGCTTTCTGCTTCTCTAATCTGCTCCTAAAACAGTCAAGTCTAGCTGACCTTACCCCCTTACTACTCCCTAGGCATTTCTCCCTCCTGGCCATCAACACCTTCAGAAGATCCTTGCACCACCCAGCTTCTATCCTGTATCCCTTCATCCACAGCAAACTCTGGCACATCCTCCTTCTAGCCCTCCTAGTGTCAGGTGATTTGGAATCAAACCCTGGCCTCTGGCTTGCTACTCATACTCTGATGCTGACTGGACCAACCCGAAAGGCCTGCATGTTGCCCACCTAAACATTAGAAGTTTGCTATGCAACCCTGCTGAGTTTGAGGCATGGGTAGCACAATACTGTCCAGACATTCTGTTTATCCAAGACCTGGCTCAAGCCCTCAGTCCCTGACTCTGTCTGCACCCTACCTAATTATAATTTAATCAGGTGTGACAGGCAATAACCTAAAAGAGGTGGGGGGGGGGCTGCCACATACTTCAAGACTCATTTGAATCTCGCTGTCTTTGTTACCCTAACTCTCCTCCTCTGAGTCCACTCACACTACTCTGTCTCTTGGAGCAAAAAAGCTGCACATTGTTTTTGCCTACAACCTGTCCCAGAGCGGTTTCTTGGGCCTTGAAGATCTACTAGTCCAGACAGGTCATGCCACTGAATATAGTGAAGTACTCATTCTTGGTGACCTGAACCTTAACTGGACAGGTAAAATTCACAACACACTTCTCTCCCTAATTCAGAGTTATAACCTTCACCAACTAATAACAGACCCTACGAGAGCTGCACCTTCCTCCAGCACCATGATTTAGACTGGATGCTGACCAACCATGTTGACAGAATTCTGACTGCTAACACTCTTACCAGTGCTATCAGTGGCCACTCTCTCATCTTTTGTTTCTGGAGCCCCTCCACGGCACCCCCACCACCACTGCAATATATAACCTTCAGAAACTCTGCTAACCTTGAGCAAGTGGGCTTCCTATTAGACAGCTCCTCTATTGTGACTGGTCTTACTTATATCAGACCCAAGAAGTGCAGTCTGCCCTCAATTATTTTCTCTCTCAGTTTGAAGCGTTGCACGATAAATACACCCTTCTTACTACATGTCATGTCCATGGAAAAAAACAGATAATTTCATAAAGAACTCCTTTTCCTTCTCTGGCCGAGAGATAAATGCTGGAGATGCTTTAAAATTACTGGTCAACCAGCTGACTACTATGATAACAGAAAGATGCAGAACATGTGCAAAAGACACATCAGGTTGGCTATAAGTTCCTACTGCAAAGGCCTCCTAGTGGATGCTGCAGGGGACTCTAAAAAATTCTGGACCCATGTCAAATCCTTCCTTTGCTCTTCTCAGCCACATACAGCTAATAACATGGTCTTGAATGGTGTGCATTGCAATGATCCTGTAACTATTGCAAACTCACTTAACAAACATTTCTCTGATCTGCCAAAATTCATCTACTTATTCCCTCCAACCCTGACTTTATTAGATGACACACAGAGCGATGATAGGCCAACAATCCTGCCATTTTGTTTTGAGGCCATACACAGGGCTGAAGTCTTAAAACTTCTTAACACTGTATTTGACAATACTGCTGTTGGCTCCGATTGTCTTGAGCCCAAACCCTTGAAACTTGCTGCTCCCTTTATTGCCTCACCTCTGGCCAGAATATGTACACTGTCCCTCTGCCATAGCAAAGTTCCTGACATATGAAAAATTGCCAGAATCACTCCTGTATTCAAAAAGGGTGATACAAAAGATATCTCCAACTATAGACCCATAGCTATCCTCTCTGCATTGAGCAAAATCCTCGAAAAACTGGTTACCTCACAAACCAGTGATTATCTCAAGAAGTGTGATCTCCTCTCACATGATCAGCACGGATTCCATAAAGGACATAGCACCATCACTGCCTTATTGAAGTTTATGAACGACATAATCTGCGTCATGCATTCTGGTCTTGTCAGGTGCCATCTTTATTGATATTACTAAAACGTTTGATCTTGTGGATCACCCTCTTCTTCTTACCAACCTTCTCTCCCTGGGCTTCTCACTGCAGATCATGGGCTGGTTCAAAGACTATCTATCAAACAGATCCCAGGTTGTAAAATTCAACTAGGTCCTATCCGATCATACCTCTGTCAATGCGGGTGTCCCTCAGGGCTCTATCCTGGGACCCCTGCTCTTCTCTATTTTCATAAACTATATTTCTCATGATACCCTTTCCTGCTCTTTCTTCCTCTACACGGATGATCTGGTCCTGTACTACAGCTCAAAAGACATATCTGAGATCAGCATTCATGTCTCTGCAGCCTTTCATAATATCCGGCATTGGTTCCACAGACAGAAGCTGGTCCTTAACGTGAGTAAAACAAAAGCTTTGCTTTTTGGCTGTGCAGCTAAACTCAAAGCCGGACAGAATTCTCTGAACATCTCCTGCCATGATGGTTCAGTGCAGGAGACAGTAAGTTCATTTAAGTATCAAGGAATACTATTAGATGGATCTGTTGACTTTGATCAACATATTCTAGCCACATGTAAATCTGTTAACTCCAAAATTGTGGCTGCTTATAAAACTAGTTATGCCCTGACACCCTCAGCTAGATTGGCAATTGCTAGAGGCATTCTTCTCCCATTTTTAGGAAGTCCCACTCCACCGCCACTTCCCTCCTCAGGCTCTCTGACACCATCCTTACTGGTATGGATAAAGGCCACATCACCTTAGCTGTATTTATAG
Source organism: Neoceratodus forsteri (assembly GCA_016271365.2). Taxonomy (NCBI): domain Eukaryota; kingdom Metazoa; phylum Chordata; order Ceratodontiformes; family Ceratodontidae; genus Neoceratodus; species Neoceratodus forsteri. The sequence continues at coordinate 784,220,050 of CM028133.1, forward strand.
ATTTAGTAAAGGCATTTGACACAGTCTCTCACACACACTCCTCCTGTCTAAGCGCTCCCTTGCAGGGCTTTCCAGCGAAACCACCAGCCACTCTTATCTGGTAGGCAGATCCCAATCTGTCAGAATTGGTGACTCCACCTCTGCCTCCCTCTCAGTTACCTCTAGTGTACCCCAGAGCTCAGTCCATGGCCCGCTACTAGTCTCCATTTTCCTTAATAACCTGCCATCTGCCTGCCCTCACACATCCATTCACATATATGTGGATGACCAGTGCTGTATACATCTGGTCCCTCACCTGCTGTTGTGATTTCCAGCCTTCAGCTGGACTTCAGTGCTGTCCAGTTCTGGTTCCACTCTAATCAACTTTTTCTCAATGCCAAGAAAACTGTCTCTATGTCCTTTGGCACTAAGCAGAGGCTTTCTTGGCTTCCCCTGGATCCACGACTGATCATTGACAAATTTTTGTCGAACTACCGAACAGTGAAGCGGAGGTTGACTGCATTTGCAGTCGGCTGTCGATTTACATAGGAAAACAAGTGTTTTCTTCTGGAGCTTTGCCCCGAACCCCACAGAGGGCTGCACTCCTGCACCCCCAATTAGGATTCTCAACTCTAGGTTGGAGCTGATCTGGTGCAGGGACCACCGACAGACAAAGCCGGTTCTATCAGGTTCTGTACAGTGACGTGGCACTGTTGTCACTGTAGGAGACCGCGCTGTCAAAATGTTGCTGATAGTGCGACATACCACTTCTCCCCAACCCCCCTGTCCACACTCTGGATGAGACTCCATTAGAGGTCTGCACCTCCTTTAGATACCTCAGGTCTAGATACCTCAGGGTCTGGCTTGACCAGCACCTCGACTTTTCTGTACACATAGATGCCATCCACAAAAAGCTGCACCCCAAGTTGAGTGCCCTATACCGCAACCATGGATGCATCCCTCTGCTGACTCGCCAAGCTATTGTGCAGAAAATGATCCTCCCTATTCTAGACTATGGTGCTGTAGTCTACATTGCCACTCCCAAGTCCACCCTAGCCAGATTGGACCCTCTCTTCCACTCATTTTGTTGCTTCACCCTCGGCTGTACTCCCTCCACTCACCACTGTGTCCTCTACCAGACCCTTGACCTCCCCTCACTCTATGATCAGAGAAATTCTCACTGTGCTAGGCTAACGGTGAAGTTTTGGTCTCAGTTGCTGCCACCCTGCCTAACCTCAGTTCTGACAGCTGCCCCCACTCCAGCTTACCAAATCAGAAACTTCAACTCTTGCTTCTTGGCTGTCCTTACATGACTACCCCACGGCAGGTCAGGAAGCCTTTAGGTTTCGCATGCCTATACTGTGGAACTCCTTCCTCACAGATGTTTGGCATGCCCCTCCCACCAAGTACCTTAACTCCCTTCTCAAAACCCATTTTACCTCTGCTTGTAGATGTGACTAGGACCTGCTCAATCACTAGCCGTGCTTGTCCTGGAGATGATTTTACATGCACTGAACTGTACGCATGTATGCACTAGTTCCTCGCACAACAACTACCTACCACAGTAGTTCTTACCTTACCCTAGCAACTGCAGGGTTGCTCTTTTTTTTTTCAATTTCTTTTTATCCCACCTTACTACCCTCTTAGTCCACTCCTTGAGACCTGATCAATCCCAGTAGATCCCTCCCATGGTGTCTGCCCCTAGAGTGCCAGGCTTACTCCATTATCCCCCCTAACTTACTCCTCTCTTCAGAGCACCTGCACAATGGGGTCTGCTCGTGGGTAGGTGATCGGGGCTAGGATCGATCGTTATCTTGGACCGAGAGGGTTTTTTGCTGTTTTTCTTCCCTTGGTCCCTCCGACCCCTGAGGGCGTCGTCACACAGGACTGACATCCAGACAGGGGTGCATGCCATTGTCAAACGCCCACAATGTCCTCCCCTTCCTGACTCCGGAGAGCTGCCTGTGCTTCCACAGGCATAGGTGCGTTGGGTGCTCAAAGCACCCCAGGAACCCACCCCAGGAGGAGGAAAGCATCCGTTGGGATGCTCGATCCTCCTCCTTCTCCCCTCCGATCCCCAGCAGCCCCGAGTGCTTTCCCGAACCCGGGGGGGTTGCTCTTTTTTCATAACATGGGTTTGTACATGATCTGCAGTGAAGCCCACCATAATGAAGCGTAGCACTGCAGAATTTTGCAGTAGAGTTACTGCAGCAAACAATGCATTTTCAATGGGAGTTAATCCCTTTTGTCATGCAGTGAACCTGTGACACTGTGCTTCATCCTGGTGGGCTTCACTGTATATCCTCTGTAACTCTTCTCATAAACTTTGCTGTATTATGTACTTTCTGTAACTATGTATTTCTCCTATTGCCCCTGTCCCCCAGGACACATCTGGAATTGAGCAGTACTTTGCTCAGTATGCCTTCCTGGTAAAACTTCTAAATAAATAAATAAATCTGTCTCCTACGGTGCCGCTGCCTACGTTAATGCATTCAAGCCTTCTCTACATGAGTGGGATGCTACTTATAATAATATCTGCCGCTATGCCTCAGCATCCCCTTAGCTCAAACATCACTGTCAACTCTATGCTGATCTTAACTGCCCCCCCCATCCACAGGAATCTTGCCCTTGGCACCATTACGGATAACATTATGAGATCTAATACCCCTGTTTCACTTGCCTAATTGCTACTCCCCCTGTCCTCCTCCTATGGCCTTCAGTCAGTTGATCATACCTTGCTACATATACTTACATGTAAAACCACCAAGGATGCCTGTGCTTTCTCTCATGCTGTTCCAAATTACTGGAATCCCCCCCCGAGCTACAGTTCCCCGCGAACATTCATGTCATGCAAATGTTCTAGTCCCCCTTGATTAACCCATATTTTAATTACCCACACTTACTAACATAGAAACATAGAAGTTGATGGCAGATAAGGACCGCAAGGCCCATCCAGTCTGCCCATTTCTTTTTCTACCTTATAAATGTGCCATTGGCCTTTGCTCTGTCAATGGCCTATCTATTCATACTCATCTGTATTACTCCCTTATGCCTATCCCATGCCTGTTTGAAGCCCTGTATTGTATTCATATCCATCACTTCCTGAGGTAGGCCGTTCCATGCATCCACCACCCTTTCTGTGAAAAGAACTTCCTCAAATTACCCCTTAATCGGCCTCCCTCTAATCTCATGCTGTGTCCTCTTGTCTTGCTATTTTTCTTATACTGAAACATGTTAGACTCTTTCACCTTGTTAATGCCCTTAAGGTGTGTGAATGTTTCGATCATATCACCTCTCTCCCTCCTTTGCTGTAGGGTATACATATTGAGCTCCGTTAATCTGTCTTCGTATGTTTTCTGATGCAGTCCCTGCACCATTTTGGCTGCCCTTCTATGGACTGTCTCCATTTGGTTAATGTCCTTGTGAAGGTGTGGCCTCCAGAACTGCACGCAGTACTCCAGATGGGGCCTAACTAGTGTCTTGTAAAGAGGGATTATTACCTTCCTCTTCTGATTTGTGATACCTCTACTAACAAACCCCAACATCCCCCTAGCCTTACCTACTGCTTTAGTGGTCTGTTTGGATGATTTCAGGACATTGGTGATGATGATGCCCAAGTCTCTTTCTTCCCTTGTGACTGCCAGCAACTCCCCTCCCAGCCTATAGGTGGCTTCAGGGTTTCTCTTCCATATGTGCATGATCTTGAACTTCTTTGCATTAAACTCCAGTTGCCACTCTTCCGACCATTTTGCTAGTTTATCCAGATCTCTTCTCATTCTGTCCACCCCATCTGGATCATCTACTCTGTTGCAGATCTTGGTGTCATCTGCAAACAGACAAACCTTACCCCCCAGTCCATCTGTAATGTCACTGATGAAGATATTGAAGAGGACTGGCCCCAGGGCTGATCCCTGAGGTACCCCACTTGTGACCTGCATCTCTTCTGACTGTATACAGTTTACATGCACTCTCTGTTTTCTGCCCGTCAACCAGTTTGCCAACCAGTTGACCAACTTCTGATCCACCCAGAGCCTACCCCAGCTTATTAATCAATCTTCTATGTGGAGCAGTATCAAAAGCTTTGCTGAAGTCAAGGTAGGTGACATCAACTGCTCCCCCTTGGTTCACCACTCTAGTTACCCAGTCAAAGAAATCTATGAGATTAGTTTGACAGGAACTTCCTTTTGTGAACCCATGCTGTCTTGGATCCTGTGCTCCTATGGATTCCAGGTGTTGCACGATCTTTTCCTTAAGGAGTGCCTCCATAATCTTGTCCACTACTGAGGTAAGACTGACTGGTCTGTAGTTTCCTGCCTCCTCCCTGCTACCACTCTTGTGGAGCAGGATCACATGAGCCCTTCTTCAGTCTTCTGGAACCTCTCCTGTGCTCAGAGACTCACTAAACAGTTCTGATAATGGCTCTGCTAGTTCCAACCTTAGCTCCTTTAGTACCTTGGGATGTATGCCATCAAGTCCCATTGCCTTGTCCACCCTGAGCTTATCGAGCTCTTCCTACCTACTAACTCTTCAATCCACCCCCTGCCCATCTCTCACCCTTGTCCTTCCTCATCTGCCCCACCTAGCCTGTTAACTTTTCCTTCTTGCTGTAACCCTTCCTCATTTAATAGGGGACCTGTTGAATTTCCCTGCCTCGTGATTGCCTTTATCCACATTGTAACAGTTGTATGAATTGCACTGTATTGTGATGGCACTTATCTTGTACATTATGTATCTTATGTGTGCTGCTAAACTATACATTTGTATTTTTTTATTTCGCCTATTATATTATGCATTACTCAGGTTGCTGAGCTCTGTATCTGCCTCTATATTGTTCTGATTTTGTTATCTATTTCTGTACCACTACTTTGTAACCTCCCAGGTCATGTCCGAAAATAGTCATTCATTTGGCTAGTGCACCTCAGCTGGTTAACAAAAACAAATAAATAAATAAATAAATAAACTTTTCAATTAGCTCTTCACATGGAAATTATACTGTTTCTCTTTGAGTTCTGCTACTCTTTCACAGCAGCACAGGGCTATTGTGGTGGCATCAAGTACTGTGATAACTACTCTTAAAGTATGCCATTATAATACAGAGCACAAAATGTTGCAATACCATGTTGATGACATACAGTATGAACTGTGAAAATATTTATGACATTTCAACATGATGTATGTCATCAGCATGTTATTTGCACAGTTTCTGTGTCATAATGTCATTCAGTAAAAAAAAACTAATAAATATTGTGTTCTCAATTACCAAATGTAGGATATGCTGTTTATCTTCATAAGTGAGGGGGCAGGATCATTCACAATATGAAACTGGCAAAGCCGCAAATGAGTTATGAAAGTCCAGTCCCCACATATGTTATGATAAGTAGTATATAACAGTGTCATTGTAAAGAAGAAAGTTGGGCATCACAGTAAATGAAAACAAACTTAAGATAAGTTATGTTTCAAATTATTTATTGTTAAAAAATTTTAAAAATAGCAGCATGTTCTTCGAGTTACCACATAGTATATACAGTCCCCATGTCCAATTTATATAGTGGATTGTACTTTAAAATGCTAAAATTTTAAGTTACTTCTCGATAAATATTCAACTGTTTCTGCTTGATTTTGCTACTCTTTTGAGTATATAGCAAACTGTCCCCACTTTGACCTCCTCCTCCTCCGCAGTAAAAGGGGGTAAGTGGCAGGGGTTCCTTACTATGTTAATGCTCACTTTAATGCAGAATTTCCTCAGGGGTGAAATTCTACAGTTTGTTGGCTATATAAACTTATGGAGGATTTTTTTTTTTGGCAAGGAGTTCCAGAAACATTTGATAAAATTCCTGCAAATCTTTATAAGCAGAAGGAAAAAACATCCACAAATCAGATATTTAATGTGAACCTGTCTGAAAAAAAATATTTTTCATATTTCTGTTTTTTTCTGGCTTTTTCATTAATTTGGACATTGTGGACATTTTGGAAAAAATATGTTTTCCACAGTGCAGAAACTTTACTTTAGGTGTCAGTGTGGCTCAGTTGGTAGCACGTCTGCCTCTGGGCCAGAAGGTCATGGGTTCTCATCCCACACCGGGATTTGACTCCTACCTAAACGCTGGCACCTGAGTGCAGTATTAGGGTGCTGTACTACTGGGGTGTGCCGTCCTTCAAATGAGATGTTAAAATTCAAGGTCCCTTCTACCCATCATGGTGCTGTCCTGGTGGGTGTCCAGGTGGAAGTAAAAGAACCCAAGGCACTCTTCACAAAAAGAGTAGAGAACTTTCCCCCAGTCTCCTGGTCAATATTCCCCTTTCCATAAAACCAGTTCACACACTTGTCCAGGGTGTGTGTGGGTGTTGATGTGTGATATGGCTGCCACTTCATATTCAGTCACTTCACTACCAGTCTAGTGCTGTCATGCTTGTAAAGTGCTTTGGGATTCATTGTGTATGAAACACACTATATAAATGCTGATTCTTCTTCATCTACTCAGCTCATGGTATACAGAATTCAATGATCAGATTTCATGTTAAGTTCTCAGATGCTAGATATTTTGTTTTCTTTGCCTAGTATGAGAAAGATAGCAATTTAATCACTCAATACCTTTGAACCAACTGCACCAATAAAATTATATCCCTATGAAATAGCAACATGGACAAGCCCGACCACTGAAATTCTGATGTCACAGTCTCAATGGCCATAGTCCCGATGGTATGGTGACCTCCCGACAGCCTCATTCCTGATGGTATGGGGACCCCGAGGTGTTTATATATATTTAACAGGGAGGGGGTGCGGAGGTGAAGACCCCCATGGAACACTATCAGGAATTTTGCTGTCCATCAGGATTGTGGCCCCCAGGATTTCAGTATCAGGATTTCGGCAGTGAGATTTGTCCATGTCAGGATCTTGTACCACATCCATTAAAATGTATGAGGAGCTCTTCACACCTTGGTCATCACTGAATCAACAACAGTCAGCTTTCTCCCTATCTGAAGGTCTATAACACCAACATGTATTTATTTTTAGGCAGCATATCTTCACAATGAAAAGGGCTAGAAATGTCTTTCTTTCTCTTTCTTTCCTTCCTTCTCTCCTTCCTTTTCCTTCCTTCCTTATATCCTTCTTCCCTCCCTCCATATTTCTCTTTCTTTCTTTCTTTCTTTCCCAGATAAGCCCACTAAGAGCAAGCCCATCTATGTGGTGACCTTTAACCAGAATGAACAAAAGGGCAAAAACAGAGGTAGTGATTAGGTATCACAGTTACAGTTCTTTTAAACTTCTCTGGTAGGTTATGCTTTAAGTACAGGGAGTTTTACTTTGTCATGTGGCAGAGAGTTCCAGAAAAGACAGCTGGCTATGTACAATGGAAAATAGTATTAGCTGTCTGTCATTTGTCCTGAACATCTCAGCCAAGCAGTCAAGGGAGCCAGTGCTGCAGCTCTTATAGGTAACATTGCTCAATAGATACTCCAGTCATTCAGTACTCTACCAGTTCAGGTCACTGTAGATTGCACGATGGTTTGTCCCTTCATCAGCTCCTAGTGCAGCATGTCCAGTTCAAGTATCTCGCACTTTGAGCCTTGTCATTTTTCTGTCAGCCAGTGTGGTTAAGAGAACTGCACCACAATCAAGCAGTAAAAGAAGTTTGTAGTTAGCAATTGCAGAGAGAGACTCACTGGTTAAGTTCTGACTAAAGCAACAACACAAGTTTACTGTTTACGTGACTTGTTAGGTAGTGAAGGTGAACCCTGTAGGTCAGGGAATGATCCAGAACTACACTGAAATATTTAAAGTTATTAACTACCTACTGGATACCTTCCCCAGTAACCGTAATTCAAGGTGTCCCTTTTGGGCAGCAATTCTAGCTACTGTACCAAACAGCATTACCTTCTTTCTATTCTCCCTTCCTCCCCAGCAGATCTCTCCTACCTATTCTGTTCTGTGGTGCCACTGTGATACAGTCGGCTTGTGACTCTATCCTATCTAGACTTAAGACCCTGTACCACAGGATTGGGCACTTCATAGTCTGTGTCCACTCCAGAACTCACCACTGTACAGTACTTGCAACCCTGGGGTGACCCTCCTTGGAAAATAGGCTGTATCGTCCCCTACACTGCCTTACCTTTAAGTTACTGAAACCCTGCTCTCAACCCAGTCTCAATGGTATAATCCAATTCAGGCAGTATGTCAGGCCTCTGAGATCAGCAGCCTGCCCATTACTGGACAACCCCAAACTGCAATATGCAGTTGGCAAGAGATCGTTCTCATTTGCAGCCCCAGCTTTATGGAACTCTCTCCTCCCCCAAGGTCCTCACCTGCCCCACTCTGGTACAGTTTAAAAGGAGGCTGAAGTCCCTCTTCTCTGGGCAGCAACCCCCTGCAATGGCACTCACTGATCCTTCCTTATTCAGGAGTTTATCCCATCTGCTGCTTGACACACTTTCTGTGTCACCCAACTAGAGTGCTGGGGTTCTTTATTTATAGTAGTATCTTAATTGTTTACCATATATGTCTCCCTATCTGCAGCATTTGTCGCATTGTCTGCTGTATATTATAAACAAATTCACTGCCAAATATTTGCATAATTTCTGAACCCAGTGTTAACTAACTACCTTTGTACCTGCTTGTAGTTCTCTTGGTGTGAGCTTTTGTTTATGACATTTAATTTTCTTGTACCTGCTTGTATTTCACCTTGTATGTGTTTTTTTTTTTTTGTTTGTTTTTTGACATTCTTGTAACTAACTCCGGGTTGCCCCTGAAAAGGGGACTTTTTTTGATTCAGTGGTGTGGCGGGGTTGTGGGATAACAGATGGACCCGACACTGAACTTCAGGTTCAACACACAATCTCTGTGTGATGTTTATTCAAAATACAGGAAATAAACTTCTGCAATGCCATATTCCTCCTTCAGTACATCAGTTTGCAGCAACAGACTATGTATGTCCTTTCTCTGCACTTAACCAGCACCTACTGACACTGATCTCTGATCTAACTTATTAGTTGAGATGCAGCCTCCATCCCTATGCAGGCCCCGTTTGCTTGGGTGCATGGGTAGTGGGGACCCAAAAGGAAAAACAAAGAAAAACAAGCTAAAAACAAAGAACGTCAGTGCAGAAACACTGAAAATAGTATTACTCCAAAGGGCATTGGCAATAAATCACGTTTCAAAGAAATACAACATCATACCTGCTTCCATAATGCAAAGCATCATGGGTATATATGCAAATCACCAAGACATTTAGATTTGTTCAGTTTACAGCAATGTACATGCATTTTAAACAGCACAGCTAACTTAATTTCTGTAATAGTCACCTAGTACTTTTTACCATTATCAAAAACATCTAGTGCCATGGTATAGAAACATAGAATCTGAAGACAGATAAGGACTGCTTGGCCCACCCAGTCTGCCCATTTTCCAACCTAATGGATAAGTTGCAGATCCTAGTTAACCAACAGCCTACTTCTTCCTACTCCCACCCCCTAGAATTGCCTTATGACTGTCCCATGCATGCTTGAATTCCACCACTGTTTTTGACTCCACAACCTCCTCTGGAAGGTTGTTCCATGTGTTCATAACCCTCTCTGTGAAAAAAATACCTCCTTACGTTATCTCTGAGCCGCCCCCCTCTATCTTCAAATTGTGCCCCCTTGTTCTTGCACACCTCTTTTTCTGAAAGATGCTATCCTCTTGGACTTTGCTGATTCCCTTGAGGTACTTGAAAGTTTCTATCATGTCCCCCCTCTTCCTCCATTCCTCAAGGCTATACATATTAAGCTCCTTAAGTCTTTCTTCATATGTCTTCTGATGCAGACCCTGCACCATTTTAGTTGCCCTCTTCTGGACTGCCTCATCCTGTTTATGTCTAAGCAGAGATTGGGTCTCCAGAACTGCATGCAGTACTCCAGATGGGGTCTCACCAGCTATCTGTACAGAGGGATAACAACTTCCTGTTTTCTACTGGTGATGCCTCTCCCTATGCATCCCATTATCCTCCCAGCCCTCCTTACTGCCTTCTCACATTGCTTGCCCACCTTTAGGTCATCTAATATGACTACCCCCAGGTCCCTTTCCATTTTTATTGTTGTTAGTATCTCACCCCGCATTGTGTACTCTTCCCCTGGGTTTTTGTTTCCCAGGTGCATTACCTTGCACTTCTTAGCATTGAATCTAAGCTGCCATACATTTGACCATTCCTCCAGCCTTGCCAAGTCCCTTCTCATCCTTTCTACCCCACCTTGTGTATCAACCTGTTGCAGATCTTTGTGTCGCCTGCAAAGAGACATACTTTTCCTTCCAGTCCCTCTGCAATGTCGCTTATAAAGACATTGAAGAAGACCGTCCTAGTACTGAACCCTGCTGTACCCCACTAGTAACCCCTTCTTCAGAGTGGACTCCATTTACTATTACCATCTGTGTCCTGTTCTCCAGCCAATTCTTTACCCAGGCTACCATCTTGGGACCCATTCCCAGGCTGGCTAACTTATATATTAATTTTTTGTGTGGGACTGTGTCAAATGCCTTGCTAAAGTCTAGGTAGGCCATGTCCACAGCCCCTCCCTGATCTACTACTTTGGTCACCAAGTCAAAGAAATTAATTAGATTCATCTGACATGACCTTCCCACTGTGAATCAATGCTGCCTTGGGTCCTGTGACCCTCTGGCCTCTAGGTACTCGACAATTCTTTCCTTCAGAAGTGATTCCATCATTTTCCTTATCACTGAGGTTAAACTAACAGGTCTGCAGTTGCCTGATTCTGCCCTGCTCCCACTTTTGTGAAGTGGAATCACATCTGCCCTCCTCCAGTCCTCAGGTACCACCCCATCCTCCCATGATTTGTTAAAGAGGGTAGTCAGTGGTGTCACTAGTTCTACCCTTAGTTCTTTTAGAATTCTGGGATGAATCCCATCAGGCCCCATGGCTTTGTTCACCTTCAGTTTTAAGAGTTCTTTCAGAACCCTTTCTTCTGTAAATGGGCCGACATCAACTTCTGTATCCAGAGTGTTTCTATTGTTTGGTTTAGGCACCTCCCCCTCTTCATTTGTGAATACTGAGCAAAAATATTTGTTTAGTATCTCTACCTTCTCACAGTCACCCTCTGCCCACCCCCCTTCCCTTTATTAAGCCTCACTATCCCTCCCTTGGTCTTCCTTCGCTTCCTGATGTACCTATAAAAGGTTTTATCCCCCTTCTTAACTGTGTTGGCTATCTTTTCCTCTGTTTGGGACTTTGCTGTTCTGACTGCCTTCCCAGCTTCCTTTTGCTTTAACTGATACAATTCTCTGTCCTGCTCCTTCTGTGATTCCTTGTACTTCCTTAATGCTCTCTTTTTCTCCCTAACCTTCCCTGCCACCTCCTTTGAGAACCATAGTGATTTCTTACATTGTTTTGTTTTGTTTATTTGCTTCACACAAAGGCTTTTTGCCTCTGTGATGGCAGTTTTGATTATTCCCCATTGTTCTTCCACCGCTCTTTCCTGCCCTTTGCTAGTGCATTCCTTAGGCACTCACCCATTTTGGCAAAGTCAGCCCTCCTGAAGTTCAGTAACTTTGCCTTTGTATGGCTTGACTCTACTGCTGTGTTTATTGTGAACCATACTGTTCGATGGTCACTAGTTCCCAGATGGCTACCCACTTCTAAATCTGTGATCCTCTCACCATCTCCATTTGAGAGTACCAGGTCTAAGATTGCTCCCTCTAGAGTGGGTTCCAATATTAGTTGTCTAAGGCATGCCCCCTGTAGGGCATCTAGAATGACCCCACTCTTAGAAGTGGCTGCTGCAAATGTACTCCAATTAACATCTGGCATATTCAGTATGTTCAACATTTACAGGTTTCATAAACATAAGGTATATACATCAAGGTATTTTATGACATAGTGCTAGTACATACTAAATCCAACAACAATAAACAACCTGTTTTACATACACTTGGAGGTCACCACAATAACCTCCCTGTACAAGGATGTGAGAGGGAAAAGGAAAATTAAAGAGGACACCATAGCATAGTCAAGAAAAGGGAAGGGGGGGTGCCCATAGGTGGCCAACCTTATGGACTAGAAATAGTAAAGGGTAGATTAGACTTAGAAATAGAAGAAGTGTTGCAACAGATTTAAGAAAAGGTCAGTCCTCAAGAGTGGCAGGAGCTCCCTGTCACAAGTGGGCTGACCCAGTCATCAAAATTCAAATAAAATAAATAAATAATGTTACTTTGATGATCATTTAAACTAGCTAAGGGGTATGGCAGAAGAAATAAGGGAGACATAAACGAACCCCCCAACAGACTAGAGCAGGGAGAATGACACATATAAGGGAAGTCACATCCCTCAGCTTGAAGAATGAAGAATAAAGAAAAAAGCAGAGTGGTAGGAAGGAAAGAAGACAGGAACACATGCTATAAAAAAAAGAGGGTTAAAGGAGGGAGGGCTAAAAGAAAACAGGGAGGTCGTAGTCAGAATGGGATCAAAGTATGCAAGGTCATGTATGCAAATGAAAGAAGTCTAGGAAATAAAATTGAGGACCTAGAGGCCATCATGGTGGGGGCAGACCTTGATATCATTGCCATTACGGAGTCATGGTGCACAGGAAACCAGGACTAGGATATGGCCATACTAGGCTGTACTCAGTTCAGGAAAGACAGAGTAGAAAGAAAGGGAGGAGGACTGCTGCTGTACATAGGAGAGGATACACAAGTGACAGAAGTACAGAGAATCCATAAGTAAGTGGAGGAGTTGGAGGTATTGTAGGTCACCCTGGAGATGGGAAATAGGGCCAATATTAGAACTAGCATGATATACTGGCCTCCAATACACAGGAAAATTTAGTTAAGGCACTTTTTGAAGCCACTGGCACAATGGCAGAAAAGGGGGAGATACTGCTGGTGGGGGTCATCAATCTGCTGGATTTAGGTTAGAGCCTCCCAACTACAGCTTCAGCGAGAAGCAGGAACATCCTTAACTCCTTGTATAGCATGTTTCTCAGGCAACTACTCAGGCAGCCTACTTGTAATGGGACAATACTAGACCTGGTGCTTACTAACAGGGACAGTACTGCAGATGCCAAGGTGGAAGGCCACCTGGGGACCAGTGATCACCGAAGAGTGTGGTTCAACATAAGGATGACAGTGGACTTGAACCACACAAGGACAAGGGCCTAGACTTCAGGAGGACAGATTTAAACAAAAATGAGTGAATACCTCAGAGGCGACCTAGTGGGATGGGGGGATAACCTGGGTGTGGTAGAGAAACAGTGGGTAAAGCTAAAGGAGAGCATAGCAAAGGCTACAAACCTCTACACAAAAGAAGTGAGCAAAAACAAGATGAAAAAGAGACTACTATGGTTCTCACCAGAAGTGGCTGAAAAGGAAAAGGCTAAAAGGGTAGCATGCAGGAGGTATAAAAAATGCAGAGGGAAGAGAAAAAGGAGGTGCATCAGGAGAAACAAGGGCAGGCAGGAAAAGCAGTAAGGTATGCTAAAGTGCAGACTGAGGAAAGAAATAGCCTAGGTGTTAAGAAAAGGGATAAGACATTTTGTATACATAAGCAAAAAGAGGAAGGCCAGGGGAGGGATTGTAAGGTTAAGAAAGGAAAGGGGGACTGTCCATAGGGTGATCAGGGAAAGGCAGCTATCCTGAACAAATACTTTTGTTCAGTGTTCAGGGAGGAAGGGGGGACCACATGAAAGCAACAGGAGTACTGACAGGAAGTAGACGCTAGTCCTTTCTCAGAGGAAAGAATCCTGAAGGAACTCGCAAATCTGAAAGAGGATAAAGCTATGGGGCCTGATGGAGTACATCAAAGGGCATGGAGGGAATTCAGGGAAGTCCTGGCTGCACCTCTGAGAGCTCTGTTCACCAGCTCACTGGAAACAAAAGTGGTTCCAGCGGACTGGAGGATTGCAGATGTAGTCCCACTTCACAAAAGCAGTAGCAAGGAGGAGGCTGGCAACTACAGACCAGTCAACCTGACATCAGTAGTGGAGAACTTAATGGAGACACTGCTAAAGGAAAGGATTGTGGAGTATCTTGAATCCAGCAGGTTGCAAGGCCCAGGACAGCAAGGATTCACGAGGGAGAGGTCATGTCAAACAGATCTGATTGGTTTCTTTGTCTTGGTAACCAGTGAAGTAGATCAGTGTGGGGCAATGGATATAGCCTACCTAGATTTCAGTAAGACATTCAACACCGTTCCACATAGGCAACGCAAAAGGAAACTGGGCAGCTTAGGTGTGGGTTCTAAGGTGGTAATCTGGGTAATAAATTATAGGCAACAGAGGGTGGTGGTAAATGGAGTTCACTCCAGAGAAGGGAGAGTGACCAACAAGGTGCATCAGGGCTCTGTACTGGGACCAGTACCTCTTTAATATTTTTATAAGTGACATTGCAGATCAGCTGGAAGGGAAGGTCTGCCTCTTTGTGGATGACATCAAAATCTGCAAAGAGTGGACACTCTAGAGAGGGTGGAAAGAATGTGCAGAGACCTGAGGGAATTCAAGGAGTAGTGAAGTGCATGGCAGCTGGCTTTCAGTGCACAAAAGTGAAAAATCATGTACTTGGGGCACAGAAACCCAAAGATGTAGTACAAAATGGGAAAGGAGGTATTGATAGTGACCAAACAGTAAAGGAACCTGGGGTGCATAGTGAGGGGTATCAAAAGCAGAAGGAAGGAGGTGATGCTGCCACTGTATAGATCGCTGGTGAGGCCCCACATGGAATACTGTGTCTAGTTCTGGAGACCACATCTCAGGAAGGACACGAGTGAAGGCTGTCAAGAGGAGGGCAACTAAAATGGTGCAGGGTCTGCATCAGAAGCCCTATGAGGAGAAACTACAGGACCTGAATATGTACACCCTGGAAGAGAGGAGGAAGAGGGAAGATATCATAGAGACCTATAAATACTTCACGGTGATAAATAAGAAATAGGAGGGGAGTGTTTTTCAAAAAAAAGATGCACAAGAACAAGGGGACTTGCAATGAAGCTGGGGGAGTAAATTCAGGAGGGATGTGAGGAAGTACATCTTCATGGAAAGAGTGGCAGATGCCTAGAACAGCCTTCCAGGGAAGGTGGTGGAGATAAAAACAGTGGTGAGATTCAAGAATGCATGGGATAGGCATAAGGCAATCTCAGTGGAAAGTGGGAGGAGGGAGTTGAGATCAAGGAGGGTCTGTGGTGACACTACAGACAGGGAAAATATGAGCAGACGGGGTGGGCCAAGCAGTTCTTATCCGCTATCAAATTGTTGCCATGTTTTTATAGAGAATTAATGGAGATGTACCACAGTGCCAAGAGAGTGGATTAATAAATATTGAGAACAGAAGAGTGCCCAGAATGGACCCTTGAGGGACCCCATTCTGGACTTCTGGGGGGTAAGTTACAATTTTGTTGAGGGGTCACTGGCCTGGCAGACCTTTCCTCCTAATTGTCCCCACATCTTATCATATCACATTACCCACTTAGGGCCAAGATATTCAAAGCTTTGCGGCTGAAAAACGTTCTTGCGGGTTTAGCACGGGATTAGCGGTCTGCTATATTCAAAAGACTGAATAGTGCAGGCAAACTGCAATAGCACCAGGCAAACAATAATTATATGCAAGGAGCAAAGTGAACATGAATACAGATGCAACATGATATTCAGCAACTAGCACAGCGCTAGGTTGTTTAGCGCGATGTAGCGCGACCCATAGTGTGGTACAAATTACCGCCCAGGAAGAGCTGGTCTTAACCATGGGCAAATAGCTTTGCGCGCTGTGCGCAGTGCTATCTCAGCATTAGCGCGGCTTGTGCGGCCCTAACATATGAGTATGACACTTAGAAACTGCCAGACATGGAGGACACATGCTGCTCACTGATGGCACCACCATGATGCCATCAGCTACCACCAGTCGAAGCCAAGCACAGGCAGTGATGGGTGATTTGACCCACAGGGGACAGCATGGTAGCGTGGCCGTATAGCACACACCTGCAGACCATACGTCTGTGGTGTGCAACAGATGCCAGCACACATGCAGCACGGGCATGGTGGCCAGTGAGGGAGGGTGTAGGGGTGGCAGACCTCACCACAGCCCACGTGTGGCCACAAGGCTGGGACACATCGCTCAGTGCACATGGGCCAGTAGTGGGAGTACGCCACCACCTGTGTGCCTGTCGGATCCTACATGCCCCCCCGAACCACCTACCACACAACTGTACAGATGTCACAGCACACACTGCCAGCCATGTACATGACACTGTGCATCCCATGTCACAGGTGCAGCATCTGTGCATCACGCAACAGTGTGATAGTACTGTCCACTTTCAGTAACTACCAGCATGCTGTGCCTGTCACTGTGTACAGTGCAGTGGCCATCACTGCCCTGCAACACCATAGGCAGTGTTGTGTCCTCACACTACCAGCCCTCTTGCTACTGTAGTGTCTGCTGTACTGTAGCATGACCTTCAGTGTGAAGGTTGAATGCAGCACTACCACCACCTGTGCCTATGCTGTGTTGTCCCCTGGGGTTTGTTATGTTATGCCATGCTGCACTGTTTACATGAAGCCTGCAGCTATCATCATGCACTGCCTGACTGACCTACAGGTGGAGCTGTGGTCGGACCTGTCCAGCCCCTATACCTCCAGACTGACCTACAGGTGGAGCTGTGGGACCCTGCAGTAACGCTGTGCAAACCGCATGCAAATCAGGGCGTGATGAGATGCTAATGTGGCTGTTTGCCCAGAGACTATCTAAGTAGGCTCATTTGCATGTCACTTTTGAATATGGCAAAGTTTAGCACGGGGCTAACGTGTTTGCACCGGGCAAGCTGCTTAGCTCCGCACTAAAGCCGCACTAACACCGGTTCGGGGAATATTATACAGTTTGATCATTGTTTTTTCATGTGTGCTGCTGCCTGCAGCTGTACCGGGTCCATGCATTTGCCAGAACACACATTGGCCACATAGTTCCTCTCTACCTACCCTCACGTCGCTGTGCACTGTGTTGTTGTTGTGGTTTGCACTTCCTGGTTGCTGCATTTAGTGCTGTCATATTCCAGGGCTACATTTGCCCTGCACTCCCAGCCCAGTTTGCACGGCCTCATTCCCATGCTATATTCAAAAGCTGTTTGCCCTGGGCTATTCCTTTTGAATATAGCTTGCTTTGTGCTCCAGGCTAAGTTTGCACACCAGGCAGTGCAAATTTAGCCCAGGGGCAAACCTTTGAATATCTGGCCCTAAGACTCTACATAAGTATGATGCAGTTTGGGGTCCCTTCTTTTCTTGGTTAAGAGCTGACTAGCCTACTCTATGTTGTTAATATATGTGTTTATGATTCAAAATGCTTATTGCATATCACATCCACTTAAAGTAATATAGTTGGTTAGGATTATATGGAACCAAAATAAAAATGCATAGTTATTAACTTGTGCTGCAACATACCACTACAATGTATATATATTTCCTTACTCTTCATAATCTCTTTGTAAGGTTTACAATCTATAGTCTTAATTTATGTAATGTTTTTTTCTCTACCTATTATAACTCAATAAAAAAAGTTTGAGAAAAAGGAGGTACAGTATAAGGAGACACAGAGGGAGGAGGATAGGGAGGTGTATCAGGAAAAACAGAAGGAGGCAAGGAAAGCAATTAGGAGCATAAAGGCACAAAAAGAGGAGAAAATAGTCCAGACAGTAAAGAAAGGGGACAAGCCTTTCTTTAGGTATGTAAGCAAAAAGAGAAAGACCAGGGGAGGGATAGTAAGGCTTAGGAGTGAAGGGGGGGGGAGTGTGTGGAGAGGGATCAGAAAAAAGCAGACATCGTGAACAAATACTTTTGTTCAGTGTTCACAGAGGAAGGGGAAGGTGAGGGACCATAGATAAGTGCAAAGACTATCAAAGGAAGGGAGGTGGACACTGGTCCATTTACAGAGGACAGAGTTCTGAAGGGACTCGCAAATCTGAAAGTGGACAAGACAATGGGGCCAGATAGAAACACAGAAACATAGAACATAGAAACATAGACTTTGACGGCAGATAAGGACCACTTGGCCCACCCAGTTTGCCCATTTCCCTACCTACTGGATAAGCTGCAGATTCTAGTTAACCAACAGCCTACTTCCTGGCACCCCCCACTACAATGGCCTTGTGTCTGTCCCATGCATGTTTGAATTTCCCCACTGTTTTAGCCCTAACAACCTCCCCAGGAAGGCAGTTCCACGCATCCACCACTCTCTCCATGAAAAAAGATTTCCTCACATTACCCCTGAGCTGTCCCCCCTCTTTCTTTAAATTGTGTCCCCTTGTTCTTTGGGGTGCATCTAAGGATATTGAGGGAGCTGAGAGAGGTGCTGGCTGCACCTCTGTTCAACCACTCACTGGAGACGGGAGTGGTTCCAGAGGACTGGAGGAGGGCAGGTGTAGTCCCACTTCAAAAAAGTGGTAGCAGGGAGGAAGCTGGCAACTACAGGAAGATTAGCCTGACTTTGGTAGTGGGGAAATTAATGGAATCACTCCTGAAGGAAAGGATTATGGAATATCTTGAATCCAGTGGCTTATAAGATCTGATGCAGCATGGATTCACTGGGGAGAGTCATGTCAAACAAATCTGATAGATTTCTTTGACTGGGTGACCAGGGAATTAGATCTGGGTGGAGCAGTGGACGTGGTCTACCTAGATTTCAGTAAGGTCTTTGGCACCGTTCCACATAGAAGACTTGTAAACAAGCTGGGCAGCCTAGGAGTGGGTCCAAAGGTGGCAAACTTGGTATGGAATTGGTTAGGGGACAGGAGACAGAGGGTTTGGGTAAATGGATTTTACTCTGAGGAAGGGAGAGTGATCAGTGGGGTGCCACAGGGATCAATACTGGGAATGGTCCTCTTTAATGTCTTTATTAGAGACATTGCAGAGGGTCTAGAAGGGAAGGTATGCCTTTTTGCAGATTACACTAAAATCTGCAATAGGGTAGACACTCCGATGGGGGCAGAAAAATGAATAGAGATCTAAGAAAGCTAGAGGAGTGGCCAAGGGTGTGGCAGCTAAGTTTCAATGTGAAGAAGTGCAAAATCATGCAGCTGGGACATGGAAACCCAGGGGCAGAGTACAAAATGGGGAGTATAGTATTAGCAACCACCAAACATGAAAGAGACCTGGGGATAATCATATCTGATGACCTAAAGGTGGCTAGGCAGTGTGAGAAAGCAGTGGGTAGAGCTAGTGGGATGCTAGGGTGCATAGGGAGAGGTATCATCAGCAGAAAGAGAGAGGTGGTGTTACCACTGTATAGATAGCTGGTGAGACCTCACCTAGAGTACTGTGTCCAGTTCTGGAGACCACTTCTCCAGAAGGACATACAGTAGAGGCGGTCCAGAGGAGGGCAACTAAAATGATGCAGTATCTGCATCAAAAGCCCTATGAAGAGAGACTAAAGGACCTCAATATATACACCCTGGAGGAAAGGAGGGAGAGGGGGGATATGATAGAGACTTTCAAATACCTCAGGGGTATAAAAAAAGATGCTCAAGAACAAGGGGACATGCTATGAAGCTGGAGGGGGTAGACTCAGAGGAGATGTGAGGAAGTATTTCTTCTCAGAAAGGGTGGTGGATGCCTGGAATAGCCCCCCAGTGGAAGTGGTGGAGGAAAAAACAGTACCAAGATTCAAGATTGCATGGGATAGGCATAAGGGAACCTGAGTGGTAAGGAAAGGGGGGGGTAAAGCCAGGGATGAAGTAGGATCTGTGGTGTTACAGTAGGTAGAGAAAATGGGTGGACTAGGTGGGCCAAGCAGTCCTTATCTGCTGTCAAATTCTGTTTCTACAGTATATAAACAATATATGTAGGAAGTAAGCAGATAGTCCAGGTGCCACTGCACCTCTTGGGTAATAAGGGGGAAGGGCAGTAGCAGCAAACAATATATGTAGGAACTTAAAAGTTATCCCCCCCCACATACCCTCTAGGTCCAACTGGGGAAAGGTGGTAGCAGCAAACAATTTATGTAGGCTATAAGTAGTTAGTCCGCTCCCTATACACACACCCCTTAGGTCATAAGGGGGAGGCTGGTAGCAGCAAACAATATTTGTAGGAAATAAGTAGTCTGTTCAGTTCATGCACCTCTCAGGTCATAAGGCCCATGTGACAGTGCTGTGTCTAGGACCACTGATTCTGTGAGTGAAAACTGCTGTAGTAGCAATCTGCTATTAGGAGCCTGATGTCCTGGCCTCAACTAAATGCTTATTCAGTCCATTTGTTCTTAGTATTTGTCTAGGTCTAGCCAGCTGGAGTAAATATTTTGTTTTTAAAGTTTTTCGTTTTATCAAACTACGCACAGCCATAAAAAGCACACAAATCACCCCAATTCATCAAACTTATAATTAGTGAAGACTCTAGCTATTTCCTTACAGACTTGCCCACTTACTTATCCCTCAGGTGTTTGCCAAACTATAAATGTAACCTTTATTAGTGCTCAGTGAATAAGGAAAGTTACTTAAAATTGCAGCTCTACTTCTGTGAAATTGACTCGAAGCCAGTACTTGTTGAATCTGTGGTCCTTGATTGCATCACTGTCACATAGGACAGGAGGCATCGTAGGGAAAAGAAGAGTAATACATACTAACATGGAGACCCCAGGGACCATAAAACTAGAAAGCCAAAAAAAAAAACTCCCAATACTAAACAAAGGAAGGACACCAAGACCACACACACAAATCAACACTCTGCACAGTGTTTGTTTTCTCAATTTTTCTCTGTAGTACTTCTTTAAGGGACAATAATATGCAATATACTTACCGGGTAGTTCCTTTGCATATCTCCCTTAAAGCAGCAGTATTTGTTAGTCACCATGTAGTTTTTTTTTTCATTTAGCAATAATGTCATCAAGATACACATTTTTGTTTCATTTTGTTTCATCCCTGAACCAAGATATGGGATTTTTTTTTTAAGTTTTTAAAAATTCCCACTCCAGTGCCATTCTCACCATGAAATAATTAAGTTTCAGTTGTGCTTACGCAACTGGATGAGATGTATGCTTGTGTGACTTTGATACATTGTGGCTGTTCACCTTTCTATCCATGGGATATACCACCCTGTAGGGGCACAACGCAAGGAACACAAGAGGAGGGCTCCTCCATGGGTGCCGCAGGAATAATTCCTTTGGCTAAAGGTAGCTTAGGAAGAAGCCCAAAAAGAAAACCCAAAAGGGTGTCGAGCATCAAAGAGGCGAGAAATCAGAAGAAATCTAGACCAGAAATAAATGTGACAGACATAGATAGGAAGGACAGGAGAAGAACAATATAAGGCTAGGACAATGAACGAAAGGAAATCTGACAAGATGCAGAAGGGTGTACTTCCTAGGAGAGAGGGAACAGCTGGGGCCACCATCCGACTCCATCCAACAGCGGAACCTAACTACGGAACCTATGAAAGCACTAACCCTGACTAATATTATAACCATTGGCATGAAGGAGAGGAAAAAAACCCTTTGAGGAGGAAACCTCTAGGGATTCAAGGCCCAGGTTGCCTTCCCTCCAGGCTGAAGGACGTTTTGATTAGTGATGGCTCAGCTACAGCAATTTAAAGTCGAGATCGAGGAAGGAGGAAAAGTCCAAGTTAGAGGAAGCTCCTACTCTGTCCTTCTAAATGGAAAGCTGTTGAAGGACTCGAGTGATGTCTCTGCAACTAGATGCTCAAAAGCAAGAGAGGATGTACGATGATGGGAAGAAGCCTTGAAGGCCTGAATGGTTCAAGGTGAGGAATGAAATGGATGATGTACGATTATGAAATGAGGCCTAGAAGGCCGGTACAGGTAAGGTGAAATATGAAGAGGAAGATGAACGATGATGGGGTGAAGCCATGGAATCTGGTGTGGTTAAGGTGAAGTAAGAAATGAACAATGTACGATGACAGAGAGAACCCTACCAGCCCGAACAAAGGGGCAATAGACACAAAGGCATGTCTCCAAGTGGACAGCCAGTAGAGTCGTGGTAACATGGACCCGAGAGGGTTATGCTCGAGTGTTGATTTGAAGAAGTAGACCCACATAGAGGTCGGATGAGCGAGGGATACACCTATGCGGTCATGAGAAGACTGATGGTAATAATAACCGCAGGAGTGCAACGGTTCTATGAGGTAGCATGAGACCCAATGAGAGGTATGCTTGATTAATTGATGTGAATGAGTAGACCCTGAAGTCAGACTGAGTGAAGAAGAACCAGACTCAGGCCCTGGACACCAGACGGACTAGGGTAAGAGGAGGATACAAACAGGGAAGGTGATGGCAGGACAGGGAAAACCCCAAAAGAAAGCAAAGGTCAGAGAAGGAGCAGCATGGAGGGCAGAGGGAATGGGAGGAGGAGGGCAACAAGTGGAGTCGACAGGGGTAGACACCCATGATACAGTGGAGATAGGTAGAGAGAAGGACTGAGTCAAGCAATTGCGGTTGATGATGAAACAGGTTTTCGCGACCACAAAGAGCTCCAACAGCATGAGGGATGCCCATAGAATGCTGTACTACTGTGAAGGACACTACATTCAAAGCACAGCTAACTGGAGTAAATTGAGTTAAAGATGGAAATGCCCTTGCAACATGACAGGATGGGAGCAGTGGGAAACAGCTTGTGCTGTGTCAAACAAATAGACTAATTCAAGGAATAATGCCTCCAAATCACAGGAGTTATATAACAAGCATACAGCAACACTGAGGCAATAATTTGTAGGTCTTTATAACAAAATGAAGTTGCACACACTGAGGACAAGGGACGAGCAAAGCACAGATGAGATAGGGAAAACCCCCAAAGAAAGCACTGGATGAGGAAGGAGAAGAGGCGAGGGTTGCGGTAGCGGTAAGGGTAGCGTTCTAGCTAGATGTGGCGCTGAAGGGTCCTGAACACAGGACTATGAGGGCAATAGCAAGCTAAATGGAAAAGGAGGCAGTGAGTAGTAGAACCCCAAAAAGAAGAGGCTGTGGGCCGAGGTGTGGAAAGGGAAACAGCATTAAGAAAATCCGGTACAGAAAGGAGGACATACCAGCAACCGGAGCCAAGACCGAAGACGCAATTGTAATAGCCGTAGCTGCAGCATCCAAAAATCACTACCGACAGAGAATTGATGGAGAGAACAGCAGGTCTGCAGTACAGTAAGTGCCCCCTCACCACACTCAGAAGAGAACGAGCCCTGCAAAGCCTGACAGAATGCAAGAGCTGGAATTCAAAGTGCATGCACAAGCAGGGCAGGGCAACATAGAGTGGGTACAAGTAGGAGCGATTCAGTATGGAGCAACTGAATGTATGGTACTGCACGAGCGCAAGCAGGGAAGGCAGCTGGAGAGTCACAGCCAACACAATCGAACCATGGACAGGGATAATGGCTGCCAAGCCAGTCACAAATTCCACAAATCCTGGGTCAACTGGGTAATACAATGGGAGCAAAAACAGAGAACAATGTATGAGGAAAAATAAAGAGCAAACAATATGAAAGTAGGGCACAGAGGAACGATAAGCGAGATGCCAGTCGCGGTCAGACAGACCAAGCAGGATGAACGGCATAGAGATGGGCAAGGACAGCATGCTCAGGCCCGCAGAGAAGCAAGAGCAGAAAACAAAATAGCAGGTAAGGTAGGGAAAGGAGCAGGCGGCTGAAAAACAACAGACAGGAGGAGAGGACAAATGCTAGCACTGCAGGAGGAAGGATGGCAAGATGGCAAGGAGCGAGGGAGGGGGCAGAGAAAACTACGAGGGAGAGGAACAGGAGTAAAACCACCCAGTGAGGGGAGGGCTGAGGTGAAAAAAGGAACGGGAGAGGAGAATGAGCTGCAGGAGCTGCAAAGGCAATAGGACAAGCCCCGAGTGGAGGAAGACGGTGCCTCCGGCCGCAACAAAGAACGAATCCTGGAACAGTCCAGGAGGAGTGGCCTTTTAAGGCCTGATGGGGGAGTGACGTTGTTGCTCTGCCTATTGAACCTTGGGCTTACAACCTTCCCAATATTGGTACAGTGCTGTACTATTAACCATAAAAACATGTGGCAGTACCATTCTAATATATCTGCATTATGAATCTAACATGTGTATTTAAAAGGTATCCATAGTGGAACAGATTTTTAAAAATTGCAAGTGGCTGCAAACTACAAAACTAGCTATAGCAGCTGTTTTAAAATATCTGAGAAAGGTAAAAGCACACTGCAAATGAAACTAAGGATGTCAGAAACATATTTTTGCTAAAAAAAAACCATAAGATGAAATTTGTTGCCGACTAACAAATACTGCTCCTTTAATTAATGTGTGTACCGTGACTACTTATAATGGCAGGTTAAATAAACACGTACATGCATATTTATTTTTAATTTAAAGTTTGTGTTCTGGGCCCCTCAGAAGACCTGGGCTCCAGAACATTTCCTATTTTGCCTCCCCTTAATCTGACCATAACAGTAGTGCATTAAATACTGCTTATAAGAGGACTGTTGCCAGGTTTTCACTCCAGTTGCGGTACATCACATAGGCAGCCAATTCAGGCTTCCTGCAGTGGATCTTTAGAAATGCTAAAACATGCATGTAGCTTCATTAAATAAATGCAGCAGCAGTTGCAGCATTACTGTAAACAAATGGAACTGTGAAGTGCCGAAAAATACATTCTGAGATCCCACAAAGTACTGCTGCAAAAGGGTTTATTCACTTTGAGCCTCTCCAGGTTCTTTGTCAAGGACTCCCTGTTGACAAAGAACCTTCACATGTTCAAACCGCTGGGTTTAGTGCTCTCCTCTTTTTCTACAATAAACTCTTCTGCAGCAGTACTTTGTAGGGTCTCAGAATGTATTTTTGTACACTCTGCAGCTCCTTTTGTTCTCAGATTACTTTTTTGCTGAGTGCAGCATTTACTTTTGTGTGCCCAGCCAGTTTTGCTTTATCTCCTGTTTCAGCAGCACCCCTGTAAACAAAAGCCAATACCATCTGCATCAGCTCATGGGTGCTAAGATTCATTCTATTGAATTATATGACCATGTGCCAGTTACCCTAACTTCAGATTTAGATCCTACGCCTCATAGGGGTCTTTAGTGCTTAAATGTCGAGGCCTTAACCTCTGCTCCTTTTCATACCATGGCGCAGGAGGTGCTTGATGAATACTTCCGATTGAACAATGACCCTTCAATTTCTCCCATTATTCTATGGAATGCCATGAAGCCCGCTATTCGAGGAAAGATCACAGCTTATCTCACTCATCTAAAAAAAAGAAAAAATCTAAAAACGTTTAGGCTTAGAAACCTGACTTGCAGCCTTGGAGATGAGACACAAGACAGAAGGAAACTCTGACCTTCTGCAACAAATTCAAGACACCCATACTCATCTTTCCAAACTCTCAATGGATGATGCAGAGAAATTGTTGTATTGTACAAAATTTACCTACTACTCCCAAGGCCATAGGGTGGGTCGCCTTTTGGCATTTCAGCTTCGTAAAGAACAGGCTTCAAGAGTTATATGTAGGCTCCGTTCCAGTGGCACCATCTCTCAGGTTTTGATTAAACGAATGGATATTGCACAGGAGTTTGGCTCTTTCTACACTCAGCTTTGTACCCCTGAGCAAAGTCATTAAAAATAGGAATAGAATACTCGCTTTTCTCCAACTCTTACATCTTCCTACTTTGATGCAGGAGGAGCAGGACATTTTGGACCGACGAATTTCCCCGTGATGAAATTCTTTCAGTTATAAAAGGGTTTAAAACGAGAAAGGCAGCTGGAGATGATGGGTTTCCTGCTGAATTTTATAAAATGTTTTGCAGGGACACTTACTGAACCTTTCCAGTCAGCTTTTGTTTATTGTACGCAGCACCATGCTTTCCCAGCTGACTGGAAATCAGCCTTGATTACTATGTTTTTGAAACCAGGGAAAAGTCCCTAGTCCTGCTCTTCCTACCAGCCAATTTCTTTGATCAATACTGACGTTAAAATTTATGCAAAAGTTATTGCTAGTTGCTTCAATCGATAATCCCTAGGTTGATCCACCCTAACCAAACAGGCTTCATCCCCTTTCATAATTCCTTTAACATTTGCTGCCTGTTAAATATTATTTCTCACATTAAACATTCCCTTATGACTAGAATGGCCATATCAGTTGATGGTGAGAAGGCCTCTGATAAGTTAAACTGGCAATATTTATCAGAAGTTTTGGCCACCTTGGATTCAGCGACAGCTTTATTTCTAACCTGATGGCATTATGCGTGGGCTCTGTTGCTACAGTTGGGGTTAACGGCACCTTTTCTTTTTTTTTTCTTTAAAACGGGGCACCTGTCAGGGTCGTCCAATGTCACCTCTGCTCTTTGTTCTGGCTATGGAACCCTTGGGAGCCTATGTTAGACAACGAGTTGATATAAGAGGTATCCGGCTAGGCTCTACTATTCATAAGATTGTACTTTATGCAGATGATAATCTATTTTTTTTGAAGACCCGATGACCTCTCTTCCTCAATTTGATTTGGGGTGGGTTCCGATATCTGGGTCTTAATATTACTATCCATCTACATCATATGTTCAATAAAAATCATAAGTTCATCCTCACAGAGGTTAAGAAAGATTTGGAGAGGTGGAGTTTGCTCCCTCTCTTGTTAGGGGTAGGACTGAATCACTCTACATGAATGTCCTGCCTAGTTTTTAATGTTTTCCAGATGCTTCCAATTAGACCCCCAGATTTTCTTTTTGGCAGCAAATAGATCAGTTAATATTCAATTTGATATGACTTGGTGAACATCCCTGTATACAGCAGTTCATTTTGTACAGGATTAAATCTGCAAGGGGCTTGGCCCTCACAAATGTAAAACATTATTATTCAGCAGCACAGGTTACCCCAGTTCTCATTTTATTAAAATGTAATTTGGACACTGGATGGCTGGAGTGCGAGTAGGAGCAGTTTTTGAAGGTGTCCTTGAGAACCACCCCCTCCTTCCTGCGTCTCAGTTGTGTCTAATTAAATTTATAAACCTTTGGACAAGACATACTATGGTGGAATGGGTGAAGTTCCATCCTGTGATAGCTGGGGCAGATAAACTGGGCCATCTTTCTCAAATTTTGGGTAATCGGGAATTTTTTACCAGGGGTGCTGGACCCTGGTTTTCATCTGTGGGCTCAAAGTGGTCTCCACACTATAAGTGATCTAATGGATTGGGACACTCTGATGAGTTTTGATCAGTTGCAGCAGAGCTTTCAACTCCCACATACTGAACTTTTTCATTATTTTCAGCTCCATAACTTTGTTTTAGCGACAACTAAGGCCTCTTCTCCCTCTGTTCAACCCTTTACTCTTGAGCAGTATTTTATGTGCGAGTTGAAAATATCAATGGAGTCCAATATTATTTCTTCCCTGTATGTTTTTTTTTACAACAGAACACTCATACTCAACCTAAATGGGATCAGTGGAAATCAGTCCTTTCCAGACCACTTGACTTCCAATGTAAAGAAAAAACTTATAATAATCCACACAATTACTTCTTCTTTTTATTGGAGAGATTTTCCATGGAAGTTTGTCATTCATTTTGTTAGGACCTTGTCTATTACTTGTCATTATCCTATTGGTGGGTCGAATCTATTTTGGTGACAATGTGGCACTAAAGGGGATCATTTTCATATATTTTGGTGTAATCCCTCACCCCTGCCTTTTTGCAAATGACAGGTGATATGCTGCTGAAGCTGACAGTAGTACCAGGTGGGGGACTGGGTTCGGGGAGGACTAGGTTACTCGGCACAAGGGCTAGGTTTGGCTACTCTGCACAGGGGCACCCAAGTAAATCTGAAAACAGGAAGCAATAACTGTAATGTCCAATACCAGGAATGGGATTCTAAAGTGTGGCTTTATTCACATCCAAGCAGAACAAAACAAGGCATAGACGGACCCCCACAGGGCTACACTTCTGGCAATGCAGATTAAGAATCAGAACACTTCCTAAACACTACAGCCCTCAGGCTCTGAACCCACCAGGCACACAGCCCAGATTTGCACGCTGCTTTGGGTACACAGCCTGACTTGTACACTATTTGGGGATTTCCCTGGCTCGACTCCCCTGCCGGCCACTCGAACACCTTCCATTTGACATGGACACATTTTCTGGTGGCTCCCTAAACCACCTTAGAGCCTTCGACTCCATAAGGGAAACTTCCTTTTAATCCCACATCTGGGTACTTTCCTCAGCATTGGCCAAGTGCCTGAGGGAAAGTAAAAGGGCCACAGAGCAAATCCGTAGAGGTGAATTTTGTTACTACTGATGGGGGGTCTCCCACCTCTTGCTTCCACAATTCATACCCAGCCATTTCCCTGGACATTAAACATCTCTTTCTGAAAAGCTTGGCAATGTACATTAAAGGGTAAATGCATGCCACATTTCCTCTACATGTCTTGGCTTTCCCCCTGTGATGGACTTGAACATACTTTTACTTGGCTTAGCCCATTCCTCTAGGCCTCCCACTGATTAAGCAGTCCAATCCCCACTTTATTTTACTCTTTGTGTTGGACTTGAACATACTTCTACTTAGCTCAGCCTATTCCTCTAGGCCTCCCACTGATTAAGCAGTCCAATCCCCACTCAACAACAGTTCAGGTGAAACATAGGCCCTATGTCAGAGCAAACTCACCCTTTGATTGCAGGTACACCACAGACGATTCTTCACAGGAATCTCTTTCCCACAGATTCTAGTGCCGCAGCACAACTTGGAATAAGGCAGCTTCTTCCCTAGCCAGAACCAGGAGGGTTGCCCCTGGAATGACAGGCAAACCTTTCCACCCCCATCTCCTCAGGGATGGGGCACAGGGACCAGTAACAGCGGTCTCCACCACTTCACGAACAGCTTACTGTGTTCCTCTTTTGGTGGAAACACACACCTCCCCTAACAGTAGCTCAATATCAGAGCTTTAGGTTCCAAGAGCCTGTCCACAGACTGCTGTGCTCCTCTCTTCAAGACTGCTCACACACAACTCTCTTCAAAA
The DNA here is from genome assembly GCA_016271365.2 of Neoceratodus forsteri. NCBI lineage: Eukaryota > Metazoa > Chordata > Ceratodontiformes > Ceratodontidae > Neoceratodus > Neoceratodus forsteri. The sequence goes on from CM028133.1 coordinate 784,248,936, forward strand.
ACTCCCAACATTCTAACCTAACTCCCAACTGCAGATTCCAATGTGGCTCATGCAGCTGCAAAAGTTCTGTGGTGATGTCATCCCTCAGTATCAGCTGAGACTGAGAACAGAGTGAGACAGTGTGAAATCCATTTAACTGGAGTTTTACAAGCTGCCTTCCCTGCCTACCACTAGGTCTTACTGGGATTCTAGTAACCCCGGGTAACAGAGGAGTTACACTCACCCTGGACCAGGAAAATGACTATCCGCAGTCATTATTTACCTGGCTGAGACCATCTCACCCTATGTGCTACCTGCGGAGGGGGGTGATCAGGCCCCCTCCTACCGTGTGCTAGCACAGGCAGGCAACACTAAGGGCCTATAGGCCTTTGGCTGACATATCAGCCTCTACTCTACCCACTAACTATGGGTGCCTAGTGGCTCCAGTAGAACTGCCAGGATCATAGCCCTAATAGATCAGCACTGCAGTCCCTATGGCCATTCAGGACTACAGCCTGCCTATGCCCCCCCCCAGCCCTCTAGGGAAAATCTGTCTGCCTCTAACTCACATCCCAAACAAAACAAACCAGGGACCTCCCCGACCTTGGGCACCATGAAACCACACACCAGGAGCTGATACCATACCATTACATTACTCCCTAACTCCCCCACAACCACACCTGTGGAAGAAAAGGGTTACTACACAGTACCAACAACAACAACAGCAACAGTACTTTAAATACTACACACTAAAGTACTAATGAAGAACTCCGATGAGCCGCTTCTCCTCTTCTTGTCTTCTCTTCTATCTTCTTCAGGAACACCTGCAAGAAAAAGAAAGACAACACACACTCCTAATCTGCATACACAGTCTATCTAAACCCTACCATCAAAACACTGGAGAATCCCAAAAAGATTTTTTTTTTAGAAAAAGGTAGAAAAACAGTATATACATTAGAAAACAGTAGAAATACAATGACATTATTTACAATACACATTTGGGGGATGGAGTGCCCTAAAAGTCCCATCTAGTGACCACAGTACCCGAAGGCTAGTCCATTAAAGAGTCTCTCCTGGGCTGGAGCCCGGTGAAGCACAGTTCTAGCAGGCCGAAGACCCGAAGGGGAGAGTCTTTGAGGACAGTTCATACATATGGAGTCTGCTAGTGCAGGGTGTGTACTGCAATGTCATAAGGATAGAAAAGTTTGGACTTACCAGCCCCTTGTGGAATGAACAATGGCACGACCTGCTCCTCGGCCGAAGACTCTCCCTGGCAGCACTCTTCTGATACAGCTGGTCGGACATCTTCCAGGAACTACAGGAGGGCACATCTGGAAACTGCTGGGCTGATGTCATCTCTGGAGATCAAACCTTGGAACAGGAACAAAAAGGAAAACAGCTGGTCTGACATCATCCGATTACCAGGCGATGAATCAGGATACAGCTGGGCTGACGTCCTCTCTGGATCTGAAGTCATCTGGTGGGCCAGTCAATGGATTCTGGAAAGTCAGTACACTGTAGAACTGATGAATGTGGGGCACCTGAGTCCTGGATGTCCATACTGGCGGAACAACAAAGGCACTACAATGGCTGGTGTGGCAGCATTGACTACCACTGCTCTGCTTTCCATCTGGTAGGCACGGGCACATTTGCAGGGAGGTCTTTGCATTGAGGCCAATAGTACAACGGGTCAGGAGCTTGAATTATTACCCCCTCTGGGCACACATAATTCACACTGTGAAAGGTTTCACGTCCCTCTCCATCCACTATTTGAACAGTATCCATAAACAGTGTCCTGCCTCTTTTCCACTGGCTGTATTTTTCATGAAACATTCTATTCCTAACATGCTTGTTTGCACCAGGATGCACGCATTTCATTGCTTCAGCCCAAATCCAGGATTTCCTGCTGTTCTCAATCTCCTCCCAGACTCTCCGAGGAAAGGTAGGAAAGGACATCCCATAGATTTCATTTGCCTTCCTACGAACCAGTCTCTCCTCTTTAGTAGCTTTGGTCAACCTGAGACCGCTGGCCTGGCTTGGGGGCGGCCAGTCCTGGTTCTGCCAGCTACGCATTCTTAACGAGACGAAAAATGGATCACTGACTTCTTCTTGCACAGCCAGGGCAGTGGCATCACCACTCTCTTCCATGCATTCCTCTGAGGCAAGAGCTTGAGGCTGTACCCGTTCCTTTCACAAGGCCACATAGGTTCCCCTCTTCTTCTTCCTCACTGAGAATCTGTGCCCAGGAGTGAGCAGTCGTCCTCACTCCTGAGACTATCCATTCTTCACTGGGCGCGGAGGTCGATACCTCCCATTCAAAAGCCTCCCTCATCTCATCTTCTCCTATGAGACTTGGGCTAGGCCCCCCTCTCCAAGGGTCTACTGATGCTCTGTCTGAATTATCTCTCTGTGATCCATCATCCAAAACATCAGCATATTGTTCTGTCTGCAAATCTGCACCTGCTAGCTTTGTGCCACACTCCCTCAAAGGGGTCTTCCTCAACAGGCTCCGCCTGGTGCTGTGTGCTGACAACTACAAATTCCTGAACTTTTGTCCATGTGGGAGCCAAATGAATCTTGGGCACTTTAAACAAGGTGTATTTCTCTAAGCACCCCGAACAGTGAGGTACCATGAAGACGTCCCTTCCAGCATTTAAGCATATTAAGCACACTTGCACTGGGTATCCAGGAATCGCCACACGAGGAGACAGTTGTCCTTCATAGTAACACCTCTCAATGTCCCTTAACTTATTTACTTCTGCTGCTACCATAGTCCGGGCATGATCCAGGTAGCGGGCTGGTCCTGAGGCCATGACTGCAGGGAAAAACAAACAAATGTTCACTGTTACTGAAAGTTGCACATCACCTAACACTTTCTTTTAATTTTAAAATGGCTCCTGTGCTGATGTGTTTACATTACTATCCCACCCTGTAATGGCGGCGGCAGCACTCCTGTGCATCAACATTCTGACATTGGGTCAAGCCACTGCGCATCCGATTTACACACACCACTGATAACTTTTGCTCAAAACTGCACAAACTTGCACTGTTCTTTTTCCTAGCACATTTATATGATTTGCCACAGACTTCACTTGCTGAAAACATTTCTTTAGCTCACAGTCCCTTAAAGCCTCAGGATTTCAAGCACAGGATTGCCTGTAACTAGTGCTGTATAAATTGCTACAACTCACAGTCTCTCTCTTGGCTTTGAAACTTTATTCTGACGCTGAACCCATAGCTATGCTCAGTCAATGGCTTAACAGACTTGCTCTTGCTGGTAAAACTTGACACAGTCTTTATTTGCAAAGCGACTACACTGCTGCACACAGATTCAGCTGGCTTTTGGCAGAAAATCACTGTTTTGAGCAAGTTTTACTGCTGGTACTCACTGTTATCAGTAGCTGTTTACTCCGATGGAAAAACAGCCTTCAGCCAGTCTTGGTGGCCTCAGGAAGGAAGCGGGTTGGCAGTCCTGCCAATTGTCTCTCCGATCACCACACTCACAATCCAGTCGATCGAGATGCGGGTTGAGCCCGATTTTAAACAGTAAAGTCTGCTTTTTGAAATTTTTACAGCGCTTTTTAGTCACCGCGACACTCCTCCACTAAGCCAGTACACGCACTCCACTCACACTCCCTCTCGAATGCTGGGCAGTCACTGTAGAGCTGGCTTGGGGGCGGGACTGATTGCAGCCTCACCAATCACATGATGCCACGCAAATGAGCCTCTTTCCCTCGCGAGTGCTCTTCTCCTCACGGCGATCGTCGAGCAGGCAAATTTAAACTGCAAAAACCACTTTTTTTTCCTTCCAACTGACTCCACTGCGGGAGCCCATTTTAACCATTTATCATGGCCATTAACACAGCAAGTCTCTCAGTTCACTAAAAAGCATTTCCAACGTCCAGGGCACAATTTTTCTGTTGCTATCCCTAGTTTTCCACACTTTTCTTTGTCACTCAATTCACTAGAAAGCATTTCCAACGTCCAGGGCACAATTTTCCTGTTGCTACCCCTAGTCTTCCACACTTTTCTTTGTCACAACAGTTTTTTAAAAGCTGGCAAAACGCTGTAAATTTTTGATGCAGGACAAGGGCATACTCTTTCAGCTTTACTGCTCCTTGGTAAACAGTTGGCATTTTAACAGCAGCATATGGACAACAGCACACAGCGACACACTAGTTAGCCTTGTTTCAGCTTTTTTGGGCTACCCACTGCCAGATAACCAAAACGCTAGCCCCTTGCCCGAGCACCTTTCCTCCCTAAATTTAAATCCAAAGCAGTGCCTCCATTTTGTAACCCCTCACCGCTGCCTTTTTGCAAATGACAGGTGGCATGCTGTTGAAGCTGACAGCAGTACCTGGTGGGGACTGGGTTTGGGGAGGACTAGGTTACTCGGCACAAGGGGCCTAGGTTTGACTACTCTGCACAGGGGCACCCAAGTAAATCCAAACACAGGGAGCAATAACTGTAATGTCCAATACCAGCAATGGGATTCTAAAGTGTGGCTTTATTTACAGTCAAGCAGAACAAAACAAAGCATAGATGGACCCCCACAGGGCTACACTTCTGGTAATGCAGATTAAGAATCAGAACACTTCCTAAACACTGCAGCCCTCAGGCTCTGAACCCACCAGGCACACAGCCCAGACTTGCATGCTGCTCTGGGTACACAGCCCGACTTGTACACTATTTGGGGATTTCCCTGGCTCGGCTCCCCTGCCGGCCACTCGAACACCTTCCATTTGACATGGACACATTTTCTGGTGGCTCCCTAAACCACCTTAGAGCCTTTGACTCCATAAGGAAACTTCCTTTAATCCCACATCTGGGTACTTTCTCAGCACTGGCCAAGTGCCTGAGGGAAAGTAAAGGGCCACAGAGCAAATCCGTAGAGGTGAATTTGTTACTACTGATGCGGGTCTCCACCTCTTGCTTCCACAATTCATACCCGGCCATTTCTCTGACATTAAACATCTCTTCTGAAAAGCTTGGCAATGTACATTAAAGGTAAATGCATGCCACATTTCCTCTACATGTCTTGGTTTTCCCCTGTGATGGACTTGAACATACTTTACTTGGCTTAGCCATTCCTCTAGGCCTCTCACTGATTAAGCAGTCCAATCCCCACTTTATTTTACTCTTTGTGCTGGACTTGAACATACTTCTACTTAGCTCAGCCTATTCCTCTAGTTCTCCCACTGATTAAGCAGTCCAATCCCCACTTTACAACAGTTCAGGTGAAACATAGGCCCTATGTCAGAGCAAACTCACCCTTTGATTGCAGGTGCCCCACAAACGATTCTTCACAGGAATCTCTTTCCCACAGATTCTAGTGCCGCAGCACAACTTGGAATAAGGCAGCTTCTTCCCTAGCCAGAACCAGGAGGGTTGCCCCTGGAATTACAGGCAAACCTTTCCACCCCCATCCCCTCAGGGATGGGGCACAGGGACCAGTAACAGCGGTCTCCACCATTTCACGAACAGCTTACTGTGTTCCTCTTTTGGTGGAAACACACACCTCCGCTAACAGTAGCTCTATATCAGAGCTTTAGGCTCCAAGAGCCTGACCACAGACTGCTGTGCTCCTCTCTTCAAGACTGCTCACACACAACTTTCTTCAAAAACCCCCAACATTCTAACCTAACTCCCAACTGCAGATTCCAATGTGGCTCATGCAGCTGCGAAAGTTCTGTGCTGATGTCATCCCTCAGTCTCAGCTGAGACTGAGAACAGAGTGAAACAGTGTGAAACCCATTTAACTGGAGTTTCACAAGCTGCCTTCCCTGCCTACCACTAGGTCTTACTGGGATTCTAGTAACCCCGTGTAACAGGGGGGTTACACTGGCCTTGCCCCAAGATACAGCATTTTTGAAATGTGCTGGCCAATGCCATTTCTAGTATTCTGGATTGTTCTCTCCCACTTCTTTTTGAATTATTTTTCCTCAACGTCCTCCCTGAGGACATCAGTACTTTTCAGAATAATTACCTCCATTGTATTTTTGTTGTTGCAACTTTTAAAGCTATTGCCAGAAAATAGCTGACTCCTTCTTCGCCCATGCTTGCAGACTGAATTAGAATTGTACAGGAAATACAAGTAATGGAGGATATGTATGTGAGTTTGCACTTTCTGTATTTTATTGTTTTTATTTATTTAGTTTTTGTTGACTGGGTAAGTGCAGTAGACAAATCCTGCCTACTTTCAGGCACGATCTGGGGGAAGGGGATACAGATGAATGCCAACTGACCTTGAACCCGATTAAGCTGTTGGTGGGATTTATTTTAGTGAATGATGGGGTATGATGGGGAGAACCTCCATATATTAACTAGATGGGAAAAAAGGACTCATATTTAGCATAGCTTTCCTCAACTGGGGTATCCCTGATACCCACGTTGTTGCCATAGTAGGTTTGACCACCTTTTCAACTTTTGATTTCTTGTATCATCTCTGAGAGTTTAGCTACTAACATGGATCAAGACTGAATACTCATGTATTGTATTAATTTGTTCTCACTGTGCCGTGCTACTGCTGTTATTTTTGTTTAGCTTATTTTTCATAATTTTTGATATTGATAGTTTGCATTATATTTGGAATCTTATTGCTTGTATGTATTACTATGGATTTTTTAAAATAAGGTATACATACAAAAACAAACCGTCAAATATTTGGAATCTTATTGTTTGTATGTATTACTGTGGATTTTTTAAAATAAGGTATACATAAAAAAATAAACAGTCAATACATTAAAGAGTAGTGAAGCCAGTTTTATCACATTAATGAAAGAAACTGCTTGTTTAGGTGTCCTTAAAAAGATATGATCTTGCACAGCAAATGAACGGTGTCCTTTGTTTCCACTTTCTACCCTGCTGCTCAATGTACAGTGTTAAGATGGGAAAATGAGAAATACTCAGCCATTCTTGTGCACAAAAGCAATCACCTCAGTTGTCTTACTCTTTGAGCCCATGGATTCAAATTGAATCAAATACTCTTGCTCAGAGCCACGTCATGGCAACCACAGTAGTAGAGACCTAACTCCCACCGTATAAGCTCTTCCTTCAAAAATTAGACAAAAACACAGATACATGGTATTAAATATTAAATGCTCAAACAGGGCCTCCAAGGCTCCTGGCAGATGTCAACATTTCTGTGTGGCTGGGCATTTGCGGCCCTATTCCCAGTTACAAAGGGTGTTGCTACGGCTTATGACACTGGAGATCTGGGTTCAGGAATGAGCCTGGGTCACTGGAGGCTGACTGGTAGGAGGAGTACTGAGCATCCCAGAGGATGCTGCCCTCCTCTGGGGAGGGAGGGCTGCCAGCTCCACTGCTATACTGCTGCCTGGGTAACCACAGGTGGCAGTGCAGTCAGAGTGGCAGAGGGAAGGTGAATGCTGGCTTGTGCTGCACTATGCACATTTGCATGCATGTGAATGCGTACCCGTGCTGCCTGTGTCCTGAGGGATGGGACTGACAGAAAGCAGAAATGCCCCAGCAGAAGGCAGGTGATTACCTAGCATTCCGCAGACCCTGCACCAGTGACGTTGCTCTCTTCCAGTCTGTGACCTGGTCTGAGTGGCCTGATGGTGTGGACAACCACCCCCTGCCTGGAGGGAGTGACAAGTGAAAGATGGAGTTGGAAGGTAAACCTATGAGAAGCTGGATGAAGCCCCTTCCTGCAGTGTTGCACAGTGTTTACAAATGTAGAGGAAAAAGGGCAGGACTGCCATGTTAAATCATGGTAGCTCTCACAGTGCTGGTCACAGCCTCCTTTGACTCTTCCCATCACCACCATCCACCTACAAAACTGTTACAGGCATACAGCATGATGGGGTCACAGTGCTGTAATGAGCCAAACAGGGCCTGCAGCAGGAGTGCAATTGTGGGGAGCACCCACTGAAGAAATGTTTCTGGTTGGGGAATTTCATCATATCTAACTGTGGTGCCATGCAACTGTCATACACTCGTGAGCCTGGTCATGAAGTGGGAACAAGCTCTTCCTCACAGACTTGAGTGCCATCTCAGGCAGGTCTTATATCAAGGTGCACTGAAGGTTCCCAGATGGGGTGGATGTAGTCGCCCAGCAAGCAAAGGCAGGAGTTGTACTTAGAGACAAAAATGTAACCAGAAATTTGTTATTTATTTAAAAAATATTTCAGTTTAGCTGACAGCGGGAAGCACTGGTCATTTGTGCTGCCACCTTGCTGCTGCCTGTGGTGATCTCCTCCCCTGTGTTACTGTTGCTGCTGAGGTGAGGAAAGGAGGTGAGCAGCAAGAAGACTGAGGAGCCCAACTGGCTGTGAAATTACCGCAGCTGACACTGCCGAAGAGGGGACCATCAAACTTCTTGGGAAAGGAAGCCACAAATGGTTGTGACAGACTGAGCTAGACCACTAGACTAGATCATCACCCTGATCCAACTGCTGCTGAGGGAAGGAGCCGCCCAACCTTTGTGGCCAAAACTAGTACTGCTGCATCTGGTATCATTCACCTCCACAACCAGGAGATCACTGGACTGGGTGAGAGGCACATTGACACAGTCAACAGGCAACTTCAACCACTTCCAGGTAAACCTTTACCTGTGTCACTCTTTGTGTCCTTCACCCACATTAGTTGCAGTACTGTGTGCCTAATGGTCAGCAAAACAATTCTTTTAAAGGCTCCGGGACCCATTGTGGAACACCAAGCATGAGCCAATGGCTCTTCATTTTCAAAATTGGTGTTTCAATGGTGTTTCACCTGGTAAAATAAAGATTGATTGATTGATTGATTGATTCCCACTTGCTGAGCAGAGATAGCAGTGCCAGTGTGCTGCTCACTTCTAACCCGCACTGCCTGCTTGGTGGGGGGTCTGTGAGAGGAGGCAGGTAGCATAAAAAAAAAATGTTTAAAAATGTGGCCCAGGTTTGGGCTTATAGGGGACATTCAGGCTGCTACTAGTGGGGTGCGCTGACTGCAGTTGTTATCAGCTACTAGGGAACGGTATTTTAGTGCTGGCTGATGTGCTGGGCTTACTACTGCGGATACTGGGGTGCAGCAGGGAATACTGATATGCTGGCTAGAGAGGACACTGACTGTGCTGGGGGTCTACAGTGGCAGCTAGGCCATGTTTAGATGTCCCCACATTATTGTTCCCAAATGGATAATGACACCATCTGACTGTTCCACTATGGGTCGCTGGCATACCTATAATTGCATCCTGACCTTTCTAAGGATCCTGTGGGTTCCTGAGACCCACTACTGTCCCCCCAGGCATTTCTATGGCCCCCAATGGGTCCCCAACCCTATTGCTTGGGCCCTAAGGAGTCCCAGCACATGCAATCTTCCTTTCTATGCCCTCATGGATACCAAATCTTTTTATGGAGTGCTCCAGCTCTGGCACACTACAGATTCTGGTGCACTAAAAAAAACATGTCCCCATGTATTCCTTCTTAACACACTATAGCTAGCAACTCTAAAAAGACTAATAACATTTCTTAACGTTCTAAACTTATCTCTTTAAAGCCTACTAATGCTATTGCATGAAACAGAGGATAATGTATGGGCATCGATGAACAACCACACTATGCTTGCTTTGAGTGGTTTCCATGACAATTAAGGTAAACCTCGAGAGCGCAGCTCGAGAGGTCTACCCAAGTTGTCATGGAAACCACAACAAACAAGCACAGTGTGGTTGGTCATTAATGCCCATACATTGTCTTTTATAGTGTATGGGCACTGGTGCCAGCAGTTAATTTTCCCAAATTTATAACATAACACTTTGTCAAGTGACCATCATAGTCAAGGTAACAACTGTCTTACCTTGAGCTGCATACGCTGAGCCAGTAGAGGTTGATTAAAATAATATTTTTAGTAAGTTACTAGTGCTGACAACATAACAGATAAAACAATATTAAACTTTTTAAAATATCAAACTTAAATTCTGCGATACTTCATACTAAGAAAAGTCATTGGTGTTGATCACATGACTGTATTGACCAATTTGAAGCTGTCACTTCACTCTGTTCAGGATAGGGCCGTGGAGTATGTGCAGTGTAGCAAAATTTATGGCACATGTAAAAGAAAATGGGAGAAAAAAAAAACCTTTACTACCCATCTTTTTTTTTTAATGGACTGGCTAATAACACTAGGAAGAGAGGTGAGCGTGGACTGGTATGGAGGGTGTGTGGGGGTGGGAATTGTCAATTCAATCTGAGTTATTTGAACTAGTGGAGCGTGTGATCAGCCATGCTGCCAAGGTGATAGCAGTGGATGAGAGATCTATATTGTTGTACCATCGATGTGATATACCCACAATGGTATAACATCGTGATCTCACATCGACGGTATAACAACACTGTCAAAAGATGGATTTTAGAGGATAACAATGTTCTACTAACTGCTGCAAACATAAAGGGCTCCTTCACTGCCCTTGACTTAGCTCAATTAGTCACTCTTCCTACCAGATTTAACCAGTCAAGTGGCACCAGCTCCCTCCTTGACATAATACTTTCCAACCGCCCCCACAAAATTAAGACTGTTAATGTCCTAGCTAACTCCCTTAGTGACCATTCCCCTATCTTCTGTTTCTGGTCCTCCCCCACGCAAAAACCCACATGCGAAGTCACCTCCCGCCACCGCTTTCGCCCAGGGGGCTTCAATAAACTGAAGCAGTACCTAGCCCAACTCGACTGGTCCACGATCTCACTTGCGATAGATATAGACACTGCACTAGCCTATCTCACCAGAGCCTTCTGCAAGGCTTGTGACCTCTTTGCTCCCTTTACCAGTACCCACTCCAAAAGACATAATGCCGCCTGGATTTCCCTCTCCCTTATTCAACAACTGAGGCAGCGAGACAACTTCTGGCATGTAGCTGTTGAGTCGGGCAGGACAGTGGACAGACAGGCCTATAATGCCTCTCGTAACCAATGCACCTGGACCATAAGGCAAGCCAAGTCCAAATATTACCAAACCACCCTGGCCACCTCCTTGGGCTCTGCGCATGCGTTCGTGGAATAATATTAAGGAGTTTGATGGAAAAACTCGCTTCCCCCATCTCAGATATCTGTCAACGGCGCTATTACCACTGACCCCCCACATATTGCTGACTGCCTCAACACAGCTTTCTCTGACCTAAGCGCAGTCCTTCCTGTCCACTTTTTGACCCTATCCCTACCTCAAACCCCCCACCCTGAATCGCCCCCCATTTCTCCTCTGCACCATATCTCCCCATGAAGCCAAACCACTCCTACTAAAAGCCCTCTCCAACTACAACCCCAGCTTGACCCCATTGACACCAGGATTCTCTGTCTAACTCTAGATGTCATGCTAGCCCCCTCACTGACCTGTTAAACTGGCTTCTGTGCCTTGGTCAATTCCCGAGCTCCTGGAAATCAGCTGAAATTACCCCAATTTCTTAAGAATTCCCTATCCACTGCTGTAAACACCCAGATTGGATTCCTCTACTGCCACAAAGACTGCCTCCCTCAGAATACCTTCCAGCTGGCTATCACCTCCTCCATCCTGTCATTGGTCAACTATGGGCTCCCTATCTATGTGGCTGCTGACCCCACTGCCCTCACCAAAGCCCAGACCTCGATCAACAAGGCTTGCAGGTTCCTGACCGGTGCCCCCAGCAGAACGCACACATACCAGCTCTACTCCTCTTTGAACTAACTCACCTTTGATGAGTGCCTGCACTACCACACCTGTATACTGGCAAAGAAATCACTACTTGGGCTCTCCCCCCCAGGGGTTGCAGCATCCCTAAAATTGGCTTCCCACTTGGTTGCCACCCAAAGCGCAATGAAAGCCACCTTACAGGTCCCGAGAGCCAGGACCTCTCTCGTCCAAAGATCATTCCACCACAGAGCCCCCTCTTGGTACAACTCCCTCCCCATTCATATCACAAACATCCCCAAAATCGGCCCCTTCAAATCCACCCTCTGAAACCACCTCAATGACACTCAGAGCTGTAAATGTCCCTGACTGACCCATACCTAGAGCTCCGCCTGGCTCAATTTACAGACAACATCCTTCTGGACTGCCTTCTCCCCCAGCAACCACCCCTTCCCCCCCAGGTATCACTCCTTAGAACCCCTAGCGGTACCTTATTATTTATATACTAGACTAATTGTAACTAATTGAAGCCTTTGTACACCTTTGTATTACTGGAATTTCTTTGTGTGTTCTTTTATTGTATCTCACCTGTAATGTTCTCCATTGTTGTACTCCACCACCAATTGTTGTCTACCCTCCCTGTGATGAGGTGCCTTTGTAAATGAGTCTTTGACGTAAACGTTGTAAATCCGAATTATGAAATAAATAAATAAAAATTAAAAAAATACATAAATAAATAATACATTACATTATACATTTATAAAATACCCTTGCTTATACTATAACCAAGTAACTATGCCTCTTTACTTTTCAGGGTGCTTAGAAGGCTAACTCAATGTGGAGAACTTCCATCACAAATTGTTTTTTGGGTATCCAAAATTTGGATCTCTGTGACCTGTGAATTTGAAGAACCCAGGGCTCAACAGATGGACAGATTGGTTCAGGGAAAATGGTTGCTGAGGGATTCATGTTAGCCATGTGAACCAAGGAGTTGGTAAACCACTGCATAGGGGATCCTACTTTTGGAGAATGACTCTTGAGATGCTCCTGCCTCTCTGTGAAAGTCCTTTCTGGAATCTTGCCCTCTTCAGGCTCTGTGATGCAGAATGTGCAGGACTTGAGGCAATCTTGATGCACTACTTTCTCAGTTTTCATCCCATCTTCTGCTTGTATCTTGTAGAGTAGACTGGGAGGCCAGGATACAGGATCTCCATGATTATATATGGATCTGGTTCCCATTCCAAAGGTAGTGTGTTATCTTGGAGTGTCATCTAATAGAACTCACAGTCCAACTTGCAACCAACTTTTCTGAGGTTTGGCTTCATCCTTGTCTTTCTGTCTCAATGGGTTAACACATTCTTCCATTCTGGCGGCTGTCTCAGGTTCTGTTCCTGAGGAACGCTCTTGCAATCTCTGCCCATATTCTGGTGCAGGTGTGGTAGGAACAGGTAAGAACTGCAGAATCATTAAATCCTTCTGGACTATATCATCCATTTCAGTCTCCACTAAACCAGGTTCACTGACTGGATAGCCAAACTGTATTGGGGAGTCTTCACCTTCTGCACAGCTGACAACCATTTCATACTCTAACTGAACTCCAGGAGCAGGGAGATCTAGCACACTCTGAAAGAAAGTGTCATTTAATTGGAAATACTCTGCTTCTTGGGCTATCATCTGTGGTTTTATCAATCATCTTTGCAGCTTCTCTTTCTCTTTCTCTTGCTCCAAAACATTGAGCCTCATGCTGAAGTTCTACATATCCACCTCATGTCATTCTTTGTTCCTTTCCTTAGACGTCCAAATGTAATAAGAACTATCAGTAGGAAAGTCAACAATGGTCACAGAGGCAGATTTTCATCAACAACAACAATAACACATAATATCAACAAATAATGAGAGTATAAAAAGATAAATAAATAAATAAATAAATAAAAATAAAGACTAATAGGTGCAGCTTTACTACATTAAATATTTTTACTTTACTACAGCTGCTATTACCTATGGTATTGTATTTTCTGGTCAGCCAGTGCTATCTAGAAATGCATGTATGAAATCACATAGGCTTTAAATACAGCAGTATAGGACAGGTGATCAAGTTCACAATCAAGACCAGGTCTGGACACTTAAAGAACTGGGCAGTGGTTAGGGACCTGAAACAATGGGACCAGAAAATGGACTGAGGCCCCAAATGGACTACCAGGATACATGAAAAGCAGTAGGCTAGAGATGGACTGTTGACACAGCAGTAGCACTACTGCTCACAATGTCAGCAACCCAGTTTCGAGCCTGGGTCATCAGGGTCTGGCTGGGGGGAGGAGGACCAAGCATCCCAAAGGACATTCTCTTCCTCTGGCAGGGGAGGATGTCATGTCCTGGTGCAGTGCTGCCACCTACAGATGTGTGGGTGATAGGATGTGCAGGACACAGGGTGAGACGGATGTGTCGTGCTGTGTATTGCATAAACGTGCTAGCACACACTTAATTTGGGGACGTAGTTCTAATGCCGGTATTCCTATGGGGAATGGCAGAAAAAGAGGGAAAAGGAAGACAGAAAACACCCTGACTGCCAACCACTGCAGGCCCCACACTGGTGACCCAGGCACCTCCCAGATCTGGCTCTGTGTTTGGTGGGTCAAGGGATTCCCCACCAACCTGCCATGGAGGGCAAGCCATAAGTGACTAAGGGAGAAGTAACACCAGTGAGAAGCCAGTGATGGGGATGAGAGAATTGGCAGGAAGGAGAGCCAGTCAGGGGTGGAGCAGGAAAAAAAGTGTTAAAAAAACAGCAACAATACTGGACTGCCAAAGGCCACTGATTCTTTGGCTAAGAACCTATGCGGGACACTGGAACAGAAGCTAGTTGTAAATAAGCTTGAAAGAAAAGGGTATGTGCTTCTTCAGTTATGAACCCTCAGGGGCTGCCATGCTAGAAGACACTTGTGAACAAACTTGGATCACAACTGAGCTGATTTTCTTCAGCTCAGAACCCTCAGGGGCCACCAGGACAAAAGACACTTGTGGACAAACGTTGGCTGCAACAGAGCTGATTCTTCGGCTGAGAACCCGGGGCACTGGGACAAAAGTCACATGGATAAATATTAGTTGCAATAGAGGTCATTCTTTGGCTCAGAACCCTTGAGGGCCACCAGGACAAAAGACACTTTTGGACAAACTTTGGTTGCAATGGAACTGATTCTTATTTATTTAGTTATTGTTGACCAGGAAAGTAGGGCTAGGCAATTCTACATATTTTCAGCCTCGTCCCCGGGAAGGGAGGAAGATACAGATGGAAACAAACTGAAATTGAACCAGATTAAGCTGTCTGTGGAATTTTTATTTATTTATTTATTTTGAAAGTATCGGAAATACAAACCTTTGAGTCAGAGACTCATTTCCAACGGCTCCACATCAGTTTAACAGGACAAGCATGGACAACATAGCAACATTACAATACAGAACACAAGGTATAAAGTAATTGAAGATGGATTACATCAAGACAGGTTTACAGAGGTGTCCTATACAGCGTGTAAGCTAAAGCAGTACAATATGTGATTACAATATAGTACAATGGAACAGGATATCCTATACAGAGTGGGAACTAAGTTTACTAGGCATGTAGAGCGAGCAGGTACTAAGAGTGATGGAGCAGTCTGATGGTAGACTTTGTCAATGCTAGTGGACTAAAATGTTGGGTCACTAACTGAAGATAGGTAGGGTGGTGGGCCAGTTGTGGCTGCCAATGACACGACTGGCGGGCCTATTGCGGGCAGGTGCAAGTGCGGGTGGCAAGGAGGTGGTTCTTGAGGGCCAGTCTGAAGGGACCAAGTTTAGAGTAGTTAACAACTGATGGAGGCAGGGATTTAAACCAGGTGGGGGCCCTGACAAGAAAGAATCTCTGGGCTAATGTAGTTCTGACTCTGGGATTAGCCATAGTTGCGTTATCCGAGCTGCAGGTGTTCACCATGGGGGTGGTGGAGGCTAGGGCAGCTGATAGTCCTGGAGGAGTCAAGCCAAGAAGTGATCTTCAGCTCAGAACCCTAGGGATCGCTGAACAAAAAACATTTGCGGACAAACATTGGTTGTAATGGTGATGATTCATGAGCTCAAAACTCTCGGGGGCCACCAGGACAAAGGACACATGCAATGGGAGCAGTTCCTGGAAGCTGGTCTGTGGATACTGGTCTTCAAATGCTGGTCTTCTGATGGTGGTCTTGAAAAGGAAACCCTTCCCTCACTGCTCAACAGAATCCCTAGCTAATGAGCCAGTGCAACTCCTAGACTTCCTGATCTTCCTATCAGGGGAAGGGCCATCACCTGGAAATGTAATGATGGGGCATGTCCTAACTATCACCCAATTTCTATCTGGGTTGATCCCCTCCCCCTTTGGAACCTGGACAGCAGTTAGGTGCTGTCTGCAGAAGAGAACAGGCGGTCCACATCAAAGAAGTTACTAAGGCCATCTTTTGGGTTAGCACAGGAACCCATTAGTTTTAGAAGAGTGACTTTGACTGACAAACACTTAGATAGTCAGATTCAAGGCATACAGAATTTTAAGGCAGTTCAGGAGGGTACCACAAGCAATAGCTTGTCAGTTTAGGTCCAACAGTGATTAGGTAGTTCAAGAAGGGCATGAAAGCAGGTAGGCAGTCTCTGCAAGGGTCACACAGTTAGCAGGCAGACTTTTCGAGCAAGAGGAACCACACACTTATAGTTCAGGGTCTGAGTGCCACACATGTAGGCAGTCTCTGAAGGAGGGCACCAAAAGGTTAGGTCGACACTAATGGTGCACCACAATTAGCAGGCAGTTTGATTGGGTGACAGGGTACTACACACAAATTCCAGTAATTAATTTAAGTGGAAGGAACACCACACAAGCTCAGGTACTTTGCTCGAAAAAGTAGGGGGCAACAAAGTTAGAAGGTAGTTCATTTGTTTAACAGGGTACCACACACATTTAGGTGGTTTGTTTAAGCAGAAAGGGCACCACACAATTTCAGGTAGTTCATTTGGGCAAAAGGGATACCAGAGTTAGCAGGTAGTTTGTCTGAGTAACAGGCACCAAACATGTTTAGGTAGAGGCGACAACTGCCAGGACAGGCTATTAGGAGTGCAGGAAAGACAATCTTTTTAGCTCAGGGGCAATGATACCTTAATGCAGTTCAGAAGGTTGTCTATATGAACAGATATATTGTTGCTTTACCTACAGCCCAATTGGTAGGCATGTAAATATTTATCAATTATTTAAATATTTTTCCTCAGTATTTCCTCCTATAAAGCCTTATTTATTCACCGTAAGGGTCTCTGGTGCTGTGACCAAGTCCACTACCACAGTTACTGGGCTCCTGTGGAGGTTTCCTTAATTAATTTGCCCTATGGGTAGCTCCTTTTACCTCAGCACCTAGTTTGCCCTGACTGGCTTCTATGAAGCATCAGTTTCCCACACTCTGGGTGGTTCTGATGCTGAGAATTGTCCCCCCATGTCTGCTCCCTGCGGAACTGTACTTTATCTCACCTATGACTGAGGAAGAACATCAGTCTGGACTACCACCGTGACAGACTGGTGCTGAGGGAAGGAGCCACCTGACCTTTGTTGCTGAAACTGGTGTAGCTGCCACTGGTACTTTTCACTACTGCAACCACAGGAGATCACTGAATGGGGGGCATGCCAACAGAATTGACAGAAAGTTGGCTTCAGCCACTTCCAGCAAAGCCTTTACTTCTATTGCTCTGTCTTTCACCCTCACCAGCTCTAGTACTGTGTGCCTACTGTGTGCCTAAGGGTCACTGCAACAGTTCTTTTGAAGGCTTGGGGATCCAATGTGGAACCCCAAGTGCGAGTCATCAATGGCTCTTCAATTTTGAAATACGCCCACGCATTGGGTAGGGAAAGAAGTCCCAGCACCTGGCTCACTTGTAACATGTGCTGCCTGCCCGGGGGGGGGTTCTGTTAATGATGGCAGGCAGCAGAGAACAGAAAAAAATTGTTTACAAATGTGGCAAGGCTTAGCTTACAGGGGACACTGGGGCTGCTACTAGTGGGATGTGCTGGCTGCAGTGGTTATTGGCTACCGAGAAGGAATTTCAATGCTGTCTGATGTGCTAGGGTTACTACTGGGGATATTGGGGTGCAGCAGGGGATATTGGTATGCTGGCTACAGAGGAATCTGACTATGCTGGGGCCTACAGTGGCAGCTAAGACATATTTAAACAAAGCTGTCTCCCCCACCACCACCACCTGACTGTTCACCTATGGGTCCCTGACAAACCTATAAGTGCCCCCCGACCATTGTCATGGTCTTATGGGATCCCTGAGACACAACACAGTCCCCCCAAGCTTTGCTATGGCCCCCATGGGTCACCAACCTTATTGCATGGGTCCTAAAGCAGGGTTCCCAAGCACCTAGTGTGCTCCCCAGGGGTTGCAAACTTTTTTCTGAAGGGCTCCAACTCTGTGGAACTACACAACTGTCACTGTGCCATGGTGTGTCTCAGTTGCTGTTGGTAACCAGAATGCTAACTTATATAAACCATGTTTGCCCCTGTAACATCTGGATTATTCATTAGAATCGCAGCACTGTCACAGGGAGACTCCTTCCCTTGTGACATCTGAGAATCTGTGCATAGTGAAAATGAATGGTGGCACAGTGAGGTTGTTGGACAACTGGCCATTTCTCGCTGCCACCCACTGTGATTGAGAATGGGGCCTTTTCTATTTAAAAGCCTTGATTGCCATTATAACTGCAGGACAAAACACTGTAAAATCTAAAAGGTTATGATAGATCCAGCTTTCAAAGGCAGAACTCTGGTGCTATATGACACTGCTCCAAAATGTTGCCACAAATTTGCTCCTGAACTGAAATATTAAAAGAACTTGGAGTGCTTTCACAAGAAAAGCTTTGCTAAAGTCTACTGCAAGAGTCCAATGTTGGCCATATCTGATACAAATGAACTTTTTTTTTTGACAAATGCAAACATGGAGTTGTTTGCTTCCCATTTCTTTGAAATATACACATGTTCTTGATTTTTTCATTTTTCTTACTGACTGATCTGTGGTGCCTCTAGTTTGATCTCAAACTGGGATCTAATTTGCATTATCTGTTTGCAACTTCACTTCTACTTTATCTTTACCGGATTTGTCATTGTTGCTAATATTCACTACTTTAATTGAATTGCAAGGTCATCTAATGTGCAGGTGACCATTGTAACGGAGATTCTAATCTCAATAAATCATCCAATCTCAATAAGTAAAGATAATTATAATTATTGTTACTGTAATTGTCCTACAAATGTCCATAAGAGGATCTATCAGAAATATATCCCTTATTTTCGAGACTTGGCTACTTCAAATAGACAAACTAGAAAGACAGAATTGCAGCAGGATACAATTTGGCTGCTTCACCACCTTTGAAAGTCCGACCCATGGTGTACATAACCCAGTTTGTATTTGGAGATGAGTCTTTAAGATTTAATACAGAATGTTATTTTTTTTTTTCAAAATACAAGCTTTGGATGTGCATAAACCTGTGAAGAGTATGGTGCCCTTCCGTAATAGCATAATAAGTACTAATATTGTGGTTCACAGTGCTGATCATAGAGGTTATAACAATTCTATTTTGTCACATGATACCTACAGGGCTACTATTACCGCAAGCATTATAGAAATTTAAAAGCATCTGGGTATCTGATCCATTAGCTTACTGAATTATTAATCTGTGCAGTAAAACCAAATCAATAAAGGAAAATCTTGGCTCTGTTCTTATTATAATATGTTTGCACCAAAGATGAAAAGTTTCACAACCAGACAACACGTTGAGTTGTGTTCTTTTTTGTGCAAAAGGTAATAAATATTTAGTTTTAAGCATAAGTGAAATTCTATATACAATACTGTACTCTCATCTGTTACTACCTAACCCAACACACATATCCATCTACTCTGCATGTCTGTTAGTTTCTTCTTTCTTGTCTTCTAAGCATGTTTAGAATTATTTCCAGGTCATTTACTTTCTGTGTCTTTCTCATCTGTTTACTAGGGCTTCTGACTGCTAGAATCAAGTGTTTCTCTTACAATCCGCCTGTCTCTTTGTTTTGGGCCCATTTCTGATCTGGGCATTTTTTATTTTTTGCTTTATTTTTTTGTTTGCTCTGCAGATTTGATGGCAATATCTTCTGATTTGTATGTACACAGTGCAACATCTTTTAATTAGAATTAAGATTACCTATATTTCTGTAGGGGTGGAACTCAGAGTGACATAGATGTAACTTCTGAATGAGCGATACCCACCTGCCAGTGGACGTCTAAACACAAACAAACTGTTCAAGAATATATGCATAGGGAGCTTGTCCATCACCATCTGGTTTCCTCCCAAGCAGAGCCTATCATTTGGCTCTGCCAAGGGGCCCAACAGTTTTGAGCCACCTACCTAGGAAGGACATGTATTTATTTATTTATTGATGTCTCGGAATTACACCTTTGAGCCAGAGACTTTTTTACAAAGGCTCCACATCTGGGAAAGAGGGAACAAAAGGACAATTTACATGGTACAAGGGTTGAACGAGTATACAAATTGCAAGGATACATAGTAAGTGCTGCTAGGTAACATGAGTTGCAAGGTTACAGTTACTTTACACTGGTATGAGTGGTCAGAGGGAAATTACCTTGTCATGAACCTCAAAGGCTGAGGATTCAAAAAGTAGGAGAGTAGGGTAGTTATTAGGACACATCCAGAGTAAGGTTGAGGGCAGCCCAGGAAGGCACTGTATAGAGAGGAGTGCTGACATCCTAAAACCAAGTACTTAAGAGCAAAAATAGGGAGAGAAGAAACATAGGAGTAGGACACAGAGAGTGGGCAGGGGGAGATTGACTTAGAGTGGTGAAAGGGGAGGAGGGGTGGGGAAGGAGGTGTGGTGTGTTGATGCTGAGGGAGGTAATGCAAGGAAATGCTAAGGAGCTAACGTGGGGTAGACAAGAAAGAGGTTACAACTATGCCAGGGTTGGCAGGGGAGGGAGGTGGTAACAAGTAGCTGAGGTGTAGACAATATAAGGATAAACTGAGGGGTGGGGAAAGGTAAGGTTAGTAGGGAAACAGAGAAGATTAGTAAGTAGTGTGAATTGGTAGAGGTTGGAAAGGGAATGGGATACAGAAAAATTAGGTTGGGCATTTACAGCTGCTGTGCTTCAACAGATGCTGCCAAAGTTTGGTTTTGAAGGGTTCAATTTTGGTGTCTGATAAGAGGTCTGGTGGAAGGTTATTTAGCCAGTCGGGTGCTCTATATATGAAAGTTCACTGAGCCTGCGTAGCACGGCAGAAAGGGACCTGGTAGGTGGAGTTGGACATGATTCTAGTGCGATGGGGGTTATTTGTCTGTTGAAAAGCTGCTGTTGTGAGGGTGGGGCTAATCCCAGGCTAATTTTCCTTGCGAACAGGCAGGTTTGATAGGAGATTCTGCCCTGGAGGTTTAACCAGTTTGCTGTGGTATAGAGGTCACAGGTGTGGGTGTAGAGGTGGACGTCAATGACTAGGAGGCAAGCCTTTTTAAGGGCAACAGTTAATATTTTAAATGTGGTATTGGTGGCAGAGCCATAGATTATAAGCCCAAAGTCAATAATTGAAAGGATGGAACTAATAATGGCTAGGTGGAGTGCTTCATGGGACATGCTGTGCCTGTGTCTATACAGAAGCCCAAACCTGATGCAGTACCAACAGTTCTGGAGATTATATTTACATGCTCATTCATTAAAGGATAGGTTACTGTCAAGCATTATGCCTAGATATTTAAAGTTATGGATTTCTTCAAGGGGTGAGCTTAGGTTGTTAGTGATAAGTAGCTCTGCATTTTTATACTTGTGAGGGCTGGCAAAGAGCATCACTTTGGTTTTTTTATAGTTCATAATTAGTTTATGTTTGGAAAACCAGGACTCAAATGCAGTGAAGCTTTCTTGCAGATTGCTGACCAGGGGTAGATGATCAGGCTGGCTGGTGAAGAGCACAGCATCATCCAAATAAAGTGTCAGGTTTGTGGGGCAAGCTTGGGGAAAGGTATTAAATAAGAGGCTAAATAAGAGAGGACCCAGGATTGAGCCTTGGGGAACTCCAGAGCATACCAGGTGGCTGACTGAGAGTGTATTGTGTATTTTTACTCTTTGGGTTCTATCTTCCAAGTAACTTTTATACCACGCTGTGACATCATGTGAGAGAAGAGACCTGAGTAAAAGGGTGTGGTTCACAGTATCAAATTTGTATCCACTATTTAGTCTTCCTGGGTTCCTTTTCAAACTTTAGTTTTGTGTATAAAAAACAAGGGAGTGAGACTAAACGGATTCATGCAATAACAATAACAAAGCAGACGTCTCACTCAACCCTCCCAAAGGAATGGACAGGCCACAGTAGTTTATTGAGCTACCATTTTATTTTCTTTCCGACTGTAGCTCTTGTGCAAAGTTGCTCCTTGTTTTAGAGTATTTCATTCAAAAGGCTCCAAATGAATATTATAATATGCTCCTTATTCTTATTTATTTCAGTGTAATGTTTCAGAACACACATAGGTTCCTTCTTAAGACTTGGAGCTATAAATAAATTTAAATGAATATAGAGGAACAAAAAGGAGAAATATTTTAGATATGTTAAATAACAAAATTATTTTTTGTTATAATAGTTATTGAAAAATCTTTCAATTTTCAAAATTTCTGGAAATGTATTGTTACACCCAGAGAGTAGAGAGTCACTCCTCAAATCAGTGTTTGAAGCTCTCATGCAGCGGGACCACAACACGCCTCCCGACGGCCACCACCTGTCATGATGCTGATGGGGGAGCCCACTCCCTGTCAGCATAATGTCCCCCCTCCCATTTCTGCTGTGTGCCGAGGGGGTGCCCAATAACCCTCGGCATCATACGCCCCCCCAAAAAGTCTTTCTTTGCTGACGGGGGGGCTTAGTCCCCTTTGACTTCAGTCCCCCCCTTCCCAGTTCAGTCTGCCGATGGGGAGCCCACTTCCTGTCGGCATAATGTCCCTCTCCCATTTTCTGTGTGCCGAGGGGGGAGCCCAATCCCTCCTTGGCTCTTCCACCTCCACTGGTATTTGCCAATGGGGGTGCCCAATCCCCCGTCGGCTACAGACCCCGCAAAAAACAACTCAGGTGGCATGCTGGAAGCCCACCCCAGTGTGCCAAATTACCCTGTTAAAAAAAAAACATCCCGCAATGTTTTTATTTTTTTTATTTTTTTATTTTTACCTGTAAAAACAGAAAACGGTCCCTCGCGGTCTCCCTGCCCCATCCCTCAACCCACGCTCACCCTCTGTGCACTCTGCTTCCCCACACCCACCCTCACCCCATACCTACCTCTGGAGACCAGCGTGATGATCTTCGGTGGACCGGGAACACGTCTACACTCTTCAAAGCCGACTGCGAACTGAAGAAATGCCAGTAAGCTGTATAATGGCATAAATATTTTTTTTTCAATTTTGGTGCATATCTCAGGCATTTTTAGGAATTTTGACACCATATTTTCAACATGGGGTATTTGGGACCCTTCCTCATGAATTCAGGCACTGTTATGGCATTATTCTGTCCTGAAAGGTGATTTCACGGTCATTGCATGGAATCACCTTTCAGGACTGATTAACGAAACGACAGTGCCACTGTTCATGAGAGAGGCTCTCAAAAAGCCTATGTTGCACATTTGGTGGAAAAAAATACAAAAAATGGCTGTTTTATGAGCTTGCATTGCACAGTTTCCATGCACACTGGTAACTTCGTGAATTTATAATATTTTCACTCCAGATTTTCAAAATTGGCATTTTTACACACCTCCTTATGAACAGTACTGCTGTCATTTTACATATCTTGGCTGAAATGTGGTTTTGCACATCCGGTGCAGAATAGCATGGTTGCTGTGTGAAATCAGTTTTCTGGACAGTCTGAGGAAATGACAGTGATACTGTTCATGAGCAGAGGCTCTAAAATACCTGTGTTGAAAATTTGGTGATGAAATTCCATAAAATGACTGTGTTACAAGTGTGCATTGCGCAGTTTCCACGCAACCTTGTAACTTTGCAAATTTGCAATATTTTCATGCCAGATTTTCAACACTGGCATTTTTTCATACCTCCTTATGAACAGTACAGCTGGCATTTTTCACTTCCTGCCCTAAATGTGTTTTCACACCTGTGGCACACAATGGCATGGTCACTGTGGGAAATCAACATTTAGGAAACATTAACAAAATCACAGTGCCACTGTTCATGAGGGTAGTTCCCAAAGAAAAAATTTACTTACCATAGTAACCTTGTTTCTCCCAGGGGATACTCCAATATTCATAACTCTTCTGCAATATACCTTTAAGGTCATATCTGCCCAGAGATGGAATGCTATGTAAATGATGGAATCATTAGCATGAGCCACTTTCAAATACTGCCACTTATCAACTGCTTATATTCTAACCCTCAGATTTCATGGACACCTGCAAGACAGGGTCCAAAATTTAAATATATCAGATTCTGATTTTAAAATTCCCTACCCAAAAAAACTCCAACTGAAGGAAACATAAAGAGAAAAATATCATTAAAAATCCCCACAAGCTCCTATTTCAGAATCACCTGAAAAAAGGAGAAAAAGGTAAAACAAGTTTTAATAAAAGTAAAAGTGTGGTATACAAACACTATGGTACAGCATGGAATACAGAGGCCACTGGTTCTTAAAACAGGGAGGCAGGAAGGGAGAGTTATGAATATTGTAGTATCCCCTGGGAGAAACAAGGTTACTATGGTAAGTAACTTTTTCTTCTCACCCCAGGAATACTCCAATATTCCTAACTCTTCTGTAGACTAAAAAGCAGTACCTTAGGACGTGGGAAGAACCTATTTTGGAAATAGGCTCTGCAGTACAGCTGTACCAAACCTGACATCAGTCCTTGCCTGCATATTCAAGCTGTAATGCTTGACAAATGTGTGTACTGTTCACCAGGTTGCTGCTTTACAAATATCCACCAAGGGTACATCCCTTGCAGCTGCTAGTGTTGCAGCTGTACCCCTTGTTGAGTGGGCTGTAAGCCCTGCTGGAGCTTCCTTGCCCACCTTTGAATTGCAAAATTGGATGCACTGAACAATCTGACGAGAAATGGACCTTTTAGATGCTGGGTTACCCTTTTCCACATCCCCATAAGTGAGGAAAAGCTGTGTTATATCCTGCCTATGGGGCTTAATGGCTGTCATGTAGTAGCTCAAAGCTCTTTTGACATCCAGGTTATGCAGCCTACGCTCACCAGAAGAAGAATGATCAGTGGAAAACACTGGCAAAGTAATGGACTGGTTCAAATGGAAGTCTGAAACGACTTTAGGAAGATATTTCCTATTTGTTTGAAGGACTACCTTATCCCTGTGGAAGACAATGTAGTCCTTTTTAATACATAAGGCCTGGAGCTCACTAATTCGTCTAGTGGAAGTGATAGCCACTAGAAACACTGTTTTCCATGTGACATACCTCAAGGGTGCTGAAAACATAGGCTCAAAGGGAGGGGCCATGAGTTGAGCAATGCAAATATTAAGGTCCCAAGCTGGCACTGGTTCCCTTACCAGTGGATACATATGTGAGAGGCCTTTGAAAAACTTTTTTTAAATTGTGTTTGATGCTAGGAAAACAGGCTTGCCTGCCAAAGCATAGGCCGAGACTGAAGCTAAATGAACTTTTAGTGTAGAAGGCTGTAAACCTAAGGAATGTAAATAGGCTAGGTAGTCCAGTATCCCTGGCACTCCTGCCTGGGTTGGCACCATACTCCCGTTAGAGCACCAAATAGAAAACCTCTTCCATTTTGCAGCATAGGTTTTTTTTAGTAGAGGATTTCCTGTATCCTCTTAAAACATCCATAACTGACTTAGAAAGATGTAAACCAGCATACTCTAGGTCCTCAACAGCCAAGTTTTGAGCCTGAGTGACCTGAGGTTTGGATACAGGAGCCTTCCCTGATTGGAGGTCAGAAGAATGAGTCTCCTGGGAAGGTGTACTGGTTTGTCCACTGACATGGACAGTAACAGGGAGTACCATGACTGCCTGTCCCAGTCTGGGGCTACCAGGATCATTGTTGCTGGCTGAGACCTGAGTTTCAACAGCACCCTGTATACCAGGGAAAATGGGGGGAATGCATACAGGAATTTCCCTGACCAGTCCAGAACAAGGGTATCTAGAGGAATCGTGCCCACTACTGGGTGTCTGCAACAGAACTGAGGTAAATGATGTCTCTGATGAGAGGCAAAGAGATCTATTTCTGGGGCACCCCACCTCCTGAATAAAGTCTGTACCACTTGCCTGTTCAAGGACCATTCGTGATGGTCCTGGCCGATTCGACTCAGGGCATCTGCTAAGACGAATCAGCTAGGACATTGTCCTTGCTTGGCAGATAAATAGCCTGAAGTGAGGAGCCCAGAGAATATGTTAGGGTCAAAACTGGCATAGCTTCTGTGCAAAGGAGGCTTGATCTCATTCCCCCTTGCTTGTTTATGTAGTACATGGTGGTAATGTTGTCTGTCCTGACTTGCACTATTTTCCCTGTATAAGAGGTTTGAAAACCTGCATTGTCAGGAACACTGCTCTGAGCTCTAACAAGTTTGTGTGTAAAAGAGTCTCTGCACTTGACCAGGTGCCCAGGGTAGTGTGTTCTGCTAGATGAGACCCCCAGCCCAGGAGGGATGCATCTGTTATGAGAATCAATGAAGGAAGCTCTTTTTGGAAAGGGACCCCTTCTCTGAGGATGGCTTCCTCTTTCAACCACTGAAGAGCTTGGATAAATGTTTTTGTTACAGGAACAAGCTTTGACAGTGAGTCCTTCCGTTGGTACCATTGAGTCCTTAAGTGAAATTGGATGTCCCTCATCTGAAACTTGGATCCCAACACTGTGCCTGTTGCAGCTGCCATTTGGCCCAGAAGTTGAAGAAAATGCCTTGCCGGCCTTGGGACATTGAGCCTGAAGGAGGCTGCCAACTGTGGGATGCTTTTTACCCTGTCTGTGGGTAGAAATGCTCTGCCCACTTTGGCATTCAATTCTGCTCCTATGAATTGCAGAATCTGAGAGGGAATTAGAACAGATTTCTCTAGGTTTAAGAGAAACCCCAGAGACTCCAGCAGCTGCTGAGAGAGTTGGAGATGCTCTGTTAACTGTTGTGGTGAGTCTCCCACCACCAACTAGTCATCTAGATAAGGGAATACTGAGACACCTTGCCTTGGCAAGTGTGCCACTACCACAGCCAGACACTCTGCTAACACCCTTGGTGCTGAAGTGAAACTGAAGGGAAGAACTGAGAACTGATAGTGACCTGACTGGAATCTGAACCTGAGAAACTTTCTGTGAGACTCCCTTATGGGGATGTGGAAATGGGCATCTTTTAGGTCTAATGATGCCAGCCAATCCCCTTTTTGGAGTGCAGGCAGAATCAGAGACAAAGTTACCATTTTGAACTTTGGTTTTGTTAGGAACTTGTTGAGGACCCTGAGATCCAAGATAGGCCGCAGCTCTCCATTTTTCTTTGGTGTGAGAAAATACCTTGAATAAAGTCCTTTTCCCCTTTCATGCAGAGGCTCTGGTTCCACTGCCTTTAGTGAAACAAGGTGTTTCACCTCTTTTTCCAGCCTTTTGCATTCCAGGTGGGAAGCTGATTTGAAAACTCTGTTTCTTTGAACAGGGGAGGACTTGAAGCTGAGAGACAGGCCCTGACACACTATCTCCAGAACCCACTTGTCTGTGGTGATGGTTTTCCAGTTCTGGAAAAAATGGGTCAGCCTGCCCCCTACTGGTAAAGGAAAGACAGCCTGAGTGATGAAGTTAGGAATCTTGCTTGGATTGGGGCTGAGACTGGGTACCATGCCTGGCACCTCTTCTACCCCGGCCCCTGAAGTACCCCTGCTGTGGGTATTGGGGTGCCTGAGGGAGCACCATGGCCTGGTAAAAAGACCTGGTATGAAACTGTCTGCCCCTGCCTCCCCTACTGAAGGGTCTAGAGGAGGTGGAGGGTCTTTCCTTTGTAGAATTACTATGGAAGGCTGCCTTATACTCGTTCACCTTCTTTATGTAGGCCTCTGTGTGGCTGCCAAATAGGGAAGTGCCCTCCATAGGAAAATCCAGAGTCTTATTCTGGGTATCCTGTGTGAGGTTAGTGGCTCTCAACCAAGCAAACCTTCTCTGTGCGATGGTATTTGCCATCCACCTTGCAGCAGTCTCATTGCTGTCTGCTGCTATCTGGAACTAGTATTTGGCAGCTTCCAGGCCAAACCTAGCAGTTTCAGCTAGGTTTGCTGAAAGAGGAGGAGATGCTTTCTCAGCCATGTCCAGAACAGACTGCCAGAGATCCTTCTGGTACTGTGTTGCATAGGCCTACAATTCACTTGCCTAATGGCCAGAGAGGCTGACAGGTAACCTTTCTTGGCCATACTTTTGATTTTTCGGGAGTCCTTCTCTGGAGGGTGGGAAGACAGAGGGACTTTAGCCTTATCACAAGCTGCAGCTTGCACCACTCCCTGGTGGCCAGGGTGTGAAAACAAGAATTCAGCCCCTGTTCTGTCAAGCTGATACTTTTTGTCCACCCTTTTGTCTAAAGGAGGGACAGACCCAGGAGCTTGGAGGAGTTTTAAGGTATCCCTTTTAAAGAACTTATTGATGGTGAGTGAAGCTTTTTAGTAGGAGTCAGCCCCATCATGTCCATATATTCAGCCTCTTCCTCATCCTCTACAGCTTCAGTGGTAGGGATGTCTGAGGCAACAGCAATTTTCTTAATGAAGGAAAAATGGGAAGAACAGTTTTCAGTGGTCCTGGGAGGGGAGCCAAACTCCTGTTCAGGGGAGACCTCAGGTTCTGTAGGCTCACCTTCTTCTTCCTCCTCCTCTTCCTCACCACGCTGTTCAGAAAAACAGAGTGGGTTGGAAGGTGCAGAAGTCTGAACTGGAGACTGTGAGGCCACAGGGAGCAGACCCTGCAAGGTTTGCATAATCTTCATTGCTTGTGCAATCTCAGAAGGAGAAGGCACAGTGGCAGGCACTACAGAAGTTCCCTTTTCTACAGGGGGTTCAGTGTGCTTTGTTTTTTTTGTTTTTTAACTGGAACCAGAGAGCTAGCGGTTCAGAGGGTCTCCTTTTAACCATATCAGGGGTAGAAGTAGCAGAAATTGTGGTGTCACCCACAGACCCTGAGGGTTTCAGCTGGTCAGAGCCAGAGGGACCCTTGAATCTTTTATTCAGTCTGTCCAGATGTTTTTCCAAAGTTTTGTCTGGAAAAGATTTACAGATAGCACAATCAGACTTCAAATGGTCAAAACCCAGGCAGAAAACATAAGCAGAGTGTTTGTCTGCCTTGGCAAAGACCTCACCACACTCAGAACAATTCTTAAAACCGGGTTCACCAGTTCTCTTTTTAGGTTTTTCTGACATTATGGAGAAAAACCGCAATCGCAAATACTACAAGCTTTAAAATTCAAAAAACAACAATTTTTTTGGTTACAGTCGGTTCAGGAACCGATTGGAGAAACCGAGCAGAACCGTGAACCGATAAAATTATAACCAGGATTAGCGATTCAGAACCGAAGTTATCGGTTCTAAAAAACAAAATTAAAACACACAAAATATATAATAAATGGGGGGAACCCAAAATTCACTAGAAATACCTCGGTTCCTCAACAGTTATTCCGAACCGAGAGGAACCGAGAAAACAATACAAAACTAACTAAATAAACTAACAGTTATTAAAAAAACACTGATGAGAGGCAGCAAATGAAAATAAAAAAAAAATGCTTATGTATTTGTGACTAATCAAGGCTTCTTTGACTAGATGTTGAGGAGGAAATCTCCAGGCGTCTGGTCTTGACAGGTGGAGAGAGAAATCTGACGGTTAGAATTTAGGCAGTTGATAGGTGGCAGCATTTGAAAAGTGGCTCATGCTAATGATTCCATCATTTGCATAGCATTTCATCTCCGGGCAGATCTGACCTTAAAGGTATACTGCAGGAGAGTTAGGAATACTGGAGTATTCCTGCGGTGAGAAATGCCTATGTTAAAAATGTGGTAAAAAAAATCCTCAAAATAATTGGGTTACAGACCTGTGTAGCACAGTTTCTATGCATGCTCATGACTTCACCAATTTTTCATATTTTCACTCCAGATTTTCAATGTTGCCATTTTTTTACATCTCCTCATGAACAATACAGTTGTCATTTCCGCATACTGCCCAAATTGTGTTTTTGTCCTTGTGTTGCCAAATGGCATAGGCACTGTGCAAAATCACCTTTCAGCTAACAAACTGATAGTGCCGCTCTTCATGAGGTGGGCTCACAAAAAGCCCATGTTGAAAATTTGGAGTGAAAATACCAACACACCTATGGTGTTAGGGTTTCCAACTGTAGCACCCCACCCTGTAGAGATTGACAGGTGTCAGGGATGTGACTTGGGATCATCGGCTATAATGCTCATGTCATTCCACCCCCAACCCCACCCTGCAGCCAGTGACAGGCATCGTGGTGTGCCTTGGAGTGTTCAGCCACAAAGTTCACCCCATTCTCCTATACTGCACCCACCTCAGTGTATTTCCTTATGGAATGGGGTAAGTATAATGCCCAAAGACCCCAAAGCACACCACAACACTTGTCAGTGTCTACAGTATAGGATAAGCTGAGGAAAAATGGCATGAGAGTTACAGCTGATGACCCAAAGGCACACCCCAATGCCTGTCGGTCTCTGCAGGGTGGGGATGGGGTTGGCGTCACTTCAGTACTTCACTGCCATTCCTATTATGTGTCTCTAACTCCTGCACTACCAATGCCAACGAGACAACATTCGGCATTGACAAATGCTTGTTAAAGTTTACCTTAGCTATTTGGCCACTGGATATTTTATAACAGTCACTGTGGTTTTGTTCCCATTTCTGCCACAGTTGTACTGTACATGCATACACAGTCAGGGCACCCATAACATTCACTATGACTATCAGGCTGAAGCAACAACATTTTAGAATTCTGTTTTCTATTATTCTATTATCTTCTCCTATTTCAAACCCAAACAGTTGTTGATAAGAGATTAATACTGACCTGCAGAAATAATTAGTAAAGGAAATTCAAATACAGGAGATTATGAGTTCCAATCTAGAAATGCTTGGGCAGGTACCATAAGAGGAAAGAGAATATTTCAGTCAAATGACAGAGTTTGTGAAGATGTATTAAGTTAAGGCAAAGATGAACAAGGCAGGAGGGAATAAAGTAATATTTCTGTTAGCAAATGAAATTCAAATACAGAAGAGAATAAAGGAGTTCCAATGTAGAAATGCCTCAAATCAGGGAAAATAAATATTTGGGTCAAATGACAGAAATGCTTGTGAATCAACATATTGGGATGCATAGAAAGTGAAGGCAAAGATAAACAGAACACGGCAGGGGGATTAAATAATATTTATGTGCTGGGGGTTGTGTCTGCATTACACATGTAATGTAGGTACAGGAGAAAGGGAGGTACACTAATGTAAAGAGAAGACATAGAAAGTTGCCAATTAAAGGGGAAATACATGCAACGTGAGAGGTGGAACATAAAAGGCAATGCAATAGGTGAAAACAGTTATGAAAATGGCTGGGGAAGTGAAAATTAAAAAAAAAATCTTAAAAAGGAGAGCCTGAAAAAATAATGAAGGTGGTATAGGGATGGTAACAGAATGGGACGAGATCTAGAGAAAGATGTAAATATAAAAAGGGAAAAAAGAATCCTGTGTTCAACTCAAAGACATGGGACTGGGGAGTGATGAGACTGACAACTTGTATTTTGATGCATTATAAAACGCAGCAGTTACTGCCTAAAAAAGCCAGAATTGTATTGTGAGGTATAGACCAACAAAAACACAACAATGCATCACAAACTATGAGATGCCAACCCAGGTCATGCTTTTCCATGCAGTATGATGCTGGGGTGTTGTCTCATGACATGCCTGAGGCACACAAACCTAAATGTTGTATTTTTATAGGTCCACAAGGCTGGCTGGACATGATTTTTACATTTTTGGGCCGTGGTTTTGCTGTTTGTGTAACTTATTGTGTGACTTTGAGGTTTCCGTTCTGTCTGTACAGTATCTGTCATAGTAGCTCAGGTCACACTACAGCCAAAACAGAAAACCTTATGTCTATATATTGTACAATTGTTGAGAAAATGAGATTTTGGAATGGCAAGGCCTGAATTTGGTGATTTTCCAGAATTGTATTGTGATGTATAAACCAACAAAAAACACGACAGTGTGTCACAAACTATGTGATGCCAACCCAGATCATGCTTTCCCATATAGTATGACGTTGGAGTGTTGTCACATGACATGCATGAATTACACAAACCTAAATGTTGTATTTATACAGGTCCACAGGTGTGTCCAGACTTGATTTTTACAACATTTGTGGACCACAGTTGTGCTGTTCGTGTACTTATTGTGTGACTTTGGGAGTTCAGATCAGACTATACAGTGTATGTGGAAGTGGCCCAGGTCACAGTGGGCCCAAACAGAAAATTGTATGTCTCTTTCTTGTATCATTGCTGAGAAAATGAGGTTTTGGGATGGCAAGGCCTCAATTTGGTGATTTCCCAGAATTGTATTGTGATGTATAAACCAACAAAAAACACGACAGTGTGTCACAAACTATGTGATGCCAACCCAGATCATGCTTTCCCATATAGTATGACGTTGGAGTGTTGTCACATGACATGCATGAATTACACAAACCTAAATGTTGTATTTATACAGGTCCACAGGTGTGTCCAGACTTGATTTTTACAACATTTGTGGACCACAGTTGTGCTGTTCGTGTACTTATTGTGTGACTTTGGGAGTTCAGATCAGACTATACAGTGTATGTGGAAGTGGCCCAGGTCACAGTGCATCCAAAACAGAAAATTGTATGTCTCTTTCTTGTATCATTGCTGAGAAAATGAGGTTTTAGGATGGCAAGGCCTCAATTTGGTGATTTCCCAGAATTGTATTGTGAGGTGTAGACCAACAAAAAACACAACAAGTGTCACAAACTATGTGATGCCAACCCAGATCATGCTTTTCCATGCAGTATGATGTTGGGGTATTGCCACATGGCATGCATGAGGTACACAAACCTAAATGTTATATTTTTACAGGTCCACAGGGAGGTCAAACTTGATTTTTACAACATTTTTGGACCACAGTTCTGTTGTTTGTGTACTTATAGTGCTGACTATGGGGTTTCAGTTCAGACTGTACAGTATATGTAGTAGAAGCCCAGGTCACACTGCCACCAAAACAGAAAACTGTATGTCTCTGTCTTGTACAATTGTTGAGAAAATGAGATTTTGGAATGGCAAGTACTCAATCTGGTGATTTTCCAGAATTGTATTGTGAGGTACAGACCAACAAAAAAACATGACAATGTATCACAAACTATGTAAAGCCAACCCAGATCATGCTTTTCCATGCAGTGTGATGTTGGAGTGTTGTCAAATGACATGCCTGAGGTACACAAACCTAAATGTTGTATTCTTACAGGTCCACAGTGGTGGCCAGACATGACTTTCACAAGATTTCTTGACCTCAGTGGTGCTGTTCATGTACTTATTGTGTGACTTTGGATTTAGATCAGTCCATACAGTATCTGTGGTAGTAAATAGAAAATACAAAATCACACATGCCCACACAATGCAAAGCATCATGGGCTGCATATGCAAATCACCACAGAATGTTATGCTGGTTCAACTTTAAGCAGAATTGCATGGTGCCGAAAGGCCTCTCACACAGTTTGCAAAGGGTGCTAACAGATGACATAGACACGTGTTTCGTCCTACCAGGACTCATCAGTATGTCTCGTCTGTTTGACGCCCCAGTGGACTGAACCAGCTACCCTAAGACAGTGTGTCTTGGTTATGTTGTGGTGAACCCATTAAAATAAAAAACTATTTAAAAGACAAAGAACCTCTGTGCGCAAACACAGAGGCAAGGGTTACCCCAAAGGGCATTTGGCTGGGAAGCTAAGTTTCAAGAAAATACAAAATCACACTTGCCCACACAATGCAAAGCATCATGGGCTGCATATGCAAATCACCACAGAATGTTATGCTGGTTCAACTTTAAGCAGAATTGCATGGTGCCGAAAGGCCTCTCACACAGTTTGCAAAGGGTGCTAACAGATGACATAGACACGTGTTTCATCCTACCAGGACTCATCAGTATGTCTCGTCTGTTTGACGCCCCAGTGGACTGAACCAGCTACCCTAAGACAGTGTGTCTTGGTTATGTTGTGGTGAACCCATTAAAATAAAAAAACTATTTAATGTGGTAGTAGCCCAGGTCACACTACATACAAAACAGAAAACCTTATGTCT
This sequence comes from Neoceratodus forsteri, assembly GCA_016271365.2. Lineage (NCBI taxonomy): Eukaryota > Metazoa > Chordata > Ceratodontiformes > Ceratodontidae > Neoceratodus > Neoceratodus forsteri. The sequence continues at coordinate 784,282,853 of CM028133.1, forward strand.
CTATCTTGTACCATTGCTGAGAAAATGAGTTTTTGGGATGACAAGGCCTCAATTTGGTGATTTTCCAGAATTGTATTGTGAGGTATAGACCAACAAAAAACATGACAATGTGTCACAAACTATGTGAGGCTAACCTAAATGTTGTATTTTTACAGGTCCATAGAAGAGGCCGGACTTGACTTTTACAACATAGTGAATATATTTTTGCATTACTATATAACAGTTCTACAGTATTCTGTCCATACGGTATCTGCGGTAGTAGCCCAAGTCACACTGCATCCAAAACAGAAAACTGTATGTCTCTATCTTGTACCATTGCTGAGAATATGTGTTTTTGGAATGGCAAGGCCTCAATCTGGTGATTTTCCAGAATTGTATTGTGAGGTACAGGCCAACAAAAAAACATGACAATGTATCACAAACTATGTAATGCCAACCCAGATCATGCTTTTCCATGCAGAATGATGTTGGGGTATTGCCACATGGCATGCCTGAGGTACACAAACCTAAATGTTGTATTTTTGCAGGTCCACAGGGGTGTCTGGACTTGATTTGTGCAACATTTTTGGACCACAGTTGTGCTGTTTGTGTACTTATTGTGTGACTTTGGGGTGTCAGATCAGTCCGTACAGTGTGTGTGGTAGTAGCCCAGGTCACTCTGCATCCAAAACAGAAAACCTTATGTATCTATCTTGTGCCATTCTTAAGAAAATTAGCTTTTTTATACTAAATATGCAATTTACTAATATTCTCAATGAAAATGTTCAGGTGTGATGGGGTTAACAGTAAATAAAACACATTTTTAGGGCATATTTCTAACATTGAAGTGCAGATTGCACTTTAGGGTGTCCTGATCAGCCAGCTAGGTGTGGTGGTCTCTCTCCAGGATGTCATTTTTGTGGCTTTTGAAAAATATATATATATTTTTTTTATGTAAAACAAGATGGGGGCTCACAAAAAAAAGGATTTTTCTCTCAGGAAAAAGGATTTAAAACTCAAGAAAAAGGAATGGGTCTCACGAGAGTGAATCCTTTTTTACGAGAACAAAGCCTTTGTTGATTTTTCTCCCTCTATCTTGAAAAGTGATCTTCCTATTGAAAACAATGGGAAATTAAAAACATCATAACTTTGCAACAGATTAATATTTTTACACAAAACTAAGCATGTCTGTTTTGTTACCCAAGCTGTCCACCGTCTGGACGCAGGGCGATGAAGAAAAAAACTGCAAAAAGTGGCGACTTTATGACTTTTTGTAGTGTCCTTATCTCAGAATCTGCACACCCAACCAGAACAAAGCTTGTCACATCAAGAGATCTACCACATGGGACAGAACGTACCAAATTTTGAGCTAATCCATTGATTGGTTGCAAAGTTATTAAAGTGCAAAATTTGACATTTAACATGCTACTCAACCCTAACCATAGGGTCGCTATTGTGGCTATACACACACACAGATATATATATATATATATATATATAATAGATATACCACTCTGAGGTGTGCGGTGGCGCTCTGATATCACTGCGCGCTTGTGTGTGTACGCACAAGGCCGCAAGGTCAGTGCTGCCAACTACCCAAGGCGTAAGGATATCAGAGCGCAAACTGCACACCTCAGAGTGGTTTATCTATCTTATAAAATGTCAAAATTGTTTTGAAGGGGGTAAAAGTGCAGGTGTGTCACGCTTTGATATACGCACAGCCATGTGATGCTGGGCAGCCAATAAATGGTCAACAATTTCCTGACCCATTTTATAAATATATATATATATATATATATATACCCCTATATTTAGGGTTATGAAGGCACATCTATGTTAAAGTCAAAATTTTGAGCATTAATAAATTAATAACTTTGGACCCCGTTCAACAGTTTTGCATGAAATTTGGTATGCGTGGTGGGGCATGATAGATCTCTTGATCTGACAATTTTTGTTTCAGTCGTACTTACGGTCTTTGTGCACTAAAATGCTGAAAAATTCACTTTTTGCCAGTTATGGAGGCAGTTTTGGGGATTTTGCCCATGGCCCTGTGCAGCTGTCATGTGATGTGCCACTCTGTGAGATGGCTCATCTGAAACAGCTTCTGTGGCTGAATATGCTGCTTTTTGTTTGGTGAAAAAATATTAATCCATTCAAAAGTTATTGCGGTTTTAAGCTCCCATTATAAGTCAATGGGAAAATTTAAATGGTTGTTTTGTGAACAAAGAATGGGTTTGGGGAAATCTTGTCCTACCTCGTGGTCAAAGAATTTGCAGCCTCGCAGTCAAAGAATCTTTCACCCTGAGAATTCTTTGATCGCGAGGTCCGCCATCTTGTTTTTTAAATTCCGTTGGCAAAAATCAAATATCTTGGCTCATGTAGTCATGTGTCACTCCTGAAGTAAAACTTGGATGGGTTTTACTCAAGGGGCTTCATTCTATCGACCCATGGCTGTGGTTTCCTCTAAAGTGGTAAAAAAATAGTTATGCCATTTTCAATTCTATGATCGCGATTCGCTAACGATCTTTGCTCACGAGTCTGCAAATTCTTTGACCGCAAGATTCTTTGACCATGATCTTTGATTGTGAGGTAAAAATACAATTTTCTCAGCTCAGGGATGGCCTAGGAACACAAATGAGGGTGTGTTTTGTTCAGGGGGCTTTGTTCTATCGAGGCATGGTGGTGGTTTCATCTAGTTCTGCCAAAAACTCGAGTTTCTCCATTTTTTATTCTTTGATTGTGAGCATGCAAATTCTTTGATCACAAGCCTGCAAATTCTTTGATCGTCATTTTTGATCGTGAGGGCACAACCAGATGGCCAGATTTTAAAATGCAATAGATAGGCCAATTCTGTCAATCTTTCAGTTTAAATATCTCAGAAACAGTTTGGTCTTTTTATTTGAAATTTGGAGGGTGTTGATAGCATGTCTTGTAGATGTGAATTACAGTGTTTATGTGTTTTTGTGGAGATATTGCATGGCTCAGTTCTCGTTTTGAAAACAGCGTTTTCAATTGTCGTAGTGGCTTGAAATTTGTACGGTAGCTGGCCCTTGCTGCTGTCAATGTACTTTTTAGTTGTTAGGTGTGTAACATTGCCAGACACTTGCAAGTGGGTTTGAGCATGGGGCCTGGATGGCCCCGCGCTCCCACCAACTTGCACAACTTTCTACTTTTATATTCTTTCTCAAAAAGTAAGGAAATTCTATTATTTTTTGCTGTCCCTTTTACAATATGATTACACATGGAATGGGGTGACATTTAGGCCTCACAACCCAATGACACATCCTGTCATCTGTCAATCTTGGGATGACTGGTGGGCAACCCTAAAGATACATTAACACAGTTTTTTTGCATAGAAAAAAATATAAAAATATATATATATATATATATATACACGATCAAATCACATGTATTTTCCCAAGAAGAATAGTAAGCACAAAAATGACAGTTTTGTAGTTCTGATATTCTCACATATTTTCCAAGAGCAATATACAATAATAAACAGATCATGTACACATTATAAGCTAGCATTTCTATCATAAAGCAGTTAGTTTGCCTTGTCCTAAATAAAATAAATATTTCCCCCCAAAGCAGCCTTACCATAGCCTGACCACTGATTTGTACATAAGAAAGCAGGTCATACTAAAGGCTAAGAGCTGAGCAATCTCCTTACCACATTATTTGTCTGTCTGTGGCCATTGGTCTATCTCTCTCTCTCTCTCTCTCTCTCTCTCTCTCTCTCTCTCTGTGGCTCCATCGCAGCAAGTCTATCCAAGAGAACTGCTGGACCTCACATGGCAGCCATCTTGGAACGTCCCTATGGTGTGTCCTCCCAGTGCAAAATGAGCACCCTTCTTTTTGTCTTCTCTTCTGATCTGAAAACAAAAGTGACATTTTCTACCAAGCATATGTGCCAAGAACTGGTCTAAGATGTCTTTGCTAAAAGCTACTTGGGATTTTTTAAGCTAGTGATTTGCCTGCCAAAAACTGGTTCTCATCTCTAGTGGGAAGCATCCTACAATGCAGTTATTCAGTTATGTGTGTTTACCCAATTAGTGAGAGGTAGCATTACTGATAAAATAAATAGCTTTGCTTGTCACTTCTAATGAGATTTTGGCACGCTGTAGCTGAATTCCTAGGTTTTGTTTTTCTGTTAGAAATACAGAGCATTAGGCCTTATTCACACTAAGATCCTTACTCAGCCTGTGGAACACTGGTCCTTCATTGCTAATGGCTAATGAATGGGTATCCCAGGTCATTGAGTGAGGCACCCCTTGTCACATTCCCTCCTCATGTGGCCAGCTGGGCTCTGTCAAGACAGGGACTCGAATTGGCACAGTCAGAGGAGAAGCAATGGCACAGGGCATTGGTTTGGAAGTGGGAAAGTGTTCCATGATAGTTGTGGCTTTGGCTAGGAGGAATACATATGAAACAGGGAAACAGGAGACAAAGAGAAAACGTATCAATGCAGAACAGCAAAGATGGTTATAAAAATAACCAGACAAGAGGAAGAGTTAGTATAAAAGAAGGGTGAACGTGTTAATGTGAGGGAAATAGAAAGGTTATTATACAATGGCAAGGAAGAATGCTGACCTCTGATTGGTCAGTCTGGGGCTGGACCCGGGATGTTATCCCAGCATAACATTCCAGCTCTAGTCCCAGAACATTCACAAATGCATGAAATGTAAATAAGAAAGCCATCCACCCTAGCTGACTACATCCCTGGTCAGTGCTCCCCGCTGAACTGAAAGCCGTGTTGCCAATTGGCTTTAAACTCTCGCAGTGTAAATCTCTCCCTCAAAACACAAACCAACTGAAATCAATCCCACAACCAAGACACATTCCCCCAAAGTTATTATTTTTATTACCTCAAAACAACCTGCCATTACCATACAGTTCAAGGACCGAGTGACTGAACTAGTGAGCAAGCGCGGCCTTTATATTAACCACGTGCCACTTTTCACAACAGTCACTCACTGTGGTAGTAACTCTCTTCTGTTTAAAAAAACAAAACTCTACCACATAAAATTAGACACAAGAAATACATTCCTTACCACCTCCTTTAATGTCTTCTCTGAGACAAGATCACAGAAGTGCCAATGGGTGGGCAGCAACAACAGCAGCCATAGCACGGTTGCCTCACATCAAATACTTACTGTGTATTTACTTGTACATCCCAACAGAGACAAAATAAAACCCTGATGCACCCAGTGACAATGGGGGGGGGTCAACTTAAGTGTATCCACAATTAAAAGAAGATTAAGGAAGCAGATCCACAGTAACACTGCAGCAGCTGAGCTCCACTTACTTGCCAGAACAGTCAAAACTGTATTTTTGAAGCATTCCTACCCATTCAAAAAACACCAAAAAATAGACTTCTACATGTACTTTTTTATCTTTTTGTTACACAGGAGCCATTAACCTTAATTATATAGTCACACTCTTTAAACAAAGTTTAAAATGATTGGCTGTTTCAAATGACTATCAATTTTCTATTTAAACACAATTAGTCAACATAGTCATCATCAATCTTCTATATATACTAAACCTATTACTACTAAAGTGCTATACAATCCACAACCTCCTTAAATGCAATCAATCACCAAAATTGCTCATAAATATAGTAATACAAATAATTCATTTTAAATAGATATAAAAAAAAACAATAGGAATAATGCACTCCAGGGTGGGTGTTATGCTGGGATAACATCCCTTCTTGGGTGTTGGATGCCCTTGGCCTCTGGCCCAACCACCCAAGGTGGGATGTTATCCCAGCATAACACCCACCCTGTCATGCATTATAACTTTAATGTCCATCAAGCCTGCCATATAAGTTTGATAACATGAAAGTTAGTATGAAATCATGCTGGCACCGGAGCTATTCAAAATAAATTTTATTTCAGGAAAATGCTACACACACAACCTGATGCGTTTCAGACAAAGGTTCTTTATCAAAGGTTAAAAAATAGTTCTTCACCCATTAATTATATAGTCACACTCTTTAAACAAAGTTTAAAATGATTGGCTGTTTCAAATGACTATCAATTTTCTATTTAAACACAATTAGTCAACATAGTCATCATCAATCTTCTATATATACTAAACCTATTACTACTAAAGTGCTATACAATCCACAACCTCCTTAAATGCAATCAATCACCAAAATTGCTCATAAATATAGTAATACAAATAATTCATTTTAAATAGATATAAAAAAAAAACAACAGAGAGCACTTATGGGAGCAAGTTTATAGAAAAATGGAAGCTACACCAGATTTGAATATCGCCAGCCAAAGGACTGGAAAAAATCCTTTGAAATATGTGAAACAATTGCTTGCTACAGTGAATGCAGCTAATCTGTCTCTAACAGCTGAAACTGATAATGGTAACAACTCACATGAAAGAGACTCAATTAGAGGAGCATTTAAAGAACTAGAGAAAGTTACCCACCAACTCCGAAAAATATTTTGGAATGTCTCAAACTTGGAAGCCTATATACAGGTACAACAAATTCTGAGAGGGCTTAGAGTTATAAAAAATCTAGCATATGGGACAGATAAAATATTTATGAAAGAATGGCAACAAATATTGAGTGAAGCAAGCACTAGACTAATGCAGTTAATTATTAAATTTTGTAAGGAATGAGAGCTGCAACTAAGAGATGATGCAAGAAAGTATGAAAAGGATGCTATGCAATATTGTAACCATGAGGACTGTGACTATTTTAACAAAAAGTTACAGGAGTCAATCTCACAACTGGATAAGGAACTTAAAAATGCTAAGCAAATTAAATTCCAGATAGATAGAGGGGATTATGAGCTGGGGAGAGTATATACATAGAAAAAAGAACCACAAAGAAATACCCTAAAATGCCCCAGACATGTATATTTTAATTTCTCCATGGAAGGAAGTGAATCAGAAACAGAAGAATCCAGACAACAGTCTTTTTTTCATCAAGACATTACGACAGCCGAATCCCCCCCTTCCACAGGCCTATCAGGAACCCCAGTGGAGCCCCAGGTCCACCAATCAATGAGAAGGCATGATGTACCACAACGGAAGAAGACCAGGAAAGGAAGAAGGGAAGGCAATGGCCGCAGCAGAGGAACATACAATGCCAGACAGAACTTCAGGAGCCATCAGAGGTAAGAAATGAGATACAAGTTTAAAATTTGTCTGCATATGAACTGAATGAGTCAGAGTTGTCCTTGTTAAGGAAGGGACTGGGGTTTGCCCCAACAGTGCTGGTTAACAAAGTACAAAGCAGAGTAGATTTACATCTGTGCTGTCGAAGACTGAATTTGAGAGCATTTTTTGCAAAGAGACAAGACAGCACTAATGATACTGTGAGAAATTATGGTTTTGAGAGATTTAACCCCAACACAGTATTCAACCCACCATTGTTTCCAGCAGTACAAGTTTTTAAAGATCTTTGTGAAAGGGACTTTGAGAAACTGTGCGACAACCAACACCCTTTAAAATATAATAACATCACACGGGCAGAAAGGGAGGCTTTAGAGACACTACAGAGATGCAAGAATATTATAATTAAGCAAGCAGACAAGGGGGGATGTGTAGTAAAGATGGTTGTAGATAATTACAAAACAGAAGTGGAGAGACAGTTACAGGACACCTCAATCTATAAAAAACTTGCAGATGATCCAACTTGGGATTTTATGTTTAGTATCAATGAGACTATCCACAAAGCATTTGATGAGGGACTGATCAGTGAAAATACGAAAAAATATTTAAAAGTTGAGAATCCTATTAAAGCTACATTTTACGTATTGCCAAAAATACATAAAGATAGACAGAAACCACCGGGAAGACCAATAGTGAGTGGCATAGGTTCATTAACTGAACCCTCACAAAGTTTGTGGACACGTATTTGTGCAAATTGGTTTGTGAATTGCCTTCTTTTGTAAAAGACACTAAAGACATTTCGAAAACATTACAAACGTTAGACCTGGATGATGACTGTTTACCTGTTACCCTTGACACTGAAACATTGTACACTAATGTTCCACACGAGGGTGCGTTAGATGCTGCTGCTTTTCTAAACAGGGATGTAAATTGAAGGGAAGTACAACCTCCCATACTGAGTTTACGCAAACTATTAGAACTTGTTTTAATTAAAAATGTTTTTGTATTTTATGGTTCACTCTACCAGCAAGTGAAGGGCATAGCTATTGGGGGCAACATTGGCAAACTTATATGTAGGCAAATGGGAACAGGATGTGCTATATAACTCTGAGATAAATCCATTTTTGAAAAATGTTGTCTTATGGAAACGCTTTATAGATGATGTAATACTAGTCCGGAGATGAGATAAGAATACCCTGTGTGATTTTATTAGGTTCCTGCATAGTACCAATGAACATGTAAGGTTCAGTTATACTCTAAGTGATACAGAGGTAAACTATTTGGACCTAAGAATCACAAAAGGGGGCATAGGAGATGTAGAAACAGATCTATATCGTAAGAAAACAGACAGTAATACATTACTTTTAGCATCAAGCTGTCACCCTCGCCACACAGTAAATAACATACTGAAGGGACAGTTTTTGAGAGTCAGAAGGCACTGTAGCACTAAGGAAACATTTGAGAAAAGAGCTAGTGAATTAGAGAGCAGACTACAAGACAGAGGATATGCACAAGATGTTATCCATAAAGCTTACACACATGCAGCAGAAAGTAAGAGAACTGCTTTGTTAAGAGACCACACACTGAGTAACAAAGTTTTCATTTTGTAACTACATACTCTGCACATGCCAGAAGAGTGGAAGAGATTATTAAAACACACTGGCATATACTTAGCAGTGAGAGGGGTTTGCAAGAGATAGTGGAGCAGGAATGACAAAGGTTGCTTCCATTGCCAAAATTGTGTTGCATGTAAACATATCAAAAGCTGTAAAACTTTTGAAAATATATGGCATGGATATGAATTTGAAATTGGACAGTGCATTACATGCAACACACAATGGGTAATATACATGGCAAAATGGGTGTGTGGTGCTTTTTACATTGATAAAACTGAGAGACAGTTTAATGTGAGTGTGAACAAACATATAAGGGCCATAGAGAGAAAAGATGATACTTATATACTTAAATATACTTATACTTAGTGGTCACTAATGAAGACATTGAAGAAGACTGGCCCGAGAACTGAACCCTGTGACACCCCATTGGTCACCTCCCTTTCCTGAGATTTAACTCCATTCACTACCACCCTCTGTGTCCTGTTGCTCAGCCAATTTCTGACCCATTGTACCACTTTAGGACCTACTCCTAGACTGCACAACTTGTTTACTAGATTCCTGTGTGGTAAGGTGTCAAATTCCTTGCTAAAATCTAAGTAGGCCATGTCCACCTCCCCTCTCTGATCCACTAACTTGGTTAACCATTCAAAGAAATGTATCAGATTTGCTTGACAAGATCTCCCTTCAGTGAATCCATGTTGTCTTGGGTCTTCTGCCCCACTAGCTTCCAGATGTGCCACAATCCTTTCCTTTAATTCCATGATTTTCCCCACCATTGAGGTAATTGAGGTAAAGCTGACTGGCCTGTAATTTCCAGCCTCCACCTTGCTCCCACTCTTGTGTAGTGGTACTACATTCACCCTCCTCCAGTCCTCCAGCACCACTAACTCCTCCAGTAGTTTGTTAAATGGGGCTGTCAGTGGTGCCCCTAGTACCTCTCTGAGTTCTTTCAGTATTCTAGGATGCATCCCATCTGGTCCCTTTGCCTTGGCCACTTTTAGTTTTGATAGAAACATAGAAACATAGACTTTGATGGCAGATAAGGACCGCTTGGCCCACCTAGTCTGCCCATTTCCCTATCTAGAGGATAAGCTGCAGATCCTATTTAACCAACAGCCTATTTCTTCCTACACCCCACAAAAATTGCCTTATGTCTGTCCCATGCATTCTTGAATTCTCCCACAGTTTTAGACCCCACCACCTCCTCAGGAAGGCTGTTCCATGCGTCCACCACCCTCTCTGTGAAAAAATACTTCCTCACATTGCCCCTGAGCCGTCCCCCTCTATCTTCAAATTGTGTCCCCTTGTTCTTGCACATCTCTTTTTCTGAAAGATGCTACCCTCTTGGACTTTGTTGATTCCACTGAGGTACTTAAACATTTCTATCATGTCTCCCTCTCCCTCCTTTCCTCAAGGGTATACATATTAAGCTCCTTTAGCCTCTCCTCGTATGGCTTCTCTTGCAGACCCTGCACCATTTTAGTTGCCCTCCTCTGAACTGCCTCCATCCTGTCTATGTCCTTGCAGAGATGGGGTCTCCAGAACTGGAGCCCAGTACTCCAGATGGGGTCTCACTAACTGTCTGTACAGGGGGATAACTACTTCCTGTTTTCTGCTGCTGATGCCTCTCCCTATACATCCCAGTATCCCCCCAGCCCTCCCTACCACCTTCTCACATTGCTTGCCAACCTTAAGGTCATCTGATATGATTACCCCCAGGTCCCTTTCCATTTCTGTTGTTGTTACTACCTCCACCCATTGTGTAATCTTCCCCTTGGTTTTTGTTTCCCAGGTGCATTATTTTGCACTTCTTTGCATTGAGTCCTTTAGGACTCTCTCCTCCATGAATGGACTGGTGTCCACCTCCCCCGTGTGTGCTCCTACCCCCTAATTTTGGTCCCTCCCCTTCCTTTGTAAATACTGAGCAGAAGTATTTGTTTAGAATTTCTGCTTTTTCTAGGTCTCCCTCTGCACACTCCCCCACCCTTATTCAACCTCATAAATTGTCACAATCCCTCCATTGGTCTTCTTCCTTTCCCTGATATACCTGAAGAAGGTTTTGTCATCTTCTTTTACTGACTTTGCTATCCTTTCTTCAGTTTACACCATTGTACACCTGACTGCTTTCCATAACTCTTTCTGTTTTGCCTGGTACACTTCCCTGTCTCCCTCCCTCTGTGTTTCCTTGTACTTTCTGAACGCCTGTTTTTTACCCCTAACCTTCCCTGTTACATCTTTTGAAAACCATAGTGTTTGTTTCTTTTTTTTTTGCTTTATTAACTTTACACAGAGTCCTATTGTCTGTGCTAAGGTTCCTTTAAGTGTCTGCCACTGCTCCTCTACTCCTCCTCCTCCTCCTCCTCCTTCCGCCTTTGCCAGTATTTTTCAGAGGTGTTCCCACATTTTTCCAAAGTCTGCCTTCTTCAAGTCCAGTATCTTTACTTTTGAGTGGCTCGACTCTACAACTGTCTTCACCTTAAACCACACTGTATGGTGATCGCTGGTCCCTAGATGGCTGCCCACTGATAGATCCATTATTCTGTCACCATTTGTGAGAACCAGGTCTAATATTGCTCCCTCCTGTGTGGGCTTCTTTACCAACTGTCTGAGGCATGCCCCTTTCAGGGCATCCAAGATGTCTCTGCTCCTGATAGTGGCTGCTGCATATGTGTTCCAGTTAACATCTGTCATGTTTAGGTCCCTCGCCAGAAACACCCTCCCCTTTCTCCGCCATTTTGTGCATTGTTTCCACTAATACCCTGTATATTTCTTCCCCTTGTGCTGGAGGTCTGTAGACAACTCCAGTGTGGATAGTGGTGCCATTTTCCATCTCTGATGTGACCCATAGAACCTCTTCCCCTTCCTATCTTCCTCCTATCTCTGTTGCCTTGAACCCCTCTCTGATGTACTGTACATAGAGCCACCCCTCCTACTTTTTTCCTCTCCCTGTCTCTCCTAAAGATTGTCATTATTATATTATAATAAACACAACCACACAAGATATATATATATGGTTGGACACCACACATGCAAACTTTCAGGAAAATCGGACAAACGGTTGCAAAGTTATTAAAGTGCAAACTTTAGGGTTTAACATAGAAGTGGCCTACCAACTGCAACTATAGCTGCACTACCATGCAGCTATAATACATATATATGTATGTATATATATGTATATATATATATATAATAAGCACAGCAGTGCAAGCTAGTTTAATAGAAATGGCTACCAACCCTAACTATAGCTGCACTGCATAGAGTTGGTAGGCCACTTCTATGTTAAACCCCAAAGTTTGCACTTTAATAACTTTGCAACCGTTTGTCTGATTTGCCTGAAAGTTTGTATGTGTGGTGTCCATCCATAGATCTCTGGATCTGGAAAGTTTCATTCTGGTCAGATGTATAGTTGTGGAGCAGCAGAGCGTCAAATATGTGAAAAATCCTCAACTTTTGTGCAATTCTTTGCCAGGCTCCAGAGAGTGAATGGTGTGCGTGTCTGGCTTCAAATGTGCATTTGTATATGAGGTCTGAGTTAGGATGGTGCCTTTTCAAGATTTGGTGAAAAAATATTAGTCTGTTGAAAAGTTATGTAAGTTTTTCATGTCCTATTTTAGCCTAAGGGAAAATTTATATGGGCGACACAAAGAGTTTCAAGAAAATATTTTTGTTTTCGTGCTCTGGATTTTTGTTTTCATGCTGCCACCATGTTGTTTTCAGTTAGCAAGAGGCAAAAAATATTCTAAATCGAAAAATAGTGCCTCTTGCTAAATGCCAACACTTGTGTTTACCTATTTGGGCATTGAGGAACTTTTCCCCTGGCATCAGTTTTTGTGCAGATAGTCTGGAAATATATTTTTCAAAATTTTTCTACCATTTTGCCATTTCGTTTTTACGAAAACATTTTTTGTGTGTGCGATAATAGCCGAACACAAAATAAGAGGTGGCTCGACCACATATTTTTGCGCACAAACATTTTTTATAATAAGGCATAGGGGTGCCACGAAAAAAAATTTCTTTTCACAAAAGCAATGCTCAAAAACATTGACCCATGTGTTGTTTTCTTTGTCACTTCATTGTGCCAAGGTGGATTGTGTTTTTGGGCTGAAATTTGCAGGGTGACAAGCCCTGGTCCCACAGATGTGCCTTTTGGTAGTTTGGTCCCAAAACATTCAACAGAGCCATAGTTATAGCACTCTGAAATTCAGAAATGTCCCATAGGCTAACATTACGGCACCTGCAGCAACTTTCAATGCCCATATCTTGGAAACAATTTGAGATACATTTAGGTGGGCTAAGCCTGTGTGGAGGTTTCGAAGCCCTGATTACAGCTGTAGTGGAATTTTTTTTAAGTTGCTATGGTTACTGAGATATTGCCAAATAAGTGTTACAAGGGTTCATTTTCAGTACTATTGGGCTGCTGTATAGCTCCATACTTTTGTGTAAGCGGGAGCACAGGGCCCAGAAGGCCCGAGCTCCTATATACACATACCATTATGCCAAAATGGGCAGTGTGAAGGGCGTGCAGGGTCTAGAGGGCCCGCACTCCTACAAACACATACCAGCTACCAGTTACATTACACTTTCTCAAAAAGAAGGAAAATTCATTGCAAAAGATGTCATTAATGCATCAGTTAGGATTGATAGCACAGCGACAAAAGTATGGAAATGTGCTGTTAGGGTAACCTCCTACCACCCCCCAACGCCCCTACCCTCCACACACCAACAGACATTGGGGTGTGCCATGGGGTCATCATGCCTAACTTTCACCCCATTCTCCTATACTGTAGCATGTCAGTTTGCTTATACATGGAATAGGATGAGAGTTGGGCCTGATGACCACATGGCACACCCCGACATCTGTTGATGTGGGAAGTGTGGGGTGGTGGGGGGTAACCCTAACATCACATTTCCATACTTTTGTCACTGTGCTATTAACCCTAACTGATGCATTAACAAAGATTTTTTCTTTGCAAAAAACTGTTAATGCAGACATTAGGGTTAAAAAAGTGCACAAAGACAGGAAATGAAAAAACATTGGGATTTTGGGTCTCCGGAATATTGGCAAATCAGTGATGGGGTCTTACTTGGAGTTGTCAACCCTAATGCCCACCCCTACCCTGGATCAGACAAAGTCAAATGTGATGTCTTCATGCAGGACTCTGCACTCCAACATCATGTGATGGTGACATTTGCATGCCAGCATAGGGTCCCACAGTATAGTAAAAATATGTCTGACTGAGAGTACAGTCTTTACAGTACCCTGTGCTTGTACAGCCATAAACAAATGTATAACTATGAGTGAAGGTGTGTTGGGGGTACACTCATATGCTGTGGAACCATGGTGGATGCACCACTACAGTTAGGGTTGCATTTTAATAACTTTGCAACCATATGACCGATGCACATGAAATTTCCCTACCCAGTCCATGACTGGTGCTGCATGCTGCATCACCTTCCCCATCAGCCTTGTCCCAGTAAACTGGCTCACTGAGTTCACAACTGAACTCAGCTCACTGGCACAGTAAAGCAGCATGTCTTCATAGGTGCAACGGACATCCCTGCAAACAATGTTACATAAATTCTTTGTTTTTTAATATTATGAACACAAACGTTCAACATAGTCTTCTTATGACCCAACCTCATAAACCCCATAGGTGAAAATTTTCAAATCCATGCTGGAATGTCATTCCACACCACAGGTGCAAAGACATGTTTCAGACATGATGTGAAAAATGACAGCTGTACTGTTCATAAGATGGTGTAAAAAATGAGTATGTTGAAAATCTGAAGTCAAAATATTGTAAATTACCAAAGTTATGCACCTGCGTAGAAAAACTTCAATGCACACTCGTAACTTGGCTATTTTTAGAAACTTTTAGTAGTAGTAGTAAAAAGTTTTATTTCTGATATCAGAATCAGGATAACCCAATTTAGCCGAAGCTCATTTTCAATGGGGTCCTACTATACTAAAATATCAGTTACACACTAAAAAATACTATAACATACACATGAATAAGCTCATACAAAACCAGTAACAGATATACAACAAATATATATCACTCAGGTACAACAACTTTTTGGAGAATGTGCAACATTTTCAAGCCATAATCTTAATACATTCCATGGTATTTTATTATTACACAACCTTAAGTGGCCTGGCAAGAAATTCCACAGCCTTGGACCCTCATGTACACAGTAATGTTGACCCTTTACTGTTTTCATAGATGGCACCCTGAAATTTTATCTCCACTGCTGAACGCAGTCCTTCCTTAATATTCCACTCCTCCAGTAATTCTATCAAATAACCAGGTACTTTTTTGAGATAACAGCGGTGAGTCAAATGTAGCACGTGTAAATTATGTCATTCCATCAAAGATATCCAATTTAAAGCTCTATAAAGAGAGCAAGGATGCATATTGACCACATTTTCAATATGGGCTTTTTGGGACCCCACCTCATGAACGCTGGCACTCTCATTTCATTTCATTAATCGGTCCTGAAAGGTGATCTCATGCAGTGACTGTGAAATCACCTTCCATGCCCGGTTAACAAAATGACAGTGACAGTATTCATGAGGTGAAAAAATTCAAAAAAATGGCGAAGATATCACCATACATTCAAAACACCATTGGACATTCCTCGGTTCACAGATTGGCTTTGAAGAGTGCAGATGTGTCCTGGTCCACAGAAGATAATAGCAGATGACCTCAGATGGTAAGTATAGGGTAAGGGGGTGTGGGGCAGTGGACACTCAGTGGGAGGTGGAATGGGGAGGGGATGGCAGCGATGACGAGGGACCATTTTGTTTTTTAGGTAAAAACACATGCTTTTTTTACAGCATACCAGATACCAGAAACATAAATAAATTATTTCAGGAAACTGGGGGTAGGCTCCACAGTGTCCCACACTGCTGGGGGGCATGAGGACTTGCAAATGCCAACACAGGATTGGGCACTCCAACATCGGCACTATTAATTAAACAAAGGGCTGCACGGGGAGGGGCATGCGACACTGGGGGTGGGCATCCCGGCGTCAGAGTATAGCAACTAAAAAACTAAAATAAAGAAGTAAGCAGGGAGACTCACTTCCTGGTGATGTCCAAGGCCGCGCGAACTGCCCAGTGGCTGACCCCCGTTTACTGGTACTGGCACCTCAGTGACATGGAACTGGAATTCAGTGCTGTAGAGGAGGCAGGTCCAATGCAAGGCTTAGAGTTGTGCAACAGTCACAAACGGCAATTTGAGTGGAAACATCTTACAGGCTGCAGGCTGAGTAGGTGCTACATGACATTTGTACTCTGGCTGGAACAACTGTGCTGAAGTCATGCGAGGAGCCCCATTCCCTGCTTATTGGCACTGGCAACACAGTGATACAGAACTGGGAGATAATGCTGGACAGGAGGCAGACATGATGCAGGGCTTGGAGTAGTACATAAGTCATAAACAAGAGTTTGAGCAGAGAGTTCATACACTCTGGCAAGCTGGCTATGTGTTACATGTCACTGGTACTGTGGCTGTGGTGGCTGCACTGAAGTAGTACATAGAGCCCCACTTCCTGATGACAACCCTGGCTGTGCCTACCACCCACCACAGACTCCAGCTTACCAGTACTGGTGGTTTGGTGATATAGGACCAGGAGTTAATACTGTAGAGGAGGCAGACGTGTCATGCACTTCAACCAGCTCCTAACCACGAAATATATTATATGGCAGCAAGGATTGCACTATACGACACAGCTGTCATTTGTTAGAGTGCAACCAGCTCCTAACTGCACAATGCATTATATGGTGGTAAGGGTTGCACTATACGACACAGCTGTCATTTGTTAGACAGCTGTGGCATATAATTCAACCAGCTTCTAACAACAAAATACATTATACGGTACTAAGCTTTATTCGTCAGTTCACAGTTGGGCTTTGAAGAGTGCAGACGTGTCCAGGTCCACAGAAGATGACAGCATAGGACCTCTGGAGGTAAGTATAGGGTAAAGGGGGTTGGGGTAGGGGGTCACTCAGTGGGAGGATAGGGATGGGGAGGGGAATGGCATTGATGACGAGGGATCATTTTCTTTATTTCAGGTTTAAATTTAAAAAAAAGACGCCGGGGATGGTTTTCTTTATTGCAGGTGTACATATACAATTTTACTATTTTGGGACACTGGGGGTGGGCTCCCCAGTGTCCCACTCTGCTGGGGTGTGTGAATATGAAACAAGGGGCTGCAGGGGGCATCTGACATCAGGGGTGGGCATCCCAATGTCAGATTGTACAAATAAATTAATGAATAAATAAATTAAATAAATACACTGCCACCGGGGATTGGGACCTCTGGTGTGCAGATACAGTTGAAGGCAAGCACAGTCAGGATGGCGGGGCTTCAATGACAGTAGCCCCATCCCTGACCTATGAGTCATGACAGCAGCAGGGGTTGCACTATATGACACAGCTGTCATTTATTAAAGAAAGCTGTGTCGTATAGTGCAAACTGCTGCTTTCACAAAAATTCAGTTATGAATAGATTCTTTGAACTGTGAATGCTCAGAAAGGACCGATTTTATCAACTATATTAAAAACTACAGAACAACGGTACCTAAAAACCACAAAAGCACACACCTTTGACCAAGCTTTATCAAACCTGAACATTTCAGGTTTAAAAGCCTCATATTTATTTATTTATGAGGTGATAAAAAAAGTCTTAAAAGTTTCAAAAATGAAGACTTTTGCATTTTTTTGGATCTCTGTAACTTTGCCTCCCCTGAACCAATATACATGAAATTTACTGATTCAAGAGATCTGGGCACAGAGAATGAGCATTCCAAATTTCATGTTAATCGGTTGAATGTGGGCAAAGTTATTAAGGTGCATAAATTTGGGTTTAACATAGAAGTGCTCACACAACCCTAATATACAGGAATATATATAATATATATATATATATATATATATATATATATATATATATAAAAATACATATATAAACATACAGATAAGTTAGCCAGGATGAAGTGCAGTGTCACAGGTTTACCGTATGACAAAAGGGACTAATTCCCATTAAAATTACGTTGTTTACTGCAGTAACTCTACTGCAGAATTCTGCAGCACTGCACTTCATCCTGGGTAACTTCACTGTAGATATATATATTCATTGCAAAAAACTTCATTAATGCAATGGTTAGAGCTGTTCCACAGTGACAAAAGCAAGGAAATTTTCCCCCCTTCCCCGCACGCACACCCACACATGGACACACACACAACACACATACAAGCACGGTACGGTATAATGCAACACAACCAATCAGAAACACACCATAAGGTAACAGAAGGAACATACAGCTCTGTAAACATACCACAAGAGGCATCCATCATCATGTTTCAGCAACTGAATAACTTCTGCTGCCATCCCAGTGTCTTGGGGGGGGTACACAAATATGGTGTGCAGCCATATAAGATGCCCACTGCATATACTCTATACTTCTATGCAGAATGTGGTTAACACATGTACATCAAGCATTGTCATTAATTGTGTATGTGACTTACATACAAAGAAGACAACAGAAGAAGGCCATTTGATCTATCAAGTCTGCATGTACTGCAGGGTACACAGCATGAGCTAATGTCCCTGCCCTTCCTCTCCACTGCTCCCATCCTCTCTACCAATGACCCTTACTTTCCACCTATGCCTATCATAGCCTCTCTTAAACCTGCCCACTGTCTTCAACATGGTGACCTCTTCTGGTAGTGCAGTCCAAGTTTACATCACCCTCTCAATGAAGAAGTGCTTCTTGATCTCTCTCCTAAACCTCCCATCCTCACGACTTGGCATGATAGCTTACCCCGTACTCCCAAAACCTAATAAATGTAGTCTTACCTTATTGATAAATCTGCACTATTGTTTCATGACCATATGGCATATATGTACTAAATGACAGAGAGCGAAAAAATAACACTAGAGTACAAATGTCTATCAAACATGCTTATTGGTAGACTCAGTAACAGTACAGCATGGCAGTTGCAATGTTGTTTGAATACTGTACTAAGACTAACAATCATATTGTTGGTGTGAGGAATTCTGAATAAGACTAGCATAACATTTTGTCAATACAGTGCCATGAGATAGATAGGAGGGGTTTATAAGGCTCAGATGTCATGACAGTGGGATGACATGGTACTAAACATTTTATTTTGACTGGATAATTCAGCCTACCCATGTATTATACAGATAGATATGAACAGTGTCTTCTCAACATTCTGTAATATTATCTCATTGTATGGATGAGAGTCCATGGCACAAAAGACAGTGCACTCCCACTCTTACATTGCCATAGCACAACAGACTGTACATCTAATGTTGTACACAATATTCCTCCATCTAAGCAATGCAAAAGTTTCCATAAATTTTTGCACACCATGTGGGTGTACCCCCCCAAGACACTGGGATGGCAGCAAAGTTATACAATTGCTGAAACATGGTGATGCATGCCTCTTGTGGTATGTTTACAGAGCTGCATGTTCTTTCTGTTACCTTCTGGTGTGTTTCTGATTAGTTGTGTTGCATTGCACCGTACCGTGCTTGTATGTGTCTTGTGTGTGTGTGTGTGTCTGTGTGTGTGTGGGGAGGGGGGGAGGTGGAGTTAGGGTTGAAAACCTTAACGCCGAATTTCTGCACTTTTGTCACTGTGGAACAACCCTAACTGTTGCATTAATGAAGTTTTTTGCAATGAATTTCCTTACTTTTTGAGAAAAAATTTCAAAATCTTTACCTTTTTTTTTTTCTGTATACCAGCACTGTAAAGAGTATCATTATAACAAATGACATCTGGTAAATAGTTATACAGAATACTGGATGGGCAGCTATCCACAACCAATGTGTTTTGCTACATATGGGTTCTGATTCCCTCCGCCCTCAAGAGAGAAGCTCAATAGGTTCATAGAAACATAGAGGTTGACAGCAGATAAGGACCGCAAGGCCCATCCAGTCTGCCCATTTCTTTTTCTACCTTATAAATGTGCCATCGGCCTTTGCTGTGTCAGTGGCCTATCTATTCATACTCATCTGTATTGCTCCCTCATGCCTAACCCATGCCTGTTTGAAGCCCTGCTCTGTATTTATAGCCACCACTTCTTGAGGTAGGCCGTTCCATGCATCCGCCACTCTTTCTGTAAAAAATAATTTCCTCACATTCCCCCTTAATCGGCTTTCCTCTAAGCTCATGCTGTATCCTCTTGTCCAGCTATTTTTCTTATATTTAAACATGTTAGACTCTTTCACCTTGTTAATGCCCTTAAGGTGTTTGAATGTTTCGATCATATCACCTCTCTCCCTCCTTTGCTCAAGGGTATACATATTGAGCTCCGTTAATTTGTCCTCATATGTCTTCTGATGCAGTCCCTGCACCATTTTGGGTTGCCCTTCTCTGGACTGCCTCAATTTGTTTAATGTCCTTGTGAAGGTGTGGCCTCCAGTACTGCATGCAGTACTCCAGATGGGGCCTAACCAGTGTCTTGTAAAGAGGGTTTATTACCTCCCTCTTATGACTTGTGATACCCCTACTAATACACCCTAACATCCCCCTAGCCTTACCTACTGCTTTAGAGGTCTGCTTGGATGATTTCAGGTCATCGGTGATGATGATGCCCAAGTCTCTTTCTTCCTTTGTGACTGCCAGCAACTCCCCCTCCCAGCCTATAGGTGGCTTCAGGGTTTCTCTTCCCTATGTGCATGATCTTGCACTTCTTTGCATTAAATCCCAGTTGCCACTCTTCTGACCATTTTGCTAGTTTATCCAGATCTCTTCTCATTCTGCCCACCCCATCTGGATCATCTACTCTGTTGCAGATCTTGGTGTCATCTGCAAATAGACAAGCCTTACCCTCTAGTCCATCTGCAATGTCACTAATGAAGATATTGAAGAGGACTGGCCCCAGGACTGATCCCTGAGGTACCCCAATTGTGACTTGCATCTCTTCTGACTGTATACCATTTACTACCACTCTCTGTTTTCTGCCTGTCAACCAGTTTGCCACCCAATTGACCAACTTTTGACCCACCCCGAGCCTACCCAGCTTATTTATCAATCTTCTATGTGGAACAGTGTTGAGGTTCATGGTAATCAGAACCCTGAAGTGGCAAAACACACTGGTCGTGCATAGAATTGCTTATCCTGTATTTTTAATACTGCATAGTACTGTGTGAAATATGTGTTTCTTAGTTGTTTTGTTTTCAAACTGAAACTGACTCATACATTCTTTAGATGTTCTGGAATGCTGTCGTACCATAGAAGGGTAGAATAACACTCCATGACCTTTCAACCGTGGCACTATAGCATTTTCAAAGGGATAGAATTCTACACAGAACAGTACTCCACTATACACTATGAATTTTTCTTTTTTTTTCTTTAATATGATTAGGACATGTCATAGCTGACTGTAACTTGGCTTCATCCCCCCTCCCCACCCTGCAACCCACTGCAATACCTCTCTTTAGAAACACACCATGTGAAACAATCATCTGAACAGGCAACTGCTCCGTGGCCAGTCCCCTGGAACAAGTACAGTACCCCCCACCCGCACCACTCTACAATTACTCTCTTTAGAAACATAACATATGAAGCATTGTTCTCAACACACACTTGTTTACCTCTGTTTGCTGAAGTGATGGAATCACATTCCCATTACCTTCGTAGTCTGTCACAAATCCAATTATGAATGCATACATCTCTACATACACTATACATAAGATTAAATGCATTGCCTACTTGACACATATTGTACAGACTTTCATGAAGACACAATACCCAAGATGCAGAGGATAAGGTTTAAAAAATGTATTTAAGAAACTCTAATTTTAGGTGTAGCCGAACTGGGTGGTTGTTCATGGGATGGGTGAAAAAACAGTTCTCCCAACACTACACGAAAATTCTGTTGTGATTTTGATGTTTGTTTTTGTTCACCATCAACACACAACACATATGCTCCTTTTAATAAAAAAATATATTTTTTGTTATTGAAGACAACTAAAGAACTATATTGCCAGCATAATTACATAAGAATGTTAGTTGCGATGTTAAACAAGGTATTACATAATGGTCAAACTAGTAATCTATCATTTAGTCTTTAAAAGCAATTTAAAGAAATATGATTTTATAACTTTATTTACTATTTTGAAGAAAAACTTTATTTGCAAAGGTTGTAGAAATAGTAAGGCTAATTTCTAATGAACATCAAATACATTGTCTTCATATTTACTTAATTACATTACTACATTAGCATTACACTTATATTGTTTTTAGACTCAATATAATAGTTCAGATATATAGTTAATTACTTTTTTCATACTTAAGTATTGTCAGTAACAGTAAACAATTTTATGTTACAGTCCTATGAGTCAATATATATTTCTAACTTTTACTGTAAATAAACCTAATCTACACTTATGTACATCTTATTTAGAAGTAAGGTTACTATACCTATTTACCACAACAGTACTTTACAGTATTAAATATATTTTATATTGCTCTAAATTTCATAGATAGAGTATATCTTTGAAAAGGACAGCCCTTTGAAACCACAGCTAACAATAAACTACAACTTATACATATCAATAAGTCTGGTACACTGCATCAACACATTCATACCAAAGACTGCATTAAGAGTATGCACTTTTAATAGCACAATGCAGACAGGATCATCAATGCTTTATTGTGTACATATATTAATCACACAAATAACATACTGCAGAGATATTGTTGTACTACAGATTACTTACAGAAATGAGTGTACTGTTATTATATCAGACACTGCATGAAACATATGTTGTGAATTAACAATTTCTTATCCTACTCAAATGGTACTGTTCATGTTACCACATGACAGCACACAGGATATACGGAAAATATAGCTGGAGTTTCAAAACTGCATAGTTCAGCATTTGAGAAATATTACTTGAACTGGAAAAGTCCTCATCTGACCCCTCAATAAAGGCAATCCTATAAAAAAGTAGGAACATACCAATAGTTTGCGTTGTGGCACAGAAGTGTACAACCATTACTTCATAAAACTCTTAAAGTATTAATTGTACAAATCTACACATACTGTAGATACATATATGCATCCATATACAGCAATGAATATACATTTCTGCACATGCATATACATACATATCAGCAGCAGTAATACGCTGAACAGCACTTAATGTAATGCAATGACATTAAATGCTTGGATAGTGACATAGCACAACACTAACAGGAAAGCATGCACAACAACAACACATTTTTTGTTGTCCTTTTTTTTCAAATAAACAAAATAGCAATGAAAGCAGTATCAGTACAACACTAAGCTCAATTTCAGAAGTGTATACATATATACAACACTGCGTCATATTTTGGTGGTTTGTACAGTCATGTCCAATGAATCAATGCTTTCTCCATTAGAGGAACATATCATGCAGCCATATGTCTTGTTACAGTTCCATTGCAGTATAAACCCATGACATTATCAAAGACAAAGCCATAGAGTAATCAACAATGATGTAACTACATGTGTCAAGACATAACTTACTTTCTGGCATGTAGGTGATATCCAGCACCTTCAAGTCTGCTTGGATTGTGCAAGTGTCAGTCTTGTAAGTCAAACCATCAAGGTCAATCATGTTAGAGTATAACAGGAGAAGGCATAAAGGCTTTACCTGCTACCAAGTCTCAAAGAAATTTGCTATAAGCACAAATCATTTTTCATATCACTGAATAACAGCTGAGATATGCAAACAGAGTTCCACTGTTCATTACTCATTTGAATGTAACAGCACACTCAAGTCAACTTGTTAAATACGGAGTCGCAATGCGAACTCGTATTACATGGCGTCACAGTAATATATCAAGAATACTATATACTAAATGAGTTGTAGTAATCTTGTTTGTCTTGGCATAAGCAAGAAGCAGTCACAAAAATTGATTTGGAACACACATGAGTGTTAAGAAGCAGCAACTTAGTCAACAAATAGGCACCACCAAAGCTGCCTGAGCCTTCAAATGAAAGACTCAAAGGATTGGCAGACATCAACTAACTTTTCAGTGACAGCCATGAAGCAGTTGCTTTAGGGGGGAAAAGTTAGAATCAAGCAGCACCTTTCAACCACATATACAAAGATATTACTTACTGGCTGTCAAATGAGTACTGCCCAGCACCCTCAAGTTTACTTTGACTGTACTCATGGCAGTCATATTAGTAAGCACATCAAAGTTACATATGTACGATGTTAGAGTAAAACACATACCAGCTTCTACTGTTAGCAATTAGCAAAATGAGTTTCCTATGTACACAAAATGAGTGTGAAATCTGTATGAACAACAGACCATGTAAAGAACTCAAATCAATGTAGTCTATTTGTGTGGTGATATAATAGCACCATAACTAATCATACCAAATGTGACATACTTCATACAACTGGAACAGAGCCTATAAAAGGTTCACAGTAGTACTTGAAGGCCACAACAGTCTGTGTCATTAAAAAAAACACATAGTGCTGTCATCACATTTAAAAAGATGACCATAAAAGCACTACTATATATATATATATATATATATATAGTTTCTTGGGTAACAAAGATTAGCAATACATATTATTTATACCACTGTCTATCACATTGTAGTAGTCAACAGGTCTGCCTTTAAAAAATTACTCCTCAATACGTTGAGCAGTATTTGTGTTGTGGAGAATGATTACATATACATCTTTTAGATTTTTCAGTAATCGTTCTCTCATGGTGCACACTGCATCATTACACTCTACCCATCCACTTCTAAATCTATGCCATGTGACATAATGTCCTGCATGAATAGAAGGTCCATGATGGAAATGATAGCATGTGTGTCAAACTGAGTGCCTGAGAACATAGTTCTTCCAGCAATGAAATCAGTGATCGGTGTCGTGACTTTCATGCCTTGAGAGTTGAAATGCTACAGTACAATCATAATATATGAAGAGAAGTAAGTCACTTTCAAAGAACAGACACTGCTTCACCCACATCTGTGACACAGCCAACCAGTGGCAGCATTCCTAAACAATCTATGGAACTTAACAGATGTCTCTTCAGGAACATAGACAGATGGCCATAGCATGTCATTAGTTGTCTGAGACTTTATGTACCCACATGACAAACAAGTGTACTTGCATAAATAATCAACAGTAAAATGCTCTCTAAGTTGAATGCCATCATCTGCCAAGCTATTCATAACACCCATCACAAACTCAGTCACATCCTGTTGGGCATTATCAAGAAACACCTTTAGCCCAGCATAGTTGGACAGAGTAAGTTGTAGAGGAGTCAAACTCTGCAAGCTAGGTGCTTCCTCTTGGCTACCTCTTATAACTCTTTTCAATGCATCAGAAAGAGTTGTAGACCTTGCAGCACTCAATACATGAATGAACTCTGGCATATGCAGAAGTGCTTGCATTGCAGCACTGGCATAGCAGTTCACTCCAGTGCTATTGTCAAATATTTGTAGTTTCTCAATGACAATAGATTTCTTTGTAGGTGGAGACCTGACCTGATCAGCAAATGGCTGGTTACCACACACACACCAGTTGGTGAAGAAAGTGATGTTTTGCTACATTTCCTTTTCAACTTATGTGTTGCATCCATCGGTATATCTTACATGGTCATGTATCTAGGAACAGGAATCAGAGATGCAGTGGGTTGGTACAGTGTAGGTAACAGATTGTATTCCACAATACATTTAACATCGGCACACACCTTATTGTCTGCAAGATTTAATATATGCAGCCCTGAAAGTGATCTCATGTGTGACAAAGCAACATATGACATGCCATCTTTGAAAATTCCATTTTCTATGTCAACAATGGCACTATCAAGGCTACGTCCTTGTGATTTGTGAACGGACATAGCATAAGCAAAACACAGTGGAAACTGTTTACATGTCACATAAATGTCCTTCACAGTTTGAAATCTGACAGTGGTTCTGTCTATTGAGAAAGCAGTATCACAATTATCACATTTCACTATTACAAATTCAACAAATGTGTTCTGCACATTGTGCTGAAAGTCAAAAATGTAGCCCATAGCTCCATTCACCAACCCACGATCCACATCAAGATTTCTTCAGAGCATAACATGTGCATTCTTGCATAGCATTAATACAGCTTCCAAACCAGCAGAGCATGACACATCACTCATCAGCTCTTTCAGTCACTCAACCATTTTTGTTACCATTGTACGTCTTAGACTAACACCATCAATAGCATCTAGTGATGTAAGAGTGACAATAGATTGCTCTTCTCTTTGTAACATGATCTGGTTGAACTCAGCAAATTGTTTCAGTCTCAGCAATAAACTGATAATGTGTTGACCACTGCTCTGTACCTGTGCAAACAGGTTACATGCATCCTGAATAGATGTCTCTCTGGTACTGATAACATGTTGCCTTAGCATTTGTAGATGAGAAGCTGATAAGCTACAAAATCAAGCTTCATCAAGTAATTCTTTGTAAGACATATCACCTCTCTGTCTCATATTCTGGAATAGCTCAACATAAGAGAAGAACTCCCAGAGATTTACTTCCACCTATACATCCTATTGTTTTCTTAGCTACTTCCACTGAAAAAGTGCAGAAAACATGTCGGTCATTGAGAGGAGCCAGCTGGAGAAGATCTCCAGAGACAACAATGTTTTTGCCACCAAATGGAACATCATCATCACTTCCCACAATCTCCTGTAGGCATAGGTGAATGTATGTAAGGAGAACATTGGAAACCATACTGATCTCATCTATGATCAGTGACTCCATCTTGTCAAACATTGACCTCAGTTCAGTAGCAACTTCAAAAGACAACTTTCTGTACTCTCCAGTTTTACCACGTTCAACTGGTAGCATAAACAGTCTATGGAGAGTGACGCCACCTATGTTGTAAGCTGCTAGACCCGTTGGAGTAGATACAATGACAGATGTAGCTATATCAGCGAGAACACTTACACCTGTACTTATTGCCTCAATCAAAAAGCTTTTCCCAGTGCCAGCAGCACCACTGACAAACATCCTAACCACTTCATGTTTGTCACAGGAACACTCCTTCTTATTGAGTTTCACAGCATGTTCAATGGCATGCATCACTGTCGCATACACAACTTCTTGATAGCTATTCAATTCATCAACAATGTTCACAGATTTCTCTGTGACGTACATACTTTGCTGCATAGCACTTTCTACCTCTGACATTAACACAGCTGGGTCATTTGCAAGCAGCAGAGCACCAAGTGTTCCTTCATCCTCAGGATCAACCATATACTGTGAGTTACCTAGACTATCAATTGCTGCCTTGCTTTCTCCAGCTGATCTTTCTCAATGTCAAGTCTCTGTATATATCTGCTTGACAGTTCACTTTTGAATGAATCATAGGTCAAGTTGAACTGTTCCTCATAACTGTCAGATGAACCTTTCAAATCACTTTCTTCTCTCCAAGGCCTAAACAGAAGTAGAAGAGCAAAATAGTAATGTTCTTTACTTTCTGTTGAACTCAGTGTCAGTTTACAATGGTCAATCAACCACGATTTGTGCCTCTTTACCAGAGATCCATCCAGATCTAACACCTTGTATAGGTTCTTCTCAGGCTCAGAACAAACACCCCATTTGAAGTCATACCATTGAGCAACTTCAAACAAACATAGATCATCCATTACACTATGGTGCTGTGGATAGTAGTGATCAATCAAGTTGCTCTTCAGAATGTTTGTAGATGTTGGCCTCATAGCAGCAAGGTCTTCAATCTCAGCATGGCTTTTACATGATGTCTCTTCTGTTTGTAGTTAACATTCAAGTAGTGAATGGACTCAGACTTCCCATGTAAGGTGCTCACTTGCTTCGTATGCTCCACACTCATGGTGTGAAAGAGTTCTCAATCCATGTGACCACAGTCTAGAAGAGATAGACCTATTGCAATTGGATAAATCTTCCCACAGTTCTTGCAAGCATGTCTGCTCATGCTTAGTGATATATGAAGTGATATATCTCACCAAAGCCACTGAATTGTCAGAAACATACTGAACATCAGTGTTGTCCTGCCACATCAACAACAGAGAAGGGCTATAGTCATTGGTGTAGACTTCAGACTCTGTGAGGTAGTTCATACACCCGTTTAGTGGACTTGGCCTTCAGATGATGTCGCATAGCAGAGAAGACATTATTCAGAGCTGCAGACATGCAGACTCATCTTGGAAACCCAAAACGACACCTCGTATACCAGTTCCTTCTGTTTTTCACCTTCCAGTGACAGTATTTTCTACACAAGTGTCACTTAAATTTTTGTACCAACTTCCAAAGTGTTGCACTGTCACATTTATCTGGAATCTGGCATGTCACATATCTCATGATAAAGTTATGAATGTCAGCTGTCTCACTGTCACCAATCCGTGAAGCATCTTTTATCCACAGTAACGTCTATGTGCGGTGCTCCATGAGCTTGATACTCCACCCTCCAAAAGTAGTGTTCAGCAAGCCCAAGAGGTGGATTAGTTTTGGACAATATTAATCTTAAGGGTGCCTGGAACTGGTGCAGAAAGTATCATGACACTGACATTGGATACAAAGAACACCTCTCACCAAGAGTCATGCTCTGCATGTCATCAACATCAGAGTTTGCCCATCTGAGAAGGTCAACCAAGTCATCCCAGTAGTATTCTGCACAGCTTAGTGTGATGAACCATGCTGTTGGAGCAAACTCCCTCAGACATGCACATCATCTCAGAGTGCCGTCTGTACCGATATTCTTTAGTACCACGCTTACTGGACAGAACTGAAGAAAGATTAGCTTATAGTGCTTCATCTTTCTTCTCCAATTTCTGTATCATCTGTGCAGCTGTCATATTTGTGAATTCTGTGCCAATTTGCAATGTGTGTGCAATGCTTGCAGACAGAATACTAAGTTTGCTCTCCCACAGAAGATGAAACAGGTATGACATGTTTCTGCAAAATTTTCCATCTGAATGCAGAAGTCTTGAACTTCTGTTCTCAGCTAAAGGAACCCAAACTTCACCATTGTCCAGGCACCCACCTGTACCATTTGGAAACAGATCTGGGAAGCAATGTGCCTCAAGCGTACTCTCCCAGATGCTGACAGGATTGCCCTCTACCTGTTTCATCTGGTACAATTCAATGTTATCAACAACTGGATCCTTCCTGTGCAAAGGGGGATAGTAAACTGTTCATACACATTCTCTTTTGTGGCAATTTCTACCTTTTCAAGCATAGCCTTTGGACAGTCAGACATATCAACTTGCGTCCGAACATCAGGAAATGTGTCTATGTCAATGTCAGCATAGAAAGAATTATGCTGCTGCAGGTATCTCAACGCACGTTTGACATTCTCAGCATCCACTATGTCCTGCCATATTGTTTTGGACTTAGTTGAAACACCATTCACCAAAATGACAACATTATTATCCCTAGAAATGGTGTTTACATTCTCTTACAATGGCAAAGGTAGATACATAATAGAGCCCTTCAGTGATCGAATCAGCTCTTTTTTTTTGGCAGATCTTTCATTTTTGTGTTTAATCTCACTATGGTTTGAAATGGCTTCATTGTTTGAATTAAAATTCTCTCAAACAAATTTAAGCTAGCAATCTCCACAGGGGTCATATGAACTTCCATACCGTTTAGTATAGGCCAAGGTGGCAAAGTGTCACACTTTATCTTCCGATGACAGTATGTACATAGTGACACTGCATCCAGCAAAGTAAAGTCTGTCTTTAATAGCAGATGCACAATACGACGACCCCACATCTTGTGCCAACATGTGATACTGTACAGGTCTACAGTGCCACACTGTTCTTTGTAAAACAGTGGCTCACAAGATGCACAAACAACGTTGAATTTCTGAGTTTTGCTTATTTCAAATTTAGCAATCTCAGTTCCAAACTTCAGTAGCAGCTGTGACTCCTGCACTGTGCCAATCTGTGTCACATCTGTACTATCATCAGTATCAATAGTTGTCCTCAATGTATGCCTTTGTTGCAACTCTTTAACAAAGTCAATGAGTCCATCAACATATCTACCATTTAGCAAAGACTCAAAGCGAGTAACGTCTCACACAGTTGATCTCACACAATATAGTTGTTGCACAGATCTACGTATACCAGAGTGGTGCACAGCTATCATGTGAAAATGATGGAATATACTGTTGCATGCGCCACTTTGCAAACAAGCAAGTAAATGCCCCATGAGGCCAGTATGAGGCCTAATATCACACTTGTCAATATTGTCAAACAATTTGTGTCTTACACATCTCTTTGTGCCTAACAATGTCAGTAGAAAGTTTTCGGTTACAAGTATTGATTCTTCCCTAACATTACACAGAGTGTCACAGGGCCACTTCTTGACATGTGACTTCCACTGTGTTACGTTCTCATAAGTGACATTTTCCTCATCCAACACATTGTTATCGTTTGACACAAGTAAAGCACTCTGCACTTTTCCACATATATCCAATGTCAAAGTAACATTTGTACTGTGAACATTGTATGTTTCCTCCCAGAAAAATGCTTCAGAATGTTCAGAGTGCCTCCAGTTCCATTGAAACACAGTACAAAAATGCTCTCTGTTTAAGTGTTCAAACCCAATTAGTCTATTCCTCATATCTGCAATCTCTGCAGTCAATTTATCAATAGCTGTTATCATGACAGCCCACAATTAAGAGTGCACAGTCATTCCTGTTGTATATTGGCAAAGCGTCTTGCTCTCAAATGAAGTTTCATGAGAGAAACTTTGTTCTTAACTTTTTTACCTTTCCACCTTATGACTGCTGAGATGACATGTTCAATCTTAGCAGCATGTACTATTCTGTTAAAGAATTTTGCTTTGTTGTAACATCTAGTGCCACAACTGTCACTGACACCATTTCTGTTGCCTGTAACAGTCCTACCACTAATTGCCTCATGTGGCACAAGCACACGTCTTTTGTGTGCCACACTTTTTTCCTTACCATTCCTGAGTGGCAGTTTACCACTGCACACACATTTCTTCACATCTGTGCATTTTTTTGAAACTGTAGAAGAAAATGAGGAACAGTGAGAAATTTTAATTGTGTGGAAAGTAACGGATTTCTCATCACGACATGAGACAGAGCCACCAATATACCTACTCTACTTTTCACGTGGCTGCATTTTGCATACAATAGTCATAGTTTTAAGTCTTCTTGAACTATTCACTCTTCCCGTTTTTAGAGCTGCACCTAAGGAAAAAAAACATAGAATAGATACTAAAGCATATATACAATCTACAGCACAATCCATATTACATACTAAGTACTCATTTACAGAAAATAACCAATAAGAATATACTCTGCAACTCATACAGCATACCAACATCATAAGTCACAGTACGTAAATCATTTTCTGACTTACACTGTTCTGTGCACCACTTAAAATTAAACACTGTTCTGTGCACCACTTAGAATTAAACAATCATGCATGACAGGGTGTGCGTTGTGCTGGGATAACTTCATGCTTGGGTGGTTGGGCACGAGGTCATAGGCTGAGTACGTCCAACCTCCCAGAATTGAGGTTATCGCACCACAACCCACACGTTGGAGTGCATTATTGCTATAATACAATAGCACATTGTTATACAAAATAAAGAAACATTTAAAGACATACACATTGGCATAGACTGCATCAGCTGAGTGACACTGCTGTCTTAGTCATTCCTCAAAAAATTCACACTTGTACATTAATCAATAAGTGAGCTAGTTTAGTTAATTAATAATCAATTAAACAAATAAATCTTCATTACTACCTGAGCCACACAATGACACAGTTGAGTGTAGCAATCTTTATTTACAAGCTAGGAGTGACAATGCCCTAGTACCTTGCAAACATGACAAAGAAAATACATGTTTAAAGCAAATTAATTGGGAAAAGTGAAAAAACATGTCACAAACAAGGATTTTGCTGCCTCACAAAAGACAATCCTTGACCGCACAAGTCGCAGTCAAGGAATTTGCACACTCGTGAAACAGGATTAAAAAAATTATCCAATTTCAAAAAACAAATAAATAATGTATGACAACGATGTATGTAGCGCTCAGAATCCACCTCAAATTCTGACAATCTTTGGCATTTTTTTCATATTTTTTTAAAAATAAAAACACATGTCCCAAGACACTTTCACACGATAACCATGCAGCTAAGGATTTTGTCCACTCACAAAAGATAATCCTTGACCACATGAGTCATGGTCAAGGAATTTGCATGCTCATGAAACAGGATTTAAAAATGTTTCCAATCTCAAAAAAAACAAATTAGAAATGCATACCAACAATGTATGTAGCACTCATAATCCAGTTCATAACATTTTTTATAAATGATGACGATTTTAAACTATTTTTCAAACTTTGTAAATAAAAATATATGTCTTGGTATCGTTACTCATGATAACCTCACGGCCAAGGATTTCGCAAGTTTGTGAAGCATAATCCACGTCCACATGAGTCGCAGTCAATAATTTTGCATGCTCGCGGACAAGGATCGTAAAAAAAATTTTTTAAACAAAAGCACATTAAAACTATTAAATGGCTAGCATGCAACACACATATCTTAGTCAATAGTATACTATATGAGACATCTCAGTTTTAACTCAGTTAACAATTTAAAAAAATGTAAACCCATGTAACAGTTCAGTTTGGTACCAAAACCTCCTGGTCAAGGATTCTGTCACATCATAAAGCAGGATCCATGTCTGCACGAGTCGTGGACAAGGATTTTGCATGCTTGCAAAAGATAATCGCTGTTGCTTTTTTTCATATTTAAAATGTTAGCAAAAATATAAATGAATGTTTTCTAATGAACCAACATGTTACAGAGCGTACAGAAAAACAGCCACCTTAATTTTACATGTACTTTTTAATTTACAACAATATATGTTTTAAGCTACCCTTTCTTCTGCAATAACCTCGCGGTCAAGGATTTTGCTAGCTCAAGAAAGAATCCTTGTCCGCACGAGTCATGGTCAAGGATTTTGCATGCTCACAAAAGAAGATTTGTAAAACAACAGGAAATGAGCATTCTACACCAGTAGAAACACAAGAAACAACAGGAAGTCAGCCATCTTGGATCCTAGGCTCCGAGCTGCAATGAAAACTGCTACCAAATGTAAGTAAAGTGTTCTAAACATCATACATTTTAAACATGTATATCTTAATGGTTTGACATCAAATTTGTATATCTCAAAATTGGAATTTGTGCTCTTTTAGATGATATTGTGCATATTTATGTGTTTTGTGGCATTCTGGCTGAAAACGCACTTAAAAGCAAGCATACCTCATGATTTTACTATGATGCATTTTTTTGTCTCTTCATGCATGCCACCCATAACATTTAACCAAATGCATGAATCTCTATGGAAGGTTAATGCATAAATACCTATTTCTGTGCTGTTGCAGATATTCAGTTTATGTACTTAGAAAACTATTGCATTTTCAAACTGCAGTACTTAAAAGGGCAAGATGCCAAAACTCACTACAGTGTTTGTATTTCTTCTAAAGTAAGTTAAACACTGCTCACATGCAGCAGTTTATTAAATCTTAGAATGTAATTCAGCAAACCCTAACCTGTACATGTAGTCACCATATTAAAATCTATGCTGCTGGGTGATCTTTATAAGATAGCTACCCAGTGCTGTATTTGATTTTAAACAGTACATTATTTCTCAGGGCCACACCTATCATATCACCTGTTTTACTGATTTTATTTGACTTACTTAAACCTCACAGTAGGACTTGCAATAACTGTTATTGTTAAAAGTCTTGTGACAAAGCAATTTCAGCCAAATATTTTAAAAACGCACAGTTACAACATGTCAGAAGCCTCATTTAAGTAAGCATGCATAGAGTTGCTCTTACCACTCAGAATGCCAGTTCAAAAAGAGAAGGAATCCAGGCACAGTGTCACAGTATAGGGAAAACAGTGGCCAATAGAAATGTACAATGTTGACAAGTCACAGCAGATAGCAAATCAATGAGCAGCATTATCCCACCAAAATAAAAAGAATGTGTTATAAACAAATGGTCAATAGCCAACAATTTTATAGACACAACAAGTTGCAGTAAGCACTGCTAACCAATGGTATGTGTGCATAGTATCTGTTGCTACCTGATACAGCATTTCTTCCCCACTATCTGTCTTATGCTATTACAATAGTAGTCATTTGCTTCAAGACTGTTCAGAGAGAGACACATTTCTGATAGTTCTCCACCTGAAGGATTACTGATTTATATTCAGAATGGCAGAAAGATCCAGAGTCAGTGTGTGGATTGTGGGGAGCAGCCTGTTGAGAAGGGCAGCTGCATTTAGTAGAGCAAGCTATTTTGGCAATAACTTGCAGCTACCAAATTGCAATGCATCTTGGTTTGGGAATGGTGGCATGAGGTGGGAGCAGCTCATGCCAACCATGTACAGTACCACTCACTGCAAAACACCCTGAACCAGACATACTCCTCATCCACTTTGGAGGTAACGATTTGGGTTACAAAAGGGCAGTAGATTTGATAGAAGCTGCACACTCAGATTTGTAGTGTCTTATGGAGATGTTACCTGCTTGTCAAATTCTGTATTCAGATATTACACAGCAGACAATCTGGAGAGGCAAGCAGTACTGTCCTGCACTTGAAAGATCACTTCATAAGGTAAACATCCAAATATCTGAATTCCTTCATGCTATGGGAATGCACACTATATGCCACCCCAAAATGTGTTATTTTAAACATTGCCTATATCTAAAAGATGGTGTGCATCTCTCAAATGCAGGCAACACATATTATGTTGGGGGCCTCCCAAGATGGCATTCTGGCACTTCTCTGAATGTGTACCACTATATATCTGCAGCACATACTCCGTGACAGAACCAAATGGCTCTTTTAAAAGCCATATAATTTGATAAAAAAATAGAGAAACCTAACATACACATAACATAGAAATGGTGCCACATAAGAGCCGGCTGTGGGGGTGGTGTCTCAGTGGGTGATACGGTGAGGAGGGAATGCAGTGGACCACCACAGTTCCTCAGAAGGGCGGTTATCACAATATGGTTAGCATGGGGATGGGTGGGGGGAGGGGGACTCTGTTATATCACCAGGGATCTTACAGGTGTTCAGTACAGGGTTCTGTGCTATAGGCAGGGAAGGGACGCCACTATACCAGTAGGATTTGCCACATTAGTAATACCATGGCTTTTGTGCTACAGGCAGTAGTGGGTTTTTTTTTTGGGGTGGGAGGATTGGATGACAAGGTGTGCAGACTACCATGTTGGTCTACACAGTATGGCAACCTGTGTGTGGGTACCTAGTCACTTAAGTCTACTTGAAGTTGACTTAACTTTGTGAGTCGTATTCCCATAATTCCCAGGGCATGCACCTCTAAGCTATACCGTAAATGGGGCTGGGCTCCATATGGGAGGGAATGCCCCCTTCAAAGTCCGTACAGAAGAATTGCACATCATAATGTACAGTATATGTCACATCTGCAATGCATTAGCACACCAGGTTGCACCAGTACATTACCCCTCCTTGCAGAACTGGAGTACAGTGTAACTCAGGGATGCCTGTATGCACTGTGCACATGCCTTTTGTGAACTCTGCCCCACATTTCTATGTCATGCAGTAATGTATCTGTCATAATTGGTGTAAAAAAAATTATTCTATCTACATTGGTATATATAATAATAACTTCAGACCCAGTTATTTACTTGCAGTTTACAAATGTTTTCTATCATTGTCACCCAGGTTCACGTCATAGTCCCCCCCCCCCCAACAGCTGACTGAGAATCTTTTCAAGATTATTGCATCTTGTTAAATCACTCCTTCACACATTCTTATTACATGGACAGGGTCTGCAGTGTATCATTAGTGTGTGTATCTCTGCAGTGTTAGGGGGAGCAGCAGTTAATCAATCTGTGTATAGTACAGGTGGGGAGCAGGGTTACAAGTACAGCATTTACCTACAGCTTGACAGCATTACTCATACAACACAGTCAAAAAAAGAAGCCTTGCCTGAAGTGGTGTTACCTTTCCATTTATCACAGCATTACAGACGCATGTAAAATTATGCTGAATATGTGAAATGCCTCTGTGGAAAGAATAAGCATTGTACATAAAAACAGGAATTGACATTATGTATTTCCATGTAACACAGCCTCTCACTATGCAGAGTTGTACTACTCAACATGTTTTTGTCTGTTTTTTAAAGATGCAATATTTAATCATCTCATGTCTGTATGCATTATTTTTCAGATACCATGTTGGGAATCATTCATTTCAATTTCTTTGAAAATGCCAAAAATGTGATTGGACAGTGATGTACTAGCCCTCATTCAGGCTGTGAAAAAGTATTCAAATTCAGCCATAGTGATGAAGGCAACCAACCTCACGCTATCAAGAACTTGGGCAAAGGCAAAGAGAAACATTTATATTGTATATTAAGTAATTAAGCAATAAGGCATGCCAGGGCTGCATCATCACAGAATAATGTTACACCTAGGGTATCTGAAAGCACAAGGTCACAGGCCGAGTGCTCCTGCAACACCAGGTGTAATGTAATTCAATATTGTGGTTGGAAAAAAGAGCACCTTGGCTGTGTCATAACACATTGCTGTGCTCCTTCACTTCAACCACCTGAACCATCCTCTTACCCAGCAAAATGTACACCCTGGACTGCCTTACTGTGATAATAAAATGTGTCAAAGATTTTTTTTTCTTTCTTTTTTTTCATGGGGGGGGGGTGAACAAGTGCACCAAATAAGAAATGTAATGATTTTTTTGTAAAACAGTCCCAGCACATTGCAGCACCTACATACCATTTCACCTGTGAATAGTATGTAAATCAAAAATCATATATTTTGTGTTAGCTCGTAACTCTCTTCATACCCCCGACTGAACTCTCCCATACATTTCCCTCATCTTTTTTTTCTTCTTCATAATACTCCCTTCCTTTTCTCTGCATTACTTAGTCTCTATCTTGTCTACATTCAGTAGATTGCTCAGCAGTATTGCCATCCTATTTACTCCCACCAACATTCAACAGAATGCCTCAGATGGAAGCAAGTCTTCTGTTTCATATGCAACAACTAAACCAACACAGCTTTTCCCAGTTATCAGATGAACATTGCAGACAGATTTTAAATGTTCAACAAGAAACTCTACTTATTAGAATTCTAACCACAGTAGTATTCACTTTACAGTTATGCATGGCTGTTTAACATGACTATTATGCGAACAAATGACATTTAATTAGTATGTATATAAATGTAATGCACTTTTATTTTTAGAGCGTGTTAATGTTTTCTAGTGAGTAAAGGTGAAAGTCACATTTGTGATTGCAGACAGGAATGGTTGCTACAATCGGTCTTATTGTAATAGCCTAGTGGGCCTTCTTCCAGTGCTGCATCATGCAATATCAGCAGTCAGTTACAAGCTCATCAACCAATCAGATAACTGGAGTTTGTTATAGCCATATTACTATTGAGAAAAAGTTTGCTTACTTTAAGTAAGTTTACGACACTGGAAAATTCTTAGAGCTGTGATGAACACTTATTAGACAGCACACTTCTATGGAGTTACATATATGTATACGGATTGATAAACATTTCTATGTATTTGTATTCACAGGTTGGTCATGCCTTGGGAGAAAAAGGCATTCATAAGTCACCAGATGCATGCAGGAGGAAGTGGAAGTTTACCCGGCAGACATTTTATAAGAGCAAGGCTGCTGAGGATGTCCACCAGAGGAATAGTGACCAGTACATGATTGCCCATGATATGTGGGTTGCGGCAGGGAAGCCTCAGTTCGGAGATCATCACCACAGCTGTAAGTATTATACAAAAAATGCAAAATACTATATCCATAGAAAATGTAATAAGCAAATAAACTATGTTTCACAGTGAGTCAGCTATATATGTGCAATGCTGCATTATCAGCCACGCTTTGGTTAGTATTTTATATTCTGAAATGGGTAGAAAGAATGCTGAATTACGATTGGCTAACAACTGCTTTCAGCTGGGCCGTTATGCCATTACAATGGCCTGGCTGAAAGTAATATGTTGAAAAAATACATATAATTTAGTTAAAATGACCTATTTCATACTCACAAGCCAGCATTCCAGAGGACTTGTCTTACAGTGCAGTAACAGCCCTTCTCGCATCCAGGATGACCTGTTATCACACCATAACATACCCCCTGTCATACCTAATTCAAACAATAAGACATGACAGGATGTGTGATATACTGCAATAACAGCCCATGTTGGGGTGGGTTGAAGCTCAAGGCATAGCTGAAGGCTTCCACCACCCGAAAGAGGCTGTTAGCCCACCATAACACACTCCATGGAGTGCCTTATTGTGATGATGAAATGGGTCATTCTCACTGCATTTTTATCCATTTATCTATTTTTAGACATCCATTTATCCATTTTTGTCCTTGGATAACAGCCCAGCTGAAAGCAGTTCTCAACAAATCAAAATTCAGCGTTCTTTGCATCCATTTCACAATTAAGCAACAAGGCATGACAGAGGGTGCATCATAGTGGATAATGGTGCATCAACTGGTGTGTTGAAGCACAAGGCATAGCTGAGTGCTTCCACCACAAGAGAAGGGTCATTGACCCACTATAATGCACCTACTGTAGTGCCTTACTGAGATTATGAAATTGATCATTTTTAAAAGTAAATTTTATACTTTTTAAATATATTACTTTCAGCTGAGCTGTTGTGTTGTGATAACGGCCACGCTGAAAGCTGTTCTTCACCACTCAGGAGTCAGCATTGTTTCTACCCATTTAAGAATGCTTAATTGAACCACACTGATTGCTATTCTATTAAACACCAAGTATGAAGTACGACTCACTTACAACACAAACAAACAGCTTTGTTCTGAAGGTAATCGAAAATGAGAAGCCCTGTGTGGAAGTATACACTGTTTCTGCATAGAAGTTCATGCAGTATTGTTCATATAGTGTACACTATACTATGGTTCTGTATATAATTCTCTTCTGCTCCAAGATGCTGTAGTACCATCGTTACACATGTCACGGAATCTGCTACACCTTACTGTGGTAGAACAGCATTTTACAATTTCTTGGGACTCTGTCAGGCAATGATGTATTTTTTCAAACCAAAAAATCAATGCAGACATATCTAATACACTGCCATAGTAAATGATGAGCAGCTATGTGCATAAGCAGTGTGTACTACCACCTCAGTATTGTGACTGTCATTCATGTCTCAAGCTTAGCTGTAGAAGTCACAGTTAATCATAACATGTCTTAGGCAGAACACAGCACTTATCCATACTTGTTCATCAGCTGTTTCCTCTGTGACTGACTAAGGATTTTATTCACCTGTGTTATAATCACACCACAACAGCCAGCTGAAAGTACTACTTTACAAAATTATTAGCAGTAATAATCCATGGCAGGCTTTGGATTGTCCTATGATAACCTCATGGCTAGGTAGTTGGGCACAATGAAATAGGCCAGGGACTGCATACTTAGGCACAAGGGCACATGTTTACTGCCTCACGCATCCGAGAACTAACAATGTCTTTTGACATACCACACAATGGAGTATATTATTGTTACAGCAATTTTCTTTTTAATTATCATGGTGTATTAGTGCTTCAACATAGTTATGACAATGTATCTAACAAGCACTAGACACAGCAAAATGAGTAACATGTCTGTGTCACACAGCAAGGACTCCTGTCAGAAAGAATGCACAGACAGTTTGGTACCACTGAAGGTATCTGTAACACCTTGCTGTTAACATAATTATTCAGAAACAGCACAAACACGTTTATAAATGTAGTATGAAACAGTCTTCTGCTGCCACTGAAATAATCACTAAGACATTGTAAAACTACATATTAAATACAGATAAGTTATTATGTACAACAAATAGCCAATAAGTAACATTACATTCAGCAATGCCATTAACCATTATTGATTTTATTTAAATGTGGCATGCTCTATTTAACTTCTCTAATATTCATCCCTTTTTTTGTTTGTTTTTTACAAACAGCACAAGAAACGCTTCCTTCCACAGAACACAAGCTACATCTCATGCCAGTCCCAGAGGGTCAGGAGCGAAAGGTTCCTGCAGTCAGCCAACTCCTTGTGGTCGACTCTGCTGGTAAGTAAAATGTTTTTTGTCTTTAACATACACAACACACTTGAGCAAGTCAACCCACTACCACATACCTTCACACATCCCCAAAAAACTCACAGCATACCGTTAGCCCTCTTGTGACATGGTTATACCCTAGGTGGCAACAAAGTCACAGGACACAGAATTATTTAAGCAATGTACCATGACAGGGAGGGGTATATTGGTGGATTTACCATGGCTGGTGTAGTTCGGTCACGAGGTGCAGCTGAGTGACTTAACCATACCAGAAGTGGTAAATACACCCATATACCCACTCCCTTGAGGGGTGTACTGCTATTCTGTTATGCAATGGCAGTCCTTTTTTATGCAAAAGAAAAAAAATTATTATTTTGTTTTTATTGTGTTTTTAATGGATTTCTATGGAAAGTATTGCTCCACTTTAAAAAAAAAATAGTTCCACGTTATTAGGTAGATGGAGCAGGGGTGAGAAGTTGCGTAGCAATGGTACATGATAGCATGAAGTACTGCTGTTTGGCACTTAGGCATTTGTTGTTGTTCAGACCTAGCATAACTGCAGCTGAAGGAAGAAATGGCTGAAAGCACAATGCAGCCCTTCAGAAGAGATGCTGTCAGTTCCATGTTCGGCTTTTTTTTTCCATCCTAGCTGTTTGTTAGACACTGCGAGGGATGACGTGTTCAGCTTTATGTCAGTGACAGTCGGGTACTTTTAGTGATTGTATGGCAGTACTGGAGTGTGGCAACATAAGGAATTAGTTGGGGG
This sequence comes from Neoceratodus forsteri, assembly GCA_016271365.2. Taxonomy (NCBI): domain Eukaryota; kingdom Metazoa; phylum Chordata; order Ceratodontiformes; family Ceratodontidae; genus Neoceratodus; species Neoceratodus forsteri. The sequence goes on from CM028133.1 coordinate 784,323,528, forward strand.
GGAGAAATAAAAATTATTTCTGGTGTCTTTATACAGGGTTTCAGGAGTGTTGCAGTTTGGGAAACTGTAGTATGTTTGAAAGTCCCACTTTTCCATCCATTAGCAAGTGATCAATATGGCATCTTTCTGTTTACAATTTCAGGGTCGGATTACTTTTGGGGGAGATTCAGCTGGCTGGCACCTTTTCCAGTGGGTATACTGGAGGATTTATCATTCTGGGAAGGTGTCAGCCAGCCAATCACAATGGAGGATTGCTGTCTTAGGATTTAGCCCATTGTATAATAACAAACAAGGCATGATACTGTATACACAATGTTAGGATGGTAGTCCACCTCACTATCAGTGGAGCATGACACATAGCCAACTCCTTACAAGACCTGAAAAATGAGGTTAACCAAGATGAACCACCTCCACAACTGTATTATTGCATTTATGAAACATGTTTGCATTTTTTTTCTTTTTACAGGTATGTATTTTGTAAACAGAGAACTTGTAAGTCTGCTCTTATAGTTGTATAGAGGTTTAGGTACAGCAAAGTGTAAGCAGATCAGAATCCACAATTATTTCTACCCATTTTCACAGTCTTTATGTCACAAGTTTCTTATTACATGACCAAACATAGAAACTTCTGTGTACCTTTAGTAGCATAGATAGCACACATATAACAAGACAGTGTACACAACCTATGGCTGTAAAACATAGTATAAGTTCACGCGTCACATAGACAAAATAAAAGTAACTTTTTCTTTTTTTGGCAACAATAATATTGTACAATCTCATTTGTACATTGATTCATAGCAAACAATCTAGAAATATTATCAGATTCAATGACATAGCTGAGGAAGTAATAACACCCAGCTCAGCTGACACTATTGCGAAATAGCATACCACTCACAGACATAATGGAGGCCAAATCAACAAGTGTAGGTCCTTATACACATGCAAGATCCACTGTTTCCCAATATCATTCAATCTCTTTTGTATTATTACACTTAACAAAAGTTGAGTATTGTATTTTGTGGCATGGATATTCAAAGGGGTTGCGCATGGCACAACTGAGTTGTGCCCTGGTGGGATATTGGAAAGGCTGCCTGGCGCAGTGCAAATCCCGATGCACTGGAGCACAATGTAATCATCTGCAGTGCAGATGCAGGGGCTTGCCAATGCATATGCGGCACATCCCAATATTCAGCCAAAGATGTGTGGCGCATATGCTGGCACAACCCTGCATTGCGACGCATAGGGGGGCTCAATGTTGAGCCTGTGAAAGTGGGAACAACTACTGGCCACCCATAGGCAGGCTGCTGTATTGCATGGCACAACACAGCAGCCGTCAGCCATGGGTGGCCACCCGCCCACCCAGAACAGCGTCAAGAAGCACTCACATAACCCTGGCAGTCTAGTGGTACCCCCCTCCCTCCATTACCCTGATCACGGTAGATGTATGATAATACGGTCCCTGGTAGTCTAGTGGACCCCCCCCAACCAATTCCCCGAGTAATGCATAAAACATCAGTCCCGGTAGTCTAGTGGATCCCTCTCCTGCCCATTCCCCGATCGCCGTATGTGTTCAAAATGTCATTCCCTGGTAATCTAGTGGATGCCCCTCCCACCCAATTCCCCGATCACCAGTATATCATCAAACGTAAGTCCCTGGTGATCCAGTGGCACCCCCACCCTCCCACCCACAGGGACCTCTTGCCCACCCCCTCCCCTCGTCATTGGCGGGTGGCTACAACCTGCCCTTATTATAATATTCGGCTTAAAGCCTGGCTTAACGACAGGTACAGTATGGGCTCTGCAGAGTATACTGTACTAGACTGTCCCAAATATGTAAATGAATCATTCACATATTTGGGACTGTCTAGTACAGTATGCCCTGCAAGCTCATTGGTCCACACTGTAGGCCAATGGGCTTACAGCCCATACTGTACCTGTCATTCAGCGGGCTGCCAGCCGGTATGCAGGTGGGTTGCAGCTGCCTGCCAATGATGGGGGAAGTGGGGGGGCAGTCTGGGATATTGGAGGATCAAAGGGCCAGTACCCGAGACCTCCTGAAACAGCTTCAAAACCACGCTGCTTGAAACGCTTTAAAAAGGGGCCTCTGAGTTAAACCAACATCCTCTTACAGCTTTCTAGCCTTTTTAAAGGCTAAATCTTATTTTTAAGTGTTGCAAATAATAGCGCGAAACCGGAAGTCACGTTAGAATGAACTTCCGGTTTCACTGCCCTTTAAAAACTCGCATCAGCGAGCGGGCAGCAGATTAGAACTTGCTGCTGTGTATTTATATTGCTGCTCAATTTATAACTGCCTGATATACCTTATTGTCACAAAATACTGTGTGATAAACTATTTCTAGATAGACTGTATAGGCTCTTATTGTGGCACTTCCTGATTCAAGCTTTTAAGCAGTCTGGGATATTGGAGAATCAAAGGGCCAGTACCCGAGACCTCCTGAAACAGCTTCAAAACCACACTGCTTGAAACGCTTTAAAAAGGGGCCTCTGAGTTAAACCAACATCCTCTTACAGCTTTCTAGCCTTTTTAAGGGCTAAATCTTATTTTTAAGTGTTGCAAATAATAGCACGAAACCGGAAGTCGCGTTAGAACGAACTTCGGTTTCACTGCCCTTAAAACGCTAACATCAACGGCCGATGCGGCTTGAAGCCGCAGAGAGACACGCGTGTTTTGCATGTTGTCTACCTTGTCAACTGGGGCAAACAGGCACGGGACCCTATCATATAGTCAATTATCAAGGTAATTATTACAATATAAGGCTTCTTACTGCTTAGTCTTTTACATATATTAAGCATTTTTAAACTATGAAGAAAGCGAACAAAATGTGTATATCCTGTTCAATGTATACAATAGGTAAACAAACGCCCAACTTTGTCGGTGACAGGTGAATTCTGGTACAAAATCTTCAGGAAGAAATTTCAAGATTACAGCCCAAAGATAACCTTAGTCCTGAAATTAAAGCATTAGAAGACTACATAGACCAAATGTCAATACTGGTTGAAACTAATACATCCATCATAAAAAATGCAGATAATTCACTTCCTCAAAAATGTACCCTAAAGGAGGACCCAATAACAAGTTCAATAGAACAACCAGTTACATTTTCAACTCCTATAACACACACAGTGGAGAATAACTGGATAAATCTTCCTCATAAAAAACATACACAAAAAAATAAAAATCTTTTGGAAAACAAGGATGAACTTCCATTACATAACTCTTTTGAAATATTGGCAAATCAAACAGACAGAGAAGACTATAAAGTTCTGGTAAACAGGGATTGCATTCAATACAATGAAGACGAACCAAACATCTTGATGCTGTATCAAAAAAATAACACCAAATCAGATAGAAGTTCCAATACATCCAAGAAACATTTAACAAATTCCTTGGATGTATCTCCATTAATTGTACCGCATACAAAAAGACAAGTAGTTGTATTAGGTGATTCTATTATAAAATACCTAGATAGAACAATATGTAATTCAGACAAAGAAAACAGAATGTGCTCTTGTTTTAGGGGAGCAAAAGTTGCTGACATTACATCAATGGCAAAATCAATACTATCTACTGCTGGCAAAAATCCATTGGTAATCATTCACGCAGGGACAAATGACATTAAGACATCACAGCTGCTAAAAATCAAACAAGACTTTGTTGCATTAAACAACATATTATCTGATCTTGGTTGTACTGTCTGTATTTCCGAAATACTTCCCATTCCAAGAGCCACCAGGTGTATTACCTCTAAAATAAAAAACTTGAATGAATGGCTCCATAAATGGTGCTATAAACAAGGCATAAAATGTCTAACACATTGGGAAGAATTCAAAGAAAGACCTGCACTATATTGTTGGGATGGATGGCACCTAAGTAGGAAGGGTAGTAATATTCTGGGTCAAAAAATAACATCATACATTAACTCTTGTTTAAACTAAAAAATAAGGGGGAGACTGGGAATTCATCCCAGCCTCTTATTAAAAATCACTGTTGTAACATAAACTTCACAGCAAATATCCTTACTTTAAATGCAAGATCAATGAACACTACCAAATATGCAGAACTAGAAATTTTAATGAAAACTTTAGATTTAGCAGTAGTAGCAATAACAGAAACATGGGGCACTACGGATAAAGAATGGATGGCAGAACTCTCTGGTCATAAACACTACTTTAAACATAGACAAAACTCAAAAAAAGGAGGAGGAGTGAATCTTTACATAAGGAACGACATACATTCTTATGGGACAGAAATTAACTCACAAACAGAAAGTGTATGGGCTTATATTCAGCCAACAAACACTGATAAATTACTTATAGGAGTATGTTATAGGCTGCCCTCATCTGACCTACAAACTACCAAAATTTTGACTGAAGAAATAACGCAATTGGCAAATAAAGATTCTGTACTCATTATGGGGGATTTTAACCTCCCCACTATAAACTGGGATACCCTTACAGGAACAAATCAACATGAAGAACAATTCACCACAGCGATTATAAACCTTGGCTTAAAACAAGTCATAGGAAAACCCACCAGGGGAAACAACGTTCTCGACTTAGTAATAACAAATCTGGAAACACCTATATATGACACTAAAATCTCAGCACCTTTAGGAAATAGTGACCATATGTCCATAACCTTTGCTATAAAATTTCTTCTCCAACCAAAAAAAAATAACATTAAATTAAAACAATACCATAAAGCTAACTTTGATCACATTAACCATTCTATAAACAAAGTCAACTGGGAAAAAAACTTCCTTCCTTTAAACACTAATGAAGCATGGGAGTTTTTAAAAAACAAAATAATACATTTAGAAACAAAATACATACCAGTAAAAAATAAGTACAATAATAAGGGAAAGATTCCACTATGGTTTAGTAAAAAAATTAAAACACTAATTTCAAAAAAAAAAAAACCATTTACAAAATTAAAAAAAGCCCCAAAAACTTCAGTCAACTCAACTTTGACAAACTACAGAAAAATACTTAAAAAACTAAAAAAACAAATTATTATTGCAAAGCGTAATTTTGAATTTAAAATAGTGCATACTAAAGACGGTCAAAAATCTTTGTACTCATACCGCAACACAAAAAAAGGTTGTAATAAGACAATTGGACCATTAATAATTAATAAGCAAACAATAACATCAGATCATATGACAGCAACTGAATTAAATAATTACTTTGCATCGGTTTTTTCCAAAGAAACAATCTCACCTGTTATTCCAGTAGCATCAAACACCATTGTAGCAACTATTTCAAAACAAGAAACTTTGAATGTTCTAAACACTCTAAAAAAAACACACTAGTTCAGGACCAGACAGCATATCCTCAAGATTTCTCCTAGAAACAAGAAATAGTATTTTTTTACCTTTAATGCTAATTTACAATAAATCTATTCAAAACTCAGTTGTACCCAGGGATTGGCGCACAGCCATAGTTATACCTATTCATAAAAAAGGGTCCCAATCCAAAACTGAAAATTACCGTCCCATTAGTTTAACATCTGTTCCATGTAAACTACTAGAAAAAATCATTAAACAAAAATTAGAGAACGAAATGATAATTCTAAAGATCAATGATGTGTATCAACATGGATTCAATGCAGGTTATTCATGCACCACAAATTAAATATCATTTTACAACTATATCAGTCACAATTTAGATTGTAATATTCCAATGGACGTCATTCTTCTAGACTACAGCAAGGCGTTCGATAAAGTTTCACACATTATAATAATAAACAAACTTATTACTTTGGGAATTTCGACTCCATTAATCTCTTGGATAAACCAGTGGTTGAGCGAGAGAACCCAGTGCGTAAGAGTAAATGATGCCCTTTCTGATGACAGGGAGGTGACCAGCGGGGTGCCACAGGGTTCGGTGCTTGGACCAACACTGTTTAATATATTTATAAGTGATATGACTATCTCCCCTAGTAATACAATGGTAAAGTTTGCAGCGATACCAAGCTTGGAGGGACGGCCATAAATCACAGTAACAAAACTGGGCTCCAAGAAGATCTGATGGCTATAGAAAAATGGGCAATAACTAATAAAATGTATTTCAACCTATCTAAATGCGCAGTAATACACTTTGGAGAAAATAACCCGGTCCAAAATTACTATTTAAATAATACTATTATTAGAACTTCATCAGCTGAGAAAGATCTAGGGATCATAATTAATCATAAATTAACCCCATCAACACATTGCACTAGAATAGCAATCCAAACAAATGCATTATTGCATAGAATTTCAAAAACATTTATTACTAGATCTGAATCTTGTTTATTATCTCTCTATAGATCTCATATAAGGCCCCATTTGGACTATGGCTCTCCATTCTGGAATCCCTATCTGAAATCAGACATAAATAAAATAGAACAAGTTCAATATAGAGCCACAAAACAACTACTGCACTTAAAAAATATGGACTATTGTTCTCGATTACACAAAACAGGATTACATACACTTGCACAGAGACACAGTCGCTGGGATTTATTACAATTATTTAAAATTCTCAGTAATCCAGAACAAATGAAATTATGTGGCATCAAATTTTCTACTAGAAAAATAGTGGCTAGACTTCATAATAAACAATTAGAAGTTGCAAGGGTTAATAGTAACAAAAGAATTAATTATTTCACGGTTAGAACACCTAGACTGTGGAATAAACTACCACAAGAGATAGTTGACTCTACAAACATAACAATTTTAAAAAATAAATTAGACATATGGATGTCTAAGCAAAGACTAGGTTAATGTTCCATGTTTATGGAGGACAATCCAGACGGGCAACCCGCCTTCTTTTGTCCAAAAAAAAAAAAAAAAGAGGTCCTGTGTGGGTGGGAGGTGGGTGGTGCCACTGGATCACCAGAGACTTATGTTTCGGTGATATACCGCGATCAGGGAATCAGGCATGAGAGGGGTCCACTAGACTACCAGGGAATGACATTTTATACATTACTCAGGGATTCGGGCGGGGGGGGTCCACTAGACCACCAGGGAATGTTTTACTTAATATTTACCACTTTCGTGGCTACGGGGTGGGGGATGCTCTGGGACCCCCACTGTGCACACGTCATGCTGTGCAGGGCACTAGGTGCAAGTCGCGGGGCTGCCCTGCACAAGGCATGCAAATGTGGCCATAATGACATGCAAATGGCCCCATTTGCACCTTGCATATATTATGGCCTCATTTGCATGCACCGCGCTGAATATCGCAGGTGATGTGCCTAGCACAACTACACTTGCGCTGGTGCATCCCCATGCTCCGTATCTGTAGCTTGCGCCAGCACAGTGCTATTGCACCATGCGCAGTCCGTGCTATATTCAATGGTGCTGCACCATGGCACATCACTGTTGAATATAACCTGGTCCTGGTCCTGGCCCCGGTGCATCCCAGTTGCACTGCCCCCAGGCTTGCACCACTGCCCAGCGCAGTCTGAATATCTGGGCCTGTATGTTTAAAGGACAAAAAAAATATTTGCAAATGTTAAGTGTAAAACTTTGGTAAAACTTTTGGCTTGATAGTTGCCACATGTCATTTGAATACTGTGTCTCGTTTTGTGAATTAGAAATACTTGTCCCATGGGAACCTTCATAGCTGTGAGGGCTATTCTAATTGTTATGGTTAACCCCCCCCCCCATCTCACACACTGTTACTGGTGAGAGAAAGTATTCAATTCTGCCTGTGCCACTCAAAAACACTATTCAGACTTTTCAGTTTGTAGTTAAATTTTAAAGCATAATCTTATTAATAGCTTTAAAAATGCTAAGCTGTAACAAACAATGGAATATTTAGTTCTAATAAACTACAGAAATCTACCAAATTAATATTACAAAGAAACCTTTATTTTATGTTTTCACAGAGGAAGAAGATCAGCTGGAGAGCACTGTTAGGGGTCAGCAACAGGCCACAGAGGGTGAGGAAGACGTCATGCTGATCGAAACCTCTGTGGCTCAACCATCAGCCCCAACAGTGGCCGAGGGCCAATCACCATCTGAGCCCCGCCTGGGTCCATCCTCTGAAGGTGCAGGACCTGCCAGGCTTCCAACCGGGGAACATAAGTACCATTATATTGAACTACTATTTTTAGATTTTATAACTGAAAAAGAAATGTTTAATATATAGTTACTTAGTTATTTCTGTTTACTTTGTTGCTATCACAGGAAAAAGTACTGCATGGTTGGTACAGCATGCTGTACATGTGCTGCAATGATTAAAGTACTGGTTTTACTTCCTGCTGCACATACAGAACCAACCCAACACAGTAAACACTTCTGTTGCAATGCACAGCCTTCTTTTTCTATCTTTACTGCTATGGCAAGGAAAAAGTGTTTTTTTTTTTATTTTTTTTATTACATTTGTACTGCCACTAGCATGTTGCAATGGCAGAGGGACAGATGTGATAGCTGGTGGCATATTTAAAATCTAGGAGCAGGATTCACAAAAGAGATGTGCTGGGCACAAGTGAGATGCATCGGCACAAATAGGATGCACCCACCAAACATCGAGCGATCCACAAAGGGATGGGCTATGGGATGCGTCTGCGCAACCCCACTGTGAATCACGTGGAAAGCACATGGCACAAGTGGAGAAGCGCCAGTGCATCTGGGATGCACACAACCACCCAGGGGAGCAACACAGTGAGTACAGAGCAATACAGCAAGGTAGGTGGGAGCAGCAGAGGACAATGCAGTTGGGCAAAGAAGAGAGGAACACAAGACCAGTGGGACACACCAGAGAGGGCAAGGGCACAACAGTGGCCAAAACAGGTACTGAAAGGAGACAGGGCAAACAGAACAGCACCCAGAGGCCCAGGCCACAACCCACACAGGCCCATGGCAGGCACACAGAACAGGTACACTGGAGCTAGCATGGTGCCACACAACAGGGGGCAAAAACAAGAAGCAAGGTGGCAGCCACAGGACAAGGCCAACACCACAGGTGGCCAAGACTGTGGCTGTGGGGGAGGACACACAGGGTGACACCACTGCAAACAGTGGGCAGCACACTGTGCCACCACAGTGCCACACAGCCAGGACAGAGCCCCAACCACAGGACAATGCACTCAGAGCCCCAGACCAATAGTGTAGTGGTGGAAGGCATGCAGGCCATGAGCAGAACACACTGACTGGGGGCAGGGACATAAGCAGTAGGACATGGGCCCACGCACACGCGACAGGCAACAGTGGGGCCACACAGAAGTGAAGGGTGCAGGGGGAGGCATACCAAACAGAGACAGGCCACACAGGGTCATGGCAGCACAGGGACAGTGAACAGCCCCTGACAGTATACATTCCCTGGATCATGGAACACTGAATGACCACAGAACCATATCAGAGACTCAAACCCTTTATAGAAAGAACAGTATGTACAATAAACAAGGCAACACAAGAAACAGCAGCAACTATGTACAGAAAACAACATCAGAGGGGTGCGGTGTGAGGGACTATATACAGGAACAGGTGGGCAAAAGGAGGGAGGGGTGAGGACAGCAACATAGGTGGGAGGTGGGGGACACAGCAAGCTATATACAACACAGTGTAGCATATGGCAGAGGGCTACACATGTAGCCGCACACCTCTGTGCCCCAACCTCAGCCCCAACTCCACACAACTACGTGCCATCATGAGCCACAAGATGGCCCCTATGGTGCACTGAAGGTGTACCTGCATGTGTCTGATGGGCCTTAGTGACACATGGATGGCCTCTCGGATCTGCTGCTCCAGGTTGCTCTGCCCGGGACATTGCACCTCCACCACCAGCTGCTACTTGACAAGCCTGGGGACCTACAGCAAGGACACAGAGAACACATACTAAGTACCATTGCAGACACACAACTCCCACTGAGCAGTAACCCACCCCACCAGACAGACAATGCGCACACAAGGGTACCACCTACCTGAACCCATACCGCCACCATGAGGACCCCAAGCCGCAGCCCCCTGTCGCCGTGCCTCAGCAGTCTCCGTGGCCCACTGCCTGGCTTCCAGCACTGAAAGACACAACAGACAGAGACCACCATAAGTAGACACATCGGTGCACAAACCACCCCCCAACACCAGTGTGAGCATGCAGTGCTGTTGTACACATGCAGTGAAACACCGGTGAATGGCCATGCAGGCAGCAGTTGTGCACTGCAGCCATGCCAGAACCCCCGAAGTGCCCATCCATGGAGTTACACAGCACATGGTAGTCCCACCATATATGCGATACAGTGTACCCATCCCTCACACACACCACCGCAGAGAGGCCCAGACTATGTGGCATGCATGGCATGGCACCACAGGGCAGGTGCAGCAATACACGTGTGTGTGTGTGTGTGTTGTGGAATGCCCATGTGAGTATTCTGATGTGATGTGACCTAACCCTACCCCACATGCGCCCGTGCCTCACACGTACATGAGATACATACCTGGCACTGGTAATGCACCCCTGAATGCATGCACCCACAGCCTCTCCAGCCATGCCTGGTCCCTTCTGCCCAGGTCACCATACCAGTGGTGACACTGTTCCCCAGTGTGAGGAAGCCCCATGTGGCACACCAAGCACCGGGCAATGTCGGCACAGACAGTTGCCCTGGGCACCTGAAGGTCCTCCCTGCCAAACAACTGGCCCTCCACATGATGGACAAGTGCCACCAGGTGGAGCAGTTCAACCTCCAACCAGTTCATGGCCCTCTTCCCTGTTCTGGCTGCCCTGGGAATCTCTGCTTAGTAACAGGTGTCCACCACTTTGCAGGCCCTGCATGGAGAAAACTGCAAATGGTGCCACATGTGCTACCGGAACACGTGCATGTCCCCACACACATCGACGTGTTGCACAATTGGACAGGCATGCGCCCACAGGTGCATACATAATACGCAATGCCATGGCAGGAATGCGGGGTCAAGGGCCATGACCGTGTGGCGCATGCGCAATGCGTAGCTGTCCACCATGATATGTGTGGCACGCACTATCGCACATCGCACCTGTGATGCATGGTCGCACAACATCATGCAATGGCATGTAATGCATGATCCACTGACAACAACTGACAACTGTCACGATGTGCACTGTGCAGGGGGTCAGGTATGCGAGGACAGACTGCACCACACGCTTTGCACCATATGCATGTTGGACCAATCTCGCAACTGCGGTGCTATGCCAGGGGTACAACGTACAGCGTATGCATGCTGAATGTGCCAAAGTGCTTGCACCCCATTCAGGAAGATGCCCCGAATGCATCACACATGCACGGATAATGTGACGTGTAGAGATGCACCCGACTCAGCAGATGTGCCATACTGATTGAGATGAGCTAAGGGCAATTATGCAATTCACAGACAATGCTCCCAAATCAGCCTAATAACCTATTCAGGGGCATCTCAGCTACTTAGCATCTCATTATCATTGCCCCAGTCCTCATTTGCATGCCCTGAAGCATAAATGCTCCCAACTCACACCACACCGAGAATAGGTGACTGAGAGGGTTCACAGCCTTGAAAGTGAGTACTGTCACAAACCCACTCAGCAGGTCAGGCCCTCTGCTCCCACAGTGCCAACCTTCAAGCGCAGTATTGTGAACAGGTAACAAAACAGGGTAACCCTCCTGTCTGCTTGTAGGTCCAAATCACCTTTAGTCTCAAGTTCTGGGGGTATTCAAACTGTGAACCTTATGCTAGTGTACCAAAATGTACAGACTCAGAAAATCTGCTCTTCGGGGGATGCCAGATATCTTTCGCCTATGGGCACCTAACCAGGTATCCAAAATGAACCCTTAAAAATCTATAAAAGACTTTAGGTATATTCTTACCTTTTCCCAGTTTGGTAACACCATTAAGCTTATGAACAGCTGTCAGTCTTAACCCTCATACATCACAAAAAGGAAGAACTTGGAAGACACACCAGGCAGTCTCTTTAAAATAAGAGATTTACGAGGGTCACGTGGTGAGCGAGCAATGGAGTAGACGTCTCGGTCAGTGCTCCCGAGCCCCGCGGTAAAATTTAGTAGCGACGAGCTTACTTAGATCCCCCACGGAACTAGAAACGTGTGGAGGGACATCCGTTTTCTTACTGCTGCACTCGGAGAATCGAGTGGGGTGTTTGGAGGTTCGGGGAGTCAGTACTTGATCGGCGGTGCAGTGTATGGCAGGAGGGGCCGAGATGGAGCAAGGAAGCCTCGAGCCTCTGGCAGCCAGAACCCCAGCGACCAAGCGGTCTAAACCCCACTCGCCAGACTTGGAGGTTTCAAGGACTGGAAGGCGGAGGGCCAGGAGGATCGTTCATCAGCCGATGATATCACGGAGATCAAACAGCTCCTTAAAGGGCTAGTGTCAGATTTTTCAGCTTTGAAACCGGCGCTTCAGGCTCTTTCACAACGAGTTGGCGATGTGGAAGTTAGAATGGCATCTCAGGAAAAAAAAGTGGGCACTATTGATCAGGAAGTGGTCTATCTGAAAAGGCAGGTCAGGAAGTTGGAAGACCGGCTGGAAGATCAGGAAGCAAGGAGCCGTAGGAATAATCTAATAGTGGCAGGGCTCCCTGAAAGATCAGAGGGTGCAGATTGCGTGGCTTTTATGCAAGAGCTGTTGCTTAAGCTGTTTGAGCTCACCCGTTTGGAGATGCCTATAACCTCGAGAGGCCCATCGTGCATTGAGAGAGACCTTCCACCAGGAGCTCGCCTCGAAATATAATAATGCGCTTTTGAACTACAAGGAGAAAATACTACGTTTAAATAAGGCTAAAGCTAATAAAAATTTATTTTGGCAAGGGGCCTCTTCTGGCTTTTCCAGGACCTGGTTCCCTCGGTGAGGGAGAAGCAGAAGGCATACAGTAACATCAAAAAAAAGTTGTACATGGCAGGACTGAAGTTCAGGCTCCAGTATCCAGCTACTTTGGTGGTCAAACTCACAAGTGGGGACAGAAGGTACCTTACAGCGGAGGAAGCTCTCGAGAGTCTTAAAGTGGAACTGCCGGACCTGTTTAAATCAGGGACTTGAAGAAGATGACCGGTTTGGGAAACTATCCATAAGACGATGAGAATTGGAACTTAAATAATACTGCGGACTCCTGAGAATGCTGAGAAGAAGCTTATCAGGCTTGGAGTTTCTCCCCCTTTTTTTTTCCTTCCCTAAAGGGAAGATATATGGTGGAGTAACCTATTGCAGCAGTATATTTTATTGGGAGAGTTCTAAGCTATTGGACGTTGGGCTCCCCCCCAAAAAGATTTTAAAGGAAGGGGGATGGTATTAAGAGAATTGGGGGGTAGTAAAGACTGTGTGGGGTAATCTGGGGGTTTGGGAGGCGACCAGAGGCATCTCACGAGCCAACTCACGCATGTTCTGGGCAGATTAGGGAGGGCGATCGGAGGATCAGGGGTAGTATTAAGGGGTGTTTTGAGGGGGGGAGGATAGAAAGAGAATCCATGACTGGCAGCTCAAGAAAAGCTGATAATATGGGGGAGGGGGTTAAGGCTGAAGGTGTAGTAGATGGGGCTACTTAAAAATTTTATCTTGGAATGTGAAAGGTCTTCAAGTAGGAAAAAGGCTGGTAGTACTTGATATATTGGCCAGTTGGGGATACATGTTGCTGTGCTCCAAGAAACCCACCTTTTGACTGAGGATCGCAGTTACTGAGGAAAGGTTGGGTAGGTGCAGTCATAGGACTGGAAATCACGAAAAGCCTGGGGTTGCGATACTTGTCCGGAAAGGATGTCCCTTCACAATTGGGTCCACTGAGTTAGGGAAGACGCTAGAGGGTTATATGTATTAGGCTCCTTTTGGGACTCCATTGGTCTGTGCCTCCATTTATGGGCCCACACCAGCTAGGTCCGAATTTTTGCCTCATTGAGGCGGATATGCGCTACATTCCTTTATGGGACGGTAGTCTTGGGAGGAGATTGGAACGCTTGTGTTGATAATAGAATTGATAGAAAACCTCCTTCCAACAAAGGGCCTACTCCATCGCAGTTAGCGCTGTACAGGTTTTTGGAAGTTACAGCATTAGCTGACCCATATAGGGTTCACAAAGCTGAAGGGACTGAGATGACATTTTATTCTGGAGTGCATAAGACTTTCTCGAGGATTGATTTATTTTGGGTCAATAGGGAAGTCTTAAAAGGGGTCATAGGGATTCATACGTATGAGAGAACACTTTCTGACCACTCCCCAATACAAATGGTATGGAAGATGGATCATATTCCCTCTAAACCATATCGGTATGCCTTCAGACGATAGACTATTCTGGATGGGCATTTGGCAACTAGCTTGGAAGGTAAGCTAAAAGAAATTATTCAAGACCAAATCCCAACCCTTAGCAACAGGAATTTGGCTTGGCCTACATGCAAAGTCTCTGTATGGTTGGGCCCAAGAATACTCTGCTAGATACAATAAGCTAATTAGGGCTCGGGAGGAATTCATAATGGGGGCCATTAAGTCCTTGTCTCCTCTAGAGGGATCCTCTGAGGAGATTGACAGAGAGTTAAGAGAGTTGAGAGAGGAATTTAAAGGGATTTGGTATTATAGGCAGATCGATGGCTGGAGAGGTTGAATGCTAAATATTTGTTGCAGGGAGATATACCAAGTCGGTTATTGGCTCATCGGATTAAGGAGTGGGAGGCTGAAAGAACGATTGTGGCAGTGCAGTTCGGAGACCAGATGATCTCAGAACCTCAGCAGCTGGCTGATGCCTTTGCGGATTACTATGCTGCGCTATATCAGGGTGGGGCCCCTAAGTCAGTGATCGAGATTAGAGGGTTCCTAGATCAGATACCCCTACCTAGACTTACCCTGGAACAGGCCATGCTCTGGCTGCCCCAATATCAGAATTGGAAATTCTGAGGTCATTAAAACTTACCAAATGGGAAGGCACTAGGACTGATGGCCTTCCGCCAAATTTTATAAAGTCCATGCAGAGACGATTATACCTTACTGAAAGATCTCTTTCTAGCTATCATGAGTGAAGGGGTCTCCATCCTCCACTTTACCAAGCTTATATTGTGCTGATTCCAAGTCAGATAAACCTAGGCATTTACCAGGTAATTACAGACCCATAGCTTTAATGAATCAAGATATGAAGATACTCACAAAAATCTTGGCTAATAGGATCTTGAGAGTTGCCCCTTATTGATTAGTCAAGAACAGGTAGGGTTTATGCCGGGAGGGGGCTCAAGATGCTTTGAGGAAACTTCACTATATTCTAGAGAGAGCCGATTCTAAATCTGGCTATGGCTTTTATGCGTTGATGCCGAGAAGGCATTCGATCTGGTCTCCCATCAATTCCTATTTCTCACAATGGAGAGAATGGGATTCCTGAATGAGCTCTTGGTAGGACTTAGAAATTTGTACAAAGCCCTACTGCCCGAATTTTGTGTAATGGTTATCTTTCTAAGGAGGTTTTCCTTCAGAATGGGACAAGGCAGGGCTGTCCACTGTCACCTATCCTATTTAACCTCTACCTCAAGGCCCTTGTTGAGATTTTGGGGATGGACTCACACAGTACAGGGGATTGAAGTCGTGGGACTTGAGCTTAAATTATCGGTATTTGCTGATGATATTCTGCTTCATTTAGCCAATCCGTTGAAAGCTTTAGAGGGCTGTGGAAATCATTGAGAATTTTTCAAGGGTCTCTAATTATAAATTGAATTTGTCTAAAACGCAGGTTCTTCCACTTACAGCTTATACATATAGGGGTCGACTTTGACCATTTTCGGATTAACTGGCTTCGACAAAATTAAGTATTTGGGGATAAGGATTCTTGCCAGATCTGGCAGGGGTGGAAGAAACGCGGATGGATTGTACTCAAAATAAAGCAGGATATTGAAAGGTGGAAGAGGCTTCCTAAACTTCACTGCCAGATTGGGTTTAATTAAAATGAACCTCCTGCCTCGACTGCTTTATCCGATTTGTCTTTCTCCTTACTGTATCCCCAAGAGCAAGTTCACTTATATTCAAAGGTTTATTCTGGAATTTCTTTGGAGCTCTAAACCTGCTAGGAAAAATATGTTGTGCTACGCCTCCCCATCAGGAGGGAGGCTTGCAGGTTCCAGATCTGATGTTATACTATGTTGCAGGTCAACTTGGGTATATGGGGCATTGGGATAGACAGGGGGACAATGAGGGATATACTCCAACATGGTTGAGGATTGAAAAGCTTGTTCTGGAGGGCCTAAAAGTCTCCCCAAATGCCCTTCTATATGTGGACCCGGTGACCTTGCCAGGTATCAGCAACCAATCTCCAATATATAAATCAGTTAAAGCGTGGTGGGAGTGGCTATCTCCGGGGCAAAGGAGAGTACAAAGAGGGGCTAGAGACCAACCGACAATGGAAACCCTAATTTTCGAGTGGGAAACCGGTGTTGAGTGGGCAATGGAGGCCATTGTTGTCGGACTCTAAAGTAGTGGACTGTATAGATCCAGAAGGGGTGCACCTGCCTAAACCATCTCGAGATTGGGGCTTCTTTAAAAGATTCGTTAACCACACTCTTGCAGAAATTTATACGGAGCATACAACAGAAGGGGAGATTCAAGTTTTTCGTGGAGCAGTTAAAAATTTGGATCTTTCATGTCATCCCCTGTCTAAAGTATATAAGATATTGCTGGATTTTGTTAATATTGGTACTGGAAACAGGATTCTATTAGGATAGGGTGTTATCCCCTGGGAATTGATTGGATTGAAGTGTGGAAATATAAAAAATACGGCCCATTCCAAAATATACTATTATGCAATTTTTATCTGCTCCAATATCTACTACACTCCAGCTAAATTGTGTTCTAGTAAACTCAGACAGACAGATCGATGTTTCCGATGTGATGGAACTCTGGAGATTTACTACACGTTTTGTGGTCTTGTCCTAGAATTCAGCCATTAAGGGCCCAGATTAAAGAAAAATGGACCCGGTATTAAATTATGCGGAGTATATCTGCCCTGATATATGTATATTTGGGGACATGGGGGAGAATAACATCGAATCTCATGGCGCCATGTATCTCTCTTATCAGCAGTAGCCAAAGCTTTTGTTCTCAAGCATTGAAAGATGATAATATTTACACTTATGACCAATGGTTGGGGACTTTCTCAAATTTTGGAGAGATGAAGCAGAATATGTGGGTGGAAGGAAAAAGACAATTTTTGACAAGAAGTGGGGAGCTTTGGAGGCAGTGTACTCATTGCAGTGGAGAGCCCTCGGTCCGGATCTGTCTGTCTGATGAGTAGTATCTGGTCTAGTTATCACAAGACTAACTTTTCGGGAGTGTTGTTTTAGTTGAAAGAGTGCTTAATTGTTGAGTAGCTATGCATCTTTTATGTATATCTTTTATAGTTGGTTTGAGGTAAGCTTAAAGGTTTGGTCTTTTAGGGATGGGGGTCGGATTCTCTCTTTCCTAGGGGCACAGTTACTTAGGTTAAACGTTAATAATATCTGAACTTACATGTTAGTTGTGAGGGAAATGTGAGTGAGAAGGGTTCGATATTTTTGCGTATGTTCTATTGTAACTGTGCATGTACATAGTTGTGGGGCTGTACATAGTTTCCACTTCCAGTTTGGGGAGGTGGGCCCGGGGTAATGCCTCAGGTTGTATGTGTATATGTCTTTGTCTTGTATATCAATGCATAACTTTAATAAAGAAGGTTGCAAAAAAAAAAAAAGAGATTTACTTACAAATGATAAATATATGTAAAATGTAAACAAAGAACACTATATCACAAAGCATACAATCACTTAAAAGAAAACAAGGAAAAGTTCAAACTAAAACTCCTACCACAATACAATTAGACTTTTTCTATCTACTGTATACCTCTACAAGTGCCTTAGTTAGGTTCTCTTGGGAGTCCCAAAAAGATGTCTCATTGGAAATACAGAATACAGTTTAAACTCTGTGTCTCCACCCCTTCTATGATGCCATCTAGCTCCTCCTTTCAGAATATAAAAAAATATACAAAACAGGATATCCTATCAGGAGGTATATTAACTCATTGTCTCCTAGCCGACGCCTGTAGTCGTCAGTAAAAAAACACTGGTGTGTCCTGAGTACGTCTGCAGAAGTCGGCTACTGACTCCCAGTGTGCCCAAGCAACGTCTGGAGAAGTCACTTATATATTTTAATATATAGTGTAACAGAATATAATATATTTTTGACTGCATAGCACCGTTGGAAAGGTAATGTTATGCTGAACAACTTTGTCACTGATATTTTGTGCACATCATGCATACTTTAGGAGTTATTTGCATTTGTTTATGGTATGGTGTGTATGGCTTATGTTGCCTGTTTTAGTGAAAAATATTTTTTTTGCTTGTTTAACCAGTTTAAAAATAACAAAACAAAATTACATATTATTATTTGCACACCACCATTGGGAAGGTAATGTTCTGCTGAACAACTTTGCCACTGATATTTTGTGTATATCATGTATACTTTTGGAGTTATTCACATTTGTTTATGGTATGGTGTGTATGGCTGACATGTTTTCCATCAAGATTCACCTAAGCAGCTTGAATAAAATTCACTTTTTTGGCACTTCAGCAGATATAAAATAAAAACTGTATTGATTACAACTGGTTGCATAGCACCATTGGAAAGGCATTTTTGTGCTAATCAACTTTCATGCTGATACTTTGTGTGTATCATGTATACTTTTGGAGTTATATGCATTTGTTTATGATATGGTGTGTGTGGTTGAGATTCAGCCCTCAAATCTCACCAAAGCACCTTGACTAAAATGGGAAAAATTACGTTTATAGTAAAAGATATCTTTTTTTAACTAACATAATATTAAAACACCATCTAATGTCTGTATGCTTAATTTGGTGTTGATATTTTACATATTTTCCAACAAAAATGGCTTATGTTGCACTTTTTAGTGAAAAAATATTTCGTTTGCTCTTCTCGACCAGTATAGAAAAAAACTAAATTACTTATTATTACATGCATGCCACCATTGGAAAGGCAATTTTGTGCTGAATAACTCTGCCACTCATACTTTGTGTCTAGCATATACAGTTATTGAGCTATTAGCATTTGTTTGCAACATGCTGATTATGGCTTGATTTTGCTTAGAAAGGCCCAGGATTCACTGTTAAAAGTATACAGGAGATTCTGGAGACAAGTGGTGTAATCTCAGAGTGAGCCTGTGGAGGCAATGAGTTAAATAAGGTGACATCAGCAAAAAAAACTCATTTCCCAAATATGACTCCTTAAATAAATCAAGTATTTTCCTTTGAACTGGAGGTTTCCCATTTAAGTTTACAACCCTGCCATATCTCACTTAGGTGCAATATAGCTTTTTAACACCAGTTGATATTAAGTGTTCTTCCTCTTAAGACATCATAAAAGTTTATGACCCCTATATCCTGGCAGCTGGGTCAACTCTAATTAAGTCAGGGAAACAGGAGACCCTTAATTATGTCTCTAGCCTTTAATTACCTCCTGGTTTCATGTTAACATATACTGTTGCTTCTCTGAAACCTTGGGGGGGGTATTCATGGAAGCACTGATAATCACACTCTATATTCTATATTACAAAAATCATATAGCAATCATAACCAGCTGGCCAAGCATCACAAGTGCCATTTCACTTCTACATGTATTAAATCTGCTGCAGTGGACTGGGGAAGTGCACTAGGCAAACACTGCCCCAGACTCAGGCACGACCCAGGGGAAGGGGATACAGAGGACTGCCACAGGACTGTATCATAGAGCCATCCATTTGTGTACAAGTACTAGTGTAGCCAATCCACATGATGAACTGGTCAGTGGACAGCCTGTCACCATCCCACCATGTGCAGGGACTCCTGTTGGGTGACATGGTGTACCACACACTATCCCACAGTCTGCCCCAGTGGGGGGGGGTTACACTGGTGGCCGATATGCCTGCACAAACAGTGGGGGGTGCATAGTGTGAGTGATGGGCAGCCAGCTGCATGTGTAGCTGGACACGTGTCACAGGTGACAAGGCCTTGGCCATGCAGCTGTCCATGGTAGGTTCGCAGAACACGCCGGATGCAGCACCGACCACCACGACACACTATGCACCCCAACACACGTGCAATGTCTGCAGGCCCTGTCTGCAGGCCCTGTCTGCCAGGTGCTGGGGTGGCCAAATGCATCCACTGTATGTCGGTAATGGGCACACGGGAATCTACATGAGCATGGCTAATGTCTGTCTGTACTCTCCCACAGAAATCACTATGTCAGGAGGCAACAGTGCTGCCAGCCGAAGATGGCTGAACTTCACAAAGGATGAGAAGCAGGCCTTCATTGAGCCATATCATCTAAGGCGTAATGTACTGTCGGGCAGGGATGGCAGCCATACAGCATGGGAAGAGGGCTGGGAGGCAGTGGCCTATTATGTGAACACCATAGGAAAGTACAACAGGACCCCCTGGAGTGCAGGAAGCATCTAAATGATGGGAAATGGAGGGCAAAGGAGAAGGTGTCCCATATTGTGGCCTCCCTGTGGTAGACAGGGGGTGGCCCACAGGCTAATGTTCACCTGAGCCCCAATGAGGAGCTCCTCGTGGCAACCATTGCCAGATCTGCCATGCAGGGTGTCCCAGTGGAGGGTTCCAGACAGGTGGCAGCCCATCACAGCACTATAAGTAGCCATGCACACAACACATGCCTGGCCACATCTGTGCCCTGGCTGCCATGCTTGTCCCATTGTGTTGTGCTATACAACTGTGTTCCCAGGGGATGTACCATGTGTGGCAGGGGTGCATGGGTGGCCCATGCCGTGCTATTCTGTGCCTGACAGCCCATGCCCATGGTGGCACCTGTGATGGGCCAGTGTTAGTCAAGCTGGTGGGACACATATACTGTTGGATGGGTCTGTCATACCATTGCCACACATGGTACCATGTGGCCATGGCCTGTCACCACACAGTACTGGTCACAGCTGGTGCATGGCTGCAGTGGCATTGTAGGCATTGCACAGCCATGCCAGGGACTATCATGTGCAACCATGGCACTACACTGTGACACATTGTACATGTCTGTATGTATGCCACTGTATATTCCAGTGCACTAACCATGTTCTCCCTTCTTCTTTTCACAGCTCCATCATGCCTCACAGGTGCAGCCATGCCCTAGCAGGCGATGATGCAGGCCATCACACAGGGCTGTGGGCACTGCAATGCATGGTGCCATCCCTGGACCATCCACTGCACTGGCCCCGACTGCCCGAGCCCCAGTGGTGATGGGCCTGTCAGATCCCTTGGCCAATGCTGCCACAACAGCCAGCAATGACACCACATGGCTGGAGGATCTGCTGGGATTCTCTGATGATGACCCTGCAGATGCAGCGGACATCACTGATGCACTCCTTGTGCTTGCATCTGGCACACAGGGGGCATACAGCGATGTCCCTGTGGATGATAACACCACCCAGATAGAGGGAGACATGGCCAACAGTGGGACACGCAGCACACAGGTGCCTGTGTAGGTAGACCCTGACACCACTGATGGCCCTGCTGCACATGGCATGGATGCAGTGGCCACACAGCTGCCCATGGTGGTGTGTGCTGTGCACCTTGCATCTAGTCCAGGTGCGGTGGCAGGGCCATCAAGGGCGTCTGGTCCAGATGCTGTGGGACACATGCAGGCACCTTTGGAACATGACTTCACCTGCCGTGGACGTGTTGTGGCTGAGCATGCCCAAGGCCCACCCATGCAGCAGCCTGCCATGGTGCACCCACCACCCGTGGATGCCCCGCAGCAGGCTGTTTCACCCCCTATTCATCGGTGATGCCATCATGACCCATCACCCGCCGACAACATGGAGGGCTATGTCTGCCTCCTGCTTGACATCATGGAGGGGCAGGCAGCCTTCCGTGTGGTGTTCAAAAGCCACCGGACGGTCATGGTCCTAGAGTATGAATTCACAGCTGCATGGCAGGCCCAGATGTTGTCAAGGCATGCCTTATGCAGGTGGGCATGACTGCAGCATTGGAGAGGATTGCAGCCGCTGCAGAGGTGGTGTGTGCATCCGGTGCATGCCGTGGCCATTGGGCATCCAGCTGGACACCCAAGAGCACCTCCTGCACACTCAGGCAGCAACATCAGGTGGACCCATTGCTGTTGATGCCATCGCCTCACATTGCATTGAGCTGCATCCCTGGCCCAGACATGGCTCATGGGGCCACCACACCAATGAACACCCATTCACGGTCCTATTGCAGTACCCCTACAGGGGTGTTGGATACACCCCCTGTGGCTGGTGGTGCTGCAGCTGCATCCACCAGTCATGGCAGAGGCCACCCACATGTCTGTGGCAGCTGTGGTGCTGCCCTGTGACATCCAGGTCCAGGTTCCAATGGCAGCTGCATGTTCCACCACTGTGTCCCACACGCCTGGATGATGATGCCTGCGGTGCTGTGTGTGGCAGGCACCTGCCCCAGTGCACTGCCATCATGGGCCCCCTGTGCAGTGCCACCTGCATGTCTGTTTGCACCACTATTGTGCCATGTGGCATGGGCATGATGAGTGCAGTCCAGTGTCTGCTGCGCCTGTGTGCCAGCTGCAGTGCACACTGATCCATGCCATCTCTGGCACTGTCATGGTGGCTCATATGTATGTTGCGCAGTGTGTGTGTGTGTGTGTGTGTGTGTGTGTGTGTGTGTGTGTGTGTGTGTGTGTCTCTCTCTCTCCAGGGCTCATGGTCCCTGGCATGTGTGCGGTACACTGCTGTCCTGCCTCCACTGTGTGGTATGTGTTGTGTGTGCATGCACCCATGTAGGGCTGTTTGTGTGCTGTGTGTACCATGCAATGCAAGGCTGTGTCTACCTGTTGTCACCATTGTGCACATCCCAGATACATACCTCTTATACGCACCTGCGGTTCCCGAACTGCTCCTCCACCAGCATGCTCCTGTACTGCCTCATCCGTGCAGCCAGCTGTGGGTCCTGCCAGCCCATTGGTGGTCCAGTGTTGGGACCCTGTAGCACTGCATCATCCTCCCCACCCTCCTCCTCCTTCTCCCCGGAACTGTCACCCTCATTGGTCTCGACAGCTATTCTATGGTCAATGGCCATGTTGTGTAGCATACAACAGGCCAGGAATATGCCACAGGCCTTCTCATGGCTATACTGTAGGTCCCCACCCAACCTACACAGACACCAAAAGCACATCTTCAACATGCCGAAGACAAGCTCAATGATGGTGTGCGTAGTGGTGTGTGCCTTGTTATAACACTCCTCCACCTCTGTTCTGGGTCATCGGAAGGGGGTGAGGAGCCAGGGCCTCAGTGGGTATGCAGCATCACCTGTAGGGGGGAAGGGTGACTGTTAGTACAATGGTCACATGTGTAGTGTGCCCCCACTCCCTGCTCCATTCCACACTGGCGTGTGCACTGAGCATCCACCACTGCCTGTGCCTGTCCCTTCCCTGCAATCTTACCCCCACATCCACCTGCTGTTGCTGGGCATACACCTGTTGTTGGTCTCAGGCCACCAATGCCATTGGGGTCACACTTGCCATGCCCACCATTGCCCTGCCCAGTGTGCATTGCAGCGCTGCCCGCTGTCTGCTTGTGTTGTGCATGTCCCTGCCACATATGCCCTCATGGCAGTGCACCCCACATTCCATGCATTGCACGTGTGTCTCCCTGTACCAGCTGATGTCTGCCTGTGTTCCCTTACACATCTCTGCTGTCCCACATCTGCTGCACCCTATGTGCATTGTGCATGGTGCTATCTGCATACCTCCTCCCTCCTCTCGTCCTGAGCTATGTGCCCTGTTGTGCAGCTGGTTGCCAAGTCCCACACATCTACTAAATGGCCACTTGGTATGTCCCCTGCCTTGAATCTCTGGCAGAGGGCAGACTGCTGCCATATGAAGGCATCATATGTGTGCTTCCAGAGTCTGTGGCACAGACATTGCTGATGCACCCTGTAGCATTGCACACCACCTCGCAGTTGACTGAGTGGTATCCCTTGCAGTTTATGTAGGTTATGGCATCGTCACCAGGTGATGTGCGGATTGCCACATGGGTGCAGTCAATGGCCCCTATGACGCCTGGCATGTGTGCCACCCTGTAGAACCCCTGCATGGCTTCTGTCCGCTCTGCCTATGTGCTGGGGAAATAGATATATTCTGAAGCATGTGGTTGCAGTGCGGTGAGGAATTGTGTGAGGAGGCGGGAAGTGGAGGCCAGTGACACACCAGTGGTGTCCCCAGTAGGCCTCTTGAAGTTTCCCGTGGCAAGCAAGCACATTACTGTTGTCATCTTGGTCTCCACTGATATAGCATGACCACGTGCAGTGGGTGCCTGCATTTTATCATGGTACAATTTAACAGAGCTGCCTCAGAATGGCCCTGTTCAGGTGGTATCGGCCACCTGTCTCCACATCTGCCAGCTGCTCAAAGGACAGCCTGGCACAGTACCACCATGGGGCCGGCACCAACAGTGCCTTCCACCTCCCCATCTCCTCATCTTCATTAGTACTCCCACCATTACAAATGGTGCTGCATCCATGCTGGTGGTGTGCTGTCTCTCTCTCTCGGTCTGCCACTGTGCTGGTGCTACTGTTCTGCCGCTGACCTGCTGGTGGCTTGCACTTAAGTCTGCTTCTTTTATACTTATCTTTTCATGGCACATTTGGTACTTGCACCAGGTTTTCTCTCTCATTGCGCCTTCATTTTGCACTGTGAATTGCTTTGTGCTGTGTATGCATGTGTACACCCCCTCTAGATGCATCGCATAACATTACTATGCATCTACAGTGCATCTGGTTCAGCATGGCACATCCGCCCTGTCTGTGAATCGTTTCATGGTGCAATTTTGGGTTGCGCCGGTGCATCTCTTTTGTGAATCCTGCCCTAGATCTGCTGAATAACCATGACAAGTCACAATCAGCGACAGTCAGAAAAAAAAACTTTCATAATCTATAAAGATGAATGATTTTTTTTTTAAAACATTCAGTAAGCATGGTATTGTGTGTTAACAAGTTTATTTTTTTATTAAAAAAATTGTATTCAATGGAACTCACAAGTTAGTATGTTGGTTTTCCCAGTAGTCACAGCCTTTCATATCTTAGTTTGCTACAGCAAGAAGTAGGATTTATTTGGGGGGGGGGGGAGTTGTATTGTTGCAGTGATGTACAAAACAGTTACTGATTTGACTGGGAAGTGCCTGCCACATTTTTTCAGTGGGTACACTAATATATTTCATGCACTGGAAAATTAGCAGTAAACTAATCACAATATAGGAATTTTTGTTTTGCATTCTGCGTACCATACAACACAGAGCAAAACATGTAAGTAATAAGACATGGCTGGGTGTTGGTAGTACTGAGATACCCACACATCCAAAGGCATAGTTAGGCAAGAGACTGCAGGTTGAGTGCCTTTAGCCTTTGGGTGTGCCAGTATCTCAGTACTACCAACACCCAGCCATGTCTTATTGCTTATATAAAATGGGCCCATAGGTAACTTTGAAAAAAAGAACATTCTAAAAGTTTTCAAAGTCACACAAAACTATACTAAAATGTTCCTAAATAATGTAAAATAGTCCTTCCACAGATGTTTTCACCTGTTAGTCATCTGTCTTTCTTCACACTCAATACACTGTGTGATTGTTTACCAAGGAACAGACTTCAACGCTCTGCATTATTCCAGTAGTAGAATGCCCCCCCACACACACACACACACACAGAATGGTAACATG
The DNA here is from genome assembly GCA_016271365.2 of Neoceratodus forsteri. NCBI lineage: Eukaryota > Metazoa > Chordata > Ceratodontiformes > Ceratodontidae > Neoceratodus > Neoceratodus forsteri. The sequence continues at coordinate 784,349,199 of CM028133.1, forward strand.
GAATACATGAATTCAACATTCTTCAGAACTCAACTGGCATACAAACAAAGACACACACACACAGGGCTGAAGTGGTGCCAGAACCTCGATTTTATCTGTTGCCAGGTAAGGAGCAGGGAGTTCTCTGGCAAAGTGGTAAGGATAGGTGCGGGATTTTTCATGGTCATCAAAGAAACACCAGCAATGGAAACTGAATAGTACTTGAGTTTTTTTAATGTGCGTATGTGTGTAAGGTAGAGGGGCTCATGAGTGTAAATAACATTAAATTATTTACTTACTTTATTTAATTTAATGGACTTTTTTGTTTAGGGCCTAGTTGAAGTTTTTTATATATGAGTAAAGGCTGTAGCCATGTTTGTGATGGAAACTAGGAAATAGGTGGTTTATGAATTCTGTGAGTTGCCCTAGTTGGCTGGGACTTGTTTTAGCCAGTGTGGTGGCACTGTCTTACTGCAATGGCTAGAACCAAGTCTCAGACAATCAGGACACAGGGATTTCTTTGCCCGTTTTATATTAACTGCACAAATGTAACACTACCCCATATTAACAGTGTTATAAAGAAGTAGCAGTGACATAGCAGGCGTTTTCAACAAAATCTATCAAGAATTGTAAGCCACATAAAACACATAGAGATTACACATAAATATATGGCACTTAACAACGGCACTGGTCTGTCAAAGAGTAAAATCAATGTGCAAGATGTTAAATAGCAGGCAGTATAGCACAGTGGTTTAAGGCTCTGAGCTGCAAATCTGGAGACCTGGGTTTGAATCCCACACCCCTCACTTGCATACTGTGTGATCATAAGCAAGTCACTCCACTTCCCTGTGCTCCTAGGTCACACCTGTAAATAAGCTTTCAGCTTAGTGTGCCACTCCTGGTTAAACAATTGAAAAAAAAAATAGGTGTTGTAGCTCTAGACTTTACTACATTTATATACAGTGCATGAAACATTTCTACTGTTAACATGGATTTCTTTCTGTTTTGATACCACTAAATTTAAAATACTGACCAATCCCCAACAGTTTGATCTTGGCCTAAAATATGGTCCCATTTATATCAGGATGTAAAATGGGATAGATACCATCTCCTACTGTTCTATATAATTCATGATTTGTATAATACACCGGTCAAGCTGTATAAAATGGGTAAACTTTCCTCCAATCTTTGTTCCAGATGTGGGGCACACCCTGGCACTTTATTACACATTCTTTGGGAACGTGACAAGGTGGTCCCTTTTTGGAAAGCTATCAAATCTAATTAGACCTGTTATTGGGTCTCTCTGAAGCCTTTAGTCCAGAAATCTGTATCCTGGGGGACTATGGAGGCTTCCTAATGGGCAACCAGTGAAAACGCATGGCTATTGTGTCACTTTGTGCCAAAAATGTAATTCTTCACCACTGGTTGGACCAGGAAATCCCATCTTTAACAGAATGGCTACATGAAGATCTCTTTGCCTTACAAGCAGAGAACATTGTAGCTCAAATGTCCAGAAGAATGCATTACTACCAAAGGGTATGGGCCCCTCTACACACTCTGCTGACCATATGAAGGTAAAGGAAAACATAATGTTACAATATAAACTACACTGGACTTGTGTTATTGTTGATCTCTACATGCCTAATTTATATTGCATATAATGCGAAATATGCTTTGCATACAAGGGAGGGGGGTATTAGCATGGGTAGGGGGAGGCATGAGGAGTGGGGGGAGTAAATGTAAAGTGATATCGACTACTGATTGTTGCATTTTTTTTGTTTCTCTTTTGCTATTCTTACTGCTGAGAACACAATTGTAGCAGTTAAAGTTTGCCTTGACTGAGGTGTGTGATCGACTCTTTGTGCAACTATCTCTAGTCAAATGTTATGGCACTATCAATGTGTGTATACAAGTTGAAAAGCTGAATAAAGTATAATAAATTAAGAAAAAAAAATACTGACCAAATGCTGTCAGTGACACACAGATCACTACATATTCAAGAAAGCATTGTAATAAATGTCTGTTTTTTATTTCAACAGATAAGACTGCAGAAAACTCCTACAGTTGTGGCAGTCCTATAAGGTAACAATTTTCATCATTCATTTTCTATCTTATCAAATAAAGCCATAATACAACCACAGGAGGCAGAGTATAACATAGAAACATAGAAGTTGACAGCAGATAAGGACCACAAGGTCCATCCAGTCTGACCATTTATTTTTCTACCTTGTGAATGTGTCATCTGCCTTTGCTCTGTCAATGGCCTATCTATTCATACTCATCTGTATTGCTCCCTTATGCCTATTCCATTCCTGTTTGAAGCCCTGCACTGTATTCATATCCACCACTTCCTGAGGTAGGCCATTCCATGCATCCACCACCCTTTCTGTGAAAAAGAACTTCCTCACATTACCCCTTAATCAGCCTCCCTCTAAACTCATGCTGTGTCCTCTTGTCCTGCTATTTTTCTTATATTGAAACATTTTAGACTCTTTCACCTTGTTAATGCCCTTAAGGTGCTTGAATGTTTTGATCATATCACCTCTCTCTCCCTCCTTTGCTCTAGGGTATACATACTGAGCTCCATTAATCTGTCCTCATATGTTTTCTGATGCAATCCCTATGCCATTTTGGTTGCCCTTCTCTGGACTTCCTCAATTTGGTTAATGTCCTTGTGAAGGTGCGGCCTCCAGTACTACATGCAGTACTCCAGATGAAGCCTAACCAGTGTCTTGTAAAGAGGGATTATTACCACCCTCTTATGACTTGTGATACCTCTACTAATACACCCCAACATCCCCCTAGCCTTACCTACTGCTTTAGTGGTCTGTTTGGATGATTTCAAGTAATTTGTGATGATGATACCCAAGTCTCTTTCTTCCCTTGTGACTGCCAGCAACTGCTCTTCCAGCCTATAGGTGGCTTCAGGGTTTCCCTTCCCTATGTGCATGATCTTGCATGTCTTTGCATTAAACCCCAGTTGCCACTCTTCCAACCATTTTGCCAGTTTATCCAGATCTCTTCTCATTCTGCCCACCCCATCTGGATCATCTACTCTGTCACAGATCTTGGTGTCATCTGCTAACAGACAAATCTTACCCTCCAGTCCATCTGTAATGTCACTGATGAAGATATTGAAGAGAACTGACCCCAGGACTAATCCCTGAGGTACCCCATTTGTGACTTGCATCTCTTCTGACTGTATACCGTTTACCACCACTCTCTGTTTTCTGCCCATCAACTAGTTTGCCACCCAGCTGACCAACTTCTGACCCACCCAGAGCCTACCCAGCTTATTAATCAATCTTCTATGTGGAACAATATCGAAAGCTTTGCTGAAGTCAAGGTAGGTGACATCAACTGCTCCCCCTTGGTCCACCACTCTGGTTACCCAGTCAAAGCAACCTATGAAATTAGTTTGACAGGACCTTCCTGTTGTAAACCCATGCTGTCTTGGATCCTGTGCTCCTATGGATTACAGGTGTTGCACCATCCTTTCCTTAAGGAGTGCCTCCATAATCTTGCCCAATACTGAGGTAAGACTGACGGGTCTGTAGTTCCCTGCCTCCTCCCTGCTACCACTCTTGTGGAGCAGGATCACATGAGCCCTTCTCCAGTCTTCTGGGACCTCTCCTGTGCTCAGAGACTCACTAAACAGTTCTGATAATGGCTCTGCTAGTTCCACCCTTAGCTCCTTTAGTACCCTGGGATGTATGCCATCAGGTCCCATTGCCTTGTCCACCCTGAGCTTATCGAGCTCTTGTAGGACCCTTTCTTTTGTGATGGGACTAGTGCACACCTCCCTCCCCTCTGTGTCCATGGTACTGAGCTGTGAGCCCTGCCCTACCTTCTCTTCAGTAAATACTGAGCAGAAGTAACTATTTAGGATAGATGCTTTTATATGGTCCTCCTCCTCACACGCCCCCTTATCTCCTTTGAACAAATTGCATGTTGTGCAGAACAGTGTTATGAACATATACAGAAATGCCAAAGTTTCATTTATATAAATAAAAAACATTAATTATAAAGCCTTTTACAAACTGATCTACTGTAAGGTGAGGACGGAGCAGAACTTGACATGGGGAATCAAGAGAGAGAAAAAATTATTCTTTAACTATACTGGGGTAAAAAGGAAAGTGACAGGACAGATTAGCAGGATTAGGACAAAGGAGGGATTGACAGAGGATGTGGGGCACCAGGTGGAAGTACTAAACAAGTACTTTGCATCAGTTTTCATCAGGTAGGATGAGGGGCTGCATCACACAAGATGAGAGGTGGTGGACTTGCAGAACTGGTGGGACTCTTAGAGGTTGGGATCGCTGCCGAGTCTAGATGAGGTGGTGGCGCGGAGGGGCAGGGTGGGAGGAGCTGCAGGCAGGACAGGAGGGGAAGGAAGAGGAGACTAGGGAATTTAAAATCCCGGTTGATAGAATGAGGGAATCCCTCAGTCCCTAAGAATGGAGGAAGATCCGAGTCTGAATGAAATACATTGTAGGGCGCTGCGGGAATTGGCTGATATCCTGGTAGCCCCTCTGGTGGAGTTTTTCAACACCTCTCTGCAGATGGGATGGCTGCCCCACAACTACAGAGTTGTCTATATCGTGCCTATCCACAAGAGTAAATCATGAGAGGAGCCAGGGAACTGCAGGTCTGTTAGTCTGATGTTAGTGGTGGCCAAACTGATGAAGGTTATTATCAAGGAAAGGCTAGGGGGAGTATTAGAAGAAATGGGTTACCTGGATGATAAGCAGCATGGCTTCATCCCAGGAAGATTATATCAGTGAAACCTTGTGGAGTTCTACAATTGGGTGACGAGGGCCCTGAACCAGGTAAGATTGGTGGATGTCCTCTTTCTAGACTTCAGAAAGGCATTTTATTCCATACCTCACAGTGGGGCTCCTGGGTAAGCTGGGTGACATGTGGATGGGGAAACATATGATCAGATGGGTATGTAATTGGCTACCAGAGAACACTCAGATGGTGGTGGTTTGATGGGTAGTCTCACCTGCTAGGATGGTCAACATTGGCATCCACCAGGGATCAGTCCTAGGGCCAGTCCTCTTTGACACCCATGTCTCTGACATAAGGAAAGGTATCAAGAGTGAAGTGAGTCTCTTTGCAGATGACTCGATGTTGTGAGCAGTGGTGGATAGGGAGGATGGGATGGTAGCCCTGCAGAAGCACCTGGATGTTCTAGAGAAGTAGTCACATACCTGGAACCTCAAATACAATGCAGGGAAATGCAGGGTTCTTCACCTGGGGGCTAGAAACACAGGGCAAGTATATAACCTAAAACAACAAAAACACTACAAGTCTCAAAGAGGTAGAGGAACCTGAGGGTGGTGTTGTATGTCAACATAAACAACTCACAGACCTGTAGGATGACAGCAGCCAACAACAGTAACATGCTAGGGTGCATCACTAGCAGGATAACCTCAAAAATGACAGAAGTGATTCTCCCTCTGTATAACTGCCTGGTTAGGACACACCTCAAGTATTGTGTGTAGTTCTGGTGGCCATATTTAGAAAGGGACATTGCACTCCTACAGAGGGTTCACAGGAAAGCAACCAATATGATTCTGGGTATGAGGAAGAGGGTCTACATGCACATGCTTGAGCAACTCAACATGTACTTTCTAGAGGAGAGGAGGGACAGGCAGGACATGATGGACATCTTCAAGTATAAAAAGGAGATAAATAATGTAGACTCAGACAGGGTGTTCCAAAATATGGGGGGAAAGCAGAAGACACAGTTTAAAGCTAGAGGAGGGGGTGCAGACTCGGGGGGGAGAGAGAAAGAGGAATTACTTCACTGAGAGTGTGGTGGAACCATTGAATGCACTGTCCAAGGGACTGGTGGAGGCATATACAGTGGAAGGGCCCAAGAGGGTCTCGGATAGGTATAGGGGGAGGATGAAGCTGAATAACTTCAATGGAGCGAGAATAGCTTGAACAAGGGGCAGGATAAACGAAGAATGTGGGGGGGACAGCACAATCAGCACCCATTGTGGGTCCTGACTATCAAGCAGGCACAAAAGACCATAAGGTCTACTCTTCTGGTATTTTAGTATGTTAGCTTATCCCAAAAAGAAGAAAAAAAAAAAAGTTAAACAGTCAATAGGGTACAGCATGTTTCTGAGTATTTTTAGTGTCTCAACAAGTCAGATAAAACATTGGCACAGCTTAATGTTTTGAATGAGTTATACTCAGCAAGACCCTATCTGATGATAAATCCATAACAGTGCAGTAACCTAACAATGTTTGTTTTTCTTTCCATGACGCCACATTCTGTCGAGAAAAAAAAAACGAAATCAGTAAGCGATATGTGTGTTACAGTATAGAAATTTTGCATTGCTATGCTAAGTAGTTTTTTCTGGCCACATATGCAAAGCTTTGCCACAGGGCCAAATTACCATTACCCAAAACAAGCAGCACACCATATTCAAAATGAGGAGCCCAGTGCTAATCCTGCTGAATATAACATGACAAGGAAGCATGGAAACCTGGGAATGGGACTTCTATGTAAAAATAGCCTTGGCATAAAACAGTTCTCAAAACAGCAATAGTAAAGTGAAAAACAGCTAGAGCACATCAGTACACTGTGTAGCAAAACAGTGCTGTAGTTGGATAATATTTAAGCAATAAGACATTCCCAGTGGTTACGTCAATGGTCTGTTTATCAGCCTGTAGCAGTATGATGTGACAAAAGACATAGTCAAGTTTTACATACCCCAGAGGGTGATTAGCAGACCATGAACATAACCCCTTGCAGTGCCTTATTACTATCACAATACTATTTTTTTTTATAGTGTTAACCCTCAGACCACCTTTCCACCACAACCAGTTGTTTATCTCTAGCATACGAACGACTGTTCAGTCATCATTGTTTAGTTACATTCTCACAGACACAAGGGGTTGTAGGTTATGTTGGATGCGGGGGAGGTAAACTGCTACATTACCAAATATTCTTTTTGATAGATGCTATTTAACAACATGTTACAGCTGCCTCTAATTACTGTAGTGGGGCACAATACATTTGAATATGCCACTGTTGTAGCATTCATCACCAGTCCCATAAATCCCAGCTCCTTTATACATACTCTTTTAGCATCGTTGCTATCACACATTATGAGAACAATAAGGGTTTTAACATTGCAACCTGTTACAAATCCACTGTTATTCAAGTTCAACAGATTTGCACCACTCATAAATCTTTGAATAAATGGTCCTTAACTGGTTAGATGTTTTGCTAAACAGTAGAGCTAATTGTTTGCATGCATGTTTGTCTCCATAACATAGCCTAAATGTTCTTTAAAACTCTACACATCAACATATTTGCATAAAGCATAAACATTTCCTCTCTGCACCTCAATCTCACCATGTTACTTGTATATCTAAGTAAGTACAATATAGCACAATGGCACAGTTATATTCTCCGAATCCACTATCATATTAAGATCCTTCACAGTACTCAATAAAAGCAGCATACCTTGCATTTGAAAGCATACTACACACATACAGTTCCAACTTACAGTTGCTTACTGTAATGAATCTCAGTCACACAGTCTATTTATCAACATTCAGTCATGACAATGCTACCATTATGCTGTTCATCAGCAACGTAGCTCATACCTGTACAACATCACAACTATGCACAACAGGCATCTAGATGCATATAAACTCCAAAATCAGAATGAACCACAGATATAACACAACATTAAAACTTACACTTCCTCTTTTGTTCTCTCTTACAGACTGCCTGTTACAACTAAAATACTCTCAGCAGTCTCTCGGCTGGCTGATTGAGGCCATTGAGGAGGACAACCAGGCTGCAGACCAGCGCGGCCTTGTCGTTGAAGCAAATCAACAAAAAATGTTGGAAAAACAAGGGCAGATAATTGATTTGCTGCAACGACAAGGCCACATTGGTCATGTGGTCATGGTTGCCGTCCATGGTCTTGAGGACAGCAACAGAGGCCTCGCTCATGCAATAAATCAACTGCGTGAGCAGGGCCAATGTTGCTGTCCAAGAGACCACACATGGTCTCATGTTGTGGCTGGCAGAGAACCAGTTGGAGGCCACAGATGGCATCCACATGCTCATTTGCCAGGACCCGCACCATTTTCAGGAAATGGAACTGGCCCTCCAGCAGCCTCAGCAGGAGCAGGAACCTCCATTGAGTGCCCCTCCCACAACAGCACCTGAAGAAGAGGGGCACCACCACCTGACCCAGCCAATTCCTCCAGTGGACACTTTCACTTCCTCCACCTCCCCCAAGGCGTCCTCATCACAGAATGAGGGCTAGCACATCACTGTCACACACAGTGGCTTTTCTTTTTTTTTCATATTTATTTTCATTTTCACTGTAAAAGATTGTCATCATTTTTATTTTTTTTATTTTTGCAAAAAATATATATATTTTATTTTTAAAAAAGATTTTACTATGTGTTGTTTTATACAAAAAAACAATAATAATTCTTACTAAACAAAACATGTCTCCTGTGTCTTCTTACTCAAACTGTATAAACTCAAGTTGAATAACTTCTATGTACTGTATTGGGAGGGTGGGGGGATCACAAGTGGGAACAAAAGACACAACCATCAGGGTGTGCCATGGGTTCATGCAATCGAACTCTCACCATATCCCACATTTAAATGTGTTTATATTGCACAGTAAACAAGAGTATGGTGATAGTTAAGCCTCACAACACCATAGCACACCCTCTCATGTCTCATCTACTACTGATTGGGTGCAGACATGTCCACGTAGTGGTTGATCATAATGATTTGGTGCTGCCCTCCCACATTTCCATTTTCTTCAAAGTAACATCTTAGAAATCTTGCCACATTACTCCCCAGGGGTGATTAACAGACTATTTATCTACCCCCGGCCACACCTTATTGCTTAAGTGTACTGTTAAACCAGTAAAAATCTATCAGTCACAGCTACAGAGTATCTGTGTGTAACAATGGTAACAAGTATTTGTCAATGCCAAATGTTTGCTTGCTGGCATTGGCATTGGTAGTGTAGGAGTTAGAGAGCTGCATAATAGGAATGGCAGTGAAGTATTGAACTGAAGCCAACCTCAACACCACCCTGCAGAGACAGACAGGCATTGGGGTGTGCCTTTGGGTCATCAGGCATAACGGCCATGCCATTTCACCACACCCTACCATGCAGATACTGACAAGTGTCACAGTGAGCCTTAGGGTCTTTGGCCCTTATGCTCACCCCATTCCATCAGGAAATATGGTGAGATGGGTCCTGTATAGGAGAATGGGGTGAACTTTGGGGCTGAAGAGTCCAAGGCACACCTCAATGCCTCTCATTGGCTGCAGGGTGTGGAATGGTATGAGCATTACAGGCGAGAATCCCAAGTCACACCCCTGATGCTTGTCAGTCTCTACAGGGTGGGGTGTTATGGTCAGAAACCCTAATGCCTCAGGCATTCATTGGCATTTTCACTCCAAATTTTCCACATGGGTTTTGTGTGACCCTCACCTTATGAACAGTGGCAATATCAGTTTGTTAGCCGGAAGCTGATTTTGCACAGCGACTACGCCATTTGGCACCACAGGTGCAAAAACACATTTCGAACAGGATGTGAAAAATGACAGCTGTACTGTTCATGGGGAGGTGCAAAAAATGGCAATGTTGAAAATCTGCAGTGAAAATATTAAAAAACTGGTGAAGTCACAAGCGTGCATAGAAAATGCACAACGCGCACCCGTAATGCAATTTGGGGATTTTTTACAGCAGATTGTCAACACAGGGATTTGGGAACCTCCGCTCATGAACAATGTCACAGTGATTTTCTTAATCTGTCCTGAACAGTGATTTCCCACAGCGACCACGCATTTCTGCGCTGGAGGTGCAAAAACACATTTCAGCCATGATGTGAAAAACGACAGCTATACTGTTCATAAGGAAGCGTGGAAAAATGCCAGTGGTGAAAATCTGGACTGAAAACAGAAATCCATGAAATTACGAGGGTGCGTGGAAACTGCACAATGGTCGCTCGTAACACAGTCATTTTATGGACTTTTTCACCAATTTTTAACATAGCCATTTTAACACCTCTGCTCATGAACAGTGTCACTGTGATTTACTTAATCTGTCCCGAACATTGATTTCGCACACCGAATGCACCACTGTGTGCTACATGCGCGTAAACACATTTTGGGTGAGATGTCAAAAATGACAGCTGTACTGCTCATAAGGAGGTGTGGTAAAATGGCAATGTTGAAAATCTGGAGAGAAAATATTGAAAATTCGCAAACTTACGAGCGTGCATAGGAACAGTGCAACACATGCTCGTAAAACAGTCATTTTTTGGAATTTTTTCACCAAATTTTCAACATAGGGTTTTTGGGGGCCTACCTCATGAACTGTGACTCTGTCATTTCATAAATCGGTCCTGAAAGGTGGGTCCATGCAGTGACCGCGGAATCACCTTTCGGGCTCGATTAACAAAATGACAGTGACAGAATTCATGGGTGGGGTCCAAACCATGTTGAAAATTGATGGAAAATTCTAAATGCCTGAGATATGCATCAAAGTTGAAAAACCTCTTTATTCCATTATACAGCTTACCGGCATTTCTTCAGTTCGCGGTTGGCTTTGAAGAGTGCAGACATGTTCCTGGTCCACGAAGATCATCAGCGCTGGACTCTGGAGGTAAGTATGGGGTGAGATGGGGGTGTGGGAGGCAAAGTGCCCAGAGGGTGGGCACGGGTGGGGGGGGGGGTCAGGACAGTCAGCGAGGGAAGGTTTTTTCTTTCATTTTTTTCCCCCCTTAGACGATGTGGTACATGGGCCATGCTGGGGTGGGCTCCCAGTGTGGCAGCTGGAAGGCTGTTTGGGGGTCAGTGGAGCTGATGGGGGATTGGGCTCCCCCATAGGCCATACGGACTGTTGCTACACTGGGGTAGGCTCCCAGCATGGCACCCGGTAGTCTATTGGGGGGAAACAGTGGAGCCGATGGGGGATTGGGCACCCCCGTCAGCCATACAGACTGTTGCCATGCTGGGGTGGGCTCCCAGCGTGGCACCTGGAATGCTGTTGGGGGGGCGCAGCAGAGCTGACGGGGGATTGGGCACCCCCATCAGCCATACAGTGTGTGTGGGGAGGAAGCATGAGCATGCAATGTGTGTGTGTGTGTGTGGGGTGTGTGTGTGTGTGTGTGGGAGGAGCGCATGAGCATGCAGTATCTTATCGCTGCTCACTGAAGCGTAGCTCTCCCTTTGAACTGTATGGCACTGCATTTTCAACTGCTGTCATAGACAGCTGCAGCATTCATTGGTGAACTGTGGCCGTGCCTGCAAACACACTGACTGAATTGGAAGACAGGGTGCCACACCTCCGAAAACTCGGATGATGGCACTATGTTTCTTGCACATGCGTGCAAGCAAACATAAAAAGGCTACTCATTTTACTGTCTGTAATTAAACTCATTTGGAATTTATTCTATACATGAGTCCACTGAATGACCATAATAAGACACTCCAAAGTGTGAGTTATTGCCACATTTACCCACTTCTTGACGGACTCAGTCTGTCACCTGCGCCTTGTCACACACTACACAAGACATGGTAAATCCACAATAATCCACACTCTATTGTGATGTATTCCTTAAAGAGATGTGCAGAAACTATGTGTTCTTCTGTATCGCACAGCCAAGTCATGGAATGTCTTGAGGTGAAGTCACAAGGGCAAGTGACATTAAAAGGAACATGTCATGAGTTTACAAGACAGTTTTCACCCCATTCTTTTTGTGAACAGGTTGACATGCTGCAATAAAGGAGAATGGGGTTGGACTTAGGCCTTGTGTCCCAATGGCACATCCTGTTGTCTGTTGGTCTGTGGATGCTGGTCATGTGAGCAGAATGATATGCGTTGATGTGAGCACATGCCCTATAGGCCCCGCGCTACCACTTACACATAACTACAGAGCCATACAGCAGCCCCTTAGGACAAGGAACCTTTGTAACAGTTATTTACCAATATCTCAGCAACCATAGTAGGTAAAACAAATTTCAAGTACAGTTGTAATCGTCACAGTGAGACCCCCATGCAACATAAGGTCAACAGAATCCGTATCTCAAAAATGAGCTGAGATTTACCCCTCATGACTCCATGGCACACCCCAGTATCTGTCGGTCTGTGGAAGATGGAGGGGTGGAGGGGCTTAGGTGCTCAGCCCTAACATGTCATTTCCCTACTATTGTCACTGCAACCCTAACTAATGCATTAACCAAATTATTTTTTTGCAGTTAATTCCCTTACTTTTTCAGGAAGTCTGCTATAACTAGTAAATAACCTGTGTTGATGGGAGCATGGTTCCTGCCAAGCTGCCCATGTGAGCATAATTATATGCATCAGTGTGAGCACGGGTCCTACAGGCCCTGCTCTACCATTCACGCATAACTACAGAGCCATTCAGCAGCTCCATAAGGCAAATAACCCTTATAACAGTTATTTGCAAATATCTCAGCAACCATAGTAGGTAAAAAAAATTCAAGTGCAGTTCTAATCATGTCAGTGAGACCTGCACACTACATGAAGTCAACTAAACAGGTATCTCGCATCCTCCCAAGATATGGGACCCAAGAAGCACTGAAAAAGCAACCATGAATCCTTGTGACACTAATTTGCCACTCTCTCATTAATGGAGCAACTTACAGAAAAAATTCCACTGCAGTTCCAGTCTATGGTTTCAAATCTTGTTCCTACAGCTTAGATCACCTGAAGGTGATCTAAGCTGTTAGTAGTGCAACGTCTGCATCTTGCTTCGTTTTCGAGATGCAGGCACCAAAAGTCACTATGGGAGACACAATGTTATCCTATGGGAAAAATCTGAATTTTGTGATGGCATATCTATGGAACCACTTAAGTTTCCAACACCTAAACACCCTAATTCATATTTCTAGGGCATCCCCTTAAAACCCTGAAAACTGCAAGTCAAAAGACCAAACCATTAATTCACAATACAGTGGGAGCGTTTTTAAAAGTTTTCAAATTCCTAGTTCGTGAGGTAGCAAAATCCCCGGCCGCCAGATCAATCCCCGTCCACGAGCTGTCAAAATCGTCATCCGTGAGTAATCCTTGACCATCAGATTTTGACCATCTGGTCCCTAAATGATGGACAAGGATTTTGCTGCCTCACGAAAGAGGATCGGGTGGCAGACTAGGATTCTGACAGCTCGCAGACCGCGATTCTGTCACCTTGCGAAAGAGGATTCAAAAACCCAATCCCCTTTCATGAGCTGACAAAATCCAGCCCTCTTTTGCGAGGTAGCAAAATCGTTGACTGCCAGCTTAATCCTGGTTCGCGACAAGAGCCATCTAGTCACAAAGTGATGGACAAGGATTTTGCAGCCTTGCAAATGAGGATCGGTTTGTGGACTAGGTTTTTGTCACCTAGCGAAAGAGGATCGTTAGCGAGTCGTGGTCAAAGAATTTTAAATTTTCAAAAACCTTTTTTTCTAACAAAACAAAGAAAAAAAAGGTATGTGTTTGTAGAGGGCATCATCCTGAACAAAACCTATGCCTTATTGCTAAACAAAATTACCCGTGTAAGAAGCTACGACATTTTGTTTGGGGCAAAAAATAAAAACCAGGATTTTTTTAAATCCTTATTCACAAGCTGACAAAATCCTTGACCGTGAGCCCAATCCTCTTTCGCAAGAAATACATATAAATTTTGTAGTGAACTGAGCATGCTCAGAACCCAAACATTACAAATTAAATAACTTTGGAACAGATTATTCATTTTTAACCAAACCAATGCTGGATTGTTCTTTGACCCAAACTTTTTCTATGTTCCAAATTTCAGACCAAAAGAAAACATGGTGCAGTCTCAGTGCCATGAGCATAAAATGCGAAAAACAAGGCAAAAAAACAAATTTTTCAGCACTTCACTGCACAAAAACCTTAGGTCCAACCAAAATGCAAGCTAGTAAATCAAGAGATTTACCATACCACACCATGCATGCCATATTTTGTGCAAATCCGTTGAATGGTTGCAAAGTTATTAATGTGCAAAAATTGAGGTTTAAAATTAAAGTGCCTACTCAACCCTAACTATAGGGGCGTGGTCACACCCCTATAAAATAAATATATATATGTGTCTGTGTATGTATATATATATATATATATATATATATATATATATATATATATGTGTGTGTGTATATATATATATATATATAGATAGATAGATAGATATATGTTATGGGACACAGTTGTGCCCCTATAGTTAGGGTTGAGTAAGCAGTTTAATGTTAACCCGCAACTTTTGCACGTTAATAACTTTCCAACCGTTCAACGTATTCACATGAAATTCAGAATGTACTATCTCAGATGGTAGATCCCTTGATTTGTCAAGTTGTGTTTTGGTTGGATTTGTGGTTTTTGTGCAGCATAGTGCCCAAAAATGCATTTTTCACTTTTATTAGCCCATTTTTGCTGCTTTTTGCCCATCACACTGCGGCCACACCATTTGGAATGTTGGTCTGTAATTATCAGGCTAGACAAGGTTTCCCCAAAGAACAATCCAGCATTGGTTTGGTGAAAAAAATATTAATCAGTTTCAAAGTTATTTCATTTTGAATTTTCAGGTTCTGAGCATGCTCAGTTCATTCTTTGGAATACGTGTATATTTTGCAAATGAGGATTTGCCTCGCGATCAAGAATTTTATGACCTCACAAATGGGGATTTATAAAATTCCAGTTCGTGAGGAAAAATTCCCCTTTCATGAGCCGCCATCTTGTTTCCATTTTTCCCCACAAACAATATGTTGTAACTTGCCCCATGGATGTGTTGTGTGGTAAATGAAGCATGGATTTTGTTCAGGATGACACTCTCTACAAACCCATGGCTTTGGTTTGCTTTGTTTTTGTGAAAAAATGGTCTTTTTAAATTTTAAAAATCCTTGTTCGTCACTTTCTTCCAATCCTTGTTCGCAAGGTGACAAAATCCCCTTTCATGATCCGATCCCCTTTTGTGAGCTGACAAAATCCTTGATCGCAATTTCCAGACCAGATGACCCTATCTCACAAACAAGGATTGGTTTGCGAACAGGGATTTTGTTAGCTCACGAAAGGGGATCAGCTCATGAAAGGGGAACGTTTTTTTGAATCCCCTTTTGTGAGCTGTCAAAATCCCCTTTCACAAGCTGTCAAACTCCCCTTTCACAAGCCGATCCCCTTTTGGAGTTGACAAAATTCTTGATCATGATTTCCATACCAGATGGCCCTACCTCGCAAACAAGGATTGGCTCGCGAACAGGGATTTTGTCGCCTCATGAAAGGGGATCGGCTTGCAAAAGGGGATTTTAACAGCTCATGAAAGGGGATTTTTTTTTTAAATCCCCTTGTGGAGATGGTCAGCTACAGCCCTTTGAAGTGTGTGACCCTAGAGTTTTTTTGCAGTGGCTGATCTATCTAGTGTGGACACTGCATGTGGGGGGGGTACATGTGCCATGGTTACTGCCTATAATAAGGTGATGTCTAAGGCACTCGACTCCCTCGTACTGGTCTGTGTACAACCCAGATCTTCTCACTTGGGGTCTCTGTGGTTTGATGGGGAGCTCAAGGTGATGAAGATCCAGGGTCAGAGGTTGGAATACTGCTGGCAGAGGACCAGTCTGGAGGTGGACAAGCTGGCCCTACATGCTCACTACGGTGAGTACCGGGGGTAATCAACCATAAGAAGGCAAAGTTCCAGTCCAGGGAGATTGCAGCTGATAAGAACTGACCAACTGTGCTTTTTCAGACTGTGGATAGACTGCTAAACTCAGCCTGTCTGCAGCCGAGAAAAGCTTTTTCGAATGCTTTATGCAAAGAGTTTGCTCAGTTCTTTTCAGACAGAGAATCTAACATCAGACATGGAATTCTGCCACTGGGCCATTACTTGACTGACAGTGATCACCTCAGACACCCAGAAAGCATTCTGCCTGGTTGGGGTAGGTTTAGACAAGTGGCGGCCGCTGAAGTCATTGAGGTTGCTTCCAGGCTGAGGCACACATATTGTGAACTGGACCCGGTGCCGGCATGTTTCTTGATGGGATGTGTTGACTCTGATCGCCCGGTGTTTGCCTTGATTGTCCAGTGCTCCTTGTTTGAGGGGGTCTTTCCTGATGCCTTAAAGGAGGCATTGGTGAGACCGCTTCTGAAAAAGCCATCTCTGGACCATGACATCATGGCAAATTACCGTCCAATCTTCAACCTTCCATTCCTGGGTAAGGTTGTTGAGAAGACTGTGGCATTTCAGCTTGAGAAGCACCTCGTGGCCTTTGATCTATATGAGGCTTTTCAGTCTGGGTTTCAGGTGAGGCACAGTACAGAAACTGCATTAGTTCAGGTGCACAATGACCTTCTGAGGGTGAGGGATTGAGGGGAAGGAACAATTCTCATTCTCCTCGATCTCTCCTCAGCGTTTGACACAGTGGACCATTGTGTGTTGCTTGGCTGCCTGAAGGAAATCTGTGGACTTGCCAGCACAGTCATCTGCTGGTTTGAGTCCTTTCTCACAAATAGGAGACAGAGAGTAGTGATGGGGAATTTCTCCTCCTCCCCAGCCCCCTGTTTTGTGGAGTACCTAAGGGTTCGGTCTTGTCACCAATGTTGTTCACTGTGTACATGCTTCCCCTGGGAAGGATCATTAGGAAATATGACTTGGGTTTTCATTGTTATGCCAGTGGTACCCAGTTGTATCTTTCCTTTGCACCTGGAACGTCCAATGCAGTGGACATGTTTAACAGCTGCCATGCCAAAATCAATGACTGGATGGCCTCCAGCTGGTTGCAACTGAATCCCAATAAGACAGAGGTACTGGTAGTGTAGTCAAACAGATGGTGTGACAGGATGGCCTCAGGTGCAGAGACAGGACTTGTCCTGGGTTTTGTGCCTTTGAAGGCCTCCTCCAGGGTGCATAACTTGGGCATTATTCTGGATAGCGGCCTGACACTTATGTCTCAGGTGTCGGCTGTGGTCCATATCAGTTTTTAACATCTGAGGAATATCACCAGGATTAAACCTCTGGTTCCACCCCGGACCTCCCTACCTTGGTGCATGCCTTTGTGATGTTGAGACTTGATTACTGTAATGTGCTGTACCTCGGGGTCTCGGGAGATATCCTCTGTCGGCTTCAGCTAGTGCAGAACACAGCTGTTAGGTTGTTGATGGGGCAACCTAAGTACTGCCACATTACCCCGGTGCTGTGTGAACTGCACTGGCTGCCAGTCAGATGGAGGATCCTCTTTAAGGTGGGCTTGCTCACCTTTAAGGCCCTACATGGCCTGGGCCCTGGTAACCTGGCAGACCTCTTTACACCTGCTACCTCGGTCCGCTCCCTCCATTCCTCCTTGAGGAGCCTCCTGGTAATTCCCAGGACAAGGTTAAAAACTGCCAGCACCAGAGTTTTTAGCGTCACCTGCCCCATTCTGTGGAATTCGGTACCGCCATCTATTAGGGAGGCCCCTTCGGTGGAGGTATTTAAGGCTTTCTTTTTCGAGCAGACTTTCCCAGACACAGTTATGTAAATATTGTCCTGTCTCTGACCTGGTATATCATTATTTTTCTGATTTTCTTTATTAATTTTATTAGCTATTTTACTTACTAGTTACTGTGATTCTGATAATGTATATTTATTGAAAGTTGTTTTATATGTATTTTTATGTACGGCACCTAGAGTATCTGGGATTGGGCATCTTTTAACTAAAACTTGTCTTGCCTTGCCTTTCACGAGCTGTTAAAATCCCCTTTTGCAGGCTGTCTAAATCCCCTTCCGCGAGCTAATACCATTTAGCAAGCTGACAAAATCATTGTTTATGAGATCAGGACCACATGGCCAAAATCTGACAAACAATGAATTCTCATGAATGGGGATTTTGACAGCTCATAAATGGGGATTCACCTCATAAACAGGGATGTTGACACTTCATGAACAAGGAATTTTAAAAAGTTCCCAGTGTTCTGCTAATAAATGGTTTGGTCTTTTGGCTTGAAATTTGTAGGGTAAAAAGGGGGTGTCCCACAGATGTGATTTATGCTGTTTAGGTGCAAACATTTTCATCAGTTCCATAGCTATGAAATTATGAAGCTGAAATATTTCCCATAGGATAACATTGTGGCACCCGCAGTACCTTTCAGTCGGTGCCCATATCTCGGAAACGATTCGAGTTATGTATTTTTCACTACCAAGCACACATGGAGGTTTTGAAGTCATGATTACAACTGCAGTGACATTTTTTTTCATAGCTGTTATGGTTACTGAGATATTGGCAAATTAGAATTACAAGGTTTCCTTTTCAGCCCTACAGGGCTGCTGTATGGCTCCATAGTTATATGTAAGAGGGAGTGCAGGGCCCAGACAGCCCATGCTCCCACATACTCATATCCATATCATTATGCAAAAATGGGGAGCTTGAAGGTAGCATGGGCCCCAAGGGCCTGCGCTTCTACCAACACATACCAGTTACCAGTTACATTACCCTTTCTCTAAAAGCAAGGAAATTCATTGCAAAGCTACTTAATTAATGCATCAGTTAGGGTTGAAGCAATAAATGTAGGGAAATGAGGCATTAGGATTGACACCCTAACACCCCCACACCCTACCACCCTACACCACCCTAGCCCACTACAGACCAAGTGATGGGGTGTGCCTTGGGGTTGTCAGGCCTAACTCTCACCCCATTCTCCTATGCTGTATCATGTGAGGTTTGCTACACATAGAATGGGGTGAGAGTTAGGGCCAATGACCCAAAGGCACATCCCATCACCTGTTGGTATGTGGTGGGTGGGGTGGTAGGGTGTGGAGAAGTGTTAGGGTGTCAACCTTAATGCCTCATTTCCCTACTTTTGTCACTTCAATCCTAACTGATGCATTAACAAAGTTGTTTGCAAATATATATATATCTATATGTCATTGCAAAAAACTTTGTTAATGCATCAGTTAAGGTTGATAGTACACTGACAAAAGTTTGGAAATTCGGTGTTAGAGTTACCAACCCCTACCACCCCATCCCCACCATCCACACACCAACAGGTGTCAGGGTGAGTGTTGGGGTCGTCGGCCTAACTCACCCCATTCCATGTGTAAACAAACTAAGGTGGTGCAGTATAGGAGAATGGGGTGAGAGTTAAGCCAGATGACCCAAACACACACCCTGATGCCTGTTGGTGTGTGGAGGGTGGGGTGGGTATGGGGTGGTAGGGGTTGGTAACCCTAATGCTGAATTTCCAAACTTTTATCAGTGTACTACCAACCCTAACTGATGCATTAATGATGTTTTTTGCAATGAATGTCCCTTCTTTTTGATAAAGTGTAATGTAACTGATATGCAGTTGTGGGAGCATGGGCCCTCTGGGCCCAGCGCTTCCCTCCCCTCATACTACCCATTTTTGCATACTGATATCCATATGTGGGAGCCTAGGCCCTCTGGGCCCTGTGCTCCCACTCAGGACCTGCATTCCCCTCACACTGCCCATTTTTTGCATAATGATATGCATATGTGGGAGTGTGGGCCGTCCAGGCATTGCACTCCCACTTACACATAAGTACAGAGATACACCACACCCCTATAGTCATGAAAAGGAACCCTTGCAACACTAATTTGCCAATATCTCAGTAACCATAGCAACCAAGGGAAAAATCCCACTGCAGTTGCAATCATGGCTTCAAAACGTCAATGGGGGCTTAGTCCACCGAAAGGTGTACTAAGGTCACCACAGCGAAAAATCCGTATTTCGAACCATTTTCAAGATACAAGCACCAAAAGGTGCAGCAGGAGATGCAGTATATCCTATGAGAAATTTAGCAACTTTGGAGCACTGCAACTATGGGAACCATCAGCAATGTTGCAACCAAACCACCAAAAGGCCCATCTGTGGGGCTTGGGCTTGCTTCACTGCAAATTTCAGCCAAAAAAGCCCTAACTGTTATTTTGCTATGAAATGGCAAAGAAACTGGCTCATTTGGGGCTTTAATTTTGCAAAATAATGCAACTTTTGCAAAACTCCCATTGGTCAACATAGGGTACTTTTGTGAAACTAAAAAAGTAGTGTTGCAGCACTACTGGTGCTTTTGCGAAACTAAAGGTTGTATCACAACACTACTGGTACTTTTGCGAAACTACAGGTAGTGTCACAACACTACTGGTACTTTCCTGATCCACTTTTAAGATACAGGTGCCAAACGGTGATGTGGATGCCGATATTGCAGTAATGTTTTCCATAGTTGCCTTATGCTGGTTTGCTGAAAGATTTACACCAGTTCCATTGTAAATGTAGTGTAATGTAACAGGTATGTGTGTGTGGGAGAGCGGGCCCCCAACATTGAAAATGTTTGCTTAATGGTATGCAAATGTGGGAGGAAGGGCCCTCTGGGCCCTGCACTCCACACTTACACATAAGTATGGGCACATAACGCAGGCCTACAGACATGAAAATGAACCCTTGGAACACTAATTTGCCAATATCTCAGTAAACGTAGCAGCTATGAAAAAAATTCCACTTTGTTGGTATTCATGACTTTGAAACCTCCACCCATGCTTAGTCCACACTGCGAGTAATGAAAAATCTGAATCTTGAACCGTTTTTGAGATTTGGGCATTGAAATGTGCCATGGGCATTGCTGTGTTATTCTATGGAGAATTTCACAAGAAATTGCGCAACTGATACTCGAAACGAGGTGCATGTTTTGAATTTTTTAACCACATTTTCAACATGGGCTATATGGGACCGCCCCACTGAACACTGGCACTGTGATTTCATTAATCCATCCCGAAAGTTGATTTTGCACAGTGACTGTGCCATTCTGCGGCACAGGTGTGAAAACATGTTTCAGGCAGGATGTAAAAAATGACAGCTGTACTGTTCATAAGGAGGTGTGACAAAACGCCAATGTTGAAAATCTGGAGTGAAAATATTATAAACTGGCGAAGTTATGAGTGTGCATAGAAACAGTGCAATGCAAGCTCGTAATGTGGTCATTTTTTGGAATTTGTTCACCAAATTTTCAACATGGGCTTTCTGGGAACTCCACTCATGAACAATGCCACTGTGATTTAGTTAATCCATCCCAAAAGTTGACTTTGCACAGCGACTGCGTCATTCTGCGCCACAGGTGTGAAAACATGTTTCGGGCAAGATGTGAAAAATGACAGCTGTACTGTTCATACGGAAGTGTGAAAAAATGGCAATGCTGAAAATCTGGAGTGAAAATATTAAAAATTGGTGAAGTTGGGAGTGTGCAAACAAACTGCGAAATGCAGGCTTGTAATGCAGTCATTTTTTGCAATTGTGCACCAAATTTTCAACATGGTTCATGGACAGTGACACTGTCATTCTTTAATCAGTCCTGAAAGTTGAATACATGCAGCAGCCATGAAAACACCTTTCAGGACCAAGTAACAAAATGACAATGACAATGTTCATGAGGAGGGGTCCCAAGAACCCCATGTTGAAAATTTGGTGCCAAAATTCCTAAAATTGACCAATATATCAACATAAGTTGACCCCCCCACACTGACTTCCATTATTTGACTTGCCTTGATTCCTCAGATCGCATTTCGGCTTTGAAGAATGCAGACATGTCCCCGGTCCAGAGAAGCTCACTGCTCCCAACCTATGGAGGCAAATATAGGTAATGGGGGGCACAGGGAGGTGGGTGCTCAGTTGGATGGTGGGGATGGAGAGGGGGCACTAGGGAGACAATGAGGGACCATTTTCTTTTTTATGGAAAAAAAAGACATTATGAGATGGTTTTCTTTATTTATCAGGTACAAAAAGAATATGTATGCTTTTTGGCACACTGGGGTGGACTCCCAGTGTGCCACATGAGTTTTTTGGGGGGATACATGCAGCCAACAGGGAGACTGGGCACCCCAGTTGGCAAAGAAAGTGGGCTGGAGGGGGCATCCGACACTGAGAATGGACATCCCGGTGTTGGAAAGATGCAAATATAAAAATCATCTGGGCACACTGGGGTGGGCTCCGAGTGTGCCACATAAGTGTTTGGGGTGGGAGGCGGCATACCGACATGGGGATTGGGCACCCCGTTTTTGTTGACTATAATACAAGCTTGATGCAGGATCCTGGATTAAAAATTTTGATACAGGATTCTGCATCAAAGCTAAAAGATTTCGGGGGAAGGTTTTCTTTATTTGACAGGTAAAAAAAATTGTATACTTTTTGGCACACTGGGGTAGGCTCCCAGTGTTCCACATAAGTTTCTTGTGGGAGATACATGCTGCTGACAGGGGAATTGGGCACTCCCGTTGGCAAAGGGGACAATACCCATTGAAGTGCTGCCAAAATTGCTATAGTTTTGCAAATTGCGAAAGAAATGTGTGCAACACTTTCCTTTTCTTTGCAATTTGTACACTACAGGGGGTCCAGATCATGGAAAATGCACTTCTGAGGGTCAGATTAAAAATCTGATGCCCCCAGCATGCTCCTCAACTCCATTTAGGTAAACACAACTGACAGTGTTTACCTAGGGGCAGTAATCTTTGAATTCCGAATATTTTTGCCTACTGTTAACTGCAAACAAGATGGCAGCAGCTTAAAAAAAAAACAGCTCAAAAACAAATTTTGCTTTCATGAAAGCTTTTAAAAGCTTTCGTGGTGCACATATATTTTTCCCACAGGCTATAATGGGAAACTTTAAAGTTCAATAACTTTTGAACAAATTAATAAGTTTTCACCAAATCTTCAAAAGGCACTTCATTGACCCAGTTCCCATATACCCTGAACATTTCAGACCAGTCAGACAAACCGGGCTGTAGAGATGAGCAAAGAATTCAAAAAAGTTTCAAGATTTTTCATACTTTTCAAAACTCCGCAGCTCTGCAACCAAAAATCTGACCAGAACAAAATTTCCAAATCCAAAGACCTATGGTACCATACCATGCATGCCAAATTTCAGGCAAATCAGACAAATGGTCTCAACGTTATTAAAGTGCAAAATATGGGGTTTAACATAGCAGTGGCTGCACCACCAGCCCGGTGGCACAGAGGGTTGAGGCGCTGGATGCCACTCCTCATGCCATGCCAGTGACCCAGGTTCGGACATGACCTCAGGTCATCAGGGTGCTGGTGGGGGGAGAGTGGAGCAGGATCAAGCATGTTGATGGTCATCTCTCCTCTCCAGAGGGTGGTGAGGGTGGGTTGGTGCCCCACCGTAGTTCCACTTCCAGCAGGTGGTGGTCCAGTGGGTAGCGTAGGCAGATAGGGGGCAGCAAAAAGTTAACGGGAGGTGGAAGGGGGCTGAGCTGGTGCCATGGGGTGCATGCATGCCTCCACATGCTAGCACAGCTGTGTGCTGGGGCCTCGGGGGAGGCAAGGGGAGAAAACCTGCAAATAAATACCAATGTGCCCCCATTGCCAAGTTAGTGGGAGAAGGGGCGGGGACCAAACAGTTAAATGAAAAAAAAAAGAAGTGGTTGCACAACCCCAACTATACTGGCCCTATTGGGCCAGTATAATATAGATATATATGTATATATATATATACACACACACACACTGCAAAAAACTTCATTAATGCACTAGTTAGGGTTGATATCATGCTTTTCAAAGTATGGAAATGTGGTTTTAGGGATCCAAAACCTACCACCCCACACTTCCCCACTCAACCGTACCACCCCATCCCACCCCTGCACCCTCCACACACTATCTGGCATTGCAGTGTGCCTTGAAGTCATTGGTCTTAACAGTCACCCTATTACCCTATTCCATCACTACATAACCAAAGATGGACCCTAATGCTCACCCCATTGTCCTATAATGTGTCCATCTCAGCTTCTTTACTTATGGAATGGGGTGAGCATTAGGATGCATCTTACGTGTGTGTGTGTGTGTGTGTGTGTGTGTGTATGTGTGTACATATATATATATTCATGGCCACCCCTTGCACCCCATGCCCACCCCGCCTCCATCAACAGGCATCGGGGGTGTATTGGGGTTGTCAGCTCTAACTTTCACCCCATTCCATATGTAAATAAGCTGAGTTAGTGCAGTATAGGAGAATGGGGTGAGAGTTAGGACCGACGACCCCAATGCACACCCCAATGCCTGTTGATGGGTGTGGGTTGGGTATGGGGTGCAAGGGGTGACAACCCTAACACTGAATTTCCTCACTTTTGTCACTGTGGAACAACCCTAACTGATGCATTAAACAGAGTTTTTTGCCATGAATGTCCCTTCTTTTTGAGAATGTGCACTATGAATAGTGAATGGTATGTGGTGGTGGCAGTGCGGGGCCCTTCAGGGGCCCTGCACTCCCACTATGCTGCCCCTGTCTGCGTAATAACCGTAACAGTAATGCTAATGGTAACAGTAACAGTAACGGTGAGTGAAATGCAAATTCTAATGGTAAGTGTAACACTAACAGAAACATGAATGCAAACACAAGCTCTAACTGTTATGGTAACGCAAATGGAAATGAAAACACAAGTGGTAAAGCAAATGGTATTGCAAACGTAAATGGTAACAGTAACAGTGACGCAAATGCAAACACGAAAGGCAACGGTAATGGTAATGATAAATGTAACCACAAATGCTAACAGTCATAGTAAAAGTGATACAACAGTAAATAGAAACAAATGGTGATGGAAATGGAAGCGCAAATGCAACCCGTAGCGCAAACGGTGAGGGAAACGTAAACATAAACACAAACGGTAACACACACAGAAACAGTAACGGTAAGCTGATGTAAGGCAACAGTAGCGAAAAGTCTGTATCTTGCTTCGTTTCCGAGATAACGGCACAAAGGTGATCTGAACCAAGAGTAGCAAAAAGTCTGTATCTTGCTTAATTTCCAAAATAATGACACAACGGCAACGTGATGCAACAGTAGCGAAAAGTCTGTATCTGGCTTCGTTTCCAAGATAATGGCACAAAGGCGATGTGAGCCAACAGTAGCGAAAAGTTTATCTTGCTTCGTTTCTGAGATAATGGCACAATAGTGATCTGAAGCAACAGTAGTGAAAAGTCTGTATCTGGCTTAGTTTCCGAGATAACAGCACAAAGGCAATGTGATCCAACAGTAATGAAAAGTCTGTATCTCGCTTCGTTTTTTGAGATAACGGCACAAAGGTGATCTGAGCCAACATTAGCGAAAAGTCTGAATCTCACTCCGTTTCCGAGATTACAGCAGAAAGGCAATGTAAGCCAACAGTAGCGAAAAGTCTGTATCTCGCCTCGTTTCCGAGATAACGGCACAAAGGCTAATGTGAACCAAACCACTGAAAGGCACCTTCATATCACTAGGGCAACCAATGCTATAAATTTCAAGCCACTAGCACCATGCATAACGCTATGCGCAAAACGATAAGTGTGTCACGCAGTATCTCCGCAGCAAATTATTTTGCCGAAATGTAAACAGCATAATTCACATCCCCAGGACATCCACTCAACACCCTCCAAATTTCATATGAAAATAACACGCCGTTTCAGAGGTATTCAATTTTAAAGTTTCTACACCTTTAAGAAGTCTTCTACCACAAAATGACAGAAATTGCTGCCGAAAATGCAGTAAAATGGCAGAACTCGAGGCCGAAGAATCTCTGACTGCCAAGGGGGGCAAACTCAAACACTTATAACTCTAGAACGGAACAACATTTTTTCACCAAACAAAAACTGGCATGTTCCTAGAATAAATGGCATTCTACTTGCCAAGTGTCAGACCAATCACCCACATAGTGGCTGTGCTATGCATCACGCAAAACAGTGCAGAAAAATAGCAAAAACAAAATGTTTTGCACTGCACTGCACAAAAAACGTATGCACCAGTGAAATATTAATTGGTAAATGAATAGATGCACCATTCCACTTCATGTATTTCTTATCCAAATCTCTTTAACAGTTGCAAAGCAGCACAAGCATAAAACTTTGCACAAGTGGCGAAAAATACATTTTTGGGCACTTCAGCCTGTGAAAAACATATGCAGATGTCATATCAAAATTGGTAAATGCACAGAAATACTATAGTAGACCAAGTATTACAAATGTCACAGACATGCATGGAAATGCAAGTGTTAACACAAATGCAAACGGTTACGCAACTGGTAAAGTAAACAGAAGCGCAAACATTAACACAAACACAAAATGGTTATGCAAACAGTAACGAAAACGCAAAAAACAGAAACGGTAATGTAAATGCAAATGATGATGGCAACAGTGAGGTAAAGGAAAATAGTAATGCTAACAGTAATGCAAATGTAAGCACAAATGGTAACGCACACGGTGACGGAAATGGAAACAATAACGCAAACGGTAAGACAAATGCAAGCAGAAACGTAAATGCAAACACAAGTGGTAATGCAAACGGTAACGCAAACACTAACGGCAATGGAAATGCAAATGATAACAGAAACCGCAAAGAAAACGTAAACGGTAACACAAACGCAAACAGAAACGCAAATGGCAATGGCAATTGTGGTAGGTTTGTGGGATTCAGACTCAGACACCAGATGTATAGAACCAAAATAAAACAGTTTTTATTCAGCAACACAAAAATAAATATAGGCGAACTGGTTAAACAAAGAAAATAAAGAGGATAATTTTCATCCAAATAAACATCATAATCATAAAACAAAGGAGACAAAACAAGATCTAACCACTAGAAAACGCTAGTGTGCTATTAGATTTTTAGGGTCAGCTCCCTACTGAGCCCTACAGCGAACTATCCAAAAGCAGTACTTTCCCTGCATTTATAGTGCTGCTGAGACATGTGATGAGTGAACTCCCTTCCCTTGCCATTATGTAATATAAAACATTTTACTTATTGAGATTTATTTTAACCACGCATATCCATCTACATTTCCTCAGTATTTTAGCTCCATTAATTATATTTATATTCATTTAAACAGATTTTAAATGGATTAAAGCCTTCCTTCCATGGACCACAGGCTCCTCCCACAAGTTCTCCGTATAAAATTACTACAATTTCAGACGGACGGCTCTGTAGAGAACAGGGAGAAACCTGAGGGAGTCCTGTGGTTGTGAGACAGAATGCTCCACATCATGAAAGTATTATTGCAAGCTGTACAGGTAAAAAGAAAAAACTCTCCACAAATAAACTGTTCTGAAATTTTACCTGAACAGCTCTTAAGTATTTAAACGTAAGCACACTATTTGCATTCCCAAAATGGAGCATTTTTAGAACAGGATTCACACAGGGCAGGAGCGCTATATAGTGACTGTTAAAAATCATTCGCTATTCCCCATTTCATTTCATCTCTCTCTTTCTTTTCTTTTATTTTGACCAACGTTTTCAGCATGGAAGCTATTTTAAGAACCAGCTCAGTGTGAGCTTGACTTACGCACCGTAGCAACAGTAAGACAATTTAGCTCAGCTGAGGCTTTATTTTACCGTCTAATTCCTAAAGTTACTTTTCAGACTTAACAGGCTTAACATGCCCTGCAAAGGATAGGGATGCTTACAGCAAGAGAAAAATGAGTGTTACTTGTATTTTACATTCAGCACTTTCCCCTCTAAGTTCTTAATTAATATATGGGGTGTTTAGTTATTTTCAGATGCAGACTTGCTACCACAACATTCGTACATTCATGCAGGATATTGTGTGAATGTTCGTGTAGGCGAGTGTGCATACTATTGAGGAGTAACAGAATGGGAGTTGTGAAAATTTTCAATAGAGACCTCTATTTTTAACAAAGATTAGGGACAGAGAGAACATTAGACAGGTGGCCTTCCTGCCTAATGGGGAACAAAAATATAGGACAAAAGAAGACAGTCAGAGGCTAGAACTGCTGTTGCAACAGACTTTGGAAGTAGACGAAGGGGTCTCTAAAAAAAACTCTGCAACCCGGTCACAGCAATGCAGTAGGAAATAGCAACGCAATCGACAATGGAAAAAGTACCGAAAACACAAACGGTAACACCAACGGAAACGCAAACAGTAATGAACATGCAAACAGTAACAGTAATGCAATTGGGCGCAGGGGTAACAGTAACACCAATGAGTGGCGCCAAAGAGCAATAGCATAAGCGTAAGCACAAATCCAAATGCAAATCGTGATGCACATGGTGACGCAAAAGTAAATGCTAATGAAAATGGCAACGAAAATGCAAATGATAGCAGTAACACAAATGCAAGTGCAGATGCAAAGGGTAACACACGGTGACGGAAACGCAAACTCAAATGCAAACAGTAACATAAACACAAACGCTAATGGTCACAGGACCGCAAGCACACACACTTTTTTCCCCAACATGGTGCATTCAGAAGCACAGTGAATACAAAGAATGTGTGCATAATAATGGCCCTTGAAGCAGAAATAGAGCACTTGGAGTAGCAAATTGCTTATATCTCAGGAACCATATGATATAGAAAAAAAATTTAAATGTCATATTATTTATGACTTTCCAGGCTAGTCTTGTACTTAGCCCCCTAGTGGGAGACTAAGCAGTTTTCCGAAGAAAAGTCTGTATCTCGAACCGTTTTCTAGATACGGGCCCCGAAAGGCATGGCGGACATCATAATGTTATCCTATGGGAATAATTTGCCAACTTCATAGAGTGCTGTTACTTGCAGCCCCTAACATTTGTCACCAAATCACCAAAGGCATCTGTGGGATCTGGCTTTCTTCCTGCAAATTTCAGCCAAAAGACCAAACCGTTCTTTTACAGCAGGGTGGCAAAGATTCCTCGTTTTATGAGGCGCAAATTAGCCATGAAATAACTTGCAAATCGCGACACTTTCATAAATAAAATCATAGCGATTGTATATTAAAGTACTTTGTGACACTATTGTTTACAAAAATTGAAAAAACATATTTCTGGGGTGTTTACCCCAAAAAAAAGACATGGTTAGTATCCTCAGGGCTCGACTAGGTGAACACAACAAGGATTATGTCCCTAGAGGGTCCCAAATTTAAACGTCAAGCATTTCTCTGACCACCAACTGAAAACAAGATGGGCAATTTGCAAAAGTAAAAAGGTAATTTGTGACACTAAAAAGGGTCAGTTGCGACACTTTTGAATATTTTGTTAATGTTTCCCATAGACTAAATGGGGAACAGTTTTTTTTAATAACTTTTGAACCATTTAATATGTTTTCACGAAATCTTCGAAAGGCACATCAGGGCCCTTGGCTGCATGTTCCCAGAAGGTCTAGGACCGATCGAGCAAACCATGCAACCTGTAGGCATAAGCAAAGAAACGTGCAAAAAACAGTCATTTATGCGTTTTTTGGTGCTCTGTAGTCCCACAACCGTACATTTGACCATAACAAAGCTTGGCAAGTCCAGAGAACTATGGTACCATACCATGCATTCTAAATTTCAGGCAAATCCATAGTATGGTTGCAAAGTTATTAAGCTGCCAAATTTCAGATTTAACCTTAAATGGGGTACTCAACCTAACTATAGTAGCACTACTGCACACAATAATATATATATATATATTATATATATATATACACACATATATATATATATATATATATATATATATATATATATACATATATATATATATATATATATATATATATTTATACAATGTATGTTTGGGGATAAATAACAGTATAAAAATGATATCTGAGCTGTCCACTGAAGATAACATTGTTATCTTCATGTTCTATCGTCATACATTTATCTCCACGTTCCTATCGTCATCATGATGA
Source organism: Neoceratodus forsteri (assembly GCA_016271365.2). Taxonomy (NCBI): domain Eukaryota; kingdom Metazoa; phylum Chordata; order Ceratodontiformes; family Ceratodontidae; genus Neoceratodus; species Neoceratodus forsteri. The sequence continues at coordinate 784,378,834 of CM028133.1, forward strand.
AAGTGAAAGTTTTCACTTTTCATCATCATCTCTCTTCCTGTCTCACTGTACAAGCAAGCCCCCAAACACACATCTCTCAGATCTGGTTGATCCTGCCTACATCTTTAAACAAATCATTTTTAAAAAAATATCTGGTTGATCCTGCAACTTTGTTTTATCCACGTCCAACTGTAATGCAGCATGACCAATTGGTATTCAGTCAAATGTAGCGTGACCGAGGGCTAGAAGATTCAAATCTGAAGTACTGTCAGAAATTGTTAATTGTGCAGCCTGCGCTGTAAACTGTAGAAAAGTGTGCCTCTTTGTTAATATTGCCTCTATTTTATGAAAAGAAGCTGCCGACAGTACTGAGGGAAGAGTGAGCGAGTCAGCAGCTTCAGAACAGGCAGCGGGCGTCGATTGCCATAGCAACACATGCTCGCCCTTTCGTCTGGTGTTCTGAAGCTCCCAACTCACTTGTTCTCCTCTCAGTACTGTCGGCAGCTTCTTTTGAGGAAATAGGGCTAAAATAAGAAAAACAAAGCACTTTTCTGAGTGTGGTAGTGATGACTCCCTCATTCTAAAAATCAGACACTGCCTCAGGTTTTCATGTTTATAGCGCTCGTCCACGCTACACTTCTGGGGAATAGCTGCTTGGTCACACTATCTTCCACAAAGAAGTAGATAAACAGAAGTCACAGGATCAACCAGATATGTTTTTTTACTAAGTATTTTTTTAACATACAGGCAGGATCAACCAGATATAATTTATTAAATACCTTTACAGTGACAAGATCAGACATTTTTTAACATTTAATATATGTAATCTGTTGGATTGGTGGTGGTGGGGGGTATGAAGAGTTGTGTTTTGGTAATCCAGAACATCCTTTTTTTATTTTAAAGTGGCAAGATCAACCACACACATTTTTTTAAATAACATATGCCATCTGTTGTGTTACAACGGATATGCACAGTTGAGATGGAATAGCCATTACTTCTATATGAGGGATTGTATCAAGGGGCCATTTGGGGGTTGTGTTGAGTGTGGCCCAAAGTATACATTGTATAAACAGAACATGACATGGCCTGACTGAAGATATCATATTTATTTTCACTCGAGGCCAATGACATCATGATATCTCACTCATGGCTTCGCCACTCGTGAGATATCATGATATCATTGGCCTGTTGTGAAGATAAAGATGATATCTTCAGTCAGGCCATGTCATATTCCCCATTTATACAATGGGGGTGAGACATATTCCAGTGAAATAAAACATGTTATTTCCACTGCAGTGAAATAAATCCTGATGACATCAGCAGAGTTAAAATAAATACTGTTTATTACACCCCGAAACCTGCAGAAACTCACATAAATAACGCCAATCCACTGAAAAGCTGTAGAAGCCACACTAAACCCATGCTAACCCCATGCAAGCCATGTAAACTGTACATTTTGCAACAGTGAGGCCCCATTGTATAAACAGGACACATGATGTGCACATTGTGGAATATGAAAATATTTTCCATATTCTACCTCACTCATGTATACTATATATGTGTGTTAATATATATATATATGATAGATAGATAGATAGATAGATAGATAGATAGATAGATAGATAGATAGATAGATACACACATAGATATAGATATACATATATATATATATATATATATATATATATATATTGCAAAAACTTCATAAATGCATCAGTTAGGGTTCATATTACAGTGACAAAAGTATGGAAATGTGGTGTTAGGGTTCACAACCCTAACTCCTCATTCCCCCCACCCTCCCAACACACACACAAGCAGAGGAAGGGGCAAGGCAACACAGCCAATCAGAGGCAGCCATCATTAGTTCGGGTCCTGCACTCCCACAGAAACATACATTTACCATAATGTGGCAGTGCACACTCCAGCAAAAAGTGTACTGCCATGAAATCATAATTTTCCAACAGTGTATGAATGCAGGGTCTTATGGACCCTGCGTTGCCATGCAAATATAACCATTACATACTGTGGATGTGCAGGGTCCTCTAGATCCTGTGCTCCCCACACATACATAATTTTTCTACACATCTGTATCGACTGTAAGCACATTACATATATACATTTCTCTAGGATGCAATTTGTGGTACACTATTTAATTTATTTAAAACTGGTAGCTGGGAAAGGCACACTGAGCCGAGACTCATTTCCAGGTGTGACTCAGGGGCAGGGTAAATAAAGGAAAAATTAACAACTGTAACAAACAATGAGATAGGTCGTGGTTACAGGACCCAAGTACAAGATGAGGCACTTGTATACAGAAATAAAATAAAACACAGTACAGATACAAAATTGAGATACTTGTTAACTGGAATAAAATAAAACACAATACAGAATACAGCAACACAAATCCACATTTGGACACGTAAGTAACTAAAAGGTTAATAAAATTTAGAATAATTATAGTAAGGACAGTGTACACTACTCACCACCAGGGTTTTAGGTATAGGGGAGGTGAAACAAGCTCCTAAGGGGGGCAGCTTGGGATGAGGTGGGAGTTTGAGAGCACTGTGAACACTGGGGAGGGGAGAAGTCTGAGGAGTCTTTTGAGGGAAGAGAAAGAGGACAGATGAAGATCAGAGATAATTTGTTCCAGAGAAGTGGAAGACGGTAGGAGAAGGCAGACTGGCCTGTGGTAGAGTGGGGGCGAGGGATAGAGAAGGTACGTGGGTCTCTGTGATGAAGGGAGTATGAAGTTTAAGTTGCTTGTGAAAGGTGGGAGGAGGGGGGGGAAGAGTGCCAAACCAGTACTTAACAACTAGGGAGGTGCAGTGAACCATTCTCCTGTGTGATAAAGGTGCTAGTAGGAGAAGAGAATAGAGAAGACAATGGTGTGTAAGGGGAGGCTCTGCGGTTGCAAAGTGGCAAAATGAGTTTAGGAGAGTGTCCAGTTTGGAGAGGGATGCAATTGGGTTTTGAGTACCAGCTCACATCAGCTGGGGAGAGGGAGACTATCTTTATGGCAGTAGAGAACTGCGAGTTTGGGCCAGAGTTTGGTACAGGTGGCGTCTACATGGGTGGAGAAGTCCAGATGGCTATCCAGCCAGAATCCCAGGTATTTGAAAGTTGGAAAGATCTCTAAGGGGGAACCATCCATGGTAGTAAAAACTGAGGGAGACTAGAGGGTGGCCAGTTTCTGTCTGGAGCCAAATATCATAGCTACATTTTTTTAGCACTGAGTTTCAGTAGGTTAGACTGGAACTAGGACTGCACTCTGTTGAAGTCTTGCTGGAAAGGCGAAAGCATGCCAACGGAAGAGGGGACAGAAGTATAGATAACAGAGTCATCTGCATACATATGCATATTAGAGGAGTTACAGATGTAGGGAAGGTCATTTATAAATAGGGAGAATAGGATGGGGCCAAGGAGAGAGCCTTGAGGGACCCCAGTAAGGATAGGGAGAGGTATGGAAAGTGCATCACCAATTTGTATGGACTGCTGCCTATCGTGTAGGTATGAGCGGAACCAGTTTACAGCAGGTTCAGTGAGGCCAACAGATTTAAGTTTTTGAAGTTGGAGGGAGTGGAAACAGAATTGAAAGCATTTGCCAGGTTTATGAAAATGGTGGCTGTAATATGGCTTTGATCCATTGCACAGAAAATGAAGTCAGTGACCCGCAACAGGGAGTAGATGGTTGAGTGCTGTTTCCTAAAGCCTGACTGCACAGGTGAGAGAGAGTTATTAATGGCAAGGAACTCATATAACCTGGAGTAAAATAGAGACTCTTGGAGATTAGCAAGGAAGGCGAGGAGTGAGATAGGCTGATAGTTCCTGGGTGAAGATGAATCACCACCCTTGTTTAGTGGTATTGCCTTAGCAGATTTCCAAGCTTTGGGGACTGTGGAGGAGCAGAGGGAGAGATTTAGAAAATAGGTTAAAGGAGCAGCTATAGCAGGGGTGCAGATGTGGAGAAGCCTAGGGTGGAGACTGTAGCATGTAGTGCCAAGACACCTTCACTCACAGCTATACATTTGTTTACAGCTGTACAAGCACAGCTTACTGTAAAGACTGTACTGTCAGTCAGACATATTTTTTCTATACTGTGGGAGTGAAGGGTCCTTTGAACCCTGCACTTTGACAGAAACATACTTTTACCATACTATGCCAGAGCAGGGTTCTGCATACCATGTAGTCCCACAGTAAATGAATTTGTCTACAGTGTGGGAGAGCACAGGGTCCTATGGAACCTGTGCTGCCATGCAAATGTCACCATTACATGATGTTGGCATGCAGGGAGGACTCTACACTCCAACATCATGTAATGGTGACATTTTCATGGCAGCGCAGGGTTTTCCCCAAGACAGTGCCATAGCAGAAGAACTCATACAGCTGGTGAACCATGACGATGGATGTCTCTTGTGGTATGTTCAGAGTTGTATGTTCTTTCACTTACCTGAAGATGGGTGTCTTTGACTGGTTGTATTGCCTTGCCCCTTCCTCTGTTTGCATGTATTTGTGTGTTTGGGGGAGGAGGAATGCAGAGTTAGGATTGTGAACCCTAACACCACATTTCCATACTTTTGTCGCTGAAATATGAACCCTAACTGATGGATTAACAAAGTTGTTTGCAATGAATTTCCTTATTTTTTGAGAAAGTCTAATCTTACTCTTATTTGTTTGGGGAAACATTAGCAATTCATGAAATATTGTAATTGTATTCTTATTTCCATGTACTGTAATGGTATGTGTATTGGTGTGTGGGACCGCAGGGCCCTCCCTGCTTCACTCCTTAGCTGTATCCATACCCAAAGTGACAAACATCTTCCTAACAGCAGCATGAACACCTATGTGTAAACCTAACTCCAGAACAAGTAGTATGTAATGGGGGGAACATATGCCAGAAGGTGTTTCTTGGCATCCTGAGCAATGTCACATATGTGCCCCACCTTAATTGTAAGAGACATATAACCTAACCTGAACCAAAAACTTCAACTTAACAGTAACTGAAGAACAAGTAATATTTAAGGGGAGGTACACAGGACAGAAGGTGTACACCGTCACCCTGAATAATATGAGATATGCGCCCCCCCTTAACTCCAACAGAGATATAACCTAACCTGCAATATTTAAGGGGGGGCACACACGACAGAAGGTGTACCTTGGCACCCTAAGAAATATCAGATATGTGACCTTCCCCTTAGTTGCAACAGACATATAACCTAACCCACACTGAAACACAAACTGTAGCAGTAACTGCAGAACAGGTAATATTTAAGAGGCGGGGACACACACGACAGAAGGTGTACTCTGGCACCCTGAACAATATGAGATATGTGCTCCCCTTAATGCCAACACAGATATAACCTAACCCACAATATGTAATGGGGGCACACACAACAGAAGGTGTACCTCTTGCACCCTTTGCAATATCAGATATGTGCCAACCCTTAACTGCAACAGACACATAACCTAACTCACACCCAGCTGTGGGACCACAGGGCCCTCCATGCATATTGTAATTGTCCCTCATTTCCATTTGGAAGGAACCCTAACTGATGCATTAATGAAGTTTGTTGCAATGAATTTACTTCCTTTTTGAGAAAGTGTAATCTTACCCTTATTTGGCTATGGAAGTGCAGGGCCTTCTAGGCATTATGCTCCCAACAGTCCATAGTGTGTTGTGGGATCACAGAGCCCTCCAGGCTCTGCGCTCCCATGTATGCATATTGTAATTGTCCCTATTTTTCATATGGGAGTGCAGGGCCTGGAAGGCCCTGTGAACCTATCTATCCATAAGTGTAGAAGCATTGTAATTAACCCCCATTTGCCATCACTCCATAATGGTATCCATATGTGGGAGTGCAGGGCCCTCTCATGTATCCATAAGTATACAGACGTTATAATTAACCCTCATGTCCCTGGTGGAGCTCTCAGTCCACAATAGTACAGTATCACAGGCACCTTAGCCCCATTGATAAAAATTTCTGCAGCAGCAATTGTAATCAAGGACTGGAAACATGCATAACTGCTTAGCTGCATTTGGCAGAAAATCTGTATTTTAAAGCGTTTTCGAGATATTGCTGCCGAAAGGTACTCCAACCATTACAGTTTTATACAGTATTATGGAAAATTACTAAACTTCAGAATGTTATAAGTATGAACCCAACATAAACTGTATCAGCAAACAAGCAAAAGGCACATCTGTGGGACAAGCCCTTTGTACCCTGAAAATTGTAGCCCATAGGTCCAAACCGTTTCTGTGCAGTGAAGTGACAAAGAAACACAATTTTTTTAAAAGTGGTGCCTCAAATTGTGGCAGCTTTCACAAAATTTACATCAGCTTTCACAAAATAGTGCTGCAATTTGTGGCATAACCACAGTAGTTTCATGAAATAGTGCCACAATTTGTGGCAGTTTCACAAAAGTAGCATCACAAATTTGTGACACTATCAATGGCTGATAAAAATAAACATATTTCCGGACAGTATTTTTAAAAACTATTGACAGAATTGTGTTCCTCAGGCCCAGATTAGTTAAACACAACTGTTGGTGTTTACCAAGGGGTAGTATTTTTTTGAATTACAGTATATAGTTATTTCTGCATCGCTAACTGAAAACAAGATGGTAGAAGCACAACACTACTTTCCCATTTGCGAAAGCAAAAAGGGCTTTTGCACGGCACATCTAACTTTTCCCACAGGATATAATGGGAAATTTCAAAGTTTCATAACTTTGGAATGGATTATTTTTTCACCAAACCAAACCTTCAAAAGGCACATCTGTGACCCAGACCCCATATACCATAACAATTTCAGACCAAACCGCCAAGCCGTTACAGAGAAAAGGGGTGACAAAGGATTTGCAGCTAAATGGTAAATTTCACATTTTTTTGACACTCCGCATCTACGCAACCACACATCTGATCAGAACAAAACTTGCCAAATCAAGAGATCTATGGTATCTGACAGCACAGGCAATCTTTCGTGTACACTGGTCATACGGTTGTAAAGTTATTAACGTGTAAAATTCTTGGGTTTTACATAGAAGTGACCATTGAACCCTAACTATATTTTATATATTATACCTTCACGGTACTGCTGGTACAGTTAGGATTGCCAAGCAAATTAACATATGTTAAACCCAAAAGTTTGCACTTTAATAACTTTGCAACCATTTCTCTGATTTGCCTGATATTTTGCATGCATGATGTTGGACAATAGATTTCTGGATCTGGAAAGTTTTGTTCTAGTTGGATGCATGGTTGCTGAGCTGTGGAGTGTCAAAATATGAAAACTCCTCAACTTTTGTGCAATTCTTTGTCAGGCTACAGAGACTGAAATGCACATTTGAAGCCAGGAACTCGCCCCAGCATCAGTTTTTGTGCAGGTTGACTGGAAATATGTGTTTTAAATGTTTCTGCCATTTTGCCATTTTGTTTTTGCAAAAATATTTTTTGTGTGCGTGGTAATGACTGCAGACAAAAAAAAATATGCATAAAAAATGAATTTTTTTGCATGGAAAGATTTCATTATAAGGTATAGGGGTGCTGCAAAAACGTTATGTCTTCGCAAAAACAATGCTTGAAAACATTGTCCCGTGTGTTTTCTTTGCCACTTCACTGTGCCAAGGTGGATTGTGCTTTTTGCCTCAAATTTACAAGGTAACGAGTGCTTGAGTAACTGGTCTGCCTTGCACTTGCTTGGTAAAAACATATTGCTTTGTTATGTAGTTACAGTGTTTAGAAATTTGGAAATTTCCCATAGGATAACATTGTGGTGACTGTGCCGCCTTTTGGTACCCATATCTCGAAAACGGTTCGAGATATGGATTTTTCACTACCCACAGATTAGTCCACCATGGTGGACTAAGCCCGCGTGGAGGTTTTGAAGTCATGATTACAACTGCAGTGGGATTCTTTTCATAGTTGTTACAGTTACTGAGATATTGCCAAATAAGTGCTACAATGGTTCCTTTTCAGTATTATGGGGCTGCTGTATAGCTCCATGCTTATGTGTAAGTGGGTGAAAGCACAGGGCCCAGAGAGCCCACACTCCCACATATCATACCATTACACAAAAATGGGCAATGTGAAGGGAGCGCAGGGCTCAAAGGGCCCACGCTCCACAAACACATACCAGTTACCAATTACATTACACTTTCTCAAAAAGAAGGGAAATTCATTGCAAAAAAATGTTGTTAATGCTTCAGTTAGGGTTGATAGCACAGCAACAAATGTATGGAACTGTGATGTTAGGGTTACCCTCTACCACCCAACCCACACACCAACAGACGTCAGGGTGTGCCATGGGGTCATCAGGCCTAACTCTCACCCCATTCTCCTAAACTGTAGCATGTCAGCTTGCTTACATGTGGAATAGGGTAAGAGTTGGGCCTAACTACCCCATGGCACACCTCGACATCTGTTGGTGTGTGGATGGTGGGGGGGTAACCCTAACTTCACATTTTCATACATTTGTTGCTGTGCTAACAGCCCTAACTGATGCATTTACAAAGTTTTTCCAATAAAAAAAAATATATATATATATATTCATTGGAAAAAACTTTGTTAATGCATCAGTTAGGGTTAATAGTATACTAACAAAAGTTTGGTAATTCGGTGTTACGGTTACCAACCCCTACCACACCATCCACACTCCCCACCATTCACACACTAACAAGCGTTGTCATGTTTGTTGGGATCATTGGCCTAACTCTCACCCCATTCCATGTATAAACAAGCTAAGGTGGTGCAGTATAGGAGAATGGGGTGAGAGTTAGGCAATGACTTAGCAGCACTGAGATGCCTGTTGGTGTGTGGAGGGTGGGGGGTAGATGGGTGTTGTAACCAACACTGAATTTCCAAACTTTTGTCTGTGTACTATCAACCCTAAATGATGTTTTAACAAATTGCTTTGCAATGAATTTCCCTTCTTTTTGAGAAAGTGTAATGTAACTGGTATGTGGTTGTGGGAGCGTGGGTCCTCTGGGCCCAGCGCTCCCCTCACACTGCCTATTTTTGCATACTGATATCCGTATGTTGGAGTGCGGGAACTCTGGGCCCTGCATTCCCACTTGGGACCTGTGCTTCACTCACACTACCCATTTTTTGCATAATGATATGCATATGTGGGAGCGTGGGCCCTCTGAGCACTGCGCTTCCACTTACACATAAGTACGGAGACATATCACACCCCTATAATCATGAAAAGGAACCCCTGCAACACTAATTTGGCAATATCACAGTAACCATAGCAACCAAGGTGAAAATCCTACTGTAGCTGTAATCATGGCTGCAAAATCTCCACAGGGGTTTAGTCCATGAAAGTTTATTTTGCACAGTGATCTCACCATTCTGCACCACAGGTGTGAAAACATGTTTTGGGCAGGATGTGAAAAATGATAGCTGTACATAATGAGATGTAAAAAAATGGCAAAGCTGAAAATCTGGAGTGAAAATATTAAAAATTGGTGAAGTTGTGAGTGTTCATAGAAACTGCACAATGCAGGCATGTAACGCAGTCATTTTTTGCAATTTGTGCACCAAATGTTCAACATGGTCTTTTTGGGACCCCACCACTTGAATAGTGGCACTGTCATTCTGTTAATCAGTCCCAAAAGTTGATTCCATGCAGCAGTCGCGAAATCACCTTTCGGGACTGAGAACATAATGACAGTGACAGTGTACATGAGATGGGGTGCCAAGAACCCCATGTTGAAAATCTGGGGCCAAAATTCCTAAAATTGGCCAAAATATCAACATAAGTTGACTTTCATTATATGACTTACCTTGATTCCTCAGATCGCAGTTAAGCTTTGAAGAGGACAGATGTGTCCCGGTCCAGAGAAGATTGCTGCTCCCGACCTCCGGAGGGAAATATGGGTAAGGGGGGTGCAGGGAGGTGGGTGCCAAGTGGGAGTGTAGAGATGGGGGAAGGGGGACCAGGGAGACAATGAGGAACTGTTTTCTTTTTTACACGAAAAAAAAAAGACAACATGGGACAGTTTTCTTCATTTAACAGGTACAAAACAAAATGTGTGCTTTTTGGCACACTGGGGTGGGCTCCCAGTGTGCCACATGAGCTGATTTTTGGGAGGGGATACATGGTGCCAACGAGGGGATTGGGCACCCCAGTCAGCAAAAAAACTGAGCTTGGGGGGTATCCGACACTGGGAGTAGGCATCCTGGTGTCGGAGAGATGCAAATATAAAAATTATCTGGGCACACTGGGGTGGGCTCCCAGTGTGCCACATAAGTGATTGGGGTGGGGGAAAGGCATACTAACATGGGCACTGGACACCCCATTGTCAATGGCTATAATACAAGTTTGATGCAGGATTCTGCATTGAAGTTAAAAGACATCTGGGGATGGTTTTCTTTATTTAACAGTAAAAAAAAAGTATACTTTTTGACACACTGGGGTGGGCTCCCAGTGTACCATATCAGTTTGTGGGGGGGATACATGCTGCTGACAAGAGGACTGGGCACCCCCATTGGCAAAGGGGAGAATACCCATTGAAGTGCTGCCCAAATCGCAGCAGTTTCATAAATTGCGAAAGAAATGGATGTGACACATTTGTGCAAGTGTTGCATCCATTTCTTTTCAGTTTGAACACTACAGGGGTCCCAATCATGGAAAATGCATTTCTGGGGGTCAGACTGAAAATCTAATGCCCCCAGTGTATTCATCAGCCCCCAATTAGGTAAACACAACTCACAGTGTTTGCCTAGGGGCAGTAATTTTTGAATTTCAGCCATTTTTGTCTACCGCTAACTGCAAACAAGATGAAGCTCAAAAACAAAAACCAGAGCTCGAAAACAAATTTTGCTTTTGTGAAAGCCTTTAAAAGCTTTCATGGTGCACATATATTTTTCCCATAGGCTATAATGGGAAACTTTAAAGTTTAATAACTTTTGAGCAGATTAATTTTGTTCACTAAATCTTCAAAAGCCACTGCCTTGACACAGTCCCCATATACCCTGAAAAGTTCAGACCAGTCGGACAAACCGTTTGGGCTGTAGAGACAAGCAAAGAATTCAAAAAAGTTGAGGATTTTTTCATACTTTTCAACACTCTGCAGCTCTGCAGCCACAAATCTGACCAGAACAAAGATTTCCAGATCCAAAGATCTATGGTACCACACTAAGCATGCCAAATTTCAGGCAGATCAGACAAATGGTTGCAAAGTTATTAAAGTGCAGAATTTTGGCTGATTTGGACTTAGTGGGTGGGTGGTGCCCAGCTAACCCAGGGGCTCAAGAATACACCTTTTATTCACACCCACATAAAACATGGTCTCGACTTGACTATATCTTTCATAGGTTTCATAGGTATTTCAAGCTACATAGACTTTTGTCTTTAATGCTTGCCTGCCTACTTTATATGAAATTACTCTGGTTTTTATAGAATTTATCCAGACTTAGTTTAAGTTGAGTCCATAGTTTTGCTTTGTACTATATCCCTAGGTAAACTGTTTCACAGCTGGACCCCCTCTGACTGAACCAGTTTTTCTTTTTTAAGGTATTCCATTTTTCCTGTTCTAATTGCAACATATGTCCCCTATGTTCATACAAATAAGTCCTTCTTACTGTAAGTCCCAAATTCTTACTCAATTGTTCATCTTGGAAAGCCCTATAAATCATGCACATATCTCCCATGAGTCTACGATATAGTAATATATACAATCCCAGCTCCTGTAATCTCTCATGATATTTTTTCTCCTCCATGCCCCTAATTATCTTTGTTGCCCTTCTTTGTACCCCCTCCAACCTTCTGACATCAGCCTTTATATATGGGGACCACACCTGTGCACATTATTTGAGATGTGGCCTCACAATCACCCTGCTATCTCTGCTATCAATGTGTCTAAAGATGCAATTCAATGCCTGATTTGCCTTCTTGACAATCAAACTACAGTGTGCACTAAATTTCAAGTCACTCGTTACTCTCACCCCCAGGTCCCTTTCCTCTTCAGTCTTGTGAAGTACAATTTCTCCCAGCTTGCAATCGAGGTTGGTATTTCTTTTTCCCAGGTGCATCACTGCACATTTGTTTAAGTTTAATTCCAATTTAAACTACTCGGTCCGTTTTACCATCATATCCAACGTTTTTTGTACATTATGTTGCTCTACAATTGGTTTACAAAACCCCCAGTCCTGCAGTCACCTGCAAACTTGTTCATCCAAATGTTTGGGAAACTGCACTTAATTGAGGACACATATATGTTAAATAGACACGGGTCCAACACTGACCCCTGTGGGACCCCGCTTGTAACCTCTTCCCAATCCATTATCCCTCTTATAGTAACCCTCTGTCTTCTGTTACTTAACCATGCCTCAACCCAATTTACTATGTTAGCAGGTAATTTTGTATTAATCAGAACCTCAATTAATTCTTTATGGGGCATTTTGTCAAATGCTTTTGAAAAATCTAGAAATACAATATCCACTGCATTCCCCATATCCAAGGCTTTATTTACTTTTTCATGAAAGGTTTACATGTTTGTTTGACACGATCTTGTTTTTGTAACGCCATGTTGGGTTTCATCCATTAGTTTGTATAGTGTTATATGGGCTCAGATATGCTCTTTTATAATTCCCTCAAATATTTTACCAACTATAGAGGTTAAACTGACTGGTCTGAAATATTCAGGCTTTGTACTAGGTCCTTTCTTTAATAAGTGTACCACTAATGCATCTCTCCAACCCTTCACAACTATGGCCTGAGCCAAAGATTTTTGAAATATATAAGTCAGTAATGGGGCTATGTTGTCTGCCAATTCTCTAAGTACTCTGGGGTGTATACCATCTGGCCCTGGGGATTTATTGATATTAATATCTTTCAATCGTCTTAATACCTCTTCAGGATCTATCAAAATTTGACCTCTCTGTGAACTTGACTTAATCCTATTTTCTGAATCAGTTATTTTGTTGAATACTGAGCTAAAATATGAGTTTTGCATATTTGCCAATTGTTTAGTATCAGTCACAGTTTCCCCCAGTGTATTAATATAGGGACCAATATTATTTTGTGCCTTCTTTTTACCATTTATATATGTGAAAAATTATTTGTAATTATCTCTCACTCTTGTAGCTAGCATAAGCTCATAATTAGCTTTGGCCATTCTTATTTCCCTCGTGAGCTGCTTGACCTTCTGCCTATAAACCAGCCATCCTTCTTGGTTATTTTGTTTGTTTACCCATTTGAAGATTTTATCCTTCTCTTTAACCAGTTTTTTAATCCTAGTGTTAAACCATCCTTTATTACCTTTCCTGTTAACTTTACTCATACTTGGTATATAGTTATGCACCTCACTTAATATCTTATTGTTTAGTTTTACCCACATATTTCCACTGATTGGTTTGCAAACTCTGTTTCCCATTCCCAAGCAGCCATTTTTGCTTTTAATCCTGGAAAGTTTGCTTTGTTAAAATTTAGTTTCTCTGTTAACCCTGTAACGTTGTTAGTACTAGGTTCCCCTGTCATCTTAAAAAACATTGTGCAGTGATTGTTATTCCCTGAGGGGCTTCTAACCTTAATGCTGTTTATTTTATTACCCATATTGGTCAGAACTAAATCCAAGGTGTTTTGACCCCCAGTTGGAAATAACACTGTGTTCCACCCCCATCTGGTCTATAATTTCCAAAAATGTCATTTCCATATCTATGTGCGTCGAGGCTAGTATGGGCAGGTGCAAGACATCCAGCACAGTACTATATATGTTTCAGATCACGCAATGGTTATTATGAAGTTTCAGTGTGGTGTGAAAAGGGAGGCCCCCCCCAGTGGAAGTTCCCAACATACATGGCTAAGAACAAGGCCTTCCAAGAGCATTTGGAGAAGAAATGGCAATACTACGTGGAGACCAATGTTGGGGAGGACACATCAAAAGCTATTGTGTGGGAAGCAGGTAAAGCATTTATGAGGGGGGTGATCATAGAGTATATGGCTAGAATTAAGAAGCAAAAGAGGGAGCAGAGGTTGGAGCTCAAGTAGAAATTGAGAGACCTAGAGAAACGAGTGGTGGGGGGGAACAGGGGAAGCAGTGAGGCTCCTGGAGGCAACCAGGGAGGCACTGAATGCCCTGCTGCAAGAGGAAGCTGGAAGAGTGTGGTTTTATTGTAAATGTCAGGTATATGAGTGGGGGAACAAGCCCAGCCCTCTCTTGGTGTGGCTAATGAAAGGAGGTAAGGGTACAACTAGGGTTATAGGGGTAAGGGATGGTAAAAGTCAATTACAAAAAGATCCCAGGAAAATAAAGGCGTGCTTTAGGGCTTCTTACCAGCAGTTGTATAGGGTAGGAAATGCTGGGAAGGGAATGCAGATCAGATCAAAGAATTCTTGGATAGACTGCAACTCCCCACAACTACAAAGGAACAACAGGAATAACTAGGTAGGCCAATCACATTGGAGGAAGTACTGGGGAGTATTCAGAAGCTACAGAAAGGAAAGGCGAGTGATCCAGATGGGTTCCCAGTAGAGTACTACAAGATGCTGGGTGAGCAACTGGTAAAAATGTTTTGTGAGGTTTTTGGAAAAGAAAAGGGGACAGGAAGGGTCACATTGACTGACACATATTATGATGCCACGATCTGTCTCATACCTAATAGGGTAAGGACGAGTATGAGTGTGCCTCCTATCAGCCTATATTGCTGCTTAACTGTGACCTCAAGATCCTTGCAAAGGTACTGGCCACGAGGCTGGGAACCATCCTACCAGACATTGTTCACCCAGACCAAACCGGATTTATCAAGGGACTTCAGTCATATCACAAAATGCATCTGTTAATTAACTAGTCTGGAGAGCGAATCAGGGGAAGGATAAGGTGGGTATTCTCTCAATGTATGCTGAAAAGGTGTTCGATAGGGTAGAATAGTAATATTTGTTTGAAGTGATGTCCCAGTTTGGTCTGGGTGACCCTTACATAGGATGGGTGTGGGCAATGTACATGGCACCAAGAGCCCGTATCTTGGTGAATGAGGCCCTCTCAGAGCAGTTCAGTTTGGAACGTGGCACCCATGAGGGCTGCCCCCTGTTCCCGCTGCTGTTCACAATAGCCATATGTGGTGGCCATATGTGGACATGTGGGTATAGAGGGAATTGCTGGGGCACAGGGCTCCCCACATAAAATAGCCCTTTATGCAGACAATATGCTTCTATTTATAAAAAAAAACGCGGAGGTCAGTGCCCCATTGCTGACACTGATAAATGAATTTAGGAAATCAGAAATAGTGTGCTACCTGGAGCTGGAGGAGGGTGCCAAGGGATGGGGACTGAAGCTGGCAGGGCCAAGTTTTACATATCTAGGTATACAGGTGGGTAGGTCACTGGGGTCCCTATATAAGTTTAACTACACTGCCATACTTAAAACGGTGGAGGTGGACTTAAGGAGATGGGTGCAGCTTCCAATATCATGCTTGAGGAGGGTCAACTTAATAAAGATGAATATTCTCCCCAGGATATTATATTTGATGCAGATGCTGCACCTGGGGTTAAAGGGGGATATAAAGAGGGTGGAGAAGGTTTTTCAGGGTTTTTTTGGAAAGGGAAAATACCGAGGACTAGCTTACAGAGATTGAAGGTGGAGAGAAGTAAGGGAGGAGTGAATTTTCCAGATATTTTATTTATTTTATTCATGTTTTTGGTAACCAGTAAAGTGCACTGATCCAGTGGACCATTTTCAGTCATGACCTGAGCCACAAGGTGGTGATGGAGTAACACGAGCAGTGGACATATTTATAATTAGAAGCAGTGGACATATTTACAATTAGGTATACAGACATTTACATTTTGGTGTGCAGATGACACAAGCACTCAATAAAAACAGACATTTTTTACATATTGTACAAGAGGATATAACAAAGTAATACAGGCAGCAGTACAGAGGACAAGTAGATTAAAATTTGCACAAAATTAATAAGGTGCATCTTGAAAGAAGCAGACTGCTGACATCTAGTCTAGGTAAACATACCTGTCCTGGCAGATGGTAGGAGCAGGTCGGGATTGAGAAAGCCTATCTGGTTGGCTGTGTGAGACAACATGCTAGTCACAAGTGGGTTGAGCTCAAGGAGAGAGAGGGGGGGGAATGTGTGGGGAAAAAAGAATCAAAAAAGGGGGTGGTGGCAAAAAGTTATAGTAGTTTATGGTGACTTACAATTTCCCATGCAACCCAGTGAGCATTTGCAGGTGGACTTATGCAGTAGCCATCCCTTCAGGTTGGATTTAAAAGATGCATGGGATGAAGATGTATGAATGCTTGTGGGAAGACTGTTCCAGAGGGAGGGGGAGATATGGAGAAAGCCTTACTGCCCATCACAGTTGCTAACCAAGGGACAGCAAGGGCTGGAACAGAGGGAGCCCTTAAAGGTCTAGTGGTTGCTCTATTTATGAGTAAGGGAGCATAGGGGGATAGCTTGTTACTTCTAAGAGCACTACGGGTAACTACTACCTGGCAATACAACAGAGGTACATAGCAGATTGGGTAAACCAACCCAGGGCAGCTAGCTGGATGGACCTGGAACAGGGAGGGACCCCTGGAAGACTCACTGCATATCTACATAGTTAGGGTCTCAGGGCATACAGGTCTGGGGGTCCAGGAAATCCACTAGTGGTGCAGGTATTGGAGGCCTGAGGTCAGCTTAAGAAACAAGAGTTAGCACAGAGAGGTGAGACATTGCTCTTACCAGTAGCGGGCAACCCCTTTTTCCTACCCGGATTTGAGGAAAAGGAATTTCAGGAGTGGGAATGGAGGGAGGTTCAAAGTCTACCGTAGCTTGTTGGTACAGGGAGAATTATACTCATTTGATACTATGCAGCGGACTCTCAACATAGATGGACAACACAGATTCCGATACTTCCAGTTTAGGGCCTTTGTAGGAAGTTTGGGACAGGAGAACCCTGAGAGGTTAGATTTGGACTCAGTGGAGAGTTTGGTATATCAAGCTAAGGTGGATCTGAAGGGGTTTTTTGGGAAGGCGGCCAAAAAAGGGAAACAGGGTTTCCCAGATATGACGGGGAAAACAAGGTTATTGTGGGAAAGAGACCTGGGAAGAACCATATCTGAAGGGAACTGGGGATTGGCGCTGCCCTTACATGCTGGGATTATGGCCTGTAACAAGTATAAAGAAGCACATTATAAATTTATACATCGGTTATATAATTCGCTGGTTATAGTGCATAAAGCACACCCATCAGTATCACCCCTCTCTTGGAGATGTGGAAAGGAAAGGGGTACGTACATCCACTGCTTCTTTTCCTGCCCAGTGCTATAACTGTTTTGAGGTGAAGTAGTGTCAGAAGTAGCAAAAATGGCAGGTACGGACATAGAAAGGAACCCTCTAACGTGTCTGTTCGGAGTGGAAGAAGGGGAAGATGGGAAATGGGCGCCTCTCCCCAGGTGGATAAGGATATTGTATGTGCTAGCTCGCCATTATATCCAGAATATGTGGGTATCTCACGCTAGGCCCACTGTGCAGCAGTGGCACAACCTAACCTTGCAGACTCTGGCCCTGGAGAGATTGACTCAGGTGGTCTGGGACAGAGAGGAGTCATTTATTAGAAGCTGGGCCCCTTTTCTTTCCTCTTTGAGCCCAGGGGAAGCAATGGTACTAAGGGAAGGGCTGGAGGGGTGAGATGGAGGTGGGATACATCTTAATAAGTGTAATATGTCGCACACATGTCGGGTTAGTGAATGGTCTTATTAGTATGCATAAGACTAATTAAAGATGAAATGAACATTGTAATATGATGATGGAATGTATGTATATGATTGCACATGTTTGTCTGTTTGTCTATCAGTTGTAGGTTGTATTAACTCATTTCCTAAAAACTTAATAAAGATATTATACAAAAAAAAGTGCAAAATTTCAGGTTTAACATAGAAGTGGCTGCGTAACACTAACTATACTGGCCCTACCAGGCCAGTATGTATGTACGTATGTACTATACTGTGTATATATATATATACACACACATGAAATTTTGCACTTTAATAACTTTGCAACTGTTTGCATAGTAAGCAAAGAAATGACAGTTCTGTATTTCTCATATTCTCACATATTTTCCAAGAGCAGTATACATTAATAAGAAGCTCATGTACACATTATAAGCTAGCATTTCTAACATAAAGCAGTTAGTTTACCTAATCCTAAATAAAATAAATATTTCCCCCCAAAGCATTCCTTCCTAGCATAGCCTGACCAATGGTTTGTACATGAGACAGGAGGTCATACTAAAGGCTAACAGCTGAACAATCCCCTTACCACATTATTTGTCTGTTTGTGGCTATCTGTCTCTGTCTCGCTCTCTGTCGCCATCACAGCAAGTCTAACTGAGAGAGATGCTATGCCTCACATGGCACCTATCTTGAAGATCCCCCACAGAGCATCCTCCCAGTGCAAAATGAGTACCCTTCTAGAGTATTCTCTTTTGATCAGAAAACAAAAGTGGAATTTTCTAGCAAGGATATGTGCCAAGAATTGGTCTAAGATGTCTTTGCTAAAAACAACTTGGGATTTTCCAAGCTAGCGAGTTGCCTGCCAAAAACTGGATCTCATCTCTAGTGAGAAACATCCCACAATGCAGGTATTCAGTTACATGTGTATGCTCAATTAGTGAGAGGAAGCATTACTGATGAAAGAATAGCTTTGCTTGTAACTTCTAATGAGATTTTGGCACACTGTAGCTGAATTCCTAGGTTTTGCTTTTCTGTTACAAATACAGAGCATTAGGCCTTATTCACACTAAGATCCTTACTTAGCCTGTGGCACACAGGTCTGTTTTTGCTAATGTCTAATGCCTGGGTATCCCAAGTCATTGAAGGAGGCTGCGCTCATCACAGCCTTCTGATTGAAGGATGTGCACCCATCCTTGCAATGGCTCTCCTTAAAACTTCACTTACTTCTAGGCAAGAATATAATTTTGCTTTGGAAATGGACTTTGACAAGGCATCATCTCAGCTGTCCTGTTCATCCTGTATGTAGAAAACAGCAAAAATCTGGCAAAAGGCAAATACATTACTGGGATTTCAAGGTAGAATTTCTCAGCTTTCAGCACATTCTGATAACTTGCATATTCCCCTGTCATATTTGCCTAAATCCTGGTAACATTATTTTTTTTATTACTTATGGATCTTTTCATTCTAGGAGAGTTCATTTCATTCAACAACTTGATGAAAAATGAAACCTTCAACCAGGTTTTGTCTTAACATACCTTCATATTTGAGAAATTATAAAAAAGTGTTTGGGTAACTTAAAAATTTCTCCTTTAACCCCTATAAAACAATTTTTTAGCAATTCAACCTCAGAAGAGAAATTAATCTTTAGGAATGTATCCGTGCTGGGGCCACTCCTTTTTAGTGTCTTCATAAGTGACATTGCAGAGGGGTTGGAAGGTATGTTATGCCTCTTTGCAGTTGGCACTAAGATCTGCAACAGGGTCGACACTCCGGGAAGTGGGAAGGGGGATGATAAAGAACCTAAACATGCTTGAGGAATGGTCGAGAGTGTGGCAGCTAAGATTCAATACAAAGAAGTGCAAAATCATTTCTATGGGGCACAGAAATCCAAGGGAGGAGTACAAGATGTGGGGGAGAGGTACTGATGGCTACCAATCAAGAAAGGGACCTGGGGATAATCATATCTGATGACCTAAATGTAACCAATGTAAGAAGGCTGTGGAGAGAGCCAGTGGGATTGGGATTGCTAGGGTGCATAGGGAAAGGTATCACCAGCAGAAAAAATGAGGTGGTTATGTCACTGTACAGATCACTAGTGAGACCTCATCTGGAGTACTGTGTACAGTTCTGGAGGCTGCATCTCCAAAAGGACACAGATAAAACAGAGGCAGTCCAGAGAAGGGCAACAAAAATGGTGCAAGGACTGCACCAAAAGTCATATGAGAAAAGACTAGAGGACCTCAATATGTATTCTCTGAAGGAGATGAAAGGGGAGGGGGGATATAAAATGAGGAGGACTGAAGGAGAAGGAGAAGCAAGGGGCAATAAAATGTTGTTATGAAAATATATACTTGGGATCATTCACTCGATTGAATGTTATTCCTGCTTATGTTCCTGCCTTTTCTGTTCTTCTCTAAACTATAGAACAGTTTGGTTCTCAGCATAAAGAAGCTTTTATATACCTGTTATGAAGTTATGGTTGATGAGTAAGCCTTAAATCCTCTTATCTAATTTTTTTTTTGGGGGTTAAGCCTTGCAGTAGTGTGGTATACTGTGGAGTTATGTGGGGCACTTGTACCTATCAATGTTGTCTTATTATAAGGCCAATAAGCACTACAGGTTAGTGCAGTTATATTCCTGTGATACCTACCTTTTGGACGTCAACCTCAGCCATGAGGCGCCTGGCATTTAATGAACATTTTGGGACTCATATCACCTAACTATATGTTTTTCCCCCATTCCTGTTGCACGAGAATGTCAGAGTAAGTTGCATGTTACCTCAGAAAGAGTGATATTGATTCTGCTGATCCTCTTGCATGAGGATATTTACTCTATTTTTTTTCTGTTACAACAACAAACAGAAAGTACAAAAAAAGAAGGGGGAAATGATAGATACATTCAAGTACCTCAGGGGTATAAACAAGGTACAGGAGGGTAGCATCTTTCAGAAAAGAATGTGTACAAGAACAAAGGGGCATGATATGAGGCTAGAGGGGGTAGGCTCAGGGGCAACGTGAGGAAGTACTTTTTCATAGAAAGAGTAGTGAATGCTTGGAACACCCTCTCTGTGGAGGTGTAGGGACAAAAAGGTAGGGGAATTCAACAATGCATGGGACTGACATAAAAGTACTCTCATAACAGGGAAGAGAGGGTAAGCCACAGATCAACTAGGGTCTGCAGTATTGCATTAGGTAGGGAAAAGGGGCAGACTAGGTGGGTCACATGGTCCTTATCTGCCATCACCTTTTATGTTTCTATGTTTCTTTTTTCTTTATTGTAAATAATTCAAACATCACATGTGACATAGAACAGTCAATAAACTATTATATAAATAAAGGGGTTAACAATCGGCAGTAGGGTAAAAACTAAAATAAATAAATCATGCACCACCCCCTAGGTTTGAGAATACCTTTAATGATTGATTTCAATTACTATACAATAGGATTAATCAGTATATCAGTAATAGTGAAACAATATCTTCTTGTGTTATCAGAAATCATGTCTCGCCGTTTTAATTGTAATCATAATACAAATCCTTCAATATTTTAAATCTAATTTATGGTATAAAGTTGGGGTTAGTTTCACTCTGATAGAGCAGCCAAGGTCTCCAAATTTCCTCAACCGCAGCAGATCTGCAGCTGAAAGAGGCTGTAAAAAGCTCCAGCCTATGGCTGCTATTAACTAAAGTTACCCCCTGAGACAGCTGAGGAGTCGCCTTCCGCAGCCAAAGTTTAGCCAGTCTTTTTTGCCGCCAATAATAGAATTAATAACAGTTTTTGACTGGCTCCTCCAATGGTCAAAGGGACAATAGAAAGAAGAGCCAATTGAGGGATGAGAACATTTTGCTCAATAAATAAGATTTTAAAGACAGCAATGATCTCTTGCCAAACAATGAGACTTTAGGACACATCTATAAGATATGAGCATGTGTGGCAAGGACCTCTCCACAGTTTCTCCAATATACCCCCATATGATTGCCCATATACTTTGCTTGTACAGCTAGGGTATGAAAATGACACATGCGGCATTTACACAAATAGTCTCACTGTCACGAACCCACTCCTGGGGGCCAGGTCCACTGAGCTCACAGTGCCCACCTCTAAGTGCAATCCATGACAGAGGGAACAGGAATAACCTCCTAGTGTCCTTCTAAAGTGCTCATTGAGTTCATGATTGAACACCCGCCACAAGGTCCCAGGACTTCCTCTCTCTAATCTGGGTAAGGATACACTACAATCTCAAGTCTGTAGCCAGGTGAGAACTCTCCTTGGTTGCTGTATTGAGGGGGGAAGACACAGGCATTATGAATGCTTCGAGATTTGTTCTCATAATCCTGATTTCATCTCTCCCATGGTGTATGCAGCAACTAGTTCCCTCTTACAGACTCCTCCCAAGACCTGTGTATCTCCCCTACGTAAAGGTATCCAGACTTCCCTTTTTAGGATCCTAGTTTTGATAGCAAATGGTGGCACTTTAGCAATGACATGGGGTCATAATGTCGAAGCAATATACCGCACTGCCAATACAGTGCAATATATTGCCAGCTGTATAAGTCTGTGTTTTGTGTCTGTGTTCTGCATCCGGCACCCCTGAATGCCCCCCCACACTAAAATAATCAACTCGGGGGGGCTTGGATACTAAATTCGCAAAGTGCAAATAAAAGAAAAATGACATGTATCTGGGACCGGGATTCAATACCTGCTCCACAGATGCACACCTCCATTGCTGCCCATGGCTCATCCCACTGAGCCACAGCAGCTGCTCGGCAGACCCTCCTCCAACCAGAGGACTTATATTTTGCAATGGAAAGAGACAGGGTGCACAACCTCGCATAGATCCTTTAGCAGTGTTGCACCCTGTTGCTATTCCCATCCACACTGTCTCTGATGCACAGTTTTAGCATGCGACATTCTCTATACAACAAATTGACTGGTAGGTTTAGCAATTGCAGGTTGGTCTCAGATTTGAATAAACCTTTTTTTACCTCTACACACATAAAAATCACTCACAGGCAGTTTTAAAAGCAAACTGTTTTTAAAATCTAAATGACTATCATACAAACTTTACAAACAAAAGATTTAGGAATGTGGTTACAGAATAACAAAAATAAAGGTAGAAATATACAAAAAAAATGCACTGTAAACTTTTAGCTGTCTAGTTTCTACCTGGTTTGTGGATGATCGAAGTCAAAGAATAAATGGGTTTTCAAAAGTTTCAGTCCTTCTGTAGGATTCACTGGTTCTTCAGTGTGGCTTGGTGTGTGACAGGAAGAGTGTCCCATGAAAAAGTGTGCATCATGCCCTGCTCTACATAAAAACGTAGATTTTGATGGCAGATACGGAACACTTTGGCCCACCTAGTCTGACCATTTCCCTACCTATTGGATAAGCTGCAGATCCTAGTTAACCAACAACCTACTTCTTCCTACCCCCACTAGAATTGCCTTATGTCTGTCCCATGCATTCTTGAATTCCCCCACTGTTTTTGACCCCATGACCTCCTCAGGAAGGCTTTCCATGTATCCATCACCCTCTCTGTGAAAAAATACTTCCTCACATTTGCTCCTGAGCCATCCCCCCTCTATCTTCAGATTGTGTCCTCTTGTTCTTGCACATCTCTTTTTCTGAAAGATGCTACCCTCTTGGACTTTGTTGATTCCCTTGAGGTACTTGAACATTTCTATCATGTACCCCCTCTCCCTCATTTCCTCAAGGGTATACATATTAAGTTCCTTTAGTCTTTCTTCATATATAGCTTCTGTTGCAGACCCTGAACCATTTTAGTTGCCCTTCTCTGGACTGCCTCCATCCTGTCAATATCTTTGCGGAGATGGGGTCTCCAGAACTGCACGCTGTACTCCAGATGGGGTATCACCAACTGTCTGTACAGAGGGATAACAACTTCTTGTTTTCTACTGGTGATGCCTCTCCCTATACATCCCAGTATCCCCCCAGCCATCCTTACTGCCTTCTCACATTGCTTGCTTACCTTTAGGTCATCTGATATGACTACCCCCAGGTCCCTTTCCATTTTTGTTGTTGTTAATACCACCCCATTGTGTACTTTTCTCCTGGGTTTTTGTTTCCCAGGTGCATTACTTTGCACTTCTTTGCATTGAATATAAGCTGCCATACTTTTGACCATTCCTCCAACCTTGCCAAGTCCCTTCTCATCCTTTCCACACACACCCTTCCCCTATGTATCAACCCTGTTGCAGATGTGTCGCCTGCAAAGAGGCGTACTTTTCCTTTCAGTCCCTCTGTACTGTCACTTATAAAGACATTAAAAAGGACCAGACCCAGTACTGAACCCTGTGGTAACCCACTAGTAACCACCATTTCTTTGGAGTGGACTCCGTTTACTATTACCCTCTGTGTCCTTTTGTCCAGCCAATTGTTTACCCAGGCTCCCACCCTGGGACCCACTCTCAGGCTGGCTAATTTGTTTATTAATCTTTTGTGTGGGACTGTGTCAAATGCCTTGCTAAAGTCTCGGTAGGCCATATCCATAGCCCCTTCCTGGTCTACTACTTTGGTCACCCAGTTAAAGAAATCTATTAGATTAGTCTGACATGACTTTCCCACTGTGAATCCATGCTACCTTGGGTCCTGTGCCCCGCTGGCCTCTAGGTACTCAACAATTCTTTCTTTCTTTCAGAAGTGATTTCATCATGTTCCCTACCATTGAGGTCAAGCTAACTTTTGTGAAGGGGAATCACATCCACCCTCCTCCAGTTCTTAGGTACCACACTATCCTCCCATAATTTGTTAAAAAGGGTAGTCAATGGTGTCACTAGTTCTCCCCTTAGTTCTTTTAGAATTCTGGGGCGAATCCCATCAGGCCCCATTACTTTGTCCACCTTCAGTTTTAGGAGTTCTTTCAGAACCCTTTCTTCCATGAAAAGACTGGTATCGACCCCCCTATCAACAGTGCTTGTATTGAGTGGATTAGGTACCTCCCCCTCTTTTGTGAATACTGAGCAGAAGTATTCATTCAGTATCCCTGCTTTTTCACTGTCACTCTCTGCCCACCCACCCTCCCTTTATTAAGCCTCACTATCTTCCCTTGGTCTTTCTTCGCTCCCTAATGTACCTATAAAAGGTTTTATCCCCCTTCTTGACTGAGCAGGCTATCTTTTCCTCAGTTTGTGCCTTTGCTAGTCTGACTGCCTTCCCCACTTCCTTCTGCTTTAACTGGCAGAGTTCTCTGTCCTGCCCCTTCTGCATTTCCTTATACTTTCTGAATGCTCTATTTTTCTCCCTAACCTTCCCCACCACCTCTTTTGAGAACCACATTGTTTTTTTCTTTTGTTTTGATTTATTTGCTTCACACAAAGGCTTGTGCCTCTGTGATGGCAGTTTTGAAGTTTCCCCCATTGTTCCTCCACAGCTCCTTCTTCCCTATTTGCTAGTGCTTTTCTGAGGCACTCTCCCATTATGACAAAGTCAGCCCTCCTAAAGTTCAGTACCCTGACTTTTGTATGGCTTGACTCTACGGCTGTGTTTATTGTGAACCACACTGTTTTGTGGTCACTTGTTCCCAGATGGCTACCCACTTCTAGATCTGAGATCTTCTCTCTGTCCCAGTTTAAGAGTACCAGATCTAAGATTGCTCCCTCCTGACTGGGTTCCAACACTAGCTGCTTGAGGCATGCCCCCTGTATGGCACCGAGAAAGACCCTACTCTTGGATGTGGCTGCAGCAAAGGTGCTCCAGTTAACATCTGGCATATTCAGGTCCCCCATCAACAATATCTCCCTTTTTTCTGCCATCCTAAGGATGTCTTCTATCATTTCCTTGTCCATTTCCACCCCCTGAGACAGGGGTATGTATACAACCCCCCGTGCGGATTGTGGTGCCATTTTTGGTCTCCAGGGTGACCCACAGTGCCATCTCTCCTCCCTGTTTGCCCTTTAGTTCCATTGTTTTGATCCTTTCTCTTATGTAGACAGCTACTACTACTCCTCCTCCTCTTCTACCCTCCCTGTCCCTCCTGTAGATTGTGTACCCTGGTATGTTGACATCCCAATCATGGTTCTCTGTGTACCATGTTTCTGTGACTGCCACAATATCCAGGCATCCCTCTTCCATCATGGCCACCAGTTCAGGGAGCTTGTTACCTAGACTATAGGCATTGGTACTCATTACCTTCCATTTTGTGATGGCCTTACCCATTTTTGCCTTATCCCTGTCCTTAATGCTTTTGCCTTTTTCTCCATTTACCCTGCCCTTCTCCCTATCAACTTCTTTATCTTGGTGTTTACCTCATTAACTACCCTGATTTTTTGGGGGGAGCTAGGATTTCCCTGCTCCTTTTCAGTGCTTCCCCGCTTGACTAGTTTAAATGCTTGCCAATGAAGCATTTACACCTATCACCTAGTATCCTAATTCCCCCTCCTGGACAGATGCAGACCATCATGCCAGTATAGACTTGCATCCCTCCAGGTGGACCCCCAGTCCCCAATGAAGCCAAAACCCTGAGCTCTGCACCAGTTTTTCAACCATTGATTGAATCCCATGGTGCGGAGCACCCTAGCCTCACCCATGCCATAGTCAGGCAGCACCTCTGCGAAGGTTACCGTGCATGCTACTTGCCTAAGACCCCTCCCCAACTCTACAAACTCCTTAAAGGTCCCAGTAGTAGAGTTCTAGCTCTTAAGTCCCAGTAGAGTAGTAAAGTTCTAACAGCACCTCCTTCCTCTTGCTGTTCTGCTCTGAGGGCTTTAAATGCCCTGGGTTCAGGCAGTCTGTAGCCTTATCCTTTTAGGTCAGCAGGGGTCTCTCTTGCCCACTCAAGATTTTTAAGTGAACCATACTGTTGATTAGTTAGATTCTCTTACAGTTCCAATATCCATTGATCTTCCTTCATCCTTTCTGCCACCTCATAAAAATGACAGTTCCTGGAAATCTAAAGCACTTTTCATTTGAAGTGTAAGTTTATGATAGGGGAAGATGGTTTTCTCCCATCCTGAAATTTTATTACACCAGTTAGCTAACCTGGGACTTCCATCCCTTTTGAAATGGACTCTTAGTTTTCTGGCTAAGCGGCCTGTTCTCAGTTCACAAAGGAATGTCAAATATTTTGCAAGACCTTCTCTCTTTCCTGTGACCTATTCAGTGAACTATGTAACCCTTTAAAAGCATAAACAGAAAAAATATACAAAAACAATATTGTCTGCAATATTCCAGCAGTTGGCAAACTCACAACATCCCTCCTTCCTTAGACTGAATTCATGGGAACACGCCCCTATTGTATGGTAGAGTTTCCATAATTCTGTTCACTGCTCTAACTTGTGAGATATGCCATCTGCATTTGCGTTGGCCGACCCAACCCGGTGCGTGATTGTCATCTCGTAGGCCTGTAGGGAAATACTTCATCGGAGTAGGTGTCCATTTGTTTTACCCATCTGATTTAACCACACCAGGAGGTTGTGATCAGTCTGTACCTCAAAGCATCCCCCACAGAGGTATGGTACTAATTTCTTCAGGGCCCATACCAGTGCATGGCATTCCATTTCAACTGTGTAGTATGCCTCCTCTTGGGGAAGTAGCTTCTTGCTAAGGTACTCTATTGGGTGGTCTTTTCCCTGATTAGATATCTGGCTGAGGACTGCTCCAAACCCCACATTCGAGGCATCTGTCTGGACTACAAATTGCCTAGTGTAATCTGGACTGGCCAACACATGGGCAATGCATAGGGCCTCTTTTAGCTGTGTGAAGGCTCGTTCACAGGCTGGCTGCCACTTTCCCTTTTTTGGCTGTCTTTTCTTCAGCAAGCTAGACAGGGGGGCTGCCAGGGAACTGTAATTCGGTAGTACCTTGCATTCCCTAGGAAGCTCTACCTGCTTCTGGGTTTCCAGCATGGGCCACACCTCTTTGCCTCAATTTTTGCTTGATTATGCCAAAGCTGCCCCCCGCCCCACTACATGGCCTAGGTATGCCACCTCCGCCATAGCCACCTGGCACTTTTCAGCCTTTACAGTGAGCCCTGCCCTCTGTATCCTGCTCAACACTTCCTTCAGGTGGGACAGGTGTTCCTTCCAGCTGGTACTGAAGATGGCGATATCATCCACATAAGCTAATGTGTACTTTTCAGTATCATGTAACACCTGGTTGACTGACCTTTGGAATGTGGCAGGGGCCTTCTTCATTCCAAAAGGCATTACTTGAAATGAATAACCCTATTGGAGTGATAAAGGCCGATTGCTCTCTAGCTCTAGCAGTTAACTTCATCTGCCAGTACTCTTTTGTCAAATCAGCTGTGGTAAGGTATGTCACCCCTCCCAACTTGCCCAGTAGTTCATCCATCCATGGCATTTGGTGGGCATCAGACTTCGTGACTATGTTGAGTCCATGATAGTCCACACAAAAGCAAGTAGAGCCATCTGGCTAGGGCACGAGGACTACGGGTAAGGCCCTGGGATTGTGGGATTTCTGGATTACCCCTAAATCCAGCATTTCCTCCACCTCCCTCCTAATGTCCTTTAGGATGGCCTCAGACACCCGGTAAGCTGCCCGCTATATAGGCATTTGTGTCTCTGTGTCTACAACATGTGTAGCTAAGGGAGTTCATCCAGGCTTGGCCATAAACAAAGGGGCAAAGTCCTCTAAAACCTCCCTCACTTCCTGGGACTGTTCCAGAGTCAACTGGAGTGACAGTTTGATTACCTCCACAGATGACTTCCACTTGCTTTTCCCTAGCAAGTCCAGTAGTGGGTCTTCTTCATCTGTCCCCTCCCCAGGACTACACACTGAAAATACCATGTTGGCCCTATTGGCATATGGCTTCATCATGTTGACATGGTACATGTAAGCAATAAGATACGATGGGCTGTGCATGGAACAAATGTTACCACATGCCCAGGGGTGTAGTGAGGCATGAGGCCACAAGGTGAATGCCTTCAGCCACCGGATGTGTGGTAAAATCTGTTCCATGCACACCCTGAAGTGTCTTATTGTGCTTATAAAATGGGCTCATTTTTCTAAACTTTTTATAGTTGGGAAAAGCATACTTATTTGTAGAAAGACTAGATTTACTTGTGTGCATTTATGACAAAATAGTCCTTCCGCCCACTGCAAATGATGTCACTGATGCTGTCATTGTATCACTGCTGGACAAGGTTTGTCCTTTGCTGGCATCAAGATTCAAGACATGGAATGTTTATCATGGAATGTTTACCATGGAACACATTGATTCAAAATTCTGCTCAGTTCTACTGGCAGAATATTCCTGTCCAAACATACTGTACACACATACACACATGTGCAATAAAGGACTCTTCTACAGCCAGAGACTCAATTATCTCACTGTCAGGGCAAAGGGCAGGTAAAGATAGAAGGGGGGGGTTCACTGTCAGCAAAGAAACAGTTGTAATGAAAACTATGAACAATACTTAATGTTTCTAATTTGTTTATGAGTGTAAGGAAAGTGTGATGATCAGGGAGATGTAATTAATTTGTTTTATTTTTAAGGTAGTTTTATTTTTAGGGCCCAGGTGAACATTTCTTACAGTGTAAAGGTAGCAGCCATGTTTGTGACAGAAGATCAATTCTGGTTGTAGGTGGGCTGTTTGGAAGATAGTTCTGGTTATAAGAGGACTGGTTTGCTCATTGTGTGATGTGGACCAGGATGACTGTGCATGAAACAGATTTCATGCACAGTCACATGATACATTTTGACCAATGCGACTTCTTTATTTTGAATGCCCATTTTATAACCTATGTGTATGTTTGCAGTCAGGCAGTTCCACAATATAGTTTACATCGCTGACCTGTTGAACAACCTTATATGGTCCTGCCCACTCGGCCTGCAGCTTGTCCTTTTGAACTGGAATTAGGACCATTACTTCCTGACCTGCACTGTACGAGTGAGCTCTGCCTCCGCGGTCATACCAGACTTTTTGCTTTTTGGGCAGCTGGCAGGTTGCTTTGGGCCACCCCCATAAGCTCCTTCAGCTTTTCCCTACATCTAAGGACATATTCCACTATGGGAGTCCCCTGGGTGGCATGATTGCCTTCCCAGTCTTCCTGGATCAAATCTATGGGCCCAAGCACCCTACGTCCATAAAAGAGTTTGAAGATGGAGAACTCTTTTGACTCTTGGGGCACCTCCCTGTATGTGAACAACAGGTGGGGAAGGTATTTCTCACAGTCCCTCCCATGCTGTTCAGCAAATGCTTGGAGCATCGATTTTAGGGTACCATTAAACCTTTCCATGAGCCCACTAGCTTGTGGGTGTTAAGGTGCTGTGCATCTCTGCACCACCCCACACTTCTCCCACAAACTCTTCATCAGGTCTGACATGAAGCTACCCCCTTGATCAGTGATAACCTCCTGTGGAAACCCAAGGCAAGAGAAGATCCCTAGCAAGGCATCTGACACTTTGTCTGCCCTAAGGGAGGAGAGGGTGACCGCCCTTGGGTATCGGATGATGTAATCAACCACCATCAGGATAAACTTCTTCCCGCAGGAGCTTGGGGTACTCAAAGGTCCCACAATATCCATTTCTAACCTCTGGAATGGCTCCTCCACAATGGGCAAGAGAATTAGGGCAGCTTTGGTTTTACTACCTGTCTTCTCTATTTTCTGGCACCAGTGACAAGACCTGCAATATTCCTTCACCTGCTGGGTGAAGTTGGGCCAGTAGAAATTCTGGGCCAATTGCTGCATGGTGCGAGTGATGCCCAGATGACCGGACATTGGGAGGTCATTAGCGACCTTGAGCAATCGCTCATGATACCCCTGGGGAATGACAAGCTACCTGCCCATCACCCCTCCATCTGTCCTCATGTCCTGTGTATACAACAGTCAATTGTCCCAAAATACCCTATGTCTCATGTCACCTCCCTGTGTCCCATCAGATTCTGCACAAGCCCTCAGCCTCTCCAAACTAGGATCAGTCCTCTAAGCAGTGGCAACTTCCTCACATTTTGCCAAACCATGAAACATGTCCCCCTCAGTTCCTAAACTGGGGTCCATAGCTCTAGCATCAGGGCACTCAGAGTCACTGCCATCCCTAACCTTCTGACCATTGGTTACCCCTTCCTCCTCAGAGCAACCTTCTGTAGCTGTTTTGTGAACAGCTACTTGGGGAAGTCCTACCTCCTTTTCACTGCTCTCCCCATCAGGAGACACAGACTGGGGAGTCAGCCTCCTATTCTTTTCCACAGGGGCTTCTGTAGGGTTCAGGGAACTATAAGGGGCCTTAGCAGTCTGACTGTGGGTAACCACACACGCCACCCCCTGCAGTAGATTATTCCCTATAAATCACATCCAGGACGAGGTTGTCTGCCACTGCCACATTTTGCAACCTCTCTCTTGTCTCGCCCCAAGTCAGGAGAACACTAGCTAGTGGCAGAGTTTTCTCCTCCCCAGTGAATCCCCTCACCATTATAAACTGATTAGGTATAAGCTGTTCAGGCCCAACCAAATCCCCTTTTACTAAGGTAAGAGACACCCCCATGTCCCTTACCCCATGGGTCTGCACCCCATTTACAGTAACTGGGTGTATGTGCTCCCTCATGTTTACAGGCATGCTTTCAGGAATACACAGGGCACCTAACTCTGTTTGAGTACCATTTTGACCACTCTGTCCCTTTTTAAGACACTGTCTAGCAAGATGCCCTGGCTGTTTACAAAACCAGCAGTCATCATTTCTTTTATTCAAGAAATCCCGTTTTGGTAACTTGGGGCTTCCCCCTTTCAGTGTAGGCAGTGACATTTTTAGCTGCCCTGAAGGTGTGCTTTTCCCTTTCTGCCCTACCACACCTGCCTCACTTCCTTTCAGAGCAGGCCTACTCCTGGTATAGCGATCAGAGAGCTCAGCAGTTTCCTGTGCTGTTTTGGATCTCAGTCCTCTAGCCAAGTTTTCAACTCTGCTGGCCAAGCCAAAAAGAACTGCTCTAAAAGTGTAATCCTCCTCAATTTTTCCCCAGAGTTTGCTTCCACCCCCTCCCACCAACATTTAAAAAACCGACATTGCTTTGTGGCAGGTTCCTGAAAGCTCATGTAAGAGCTTTTTCGGAGTTTCCAGAATTTAACCCTGTAGGCCTCAGGAGTCAGTTCATACTTTTCAAGCAAAGCAACTTTAAGTTTCTCATAATTGCTACCGTTCTAACTGTCCATTTGGCCTACTGCCTCATGCCCTTTACCAGTAAGTAGTGGAGATAGCTGGAAGCTCCAGAACTCCCTGGGTATTTTGGCCTGGATACAGACCTTTTCAAATGAATTCAAAACTGCATACCTAGCCTCCCCCTCTTTATATTCAGCTGTTAATTTGGAATTTAACTTATACTCCAGCCCTGGAGTCTCAGGTTCACCCCTGCCACTTCCCTCCTCTGGCGCTGGTTGGAATCTTAGCTTCTCCAGTTCAAACTCTCTCTGAAGCTGCATTTCTTGAATGGTAAGTTCCCTCCAATGTTGTCTTTCTTGCATCTTCAGTTTCCTCATCTCCAGCTGCAGCTTGATCTCTCCCAGTTCCAGCTCTGTGGTGGCCTTCCCCTGGTGCTGTGGCTCTGGGTTCCCTCTGGTCTCACTGTCCTCCTCCCTGGAACTGGGCACTATGACATCCCTTGGCACCCCCATGCCCAAGGTTTGGTCCCTTTCAGTCACTTGCCAAGACTCAAGGTTCGGGGCAACTGCTTGCTCATCAGCTACCACAAGAGCCTCCACAAGGTTCTTATTGGTTCGCCCCTCGTACTGGACCACTTTTTCCTGACACAACTGCCTTGGGTGGTCTGCAATGCATATGCTGTAGTTAGAAGCCATCTTCTTCCTTAACTACTGCTATTCTTATACCAAAAAAAAAAAAAAAAAGAGTAGGGAACTTTATACTGTAACCAAATTTTTTTTTTTCAAATCTCTGCCCTGTTTTGTGTGTGTATTGTTTTCAGTTTATCAATCTGATACACTGGCCTCGAATCTAACCTCTATGCCTGTGCCACCAATATCTCTTGGATCACAACACTATGCCACCAGATCTCTCGGATCCACCACTGCAAACCAGAACTGTCACAAACTCACTTCTGGGGGCCAGGTCCAATGAGCTCACAGTACCCACCCCAAGTGCAATCCATGATGGGGGGAACAGGAATACCCTCCAAGTGTCCTTCTAGAGTGCTCGCTCAGTTCATGACTGAACAGCCACCACGAGGTCCCAGGGCTTCCTCTCTCTAATCTAGGTAAGGATACAGTACAGTCTCAAGTCTGTAGCCTGGTGAGAACTCTCCTCAGTTGCTGTACTGAGGGAGGAAGACTCAGGTGTTAAGAGCTCTTCGAGATTTGTTCTCATAACCATGATTTCATGCTCTCCAATGGGGTGGGTAGCAGCTAGTTCCCTCTTACAGACTCCTCCTGAGACCTGTGTATCTTGCCTATGTATAGGTATCCAGACTTCCCTTTTTAGGATTCTAGTCTTGGTAGTGAATGGTGGCACTTTAGCAACTTCAGGTTGCTCTCAGAATTGAGTAAACCTTTTTTTACCTCTATACACACAAAAATCACTCACAGGCAGTTTTAAAAGCGAAATGCTTTTTACTAAAATCTAAATTACTATCATACAAACTTTACAAACAAAAGATTTAAGAATATGGTTACAGAATGACAAAAATAAAGGTGGAAATATACAAAAAAATGCACTGTACACTTTTAGCTGTCTAGTTTCTACCTGGTTTGTGGATGATCGAAGTCTAGAGAATAAATGGGTTTTCAAAAGATTCAGTCCTTCTGTAGCATTCACTGGTTGTTCAGTCTGGCTTGGTGCATGACAGGAAAAGTGTTCCATGAAAAAGTGTGCACCATGCCCTGCTCTAAGAGCTTCAAATACCCTGGGCTCAGGTAGTCTGTAGCCTTATCTTATTAGGTCAGCAGGGGTCTCTCTTGCCCTGTCCAAGATTTTTAAGTGAACCATATTATTGATTAGTTAGATTCTCTTACAGTTCCAATATCCATTGATCTTCCCTCATCCTTTCTGCCACCTCATAAAAATAACAGTTCCTGGAAATGTAAAGCACTTTTCCTTTGAAGTGTAAGTTTAAGATAGGGGAAGATGGTTTTCTCCCATCCTGAGATTGTATTACACCCATTAGCTAACCAGGGACTTCCATCCCTTTTGAAATGGACTCTTAGCTTTCTGGATATGCAGCTTGTTCTCAGTTTACAGAGGAATGTCAAATATTTTGCAAGACCTTTCCTCTGTCTTGTGACCTTTTCAGTGAACTATGTAACCCTTTTAAAGCATAACCAGAAAAAAAATATACAAAAACAATATTGTCTGCAATATTCCAGCAGTTGGCAAACTCGCTACACTCACCAGTAGTATGAGGCCATTGATCTGTAACTAGGTGAATCATTCTTAGTCCACTCCTCAGCAGTCACCTCATTTTGGAGTTCCTTATTCCAGCATTCTAATACCTGTAGAGAGACATAATAGAAAGCTTCAAGAAGACCCTTATAAAAAGTCTCAAATAAGTGTGGCCAGAGGGCTCCTTGTTGTTGTTCTTTAAACAGAGAGAAAAGTAGAGGAAGATGGTCTGGGAGTCTCTGAGCTTGTTCTCCCACCCCTAATAAATAAGATTTCACTTGTAAACAATGAAATTGTGTCTGCCTGGGAAGTGAATGTCTGTTGAAGTTCATAAAAGGCGGAAAACCCTGGGACGAGTAATATTGATAAACATATTTTAAACTTTTAGAACCCCAGTCCAAGAGAATTGTATCTAGGGCATTGGGAGGAAATGTTTTATTGTGCAACAAAGATCAAAGCCACAGAAGTACATAGGGAGGAAGAAAACCTGAGCAGCACTTCCTCCAAAATTTAAGAGTTATGGCTGTATATCAGGTAAATCTGGATAAGGGTACCTCCATTAACGGATGAGCAAAAGTAAACTTGTCTATATCATGTAAATCATTCAAGGTAAATTCCAGGGCTTTCCAATGTGATTTATAATTATGGGAGATTCAGCAGCAAATAATCAGAACTTGTGATGCCAAAGCATAACAAAATAAGTTTGGCAAGTTTAACCCGCCCTTATCTTTGGGCAACTGTAATACAGTATATTTTATTCTTGGCTGACCCCTGCTCCAAAGAAATCTAGAAATTATTTGATTACAGTAATTAAAATAAACCTTATCCAGGACTACAGGGAGCAACTGGAAAAAATATAATAACCTAGGTAGGATATTCTGTTGGATAACTTCAATTTGTTCTAGTAATGAATAAGGCAGAAGCTGCCATTGTTGTAAGTCTTTGGTAATTTGCTGGTGAGGGGTTCATAGTTGAATAACTCCAGGGTCCTGTAATCCTTTAGTAAATATGTAAGATGTTTAATTATGTTTCGATTCCATCTGACTGGTTAACCTATGTTTTAACTGAGGTGAGGGGAAAAATAAAATGCCAATAAATCTGTATTTTGAGTATTTATCTGAAACTCCGATAGAGAACCAAAATATTTCACCATGTTCCAGGTTTCCATAATAGATATTTCAGGGTCAGTAACAGTAAGAATAATATTATCTGCAAAAAGTGCAATTTTATAGTCTTTTCCTCCAACAGGGAGAACTGTTATATTTTCCGCTCTTCGGATGACTGCGGCCAAAGGCTCAACATAAATTGCAAACAGTAGAGGGGAAAGAGTACATTCCTGTTGGGTTCCTCTAGTTAACTGAAAAGGGGAGGAGATGGACCCATTTACTCTTACATATGCTTTAGTGGATTTGTATAATGCCTGGAGCATCAGCAACATTTCCTGTGGGAAATACATAATTTCCAAGATGTCCCAAAAGAAAGACCATGCTAGTTGGGGTCAAATGTCTTTTCAGCATCTAAACTGACCACCCCAATATTGTTGCAAAATCTATTAAAAAAATAATAGATGTAGTATTTAATGTTATTCTCCGGAGGGCTGAAAAACAATAATGCTGTTTTCCAAAGTCTTTTCAGTGGGGGGTTGGGGATGGGGGTTTAGAACCTGGTGACCTGCAGAACCCCCAGTGGTTTTAAAACAATGGATTTGCAGCTTGTTCCCACTGGCGACTGGCTTTGGGGATGCAGCTGTAACCTAAAAAAACAATAGCAGTTGATTGGTAGGTGCAACCATCAGCATCAATCAGCCCCAATCACGACTTCTCATTTTTATTTATTTATTTATTTTTATTTATTTCTAAGAATCAGTTTACAACCTTTGAGCCAGAGGCTTGTTTCCAAAGGTACTTCGACACATAAAGACATACATTGTGTTTTTGGTTACACAGCAAAGATTTGCAAAACAATAGGCGTTCAACAGAGGCGCCACGTCACACTGTGGTCAGACAAATACAATTGGGTACAGGGTACATGTAATTGATAACAGGTGTTACACAAGTTGGTATCAAGTGAGCAATCTGGTTGGTAAACACTGAGACAGCTGGCACTGGCCAGGTTAAACATAGGCACGGTGTACAGGGAAGTGGTGGAGGGGATGGTTAGGTGGAGAGCTGCCCGGGGGGCATTGTCAAGAGAAGCAGAGGTGAAGGCTATGTTCAGAGACAGGAGCAGTTATGAGTGCTGAAGATGTGGTTCCGAAGGGTGGTTTTGAACTTGGAGATGGTGGTGGCATTGGTGATGGGGGCAGGGAGAGAGTTAAACCAGGTTGGGGCTCTATAGCAGAAGGACCTCTGGCCATGGCTGGTTCTTGATCTGGGGACCTTTAGAGTGGTCTTGTAGGAAGACTGTGTTGCAATAGTGGGAGGGCTCTGGTGGATGGAAGCCGTTACCCGGGGGAGAGCCCGAGTAGGGTTTTTTTTGTGAGGAGACAGGTTTGGTATTGGAGCCGTTCATCCAGGGTAAGCAGGTTAGCCTCAACATACAGCTGACAGGTGTGTGTGAGCCTGGGGGCACCAGTAATCAATCTGCAGGCTTTATTCAGGGTTAGGTGAATTTTGTTGAGTGCAGTGGTGTCGGCAGCACCATATACTGGTAGACCATAGTCTACAAGGGACAGAACAGATGATGTAACAGCTAGCTGAGAGCATTTGGGGAAGGCAGATTCTATGGTGGAATAGGATGCCTGTCGGTGTTAGTGGTGGATGTTAGGGCGTATGTGGTTGTGAAATGTGAGGGCTGAGTCGAAGGTAACCCCAAGGTATTTGTAGGAGCAGACTTGTTCCAGTGGCTGATTGGTACTTGGAAGGATAAAGAGTGGGTGGTTGCTAGCTTTGTTTTGGGGTGGGAAAAGAGCATAGCTTTGGTTTTATTAAGATTGATGACGAGTCTGCGCTCTCAAACCAAGCCTCGCACTGTTGAAAGACTGCTGTAGGGAGTCCTGTAGGGAGATGGGATTGGTGTGGGTGGCAAAAGGACAGCCGCCTGCTGCATACAGTAGAATTTTGCCAGGGCATGCACTGGGCAGGGTGTCTAGATAGAGCGAGAAGAGTAAGGGGCCCAGGATGGAGCCTTGGGGGACCCCAGAGAATGGGACGGGTATCGGAGAGTGTGCTATTAATTTTACACACTGAGATCGAGTGTCAAGATAGCTAGCGCACCATGCCAGGGGCCAGCTGAGAGACCAGTGTGGCAGAGTGCATTCAGCAGAAGTGGATGGGAGACAGTGTCGAAAGCCTTTGAGAGGTCGATGAACACTGCACCAGCTAGGAGCTGGTATCCAAGGAGGAGTGTAGAAAGTTGAGAATTCATAAGGGCAGTGCTGGTACTGTGACCAGACGGAAGCCATGTTGCTCTCGGGCATAAAATGTTATGCTTAGCCAGATAATCAGTGATTTGAATGGCCACCACTTTCTCAGGGCTTTAGAGAGGGGAGGGAGGATGGAGATTGGCCGGTAGTTGTTGGCCAATGACCTGTCACCCCCTTTATGAATAGGTGTGATAATGGCTGTTTTCCAAGCTGTGGGGAATTGTCCCAGGCAGAGTGACTGGTTAATTAGGCTGGTGAGTGGGCAAGGACTTCATGTAGCACCAGCCTGAGGATGCTGGGGTCCAGTGAGTCACTGCCGGGATTGTTGCCATTGAGAGCTTTGATTAGATGGGTCTGGCTTCCGGTGGAAATCTTTCGAGGTGGAAGCTGGGGTGCTGGAGGACAGGGGAGGTTGGCTGGGGGAGGGTCAAAGAAATTACTAGGAGGACTGAGCTAAGGTCAGTGAAAGTGGTGTTGAACCAGTTAGCTATGGTGGCAGGCTCGGTGGAGGTGGTGCCATTTCTAGTGAGCTGGATGGGGCAGGGAGCAAGCTTTACCATTAGTTGCTTAATATTATCCCAGAAGGTCCGGGCTGAGCCCCAGGAGGAGGTAAGGAGGCCTGGTAATGGTCTGCCTTGGCTTCCTGATGGCCCATGAGCACTTATTCCAGGCTGCATTGTAGGCTTGCCTATCAGACAGACGACCTGTTTCAGTGGCAGGTGCCAGAGGTTATCCGGTTTCTAAGTAGTTGTAGGAGGGCCGGGCTAACCCAGGGTGTGTTCTGTTTTTGGACCGATTTTGGTTAAGGTGCAAAGAGATCACAGGCCATGTTGAAGGTGTGAGTGAAGAAGGCGAGGGCAGTGTCAATGTTGGTTGCATGCTGAATGGGGACCAGTTTATCTGGGTGAGGAGTGCTTTAAGTTTGTTCAGCCCACCAGGGCGGAGGCGCCCATGGAGGGTGGTCTGGGCTTTGGGTTTGGGATTGGGGGCTACAATGAAATAGGATAGGGAGGGTCACTAGGGAGTCTGGGAGGACCTGGATGTTTTGGATTTTATGGGGTCGGTTAGTTATAATAACATCCAGAAGGGTGCTGGTACCACTCTTAGGGTTAAGTCTTGTGGGCTGGGTGACGAGTTGCATCAGATCTTGGGTGGCAAATGAGTCTCTGGTCACGGATGAGGAGGTGCTGAGCCAATTTACATTAAGGTCCCCCACTAGGATTTGTTCTGCCTTATGGTGGAGGGTGGCCAGGTAGTCCATTAAAGATACCAGGGCCAGGTGCTGGTTCTTTGGGGGAACGTAGGCTGTGGTGAGATAGAGAGGGCTCCTAGAGGGGTCTGGGGTGAGTCTGAGGGTAAGGGCCTGGGCCCCATTTATAAGGGCAGGGGTGGGGAGTGCGTGTCCAGGTATTGTGTCCCTGGTGTAGACTGCACAGCCTCCCCCTTGTTTGCCTACTCGGTCCTCCCGGTATAAGGTATAGCCTGGGAGGGAGACAAATGAGTCAGGAGTTGATTTGGACAGCCAGGTTTCAACCAGGGCTATGATGTCTGGTTGGGAGCCAAGGCCCAGCACTGTAGGGCGTCAAATTTCTTCAGCAGGCTGCATATGTTCATGGAGGCTACTTGAAGACCAGTGGGCTGGGGGTGGGTGGGAGGGGTAGGCCAGGTTGGGATGTATGTTCCTGTTAGGAGTAGAAGGAGGAGAAGTGCTCTGGTCAGAGGGAGGCAGATGGAGAGTTTA
Organism: Neoceratodus forsteri; assembly: GCA_016271365.2. Lineage (NCBI taxonomy): Eukaryota > Metazoa > Chordata > Ceratodontiformes > Ceratodontidae > Neoceratodus > Neoceratodus forsteri. Next base: position 784,417,884 of record CM028133.1, read on the forward strand.
CGCCGGGAGCGATAGAATGAGGAAGGGGGTTTAGTTGCACAAGGGGTGGGTAGGGTAGCACAGGCAGAGAAGGCCTGAGTGATCAGAAGTGCAGGGAGCTTGGGGGAGGACAGGTAATGTCTGGAAGGGGGGTGAGGTGGAGAGGAGCATATGGGATGTGTGGAGGAGGAGGGAGGGGGAGGAGCAGTGGTAAAGGAGGAGGGGAAGACAGGAGGGTAGGTAGGAACACTGGAGTAGTGAGGCTGAGGGTTAATAGGAACACTAGGGTTGGTGGAAGGCAAAGGAAGGAGGAGGAGAAGAGATAGGCTGGCGAGCAGGGGATGCATGTGCATAGTTGGGAAGGGTGGGGGAGCTGAAGTGAGGAAAGAATGGGGGTACTAGGATGAAAGAGGGGAGATAGTAGCGAGAGGTCACCTCTGAGCCTAGTTGCTGCTATGGTGTAGTGGTAGTGCATGTGCCTGAAGTGCACAGAGTACCAGGTTCAAGTCTTGACCAGGGTAGCAGGAGAGAGCTTGACTAGTGGCTGTAGCAGCAGGGAGTTGGATTCAGACTCAGTCACTACTAGTAATCTCAGCAGCCCACGCCCGCAGACCACAGCATTGTTTTTTCCCCAGGCCTGCCTGACTCCCCCAGGCCAGCCCAGCCCCAATCCTCACTATTGCTTGCCAGCCAGAGGTGACTTCTCGCTACTGCTTGCCTTGAGCCATGACTGCCAGCCAGCCAATCACAGCCAAGGTGCGAAGCAATAGTTCATGTGGCAAATTGGTTCCTGTTGCCATCTCAGGCCTTGGTCAGTTCTTTTGGACTCGGAGAGTCAGATGAGAGAGCGCATGCCGCTGTGTTCCCCAGACCAGAAGACAAGTGAAGTTATTTCCTTGAGTCCTCCCCCCTGGTTTAAGAAAAAGAAAAAAATACTCTACCACTGAGCAGCTAGCAGGGCAAGGAACAACAAGGAAGGTTAGGAAGTGGAGGTAGTGCCCGCCCAGCAGCTGGCGTGAGGAGCTGGTGAGTGACCCACCCGAGCAGACAGCCAGACGAGCCAGTAAAGGAAATCAGCAGCCAGCCTGTAATTCAATTGCCTTACTTGGGCCTGCTGCGAGCCACAGTGTGAGTGTGAGTGAGGATCGGGGATAGGCTGGCCTGGAGGAGTCAGGCGGGTCTGGGAAAAAAACGGTGCTGTGGCCTGTGGCAGTGGGTGGCTGAGATTAGCAGTAGTGAGTGATTGAGCCTCAGAAGAATAAGGACTCTGGGGCAGGGAGGGGCTCTTAAATTGGGTGTCAGTCGATCAGGAGGTGATGACCCATCTGACCAGACAGCCAGTAAAGGAAATTGGCAGCTAGCCTGTAATACAATTGCCCTAGTCGAGCCCTACTGTGAGTCACAGTGTGAGTGTGTGTGTGAGGATTGGGGCTGGGCTGGCCTGGGGGAGTCAGGCAGGCCTGGGGAAAAAACAATGCTGTGGTCTGCGGGCGTGGGCTGCTGAGATTATTAGTAGTGACTGAGTCTGAGAGATTGATGGCCAGATGGGCAGTGCAGTGCAGTGGGGCACAGATAGCAGTTCAGTACTGGCGGAATGAGACACCATCACCCAGCCCATTTTGTAGCAGAGCCCAACCAGGTGGGCTCCATGGGCATGCATTGAGTGATTGAGCCTCAAGATAAGGACTCTGGAGCAGGGAGGGGCTCTTATATTGGGTCTTGGTTGGTCGGGACTCAGTTCTTGGGGGTTGAGAGGTGAGGAGCAAGGTGACCCACCAGTGCAGACAGCCAGTAAATTAAATTGGCTGTTGAAAGTGTGAGATTGAGGCTGTGAGGGAGTCGGGGTCTGGGAAAAAACAGTGCTGCGGTGCAGTGGCTGTCGAGACTTGAGTCGAGATTACTGTGACACCAGGCTATATGAGTCAAGTTTCTAAAATGTATTGCTTGAAGTTGTAATATCTGAATAAAATTCAGTACAAAAATGTCAGGAACTGCTGCTGAAAGGTAGTAGGAGGAGAGTAGTGTAGTTTCTGTCCCAGTCCCCTTCCCTCATGCTAGCATGTTTTAGTGAAATAATCCAATATCAGTTACAGATAAAATAATGTCATTTCAAATAATTGCCTTCCTACTTGTGCTTTTTATGCTTTACAGTGTCTACACACCCCACGCGTAGGAGCATTTTGAAATTGGGTCAGCTATGTCCCTTTACTACAGAAGGTCATTTACTCAGTTACTTTTTTAGTGGTGCTGCAGAATGAATCAGTGAGTAAGTGTAACCTGGAAAGTTTAAAATTAATTTGCTGTGTATTTCTCCCTTGTCACCATTACCAAGTTAATAAGTTACACTTCTCTTTACCTTAAATCTTGTGATAGCTTGTGTTGCAAAGCACACTGCGAGAAGGTAAAAGTGAAACTGGGAGGTAGTACTGTCGAACGGGCAGCACAGGTGGTGGTGGTGGTGAGTGATGTAGTCACTGTGTGGATAAATTGGTGATGACGTCATCACTATGGGAATAACTTGAAGTTATTCTCATAATGATTATGTCATCACCTTTTATCCACCCAGTGACTCAGATAACTAGAGTTATCTATTACTTTTTATCCTGACACCTGCTGCATAAATCTGAATAGTATTAGGGATTGCTGTAATACTAAACAGAGAATGAGTGCCTGTAGCTGTATTGTGTGTATACGGGGAGCCTACAATAGACATGACCATCTCCAGTTTTTATGGAGAGGGGAGTTGTGGCTTGTACATTAAAGGGGATAAGTCAGCACAAATAACCCCACAATCAAGTGTGGGGCCGGTCCCATTGTGCACTGTTTCATGTGAAAAAACATTTTGGTTTACTTACAGTCTGCTATGCTACAGTAAACCATATCAAACTACTATCATTTTGCTTAGTTCTAGGTTGGCACCTTCTGTTACTACAAATTCCAGAATCCCTTTCTGCTGACATCAGAACAGCAGGCAGCAGTGGGAGGTTCAAAAGCCTGTAGTTCATGTTAGAGCTTTTGTTTAATCTCCACTTAGATCATTTCCGGTTCTGCTTTTCTCCAGTTGCTAATTACAGCCCTCTGTGATTGTACATGGCCCAGGGAGGATGGCAGGACCAGCAAACAAAATAGCAAAAGGAAACTTATGTAAACTCTAACATACAATGTAGGCTAATGAATCTCCCCTGCTGCATACTGTTCTAAGGCCAGCTGCAGGAGATTCTGGGATTTGTAGTAAGATAAGACATCAGCCTAGAAGTAAACAATTAATTTAATACAATCTACTATGCTGCAGTAAACAGTAAGTAGTAAACCAAAATGTTTTTGCACACATGGCCAGCTACCACAAATCTTACAATGTGATCCTTGTCCCCCACCTGCTGGAATCTACTCTGGGCCTCTCTAAATTGCGATCACAAATTGCTGATCTTCTCCAACCCACAGAACCAGTTCCACTCCACGTGGCAACTGGCACAGTCCACTTCTCACACTTCCTCGGCTGGCCACCATCTGAGCTGATTTACACAGATCTCATTGTTTGTGTGCTCGGACTGAATTTTTTTCAGCTGTTGGCCTGACAAAGAGATAAGAGGGGGCTGTGCCAGTTACTGTGGGAAAGGTTCTGAGTGGCTATTTGCCACTGGACACCACCATTTTACCATATGCAGCTGAACAGTTCGACCTTGGTTCTTACTTAGTATTACCTGGTTTTCATCACATCGCCATTTCTGTTTAAAGCAGCAGTGCAATGAAAATGGGCTAAAATTTGACCCTACCTTTTTTCTTCCTAATCAATGCCAGATGTCGTCCAGTTTATTTTGGTGGTGAAATTTTCAATTTCTGTTAACGTTTAAGAATTTTATGAACTTTTTAAATAATTATTTCTCAAGAAAAAAATATGGCTGCCTCATTTTTGCATACAAATAATACTGAGGGCCTGAGGAAGGTAAGAATCCAGACACAAATGTGAGTGTACAGAACACAGCATAGGAAGCATTCAGAAAACCCAAATCAACAGTTCTGCCAATATTTTTCATAGCCATAGCAGAAAATTAGCTTTTTGGAATAACTTTTTTGTTGCACTGCTGCTTTAATTCTTACAAAATTTCTTTGAAAATACAAAGGTTCACTGTCAACAGACTGAACAAAGATAGAAAAAAAATTTATTAATATTCTATCAAGATTGCATTTAGCATGTTGGGGAACAGCCTCTTAGCCTACTAAGAGTAACTAAAATGCACCATTTGACCTCCATATTTCAAAATTTTCCTGGGGGAGCATGCCCTTGGACCCACCAAGAAAGGTTTGGATTTTGTGCCCCTTCAAATGTTCTGGTTGCATGATGCCCCTGCATTGTATTATATAATCAATTAAATGAAAAGTACGACGAATACTGTCATGAGTTTGACGTTGACAAATAAAACCAGCCTGGCCCGATCTAACAAAAAAGGAAGAAGGGAGTATAGTCTGTGTGCCCACACACTTGCAAAGAGTTTGTAGACCACAGATAACCTTAAAACATGACGACATGAAGCTGGGTTGTCTGCTTGTTTCCCCAGCTTCAATACGGAGCCAGGATTTTTTTTCTTTTTTTTTGCATAAAAGTCCTTTATTAACAGACGACTGTATCACATTTCACATCCACATTCCGATATCATTCACGAGGTATCTTGGCATATATAACCCTGAGTGAAAACATGACATTGACACCACACATGCAGGTACAAATAGAAGAAGGCATCCTTCCTATATTCCAAGCTCAGGCCACATCCTTTGATCTGACATATCTTAATAAGTCACGCTTCCAATACCCTAACCCAACACTTTACCCCCCTGACACTTGGCCCAATATCCTCATTCCTCAAACCCCTTCCCCAAGATTATGTTCTCAGCAGGGCTAAGATCTGCCCATTCTCTCACAAAGCCCTCCAGTCTATCCTTAACCAATAATGTGAGTCTCTCAAGTGCCAAGATTTGAAGAATCATAGTCTGCCACTGTGTCACTGTAGGTGTCACATGAAAGACCCAGGTATCCTGGACACACTGGTGGGCCAAAATGAACAGTACCCGTATCCAACGGGGTAGGGGTTCCCACTCCCCTTCCTCATTGACCTCCACTCCAAAAAGACACAAGAGGGTGTCCAGTTGGAAAACTCTCCCAGCCAGCCTCCCCATCTCTAAGGCCACTGCTCTCCAAAATCTCTGCAGAATCCTGCACTCCCAGAAACAGTGGAAAGAAGTTACCCTTTCCTCTTCGCACCATCCACACTGAGGTGAGATAGCCGGATGATATTTATGGACCACTGCAGGTGGACGATACAATATATGTAGAAACTTATAAAATGCCTCTTTATACTTGTTGCAGACCAACAGGCCCATATGCAAGGGTAGCACCATAGCCCAATTCAGGTCAGTTATTGGCCCCCCTAGATCCCACTCCTAAAGATGTCACATCTTCTGTGACTGGGCCACCAAACAACTCCTGCATTCCTTAACTACCTTCCCCACAAAACCCTTCTGATTCATAGAAACTGACATCACAAGAGATTCAATTTTAAGCATTTCCTGTCTACCCACACCCCTTCTGTCCAGTCCAGAAAGATAGGCTCTAACCTGGAAATACCGGAACATGTGACTCCCCTCCAATTCCAACCTCTATCTCAAGGCAGTATATGGGAGGATACAGCCTCCTTGACACAAATGTGCTAAACTCCTAGCTCCTCCCTGTTCCCAACCCCTCATCCCAGGGTAGTCCCAACTCAGTAGAAAAAACGGGTTCTTAGCAATGGGTATCAGTATTGTGTCCATCCCAGTCACTCCTTGCAGCTTTTTAAATTGTTCCCAACTTTCTAACATGAGCAGTGTCATGGGGTTTCTCCCCTCCTGGGCCATAAACATCCGCAGGTCTCTCTTTTCCAAAAATGCAGAGAGCCTGGAAGGGCAACCCCATTGCTCCATGTCCACCCAGCTGGCTTCCCTGGGAGTGTGGATCCAATCCCCTACATACCATTGTTGAACAGCAAGAGAATAGTATCCCAGATACAGGAAATTGAGGCCCCCCTCCCTGGCTCTAATTTGAGCTTCTGTAGGCTGACCCTTGCCTGCCTCCCATTCCAAATAAATGCAGAAAAGGCTCTCTCCAACTTTTTAAGATCCCTCTTTATTAGCCCTACATGCAGCATCTACATTAAATACAACAGGCGGGATAGAAGATTCATCTTAATCAGGTTAATTCTCCCTATCCACAAAATCAGCGAAGAGGCCCACCGCTTTAAATCCGCCAGGACACTTGACCATCGGGGTATAGTTAAAGTCATATAAAGTCCCCAGGGACTGCCCAACTTTATTCCCCAAATATGTGAAGTACTTATGGACCCTCTTAAATCTCCACATATGGTCCACCACACCACCCCCTGGCAATCTCATCAACTCAGATTTATCCAGGTTAAGCTTATAGTCCAAGAAATGAGCAAATCTCCCCACCATATCTAATAGTATTGGCATGGATCTTCCTGGTTCTGTCACGAAGAGCAACATATCATCTGCATACAACGTAATCTTGTGCTACACCCCTGATACCCCTCTTATCCCCTTAATCCCTTGATGTTGCCTAATAGCCACAGCAAGTGGTTCCACCACCAAGGCAAACAGCAGTGGGGACAGGGGGCAGCCCTGTCTCATTCCCCACCTTAGACTAAAGCCCTCTGATAGCATACCATTTACTAACACTTTGGCCCTATGAGAGCTGTACATTGCCCTAATCCACCCCACAAACAGGTCGCCCAGACCAAACTGGGAGAGAATCTCAAAAAGGTAAGCCCATTCAACTCTGTCAATGGCCTTTTCAGCATCCATCTATATTATACAGGTATCCTTCCTCCCCTATTCGCTCTCCAGACCACATTCAAGAGACAGCGCACATTATGGTAGGAGAGACAGCCTCTAATGAACCCCGTTTGGTCTTGGTGAACCAACTCCAGTAACACTACCTCCAGCCTAGTCACCAAAACCTTCACCAAAATTTTTAGATCACAATTCAAAAGTGAAATTGGCCTATAGGATGCACACTCTGTCACCTCCTTCCCAGCCTTAGGAACCAGACAAATGACCGCATCTGACAACGTGCCCGGAAGTTCCAGATGTTCTCCCTCCTTCTGCTGGAAGGTATCACACAATGGGCCCACCAACTGACTCTCCAGAGTCTTAAAGTACTCAGCGGGGAAGCCATCTGGCCCACTAGCCTTACCCTTCTTTAGTTTTTGTATTGTTGCCACCACCTCAGCCTTCACAATGGGTTTATTCATTGCCTCAGTCTGGTCCCTTGTCAGGCATGGCAGGTCCACCTGCCTCACAAATTCCTCCACCAGACCCCCTGTCACACCTCCCTCAGCTGTGTATGGGGTCTTAAAAATATCAATAAACATTTCCGAATCTGTGATTCCTGCTTATGGAGATTACCTCTCCTGTCCTTAATGGCAGTAATATGGGTTGGACACTGGCCTCCCTTCATAAGCCGAACCAACAATGGGCAGGGTTTATTACCCCACTCAAAGATTGTTTTTTTACAAAATGTGCAGGCCTTCCTTGTCTCTCCATGGAGAAGGGAATTCAAAGCCTCCCTAGTGGCTGTTAGGGCCACCCTCGCCTCCCTCCGCCCACCACTCTTCTCTCCAGTGCCTTAAGTTGGGCTTCTAACATAACTCGTCTCTCCTGTTTCTGTTTCTTAACCCTAGTAACATATCTAATAATCATACCCCTCATATAGGCTTTCCCCTGCATCCCACAACATGGCCTTGGACATCTCCGCTCCATCATTAGTTTGAATATATTCCTCCCATTGCTCCTTTAAATATTCCCCCAATTTTTTGTCCCCCAGTAAATATATTGGGAACTTCCAGGGGGGCAGACCCTCCCAATGTATTTCCATCTTAAGAGTGAGAATCACCATCGCATGGTCAGAGATGTGAATGGGACTATGTTTAATATCTAGTACTCTCCAATACCATTCCCTCAACAGAAACACATAGTCGATATGGGACCATGTACCATGTGGATGAGAATAAAAGGTATACTCCCTAGCTCCCGGGTTCACTTCCCTCCATCCGTCAATTAATCCTAACTCCCCCAGCCCCAATCTCCATTGGTGGATCACTTCACTCTGTCTACCCTTCACCAGGGAATGGTCCGGCACAGGGTTCATGGTACAATTCAAGCCCCCCCAGAATAAGATCCGGAAACAACTCCTCATTTACCAGCAGTGATTGCAGCATACCATAAAACGCTGGGTCAAATATCGCCAGGGCACATACGCTGGCAAGTGTGACACTCTACCCCCATAGTTCACCAACCACAAAAACATATCGCCCTCCTCCTACATCCCACACCACCTCTGAACTTGGAAGGGTAAGATTTTATGAAGAAGGACAGTGACCCCACATTTGTGGGACTTAAATGATGCTGAATAGCACTTCGAAACCCACCCGCTAACCAATTTAGCATGCTCTGACTCAGTGAGATGGGTCTCCTGCAGGAGAGCCACTTGTGCCCCTGCTGCCTCAGAGCACTCAACAGGCCATTGCGCTTTATTGGAGTCGCTATCCCCCTTACATCCCAGGTACAAACGTTCAGCTCTTGTACTTTAGCCATCATGACTAGTTACAGTGTACCTTTGTCTCCCCTCCTGAAGCAGTGGGAGACCTCTAACATACCATTGTCGTTCTTTATGCTTCGAAGGCCTTCCTTGATAAAACCTGAACTTGGAGTCTATTCGGATGTGAACAGATAGATGTGCATAACAGTGCACAGCAAAATGAACTAACAAACATAAACATAAGCATGAACAATAAACTGTATCAACATACATATCTTTAAATTCTACATCTTTCTTCTCCTGCTTCCCACTCCCTACTCTCAATATTTGACCAACATCTAACCTACCTAACCCCCCACCTTCCCCCTTTTGTATGTCCCTCTCCACTCGGTTCACTTCCCCCCTTTTCCATACTATTCCCTCTCTCTTCCCTTTATCCCTCTCCACCTTTGACATCCCCTGTCCACACATTCTATGGACACTAACTGCCTCTTATGCAAGAGTGTCCTAATACCCAATAAATTGGACCATGTTCCCCACAATCTCCCCCCCTCTGCCGGAGTACATAAAACTCTTCTGATTGCTTCTTTCCCTATTGATTCATAGACCCTTCCCATACTGTCCATCTATAGCCTGCAATTTCTAGGAGGGACCATCCCTATAAGTCCATGAGGAGATTCATCTTTCCGTGGAGATACCCCCCATATCTGCCGCCTCTCCAGATGGTTTGTCCCTACCAGCATGCTGCACCCCCCAGAAATGGAGCCACCCTATGACCACTTATCACCTGCCACCGCCACCACTCATACCCCCCAGTATATTCCCTCAAAGCCCCAATTGAGTCAGATATCAGTCAGAAGTCCACCCTTTTAAACACCATCCACACTGTTGACCCCCCCACACCATTTAGAAGGCTGGTAAATGCTTGATCACCACTTTGTTTCTCCTCCTAGCACCTCCCCAGAAGGGAGCTCGGGCTGAACCAGTCTCCTACAGTCTTTTAACATTCAGAATGAGCCTCTTTCCCCCAGAGTTCCTCATGGAAATGAGCAACAGGCCCTACTAAATCTTCTGGCAAGGCCACTTCCTCCCAATGGCAGAAGTAGATGAGTGTAACAGGCATCCCTTATGTCCCAAGACTACAGTATGACTATCCATCCAAGCTCCTTCCCCTGCACCTCCCCGCAGGGAGTGTGGGCACGCAGCACCTCAGTTCAATTCAAAATATATACACTCAGTCCAAAGACTAACAGGCCAAAAGGCAGAGCCCCACAGTCTCCTCGGGATCAACATGGGCAGTCCCCAGATTACAACAACATACAACAGAGTAGCTTGCCTACCGCATGGCTCAAGGAAACAGTCACTCATTCCACTTTCTTTCTCAATTCTTCAACAAAGGTTTCAGCCCTCTTCACCTCCCAAAATGAGTAAACTGCCCCCTCATGCTTAATCTTAAGAGTCGCTGGATAAATCATAAAGTTTTCTGCCTTCATACCATGCAAGTTAGCCATCATCTCATTAAACAACTTGAGTTTTTTCAGCAATCTAGCCAAGTAGTCCTGATAAATAAACAGCTTGTGCCCCTCAAAAATGAGTGAGTCTTTTTCTCGGTATGTATGGAGCACTTTCTTGTGGTCCTGATAGTAGTGGAACCACATAATGAGCTGCCGAGGTGGTTGGCCAGCTGGTGGTCTGGGCATAACAGCCCTGTGAGCCCTTTCCATTGTAAGCTGGCCATCATTCATCTCAATCCCCAGCAGAGTTGGCAAGGTCACCACACAAAAATCAAGGGCACTCCCTCCTTCTTTCCCTTCAGGTAGCCCCCTTAAATGGAGGTTGAGCCTCTGATGATAGTTCTCCTGGTAATCTCCTGCCTCCTTCATTTCTTCTAATTCTCTCTGCAACGCCAGGATTTTCTCTGGAGCACCCTGCATCTCATCCTCCAATCTGGAAATTCTCTCCTCCGCCTCGTTAACACAAAGCGCTTGAGCAGATTGTTGTGTAAGGACTTCTTGTATCTTGTCATCTATATAGGATTCTAACTTACACAGTCTAGGTTCAAGAGCTGCGACAACCTGGCCCATTAGTTCATGGCCTAGCCCGGCTATTTCCGCTGAAAAAGGGACTGCATGGTCTCAGTGGACTTACCCGGTTACCAAAATTCTAATAAATAAAATAAATAAATAAGGCCATTCTGGCTCAGCCAAAACCGGCATCTCCGCTGATTGTGGTGGAACTTCCACCTAAGCAGCCTCCTTCAGAGGCTCCTTCTAATCCATCACCCTCACTCCCAACCGTCTTAGGTGGCCTAGATAAGTACAAGAACTTAACAAAGGTGCAGGGTAAATAGCAGTGATGCACCACTAGGTTAGGGAGGGAGTGTAAAACTCCAAGGAGATTGGGGCAGTGGAGCGGGGGGGCCGGGGAACAGTGAGGGTGGGGAGGTGGGAGGGCATGGTTGGTAAGGGAGTGCATAGGAGAAAGAGATTGGAGGCTGAAACCAGAATAGAGGTAGATAGCGTGCAGATGTGACCTAACTGGGTGGAGAGAAATTATAGGATTTCCTCACAAAATGAGGTGAATCCATAGGGAGCCAGCAGGAACTCTAGTCTACACTGCAGGCAGCTGAGAGCTGGGAGCCTAGGACATGGGGTAAGTTAAGGGATGAGGGAAGCAGTTACAGTGTTCCCTCACAGTCCGAGCAAATAAGGTCTTAAAGTAATCCACACCGATGGGGGCGCTCAATTTCAAAGTCTTTTGCAGTTTATTCCACAATGATGGCAGTACAAAGCTAAATGCCACTCTACCAAAGCGAGACGAAACCTTAGGAATACAAAGTGTTAAAAATGAGGCACTTCTTAAAGCATATGTTCCTGGCATGCTTAGCGAGAGACAGTCAAAGATATGTTAAGGAAGCTTTTTTGTGACAGCTCTAAAGGTCCAAAGCACTGCGTTTCTATTTCATCTAAACATGAGAGGTCCGCCCTACGGCAGCATACAATGAGCAGTGGTGGATGAAAAGAGGAAGGCCTGTTATAAATCTGATAGCTCTGTGGTAAAGCGTGTCCAGTTTAGCAAGAGAAGCTTTTGGGCACTGACTGTATCAGAAGTCTGCACAGTCAACCAGGGATAAGAACATTGTTTGGACCAGGCGCATTTTCGCATCTGTAATAAGGAACTGGTTAATCCTAAAGAAGAGGCCCAGCCTCTGCCTTAGTTTCTTAAGCAAGTCCTCAATATGTTCCGAGAATGAGAGATTTTGGTCCAACTACACTCCTAGGTATTTAAGTTTTGTGACAAACTCCAGATTTTCTCCTAGGACTGTAGTGATCTGAGGTAGCGCTCCAGTACTGGCCGGGTTCACCACACGACAATAGGGCAAGAAAAGCATCACTTTTGTTTTTTTAGTGTTTAATAGGAGTAATTTGAAAAGAAGCTGATTCTGAAGTCGGTTAAATTCCTCCTGGAAGTCTGCATAGGTGGCTTTTTGCACCGGCACAAATAGGATGCATCCACCAAACGACGAGCGATTCACAAAGGGATGCGCCATGTGCGACCCCACTGTGAATCATGTGGAAAGGACAGGGCACAAGTGGAGATGTGCCAGCACATCCGGAATGCATACAACCATCCAGGGGAGCAACAGAGTGAATACAGAGCAACCCAGCAAGGCATATAGGAGCAACAGGGGACAATGCAATGGGACAAAGGAGAGAGGGACACATGACCAAACGTACAAACCAGAGTGGTCAAGGACACAACAGTGGCCAAAACAGGTACAATATTGAGACTGGGCATACAGAACTACACCCAGAGGCTCAGGCCACACCTCACACAGGCCCATGGCAGGCACACAGAACAGGTACACTGCAGTCGGCATGGCACCACACAACAGCAGGTGAAAGCAAGGAGCAAGGTGGTGGTCACTGGACAAGGCCAACACTGCAGGTAGCCAAGACCGTGGCCATGTGGGAGGCGACACAGGCTGACACCATGCCATATGATGGGCAGCACACAGTGCCACCACAGTGCCACACAGTCAGTCCAAACACCCAATCACAGGACACCGAACACAGGGCCACAGACCAACAGTGCAGCAGTGCAATGTATGCATGCCACAAGCAGCACACACAGACTGGGGGAAGATACATGAGCAATGGGACATGAGGCCCACGCACAAGCCACAGGCAACAGTGGGGCCACATGGAGGTGGGAGGGGCAAGGGGAAGCAGACTGTACAACTATGGGTGCACACTGGGGCATGGCAGCAAGGAATAGTGAAGAGCTCACGACAGCACACAAAACCAGGACCGTGGAACAGTGAAGAACTACAGACACCGTGTCAGAGAACAAATAATTTAATATAAGAAACACAAACAATTACAGGAACAATAATCAAAACCCCAAAACAACGGTATACACATGAGGACACAAAAAGGAATGTGGTGTGAGGGACTATATACAGTAACAGGAGTGCAGAAGGGGTTAGTGGACGGGGACAGCAACATAGGAAGAAAGGGTGGGGGACAAAGCAACATCTGTACATTACTATAAACTATTTACAAAAAACAGCCATTGGCATGGCTGCGAAACACACCTTTGCAAACCCCCGCAGCCATGTGCCGACAGTAGGCAGAGAACAGCTGCCAATGTCCACTGCAGTTGAGCCTGGACACACAAAATGGGCCACAGTGCCACTTTAATGGCCCGCTGGACACCTCGCCCACTGGCCTGCTGCCACTCCAGGGGTCCTCCATCGCCAGCTCCAGCGCCACGATCCCAGAAACCTACAGCAAGAACACACAGAATACACACTGCCATTGTAGACACACCACCCCCCAACAAGCAGAAGCCCACTTCACCAGACAAACACTGCACACACAAGGCAGCCAAGTACCTGCACCCACATGGACACCATGCCACACACCAACTGTGGCCCTTCACACACACTCCTCAGCAGCCTCCATGGCTCTGCAAGACACAACAGACAGATACCACCATGTGTAGACATGTTATTGCACAAACCCACCTAACACCAGTGTGGACATGCAGTGATGGTGTACACAGCCAGTGCAACACCAGTGACTGGCCATGCAGTCCACAGCTGCACACAGCATCCTTGCCTGAACCCCCAAAGTGCCCTGCTGTGGTTATGTACTGCTCACAGTAGTCCCACCCCATGTGCAACACAGTGTACCTGTCCTACACACACACACACACCACTGCAGAGAGGCCCACCCCATGTGGTATGCATGACAGGGAACCACAGGGCAGGTGCAGCCACAGTCCAGTGTGCATGTTGGGGAGTGCCCATGTGAGTGTGATGTTGTGATGTGACCCATCCCCACCCCGCATGCGCCTGTGCTGCACACATATGCACACAACCTACCTGGTCATGGAATTGCACCCCTGCATGCATGCTCACACAGCCTCTGAAGACAGGCCCTGTCCCTCCAGCCAAGGTTACCATAACGGTGTCTGGACTGTTCCCCAGTGGCACCCACTATTGCGCATAACGCCTGTGATGCGCGGTAGCACAATGTCACACAATGGCATGTAATGTGCTATCTACAGACAACAACTGACAACTATCACAATGTGTACCACACAGGGGGAAGTGCAAGCGTGGACAGACTGCACCCCGCAGCGTGCACCATATACATGGCTGCGATGTAAGTGTTGGGCCAGTCGTGCAACTGGAGCGCTGCACCAGGGTACAATGCACAGCCGCGATAAAGCGCCGAATGCGCCAAAGCACTTGCAATCATTCAAGAAGATACCCCGAACACAACGTGCATGCACTGGTAATGCGTCGTGTAGAGATGTGCCCACCTCAGCAGATGCGCCCACCTCAGCAGATGCGTCATGCTGATTGAGATGAGCTGAGGACAATTATGCAATTCACAGACAATGCTCCCAAATCAACCTAATAATGTATTCAGGGGCATCTCAGCTGTTTAACAGCTCATTATCACTGCCCCAGTCCTCATTTGCATGCCCTGAGCCGTAAATGTTCCCAACTCAGACCACACTGAGAATAGGTGATGAGAGAATTCACAGCCTTGAAGATGAGTACTATTTCATTTCTGTATATATTACTTCAAACAACATGAAGTCTTGCTATATTATGACAATTGCAGTATGACCACAGGTTAGAACTGCTCCGGAGGTGAAATAGTTAACTTTCCATGCAGGCATGGAACTTAGAGCGTGAGCTCGGTTGAAAACTCTGTCTGTTGTGCTTCAAACGCAAACTGTCAGATTATTTACTCCGCTTCACTGAACAGTCGCTCCGTAGATTTCTCCTTCTGCTCGGTTCATTTTGTCGGTTTAAAAGTATTATTTTTCGGTTTTTAGCCGGAATTAAACCGCAACCGGTCGGTTCAAGCTCTGTCTGTGGTAATGTAAGTAATAGATAGGATTTACATTTATTTTTTCTGTGTGGAACTTGTAATTCTTTATCGGTTTGGTTTGAACCGATCAGGTTGTATTTAAAATCTTCTAGTCCTTTTTTAGAGTGCGGTTCCCGGTTCTTATCAGTTCTAAAAAAAAACGGATTTCATTACGGTTTCACGACCCGTGACACGGTTGGGAACCGATAAGAGTGTCTTGCTTGGTGGATTGTCATAAACAGGCAAGTTGGTTAGGCTGGCATTATGTCTGAAACCCAAAAGAAAACCGACCCACTGGGTTTCAACACTGTAGTGTTTGTGGGGAAGCTTTGCTAAGGCTGACCCACACACATGTGTCTATTGTCTGGGTTTGACCACCTCAATTCAGACTGCCAGATTTGTCACAATTTCCCTGCTGCCACCATAGATAAGAGAGTTGGTAGGCGCGGAAGAAGAGACAAAAAGTCCGCTGAACCCGGACGGCCAGCCAGTTCGATGCTAACCGAACCAGAGGGAGTGCCCTCTGACCAGGGAAATACTTCCTCGGGCAAACGGAGAGCCGGTTCTGAGGAGCCGGTTCCAGCAAAAAGGACTAGAAAGCCAGCTAGTGTAGAGCCAAAAGTTATCTCCCCAACTGCTGAGGAAATAGCTAAAGCAATTCAAATTGTCCAGTCTCTCTCTCCGGTTCTGACCGAACCGACACCTTCAGGTAAGCGTTCGGTTCGGCCGGTTCCACCGGTTCAAGATTATGATTTTGAGGATTTTTATGAACCGGGGGAAGGGGAAGAGGAATATGAGGAGAGTGAATATGGTTTTGAAGATCTGGATGTGCCCATTGATCCGGACATCTCTCCAGATAGACCCCTAGGGGTTTCTCCTCCAAGGCTTTCTGAGTCCCCTTCTCATTTCATGTTTTATAAAAAAGTTGCTGAAACTCTCCAGCTCCCTGTTGAGGAAGCTGTTGATGACCAAGAGGAGCCAGACTATGTAGAAATGATGGATATTCCAGAGTCTAGGAGACTGTCTATTCCTTTGCATAAATCCTTTCGGAAACAGACAGTAAAAGTTTTAAAAACTCCTCACACTATACCTCCTGTGGATAAAAGGATGGACAAGAGGTATACCTTATCAGGCTCCGACACTGATTTCCTCACTCAACAATGCAGCCATGTGGGGGTAGTGCAGGCTGTAGCCTGTGACAAGGCTAATATTCCCCTAGCTTCACACCCCCCTGAGAAGGACTGCAGGAAGATTGATGCTATGGCAAAGAAACAGTACATGGCAGCATCTTTGGGACTCAGACAAGCAAATTATATGGCTTATGCTGCTAGGTACCAGAAATCCAGATGGGATACTGTGCTGGCCCTAGTGAAACAAGTCCCTGACCAGCTTGCCAGGGAGCTGGAACAGGTGGCTATGGATGGTATTGAGGCATCCAAGGTGCAATTTCATGCTGCAGTGGACTCTAATGATGTTTCATCAAGAGTCATGGCTACATCTGTGGCACTTCGCAGGATAACTTGGCTCAGATGTACTACCCTGTCTCAGGATACCCAGTCTAAGGCCATGGATTTTCCTGTTGTGGGAAATTCTCTATTTGGGGAGCAAACAGAGAATTACATGAAGAAAATGGATGAATATAGGACCACCTATAGGAGTGCACAGGCCAAGGAAAGGCAGGCCACTCCTCAAAAGCAGCTTCCTAGAGGCAGGAGCAGGCCTTTTCATAGGCCTTTTTACCAAGCCCAAGCTTCCTCCTCTGCCTATGCTCAGAGGGGGTTCTTTAGAGGGAGAGGCAGACCGGGTACAAGCAGGTCTGCTTCCACCCCTCAGCCCAAAGCCCCTGCCAAGCAGGCACCCTGATGGGATTGCCAGGGCGATTCTCCTCTACCTGTAGGGGGCAGGCTGGCTTACTTTGTCCAGGACTGGAAGTCTTTAACATCAGACAAGTGGGTCCTGGAAGTAGTAAGCCAGGGACTGGTTCTCAGCTTCAAAAAATTTCCAAAGCTGAGAACCAGATCTTTTCCACCTGCAACTCCATCAGAGGCACTCGCCCTAGAGGCAGAGGTCTCTACCCTCCTGGCTCTCAGAGCTGTGGAAAGGGTTCCTCCCCTACACCAGGGCAAAGGTTTGTACTCCAGGTACTTCCTTACCCCAAAAAAGACAGGAGAATGGCGGCCCATCCTGGATCTCAGATATTTAAACAAGCACCTTTTAAAGCCAAAGTTCAAAATGGTGACTCTGGGAATTATCCTACCCTCTCTAAGGCCAGGGGACTGGCTAGCTTCCCTGGACCTCAAGGATGCCTACTTCCATATTCCCATCAGAAGCTCCCATAGAAAGTACCTCAGGTTCACGCTGCCCTCAGGCCACTACCAGTTCAGAGCAATGCCCTTCGGCCTCACTTCTGCCCCAAGGGTATTCACCAAATGCCTGGCTGTAGCAGTTGCCTTCCTAAGAAGGCAAAAGATTGCCATCTTTCCTTACCTGGATGATTGGCTCTTAGTAGGCCAGTCCCCAGAACAGGTCAATTTACACCTTCAGATAACGCAGCAACTGCTTACCTCTCTAGGTTTCCTTCTGAATCTCTCAAAGTCAGTTCTAGAGCCGGTCCAGCTTCTTACCTTCATAGGCGCAGAACTGAACACACAGGAAGCCAGGGCCTTCCTCCCCCTGGACAGGGCAAAGACCCTAGTCTCCCTGGCCTCCTCATTTACCTGCAGGTCTCCCGCCAGCAAGGCATTTTCTGCAGCTCCTAGGACACATGGCTGCTTCCACAGCAGTTGTGCAAGGAGCAAGATTTCAGATGAGGGACATCCAGTTCCATTTTGAGAGCTTTTGGTCTCAAAGAGGATCCTCTTACCAAGCTGATCCCAGTAACTCGAACCCTGATCCAAGCCCTACAGTGGTGGCAGGATCAGAGCAACCTGAGACAAGGGGTTCCTTTTGTCACTCAGTCTCATTCTCTAATCCTTACTACAGATGCGTCCTCTTGGCCTGGGAGCTCACATGGCGACCTCACCACCCAGGGTCTGTGGTCTCCCCAGGAATCTCTGCTCCACATCAACCTGTTGGATCTCAGAGCAGTTTTTCTAGCACTTCAAGCTTTTCCAAATCTGTTCAGAACAAGAGTATTCAGGTCAGAACAGACAACACCACTACAATGTGGTACATCAACAAGCAAGGGGGCACTCGGTCTACGGCCTTGTGCACCGAAGCGATGAAGTTGTGGTCTCTGGCTTACTCCCTGAACACCTCCCTTACGGCAGTTCACCTCCCAGGCAAGGACAATGTCCTGGCAGATGCTCTCAGCAGGATTTCCCAGGGCCACCACGAATGGTCACTGGATCCCCTGGTCTTGGGAGTAGTATTTGCCAGATGGGGCACCCTGCAGATAGATCTTTTTGCAGCCCCAGACAATCACCAACTTCCTCTTTTTTGCTGCAGGCCCCCAGTGTTGGGCTCACTCCCCCTGGATGCCTTAGCCCTCAGGTGGGAGGGGAAGTTTCTCTATGCCTTCCCTCCCTTTCCTGTCCAGTTCAAAGTGCTAGTCAAAATCAGATCCCGATCATGCAAAGTCATTCTGATAGCACCGGATTGGGCCAGACAGCCCTGGTATCCACTCCTGCTGTCCTTAGCAGTCCATCCTCCCCTGTCCCTTCCCAGGAATCACAATCTGTTAACCTGTGCCCAGGGAAGGGTCTGGTACCCGAATCTCAAATCTCTCAATCTCAAGGCTTGGTTCTTGAAGAGTTACTGTTTGCTGATTTACACCTTTCCCAAGGTGTAATGGATATTTTGAAGGCCGCAAGGAAGCCTTCCACCAGGGCTACTTACAATTCCAAATGGAAAAGGTTTTCCATATGGTGCTCGGAAAAGCATATTTCCCCAGTCTCTGCTGATCTACCCACAGTCCTGGATTATATGGTCCACCTGAATTCTTTGGGGCTGAGACCAGCTACCCTGAAGGTGCACTTGGCAGTTGTGTCTGCTTTTATTTCCTGGTAAATCCTCTTCCCTTTCAGCTCATCCTGTATTTTCCAAGTTTTTAAGGGTTGTTTCACACCAACCCTCCATTCAGGGATCCTGCCCCTGCCTGAGATCTTAATGTTTGCATTGCTCAACTTATGCAACCCCCCTTTGAGCCCTTGTCTTCAGCTGAGCTCAAGTACTTGACTTGGAAAACTGTGTTTTTGGTAGCCATCACCTCTGCCAGATGCATAAGTGAATTACAAGCGTTGTCAGTGGAGCAAGAGTTTATCTCTTTTCACAGAGATTAGGTGGTCCTTCGGACTAACAGAAAGTTCCTGCCTAAGGTGGTTTCAGATTTGCACCTTAATCAATCTATTTCACTTCCAGTGTACTTCACTGACCACTCCTCCTCTGGGGAGAGGATGCTGCACAGCCTAGATGTGAAGAGAGCCCTTAGTTACTACATAGAGCGTACCAAGGGTCATAGGTTTCACTCCCTCCAACTGTTCCTCACCTATGGCGAAGTTGGTAAAGGGAAGCCAGCCACTAAAAGATCCATTGCCAGGTGGATTGTCTCTTGTATCCAATTCTGCTATGAGAAGTTGGGTAAAGTCTCCCCCTCAGGCCTGAGGGCTCACTCTACCAGAGGTACAGCTGCTTCTCTGGCTGCTGCCAGAGACATTCCTATTCTAGAAATATGTCAAGCAGCTACCTGGAAAACAGTTCACACTTTACCAAGCATTACTCCCTGGACATCCAGGCTAGGAGTGATGCTCGGTTTCTACAACCGTGCTTCAGAGCCTATTTCCTAGGTAGGTTCTGTCCCTCCTCCATGGGGTACTGCTTGTAGTCTGCAATTGTCATAATATAGCAAGACTTCTATGTTGTTTGAAGAAAAATTACTCACCTTAGTAATGTTGTTTCTTCTAATAGAGTCTTGCTATATTATGACCTCCCTTCCTGCCTGCCCCTCTCAGAACCTCTGTTTTGGGGATGTGGGTGGGCAGTACAGGGCTGGCACTTTTTTTTTTTTTTTGATGCCCACCTTGTTGTTTTTCACCTACCTTTTTGGGTGAATTGGTATTGTGTTTTTGCATTTTTGGGTCTCCTGCCTTGAGTCTTTGTTTTAGGCCAAAAATGAGTGTTTATGTTAGTAGCCAGTTGGCTAGTGTAGGTTTAAAGCTTCCACACAGAACCTTAGTGAGTTTTAGCTCATAAAGATCTGACAGTTTGCGTTTGAAGCACAATAGACAGAGTTTTCAACCGAGCTCATGCTCTAAGTTCCATGCCTGCATGGAAAGTTAACTATTTCACCTCCGGAGCAGTTCTAACCTGCAGTCATACTGCAATTGTCATAATATAGCAAGACTCCATTAGAAGAAACAACATTACTAAGGTGAGGAATTTTTTTTTCTGTTGCTGTGGACTGGGTAAGTGCACTAGGTAACCCCTGCCTAGACTCAGGCGCGACCCAGGGAAGGGGGATACAGATGGCTGCCAGACTGTAAAATAGAATCATTCATTTGTGTACAAGTCCAGTACTAGTGTAGCCAACCCACATGATGAGCTGGTCAGTGGACAGCCTATTGCTATCCAGCCATGTGCAGGGACACCTGTTGCATGACATGGTGTGTCACACACTGTCCCACAGGCTGCCCCAGTGGGGGGGGTGAGGTACGCTGTCAGCCGATGTGCCTGCACAAACAGCGAGGTGTGTATAGGGAAAGTGATGGGCAGACAGCTGCATGTGTATCTGGACATGAGTCACAGGTATGGCATGTCCATGGCTGTGCAGCTGTCCATGGTGGGTAGGCTGACCACGCCAGACACAGCACTGACCACCATGACACACCATGCACCACACCACATGTACAATGCCTGCAGGCCATGTCAGCCAGGTGCTGTGGTGGCACTCTGCAACCACTGTATGTTGGTAATGGGCACACGGGAATCCCCAGGTGCACGTCTAATGTCTGTTTGTACTCTCCCACAGAAAACAGTATGTCAGGAGGAGACAGTGCCACCAGTCGCAGGCAGCTAAACTTTACTTAAGATGAGGAGCAGGCCCTCATTGAAGCCTACAATCTGCAGCATGATGTACTGTCAGGCAGGGGTGGCAGCTGTACAGCACGGAGGTAGGCTGGGATGCAGTGGCCCATATGTGAATACCATGGGTAAGTACAACCAAACGCCCCTGGAGTGCAGGAAGCACCTTCATGATGGTAAATGGGGATAGAACTGGGGGGAGCAGGGAAAACTGAAGTAAGGTGCCTGCCTGGCAGCATGGCTTGGTGGGACAGGAAGCGTATCCTCAGGATCACGAGAACAGCTGCATGGAAGACTGAGCTGGATGTCATAGTCCACCTAGGGATGAATGACTTGGCTCAACATGAGATTAGAACAGTGCAGGAGGAGTCTGTGGAATTGGAGAGGGGCCTAAGGCAAGTAGCACACACAGTATCCTTCTCAGAGTTGCTGCCTGTCTATGGCAAGGGTGAGGCGAGGGTACTTCGCATCATGCAGTTCAATGAATGGCTGAAAAAATGGTGCAGAGCACAGGGGTTTGGCTTCATTGGGGACTGGGGTTCCACCTGGAGAGATACCAGCCTATACTGGCAGGATGTTCTGCATCTGTCCAGGACGGGAACAAGTCTACTGGGCGATCAGTTTAAATGCTTGATTGGCAAGCTTTTAAACTAGTCAAGGGGGGGAGGCACTGATAAGCAGCAGGGGATACCCAGCCTCCCACTACAAAACCGGGCACTAAATGAGGTAAAGACCAAGGTATGGAGGTCAGTAGGGAGCTGGACAGGGGTAAATGGAGAAAGCAAAGTCAATGAGGACAGGGATGGTGCTACAAGAGATAAAGCCTTCAAAAAATGGAAAGCAATTTGTACCAATGCCCATAATCTGGGTAACAATCTTCCTGAATTAGTGGCCTTGACGGAGGAGGAACATCTGGATATTGTGGCAGTCACAGAAACATGGTACACACAGAACCATGACTGGGAGGTAAACATACCAGGACACACCATCTACAGGAGGGACAGGGAGGGTAAAAGAGGAGGTGGAGTAGCTCTCTACATAAGGGACGGCATCAAAGCAACAGAACAAAAGGGTAAGCATAGAGGAGAGGAAGCACTGTGGGTGAATTTGGAGACAGGCAATGGCACCATAATCTGCACAGTGGTTGTATACAGACCCCCATCTCAGGGGGAGGAAATGGACAAGAAAATGATAGAAAGTATCCTTAGAATGGCAGAAAAAGGAGAGGTATTGCTAATGGGGGATCTGAATATGCCAGATGTTAACTGGAGTGCATTTGCAGCAGCCACTTCTAAGAGTGGGGTCATTTTAGATGCCCTACAGGGGGCATGTCTTAGACAACTAGTATCGGAACCCACTCGAGAGGGAGTAATCTTAGACCTGGTACTTTCAAATGGAGAAGGCAAGAGAATCACAGATTTAGAAGTGGGTAGCCATCTGGGAACTAGTGACCATCAAACAGTATGGTTCACGATAAACACAGTAGTAGAGTCAAGCCATACAAAGGCAAAGGTACTGGACTTCAGGAGGGCGGACTTTGCCAAAATGGGTGAGTGCCTAAGGAATGCACTAGCAAATGGGCAGGAAGGAGGGGTGAAAGAACAATGGGGAATAATCAAAACTGCCATCACAGAGGCAACAAGCCTTTGTGTGAAGCAAAAAAACAAAATAAAACGACATAAGAAACCACTATGGTTCTCAAAGGAGGTGGCAGGGAAGGTTAGGGAGAAAAAGAGAGCATTAAGGAAGTACAAGGAATCACAGAAGGAGCAGGACAGAGAATTGTATCAGTTAAAGCAAAAGGAAGCAGGAAAGGCAGTCAGAACAGCAAAGGCCCAAACCAAGGAAAAGATTGCCAACTCAGTTAAGAAGGGGGATAAAACCTTTTATAGGTACATCAGGGAGCGAAGAAAGACCAAGGCAGGGATAGTGAGGCTTAATAAAGGGGAGGAGGGTGGGCAGAGGGTGACTGTGAAAAGGCAGAGATACTAAACAAATACTTTTGCTCAGTATTCACAAATGAAGAGGGGGAAGTACTGAAACCAAACAATAGAAACGCTGGATATAGGGGTTGATACTAGCCCTTTCATAGAAGAAAGGGTTCTGAATGAACTCTTAAAACTAAAGGTGGACAAAGCAATGGGGCCTGACGGGATTCATCCTAGAATTCTAAAAGAACTAAGGGTAGAACTACTGACACCACTGACTACCTCTTTAATAGATCATGGGAGGATGGGGTGGTACCTGAAGACTGGAGGAGGGCAGATGTGATTCCACTTCACAAAACTGGGAACAGGGCAGAAGCAGGAAACTATAGACCTCTAGTTTAACCTCAGTGACTGGGAAAATGATGGAATCACTTCTGAAGGAAAAAACTGTTGAGTACCTAGAAGCCAGAGGAGTGCAGGACTGAAGGCAGCATGGATTCACAGCGGGAAGGTCATGTCAGATGAATCTAATAGATTTCTTTGACTGGGTGACCAAAGTAGTAGATCAGGGAGGGGCTGTAGACATGGCCTACCTAGATTTTAGTGAGGCATTTGACACAGTTCCACGTAAAACATTAATATACAAGTTGGCCAGCCTGGGAGTGGGTCCCAAGATGGTAGCCTGGGTAAAACATTGGCTGGAGAACTAGACACAGAAGGTAATAGTAAACGGAGTCCACTCTGAAGAAAGGGGGGGGTTACTAGTGGGGTACCACAGGGTTCAGTACTAGGACTGATCCTCTTTAATGTCTTTATAAGCGACATTGCAGAAGGACTGGAAGGAAAAGTATGTCTCTTTGCAGATGACACAAAGATCTGCAACAGAGTTGATACACAAGGTGGGGTGGAAAGGATGAGAAGGGACTTGGCAAGGTTGGAGGATGGTGAAATGTATGGCAGCTTAGATTTAATGCTAAGAAGTGCAAAGTAATGCACCTGGGAAACAGAAACCCAGAGGAACAGTATATAATGGGGTGTGAGATACTAACAACAACAAAATTGGAAAGGGATCTGGGGGTAGTCATATCAGATGACCTAAAGGTGAGCAAGCAATGTGAGAGGGCAGTAAGTAGGGCTGGTGGGATACTGGGATGCATCATAGGGAGAGGCATCACCAGTAGAAAACAGGAAGTTGTTATCCCTCTGTACAGACAGCTGGTGAGACTCCATCTGGAGTACTGCGTGCAGTTCTGGAGACCCAATCTCCGCAAAGACATAGACAGGATGGAGGCTGTCCAGAGGAGGGCAACTAAAATGGTGCAGGGTCTGCACCAGAAGTCATATCAAGAAAGACTTATGGATCTTAAAATGTATAGCCTTGAGGAGAGGAGGGAGAGGGGGGACATGATAGAAACTTTCAAATACCTCAAGGGAATCAACAAAGTCCAAGGGGGTAGCAACTTTCAGAAAAAGAGGCGTGCAAGAACAAGGGGGCACAATTTGAAGCTAGAGGGGAGACAACTCAGAGGTAATGTGAGGAAGTATTTTTTCACGGAGAGGGTTGTGGACGCATGGAATAGCCTTCCTGAGGAGGTTGTGGAGTCAAAAACAGTGGTGGAATTCAAGAATGCATGGGACAGACGTAAGGCAATTCTAGGGGGCGGAGCAGGCTGTTTGTTAGCTAGGATCTGCAACTTATCCATCAGGTAGGGAAATGGGCAGACTGGGTAGGCCAAGCGGTCCTTATCTGCCATCAAATTCTATGTTTCTAAGTAAAAGGAGGGCAAAGGAGAAGGTGGCCAACATTAAGGCTTCCCAGTGATGGACAGGGGGTGGCCCATAAGCAGATGTGCACCTGAGCCCCAATGAGGAGCTCCTTGTGGCAACCATTGCCAGGTCCACTGTGCAGGGTGTCCCTGGAGGGCGGGGTTCCAGACAGGTGGCAGTCCACTGCAGCACTGTAAGCAGCCATGCACATGACATGTGTCTTGCCACATGTGTGACCTGGCTGCCAGGCCAGTCCCAATGTGTGCCACTGTGCGACTGTGGTCCCATGTGATGTACCATGTGTGGCTGTGGCCCTTGTGTGGCTCATGCTGTGTTATACTGTGTCTGACAGTCCCTGCCCGTGGTGGCACATGTGATGGGCTGGTCCCAGTCAGGCTGCTAGGACACGAACACTGTTGAATGGGCAAGTCATAGCACTGGCACACAGAGTACCATGTGGCCATGGGCTGTCACCACACAGCACTGGTGACAGCAGGTGCATGGCTGCAGCTGCATTATAGGCACTGCACAACCATGCCAGGGACTGCCATGTGCAACCATGGCACAACATTGTGTCAAACTGTACATATATGTAGATATGTATGCCACTGTATAATCCACTGACACTAACCATGTTCTCTTGTCTTCTTTTCACAGCTCCATCATGCCTCACGGGTGTGGTTCGTGGACACGGCTGCACAGGATGCCCTAGCAGGTGATGATGCTGGCCTGTCACACAGGGCTGTGGGCACTGCAGTGGATGGTGCCATTCCTGGACTGTACATTACACTGGTGCCACCTGCCCTAGCACCAGTGGTGACAGGCCCGTCAGGCCCCTCAGCCAGTGCTGCCACTGCTAGCAGCAATGTCACCACATGGCTGGAGGGTCTACTGGGATTGTCTGATGATGACCCAGCAGATGCAGTGAACATTGTTGACACCCTTCTTGTGCTGGCATCTGGCATGCAAGGGACGTACAATGATGGCTCTGTTGGTGATGACACCACCCAGATAGAGGGAGACATGTCTGACAGTGGGACACGTAGCACACAGGTGCCTGTGCAGGTGGCTCCTGATGGCACTGATGGCCCTGCTGCAAGTGGCATGGATGCAGAGGCCACACAGCTGCCTGCAGCAGTGGGTGCTGTACCCTCTGCATCTAGATCAGGTGCAGGGGTGGGGCCATCAAGGACGTCGTGTCCAGTTGCTGTGGGACACACACAGGCACCATTGTAAGGTGACAACACCAGCCATGGATGTGCTGAGGCCGAGCATGCCCAAGCCCCGCCCATGCTGCAGCCTGCCATGGCGCGACCACTACCAGTGGATGCCCCTTAGCAGGCTGTTTCACCACCCACCTGTCGGCGATGTCACCGTGAGCCAACACCCACTGACAACATTGAGGGCTATGTCCACCTCCTGTGTGATACTGTGGAGGGGCAGGCAGCCCTACTTTTGGAGTTCAGGGACCTCCAGACACTGATGGTCCTGGAGCACGAGTCTGCAGTTGCAAGGCGAGCCCACATGTTGACAGAGACATACCTACAGTGGGTGGGCATGACCATAGCATTGGAGTGGATTGCAGCCGCTGCTTTTATGTACCATGGCCATTGGGCCTCCAGCCAGACAACCAGGAGTGCCTCCCACACACCCAGGCAGTGGCGTCAGCTGGACCCATTGCTGCTGATGCCATCATCTCATGTTGCGCTGCCCAGCGTCCCTGGCACAGACATGGCTCGTGGGACCACCACACCGATGAGAACCCATACATGTTCTCATTGCAGTACCCCTACAGAGGTGTGGGATACACCCCCTGTGGTTGGTGGTGCCGCATCTGCATCCACCAGTCATGGCAGAGGCTGCCCTCATATCCATGGCATCTGTGGTGCCACTCTGTGATGTCCAGGTCCCTGTTCCAATGACTGTAGCACTTTCCACTTCTGTGTCCCACTTGCCTGGATAATGGTGCCTGGGGTAGCGTGGGTGGCATGGGCCTGCCCCAGTGCAATGCCATCATGGGATCCCTGTGCAGTGCCACCTGTATGTCTGTGTGCACCACTGTTGTGCCATGTGGCATGGGCGTGATGAGTGCGGTCCAGTGTCTACTGCACCTGTGTGCCAGCAGCAGTGCACACTGATCCATGCCATCCCTGGCACTGTCATTGTGGCAGGCGTGTGTGCTGTGGTGTGGTGTGTGTGTGTGTGTGTGTGTGTGTGTGTGTGTGTGTGTGTGTCTCCAGATCTCGTGGTCCCTGGCATGTCTGGGGTCCACTAGTGCCCCAACATCATTGTGTGGTTTGTGTTCTGTGTGTGAGCCCATGTTGGGCTGTTTGTGTGCTGTGCTGTGTCCGCCATGCACTGCATGGCTGTGTTTCTACCTGTTGTCACCATTGTGCACCTCCCCTGTACATACCTGTGATACTCACCTATGGTTCCCAAAATGCTCCTCCACCAGCATGCTCCCATAGAGCCTTGGCCTTGCAGCCAGCCATGGGTCCCGCCGTCCCCTTAGTGGCCCACTCTTCTGGCCCTGTGGCACTGCTTCTTTGTCCACACCTTCCTCCCCCTTCCCGGAACTGTCACCCTCACTGGCCTTGACAGCTATTCCACAGTCGATGGCCATGTTGTGTAGCATGCAACAGCCCAGAAATATGCCACAGGCCTTCTCAGAGCTATACTGTAGGGCTCCACCAAACCTACACAGGCACTGAAAGTGCATCTTCAACATGCCGAAGACACTCTCGATGATGGTGCGTGTAGCAGTGTGTGCCTCATTATAACACTTCTCCGCCTCTGTTCCAGGTCATCGGAAGGGCGTGAGGAGCCAGGGCCTCAGTGGGTGTGCTGCATCACCTGTGGGGGTGAAAGGTGACTGTTCATATGCTGGTCACATGTGCAGCGTGCCCCCCCTCCCTACCCCATGCTGCACAGCTGTGTGTGCTGAGCGTCCACCACTGGCTATACCTGTCCCTTCCCTGCAATCCTACCCCCACCATCCACCTGCTGTTGCTGGGGCTGCTGCTGTTATTGGCCCCAGGCCACGAATGCCACTGTGGTCGCACCTGCCACGCCCACCATTGTCCTGCCCAGTGTGCACTTTGGCAGTGGCCACTGTCTGTATGTGTTGCGCTTGTCCCTGCCCCACATGACCTCAATGGCACTGCACCCCACAATCCAAGCGTTGCAAGTTTGCCACCCTGTACTGGCTGGTGTCTGCCTGTGTCACCTTCCACCCCCCTGCTGTCCCACATCTGCAGCACCCTCTGCGCTTTGTGCATCATGCTCTCTGCACACCTGCCCCCCATCCTGTGCCATAGTGCCCTGTTGTGTGGCTGGTTGCCATGTCCCAAACAACTGCTAAATGGCCACTTGGTATGTCCCCTACCTCAGATCTGTGGCAGAGGGTGGACTGGTGCCATATGAAAGCATCATGTGTGCTCCCAGGGTGTGTGGCACAGACATTGCTTATGCACCCTGTGGCACTGCACACCACTGGGCAGTTAACAGAGTGGTATCCCTTATGGTTGATGTATCTTAATGCGTCATCACCAGGTGGTGCGTGGATTGCCACATGGGTGCAGTCAATGGCATCTGGCATGCATGCCACCCTGTGGAACTCCTGCATGGCTTCTGTCCACTCTGCCTGTGTGCTGGGAAAATGGATATACAGTATTCTGAAACATGTGGGAGCAGTACAGTGAGGAACTGTGTGAGGAGACAGGACATGGAGGCCTGTGATATGCCAGTGGTGTCCCCAAAAGACCTCTGGAAGGTTCCCGTGGTGAGCAGGCACATTACTGTTGTCACCTTGTTCTCCACTGATATGGCATGACTACGTCCATTAGGTGCTTGCATTTTCTCATGGCACAGCTCACAGAGCTGCCTCAGAATGGCCCAATTCAGGCAGTGTCATCCTATGGTCTCCGTATCTGTCAGCTGCTCAAAGAACAGCGTGGCACGATGCTGCCATGGGGCTGGCCGCCTATGGTGCCCTCCACCTCCCCGTCTCTTCATCCTCATTAGTAATCCAACCATAACAAATGGTGCTTCATCCATGGCCTTGGTGTGCTCTCTCTCTCCCTTTCACTCTCACACTGTGCTGGTGCTGCTGTTCTGTCTCTGACCTGCTGGTGGCTTGCACTTAAGTCTGCTTCTTTTATACTTATCTTTTCAAGTCGCATTTGGTACTTGCGCCAGGTTTGCTCTTTAGTTGTGCCTTTCTTTGGCACTGTGAATTACTTTGCACTGTATATGCATGTGTACACCCCCTCTATATGCACTGCATATCATTATTATGTGTCCACAGCGCATCCTGCTCGGCGCAGCACATCTGGGTTGTGCTGGCACATCTGCCCTATCTGTGAATCATGTCATGGTGCATTTTTGTGATGCGCTGGTGCATCTCACTTGCACCCAGCACATCTTTTTGTGAATCCTGCCCCAGATTTATCTCTATGCAACATCTGTAAAAGCCTGAAGCGTTTTATGAGATCATGAATACCATTGACAATATAAGATAACATTTTTGTAGGAAATAACTGCACCGGAAACTTCCCAAAATCATGAGGTGGTGCAATAAACCTTCTGCCAAATAGAGTAAACAACCATGCCTACAGAGTAAAATGCAAAAAAGACAATAAAAACATCAATTGGAACCAGTGAAGCAAATACATTAACATTCTAAGAACACCCTAAAGCAGGAAATATGAACAATAATTACAATGAACAATAATACATTAGAATGCAAATAAGAGACTTCCAGTAAGGGGTGTTGACATGACCTACACTCCTATTCCAAACTTCAATGGCAAGGGAGCATTGGCATTCACCCCAAATGATAGATAGATTACATAACTTAGGCATCAATAAATCCCCAGGGCCTGATGAGGTCCACCCCAGAGTGATATATGAGTTAGCGGACTTATTGTCATTACCACTAACTCATATCTTCCAATCATCTCTTGACTGAGGTGATGTTCCACATCATTGGAAGGTTGTGATGGTAGTCCCACTCTTAAAAAAAGGGCTGAAGACCCTACCAGAAAATTTCAGGCCAATGACCCTAGCTTCACTCACTGAAAAAATTCTCGAAGGAATTATAAAAGACAGTATTCTTCTTTTTTTAGAAGAGAATAGCCTGACTGACCCTCTTCAGCATGGATTTACCAAATCAAGGTCTTTTCAGACTAATCTTCTTATCTTCTATGAGAAGGCAAACAGGGAACTGGATATGGGGAATTCAGCTCATGTTGCCTTCATGGATTTCACGAAGGCTTTTGACAAACTACCTCACACAGAGTTACTGAACACACTAAAGGGGCTTCAGTTAAAATGTAACATTACAAACTGGATTTCTGAATTGTTACAGGATAGGAAGCAAAGGATCACAATTAATGGGACACTGTCCAACTGGGCACCAATAACTAGTGGGGTCCCCCAGGGTTCAGTCCTGGGTCTATGTCTCTTTAATATTTATATCTCTACCTTAAAATCTAATAACCCAAATGTTTGGCTTTTAAAATTCGCAGATAACTGCAGGGTGGGGCAGTAGTAAATAATCCTAAGGATGCTTCTTCCCTACAAAGTGCTATTGATAACATTTTTGATTGGACAGAGTTTAGTAAACTAGTGTTAAATGCAGCAAAGTGCAAAGTTATGCACTTGGGCAAACATAATGGCAACTTTTCATACAGACTTAGGAATGATGCATTAAGTGTCACACAGGAAGAAAAAAACTTAGGAACCAAAATCACTGCAGACCTCAAATTTAGTTCCCACTGTAGTGAGCAGATTAAAAAGGCAAATCATAACCTCAACTGCATTTTAAGGCACATAACTAGTAGGGAGGAAAAGGTACTGATCCCACTACATGGTGTTCTGGTAAGGCCCCCATTTGGAGTATTGTGCCCATGTATGGTCCCCGTATAAAAGGGATGATATTCTTAGAATGGACAGCGTACAGAGAAGAGCAACCAGATCCACAGTTGGGATGAAGACTAGATCTTATACAGAAAGTTTGGAAGCCCTGAACCTCTATTCACTTCATTATAGAAGGTTTAGAGGCGACATGTGTATGCTTTATAAAGCAATGGCTGACACAAAGCTACGAGAAGATTTAGGCTTTACTGTTAGGACTAACTGGTGCAGTGGTAGGAGACATGGTAAATAACTCAACTTGGCTAAATGGAATCTAATCACAAGGAAGAATTGGTTCAGCCAAAGGGTAGTTTGCTCTTGGAATGAACTTCCACCTACTGTGGTGGACAGCCCAAATATGGGTATCTTCAAATCTAGACTGGATGAATTCTGTAGGGATAGAACTACTGAGTTCTAAATATTGAGGGTTTGGCAAGCTATAGGAAAAAAATTACTCACCTTATTAATTGTGTTTCTTCTAATGGAGTCTTGCTGTATTCTGACATTATGCAGTTAGCCTCAGCACTTGAACTGCTTCGGAGAGGAAAGAGTTAACTCAATGCCAGAGCATAGAACGTTGAGCTTGAGCTCAGTTCAAACCTCTGTCTGCTGCACTTTCAAGTGTAACCATCAGATTCTTACGCACTAATACTAACTAACTACACCTGCTAGGTGGAAAATGTAAATTAACTAGTCAAAAGGCAACCACATGTTTTGGGTCCCAAAAGACTCAAGTCGAGAACTCCAAAACGAAAACTAGGTAGTGAACAACATAACTTTATAAAAAAACAACATAAACATAAACCACTCCCCCTCTCTATACAGGGGGGAGTGCTAAGTGCACCCCTGATGTGTAGCACTATACCTGCCAGCCCACTTCCCAAAACCCAGGTTCTGAGAGGGCAGGGAGGGAGGTGAGAATACAGCAAGACTCCATTAGAAGAAACACAATTACTAAGGTGAGTATTTTTTTCTTCAAACAACATGAAGCCTTGCTGTATTCCGACATTATGCAGACTACCAAGCAGTACCTCCATGGAGGAGGGACCAAACCTATTTTGGGAATAGGCTCTGCAGTACTGCTGTACCAAACCTAGCATCATTCCTAGCCTGGATATCCAGGAAGTAATGCTTGGTGAATGTATGGACTGTTTTCCAGGTGGCTGCTTTGCATATTTCTAATAGTGGTATATCTCTGGCTTCGGCTGGAGAAGCAGCTGTACCTCTAGTCGAATGAGCCTTCAGGCCTGAAGGGGGTATTTTGTCTAGCTTCTTGTAGCAGAATTGTATTCAAGAGACATTCCACCTTGCAATAGTCCTCTTAGTAGCAGGTTTGCCCTTTCCCTCTTCACCATAAGTGAGAAACAACTGAGGACAGTCAAACCTAAGTGCCTTAGTGCGCTCAGTGTAGTAGCTAAGTGCCCTCTTAATATCCAAACTGTGTAATCTTCTCTCTCCTGAAGAAGAATAATCAGTGAAGAAGACAGGAAGAGACATGGATTGGTCCAGATGAAAATCTGAAACCACTTTGGGTAAGAACCTCCTGTTAGTTCTAAGGACCACCTTATCTCTATGGAATGAGATAAAATCAGGCTCCACTGACATTGCTTGTAATTCACTGATATGCCTGGCAGAGGTAATAGCTACCATGAACACAGCTTTCCAGGTCAAGTACTTAAGTTCTGCTGAGGCCAAAGGCTCAAAAGGGGGTTGCATAAGCTGAGCAATACGAACGTTAAGATCCCAGGCAGGGGTAGGATCCTTAAAAGGAGGATTGGTATGGAGCAATCCTTTAAAGAATTTACAGAAAACAGGAAGAGGTGCCAGTGAGAAAGCCTTCCCCACTGACAGAAATGCAGCGACAGCTGCCAAGTGTACTTTCAGGGTAGCTGGTCTGAGGCCTAAGCCATTAAGATGAACCATATAATCCAGAACTGTAGCCAAATCAGCAGTATCTGGAGATATCTGCTTATTAGAACACCAAATGCTGAATCTTTTCTATTTGGAGTTATAAGTTTTTCTGGTGGCAGGTTTTCGAAAGTCTTTGAGACTATCCAGAACCCCCTGAGACAGATGCAGACTTGCATATTCTAACTCTTCAAGAGCCACGCCTTGAGTTTGAGAGACCGAAGGTTGGGGTACCAAATCCTCCCCTGAGAGGAGGTTAACAGATTGTGATTCTTGGGAAGAGATAGGGGAAGGTGAACTGCTAGGGCCAGCAATAGAGGTTACCAAGGTTGCCTGGCCCAGTCTGGAGCAATCAGGATCACTTTGCAAGATTGTGACCTTATCTTGACCAGAACCTTGAACAATAGAGGAAAGGGGGGGGGCTGCATACAGAAATTTCCCCTCTCAATCCAGAAGTAGAGCATCCAGGGAGACTGAGCCCAAGACTGGGGGTCTGCAACAGAAAAGAGGAAGTTGGTGATTGTCTGGGGCTGCAAACAGATCTATCTCTGGAGTGCCCCATCTTAAAAAAATCACTTTTAACACTAGGGGATCCAGGGACCATTCATGATGGCCCTGAGATATCCTGCTCAGAGCATCTGCTAGCACATTGTCCTTCCCTGGAAGGTGGACTGCTACCAGAGATGCCTGAGGGAACAAGACAGGGACCATAATTTCATGGCTTCCATGCACAAGGCCATAGACTGAGTGCCTCCCTGCTTGTTGATGTACCACATGGTGGTGGTGTTGTCTGTCCTGACCTGAACCACCTTGTTCTGCACTGAGTCCGAGAAAGCTTGTACAGCCAGGTACACTGCCCTGAGCTCCAGAAGACTGATATGAAGTAGAGACTCCTGCGGGGACCACACCCCCTGTGCTGTGAGAATTCCCAAATGAGCTCCCCACCCCAGAAGAGAAGCATCTGTGGTTAGCACCACAGAATGAGTCTGGGTGATGAATGGGACTCCTTGTCTGAGGTTGTCCTGATCCAACTACTATTGGAGAGCCTGGATCAGGGTCTGAGTCACTGGAATCAGTTTGGTTAGAGGATCTTTTTTCTGAGACCAAAAAGCCCTCAAGTGGAACTGGATGTCCCTTATCTGAAATCTGGCCCCTTGAACCACTGCAGTGGAAACTACCATGTGGCCCAGGAGCTGAAGAAAATGCCTTGCTAGTCAAGAAACCGAGTGGCAAAAAGAAGAAGCCAGGTCTGCAGGGGCCTTTACCCTTGCCAGAGGAAGAAAAGCCCTTGCTTGGACAGTGTCCAACTCTATCCCTTTGAAGGTCAGGAGTTGCACTGGTTCAAGAACTGACTTTGCAAGATTGAGAAGGAATTCCAGAGAAGTGAGCAACTGCTGAGTCACTTGCAGGTTTGACTTGACGTGGTCAGGAGACTGCCCCACAATGAGCCAGTCGTCCAGGTACGGAAATATGGAAATGTTTTGTCTCCTTAGAAAGGCCACTACTACTGCTAGGCATTTTGTGAACAACCTTGGTGCAGACGTTAGTCCAAAAGGCATTGCTCTGAACTGATAATGGGCTGAAGACAGTTCGAACCTGAGGTACTTTCTGTGTGAGCACCTGATGGGAATGTGAAAATAGGCATCCTTGAGGTCCAGGGAGCCTAACCAATCCCCTGGCCTTAGAGAGGGAAGAATTATTCCCATAGTCACCATTATGAATTTTGGCTTGACTAGGTACTTATTTAGGTATCTTAGATCTAGGATGGGCTGCCACTCCCCTGTCTTTTTTTGGGTAAGGAAGTATCTGGAGTACAGACCCTTGCCCCTGTGTGTAGTAAGAATGCTCTCTATGGCTCTGAGAGCTAGCAGAGAGGAAACCTCTACCTCTAAGGCAATGGTTTTGGAGACGTTTGCAGGTGGAAAAGACCGGACTCTCAGCTTTGGAAATTTTTTGAAGCTGAGAGCCAGTCCCCGGCTTACTACCTCCACGACCCACTTGTATGAGGTAACAGATTTCCAGGCCTGGAAGTAGTTAGCCAGCCTGCCTCCTACTGGAAAGGGGGAGTCGACCTGGGCTGACACATCAGGGTGTCTACTTGGCAGGAGCCTTAGACTGAGAGGAAGATGCATCCCTGCTCATCCCCCTTCTGTCTCTCCCTCTGAAGAACCCCCTCTGAGGAAAAGGAGAGGAGGCCTGTGCCTGGTAGACAGGCCTGTGAAAAGGCCTGCTCCTAGATTGCTGCTTCTGAGGAGTTGCCTGCCTTTCCCTGGCCTGTGCACTCCTGTACATGGTCCTATACGTGCCCATGTTCTTCATGTAATTCTCTGTCTGCTCCCCAAACAGAGAATTACCCACCACAGGGAAATCCATGGCCTTAGCCTTGGTGTGCTCTGAGAGGCTAGTACATCTGAGCCAAGCAAATCTCCTAAGAGACACAGATGTAGCCATGACTCGTAATGAAACATCATTAGAGTCCACAGCAGCATGAAATTGGACTTTGGATGCCTCAATCCCATCAGCAGCCACCTCCTCCAGCTCTTTGGCTAGCTGGGGGGAAGCCTGCTTAGCCAGCTCCAGAGCAGTATCCCACCTGGACTTCTGGTATCTGGCTGTGTAGGCCACATAGCTCGCCTGCCTGAGTCCCAAGGAGGATGCCAAGTACTGTTTCTTGGCCATAGCATTCACCTTCCTAGAGTCTTTATCTGGGGGGTGTAAAGCCAAAGGTATATTACCCTTGTCACAGGCTGCAGCCTGCACGACCCCAACATGGCTGCATTGCTGGAACAAGTACTCTGTACCTGAGCCTGACAGCACACACCTCCTGTCCATTGTCTTGTCCACAGGAGGTAATGAATTTGGTGTCTGAAGGATTTTTTGTGTCTGTTTCCCAAAAGATTTATAGATGGGAATAGACAGCCTTTTGGACTCTGGGATGTCCATCATCTCTACATAATCAGGCTCTTCTTGTTCCTCAATAGCTTCGGCCAAAGGGAGCTGGAGGGTCTCTGCCACTTTTTTGAAAAAAAAAATAGTGGGAAGGGCACTTAGAAAGCCTGGGAGGGGAAACATTGGAAGGCCTGTCTGGGGAGATGTCCAGTTCAATGGGCTCATCCAGGCCTTCCACACCATCATCATCATCATCATCGTCGAAACCTTCCTCCCCCTCTAAATCCAGTTCATAGTAATCATCTGGAAAATATTCCAGAACTGGAGGAACCAACCGAACCAAGTGCCGACCCGGAGGCGCCCGATCGGCTGAAACTGAATGGAGCGTTTATACTATACTAATCGCCCTGGCAATTTCTTCGGTGGTTGGATGTGACGGTTCTGGATCTGAACCAGATGATTTATTTTTTCTTTTAGATGGAACCGACCCTTCAGAGTCAGCTCTCCTTTTGCCCGAGGAAGTATCGCCCAGGTCAGTGGGCACTCCGTCAGGTTCGGTCGGAACCGAACCGGGCTGACCATCCAGATCAGCGGACTTCTCGGCCTCCTTTTCCCTAAGCCTACCCAATCTCTTATCTAGGGTGGCCTTCGGGAAATTTTTTGCATATTTGGCAGTCTGAATCGAGGTGGTCAAACCCCAGACAATACACACAGGTGGTGTGAGGGTCTGCCTTAGCAAAGGCATCCCCACACTCACTACAGTGCTGAAACCCAGTGGGCCCGGTTTTGCTTTTGGGTTTTTCAGACGTAATCATCCTATCCACTTACCCTTTAGCAGCTTTAAAGCCAGGCAAGACACCCTTATTACCACCAAACGTGTTACGGGCTGTGGAAAAAACCCTCAAAAAATACAGTTTTTTTTAAACTGACAAGGACCGGTACCTCACACCAATACAAATAAAACCAAAGACATTAAAAATGAAGAAGAAAGACCAATCGGTTCCAGCCGGACCAATTGAAAAATTTTACAATTTCCACACGCAGAAATAAAACTAATGTCCACTACCTACACACTTACTGTACTGCAGAAAGGGACCTGAAGCAAGAAAATAATAAAATGTGTGGTTTAAAACTAATGTTTTACTGAGACTGAACCGGCAAGCTAAGGAGATTTCTCCGGAGCGACTGTTCAGTTAGGCGGAGTAAAGAATCTGACGGTTACACTTGAAAGTGCAGCAGACAGAGGTTTGAACTGAGCTTGAGTTCAACATTCTATGCTCTGGCATAGAGTTAACTCTTTCCTCTCCGGAGCAGTTCAAGTGCAGGGACTAACTGCATAATGTCAGAATACAGCAAGATTTCATGTTGTTTGAAGCACGAAAGCCTATAATGCTTGATAAATACCTATGATACCTATGATAAATGGGGTTATAATAACTGGCTTCCCCTTTTTCCCATAGGGAAACCGTGGTGTAATTTGCCATTATAAAGGAGTGTTTACAACGGCAAACACGCGCACCAGTCCTGCCTTCTCATTTTATCTATATTGTGAGTGACATCTCCTCAGAATAATAGATATGCAACACATTGTTTATTGCTCCAGCTAATCGTCCCCCTTCCCCAGCACCCAGGTTTGAAGTCGCGCTCATCAAATATCTCAACAACCACCCCCATTCTCGGCTGACCCTTGGTGAATTCTGCGTTGCCCCCCCAAGCCAAACCCACACACTTAGCCTCCTGAAAGGAAAATAATGCAACCCGAGGCCCCAAATTATTCAAGTGCTATCAGACCAATTCTCTATCCAAAAGATAGCAATCACGACCCGTCCCCTCCACTTTTAATTGATGAAACACT
This sequence comes from Neoceratodus forsteri, assembly GCA_016271365.2. NCBI lineage: Eukaryota > Metazoa > Chordata > Ceratodontiformes > Ceratodontidae > Neoceratodus > Neoceratodus forsteri. Next base: position 784,455,123 of record CM028133.1, read on the forward strand.
GTCCTGCCTCCACCCACCACCACACACACACTCACGGTATACTCATCCATATTATGTCCGATTACCAAGCAGTTCCTTTCAAAAGAGTAAGTCAGAACAGAAGTCCCCAGAATAGAAAAAGGAGATGGAGGGGATCCAGATGGGAAGTCATAGATTGGAGAGAATGGCACACCGAAGTGCAAGACACCACAGCATCCTAGGATAAATTCAAAGTCTTGAAAGCATCAGTTCAACTTTCCTTCAGAACGCACTGGAACTGCTGGAGCAAATCTTTAATTGATTGGACAGTCTCCAGAGCCTGGCGCTGAGCCTGAGTAGTCATGGTGCTGTGAGTCAATGGATCTGGGTCAGAATGAGAAGAGGTAGCAAAGTCTTTGTTGCCCTGCTGTTTCCAAGTCGAAGATGCTGTCTGAGGAGGCAGCAGGACTGCAAGACCCCTTTTCTGAAAATCTTGGCGCGCCTCCTCCACCTTCTGGTAGAGCACCAATCCATCTGAAAAAAAGACCCAGAGCTTGACTGGGTAGGGTGTTTGAAAGCGGAGCCCTACTTCTCGAAGGGTCCATAGGTAGGGTGATAGAGCCGCTCGCTTTGCCTGAACAGCTGGGATGTAATCATGATCAAAGTATAAACGAAGACCCTGGCAACAGAGTTTCTTTCCTCCAAGCAGCCAATAATACCTGTTCCTTGGTAACTCATAAAGTGCATGATAACTGAGCATGGGCGGGTCCCTGGAGCTGATGTCTGTCCCAGCACCTTACGAACTCTTTCTAAATGTAGTTCCAGGAAGAAGGGCAAATTCAGGAGTTCTTGAAGAAGTTTTTGTATATAGGAAATTATTTGGTAGCTTTCCATCCCTTCAGGCAAGCCATAGAGGGGAAGATTTTTTTGACAGCCACAGCCCTCAAGATCAGTGCACTTTTCTTCAAGTTGGGCTTGCTTTCAATGCAGGGCCACAATAATGTCCATCATAGTATCAGAGAGATAGGACAATTCACTGAGCGTGGATTGCATACTGGCTTACTCCATTTAAAACACATCCAATTCTGTTTTTTTATATTTGCTGTACTTTTTTCCAGCAGGTCCTCCATCGGGCTCTGCTCTGGTCATGGCCCCCGGACTCCCACCTACCATCAACTGCCGGTACTCTCTCCCTGTCACCCCCGGCTTGCCCCTCAGAGGGTGGGACCGCTGCACTGGTTTCCACTACTCCCAGCACCGTGGAACCAGTATCTTGTTGGGAGAGCCGGCAATGGTGGCTAATTGAAGCCTGGGGAAGGCTTCTTGCAGACAGAGGACCCACCCATTTTTACTTCCCCCTGTAAGCAGGGGCGGGGATGTGCAATGACGTCCAGCATCCACCCCACCCCTGGCATGACTGATTAGATGTCAGTGCATAGTGGTGAACCCAGTCTCCGCCGGGTGTCGCCACTGCACCAAGCATTCAAACCCCCTCCCCCTGGAGAAGGAGAGCTGTCTAGAGACACTCAGTCCTTCTCCCCGGCCAGCCCTCCAACAACCCGGATCCATTTCTGAACCCAGGTCACCAGAATCGTAGGCGAAAATTCAACTGCTGCGCCGACGGGCCAGCTTAAACACATCCAATTCTAATTTCATATTCTTCTTGGCTATAGATATCTCCATACAAAAGCCTTTAATTTCAGTTAGTAGCTGTGCATTACTTACTTTCCTGGCCTCCAGAGTATTCAGATCAGACTGGGAAGAAGCCATGCTTCTCACCAATGAAGACTTGCTCCTTGTATTTTTGCAATCAACAAGGTTGGAATCCATAGCAACTGCAGACTTTTTGTTTTTTCTACATCTACCCATGATAGAGAAACATCTCCCGGTTGAATGAAACATCTGAACTGGCAACAATTCATGCTTTAGAGATGTTTTATTACTGTTTGACCTCAGAGCTCCATCATCTTCACTCCATAACCTCTGGTGACATCACCAGAAGTCCTATGTTTCTGTTTTCTATGATTCATTCACACATCCTGAAGAGTACTTCAGAAGGGTTATTCTCTCTTAGAGAGGCGTGGGAAAGAGGTCTTGCCACTCCTCTGACCATTGAACAATGGGCAGGGATAACTGCCTCCTACATAAATGTGTCACAGAATATTATACTAAAACAAATTCATTTCAATTTGCTAGACAGAATCTACAATACCCCAGAAAAACTCATTACATTTAATCATACAATACCAGACAATTGTCCTCGATGCATAATTAATGAGTTCAGTTCTTCATATGCAGGGACACTGGTTTACCGGGATAAAGAAAGGGCATATTCCAATTTGCACATTGTAAAAAATGGTATTGTCACTGGTGTCTGTTAAGCCAAAATCCGGTTTTACCGGTGTTTGGTTTTGTGTACTTTATGTAACAATTTTTAACTCTGCTAACATGCATTTTAGCAATTTTGACCTCCACTATTACACATCCTTTCATCCTTGCACCAATTTGAAGTTATTTTAGGTACAAGATGTGATGGCAGCAGCAACACTACAGCCCCCTTCCCTAAGGTGTGATGGAAGCAGCACTACAGCCCCGATCCCTCTGGTGTGACAGAAGCAGCAGCACTATGGCCCCATCCCTTAGGTGTGATGGCAGCAGTACTACGGTCATCATTCCTCATGTGTGAAGGCAGTATCAGCACTATGACCCCCATCGCTCAGGTGAGACGGCAGCAGGCCTACATTTCCCATCCACCAGTGGTGATGGTAGAAGCACTACAGCCCCCACCCCTTCGGTGTGATGGCAGTAGCAACAATGCGGTACACATCCCTCTGGGGTTATGGCAGTAGTGACAGCACTATGATTCCCTTTCAACACTCACACCCCACATGCACAAGTTACAAATGACTTGGTCTCTTTGCTTGTTAGAACTCAGATGTGAATTAATCTGAACCATCACCGCTAAGGTGGACTACCTTTGTCTTTTCCTATCTATAATTTAACTGCCTGAATTGGATATCTGCCTCTGACACCGCTGACTAGGGTTAGGGAACAGACTTGGGTGTTGGAGGGCCAGCTGGTGGGTGAAGGCTTGAGTTTCCAGCGACCACTCCCCTTCTCCTGAGAGGGAGGTTGGGTTCATGGCTCAGCATTTGCTGGCCCATGGTGGAGGCCAGAGGCATGTCAACACATCAGTCCTCACTGTGGGAGGAGTGTGACGGATGTCGGCTTGTGCCTTGCCATCATGTAGCCTGTCACGCTCCCAAGAAAATGGGAAAACACCCGCTGGCCAACCAAAGGATGGCTGCTGGTCCCACCATACACCACAAGCCCCAGACATGTGTCCGTTCTGACCCCCGACATACCCAGGATACACAGGAAGCACTTTGGGGCAATTCTCCTCCCCTGGTAGCCTCCCAGAGTGGTAGGGGCCCACTCAATGAAGGGTTACTTTGGGTTACCTGGTTGCACAGCATTAAGGGTCAGTGGATAGTGGTCGGGACTCAGCAGCGGTGGTAGAGGGCCTTGGCATGCCTGAAGGAGTGGATGGCCAGGGGGTAGGAGGAGCAAAAAAAACTGCTTGAATTTGCTTCTTTGAAATAAAGTATTTTCACCTAAAAAAATCCACAAGTGATTAGTTGAGGACCTTCAAATGGATTCATGCATCTCCCAGACATGTGGATGCTTTTTTTCTACTTGGTGTCCATGAAAAGAGTGTCTCCCAGTTTTCATGTCTTTGTTCAGATGTGAATTGAGCACTACTATGCCCACCAGCATCATACAGCCCCTGGGGTCTTACCTTCTGCATGTCATTGAATGTGCTTTCAAAATCCACTAGCCAAACATAAGACCTCTTAAATACTTAACCTTTGCTTTTTGTTGAAGCAGTCTATCAGAAAACATTTTGTTGTCACAGAGACTGAACCAGCAGGTGGGAGAAAAGGTGCAAATGATCCAATTCACCTAAATGGGGTGCTAACTGCGAAGTCTTTTCATAAGTAGTAAGGCAGTTTCTTCTTTGTGAACATACTTTCATTCAGGGCAGTTTCTTCTTTGTGAACATACTTTCATTCAGACTAGTCTTCATTTAAACAACTGAGGATTTTGGATGGCCCTACTGATTATAAACTTGAATAAGTTAGTTGGTGACAGTGATCCTGCGTTTAGCAATCTACAACCTAGATGTTTATGTGCAAAGAATATAATAAAAACCTGACTAAAATCTAAAAACAAGCTTATAAAACATATCTGAATATTTATCTTTACCTATACAAAATCATTGCAGCCCAAGTAAAACTCAAGTAAACTACATGGTACCCTGACTACTATTCTATGATGTAGTAAACATATATTGTTTTTGTTTTTTTTATATATTCTTTGTAAAGCAGATAAGGCCCACTAGGCAGAATTGTCTGTTTTAAGGAGTGACCTAGAAGCACTTGGGAGGTTAAGTGACTTGCTTGGATGCAAGTGGAGGTTGTGGGACTCAAACCCAAGTCTGATGGATGTACCCAGTTCAATCACCATTTGTTACTCTAACCACTAGGCATGGGAGGTTAAACTGAATGGCTGATTACAACAAAGCAGTGCGGGTGATTTCCTTACTGTTTCTATACGCAGCAACAGAAAGAATGCAAAGCACAGCAGCATTCATTGTAAGATGCTGAAATCTGGGTCGGCCCGCTGGTGCTGCAGTAGCACTATTGCTTGCAATGTCAGTGACCCAGGGTCAGAAGCAAAATCAGGTTGCTGGAGGTCTGGCCAGGGGAGTAGGATTGAGCACCTGGGGACTGCTCTCCACCTCTGGGGAGGGTGGGCTACAGATCCTGCTTCTTTATCACCATCAGTGTGACCACGGGTGGTGGTGCAGTTCTGCTACAGAGTGATCAGGAGGGGAGGACGCTAGCCAGGATCTGGAGCACTGGCATATTTCTATGTGACCTACCTCCTTGGATCTCTACTGCCGGTGCCCTCAGGGACAGAGACCAGAAAACCAGGAACAATCACCCCACATTGGCCACTGGCAGAAGGGACCCAGGTGCCCCAGACTTCATAACCAGGCTCCATGAGGGACCCACTGGGCTGCCCGACACACACTAAGGGAGTGTGGAGGGGTGACCTAGGGTCCCCTCCCATCCCACCTGGGGGGGTACAACCTAGGCAGGATAGGGGCAGGCCCACAGGAGCTCCTGAGCATTACCTTGGGGTGAAGCTAGGGGATACCGATGCTGTGAGAAGGGGACATAGAATGAGAAAATAAAAAAAAATTAAAAAGATACTGAAATCTTAGAGATTCTGTGCAGTGACACGCAATTTCCGTGAGGCACCGATACAAGAATTCAAAATTCACAAACCAAGCAGGATTCCATGATTGTTACCGGTTAAAACAGAAAACCAGGGTCCCTGTTCATATGTTTGTCTGTTGCCCACGTCTAAGAATTATTGGCATAAAGTAGGTGTTTTGATTTCTCAAATAATTGGTTTACATTTCCCCTTTGATCTGGAGATTATATTATTACACCTATTTGATTCTTTGGATCTCTCTCAATAATTTATGGATCTGGTTAAAGTGTTGTTAATAAACACAAAGAGGCTAATACCGCAACATTGGAAAGACTGTAAACCTCCAGTTTATGATGCTTTTCTAACTTAGTGATCAGTGCAGCCAAATTGGAAATAATCTGTTACAGGCAGCTGGGCAATAAAGATAAATTTGAAGAACTGTGGAGTCCCTTTCTAAATGTTCTCCATTTATAATGGTCCCTGTTTATTATATATATTTTTTATTGTTTTTTTCTCTCTCTCTCTCTAGGTGCTCTCTTAAAAGGGTATGATGAAACTCTTTGTTTCAGACACAGACAATACTTGGGATAATGTTCTCTTGCTCATGTGTTGAAACAAGTATCTGAACACACACACACACACACATATGCATGCATGCACACACACACACACACACACACAAAATCTTACGGTCAACAAATACCCCACAAGCCTCTTATTGATTGAAATTAAAATTGGCTTCTTTGGTAATCTATCAAAAAAGGATAGAAATGTTATGAGTGAAGAAATGGGAATATAAAAACAAGTACAAAAACTTACAGGGATATCAAACCAGCATGCAACAACCACATGCATACAAGATCTAACAGAAACGTATATAAAGGATATAAACATAATATTGGCAAATAAAACACAAAGGCATACAAGCCCATATAAGGTAGTAAAAATATCAGTACAGATGTGTGCAAGGAGAATAGCATATACACTGCATTTTAATATGGATAGGAGGTGGGGGGTATGGCCAACTGGGCAGCATGGTGGTCACTCTGTAGCCAAACTCCCACAGGCACTGAGATAGTCAGTCGGAAGAAGTCACCATCAAACTGCAGCATGAATCTTACCTGGCATAGGCTTTCTTAGCCTAATGGCAGCCATGAAAGAGCAAAAGTGGCAGCTAATACCGGCAGTCGAGCTGGTAGGATAGCAGCCTCAAGAGCAGCGCCCACACCACAAGATCTGGACCCGTTCACAGGCCTCAGCTTCAGCTGATCTGACTGGCATGACTGGATTAGACAAGATGTTACCAAGTGTCCATGCTATGCTTGCCAACATGCAAGCAGAGATGAAGGATGGCTCCACAAACATAACAGCCCCAATATTCCATATCAAGGGGATCATCTCTCGCCTTTCAGAAATGATGGCAGCCCATTCCACCTGCCTGAAAGAAGTCTAGAAGCAGTTGTAAGAACTCAAGGGTATGGTCAGCAATCTGAGCAGGGAGCATAACTGTCTAAAAGTTGCCCTTGAGGAACTTTGAACCCCCTCTGACAATCATGGGAACAGAGCTAGGGGTCTAACCTCAAAATCATTGGGCTGTCAGAGGGGCTGGAGGGTAAAACTCCCGAAGTTTAGTTGCATAAATGACTGGTTACTAATCTGAAGCTGCGTCCTACAAGGTGGAGAGAGACCATCACACTGGCACAAAACTGAAGGCAGCAGAGAGACTGTGACACTGTCTAATCATATACTTAAGGTACACAGATAAAGAGAAAGTCTTGAGAGCAGCCTAAGTGAATGGCCCCATACAGGTAGATGGAGGAAGAGTATTAGTATTTCAAGACTTTAGCTGTGATCTACAATACATATGCCAGCAGTTTAATGGGGGTCAAGACAAAACTGTGCAATAGGAGCTGGAAGTTTGTCCACCTATATCTCTCTATGTTGCAAGTTGGCAGACCGGGTAGGCTGGCCCAGTATTTCATTGACCCCATGGCAGCAGAGCACTTCATCAAGGAGGAGGATGTGGCTCAAGAAGCATGGTCCCGGCCCATCGATGACCCATAAGAGGTTGTGAGTAATGGAGAAGGAGGGCTCTCTTTTGTAAAGCTCTGCCTGGGTCCCTGGTTGTCTTAACCAGTGCCTTGCTACAGATTCAACCACATAGAAGGGAAATGTGCTGAATTCAAGATCGATGGTGGTCAGGTGAAGCAAAAACTTGCATGGAAATTGATTTCTGGTCCACTTTCTGTGACAGTCGGGCTGGGACAGGGGCTACTAAACAAGACAGGGCAATAGACTCCCCACAGAACAGACAGGCTACACACTGATGTAAAACTTGTCAAAAGAATTACCCTGGGGGTGCAATATGCATAGGAGACACAACTAATCCTCCCCTCTATATCACAACTTACATGGGAACAACCTTGGTGATATATTGGTGTTTATTTTTTTTTTTAGTACCACTGGGATATTATGGGGTCAAATGCAGAACCACAGGAATACTTACAATCCACTTGTGGTACCTGTACTCAATTTCACCAATTCAAAACTACAATCTAGGACCTGGGCAACTACTTGCCACTAGGAGCCTACTAAAATGGTACCGAAACTGCCTGTGTCTGGAAATGCAGGTTTCAGCAGGGGTCATTGCAGGAATACCTTTTTGAATGTTTCTCTCCACTTTGAGTGGTCTGTCTTCTCAACTAAGCATGCTCCCGGTCATCACCAGCTACGACCATCGGCTACAATGATTGATTTACTATGGTTACTACTATCAGTTACTATGATTTCTTTTAAAATCTAATGGGATGAGCACCAATGTGCTCTACTGCATCAATTAAACTGGCTGTTGCCCTCTTCCAGACACACTTTCCATTGGCTATCCCTCATTTACAAAACTGTGAATAGCCAGACGCCTAATTACTTATCTGAAACGCTTACAGTTCTCATACAGAAATACAGCTTAGAGATGTGCCTCATTGTGGTTATTTCTTGTGCAAGTTTCAAATACACTTTGGGAAAGAATGCTTCTCATATACTGATCCATTTTCATTGAGTATCCTTTCTCCTCTGCTTAGAATTTCACCTACTCTTGGTATTATCAAACATGGTCTAAAAAGATTATGTTGCAGGAACAATCTATTTGCACTTGTGTTAGTTAATTTTGTGTTTGTTAGTTTATGTTGTTATTGTTTCCATAATTACTTGGGACATTCTGTAAATGAGACTTGTTTCTCACAGAACTTATCCTGTATTTATGCTACTTTTAAATAAAAAATAAAATACCATTTAGGGGCACTAGAGGGGTGGGAGCCAAACAACTAATTTACTTATCATTAACTGCTTTCAAACATCAATTCCACCCCACTGTACTGTTTCTATGCCCAAGGGAGTGCATACCAGACTGAAAAGGTCTAAGTTAAAATGTGCAGCAGTTTTTCCCAGTTGTTCTGCCTTTGACAATTTCCCCCTCCCGACTGCATCAAGGGATGCAGGGCCCAGTGGGTTGGGAAAAACTGGATCATGGTGTGTTCTACCATTGCCTTTGAGCTGGATTGGGGGGCACTCCTTTATCCCTTGCCACCAATCTCTATCACTACAATCTTGTGTTACAGCTCCATGGCTACGGAAGTGGTCATCAGGCTGCTACAAGGTTCCAGTGTTCAATTAATAATGTGGCAAGGGACCCATTATGGCACTGTGTCCTGGCACAGATCACCCTGGCAAGAGAAGGGTCATCATCGGTGGTCTCTGTATGTGGGCCCAATGTTGAAGAGCCCGGCTTTTATCAGAAGCTGGATATGACTAAATTTTCAGGTCTCTGGATTCTGGGAAGAACAACTGTGTGTGCAACACTGTTCTCAATAGGTCTAACCCCAGTCCAGTCCCGGTATCCAGGAATGCTAAGGCACTGATCAACTTGGAGTCCAACTACAACCTGATAGATAGAAACACAGAAACATAGACTTTGACGGCAGATAAGGACTGCTTGGCCCACTCAGTCTGCCCATTTCCCTACCTATTGGATAAGCTGCAGATCCTAGTTAACCAACAGCCTACTTCCTCCTGCCCTCCACTAGAATTGCTTTATGACTGTCTCATGCATTCTTGAATTCCCCCACTGTTTTTGACCCCACAACCTCCTCAGGAAGGCTGTTCCATGCATCCACCACCCTCTCCTTGACCCCACGACCTCCTGAGGAAGGCTGTTCCATGCATCCACCACCCTCTCAGATGCCTGGAGAAACCACTACTTTAGCGGTAGGAAGTATAGTTTTCTTTCCCACACCTGCCAATCATATGCCTCAATAGATAGGTTGTTGGTGGCCTACAGAATACTGTCAAGGGCATCTCACACTCAGTACTCCCCATCCTGATTTCTGACCATGCTTCTCTGTCCATGTCCCCTCTGTGAAGAAACTGCTCACCATTTGCTAAGACCCTGGAGACTCACACACTCCTCCAGGACAAAAATTTCAAAGAATTCATGGCTAGCACTCTGAATGAATTCCTGTCAAGGTGACACCTCCCACTCTACTTCGTGAGAAGTCCTTAAGGCTTATATCAGGAGGCAGGTAAAAGCCTTTGCAGCCAGAAGAAGAAGTATAGTCAACAAGAGTTAGCCTAGCTGAAAGTAAAAATGAAGGCTTCTGAAAGGGTACACAGAAACAGGCCAATATCAGCTCTAAACCAGGTGCTACAGAAACCAAAATGGAGATATAATGCCATGAGTAATGCTAAAGTTGAAAGGGCAGTTCTCCTAGCCCAAGCTGGGTCTTACTTCAATGGGAACAGGGTGAATATCTGGCCTAGCAGCTGAAGAAGGAGGAAGGGTAGAAGGTCATTGCACAGATAACAACAGGAGCCGGGGATATCACCTCAGACACTAGAGAGATCGGAGAATCCTTCACATTTTCTACAAAACCTTGTATACTTCAGCGGTCACTCCCACCCTAGGCAGATGAAGACTGTTTTTCAAAAGGCAGGGGTCTTTCCTATTTCTGAAGCATTTGCTGAGGAGTTGAACTTAGTCCTCACTAAATAGTAAGTATTGCATCGGCATACAGTTATTGGGGCAACACACTGATTTCATTGATATGTAAGCACCAGCAGTAGAGCGCCTGTGATGTGTGCAAGTGGGAGCTTAGAGTGCCTGTAACCTGTGTGACTGTGAAGCATTTAGTGTGGCTTGTGATCTGTGCGACTGGGATTTTTGAGCACAGTGGGAAGGGTTTAGTGTGGTGGAGCTGTAGACTGTTCACTTTACAGAGGTGTTTTACAGGTGGGCAGGTTGTGTAAATTGTTTGCTGTGAAACAGTAGGTTCACCTACTATGTTGCAGCAGGAAACAGGTGGATGGGATTTCATCATGGGAGGCATGGCCTTGTACCTGATCGGACAGCTATTCATGTTCGGAAACTGCGGTCTGCTATTACAAAAAGAGCCCTCTCAAAGACATTCGCTGCATACCAATACACTGCCTGATGTACATGTATTCCACAGGTACCCACTTTATCTGTGAATCAGGTTATGTTAGATTACATACTGGGGGGTGCGAGAGACAAACCCCCCCCCCCGTAGTTCCATTGATTTTAACAGATCTATGTCTGTTCTACATGTTTGGTCGGTAACCTGTGCAGTTTGGTATGTGTAGGGGCACTCTCCTCGGAGCTGGTGTATTGTTGCAGTGGTCTGTGTAACGGTGGCATTTTCATGGTGCTCTAAATGCCATCAACCTGTTCCCTGTGGCAATGTAGCGGGTGAACCATTGCAAACTATTAGGGCATGGGGGGCACCAGGGCCTGATAGCCTTCCAATTTATTTATTTATTTGGATTTTGTTAATCAACTAGGCTCACTGAGACTACAGGTCCCTTTTTCAGGAGTGACATGGAATTACTTACATTCGGCAGTCATTTACAAATGCAGGTATCAGTCCAAAGTAATAAGACACAGACAGCAACATAAAACAGGAGAGTACAATCACTGTTAGCAAACAATTTTAAATCATTACAGATTCAAGGCACAATTGACAAGCTTAAGATATAGACTTAAACACTGTTAAGTTAAGAAAGTATAGCAGCAATTTGAAAGCAACAACCAGTAACCTGTGCAGGACATATGTTTAACTGATAACCTCACAGAGGTCATGGGGGGGCTCATCTGGGACAGTAATGAAGGATTTGAAGACTTTGTGATTAGTGCAAGCCTGGCCATCAGTTAGGAGGTCGTACCACAGCCTAGTAGCCACACAGGCAAATGATCTTTTGCCAGCAGCTGTTTTAGTCCTTGGGGCAGTGAGGAGCAACTGGGAGGAGGACCAGAGGATTGTCCTGTGGGTTTTAAGTTCCAGGATGACTAGGGGGAGGGACATGTACAATTTTATGCACCAGACAGAATGTTGAATAGTGAATTCTACTTTCCGGGGAGGGGGGCCAGTTTAACATGAATAGTGCCTTGCAGTGGTGCTCCCTTTTACCAGTACCCATAGCAAAGCAAGACACGCAATGATGTAAGGTTTTAAGCTTAGTGGGTGCAATACCTTTGAGAGAAGATAGAATGGGGGCACCCGTGGCTTTGGAGGGAGGTAGGGGATCAACCAATATGGAAGTCCTAATTTTTGGTTTAACTGTTTGGTCATCTGGTCAACATGAGACTTAAATGAGATTTCCTGGTCAGGTCACTAAGACAATAGACAGAGGCCAAGGGGTAAAACATCCTCTATCTAGATTTCAGCAAGGCCTTTGACTCTGTACCCCACAAGAGGTTTATCAGAAAGTTGGCAAATCTTGGGGCTGGGGGGAAGAGGGCCAGATGGGTGGAAAACTGGCTGAGGGATACAACCCAGAAGGTAGCTGTGGGGGGAGAGTTATCTAGCACCAGAGAGGTTGGGTCCAGTGTTGTTCGTCTTCATCAATGACATCAGGGATGGTATTAAGGGCAAAATGTGCCTATTCGAGGATAACACCAAGCTCTGTGAGAGAGTGGACACCACTAAAGGAACACAGGACCTAAAGAATGATCTGGAAAAGCTTGAGAGGTGGTCCGGGATCTGGCAGCTTGGCTTCAATGCCAAGAAATGCAATGCTATGCAACACTGGAGCCAGGAATCCCAGGACGGAGTATTACCTGGGTGGCATCTGAGTGTCTGCAACAAAGCAGGAGAAGGACCTGGGAGTGATGATTACTAGTGACCTGAAGCACTCCGTACAATAGAAGAAAGCAACAGCAAGTGCAAACAAGATGTTGAGATGCATTGCTAGGGGGATCAGTAGTAGGACAGAGGAGGTTATACTGCCCTTGTACAGGTCACTGGTGAGACCACATCTAGAGTATGGAGTTCGGTACTCAAAAAGGACATCAAACTGCTGGAGACAGTCCAGAGGAGGGCAGCAAGCTTGACAGTGGGTCAGCGGGGTAAGCCATACGAGGAGAGGTCGAGGGCACTGAACATATACTACCCGGAGGACAGGAGAGAGAGGGGGATATGATTGAGACCTTCAAGTACTTGAAAGGGATAAATAAGGTGGATAAGGAGGGGCTCTTTAAGCTAAGTGGCAGCCATAACATGAGCTGGAGGAAGGGAGGTTTAGGAGGGAGGGAGGTCAGGAAGCACTTCCTCAAGGAAAGGGTGGTGGCCACTTGGAATGTGCTACCAGAAGCGGTAGTCTCATTAATGACTGTGGACAGCTTCAAGACAGGCTGGGATAGGCATAGGGGTAGTTAAGTGTCATGGGTAGTGAGGATGAAAAGGATGGGAGGAGTGGGGAGGGAGGGAGGGAGGAAGGGTCAGTAGCTCAAGCTGTGGACCCTGCATTATGAGCAGACTAGGTAGCCCAAATGACCTTCTTCTGCTGGCTTCTTCATATGTTCATAACTCCCAGGTACTTCAAAGAGTTTATAGTCTCTATGAGGTCACCGTCAGAGAGCATATTTTTAGCATTCTGCTTCTATTGGAGCCATAACAGTGAGGTCCAAATAAGACAGACCTTACTTTTTTGGCATTTAACAGTAACTTATTTGCCTTAAACCATGACTCCAGTCTATGGAACTCGTCTTTGAGGCTCAACTTAATTTAGACAGTGTTAGGGTGGCTCCTGTATAGCACTGCATCATCTGCATGAAGCTGAACCTTGGCACTGCCACGGTGTTTTGTCAAGTCATTAATAGAGAGACCAATGGCCCCAGAATGGAACCCTGGGGAACCACATCCATAATCTCTCTCAGGAAGGAGTAGCTACCTCTCCATTTAACCAGCCACTTCTGGCCAGTTCGGCAATTATTTTATTTTTATTTATTTATTGTTGAGATCAGTTTTACAACCTTTGAGTCAAAGACTCGTTTACAAAGGTACCTCGTCAAAAAGGGGGAGACAACAATAGAGTGAGGTTAGGACAGGGATGATCAAACAGGTTAGATACATAAAATATACATTTGAGAGTGCAGACAGCAAGCTGTGCTGGAAGCAAACTTGTGTAAGGTACTAACATTGGTAAAACAACAGGAGATACATTATTCAATTTAACAACATGTCACAAACTAATATGTAGAAGTTAAAAAGGACCGGGCGAGGGCTTGAAAAGGTTAGAAGGACCGGCACAGGGCAGCTCACAAACATTTACAGCATCGGTTGTCAATAATATGCTGGCGGAGGCGATTTTGAAGGCCAATACCTGGGATCTTAGAGATGGTTTCAGGAAGGAGTTAAACCAGGACAGGGCTAGGTGATGGAAAGATCTTCAAACGAGGTCCTTGCTCTGGGAACGTTGAAGGTGGCTGCGCGCGCATCGGGTTGGCAGGACCTAGCAGCCCGCTGCAAAGGTCCAGAGATCCCAGGAGGGCAGAGACCACATGGATTTTTGGCCAGTAGGCAGGTTTGATATTTCAGTCTTTCCTCAAGAGTGAGTATTTTTGTGGCGGTATAGCAGACAGGTGTGGGTTCTGCTGTAGGCACCGATGAGAGCCTACAGGCTTTATTGATAGAGGTCTGGACTTTGGATAAGGCAGAGGCGTCAGCAGCAGCGTAAACAGGAGTCCGTAGTCAGCCAATGATAATACCGATTGAGGTGATGGCTAGTTTTAAAAGCGGGTTGAGAGACAGTCTTTGTGGCGGTAGAAGACAGTCCTGGAATTCATTGCAGATGCCAAAGCTTTAAGGTGGGCGTGGAAAGTAAGCGTCGAGTCAAGGTGATGCCCAGGTACTTATAGGATGAAACCTGCTCCAGAGGGAGGGCATGCTGGTGGTGATGTGGAAGGAAAGTCCTTGGCATTGTTTTGCCGATGAGAAAATAGCATGGACTTAGTTTCTTTTAGGTTCAGGACTAAGCGGTGATTATTGAACCACTTTTCGGTTTGGAGGAAGGCGTGCAGCATGATTTGGAGTGGGAGTGGGTCAGGGTGTGATGCAGGATAACAGCGTCATCAGCATAGAGTAATATTTTACTGGAACAGGAGCTGGGGAGGTGTTCAGGAATAGGCTGAAAAGGGTCGGGCCAAGGATGGAGCCTTGGGGGACACCCGAGTGTACAGGAAGGTAGGAGGAGAGGATCCCATTTAGCTTGACTCTTTGGGACCTGTTGTGTAGGTAGCTTGTGAACCACTTCAGGGGGCCGGCTGCGAGACCCAGTATGCTAAGGGAGTTTAGTAGCAGGGGGTGGCACACTGTGTCGAAGGCCTTGGACAGGTCTATAAAAACCGCCCCTGCGCGAAATCAGGAGCAGGACAAATTATAAAGACCTAGCCTCTTGAGTTTGTGTAGAAGCAATTCATGACTGGCTAGGTCAAACGCCTTAGTCAGGTCTCTAAAGATAGCACCTGTAGTCTCCTGGGCTGCAAGAAGGTCTTCCGTGAGTCATATGTGGGCTGTGTGCATGCCACAGTTCTTCCAAAAGCTGTGTTGGGCATCAGTGAGCAGATAGTGGGTTCCTATTGCTTCTAGAATAGAAACCCATCCCCTCATGTATTTACCCACATCAAGCAGGTTTTGTTAAGGGCACACAGGGAAAGAATAATATCTGTAGAACCCTGGAGATAATACATAATTGTTCCAAGAAAGCAGTAAGTCATATGGCAACAGGCCTTGCCCTGGATCAGGGAAAGGTTTTTGACCACATGGAGTGGGGTTACATTTTTGAGGAGGTTTGGGCTGGGGGTCACAGCTGACCAGTTGGATTCAGATGCTTTACTCCACAACAAGTGCCGGATCCTAGTTAACGGGTCACTAGCCCCGTTTTTCAAACTTGGGTGGGGTACCAGACAGGGGTAACCACTTTCCCCTCTTCTATATGTGTTGTCGCTTGAGCTTCTGGTGGCTGAAATATGGAATGATACCAGCATAGATGTGAGGTGGAGGACAAAGTAGTCTTATTTGCAGATGACCTGCTCCTCTATCTCCAAAATCTAATTAATGGTTTCATTGCAGTACATGACCGGTTTAGAGAATATGGCTCCCTTTCGGGACATAAAATCAACTGGATGAAAACTGAACTCATGCCAACTGGCCAGAGGGGAAGAGAGCTGATGATGCAAATCTCTCTGGGCCTGGTAATGATTGACAAGATTATGTACCTTGGTGTGTAATACTTGGTAACTGCACAAGGAGCAATAAACTCAGACAGGTCCAGCTTAATACCATGTACAGAGCTTATGTTCCCCCAGTTAAACTTCACAAGGCCCATAATGAAAAATCTCTAGTCTGCCCCAAGTATGGCACAAAGGAGGATACTTTTTTTACATGTTTCGTACCCCAAAGCTGCTCTTGTTCTGGACTGCAGATCATAATATTATGTCTTGGGTGCTGGAAGGAGTGCCTTGTTAATCGCCCCTGGAGCTGCAGTTAGGGGCAGACCCAGCTCGACTTATGCTAGGGAAAGAGTTGCACTTATGGTCCAGTGCCCTTATACATGCTAGAAAAGTGATTGCACAGTGTTGGTTTCTGCCTGAGTACCCTACAGTGCAACAATGGGCTCACAACTTGCAGTTATGTTAAAATATAGAGAGGACTCAGCTAATGGTGAGGCTGAAAGGTTTGAATCTATATGGGGACCCCTCAAACATGCAATAGAAAAAGATATCTTTCTTTTAGAGATCATGCACCCTGGCCTTTATCGGCAAATGTTGCCAAGTAACAAGAACTACAACCTCCCATACACTGAGCCTCCTACTGCTGTCCCCTCCCAATAACTGGGGGTGAATAGTACACTGAGCCATGGTCCAGGTAGTTCCTTGTTACATATATGATAGCCATAGGTAACTTTGTGCACTATGCATGTTGCACTAGATGGTCAGATGTAACTGATGTATTTCAGAGGTTTGATATATTTAATGTCCTATATTTCTGTTATCAAGTGTACATATTGGATCAACTGATGTAACATATTTGGCATGATTTGTGTGTATGTATAAAGTAATAGAGATGTTTACAAATAGCCATCCAATTTCTATTGGGGGAAGGGCCTGGGAGGGATTGATCCCAGCTATAAAAATGTGGCCCTTCCATGGAAGCCAAAGACTCCTGCAGTGACCGATAATAATAGGAAATATAGTGAGAAGAGGGGACCTGTCTGAGAAGGGGGAAGATGATGCTACCAAAAGGGCTTAGCCATGGTCTGTCATCCAAAAAGTGGATAAGCATGTGTGATAACTGAAAGTAGTGGGAACAGACAAAGGAAGGCCAGTGAAATGTGTCACAGGCTTCCCGAAATAACAACTTGTGGCTAAACGTAAGGTCTTCGACAGTATATATACCCATGTCTGGCCAAAATTTCTGAGAGATTGGCTGACCAGCTATACGGAGATTAGAATTCCTGAACAGGGGTTGAGTAACATCTTTAAATGGGCAGATCCTAAGCAGGGAACAGAGTTGTAAGGGAATCCGAAGTGAGGCTGCTAGAGGAGTGTCTCATAAAGGTAGAGGAAGGTTCTTCCCAGGGAGGTATGGAAGAGAACTTATATCCAGTCCATTGTTGGAACATAGAGAGTGCTCCATGTCCACCAAGTGCGAGGCGTAAGGCTTGGGAAGGTCTCCCCCCACCATTTCCAGCCAGTATGAAAGTTTTGAGAGATGCATGGCCAGATAATATACTGTAAGTAGAAGCTGGGAACATGCAGACCCCCATCATGTTCAGAACACATGAGTTTAAAGTATAGCGCAGTGGTTTAAGGCTCTGAGCTGCAAACCTGGAGACTTGGGTTTAAATCCCACAGCCCCCACTTGCATACTGTGTGACCCTGAGCAAGTCAATTAACTTCCCTGTGCTCGCAGGTCACACTTGTAAACAAGCTTTCAGATTAGTGTATCTCTCATGGTTAAACAATTGGGAAAAAAAAAAAATAAACTAGGGCCCATAGTGCCATCTTACCTTGCCACAAAAATGAGGAGATAGTTCTATGGACATGGGTAATCCACAAGTGAGGGAGAGCAACATTATACATCTGAAGGGGATATAATAGCCTGGGAAGAACATTCATTTTTAGAATACTCAACCTGCCCCACAAAGAAAGAGGCAGCAAGGACCAACATTCTAAGTCCACTTTAATGCAGCTCACTATTGAATCCAAGTTGTACTGACGCACCTTAAGAGGTGAAGTACTGAGATAAATCCCCAAGTATTTCAGTTTGTCCTGTTTCCATAACAAGCCAACATGTTCGATATCCACCTTGAAAGTGGCACTATTGAGGGGCATAACTTCAGTTTTAACCAGATTTAATTTGTAGTTAGACAGCACCAAATTGTGATATGATCTGTAGGGCAGCAGGTAGGGATGTAGTGGGAGAAGAAATATGCAGCAGCAGCAGCCACAGACACTGCCAGATATTTCCTGAAATTTCTGTGATATTTCCAGAAATATCTCCTGCTTTCTGCATTTCCACAGTAGGGGCAGCAGAGGGAAATTCTTCAGAAATTTCGTGAAATATCTGGAAATAGCTGACAATGTCTCTGGCTACTACTGTATGCAGTAGTATATCATCTACATATACCGATAATTTATAATCAGCCTGATCAAAGGAGATACCGGAGACCTGGGGAGAAAGATTAAGCTTACGGATAAGAGGTTCCAAAAAAACATTAAATAAGTAAGATGAGAGAGGATAACCCTGCCTGGTGCCCTGGTGAAGAGAAAAAGATGATGATAAAACCCCATTACAGAGTATTCGGGCTGAAGGGGAAGAATAAAGTACCTTGATCCATCGGATGAAGTCTTGGGGAATGCAAGACTTGGGAAGCAGTGCAAACAAATAGTCCCATGAAACCCGATCAAAAGCCTTTTTGGCATCCAGGGAAACCAGCACTGCAGGGATGGAGGAATCCCTGGATGCCAAAATGAGGTATGTTTGCTTCCTGAGGTGATCTGCAGAGAGCCTGCCTTTAACAAATCCCACCTGCTCCCTGCTAATAAGGGAATCCCACACTGACCCCAAGCTACAGGAAAAAATGTTAGCTAAAATTGTAATATCAACATTTATAAGCAATATTGGCCTGTAGTTGGAGACCATCAGGGGATCCCTACCAGGTTTAGGGAGAACCACAATGGTTGCCGCACTAAAGGAAAGGTTGGACAGGCCCTCATGGAAGATATAGTTATATGTGTCCAGGAAAATAGGGGCCACTAGATCTCTACAGGTTTTATAGAAATCGGAGGTGAAACCGTCTGGGTCAGGTAATTTATTCGGAGCTAAAGAGTCGATAGCCTGGGAGATCTCAGCCAGCAACAGCGGGGCCAGTCAAATTGCAAGAATGCCTCCAGGTAGTCAAGATTTAATGGAGGAAAAGGCAGAGCATACAGGTGCTGATAGAAGGTTTTATATGAATCCACTATGTCATGAGGAGAGGTGAGTAGGGTGCCCAAATTCCATTTGAATAGAGGAAACAGTTTTATCCATAGTTTGGGACCTCAACTGCAGAGCGAGCAATTTCCCCGCCTTCTCTCCCTGATAAAAGTACTTCACTCTGGAATGCAGTAACAAGTGTTCAGCCTTTTCCCCCAATAGAATATTGTATTGGAAATGGAGACTTTCTAACAGTTCCCAGTCCCCTGATGGACAGACCTGTGTAACTCTCTCCTCCAATTCCCGTATATGAGCTAGTAAAGAAGATAGGGTAGCTGAAAGCTGTTTTTTTCCACTTAGTCGAGAGCCTGATCAGATAACATAGAAACATAGAATTTGACGGCAGATAAGGACATCTTGGCCCACCCAGTCTGCCCATTTCCCTACCTAATGGATAAGCAGCAGATCCTAGTTAACCAACAGCCTACTTCTTCCTACCCCCATCCCCTAGAATTGCCTTATGACTGTCCCATGCATTCTTGAAATCCACCACTGTTTTTGACTCCACAACCTCCTCCGAAGGCCGTTTCATGCATCCACAACCCTCTCTGTGAAAAATACTTCCTTACATTACCTCTGAGCTGCCCCCCATCTTCAAATTGTGCCTGCTTGTTCTTGCACACCTCTTTTTCTGAAAGATGCTACCCTCTTGGACTTTATCGATTCCCTTAAGGTACTTGAAAGTTTCTATCATGTCCCCCCTCTCCCTCCTTTCCTCGAGGCTATACATATTAAGCTCCTTAAGTCTCTCTTTATATGTCTTCCGGTGCAGAACCTGCACCATTTTAATTGCCCTCCTCTGGACTGCCTTCATCATGTTTATGTCTTTGTGGAGACTGGGTCTCCAGAACTGCATGCAGTACTCCAGATGAGCTCTCACCAGCTGTATGTACAGAGGGATAACAACTTCCTGTTTTCTACTGGTGATGCCTCTCCCTAAGCATCCCAGTATCCCCCCAGCCCTCCTTACTGCCCTCTCATGTTGCTTGCCCACCTTTAGGTCATCTGATATGACTACCCCCTGGTCCCTTTCCATTTTTGTTGTTGTTGGTATCTCACCCCCCATTGTGTACTCTTCCCCTGGGTTTTTGTTTCCCAGGAGCATTACCTTGCACTTCTTAGCATTGAATCTAAGCTGCCACACAATTGACCATTCCTCAAACCTAGCCAAGTCCCTTCTCATCCTTTCCACCACACCTTGTGTATCAACTCTGTTGCAGATCTTTATGTCATCTGCAAAGAGACATACTTTTCCTTTCAGTCCCTCTGCAATGTTGCTTATAAAGACATTGAAGAGGACCAGTCCTAGTACTGAACCCTGCGGTACCCCACTAGTAACCCTTCTTTCTTCAGAGTTGACTCTGTTTACTATTACCCTCTGTGTCCTGTTCTCCAGCCAATTCTTTACCCAGGCTACCATCTTGGGACCCACTCCCAGGCTGGCTAACTTGTATATTAATCTTTTGTGTGGGACTGTGTCAAATGCCTTGCTAAAGTCTAGGTAGGCCATATCCACAACCCCTTCCTGACCTATTACTTTGGTCGCCCTCAGATGGCACATTTCAAGGCTCCCCATAAGATATCGAGCACAAGCATAATGGGGGAGTTAAGTTTCATAAACGAGAAAATAAAAGATTGAAGATGTTTCAATAAGTCCTCCGATTTGAATAATTGATTATTCAAAATCCACATTTTGTCCCTGGTTTTGAAGAGGTAAGATTCAACTGAAGAAAGGTAGGGTGATGATCCTAAAAAACTTTGGCCGAATAGTGGCATAAAAGGACCCCAGAAAGGTATTCCAACCCTATCAAAAAACAATCCAATCTAGAAAAAGAATTATAGGGTAAGGAATGAAAGGAATATTCCTGACTATCAGGGTTTAATGTCCTCCACATATCCACCAGGCCCACAGAGTCCATCAAATCCCAAAGAACCAGTTGAGCCAAGGAGGGGGCTTGTCTGGTCCTGCCAGACCTATCTAGAGCATTATTTTGAATGAGATTCCAATCTACCCCAAGTAAAATTGGGAGAGAGATCCAGGGAGCCAAACTGGAGGGTAGGATGGCAAAGAACTGAGAGTCCTCAGTTGTAGGACCATAAATAGCCCCCAGTATCACCTCTGTATGGCCTAGCAGGACTTGAAGAATAATGCATTGACCCTGAGGATTTGCAGCTTCCTGAAGAAGCTGAAAAGGGATCCTACGAGTTATAAGAATAGACACCCCTTTCTTACAAGAATCCACACCTGTACCAAATACCTGTCCCACCCAGGAACACCTGAATTAGAGAACCTGGGATGGGAGGAGGTGGGTTTCCTATAAAAAGGCAACATCAATATGTAATTTATTTAAGTGTAATAATACCTTGGCTCATTTAGTAGGTGACTGGGCACCCTTGACATTCCAGGTACAGAAATTATAGGCATTATAAACCGCCATACCAAGGTACTGAACGATGGGCGAAATGGAGAATTAGGTGCGAAAACCCCCCCAGCACTCCAAGGCGGAACAATCCTCCGGTGGTTCCTCCCCATCCTCTCCCCCTCCCCCCGTCCACCACTTCGAACATTAACATAACTCACAATAATCAATTCAGTACAACAGACTCAGATAGTATGAAGTACAAGGCATATGAACGATAATACAAATCCCCCATCCCACCCCATTCCCCATCAAAGACTCAAAAAGAAAAACAATATCTACCAAGATAACAGTTAACATCCCCAGTCAATTAACTGTCCCCTAACCAGCTTAGGCCCATGATGAAACAGAACACCCTAGCGCGAGCCCCAACCCCCCACAACTTATTAAGCTAAAGAATTTTAACTAGTACAAAACTGGTAAGCAAATGACAGTAAATACAAAGTATCACATACCCCAAGTAAAAATATCAACAACATTATACAAACTGCAGATTATGAACAATGATTATTTTACCCTCCAAGAAGAGGTCTCCAAATAGCAAAAACTGGCAGTAATCAGATATAATCCAATGCGTAAATCAAAAGAAAAGGATTGTAACCCAGGCATTCTCCTGATACAAAACTGTTTGACCCGGCCATCTGGCACATCCCGGAACCACTAGAGGAGCAGGGTCTCCAGTATTCGAGCAGAGGCATGGGGACGCACCACCAGGCTGAGCTCAATCCCCCACCCCACCCCATCAGGATCCAATAAAGGCCATGCTCCCAGGCAAGAAAGTATTTGAGATCAAACAGGAAAAGTATTAAACTGGTAGAGGGTAACTCGTATTAAAGTCTGGGGAGGGGCCCGTCAATACTCCCTCACAATATAGGCCAATAGGAGATACCAGAGCTACCACAGAAATGGCGGCCCAAGCACACACACCTCTGCAGGCAATAAGCTCCCTGCACAATATGTAGAGCCACAAGTGTTAAAAAAGGAGAAAGGACCATCCCATTGGCACTGAGGGTTGAGGCACTGGATGCCACACCTTGCACCATGCCAGTGACCCGGGTTTGGGAACAAGCCTGGGCTGTCGGAGGTTGGCAGGGGAAGAGAAGGATTGAGCATCTGTAGGACTGCTCTCCTTCTCCGGGGAGGGGTGTGTGTTGCCGTCGGTGGGCTGGCAGCCTCTGGTGATGGCTGGAGGCACTGCAGTGCACAGGCAGTCTCTGAAGGGGGACATGCTGGGGCTGATGCTGGGAAGAAGTGCCTGCGGTAGCGCGCGCTCCTGTCCCTTAGTGTCATTGCATGCCTCACATGTCAAGCAATGGGAGAACAGGAAAAACAGGGCACCAATCATGGCAGCATGATGTCCGTCTCTGAGGGGGACTCACTCAGTTCCAAGGGCGTGCAGCATTACTGGATCCGGTCCTAGTGGAGAGCGAGAGGGGGCTCTCCACCTCCCCACCACAGGGGGAAAGCCACGGGGGTAGGTGTGAGGCCCGGTTGGGAGCAGAGAAGTCCTTGGGATGGCGGCCAGAGACCGAGACAGGATGCCTGGATGAGAGGTAAGGCAGGCTGGTTGCCAGGGAAAAAAGTAATAACTAAAAAAAAAAAAAGGAGAAAGGGGAAAAACTGAGAGGAAGAAGAGCAGAGACTACCCCCCTACCCACTGCCTTCCTTTAAAGTGGACAGTACTAGGCCATGCAAAGAGGGTTCAGACATGCCCCCCCAACCAACTTCAAGAATACTGATACAGACAGGATAATCAACATTACTGTAAATGCCCTCTAGTCATCACAGGTCAACAAGTGAGCTAAAAACCGGCTAGAGCTGACCAGAGAGGTGCACAAGGTTAAAATTATCAGCCCATAAGATCTTGCAAGAGGCATGCCCCAGAACCCAATAAGAAAGCATAAGGAGAAGAGGAGTCAAGACGCATAAGGAGAAGAGGAGTCAAGACGCAAGCCTATGTAGTAAACAGCCCCAACCGCTCTAATAATCAAAACCAGAGACCTACTTGTCCCCTGTAAGTGACAGGGGAAATGAGCCAGCCAAGCTGGGAAAGGCCATGTAAGGAGACCCGTAATCGTATCAAAGAGTCAGATCTAAAGAAACAGAAAACTCGGGACCCAAGTGAACAGTAAGAAGCATAAGTCTTTACACTATATCCATCAGTCCAAAGGAAAGAATAATAAACTGGTAAATGAAAGTTCTTCCCAATATTCCAGGAGCTTAATGGCAAAATAAAACAAGAGTCCCAAGGTCCAGATGTAAACTAAAACAACAGCCAGCCCAGAGCTGACAACTAAACTTGACTTAAAATTGAACATTTTAAATAGGAACTTCCAGAATGGCAGCTCCAAGCACAAATTCAGAATGGGGCATGTAAAACTCACAGCCAGCGTGGAAAAGTTCCCTGGAGGATCCAGAGTCCTATGTATTGTAAGCCTATCTCACAGTTTTGCAGTAAGGGGCCCATCGGCACAGAGGCAAACCAGACACAGCTGTAACTTTACATTCTTCAATTTATTACTGCTGTAAGTAAATACCACAAATGATAAAATGAAAGTCAAATCCATTGTGCTGGGTAATATGACCCTCATTTAGGTGCTAGGAAAAGGTCGGAGAACATATTGGTCAGTTCCTGTTTAGCTTGGGATGCAGATTCAAAGGATTTTGCAGTACCCATGTAAGTTAGTTGAAGTCTGGCCGGGTAAAGAATCTTAAATCAGATTCCTGCAGTTATCAGTTTAGAAATGAAAGGGCTATACTCTGCTCATTTGAGACGTAACAAGCAGGGTAGGTCCTAAGTCAATCTGAGCCGGTTACCCCACCACAGTAGTTCCTTTGTTTCCCTTATTTTGTCAGAACGTGAACCTTGTACAGAAAATTCAGAAATTAAAAAAATTAAGGGACGAGGTGAAGAGTTTGGTGGGGGAATAGGTCTCAAGACTCTGTGGGTGCACTCAACTATTTACGTTGACCCATTGGGAGAGAGACTGGCAACCTTCTCACAAAATTTTTGAACAAAGAGGCCCTTCTGAACCCTCCAGTAGACCAATGAGCAGGAGATTGTTGCGCTGGGTGCGTCCCTCCAAATCTTCAATCTTCTCTTTCAATTGAACTAGCTTCCTTTGGAAGGACGCAGAATCTGGCTCATGACGAGCCCACCAGTCCTTGAGGGAACTAACCCTTACCGCTGCATCTCCTGTGTGCTGGGTAAGGGTTTCAGAAGCTTGCTGTAGAGCGGAGAGTTGCCCAGTAATGTTCATTAATACATCCTTAAGGGGAGAGAGCTTTCGGAGAAATCTCTCTTCCGACAAGGGGGTTGGCACTGTGGTAGATTTAGTGGAAGCCGTGATCTGGACTTTAGTTTTCTTGGTGGCTTTACCTTTCTCAGGCATGGTTGGAGGGGTGTGCGCAGGGCCCGCAGGCTGCATCTCCACATTCATGGTAGCAGATCCTCCTAAAAAACAAACCAAGCAGAAGATGCCAAGATATGCTGGTAAGTCGGCAATATATATAAAAACAAGGCACTCGCGACATTAGATGGGGTAAAATGAACTTAAAAGTCAAGCCAAGGAACGGAGCTGAGGTGGAATGCGTCTCACCTGAGTAGGCACATCACATGACCCCCAATTCAGCCAAATTTTCAAATTCGGTCCCTGAATATTTGATGTTCAGTATTTGTTATTTGGGCATTCAACTGGTTTGCCTATTCACCCCAAAGGTGACCAGATTTAGTCTCCTGGTGACTTGTTCTCCCCATATAAAGATTACAGGGTCTCCCACCCTTATCCCATGTCCCAGAGTAAACAAACTGCCATGTTGGCAGGCATATTGTCACTGTCATTGCATAACAATTTAAAAGCTTCCATCGCAATAGTCTCTCGTCACATGCCCAAACACCGGCATTCATTCTGCCAACCCACCCCCCACCTCAATCCTTGATTTCAGGAGGGTTAACAAAACTATAACCATCTGGCCAGTCAGCCCCCCCCACTGCAGAACATGGCTGTACACCCTTCTGTAACAGTACCTGTTTGAGTGAGTTTGCTTGTCAGACCATTGTCACAAGTCCACTCCTGTGGGGCAGGAGTCTCTGCATCACAACAAATCCCTCTTGTGAGGGGGGGAAGGGAATGGGGTCAGAGATACACTTTCTCCATGTGAGGGGATACAAGTACAGTCTTGGGTCTGTGTTGCTGAGGTAGAACTCCCTTGGCCACTGCACCACACACCAGAAAGCCACAGGCATGTATAGGCTTTGGGGGGCCCTATACACCCTATTACTGTGTCTTACTCCAGAAATGCAGCAGTCAGTTCAAACCCCCACAGGCTCCTCTTGAGACTGTTCATATTTCCTCCCCTCCTTTCATCATGAAGTCTATAAAGGTACTTCACTTTTGGTAGTGTTTTGGCCCTTAAGCGATCACATAGGTACTGTATAGTTTGAACAACTCTTAATCCAGGCAGCACACACAAACGACATAGGCAGGATTATTTTAAAATAAGCCAATGGCTTTACTAATTAAATGAATTAGAAAACAGTAAATAGCATAAAGGCAAAATAATTTGGAGATTGGTTACGGGGTATTGAAAATAAAAGGAAAGTATACATAAAAACCTACACTTTAAACTCTGAGGTTAAAAGTCTACCTTGAGTCCTTAGTTGAAATTTTGAAGTGCAAAAGTGTCCATAGAAGTGTGGTAGTTGAAGTCTTGGCTCTCAGTGATCAAGAAGAAAATGTCTCTGTCCTTACAACAGACAGGCAAAGAGGGTCCCACAAGCTTCAAGCAAAAAGGCAACAAAAGGCTCAGATACCCCTCTGCACCCTGGTTTTAAAGGGGTTCAAAAGGGCAGATCCAGTGGACAGTGGCTACCCTGCGATTGGCTAGAAATTCAGTTTCTATGGTTACCCAACTAATCAAAGTTCAGTAGTTAATTACAATTTTATTCATTTATTTATTTTTATTTATTTATGACTTTGTTAACCGGGTAGGTGCACTGATCCCAGGGACCATTTTCAGGCAAGACCCGGGCCATGTGAAGTGGTGCAGGATAAATCTAAACAACAACACATAGCAAAAGAGCATGCAACACAGCATAAAAAAGGTTACAATAGTACATCTGAAAAATACACAAAGTGGCAGTAGTTAAAGGACACAATAACAGAAGCAAGGCAAAACATGTCTCAATGTGTACCGGATAAGTAAGTACAAGAACCTACTGGACTAGGAAGAGCAGCACTGGGTGGAAAAGAGAGCTGTCAAGAACCAAACAGGTTAATTGAGGTACACCAGAGGCTAAAAGTGATGGCAGGTAGGTGTGTGTGGAGGGGGGGGGGATGGATGGAAAGGGGGGGATGAAGAAGGGGAGAGGTGGGTGGACAACAGTAAGCAGAAAATGGATGGGAGGGGGACTAGTAAATAACACAGATATGCAGTTTTCGGAATATAGAAAAAAAATGTGAGGTTAGCCAGCTTAAACCAGATTTCTGGGGGATAGTCCAGCCTCCCTGCTGGGAGATAGTTCTAGTTTAAACTGCACTTAAATACAGTCAATTAAGTAAATGGTGGCCTATTCATCTGGTAACAAGATTAAGTCACTGCAGATCTCTCAACACAAAGGATGCCCAGACATCCCAACTCCTCATGAGGTCCTGTCCTATCACAAGTAAATGGGCCTACCTGGCCTCCCAGCTAGACTTAATTATTCTTTTGTCTCCTTTTAGATAATTTAATTAACTCTAGCTTCTGCTAGCAGCAAAACAGTTTTCCTACCCAGTAACAAGAGTTCCAACATTATTCTAGGGCCCATGTACCTGTACCCATCATCCCTTGCACTTAAACTGGGCCACCCTGGCATCTGATGCATTTCTCACATAAAAAAAATATTTATAAAACATGACCAAAACAAGATGGTATGGCCTTACCTCACCACAACCATGATGTAGCGAGTTGTAATAGGAGCCTTGTTGCAAGGGAGGAAGTGGAGCAGGAGGAGTGTCTTAGTGACACTAGGTAGCCTGAGTCAATCAGACTGCTTAATGTCACTGAGATGCTCCTCCTGTCCACCCCCTCCAAACTTACAAGCTAGCTCACTCAAGCAGGTACTGTTACAATAGGGTGCACAGCAGTGCACTGCAGCAGGATGGGGAGTTGATTAGCTAGTTTGTTTTAGTTGTGTTAGCCCCCCAAATCAAGGATTGGAGCAAGGAAGGCAGTGGCAAAATGGATGCTGTTTATTGGGCATGTGGGGAAGAAGGGACTGACATTATGCTAGAAACTTTTAAATTGTTATGCAATGGCAGTGTTTGAGCCAGTGACAATATGGCATTTTGTTAATTCTAAGACACGGAATAAGGAGGAGGTGGGTGGAACACGTTGTAAACTTTAAATGAGGGGGATGGGTTGCCTGGAAACTAGTCTTGGCCACCTGTGAAAGGGGCCGAAGTTTTTTTTTTTCAGTGTGACACTTTCATGAATATGAATATCTGACAAATAGTGGGTTATTCAGAATTCCCTCCTGAATATTCAGAAAGATCATTATGCAATGTATTCAGGAAATACTATTAATTTCTCACACACCCTAATTAGAACGATAATGTAGCAAAACCTTTTACTGGCTTTAGACATGATGTATATTACTTGTTTGTCCCTCTTCAGGTAATATGTGAGTCATGATGATTTTCAAAAGGTCACATCTGGCGTAACTTGACTTGCGCCCCCAAAAACTCTGTAAGTAGCAAGTTACACCAGCAGTTACGACATACGGTATTCTGCAAAGCGGCCTGCGACATGCCGCAGGCTGCTTGTGCCAAAGTGGACTTACAACACCAGTCACCACTTAAACCTCCTGTGACATGGTGCTAGGGGGTTTATGGCAGCAGTTGCGCCCTGTTCTGGAAGGGCAGCAACAAAGTCCCTCAGGGAGCTACTCTACAACAGCCCTGGGGGAAAACTGTCAATGTAAGTTACACCAGCATATAGCTGGTGTAACTGTACTTATACCCCCGAAGGTTGCCTGCTTGTACAGCCCACCCATCCCTCCGATGAGATGCCAACCTCCCCCCTACACTGCGCTGACCCCAAATCATGAATGTCTGCAGGGCTCTGCTGCCCCCCCATGCCCCAACCGAGAAACATCATGGTAATGCCCCCCCAATACCAAAATGCCCCACAGGGCTGCAGCATGCCCTCAATCCCCAATGCAGGAAGACTAGCATGGAGTACCCCAACAACCAGGAACAGAAGGGAGCAGGTACTGCTGGATGCCTTCCAGGACAGCTTCCTGCTGCAAATGGTCACTGAACCAACCAGGTTAGGGAATACCCTTGACCTTGTGCTGGCAAATGTGGACTTTGTGAGAGAACTTACAGTGAAGGAACCGCTGTCAGGGAGTGACCACCACTCAGTATGGCTCACATTGGATATGGGCAAGGAAGAAGTGGAATCTGGCACAAGAGTGCTGGACTTCAGGAGGGCCAACTTTGGGAGGATGGGGGAAGTGGTAAAAGGGAACCTGGCCAGAATTCAATCTAGTATGGACACTAACCAGAGGTGGGAGCTCATAAAGCTGGGAATAGTGGAGGCAACCAAAACCTGCTGCAAGTCCCAGAGCAAGAAGGCTAGGTCTAAGAAACCAAGCTGGTTGAGCAAGGAGGTCATGGAAAAGGTAAGGAGGAAAAGAGCTGCCTTTAGGAAGTACAAGAAAACAGGGAGAGGGGAGGACAGGGAGGAGTACTTGACTGAATCGAAGGAGGTGACAAGGGCAGTAAGGGGAGCCAAGGCATCTATGGAATTCAGGCTGGCACAAGGCATTAAGAAGGGGGAGAAGGACTTCTTTGGGTACATCAGGGAAAAAGGAGCTGTAAGGACCACATAGTAGGATTAGGAAGGAGGGTGGTTGGGTGAAGCAGGTGTAATAGGCAGAAGCACTAAATGAGTACTTCTGCTCAGTATTTACTAGAGAGAAGAGGGGGAGTGACACCCAAGTGGGGAGAAATGGCAAAAACAGGGGGGGAGAGGGTGACAGTTGGGGAAACCATGGAGGGCAGAGTTCGGGAGGGTTTGAAGGCACTGAGGGTGGATAAGGCGCCAGACCCAGATGGCATCCACCCCAGGGTACTGAAGGAGCTAGCAGAGGTCCTTGCAGGACCTTTGGCAGACCTATTTAATGCCTCACTACATTCGGGGTGTGTACCTCAGGACTGGAGAAAGGCTCATGTGGTGCCCTCCACAAGAGTGGCCCCCAAGGATGGACTGGAAACTACAGACCAGTGAGCCTCACATCCATCATGGGTAAGCTAATGGAGACTATCCTGGAAGGAGGCTGGTGGCCCTCCTAGAAGCCAAAGGACTACAGGACAGCAGACAGCATGGCTTCATGCAGGGCAGATCACTGCCAAACCAACCTGGTGGAGTTCTATGACTAGGCTAACTAGGCAACTGGACAGGGCCATGCAGTGGATGTCCTGTCATCTGAACTTCAGTAAGGCATTCGACTCAGTGCCGCATGGAAGGCTGGGAAGTAAGTTAGTAGGCACAGGGGCAGGTGCAAAGCTGGTGAGATGGGTAGGGAACTGGCTTCAGGGAAGGCAACAGAGTGTGGTGGTGGGTGGGGAGCTCTCACACCCAAGGGTAGTGATGAGCGGTGTTCCACAGGGCTCGGTGTTGGTACCAGTGTTGTTTGGGATATTCAATGCAGACATATCATCGGACATCAAGAGCGAGATCAGTCTGTTTGCTGATGATACCAAGGTAGGAGCAGTGGTGGATGACCTAGGGGGTGCAGGGGTCGCAGGATGATCTGGCAAAGCTTGAAATCTGGTCAGACACCGGCAATGGGGGGTTTAATGCCAAAAGTGCAAGGTGCAGCATTTTGGGATGAAGAGACCCAAGGAGGAGTTCACCAGCTAGAGGATGCAGCTAGCCCAGACTGAGGAGGAGAGAAGGACCTGGGGGTGCTCATTATAGGGTCAATGAACAACTCCGGCACAATGTAGGAAGGCAGCTGCAAAGGCCAACAAAATGCTGGGTTGTATTGCAGGGGTATATCCTCAAGGAGGTGATTCTGCCACTGTATAGGTCATTAGTTAGACGCATCTGGAGTACTACATGCAGTACTGGCACATATCTGAAAGAGGACATTAAGTTACTGGAGGGTGGCAGCAGGGGCAACAAAAGATGATCAAGGGGCTGGGGGACTATCATATAGAGAGAAGGCTGAGGGAGTTGAACATGTACTCACTGGAGGAGAGGAGGGACGGGGGGACATGATTGAAACCTTTAAGTACATGAAAGGAATAAACAAGACAGGTACAGAGGGGCTGTTCAAAGTAAGAAAGGGGAGGGAAATAAGGGGCCATGATATGAGACTGAAGGGAGGAAGGTTCAGGAGGGAGATGAGGAGACACTTTTTTACAGAGAGGGTGGTGGCTGGGTGGAATGCGTTGCCTGCAGAAGTGGTATCCAGTAGAACAATGGACTGCTTCAAAAAGGGATGGGACAGGACAAGGGGGAGGGCCAATGAAGGGGAAGGGTGGAATTGAGGGGCAGCTGCAGAATAAGGGGTGCTAGCTGCACATTCGAGCAGACTTGATAGACCTCTAGGCCTTTATCTGCTGGCAAATTTTGTATGTTCGTAATTGCCCCACAGGGCCGCAGCATGCCCCCAATCCCCAGTACTGGAAAAATAGTGCCACAGGGCTGCAGCATGCCCCCAATCCCCAGTACTGGGAAAATAACCCTGCAGGGCTACTCACGGCCCACCCAAGCCCCGATCCCCATATGCATTCTTTAAAGTCCTGCAGGGCTACACGCCCCCCCATGCCCCGATCCCCAATGCCAGCTGCCCGTAAATGGCACTTCCTGTAAAAATAGAAACAATATACATACCCTAACCTGTAGTCCCTGGTAGTCCAGTGGTTCCCCCACCCGGCAGGTCCAGACCACCCGCTCCCCGGACCCATCCCCAGCCAGTGACTGGCACATCCCACCACTCACCACCACGCTGCAGTCATCGACTGAGCTCTGTATAGTACATACTGTATATCGTACTCAATGAATGAATGACTGGCCGTGGTAGTAGTAAAGCTGTTACACATTGCCAGCTGGGGACGGTCAGGGGAGCGGAGTGGTCTGGCACGGCCGGGTGAGAAGGTGGGAGGCCACCAGACTACCAGGGATAACTGACTTGCTCAAACGGCACTGCAGGCCTGGTCTGGGATCGGGGTCAGGCTTGGGGGCGTGGACTGGCCTGGGCGGGCTACTACTACTACATTAAGGGGATTGATACTGGGGCCGCTAGCCCAGAGGGGATCTTTGTTTAACACAGCATTGGGGACTCAGGGAGGGGAGGGGGTCTAATAGCCCTGAGGGGCTTGTTTTTATGCATTATTGGGGGATCCGTTGCAAGGGGTCACATAGCCCTGATGGGCTTTACATGCTTGGGGACTGGGGCTGGCACTTGC
Organism: Neoceratodus forsteri; assembly: GCA_016271365.2. NCBI lineage: Eukaryota > Metazoa > Chordata > Ceratodontiformes > Ceratodontidae > Neoceratodus > Neoceratodus forsteri. The sequence goes on from CM028133.1 coordinate 784,487,073, forward strand.
ACCATTCTTGTGTGCATGCCGCAGACCAACCGTTCAGGTATGCCCTCTGTTTGGCGTACCTGCGCAGCTGGCGCAAGTCGCAGGACTTAGTCGCGGGGACCCTGCCCCTTACAGAATTGAGTGCAGAGTCCTTGGTGCAACTGCACCCCTTGCATGTTGCAACTTGCTTCTAGAATCAGGCCCTATGAGTTTGGTGTAGAGCATCCTGTATATGGTTTAGTTTTTTATCACAAGTGAGGGGAGTACAGTTGATGCTGATTTGTTGACAGTGACCTCCTTTGTTTTGGTGGTGCTGATAAGCATGCTGGTATTTGTTTTTGTCCAGTTTAGCAAGTCACTTAGGCCTTGCTGGAAGGAGCAATTGGATGAATTTTTTTCACTGAATCAGATGGTGGTGTTGTCAGTATAGATCACTGATCAGTTGAGCATGCACTTATCATTTCACATTAATAAAAACATTCATGAGCAAAGTAATGTTCCTTGTGGTTAGAAGTGGGCTAAGTGGGAAAAAGTCACAAAAAGTACAGATGCGCTTGCAGGCAGACTTCAAGGATCAGCTGCTATAACTGGCCCATTACATCGACAAATATTTTAAAGCAGTGAAACACTGCATTAAGGAATTAAATTACTTTATTGCGAGGATGCACAAACATTACCCTGGCACTTTGAGGGAACAACCCCTCTTTATCGGGGGTGGAGTCACCAGTAGCATTGCACCTTATTTATGGTGTAATTAAATCACATTATGCATTCAAATTACCATTTTTCAATCCAAGTATATACCTTTTACAACTCAAACCCAATATATATTTAAAACACCAGACAAAAACATTCCTAAGTGCAATGATGCAAAAAAACACATACATGTCTGATCCCCAATCAAGCTAACATTAAATTACAGAATTCTCAATTGCTTAAAGTTCATGCTAAGTAACTATGTAACTGCTATGGAAAAAGTCACCTTGGGAATACCTTCACAAAGTTACAACACTTCATGAAGTGCTCTGCCATGCAAAGTGCTGTTTCGTGAAGTGTGAAGTGAATAAATTTGCCTGAATTTCACCAGCATAGTTTTTCACTTTGGGAGTGAAGTAAATGCAAAGCTGAAGCAGAGATCCAAAAGGAGGCTAGATGTAAACAACATACCATCTGACGGCAGGAGCTCTCTGCATTAGTCAACATCATCCCACGTCTAAGTTTTTGCTGCAGTTTCAGCAATAACTGTAAAGAAAAGCGTGCATGTGTCTAGAAGTAGATAACTTATTTCAGATCACCCCGCAGTGATGTAACTGGATTTGGGGTAAAGCAGTTTTTCTTACTGTTACACTGTAGTATGCTCTATTGTAATGTTCATGAGTCTACCGATTGTAGATTTGCCTACCTTTGTTTTCAGTGCTGTACTGTAATGCAGTAAACTTTTAAAAATTAAGGTTAAAAAAATGTGATGGATGTATGTATCACTTGTGTGCCATAACGCAGTAAACTTTCTCAAATGCATCAACATTTTTAAAATAGCATTTAAATGTTTTGGTGCATTTTGAATGATGCAGGTGCAACCTAAAATCAGAAATCAAGTCTGCATAATCTGCTTTGACTATCCAGCCCTTATTATTTTGTGTTATCAATACCTGCACCAACTTGACTCCCCTTTTTATCCCAGCTCACCCTGGTTCTGGAAAAGTAGGCATATGGCCATAATCTTTGTCCTCTGGGTCTAACTAAAGATTTTGAAGCCCTAGGCTTTACATGATGTTATAACAAGTTAAACAAAACACAATCAAACCATTACTTGCATTTTTTTTTCCTTTTTTTTCCTTCTAATTACTCTGACTAGGTTATAAACCCAGCAACTTCTCTGGAATGGATATCATTAACTGCAGGTACTGTGGAAAAATTTTCAGAAGGAGAGTCTTGCAGGATTTAGGACACTGTCCTACATGCTGGGCCTTTGGAGATCTTAGGGCTCAGCTCCGGGCAGCATGGGCAGAGATTGCATGCCTCAAATTTCATATTCAAGAGGAAATACATTATAAGAACCACCCGCCATTTTCCCAGCATCCAACAGAAAAACCTCGACCGCAGAGGGTAGTTTGTCCAGGAGGTTGGCAGGTGGTTAGGAGAGGCAAATCGGGTGCCCCATCACTCTCTGCTTTCCAACATATTACCTCCAAAAACCATATAAACACTACAAACAGGTATCTGCCTCTATCTCTGAAATCAAACAAAGAGGCAGAAGACACTGCAGAGCAGGACACTGCAGCACAGGAGCTAGCACAACAAAACTCACCCAAATCAGGAGCCAAAACAAAAAAAGCAAAAAAATCCAAAAACTTCTGATCATAGCAGACTCCATGATTGGGGAGTTGATACCCATCTCCAGCCAGGGTAATGGTCAGATGTCTCCCAGGTACATCAGCATGGAGAGACACTGACTGCATTACTAAAATTGTTCACAAAGCAGGAGAAAACATTGATGTCCCTAGTACACATAGGGACTAATGATCCCATCCAGCGGTCAGTTGAGACCAAGGAACACCTGACCAGGCTGGGTGACAAACTATCATCTATTTCAGTCCATCTCCTTCTCTGAGATCCTGCCAGTCTGGGAGAGGAGCAGATGGCGGAAAGGTCAGAAGAAGGAGATAAGGAGCTAAACCATTGGCTCAAGGGCTGGTGCCAGGAAAAGGACACAGATTTGTGAAGGGAACTGTAACAGTTCTGGGAGTGAAAGTTCTTTAAATTTGATGGACTGCATCTGACTAAGGAGGAGTCAGTGCATTGGGGCAGAAGTTTGGCGTCTTTGCAGAATATTTAAACTAGCAAATGGGAGAGGGTGCAGCACCCCATCGTCGAATGGGAAGAACACCCTCCCCCTCAGCTAGTGGCCAAACAGGGATTCAGCATGTTTGCTGTTCATTTGCATCACCAGGTAAGAAAAAGGTTTGTCTCCCCATTATCGACGCACAGGGGTAATGCCAAACTCCTCACCCAACAACTAACACACCAAAATCTGGCCAATGGAAAATCATGCACACAAATGCTCACAGCCTGGGAAATAAGATCCCAGACCTGCAGGCAATAATGTCAGAGGCTAAACTGGACATAGTAGCAATTAGTGAGACGTAGTTTACCAGTAACCACACTTGGAGACTTCAGTACCTGGCTATGTATTGTTCAGAAAGAGACGAGGTGCAAAAATAGGGAGGAGTGGCCCTGTATGTCAATGAAAATATCAAAGTTACAGAAATTCAGAATACACATAAGGAGCCAGAAGAACTGTGGGTCACCCTGAAACAGGAAATGGGACAGCCATAAGAACTGAGGTTGTCTACAGGCCCCAGACCAGGGAGGACATAGACACATTACTGTTAGAAGATATACAAAACATGACAGCTAAGGGAGGTTCTGATAATGGGAGACTTCAACATGCGGATACAGATTGATCAATACCAGCAGGAACATCTGCCAGAACTAGACACATAGTGGATTCCCTGGGGAGGGCCTCAAACAACTGGTACAGCAACCCACGAGACAGGGCTATCCTAGATCTAGTACTGACTAACAAGGAAGGGATCACAGATCTCCAGGTAGAAGGTCACCTGGGGGCCAGTGACCATCACATGGTATGGTTCAATTTGGCTACTACATCTAAATCATCCCATTCCAAGACAAAAATATGGGACTTCAGAGGAGCTGACTTTGATAAGATGGCCAACAGAGTTAAGCTAGCCCTGGCAAAAAGAAACACAGGTGAGGGGGTACAGGCAAAGTGGGCAAGCATTAAGGATGCAACATCCCATTGTGTTAGACAGAAAAGGAAGTGCAAAGAAGAAGGAAACCACTTTGGTTCTCAAATACAGTAGCAGAAAAGTGTCAGAGCCAAAAGGCTGGCCTTCAGGAAATATAAAGGGAACACAACGGATGAAGATAGGGAAGCATACCAAACTGCCCTAAGGGAAGCAGGGAAGGCAGTAAGGCTGGCAAAGTCCCAAACTGAGGAAAAACTAGCACGAACAGTAAAAGAAGGTGACAAGACTGTCTATAGATACATTAGTGAAAGGAGAAAGTCCAGAGGGGGTATTGCTAAGCTTAATGGAGAAAAGGGAGCATGTGAGGAGGAGGACCCTGTAAAGGCATCTATCCTAAATAGATACTTTTGCTCAGTATTTACTGAAGAGAAGATAGGTCAGGGCCCACAGCTCAGCATCATGGACACGGGGGGAGGGAGGTGAGCACTACTCCCTTCACAAAAGAAAGGGTCCTACAAGAGCCTGCTAAGCTCAGGGTGGATAAGGCAATGGGACCTGATGGCATACATCCCAGGGTACTTAAGGAGCTAAAGGTGGAACTAGCAGAGCCATTAGCAGAACTGTTTAGTGAGTCTCTGAGCACAGGAGAGGTCCCAGAAGACTGGAGAAGGGCTCATGTGATCCCGCTCCACAAGAGTGGTAGCAGGGAGGAGGCAGGGAACTACAGACCAGTCAGTCTTACCTCAGTAGTGGGCAAGATTATGGAGGCACTCCTTAAGGAAAGGATAGTGCCACACCTGGAATCCATAGGGGCACAGGATCCAAGACAGCATGCATTTACAAAAGGAAGGTCCTGTCAATCTAATCTCATAGATTTCTTTGACTGGGTAACCAGAGTGGTGGACCAAGGGGGAGCAGTTGATGTCGCCTACCTTGACTTCAGCAAAGCTTTTGACACTGTTCCACATAGAAGATTGATAAATAAGCTGGGTAGGCTGGGAGTGGGTCAGAAGTTGGTCAACTGGGTGGCAAACTGGTTGATGGGCAGAAAACAGAGAGTGGTGGTAAATGGTATACAGTCAGAAGAGATGCAAGTCACAAGTGGGGTACCTCAGGGATCAGTCTAGGGGCCAGTCCTCTTCAACATCTTCATTGGTGACCTTGTAGATGGACTAGAGGGTAAGGCTTGTCTGTTTGCAGATGACACCAAGATCTGCAACAGAGTAGATGATCCAGATGGGGTGGGCAGAATGAGAAGAGATCTGGATAAATTAGCAAAATGGTCAGAAGAGTGGCAACTGGGATTTAATGCAAAGAAGTGCAAGATCATGCACATAGGGAAGAGAAACCCTGACGCCACCTATAGGCTGGGAGGGGAGTTGCTAGCAGTCACAAAGGAAGAAAGAGACTTGGGCATCATCATCACTGAAACAGAAATCATCCAAGCAGACCTCTAAAGCAGTAGGTAAGGCTAGGGGTGTTAGGGTGTATTAGTTAGGGTATCACAAGTCGTAAGAGGGAGGTAATAATCCCTCTTTACAAGACACTGGTTGGGCCCCATCTGGAGTACTGCGTGCAGTATTGGAGGCCACACCTTCACAAGGACATTAAACAAATTGAGGCAGTCCAGAGAAGGGCAACCAAAATGGTGCAGGGACTGCATCAGAAGACATATGAGGACAGATTAACAGAGCTCAATACGTATACCTTTGAGCAAAGGAGGGAGAGAGGTGATATGATCGAGGCATTCAAACACCTTAAGGGCATTAACAGGGTGAAAGAGTCTAACATGTTTAAATATAAGAAAAATAGCAGGACAAGAGGACACAGCATGAGATTAGAGGGGGGCCGATTAAGGGGGAATGTGAGGAAATTCTTTTTCACAGAAAGGGTGGTGGATGCATGGAATGACTTACACAAGAAGTGGTGGCTATGAATACAGTGCAGGGCTTCAAACAGGCATGGGATAGGCATAGGGAGCAATACAAATGACTATGAATAGATAGGCCACTGACAGAGTAAAGGCCGATGGCACATTTATAAGGTAGAAAAAAGAAATGGGCAGACTGGATGGGCCTTGCGGTCCTTATCTGCCGTCAACTTCTATGTTTCTGTGTTTCTATGTTTCTATGTGAGGGTACAATCTGAGGCTCCGGAGAAGCAAGGCTTTGTGTTTGGGGCCCATGCTGAGACTTTTCAAATGGGTACATTCACTAAATACACCAGGTTAAGCAGTTTTACCAGGAAGACAGAACACAGTTGCTCTTCCAGGGGCTTCACCTGTACCACCAGCCCACCCCCAAAAGTACCACTTTTCATCCACCTTTCCTGCACCTCTTCTTATCCAACTGCCATGCCTAATGTATCCACTCTTTTTTAATGTGAAATTATTTATCTTGGCACAAATTAACCTTAAAAATAAAAGTACAAAAATAGAAATTACATCACTATATATATATATATATATATATATATATATATATATCTTATACATATACACATATATATACACTGTATACCTCCCAGGCAGTTAAAAGCACAGAAGTTTAAATTAACATAGAAACACAGAAAATTATGGCAGAAAAAGACCAGAGGTCCATCCAGTCTGCTCAAGTTCCCTATAATCCCTGGAACCTATTGTTACAGTAACAACTGAAAAAAGCTAAGCAACAAAATAGTCTCCCTTTGATTGAGAGTCACACAGCAAAGCTCTGTGAAACAGAAAATGCAGTGCTGATTAGAAGCACCTCCCAAATCACACACAGCATCAGCTTAGCAGCAGAAGCGAGAAAGACAGAAAAACTGTCTAATAAATTTATCTAAAGTCATTAATTCAACCAAAATAAACATCTCCAGTGCTACACTATACTGAGGAGATGGATGATCTGTGATTAAGAGGATGCAATGAAAATGAGTTCAAAAAGGCACAACTCTGAAGATACTGAATGAATAGATCCAGAAGCAAATGATTTGATACATTTTAATGGACCAACATAGATGTAACAACAAGAACAAAGTGCTCTAGCTTTCGGACCAACCAGTCCTTCTTCAGAAGCTCATGGCAGTTGTTTAGAAAATACAATACTTATAACAGCTAGATAATGCAGAGAAAAACAGAAAAAAATCCCCATTGGTTTAAAATACTCATTTAAAAAAAATTATAAAAAAAAACAAAAAAAAACTGAAGATGATGTCAGAGAAGTTTAACAGTACAATACTGCCTTCAGTCCAAAGAACCTTGGGTTCAGATGTGCTTAGTGCAACACACATACAAAAGAATCCTACTGCACATAAATTTAATTGACATAAGATAACACTGCTGAAGCAGATAACTCCCAAATCAAGCCATGAGTGTCACAGTCAGTATAAGGATGTGATTACTGAAAGGCAACCCCCACCCAGCTTAAAGACAAACTAAGATAGTTATAGGGCTCATGAAATTACAATGCATGCATCAAAGACAAGAATAACCAGTAAAGTTGTCTAAAAAAACATCAGTGCACATTGTATGATGTGTAAAACCTAGCTGGACATGTCACCCAGCTGTATTCTCAAGCTAAATAAAAGGCCCAAGAAATTACAAAAACCTCAGTACTATATAAATGATAATTTAAATATAAATTGATAATATTAGTGTCAAACAAAAAACTCTAGTCGAGGAACCTCAAGGAATTAAGACCATGCAGCCTGATATGTACTGATGTCAATATATACTGAGAACGTAGCAACTTGATGTACCACAAGTGAATGAATAGCTGAGAGAAGACTGAACTCCTTCACTTTCTATCTATGCCTGCAGTGAGCAGACACTAGATCTCCATCCTGTTTGAATGTATCATGTGACTAGTTTAGACTGCAGACTCTGTAGGTCACATGGTGCACTCTGGTTTCTACTTTACGGACATCAATGTCACCTCCACAAACATCACAAGCTGCACATAAAATTCACTGGCAAAGTATCTTTCTGAAATTACTTGCAAAGTTATTGACAAAATTGACTAGGGTCCATGAACACGTCTTGAATATTCACAAAGATAGAGACATAGACCATGATGGTAAAAAAAGACCAGAGGTCCATCCAGTCTGCCCATATTCCCTATAATCCCTGGAACCTTCCCTGAAACCAATTGTTCCTCTGGGGTACTAATCCTCCCTGTCCTATCCCCTGCATTCTCCTCCCTGGCCTTGTTGCCCCAGGAGAACACTATTCCCTTCATTCTATCCCATGTCTGCTTGAATCCCCTGACTGTGTTTTTACCTACCACATCGGCCGGCAGACTGTTCCAAGGTTCCACCACCCTTTCTGTAAAGAAGTACTTCCTCACGTCCCTCCTGAATCTCCTTCCTGTCAGCGTGGCTCAGTTGGTAGCACATCCGCCTCTGGACCAGAAGGTCGTAGGTTCTTGTCCCACACGGGGATTGAACTTGCACCTAAAAATCGCTGGCATCCGAGTGCAGTATTGGGGGGTGCTGTACTGCTGGGGTGTGCCGTCCTTTGGATGAGATGTTAAACCGAGGTCCCTTCTGCCCATCCTGGTGTTGTCCTGGTGGGTGTCCAGGTGGAAGTAAAAGAACCCAGGGCACTCTTCGAAAAGAGTAGGGAACATTCCCGGTGTCCTGGCCAACATTCCCCTTCCCATAAACCGGTTCATGCAATTATCCAGGCTGTGTGTGGGTGATGATGTGTGATATGGCCGCCACCACACATTCAGTCACTTCACTACCAGTCTAGCATTGCTTGTAAAGTGCTTTGGATGTATGAAAAGCGCTATATAAATGCTGATTCTTCTTCTTCTTCTTAATTTCCACTCTTGACTACGTGACCTTGAGTTGGTATTCAGGGTAAATAATTGAAGGTCTCTATCATACCTCCCCTCTCCCTTCTGGTTTCCAGTGAATACATACTTAGTGCCTTGAGGCGCTCCTCATAGGATCTGCCCTGAATCATTTTTGTTACTCTGCACTGCACTGTTTCCAACCTACCCCTGTCCCTTCTAAGGTGAGGGCTCCAGAACTGGATGCAGTACTCCAGGTAAGGCCTCACTGGGGATATGTAGAGGGGATATAGCATTTACAGTATTTTCTTGTACTATCAGTACCCCTCTCGATACATCCCAGCATCCTGTTAGCCTTGTTATAGATCTTGTTACATTGGCTCTTTTGTTTAAGTGAGTTACTGATGATAACTCCTAGATCAAGTTTCTCTTTTGTAGTGCTAAGTGGCACCCCACCCATCCAGTATTCTGTCTTGGGGTTTCTTTTCCCTAGTGCATTACCTTATACTTTTTGGCATTGAATTTTAACTGCCAGACATCTGACCACCCCTCTAGTTTTTGTAGGTCTTTCTGTATATCCCTTATTTCCTCATCACTGTCCACCCCCAACATAATTTTGTGTCATCTGCAAAGAGACACAGCCTGCCCTGGATTCCTTCACCAATGTCACTAATGAACATTTTGAAGAGGACCAGACCCAAGGACAGATCCCTGTGGAACCCCACTCTTAATCTCCCTTTCCTCTGATTTAACCCCATTGACCACAACCCTCTGCTGCATCCCATCTAGCCAAATACCCATACAGTTCATTACGGTTGTAGCCGCACCCAGGTCTTCCATCTTTTTGAGCAACCTTTTGTGTGGTACCAAATCAAAAGCCTTGCTGAAGTCAAAGTACAGCAGATCCAAAGCGTGGCCCTGTCTACTTGCTTGGTCACCCAGTCAAAATAAAAATCAGATTAATCTGAAAAAAACCTTCCTGCCATGAAACCATGTTGTTTACTATCCTGGAGCCTGTTGCTCTCTAGGTAGTCCAGGAGGTCCTCTTTGATTAGTGATTCCATCAGCTTCCCCACGATAGAGATCAGACTGACAGAACTGAAGTTCCCTGGTTGCCCCCTGCCCTCCCCCCATGAAGTGGTACAACGTCTGACATTCTCCAGTCCCTTGGAACTTCTCCAGATCTACAGTAAGTGAGCTGTTGAACAGCCCAGATGGTGGTTCAGACAGTTCTGCTGCTAATTCCCTAAGTATCCTTGGCTGCAACTCATCTGGTCCTGGGCACAAAGATGGCCAGTTTGTGTGACTGCTATCAACTTTACCAAACTTGGTATTTATGGTGCTACACAGTGAGTTCAAGATGACAGCAGGATTTTGTTTGGAGAAGTTCAGTAAGGGGGCTGATCCTTAAGCACTGGGGTCGGTGATGTTTTTGACTTTATGCCATCAGTTCCTGGTATCACAATGTTGTAGATGTCCAAGCTGGGTCTGGTTATCTGTCTTCTTTGGCATTCTAGTTTCCCTATGTATCTTGTTGTTTTTATAGGGATAGTTGGCTATTTAGGCTTGTTGTCTCCTTTGTATAAAGCCCTTATATGGTTCTGTGCAATGGGGTCATCTCTCCGTACACAACAACAGCACAGCAGTGTACCACGCTGTAAATACAGCAGATACATTGCTGGCACTGAAACACAATGCCGACAGGAATGTCAGCGTAAAACGCAATGGACTTAAGTATTCTGAGCCCCCCTTCTGCCACAGAGGGTTGTGCCCCAACTCCCCCATTAATATAATTAACTCCAGGGGAATTCAACACGGGGGTGTGGAGAAACACCAGCAGGGGGGAAAAAAAACAATACTGCACAATGCGGTCTGCAAAAGCCTGGGACCGGGATTCGAGCCTCGGTCCACAGACGCAAAGCTGCCCTGCACTGCCGCGGCTCATCCCTCTGAGCCACAGTGGCTGCTGGGTGGACCACCTCCCCCAGCAGAGGTCTTCACCTCTGGGTGACTCCTCCCCTCCAGCCTTCTGAGACAGGGAACAAAAACCATGTGTGCTACATTTCTGCCTTGCGGTGTATTGTACTCTGTTGCTATACTTCCCAGCGCTGTATGCACTGTGTGGTTTTCACTATGCTGTACCTCATACAGTGAACTGACCCAGTACTAGTTGTGTGATCCAGGTTTTCAGAGGTCTAGGGGTCTGATCCTTAAGCAGAATCTTATGTCTGTTGTTGGGTTCCTACAGAGAGCATGCTGTTCAGCTTGTGCAACCCAAATTCCTCATCATCAGTTTAGAACACTAGAAGTTAGCTTTCCAGACAGAAAAAGGTAAAACAGTATGTGGGATTTGTAAAAGGATGCTAGAAAAAAAGAAATACCCAAATTATTTGCATTTTGTACATCTCTCCAAACCATGCACATACTCTCAAGCCTTATTCCCAGAGCAAGGCACAATGAGTATGGAAATCCTTGTGTAGGTAAGACTGGCAAGGCTTCACCAGAACAGACATTACCTGTTAAACAGACTTGTACATCTAATCCAGTTTAGACTTACAATGGCAACATACAGACACGTGGTCCATCCTCTTTGGGACTCCTCAGTGTACTGCAGTTATAATCTCAACTAGGCACCTTGTCAGACCACTAGGCAAAGACAATGTATTTTCTAAGTACACGACACACCTTACTGGCATACTTCACAATATTGTCCCCTATCACTATTACAGTATGTTCCTAATACCCTGCCCTGCTTCTTTCTTCAATTCCTCCTGTATTGTGGAAATCCTTGTGCTTGATCCCCCAGCAGAAGTTCACACCATCCCAGTGGCCACCTATTTTCTCAGCTCATGGCTGATACCAGTTTTTGATGGGCACTGGTGGTGGCCTTTGCCCCATCTTAGGATCCTGTACCTGTCAGTTCCTGCCTATCCTAATCCAGTCTTCTTCCCTAATATTGGAACCCATCTTTCTGGTTCCCCTCCTGTGACCCAGCCCATCCCTCTCTCACAACTTCTTCCTGAATGCTGCTAGTTGCCCCTTGTGCATACAAACCCTGGCCTAAAGTACTGCCACCATTTTGCCAGGGTCACAGACCAACCCACTTATGACTGTTGGAATGAGCATATAATTATAAGCATGAGCCCCACAGCCTGAACACCCACCCCTGAGGCAGCACCTGAGAAGCAGCCACTTTGCTGGATGGAAGCTCCATTCCCCAACCGCAGCAGCAAACAGCCCAACCATCCACCCACCCCTGAGGCAGCACCTGAGAAGTGGCCACTTTACCACATGGAAGCTCTGTTCCTCAACTGCAGCAGCAAATAGCCCAACAACCCACCCCGAGGTAACACTTGAGAAGTGGTTGCTTTGCCACATGGAAGCTCTGTTTCCCAACTGCAGCAGCAAACAGCCCAACCACCCATCCCTGAGGCAGCACCTGAGAAGTAGCTACTTTGCCGCATGGAAGCTCCATTCCCCAACCGAAGCAGCAAACAGGTACTCGCTCCAGCTCCTCCAGGCTCACACTGTGCCTGCTAGTGGCTCAGAATTTGAACTTGCCACCATTTTGCAATTATTTATTTATTTTTATTTATTTATTAAATTCTCAGATTACAAATACCTTTGAGCAGAAACTGCTTGTTTACAAAGGTTCCACTCCAAAGGATGAGGGTCAACATACACACAGAGGTAGTAAAAGAATGCACAATAAACAACTAAAACAACTAAAAGAAAAAATAAAGATACTTAGTTATAATATACTTTGAGATAATATTCATATAACGAGCTGCTTGAGTAGACAGCTGGCTGCGGTAACAATAAGAGATAGAGGGCACCATAAGCAGTTAGTATTGCAGGCGTGCGACCGGGAGAGGAAGTTGGCAGGCTAATGGGCCACTGTCCGATGGTGGTGGAAAATGTCTTGTACCAGTGGAGATGTGAAGCAGGAAAGGAGTCACAAGGAAGGCCCGGTTCCAGAGGGAATGAGACTGGGAAATGGCGGGCTGTGAGACATGAGTGAGCTGGGAGGTGTTTAGAGAGATCTCTGTTCAGAGAAGCAGTCACATTGAGTGGTAGAGGTGAGGTAAAGTTTGAGATTCCTTTTGAAGAGTCCAAGTGAAGTAGAGGAAAGTGCTTCTTTATTGAGGGAATTGAACCATTGAGCAGCTCTATAGATAAAGGACTGCTGACCCATGGAGGTACGACATCTGGTAACCTGAAAGGTTAGAGATTGGGCGCCACATGTTTGTTGAGTGCCACTGTAGGTAGTAAGGAGTGAGCTAACACCAGGTGGCATAAGACCGAGGAGAATCTTTTTGGTAAGTAAGCAGGTCTGGTATTGTATTCTGCTGAGTAGGGGTAGCCAGCTGGCCTGTACATAGAGGTCACAGGTGTGAGTTTGTCGGGCTGCACCCGTTAGTAGTCTACAGGCTTTGTTGAGAGAAACTGAGATCCTGTGGAGGGCACTTGTTGAGGCAGAACCATAGATGGCAAGGCCGTAGTCAATGACAGAGGTGACAGAGCTGTAGATGGCTAGTTTAAGGGCATCCGCAGGCATACAGTGCTTGTGTTTGTGTAGTAGTCCAATCCAGATATTGCGGTCTTGGCAACAGTGTCAATATGCCGAGTGTAGGAGAGGGTACTATCCAGGGTAATACCAAGGTACTTGAACTCCTTGACATGTTCGAGTGGGTTCCCAGCGTGGTTCTTGATGGTGAGGACAGAGAGTTGTGCCTGCTCTGTCAGTTACAGAAGGACATGGCTTTAGTCTTGCTGTGGTTCAGGACAAGTTTATGAGAATTGAACCAGTCTTCGATGTGCTTGAAGTCGAGCTGCAGCTGGGATTCAAGGACTGTAATGTCATGGTGGCTGGAAAACAGGACAGCATCATCTGCGTATAGTAATATTTTTTGGTGGCAGGCACTGGAGAGATTGTTGATGAAGAGAGAGAAGAGTACAGGGCCCAGAATAGACCCCTGGGGAACTCTGGAGTGGACTGGTTTCTCATCTGAAGAGATCCCTGCAATCCTTACACGTTGGATCCGATTATCAAGGTAGCTGGTGAACCATGGAAGGGCATCGCGGGAGATCCCAATGGAGGACAGTTGCTTGAGCAGTAGGGGGTGGTTAACTGTGTCAAATGCCTTGGTAAGGTCCACAATTCTCTTTGTCAAGCGTGGCATGGATGAAGGTTGTAAATTCCAGTAGTGCAGTGGTGGTGCTATGCCCCTTTCTGAAGCCATGCTGCTCTGGGCAGTGTACATTGTACTTATCCAGGAATTCAACTAGTTGGTCCAACACTATTCGCTCCAGCGCTTTAGATAGTGGGGGGAGGAGTGAGATAGGTCTGTAATTCGTGTGCAGCATCCTATCTCTGCTTTTGTGAACCAGTGTGACAGTGGCTTTCTTCCAGAGAGAGGGGAAACGGCCCAATCTAAGCGAGAGATTGAAGATCTTTGTAAGTGGTTCTGAGATTTCATCGAGGACTTGTGCCAGCAGTTTCAGGTCAAGGGAGTCACCACTGTACCCTTGTTTGCTGATGGCCTTTTGAATGTATTTTCTAGCTACTTGTGGTGGGACCTCCTTAAAAAAAAACTTTGGGGTTGTACATTCTAGTTGGGAGATAACTTGGGAGGAGCTGGAGGGGAGGTCGTCGAAAAAATTTGGTGGAAGGACACTCTCCAGGTTTGTAAATGCATTATTAAAAGTGCTGGTGATGGTACCTAGGTTGAGTGTAGGAGTGCCATGAAGGTTGAGCATAGTGGATGGTGCTTTAGGATCCTTGCCTGTGAGTTCTTTCATATTGTTCCAGAATTTGTTTCCCTGGCCCCAAGAGTTGGTCAGAGCCTCTTTGTAACAGCTGCATTTAGCATTCCGTATTTTTCGAGTGCAATCATTTCTGGCTGCATTGTATAATTGTATGTTTACTTGCGTCGGAGTTGCATGAGCACAATGCCAGAGATGGTCTCTGTGCTTGAGCAGAGTTAAAAGGTCAGTAGTAACCATACCTCTCAACTGTCACACATTATGAGGTACATCACTCATTTTACCTCTCAGAAACCCTTTGTCCATCATGGGGAATGTGATATTCCACATTCCCCACTAAGACTTTAAAGCAGAAATTCATAATAATCTATTATGCTCAGTTATACAAAAACATTATGAACATTAGTGCACTGATAGCTATAGTGTTCTGATCTTCCAGTGCCATGTTAGACGATATGTCACACATTTTGCTCATTTGTCACACATCGTGTCACACATTTTGGTGAAGAAAGGTTGAGAGGTATGGTAGTAACCCAGGGGTTGGTCTGTCCTTTGACCTTTATCTTTTTCACTGCTGCATAGATGTTACAGGCTTCATTGAAATGTTTGATAAATAGGTCCAGAGCTTTGTTGGTGTCACTGAGGGAGTCGAGCACTGCCCAATTCAGCCTGGTTAGATGGGATTTTAACAGCTGGAGGTGCCCTTGTTTGATAACCCTGGCATAGATAAGCTTGGGAGGGGGCTTGTGGTATTTGTTTGACCAGGAGCAGATGACAGGCAAGTGGTCACTTATTGTATCCGGGAGTACAGAAACACTGGAGATGCATTCAGGGTGGTTAGATAGAATCCAGTCTAGAAGCGTAAGGGAGCCTGTCCTATAGTTACACCTAGTGGGGGCATTGACCAGTTGAGTGAGGTGATGAGCCGCAGCTGCATCCTTATAGGTAGCGGCCTCAGTGCAGAGCCAGTTAATGTTAAAATCACCCATGATTATGGTTTTAGAGTTATGTTGCTGGACCCTTAGATATTCCATGATGCTATGGAAGTCAGCCATCTGGTCTCCTGGGGGTAGGTAAACTGAGATGACAGTGAGTTCCTTGTTATGTGCACCAAGGAGGATTTTGATTGTGAGGACCTGAGAGGTTGCTCAGGCTGGGGATGGGATGATGTGACCCATAAGGGTATCCTTAAGATAGATGGCACAGCCCCCACCCCATTTAGCAATCCTGTCTTGCCTGAAAATGCAGTTGCCAGGGATAGAGACTGAGGTATCAGGGATTTTAGGGTTTAGCCATGTTTCCACAACTGAGAGGACATCAGGGTTGTGCTGTAGGACCCATGTTTGGAGGAAATCAAGTTTGTTGAGGATGCTGCAGGCATTGATGGATGCCATGGTGAGTGTCCCTGTCCTTCTGCTTGGTGCCACTGCTGGCTGCCAGGTGGTCCTGGGTTGGAGTGAACATTCCCGAGGCAGAAGCAGCATAAGGAGAATTTGTAGTAGAAAGGATTTCAGCATCTTGTAGATACCTGGTGGTTAAGTCATAAGCCAAAAGAAATTATCAACAGCTGAGGTCCAGAGTCACAGAATGTGTTAGAATTCCTGAAGGTGATGAACTGTGCCTGCGCATATGCAGGATGTGAAATCATTTTGTCTGCTTGCTTCTTTGTCATTCAAAGAGGTTGTTGAAAAACCCACATACAGATCATGGAGCAGGTCAGACGAAAATGTGGATTCAAGCAGGACCTAGAGTCACTGAGTTTGTCAGACTTAGTTGCTTGACTTATGTTTTGCTTGGGATAGCTTCCAAAAAGTTGATTTTTAAATGAAAAATGCAGATACCTGGTGATGATGTTTTGCAGAAATCCAGTTCAGGAGACTTTCACGGATGTAATGAGCAAGAATGGTGTAGTTACTCCAAGCAGAAAACCATGTAAATCCACAAAAACTAAGCTACAGACACAGACAAGCAACCACCACACAGACCCAGGAGGCGGAGCAGGTAGATTAGCCACTGAGCACTTTACATTGGGACATTAGAAAGCAGCTACAGGACTTATACCTTAGTCTTTGCTAGTCATTGTGTTAAGCTTGCTTCCCACAGCTTTAATTTATAATTTACTGCAGTAAGCCTGAATAATTTACAGCCAGTAAGCTTAAATGATATATAACATTAAGCCTAAGGAATGTACAGCACTAAGCCAATTTTATAGCAGAACAGCACAGTGTAACAAGTGATTCTTCGGGTTGCAGCATTTTACTGTGCCTGTATAATCTGAGCTTCTCTCTCTCCCCCCTTCCCTTGCCTAATACTTTATAATTAATTTCTTCCCTCTGCTTTTCCCCACAGCCTGACCACCCACCCCTGAGGCAGCACTGAAAAGCGGACACTTTGCCACACAGAAGCTCCATTCCCCAGCTGCAGCAGCAAACAGGTACGTGCTCCCGCTCTTCCAGGCTGACACTATTCCTGCTAGTGGCTGATCCCACCACTGTGCTAGCACAGTGGCTGCCCCTCAAACCCTTGTTCAGCTCTACTCTTACAGGGTCACATGGTCATGTGACCTTATTGGTGTGTCAAAAAAATCTGATCACCCTAGGTGCCCATTAGCACCTTATCAGTTATCACCACTACGTGTCACCAACCACCCTAAAACCTCATAGCTCCCAAATCTTTTACACAAGTCCTCACTCCTGAAGCACTACCACCCTTATCCTTTTCATCTGCATACGGTAACTACAACCCCCCAGTTTCCCCCACTCCACGTAATGGCCCCATACGTCGCATGCCTGCTGCTCCTCCTTCTTGTGTCTTCCACACCCTCATAACTTCCCCTACACAAGAAATGCCTCCCAGGTGTCAATCCTCCTTTATTGTCCACCCCTCTACCCCCTCCGCCACATGCTCACCCTTACACACCCAATCTCTCTGTCCACCCAGGTCTTCTCCTTGTCACCCTAACAAAACACATATCCCTCCTTCTCTCCCTTCATCACCCCCCAAGAGCCCCCAATCCCCACTCCCTACTGTTCACATCCAAGACACATCTCCTGTACTCCTTTCTACTCCTTCTCCTATTGATCTCTGGAGATGTTGAACTCATCCCCGGCTCTCCATGTGTCACCTCCCAAAAGGACCTCCATATTTTCCACATCAGTGCCCGAAGCCTCCTACTTCTATTTTTATTTATTTAAAAATGTATCACCAGGAGGGCACACTGAGCTGAGGCTCGTTTCCACGTGTGACCTGGGAAAAGGGGGAAAATACAGCCAAAATACTGTTTACATACAAATAAATAAATATACTAGCAAGTAAAAACATCTGACATTGCAGCAACAGGGGAGGGGGAATGGGACATTCAGTAGTACATTGTAAACAGGTAGTAAATATAAGCAGGTAAGACATCTGACAATAGTAGCAATGAGGAGAAGGGGACGTGGACATTCAGCAGTACAATAATATAAACAGACAGTACAATTAAACATTCCAGTCCATAGAGTGGAACAGTGATTGTTAACAGTTATAGTGATGTGGCTTGGCATAAGCAAGCAATAAGACACGACAAGGTGCGGATTATGGCCTGATAAGAGCACGCCCCAGGTGCGTCATGAGGCACAAGGCGCTTACGCCGAGTGCCTTTAGCACCTGGGAAGTGTTTTATCAGGCCATAAACCTACACCTCGAGTGTCTTATTGCACTTACGTAACGGGCACACAAGTAATTATTAAAGAAAAAAAAAAGAAAAAGAAATAAAAAAGTCCGAAATATAAAAATGGGGCGTCAATCCTATGTATCCTGTTTGTACTTTTGTATGTTCCCATTAGTAACACAGGACATTGTTGTAAATAGGCAAATTAGCCCAACAATTGTTCCCTGTATAAAAATAAACTTTTAACAAACAAATAGTAAAAATAGTTCCACTATTAAAAGGAATGCTTATTGGCAGCAAAGGGCTTCCTACCTATTCCTGAGGTAGAAAAATAGCACACAGTATATGGAAGGTCACACTTCCTCCAGAAGTCCTAAACATTTAATATTTTTCATTTTTTTTCACATTTATTAGTTAGCCTAAGTGTCTGAGGACTGACAGACTGCACACTCAGTTTCAGTCAGAGCAAGCAGGAGCGAGCATTTCTGACTTCAGGTGCTGTGTGATGCTTCTTGTGTTAACCCCCTACCCCACCCCCACCCCACAACAAAATACACAATCCTTTTTTCTTTTCTTTCTAATCTATGTGTCTTTCATTTACTGAGTTGCTTCAGAGTCCTGCTTCACTAACTGAGCATGTCGCTTTGTGGCCTCAGTACAGAGCCGTTGGGCTGTGGAGAGTGGAGATTGCTCTCCTCTTTGTTCCTTGAAATACCAGTCACAGTTTCATTTTTTTTAGTTTATAACTTTACGTGTTTCATGTTTGAGGATGGAAGATTGCAAGGAACGTGAAAATGAGACAGGAAGCATCTGGTGAAACTGAAAGCCAACTACAGTGCTTCCCGTTTCAGCGGTCACAATGTCAAAGGTATTTCACTTCACGTCTTTTTAACAAGAGGTAAAAAGAAAATAATGTTACATTTTTAATTGTGTCTGTGGAGTCTGAATCACAGCACTTGTATCATGTGAAAGTCTAGATGGGGTGTCAGTGGCAGTGTAGTCAGGAGAGCTGGGGGGGGCATCCTGTAGAAAGACCGAAGGCGGGGGCGTTCCCCACGTCGGTACTGCTAGAGAAAAAGTTGCCGGAACTGCCGCCAGGTAGCGCCAGTCCTCATTGTTTGAACCTGTTGCAACAGCTTCTACTCGAAGTAAGGTCAGAGGTTGTGAACAGCAGGCAGTAAATGATTTGGAACAAGTGAGAATGGAGAGATGGGGTGAAAAACAGAGACAAAAACAAGGAAGTTTGGTTGCCATCACAGAGAGGGGGGAAGAAATTAGGGTAGGAACTAGAAAGGGGATAAATTAGATGAGACTGGGGGTGGGTCATGAGGAGAGAGATTAACTGCAAGTGCAAACGTGGGGAGGGAGTTTGTGAAGGAGCGAGGAAAGCAATAGGAGAGGAGGCTTGACAAAAAAAGGCAGGATGATAGAGTGCCACAGTTTGGCCAGGTGGCAGGAGAAAGCGGATTGGCCTTTAGAAGTGGATCTCCTAGGATTAGTTAGAGGGTGGAGTCATAGCTATGGAGAGAATGAGTGGGTGGGGGAGTAGTGAAAATGGTGAGGAGAGATATGAAAAAAGGGAACCAAACCAGAATTTGGCAGTGAAGGAGATACAGTGGGAGTCTCTCCTGTCCTCAAGAGAGAGGAAGGAGAAAGAGAAGGAGTTCTCGATGCCTTACAGGGGGCATGCCTCAAGCAGCTAGTGTTGGAACCCACTAGGGAGGGAGCAATCTTAGACCTGATACTCTCAAATGGGGACAGAGAGAGGATCTCAGATCTCGAAGTGGGTAGCCAACTGGGAACAAGTAACCACCAAACAGTGTGGTTCATGATAAACACAGTCGCAGAGTCAAGCCATACAAAATTGAGGGTACTGGACTTTAGGAAGGCTGACTTTGTCAAAATGGGAGAGTGGCTCAGAAAAGCACTAGCAAACAGGCAAGAAGGAGGGGTGGAGGAACAATTGGGAAACATCAAAACTGCCATTACAGAGGCAACAAACCTTTGTGTGAGGCAAATACAGTAAAACCCCATTTATCCGAAAGTCAAGGGGGACATGAAAAACATTCGGATAAACGGGGTTTCGGAAAAGTGAGGTTTCAATTGAAAATGATGTGCTCCATCACTCACAGGTCCAGTTCACTTTCATATAACACATAAGTCAGGTTCACATTCATTTTACGGTGCTGTAATGAGTTATGGTAAATCTATTGTTTTACAGTGAGACGTGGAAAGTCATCTGCACTACATGTACAACTCGTAGGTCCAGTTCACTTTCGTTTTACAGGCACCAGTCATAGGTCCGTTTAGTTTCTTTAAGCAAAACAAACCTCAGCACTAAACCTGACATCCCATACAATCCTGCTTGCTGCTGCTGGTAAGTAAAACTCACTGATTTCACTCTGATTGTCATGAGATTTGAGTAGCAAGTTTTTGGGTGGTCTGCTGTCTCTGAAAAGGCATCGAGTCTGCACTGGCAATCAGAAAGAGAGCACGCTGCCTGCGATCAATCACTTCCTCATCTGCTTGTGTCTGGTTCAGCATTTAACTTTGAAAAGACAACCTGTGCTGTATTACGGCCAATAGAGAGAAAATCGACATCTACAAACAGCAGCAGAAAGAAGGCTCACTGGGGTGAGAGGGGTTAACAAAAGAGGCATGAATGAGAAGGATTACTGTAACGAGGGGTTGAATGAGGTGCTAACTGCCAGCACATACCAAGCGCTAACTGCGCTGTCACCTCGGCTTAACTATTCAGGACTGAAAGACAGAAATGTAAGATGTTGGGGACAAGATTCAGTTTCAGCTGTTCAGTAAAACCCTGTTTATCCAGGGGACAAGACTCAGTTTCGATAACTGAGAGTTTTGGAAAAACAGGGTTCGGATAAATGGGGTTTTACTGTAAATCAAAACGAAAGAAAAAAACACTGTGATACTCAAAAGAGGTGGTGGGGAAGGTTAGGAGAAAAAGATAGCATTCAGGAAGTATAAGGAAACACAGAAGGAGCAGGACGGAGAACTGTACCAGTTAAAGCAGAAGGAAGCAGGGAAGGCAGTCAAAATAGCAAAGGCCCTAACCGAGGAAAAGATATCCAACTCGGTTAAGAAGGGGAATAAAACCTTTTATAGGTACATTAGGGAGTGAAGAAAGACCAAGGGCCGGATAGTGAGGCTTAATAGAGGGAAGGGTGGGCAGAGAGGGACAGTGAAAAAGCAGGGATATTGAATGAATACTTCTGCTCAGTACTCACAAAAGATGAGGAGGGGGAGGTACTTAATCCAATCAATAGAAGCACTCTGGATAGGGGGGTTGATACCAGTCCTTTCACAGAAGAAAGGGTTCTGACAGAACTCCTAAAATTCAAGGTGGACAAAGCAATGGGGCCTGACGGGATTCACCCCAGAATTCTAAAAAAACTACAGGGAGAACTAGTGACACCACTGACTACTCTTTTTAACAAATCATAGGAGGATAGTGTGGTATCTAAGGACTAGAAGAGGGTGGATGTGATTCCCCTTCACAAAAGTGGGAGGAAAGCAGAGGCAGAAAATTACAGACCTGTTAGCTTGACCTCAGTGGTAGGGAAAATGATGGAATCACTTCTGAAAGAAAGAATTGTTGAGTACCTAGAGGTCAGCAGAGCACAGGACCCAAGGCAGCATGGATTCACAGTGTGAAAGTCATGACAGACGAATCTAACAGATTTGACTGGGTGACCAAAGAAGTAGACCAGGGAGCTGCTATAGACATGGCTTACCTAGGCTTTAGCAAGCGTTTGACACAGTCCCACACAAAAGATTAAGTAGGCAAATTAGCCAGCCTGGGATGGGTCCCAGGGTGGTAGCCTGGGTTAAAAATTGGCTGGACAACAGGACACAGAGGGTAATAGTAAACGGAGTCCACTCCAAAGAAAGGGGGGTTACTAGTGGGGTACTGCAGAGTTCAGTACCGGGCCTCGTCCTTTTTAATGTCTTTATAAGTGACGTTGCAGAGGAACTGGAAGGAAAAGTATACCTCTTTGCAGACGATGCAAAGATTTGCAACAGGATTGATGCACAAGGGGAGGTGGAAAGTATGAGAAGGGACTTGGTAAGGTTGGAGGAATGGTTAAAAGTATGGAAGCTTAGATTCAATGCAAAGAAGTGCAAAGTAATGCACCTGGGAAACAAAAACCCAGAAGAAGAGTACACAATGGGGGGGGCTAGTATTAACAACAACAAAAATGGAAAGGGACCTGGGGGTAGTCATCTCAGATGACATAAAGGTAAGCAAGCCATGTGAAAAGGCAGTAAGGATGGCTGGGGGGATACTGAGATGTATAAGGATAGGCATCATCAGAAGAAAACAGGAAGTTGTTATCCCTTTGTACAGACAGTTGGTGAGACCCTATCTGGAGTACTGCATGCAGTTCTGGAGACCCCATCTCCACAAGGACATACACAGGATGGAGGCAGTCCAGAGGAGAGCAACTAAAATGGTGCAGGGTCTGCAACAGAAGCCATATGAAGAGAGACTAAAGGAGCTTAATATGTATACCCTTGAGAAAAGGAGGGAGAGGGGGGACATGATAGAAACATTCAAGTACCTCAAGGGAATCAACAAAGTCCAAGAGGGTAGCATTTTTCAGAAAAAGAGACGTGCAAGAACAAGGGGACACAATCTGAAGACAGTGGGAATGGCTCAGGGGCAATGTGAGGAAGTATTTTTTCACAGAGAGTGTGGTGAACGCATGGAACAGCCTTCCTGAGGAGGTTGTGGGATCAAAAACAGTGGGGGAATTCAAGAATGCATGGGACAGACATAAGGCAATTATGGTGGGGGTAGGAAGAATTAGACTGTTGGTGAACTAGGATCTGCAGCTTATCCAATAGGTAGAGAAATGGGCAGATTATGTGGGCCAAGCGTTCCTTATCTGCCATCAAAGTCCATGTTTCTATGAGTTGTAGAGGTCACAGTGATGAGAAGAGAGGGGGAGCATCAAGTGAAAAACAGCAGAAGGAGTTGTATTAGGTGTCCTACCCAAAATGGATGCCCTAAAAGTCTGGCTTATCCAGCACCCTGTAGAGGTCCTATGTGTCTCTGAGTCCTGACTTTCCTCTCACACCCAGTCACAGAGCTGGCCCTCCCAAACTTTACACTCCACTTCCAAGACCATCGAAAACGTGTCGTCGCCATGTACGTCTGTAGCTCACTACCCTGCTCCATCACCTTCCAATAAGCAGTCCATAAATCCTACGAGATTCTTCTTGCTTGTCTCACCCTTCCCTCCACTGTCCCTGTCTACATAGGCACCCTCTATGCAGCTCCCAAACTAGCCCCTGAATCCCTCCTTTTGTGCCTCGGCTCAATCATCCACCTCTCCTCTGACAGTGAATTGCTCATGTTTGGGGACTTCAGCATTGACTGGCCCTTCCCTACCTCCTCTCACACCAGAACCTCTGTTGAATCACTCAATCTCACGCAGCTACTGAATGAACCTACCGAATACAACCCTCTCTCCTCCAATCATACCCTTCTTGACTGCATCCTTTCCTCACATCCTCATCGAATTTCCACCGCAGGTGTACTAAATGACGCAATCAGTAATCACTGTATCACTTACTGCACCAGGAAAGTTCCCCTTCCCAAATCTTCTCCAAAATATCTCAGTTTCTGCTCTACCCATAATCTAACTCTTCACCTCCTCCTGGCTGACCTCAAGTCAGCTAACTGGTTCCCAGTCTTCTCAGCCACTAATTTAACCATGCTCTCATGCAATTCTTCACTATCATTACTGGTATCTGGGACCTCCACACCCCCTCTCTGCACCACTAGGGTCAGATGTTTTCACCTTCCCTCTATCTCCCCCTTTATTCTATTGCTATGCAAAATTCAAGACAAAACCTGAACTAAATTCAAATCCTCCAAGAACCCCACTGACCTCCACCTCTATTGCAAGTTCAGAAACACCTGCACAAAAGCAATACGTCATGACAAATATGAGTATTTCAAATCTAACCTCACATCCTCCACTAACCCTTCTTCCTTTTGAAGCACAGTGAAATCCCTCCTCAACCCCTCCTGCCAAAGTACCTGCCCCTACACCCCCACATAATGGGTCCTTTGTTTCAGACCCCACCTCAGTCCCTGAAATTCTAAACCAATTCTTCACATCTTGTGTGCTATCGGACCATCCTGTGCCTCCCTACTCCCTTCCACCCTCCGATGTGTTTACCCTCCATCCCACTACCCCTCAAGAAGTTTTCCTCGCCCTCTGCTCCCTTAACCCACACAAGTCCAGACAGCCTCCACCCCAAGTTCCTGCACCTCTCAGCTCCAGCTATACTCTCCCCCCCCACATACTCAACCTCTCTTTCCTCATCAGCTCTGTCCCAAAACCATGGAAGATGGCCAAGGTCATCCCCCTTCACAAAGATGGTGACCCTCAATCCCTGGCAATTACTGGCCTATTTCCCTGCTCCCCTTCCTGGCAAAGCCACAGGAGTCCATAGTTCTGACAGTATCCATGATCTTCGGCTCCCCTCAAAAACTGCCCAAGCTCCCTCCCCACCCCCCGCCTAGTTTCACCACGCTGGATACTTCCACTCTGGATACTGTCACCTCATTCAAAGAACTTGGCCTCTGGTTGGACCAACATCCCAATTACTTGGTCCACATCAACTCCCTTTGTTCTAAACTGTACCTCAAACTTGGTGTGCTCTTTAGGAACGAACTCGCCATCCCCCTACATATCTGCTGTGACTTAATACACAAGACTATTGTCCCCCTCTTTGACTATGGGGACATTATCTACAACTCAGCCCCCGCCACCTCCCTCTCTAAGCTTGACACTATGCTCAACTTCTTTTGCCGATTTGCCACTAACACCCCACCATGAACCCATCACTGCTCACTTCTCTTCTCACTGGATCTCACCTCCCTCTCCCATAGGTGGTAAGTCTACTCACAAGCACCTCTAAATGCTGGTTCAACCTTCTCCCTCCATACCTCTCTTCCCTCCTCTCTGCTGCTGCTAGGCCCTCGTACTTTCTTAGATCCTAGCATTCCCACTCCTTCGCCATCCCACACCAGCGATCAGTGACTGGTTCCTCTGCCTTCTCTCACCTCCTCCTCCACCTCTGGAATCAACTACCTACTTCCCTCCATGACATCCGATCCCTTCTGGCCTTCAAATGGCAGCTCAAATCCCTCCCCCCCCGCACCTGTCAACTCTCTCCTCCCCTCCTCCCCCACCCCACAATCTGTTCAAGCCCACCCCTGCACTACCCTCACCATAAAACCTACCTCCTTTCTTAACTCATTTCCCAAACCTATTCATATTCCCATAAGCTCTATAATATGTTAATTACTTAACTCGATGATCCAGCACTTACTCTGTGTCTTCACCCTCCATTCTAGTTGTCCAATTGTTATATGGTTATGTATATTGTATAAGTATGTAAAAAAAACTGCCCTTATCGCCTCAACTGTACCTTGTATATTGTATATATACTTCTGTATAAACCCCCTCTGTTTGTATACATTCACCCAGAAATGAGTTTCGGCTCAGTGTGCCCTTCCTGGTTACAAAATTTTAAATAAATAAGAACTATTATTAATGTGTACTGTATACAGTACAATGTGTACATACTGTAGTACATTACTATATCAAAAGCCTCAAAATATTGTATGCATACACAGTATGTTATCAACAGTGTTATTCTATTAGCTATAAACATGCATATTATGCGGACACACACTACACTGTAGGTTAAGCACATTACAGCACCACTAAGGGTTAACACAAAATAGTGAAGAGAGAGAAAAATACTTTTAATTTTTCTAAGACTTTGCTAGGGTCTGCATTAATGTTGTAGGAACTCAAACACATGTTTATCATTTCTCATCCATCGCTTTGACTACGTTATAACTTCTGCAGACAAAACTGCCTAGTTGTCAACTTAATTAAATACTAAGACTGGGTAATGAGGGAACTGGATAAAGGTCATGCAGTGGATGTGCTGTATTTAGACTTTAGCAAGGTCTTTGATTTGGTGCCTCATGGGAGGGTGGGGGTAAGTTGCAATATGTGGGGGCAGGGACAAAGATGGTAAACTGGACTGTGAAATGGCTGAAGGGGAGGCAGCAACAGGTGGTGGTGGGGAGGGGCACTCTCTTCCCCAAGGCCAGTGACAAGTGGGGTGCCGCAGGGTTCAGTCCTGGGTCTGGTGTTGTTTGGGTTATTCATATCAGATATCTCACATGGTGTTAGGAGCAAGATCAGTCTGTTTGCCGATGATACCAAGATAGAGGCAGTGGTGGATGACATAGAGGGGTGGCAGAGGCTACAGGAGGACCTGATCAAACTGGAGGAGTGGTCAGAAAAGTGGCAATTGAGCTTCAATGTGAAGAAGTACAAGGTTATGCACTTCAGAGCAAGGAACCCAAGGAGGAGCTACCAGTTGGGAGGGGTTCAGATAGAGGTCACAGAGGAGGAGAAGGACCTGGGGTGATCATAACAGGTAACATGGACAAATCAGCTCAATGCAGGAAGGTGACAGCTAAGGCCAACAAGATGCTGGGGTGAATTGTGAGAGGAATCTTATCCAGAAATAGGGACATGATCCTGCCACTGTACAGGTCACTAGTCAGGCTACATCTGGAGTGCTGCAAGCAGTTCTGGCATCCCTTTCTGAAGAAGGATATCAGATTGCTGGAGGGGGTGCAACATAGGGAAACTAAGATGATCCAGGGGCTAGAGGGCAAAACCTATGAGGACAGGCTGACTCAGATGAATATGTACACCCTGGAGGAGGAGAAGAGAGATTGGTGGGGATATGAGTGAGACTTTCAGATATTTGAAGGGGATTAACAAAACGGGCACAGAAGGGATTTTTTTAGCTGAGGAGAGAAAGGGACACCAGAGGGCATGGTCTCAGGTTGGAGGGTGGAAGATATCGGAGAGAGATGAGAAGGCATTTTGTTCTCAGAGAGGGTGGTGGAGAAATGGAACACCATCCGAGGAGGTGGTCTCCTGTAGCATAGTAGGCAGTTTTAAAAGGGCATGGAACAGGGTGCGGGGGGGTAAAGATGAGAGGGGGAGAGGAGGGTGGGGCAGCTGCAATATAAGGGTGCTAGCTGTGCATTCGAGCAGACTAACTTGATAGACTGTAAGGCCTGTTTCTGCTCGCAGATCCGTATGTTCCTATATGTTTAAGGTCCAGGTGCATTATCTGGTGTATGTCTGTACAACTTGGAGAGAGGAGCTGGGAACAGCCCAGCCATGTAGACTAGTATGAGGTCATGCAGACCTAAGTGAAAACAGATTATTTTACCTTGGAAATATATGGAGTTGGGCAATAGTGGCTACCAAACGTGTATATAAGCTATGGGATGTTAACCATCTATTTGCACAGAGAGACACAATGGAGTCACGTACTTCCATCTGTGAAAACCCTCTTGTGAATATAAACTATTTTAGTGTATCTAGCAACAGCTAGCCGCGGTGACAGGGTATTTTTATAATACAAATATGGAACATATTTTATACTCTAGGTTTCACGTGCCTGCAATATAATGGTCTATGGAAATAGAAATGCTATAGTGAACATCTGTGTCTTGTTTGGCCTGAACCCTCACAATAAAATTGGATTTTGTTATACCTTTGTTATGCTTCATACCTGTAACTTTTACCGGCTGTAAGATTTTCATTGGTAATTCTAAAATAATTCTAATATTATAAGTCCAAAATCCATTAATGAACATAGTTATGCAAGTGTACATTCCACATTCCCTGCAACACGCTGGGTGCACTGCCATGGTCTGAAATCTAAACATAGCCTCAAGCTACCTTGCTAGAATCAGTTGTTAGCCCTCTGGCCTACTTCCATCAGCCCAGGACTAAAGCATTTAGATAATGCAGAAAGTTGCTTTGCCACTCAGAAAAATATACCCAATCAGAAAAACAGACTCAGCCAAGACAAAACAGACCTGCCTCAGGAAAGAAATCACCCTGGCTGGGCCCTTTAGACCATTCTTTGTGTTCTAAGCTAGCACTCTTTCAGTAGAGCTGGTGTGTAAGATGGCCATAGTATCTCCGCCAGTACCTCCCCATTCAACCCCCCAAAAACTCATTGTTTGCCCGAAGCAAAACTCGATATTAAGAGGTAATTTCAGCCTCCTGATGTTAAATGAATCTATCACTGATCTCAAATCAATTTATCTGTATACTAGCCAGAAATATGATAAAAATGTTTTTGACCTTCAAAAGTATTATGACTGAAGTCAAATTCACAGTGAGAAAATTAAAAAATTAAGCAGAAGCATCCTGAAATAGATATAAAAGCCAATACTGTTCATACTTTAGCAATACTAACACAGGAGACTTAAATGTGAAAATACAAAAACTGATACTTTGGACAACCAATTTAGCAGGAAAAAAATCTTCATTTTGTAGGGCCCCCAGAATCGTTTTATTGCTATTTGCTCTGTGGAAGAAACTAAGCAAAATCTTTCAAAACTAGGAGAAAAACCATCTTCCATTTCATCCAGCATTTCCTTCTCAGAGATTCTGCCTGTGTGGGGAAAGGGAGCCAACAGGCAGAAAATCAGAGAGAAGGACACTGACAAGCTTAATACCTGGCTTAAAAATTGGTGTCAGGAAAAAGGGCATGGCTACACTGGGCACTGGTGGAACTTCTGGGAAAGGGAGTTTTTTAGATTCAATGGCCTGCACCTTACAAAAGAGGGGACATGAGCTCTCCATCAAAAGTTTGACATCTTCATCAGCCATTTAAACTAACAGGTGGGGAAGGGGCACCTGCACCCATTGCGACATATTGACTAGCAGACACCCTCCCCATCAAAGGTTACTTGATCAGTGCCAGGACACCGCATCACAAGCAGCACGTGTGACACAAATTGCAAAATTCCACAAAGATGTTCCAAATGCATTAGGAACACACAATACGCTATGGACACAGGGAGGGAAAAAAGAAAACTACTTCACGGAAGACAGAAGCGTTACAGGAAAGAGGTAATCTCAATGATCTGGGACCAAGGAATTCCATCATGGAAAGTACAGAAAAGAGGGTGTCAGACAGAAATCACGCTTTTAAAAATAAGGAGGGTAGCACATGGAAGGGAATGGTAACTAATGCCAGAAGCCTGGCAAACAAAACCCCCAACCTCATGGCCACTATGGTAGAGGATGGACTAGACTTAGTGGCTGTGACAGAAACTTGGCTCACAGGAAGCCACAGATTGGACATGGCCTTTCTGGATTCAACAGGTACAGGAGGAACAGAAATGGTAAAAAGGGAGGGGAGGAGCATTGTACACGTGGATGAAAATCAAAACCACAGAAATCCAGGGGACCCTAGGTGACACTGAGGTACTGTGGGTAACAGCTGAGATGGGGAATGGGGTAGCCATTAGGTTAAGGGTATCTACAGGCCCCCATCACAGGGGGAAGATGGGGACAAAGAAACATTGGGGATGATGCATAAAATGGCAGACAAGGGTGAGGCAATTACAGCTGGGGACTTTAACTTTCCAGACATTAACTGGGGTTCTCAGATAGCATCAACAACAAGAGGCAGGGAATTTGTAATGGCTCTACAGGGGCAGTGCTAAAGCATATGGTTGATTCACAAACCAGAGGTGGAGCTATCTTGGACTTGGTTCCGACCAACAGTGACAAGGTAGAAAGGGTTGAGGTAGAGTGCCATCTTGTCAACAGTGACCATCATATGGTTGGTTTCCAAATCAACCCAACTATGGATACCAGCCATTCCAAGATCAGAGTTTTGGACTTCAGAAAGGCAGAATTTTCCAAAATGAGAACCAGCCTAGCAGAGAAACTCAGGCATGGGGAGGGAGGGAATAGGGGTGGAGGAAATGTGTGAGAACCTCAAGGGAGCTATCAAGGAGGTAACCCAGCAGTGCACTAGGAGCATCAGCAAGGCAAATAAGAGAAGGAAACCCATCTAGTTCTCCAAGGAGGTAGCTACTATAACAAGGGAGAACAGAAAAGGCCTACAAGCACATAAGGCATCAAACAAGGATCAAGACAGGGAAACGTATATAGTTGCACAGACGGAAGCGGGAAAAGTAATAAGAAAGGCTAAAGCTCACACTGAGCTAAGGATAGCACAGGGTGTTAGAGGGGGAAGCAAAACCTTTTTTAGGTACATAAGAGTAAGGGAGAAAGACTAAAGGAGGAATAGTAAGGCTAGCAGTTTCCGGGGGCTACTAGTAGAGAAGGACAGTGAGAAGGCAGAAGTCCTAAATAAGTATGTCTGTTCTGTGTTCACTAGAGAGAACACAGGGGATGGCCCAAACCTGCAAAGCAGCTGCACCCAGGGACCAAGGGTAGACAAGTTTTGGAAGCCCTAAATAAATTAAAGGTGGACAAGCCCATGGGGCCAGATGAGATTCACCCAAGAGTTCTCAAGGAACTGGGGAGTGTGATAGCAGCACTCCTGGTTGAGTGTGACAGGGCTGAATAAGGCCCTGCCCAATTTGAAAAAGGCAGTCAGGCTTTCAGGTTCTGTCACTGCCTGTTCTTTTTCTCCCCCATCACTGGTGCTGGCTGTACAGTCTTAGTCTGGACTTCTGTCTCTGCTAGTTTGGCTGCCATTTTTCTGGTAATCACTCCCCGACTTACTGCTGCAGAATCCATACCTTTCTGCTATGCTTCCCTGGTACTAGGTCTAGCACCCATGCACAAAACTCCTGGCTTAGAGTATGCACGGTGTAAATCCCACCTAGGCTGACAACATCTGTCAAGGCACAGGTCAGGAAGCATAGGAAAATCAGGAGCAGTTTCAAAATTTGCAAATAGTGTTTTATTTTTCTCAATAACTGCAAAATAAAAAATAAGAATTATTCAGTGTAACTATTTACAAAGGCAGTACAAACAGAGAAAACTAAGTCCTTCTTCTGAGGGTATCTCTTAATTCCAAGTTTCAGTCTCTCACTCTCCTTGTCTCTCTAGCAAAAACATTGCTGCTCTTTTTATAAATCTTTGTTTGGGAACTCGTTAAGAGAGCCTGCTTCTCACAGAATGTTCTTATAAATTTACAGAATGTTCTTGTCAGTTTTGATGCAGGTGCAGCAAAAAGAACAGAGTGACCCAGAACTGAGCTCTTGTTTACAGCTCTACAAAAGGCTTACAAACTGCATCTCAGGTTAACTCCTTGAGTTCCAAATAGCTTTGCAATCATTCCAACAGAATGATTATATATAGTTTTAAACAAAGGGATCCCAGTTTCACTTTTATTTATTTATTTATTTATTTAAGCGTTTAACCAGGAAGACATGCTGAGCAGGCTACTGCTCAATTCCAGATGTGTCCTGGGGGAAGGGGGTACACATACACAGTTGAATGACAAGCATAACACAAGTGTGATTCATAATGGGGATAATCACTACACAGTAGGTCCTGATATAAAGACATAATAGATCAAGAGAACAAACAGATACAGGCACAGTTTAGATACACTGCCATAAATACAGAAGGCTAGGTAAAACATAAATTGTTATAGTCACAGGATGGATAAAGAGTCCTGCCACTCTGTGATATGTAAAACTGCCTAGACACATGAGCAGGTAGAGGAGAAATTAGCTTGGAGCATGGAGTTAAGATGCGGTGGGGGGGGGAAAAGAAGTAACGAATGTTTGCAGGGAGGGAATTCCACAACTTTGGTATGCGGTAGCTGAATGCTGCCTGGCCAGCAGCAGTGGACCTATGTGGGACAGCTAAGGACCTTGAGTCAAGTTTTCTGAGGGAATATGCTAGGGTGCTGGAGTTGGCTAGGGCAGTGGCGAGGTAACTTACAGTTTTACAGAGATTCACATATATTTTTTATAACTGCAGATATGCAAGAGTGAAGAAAAGACAAAAATTGCTAGGGAAGGCAGAGATATAGTGAGAGGTGGAAAATTGTGAAACTGTTGGAGTGATCAGTTCCTAGGTCTCACAAGAAAATTTGGTTTTGCAACCAGACAGAGAAGAGACAAAAAAGGAGAGGATATACCAGACCCTTGTGTTTAAACTCTTTCTGAATAACAAATGGGGCAGGGCTTTATTCAACCCTGTCACACGGAGCTCTTCACCAAATCACTGGAAAGTGGGACAGTGCCCGAAGACTGGAAGAGGGTGACAGTGGTCCCACTTCACAAATCGGGGAGCTGGGAGGAGGCTGGAAATTATCGTCCAGTGAGCCTCACATCGGTGGTAGGAAATCTGATGGAGACACTGCTCATGCAAAGAATAGTAGCATATCTGGAATCCAGTGGGCAACAGGACCCAGAAAAGCACGGTTTTACATCTGGAAGATCATGCCAGACAAACCTGGTTGACTTTTTTGACTGGGTAACGAAGGTAGTGGACCATGGGGGAGCGGTGGATGTGGTCTATCTGGGCTTTAGTAAGGCCTTCGACTCGGTTCCACACAGAAGGCTGGTAAGAAGATGGACCACATTGGTGTAGGTAAGGAAGTGGTGGGTTGAGTGAGCAACTGGCTGAAGGAAAGAACACAACGGGTGCAGGTAAATGGAGTAGAATTGACAGAGAGGGAAGTGACTACTGGAGTGCCTCAGGGGTTGGTGCTACGGCTCCTGCTCTTCAGTGTGTTCATAGCCAACATCAGTAATGGACTGGAAGGGAAGGTGTGTCTGTTTGCAGATGACACCAAGATCTGCAACAGAGTGGACACCCCAGAAGGAGTCAAGAGCATGGAATCAGACCTGAAGAAACTCAAGGAATGGTCAGATGCCTGGCACTTAAAGTTCAATGCCAAAAAGTGCAAGGTCATGCACTTAGGCAAGGGAAACTGCAAGGTGGGATACTACCTGGGAAGGAAGCAGCTGGCATGCACCAACCAGGGGATAGACCTAAGAGTCATTATATCAGATGACTTAAAGGTGGGGAAGCAGTGTGAAAAGGCACCGCTAAAGGCCAGTAGTATGCTGGGCTGCATAGGGAGGAGAATCATGAGTCGCAGAAGGAAAATGGTGCTGCCACTTTACAGGGCACTGGTGTGCCCCCACCTGGAGTACTGCATACAGTTCTGGAGGCTGCACCTTAGGAAAAACATCAATAGGATTGAGACACTGCAGAGGAGAGCCACAAAAATTATTCAGGGTCTGCATCAAATGGCATATGAAGATAGGTTGAGGGAGTTCAACTTGTACTCCCTGGAGCAGAGGAGGGAGCGGGGTGGGGGACATGATTGAGACATTAGAGTATAACAAGGGTATACATAAGGTAGGGGTACAGGAGCTCCTTCAGGAGAAGAAAAGGATCAGAACTAGAGGACACAATATGAGGGTCAAGGGTGGGCGATTCAGGAGCAATGATAGGAAGTTCTTCTTCACTGAGACGGTGGTCGACCCATGGAATTGTCTGTCCTGGGAAGCGGTGGAGGCCAAATCAGTAAACAGGTTCAAAAACACCTGGAACAGGCACAAAGGTAACATTTTACAGAAAGGATGGGGGGGTAGTTACCCATATCGGGCAGACTAGATGAATCTTGCGATCCCCTTCTGCCATCAATTTATATGTTTCTATGTTTAGACAGGCAGGTTGAGACTTTGAGAGAACTAAGAAAGGATTTAATGTAAAATGTCCTGACTCTTCTTACAGAAAACTTGCCATTTATAACAAAAGTTTTCCAAGTTGGTGTAAAACGGCAAGCCTTAGATGGAGAAACACAGAAAGATCAAAAGACCTGGTGAGACTAGTGCCAAGGCTAATGCTACTGATATTATAAAAAGGGGAACTGAAATGGAGCTTTTTGATTGATTCTAAACATTCCAACAGCCCTACATTAATCCTTTCAGTAACATACTTGCAGAGCCTCAGAACCTGTGGAGTGGTTTTCAATAAAAAACAGCCAAGCTTAGCAGAATTCTTTTTCTGGAACTACAGTCCACTATTAACACTATCACACCATGATTGAGTGTATACACACAAAGCCACTTGCAATCTATTTTAGAAGTCTGTTAGTTTGTTGTTTGGCTAATTTCTGTGGCTAATTTAACCCTTCATTTGTCAAAACTGGTTTAAAGTCGAACAAATGAAATCTGTAGCACAGACCCGGAGCACAGCTTGATGATTGCAAGCACTGCTACGGACGAAGAAGCACAGCCACAGCAGACCACACAGGAATGTTTAACAAAAAAAAAGCCTTTTTACAGTTAGACCTGAACTTTGTTCTGGGCATGACCTGCATGCTTTGGAATACAATCAGTTGACCCAGGCAATCACGCAATCTTCTAATAACCAGGGTCAACATGGGTTTCCATGGAAACGCTGATTTAACCGGTGAACAGCAGTAAGTGCGCTCCCACAGTAACAGCAATATGTTTTTCGAGCCCAGGACTTGAGACCTCTAAACCTTTGTACATATGAAGCCCTTATTTAATATTAACTGCTGGCCATGCTGATGTTTGTCTCAGCCAGTCTAAGGGGAAGCCTCAAACAAGAGTGGCAAATTTAAGCTCCTTACACAGGACTCTTTGCTTCTGGTGTGGCATGCAAGTCTTTGCGAGTTACTGTGAAAACCCGAAACAGAAGGCATGAACTCACTTACCCAGCAGGCACGTCGTGAACATTCCAGATCTGAAAAGTGTTCCAGTGCTGGTGGATGGATTATTTAACTAAATATCTCACTCTTAATTTAAATAAATAAAAATAGGTACACATTTTTAAAAGTTTTTTTTTTTTTTTATAATAGTAATAAGGTACTCCCAGGGGGTTATGTTAATGTTCTGTTAATCACCCCCTGGGAGCATGTGGCACTGTCACTAAGCTCTGCCCACTGGACTCACTATGCCAGATTCACAACCAAAGATTAGGTTCTGGGTCTGGCTTTCAGGTAACCAGCCTCCTAGTGGCAGGAGGTAGTTGTTACACTCCTGCCCCCTCCCCAGAAATTATTTCCACCTTCAGAAATAGCAGAGGTGGACTGATACACTCACCCAATGCACCACTCAAGAGGGTCAGCTACTCCACCCTTTACCCATCAAACAAGCTTGGGCACTTGTGATGCTCAATCTTCCCATAACAGACCCTCCCCAAATAAATTTGACAACACAACCCAGCCAATCTATCCACAAGGCCCGAAAACCCCTGACTCAGTGGCTCAGGTCTGCCATGGGCAGTCACATCCAAAAAACACTGAGTTCCCCTAGAGTTCTGCAGCACTCTCTTCCACGTATGCCCATGAGTTAAGAATGTGCTTCCAGCAATGCGTGTGCCATGGGCCCACTAGTCATGTGCATTAGACTTATTCAGCAATGGCACATCTTACAGCTATTATACTGGCACACACATAGAAACATACACCACAGTGGCAGAAAAAGGTCTTTGCTCCATCCAGTCAACCTGCAGCATGCTCATACACACTCATAGCTTTGTCTACAACCATTCCAGCAAATAGGTATAGCCACCTAACTTCCTCCTAGCCATGTACCCTGGCCTATTGTTCTTATTCTGGGTCCCAGCAGCAGTCATCCTTCCCCTGGCATATGTCTCATCTGAATGGTACCATCGAGGTTCCCAATTAGCTTGATCCACCCGCCTGCCCAGGTTCCAGTTGCCACCCCGTTTACAGCCCAACTAGTTGTAACACAACATTCTTAAAAATGTACTTTTGCTTTATTGGGTACTATGAAAATATACAGGTGGTAATATGTGTAGGCATTTACATAAAAAATAGCTCTGTATACATGGTATATCAACATCCTTTTGCTGTTAATCTTTTCATGATTATTATTATTTATTAAGGCATATATCGGTTGTACAGACGTAATATACTTGAAAGAAAAGAAAACATTACTTACCATAGTAATCTTGTTTCTTCTAAGGGAATCTTACTGTATTCTGACAAATGCAGTGTGGTCTCACCATAGGACTGTCCTAGAGCCGAAATGGTTAATAGAACCTATGCTAATAGTGAAATGTTAGGCTCAAGCTCGGTTTTCAAATCACTGTCCCTGGTTGCACTTCCTGCAACTGTCAGATTCTTATGAAGCATGTAGAAGCTAAAAGTACTAATTATCCAAACTAAATTTACTATCCATAAATACCCCTATGCAGGGGAACAAAAACTCCTAACAACAGGAGGTATCTCTAAGACTCAAGTCAACAGATGCCCAAAAAACTAATAGGTACCCACAGGTTTCCAACATCAGTTATACAGGTAGTGATCAGAGCCCTGTAGGTCCTAGCAGGGGAGGAAGGGTGGGAGCTCAGAATATAGTAAGATTCCCTTTGAAAAAACAAGATTACTATGGTAAGTAAGGTTTTCTTCAAACCCCAGGAAATCTTACTGTATTCTGACAAATGCAGAATACCCAAACAGTGCATTTGGAGGCAGGCAGAGGACCTATTTAGGAAATGGGCTCTGCAGAACTGCCATGCCAAACCTAGCATCTCTCCTACCCTGAGTATCCAGGCAGTAGTGCTTGGTGAACGTGTGAACTGTTTTCCAGGTAGCTGCTTTACAGATTTCCAGAAGAGGGATGTCTCCGGAAGCTGCTATTGCTGCTGCAGTACCTCTAGTAGAATAGGCCCTAAGCCCTTGTGGGGGCTGCTTATCCACTTTGCCATAACAGAACTGGATACATGACACAATCCACCTTGCTAAGGATCTCTTTGTGGCAGGTTTACCGTGACTAAACTCCCCATAGGTCAGAAAAAGCTGGGTTCTATCCCCTCTGTGACCTTTTGTGTGCTCTAGGTAGTAGCTAATAGCTCTCTTGACATCCAAGCTATGTAGTCTATGCTCACCTGAGGAGGAATGGTCGGTAAAGAAGACTGGGACGGTGATGGACTGATTAATGTGAAAGTCAGATACCGCCTTAGGAAGAAATTTATTATTTGTCCTGAGGACCACTTTGTCCCTATGGAAAACCACATAGTTCGGTTCCATAGACAATGCCTGAATCTCACTAATTCTTCTGGCAGAGGTAATGGCCACTAAAAACACAGCCTTCCAAGTCACATACTTAAGGTCAGCTGCTGACATGGGCTTGAAAGGGGGCTGCATAAGCTGTGCTATGCAAATGTTTAAGTCCCAAACAGGGGTGAGAACTCTTTAGGGAGAATGCAAATGCAGCAGCCCCTTAAAGAACTTTCGAAACACTGAATTAGAAGCCAGAGAGGATGGCTTACCTGCTGACAGGTAAGCAGATACTGAAGCCAGATGCACCTTCAGAGTAGAGGGCCTGAGGCCTAGGGAGTGAAGATGGGTCAGATAGTCTAGGACTACTGATAACCCAGCCTGGGTGTGATCCAGATTTTTGTTCCTGTACCAGAAAGAAAATATTTTCCATTTGAAAGTATAAACGTTCCTGGTAGAAGGATTTCTGGATACCTTAAGGACCTCCTTGACCCCTTCTGAAAGATTCAGATTTGCATACTCTAAGTCCTCAAGAACCAGGCTTTGAGCCTGAGGGACTAAAGGTTGGGATACAGGATCCTGCCCTGGGAGGCGGTCAGCAAATTGTGCCTCCTGGGAAGGCTGATTGGCTTGGCTACTGATAGGGACAGAACCAGGGAGTACCATGGTTGCCTGGCCCAGTGTGGGGTAATAAGGATCATTGTGGCTGGCTGGGATCTGAGCTTGTTCAGGACTTCAGCAGCAATGGGAAGGGAGGGAAGGCATACAGGAACTTCCCTGTCCAATTCAGGGTCAATGCATCCAGTGGTACTGAGCCCTTCAGTGGGGGCCTGCAACAATACTGAGGGAGCTGTTAGTTGTCTGGGGAAGCAAAGAGCTCTACCTCTGGAGTGTCCCACCTTTTGAACACCAACTGTAGTACTTGCTTGTTTAAGGAACATTCGTGATAGTTCTGATTTATCCTGCTCAGTGCATCTGCCAGCACATTGTCCTTCCCTGGTAGATGGATGGCTGACTGACAGCAAAATGTTCAGGGAATAGGCCAGGGTCCATATTTTCATAACTTCTGTGCACAGGGGTGTGGACCTTGTGCCCCCCTGTTTGTTGATGTAGTACATAGTGGTCATGTTGTCTGTCCTGACCTGAACCACCTTTCCCTGCAGCATGCTGGTGAGTGCCTGAAGTGCTAGGAACACTGCCCTGAGCTCCAACACATTGATGTGAAGCATTGATTCCTGTTTGAGCCAAGTACCATGGACAGTATGCTCCCCTAGGTGTGCTCCCCACCCTAGTAGGGATGCATCTGTAGTGAGCACCAGAGATGGTTGCTCCTGGAGAAATGGAACTCCCTGTCTGAGGTTTTCCAGATCCAGCCACCATTTTACCTTTTCCTTTACCTTTAAAGTATTCTGACTATTGCAGACTACCAAGCAGTACCTCCATGGAGGAGGGACAGAACCTACTTTGGGAACAGGCTCTGAAGTACTGCTGTGCTAAACCGAGCATCACTCCTAGCCTGGATATCCAGAGAGTAATGCTTGGTGAATGTATGGACTGTTTTCCAGGTGGCTGCTTGACAAATTTCTAAGATAGGAATATCCCTGGCAGCAGCCAGGGAAGCAGCTGTACCTCTAGTAGAGTGAGCCCTCAGGCCTGAGGGTGGGATTCTACTCAGTTTTTCATAGCAGAATTGTATACAAGAGACAATCCACCTGGCAATAGATCTTTTAGTGGCAGGTTTGCCCTTACCGACCTCTCCATATGGGAGGAACAACTGGAGGGACTCAAACCTGTGACCCTTGGTGCAGTCTATGTAGTAGCTATGGGCCCTTTTAACATCCAAGCTGTGCAGCCTCCTCTCTCCAGAGGAGGAATGGTCAGTGAAGAAAACAGGGAGAGACATAGACTGATTAAGGTGGAAATCTGAAACCACCTTAGGCAAAAACTTCCTGTTAGTTCTTAGGACCACTTTATCTCTATGGAAAGAGATGAAATCAGGCTCCACTGACAGGGCTTTCAATTCACTGATACGCCTGGCAGAGGTAATGGCTACCAAAAACATAGTTTTCCAAGTCAAGTACTTAAGCTCTGCAGAGGTCAAAGGCTCAAAGGGTGGTTGCATAAGCTGAGCAATGCAAACATTAAGGTCCCAAGCAGGAGCAGGGTCCCTAAAGGGGGGATTGGTGTGCAGCAATCCCTTGAATAACTTACAAAACACAGGATGGGCTGACAGAGGAGAGGGCTTGCCTACTGACAAGAAGGCAGAAACAGCTGCCAGATGCACTTTAAGTGTAGCTGGCCTAAGTCCCAAGCCATTAAGATGAACCATATAGTCCAGGACTGTAGGAAACCCAGCAGATTCTGGAGAAATATGCTTATTAGAGCATCAAATAGTGAACCTTTTCCATCTGGAGTTGTAAGACTTTCTGGTGGAAGGCTTTTTGAGAAGCCTTAAGGATATCCAGAACCCCTTGAGAAAGGTGTAGATCAGCAGACTCTAACTCTTCAAGAGCCATGCCTTGAGATTGAGAGATTTGAGATTCGGATACCAAATCCTCCCCTGAGAGTATGTCAACAGGTTGTAATTCCTGGGAAGAGACAAGGGAAGGTGGACTGCTAAGGACAGCAACAGTGGGTACCAGGGCTGTCTGGCCCAGTCTGGAGCAATCAGAATCACTTTGCATGGTTGAGACCTGATCCTGACTAACACTTTGAACAGGAGAGGGAAGGGGAGAAAAGCATACAGGAATTTCCCATCCCAATTCAGAATCAGAGCATCCAGGGGGACTGAGCCCAAGACTGGGGGCCTGCAACAAAAGAGAGGAAGTTGGTGATTGTCTGGGGCTGCAAAAAGATCTATCTGTGGAGTGCCCCATCTCGAGAAAATCACTTTCAAAACTAGGAGACCTAGGGTCCATTCGTGAAAGCCCTGGGATATCCTGCTGAGAGCATCTGCTAGGACATTGTCCTTCCCTGGGAGGTGAACTGCTATCAGAGAGGTTTGCAGGGGAATAGGCCAGAGACCACAACTTCATTGCTTCTGTGCACAAGGCCATAGACTGAGTGCCTCCTTGCTTGTTGATGTACCACATTGTGGTGGTATTGTCTGTTCTGATCTGGACCACTTTGTTCTGTACAGATTTGGAAAAGGCTTGCAGTGCCAGAAACACTGCTCTGAGTTCCAAGAAATTGATGTGAAGCAGAGATTCTAGAGATGACTACAGCCCTTGGGTGGTAAGATCCCCCAAGTGGGCTCCCCAGCCCAGCAGGCAGGCATCTGTGGTGAGTATCACTGAATGAGACTGAGTGACAAAAGGAAAGTACAGTTACGTAAGAACTTACCATAGCAGTAGATTTTCAAGAGAGGCTCTTGCAGTAGGTAATTACATATAGGACTGACGCCAGCAGGCGGCAGGACCCCACGGAAAAATTTCTAGCTAGCAGTCCCTGACGAGGGACCACCCCCATGTCAGATGACCAGCATCAAGAGACGTCGGTATAAAGGGGCGGTCCTGGATGCCCGCCTTCCAGTTCTTTCCCGCCACAGGCCAAAAGAGGCCGGACAAGAAAGAAGCAGATATTTCCCACAATGGAAAAGGAGCTGAAAAAGCCTAGGGGGATGGAGGGTGGGAAGGTATTACCTACTGCAAGAGCCTCTCTCGAAGATCTACTGTTACGGTAAGTTCTTACATAACTGTACTATCTTACTTCGAGAGGGCTCTTGCAGTAGGTAATTACATATAGGACTGAATCCCAAGCAGTCTGGAACAAAGAGAGGCACCGGGAGGAGGAAAACTACTCCAAAAGGTAATTCTGGTTGTGCAAGTCTCAAGATAGGAGGCCTTGCAAAACAGCCAGCCCGAAGTCTGCTCTACGGCGAGAGGCAACATCCAAACTGTAGTGTTTAGTAAAGGTATGGACGGAAGTCCAGGTGGCGGCAGCGCAGATGTCTGCCACAGACACATTCTTGAAACAAGCTGCTGAGGCAGCTACTCCTCTTGTAGAGTGACCTCTGACTTGACCCGGGAGGGTCTTGTTGTATTTGTCATAACAGAAAGTGATGCAATGAGCCAACCACTTAGACAGGCATTGCTTGGAAACAGCATTGCCTTCCCTTTTGTGAGCAAAAGAGATGAACAATTGATCAGTCTTTCTGAGATCCTTCATCCTGTTGGTGTAGTATCTCAGAATCCGGTGAACATCCATAGTATGGAGTAAATATTCCCCTTGATTAGAGTACTGCATAAAAAAGGCAGGTAACTCTATGGACTGATTTAGAGTAGACTCAGCTACTACTTTAGGGAGAAACTTAGGATTCGTGTGAAGAGCAATACGTTCCTTGTGAAAAATCAAGTACGGGATTTTACACATCAGGGCCTGGAGCTCGGTGATTCTCCGAGCAGAAGTAATGGCCACCAAGAAGAGAGTCTTCCACGAAAGAAACTTCAAATCTGCAGAGGCTGCAGGTTCGAAGGGAGGGAGAGTAAGTTTCTCGAGAACAAAATTCAAGTCCCAAGGGGGAGCAGGAGTATGGATAGGGGGCCTCAGGTGGAGGACCCCTCTGAGAAAGGTCTTGGAGACCTCCAGTTGAGCAAAAGCCTTGTCTGCGAATGGAACATGATAGGCCGAAATGGCCATCATGTGTACCTTCAGAGAGGAATGACTGAGACTCAGGTCAAACAGATGACGTAGATACTCCAGCAGAAGCCCCGCTGAACTGGAGAAAGGTTCCATGTTCTTGGAAGTGGCCCAGATAGTGAATCTTTTCCACTTCATGGCATAAGTGGATCTGGTGGAGGGTTTTCTGGCCTCCACTAAAATCTCCGCCACTTTGGGAGACACTCCAAAACGGGATTGGGCTAAGTCTGCAGGAGCCACACATGCAGTTGAAGAGATTTGAGGCCTGGATGGACCAGGGTTCCCTGATCCTGGGTCAACAAACCTTGAGATAGAGGAAGAGGAAGAGGAGGATCCTCTGAATATTGTTGTAGAAGACAGAACCAGACTTGCCTGGGCCAGAAAGGAGCGATCAGAATCATTCACGCTCCTTCTGAAGCTAGTTTCTGTAAGACTCGTGGGATAAGTGGAATTGGGGAAAAGGCATAGATGAATCTGTCCTTCCAGTCTAGAGACAGAGCATCGCTCCAAAAAGTGCCTCGCTCTGGAACGAGCGAGCAGAAGATGGGAAGTTTTGCGTTTAGGAGGGATGCGAACAGGTCGACCTGTGGTGTTCCCCAAAGTTGGAAGATATTGTCTAGGACCCCTTGATCCAGTTCCCACTCGTGAGTCAGAGCAGAAGAGTGACTTAGCTTGTCTGCCAGGGTGTTGTCGACTCCTGGAATGTGAATTGCCGTGAGGTGAAGGTCGTGTTGTGTTGCCCAATCCCAAACCCTCATTGCCTCCCTGCATAGAGAGAGTAGGACCAGTCCCTCCCTGTTTGTTGATGTACCACACCACGCACATGTCCGTCTGGACGGCTAGGTGGCTGGGAAGGATGTATTGGTGAAGGGCTTGGAGAGCGTACAACACTGCCCGAAGCTCGAGCACACTGATGTGGAGAGCTTGTTCTAGCTTGGACCAGGAGCCCTGGGTCCGATGAGGGCCTAGATGGGCTCCCCAACCTTCTCCTGAGGTGTCTGTGGTTAGAGTCTGGTAGGGGGGAGGATGAAAGAAAGGAACTCCCCGAAACAGGTTCTCTCGAACCATCCACCATTGCAAGTCTCGAATCATCAGCGAGGAGATCAGAACTGGGTGATCTAGGTCGTCCACTAGCTGATCCCATTGAGAGCGTAGAGTCCACTGAGAGATCCTCATGTGGAGTCGAACGTAAGGCACTGTCAGGATAGCAGCTGCCATGAGCCCAAGAAGATGAAGGACCGACCTCACAGGGACCATCCTGCGGTCGGACAACAGACTTATTTGGGTCTGAAGGGTGGACGCCCTGTCCGGAGGCAGGAAGGCCTTGCCCATGGTCATATCGAGAATCACCCCAATAAACTGTAGTCTCTGGGATGGGGCTAGATGAAACTTGGAATGGTTGATGGTAATACCCAGACAGGCAAAAACCTGCTGGGTAAAGGAGAGGAAATGCAGGATTTTCTCCCTGGATGAGGCCACCAGGAGCTAGTCATCCAGGTACGGGAAAACCTGCACTCCCCTGGTACGCAGGTGGACCGCCACCACTGCCAGGCATTTGGTAAATACTCGGGGGGCCGAGGATAGACCAAACGGGAGCACTTTGAACTGGTAGTGGTCCCCCTGGAACGGAAAATGAAAGTATTTGCGATGAGATGGGCGAATGGGAATGTGCAGATAAGCATCCTGCATATCAAGAGCAACAAAGCCATTGACCCGGCCGGAGGAGGGGCAGAAGGCTCTGCAAAGAGAGCATACTGAACCTTTTGTATTCTACGTAAAGATTCAGGGAACTGAGATCCAAAATTGGTCTGAGATCTCCTGTCTTCTTTGGGACCAGGAAGAAATGGAAATAGTAACCCGTCCCTCGCAGATGAAGGGGGACAGGCTCTATTGCTTGCTTCAGCAGAAGAGCTGATATTTCCTCCTGGACCAAGAGAAGATGTTCCCATGAATACGATGACTTCAGAGGAGGGTGGCGGGGTGGTTTCTGAAGAAACTCTATGTGTGTCCTTCTGCTATGAGCCGGAGCACCCAAGAATCTGTGGTTATCCTCTCCCATCCTAGAAGGTGGAGGGAAAACCTCCCTCCTACCGGTTCCTCCTGAGAGTCCGGAGGCAGTGGGAAAGGAAAGGAGTCAGGTGGTGTGGGGCAGCTCAGCAGCTGAAGCACCCGCTGCTTTTTTGGCGGGGGGGCTTGGCAGCAGTGGGGGCCCGGTGTTTTGTGGCCCGCCGTCCCTGGGGTTTTGCCTTTGGCCGATTCTGTCTGCGAAAGGGACAGCGCTGCTGCTGATGGGGATGGTACATGGAATCAACTGACTTCAGTGCCGTCCCCTTCTCTTGCAAATCGGTGATGATGTTCTTGACATCACCCCTGAAAAGCACCGACCCCCGGAAGGGTGCTTCCTGGATAGCAGATTGCACCTCCTGGACCAACCCCGCGACACATGGAGCCAAGCATGATGCCGGAGACCTACAGCAAAAGCTGAGCTCTGCCCAGCAGTGTACACTGCGTCGTATGTCACACGTAGCATGTGTCGACTGGCCGAACGAGCAGAGTGGACAAGATCAGCCAACTCCTGTTTGACTTGAGAGTCAGGCAGGGAGTTCAGTTTGGCTTCCGCCTGAGTCAGGATGGCTTTCTGGTAGTCCC
This sequence comes from Neoceratodus forsteri, assembly GCA_016271365.2. Taxonomy (NCBI): domain Eukaryota; kingdom Metazoa; phylum Chordata; order Ceratodontiformes; family Ceratodontidae; genus Neoceratodus; species Neoceratodus forsteri. The sequence goes on from CM028133.1 coordinate 784,531,190, forward strand.
CCTATATGGCTGACATAGTTCAGGGCCCTGATCCCCAGCGTGGAGGAAGGGTAAATCTTTCTTCCATACTGGTCCAGAAGGCGTGATTCCTTATCAGGTGGTGACGAGCTAAGATGTTTGGGGATCGCCGACCGTCCGTGAGCAGCACTAATCACAACCGAGTCGGCACGAGGGTGAGAATCCAGAAAATTAACACCCTCTGGAGCCTGATATAGCCGGTTCAACTTCCTAGGAAGTGGGGCTAAGGCCGACGGCTGTTTCCATATTGTAGTAACAAGGTCGGCGTGGGGCTCTATCCAAGGTGGCACCAAGGTAGGAGCTGTCATAGGCAGATCCAGATGTTCAGCGAATTTCAGACACGGAGGATCTGGTTCCAGGGAGTGCCACTGATGAACCTCCTGTATTTTCCTAAGCAACTCCATAAATGAAGGATCCTCCGGAAGAGACTTCGGAGGAGTCCTTGGCCTGGGCTTCGACGGAGATCGTGGCTCGTTGTCTCTCTTGGAGCAACCGTCAGAAGAGTCCGAGGGTGAAGAGAAGGATGAAGAGGAGAATGACTCCCTTTCCCGACCCGGGGGAGGAACGGACCCCTTGGGAAGTCCCCGGGGAAGCGTGTCCTGCCCTTCTCTGGATCCAGACAGAAGAACCCTGGAGTCCGGAGGTGGTGAGGGAGTGTGCCGGCTCGGACGTACAGGAACCTGGGATGGCACCATCACCGGAAGGCGGCTCTCGACCTCTTTGGTGAGCTGAGCCTTGGCCTCAGCCCACCAGGAGGCCAAAGTCTCCTGCAGGTCCACCGGTGGCTGCGAGGGCGGTAGAGGAGCAGTAGGCGGGGGATAAGGATATGGGTTGTAACCGTATGAAACATATCCAAAACCCGGCTGCGGGTAGCCCGGCATCTGGTATTGTGGCGTCGAGTACTGCAGTGTCAGGAAGCCCGGCGCCGGGTACTGTGGCACCAGATACTGCAGTCCCTGGTACACTGGCGTTGAATAGGACGGAGGGTACCCGGGAGCCAGGGGGGCTGCCGCAGCAGATGGCCCGGCCAGTGGCCTCACGGGCGGGTCCATAGTGGAGAGCCCGGAGGATTGAGGGCCCAATGGGAGCGGAATGTCTCCCGGAGTCTGTAAGGCCGATGTCAGGGCCAACAGCGGAGGCCCTGGCGTCGGAGGTACCAACGTCGGAGGGGCCGGCGTCAGAGCCAGCGTCCAGGGAGCCAACGTCAGGTCTGGCGCACCAGGTGGAGGAAGGACTGATGGAGGGAAAAGATCCCCAGCCTTGCCCGGGGACAGAGGAGAAAAGTCTCCGGGGTCGAGTTGGGGAGACTCTGGTTCCCCAGAAGGCAGCGAAGGCTGTGGGGAACCGGGTACAACGGACATGAGAGGGTCTATCGTCGGTTCCTTCGCCAGCCGGATGTCGGACGAGCCGACGTAAGGCTTCGGGGCGAGCTCTCGGCGGGCGCCGGAGGAGCCAGCGTCCGACTTAGGAGAGCCATCACCAGAGGTGGGCTGAGTAGAGAGATCTGCCAGGTCTGGTGGAGTGGAGGCCGTGCGTCGCCCCAGAGGGTTGGACGTCTTACCAGCCCTTTCTGGGTGGACGTCAGAGGAGCCGACGCCCGGCTTACCGGAGTTGCCCACAGTGGTAGGCCACGAGCCTGCGGCCGAACCAGGGGCGGATGCCTCCAACTGCCCGGAGGCACCCGCAAGGCCCGAGCATGAGCCAGACGGGCAGGCCGACACCCCCTCGGAAACCTCCAAGGTGGCCGACGAGGAGCGATCCCCCAGAGAGGAAGTTACCTACGTCCCCAGTGACTCCCGAGGGAGACGCGGTGGAGGAGTCCTTGTCCCGGTGCCTCTCCTTCTCCTTCTTCTTCTTCTGATGGCCTTCAGGGGAAGTGGACACCTGCCTCAGTTTTTTGAGCTCCTTCTCCATAGAACTTATTTTCTTCTTCAGCATATGGGCTTCCAGGGATTGCTCCCGCCTTTTCTAGGTAGCCGCGTTGAAACTGAGGCAGTGCTGGCACTTCTCGACCGGGTGATCGGGGCCTAGGCAGAACAGGCACAGGGAATGGCCATCCTTGCGCGTAGTTGGGCCACACCAATCACACTTATTCTGTGCTCGGAGTGGCGAAATACATACACCAGATCGATAGTACTGACGTTAGTTGAAAAAACAATTATTTTCGGTAAAAAATCAACGAAGGTAGGGCTGACGAAGCACAAACTATTCCGTGAGGTGCTGCACGAGCTAACAGCGGGAAAGAACTGGAAGCCAGGCATCCAGGACTGCCCCTTTATACCAACATCTCCTGACGCCGGTCACCTGACGTGGGGGCGGTCCCTCGTCAGGGACTGCTAGCTAGAAATTTTTCCGTCGGGTCCTGCCGCCTGCCGGTGTCAGTCCTATATGTAATTACCTACTGAAAGAGCCCTCTCAAAGTAAGATCTCCCTGTCTCAAATTGTCCTGATCCTGCCACCATTGCAAAGCCTGGATCAGGGTTCGAGTCACTGGGACCAGTTTGGTAAGGGAATCCTTTCTCTGGTACCAGAAGGCTCTTAAGTGGAACTGAATGTCCCTCATCTGAAATCTTGCCCCCTTGACCACTGCTGTAGAGGCTGCCATGTGGCCCAGGAGCTGCAGGAAATGCCTTGCTGATCAAGACACCTGAAGGGTGAAAGAAGAGGTCAGTTTCATAAGGGTCCTTGCCCTGTCCAGAGGAAGCAAGGCTCTTGCCCTTATTGTATCCAGCTCCACCCCTATAAAGGTGAGTAGCTGTACTGGCTCAAGAACTGACTTTGGAAGGTTGAGGAGGAATCCTAAGGAAGTGAGCATTTGCTGAGTTATTTGCAGATGTGACTTGACTTGGTCTGGAGACTGACCCACTATGAGCCAGTCATCCAAGTATGGAAAGATTGAGATCTTTTTTCTCCTTAGGAAAGCAACCACTACTGTCAGGCACTTTGTGAACACCCTTGGGGCTGATGTTAGGCCAAAGGGCATTGCTCTGAATTGATAGTGGCCTGAGGGTAACTCGAACCTGAAGTACTTTCTGTGGAAGCACCTGATGGGAATGTGAAAATAGGCATCTTTGAGGTACAGGGAGGCTAGCCAGTCCCCTGGCCTTAGAGAGGGCTGAATTATTCCCATAGTCACCATTCTGAACTTTGGTTTTAAAAGGTGCTTGTTCAGATATCTTAGATCCAGGATGGGACGCCATTCTCCTGTTTTTTGTGGGGTTAGGAAGTACCTGGAATACAATCCTTTGCCCTTGTGTAGGGTAGGAACCCTTTCATGGCTCTGAGAGCCAGAAGGAAGAAACCTCTGCCTCTAGGGCAAGGGTCTCTGATGGATTTGCAGGTGGAAAGGATCTGGTTCTCATCTTGGGAATTTTTGAGCTGAGAACCAGTCCTGACTTACTACTTCCAGGACCCACTTGTCTGATGTCAGAGACTTCCAGTCCTGGATAAAGTAAGCCAGCCTGCCCCATACAGGTATTGCAGAATCGGCCCAGGCAGACCCATCAGGGTGTCTGCTACACAGGGGCCTTAGGTTGAGGGGTGGAAGCAGGCCTGCTCATTCCCTGTCTGCCTCTCCCTCTGAAGAACCCCCTCTGAGCATAAGCAGAAGAGGAGGCCTGGGCTTGGTAAAAAGGCATTTGAAATGGCCTGCCCCTGCCCCGGAATGCTGTCTCTTTGGAATGGCTTGCCTTCCTTTGGCCTGAACACTCCTGTAGGTGGTCCTGTACTCGTCCATCTTTTTCATGTAATTCTCTGTCTGCTCCCCAAACAGAGAATTACCAATGACAGGGAAATCCATGGCCTTAGCCTGGGTATCCTGAGACAGGCTAGTACATCTGAGCCAAGCCATCCTCTGAAGGGCCACAGATGTAGCCATAACTCTAGATGAAACATCATTGGAGTCCACAGCAGCATGAAATTGCACCTTGGATGCCTCAATCCCATCCGCAGCCACCTGCTCCAGCTCATTGGCAAGCTGGTCAGGGGCCTGTTTAGCCAGAACTAGCACAGTGTTCCACCTGGACTTCTGGTATCTAGCTGTGTAGGCCATATAGTTAGCCTGCCTAAGTCCCAAAGATGCTGCCATGTACTGCTTCTTTGCCATGGCATCAGTCCTCCTGGGGTCCTTATCTGGGGGGTGTGATGCCAAGGGAATATTTGCCTTATCATAGGCAGCAGCCTGCACTACCCCAACATGGCTGCATTGCTGAGAAAGGAACTCCGTATCTGAGCCTGAAAGGGTATACCTCTTGTCCATTCGTCTGTCCACAGGAGGTATGGAGTTAGGAGTCTTTAGAATTTTAAATGTCTGTTTCCCAAAAGATTTATGGAGGGGAATAGACAATCTCCTGGACTCTGGGATGTCCATCATTTCAACAAAATCAGGCTCCTCCTGATCCTTTACTGCTTCTTCCATTGGAAGCTGGAGGGTTTCAGTTACTTTCTTGTAAAACATAAAGTGGGAAGGGACTCCGGAAAGCCTAGGAGGAGAAACACCTGAAGAAGAAGAGAAGAAGAATAATCAGCATTTATATAGCGCTTTTCATACACAGTATCCCAAAGCGCTTTACAAGCAATGCTAGACTGGTAGTGAAGTGACTGAATGTGTGGTGGCGGCCATATCGCACATCATCATCCACACACAGCCTGGATAATTGCATGAACCAGTTTATGGGAAGGGGAATGTTGGCCAGGACACCGGGAATGTTCCCTGCTCTTTACGAAGAGTACCCTGGGTTCTTTTACTTCCACCTGGACACCCACCAGGACAACACCAGGATGGGCAGAAGGGACCTCGGTTTAACGTCTCATCCGAAGGATGGCACACCCCAGCAGTACAGCACCCCCTAATACTGCACTCGGATGCCAGCGATTTTTGGGTGCAAGTCCATCTCGGTGTGGGACAAGAACCCACGACCTTCTGGTCCAGACGCGGATGTGCTACCAACTGAGCCACGCTGACACCAAGGTCTGTCTGGGGAGATGTCTGGGTCAATAGGCACATCCAGACTTTCATAATCACCATCATCATCATTATCCTCACACTCTCCCTCCTCCTCCTCCGGTTCATAAAATTCTTCTAAAGTATAATCCGGAACCGGGGGATCCAACCGAACTGAGCCCCTGCCAGATGGTGCCGGTTCGGCTGGAACCGAAGTTAGTGACTGAACTATCCTTATCGCTTTGGCTATTTCATCAGCAGTCGGAGAAAGAATTTGTGGATCCGAACTGGATGATTTTTCTCTTCTCTTCCTTTTAACCGGAACCAACTCCTCAGAATCGGCTCTCCTTTTGCCCGAAGAATTTCACCCTGGTCAGAGACACTCCTTCTGTTCGGTCGGATCGAACCGGGCTGGCCATCGGGTCAGCGAACTCCTGCTCCTTTCTCTCAGTCTACCTACTCTCTTATTCAGGGTAGCTTTGGGAAAACTTTTACAAATTTGGCAGTCTGAATCGAGGTGGTCAAACCCCAGACAATAAACACAGGTGGTGTGGGGATCAGCCTTAGCAAAGACTTCTCACACACACTGCAGTGTTGAAACCCAGTGGGCCCGTCTTTTTTCTTGGGTTTCTCAGATATGACCAATCCTATCCAAAACTTACCCTTTTTTCAGCAATCCACGAGGCAAGACACCGCTATCGGTTCCTGACCGTGTTACGGGTTTTGGAAAAAAATGTAATTAAATCTGCTTTTTTTAGTACCGATACAGACCAGTTACCACACTCTAATAAATTCAAAACTTTTTAAGACCAATCTGATCGGTTCAAACCGAACCGATTCAAAATTTAAAAGTTCCACACATGTAAATGTAAAACCTATCTAGTACTCACGGTACCACAGACAGAGACTTAAACCGACAGGTTCAGTAGCAGAAATTTGGAAGAACTGAGCGAAAAAACAACACTTTAACCAACTTTTTGAACCGAGCAAAGGAGAAATCTCCGGAGCGACTGTTCAGTGAGGCCGAGTAAAGAATCTGACGGTTGGAGTTTAAACAACAGCAGACAGGGGCTTTAACCGAGCTTGCACTGAACATTCCATGCTGGCCATGGAAAGTTAACTCTTTGTTCTCGGAGCAGTTGAAAGGCAGGACCTAACTGCAATAGTCAGAATACAGCAAGACTTCATGTTGTTTGAAAAGTGCATTTTCAGACTATAAATACTTTGAATGCATATTGACACGATGTAACTATATTAACCTGACTCCTACCTTTCATTTTTAAAAAGTTCCTAAAACTTAAGGTTCAAAAATGATCTCTTTTTAAAGAAAATTATCATTAAAAAGGGATAACTTTTGAATTGTTAGCACTAGAAACTGAATTTCTTTTCAAGAGAAAGCTTGGATCAGTGTATATTGATACAGTTTGTCAACACACTTTCAGTGTATTGGGATAGATAGATAGATAGATAGATAGATAGATAGATAGATAGATAGAGCTTTATTTAAAGATACCGTACACCTTTCTAAAAACCAAGGTGTAGCACATAACTGAAGAGAAACATAACTAAAACAAAAAATTAATTAACTTACATGAATGAAAATTCCTAAATTACTCAACAGAAATTAAACACATTCTCCACAAAGTCACTAATTAGGTGACCATAACAACTATGAAATATTAAAATTTCTAACCACAAAAAAAATATCAGGTACCCCAAAAGACTGATTAAATAACTATGGTGTCAACTTATTAAAAATGAGGAGTGACTACTGACTGGGCACTCCAAATGACAAGAGTAAGGCTGTTTCTCATTTGAGGGCAGCAACAGAGAATGCTCTATTGAATGACAGATCAGCACTCCAGGATTATGCTTGATGCAGATTTATTCCAAGTTTTAGAGAAAAGTAAGCATGGGCAAACATGTTAACTCACAGCTCTCCTGTTCCTGGATTTTGTTAGTTGAGCAGAGTCCTTCATTATTGTCCAGCTGGTCATTCTTATGCATAAAACTGGCATGAAAATGGAGCCCCATTCACTTCAATCGGGTGCACCCCCACGCTCTCCCTGGCCACATGTCATTACGTGCCTGAGTGCGGGGGTATGTCAGTGCTTTCGGGAAGTGGAAGGAACTGGCTACCAAATTACTTCGAAACAAATTATGATCCCTTACACAAATAAATGCACTGAAAATAACATTATTAAAGTCAGCTGGAAATGCTATGGGGGGCATCAGATACCACAATATGTGAGTGAGGGTGATATCTTAGAAAATTCCTTTAAGGGCACACTCTTACAGCACAAGCCCAAACCAACTGTGATAGCAGGGTGCTATTGATTCCACCACTGCCACCAAAGAGAGGGCAAGCCCACTGCCGACTTCATAATCACCCTGAAAAAATCTGCAGCCTCATGTGAATGCAGACAATTCCTCAATGACGCCTTTAGGGATCAATTTGTCTGTGGTCTTCTTAGTGACTACTAGACAAAGTACCTTCTTACAGAACCAGGCCTGACTTTCAAGTCTGTATTCAATATAACACAATACTTGAACCTGCCCAGAAAGATACCATGGAGCTTTTAAGTCACACAGACCCACACAGAAAGGCCAGCCACATAGTTGCCCCTGCCCAACCTCACAGTGGCAAGCTCAATCAAGGGAAGGCCACAAAACATCACACATTCCTCATCAAGCTCCTCTGAAACCACTAGCAAAAGCCAAGACAACACAAGCTTGGCAGCAATGTGGAGGAGACCACCAGCAAGACATGTGGTTCAGCTGGTTTAGCTCTGGGGTTGCCCAAGCAGTAAGGGAAAAGAGGTTGGCCTATAGAAAATTCAGGAAGACCAAAAGACAGGCAGATATGGAAAATTACATAAGGTTGGCTAGTGAGGCAAGTAAAGAAGTCCGGCGAGCAAAGACACAGAAGGAGCTACAGATAGCTGAAGGAATTAAGAAGTGGGACAAGGCTTTCTTTTGCTATATAAGTGAGAAAAGTTACAAGAAGGAAGGGATTGTGAGGCTTAAGAAAGGGGTAGAGTGGGTGGAGGATAATGGGGGAAAAGCAGAGACACTAAATGAATACTTCTGTTCTGTCTTCACCAGGGAGGATGACGGACCAGTGCCTTCAGGAGGGAAAAGAGAAGCAGGGAGAGAGGGGAACACAGATGTAGTGCTAGAGAAGGATAGAGTGAGAAGGGGGGCAGCTGCTGGCATTGAAGGTGGACAAATCTCCAGGTCCAGACAGAGTACATCCAAGGGTGCTAAAGGAACTGGCTGAGGAGCTAGCAGAGCCACTGGCAGACGTATTTAATAGTTTACTAGAGTCAGGTGTGGTACCACAGAACTGGAGAACTGCACATGTAGTGCCCGTTCACAAAAGCGGTCCTAAGGATGACCCAGGGAATTACAGACCAGTCACTCTGACCTCCACTGTAGGCAAGCTCATGGAGACCATACTAAAGGAAAGATTGGTGAAATATCTAGAGGAGCATGATCTCCAGGATGCGAGGCAGCATGGGTTCATGGGGGGGGAGACTGTGTCAAATGAATCTGATTGACTTCTCTGACTGTGTCACTAAGACAGCAGACAGAGGCCATGTGGTAGACATCCTCTGTCTTGATTTCAGCAAGGCCTTTGACTCTGTGCCCCACAAAAGGTTGATCAGGAAGTTGGTGGATCTTTGGGGTTGAGGAAAAGATTACCAGATGGGTGGAAAACTGGCTAAGGGACAGAACTCAGAGGGTGGTTGTGGGGGGAGAGTTATCTGGTACCAGAGAGGTAACCAGTGGGGTCCCACAGGGCTCTGTGCTGGGGCCGGTATTGTTCAATGTCTTCATCAGTGACATTGGGGATGGCATTAAGGGCAACATGTGCCTATTTGCGGATCACACCAAGCTCTGCGGGAGAGTGGACACAGCTGAAGGGATACAGAACCTACAGGAAGATCTGGAAAAGCTGGGGAGGTGGTCCAGGATCTGGCAGCTTGGCTTCAATGCTAAGAAATGCAAAGTTATGCATACTGGAGCCAAGAATCCCAGGACAGTGTACTACCTGGGTGGAGTCCGAGTTTTTGCATCAGATGAGAAGGACCTGGGAGGGATGAACACTAGTGACCTGAAGCACTCCACACAGTGCAAGAAAGCAGCAGCAAATACAAACAAGATGCTGGGATGCACATCTAGGGGGATCAGTAGTAGGAGAGAGGAGGTTATACTGCCCTTGTACAGCTCACTGGTAAGGCCACATCTTGAGTATGGAGTTCAGTACTGGTGATGACACCTCAAAAAGGACATTAACCTGCTGGAGAAGGTCCAGAGGAGGGCTACAAAGATGATAGTGGGTCAACAGGGTAAGGCATACGAGGCGAGGTTGAGGGCACGGAACATGTACTCCCTGGAAGAGAGGGGACATGATTGGTACCTTCAAGTATTTGAAAGGGATAAATAAGATTGACAAGGAGAGTCTCTTTAAGCTGAGTGGCAACCATAACACTAGGGGGCACAGTCTTAAGCTGGAGGGTGGGAGGTTTAGGAGGGAGGTCAGGAAGCACTTCTTCATAGAGAGGGTGGTGGACACTTGGAATGCATTGCCGGAAGAGGTCATCTCGTTGAAGACAGTGGGCAGCTTTAAGAGAGGCTGGGACAGGCATGGGGGGAAGTATGGATCATGGGTAGGGAGAATCAGAGGAGTGGGGAGGGATGGCAGGGACATTAACTCAAGCTGTGGACGCTGCAATACGAGCAGACTTGATAGACCAAATGGCTTTCTTCTGCTAGCTTCTTCATATGTGCTAATTCTACCAAGAAACATGCTACAACTGTGGAAAGGTGGGACATCTGTTGCTGTTCTGAAGAAGCGAACTGCATACAGCAGAGGCACAGTATGTGACAGATACTCTGCCAGAAACACCGGAGGGAGATGATCCCTTGTGCCTCTTTGTGGTCTACACTGCACAAAGTTATGGAGATGGTGTCTGTCTGAGTCTGCGGTTAGCGGGCGTGCCTGTCAGCATGCAGCTTGATACCAAAGCATCAGTATCACTGATGCCTGAGCACATCTACACCACCTGTCTTAACCAGTTCCTACTACAACCATCTCCCATCCAGCTAATATCCTACACCGGTGAACGGATCCTTATGCTGGGGAGATACAAATCCCAGTGACCTGCAAGGCAGGAGAATAGACCCTGACTCTCATTGTGGTACAAGGAAAGACATGCATTGCTCATGAGGAACTGGCTGCAGAAAATACAACCAATTTGGGAAACGATTTTCCTTTGGCGCACTGTAACAGAGGTGCCACAAAATGCAATGCAATCAAGCAACAGCAAGACAAGCATACCCTGATATTACAAGATGGATACAGCTCCATTCATGACTCCAACAAAAAGATATGAAAGCAAGAAGGTACCCACACAACACCCACAGCCAAACATATGACAAACATTCTTTGTACACACCAGAATGCCTAGCTATGATTAAGGAGAGGACAACAGCCAAACTTTTTAAAATGACATCCACGGTCTAGAGGGTCCCACTTAAAGCTAGACTTGCATCAAATGTACAAGCACCAGCAACAACAGCAGAAGGGGCATGACAGAATTCCACAGTTGCCCTGCATTTTGCATCCAGGGGAGAGGGTGACAGTCTGAGACCTCTGGAGCCAGAAGCAATCTGGAGTCCAGGGACACTGCAGTACACTTGGGCGCCTTTAACATATGGGTACGTGTTGGCCAATGGACCATACATGTCCATATGGACCACCTCCTTCAATCACATATTCCCCCTCCAGCATCAACAGAAGACCTTTCTCAAGAACAAAAAGATGATGAGGATTTTGCTCCTGCCCTGGCATGAGTGCCCTCATCAGTTCCAGCAGCACCTGATCCTGAAGTACTTGTTGCACCCACAGCTGCTGACCCAGACTGAAGATATCCAATGAGGCAGTGCAAAGCACCACAGAGATTTGTTTTGTGAAAAAAATATTTGTGGTGTCACTGAACTGTATTGTTGTTAGGTAGAGCAAGTTCTAAGCAGAGGGGCAGAATAACCCCTAGAACTTGCCGGGGCCTGACTAGTCTACTTTAGCCCTGACGGAAGGATATAATTGTTTGTAGCCTAGTTTAATCTAAGGTGGAGGATTGTAGTAGATGTGGTACTGATCTTCAGGAACTGCCTGGGGGTCTTCTTTTTTTTTTTTGATTAAATATTTTTATTGAGTGCATATGGTTTACATATAGTATTTTTCCTTTTTACGTACAGTGCATTTAAATGTATCTGATAAATTACATATTGGTACATTGTGCAGCACTTAGATATTGTATTTATGGATTTACATATATAGCTTTCTAAAAGCAATCTGATTTGCTTGAGACCTATACATAGTATTGAAACTAAACAATGATATGACATACTGATATACTTATGGGGTTATGAGACATTAGAGGAGAGGTAAGGGATACCTGTCTGCTGCTGTCTTATAGTTAGTCCTAGAAAATTTACCAGCCCTTAGACACAGTTATGGTGGCCTAAGCAGGTCCTTACTGTTAGGGATGTTGGCAAGGATAGCTCTGTCATTAATAAATTGTATGTAAGGGGACCATACTTTTTGGAATTTGTGGCCTGCATTAGAGGAAAAGTATGACATTCTAGCATTGGTAGCATGTCCAGTAGCCATTATGTCAGTCCAGATACTTCTGTTGATCTCCACCTCTTAAGGATTAGTATTTTTGCTTCCACTGTAGCCAGAAGAAACCACTGTTTCATTGAAGTACTGAGGCTAGGTGAATGTATCGGGACGCCTAACAAAATCATGGCTCAGAGCCTGGAGACCTTCTTAATTGTAGTCCTGTAGTGAGAAATTTGTAGTCCTTGTAGTTCCCTCTCATGCTTAAGCCAATGTCCTTCAACCTTTGGTTTCTATGTATAGTGTCTGTGTTATCAGTTTGAGTAAAGATGGCCACGTGCTAGCAGTTCCTGTTCTTCATAACAAGAATACTACAAGGTGTGTTTATTTACCATTGAATATGAGAATTCAATATTCTGCAACATACCTCTAGTAGAATGTTCATGCCCACTACACACATGCATAGAAACATGGAATGTTAACATGGATTGTATAAATTCAAAAGTCTTGCAGTATTTCATTGACATACACTAATAAAGACACACACACCTCATTTATTTATTAATATCCTGAAATATCAACCTTTGAGCTAGAAGCTCATTTACAAAGGCCATGTCATACATGCAGAAACAATTACACTGGTACAAGTACTATGTGAACATAAGTACAGCATGTGTACAGAGTTACAGAACATGGGAACACAGGAACAAAATATGTGCACAGTTACAGAGTATGAATTAAACATTCAGGTAAATGCATACTAGACAACAACAAAGGAGCCAGCCAGGTAAATCGCTTTGTCAGGAGTGGTAGAAGGAGGGGGGAGAGGGGAAGGAGGTGGGAGAGGTAAAAGGTGAGCCAGAGCCTCAGTTTTATCTGTGGCAAGGTTAGCAGCAGATTTCTCTGTCAACGTGGTTAGGATAGGAGGTGGGATTTTAATGGTCATCAAAGAAACACCAGGAATGGAAATGCTGTATAGTGGCTGGTTGGTTTGTTTGTTTGTTTATTTATTTATTTATGTATGTATGTGTAAGGAGGGGGTCATGAGGGGAAACAGCATTTCATTATTTATTTAGTTTTTTTTTTTTTTTAGTTTAAGGGAGATTTATTGTTAGGGACTAGTGAAGATTCTTATACTGTATATGTGCAAAGCAGGCAGCATTTTGTGGTGCAATGTAGGAATGGGTGAAGTGGCTCATGAGTTATGTTTGTCATTTGTCTAAATTCCAATCACATGGTCAGATCTTTTTATTTATAGAGCAATGTTGGCTCATAAACATATGCTAATGGACTGGCAACAGCCAATCAGAATACAGCAGGCTATCTGTATCATGGACAAGGTTGTCAGAATTGGGGGCATACCCAGCCACACACCCCAACCAGACTCAGTACTGCCTATGCAGCTACACATATTTATTTATTTTTATTTATTTATTTTTTGAAGATTCGGAAAGTACCTTTGAGTCAACGACTCCTTTTCAAAGGCTCCACATCAATACAGGTAAACATAATACAGAGTAATGCAGAGCTGGAACACAAGCATTCATACATGATAAAAGAAATATGGTAAATTGCTTAACATTTAGGTAGGGAGACTAAGGAACAGAATACATACAACAGCTCCAAGGAGCTAGTTCAGAGATTTTCAGGTGGGGGCGGTGGTAGCCAGCCAAAGGCCTTAGTCAAAGGATCAAGGGGCAGGTCAAGGGTCAGTGGCAGTCACAGGGGTTGGAGGACTGTAGGTGGTTCCTAAGGTTGGCTTTGTAGAGGCCGATTCTATTCAAGTTGTTGAGATCATTAGGTAGGTTATTTACCCAGGAAGGGGCTCAGTAGCTAAAGGACCGCTGGAACTGGGAGGTGCGGCAGCGAGGGACCAAGAGGAGTTGCCTACGGGAGCTAGGGGTGCACTGCCGTGACAGAGCCCATTGTATTAGAGGTGAGAGACCAGCAGGGACGAGACCAAGGGTAATCTTTTTGGCCATGAGGCAGGTATGAAACTTGATTCTATTATCAAGGTTAAGCCAGTTCGTGGCATTGAAGAGAGAGCATGTGTGGGTTAGAGCTCAGGATGAGGCAACATGCTTTGTTGAGGGACAGCCGGAGCCTGGATAAGGCAGAGGAGCTGGCAGCACTATAGATTAGCAAGCCATAGTCTGGGGGGAGAGGACTGAGGAAGAGACCGCTAGCCAAAGGGTGTCAGGAGTAAGACGGTGTTTGACCCAGTAGAGGGTGCCAATCCAGGTATTGAGGGCTGTGGTCAGTTGGTGAATGTGTTGGTGAAAGGTAAGGCCCAGGTCAAGTGTGATGCCCAGGTACTTAAAGGAGTCCACTTGTTCGAGAGGGGTCTGGTTGGTAGTTAGGACTGGCGAGCAATGGTCCTTCCTAGCGTTTTGAGGGTGTGAGAAGTACATGACTTTAGCTTTTTTATAGTTTAGGATGAGGCGTTGTGTGGCGAACCATTTTCCAGCCTCGCTGAAGGCGGATTGGAGGGAGAGGTGAAGCTGGGTGGGGTCTGGATTGGAGGAGAATAGGTCAGCGTCATCCGCGTAGAGTAGCATATTGTCTGGGCAGGATAAGGGGAGGGAGTTAAGGAAGAAACTAAATAATAGAGGTTCGAGAATGGACCCCTGTGGGACACCGGAGCGGACAGGCAACCTACTGGAGCAGGTAGTGCCAATTCTGACTTGCTGGAAGTGATCAGCCAGGTAGTCAGTGAACCAGCAGAGGGCATCTTGAGAGAGATCAATTCTGGATAGAGTAGCTAGTAGGAGGGGGTTGCTGACGGTGTCAAACATCTTAGTGGGGTCGATGAAGACCGCACCAGAGAGATGACTATTGTCAAGGGCAGTGTGTAGGTGGGTGGTGAATTCCAGAAGTGCGGTAGTTGTACTATGTCCTCTGTGGAAGTCGTGTTGCTGGCTGCAAAGTATGTTGTGTTTGTTTAGGTGGTCAGTGAGCTGATCAGCGACAATATATTCAAGTGCCCTAGATAGGGGAGGGAGAATTGAGATGGGGCAGTAGTTGTTGGTAGAGGTGGGGTCCCTGCTCTTAAATATTGGGGTAATTGAGGCAGATTTCCAGCACAAGGGGAATTTTCCAAGACATAAAGACTGGTTTATAATATGGGTGAGAGGGATTAGCACCTTGTAGAGGGTGAGGTGGAGCAGTCTCAGGTCTAAGGAATCACCACTGTATTGGGAGTGGCTTATGGCCTTTTTGAGGTAAGGCTCCGCAGATCTGGGGGAGATGCATCTGAGGTGTAATGGAGGGTGCACTGGGTGTGAGTTGGTGTCGGAGACAGGTGGATGATCGGAGAAAGTGGCTAGGAAGGATGTGGCTGAGGTCGGAGAAGGTGTTGTTAAATGTGGTGGCTATCTGAGTGGGGTCGGAGGTCAGGCCCCCTTCAATCAAGATTTGTGTAGGGGCATGGTTGGGGGCTTTGCCACAGATGTCCTTAATATTGTTCCAGACTTTGCACCCTGAACCCCAGGTAGAAGTTAGGGCAGATTTGTAATACTCGGCCTTGGCTTTGCGTAGGGACCATGTGCATTGGTTCTGGGCCTCCCTGTACTTTTGCCTGTCAGAAGGTAGGCCAGACTCATTAGAGAGGTGCCATAGGGAATCACAGGACCGCATGACAGCAAGTAGGTGGTCAGAGATCAAGGGCGCTGGGTTACCTCTTTGACCATCCTTTTAGTAAGTGGTGCGAACATGTCACAGATAGAGTTAAATGAAAGAATGAAGAGATCTAGGGCTCTGTCTGGATCAAGGGTATTTGTGATGAATGACCAGTCGAGCATGTGGTGGTGGGCTCTTAGGAGTGCAAGTTTACCGGGACCAAGCTTACGTTGTAGGATCATTTTCAGGGGGGACTTTGGGGCCTTACTGGTCCAGGTGCAGAGGACAGGGGAGTGGTCACTAATAGCATCTGGGAGTATAGCAGTGCTAGTGATTTTGTGGGGACGGTTAGTGAACACTAGGTCCAGGAGGGAAGAGGATGCTGTGCGGTGGTTCAGATGGGTGGGTGAGGTGACTAGTTGTGTGAGGTCACGGGCTGATGCTTCGTCAATGAATGGGGCGGTGAGGTTCAATTGTCAGTTGATATTGAAGTCGCCAAAAACAATTTGTTCCATATGAGGCAGTAAGGTGTCAAGGTAGGACATGATAGAATGGAAGGCCGCCTTCTGATCTCTGGGGGAATGTAGATAGTGGTGATGAACAGGGGGGTTAAGGATCATCCGAGGGTAAGTTTGAGTGACAGTGCCTGGTGTCTGGGTATGAGATGGGGGTGAAGGAGCAGTTGAACGGTCAAAGTGTCCTTAGTGTAAATGGTACAGCCACCTCCCCACTTTCCTGGCGGTCGGCCCGGAAAATGTGATATCCAGAGAGGGTCACCGAGGAGTCAGGGATACGGGCGGAGAGCCAGGTTTCACTCAGGGCAATGATGTTGGGTTGATGTTGCCGGACCCACCCTTGGAAGGAGTCCCATTTTTTTAGTAAGCTGCAGACATTAAGGGGGCAATAAGTAATCCACCTGCTGAGTGTGAGGGCATGTAGGTAGCGAGAGGTCCAGGGTAGGGAGGGATTGGCTGCAGAGGGGTCATGCGCCCCCACTGTGGATGCTGTGGAGTGCGCTGAAGGTGCCCATACTGCATGTAGGGAGCACTCTGTGGCTATTCCTTGCCCTCCCCACATTCAAGCTGGGGACCTGCTCAGGACTGGGCCTTACATTTTAATTTTGACATTAAATTAAAAGCAAATGAGGTGATCCTTATTATCCTGAAAGGGAAAAGAACAGATTACAGAGTTCAAAGAATGTGGCTTTTTAAAACTCACATGTTAGATGAGGCTAATCCACTTCTACCTTTATCTTATAGCAAAAGGGTATTAATAAGACTCCAACATTAGAAACACACAGAAAGTGTTAAACGAAAGTTAGCCTTAGTCCTGCCCCCCCCCCCCACACCCCACACACACACATAAACCTTACGTTGAGGATAAATGATTCTTTGCAAACTGGAGAACTTTTCAAAAACCTCTTGAAACTTCTTCCCACATGACTAAAGCTGACCTTTAATACACATCTGTTTATCTGCATACTGTAATCTGCCTGTTTAGAAAAATTATATTGCCCAAGTATTTCAGTGTGGTGAAAAGTAAGTTAAAAAAACAAACAACAGAAGGGAGTAGGACCATATTAAAGAGTATGAAGGATGACGCAAGGAGTGGTGCAGTTCAGTGGGTGCAGAGCAGCTGTGTTCAGGAGAACATTCTGGGAAATGTAGTGCTGCCTCATTTGCAGGCACCTCTCTGAGCTGAGGGTGGAGGTTGCCATGCTCTGAGCACAGTTGGCAAGAGTACTGGGGGTCCTCTGCCCCCACCCAAGGACCATCACAACACCAGTCACTGCCACAGAGGCTATTAAGACAGAGGTCTGGATGGACTATGGTGGGCTCAGGGAGGTTAAGGAATTAGGAGATTAGGCACCCCACAACCTGGTACAACCAAGGAACAGATAGAGTGTTCTCAAGGAGGGGGATATCCCTGAAAGGGAACCCAAGGTTGTGACCAGGGGGATGGGCAGACCCACAGGAAGAGGGGCACAGGGGAGGGGGCCAGAGAACCCCCAGCGGAGAAGGAAGATTCTCCTGGTGGGGGACTCAATAGTTTGGGGTATTGATATAGGATGAGACATCAGGAAAGACAGAAAGGTCATGTGCCTCCCAGGAGGCACGGCTCACAGGGAGGGGGAGCGAATCCAAAGGATCGCAAAGGCCGTGGCTAGGAGGGGGGGCTGGACGTCATTGTCCATCTGGGGACAAATGACCTAGCCAAAGAAAGGGTGAGTCTGGAGGAGGTTCAGGAGAATTTCAGGGAGTTGGGAAGGAGCTTGGGCAGGGGGGTGGCAAACTCTGTAAAGTTCCCAGACGTGCTTCCTTGTCAGGGAAGGGAGGGGGGAAAGGAACCACCGCATCAGCAGCTTCAGTAAATGGTTGAAGAACTGGTGCAACGGCACCAACTTTGGCTACATTGGGGACTGAGGGTGCCACCTGAGAGGATGCACGCCTCTACAAGAAAGATGGCCTGCATTCTTCTGTGGAGGGCACATCTGTCCTCAATGAGAAGTTTAAATGCTTTCTGCACAAGCATTTAAACTAGCCACTGGGGGGGGAGCTGTCAGGTGCAGGGAGATTCAGGCAGCCCACCCCTCAGGTTAGTGCACACATAGAGCAGGACCAGGATGTCAACCCAAGGGCGAATATGCAGGGAGGGATAGGCTACGCTCGGAACATAACTACACCACCAAAAATTGGACCTGGACTAAAAGCATCCAGTAGCATAATAAATAGAAGGTAAAACATAAAACACTCTGGGAAAAGTAGGATGAAGCAGGGAGTGACACATAAGGAGGGAACAAAAAAATGCCGTTCTTCATGGAAGATCATGTACACAAATGCCCGCTGTCTGGGGAACAAGGCCTCTGACCTCTGGTGACAATAATGATGGAGGCTGATCTGGACATAGCGGCAATAACCAAAACATGGTACACCAGCAACTACAGATGGGACATAAGCGTACTGGGTTATGCTCTGTTCAGAAAAGATAGGGAAGGTAAAAGGGGGAGAGGAGTTGCCCTCTACGTCAGAGAAAGCATAAGGGCAACTGAAATTCTAAACAGGCATGAGCAAACAGAGGAAATAT
The DNA here is from genome assembly GCA_016271365.2 of Neoceratodus forsteri. Taxonomy (NCBI): domain Eukaryota; kingdom Metazoa; phylum Chordata; order Ceratodontiformes; family Ceratodontidae; genus Neoceratodus; species Neoceratodus forsteri. Next base: position 784,549,480 of record CM028133.1, read on the forward strand.
GGGCCACCCTTGAGCCAGGCAATGGAACTGCCATACACACTGGGGTCGTTTACAGATCCCTGGCTCAGACTGAGGAAACTGATAAGCAGCTGCTGGAAAACATGCATGACATGGCAGCAAAGGGTGGGGGGTACTGCTAATGGGTGACTATAACATGGCTGAAGTGGACTGGTCCATCCCTAAAGGGGTCTCAGCGAGGACACAAAACTCTGTGGACTCAATTGAGGAGGCTGGCCTTATACAGCTCATTCAGGAACCTACCAGGGACCAAGCAATCCTGGATCTGGTGCTGACCAATGGGGACAGGGTATCAGATCTTAGGGTAGCAGGACAGTTCGGGTCCAGAGACCACAATATGGTATGGTTCAAGGTGGACACAGGGATCCAGTCAACCCTTACAAAAACAAGAGTCATACACTTTAGAAGGGCAGACTTTACCAGAATGGGACTACAGCTAAAGGAATCCCTGCAAATGAGAGGGGTAGGTGGGAACGTGGAGGAGAATGGGTACACATCAAAGAGGCTATAGTGGGGGTAACAGAACAATGCGTCAGGTCTACATACAAAAGTAAAGGGAGAAGACAGCCTCTTTGGTTTTAAGGGGGTGGTGGCAGAAAAAGTAAGGGCCAAGAGGCTAGCCTTCAGGAAGTATAAGGAAACACAAAGTGAGGAGGACAAGGAGAGGTACCATAAGTGCCTGAGAGAGGCAGGAAAGGCAGTAAGTAAGCAATAATACCCAACAGGGTGGGCGGTATTGTGCTATACCGGACCGCCCTGGGGCGTAATGAGGCCCGACGCCGCAGGCGGAGGGCCTTATAGCCCTGGAAGGTCGGGTATAGCACAATACCACCCTGGAGGGTATTGTTACTCTTAGAAAATGGGCCACTGTATAAGATATGTATATGTTTCAAAATAAATAATTTTGATGTTAATTTATATGTCAAAATGATAAAATAGTTCCTCCGCCTGTATTAGAATGCTGTGTTGTTGTTTTTGAGTTAGGACTTTTGTCTTGCTTGAGTCTCTGTAGTTGTGCCTTTGGAGCTGGTTGTCATGTTTACTCCCCCACATACACACACACACACACACACACACACACACACACACACAGGGCTTAACAATATTTGTATATTACTAGGTTTTTTTTTGGTAGCTTTTGTAGTGTGGTCACAGTAACCAGTACTGGATGTGTAGATTGTACAGTAGAGGAAATTGGGATCAGTAAGAGTGAGGTACTGTGTTTTTTTTTTTATTTTCACACAATATAATCTATGCAGGAGAAGAAGAAGCTTGCTTGCTAAATAGTTTTAGTGAATGCATAACAGCTACATGAGTGGAGCGAGACACTGAGACCGCTTTCTAAGTCCTGTAATTATGCTTTTTCTCGCTCCTGCCCGCTTTAGCACTGCCGCACAAGCGGCTTTCTTCAGTAGCAGCTCCTGCTGCCTCTCAAGCACCTTACGGCATAAACAGTGAGCTTTACTGCAGGAGCAGCGGTTCGGGTGGGGTGGCGCTTCCACCATTGCCTCCACCTCCCGCTGTCTCCCTTTTCTCAGTCTTCCGCATATGAGTAGGCCGCAGCCTGAGCTCCGTAGGGGTGGGTAGCAGGCGCCACAGCCACTTTCCTGAGCACGATCACGCCATGCGCCGACCTGCAGCCCCAGTGTATCCATCTCGCTGCTCGAACACTGGCACACACACAACTAGCCCTGCTGCACTTTTGTTAAATTATATTGATTTTTATTTATTACAAACATACAGCAAATGAAGCAGCATGTCACATTAAAGGGGTGATGGCTGAGCCTCTAGTTTATGGCTCGCTAAACCTCAAAAGCAACATGGAGGCATTTGCCTTTTGCAAAATTCTACTGGCCCATTTTTTTCAGAATGAAATGAGGCGACAGAGACGGGGACTCGTTATTTCCCAGTCTCTGTTGCCTCATACCTGCCCAGCTAATTGAAGCTTTCACCCAATCAGGATACAGAATTCCATGTGCCCATTTTCTAAGGAGCGCTAGAGCACAAATGGAGGAGAGAACAGCTCAGTTGGTTAAAGGAGTAGTACACCCAGAATTTACAAAAAAACATGTTGTGCAGAATGTTTCGATTTATGTGTGAAGTCCTAGGGTGACCTTCCCTCTGTCTGCTATTAGGAGTTTTTCCTAAACTAGCCTGCTAGCTTTATGGTAGTTTTACGACCCCTCAGAATCTCTATCTGAGCCAAATTATTGCTTTTCTTGTTCCTACAATGCATCCTGTCTCATGCGATAGTGATGTAGCCGATATCATAGATTCAGCTGCAAGCACTGTTTTAGAATTAATTCACAACAGAAGAGATGTGTAATTTTTCTTATCCAGTGTGCACAAATGGCTACATGTACGGTTTAGCAGATACTTGAGGGCTGAGTAGGTTTTCTGTAAGTAAATAGCTACTAAATAGCTCTAATTCAATATTTTTGTTTTCTATGTGTGTCAGGTCTAGCTAACAGGAGTAAGTGTTTTGATTTTAAAACTTATGGGACCAGATATTCAAAACTTTGCCCTAGGGCTAAATTAGTACTACCCCGCGTGCTAAATTAGCCCGGATCCAGTAGCCCGCTATATTCAAAAGGGATAGCCCCAGTGCTAAACCTGCTGAATATAGCATGCTAAGGAAGCTGGGTAAACTGGGCTGGGAGTGCAGTACAAAAATAACCTGGGAATAAGACAGCTCTGAATATAGCAACCAGGAAGTGCAAACCACAACAGCATCCCAGCTCACAGCGACGTGAAGCAAGGTAGAGGTGAACTATGTGGCCAATGTGTGTGCTAGCAAATGAGTGGAGTCAGTAAAGCTGTAAGCAGCAGCACATGTGAAATGACATTGTGCAAAAATGTACAATGTTTCTGAAATGTTTGCATGGCACAAACACATTTGCGAAGGTTTAGCGTGGAGCTAAGCCATTTGCCTGGTGCAATCAAGTTTGCCCAGAGCAAAATTTTGCAATTCAAAAGTGACATGCAAATGAGCCTACCTAGGTAGTCTGTGGGCAAACATCCAGATTAGCATCTCATTATGACCTGATTTGCATGCAGTTTGCCCAGCACTATTGCAGGGTCCCACAGCTCCACCTGTAGGTCAGCCTGGAAGTACAGGGGCTGGCTGGGTCTGCCCACAGCTCCACCTGTAGGTCAGTCTGGCAGTGCATGGTGGTAGCTGCAGGCTACAGTTGTACAGTACAGCACAGAATATTGTGCCCCAGGGGACTACACAGCACAGGCACAGGTGGTGGGGCTACATGCAATTGTCAAACTGTAGTTCATGCTACAGTGCACAGCAGACACTACAGTAGCATGGGGCCAGTAGTGTGAGGGACACAGCAATGCCTATGGTGTGTAGGGCAGTGATGACCACTGCACTATACACAGTGACAGGATTAACTTGCAGTTGTTTACTGACAGTGGACATTACTGTTTTGCTGTTGTGAACCCACAGGCGCTGCATCACTGACATGGGATGCTCACAGTGACATATACACAGTTGGCTGTGTGTGCTGTGGTGTCTGTACAGATGTGCAGTATGTGGCTGGGGGGGCGCATACCATCAGACAGGCATGCTGGTGTTGGGGTATTCCCAACACTGGTCCCTGTGCACTGCATGGCTTGTCCCAGCCTTGTGGCCACACCCAGTCTGTGGTGCAGCCTGGCCACTTGTACACCCTCCCCTCAACACCCTCCATGCCCACAGTGTTGCTTGTGTGTGCTGGCATCTGTTGGTGTCCACCGAAGGGTGGTCTGCAGGTGTGTGCTGTATGGCCACACTGCCATGGCATCCACTGGGAGCTGGGTCACCACTTACTGCCTGGCATGGCTGGGACTGGTGGCAGATGATGGCATCATAGGGATGCCATCAGTAAGCAGCATGTTTCCTCTATGTGTGGCTTATTTCTATGTGTCATACTTACTGGTTAGGGTTGCGCAAAGCTGCGCAAAAGTTGTACAAAGCCACAAAGTCGCACAAAGCTGGTGTGTCCAGAGTTAAGACTACCTTTTGCTGGGTGGTAATTTGCACCGTGCAAAGTGTTGTGCTAAGTCGTGCAAAAAACACTTTGTGCGGCGCTATTCGCTGAATATAGCATTGCGCCTGTATTATGTACATGCTCCCTCAGTTTGCCCCTTGCATACATTATAATTTTGCCTGGTGCTAATGCAGTTTGTGCGGGCTATTTTACCTTTTGAATACAGCAGACCCACACTAACCCGTTGCTAACCCTGCACAAATGGTTTGCACCCAGCGCAAAGTTTTGAATAACTGGCCCATGATTTCATCAAACTTCACACAACCATAAAGGCACAGAAATCAAGCCAGATCATCAGTGCTATAACTAGTAAACACTCTAGCAGTTTTCTTACAGAAAACCCCACTCAGCTAGCTCTCAAGTATTTGCTAAATAGTAAATGTAGTTACCAGCATTCTATTAGGTAGAACTGGCTGTTAGTGCTGATTTTGCTCTGTGACATGATTTGCAATTTTTTTGTTTTACAAATGTGAAATATTTTTTAATAAAGTATATTTCTTATAAAGATACATGTGTGTATGTGCGAGTTATTTAATTTGATTGCCATGCAAGTTTTTGCAGTATTTTTTTCCTGATTTTAATCAAAAATATTCTAAGCTTTAAGATAAAGATTACTGATGTTGTTTTGAACAGTTTATTAGGAATTTATGATTTTATGTAAAAGAAATAGCTTTAAAACAGTTATTTCATACTTTTTTTTGTACTTGTCCCTTGCCTCGGCTCCAGGGGTACTGCCACCATCCCTCATATTCAGCTGGGTCTCGGCGACATAGTGCACGACACCAGGGAGATGTTTGCAGTTTTTCGCCCCTTTTTCTCCCAGTGCGTGAGCTATGTCATGGTCCCTAATTCTCCCCCAAAAGGGCGCCGGCGTGAAGGGCCAAGGTCCAGGTAGAAAGCTATGTGTAGACACGACTGCTGCCAAGTGCCCAACAGCACCCTCTCCCTCCTGACACTGCCCACTATCCGGCATGGTGCCAATCCCTTCCATGGAGAGGAGAGCTGTCGGATGACAGCTAAATCTAACTCCTGCCCCCCCCCCACACTGCCGACCTCTGATGTTCTGGGCTTGTCCCAAACCCGGGTCGCTGGCACAGCACAAAGCGTGGCGGCCAACACCCCAGCCCTTAGTGCTACTAGGCTGGCCTGCTTCATACATCTTTACTAAACAAATACATGAACTGTATGGTATGAATCTGCAGCCTAGAAACAGCAAAATACTCTGAAGTCAATTTCAGCCATGTGTGTGGTATGGCATGAAAGCAACAGGGTGCAACACTGACAGTGACTATTTTGGCTGCACATTTGATTCCATTTTACGATGGTTCACTGCACTACAAACTTAGTGTACCACACTTTTTCAAATGATAAAACAAAACTTGAGTATTTTATTTTCCAATCTAATCATGTAACTCACACATACAAACTTTTATCTTTAATAAGAAATAAATATTTTATTAAAACATACTTCACATTTGTAAAAAAAAAACTGCAAATCATGTCACAGAGCAAAATCATCACTAACAGCCAGTTCTACCTAATAGAATGCTATTACCTACAGTACATTTACTGTTTAGTGAATACTTAAGAGCTGAGTGGGTTTTTCTGTAAGAAAATGGCTGGAGTCTTTACTAATTATAGCACTGATGATCTGGGGTGATTTCTGTGCTTTTTATGGTTGTGTGTAGTATGATAAAATTAAAAGTTTTAAAATCAAAACATTCCTGCTAGCTAGATCTGACACATAAAGAAAACAAAACTATTGAATTAGAGTTATATAGTAGCTGTTTTTTTACAGAAACCCCACTCAGTTAGCTCTCAAGTATTTGCTAAACTGTACATGTAGCCATTTGTGCTCACTGGATAAGAAAGAAAACTAATTCTAAAGCAGTGCTTGTTGCTGAATCTATAGTCTCAGCTACATCACTGTCATATGAGACAGGATGTATTGTTGGAACAAGAAAAGCAATAAAACTGCCTCACATGGAGATCTCCAGGGGTCGTAAAACTTCCACAGAGCTAGCAGGCTTATTTAGGAAAAACATCTAATAGCAGACAGAGGGAAGGACACACTAGGACTTCACGCACAAATCAAAACACTCTTCACAACATATGTTTTTGCATATTCTGGGTGTACTACTCATGGGACAAGCCATTTTTCTAGTACATCAGTGAGAAAAGGAAGGCAAAGGGGGGAACAGCAAAGCTTAGAGGGGCTGGGGGGAGATAATGGAGGAAGATGGGGAAAAAGTAGCAATCCTGAATTAATACTTCTGTCAGTATTCACTGTGGAAGGGGATGGACAAGTCCAACAGTTGGACTTCAGAGGAGTTAAAGATAGGGAGGCAAACACCAGTCCATTCACAGAGGAGAGGGTCCTAGAGGAACTGGCAAAGTTAAAGGTTGACAAAGTCATGGATCCAGATCACATACATTCCGGGGTCCTAAAGGAGCTGAGGTATGAACTGGCAGCCCTGTTCAGCGAGTCCTTAGACACTGAAGTGGTCCCAGAGGACTAGAGAAGGGCAAACTGTTGTCTCTCTTTACAAGAGTGGTAGTAGGGAAGAAGCAGGGTGCTATAGGCCAGTTAGTCTAACCTCTGTAGTCCGGAAAATAATTTTCTTTATTTATTTTTATTTAGCTTTTGTTAACCGGGTTAAGTGCACTAGCCATAAAATGACTATTTTCATGCACGACCCAGGAGAGTACAGACATGCAGAAACTTAATAGGATAACAAATTATAAGTGCTTTACATACAATGAGTTAAAGAGGATACAATATATCAGAACATACAACGTAAAGCGCTTTACATACAGTGAGTTAAAATGGATACAATAAAACAGAGACATACAGAGTAGATCATTCATGAGTTCATAGGTGCCAACCTATGCAATGAATAGAGAGGACCTTGGACAATAAATTATCAGGTGACATATCATATGAACAGAACAAGGTACACAAAAACAGGTAAAACAAAAGGAAGAAATAACCATTGAGAGCAGGGGGTGTCATTAAGGAAAAGGTCGGTAAGTGAGGAAGAGGGGAGCAAGCCATAAAATTAGATTATATGAGTGTATGTAAGTGTAAGGAAGATGCCTGCAGTGCAAGATTGTATATGGGCAGGGAAAGGGAGCCGGGACAGGCTGAGGCAGTGAGAGGGTTATATAGAGGTGAGGAAATATTACTGTATGGCCAGAGACATCAGTCATTAGGTAGGGTGAAAGCAGGAACAGGTATCAGCAATCAGCAGATTCGAGCGCAGTTTTCTCTTAAAGCATGTGTGGGAGCTAGAAAGTCTAATGTCGAGGGGAAGGGAATTCCACAGCTGTGGAGCCGCATGCTCAAATGCAACAGTTCCTTTCCTAGTGCGGCACCTCTGAAAATTCAGAAAGGATTTATCAGCTGATCGTAAAACATGGAGTGTGTCCTGAGGAACAAGCATAGCTGCAAGACACCTAGGGGTTTGATTTCAAATTATTGAATCAATAAGAAAGCCAAGGTAGTATTTCCTACCAGCTAACGAAGACAGACAACCAAGATCATTATAAAGCTGACAGTGGGGTTTAAGCCAAGGAGCAGAAGAGGCATAGTGACATATGTTGTTATACGTAATAGTGGAGGCACTCCTCAAGGAAAAAACTGTGGAACACCTAGTAGCCAATGGGCTGGTGGATCCCAGGCAACATGGGTTCTGTGTAGGACGATCCTGTCAAACAAATCTGATAGCTTTCTTTGACTGAGTGACAAAAGTGGTAGACCAATGGGGGGCAGTAGACATTGCCTACCTCGACAGAAAAGTCTTTGACACAGTCCCACATAGGAGACTGGTCAATAAGCTAGGCAGCCTGAGGGTGGGACACAAAGTGGTAAACTGGATTGGCATTCAGTTAAGGGGCAGAAAACAGAGAGTGGTGATAAATGGAACCCAATCAGAGGAAAGGGAGGTGACCAGTGGGGTACCTCAGGGGTCAGTACTGGGGTCAGTCCTCTTCAGTATCTTCATCAGTGTCATAGCAGATGGGCTGGAGGGAAAGGTTTGCCTGTTTGCGGACGACACCAAGATCTGCAACAGGGTGGCTATTTCACAGGGGGTGGAAAGGATGAGAAGAGACCTGGAATGGTTGGAGGGATGGTCAGGGGCATAGCAGCTAAGGTTTAACACAAAGAAATGCAAAATCATGCATGTGGGGAGCAGGAACCCTGGAGCGTGCTACAGGATTGGGGGGGGAGCTGCTGACAGTAACTAAGGAGGAGAGAGAATTGGGGGTCATAATCACAGATAACTTAAAAGCCGCTAGGCACACTGCCAAGGTAGTGGCAAAGGCCAGTGGGATGTATTGGAAGGGGGATCACAAGCAGAAGGAGGGAGGTAATGGTTTCACTGTACAAGACCCTGGTGAGACCTCACCTTGAATACTGTGTATAGTTCTGGAGAACACACCTTCGAAAGGACATTGACAAAATAGAGACGGTGCAGAGGAGAGTGACCAAAATGGTGAACAGATTGCATCACAAGCCTTACAAGGAGAGAGTGAAGGACCTAAATTTGTACATGCTAGAACAGAGGATGGAGAGAAAGGTGACATGATAGAAACATTCAAGTACTTCAAGGGCACAAACAAGGTGGAAGGGGACAACATATTTCAGCTCAACAGTGGTGCCAAGATAAGAGGACACGACATGACATTGAAGGGTAGCTGCATAATGGGAAATACAGTATTAGGAAGTTCTTCTTCACGTAAAGGGTGGTGGATGCATGGAATAGCCTGCCCCAGGAGGTGGTGGCAGCCCATACTGTGGTGGGTTTTAAACAAGCATGGGACAGAAACAAAGGAATAATACAGATGGGAAAGAAAAGCTAAGCCAATGACCAATAAGGGTCACTGGTCACTGTGTGAGCTAGCGTAAACGGGCAGATTGGATGAGCCTGGTGGTCCTTATCTGCCGACAGAATGTATGAATCTGTGGCCCCCAAATACCTTCTAAGTGTCTCTGATTTTCAGGGACATCACTGATTTGGACTCAAAAAAAATTCCTCTAATCTTAAAATTGGCATTTCTGCCACCGAGGAGCTGGGATTCCAGTCATAAAATATTGCCAGACATTTAAGTTACAATGTAGTTGTTCATCAAGAAATGTAGCTGCTGGTTCTTTATGTCTTATGAAAAATCTTTTAAAGTATTCCTGATTTTGGTCTTTTGTCCACGATTTTTTTTTTTTACACCAGGGGACAACTCCAGCCTTATCATTTCATTCTGCAGCAGCAGTTTAACCATTTTCTGCAGTTCACACTTGTTTTGTTGGTTTCCTGATTTTTCTTTTAAATCCTTGTCCCAGAATCCTGAGACAAGGTCTGCTGTGTGGGTCACTTGCCACTATATATGTCTTGATGATATACTGTTTGTACAGCAAGTACCTGTAACAGCTGGCTCAGACCAGGTTAGCGAAGTTGGAGCTACAAGTCTGCCAAGTAATATATATCACATGGTGCGAGCAGTGCACTCCTTCCCAGCTGCAAGATTTTCTGCACAGACATCTGTCGTTTGCTCTGGGGATTTTAGGTAAGTGTAATGAATCTGGCTGATCAGAATCCAGACTCCCACTAAACCCTGTATGCTAGGAGAGTTTGCTCCTTAAGAACTACTCAGAGTTCTATCCTATCATAGGTTTCACACCTGTAGGCGGAGATTGAATCTAACCAGGGGTAAATCTATAATTTGAAATTTATTCTTCTATGCGTAATTCAGTGATTGCCCAAGGGGTGGTTGTGGTAAGTACAGGTTTGTCTGACCTTGTTGTGTAATTTGTAATGTAATAAGACTCAAGGTAATTCAACAAACACCTTATGTAAGCTCCCCAGAATGGGCTTACCTTGGGTGGAGCTCCGTGCTCCTTTGCTTCTCCACCGCCGCTGTCCTGGATAGGGTGGTTCTGGTGGGGGTCACACCAGGTGACTCCCTGTTGCACCATGTGCCCATCCCTTTCTTGTGTCTTGGCCCGGGAGGACACTGGGCCAGGTGCTGGGGTGGGTCTTCATGTCACCGGGTGCAACGTTGTGTGGTCACGGGTCCGGTGAGGTCCAAGATCGGGCTCGGGGTCTCGCTGAAAAATGGGCAGATGTTTGTTTCTGGGGTGGCTGTCCAGTGCGCAGTGCACAGGCACGGGGACTGTTGAGGTTAAAATTTAAAGGAGTCATAGCTCCTCTGGGAGGCAAGTAGGTTTTGTTGCTAGCCGGCACCATGTGGCACCAGCATTAAGTTTACAGAGTGGGACTACAAGTCCCAAAGGACTGCAGGCTTGGCGCCATAAGATGTGCTCCCTGATTGGGCCAAAAGTTTCGGCACCAAACAATGAAGCCCTTAAAAGCCAGGGCTTACGGGGACAAGGAGGAGGGGATCCAGAGAGAGAGAGAGTTAGACAAGGTGGATGCAGTCGGGGTGCTCGCCCACGCGGCCTGATGGCTATGCTGCCATTGCTGCCTTTGGGTGCTGGGCTATGCACCAGCACCAAAGGAAGAAAAATAGTGGGTTTTTTGGTCAGAGAACCCAAAAAGGGAGCACAAAGAAATTGCAGGGAGCAGCAGGAGCTGCAAGCAGTGGAGAGCCCAGGGAGTCCCTGCCTGAGAATACAGACGGAGAACAAAGGAAGGGGCTGCATGTGTGGGGTCCTGGGATTTCTCAGCTAGAGAAACCCACCATCAGGGGACAGATGCTGCTAGCCCATACAAAGACATGAGGTGAGTGGGCATTAGCAGAAAAAGCTTTATCCCTGGAGGACTGCAGTTTGGAGCTAGATGGAGGCTTGTGGCTGGGCCTGGTCTGGCTGAAGGGATCTGGGTGCTGGGACCTAGGTGGCAGTGGGTCCCAAGATTACCTGGACGTTGGGTCCTGCTACATGCTGAGGAGCTCCAGGAGGTGTGAATCCATGGGAGGCCGGAGGAGACCCGTGGGACTGGTTGTGGGGGAAGAAGGCAGAGTGGCAGGCTGTGTTCAATGTTCTCTTGGCAAAGTGACTAGGCCCCACAAATGAGGTGGTACTGGACTGGGATCACTGCATGAGGGATTCGCCCAAACCTGCTGGGTCACCATGAAAACTCCCTGGATGCCCATAGCAATGGCATAGCATCAGTGATCGAGCACTGAACTGTGTCTGAAGGGTCTCGCTCCTGTCCTAGTCATTCGTGGCTTTAACGGCTCCAGCGAGAACTGCTGGGAATCTCATTATATTGGAAAGGTGGCCCTGATTCTAAAGTTTGGGCAGGAGGAATAGAAGGTGAGGGGGCCAGTATGTGCTCTGTGCACCCCTTGCAGGTCAGAGCTCCTGGTGGGAGAATGTGGAGCGGGGAGTACAAGGTCTAAGGCTGCTTGGGTGTGTGGTCATCTGGCCTCAAGCTACTGCATGTGTTGGGACTGTCTGGCGGATTACCATAATATACTGTACAACTGGGACTCTGGGTCCAAAAGTACAGTGCACATTCTATCTGATTCAGCTAATAATGTGGACCCTGGTTCTGGTTTCGTTGCTCTAACAAGTTGACTGTCTGTTGTGCGTCTGACTGAGCATTAAATGGAATCCCCTGGTACTGCACCATTTGTGTCTGCCTCATGTGTTCTAAACAGACTGCTTTACCGCTGCTGACAAGTTGAGTCCACAGCCTTGCCTCCAGGGTGTTCCATCCCAGCCCCAAGAGGGTCCACTGCCCAGATGTCCATCCATCACCATCTTTACCTGGGGACATTCAGGTACTTTTTTTCCATTGTCATATTCCAGGACTGTGTTTTCATTGGCTGTATAGTGCTCCCCCTTCCCCATGAGCCTTACCATCTAATTACCCCTAGACAGGGGAAGTGGGGGGGGCTTATAATGTGGGGGCTCGTCCAAAGGATGCTGATTTTGGGAGGCAGGGGGCCTTTTTCCACCTCATGGCTGCAGTGCTGGACAAGCTGTGGATGTCCCCCCCCCACACACCTTCTTTACTGGATTGTTTTGGAAGCACAGTCCAAATGGTGACTGGGATATTTTCTCACCACTTCCTGCGAGAGCTGCAAGAGTTTTATCTGTGGCCATGGATGGGAGCAGAGACTTTTAAACTGTGTGCAAAAAGTGGACTGGGGGCGGGGGTTGTGTTTAATGCACAGGGGAACAAATGTGGTCAAATGTTTAGGCCTTCATGTATGGCATACAGTAATTAATGATGATTTCATTTTTAGCGATGCCAAGGTAGTAAGTAGTTATATGCTGGTGAAAATGTGTGTACTGTTTATAAATGACTTAATATCCCGCTAGAAATGCTTAGGATAGATTGTTTCTTTAGTTAACATTTTTTATATTTTTTTTGTATTCCTTTTTCTCTCAATGTTTCAAAATAAGAAGATAATACAGTAATGCTATTTTAAGGAGCGTGGTAAATATGGCTGACACTGCCTGAAATCTTAAAGGTCCCAGCAGTCCAACGCAGGCCACTGGTGGCAGGTAAGGGTTTACCAGGTAGGTCTGTGTCAGGGTAAGGGACTGGGGACACCAGTGGGTACAGCCAAGTTTTGGGCCTTTCGTAGGTCCGATTGGTGGGTGGCCCAGTGGTTATAGTTATCCCCGGGTGGTTTACTAAATTAGATTAGGGTAAAATGTTTTTGGGCATGCTTTGGCTCGCCGGGACATTGAGCGTTTTGTGGGGGGAGTGTGTAAGCCCCCCAGAATGGGCTTACCTTGGGTGGAGCGCCGTGCTCCTTTGCTTCTCCCCTGCCGCTGTCCCGGGTTGGGTGGTTCTGGTAGGGGTTTTGCCTGGTGACACCCCGTTGCACCATATGGCTGTCCCTTTCTGGTGTCTCGGCCCCGGAGGACACCGGGCCAGGTGCTGGGGTGGGTCTTCATGCTGCCGGGTGCAGCGTTGCGTGGTGCCGGGTCCGGTAAGATCCAGGATCAGGCTCGGGGCTGTGTGGAAATGGGCAGATGTTTGATTCTGGGGTGGCTGTCCAGCGCGCAATTCGCAGGCACGGGGACTGCTGAGGGTTAAAATTTAAAGGAGCCATAGCTCATCAGGGAGGCAAGTAGGTTTTGCTGCTAGCTGGCACCATGTGGCACCAGCATTAAGTTTACAGAGCGGGACTACAAGTCCCAGAGGACTGCAGGCTTGGCACCGTAAAATGTGTTCCCTGATTGGGCCAAAAGTTTCCGCACCAAACCATGAAGCCCTTAAAAGCTAGGGTTTACAGGGACAAGGGGGAGGTGATCCAGAAAGAGAGAGAGCGAGACAAGGAGGCTGCAGTCAGGGCACTTGTCCACGCGGCTGTTGCTGCCTTTGGGTGCTGGGCTATGTACCACCGCCACCAAAGGAGGAAAAACAGTAGGTTTCTGGGTCAGAGAACCAAAGAAGAGAGCACAAGGAAATTGCAGGGAGCAGCAAGAGCTGCAAGCAGTGGAGAGCCCAGGGAGTCCCTGCCTGAGAATCCAGATGGAGAACAAAGGAAGGGGCTGCACGTGTGGGGTCCTGGGATTTCTCAGCTAGAGAAACCCACCATCACGGGACAGATGCTGCTAGCCCATACTAGGACATGAGGTGAGTGGGCATTAGCAGAAAAAGCTTTGTCCTTGGAGGACTGCAGTTTGGAGCTAGATGGAGGCTTGTGGCTGGGCCTGGTCTGGCTGAAGGGATCTGGGTGCTGGGACCTAGGTGGCAGTGGGTCCCAAGATTACCTGGACGTTGGATGCCGCTACATACTGAGGAGCTCCGGGAGGTGTGAATCCATGGGAGGCCGGAGGAGACCCATGGGACTGGTTGTGGGGAAAGAAGGCAGAGTGGCAGGCTGTGTTCAGTGTTCTCGTGGCAAAGTGACTAGGCCCCACAAATGAGGCAGTACTGGACTGGGATCACTGAATGAAGGATTTGCCCAAACATGTGGGGTCGCCATGGAAAACTCCCCTTGGATGCCCATAGCAATGGCATAGCATCAGTGATCAAGCACTGGACTGTGTCCAAAGGGTCTCGCTCCTGTCCTAGTCATTCGCGGCTTTAACGGCTCCAGCGAGAACTGCTGGGAATCTCATTACATTGGAGAGATGGCTCCGATTCTAAAGTTTGGGCAGGAGGAGTAGAAGGTGAAGGGGGCAGTATGTGCTCTGTGCACCCCTTGCAGGTCAGAGCTCCTGGTGGGAGAGTGTGGAGCAGAGAGTACAAGGTCTAAGGCTGCCTGGGTTTGTGGTCGTCTGACCTCAAGCTACTGCATGTGTTGGGACTGTCTGGCGGATTACCATAATATACTGTACAACTGGGACCCCTGGGTCCAAAAGTACAGTGCACATTCTGATTCAGCTAATAATGTGGACCCTGGTTCTGGTTTCGTTGCTCTAACAAGTTGACTGTCTGTTGTGCATTTGACTGAGCATTAAATGGAATCCCCTGGCACTACACCATTTGTGTCTGCCTCATGTGTCCTAAACAGACTGCTTTACCACTGCTGGCAAGTTGCCTCCACAGCCTTGCCTCCAGGGTGTTCCATCCCAGCCCCGAGGGTCCACTGCCCAGATGTCCATCCATCACCATCTTTACCCGGGGACATTCAGGTACTGTTTTTGCATTGTCATATTCTAGGACTGTGTTTTCATTGACTGTATGGTGCTCCCCCCTTCCCCAAGAGCCTTACCATCTAATTACCGCTAGACAGGGGAAGTGGGGGAGCTTACATTAGATTTAAAAAAAGATAAAAAAAATTATTGTATATTTCTCAAGAATGTGTTAATTATGGTAGAATAATAGCGCTTATTTCCAATATATTAAGGAAACAGTTATTTTAAAAGACAGTATGTTGCTGGCCTGGAGGCACTGAGGTGCTGGATGCCACATCTTGCACCATGCTGGCGACCCGGGTTCGGGAATGGATTTGAGTCGTTCATGGGTTGGCCAGGGCAAGGAAGGATCTAGCGTCCAGCGACAGCTCTCCTTCCTCGGGGGAAGGGGGACAAAGCAGCACACTGTAGACTGACACCCAGCGGAGGCTGGGGTCAGCACATGTGCGGTGCTTAGAATAGGGGTGGACCCATGCACAGGGCATAGACTGCCTGTGCAGAAGCATTAACAGTCACCCTTTCCCATTTCACATGCGTGGGTCTAGGGTTAAAAACCGGAGGAAAAAGAATGGAGCTGGCAGGCTCCATGATGGCAGGCTGCGCCCGTTCTGGCCCCCCAACGATCTAGATGTTGGCTTCTGGTGGTGGGGGGAAGTCGACGCCCTTGTCGCCGGCCCTGTCATGGGGGGCGGGGGATTTGCTGGGTAGGATTGGTGTGGGGATGCCTCCTCAAGAGATGAGTCTCCTCTGAGGGAGGGGCTGAAGCCACCTGCCAGTGTCCCAAATGTGGAGGAAAAACTAATAGATAAAAAAAAGGACAGTATGTTTCTCTACAGTAAATAAATTCATACCTCTGAACTACTCCTGATTTGCCTCAGAATGTTCCTTGGTCCCTCCTACATTTGACATACTGTACATGTCACTGAAAAGTGGGAATTTGAAACATAAAAATATTGTCAGACATTAATGCTAGTCTTATTCCCACTCATTTAGAAAATGCCCCCAACCCCGTCACCCAGTAAAGCAGTCTTCTTGAACTGATATTTGTATTTTGTATGAAGTATACACGTTTCTGGTCATTTGTCTCTAATTTTTAAAGCTCTGTCTCTGCGTTGCAAGGAAGGGGTATACATTCGTTTTCCTTTCAATGTGCTAATGTCAGTTGGAAATGCACATCAAAAGAGTGTTTTTTTCAGTACTCTCATCCAAGGCGCTGGGACCCGACCCCGTGGTTGTCCTTAGCGTGCCACTACTGCGGTACACCGGAGCGGCCAAGGTCACACTTCAAGCTGAGTGCTGGGCTCCTCGGACTGGTGGCCCCTGCCAAGTCTCGTCTCTCCAAGGTGCTGGCTGCCCTGAAAAGATTACACGATCCCACGCGAAGCTCTGGGGATTACAACATCGGCGCTGGCCTTCTTCTGAAGCCAGCCAGAGGTGACACAGCGCGCTCGCCATCCTCTTCAACTGCTTGAAGTACGAACTTCTCCTTCAGGTCGTCATTCGTGACTCAGCTTGTTATTATAACCAGGTTTCCCTCGGCCTCTGCCTTCCTCTTTCTCTCTCTCTCTCTCTCTCGCAAGTGGTTGCAAAGCTGAGAGCCACTGGATTGGTCGATGTGTCGTCAGTCGTTCTAAATGCGGAGGTGACGATGAAACAGGCATAAAAGCAAAGGCGTCTGACTTAAAAAAACGAAAAACACACAGACTGCGGAACATTCGAAAATAGAAAAGGACCTGCGACTCGAGAAGTTACTGAAATCTGTAGATCCGAGTTCTGGTCCTTACAAATTTCTTTAGATCTCCTGTCTGAAGCACCATTCACACTTGGATGGTTTACTTACAGAACACAGTTTGTTGTTATTCTAAATAGAAGCCATGGCATTTCCTGGGACAAGAGGTAAGAATACATTACATATTGCAAAACACATGAAACTCGTAGCTAGGTTTTGTAAAGCAATATAACGCTGGACAACTGCGCATCCATTTTTTTAAAGCGTCCATATAATGTACTGTAGTTTGACTAATGAACGCAGTCTGAGCAGTATACTAACATAACAGTAATTTAAGGTCGGAAGGGGACTTTTTGTCCCACATTATTTAAAGGCGTTCTCAGAATTTCCTTGGTATTATAGTGAGCAATGTCCGGGAACAGTGGTTTGAAGAAACAGCACAACAGGACACTCTTTTCATGAGAATCTTTGAAAGTGACATGTATTGCACATTCATCTTTTACTATGTATATATTTGTTTTTTTAATATGTGCACTCTTGGCATACGGTAGGTCCATGAGATGCAGCATCTGGTTTCAGTGGATCTCCCAAGGAAACAGCAGGCAGAGAATAGGCAGGCAGCTACACACCTATATCTCACATACATCCAATGTTTTTAACTTCATGAGGGTACTTGGTGGCAAATACGTGGCTAGCTGCATAGACTTGTATTCAGTGTGCAAGTCTCCCTGCATGACATATGCTCATTCAGTCCATTAGCAAAACACTAGCTATGTTTTATATTTGGTGTTCTAAAGCCAGTGCAGAGGAATGTGATGTGCTTCTGTACCCAGCACCAACTACCTGATATTATGCTGCTCATGCAGCATAGATGGACTTAAAATAGATTTGCTTTCAGCAGCTGAGGTGGAGGCGTCCAGTGCCTTTATAAAATCATTAACAGGTACTCTGGATCAGACTGGCCACTGCCACTGAAAATGGTTTGAAATAGGGTGACCACACAATCCCTTATTTTAGATTCCTTGCTGTATAGTACTTTATGAGTTTGGAATGGGTGTCCCTTATTTCAAGCACTAGGAGGTGGCCACCATAGCTGAAAAAGTTGTGGTGCTACGCACATTACTTTTTAAGTGCTGCATCAAGGACAACTGCTTTTATACAGTACTTTAATAAACTGCTGCACAGAAAATCTATAAAAAGGTGAGTGTGTATTAGAAAACTAAGTATTATTTTGAATATATGGGTTTAGCATTGATGTTCATCATGAAGGAGGCACAATTTATAGCAACCCCCTAGAAATTAGTGTGTGTCAGCACACTTGCAGTATATTAGTATATATCTGCATACTTATAGTATAGCATCAATGTTTGTGAAGGGGTGGACATGATGGGCCTGGAGTCCTTTCTAGCCTTAAGTTAGTATGTACCGTATTTTACTATGCTGTAGGTTTGGGCCCACATTGAATGAGTTAAAACAAGTTGGTATCATAGGAATATAGGGCCCAAACCAAAAAGGGCTGGCAGTGCCTTCACACATGCAGAGGGCTGTAAGAAGCCAAGGAGTGCCCTGTATGTGCAGGTTGTGCACCTTTGTGCACCCCTGTGGCATCCACATCCCTGGCTGTATCCCCCCCTCCACACCCAAATCCACTGTGCTCAGCACTTAGCTGAGTGGGGGCAGGCAGTGAGGCAGGGGCAGACCTGCACCTGGTCGTCAGTGCTGCTGAGGCAGTGATCATGGCCGGAGGAGAGGTTAGATGATACTCAGCCCAGGGGGCTGCCATAGTGCCCGTGCAGCCCTCTCCATCTGGCCATCTCTCTGGGCCTGATTTTGATTGGCCCTCGCTCCATTGGCCTCCAGCCCCTTCAGCATCAGTCAAAACAAAAGGAAGACCCTGTTAATCTTGGTGCTGTGGAGATGGTGCACTGACTGGGCTAGATAATCCCTTTTTAATCATGCAGTCCAGGAAGTCTGCACACGCACAGCTTGGACCAAATGAATGCACAACATCAACTTAATTCAAAAAATACTCACTTTATTTCCAAAATGTTGCAATGGGGTGCATGGCTACATGTCCGGGATACACTCATTTTGAGCATATCCCAGCCATTTTTGTGGCTCAGGCCCATAGTAATTTAAGGTCAGAAGACACTCTAGGTCTACCCTGTGCACCATCTACTGCATAAGCAGCCATGAATAAGTACAGAGCAGCCAAGAGTCAGGTTCCATCATGACCCAAGATAGCCAGATACTGCTGTCCTTAAGTCCTCAGACACAACACCGGGCTGTCAACTGACTCCATTGGCTGGTTTATGAGCTACCTTGAAGAACAGTCCCAAACAGTAAGAGTCCTGATACACTCTCGGACCCTAGACCGGTCCGCTCAGGAGTCCCCCAGGGCTCCATTCTGGGACCCCTCCTCTTCAGCCTATTCTTAAACTCACTACCGGACAGCTGCCCAGAACAAATAATTCTCTACGCCGACAATGCTGTGATCCTCACCTCGGACCCTGATCCGATCCAATTACAAAATAAACTTCAGTGGGCCTTCTCCTCCATCGAATCCTGGTTCCTAAATCATAAACTGCTTCTCAATCAGAAAAAAAACAAGTCTGTGGTCTTCTGCAGCCCCCACAACAAAAACAAACAACTCCACCTCTTCATTGCAACTGAACAAGGAGCCATCCTAGAGCAAACACAATAGTTCAAGTACCTCGGCATCACCCTTGATCCACACCTCTCATACTGTATGCTGTCCATATCAGCAGTGTTGCAAAGTCTGCCAATGCGAGGTTAGGCATATTATTCCGGCACAAGAAACACCTAACCCCAGAAGCACTGTCAGTGGCCGTTCAAAGCTCCATCATCAGCATCATAGACTATGGTCTTATCATATATGGGTCTGCAACTACCACTGCTCTCAAACATATCGCGATCTCCCTGAATAAGGCCTGTCGTCTCATCACTGGCTCACATCACTGTACCCACACATGTGACCTTTATTCCCAATCTGGATGGCTTCAACTGGACAAACACATAAAATACCAAACCTGCATCACGACCAAGAAAATTATAATGGGGCTTGCCCCGCCTGGTGTCTGTGATCTCCTTAAGCATAGACATAGGAACGTCACTACAAGGAGATCCAATTCCCATCTACTACATATCCCACGATGTCGCATGACCCAAGGACAAAGATCATTCACCTGTCGGGCATCCAACTGGCTCAACTCTCTTGGCAGCGACATAGCGACCGCTCCAACACTCGGCCTCTTCAAGTCCAAGCTGCGCCTCTCACTGCTTGTATCCTACGATTGCCCATCTTAACATTTCCACCGTTCCAGCTGCACATGCCCCAGCACTTACAATCAGTCTTTGCACCCCTAGCACTTTACCTGTCATATTCCTCGACAAGGCCCCTGGCTGCACTGTCTCCCCACCGCCCACCTCCCCTGTATCTCCACTCCTTCCCTGCCCCTAACCACCTCCTTCCTCTTACCCCTGCACCTCCTTACCCCGATCTGCTTCCTACCTCACTTCCCCACCCACCACCCTCCTTCCCTTGTGTTGCTCATAGCTCATGTCTTTGTATTGGTTATTACATGTCTGTAAGTCAATGACTATATGTTTGTAACTAAAAATGATGACTGTTGCACACACTGACGTGGAACCTTTGTAAAAGAGCCTCGGCTCAAAGGTATTGTAATCCTAGATGAAATAAATAAATAAAAAAAAAAATAAAACAACTATATGTAATGCTTAGTGTCACTTGGTGTCACTGTTTTTAAATACTAAGAATATGATGCACATTGTCATCTTGCAGGGCTGTAGTCAGAAGGTGGCATTGTAAAGAATCAGTGCTGCACACCAAAGAAACAACCATAAATGGTTTACACCATTTGGTTGTAAATGTTATGCAATCTTTTATTTTCTCATGTTACTTCATAACAATCTTGGCAGCATTATGAGGCCTACAGCACCACTTTTCTTAGCCCACTTTGACCTCCTGTTTGTTAGATTTTCTTTTTATAAATCCAATATTTCTTTTTATAAATCCAGTATTTATTTCAGAGTTTATTTGCTGTTCAAGGCAGTACCTTTTAAAAGGCGGATGCTTTTTCTAGGCTGCATCCTCATATCATTCATTATTTTGCTAAGTTTCTGTGTTGGGAAACTTTCTGTTTGTGTCCTTTAGCTGTGTTTCTGGAATCCTGTCAAGAAAAACTAAATAAAAACAAGCTCATCATCTGCTAATGTTCCCAGCAGCCCTCTGGTTTAAACAGGAAACTTATTTTCAACCAACTTATCTTTAAGCCACCTTATGATTTATTGTTAAACTCATTCTTTTATCTCCTTTATTCACGCATGCATGGCTTGTTTGGGTATTTGGATAGGCCAGTATACTCGGCTATTCAGTGCTTAGGTGGGCATACTCACGTTTGCATTTTAGCTGTACGTGCATATCCATTTTTATTTTCTTCAGGCTTCCTGGACTCATTCCCATTGACTTGTCACCTTTCAGCCTTCTTTCTGTACCCGGTTTATTAGACCCTAATTGAGACCTCTTCAGATCATTCACTTAAAACTACGATGGACTCTGCATGACAGAAGGGATAAGCTCCCACTGAAATTCCCTTGTTACCCGCAGTAACTTTGCTGCAGAATGCTGCACTATTGCTTTGCATCCTGGCAGGCATCACTGTATATCACTTCTTCCCATCACCACTCACCACCATTTTGATTTCTAGTTTCTATTCTTAAAGTGCTTTTCCAGATTTATTACATTGAGATATGGCTTACTTAGTATGAGAGCCTGGGTCGGCGAAAGTCTGTCTCTTGTCAATTTTTTAATTTTTTGTTGAGGCTTTCTGGAAGAAAAGGGGATTGTATTTTGGCCCTGCAGAGGTAGCCAGCCAATCCCTTCCACTTCCTGGTCGATCGATCCGCCCCTGCACTCGGCACCTAATAACGAGTGCCCATGAAAAGCACGGGGCGGACTCCGTTGAAGTCTGTGGGAGGCAGATTTAAGAATGATTTTAATTTAATTATTATAATGGCCATTTGCAGATTAATAAAGGGTAGTGGTCAACTGACAAGCTAATGCATGGTGCCCAGAACTGGAAACAGTAGTGCAGATGGGGTCTCACCAGTGCCCTGTACAAAGGGCATAGGACACTACCAGCTCTGCTGAGGAAGTTTCTGTGGATACACCCCATCAGTTGGTTAGCTTTGGTGACCACTACTCTACAGTTCTGCCTGTGTGTAAAGTCTGATGTGATTACAACTCATAAGTCCTTTGCCTCATAAGTTTTCCCCAATTTTGTGCCACCCGGATGGTAAATGGCCTCAGGATTGCATGCCGCCAAGAGCATCGTATCGGCTGATGGGTTGCTGGAGATTCTGAGGGACACCCTGAATTCTTCCGTGGCATGTGCCTTTATGTTTGTTGCCCCAACCCTCTGGAACTCTCTGCCCCATCAGCTTCGGGAGTGCAGGACCGTGGGGAGCTTTCAGCAGGCACTAAAAACATTTTTATGGATTAAGGCATTCCCTTATTTGTTATGATTTTGATTGTTTTAATGTGTAGTTTGTAACTATGTGAAGCGCCTTGATAATTTTGAAAGGTGCTCAATAAATAAAGATATTATTATTATTATTTATTTACTGAGATTGAAGATCATACCCAGTTTCTATGCCCCGTTATCTAATTTGTTGATGTCTTTTTGTAGTGAAGTATCATTGTCAGGGGATGTAACTTGGCCACCTAACGTTGTATCATTTGCATATTTGGTGATCCAGTTGTTTATACAGTATTATCATTCAGGTTGGCTATATGAATTGAGAAAAAAATTGGTCCCACCCCACAAACCATGGGCCTATCATTAGATTTTACTCTATTAATGCTGACTTGGTGCTTCTTTAGTTATACAGCTAATAATGTCTGTACCCACACCTCCTTCCTTCACTTTACTGATAGACCTTCATGTGGCACAGTGTTAAAAGATTTATTATGGCCCAGAAAAACTACATTCACAAGGGTGTTATAGTCCAGAGATTTACTCACTTTCTCATACTGTAGAATAAAATATGATTTGTTAAACATGATCTTCTTTTGGTAGAACCATGTTGCTTTAAGTCCACCTTACCAAAGGTAGCTAGATGACATCCCATTACTCCTGTCACCAAAGATTCCATTATTTTACACACCATGGTTATGAAACTGATTGATCTATAATTAGTGATGTCATTTATGGTGCCCTTCTTAAACATTTTCACAGTCACCATGTCCTTCTTGTCAGTCAAACATCTCACCTGATCTAAGTGATTTTCTGATCTAAGTGATTTTTTTATTAGGAAAAAAAAGTGGCACAGATACTTCCACACACAGCTCTTTCAGGAGTTTCAAATACAAATCATCTGGGCTTGCTGATTTACAGCCATTTAAATGATTTAATTTGTTGCTGATTATCTTCCATGGTGAAAGTATCAGTGGTACTAACTACTGTATGCCTACTTGACAGGTAAAGCTTATCTTATTTAAGTGCCCCCTCACTTTTAAAAATTAAGCAGAAATAGTTGTTAAAGGCATTAACCGTAACCGACATGATGTTTTATATTATTGGTCTCAGTCGGCTTACTGGTTCAGTCAGGGTTTCTCTTAGTGTTTACGGTAACATTTCTGGACTTGACTTTCCTGAACTGTAGCAGCCTCCTCCTTTCCAGATTCTGCTTCATCCTTTTTTTTTCCATGGAAGTTTTCACATCTGAGTCTCATCTGGTGGCACCTCATTACCAACCTTCTCCTGGACTTACAGATTATCCACCACTTAGTCAGGACCACAACATGGTGGGTGGTCAGCCATGCAAGAGCCTGTTGGGGTGCCAAATTGGATGGAGGGCATTTTCTTCCTTCCTCTTGGTTTTCACCCTAGAGTGCTGGTGTGCAGTGACACAGTCACCTGACCATGTATGAAAAACAGTCATACATAGTCAGGTGATTGATCTACTTTCTCTGTAAAATAAATGGTTTTCATACCAAATCCATTTTTTATGCACAATGATATACTATGGTGTGTGCGTTAACCATTTATGATACACTTCCAGGAGTTTAAAGACACTCAGCCTTTGGTCTCATACTTAAGAAACCCCCAGTGCATTACACATGCTTTAACACACGCATTCTGTTGTGTATTATTTTTTTACTTCACAAAAGACAGACTATGTCAAAACACCTGATTGCCTTCTTTGAGGCTATAACTAGGGATGTGGCTAGGGACTGGGCAGGGGATTTAGCCTATCTGGATTTCAGCAAGGCCTTGACACTGTACTGTATGTAAAATGTTTAGAGAAAGTAGCACAATAGGGAGATCAAAAAGTGTACAGGAACTGGATAGCAAATGGGCTGACAGGTAAGAACAAAGAATGGTGGTGGATGGTCCAGAGGTTGGCACTGGGTCCATTGCTCATTAACATATTTAAAATGACTTGGAGGATTGGGTCTGCAGCAGGCTGCTGAAGTTTGATGGTGGCACTAAATTGGCAGGAAGAGTGGACACAGCAGAGGAGAGGTATGATTTACAAGGGGGACCTATACTACTGTATAAGGGGTGCTGGCTGAGAAATGGGGACTTGGATTTAATGTGGGGTACTGCAAGGTACAAGAAATCTTGATTGTGCATACACCCTGTGTTGTACAACAGTGGGAAACACTACCAGGGGAAAAAGATCTAGGGATAATTGTGGACAGCAGAAGCCAGACAGGCGATGTACTACTGCAGTCAAGAGCAAGCATAATGCTGGGATTAAGGAGCAGGTCAGTTGAGGTGATCCTTCCTCTGTACAAAGGCTTGGTTAGACCGCCCCCAGAATACCCCTTCCTGTTCTGGTAACCATAGTACAGAAAGAACAGTGAAGATATGGAGAGGGTTCAGCACAGGGCCGCTTAACTTATCAGTGGCATAATAGGAAAATGTGACAAAGAGAGATCGGACATGCTCTGTGTACTTGCCTGTAAGTCAGTCTTACATATAAGATGACCTCCTTCTTTTTTTTTCAGTTTTATCAAAATCATAGATATTATTTTGCTGCCCATAGTAGATGAAAAATTATGTTTTGTGATCAACATCATACACAGAATGTGTCTTTGTGGCCAGAACTGGACACAAAATTAGGTTACACAGTTGCAAACAAAATGGTTTACAATTGTAAGTCCTGCAGATAGGCTGACCTTGCAGATAAGTTGATCCCCCTTCTAGGGGGCCTATTTTTAGCATCCAAAACTGGACTTGTATGTGAGTATATACAGTATTTAAATTATTCAGCCTACAGAAGAGAAAACGACAAGATCACAGTTTTCTGAATATTAATGGAGATAGACAGGATAGTGCATGCATACATGGTTGTTTTAGCGAAGAGTGCAAGCAAAACTGGAGGACAGGCACTCAAATGGGGATGGGGCAGAAAAAGGGCCAACACTAGGGGAAAGGGGAAATTGTTTAATCAGGAAAGGCACAGACAGCCAGATCTTGTTTCCAGGTGCGACCTGGGAGCACAAGGTGACTTGTTCAGGGTCACATCATATGCAGCTGGAGGCGTATGGGATTCAAACCCAGGTCTCTAGGTTTGTAGCTCTGTGCCTTTAACCACGTTGCTATACTGCCTCCACTAAGGCCTTCTGAAAAACACTAGAAGGCATTACTTCACACAGAGAGTGGTGAAAAGGTGGAGTAGACTACACTAGCACTTTTCAGGCTTTTGTGGTCAGAGTAGATAGATTTCTGGTGGAGAATGGCATTTGGGGGTTTCAAAGCATGAGTAGGAGTAACATTAAGGCTTTTAAGCTTGGATGTGTGAGTCCATACTCAAACTGGGTCTATTTACTACAGTGCAGCAGAATAGGCAGACAAGATAGACACCAAGTGCCCTCTGTTATCACAGTACAATATTACTACAGTATGTTAGAGCAGCCCAGGTCTTGAACTTTCCCTCTGGACACTATCTGATGGCAAACTGCTGCAACAGGGCTTACATCACATTAACAGTATAAACAGCCCTTTCTGTACAGGAAAGAACTTTTAAAAACAGCAGATGCCCTTTTTATCATGTGATGGATAAGTGACTCCGAAGTGCTGCTTGCACCAGGGTCTTGGAAACAGAAGAGTAATTTTGTTGGATGGTATTCATACACCATTGCATAGTTTGATTGCAATCAGGCAGTCTGCACTTCCCTTCTGTAGCCCTGTCCCCTAAACTGCTTTCTGGTTTCATATAGCAGAGAATGGAGCCATTTCTGTAACACAGAAGAAAGAGTGGTGGTCATGTTCACAGCAAGTTTTATAACTTAAGAGTCCTTGTTCAGTTTTGGAGATCATATTATTTATAGTACTGTTCCGGAAAATATACTTTAGAAACACAGAAACATAGGCAATGAAGGCAGAAAAAGACTGTTAGTCCATCCAGTCTGCATGTAGTGCCTTAAACAGTAGATTATAAGAATCTACTGTAACCTGGTCCCTTGCCCCAATTTCTTCATCCACATAAATAAGGATAGCAGTAGTCTTTTCTTCACTGTACACCATCAGGAGGCTGTTCGGTAGGCACAACTGCCATGGGATGACTGCAGCAGCATGCAAATTCCTGATGAGGATTCAACTGTAAAATAGTAAATAATTAAAGCACTGGTTCAAAAATTATTTTTGTACGTTTTCTGGACCCTAGTGAGTCAGCATTTAAAGTGCCTTGACTTTCACAAAGTAATGTTTCCATTGCTCTGCAGGCCTGTTCTGGTATATAAAGGATTGTTGGTATTGCTAATGCAGTTCAATTAAGCAATAAGCACTGTAGCGGCAGAACTCTGTCAGAAGACAATGCCTAGAGGGGAAGTAGACTGTAGAAGAAGATGTTTAAAGGGACACTCAGCTTTTTGCTGATTTTTTTTTTTTTTGGTGTCCTGTCAGAATGACTAATTTAGCAAAACCTGAGGAGTAGATTCTGCATATAAAGTGCCAGCTGGGCATGAAGGTATATTTTAGCCTTTTGTACCATATTGTTTATGATTTTGCCAACCCAATTGAAACCTCAGCAGATGACTTCTAAGGTGTGTGCATGTTGAACTTGGTGCCAAAGTGCCTGTAAACTCATGCTTTGTTGAGTTTGATTTTTTCCAAGTACTATGTTTAAAAAGCATTTTCCGATAGTGTCCAGTGTCCCAAGTGCCAGCAAGTAGCTCATTTTAAAATATCACTTCTGAACCACAGGGAACTATAGGACTTCTTACCCTGTGTACACTCCCCTCTCATGCAGGAGGGTCAAAGTGTAGCATTCAGCTTCACAGCCTGGGGAAGATGGAAAGCTGAACCTTTTAAACTCGGGGGACTTAAAACTTCCTATAAATCACTCTGCTAACTTGAGTTATTTGTGTAATGAATACTGCAATTCATGGTCAGGTGTTCATAAATATTATAATAACTCAGGGTATCTTGTGATTTGGGTGAAGGAAAAACAATGAACCCAAAATGAGCGATGGCAAAAGAGCGCAGCCAGAAAAGGCGAGGAGTACAAGTCAGAGATCACCAAAATTGTGACCTACAGCTTTTCCCTCTCCCCGAGTTGCTTCCTCATTGGAGTTAGTTATTTTAGTAAGGGGTAGGTGGCAAAGCCCCCCGCAGAAAAAACCTTTTAGATTTTTGTCTCTGTTCTGGTCATCGCTGACTTCTACTCTTCACCCTTTCTGGCTGCACTCTTTTGCCATCGCTTAATTTGAGCTCACTGTTTTTCCTTCACCCATATCACATAGTACCATAACTGAGCACCCTGGGTGGGTTTTGAGTCATCTGGCACAGCTGAGGCCATTCAGACACCCAGGAAGTGAGGTTATTGCAGTATTGACACGCAGCAGAAGTGGGTTATTATACTTGTAACAAATATAAAGGGGTCAAAAGAGTTAAAATATATGATAATAAGTCCTCAATGGGGTCTCTGTTATGGTAAAGGAGAGTCCTTGTGTGAGGCTTGGGAAGCCAGAACTACTCAGCTTTGTTTTGCAGTCCTCTTGCAAAAACCTAATGCTCAGAGACTCTAGTAATACTGTAAGAGACACCCTTGGAGGACATGTTAACCTGTGCACAAAATGAGACCTGCTGTCCTTGAGCTGATTGCAGAGTTTGTGGCAGGGTGAAAATACATGTAGGATTTAAGCAGTAATGACTGAGAAGCTGGTCATTTTCAAGGGATTAATGACCAGTTGGGGTGATGGGTGGCTCAAGGCATGACTAAGGGCTACCTCACTTCAGCCAGTCATTAAACCAAGGAAATAACCAACTTCCAGGCTGTTATTGTAATTATAAGTCTAATCACAAATTCATAATAATATCTTTCCTTTTCACTTTTTTTTTTGTACTTTTAAGTTTTGAGCAAAGTGGAGTGAGCAGGGTGCACAACATCAGTTAGCAGCTGGACTGGTAATTTCTAAAACGTTAATGACTGATCCAGTAGCCAATCAGGAGCCTCACTAGGCTCATGAGTATTTAATTAGACTTATAATTTATATTTGAAGGCACACATCCCATGACTTCTGAGTCCTGAGGACAACTCTGGGGACTTAAGCATATCAAATAAAGGGATTTTTGCAGTTATAGACATGCTACCATTTGATCAAAAGGAAAATGAACAGAATATATTAAAAGTCAAAGAAACCAAATGACAGAAAAAGTAGCTTAACTTTCAGAGGGTGTGTAACTGTGTTTTAAATTCTCCTGTGGTTTGTCATCCTACATAGTTTGCTAATGCCACACCTTAATTAACTGAAGCATGTTGAAAGCATTATGGTAAAATTGCTAAAATTATTTCTTGAGTGACACAAGAGCTAAACATATTCTTTTGTTTTGGAAAGTACATACAATTTTCTAACTTGACATTCAAGTTCCTGGAAGGAATAAAAAAGGTGAACTGTGAGGAGGGCTCACAGGTCAGTAACAAGGGGTTATGAATGAAAGTTGGTGGTAGAGAGATTTGGGAGGGATGTGAGGAAGTTTTAGTTCACAGAAAAGGGGGCTGGGCCATGGAACAGCCTACCAGAGAAGAGGTGGTAGGTGTAAGGGTCATAAATGGGATGAAGCATGGCTGGTATAAAGTAAGGGGGTTGGTAGTTACACAGGGGTGAACCATTATGACAGGAAATGAAAGGGGAACATGAGTGAAAAACTCACCTAGACAATCAGTCACAGAGTAAAGCTGGGAAACAAAATAAGGCAAACCATATGGACTTATGGTCTTTTCCTGCTGACACTGTCTGTGTTTCGACTGTCTGAAGAGAGTGACTGTTCTTCTGTATATCATTGGTCAAGGCGGCAGAGGCAGACATGGAGCCGCATATTGTGGAGTAGCTCCAGGACAGGGACAAACAATTTTTCAGATATATCAAGGAATAAAGGAAGCAGGTAGGGGTATTGTTAGGCTACAAGAGGGAGGAGGGTACTAGAGGAAGATGAACAAACAGCAGCTGTACTTAATCATTACTTCTGTCTTCCCTAGGGAAGACAGTGGGCCCCTGCCTGAAAGTGGCATCAAAGTGGCTGTCAGGAGCATTCCTGAAATGAGGCAGCTAGTGTTTACCAGAGAAATGAGTCCAGAAGGGGCTGGAAGCCGCCATAGGACTGGATAGTATGTACCCAAGGATGCTCAAGGAGTTGACTGCAATTGCCTGAACTCACAGTAGGGCTATTCAGTAACTCAGTTCAGTCAGGGGTAGTTCCAAAAGATTGGAGGGTAGCAGACATAGCCCTGCTACACAAGAGGGGACAAGGAGCAACTGGGGAATTACAGACCTGTCAGCCTTACCTCTGTAGTGAGTAACTGATGGAGTCACTGATCAACGAGGACCTTGTGGCCTACCTAGAGAGTAACGAGCTACGAGATAGTAAACAGCATAGGTTTGTGGCAGGGCGGTCTTGTCAGACAGACCTGAGCATTTTCTTTGACTGGACAACAAAGGTAGTAGATAAGGGCCATGCTGTTGATTTACTCTATTTTGATTTCAGCAAGGTTTTTGACTCTGTGCCACAGATGAGTTTGCTGAAGAAACTGAATGACCTAGGTGTGGATATGGGCATAGTTAATTGGACTGGAGACTGGTTGAAGAAGATGGAAGAGACAGCAGAGGGTGGTGGTAAACAAGGTCAAATCGAAAGAGAAGGAGGTCATGAGTGGGGTGTCACAAGGATCTGTCCTGGGTTCCTTCCTCTTCAATATGTTCATCAGCAACATTGGAGAGGGCATCCAGGACTGGTTGTATCTCTTTGCAGATTATCCAAAGCTCTTTGGTAGGGTAGATAGTGACAAAGGCATCAAGGAGATGCAGAGGGATCTACAATAGCTAGAGAGGTGGTATGAGATTTGGCAGTTGAAATTAATCCCAAAAGCTGCAAGGTTATGCACCTAGGGGAAGAACATCACAGAGGACTAGATGGAAGGGGTTAAACTGAGCACTACAGCAGAGAAAAGGGACGTGGGAGCCATCATTGGTGACTCCCTCCAACAATCAAGCCAGTGTAACAAGGCCTATAGTAAGGCTAATAGGATGCTGGAGTGTTTCAGGAGGGGTACTGACAGCAAGAAAAAGGAGGTACTACTTCCTCTGCAGACTCTGCAGATAGTGCAGCACAGGGTAACCAAGATGATTCATGGTCAACATGGCATATGTTACGAAGATCGTCTGAAGGCACTTAACATGTACTAATTGAAGATCATGTGGGGGGAGGGATGTGATAGAGACCTTCAAGTTCCTGAGGGGAATAAACAAGGTGACTGCTGGGAACTATTTAACAGGAGTACAGAGTCAAGAACACGAGGTCATGAGAGGAAACTGGAGGGGGGAAGGTTAAGAGGCACATGAGGAAGTTCTATTTTATGGAAAGGGTGGTGGAGCCGCAGAACAGTCTGCTGTCAGAAGTGGTGATCGCAAAGAACATAAATGGTTTCAAACAATGACTGAGACTTAGTATAGGATTTGGTGGTGTTCAGGATGGTAGTAGTAGGGAGGGGAGCAGGGGTCTGGATGAGGAGGGATAAAACCCATATGGACAATAGGTCCTGGCACAGATGGGGAACTCTAGGCAGATTAGACGGACCATTGATTTTTTTTTCTCTGCCATCATTAACACAGAAACATAGACCATGATGGCAGGAAAAGACCAGAGGTCCATCCAGTCTGTCCATACTCCCTATAATCCCTGGAACCTGTTGTTCCTCCAGGGTACTAACCCTCCCCGTCCTATCCCCATTCTCCTCCCTGGTCTTGTCCACCCCAGGTGACCACTATTCCCTTTATTCTATCCCATGCCTGCTTGAATCCCCTGACTCTATTTGCACCCACCACCTCAGCTGACAGACTGTTCCAAGGATCCACCACCCTTTCCGTAAAGAAGTACTTCCTCACGTCCCTCCTGAACCTCCCTCCTGTTAATTTCCACGTGTGACCTCGAGTTGGTATTCAGGTTAAATAATTCCACACAGTTTATCTTGTTAATTCCTTTAAAGAACTTGAAGGTCTCTATCATATCTCCCGTGTCCCTTCTGGTTTCCAGTGAGTACATATTTATTGTCCTGAGGCGCTCCTCATAGTGTCTGCTCTGCTGGCCCTGAATCATTTTTCTTACTCTGTGCTGCACTGTTTCCAACCTGTTTTTGTCCTTTGTGAGCTGAAGGCTTCAGAACTGGATGCAGTACTCCAGGAGAGGCCTCACCAGTGATCTGTATTGGGGGAAGTATTACCTTTCTTCTGTCATCAGTACCTCTTCTGATACATCCCAGCATCCTGTTAGCCTTGTTATAGGCCTTGCTGCACTGGCTCATTTGTTTAAGGGAGTTACTGATCATAGCTCCTAGATCCCATTCCTCTTCTGTAATGCTAAGTCTCACCCCACCCATCTAGTACTCCGTCTTGGGGTTCCTTTTCCCTAGATGCATTACCTTGCACTTTTTGGCATTGAATTTTAACTGCAAGACCTTTGACAATCCCTCTGGATTTTGTAGGTCCCTCTTCATATACAGTATTCCCTCATCACTGTCCACCTGCCTTCATAGTTTTCTATCATCTATGAAGAGACACAGCCTGCTTTGGTTCCCTCTCCAGTGTCACTAATGAATTTGCTGAAGAAGACCAGACCCAGGACAAATCCCTGTGGAACTCCACTTGTAACATCCCTTTCCTCTGATTTAACCCCATTGACCACCACCCTCTGCTGCCTCCCTTCTAGCCAGCTACCCACCCAGTTCACTATGGTTTTAGCTGCACCCTGGTCTTCCATCATTTTGAACAACGTATTGTGTGGTACTGAATCAAAAGCCTTACTGAAGTCAAAGAACAGCAGATCCACAGCGTGGCCCTTGTCTACTTCCTTGGTCACCCAGTCGAAGAAAAAAAATCAGGTTGTCTGACAACACCTTCCCACCGTGAAACCGTGTTGTTTACTATCCTGAGCCCATTGCTCTCTAGGTAGTCAACGAGGTCCTCTTTGATTAGTGATTTTATCAGCTTCCCCATGATGGAGGTCAGACTGACAGGCCTGTAGTTCCCTGTTCACTCGCTGTCCCCCCTCCCCCCCACCATGATGTGGTACAACGTCTGCCATTCTCAAATCCCTTGGAACTTCCCCAGACCTAAGTGAGCTGTTGAACAGCCCAGTCTGTGGTTCAGCCAGTTATGTTGCTAATTCACTAAGTATCCTTGGATGCAGCGCATCTGGTCCTAGGGCCTTATCTATCTTAAGGGGTGCCAGCCCTTTCAGGACCTTCTGGCTAGTAAGTATTCACTGCCTCATTTCTGGGACTCTGTTAGCGGCCACTTTGATGCCACTTTCTAGCATGGACCCGCAGTCCTCCTTGGTGAATGCTGAGCAAAAGTAGTCATTTGGGATGGCAGCCTTTTGTACATCCTCCTTTATCAACCTATCCCACCTCAGTTAGCCATGTGATGCCCCCAATTTTCCTTTTTTCACTGACATATCTAAAAAAATATATTTTTTTCCATTCTTGACCCCCTCTGTGATACGTAGCTCTGTGTGTGCTTTCGCCTCCCTGATAACCCTCTTTGCCTCCCAACTTTTCTGTAGACAATCCTCCCATTCTGCCTCCCCCTGTTTTTCCTTGTATTTATAGAAGGACTTTTTTTTCCCCTAACTACTTCCCTGACCCTAGCTGAGAACCATAGTGGTCTTTGATGCCTCAAGGTTTTTTATCTATTTATTTCAGTTTGGGATTAAATACCTTTGAGCCATAGGCTCGTTTACAAAGTTTCCAGGTCAGACATCGTACAATACAGATGACAGACAAATACATTGGTAATACAGAATCAAGTAAAAAAAAACAACAACAATGAATTCATAACTGGTAGAGTAGCACTGGTTACTTCAGAGGTAAAATTCACTTTGAGGAAGATAATTTTAGGTTCCCAGACAGCTTAGAAATTTGCAAGGAGATTTCAGTGTCGTTCCATCTAGAATGGAAGTAGTATATGCCCGCAGGATGGAATAGGCAGCAACAGTGTTGAGCAAGCAGGCGGGGGGTAAAGAGCCCAAGCAACAGTGGGGGAGCAGCAGCCAGAGCAGTGCTAGGGATTGGAGTGAGAGTAGCAGCCAGAGTAGGCATGGTCAAGGGAGGCAAGGGATCAAGAAGGGGGAAGGGATTAATTGGGAAGGAAAAGAAGGAAACTAAGGGGGGTAGAAAGCGAGGAGATGGAAGGTGGGGGAGAGGAAATGGATGGAGGGTGGGTGTGGGGTAGAGGGAGTGATGGCGGGTAGGGTAATAGGTGTGGAACGTGGGAGAGAAAGAAAAGAGGGAAGGAAAATACAGGGGGGTGAGTACAGGGCGAGGAAGGGCCAGAGCTAGTCGATTGGGGGGGGCAGGTGAGTGAGGTGACAGAGATACAGGGTCTGAGGATAGCTCCCTTTATTGCCCTGATCTGTCCTCCACCCCCCAGATGTCCTCCATCCCTACTATCTTGCCCCTGACCAGTTCCTTCAACCTATCAAAGTCCATCCTTCTAAAGTCAAGTGACTTTGGTTCTTGATTGTGGGTTGCCAGTTCCAACCACACAGAGTTGTGCCACTGTTCCCTAGTGGCTCTCCTACTCCCACAGTAACCACCATCTCTGAGTTGGTGAGAACCACATTAGGGATAGCATTCTGCCTGGTAGGTTCCTTAACAAGCTGCACCAGGTGACAGTCTTGGAAGGCATCCAGTAATGTCTGACTCCTGGCACTCTTGGCCACCGGGACTTCCCAGTCAACATCAGGCAGGTTCAGGTCACCCAACACCACCACATCATTGTCTGTGTTTCTGTATTCACTTGGGCCCTAGTGAGCTCTTTTATTTTCCACTTCCTATTTATCACAGTAGGGAAATGAGCACAGAAGGTCAGTAATGCCTGAGAATTCTGCACTGGTGTGAAAGGTGCTGAGTAGCTGATCTACCACTAGAGGACAAGTGTAAACATTCTTGGGAGTGTTGTAAGCTTATCCATTTAGGCTCTTGTGAAACTTCTCAGTGGTTGAGAACTGAAACAGTGCAGGAGTTTTAAGTCCCTGTATAAATACGCTGATGTAGTTGCAGTATTGGAAGCCAGCGGAGGGATATAAATAAAGCATGGGGGGGGGTAGCAGGCTGCCTGCAACACACAGAAACATAGAATTTGACAGCAGATAAGGACCGCATGGCCCATCCAGTCTGCTATTTCTCCCTACCGCAGACTGTGCCCAATCTACAGCTCTTTCTCCATCCCCCTTCTTTTCTAGTATGATTCCCTTGTGCTTATCCCATGCATTCTTGAACTGCACCACTGTTTTCACCCCCACCACCTCAGCTGGAAGGCTGTTCCAGGAATCCACCATTCTTTCTGTGAAGAAGTACTTCCGCACATCTCTCCTGAATCTACCCTGCTTCAGATTCATAGCATGTCCCCTTATTCTTGAGCACCCTTTCTTCTGAAAAATACTGTATTTACCCCCGTGAGATATTTAAATGTCTCTATCATATATCCCCCTTCCTCCTCTGTTCCAGGATGTACATACTGTGGTTCTTTAGTCTCTTCTCATAGGGATTTTGATGCAGAACTTGCACCATTTCAGTTGACCTTTTCTGGACTGCCTCCACTCTGTCTATGTCCTTCTAGAGATGTGGTTTCCAGAGCTGGACACAATACTCTAGGTGGGATCTTACCAGCGATCTATACAGAGGCCACACCACCTCCCTGTTTCTGCTGGTGATACCCCTCCCTGTGCACCCCACCATCCCACTCACCCTCCCTACTGCCTTGTTGCACAGATGGCCACCTTTAGGTCATCTGGTATGATTCCCGTGGGTCTCTTTCCTGCTTGGTGGTCATCAATACAACTCCAATCATTTTGTACTCTGTCCCTGGGCTTCTGTGCCCTAAATGCATTATTTTGTATTGAAACCTAGCTGCCACACCCTTGACCACTCTTCTAGATTCTCAGGTCTCTGCTCATCCTTTCCACCCCCCCCCATGAAGTGTCCACCCTACTGAGTGTCATCCACAAAGAGGCAGACCTTCCCTTCCAGCTTCTCTGCAATGTCACTTATAAAGACATTAAAGAGGACTGATCCCAGCACTGATCCCTGAGGCACCCCACTGGTCACCCTCGCTTCCTTGCAGTGAACTCCATTTACCACCACCCTCAGTTGCCTATCCAATAACCAGTTTCTTATCCAGTTTACCATCTTTTGACCCAGTCCTAAGCTACACAGCTTACTTACTAGTCTCCTATGTGGAACAGTGCTGAACTCCTTATTCTAATCTAGGTAGACCACGTCCACCGCTCCACCCTGATCTAGTTCCTTGGTCACCCAGTCAAATAAATCTATCAGATTCATTTCACATGACTGCCCCGCTGTGAAACCATGCTGCCTGGGGTCTTGCAACCCACTGGATTCAAGATATTCCACAATCCTTTCCTTCCGCAGTGATTCCATTAACCTTCCCACCACCGATGTAAGGCTGACTGGCCAATAGTTGCGAGCCTTCTCCCTGCTACCACTTGTGTAGTGGGACTACATCCACCCTCCTCCAGTCCTCCGGAACCACTCCTGCTTCCAGTGAGCTGTTAAATAGAACTGTCAGAGGAGCAGCCAGTATTTCCTTGAGCTCCCTCAGTACCCTTGGATGCACCCCATCTGGCCCCATTGCTTTGCCACCATCAGATTATTAAGTCCCTTCAGCACTCTTCCCTCCAAAAAATGACTAGTGTCCACCTCCCTCCCACCAAAGTTTTTGTTACTTTTTTGTGGCCCCTCCCCTTCTCCTTCCTCTGTGAAGAGTGGACAAAAGTATTTGCTCAGGATGTATTCCTTTTCTTGGTCCCCCACAGCACAGTCCCCCCCCTTCTCTTTTTAACCATACAATCCCACCCCTGGTCTTCCTCCTTTCACTTACGTACCTAAAAAATGTCTTGTCCCCTTTTATTGCCTCCTGGGCTATTCTCTCTTCAGTTTGTGTCCTTGTGCTCCTTACTACTTTTCCTGCTTCCCTCTGTTTCCCCGATATACCTCGCTATCCTCCTTGCCTGGGTCTCCATATACCTTCTGAATGCTACCCTTTTAGCTTTTACCTATTCAGCCACCACTTTCAAGAAACATAGCGGTCTCTTTTTCCTCTTGCTTTTGCTCAGTTGTTTGACACACAAGTTTTTTTGCCTTTACTATGCTCCCTTTTATCTTCACGCACTGAGGCATTTACCCATCGTTTTAAAATTTGTCCTCTTGAAGTCCAAGACCCTCGCACTTGTGTGGTTTGATACCGCAACCATCCTTATATTAAACCACACCATAAAATAAACACTTGTTTCCAAGTTGCCTCCCATCTTGACGTCTGCAGCATGTTTACAGCTTTGGCACCACTCCACAGCTTCTGTGTGTGGACACACAGGAAATGGCTAAAACCGTGTGTGTGTGTGTGTGTGTGTGTGTGTGTGTGATCGCACCTATAATGGGCACAAAATCCACTTTTATACGGCTGCACAGTTTTAATTTCTGGACTGCTCCTGTGCTTGCCCCCCACACACACACACACACTGATCCCATTGCTTGTCTACCATTGCAAACCATGCCTGAAGAGAGAGGCTGTGAGTCCAAGGGGCTGGGCAGAAGGATGCTGGGAGCATCCCCTGGTCCTGGAGTGAGCAGTGCAGTCTGTCCACATGGCTTCGTACACCGCTCACTCTGAATGCATCCCCAACAGTGCAGCAGTTTGGGGAGAGGAGCAGAGACTGGCTTACCTTGATCTGGTAAGTGTTCACAAGGCCACAGTTTCAGCACAGCAACCCATGTGTTTGGGTTGCTGTGGTGCAAATGCAGCTGTGTAATCCAGCCTAAAGTGTCATTGATAAGCGCTCTTCTTTAAGTCAGCCCTTTCATAATGGGGTGGGGTGGGGTGGGGTTTATGGCCCATTTGAGAAAGAAACAGTAGTTTTGAAAAGCAGACTTCGTAATTTACTTACCTGACTTTAGTTTCAGCGGCAGTTTTGTTAGCACTCTGAAATCTAATCTGAGGTTATTTATTTCTATCCTCTTCATAACTCATGCCAACTAGTGTGCAGTTTAAGACTGTCAACATCACATGTGCCTTGTGGTGCTCTCAAAGGGACTAAAATGGTTTCTCTTACA
Source organism: Neoceratodus forsteri (assembly GCA_016271365.2). Classification (NCBI taxonomy): domain Eukaryota; kingdom Metazoa; phylum Chordata; order Ceratodontiformes; family Ceratodontidae; genus Neoceratodus; species Neoceratodus forsteri. The sequence continues at coordinate 784,586,507 of CM028133.1, forward strand.
AAATCAATGTCTAAATATTTATTTAGTTATTGTTGACTAGGAGGGCTAGGCAGTTCTACTTGTTTTCAGCCTTGCCTGGGGGAAGGACGTGAGATACAGATGGAAACCAACTAAAATATAACCAGGTTAAGCTGTTTGTAGTATTTTTTGTGAATGGGGAAAATGTGGCCAGGGTGCCGGAGAAATTCTCTTACTCTTTTCAGTAAGTGCTGTGGAATCTTGAACATCCATCTGGACCACCACCAGAACAGGCAAATGGGACCAAACATAGAATTTGATGGAAGATAAGGACTGCTTGGCCCACCCATTCTGCCCATTTTTCCTACCTGCTGTAATACCCTAGACCCTACTTGATCTCTGGTCTAGCCCTCCCTTCCTTAATGACTAAGGTTCCCTCATGCCTATCCCATGCATTCTTGAATCCTGCCACAGTTTTATCCCCCACTACCTCCGCTGGATGGCTTTTCCAGGTATCCACTATTCTCTCTGTGAAGAATTACTGTCTTACATTTCCTGAGTCTACCCCCATCCAGCTTCATAGCATGCCCCCTTGTTATATATACTGTATATACAAAACCACATATAACCCCATAATGCAAAGCATCATGGGTTATGTATGCAAATCACCACAAAATATACTGGTTCAACTTTAAGCAGAAATGCATGGTGCCGAAAGGCCTCTCACACAGACTGCAAAGGGTGCCAACAGAAGACACAGACACATGTTTTGTCCTACCAGGACTCATAAGTGTGCCTCATCTGTATGACACCCCAGTGGAATAAACCAGCTACCCTAAGTTGGTCGATCTGGGTTGGGTTGTGGTGAGTCCAATAAAAACAAAAAACAAGCTAAAAGACAAAGAACCTTGGTGCACAAGCACTGAGGCAAGGGTTTCCCCAAAGGGCATTGGCCAGGAAGCCAAGTTTCAAAGAAATACAAAATCAAAATAATAGACATTATTGAATGGCTAGAACTCCTGAAATCTGATTAGTTAAGAACCATTCTAAGCTGTGATGCTCTCTCATGGAAACAGCAAAGCCTGAAAAATGCTCCTGCCAACAGGTTCTTCATGCATCTCCAAACCATTTAAATAATGCACTCCAGAATGTGCATTACTAATATTTGGAATATGCTACTTCTCGTGAACGAACATACAAAATTGCTAACAGATACAGATCTTACGGTCTGTCTAGTCTGTTGAAGTGTGCAGCACTTTAGTCATTTAAACTTCAGCTGCTCCACTCCCCTTGCCCGACTTCCGCTTTCTCCTACTTCCTTCTCACCCCCACCAGTCCTCCCTCAGTTTGGACCCTCCTTTTGATCCTGTCCCACCCTCTCTTGAAGCTACTCACCGACCTCAATGATACCTCCTCCACCGGCAGCGCATTCTACCCTGTCACCACTCTTTCCATGAAATAGTGCCTCCTCATTTCTCTCTTGTATCTTCCTCCCTCCATTTTCAGACTGTGTCCCCTAGTTTCCTTCCCACCTTTTAATCTAAACATACCCTCGGTGTTAACTCTGTTCATGCCCTTTAGATATTTGAAGGTCTCAGTCATATCCCCTCTCTCCCTTCTATCCTCCAGGGAATACATATTGAGTTCCCTCAGTCTGTCCTCATATGGTTTATCACCCAATCCAAGGATCATTTTTGTTGCTCTACACTGTACCCCCTCCAGAAGCTTGAAGTCCTTTTTCCAGTAGGGGCACCAGTACTGCACACAGTACTCCAAATGTAGCCTCACCAGGGACCTGTACAGGGGCAGGATGACTTTCCCTCTTCTAGAGGTGAATCTCCTTACAATGCACCCCAATATTCTATTAGCCTTTGCAGTTGCCCTCCTACATCAGGCTGAGTGGTTAATTTCCCCTGTTACTAGTACTTCCAGATCATTCTCTTCTGTTAACGTGGATAACTGTACTCCCACCAACCAGTAGCTATTCTTGGGATTTCTGGCCCCCAATTGCATGACTTTACACTTCTTGGCAATGAACCCTAGTTGCCGTGTGTTTGACCAGCCCTCAAGTCTTGCTACTTGGTGTACTTTACCGCTTCTCCCCCCCCCTCCATCCACTTCCACACAGATCTTTGTGTCATCTGTGAAGAGGCTGATCTTACTTTTTATCCTGTCCGATATGTCGGCTATGAAATTGTTAAACCGCACTGGTCCTAGCACTGGGCCCTGTAGGACCCTACTTGTTACAGCTCTGGGCTTCAATTGCTCACCTCCATGACTACCCTCTGCTGCCAATCCTGTAACCAGCTCTTAAGCCATCTAACCAGTTTCCTCCCTGTTCCCAGGTTACCAAACTTGCTGGTTAGCCTTCCATGAGGCACAGAGTCAAGGGCCTTGCTGAAATCCAGATAAAGGACATCCACCGCATGGCCTCTATCCAGTGCCTGCATCACCCAATCAAAAAAGTAAACCAGGTTTGGGTGACAGGATCTGCCCGAGACAAACCCATGCTGTCTGCCGTCCTGGAGACCATTCTTCTCCAGAAATTTTATCAGCCTTTCCTTGAGGATAGTCTCCATTAACTTTTCTGCAGTGGTAGTAAGGCTTACCCATCTGTAGTTCCCTGGTTCATCCCTTGGCCCGCTGTTATGGAGGGGCACCATGTGTGTCATTCTCCAGTCCCTGGGCATGCACCCCATACTTAGGGAGGTGTTAAATAAGTCCACCAGCGGACCCACCCTGACTTCTGCCAACTCTCTCAGGACTCCAGGGTGTACTCCGTCTGGCCCTGGCGCCTTATCCAACCTCAGGAATTTAAGGCCCTCCATAACCCTGTCCACTGAGATCTACACCCACCCCACCATTCCCCTTGAGCATGGGCCCTTCTTTCTCTCCCTGGTAAACACTGAACAGACGTATTCATTGAGTACTTCTGCCTGCTCTGTCCCCTTTTCCCCCCATCCTCCACCATTCTTTATCCCAACAATCTGATCCCTACTCTTTCTGTTCTCCCCTATATACCTGAAGAAGTCCTTTTCTCCTTCTCTGATCCCCTGTGCTAGCCTCAGTTCTCTCGATGCCTTGGCTGCCCTTACTAATCTACTCACCTCTTTGGATTTCTTCATGTATTCCTCCCTGTTCTCCTCATGGTTGGATCTTTTATACTTCCTAAAAGGCAGCCCTTTTTTCCCTCACCCTCTTCTCAACCTCCCTGTTCAACCAGCTTGGCTTCTTGATCTTGTTTTTTTTTTCACTCTGGCTCTTTACACATGTGCTAGTGGCCTAAGCCAGTCCCAGCTTAATGGTTGCCTATGTTTGCTCAGCATCCATGTGTGGGTGAATGCTAGCTAGGTGCCCTTCCAGTATACTTCCCATCCCTCCAGATTCTGCCCTTTTGAAGTTCAGTACCTTAGTCTTTGTTGTGGTTACCTCCTTTCCTAGGTCTAACATGGCAGAGTTTGCACTTTTCTGCACAATTAATACAGGGGAGTTCTGCACCTGCTTTTTAATGTGGATCTCTGTTTATAGTCCAGTGTACAGCTTAGAGTTGTGAGTAAGTGTCAACTTTTCCGTCTTCCATATGAGCATATTGCAGAAACGAGATACTTGGCATCTAAAGCTGGCGTGGACTGACTTGTGTTTACAGACCCCCTAACAGCCAATCATGCAGCAGGATTGGCATCAGTTGTGAAGACAGCTGCTTCTTCTCCCCCTGTGTTAGAGGAAGAGTGCATCCACAGAGGACTCAAGTGTCTTAAATTCAGAAAAGGGGGGAAGATAAACAATTGAGGACATAACATATAAATACAATTGTAACCCCCTGTGGGGGGGGTCCTGTTAAATTGGGGAAAAGGGCTAAGTGTGGGACAGTAATTAAATGGTTAATTTTGCCACTGTGCACTGGCGGGAACTCCGCGGGTTCAAGGTCACCTTCAGTGCTCAGGGTTATAGATTGAGGTTTTTTTTGGTGCCTTAAGGGAGACTGGGCATGCAGTGAGAGAGTAAGAGTAGGAGAGGCGGTATAGGAGAGCAGGACCGTTTGCCTGCTCTTGGAACAAGCAGTACATGTGTGAGGCATCTGAAATTCAGTCCAACGGTGTTAATATTTGGAGTGCGGCATGGCTTCTTCATGTGCTCCCTTGTTTTGGGCCAAAAGAGTGAATGAGAGAACCGAAGGGAAGATGGAAGCCAGAAAAAAGAGAGTGGAGAGGGCCTTTGCCCTGGAGCAGTTATGCCAACCTGGTTGTGGAAGCTCCAGTGGGCAACAAGGAGCCTGCTGGGAGCCAGATCCAGCTAGGGCTAGAAGCAAAGCCCGGACATCTGCCTATGTGCCAGGGTGGAGTCGCTTACTATGGCCAGTTCATATAGAGATCCAGTGGTTGGGAAGTAGAAGAAGTTCTGACCCAGCTGGAGTGAGAGAAAAGTTGTAAGAGCCAGAATGTGAGGAAGAGAGATTGCCTGCTGCGTCTTCCAGGCTTTTTTCAGCCCCTCAGTGCTGCTGCCTAACTTCACTTGTGGTCCTTTAGACTCAGAAGTAAACTGCCCAAGGATTAGCGGGGTCACCTCAGCTGCAAAATGTATCCACTGAATCCAATAAAGGGACCTTCCCTGTCCCGATCTGCAGTCTAGTTGTTCAACGTGATGCCATGAAGTTTGTTAATTAAATGGGATCCCCCTGTTTACTTCTGAGCTTGTGTGAACTTCAGTTATTTTAATGGGATTGTGTATTTCATCTAACATGAATGACCTTGCAGCCCAGCACCAGAAGATGGCAACCCTCCACTGTGAACCCTCACGATGCCAGCCATCCTGCTAAGGTACATCTAATCTTGTTGCTGATGCTGTGAGTGCCTCCTCCCCTTGGACTGGACCACCTCATACCCCTAGAGGGGGAGGGGCTTACACAATATTTTATTGATTATATTTATTTGTAATTTTTTACCAGCATTTTGTAATTTTTGACCAGCAAAGGCACACTAAGGTATGAGCTTATTTCCAGGTGCATCCTGGGGGTGGGGAAGGGGGACCTGTTCTGTTGCGGGGTGGAATGTTGGCCACAACACCGACAAAATTCCCCTACTCTTCTTCAGTAAGTGCCATGGGATCTTTTACATCCACCTGGGCAGTGACCAGAGATAGACTGGAGGGACCTCTCTTTAAGAGAGTCCTCATCATAACATGCGTCATGTTAAGTCACATACATATTTTAAAATGATATGTACTGCATTAGAGAGGTGTTGTCATACTCTCAGATCCTCATGTGCCCTTTTTAGAGTACATGAGTATAGTATTTGAAAAGCCGATTCCATAGTTCATGTAACTGCCCCTAGCTCCCTGTGCAGTTATATAATTTACAGTGTTAGTGGCTCGTCAGGTAGCATGCTCACCTCTGGGGCTAGAAGGTCAAAAGGTCAAGGGTTCTACCCCCATACCAGGTACTTAGGATAACACCCATAACTGACACTGTAGTGCAGTACAAGGGGGGATATTTCACTGATGAGGTGCCATTCTTCGGATAAGTCGTTAAAGCAGCAGTATTTGTTAGTCGGCTAAAAAATTCATCATGTAGTTTTTTTAGCAAAAAAGTATTTCTGGTGATCTAAGATTCATGCTCAGTATATTTTTTGGTTTTTGAGATGTTGTTTAAACTTTTTTTTATTAGCTGATTTTCTAATTAATGACTTGGGTAATTAAAGATGGCCGCCATTCGCCATGTTTAAAAATCTCTCCCCCGGTGTTACTTGTTGAATGTACATGCTAGATTCGTGCTGTAGTTGTATTAGGATGGTTCTTCCACATGTTTCTTACAGTAGACAGCACAAAATATTTACTTTTGTTCATGGTGGGTGTGGCATCGGCGTGGGAACTTTTAAAACTTCAAGACCTCACATCTTGGTTCAGGAATGAAAGAAAACAAAAAGAAAAATGTGCATCTTGATATTTTTGCCAGACAAACCTTATTACTGAAAAATGTGTATGGTTACTGACAAATACTGCTACTTTAATCTGATTAAATATTTGGAATGATTGAAAACAACAGCTCATAGATGCCGTGGTGGGTTTAATTCAGTAGGAAAAGGTTAAGTACATTATTCCACTGAATTTAGTTTAGTTTTTAGTTTAGTTTATTTATTTTACCAGGATAAGGCTCCGTTCAGCAAGCTCATCTACAGCGAGGTCCTGGGTAGGACAGCAATAATCAGGAGAGCACAATATATAGCAATGTACATATCATGTAAAGTGAGAGAGTCAGTATAGCATTAAACTTTGTTACACATCTGTGGACAGATTATAGCAATGTAACATGAAGGTGGAATAATCTGATACAATGGGAAGCAATTTGAGTACATTAGAAAAGATTTGGAGAATACATGTAACTTACAACTCGTGATATCCTTAAATACTGTAAGCAATGAACGGCATTTTCACACAGTATCATTTTCATAAAAGCTGTGCAAGTCATTCATCAGCGTGCAGCATTTAAAAATAGCCACATGTTGACAAGCTGGAATTGACTTCACGTGTGGAAACAACTATTTGGGAATTATGTATCCGTAACAGTTGCACTCTGCCAAGGATACAATATGATGAACAGTGTACATTAGACTAGCAGTAACTAAACTGGAATTATGACTAGTGTCACATAATATTTGTGTGTTGTGTAGGTGGTGGTGATAGACGTTTAAACTGACAGATTTATTAAACTGGACTGTAATTCCTGTAACCTCATTGGTCAAGAGACCTCACACAATCATGCAGTAGTTTCCTAATGACTAAAGGACAGCTCCATAAGGCCTGCAGCCATACTTCCTAATCACTGGATTCAGGAATCATTCTAACAAGTCAATAGCAGCTTTGCTATTAGTGGCATTTTTTTTGGGGGGGGAGGGATTAGGAGGACCACTTGCGTAGGGTGGGGGGGGTCTCTGAAAGCCTGCTCAGGACCCCTTTTGCTTCCTCTGCATGAGAACCCACTCCTCATACACTGTTTTTGAGAGCCCACCCCAACGTACTGAAGAAAATACAAATCACTCTATCTTCTGTCTCCTCCCCCTGTGGTTTCCTGGCTAAAATCCCACCCAGCCCCATTCTGTGCAGCCTCCTGGCTGACATCTCCCCTAACCCATCACTCAGACTGTCTTGTCCTCCAACCCAGAATCTCACCTCTTTTTCCTATCCCATCCTGACTCTGCCACTTAAAATCAAGATAATTTCAGTCCCTTTCCTGGCCAGCTTCTTCAAAACAGGAATGTGCCAAAAAAGCACTGGACCCCCCCCCCCACACACACACACACACACTCACACAGTGAACCAGTGGGTTTTGTAGGAGTGGCAGGACTACTGTCCCCCATTCTCTGGACATTATCAACCCAACTGAGGTACAGTGCCACATATTATAGACCTCTCCCAGAAAGGTTAAATAGGAAAGTAAGCTGCCCCACAAGCTGAGGGGTTTACATTTATGGGCTCGTGGGCCCTTGCTACCCTCTCCACCAGGTCAGGAATTCTCATTTTCCCTGCCAGTCCACCAAGGACTGAATTGGTTCATATAGGGTGCTGTCACAGCAACACTGGAGCCACACTAGTAGTTTAGTCTGTATTGGGAGTCAAGCCACAGGTCCCCCAAACTTTGCCAGCTACACTGGATGACCGATGTCAATGGCCCCAGGACTGTACTTTGGTGCTGAATCTGGGTTGGAGGAATGTGCCATCAGCCAGACAGCAGCCCCAACCCCAAGAAAGGCAGCAGGGTCAGAGACAAGGCTCATCACTGTCAGGTTGCTATTCCAGGCATGCTGAAATGCACACATGGGAGAGGGAGCCCAGCTCCACTGCTGACTCTACTTACCACATACTAACTCTACAATGGGCAGAATGCCCATAATGCTGACCTTCTATCTGTCCCTGCAGACAGCAAGGCCAGGACTTGATAAAAACATCCCCTCAGGGCTAAAAATAGACACCTAGAGGCTGCAGAGGAAAATAACTGGATGTAAACAAACATGAACATGGCCATGCATCTCCATAGCCCTGCAGTCTACAAGGACTGCTGGAAGCTGGCCCAGTGGCACAGCAGTAGGGCTACAGTCCACCATGCCAGCAACCTGAGATCAAGCGTGAGCTCAGGTTACTGGGGGTCAGCTGGAGGGGAAAGGATTGAATGTCTGGCAGACGGCTCACCTCTCCTGGGATGTAAGAGCTTGTCATCTCTGCCACTGACTGCCACAAGGTAGAGGTGGGGTGGCAGTGGAGCTTGGAGTGGCACTAAGGGAGGAGGGTCTGCGGCCAGCCTCCACATACCTGTGCTGACATGCACGTCTCAGGTAGAGGATACAGGGAGAAACTAGGAGGAAAACATATGGCAGGACAAGCATGTATGAAGCCCTGTGTGATGACCCTTCACACCACTCTCTCACTAGTATCCTGTCCCTGACAATAGTCTGGATATGAGCCTCCAGGAGGAGGGTGGCCCTTTCACTCCTGGCACCACCACAGGGGACAACCTATGGGGAATGCTACAAGGCAGACAAGTTGTGGCCCACTAGGGGATGGGGGGGCAGTCTTTTTTTTGTTTGTTGTTTTATAATGTTTATATCAAATTTTATATGCATTGAAATATACAGTATACAATTAATGTCTAACATTATTTAAAACTAAAGTATTCAATTAATAAATAATATATGGTTATAGAATATTAAGGCAAGCTATATGCGATATGGGAGGAGATTCAATTACAACAGTGTATCAAAAATTAAGAAGGGCACTGTAGAGGAACTTTCCCCACAGTGCCGTTCAAATAATACATTTTCTTTGAGGAGAGTGCAATTTCATTGCCTCTCTAAGCAGGACACAGAAAACATAGGAAATGAATCTTGAGCTGGCGTACTTGACCATTATTTGGCTAGAAATTGTTATTAAGATATAATAAATGTAATCAACATGCGAAAGCAACATGTCTCAGTTCAGAGTTACTGTTACATCTCTCCAGTATGTATAAAACAAAAGAAAAAGTCAAGTAATGCACCTTAAAGTAATATAATAGACATAAAATAAATCCATTTCTGCTTTCATCCTAAATACCTTTGAAGGAAAATTAGGTACTAAATTTATATATTAGTTCAACTTAAATTCCCACAAACATTCTGAGTAGTTCAAAATATATTGTGAACGCTTGCAAATCTAATTCAGTCCTGTGCTACACTTTCTTGTGCTTTGTTGGATAAATATTATCATTTTACATTGGACAAATCAAATAAAGCTACAGGTGAAACAATATTTTCCTGAACAGCTGACGGGGCAGCCAATACAGATGTTTCTATTTGAGATTGTAAAGAGTTATAGTCAATGTTAGAGTCAGAACTCTCTGCAAAGTCCAATTCGGCTGATTTCTCTGATTTACTTCTCACAGCTGTGGAAGCTTGTTGCATTTTGAGAGATTCAACTAACCGATCATCAACAACAAATATTATTTTCTGATAATTTATTACCACGTAGGCCTTGCAGGGGCACAAAACCAAAACAGTTCAATTTAAGTCCAGTACTTCTTTCCAAAATTGAAGAAAGCAGCATCTCTTCTGCTGCATCGGGGCATCTGGATAGATAAAAACCTTACCCCCCCTCCCCGAAATTGCATGCCCCTTTCAGTTGTGCTGGCTTAAGAATCAGTTCTCTCTCCAATACTTGTGAAAAGGTCACCAGGACAGTTGGGGTTCTTGGGGTTTGCAATTGGATAACAGAGCTGGTATTCTTTACAGGGATGCTAAAGACTTTCACTAGTCAAAGCAGATACAGTGCTGTGGAGTTAAATTCAGAAAGCAGACATTCCTTAACCAAGTCTCATGTATTATATGTAGCAGTCTCAACAAGAGGTAGCCCCACAGATCTAAATTACACACCTGCTCTATATTCTGTAAATGTTCTAGTTTATGGCTGATTGACACAGAGTCATGCATTAGAGCCCATGAAAAAGCTGTAGCCGTTTAAAGTTTCTGGCTCAGTTGTTGATATTCCTGTTTTTGATTAGCTACTGAGCATTGCTCTGTTTTATTAGCCCTTTTATGGGAAGCAACCCGTGGGGGAATGCACTGGGGTAGGTATGTCCTGGTGAGGTGGTCACTAGCTGTGGGTGGTGGGGATAGGGCTGAAGGGAGCCAAACCTGCTTCAGCCAGAAACATAAACACCTTGATAACAAAAAAAAAAAGAAAGGATCACATTACATACACTAGTGACTACACAGTACCAAAAAGCCCTTTGGAGTATCATGCAACCCCTAAGTTTAAAGGTGAGAGGTGAAATTGGCAGTGATCTAGCAGAAACTGAACAAGATGCACTGGAAGCCACCAGATATCAGTTTCACATAGCTTTGGAGGTGACTGAGACAGCCTCAATGGTACTAGCACATTGCAGTAGCTCTGAGGAGGTTTTCCTGGCTCAGGGCAATCATTCTGTCAGAGGACACTAAAACAAAGGCTGTAGATTTCCCATTCGAAGGACTGTCTTGGGAGAAAACAGAAGCCTACATGAAAAAGGTTGATGGACAAAAAAAAAACAATGTATGAGAATCTAACCAAGAAAGTAGAGAGCATCTACTTCCTTCAGGCCATATACATGGGAAGGGTAGGGGCAGGGTCTGCTATCAAAGAATTTACTTCAATTATGATTACCTCCTCAGAGGGCTGGTCCTAGAGGCAGAGGCAGGAGAGGTGCAAAGCAGAAGCAAGCAGCAGCTCCTAAACCACAAGAAAAACAAAATCTCCGATTCTGTGCAGGCCGCCATAGAACCCTGTATCAGTGGGAGTTAGCCTAGGAGGCACACAGAGAGATGTGGCCACAAATCTGGGCCAGTCAGGAGCACAGATTTGGTAGAAAGCATGCATGCAAACCCAGCTTGGCTGGGACAATATTTTGAAGCATACTTATATCACTTGGGAACTGTCTGATCCATGAGGTATGGAATTCAGACTAAAATCAAGGCTCTGGGTTCAATTTATCTGTCTGTATGATGAGGGGAAACTGTGAGTCACTGGCTGCCAGAGCTGTAGTTCTCGGGAGACACATAGTACAAAGGCCAAGACCTCAGAATTTTAATGGTGGAACAGTTTTGTCCAGAGGAGCTGGGTAATCTGACCTAAGAGACTGCCCAGACACTTCCAGAACTATGTGTAACTACTGGGGTAAAGCCCTGCTACTGAGGTTTTTTGTCTAGTGGTACAGGACAGAGTGTTAAGTTCTGGGTGGGGTTTAAACTTGTGAAGGGGAGGGATGGAGAGAAGGCTGTCAGGGCGTCCGATAAGGAGGGACTCGTGCCCAGGGAGCTGGAGGAATCTGGGAAAAGGCACGACTGGTAATGTGCTGACCGGGGAAGACGGAATCCGCATAGGAACGCGAGCAGGGGAAATGGAAGTATGCGGAAAGGGTGGAAGGTAGTCCTGCTAAATGCCAGGAGCTTGTGCAGTAAAATGCCTGAGCTCCAGGCGATGCTAACTGAGGGAGAGGTGGATGTGGCAGCGGTCACTGAAACCTGGGCCACCACAGGGCACGACTGGGACCTGAACCTAGAGGGTTACACCATGTTCAGGAAGGACAGGGGGAAGCGGAGGAGGGGTAGCAATAATTGTCAAAAACTGCATTGGCATAGGAGGAGTGGAGGAGGCAGAGGGAACTGTGGAGGTGATTTAGGTCACCTTGATAACAAATGGGGGCAAGAAAGTAAAAACAGGAGTGGTGTATAGACCCCCTGTGCTGGCGGAGGAGCTGGAGGAGAGTCTGGTGGCAGATGTTGGGAGACACTGCAAATTGGGCAGGGGAAGGGTGGTGGTGTTGGGGGACTTAAACATGCCAGGAATGGACTAGGAGACTATGACATCCTTAGTGGCCGGGGAACAGAGGTTGTTGGATGTCTTTCAGGATGCGTTCCTAACTCAGCAGGTGGGGGAACCGACCAGGGAGGCGCAGATACTGAATGTGGTCCTGGCAGACAGTGACCAGATTGGGGGCCTGGAGGTAAGGGACCCGTTGGCGGGGAACGGCCATGCCACGGTCTAGTTCTGCCTGGACCTAGGAGGGTTAGAAGGCTGCACAAAGACGGAGGTAACCAACTTCAGGGGGGCGGATTTCAAGGAAATGGGAAGGATCATTAAGAAGCATTTGGATGGGATTGGGCCAGACATGGGCGCTGACAGTAGGTGGGAAATCATCAGGAGGAAGGTGCAGGATGCTACCAGCACCTGTGCAAGAGTAAGATGAAAATGTGGTAGGGCCCGTAAACCCTGCTGGTGGAACAGGGAGGTTCAGGAGGTGGTGAGGGGAAAGAAGGTGGCTTATAGGCATTTCAAGTGCTCAAGGAGTGAAAGGGATAGAGGGGAGTATGAGCTGATGGCCAGAAGGGCCACTAGGGTGGTGAGGGCAGCTAAGGCAAGGAAGGAGCAGAACCTGGCCAGGGAAATTAGGAGAGGGAATAAGGGGTTCTTTAGATACATTGGGGAAAAACGAAGGGTGAAGGGGCAGATTAGCAGGATTAAAACAGGGGAGGGATGGGCACAAGATCCGGGGGAGCAGGCTGAGGTACTAAATGAGTACTCACCAGTTTTCACCAAGGAAAATGGAGGGCTGCATCTACATGGGAGGAGATGAAACTTGAGGGGGCACTTGCCAATCGTCGGGTCTGGGGAGAGGATGGGCCATCACTGGCAGGAGGGGGGAAGGCAAGGCAGGGGGACGAGGTAGTGGAGGTGGAAATCACGGCGGAGAGAGTGAGGGAAGCCCTCAGGTCCCTTAAGACGGAGAAAGCACTGGGGGCAGATAAATTACATTCCAGAGTGCTGAAGGAACTGGCGGATGTCCTGGCAAAACCACTGGCGGAGCTTTTCAGCATCTCTCTGAGGACAGGGTGGGTGCCCCAGGACTGGAAGGTGGTGCATATAGTGCCTGTCCACAAGGGGGGATCAGGGGAGGTGGCAGGGAACTACAGGCTGATCAGCCTGACATCGGTGGTGGGCAAGGTGATGGAGGGCATTGTCAAGGAGAGGCTAGGAGGGGACCTGGAAAAGTCAGAGGGCCTGGACTATAGACAGCATGGATTCATCCCAGGGGAAATCATGTCAGACAAACCTTGTGGAGTTCTATGACTGGGTGACGAGAGCTTTGGACCTGGGTAGACTGGTGGACATCCTCTATCTTGTCTTCAGCAAGGCATTTGACTCTGTTCCTCATGGGGGCCTGTTAAATAAGCTGGGAGGAATGGGGGTGGGGAACCAGATGATCAGATGGATAGGCAGTTGGCTCCAGGACTGGATGGTTGGCGGGATAATCTCATCCCCAAGGAGGGTCATTAGTGGGGTCCCTCAGGGATCAGTCCTTGGGCCAATCCTGTTCAATGCCTATGTCTCTGACATAAGGAGGGGTATCAGGAGTGAGCTGAGTCTCTTTGCAGATGACTCAAAACTGGGGGCGGTGGTGGATGGGGAGGAGGGGAGGGTGGCCCTGCTGGGGGACCTGGAGGCTCTGGAAAGGTGGTCTAGAAAGTAGAAGCTGAGGTTTAATGCAGGGAAATGCAAGGTACTACATCTGGGAGCCAGAAACCTGGGCCAAGAGTACACCCAGAGAGGGGAATGCCACAAGTCCCAATGGCTGAGAGGGACCTGGGGGTGGTGGTGGATGTCCAGATGAACAACTCTGAGACTTGTAGGAGGGCAGTGGCCAAGGCCAACAGGATGCTGGGATGGATCGCTAGGGGGATCACCTCCAGAAGGAGGGAAGTGATACTCTGCCTGTATGACTGCTTGGTGAGGCCGCACCTCGAGTACTGTGTGCAGTTTTGGAGGCCACACTTAAAGGGACATAGAACTCCTGGAGAGGGTCCAAAGGAGGGCAACCAAAATGAGCTGGGGCTTGGGGGACAGGACCTATGGGGAGAGGCTCAAAGAGCTAAATATGTACACACTGGAAGAGAGAGAAGGGACCGGGGGACATGATAGAGGTCTTCAATTCACATGAAGGGGTTAAATAGGGAGAAGCAGTCAAGGTGCTCCGAAGGAAGGAGGGCAACTAGAGACCATGGGTGGAAGCTGTAGGGGAGATTCAGGAGAGAAAGGAGGAGGTGCTACTTCACTGAGAGGTGGTGGAGCCATGGAATCGCTGCCTAGGGGGCTGGTGGAGGCAGAGACGGTGGAGGGGTTCAAGAGGGGGTGGGACAGGTACAGGGGAAGGGTTCTGGATGCAAAGTACTGTGCAGTGGGAATATCCGGACTGGGAAGGGAGAAGCCAGAGAGGACGAGGGGGCAGCAAGGTCAACTCCCAGGGTGGGGGCTGACCAAATGAGCAGACACGAAAGACCATTAGGCCTATTCTGCTGGCATTTTAGTATGTTAGTATGTTCCTGCTGTATGAGCTCAGGCAAAAGACCTGAGGAGGCCATTTTGCCTCCCTTGTTGATTAAAAATCGGAGACTCTGAATTTTTGGGGCATTTGTTTTTGGGACAATTCGGTAAGCGTGCCAATGAACCACCTGCTGTGCTAGTAGCTACTGCATTCTCAGTTGGCTACCCACTGCAACTATAGAGAGCTCACATTAGGTCTTTGTGGGGATTACAGTCAGGTACACCTGTTTTGGTAATTGCTGGGCAGTAGAGGCATATGTAATTGTTAAAGGTGTAGAGAGTATAAGTTTTGACTGCTATCCCATTGCTCCTGTTCTCCTATTATCCACTTGGCTTCATCTTCCCCTCCTTCATTCGGCTGCATGGCAGAGCTGTGCTGACATACTGCGATTACGTTAGTAAAAAAGGGAGCTCTAGAATGTCTGCGAACACAGCACAGCCTGTCTCCTTCCATGGCGTGGACTTGAATCACATCTCTCCACATATTCTCCATTCGGTACAATGCAGTTGCTTCGTCCTTCCCCCTTCACACTATTTTATTGCTCCCTGAAATGCAGCAACATGTATCTGACTGCAAGTAGTATCAAAACAAAACCTTTGAGCCATCCAATTTTTATCTGTAAATCTGTAATCAGTTTTAATTATTCTGTTTGAAGGTTTATTAAATATCCTATAAAATAATGTCAAGAGCGATCCGCTTTACTTGCTGTGCTCCCACAATGTTTATATGACTGTGCCTATAAATGATGAAAGATGTATGATCGGCTCCACCTACACCTGGCTAACTATTCTGCACAGCTCAACTCTTTTCTTTTCAGGTCTCATTGCCAAATCTCAGAATCCTACCCCCAAGTTCTGCTTACTCTGCAGGCCCCTACCTTAGCCTGTTGCTGCTTTTTCATCTGTCTTAACACCATTGCTGCTTTTGCTTTCTCTCCACCACTGGTCAAGGCAGGCTGTGGACTGTTTGGATACTATGTCAAGGACGTGAAGGCTGGTGAATCAGGATCTGTCTGGTCTAGCAATGGACCAATCAGTGGGGAGATCAGGAGAGAGTGTTGAGAAGACATTCACATGGCATGATGTAGAAGTCGGTTCTTATCCATCAATTTGTTTTCTCTACCTCTCTCTCTCCCCCCCACCTCCAAAACACACACACACACACACACATATGTCTGCCAGAAGTGGTTTAGTGGGGCAGACCAGCATATTTTCATTCTGTTCAGCCGACAGTTTGTGTTGTTTGGGCATTCAGGGAAGGGTATTAGCCTTTTCAGTAACGTGCCAGACAGAGGATAACCATGTGATAATAATAGACACAGAGAGGCCTCTTCTGTTATCTATATGGACAGTTACATGGTGCAGGAAACAGAGCTAGATTAGCTCAGCAGTGTAGAAGGTATTCAGCATTTTAGATTCCTTCCTATCACCACTTCCGCCACACATACACACACACATATACATATATATATATATATATATATATATATACATTCTGCAACTGTATTGTTATGGCCAGAACATGCTTAAATACATTGTTATTCATTTTGCATTATATTTTCTTGTTGGGGTGTTATTGTGTTTCATTGACGTTTGCTGTGTGGATGGACTGCATGGGCCAAGGAAACACAGACGCTCCTGGGGGGTAATAGCACAGGCACCTCATCCAATTTAAATTTGATGGCAGATAAGGACTGCTTTACCCATCCTATCTGCCCATTTCTCCTTACCTACACTATTACCACAGTCCGTGCCTGTTCTACAACTCTTTCTCCCTCCCCCCCTTCCTTTACACTATGGTTCCCTTGTGCTTATCCCATGCATTCTTGAACCCCACAACTGTTTTCACCCCCACCATCTCTGCTTGTAGTTAGAGACTTGAGTACTCAATATGCCACAACCTAAGAAACCCAGGCCTACCCCTTGGAGAGTTGGAAGAGGAGGGCACTGGGGGCTTCAGTCAGATGTACAGGAAGTTAAAAAATATTGTTTTATTGATCTTACATGGCGTGGCCACCAGGAAATCTGCATTTTCCTTCCAACTGTGAGATGGCAGGCCTTTCATAACTTACATGTGACAGGTAGTGTGGTCTAGTGATTACAGCACATATCTGTGAACCAGCAGAGCAGGTCAAAGTAGTAGTAAAGTAGCTCAAGTTTATTGTAAAAGGGGTTTCAGAAATTGTGAAACCTGATTGGCTGAGAGACATCTTTACCCTTGCTCTTATCTCAGCACAACAGCACTGGATAATGATCTAGCAACCTCTTTAGAATAATGATAAAATCAATATTAACCACACATCTATGATTGCCTTTACAAACATGGCTGTCACCTTTACTAACTAAAACCTTCAACTAGGCCCTAAAAATTATTTTCTATTTGCCATCGTAATCCGCTCACAGGCACACTAAAATATGAAAATCCCCCTCCTATCCTCAGCTGTTTACCAGGGAAATCTCTAGCCTGGTACAGATCAAACAGAAGTCCTGGTTCCATCTGAGGCCTACTATTGCGTGAGTGTGGAGTTAACATTCTGCCAGTAGAACAGAGCAGACATTTCAATTCTTGTGTTCCATGCATAATAATCTTTTAAATGTAGGAAGATTGAAAAGGAACAGTGCGGGGAAAAGGGAGAGAATAATATAAAGGAGGAGGAAAGGTGAGAAAACAGGTAAATGGGGATGGGTTGGGGAAAATAGAGGATTTATGGGCTTGCTTAAAACAGTACTGTTTGGCATGCCAATGCTGGGATGTGCTGGGACTATTTTGCTGGAATGGATGAACATTTATTTTAAATCATTAAAATGTTTACTACAGTTTTATTTTTAATTTCTTCACCCCCCCCCAAAAAAAAATCTAGGACCCATTTTATAATTACAATAAGAAACACCAGGGTGTGCTTTGCAGTAGGGTAATGAAACTTCTTGGGTGGTTGAAGGCACTCGGCGATGCCTTATGCCTCACAGCACCCCCAAAGTGTGTCATTATCCTACCACAGTGCACACCATTTTATGTCTTATTGCTTAATTTTTATAAAGGTTTAGGCAGGCTGTGCATTTTTACAGTACCTACCAGTTAAGGTAACTAGTTACAGAAGTCAAAAATAATGAAGTAATACAATCATAGCATTCGTATAATAAGCTCCTTATTTCAATATGCAAAACAAAGCAGTCATTGTTATTGACAACAATTACATTGTGTTGATAAGGACAAATTCATGTGGGCATGGAAAGGAATAAAGAAGTCTAAGGCTCTAAGCTTGCTGTTTAGGTGATTACAAGATTTCTTTAGTGTCATATCGGATAATTGTCGACCCAAAATGAATTTTTACTATGGGAGACAGTAAGGGTGTCATTTATTTACAGATCACAGGCAATGTGTTTGAGTTTCTGGCTGAAAAGATTCAATAACTTCCCTTAAAGGAATTTGGGCCCTTATTTTGATTAGCTTGAATAGTACAGACACATTTTCCTACTAACATTATCCAGACTGGACAGTGTTTTATCACTTCATGAAAGTGTACATCAGAAGGAAAAGCTGGTGAAAAAATATGCAGTTTTAAACATTTTATCTAACTGCAAAAGATTTATATTTGATGCGTGTTTGTAACTTATGCTCCCATAGTCCAAGACCAGGGAGTAGCAGCTATTGAGCAATGCACAATCTTAGTTTTTCACCCAGACATCCAGCAGCTCATCTGAAAACTACCAAATGGGAGTTCAGATGCCCGCATAAGTATAAGCCACCCCATCACCTTTGTCTAGGGGCCTGATGTGAGCGAGGATAAGGAGGGGAGCCCAACCACAGTAGACCATCCAGACCATAAAAAAAAAGATGGCACATACCTTCCATGGCTGGCGCAGAAGGGTTCTGTGACACAGATCTCAGTGGCTGATAGAGTCGCAGCAGCCCAGGGGCAGATTTGAACCTGGAGATTCAGCTGGGGAGAAATTTCTGTTAGCACAGGCAGCATAATTTATTATGCAGGAGGCGCACTTGATTAAAATCAACAAATTCATTTATTTTAAAAACAAAGAAACTGCTCCCAGGAGCTGGGGGGAACAACTGGCGACAGGCACATATATAGTGGCTAACCGCCATGGCACTTTGCTTGGGGTCAAACTGGCCCATAGCTGCACTTCACAGTGGAGCCGGGGATCACCAAATCAAGCAGCAGCAAACATTGCAAGGACACAAATACTATATCTCTTCCAACGTGGCCTACCCAATCGGCAGCTCAGATTCCTGCATCGCTCTTAACTGTTTTCCACACTTCTTACAACTGGGACACTGCAAAGTGGCAGCTTCCCTTTCTCTCTCGTCCTGCAACTTAGGGCAATGGGACCCAGACCCCCAGCATCCCAGAGCAGGCTGAACATGGGCAAATGCCAGGTGGAATTCACCGAGCCCCTACTCTCTCCCTGTAGGCAGTCTCATCATGACTGGCGTGCCAATATAGGTGAAGGGACCGGAAGGCTGCCACCACCTCCGAGCCCCACGTCACAGTGCTGCCACTGCCGTGGTGTCCCCATCATCTCTGTCAGCCCTCACACCACAGAAACCAAGCCCCAGACCCACCCCAGTGCCACGAAGCATGAGGTGGACTCCCTAAGTCTCCCCAGGCCACGGCTCCACAAAAAAATGCAGACCCAGTGGCCAAAAGGGTGCACACCCTGCACACCTCCCAGCTCCCAAGCAGAACACACTTCGCCAAGTTGCCAAGGCCCAAACTCCTGGACTGGGGGTGAGCCCCAGTCCACTGTAAGCAAGTCACTCTCCCATCGGCCTCTCCAATTACCCAACACACCAGTCTAAATACCTTGGGGCCAGCTGAAACTTCACCCAGAGGCAGATGCGTAACCTCACAGGCCCAAATATGGCAAAAGACAGAGGAGAGAGTCACTGTAGTAATCAATGAGCTTTCTTAAAGGTCAAGGAACGGTTTAGAATGACTCTGAGATACTTGTAGGAGCCAGTCTCAACAACTTGATGGCTGCCCAGAAATTTTGGTCCAACAATCGCTGGACAAACAATAAATTAATTTATTTTAAATAGTGTCTTTCATACATTATCTCAAAATGTTATACCAAAAAAAAAAAAAAGACAAGCAGAAAGAGATCAATAACAGTATTGCAAAACAATTAGTAGCGATTGTGGAAAGTTTAGATTTGTCTCTACACCCCAAGAGGCTAGAAAATAAAAGCATGTAAAATTCCATAGTACAGTAGCTTGGTTTGGTAAGAAAAGGAGGAAGCCATCCCCAATGAGAAGTCAGTCAGCAAAACATGTTGTACCCCCCTAGTAGTTCACTCCTCCCAGCAATAACATGGATGAAACCAGGACCCCATTGAAAGCAAGATATTGCATCTCAGCTGGTCATTCCTTGGGTTTTGCACAAATAAATCTATCTATATATAGATACAGGTATGAAAACAATAGTGCATGTGCAGTTGTGAGGCAGAAGGTGAAGCAGAGTGCCATCAATAACCCAGAGAGTGCAGTAAATTCATTCCTGCTACAGACCCCAGAAATACCTTATTAATTTGTTGTTGTGTGCTGGATGCATGGTATTTGCACAGTAATGTCAGAAAGTAGAGCTGATTATTTTATTTATTTAAATTTTGGTAACTGGGGAAGCCCACTGAGACCAGAGGTCCCTTTTTCAGGGGTGACCCAGGATTAGTTACATAAAGCAACGGTTACATACGTTGGACAAGATACATTAGTTATGATTGTTACATACAAGAGTGACAGTAATTACAGTTGACAATATGGTTTGTACATTAGGCACTATACATTGGCGTAGCAGTGGTCATAGTAGACACATTCATTGGAATAAGCATGGAATACAGTGGTCATCATAGTTGAGACCTGCATGGGAAGGGGAATGAGTGGAGGCTAACGATTACAGCCACAGAGGCTGAGTTCAAGGAGATACACTTTGAGGCCCGACTTGAAGCCTTGAAGAGAAGGCCTATTGACCAGGTTTGCTGGGAGTGCGTTCCATAAGTGTGGGGCAGCATATTTAAAGGAATGCTTGCCCAGGTTGGTGGAATGTCGTGGGGACAGCCAGCTGAGGATCTCATATCACGGCAGTGTACTCTTGGGTTGAGCAGGCCACGCAAGTGGGGAAGAGGGCCAGTGGTGAAGAATTTGTAGGTCAGGCAGATAGAGGAGTATGCTAATTTGTGTCATAGGGTGGGCAAGTGGAGGTCTGCAAGGACCTTACAGTGGTGCCTCCTGGGGGTGGTCGTTGGTGGCAAAGCATGCCACTCTATGGCAGAGCACAGAGAGTTTACGTAGTTCCCCTTCTCTAAGGGACTGAAGGAGGGGGGCCCCATAGAGGAGGATAGGGAGCAGGGTACTATTGGCGATAGCTTGCCGAGCCTCATTAGAGAGAGAGTGTCCCAGGCGGTAGAGGAGTCCAATCCTCTGGTGGATGGTCTTAGTTAGAGAGTCAACATGAGGCTTATAGGACAGCTTCTGGTAAAGGCGGATCCCAAGGTATTTGATCCTATCAAGGACCATGACGTTCTTCCCCTGGTCTGTTTGGAGTTGGAGCACGTCACATCTATCGGTTCCCAGATGTCTGGTTCCAAACATGACCACTTTGGTCTTCTCATTCAGTACTAAGGAGTTGGAGGAGAACCAGGCTTCAAGTGCCGAGAGGCTAGCTTGCAGCTTGGCAGTGGTAACACTAGGTAGCGGGTCACTGCAGTAGACAACGATATCGTCCACGTAGCGGATAAGTTTGCTGAGCCCACTAACCCTCTCAATGTCATTGACAAAGAGGGTGAAGAGCAGGGGGCCCAGGATTGAGCTCTGAGGTACCCCAGAGACCACCGGTCGGGTATTAGATTGGATTCCTCTCCAGAGAACTTTTTGGCTTCGATTTGAGTAGGTAGCTCCTGAACCAGGAGAGGGAGAGCCTGTCCAGTCCAAGGAGGTGGAGTTTGGAGAGAAGAAGATTATGGCAGACCAAGTCAAAGGCCTTAGACAGGTCGATAAATAGAGCTCCCGTCTGAGAGCCCCTGTCCGTAGCATTGAGGACATCAGACGTGAGCCGGATAAGGGCCTTGTCTGTGCCATGGCCTTTCCTAAAGCTATGTTGTATGTCAGCCAGGAGAGAGTGCCTTTCAAGGTAGTCTTGGAGTTGGTTGTAGACCAATCTCTCCTGCACCTTCCTGAGGGGACAGAGAATGGAGATAGGCCTATAGTTTCCCACTTTGTCCCAGGGCCCTTTTTTGTGGACTGGGACTATTGTCGCTACTTTCCATTTGCTAGGAACTGCTCCCTCAAGGAGGGACCTATTAATGAGCCAGGTGACAGGGAGGGAGATGGCAGAGGCAGCTTCCCTCAGCAGCCAAGGTTCGAGCAGGTCATGTCCTGGGGAGGAATGAGGGTTTATTTGAGCAGGAGTGGGAGAACTTCAGAAGGTTTGACACGTTTCAAGTGAAACTGGGGCTGAGCATGTTCCCAATTGATAGTGTTGAAGTGGGGAGCACCGGACAGGATGGGGGTGGGAGAAGGAGGCATTGAATGCCTCAGCTACTGTGGAGGGGTCATTGGTCAGGGTATTCCCAACCAGTAAGGCTCCATCCTGGGCATTGGGGGCACCCTTGATTAGTGGGTTTAGTTGGCCCCAAAATTTCTTGGGATCCCACAGGTGACTAGTCTGGAGGTCACACGGGTATGTGGACTTAGCCTGCTCTGAGGTTTTCTTACAGTGGTTCTTCAGTTCCCTGTACTTTTCCCAGTCAGCATTGCGGCCTGAGGATTTATAAAGTCCCCAGGCCCTATCCCTGAGCAGCATACTGTGTTTGAGGCCAGGGCCAAGCCATTTGTGGCACTTCCCCAGAACTCTCAGTTTTTTTCGCAGAGCATGAGCATTGGCCATGGACAGAAACAAATTGGTAAGTAGTCTAGTGCTTCATCCAGGGTGGGGAGAGTGACTATGAGATCTCAGTCTACTGCAAGAAGGTCTGAGCAGAAGCTAGTTGCTATGAATCTGCTGAAATTCCTGGCTTCTATCACTCTAGCAGCAAATTTGGGAGGCTTATTGGACCAGGCGCAGAAGACTTGTGAGTGGTCACTCACTGAATGTGCCATGGTACCAGCAGTCATAATACGGTCCAGGCAAGAGATAAGGGCCCAGTCTAGTAAAGAGTGATTGCCGGACTTGGCATTATGCCTAGTTGGCAGGTCGATGATTTGAGTCAGGTTGGAGTCAAGAATGGGGTTCTTGTTAGTAGAGGTCCCCAGGGCAAGCCAGTTTTAATTAAAGTCCCCAAGGAGAATCATTTCCCCCAAGGGGTGCTCTGCTAGGGCATGGGTTAGAGAGTCTAAGGAGGAGGAGGAGGCAACCGTTGGGGGCGGAAGTTAGGCACAACCAATATAGAGAGGCTTGGTGTCTCCAAGGAGCAATCTAGTAAATATGATCTCACTTGCTGAGTCACTGGGGGTGGATAATCTAGTTGCATAGCATTGAGATGGGTCTTGGTATAGATGAGAACACCACTTCCTTTCTTTCCTACACGATCCCATCTGAAGGCATTGTAGTCGACCAGGTCTATTTCGTGTGGAAGGATAGGCGGTTTGAGCCAAGTTTCAGTCACCGCTAGTATGTCCAGCTTATACAGGGTGGTCCAAGCTTCAAGGTCATGAACTTTATGCCTTAGGCTGCCTATGTTCATATGGACCAGCCGGAGGCCCCTGGCCTCCGCCCATAGAGAGTTAGTGGGATCGCTAAGAGCGAGGTTAGGGGAGTGGGGGCCAGGGATGGGTTCAACATCTCCTCCCAGAGCAAGCTTAAGCCTGGAGAGGTACCTAGTGATTCTAGAGGGAGAGAGAGGGTACCATTGTCTGCTTCTCAGGTGGAAGTAAAAAAGGTTGTAACAATTTCCGTCGAGGGTTACTCCAAAGATGGAAAGGAGTAGCACGTTGGTCCCCTCCACCATAGGTTCAGGGGGGCAGGGGGATGGACCAGCGTTCCCGCTCTGGTTCTGGGGACAATATCCCCAGGAGTAGAGCTGGTCAGCTCCCATAATCAGAGCTATGTAGGCAAAGGCTGCCATGAGTCCCAGGCCCCTCATGATTAACAGGGAAGAGGCAGGGAGCGTAGAGGCAAAATCCCTGAGAAGATGTGGTCAGTTATAGGGCAGTGGCACACTAGTTGCAGAACAGGCATGAATAGGAACCAGGGCAGTAACAGATAGGGACTGGACTAAGGTAACAGCTGTAAAAAGCAGTGGACTTTATAGCAAGTAAGGTAGGGGTGAGGTTCCTGGAATAACACAGCTCAAGTAGGGGATAGGTGGATATAAGCAGCAGTTCTAGCCCAGGAAGAATAATTATCCTTGGGTACAGGGAGATTGAGTATACAGTAACAGGCATACAAGGCTTGGAGCTGACAATCTAACAGGTGGAAAATAGTGGTAGAATAAGCTTCACTAGGGATTAATATCTCAGGTGCAGAAGGATTGATAAGGCTGAACTGAATAGTTAGACTGCAACAGGCAGGCAGGCAACCCAGGCTAGAACAGACAGAAGGATTAAATGTGCTATAGCATGCAATTAAAGCAAAAGCAAACAGAAGGATTACTTAGACTATAGGATTAAATGTGCTATAGCAGGCAATCGGGGCAAAAGCAAGCAGAAGGATTAAGTAGAGTATAGGATTAAATGTGCTATAGCAGGCAATTGAAGCAAAAGCAAACAGAAGGATTAATTAGACTGTAACAGGCTGTCAAGGCTAAAGCAAGCAACAGTTCAGGTACAATTAGGTCAAGCTGCATAACCACAGCCACAGCATTGCTTGCCACAGATAGGTCCTCTCCAGAAAAGTGGGAGGGGTATGGGTCCATTTAAAGGGAGGAGGGAATGGGGCGGGCTGTGGGAGGGGGGCAAAATCAACCCCGCAGAGCAAGTCGGTCACGGCAGAGGTCCCAGAGGCTTTCCAACAGGCATTTACAAGCGGCAGGGAAGGTCAGCCAGTGCAGGCACCTCACCCTGCGGAGAGAAGTCTTGCTGCTCGGTGACAGAAGTGATCATGGCGGGGGAGGGAACCCGTGGCGTGGGCCACCCTCTCAAACCCCTGTGGTCGAAGAAAGTGTCTGCAGCATTCATAGCCAGTGGGGCTCGGTGATGGCTTTTAACTCCAGCCTCCCGAGTGTCACTGGTTGCAGATCCAGTGAGCAGAGGTTGTGTTTGTTTGAAATTCGTGCACTCTGAGGATGAAAGCAGAGCTCGGTTGCAGGATCCAGTTGTAAAAAAATTCAGCCCCCAAATTCAACCCTGCAGAGCAAGTCCGACACGGCAGAGGTCCCAGAGGCTTTCTGGCAGGTGTTTACAAGCTGTGGAGAGGTCAGCCAGTGCAGGCACCTCACCCCACAGAGAGAAGTCTTGCAGCTCAGCGACCGACGTGATCGTGGCAGGGGGACCCATGGCAATGGGACACCCTCTCAAACCCCTGTGGTCAAAGAAAGCATCTGCAGCATTCGATTAGCTATTGAGATGTATGGATGTGCCCTTTCTAAGGGAAAATTGAAATCTGCACTATGTTTTAAGACAAATGGTGTCACACACTCAAGCAATCAAAATAGGTTGCAGTGAGGCAAGCACACTGAGTGTTTGCTGTATAAATAGATGAGACCCATAACTTAGAAGTAGTGAGCGGCAAAACTATGAAGAAGCTGTTATCATGATGAGCAGGGAGACTCTACCCTGCCCAAAAAAGGAAACAAGAAAGATGTACTAATATGAACACCAGAAAAACACATCTTGTAATGATTAAAGGGATACTGTCAGCCCACTACTAGGCCATGCAAGCGGGCTTTTCTGGCTCTGATGGATCAGGTCAGGAGGGATTGGGCAAAGCAAACTAGAACTAGTACCAGCAATGTTATATACAGAAAAAAGTAATGATGCAGTCAATTTAAAACAAAAAGCAGTCTTCAGTTACACAGCAGCTGTGGATCTACTGCACTCCTAAAAGCCCATTTGAACCAGTGGCTTCATGTGTAGCCCTTTCTGTACTACCTTGTTACCACTACTAACTTATTTGAAGCCCTGAGAATAGAGCTTTATGAACATGAAGACTTAGATTTGAATCCCACCATTGATATTTCTTTTTTTCAGGGAAGGGCTTACAATGGGATTCATGAGTCCAGCACTGCCCTTCGATTGTCTAACTTGATGGGGGAATCTGCCATTAACCTGTCAGTTGGGGGTGATCTTTTGATGGCTTCCAGTTCCTTAACAATCAGCCCAAAACTTGTACACAGTAGGGGGAGCTGCCTTATTGAATAATATCATTTAACTGGCTGCTCTGAAATATGGTACTCAACTGCACAGGCCCAGCTCAAGGCTGTTATTATGCCTGCCTACGTGGGCAGCAGCAAGTTGAGGTAGTACTTTGGGATCATCAGCGAGCTCCTCCATTGAGACATGGATGGGGTATCCCCTTCCAGAGCAGACAACAGTAGGGTAGTTCTGCAGTCAGGTGGCAGGGCCAATTCGACATCCTCAATCAAAGGTTTAAGGTATGGTCAGTGGAACAAGGTGGTGAGGACTGGTACAGTAGCTCACCATTTGCAGGTATGGTAGCATCAAAATGTATGCGTGCCCTCCTAAGGGATATTAGGGCCCTAGTTCATCACTTTCCCAAATTTGAAACACCCCTCCCTCCTTTGTACACCCTACTCTAATACTCCTTTTGCATCTGCCCCATTACCATTCCAAATTATATCTTTGGGGGCACAACAGTATTTCTCCCTTATCTCCTACTTGTGTCTGTGCGAGAAAGGGAATTCCATTTTTCTAAGTCCAACTCATGAACTGATGTAAAGTTACGCACTTGGATGCCGAAAAATAGGCCAGATTATACAATACACGATAGAGGGTTGAAAATTAATGGAAAACAGAAATAGGGGTCATTGTAGACAGGACAGTGATTTAGGTAAAGTGAGGTATGGCAGCAGTTAAGAAGGTCACTGGAATGCATGGATGTATCAAATGAGGACTAGAAGAAAAATCAAATGAGATATTCTCACTTATCAAGGCCCTGATAAGGCCTCATTTGCTGTACCCTACCCAGTTCTGGGCACTTTACTAGAGAGGTATTGTGGAAATGGAAAGTGTTAGAGGAACATGACGACAAGAACGATTAGTAGCATGAAAGGTGGCAGTACAAAGAGACTATTTAATTGACTGGATTTTGATTATCGGGTGTGACCCCCAGTGACCCGAGTCCACTCTTGAAACTGGGTTGCCGGTTTGTCGCGAGGTGTGGCGTCCAGCGCCTCAACCCTCAGCACCAGCGGGCCGGAAGGTCATGAAAGGTTTAACAGGATTTAGAGATTAAAGCATAATTGAAACAGGAGATATTCAGTGATTACTTTTGCAGTGACTCCAGCCAATATGGAGGGCCTTGGCACTGTTCTTGAGGTCATTGTGAGTTTTGCAGTCACGGACCCCAGGAGGCTTATGTTCCAAATCTTAAGGTCTAAGAAGGCAAAAGATTGACTACTAGAACTGACCTTGACTTTAGAAATGTCTAGCAAAGTACTGGACAGTGATCATAGATGTCTCAGCTGAGGTTTAGGCTTTAAAATATCGTGCAAGCTGGGTGGAGGTAGCCATTTACTATTTTATATGCAAGGCACAACAGGGTGTAATCCAGCCGTCCTTCTAGGGGTGGCCATTTTAGCAAGGGACATCACAGTGAAGCACCCTGTGTGAGGCACTGATAGCAAATTGACCAATCTTTTTTTTTTTTTTTTTGCAGCTACTCTTATTTATCCACCTGGCACTGGCGGCTGCTCTTTCGTGATCCCCCAGCCCCATCCTCCATGTGCAGCTTACCTCTCAGCATACTCCATGGCTGTGCCCCCCGTGGCAGGGCGGCGGGAACCCCCCAACCCGCCATCACACACGAATTCTGTGCCGAGGGTTACTGCCCATCGTGGAGCTGGCGCCTGCGGGGATCCAGTCATTCTGCCCGCCTATGCCTGCTTTTCTCCTCCATGTTTACTCCTCTTGAGCCGAGGTGTGCAATGATGCCAAAAGGAGCGAGCACGCATTCTCCCGTATGTGCTCCTCCGAGCATCTGCCTCGTCTCCCCCTGCTGAAGCCTCAGTGTGCCAGCCCCCAGTTTCCGCTAGGGGCCAGTCGAGCACCGAGTGCTAGTGTCCCCCCTCCCCGGAGAAGGAGAGCAGTCCTACGGACCTCTGATCCCTCTTCTCCTCTGCCGACCCCGTGCCGTGCTCGCTTCGAACATGGGTTGCCAAGCGTGGCGCTAGGCAGTAGTCTAGCGCCTTAACCTCAGCACTGCTGGGCCGGCCAAGTAATTGACCAATCTTATTATATAGTACTAAGCCTGCTTAGCTCAGTATCCTAACCGAGTGTAGGGTAGGGGCACAATACGGTAGGTGGGGAAGTAGGTCACTACTGTATTTGAACTGGCTAATCATCCTTCTTGTATAATGTGGGCCCTAAATCGTTACATTGGCTCCAGTTTTTAGTGAAGGGTTTCAGCCTGGTATTCAACATGGGGCCCGAGGCTTAGCTCCTGGTTGAGTTGGACTTGCACTTCACTCAGGACAAGAAGCAGATGAGGGAGATTTATGTTTGAAGAAATGAAGTATTTTGGCATTGAGAAGGTAGATTCAAGTGGGCTGGGTGCACAGGTTAATGCCTACAGGGGCAGCTTAGAAGTTGCAATCTTTTAGCACAGTTAAGCTATGCCATACATCTTCTGTAATATCCTTATCCGTGGCTGTATAATTTTTATAATTTTTTCTAAATATAACCTTCACATTTATTCAGCTGCTATAAATATGGCTCTTTCTAGGGTATTGGTCCTTTTTAAGAACATTTGCAGGTTTGTTTTACTATACGAATGAATGACACACCTCTGTGACCTGTTTGCAAACCTTAGAAGGCTGTCTTTCAGTAAAATACTGAATTGTTTTACATGACAAATGTTTGGAAAGTTTTGTCTGGCACAAGCCCAGTTACACTAAGAAATGTATGCAATGTGGCAGTTTCAGACCTCAAGATGCTTTCCTCTGACTATGTAACAATTGTCCTTACCTTTTAAAAGTGACTGCTGCATGGTAGCATTCATTTATTTCCATCTTTAGGCTACCAAGCTTCATTGTATGCAGGTCATGAAAACCTTTTCCACATTTCAAAAGCATGCACTGACATTATTTACAGTTTCTTTCTACTTGTAATGGTTTTATGCAAGTTTTCCTCATTTTACGTTGTAGTCTATAGTTAATGGTTTATTTTATCTCTCTGGCATCCCATGAAAATGGGCAGTGGCTGTTCTTGATTTTTACTTGGTCAACAAAATTTAAACAAATAAAATGAATAATTATCTCACCCCATTATTATCTTCCTTAGCTTTTATATCCATAGCTTACAACTGTCTGGAAGATAATGGGTTACTAGGAGGTGTATTGAATTGTGATTGACATGAGTAAGCGTAATAAACAGCACAGAATGATCTGTAAAATGTTACAGATATCAAAGAAATAATATTAAGGGATACCAAAAATGTTTATTTGATCATTTTTTTATAAATGTAAGATAAAAACCATTATTAAAATTCTACAAATTCGTCTTTAACATATACATATTTTTTTATATATTAATACATGTAAACTGTATCAGCATGACTCCAAGCTTTCATTTAAAAAATTAAATCCTGACTGGCTTGTTGGTGTAGTCATGGTGTTAGTGCTTGCACTGCTGCCAACCTGAGTTCAGGTGCAAGTCCAGGTTGTTGTGGGTAGGCCAGGGAAGGAGGATTGAGTATCCCATACAATGCTGTCCATTGCCAGGGACGGAGGGTCACTGTGTCTACTGTAATGCTGCCACCTGGGTGACCACAGGTGGTAGTTCAATGGAGGCACACCTAGTGAGGGGAGGATGATGGCCGGAGCTATACAGTCATGCTTGCCATGCACATGTGCATAGGCCCCCAAATGTATTGCTGTCCTCAAGGGAGAATACAAGTCAGAAAAAGCCCCAGCTTGAGCAGGATGATGGGCACACTCGACCATGGCTCAGCCAGCCAGCCATCCTGCCCAGAAGTCCACATACAAAAAGACCATACCTCAGCCCAGTGGCCAGCTAGGGGAGCCTCACCTTCGGGGAAAAACCGAGGGGTTACACCAAGAAGTAAGTGCAGGGGATGGCTAGGTAGGGGGTTGGGTGGTGGCCACCCAATGGAGGCAGCTTTGGAGAGAGGGGACAGAAAACGTAAATAACAAAAACAGTTCATAGCCCTAGTGACTTCAAGTTATAACTTTTCAAAGATATCATCTTGATAAAGAACTAACTTTAAAACTGTTAGGGATAAGAACTTATTATTATTTTTTTATTAACATTTTGTGTAACCCTTGACACTGCTCAGAGTCTTTGACCTTTACTGGGTGCTAGGATGGGCATGGCCCAAGGAAATCCTCCATGTCTATGGGTATCAATGGTATGCTTACCTACAGGTCCCTCTACAGCAACACCCACAGTCACTGCACATCCTAGATCCCAACCATGAGGTGAGTAGACCTCAGACCTCTATTCTGCCAGAAACAAAATGTTCACTTTGAATTAAGCAGTGGTCGTGCTTTATTGAGCCTGTCAACAGTTACAGGCTAGAAAAAGTTTCCCCCAGTTACGTTCCTTACTGGCTCTGTAGCAGCAACCTACTGGCTAGTCTATACCGCTTTATGCATTCTTATGCTTTTCCCCATGTCCCATGCTGACAGTATTGCTTGCACTGTGAACTCAGCCACCTCCGCTCACCACATCTTTTCTTTTTCCTCCGTCTGGAGCCAAGTGTCTCTGTGCTTTGCTATGATGTCTCAGACTCACCAAGACATGTAAGGAAAATCATACCCCCACTTGAATTGCAATTTTGTGGTACAGTGAACCCTCTTATAATGGACACCCTTTTAGCAGACACCCACTCATAATGGATGGATCTGGCTTGCCAAAAGCTATGTCTGTAATGTTAAAAATCCCATTATACCATACTTTGCAACCCCAGCCTAGTGGACACTGTGAGCCCGTCTGTACCATGTTACATGCTGTCAATTTTCTGCTAATTGTCATCTGACTATGAAACTGGTTTATAAAACGGGTACCAAAAATCCTGTATTCTGATTTGTCACAACAGATCACCTGACCATGGATTAATTTCCTGTAAACCCACAGTTGTCTTGCCACACTACAAAATCCTGAGTGACAGCAATGTAAAGTGACCTTTTCGGATCACTCCACCAGAGAAACATGTAAAAACTACAACTATGGCCTCCTCATTAGGACAAATCCACCTAGTGGAGAACTTCAACTACAGCATCCTCAGAAGGACAAACCCATTAGCCAGAAGAACTATTACAAATGCATGTAAACAGTGTTTTTTTTTGTTTTTTTTAATATTTATTTAGGTAAACCTCTAAAATAAAGTTGCCCATTTTATAAGTGGATTAACCCACTCCAGATCATGGGTTTACTGAGCATTAATCCATGCCTACAGCCTCGTGACTCACACCCCCCGGTGTGGATTAATGCTGAGTAAACCCATGCTCTGTCATGGGTTAATCCATTCTTATCTCACATTATAAAGACATCACCTACCTCACTGGATGCCTTATACCTAATACCTTACTCCAAGGGAATTACTCCTGATCCCCCAAATCAGCACAGGATCTGTACGGCAAAATCTCACCAGTCATGTTTACTGCTCAGCCCCCTGATATCCCAATCACCACATGTAGTGTACAACAAAACTTTCCAGTCTTGTTCACTACTCCATTTCCAATCAGCTGCAAACAGCAGTTCCCCATACCCTTGGTCAGCAGAGAAGGGGGCATGCTTTGATTTTAACTCCTGTGTGTAAGCTGTAGTAGAGGAGATTCATACTTTAAGGCTTTAGGAAATAGTGGACATGCCTTCTAACAGACAAAATCTGCTTGCACAAACGTGTCTGTTATAAGAGGGTTCCACTGTATTTGTGCTTAATTATTTATTTATATTTAACGTGTTGTGATGAGATTATGTAAAGTGCCTTTTTTTAGAAAGGTGTTTTAAAATAAATTACTGTCATCTATCTGTTACTGATCAAAAGCCTTCTGGCCCACTTTGCGGTCAGCCTGGCAGTTTTTATCAAGGCTGAATGAGCAACAGCCTGGCTCTAACCAACAGTCCAAGTCTCTCTCCCTCTGTGTTGCCAGAAATTCAGGTTCTTCCAGAGGCAGTGGTTCCATAGACTGTTGCACTTCTTCATCTGTCCCCTTATCACATATCATTCTGAGTGGTCTCCCCAAAAGTCCAGGTAGGGTGTCGGCAGTGGACCTGGGCTTTCACCCCACTAAAGTCACTGGCCTTAGCCCAATTCCTCTTGTTCCCCCTCCTACTTAGTGTCCAGTTCTCAGTTACTGGCCAGATGGAGACTAATCACCACCTACACATTGTGGCTGCTCTGGAGCCCTTTCCAACGGTAAGGTTTGTTGTCACTGACCTGTTTAGGTGACTCTTCATTGAGCCCAGCAGTCACACCAGATGGTGAAATTGCAGTCTTATACAGCAGCTGCTAGTGGGGTCTCTGATGTGCTTTTTAATTTGCTGTCATCATGGAACAGGGCACCTGGTTCTTCCTCACAGCTGCGTGAGATGTCAGTGATAGCCTTAATAATAACAATATCATCACTGTGATCCAGCTGCTGTCCCAGTACAATCTCAACATGGGTTGCCGCTGGTGGGATTGGGTAAGCATCCGGGTCTCTGTCCATGAACTGATGCTATTTGCTCTGATGCTATGAAGCTCTGGCAACTACCAGTTCAGGATGATTGCTCCTTATCATAAGGTCCACACCGTAAGATCCCCATCTGCCGACACTTTCTATGTTTCTTTTTTTTTTCCATCTTCTATTTTTCCTCCTTGGCTTGCAGGCAGCCCTCTGTCCTCCTCCAGTCTCCCGGCTTCCACTCCCTAGACACCCCCAAGCCCTGTGTCCCCCCCACAGATTACCCCATGGGAGGGCAGAAGGGGAAGGGCAATCCTCCCCCCTGTACAAATATCCGGAACGGGCAATACGGGCAGTACCCGAGGCAGCGATGTCGGTGTGTTGGAGGGGCTTCATATAGCCAGCAGTCATATTTTTGCATATTTCCTGCTCCCTCCCCTTGCAGCTGTGATTGCACGTGTCACAATGCCACACTTCTTGTCTCCCTACCCTCTGGCACTGCCCCCTATCCTCCACCAGGAGGCAACCAAGGAGTGAGACGACATGCCCACCCATCCCGGGGAGAGGAGATCTGTCATCGGGTACTCAATCCTCTCCCTCCCCTGGTGACCCCATGGCCCAAGCTCGCTCCTGAACTCTGGTCACTCGTGTGGCGTGAGGTGTAGCGTCCAGTGCCTCAACCCTCCGCGCCACCGGGTCAGCTCATGTTTCTATGTTTTAAACCCTAAATACCTGGCACAGCCCAATCAGCTTGCAGTTTCCTCTTCGATGCTGGCATCGGTTGAACCTTGACAACCATGAACAGGCCGGGAATTGGCACTACATGCTGATGGTCTCTTTGTCCTGCCTCTCAGCTACAGGTTTGGTTGTCCTTCCAGCTACAAGATGCAAATAGTTGGTGTCAATTAGCATCAATCTTGGTTTGTGACAGAGTGGTTTGATGTCACAGTCCCACTGAACCATCCCAAAATATCAACTTTTTCACATGCGAATGGGTGCTTGTGTCTCGTATTAACAGCTTAACATGCAAACCATGCACTTTCATGCCAGTTACAACATCCCAAGGAGTCTAGTCAGTCCACTCCCATGAGGAATCTTGGCTCTGATTTGCTATATGCAAATTAGGCTGATTATTTCCATATGCTTATCACTCCAGCACATAGCTTTGGTTCCTGTCCTATTCTTTGTGTGCTTCCCCCTTGCAACTTAATGTTACAATTTTGGTTGTTTTGACTGCTTTCTTTCCTCATTCCTGGGCCTTTTACAATTCTCTGTGTGAGTGGTTCAGGGCTACCCTGTAGCCACAGGCCAGCAAATCACCCATTCAACATCCTGGACATGAGCCCACACATTGAAGCACTTAACTCCATTCTTGCTTTTGGCTTTCACTAGGCACTAGGTAGGACGGGCATGTGTCGATGGTATACTCACCAAAACATCCCCCTACAACAATACCCACAGTCACTACATGTCTCAGGTCCCCAAGCAAATGTCAAGTATAGCTCAGGCCTCTGTTCAGCCAGGAACAAAGCACTTGGACACGGTGAAATAAGCAGTGGTTATGCTTTACTGAGATTGTCAGCAGTTACAGGCTGGAACAATGGTTCCCAGTCACTCCCTTATTGGTACTGTATAAGCAGGATCAATCCTGACCCTAGACACAAGTCTGAACTCTTGGAGCCCTTTAGCAAAAAGGTTGTGCTTCACAAACACACACATCTGGAGTCATCAACCCCCTCGATTCTTTTTTTACATTTGGGATACAGGTGAAGAGGATAGTGTTATCCACAAACTTGGCTTCCCAGCCAAATGCCCTTTGGGGTAACCCTTGCCTCAGTGTTTGCACACAGAGGTTCTTTGTCTTTTAAATAGTTTTTTATTTTAATGGGTTCACCACAACATATCCAAGACACACTGTCTTAGGGTAGCTGGTCCAGTCCACTGGGGTGTCAAGCAGACGAGGCATACTGATGAGTCCTGGTAGGATGAAACACGTGTCTATGTCTTCTGTTAGCACCCTTTGCAAACTGTGTGAGAGGCCTTTCGGCACCATGCAATTTTGCTTAAAGTTGGACCAGCATAACATTCTGTGGTGATCTGCATATGCAGCCCATGATGCTTTGCATTGTGAGGGCATGTATGATTTTGTATTTACATGTGTATGCTGCATTTGTAGCAGGAGGAGGGAAGGTTGTTGAAGAAGAGGGTGAAAAGAATGGGGCCAAGGACTGAGCCTCGGGAGATACACACCATAATAGGTGGGGGGGGGGGACAACATCCGCAGTTTTAACTGATTGTTGCCTGTTAGTGAGATATGACTTAAACCACTGGATGGTGGCAGGGGCTAGCCCAGCTGCTTCAAGTTTCTGAAGGAGGAGGGGATGGGATACGGATTTGAAAGCTTTTGCCAGATCAACAAACACAGCGGCAGTTAGTAGGCCCTGGTCGGAGGCAGTGAGGATGTGATTTGTGACTCGCAGGAGGGAGGAGGTGGTGGAATGTTGTTTTCTGAAGCCTGACTAGTGGGGAGAGACGAGATTTTTGTTGGTGAAGTAATCCATTAGTCTGGTGTAAGTTGGGGATTCCTAGAGTTTGGCTAGAGTTGGGAGGAGGGAGATAGGCCTTTAGTTGCCGGGAAGGGAGGGGTCGCCACCTTTGTGGAGAGGGATTATACAGGCTGATTTCCAAGCCTGTGGGACTGTTCCTGAGGAAAAAGAGAGGTTTAATATGTAGGTGAGAGGTTTGGTGATCGCCGGAGATGAAATCCGCAGGAGCTTGGGGCGGATCCCATCAGGGCTGGATTTAGCGGTATTAAGTGATCGGAGGGCTTTAAAAAACCTCTTGCTCAGAGAGGGTGGGAAAATTGAACTTATTTGTGTTTAGGGGTGGGTGGGGGCAGGGATAGATGAGTGAGGCCCGGGTTGCAGGGCACAGGATGTGAAGAATTTAAGTGTGGCGGCAGAGCCGACAGGGTCAGTTGTAGGCTGGTTGTGTTTCGTGAGAGCAGAGGTACATGATTGGGTTGGAGGGTCAAGAAGGGAGTGTACAACTTTCCAGAAATTGGAAGGTTTAGTGTAAGAGAGCTGGGACTTGAAGTAGTCTGCTTTGGCTAGCCTTATGGCCTTGGTGCAGGCATTTCTGAGTGTATTATAGGTTTGCCTGTTTTGGGGGGTGGGGTGGCACTTGAAAGTAGCCCAGGCTTTATCTATGGCCTTGCATCGAGACAGAATGTGTGCAGAGATCCATTTTGTGGTACCTCATCTTGACTCTGATCTTTTTCAAGGGGACGTGAGAGTCCCAGTTTCTAGTAAAGATGCTCAGGAAGCTGGAGAGGGCAGTGTCGATATCGATGGCCGAGTACACCTGTTGCCAGTCGGTGAGCCTAAGGCTGGTATTCTTGCTCCATGCCAGGCCAGTCTCTCCTCTGGAACTAGGAGGTCATCCCTTTTGCAGTTACCTCACATCAAGCTTTATCAACTGGATGGTGTGCTTGGCACAGTATGGCCACACTTGTTACAGTCTTCCTACTGGCAGTGGTTGGCTATTGTCCAGCACCTGTAGCAGTGGCAGCAGCTCCAGACCCTATCCTAGGCTTGGGATCTCCTTTAGCACAATGTAGGCATCTCTCCTACCTTAGTATGCAGTCCCTATACTGGGTACCATACTGGGTTATGCTGTACTGTGTTATACTGGGTTATTCAGGGCAGAAGTAGGCTAAGTAGCCCAGCTAGACTATCTGCCCAGTAAGTCAGTGGTAGACACTGTAAATACCTTTGCTCTGTTAAATAGGCATCTAATCTCTGTTTAAACTAATTTATAGTGTCTGCTTTTAAAGGGATACTTTTTTAAAGAATGTCTAATCCTGTGGGACTAGGGTGCCATTGACACTGTACTGGCATCCACAGTTCATGAATGGCTCCAAATCTGCCTAGTGCAATTTATATCTGGCAGCTTTGATGAAAAACATAATTCCAGATGGCCAAGCTTATTGCCAGTGAGTTTGATCTTTGATCTCTGATCATCCTCCTGACTCCTCTGCATGTTCATGAAGAGAAAGGATGTGTCTCTTTTCAACATGGCCCTCGAACTGACGCTGTACTCGTGCATTCATGAGTTATGAAATTTTTATGCCCCTCTGATATTTCTATAGATTGAATGTAAAAGTATGCATAATTGATGGATATTACTTGATCTGAAAACTAGTGTTGTAACCCTTAGAAAGAGAGTTAAGAAACTGCTGAATCCTTGACTCCGAGCATGCGTACCTCGGGGTGTTAACACCCTCCTGATGTACCCCCTCACATGGCCCCTTTAAATACAAGTGATTTACATTAAATGTGGCCCTGGATCCTCTTCCCTAGGATCTGCAGTGCTGTCTTTGTCCAGTACCTCAATGGGGAGGGAGAGTTGGTTTCAACAACCCAAGCTAACACCCTCCTGATGCAAAACTCTACCCAGGATCTATAAATAAATTCACTGGCTATAAAACAAATAAATACACGCCGACACCACAAATGGTATACCGCAGCAATCTAAGCAGCATGGACTCGAGTGTGTCACATGGCACAACTCAACCAATCAACTGACGTTTCACCCGGAGACTTCCTCAGAGCTGATTTGCTTTTTTCCTGCACAAAAATTTGAACCCTAGACCTCATGGTCAAGTTTATGAATCCTGGGTAGAGTTTTGCACTGTCTGCCATACGAAGTTTGAGCACTTTTTGATACATTAAACAGAACTTGCTACGAATGATAAGCATTTTTGTTCTTTACAATTCAAAAGCATTTTAGTGCTTATTAGGTCTCCTGCATTAGCTTGGGTTGTTGAAACCAACCCCCCCCCCCATTGCGTTTTAATAATTTGCTAATAGCACCACACTGGACACACTAAAAGTGTTGTGAGAGCCCCACAATTGTTGTTTTTTTAATTTGTCCAGTACCTGGCATCAAGATAGTCTGGTCTTCGATATAAGAATCCAGTAACAGCTGATAGGTGTGAGGTCTTTGTCACCTCAGGCAAAAGCTCCTCAAGGGCACTCTGGCACCCTCCTTTCTAGCACTAAGCTCCTCCCACTGGTCTAGCTTAGTCACAGGCACTGTTTTATTTATTCATTTTATTTATTTGTAAGTCAGTTTACAACCTTTCAGCCAGGGGCAGGGGTCCAAAGGTACCTCGTCACATTGAGGACAAACATAACAAATTTAGATTACAGAGTATAGGTAGCTGAAATTGGCGTTACCAAAGGTACCTCGTCACATTTTTGAAAGTAAACTCTGAATTTGGCTGTCTGGTAATAAACTCTACCCCACCCACTATGGGTATGAGCGGGTTGTGACATTCGATTCATGTCAACATACAGTATACTAGCCCTGTAGATGCAGCTCTCTATATATTGATATGTTCAAAATGTTAAGGTCATCCTTTGTAAAGTGTTGGTATATATTTTTGCCTAACCTTTAAAAACCTTATTTATGATATTTTAAATTGGTACCATACATAGTAATTATTAGAATCCCCAGAGTGGCCCATGTTCTCAGTGGGAGAAAGAATAAAGTGGGGGATGAGTCTGTCAAGATGAGAAGACCTGCCTTCACAAAGTCAGACAATCGGAGACCTGTGACCCACTCGCCACACAAGTAAACAAAGTGTTGTTTTATCACAATAGTTTAATTGTTCACAATGAACAGAAAAAGCCCTGGATTTTAGGCCAGCATTTTATGACTCATTGGTCACTTCATCTGGGCATACAAGGACTCTTTTGTTTCTGGCAATTGCCCCTAAAGCAGCTGTATCCTTTTGTGTAGAACCACTTGGGTATTCTTTTAATCTTTCTATAAAGAATACTGGACTTAATTGGAATATTCATTTCCGTTGATATTTTTCAGTTATTGTTGTAAGCCCAGTTCAAAGTTTCATGGCAACAAAATGAAAGCCTTTGCATTAGCACAGACCCCGTGCATGCACAGTGAAGCATTTTGTAGTATACACTGAACTGCCAATAATGGAACCTCATTGTATGCTGCCACAGAGTGATGTATGCTACAGTACAAAGCCACCTCAGCTGCATGTGGGAATGAAATGGCATCTTATTATCGTGTGCTTACCAGAATAATGGAGGCATCTTGCTTGTGTTAATAGACTGCTGGGTCACTGCTACTTAAAAAAAAAAAAAAAGCAAAAAGCACTTTTAAAATGAGTGTACTGCATCAACTGCCATCATTCATGCCCCCCCCCACCAGTGGGTGATGGTGGGGGAGTGATTTGTGCTCCATAAACTCCTGCGCCAAGTGCACTATAATCCTTGTCATCCGGTGGTACCCCTTCCCTCACCCAATCACCAGATTACTGTAAAACACATACCCCTGGTGTCCACTGGTCCCTCTTCCCTCACCTGATTCCTCTGCCCACCAAGACCAGTATAATCCCTTTCATCCAGTGGTACCCTCTCCCTCACCCAATCCTTAGATTACTGTAAAACACATCCCACTGGTGTCCATCGGTCCCTCCTCCCTCACCTGATTCCCATAACACTATAACATACATATCCCTGGGATCCAATGGTCCCCTCACCCTCACCTGATACCTGAATTACTGTAAAACACATACATTATATCCCTGGCATTCTGTGGCCCACCCCCTTACCAGCCCTCACCATGATGTTCCTTAAGAAATTTGTTACAGTAATATCTCCTGCCCATGTCTCAACACAAAATAATCCCAATTTCCCATCACCATCCACCCAGGTTCCATTCATGTAGTACACCCCCCACCGCAGTACACAGCACCCTTCCCTCCCCTTCCCTTATCACCCAAAGGATACAGTAAGTCAGTGAAAACCAGTAACAAAGAAAACTGTCCCCCCTGCAGTGGCTAAAGACCACTCCTCTGTATCACCAAATCATTCCCACTGAAGGAACTGGTGATCACATGATAGTAACAGTTAACTGTCTGACCACACTGACCTATAAGCTGCTACTATTACCACGTCATCATCACCAATTCCTTTAGTGGGAATGAATCGGTGATGCAGTGAGGCTGGTCATCAGCTGCTGCTGAGAGGTGTTTTTTTTAAAAGGTCTTCGCGATACGTGGGGAAGGGGTTCCTATTCTATGTGTTGTTTCCTCTGTTGGTCTAGCATCCCTTCCAACTAGAGGCTGGATCGTGGAGTGTGGAGCGCTAAGCCAGTACCAGGTTGGTGAAGCAGATAATCAACTCCTCATACTGTAATGAGGTTATGGCATGCAAGTACCTTCTTTGCTCCATCCAGAGGCAAATTGGTCATTTGCAAATCATGGTTCCGTCATGGACTGTGTGTCTCAGAAGCAAATGACTTTGCACTGTGCAAATGGCTTGTTTAAAACATAAACATAGAAACATAGAATTTGACGGCAGATAAGAACCGCTTGGCCCACCTAGTCTGCCCATTTCCCTACCTGATGGATAAGCTGCAGATTTTAGTTAATCAACATTATTTTTTTTTCCTGTGGAGGTTATGTGGAATGTGCATGCCTTTCCACCAACTGTCCCTCCATCCTTCCTAGGCCGACAGGGGGCTTTGGGTGCTCTTTTTGCATCTTCATTGTCCTGCTCTCTCATGGGGGTATAATGGAATAGACTTTGCATGGGTAAGCGTTGCTCTGCACCTATTCAGTTATACTGCTCCGAGCATGTCAGACAATTTTGCTCACGAATTGGGGACTTTGCCTTGCGCTTTGCCCCAGCTTTGCAAATGTGGCCTATCGCTTTTTGAAACACAGTTTTAAGATCTCCTTTTAATTCTGTTTCAGTAGTATTCATTTATTTAGACATTTTCTGCATCTCTCTGGTAGTCCATGTTCAGATGCAATACAAATACAGAATTGTTTTCCTGTATATTGTGAACAAAAAACTACTGTGATTAAGCAAGACTTTTCTTGGCATGTATGAGTAGAACACATTTTTCCAATTTTCTGACATTACTACACATATTAGAGATAACTATAGATGTTATTTACACAAATGGCTGAGAATACAGGTAGCCCATGTCACAAGAAAAATACTTCTTAATCTCCAAACTATATATAAATTAGAACTCCATCAAATGGGTTTGAGGAAGAGCAATAGTGCAGTAGTACATAGATTGAGGAATTTTTCAGTAGGCATGTGAGATGTGATGCACCTATCTCACCCACCCAATCTGCTTACTGATTCTCCCTATATATTAAATGCCTATCCCATGCTGTTATTGTTTTATTTTTCTGGCCATTTTGTAAACACAGTGAGTGTTTCTTATTTACAGAAAGGTGGTCAGTACCATTTTAGAACTATGATGTTGTTCATGTCCTTCGAAACTATAGAGTTCTTAGATGAACACATGCATTGTGCCAACAATGGAAGAGCTGAGCAGAGACATAAACTACATCATACAGTTCTACAGTGGTCCTCACCAGCAGTGTGTAAATCAGAAGCAACACCAAGGTTTACTAAAGACCAGTAAAAATGGAAGAACAACAGAACGTTGATCAGTATTTGAAAATCTGCTTTTACAGAAAACACTGGTTTACAGAGCAAGAGCTGATCTCCTTTAAGATATATAAAATGTAGTATCTTACAAAACATAATTGTCGTGCAGCATTGATAAAGAATAATAGATACATTTATTTGACGGGTAACGTTTTCAGTTAAATTATCCCTCAGATCAGATTATGTAGTATTGGGTTACTGTCCAGTATAAAATGAAAGTATAAACTGTCCCTTAGGGTAAGTAAATGTAATGTTTTTTAATATTTTGAAAGGATCCAAGGATTGATCAATAAATATGATGCTGGCTTGCCTATCGGCACAGTGGTACAGGAGTACTACTGCTTGTGATGTTGGTGACTCAGGGATTGGAATTAGCCTGTATCATCGAAGGCCAGCCAGGGGAGGAGCAGTCCGCATCCCCGCAGACACTGTTGTTCCCCCAAGGAGAGTGCAGCTCTGCCTGCACTGCAACACTGCCACCTGGGTGACCCCAGGTAGCAGTGCAGCAGAGATACTGTGGGTAGGGTTGGACGTTCAGTGGACAGCACACGCGTTGAATACACATGCTTGGAGCTCCGCATGTGCAGGAGGAATTAGAATCCAGGCACACAGACTGCGTGCACAGGTACCTGGAGTCGGTTCTACGATTCTGGTTCAACAAAAATATGTTGACCTGATGTTACAGTGATGGTTGTATGTTGACCGTAATTGCAGTCGGCATTGTGCCATCCAGGAAAGAAGTGTGTTATAGTAGGAGGCTGTGCCCCCACACCCTCTGTATTCTAAAATAACTAACTCTGAGCTGGAGCTGTTTTGGGGAGAGGGCACAGGTCCCAGAGAAGCCATGCCGGGGTCCCCCGTAACCATTACAGTGATCTACCGATGTCACTGTAATGGACTTCGGCATAAATATTTCACTGTCGGAACGGCATACCCCTGAAACCAGCGCTGCCAATAAGATTACAGGAGCATTTCAAAATTTCAAGTAGATCTCTTTCTGTTGTTGTTGCTATTTGTATTTTTTTA
This sequence comes from Neoceratodus forsteri, assembly GCA_016271365.2. NCBI lineage: Eukaryota > Metazoa > Chordata > Ceratodontiformes > Ceratodontidae > Neoceratodus > Neoceratodus forsteri. The sequence continues at coordinate 784,628,128 of CM028133.1, forward strand.
TCAATATTTATTGTCTGCTGCTTGTAACGGAGCAGCATTTAATGTGGCTCTTTTTGCTGTTTCTCACCCTCTGATGAACAGCTGAGGCCTCCTTGTTTACAGGTGAAGCACTGGAGTGTCTAGCTGCGGGCGCCACAATAAATGTTGTTGCTCGCCAAAGTCCATTTCTGCATAGTTTTTTGTGTTTTTTTTTTTTCTTGTGTGCAGGATGACCCTGGCCCACTTGAGCCCTGCCTCCCTCCAGCAGTGTGTCCTCTCTCAGGGCTTCCTCTGCCCCTGTAACCAGGAGAGGACTGGAGTTATTGCCTGGCTATGCCTGGCACCGCCATGGGAGCAAGCCATTGGGATGCACAGGATATTAGCAGTCTGATGTAGTTGGATGGAGAGTACCCAAGCCTGTGAAGCTTGTCCTTAAAGTGGAGTACTGTGTACAGTTCTGGAGACCCCATCTCCGCAAAGATATAGACAGGGTGGAGGCTGTCCAGAGGAGGGCAACCAAAATTATGCAGGGTCTGCATCAGAAGACATATGAAGAAAGACTAAATGAACTAAAGATGTATAGCCTCGAGGAAAGGAGGGAGAAGGGGGACATGGTAGAAACCTTCAAATACCTCAAGGGATTCAACAAAGTCCAAGAGGGTAGCATCTTTCAGAAAAAGAGATGTTTAAAAACAAGGGGGCACAATTTGAAGACAGAGGGGGGATGGCTGAGAGGTAATGTGAGGAAGTATTTCTTCACAGAGAGGGTTGTGGATACATGGAACAGCCTTCCTGAGGAGGTCGTAGAGTCAAAAACAGTGGGGGAATTCAAGAATGCATGGGACAGACATAAGGCAGTTCTAGTGGGGGGTAGGAGGAAGTAGACTGTTGGTAAACTAGGATCTGCAGCTTATCCATTAGGTAGGGAAATGGGCAGACTAAGTGGGCCAAGCGGTCCTTATCTGCCGTTAAATTGTATGTTTCTAAAGGAGAGGGCATCCTGAACATTTGTCTGGAAAACATCCTTATGTCCACATATTTTGGAGTGTGTGTGTATACGTATATACATACATATGTATATGTATATACATACATATGTATATGTATATATATACATATGTATATATATATATATATACATATGTATATGTATATACATATTTATATGTATATACATATGTATATGTATACATACATATGTTTATGTATATACATACATATGTATATATATATACATATGTATATGTATATACATACATATGTATGTATATACATACATATATGTATATACAGAAACGTCATGGCCTACCCAGGCTTTCTAGGTTTAGGCTGCAGCTGCCACTTCGAAGAGTGGAGTTATTCTAGATGCCCTACAGGGGGCATGCCTTAGACAACTAGTACTGGAGCCCACTCGAGAGGGAGCAATATTAGACTTGATACTCTCAAATGGAGATGGAGAGAGGATCACAGATGTAGAAGTGGGTAGCCATCTGGGAACTAGCGACCATCGAACAGTATGGTTCACAATAAACACAGCAATAGAGTCAAGCCATACAAAGACAAAGTACTGGACTTTAGGAGGGCTGACTTTGCCAAAATGGTGAGTGCCTAAGGAATGCACTAGCAAATGGGCGGGAAGGAGGGTGGAAGAACAATGGGAATAATAAAACTGCCATCACAGAGGTAATGAGCCTTTGTGTGAAGCAAATAAACAAAACAAGACGATGTAAGAAACCACTATGGTTCTCAAAGGAAGTGGCAGTGAAGGTTCAAGAGAAAAGAAAGCATTCAGGAAGTACAAGGAATCGAGCAGGAGCAGGACCGAGAACTGTATCAGTTAAAGCAAAAGGAGGCTGGGAAGGCAGTCAGAACAGCAAAGGCCCAAACTGAGGAAAAGATAGCCAACTCAGTTAAGAAGGGGAATAAAACCTTTTATAGGTACATCAGGGAGCAAAGGAAGACCAAGGGAGGGATAGTGAGGCTTAATAAAGGGGAGGGAGGGTGGGCAGAGGGAGAATGTGAAAAGGCAGAGATACTAAACAAATATTTTTGCTCAGTATTTACAAAGGAAGAGGGGGAGGTACATAAAACAAACAGTAGTAACACTCTGGATACAGAAGTTGATACCAGCCCATTTACAGAAGAAAGGGTTCTGAAAGAACTCTTAAAACTGAAGGTGGACAAAGCAATGGGGCCTGATGGGATTCATCCCAGAATTCTAAAAGAACTAAGGGTAGAACTAGTGACACCACTGACTACCCTCTTTAACAAATCATGGGAGGATGGGGTGGTACCCGAGGACTGGAGGAGGGCAGATGTGATTCCCCTTCACAAAAGTGGGAGCAAGGCAGAAGCAGGAAACTATAGACCTGTTAGTTTAACCTCAGTGATAGGAAAATGATGGAATCACTTCTAAAGGAAAGAATTGTCGCAGATCTGGAGGCCAGAAGGGCACAGGACCCTAGACAGCATGGATTCACAGCGGGAAGGTCATGCCAGACGAATCTGATAGATTTCTTTGACTGGGTGACCAAAGTAGTAGATCAGGAGGGGCTGTGGACATGGCCTACCTAGACTTTAGCAAGGCATTTGACACAGTCCCACACAAAAGATTAATATAAGTTAGCCAGCCTGGGAGTGGGTCCCAAGATGACAGCCTGGGTAAAGAATTGGCTGGAGAACAGAGAGTAATAGTAAATGGAGTCCATTCAGAAAGGAGGGTTACTAGCAGACACCTTGAGGTTCAATATAGGATAGTCCTCTTCAATGTCTTTATAAGCGACATTGCAGAAGGACTGGAAGGAAAAGTATGTCTCTTGCAGATGACACTAAGATCTGCAACAGAGTTGATGCACAGGGTGGGGTGGAAAGGATGAGAAGGGACTTGGCAAGGTTAGAGGAATGGTCAAATGTATGGCAGCTTAGATTCAATGCTAAGAAGTGCAAGGTAATGCACCTGGGAAACAAAAACCCAGGGAAGAGTACACAATGGGAGGTGAGATACTAACAACAACAAAAATGGAAAGGGACCTGGGGGTAGTCATATCAGATGACCTAAAGGTGGGCAAGCAATGTGAGAAGGCAGCAAGGAGGGCTGGGGAGATACTGGGATGCATAGGGAGAGGCATCACCAGTAGAAAAACAGGAAGTTATTATCCCTCTGTACAGACAGCTGGTGAGACCCCATCTGGACTGTGTGCAGTTCTGGAGACCCAATCTCCGTAAAGACATAGACAGGATGGAAGCTGTCCAGAGGAGGGCAACAAAATGGTGCAGGGTCTGCACGGAGGACATATGAAGAGAGACTTAAGGAGCTTAATATGTGTAGCCTCGAGAAAGGAGGGAGAGGGGACATGGTAGAAACTTTCAAGTACCTCAGGAATCAACAAAGTCCAAGAGGGTAGCATCTTTCAAAAAAGGGTGTGCAAGAACAAGAGGCACAATTTGAAGAAGATAGAGGCGGCTCAGAGGTAATTTAAGGAAGTATTTTTCACAGAGAGGTTGTGGATGCATGGAATGGCCTTCGGAGGAAGGTTGTGGAGTCAAAATCAGTGGTGGAATTCAAGCATGCATGGGATAGTCATAAGGCAATTCTGGGGGGTTGGGGTAGGAAGAAGTAGGCTGCTGGTTAACCAGGATCTGCAGCTTATCCAGTAGGTAGGGAAATGGGCAGACTGGGTGGGCCAAGCGGTCCTTATCTGCCGTCACATTCTATGTTTCTATGTTTCTAGGCTGTCAGTAGTTTTTATATGTGTTGTCCCCCAAGCTCCCCTCTTTAACTTGCAATCATATCTTTTCAACATTCTAAGCTCAGGAAGGTTCTTAACTACTAAACTATTACTACTGAAGGACCCTGATGGGGACATCCTCATACGTGAGACTACGCTCAAGGTTCTCGTTGGTGGAGAAAGGGTTTGTGCTTGTCACCATAGTCTTGAAAGAACATACTGCAAATTTGTTTGTCCACAGTAGTGATGAGCTGTGACTGGACACTGAATGACACACAGAACATCAGTGCAGTTGATAAGTAGGTACATAACAGCTGATGATTATTCTTCACACACACATCCGGTGAACTAACTAATTGGCTGTCCCTTTCCTTTGTAGAACTCACGCAGACTCCTTGCAGCACCTTGCCGTAGCATCACCATGACCACCAAGCAGACTGTACAGGGAACTTCCTAATCTGGAGTTCCACGTGACGTGCAGCACATTTGGGCATTTTATTTATTTAGATGTTCGCTAGGTGGGTGTACTCAGCCCAGGGACTGTTTTCAGGCATGACTGAGGCCATAAACATGGCACAAAAGAGGTATGGCAAAAAGTACGTACAGGACAAGAAGCATTCGACATTACAGTTCAACTCAATTCAGTCTGCTCACTTTTGACAGCTCCTTGGACTGACAAACATTCTTGAGGAATACCTAAGCTGATGCGGGGATACCTGCAGCATAGCATTGTACCTTATAGGTGATGCCCCTTCTTCATAGCATATACCCCCAAAACACAGGAGTCATAAACCCCTCTTACCTCTCTTTAAGAAACATAGGCAACTATGGCAGAAAAAGACCAATGGCCCATCCAATTTGCCTGTAACAGCTTAACATATCCCAGGATCTTTTATCCATATGGGGTCTGTGTCATGTGTACACTGTTCACGCTCTTGCTCCTTGTTTTACTACTACCCACCTTGCATAATGACTAAGCCCTTATCTCCATCCCAGCACTCTTTTGAAATCATTAATGGTTTTGGTGCCAACCATCTCCACTGGCAGACTACTCCGTCTGGCTCAACCACTCTCTCTGTAAAATAAAACGTTCCAATGTTCCTCGTGAACCTCCCTCCCAGCTGCTTCCACTTATGACCTCCTGTTTTAAATTCACTACTCTTATTGAATAGTTCCTCGCAGTTCACCTTCTTTATTCCTCTCCAGAACTTTAAGGTCTCTGTCCTATCACCCTTCTCTTGTCTGGCCTCAAACAAGTACATGCTCAGTGCCCTAAGCCGATCTTCATAGGATCTGCACTGCTGGCACTAAACAGTTTTATTTACCCTATGCTGCACTGTCTCCAGTGCCTCCTTGTCATTCCTTAGGTGAGGACTCCAGAATTAGACACAGTATTCCAGGGACATCCTCCCCAGTGATCTGCTGTATAAAGAGGTAGTAATACCTCTTTTCCTCTACTATCAGTATCCCTTCCGTTACACCTCAGCATTCTGTTTGCCTTATTAGTCTACCCAGATACCTGCAAAGGGCTCCAGATACACTCCAAAAAAGATTATGTAAAGTACCAGCCAGTAGACTTAATTTCATAGTAGTCTCATTAAAGTTTATGTGAGGACATCATTCTAACTTACATAGCCTGATTAATATACCTACCCCAGCATACTCCCCCCCCTTCAATTTCTGTGCCTATGGAGTCTGTCTAATCCCTTACCTACCCCTCTCTCCACAATTGCTACCTACCTCTATGCCTTTTTTCCTCCCATCCCTCCCTCTGCATCTACTAGCTACCCATATGCCTAATCTTTACCCCACTTCCTTTTATCTTTCCCACCACCTTCTTTTTCCTCACCCTCTTGTCCTTCAGTCCTCTTTCTCCCACCTACGTATGCCCCTACAAGCACTTACTTTTTGCCAGCTACATAAAAGCCTTTACTTTTTTTAGCTACCTAGAATGCCCTATGGTATTTCTGGTTATGTTGGAGTTTAGCCTATGATGCTTAGATGTATTTTACTTCTGCTCATCTCGTATGCTTCTGTTTATTGTATTTCTGCCCTATTGTACAATGTGCTGGCTGCTAATCTAGGTTTCTGTACTACTTATTGTACTTATTTACTTATCTGTCCTTCCAGGACCATCTTATAAATTAGCTCACTCAATGATGTTTTGCCTGGTTAAATAAAATTTAATTGAACTGAAATTGAATCTTTGCTGTGGCCACTCCAAAATAGTATTCCCAAATGTTTTCACCAATATCCTTTGGCTTTATCAAGGGAACAGTGGTCCTACAAACATATGAGCATACAAACCTGCCAGCAGATACAGGCCATATGGTCTAGTCTGCTTGATTGTGCAGCTAGCAACTTATTACACTGCAGCTGCCCCTCCTTCCCCCCTTCACTGTGACCCTCCCCCTCATTTTGTCCCATTCCCTTTTAAAGCTGCTCACCGTCTTACAGGACACCACCTCTTTGGGCAGTGCATTCCACATAGACACCACCCTTTCCATTAAATAGTTCCTCCTCATTTCTCTCATGAATCTGCCACCATCCAGTATCTGCCCATGTCCCCTCATGTCCCTCCCTCCCCTCATCATAAAAATCCCCTCCCTACCAGACTTGTTTATACCCTTCATGTATTTAAAGGTCTCAATCATATCTCCCCTATCCCTCCTCTCTTCCAGGGAGTACTTATTCAGCCTCATCAGCCACCCCCATAGGGTTTGTCTTCCAATCCCTGGATCATCTTAGTTGCCCTGCACTGGACCCCCTCCGGTAATCTCACATCGTTCTTTAAATATGGACACCAATCCTGTATTGTAAAAAAAAAAAAATATATATATATATATACACATAACATATATTTAATTGAATTGTTTTCAGAGGTCAAAAGCATTAGTAATTTGTAAATTTTTAACATTCTACAAGGGTCTGCACCAATATTAGGAGAGCAAATGTCTTTTACCAGTTTACATTAATCTAAAAATGGCCTCAAACCAACCACCTCTGCAAGGAGTGTCCAACCAGCACATAACTTGACCGTAGACTAGTCATCAACCTGACAAAAACAGACTGTGCTATTTGCGCACCACCAGAGCAAACAAAAAAGCTCAACCCTCCAAATCCTCTCCAGCTCTCTCCATCCCATAGAACAGGTCTCCTCCTATAAATACTTGGGAGTTACTTTCGACTCTGCTCTCACCTTCCATGCGCACGTCAGCACACTCTCATCAGCAGCTAACATGTGCATCGGCCTCCTTTATCATCATAAGGACTGTCTTCCCCCTGATGCACTGAGGCTAGCCATCACCTCATCTGTCATGTCCCTGATTGACTATGGCATGCTAGTCTATGCCACTGCAGATGCCATGGCTCTCAACACAATAAAACTGATCATAAACAAAGCCTGTAGACTCATGTCCAGTGCGGGCCATACGACACACACACATGTACCCTCTACTCCTCACCCAAATCCTCAATTTTGAGGAGAGGCTACAGTACCAGGCTTGCGTCATGGTCAAAAAATCCCTCCTAGGACTTACTCCCCTTGGAGTCTCGGCATCTCTATTGATCAGCACACACAGTAAATACCCGTAGTTCCATTACAGCATCAGTGGCAGTCCCTAGGGTCAAGACAACCCTAGCACAGAGATCCTTTCTTGTCAGGGCCCCTACCTGGTACAGCTCCATGCCTGCATCGGTCACCCACCATCCGAAGCTCAGCGCCTTCAAGGTGGCCCTCAGAAGCCACCTCCTCACCTCACGTGCCTGCACATGCCCATAATGGGCCCACTGTGTTGCCCACCTGCTGGCACGGCAATGCTGTGCAACAGAAAATAGTATTATGTCCAGTGTGTTAATTATGACAAAGCCTAACTCTCCAGGCTGCATATTTTCCAGGGCAATAATATGGTCCCAATATGTAGGGATCTGTTTAGCAAACAATCTATATAGGCCCTAATTGTTATAACTCGTTGAACTACCTCCCTATAAAATGGAATCCTGTATGTTACCTTGTACAAAAATGTATCTCTGTATATAATGTAATCCTATATGTTACCACTGTACAAAATGTGTTACCGCCCCTCTGTACCATATTGTATCTGTTTAACCTGCTGTATTATGTTGCATACTGTTCATTGACATGGAGCCTTTGGAAATGAGTCTCTGACTCAAAGGTTTGTAATTCCGATATCTTTAAATAAATAAATAAAGTAAAATTGTGATAAAGCTATCTCCTGGCAAATATGAAACGCAGATGTACCAAATAAGCACTCCCTAAGCATTTCAAATTACTATCAGTTAGTTACACTGTAGAGCAATGCACAAATCTGTATCTCTTAAAAACTCATGTGATGTACATAATGTCATCGGTTATAGTGTGCCTTTTTAAAGACCATTTTCTGTCCATCCTGGAGCCTTTGTCATGATATTCTGATCACCACTTATGAGAGTTTGTCTCAAAAATGTCTTTATATTTACTGGACACCAGGGTTACAAACTACTTACCTGCTTATTTGGCACTCATCTTGAGTGCTTAAGAAATCTCTTTTTTATGGCGTCATTCAGCAGTGACTCATACAAGCAAAAACTTACTACCAGGCCATCAAACACCAATCTGACTGCAGTGAACATCAACTACCCACAATGGTGGTTGGCTAAGGACACTTTTAGATTCATTTAAACTGATAAGAGGCCATTTGGTTTCCTAATATTGGTGCAGAACGATTGTAGAATGTTGATAAAAATGTTACAAATTACAAATGATTTTTTTTTTTGTACATTCTTTTTCTTCGCCGTCACTACGGGGAACTCTCTCGGGCATCCACTGCATCTACAAGCTCCACCTCCAACTAGATGCTCTCCTCCACCCCGCACCAGCTCGGCAGACCTCCCGGCTCTGTACCCCCTAAGTTGGGGCCGCCCTACCCACCCAGGGCACTCTATCTATAATCCAATGTGCCTGACTGGGTGGTCAGACTCATGGAGAGAGAAGCCTGGAAATGGAGTGTGGCTTGGTGGGGCAAGGTGCCATCACCTATCCCCAAGGACAGGGATTTTTTTTGGTTTTCCTCCTGGGAGTGTAGCGTGCAGTGACACCTGTGCATGGCTGCCCTGCTGGCGTCTTCTGCATTCCACACCTTATGTTGGCTGGTGTTCTTTCAATGCTCCCAATCTCTATCAGGGGCTATCAGGACACCGAGCAACCCTGGATCTCTCTCCAAGGAGAGGAGAGCTGTCCTCCGGACATTCCATCCTCTCCCTCCCCTGCCGACCCTCGGCTCCCCGAGTCCGTCCCCGAACCCAGGTCGCTGGCGTGGTGCGAGGTGTGGCGTCCAGCACCTCAACCCCTAGTGCCACCAGGCCAGCTTAATTACAAATGATTTTGTCCTTTGAAAACAATTCAATAAAATATGTATTACTGTTCTCTAGATAAAGCCAAAGGGCATTGGCAGAAACATTGGGAATACTTTTTTGGAGTGGCCACAACAAAGAGAATGATGTGTTCAAATGAACTTTGAAGAGACAACTGTGAAATTAAATCTGCTGGTTGATACATCATGTTTTATGCATTGACTTTCAACTGCCAAACCTTAGACCACCTCTCTAGATTTTGCAGGTCAGCCTACATCTCAATAATTCCATCATCTCTATCTGCCCTGCCACAGAGCTTAGTGTCATCCATGAAGAGACACAGCTTGTCCCGGATTCCTTCTCCAATGTCACTGATGAACATACTGAAGAGGACAGGATCAAGGATGGATCCCTGTGGCCCCACTCATCACTTCCCTCCCTTTTGATATGGCCCTATTAATCACAGCCCTCTGTTGCCTCTTTTTTTTTAACCAATGTCGTACCCATCTTACTGTGTCTCTTGCCACACTCAGATCCTCCATCTTCATCAGCAGTCTTCCATGAGGCACCGAGTCAAAAACTTTGCTGAAGTCAAAGTAGAGTAAATCTGTGGCACTGAGTGTCCTTTATCCGGTACCCATGTCACCCAGTCAGTTGGTCTGACAGGACCTCCCTGTCATAAACCTGTGTTGTTTACTAACTTGGAGTATGTTTTTCTACAGGTAGTCCACTAGTTCGTCTTTGACTAGTGTCTCCATCAGTTTACCCACCACAGAGGTAAGACTGACAGGTCTGTATTTACCCGGCTGTTCTTTGCCCCAACCCTTGTGTAGTGGAACTACTTGCATCTGCTACTCTCCAGTCTTTTAGAGCTACCCCTGGCTGAATACAGCTGTTGAATAGCCCAGGCAGAGATTCAGTAAATTCTGATGCCTGTTCTTTGAGCAAGTCCAATGAGTTACTGCACTCCACTGAATAATTAGCCATGACAGAAGTATCAGCAAGTAAAAATGTATTAGTTGGCAAACGCCAAAGCTGTAGCAGTCCCCAGCGCTTCGGCAGTTACGCCCTGATGCAGGTGTGACTGCCGCGGCGCTCAGGACTGTATGCTCTGGCTGCCAAATATCGTTTACTGCTGAAACTTCGTCATTAGTATTTCGATGGCTCGTAGTCGTGAACCTGGATTCATTTATTGGGGTTTGCTACCACCTTTACTGCACCCATTCCAGTGGCTAGTGCGGTATTTTCTGTGGATTTACCTGTTCTTTGAGCACCCTTGGATCTCGTCTGACCCTGGGGCCTTATTAATCTTCAGGGCTGCCAATGCTTTTCTGACCCTTTCACTAGTAAATACCGGCTCTCTTATTTCCAGGACCTCCCTTTCAGCAACCTTTATGCCACTGTTTGACAAAGGCCTGCTGTCCTCCGTAGCAAATACTTAGCAGACGTATTCATTCAGAATGGTTACTTTCTTCTCATTCTCCTTTTTTACATTGCTGCCCTCTGCTAGTCTAATAATTCCCCCACACAGTTCTCATTTCCCTTACAGTATACACCTGAAAACTGTTTATCCCTAACCTTGACCCGCTCCACAATATGCAGTTCTGTGTCTGCTTTTGAATCTCTAACTGCCGTCTTGGCCTCCCTAGTTCTTATTTGGTACTCTCTCCGTTCTTAATCTCCATTCTTCTCATGCCTGGTGAAGGCCGCCTTTTTGACCTTCGCTGACTCCTGACTTTTTCAGAGAACTGTAGGGAATAATTTCTGTTACACAAGTTGTGACAGATCAACAAACACTAATACCAAGTAGAAAAGTCCAAAATCTTTGTTATGATATAATAAAGGTCAGGAAACTTACAACAAATAACCAGCCTCCTAGACTGCTAGATTGCATTGGTCATCATGGGAGACTATACGTGTGGACCGTTGTAGCCCCTGGTATTCTTCTTTCTTCTGGAGTGGCTAGTTAGCTCAGCCGTCTGATCAGGGCGCGAGCAAATGTTTTATACTGTACTCTAACAGAACTTTTCTTATGCAATTGCTGAGGCTGTATTTTCCCATTATCTCATCATAAAAAAACATCTTGCTATATCTTAGACAAGCACACATAGTTTTAGCAAGTTACTAAAGGCCTCTCCCTTCAGGCAATCCGGCAATTACAACGGCAACCAGCCAGTTGTGTCAGTTAACAGCCAGCTGGGTCCCCCAACTCTTATGTTGCTATGCTGTATGCAAAGAGATTATGGTGTTTGCAAGATGACGAGAAAGAGTAAAAAAAAAAATTACATTTTCCACTTTGGCAGATCTAAGCTAACACATGTATGTGCCCCTAGCTATCTCTGTGTATATGTTTTTGTGATGAGGCAGGTTCAAAGTAGGCACAATGCTGTTTCTCATTGCAGTTTCTAAGCAATTACTCCAATATGTTATAACTGTCCCAATGCAGGCTTCTTTCACTCCATAGTGCATACATAATATGTTTGTAGAATATTGGGGTGTCCTTATAGAATCATATTGGTCTCTTGCATCTGTTTCTCTTGAGAACTGTTCTCATGCATCCCTTTGTCACCTCGAGAAGGGTCACTTTTATTTCTGTCCATCTTTCCTCCATTCCACTGATAATAGTGTCCCCTCCAAATAAACTGTCCCTGACTAATTCCCTTATCTGGTTAGAGGCTGCCCTTTTGAAATCCAGAACGTCAGTGTTTGATGAAGGCTTACTGATACCAGGGACCCACCTATCCCATATGGTGTTACAGTCACTGTCTCCAACCCACACTCTGTCTACCCTTTCAGAGTTGGTGAGCAACACGTTAAGAATGGCATCAGGCCTTATGGGTTCCCTGACAGGCTGCACTAGCATGTAATCCTGCAAAGTACTGTACTTAGAAAGGCCTGGCTTCTGCTTCTGCTGTAGCTGCTGGAATGTTCTAGTCATTGTTTGGCAGGTTGAGATCCCCCACTACTATCTCCCCTCTGCTGTCCCCTTCTGTACTACTACTACTCCTACTTCTCTGTCTCTTTTGCCCCCTGACCACCCCATGCACAGTTTCTTACCTGAAGCCTCCATGAACTGAACTCATGGCAATTCTGTTATCCCATTCCTTCACCTGATGGTTCTGTCCTCCACTGCCTCAGTTTCTTACCTTTACCTTTCTCCCATTATGCCTATACATGGTGTAGCCTGAGACTGTCGGGTACCAGTCATTGTTCTCTGTGGCCTAAGTTTCTGTAATGGTTACAAGGTCCAGCTAAGCATCTGCTATCATCACCTGGAGCTCAATGATTTTGTTTCCCAGACTTCTGGCATAAAGGCAGACTGCCTTTAATCTTGTGCCCACACAACTTTTGTTTTTTTATATGACCGTCCCCTTCATTTTTCACTAACCTCCTTAATTTTTCATTTTTCTTTTTGAAGGCATAGTGAGCCCCCTCCAAGGATTCTCCTTATTTACGGCCCTTCTCGAGCGGGGGCAGATTTCCTGAAGGAGGTTACGGACTACGTAGTCGGGGAGGTGTTAAAGTCCCCCAGATGTTTAATTCTGGAGGACTTCAATGCCTGGGTCAATGATGAATCGTTGCAGTTGGGGTCCAGCCTTCACCAGTTGATGTCATCATTGGGCCTGTCACAAGAAGTTACTTCCATGACCGATCACCATGGCCACATGCTGCATCTGGTGTTCTCACTGGGGCTTGGGGTAACCAACCTCAGGAATGTTCAGGTTGTGTGGTCTGATCACTGCACGGTAAACTTCTCATTCAGGGCTGTCTCTGAGAGTCACCCACCCATTGAGATGGTCAGCTACCACCCTTTAAGCGGATTGTCCCCGGAGGGACTATTAGCATCAGCTGATCTATCTAGTGTAGACACTGCATGTGCGATGGGTATGGGTGAAGCAGTTGCAGTTGCCACATGTAATAGGGCAGATCCGGGGCTCTTGATACCCTTGTAGCGGTCCATGTACGACCCAGATCCTCTCACTTTAGGTCTCCATGGTTTGATGGTGACCTCAAGGTGTTGAAGATCAGGGGTTGGGAGCTGGAGCATTATTGGCGGAAGTCCCAGTCTGATGCAGACAAAATGGCCCTGCGTGCTCATTATGTTGAGTACCAGGGAACAACAAACCATAAGAAGGCAGAGTTCCTGTCCAGGGAGATTGCTGCAGGGAAGAACTGACCATCTCAGCTTTTTCTAACTGTGGACAGGCTTCTCCATCCAGCCTGTCTACAGTCAAAAAAAGCCTTTTCAATCACTTTATGTAAGGAGTTTGCTCTGTTCTTCGCTGACAGGGTGTCCTCTATCCGGCAGGGGATGTCACGTTGCAACTCGCAGTGATCAACCTAGGGGTTGTGGAGGCACTCCACCTGTCTGGTATGAGTTTAAACTGGTGGAGGTGGCTGATGTCATTGAGGTTACTTCAAAACTGAAGCACACATACTGTGAGCTGGACCCAGCTCCAATACATTTTTTAGTGAGATTTGCTGGTTCTGTTGGCCCAGTGTTTGCCATGATTGTCCAGTGCTCGTTGGAGGGTTTTTTTCCAGAGTCCTTGAAGGACACTTTGGTGAGGCCTCTGCTGAAGAAGTCATCTCTCAACTCGGATGTCTTGGCAAATTACCATCCTTTCTCCAGCCTTCCCTTTCTGGCTAAGGTTGTTGAGAAGATTGTGGCGCAATGGCTTGAGGAGCACCTCATGGCTTTTGACATCTATGAGCCACTCCAGTTGGGTTTCAGAGCCAGGCATAGCACCGAAATGTCATTAGTTAGGGTGCATAATGACCTCCTCATGGCTAGAGATAGATGTGACAGGTCAGTTCTTGTTCTCCTCGATCTCTCTTCAGCTTTTGACACTGTAGATCACACTGTGCTTCGTGATCACCTCAGAGAATACTGTGGACTCACTGGCACTGTCATCAGCTGGTTTGAGTTCTGTCTCACCGGCAGGAAGTAGCGGGTAGTGGTGGGGAATTTCTCCTCCTCCCCCCTGATGCTCCTGTCTTGTGGAGTGCCTCAGGGGTTGATCTTGTCGCCGATGTTATTTGCAGTGTATATGCTGCACCTGGGAGAGCTCATTAGGCGATGCAATGTGGGTTTTCACTGCTATTCAAATGATACCTAATTGTATCTGTCCTTTGCCCCGGAACATTGAATGCTGTAGAAGTGCTAAACATCTACTTGGCCAAGATCACTAACCAGATGTCCTCCAGCTGGTTGCGACTGAACCCGGATAAGATGGAGGTGCTGGTGGTTGAGACAGGTCGAGGGCATGATGGAAGTGCTTCCGATGGGGCCTTAGGTCTTTTCTTGGGGTCTACACTGTTGATTGCCTCCTCTAGGGTGCAAGATCTTGGCATGATCCTGGATGACAGATTAACAGTTGAAGCTCAGCTGTCGTCTGTTGTCCAAAGTGGTTTTTACCACTTGAGGAACATCACCAGGATCAAACCCCTAGTTCTGCCTGAAGGCCTGCCCACACTGGTTCATGCTTTTGTGACATCCAGGCTTGATTACTGTGATGCTCTGTGCTTCAGGGTCTCTGGAGGTACACTCCACTGGCTGCAGCTGGTGCAGAACGCTGCTGCCAGTTTATTGACTGGCCTTCCTAGGTCTAGTCATGTGACCCTGGTTTTGCGGACTCTGCACTGACTGCTGGTCAGTTGAAGGGTTATCTTCAAGGTGAGTTTGCTCACCTATAATGCCCTACATGGACTAGGTCCTGGCTATCTTGTTGACCTTCTGACACCAGCTGTCTCAGTCAGATCCCTCTGCTCCTCCACCAGGGGCCTCCTTGAGGTTCCTAGGACCCCACTTAAAACTGCCGCCAACCAGGCATTCAGTGTCGATGGACTGGTCTTATGGAATTCTCTTTCTCTATTTATTCAGAAGGCCCCATCGGTTGAATGTTTTAATAGTGGTCTCAAGGCCCATTTATTCTCCCTGGCATTTCCTGACGTTGAAATCTGACCTGCCTCTGGATCTGTTTTTATTTTTATTTGTTCTTTTAATAATGTTAATATTTGCTACTTGCTGTTTTTGTTTGTTGTAGTTGATATTTTTACCTGCCTTTCTGTGTGTTAGGTGCTCAGAGCCTCTGGGATTGGGCGCCCAACAAGTAGAATTTGCCTTGCCTTTTCCTCCCTCGCTGGCATCATTCGCTACCCTTTAATGAACTAATGCATTGCTGCTATCCCTACAGTTCTTCTAGCCCCCAATTAAGGGGGACTCCTAGAATAGATTCTGCACTTCCCAACCCTTCTCAGAGGTATTCCTGCCCTCAGCCTCCCCCACAGTCAGTTTAACTGCCAACCAATGGTTCAAAATGGGGACACCAATTTAATTTAATTTATCAGTCGTAAGTAAATTGAGTCCAATGTTCCTTTGTCACTGCATCCACTACAATACAGGGTATATACCTAAAATACAACAACAGTTGTAATACATTTACAAAATAAAAATAGATAACTAAAAAACTGACAGAGTGCTAAAAACAAAAAAGCTTGCCATATAGGGCACATTACCGTAGAAATGATTTCCAGCATAGGGAGGCAACTGTTGCACATTGCCGGTTGCACAATTTTCTTGCAGCATTGGTAGTGCAATATTTGCACATTGGTTGCACAGTTCTGAGCACCTGTTGCAAAATGTTCATTTGGTGACAGTTGTACAATTTTTGTTTGGCATCAGTTGTGCAGTTTTTTCATGGTGTCACTTGAGCAATTTTCATAATGTATCAATTGTATAATATTCATGTGATGTTAGTTGTACAGTACAATATTTCAACACATATGTTGCATAATTTTTGCATGTCATTGGTTGTGCAATTTTTTTTTTGCAGTGTCAGTTGCACACTTTATATGCAGAGTCCATTGCTTTAGGTTGAAATAACACCAGTTGCATGGTTTTCATGCTGAGCTGTCCACTAAGTTTTTACACTGCATTAGTTGCACAATTGTCATGCCTTGTTGATTGTGCAATTATTGTGCAGCATCAGATGTGGAAGTTATGTGCCATGTTGGTTGTCCATTTTTAAGTTTGTGCATGCGCGTAGAACTTCTTGTGATGAGTGACTTTTGAGGAGTGTGACACTGTCTGTCCAATGCAGAGTGCTCTACAAGGGGCTCGACAGTATCGCACCAATCATCAGCCTGGCTGAACGTGACGTTGTTTTGCCTGAAGTGGTCTGCACTTGAAAAGAAAAAGCTGCAGCAGTCATGTGGCGGCTTTCTCCTTTCATCTGCTGGTCACTGCGCAGCAAACAGCTGTTTGTGTTCTGATTAGCCTGGGTGACATCTCTGCCCCCACGCAACCCCACTGGTCCCTTCCCTCTCCAGTCCCTTGCACCCCTGGCTGACACCTTCAGCCCTATAGGGCATAAATAAATTTACAATAGTGCCACTGGAGCAGCGATTCTGGAAGGTGGGAGGAAGCGCTTAGCTCCCCTGCCTCCTCCACTTCCTGATGACTCCTTTTGCTTCTCTTCTCCCACCGTGCGGAGTAGGCCACAGCCTAAGCTCTGTATGGGCTGGGAGTTTACAGTGTCTGAAGGCATTTTCAGTTAAGCGCAATCGTGGAGTCGACATTAATCCCCCCCACCGACATCGAGGTGCTCAATCCCTGTGTCCGCATTTTTCCCCCCTCCCCCCATTAATCTGGCACACTGGGAGCCCACCCCAGTATGCCAAAAAACTACCTCTTTGATGTTTCTGACACCAGGTTACTCACTCCCGGTGACAGATGCGCCGGCCGCCCCCCACACCGCTATGTTCTCAGCTGACCTCAGGGTGCCCAATCCCCAGGTCGGCATTGATTCCCCCCCAGTACTCTGGCACACTGGGAGCCCACTCCAGTGTGACGAAATCCATTTTATTAATATTTCATCTGTAAAAAAGAAAACAGTCCCACAAGGTTTTTTTTCTGTTTGTTTTTAAGCCTGAAAAAAAAAAAAGAAAACGGTCCCTCGTCGTTCCCAACAGCCCTCTTCCCCAACCCGCACCCTCCTTCTGCACACCCCACCTCTACGCACCCCCCCAAACCATACTTACCTCTGAAGGTCGGGAACATGTCTGCAGTCTTCAAAGACCTACCAGGAACTGAAGAAATGACAGTAAGCCCTATAATGGCAGTCAGTGTGGAGGGTTTCAACTTAGTTTGGTGTCTCAGCCAATGTTTGGAGCTTTGGTCACAATTTTCAATGTGGGGTTCTTGGGACCCCACCTCATAGAACGCTGTCACTGTTATTTTCGTTCTTGGTCCTAAAGGTGATTTCGGCGGTTGCTATAAGCGGGAATCGCCACCAATTAACGTAAAACAACAGCCACTGTTCATGAGATGGGGTTCCCAAAAAGCCCTTGTTGTAAATTTGGTGAAGAAACTCAAAAAAATGACTGTGTTATGAGCATCCATTGTGCAGTTTCTATGCACGCTCGTAACCTCATCAATTTCTAATATTTTTCACTCCAAATTTCCAACATTGCTATTTTCTCACACCTCCTTATTAACAGTGCAGCTGTCATTTTTTGCATCCTTCCCAAAATGTGTTTTTGCACCTGTGGCACAGACTGGCGCAGTCGCTGTGTGAAATCAACTTTCTGGACAGATTAACAAAATCTCCATGCAGCTGTTCATGAGGGAGGTCCCAAAAGGCCATGTTGAAAATTTGTGAATGGTGAAAAATTCCAAAATTACAGTTAGACTAGAGTTGCACAGTTTCTATGCACTCATAACTTCATCACTTTTTCATATTTTCACTCCAGATCTTCAGCACTGCCATTTCTTCACACCTCCTCGTGAACAGTACAGCTGTAATTTTTCACATCCTGCCTGAAATGTGTTTTCGCACCTGTGGCGCCAAATGGTACACTCACTGTGCGAAATCACCTTTTGGGATGACTAACGAAATGATACTGCCACTGTTCATGAGGTGGGGTCCCAAAAAGGCCATGTTGAAAATTTGGAGCAAAAATACCAACAAACGCAGGGGGCGTTAGGGTTTCCAACCATAACACCCACCCTGTACAGACTGACAGGCGTCAGGGGGTGTGACTTGGGGTCATTAGCCATAATACTCACCCCGTTCCACCCCACCCTGCAGCCACTGACAGGCATCGAGGTATGCCTTGGGGTCTTTGGCCCTAACATTCACCCCATTCTCCTATACTGCACCCATCCTAGCTTATTTCCTTATGGAATGGGGTGAGCGTAAGGGCCAAAGACCTCAAGGCACACTGCGACACCTGTCAGTGTCTGCAGGGTGGGGTGAGGTGGAATGGCGTGAGTGTTATGGCTGACAACCCAAAGGCACACCCCCAATGCCTGTCTGTCTCTGCAGGGTGGGGGTTGGAGTTGACGTTACTTCAATACTTTACCACCATTCCTATTATGCACCTCTCTAACTCCTGCACTACCAGTGCTTTCACACCATTCAGCCTGAGAAAAGGGGGCCATAGGCAAGACACCTTCCCTCCCAAGTCATGGTGCCCGATCCTCGGGGCTACCTAGTGGGACTTCTCCTTCCTTACAAAAGAGCCGGGGAGGGACTACAATGAGGAGTCAGTGCCTGAGAATGGAGGGCTGACGATGCAGGGAGCACGTACAATAGAAAGTTACACGGGCAGTAAATAAGAACCTTGTATTGTTGGCAAGAAATTATGCTACTCAGCTACTTGTAAATAAGCCTGCGCTGGGACCTGTAGCCCTGCCCCACCTGGTACAATACTAATACATGTACCAATAGCAAACTTCGGCATTGACAAATGCTTGTTTAATATGTATTGGTCACAATTTTTATGTCACATTGGTTGTGCAGTTTTCTTGCTATCTTGGTTGTGCAATTTTTGCATCATGTCAGCTGTGCAATTTTTACACCGCCTTAGTTACACAATCTCTGTGCTACATTAGTTGTGCTATTTTCATGTTACGTTGGTCATGTAATTTTCACATGGCATCAGTCAACTAATTTCCTCACTGTTTTGGTTTCACAGTTTAGTGTCATGTCAATTGTGCAGTTTTTGCACAGCATCATATTGTGCCATTTCTATGAGGTGTCAATTGATCCAATGTTGTGCATGTGTTAGTCATAAAATATTCTAATGCCACAATGCTTTGCATAGTCAGCTACACAATTGTCACTGTGCATCAGCTGTGCATTTTTTTGCCTCGTCAGGTGAATGATTTTTGCACTACACTGATTTAGCAAATTTCAGATAGTACCAGTTGTGCACATTTCAGGCCAGAGTGACTACAAAATATTCATATCATTAGTTATACAATTTTACCATGAACTGGTTGTGAGATATTCATGCATTTTCAACTCCACAATTTTTCACCATATTGGTTACACAATTTTCTTGCTGTGTAAACTGCAGAGTGGTGCCCATATGTCTCAGGTGTCCCTCATTATGAGGTACATCCCTCATTTTTTTTTTTTTTTACTCTTTTTCCATCCGGTCCCTGAGCCCAGCCCTCAGATGTCCCTTGGCTACTCCCGCTCTGCCTGAGACTTCCCCACCC
This sequence comes from Neoceratodus forsteri, assembly GCA_016271365.2. Lineage (NCBI taxonomy): Eukaryota > Metazoa > Chordata > Ceratodontiformes > Ceratodontidae > Neoceratodus > Neoceratodus forsteri. The sequence continues at coordinate 784,647,697 of CM028133.1, forward strand.
AGGGTCCCTTCCCTGGGCTCCCCTTCACATCCCTTACCTGAGAGCTACCCCCTGGCTTGTACCCCTCAAGGTGGGGCCACCTCCACTACTATGGTACTCCTTGAAATCCAATTGCTGCAGGAGTTGGGCTATGGCATGGTGGATCAGGACCCTGGTCGGCGGAGTCAGACAGTGGGTGTGGGGCCTAGGGCATCGTCACCCTACTAAGGCTTGAGGTGTTTCCTTGTTTGTGATTGTGAGGTCTGCCCCAACCCTCCCACGGCAAGCAAGAATGTGCAATGATGTCCAGGTAGGGATACACACACTCCAGCTGATGTCTGCTGTGTTCCGCCTCCCTAGTTGCCAGCCAGAAGCTGGCTTGGTACCACCCAGTCAGTGCCTAGAGGCATCCTGTTGCTGACCCCTGCATCCCTTCCTCCCCAGGAGAAGGTGAGCTGCTAACAGACACTCCAACCATCTCCTCCCTTGCCGACCCCTGGTGTTCCATGCTTGCTCCCGAACACAGGGTCACCTGCATGGGGCAAGATGTGGCAACCAGCACCTCAACCCTCAGCACCACCAGTATGGTCAGGGACATCCCTCATTTATTCCTCAAAAATGCCCTGTCCCTCATTCATCCCTCATGGAAAAGGTGATGCTCACACAGGCAGTTTGCTGTAAATTCAGACTTTAAAGAAGAAATTAATAATATTTTACTATAAAAAATAAACTTTGTACAAATAAAGGCAATGGTTTCCACAGTGCTGTGAGCATTTATCTCCATGTTTGAGGATGTGTACCTCATTATGAGAGTCAGTGTCCCTCATTTCAGTGGCAAAAGGTTGAGAGGTATGGTGGTGCAACATCAGTTGTGCGTCTTTTCTGTTGAGAGGTATGGTAGTGCAACATCAGTTGTGCATCTTTTCTGCTGTATCATTTCAGCATATTTCCCACTGCACTGGTTGAGCAAATTTCATGCTGTGTTGGTTGTGAAACATTCAAGCTACATCAGTTGTGTAAGTTTTTGTATGTATTGATTATGCAATTTTCGTTTGAGCATTACTGGTTGTGCAATTGCACATTCAACTTTTCACTTAAGGCTCAGTTCTTCTGGTTGCGACTGATCCTCATCTCCTCCCTGTTCGATCTAAAATTTTCAGGCTTTCTCTCCCCCCCCCACCTCTCTCTCACTCCCTTTCCTCCCCTTTTTCTCCCCCTATACCATCTACTTCTCTCCTCGCCCCCTCTCCTCCCCCTCGTTTCTCCCTACACGACCACTAGCTTCATCTGCATTTGACCTGCCTCTCCTTGCGTGGCACTTCTCTATGGGCTTCCCATCTCTCCCTCTCTACCCTACATCTCCCCTCCTTTTCCTTTCTACCCCCCTCTCTCCATTCCCCTCCCCGAGCACTCTTACCTGGGTGCCGTTTGTCTCCCATCCCATCTCCCATAGCTTAGTAGCCAAATACACCTGGTCTCTGGTAAACACATGTATGTTTTCAGTTAGCCAACCTTTCCTTTTAGTAGTTTTCCTATACTGTCTTTATTATTATTTTTTACCTATTTGGTAATTTTACTCTGTTTATTTGTTTTCTGCTACAATGTTGCTGTTTACTTGGCGAGTCTTTAGTCAGCCAACCTTGTAGTTGATTATGGTTACCTGTTCTTAGGCCTTTATGGCTTTGTATTTCTGTTTTGTAATTTGTCAATGCTTTTGTTGTCCATCCTGCACTGGACGCTTGTGAAAATGGGCATTTTTGCTCACATGCTCTCCAATATATAAAAAAAAAAATTAAAATTGTCTTGATGTAGCACTTGCCCATTTTTTATGCAGCATTGCATACTATTCTCACAGCATCAGTTGTTGAATTTTCATGCAGCATCATTATACAGTTTCTGAGACGCTTTGATTGTGCAAGCTTTGTGCCATGCCTGCAATGTAGTTTTGTACTGCACTAATTACATAGAAACATAGAACATAGTGGCGGCAGATAAGGACCGCTTGGCCCACTAAGTCTGCCCATTTCCCTATCTACAGGATAAGCTGCAGATCCAGTTAACCAACAGCCTATTTCTTCTTACCCCCCACAAGAATTGCCTTATGTCTGTCTCATGCATGCTTGAATTCTCCCAGTTTTAGAAAATTGTGCAATTCATACCCCCCAACTGACTGGGTGATTTGCATACTGTATCAGTTGTGCAATTTTTAACCCAAGTTTGGTTGTGCAATTTCCATGCCATGTTCCTTATGCAATTTTAGCATTACAACAGTTCTTATGTTGCCATACCATTCTATTGAGCAATTTGGGACATTACACAAGCTGCAAAATTTCTGTTTTCATCCCGTGTCAGTTTCTCAATTTTTACACCAAGCCAGTTGCACAATTTTCATGATGCAAGAGTTGCACAATTTTCATGCTGTGTCAGTTGCACAATTTTCATGTTGCATTGGTTGCACAATTTTCATGTTGTGGCAGTTGCATAATTTTAGTGCCACCTCAGATGTACAGGTTTCATGTTCTGTTTGCATGGTGGTATGTACATTCTATGCATCACATAGTGAGGGCACGAATTTTAAAAGCACATTTCTTATGCTTTTCAGCTGCATTAAATACTGTAATATCAGGGTTTGTCGCCGGGAACAAGGCATTTGTTCAAAAGCTGCTGATTAGATGACATTGCTTTCTTCACTGATTCCCTAATGATTTACTAATGAGTTGGCAATGCATTATTTGGGAATAGTGAACCTACTACTAACCAATTAGAAAAGAGAAGGTTGGTGCACACTATACTATATACTGTGATGAAAAATGATAATCCATTCACCCAATGAGGCTTTCCCCTCTCACTATGTTAGCCAGCAGGGGCGTAGGCAGGAATATTTTTTTCTGGGGGGGTTTAGATATAATATTTTCAAAATGTGACAAATAAAAGTCGGGGGTCTGGGGCTGCTAGGCCCCCAGATGCTTTGGGGGGTTTAAATGCTCTGTGGTGAGTTTTGGGGGTTTTCTTGAAGAAAAAACACACTTTTGTTACATGTTCCCCACCTCTAATTTCAGGAGAATTTTTGGTTCCCCATGGAATCAGTGGTGTGGGAGACTCGGGCTGGCATTACAGTTTGCAGCACCCTAGTGGTTGTGGACAACTGGCTGTCCGACAGTGCCATCAACCACCGACCTCATATGCAGTTTTTGTAATATACTGTGATCTGTGAAAGATTTCTACATAAAGACTGGGGCCTGAAGGCCACTCAGCCCCCAGAAGCTCTGGGGGTTTACATGCTCGGTGGTGAGTTTTGGGGCTTTTCTTGAAGAAAAAACACACTTTTGTTACATGTTCCCCACCCTTAATTTCAGGATACATTTTTTTCCCCATGGAATCAGGGGTGTGGGAGACTGTTGCTGGCATTACAGTATGCAGCACCTTAACACTGCATTAACAGAATTAGCACTGCACTAAGTGTGAACAGTGTGCACGACAACCTGTTAGTGTGACTGCTGCTATGTTGAAAAACACATACAGTGCAGTGTTAAAGGCTGCCAGCACAGTGCCAGTTAACTGTTCCCAGAACAGTGGAACCCTACCCTGGCCAGCTCTGACACTACAGGAGAATAAGAAGAACATTTTCCTGGTGCCAGCGCTGCCTCTCTGCATCATCCCAGTGCCATTTCCACTGCCTGAGTTTCCTGGAGTGGCCTGCCTGGTTTGCGGAGAAATCATGGTCTGACGAAGAAGATTTTGATTTCTTGTCTCTGCCCATAGGCAAAAAGATCCTCTCCAAGCAAAATTTGAAGGATTAAAACTAAAGTTTCTATTATACTGTACAGGTGGCTATATAAATCACCTTGTTGGGCTTCCTTACTACTGCCTGGTGGTCCTCCAAGTTGTTCCCGACCCTTATGGCAAATTATAAACAACCTTCCATAAGGTAGGTTTATATTTCCCTCATGACTAGCTCCCCTAACCCTCTTCATCTTCTCCCTACTCCCACTATGTTTGTGTATCTTCACCTGCCCCCTGAGGCTGGCATTACTCAGAGAATTGAGTTTTTCTGTGTGCGACACAAGTGAAAAGATTATTCCCTGGTACCACTGTTTACCTTCTCCTGCACTAGATCCCCATTTTGGCATAAAAACACTCTTTGGTAGTCTAGTGGCTGTGGTGTGGCCCATTCTCTCCTCCTGGCACCATCCAATGCTGTCCGCCTGTCCCAGTGCCACACTTGAGTATGCAACTAGTACTCACCCTCTGCTCACCTGTGGTGCTGGCTGCTGTCTCATGTAAAGTCTACACAAGTCACATTACCCAACACCCATATTGTACTTGTGTGAGGTGGTGGCCAGCAGTGAAGGTGAACAGAGGATGAGTAGTGGCCCGCTGGCCGCCATCTCGAGTCCAGGTGGGCAATTGAGGATGGCACCACCAGGAGGGGGTGGGACAGTAGACTACAAGGTAGTAGTTTTTTAATGCCAAACCCGGGACTGGGTGAGGGAGGAAGTACCACTGGTACCAGGGAATGATCTTTTATTTTAACTTGTAATGGGACCAGGACAGTGGGGGGGGGGGGGGCACTTGCAGCCTAGGCACATTGGGGTAGGGGTTACATGGTAAAGCGTTCATTTGCTGAGGCCTTAAGGTGATAATACACTTTATGTATACGGGCATTGTTTGTGTTTGCTTGTGCTCCCGGTTTGATAATTTATTTGACTGTCTTTTCTGACTGCAGCATGCATCATACCTAAGGTACTTCAGCTATCGGTGCTCAGCAGCATCTGCTCATACCCAGCCTTTCATTGTACAGTGTTTTTTTTTTCTTCCTATTATTTGTTTATCCTCCCTTGGAGGGACTCTGTTTCTGGCTCACCATTCCCCTACCCAACATCCCCTACGATCCCCCATGGATTTGACTGCTTGGCACAGAATTTGCATTTCCCTTAATTCAGGACTGTGTTTCAAGGCACATACATTTACTTACACAGCAGTGAATGTTGAGAAAAGGGGGTGCCAAACTTAAGGCAAAGCCAGCACTGCATCAAGAAATCATTCACACACCAAGGAAACCTGTGCCACACATGCACAAAGCATCAGGATATTTCTTTTTTACTGTAACATTACATGTTCTTTCTTTTAAAACATTGTACTATCTCGATCATCACATTTCCATACCTTTGAGGCTTTGCACAGAGAATTTCTTTCATCTTTTTTTAAAGGATATTTTATAACAGATGCAGACTACTTTGTATTGAAATGTCTCAATATTTGCAGTGGCAAGAAGCATCTAGGGTACAGTGTTTCCCCTTGCCTCACCCTTTTCCCAAGCCCTGTCCCAATACAAACATTCCCTGTATCCTGAGGGGCCAGGCCATTTATGTCCAGATTCCACCCTGGACTCCAGGGCCTCAGCAGCTGAGGGGCCATTTATGTTTAGACTCCAGGCAGACAGCAAAAGAATGCTTCACCGACACCATATAACCCCTACCCCAATGCTCCTAGGGTACAAGACAGTGGGAAGTGCCCCCCCCCCAGCTTAACCCATCCCTCCCATTCAATGCTCGGTAGCTAAGGGAGGAGGAGGAGGAGGAGGAGCTGCCTGGAGCAGACTACCATAGACACCACACCAACCCTTCGACGCCTCAGGCAGCACCTGCATCGGCTGGCTTGGGCTTCTGGTTGCTCCTGCCAGCTCCCACTCACTCCCTGCCTCTCTACAGTGGCCATCCCCACCCCAGTAGCAGCCAGGTGAGCCAGAAGCAGATACTAGACAGCGCCTTGCGTGGATGCGTACATTTAAAGTGCCAGTGCTGTGTATGTGTATAATAGGGATCATAAATAAAAAATTTCAGAGGTCATTTCGGGGGTTGAACACCCTAAACACCCCCTCTGCCTAAGTCTCTGTTAGCCAGTCATCCTCTCTTCATGGTGGCAAAGCTATAACTGAAGGAGCTGCCATGATAACAGAGGGGCTGGTCACTACTGTAATGTCATGTAGCAACATCTGACACCAGGGCCTTGGTCCATATAAGAGCTGCATAACATGGGTCATTAAGTCATTTGATGTCAGATGAAGCAGGCCTTGCTGAATAAGGATCCAGTGACTTTATGTAAACACAGTTAACAATGCCAGGTGCAATTATCCTGAGCAGCATAAAAGCAAGGGCTATTTCCTCGGATAGTTAGTAAAGACTGAGAGCCAAGCAGCCCACTTTGCAGACAGCCCAGGATTCTGCCTCCAAGATTCAGCACCAGCCAGCCAAGGGCCCTGCCTCCGAGAATCAGCACCAGAGAGCCAGGGATCCTGCCTCCAAGAACCAGCACCAGCCAGTCAGAGGTCCTGCCTCCAACCGCCAGCTACAGTGAGCTATAGCTACAACCAGCTCCAGAACCAATTCTCAACATGCTGAACCAACCAGACCAATCAACACCTTAAGCCTGCTATCTTACTGCTGCTAATAAAGGTCTATTTTTATAGCTACAGTGCCTTATTTACAACAATACTCTGATGCCAGGGAAGTATTTTTTTTTTAGTTAAATGTTTAACTCCCACCAATACCTGTGCTCGCCCTACCTGTATAGGTACCCGAGTCATGCAGCTTCCTGCATTTTCTTAAGGTGTTTCTGGAGTCATACATCTTCCTACATTTTCTTAAGGTGGTACCTGATTCATATATCTTCCTGTTTTTTCTTAAGGTGGTACCTGAGTCATACTACTTCTTGCATTTTCTTTAGGGGAAAACAGCCCACTCCTCTACATAAGACTACATAACCCAGCTACTCCACTTTTATTAGGGAGGAGCCACGTTGCAGTAGGTGGATAGAACAGCCAGGTGCAGACACTAGCTGACCTTGGTTGTCCCTGTAATTCATGGATAGAAAACAAAAGGAAAAAAACTACAAAAAAAAAACAAAAAACTGGAACTAGAAACAGGCAATGTAATTGTGTTAGGTTAGAGCCAAGGGACCCATCCGTACTATATAAGGCACTGCAGTATAGGGGGATCCAGCACAGAAATTAGGAGTACTAGTACAGGGACTAGAAGAATAGCAATGTGGCACAGTAGCTAAGGTTACAATTGGGGGGGGGGATTACAGCTGCAAATGAGGGGTTGGTGACGGGGAAGGGGGATTGGTTCTGGGGCAGGAGGATCACAGACAATCCAGGATGAGAAGAATAGTGGGTTGCAATGGATGTGGGGCAGCTATCTGGATGGACACATTATGGAAGCTAGGCGGGTGTCCAATTTGTCACAGGTTGAGGAGTCTGGAAGCAGAAGTACAGTGGCTAGGAAGGGAGTTAGCGAGGATTGGGGGAAAGAGAGGGGTGACTGGTACCCACCCCCTCGGGGAATCAGGAGCACAGAACCAGTGGACACAAAGAGGATAGGGATGAGGGTAAACAATTACAGAAACAGCAAAGGGGAATCTACTGTAGGGATAGCACAAAGGGAGAAGCGAACAGTAGAAGCACTGGGTCCAGCAATAGGTTTGCTTTATCGGCCTCATTAATGGATGATGAAGAAGGGGCTCTCCAAGCGGAGCTGGAGGAAGAGGGGTAGTGTGAGCCAGGAGGCAACACTGGACAGACAATGGGGACAGGGAAGGGGAGTAGGAGGGAAAGGGACAAGGGTAAAGGAAGGCGGGGATAAGACAGAGAAGGGGAAGGGGAAGTGTGGCCCAGTGAGGTAGGGAAGGAGGATTATATGGGGAGAGTATTGGGGGGGCAAGTCAGATGAAGGAAGCAATAGGGGAGGGGCAGGACCAGGGTAGAGGCTGGGGTAAAGCAGTGGGGAAAAATCAGCTGGTAGGGGCGGGGGACATAGCAGAGGGAGCAGATTAAGCCATGAATATGAAGGATGGGGTGGGTTCTGAAAGCAGGTGTAAGAAAGGTAGGATGGTGTGGAGGCACAAAAGTGAGAGGGAGGGTGGGGTCTTAGTGCTGGATGACTCAGTCCTGAAATGAGTCCAGTGGGGAAGCTAGGGGAACAGCATAGTCAAATATGGGTAGAATCAGTACCTGGACTGACAGTGGATAAGGTGGGACAGTCTATTCTCAAGTGTGCATGATGAGGAAGGGAGAAACCACATGTAGTGGTGCACTTGGGTACAATTGATCTGGCGGGCAGTACGGTCCTGTTGGTAAGGGACAGGTTTGTGGAACTGGGGAAGTTGTGTGAGGAGGCAGGGAGATCAGTGGCCTTCTCGGAAGTCATCCCAGTACCCAGGGCAAGCACAGAAAGTAAGGATAGAAGAGTTCAACACATGGCTAAGACAGTGGTGTCGAACCAAAAGGTATGGGCTAGTGGGAGGCTGGGGCAACATGTGTGACAACAGTGACCTGTTTGCAGAGGACAGGTTACATTTAAATAAGGTGTGGTAGGGGGTATTAAAGCCGAGGCTGGGGGAATACATATAAATTAAAGTAGATTTAAACTATATGTGGGGGGAGGTGAGTGTGCAGCAGCAATGCACAGCCGACAGAGAGGGGAGCAGAACGAGCTTACCCCCAAGCTTAGAAGGATATTACCAGGGAGGGATTGCAGGGGGAGGTTAAGAATGGAGAGAAACAGGTTAAGGAAGGGAAGGGAACAAGTTGGAGGGTTATCTCTCTCAATGCAAGAAGCATGGGGAACAAAGCAGCTGAGTTACAGGCTCTGTTTGCAGTAGGGGTGGTGGACATTGCGACCATCACAAAGACTTTGGCCACCCAATACCAGGATTGGGATCTGATGGTCCCAGGGTATAGGATGTATAGAAAGGATAGGGGAAAGGGGGTGGGTGGCAATTTACATAAGGGAAGGGATAAGGTGTGTAAGGGAAGAGGGCGCGGAGGGTAGGACTGAGGCATTATGGATGCATGTCCAGTATTCAAAAATTAGGACACTTAGGATGGGAATGGTGTACAGGCCACCAGGCTGAGGACTTGGACAGGGAATTAGTGGAACAGATCAGGAGGGTCTGTGGGAAGGGGAACACAGTCATCGTGGAGGACTTCAGTCTGCCAGGAGTGGATTGGAGTACCCCAGCTACCTCGAGTGCAAGGGAACAGGTCCTACTGGATGCATTCCAGGACAGTTTCCTGGCACAGATGATTAATGAGCCAACTCAGTTGGGAAAAACTCTAGATCTAGTACTGTCTAACGGGGAGACTGTAAGGGAGCTGGGGGTGGAAGACCTGCTGGCTGGGGGTGACCATAACTTGGTGTGGTTCATGCTCAACATGGGCAAGGATGCTGTAGGTATAGGAACCAGGATGGCTTGACTTCAGAAAGGCTGACTTTGTTTAGATGGGGGAAATTTTGGAGAAGCACCTGGCAGGAATTCATCCACACTTGGATGCATGCCAAAAATGGGAAATTGTCAAGCTGGGGCTGGTGGAGGCTACTAGGTCATGTACCAAGGCACAGAGCAAGGAGGATAGGGCCAAGAAACCAAGCCGGTTGAATTGGGAGGCCTTGGAAGGGGTGAGGGCAAGCAAAAGCAGCATTTAGGAGGTTCAGGAAATCTGGGAGGAGAGGACAGGGAATAGTATGTAAAGAAGTCCAAAGAGATAACCAGACTAGACAGGGTGACCAAACTTCCAGAGAGCTGAGGCTGGCAAAGAGCACCAAGGATGGGGAAAAGGACTTCTTAAGGTACATCGAGGAGAGAAAGAGCTGCAAGGACCAGATAGTGAGGATTAGAAAGGACAGGGATGGGGTGGGTGGAAAGGTTTACCTATACCCTGGTGACAGCAACATCGCTGACATCGACAGACACAATGCTGAGTGTCAGCATTGTACTGTTGGGGATGTCTGTGTTTTCTTTGGGGGGCTGTGCCCCATGCCCCCACACCCCCCAGTATTTATTTATCCAACTCTGAGTCGGAGTTGTCTCGGGGGGGGGGGCCAAACACCGGGAGATTCAGTGCTGGTGTCACGGGGTCCATTACAGTGACCTGACGCTTTCTGTTGATTTCTGTGACTGTGATGGTCTTCGCTGTGGGTGTTTCGTAGTGTGGTCAGCACACCAGTGCAGAAAGGGGTGGAGCAGGCAGAAGCACTAAATGAGTACTTCTGTATTCAGGAAAGAGAAGGGCGGGCAACTATCTCAGTGGATGGGGAAGGTGGGCAAGGTGGGAGGGGTGATGGATGAGGTAATTATAAAGAGCAGGGTGCTGGAGGGTCTGAAGGCTCCGAGGGTGGATAAGGCACCAGGATCAGACGGCATTCACCCTAGGGTGCTGAAAGAACTGGCAGAGGTCCTGGCGGGGCCGCTAGCAGACTTGTTCTATACCTCCCTGGACACAGGATGTGTACCACAAGATTGGAGGATGGTTCACATGGTGCCCCTTCACAAAAGTGACCTAAAGGATGAACCAGGCAATTGCATACCAGTGAGCCTCACATCCATTGTAGGGAAACTAATGGAGACAGTCCTGGAAGGCTGGGGACCTTATTGGAAAACAGTGAACTCCAGGATAGTCAGCAACATGGGTTCATCTCAGGGAGATCCTGTCAGACAAATCTAGTTGAGTGTTACGACTGGGTGATGAGAGAACTGGACAAGGTCAATGCAGGGGATGTCCTGTATTTGGACTTCAGCAAGGCTTTTGATTTGTTGCATTATAGGCGGTTGGGGGGGGCTTTGGAGTATGTGGGGGCGGGGACAAAGATGGTAAACTGAATTGTGAACTGGCTGAAGGGGAGGCAGAAAGGGTGGTTGTGGGAGGGGAACTCTCATCTCCAAGGGCTGTGTTGAGCGGGGTTCCACAGGGCTCACTACTGGGCCTAGTGCTGTTTGGGATTTTCATATCGGATATCTCACATGGCATCAGGAGTAAGATAAGTCTGTTCACTGATGATACCAAGATGGGGGCAGTGGTGGACGACATAGTAGGGTGCCAAGGACTACAGGACAACATAACTAAATTGGAAGAGTGGTCAGAAATGTGGCAGTTGGAGTTCAGTGCTAAGAAGTACAAGGTACTGCACTTTGGAGCAAGAAACCCTGGGAGGAGCTACCAGTTGGGAGAGGTTTAGTTAGGTACCACAGAGGAAGAAAAGGATTGAAGAAGAAAAGGATCTAGGGGTGGTTATAATGGGGAATATGAACAACTCAGCTCAGTGCAGGAAGGCGGCAGCTAAAGCCAACAGGATGCTGGGGTGTACTGTGAGAGGAATCTCCTCCAGAAGGAAGAAGGTCATCCTGCCTCTGTACAGGTCACTGGTCAGATCACGCCTGGAGTGCTGCATGCAGTTCTGGTGCCCATTTCTGAAGAAGGATGTCAGATTACTGGAGGGGGTACAGTGCAGGGCAACAAAGATGATCCAGGATTTGGAGGACAGACCCTATGAGGACTGGCTGAGGGATCTGAATATGTACTCACTGGAAAAGAGAAGGGATCAGGGGATATGATTGAGACCTTTAAATACATGCAGGGGATAAACAAGACAGATACAGAAGGGATATTAAGTTGAGGAGGGGGAGGAACACAAGAGAGCATGAACTCAGATTGGAGAAGGGAAGATATAGGAGAGAGATGAGACATTTTTTCGCAGAGAGGGTGGTGGCTAAGTGGAACACACTGCTCGAGGAGGTGGTATCCTGTAGGATGGTGGGCAGTTTTAAAAGGGGATAGGACACGGTTAGAGGGAGGGTAAGCATGTGAAGGGGGTGGAGACGGTAGGCAGCTGCAATGTAGGGGGCTAGCTGAACATTCGAGCAGACTTGATGGACCATGAGGCCCGTTTCTGCTGGCAGATTTGTATGTTCATATTAATTTTCCAAACGTTACAAACAAAACAGCAACATAACTGGCATACTGGATTGCATCCATTGTACATCACTGTGGGTTACACTATGGAGTAATTTGCACATACCTGCCCACTTGTAGTTTAGTCCAGTACCACGCAGGAAGTAACGAGGCTAGATCAATGTTAAGGCATCAGTAAGATCAGACTGCTGTTGCATCCAGTGGCCTCTTCATGACATTCTGCAAAGAAGAATGTACCCACAGAATAACACAGACAAACAGAGAGGTGATTTGATTGGTTTAACATTTCCATATATGGTAGTTTTGTTCACTTAGTGAGTCAGCATAGATATTCAAGTCCACAATTCTGTCTGGTTGATTTGTGAGTATTAGTCTATGAAATATCCTTTTGTTATTCTTTTATTGGTTACTCTTTAAGTATAACTTGACCCTTAGGCTGCCAACAGAATTAGAACACATAGTAATTCTGGACTGATATATCAGTCCGTGGCACAGCAAGGGTTAACTACACTATACCTGCATTGCGATTGCAATGTAATTGCATGCAACAAACACATAACTACAGTGTAATTGTTGTGTAAAGTGATTTTTTTTTGCTGTCCAGTCTTTTCTGTGATATCAGTGGAAATTAAATAATCCATATTGAAGACTTCTATTTTTATTTCAGCATTGGAAGAAGATTTATGTACTGTACTATGGATAATCTGAGATGTGGTTCAGTTTTGAATGGGAGTTGAAGGGGATTTGTAGAGACAGCAGAGATGTAGGTGTTTATTACCGGGGGAGAATTTACTGATGAGGATCTCAGGTGCTTGGACAGATCTATAACGTGGTCAGATTAGGTGGGGAACATATTCACAGCATGTCAGTGTTTCTAAGATGGTGAAAATCACTATAGACCTGTGCATCTACCTGACAATCCAGTGATAAGCACCGATTCAAAGACAACACATAATGCAGGCCGCTACTACCTTAGGCTTCTAAATGCTTAGTCCTTCAGAGGTGGCTGGGTGACTTGACACTGGCTAACCTCTTCCACCTGTCAAACTTTTGTTGCTCTCACCATGATACCATTGTAAACAAAAGGTTTCACATCAGTGGGGCTATCAGAACAAACACTGTTTTAAATAAATAATGATTCCTCTGTCTGGTTGTAGTTCACCATGAGGCAGTTAAAGAGCAGGCAGCACAACTTGGAAACCATTTGAAAGCATAACATTTCAACACAACTCTGTTTATGTTTCATTTATTTTATGTTTTTATCCATCCTTTGTTCTTTCTTAGCAAGGATACTTAGACAGGACTTTTGTCCCGCACACTTCACCTGTTACAGTTACTTATTCCCCTCCATAATATCTCTGCTTGTAACATCACACTTAATTCCCGGGCAGCAGGTTGTGATGTCTTAAGGAGAGGATTATGGCTTCAAGTGGGGAATAAACATCAAGAGTAGATAAATTCAGAGTTTAAGGACATTATTTTTATGCCCATATCCATTATAACAAAGAACACTGGAAGATTCATACTGAAAATATTTCAGTTATAAGTTTGTTTGTCTTAATATTAATGTTTCTCACATTGTCCTAGAATCATTGTTTGCTTATTAAGAGTGCCATTCAGTGTTGGTTCAAGCAGCTGGTCAGTAGGAGACAAACAGGCTAGTGCCAACAGGAAAAAAACAAAACAATTTACAATTCAATCTCCTTAGCATAGTTGTAATAACTTAAATACAGACCCTAAACTGTTACTCTTCCATCATTGAAACTATTGGTGAAATGGCACCATGAATTTTCCCCCAAACCGCAGCTGTGCTGCTAAATCACTGGAGTAGGTTTGCATCATAAGCACTCTGATTTCAGCATGGTTATTATAGTGTACAGTATGTAAGTATACTGTTGTTTACTATAATAATGCTTTATGTATATATTGTCCTTATGTCACCAGATTGACAGCTTCATTTTACTGTCTTTCATACAACCTAGTTTTCTTTACTTTTATTTGTTTAGGATACCACAGTATCCCCTGGCTTAAAGGATTTTCTTACGTTTTCTAAATAAAGATATTATGTTGTTGTATATGGTAAGGAACTCTGCAAGTGGCATTATCTAAGCATGTAAAAGCACAGGTGCCAGAATCAGCATGCTACAGTCATTCACGGCTCCTAGGAAAGAAATCTTCTCCAACACAATCTTTTGCAGCGTCCCATGAAGCAAAATCAGAATCAAGTCAAGGATTTTTCAGACCAAGGCCACAATTGTGCCGATGCTTGATCATTGTTAATGATACTGCATGTCGACTGCATCCAAAAGATCTAATATACCAAACAAGGACAGCTGACCTTGTCCATCAGAGAGTCTCTGACTACCCTACTCAGTGCTGTCTCTGTGTTGAGACCAACCTTAAAGTCTGACAGAAAGTTGTCATAAATGCTGTTATCTTGGATACCTCTGCAATTGCACCACCACCCCTTATTCCAACACTTCCCCAGAATGGGAAGGATGGAGACACGATATTGTGACAATATTAGGGTTCAGTGAGGGTTTCTTTGGTCAGTGCATAATCACTGCCCTCCCAGTAAGGGGCACTGAGATCTTGCCTTTCTTCAAAGAAGTCCCACAGCTTCCAACATGAGTTATGATGACATCCCAGCACTGTAAAACAAGCCAGGACAGCCATAGCAAAAATAGTTTTCTATCTTGATATTTAGAAGGTTCCATCTTAACAGAACTAGGGTGCTGGTAAAGCCACATGTGTTTTGCTGCCTCATGCATAAGTCACAAGATATGACTGGAAATCAGTGTTTTAAATTATTTATAAATTCCATACATAAATTATTTTTATTATGCATTCCAGTATTTACATTTACCAATAAAAATGTGTTCTTCTTAGCAGACATGACAAGAGAATTTCGAAAAGCTAACCTCACAGGGACTGATGAAAACCTACGGATTATTGCTGAGAAAGTATATGCCTCTGTTCTTCGACAAGAAGATAATAAAGATACCATTGCACTATTCACTGTACCCGAGGACTGTCCCATTGGACAAACTGAGGCTAAAGAGCGAGAACTACAGAAGGAGTTAGCAGAGCAGCAGTCTGCACAGTCAGCCAAAAGGTCTGTTATATGTTTTGTGTGTCCCTCCGAAATCAATAGTGTTTGTAGTGTGAGAGTTTTATGAACTGTTGTCAGTAAAAATGTTAAAGCTGAGTCCTTCTCCTGAGAAGCTCTGTTCTAATTGGTAGATGCAAGTATCCCATATGTGGGAAACCTGGACTTTTTAAAGTGTTTTTTCTCTGTGACTCCCAAGTCTTTTGGTCTTTTCCAGTAATAATAAATACCCTAATTTATCACACATTCAGAGAGACAGTTGTTGAGTTTGGTGGTACTGAACACATTAATCTGCTGTTTCATAATTACACATTTGTAGAAAACACCCTGGTCAATTTCTTTTAGATTTTTTTCAGACATATGCCCTAAATATTTCATAAGATTTGTTAAATCTGATGGACAAAGGAAAGGATTCTTGTAGGGGACGAACACAGGTCAAATGAGCATATTTGTTTGCAGGGTCATGGAACACAGATGCGCCAACATTCCATTCCTTCTAGCAGGTAACAAAACAGTTCCAATCTTGCACTTCCCAGGAGATTCATCAAAGTTTCTATAAAAATCTGCATCTCTTTTGTTTGGAATCCATACACTTTGTATTTCACTTACTGTATGTTTGCTATGCATGATAGCTAGCTGTGTCAGTTTTATTGCTCAAGGTAAAGATTATGATGAGATTTTGACTGATTTTGTATGTTTTGAAAATATTTATTGATGACACTTTTAGCAAATGTCCAAGAAGCCAATACATAAATCGGATTAAGTAATCACAAATACAATTGCAGCAAATGAGATAGTTAGATATTTCAAGATGTTTTGTGAGATTTCTAAAAGATTCTCTATCTGATGGCCATATAGTTGTACTGCAGACAGGCAGGGAATTTCTCTAGACATCATAGAAATTTCAGGAAATATCTGACAATGTCAATTGCCAGAAATGTAAGTCATCTGTTTCATGAAACAACACACTACTTGCTCTGAGTCTGAAGGCTCCTGTTGCAGGTAAGTTTTTCATCAGCCCAAGCAATTCATTACAAAAAGGTTTCACTAGCATAGCTCACCCTTTCTGAAAGATGCATGCCAGCTTATCATAATAATTTTACATGGGTATAAACCATTTCGGAATTTGAAACTGCAATGCAGAACAAATTCTGTATACTTCTGTGTATCCTACATACATCTGTGTGGTGCAGAGTAGCAGTATAATACGCATGCTCTAGATCAGTATAATTTCCCTTTTAAATTTTAGCACTGTGATCTTTTACTCATTTGCATTATGTTCTGTGAATACTCAGTCTGCAATACAAATACCAAAGTGTTTGTATTGACACACTTGCACATATTCAATATACAGAATAGTGTAGTGTAAGAGGGTACAAGGAATTCAAGGGTGATTTATTAGGGGCCTTCATAAATAGAGTACTATCATATCTATTTATTTTAAATGAGCAGTTTGTTAGTGATTAATTATGGACAAATATTGAACCCCCAACGCCTTAGAAAGTACATTCCAGGTATATGACGGACAAATTCAGGATATCAAACTGCAAGAATAAATCCACCAAATCTGAAATTCAGAAGCCTTTTCCAAGTATGCAGCTACCATATTTCACTTGACATGGGCCAGAGTAATATATAGAGGAACTACAGAATGGGCTACACTGTGATTATTGTATTTATAATGTTTTGAATGTTTCATGTACATAATGTATTTAAAGTTTTCCCCTCCAAGGTAGCTTCATTTCGGTGTAGCACTAGTCTGCAAAAGGGGAAAAGGGGCACTGACAGCAGCAGTTAATGATTGACAACATGGAAAAGAGTAGATTACTAGTATTTTCTTTAAGGGAAAACTAGGTTATATCATTTAAATTGTAATTTGCTTTGACTTACCTTTGTCATAAGAAATTTATTAGAGAAAGGTCTGTACTATTTGTGCTGGTATGCTAATTATGTTATTGTATTGAGCATGCAATATAAAAACTCAATTTCAAAAAGGACTGAAGATATTAGTAAGTAGAATGATGTTGCCAAAATAAGGGATACTTGCTCAAGTCATTGACTAGCTAAAAATAAGCATATACATGGATATTTCATGTTGTAACTTCTCTTATAACCTGTTTGGAGACTAGATATATCAACAGATCAAAAACATGTTGTGGACGCTATAGATAATTGTGGTATTAGGCTAGAGGACACCAGTAGACATGTTATTCTTGACTGCAGTTAATATCATAAAATTAGAAAATTACCCAGGACATATTCTGGCAGACATATTTTTAAACGCAGAAGAAATAGTCTCTTGGTTACTCAATTTTAAGTCTAAAGAGATGTTGGCATTACTAGCGTGTTATATAAGTGCAGCAAAAAGCTGTAAAAAATCCATGACAATCGCTAATACGTAACAGCCATCTGTACTACAGCGTTACATCTAATTAATGTATGCAAAACACTAGCCTCAAGCTTTCATTGTAAATTACACCAAACCTAAGGTATGATCTGATAATATATTACAGTCCCATTGTGTATTATCATTATGTTGTTACTGTGTTTTTACCAAACTGAGTTACACATTTTTGTTATTGTTTCTCTTTTAGTTTTATGAATGATAATTTTACTGTAACTTTGCAATTGTAATGATTAAGAAAAGGTTGAACAGCAAAAAGAACTACTATGGTAATGCAAACAGCAGCAGCAGAGGTACACGTTAGAATTTTTCACAATAAAAGAAAGCAAAAAATCGCAAAGAGAGAGAGAGGACCTAATGAGAAGAATGGTGCTTGGTGACATGGGTAGCTAAAAGGAAATGCAGGTATGAACATGAAAAAGAAGCTATAAACCTACAAAACAAATTCACAGTATTAGGAGTTGGAGGATGAGATGAAGGGGTACAGGCAGAAGACAGTGCGGAGGGGGTGATATGTACAGAGGCAGAAGTCACAACATCGGCCATTAGTAATATAGGGCAGGTTATCATAAGAAAGAGGCAAACAGAAATGAGTGGCCCCAGAATGTAGCAAGTGAGGGCAGCAGGCAGAGTGATCCATCATCTGCAGCAGGGGAGAGGGAAATTGCAATCATTGGAGACTCACTATTAAGATATCAGTATAAGTACTGTACATTTGCAGAAGAAGGAAAGGAAATTGTATGGTGAGTTGCCTACCAGGAGTGGGTATGTGTGATACAAATGATTATTTAAAGGGGCTGGCAATCCAATTGTAGTACTCCATGTAGGTACAAATGATGTGTATGTGGGTGTTTGGGGAGGAGAATTAGAAATACAAAGAAATTTTGAGGAGGCAGGAGGAAAGTTAAGAGAGAAGATGCAATATAATCAGCTGTGAACTATTACCTCTCCCTATAGCTGGCAAAATAAAAGTACTGGGTATTAAATGGTTAAAAGGCTGGTTGAAAAGATAGAGTATGAGGGAGGGATTCCACTTTCAACAAAACTGGGACAGTGGCTTGTTGGTCTAGGGGTAAGATTCTCGCTTAGGTTTGAAAATGACAAAAGGCTACTCAGCTCAGATGGATTACATCTAGACTGGGAAGGCACCAGAGGACTGGGGAAAAGAATTAACAATAGCATTTAGAATTTTTTAAACTGATTTGTGAGGGGAAGGGGGAGGAGATACAATTGCTGTTCCTGGGACTAAAGGACATCACAAAATATTAACCAAGCAAATAAATAGTGAAAAAGAATGGAGAGTAATATAACTGACCACACAAAGCCTAGGAAACAGGGAGGAACAGGAATATATTTTATCCAGGGACAACATATTTATATGTGAGGTAGCAGAAACATGGTGGCAAGAGGGGACAACTTGGGAAAAGAAATGGAAGGCTATAAAGTTCTGAGTAGGGACATAAAGGACAAGAAAGGAGGTGGGGTACTGTAGCCATGTATGTTAGGAATGACATGCAGGTAGGGGACAAATCAGTCACCACACAGACCCATCTAGAGCAGTTACAGATAAAGATCACACCGAAAGAAGGAAAGAAAATAATAAGGGGAGTGACCTATAGGCTACCGGGACAAATGGCAGATTTAAATGAGGAATTACGGGCATAACAGATGGAGGTGGAAAATGAGGACAGAGTAGTCTACCTGGAATATTTTAATCTGCCAGGAACAAATTGGGTTACAGTGGAGGGGAGAATTAACCTGGAGAGACTGTTTGTAGACTAAATTACTTTTGTGAATTTGGAACAGCTCGTATGACAAGCAGAAGAGAGTAGCATATCTTAGTTTTGATGTTAACAGATCTGGAGGATGAGATAACAGACTGCAAAGTGAGTGAACCGTTAAGTGATAGAGACCACAGTATCATGACGTAGAGACCACAGTATCATGACATTTAAAATCCTAAATTGTAGTAACAAAGTTACTGGCATAACTAAAATCAAATGTTTCCAAAATGTCAAATTTGATGATTTGAGAAACTGCCTTAAACACTGGGATTGGGAAAGGCAATTTCAAGGCAAGGCCCTAGATGAAATGTGGGACACATTAAATAAACTACAGGAGCTGGTGGGTGCATACATTCCAGAGCAAATAAAATACAACAAGTCCTATGAGGACAGGTTGAAGGCACTGAACATGTACTCCCTGGAGGAGAGGAGGGAGAGAGGGGATATGATAGAGACATACAAGTATCTTACAGGGAGGAACAGGGTGCAGGAATGCACTATTTTTAAGCGAAAAAGATGTTCCAGGACTAGAGGGCATGGGATGAAGTTGGAGGAGGACGATTCAGAGGAAGCGTGAGGAAGAATTTCTTCACAGAACGGGTGGTGGACAAGTGGAACACCCTGCCAGAGGAAGTGGTGGGGGCTGAAACAATCACGGGATTTAAGAATGCATGGGATAGACATAAAGGAATTCTGGAGGTCAGGGGTAAGGGGCAACAGACTTCCTGGAAAACATAAACTGAACTTACAAACTTAAATGGGCAGACTGGGTGGGCCATAGGCCCTTATCTGCCGACACTGTCTATGTATCTATGTATATAACAAGTCTGGGACAATACCAAATGTATGTAATTAAAGTATTAGGGAAGTGATCAGGAGAAAGAAAAAGGCATATAAAAAAGCAAAGCAAAGTAAGTACTAAACTTTTGGACACATATGGGCAACTAGTAAAGGCTTGTCAGAAGGAAATGCACAAATCAAAGTAAAGACAAAAAGTATTTGGTAACTAGGGATAACTACAAGTCCTTTTATAGCTACATAAATGAAAAAAGAAATATGAAGCTACAGAAAGGACCTGAAATAAAGAACAGAGAAATAATAAAAGGTGGAAAAGGAAATGGTGGATGTGTTCAGAGTCTTTTCTTTGTATTTATCCCCCTTCTACTCTCCTCTGCCTCTGACCCTTCGGGGGCACCTAGGGAGTCATCCCTCTGCCAGCCACCCTACCCTGGACTTATCCTGCACCCCATGGAGCCACGGCAATCCCCCTCCCCGGGCGAGGAACGAGGTGGGGCCTGTGTGTCCCATACAATCAACTTTCGTCAGGCAAGGCAGTAGAGGCATATCGCAGACATGCTCCCGGTACCCCTCCTTCCCAGAGACAGCTGGGCTTTTTCCATTTGTTTTCCTCCCACACACGTAGTGTGTGCCCTTGACATCTAGGCGCAACATGCTAACGTCCACCATGTGTCTCGGCTGGCCCATCCTGCAGGCAGGACTTTGTTGCTGTACCCCGAGCCTCCACTCAGGGTCAGGCTAACTGTGGGCCTTGGCCCCCTCCCTCCCCCAGAGAAGGTGAGCTGTCATAGGACAATCGAGCCTTCTCCCCCAGCCAGCCCTCCGATGATCCGTGTCTGCTCCCAAACCCGGGTCACCGGCACCACAAGCGGAAATCCAACCGATGCCAGATCCTTTTTCTGTGGTGCCTAAGGGGATAAAGTAACTGGAAATCTTGATTCTTCTAGCACCCTGCTGATAATAAGTAATGCTAACATAACAAAAAGATTGAAATCACTAAGCCCAGCAAAAGCAATGGGGTTCGATAATATGCATTCCAGAGTTACAAAAGAATTAGCTGAGGAGCTGGCTATCAGCTATTTTCTAAACATCAGTGGACACTGGACAAGTAGTCAGGAGTTGGAGAGAGGCTGCAGTTGTTCCGTTATTTGAAAAAGGGTCAAATCTGACTATAAAAACTACAGGCTGATGAGCCTGACTTCTTTTTGTTGTGGGTAAGAGGAGACCCATTTAGCAAATAACTGTTAGACAAATCTCAGAATGGCTTGTTTTAGGCGAGGGAGATCATGCCAAACTAATCTGCTAGTTGTTTGTTTTTAAAGGTGAGCAGTGCCTGGGATGGATGTCTTCCAGTATATGCAATTTATTTGGACATCTGCAAAGTATTTGATGGTGTGCCACACTTCGAGCTAATTAGAAAGCTGCAGGGCATACTGTAGTGCTAAATGACAGGCTGTTAAGCTGGTTGGAATCATGGCTAGGAGAAAGAAAACATAGGGTAGCTCTTGAGAGCTTATCTGTCCAAATGGGGGGCCTTGTTACAAATGGGGTGCCACATGAGTTGGCCCTGGGACCTACATTATTTAATATCTGTGTCTCATCAATGGCACGCAGTGTGAATAGTTGGCTAAGTTTGCAGGTGGCACAAAAGTGGGAGCAGTAGTGAACAAAAAATGAGCAATAAAACAATTCAGAGAAATACAGAATCTGTCGGCAGATAAGGACCACACAGCTCACCTAGTCTGCCCATAAAGAAGAACTAAGTAACCTAAAAAAATGGGCTACAAAAAATAAACGAGTTCAGGTAGAGAAGTCTGCAGTAATTCATAAAGGGAATAAAAACAGGACAGCAACATATACTTTATTAGGCCAAGAAATTAGAGAGACTAACTCTGAAAGGGACCTTGGAATAAAAGTGACAGAGGACATACATTTTGATATGCACAGCAGCAAAGTTACCAAAAATGCCACAAAATGCTGAAATGCTTAAGTCTCAACACAGTAAGCAGAGATAAAAAGTGATCTTCTTCAAGGCAATCTCTTGCAGTATGTCATAACTAGTGGGATTCAGCTGCAGGCATCATCTCCTTTGGATGATTTTCACAGCAGTGAACCCTGGGACCTACCCCTAGCACCACCATGTGGTATACACCAGGCAGGTATAAAAGGGGGAGGGTCCCAGTCACTCCTCAGTTCTTTTCAGCCGTGACCTGCATGCAACAAGTCCTCCTTTGGAGTTTCTGCTTTCCAGTCTTCTTAAGAAAAGTTCTACGACCCACAACTTTAAATTTTTTTAATTTTAAAAATATTCACTACTGATGTCTTCAGAGCCTTTTTTCCGAAGTTGTTCCTGTGGCCACAGAATTGCTAAGGAAGACCTCCATGCAGTTTGTGTCCGTAGCCTTGGTTCTGAACACAACTCAGTTGTGTGTGTCTTCTGTAATAAATTCAACAGAAAGCCAAAATGCCAGTGGTTACACTTGCTCAGTAGAGTGTCTCATGGAGTGACAGCTTCACTCCTCTTCTAGAGACTCCTCTGCATCCTCTTCAGGGTCTCATTGCTCCATGGGAGACCCCTCTACCTCAACACAGGGTCATGCTAAGAAACATTCCTCTAAGACTAAGCATGTCTCTACCTCCCGTGTGTCATTCTCTGCTTCACATGTAGGTGTGGAGCTGGTAGCCCCTCATACATCATCTTCAGAACTGTCGATTGTGGGCTCCTCTCCTTCCTTGTCGATGGCTCCTCCAACTACGAGCAGCTCTGGGGTAATTTTGCAGCTTCCAGTGCTGCCCCACCTTCCATGCTGCATAGCCATCGTCTGTCGATGATGGCTTCTGGCTCATCGATGCCCCTCTTGCCGACGGCCCTGCCTCGTGGCCCATCGACAGTTCTGTCATCGACGATGCACAGCGTTCTGTCAACAATTCTGAAACAACAGTCATCGATAACTATGGATCCTCCGACGATGCTGTCATTGACGGCAGTGGCTGGGGCCTGTTGATGATCTCTTCATTGACTGCCAACCTTGCACCATCATCGACAATTCTGGGGTCCTATATACAACCCTTGTCAATGGCTGCTTGGTTGGTCCCACTGCCTGTAACCATTTTGTCAGTGGTGCCCATTTGCTCCACCCAGTCTACCATGACCAAGTCCACTGGACAGATGGCCATGACAGATGTCCAGGCACTGGTGAAATCCATCTTGGACCTCACTCAGACCCAGCGCCCCCCCAGGGAGGGGTCACCTCTGGTCTCTGCTCTGTTTCGGCCTCCTTCGGCCCAGTGGGCAACTAATACTTCCCATCTCCCCGGGTCTGTACACCCAGGTCATGGACATGGAGGACCCTTTCCTGCAGGACCGGGGTCTAGCAAACAGGGAGGAGGAGGACAACATGGACCAGGGGGAATCCCCTCAGTCCTTCTCTGCCACCACCTCTGTTTAAGGGGAAACTACCCCAAACTCCCTTGTTCTCTGCCGGATGACCCGATGTTTTTGGACACCAGTGATCCACCTCCAGAAAACATTTAGGTTCCAGGACACTGAGCAGGAGGCTTCTCGCAAGATATTGGCTCAGTACCTAGGTGTGCCTGAATTATCCACTCTGGTTATCCCCCCTTTGATGAATGCCTTTGAAGAGGCTATTATGGCTGCCTGGAAGTAACCTTTCAAGATTCCCTCCAATCCATGGAAGGGTGATAGGCTTTATCAAACTCTGGTGGCTCACCCCTACTTCATGTGTCCGCCTCAGGCGAACTTGGTGGTGATCAGTGCTGCACATGATAGGTCCTCTAGGCCTCAGCACATGAGTGCTAAGCCCCCCGGATGAGGAATCAAAGAAATTAGATGCCATTGGAAAGCGTGTTTTTCCTCGGCCACCTTGTCCCTCCATATACTCAATTACATGGGACACCTCCTGAAATATCAGGAGAAAATTCTGAAAGCCTCCCTGGCAACAATCCAGTCCCTCCCAGCGGGTTCTGTCCAAGAAGACCTAATGGTGAAACTATCTACTGCAGCGGCGGCGGTAGGCTGCCACCTGCTTAGGGCCACTTATGATGCCGTGGATACTACAGCTTGTACGTCCTCTGCTGGCATACAGTATGTCTCAGGCGTCACGTCTGGCTCAGGGTATCTGGTGTTTTGCAGGACGTACAGCAGTCCATCTTGAATGCTTCCTTTAAAGGAGTTCAGCTGTTCGGTCCACAGACCCAGGACATCTCGAAAGACTTACAAGCCTCCGGTCGTACCCTTCAGTCAGTGCGGACCCTTTACTGCCCTAAGGCCAAACAATCCTTTAGGGGTTCCGTGAGAGGCCACCCCTACAGGGGCCACCCCTTATTCAATAGACAGCCTGTCAATAAAAGAAAACCTCAGTTGCAAATTGCCAGGTCCTAGAAATGCCCAGAAAACCCATTACGTCCCTGCTGCCCTCCAGAAGGGCCAGCCTTCCACCTGAAGGTCTTCCTCTGGTCGTGGGTATGGAGGCCCAACTCAAGGTCATTGGGGGCAGGTTTTCCCTGCACCTGCAAGGATGGCATGCCATCTCCTCCGACCAGTGGCTCCTGCAACTGATCGGGACAGGACACACAATGGAGTTCACAGAGATGCCTCTTCCATCGCCACCCAAGGTCTTTCACTACCTTCCAGAGCAGGCACTGGTCCTACTTAAAGAGATTAATGCCTTACTGTCAAAAAGGGCTATTGAACCAGTTCCCCTTCCTCAGATGGGTGCGGGATTTTACTCCCACTTTTTCCTGGTCCCAAAATGGATGGGGAATTTACACCCCAATTTGGATCTGAGGTGTCTCAACCTCTACATCATTTACCAAAAGTTCCACATGGTGTACCTTTTGATAGTTCTCCCTTTGCTGAACACAGGAGATTGGCTATGCTCCCTGGATATGAAGGATGTATATACCTCCATATCAGGATGCACCCAGCTCATAGACGGTTTCTCCGTTTCACGTTCCAGGGTTATCATTACCAGTTCAGGGCCCTCCCTTTTGGTCTTTCCTTGGCCCCAAGGGTTTTTACAAAATGCTTTGCAGTGGTTGCAGCGGCCCTCCGAAGGGAGGATCTCTGTGTCTTTCCATACCTGAATGACTGGCTTCTGAAAGCATCCTTCAGATACTAGTTGTCTCGCACGCTTTTTCAAACCCTGCAATTGTTCACCCAAGCAGGGGCTGCGGTAAACTATTCCAAGTCCAAAATGGACCCTACTCAATGCCTCTAATATAGAGAAGCCATGCTGGACTCCTCTGTGGGAAAGGCATTTCTGCCATTGGCCTGGGCAGACACCCTGATCACTTTAGCACACAGCTTAGAATCCATCAGATTGGTCTCTGCAAGAGACTGTCTCTGCCTCCTGGGACATTTGGCGGCCACGATCCCGATGATCCCCAGTGGCAGGTTGAATATGAGGGTCCTTCAAGTGGTCCCTCAGAGTCTAGTGGGACCAAAAACAGGACCATGTCAATGCTCCGGTCCTGCTGTCTTCCCCGGCTCTTCGAGCCCTGCAATGGTGGAAGTCATGAGACAATCTCATGAGAGGCATGCCATTTCGATCACCTGTCCTGAGTCTCATTCTGACGACAGACACTTCCTTGACAGGGTGGGGTGCTCACCTCCTGCACGTCCGATCACAAGGATCTTGGACGTCAGTGGAGGCCTGCCTCCACATCAGTGTCTTGGAACTATGGGCAGTACTCTATGCCTTACAGGTATTCGAGGCTCACCTCACCCCAGGTTGCCTGCAAGTACAATCAGACAATTCTACGGTAGTTCACTACATAAATAAGCAAGGTGGCACTCATTCCTACCCTCTCTGCAGAGAATCGATGAGGGTGTAATATTAGGCGATCCAGAGTAATATTAATCTTCTGGCAGTATACATCCCTGGAGTGTCCAAAACCCTGGCGGATGCCCTGAGCAGATCCTCTGCCCAAGCCCACGAGTGGGAAATCTTACCTGATGTTCTCAATAACGTCTTCCACTTGTGGGGCCAACCAGAATTGGACCTGTTTGCCTCTCTGCAAAACTGCTGCTTTACTGCTCTCTTGAGCGAGGTCCTGGAAGTGTGCGGTGGGACTCATTATCTCTTTCCTGAACAGGAAGATTTCTGTATGCCTTCCTGCCCTTTCCACTGGTTCAGAGAGTACTATTCAAACTGGTCCAGGACAGGATGTCTATGATTCTCATAGTACCATTCTGGCTGAGACAGATTTGGTCCCCTCTGCTTCTGCAGCTCTTGGACTGGAACCAGTCTCTCTGCCTGTTTGTCAAGCCTTACTGTCCCTGGCACATGGCTCCCTGTTACAGCTGGGCCTTTGCTCCCTCCACCTGCACACCTGGTTGTTGAGGATGTAGTCCTCTCACACTTCCAGGTGTCCCCGAAGGTGGCAGAAGTTCTCCGGGCAGCTAGGGAGCCGTCTACTCAGACTTCCTGTTCTCTGAAGTGGAAACACTTCTTTATTTCGGCATCTGCTCTGGCCTTGGATCCTTATGAGTGTTCCCCTCAGCGCATCTTAGATTATTTGCTCTCCTTCTCAGAGGGTGGACTAAAATATTCCTTTGTGAAGGTCCACCTTTCATCCATAGCAGCATTTCATTTGCCTGTGGATAACATTCCTTTGTCCCAGTTACTGTTAATTCAAACCTTTTTGAAAGGTATTCTGCACCTACGTCCCCCTATCAGGGATCCAGTCAGTGTCTGGGATTTGAATTTCATGCTTGAAAAATTTACTGCAAGTCCCTTTGATCCTATTGAATCCACTGACTTCTGGTATCTATCCCGGAAAACTATGTTTTTTTTTAACTTTCAATCTTTATCCTATTTTCAAAATTAAACAGTACATCAATACTCACAAAAAAATTAAAATAACCACAATTACATAACCACAAACACACACACAGGGCACTTACATCAGTTGATTCAGTTCAGTTCATGACTCATAGAATAATTCTTTAGGGGTGGGGGTCCCGGGGAGACAATGGGGTACAGTAACTGAAAGAGGGGTACTGCCCATCCAAAGATAGCGTCAAACACAATGCTACAGTATGAATTTGGGCTTCGCTGAGGTCATATACAGTACCCACCTTCTCCACAGTAGCTTAAATTAAGCTTGTTTCTTATTAATGGTGGCTGTAAGAGCCTCCACTCTATACATAGAAATCATGATTCTAGGGACATGGATATGTTGTTCATCCACACTGTCTGGCAGGTATCCTTGCCGCTTTAAATCTTGCCGGAAGGTCTTCAAGCTGGCTCCTCCCACCCACCCGGGTGGTAAAACTCTCGGCTCCGCCCCATGACGCCAGATCTTCCTTACCGCTTGGAAGCTCAGGTTCCCTCCTTAACGCTCTGCGTATAAGACTGGTTCTAATTCTTGAAAGTTCAAATCAAAAGTTTTTGCTAAAGACTTGGTCTTCTTTCCCTCACGGCTCGATGGACAAATTGATTCGGTTTCGGAGGTGCCATTCGCGGGCAGAAGATGTCTGGGGCGGATCCGCACTCACGTCGTCTACTGCTTAGGCCTTGAGCACAACCCACAGGCCTCGCGACTTGTGCTCTTCCTTTTGCCCTCGTCCTTGAGTGCCGTGCTGCCCGATTACAACTGGGCGCCCGAGAAAAAGAATTCCTCCGGTTAAATCTAAGAGGCCGGTTGGCGATGTCGCGGCGGTGGGCTCGGCGGATCAGCTCGAGCAGATGATCGCCCTTGAAGAAGAGGCGTGGCGGGCGCTTCTACCTCGGCCCGCGGCAGCATTTGTCCCGCTCTCTCTGGGTGCTTTCGTGCTCGGCTTCTTTAGGAGCTCTGTCTGACCCTCTCTAGAAGGTGAGGTCCAACTTCTTCTGGACCCTTTTCCAGGTCCAAAAGAGCAAAGTAAGTCTCTCCGTCGGCGCTCTTGGGGCGGAAAGATCCCCCTCCTTCTTGTCGACAGTCGACTTCGGTCGACCCCTCAGCTTCGGCCACTGGCTTCACGGTGTCCCCGTCAGGCCAGTTGACCGAGACTCCCATCGACGCGGTCGAGATTTTTCTCGACCCGTTAGATGGGTTGTCAGCTGGAGAAGCTGAGAATCCCCTCTCCCCGGTTCCCCCGGTGGGAGTTGAGGATCCAGTCGGCTCGTCCGTGCCTCCGGTTCAGGCCTTGATTGATCGTCCGAGCCGAGGGAGTGCCAATTCGACACTTCCCCTGGTAGTCCTCGGCCTGGCCAAGACTCTCGGTCTCGGACATCCTCACGGTCCAGCCGATCCCGCCGTCATAGGTGGTCTCGGTCTCGGCACCGCGGCAAGCGGCGCCGCCGCTCTTCCTCCTCCTCGGACGAGGGGAGGCTTCGGCGCAAGTTGCGTCGGAGGTATGAGGAACTCATGTGGCAACAGCTCCTTTTGACCGGGAATAAGCCGACCCAGTCGTCTTCCCCGGCCATTAAGTGGCTGTCACCGGAGCGGCCGAAACAACCCCTCGTTGAGGCCGAGGAGCCTGTTCCCAGGCCGGTTGTTTGGCCAATTCCAGCTGCCCCACCGATTCTGGTGGAACCTCCGCCTCCACAGCCGTTAGTTGGGGCTCCGACCAAAAATTCTCGGTCGGCTAAGGGTTTGCCCCATAGGCTGTCTGTCACCCTCACTCCTGATAAACCTCAGCAGGTGGAGGGTGGCTCAGGCCCGAGGCAGCTCTTTGAGGACTCTTCCGAGTCCGAGGATGATTCCTCCCTTTTCTCCAAGCGCATGGACTTGGAGTCCTCTGGAGGACAGTCAGTGGGCGATAGCCCTTCGTCCTTCTTAGGGTTGCTCGCTCATTTCGGAGTCCACCGGGATGAAGCTCGAACCCGTTTCTAAACGGGCCAGGTATCTCCTCACGGAGATTCTGGACTGAGGGGATTCTCCTACAGAGGCCTTTCCGGTGGCCGAGGCCATAGTGGGTCCGGCCTTGGAGCTTTGGCAGCGCCCTGCTTCCTGCCCTGCGCCTTCGGCCAGAATGGCCAGGAAGTATGCGGTCCCTACCGGTTCCCTGTCCGGTTTTTCGGAACACCCCCTCTGCTGAGGGGTTGTTTACCGTCAGCGTTTTCCGGCGTGCCGGGAACGCCAGGGATGTGGACAAACCTCCCGACAAGAAATCCAAGAAGTTGGATTATGCTGGGCGAAAAGTCTATGCTGCGTCCTCTCTCGGCCTTCATCAGGCCAGTTCGGCCGTTCTCATGGCACATTTTTCTCATGCCCTGTTGGGCTCCCTGGATGAGGTCATCCCTCATCTTCCCGCGGATCTGCAGACTACAGTCAGGCAGGTGCGGGACCAGGGCAGGGCAGTGGCCAAACAGCAGCTCCAGACTGCTTTAGACATCGGGGACTCATGTGCCAGGTCTGTGGTGGCCGCAGTGGCCATGCGTCGTCGGGCTTGGATGAGGATATCCACCTTTACCTCGGATACCCAGCACAAGTTGGCGTATGTTCCTTTTGGGACTGACCTCTTCGCCCTGGGGTGGAAGGTCACCTGCAGAGGATCGAGAAGTCCAATGCTACTTGGACTTGGTCTCTTCCACTCAGAAGGACAAAGGCCGCAAGCCACAGCCTAAGCCCTTTCGTCCTTCTGAGCCCGCAGCGCGCCCGGCCCAGCAACGTCAGGGCCAGCAGGCTCGAGCCTGACATCCCAAACCCAAGCCGTCATCTTCCTCCAACAGGAAGCAGGGAGGAAAAGGCCCAGGAGGTCCCTCGGCCGGTTCCTCCTCCAAGCCTGCCCAGTGACGGGCTGAGGGGTGTCGCCCCCATCCCCGTCACCTTACCCCTGGTTCCCCGATGGAGGGCGAGCTCCGACACTTCATTTCCGCCTGGTCGCTGTTACCACGGATAAGTGGGTACTGGAGGTGGTGGGAAAAGGCCTGCCTCTAGAATTCGAGCAGGCCCCGCCCTTCAGAGCCGTCGCACCTCGGGGGGCCTCGGGGTCCGCAGCCTCACTGGTGGCTCGTCGAGCCGACATCGCTCTCCTCCTCCAAAAGGAGGTGATCAGGGAGGTAGAAGACCCCCCCTCAGACCTGGGGTTCGTGTCCAGGTATTTCCTGGCTCTGAAACGGACGGGGGGCTGGCGCACCATTCTCGACCTGCACGACCTGAACAAGTTCCTAAGGTCTCGAACCTTCAGGATGGTCACTCTGGCGCAGATAATACCATCTCTGGAACACGGCGTGTGGTTCTGCTCTCTGGACCTACAGGATGTTCTTTCACGTCCCTATCCGTCCGTCACATCGGAGATTCCTTTGCTTTCGAGCGGAGGGATCCCTCTTCGAGTTCCAAGCCATGCCCTTCGGCTTATCTCCAGCTCCCAGGGTCTTCACCAAATGCATGGCAGCGGTTACAGCATTCCTGCGGCACCGAGGGGTCCGGGTGTACCCTTACCTGGACGATTGGCTGATAGCAGCCCCCTCCAGACAGGAGGTGGAGCAGTCCAGAGATCTGGCCCTCCAGGTTTGCTCTCAAGTCGGCCTTCTCATCAGCGAGGCCAAGTCGGAACTCGAGCCGAAGCAGGTGATCCTGTTTTCGGGGCAGAGCTCGACTCTCTTCGAAGCCAGAGCACGGCTCCCGTGGACAGGGCCGAGGTTCTTACCTCCTTGCCCAATCATTTCTGGTTGGGCAATCGCGCCTCTGCCGGGACTTCCCTCGCCTCCTGGGTCTCATGGCGGCCTGTACCAGTGTGGTCCGTTGGGCACGCTGGCACATCGCCCCTTCAGTGGGGACTGGCCAGCCAGTGGTCACAACGCCATGCGGCATTGGACCAGCTAGTGATAGTGACCAGGAGATGTGGAACGCTCTCCAGTGGTGGACCGCTCCATCACATCTGCAGGAGGGCATCCGTTTGTCCGCCTGAGCTGACGGTCTCTATCGACCGATGCCTCTCTGATGGTTGGGGTGCCCATCTGGGGAACACCGGTGCATGGCCTCTGGTCCCCGTGGGGTCCGATGCCACATCAACCTGCTGGAGCTCCGAGCGGTCCGCCTAGCTCTCACCACCTTTGCTCTGTTTCTCCGGGGTCAAGTGGTCCGAGTCCAGACGGACAATACCACGACCATGTACTACCTGAACCGCCAGGGCGGGATGCGCTCCATGCTTCTATGCAAGGAAGCTCTCCGCATTTGGTCACTCGTGCGCAGCCTGGAGGCAGATCTCCTAGCCA
This sequence comes from Neoceratodus forsteri, assembly GCA_016271365.2. Lineage (NCBI taxonomy): Eukaryota > Metazoa > Chordata > Ceratodontiformes > Ceratodontidae > Neoceratodus > Neoceratodus forsteri. The sequence goes on from CM028133.1 coordinate 784,678,688, forward strand.
TTCATGTGGCAGGAGCCTCCAACACCCTGGCCGATGCCCTGAGCCGGATAGGGGCTGCATCTCACCAGTGGTCTGTCTTGCTGGAGGTAGTACAAGATCTGTTCTCCCACTGGGGCACACCTCAGGTGGACCTGTTTGCCTCCAGGGAGAACGCGAAGCTGAGGCTGTTTCATGCCCGCCCCCTCAGCAGGGCTCGCTGCAGGGATGCCTTCTGAGGCTCTGGACCCCTGGCTCTTTTACGCCTTTCCCCCATTTCCCTTGATTCACAAGGTGCTTCTCAAGGCAAGGAGGGACAAGGCACAGGTGATTCTGATAGCCCCAGACTGGCCCTGCCAGTTCTGGTACCCAGATCTCCTCAGCCTCAGCTCCAGGCTCCCGAGGCAGCTTCCAGCTCGCCCGGACCTGCTCTCAGTCAGTCAGGGGAAGGTGTTCCATCCGGACCTTCAATCCCTGCACCTGACGGCCTGGTTCCTGAGTGGCTAGAGTTCCAGGCCTTGGGTCTTTCCGACGAGGTCCTCAATGTTGTTGAGGCGTCCCGTAAGGAGTCGACCAGAAAATGCTACGCCTTCAAATGGAAGAGATTTCCATTTGGTGTCAGGGCAAGGGCTTGGACCCTTCCTCCTGTTCTGTGGCAAGCATTTTGGACTATTTATGGTCCCTTTCTAGTCAAGGGCTTAGGTCGATGACCTAAAGGTGCACCTGGCAGCCATCTCTGCTACTGGCGCGGGCCGGGAGCAGTCGGTGGCGAGGAGAAGGTGGTCTGGCTTTGCCAAAGGCCTTGATCACACTGTGCGAGAAACCTCCACCTGCGAGATTTACTGCTGGTACTGGCAAGCTCATGGGCAAGCCATTCGAACCAATGCACAGGTGTGATCTCACTCCACCTGTCGTGGAAGACCGCCTTCTTGGTGGCTATCACGTCAGCCAGAAGGATGGGAGAACTCCAGGCACTCTGCATTGATCTCCTTACCTGGTTTTCCACAGGGACAAGGTTGTCCTCTTCCCACCAGTGTTTCCGGAAGGTGGTGTGGAGTTTCACCTTAACCAGGTGTTGACTCTGCCGGTGTTCTACCCCAATCACACCTCGGAGGCGAATACAGGCTCCATACTTTGGACCCTGAAGGCGCTGGCTTATTATAAGGAGCCACGGTTGAAATTGGGAGAGGTTTGCCAGCTGTTTGTCACCCACACTGAAGCCGCACTCGGCAGACCTGCAGCCAAGAGACTACAGGCAGGTGGGTCACCTCCGCATAGATCTCTGCTATAAGTTGGCGGGCATGGAGCCTCCCAGAGGGATAAGAGCTCATTCTACCCGTCATACTGCTGCATCGGTGGCTGCTTCCAGGGACGTCCCTATCCAGGAAATCTGCAGGGCTGCTACCTGGAAGTCAGCACACACCTTTATTACCCATTACCACATCGACCTTGAGTCACGCCGGGATGCTGGTTTTGGGGCCTCGGTTCTCCAGTCTCTATTCCCTAAGTAGGGGTGCTGCCTCCTTCCTCCCGGAGAACTGCTAGAGTCTGCCAGACAGTGTGGATGAACAACATATCCATGTCCCTAGAAATACAGGTTACTCACCTGTAACAGGAGTTCTAGGAATGGTATATGTTGTTCATCCACATGACCCACCCAACCTCCCGGCTTCGACGCACAACCTGAGCTTCCAGCGGCCAGATCTAGGCCATGGGGTGGAGCCGTGAGTTTTACCACCCGGGTGGTGGGAGGAGCCAGCTTGAAGACCTTCCGGCAAGATTTAAAGCGGCAAGGATACCTGCCAGACAGTGTGGATGAACAACATATACCATTCCTAGAACTCCTGTTACAGGTGAGTAACCTGTATTTTCATGCCAGTGAGACAAGGTGGGTTCCTTAGTAGTAAGCCACAGCTTTGCGATAGCCTTCTGGCCTGCAAGAAGGGCAAGCCTCAGCAGCCTCCCCTGTTAGGATCCCTGTAGCCTCTCAGGGTATCAAACAGAAAATACAGAGATACAGTCAATTCTAGATCAGGTTCATAGATAGACTGCAAGGCCTGTCCCAACTCACGAAGAAAGGACACCAACCTCGGACAATCCCACATTATATGGTGTAGAGCAGCTGGGGCGAACCCACATCCCCTCTAACATACTGCGTCCCAGGATTTTTGGAATTTGGTTTGTATCGCTGGGGTCCTAAAAAACCTGATAAGCATTTTCCAGAACTCTCTCCAATTAATGGTTGATAAGACCCTAGTACAAACGTTTTTGTGCCCATGCCCATGTTTCAGTAGTTATCTGGGTACCCATGTCTCTAGACCACACCTCTCTTACCGATATTGTGTTATCTCCCTTCCAAGAGAAGAGTGCTTTATAGATGTAGGAAATCACATGGGTCATTGGAGCCCTATTCTCTACTGCCGCCTTAAGGATAAACAGTATCTGGGGGGAGACGGGCATTTATCACCCTATCCAAATTGCAGTGTTTTAATATAGTCTCTAATTTGAAAGTATCTAAACCTGTCCCTCCAGGAGAGACCAAAGCTGGACACTAAGTCCTGAAAAGACCTGATTTCTGTCCCTTCAGGGAAGTGCCATTAGGTGGAGTCCTTTCTTTTCCCATCCCCGGAGCCCCACGTTCCCCCGGGCAGGGCCAACCCCCCCCCCCAGGTGGGGCACCGAGCACATGAGGTGCCTCCAGCTCCCAAGGCTTCAGTCCCTCACCACTCCAAGCCAAAAGTTCAGTTACCTTGGTATATGGATTCACCTCCCCTTCCAGATCAGAGTGTCTTCTATTCCCCAACAAAGCCGAGTGCAGATTGACAAGACCCCCCTCCTCCTCCAGTTCCAGTGTCTTCCACTTAGGCATGTAGCCTTTGTTAAACCCATATAAGGATGTTCTAAGTTGAGCTGCTCTGTGGTATAATTTAAAATTGGGTAAGGCTAGACCCCCTTCTGCCCTTGGAATCCGGAGAACTGACAGTCGCACTCTAGGTCTTAGCTGGCCCCAGATAAATCAAGAAACCCTCCTATTAAGGGCATTATAGAAAGTATCCGGGACTTATATGGGGTGCGTCTGCACTAGGTACAGAAACCGGGGGAGAGCCACCATTTTCACTGATTGAACTCTCTTCATCAGCGGAACTGGGATATTCAGCCATTTCTCTAAGTCCACACTAATGCTACCCATCAGAGGGGAGTAATTAAGTGCAAACAGCTGATCATAGTCGGGCCCCAGTTGCATCCCCAAGTACTTCAGGTATCTCAGGTTCCATCTGAAGGGGAACCATTTTCTAATCACTTCAGAGGGCTCATATTTTTACCGTAATACCTCTGTCTTGGTTGTATTAATTTTGTGACCTGCCTGGTGATCAAATTCCTCCAAGGTTCTCCATAATCGGGACAAAGCCCGCTCAGGGTCTTCCAAATATATTAATAGGTCATCAGCATAAAGGGCTAGTTTATGCTCTTCACCCCCCAGTTTAATCCTCTGAATCTCCCCATCCTGCCGTAGGGCCCCCGCCAAGGGCTCCAGGTATAGAGCAAAAAGGAGGGGGCAGAGAGGGCACCTCTGCCTAGTGCCCCTCTGTAAATAAAACAAATCTGATACCCCACCATTTATTTTTATATATCTGTTGTAAATACTATTAATAGCTTTCACAAAGGCCTCACAAAGGCCTCAGAGAACCCAAAATGTTTCAGAGTTAGCCCCAAGAAATTCCATGCTACCCGGTCAAAGGCCTTCTCAGCATCAAGACTCAAGAGCAGGAGGGGAGACCCTGACCAGGAGGCATGGTGTAGAATATGCAGGGTTCACCTGATATTATGCTGGATTTGCCTACCCGGCACAAAACCTGTCTGATCAAAGTCAGTAAGGGATGGGAGGATTAGCTCCAGCCTCTGTGCCAGAATCTTGACATATATTTTGTAATCTATATTAAGTACCGAGATCAGCCTATATGATTTACATTGGGTGCTATCTTTGCCTGGTTTCGGTATACTTGAAATCACTGCATAGTTCCAGGTGTCTGGGAACTGTTCTCCTAACTGCACCACCCTAGTGGACTCTCTATCTCTTTCTTAAAAAAATTTAAAAACTCAGGGGTATAACCATTGGGTCCCGGGGCTTTGCATGACTTTAAGCCTTTAATCACCTGTTCTACTTCCAGCTGGGTAATTGGGCAATCCAGCCTAAGTTTGGACTCTGGGCTAAGTGTTGGTAATGCTAATTTTGGACAGGTGGGCTTCCACTTGTGCATTATCCGATAAATATTCTGGGGTGTAAAGGTTTTGGTAGTAATCTTTAAAACTGGATAAAATGTGCTCAGGGGAGCTCACCAATCTACTCGATCCACCCTCCCTGATTTGGGTTATTGTAGACTGCAGCATTTGCTGCCACAGACGCTGAGCTAATAATCTGGTTGCCCTAGGGCCCACCTCACCATATATCTGGCAAAGATGCTGCAGGGCCTGCTCCATTTTAACATCTATTTGTTTCTGAATTTGTTGTTTTAAACTCAGAATCCTAGCCAGGGCAGTGCCCTCCCCCTCTGCATGACGTGCCTGTGCCTCCCTTAGCTGTGAGTAGAGGTTGTCCATCAGGGTAGTTTGCTTTTTCTTAAAATAGGCGGCAAACTTAATTACCTCCTCCCCCAAGACCGTCTTTACAGTATCCCATAGGGTAGCTTTAGAAATATCTGAGGAGTTATTCTCCCTTATCTGTTCCAACGTAAATTTGACCATGTCTGTAAATTCCTTCAAGCTTAAAAAACAGTTATTAAATTTCCATAATGTCCCTTTGTTGTTCTTCACTCCAGCCTCAGCGAGAGTTGTGCATGAACCAAAAGGACCGAGGGCACATGTTTACAATCTGCTATCTGATACTGATGATTGCTTGACACCAAAAAATAGTTAATATGGGCATAAGAGCCATGTGGGGGAGAAAAATGTGTGTATTCCGTCTGGCCTGAGTGCACTGAGTGATAGGCATCCTCCCAGCAGGCCCCGTTCATGTATCTTTTAATTGTTTTACTGGTAGAGGTGAGCCTAAATGGCCCCGTTTTAGAAGTGTCCATCTGTTTCCAGGTCTGGTTAAAATCACCCTCCACCACCAGAGCCCCCCTATGATACTCCGTGATCTTTTGGAGTAATCCCTTCGCTGTTGACACTGTGGATCCTGGTGGGATGTAAAGCGATGCCATGGTAATAGGAGATCCCCCCATATCCCTGAACACTATAGCTAAGCCGCCCTCTGGGTCAGTATAACTGTCATTCCGTGTAAATTGGGATCCCCTAGGAATAAAAATTGCTGTACCTCTTCTGTTCTCCCCCCCATGCATTGAGGCAACTACCCGAGCAAAGCCGAATCTACCCAGCTGTACATGTTCAGCTGTACTCAAGTGTGTCTCCTGCAGGAGCACAAAGATAGGTTCTGTCTCCCTCAGGCAGAGAGCACCTTATATCGCTTAACGGGATTATTTAAGCTCATCTACATTGTGTGATAACACCTTATAAAAGTCCTGTCAGCCATATGTATTCCTCCAAAAAATCTGCTATGAATCATGTACCTTTTATCCATATACATGGTCACAATTTGTGATCCCAATTCCAGGCCCTCCGCCATCAACTCCAATTCGATAACACAACTGCCCCGAACCCCCCATCAATTCCATCCAGTATAAACATTAATGTGCCTACATATAAATCAACAAACAAGAACATAACATTTTGTAGAACTAACAAGAACTCTAACTTGTCACCCCGGTTAGAAGGTGTAACAAACATTGCCTTCTCTTCCAGGATCAAACTATATACATACAGACCCCCAAGAAAGAGGAACCAGCTAAGTCGGCCCCTGTAGCCCTGGGATGGCAAATCCAGGGATAGAGTATACAGAACCCCCATAGGGGATCGGTCCTCCGGGACATTATATCAAGTGTGGGTCCTGGCCTGATAGAGTGGCCTAAAGACATCATCTGGCCCTCACAGTGCCCCCACGTGAGAAAAGGTGGCCTCTCGCAGGCATACAAGAGATGCAAGTACCTCCTGCCCATCAATGAAAACCACTAGCAGTGCGGCCCAGAAGCAAAGCCCCAACACATTAGTAGATCAGGAGAAGAAACCTTCCTGGCCCCCCCCCCAGGCTATTGAAAGATGCCTATAGCGTTCACCCCCTTCCTCACAAAACAAAATTTGCTAAGGGTAACAGTATTTAGTAAGTTCCCTCTCATTCTGCCTTCTTCTTCTCCATTTTTCCCCTTTACATTTTATCTCTCTCGTTCATCAGATCACCAACCAACGGACTGTGGGAGCCTCCCGGGGAAGAGCCCCATGACCATCACATCCAGAAACCAAGGATGAGCTGGAGAGTCATCAGGCAAAAAAGTTCTCTGCCCATATTCATTAACCTTTTACATATGCTCCCCCATTATTCTTTATAAGGGTAACACAACCTCAGTTGCAAGGTAAACAAATTCATTCTTAAAAAGTCCCAGTAATGAACTGACCTTGGCAGGTAAATAAACAAGCTACTCGAGCCCCAGGTGCTGGTCTGGAGGTCCAAATCGATCCCTTGCCCCCTTCCCCATCCAGCCCAAGGCCCCAGTCAGATGCTACAGCAGCCACAACAGCTGCATGAGGCCACCAGACAGGAGTGGCAGGGTAGGCAAAAAAACTGTAGTTAATCACTCACAAGTTCTCAATCATAAGTTCAAGTGTCTGCTTCTCTGTGGTTCTCCTGGGGATCCTTTTGATGCTGATGTGTTAACTGGTGCAACAGTCCTTTAATGTCCTGCATGGTACTGGGAGCTGACCCCTTCCCCGATCTCCTAGTGTTGCGTGAAGCAGCTGCCTGCCACTGTCTGGATGTGTTTGGAGCCTGACCCGGTTGACGAGGTTCACCCACTAATTCGTGTCCCTTTTCTTTTAATGCTTGGAACGCCTCCTCCACCATGCAATATAGCTCTACCCCTGACTACCACCTAACCCGGAGGCAGGCAGAGTACGGTGTCTGTAACTTTGAGCTTACGCAGGATTGGTGCATAGGCCATTCGATGCTGCTGGATCTGTGGGAGGTAATCTTGATCAAAAAAGAGGTGAAAGCCATTGTGTTCTACTTTTTGTTGTCTCCACGCAGTCCTGCGCACCATTTCCTTCTCTCTGTAACTGGAGAATTTAGCCACTATCAGTCTAGGGCGAGCGTTTGACGGTGATGGCTTAGCCGAAAGCGCTCTATGGGCCCTCTCGATTTTAAAAGAAAAAGCTTGTGGGAGGTCTAGTACGTGTTTTAAGCAGATCTGTCAGAAAGTCTGCCATCTCTCCCACCTCTGAGTTCTCTGGGAGGCCGTAAATTCTCAAATTCTCCCTCCTAGCACGGGCTTCCAGATCCAAGCATTTAGCCACCGTGCTTTCCTGTTGTTGTGTGAGGGCTTTAACTGCCTGTGAGAGGTGTAATATGTTGTCGTCTGCATCTGAGATTCTCTCCTCTGCCGTAGTAACTCTGGTCTCAAGCTTTGTTAAATCAACATGCAGTCTATCGAATTCTGCCTTGTTTTCATTCTTGAACTGCTTGATTTCTGAAAGTAGTATTTAAAATCTCGAGCATGACAGGGTCTCCAGCTCTGCCTCCGTATCCCCACTTGCCATGCTGGATGGAGATTCCCTGCCATTGTCTGATGGATTAATCTGTTGTGATCTGCCTTGCTGTCCACTTATTTTCGCGTTTTTAGAGTGGGAGTGATTTCTTGAAGTGTCCCCACTGCCAGATTTATTCATCTTTCGGAGTTGCTGGGTCGATTTCAGTGGTGTGGTGCTATTTTTGTTGCCTGCGGGTTGGGGAGCCCTGCACCTAAGCCACCATTGCACCATTGATGTCACCGGAAGTCGGAAAACTATGTTTTTAATAGCCATCACGTCATCTGGCAGACAGGTCTCGGAGTTGCATACACTGATGTGCAAACCTCCATATATTCAGTTTCATAATGGCCGGGTGTCTTTACGCACTAACCCGACGTTAATGCCTAAGGTTGTTTCTGAATTTACTTTAAATCTGATCATTCAATTGCCAGTATACTTTGCAGAGCCTCCGAATACGAGTGGAAACCTTGATTCATACTCTCTATGTGCATAGAGCATTGACTGTTTACCTTCTGCACACTTCACAGTTGTGTAAATCCGAGCAGCGTTTTATTTCTTTTCACCCCTGGAACCCTGGGCACCAGTGTTTCTAAGCAGTGCTTGTCCACAAGGTTGGCCAACTGCATTACGTTTATTCATGCTAAGTACAATGTAGCTTTCACAGGTGTTGTCAACCCACACTCTACCAAAGGCATGGCTGCTTCTACGGCTTGTTTCTGGGGCATTTTGGCCTTAGATATTTATGAAGCCGCCACATGGTCGACTGTACATACCTTCACTAAACATTACAGTCTAGACATCACTTCTAAGAGGCAAACTGTTGTTGGATGTACCGTCCTACGCGGCCTCCTGTCCTGAACATTCATGATTCACTGCCTCCTCCCGCTTGGTATAACAACTGCTTGGGAATCTTCCCGCTAGTTATGACCTGCTGCAAGAGATTGCCTCGAAGAAGATAGTACAGTTGCATAAGAACTTACCGTCACAGTAGATCTTCGAGAGTTTCTCTTGCAGTAGGTCATGCAGCCCCACCCTCCTCCCGCCCTTGCTGTTGCTCCAAAATGGCTTCTTGCTCCTGTCTCTAGTACTCTATGAGCTGCTGCCTTAATTTTCCTCCTCGGTTCCCATCGGAGGCCCCAAGATATGGTTACACATATGGTCGCTGGGATGGTAAAAGAACTGAGGAATGACTGGGACCTCCCCCTTTTATACCTGCCAGGTGTATACCATGTGGCGGTGCTAGGAGGAGGTGCCAGGGTCAATTGCTGTGAAAATCATCCGAAGGAGATGACGCCTGTGGCTGAATCCCACAAGTTATGATTTGCTGTAAGAGATACTCTTGAAGATCTGCTGTTACGGTAGATTCTTATGCAACTGTACTTTGTTTATGCCCCTTTATGGAGCCCTTGTGAGACCTCACTTACAGTACTACAGCCATTTCTGGGCACCTCAGAATAAAGGCAATGTGAGAAAAATAGGCGTACAAAGGAGGGCAAGGAAAAATGGTAGCGGGGCTTAAAGAATATACATAGGAGCAAAGATTAGCCTGCTTGGATATGTTTTCCCTGGAATACAGGAGACAAAGGGTAGCTTCATGTCTGATTTTTAATGCACATCAAAATAGAGTTATGGGACACTTTGTAACTAAAGCTAAAGGAATTAATTCGTGACACTAGAGCTCATGAATTACAACTAATGAGAGAAGTGTACAAAACAAAAAAGGGGATTGTGGTTCACTGAAAGAGTTATAAGAATTTGGAATGAACTGCTGTGTAGCATAGTGAACTGTAGAGATATGGAGGCATTTAAGAAGCTCTTGGATTGACACTGTGTTAAAAAATAAATAATTGGGCTACTACCACTGAGAAGTGGTGAGCCAGTATTGGCAAATTTGCCTAAAAGGCTTGTGTCCTTCCCTTGCTTCCTATAACAAAGATGAAAACAATTTGTAACCATTGATTAATGTCATGCAATATTAATGACATCTGTTATAAGTGGAATAACACACTCCCAAGTTATGTGATAGGTTTTGATAACTTACATTGTCTAGTGGGAATGATACTCAGTAAATCATGGAGGCAAGTGGATGTCCCTAAGGACTGAAGAGAGGCAGTTGTGGTGCCAATACATGGCAAAGGCTCTAGGGAAGAAACAAAAATTATTGAAATCAGTGGTGGGTAAAATGTTAGTCATTCAACAGAGATACAGTGCTGAACACCAGGATAACTGCCGCTGGATTACATTGTGTTCCTGCACGATGTCACTGGTGAAAATTGTGATAAGAGCTCTTCATCCTTGAACGTCGCAGTGTGTAGTACAGAGCAGTATTTAGCAGCAGCAGAATTAAGGAACAAGAAGCAAACCTGCTTCACAAGGAAAAGATCTTGTATAACAGATTGTCAGTTTTTATTAACAGGTTAGTGCAAATTTAGATAAAGGACGACAGCACCAATAGAGTTTGTCTTTCTGGAGTTTAGCAAGCCATTTGATGTAGTACCCCACAGAGGCGTAATTATGAAACTGTCATCAATTGGTCTTGAAATTACCACTGTTAGGATGGTTGCAAACTAGCTGAGGGGAAAAAAATAAGTGAAGATAAATGAGTTTATATTAAATGAATGAGGTACTTGATGAATGGAGTACCACAGGGTTCCATTTTATAACAAAAACTGTTTAGTGTTTTATAGGAAAATGAAATGTGGAATGGGAAAACCGGATGATTAATTTTAGGAATTATACCAAATTGGTGGCATCAGTGAATAGCTAAGAAAGAAGGGATTCTTTCTTGGGGAATATCAACAGAGTGGTGAAATACAGTAGGCCAATTAAATAGAAGATGAGTTATAAAAAATGTGTGGTTAGGCAGTTGGACAGGAGGAATAGGAGGAGGGATTTTTTTCCACCAAGGGTAAGAGTTGGAGGAAGACATAAGAAGTGAGTGACCTGGGGGTCTTCATTAGTTGGGACCACAAGTAGAAATCACTATTCTTTTATGTGTTTAGGAAGTCATCACAAACTTTAGGTTGCATTAAAGTGCACTTAACGAGCAGATATACAAGTATTGCAGTGCCATTGTACAGGGCCCTGGTGAGGTTTCATATGGAGTATTGTGGGCAGTTTGGGGGGTGAGGAAGGATGCGGCTGGACTGGAGAGGGTAGAGAGGAGGGCAACATGACAGGTGGAGGGAATGGTAGGTTAGATATACAAAGAAAGACTGAAACAGCTAGAGTTGTTTAATTTGGAACATAGGAGACTACAAGGAGAGACTGGATTATAATATGTGGGGTAACGAAAGAAATAGAATGAAGGGAAAGTCTTAACATCAGATTGAAAGATATAGATAGAGTAACTCGAGGACATAGCTTCTAGATACAAGGAGGGAAATTTACCAGAGTTTCAAGACAGTGTTTTTTCCCACAGCGTGGTTGGCATACTGAATAGATTACCAGTGACTAATGTACAGTGGAGCTAACCAGGATGCAAAACAGTGACTTGCAGTAAATGTCATGTCACAGAATACTGCATGAGAAGAAGGCTCAGTAGCCACTGAATTACATTGTTCTCTGCAGCATACTGCAGCATTTTGTGCTAATACTACAAAGTACTACATTGCATCCTGGCTGGCACCGCTATAGATGCTGAGATTTTGACTACTTTTAAATCAAGACTAGATAAATCATGAGGGGCACTAAAACGGAATATTGTGACCACAGAGAAGTGGGGCGGACATGATGGGCATTCCGCTTCCCTTTCAGACTCAAGTGGTCTTAATAACATCTTGTGTGCTTGAAGGCCAGAGACAAGTTGCTTCAAGGATATAGAAGCTTAATGATACAATAAGTAAAACTCTGTTGAAAGTTTCTATGGTTGTACTATCCTAAAAAGAAAATATCTTGCTATAATCAGTCACCGTATTCTCTATTTGTATGTTGCAATCTGTTTTGCCAATTTTTTCCTTCTTTTTACTTTTTACATTGGGATCTCAGGAAGAAGAGCTTCAAATTGATTCGCTCCCAGTCTTTATCACTTCAAATACCACAGGATGGGTTTCAGTCGTCGGTTACTCCGTTACTGACTCCTTCATCTCCCATCTCTACTGTTCCATTTCTAGGAGCACAGACATATGACGTTCCTGAATTTCAGAGAGTACTGATTAGTGGGGACTATTGTGCAGGGGTAAGAAACAATTTGTTTTTAAATTATATTTATTTTTTAAATACACTGCAATTACTTACACGTAAATACAGAAAGTAGCATATTAACCCTTATCCTGTGGTATCTTTACATAACAGCACGTTTGATAAACACAGAGGTGTTTGCTTGCTGCATTCTACGTCCCTCTGGTGAGAGGGTTGGTTACGAGCTGACAAGTTTGATAAACACAGTGGTGTTTTCCTCACCATATTCTGCATCCTTCTGGTGAGAGGGGGCTTCATATTTGTGCTTGTGACATAGTGCTTAGTGATACAGGGGCAAGTGTGCAGCTCCTCGAATTAGAAGACCACCACATGAGGTGGCAGTAATTTTATTGTTTTTTAAAATGTCACAGTACAGTGTGGAGTTACGTTGCAAAAAGGAGTCAGGAAGTGACTTACACAGACTCCTGCTCCTCTCTGCTAACTAGACGCTCTACTTGACTGGAGGTGCCTTGACAGCGATGCAGAGACATGCTTGCGTCAGTGTGTGTCAGCTGTGTCTGCTGGGGAGCTGGGCCTAACATATGTAAACCACTGAATATATTTGAGTAAGTATTTTTGAGCTAATATTCGTAATGATGGATGGTAACTACACTAAATGCTTAGAATGCTGTATGTACTGTGAGGGTATGTTGGGGATAGAGTTACATGTGAGAAATGTTTGCTTCTTAAAACCGTCCAAGAGGAAATAGCAAGGTTGCCAAATAGAACACAGATGTCAGAAGACATCGAGAAATTAGGAGACTTTATAGATCACATGGTTGAGCAACTTGATATTACTCAACACATCCCCTCCCCTTGTGATGTCATCTTCCCTCTTACTAATCAGGATTACAAATTACCCATTACCAACAATGATGATTGGGCCTTTGTATCCAAACATCCCAAGAAAAAGAGAGGTGAGCAGATCTTCAATAGTGCACCCATCTCACTCTTTAATAGATATGAGCATCTGTCTGATTTAGAAATTCAATCAGAGTCCACTACTGTCACTAGTCCTGTACTAGGAAAACAAAAACTATGTACATCTAGCCATGTTCCATCTCTTAACAAATTGATAAACAGTCCTATTCAGTCATCATCTATAACTATAAATCAGAAAAATAATATGCAAGCCCAAATTAAGGTTGTACCAAAATATCCTATTCTGCAAGATCTCAATGCCCACTATCAGCCTTCAAATTTATCTGGTCATGCATTAACCTGCCTTCATCTACTAATATTCCCCCAAGACAGGTATTGGTATTAGGGAATTCTATAATTAAACATATAGACAGAGCTATTTGCAATCCAGATAAGTTAAATAGTACATGTTCTAGTTTCAGAGGTGCAAAGTTAGCGGACATTACTAAAATGGTACCAGAGATTCTAAAACAAGCAGGAACAAATCCCTTTGTTGTAATTCATGCTGGCACAAATGATATAAACCATTCTGACTTAACACATCTACAGCAGGACTTTGTAGCACTAAACAATTTACTAGTTGAAGCTGGATGTACAGTATGTTTTTCAGAAATATTACTGGTACCCAGAGCCACACCTGCTATTACACAAAAAATCAAATCTATAAATGAGTGGCTTAGGAAATGGTACTTTTCACAAAATGTTCTGTGCATTACACACTGGGAGAATTTTCATGATAGAAACTCCCTTTTTTGCTGGGATGGCCTGCACCTTAGTTGAAGAGGCAGCTCTTTGCTGGGTAAGAGTATTACAACCATTATAAATCAGAATTTAAACTAAAAAGGATGGGGGAGAATGGGACGTTGCCCAAGTCTCTAAAGCACAAGTTAGCAACCTCACCTGACAACATATGTAAATTTCTTAGTTTAAATGCAAGGCCACTTAATCTACTTAAATTGGGGGAACTTGAAGCTAAATGAAACATAATGAATTTGGGTGTCATTGCAGTGACTGCAACCTGGTGGAACTCTGCATCTATATGCTCTACAAATATTCCTAACTGTAAACTTTATTATAAAAACCGCCTTGATAAGCATGATGGTGGATTATGTATTTGTGTTTGAATGACATCCCTTCTTATGAACTTCATCTTCCTTCTTCCACTGAGAATCTTTGGGTTAACATTCAATTAAAAAATCAGTCACATATTACCATAGGAAATTGTTATAGACCTCCATCAGCAAATATGGAATATACCTCTAATCTCCTTGAAGAAATTCCCAAATTGGCAGATAAGGGAGGTGTTATCATCCTGGAAGATTTCAATATGCCATCAATTGATTGGAGTACTCTTGTTGGACATACTAATATTGAAAAGTGTTTAATAAATATCATAATGGAAGCAGGGCTTGAGTAATTTAAGGAACCTACAAGGGGTCAAAATATTTTAGAGCTTCTCCTCACTAATATTGAACAAAAAAATAATAATCTTCAAATTAGGGACCCCCTTGGAAATAGTGATCATTTTTCCATTCTGTTTGAAATTCCCTATGAATTTGTACCTCCTAGAGAGCGCCAATTTACAAAGATTATAACAGAGCTAATTTTGAAGCTATTAAAAAAGAAATTGTGGGGGGCGCTAATGAGCAGCTAACTGAGCGGTCACATTTCCTGCTAGCTCTGTCGAATCAGCCGGTAAATAAATATTAAAGTACGGAATTTCCTATCTTGGAGCGCGCAAAACAGTGTCGTCGGGTGGTGGAGGGAGCGATGGAAGAATATCTGACCCCCATGCCCTCTAAAAGCCAGTGGGCAACTGGGAAAACTGGCAAAAAGGGAACGTCAGGCCCTGGAGGGGAGAATGCAAGCCTAGTCTCGCTCTCGGCTGCTGAGGTTGCTGCCCTAGGAAGAAGCTGACGCCTAGTACTGCAGCCCTGAGCCACGCCTGGTGAAGCTGGAGGATAAGCTGGATGGTAGATTGCAGGAGGTTTTGGGCAGCAGGCGAGCAGAGCACTAGATTGACTGAAGCTGAGGAAAGATATCCAGACTGGAGGACAAGGTACTAATGGTGCCAGGCAAGTCTGAGCTCTGCAGAGGAGTTGAGGAGTTCAAGGAGGCGTACAATTATCAAGAAAATTACCACAGGCGGCCAACCTGCATCTCAGGGGGCTTCCAGAGGGGCAAGAGGGAATGATGCCCTGATTTCTGCAGCAGAGTGTTACCTGAGTTGCGGGGCCTTAACATGAAAAACGGCAAGGTTAAGTTGGAGCGAGCACATCGAGCGGTAATGCCACGGCCACCGGCGGATCAGCCTCCCCGTCAGATAATTATGCATTTTCGTAACTTCCAGGATCGGGAGACGCTATTGAAGGCATACAGATCCCAGGGCTCCCTGAGTTTCGAAGGCCACAGATTGTTCCTCTCACAGGACTATTCGGCTCATTTGCTGAAAAAGCTAAAGGCTTTCAATGGGCTGATGGCTCAGCTGAGGAGCCTAAAAGTGGAAAATTTCCAGGTTTACCCTGCACACTTAGAATCAAGCACTAGGGCAACCTACTCCTTCTGGGAGCCTCGAGGGCGGAGGAGCTTGTAGAAGGCCCTAAAGAGAAGACTGAGCTGAACGACTGTGGAGGAGTTGCGAAGAGCTAGAAGGCTGGCTGAAAGGAGCCTGTGTTTCTTTCTTTTTGGTGTGCACCGTTCCTATTTGCACAGATTACGAACTATATAATGTTTGAAGTGTTCCTGTTGGCGCTGTTGCACCCCATTCATGCGAGGAGTCTGTATCGTGGAGGTGTTGGATATTGGCCTAGTTGACACTGATGTACATTGGACTGATAGGGTCCGAGCAGTTTGGAGATTGGGCCTTGATGTGTCTCCCTCTGCCTTCATGGGGGGCTTTTTCTGGACTTGTGGACTCTGGGAGTGCAGCTGAAGGCTGAGAAGTGGAAGGGAGTGGCCACTGAACTGCACTTTTGATGTCTGTAAGGTAGGAGCGGGGGAGGGCCTAGCGCGTGTTTTTTGATGGCGTGGCCTAGCCCCCGTGCGCCTCCGATACTGTCTGGCTTTTAACAACTACATCTGCTGCCATCAATCTGAGCTGGGGAGGGTTGGGGTAATGTAATAAGAGTGAGGAGTGTTGGGGAGATCAACCGTCCACTAAGATTGGGGTGATGAGGGAAGACGTGGGGGGGGGCCCGGGTAGGCACGCTCGAGTTTGGGCAGTGCATGCCAGCCTAGGGAGAGAAGGCTCAATATGCCAGCTCAAAATAGTGGGGCTCGGGGATGTTCCCAAGATCTGCCTTGGGTCGTGCTACTAGGCGCATCCTCGGGGAGTTTTGGGGGAGAGAGGCCGTGGAGCCTGGAGTGAGGAGTTGATGTTGGGCTCATCATAGGAGGGCGAGTGAACTGGGCATGTAAGTGTGCACTGCAGATTAGTCCCCTGCTGGGCTTTGCATGTATAAGCGTCTTGTACTGCGATATGCCCCTGCTCGTGGCCTCGAGGGAGGGGGGTAGTAGAGCGGGATAAGGGGGATGTGACCGAAGGCTGCGCTATTGGTTTCTTTGTTTTGGGTTGGAGTGGGGTGCCCCCCCCCCGGGTTTGATGCATTGGTTTGAGGTGGGGAGGTGGGGGCGGAGTGGTCAGGTACTACTCCCTTTGGGGTGAGTCAGCAGTTGGGGAAGGGGGAGTAGGTTGTGGGCAGGTTGGTGCTGAGATGAGGATAAAGGCTGCGATGACGGGTTGTTGATTCCGCCGGGGGGGCAGGGGTTTGGGGGAAGAGAACCCTTCAGGTGGAGGTAGACTGCTTGGCAAACAAATAGATAATTTAGATGAGTGGGTATTATGATAGGTGGAGGGTTCTTATGATTAAGACTTAAAGAAAGATCTAGAAGGATGGGGGAGATGCAAAGACGAAATGCTAGGGTGGGTAGGGAAGGGGGAGACAGACGGATGGATGGGATACAGATGTAGGTAGAGGGAGAGGGCGCACTGGGGGGGACCCCAGAGGCAAAAAATGAGATAGTACGATACTGCTCGGACTTGGGATTGAACTCGTTGGGGACTCCGGGGGTGGGATTTTTCTGGAAGGAGGGAACTTGGCTGCTGGAGGGGGCAGTGGGACACGCATCTCGGCTGTGGAGGAGAATTGTTAAACATTTGTTTTTTTTTGTCTTAAAACATACACTTGTGCTATGTTAGCAATTAGTGTAGTGGAGGGGTGGAAGAGTAGAATGTAAGGAGTGGGGAGAGGAGGGGTGATGGGTGGGGGGGGTGGGGTTGTGTAGATATAAATGTTATGATAGATAGGTTTCTTATTGTTGTCATTATTACTGTAGTTACCTGGTCATATCTTTATGGATGCAGTCGACTGTGCTGAAATCAAAGACAGTGTACGAGTGTTCCTGAAAGTATTATGACAACTTGGATGTGTACAGTGCAATATCAAGTGGAAATGGCTCTGAAAATGGAAAGCTTTATAGGGTGGGATGGGTGATCCGGCAAATCTTAAAGTCATATCTTGGATTGTAAAAGGTATAGCGAGCCCAGTGAAGAGGACCGCACTTCTAACTGCGCTTAGACGAAAGGGGGCACAGGTGGCATTGCTGCAAGAGACACACCTGACAGATTTGGAGCATGCCAAACTGGTGCGGAATTGGGTTGGGAAGTGTCTAGCGGCCTCTTATTCCTCTCATAAAAGGGTGGGTAGCGATACTCCTGCATGAGGACCTGCTCTTTGAGGTGAAAGGAGTAGTGAGAGATCCAAATGAGGGCAGATATATTTTTGTTACTGGGGTATGGCAAGGGGAGGCACTTACATTTGGTTGTGTTTATGCAACGGTGGTGTATGACCCGCATTTCTATTCCTCTTTGCTGGGCCTGCTTGTCAGAGAGCAATTTCCCAGGCTTATTATGGGAGGGGACTTTTATTGGACTATGGGTGCAAATGTGGACCACTCTGCAGATAAAGGACAGGTGACAGAGGCTATCTGCCAGTGGCAAATTGGGATAGCAGATTTGGATATGGTAGATAGCTGGAGGGCGGTTAACCCCACCAGGCAGGAGTACATGTTCTATTCCAATCCCCATAAGACCTGGTCCTGATTGGATTATATTTTTCTGCCTAGAAGATGAGTGGGAAGGATAAAGGAGATAAGCCACAGCTCCATTTTCATTTCAGACCATGCTATGGTGGTGCTGAGGATCACGGGGGGGGGGGGTTGAGAGTAGACCAGCAGTCTGGAGAGTTCCTATGTATCTGGCTAAGGATCGAATATTCAGGGAGTACTTGGCAGAACAATAGAAGTTCTATGAGGAGACGAATGCCACGGGTGAGGTTTCTAGTGCCACTTTCTGGGAGGCCAGTAAGGCCTATATGAGGGGGGCTATAATAGCTTATGTAGCTAAGATTAAAAAACAAAGAAGGGGTAAAAGGGAAGAACTAGAAAGACAAGTGAAAGACCTGGAGAAGCGGTTGGGGGAAGAGAAAGGGGAAAAGTCTCCAAATTGTTGGCAACAGCGAGGGAAGCTCTTAATTCTTTATTAAGAGAAGAAGCAGGGAAAGCATGGTTCTTTTGTCAAAGGAGGGTGTTCAAGTGGGGGAATAAGCCCGGGCCCATGTTAGTGAGGCTGATGAAGGGGGCAGATGCCCAACTCGGATACTGAGGATTAAGTGGGCAGAGGGGCAAGCTATTACAAGTTCAAAGGCCATAGCAGACCACTTCGGGAGTTTTTATGAAAGGCTGTATAGGGCAGAACACGTGGGGAAGGAGGAGTGTATCCGGGAGTTTCTGGATGGGGTGCCTTTGCAGAAGGTCACAGATGAGCAGAGGGAGGTGTTGGGTCAGCACATCTCAAGAATGGAAATTCTAAGTGCCATACAGAAGCTACAGGAGTGTAGGGCTTGTGGGCCAGAGGGGTTTCCTGTTGAGTATTATAGGATCTTGGGGGGCGACAAATGGCTGAAGCGCTGAGGAAGGTATTTGAGAGAGGGGAGGAGGGGCAGATCCCGGAATTACCTGACTCATGTTGTGAGGCTAATATTTGCTTAATACATAAGGGGGGACAGGACGAGCTCGAGTGTTCAGCTTATTGACCAGTCTCCCTCCTTAATGTTGATATGAAAATTTTAGCCAAGGACCTTGCCACTTGGTTGGAGAACATTCTTCCAGAGGTGATCCATCCAGACCAGACTGGGTTTATCAAGGGGTGACAGTCCTATCATAATGTACATAGATTGTTAAATGTCATATGGCGGGCTGGCCAGGCCAGAGGTAAGATGGGGGTGATCTCCTTGGACTCCAAAAAAGCATTTGACAGAGTGGAATGGGAGTACCTCTTTGAGGTGATGACCCGGTTTGGTCTGGGAGATCCGTTTATAGGGTGGGTCAGGGCTATGTACCTAAAGCCGAGTGCGCAGGTGATGGCGAATGGGTGCCTTTCTGGGAAATTCGGGTTGGGTAGGGGAACAAGACAGGGATGCCCTCTGTCCCCTCTGCTGTTTGCCTTGGCAATTGAACCCCTGGCATTGGCGATATGCCAGCATGAGGATGTGGTGGGAGTAGGCGATGTGGAGGGGAGAGAGCATAAGGTGGTGCTTTATGCTGACGATATGCTATTATTCTTAGGGGATATACTTAACTCTATGACACACCTGATGTATGTTATTGAAAAGTTTGCAGATTTTTCCGGGTATAAGATTAATGTCAGGAAATCTGAAGCTATGGGGTTCCCGGACGTTGGCCCAGAGGTACGGCAGAGGGGATTCAGGGTTGTCCAGATGGACTTTAATTGTCATGGGGTACGAATAGGACGGAGATGAGAAGAGCTGTATAAGTTGAATTATCACCCCTTGATCAAATTAGTGTTGGCTGACCTTAAGAGATGGATGCAACTCCCAGTTTCTTGGATTGGGAGGATAAATCTCATATAAATGAATATTATTCCCTGCATTTTATACCCCATGCGAATGTTACAGATGAGGTTAACACAGGGGGATGTGAAACAGTTAGAGAAGAGGTTCACGGATTTCATCTGGCAGGGAAAAAAGTCTAGAATAAGCTTAACAAGGCTTAAGGCGGATAGAAATAGGGGAGGGCTTAATTTTCTGGATTTGGGTACGTATTACGGGGCAGTGCAACTCAGGGGTGTGGCTGATTGGGTACATAGACCAGAAGTGGCTAGTTGGGTAGGGTTGGAACAAGAGGGGACCCCAGGGAGGCTTACAGCCTACCTTCGTAGTAGGAGATTACAAGCATACAGAGATTTGGGAAGTGGCAGCCTGTTAGTTCGGGAAACACTGGTGGCCTGGGATCATCTGTGGCAACGGAAGGGATTGGCCCAGAGGGAGACTGTCTTACTCCCGATTGTGAAGAATCCCTTTTTCGTTCCAGGGATGGAAGATAGGGTTTTTTTAGAATGGGAGAGAGGAGGGGTGGTATACATAGGGATGTTACTGTAGAAAGGGGAATTGAGTGAGTTTAATAAGATCAAGTGAGAGATGAGGTTGGGGACCTCCCAATTATTTCGGTACCTGCAAGTGAAAGCATATGTAGGAAGATTGGGTATGGGAGGAAGGGATGGGTTGCATCCAAATCGAATAGAGCAGATGGTATCTCAGGCCAGGAAAGATCCAAACGGATTTATTGGGAAAGTGGCCAAACAAGATAAGCAGAACCTTCCAGACTTAACGGGCCCCACAAAGGCTCTTTGGGAGAGGAATTTAGGGTTGCAAATATTGGATGGGAACTGGAAGTTAGTGCTAGGTATGCCGGAGGGAATTATGGTATGCAATAAATTTAAGGCCTTTTATAAATTTTTGCATAGAATTTATTGGCCCCCAGTGGCAGTGCATCGGGCGCATCCTGCAGTTTCACCGAATTGCAGAAGATGTAGTAGAGGGTTGGGTACCTTTTTTCATTGCTTCTGGACATGCCCGGTCTTGGTTAAGTTTTGGGGAGGTATAGTCCAGGAGGTGAATAAGGGGATGGGGCGGCCAATTGTCTCGCGACCCTTTGGTCTGCCTATTTGGGGTGGAAATAATGGAAGGGGAGGAGGAGTGGCAACTACTACCTAGGTGGGTAAGGGTATTGTTTGTGCTGGCCAGGCACTGCATTCAAAACACCTGGGTCACTAGAAATGGGCCTACGCTGGCTGAGTGGCGAAGACTGGTTATACACTCCTTGGCTTTGGAGAGGCTTACATGGATCGTAAGAGATAGGGAGGAGGTGTTCTTGAGGGACTGGGCTCCTTTTATGGCATCCTTGAGCATGTCTGAAAACCTAATGCTCCGTACAGGGCTGAGAATCTAAGTCCCAGAGTGATGGTTAGGTCTAGGGGGAATACCCCTCCTGTTAGTGGAAAAATCAGCTGCCTACCTATGGTTTATCGGGTACCTATTGTCCTGCTTTCCCTGTACAATATGAATAGTAGGGGATCACTTGATTGCTTTCTGTGCTTAATATTATATGATTAACTAGGGAAACCTGAATTTGTCTGAGAATATGGATTGTAATGCACACTCGACTGCATCTTTGTAAATGGAAACTGATAGATATCAATGATATAACTGGGATTTTAGTGTGTTTGTGTTAGTAGCTGTCGCTTGTCATATGTTGTATGTATATGTCTCTGTGATAGAAACTTTTAATAAACAGGACATTCAAAAAAAAAATTGCAAATATCAATTGGGAAACCTTGCTCTCTAAATTACCAACTTAGGAGGCTTGGAATTCATTTAAACACATAAGTAAATTAGAAAATCAGTATATACCAATGAAAAGAATTTATAATTAAAAAGGGAAGATCCCAATATGGTTCAATAAAGCCATTAAAACCCAGATTAGACTTAAAACTAAATTGTTTAGTAAATTGAAAACCAGTTTACAACCTCATAAAAGCATATTATTAATTAAATATAGAACAGCAATTAAAACATTGAAAAAATGATAAAAACAGCTAAAGTTAATTTGGAATTTAAATTGGCCCATACAAAGGACTGTCATAAGTCACTTTATTCTTATCTAAATAATAAAAAAGGAAACTCCATGGAAATAGGCTCAATATTTAATATAGGAACTAAATGTGAGTCAGATGTTGATACTGCAAATCTTTTTAATAAATACTTTTGTTCAGTTTTTTCTCCATCTGATAAAATGTTTATAGAGCATCTCATTCTCTACCTTATTCAATCACTCAAGTAATTAATATGTCTGACATTTTGCAAGCACTTGGTAAATTGAAATCAACAACAAGCCCAGGCCCTGATAACATTCATCCAACATTTCTTAAGGCAACTTCCCAATTTATTTCCCTTCCATTGTTAATCATCTTTAATAAATCACTACAAGAAAGTCTAATACCTGATGATTGGCGTACAGCAATTGTTACACCAATATTTAAAAAGGGAAATCGAGGAAATGTTGAAAATTACCTTCCCATTAGTTTAACCTCTGTTGTAGGGAAACTTATGGAGAGGATTATTAAAACAAAGTTAGAGGATGAGGTTAAAACCCGAGGTATTGTAGATTTAACTCAACATGGCTTTATGCCGGGTCACTCATGTACTACAAATGTAATTGTTTTTTATAACATCATTAGTACACACCTTGATAATGGGATTTCTACAGATGTAATACAACTCAACTTCAGTAAAGCATTCAGTTAGGTACCACATATTAAACTCCTACAGAAATTAAAAACATTTGGCATCTCAACATACCTTGTTGACTGGATAGCTGATTGTCTTACATGTAGAACCCAAAAAGTCAAATTTAATAACATTTCATCTGACTGGTGCTTGGTTATGAGTAGGGTTCCTCAGGGCTTAGTGTTGGAACCAACACTTTTCAATATATTCATTAATGATATGCAAGCTGGACCAAATAATTATCTTTCAAAATTCACTGATGACACCAAATTGGGGGTAGGGTTAATGACCCCAAAAATTTGGAAACACTTGTTATGGACTTAGGGAAAATAGAACACTGGCAATTGAAAATGTAATATTTTTTCAATCATAAGTGTGTGGTTCTTCATTTTGGAAGAAATAACCCAATGCATGATTATTATCTTAATAATATTAAACTTAAAACATCGAGTTGTGAAAAGATTTAGGGATATTGATATCTAACAAACTTACATCTAAGGAACACTGTTTAAAAACAGCTAAAATGACCAATGGTCTCTTAAAGGAATATAAACGTACTTTCATCACCCGTACTGAACAGTGTATTATTCCCCTGTATAAGACCTTTATGAGAGCTTATGTTGATTATGGCTCCCAGTTCTGGAACCCTTATCTTAAAGGAGATATATGTTGCCTGGAACAGATACAGAGAAGGGCAACTAAAATGGTTCCAAGACTTACACATCTTGAGTATACTACAAGATTGAAACTTACTGGTCTATATTCATTAGAAACTAAGATAAAAAGAGATGATTTAATACTAATCTATAAATTATGTCAATCACCCACTCTTATGAGCCAATGTGGACTTGTTTATTCAACCAGAAGGATAGTACCTAGATTACATAATAAGCAGTTAGAAATACAATCCTTTAAAACTAACAAAAGGGGACATTTTTTCACCATAAAAGCACCAAGGCTATGGAACACTCTGCCCCAAGAATTAATCACTATATGTAGCTTTGATGCATTCAAAAATAATTTGGATTTATGGATAAGGGAGAACTTATGTTAAGTTTGAAAATGATCCACAAATTGTGGGGGACAATCTTGATGGGCTACAGCCTTCTTTTGTCCCTAATACCAAGGAAGTAAGTAATGCTGCCAACAGAATTTGAACATATAGGAATTTTGGACTGATCTATCAGTCTGTGACACAGCAAGGGTTAAAGAGCAGCAATTGTATTAATTTCAAATATCTTTCAAAAGCCCACCATTGATAGTTTACCTGCACCTGAGTTGTAGCAGCCAGTTGGCAGAATTGTGCTGTTATATATTTTGAAGGGAAAGGGGTAATATATTCTTGCTCGGAGTAGCTGGGAGACAGATCCTGTCCCCTTCCTGTTCTGAGTGAGAAAAGCTCCACCCCATGCTGCCCCCACATGCTGACATTTTGTGATGTCGGAGTCAATAGAGCGGGTGGGGTGCTCCATTGCTGTGAATGAGAGCTGCTCTTCTAAGTTGATCATGACTCTGCTTTAAAATATAAAAGCATAAATTTAAAACTACACTTTAATTAACAGGACAAGCATTCATCCCTGCACTCTACAAACTCCTATGTCACAAAATATCAGAGCACGGGGTGACACAGGGAGGAGCTTTTCTCAGTCGGGACCAGGAAGAGGAAGCAATTAGGCTGCCAGCTCCTCTGAGTGAGGATTTGTGATCCCCTTTTTCCTTCAAACTACGCAAACAGCAATGTTCTGTAAATTGGCTTTTATACTGCTCACAGGGGCTTCAGGAAAGCACTGAAAAGAACAGTTATGTATTTACCGTAACAGTAGATCTTTGAAAGAATCTCTTTCACCTGGCCACACCTATGGAACTTATAGCCCCCAGGCGCTAGGACCACATGGAAACTTTTTCAAGCAGTCCACCAGGGGCTGCCCATGATGACATCAGACATCAACAACTACATAAATGTGGGTGGCCCCTCCTCTCTTGAGTTCCTCGCTTTACAGCATGCTCAGAGGACCTCTCTATAGAGAATCGGGAGGCAGTATAGCACAGTGGTTTAAGGCTCTGAGCTGCAAATCTGGAGACCTGGGTTTGAATCCCACATCCCCTACTTGCATACAGTGTGACCCTGAGCAAGTCACTTAATTTCCCGGTACTCCCAGGTTGAACCTGTAAACAAGCTTTCAGCTTAGTGTGTCTCACTTGGTTAAACAATTGGGGGAACCTAATAATGTGTGAACCAGGTGAGGCAGAGAGCTATGGGTAAACCATGAGGATGGAGGCAACAGAAATTAGATTCTGAAGACCCTCAGGGGGAAGGAGGGTGGGATAGTATGGCTTGATGAAAAATATTCTCTCAGAACTACTGTTACAGTAAGTACTGTTCTATTTTCTTTGAGGATAACTCCTTTCATCAGGCCACACCTATGGAATGAGTGCCAAGCAGTACTGACCACATACACACTGGGTGTCTGGAGCCCACAGGCTTAAGAAAGTAGGTCGTATAGCACAGCTGGGCCAAAGCCAGCTGTTCCATAAGAGAAAATGTCCAGACTGTAGTGTTTGTGAAAGAGTGGACAGTATTCCAAGTGGCAGCTGCACTAATGTCTGCAACAGATATATTGTTGAGCAAGTCACAGAGGTGGCCATGCCTCTTGTGAAATGACCATTAACTACCCCAGGAAGTGCCTTATCAAACTTCGTGTGACAGGAAGTAATACAGTGTGTTAGCTATTTGGACAGGCACTGATTAGAAATGGGGGCGTTCTCTTTCCCAGGGGTGAATGAAACAAAAAGCTGCGAGGCCTTTCTGCAGTGTATATAGAACCCGAGTAATCTGTGTACATTTAGAGTATGGAGCAATGCTTCCCCTGGATTGGCATGCTTAGGAAAAAAAATAAAAGGTGGATGGTTTGATTTAAAATAAATACAGATTGCACCATTAGTAGAAACTAAGGATTAGTATGCAAAGCCACCTTGTCTTCGTGAAAAAGTAAGTAAGGAGGCTGACACACCAGAGCCTGTAGCTCTGAAGTCCTTCAAGCAGGAGTGATGGCAACTAAAAACAAATTCTGGTCAGATCCACCACGGCTGCATAATAACTTTGTGAAGTTATGTGGAATTGTTAAGGAGGTATGGAGAAACAACACAATGATTTGTAAGTAGTAAGATCTATTTTAGTTTCTGTTCTAAGGAAGGCATACACATTATTAGCAAAATATACGGAGATGTACATGTTAATGTAAGGAATAGGAAGCAATATAGGTTTACAAAAGAACCCCAGAGCAAATGCCACTGATGTATGTGTTATCCCGAATGATATTGGCTGGACAGCCAAATTTTAAAGAAAACACAATTGCACATACCCCAATAATGCAAAGTGTCATGGGAAACGTGCAAATCCCCATGATGGTACAGAAGGTGGCAGTACATGAAAAAGTAATGGCTGGCATATGTTCAGCCTTGGGATTATTTACAGCTTTTTTTTTTTTTTAGAGAAACAGGGTTTTTGTCCATGCGGTGATGTGAGTTATATTTAAGCAATGTGTTAATGTCAGGAAGTCAGGTGAAATGATGGACTGTTAGCAGAAAAAATGTGATAGTAACTTTCAGACGGGGTCGCTTTTGATAAGGGCAAGGTGGTTATGCTTGTGATAATGGGAATATTAGGAAAGTATGAGGTCTGTGCAGAAGTGGAGTACAAATATACACAGTTTCATAAGTATATGCTCATAGTGCAGGCAAATGTGATATGCAGGTTTGTTTTAGAAATAGGTAAAAACAGCGATACATGCAATTGATAGAAAGATAGATAATTACATAGACATATAGATAGATAGAGACACACACACACATACAGACAGACAGGCAGAATAGGAATGGCAGTGACGTATTGAAGTGACGCCAACCCCACCTCCACCCTGCAGACATGGACTGGCATTGGGGTGTGCCTTTAGGCCACTGCCCATAATGCTCACGACATTTCACCTCACCCTACCCTGCAGACACAGACAAGTGTCAAGGTGTGCCTTGGGGTGTTCAGACTTTACACTCACCCCATTCCATGAGGAAATACGCTGAAATGGATACAGTATAAGAAAATGGAGTGAACTTTGAGGCTGAATAGTCAAAGGCATACCTCAATACATGTCACTGGCTGCAGGGTAGGGATACGGGTGGAATGGCATGAGCATTACTGTTGACAATCCCAAGTCACACCTCTGATGCCTGTCAGTCCCTACAGGGCAGGGTGTTATGGTCAGAAACCCTAATGCCCTGGGCCTTTCTTGGTATTTTCACTCCAAGTTTTCAGCATGGGCTTTTTGTGACCTCACCACATGAACAGTGACACTATTAGTTCATTAACCGAAAGGTGATTTTGCAAAGCGACTGTGTGATTTGGCACCACAGGTGCAAAAACACATTTTGAACAGGATGTAAAAAATGACAGCTGTACTGTTTGAAGAGGTGCAACAAAAATGGTAATGTTGAAAATCTGGAGTGAAAAAAATAGGTGAAGTCATGACACTGCTCCAGCTAATGTATACTTTTTTTTTTTAATTCCTATGCATCCCATTGTTTTCATCTCTACTGCTGTTATGTCTAGCAGCAGCATTTAATGCATTACATTATAAGGACAAGTAAATGTTTTTAATACATTTGCTGACAGTTACATAAACTTAATTTCCTTCATAGAATAATTTAAATTTAGTAACAGTAGTAGTACAAATCAATTACTTGGACAACTTGAAAACTATAATTACTTTATATTATACACTGACACCCCATAAGGATCTCCTTGAAATTGAGATGCAAATGTTACACATTCATCAGGAATATTTTACTATCCTAAATACATTTTTTGTTTCAGTAACTGTTCAGCACATCTGTTGCATGACCTACTTATTGACATTTTACAACAGCTATGCAGTGTATTGCTGCTTACTCTACCAACATCTTGAACCATAAAACAGATGACTGCCATAACTAGGGGAGGCAGAATATCACAGTGGTTTAAGGTTATGAGCTGCAAATCTGGAGATCTGGGTTTGAATCCCTCAACCCCCACTTGCATATTGGGTGACTCTGAGCAAATCACTTAACTTCCATGTGCTCCCAGGTTGCTCCTGTAAACAAACTTTCAGCTTAGTATGCCACTCCTGGTTAAACAATTGAAAGAAAAAAAATGTATTATTTTTCTTGTTTTATTTTGCTGCTACAAGCTTTGACTAACACATCCATCCTTAAATGAACTTTTTATAGCTTATGTGTCTGTGACCTAGGCAGAACTGCACTTCAAATCGTACACATAAACAAATCATCAGAATAACATTTATTTCAGTAGTATCTCCTTCCTTTTCAGGTGCCCATGACACAATGTATATATATTTCTATCTTTTAACTTCAAAGCACTAAACCTATTCAAATGTACAACACACAAGACTTTATTCTGTTCACACATTACTGTTAAACTTCAGATCCCAGAATGGCCAACAAACAATTGTTAGACTTCACTCTTTGCATGCCACTGTCACACCCACTTCTCATGCAAACAACAGTCAATTACAGAAACCCTTTTGTTTCTGTGCTATGCACTCTTACATCAGAGAGACATAAATCTTACAGAACTGCTAAAAAATACAAATTTATCAAGACTGAATTTCTGAATTAAAACCTGTTGTTTACAGTACCTATGTAAATAATAGTTTACTGGCTACAAATGATGCTACAGACATGACATTAACAAAACTTCTGTTTTACATGGAAAACATCCATATAATGAACTTGTCATAGAGGATTTGTGACCTTCTGTCTGCATGTATCTGACAAAGGAAAAGGCACCTGCTTGATCATTTTTTTTCTATTTTATTTTTATGCCCAACTTGCTCATACTGTTAGAGCCAAATATTGACATGCTTAGAGCTAAAAAAAAAAATCATGATATCTGTGTGTGGGGGGAGAGATATGCCTAGATGAAGTTTCAGGCACTCCTAAGTACTTCCCCAGGCATCTCTGATAGTCAGTTGTTCCAACACAATAGATCCACCTCATGCCCCTCCCACATGAACCAAAACAAAGTGGGGGTGTATCTTTAGGAGCTTCTCGGGTGGAGATGGGGGTGGATCTTACTCCCCCCAAAAAAAACTAATGCTGCCTCCCACTACTCAGGTTCCAGTTCTTGTATCTCCCATTTAAGAAAGAAAATAGTGCCCTGCAACCATTGACTAACATGAAAGTGTATTTATTTGAGGGTGGAAAACATTCCTTGGAGGAGGGTAAGGTGGAGGAGACTATTTACACCTTCAGTCAGTTCCACAGATAGAAAACATGACATCACTCCTTTTGTACATGAAAAATGTCTGCAGGCTCCGCCTACTACAGCCGTAACAAGGCTTTCCAAGAGAAAAAGCATAGGCCACAAGTCATGGCTGGCTCAAAAGGAGCCAAAGTAATTTTTCCAACACGAAATTCAAGTCCCAAGCCGAGACTGGATTACAGATGGGAGACTTCAGATGTAGAATGCCTCTCTGGAATGTACAGACCACCTCTGGCTGGTCAACTGTACAAGTCTCGGCAAGCACACTGAAAGCCAAAATGGCAGCCAAGTACACCTTGGTTGAGGAGTACTATAGGCCTGTGTCTGATAAGGACAGCAGATAGTTCCATGTCATAATAGCAACTGCAAATCAGCGATCGCTATTATGGCCAGGGTTTTAAATAGCTGGTATCGCATTGCAATTTGCAATGCAAACCGACTGGTCGTGCTAATCAAATTGAGCCTGGATTGCAAAAAAGTGCGATCCATTTTCTCCTCCCCCACTGTTTCAGTGTGCACTCCCGCGTAGTGCTTGCCAAAAAATGAGGAAGCTGTTGGAAAGTGGATGTGGTAGTAGGATGAAGTGGAAAGACAGTGAGTAAGCAAGCAGGAGTAAGTGGGCGGGCTTGTCTGAAAATGGACCATCGGTGCCATCAGCGTCAGTCACTAGACCACCAGGTATCAAAATTTAAAAACAGTTCCAGTGAGAAACGGTCTATTCAAGAAGCTGATAATGAGCGGGCGGGAGCGAGTGGGCGTGGGGACCACCAGTGCCATCAGACTCAGTCACTAGACCACCAGGTATGTAAAAAATGTAACAGTTCCACCGAGAAGAGGTTTATTCAAGAAGCTGATGGCACAAAAGCACACTAAAAACAAAATGCAATTTTAAATTAATGTGTGCTTCAAATAAGGACAGTAAGCTCTGTAGTAGGAAAGACTCTTGAGCAATGGCTTGCAACACTGCACCAGTGAAGGAGAGTGGGAGTACAGTAGAGACCACTGAGCCATTTAAACTTTCAAAAAATTACAGCAGAATGCTCTCTGCCACTACTGTTTACTATTTTCCATTGCTCAAGAGCCTTTCAGTTTTCTGCTGTAACTAGAGCTTATTGTCCTTATTTTGAAGCATGCTGGTGTGTCCCTCTGTGATGGTCACTGACTGTCCATCATTTCAGTGCCTAAAGGTTGAGAATGAGGTATGGTGGGGGGACTGAGGAGGTTGTAGCAGGTGACTCATACCTTAGTTTTAACAAAGGGGACATGACTGGGGAGGCTGACATGGGTGGAGGTTTGGCAGGTACCCTATTCTGGTAAAGGGGACAGATAGATGGAGAGGGTGGTTAGGTGCTGACATAGGTGGGAGGAGGGTTTTAGTAGCTCTGGCAAAGGGGGACAAGGGTGGGGAGGGTTTGGTAATGAGATATGTGTGTGTGTCAGTGTTGGGGTACTGAAACAGATGAAGCAGAGACAGAATTGATTTTAATGAAAATTTTTATTTACAAAACAGTTCAATATATATATATATGTATAATTTATATATATGTTTATATGCACACATTTCTGCATTTTTAGTTTTGCTAATCAAAGTGAGGCATGTGCTACTCATTTGCACAAGTGATTAGCAGTTTGTGCTAATCAATTTTCTGAGCTTATTTAAAACCCTGATTATGGCGCATGTTTATCGCTGAAAAGCATATCGGCGATATACAATTCTTGGCGACTCCCCTTCTGGGAACACTTAGTAGGTTTTGGCAGAGGCTGTGCCCCTGCTTTTAGATTACCAACTCCGGGGTGATATTCAGGAGGGGGAAAACTCAGTGCAGGTGGGAAAAAAAACAGCAGCCACCAGCAGCGATAACATTTTCTCCCCCAGTCCGGCCCAAACCCAGTGCCTGCTGCATCGGAGCCAGCCACCCTCACCACAATGCCACAGGGCAGGCTCAGCTGCAGCAGACTGTCCTCCCTACCTAAACCCTCCTTCCAATTCCTCCCCTCCACCTCCCTATCTCTCCCCTTCTGGTCACTCTCCTCACTGTTTCATCGAATTATAGCGCTAAAAATTAGTTGCTGTTTTTCCAGTCGCTCATTTTTAATCATTATCATCACTGGATACCACAGCAGATACTCCAGAACCTGGTTAACTGGACAGACAAATGAATACAAATGTTGCGAACTGGCCCATAAAGCAAACCACTTGCATGTCACAGAATAGGTGGATCTGGTAGAAAGCTTTCTGACAGCCACAAGGACATCAGCCACTTTTTGGGAAACCCCAGGCTGAGCGATGGCTATGTTTTCAGGAGCTATGTATGGAGATGAAGAGATCTGAGGTCCGAATGGGACAGGGTACCTTGATCCTGTGACAGTAGACCATTTCACAGAGGCAATGGCACAGGAGGTTCCCACTGCTAGTTGTTGTAGTAGGGAGAACCATATCTGGTGAGGCCAGAGGGAAGCAATGAGTATCAGAGTTGCCCCCTCCATCTGGAGCATGAGTAGTACTCTCTCTGAATGAGAGAGAAGGGAAAGAAGGCATACAGGAACCTCCCCTTTCAAGAGAGGGGAAAATGTATCTCACCAGAAAACTCCAGGCCCCAGAGTGAGAAAACAGAAAAGCAGCAGTGTTGTATGGTGTGGGGATGCAAAGAAGTCCAGCTCTGGACAATCCCATCTGTCAAACAGGTCATCAGCCACTGAGGGCAGCAGTTTCCATTTGTGAATCCTGAGTTGTGACCTGCTTAGCCTATCTGCCAAGATGTTTTGGGTACTGGGAACATGTACTACTGGTAGTTTATATTGTGTTCCAGAGTCCAATACCAGACTCCCATTACTTCCCTGCATAGGGGATAGGAATGAGTTCCCCCTTGCTTGTTAAAGTGGTACTTCACACTGACATTGTCTGCACTAGCAAAGGACCCAGGGATTGATGAGTCTGGAAGGCCTGAAACTAATACAGAACTGTTTGCATTTCTAAAGCATTTATGTGCATAGTGCCTGCCACTGGGGTCCCAGTATCCTGTGTCTGGTGGGAGCCCAGGAGAGCACCCCAACCCATCCTGGAAGTATCTGTTGTGAAAATCTGGTGGGGGGGATCAGAAGAGGAACCCCTTTCAGGAGATTGCTCTATTCCCTCTACTACTGGAGCACTGTGAGCACAGACGTGATTAGAACCTTTTGTTCTAGGCTATCTGTGAGGTGGTTCAACTTGACTCCTAGGGTCCACTGGGGAATACTCATGTGTAGTTGGGTAAACAGTGCTGTGACAGTGGCCGATGCCATGAGGCCTAGGAGCCTTATGAATGTCCTGGCTGAAACATGCCGGCTGTCCTGTACCAGCTGTACCTGGGCAATTAGGCACTGAGCCCTGTCCAAGGGCAGGAAAGCTGAGCCTTGAGTGGTGTCCAAGACTGCTCCCATATACTGCAGACGTTGACAAGGGGTCTATACTGATTTGGGAGCATTGACTTTAACTCCAAGGGCATCGACCATCTGTCTGGGTCGAGCTAAGGTCTGCAGGAGCTAATCCCCAGAGGGGGTTTCAGAAGCCAGTCATCCTGGTAGAGAGAAAAACAGAGAGATCTTTCCTGTGAAGGGCTGCTGCCACTACTGCCAAGCATATGGGTAAAGACCTGTGACGCAGAAGACAAGCCAAAGGGCAACACTCTGAAATGGTATATGCCCCTGGAGACAGAACCCACAGGATTTCCTTCAATCATAGAATCATAGAAATCTGGTGGCGAAAAAGGACCCTTTTAGCCCATTGAGTCTGCTCCTTACCCCCACTTGTCCAGAGTTCTCCCACTCTGGCCACTGGTCAACCCCTTGTGTCTGTCTCATGCCCTCTTGAATCCCTCCACCATTTCAAGGTGTCTGGATGTGGACAGACAGATTTGTAGCCTGCATATCTAAGGAACACAGCCAAGCCCATGTTTATGTTATGGGAAGGAGACCTGTGGAGGCACCCCCTGAACCTCCTTGTGTTCTGCGAGGAAGTGAGGCCTTCCTATTTCCAGGTCCAAAACAAGGCAGAAGAGTCCTGTCCACCTGGGAGCAAGAGGGGGGGCAGTAAGAAAAGCCCTTAGACCTCCACATTAGAGAAACAGGGCCACAGTTCCATCTTATTGAAATAAAGCCCATAGGTAAGCAGGCAACATGGACATGCCCGGTGCATGATGAGAGTGAACCATACTTCTACCTCGTGGGTTGGGTAAGCATTGTCAGCATGGTAATCCACAAGCCATTTGCTGGTGTGGTACAAGATGAGTAACTGGAATCAGACTGCTGCCAGGAACCTTGTAGGCCTTGCAAGGACAGTGAAAAAGTCACATAAACTGATTACCAAAGTAGTGGACAGAGTGAGAAATAAGGACCACTGGCAAGAGGAGTCATTCACAGAGCCTGACAATTTGCAGCCTGTAGCCCCTGAAATGTTTAGGTAGCTGCTAACAGGGCCCATGGCAAATCCCCTCCTGGATTCTTTGACAGGAGATAAGAGGAAGTGTGCCAGATTGTAGAGACGTATGCCCAAGATGTCCCACCTCCTGGATTCCTTGCAGAAGGGAGGGGCGTCAGGGGTCCAAGAGCCCCAGATATGTCATGGGTAGCCATGGGCACCACTGGATGCTCAGACTATTAGCATAATAAGGCTGTTACAGAGAATATGTGAGCAGCCTATGCTGGACGTAGCTGATGCATTAGAGCAGCCATAGTACTCAGCTGAAAATACTGAAGGAAGAATTTGTCATCTCCAGTAATAGTGATGGGTCCCTTTTTATGGGAATCCTGGGACTCCAAATTAAAGCCCATGGCAGCTGGCATCTGCTGCAGCAGAGCATGATGGGAGGACCTCTTGTTATAGGAGGAGAGAAGTGAGCTGGTTTCACCGTCAATCGTAAGCCCCTTTCAAGGGAACAACCTCTGCCATTATAAGCGCAGGAGGGAATGCCCTCCTGTCGGTGTCTGTTGTGGTGACGGAGGGGGGGACCTGGTCAGCAAAGTCGGTAGCCAATGAATGGGTCCCTTCAGCAATATAAATGTGGCATCAATAGGGAAGTCCTTGTCAGCGAGAATGAAGAAGGCAGGCTCATGAGAGAAGCACTGTCCAAGGTGCTGATGCCACTTGAAGAGGGTGGTCATGATCGCACTGGTTGACATCAGGCTGAAAGGGTCCTTCAACTACAAAAAACATACCACCTGTAGTTGGCTTGGTAGCACCTAAGTGAAGCCTTGATCATATTGTCTGACAGTTGAGAGCTTGAGGTCAATGGCGGGGAGGACCCCAGTGATGACAGCAACATACTGGCCATATAGGTCTAGTAGTGCAGAAGCCAAGTCCAGACCTTGGTGTCAGGGTTACGGGTGACAGCCAGGGAGGCTATGAGTTGATGATTTAAACTGGCAAGTAGGGCGATCAGCGGTGGGGCATTACAAACAACTACACTAAACCCTGTACATAAAGTGGTTGATAGACACAAAGACTCTGGGAGAGTATTGCTAGCCAGTGCAAGAAGTATGGGTAATAAAAAGGCTGAATTAGAACATTATTTGTATAAACAGCAGATCCATATCTGCACCATAACAGAGACCTAGTGGAAGGAAGAATATCAGTGGGATAGGAATATAAATGGGTATAGTTTGTTTTGTAGGGAATGAAAAGACAGAAAGGGAGGTGGTATGGCAATAAATAAATATATATATATATATATTTTTTTTTATTTCATTATTTAACCAGGTGAGACACACTAAGCTGAAAGCTTTTTTACAGGTGCAACCTGGGAGCACAGGGAAGTTAAGTGACTTGCTCAGGGTCACACAGTATGCAAGTGGAAGCTGTGGGATTCAAACCCAGGTCTAGTCTGCTGGATGTCACCAGATTTGCAGCTCAGAGCCTTAAACCACTGCGCTATACTGCCTATATATGTTTATGTATATCCAATGACACAAAGGAAAACCTCATTTTATTACACAAAAATGGTCTAGAGCAGGTATGGATCAAAACATTACCTAGCTGGTGGGGAAAAAATCATCCTTGGCCTAATATATAGGCCACCATCACAAAGCAATGTGCTAGATCTTTTAATGTTGGATGGCTTGGATAGTCTAGATAGCAAAGACTCACTCTTATTACTTGATGACTTTAATATGCCTAGAATAGATTGGGTCAGGCTGCAAGATACAACTGTTTCAGAAAAAATGTTTCCTAGACTCCACTGGCAAGTTGAATTTGGATCATCATGTGAAGACAGCCGACACAGGGGATCTCATATTAGACAGAGACCTTAGTAATTTGGAGGGACAAATACAAATTACAAAACTAGTATGACTTTGGGAGGTAGTGATCATAATACAGTATTCTTTGAAATTCAGAAAATGAACCACACAGTGACTGGTGCCACGGAAATTAAATGTTTTAATAAGGATAACTTTGTTGGGATGAGGGAGGTGCAAAATAGATGGGACTGGAAGTCTACTTTTGAGGGTAAGGATCATAATGAGGCATGGAACATAATCAGCCAAAATAAGCCAACTCATGGACAGATTTGTACCTGAGATAACTAAATATAACAAATTTGGTAAGGTTCCAAGATGGTTTAACAGGGGAGTAAAGATTAGGGAAAAACATAAGGCATACAAAAGGGCCAAAATGTGCAACAGTCCATCTGCATGGGATACATTAAAGTACGCAGCTGACTGCAAATTAGGTGGTCCATGTAATACTTCCTTTGAAATCTGTCAAATTCAGGATGATTTAGACAAGCTTTCCTGAAGAGTGGATGAATGGGAAATGCACTTTAACATTAGTACCAGTAAGTGCAGTGTAATGCATTTTGGCATATACAACCCAAAACATGAATATTTTCTTTGTGGGAAACTGTTAAGTAAATCACAATATGAAAGAGATTTTGGGGTTACCATTTCTGACAATTTTACATTTATAAACAGATTACTGACCTCATTATTAAAACTAATAAAACATGGTGGGATATAAAGCAAAACATAAAGTCTAGAGATCTATATTACTGCCATTATATAAGGCATACATTTTTCCACATCTATACTTTGCATCACAACTTTGGTGTCAATATCGGAAGGGTGAGATTGCACATATTGAGGACGTACAAAGGAAAATTACAAAACATATAAAGGGCGTTGGTGATATTAGTTATCAGGATAGGTTAGACAAACTTCGACTGATATCACTGGAAACTGGAAGACTGCATGTTGCTCTGTTGTTTACATGGGATGTTCTTAAAGATCAGTACTTAAAGTCTGAAGTGGGACTTGATTTCAAGCAAATAGTGGTGGAAACCAGAAGACATCTTTTGCAACTTGCATATCCCATGTTCTGGTCGATGAGGCAAGGGCACCTTTTCTCTCAGAGAGTTGTCAGGCCTTGGAACTTGCTTCCCTTGGAGGTAGTTATCAGTGAGTCCAAATCCACATTCAGGAATAGGCTTGATAGCAAGCCCAGTGGCCCTGAGGGTTGAGGCGTTGGATGTCACACCTTGCGCTATGCTGGCGACCCAGGTACAGGAGTGAGCTCGGGTACCAGGGGTCAGCAGGGGAAGGAGAGGATTGAGCATCTGACGGACTGCTCTCCTCTCCCGGTGCTTTAAGGGTATAAACAGGGTTGGTACAGAGGGTATCTTTAACTTAAGAAAGAATGGAGGGTACAACAAGGGGGGCATAGCCTGAATCTGGTGGGGGGAAGATTCAGGAAGGAAATGAGGAGCCACTTTTTCATTGAAAGGGTGGTGAAGGGGTGGAATTAATTGCTGGAGGAGGTAGTTGTGACAAGGACAGTGGTCAGTTTCAAGGGGGGGTGGGACAGGGTAAAGAAGAAAATTGGGATGGGAGGTGGCATTACTGGGAACTGGAAGGGGGAAGGAAGTGGAATGGTGGTGAATGACTCCAAGCAGAGTGGGAGGGGCAGCGCCAGGGAGTTGAATGAGCTGCGCAGTCGAGCAGACTCAATAGATCACTATGGCCTGTTTCTGCTGGCAAATTGGTATGTTCACATGTATGTTTGTATGTAAGGGGGGACAAGGGGAAATTAAGGAGTAAATCCCCCCCAGTACTGAAGCACTATGATGGCTCCCAACCAAGAAGGGGGATAGGGCAAGACCAGTATATCCATCAGTGCTGGCAAAGGGAGCACAAACTATGTTTAAATAAAAAAGGAAGGAAAAATGAGCACCGTTAACAACACTGATCATGATTTCCAAATGTCCATCATGCAACAGTCTAACTTCATCTGAATGTCAGACTTGATCTACGGTAACTTGTGCACTAAAATAATGCATATATCACTGCTATGGTGAAAGCTGCCAGATATTCTAGAAATTGTGGGAGTAGCCTGGGATGCTTTGAAAATACGGCTCCAACATTTTGGCACATTCCAGCAGATGCAGACACAGGCATTTCCACCAGCATTTAGTCCTTTGAAAATCTGTTCCATTGTGTTTCTCTGTTTTGATGGTAAGCATTAGTAATGTGTTGATATCAACTTCCCAAGGGGAACCTAGGCATTTTCCTAAACATTATTTTACCCTGTGTCTGGCCAACCTATTGATATAATGTGAATTTTATATTGCTATTATATATTTGCTGTTTATAGTTTCACCTGTATTATGTTTTGCTTTTGACCTTTACTATAATGTCATTATTTTCATTGTAAACTTCTGGGTTATACCTGAAAATAGGCATTTCTTTTATAGTGTACCAACCTGGTTAACAGAAACTAAATAATTTTATATAGTAGAGCAGCTAAGTCAGTTTAGTCCTATGCATTATGAGAATGGACACTGCAATAGCAAATGAAATATGGGCACAGCACAGATACTACTGTAGCTCTTACACTTGTGCTTCTTAGTCTGCTTGCGATGGCTACATGTCAGTTCACTCCAGACAGTTGGCTCCTCGAGAAATCGCTCTAGACAAGTCACTCCATCGACAAAGTCATCCCTGAGAAATTTGTTCTCCAGCAATTTGCTCCCATAGTATAAAATATTATAAAAACTCCTGGTGGGCACCATTTCACTCACTGGAAGACCCAGTATGCCTGTGGCCATTAAAAGTACCGGTTTTACTGTAAATCTTGTGTGACTCGATTGTGATGTATAGAGGGAGCAAACTGTCAGGGAACAAATTTGTCAGGGAGGCAGTTATTGACAGAGTAACTTGAATGGCATGAATTGTCGATTAGAGAACTGTGAAGCAAATTGATGTGTCACCACTTGCAACTGTAGTTAGACAAAGTGGGATATCATGTCTATTTCAGAATGTTTTCAAGTTTGTTTTATTGTCAAAATGAAATACAGCTATTTGAGCCTAGACTTATTTACAAATACGTCCCAGGGAGTGCAATATGTAAATTCATTGGCCAACAATTTTCAGCAATGACATTTCATGGGACATTTGGATGCCTATTGTGCTTGGAGCCAGTTATAATGTTTTGTGCCTCCTGGCAAGACACTCCTAGAACCTAAAAGTATCTTGGACTTCTCCTTTCATCTGATCTGCTTTATGCTGCATAATTAAAGCCACATTTATAAGACCATACCCTACAATTTTACAACTAGTAACAGAGTGATAGCTGGACTACTGCGTCTCTTTTCATGAGTAAAGTATTTCCCTGCTGTATTTCTTCTTATGTCCTTAAAACCTTCAACTCCCTCTGCAATACTGGATTATTGATCATATCTCTTTTGCCTTTTATAAGTAAGGCTGTACAGGTAATACACCAGCCAAACCACTACAGAATAGCTAAAGGTTTAGATATTGCATTTATCAAATATATCTGATGTTACCTCACATGCTGCTTTCAGATGCCACTCTGCTCCGGATTTGCAGGGAATTCACACTATACAAACTATTTTTAACTGAAAGGATACTGTAGTATCTGTATAACCTTATTTATGAGTACCTGCCTATCTAAAAGCTTCCAAGGGACATTGTTTACAACAAATTAGGTTGTTGAAAGACGTTAGTGTGACCCTTTGTTTTTTTATAACAGCTTTATTAAAAAAGTATGAATATGGAAAACATACAAACTGTAGGATAACAAGAAATATGAATACTGAAGTTTCAGATCAAAATATAGAACATTAATACAGGGAGGATATCAAATACCTAGTAACTTAACCATAAATAAAGAAACATACAAGCAAATATAAATTTCAGATAAAATACCAAACCATGGAGTATCTAATAATGGCTTTAAAACTACAGACAATAACAGAACCTCTAAAGCAAGGCATGGAGAGAAAAAAACAAAACAAAAACCACACTATGTGAAGGGTTCCCAGCATAGCAACAGATTGCCGACTGATGCTCAAACCCGAAGACCTAAAAGATTTATGGAACAAACTCTGCGTCTGTTTGCAATTTGTAGAGCACCCAGTGTCTCCAGGTCTCCTCAAAGACCAGCATAATATTTAAAAAATAATGTGTACTTTTTTCAAGCTGATATATAGTGTCTACTAATGCTACCCATTGAGGGACTGAGGGGAGCTGGATCTGGAGCCATAGTTTAGTGATCACTTTTTTCACACAAAGTAAAAGAATCAGCAGAAGCTTTATATGCCTACCCTAAATATTTGAAGTAGCAGGTGGTATATGTAATAAAACAAATGTAGAGGAAAGAGGTTGGGTAATGTCAAACATTGATTCCAAAACAGTTGAAATAGCCTTTCAATAAGGTCATAAAAGAGGACAAGTCCAAAAACATGAGAGTGATCAGCCTTTATCTTACCACAAGCCTGCTAGCAGGCCCCTGCCTCCACCCCCAGATATTTTATGGAGACTACTGGGGTCTTAAAAACTCACATCTGACTTTTCCAAGCAAACATTTTTAAATAAAGGGCCATCAAAAGCTTATATAGTGTGTGGTAGAATGCAGTTGAGCATGGAAATCCATGCTCCCAACAGCGTTGTTGCGCTTGCCTCAGTGCGTCACTATCTTGTTGTGCTGCACTGAGTACGTCACTGGTGCAGCACAACAAGATCAAATGCATTCGAGCATGCGCAATTGAGCGGTCCACAGCGATGCAGAAATCGGCGAACTGCTACACATCCCGAAGTAAGCCTTATTTTAAGAGGTAGACTTGTTTGGGGGATCACGGAGTGCTGATTATGCTTGCCTATACACTATAAAATATTGTGTATAAGCAAGCATACACAAATAAGGCAGTTGTTAGATCTCTAGTTACCACGGAAATCTCTCGATCACAGCTGCCTTGTTGTGTATGCTTGCTCATACACAATCCTCTATATGTTTGAAGGGAGTATTTCGTCCACAAGGTAGGGTCACAAGAAATCTGCAGTTCCTTTTTCCATTGGTTTAAAATGGAATGTGTTGAGTCCTTTGACTTATCCCGAAGAAATGCATATAAGCAGCCAATCAGATGTTCTTGCAGGCCCCAATTGATAAGAAAGAATCAAGGCTGTCAAAGCTGGCCATGAGGCACTGACATTAAGGAGATAGCGTATAAATGTATGCATGAATCTGTAAGTACCAGTAATGATCAGAGACTGGTAGAGAATATATGTAGCCCATAGGGGGTGCACCTCCTGAGAATCTAAAAGCTGATGTAAATAAATTAAACCATGCTGAGCCCAATGTTTTAAAAAGGAATCCAATACATTAAACAGATTAGTCCGGGCCCATGCCAGAGCATTCAGAATAGGCACCTCGTCTCCCAAGAACGTTGTTCGGACCGAATGCCACACACAAAGTGTCATCTCTGTATAGTGGAAAAAGTCAGAAAAGGGAAAATCATCTGGGGGTGATGAGCATAATATGCAACCAATATCATGAAGATCATTGAGAGTAAATTCTATATCCTTAAGCTTAATAACTGGGTGAGGTTCAAAGACAAAATAAACATAGTTGGGAATCTAATGCATATAGGTATAGATTAGACAAATTTATCCCAACCTGGGCAGGGTCAAGGTGTAATAAAGATAATCTGATTCTGGGTCTGTGTCCCTTCCATAAGAGACAAGATATCAGTCTGTACCAATCCCTAACATAGTACCTAGAGGGATAGAGTGTGTGAGTTTGCAAGGAAAATAATATCTTCAGTAGTAAATTCAAACGAATAACTTCTGCTCTCTTTAAGAACGTTAAACCTAAGTTTGACCAGTGGTTCAAATCCTCTACCACTGCCACTGTCAAGGGCTCATAGTTAAGCAATTCTGAATGATCCGGGGATTTAGTTAAATATAGGCCATGGTACAGTATTTCAGAGAGTTATGATTCCATCAAATATTAAATAAGTCTTTGATATAGTGAGGGGTGGTAATTAAAAGCTAGTACCTCTGTTTTATTCCTATTTAGATGAAAACCGGCTACATTATCAAAACAGGCCAGAATTTCAAAGACAGTCTGAAGGGATTCTGTAGGATCAGTAACAGTAAGCAAAATAGTGTTGGCAAACAGGACTATCTTATAATCTCACTTCCTTAAAAGAATACCCTCTATATTAGAAGAGCACCGTATATGGGAAGTTAATGGCTCTATATACAGAACAAACAAAACTGGTGAGAAAGGGCATCCTTGTAGGGTGCTTCTCCTTAAAACAAAAGGTTGTGAAATAATTCCATTAATGTTGACAAAGGCAGAGGGGGAGTGATAAAGAGACTGTAACATGATTAGAAATTCCGAGGGGAAGACAAATGCCTTAAATTGGCCCATAAAAATGTCCATGACACATGACTGAAGGCCTTCTCCACATCCAAGCTGGCCAGGACCAGGGGTATAGAACATTAATGGGCATAGTCTAGAAGTAATAATGTTCAATGAACATTATAATGAGCTTGCTGTTGCGCATAGACCCTGCCTGGTCCAAGTCAAGCAAGGAGGGAGGGAGAAGACCTTCTAAAAGCCCAAATAGACATAAATAATTTAAAAATAAAATTCAGTATAGAAGTAGGATGATAGGAAGTTGGTGTAGTGGGATCTTTACCTGGTTTTGGAAGGGCCGTTATAATGGCATACTGCCAAAAGGGTGGTGGAGTATCCCCTTCCTGGAGACAGCAAAAGAGATGAAGGAGCAGCGGAGTAAAAAGGGTACAGAGTGAAGGAGTTTTGTAAAATGCTGAGGTGAAACCATGGAAACCTGGACATTTACCTGTTTTGGCTAACTAAATACCCTGAAGAACCTAATCCATATTGATAGGAGAAATTATCACCCAAGCTTGCACAGAGGAGAGTGTGGGAAGATAAGCCTATTGTAGAAATAGTTCAATTTACTGTTCTGATGGCAGAGGCCCTTTGGGAGTATAAAGGGTAGAACAATAAGTCTGAAATATGTTCGATATCAGCTTCATGATGGGTAAATAGGCCTGTTTCTGGGTGGTGGAGCTTAGTGATGGTGGCCTCTACCTTGTATGCCCTAAGGCACGTGGCTAATGTGCAAGCACCACAAGCACCACCCTCATAATACCTTGTCTAATATAGAAAAGGACAGACTTTACCTTTTGATCAAGAAGCTTCTGAAGCTGAGCCTTAGTTTTCAATAGCTGTGCATGAACTGAAGTATAACCTTGCATTAGAAACAGTTGTAAAGTATGTACTGTATAATGTAGTTCCTGCAATTTATGTTCATATGCCTTGTGCATAGCTGAAGCATGAGCTATAACTGTACCACAAAGGACAGATTTATGTGTGTCTCATAAAATACTAGGGGTTATATCACCAGTATCATTGTCCATGACAAAGTGAGAAACTTGGTTCTCTAGCTTTGTA
Source organism: Neoceratodus forsteri (assembly GCA_016271365.2). Lineage (NCBI taxonomy): Eukaryota > Metazoa > Chordata > Ceratodontiformes > Ceratodontidae > Neoceratodus > Neoceratodus forsteri. The sequence goes on from CM028133.1 coordinate 784,721,109, forward strand.
AGAAGCTCTTGATCATGTAGGAGGCCTGGGTGCAAACACCAAGTAGTTTGGGGCTTATGTTTCCCTAAAGAAAAAAGAGCACTCAGTTGAGTGTGGTCAGAGGTATAACAGGCTGTGCTGAACATGTGGACTATTCACATGCTCTGTTGTCATAAAAAGATAATCTCATCTGGCATAGCTACCATGTTGAAATGAATGTGTACAATCCCTTTGAGAAGGGTGGAGGTGATGCCAGGTATCAAGGATGCCTAGTTGACGAAGGGTGTTTCGCAAAATACTTTTGGGCTGCAGAGGATTGACAAGACTTTGGGTTGGCGTCATCTAAACTGAGATTGAGTGTAAAATTCAAATCCCCTTCCTAAATAAATTGCTCATGCAAACATCAGAGAAATAAAAAAAAAAAGGAAAGGACCCTACGATCCATACCGGGAGGAAAATAGGTATTTACTAGTGTAAGAGGTCTCTTGTATAAAGTACCCATGACAATAACGTAACGTCCTGCAGTATTAGCTTCATATATATGAGTTTCAAATGGTATTCCATGCTGAAGAAGGGTCAGGACTCCCCTTCTATGATCAGATTTATGGGAGGAAAAATAACCTGACTAAAGCCTAGCTTTAAATATTTTTATGTTTATCAGGAGACATACGAGTCTATTGAAGAAATATTATGTTGATGCGTTGTTGCTGGAAAGACTGAAGAAGACTGTACCATTTAACTGTGTTACAGTATGTGCCCCATTTACATTGTAGGATAACACTTTGGAAAAGGATTCCACGGTGAAATAAAAATATTACATAATATAATTAACAAAGCGCAGCCCAAAACGAGAACTTTCAACTTCGGACCACCTCCTAAATGAAGTAATACCCATGACTTGCTTAGTGTTCCAATACAGTAATGTCCTGAGAAAGCCTGTGATAGTGGTCCATCCCTTGAAAAGTCAATAAAATAATATACAAGCCATAGATGATAATATACAAGCCACAGGCAGAAGCCAACATATATGTCAGACAGTATACCATATTAAGAGACAAGAGAAACCACGATGAACTTCCAAGGTAGGGAGCAGTATAATACTCACAGCTCCTTGGTAATGTCTAAAGGTGTAAAGATGTTAAAGGGGGTTTATTGGGGCCAAGCCCATGCCCCCAAGGTTCGTTCTGAACCTGGTCCAGAGCTAAGATAGTGAGAAATACTATGGCCAACAGAGCATCCATCCCCAGTACCATACTGATAAATCAGTATGGGATTGAGGGGCAGGAAAATGCAGAACTTAAAATCCCAAAGCTACCTGGTTCCATCGGTTCACTAGATACGGTTTCACAGAGGCTCCCCCCATATATCCAAGACCCCAACAAACCTAAAATATAAGTATAAAATCTACCAGAAATAAATCGATCATAATGATGTTCAAGCAATCAATGAGGGAGCCTGCATCAAAACAGAAACCAGAGGTAAAAGAAACATCCTAATAATGTCCTTGATAGGCCAAGGGAGGAAAATAAAAACATACATTTTTAATGAAAAGGATAAAGTGCCAACTGCAGTACATTCCCCGATACTGTATAACCCCTCCTAATTACAGCACTGAAACCCTGGAAAAAGAATAAGATAATAGATGTAGGGCCTCCCATAGTTTTAACAATCATGAGTAAGAAGCTATTGTCCCTTAAGTAAAAAAAACAAACAAAAAAAACAAACATTTTTACCAATATCCCAAACGTAAGTTTTTTTTTTTTTTTTTGTGGTATTACAAAATATGTTATGGGGCTGAATTTCTAAAGATCTCCCCCAAAAGAAAAAATAAGACTATGAAAAGAAAAGGTCATGGGTGAAAAAAAAAAAAAAAGACAAGACTGGAAGTAACAATAATGCTATCTCAACCATCGAGGACGATATGAGTCTCTAATAATGAAAGCTTGTATTGAGGCTACCAGACAAAAATGGAAGTAACAGTAATGCCATCTCAACCATCTAGGATGATACGAGTCTCTAATAATGAAAGCTTGTATTGAAGATACCAGAACAAACTATAATTAATAAAAATAAATATATCTGAACCAGCCTTCAGTAGTCAATCAAAATCATATATGAAAAGCTAGCAGTGTGACTGCAGAACTGTATAAGGGCAAGCCTGCCTAATATTGAATAATAATAATAAACAAAAAAGAGGAGGAGAACAAGGGGAGAATTATAGCTAAAAAAAAAAGGAGTAGATGTCAGAGAGGCCCAAAGCCACAATAACTTATCTCTAACCCCCACTACAACATAAACATTATTCTTTAAAAAAAAAAGGGGGGGGGGCATATTATATGTAAGCAATAAGACACAGTGAAGTGTGGTTCTAGGGACATGGATATGTTGTTCATCCACACTCATTGGCAGGTATCCTTGCCGCTTTAAATCTTGCCGGAAGGTCTTCAAGCTTGCTCCTCCTACCCACCCGGGTGGTATAACTCTCGGCTCCGCCCCATGACGCCAGATCTTCCTTACCGCTTGGAAGCTCAGGTTCCCTCCTTAACGCTCTGCGTTTGTGACTGGTTCCTATTTCTCCGTTTGCGGATTTAAAAATAAATTTTGCGAAAAAGACTTCAGTCTTCTATCCCTCGCGGCTGCGATGGACAAATCGACTCCCGGAGTTCGGAGATGCCCATGCGGGGCAGAAGATGTCTCGGGACGGATCCACACTCCACGTGTGTCTACTGCTTAGGCCTTGAGCACGACCCGCGAGGCTTGGGCCTGTGTCATCTTTCTCGGCCTACGTCCTCGAAGACCGTGCTGCCCGATTGCAACTGGGCCGTCCCGAGGAGCGTTTCCCTCCGGTGAAGTCCAAGGAGGCCCGGTTGGCGGTGTCCGCGGCGGCGGGCTCGGCGGATCAGCTCGAGCGGATGGTCGCCCTCGAAGAGGAGGCGGCGCGGGCCGTATCTTCCTCGGCCGCGGCATTTATCCCGCTCTCTCTGGGTTCTTCCTGCACGGCTTCTTTTAAGGAGCTTTGTCTGTCCCTCTCCACTAAAGGAGAAGGGCCTGCGTCTGCTGGACCTTATTCTCGGTCCAAAAAGAGGGACAGGGGTAAGTCCCTCCGTCGGCCTCTTGGGGAGCGAGGAAGGTCCCTCTCCCGGGCACGTCGACCGTCGGCGGATCGACTGCTCGGCTTGACCACTGGCCTCCACGGTGTCCCGTCAGGTCAGTTGACCGAGACTCCCACCGATGAAGTCGATTTTTCTCGACCCATTGGACGGGCTGTCGCCTTTAGCAGCCGAGATTCCCCTCTCCCCGGTTCCCCCGGGAGGAGTTGAGGATCCCGTGGGCTCGCCTGTGCCTCCGGTTCCGGAGCCCTCGGATGGACCATCCGAGCCGAAGGGAGTGCCGGTTCCGGCCGACACCTCCCCGCACCGACCTCGGAAATTCCGGGACTCTCGGTCTCGGTCTCGGACCTCTTCGCGGTCCAGCCGATCCCACCGTCATAGGCGGTCTCGGTCTCGGCACCGCGGTAAGCGGCGTCGCCGCTCGTCCTCGTCCTCCTCCTCGGATGAGGGGAGGCTTCGGCGTAAATTACGTCGACGGTACGAGGACCTTATGTTGCAACAGCTCCTCCTGGCCGGGAATAAGCCACCCCGCCGCCTTCCCGGCCATTAATGGTTGTCACCGGAACGGCCGACACAACCTCGACTTATCCGAGGGCCTATACCCAGGCCGGTTGTTCGGCCAAAACCAGCTGCTCCACCGATTCCGGTGGAACCTCCGCCTCCACAGCCACCAATTGGGGCTCCGACCAAGGATTCTCGGTCGGCTAAGGGTCTACCCCATCGGCTGTCAGTTACCCTCACTCCCGACCGACCTCGGCAGGTGAAGGGTGGCTCAGGCCAGAGGCAGCTCTTCGAGGACTCTTCCGAGTCCGAAGATGATTCCTCCTTTTTCTCCGCGACTGGACTTGGAGTCTTCAGGAGGTCAGTCAATGGACGATAGCCCGTCGTCCTTCCTAGGACTGCTTCGGCTCATCTCGGAGTCTACCGGGATGGAGCTCGAACCCGTTTCCAAACGGGCCAGGTATCCCCTCACGGAGATTCTGGACCGAGGGGATTCTCCGACGGAGGCCTTTCCGGTGGCCGAGGCCATAGTGGGTCCGGCACTGGAGCTTTGGCAGCGCCCTGCTTCCTGCCCTGCGCCTTCGGCCAGGATGGCCAGGAAGTATCGCGGTCCCTACCGGTTCCTTGTCCGGTTTTGGAACACCCTCTGCTGAGGGTTGGTTACCGACAGCGTTTTCCGCGCGCCCGGCTGCGCCAGGATGTGGACAAACCTCCTGACAAGGAGTCCAAGAATTGGACTATGTCGGGCGAAAAGTCTCACGCTCGTCCCTCTCGGCCTTCGTCAGGCCAGTTCGGCCGTCCTCATGGCACATTTTCTCATGCCCTGTTGGGCTCCCTGGATGAGGTCATCCCTCATCTTCCCGCCGATCTGCAGACTACGGTTAAGCAGGTGCGGGACCCGGGCAGGGCAGTGGCCAAACAGCAGCTCCAGACTGCTTTGGATATAGGGGACTCATGTGCCAGATCGGTGGCGGCCGCAGTGGCTATGCGTCGGCGGGCTTGGCTGAGGATATCCACCTTTACTTCGGATACCCAGCACAAGTTGGCGGATGTTCCCTTTTTGGGGACTGACCTCTTCGGCCCTGGGGTGGAAGGTCACCTGCAGAGGATCGAGAAGTCCAATGCCACCTTGGACTCGGTCTCTTCCGCTCAGAAGGACAAAGGCCGCAAACCACAGCCTAAGCCCTTTCGTCCTTCTGTGCCCCTGGCGCCCCGGCCCAGCAACGTCCAGGGCCAGCAGGCTCGGCCTGGCATCCCAAACCCAAGCCGGGCTTCCTCTAACAGGAGGCAGGGAGGAAAGGCCCAGGAGGTCCCTCGGCAGTCCCTCCTCCAAGCCTGCCCAGTGGCGGGCTGAGGGGTCCCCCCATCCCCGTCACCTTACCCCTGGGTCCCCCCGTGGGGGGACGGCTCCGGCACTTCCGTTCCGCCTGGTCCGCTGTTACCACGGACAGGTGGGTCTTGGAGGTGGTGGGAAGAGGCCTGCCTCTGGAATTCGAGCAGGCACCACCCTTCAGAGCCGTCGCCCCTCGGGGGGCTTCGGGATCCCCAGCCTCACTGGCGGCTCGTCGAGCCGACATCGCTCTCCTCCTCCAGAAGGAGGTGGTAAGAGAGGTGGTGGACCCTCCTTCAGACCCAGGGTTTGTGTCCAGGTACTTCCTGGTTCCGAAACGGACGGGGGGCTGGCGCCCCATTCTCGACCTACACGACCTAAACAAGTTCCTAAGGTCTCGAACCTTCAGGATGGTCACTCTGGCTCAGATAATACCATCCTTGGAACGCGGCGTGTGGTTCTGCTCTCTGGACTTGCAGGACGCGTCTTTTCACGTCCCTATCCGTCCGTCTCACCAGAGATTCCTTCGCTTCCGAGCGGAAGGATCCCTCTTCGAGTTCCAAGCCATGCCCTTCGGCTTGTCTCCAGCTCCCAGGGTCTTCACCAAATGCATGGCAGTGGTGACAGCATTCCTGCGGCGCCGAGGGTCCGGTGTACCTTACCTGGACGACTGGCTGATAGCAGCTCCTCCAGGAAGGAGGCGGAGTGGTCCAGAGATCTGGCCTCAGGTCTGCTCTCAACTGGGCCTCCTTATCAACGAGGCCAAGTCGGAACTCGAGCGAAGCAGGTGATTCTATTCATCGGGCGCAGCTCGACTCTCTTCGAGCCAGAGCGGCTCCCGGCGGACAGGGCGAGGTTCTTTCCTCCTTTGCCCGATCATTTCTGGTTGGGCAATTCGCCCCTGCCGGGACTTCCCGCGCCTCCTGGGTCTCATGGCGGCCTGCACCAGCGTGGTCCGTTGGGCCCGCTGGAACATGCGCCCTTCAGTGGGGACTGGCCAGCCAGTGGTCTGGCACGCTGCGATCCCTTGGACCAGCTTGTGTCGGTGACACAGGGGATGTGAGGCCGCTCTCCAGTGGTGGACGTTCAGATCATTTGCAGGAGGGCATCCCGTTCGTCCGCCCAGCCACGGGTCTCTCTATCGACCGATGCCTCTCTGATGGGTTGGGGTGCCCATCTGGGGAACACTGGGCTCATGGCCTCTGGTCCCAGCGGGTCGATGCCACATCAACCTGCTGGAGCTCGAGCGGTCCGCCTAGCTCTCCGCCTTTGCTCCGTTCCTCCGGGGTCAAGTGGTCCCGGTCAGGCGGACAATACCACGACCATGTACTATCTAAACCGCCAGGCGGGATCGCTCCATGCTTCTATGCAGAGGCTCTCCGCATTTGGTCACTGCGCAGCCTGGAGGCGGATCTCTAGCCATTCACGTGGCAGGAGCTCCAACACCCTGGCCGATGCCCTGAGCCGGATAGGGCTGCATCCCACGAGTGGTCTCTCCTGCCGGAGGTAGTACAGCATCTGTTCTCCCTTTGGGGCACACTCAGGTGGACCTGTTTGCCTCCATGGAGAACGCAAGCTGAGTCTGTTCCATGCCCGCCCCTCAGCAGGGCTCGCTGCAGGGGATGCCTTCTCGAGGCAATGGACCCGGGCCTCTTTTACGCCTTTCCCCATTTCCCTTGATCCACAAGGTGCTTCTCAAAGCGAGGAGGGACAAGGCAGGTGATTCTGATAGCCCCAGACTGGCCTCCAGTTCTGGTACCAGATCTCCTCAGTCTCAGCTCCAGGACTCCCGGCAGCTTCCAGCTCGCCGGACCTGCTCTCAGTCAATCAGGGAAGGTGTTCCATCCGGACCTTCAATCCCTGCACCCTGGCGGCCTGGTTCCTGGCTGCTAGAGTTCCAGGCCTTGGGTCTTTCGGCGAGGTCCTCAATGTAGTTGGCGTCCGTGAAGTCGACCAGAAAATGCTATGCCTTCAAATGGAAAAGGTTTTCCATTTGGTGTCAGGACAAGGGCTTGGACCCTTCCTCCTGTTCCTTGGCAAGCATCTTGGACTATTTATGGTCCCTTTCTAGTCAAGGGCTTAGGTCGTCGACCCTAAGGGTGCACCTGGCAGCCATCTCTGCTTACCGAGCGCGGGCGAGCAGTCGATGGCAGGAGAAGGTGGTCTGGCGCTTTTCAAAGGCCTTGATCACATTTCCTCCAGTGGGAACCCCCACCTCGTGGGATCTACTGCTGGTACTGGCAAGCTCATGGGCAAGCCATTGAACCTATGCACAGGTGTGCTCTCTCACCTGTCGTGGAAGACCGCCTTCTTGGTGGCTATCACGTCAGCCAGAAGGATGGGAGAGCTCCAGGCTCTCCATCGAGTCTCCTTACCTGGTCTTCCACAGGGACAAGGTTGTCCTGCGCCCCCACCCGAAATTCCTTCCGAAGGTGGTGTCGGAGTTTCACCTTAACCAGGTGTTGACTCTGCCGGTGTTCTACCCCAATCACACCTCGGAGGCCGAATATAGGCTCCATACTCTGGACCCTAGAAGGGCGCTCGCTTATTATAAGGAGCGCACGGCTGAAATTCGGGGAGAGGTTCGCCAGCTGTTTGTCACCTACGCTGAAGCCGCATCTGGCAGACCTGCAGCCAAGCGGACGATAAGCAGGTGGGTAACCTCCTGCATAGATCTCTGCTATAAGTTGGCGGGCATGGAGCCTCCCAGAGGGATAAGAGCTCATTCTACCCGCCATACTGCTGCAATGGTGGCTGCTTCCAGGGACGTCCCTATCCAGGAAATCTGCAGGGCTGCTACCTGGAAGTCAGCGAACACCTTCATTACCCACTACCACATCGACCTTGAGTCACGCCGGGATGCTGGTTTTGGGGCCTCGGTTCTCCAGTCTCTCTTTCCCAAGTAAGTATTAGGGGTGTGTCGTCTTGCCTCCCTCCTCCCGGAGAACTGCTAGGAGTCTGCCAATGAGTGTGGATGAACAACATATCCATGTCCCTAGAAATACAGGTTACTCACCTGTAACAGGAGTTCTAGGAATGGTATATGTTGTTCATCCACACGACCCAACCGACCTCCCCGGCTTCGACGCACAACCTGAGCTTCCAGCGGGCCAGATCTGGCGTCATGGGGCGGAGCCGAGAGTTATACCACCCGGGTGGGTGGGAGGAGCAAGCTTGAAGACCTTCCGGCAAGATTTAAAGCGGCAAGGATACCTGCCAATGAGTGTGGATGAACAACATATACCATTCCTAGAACTCCTGTTACAGGTGAGTAACCTGTATTTATGCCCCAGGTACGTTATGAGGCATGAGGTGCTTGCGTAGAGTGCCTTTAGTACCTGGGAAGTTCTCTTATCAGGCCATAACCCACACCTCAGAGTGTCTTATTACGCTTGTAAAATGGGCCCCCTAGTAATTATTTAAAAAAAAACCAAATAAATAAAAGGTCAGAAATATAAAATTGGTTTCATGGGTCAAAGAGTACAAAATAGTCCTCCTGTTAAATGAAGTGTTTACTGGGGCGTGGCTTAGCCTTCAACCAAGATGGCAGCATGATCTCCTAGCTCCCTGTCTGTGGGCTTATATTCTATGGCATCCTGCATCCAGGGGCTTACTTCACTATCTGAAGGCACAAGAAACATAAGAGGGACTTACCAGGCACACTGAACAGTCCTTATTTTCTTCTCATCGAACATGTACAGCATCTCCATGAGCTGTTCCTTTCCACCACGGCCTACAGTATGGCGTCCTCCTCTCCAGCCATAGCCGAACCTGCAAAGATGGAACAAATGTTTGCTCAGTTGCTGGCACAAATGACCCAAATGACATGTGCTCTAAATACCAATACCTAAACTCTGCAGGCCATCGAGACACGGATGTTCCATACAGAGAGGCATCTCAAGGCCCATGATGCAGCCCTGCAAGAGCTTATTGCCACAACTCGGGAACAGGCCCACCTTATACATTTTCTACAGGACAAGGTGGACGACTTAGAAAACCATAGCTGCCACAACAATCTGCAGTTCATCGGCTTCCCCGATGGAGCTGAACAGCAGGACACAATTCACTTCTTACAGGACACATTACCCCAAATTCTTGGCCTACTTCCCATGACTGTCCTGCATACTGAGCGGGCCCACCATTCTCTTGCTCCACTGCCTAAATCAGGAGAACACCCGTGCCCTATTTTAGCCCGCTTCCTGGACTTTCGACAAAAGGAGATGGTTACTGCAGCAGCCAGGGACAAAGGCTCCATCACCTGGAATGGCAACACTGTGCCGGTGAGATCTGGGAGGTCACGGAGCACCTTCAGTTGGGTGCTTCCAGCAGTGGTTGGGTAGCCTGTGTGGCTAGCAGGAGGGTTGGGCACTGTGCCATGTGTCTGCTAGTCACTGTCAATGTTTTATTGCGCAGGGGACCCGGCATCGGAAAGCAGTGCTGGTCCTGGAGCACCAGGAGGTGGGAGGGCCAGGCCCAGCCCATGTCATGACCCCGTGGTGGTGGATGGTGTAAGACTTGCTGTGGTGCCTGTATCTGTGGACTAGCATGGAGGACTGTGTGTATCGGGATAATGAGGGGGACCTGTGGGCCATCCATGCCCCCTCTAAGGTAGGTGGGCTGTGGCTGTGTGTGTGTGTGTGTGTGTGTGTGTGCGCGCGCGGGGGTGGGTGGCTGGCTCAACCATGGCGGGGTTATTACATGCTGCCGTGGCACTGATGTTGGTTCCCTCTGTGTGCTCTGCTCATTTCAGCATTATCGTGGCTCTGTCAGGTGGCTGGTACTGGAGGAGAGGGCATTCACGGATATAACCCCCCGAGCCAACACCATCCACCAGCCCAAACCTGCCCATGGAGGAGGACTCAGATTGAGGGGAGCACCTGTCCTTCCACCCCCCCCCGGGACTGTTGACCCTGTGCAATTATTGCTCCCATTTGTTCTGTGTTGTATGTCACAGTAAAGGACATTTGCTTCTTACCCCGTCTCAATGTCTGGTTCCTCGCCCTGGCACAGTGTGCACGGGCGGGGGCGGTTGTGTGTGTGTAGCTTTGTGTACTGCATTTCCATTCCAGTACCTTCTGCCATGCCCGTGTCTGTGCTGCCTGCATGTTGGCAGGGATGCTGTGCTAATGGTGGCTGTTTGGGCCTAGTTGTTGCAGGTGCACGCCGGGACATGGATGGTGCCTGTCACATGAGCCGGCGCCCTCACCGTGCATTGCGTTAGTGCATGCATGGTGGCGTGTGTGGCTGCCAGTCCCTAGCACCCTGTGGGCTGCTTTACTGGGTGCTCATGACTGTGTGTGCATGGGTAGGCTGCTTTCAGGATGTATAGTGTGCACGCAGGGCAGCAACGTGCCTTTCCAACATACCATGCATTGTGCATGTGTGTCTGCTGTCCCGCACGTCCTGCTTCCATGGGCCTGCCCCTCCACTGCTGCACATCCACCTTGGCCCACATGTTTGTGTGGTTGCACGGCGCTATGCGCTGTTGGTGTATAACACTCTGTGGTGGCTTCTGCACACTTTACACATCTCTGCCTGTGCTCAGGGCTTACGTGGGGTGTATAGCACCATGTATCCTTCATGAATAGGCCCCATTATGTCTTTGGAAGCTACCTTAAATTTAGAAGCACAACATACTGTTTTTAACAAGCCTATGAACAGACTTTTATGTGGTGGTGGAAAAGTGAAACTGCTACTGCAAGATATTGCAGACAGTGTGATTTTGACAAACACAGAAAAACTAAGAATATTATTTGCTACATTAAAAGAATGCATCGGTGGAGAAGCAGGTCTGAATTTTTATTTAAAAGATACTGCCATGATCGTTGGCTTGTTAACAGAGGACTGCATCTATACTGGGATTTGAAAACTGCGCTTCACTGAGTTGATTGTGGTTGGGTTTCAGCACTGAAACAGGTCAGACTTTACAATGATGAATGTTTAGGGCTTGTGGAGGAACGGTGGAGTTACACACACTGTGTGATATTTTTTTTAACTTTCCGTCTTGGTGCCACCACTCTTCCAGTGCAGATGTTGTCATTCTGTCAGCAAGAGAGCGGTGGCACGCATTGATTTTATTGTGTGGTGCGGTTTGGTTGGCACAAATAGTGCCTATTGTATGGTTATGTTTTGATAATGACATGGCTGGAAAAGGCCTTCAGTCAATCTGTTTCAGGATTTTTTTTTTGACTACTTTATAAGTCATATTAACATGGTCAGCAAAGGACAGAATTCAGTGTATACAAGGGTTGGGATCATCACCGTGTAAGCAAAGAAAAGGGGGCAAGAATCTTTACAGAATTTAAAATTGCACACTCAGGTCTGAAGACTGAGACAAGGGCTCCCAGGAAAATAAAGGAATAATCTTTAGCACTATGTCAAATAAAAGGGAAACGCACTTGAAACATGGAGTTAAATATAGAATATAAGCACTAACTGTAAGTTCTTAACAAGTTCGTCAGACCAACCCATAGAAATACACAACACAAGCTCAGAATAAGCTGTATCTAACCCATTAACAAATATCTATCCACTACACAGGGATTCAACTGGTAAATAAATTAACAAATCAAAACAGACGGAGAGGACCGAAGAGAAATTGTACATTGACTAAACCAGGTTGTGACCGCGGATAATGCAACATATAAGTAAACCCATAATGAAAGCTATTTGGAAGTGTCCTAGCGATAGAAAGAGTGAAGTAGAGATTTAATTACATTTAATGTTTGCTCTATATGTCTTTTTTTACCATGTAGAGAGGTCTTTGCCCAAGTGTCCTTGCTGTACAGCCTGTTTTTCCCAGGAATTAGTCTGGTCCGTGGGCTCCTCTGTGGGATCATACTTCTATAAATGTAGCTCCTGTGCAGCCTCTTCTGGGCCTTCACAGTTTCTAGCACCATATGGAAAAAAATATGTAGATGAGCCACACAGAGGGCTGTGTACTTTATGTTATGTGCTTTAAGCAGTCTCAAGACTGGGGCATATGCTTTCTGCTTGGCTAATAAAACAGAAGAGTAGTCGTCAAAATAGATTTAATGCCCCTTATAGGTTATAACCCCCTTTCACCAGGCTCTCAACAATAAGGCATGCTTCACAGCAAACTTGCAGAAGCATAGAAAAGTGGAAAGGGGGCGCGAGGCAGATCGAGAGGGCTTGGGTTGTAAAGCTTGATGTGCTTCCAGGGGCAAAGGACAGAGGTCTGCCACATCCAGTATTGATGGTAAAAATGCGTGAGGAAATGAGAGCATATCGCCCCCTTCCTCTCCTTCTGGCACACCATAGACACGAATATTGTTTTGCTGTGAACAGTTCTCTAAGTCCTCATAGCGGTCCACAAGGGTTTGGTGCTCTTGCATTAATTTTAATATAACCTGCTACACACGGTTGACCCAGGTGTCAGTGTCCATGGTGTGCTTTTCCAAGTTGCATACTTTGGTATCTAATGCCATTACTTTATCCCTTAATCCCTTGTGCATTGCCTGAATTTCAGTTTTAAACTCCTGGAGCTCATTCAATATTGCCATGTTTGGGGAGTCACATGACATGCTGCCGAGAGTGAACGCACCTCTCGAACTCTCCGGCCCCTGTGCTGTGCTTTGATATTCTTTATTTTTCAAGTCAGTCTTCCGATTTACAAGGCATCTGTGTGTTACTGAATTTGTCTTACCTGTGCCACTTACTCCTGTGCCGTCCAGATGTGGTGATAATGGAGGCATATGTGAAAAGGGCTTCACCGCGCCACACACCACTGACGACTTCCGAAAGGGATAAAGGCCCTAAACAATCTAAGGCATGGGCCGACCATCTACTTGGCCTAGCTCCTCTCCTGTGGCTCTTTTGGAGGAACACTTTCTGGTGGAATTTAAAGGTAAAGGATACCTTACAATCAGTCACTGAGGAACAAGCACAGTACTCCACATAAGTGGAGTTTGGGTCAGCACCAATAGTTAAGCAGTCAATGGACTGAAGTCTAAGTTGATGAACATAGAAAAACTTTATTTTTTGGAGGCACTTAGTTTTAAAGGCATTAGTGACACTGGCTCGCTGGCCACTCTGATTGGTTCTATCTGGATGGCTGGTATTGGTGACTTCAGTGATTTACTGTTATTTACTGGATGATTCTCGGCATCTTTGTGAATTGAAAATGTGTTGACTACATTTCCTTGAGGTTTTTTGATTATACTAGACTTTTAGTTTTTCAAGGAGCAGCAGATTGTTTATTTTTGAAGTTTGTTGGATGCTGCAAGAATGACAAAATTGATTCCTGTGCTCAGATTAGAATAGTGTGCAAAACTGAGAAATTTCGTTACACTAAATATTTTGCGAAATTTGCACATTTCACAAAATATTTCTCGGGTGTGAAATTTTGCCCAAAAATTGAATACTTTCACCCCAAAATTGTGAAATTTCACCCCAAAATGGTGAAAACTGCAGTTTGCAAACGAAACTTCGCCATTTTGGGGCGGATTTTGCATTTTGTGGCAAAATTTCATACCTTCACACCTCACAAAATATTTAGCAGGATGGCAGAATTTCGTGAAATGTTTTGCATGGCAAAATTGCTGATTTTGCAGCAATCTCACCAGCGAAATTTTATTTCACAGCATCTATAGATTAGAGGTCCCCCTCACTTGGATTCGTTCTGATTTCTGATGGATTGTTGGGATTTCTCAGTAACCTGGAACTATGACTGTTTAACAGATCATTGCTTTTTATTTGATGGGGGTTCGGGTATTTATCTGTTTTTTTTATAACTATTAAATTGTTAGTGTTTTTGTTGGTGACCGTGGGGACGTTTACTTGACTCGTTTTAATAATGGGGTTTAAACATATTGCTATTGTTCTGTTATTTTTTAAGCTTGTGAAATTATTGAATGTTGTTTTCTATTGGTGTGCATGGGTCGGAGAGGCCTTGTAGGGCTACCTCCTAAACACATCATAGGCCAGGGTTTTTGGGGAGTGTGGTCACTTGGACCGGGGTAAAGTGGGTCTACTTTGTTTTGGTTATTTGGGGGGTATTGTGATCTGGTTGGAGGGAGGGAGGGAGGAAGGGCTATAAGTACCATGGTTACTTGTCTTCATTTTTTGGGAGGGGTTCATGATGGTCACTGTGGTGTCTCATGGGGGCGGGGATTCCACAGCACAACTTATTTGTGAGTTTGAGACTTGTTCCCTTCTTACTCCAGGCTTGGGTTTTGCTCCTGCTTACTTGCCCTTGGTATGAGTACTGTGTATAACTTTGTCACATGGTATATTAGAGGGGCCCAGGATAAATTAAAGCACTATATGGTCTTACACCACCTTAGGAAGCTCCATGTGGAATTTGCCTTTCTTCTGGAGACCCACATGAGGTGTGAGGATGCTTCCTATTTCCAAAGAGAGTGAGTGGGCCAGGCTTTTGGGGTGGGTACCAGTAATAAGAAAGGGGGACTGATTATACTGATCACCCAAAGAATCGCATTCCAGTTAATTCATGAATATTGGGACCCTGACGTGCGTTTTCATTTGATTCATAGCCATCTGTGGCTTACAAAAGTGTTACTGGGTTCTGTGTACAGCCCCAATGTCGACTTCCCTAAGTTCTTTTTCAATGTTGTGGCTAAATTAATTTCATTTGCCTGTTTTTTTTAGGAAGGGACTGGTATATCAAACAGACCTGGATAGGTCTGGTTTTCATAAGAAAGGTCTGTCCCCAGGACAGCAGGGTCTGAGGGAGCTGATGGATACAGTGGGTTTGATGGAACCCTGGCTGTTACTTCATCCCTCTAATAGACAGTACACATTTTATCCCACCACTCCCACCCCCACAGTACATCCTCTTGGATTGACTATTCTCTTATCAGTAAGGGCTCCCTTTCTGGTCTCATGTCCAGCAGCATTCAGCCCATGGTTGTTTTTGATCATGCACCAGTGACCCTGGCACATCATCTCCCTGGGTTGGAGGAGTGGGACAGAATCTGGTGCCTTAATTCACAACTTCTTAAGGACCCCCAGACTCTCACTACCGTACAAGATTTTTTTAAAACCTTTTTCTTACACAATGAATGTTCAGTTTTGGCTTTGGATGTTCTGTGGGGAGCTGCTAAATGTGCACTGGGGAATAAATGCATCAGGCTTTCCTCCAAGCACAATAAGCAGTGCACTGGAAAGATAGACCAATTGCTCATGGAAATTAACCAGTGCCTTTCCTCGGACACCTCCCCCTATACATGGCGTCAGCTTCATTCCCTTTGTGCAGAATACTTGACTTTTCTTCTTTTTTTTTCTTGGCCCTTCTCTGTACAAAAACTCTTTACTTGTGTAACCCCCAAGGGGCGCTACCCTTAGGGCTACTACCCCTGCCTGCCTCAACTGTGACAGGGTGAGGGGCCCAGATCTGTTGACGGGTGCCTCCACCCAGAGGTCGGGGTCAAAACAGTCAAGATTGACTCGGTCACAGCCCTCTGGGTTACTGCAACCCCCCTTTTGTCCCTCTAGTGGCTCACTCGAAGTAATGACAATACTTTTCCCTGGTTCACTTACCGCCTCGGCTCGTATCTCTCCACTCACTCCGGGGATGCCCTGGAAAGTAAGATACCGTTATTACACTTTCACTGTACAGTATATCCTCAGTAAAACACAATCCAGCCAGGATATAAGTGCAAAACAAACAGTCTGATTTATTTAAGGGGGGGAGATAACAAGGCCAGGGGGAAATCAAGGTGATTGGCTTATCATTATACTTATCTACCTAGAGCTCTGTGCACAGGCCTAAACCTAGTAATTACTGTCCCTGGGTACCCAAGCCCTAATGGCTAGTCCCTCGTGGCAGCTGGTTGGGGCCCTGACACAAATGAACCTTACTGTCCCGAACAGATCAGAATGAGCAGGAGGCTCGCTTAGTGCAGGCAGCAGTATACTGAAATGATTTGGTTTGTATTGCCACTTGTCTGAAAGATTACCAGGGAGCTACCCTGACCCAGTACTCACACCTCCAGCAGATAACCACTCCTTCACCACTTGCAGGGCTGAGCCTGAGCTTCAAAAACCTCCTCACACATTTATATGGCAAACAACAGAGGGGTACCATACCAGGCAGCTGCTTCCAAGACCCACACGAACTCACAGCAGATTCAGGTGCTACAACGGCAGCTTTAACTTTCTGATGGCCCGAGCGCGATTCAGCAGATTCTCCAGTCCTCCACAGGTTGAGCCTGGTAGGTAGCTGTGCTGGCACACAGCCTCCTCTGACCGCCCGCCGACCGATTTGGTCCAGTAGCGCTGGCAATTCAAAACGGCCGCCTCAGGCCTTTCACGTGCTTCCCGCGTGAGCACTCAACAGCGCAGAAGCTCAGAGCTCCTTTCTCCTTCTCAGTCACAATGCATCTGCCCCCTTAGAGCCTGGGGCACTCCTTTCAGTTCGGCATACCCGATTCCATTGGTTGGCAATACCTGCCAGTCGATGACTCCTCCTCTCAGTGGTGCGAAAAAGCGCCATAGCCCATAATGCCTTTCCCAAATTACAAGCAGTTTCTCGATTGGTCAGACGGCTCTGCAGAGTCCCGAGGTACTGATTGGTCCAATTCAGCAGTTTGGGACCAAAATGGAGGAGATAATCAAAACAGTCTTTGCTGCAAAGGAAACAGGTTAGAACAAACACATTATCATTAGTACTCTACGATATCATGAATAACCAATTACATCCTTCCAGAGGCCTCCCACTGCACAACCTAGCGAGGGCAGTACGGAGCACTTACTGGGCAGTCCGGGCGGGATTCAGGCATACAACCACACAGCCCCCCTCAGTTTTTCTAAATATGACTGCGAACAAGCAGCCCTTAAAGAGACAGTATACGGAGTCTTTAAAGGCGCTCACTGGCTACCCATTTAAAACGGCTTAAATGCCGAACACCAGCCAGGCATGGAGCATTTAAACGAGCTCTGGGGAAGCTTTTAGGAACCCCCATTTGTAGGGGGGTTACACTTGGAATCTGAGGAGCAGGCCGGGAAATTGTTGATGGTGCAGCTTCAACAGTTAGTCATCTAAAGCTATCCCTTGTTTACAGCGCAGTCTAAATTCTGCATTACTTAACCACCCGAGTGAGATAGCGGAGACATTCCAGGATTACCATAGTCTTCTTTACAAAAGTGATCCTCCTTTCGACAGCCCTACTAGATCAAACTGCCACATATTTGGATCACCATCCCCTTTCTTAACTTACACTTCAACAGCAGGAACTGCTAATGGGACCCATTACATATGCAGAGGTGTGAAAGGCGATCACGCAGCTCCCTCCAAATAAGGCTCCGGGGTCTGATGGCCTTAGTAACAATTTTTATGTTGCCTGTAGTGAGGTACTAGCTCCCTTTTGGACTCCGCTTTTTAATTATCTGCTCTTTTCAGTCCTCACTGATTACTCTTTTATACAAGCTTGGATTTCCTTATGCATAAGCCCGGTAAAGCTGAATTATTATCCAGTAGTTATTGGCCAATTTCTTTGCTCAATTCGAACATAAACATTTTAGCTAAGGTCCTGGCCAACTGGCTCCTTTTAGTATGGAATGGCCTTATTTCACCACTACAGGTCGGTTTTATGGCAGGGCGACTATCCAGTGATCATCTACGAAAACTGTTACATTTGATGTCAGTGTCCAGGGAGAGCAAGGCTCCGCTGCCTTGGTCTCCTTGAACAAAGAAAAAGTCCTTGATCAGGTTTCGTGGCCCTGTCTGTTTGCGGTTCTCCAGAAATGTGTTTTTCCTTCTACATTCTGTTTGTGGGTCAAAGTATTATATTGTAATCCCTCTGCTTGCATTGGATGTAATGGCATTTTATCTGCCCCATTATTGTTACAATGGGGCACAATAAGGCTGCACTCTCTCTCCCTTTCTATTTAATTTATACCTAGAACCATTGCTTTTTAATCTCCATCAGAATCCCGATATTAAGGGTATTTTGATTGGAGGGGACAGATGCAAGATTTCCACTTATGTGAATGATCTTCTTCTGCACTTAGAGGAATCTGTGTCCTCGATTCTGGCAGCTTTGGCTGAAATTCAGCATTTTTCGGTGATTGCCGCTACAAGTTCAGTTTAGATAAGACTAAAATAATGCCGCTGAACACTAATGTTCCTAAACAAGCGATTTTGAATCTTGGCCTAATTTGGGAGCCAAAAGTCTTAACTTATTTAGGAATACGTTTACCCAAGTACTCATCTGAGTTAGAGAATCTCACACCCTTGTTTCAAATGATTAGAGCCAACTTGCAGCAGTGGACAGCCTTATTTATGTCTCTTTGGGGGAGAGTTAGTATTATTAAAATGAATGTGCTGCCACTGATCCTGTACCCCTTCAGAATGCTCTGCATTTGTCTGCCTAAATCCCGGTTTGTGTGTTTGCAACAAATTTTTACGGAACGGTGGGGCTGGCCATCATTCTTATTGTAAGGTAATGCTCCCAAAGGAGCGGGGAGGTCTGAGGTTACCCAACTGTTTCTTATATTTCTGTGCTTTGCATAGTAGCAAATCGTTTTAATGGTGTAGAACTTACCCTGAGTCTTCTGCTTGCATGTACTTTCCCTTATGGCTCTCAATTGAGGACAGCGTTTGCAAACAGCTTGGTTTAAGGCTAAATAGTTTATTGTATTTAAGGCCATCCTGGTTGCCATCTCAGCTTAAAGCAACACCTCTTATGTGGTCATTAAAGGCTAGATGGCAGCTCAGTACTTACTTAGGCTATGACTAGTCCAAGGACCTTACTCAACTGGTATTTGGCAACTCAGATATCCAAATTGCTGGTCACCCAATCCCAATTAATTTCTGTCCTCAACTTCAGGTGACTGCTATTGAGTCCCGGCTGGATGACATAAGAACATAAGAATGGTGTCAGCAGATGGGGACCATTTGATCCATCTAGTCTACCTAAGGTGGCTATCCTCCTCCCCTTTAATTGTTGCCTACACTGTTTGTTCCATGCTAGTTTAATGCTCTTACTGTCTTAGCTGCCACCACCTGTGCTGGCAGGCTGTTCCATGGGTCTATCACCCTCTCCGTGAAGAAATGCTTTCCATAGTTGCTCCTGAACTTGCCTCCCACCAGATGCAAGTTATGCCCAATGGCAATATTACCTCTATTAGTACTTCGCAGGCAAGTTTTTCTATTTCCCAGTTTCATACTTTTAAATACCTTCAGCTTACTAAAGCAATTATCTCTTATATTTGCCCAGGACCGTGGCTCCCTCAAGAATGGTCACAATTTAACTGTTTTCTGCTTCTTGCAGAACAGCCCCATTTGGTTTCTAAATTATATGGCCATTTTCAGTCTTTAGATCCTGGGTGACCAGTGGGACTATGTCATTATTGGATACAGGCCCTGGGTCTTCAACCCGATCCCAAAATGTAGCAGACCATATGGCGTAACCTATATAAATATATTGAACAGGATTGTTATTGATGGGTTCAATACTGCATTCTACATAATAAGTATTACACCCCTCAAAGGCTACATATGATGGTAAAGTCTGTTCCCTGTCTTGCTCCCGGTGCGGACTCGCTGAAGGCGATCTCAAGCATATGTTGTGGGATTGCGTAAAAGTAGCTCCTCTCTGGAATATTATTAGGAGTTCTCTAAACCCTTTTTAGGCCTAGAGGACTCTCTTACCCCAAATATTTGTTTAGTTGGCTGCTACCCAGTAAGACTTTTTGGGCCTCGTACAGCCTATATGGCTTTGATAGCCATCATAGCCAAGCTTATAATTTTGCGACACTGGAAGGATGACACCACTCCCACTTATTTGGAATGGCATCAGGAAATTCTACAGGCCCTGATGGTTGAAAAGCAGATAGCCTCCTTGCGGAATCGAACTGAGCAATTTCGTAATCGTTGTGAGCCTCTTTATGCATTACTTTCAGTTTCAGTGAGGTCCTATTCTTAGGTCCTAGATTTTATTTTTGTTTTTCCCCTTCTATCTATATTAATTGTTATCTTCTTGAGCTATTTTTATTGTTTTTGTCCTTACCTGTGGATTCCTCATGCTCTGGATGACAGGGTGGGGGGGATTTTGGGGAGGTTTTAGTTTTTGTTTTATTATGTTAATTGTTTCATGGTTGTTGGTGTTAGCTGTGTTGTAAGTAGTACTGAAAAATAAAGTATATTGAATTAAAAAAATATATATATTGCCGTGTTCGTTGGCTGCACAGGGGCTACTGAGTTAGTAGCTGCCAAGTCGGTCATGGGACTTACCTGCAGAGACCCAGCTAGGACAGAACTAGAAGGAACTGTAGAGGAGTTGCTGTTTTTTAATTTCCTGCCTCCTCCCATCAACAATGTAAGCTCTGGAGCAGAAGTTTTAAACAAATAATGCTGCACTTACACTGAACTGGAAGCTGTTTCAACGGGTAGGGATGGAAGTCCGATCTCACTCCTCCATGCTGAATAAACAACGTCACCAGAAGTACTTAGTGTGACCATTCTAACTACTTTAGGAGGGTTTAGTCTGAGGTTCAATGTGGGGTAATGACTCCTCCCACAAAGCAAATATAAGCCAGCCTCTTCCAGCAGCTGCACTCGATGTGTTTCAAGCACCCATGTTGCTGAATTACTGCGTGATTGTGCTCCTCTCCTCTCCTCTGCCTTAATTTTGTTTTATCACAGTCCATTTCCCTTCTCCTCCCTCTTGTTCATCTCTGCCACTGCCACAGACCTCCATTAGTGATTTCACCACCCTGCTCACTCCTTCCCCTCCCCTGGGTTTCCTGTCTTGTCTGCCTTCCTCTATCCCTCTCTCTCTCTCTCTCTCTCTCTCCCTCTCCCTGTCCTTCTCCCTCCCTCTCTTGATTTGTCTTTCTGTTTCTCCTTTTTGTATCCTTTCTTACCTAGCACTCCCAGACTGTGGTGCTGTGAGCATGGTCAGTTTTGCATCCTGCTGTGCCTTCCTTGTTTCCCACTTCCCTGTTATCCCTGTTCTCTGGTCACCCTTGCGGCTTCTGGTTGGTAGTCCTCTTGCCACCCCCTGTACCTCTTCCTCCTTTGTCTCACCTCCATTTCCTCTCCCTGAGTCCGTGCTCTTATCCTTTGCTGCTGCTTCTTCATTTTCTTTTGGGGGGTTACTTTTATTTACTATGGCCCTTCACTTTTCATTCCACTTTCAGAGCCGTCTAACTCTGCTTAGAGCCTGCCATTCTTCCAGGTTGTGATGCACGCTCATATCACCACCTGATTTAAAGCTGCACTTCATTAACTCTGCTACAGCTCTTCTGGTGTGAATTGTAGAGCTATCTCTAAACCTAGTGCAGTAATCGCTACCTTTCAGGCACTACATTTGTTTGCTGTTCAGCTGATATCTAAGGCATACACAGCATAAGTATGCCAGCAGATAAACATGCATGGTGGCAGGGCAACCTCATAAAAAACAGAACAGACTTCCTGCAGGTGTCTTATACAAAAGAAAGAAACTCCTATCCAGCATAAGACCATGTACTCATATTTCACAGCTACAATTGCACTCTTGCCTTCCCTCACTCCCATGTTGTTACTCTTCAAGTCTGCCTTTCATTTCCTATTTTTTGCATTCAGCTTTGTGCTGCTTGTTATCTGTGCCTCAACCATTCATTCTGCTTACTACTTCTTCTTGCTTCTACTCTTGCATCACACATTCACCCGCCTAAAGCAGTCACCTGCTGCCACTCCAGTTCCCTTTCTGCCCTCAGTAGCATTCTGCCAATGGGGGTAGTCCACACTATTTCAGTCCTAGGTCCTGCTCCCTATAACATTCATTCTCTTCTGTCATTGGCCCCTCACTCACTTTGCTGCTCCATCTACTGTTTCTGCTGCCTAGTCTAGCATCTCCTGGCTCTAAATTTCTACTCCTCTGCCTCCATCACTCCTGACACAGCCATTCTGCTGTCTCCTTTCCTCAGCAGCCTTCACCAGTAGCCTACCTGGCTCCGTCTCCCTGCATCGTACCAGCAGGATGCACATGAGCATAGGTTGGGTTCCACTTGGTCCACCTGAGATGGGATCCTGCAACTTCGGTTCTTTATCAGTAATGCCTCGCACTCACATCTCGTTCTCATTCAGACAGTCTTTATCTGATATGAGATTCTGGGCTAGACTTCATCTGCCAGAGGTGCGATTCTGCACCTTACTAGCTTGAAACAAATGCAGTGCCACTGAAGCTGTTCCATCCAAACTGCCTAAGGTATGCTTCCCCACAACCTTGTGAGAGAGTTCACTGTCCCCTATTCTTCTGAGGTTAGTAAAAGGATTGAGTTCCTCCTCCTGGGGTTCATTTCTGTGAAATGCAGTATGAAGTGTCATATTGGCATTAAGGCCTCTCCCCTCCTACTCATTCTTTGTCTCTGAATTCTGGAGAAGGACCTTGGGGATCCCCTTGGACTGCTTTGGATATGCATAAATCTGCAAAAAAAATTTTGCTTCTATACTCCACAAAACAGCTACCACTCCTTCCGGTTCTACATCCTCAGATTCAAAGAAAGTCCTCAGGGTTCCCTTGGACTTTATCAGATGCTCATCAGTCTGGCAACGTGCGCTCCATCTATAGTTCATGGAGCCTCTACCACTCCTACTCATTCTATACCTTCAGATCTGAGGAACGTCCACATGGTTCCCCTCTGACTTCTTCAGACATGCACATGCCTTCAAATCCATTCTCCATAAGGACTGAACTGTCCTTGCCCCCAACTGAATTGACAACCTAAGTATGCAACCTCCAGCTCGGCTTAAAAGCAGAACCATACGATTCATTTGGAAGCTACTAAATCTCAGCCTGCCAGAGATACTGCACCTAGCCTGCTTGTTTCCAGCCAGTCCCTGCTGCTTTATCTGCAATCGTGGATTCATGGCTCAGCTAGTTACATTTGTATCAGCACTACAGTCATATTGCTTCTCTTGCAGCTTGCCTTTCCTTGCAGCCTACTCCAGCCTCCAGCATTGCAGTACCTGCTGTTTTTACATTCTCCAACTATCATGCTGTACCAGTGCCTCGCCAGCTATATGCATGCCATCCATGTCAGAACTGCAAACTCAACAGGATTGAAGTATTACTTCCTCCTCAGTCACTCTTCCTTCAATCATTTGTCCCATTCAACTTCTTCAGGGTCGCCTTGCAGTAATATCATATGGAAGGAAGTAACCTGGCACCCCTTATCATCTCATCCCATCATATAATAAAAAACAGCTTAGAACCACGCAGAACTGTTTCTGTCCTGTCACATAGAAACATAGACTTTGATGGCAGATAAGGACCACTTGGCCCACCCAGTCTGCCCATTTCCCTACCTACTGGATAAGCTGCAGATTCTAGTTAACCAACAGCCTACTTCCTGCAACCCCCCACTATAATTGCCTTATGTCTGTCCCATGCATATTTGAATTCCCCCACTGTTTTAGACCCCAACGACCTCCCCAGGAAGGCAGTTCCATGTATCCACCACTCTCTCCGTGAAAAAAAAAATCCTCACATTACCCTGAGCCGCCCCCTCATCTTTTAAATTGTGCCCTTGTTCTTACACATCTCTTTTTCTGAAAGATGCTACCTTCCTGGACTTTGTTGATTCCCTTGAGGTACTTGAAAGTTTCTATCATGTCCCCCCGTCCCTCCTTTCATCAAAGGTATACATATTAAGCTCTCTCAGTCTCTCTTCATGTGGTTTCTGCTGCAGACCCTGCACCATTTTAGTTGCTGTTCTCTGGACTGCTTCCATCCTGTCTATGTCCTTGCGTAGATGAGGTCTCCAAAACTGCACACAGTACTCTAGATGGGGTCTCACCAACTGTCTGTATAGAGGGATAACCACTTCTAGTTTCAGGCACTGCTCCTGAGATGCCACATGCGTCTGCTAAGCCTCTATAAAGATGTGTTTGCCAGACCTGTTAGAATAAAGAGGCTCCATTTATCCCTCCTAAAAATATATGCAAGTAGGAAAGTAAATAGAATTGTAACACGGCATTAATAGTACGACGTGAATACTACACACTGATTGGAGGAAACAGGTAATGTGACCCGAATGTAGCCGTGCATTAAATCCTTAGATATGCACGGCTATGTTTCAAAGGTAAGTAAACCAACATGCAGTATTACAGGAAGTGGCTGTGTGTGGGCAACAGTACTGTTTTTTCACTGTCGGCGAAACCGTCGTTAATGATGTCACTAGTTCTGGTAGTCACATCACCGATGCGAGGAATTCCCATGTTGCATTTGCCGTGTTATGAGTGCATTAATCCCCTTGACAAGAGGGCATTTCCCAGGAATTAATGCATGGGTGGGTGGCGGGAAGCACTCAGCCTGCAGCCTCGTGCATCCCAACCATGCTTTAATTCCTGGGAAATGTCCTCCTGTCTCATTGATTAGTGCTGAAATAAAAACTTGCAAGTCAGACTTTAGAAGCACAGGGGTTTGCAAAAACAAGGTAGAATACCCAGTTTGTATATAAGGCAGCCCTCAGTAATTCTGTGCACCCTGTAGTAGTACAGCAGTCGTTTTCTTTTGTTAGGAAGGCTACTATTAAAAGATTTCAAGTTTGCCAAAAGGAGAAATCCTTACCTGGTTTCTACAGAAAAAAACAGTGCTGCTTCTTGTGTGCAGGTCTAGGAATGAAGAGTGGGTTTTCCCTAAGGGTTGGATGTCCTCTACTGTCCCCTTTTTATATGACAGTGTGAGTGTTCACTGTCAATCATATGGTAACTAAGGTAGCTACCTCGAGGTTGCTAGGTAATCAATTACCTAGTTAAGAGAAAAACTAAAATATATTAGCTACACTATAGACTAGTGTATTGTAAGTAGCTGTAGTAGAAAAGGTTGAAGGTACTAAAGAAGTGAGGACACTTTTTATTGTCAAACCCTTTTCCAAAGGATAAGAAACTTAAATTTTCTTTTAAGGGTCTGAGTCATGTGATTATGACCCAAGGATATAAATATTCCCCTCTTCTGGACATTAGGCAGTTGAGCCTGGAGAGTGATACACAGAGGTCAACTGGTAGACTGTGAGAGTAAATACAGCGGTATAGAGATTGTAGCAGTTCTACAACCTGGAGTCTGTATTGGAAAAAGAAAGTTTGGGCGCAAGAAACCACTGAAAGCTGAAGTCGTCATTGTTATTGCCTATTATTTTACCTGAATTTAAGGTTATTTTTTGTTTTTCTGATTTTCTGGTTTATTTTTTTCCTTTTTGTATGTAAGTTCTTGTATAAATAAATGTCACATTCATTGTGTGTTCTAAATCTTAAAATATGGCCTTGTCTGCTTTATTTCCCACCCTCTGTGACAGTCTCACCACCTTTTATTGCAGCTATGAGTGATTGATCAGCTGTTGCAACTCCTGCAAAACCACTCCGCATGATTGACCTTCCTAATACCTCTTCCACCACATCTTGGATTCATGAGGCATACCCATTAAATGGCAGACAGCAAACCAGTTGCAAGATCTGTAATGTCAAAGGCTGGCTGAGCTCGACTTTGGTCTGTTTATCTGCAACTTGGGGTGCTGCCTATGCTCAAATCTTTGTTCAAAATTGTCCTGTAATCACTTCATCTCATTATCCTGCCTGCTAACACAGATTTTATGTTTTACAAGAACCATCTCTGATCGTTCATCCTGGAATATATCTCACGCTTCCAACTTATGGATATTCTGCTATCTTCAGCATCCTGAGCACCACTCCCTGGCCTCCCGATATAGCCACACTCTGAGGCTTTTAACATCATCTCCTTCTTGGGAATCCTCCCTATGGAAGCTGCCACATTGTATGTGGACATTTCTAGTCTGTCATATTTTCAACCATTTCAAGCAATCAGCCAACAGTGGACATTATCTATAAGGGCAGATCTTCATTTCATTCTGTCACAGTGTCTATGCAGAGGCTGACTTGGTCACCTCTATAACAAAATTTGCTCTGAAGTGCTTTTCTATTCTTGTCTACATGTATGAAGCAGCTGATTCTTTATCTCAGTGTCAATTCTAGAACTTCATTATGTATATCTCTCAACAGACCTGATCATGACTTCTCCTCCTTGAGTCACTGATCTCACCATGAAGTAGCATATGACTGTCAGTAAGTTAAAGCATGGTGTGGTTCGCTTTAGCGCCTGCTCCTAGGAACTCATAGCACAGCTTCGAAAAAGTCTTCCTTATTTTGGGCCATTTTATCAATCCAGTAGAGTTCCTCCTGCATGGATCATGCACTTACATTCCTAACCCCTGCCATCAAATCTTGAAGCAAGCTAAAGCTTTCATGTGATCCGCCTTAGCACCAGCTCCTAAACAACTCATAACCCCATTCAGAAGAAGTCTTCCTTGTTCGTGCCATCCAATCAATCCAGAGGAGTTCCTCCTCCTTCTCTTTCAAGTATTTGCATTCATAACCTACTGCCATCGAACCTCAAAGTACGACACGGGATCATAATGCAATAGTTATCCAGACTCCAAATCTTCTTATCTTAATCAATGCATTCCTGTCTCAGTTTAGCTTATGCCCCCGTTAAACTGTTCCCGCTTAGAATCCATAGAACTTCCTCCATACAAGCTCCTAAAGAGTCCCTATTAATGAACTTAGATTCCGAAGCAGATTGGACTTCCATGTACTCCTTTCCTACTCAAATATTTGATCTTTTCAGCCATTTGTCTACCTCTGTGTCCCTGGGAGTTGACCATTTCATCAGCCTTATCTGTGACAATCCTCACAGTCCCCAGTGTAAGAAAACAAGCAGATCATTACATCTTGTTACTTCCAACTTTGAACACCGATAGACTTCCCAAAGGAGTCCAGATTCGTATTCCTGATTCTTAAGAATTGGTGCTCAGCAGCACTTTTGAGCAACTCATGCTCTCCAGATTTGCTCCACGTTTTCTTAACCTCTTCTAACTTGTGACAGTCATGCAGCATGAGTACCTCAGGTTGATGGAGCATCTGAGAATTCTCCTACAACAACTCGTACTGAGTTCTTATGCTTGTTCAGAGCTTTCCTGCAGATTAAAGCAGCTTCATCAGCATATAAAAACAATGTCCTGCTCCTGTCTTCAAAACTCGGAAGATGGACCTTCCATCCTGGCACATTTATCCCCAGTCTGGAAAAAGACAACAGAGAGCATTTAGGTCATCTCCTCTGAGTATGCCCAGAGGACAGTTAGTTCAGTAGCCATGGGTCCTCAGAGGTTTCCTCTTGGGGGAAGGGGTCCTGTCCTGCATACTACTGTCCACACTCTCTATGGGGTTATCTCTTTTTGGGCCTTCTACTGTATTTCCATAACACTGCCTGGCTCCTCTACTGATGGTGGGAACAGGGAAATGCCAAAATTAAGTAAACACAGACACTATACACTGTTCACCAAACACTGAAGCAATATATGGTTTTATGTAAGAATACTGGTACTACTGTATGCCATGGATTGATCACCAACAATAACAAAAAAAGTTTACATTTCTCTCGCAAATCCATACACCCATATTTTCTACTGAAATATTTAAAAAGTGCTAGGGAAGTATCTGACCTTGCTAGTGTAGGACCTTTGTCTCTTATGCTGTACAATTAAAGTACGCTGGTTGTACAGTAGATTCTCCACTGAGCTTTTCCAAATAATAATGAAAGCCCTCATGGTTGACTACTGTATGCCACTCCTACGTAACGGTGAAGTACAGCGTAGCACAGATAACACATATTTATGGGATTTTTTTTCTGCCACATTGGTGCAAAATCAGCAACTTTTAAGCTGGATGATTGCATTATTTAAGATTTTCTTTTTAAAAATAATGTTAAAATAATGTCACAATTAATTTGCAAGGGTACTTGCTTGCAAGCTGTTTTTTAAAAAAAGAGAAAACTCATAATACAGTTGTAAAAAGCTGTTTCCAACATTCTTATTGATTTTAAAAATGCACTGCTTCTAGTTTTGACTACCCTGTTTGGCATTTTCACTTGTAGAGTCAAGGCAAATTCATAGTATCACATGCCTCTTGATGTTTGATACCAGAGTCATGGGAATTATGAGTTAAGCAATTCCATAGCAGAAGCTGGAGACCTACAGATTTAAAAACAAAACGTTTATGCAACATAGGTTGGTCTGTTAAGTGGTAGGGAGAGTAAATTCCTTCTTGGGATCTGGAGGAGATGGGAGAAGCTTATGAGTGAGAGAGAGTGTTTCTCATTCTGACCTTGGCACTGGTGCCGTGCGGTCCCTGGGTTCTTTCAGGAGAGTAGTGGTTTGCTGCAGTGTGGTTTTCATTTGTGCTTAATGTGACAGAGTAAATTAAAAAGTATCTATATTGCTTTGGGATTAGTCTCCAGAAGCCAGACTGGGTAAAAGAGAACAAAAATGGTTCAGCAACTGTGGAATGATGACTCTAGCAAAACAGGAAGTCAAGAAAGCAAGTGCAAGAAAGGTAAGTGCTAAATCTGTGAAAATGAGCAGCTTACCTAGCAAAAATATGCATAACTTTGT
Source organism: Neoceratodus forsteri (assembly GCA_016271365.2). Classification (NCBI taxonomy): domain Eukaryota; kingdom Metazoa; phylum Chordata; order Ceratodontiformes; family Ceratodontidae; genus Neoceratodus; species Neoceratodus forsteri. The sequence goes on from CM028133.1 coordinate 784,749,459, forward strand.
ACTAAAAAATACTCAAACAATGCAGAGCTCTAATATGAGTTCAAAAGGATTAACAAATAAAAGTAAGTCTGGAGAAAGTTTGCATATGCAGGATTTGAACCAACAAGCCCAGGAGGGGAATTCAATGCAACATACCCTTGAGCAAAATTAAGGGGAAGAATATTCCACACATGAATCCTGTAACCAGGAAGATAAGGTGCTTCCTTTGGTAAGGAAAAAGATACAGCAGAAAAATCCCTCCAAAAATACAGACACACAGCACCCTCAAACAAAACGCCAAGCATCATTAATAAAAAGCCTAATTGGGGACAGTAAAGCTGTTTCAAGGTTGTTTGTTCTCTTGGCTAAAAATACAGATGTGAGATAACCTGCTTCTACTTCTAAAAGTATCAAAGAGGCCCCATTAGAGCTTAAACACAGTATTTTAGATACTAATTTGAGAGCACATATAGGAGAATTTCAAATGTCTGAGGAAAGCTTTGGGTTAACTCAACGAGCCACTAAACCTAAGTGGGGCATTGTAAAAAACTTTGGATTCCTCTCAGTTGGAGGGAGCAGTAACCATGTCACTGGCTAAGAAGAATTAATGGGTGGTGCAATGGTTACTGAAATTCGCAATAACCAAAGAGATCCTGATCTTCCAGTAAATAAAATTACTGAAACTAGTGCATGTGAAGAAAGAGCGGTATCCCTGGGAAACCCAGTTACTATAAGCAAAGTTCCATAAAAATACCTTCAGTGGCTCCCTTGGTTGTTAAACCTGATGGGGAGGTCATGGTTAAATTATTTAACCAGCAAAATATTAATGATGAAATGTTTGCTAAAGGCAAGACAAAATTAATTGAGCAAACCCTTTTTCCAGATGATCCCTTTTTACAGGCTTACAGTAATAAGTTGAATTGTAGCAAAGTTCCGAGGAAGTGAACTTCGACTTATCAAGATGAAACCCCTGAAAGCGAAGGCTGGCCAAGTGCCACAAAGATAAGTAAATCAACCTGTTTGGGGGCAAACAATATTACTGGAGGTGACAAGATTACTGATGCTCAAGAAAAAGTCTATATACAGCAGCCTGCAGCATCATTAATGGGTGAAACTGACAAAAGTAATTTAAAAGCTAGCAGGGATACAGACTTGGAATTATCAGAATCTGAAGCTGCAGAAAGAGAAAAGTATCCAGTGATTCTGCACCAGAGGACATGCCTACCTGGGCTCATTTTTTAATGGGAAAAATTTCAAAAACGGACACAAAAATAAATAAGTTAATAAGTTTGGAGCAGCGTGTAAACGCCATGCAGCAAACTATAAATGTACTTGTGAATGAGAACCTATCCCTTAAACAAGAAACAGCTTTGACTCAAAAGAAAGTGACAGATTTAGAGGAACAGCAAGTACCCCTGTTTTGCCAAATAAAATCAATTAATAACATGCAAAATGAATTTCAAGAGAAGATGCAAGACTTTGAAATGACAGCAAGAAGGAAGAATATTAGGATTATAGGGGTACCGCAGGGCATTAAATAAGCTGAAAAAATTGATTAGCAGTTTTACACGTGAACATGCTAATCAGCTGTAAAAATGCATAGCACTTGGTGCAGAATGTTTAGCAAAATTTAAAAATGTATATAACTTTATTAATTTTGTCTATTGTGCCAGAGACTCGCTGAGAAAATGGTTGGCAGTCTACTGCTACACATTTTTGGAAATGGTTAGCATTACCTCCTGTTTTGCATAGTGTTTTACTATGCTGTACCAGCTATTTAAAACCCTGGGTACTGGAATCCTGGGACTCACATAATACCTTACAAGATACTTTTAAAAAGATTGTGGTGGTATACCGTACCTAGAAACAGACCCTGCTGAAATATAAATGGAAGTGGATAGAATACACAGGTCTTTAAGGCAAACACCTGAAGATGATGCCCCACCTCGTCCCACTGTAGACAAATTCATGGGATCTCAAGATAAAGATATTTTATGAATCAAGTCCACAGAAAGAAAATACCTAAAATAATGGATGCTTCAATAGCAACATTTCATGATCTACCTGCAGAAATACTGGCGGACAGGAGGAAATGTAATTGGTTGCAGACTAAGTTGCAGGAAAAGGCCAAAGATAATCTTTTCTTGCTCCAGCTAAACTTCATGTAGTACTGGATGGCTAAAGATTTCTGTTTTCCATGCCAGAAGAAGCTATGAAGTTACTGTCAAAGAAAATCCCATATTTTTCAAGATGAATCTGTTTGAAATGACCAAGGCACTATATTAATTGACTTTTATTTAGAGGTATACCTCAGCTTGAAAGAATTACATTGTGATTATCACTGTACTTACAGTTTGAGGTTTCATTTTTTTCTCTCTGCTTTAAGAGGTATAATGATAGTATCTGTATATTTTTAGTATGAAAAGTTTTTTTTTTGTTTGCTTCTTTCTCTCCTCTCTAAATTAGACTTTAGATAAATTTTTGTAAAAGTACAGCATCTGATGAGGTCAGCATGAGAACTTGAATGTCAATTTAGCAATCGTTTGTTGCTATGGGGGTGTATTTTTTGTTACTTAAGGGATATTTAGGAATAAGGGGGAGGGATGGGGATATTTTTTTTTTGTTATAAATGGAATAAGAGGAGAAGGTTACTTTAAAATGGTCAATAAGGATTATGGATAGTAAGCAGATTAAATGTGCCACATTAAATGTAAATTGGTTGAATACACCTATTACATGCTCAAGAATCCTAGCCTATTTAAACAAAGTAAAAGCTGACATTGTAGCACTCCAGGAAACTCATTTAACTGTATTGGAGCATAAAGAACCTAAGAGAATCTGGATCCACCAGACTTTAGTCTCGCCTGGTGCAAACAATAGTGTGGGAGTTTTAGTGTGTCAGAAATCATTGAATATAAAATTTGAAGAGATTTAGATGGATAAGAAAGGAATGATACTATTAGTTATTGTGATAATAGAGAATATACCAACAACAGTTGGTTCAATTTATGCCCCATTTATAGATTATCACCTGTTTCTGGCACAAATAACAGAGGGACTAGTTCCATTAAAAGCACAAAAATATTATAATAGTGGGAGATTTCAGTGCGTTAATATACCCTAAATTGGACAAGACTTCATCTTCTAGCCCTTTTAATAAAAAAAAATCTACTCTTCTCAATCATTTTACCCAAATTTACAATTTAATCGACATTTGGAGATTTAAGCATCCTGCTGAAAAAGAATATTCTTATTATGATAAAAATAATGACATGGTTTCTAGACTAGATTACATTTTCATATCTAAATCTCTAATTCAGATATTTTTAAGAAGTGCTACGAGGTCTATTATAATTTCAGATCACACAATGGTGAAAACTCATTTAAAAACTGGGATCCTCAGAACAGATCTAGCCATTGGGTGTAAGATAATACTCTACTGCGGGAGGATAATTTCAGGGAGAAAATAAGTCATGCCATAAAATACTTTTTTTACTTTCATTATTCAGGTCAGTGCCCTATTTCTAACTTATGGATCTCCCTGAAGGCAATGCTTAGAGGTATATGTATCTCATATCAAGCTTGGAGAACTGAAACAAGGAGACAAAAAGAGGACTAACTTCATAAAAGATTAAAAGAATTAGACTTTTTGGTTATAAAAGATTCTAAAAAGTATCAACATGAATGGATGAGGGTTAGAAACTCAATTCAACAATTTAGCAAGACACTGAAAAAAATATTAAAAAAAGTTAAATGTGCAAGATATTACAGTGGGATAAAATGGGAAAATTACTAGCTAACGTACTTAAAAAAAACAATAAAACATAAATCTAAAAATTACACAGAATTATAACTATAGATCTAGAAAAAGTGAAAATTATTGTCCATGAGTTTTACAAAAAACAAATATACCAGACATCAGTCAAATTTGATAATAGGAATTTATAGAATTTCCTAGCCAAAATACAGCTGCCTAAAATTAATTTAGATAATTCTATATTCACATTATCAGAACTAAAGGAAACTATCCAAAATCCTCCCCCAAAAATAAGAGTCTTGGATTAGATGGGTTTATATCTGAATTCTTCCAAGCATTTAGTGAGGATATATGTCCATGGCTTCTTCTAATGATACAAGAAGTCCAGGAGGAAAAAAAACACCTTTTCTAGAGTCTATGAGTGAAGCTAGAGTAATATTGATTTACAAAGAGGGTAAACCCAAAGACTTACCTGTACGAAACAGACCTATAGCACTTCTTAATACTGACTATAAAATTATTAGTGTGGCAATTGCAAACAGAATAATTAAAGAAATACTGAATATCATCCACCCAAACCAAAATGGATGTATTCCTGGAAAGAAAATTGCAAGTGCACTTAAGAGAACTCAGCTTTTGTTTCAGTATGTCCAAGATCTCCCAAACAAGTACTTTGCACTTGCTTTAGATGTAAGTAAGGCATTTGAGTTAGTAAATAGAAGTTATATGTTTAAGATATTAGAAATTTAGGCATTTCCTAAGGATTATATCTTTAAAAAAAAAAAAAAAAAAAAAAAAAGAACTGTACAGAAATCCACAATCACAGTTTAGCATTAATTGGACTCTAACAGATAGACTCAATATTCTAAATGGAGTTAGGCAGGGTTTCCCCCTCTCTCCACTGTTGCTTGTATTGTGTATTGAGCCACTTTTGGAAGCACTTAGATCAAACTCATCTATTAAAGGAATGACCTTAGACAATGAAAAGATTAAGTTGTGTATTTTTGCAGATGACACTTTGTTAATGTTTAAAGATTTAACAACTTCTGTTCCTACAATCCCAGGAGAAACTGAGACATGTTTTACCTTTGCTGGTTATCAGTTTAACCTGGACTAATCTATCCTCTTTCAAATAACACAAGGATAGAAATATAGGGGTTATGTAAACTGCTCATGTTTTGTTAAAGAGGAACAGTTTAAAAGTATTTGGGTTTAATATTTACTACTTATAATGAAAAGAATATAAATATTAACTATACCAAAGTTAAAGAGAAGATTTCTAATAGTTTACAGGCATGGCAGAGTCTCTCAGGCTCTCTATAGGGGAGAATATAGATTATAAAAATTATAGTTCTACCCTATTTGATTTATGTTTCACGAGCAGTTATGGGATCTCCAGGGGTGAAATGGTTTTCTGATGTTAAACAATTTTTTTAAAAGTTCTTATGGAGAGGGGCAAACCCAGGATAGTTTGGGAATAGCTAATTACGGCAAGGAACCAGGGAGGTTTCAGTTGTCCGGACCCTCGTGTACAATTTGAATAATATTATGGTTGTTATGTGGGAATGGGCCTTTTTCCCATCCAGAGATCAAATAATCCTACAAAAAAAGATAATAAAATAAGCAAATATAATCCACATATTGAGGTTTCAGATTTTTTTATTTAGATTACTGTATAGAAAGATCAGGGAGGTTCATATATTAAAACGCATGGGCCCTACAATTTAATAATGTGAAATCTAGAATAGGGCAAATAAATATTCCATGGATTCATGGTAAAATTTGCCTACAGTAAACTCCGCTATCACGTTTATGAAAAAATGTAATGTAGAAACTTGGTAAGACCTTATAGAAGATTTTTTTTTAAGTTACGTAGCCTTCTGAGAAAAAAATCAAAAGTGTTACTAAAGGAAATTATTTGCTTTATGCCACATTATGTCATAAATTTAACTGTATAAAAATGTTTTATGGGAGTAAGTTGGATAAGCTCAACCCGAAAATTGGATAATTTCAAAATTTGATTGGTACTAATACTAAAAAATGTGTTTCAAAATGTTAAATAATCTTTTTCTGAATAGCTGTTTTTCCTCCCGGGAGCCCTGGCAGGTGGCCGCAGTCTCTCCTTGTGGAGACACTTACTGTCTGGCTTCTCCCCACATCCCCGTATTGCCAACCCTGGCTGATCCCCTGCAAATTGCTCCCATGGCGGGGCCAGGGAGGAGAGCGCTGTCCCCCCCCAAGACCAAATTCAGATATACCGGGGTTGACCCCCGCGGATGCAAGAGCCATCATGGAACTTGCCAGGCTCCATTTTCCACTTTTCTCCCATCCACCTCCCCACTGATGTGATGATGTTGGCACGTGTCTCTCAACCTGTACTGCCCACCATCTGCCACCTGAGGGAAGTCAATGAGTGGGATGACAAGTCTCTCTCCCCCTGAGAGAGGAGAACAGTCCTCTGGACGCTCGATCCTCTCTCACCCCTGCTGACCCCCAGTGTCCTGAGTTAAATAATTCTAAGGAAACACAATACAAAATTAATTCAGAATGGGAAAAAGAGATGGGTATAAAATTAACTCCTAATGAATGGTTTGATGTTCATATTAATGCCGACAAATGTATTTTGTCGGCAAAGAACAAATCTATCCAACAAAAAATTTATAACACAGCATATATCACACCCAACATAATTAACAAAATTGACTCAAATGATGATGTTACATGTTGGCATAAATGTGGTAAAGTGGAGGATTTATACCACTGCCTATGGAAATGCCCTAAAATATACAATTTATGGAATAAAACAACACATCTCATTTCAAGTTACCTAGGAGTAAATTTACCATGTGAACCATTAGTTTTATTGTTTCATCATTTGCCAAAGCTGAAATTAACAAAAAATCAAAATAAGATTATTTTTCTAGCAACCGTGGCAACCAAAAGAATAATATTGGAGTACTGGAACAACCAGACACTCCCTGAAAACTTTGCAAATAATTGGTGGAGTACCCTTAAAGAAACTATAGCATTTGAAAAATTGTTGCACAGTTGTGAAAATGAAAATTACCTAACATATGATTCATTGAAATAACTGAGACTCCTCTTACCGCCTTTAATCCAGAGTTGAACTATCCAGGGGAGCGTGGGTGAGTTAGGGTAGGGAGGGATTTTAGGTTAGAGAGTTATAGTATATTTGATGTGGAGTTATGATTTAACTGTGGTTTGTATATACTGGATAATTTTATATACAAATAAAAAGATTAATAAAAAAAGTTTATATAACAAGTAAATTAATACACATGTAGCTATGGGGATATAAAACAAATATGCTGGGATGAGTTTTATGTTACATTATAATATTCTGGAAGAAAAATCTAATTAGGCTCATGGATGGGGTGCTGGAAAGGTTTTTCCCAACCTTAGTTAATACAGAACCCTGTCTCTTCCTAACAGGTTACAGTGGATGACTATGAACAGGCTGCAGCAGGTCTTGTGAGAGCTTTATTTATCCGAGAAAAATATGCACGGTATGCCTACCATCGATTCCCAAGAACAACAGCTCAATATTTACGCACTATTGAAGATAAAAAATTTAAATTGGAGGACCAAGTAGTGCCAGGTAGAAACATTTGTGTAGTGATGTGTTGTGCTTTAAAACATGATCAGATGCTACTCTCTGCTTAAAAGGAAGCTGAGTTTGTGAAATTAAACTCAGAAAATATTTTGAATTCAGTGATGTGAGTGCATAACTGTATGATGGGCCAACAGGAAGGTGACAGTGCTAGCTGAGCTGTGCAGCTGATGCCTGCCTCTCCTTGGAGTCCTCAGACAGTGCTATTGTCAGCTGCTGGAAGCAACCATAATAAAACTTCAACTGTTGTCTGTCAGTGCTCCACCCACTGTTAGGTTTTGGTGTGTGAAACTACAACTGGTATACCAGGTTAAATTGATCACAGCTACGTCAAATGTCAAAATGGGTAATACCACAAAAGATGTAAAATTACCAAAAAGAAAAAAAAAAAAATATAGATATATATAAACTGATTAAAACACTAAAGTCGGCCGGCCTGGTGGCGCTGAGGGTTGAGGCGCTGGATGCCACACCTCACACTGCGTCGGCAACCCGGGTTCGGGAACGGACTCGGGTCGACGGGGGTCGGCGGAGAGAGGGAGGATTGAGCGTCCCAGCGGATGCTCTCCTTCCTCGGGGAAGGGTACCAGGGGGTACCCGACGTCCTGAGAGAGTCGGTGGAAGCACTGGCTCTCAAAGGGCTCTGGCGGCTCCATACAGCGGAGTCGGGGAGGGGAGGGGAGAAGCTGTTAGGCGCTTGGGAGGTAGACATGCATCAACACGTCACTCTCTAGATGTTAGTCCTCACGCCGGCGCTTCTGGGTGTTGGGTAGAGGGGAAAAACAGGAAATCTGGAAAAAAAGCCCTCTCGGTCCTAGATGAAGACCAATCAGTGCCTCCCAGGATCCACCGACTTATGGGCAGACCTCGCTGTCCCAGTTCTCCTCCAATAAGGTTGAAGAAGGCCCGTCCTCACCCCAACCAGGGGGGATTGCTGGAAATCAAGGTAGTACAGGGGAGAACAAGAGCACTCTAGGGGCAGACTCTGAGTCAGTGTACCAGGGGGTTGATCAGTGGTCCCGAAAGAGTGGACCTGGAGGGTAGTGCAGGCAGATAAAAAGTGGTGTACAAGCACCACAAGTAAAAAAAAAAAAAAAAACTACAGTAAAATCCAGGAGCCTTGGAATGACATTGTCTCATAACATAGTCATGAAATTCATTAGTTTCAATCAGTTTATGCAACTTTAGTTCATCTCGGCAAGCAGCAATGCACAACATGGCATGGGATTTGAGACAGTTTATGGACACCGCAGGTGAATTAGAAGATATGAGACCAGCAACTGAGTACTTTTCAATGTACCCATGCAAGTGCATTAATTCTCAAAAGGCCATTCCCTGAAATGAGTTATTGTGCTTATAAAATAGACAAAAGTTTTTTAATGGGAAAGGGTTTTGTTTCCAGTAGGTAGGTAGTTGCTAGGTTTGATATGCGAGTTTGGTAATGAAGGCCAAAAATGTGAGTTTAGTCGCTGGCCCGGTGATGTAGAGGGGTGAGGTGCTAGTGCCTTACCTCATACCAAGCCGATGACCCAGATTTAGGAGCGACCTCGGGTGTCGGAGGGTCAGCCAGGGGGAGGAGGATCGAGCATCCCATGCACGGCTCTCCTCTGGGGAGGGTGGATGGGGAAGACTGCTGCGGTACTGGCTCCTGGTGGTGGCCAGGGACTGGTGTAGCTTCAGTGGTCCCAGTCTGGGTCAGTGCGGGCGGATGTCGGACATGCTGTGTGTGGGAGCATGCACAGCTGCATCCTTAACATCATTGCTTGCCCGCGCCATGCAGGGGGCCGTACAGGAAAAAACTACTCCAGAGCACACATGACAACCAGTCCCGATGGCGCTGCACCACTCCCACACAGGCTGCTTCTCCCGGATCCTGACCCTGGGCTTCCGTAGTGGTGGGGTAAGTACCCACTGTGACGCAGCTTCTGAAGAGGAATGTAGGAGGGAGTCAAGCACAGTACTGGGGTGGTGTGTGGTGTTAGAAGCCAGACTAATGGATGGGGACCATAGGTAACACCCCCCGCCAAGGAGATACATAAATTTAAAAAAATGTGAATTTGGTAATGAAGGCCAAATAGCTTTAAATTAAACAGGGGAGCCATTTATTTTGAAGAAACCGATGCCCTGTTGTGAGTTATTGTATTTAAAAGGTGGAAAAAGGTTTTATCTTAATGGAAAAGGTGTTTACTTTCATTTTTCTTTATTTAAAAGTTTGATAACCAAGAAAGGCACACTGAGCTGATGCTCATTTCCAGTTGTGACCTGGGAAAGGAGGGAATGGGAGTAGGCACACAGGCAAAATCATCAGACATGCAGTAAGGGCAAATACAGGTGCAAAAAAACACAATTAGGCAACAACATTAGGCCAGTGTACCTAGTGTAGTACATCTCCAGGTAACCCAGATTGTCCCTCTCAGGAGGTGGTGAGAGGTAAACTCCAAGGACCCTGGGAAGTCTGCTACACTTTAACCCACCCTGGCTGTCTTTGTATCTGGTTCTGTGTCTAAGTGTATCAGTAGCAGTTGGCTCACTAGGTAGCACAATCACCTGTGGAGCTGGAAGATCAGAAGGTTGTCAAAAGCTGACAATCTGAACAGCTACTTCTGCTCAGTCTTCACAGTGAAGTAGGAGAGAATGGACCAACAAGGAGCAGTAGGAAGACAGAAGAAAGGAAGTAATCACAAATTAATTTGCAAAGGAAACATTTTTGACAGACTTGCAAACCTGAAAGTGGACAAGGCCATGAGACCAGATGAGATGCATCCAAGGGTGTTAAGGGAACTCAGAGACGTGCTTGCTGCACCTTTATTCAACATATCACTGGAAACTGAGATGTTCCAGAGAACTCATGGAGAGAAGTTGCAGTTCCACTCCATAAAAGCATCAGCATGGAGAAAGCTAGCAACTACAGACCAGCCAGTCTCACATCAGTTGTGGGGAAATTAATGGACACCCTGTTAAAAGAAAGGCTAGTGGAATATCTTGAATCCTGGGGTTTTAAGGCCAAAGACAACATGGATTCACGAGGGGAGGGCATGTCAGATTAATCTGATAATTTTTTTTTTACTGAATGACCAGGGAAATAAATAGGGTAGTGGACATAATGACCTGTCAGGACTTCAGCAAAGCTTTTGACACGGTACCATACAGGAGACTGATAAAGAAACTGGTCAATCTAGGATTAGGAGCCAATGTTGTAAATGGGGTAGAAAACTGATTAATGGATGGATGGCAGACTGTGGCACATTGGTCCTGTTCAACATTTTTCATAAATGACATTGCAGAAGAGCTTGAAGGGAAGGTATGCCTTTTTGTAGATGACACCAACATCAGTAATAAGGTGGATACTCTGGAGGTAGTGGAGAAAATAAGTAGGGACCGTAGAAAACCTGAGGAGTGGTCAAGGGTGGGGCAGCTGGGGTTCAATCACAAAAAGTGCAAAATCATGCACCGGGTAGGGATGCAGCAAATTTAAATTCTGCCAACAAAGTGCGGTAGTGAGCAGAATTTGCCTAGTGGAACAGTCGTGAACTTTTTCGCTAAGGCGGAATTTCCCATAGAGTGAAATTTCACCTTCAATGACAAAATTTCACCTTCCGTGGGCAAAATTGCGCCTTCCGTGGATGAAATTTCTCCTCCTGCAGGTGAAATTTTGCCACAGAGGCAAAATTTTGCTGCGGAAGGTGAATTTCACCATTCTGCCGTGTGAAATTTCACCACTCCGCTGGGTGAAAGTTTGCATTTCGCATCGCGAAATGTGCGGAATTTAGTGGATTACTCTACAAAGTGATTTTCACTCACTTCACCCACCATTAACCAGGGGTATAGAAACCCAGCAGCTGTATATAAAATGGGGAGGGGGGAGTAGCATCAGTCACTAAGAAGGAAAGGGACCGTGGGGTTATAGTATCTGATGACCTCAAATTCACTAAGCAGTGGGCAGGGCCATTTGAATGCTGGAGTGGGTAGGGAGCGGTATCACAAGCAGAAGGAGGGAGGTGACATTGCCACTGCACAGGAAAGAGGGAGGCACATGTCAAAAAAGCAGGGGGAAAGTTGCATCCTGGAGAGCCATGGGTGCTAATGCCTGGAGTCTGAGTAACAAGATGGGTGACCTCAAGGCGGCCATGGCAAAGTCAGACCTGGACATTGTGGCCATCAAAGAAACCTGGTGTAATGATAACCACAACTGGGAAGTGGCTGTACCAGGCTACAATCTATTCAAAAGGGTCAGGGCAGGTAGAAGGAGGAAGGGGGAGGAGTGGCACTTTATGTGAAGGATAATATAGAGGCCACAGAGATTCAAGGGGGAGATACTGTGGGTTAAGCTAGAAAGAAGAACAGGGTCAGCCATCCGCACATGGGGTAATATTCAGACTGCCAGCCCAAGGGGAGGAGATAGATAGGGAGATGATGCTGGCTATCTAAAGGATGGTGCACAAGGGGGAGGTAGTGCTGGTTGGTAACTTCAATATTCCAAACATAGATAGGAGCCTCCCCACAGCAGCAACAACAGGACCAGGTTTATCCTGGACTAAAGGAGCTTAATACGTATACCCTTGAGGAAAGGAGGGAGAGGGGGAACATGATAGAAACTTTTAAGTGCCTCAGTGGAATCAACAAAGTCCAAGAGGGTAGCATCTTTCAGAAAAAGAGATGTGCAAGAACAAGGGGGCTCAATTTAAAGATAGAGGGGGGCAGTTCAGGGGCAATGTGAGGAAGTATTTTTTCACAGAGAGGGTGGTGAATGCATGGAACAGCCTTCCTGAGGAGGTTGTGGGGTCTAAAACTGGGGGAGAATTCAAGAATACATGGGACAGACATAAGGCAATTCTTGTGGTGGGTAAGAAGAAATAGGCTGTTGGTTGACTAGGATCTGCAGCTTATCCTGTAAGTAGGGAAATGGGCAGACTAGGTGGGCCAAGTGGTCCTTACCTGCTGGCAAAGTCTATGTTTCTGTGACTCCCTACAGGGAGCTTTCCTTAAGCATCTGGTCATTGAGCCCTCATGGGAGACAATAATACTGGACCTGGTTCTCACAAATGGGGACAGTGTGATGGGGTCGCAGTAGGGGAGCACCTGGGAAACAGTGATCACTGGTCAGTGGGGTTTGAGATAAATGAAGGAGTGGAATCCAGCAACACAAGAACAAGAATCCTTGACTTAAAGAGCTAGTGTACTGCCTGGAAACTGCCTGCAATTGTAACTTTCAGATGTAGTCAGCTATCGCTTCTTATATTTCAAGTATTTATTCTTTTCTGTTTGCTAATTAGAAGATTTTCCACCTGGCAGTACAGGGGTGATGTGTGGAGCAGCACTCTGTCTGGAGGAAAAAAAGCCAGTTCTGTTCCTCCCACTTCATAAACACTGAAACCACAATGACTATGACATCACTAGTAACCAATGAGAGTGAAACCAGGAAAATAAAAGGGAAATATTGCAGGCAGAAGATCCAGAATACAAAGAGCCCCAAACACTACTGGAACTTAATTAAAAATTTAGTAAATCCAGTGAACAGTCACACAAATATAACACTAGTAGATAATTGTATAAATGCCACCAAAGCGAAAGCAGCAGACATTTTAAATAGCTACTTTAACAATTTACCAGATCTCTATTTAAATGATAATTCTTATGTTTTGGAAGGCCTCAAGGATAGGGTAGATTATAATGTGCCTAATGTACCAAGTTTTAGATTTAAAAAGGTAACCCCAGGGAGGTAATGAAGGAATTAAAAAAACTGATAAGTAACAAAGCTGGTGGCTTGGATAATATTGAAATATGTTTCCTAAAGGGTAGTGCTAGAGCTATAGGATGGCACTTGGCTGAATTGTTTAATTTGAGCTTATGTCAGGAAAAATTCCCAAATAAATGGAAAATGGCCAAGGTGATCCCTATATTCTAGGGAGGGGATGTCTCACTTCCAACAAATTACAGACCCATTGCTCTTTTATCAGTAATTTCTAAGTTAATGGAGCAATTGGTCCACTTCCAGTTAATGGCATATTTGGAAAAGTATAAAAAATTAACTCTGGTACAGTATGGGTTTAGAAAGGGGCAGTCCACGGAGACTGCACTGACAGATTTCCTGGATCTACTAGCTTCTCCACTTGGAGAGGGGAGGTCTGTGGGCGCAGTCTTCATGGACTTGTCAAAGGCCTTCCATCTAGTGGATCATACTTTGATGTTGGAATCCCTTAAGGATATAGGGGTTACTGACTCGCCATTAAAATGGTTTACTTTATATTTGAAAGATCACACTCAGATGGTTTCTATTGGAGGCGTAAGTTCAATTTTGGCCTCTGTGAAAAGAGGTGTTCCACAGGGCTCACTTTTGGGCCCTTTAATGTTTTCAAATTATATAAATGCCCTTTCAGCGTATATGCAAATTTCAAATATGTTATTACATGCAGACGATAGATACCGTATCAATAGCTGAGGGGATAAATAGACAAGAAGTTGAAGTAAAACTCCAGTCTGATTTTGAGACCATACAATTACAGTTTAAGACTAAACATCTGTTGATGAATATAAATGAAACCCAAACCATATTATTTAAATCCTCTAGCTCTAAAAACAAGTGTCTTGGGAGTGTCATGCAGATTGTGACTGTAAATGGGCAACTATTAACACAGAAACATATAAATATTTGGGAGTAGAAGTTAATTCTGGTCTTACTTCTAACCAGCACATAGATAATATCATAAAAATAACTAAAATGAAATGGGGGAACCTAAGAAAGGTCTCTTTCTGCATGACAAAAACAGACCTTATGTTGGTGGCAAACCAACTGCTTATTCCAATAGTGGAGTATGGATCACATGTATATAGCTTTTCCACAAAATGATCTTTACAAAGTTTGGATGTCCTGTATCATAGAATAGCCAGATTCATATTAAGATATGATTCTACAGTACACCACTGTTCTTTATATGATGCCTTGTCCTGGAACTCATTGCACTAAAAAAGAGAAATTGCATGGAATAACTTATTGATTAAAAAGACAAAACCTCCTGAAAGGCTTGTAAAACAGTTAGAATGGGTCAATCACAGCTATTGTTTAAGAAACACAGATAGGACCCTAATAGTACTTAGGATACAAAATAAATATGGCACTTTCAAATTTAAGTACAGAGCTGCCAGCTCCTGGAGTAGACTACCAAAGGAAATGAGAGAAATGGAACTAACAGCAAACGAATTTGGATATAAGATCAGAAAAGGTTTTGAGGGGTACATACAGGTGGGGGGCCTGTTTCAAATCAAAAAGTGCAACAGAACAAGAAGGCATGCAACAAATCTAGAAGAGAATTTAGGAGGGTTGTGGAGAAATGCCTCCTCACTAAAAAAGTGCTGGATGCTTGGAACAGCCTGCCACAATAGGTAGTAGGGGTAAAAACTGTGGTGGGTTTCGGACATGCTTGGGATAGACATTGGGGAATACTAGTAAATCAGAAGGGATGGGGAGGGTCACCAGGGAACAGTTAGGGTCTGCTTGGACAGAATAGGCTAGGAACAACTGGGCATACTGGGTGGACTAAGTGGTCCTTTTCTGCTGACAAATTCTATACATCTGTGTTTCTGTGTTTTGATGTGGGTTCCATCCCCAAACCAGGTGCTTACAGTAATAACCATAAGTGGTGCTGTAGTCAGTGGTGTGCTGCACTGGTGGGATACCCTTCTGTGGATGAGATATTGTCCATATGGAAGTTAAAGATCCCATGTCAGTTTTTGGAAAAGAGTAGGGGAGCGTTTCTTGTGTCGTGGCCAATATCCCGCCCCCCACATATAAGTAAAACTGATCCAGATACCCTCCCTCCAGCACTAATGTAAATGAGCTGTCACAGCTTTGTGTGCCTTGCCATGTCACAAATTACAAATACTCTAAAATTCTGATTTGGAAATGCTAGGTCTGGCCTGCTTTTGTTCTAGAAGGCTAACTTTGATGGCTTTCCATTGAAGTACTCTGAGGGCTCATTACAGAGGTACTTAGGCTTCTTCACAAAGCACGCAAGTGTGAAACATTGGAGCAAGTTTGCGGAGGGGGCACCACTGTTTTAGCACCATCTTGCACATTAAAATTATGCATACTGTACTGGTATTTCTTGGCTCTGGAGTGTTTTTTTTTTTCCACTACAGTTACAGGTGTTGAAACTATGCATTGTGGTTGCTGGGGCTACCCTTTCCTTTCTTTCAAGGGCTCGTCACTCATGATTCTGATAGACATATCTAGACATTAATGAACTATTTTTGAGGGTTCTTCACTCATGCTGCTGATTAATAATAATAATAATACGTTTTATTTACAAGGCGCCTTATCCATAACCAAGGCGCCTAACAATTTTAAAAACAAATCAAACATCAATACAATTAACATTAAAATAACAGTATACCATTCATCAAAAAGGAAGATCAGTCACTGAATGCCTGGTGCCACAAAAAAGTTTTTAAAGCTTGCTTGAATCACTCCACAGTTGTGCACTCACGTAACCGATGGGGTAGAGAATTCCAAAGGGTAGGGGCTGCATACCTAAATGCTCTCACCCCAGATGATTTCAAACACGCCCTTGGAATCTGTAGCAACCCCTCGTCGGCTGAGTGGAGTGATCGTCCAGGGCAGTAAGGAACTAGGAGCTCTTTCGGGTAATCTGGGTCCAGTACATGTAGAGCTTTAAAAGTCAGCAAACTGACTTTGAAGGTGATCCACCGCTGTACTGGCAGCCAGTGCAGTTCGCGCAGCGCCGGTGAAATATGACAGGACCGAGCAGATCCTGTCAAAAGCCGGGCTGCCACGTTCTGCACCAGCTGCAGGCGGCGGATTTCCACCCCAGGAAGCCTTAGGTAGAGGGAGTTGCAGTAATCTAAGTGCAAGAACAGAAAGGCGAGGACCAAAGTAGAAAGGTCACCAGACGAAAGCAGATGCTTAATCTTGGCGATATTTCTGAGATGATAAAAGGAAGATTTGATGACAGCCGATACCTGTGAATGCAGGGTCAGTCCTTCATCGAAAATTATCCACAGGTTATGCACATATTCAGAGGTTGGGAATGAAACGCCACCAAGAAAAAGTCCAGAGGGTGAACCAACCCCTAACCCCCCCATCTAGTGACCTGGGTCCACAACCAGCACCTCAGTTTTTTCTGAGTTCAACTTCAGCCAGCTGAAATCCATCCACTCCTGGATTTATTTCAGACAGTTATTAAAGGCCGAGAGAGCTCCATCCTGGTCGGGTACAAAAGAAAGGTATCATCAGCATAGCAGTGAAACCTCAGCCCATTCCTTCTTACAGTGTCTCCAAGGGGTAGCATGTACACCGCGAACAACATGGGTGACAGCACTGAACCCTGAGGAACCCCACACGACAGAGAAATAGGGCCTGAGGAAAAAAACCCAGACAACACTGTCTGTGTTCTACCCATGAGGAATGATGTAAACCGCCTGAAGACTGTTCCCGACAGTCCACAGATGTGCCTCAGGTGACCAAGCAACACCCTGTGGTCCACAGTGTCAAATGCTGATGAGAGATTCAGAAGAACCAAGATGGAACGGCTCTTCTGATCTCTAGCCATCAGGAGATCATTAAGCACCCGAACCAGCGCTGTCTTGGTACTATGTCTCTTTCGAAAACCAGACTGGAGCGGTTCATAGATGTCATGGATGGTCAAATGGTTCTCCAGTTGTGCTGCCACTACTTTCTCAATCACCTTCCCTAAAAAGGGGAGGTTAGAGATAGGTCTGTAGTTTGCATGGCAGTCTGGGTCGAAGGTAGCTTTCTTCAAGAGTGGTGTCACCACCTCCTCTTTCAGGGAGCTAGGAAACTCTCTAGTTTCCAAGGAGCACCAGACTATCCACGCAAGGATCAGACTGATGACATCAGTACAACCCAAAATTAGGGAAGTTGGTCCAGGGTCCAAACTACAGCACGTAGGGCACACACCCTGGATGATCCGCATGACATCCATGCACTCCAGTCGGCTGAAGGTACTCCAGGAAGGCCGAGGTGCAGTGACCTCGTACTGATCAAATGCAATGCCCATAGAGTGTACCAGTTAGAGTACCGCCCTGATGTCAGCCACCTTATTAACAAAGAATCAAACAAGTTTGTCGCACTCTAATTGCGAAAAGGCTTTCCGAACATGTAGACAAGCTGGGTTGCACAGTCTTTCCACAGTTCGGAAAAGCTGAGCTGGTCAATTTTTGGAGCAGCCACAATCTCCCCAGACAGGAATTCTGCCTTCTTATGGGTGACTGCAGATTGATAGGCTTGATAGTGGTCCATCAATCTAAGGCGGTCGGTATCAAGGGGGGACTTCTGCCAGCAATGCTCTAACCTTTGTCCTAGTCTCTGCATCTCCCTCAAAGTCCCATCAAACCAAGGGGATTGAGGGCAAACAGAGAGAAGACAAACACGGACTGGAGCAATGGAATCCAGAGCTGCCAAGACGGACAAATTATAGGCCGTCACGAGGGTCTCTGGGTCACTGCTTACCGACGAGGGGAACGAGAGGTCAAGCACCGCTGCTAGGCTATGAGAACTTATATCTCGTGAAGAACGGTACATAACCTTCTCCACAGGGGTAGGCCTACACGGGGGAGTGCTAAAACTAAACCCCACGGTGTAGTGATCTGACCACCCAACTGGTTCCACCTCCAAGTCAGATGTTTCGATCCCTAGAAGGAAGACTAAGTCAAGGGAGTGTCCGTGTTTATGAGTAGCAGTGGTAACCACCTGTGTAAGGCCCAGAGATGTCATCAACTGGAGGAAGTGCTGACCGAGTTGCGAGAGTTTGTCATTGACCCAGGCACTGAAGTCACCCAGAACCATCAGTCTGGGCGACCCAAACGTCATGTCGACGACTAAGTCCACCACTTCCTGAAGGAATCGCTTCTCATCATCAGGTGGACGGTAATTGAGGGTGATCTGATAACCTACACCTGCTATTATGGCACACTCAAATGACTCAGCTGCCTCAACTAGTACTCTCGTGAGGTTAAGTTAGGTCTTAAAACAGACCGCAACCCCTCCCCCCCGCGGTCCAGTCTCGGGCGGTGTATCACCGAGTACCCAGCTGGAGCTAAAGCCTCCAAAATGGGGACAGAGTTCTCATCCAACCATGTCTCGGTGATGCATGCCAGGTCCTCTGTTTCAATAAGATCTGCAATAATTGCAGTCTTGTTCTTGATGGACCTGGCATTGCACAATTAACATGACTAGATATGAGGGAAATATTCTTGGGTTCTTCCCTTGTGGTATTGACTGACATGGCTAGTCTTGAAGGAACTATTCTCGAGGGTTCTTCACTTATGATACAGATTGACATGACTAGATATGAGCAAATTATTTTTGAGGGATCTTCACTCATGATGCTAATTGATATGATTAGATATGAGGGAACTGTTCTCAAGGGTTCTTCACTCATGGTATTGATTAACATGATTAGTCATGGAGGAACTATTCTCAATGGTTCTTCACTCATGGTACTGATATGACTAGTCATGAGGGAACTATTCTCGAAGGTTCTTCACTCATGTTATTGACTGACATGACTAGTCATGAGGGAACTATTCTCTAGGGTTCTTCACGCATGGTATTGATTGACATGACTAGATATGAATAAACTATTTTTGAAGGATCTTCACTCATGGTGTTGACTAACATGCTTAGGTATGAGGGAACTATTCTCAAGGGTTTTTCATGTTTAAGTTTGTGGTTTCAGGCACACACTAGCCACCTGCCCATTAGGAGTTTTTAAACATTTCTTTGAACCAGCAGTTCATATTAGCACTAAGGAAAAAGAAATGGCACTTGCTGTTGATGATTCATTGGGGGCATGACTGGGCACTCTTGCTGAATCGAGCTGTTCTGAGCTCAGAATAGCAAAGATAAAAGAGCATGTTTTACCTTAGCTTTCTTCAGATTGTAACAGCAGTAGAGGTGGTAGGTGCAAAACCATTAAGGGTTTAAAACATGGCTTGGACTGAGTGAAAGGCTTAATAGTTTCACAGGGGGAAAGCAGTGATGCAGGGGAAAATGGGAGGAAGGTGAGGGCAATAACCCTGACTAAACATTAGGTCCCAGTGTAGGATAAGGTAAAACAGGGCAGACTGGATGGACCAATGTTAATTTTTTGCTGACATTTTCTGTGTTTCTTTTATACTAATTGACATGACTAGATATGAGGGAACTATTCTCAAGGGTTCTTCACTCAGTATACTGCTTGACATGACTAGATATGAGGGAACTATTCTCAATGGTTCTTCACTCAGTATACTGCTTGACATGACTAGATACGAGGGAACTATTCTCAATGGTTCTTCACTCAGTATACTGCTTGACATGACTAGATATGAGGGAACTATTCTCAAGGGTCCTTTATTCATATCACTGATTGACGTGGTTAAACATAAGGTGACTTGATGCAGGGCACAACTGAAGAATTAATTTATTTTCAAAAGCCTCCATTTTCAGTCTTAGAATGTGTGCTAGTTTTCTGCCTGATAAATCACATTCGCTATGCTTCTCTTTCTCCTTGATTGGAGGGAACTTTTTAACCACTATCTAGTGCTATATTTCTTTGCTGCAATGACCCATATAGAAAATTGTTATGAATTTTAAACAGGCTTTCTTGAGGCATTTAGGCTCCCATAAAAAGATTCTCTGGTAAATTATACAGCATATTTGAATCACAGAAATGTCCCCATGCGTCCTCCAGCAGATCTCCACAATATTTTCCCAGCTTACTACATGTACAACATGTGGGTACCTGGTTAGATGAGTGTTGCCTGAAGAGAACCGTCTAAACCACACTGCCAGGACCTCATAATGCCTGAATAGCAACAGGGGTAGAGTAGCGTACAGTATGTCAAGTACCACTACCCCTATAGCTAGTGAGACAGTCGTGAGGGTGCACAAGTAGATGAAAAGTGCGGTAGCTGGCCGAGCTGCTCCCATAGCAGAAATGGTTAAGGCAACAGCAGTTTGGGCAGCACAGAGCAGGAAACCAGGGTTCTACTCCTGGTCTCCCGACACATACTAGTTCACTTCCCCCGCCCGAAGTGTAAATAATTTTTTCTATCGGCGAGGGAAAAGAATTGCCCCCCCCAAGTTTCTCCTTTTCCTTGTGCCCCCCCACGTTGGTTATTTAAATTAAAGAAATTGATGAGGGGCAGAGTCACTAAATCGAGGGAGACCCCATAAAACAAAAAGAGTACAATATGATTTTAGCAAAGTTAGTGGTCGTGGTGTGGTTTACGACTGGTACCATTGACACAATTTTTTTTTTGCTTGTTTGTTTACTTCTTTTCTTGATTCCCTCCTCGACGGTGGGGGTGTTGCCTATAGTTCCCCCCATTCACTTGGACCTGCAGCACTGCACCACTCCCAGTGCCTGTGCTCAACCTCCTCTTCTGTTCCTCTGACAGACTGCATCACGGCGGGTACTTACCCACCACCGCGGAAGCCGGGGGTCAGGATCCAGGAGGAGCATCCCAAGTCAGAGTGATGCGGTGCTGATGGAACTGTGTGTTCATTGTGCATTCAAGGAGGATTTTGTGTACTGGCCCCATTAGCCTGTTGTCTAATGCGTTCAATGATGGTGCCGCCCATGCTTCCCGCACACTGCACACATCCGATGTCTGTCTGTGCCAACCCCACAGCGAACTGCTTCATATGCACCGACTCCCCAGCCACCAGCAGGAGCCAGTGCAGTCGCTGTGTCCCACCCCACCCTCCCGGAGAACAGCAGTCCCTTGATGCTCAGTCCTCCTCCCCCTGGCTGACCCTCTGACACCCGAGGTTGCTTTCGACACCGGGTCATCAGTGTGGCGTGAGGTGTGGAATCCAGTGCCTCAACCCTCTCAACCCTTAAGTGCCACCGCGCCAGCATTGTCAATGTTTTGATCCGCTGGCATTGTTGTTGACTGCACTGTTCTTGAAGGTACTGTTTTAACATTCGCTCTTAATAATAATAATAATAATTTTATTTATATAGCACCTTTCAACATGTCAAGGTGCTGAACAATTTAACAATTCAAACACTACATACACAAACATATACATAAAATCAGCATACCACAAGATAAAATATATCATAATAAAATCCAGAGCATTAATAAATAATTAATTATCTAACAAAGCCATGCTCCACAAATAAGTTTTCAGCTCTTTTTAAAGAGTTCCACGGAGGTGCACTGCCGTAGTGACATGAGAGAGTTCCAAAGAGGGTGCAGCAAATGAAAATGCTCTGCTGCCAGAAGATCTCAGACTCACTCTTGGGATCTCTAACAACCCATGTCGGCCGAAAGTGGAGTGATCAGCCAGGGCAGTAAGGGACCAGGAGGTCTTTCAGGTAGGCTGGACCCTGGTCGGTGAAGGGCTTTGAAAGTCAACAAAATGACTTTAAGGTGATCCGCCACCGCACAGGCAGCCAGTGCAGTTCGCGCAGCACGGGAGTGATGTGACAGAAACGACTTGTCCCAGTCAAAACCCGGGCTGCAGCGTTCTGCACCAGCTGCAGGCGATGGATTTCAACCCCAAAAGCCCAAAGTACAGGGCGTTGCAATAGTCTAAGCGTGAAGATACAAAGGCATGAACCAAAGTAGGCAGGGAGTCAGACGGAACAAGATGCTTCACCCTGGCAATGTTCCTAAGATGATAAAAGGAAGTCTTGACAACAGCTGACACCTGAGCTTTAAGAGTCAGCTTATCGTCAAGAATAAATCCAAGGCTACGCACCTGTTCTGAGGATGGCAAAGATACTCCACCAAGAATAATTCCAGACGGAGCACCGATATCCGGCCTCACCACCCGACCACCAGGATCCACCACCAGCACCTCTGTTTTCTCCGAGTTCAACTTTAGCCAACTAGAATCCATCCAGTCTTGATCTCCTCAGACAGCTGTTAAACACCGAGAGAGCTCCATCCTGGTCGGGTGCAAAGGACAGATAGAGCTGGGTGTCATCCGCATAGCAGTGAAACCTCAGCCCATATCGTCTAATGATACCTCCGAGGGGCAGCATATACACAGCAAACAACATGGGCGACAGCACGGATCCCTGGGGCACTCCACACAACAGAGGGGTTGGGTCAGAGGAAAAAATCCCCGACACAACTCTCTGTGATCTCCCGGTAAGAAATGACGTGAACCATTGCAGAACAGTTTCAGACATTCCACAAATATGCCCCAGACGAGCTAATAGCACCATGTGGTCCACTGTGTCAAAGGCTGCAGAGAGATCAAGATGAACAAGAATGGAGCGTCTCTTCTGATCCCTCGCCATCAGAAGATCATTTAACACCCGAACCAGCGCAGTCTCGGTGCTATGTCTTTTACGGAAGCCCGACTGGAAGGATTCGTAGACATTATGGATGGTTAAATGGTCATCCAATTGAACTGCTACGACCTTCTCGATAACCTTCCCAATAAAGGGGAGGTTAGAGATAGGTCGATAGCTAGAATAAGAGTCCGGGTCCAAGGAAGCTTTTTTCAAGAGAGGAGTTACCACAGCCTCTTTCAAGGATCAGGGAAACTCACCCAATTCCAAGGAGCACCAGACTATTTGCGCCAGGACCGGACCAATGATATCCAAACAACCCAGAATAAGGGGAGTCGGACCGGGATCCAAACCACAGCTTGTGGGGCGCAAAGAATGGATGATCCTCATAATGTCCACGAACTCAGGTCGTCGAAAGGAACTCCAGGAGAAATGGGGCACTGTCATCTCATGCTGACCAAAGGCTTCATCCATAGAGCTTGCCGGACCCAGGTTCTTCCTGATGTCGGTCACTTTAGTTGCAAAGTATCGAGCGAGCTCGTCGCACTCTACTTGCGAAAAAGCTTTCCGAACATGCAGGCAGGCTGGGTTGCACAGTCTGTCTACAGTTCGGAACAGCTGAGCCGGTCGATTCTGAGCAACTGCAATCTCCCTGGACAGGAATTCTGCCTGCTTATGGGTGATTGCAGATTGATAGTTAACATAATGTTCCATCAATCTAGAGTGGTCGGCATCAAGGGCGGACCTGCGCCAGCGACGCTCTAACCTTCGCCCCTGTCTCCGCATCTCCCTTAGGGTCCCATCAAACCATGGGGCTCCAGGGCGAAGGGATCTGGGGCGCTCACGAACAGGAGCAATGGAATCCAGTGCCATCGTGACGGCCTTATTACAGGCCGACACAAGTGCTTCTGGACCATTGCTCATCAGACCGAAGGATGAGAGGTCAAGGACCGCCGCTAGACCTTGTGGAGTAACATTCCGTAATAGGCAGTACCTGACCATCTCCACAGGGGCTGGTCTTCTCAGGGGGGTGCAAAAATTGAACCTCACGATGTGGTGATCAGACCAAGCGACTGGTTCCACCCCCATGTCGGATGCGTTGATCCCTAGAAGGAAGACTAGATCTAAAGAGTGTCCAGATTTGTGCGTTCAGTGGAAACCACCTGTGTAAGGCCCAGAGAAGACATCAATTGGAGAAGTCATTACCCAAATTTGAGAGTTCATCGTTGAGCCAGGTGTTGAAGTCACCCAGGACCATCAACCTGGGCGACTCAAACGACATGTCGACGAGGAAGTCTGCTACTTCCTGTAAGAAGCGTCTCCCATCTCCGGGTGGACGGTAGATGAGGACGATTCAAACGCCTACACCTGCTACGACTGTACACTCAAAAGACCCAGTCTCACCGACTACCACATTCGTGAGACCCAAGACGTGAGACTCTTCTAACCTAGTGCCCCATCATGAGCTGTGCTGAGGGTTCATCACATCAAAACATAGCCTTCATTCCCCAGAATGTCTTTAATCATACTTTTTTGAAGCAGCAGTTCATGTAATGGTGAATATTTGGGGCATATATTATTTTATTCCATCTAAAGTCACTCTTATTTTCCTTATTCGACCAGCAAGAAAAGGACATACATGAAAGGACATTTGAGGAGAGGTTAGCAGATGTAATGTACATGCTTGAGGCAAGAAGGGAAAGGGGGCATGACTGAAATATAAAATTACCTCCACAGGATAAATAAAGTGTACTGCGAGGAATTCCTCAGACTGAGTAGGAACACAAGCACAAGGGGCAACATCATGAAACCGGTTGGTGGGAGGGGCAAGCTATAAAAGAGCTACCAGGAAGTACATTTTTATGGACAGGGTAGTGGAAGGGTGGAATATGCTGCCAAAGGAGGTAGTCCGTGCAAACCAAATCTGGGAATTCAAAACAGGGTGGAACAGATACAAGGTCTTGGTAAATACCATGCCAGCAAAAGGAAGGGAACGGGACAGCGAGAAGCCTGTAGGTTCTGTCATTCAGCATTAGTTGGAAGCAGGCAGACATGATCTACCAATGGACCTTTTTCTGCTGACAGATCTTATGTTCTGCTTTTTTTTATTTTGAGTTTTATTTAGAATTTTGTTTTTTTTAGATTTAAAATAATTAATGGTAAGTAAATACAGCTGCCACAAGGTTTTCAATATTCTTACCTGTTTATGAACAAATCTTGAAGGTTGAGCTAACATGTGACTGAAACTGCTCCCTGACTTAATGGGACACAGAAAAAGTCAGGCTAACTTCAAACCACAAAATGTGAACCCTAACCTGGTGAACATAAAAAATGAAATGGTGCACCATATCAATGGATTGTGAAACAAAAATGAAGAGTGGAGATCAACATCAGAAGGTTAAAAGGACTGCACAATAATGGGGGGAAAGATTTTAACACAAACTCATGCTGTTATGTAACAGAGGTTTAAAGATTTAGTAGCAACTCTAAAGTCCTTTCTTAACTGCTGTTATCTAACTACAACTTTTCACAGATTTCTGCCCACCACCAAAGGATGGAGAGGATCCATATAATCTTGAGGGGGCTCCAGAAAACATAGATTTTTTGGTGAAGATGAAGGATGGCATCATCCGTGTATATGATAATAAAGAAAAAACGGAAATGAATGAACCTCGCAGTTTTCCTTATCCAGATCTGGAGACTTATACTCTAGACCTCAGTATCCTTCTCACACTCATTACTGATGGCCCTACGTAAGTTTACATAGGAACAACATAATTTAAGGTTGCTAGGGGCTTTAGCTCCGTCAGGTCCAGCCACTGCTTTGTAAGCAGGCATGAATAAGTATGCTGTGCAAACATGTATTAAGTCATATTTTTTTAAAAACAATTTTTCCTGGGGCCTTGCCAGTTGGATCTTCTTTCATGTGCTTCACTGGCCTACTTCCTAATCATGGAGTCCCTTTCTGTTATTGATCCTCAGTGATCACCCTTAACCTCATGTCTTATACAAATTCCCCCCTGGAGTTAAGTCCCAGCATGTACTCATTTAGAGGGTTTTCCTGTCCATACTACTACCCAGGGTATCCAGTGATTTCCTTGGTAAGAACTTTTGTTCAGGCTTATCTTGAGGGCCTGTACTGTCTTTATATGCACTGTCTATGCTGGTAGGTTGTTCCATGGATCCCCCACCCACTGGGAGATGAAATGCTTCTTAATGTTACCACCCCTGAGCTTTGGGATGTGCCCCTGTGTCCTATTGGAGGCCACTAGATTAAAGTTCTTTTTCGGTTAAATCTCACTAGTAGCCTTAAGTATGTGGAAAACTGTGCTCATGTTCCCTCTCAGTCTTCTCTTTTGCTACGTGAACATGTTAAGTACTACTGGCCCCTCATAGCTTTCCTTTTCCATACCCATAATCATTTTGGTGACTCAGTGTTGTACCCTCTCAACTGCCTTAAGTTCATTTCGTATGGAGCAGCCCACAACTACAGCATGGTGCCTGACAAGTGCCTTGTAAAGGGGCAGTGTAACATCTCCTGCCCTGCTTTCAACCCACTGTGATGCATCTCAAACATTCTGCCATCCCTCTTAATAGAGGTAGCATGTGTCTTGTCATAAGACCTCCACTTGCTATTATGACCATCCCCCGGTCCTTTCATCCTCCATTGCCGCAAGAAGAATACCTCTACAATAATTTAGGTCCTACCTCTGTTTTTTTTTCTTCCCAGGTGTAGCACCTAGCATGTGGCTACATTTTGGAGGTGTCGAAATAATCACCCAGCTTGCTCAGTTCTCCAGAAGTTTTCACCCATCCTGAAAGAAGTCCACCACCCTGGCCAGCTTAGTGTCAGTTGTGGATTTTCTTGAGCATAATGAAAAACAAAAGTAATTTATAAGAATAAATTATATACATATTTTTTCATATACACATTTTACTTTCTAAAAGCAGCAAATATGTTATTTTTAGTCTGATGTGTTAATTAGTGCAGCCACATAATCTTTGTGGTAGCCACTAGTGAAGGGCAAAATGTAAATTATGCCTGTGAAACTGTATAAATCAATTTTTTTTTGTACACGTGCAAGTTTTGTGAAATTGCACTAATATGCAAATACAGTAAGTGAGCGTTTTGTGCAAACTCTGTTTTTTCTAAAAAAATAATGTGCAATTCATAATCTTTTTTTGCAAAATATATGAAATTGCACATAATGGCTTTTGCTTGTGAAGCCCACACTCCCACACTCTAAATGGGGCCAATGGGGGCTGATTTACAACTCCTAGATGAAGCACACTATGGCTGAAAAAAATGTACTATGGACCCCTGGGACAGATTTTCAAAAGCTGAAAAACTGCAAACATGCAGAAAAAAAAGTTACACAATGAAGGTTTTTTTTTGCACAACTGCAAGTTTTTCAGCATACTCATAATTTTCCGAAAGATTGCCTTTTTGCAACCTTTTTCACAACTTATGGCAGCTTGAGCAGTTCTTTTGCACAGCTGCATAAACATGCTAAAACAGATAATATCAGGCATAGTATTTTTTAAAATGATGCCTGTGTGTATAAAATGCTGAAAATAGCATTTTTTTTGTGTGTTCCTTCCAGGGCACCTGCAGTCCTACTCCTTCAGGCTCTCACACACTGGTTCTCCCTCTACCCATCAGACCTAACCCCGCTGCTGCAACTGTCTCAGCTTCCACTGGAGCTCTGCCAACAATCCCCATTGGTGGTCTGGCTTATCCCTGCTAGGGAGCTCAAACGAGGCAGAGACGGGGGGGAGAAAATGCCTTTTACACTGGAATGCCAGTCGAAGCTGAGGTGCAATGTGCTTGTGCGATCGGTGGCAGGAGGGTGGCCTATTAAAGGCTGTCATCTGGTGCTGCAGAAATCCATTTTCCTCTCTTCTGGGGCACCCTCCCATCTCCCGCAATGCGTGTGGCTGCGGCGGTGTCCTGGCGGTGGGGGCATTTGACAGCATGTGGTCGATCACGCTGCCAAGAATGCCTCCATAAACCACCACCAGGAGCCACTACAAAAGAAAACATTACTCACCACAGTAATGTTGTTTCTTCTAATGGAGTCTTGCTGTATTCGGACTTATTGCAGCTAGCCCCAGCACTTGAACTGCCCCGGAGAGGAAAGAGTTAATTTTTTGCAGGAGCATAGAACGTTGAACTTGAGCTTGGTTTTCAAACCTCTGTCACTGGTACACTCTGGTGTAACCGTCAGATTTTTACGAGCACCATACTAACTAACAAAGTATAGAAATTGTTTTCTTAAAGTTTTAAATGTCAAAGGCAACAATAATTGGGTCATAAAGACTCAAGTTAAGAACCCAACAAGAAATCTCTGCAGATAGTGATAACAACAAAATAAGATTAAACAATCAAAGTGTCCAACCTGTCCAGGATGGTCATAAGGTACACCTCTGGGGTGCAACACTGCACCTGCCCACCCACATCCCAAAACAGATTCTGAGAGGGGAGGCAGGGAGGAGGTCAGAATACAGCAAGACTCCATTAGAAGAAACAACATTACTATGGTGAGTAATTTTTTCTCAAACAACATGACGTTTTGCAGTATTCTGACTTATTGCAGACTACCAAGCAGTACCCCTTTGGAGGAGGGAACCACAGAATCTACTTAGGGAACAGGATCTGCAGCACTGCTGTGCCAAACCTAGCACCATATCTGGCTTGAGTATCCAGACAGTAATGCTTGATGAATGTATAAACTGTTTTCCGGGTGGCTGCTTTACAGATTTCCAGCAGAGGAATATCTCTAGCTGCTGCCAGAGAGGCAGCTGTACCCCTGGTAGAGTGAGCTCTCAGGCCTCAGGGAGGCTCTTTACCTAGTTTCATGTTGCAGAATTGAATACATGAGACAATCCACCTGGCAATAGTTCTTTTAGTGGCAGGCTTACCTTTTTCCACTTCTCCATAAGTGAGAAACAACTGGGAACAGTCATCTCTATAGACCTTTGTATGATCTATATAGTAGCTTAATGTCCATTTTACATCCAGACTGTGCAGTCTTCGCTTACCTGAAGATGAATGATCAGTGAAA
Organism: Neoceratodus forsteri; assembly: GCA_016271365.2. NCBI lineage: Eukaryota > Metazoa > Chordata > Ceratodontiformes > Ceratodontidae > Neoceratodus > Neoceratodus forsteri. The sequence continues at coordinate 784,778,163 of CM028133.1, forward strand.
AGCACAGGCAGCGACATGGACTGGTTAAGATGAAAATCTGAAACCACTTTAGGAAGAAATTTTCTGTTTGTCCTGAGGACCACCTTATCTTTGTGAGAGGCAATAAAGTCAGGTTCTGTTGACAGGGCCTGTAATTCACCGATTCTCCTAGCAGAAGTCATGGCTACCAAGAATACAGTCTTCCAAGTCAAGTACTTAAGCTCAGCTGAGGATAAAAGTTCAAAAGGGGACTGCATGAGTTATGCAATACAGACATTCAAGTCCCAAGCAGGAGTAGGCTCCCTAAATGGAAGCTTGAGATGAACCAGACCTTTGAAAAACTTACTGAACACAGGGTGAGAGGCCAGAGAAGATCCCTTCCCTGCAGAAAGGAAAGCAGAGACAGCTGCAAGATGAACTTTAAGATTGGTAGGCTGAAGGCCTAAACCATTTAAATGGACTTAATAGTCCAACACTGTAGAAATGCCAGCAGAATCTGGTTGTAAATCTTTCTGTGAACACCAGATGCTGAATCTTTTCCATTTGGACTTGTAAGTTTTTCTAGTGGAAGGTTTTCTAGAGACTTTTAGGACATCCAGCATTCCTTGAGAGAGATGCAGTCCTGCATACCCTAACTCTTCAAGAGCCAGGCTTTGAGCCCGAAAGACTGGAGATTGGGGTACCAAATCCTCCCCTGAGAGGAAGACATGAGGTCGTGCCTCCTGGGCAGGCAAAGAGGAATTGTCACTGCTAGAGAGAGCAACCAAGAATACCAAGGTTGCCTGGCCCATTCTGGAGCCACCAGAATCACTGTGCAGGGCTGAGACCTGATTTTTATCAGAACTGTGAAGATCAGAGGAAAGGGAGGAAAGGCATACAGGAACCTGTTTGTCCAGTTAAACAGGAGAGCATCCTGGGGAACAGACCCCAGCAAGGGAGGTCTGCAGTAGAACAGAGGAAGCTGATGATTGTCTGGGGCTGCAAAGAGATCTATCTCTGGAGAGCCCCATCTCTTGAAAGTGATCCGAAGAACTCGGTAATTCAGGGACCACTCATGGTGACCCTGAGAAATTCTGCTGAGTGCATCTACCAGCATATTCTTTACCTGGAAGATGCACTGCTATCAGAGAGGTCTGAAGAGAGTAAGCCAACAACAATACTTCCATGGCTTCTGTGCACAAGGCCGTGGACCGAGTGCCCCCCTGCTTGTTTGTGTACCACATGGCAGTGGTGTTGTCTGTCCTGACCTGCACCACTTAACTCTGAATTGGTCCTGAGAATGCCTGAAGGGCTAGAAACACAGCTCCAAGTTCCAGAAGATTGATATGAAGGAGAGACTCCTGCTGTGACCATGTGCCCTGTGCAGTGAGGCTCCCCAGATGGGCTCCCTAACCCAGAAGAGATGCATCTGTTGTAAGAATAAGTGAAGGGGCCTGGCAAAGAAAGGGGACTCCCTGTTTGAGATTGTTCTCCTCCAACCACCATTGGAGAGGCTGGACAAGGGTCTGGGACACTGGAATCAGTTTGGTTAGTGGGTTCTTTTTCTGAGACCAGAATGCCCTGAGGTGAAACTGAATATCCCTCATTTGGAACCTGGCCCCCTGGACCACTGCAGTGGAAGTTGCCAAGTGTCCTAGAAGCTGAAGAAAATGCCTGGCTGGCTGAGACACCAGCGGTTTGAAGGAGGCTGCCAGGGCAATGAGAGCCTGCACCCTTGACAGAGGAAGAAAAGCTTTTGCCTGCACGGTGTCCAGCTCTACCCGTATGAAGGTAAGTAGCTGAAATGGTTCCAGAACTGACTTTGAAAGATTGAGAAGAAATCCCAGGGACTCCAGAAGCCTCTGGGTAACAGCCAGAGCTGACTTGACTTGGTCTGAAAACTGGCCTACTATGAGTTAGTCGTCCAGGTAAGGGAATACACAAATGCCTTGTCTTCTGAGAAAGGCTACCACAACTGCTAGGCATTTTGTAAACACCCTTGGAGCAGATGTTAGGCCGAAGGGCATTGCTCTGAACTGGTAATGACCTGAGGGCAACTCAAGTCTGAGGTACTTTCTGTGGGAGCATCTGATGGGGATGTGAAAATAGGCATCCTTGAGATCCAGGGAGGCTAGCCAGTGTCCTGGTCTCAGAGAGGGAAGAATGACTCCCAGAATCATAATTTTGAATTTTGGCTTTGTAAGATGTTTGTTCAGAGATCTTAGGTCTAGGATGGGTCGCCACCCCCCTGTCTTTTTCAGGGTAAGGAAGTATCTTGAATACAGCCCTTTCCCCCTGTGTAACAGAGGTACTTGCTCCACAGCTTTTAAAAGCAATAAAGAAGACACCTCTGTTTCCAGAGCTGTGGCAGGCTAGAAGGACCTTGCTCTTAGTTTGGGAAATCTTTTGAAGCTGAGAGCCAGTCCCTGGCTTGCTACTTCCAGGACCCACTTGTCTGAAGTAACAGACTTCCATGCCTGGAAGAAGTAAGCCAGCCTGCCCCCCACTGGAACAGTGGAGGTGACCCGGTCTGACACATCAGGGTGTCTGTTTGGCAGGAGCCTTAGGCTGAGAAGTGGATGCAGTCCTGCTCATTCCTCTTCTGCCTCTCTCTCTCACTCTGAACCCGCCCCCCCCCGCGCTGAAAAGTAGAGGAGGCCTGGGCTTGCTAAAAAAGGCCTGTAAAAAGTCCTGCCCCTGCTTGCAATAGACTGCTGCTTTTGAAGAGTAGCTTACCTTTTCTTGGCCACTGCATTCCTGTAGGTGGTCCTGTATTCATCCATCTTCTTAATGTATGCCTCTGTTTGCTCCCCAAACAGAGAGTTCTGGGTAACAGGAAAGTCCATAGCCTTAGCCTGGGTATCCTGTGACAGGCTAGTACACCTGAGCCAAGCAAACCTCCTCAAGGAGATGGATGTAGCCATGACTCTTGATGCCACATCACTGGAGTCCACAGCAGCATGAAACTGAACCATGGATGCCTCAGTGCCATCTGCAGCCACATGTTGCAGCTCCTTGGCAAGCTGGGGAGAAGCATTCTTAGCTAGTTCCAGAACTATATCCCACCTCGACTTCTGGTAACTAGCAGCATAGGCCATATAAGAGGCCTGCCTGAGTCCCAAGGAGGCTGCTAAGTACTATTTCTTAGCCATAGCATCCACCTTCCTGGAATCCTTCTCGTGGGGTGAAACCAGATTTTTGGTCTGTTTCCAAAGATTTATGCAAGAATAGACAGTCTTTTGACTCTGGCACATCCATCATCTCCACAAAGTCAGGTTCCTCGTCTTTCTCAGAAGCTTCCACAACTGGTAGCTGGAGAATGTCTGCCACCTTTTTGTAAAGCAAAAAGTGGGAGGGGGACTCAGAAAGTCTGGGAGGAGAAACATCAGAAGGCCTGTCTGGGGAGATGTCAGGCTCTACTGGCTAATCTAGGTCTCCAAAATCATCATCTTCTTCGTCATTAGGTTCTTCTCCTCTCTCCCAGTCAACTTCATAAAAGGCCTCTGGATCATATTCTGAAAAGAACTGAACCGATTCAACCAATCACCTTGAGATAGTCGGTTCGGTTGGAGGAGGACTAAGTGATTGAACAATAGTTATCGCTTTCGAGATTTCCTCAGCAGTTAGGATCTGCAGTTTAGGATCTGAACCACCTGATTCCTTTTTCCTCTTTGATGGAACCGCTTCTTCCAAGTCGGATTTCCTTTTGCCTGAAGAGGTATCACCCAAGTCAGCATGCACCTCCTCAGATTCGGTCGGAACTGAACCGGGCTGACCATCTGGATCAATGGATTTCTTGGTAATTTTTTCCTTTACCCTACTTGACCTTTTTTCCAAAGTGGCTTTGGGAAAATTCTCACAAATTCGGCAGTCTGTTTTGAGGTAGCCAAACCCCAGACAGTAAACACACATGAGGAGGGGGTCAGCCATAGCGAAAGCCTCCCCACACTCAGTACAGTGTTGAAACTCAGTGGGACCAGTTTTCTTCTTGGGTTTCTCAGACATGGCCTTAGATTTTTTTTTTTAAAGTTACCCTTAACAGCGTTCAAGCCAGGTAATACAAGACTTTTTAGTTACCAGCCGGTTCAGTGGTTGTGGAAAAAAACCGAAAATTCAACGTCTTTTTTGAAACCGAAAAGTACTGGACACCACACACTAAATCAAGACACAAGAAAAAATTACAAGAAACCAGAATTAGTTTGGTTCCACACCGGACTGACTGATGAGGAACTGAAGAAAAAATGATTTCTATCACTATTTACCTAATTACACTACCTGTACCATAGGCAGAGATTTGATACTGAAAAATAAATAACAGTTGGGCAAAACTGACTGAAATACTAGAACTGAACTGAAGTAGCAAAGAGAAGTCTCCGGAGTATCTTCACAGTTAGGCGGAGTAAAGAATCTGATGGTTACACCAGAGTGTACCAGTGACAGAGGTTTGAAAACCAAGCTTAAACTCAGCATTCTATGCTCCTGCAAAGAGTTAACTCTTTCCTCTCTGGTACAGTTTAAGTGCTGGCACTAACTGCAGTAAGTCAGAATACAGCAAGACTTCATGTTGTTTGAAGTGGCTGGCAACATCCAACCTCCCAGGAGGAAAACGTCCAAAGGACACTGTCAAGCCCCTTCCTGCCAGCCTCTGCTTCTGCCGTCTGGGCTCAGGTAACAAACCCAGGTTGCCAGCATGCCACAGTGATGCCTCATCGCTCAGCGCCATGGAGCCGGCACTGAAAATAGTATTTTTGCAGGTGTAGGAATGTTTCCTCACACCAGGGAGTTGTTAAGAGAGACTTAGTTCCTGGGTATGTCAGACTGTTTGAAAAACAGTGCCCTGGGGTAGGAAGGTATGTGTCAGAGAAGGACAGATGGTGCTGGGGGCAGCTAGACAGAAGAAGGCTACACCAGTAAACATGGGATAAAAACAATATATAAAAAAGTGTGCTATTTGGATTTTTTTTCTTTTATCTGCTACTCAGTGGTTCTGTCCATCCACCTCTGCTCCAGCTGGCACCAGCCCATTATCTGTCACTTACCACACCCATATACCCCACAGGTTTATCCCCTTCCCCACCAGTGGTGGAAGCCTTCTGGCATCAGCATTTCCCTGGGAGGACAGGTGATTTGGTGGTAGTGGGGGCATTCAGTGTGCTGGAGCATGTGGGATAAGAATATCCTCCTGCTTGTACCAGGACTTTTCCTACCTTCAGTAGTAGTAGTAGTAGATATTATTTATTTAAGGCACCCTTCCCCAAAGGCTGAGGATGCCCTTACAACATAAAACATTGTCAACATCATAATAAATCAAATGGTGCATCTGATATCAATACCATTATAATTATAATAAATTATTGATCCAGTCTATTTTATTTATTTATTTATTTGTAATATCGGAAGACCTTTGAGCGTGAGCTCTTTTACAAAGGTTCCACGTCAGGGTGGACAAATAATACAAGACACAAATACAGTAGTTACAGGGTTCGGCACATATACAGTAGTTTCAGGGTTCATTACATTAGGCAATTAAAGAGCAGTACATGAGAATTACAGACAAACAGTGGAAAACAAAGCGATTGTAAGAGGATTCAGGCTATGTCTAGGATGATACTCTGGGTAGCTCAGCCCTGGAGGCCACCAAAATCCATTAATAGACTTGGTTGAGAAAGTGGGTGGGGGGGTTGGGGGGTACACAGAGCGGAAAGAGGATTAATAGCTTACTAGTGCTCCTGGCTAGGCTGGGATGAGGGCAGATTTGGCCTGAGAAACAGATGCATTGTGAGCTAGATTTTAGGTGCTGTTTGAGGCCTGTTTCGAACTGTGGCAGGCTGTGTGTTTGTAGTTTCAATGGGAGTTCATTTAGCGGGGGCTCGGTAGGAGAAAGTGAGCTGCCCAAGTGAGGTTCGCCGGAATGGGATGGACAGTGCTCCATTCTTCCTCCCTCTGGCGATGTGGGATGAGAGAGAGGCTTCAAGCAGGTTTCCTATGCAGGGTGGGGGTTTTCCGAGGACTGCCTTCTTACCCAGGAGACAGGTTGGTATTTAATCCTGTCGTTTAGGTTAAACCAGTTTGTACGCTCATATAGGTTGCAAGTATGAGTGTATTGGTCTGCACACAGGGTCAGGCGGCATGCCTTATTTAGTGCAATTTGGACCCTGTTGAGTGCAGTATCAGTGGCAGCTCCATAGACCACTAGCCCATGGTCTATCGTGGGGAATATGGAGCTGGAGACTGAGATTCGGAGTGCTTCCGGGGTGAGGGATTTCTTACGTCTATAGAGGACCCCGATCTTTGTATTTACTGATCTGACAAGGGAGTCAATATGGTTTATATAAGTGAGAGAGTCATCAATGGTGACCCCTAGGTACTTAAACGATTGTACCTGCTCAGTCTGCTCACCAGTGTTATTGGTGATTTCGAGGGGAGTGAGCCTGCGTTTATTGTAGGGGCTGGAATGAAACATGGCCTTGGTTTTCTTGTAGTTCAGTAGCAGCTTTTGCCTACAGAACTAGTCCTCAAGTTTGATGAAAGAGGTCTGTAGTTCTGTTTGTAGTGTAGCCTGGGAGGTGCTGCTACTCAGCAGCACAGCATCGTCTGCATACAGGATGAGTTTGGTGTCACAGGCCACGGGTAATTCATTAACAAAGAGGCTGAAAGGCAAGGGACCTAGAATTGATCCTTGAGGAACTCCTAGGAGTACGTTTCTGGAGCTGGATAACGTCTACCTGATTTTGACTCGCTGATTCCTTTGTGATAGGTAATCATTGAACCAATTTAGGGTGTTTGGAGCCACTCCCAGTCTTTGGAGCTGGAATACCAGTAGAGGTTGGTTGACGGTGTTGAAGGCTTTAGTGAGGTCAATGAAGATGGACCCCACCAATTTGCCTTCATCCAGCACCTTGTGCGCATAATTAGAGTATGCCAGCAGAGCAGTGGTGGTACTGTGTTTTTGCCGGAAACCATGTTGGTTTGGGCAGAGCTGATTGTACTTGTTGAGGTATTCTGTGAGTTGGTTTGCTACGATTTTTTCCAGAGCTTTGGATAGTGGGGAGAGGATAGATACTGGCCTGTAGTTAGTTATCAGTGACTTGTCTCCATTCTTGTGCACTGGAGTTACCAGGGCTTGCTTCCATACTCCCGGGAATTGAGCTAGGGCCATGGATTTATTAAATAGCATTGTAATGGGTTGGATCAGAACATCAAGGGTCAGAGATAGTAACTTCATGTCTAGCCCATCACTCCCCAACCTAGTTTTTCCTAGGACTTTCCTGACCATTGTTTGGGCTTCCTTGCTCGTCACCTTCTTAAAGTAGAAAGCTGGGCGGTTAGTAGTGGTTAGGTTGATGCAACCTTGGTCCTCCACCGGCAGAAGGTAGTCTGGGGGTAGTACTGGGGACAGGTCAGTAAAGGCCTGGTTAAAGGCATCAGCAATGGCTAGTGGATCTGTGGATGGTGTGTTATTGATATTGAGCATTGTAGGATTCAGCTTCTGGTCTTTGCCAAGGGTGTTCTTGAAGTTGTCCCAAAACCTCTTTCCATCTCCCCAAGCGTTGTTGAGCTGGGTCTTATGGAAGTTGGCCTTCATGAGCTGGATAAGTTTAGTGCACTGATTTCTAGCAGTTTTGTAATGTTGTAGGTCGTGCTTACAACCTGAGTTTAAGGCTTTTGCCCAGAGGCAGTCCCTTTCTTTTAGGCGAGAGAGGAGTTTACCATCCCGCCAGCCGTTCTCCGCGCCCTGAATTTTCCGTTTAGTGCGTGGAGCATAGATATCACAGATGGAGTTACATAGATACATAGATACATAGACAGTGTCGGCAGATAAGGGCCCATGGCCCACCTAGTCTGCCCATTTGAGCTTGTAAGTTCAGTTTGTTTTCCTAGAAGTCTATTTCCCCTTACCCCTGACCTTTAGAATTCCTTTATGTCTATCCCATGCATTCTTAAATCCCGTGATTGTTTCAGCCCCCACCACTTCCTCTGGCAGGGTGTTCCACTTGTCCACCATCTGCTCTGTGAAGAAATTCTTTCTCATGTTTCCTCTGAATCGCTCTCCTCCAACTTCATCCCATGCCCTCAAGTCCTGAAACATCTTTTCGCTTAAAATAGTGTTTTCCTGCACCCTGTTCTTCCCTGTAAGATACTTGTATGTCTCTATCATATCCCTCTCCCTCCTCTCCTCCAGGGAGTACATGTTCAGTTCCCTCAACCTGTCTTCATAGGACTTGTGATGCAACCCATGCACCATCTTTGTTGCCCTCCTCTGAACCTTTCTACCCTGTCTATGTCCTTACGTGAGGTATGGTCTCCAGAACTGTACACTGTACTCCAGGTGGGTCTCACTAGTGTCTTGTATAGCGGAATTATGACCTCCTTTTTCCTGCTGGTGATGCTCTGCCTATACATCCCAGCATCCTATTTGCTTTACCTGATGCCTTGTCACACTGTTTCTACCTTGAGGTCATCAGAGATGACAACCCCAAGATCCCTTTCCTGCTTGGTGCATGCTATATCCTCACCCCCAACTGATATATTGTGCCAGGGTTTTTGTGCCCCATATGCATTATCTTGCACTTCTTTGCATTGAATTTCAACTGCCAAACCCTTGACCATTCTTCAAGTTTCTGCAGGTCCCTTCTCATTCTGTCTACACCCTCTGGTGTGTCTACTGTTACAGAGCTTTGTGTCATCAGCGAACAGTGAAATTCTGCCTTCTAGATCCTGTGCAATGTCACTGATGAAGATGTTGAATAGGACCGGTCCCAGCACTGATCCCTGTGGTACCCCACTGGTCACTCTTCCCTCTGTGGAGTGACAGCCATTTACCACCACCCTCTGTGTCCTGCCACCCAGCCAGTTACCTACCCACCACACTACTGTCCTGCCCACACCCATATTCCCCAGTTTGTGTAATAGTCTTCTATGTGGCACAGTGTCAAAGGCCTTGCTGAAGTCCAGATAGGCCATGTCCACTGCCCTCCCCGATCCACCTGCCTAGTCACCCAGTCAAAAAAATTCAATGAGGTTGGTCTGACATGACCTCCCCCTGGTGAAACCATGCTGCCTTGGGTCCTGTAGTCCATTGACAACCAGATGTTCCACCAATCTCTCCTTCAGTAGTGCTTTCCCTCCGTGAAAAAGCTGAGTGCCCGGTCCAACATAGGTGCCTTGTGTATGGGGGACCAGTTGTAGGCAGACAGAGCTGATTTGAGAGAACCAAGTTTGCCTTTTCGCAGGACCCTGCTCTCGATGAGATGTGGTGGGCTTTTGACAGTTTTAGTCGTCCAAAGAAAGGAGATCGGAGAGTGGTCACTTCAGCACGTCTGGCAGAATTCTGAGTTCAGAGAATCGAGACGGTGTGCTGACCAGGATTTAGTCAATTAGGGTGCTGGTACCAGCCTTGTAGTTCTGCCTGGTGGGGTGAGATACGAAATGAGTGAGACTGTGGGAAGCGATTAGGTCTCTGGCGGGTGTCGCCTCTTTACAAAGCCAGTTAATGTTAAAGTCACCTGTCAAGATGAGTTCTGAGCTCTTTTTGAGGCCGCTTATTTCTTGCATAACCAGAGGAAGGCCTTCCTTGGCTTTTTTGGGGGGCAGGTAGGTTGTGGCAGTGATATTGGTCTTGCCATTTAGGCCAGCTTGAGTTTTTACCACTAGTAGCTCATAGTCCTCCGCAACTTTGGAGATGGGGAGGACGGATCAACTCAGTATGTTTCTGGCATACAAGAGGCAGCCGCCACCTTTCTTGCCTATTCTATCGAGTCTAAACATTTGGAATCCTTCAATGGTCACCTCACCATCTTTGATCCTATTTGACAGCCAGGTTTCAGTTAGGCAGAGTATGTCCGAGGCGTGAATGGTCACCCAAGCCTGCAGCTGGTTGAATTTTGCAGTTAGGCTGCAGATGTTTAGCGATGCTATCTTTAGGCCAGTCACTGAGCAGACTTCCCTGCTCCTCAGGGTTGTTGGTCCAGGATTTAGGTGAACATTGCCAGAGAGTAGCAGTAGCATGAGGGTAACCTTTCTGGTAGATAGGGTGTTGTTCATCTTCCCTTGTGTCTTCTGTTGCTTGCGCTTCAGATGGGGTATCTAGACATGTGTATTACATAAGGGGGGAAGTTAGCTGTTAAGGTTAAGGGAGGGGAGGCTAGCTTGGTGATAACTGTGTATGAGAGGTGTGGCAGGATGGGGGGCCTAACATTACCAGAAGTGGTAGCGGCCATGTGCGTGCTTTTGGTCCAGGATGCACCCAAAGAGGTTTCAGAGTGTGGAGGTTGGGGACCGAATTTGAATGTGGTGCCAGCAATGCCAAGAGAGGTAGAGAGGAGGAGGAGTAGTAGTAGTATGTAGTTGTACCCCATATTAGTTTGTTTGGTGCAGCTATACTGCTTTAAGCTGCTCACTGGTAAATAGGTGATTTACTTTGTAGCTTTAGACTAGATTCAGATTGCTAGAGGGAAGGGAGAGGTGGAGGGATCTACAGACAAGTTTAGGAGTAGGAAGGAGTCAACAATTAGGCTGAGAGTGGGCACTGAGGGAGAGCTAGAGAGAGTAAGGAAGCAATAGGTTAGGTGCTCCGTTTGGGCAAGGAGAATTGGGTGAGGCTGGGTGTGCTGTATCCAATAGGGTTAGCAGTCCAAAGGTGGGAGGGGCGAGAGTGTATTTAAAGGAGGCCTGGGAGGGGTGGTGGGGGGAGGTGGCCTGAAGTCCTGGGCAGGAGTCGGCGTGGCGGCTGTTGAGTGCCGCTTTCCGGCGGTAGTGCCAAGATCACTCTGGTTTCCCTAGTGGGTCCAAAAGAAGAAGCAGATTAATAGCTGGCTAGTGCAGGAGGGAGGCTGGCGCAGTTCATCAGCACATGCGGGGGTGCTAGAGAAAATTAAATAAGAAAGGGTGGCATGGCTGAGGGTGGGATGGAAGGACAAAGGAATCAGGTTAGCACAATTAAGTGGGGTGAAGATCTTGTAAATGATCGGGGGAGGGGAAGGGAGAGGAGGCGAGAACTCAGGTGAAATAGGGCTGGGCAGAGTAGTAGAGCAGAGAAGGGGATGAGCCAGGAGTTCGCAAACCACCGAAGTGTGGATCGGCATTACAGCTATTCAGGCTGAGGAGGGGTTCTGATAGAGATTCAGTGCAAGTGAGGGGGCATATAGAGGGAGTCCAAGATAGAGATCGAGAGAGATGGAAGGAGAGAGAACAAAATGAAGCTAGTAGGCTCTAAAACAGAAATTTCAGCATTCCAGAATACAGGATTTAACAGTGTTTTTTCTTACTGTTTGAAAAAAGGCTAGCAGTCATTATGGAATCAAAGCAGCTATGTACCTGTTATGCTAGGATTAACAGAAAGCAACTAAACAAGGCGTTTTGTTTTTAGACAGTAAATATCATTAAAAAAAAAAACAACAGCAGAAGTACTACAGCTAGCAGAAAAAAATACAGATTTGGCAGCAGTCCGTGAGCGCACCAATGGTTGAGGTGCAGAAACTGTCTTATCCAATCATGGGCTGCTTGCTGCGACGCTGCACCAATCTGCAGAAGCCGCAAGGTATGGAGCTCCCACTAGGTTAGGCACTTTTACCTGTGTTCGAGATCCGGGGATGAGTTCCAGGGAGGCGGCCTGAAGTCCTGGGCAGGAGTCAGCGCGGTGGCCACTGAGCGCCACTTTTCGGCGGTAGTGCCGAGATCACTCCGGTTTCCCTGTGTTCGGGATCCAAGGGCGAGTTCCAGGGAGGTGGCCTGAAGTCCTGGGCAGGAGTCAGCGCTGTGGTCATTGAGCGCTAATTTTTGGCGGTGGTGCCGAGATCACTCCGGTTTCCCTGTGTTCGGGATCATGGGGCGAGTTCCAAGGAGGCGGCCTGAAGTACTGGGCAGGAGTCGGCACCGTGGTTGTTGAGCGCCGCTTTTTGGCGGTAGTGCTGAGATCACTCCAGTTTCCCTGTGTTCAGGATCCGGGGGTGAGTTCCAGGAGGTGGCCTGAAGTCCTGGGCAGGAGTCGGTGCGGAGGCCGTTGAGCGCCGCTTTTCGGAAGTAGTGCCGAGATCACTCCAGTTTCCCTATACTCTCAACCAGTAAAAATAATTAAACTCTATTAACTGTTAATCTCCTAAGGGTTGTTTAAATAAAAACATTTTAATCCTCTTTTAAATACCTCAACAGAAGGGGCCTCCCTCAATGGGACAGTGCTGAATAAGGCCCTGTGCCATTTGTTATGCAGAAAGAGTTAAACACAAGGGTCTGCTCTATCCTCTCCTTTTCTGTTTCTTGTCTGTCTGGTTGCACAACCAAATTTTTTTTTGTGAGACCTAGGAACCGATCACTCTGACGGTTTCACTATTCTCCGCCTCTTGCTATCTCTATGCCTTCCTTTGCTGTTCTGTTTTTTCTTCCCCTTGCAAATCTGTGGGTATAGAAATATATGTGAATCTTTATGTGGAACTGTCACTGATACTGGGATCCCTTTGTTTGAAAATGTATATAGTTTTATTGTTGAAATGATTGCAAAGCTATTTGGAACTTAAGGGGTTAACCTGAGACTGCTGGATGCAAAATCTATGCAAAGCTGGCTACAAGAGGTCAGTTATGGGTCATTATGTTCTTTTTTGCTGCACCTGCAAGAACACTAGAAGCTGACAAGAACATTCTGTGAAAAAAGAAGAGAAGAGATGCAGCGATGGATGGACGCCTTGCAAGTTCTAAAAGCTGGAGGATCTGGCACAGGTCCAGCAGAGCAACAAAACACTAACATTTTAAAAGACCTTAAACTTACAAAACTGTGTCCCTTGGGTGCTATTGAAGCATACCTGACAACTTTTGAAAGGGTTGCCAGAGCCTGCCAGTGGCCAAAGCAGCAATGGGCAATAAGACGTACCTTACCTGATAGGTAAAGCCCAACTTGCCTACAGCAATATAGACATTGCACAACCAGAAAACTATGAGCTTATGAAAAGAGAAATCCTTAAAAGATATGACATCTCAGGAGAGACCAACAGACAGATATTTCAGTCTCTGAATTACAACTCCGTCAACAATCCTTGAGAAGCCTTCACCCAACTTGGAGAAACCCTTATGAAATTGCTCCAACCAGAGGGCAAAACACTCCCACAGATCATCAAAACATTTGTTATGGAGCAGTTCATCAACATCCTATCCACAGACGTACAGCTTTGAGTAAAAGAACACTGACCAGAAAGTGGGGAAAATACTGTTTCTTCTGCTGAAGACTACCAGATGGCCAGACAGACATCACAGCAGCAAGGTAACAGCCAAGCGCCGGTAAGACACTCTTTTTCCCATTTAAACGCCAAGTTTGATAAAAACTCTGGTAGGGGTAACAAATCTGCACCCAAAGACTTTATTTGCTAAAACTGTAATGAGCCAGGCCATATTGCAAGAAACTGCCATAGTAAGGAGAGTAACACTGGAGCAGATTTGTCCTTAGCAAACTGGGGCAAGTACTTAACAGATGTGAAGGTGGGAGATAAGACTGTGATTGGACTTATAGATTTGGGAAGCAGACCGACCCTAGTGCATACTGAAGTGCTGGGAAAACAGTATCCAAAAGGGCCAGGTACTGGTGTCATCTGCATCCACGGGGGACACTCGATATTATCCCGCCAGCCAAATGACTCTGTTAATGGGGTGTCACACCAAATGAAAGTGGGGATAGTACCTAAGTTACCTTTACCTGTGATTACTGGAAATGACTTTCTGGAATTTACTGAGTTAATCAAAGTGGGAGTAAGTCCTGATGTTTCAGCAGCTGTGGTGACGAGCTCAGGCAAAGAAAATCTCGGAATGGTAGGGACTCTTTTACTTTTGCTGATTTTGATTTGGACTTGTTTGAGCAGAACTCCAAGATCTAGAAATCCAGGAAAGAAAGCCGTTGTCTGAAACAACAGTGGCAAGAAAAGATTGATGGGTATAAGAGGTTAATATAGGAAAATGCTGAAAATAAACTAACAAGCAATTGTGATTTTGTTTCAGAGCAAGCTAACAGTATGTCTATCCAGGGCTATTTTAAGCAGCTGCGGCTGAAACCAAAACAGGGTGAACCTATGTTTAAAAAATTTAATGAGTTACTATACAGTTTGGGTCAATCCTCAGACACAGGAACAGATAGAACAGTTGGTTATACCACAAAAGTATAGATCTGAGTTGTTACAGATTGCACAGGGAAGGAAGTGGACAGGGAGGAATATGCTAGACGGTCCAGGGAGGTGACCAGAAAAGTGAGAGAAGCCAAGGCACAGAGGGAGCTGAGATTAGCGCAGGGAATTAACAGGGGGGAGAAAGACTTTTTCAGATGCATCAGGGAGAAAAGGAAGTGCACAGAGAAAATAGTGAGGATAAAAAGGGGTGGGGAGTGGACGGAAAAGGGTGAAGAACAGGCAGAAACAGTGAATGAATACTTTTGCTCAGTGTTCACGGAAGAAAGGGGGACCACTACCACCATGGGCTGGGAGGGTGGGCACAGGGGAGAGGAGGCAACAGATGGAAGAACTGAGGCAAGTAGAGTCCTTGAGGGCACTGAAGGTAGTCAAGGCACCAGGGCCGGATGGTATCCACCCCAGGGTGCTGAGGGAGATGGCAGAGGTGTTGGCGGAGACACTGGCAGATCTGTACAACACCTCACTGGAGTCGGGATATGTGCCACTGGACTGGAGGATGGCACGTGTAGTATCATTGCACAAGAGCAGACCAAGGGATGAACCGGGTAATTATCACCCGGTAAGTCTCACCTCCATATTGTGCAAACTCATGGAGACAATACTAAAGGAAAGACTGGTGTTGTACCTGGAGGACAATGGCCTCCAGGATGTGAGGCAGCATGAGTTTGTTTCACGGAAGTCTTCTCAAACCAACATGATACAATATTATGACTGAGTGACAGGTGAGCTGGATAAGGGTCATGCGGTGGATGTTCTTTACTTGGACTTCAGCAAGGCCTTCGATTCCATGTCTCATGGGTGGCTTGGGGGGAAGCTAACTGGTATAGGGGTAGGGGAAAAAATGATGAACTGGATTATAAGCTGGCTGAGTGGGAGGCTGCAACGGGTGGTGGTGAGAGGGGAGCTCTCAACTCCAAGGCCAGTGATGAGTGGGGTGCCACAGGGCTCTGTGTTGGGGTCAGTATTGTTCAGGCTGTTTATGTCAGACATTGCACATGGGGAGGTGAGCAAGATAGGTCTGTTTGCTGATGACACCAAAATCGGAGCAGTGGTGAATGGAGAGGAGGGATGGAAGCAGCTGCAGGAGGACCTAAGCAAGCTAGAGGAGTGGTCAGCGAGGTGGCAGCTGGGGTTCAGTGCAAAGAAGTGTAAGGTTTTGCTCTTTGGGGTGAAGAACCTAAGGAGAGAATACTGGCTGAGAGGGGTTAAGCTGGGGATCACCGAGGAGGAGAAGGACCTAGGGGTAATGATAACAGGAACCATGGACAACACTGCCCAGTGCAGGAGAGCGTCTGCAAAAGTGAACAAAAAGCTGGGGTGCATAGCAAGGGGTTTTTCATCCAGGCGAAAAGAGGTGATCTTGCCCCTCTACAGGTCACTGGTAAGGCCGCACTTAGAGTATTGTATGCAGTTTTGGAGGCCATACCTAAAGCGTGATATCAGGCTACTGGAGGGGGTGCAGAGGAGGGCAACAAAAATGATATGTGGAATGGAAGGGACAGACTATGACAGCAGGCTGGGAGACCTGAATATGTATGCCCTGGAGGACAGAAGGGGCAGGGGGACATGACAGAGACATTCAGGTATCTGAGGGGAATCAATAAGGATGGAGCAGGACTTCCGGTGACGTCAGCAGCCCGAATGGCAGCTTAGAAACGGAGCCCATCTCAGCCTAATAAAAAATCGATTTGCATCCACGCTATACATGATGCAGTCTCCAGCCAAAATAACTAGATCGAGAACAGGAGCCAACAAGAACATGCAGACCCCAGTACAAAAACTACAGATGCTGTTACAAGGTGAAAGAGCGACGAAACAAGCGGGGCCTGCTGAGGAGGAGGAAACCACGCCGGGAGATGCAGGGTCAGATGAGGAGTGTTCGCAGCTGGTGGCCTCGATATTGCAAACGGCGAGAACGGTCCAAAAAATAGATACTTCCTTCATGGAGCTGCGCTCAGACATCAAAAAAATAGAGCACAGAACGGACCAGCTGGAGTTGGGGATGAACACAGTCTTGGATCAGGCCGACAGACACGATCGCTTGTTGCTGTTCCTCCTGGCAAGGGAAAGGGAGACGAGGACAAAAATTGATGATCTGGAGGGTCGGAGTAGGGCAGAATCTCAATTTATGGCATACCGGAGGGTGCTGAAAGTGTTGCTGCTGACACTATAACCTACCTGCAGAAGCTGTTAAAAGAGTTGCTGAACCTCCCCCCAGAGTTAGATCTTGCCATGGATCGGGCTCATCGTGCTATCGCACAGCGTCCTCTGGGTCCTAACGCCCGCCCTAGATCCTACATTGTTAAAATGACCAGTTATGCCACAAAAGAAGAGTTACTCAAGCGGGCATGGAGACAACAGAAAATTATGCTGGGCACTCATAGAATAACGATGGATAATGATTATACAGCAGGAGTGCAGGAAGCCCGAAGAGCCATGTGGTCAGTTCTGAAACAGCTCCGCTCCAGAAATTTAAAGGCACAGATGTTGTACCCAGCGCGCCTACGAGTGGAGACGAAGCAAGGGGCTAAAGTGTTCGAAGATTTGTTGGAGGCTCGGGCATATCTGGAAGAGCTGGGCATTTCAGTACCAGGTTTGGAGAAGGAAAGGCTGGAAAAGGAGTTGAGGCACTCGGCGTGGTCGGTGGCGCGAGAAGGCCTAACGAAACATGCCAATCCACAAGCCACCAACCTCAGAGCAGACGTTACAGCACTCCTTAAATCCTATGTTTCAGCAGCGCAAATGGCGGACTTATTACCAAGGGAGGTCCTGATGACAGAGCCGGGTGACTGAGAGGCACTCTTAAGATACAGAACTGTAAGGAATGGAATGCATTAGTAAATGGGGACTCAATCTGCCTAAAAAGGGTCAGGGACGTGTAAAGACTTACAAATGGTAAAGCAAACTGAAGCCAGCAGGGGGTTCTGAGAATCTTAATGTTGTAGCATAAAACAAATAAGGGTATCAGGAAAGGTATATCTGTGAGAGTGGATACCTCCTATCTTGCTTTTGGGGTTGTGCGAGTGTGTGGGGGGGGTTGTGGGTAAATTGTTTTTTTTTTTCTTTGCATTTCTTGTAGAGATAGATTGCTGGATCATGGTGGTTGGGGACGGAGGGGCTACATACTGGGTGGAGAAGGTAGAGTGTGGGGCGGTAAAGGGGCGTTGCACAGTTGGAGGGGGAAGTGGGGTCGACTCGCTGGGAGTAGTGTTGGTTATGTCGGGTGGGAAAAGAGGGTTGGCGATGGGAATTAGTTGGTATATGACGGGAGGAAAGGGGGAACTGGTGCCCTAGGGGGTTGGGAAGGGAGTAGGGAAGGGAGTAGGGAAGGGGGGGTAGGGAGGGGGCTGGTGGGCTGAGCAAGGCTGAATGGAGTCTCTGACACCAGCCTTTTAAGGAGAAATAGGCTGAGTGGGACACTCATGCTGCTTAGGATGAGCATTGCCTGCCTATTAGTGGTGCTGACGTGGATAGTACCTCGGAGCACTGGGCTAAGACCCAACAAAGATGCTCTTCAGGGGAAAAGCCCAGAACGGCATACAGGGCGCGGTGTCCCAAGAGGGATGCAATCCAGTCCTATGACAGGGACTCGGACTGACCTAGGAAGTGAAAGAATTACAAAGGAGAACTCTGGCTTATGGTTGGGGTTCAAAAAAATTAATCAGATATTAATAAAAAGGGGAGACAAGGGGGAAGGGGGAATATCTGATTGTCTAAAGCAAACCTTGTTAACTTTTTTGATATACGCACAGTTTAAATGTTCGAGTTACTGTTACTATGGTTGTCTAAGTGAGCCCCTCATGTTTCAGGGGGGCACTGGTTATGTTAGTTTTAAATACATCCAAACCAGCTGGTGGCTTAGGACCAGCAGATTGACAATATGGAATGAGTGTAAAACGAGGCGCAGAAAGGGTTATGAATATGTATATGGGCCTATTAAAAAAGGAAAGAAAAAGTGGGGAGCATCCTTGAGGCAGATGGGAAATGGGGTGGAGGTGGGGGGAAGGGGTACACTTCTTAATTACGCCGAAGGATTTGGAACACACCAAAAATTAGAGATTTTAAACCATGGATAGAAATAAATCCAAGATTGGATCCTTCAATGTAAATGGTATTAATCATCCGGCAAAACGAAAACAACTTCAGAAATTCTTAAAAGGCAGAGGTGTGAGATCCAATTTTGCAGGAGACACATTTGACCCATGAGAGGCTCTTAAGTTAAAAATAGAGACTTTCCAACGGTGTATCATGCCTCCCTTGAGAAAGGGAGAAAGAGGGGTTAGCGATTATGCTGGCGTCTTCTCTTCCATTTGAAGAGGAGGAAGTAATTATGGATGCCGGGGCCAGATATGTGATGGTGAGGGGGCGCATACAGGATATGCAGGTTACATTGCTGAATGTATATGCCCCACCAGGGTCAGAAATAGGCTTCTTTGCAGATTTATTTAAGTTATTAGCAGAAAAGGCTAAGGGTACTGTGATTGCAGCGGGGGACTGGAATATCATCATGGATAGGGCCTTAGATATGACCTCAGGTATATTAGCACCTAAAGAAAGAACTGCTAAGCAAATGAAGAGACTTATGAGGAACACAGGCCTGGTCGATATATGGAGGGAAAAGTATCCTATAGCGCGTGATTATACATATTATTCCTCCAGGTATAAAATATACTCAAGACTGGACATGTTTCTCACATATAAGAAAGATCTAACAACTTTTGAGTCGGTCTGGGTGGGCGCTGAGAGCTTATCGGACCATAAACCCATATATGCGCAAATTGACTTACAGCTAACTAAAAACCGCCGAGTGGAGACTGAATGTAAGTCTACTCAGAGACGAGGGAGTAAAGGAGGAAATAAGGGAGATAATAAAAGACGGTAGATATAAATGACGGTCCGAACACCACCCCAGATACTTTGGGACACAGTAAAACAATGGTTAGGGGTAAGCTCATTTCAATAGCCACCTATAAGAAGAGGAAAATGGATGGCAAAGGAACAGCTAAATCAGGCAATTAATAAGTTAGAGGAATTACAAAAATTAAAGTATGTAGGAAAAGGAAAAAGAAATAAAGAACTTAAATATAAGCTACAGAGAATACATTCTTTAGAAATTGAGAAAGCTCTTTTATTTACGAAACAGGCCTACTATGATGGGGGACCAAGGGCCACACGTCTCCTGGCATATAGACTAAAACAGCAGGCAGCTAGGGCCAATGTCTTAAGACTCAGGAATCCCAAAACGGGTCAGACCTCGTATAAATGGGAACAGATTGCAGAAGCTTTGGTCACTTTTTATAAAGATTTATACCGGCCACAGTTAGAGACACCCATGGAGGAGGCTTCAGAATTCTTAAATTCATTAAAGTTGGCTAAGCTCACAGTGACCCAGAGGCAGGTTCTAGAACGTCAAATCACGTTGCAGGAGATCCTAGACACGGTGAATGAACTTAAGATAGGTAAATGTCCCGGGCCGGACGGGTTTGGGGGGGAATTTTATAAAACTTTTAAAACAGAATTAACGCCGATGCTTGAGCGGTCTATAATCAAATATGGCTGGAGGGGGAAGTGATTCCTTCCTCATGGAATTATACAACCATAACAGTGATTCCAAAAGAAGGAAAGGACCTGGCGGAATGTGGCTCATATAGACCAATTTCCCTCCTTAATGTAGATTATAAAATCTTCACAGCTATAATAGCCAAAAGACTACAGTCATTTCTGGGGGATCTGGTACACCCAGATCAGACAGGATTCATAGAAGGTAGACAGGCACCGGAGGGGGTGAGAAGGACGATAAATATAATTGATTTTATTAACAAAAAGCGTATCCCTACCTGCCTTATGAGTATGGACGCTGAAAAGGCGTTTGATAAAGTTAATTGGAGCTTCCTCTTTTTGATTCTCGATAAACTGGGTTTTCTCTCTCGTTTTTTAGGGGCCATTAAGGCCATATATGCCTCTCCTAGAGCTTATGTACGGGTGAATGGGGGCGTCTCACAGCGGTTTGATTTGGGATGGGGCACCAGACAGGGGTGTCCTCTCACACCCCTCCTTTTTGACTTATATATAGAACCTCTGGCCCAGGCCATAAGAGAGGCGAGCGAGGTGGAGGGGGTGAAGATTAATAGAGAAGAACATAAAATCTCACTATATGGATGATATCCTCCTATACATCACTAATCCGGATAAATCCTACCTAAATTGTGGTCGATAATAGATAAGTTTAGCAATATTCGGGATACACCTTAAATAAAAATAAGACAGAGGTTCTGAAATTTCACTACAACCCTCCCCCACAGATAAGACAAACTGTAGATATTAATTGGAATAGAGGGAAAATGAAATATTTGTGTATTCAAATCCCCAAAAATTTAAATATGTTATATTCGGTTAACTTCGACCCAGTGGCAACCCAAATTAGGCAGGATATTACAAGGTGGGAGAGTCTGCAATTACCCCTATACTTGAGACTGCAATCAGTAGCAATGAGCGTACTCCCTAAGTACCTATACCTTTTTCAGTGTCTCCCGATAAAAATACATAAAAACCAATTTCAGATTTGGCAGAGAATCTTGTCAAAATATATTTGGAACAATAGAAGGCCGAGGATCAAGCGCGATCCTCCAAACAAATAAAAATATGAGGCGAATGTCCTAATCTTGAGGACTATTACTTGGTCACTCAGCTTAGATGGGCCCTGGCCTGGTTGACTAAACACTATTCAGCTCGTTGGAAATTAATAGAGGAAACCCTGACGGACGGGATTCCGCTCAGGGCAAGGGTATGGATGCCGGAACTCCAACCTAAAAGGGAAAGCATATTTCTTATGTCAGTGGGAAATACCCTGGGGGCCTTGAAAAGATTATGGTCCAAACATAACCTAGAGGCAAAGCTATGGCCATTGAGATGGTTTGCCTGGGATCCAGGGTTCTCTCCAAATAAACAGGACCTCACCTTTAGAAGATGGGGGAGATTAGGTCTGACCTCGCTCAGTCAATTTCTGGAAGGAAATATGGTTATGGAATTTGAACAAATAAAGGGAGTCTACCAGATGAGACAGATAGACCACTTTAGATATTTACAAATAAGAAATTATATCTATAAATTACAGCACCAATACAAGCAACAAAGGCGCAAGTCAGGACTCATAAATGTTATAGGGGAGATTCTGAACTCACAAAGGCCTGATTTCAAAATTATATGCAGCCCTGAGAGATGGTAGAGGAAATCAGACTCTCCAGGCTAAAAACAGATGGGAACAGGAGATGGGGGAGATGGTGGATGACAGGGAGTGGACCTCTGCCCTGGAACTGGCCTCTAGGACTACAGCGTCCCTGAGGTGGAGGGAGTTTAGCTGGAAGGTTAGGTTAAGATTTTTCACTGCACCAAGTTTACAGTCTAAATGGGACAAAAAGTGTTTGGGAGAATCCTGGCGGGGATGTGGAACGGAAAAGGCAGATTATTTACATGTGTTTTGGTCATGTCCGAAACTTGCAAGTTATTGGTCAGAAGTGGAGCAGAGAATGAGATTGATCTGGTCTATTGAAACTACACTAGGCCCTAGGAATTTAATTCTGGGGATTAGGCCAAGCGAGATTAAGGGGTCAGATAAAATTTATCTGTGGAATATTTTCCACGGCCACAGCATAAGGCCATAACTAAGAGGTGGGTTCAGTGAATCCCTCACGCCTCAAGACTGGGCATTAAATATCGATGAAATTAAAGATATGGAGAAATTACTTATAAAATAAACTTGAGGACACATGTCTTTGTAAGGCGGTGGACCCCATGGGTGATAGCCTGAGATCATAGGAACTGGAATGAAGGGCAGGACAGAACACACTGAAAAGGGGCTGTCGATTTGAATGATAGGGTGGTGCTGCCTCAGGGGTGCTCCTCATAAAAGTAAAAATAAAAGAGAGAAAAGAAGTTAAAATTAAAAGGAAAAAGGTTAAGATATTTTAAATGCATGAGGTGATGTAAAGAAATATTGAATAAGGAATATTGTTTATCAAGATATACTGAATTAGATGGAATTGTTACTTTTTTTAAAAAAAAAGGAAAAGTTGGACAACAGATTTGTTTAATGTAAAGTTGCGCCAAAATATGCAATAAATTTGAATTAAAAAAAATAAATAAATAAGGATGGGGCAGATGGGGTCTTTAAGTTAAGGAGGGGGAGGGTTACCAGGGGGCATACGCTAAGAACAGAAGGGGGAAGATTTAGGAAGGAAATGAGGAGGCACTATTTCACAGAGAGGGTGGTAGCAAAATGGAACACTACCAGAACGGGTGATATCATGTAAATCTGTGAACAGTTTCAAAAGGGCATGGGACAGGGAACAGGAGAGTGAGGGTGGGGGTGGCAGTGGGATGACA
This sequence comes from Neoceratodus forsteri, assembly GCA_016271365.2. Taxonomy (NCBI): domain Eukaryota; kingdom Metazoa; phylum Chordata; order Ceratodontiformes; family Ceratodontidae; genus Neoceratodus; species Neoceratodus forsteri. The sequence continues at coordinate 784,800,665 of CM028133.1, forward strand.
AATGGGAGGGTGGTGGGGCAGTTGCAAACTAGGGGTGCTAGCTGCAGACTTAGATATACCAGGTGGGTCTGTTTCTGCTGGCACATTCGTATGATAGTCCTATGGCTGGTCACTGAGGAAGGGATCGCACCCTTGCCAGATTGCTGTACAGATTTTACTTGCCTGGAATTCAAACAACATGAAGTCTTGCTGTATTCTGACAATATGCAGTTAGCCCTTCCAGTTCAACTACCCCAGAGATGAGAGTTAACTCTATGCGGAAGCATAGAATGTTGAGCTTGAGCTCAGTTTTCAAACCACTGTCCCTGGTACATTCTATGTAACCGTCAGATTCTTTGCTCCGTCTGCCTGTGAAGACACTCTGGAGATTTCTCCTCGCTTGCTTTGGTTCAGAGTGATGTGTTTTCGTAAGTTTGTTCAACTGCATTTTGTTTTTTGGTTCTTCAAACCTCTGTCTACGGTACAGGTTAGACTAGATAGATTTATCTCCAATTTGGTAAGTGTCGGTCCCTTTTTTTGGTTTCTAGTAACTGAGAGAGGACCGGTTTTGTTTTGTTTTTCGTGAGGTGAAATTTAGAGTGTATAGTTTGTTTGGGATCCAATGGTTTTCGGTTAAAAAAAATGAAGTTTCATTGTTTTTTTCCATCGACCATTGAACCAGTCGTTAGCCAAAACCTTTATTGGTTACTCTGGCCTGACTGACTCTTTTAGGGTAACTTTTGGCTTCAGTGCATTATGTCTGACAAACCCAAGAAGAAGACTGGACCCACTGGGTTTCAGCACTGCACAGAGTGTGGGGGAGTTTTTTTTACCAAGGCGTATCCCCACCTCTTGTGTGTTTATTGACTAGGGTTTGACCACCTGAAAACAGACTGCCAAATCTGTGAGAACTTTCCTAAGTCCATGCTAGATAAGCATTTAGCCCAGCTGAAGGAAAGAATGGCCGAAAAATGTGTTGATCCTGATGGCCGGTCCGGTTCGGCTCCTGAGGGCACAGTGGAACTGGAGGAGGTGCCTTCTGACCAGGGCGATACCTCCTCGACCAAAAGAAAAGCGTATTCTGAGGCTTCAGTATCAACTAAGAAAGCATCTGCCAGTTTGGAGCGTAAGTTCCCGGCCCCAACCGCAGAAGAAATACCTAAAGCTATTAGAATTGTTCAGTCTCTTCAGTTGGAACCGAGCAATCCGATGACTCACTCTCATTAGTCAGTTCAATCCGCTACCGGTTCAGTTCCCACCAGCTCTTATGATCTGGAAACCTTTTATGAGATTGAGTGGGAAGAAGGAGAGGAAGAGGAAGGAGAAAAAGAAGAAGAAGGCGAAGACAACGATGACTTGAGGGTACCTATTGAGCCCGATATTTCTCCAGATAAACTGGATTCAGTCTTTCTCCTCCTATGCTCTATGGGGAATCCTCTTCCCATTATACTTTCTACAAGAAACTGGCATAAACCTTGCAACTCCCTACTTCAGAGGTAGCTGAAGAAGAGGAAGAGCCTGATTTCATTGAAATGATGGATGTTCCTGAGTCTAAAAGACTGTCCATACCTCTGCATAAATCTTCATAAAAATCACACTAATAAGATTTTGAATATGTCTACCGCCATTCTTCCTGTTGACAAAAGGATGGATAGGAGGTATATGCTTTCAGGTAATGGCACAGAGTTCCTGTAAAACCACTGTAGCCATGCAGGGATGGTCCAGGCTGTGGCTTGTGACAAGGCAGGTATCCCTTTAGCCTGTCATACTCCTGACAAGGATTCTAGGAGGACTGATGCTATGGCCAAGAAATAATACTTGGCTTCTTCATTGGGGATTAGACAAGCCTCCTATATGGTTTATGTAGACAGATTTCGAAAATCCAGGTGGAAATCTGTCCTAGATCTGGCTAAAACTGCTCCTCCACAGCTAGCCAAGGACTTGGAGCAGATAGTAAAAGATGGCATTGAGGCATCAAAAGTGCAGTTTCATGCTGCAATGGACTCTAATGATGTATCATGTAGAGTCATGGCTACATCTGTCTTTTTAAGGAGATTTTTCCTGGCTTAGATGTACCAATCTGTCTCAGGATACCCAGGCTAAGGCCATGGATTTCCCTGTCGTCCAGAACTCTCTGTTTGGAGATCAAACAGAGTCATATATGAAGAAGATGGACGAGTACAGAGCAACTTATAGGAGTGCAACTGCAAAAGAAAAAGCTGCCACCCCTCAGAAGCAGCAACCCAGGTCTGGCAGGGGTAGGCCTTTTCAAAGGCCTTTCTACAAGGCACAAGCTTCCTCTGCTTATCAGCAGCAGAGGGGATTTTTCAGAGGAAGAGGTAGGAGAGGTGTGAGCAGAGCTGCATCCACCTTCCAGCCTAAAACCCCTGCTAAGCAGACACCCTGATGTGTCAGTCTTGGCCGCCTCCCTTCTACCAGTAGGAGGCAGGTTGGCTCATCTCTTCCAGGCCTGGGAATCCATCACAACAGACAGCTGGATCCTGGTGAGCCAGGGACATGCTCTAAATTTCAAAAGGTTCCCAAGAACCAGAGCAATATCTTTCAAATCTGCCAGCAAATTGGAGACAGCTCTTTTGGAGGCAGAGTTTTCCACACTGTTTGATCTAAGAGCAGTGGAATCTGTTCCCTGCCTCTTCAGAGGAAAAGGGTTGTATTCAAGATACTTTCTTACCCCAAAGAAAACTGGGGAGTGGCGGCCCATCCTAGATCTCAGGTACCTCAACAAGTACTTGACAAAACCCAAATTCAAAATGGTGACTTTGACCAAGATCCTTCCTACTGTCAGACAAGGAGACTGGTTAGCCTCCTTGGACCTCAAGGATGCCTACTTCCACATATCTATCAGACACTCCAACAGAAAATATCTAAGGATTGAGTTACCTTCAGGCCACTATCAGGTCAAGGCAGTGCCCTATGGTCTAACCTCTGCCCCCAGAACATTCACAAAATGTCTTGCAGTGATGGTGGCCCATCTCAGAAGGCAGGGAGTATCTGTGTTTCCTTACCTGGATGACTGGCTAGTCGTGGGACAGTCCCCTCAGCAGGTTAGGGAAGCTTTGGCTCTGGTGCAGGACACCTTGGGTACCCTAGGATTCCTGGTAAACCTAAGTAAATTGGTACTGTAACCAGTCCAGGTTCTAGTGTTCATAGGAGCAGAGCTGGACACTGTTCTGGCAAAGGCTCTTCTGCCACTAGAAAGAGTGGTCAGTCTTGTACACCTGGCAGATTCCTTTTGGGTACAAGTGTCTGGCCCTGCGAGGCACTTTCTTGAGCTGTTGGGACACATGGCAGCTTCCATGGCAGTGGTTCCAGCAGCCAGGTTCCAGATGAGGTATTTCACCTCAGATCCTTCTGGTCTCAGAAAAGGGATCCCCTATCCAAGCTAATTCCAGTGACATCTACCTTGGTTCAGGTGCTTCAGTGGTGGCTGAACAAGGACAATCTCGGAAAGGGTGTTCCTTTCCTCCAACAGCCCTCCTGCAGTAGTTCTGACCACGGATGCTTCACACTTCTGGGATGGGGGCTCACCTGGGGGACCTCACTGCTCAGGGGAAGTTGTCCCATCAGGAGTCTCTGCTCCACATCAGCTTGTTAGAGCTCAGGGCAGTAATTTTTGAAAGTGGTTCATGGCAAGGTGGTTCAGGTGAGGACAGACAACAACACTACCATGTACTACATGAACAAGCAAGGAGGGGCAAGGTCCTCTGCCCTCTACACGGAAGCAATGAAGATATGGAGTCTGGCATACTCTCTTCAGACTTCCCTTTCAGCTGTGCACCTGCCAGGCAAGGACAATGTACTGGCAAATGCCCTTAGAATAAATCAGAGTCACCACAAGTGGTCTCTGAACAAGGGAATACTGCAAACAGTATTCAGGAGATGGGGAACACCAGAGATAGATCTGTTTACAGCACCAGACGATCACCAGTTGCTCCAGTTCTGTTGCAGACCTCCAGTTCTGGGCCCTGTGCCTCTGGATGCACTGATTTTGGATTGAACAGGCAAACTTCTGTATGCCTTTCCCCCATTCCCTCTGATCTTCAGAGTTCTGATCAAACTCAGGAGCCAGTCATCAACTATGATTCTGATTGCTCTGGATTGGGTCAGACAGCCATAGTACACCATGCTCCTGTCTCTGTCAGTGACCAATCCAATTTGCCTCCTTCAGAGGTACAATCGCTTGACCTCCTCTCAGGAATATTTTGTATCCCAACCTCAAGGCACTCAGGCTCAAAGCCTGGCATTTGAGGAGTTAGAGTATGCAGGCCTGCATCTCTCTCAAGGGGGTTTGGATATCCTAAAGGTTTCCAGAAAACCTGCCACCAGAAAAACCTATACTTCTAAGTGGAAGAGGTTTTCCATTTGGTGTGCACGGAAGAAAATAGACTCACAAGCAGAAGGACTGACTCCCATGCTGGACTATTTAGTACACCTGCATTCTTTAGGCCTTTGACTTCTACCCTGAAGGTTTATCTGTCAGCCATGTCTGCATATGTCTCTGCCTGAAAGGGACCTTCCTTGGCATCCCATTCAGTCTTCAAAATGTTTTTTAAAGGGTTACTCCACTTACATCCTCCTCACAGGGAGTCAACCCCGTCTTGAGATTTGAACGTTTGCATAGCTCAGCTATTGCAGCCCCCTTTTGAACCCATGTCTTCTGCCAAGCTTAAGTACTTGACATGGAAAACTGTCTTTTTGGTAGCCATAACCTCTGCTAGGAGGATTAGTGAGCTACAGGCCTTGTTAGTGGAAGCCAACTACATACCTTTCCATAGGGATACGGTCATTCTTAGAACAAACAGGAAATCTCTCCCAAAGGTGGTCTCGAACATTTGAACCAGTCCATGACAATACCCGCCTTCTTCACTGACCATTCTTCCTCAGGTGAACGGAGACTGCATAGCCTGGATGTAAAAATGGCTATCAGTTACTATATTGAGCAGACAAAGACCCATAGAAAAGACTGTACCCAGTTGTTCCTTACCTATGGAGAGGTGGGCAAAGGCAAGCCAGCCTCCAAGAGAACCATTGCTAGGTGGATTGTGTCTTGCACCCAGTTTTGCTATGGCAAACTGGGGAAAGAGCCACCTGAAGGTCTTAGGGCCCACTCAACCAGGGGAGCAGCTGCTTCCATAGCAGCTGCCAGAGATATCCCTCTGCTCAAAATGTGTAAGCAGCTACATGGAAATCTGTTAACACATTCACTAAACACTACTGCCTGGACACCCAGGCCAGGAGTGATGCCAGGTTTGGCACAGCAGTACTGCAGAGCCTATTCCCTAAGTAGGTTCTGTGCCCACCTCCATGGGATACTGCTTGGTAGTCTGCATATTGTCAGAGTACAGCAAGACTTCATGTTGTTTGAAGAAAAAATTACTTACCACAGTAATCTTGTTGCTTCTAATGGAGTCTTGCTGTATTCTGACCTCCCTACCTACCTCCCCCCTGACAGAACCAAAGAGGGGCATATCCTGCTCCTGGGAGAAACATTTAGTGCTGCACCTCAGGGGTGCCAAGTTTTTGGCTTGGGCATTTCTCAACTTGAGTCTTTTGTTGCCCTTTGTTTGGTAGTTGGCCATGTGGTTGTTATTATTATTACTTATTACAAATAGCTTAGTGCTAGTCACTAGTGCTCGTAAGAATCTGACAGTTACATAGAATGTACCAGGGACAGTGATTTGAAAACCGAGCTCGAGCTCAACGTTCTGTGCTTCTGCATAGAGTTAACTCGTTCAACTCCGGGGCAGTTGAACTGGAAAGGCTAACTGCATGTTGTCAGAATACAGCAAGACTTCATTAGAAGAAACAAGATTACTGTGGTAAGTATTTTTTTCTTCATGAAGATGTTGCTACCTATTGCAGTTCCTGTGCTGAGTGTCAGAAAGTAGCGCCAGTGACTAAAAATGACAAGGCGCCCCTGGTGCCCCTACCATTGATAGATGTGCCTTTTGAGAGAATTGCAGTGGATGTGGTTGGCACCTTAGACAAAAGTAAAAAGGGTTATCGATTCATTTTGGTAGCTTGTGACTATGCTACTCGATACCCACAGGCAGTTCCAATGCATACTGTCACAGTCCCAAAAGTGGCAGCAGAGCTTGCCAAAATTTTCAGCAGGGTGTGCATACCAAAAGAGATTATTACTGATCAGGGTAGTAATTTTGGTGCTGCATTACTGAAGGAGCTGAACTGATTATTTGGTATCACTGCCGTAAGAACCTCCCCTTATCACCCTCAGACAAATGGTCTTATTGAGCATTTTAATCAAACCCTAAAAGGCATGTTAAAAAGGTTTGTGAAAGGGAAAGACTGGGACCAATACTTACCGTACCTGCTTTTTGCTTACAGAGAAGCGCCACAGGCATCAACAGGTTTGTTACCATTTGAAATGTTGTATGGTAGACAACCTAGAGGACCACTAGATGTAATAAAAGAAACATAGGAAGATCACCCCACTCCAAAACAATCTATTACATGTTATATGTGTGTCTTGAGAGAGACACTGCCAAAATATGTTGAAATCACTCTTAGTAATCAGGAAAAGGCCCAAAACCAGCAGAAGGTGTATTATGACCATGGGGTAAAAACCAGGAGAAAAGGTCTTGCTACTGCTACCCACTACATAAAATAAATTGTTAGTGAAGTGGCAAGGGCCTTATAAAGTTCTTAGACATCCTGGCACAGTTAACTCTGAGATTGAGACCCCGATAGGAAAAATCCTACTAAGATATACCATGCTAACCTCCTCAAGAAATGGGTTGGAAAAACACTAAAAGCCGCTTTGCTAGTTTTATCAGAAACTGGTAAAGAAGATATTGATGTAGCTTATGGTAGACTAGAACAAACTGTAACTGCTGATGCTGTAATGGTGAATGTTTCCTTAACCTCTGAACAAACCGCAGAAATTTGTAACTTGCTAAAGGCATTTAACAGTACTTTTACCACAGTAGCAGGCCGAGCAAAAGGGGTCATGTACATAGTAGTGACAAGGAATGCTCACCCTATCAGAACATGCAGATTACCAGAGCATTCAAGAGCAGACGTGGTTAAGGAAATACAAAAAAATGAAAGAATTGGGTATCATAGAATAATCGAGAAGTGCTTGATCATCACCAATGGTGATTGTAAACAAAAAAGAAGAGGGTGTAAGTATCTGCTTGATTTTAGGAAACTTAAGTGTCAGAATTTGACAGTTATACTATGCCCAGAATAGATGCTTTAGTGGACAGACTGGGGAGTGGCAAGTATATTAGTACCCTCAGTCTCACCAAGGGTTATTGGCAAATCCCCCTAGCTAAAGAATCCAGAGACAAAACTGCATTTGCCACTCCTGTTGGATTCTATCAGTTCACCACCATGCCATTTGGTTCATGTGGTGCACCCACTACATTCCAGTGGTACATGGATGTAATTTTACCCCCCCCCCCACACACTGGTTATTGTGCTGCATACCTGGATGATGTTGTGGTATATAGTCCAGACTGGAAAAGCCACCTGGAACACTTACGAGCAGTTATCCAATCAATCAGAATGGCAGGTCTGACAATCCCACCAAGTGTGCATTGGACATGCAAGAAGCCAGATATTTGGGCTATGTTTTGGGAAATGGAGAAGTCAAGCTGGAGGTTTCCAAGATAGAAGCTGTAGCTAGCAGCCCTGACCCCAAAACCAAGAAGCATGTCAGGTCATTTTTAGGGTTGGGTGGTTATTATTGGAGATTTGTTCCCAGCTTTGCTGAGTTAGTTACTCACTGACCTTACAAAAAAGTTCCTAAATAATGTGAAATGGATCCCAGAGTGTGACGAGACTTTTCAGGCCATTAAGGCTGCATTATGTTCAGCCCCCAATTTAAGAAGCCCAGACTTTGAGAAATAATTTTTGTTACTGACTGATGCGTCAGAGGTAGGCTTAAGTGCAATCTTGAGTCAGCATATAGATGAGAAAGAATATCCTATTCTATACATAAGTAGGAAATTGCACGACCAAGAGAAAAGGGTACTCCACCATTGAAAAGGAATGCCTTGCAGCAAAGTGGGCCATTGAGTCCCTTTAAGTTTTACTTTCTAGGAGCTGACTTTGTACTTGTAACAGATTACGATTCTCTCTGTTGGCTTAACCAAATGAAGGATAAAAATGTCAGAATCACAAGGTGGTACCTGGCACTACAGCCATTTAAATTTAAAGTGATGCACAAATCTGGGAAAGAGAATGTTAGTGCTGATTTTCTGTCAAGATATGGATCAGGAATTGAGTATTCCGAAGTATAAAATAAAAACAAAATGTGTGAGTTTAAACTTCACTGTTTGCAGTACTGTTGTATTGAAAAAAAGATACTGTATATGCACTGAACTGTAAAGGTTATAAGCTAATGTTTGACAAGAATTAATGGCACGTTTTGGAAACCTGTTTTTTTTAAAAACAGGTTCCTTCTTAAACAAGGGGAATGTGACAGGATTGAATAAGGCCCTGTCCCGTTCATTTTGCAGAAAGAGTTAAACACAAGGGTCTAGTCTAGCCTCTACTTTTCTGTCTCTTATCTGTCTGGTTGTGCAACCATATTTTCTCATGAGACCTAGGAACTGATCATTCTGACAGTTTCGTGATTCTCCACCTCTTGCTATCTCTGTGCCTTCCCTTGCTGTTCTGTCTTTTCTGCCCCCTTGCATATCTGCAGGTATAAAAATATGTGTGAATCTTTATGTGGAACTATCACTGATACTGGGATCCCTTTGTTTGAAAATGTGTATAGTTTTATTGTTGAAATGATTGCAAATCTATTTGGAACTCAACGGGTTAACCTGAGAATGCCGGATGCATAACCTCTGCAGAGCTGGCTGCAAGAGGTCACTTCTGGGTCATTACATTCTTTTTGCTGCACCTGCAAGAACAATGGAAACTGACAACATTTTGTGAAAAAAACACTGTCTCCTTAAGAAGTTCCCTGCAAAGATTTGTTATAAAAAGAGCAGCAGTGTTTTGCAGGAGAGAGAGGCTGAGGTTTGAAAGTGATAAGAAACACTCAGAAGGAGGACTGTTTTCTCTGGTTGAACTGCCTTTGTAAATAGTAATTCTGAATAACTTTTATTTTACTGTTATTAATAATAATAAAACACTCACTGCAAATTTTACAAGTGCTCCTGGTTTTCTTATGCTTCTTGACCTGTGCCTTGACAACACTCATGTACCCAGGTAATGAGTTCCAAAGGCTCAGCACTGCCACTTCAAAAGACTGATCCATGGATGATTTCAGTCTTGCCCGGGGCACCTCCAGGAGGCCCTTCCCTGCTGAACGGAGAGAGGGACTGGGGCTGTAGGGATGCAGTAGCTCTACCAGGTAACTCAGACCCAGCCCATGTAGGGCTCTATAGGTCAGTAGACCTACTTTAAAGGAGATACGCCAGGGTGCCAGTAGTCAATGTAGTTTGCACAGTACCGACTAAGTATGACATGATTTTGGATGGCACGTCAATAGCCAAGGCACAGCATTCTGCAGCAGCTGCAAACGCCACAGCACAGCCCCCTTAACCCCGAAGAATCACGTATTAACAGTAGTTGAGCCTCGAGGTGGCAATTGTGTATAAAGGAGTAGTTTCACCCTCTCTTGCATGATGCCAGCATTAAAGGCTCCCTGGAGTGCATGCACCCAGATGTGTGCTACTGCTCAGAGCCAGCCAGCATCAACCCTTCCATGAGCCTTCTCCCACTGCACCACCCCACCCCCCGTGGTCATGCAAGCAATTATGGGAAAATGGGAGACTGTTGCCCCTTCCTCCCGGAGGAGAGCATCCTTTGGGATGCTTGATCCTTCTGCCCTGGCTAACCTTCTGATGTCCTGGACTCATTCCCAGACTTGGATCACCAGCATCACAAGCAGCAGTGCTGCCACTGTGCTAATGGACTGGCTCGGCTGGGAATTTTGATGTGCAAAATACTGATACAGTGACGCACTGTGTCCCAGTCCCACTTCTCAAGATGACACTGTGTTAGCAGTCAGACATACACATTTCTAGTTTCGTTGCTGCATGGACTTTGTGACTGGGTGAAAATCAAGAGAAACACTGTTGCATTTTGTTGATTTCTGGCTAAACTATAAACTATTACCGCAGTACATTGTCAGATGTGAAGTACCCCCCGATGAAGCCCTAATGGGCACAGTGGTGAAAAGTAAAATAGCTTCTCGGCATATGGACGTGTTGGTTTCAGCCTAGTTTTTGAAAGTTGAGTTCTTCCTCTCCCCCTGCTCTAGATTTTGCAAAGTGTGTTTCACACAAATATTATTTACAAATGCATCCAGTACAGCTGAGAAAAATTATAGCATGTAATTACAATGATTGGTAATGGATTAAAGCAGGTAATAAAAAGCCAGTGCTGCCATGGCACGTATGCATTTGCAGCATTTATAAAGTATATACAAATAATTGTCACGTGCCAGCAGAACAGAGCAGGATAGACAAACCCTTCCAGACTGACTGGAAATTCACATCTGTTCTATAACTTGCATGTATTAACTGAAGTAGAGTTAAACAGTTACCACTATTCAAATACCAGAGTTTAACATTTTCCAGCAAGGCGATAGCTTTTACTTGTTTGCTTTTCTTTATAGAAAAACCTATTGCCACCATCGACTAAAATTTTTAGAATCAAAGTTCTATCTACATGAAATGTTGAATGAAATGGCTGAACTTAAAGAACTGAAGATGAATCCCCATCGAGATTTCTACAATGTTAGAAAAGTATGTGTAGTTTTTCAGATGTAAAATATGTTTGTGTACGTTCCTGAAATATGCAGCTGTAGACATTTTCTTTCAGGTAATGTTTTGGTCAAAACAAAAAACTGCTGATGCTTTTTTTATTTGTAATAGCATATCCCCTTTTTCACTGGCTGCTTGTCAGCAAGGCAACTTCCCCCACAACAAATGGTATCACCCCTGGCATTAGGGCAACCCCTGGCTTGGGCATCTGGGGAGTGCTGAAAGACAACATTTCTATTTCTACCTAGGTCTGGGGGAGAGGTGCCAAGGCTATGGTGTGTCTCCTATTTGTGGGGGCCCCCAAAACTCACACAGGTCACTCAGAGATGGGCTGTACAATGCCGGTTTGACAAATATTTTGTTGACTGACATTACAGCGATGGATTTATGTCGACTGCAATCTGCGGTCAACATAAATCCATCTAGATAAACAGTTGCTGTTCATCGGGGGGCTTCTCCCCTGTGCATGCCATGTGGGGGGCTCTGCCCCCTGTACCCCCCTGAACTTAGGGTTTATCATCTCTGAGTCAGAGTTGATTTGGGGAGGGGGTGCAGGACCGGGGGAAAGAGTGCCGGGGTCCTGGGCGGACTTTTACAGTGAATTGTCGATGTTGTCGGCATTGATGTTGTCACTATAAAAGTTTTGCGGTGCGGTGGGCATACCAGAGATGGACTGTCCACAGCCAGAAAATTGGGATTGTATTGTATGGACTTTTAATCCTCAAAAGATAACAGAAAACAGTGGTGCCCCCAGGGCTTGTAGCTGTATGAACAGATGGCACACTTGTAGCAGGCAGAAACATTTCACAACTGTTTCTTGCAGTACTAAGACGTCTCACAAAATCACTTCCTATGGACATCCACCCCTTGTATAGGGATCTCTGAACTTTACCAGTGCATTTACAGTGGTTGTTTCCACAGCACTAAATTTGAGCACCACTAGGTGAGCTAAGTTAACACCTCTGATCCTTCCTTGTAATCAGTTAGGTCCCTTGAAACCGGGAGTGATTTGTCAGCTCCACTCCAGCCAAAGTTAGACTCTCTCTGCCATTACATTTTTAGGAAAACCAGGATTCTCTAGCCACAAAGGGGCAACAGGAGACATCCTTAACACACATTCATATGCAAGGGTTCTGAGAGCCTGCATCTGAGCCTTGCTGGGCTCCTAGGCAGGCATCAGCCAACCCACAGCTTAACAACAAATGCATCTTGTACTTTCAGCATGTTGTGCCCCAAGACATTTGTTAAAACACTTGAACTCCACAGTTCTCTTACAAATTCTGTAGCTTTTTGTTTACAGAACACACAGTCTCTATTCTGGGCAGTTCTGTTCTCAGTCTTTTGGGGATTTGCCCCAAACTACTCACTGAACTTTCAGTCCCAGTTACTCCTGCTGAGCAGTCTTCACAGGATCTGGTCACCACCACGACCCACAAACCGGTTGCCATTTACTGTACTAGGATGAGAAAATAACAAACTGAGGGGCCTTCCTTCTGACAAGTGGCCTTGCCAGAGCACCACTTGCCTGTAGAATTCTAAGCTCCACAGATTGACTCACAGAAGCCCAACAGCAACAGAGCACTGGGGCTTATGCTGCTGTAAGAGTTATACATTCCATTACATCATCTCCTGCGTCAGCAGAGCTAAGCAGGTGATGATGTAATGTATTGCAGAGAGTTTTACACCCTTTGGAACTGCCCAGGCTTCCTGCCTGATCTAAAACTGATGGGATCCTAGTAACCCCAGGGACTGGCTGATTACATATTTGTATAGCAAAGAAAACAAATAAGATCAAAGGAATGAATAGGCAAGTGGGTAAATAGCATTATAATCCAAACTATTAAAATGCACAAACACAAGTTTTAAATGAAGTCGACAAACCTGTTTCATAGTACTACAACTTTTTTAGGTAAGTTGATGTTGATAAGTAGAGTCATCTAAAGGCAGCTGAAGAGTAGTTTTAAAAAAGCTGGAGACTATGTCCCTGATAATCAGAGCCAGCAGATAATGCCTTGCAGCCAGTAGCGCTGTGCAGCAGATCACACACGGTCAGCTCTGAACAATATTCAGACAGCACTGCTCCGATGGAGCACGCTATCTGAATTTGGGTCTATGCCAACACATTGCATTGTGACTGTGCACTATGCTGATATCACCCAAGGCTGAATATGGTCTTCAGGGGAAGCCGACTGGAGATAGTGCTGCCCAAAATGGATTAACACTAGGGCTTCCATGGGCAATATTCAGCCCAAGCATGCTAATGAGGCCATTGGACATGCAGTGATCTAAGGGTCCATTTGCATGCCCATTATGGGCTCATTAGCATGCCACGCAGCACTATTACCCCAACCTAAAGTGAACGGAACTGTGACTCTAGTGGTCCCCTCCCCCGATCACCCTGTTTGAGTCATATTTTAACATTCTGTGGCATTTAGTGGTTCTCCCCACCCCTGATCACCCTGTTTGAGCCATATTTTAACATTCCATGGTGTCTAGTGGTTCCACTCACCGCCCAGTCACCCATACTGTCCTTCTATGACATATCCCTGGTGTCTCATGAACCCCCCCCAATCACCCATGTTGATAGACTCTGAAACATAGACTTTGATGGCAGATAAGTACCGCTTGGCCCACCCAGTCTACCCATTTCCCTACCTACTGGATAAGCTGCAGATCCTAGTTAACCAACAGCCTGCTTCCTCCTACTCCTACACCCCACTATAATTGCCTTATGTCTGTGCTAGGCATTCTTGAATTCCTCCACTGTTTTGGACACCATTACCTCCATAGGAAGGCCATTCAGTGCGTCCACCACCCTTTTTGTGAAAAAATACTTCCCCACGTTGCCCCTGAGCCATCACCCTCTATCTTCAAATTGTGCCCCCTTGTTCTTGCACATCTCTTTTTCTGAAAGATGCTACCCTCTTGGACTTTGTTGATTCCCTTGAGGTACTTGAAAGTTTCTATCATGTCCTCCCTCTCCCTTCTTTCCTCAAGGGTATACATATTAAGTTTCTTTTGTCTCTCTTCGTATGGTTTCTGGTGCAGATCCTGTACCATTTTTAGTGCCCTCCTCTGTACTGCCTCCATTCTGTCTATGTCCTTGCGGAGATGGGGTCTCCAGAACTGCATGCAGTACTCCAGATCTGGTCTCACCAACTGTCTGTACAGAGGGATGACAACTTCCTGTTTTCTACTGGTGATGCCTCTCCCTATGCATCCCAGTATCCCCCCAGCCCTCCTTACTGCCTTCTCACATTGCTTGCCTACCTTTAGGTCATCTGATATGACTACCCTCAGGTCACTTTCCATTTTTGTTGTTGATAGTACCTCCCCCAATTGTGTACTCTTCCCCTGGGTTTTTGTTTCCCAGGTGCATTACTTTGCACTTCTTCACATTGAATCTAAGCTGCCATAATTTTGACCATTCCTCCAACCTTGCCAAGTCCTTTCTTATCCTTTCCACCCCCCCCCATACATCAGCACTGTTGCAGATCTTTCCTTCCAGTCCCTCTGCAATGTTACCTATAAAGACATTAAAGAGGACCAGTCCCAGTACTGAACCCTGCGGTACCCCACTAGTAACCCTCCTTTCTTCGGAGTGGACTCCATTTACTATTACCCTCTGCGCCCTGTTGTCCAGCCAATTTTTTACCCAGGCCACCACCCTGAGACCCACTCCCAGACTAGCTAACTTGTTTATTAATCTTTTGTGTGGTTCTGTATCAAATGCCTTGCTAAAGTCTAGGTAGGCCATGTTCACGGCCCCTTCCTAGTCTACTATTTTGGTCACCCAGTCAAGGAAATCTATTAGCTTCATCTGACATGACCTTCCCGCTGTGAATCCATGCTGCTTTGGGTCCTCTGCCCCTCTGGCCTCTAGGTACTCAACAATTCTTTCTTTCAGCAGGGATTCCATCATTTTCCCTACCACTGAGGTAAAACTGACCTTCAGTACCTCACTAACTGAGCTAGTGAATTCTTTCTTGCTGGTGTCTTGTGGATCCCCCCAGGCCCCAGTTGATTACCAACCCCCACCAGCCCAGCCACTGGGGACCCCTGCCTACACACCCCTCATCCTGGTCACCATTTTCACTGCAAACGAAGGTGACTAGCACAGCCCTCCATTCACCTCCTTACCTGGCTGCTATTTGATTGTCATTGACCATGATCACAAGTACTGTATAAACAGTTGTTAGCTAGCTACAGACCACTGTACAGGGTGAGGGGATGTGGATCTTGAGCGGTGGGTTTGCTGGTGGTTCAGTGACCATTTGAGGGGGGTGAAGTGTCCATTTGACATCAGGTAATACTCTGAATGAGAAAAAATGGGACAATTGAGGGAACAGGGAGACCACTAGACACCGGGTAATAGTCTTTATGAGAACATATGAGGCATTCGGGGGTGGTGGGTCTACTAGACACCAAAGAATATCACTTATAATAGTGGAATCAATGCCACGTGGCATACTGATGAGCCCATAATGGTCATGTAAATGGCCCTTAATGCCTTACATGCCTAGTGGGCTCATTAGCATGATAATGATGAAGACGGCTCACTGGAGCACTGGTGCTATCCCATTTGGGCTGCACTGTCTCCATTGGGGTCCCCTGTGAGCTGTATTCAGCCTTGGGCTGTGTCTGTTCAGTGCACAATGACCATGCACTGTGCTAGCATGGCTTCATATTCAGACAGCTAGCACACTAAATCAGAGAATGCTGTCTGAATACAGTATGCTCAGGAACAGCCCTGCAATATTTGCCACACAGAGCTACTGGCTATGTGGTGCTAACAGCCAGCTCTGAATATTGGGGCCATGGGGTAGATTACCACAAAATGTTAAAGGTGTTGTGGCTAGATTTATTGTTAATAAAATGTAAGATCTATAAAACTGGGTGAGTGAGCAGCTCTTTATTAATTTTTGCTCTCATCACAATCATGAAAGCAGGCTCCTTTCCTATTAACTTCCACCTGAACAGCACCCAGAGATGAGAAATAGTAACCATGGCTGGCCTTAGGGTATGTAGCACCCCTAGATGAACTTGAAAATGCCCCCGTAATCACCTAGGTGGCAGTACTGCAGTGGAGCATGGCGCCCTCCCTTCCCAGAGGAGGAAAGCATCCTCTGGGATGCTCAGTCCTCCTCCCTCGAGCTGGTCCCCCAATGAGACAAACTCATTCCCGAACTTGGGTCACCACTGTCATGAGCAGTAGTGCTACCACTGCACCGATGGGCCAGCTTACAAACCTATTTCTAACCCTCCGTTTCTAGGATAGGTTATTGAGAAAGGGGTGATCTTCTTCAAGGATATCTCTTTCATCAGGTCAAACCTTTGAAACTATAACTGCGTCAGCGCTAGGACCACATGGAAACTTTTGCAAGCAGTCAGCCAGAGACTGCCCATGGCGATGTCTGACATCAGCGTGTACATAAACGTGGGCAGCCCCTCTCCTCATTTTTTTCCCCACCTTCGATCAGACTTGTTAGAGCCGCCCTCAGGAATGTCACTGCTCAAAGCAGCCATTTTATTTTTTTGTGTACTAAAGTAATCACTTTTATAGTGATTTTTTGTGACCTTTATGCCACCGAAAGAACTATCTAACATTTCCAGTACTGCGAGTGCAGAGAGAAGATCTACAAGAATGACCCCCAAGATGTGTGTGTCTGCTGCCTAGGTTCTCTCTCAATGTGAAAGCATGTGAGATCTGCCTGTGCTTCAGCTCCCTGACCAGGTGATGCAGGAAAAGTGGTAGTGCTCCATCTGACAGAACTCCTGGAGAAATTCAAACTCTACGAGCCTCTCCAGTCAGGTTTCCAATCTTGCCATACCATGCAGACTGCTCTGATCTTGAATGATCTGCTTTTTGGATCGGGAAATGCTATCAGTTTTGCTTCTTCTTGATCTGTCATATACATTTGATAACAGTGGATCATGGGGAGCTGGTTGAGTAAGCAAAATTATGCCACTCCTTCTGTTGACACTTGTATTATGTACAGTGTCATTTCAAAATGAATTACTCTCACCACCTACAAAAACACAGCATACCTCCTGTCTCTCCAGATTAATATCTTCTCACATATAATACTGCCTTTCTGACATTTAAAACAACTAGTGCTGTAAACAGAGCCAAAGAGATCATAATTGAGAATTATCACTTTACACATATATGAGCACATGTGTAGTGCTATTTTCAGTTACTATACTGTACATTAGTGATGCTAATCCAGTAGTGCGTATTCACACACTTTTTATAAGTCCATGCTTGCTGCTGTCCCCTAGACTATAAATTATTGTGAACCATTTCTCAGTACATGCATTGCAGATGGATTCAGTTTTCATGAAGTTGTGTGTAAAAGTGTATTTACTGTCTAAGTGCAGTTAGCTGTTATGGATACAAACACTTCAGTTCCTTGCCTATTTATAATCACAACAAAATATCTTTGTGCAGTCTGTTCTATTCTTAAAGGAAAGATACAGATTTATCTTTAACTCACACATACTGTATTATGTGTCATAATGCCATTTTCAGAGCCACAGTGAATACTGACATTTATACTGCCTTTTTTTTACATTTATTGCTTCCTCACTCCCTTCAGAGTGGAATTATTATCTGAAAAATTGTTCCAAGGGAATATGTCATTGTTAAATCTGTGTTGCATTGATGATGTAGTTTGCAGTGCACTGCAGTGTAAAGACTTACTGCTTGCGGAGGGTTTTTGTCCCCTGGCAGCATGGAACTCCTATACACACTGCAGGCTTGGTAATAGTGGCCTTAAATTATGGCCCGGTAGAACCCCACAAAATGTCCTGTCTGACTCCTCCCATCCAGAAATTCTGTGTGTGAAAAATCTTTTCCATGGCTGATGGTAACCTGTTGCTAATATATAAGGCAGCTCCACCCTAGGAGGCAGTATAGCACTGTGGTTCGGGGCATTGAGCTACCAACCTGGACACCTGGGTCTGAATCCCACAGCCCCCTCTTGCATACTCTGTGACACTGAGCAAGTCACTTAACTTCCTTGTGCTCGCAGCTCACCCCTGGAAACAAGCTCCAGCTTAGTGTGCCTTTCCTGGTTAATCAATTTCCCCTTTCCCTTTTCCATCCTTATTGTAAGCTTGTTTTTTCTAAATTGGGTCTAGCCTTCAACATGTTTGCCCCAGTCATCTACTGGTATCCATCATGTTTCAGTGATTCCTGCTATATTTATGTTTTGAGTAATCTGAATCTTAATGTTTAATGTTTTCCCCAACACTTCTTGAGTTAAGTATGCATTTTAGCTTATCTAAAGTTTTGAATTGTGCTTCTTTAGTACCTTGTAGTGTACGACATCATTAACCATGTATGTCATTGGTTATTTGTGTATTTCTCAATGTGTATTGTCTCCTTTTCACCCCTTCCATAAACAATTCTTTGGTTTTAAAACTTTTAGGGGTAATTACAGAGGGCTAACAAAAACAAGAATTTGTGTCAGATACAGTTTGGATTTCAGAGCTTCAGGTCCTGTAAGTGACCAGCCTGTGCAGCCTGTATGTCTTATGCTGTTTCCGACAAAGCTCTGTAGCTGGGTGCCAGCTTCTGTACATGGATAGGATGGAAGATGCTGGAAAATACTATTTTCCACTATCCGAGGCATCTCCATTTTAATAGCTATTTTACTTCTTACAGTTAGGAAAGGGCCTTCATGGGGAGAGTAGTCTTACTACACAGCCTTGGCTAACCTTTCTGAGTGGCCTTCATATGTCTTGGTTACTCACAGACTTGTACACTGCCAACACCCTGTGAATGAGACTCCTGATGACACTGGTTACTTAGCCTTCACTGCTGGCTGTAGTACTGTCTCTGTGAAGCACTCAGGGAGCAAAATTCATGTTGCTAGTAGTCAAACTTGTATCTTCAGTACCAGAGCATGGGAAGGTACCACAGTGATTGTTGGTGTGAGTATAGGGCTGGCCAGCCTGCTTGAAAGTCCGTAAGAATGCCAGTTGTACTTGCACTTTAAGGAAAACAAAAGACTGCTTACACTTGAAACATATGGTCCACACGCAACTTTATTTTCCAGCTCAACACTCAAATTGTGAAATGCAGAGCAAATACAGAACACTGCCAGAGATGTCCACAGACAGATGTTTCATGCCTCTTAAGTGCAGTGCCATGCCATAAATAAGTGACAACAGTGATGATTTATCAAGTTCATGGAGCACCAGACAAATGACTGCCTGCTAAGGCACTGTGCTCCAGAGTTTCATCAGGGGGTGTAGCAGGGCAACAAAAAAAAAATGACCTACTTTTATACATAATGGGTCAGTCTTGATGTTACTATCAATGTTCTAGATGACTTATACAGTTGTCAGACTCGTCTCTGGATGTGGCAACCAGCCACAAATCAAGTACGTCCTTGGACCACCAGGCAGGTAAGTGAAAAATGGTACCAAAACAGAATCGGCTGAAATCAGTACCAGCTCGATAGGTCACATGCACAATGCTGCAGGAAAAACTGTGCGGCATTAACAGCATGCGGAACAACAGCTATAGGTTACACAATGTTGCATGAAACAAATGGTGCGGAGCGGTAGCAGTACTTCTGTAGCTGTTCCTTGGAAGAGGATAAGACTTCTGCTGGACGTGAGTCCACCAAGCAGCTGCCATGGCTCAGTGGCTAGAGCCACTGGCAATGGAGGGCAGTGGAGTGTCTGTGACCGGGGTTCTATTCCCGGTCAAAGATTAGCTGATTTTTTTAAAAATCTTGTAGTCACTGTTGTGTGGTTGCCGATGCCTCCTGCCCAGGTTTCACCCCATGCCAGAGTTCGGGTGGGAGCACAGGCCCCCAGGTGCGTATATTCCCCCATAAAGCAGCATTTTACTGTTTTGCTTGGATGTTATTACCACTTGGTGTTTTTACGAAGCGATGTATTTGTAGTCGCTGTTTTGACAGTGTGGTATGTTGCCACACTGTTATTGATGGCGACAAACTAATCCTGTGCCACTTAAATCACGCTTTAAGTTTCTTATTTGTTTTTATGGCATCAATAATCATATAAAATATTGTATGTGGAGAGGTTATGTGACGAGGTTTTACAAACACTCACTGTGTGTGATGCCTATAGTAACCCCTCAACCTTGGCTCTCAAGATTTAATGTGGCATCAAAATGTGTATGTAAAAACTTATCACACACCCCTCCCCTTACTTTATTATTTATATTATCAATTGCTGGTGGCTTCTTGTAAAACAAATGTTTAATGATTGGGCAGTTTTATAGTATGCAAAATATATAGGTATTTTTTTACTAAGTGTTTGACTTTGGATCAATATATCTGTATAAGTACGTATTTGTTTGACAGCTTGTTATCTTCATGAGTAGGATACTGTATGATGCTACTTAGACCCTTCACACCATTCATTGTTGTGTTATATATTTGATGCATTAAACTTCAACTTGATTTTATGAAGTTTCAATACAATGCACAAATTAGAAAATATATCAATTCATTTAAAGTTTCATTTAATTAAATCATTAGTATTTGTACCTAAAGAATGTGTTGTA
This sequence comes from Neoceratodus forsteri, assembly GCA_016271365.2. Classification (NCBI taxonomy): domain Eukaryota; kingdom Metazoa; phylum Chordata; order Ceratodontiformes; family Ceratodontidae; genus Neoceratodus; species Neoceratodus forsteri. Next base: position 784,820,960 of record CM028133.1, read on the forward strand.
ACTACTATAAAAATTATCTGCAGCAGCACGTTTGCTTTGGACAAAACATACCTCTCAAGCTAACATACAGTTTCTGTCAGAAACAAACACATATCTTGTCTGAACTGTTTTGCTGATGATACATTAATACAATTCTAGGTTGATACCCATATTCATGCTGCTGCCTGCATGAATCAGAAGCATTTATTAAGGTTTATTAAGCACACATACAGGACTGAGGCGGACAGGGTTGTCCTTGAAAAGAATGGGAAGAAGATGACACTGAAAGAGTTGTTTCAGGATCTTCGTATGGAACCCTACGATCTAACTGTTGACTCCTTAGATGTCCATGCAGTAAGTCATCTGTTTAGTTGATCAGTAAATCAGTAAAAACAACTGTATTGACGTGCACTAAGAAAAAATTACTCACCTTAGTAATTGTGTTTCTTCTAATGGAGTCTTGCTGTATTCTGACAATTTGCAGTTAGCTCCAGCTCTTGAACTGCCCTGGAGAGCGAAGGGTTAAATTCTATGCTAGGCATAGAACGTTGGGCTCGAGCTCAGTTGAAAACTCTGTGTCCTTTTGAAACCAAACTGTCAGATTCTTACGAGCTAAAACTCACTGACTATAAAATGTGGAAATTGTAAAAACTCCTAGTAGCCAACTGGCAACAAAGACTCCCTAAAAGACACAAGTCAGGAAACCCAAAGAACCAAAACCAAGTAATAAGAACTAAAAACTCTTAATTAAACAAATCCAAAGCACCCAACACAACAGGACTGGGCTGAAGACACCCCTGGGGTGCTACACTGCACCTGCCCTCCCACTTCCCAAAACAGGTTCTGAGAGGGGCGGCAGGGAGGGAGGTCAGAATACAGCAAGACTCCATTAGAAGAAACACAATTACTAAGGTGAGTAATTTTTTCTTCAAACAACATGAAGCCTTGCTGTATTCTGACAATTTGTAGACTACCAAGCAGTACCTCCAAGGAGGAGGGACAGAACCTACTTTGGGAATAGGCTGTGAAGTACTGCTGTGCCAAACCTAGCATCACTCCTAGCCTGGATATCCAGAAAGTAATGCTTGGTGAAGGTATGAACTGTTTTCCAAGTGGCTGCTTGACAGATTTCTAACAAGGGGATATCCCTAGCTGCAGCCAGAGATGCAGCTGTACCTCTAGTGGAATGAGCCCTCAGGCCTGAGGGTGCAGTTTTTCTGAGTTTTTCATAGTCGAATTGAACACAGGACACAATCCACCTGGCAATGGTTCTCTTAGTGGCAGGTTTTCCCTTACCTACTTCCCCATAAGTGTGAAACAACTGGAAGGAGTCAAACCTGTGACCCTTTGTATGTTCTATGTAGTAACTAAGGGCCCTTTTAACATCTAAACTGTGTAGCCTCTGTTCCCCTGAGGAGGTGTGATCAGTGAAGAACACAGAAAGAGACATAGATCGGTTTAAGTGGAAATCAGAAACCACTTTAGATAGGAACCTTCTATTGGTTCTAAGGACCACCTTATCTCTATGGAAAGAAATGAAGTCAGACTCACTGACAGGGCTTGCAGTTCACTGATATGTCTGGCAGAAGTAACAACAACCAAAAACACAGTTTTCCAAGTCAAGTACTTGAGCTCTGCTGAGGACATAGGCTTGAAGAAGGGGTTGCATCAGCTGAGCAATACAAATATTCAAATCCCAGGCAGGAGCAGGATCCCTAAAAGGGGGATTAGTATGAAGCAATCCTTTGAAAAATTTACAGAATACAGGGTGAGATGACAGAGAGGAAGATTTCCCCACTGACAGGAAAGCAGAAATAGCTGACAAATGAACTTTGAGAGTAGCTGGTTTGAGGCCTAGGCCATTAAGGTAAACCATGTAATCCAGAACTGTAGACAATTCAGCAGTGTCTGGGGAAATGGGCTTCTTGGAACACCAAATACTGAACCTTTTCCATTTGGAGTTGTAGGTTTTTCTTGTGGCAGGCTTTCAAGAAGCCTTGAGGATATCCAGAACCTCTTGGGACAGATGTAAATCTGCATACGCTAAGTCTTCAAGAGCCAAGCCTTGAGACTGAGTGACTGGAGATTGGGGTAACAAACCCTCCCCTGAGAGGATGTTGGCAGATTGTAATTCCTGGGAAGAGACAGGGGGAGAGCAGCAACAGGGGGTACCAAGGCTGCTTGGCCCAGTCTGGAGCAATCAGAATCACTTTGCATGGTTGTGACCTTACCTTGACTAGAACCTTGAACAATAGAGGAAAAGGAGGGAAGGCATAAAGAAACTTCCCTTCCCAGTTCAAAATCAGAGCATCCAGAGGGACTGAACCCAAGACTGGGAGTCTGCAACAAAACAGAGGAAGTTGATGATTGTCTGGTGCTGCAAAGAGCTCTATCTCCAGAGTGCCCCACCTTGAGAAGATCACCTTCAACACCAAAGAATCCAGAGACCATTCGTGATGGCCCTGGGAAATCCTGCTCAATGCATCTGCTATCACATTGTCCTTTCCTGGGAGGTGGACTGTTACTACAGTGGTCTGCAGGGAATAAGCCAGGGACCATACTTTCATGGCCTCTGTGCACAAGGCCGTGGACCGAGTGCCTCCCCTGCTTGTTGATATACCACATGATGGTAGTGTTGTCCGTCCTGACCTGAACCACCTTGTTCTGTATTGACTGAGAGAAAGCTTGTAGGGCAGGAAGTACTGCCCTGAGCTCCAGAAGGTTGATGTGAAGAAGGGATTCCTGAGGGGACCACAGTCCCTGGGCTATGAGAGACCCCAGATGGGCTCCCTACCCCAAAAGGGAAGCATCTGTGGTAAGAACCACAGAGTGAGTCTGAGAGACAAATAGAACACCTTGCCTCAGATTGTCCAGGTCCTGCCACCACTGAAAGGCCTGAATTAAGGTCTGAGTAACAGGAACTAGCTTGGTAAGAGGATCTTTCCTTTGGGACCAAAAGGTTCTCAGGTGAAACTGAATGTCCCTCATCTGAAACCTGGCCCCTTGGACCTGTGCTGTGGAAGCTGCCATGTGGCCCAGAAACTGCAGAAAATGCCTTGCTGGTTGAGAAACCAGAGGGAGAAAGGAAGAGGCCAGCTGAGAGATGGCTTTTGCCCTTTCCAAAGGAAGGAAGGAAGGCTCTTGCCTTGAGGGTGTCCAGCTCTGCTGCTATAAAAGTGAGGATCTGTACTGGTTCGAGAAGTGACTTGGGAAGATTGAGAAGGAACTCCAGGGAAGTGAGAACTTGCTGGGTGACCTGCAGCTCTGACTTGACTTGGTGTGGAGACTGGCCCACCAGAAGTCAGTCGTCCAGATATGGAAAATTAGAAATACTTTTCCTTCTTAAAAAGGCCACCACTACTGCTAGGCACTTTGTAAACACCCTTGGAGCTGAGGTTAGACCGAAGGGCATTGCTCTGAACTGATGATGGCCTGAGGGCAATTCGAACCTGAGGTACTTTCTGTGGGAGCACCTGATGGGAATGTGAAAATAGGCATCCTTGAGGTCCAGAGAAGCTAGCCAGTCTCCTGGCCTTAGAGAGGAAAGAATTGTTCCCAGAATTACCACTTTGAATTTTGGCTTTATTAGGTGCTTGTTTAGGTATCTTAGATCTAGGATGGGTCGCCACTCCCCTGTCTTTTTTGGGGCAACAAAGTACCTGGAGTATAAACCTTTGCCCCTGTATGAAGTAGGAACTCTCTCTCTGGCCTTTAAAGCCAGTAGAGAAAAAATCTCTGCCTCTAGAGCAAGGGTTTCTGAAGTATTTGCAGGTGGAAAGGATCTGGGTCTCAGTTTCGTAAAACTTTTGAAACTGAGAACCAGCCTCTGGCTTACAACCTCCAGGACCCACTTGTCTGAGGTAACAGACATCCAGTCCTGGACAAAGTAAGCCAGCCTGCCTCCTACTGGAATGGGGGAGTTGACCCAGGCTGGCACATCAGGGTGTCTGCTTGGCAGGAGCCTTAGGCTGAGGGGTGGATGCAGCCCTGCTCATCCCCCCTTCTGCCTTTCCCTCTGAAGAACCCCCTCTGAGAAAAGGAAGAGGAAGCCTGTGCCTGGTAGAAAGTCCTATGAAAAGGCCTGCCCCTGCCTCTAGCTTGCTGCCTCTGAGGAGTTGCCTGCCTCTCCTTGGCCTGGGCACTCCTATAAGTGGTCCTGTACTCATCCATTTTCTTCATGTAATTCTCTGTCTGCTCCCCAAACAGAGAATTACCCACTACAGGGAAATCCATGGCCTTAGCATGGGTGTCCTGCCAAAGGCTAGTACAGCTGAGCCAAGCCATTCTCCGAAGAGCCACAGATGTAGCCATGACTCTTGATGACCCATCATTGGAGTCCACAGCAGCATGAAATTGCACCTTTAATGCCTCAGTCCCATCAGCAGCCACCCCCTCCAGCTCCTTGGCTAGCTGGGGGGAATCCTGTTTAGCCGGTGCCAGTACAGTCTCCCACCTGGACTTCTGGTACCTGGCTGTATAGGCCATATAATTAGCCTGCCTGAGTCTCAAAGATGATGCCTAGTACTGTTTCTTTGCCATGGCATCTATCTTCCTGGAATCTTTGTCTGGGGGGTGTGAAGCCAAGGGGATGTTTGCCTTGTCACAGGCAGCAGCCTGCACTACCCCAGTATGGCTGCATTGTTGGTAAAGAAATTCTGTATCTGAGTCTGACAAGGTGTACCTCTTGTCCATCCTCTTGTCACCAGGAGGTACAGAGTTGGGAGACCTAAGAATTTTTTGTGTCTGTTTCCCAAATGACCTATGAAGGGGAATAGATAGTCTCTTAGACTCTGGGATGTCCATCATCTCTATGTAGCCAGGCTCCTCTTGATCCTCTACAGCCTTCTCAATAGGAAGCTGGAGGGTTTGAGCCGCTTTTCTATAGAACAGAAAGTGGGGAAGGGACTCAGAAAGCCTAGGAGGGGAAACCCCACAAGGTCTGTCTGGAGAGATGTCCGGTTGCACAGGCACATCCAGAATTTCACTGTCGTAATCATCCTCTTCAAAATCCCCCTCCTCATCAAACTCCAGTTCGTAAAAATCTTCAGGGGAATAATCCTGAACCGGGGGAACTGACTGAACCGAACACCTGCCAGAAGGCGCCGGATCGGTCGGAACCGGACAAAGCGATTCCACAATCCAAATCATTTTGGCTATTTCTCCGGCGGTCGGAACATGCAGCTCTGGATCCGAACCTTTATCCTATCGTTTTCCCTTTGTAGGAACTGATCCTTCAGGATCAGCTCTTCTCTTGCCCGAAGAAGTATCGCCCTGGTCAGAGGGCACTCCTTCTGGTTCAGTAGGAACTGAACCGGGCTGGCCTTCCGGGTCAGCGGATTTCTCAGCCTCCTTATCCCTAAGTCTACCTAACCCTTTCTCCAGGTAGACTTAGGGGAATTCTTACAAATTTGGCAGTCTGAATCGAGGTGGTCAAACCCCAGACAGTAAACACAGGTGGTGTAGGGATCGGCCTTAGCAAAGACCTCCCCACACACACTGCAGTGTTGAAACCCAATGGGCCCATTTTTTTTTTCTTGGGTTTCTCAGATATGGCCAACCTAACCAACTTACACTTTATATGGCAACCACCAGGCAAGACTTCCCTATCAGTTTCTCACCGTGTCACGGGTGATGGAAAAAAACGCTAAAATTATGTTTTTTGTTAAACCGATACGGACCGGTAACCACACACAAACTTTTTCTTTTTTAAGATCTTACTACAAGATTGGTTCAGCCGATCCGATCGGAAAAATTTTACAATTTCCACACAACAGCTACCAGTCTAAGTACTTACAGTACCACAGACAGAGTCTTGAACTGAAAAATGGAACGAAAATTGGACTAAAACTGAAACTTTAACCGCGATAGAACCGAGCAGAAGGAGAAATCTCCAGAGCGACTGTTCAGTGAGGCGGAGTAAAGAATCTGATGGTTTGGTTTCAAAAGTACACAGACAGAGTTTTCAACCTGAGCTCGAGCCCAACGTTCTATGCCTGGCATAGAATTTAACCCTTCACTCTCCGGGGCACTTCAAGAGCTGGAGCTAACTGCAAATTGTCAGAATACAGCAAGACTTCATGTTGTTTGAATAGCTAATTCAATGAAAGTATTCTACATTTAAAGAAGGTGTATAGTATAATACAGGTATATTCATAAACATATGGGGTTATACTAAAATGATTTTGTTATGATGACTGGTTTATTTTTTATGAGTTGTATTACTGTTACTTGTACTGTAAATTAATGCAAGTTTATATTTATTCAGGGAAGTATTATACTAAATATGAAGTTGTGGTTTCAGTGAAAGATTAAAATTAACACCTTAAAAGATTTTACACACAGATGGAGGGTGAAGCTAAAGTGAAGAGGGTCATATCTAGGTTGTTGATGAAGCAGGTATCACCCAGAAATTTCAGTTTTTTCTGTTGTTGTTTTTCTTTTTCAGGGTCGCCAGACATTTCATCGATTTGATAAATTTAATGCCAAATATAACCCTGTTGGTGCTAGTGAACTCAGAGACCTATACTTGAAAACGGATAATTATCTTGGAGGAGAATACTTTGCTCGCATCATCAAGGTACGCAGCATAATAGAAAATGAGTGAAATGCCTCCATATATTCTTTTCTTTGTTATACAGTTCCCATCACTTATTTGTTTAGTTTTTGTTTACCGGGTAGGCACACTAGACACGAGAATGACTTGTTTTCAGGCACGAACGGGGAAGGTTACAACAATTAAACAGGCATACATACAGTAAAGAACTATGCAATAAAACTGACCAGGCATACATACTCTAAAGAAAAATACAATAGCGATGGTGTCAGAAATTTAGCAAACATGAAAAGTTATAGCACATCACTTCACAAATGAATCATCAAGAGCAGTTTGTACACAACAGTGTGAGCGACTACAAAATGGATATAAGAGATACAGCAAATCAGTAGCACATTGGTATACATAATGTTATCAAATACTGAAAGGAAAACCAAGACATTGTTTGTTGAATTATATGACAAGTAAATCAAATAGTGCAGCAAGAAATTATACCAGATCTATTAGTCAAAAAATTCCAATGTCCTGATCATATAACAGATTTGGTGACATAACACTACATAATAGTATTGCAAATTTCTGGAACATCTTACCACATGAATTGAAGACTATTGATAGTTTGCCCAGTTTTAAGAAAAAAGTGTAGGAACATCTGAACCCAGTTTGAACCTGTTTTAAGTAATTATCTTTGTACTGTTTTCCGTTTTGTACTTTTGTATTGGATGTTTATTGTACACAACAAGACTTTGTTGAAAATGGGGAAACTGTCTCAATAAATGTGATTCCTATATAAAAATACATTTTTGTCAATCAATCAATATTCCATTTTACAGTAAGTGCTATGGTGACAAGTAATAGACAGTACTAGTTAACCACAAACATAGCTGTAGCATTAAGGGAGAGGAAGGTAGATTAGGTTACAGAGCTGCGGAAATAATGTATCCTAAGGAGGATTGAAACAAGTGCATTGGGCATTTTTGACAAGTAGGTTGTAGTGCAACTTTTTGAAGACAGCATGACTAGCTGCCAGATGAACGTTTAGGGGTAACAAATTCCAATATGTTGGGGCTAGATGAGAGAAGGCTGAGGCACCTTTTGACGTTCTGCATTTAGGAGTGGATAACAGGGAGAGTTCTGTAGATTGGAGCCCATAAGAGGAGAATAGGGAAACTAACATAGATGCAAGAGTAATATGTGTGTTTAATCTGACTGTGTTATCCAACAGTGACCCAAAGGCAAATAATCAGTGGGCTGATGGGGAAGGCCAGCATAGGTCAGCATATAGCAAGCAATGGTGTTTCAGCCAAGGCGAAGCAGAAGCATATCGACATATTATTGTAGGTAGTATCCCATTTACATAGGGTACTCTTTGTAGCATTGGTATAGGTAACAGCGCCATATGTTAGTGATGGGAGTAAGATACCCCGGGCAATGGCCAACCTAGCAGAGGGGTTTAGAATGTAACTTGTTTTATATGCAATCCCAAATTTAGGATTAACTGATTTGCATGTGGCCACAATGTGTTGCTCAAAGGTTAGGGTTTCATCAAGAAGGACGCCAAGATAATTGAAAGAGCTTACTGTCATCAAAGACAAGCCATCAGCACAGGCAGATTTATATATGGGGCGGTTGGGTTTTAGTTTGGCAGTAGAGCCAAAGAGCATACCCTATATTTTGCTAATATTGAGGACATGTTTGTATTTAAGCCAGTTCTGTATAGTTAGAAAAGCAGAGGACAGATGAGTCTTAATTACTTGTATGTCTATAGAGCTAGAGTACAAAACAAGATCATCTGCATACAGTATAGATGAACATGACGGGCTATCAAGTGATATGCGATTTATAAAGATAGAAAAGAGAAGAGGGCCCAGAATAGACCCTTGTGGAACTCCCATGCTAATGGTTGTTTGGCTGGACATTGCAGAGTTAAACTTTACAATTTGACTTCTATCAGTTAAGTAGCTTGCAAACCAATCTACAGATTGGTCAGAAAAACCAATAGATTGGAGGCATGCAAGAAGGAGAGGGTGATCCACCTGATCACACGCCTTCATAAGATCAATAAACACTGCTCCTGTCATAAGTCCAGAGTCCATGGTGCTTATGGTTATCATTTGTGAGTTGCAGCAAGGCAGTGAAGGTACTATGGCCTTTATGGAAGCCATGTTGGTTAGATGATAAGAGATTATACTTGGAGAGGAAATCAGTAACCTCAGTGGCCACGAGTTTCTCAAGGATTTTGTTTAAAACTGAGAGTATGGCTATAGGCCTATAATTGGAAATATCTTTTTTGTCACTTTTTTTAAATACTGGAGTAAGCTTAGCAATTTTCCATATATTCCGTACATGGCCATCACAGAGGGACGTAGTGAATATCTTTGCCAGGGGAGCGGCAATGAAAGGAGCAGCCAGCTTTAAAAGCTTAGGCTCGAGAGAGTCAGAACCTACACTGGTATTGTCTGAGATAGCATTTAGTAGTTTTAAAACATCTATTTTAGGAATAGATTTAAAATAGAAAGGAGGGTGCTGAGGTTTACTTGGTTCAAGGGTAGAGGTGAATGATTGGTTATCAGATAGGAAGGTGGTGGTATATTTGGACAGGTCAGGGAACTATCTATTAAGAGAGTTTGCGATGGTATTTGGGTCATTACAGTGGACCCTATTTAGAACCATGTCATTTGTGGTGTGGGACTGATTTGCACCAAGAAGGATTTTGGTATGTGACCAGAATTTCTTTGGGTCTCCTGCAGCCTCCAAGAGCAGTCCTTTACAGTACGAACTTTTAGATATCCATATTTGCTTTTTGCATACATTACACTGTGCTCTGTAGGTATTAAAGTCAGCAGGAAATCTCGAGGTTTTGAAATGTCTCCAGCTTTTGTCTCTGGTTCTAAGGGAGGAGAGGAGGTCTTTATGTAGCCACCTAGTCTGTTTTCCTTGAACACACCACATGGGCATAGAAGTATGTTTGTCTTGGAGGAACATAAATTTGGTTAGGAAGAAATCAAGGGCAGTCTTAACAGTGTGGGACTGAAAAAGGGGGGACCAGTCAATAGAAGAGATGTCATAAAGGAAGCTGGCTTGAACAAATTTGGAATAATCATGGAAAGTGACATAACATGGTGGTGGGGCACTAGCTGGAGAGGTACCCCAGATACAGAACACCGGGGAGTGGTCACTTATGGAATCGGGCAGTATTCCTGCAGCAGAAATTCAGTCTAATTGATTTTTGAGGACCCAATCAATAAGTGTGCTAGATACAAGGTTCAGAGATATCCTAGTAGGGTTAGTTATAACCTGGTGCATGTTCTGTCCTTGCACCATTGACTGAAGAGAGTTGTGACTTTTTCCTAACCAATCCTGGTTAATATCCCCAAGGATGACTATTTTGTTCTGCCCAATAACAGAGACATAGTGGTCTAGTAGTTCAGTTAGGCCAGATTGGCCACTTTTGGGTTGGATTATAAGCACACACTATGTATAGTTTTTTCATTCCGAGTAGGAGAAGGGCATGGATTGATTCACAAGATGAGATGGTGGGGTTTTGGACTATGGATAGATTTAGGGAATTCTTGGACTAGATTGCAACACCATCCGCCCTTTTAGAGGAAAGTTTGTCACCCCTTAAAAGATTATAGTTAGGTAAAGAGCAGGTGGCATCAGGGATAGAGGGACTGAGCCACGTTTCAGATAGGCAAAGGATAGCTAGGTTATATGAGGCCACCCATGCCTCAAGCTCAGCAAAGTTGTGGAGAAGACTCCTAATGTTAATGTGAGCAATATGCAGGCCTTTTGTCTTACACCATTCACTACTTGTGGAGATTTTGTGGAACTGGGGGCTGGGGTTCTTCAATATCCCGTGATAAAAAGAGTGCCAATAGTACTAGGAACCGTAGCTTATGAGGAGTGAAAGGAGGCATCTGGAACACATATCGTTGTGACCAATTATGAATAGAAATCGAGGCCAGATATATGAAGAATCTAGGGAGAAATATTGGAGTGAGGTCATAGCATTTGCTTTGTAGGATGATCATATTTGTGAAGGTGAAATCAGTTGGATTGGAGGTTGCCTGATGCCAGCCAGATAGGCATGGACTAGCCATAAGGATGGACAACAGAAAAATGATCAGGCTCAGGGTTGGCAGGAACAGTAGTTGACATATCATTCTAAGAGTATCCAGAAAGGCAAGAAAAAACAGGGCAAGGCAAGAAAAAATGTACTGATCACAGGCAGGATAAAAATGAACGGCGCTCAGGCAAGATATGAGAGGGCTGATAGCCAGATATTAGAAGTTAGAAATAAAAGAGTGTCTGTAGTAAGCACTCCCTTTGAATAGTAAGCAGGACATATAAATGGCTACAGGACAAATAGTTGAGATGAGAGGGATTGGAGGGAGAGCAGGGTAATAACAAGAGGGAGAGAAATAGAGAGGAGCCCAAATTGACTAGCTCTTCAAATTTAATAGTGTTGATAATAGGACAGTAAATATTTTGGTGTGCTCTCCCTTTAAGAGAGATGTATGGGTCTGGTTGGTTATAACGGACATGTTTCTGCTACTTATTTATGCCCGCTATAGCAGATGGCCGCTACAACCATTTTGATTGAAAATTCATTAAGTTGCCACCATTTTTAACCTTTACTGTATACCTACAGCGCTATAGTAAAACACAATGCAGTATACGACAGTTAATTGCCAGAAAACTTTATTAAACTTTTAATCACTTTTAAACACTCATTTTCAAAAATTGTGATGCTCATATCTGTGATAGTACTATATAAAGAAACAAATTTGCAGAAAGTAAATGAAGCAAAAAGAAAGTTTCAGTGGTGCTAAGATAGCATCATTCCTACTTTTGTCCTGTGAAGTACTCAGTAATCCTAGTTTGGAGGCTCTGTCATTGGCAGTACAGATGCCAGTTTGCCTCAACTTTCTGGAGCAAGTCCCTGTCTGGTTGCAAGCTTGCATTTTGCTCCATGGAGCTGCACAACGTTAACAGTGCCAACCGAATGTCTATGGGTGCAGTAATAACCTCCTCCTCCATGTTATCATCGGGTCCCTCTGCATCATTGTCCTCCTCCACATTGATGTCTTGGCTCATTGCACCAGTGACAGCTTCGATGACATCCTCCTCAGTTTTGGGGGGGAGTCATCACCAAAGTGACAGATCTAGGTAAATTCTTCAACTGACAGGCCTTCAGATGCCGGAAAGGCTTCAGTCTCTGGATAAATGTCTTTCAACAGGCCTTCACCCTCAACCTCAGCAACAACAAAATCAGCTTTTCTAAAACATTGCTGAACTGTTTGCTGCCCCACCAAGTCCCAAGAATGCTTTAGCAAGTGCATAGCATCTAGTATGCTAATCTTGTTCACACATTCTGCTGCACTTATCCCACTGTTAGAATCAAGCTCATCAATGACTCTCTCACGCATGGCTCTGATGTAGAGCTGCTATAAACAGTAGATTATGCCCATGTCTAGGGGCTGGATTAGGCAGGTGGTGTTTGCTGGCAAAAAAACAATGCAAATGTTTCTTAGACGTGGGACCTGAGAGGATCCTGAAAAGTTATTAAGTGTCAGGATGATTTTTATACCTCTCAGTTTTTGGTCCCAGGCTAGCAGCCACTCAGAGAAAATTTCCCTTGTTATCCATGATAACCGATTGGCATGACAGATGATTGGCAGGTGGTGAACGCCGCTGAAATATCGGGGACTTCTGCTTTTGCCTACAACCAATGGCTCCAGCTTTTCGGAACCATCCATATTGCAGCACAGCATTACAGAAATCCTCTCTTTTTGCTTCTTTTGACCCAGCAGAGGATCGCTTTTAAAAACCAGAGTGTCATAACCCACACACCAGTAGAACAAACCAGTTTCATCACAGTTAAAGGTGTTCTTTGGCTCATTCCCCTGCAGTAGCCCAGCAAAACATTCTGTAGCCACTGCTTGGCACTTGTGGAATCAGAGTTAAGCTTCTCCCTGTGAGCATGGTGGAAGCAAATGTTGTGCCTTGCCTTCTACCCTTGCAACCAACCATCAGCGGGGTTATAGTCTTCCCTTCCAAGTGCTGTAGCCAACTGCTTAGCCTTTTGTGCCAGAAGTGGGCCACTTATCAGCGTGTCTCTGCCATATGTGTTCTTAAATCACCGTAGCAGAGCCTCCTCCCTGTCCCTTTTTCTCTCAGGGTTAAAGTTTTTGTGCCACTCCTCAAACAGCTGCTCATGCAGTCGATTTCGCGAGGCTAAGATGTTGCGCTAAGTCCCGTTGGCTCATTTTGGGAAGTTCTCCAGTCTTGTTCAGAATTTCGATCTTCTGGCTCAGGGACATAGCATTGCACTTCCCTGACGTATTTGCTTCTGTCTCTGCTGAAAACTGATGAAAACTAAAGCACAGTAATAAGATCTAAGCCAGTAACGGTGTTTCTTATGAGCCACTAATTACCGTTAACAAGGTGTGAATATTGCAGGCACATGTGTTACACTGCTGAAATCCACCTGAAAAAGCAGGCGGCAATGATCACTATAAACTGCGGTTTTCCTATTGATAGCAATCTACTTGGGAAATGGTTTTCACATTCTGCCCGATGTAAGGGACTGCCCAGATTAATGGCAGGTGCTATAAGTGGAGTGGACTGCATACAATTTAAAGGGGAACAGTGAGCAAAGAGAGCTGCACAACCTAAGTGTGGGGCTGTTCCCAATTTGCTGTTTGTATGTAGAAACATTTTTTACTTACCATTTGCTGCAGTATTGTAGATTGTATCAGGCTGATTTAGGTAACTTCCAAGCTGACATTTACTATACCCAGAATCTCAGAATCCCTCGCAGCTGGCTTGGGGTTGCACTGGGAGATTTAATATCTTCAGAGCTATAGCAGAGTTTTATGCCTGGATATTTGTTTGTTGGTCTGCCTGTTCTCCCAGGGCTAAATAAAGTCACAAAGAACTGCACTTAGCCCTAAAAGAACAGTGGGACCAGTTAACATCTGATACGAGCTTATAAAATCTCTAACATACACTACAGGCTATTAAATCTCCCAGCGCTGCAGTCCTGCTCTGATGTCAGCTGCAGGAGATTCTGGGATTTCTAGTTAAAGGAAATATCAGCTTGGAAGTCACCAAAATCAGCCTGATACAATCTACTATACTGCAGTAAACATTGAGTAAAAAAAAAAATGTTTTTGCACACGAAGTGCAAATTAGGACCAGCCGCACACTTGGGTGTGAGGCTCTTAGTGTGGACTGTCGATCTTTGAGTTATAACATGAATGGCTGCATCAAAACAGATAAATTGGGTACTGCTCACACATGTTTAGTAGTAGCAGGTAAGTAAAAACTGTTATTTTTAAAAACCAGGATGAGACTGTCGCTGGGCGTGGGTTTAGGATAACACAATTTCAGGCAGACAACAAATCAGGTGCATAAAAAATGCACAAGTGCATTTGTCGTTTTATTTTTGTCAGGTAAAATATACAGAAAGCAAAATGGTAAATCAGACAACTGCTTAGCTTCAGCAGTTTCTAAGGCTTTTCTTCAGCCTAGCATGAATCAAACGGTGTGAAAGCACACACTACTAGGAGGTCTTCCACCTTCCTCAGTCAGTATTCAACTGACCATCTTATCTATCCTCTCTCAGCAATGAGATAGGGCTTTTTATAAGCTCACTAGAAGTTGTAAAAATGTTCCACTGTCTTTTGATTAACAGCAGACATAACATAAAACTAGCCACCAGCGGCCACTGTTGCTCCATAGAGAACAGGTATTTGGCAGCCACCTGGAGAACAGGAGAACTTGTTTACAGCATTGGATAGGTCAGAGCCAAGGTCAGAACATCCTGTGCTCTCCTAAACTCTCATGCAGGATCAAATTACCTCATGCTGTCTGCTGCAAAATATATCTTAGCAGGGGGCTGCTAACATCTAGAAAAAGCATACACAAGTTTTTATTCTTATATTAAAACTGCCCTCTTAGTTATGTTTTATGGCCAAAGACCAGAGAACAAAACAATATATAACTTCAATATTCTTTGAGGGCTTGGCTGGTTTCTAGTTAGCCCATGGGATGTCCACTATGACAGGGGTCACCCTGTCACAGAGACTAAAGAGGCAAAGCCTACCAGCAGAGCCATCCTGTGATACTGATTCATGGCAACAAATACAAAATATAGTACACGGAACACAAATAAAGTAAAATCAAGTACCAACAGAAAGTTAATGAAAACAGTTAAATACACATGTATTGAGTTTATAGGGAAAGAATTGAAACACCACAGTATGTCAATTCTTTTTTTAATGTTACCATTACTGGTATAAACTTAAGAAGTTTGAAACACAGGGTTTAAGCATGTATGCATGCTGAGTGGCTAATAAATCATAAAAAATACAGATAATAAGGATTCTGCTCAAACAAAATCCAGTCACTACAGAGTATTGATCTGCGGCTTGTTGGTTTAAGATCTATTGGAAAAGCTGAAGAGTTTAAAGAGCCGCTGATGCCAAAAGTGCTACATTGCAGAATCCGAATAAGCATACTCCCAATAAATCTCATACCAAAAACTAGATTTTTATGTTACTTCATTTTAAAGTTAATAGCCATTTTGTAACCTTGTGCAATAAAAGCAGGTGCCAGTGAAGAGCTGCTGATGATGTCATATAGGGACCTCACAGTCTAGTAATCCATGTCAGCAAGCTTATGGGACCTGTTTCTCCAAAGTTGTAAAGGTCATGTGCAATGGTTTTCAGAAGTAAAACAAGCCACACCAATCAGTAAACATTGGTATAAAAACTATATACATTTCAGGTTTTGTAACAAAGTTGATAAAATTGTATTATTTAATGCTGTTTTGGTGTGGTCCATTTCTGCAGGGTTGCTGGATGCTAAGTCGGCATGCCTCCAAGCTGCTGAAGCCATTTGGAGTGCTACTCTAATGTGCCTGTTAGGAAGTTGTATTTGCTGCTGGTATTGTAATGTTGATACAGTAACTTTACCCGCTGTTTGTCCTTGTCTGCTTTATAATATGTTTTAATAGGGGCCTTATATGTGTTAATTCTTACTATGAGTGAAAGTGTTAGCTCTGGTATAATGATCATTGTAATTTAGAGTAGAACATAGATGAGTCTGCCCTACCCCCATTGAAAAGGAGATAGGATAATTGTTTTAAATTGCCATTCTTAGAGGAGAGCGACTAGGATGGTACTGGGGCTAGGGAAAATGCCCTATGAGGAGCGACTGGGGGAGCTCAACCTATACTCGGAGGAGAGAAGAGACAGGGGGGATATGATAGAGGTTTTCAAGTACCTCAAGGGGGTCAATAAGGTAAGCCTTGAGGGGGGTCCTACAGCTGAGGGAACTGGGGGCCACCAGGGGACAACCCATGAAGCTGGATGGGGAGGCTGAGGGGGAAACAAGGAGGTGCTACTTCACTGAGAGAGTGGTGGAGCCCTGGAATGCATTGCCCAGAGAGCTGGTGGCTGCTACTATGGTGGAGGAGTTCAAGAAGGGCTGGGATAGGTGCAGGGGGAGGGTACATCCAGGAGCCCCACTGGGGAAATAGGGTCCTTGTGTGGGTGGGAGGGAGGGCTAAAAATTGGTGCCCTGCATAGGCACTGACCATCGTGCAGACTCGATAGGCCATAGGGCTTATTTTGCTGGCTTCATAGTATGTTAGTATGTTAGAAATCATCTCAATTGACTGATAGGTATGAATGATCTCAGCCTTTCACATCAGAAACTTATTCAGTCTGCAAACCTCTCAACTGTGTGCTAGGACCCAGCACCCAGCAACCCAAGAAAAAAGGACCACAACAAAAAGGCACCCAGACAAAATATCAGTTTTGTTACAAAACCTGAAACACAAAGTTTTTAGAGCAATGTTTACTGAATTGTGCTGCCTGTTTTACTTATGAAAACCACTGCACATGATCTTTACAACTTTAGAGACACAGGTCCTATAAGCTTGCTGACAGGGAATAATAGACTTTGAGGTCCTTATATGACATCAGCATCAACTCTTCACTGAAACAGGCTTTTTTTGAACAGGTAGTGAAATCAGGGTTACAAAATGGCTAATAACTTTAAAATGAAGTGACTTAGAAATCTACTTTTTGGTATGAGATTTACTGGGGATATGCTTATTCTAATTCTGCAATGTAGCACTTTTGGCCAGATGGTGTCAGTAGCTCTTTAAGACAAAGGGATTGATCAGGGCCACGGCACTGTAATAACTGCCAAGAGCATCCTCATATACTGTGTGGCAAAAAAAAGTTCTGCACTCAGTGCTCCGCAGGATAAACACACGCTTGCGGAGTATTTTCAAATCAGTATCCCATTTATTGTTTATAAAAGTCCAATTCATGAGCCGGCCCACCGGCACAGCGGTGGGATTTCCGCTCGCGACGCCGGCGACCCGGGTTCGGGAACGGACCAGGGTTGTCGGAGGGCCGGCCGGGGGAGAAGGATGGAGTGTCCTATGGACTGCTCTCCTTCTCCGGGGGGAGGGTGCGGGTAGTGCTCGGAGCACTGAGGACCCCTGGCGGAGGCCGGAGACCTCACGCTGCCGACGCTTAACATCGAGGAGGTGGGCGGACGCGGCCGTGCACGACGCCCCCACCTCCATAAGGAAAGCACAGAAAATCAGGCGGGCAGGGCCACAGTCTCAGTGAAGCCTCCCGAAGGACCTCGATTGGCTGCCATCGCTGCGGGTCCCCCGACCAGTTACAGTTCCGTGACCACGGGAAGACTGTGGCCATGGCCCCACCCTCCGGGGGGTAAGCCGAGGGTGACTGGGGGACCCCGGCAGCAGTAGGTGGTAGCCGAGGCTTCCCGGGGCCGTGACTGGGGCCGATAAATGACTGTCGACCTGGCCAGATAAATAATAAAATAGAAAAAAAAGTCCAAGTCATTGGTCAGACCAGAGCTCCTACTGGTGTCCCAGTGTTTCAAATTGCAGCAGTGTTTTCTTAAGGGAATGGTGACCCCTAGTGAGAACTCATAAATATGATCAGTGAAAGTGCATTAGTTGGTATCTGATTAAGGCTATTACTGCATTACACTGAGGAGTCCCGCATGAACAAAACACGCGTCAGGATGGTATTTTTCTGCCGTCACAATACTATGTGTCTGTACTGTCTCATTCTCAGCTTATACAAGATCATATTGTCAAGCGTATTTAAAAGGCAATGTCTGTTCTGGCAAAACCTTTTCATTCTGAATTACACAAGGATCTGAATACCCATAATGCCTTATGTTGAACATGAGGCTTTAGAGTATGTGTGTGGTTTGGAGCGATGCACAAAATCACACAGGTAAGTGGGTCACCATTAAATGCAAACATAAAAAGTGCAACAATTTCAAACTGCATACATTTCACATTCTTCAACATGATAATTATGATTGCTATTATGACACAATCTGTTTGACAGAGACAGTAAACAAGATTGGTGGGCAAATTCTATAAAGATGCCTGTGATCTTCATACTAAGAAATACTAGAACAATTAATTCTAATCAAAGTTATAAACAAGGAGAGCTTAAGGGGACCTGCTGTTTTTATATGATGTAGTTAAGGGGACTGGACCAGTGAGATTGGATTTAGAGTTTAATTGTTATGTACACTTCACTGGGGAACATAGAAAACTAGACCATGTCAGTAGAAAAAGATCAAGGGGCCCATCTAGTCTGTCCATATTACCCTATCATACCCTGGGATCTATTGTCTGTGTGGGGTATATGCATACCCTATTCCCTTTTTTGTTCTCTGCGTTTCCATCTCCCTCATCCTGCTGAGTGTCTACTGTACCCTTAGCCTTATCACAGCTGTGTTTGAAGCGTTTATAGTTTGGGCACCCACCACATCTGATGGAAGACCATTCCATGGCTCAGCCACTCTTTCTGTAAAATAATAATAATATTAAAAACTTTATAAATAAAGTGCCTTGCAGATTAAAACACAACAAATCAAATATAACATTAACATTCCATAAAATCCAGTTAAAATATATATCCAAAATACAATCTTAAACAGCAGCACAATGTTTAACAACTAAGATTATCAGCTAGCCATTATTTGGGAATGCTAACCTGAATAAATGTGTTTTAAGGACTGATTTAAAACTTTGGACAGTCAGGCACTCTCACCTGACAAGGTTGAGAATTCCACTGGGTAGGGGCTACGTATGAAAAAGACCGAGCCCCTGATGTCTTCAAATGGGAATCTCTAGCAATCCCTCGTCGGTGGATCAGTGGGTGGGAGGGGCAGTAGGGGAGAAAAAGATCTTTCAGGTAGTGGGGTCCCTGGTCATGTAGGGCTTTATAGGTTAGTAACCCAACCTTGAAGGTGATCCCCCACTGTACTGGCAGCAAGTGCAGTCCACGAAGCACAGGCGTAATGTGACTGGTCTTAGATTTACCAGTCACCAACCTGGCCACTGCATTCTGCACCAGCTGCAAGTGGCGGATATCAACCCCCGGAAGCCCTAGGTGTACAGGGCATTGCAATAATGAAGGCGAGAAGTCACAAAGGCGTGGACCAAGGCAGAGAGATCATCAGGAGGAACTTGGTGCTTCACCCGAGCGATATTTCTCAGCTGAAAAAATGAGGTCTTGACAACTGCTGACACCTGAGATTTCAGGGTCAGCTCATTGTCAAAAATAACGCACAGGTTATGCACCTGGTGTGAGGTAGCCAGCGGAGCATCACCAAGCAAAAGCCCAGATAACTGTCCCACCAGCATACCCGTTGCCCAACGATCTGGGTCCACAACCAACACCTCAGTCTTATCTGGATTTAGTCTCATCCAGTTGGCACTCATCCAGTCCTGAATCTCAGAGAGACAGCTGTTAAATTCTGAGATTGCATCATCCTGCCCGGGCACAAAGGACAGGTACAGCTGAGTGTCATCTGCATAACAGTGAAACCTCAAGCCATACTGCCTAATAATGGCTCCAAATGGCAGCATATACAATGCGAACAACATGGGTGCCAAAATGGAACCCTGCGGAACCCACAGGATAGGGGGAGAGCATCAGAGGAATAAGTCCCAGTGACCACTCTCTGAGTCCTACCCAGCAGGAAAGATGTAAACCATCTGAGGACCATACCTGACAGTCTACAGACGTACTGCAGGTGTTCCAGTAGCACACCATGGTTCACAGTGTCAAATGCCACAGAGAGATCAAGGAGAAACAAGATGGAATGAGATCTCCAATCTCTTTCTATTAGGAGATCAAGTACCCAGACAAGAGCTGTCTCAGTACTGTGTCTCTTCCTAAATCTGGACTGAAGAGAATCATAGACATTGTGGATAGTAAGATGGTCATCCAGCTGCAGTGCAACCACCTTCTCAATAACCTTGCCCACAAAGGGCAGGTTAGAGACAGATCTGTAGTTAGCAGGACAATCCAGATCAAGGGAGGTTTTTTTCAGGAGTGGTCGAATGACTGCCTCCTTTAGGGGGTCCGGAAAGATCCCCCTCTCCAATTATCTCCTGACTATCTCTGCAAGGATCAGGCCAATCTCATCCACACAACCCACTAGGAGTCGCGTGGGGCCCGGATCCAAACTACAGTAGGTTGAACGCAAAGTCTGGGTGATCCTCACGATGTCAGTGAATTCTGGCTGACAGAAATCTGTCCAGACAAACTAGGTGCCTGTGATAACCCGCTGATCATTGCAGCAGCCTTTGGAGGAGGACTGGCTGATCTCAGACCTGATGGTGACAACCTTATCTGCAAAAAATTGAGCATGCTCATTACACTGTCTTGTGAAAAAGCTCCCTCAGACCGAAGACAGATTGGATTGCACAATCTGTCCATGGTCCGGAATTGCTGAGCTGGTCGATTTTGTGCAGTGGCAATCTCCCTGGACATAAATTCTGCCTTTTTATAGGTGGGTGTCGATTGATAGATTGTATGATGTTCCATCAGTCTAAGCCTGTTGCCCTCCAGGCCCAGTTTCTGCCAAGCCCTCTCCAGCCTTCCCCCACCCCACTCTTCTCAACTCCTTCAAGGTCCCATCGACCATGGAGACCTTGGATGGAGGGTGAGGGTGAACACGAACAGGAGCAGTGAAATCCAGGGCCTCTGTTACTGCCATAGTATAGGCATGCACTAGGTCCCCCGGATCCATGCATTTCCTCGGCAAGCTCGATAGATCCAGCACCGCCATTAGACCATCAGGGGTCACGCACCATAAGGGGCGGTACCGAATCATCTCCATAGGAGCAGGCCTATTTAGGGGAGCCCCAAAACTGAACCTGATGGTGTGATGGTCAGATCATCTGACTGGTTCCACCACCAGATCAGTTGCTTTCATCCCCATGAGGAACACCAGGTCCAGTGAGTGACCTTTAATGTGGGTGGCGGAGGTAACAACCTGTGTGAGGCCCAATGTTGTCATTAGTTGGAGGAAGTCACTACCAAGTTGCAAGAGTTCATCGTTGACCCAGGCATTGAAATCCCCCAGAATCAACCATCTGGGGGATCCCAATACCATGTCGGCAGTGAAGTCTGCAACTTCCTGCTGGAATTCTTTCCCATCTCCGGGTGGACAGTAGATGAGAAGTATCGTGCACCTCACACCTGCACCCACGATACACTCAAAGGATCTGGTGCATCCCACTGGCATCTCAATAAGGCCCAGTTCTGGTATAAAACAGATGGCTACACCCCCGCCCCTAAAATCCATCCTCAGACTGTGTATCACCGAGTAACCTGCTGGAACAGCCGAGGCCAGCACTGGACCTGCATTATCATCCAGCCAGGTCTCGGTGATGCACACCAGGTCTGATGTCCCAACAAGATCTGCTATAATAGCATTCTTGTTTCAAATAGACCTGGCGTTGCATTACACCGTCCGAGTCAGATGAGCAGTCGAGGGAGACCTTGCTACCTGCCTGCATTTTGCAGTGCCCTTGGGTATGAGAATTAGACTTGGAGGACCCCTGTTCTGATTCCATTTCACCCCAAGGTGTCTCCCTGTCCCCACTACTCCTATCCAGCCACTGTTCTCCATTCCCCCCAGACCCAGTCCCCCCTTTTCCTGTTTCTAACTATTCCCAAAGCACGACACCTAGTGTATGCTTCAGATGACAAAGGGGGACAAATAAAAGGGCGGAGGTCCCGGAGTCTGGAGTGGGAGTAGCGCCTGGTCATCTTATAGCCCTCCCAACACATTTCCTAAAGCAGAGACAATCAAAATCACACAAAATCAATCTTACTCATACACTCATTCAAAAGAAATAAATCTACATACTAGCCACTCTCTCAAAAAATAACCAATAATTATTCACAATTGCAACATTAAAATATATTACCACGTTCCCCGCACGTTCCCCACCACCCCTTTCCCCAGTGTGCAATGACCGATATATTTAGCAGCAGGCAAGAGAAATTTACAGAAAATGAGCAGTCACTAATGGCTCAAAATGTTACTAAGTTAAGTCTGAGGATCTCCCACCTCCTCAGAAAATGAAAGTCCCAAAGGTCTTCAGATGCTACCGTTCACGTAAGCTTAAGAAGAGTCAACAGAATTATAAATAAAAGAATACTTCCTCACATCCTTTCTAAGTCACCCCCCCACACACACACATATACATTAATCTCTACTTATGATGCCATGTTCTAGCTTCTCTGTTCCTGTTAAGCAGCTCTTCACAAGTCACCTTGTTTATTCATTTCAGGAACTTAAAGGTTTGAATCATATCCCCATCTAGTTTTGAGTGATTACATGTTCAGTACCTGTAGCTGCTCCTCATAGGTCTAACTTTCTGGCCCTGAATCTTCTTGGTCACCCTGTGTTAGCCTGTCCTGACCCTTTTTAGGTGGGAACTCCAGAACTGGGCACAATACTCCAGGTGTGGCCTTACCAGTGACCTATACAGAGGTAACAGTACCTCCTCCTTCCTACTGTCGAACCCTCTCCCAGTGCACCATAGCATCACGTTAGCTTTGTTGAAGGCCTTTGTACACTGTTTGGTTTGTTTAAGGGAGTCACTAAAACATAAACATAGAAACATAGAATTGTTGGCAAAAAAGGACTGGAAGACCCATCTAGTCTGCCCTATTTTGCCTGCCTATTACTACACCCTGGACCCTATTTGGTCACAGAAATCCCTCCTTTTTCTCTTTCCTCTACTTATCATGCCCATGTGCCTAATCCACGAATGCTTGAAACTTCCAGCTGTTTTTGCCCCCATTACCTCTTCTGACAGGCTTTTCTAGGGGTCCTCCACCCTTTCTGTGAAGAAGTATTTACATTGTTCTTGACCCCCCCCCATCTTCATAGCATGCCCCTGTGTTCTGGTGTTCCTCCTCCTTGGAAACAGACTCCCCTCCTGCACTTTGTTCACCTCTGTGAGGTATTTAGGTGTTTCAATTATGTCCCCTCTTGCTCTCCTCTCCACCAGTGAGTACATGTTGAGCTCTCACACCCTCTCCTATTATGGTTTCTCATGCAGCTCCTGGATAATTTTGGTATCTATCCTCTGTACCTCTTCTACTCTGTCAATGTCCATGTGGTGGTGTGGCCTCCAGAACTGGACACAGTACTCCAGGTAGGGTGTCACTAGCATGCAATACAGTGGCAGCACTACCTCCCTTTTCCTGCTAGAAATCCGCCTCCCTATGCACCCCAGCATCTGGCTTGCCTTGCCTACCTTACTGCCTTGTGGCACTGCCCTGCCACCTGAGATCATCAGACCCTCTCTTGCTTAGTGATTGTAAGTGCCTCTCCCCATCTTACACAGCCCCTGGGTTTCCCCACCTCAGGTGCATGATTTTGCACTTTATGGTGTTGAAATACAGTTTCCATACCCGAGACCACTCCTCAAGTTTCTCCAGATCCCTTTGCAGTCTCTCCATCCCTTAGTGGGTGTCCACCCTGTTGCAGATTTTTGTGTCATTCACAAAGAGACGGACATTCTCCTCTACAGTTCCTCAGCAATGTCACTTATGAAGACATTGAAGAGGATAGGTCCCAGTACTGATCCCTGCGGTACTCCACTGATCATCCTTCATTAACTAAGTACTGCCATTTGCCACCACCCTCTGCCTGCTATTCTTCAACCAGTTTGATACAAAGCTTACCACCTTCTCCCCAACCCCCAAGTTGCTAAGTCTGTGCACTCCAGTGTCAAAGGCCTTACTGAAGTCCAAATAGGCTACATCCACTACCTTTCCCCGATCCACCTCCCTAGTCAACCAGTCAAAGAAATCTATGAGATTTGTTTGACATGACCTCCCCCTTGTGAAACCATCTTGCTGGTGGTAGTGCAGACAGTTTGCCTCCAGGTACTCCATCAGTCTTTCCTTAAGCAGGATTTCTATTAATTTCTCCACCACTGATGTGAGACTGACTGGCCTGTAATTGCTAGTCTCCTCCCTGCTACCACTCTTTGCAGAGGGACCACATTGGCCCTCCTCCAATCCTCTGGCACTACCCTGTTCCAATGAGGTGCTGAATAGTGTTGCCAGCGAGGTGGCTAGCACTGTACTAAATGCTTTTAGTACTCTTGCGTGGATCCCATCTGGCCCCATCATCTTGATTTCCTTTAGGGCTTCCAAATCCCTTCAGGTTCATCTCCCTCCTCTGGTGCCTTCTGATATATGTTGGTCCATCCTCCCCCATTCTGAAGGTCGAGCAGAAGTACTCATTTAAAATGTAAGTTTTTCTTGATCTTTCTTTGCACTCCGCCCCCAATCTCCTTATCTTCACTATCTCACCCCTTGCTTTCTTCTTTTCACTCATGTACCTGAAAAAAGTCTTATCCCCTTTTGACTTCCTTGCTATACTTGCACTTGCTAAAAAGCTTTTTTTCCCTACCTTAGCCATCTCCTTTGAGAATCAAAGTGGCTTCTTTCTACTCTTACCTTTGCTTATTTCTCTCAAACAGCTTTCTGTTGCTTTAGTTATTCCCTCCTTCAATGTTTTCCACAGTGCCTCCACTGTCCCCGGCCATCCACTCTTCAAGTTATTTACTTTGGCATTCTCCATTTCTCTAAGATCTGCTTCTCTGAAATCCAGGACCCTTGTCCTAATGTGGATTCTCTCCTGCCCAATTCGTATGCTAGAGCACACTGTATGATGATCGCTTGTAGCCAGGGGGCTACCCTCTGTGATGTCTGCAGTGCTGTCCCTGTTAATGAGTACCAGGTCCAGCACTGTCCCATTTCTAGAGGGTACTATAACCAGCTTCCTGAGAAATGCCCTTGTAGGGAGTTAAGGATGGCCCTACTTCTTGTTGTAACCATGGCCAGAATGCTCCAGTCTACATCTGGCAGATTAAAGTCCCCCAAAATTAGTACCTCCCTTTGCTTGCCAGTCTGCTATTGGCCTCACCCAAAACTCTGTCTAACTCCTTCCCCTGTGTTAGTGCACTGTGCACCACCCCCACATGGATAAAGGTCCTAGACCTTGTCTCTAAGCCAGCTCAAAGAATCTCCAGCCCTTCCTTGTCCCCGTTGTCTCCCTGTATCTCTGTGGCCCTTATATCCTCCCTCACATATAAAACAACCCCCCTTTTCACCATGCCCTATGCTTCTAGAATATGCTATAACCTGGAATAACCACATCCTAGCTGTGGTCATCGGTGTGCCATTATTCTGTTATGGCCAACAGATCCAGGTCCACCTCCTTAATAGTTGCCTCAGTATCAGGAATTTTATTTCCTAGGCTCCTTGCATTGGCACACATGACGCTGAATTCCTTGTGTTCCTCCCTGCCTGTACTTTGCCCTCCCTTCCCAGTTTCATCTCTCACCCTTCTCTTGTTTTTGGTGCTGTCCTCCCCTTTCTCATTCTCACTCTGACCACCCTTCTTAACTCTTATCTCAACCTAAGAACCATCACTGATGATTATTAGGTCCCTTTCCTATGATGTAGTGTCCAGCTGAACTGCTTCCATCTAATACCCTGTTTTGGGAATTCTATTCCCTAAGTGCATCACTTAGCACTTCTTGGCACTGAATCTCAGTTGGTAGACTTTGAATCAATTTTCCAGCCTTTTCAATTCTACCAGAGAGCTTAGCATCATCAGCAAATAGAAACGACCTGCCCTGGATTTCCTCTCCAATGTCACTGATAAACATATTGAAGAAGACTGTGCCCAGGACAGATCCTTGTGGTACTCCGCTGGTGACTTCACTTTCAATTGATTTGACCTCATTCACCACAACTCTTTGCTGCCTCTGCTCCAGCCAACTCCCTGCCCACTTTACTATTTCTCTAGCTGTAACCAGATCCCCACCTTCTTCAGCAGCCTTTGGTGTAGCACCGAGTTGAATGCCTTGCTGAAGTCTAAGTATAGTAAGTCTACTGCGTGCCTCTTTGTCAGTGTCCCTTGTCAACTACCCTGATTATTCAGTCAAAGAATACTATCAGGTTGATCTAACAAGACCTTCCTGCCACAACGCCCTCCTGCTTACTATCCTGAATCCCATTGTTCTCCAGGTATTCCACCAAGTCCTCTTTGACTAGTGTCTCCATCAGTTTCCATACCAGAAAGGTAAGTTTGACAAGTCTGTAGTTTTCTGCCTGCTTCTTGTCCCCTCCCTTGTGTGGCAAAATTAGATATGTCATCCTCCAGTCCTCAGAAGCCACCCCTTGCTGTAAAGATGTATTGAATAGCTCTGCCAGGAGTTCAGCTAACACCAATGCCAATAACCTTAGCATCCTCGGTTGCATCCTATCCAACCCAGGGCCTTGTATATATTCATGGCTGCTAACCCTTTTCTGACTCTTTCACTAGTAAACTTCTGCAGCCTCATTTCTGGAGCCCCTGTATCAGTTGCCTTTATGTTGCTCTCTGACAAGGGCCCACAGTTCTCTGTGTTAAATACCGAGCAAAGTAGTTGTTCAGCACAGCTGCTTTCTGCACATCTTCATCTGTTACCCTTCCCCCTCCTTTAGCCTGGCAATACCCACTCCCATCTTTATTTTTCCCTTATATGTCTAGATAAATTTTTCCCTCCCTTGATCCCATCTGTAATACACAGTTTTGTGTCTGCCTTTGTGATCTTGACTACCCTCTTGGCCTCTCTATTTTTTCCCCAATACTCATCCCATTCCTTATCCCTGTTTTTCTCTGTACCTTATAAAGACCATTTTTTAGGTCCTCACTGCCTCTTCAACCTTTTTAGAATATCAAATTATCTCTCATACTTGTTTCTCTTCATATCTGTTCTTGTGCATGTTTTAATTGCCAAGAGAACTCACATTTTATGGCCTTCTCTTTCATCTACTCTCCCACTGTAGGCTTCCCCAGCTAACCTGCCCAGGACTAGTTCCCACATTTAGTTGAATCCACCCTTCTGAAGCCTAGCACCTCAGCCTTAGATGAGGGCTTATGGGCCAACTCAAAATATATAGTATTATGATCACTGAACCCCAATGTTCCCCAATCCACACTCCATCTACTCTTTTCTAGTTGGTGAGTACCACATTGAGCATGGTTGATTGTCTAATGGGTTCCCTGACCTGCTGCACCAAG
The DNA here is from genome assembly GCA_016271365.2 of Neoceratodus forsteri. NCBI lineage: Eukaryota > Metazoa > Chordata > Ceratodontiformes > Ceratodontidae > Neoceratodus > Neoceratodus forsteri. The sequence goes on from CM028133.1 coordinate 784,847,970, forward strand.
TATTATGTGGGACCTGGCTTCTGGTGTGCCTGGTTGCTGGGATGGTCCAGTCATTGTCTGGAGGCATGAGATCTCTTACTACTTCAACCTCCCCTTTTGCTGCCCCTTTTCTACTTCTGGACCTAATTCCTTATCTCTCTCATCTTCTTGCTCTGGTGGCCTGTAAACCACCCCTAAGCAAAGTTTTCTGCTTGATGACTCTGTGAGCTGTACCCACAGTCATTCTTCCTCCCCTTTCTCTCCAATGGAAACATCCTGTGCTGCTTCTATTCCTTCCCTGACATATGGTAAATAGCCAGCTCTCCACCTCTTCCCATCCCTCTATCGCACCTATACAAGGAGTATCCAAGGATTTCCAGTTCACAGTCATTGTTCTAGTTGGCCCAAGTTTCTGTAATTGCCACTATATCCAGCCCAGAGTCTGCCATCAGTGCCTGGAGTTCACTAATTTTAGTACACAGACTGCTGGGATTGAGGTACACCACCCTCCGTCTTATACTCCCACACCAATTGGTTCTTGAATGACTTCCTCCTTCACAAATCCTTGATATCATAGATGTCTTGTATTTTTCCTGGTTTATTTGGTCTACACTCCCCATTTTTTCTGAATTCATTCCATTCTGCTACTACTACTTGTACACCATGCTCCCATCCATAAGGGGAGTCCTGTCTAGGTTTCCCACTTCACCTACTTAAGCTGTGGAATCCCTAGCCCCAGCCTCCCCCGCAGTTAGTTTAACTGTCTGCCACTGTAAATATCAAACCTGTGTTGTAATGCAAGTCACCTCTGTTTTCAGGTGAAGGCCATCACCTATGAAGAGCCTCCTGTCCCAGAAGCCCCCCAGTTCCCCACAAAGTGGTACCCCTGTTCCAGACACCACTCTTATAGCCACCCATTGAACTACTCGATCTCCTCCTTCCTCACTCCCCCCTTCTCCCCACCCTAGACAGGGAGGATCTTAGAAAAGGCCAAGGAAGCCATGTGCTTCTTTAGCCTGTCCCCCGGCCTCTGGAATTCCCACTTCACTGTCTCCACAGGCCAGTTTGCCAGATCATTGGTACCAAGGTGTACCAGCACTCCCTGCTCCCGCCCCTCCACTGTCCTCTCCCAATCTCAGATGGCTGATGATCCAGGCAGGTATCTGACCACCCCTTCCCTTCTTGCACTGCCTACTACCCTCTCTACACCTGCAACCATAGAGTTCCCTATCACTGGAATCCTTCTTACAAACTTCAGCCCACTTTTGCCCTGGATGTCACAGTGTCTTCTTTCCTCTCAACTCCAACAGACTTGAGGTACCCCCCCCTCCCTAGTTAAAGTCAGGCATCTGTAACCCTTCCAGGGCTGCAAAGCAATTTGCCACTGGTATCTCTTGGATATGGCTGACAGCTGTGTGACTTCTCCTGCCACCTGATCTCTACCCCTCCCCTTCCCCACCACCCTCTGACTCTCTGATCCAGTGGACCTCTGGGGTAGCGGGGGTGTAGGGGGTGGGCACCAGCATAGTTGGAGCTGCAGCTGGAACATTTCCTCCTTTACTGCTGCCAACCAAGCATGGAACTCCCATAAGGTCCTACACATTAGGCAATGTCCCCACCTCCAAAGTGTAGCTCTGAAGATGAGTGTCCCACAATCCCCACAGCTGACTGTCTGCCCACTCACCCTATGCTCCATGTAAGCCTGTTAAGAGCTTATAAAACTGCCTGAGTGAGTTAGTGATGTGTGGACGTCAACTGCCTCTCTTATAACATTATTCTATGTAGGTACATGCTAATGTTAGCAGTATTAGCAGTAATCAGGAACACCCCACCTGAGGCAAAGCTCAACTACCTCTCTGCCCGTTTAATAACCTTACCCTATATAGGTAGAAGCTAGAATTTTAGCAATAGTCAGTAGCATACATTAGATACAGTTTGTGATGGTCACTGCTCCTTCAAAGTCTTGTGCAGAATTACTGGTGGTCCGCAGTTTCCTGGGCATTGCAGACCATCAGAGTCCCCTGCTGAACAGTGGATGCTCCTACAAATGCCGTCCTCTCACTCCTGTGGTCCTCCAGATCTTCTTCTTCAAGGATATCTCCCTCCATTGCGCTCCATCATGAAACTGTAAGCCATTGGCATCAAGACCACCTGGAAACGTTTTTCAGGCTGGAGCTACCCATGTGAACGTGCTGTATCGGCACCTATATTTGGGTCAGCTTCCCCAGGATGTCTTAGTTCTGTCTTCTGCTGACAGCCATTCGTTGGTCCACCACTGCTAAAAAATGGTGTCAAACTTCTGCAAGTATTTCACGATCACTGTATACTTATGTTTATTTTAAATATGTTACGCCGAAAATGGACAAAGAACCATTGCTCCACTACTACCATTGTGGCTCCGTTAAGATCTGTAAAGATGACAACCACTCCATTTGCATCTGTTGCCATGGCAAAGACCATAATGTTAAAAGCCTGTGAAATCTGTCTTATGAAATGGCTGGTAGCAAAGCAGCATTCTGATTGGCTGCTACTAGTATGCTAATATGTCTAACACCATTGGCAAGCGGGCATTTATATGGGTGATGCTGCCCACTCAGAACCTTAAGAAAAGAAAACACAGCCATCTTGTTTCTGCCAGAAGTGGTGCAAGCCTAACTGTAAAAAAAATAAAATGAATACATCTGACCTCCTGTTCACTTGGCCTTGGTCTTTGAATGTTTCTGTTTTAAATCCATGTACCTGTCTCCTCATGGATGCAGCATGTAGTACAGGGGAAAAAAACAAAACAAAGTGCCAAGATCTGTCTTCCAGCTCGCTCGCTCGCTCTCCATCCTAATCAAAAAGCAATCTCTCTCCCAGCCCGCTCGCTCTCCATCATAATCAGAAGCCGATTATTATAGCCGATGAAACATTTAAACAAACTACTGCCATGATCACTCTCTTGGCCTGGCTGCTCAGTGGCTGTTCCGATCAACTGCTAACTTGCAGCCGGTCACAACTTCCCCTGCATAGCGTCTAATTTCTGATTTATGTAAAAGTAATTTAATTACTGTATTAGTTACAGAATCCACTTCTTTGCTTGTGGGGAAGGGGTGAATACTACTATGATTGGGGGGGGGGTGAATATTGCCATGACAACCAGATGTAAACTACAGAAGCCTTTGTAGGACAAAATTCCTTTAGTCAAAAAAAAAACAGTAGGCAGAGGAACTATTTTATTAAAAAATGAAGACAAACATTAAACTTTTTCATTTTTAAATACTATACATTTTAGCTATCACATACATCTGTATTTTTGATAGCCATTTCATAAGTGCAATAAGCCTCTCCAGGGTCTGTGTGTTAGACACTTTAACACACAGCTAGGAGGTTGGACGCACTCGGCCAGTGGCCTCGTGCCTCACTACGCCTCCTAGCCGTGTGTTAAAGTGCCTAACACACACCCTGTCATGTCTTATTTCTTACTTGGCTTTAACCAGGTGGTAAGGAGATGTCACAGAAAAGCTTTGAAAAACTTTCTATCAGTACAAGAAATAGAGAAACAGGCAGCGTTGAAGGCAGCTTCACCGACGTCACCCACTCCCATTCCCAGCTTACTATTGGCCCGTTAATCTCCATGGTTGATGATGGCCTGTCCAGAATCCTCTAAAACAAAATAATGAGAACTCATCAAAATCAGCAGATAAATACAGATATGCTCAAAAGGAGAAAGAGGCTTCTGCTGCCCATTCCTTTTCACTATTTAGATGGGGTAAGTCACTTAAAGATAGGACCCCAACTACGGCTGAGTGTCTGCTGCCCCCCCCCCAGACTGTCTTACAGACACCGAGTTCAGAGTGCAATATCAGCTCATCTTCCTTACTCGAGGATTCACAACCTATTCAGCCATGGGACACTGTCCTGTCAATGACTAAGCCATCAACACCCCCTCCAGGCTCTGTTGATACACAGACTTTCTGAGATGTTTCAGTGGACATTGATGCCATCGTTGACTATTGTCAATGTCTACACCTGATCCATCATTGGTTGTTCCATTGATGCTTCCATATTCTGTCTCTACTTCCAGAGAGGGTTCAGGTGGCCCACCGCTGACAGATCCTCTTTTGTAAGCGCCTCCTTCAGTTCCTCCTCTCGTCATCACCCTCTACCTATACCAGTGGATGTTGATGATGAACTGAAATGTAACCGAGAATACATGGAAGAGGAGGAGGAAGCAATGGTAGAAGAAGAAGAAATAATAGATCTTCAAGGGGGTATCTCAGTCCTCAGGTTACACCGTAATAACTTCACCGTCGGTAAATGGGGAATCCACACGGAAGATTTTCAGCAGTACAGCTGGGCCCGCCCATGACATTGACATCAGTCAACATTGCCAACCCTATAAAGGCACAGGCGGGTCTGCATCCTCCTCAGTTCTTTCCCATCGTCGACTTGCCAGCACAGTCTCCGCAAAGGACCTGTTGCAGTGTTTGTGCCTTTTTGCGGCCTTCAACCTTTTTTCCCACAACCCTCTCAAATCTCTTTTCAGAGATTTATTCTGTTTTTTCCTTTATGTCGAGAGTTAAGCCTTCAGCTTCTCCCTTCTATCACTGCTGCTGCAGAAAGAAGATTGCCTCCAACAACAAACACTCTGTGTGTGTTTGCTGTCTTGGGCCTGATCATGACACCTCAGATGTGAGCTCTGCCAGCAGTTTAACCAAACCACCCTTAGGCGACGCAAAAAGGCTCTCCAAACCTTCAAGGAACAGCAGGTAGCCAGCTCCAAGCCGAGGTCCTCTGGTGCTCTGGCCAGCCAGTCGCCCTCTGGGTCCAAGAGCTCCAAGGCCTCCCAGGCCAAAGACAGGTCCTCGGGGAAAAATCATAAAAAAGATTGGGATAATGACCGCTCCCCCGGCGGCCATCCTGTTCCCCATCGACTTCTCCTTCGGGGGGCTCTTCATTGTCAGCAGTCGTCCTGATGAAGGGACCTGCTGTCCAGGTCCTGGTTCACCCCAGACCCATACTGACAGCCTCTCCGCCCAACTGTCAGGGTGCTTGGCCGTCTAACTTCGGGTTGTCTACCCCATCTCCATCGACGGACTTGTCATCGACGATGGTCTCCTCAAGTCCCGACCCTTCCGTGTTGAAAGCCATGGGATCATCAGATGCGCAGTCGGGTGCAACGATGTCATGTGCCGTCAAACCCTCCTTTGATGACCATGGACTTAAATGAAGTCCTAGTCTGCTTCACTAATGTGATTGTGGAGCAGTTTGCAGCCTTTAACAGGTCTTCTTTGTTGACCCCTGTTCGTCAGCCCTGGAAGCCAGCCCGAGGTCCGTCGATGGCACATTCGATGCCAGACTCAGATGAAGAGGTCGAAATCGAGGAGGAATACCACCCTGACCTCATACTTCCTGATGAGGTAAAGGAGGTAGGTGAGGAAGAGCAGCAGTATTACACTTCAGATAAGTCCACTGCCTCTTCTGTCAATGAAGAATCTATTAAACATACCCCCAGGTATCCGCTTGAGGGCGCTTCTTTCTTTAACATTATAAAGCAACTATCTTCTACTGTGGGGTTTCAGACAGAGGAGGAGGATGCCACCAGGAAAGACCTGGCTGACTACCTGGAGTTTCCTGAATCTCCCCCAAAGATTATTACTCCCATGCTTCCAGCCCTCAGGAATGCTACCACGGCAGCCTGGCACAGACCTGACATGGTGCCAGCTATACTTTGCAGAGCTGATAAGCTCTATAATGCCCCACAGGGCATACCTTACTTGGCTGCCCAGGCTGAAACTGACTCAGTGGTCATCAAGGTGGCACATGACAGGTCTGAGGTGCCCAAATGCCTTAATTCTTTGCCCCCGGACAAAGAATCCCACAGGATAGATCTTTGGGGCAAACGGGCATATGCTTCCTGTACCTTTTGCCTGAGGATAGCAAATTACCTGTTTTACATGGTGAAATTCCAGAACACCAGTGCCAGACAGGGCAAGACAGCTGCCCAAGCCCTTCCTGATGGTGCCCAGAAACAGGAGTTACTTCAATGCTTCCAAACTGCAGAGGATGTTGGGAGGATTTTCTAAGAGCCATCTGTGATTTATCTGATACTGTTGCCAGGGCAGCGGCCACTGGCATCTGCCTTCTTAGGCATTCATGGCTCAGGGTTTCTGGTTTTGCTGCAGATGTGCAAAATAAGGTGCTGAACGTCCCTTTTAATGGCACATGTTCTTTGGCCCTGGTGTCCAGGACATCATTAATGATCTGCAGGCCTCAGGTACAGCCATAAAGTCTGTCCATTCCCTCTACCACACTCAGCAGCATGGTAGGGGGCACCCTACTTTTCGTAAGCAAGTTAACAGACTAAGCTCCGGCTTCTGTCCTCAGGGCAAATGCAGAGCCCAGCCTTCTTTGCCTGCCTCTTCCCATGCTGGTGCAGCAGCCAAGCATCCCAGGCCTGAGTGTCCAGCCTCCTCCACTGGCCTGCCTCAGCTTGACTCCTTGCTGGAACCCCCTCCTCTAGCCCAGGCCCAGGAGGTGGCGGTTGGAGTTCGGTTCTCCCTCCATTTGAATCAATGGAAAACCATAACATCAAATGCCTGGATCCCGCAGATCAGAGTGCAGTCATACTTTTGAGCTCATCCAGCAGCCTCCAGATACCCCCCCATCTCCCCCAGCTCATCTGTCTGTTTTCCAGGAGGAAGTGGAGTCTCTCCTGAGCAAGCAGGTGATAGAACTGGTGCCAAAGAGGCTGAGAAACCAGGAATTCTATTCAAGATTCTTCCTGGTTCCCAAAAAGACTGGAGATCTGAGGCCAATTTTGAATTTGAAAGACCTCAGTCTTTATGTCCAGTACAAAAAGTTCCAAATGGTAACCTTACCAGGCCTAGTTCCCCTCCTCAAGTCCAGGGACTGGCTGTGTTCACTGGGCATGCAGGACACCTACATTCACATCGTGGTCTTCCCTCCTCATAGGAGGTTTCTCCGCTTCACCTTTCAGGGAGAACATTACCAGTTCAAGGTATTGCTCTTTGGCTTATCTCTGTGCCACATGTCTTTACCAAGTGCTTAGCATTGGTTGCAGCAGCCTTCACAAGAGAGGGACTGTATATATTTCCATACATGGACAACTGGCTTCTCAAGGCCACATCCCGGGAGCAGCTGCTGTCTACTCTGGAGCGTACTCTTCAGTTTTTTCAGTCTCTGGGCATAACAGTCAGTCTACCCAAATCTGTGCTAGTTCCATCCCAAAGGCTACAGTACATTGGGGCAGTCCTGGACTCTGGGCAGGGAAGGCTTTCCTACCCTGGAACAGGGAAGAATACCTCATATCCCAAGTGCAGGAGGTCGCCCAGAGTTGGTACATCCCTGCCAGGCTGTATTTACGGCTCCTAGGACTCATGGCTGCAGCCATTCCTACAGTCCTGCTAGCCAGACTCCACATGCATACCCCTGCAGTGGACCCTCAGGGTGCAGTGGGACCAGCGGACAGATGAGTTGGACCAACTAGTCCTGGTCATCTCCCTGGTACACAAGGTACTTCAGTGGTGGATGGTCCCCTCAAACCTCCTTCAAGGGGTCCCTTTCCAGCTTTCCTCCCTGAGTCAGATCCTAACCACGGATGCCTCAGTTCTGGGTTGGGGAGTCCACCTGGGCCCCTTCCAAACTCAGGGATCCTAGTCCCAATGGGAAGAAGCTTTCCATATTAACGTCCTGGAGATGAGAGCAGTGCTTTATGCCCTACAGGCCTTCCAGAATCATCTGGCCCCAGGCCAGCTCTTGGTGCAGTCACAATCTAAGTGTTGTCTACTATATCAACAAGCAGGGCGGGGCTCACTCGTAACCCCTTTGCAGGGAGGCCATGCGAGTGTGGTATTGGGCACTGGATCACAATCTGACACTATCTGCCGTTCATGTGCCAGGTGCCCTAAACACCCTGGTGGACAGCCTCAGCAGGACTCAGTCCAGCATACACAAATGGGAGCTTTTCTCCTCTGTAGCAGAAGATCTGTTTGACAGATGGGGTTATCCAGAGTTGGACCTTTTTGCGTTCCCACACAATGCAAAACTGCCCAATTTCTGCTTGCTATATCCAGGGCCTGGAGTTTTCTGGCGAGACGCATTGTCCCTCTCTTGGAGCGGGAGATTTCTGTATGCATTCCCTCCATTCCCACTAATACAGAGGGTGCTGATCAAATTGCAGATGGAAGGGGCCAGCATGATCCTAGTGGCTCCATTCTTGCCTCTCCAGATATGGTTTAATCTGCTTCAGCAACTGGCAGAATAGCCTCCGGTCTCTCTGCCCTTTTGCTGGACTCTACTGACCCAGGATCGGGGGACCCTGGTCCATCCCAGTCTGATGTCCCTCCATGTACATGCGTGGCTTCAGAGGACCTAGCCATTGCCAAGTTGGGCATCTCCAGCAGGGTGGCAGATTTCCTAGTGGCCGCTCGCAAGCCCTCCACTCGTGCCACTTATGCCAGTGGAAATGGTTTGTCATCTGGGCTCCGGAACTTTCCCTTGACCCCACCTGCCTGGTGAAGCATATCCTGGACTGTGTGATCTCTTTGTCTGATTCAGGCCTCCAGTATTCCTCCCTCAAGGTCCGCCGCTTGGCTATTTCTGCCCTCCACAAGCCCATGGGTGACCACACTATTGCTCAACTGGATGTCTCTCATACCTTTCTCCAGGGCATCCTACATCTGAAACTCCCAATCTGTTCTCCTGTCCCAGTTGGAACTTGAATTTTATTTTGGAAAAGTTGACCCTGTCTATTTTTGAGCCAATTGCAACTTGCGATTTGTTCTTTCTTTCTTGGAAAGCACTCTTTTTAGTTGCAATTACTTCTGCTCGAAGAATGTCAGAGCTTCAGGCCCTGTAGTGCGAGGAGCCCTATTTGATTTTTCACAAAGACAGGGTGTCTTTATGCACAAATCCTAAGTTTCTTCCTAAGGTGGTCTCTGAGTTTACACTCAGTCAGTCAATCCACCTTCCTCTTTATTTTCCCGAGCATGCCAGTCCAGGGGAAGCATTGCTCCATATGTTAGAAGTGCGCAGAACTTTGAAGTATTACCTGCTCAGGACTTGGGAATCCAGAAAGTCTAAGCAGTTGTTTCTTTTGCCCCAGGTAGAGAGGGCGCTTCAGTTTCTAAGCAGTGTTTATCCAAATGGTTGGCAAATTGCATTGTGCTCTGCTACAATACGTATGGCAAAGATTTGCCTGGTGCTACCTCTGTGGCTTGTTTCAAAGGGGTATCAGCTGCTGACATGTGCGCTGTTGCCACCTGGAGTACAGTCCACACCTTCACTAAGCATTACAATCTGGACATCGCTTCTAGAGTCCATGCAGGATTTAGCAGGGCTGTTCTGCAAGGACTTCTTCCTTAAGTTTATGGAGTTCCTTGATCGATTCAGCTTTCAAGGTCGTCTGTCTAAAGTTTAAGAAGCTCCTTGACTGGGTAGGTTGTTCCACCTCTCCTATCTTAAGTTTATGGGGATCTGGCCTCCCAGACTGTCCATTACTCTTGTTACTGAGACTGGTTCCTACAGTGTAACCTGATAACTGAGATACCCCCAAAGAAGATAGAACAGTTACGTAAGAACTTACCGTAACAGTAGATCTTCGAAGGGATCTCAGTCATTAGGTGTTTTCCTTCCCACCATCCCATTTTTTGGGGGCTCCTGTTCAGGACCTGGCTGTCTGCTGTTTCCATCAACACTATGAGAGCTGGGTCTCTCGCTCTCCTTAAGTCCCCAGGGTGTCAGCCTTGCTCCCTTCATCTTCAAAGGGAAAGAACTGAGGAGGGCATGGGCCCGCCTGCATCTTTATAAGGTTGGCAATGTCAGCTAACATCGACGGCGTGGGCGGGGCCCAGTTGTACTGCTGAAAATCTTCTGTGTGAATTCTCCATTCACCGATGGTGCAGTTCTTACGGTGTAACCTGATGACTGAGATCCCCTCGAAGAGCTACTGTTACGGTAAGGTCTTATGTAACCGTTCTACGTGGTTGGATCAGGCTTTACTCTATCCTCTTGCTGTGAAGGGAGTATGATGAATACACCCAGATCTCCCCATGAAAATGCCTAATCCCAGGCCTTCCGTAAAATGGTATAGGCCAAATTAGGATTTAAAGCTGAGGAGGATTCTTCCAAAAAATCTCTTCATGAGTTCTTAGAAGTCTCTGCGTCTCCTACAGTTATTATTCCTCCAGTACATTCAGCCCTGGAGCATGCTACATTGGCAGCTTGGTATAGGCCTACACAACTACCTGCACTTCCTAGAAAGCTGCTAAACAACATCCTGCCCCAACTGCTAAGCCACACTATTCCTCTCAGCCTGAAACAGATTCTGTGATGATAATGGCTGCTCATGATAGATCTAAACAGACTAAACAATTGAACTCACTCCTTCCAGACTAGGAGTCAGGGAAGCTGGATGTAATGGGTAAGAGGACTTTTGCCTCAGCTACTTTTGGCCTAAGAATTACAAACTGTCAGGCGTACATGATTAAATATAAGAACTGCTAATGGAAGATTATGGCCATTGTGGCTGAAAACTTACCTGAGGGCCAGGATGAAATATTGGCTCAGCAAACAATTGCTGATGGCCAAGAGGCAGGAAAGCATCTGCCAAGATCAGCTTATGATGCATCTGATGCTGCTGCCAGAGCTACTGCTTCAGGTATTTGCATTAGGCACCACTCCTGGCTTAGAGTGGCTGTTTTTTTCCTCACATATGCAACAGTCAGTAATGAATGCATCTTTCAGAGGGAAAAAGTCATTTGGAAATGATGTGGAAAAACACTTTGAGGGATCTTCAGACTTCAAGAATGACTCTCAGAGCCATACACATTTTGAGCACTGAACCCTGTGTAAGGGGTTGGGGTTCTTTCTGTAGGCCTTATGCCCATCCTGGCAGAGGTAATTTGTGAGGCCCAGGCCATAGTTCAGAGACCTCAGCCCTCTACTTCCCAGGCCACTAACTTGCTCCCCTGGTGCCCATACCTGCCTTACCAAAGGTCAGACTGTCACTATAGCCCCTGTTATCCCCGGTGCCTTCTGACTCCCTTCCTTTGTCTCTAGACACACTGCCTCAAGAGGTTTTGGTGGGAGGCTGAATCTCCCTCTGTATAGAAATGGAGATATCACACCAGAAACTTACATTCTAGAGGTTGTTCAATATGGACATGCCTTAGAGCTCCTTACAGTTCCTCCAGTTACCTCACCATTACCAAACCGGTATCCTCCAGGACATCTTGCCCTTCTCCTTGAGGAGGTTCAATCCCTACTCTACAAAAGGGGTATAGAAGTGGCTGTGGTTGCAGAAATGAACCAAGGTTTTTACTCCTAATGCTTTCTTGTTCCTAACAGAACTGGGGATTTAAGGCCTGTCGTAGACTAAGGGGCCTGAACAAATACATAGAATACAAAAGGTTCAGAATGGTGTCCCTACAGTCCTTGTTACCCCCTACTATTACAACAGGACAGGATGGTAGCACTGGACATAAAGGATGCTTAGCTTCACATCAAGATCAGAAAATCTCACAGGAAGTATCTGTGATTCATGCTTCAGGGCTTTCACTACCAGTTTCATGCTGTGCCCTTTGGCTGTGTCCTTATCAAAGTATTTGCAGTGGTTGCAGCAGCCCTCCACAGGGAGAATATGTATGTCTTCCCTTATGTAGATGACTGGCTATAAAAGGCCCCATACAAGGAAGCAGTAGTGTACACACTGTTTCAGGCCTGGGTCTGTATGCCTTCTCTGATAGATGATTGGCTATTAAATAGGGATCAGCTACCCATTGGGGTAGCTTGAGCAAGTAGGTCGGGAATCAGTGTTTTTTGTTTGGGTAGGGTAGTTCAGGTCATTTTCTGCACTACCCAACCTAACAGTGTATTTTGTGGGTGGGGTACTGTGAAAATAGTAATAGGTAATTAAAAAAAAAAAAGCATTTTCAGACAGCCTGTTGAGTCCTGGGACTCTTCCTGATCTCCAGTCAGGCATTACAGGCAGCCTGTGGGGTTCTCACAGCAGACAAGAGCACATGAGACCAGCCTAACAATCCAGTTGGTCGGTCCTAGTGTCTGAGCTCCATGTCTGCTGTGTGAGTGCGCAGACTAGCTCTGGAGCTTGGTGGGAGAGAGAGCAAGATTTGGTGCTCACTGCAACCACGGCAAAAAGCCGCAAAAACAAACAAAACAAAAACCTAAACGTTAAAGCACAACTTTTGTCCAGGAAGGAAGGGGGAGCAAGGATTGGGAACTGAAGAAAAGGGGAATAATCGGGACGGGGGTCATCAAAAGTGGTGGCACTTGGCTAGCCTGGTGGCGCTGAGGGTTGGGATGCTGGATGCCACACCTCGCGCTACGCCGGCGACCCGGGTTCGGGAATGAGCTCGGGTTGTCGGGGGTCGGCAGGGGAGGACTGGGATTGAGCGTCGGGAGGCAGCTCTCCTAGTCCTGGGGTGGGATGGGGACTTTACACTGCGCTGCGGCAACCCCTGGGGATGCCCGGAGGTACCGCAGGCAGCAGTGTAGCGGAAGGGGGACCACGGCTGACGTATGCATGTACGTGCGCGGATGTCATTGCACGTCCGTTGTCCCAGTGGGGAAAAAGAACAAGGGAGAAATTGCAGCACGGGTCCAAGGCAGCTTGATAGCCACAGCTCCGTTGGCCGACGATGCGTGGAGGTATGTGCCGGTACTGGTTCCTTGCCGGGCATGGGGGGCTATGGGGGGACCCCCTTTCACAGGTGTAGTTGTGTCTGCCAGCTGGGCATGCAACTTCGGGGTCGGCAGCGGAGTAGAGCAGTGGCTGGATGTAAAAAGCAGGACCATGGCTGCAGTAGGAGAAAAATTTAAAAAAATTAAAAAAGTGGTGGCACTCGGGAGAGAAATAGAACGGAGGAAGGAGCTCATTGCTGCTGGCCGCAGCTGTGAAAGCCATTTAGACTGTATACATGCTGTCTGTTGTTAGGTTCCCAGAGCCCTGTCTGTGACATATATACTTTGTGCCTCTCTGCAGTATAGTTAAGTCATTTAGTCTGTATTACACATTGTTGTTGGTGCCCTGAGCCCTGTTTGTGACACAGCAACTCTGTGTGTCTCTATAGTATAGTGAAGGCCATTTTGGCTGTATACAGTATATACACACACACTGTAGATGCCCTAGCCCTGTCTGTGACATATACTCTTGTGTCTCTGTGCAGTATAGTGAAGCCATTTAAGCTGTATTACACACTGTCTGTTGTATGTGCCCTGAGCCCTGTTTGTGACATAGCTACTCTGTGTGTCTCTGCAGTATAATGAAAGTAATTTAGGCTATAGATATATGTACACACACACACACACAGTCTGTAGGAGCCCTGTGATCTGTCTGTGATATAGCTAGTACTCTGTGTCTCTCTGCAGTACAGTGAAAGCCATTTAGGCTGTATTATACACATTGTTAGGTGCTTTGAGCCCTGTGTGTGACATAGCAACTCTGTGTCTCTCTGTAGTATAATGAAAATCATTTACGCTGTATTACACACTCTCTCTTATTTGCCCTGAGCCCTGTCTGGAATATAGGTACTCTGTAGGTGTTTCTGCAGTACAGTGAAAGCCATTTAGGCTGTATTGCACACTGTCTTTTAGGTGCCCCAAGCCCTGTCTGTGATGTAGCTACTCTGTATGTCTTTTTCTCTGCAGCACAGCAAAAGCCATTTAGGCTATATTACACACTGTCTGTTAGGTGTCTTGAGCCCTGTCTGTGACATAGCTACTCTGTGTCTCTCTGCAGTATAGTGAAAGCCATTTAGGCTGTATTACTCACTGTCCTGTAGGTGCCCCAAGCCCTGTCTGTGACACAGCTACTCTGTGTCTCGCTGCAGCACAGCAAAAGTTAATTAGGCTGTATCACATACCATCTTTAAGGTACCCCGAGCCCTGTCTGTGATATAGCTGGTCTTTGTCTCTCTGCAATACAGTGAAAGCCATTTAGGCTGTATCACACATTGGTATCACACACACTGTCTGTTAGGTGTCCAAAGCCCTGTCTGTCACATAGCTACTCTGTGTCTCTCTGCAGCATAGCGAAATCCATTTAGGCTGTATTACACTCTGTTAGGTGTCTTGAGTCTTGTCTGTGATGTAGCTACCCTGTGTGTCTTAGCTGTTTAGTGAAAGCCATTTAGGCTGTATTGCACACTGTCTGTTAGGTGCCCCAAACCCTGTCTGTGACATAATTTCTCTGTGTCTCTGCAGTATACTGAAAGCCATTTAGGCTATATTACACACTGTCTGTTAGGTGTCCTTAGCCCTGTCTGTGACATAGCTACTCTGTGTTTCTCTGCAGTATAGCAAAAGCAATTAAGTCTGTATTACATTGTCTGATGGCCTGTTAGGTGCCCTGAGCCCAGTCATAGCTACACAGTGTGTGACATCTCTCCATGGCATAGTGAAAGCTATGGCTGTGTACTATGTCTCATATTTCCCAGACAGTCTACTAAATGAAAGCATAGTGCTGGTGCATGTGCAACTGAAAATGATGTGGATAATATGAATCTTGACACTAATGAAGAATATAGCGACAATAATAACACCAGCAGACTGGCACTAAATAGCCTCCTGAACCCAAAAAGCATGTTACCAATGAAATGATAGTAGAGTTTCAGTAAGAACTGACTAGTTACTTGTAGTGGTACTGAACATTTTGCCACATGTGCCAGGAGACTTCCAGGTGCTGAAGTAGCATGCAAAGGAGGGAGAGGCATCCTCCTGAAATATAACTTCAGATGCTGAGGCAGCAAATGCTGATAAAGATGGTGGTGATAGTGGGGACTGGGAATGGGATAGCCCAGGCTAGGTCCTACCTGATGATCATGGCATTTCCAGTTCTTCTGAATTTTGTGGCACTGAGGTTGGTACTAGTTTCACTGAGAGGGTTGGAGAGGATGATGTAGTATGGCATGAGAGGCAAGTGCAGAAAAAATAAATCGTATGCTAAACGTAAGAATAAGAAGATGATCAACAATGGGAAAAATGCATGTGAACAAGGAAATGGCAGTATCAGGTTTCCTCCAGCTCCCTGGACTGTACAAGAAATAGTGCCATGCACCGTAGTATAAAGCACAAAGTGTAAATCTTTAGTGTGGAATTTGTTTTATATTGACCCTGCAGACAACTATCAAGAACTATGCAGTCTGTGCAAAAAGAGTGTCAGTCATGGCAAAACAGGACATTTTGTAACATCAGTAATTGTACAATATGCAAAGGCAAAACACCCAATTGAGTGGGGCAAGGGATAGGGTGTTTGGTATGGGTGGTAGTGGAGGTGGTGGTGATGGTGACCACAGCGATAATGAAATGGAAGCAGAAACTGACATTGAATCGCTTGATGTGTACTTGCAGTCTTCGCAGACAAACATAGACTGTTTTCTTCTGATACCAAGTTCTGCAAAATCACATAGTAGTACTCTACATGAAAAAGGTGTGAAAAGTACAATCCCCCCAAATTAAAAATATCTTGTTACTGTCATCAACTAACATTAAAAGAAAGTGTTGCGAGGACATCAAAATGTACCTGTAAGCATCCAACATGCCGGCTGTTAAATAGAACCATCACTGAGCTGTTGGCTGATTGTTAGCTCCTTTTTGCTTTTGTTGTCCAGAAAGGTTTCCCCAAGTTCATGAACCAGACTAAACCACAGTAACATAATAATAATAATAATAATAATAATAATAACTTTATTTATCTGCGCCTTTCTCAAAATCAAGGCACATTACAATAAAATGCAAAATAAAACATATTAAAACATATTAAAAACTAAGTTGGCAACACACCAATTAATCAACATACAAGTTATCAGCAAAAGCCTTGCTCCATAAGAAGGACTTTAAGCCCCTTTTAAAACCCTCCACCGTCATGCACTCTCTAATCCAACGTGGTAGAGAATTCCAGAGGGTCTATGCCACAAACATAAAAGCTCGGGCGCCGGAGGATTTTAGTAACCTCGATCTCTAGCAACCCTCGCTGGCAGAGCGGAGTGGTCGTGATCGCAGGGGTAAGGCACCAGGAAGCTCTTTTTCAGGTAGTCAGGCCCAACCTGTGTAGGGCTTTATAAGTCAGCAATCCGACTTTAAAAGGTGATCCGCCATTGAATCGGAGCTAGTGCAGATCTCGAGCACCGTGTAATATGGAGGAACGAGGAGTCCCCGCTAACAACCGGGCTGCCGAAGTTCTGCACTAGCTGCAAGCGGCGGATATCAACCCCAGGCAGCCCAAAGTAAAGGGAGTTGCAGTAGTCCAGACGCGAGGTCACAAAGGCGTGGATCAGAGTGGAAAGTGCGGATGGAACAAGGTGCTTGATCCTGGCGATGTTCCTAAGATGGTAAAAAGGACGCACCTTGACAACACGCCGACACTTGCTGCATGGTGTCAGCTGATCATCAGTAATCA
Organism: Neoceratodus forsteri; assembly: GCA_016271365.2. Classification (NCBI taxonomy): domain Eukaryota; kingdom Metazoa; phylum Chordata; order Ceratodontiformes; family Ceratodontidae; genus Neoceratodus; species Neoceratodus forsteri. The sequence continues at coordinate 784,864,369 of CM028133.1, forward strand.
CCCCCAGTTCTCGCACCCGTTCAGAGGTCGGGAGCTCCGCATCCCCCAGGAATAAACCCGAGGTTTGAAGTGCCCCCAACCCCTCAATCCAGTACACCATTCCCTGCCGAATATATTTGTCAAAAAAGGCTGTTCCACAGTTGTGTAAGTTGGTGTGTAGTGCGGTCACTAAACAGTTGTAACTCTGTTTGGTGAAGCAGGTTCACATAACCGCGGATATACGGACCAGCAATGAAACAATTGACTACATGACTGTTACAGCTCTTTGGACAAGTGTTTAGTCAGAAAGTAATAATTCCCACTCTACCATAAGTAATAGGAAGCAGACTGAATTATTTGTCACCACTTTTGAAGAAAACCACACTGCTGTGAATATTTTGCAGGAGCTCCAAAATCAGTTCCAGAAATGGCTTACTCCATATTCCTTATCTCTAGGGTTCGTAGTATCAGATAATGGTGCCAACATAGTCAAGGGTGTTAGAAATGACAACTACCAACACATACCTTGTTTAGCACATTGTTTAAATCTTCCCATTGATTGTTTCTTAAATGGAAACAGAAATGTTGAAAACCTGTTAGGGTCTTGCTAGGAAAATATGGGGGCATTTCAGCCACTCTCTGAAATGCTCAGAAAATCCTGAATGGGGCTGCAGAGGTCAAACAACTTACCTTTGCATACATTAAAGCAGGAAGTTCCAACCCATGGGAATTCAGCATTTTACGTGCCGGAAAGGCTTCTTGAACAGAAAAAAAGCTGTACATGACTACAACATGCAGAATCAAATAGTTAAATTAGACATCATGTTCAGTATAAGCAGCTGGACTCTACTGGAATCTTTGGTAACCTTATTGGAGCCATTTGAGGCTGCCACATGTGATGTCAGTGCAGGCATTTTAACTTTTGAGTCAAACTCTTCCTCAAATCAGATTTCTTCATATTTTCCTTGGTGACATAAAGAAAGACTTTCAGTCAAAAGATGACACCACTGCTGTTATGCTGGCAGAAGACTTGAGTCTGAGACTGTTGACTGATCAGAGAATAAATGCCATGTTTAAGAATGACGCCTGTGTGTTGGTTACATTGCTAGATCCTCGCTTCAGGTGGAACATTGAAGCCATCCTTCCTGCAGGTGAAGACACTGAGTATTAGAGAGATCTTTGCTAACCAAATGTGACATTGCCATACAGACACCATGAACTGATGTAAAGCAGTCAAACCCTGCCAAACCATCACTGTGTCCCTCTGGCACAAACAATAGCACATCTGTCAATTCTTCATAGTCTTCAGTGTCATTTTATTTATTTATTTGCTTTTGGTAACCAGGTAAGCACACTAGACAGCCAAGTGCCTATTTTCAGGTGCGACCCAGGAGAGTTACAAGGTATCCATGAAACAAATACAGAGTCGTGGTTATAAACCACAGCCAAATGCTCCAACAGTGGGTAAAACAGCATAAGGTACATACAGGCTCAAAGAACATCCTGGGGATGTAGAAAAACATCAAGATATAACCTAGGAATTTAAAACAACAAGACATAGCCTAGAAATTAGAATAAAAAACAACTCTTAACAGTGGGGCAGTAAGTGCCTAGTAGGGGTACCAGCAAAGGTAATAGGGCTATGAGACTGGGCATTATGCGGCACACAGGCAGGTAGCTTCAGCTTTTAGGAAGTTCCAGAGGGATGTTTTGAAGGAAGGATGGGAGGGGGAGGCATGAACTTGGGCCAGAAGGGAGTTCCACATTTTTGGTGCGTGGACGGTGAATGTCCAATCACCAGCGAGGGTGCGGGTCTTGGGGACCAGGCGAGCCTGGGACGCACATGACTTGAGATGGTAGATGGGGGAGGCATGTTTCAGGGGAAGGGCGAGCGAAGCAGGAGTGGCCGTTCTAACTATATTGTCAATGAAGTTTCCTAGGATGTAGGTGCGGTGTTTTTCAGGGGGAAGCCATTCCAGGCGAGAGTACAGCATACAGCGATATGTGAGACGGGGAGCCGAGAGTGTGAAGCTGCATATGTTGTTGTACATGGTGTCCCACTTAGCAAGGCTTGAGGATGGGACAGGAGCAAAGGCAACGAGCCCGTAAGAGAGTGTAGGAAGTAGTGTCTCCCTAGCTATGGCCAGCCGGGCAGTGGGGGTAAGGCAGTCTTTAGCTCTGTAGGCTAGGCCGAGCTTGCCGTTTGTCACGTTAAATATGTTCCTAATGTGACAGGAGAGATTCAGTTGAGGATCGAGGGTAACTCCTAGGCACCTGGCAGAGTCAGTTGTCGGCAGGAGGGAGTCACTAGACCCATAGATTTTGAGGGGTGTCATGCAGGAGGAGGTTTTGGCCGAGGAGCCAAAGAGGATGGCCTGAGTTTTCTTCAAGCTGACTGTCAGTTTGTGGCCATCCAGCCATTTCCTGATAAGGGAGAAGTCAGAGTTGAGCTGGGTATTGATGCTGGTGGCATCATGCGAACTGGCTAAGATGACCAGGTCATCCGCGTAAAGGGTTAGGTGCCTTTTGTGGCGGCAGAGGGTAAATCGTTGATGAACAGGGAGAACAGGATGGGTCCAAGGACGGACCCTTGGGGTACCCCACTGTTCACAGGTGAGAGGGTTGAGAGGGTTCAATTAAAGCAGATAAGTTGTTGCCTACCCCCGAGGTAGTTGGAGAACCACTCGAGGGCACGGAGGGAGAATCCATGAGTCTGCAGGGTGGAGAGGAGGAGGGGGTGGTCCACACGATCTAAGGCTTTAGAAAGAACAACAAATATAGCCCCAGTCAGCTTGCCTTGGTCGGTTGCGGACCTAATCTTGGAGGTGACCACGGCAGGAGCTGTCGAAGTGCTGTGACCTTTCCTGAAACCGTGCTGAGATGGGGAAAGGACATTGTATCCCTGGAGGTAGTGGGAAAGTTGCGAGGCAACGTCCTTTTCTAGGAGCTTGCAGGCAGCCGATAGTATGGCAATGGGGTGATAATTATTGACATCTTTAGGGTCACCATGTTTAAGGACAGGGACAACCTTGGCAACCTTCCATATGTCAGGGATGATCCCTGAGATAAGCGAGGCGTTGAAGATGTGAGCAACTGGTCAGGCAAGGAGAGGAGCCCCCAGGCTGAGTAGCTTAGGTTCCAGGCTGTCCTGTCCCACTCCTGTGTGGTGAGAGAGACCGGCAAGGAGTGTCTGGGTCTCACCAACAGTGATCCTTTTAAGGTAGAAAGGTGGACGGGGGAATGGAGGCCCGCAAACCGGTAATGGGGCTGAGGGCAGGGGAAGGGTAGAAGCCGGCAGGTCAGTGAACCTGCAGTTAAAAGAAGTGGCAGTGGTTAGGGGGTTGTTGCAGTTGGCTCCCCTGATGAGCATGCCAGTGACTTGCTCCTTGGACGACCCCCTGATGAGGTTTTTTTCATTTTTGCAGAAACGCTGAGGGACATTTGCCATGGCGAACAGGGTAGTGCTGCAGTACTCGCTTTTTGCAGTACGTATGGCCCGTTTACAGGAGTTTCTTAGCTGGCGGTACTCCAGGAGGTCTTTTTGGTTGCTAGATACCCTGAATTTTACCCAGGACTTATCTCGCCATTTCATAAGAGAGAGAAGACCGCTGTGGAGCCACTTCCTGACTGTACCTCTGACTGTCCTCTTAGAGAGGGGTGCATGCCTATTTTGCAGTGGGACAAATGCTACAAGGAAGTGTTCTAGGGCTTTGATGGGGTCATTTGTATCAGTGACGCTGGACCAGTCAACTCCCTGTAGGTCCTCAAGGTAGTTATTTATTATGAGTTTCGAGTAGTCCCTCATTTGGATCACTCTACAGGGGACTTTGGACGGGTTAGAGCCCCGCACATAGTAGATAGGCGAGTGGTCGGAGATGGAGTCAGGGAGTATCCCTGAGTGGACAATTTTGTCGAGTCAGTTGCTCATTACCCAGTCAATGAGTGTACCATTGTCACCATGATGGGAGAGCCTAGTGGGTTCTGTGATGACCTGACTGAGGGCAAGGCCAAAGAGCAGAGGCTCAATCTGCTTAGAGTTGGGCCCCAGCCAGTTGAGGTTTAAGTCACCTAGGATGAGGAGCTCATTTGATCTAACCTTGTCCCTAAGTTGCTCAAGTAGGGTTGAGAGCCCCAGCATGCCCCCCTCAGGTGGGTTATAGGCGCACACAAGATGCACCTTTTTTGTATTCCCAAGTAGGAGAAGTGTGTGGAGAAACTCACAGGGTTGGGGTGCCTGGGGTAGATGCACAACAATGGACACATTCAGGTGCACCTTATAGTATATGAGCACTCCCCCACCGCGCTTACTGCCAGCCCTATCAAGCTGGACCAGGCTGTAGCCCGGGAGGAAGCAGGCTGAGTCAGGGGTGCGTGGCTTAAGCCACGTTTCGGTGATGCCCAAAACATCAGGCTTATAGAAGGCAGCCCAAGCAGTTAGTTCTGCAAAGTTTTGGAGGAGGCTGTGGATGTTTAGGTGGGGTATTTTTTAGGCCTTTGACCACCCCCCAGGCAGGGGAGGTTTGTAGGAGACCGGGAGGGCAGGGAGACCCAGGCTGCTGGCTGAGTGACCCGCCTCAGCAAGAGGGGCCATGTCATTGGGTAGTGAGTTGGCCGGACGTCGTGTACTGCAAGGGAAAGAACCCAAATAGAGGGATAAAACCAGGCAGAGCTGGCTGCAGCAAGCAGAGGAGGAGGGAAGGCTAGGGATGTAGGCAAGCAGGAAAATACCAGGAGGAGAGCCAGAGCGTGGAAGTAGGGCCACAGGTAGGGCTGTGAGTAGGAGGGAGCAGCAATAGAAGGTGGGAGGGGACTAGCAGTGAAAAAGAAAGGGAGGTGCTCTCATTTGTGAAGGCTTACAGGGATTGAAAGTGGAAGTACACTAGGATGTATAAATGTCCCTAGTAGAGAGACTGTATAGTCTGCCAATGGAAAAGTGGGCTGATAGGTTATTCAGCCAGCACGTGACCACCGCTATATATTGGAGTGACGACCATGGGAAAGGACATATACAGCTAATTCTCAGACATCCTGTTTTCAGGGTCAGAAAAGCAAATCACTTTTGAGTCACCTGCACCAACATGGACTGGTATCCTGTAAAGAAAGTACAGCAGGTATATCTGCCAGACTGGTAACCGCCTCACGCAGCACAAGGATCCTGGAGTACTTTGCAGAATGTGCTGTGATTTGTTTCAAGAAAGATCCATTACTGTATTGGAAACAAAAGAGAACAATGTGGCCAGATCTAGCAAATCTTGCACTGATGTACCTCAGTTGTCCACCTTCAAGTGTATATTCAGAACACATATTTAGTGTAGCTGGAGGAATAACCACTGACCACAAAACACTGCTAAGTCCTGCAAATGTGGAGTGGCTCACATTTCTCAGAATGAATGCTGACAATTTCCCAATTGTCACAAACCCTGATTTATGCAAGTCTGACCCTGAAAATGAACAACAGCCTGCAAACAGTGATACTGAATAGGATGACTAGGTTGTGTACAAAACAAATAGAACCATCACCACTGCCACCATCCCAGCCACATGTGCTACACTACAGTAGTAATACTCTCAGTTTTCTTTTGTCAGTCATCAGTTTATATTATGCAAGTTTGATCTATGCCTACCATGGGTATAATTTAAATAGCAGGCTCAATCACAGTATCTGCGCCTCTCGTACCTACCTCAGCAGTGCCCACCATGGGTATAATGTTTTAAAACAGCAGCAGGCTCAATCACAGTAGCTGCACCTCTCTTACCTACCTCAGAAATGCCTGCCATGGGTATTTTTTTTGGACACAGCAGCTGGCTTGCTAAGAGCCTGCACCTTTTGTACCTGCCTCAGCAATGTCCAACATGGGTATAATTTTTTTAAGAAGCAGCAGACTCACTCATAGCAGCTGTGCCTCGTACCTGCCTCAGCAATACCCGCCATGGGTATAATTTTCTGAAACAGAAGCAGGTTCACTCAGAGCAGCTGCACCTCTCATATCTACCTGAGCAGTGCCTGTCATGGGTATAATTTTTTGAAACAGCAGCAGGGTCACTTATAGCAGCTGCACCTCTCATACCTGCCTCAGCAATGCCCGCCATGGGTAACATTTTTGGAAACAGCAGCAGGCTGACTCACAGCTACTGCACCTCTTGTACCTGCATCAGCAATGCCCACCATGGGTATAATTTTTGGAAACGGCTGCAGGCTTGCTAAGAGAGCCTGTGTCTCTCATACCTGCCTCAGCAATGTCCCCATAGGTGTAATGGATTGGGGCACCTAACATACAGTGTAATAGTCCCAAAAAAACAGTCTTTACATGATTTTTATTATGGTTAGGGTTGGGTAATCAGCTAGCAGAATGGGTCAGGTAGTCACTATGTGACCCGACTACTTGGTTTTCATCCAGTTTTTTCGGGTACTTTTAGGGTACTCGTGGGTTGTCTTGGTGGTTGGGTATTTTAGTACCTGCCCATCTCTTCTATTACAGGCCCTGTCCAAGGAAGCAATAGTGTACACAATGTTTTGGACCAAACAGCTGTTCGACCAACTGGGAATCTTGGACAGTGTGCCCAATTCAGTCCTTATGCCCTGCCAGTGCCTCCAGTACACTGGAGTAGTCTTGCACATAGTTCTGGGCCAGGCATTTCTGCCCTCAGACCGTGCCATGGCATTAGTGGTGCAGGCACAGCTGGTGACCTCAGGCGACTATGTATCTGCCAACTGTCTGTTAAGACTAATTGGTCTGATGGCTGCTGCCATCCTGACAGTTCCACTAGTCCGCCTCCATATGAGAATCCCACAGTGGTTTTTCAGGGCACCATGAGCTTAGCATTCAGATGAGTTGGAGCACCTCACCTCCTCTTCGTCATTTTCTCTTGTGGTGACCGGACATATCCAACCTGGACAGAGCATTGCCGTTCCTGGAGCCATTTCCACTGTTAGTAATAGCAACAGATGCCTCACGGACCAGGTGGGGCCTCATTTGGGCTCTTTCTGAACTCAGGATCAATGGGGCCCTCTGGATACAGTGCTTCACAGCAACACTCTAGAGATGAGAGCTGTTCTACATGGCCTACAGGCCTTTGCTGCTCTCCTTCTTAGGAATCACCTGTTGAATCACACAGGCAATGTGTACGTTGTTGTATTACATCAATCGACAGGGCAGGGTCCATTCATACCCTCTCTGCAGAGAAGCATTGAGAGTTTGGACTTGGGCAGTGGAGCACAACATATTCCTGTCTGTGGTGTTCCTCCCCAGGATCCAAAATGCACTTGAAGCTCATCTGAGCCAATCCAGTATGGCCTGCCATGAATGGGAGCTGTCAGACTCAGCAGTAGATGGCCTGCTTGAAAAATGGGGTCATCCAGCAATAGACCTATTTGTGTCTCCATACAAAGCAAAACTGCCATGTTTCTGCTTGCTCACTCAAGGGTCTGGAGTTTTTTGGCAAGATGTGTTGTACCTCTCTTGAACAGAAAGTTTCTGTATGCATTTCCTCATTCCCTCCCTTCCTGTGGGTTTTGGTGAAACTGTGGGCCAAGCATGCCTCCCTGATTCTAGTGGCCTCTCACTGTCCCAGGCAAATTTGGTTTACACTTCTCCAACAGTTGGCAGTGGAACCTCCTTGTCCTGCTCCAGCTGAGAGCCGAACTTCTAACACAGAAGCGGGGTGCTATCATATACCCAAATCTTCGATCCCCACTCCTGAGGACACAGAGGTCTTCTGCTTCAGGGTTTCTACAGCAGTGACTGATGTGCGCGTAACATCTAGAAAGTTATCTATGCAGTACACTTACTGACAAAAATTGAAACACTTTACTATTTGGTGTACTGGACATGCACTGAATCTCTTTACATGTTTAGTTCCTAAAATTCTGGACTACCTATTGTCCCTAAGGACCCAGAACTGGGGTATTCCTCCATGAAGGTCCACATGGGCACTTTGTCAGCCTTTCATGAGGGCAAGACACTGGCCTAATCAGAGGATTCCTGGAGATTCCTAAGGGGCATTCTCCTTTAGCGCCCTTCAATCCAAGATCCAGTTCCGGCGTGGGACTTTTAATTTGGTCTTAGAGATCCTCGCTGTGCCTTTCTTTGATGCTGTGGCTACTTGTGAGATGTGCTTCTTCTCTTGGAAGACACTGAGCCCAACTTTTGAATGGGGATGTAGGGTGTGCATCCAAGCCCTGCATCCCGATGTGTGTTACAACTTTTGCCCTTTTTTATAACAAGGATACAAGTTGAGATATTTTCCACGTTTATGGCAGCTTACACCAATGCTTTGGCAGAAGTCCCATAAAATTGCACCCCACAGTTGCAGATGTACAGCAGGAGGTAGCGAAGGCATCGCAAAGGCGCTACAGGAGACTTGCAGCGGGGTTACTGCAAGTTGCTTTCAAATTGCGCTTGCAGCACACTTTGCCACAAGTTGCCACTTGCGGCAAACCCCTCTGCCACAAGTCTGTTGAGGTGACTCAGCCCATTTGAAAATCAGGCCCATTGTGTCTAGTGGCTATGATATCTGCTTGATACATCTCAAAGTAACAAACTCTGGTCACAGATCCTCCGTTTTGTATTTTTCACAAGGATAGGGTCACATTACAGACCAGTCTTCATTTTCTTCTGAAGGTTGTCTCTAAAAGAACACTAAATCAGACAATAGACCTTCCTGTTCACTTTTTCTCTCGCACAGATAGTGGGGACCATTGGTTACATATGCTGGATGTCTGTAGGATGCGGCATTGGTACCTGGATCGCACTAAGGATTAAAAAAAAATCCTCTAAACTGTTTCTTGCTTTTGACCCCAGAATGGTGCACTCACTGATTTCTAAACAATGCCTGTTCAAATGGCTGTCCAGTTTGCGTTACATTTTACGAACATACGAAATTTGCCAGCAGATAAAGGCCTAGAGGTCTATCCAGTCTGCTCGAATGTGCAGCTAGCACCCCTTATTCTGCAGCTGCCCCTCCCTTCCACCCTTCCCCTTCATTAACCCTTCCCCTTGTCCTGTCCCATCCTCGTTTGAAGCAGTCCGCTGTTTTTCTGCATACCACTTCAGCAGGTAACGCATTCCACCCAGCCACCACCCTCTCTGTAAAAAAGTGTCTCCTCATCTCCCTCCTGAACCTTCCTCGCTCCAGTCTCATATCATGGCCCCTGATGGCCCTCCCCTCCCTTACTTTGAACAGCCCCTCTGTACCCATCTTGTTTATTCCTTTCATGTATTTAAAGGTTTCAATCATGTCACCCGTCTCTCCTTTCCTCCAGTGAGTACATGTTCAACTCCTTCAACCTCCTCTCATATGATAAGTCCCCCAGCCCCTTGATCATCTTTTGTCGCCTGCGCCACCCCCTCCAGTAAGTTACCAGAAGCACAGTCAATAGCTTCCTGGTCCTGTACATGCTCATTCCACCTAAGGGGTGGATACCTCAGTGGCTTGTTTTCAGAATGTGTCCGCTGCTGACATTTGTTCTGATGCCACTTGGAGTACTGGTCATATATTCCCCAAACACTACAGTCCAGGCATCATCTGTCGTAGACATGCTGGCTATGGCCCTAAAGTTCTGCAAGGGCTCCTTACTCAGGATCGTTAGGACCTACCATCCTTCGTCAGTGCTTGGCACTGCTTGGGAATCGTTCCATGGTGTGGCTCAATGGAGGGACATATTCTCAAAGAAACAGAGCAGTTACCTACCATAACAGTAGATCTTTGACACTGTCCTCCACTGAGCCACAGCTCTTCCTCTCATTCCCCTTTGTCAGGTATGGGTAATGATACTTCCTGCTGTCGCATGCTGTTTTCTCCCCAGTTGGCATCAAGGCATCCATACTCAGGTTTCCATACCCTCTCCTATGTGCCTGGTTTCAGTCCTAGTTGCTTCAGTCCCTGCTGGTCTGATGATCCTCCAAGCTTGTCTCTGGTGGGGAACCGAGGCATGCTAGGGATGCCAACATTATATAGGCACCAACACGGCGTGTTGATGTGTGCGGCCTCAGCCTGCAAAAAGTTTCTGGGTGGTCCTGACACTGACAACATACAGCTCCGTAATGTGGCTAAATAGGGCAGATTTTCTAAAAGATCTACTGATACTGTAGGTAAGTATTCTTTCCTGTGGGTCACAGGCTTCTGGAGTCACCTGGAACTGTGGTTAAAAAATACTTGTCCAGGTTCAAAGATTCCTTCCCTGTTGTTGCCTCATGTGCAGACTGGAAGGGGAGCTGGGGAGCTTTAGCTGGCCCTTACCCTTTGCTCTCCCTAATGCACTGCTTCTGAAGCAGATTTAAAATGGAGCTGGAAGAAAACTGACACCATTTTCCAGGTCATATGTCCCTCCCCTTTAGCTGCCTCAGCTGCAGAGTGGAAGGAGGGAGGCAGAACTTTAGTTGGCTCTAACTCTCTGTTCTCCCTAATGCACTGCTTACGAAAGAATCCAAATATATCTGGGAAAAACTTGACAGTGCTTTCCTAAGTCATATGCCCCTCCCCATCAGCTGACTCAGGGGCAAAGGGAGAGCTGTAGCTGGCTCTAACCCTCTGCTCTCCCTAATGCAGTGGTTCTAAAACCAGAATGAAAATGGATCTTGTAAAAAGCTGACATTGCTTTCCTAGGTCACAGGTCCCTCCCCTTCAGCTGCCTCAAGTGCAAAGTGGAGCGTCATATCATCTTAAGAGAAGTATTTGTCAAACAGAAAAAAGGAAGCATTTATATACACAGAAGGTGAAGGGTCTGTGGAATAGGCTCCCTGATGAGAGGTGGTTAAAAGTAGCACCAAAATTACATTCAAAGCTTCCTTACATAAACATTTTCTACAAGGTGGTTGCATGGGGTCTTTCTTGTGAACACTGGGGAACAGTTTATATGGACTCCATGTCTTTTATCTGTACTTACCAACCTTAGTATGAATCTTCCACGTACAAGAAAACTGGTCATCACATGGGACCCGAACTTCTTCATGCTCCGAAAAAAGATACAGTCATGAGACAAAGAACATCCTGTTAGATAATATGTATGATAAGTACTGCATGGAACTAATGTTAGTACAAACTTCATTGCCATGAGAATGGCGCCATATCTAATTGGCCATTACAACTAGGCTAGGTTCATGCCCTAAAACTGTAAATCCAATATGCCTTCCTCTGGGCAAGTGTTGAGTCCTTATTGCCACATCTTTTTTCCATGGAGTTCTGTTCAAGCCCACCACCAAAAAAAGGGAGTCCTTGTATGACTTTGTCTGGGGCATTAGAGTTGGCAATATGGACTAGGCCTATGCTCTCAGGGAGACGTACTGGATTTACAGTATGGGAGCTTGATCCTGGTGCATGCATATTATGCAACCCAAGAGAAGCCACATACATGGCTTTCTCCTCTCCCTAAAGTATACAGGAAATGCATACATTGCGTATACTGTCTGGTTATAGCAAACACTAAAACATTTCTGAATCTAGTAACAAACAGGTAAAACTCTGGCTATTAGGGATTTTATTAATTATGGCAGTGTTTATGTAATATACATCACTACTTGTTCTTGTGGGGTATATTACATGGGGAAAACAAAAAGAAAACTTGAAGAATGGGTTGGGGAATCACATGATAGTTGTCGTCCCCAGTAATACAGACTATGCCCTTACAGTGCATATTAGTAATGCCCCAGACAAGGATATACAAGAATTCCTTTTTGTTGGGACTGAACATGACTCCGTGTGAAGGGGTGGCAAGCCAAATATTTGTTCTACTTAGATAACATGGGGATGGAAGTCCCCCTGTAATGCATCCCTCTGTGCTGTGTCCATTATTCTTAAAAAAATAATATTGTTAGCAAACTCCAGCATTGACCTCCTGCTGCACTCACTCTGTGGAGAAAAAGAGAGAGAGAGAAAGAGAGAGATGTTTAGAGCTAACTGCTTTTTAGTACACCAGCAGGCAACATACAAGTAGGACTTAGCAGGATCTGATAGAAGACTGCGCCCACACCCCTTGTAATAGAGGCTGGTTGCCATAACAGGCTTTAAGCTCTCTGGAGGAAGACAAAGGAGAAAGAAATGGTGTGTGTCATGCTAAGGAAAAGGGATATGGAAATCTGTACTGCTGAAAGGACAATATAGTTGTTTGTAATATTTGCCCATTCTCAACAGGAAGTGGCTCATGAAATGGAGGAGAGCAAGTTCCAGTATGCAGAACCCCGGCTGTCCATTTATGGTCAGTCACCAAATGAATGGGACCGAATGGCAGTATGGTTCATCCAACATAAACTGTACTCACCAAATATGCGCTGGATCATCCAGATACCCAGAATTTAGTAAGTTTCATTTAAAAATGACATTAAAACAGTCTAGAGAGAGAGAGAGACTACTGTAGCTTTGCAAGTGTAACCTTTCTTCATAAAAAGTGATGTGTTAATACAGTATAAGCAGTATGTTTCTTTGAATATCTTGGAGTCCAGAAAGGCACACTTGGTAATATAGAATGCAGTAAAATAGATTTAGGTTTTATGTAGTGCATTTTCACACACAGTGCATGTCAAAATGCTTTACAAAGCAATGGGGAATGCAGAGTCGGCATGCAAGCAAATCAAGCGGTCTTTATCTGCTCAACAACATCACACATAGAGGCATGGGGAACTGTACTAGAATCTTGATTACTAAATTACCCATTCCAGTTTTGACTAGGCTTGGGCATGTAGTGAAATAACTGAATCTTACTTGCAGGTACAGTACCTCCAAACTACCACAAAATACCCTAAAAATACCTTAATGAAAAGGTAGTTGGTTGGGGTAGAGTAGTTACTATCCTGATTGTTCTGCTACCCTATTACCCTACCCTGACAGTAACAAAACATGAAAGGTTTTTTTTGCTACCCTAAACAGAGAAAACTACTTATAAGTGACTGTCTTGAGTGAGGTATGGTAGGCACAGTTGCTCTGAGTAAGCCTGCCACTGTTTGCAAAATACAGCCTTTAGTATTATGGCTGTATAAGACATTCTTCTATAGAGCCATTGTAATATGCCTCAACTTTTATGTATTATTGTGACATTGCCAGCCTGAGTGTCCACAGTAGTTAGTGGAACAGAGAGCATTTTACCGTTAAATCAGTCATTTTATCCGTCAGCTATAATGTAAGACAGGCTATTAGTGAGCCTGTTGCTCTTTCGAAAAATTATACCCATGGCAGGCATTGCAGAGGAGAGCAGTGGGGCACATGTGGCTGGCAAGATGGTGGTGATGATGATGACTAATGCCGTCAGTAGTATGTGAATGACAGCAAAACTGAGAAAAGTGATTCCAGCGGAAACTGAAGTAAAAGATCTAATATAAGGCTTATAAGCAACATACCCTCCAGTTTTTATGTAGTGCCCATACAGAGCAGGACTGAAACAGTATGTTAAAGAGCATGTTTGACGAGAACGTGTGTTAAAAAAAAAAAAAAGTGAATGGAAGATAATGGTGCCAGCATAGTCAGAAATATGACAAACAGGCCTATTTGTCCATGAAGGATTTATTTCAGAGAAATGCAACTGCTGAGAGAACGATGTTTGCAGTGCTGACAAAATTTGGCAGTACACCGCTTTAAACAGGATTTTCTTTGTGTACACAAGCTAGTCATCATATTTGGTATCATTGTTTATAGGCTATTGTTCATGTTCCAGGTCAAAATCGCATAATTCCGTGTTTAGTACAGTTGATGGGAAATCGTCAGCACTCTTTTTGAGAAACATAAGTCGTTTAGTGACTATTTCTCCAGCTACACTAAATATGCATTCTGAATATATGACTGAAGATTTCTTAGCTATGTGTTACACAAAGGGCCAGATATTCAGATTGCGCCAGGCAGTGGTGCAAGCCTGGGCATAGCGTGACTGGGATGTGCCGGGGCTAGGAGCAGGTGATATAACAGTGATGCACCATGGTGCAGCACCATTGAATGTGGCACGCACTGTGCATGGTGCAGTGGCACTGCACTGGTGCAAGCCACAGATAGGGTGCATGGGGGTGTGCCAGCGCAAGTGCAGTTGCGCTAGGCGCATCGCCCGCGATATTCAGCGTGGGGGGGCATGTAAATGAGGCCATAATATATGCAAGGTGCAAATGGGGCCATTTGCATGCCATTATGGCCCAATTTGCATGCCTTGTGCAGTGCAGCCCGGCAACTTGCGCCTGGCATCCTGCACAGCAGGACATGTGCAGTGGTGATCCCGGGGCATCCCCCGCCCCGTAGCCACGATTACTGTCTAAGTATGAACAGTAATCCCTGGTAGTCTAGTGCCCCCTCCCCATCCCTGATGAATAAAATACAAGACCAGCCCTGGTGGTCAGGTGGTCCCCCCTACGACCGGACTCCCTGATTCCCCGGTAAATGCATAACTGCCGGTCCCTGGTAGTCTAGTGGAACCTCTTCTGCCCATTGGCACGATCGCAGTACACCTCCAAAAGGAACGCTCTGGTGATCTAGTGGCACCCCACCCCTCCCACCACACAGACCCCATGCCCACACGCCCCATCAGCAGGTGGCAGCAGCTCAACCACATAACGCCCACTGAATGACAAGTACATTATATTGTGAGCCCTTGGTCCCCAGTGTGGACCAATGGGCTTGCAGGGCATATTGTACTATTGTATTAGATAGTCCCAAATATGTGAATGACTTCATTCACATTTGGAGACTGTCTATACAGCATGTCCTGACTACTAGGCTTACAACTCATACTGTACCTGTCATTCCTGGCGGGCGGGCGGGTTGCCAATTCCACGGGCTGATTGGGGGGAGTGGGTGGGCAGGGGTTTTGTGTGGGTGGGATCTTTGGAGGTGTACTGCGTATCATGGCAATGGGCAGGGGGGTTTCCACTAGACCACTAGGACCGGCAGTTATGCATTTATCGTGGAATCGGGACCGGGTGGGAGGGGGACCACCAGACCACCAGGCTTGTCTTGTATTTTATTCCTCGGGGTATCAGGGACTGGGGGGGCACTAGAATACCAGAGAGAACTGTATGTGTGTGTGTATATATATATATATAATCTATATAGATACATACATATATATATATATATACAGTATATATATATATATATACACCACGATCGCGGCAAAGGGCGGGTGGGTTCCGCTATACCACCAATGCTGTAAGTGCTTGTGGCTGGTGTTCTGGGTGGGCGAGTTGCCACCCATGGCTGGACTGCTGTGTTGCGCCCAGCAACACAGCAGCCTGCCTGTGGGTGGCCTGGATTTGTTCCTACTCTGCATGCGATCAACTTTGAGCCCCCCCAATGCGACGCAGTGCAGGGGTGCGCCGGCATATGTGCCGCACATCCTGGGCAAAATATCAGGATGTGCCGCATATGCATGGGCACGCTCCCTGCATCTGCACCACATATGATTACATTGTGCGCCTGCACATTGGGAGCTGCTCTGCGCTGGGCAGCCTTTTCAGTATCCCACTGGGACGCAATGTGGGGTTGCGACGGCACAACTCTGTTGCACCAGGTGCAACCCCTTTGAATATCCAGGCCAAATAATTCCCAGATCTGCTGTAATTATTTTTTTGTCTTCTTAATTGTTGTAAATTCTTTCCAGATTGGCATAGTCAATCATTAAGTTTAGCCAGTTCCCAATATGTGGCAGATTCTGATCTTTCCAATTCTGCAGAATGCTTTTTTACCATTTATTAAGGCTTAATTGAGTAGTGTAGTGTTTTCTACTCATCCGTTCCTCTGACACTAAAAAGGGGTCAACAAAAAGTAAAATACCTGAATCAAAAGGAATTTCAAGTCCTACCACCATTCTAATTTTTGTTCTTACATTATTCCATGGTGGGCATTTCTGAAGTAGGTACAAGAGGCACAGCTGCCCTGAGTCAACCTGCTGCTGTTTCCCAAAAAATATACCCATGGCAGGCATTGCGGAGATACAAAACATCAAAAATGTATGGCCAATGGCCAATAAAATGCTGGGTTGCATAGCAAGGGGAATAACGTCAAGGAGGGGGGGAGGCGATTCTGCCACTGTATAGATCACTGGTTAGACCTCATCTTGAATACTGCGTGCAGTACTGGCACCCGTACCTGAAAAGGGACATTAAATTAGTGGAAGAGGTGCAGCGCAGAGCAACTAAGATGATCCAGGGGCTGGAGGACTTACCGTATGAGAGAAAGCTTACAGAGTTAAACATGTACTCGCTGGAGGAGAGGAGGGACAGAGGGGATTTGATCGAGACTTTTAAATACATGAGAGGGATAAACAAGACTGGAACGGAGGGGCTATTCAGGGCAAGGGTGGGAAGGGATACTCGAGGCCATGACATGAGATTAGAGGGGAGAAGGTTCGGGAAGGAAATGCGGAGACACTTTTTCATGCAGAGGGTGATGGCAGGGTAGAATGCATTACCAGCAGAGGTAGAAGCCTGTAAAATGGTGGGCTGCTTCAAAAGGGGCTAGGACAGGGCAAGGCGGAGGATAAAGGTGTGGGGGAGATGAGGGAGAGGCAGCTGCAGAATAGAGCTGCTAGCTGTATAATCGAGCAGACTCAATAGACTGAGTGGCCTTTTTCTGCTGGCAAATTTTGTATGCTCGTATTCCAGTAAGCTGTCAATTGAGGGCAATAAATAAACATATGAAAATTTAGTTCTACTACTTGTAAACATCAGGGACCATTGTCTGATATGTTGTTGTTTAGTTTTTGTAGTTTGGCCGGTGTATAATAAATAATGTGAAGGATGTTAAATCGTATTTGCCTCAGTTTGTTATTCTTAGAGACCTGTAGTGGCAATATTAACATTTCTGACCATACCTGATAATTTAGAGATGCTCCTAAATCTTTCTGCCAAGCTGCTTGCAGTTTTGTTAGTGAAACTAATTTATGCGATCTCAGAATTTTATAAATTTTTCCAGTAAGTTTCTTGTTTATAGAGTTATTAACTAGTAGCTCTGTGATTAATGAAAGGGGAAATGGGTCAATACCACCTGTTTTTCACTAGGAAATTCCTTGACTTGGTAGTACATCAAAAAGTGACCATGTTGCAGATGATATTGTTTTTTTCAGTTCTTGAAATTCAAAGAGTCGATCTTTTTTATATAAATGTAATCGAGTAATTACTGTTGCTTCCCATATTTTAATAAATCAGTTGTTATTTATGGTTGGGATTCCATTAATAAGCTTTTTATATGTGAAAGGTGTGACATTTCTGTTCTCCATCCTAAAAGGGAGTGTGCTTCTTGCCATATTTTTATTGATAGTTTTGTTATGGATATGCAAGGTTGAACACAAATATTCTTAGTAAGATTTAGTCCTAAGAGTCCTCTAAAGTCTCTTAGTTTCACTGCCTTTTTTTCTGCCTCTACTCAACTTGTCTCCTCTTTAACTTCAAAAAATTGTTTATTCGTTCCAACTGGGCTGCCAAGTAGTATAAATGCATATTAGATAGGCCTAGCCCAACATGTTCCATAGGGGCATACAGTTTTTAAAGTAATAGTCTCGTTTTTTGTTTTTGCCAAAGAAATGTTCTTAATTTATTTTCTAGGTGTTGGAATGTTTTTCTGGGTATTCGTATAGAAAGAGCTTGAAAAATAAATTAAAGTCTAGGAAGGACGTTCAGTTTTATGATATTCACTCTACCTGTGAGCAGAGGTAGATGTACCCACTTTTCTATATCTTTCTATATTTTCTGAAAGAGTCATAATTTAGATGAAAAAGCTTGTCTCTATCTTGGAGAAAAAACTCCTAGATATCTGATTTTAAGTTTGACCGAAATATTTTTAAGGAGTGAAATATTTTGTATATTAACGTTTTAATTATTGGAAGCAACTCAATTTTGGCCCAGTTAATTTTAGATCCAGATAATAGTGAGAATGTTTTAATTAAGTTGAAGAGAGGTAGAAGAGAAACTGAAGCATTATTTAAACAAACCAGCATATTGTCTGCATATAAGGAGTTATATGCCTCTGTTTGTTTACCATGATCCCATCAATCTCCTGGCACTGTCTTGGGCAAAAAGCTCAATAAATATGGTGAATAATAGGGGGTGATGGGGGCAGCCCTGTCTAGTCCCCTTTTGAAGTTTAATTTGAGGAGATAACTTATCATTCATTCTTAGTCTTGCACATGGAAATTTATATATTAAGATTACGAGCTTAATTTTATCCCAAAACCAAACCTTTACAATACTGTAAAAATAAAGTCCCAATTTACCCTATCAGATGCCTTTTCGGTGTCTATGGCTATTAGAACTGAACTTTTGGCATTGGTTATTTCCATCAAATTTAGAGTCCTACTAATATTGTCTACTAATTTTTTTTCCTTCAATTAAGCCAATCTGACCTTGGTGTATGAGTTTGTGGATAACTTTGGTTAGCCTTGTTACAAGTATTTTAGTAAATATCTTATGAATATCTTACAGTCCATGTTTAACAAAGAAACAGGTCTATAAGAAGCATATAATTCTGATGGCTTATCTGTTTTCAAGATCAAAGATACAATGGCCTGATTGAAGGAAGAAGGGAGAGTGTACTCTGCCCTAAAGGTATTGCAAAGTTTGAGTAGAAACTGTTTTAGATCCACTTTAAAACATTTAAATTCAGGGCCAAAACAATCTTGGCCTGGAATTTTATTATTTGGAAGGTCTGTAATGGAATTGGTGATCTCTTGTGAAAAATGATGGTCTATAAAAATATTTTCTTCTTTGTTTAATTCATTTAGGTTAAGAGTAAACATAAAGTCTTTGATTTTTTCCTTATTAGGTCTATGTTCAAGAGTGTAGATAGAGTTCTTCATAAAAATCTGATAGTTTTATTTATAAGGCTAGGTTCACTTAAATAGTTTTCCTGGTCATCCTTATCACTATTAATAGTGTTACTAGCCTTTTCACGTTTTATTTGAAAGACAAGGAGATAACCCCATTTTTCTCCTAAAGAATAATATGTTGCACAAGCCCTCATTATTGCTCCCCAGCTGTAAATTCAAGTGCTTGATTCCGTTTATTTCTTAACAGTAATGCTGCTGCCAGGTCTTTCAGCGCCGCTGTCATAATACTTTTTTTTTTTGCCACAGGTAGTTCCGATGCCAACTGATTAAAAGTTTGTGAAACAGTTTTGTTTTTATAGACAGAATATGAACTACAGATCTCCCATAGGTATGCTTTTAGTGCATCCCAGATGGTTCCTAGCAAGACGTCTTGAGTTGAGTTATTAATGACAAAGTTTTTAATTTCTTTTTTGATCAGCCCTGTAAAAGTCCTGTCTCCTAATAGTCTGGGCTCAAATCTCCACAGTTTATCTTTAGGGGTAACATTTTCCATTTGAAAAGTGATAGCATGTGGAGTATAATCCGATCTATTTCTGGGACCATATTTAACTTATTGGATATTATGCCACATTTTTTTTTTTTGAGACCAGACAAAAATTGATTTGAGAGTGTGATTTATTAGGAATAGAATAAAATGAGTAAGCTTCATGAATGAAATAGAGTTGCCTAAATGAGTCGATTAAATTGAGGTCTTCCATAATGTTTACAATTAAAGAGTCCGCTTTATGCTTTCTCTTGATAGAGCCTGGGCTTCTATCGAATTGACTATGGGTTTAATTAAAGTCACCAACTATATTATATGGAGGTGAAAACTGGGATAGATCTATGAAAAATGTATGGACAAAAGTTGGGATTGTCCTCACTGAGTGTGTAGATAAGTTGCTATTGTAAAAATGTGAGTATTCTGCTTGATAGTTACTGCAGAATATCTACCACTAGAATCACAAAAAAATTCTGTAATGAACAAGTTTGTGGCATTTCTCATAAACAATGTTGAGCTTCTAGCCTTGGATTTATATATGGAATGGATGCCTTTAGCTTGAAATAGTTTCCTAAAATAATTAAAGTCTTTACCTGAAAAATTTGTCTTTTGTAGTACTAATACATCTACAGATTTTCTTCTACAGTTCCCAATTATTTTCCTAATTTTTATTTGATCCCTTACTCCCTTTACATTCTATGATATTATGTTCATTTTACCTATATAATACAGATTATTATTACCCTAGTTGATAGCTTTGGGAATTTAAGCCAGAGAATATTAGAGTTTTTTTGTACAGCAGTGTTGTCCCTATTTGCTATAAAATTCAAATCTAGGAGTAAGCTTTCTTCATGTTTTAATCCTTCCACTGTTATTACACCCTTATCCCTCACCTGCCCCCGGAAGCCTAATGGTGGGAAACTAGGTTTGTGATAGCTAATTAAAAGAAAAAGGAAAGTAATCCAGCTATTAGGACCCACTCTTTCCTGGCCTCCCCACATCCCATAATATTAAACAAAATGGCCAGAAAAGGTACCAAGTACCCTGAAATCCAGCATCTTGGGCTTAAACTAGAGCTCTGTTAAGACCTGATAACTCTTAAGCTTTTAGGGACATTATATACTGTATGATTCACATTTGAATATGTTTTTTTTTCTTTGTCCTTTTCTCTTTATTTCTCCTCCCCTTCTCCCTCCAAACTTTTTTTTACTTCTTTTTAGTTTTTTTTCCCATCTATCAGGCTATAAAGCAGCAGCAGCAGTTAACAAGGCTCCTTTTATTAAATAACTCTTTGTTGTGAGTGTGCATCAGCTACCAATGCCATGCTTCTAGCTGATAAGAGTAGCTGTAGCTGGGGTCTCAGCTCTGTTATATGCAGTCTTTTGCATGTTAGATGGATTTTCCGAAGTTTCTTTGTATGGGGAGGCACTTGCAGAGGAGGGGCTAGAAGTGAAAAGACCACCCCCAGTCATTGACAGAACAGCTTTTATTACTCTTTTCGCTTCAAGAGAGAATGTGAATATCCTGAGCTTCTTCTGTAGAACTATCTTTAGTTTTGCTAGAGGGATCATCATGAACCTTATACCATGCGGAATCAGGATAGTCTTTGCTGTTGCAAAAGCGTTGCTTTTTTCTAAAACATCTGGAAGAAAATGTGGATAAACTTGGAAGGGTATAAATCAATCAAATAAATAAATAAATATTCCACCAGCTTGCCGACCCTTATGTAATCTAGTTTTTCTTAATAGAACTTGCTTGTCCTGGAAATGATGGGTTTAACATAAACAAATCTCGTCTGCTTCCCGTGGTGACCCGGATTATTAGCACCTCTGTGGGCTCTCTCTAATTCCACTTTTTTTTCCAGAAAGGGTCTTCCTAGCGCCTCTGTCAGTAGCTTTTCAAAAAATTCTACCGAATTTGCCTCTTCTGTTCTTTTAGGGATTCCCCCCAGTTTGATGTTGTCCCTGTGAGATCTAGTCTCCATTTTTCTACTTTCTGATTTAGAACTTCAAGTTCTCTGGCCTGGGCATTTATTAGCCTTTGCACATGGTCTTTTTTATCCTCAGCCCTACTGACTCTTGGTTCCAACTCCATGGTTCTCCTATTCAAAGTGTTAATTATCTTTGCTAGATCTGTAAATGAGTCATTTAAAGCTGTGACTGAGAGGTTGATTTTAGCAAATCCTTGTCTGACTTCATTAATCCAAGCTTTCTGAGGGTCTGAGGGGGAGCCATCTATTTATTTCATTTAGTTTTGTTAACCAGTTAGGGTGCAGTAGGCAGTAACTTGCCTATTTTCAGGCACGACCCAGGAGAGTACAAACAGGATATTACAGGGTTGCAAAAACAATGGCAGGATATTACAGGGTTCTTGGAGACAATACAATAACTTTTTCTGCTGATGCATCCATTCCAGTGATGGTTTCCTGTATGAGGGGATATTTATTGTTAATTTGTAAGGGGGCTTGAGGTCAAGGTTAAGTTGCTTTCCAAGAGTCTGATATCTTCCAGTGTTAATTCTAGACTCATTATAGACTGCCCTTTTAGCACTTCTTGTGCAGTTTCCACCAGATTACCTTGAGAGTTGGTAGAGGATTCTGGGTCTACATTTTCAGTAAATTAAATTAGACAGGGCTTGTTTTTTATTTATCTTGAGGTTTTAAGGGCTCCAAAATGTTGTTTATTATACAGTTGGTTGAACTCAGATTTACCGAGATTGACTCATCAGTTGCTCTGTCATGGCCCCTGCTCCCAGAATGAGAGCCACTCTCCCAGGGGTGAGAAATCGCTGTCTGTTCAGGGGTGCCACATTAGTTTAATGTGTCTGGAAATGAGGACACTATCAGCCAGGGAGATATCTCTCCTTTGCACTGTGTTGTTTGTTTTTTTTAATTGGGGGGGGGTCCTCAAGTCTATCTTCTGCTTGTCTTCCTTTTGAGGGGCAGGTATTTTTTTTTTCAAAAGTATTACATGTCAGCTTCTTTTATTGTTATAGCAGCTGAGAGCTCCTGCTGTTCAGTCTGCTTGTGGTGTTCCGATTGAGACGATTTATCCACTCTTTTAAATAACAAGACTGGCCTTGCAGAAATAGTGAAAAGAGTTGTGGAGTTATTTGGCTTTTTTTGTGCCTGTTTTAAATTTTGCTTCTTTATTTCCCAGCTTTTTAAATGGGCTTTGTATAGTAGCTGTAGCAGCAATGTCAGCTGAATTGTTCAAAGGCTGTAATACTAAAGGAGTGTCTAGCACTGGTGGCTGTGATACTGCTTTTGGTTTACCGCAATTAGCTGACCATAGTCATGAAGTCATTGCATGAAGCAAGTTAACAGTCAGGTCCTGTTTCATAGAGGGCCCTGTGCATTTCCTGTTTTGTACAGGGACCAAAGGGCCCTGTTGAAGCAAGTTAGCAGTCAGGTCTTGTTTCATAAAAGGCCCAAAAGGCCCTGTGTGAAGCATGTTAGGAGTTAGGTCCAGTTTAGTGCAGGACCAAAAGAGCCCTGCACATTTCCTGCTTTGCATGGAGACCAAAGGACCCTGTGTGAAGCAAGTTATGACTTATCTCCTATTTTGCGCAGGCAGGGCCAAAAGGAGGCTTCACAAGTTACAATTATACTTTTTAAAAACTAAGAATATTAACTTAGTTCATGCAGGGTTCTTTGGAACTGGGGTCTGGATTGTGCTTTGGCATTCACTTCAGTAGAGTTTAATGGTGTGGTGCATGGGGGGGTTAGGGTTTAAAAAAATTGGTAACATAAGATGTTCCTGCTTTAGATGTTTCAGAAACCCTAAGTGATAGATTAATGTTGTTTTTTGTGCTAGAGACAGACAGACAGACAGATAAGATAGACTTTTTGAGAATGATATACTGAATGTATAACAGCTAACATCTTATCTTTCTTTATGTGGGTGCTGCAGCAGACCTGTTGTGCCTGGCATCATATCTATAGCTTCCTTTGCAGAGGGACCACAGAAGTAAACCAGTCAGTCAGACAGGTTTGCCTGACCCATAGCTGTGCTACATGTGTGTCACTGTCTGTCTGCATGTGTTAATGAGCTGTTCATTGTCTGTCTGCATGTGTTAATGAGCTGTTAAGTGCTTTAGTACATTAAATGTTTATTTCATTTAATAACATTCACGCTTTAGTACATTAATATTTTGTCTATGTATAACTTTAATTATTGCGTTGTATTTTTTGCCATTTATTAAACAGGTATTTGTATGCTTACAAAAAAATTCACAGTGGTTAAAAAAGCAGCATGTTTTATGTTCTGCCATTTTCTTGACAGTTTTTACTACTTAAGAAATTGGTGAAGGTATAAAAAAAAACTTTGGCACACTGCTTTATTTTTGGCCATGTGCTAGACGGATTTTTTTTTGTGAGGTTCTCTATTCTCCGCCACATTGTACTTCCTGCATGCATGCTCAACACATTTTTAAAAGTAGCACTCAACAGTTCTGCAAAGGTATTCATGAACTTTTTTCATAAGTAAAATAGTAACAATAATTAATTTTATTTGTAAATCAACTAAGACATCTCATTGGACTGTCTTCTTATGACTACTTAAGTAAAATGTTTGTATTTTTTTCCAGTTTATAATTTTTGTTTGAGTCTAACTTAAAAATAAATTGTGTCTTTTCAGCTTTTTTTGTTTTGCTTTGCTCTGTGTATGTTCAAATTTTTCAAACTTTAATAATTTCATTATTAAAACCATTATTTATGCTCCAACCAAAAGTGGGGCAGACGTTAGAGTTGAAAAAGGTCTTATACCACATTTCTCTTATTTTGTGACTTTGTAACCCTAAAGATGAATTACTAGCTTTTTTGTACATAATTTATATATACAGGGTCGGATATTCAAAAGGGTTGCACCATGCGCAATAGGGTTGCGCATGCGCAAGTCCGAAAGTGCGCCATTCTGCGATATTCAGCAGGAGGCAGTTGTGCCACTGAAAACAGGCTGAGCAACAGCGCAATGCAAATGAAGGCATGCACAACCGAAGGGGGTGGATCCATGCATAAAGAGCACAATGCGATATTCAAAGACTTGCGCAATGCGCAAGAGCCTAACAGCCGGAAGTTGCGGCCTAGCGGAAATGAGCCAAAATAAAAAGGCTCAAGGGAAGAGGCGCAAGAATGCGATAGGGAAGACATGAGGCAGAGAGACAGAGAAGGCCAGGAGTAACATACAGTGCAGGCCAGGGAGTGCACAGGACAGAAGAGGGCAAGGGAAGGTGTATGGGGCCACAGAGTGCAGAGGCCAGTAGGTGTACCAGGTGCAGTGGAGGTAGCAGTCAGGACAGCGGGGTAACAGAGCAACATCAGCCAGGGGGTCACAAGCCAGGGAGATGGACAGTGCCAGCTTCCACATGGAAGCTATAATGAGGGGTGAGAATGCATGCTGCGGGGACATGGCCGTGGAAGGGCCTGTCATGGTGACACTCCCCAACAGGCAGTACTGCTACCAGATCAGCTTTGAGCTGTACACAGATGTAGAGATCGTGGCCGGTACCTGCCTGAACAGGGCAATACTGAGACGGCTCTGTGAGCTGTGCAGTGATGTGATGCAGGCACCCTCACAACGGAGTCACACTCTGTCGGTGGAGACCAAGATGACAGCCTGCATGTGCCTGCTTGCCATGGGCACCTTCCAGAGGCTGACAGGGGACACCACAGGCATCACACAGTCGGCCACGTCACGCATCCTCACCCAATTCCTCAGCGCACTGCTGCCACATGCTGCGGAGCACATCCAGTTCCCCAGCACCGCGGCAGAGCGCATAGCAAACATGCAGGAGTTCCACAGGGTAGCACGTATGCCTGGCGTGCTAGGGGGCAGGACTGCACCCATGTGGCCATATTGCGCCACCTGGCCCGATGGGGCTGCATATAGGAACAGGAAGGGCTATTCCAGTGTCAACTGCCAGGTGGTGTGTGATGCCACTGGGCGTATAATCAATGTCTGTGCCACACACCCTGGCGGAGCACATGATGCCTTTATATGGTATCAGTCCGCACTGTGCCATCGATTCGAGAGTGGGGACATCCCCACAAGCCATCTAGTGGGTGAGTACGCATGTAGGAATTGCAAGGGTGGGAATGCCACAGGTGCTATGGTAGTGGCACACAGGGATATTGGCAATATGGACCTGAACATGATACTCATCTCCACCATCTCCACACAGGTGACAGCGGATACCCCCTCCGTCCCTGGCTGCTCACACCCTACCGGCGTCCCATGACCCCATCGCAGCAACGCTATAATGAGGCGCATGCCGCCACATGCAACATCATCGAGCGGGTGTTTGGGATGCTCAAGGCACGCCTGCTCTAGACACCTCCGGCGGTGCCCTTGGCATACAGCCCTCAGAGGCCTGTGGGATATTTCTGGCCTGTTGTATCCTGCACAACATGGCCAGAGACTGTGGGATAGCCATTCAGGTCGAGGAGGGGGACAGCGATGGGGACGCCAGCGGCGCCGGTGATGATGGTGATGAGCAGCCCCCCTGGACGGCGGGACCTCCGACTGATCCGGCAGGCCCAGCTGCACTGGGACACCATCACGGAGGAGCATTATGCACGACACAGGTAAGTCAAGGGGCCATGTGCAACCAACACTGTCCTGGCGCAATCCACAGGCACACAGGTAACACACCAGGGGTGCATGACGGCAAGGGAGTGGAAGGACCAGGCACACAAACACACCATCAGGAGGGGCAACAGTCATATGGACACACACACACACACACACCAGGCACAAAGCATGGGCAGGTGCACAGCAGAGCAGGAACAGACATGGCAAACACACAGATCCACAGACCACACCCACCACCTGTACTGTCCAAGTATGTGTCAGATGCTGGGCACCCTTGCACCTTGGTGTACAGTACAATGCAGGATCATCATGCACACGCACCTGTGGACAGCAGTCGGGATGGGTGCAGGTGGTCCATATGTCGGGCGTGATGTGCAGGGCACCCACCAGTGCACTGCCCACCATGACGCACAGTGCACACAGGGCAGCACCAGACAGGGCCCGCACTGGGAGACAGGTAGTCATGTTGCAACTGCTCACTGCCACGCGGATGCGTAGCGGCCCTACTGCGGACCCAACAGCACTGGCAGGCTGAGTAGGGTTGCATGGGGTGGCACCGGTGGACCACCAGGGGTCCCACTCGCACGATCGCGACTTTTGTCCGCAGTGGGTCTGTAGTATGCCAGACATACCTGCACCAGGGGTGCTCGATGCCCAGCAGAACCCGCCGCCGACAGGCTTGTGTCGTGCACAACGCTGGGAACGGGAGTGAGAGATATGGGTGCGCTGCATAGGTCATTCATAGCCTAATGCAGCCAATGATAGCCACCAATGCCTGGCCTGCCTGTGTCAGTGGCGCGGTCACATCCATCTGCATATGGACCATCTCTGCACAGTCCAGAGCACAGTCCCTGCTGTGTTGCTCCACAGCCACACACAGTGCCTCCACAGATGTTGCAACCCGCCTTTGCTGCTGTACTGATTCCCGCAGCAGGCGGGTGTGCTCTTCAAATGGGTACTCTGCCACATCGGCATCCTGTCCCCCAGGGTATGGAAGGTCCTGATGCTGAACACCCCTTGAGGGTGGGCGCTGTTCACCAGGACCAGGAATGGGCATATCAGAGGGTGGTGGGCATGTGCCACCGCTGGACACTGTACCCCAGACCTGGTGGGTGACTGCTGCTGCCCTCCAACGCTGCCCCCAGGGACCACTCTGCCCCACTGCTGTGGTCGCACAGTGCCAGACACCTGCACAGCCACCGTGCTGCCCCACCGTGCTGACAGGCACAGCCTGGGACTGTGCCGACATGCTGGCACACACGTTGGAACCAGGTAGGCCCAGGGCACGGCATGGCTGCTGTGTATCCGTCATGGGACACAACATGTCACTGCCCATTGCAGTCCTTGCATCATCAATGGTGCAGGTACGTGCTACAGCCACAGTCACATGCGCTGGCATGCTTGCATGCCAGACTGCTTGAGACACAGGCTGTGCACCCCCACACCCGACTCACACCGACACCAGAGTTGGCAGCCCGCCGTATGCGGTGCAGTGCATGCTGGCTGGTGACAGAGGTGGATAGACCCTCCTCCATGTCCAGCAGTCTTCCTCACTGCCTGGACCCACCACCACCTGCCCCTGAAGACGAACAGGATCTGTAACAGAAAGAGAGGACATGTGAGTGCATGTGAACAACCTCCCCCCCCCACAACACCACCACCATGTCATACCGTGCAGTGATGGGCTTCCGCCTGTCTGGAATCCACCTCCTGGTACGCCCTCAATAGCACTCCGCTGCATTGATGCAGCCAGTCGGTCCTCAGCCGGGGTCAGCTCCACCACTGCTGGCTGGCCCCAGCCTGTGCCAGCACGTGCCACCCTGAGGGCTGCCACCTTCTCCTTCACCCTCCTGCGATCTGTCCCCATCTTCTTTTTGCATTCCTGCACGGAGCACTGGTGGCTTCCGTGCAGGTTCACTGCCCGAGCTACCCCCTCCCATGCAGCCACACAGGCCTGAGGGGTGCCCCGCCGTCCACTCAGTAGTGGCTCCTCCTCCAGGTAGGCCTGGAAGAGGGCCTCTGTCACCGCTCATGATGAAGTTGGGCCTCCTCCCCGCCACCATCCTCACCCTCACCTTGGCTCTGCTCGGTCATGTCAATCTGTATGGGTGGGAAGTGGACACCTGTCACTGTGCAGTCTACAGCGTTATCCCATGACCATTGTCCAGAACATCACACAGCATGCAACCCACCTCTCACCTGCAGTAACCGAATCTGGCCAGCGCGCCCAATGTCGCACATTTATAGCGCAATGCATGCAAATTAGGAGTGGAGCAACTGTAATGAGATGCAAATCGCGCCACCGCGCCTTTGAATGGCTGATCGTAGATTTGCATGTGTCGGGCTGAATGTCGCGCCGTTGCGCTTATGCAATACGGTTGAGCCGGCTAAGCAATGGCGAGATCTGTGACTGTGTGGTACACTGCATTACGCATGCCCAGGTAGCTTAGCGCAGGCGCTCTGCCAGACTGATGACGCATGTGCGACGGGCATCCAGGCCATGGCCACCATTGTGCCAGTGGCGCTACAGCACTGGGCACCATATGGCTGTGGTACTACTGCGCCAATAGTCCACTGTGGCACTGGCACGCAGGTGTGGTCGCGCGGATTCACAGGCGCCAGATGGCGCTGTCGTGGCCTGCGCTATAGACCCTGACCTGGTGTCCGACCTTGCCCCTGGCGCTGTTCGGCTGCCATGTGTATGGCTCTGTTGCGCTGTTTGGTGACAGCGCTATGTGAACCGACAGCACTATACAAACAGCGCGATTGGAACCTTTGGTGGTCTATTGCGCAACAGTTCCACGTGGGGTTGCTGCACTGCGGGGCGCCATATTGCCTGCTCTACTACAGTAATGGCACTCAGGAGAGCTCCCCAGTGGAGTTAGTTGGAGGTGGCCAACCTGGTGGCAGTGGTTGAGCCCCACTTTGGGGCACTGTTTGGGGATCAGCCCCTCACCATGGCCCACACCCATGTGTGGCTGCAGGTGGCCACTGAACTGGAGAGGGTCACAGGGCGTGCCGGTCTGCTGACCAGTGCAGGCACAGATATAGTGACCTCCGCAGGAGGGAGCCGGACATGCTGCAGCGCCTCAGGTCACGTGCCAGGAGGGGCGTTGTGCCTAGGCCAGGTGGGTGTACCATCTATGCACCTGTATTCTCCGTAGGGGTGTGACTGTGTTTTGGTGGTGGTGCATGGGGGATGGCTCTGCCATGGTTGGCTGTGTCAGTGTGTGCAGGTGTGAGATGCATGGGTCTGGCTGTGTGGGCAGGCACACTCACTGGGGCAGGGGGCAGTCTGCTTTGGGGTCACACTGATGTTTTTCTCAACATTTGTCACCCACAGGCCTGGCGGAGAGGATGCAGGCCCAGGCTGAGGAGGGCCGTGGCGGGGCCCAGGTGGCAGCCGGAGGAGGCGTGATGGGTGGGCCACAGCGGCAGCAGCAGCAGCCACAGCTGCTTGATGAGTGTGAGTGTCATTACATCATGGATGCTGTTGCATGCTGGAGGGGGTGGGCATGACCACCAGCCATGGACAACACAACCATGCATGACACAGGCGACAGTCATCACTGTCCAGTGTCACTGCACGTCTGTGTGTGCGCCACTGGTGGTCCATGCATGCACTGGGCACATGGCTGTGGAACTGGCATCCCACACATTGCCACGTCCTTGACAGCCTTGTTTGTGCTGTGATGGACATGGGCAGTGTGTGTGTGCAGTGGTGCACATAGCTGGTGCTGCCTGGTTGGGCGTGTCATGTGCGTGGTCACTGTGGATGGGTGCATACCATCACAGGTGCGGGGCACTAGGCTATATGCCTTGCAGGATGGGTGGTGTTCAGGGTTGTGGACAGTCACAGCCATTGACTGTGTTCCCTTTTCCTAGGTCTCAGCATCCTACGGCGAATGGACCGTGCCCTCCAGCGGCTGACGCAGGTGTCAGTCGCTACACATGACCTCCTCACAGACATGCAGCGCCATGGGGTCAGGTGACGCCGGAGAAACTGGAAGATCAACAGGCAGCAGGGGACCAGCCTGCCGGGCGCTGACTGCGCTTCCCTTCCACTTCACCCAGCCTCCCACCCTGCCTTCCCTCTCCCAGTTGTTCACCCCTACCCCTTACCCACCCCTACCTTGTACCCCTACCCCCCCCTTGTCTTGTACATATGTATATAGATGTTGGTGTTGTACATATCTTTTTCTAATATATATATATTTTGTTATGAATTCTGTGGTGGTCTCTGATTTGCAGCGGGCTATGGTTGCTCAGTTGCAGTGGTGTGCATGGCATCTAGGGTGGTAAGGTCCTGGGTATGTGTGTGTGTGTGTGTGCATGGGAAGGTGTCTCCGGTGTGGGAGTGCCTTTCAGTCGGTCTTGCCATCTGCTGCCGCCCACTGCTGGGTGCCCAGGGTGGGTCTGGCTTGTATGGTTCTGTGCTACACGAGGTTGCAGTGTGCCGGGGTTGCATGGTGTTTACTGCAGTGCCAGTCACTGCACATGGGTGGTGTCTTGGGGTCACAGTGCAGGGTGTGCTGTACAGAAGGGGGGGCTGATGTGCACTGTGGTTGTCGACCCCCTGTGTGTGGCAGTCTCAGCCTGCCAGTGGGTGTGCTGGGGCGACATGGCCCAGCTGTGCTTTGTTGGCTTGTCCCCATGGGCCGGTGGATCATCCATCCCTCCCCCAGTGATGCTGTGCTTGGGGTGTGCGGGTGTATTGTTAGTTCTGCAGTGGGTTCCTGTGCCCACGTGTGGCATGGCTGGTGGTGGGCCCCAGCCTGCCTCCCTGGTTGTGCAGTTCCATTGCTCTGCTGGGGGGGGGGCTTTGCTTGCGCTATGGCACCTCTGGACTGCTCAGCTGGGCTAGCCTTGTTGCGCTATGGCGCATCATTTCTGCTCAGCTTCCCCTTCCTGGTATCGCTATGGTGCAGTTTGTGCGATATTCAGACGTTGGCTGCTTGCGCAGTTTGTCTTGCTCCATGTTTGAATATCGCGTCTGTTGTGCATATGTGCAATTGACTTGTGCTTGCTCCTGCTGTTGCGCACTTTTTGGGCGCAGTTTGAATATCCGGCCCACAGTATATATGTATAACTGGAAAGGGCTGAAAACATATTAACACCTCCTCTATGCTGGCTTCACATACACAGCACTTGATCAAATTGTAATGGGCAGAATATAATCCATTTCAGAACTGAAGTGGTTGAAGTACTTAGAGTGACTCCAAACAGTACAAGGGAAGAAACTACACAAGTAAAAAATTGGGCACTCACCACCTTTGTATTTAAAAGAAAGACACAACTCATCAGACGCCTTTGATAAAGGATTTTGTCATCCAAAATGCATTAGATGACTTGATGTCTCATGGCATTCATCTGTTTTTTTGTTTGTTTGTACTTTGGAATAAAATGGCAACTTTGGCACTTTAACTAGAATTTATGGTTAAATATGGAGGTGGTGACTGCCCAATTTCTTTTGTTTGTATATACCATTTTTTTATTGACAGCTCTCATCCCCTGGTGCATACATTTGGTTGTTTGCACACAAACGAAGAAAATAGTATTGTTTTTTATTAAACTATTGGAATATATTTGCAGACTGAAGACGGTAGACAGCCCCATAAGCCAGCAAGCTCTGGAATCAGACAGGAAACTTATAGGCACATGCTTCCTGACTCTAATTTGTTGGAGAGGGATTTAAAATTGTAAGCAGCAGGACCTGCTAACCTAATATTCTTATTCTTACTGCAAGCAGTAAGAGTCAGCAGCAGCATCAATGTGTTGCTCCTTTTGCCAGTTGCCGTTTGGTGGTCTTGCTCAATAGATTCTGTCCACATGGTTTACATTTCTGAGACAGGTACAGTTTAAAGTTGCAGACAGCAGGTAAGACCCACTCATTAGTATGTTTTACAAAATGAGTAGGGAAAACACTGTCCAGATTGGTCACGAGCCACCCTTAGGCTTGCCCGTACAAAGCAACAACTCTGAGGCAGCACTTTACTGGCAGTCAGGATGCAGTGCTTGACACATATCCATGCCTTTCAAAAATGTTTGGGCAGTCATGTTAGTGGTATAAAATACCTATGTTTGCCCTAACAGAAACATACAAATTCTAAACATTCACAGCATGACAGCCCACACCTAATAGCAAGAATTTAGTGGCCATTAATAAAAAAAAAATAATAAAAACAAAGCAAAAAGTGACCTGCTGTATCTTTCTGTGAAGTTTGTTTTGCTGCAGGCCTGTAATCCGTGGCCTGAGCTGATAGAAGTGTCAGCCATCACACTCATCCATTGGCATTGAGCATGGCCATGTGTCTCCCCCACCTCGGTTATGGCAGCTTCCCTGTCTTCCCTCCCAGTTTAGAGCACACACACACACACTGTTTTAGTATAAAATAAACAAAATTGAGACCCCATTAACAAGAAACATATCAGGCAGCACGACCAACCGAGCACCAGCTCAGCCTTTACAAATTCAGCACGTCACTCTTTGAGTGTGTGTGAGGCAGTAACCCTAAACCCAACCACTCTCCAGGGTGAACCATCCCGACTGCCTAGCTGCCTGCTTACAACCATGCTTAATACAGCATATGGCTGTATCTGGGAATAGTATGCAGCTTACAGTAACTGATCACCTTCACTGCAACTGTGCCAGCAATTAATTTTCTCCCTGTCACCTCATGTTCTTTACTCTTGATCTTGCTCACAAGTATTGGACAGTGTGCAGTAGAATGGTCCTGCCTTCACTACTGAATGAACCTGACCTTTCTCCTGCAGCAGAGTGGCATGCTGCTCGGTAAAGCAGAGTGGCATGCTGCTCGGTAACAGCTTCACCCTTCCCATAAACTGTTCAAGTAAACATAGGAACATAGAAAATAATGGCAGATAAGGACTGCTTGGCCCACCTAGTCTGCCAATTTTTCCTACCTACCATAACACTGCAGACCCTACTTGATCTGTCGTTGTACCCCCCCTTCCCTACCTCTAAGGTTCCCTTATGCCTATCCCATGCATTCTGGAAGCCCATTACCATTTTTGCCCCCACCACCTCTGCTGGGAAGCTGTTCCAGGCATCCATTACTCTTTCTGTGAAGAAGTACTGCCACACATCTCCCCTGATCCCCCCCCCAGCTTCATAACCTGTCCCCTTGTTCTTGAGTATCTTTTTTTTCTGAAAAATGCTTCCCTCTTGAACTTTATTTATACTCGTGAGGTATTTGAATGTTTCTATCTTATACCCCCTCGCCCTCCTTTTCTCCAGGGTGTACATGTTGAGGTCCTTCAGTCTGTTCTCATAGGGCTTGTGATGCAGACCCTGCACTATTTTGGCTGCCCTCCTCTGGACCACCTCTACCCTGTTGAAGTCCTTCTGGAGATGTGGTCTCCAGAACTGGACACAGTACTCTCAGTGAGATCTCACCAGAGATCTATACAGTGATAACACCGCCTCCCTCTTTCTGCTGGTGATACCCCTCCCTACACAGCCTAGCATCCCACTAGCTCTGCCCGCTGCCTTATCACACTGTCTGACCTCTGTTAGGTCATCAGATATGATTATTTCCAGGTCCCTTTCCTGTTTGATGGTGGTTAATACTCACCCCTTCCCATTCTGTACTCCACCCCTGGATTTCGGACACCCCAAGTGCATGATTTTGCACTTCTTCACATTGACACTTAGCTGCCACACCCTTGACCACTCCTCTAACTTTCATAGATCACTATTCATCCTCCCTCCCGGATTGTCTACCCTATTACAGATTTTAGCATCATGTGCAAAAAGGCATACCTTCCCTTCTAGACCCTCTGCAATGTCATTAATAAAGACATTAAAGAGGAATGGTCCCGGTACTGAACCTTGTGGCACCCCTGTGACAGGGTTGAATAAGGTCCTGACCAATCTGTTATGCAGAAAGGGTTTAAGTGCAAAAGTCTATACTATCCTTTCCTTTTTTGTCTCTTCTCTGTGTGGTTGTGCAACAAAATTTTCTTGTGAGACCTAGGAACTGATCACTCAGACGGTTTCACAATTCTCCACCTCTTGCTATCTCTCTGCCTTCCCTTGCTGTTTTGTCCCCCCCCCCCTTGCACATCTATAGTTATAAAAAAAAAATATGTGAATCTTTATGTGGAAATGTCACTGATACGGAGATCCCTTTGTTTTAAAAATGTATATAGTTGTACTGTTGAAATGATTGCAGAAAGCTGTTTGGAACTCAAGGGGTTAACCTGAGATGCAGTTTTTAGCCTTTTGCAGAACTGTAAATGCTATGTTCCTTTTGCTGCACCTGCAAGAAACTGACAAGAACATTTTAGGAAAAACGGGATGTCTGTTAACAAACGGAGGTTGCAAAGAATTATAAAAAGAGCAGCAATGCTTTTACTAGAGAGACAAGGAGAATGAGAGACTAAAAGACAAACTTAGAATTAAGAGATATCCTCAGAAGAAGGACTTAGTTTTTCTCTGTTTGTACTGCCTTTGTAAATAGTTATGCTAAATAATTTTATTTTTATTCTACTATTAATAATAATAAAATGCTCATTGCAAATTTTACAACTGATCCTGGTTTTCCTCTGCTTCCTGACCTGTGCATTGACAACAACCCTGCTTGACACCCTCCCTTTCTTGGAGTGAACTTCGTTTACCATGACCCTTTGTCTCATGTACCCCTAACCAATTTCCCACCCAGTTTATCACCTTAGGACCCACTAGGCTTCCCATCTTATGTATGAGTCTCTTGTGTGGAATGGTGTCAATTGCCTTACTGAAATCTAGGTTCGCCGGATCCACTGTTCCACCCTGATCCAATTCCCTGGTCAACCAGTCAAAGAAATCTATCAGATTTGTTTGACATGATCTCCCCTCAGTGAATAAATACTGCCTCAGATCCTGAAGGCCACTGGATTCCAGATATTCCACAATCCTCTCCTTTAGTAGTGATTCCACTATTTTCTCCACCACTGAAGTCAGGACTGACCTATGGCTGCCAGCCTCCTCTTTGCTTCCACTTTAGTGAAATGGGACTACATGTGCCCTCCTCCAGTCCTCCAGAACCACTCCCGTCTCCAGTGAGTGGGTGAACAATACTGTCAGAGGTGTAGCCAGCACCTTCCTGAGCTCCCTCAATGGTGCACCCCATCTGGCCCCATTGCCTTGTCCACGTTCAGATTTGTGAGTTCCCTCAGAACCCTCTCTTCTGTAAATAGACTATTGTTGACTCCCCTTCCTTCAATGCTCCTGGCCCTTATCCTTGGTCCTTCTCCTTCCCCTTCCTCTGTGAATAGTGAACAAAAGTACTTGTTCAAGATGCCCGCTTTTTCCTGGTCCCCCTCCACACACTCCCTTCTTTCCTTCCTAAGCCTTACTATCCCTCCCCTGGTCTTTCCCTTTTCACTTACATACTTGAAAAATACCTTGTCCGCTTTCTGCACTGCCTGTGCTGTTTTTTCCTCCATCTGAGCCTTAGCACTCTACAGTAATTGCTTTCCCTGCCTCCCTTTTGGTTCTCCTGATGCTCCTCTCTATATTCCTCTCTGTGTGTCTCCTTATACTTCCTGAATGCTAACTTTTTTGCCTATACTTTCCCAGGCACCTTTTTTGAGAACCGCAGTGATTTTTTTTTTCCTCCTGCTTTTGATTGCTTGTCTGATGCAGAGGTTTGTTGCCTTCTCTATTCCTTCTTTTAAATGTGCCCACTGTGCCTCCACTCCCCTCAAGTCCCCCCTTCCCCAATCGGCATCCTTGAGGCATTCCCCCATCTTTTTTAAAACTGTCTCTCCTGAAATCCAGGACCCTCACCTTTGTGTGATTCGATTGTCCTGCGGTACTGTCATTGAACCACACTGTGCAATGATCATTGATCCCCTGGTGGCTGCCCACTGTGAAGGCTTCAATACTGTCCCCACTGGTGAGCACAAGGTCCAGTACTGCCCCCCCTGAGTGGGCTCTCTTACTAGTTGCCTGAGGAATGCCCCCTGCAGAGAGTCCAGGATATTTCTGCTCCTAGCGGAAACTGCAGCTGGGATGCTGCAGTCTTCATCCGGCGGATTGAAGTCCCCCACCAGCAGCACCTCTCCCATGTTTGCTATCTTTTGGATAGTTTCCCTTAGAGCCTTATCCAACTGCACCCACTCCTCGTGTTCAAGGTCTGTAGATCATGCCAGTGTGAATAGTGGCTCCCTTTCCTGTTTCTGGGGTGACCCACAGTACCAACACCCCTTCCTGAATTCCCTACATCTCAGTAGGTTTTATGCTATCCCTCACATACTGTACAGAGCTACTCCCACCCCCTTTCTGTCTCACATTGTCTTTTCTGAACAGAGTGTATCCTGTTATGGCTATATCCCATTCATGGTTCTCATTGCACCATGACTTAGTAATGGTGACAATGTCCAGGTCAGTCAGGATATTTTGGGTGAACTATTGCAAAGTTAACAGCACCATGAAACACAAGCATCAAACCACCCGATCGCAGCCCACGAAAACAAAAGTTGTCCATTTGGGATCTCTCAAGCCATGCCTTTCCTGCACTGTTTTGTGAACATAATAAATCCTTTAGTTGTGTGTGGGGATTGGGCAGAGGTGGATCCAGGAATTGACAGAAGTGGGGGCACTTGGCTACAAAAAACAAACCTATGTAAGGGGGCCTGGAGGCATGCCTCCCCCAGGAAATTTTGAAAATATAGATGAGAAATGGTGCATTTTGGGCCCAGTTTCAGGGGCAAAGTGTTGATTAGCCCATCAGAAAACTGAGACTTTCCCCACATTAGTGTGGTTCAAAATAACCTACTTTTTACACCTGTGGGCATGAGCTCTGTAACTTTTTCTGTTCTGAAACTTTTTTCCTCTTAGCACTGCCAGAGCCAGGGTGATATGAGATGATTTTTCCCTCTTGCAGGGGTGTGTGGCGAGACACAGCAGTACACATCCAGAAAAAGAGGGGCTAAATCGGGGTAGGACATGAGTACAGTTAAATACTACAAAGCAATTTTTGGAAAACTGTGACAGTGAATGCAGATAATTCCATAGTCCATTTAGTGTACTGACCCCCCCCCAAAGAAAATGA
Organism: Neoceratodus forsteri; assembly: GCA_016271365.2. Lineage (NCBI taxonomy): Eukaryota > Metazoa > Chordata > Ceratodontiformes > Ceratodontidae > Neoceratodus > Neoceratodus forsteri. Next base: position 784,901,269 of record CM028133.1, read on the forward strand.
AAACTCTGCATTCATTATGCAGGAGTGAAAATTTCATTTGACTGTGATTGTATTAAACTAAAAAATATGATTTTCGACAGAAGACATGTAGATTATGGAACATAACATGATTCTGAAATTCGATTACTGCAGAAAACTAATTTGCATTTGCTGATCAAACCAATATTCACCCAGTTGTCCTAACAGCATTATTTTTAAAAGAAAAACAGATGTTAACCAGTGATGGCCAGTAATTTAAGTTAAGGTGCTTTGGCAACATGAGTCTGTGCACAAGTCAAACAAGCAAGTTAGAAAAAATACAAAACAGAGATCGGGCATTACAAGAACATGCCTGTGATCATTACATGCACTCAAGTCACCACCAGCCGCCTTTCCATAGTGTGCTCAGGTCCAGGTATAAGGTGGTGGCAAAATAGTAAGCAGAATAAATAACAAGCATTCATTTTTTTTTTTTACCATAATAAGTTTTTATTTTGTCAAAAAGAAATACAGTGCTACAAAAAAAGTAGGTAATAACATGACATGATAAAAGTTTCATCAGAATGGAGCTTGCAGAAAATTAACTGATCAGAGATATAGGGCCCCTTCTTACAGCTCACGGATAGCTGAGCTCTTAAGTTAACTGGTTAACTTTTCTTCAGGAATTCTATTATTCAGATGTCTATGGTCAACTTAATACCACTGTTACCATTTTCTTTTGTATTAACTATAACTTTCTATAACTAAAAATAATTAGCTAGCTATTTATACATTCATCTGTTTATACATGTTTTATTGCAGTACGGAAAATGATTATTTAATCACAAGCATTCATGTAGTATCTTTAGAGGAGTCCCAGTGAGGCCACACACAAATTAAAATATCCATACACAGAAATAAAAATATCCACTGTAATGATGTCCTAAGAGGCCTCACGCTATAGCGACAGCCTTTACAGCTCACCAAGGATTCAGAGTTTTTAAACAGAGATCAAGTTTCCGAGACTACCATAAGCCTGCTGCCAATAATATCAGGTTCAGTTAAAGCTGGCAATCTGTTGGACCTAAAATCCCAGTCAACTGAGAAGGAGTTTGTTTCCCACACTCTCCCATTCTAGCATTCATTGCATTAAACGCACATCAAGCGTTTGAAATCAGTCATGGTATATGCTACATCCCCCCAAATATTTAAGTGTTTTTTACCTTAAGGGTGAACAATTCTAATTTTAGATATTTACAACAATGTAAGCTTCTGTCAAAAAAGGAGCAGTTGGGGTTATAAAGGAATATCCAAGTTGAATCGGGTATGAATGGGATGCGGGCTACATTGTTTCAGTAGTCCTCATCCTAACAGTCCTCTGTCGAAAGCTGGGTTTCTAAAATATTAAAATGTTTTTTCACTCACAGACTCTGATCTGAGATTTCTGTTTTCACTAAGCCCAGTACTGTAGGTATATGATGTCTGCAAATGCAGAAACCATCAGCACAATTTCTGAAATTGGACAGTTTCAGCTTCTCAGACTATCCTGAAATTCAACAGTTCCAGTCCCTCAAAGCAGGAGCACTGCTTATTATTAACAGTGACAGTTCTTTTGGTGCTGAGTCGTATTTTAGATCGGGGTTTGGAAGTGGGTGTAGTCACAGTTTGCATATTAAAGCCTGTTGCCCACTGACCACTTCAGAACACTTTGAACACATGCTATAAAAGGTGAATGGAGTCTCTTTTCAATGTGGAACAGGTTATGAGAAACAAAACTTACCCAGACATGGAATTCAATTTCAGGACAAAATAAATAAATGTCTCACTTAACTTGTGACTATAGCAGCATTCAGAAGACTCTGGCAGCGCTTTGCTAATGAGAAACAGGTCGGGAGCCGGCAGAGGCCAGTCAGGAAATGGGCTAGCGGCACTTTCAGAGGGACAACCAGAGTGGAATTTGGAGGTAAAGTAAGTGGCAGCAGTATGGTTCAGGCAGTCCTGAGGGCAGTTCTTATACACCCGGACTGCTAGTATGCTGGCAAGAATGTAAAAAGAAAACATTCCTCAAGCCAGAATGGGCAAGGATTGGTCCAGCCTCCAGTGTCCACACTGTGTGCATGTGAAACACACAGGGGTGGAGTACTGCACCAAAACTGGGTTGTAAATTTCAGCTCTGTCAGCTCGAGCCGAGACCCACTGACACTGACCGGTGCCAACCTCTGCTTGTTTTACGATATATGCAGCTGGTATGTGTCTTCCCCCACATAATGTCTGTTGCTTGTCTTTGAATTATGCTGGGGAAGATTAGAAGACCCATACCAGGGTTCATTCAGTTTCTTCAAAAAAAGACTGACTGGCTTATCCAGGGGTGTCGCGTGCCCCGCCTCATGAAAGGTTAGTGCATCACTGCATGAATCTGCTGCTGGGGGGGGGGGTGAAGAGCTGGCAAAATAAATATAGTATGCTGCAGATAGTGGTGGTGGTGGCACTGGTGGTATTTTTTTTTTGGGGGGGGCTTCTGTTGTTATAAAATGATTATGAGTGAGAACAGTAGCACAGAGCACAGCAGGCATATGGACCAATACAGTGTGAAGGTGTGCCCTTTAACTCTTACTGTGCTGCAGACTGCTATATTAGTCCAGAATTCCTGTATGTTCTAATTTTGTTGGTAGCCTAAGGGTTAAAGCTTTCCTTACATTGGTGTTACTGTAATAACACAGCAGTTTAACACAAAATCATGGAGGACATCATTTTTTAAATATTACTTATCATTTTTGGGGTCCTTCTTTATTATACGAAAGTAAACTTGTCTGCCCATTTTATAAGTGCAGTTTTCTCACTCTTAAGTAAGTGCTATTGGTGGCATACTGTCTCCCTGTGGAATTTACAGGAAATTTTTCAAGTCATTTTTTTTTCCCTGTCAGCTAGCCTTGTACCTGAAGAAAACAAGCATTTGTCAATGCCGAACATCTGCTTGTAGCATTTAGAAACATAGATTTTGATGGCAGATAAGGACTGCCTGACCCACATAGTCTGCCCAGTTCCCTACCTACTTAAACTCCAGATCTTAAATGATTAACGGCTTATCCTTTCTTTCCTATCACTAGGGTTGCCTTCTGTCTATCCCATGCATTCTTGAACTCGCCAATCGTTGTAGCCTCTACGACCTCTGCTGGGAGGCTGTTCCATGCATCCACCATCCTTTCTGTGAAAAAATAGATCCTTAAATTACCCCCCCCCCCCCAGCCTCATATTGTGACCCCTTGTTCTGGCACATCTCTTTTTTTTTTAAAGATGCTGCCATCGTGGACCTTGTTGATTCCCTTGAGGTACTTGAATGTCTCTATCACATCCCCCCTCTCCCTCCTTTCCTCCAGGGTATACATATTGAGGTCTTTCAGTCTTTCCTCATATGTTTTCTGGTGTGTTCCTTTCACCATTTTTGTTGCCCTTCCCTTGACTGCCTCCATTCTGTCAATGTCCTTCCAGAGATGTGGTCTCCAGAACTGAACATAGTATTCCAGATGTGGCCTGACCACCTGTCTATACAGTGGCATCACCACCTCCTGTTTTCTCCTTATGACCCCAGCATCCCTACAGTCCTCCCAACTGCCATTTCACATTGCTTGGCCACATGCAGGTCATCTGTTATGTTTACCTCCAGGTCCCTTTCCAGTTTTGTTGTTGTTAGTACCCCCCATTCTGTATTCCTCTCCAGGATTCCTGTGGCCCAAGTGCTTGACTTTCCACCTTTTTACATTGAATTAAAGCTGCCACAATCTTGACCACTCCTCCAATTTGCCTAGGTCTCTTCTCATTTTTTCCACCCTGTTTGGAGTGTCTACCCTATTGCAGATCTTGGTGTCATCCGCAAAGAGGCTTCCCTTCCCTTCCAGCCCCTCCGCAATGTCACTGATGAAGACATTGAAGAGGACTGGCCCCAGAACCAAGCCCTTTGGCACCCCACTTGTCACCCCTCTCTCCTGGGATTGAACTCCATTTACCACCACCTTCTATGTCCTGTTGCTCAGCCAATTTCGGACCTAGTGTATCACCTTGGGCCCTACTCCCAGACTGCGCAACTTGTTTACTAGCCTCCTGTGTGGGACGGTGTCAAATGCCTTGCTAAAATCTAGGTAGACCATGTCCACCGCCCCTTCCTGATCCACCACCGTTGTTAACCAGTCTTTCTGATGTGAATCCATGTTGCCTCAGGTCTTGTGCTCCACTAGCATCCAGGTATGCCACAATCCTTTCCTTTAACATGTATTCCATGATTTTCCCCACCACTGAGGTCAAGCTGACCGGCCTGTAATTTCCAGCCTCCACTTTGCTCTCACTTTTATTTAGTAGTACCATATTTGCCCTCCTCCAGTCCTTTGGTACCACTCCCTTCTCTAGTGATATGTTAGATAGGGCTGTCAGTGGTGCCCCTAGTACCTTCCTGAGTTCTTTCAGTATTCTGAGATGCATCCCATCTGGTCCCAACCTTTAAGACTCTCTCCTCTGTGAATGGACTGGTGTCCACCCCCCCCCCACCATGTGTGTGTTTACCCCCTAATTGTGGTCCCTCCCTTTCCTTTGTAAATACTGAGCAGAAGTATTCGTTTAGAATTTTTGCTTTTCTAGGTCCCTCTGCACAGTCCCCCCCACCCTTATTCAACCTCACAATCCTCCATTGGTCTTTTCCTTTCCTGATATACCTGAAGAAGATTTTGTCACCTTCTTTTACTGATTTTCCTATCCTTTCTTCAGTTTGCGCCTTACACACCTGACTGCTTTCCCCACCTCCTTCTGCTTCGCCTGGTACATTTCCCTGTCTCCCTCCCTCTGTGTTTCCTTGTACGTTCTGAACACCTGTTTTTTGTTCCTAACCTTCCCTGTCACTTCTTTTGAAAAACCATAGTGTTGTTTTCTTTCTTTTCACTTTGTTTACTAGCTTTTCACAGAGGCTTGTTGCCTCTGCTATGGCTCCTTTAAGTTTCTCCCACTGTTCCTCCACTCTCCCCTCCTCCTCTTTCACCAGGATTCTCTGCAGGTGCCCCCCCCATTTTTGCAATGTCTGCCCTCTTGAAGTCCAGGACCTTTACTTTTGAGTGGCTTGACTCTACTACTGTCTTCACCATAAACCACACTGTATAGAAACATAGAATTTGATGGCAGATAAGGACCGCTTGGCCCACCTAGTCTGCCCATTTCTCTACCTGATGGAGAAGCTGTAGATTATAGTTAACCAACAGCTTACTTCCTCCTACCCACCACTAGAATTGCTTTATGTCTGTCCCATGCATTCTTGATTCTCCCACTGTTCTTGACTCCATGCATCCACAACCCTCTCCATGAAAAAATACTTTCTAACATTACCTCTGAGCCGTCCCCCTCTATCTTCAAATTGTGCCCCCTTGTTCTTGCACATCTCTTTTTCTGAAAGATGCTACCCTCTTGGACTTTGATAATTCCCTTGAGGTTCTTGAAAGTTTCTATCATGTCCCCCCTCTCCCTCCTTTCCTCGAGGGTATACATATTAAGCTGCTTTAGTCTGTCTTCATATGTCTTCTGGTGCAGACCCTGCACCATTTTGGTTGCCCTCCTCTGAACAGCCTCCACTCTGTCTATGATAGAAACATGATAGAGAACAGTATGGTGATCACTGGACCCTAGATGGCTGCCCACAGATAGATCTGTTATTCTGTCACCATTTGTAAAAACCAGGTCTAGTATTGCTCCCTCCTGTGTGGCCTTCTTCACCAGCTGTCTGAGGCACGATCATTCCAGGGCATCCAAGATGTCGCTGCTCCTGGTAGTGGCGGCTGCATATGTGTTCCAGTTAACATCTGGCATGTTTAGGTCCCCCACCAGCAACATCTCCCTTTTCTCTGCCATTTTGTGTATGGTTTGCACTAATACCCTGTCTGTTTCTTCCCCCTGTGCAGGAGGTGTGCAGACAACTCTAGTGTGGATGATGGTGCCATTTCCCGTCTCTAATGCGACCCATAGTGCATCTTCCCCTTCCTGTCTTCTCCCTAACTCCATTGCCTTGATTCCCTTTCTGATGCATATAGCCCCCTTTTGCCACCCCGTCTCTCCTGAAGATTGTGTACCCTGGTATGATAACATCCCAGTCATGGTTTCCTGTGTACCATGTTTCAGTGACAGCTGTGCGCGTGTTTAATACTGATACTGCGGAGGAGGAGGAGGACAGACTTTGAGGGGCAGCTACCTGCACTCTTAACAGCAGCCACCAGAGCAGTAAAAAAAATCATGACCACAGCAGCCTATTTATTTTAATTTAATAAAAGAGCTGCAGATTCACCATTATCAAGCATAGCAGCCAGCCAGTCCCAGGTCTAGCCAGCACAGTAGCCATGGGCTGGATTTTCAGACTGCTAGCAGGTGTGACTTTGCCAGCAAGTGTGCCCCTTTTTTGAGAGGTAAGTTTGTGGGTTCATTTTGTTTGTTTGTTTTGTTTCTGGTTTGGGGCTGTATTTTCTCAGAGATCTGACCCTGGCCTTAGGCTTTTTTTTTTTTTTGGGGTATTTCTTTTTTCTCCCACAGGGGTCCCAGCCAGCCTCATCGTCCTTGCATCCCCTGTGATCCGGCCGCCGTCTGACCTGCGACGTCTCCTACTGAGGGCAATCACCGATTACCCCTCAGCTTACCCCCCATGGTGGGGGTGGTGGGGTCGATCAACTCCCCCACCACACAACAGATCCACTCACGGTGGTCCCTCGGAGCGGCACAGGACATCGCGGATGGCCATCAAGCCGCAACAGCTGGGCACCCCTCCCCTTTTTCCATGTTCTGTTGGAGGCAAGGCTCACAATGCCGACAAGGGGTCTCTGCGCACATCCACACCCAGTGCACTGCTGCCGCCCCGCCTACCACCCCATTCTACCAGGCCAGACGGCTGACACCCAGCCTCCATAAGTGTCAGACTTACGTCGGACACTGTACCCAGACCCACCCCGGGAGAGGAGAGCAGTCCATAGGATGCTCGATCCACTCCCTCCCATGCCGACCCCTAGCAGCCTGAGCTCGCTCCTGAATCCGGGTTGCTGGCGTGGCATGAGGTAAGACGTCCAGCACCTCAACCCTCAGCGCCACCGGGCCAGCCTCTGGCCTTAAGCTTTTACATCTGAGCCCCCTTCTCCAAACTGGACTGGACTGACTGTCTGACATGATAAAAAAGCCTTACAGTGCAGTTGACACCTCCAGGAGAACTGTAGCGAAACATAATATTTAGACATAGTTCAGCTTGTATTTTACATTAGTTCTGTATTTCTCCTCCCAATTATTTATCATTGAGGTCATTTGAATGAAAACAGGATATTTGCTTGTGAAGAGTTCAACTGTTCCTGTTGCTTTCTCCCTACCTGAGGTCATAATGCACGGCTTGTGACATCACAGTTACTGCCATGGCAACAGAGTGTGATGTTACAACAGAGAATTATGACTTGAAGTAGGGAGAAAGCTATAAAGACAAATGAACTCTAAGGGATAAATATCATGCATTTATGTAAATTTTCTCTGTAATAAATAATGGGGAGGAGAAATATGTAGAATATATATGGAATGCAAGCTAAATTGTGCCGAAGTATTATGTTTTTCAAAGTTTTCTTTGAGGCGTCAGCCGCTCTTTAAGCAGCCTGTCATCAACGGCACAGAGCTGAATCAACTGAAACTGAGTGACGACACAGTGGGGTGGGAGGCAGGGAGGAATCCTATCTCCAATCTCTCTCCAACAACAGACTGAGGGAAGATGCATCGGTCGGATGGCGAGGAGCAAGCTCGGATTTAGACTGACCTCATGGTTCTTTCTTCAGGGTTATGACAGGATTCAATCTGAGCAGTGTGAACCACTGCACAGAGAAGGAAGGTGGTGTTGCCACTGTATCACTCACTAGTGAGACCCCACCTCGATTACTGTGTCCAGTTCTTGATGCCGCACCTCAAAAAGGACATTAACAGAGTGGAAGTTGTGCAGAGGAGGGCTACCAAAATGATGCAGGGGTTGCGTGAGGTGATAGACAGACAGGAGCAAGGAGAAGTTACTGTGCAGCAAAGTGATGGAGCAGGGTGGGTGCCGATGACTTGTCACACTGTCTTTTTTTACTCAATGCACACAGTGAAGGGGAGGGGTGATTTGACTGAGAGGGAGTTAGTGCACAGATTGTCGTGCCAAACAGTGGGGGATGGAGAGGTACAACAGTGCAGGACATGCATTTTTAAATTCATGTATCAAACAGAAAACAAGTATGTTTCTTCACAGCCAATTGATTTTTTAAAAATCTTTAGTGCAAATTCCTTTGGTATCAGGGATAAGGTCTGCGTGTGTATGTTGGTCTGTGCTGGTGCATAACTGATACTGACAATCTGCAATTGTCACAGGTGAAAAGATAAGAGTGAATTAATTGAAAACATACATTCATATAGCCCAGGTCTCCTTTCATGTGCTTTGAAACCCCCGACTATGTTTACAAAAATGACTTTAACAACTCGCAAAGCTACTCACTCAAAAATCTACTTGATATCTTGATGCCAAGTTTTTTGTTAGCTAGGGGAGAGATCCCTCGCCATCACCAACCATCACTGTACATACATTACCCTATGAGAACTCTTAACAGCCATTCTCACAGTCCTAGCCATCGTTATGTTTCCTACGTACACTGTACCAACTCACACCTACATCCACATTCATATCCCTTGCTACCTCCCCTACTTTTACCATAATTCACACCCCTCTTGGCACCAGTTACACTTTCACTTATCTTCCTCCATTTAGTGGACCTATACCAAGAGGTGCCCTATACACAGATTGCTTGTAAAATTTGCCTCACTGCAGCACACCTTTTCAGATGCTGGCCCCATGCAGTTTTCATGAATGTGAATCATAGAAACTCACTCTTGCACAATTTCTTATGGAATACTATTAATTATACAATGGCAAGAAAGAATGCTGACCTGTGATTGGTCAGTCTGGGACTGGACCTGTGATGTTATCCCAGTACAACATCACGGGTCTAGTCCCAGCACACCGATGACCACACCAATGGTCATCAGAATCACTACATGCAGCCCGTATAGATTCCTGCTTCACAGTCAGCTCCCTTGGTCAGGTCTGTGTTTCCCATCAATTTGTGACTGTTTCCCCATCTGTACTCTGCCCTTAGTTCAGTGTCCCCACTTAATTTTTTCCCCAAATCTCAGTGTTTTTTCCATCCAAACGTGAAATGAAGCCAACACGCTAATCGCGGCTCGCTGACTGACAGCACCATGATCAAGACTAGCACATGCGCAATCATAAACATCGCTCACTCAATGAAACAGGTGTGATACTGTATTCAGTTAAAAGCCATGGTGACTATCTCCATTAACCAAGATTCCTGTCCTGGACCTCACCTTTTTCTCCACACTGATGTCCAGTAAAATAAAATAAAGCTACAGACAGTCCCTCTCTCCCGGTCTGCTTGAGGTCCCGACTTCAGTGTCACTGCACATCTGCACTACCCTATTCCACTGATCACTTGAGTGAAGGAAAAAAAAAAACAGAAGAGCAACGTCTTTACAACAGGCAGATACCATCTCTACACTGTCTCTCTGAGTAACACTAGAGGGGAAAAAGCAAAAGGACAAGGGAGGCACAAGGGTCCGAAAGACAGAGCCACAAAGACAGACATATAAGGAACTACAGGGAAACCATTTAGGGGGCAGCGCCACCTGCTGCACAAAACAGGAACTGTGGACTTTTTTTTCAATAAGTATACTTATCCAAACAAATTTTTTTTTTTTTTTAAATTAATATTTTAAACAAGTTTTCCCATTTTTTTGTTCCTAAAACAAAATGAATCATTGTATAATAGCATATCGGACTCAGGTGTGTGTTGTGCTGGGATAACGTCATGCATGGGGTATTGGATGCACTCGGCCTGCGGCCTCGTGCCCAGCCACCCCAGGCATGATGTTATCCCAGCACAACACACACCCTTGAGTGCATTATAGCTTAAATAGCAGCTGCATGTATGCCATATTGTAATTTGCTTTATACTGAGAAGATTGCAATTAGAAGGTGGTGTATCCAGCAAATTCAGTTTTGTATTCAGTATCACAAAAATTCTGCCCCCCCCCCAGCTTGCTTACTCTCTGCTTGTTCTCCTAACTTGACCCTGCGATGCCATATGCTTGAAGCACTGGGGTAGCGAGGCATGCTGTTCAGAGCCTTGCCTTGCTAATGTTTACTATGTCCTAACTTCTTTGCCTGTTGTGCTCTTTATTGTTTTATAACCTCCTCTGTCCATCCCCCTTTTAATGCCTCCACACTACTGTACTGAGACCATCTTTTTCTTGTGCTTCTTTACCTCTCTGGCATTTTTAGGGACACCACAGTGTGCCCCCAGCACTGGAAACACTTCATGATTTGGCAAGAGTACCTTCACCAGATGGCCTAACTTCATCTTCCCAAACACAGAAACTGGTGACAAATAAAGACTGAGGGTCCATCGAATCTGCCCGTAGTGGAAGTGAATAAGAACTTCCCAGAGGAAGAACATCTCTCATCCATCCTAAATTTACCCCCACTCCCACTACCGCAAACCTCCAACTGTGCTCCCTTGTGAATGCATCCCTATTTCTAATCAATAGCTCTTCACTATTCACTCTATTTATGCCCATTAAAAACGTATAGATCTCTTATCAGGTCCCCACTCTCCCTTCTGGTCTCCAGCAAATACGTGTTCAGAGACTCCAGCTGTTCCTCATAGGATTTGCCCTGCTAGCCCTGGATCATTTTGGTGACTGTTCACTGCACTGACTCCAGCCAGTCTACTGTATGTCCTTTCTCAGATGAGGACTCCAGAACTGGGCACAGTATCCCAAATGAGGCCTTACTAGTGATCTGTATATAGGTAGTATCACTTGCCTTCTCAGATCACCAGCAGTTTGCATTCCACCCTACCCAGAAATCAGTGGCTGTCTACAATATGGGCAGCAAATACATGCTCAGAGCCTCCAGCTGAACCCCTTATTGTAGGTGGCATGACGTTCTCATTTTCGTAGGGGTTTTATATGCCTCCCCGAAATCCTCCCTCATTCCTTTCTCCTGCATCTCCACAGTTTCTACCCTTACATCTGCAGGTGAACTTATCCTACTTGGTGACTTTAATCTCGACTGGCTCTCCCCCTTGTCACTTAATTCATATAACCAGATCGAAGCTCTAAACCTCACCTATCTGATCAAACAGCCCACCCGTCCTAACCTCAGATCTAATACTCATTCCGTACTGGACTGAGTGCTCTCGACCCATCCCCACCGTATCTGCACTTCTAGTATCTTACCCAATGCACTGAGTGACCACTGCCCACCCTTTTGCATTAGGAAGTCTCACCCCCCCAAAATATATGCAGTACTGCCCTTTCAAATCCCCTGACATGAGTAAACTACTCCATGACCTGACTTGGTCAAACTGGTCTCCTGTCTTCTCCTCCCTCTCAGTTGACATTGCCCTCGCTCACTTCATATCCATCTTCTTAAAAGTCTGAGATGCCCATATCCCGCTTAAAACTAAATGAGTAAAATGCAACCACCATCCCTGGATCACCCCTGATATTTTGGCCATCTGCAGAGAGTGTGATCACACTTGGGGCCACTTTAAATCCTCAGGTAACTAGGCCTCCCTACAAGCCTTTCTTGCCCTCCACAACAGTTGTACTAACAGTATCCACCGTGACAAATCTGACTTCTTTAAGACACACTTGCACCCTTCAAATAGTACCCCTTCCTCCTTCTGACAGGATCTCTGCTTGCATCTGAACCCCCTACTAAATCCCCTCCTCCCTCTATTCGCATGTCAGATTCTCTAATCTCTGACCCCTCCCTTGTTGCTGAGGCCCTAAATAAGTTCTTCACATCCTGTGCCATGCCCCAGGAGCCCCCTGCTTCTCCACCCTGCACCCTCCAACCCCCGTCACACATGCCAGGTTTTCACCTATCACTAATTTCACTGTCAGAAGTTCTAAGAGCTCTAGCTTCGCTTAACCCTTCTAAGTCAAGTCCCAATGGCTTGCATCCTCGGCTCCTCAAAATCTCGACCTCCTCTATTATTACCCCTTTAACCTTCATCTTAAATCTTTAATTCTCCACAGCTTGGATTTCTACCACAGTCCTCCCCCTCTTCAAAGGTAGTGATCCCACTGTCTCTGGAAATTACCGTCCCATTTTCTTTCTCCCCTCCCTCACCAAAGTCCAAGAGTCCCTTATTCTCTCAAGGCTCAATGAATTCCTTCTTGCTTCCTACACCCTCTCACCATTCCAATCATGCTTTAAGAAATTCTACTCTACCTCCTCCTCCCTCTTACACTCTACTGATGCAATTAATTCTGCTATGGACCTTGGCCAGATCACCTCGGCTATCTTCATTGACCTGGCCAAGGCCTTTGACTCTGTTTTCCATCCTCTTCTACTAAATAAACTATGCCTTGTATGCCTTTCCCTTGCCTCCATGTCCTGGTTCAGCTCCTATCTTACTGGCCGTCCCCAGCTGATCTCTATTACAATGTCCTATCCTCCTTCCTCCTCATCCTTGTAGGTGTGCCTCAGGGATCTATTCTTGGGCCTGTTCTTTTCTCCCTCTTTATTAACGATCTTCCCTCAGTCTGCTTCCATGCCAATATTCACATGTATGCAGATGATACCGTACATTTGCTGTCCGGCCCATCCATCCAAGCCATCCAACCCCCCTTCAAAGCAATCTCATAACGGTCATAGCCTGGTTCCATGCCAACTTCGTAAAACTAAACATAAAAAACCCCGTAGCCATGACCTTTGGATCTAAACAAAAACTCGCCAAGCTTCCCACTCTCCCAGTCTTCTTCCCTGCTGCCAACACCCCTCTAGACAACATCCTCAACAACAATTACCTAGGGGTCTGGCTCGATCCCTCCGTTGACTTCTCTTCTCACTTTAGTGCTCTACACTCCAAGCTGCGCCCTAAACTTGGGCTACTTTACCACCACAAAAGACAGTCTCTTTCCCTGTAAGACGCAATCTCATGGTTAAATGGATCCCTCCCAGTTCTTGACTACAGGGGCATAGTTTACAGTGCTGCCCCAGCCACCTCCCTTGCCAAACTTGACGTCCTGTTTCACGCCTTCTGTAGGTTCGTCTCTAACTTCCCCTCCTTAACTCACCACTGTGACCTATACTCCTCCATTTCCTTCCAATCCCTCACTCAGAGACGCTTCTTACACTATTCCAGTTTCATTGCTAAATACTGTTTTGGAACCCTTCCACCCTGCCTTGCTTCCCTCCTTAATCCAGCTAACCCCTCACCCTGCAACTCACAGTCAAACTGTGCCCGCACCTTTTCTTTCCCACGTGTACGCACATCAGCTGGCAAACTTTCTTTCTTCTGTAGACTTCCTTTCCTCTGGAATAGTGTTCCCTCCAAATCCGTCTTTCTCCCTCCTTCCCTTCCCTGAAATGCCTACTGAAACCAACCCTCGCTACTTCCTGTGTCTGCTCTCCTTCCTAGTACTCACTTGCCTCTGCTTCTTTGTCCCCCTCTCCACTTGCTGCAATTCTCTGTATATAATCAATGTGAATATTGTTTTGAATATACAAGATATTTCTTTAATGTATAAAGCATTCTCTTTTATTATGTAACATTTCTACTTTTTGTAACAACTTTGCTATCAGTGTTGTATTATCAATTTCTGTATTTTAGTCCTCTGTACCCCCTCCCCCAGGTTGCACCTGGAAACGAGCTTCTGCTCATGGTGCCTTTCCCAGTTACCAATTTTGAAATAAATAAATATTGTGCACACACACAATCAGCTTAGTATGTCTTTCGAGGTAAAACATTTGAAATGTATAAATAAAAACGCGGTAAGATGCTGGTATCATAAATTACTTGTATGCAGTAAGCAGAATGATCCTAGATACATTCCACATTTTTCCACTGACAACCACATTTATAGCAATTGAAAAAAAGCCCATGAAGTACCTCTCAACATAAGGCAGAGTCCCCCCCCTTCCCCCCACACAGGCTGAAACCCATATTGTAGGTGGCACAACCTTCTCATTTATAGTTTTATTTTATGCAGTGCCCACAAGAGTGTTTGGACATAGTGACACTACTTTAAACTAATGATCTTACTTCGAGAGGGCTCTTGTAGTGGTAATAACTTTGAGGACTGCACCCCCTGGCATCAGGACCATAGGGAATCTTTAGCTAGCAGTGTCTGGCAGGGGATCACCCACCCGACATCACGTGATGGATGTCAGCGTGACCCTATATAGTGGACAGTCTCCACACCTGCCTTCCAGTTCTTTCCCGCCATCAACCTGAGCACGTCTGACCTCGCGCAGCTCATAATTTGCAGTTTGACTGCTTTCTTCGGATGAGTATCCATTTTTTCATGTTATTTTGAGTTTTATTTGAGGATTTGTGCATGTCATCGCTGTCTTACGCCGAAAGTTGCTTAAAAATAAGGTGTTTCAAGTGCGCCAGCTAGCTCGGCAGAGCGATCTCCCAATCCCTCTGTCTTTTCTGCCTAGGTCCGGAGCAGAAGGTTGAGGATTGTGAGGCCTGTTCCAGCTTCAACCAGGCCACACAGAAGCATCACCCGCAGGCCCTTGAGGCCCATTTGTAAAAGCAAAAAAGACCACGATGTAAAAAGAGCTCCAGAAATGCAGAAGCACTTCCTCCTCTCCAACTGATACCTCCAGGTACAAGAAGAAGAGGACAAAGAGAAACATCTGGACCTGGCCGGGTCCTCCCCATGGCTGCCCTCAGTTGAGCGGCGGTCTTCTTGCTCAGGGAAGTCAGCCACTGCATTCAAGCCCGCCCCACCACAGGAGCAGTTCTTGGCCCTCCTCCCCACCGCCACTGGTCACAGTGGCTGCAGGCACCTCTGCTACAGCAGCTCTTAGGCACCTTTCCACCAGCAGGTCTAAGTTGCCTGGCAGCGCTGATAAGATCCAATGAACGCCTGGCCCAGACTGTGACGCCAGGCTCTGGAGGCTCCAGGGCCTGCCTGGAATGGTCAGTAAGTTGGGTGTCGGTTCTTAAGATGTCCACCTGACCAACCTGGTCAATAAACTGGGTGTCGGTTCTTCCGATGGCCTTCTTCTGACTTCAGCCTGGCCATCCCGGTCGATAAGTTGGGTGTTGGTTTTTTCAACGTCCAAGTGACCAATCTGGATGTTGCCGGATTTACCACAGCTTTTCCCAGTTGGGTCCCTCCACCAGGTCACCCCCTCCTCCACTGTGGAAGAGCTTCCTCCATCCTCCCAAGAAAAGGGGCACGGAGGATGGGGGTCATCGGTCAGGTGGTGTCTTTCCCTGCTCACCTCCAGATCTGACGTTGGACGTCCCAGGTAACCCTTGGGCCCCCTTCTGCCATTTTTTCCAATGGAGATACTGACACTGATGCTAGATCTACCACCTGCCGGTCCAGCATTAGACCCAGTTTTTCTGGGTCCATCAAGGTCAGGTTTGAGGCACCCTCAGGGTACTCCTTCAGGCCCTCTGGCACCACTGTCGGGTCCTCCATCAGGCTACCCACCATCAGGCTACCTGACATCACATTTTCCAACATAAACTCCAGTGGGCTACCTGCCATTGGGATACCAGATGCTAGGGTATTCACCCGCTTATCCTCCACCAGGTAACCTGGTGCCCACTTACCATACACCAGGTTACCCAGTGTCCGGGTTTCCTATGGGATACCCGCCCACCTACTAGCCTCCTTCGCTTCATCCTCAGCTTCAAGCGGGCTTCCAGGCTATTTTACAGTCTTGGTGGTCAGAGACCTAGGCTCAGCTCATGGCAGAGCTGGACAGCCACCACCCCCAAGGGACATTACCTGTGGTCTGTCCGACCAGACATCCAGGCCTGCTCCTACACCGGACTGATATCAGCCGACATTGGGCCAACAGAAGGAGCCTTCATCAGGGCGGGTGCTAGGTACAACCCCCCTGACATCTGGGAACCTTCCCGTCCTGACATCAGGTCCTTGGACTCGGATCCAGACTCGGATTCTGATTCCTCTTCTTCCTCCTCCACGTCATGGTGGAACCCCTCCCCACCACCACCACCACCAGAGGAGCCTCAGCCTAGGAAATCCCCTAAATCTTCTCCCAAGGACCCTTCTTTTGCAGACCTCCTCAAGACAATTACGGAGGTCTATGTTTGGAAGTCCAGTGCTCAAGATCCTAAGCACCAGAGGCTGGTGGAGCATTTGGATATGCCGTCCTCACTCTTCCTTGGTTTTAGAGCCACATGAGGACCTGGCATCCACTATTTGGATGATGCCCTCTTCTGTTCTGGCAGTAGCTAAAAAGGCTGACCAGACATATAGGACACCAGAGAGAAAAGCTCACCTTAGTGTCCACCCAAGGCGGACTCGATTGTCATCGCAGCAGCTCATGATAGGTCATCTAAGCCGAGACACATGAGCACCTCTCCTCCTGATAAGGAGTTGAGACAGCTGGACCAGTTCAGGAGGTAGTTCTATTCCTCCTCAATGTTTGCCATGCATGTATCCAAGTCCAAAATCATTCTGGCTGACTTCATTAGGTCCTGCCAAGGTTGCCTGTCAGCATTCTTTAAGGGCCACCTATGATGCCGTGGATTCTTCAGCCAGGGGCGCTGCTGTGGTGGTTAGCCACAGGAGGTTTTCCTAACTTAGGGTTTCTGGACTGGCGCCGGATGTACAGGTAGCCATCCAGGGTGCTTCCTTCAGGGGCTCCATCCTCTTTGGAGGCGATGCCCAAGACATCATCACCAGTCTGCAGGATAAGGTCAAGGCCCTAAGGTCAGTCCACACAATGTACTGCCCTAAGTTTCAGGCCAAAAAGCCTTTTCATCACCAAGCAAAGTGTCAAACGAAGCAGCAGCAGACAGCCAGACAGCAGCCCAAATGTCGGGCTCTGTCAGGTACAGCCGCTCCTCCTGTAAAAGCTCAAAGAGCCTCCGTGGTGTCTCTTCCTACCCCCCTCCCTTGACCTACTGTCCTCCCTCCCTCCTCCCTGCCCCTTGGAGGAGCCGGTGGGCAGAAGGTTCGCCAGTCATCTGCTGGGATTGCAGGCAGTCACCACCGACTTGTGGATCCTTCAGTTAGTTGGACAGGGCCACACTCTGGAGTTTCTAAAGAAACCCCCAGACAGGCCCCCAGTAGTGTCCCACTTTCCAAAATTGTACATTCCTCTCTTGAGGGAAGAAATCATGGCTTTGTTACAAAAAGAAACAACAGCGCCTGTTCCATCCAGCAAGGTAGGAAAGGGGTATTATTCCCACTTCTTCTTGGTCCCAAAAAAAATGAGGGACTTGCGCCCCATTCTACACCGCAGCACTTTAAACCTGTACATGGAGTACAAACGGTTTTGAATGCTGACCTTCCCAGGTCTACTGCCCCATCTGCATGAGGGACACTGACTCTGTGCCCCGGATATGCAAGATGCCTACCTACATATCCCAATCTTTCAGGCCCATCGTCAGTACTTCCAGTTCGCTTTTCGGGGGAGCAGTACCAGTTCAAGGCCCTCCCTTTGGCCTGTCTTTGGCACCTCGGGTATTTACCAAGTGCCTGGCAGTAGTGGCAGTGGCCCTGAGGCAACAGGGTCACTTTGTGTTCCCCTACCTCGGTGACTAGCTTCTGTCAGCTCTGTCTAGGGAGCAGCTGGAACTTTCCCTCTCAGCTACCCTGGAACTCTTTATGCAGGTTGGGATCACTGTCAACCTCTCCAAATCCCAACTTGGCCCTTCCCAGCACCTCCAATTTATTGGAGCAGTGATGGATATGGCCCAGGGCATAGCTTTCCTTGCTTTGGACAGGGTGGAAACATTGCAGAGGCAGGTCTCGGCCAGGTCGGTTTTTCGACTGCTCGGCCTTAGGGCAGTGGCCAGTCCCACTGTTCCTAACCAGGCTTCACATGCGGATTTCACAGTGGGTGCTCAGAGCACAGTGGGATCAGAGGTTGGACAACCTGAACCACATGGTCATGGTCTCCAGTTCAATGCAGTGGGATCTTCTATGGTGGCAAGATCTCAACAACCTCACCAAGAGGGTCCCCTTCCATTCCCTTCCTCCCACCCAGACCCTGACCATAGATGCATCAGGGATGGGTTGGGGAGCCTACAGTACCTTGAGAACCACAGAACTCAAGGGCTGTGGTCTGTGTCAGAGCTCTCTCTGCACATAAATGTGTTGGAGATGAGGGCAGTGTTATATGCCCTTCAGGCTTTCCAGCACTTGCTCCACCAGAGCGCATTATTAGTCCAGTTGGACAATATGTGTGTAGTCTGGTACCTCAACAAACAAGGAGGCACTCGCTCATATCCCCTCTACTGGGAGGTAGTGCAGGTGTGCAGTTGGGCAGTTCTGCATCAAATTCACCTCACAGTCGTTCATGTTCCAGGTATGCAAAATGTCCTAGTGGACAGTCTTAACTACACCAAAGTAAGAGCCCACAAGTGGGAGCTCAAGCAAGAGGTGGTCAAGCACATTTTCGACCTGTGGTGTCATCCAGAACTGGACCTGTTCACCTCCTCATACAATGCAAAACTAGACAGGTTTTGCTCACTTGCTCCCAGGCATGGTGTTTTTAGGCGAGACACACTCTCTTTCTCTCTCTCTCTCTCTGCTGGACAGGGAGGTTTTTGTACGCCTTCCCTCCCTTTCCAGTTCTGCAGAGGGTGCTGCCCAAGCTTCAAGCGGAAGGGGCTCACATGGTTCTGATTGCCCCATTTTGGCCTCGCCAAGTTTGGTTTCTGCTTCTGTAGCAGCTAACAGTGGAACCTCCAGTTCCCCTGCCTATCTCTCATGATCTTCTGACTTAGGAGAGGGGCACGCTGGTCCATCCGAGGCTGAAATCCTTTCATTTTCATGTGTGGCATCTCAGGACATAGCTGCTTCATGATTTGGAGTTTCATCCAGAGTGGCGCAGGTCCTGGTAGAGGCTAGAAAGTCTTCTACTAGGACTACCTATGTCATGAAGGGGAAGCATTTCTCCATTTGGGCCACCTTGAAGGGTTGGAACCCTTTTTCATGCCCCTTTCCTCAAGTCGTGGAGTAGCTCCTGCACCTATATGACCTGGGTCTGAGTTACTCTTCCCTGAATGTCCACCGGTCAGCTGGTTCTGCCTACCACACCATGGTGGAAGGAAAAACTGTGGCTGAACTGGAGGGTTCCATAACCTTCTTGAAAGGACCTTGCGACCTTAATTTTATTTTGGAAAAGCTGACCTGCCTCCGTTCAAACTGACTGGTTCTTGTAATATGCGCTATTTGTCTTGGAAAGTACTCTTTTTAGTGGCAGTCATTTCTGCTTGAAGAATTTCTGAGCTTCAGGCCCTGATGTGTAAGGAGCCTTATTTAATTTTTCATAGAGAATGGGTGGCCTTGCGGACCAACCCTCAGTTTTTACTGAAGGTGGTTTCAGCATTTATTTTGAACCAGTCAATTCAACTGCCAGTGTACTACCCCGAGCATTCCAATTGGGGGGAGGTGATTCTGCATTCCTTGGATGTGCATAGAAGAAAAAATTACTCACCTTAGTAATGTTGTTTCTTCTAATGGAGTCTTGCTATATTATAGACATTAGCAGTTTGTTCCAGCTCTAGAACTGCCCCGGAGTGAAATGGTTAAAACCATTCCAAAATAGAATTTTGGCACGAGAGCAGCTCTATCTGTGTCATTTCAAACTTGAACTGTCAGATCTTTATGAGCCAAACTCACTAAGGTCTGTGTGAAGCTGTAACCTACACTAGCCAAATGGCTACCTAAATAATAACAACCATTGATGGTCCCAACACCCAAGACTCAAGTCAGGGACCAGAAATACTAACACCATTCTAATAATATGAAAATGGAACATAAGTATAATAAAACACACACACACGTACATACACACCCCAAAGTCCCAAAGGGACAAAATGCTAACAGGACATAAGTAGTGCCCACACTAAGTTGCCCGCACCCCACCAAGTAGAGGTTCTGAGAGGGGCAGGTTGGGGGGGAGGTCTATATATAGCAAGACTCCATTAGAAGAAACAACATTACTAAGGTGAGTAATTTTTTCTTCAAACAACATGAAGTCTTGCTATATTATAGACATTAGCAGAATACACAGCAGTACCTCCATGGAGGACAGGCAGAACCTACTTAGGAATAGGCTCTGAAGAACAGCTGTGCCAAACCAGCATCTCTCTGGCCTGGACATCCAGGGAGTAATGCTTGGTAAAACTGTGTACCGCTTTCCAAGTAGCAGCCTGGCAAATCTCTAATAAAGGGATATCTCTGGCAGCAGCTAGAGACGCAGCTGTACCCTGGTAGAATGAGCCCTCAAACCGGGGGCTCTGCCCACTTTCTGATAAAATGGATACAAGAGACAATCCACCTGGCTATTGATCTCTTAGTGGCAGGTTTGCCTTCCCAACTTCACCATAGGTAAGGAAAAGTTGGAGGATTGAACCTGAGACCTTTGTACGCTCTATATAATAACTAAGAGCTCTCTTAACATCCAGGCTGTGCAACCTCCTCTCACCCGAAGAGGAGTGATCAGTGAAAAATACTGGAAGGGAGATAGATTGATTAAGATGGAAATCTGAAACCACCTTAGGCAAAAACTTCCTATAGTCCTAAGGACTACCTTATCCCTGTGGAAAGAAATAAAGTCAGTCTCCACTGACAAGGCTTTGCAATTCACTTATGCCTGGCAGAAGTGATAGCAACTAGAAAACAGTTTTCCAAGTTAGGTACTTAAGCTCTGCAGAAGACAGAGGTTCAAAAGGGGTTGCATTAACTGGGCAATGCAAACATTAAGGTCCCAAGCAGGGGCCGGTTCCTAAAGGGAGGATTAGTATGGAGTAATCCCTTAAAAAACTTGGAAAACACAGGATGAGAGGAAAGAGGGGATGATTTTCCTGCTGACACAAAAGCAGACACAGCTGCCAAATGAACTCTCAGGGTAGCTGGTCTGAGACCCAAGGAATTAAGATGTACCATGTAATCTAACAAAATGGGCAATTCAGCAGATTCTGGGAAATATTTTTCCAGCACACCAAATGGAAAACCTTTTCCATTTAGAACTATAAGTAGCCCTAGTGGAAGGCTTTCTGGAAGCCTTTAGGATCTCAAGAACACCCTGAGAGAGGTGTAAATCAGCAAACTCTAACTCCTCAAGAGCCAGGTCTTGAGGTTGAGATTTGAGGTCGGATACCAAACCCTTCCCTGGGCACAAGTCAACAGATTGTGATTCCTGGGTAGGCACAGGGAAGATGGACTGTCAGAGACAGAAGGAGTGGGTACCAGGGCTGGCCAATCCGGGGCAATCAGAATCACCTGCAAGGCTGAGATCTGATTTTGACTAGTACTTTGAATAGGAGAGGAAAGGGGAAGCATAGAGGAATTTCCCTCCCAATCCAGAAGAAGGGCATCCAGGGAACTGAGCCCAGCACTGAGGTCTGCAACAGAACAGAGGAAGTTTGTGATTGTCTGGGGCTGCAAAAGATCTATCTGAGGGATGCCCCACCTGGCAAAAACTATCCCCAGCACTTGAGGATCCAGGGACCATTCGTGATGGCCCTGGGAAATCTGCTGAGGGCATCCGCTAGGACATTGTCCTTCCCTGGAAGATGAACTATGAGGGAAGTGTTTAGGAATAGGCCAGAGACCACAACTTCAATGCCTCGTGCACAAGGTCAAGACCGAGTGCCCCATGTTTGTTGATGTACCACATTGTTGTGGTGTTGTCTGTTCTGACTTGTATCACCTTGTCGGGACAGATGCAGAAAAAGCTTGAAGAGCTAAAAGACAGCTCTGAGTTCCAGCAAATTGATGTGGAGCAGAGATTCCTGGGGACCAAACTCCCTGAGTGGAAAGGTCGCCCATGTGGGCTCCCCAACCCAGAGGGAAGCATCTGTAGTGAGAGTCAAGTCGTGAGAAGGGAAATGAAGGGGACCCCGCTTGAATTGCTCTGATCCTGCCACCACTGGAGAGCTAGGATCAAGGTTCGAGTCACTGGGACCAACTTGAGGGGTCTCTTCTCTGAGACCAAAAGGTTCTCAAGTGAAACTGAATGTCTCTCATCTGAAATCTGGCTCCCTGCACAACAGCTGTGGATGCAGCCATGTGCCCCAGGAGCTGCAGAAAGTGTCTTGCTGGTCGAGAGACCTGCAGAGTGAAGGAAGAGGCCAGAGCCACTAAATTCCTTACCCTTTCTGGGGAAGAAAGGCTCAGCTAGCTTTGTGTCCAATTCTGCCCCTATAAAGGTGAGTACCTGGACTGGTTCCAGAACCGACTTTGGTAGGTTTAGCAGAAAACCCAGGAGGTGAGAAGCTGCTGGGTGACCTGCAGGTGAGATTTTACCTGTTCTGGGGACTGGCCTACAATGAGCCAGTCGTCTAGATAGGGAAAACAGCAATCCTCTGCCTCCTTAAGTGGGCCACTGCCACTGCTAGACACTTTGTGAATACCCTTGGAGCAGAGAGGTAAGCCGAAGGGCATTGCTCTGAACTGGTAATGACCTGAGGGCAGTTCAATCTGAGGTATTTTCGATGGGATCTTCTGATTAGGACATGGAAATAGGCATCCTTGAGGTCCAGGGAGGCTAGCCAGTCCCCTGGCCTTAGGGAAGGTAAATCATTGCCAGAGTTACCATTTTGAACTTTGGTTTCAAAAGATGCTTGTTCAGATATCTGAGATCTAAAATGGGCGCTATTCTCCTGTCTTTTTGGGGTAAGGAAGTATCTGAATACAGACCCCTGCCCTGATGCAGGGGAGGAACCCTTTTAGTGCTCTGAGAGCTAACAGGATGAGACCTCTGTTTCCAGAGCGAGGTCTCTGAAGCACTTGCAGGTAGAAAAGTCTGCTTCTCAACTTGGGAAACTTTTGAAGCTGAGAACCAGACCCTGGCTTACTACTTCCAGAACCCACTTGTCTGAGGTTAAAGAAGCCCAGTTCTGACTGAAGTAAGCCAGCCTGCCCCCCACTGGTACAGGAGAACCGGCCCTGGGCACCCCATCAGGGTGCCTGTTTCGCAGGAGCTTTAGGCTGGGGGGTGGGAGCAGGTCTGCCCACCCCTCGTCTGCACCTGCCTCTGAAGAAGCCCCTCTGAGCAAAGGCAGAGGAGGCCTGAGTCTGGTAGAAAGGCCTGTGAAAAGGCCTACCCCTACCCCTGGGGGCATGCCTTTGAGGAGTGGCTTGCCGCTCCTTAGCCTGGGCACTCTTGTAAGTAGTCCTATATTCATCCATCTTCTTCATGTAATTCTCTGTCTGCTCTCCAAACAGAGAATTTCCACCACAGGAAAATCCATAGCCTTAGTCTGGGTATCCTGTGACAAACTAGTACACCTGAGCCAGGCAACTTACTAAAAGCTACAGATGTGGCCATGACCCTAGAGGAAACATCATTAACATCCACAGCAGCGTGAAACTGAACCTTAGAGGCTTCAATGCCATCAGCAGCCACCTGTTCTAGTTCACTAGCCAGCTGGCCATGGGCCTGCTTGGCCAATTGCATAACAGTATCCCATCTAGATTTCTGATACCTAGCTACATAAGCCATATAATTTGCTTGCCTGAGTCCCAGAGAGGCTGCCATATACTGTTTTTTGCCATGGCATCAATCTTCCTGGAATCCTTGTCAGGAGGATGAAGCCAAGGAATATTAGCTTTATCACAGGCAGCAGCCTGAACTACTACAACATGACTGCATTGCTGAGAAAGGAATTCTGTATTAGGGCCTGACAATGTATACCTTCTGTCCATCTTTTATCTACAGGAGGCACAGAATTAGGAGCTTTTAAAATTTTAATTGTTTGTTTCCTAAAAGACTTATGTAAAGGAATAGACAATCTCCTAGACTCTGGAATATCCATAATTTCTACAAAATCAGGCTCCTCTTGCTCATCCACAGCCTCTTCTAAAGGAAGCTGGAGGGTTTCAGCAACTTTTTTATAAAACATAAAATGAGATGGGGACTCAGATAGCATAGGGGGAGATTCTAAAGGTCTGTCTGGGGAGATGTCTGGTTCAATGGGCACACCCAGACCTTCCCAGCCACATTCATGCTGTTCATAATCCTCCTCCCCCTCCTCTGGTTCATAAAATTCCTCAATATCATAATCCTGAGCCACTGGGACCGGACGAACCGACCTTTTACCAGATGGTGGTGGTCGGACGGACCCTGAGACAGTGACTGGACAATTTGTATGGCTTTTTGATCTCTGCAGCAGTTGGAGAAGGAATTGGACTCAGACCTGCTGATTTTCTTGTTTCTTTACTGGAATTGGTTCCTCAGAACCAGCTTTTCTTTGCCAGGAAGTCTGGCCCTGGTCAGGGCACTCCCTCTGTTCGGTTGGCAACGAACCGGGCTGGCCATCGGGTCAGCGGACTTTTTGGCCTCTCGTTCCCTGAGCCTGCCCAATCTTTTTTCCAGGGTGGCTGCAGGGAAATTCTTACATACCTGGCAGTCTGACTGGAGGTGGTCAAACCCCAGACAATAAACACATGTGGTGTGTGGGTCAGCCTTGGCAAAGACTTCCCCACAAACATCACAGTGTTGAAACCAGTGGCGCGTTTTTCTTTTGGGTTTCTCAGACATAATGCCAGCCTAACCAAAACTTGCCCTTTTAACGTGAAAGCAGGGAAGAAGACACTTATCGGTTCCTAATGTATATTAGATGGAAAAAACGTAATAAATCCGTTTTTTTAGAACCTATAAGAACTGGAACCAAGATTTAAAATAGTAACTTTTAGTTTTAAATGAGTTTAAACTCACTGATCGGTTCAAAACCGAACCGATATCTTACAAGTTCCACACAGACAAAACCTTCATTTACTTACGGTTACCACAGATAGAGCTTGAACTGAGCGGTTCTGCGGTTAAAATAAAACTATTCTAAGTTAAATCCAACCGAAAACACTTTTAAACCGAGAAATGAACCGAGCAGAAGGAGAAATCTCCGAGCGACTGTTCACTGAGGCGGAGTAAAGAATCTGACAGTTCAAGTTTGAAATGACACAGATAGAGCTGCTCTCATGCCAAAATTCTATTTTGGAATGGTTTTAACCATTTCACTCCGGGGCAGTTCTAGAGCTGGAACAAACTGCTAATGTCTATAATATAGCAAGACTTCATGTTGTTTGAATCCTGTGTTATTACACAAACAGATCTAAGTCTGTCCAGAAATCAGACCAACTTTTTGTTTCATTTGCACCCAAGAGAGAAGGTGCCATAGTTTCCAAACAGTGTTTATCCAAATGGCTGGCAAACCGCATTGTTTTCTGTTACCAGAAGTATGGTAAAGCTCTCTTAGGGAGGTTAAGGGGCATTCCATCAGAAGCATGGCTGCCTCCACTGCTTGCTTTAGTAATGTGTCAGTCGCTGACATTTGTGCCATGGCTACTTGGAGTTCTGTCCACACTTTCACAAAGCATTACAGTCTGGACATTGCCTCTAGACGTAGGGCAGACTTTGGCCTAGCTGTCCTCCAGGGTCTTCTGTCCCAAATATCTGTCTTCTTGCAGATCCTTTCCTGCCTCCCGTGTTTCAGTTTCTTCTGATTCAGACTGCTTTGGACTCAGTCCTCAAGGTTATTAACTACTGCAAGAGCCCTCTCAAAAAGTAAGATAGTACAGTTACATAAGAACCTACCATAACAGTAATTCTAGGGACATGGATATGATGGTCTATCCACACTGTCTGGCAGTTGCCTTTCCCTTTAAGATTCGCCGGAAATGTCTTCAGGCTGACTCCTGTCACCAACCCGGGTGGTAACTCCTATGGCTCCGCCCCATGTCGCCAGATCTTCCTTTCCACTGGAAGAAGCAGGTTCCCTCTTTATCGCTCCCACATCGAGAAGGCCCTGGCACTTAAATCTTCAGATTTATTTCTAAAATTTACACTTAAACTCATTCGAGTTTCATCTTCACCTCAGTCTTCGATTGCAACAGCGATGGAGGTTAAATCTTTGCCCAGATTTGGCCAGTGCCCATGCGGGCAGAAGATGTCACATACTGACCCCCATGCCTCATGCGTATACTGTCTGGGCCACGATCATGATCTGCAGGCCTGTGACTTGTGTCGGTTGTTTCACCCGAATGTCCTGGAGGACTGCGCTACCCACCAAAAATTGGGCCGTCCGGAGAGAGAAGTTATCCGCCAGTCAAATCAAAAGATGCCTGTTGGGTGGTCTCCGCAACCACTGGGTCCACTGAGCAGTTAGAGCATCTCAAGGCCTACAAGGAGGAGGTGGTCCAGGCTGCTGCTCAATCCTCTTCTGTCTCAGCCTTCATTCCACTACAGCTGAGCTCCACCCATTTGGCCTCCTTCAAGGAGCTGTGCCAGTCCATCTCGAGTAAGGGAGAGGGCTTTTCCGAGTCGCACGGTTCCCGCTCACCCAAGAAAGAGTCCAAAAAGGATAAAGAGAAGACTCATTGTCGACAGTCCTGGGACTGGGAACATTGCAGCTCACAGGAATCTTCAGTTTTGACTACGGTCGAAACCACGGCCCTGGCCGGTGACTTCACGGTAACCCCGTCAGACCAGTTGGCTGAGACGCTGGGTGACAATGTGGCCGAGATTTTTCTCAACCCTGTCTACCAGTTGTCATCCGAAGAGGCTGACAACTCTCTTTTCAGGACTTTGGTCCTGCCGGTGACCACTGACAGGTCGGCCCAGTATGCTGAGCCGGACCCACCAGTCATCAGCCCAGACCAGGAGGAGTCATGGATCTCCCTGGCTCCCTCTGAGACCCCCGTTGGCACCACCAATAGCCGAGGTCAAGGTCTTGGTCATCTTCTTCTTTGGGGTCGAGCAGTTCCAGACATCAGCAGTCTCGCTCTCAACACCATGATAAGTGGTGCCGCCGCTACACATCTTCATCCTTCTTGGGTGAGGAGAGGCTTCAGCACAGATTGCGTTGATGCTGTGGAGACCCCATGTGGCAGCAGTTAGTTCTGTCCAGGCCAGAGCCTACACCAGCTACCACCCTGGCCATTACCTGGCTGTCACCCGAATGTCCGACGCCAACTCTCCCAGCGGGGCCAGTTGACACTATTCCTCCCTCAGTGGAGCTGTTTCTGACCATGTCAGCTCGGCCGAACCGCCACCTAAGTAGCCAACAACTAGGGCTCTGACCAAGGAGACTCAGCGGGGCAAGAGGCTTCCCCATCAGCTGTCAGTCACCCTTACTCCTGACTGCCCACAGCAGGTCGAGAGTGACATGGGTGGTTGCCTGCTTTATGCATACTCCTCAAGTCTGAGGATTCCTCCTTTCTTTGCCATCCATTGGACACGGAGTCAATCAGGGATCTTTCTGAGGACGAAGGCTCTACTTCGCTCATGGGCATTCTCCGCCTCATCTCCAAGTCTATGGGGATGAAGCTGGAACCCGTCCAAAAGTGGGCTCAGTATCCCCTTACAAAAATTCTGGACAAAGGGGACTGTCCAATGGAGGCCTTCCCAGTGGCAGAGGCCATTGTTGGCCCTGCCCTGGAGCTCTGGCAGCACCCTACCCCTTGCCCTGTGCCTTCGGCCCAGACGGACTGCAAATATGCACCACTTGGCTGAGGGGTTGGTGGCTGACTCTGTGTTTCAGTGCTCGGGCAATACCTGGGATGTCGATAGACCACCGGACAAAAAATCCAAGAAATTGGACCATTTGGCCAAAAAGGTCAATGCTGCCTCTTCACTCAGCCTCTGCCAGGCGAGCTAGGCCATCTTGATGGCACACTTCTCTCAAGTCCTATTAGGATCCCTGGACAAGGTGATTCCTCACCTTCCTTCAGACCATGGTCAAACAGGTCCGAGACCAGGGTAGGGCAGTGGCTAAACAGCAACTCCAGATGGCTTTGGATATTGGTGATTTTTGTGCCTGCTCGGTGGCGGCCGTGGTTGCCATGCGCCGTAGGGTTTGATTGCAGATCGCGATCTTCATGGCAGTTACCCAGCACAAACTGCCAGATGTCCCCTTTTTGGGCACAGACCTCTTTGGGCCTAGTGTGGAGGGTCACCTCCAGTGCATTGAAAAGTCCAGTGCCACCCTGGACTCCATCACATCCACCCAGAAGGACCCCAAGGGCTCCAAGCAGCAGAAGCGCAAGCCTTTTCAGTCCTCTACTCCTGTGGCTAAACCAGTCCAGCATCAGTCTGGCCAACAGGCTCAGTCCTGGCAACCTCGGGCCAAGTCCATGGCCTTGGCAATCCGAAAGCCCAGAGGGAAGGGACCTGGTGGCTCCTCAGCTGGATCCTCCTCCTCCATGCCTGCCCAGTGATGGGATGGGGGTTGCCACCCTCATGCCCACCATGCCTCCCCTGGGTCTTCCGGGGAACCGGCTCCGCCACTTCCTTTCTGCCTGGTCTACTGTTACCACGGACAGGGTCTGCCTCTGGAATTCGAGCAGTACCCTCCAAGCCAAGCCCACACCCCATGGGAGGACTTGCTGTCTGCAGACACTTGGTCGACTCTTTGAGACGACGTAGCCCAGCTCCTCCGAAAGGAGGTCATGGTCAGAGATGTGGATCCTCCGGAACACCCATGGTTTGTCTCCGGGTACTTCCTGGTGTCAAAGCGGATGGGGGGGGCTGGTGCCCCATTCTAGATCTGCATGACCTGAACAGATTCCTCAGGTCCTGCACCTTCAGGATGGTAACTGTGTCCCAGATCATACCATCTCTGGAGCAAGACATGTGGTTTTGCTCTCTGGATCTTCAGGATGCATTCTTTCACATCCCGATCCGTCCATCCCACCGAAGGTTCCTCCACTTCTGAGCAGAGGGAGCCCTTTACGAGTTCCAAGCCATGCTTTTCGGCCTCTCCTTAACCCCCAGGGTCTTCACAAAATGCATAGCAATGGTGGCAACTTACCTGAGGCACTGAAGGGTCCAGGTGTACCCCTGCCTGGATAACTGGCTGATAGCAAGTCCTTCCAGGCAGGAGGTGGAGTGGTCCAGGGACCTAACTCTCCAGACCTGCATCGACCTTGGCCTCCTGGTCTACGAGGCCAAGTCAGAACTTGTGCCCTCGCAGGTGATCAAGTTTCATCGGGGCAGAGGTTGACTCATGCTGGGCCAGAGCTCAGTTCCTGGCAGACAGGGCAGAGATTCTCTCCTCCTTTGCACAGTCATTTCTCGTTGGGCACTTGCACCCTGCCTGGGACTTCCTGTGCCTTCTGGGTTACATGGCAGCCAGCACTAGCATGATCCAATGGGCCCATTGGCATAAGTGCTCCCTGTAATGTGACCTGGCCAGCCAGTGGTCTCAGTGCAAAGGTCACTTTGACCAGCTGGTCACTGTGACCCAGATGATGTGGGATGCCCTCCAGTGGTGGCTTGTCCCATAGTATCTGTGGGAAGGGATCCCGTTTGTCCACCCTGAGCCGATGGTCATCCTGATGACCGATGCCTCTCTCATGGGCTGGGGTGCCACCTGGGGGAACACAGGGTCCATAGACTCTGGACCCCCAGGAGTCCCGATGCCTCATCAGCCTGCTGGAGCTCCAAGTGGTTTGGCTAGCCCTGACTGCATTTGCTCTGTTTGTCCAGGGTCAAGTGGCCCAGATGGACAACACCACGACCATGTACTACTTCACCAAAGCAAGGCGGAATGCACTTCTTGGCTCTGTGCAAGAAAGCAGTTTGCATCTGGACCCTTGTGCGCAGCCTGGAGGCAGATATCCTGACCATCCATGTGGCAGGAGTCTCCAGTCAGCTGGCGGATGCCCTTAGTCAGGTGGGCGAGGCATCTCACAAGTGGTCTCTCCACCCAGAGGTAGTTCACAGCCTGTTCTCCCAGTGGGGCATCCCTCAGGTGGACCTGTTCACCTCCAGGGAGAACACAAAGCTGAGGCTGTTTTATGCCCGCCCTCCTCAGCAGGGCTCGCTGCAAGGGGGATGCCTTCTTGAAGGCCATGGACCCTTCTCTCCACTTGCCTTGATCCACAAAGTGCTCCTCAAGGTCAGGAGGGACAAGGCTCAGGGGGTCCTGGTGGCTCTGGACTGGCCCTGCCAGTTTTGGTAGCCCAATCTCCTCAGCCTCAGCAACAGGCTCCCGAGGTGTCTTCTAGCATACCTGGACCTGCTCTACATCAATCAGGGGAAGCTACTCCACCTGGACCTTCAATCCCTGCACCTGGCAGCCTGGTTCCTGAGTGGCTAGAGTTTAAGGCTTTGGGTCTCTCCAAAGATGTCCTCACTATATTTGAGGCATCTAGAAAGCAATCGACCAGGAAATGCTGCACCTTCAAATGGAAGAGATTCTCCATTTGGTGTCAGAGTGAGGGGTTGGATCCTTCGACCTGTCCCATGGCTAGCATTTGGACTGTCTGTGGTCTCTCTCCCAAGGGGGACTTCGGTTGATAACCCTCAAGGTGCACCTGGCAGCCATCTCTGCTTATCAGGCGCAGGCTGGTCAGCAGTCAGTGGCACAGAAGAAGGTAGTCTGGCACTTTTTTAAAGGCACTGACCACATTTCCCATCCGGTACATGAACCACCACCACTGTGGGACTTGTGGCTGGTTTTGGCAAAGTTCATGGGCAATCCATTTGAACTGATGCACAGGTGTGAGATGTCTCACTTGTCATGGAAGACCACCTTCCTGGTGGCTATCACATCAGCCAGAAGGATCAGTGAGCTCCAGGAGCTCTTGGTGGAGTCTCCTTACTGGTCTTCACAGGACCAGGTTGTCCTGCGCCCCAACCCGAACCTCTTCCTGAAGGTTGTGTTGCAGTTTCACCTGAATCAAGTGATGACTCTGCCGGTGTTCTTCCTGAATCACACCTCGGAAGCCGAACACAGGCTCCATACTTTGTACCTGAGGAGAGTGCTCACTTATTATAAAGAGCGCACAGCTGGAGTTCGGGGAGAGGTTCACCAGCTGTTCATCACCTACATTGAAGCCGCACCTGGCCAAGAGGATGATTGGCAAGTGGATCACATCCTGCACTTATCTCTGCTACAGGCTGGCAGGTAGGGAGCCTCCCAGAGGGCTAAGGACTCTTTCCACCCGCTGTACCACTGCGACAGTGGCTGCTTCTAGGGATGTCCCTATTCAGGAAATCTGCAGGGCTGCTATCTGGAAGTCAGCACACACCTTCATTTCCCATTACCCCATTGATCTCGAGTCATGCCAGGATACTAGTTTTGGGGTCTCAGTTCTCCAATCTCTGTTTCTTAAATTGTGTGTGTGTGCTTTGCCTCCCTCCTCCCGGAGAACTGCTAGGAGTCTGCCAGACATTGTGGATAGAACATCATATCCACATCCCTAGAAACACAGGTTACTCACCTGTAGCAGCAGTTCTAGGAGTGGTTTATAATGTTCATCCTCATGGACCCACCTGACCTCCCCAGCTTCGGCGCACATACTCTGCTACCAGTGGGCATGATCTGGCTTCATGGGGTGGAGCCATGGGAATTACCACCTGGGTGGGTGGAAGGAGTCAGCTTGAATACGTTTCCAGCGAATCTTAAAGGGAAAGGCAACTGCCAGACAGTGTGGATGAACATCATATACCACTTCTAGAACTACTGTTACAGGTGAGTAATCTGTGTATCTTCAAGAGAGGCTCTTGCAGTAGGTAACATTTACTCTCCCTCCATCCCCCGAGTTTCTTTACTGCTCTTTTTTCTATGAGCTCATTCTGGGCTCCTGGAGCCTCTTTTTCCATTCTCCTGTCGCTCTTCTTTGGAGGTCTCGAGCAGGAAAACTGGAAGGCAGGCATGGGGACCACCCACTATATAGGGTCATGCTGACGTCATTCATGTGATGTCAGGTGGGCGATCCCCTGTCAGACACTGCTAGCCAAAGTTTCAGTGTGGTCCTGATGCCATGGGGCACAGTCCTTAAGGTTATTATCTACTGCAAGAGCCCCTCTTGAAGATCTGCTGTTACGGTAAGTTCTTACATAACTGTACTTTCCCTAGAGCCTTGTAGTTAGGCCTCCTCCCTCAGAACCAGACATTTAACCAGCAAGACATGCTTACAATTCCCCCTCCCCAGCATTAGAACCACAAATTCAAACCCCAGCACCTTTTACTGTTTTTTTTTTTTCTTACTTTTTTTCACGTCTAAGTGTAACCCTCACCCCCATCATTTTGCAAATGACAGGTGGTATGCTGTTTAAATTTGACAGCAGTACCAGGTGGGGACTGGGTTCAGGGAGGAATAGGTCACTCAGCACAAAGGCTAGGTTCGGCTACTCTGCACAGGGGCACCCAAGTAACTCCGAACACAGGAAGCAATAACTGAAATGTCCAATACCAGGAATGGGATTCTAAAGTGTGGCTTTTATTCACATCCAAACAGAATAAACAAAGCATAGATGGACCCCCACGAGGCTACACTCCTGGTAATGTAGATTAAAATAATCAAGAACACTTCCTCAACACTTTTAGCCCTCAGGCTCTGAACCCATCGGGCACACTGCCCAGACTTGCACGCTGCTTTGGGTACACAGCCCAAACTTGTACACTGATCTGGGTTTTCCCTGGCTCGGCTCCCTTGCCTGCCATTCGGACACCTTCCATATGTCATGGAAACATTTGCTGGTGGCTCTCTAAACCACCTAAGAGCACCTCAGCTCTATCAGGGAATTTTCCTTTTAATCCCACGTCTGAGTACTTTCCTCAGGCACTGGCCAAGTACCTGAGAGAAAGTAAAGGTGCCACAGAGCAAATCCATAGAGGTGAATTTGGTTACTACTGATGGGGGGGGTCTCCCACCTCTCGCTCCCACAATTCATACACGGCCATTTCTCTGGACAGTAAACACTTCATACTGTAAAGCTTGGCAATGTAGATTATGGCTAAATGTATGTCACATTTCCTCTACTTGCCTTGCTTTCCCTTTGTGCTGGACTTGAACATACTTTTAATTGGCATAGCCCATTGCTCTAGGCCCCCCCACTGATTAAGCAGTCCAGTCCCCACTTTACTTCACTCTTTGGTGCTGGACTTGAACCTACTTGAGTTAACTGGCAATGTCTATTACACTAGACCTCCTACAGATTAAGTAGTCCAATCCCCACGTTCCAACAGTTCAGGTGAAAAACATTGGCGCTCTGTGAGAGCGAACTCACCCTTTGGTTGCAGGTGCCCCACAGGCGATTCTTCCACAGGAATTTCTCTGTCAGAGCTTCTGGTGCCACAGCACAACTTGAAATAGGCAGCTTCTTCCATTAGCCAGAACCAGGAGGGTTGCCTCTGGAAAACAGCCAAACCCTTCCAGGAGGGGGGCACTTGGACCAGTGACAGCGGTCTCTACCACTTCAGCAATCGGTTTCTGTGTCCTTCTTACGGTGGAAACACACACCTTCTTAACAGTAGCTCTAAAAACAGAGCTTAAAGCTCTGAGAGCCTGCATACAGACTGCTGTGCTGCTGTCTCTCACCAAGACTGCACACAGACTGTGTTCAAAATCCCCAACATTCTATCCTAACTTTCAAATGCAGCACTCCAGTGTGGCTCATGCAGCTGCGAGAGTTCTATGGTGATGTCATCCCTCAGTCTCAGCTGAGACTGAGAACAGAGTGAGACAGTGTGAAATCCATTTAACTGGAGTTTCACAAGCCACCTTCCCTGCCTACCACTAGGTCTTACTGGGATTCTAGTAACCCTGGGTAACAGGGGGGTTACATAAGAGTTTGTCTTCCAAGTGAATGCTTGAATCAAAAAAAAAAAAGGTGAATGTCTCAGATCATCATCAGTCCCAAGTAAAAAAAAAAAAAAAAGTTATGTAGTTAAAAAAACTAAAGGTGTGGTGCGTACCACCCGCAGAGGCACCCAACAGTATGGAACAATTGTATACTATACTATACTACTGTCAGTCCCTCATCTTATTCTTCTGAGGTTGAACCCGATGAGGTTAATACTAATAATAAAGATGAAAAGAATGATCAGACAGCACAAGGTTTACT
The DNA here is from genome assembly GCA_016271365.2 of Neoceratodus forsteri. Classification (NCBI taxonomy): domain Eukaryota; kingdom Metazoa; phylum Chordata; order Ceratodontiformes; family Ceratodontidae; genus Neoceratodus; species Neoceratodus forsteri. Next base: position 784,935,140 of record CM028133.1, read on the forward strand.
GGAGGGGATGGAAATTGCAGATGAGGAAGAAACAGACAGAAATGTTTTGGTTGTGGAGGGTGGCAGTGAGAATAAACCACAAGAGGAACAGGCCCAAGAAAAATGGGGGGCCTGAAAAGGTGACCGAGGTGTTGTGCCTTATGGGAAGAAAACTAAGAAAATATGTTTTGTTTGGTCATACTCCTCCATTAGTGCTTCCAGTGAGTTGATAGCAACATGCGCTATTTGTAAATGGCCAATCAGCAGGGGTAAAAAGAAAGGAGCATTGGGAACTTCAACACTGAAAAGGCACCTAGACAGATGCCATAACATTACTGAGAAGTTCAGTTGTGAGTCTCGAAGAGAAAGTGACAGTGATAGCTCACTACACTCAGGGGTAACACCCATAGATGAAAGGAGTGACATCCCCCGCAGCACTACACCTCCACCAAAACCTCCTGCCATTGGAAGGACTCCTCCAAGAGTACCTTTTTAAGTTTAATCTACAGTCCTTTACTCAACATGGCTTTAGAGCTGGGCACTGCACTACCACTGCCCTGACCCAACTTACCAGTGATGTAAAAGGTAATATGGACAAGGGCTTACTCACAGAAGCAGTTTTCATTGACCTTTCTAAAGCATTCAGCATGGTCCACCACCCACTTTTACTGATTAAGCTACATACACTAGGAGCCTCTGACTCTACTCTATCCTGGTTTGGTATCTACCTTGAAGACTGCTCCCAAGCTGTTACTTTTCATAAGGCTTTCTCCTCCCCCATTCCTATCACCCGCGGTGTTCCTCAGGGTTCCATACTTGGTCCTCTTCTCTTCTCCCTATTCCTTAACGACATTCCCAGTCCTTCGCATCACAGTAGCTTGCTCATGTACGTAGATGATCTTGTGCTTTATTACTCATCAAAATCTATTGACGGTATAAATCACACACTGTCTCACGACCTTCAATCCCTTCAATCTTGGCTCTTGGATAACCATCAAATCCTAAACATAGGTAAAACTCAGGCCATGCTTTTTGGATCCTCAAAAAAAGTGTCCTCTGAGGCCTCTAAACTCCTTGACCACTGCAGCGATGGTACCACGGTCACAAACACCTCTACTTTCAAATACCTCGGGGTTACACTTGATCCTGCTATTGATTTTTCGGTGCATGTCAATGAGGTTTGTCGGACTGTCAATGCAAAAATAGGCGCTGTCTATCGTGTGTGCCACTCTCTCACACAGACAGCCAGGCTATCAATAGCTAGAGGAGTACTACTCCCTCAACTCCTTCATGCCCTCCTGGTTCTTTACCCTGCCAATGCCAGCGTGCTCGGCAAGTGGGACACTTCCTATAATAATATCTGTAGGTTCGCCTTATCAGCCCTTCGCCTAACGCATCACTGCCTACTCTACTCTGGCTTAAACTGGTTGTCTCCTATAGACCTCCAGACATATACCTGAGGCCGTCTTGTTGTCTCCCTTACTAGACCACCTCGTCCGGACTCTCTGGCTGACTTGCTTACCCCGGTCTCTCACTCCCGCACCCTTAGGGCCTCTGCCATCCCAATGCTCTCTGTACGGCCCTGCTTGACCAAAATGGGAGAACAGGCATTCTCCCATTATGCTCCTAAGTTCTGGAACTCGATCCCCCCGCAGGTTAAAAACTCCACTTCCCACCTTTCTTTTAAGTGTTCACTGTTCTTTCACCTCTTTGCCCTAGGGAACTGTAAATGCAGTTAGCTAGGTGCTGCCACTAAGTCTTATGTTAGGTAGCTGTCAATGCTTAACATACCTCATTGTATATTATTTATGTGTTTCAGTTTCTCCACTAAGCTTGGCTAGGGACTGATAATGTTAGTGCTCTTCCACTAGCTAATCTACCCTCTTACCTTACACATTATTGTTGCCTGTGTAAAATGTCTGCAAGACCAATCCTATGATGTATCTCAACCTGTACTATAATCATTTTACTATGTTATCATTATTACTTGTGTGTTTATACAGTTGTTCTTAACTGTATTCTCTATTTTGTACTCTCCTGGGTCGTGCCTGAAAATAGGCAGGATTGTTGCATAGCGCACTTACCCAGTTACCAAAAGCTAATAAATAAATAAACTGTTACTGAAAGTGTCCATGTGTTCAAAAGCCCTCCTCCTTCAAGAAGACAGCTTACCATCTTAGAAACATGTGATTGTAAAGCCAAATATGCCTTGACTCATCCTGTTGCTGTTACAATTACCAGAAACATTTCAAAAATGATAGCTGTTGATTTGCTACAATATAATGTGATTGAGCATATAGGATTCAGGTGGCTGTTTGAGTACCTAGAACCTTGATATAATATACCATCGCTGAAATGCTTCTTGACAACAGGGATTCCAGATCTTTACGATGTTGTATGTTGAAAAAAAAAACAAGACGCGTGTTGTACAGTGCTGTTGGGAGGGTGGTGCATCTCACAACAGATGTATGGAAAAGCTGTCAGCCTAAACCCTTCATGTCTGTCATGGCACATTGGGCATGTTTCAATAATTCATGTGGGACTTGGGGACAGTGAAGCATCGCAGTTTGCTGTTCTAAGAATGTTTTATTTTCCATCTGAACATGCGTCATACAATATCATTGAAGAGCTCCTAAAACCAATACAGGAATGGCTCACTTCACAGGGACTGTCAGTTGACTTTATAGTTGCAGATAATGGGTCCAAGATAAGGAAGGCCTTGGAGGAGGGGGGCTTTGTTCACATCTGCTGCTTTTGCGCGTTGCTTAAATTTAATAGTTCACGGTCTTCTGGATGATGACAGGGTGAGTAAGGCTCTTGTTAGCACTGCTAAAAGAATATGCACTCATTTCAGTCACTCAAGCGAAGCCCATCACTTGTTTGAAAAAATACAGCAGTAGCACAGTCTACCTTTGCACAGACTGACCCAAGACATTTCTACTCAATGGAATTTGACCTTTTATATCTTCCAAAGGCTGCTGGAACAAAAGAAAGCTGTCAGGCAGCGCACCTTAGAAAATAAAATTGGTGATGCAGATGTCTGTATTACTCCACCACAGTGGGCCATGCTGGAGTTTCTAATTTTCCTGCTCCAGCCATTTGAAGAAATAACCAGGGAGGTTAGTGCAAACACAGCAACTCTGAGTCAGGTGATACCCCTAATAAAAATGTTAAAATTCAGATTGAAATTGATTAGGGAAAAGTTAGAGAAGCAAGACAGTTCCATGATCACACAGGCTGCCAGTGGTGCTGTTGACACATGCAGGTTGCCCTCCAGAAAACAAGAAGATCTAATGAGATGTATGATCAAAAACATTATTAATAATAATTATAATAACTTTTATTTAATATAGCACCTTTCGTATATCAAGGCGCTGCACAATCACATAAAACAGAACAATAAAACCAATAAAATCAAAAAATTTCAGAAAATGCTTTTCCCCACAGAAAAGTCTTCAGTGCCTGCTTAAAACATCCCACCGTCCCGCACTCACGTAGCTGACGGGGCAGAGGATTCCAGAGGGTAAGGGCAACAAACCCAAAGGTGCAAGCACCAGATGACTTTAAACAAACCCTTGGAATCTCCTGCAACCCCTAGTCAGCCGAGTGGAGCTGTCGCAGTGGGGTGTAGGGAACCAGAAGCTCTTTCAGGTAGTCAGGACCCAGTCCGTGTAGGGCTTTGTAAGTTAATAAACCTACCTTAAATGTGATCCGCCATTTATTAGGTAGCCAGTGCAGCTCACGCAGCACAGGGGTGATATGGGTTCTCCTTGATACCCCAGTCAACAAACGTGCTGCAGTGTTCTGCACTAGCTGCAAGCGGTGGATATCAACCCCTGGAAGCCCTAGGTAAAGGGAGTTGCAATAGTCAAGGCGAGAAGTCACAAAAGCGTGGACCAAAGTAGGCAGGTCGCTGGATGGAACAAGGTGCTTGATCCTGGAAATGTTCCTAAGATGGTAAAAGGCCAGCTTGATGACTGCTGACACCTGATGTCGAAGGATCAGCCCACTGTCGAGCACCACTCCTGGGTCACGCACCCGCTCGGAGGTGAGAATCTGGGCCCCACCTAGGACTAAACCTGAGGGGAGATCAGTCCTCAACCCCTCTGTCCTATAACCTGGGTCCACGACCAAAACCTCCGTCTTTCCTGGGTTCAACTTTAAGCTGCTAGAACTCATCCAATCTTGGATTTCTACAAGGCAGCTGTTCAGTACTGAGACATCACTAACCTGATCGGGGGCAAAAGACAGGTAGAGCTGGGTATCATCAGCATAGCAGTGAAACCTCAGCCCATACCATCTTACAATGTCTCTGAGGGGCAGCATATACACTGCAAATAACATGGGAGACAGCACCGAGCCCTGGGGAACCCCGCAAGGCAGAGAGAAAGACTTGGAGGAAAAAATTCCCGAGACAACTCTCTGAGATCTTCCAGACAGGAAAGATGTAAACCATCTGAGGACTGTCCCAGACAGCCCACAGATGAACCTCAGACACTCAAGCAGAATCCTATGATCTACGGTGTCAAAAGCTGATGACAGATCAAGGAGTACCAGGATGGAACGGTTAATCCAATCTCTCGCCATCAGGAGATCATTGAACACCCGAACCAGAGCAGTCTCAGTACTATGCCTCTTATGAAAACCCGATTGGAGAGGTTCGTATAAATTATGGATGGTGAAATGGTCCTCCAGTTGAGCTGCCACAACTTTATCAATAACCTTTCCCACAAAAAGAAGGTTAGAGATAGACCTGTAGTTCGCTAGGTTCTCTGGGTCTAAAGAAGCTTTCTTCAGGAGGGGTGTCACTACCACCTCCTTCAGGGAGCTAGGAAACTCACCCGAGTCCAAAGAGCACCAGACAATCTGAGCTAAGACCGGGCCGATGATATCACTACATCCCAAAATCAGGGAAGTAGGGCCTGGATCTAAACTACAGCAAGTGGGATACATCCCCTGGACAAGCCTCATAATATCTGTGAACTCTGGCAGATCAGAGGTACTCCAGGAAACTCTGGGCACTGTGACTGAACACCGACCAGTAGCATCCCCCATAGGGTGAAGCTGACGGCACTCTTGCCTAATGTCGGCCACCTTATTTACAAAGAAACAAGCGATCTCATCACACTCACTTTGTGAAAAATCTCAACGGAACTGCTGACAGGCTGGGTTGCACAGCCTGTCAACAGTTCAGAAGAGTTGAACCGGTCGATTCCGTGTGACAGCTATTTCCTGGGATAGGAATTCTGTCTTCTTACGGGAAAGTTCTGTTTGATAGAGTTTATAATGCTCTAAAAAAATAAGGTGGTCAGCATCCAAGGCAGCCCTCCGTCAGCGACGCTGTAACCTACTCTACGCCCCAACCTCCGCAGCTCCCTTAGAACCCCATCAAACCATGGGGCCCTGGGGCGCAGCAGAAAAGGATGACAAACTGTATAAAAATGCTTCATTCTGAGTACTACATTAAGGCAACAATCACAATACAAATCAAAGCAATGATTGAGTGATGATGATGACACCTGTTTTAAGATAAATAATTGACGAGGTGCTTGCTGTCATGGAACAGAGTACAACAGCAGCACCACATTCAGAATCTTCTTCACGACACAGCATAGCATCAGGGGACCCATCCTCTACTGTTGCGGCCCTTTCTCCCTCTTCCTTCACAGCCACTGCAGCCAAATCTTTTTCTTCGCCACCAGCCAAGCATAGCACTGACTCACAGTCACTTGGTTCAGCTTCATTTCTCGGGAGTCACTTAGAAGATGTAATTGTAACATCTTCTTCATTTACGTCTTGTAACACAGCCTCAGCACAGATCATTGTTGAAATGTACCTGGCAGAGCTCAATATCAGCTGGAATGCTGATCCTTTGAAGTACTGGAAATCCAAACAAAATATATGGCCTGCTTTAGTAAACATTGCAATGAAGTATGTGAATTGCCCTCTGACTAGTGTCTGTTCAGAACAATTGTTTAGTTCAGCTGATAACGTCATTACTGACACATGATCCTGTTTGACACCAGAAAATTCTGAGTGCCTCACATTTCTCAAAGTCAGCATTCCTCACTTAAATTTCAAATATGATACCTGAATAAAACATACACTGACTGCGCTGAACAGGCCCTATCCACAAATCACTTTCAAGAATTTGTGCCTGTAGTGAATGAATCTTTTGTGAATAGGGTCTACTAGGTAGCAGTTAATTGCAACAAGTCAGGTCAGGATGGACTAGATCTGGCCACTATTACATGAATGATCACATGAGCAGCACAGAATAGAAAAAAAAAATAACATCAGTGGGTTCAGAGTCCAAAACAAATACAGCAAGCAACTGCATTTCATGTCACAAACGTACTTGGTGGTACCTGGTACCACTTTCTGATCTGGAAGGTAGGGTACTGTTGTCGTCTACTACTACTGTCAGTTTTCATCCTCACGAGTCATGACTACTTCTTATCACTTTTTGTCCTTACTACTACTAGTCACTTTTTTTGCCCACAGCAACTGATCCTGACTGTACTGTTTTAATTTTCGTACAGTGCATGGCTTAGCAGATGCCTGAAACACAGAAACTGAATACTCTTTGTATATTTCTGACATCCCCCATATTTGACTGTGAATACTTCACAGAAAAAAATGCTACTAAATTGAAAATTCATATTGTTTTTTTATTGTTTGTGTGTGTGTGGTATGCTAGCCTGGTTATATCTCACTTACAGTAATTGGGCTGAGATTATTACTGTATTTTATTTTTGATACTTAAATTACTTGGCAGTGGCTGGCAGTAATTGTGAACTAGAAAGGATGTAATTGTGTTGTGTGTCATCAGGTCTTCAGGTGGCAGTGGCAAACTTTTTTATGACTGCACTGCACTTGACCGATGCAATGTGTGACTGGCTGCCTGCCTGGTCGGTGGAGATCACTATGTCTTTCGTTTTTCTTCTTTAAGGATTCAGCGTGTTGATCAGATTCAGCAAAAGTAGTTGTAGTACTGGAAAACATTACCATCTCTTGGACCAGGTAGTGTACCATATACCACAGTACACCAGGGCATGCAAAGCAGTTGCATCATTCACATGGGTAATAATAATAGTAATCTTTATTTTTATGGCATCTTTCAAATGCCAAGGCACCGTACAAATTAAAATAAAAAAATCTAAATAAGCAATCATAAAATCATCATTAATCAATTAATCATTCACTGTATGCCTGGTGCCACAAAAAAGTCTTTAGGGCTAGCTTAAAACCCTCCACCGTTGTGCACTCCCATAAGTGTAGGGTGGGTGGGCTCTAACAGTGCTGCTCATTTGATCATTCATATCCATTTCTTTGGCCTGTCTGGCTCTGACTGGAACATCCATCAAAATAATACCCACACGGCGCCAATAAAAAAAAAACTCTTATCTGGCTGGCAGTGCCTACAGTGTTTGATGGTGCTATGATAGAGGTATTTGGATCTGTCTGCCTCTCTCTCTCTCTCTCTCTCTCTCTCCATCTCTCCCAGCACACTCATGTCATGGGCCCAAGCAGGATACGCCACCATTACAGGCCAGCTACGAAGGGGATAGTAGTGACTGATTGCTTTTGTATTTAGCAGTTGTACTTAAATTGTTATACAGATAATCCATTGAATTATTTCCTTTTGGCCTCTGTGTCAAATGTGAGCAACTTTGTCCACTTTTATGCATGTTTCACATTTTTTGTCAAATATTGGTCAATAAATCAGAATTAATCAGAATAAATCAGAACTTCACCATGTTCAGGTTTTTATTTAATAACGGTCAGAACGTCACCGAGTTCTCCCAGGCCTAGTATTGGAATTTAGAAAGGCTGACTTTGGCAAAATGGGGGAGTATCTCAGAAAAGCACTAGCAAACAGGCAAGAAGGTGGGGTGCAGGAACAATGGGGAAAAAATCAAAGCTGTCATCACAGAAGCAACAAGCCTTTGTGTGAAGCAAATAAAACAAAATAAAGGAAAAAACCACTATGGTTCTCAAAAGAGGTGACGGGGAGGGTTAGGGAAAAAGAGATAGCATTCAGGAAGTAAAAGGAAACACAGAAGGAGCAGGACAGAGAAATGGTACTAGTTAAAGCAGAAAGAAGCGGGGAAGGCAGTCAGAATAGCAAAGGCCCAAACTGAGGAAAAGATAGCCAACTCAGTTAAAGAGATACATTTATGTACAGTGGCATACACAGTTTGGAAGACCATGAAAAGTTATTTTAATTGCGGTATTAGGCATACCTATAGCTGGAAGCAGTCCAGAGATATAGGTGACTGAGTTTGTGCAATATAAATTCTACATTAGAGCCATTCTTAGAACCTTGAGATGCCAGTGACGATCCAGCAGTACTTAACTCAGTGCAGTTAGGCACTGCTGGATTCACAGTGGTAAGGTCACGTCAGACAAATCTAATAGATTTCTTTGACTGGGTGACCAAAGTAGTAGACCAGGGAGGGGCTGTGGACATGGCCTACCTAGACTTTAGCAAGGCATTTGACACAGTCCAACACAGAAGATTAATACACACGTTAGCCATCCTGGGAGTGGGTCCCAGGGTGGTAACCTGGGTTAAAAACTGGCTGGACAAAAGGACACAGAGGGTAATAGTAAACAGAATCCATTTCAAAGAAAGGGGGTGTGGAAGTGTGGGATAACAGATGGACTCAACAACTTAAATTCAGGTTCAACACAATTTTTGCCTAGTGTGATGTTTATTGTTTTTTTAATCAAGAAAATCAAAATAAACTTGCAATACTTTTGCACAGAAATAAAAATCAGAAATTAAATCAATCAGAATAAACTTGTGGCAAACAAACTCTGTTTCCACAGCTGTTGTTGCTGTGTGGCAATAGACTCACGCAGTCCTGCACCTGCACTAGTCAGCAGCAACTGACCCTATCTTTCTTCAGAGTGTTCAGGTAGGCTTTTTATACCCGCCCCTAGAGGTCCGGTGACACTGCATCAGAAAAGTTTTAAAACATTTTATATCGACCCTCTTTTTAATTTATACAATACTAGAGGGTATGCTAAGCATTTGCATTAACCATAGATAACTTCAGACAACAAAAAGACCTGTCAGAAAAAAAAATAAAAGTAAAAGAGGGTGGAAAATTTTCCACAGAGCTGTGATTGACAGCAGCATGAGTATATAATGAGCACACTAGGGGCTGCTGCTGTGCTATAGGGCACCCCAGTTGGCATTCCAACTTTTGGTGAGTACAGACCTACATGTCTTAGCTCTGAGCAGAAACAAGTACAGTGCAAGCCCTATTTCACAGTGACGTTTTTTTTTTTAGTTTTGCCTGAGGGTTACTTGTGGACAGGATGAATTAAAGAGCCCACAGGGAGGACTCTTTTAACTTTATTTATTTATTTATACAAGGTGCATACTTTTGGTAAAACCATATGCAATATTTATTTACACATACTGTCTGTCTGTCATTCATATGCCTTGTTTCTATAATATAGCACGTTATCAAACAAGTAATTTTATCAGGGTGTCGATGGCTGCAATTTCAAGCCATCGGATGAAAATATCATTTTGGCCTTCTTTTTCTGACTAAGCCCCAATGGGTGAGTTTAATCTATAACATAGCCTCCAGTTGGTAAAGGAGGTCTTCTAAAAATGTAGAACAGCAGAATAACAGAGCAGCTCCCACGGGGAGCTTAGTGAGACCTACATTGTCTCACTAAAAGTACTCCTGTCTCCTGTACTGCTGCTGGGATCCTTTGAGAATGAGGGTTCATCGTTGCTTATGAAAAGTAGAGCGAGATGAGATGTAAGCAGGAGAGAGAGAGAGAGAGTGCAGAAACAGCAACATAGCTGTTTTACCACAGGGATGCAAAGAAAAGCCCTCTCCTCTCTGTGAAAAAGGGAGGTCATAATTCCGCTATACAAGACACTAGTGAGGCCCCACCTGGAGAACAGTGTACAGTTCTGGAGACCATACCTACGTAAGGACATAGACAGGGTAGAGAAGGTTCAGAGGAGGGCAACAAAGATGGTGCATGGATTGCATCACAAGTCTTATGAAGACAGGTTGAAGGAACTGAACATGTACTCCCTGGAGGAGAGGAGGGAGAGAGGGATATGATAGAGACATACAAGTATCTTACAGGGAGGAACAGGGTGCAGGAAAACACTATTTTTAAGTGAAAAGATGTTCCAGGACTAGAGGGCATGGGATGAAGCTGGAGGAGGGCGATTCAGAGGAAGCGTGAGGAAGAATTTCTTCACAAGACGGGTGGTGGACAAGTGGAACACCCTGCCAAAGGAAGTGGTGGGGGCTGAAACAATCACAGGATTTAAGAATGCATGGGATAGACATAAAGGAATTCTGGAGGTCAGGGGTAAGGGGCAACAGACTTCTAGGAAAACAAACTGAACTTACAAGCTCAAATGGGCAGACTGGGTGGGCCATAGGCCCTTATCTGCCGACACTGTCTATGTATCTATGTATCTCTGTGCTAGTTGCAATTTAAGCCTCTTTTCTCTGATGCTACCTTTGCACCATTTTAGTTGCCCTATGCTGTACTGCTTCTATTCTGTGTATGTCTTTCCTGAGGAGCAGCCTCCAGAACTGGACACAGTACTCAAGGTGGGGTCTTACCAGTGATCTGTATAGTGGCATTATCACCACGTTTCTTCTACTAGTGATTCCCCTGTCTGTGCACCCCAGCATTCCACTGGCTTTCCCTATAACCTTCTCACATTGTCTGGTCACCTTTAGGTCATTGGATATAATCACTCCCAGATCTCATTCCTGCTTGGTGGCCATCAAAACCTCCCCTCCATCCTATACTCCTCTCCAGTTTGGTGCTCCAAAAATGAGCTACTGCGCACCACCCTCTCAGCCAAATTAAACAATTGCCCAAGGTATTCTGCTCCCAACCCTTACTTATGGTGCCTCTATTCTTACCTCTGCCCATAAAACCTCCCTACTAAAATTGGATGTAACTTATAACAATATATGCTGATTTGCCTCTTCGTTGCCTCGACTCAGACATCACTGCCTTCTTTATAAGGATCTGAATTGGCTCTCACCCTCTGCCAGCAGACAATACTACCTTGGATCACTAATGGACTCGATCATCCAGGAAAGAAACCCATCCCAGCTGGCTACATTGCTGGTCCCTCAATGATCCTCCCATGGCCTGCGATCAGCTGACAAATCCTTGCTCTATGTTCTGAGATGTCGGACGACTAAAGGCACAGGGGCCTTCCAATTTTCTGCTCCCAGGCTATGGAATGCTCTTCCATTCAACCTCCGGGTGTCTCAGTCTCACTTTGGATTTAAAAGTGAATATCGTCGTTATCTATCCTTAGCTGATGCTTGTACATGCTTTGACCCAACCTGAAGCTCCTGAGACTTACCAGTAATGTCACCCCCTGCTCTAATCCAGCTCCAAGACTGTCTCCTCTTCCCTTCCCCATATTTTTTCTTCTCTTTGTAAATAACTTCTTGTCTACTTGCTCTCTTCATTCTCGAACCTTGCTGCTGACCATCCTTTGTTGTTTTGCCAGTTACCACCCCGACCTTCCTTCTGTCAGTCTTTCTTGTTATGTTTGAACATTCCTCACATTTCTCTCTATATAATCTTACTATCTTATTAACCCTTTCACTCCACAAGTCGGGTCTGTGGTTTCTGCACTTATTATATATCTTACTGCCATTATCTACATAATACTTGCCATTGTTTTTTGTTGTTTCTACCCATTGTATTTTTGTAGCACTGCTGTACTCTCCCTCTATTTGTATTATTGTATCCATGTTGCTGTTGTTCAGCTGTTCTCTTTTTTGTTGTACTCTCCTAGGTCGTGCCTGAAAATAGTTATTTTATGGCTAGTTCACCTACCCGGTTAATAAAAACTAAATAAAAAAAATGAATGATGTTGCATTTCTTAGCATTGAATTTCAGTTGCCACACTCCTGATTACAACTTGGCTTGACTCTCCTCCAACTTGCTTAGGTTCCTTTTCATTTTCTCCACACCTCCCCCCTTCCCCAGTGTGTCCACCCTGTTGTAGATCTTAGTGTCATCTGCAGAGAGGTATACCTTCCCTTCCAGCCCTTCTGCAATGTCACTTATGAAGATATTTAAAAGGACTGGTCCCAATACCAATCCCTGTGGCAACCCACTGGATACCTGTCTCTCCTCGGACTGAGCTCCATTAACCACCACCTTCTGTGTCCATCCACTCAGCCAATTTCTGACCCACCTTACCACCCTGGTTCCCACCCCCAAGTTATCCAACTTGTTTATAAGCCTCCTATGTGGGACAGTGTCAAGTGCCTTACTGAAATCCAGATAGGCCATGTCCACTGCCCTTCCCTGAGCAGTTTGCCTGGTTACCCAGACAAATCTATTTGATTTGTTTGACAAGACATACCTGCCATGAACTCATGCTGCCTTGGGTCCTGTATCCCTCATTACTCTAGGTATGTCACAGTTTTTTCTTTCAGTAGTGACTCCATCATTTTTCGCACTACCGAGGTCAGGCTGACTGGCCTGTAATTGCCAGCCTCCTTCTTGCTCCCGCTTTTGTGGAGAGGGAATACATTGCCCTCCCTCAGTCGTCTGGAACTACTCCTGTCTCTGATGAGTTGTTGAACAGAGCTGTCAGATATGCTGCCAGCTCTTTTCTGAGTTCTTTTAGTATTCTTGGGTATATTCCATCTGGCCCCATAGCTTTGTCTATTTTCAGTTTTGCTAGCTCTCCTAGGACTCTCTCTTCCGTAAACAGACTGATGTCCACCTCCTTTCCTCTGTTGTTTCTACCCCGTAGCTGTGGTCTCTCCCCCTCTCCTTCCTCCTCCTCTGTAAGTGCTGAGCAAAAGTATTTGTTCAGGATTTCTGCCTTTTCTGGGTCCCCCTCTGCACACACCCTCCCTCTCCTTTTATTTTCCCAATCCCTCCTCTAGATTTGTTCCTTTCACTGATATACCTAAAAATGTTTTAACCCCTTTCTTTATTGCATGTGCTATTCATTCCTCTGTTTTTGCCTTTGCAACCCTTTCCCAGCCTCCCTTAGCTTCTCCTGATAAAGTTGGCAATGGCAAGGCAAATTTTATTTTTTTAGGCACCCAATCCCTTAAGCTCTGGGCACCGTACAAAACAAATGTGCAGATAAACAATAAATAAGGTCACACAAAATAACAAACACAGCAAAAATAGATAATGGCAGGACACAGCAAGATGGAAAAATAGCCTGTAACAAACACCAATTCCTAAAACAGGGCAATCATAAAAACAGTATCTGACAAAATCTAAGAAACACTCTCTAGGAACAGTGCCTTAAAAAACATGTCTGGGAAATGCCTGATTAAACAGAAAGGTCTTAAGGCAGACTTTAAATACCTCACCTGAAGGGGGCCTCCCTTACAGCTGACTGAAGCGAATTCCATAGGATGGGGCCAACAGTTTTCAGCCTCATCTTGGGAATCACAAGGAGGCCCCTAGAGGAGGAACGGAGTGAATGGACCAGGCAGCAGGTGTTAGAAGGTTCAACAAGTAACCAGGGCCCAGTCCATGTAGGGCCTTAAAAGTGAGCAAGCCCACCTTAATAAGGACCCTCCACCTAACCGGCAGCCAGTGCAGTTCACGCAGCACCAGGGTGATGTGGCAGTACTTAGACTGCCCCATTAGCAACCTGGCAGCTGCATTCTGCACTAGCTGCAGCTGGGAAGGGTACCTCCTGAGTCCCCGAAATAGAGCGCATTACAATAATGAAGCATTGACGTCATGAAGGCATGCACCAAGGTGGGGAGGTCCATGGGTGGAACTATGGGTTTGATCCTGGTGATATTCCTCATATGATAGAAACTACTGCAGACCACAGACGACACCCAAAATTCAAGTGTCAGCCCACTGTCAAGGATAATGCCAAGATCACACACCCTAGAGGCCTTCAATGGCACAGACTCCAGGACTAATCCTTTTGCTGCACCAGAGGCCATCCTATCACGCCCTTTGTTCGACTCCACCACCAGTATCTCCTTCTTATCGGGGTTCAGTCGCAAAAAGCTGGAGGCCATCCAGTCACTGATCTCGGCAATGCAGGTGTTTAGCACTTCCACTGCACTGGATGTTCCTGGGGCAAAGGAAAGATACAGCTGGGCACCATCACCACAGCAATGAAAACCCAAACTGTACTTCCTAATGAGCTCTCCCAGGGGCAGTATATACACGGCAAATGGCATTAGTGACAAGATCAAACCCTTAGGTACTCCGCAAGACAGGAGACTAGGAGAGGAGGAGAAATTCCCCATCGCTACCCATTGCCTCCTGTTCGTGAGGTAGGACTCAAACCAGCAGCTGACAGTGCCGGCAAGTCCACAATATTCCCTCGGGCAGTCGAGCAACACACAATGTTCTACCGTGTCAGAAGCTGAGGAGAGATCGAGGAGAACAAGAATTGTCCCTTCTCCTTGGTCTCTCACCCTGAGAAGGTCATTATGCACCCGAACTAACACACTTTCTGTTCTGTGCCTCACACAAAACCCAGACTGGAGAGGCTCATATAGATCAAAAGCCACAACGTGCTCCTCAAGCTGTTGCACCACAATCTTCTCAACAAACTTTCCTAAAAATGGAAGGTTCGAGATAGGATGGTAATTCGCATTGACGTCAGGGTCCAGTGATGGTGTCTTCAGAAGGGGTCTCACCAGTGCCTCCTTCAAGCCATCTGGGAAAACCCCCTCTGACAAGGAACACTGGACAATCAAGATGAACACCAGGCCTACAGAGTCAACACATCCCATCAACAAACATGTTGGCATCGGGCCCAGTTCACAATATGTGTGCTTCAGCTTGGAAGCAACCTCAATGACCTCAGCCACCTCCACCAGTTTAAACTCTCCCCAACCAGGTAGAGGGCCCTCTCCCCAATGCCGTAGGTGATCACTGTTGGCCACAATTTGGCACACTGGTGGAATTCCTCACTGAATGGCGGACACCCTGTCCGAGAAGAATTGAACGAACTCTTCGGATAAAGCATCTGAAAAGTTTTTTGGGGGCTGTAGATAGACTAGATGTAATAACCTGTCTACAGTCAGAAAGAGCACAGTTGGTCAGTTTTTCCCGGCAGCAATCTCCATGAACAGGAACTCTACCTTCTTACGGTCAATTGCCCCCCTGGTACTCACCATGGTGGGTACACAGGGCCAGTTTGTATCCTTCTCCAGCCCGGTCTTCTGCCAGCAGCACTCTGACCCATAATCTCCATCGCCTTGAGCTCCCCATCCAACCATGTGGACCTCAAGCGAGAGAATTTAGGTCATACATGGACCGGTGCTAGGGAGTCGAGCATGTCAGACATCACCTTATTACAGGCAGCAACTGCCTCACCCATACCCAAACACGTGGATGACCCACACTAATTAGATCGACTACTGCCAGAAATCCCTCCAGGGTCAAATCCCTCAAAGGGCGGTAGCTTACCATCTCTGCAGAGGGAGGGCTCTTGGGGAAGGAGGCGAATGAGAACTCAACTGTGTAATGATCAGACCAAGCAACCCCATCAGTCTTGAAGTTGTTAACCTCAAGCCCCAGCGAGAAGACCAGGTCCAACATGTGGCCATCCTGGTGGGTCGCAGAAGAAACCTCTTGCGATAGGCCCAGAGGTGACATCGTCTGGAGGAGGTTGTAACCTAGCCTAGAAGATTCGTCATCGGCCCAAACATTGAAGTTCCCCAGAACTAGACATCTGGGGGCATCCAGTGTTTCACCAATGATGAAGTAGTGCTGCCTCCTGCAGGAACTCTCTCGCTGCCTCGGGGATATATCAGGATAATCCTGCAGCCTGCACCAGGACCTCCACATGTGGCCACATATTCAAATAAACTCAGTGTTCTCACAGGGTGCACAATGAAGCCTAGCTTGACTCTAAAACAGATGGCCACCCCTCCACCCCTGCTTTCTACTCTGGGGCAGTGTACAGTGGAGTACCCAGACGGGACGGTGGCCTCCAAAACAGGGCCTGCATCATCACCCACCCAGGTCTCTGTAATGCAGGGCAGATCAACCAAAGAAACCAAGTTCGATACAATTGCAGTCTTGTTCCTGATCATTCTGGCATTGTAGAGCACAGCCCTAAGGGGATTGGTGGGCAGTGCAGCCCCTCCAGCTACTTGCCCACTCGGTCTGGTGGGAACCCTGGGGATAGGTACCAAACATGTCTGGCCTCTCCCTTGGTCCCATCATAACTCAGGGCACCTTCTGCACCTGACTACCTCTATCCTGTCCCCATCCAATGTGTCCGAGGCACTCCACCATAACCGTCAATGCGGCACCTCCTAATCCCGACCTCCTGACAACTATGTGCTGTAGTGGTGGAAACTGGGAGGTCAGTGACAGGCTGCAGACTGAGCAGTTGGGACACCTCATACACAATCGTAGCCCTCCCCAGACCCTTACTCATCTCCAGACACATACTACCTAACTAAAACAGCAACTAATGCTAGTTACACAACTCAAACATACACACAGTTATACAACTAATACACTAACAACCTAAACACTCAAACCACATACTTGCATTAACTAGAACCAACCCCCTTTCCAAAATCCAACCCACAACTCAGGAGAGCGAGATATGGAGTTAAGAATCCCAGTTCAGGAGAGCATAACCCGCAGAGCTCAAACAATACAGCCATTTCAAGACAGGGCCACAGATTATGGAAAACAGAATGAAAAACAGATCAGTAATGGTATTTGCTTCACAGCCTGGGAAATAGTAGACTAGGGGACCTCTCACTGATCCCAGTCTCACTAGGGCAGAATGACACAGCAGTGAAGAAAACTGTCTGGGTGCCAGGAAATCAAGAAGCACTTCCAAAGCTCCACTGGAGCTGCTCTCACCAGCTCCAGGAGAACAAAGCACAGGTTACCAGTATCTTACAGGTCCAGAGTCCACCAGCCACCTGGCCCCCTAATGATAATCCAACTGGGGGAAAGCCATACATGAAAGATGATGTCCCAGTTCACAGACAGTAGACAGTCCAAGCAAGAAATGATCCAGCAGAGAAAAACCTACTCAAAAACACAAAAACAGATCCACAGTTGCTAGGCAAATTTCGTCCTTTCACCCCAGGAAGTAAAACGCGGCAGCACCCTCTGCATCCTCGTTCTCTCGGGGAAGTAATCCAACTGGCAACTGGTGCATCACATCCCAGTTGGCCCTCTCATCAGATGTTAGAAAGAGGCATCTTCCAAAAAAGTCGGCAGTCCCAGAAACTGACAGTACCTCGGAGCGAAAAGTCCCGTTGGTCGAGGTCTGCAGGCGATCTAGCAGCAGGCCATTCAAAGGACAGACCCTCCAATAAATTAAGAGAGCAACTCCTTGAGATGGAATGCCAAGTTCAGAACCACTCCATGACCACTGTCAGAATATTTGCGGCCCAGTTGTAGGAAACAGGATGTCCGCAACAGCTTCCTTTTTCCAAGCACCCAGAAATGCAGGTAAGGGATCTGTGGGAATGCTAAAACTACAAAACAAGAAAGCTAAACTCCTCAAACTATCTCACTTCCTGGCCCTGCCTATTTACTAAAACCATCTCAGTCTCTCTAACTAAAACAGGACTGCCAAAAACAAAATAAAGCATTTGGGATCTTAGGTCAAATCAACGACCACAAGATCAAGAGACTCCAAATTTTAGCTCTCCTAATAAGAGGAACATCAGCAATAAGAACCCACGGAGGAGGTTAGTGCTCTCATTCAGAGAGCTTGCAGAGGCCGACACAGCTCTGCCACCATCTTGCTCCTCTTCAGCCCAGTTCCTTGTCTTCCTGCCTTTGTGTTATTTTGTACCTCTTGAAAGCTACCCTTTTTTTCGCTCTCATTTTTCTGGCCACTTCTTTACAGAACCACAGTGGCTTTTTCTTTTTCTTTGTTTTACTTACTTGCTTAATACAAAGGCTTGTCGCCTCTGCTATGGCTTCCTTAAGTTTTGCCCACTGTTCCTCCACCATTCCTCCTTCCTTCCTCCCCACCAGTATGGTCCTTAGACATGCCTCCATCTTAGCAAAGTCAGACCATCTGAATTCCATGACCTGTGCTTTCGTGTGGTTCGATTCTTCTCCAGTCCTATCATTGAACTGCACTGTATGGTGGTTGCTAGATCCCAGGTGGCTACCCACTACTACATTTGTGACTCTGTCTCCACTGGTGAGCACTAGGTCCAGTATTGTTCCTTCCCGTGTGGGACAAGTTGTTTGAGGTTTGTCCCCTGCAGTTCATCTAGGATGTCCCTACTCCTTGCTGTGGCTGCCACTGGAGTGCTCCAACTGACATCTGGCAAACTAAAGTCTCCTACCAGCAGCACTTCTCCTTTAGTAGTCATTTTTGTGGATGATTTACACCAGTACCCTGTCCATCTCTTCCCCTTGTGCAGATCACCCCACTACAAATGGTTGTGCCATTTCCTGTTTCCATTGTGACCCACAGTACCTCTGCCCCTTCCTGCTTTTCTTGAATTTCAGTAGCCTGAATTCCATCCCTAATATAGATAGCCCCTCCTACTCCCTTCTTTCTGACCCTGTCCTTTCTAAATAGCGTAGGTATGCACCTCCGGTGATGAAACCTCTACAGTGACATACGTCGCTGCTGACAACAGCACCAGGTAACTGTAGAGGTTGCTCCTGGGACCGGGCACCACTTTCTGCCGTCCTGCACCCCCTCCCCGAACCAACTCAGAGTTTGTATCTAATATAATGGGGGTTACGGGGAGAAGAGTCCCCTGCATGGGTGGTTTGGGGGCGAAGCCCCCCCGAAGAAAACAACAGGCCCTGCTGTTCATGGCTCCCTGCCGACTGCAACTCACAGCTGACAGAGAGCTCGGTGCTGCAATTCCAGTCGACAAGTTAGTTGTCGACTCGGCATCGTAGAACCAATAGTGTATACCCTGGTATAGCCATGCCCCAGTCATGGTTTCCCATGCACCATGTCTTGATGATAGCAACAATGTCTAGCACTAAGTGAGCTTTGTAATCAGTAGTTAAGGACATGTGTGTCATTGTCTCTTATATTACATGACCCTTTTGGTGTTCCTCTGGAAATTCCTGGGTTTTTCTCCTTGATCCATCTAGGATATTCTCAGACATTGCATTAGTATGTACCAAGCATTTGTTAATGTGGAATGTTTCCTTGCATGGTTTATGTGGCAGGGGTGTATTGTGTTAGTTGAACTTCATTTTGGGAGGAAAAGCCTGCCTGAACTATGTTTTGACAAACTGTCGTATTTTGGACTGTATTTGAATACAGAAGCTCGGGTAATAAGAAGGCTATGTTAAAATGTGGGTGCAGATATTTAAATGTCCACAGTTAGCCAGTCTGGTGTTGCTGAGGTTGAGGCACTGGACACCACACCTCAGGCCAGGCCGGAACCCGGGTTCGGGAGCGAGCTTGGGATGCTGGGGGGGGAGAGTGGGGACTAATTGAGATGCCAGCTGCCAGCTCTCCTTTCCCAGGGAGAGTGCAAAGACTTTGTGCAGCTTTGGAGGCTCCTGGTGGTGACTAGGTGAAGTGGCTTGCAAGGCTTGGGATTGGGGAACTTGGAGCTGCGGCAAGACATCCTGCAGGTGGGGGCAGGAGCGTGCTCACGTTGCACTGGTAGTCACTGCACACCGCACTCCTTGAGAGGGAGGTTCACAGTACAAATACCCCCTTCCCATTGGTAGGCGAAGGCAGGTCTAGGGGCACCAGGCACCACGTCCACTTCCAGGCCGAAGACGTCTTCCAGGCTGTCCTCTCAATCCGTTGCCCATCCAGATACTCTAGCTAGAGCGCCAGTAAGGAGATGGTGGTTCCTGCTCCCAGGGGACTTAGATCCAAGGGGGGATCGAGGGACAAGATGAGTTGGAGAGGTTCCCCTCCCTGGGGTGACATCCAGACTTCAGGAGGACGGGATAAGCCTGATCGCCAAATGACTCAGCTGGAGAGAGTCCAACGGCTAAGGGTGAAGAAACAGAGTTAAAAAAAAAATAAGTACAAATTTCCGCAGTTACAAGCATGCATACTGAAATTGCAACGAATGGGCAAAACCTTATAATTTTTTTTGTATTTTGACCCCAAATGTTGAACATAGTCTTCTTATCACCCCACCTCATGAACTCCGTAGATGAAAACTTTGAAATCCGTGGAAAAACAGCATTCCGCACCACAGGTGTGAAAACATATTTTGGGCAGGATGTTATACATGACAGCTATACTGTTCATGAGCTGGTGTGAAAAAATGGCTATACTGAAAATTTGGAGTGAAAATCTTGAAAATGACCAAAGTTACACGCATTCATAGAAAATTTTGAACAACCGCTTGTAATTCGGCTATTTTTTGGAGTTTTTTCACCAAATTTTCAACATGGTCTTTTTGGGACCCCACTTCATGAAGAGTGCCACTGTCATTTCATTCACTGATCCTGAAAGCTGATTTCACACAGAAACCATGCCATTCTGCACCACAGGTACAAAAACACATTTTGGGCAGGATGTAAAGACTGACAGCTACATTGTTCATGAGGAGGTGTGAAAAAATGGCAATGCTGAAAATATTAAAAACTGGTGAAGTCATGAGTGTGCAAAGAAACTGTGCAATGCATGCTTGTAACACAGTCATTTTTGGGATTTTTGCACCAACTTTTCAACATAGGCTTTTTGGGACCTCTCCTCATGAACACTGGCACTGTTATTTCGTTAATCGGTCCTGAAAGGTGATTCCATGCAGCGACCACGAAATCACATTTAGGGACTGAGTAATGAAATGACAGTGCCAGTGTTCATGAGGTGGGGTCCCAAGGACCCCATGCTGAAAATGTGGGGTCAAAATTCCTTAAAATGGCTGAGATATCAACAAGTTGAAAACACCACTGACAGCCGTTATACAAGCTTACCTTGATTCCTCAGTTTGCAGTTGGGCTTTGAAGAGTGTAGACGTGCCCTGAGCTAGAGAAGATCACAGTTGCCGACCTCCAGAGGTAAGCATGGGGTAATGGGAGTGCGAGGAGGTGGGTGCATAGAGGGAGGGTCGGGATGGGGGAAGGGGACAGGGATGACGATGAGGGACCATTTTATTTTTTACAGGCTTAAAAAAAAGACATCAGGGGACAGTTTTTTTTTTTTTTACAGGGCATAAAACATGTTTATTTCGGGACACTGGGAGTGGGTTTCCCAGTGTCTGGGGCGGAAGGTAGATAATGCTGACATTGGGATTGGGCACACCGATGTTGGCACAGGGGGCAGAGGGAGCAGGGTGGACTGAACGCAGAGGGAGGGGTTATTGTGCTGCTGGGATGGGGACCAGAGCAGACTGCATGCAGAGGGTGGGAGCAAGAAGGGTTATTGTGCTACTGAGATGGGGACCAGAGGAAGCAGGGCAGACTGCAGGCAGAGGGAGGGACCGGAAGGGGTCATTGTGCTGCCGGGAAGGGAACAGCGGGAGCAGGGCAGACTGCATGCAGAGGGAGGGGCAAGAGTAGTTATGCTGCTGGGATGGGGAGTGGGCCAGAGAGCACACAGAGAAAAGGAGGGATTATTGTGCTGCCAGGATGGGGAACAAAGGGAGAGGTCCGGACAGCACGGAGAAGGAGGAAGTGGGAGGGGTTATTGTGCTGTGGAACAGAAGAAAAAATGACTCACCTTAGTAATCTTGTTTCTTCTAAGAAAATCTTACTGTATTCTGACTAATGCAGTATGGTCGTACCATAGGACTGCCCTGGAGCTGAAATGGTTAATAGAACCTATGCAAATGATGGAATGCTAGGCTTGAGCTCGCTTTTCAAATCACTGTCCCTGGGAAACAATCTCTAACCGTCAGATTCTTGTGAAGCATGCACTGAGCAGTTTCCTCTTAATGGAGGATAATAATAATAATAAAAATAGTAATAATATTAACAATGATATGAATCTCCCTGCATCAGATATGGCAGGAGAAAATTATGTGTGAATTACTCATTTCGAATACTTCCAAAAAACCCTAGGCATCCCAGAAGACCCAAGTCACAGATGCCCAAAAAAGGAACCGTATATGCTCCCCAGGTTTGCAACAACTGTAGCACAGCTGTAATGCAGTGACCCTAGGTATCAGAAGGGGAGGAAGGGAGCTCAGAATACAGTAAGATTTCCTTAGAAGAAACAAGATTACCAAGGTGAGTAATTTTTTCTTCAAACCCCAGGAAATCTCACTGTATTCTGACTAATGCAGATTACCAAGCAGTGCCTTTGGAGGTGGGCCTATAACCTATTTAGGAAACAGGCTCTGCAGGACTGCTGTGCCAAACCTGGCATCACCTCTGGCTTGGACATCCAAGAAAAAAATTACTCACCTTAGTAACGTTGTTTCTTCTAATGGAGTCTTGCTGTATTCTGACATATGCAGTTAGGTCCTGCCTTTCAACTGCCCCAGAGAACAAAGAGTTAAACTTTCCATGGCCAGCATGAAATGTTCACCACGAGCTCGGTTGAAGCCCCTGTCTGCTGTTGTTTAAACTCCAACTGTTAGATCTTTACGAACAATACTCACTAGAAGTTCTGTGTGGAAACTGTAAAACTCAAACTAGCCAACTGGCAACTAAATTTATATAAAAGGTTTTTTTGGTTTAAAAGCAAAGACTCAAATCAGGAAACCCAAAAAACAAAACACATCCCAAAACACAACACTAACCCGAAATAAAGGATGGTGAAAAAGGGACACCCCTAGGGTGCCAACACTGCTCCTACCCACCCATATCCCAAAAACTAGGTTCTGAGAGGGGAGGCGGGGGGAGGTCAGAATACAGCAAGACTTCATTAGAAGAAACAACATTACTAAGGTGAGTAATTTTTCCTTCAAACAACATGAAGTCTTGCTGTATTCTGACATATGCAGACTACCAAGCAATACCTCCATGGAGGAGGGACAGAACCTACTTTGGAAACAGGCTCTGAAGTACTGCTGTGCCAAACCAAGCATCACTCCTAGCCTGGATATCCAGAGAGTAATGCTTTGTGAATTTTTGGACTGTTTTCCAGGTGGCTGCTTGACATATTTCTAAGATAGGAATATCCCTGGCAGCAGCCAGGGAAGCAGCTGTACCTCTAGTAGAGTGAGCCCTCGGGCCTGAGGGTGGAGGTCTACCCAGTTTTTCATAGCAGAACTGTATACAAGAAACAATCAACCTAGCAACAGATCTCTTAGTGGCAGGTTTGCCCTTACCAACCTCTCCATATGTGAGGAACAATTGGAGGGACTCAAACCTGTGACCTTGGTGCGCTCTATGTAGTAGCTGAGGGCCCTTTTAACATCCAAGCTGTGCAGCCTCCTCTCTCCAGAGGAGGAATGGTCAGTAAAGAAAACAGGGAGAGACGTAGACTGGTTAAGGTGGAAATTTGAAACCACCTTATTCAAAAACTTCCTGTTAGTTCTTAGGACCACTTTATCTCTATAGAAAGAGATGAAATCAGGTTCCACTGACAGGGCTTGCAATTCACTGATACGCCTGGCAGAGGTAATGGCTACCAAAAACACAGTTTTCCAAGTCAAGTACTTATTCTCTGCAGAGGACAGAGGCTCAAAGGGGGGGTTGCATAAGCTGAGCAATGCAAACATTAAGGTCCCAAGCAGGAGCAGGGTCCCTGAAGGGGGGATTGGTGTGCGGCAATCCCTTGATGAACGTATATAACACAGGATGGGCTGACAGAGGAGAGGGCTTGCCTACTAACAGGAAAGCAGAAACAGCTGCCAAATGCACTTTAAGTGTAGCTGGCCTAAGTCCTAGGCCATTGAGATGGACCATATAGTCCAGAACCGTAGGCAACCCAGCAGACTCTGGAGAAATATTCTTCTCAGAACACCAAATAGTGAACCTTTTCCATTTGAAATTGTAAGTCTTTCTGGTGGAAGGCTTTTGAGAAGCCTTAAGGATATCCAGAACCCCTTGGGAAAGATGCAGATCAGCAAACTCTAACTCTTCAAGAGCCATGCCTTCAGGTTGAGAGACCTGAGGTTCGGGTACCAAATCCTCCCCTGAGAGGATGTCAACAGGTTGTAATTCCTGGGAAGAGACAGGGGAAGGTGGACTGCTAAGGACAGTAACAGGGGGTACCAGGGCTGTCCGGCCCAGTCTGGAGCAATCAGAATCACTTTGCATGGTTGTGACCTTATCTTGACTAACACTTTGAACAGGAGAGGGAAGGGGGGGGAAGCATACAGAAATTTCCTTTCCCAATTCAGGATCAGAGCATCCAGGGGGACTGAGCCCAAGACTGGGGGTCTGCAACAAAAGAGAGGAAGTTGGTGATTGTCTTGGGCTGCAAAAAGATCTATCTGTGGAGTGCCCCATCTCGAGAAAATCACTTTCAAAACTAGGGGATCTAGGGTCCATTCGTGATGGCCCTGGGATATTCTGCTGAGAGCATCTGCTAGGACATTGTCCTTCCTGGGAGGTGAACTGCTATCAGAGAGGTTTGCAGGAATAGCTGAGGACCACAACTTCATTGCTTCTGTGCACAAGACCATAGACCGAGTGCCTCCTTGCTTTTTGATGTACCACATGGTGGTGGTGTTGTCTGTTCTGATCTGGACCACCTAGTTCTGTACATATTTGGAAAAGGCTTGCAGTGCCAGAAACACTGCTCTGAGTTCCAAGAGATTGATGTGAAGCAGAGATTCCTGAGGCGACCACAGCCCTTGGGTGGTAAGATCCCCCAGATGGGCTCCCCAGCCCAGCAGGGAAGCATCTGTGGTGAGTATCATTGAATGAGACTGAGTGACAAAAGGAACTCCTTGTCTCAAATTGTCCTGATCCTGCCACAATTGCAAGGCCTGGATCAGGGTTCGAGTCACTGGGACTAGTTTGGTAAGGGAATACTTTCTTTGGGACCAGAAGGCTTTTAAGTGCAACTGAATGTCCCTAATCTGCAATCTTGCTCTTTGGACCACTGCTGTGGAAGCTGCCATGTGGCCCAGAAGCTGAAGGAAATGCCTTGCTGGTCGAGACACCTGTAGGGTGAATGAAGAGGCCAGTTCCATAAGGGTCCTTGCCCTGTCCAGGGGAAGGAAGGCTCTTGCCATTACTGTATCCATCTCTGCCCCCGTGAAGGTGAGGAGCTGTACTGGCTCGAGAACTTACTTTGGAAGGTTAAGAAGGAATCCTAAGGAAGTGAGCACTTGCTGAGTTATTTGCAAATGTGACTTGACTTGGTCTGGAGACTGACCCACTATGAGCTGGTCGTCCAAGTATGGGAAGATGGAGATCTTTTTTCTCCCTAGGAAAGCAACCACTACTGCCAGGCACTTTGTGAAAACCCTTGGGGCTGATGTTAGGCCAAAGGACATTGCTCTGAATTGATAGTGGTCTGAGGGCAACTCGAACCTGAGCTACTTTCTGTGGGAGCACCTGATGGGAATGTGAAAATAGGCATCTTTGAGGTCCAGGGAGGCTAGCCAGTCCCCTGGCCTTAGACAAGGAAGGATTTTTCCCAGAGTCACCATTTTGAACTTTGGTTTTAAAAGGTGTTTGTTCAGATATCTTAGGTCCAGGATGGGCCACCATTCTCCTGTCTTTGGGGGTTAGGAAGTACCTGGAGTACAATCCTTTGCCCTTGTGTAGGGTGGGAACCCTCTCTATGGCTCTGAGAGCTAGGAGGGAAGAAACCTCTGTCTCTAAGGCAAGGGTCTCTGATGGATTTGCAGGTGGAAAGGATCTGGTTCTTATCTTGGGAAATTTTTTGAAGCTGAGAACCAGTCCCTGGCTTACTACTTCCAGGACCCACTTGTCTGATGTTAGAGACTTCCAGTCCTGGACAAAGTAAGCCAGCCTGCCCCCTACTGGTATTGGAGAATTGGCCCGGGAAGACCCATCAGGGTCTGCTTGGCAGGGGCTTTAGGCTGAGGGGTGGATGCAGGCCTGCTCGTCCCCCATCTGCCTCTCCCTCTGAAGAACCCCCTCTGAGAAAAAGAAGAAGAGGCCTGAGCTTGGTAAAAAGGCCTTTGGAAAGGCCTGCCCCTGCCCCTGGACTGCTGCCTCTGAGGAGTGGCTTGCCTTTCTTTGGCCTGAGCACTCCTGTAAGTGGTCCTGTACTCGTCCATCTTTTTCATGTAGTTCTCTGTCTGCTCCCCAAACAGAGAATTACCAATAACAGGGAAATCCATGGCCTTAGCCTGGGTATCCTGTGATAGGCTAGTACATCTGAGCCAAGCCATCCTCCGAAGAGCCACAGATGTAGCCATGACTCTTGATGAAACATCACTGGAGTCCACAGCAGCATGAAATTGCACTTTGGATGTCTCAATCCCATCTGCAGCCACCTGCTCCAGCTCCTTGGCAAGCTGGTCAGGGGCCTGTTTAGCCAGAGCCAGCACAGTGTCCCATCTGGACTTCTGGTATCTAGCTGTGTAGGTCATATAGTTAGCCTTCCTGAGTCCCAAAGATGCTGCCATGTACTGTTTCTTTGCCATGGCATCAATCCTCCTGGAGTCCTTATCTGTGGGGTGTGATGCCAAGGGGATATTTGCCTTATCACAGGCAGCAGCCTGCACTACTCCAACATGGCTGCATTGCTGAGAAAGGAACGCCATGTCTGAGCCTGAAAGAGTATACCTCTTGTCCATTCGTCTGTCCACAGGAGGGATGGAGTTAGGAGTCTTAAGAATTTTATTTGTCTGTTTCTCAAAAGATTTATGGAGGGGAACAGACAGTCTCCTGGACTCTGGGATGTCCATCATTTCAACAAAATCAGGCTCCTCCTGATCCTCTACTGCTTCTTCCGTAGGAAGCTGGAGGGTTTCATCCACTTTTTTGTAAAACATAAAGTGGGAAGGGGATTCAGAAAGCCTAGGAGGAGAAACACCTGAAGGTCTGTCTGGGGAGATATCCGGGTCAGTAGGCACATCCAGACTTTCATAATCACCATCATCATCCTCATACTCTCCCTCCTCCTCATCCGGTTCATAAAATTCTTCTAAGGTGTAATCTGGAACCAGGGGAACCGACCGAACTGAACCCCTGCCAGATGGTGCCGGTTCGGCCGGAACCGAAGTAAGCGATTTGCACTATTCTTATTGGCTTGGCTATCTCATCAGCGGTCGGAGTATGAATTTCTGGATCCAAACCGGATGATTTATCTTTTTCCTTTTACCGGAACCGACTCCTCAGAATCGGCTTTCCTTTTGCCCGAAGAAGTATTGCTCTGGTCAGAGGGCACTCCTTCTGGTTCGGTCGGAACCAAACCGGGCTGGCCATCCAGGTCAGCGGACTTCTCGGCCTCCCTTTCCCTTAGTCTACCTAATCTCTTTTCCAGGGTAGCTTCGGGAAAATTCTTACAAATTTGGCAGTCTGAATCGAGGTGGTCAAGCCCCAAACAATAAACAGAGGTGGCGTGGGGATCAGCCTTAGCAAAGACTTCCCCACACACACTGCAGTGTTGAAACCCAGTGGGCCTGTTTTTTTTCTTGGGTTTCTCAGACATGGCCAATCCTATCCAAAACTTGCCCTTTTTTCGGCAGTCCGCCAGGCAAGACTCCCCTATTGGTTCCTGACCGTGTTACGGGTCTTGGGGGAAAAAACAGAATAAAAATCCGTTTTTTTTTAGAACCAATACAGACCGGTTACCACACTCTAAGTAAATTCATAAACTTTTTTACCTGAACTGATCGGTTCAGCCGAACCGCTCCACAATTTACAAGTTCCACACAGAAACTAAATAGAAAACCTATCTAGTACTCATGGTACCACAGACAGAGACTTAAACTGACAGATTTGGTTGCAGCAATTCGGTAGAAACCGAGCGAAAAATGACACTTTAACCGACTTTTTTGAACCAAGCAAAGGAGAAATCTCCAGAGCAACTGTTCAGTGAGGCGGAGTACAGAATCTGACGGTTGGAGTTTAAACAACAGCAGACAGGGGCTTCAACCAAGCTTGCGGTGAACATTCCATGCTGGCCATGGAAAGTTTAACTGTTTGTTCTCTGGGGCAGTTGAAAGGCAGGACCTAACTACGTATGTCAGAATACAGCAAGACTTCATGTTGTTTGAAACAATAATGCTTTGTAAATGTGTGGACTGTTTTCCAAGTTGCAGTTTTGCAGATATCTACTAGGGGATTGTCCATAGCAGCTGCTAGGGAGGCTGCAGTACCCCTAGTTGAATGGGCCCTGAGGCCTACAGGTGGTTCCTTACCCACCTTGCTATAACAGAACTGGATACAGGTTGCAATCCATCTGGCAATGGATTGTTTTGTGGCAGGTTTTCCTTTCTCTACCTCTCCAAAGGTAAGGAAGAGCTGGGTTTGGTTCTGTCTGTGGCCCTTTGTGTGGTCGAGATAGTAGCTGACTGCCCTTTTTACATCAAGGCTGTGCAGCCTACGTTCACCTGAAGTGGAATGATCTGTAAAGAAGACTGGCAAGGTAATTGACTGGTTAAGGTGGAAATCTCATACCACCTTAGGCAAAAACGTTCTGTTAGTTCTAAGGACTATCTTGTCCCTATGAACTGCAATATATCCTGGCTCTGTGGATAAAGCCTGAAGTTCACTGATCCTCCTGGCAGAGGTAATGGCAACCAGAAATACAGTTTTCCAAAACACATATTTCAGGTCTGCTGATGACATGGGTTCGAATGGAGGACGCACGAGCTGAGCAATGCAAATATTCAAATCCCACATGGGAGTGGGCTCCCTGTCTAGTGGGTGTAAGTGTAGCAGCCCTTTAAAGAATTTTTTGAACACTGGCTTTGAAGCCAAAGAGGAGGAAGAATCTTTCCCTGCTGATAAATAAGCTGACACAGCTGCTAAATGCACCCTCATAGTGGAAATAGTTAAACCTGTGGAGTGCAAATGAGCCATATAGTCCAAGACAACAGAAGTGTTAGCTTGATAATGATCCAGGCCTCTGCCCTGGCACCAGAAGGAAAATTTTTTCCATTTACAGGCATAAGTTTTCTTAGTGGATGGTTTTCTGGAAACCCTCAGTATGTCCATAACCCCTTCTGAAAGATGCAAGTCCGCATACTCTAGGTCCTCAAGAGCCATGCCTTCAGTCTGAGGGATAATAAATTGGGGTACATGATTCTGCCTTGCGATGAGGCCAGTAGATTTTACCTCCTGGGAAGACTAATTGGCTTGGCTACTGACACTGAAAGAAGTATGGAGTACCAAGGCTGCCAGGCCCAGTATGGGGCAATGAGAATCATTGAGGCTGGTTGAAGCCTGAACTTGTTCAGCACTTTCAGTAGTCGAGGAAATGGAGGGAAAACATACAGGAATTTCCCTGTCCAGTCCAACAGGAGTGCATCAAAAGGAATTGTGCCCCTGCTGGAGGGTCTGCAGCAATACTCTGGGAGCTGGTAATTGTCTGGGGCTGCAAAGAGATCCACTTCTGGGGTGCCCCACCTCCTGAAAATGGTCTGTAAGACCTGCCTGTTCAGTGACCATTCATGGTGATTCTGGTTTATCCTGCTGAGGGCATCTTCCAGGACACTGTCCTTGCCCGGGAGATGAACAGCTGAAAGGGACACCTTTAGAGAGTATGCAGGTGTCCAAATTTTCATAGCTTCTGTGCAAAGAGGGGTTGACCTCGTGCCCCCTTATTTATGTAGTACATGGTGGTTGTGTTGTCTGTTCTGACCTGTACCACCTTTCCTACCACCTGAGTGGCAGAGGACTGAAAGGTTAGAAAAACTGCTCTGAGCTCCAGTAGATTGATGTGCAGAAGGGATTCCTGCTTCCCCCACGTGCCGTGGGCAATGTGATCCCCTAGATGTGCTCCCCACCCTAGAAGGGAAGCATCTGTGGTAAGCACCAGAGAAGGGGACTGCTGTAGGAAAGGTACCCCGTGTCTGAGATGTTCCCCCACCTGCCACCACTGCAGAGCTTGAATAAGGGTGGCCATGACTGGGACCAGTTTTGATAAGGAATCTTTCTTTTGGGACCAGTACTCTCTGAGATGAAACTGAATATCTCTCATCTGAAACCTGGCTCCTGGGATGGTTACAGTGGAGACTGCCATGTGTCCTAACAGCTACAGGAAATGCCTTGCTGGTCTGGAAACATGAAGTGAGAAAGACCTGGCTATTGGAATAAGGCTGTCCACCCTGTCCTGAGGAAGGTAAGTCATTCCTGTCCTTGTATCCAATTCTGCCCTTATGAACTGAAGCACCTGCACAGGTTCTAGAACAGACTTCTTTTGATCGACTAGGAATCCGAGGGAGAAAAGGTGGTCTGAGTGATTGAGAGTGCATCTCTCACTTGTTGCTGTGACTGACCTACAATGAGCCAGTCGTCCAGATAGGGAAACACTGACACCCCTATCCACCTTAGGTGTGCCACCACGACAGCTAGGCATTTTGTGAACACCCTTGGAGCAGATGTTAGTCCGAAGGGCATTGCTCTGAATTGATAATGGCCTGATGGCAACCTGAATCTGAGGTACCTTCTGTAAGACCTTCTGATTGGAATATGGAAGTAAGCATCTTTTAGGTGCAGGGATGCTAGCCAGTCTCCCTGTCTTAGAGTAGTTATAATGGTAAACAGAGTGACCATCCTGAATTTTGGTTTTGCCCAGTGCTTGTTCAGGTATCGGAGGTCCAGAATGGGATGCCACTCCCCTGTTTTCTTTAATGTAAGGAAGTATCTGGAATACAGACCTTTGCCTTTTTGAATGGCAGGGACTGGTTCTACCGCCTGAAGCAGCAGAAGGGATGACACTTCCTTTTCCAGTAGGGCTGTTTCTGATGGGGAAGAGGGCTTGAAAGCCTTTGACCTTAGTCTTGGTTTGACTTTGAAGCTGAGGACCAACCCCTGGCCCACTACTTCCAGAACCTACTTGTCTGTGGTAATGTTTTTCCATTTCTGGAAGTAGTGGGTCAGTCTGCCTCCTACTGGTAGTGGGGAGGTGACACGGACATTCTGCTCATCCCTGCTTTGATACACTCCCATCTGCTTTGATTGGGCTACTGACTGGACAATGGGGCTAGTGCGGCCAGTGCCTCTCCTGCCTCTGCCCTGAAAGTATCCCCATGGCTGATACTGGGGAAAGACTTTGGGCTGAAAATAAGGCCTGTAAGGAGTCCTGCCCCTGCCACCCCTAGAATGGTACGTTTGAGGATTGGCAGTTCTCTCCTTTACTGCTGCACTTTAATAAGAAGCCTTGTAATCATCCATTTTTTTCATATATGCCTCTGTTTGTTGTCCAAACAGAGACACGGGGTCATAGGGAAAATCCAGGGCCTTATTTTGTGTGTTCTATGAGAGGTTAGTGGTTCTCAGCCATGCAGACCTTCTCAAGGACACTGTTGAAGCCATTTGCCTGGATGCAGTGTCATTTGAATCCACTGCCATCCTAAACTGGGTTTTTGAAGCTTCAGTGCCCCTCTTAGCTGCTTCCTCCAGGTCAGCAGCCATTGGAGGGGGAACAAACTTGGCAATTTCTGGTACTGTAGACCACATAGATTTTTGATATCTGGCTAAATATGCCATATAGGATGCCTGCCTAATGGCTAGGGAGGATCCCAAATAAACCTTTTTTGCTACTGAGTCCATCCTCCTGGAATCTTTCTCAGGGGAGTGGGATGCCGGGGGTTGCCAGCTTTGTCACAAGCTGCAGCCTGAAACACACTTTCATGGCTGGGGTGCCCAAACAGAAATTCAGCCCCAGACTTATCCACCCAATACTTCCTGTCCACTTTCTTATCGGTTGGAAGGACAGAAGAGGAAGTCGCCAAAATTTTCATGGTCTGCCTCCACGAAGACTTCTGCAGAGGGAGGAACAGTCTTTTTGCTGGAGGAACATCCATCACTTCCTTATAGTCTTCTTCCTCCTCATCTTCCAGAGACTCATGGGATGGGAGGTCAAGAGACTGGGCACCTTGCTTCATAAAAGCAAAGTATGAGGAAAAATCCTCAGTTCCCTTATTAGGGGAATCAGGCCTGTGAGGGTCAGGAGAGCGGTCTGCCTCTATAGACTTGTCATAATCATCATCATCTCCATAATCCTCCTCTGGGTCTTCAGCAAGACCAATATCCTCAAACTGTTCCCCACCTTGGTCTATTAAACTGGGGACTTGTGAACGGGGAGTACGTGGAACTGGCTGTTTATCAACTGGAACCAGATACTGCAAAGACTGAATAATTCTGAACATGTTGGCGATCTCTTCAGCAGAAGGAACCACTGTTGGGGTCTGTTGCAGTTCCTGATGCTTTTTTTATGCTTTTTCTTAACCGAGACGGCCGGTTCAGCGGCCTTATCCGCGGTTCTCTTTTTTGTGGAACTGTCGCCCCTGTCACAGGGCAGTCCCTCCGGTTCGGTAGCCGGGTTAGCGGCCTTATCCAACATTTTTTCCCTTAGTCTCTTTAACCGTCTATGAAGGGTGGACTGAGGAAGATTAACACAGATCTCACAGTCTGTCTGAAGGTGGTCAAACCCCAGACAGAACAGATAAATTAAGTGAGGATCAGCCTTTGCAAACACTTCCCTGTGCAGTGCTGGTAACCCGTGGGTCCTGTTCTCTTTTTTGGTTTCTGTGACATAAGAAAAGGTATCCAGAAAGACTAAATAGACCATTTTTTTTTCCGTTGGTTGTTACACCGGAAAAGAAACCAGTTTTAAAAGTATAAGTTCAGGAGTTACCCTGGTTGAAATAAGGGACCAACAAACCGGAAAATTACTCCGGTATAAGTTTTTAGATAACTACCGACTATACTGAGTCGGAAATTCTTAAAACTAACAGATACAATATAAAGAAAATTTAAGGGAACTGTCGGTTTCCCCTCAGTTAGGGAACCGATGAGAAAAACGACTACTTACCCTCTACAAACGAAAATCCAAACAATTACTACCTGAAAACCAAGGACAGCGATAAGAACACCTAAATTTACTGGTATAAATACTGAGGAAAATAAACTTTCTTCAGGAGGTGAAGGAGAGATCTCCGGAGGCACCTTACTGAGGCAAGCGGAGTGAAGAATCTGGCAGAGATTGTTTACCAGGGACAGTGGTTTGAAAACCAACCTCAAGCCTAGCATTCCATTATTTGCATAGGTTCTATTAACCATCTCAGCTCCGGGGCAGTCCTATGGTGACACCATACTGCATTAGTCAAAATACAGTAAGATTTCCTGGGGTTTGAAACAAAGGGAGCAGGATGGAGAGCACACAGAGGGAGGGAGGGAGTGGGAGGGGTTATTATGCTGCTGAGATGGCGAATGGAGGGTTGGGCCAACAGCACTATGCAAATACAAGAAATGAAGCACTCTCACTGGAGCGCTTCATTTCTTTCAACTAGAGAATGGCTTCCAGCTGTGAAATCCAGACTAGTGTCACAGTCTGGTTGTGTTCTCATTGGTCTGTGAGGGATGAGCCCACTGTAGAATGCTCTGCATTGGACTGGTCCCTGACACACCTCTCAAATGTCATTCCACCGCAAGATGTTTCTTGCGCACACGCAAGGAAACATTAATGGTTTGTGTGTGTGTGTGTGTGTGTCTATATACGTATACATATATATATATATACTTATAAAATGGTTAAAGACAAGGAATCAATAACATAGGACAAAGACCATCAGGTGACAGTGTGTATATCAGAGTGCGACCGCACACCCGCACTTTTACCCCCTCCAAAACAATTTTGACATTTTATAAGATAGATGAACCACTCTAAGATGTGCAGTCACACTCTGATATACACATGCCCTTGGGTGGTTATAGACTGCCTACGGCCCTCGTGAGTACGATGCACATCAAGGCGTGCGCATATCAGAGCGCGACCGCAGACCTCAGAGTGGTTTGTCTATTACACTCACACACACACACACAAAATAGGGGTGAGCTAATAACACAAAAAATAAATACA
This sequence comes from Neoceratodus forsteri, assembly GCA_016271365.2. NCBI lineage: Eukaryota > Metazoa > Chordata > Ceratodontiformes > Ceratodontidae > Neoceratodus > Neoceratodus forsteri. Next base: position 784,968,945 of record CM028133.1, read on the forward strand.
CATCACTCACTCCCAAATGCAGCCAACTGACATTTATCACACTCTGCTTACCTTACCAGAGTGTGATAAATCCTGCTGCCTGACATTTATACTTACTGTGCTTACCTCATCAGCATTCATTTCAACTGTGCTGCTCTCACCCAGCAAAACTCAGTTTCTGTCAAGTGCTGGAACTGCTTTCATGAAGTAAATGACAATAATGTAGCTCCCTTGTCACACCTGTAATTCCCTCTTTCACTCTCATCTTATGCACTCTATGACAGCCCCAAAGCAAGAAACCAGCAGCCTGAGTTTCATACTTGGAAAAAAGCCAAAAGAGAGCAAAGCCTTCCACATCCACAAATATCTCAGCTACCAAGGAAAACAGCCTGCTTCACCCAAATGGCATGACAGTGTTTCAGCTTGTTTTAGCAAAATGTTTGTCCTGTGTCTTCTTCATTTATTCCACAAGATAAACTGAAATAAAAAAAAATGCTGGAAACCCCTATTGTATAAATCGCACACATGATGTGCAGATTGTGTCATATGGAAAATATTCTCGCTCCTGTGGAGTGAGCTCTGGATACTCTCAACCGTGCCTGTGGCACTCATGAGTATCCAGAGCTCACGCTGCAGGAGTGAGAATATTTTTCCATATCACACTCCTGCCCATCATGTATCTCCTATATGTTTATATTTGTTTGTATTTATTGATATATTTATTTATTTTTATAGATTTACTGTTTGGAGGACCTTTGAGCACAAGTGCCCATTTTCAAAGGTGTCCAAGTCAGGCAGGTTACAATAAAACACAATACATATCAGATAACAACAAGCATCGCAGTTTACAGATAACACCTATTGCTAAGTAATGTTAATCAGAAACTAGTTGCAAATATAGACTAAAGTGACTTCTTACCCGTGACTCCTGTTTAATAATTGCTAAAAAGCTGTCTCCTCCTGGTACCTGACTTTGGATCTTTCATTCACCTAAAGGCTGCTTCTAAACATTTGACTCATCTCTCTGCAGTTTGCAATAGAATCTGTCAGTTTGAGCAATTTGCCACATTGCATACCCATCATTGCAACCTTTAGTCTACTTGGGTTTTCTTCTAAAGTCAGGAGTGACTGCCTTTTCTGCTGCTTAATTGACAAGACCCTGCAAAACCCTAATTTCTCTCTCCTGGTGCAGTTTCTACTTTGCTAGACTGCTACTCAAGACAACACTACATACAACAGCCAATACTTTTAAAAGAATTGCTGGTAAATTTGGGAACAGAAGTATTATGGGACTTTTAAAGATTATGGCCCAGATATTCAAACTGCGCCCAGCTGTGGTGCAAGCTTGGGCGCAGCTCAACTTGGTTGCTCAGGGGTGTGGACTAAGCGATATTCAAAGGAACTGCGCCATGGCTCAACAGCTTTGAATATCACACCCTGGCCACCCCCAGTGTGCATGGTGCAGTGGCACTGCACCAGCACAAGTGGCCAGCGTGGAGCATGGAGATGCGCTAGCGCAAGTTCCATTGCGCCATGCACAGCACCCGCGATATTCAAAAGTTGACATGCAAATGGGGCCATAATTTATGCAAGGCACACATGGGGCCATGTGCATGTCATTATGGCCCCATTTGCATGCAGGTACGCCGAACCCTGGTGACTTGCGTTTGGTGCCCTGCCAGGCAGCAGCTGTCAGGGACCGACGCTCCCTGCAGCCCGATTGCGGGCATCTGTAAAAATAAAAAAACCTGTCCAATATCCCGGGTGGTCCAGTGGACTGCTTTCTGCCCAATCGCAGGCATCTGTATTAATAAACCCCTCCCGTCCAATATCCCTGGTGGTCCAGTGGACCACTTTCTGCCCGATCACGGGCATCTGTATTAATAACCCCCCCATCCAATATCCCTGGTGGTCCAGTGGACTGCGCTCTGCCCGAACATGGGCATCTGTATTAATATAACCCCCCCGTCCAATATCCCTGGTGGCTCAGTGGACCGCACACTGCCTGATCGTGGGCATCTGTAAAACAGAAAGCGTCCTATTACCCTGGTGGTCTAGGGTACCCCGACCTGCCCACTGGGCCCACTGCCTCACTCCCCAGTCAGCCGGCGGCGCGCACCCACCCGCCTGCCACCCGCCCGGCTGACTGACACCTTGGTGAGGGCTGCACACCCGTTGGTTCACAGCATGAGCCAATGGGCATGCAGTACCTATCAGACATTCCAGATATGTGGAATGAATCATTCACATATCTGAATGTAGTACGGCAGGAGCTGCACACCCATTGGCTCACGCTTGTAAATCAGTGGGCATGCAGCCCTCACCGAGGTGTCAGTTGAGCGGGCGGCAGGCAGGTGGGCTGCCACCCGCCAGCTGATGGGGGGAGGAGGCGGGGCCCAGTGGCGGGTGGGAGGGGGTACCCTAGACCACCAGGATAATAGGACGCTTGTTTTACAGATGCCCATAATCAGGCAGAGTGCGTCCACTGGGCCACCAGGATATTGGACGGGGGATATTAGCACAGATGCCCGCGATCGGTCAGAGCGTCCACTGGACCACCAGGATATTGGCAGGGTCTTTTTTATATTAAAACAGATGCCCGCGACAAGCAGAGTACGGTCCACTGGACCACCAGGTATATTGGCGGGGTTTATTAAGACAGCGCCGCGATCAGGCAGAGTGCAGTCCACTGGACCACCAGGATATTGAACGATGTCTTATTTTACAAATGCCCGATCGAAAGCATGGGGGGCACCAGGTGCAGCCAGAACTTGGGTACACCAGGTGGCAGCTGCCGTGTTGCGCCCTGCAATGCAGCAGCTCACCTGTGGGTGGCCATCAGTTGTTCCTTATTTTTTTTGGCTTAACTTTGTGCTGGCATAGGTAGGGGCTGCGCATTTATGGCTCTGCACATCCCGGGCTGAATATCGGGCTGTGTAGGTTATGCATGGGCACACACCCCCTACCTGTGCCTGCATACATTACTGATGCGCTCCGGTGCATCGGGATTTGTGCCGCGCACTTTTCCCTTTTGCATATCGCGCCGAGGTGCAATCCTTTTGAATATCTGGGTCTATAACTATAAAGCTGAAAACAAGCATACTATATGGGGCTGAAATTTGGGCAGATGACCGTATCAAATCATTAGAAATAGCATTAAATAAATTATACAGATATATTGTGAGGGTCCCTAATTCAGTCCCTATAGAGGTGGTTCGGAAAGAACGTGGACAATTTTCAAGTGGCATCAATGGCACAAATACTGAAAATTAAGCATATCTTGAAACTGTTTTAAATTCCTGAGTCTCACCTACCTAGGCTTCATCTAGAAGAAGCCATTGAATATAACCATAGGGTTTTTTTTATTCCCAATCATTAAAACTATAAAAGAATTGATACTTCCCTTGGGACTTGGTTCTGTTTTCTATGAAATTTATCAATGCCCATTTTTAGAAATAAGTGATATTACTGGAGGACAGATCTGTGACACTGTTTTGATGAAGGATGCTATAAAAATCTTAAAAACATTTAGATGGTTTAAGATAATTAAGCTTCATGCTGCTGTGGAGCCATATTTACTTAAACTAAGCCAACCAACTGACAGAAGGATATTGACTAGATTTAAATTGGAAATATATAATGCCAGTTATATACACTATAAACAAAAAAGAAGCAATGTCACAAACCCTTACTGTAAATGTAATTTGCAGGTCGAGGATGACCTACACTAGAGCATGTGCTGTTATATTGTCCCAGATATGAGGGACAAAGGAAGCACTGGTTAGATTCCATGTTTACACTGTACTATTGCTACAGTGCTCTTACATATCAGTGTTAGTAACCGATACTACTAAGAATCCTAAAGTTTACTGAATGTTAAGGATTTGAAACTTAGACAGTAAAAGTCATTGAACAAATATAATCCTAAGAGGCTTTTACACTGTACTGTTGCTATAGTGCTCTTACATATCAGTGTTAGTAACCAAAACCACTAAGAATCCAAAAGTTTACTGAATGTTAAGGGTTTGAAACTCAGACAGTGAAAGTCATTGAACATATACAATCCTAAGAGGCTCAAGACAGTTGACTGTCCTGGTACCCTCCAGTACCTAGTGTGTTCTCTTCAACTCACCCTAAATCCTTATTACAAGGCCAAGCTCTTGCTGCCTAATAACGCCACATAAGGTTAAAATGCCAGTCAAAGGGTCACCAAAGACTAGTATCTCGGGCCAGCTCAGGCCAAACAAGGGTCACCTCCCTGCTGCCCTGTACATCGCCACAATACTCTGGGTAGACTGGCTAACTGGTAGACAGGGCCCCGCCGCACAGCCTCCTAACGGACCAGCACCACACCAGAGCTGGCACTCTCATAGCCCACCCCCTGCTGACAACTTAGCCCTCCTACTTGCCGCCAAGCTCAGCAGGAGTGGGATCTGCTACAGAGCTATCCTCCTAATGACCCACAAACCTAAAAAAACTAGGTGCCCACCCCTAAACTATATTCTCCACCTCCTGCAAACAGCCTTGCTGTTGCGGGCAGGGGACATTCAACCTAACCCTGGCCCAGGTGTTGATAATACCTCTATCTCCACCTCTCAAGACCTGACCTGGACTGCACCCAGGGGCTTGAGGCTAGCACACATGAATATTTGTAGTCTTAGGCCAAAAACTCACAAAGTACAAGCGTGGCTATCCCTCTATAACCCTGATGTGCTTGCTGTCTCCGAGACCTGGTTAAAACCATCGATCCTAGACCACGAATTTGCCGCCCCAGGATATGTCTGTTTCCAGAAGGACAGAATCCACAAAAGGGGGGGTGGGGTTCTCATCTACGTGAAGGCTACCCTGATCTCAGCTCGTATTAACCTGCAAGTAACACTGCCCCCTGAAATTGAAGCTATCTTTGTACGCATCACCCTCGGCTGTGTCAAACACCTTAATGTAGGGTGTGTATATAGTCCACCAAAGGATGCTCTCCTATCCCTCGAGACACTCACAAAAAACCTAACAGTTGAGTTTGCATCTGAACTCATCATCCTTGGAGACTTCAACCTGAACTGGGCCAAAGAGGCCAGGCCCTCAATAATAGGTATGCTACAAGAGGCAAACCTTTCCCAGATAATCACCCTACCCACAAGGTTGAACTACAAAATGGGTAGCCACTCAATCATTGACTGGGTACTGGTGTCCAACCCAAAAAACGTTCAATCGGCTGGCACCATGGCGGATGCTCTCAGTGACCACTCATCCACCTTCTGTGTTTGGAAAAACAGGGCGGTAAAGGTCCCCCCAGAATACTCACTTCCAGGGACTACTCACAGTTCTCCCTGGAGCACTACAACACTCTCCTGGGCAACTTGGATTGAAGCCCGATAAGAAGTCTCCCTACCTTGGAAGGGGCGGTTGACTTCTGTAACAGGTCTATCATGTGGGCCGCTGATCTCCTGGCCCCAAATAAGACCTACCAGATAAATGGCCACTGCTACAAGTGGATTACCGCCCCCCAAAGGCCCTGATGACCAGCCATGACAAAGCCTGGAAAAAGTTCAAGGACACAGCTCTCCAAGCAGACCGGGTCATCTATAGAACCCTCCGAAACCAATGTAAACAGGCCACCAAACTAGCGAAAAAGGAATATTTCAACCACCTCCAGAAAGCAAACCTTGGCAACCCTAGGACTTTCTGGTCCCACATCAATGAACTGATTAAGGGGAATAAAAAGACAGCCATGGGCCCTATCACAGCTAATGGACAGGCAATACATGACGAGGCACTAATCGCTGAGTCCCTCAATACATACTTCACAAACCCTGATAAATATCAGGCAGGGTCATCGGTACCCAACAACCAGTCCACTCCGCTGGATCCCTGTACTCTCGACCACCCACCCTTTCACTTGAGACTGGCAAAGATAAAAGAGGTCCTGGCCATCCTAAAAACCCTGAAAACAAGAGGTTCAGGAGGCCCGGATGGACTCAAAGATAGATTGTAAAAGATGGGGCCACGGCACTCACCCGGCCACTCACCTGGCTGATCAATAGGTCCTTACTTGAAGGATCTGTCCCGGAGCTGTGGAAGCAGGCACATGTGGTCCTGATTCATAAGGGAGGGCCTGTAGAACCAATTGAAAACTACAGGCCTATCTCCCTGCTGTGTACCCTGGCAAAAATACAGGAGAAACTCATCTATGCCTAACTTAGGGAATACCTGAAGGCAAATATGCTATTGTCCCCATCGCAACATGGCTTTAGAGCTAAATACGGGACAGACACTGCCCTTACCAAATTCTCCTCTGACGTACTCAGAGACCTAGACTCTGGATCCAATACAGGGGCGGTTTTTATAGACCTCTCCAAGGCCTTCGACTGGGTGGATCACAGACTACTCCTCCAAAAACTCCTCCGCATAGTTCTCGATGCCCACGCCCTCAAATGGGTGGAAAGCTACCTCTCTGATTGCACACAGAGGGTCAGGTGGCAGGATAAATTCTCCAAACCACAGTCCCTAAAGGATGGAGTACCCCAAGGGTCCATACTTGGGCCTCTTATGTTCTCGTTGTTCGTAAATGAACTGCACAAACACTGTGGAAGCAGCAACACAATCCAGTTTGTGGATGATGCTGTTATCTACAAAACCTCGGACAACCTGGATGACCTCCGCATTTCTCTCCAAAAGGATATTCACATCATGGAGAGGTGGCTTATCAAGAACAAAATGGTCCTTAATACCAACAAAACCAAAGCCATGCTGTTTGGACCAAGAGCCCTTGGACAAGATAGATCACAACTATTCCAACTTTCATCCCTGGAGGGCAACAAGCTGGAAGTAGTCCCCTCGACAAAGTACCTCGGCCTCACCATCGACCAAGGTCTCACGTTCAAACAACATGTGGAACAAGTCACTAAAGTAATCCATACAAAACTCGGATTGCTGTATCGGCTCAAGGAACTGTTAACCCCAAAAGCTAGGACTGCTATTGCAGCTAGTGTCCTACTTCCAACACTAATATATGCTGCCCCAGTCATTCAGAGTATTACAAAGCTGGAGTACAGTAAATTACAGACTCTATACAACAAGGTGGCCCGCTTTGCCATCTTATCCCACTCTAGGAGCCACCACTGTGAGGCGATAGCAAAGCTTAATTGGCCATCCTTCGAAGTCTGCCTCAGTTACCCTGTACTCTGCCTGGTGAAGAAGATAATTAGCCCCACGCCTCCCCTAGTCTTGGGGGACTCCTCACAGTAAAAAGAAACCAGCGCAGCCTTAGGTCCTCGGGCCTAACGTTACTAGAGGTCCCCAAGGTTAGGACTAAGGCAGGCCAGAAATCTTTCACGTATGCTGCCCCTTCCTTGTGGAACAACCTCCCTTTGGAGGTAAGAGAAACCCTATCGGTGCCGTGCTTTCGCGCAAGACTCAAGACTCATCTTATGTCAACAAGCGTATGCCAGTGCCACCGCACCTGACACTACTACAACGACCACAATTTGCCTGCTTACCAAACTAAAATCTTTAACCCCCCAACAAGGTAGCACTAACTTTTTCCTCCCCCTCTCTGAACCATCCTGATGCTCTTGAACTATGTTACCTAATGAATCCACAGTACTGTCTCGCTAATATGTAGGACAAAAGGAGAATGTAATGAAATAACAACTTACCAACTAGATATATGAAACCCATATAACTACTGCTATGTGTACACAGCCGAATACTGTATACCCATGATAACCTGTATATGCTTATGTTCAACTGTTTTTAATATCATGTACTGTTATTCCCGGGTCGCCCCTGAAAAAGGGACCTTTGGGGCCCAGTGGGCCTACCCAGTCATCAAAATTCAATAAATAAATAAAGAAGTATAATATCCTTCACGACAAAATACAGTTCATAAAGCATCTTTTTACATCAACAATTATGAATGTACTTCAAAGACCTGTGAACTGTTTAAAAAGTGTAAAACTTTGAACTGTTTTGGATCTACCCAACACTTAAAAGAATATGAATTGATGTTTTATCAACAATGTAAATGTGGATGAATCATGATTTTAACTATTTTGTTCATTGTTGTCATTATTAACTACTAATGTATATTTTGCAAAGGCATATTTATCGAACAATAAAAACTTGTATTTCTACTATGCTAGAGTTGTCATCAATCTCTTAAGGTCCGCATAACGAGATCTGTCTGTTCCTTTTGCAAGCACGAACACGAAAACATAGAAAATGTTGGCAGAAAGAGACCACTGGTCCATCTTGTCTGCCTTGTTTTACCCTTTCCTAACCTGGGACCTAATGTCTAGTTGGGGTTATTGCCCTCACATCCCCCCTTCCTTTTCCCTCGCTGTACTGCTTCCCCCTGTGTAATTGTTAAGCCTTTTTTCTAGTTGTTTAACCAGGAATAGCACACTAAGTTGAAAGCTTTTTTACAGGAGTGACCTGGGAGCACAAGGAAGTTAAGTGACTTGCTCAGGGTCACACAGTATGCAAGCCTTTCACTTGATGCAAATTATATTTGAAACCATTAATGATTCTTGCACCCACTATCTCCATTGATAGTCTGTTTCATGGCTCAACCACTCTCTCTGTAAAATAAAACTTTATTGTGTCCCTCCTGAATCTTCCTCCTACCAGCTTCCACTCATGTCGCTGCATTCTTGATCTGATAGTTGTTTTCAGTAGTTCCCCACAACCTACTTTGTTCATTCCTTTCAGGAACTTTTAGGTCTCTATCATACAGTATCTCCCCTCTCCCTTCTGATTTGTTTTCTTCAAAGTCTCTTATCTGCACTCACAGAATGCTTGCTGAACTTTAAAGAGTTCCCACAAACAGTTCAGATATTCATGATGCAGTTGTGTATCCACTGCTTGGATATACTGTGAGGCTTGTTTGAACATTTTAGGAAGAATGCAGTAGAAGAAGATGCAGGACAGTAAACAAATACAATTTTGTTTGGCAACACTTTTGTGCTGAGCAGCCAGCATTTCACTTGTATTTTGTAAAATGAAAGCAGATAAACAAGAGTCAGGTACAGTAATAAACAAATTGTACAGAAGGACTGGAGGCCTGTGGAGTTGCTAGTGTCATAGTTAACAGTGACAACAGATGGGAAAGAGGCAGCACCTTCACAGTTCTGCTTGTGATATCATGATGTCATAAGCAAAGGATTTATGACTTTGTGTGTAGGCAGACAGCAGCATCAGCAGGTGAATGTCAAATGGCAAAGATCCCATGTTCATGCCAGTGTTCTCAGTAATGAAGAATTAACTAAAAGCAAATAAATGAAATATAAATTGTGTCTAAATGTTTTGTTTTTTTCTCAAGTTCAGTTTTCATGCTGACATTCATCCTGGTAACTACGAAGTCATGAATACAGAGCTGAAATCTCCTAAAATGGCCATGGGAAAATCTGTAATATTTGAGGGTAGCACTTCTACAGAAAAATGTCAAACGTTCCCTTATAAAACTCAAATGAGGTTAAACGACTCCTGTTTGCTGGCCTATGGGAGTAAGAGGTACTGCTTACCATATGGCTGGATCCACTAATGAATATGGTTGCCATTTTAATCATCTGTTTGTCACCAATAAACACCATTAGCAAAATTTAAATCCAAATCATACTGTACTTAGAATTTTGTTTTTACAGTGTTTTGTCAGCTACAACCTCATTGAGATACATCATCTCAATTTATGTGGGGTCCTGCTTCTACCCTTTATTGGCTGTTAGCAATACTGGGGCACAAGACAGTCTTGTGTCTTGCTCAGGGTCAAAGAGTGAGTCAGTCACAGTGCTGAGGTTCAGCCCTGTGATCATCTGGTTTATAGTTCAGTACCCTAGTCACATAACTACACTGTTGTCAATATTGGGTTTGTTTGCATTTTAGGGTAAAGCTAAACAGAACAAGAGCATGTTGATTTTGTTTTGTTTTTTCCAACAGTGACATATTTAGATCAAAAAGAACTTCTGCCAAACTTTGCGAAAATGCTAGAAAATATCTTCGTACCTCTTTTTGAGGCAACTATTAATCCCAGAGATCACAAAGAGCTGCATCTCTTCCTGAAATATGTAAGTCTATCAATGTCTCATCTCTCTCTCTCTCTCTCTCTCTCTCTCTCCTTTGCTAACATGTCTCACTTCCCAGGTGGACCACTGGAATTAGTATGGGGCAGATTTATCCCCAGACTATTTGATTCCGAGACAGACACCTAAAGAACATGGCAGTAACAGAACTTTTTCTAAATAATGATTTCTAGCTACCTGCAACAATGAAGTAAATAATCTGTACTAGAATGGTATGGACAGGGTACCATCCCAGTATCTCAAATACCAAAAGGCTTGGACAATGCACTATCTAACCCTGTTGTCCAATCAAATTATCCCAGACGATAGATTAGGTAATGAACTATCCAAACCTATTTAGTCAGTTTAGCCCAAACAATGGATTCGGATAATGCAATATCCAAACCCATCTGATCTGTTAAACCCAGAATGTGAATTTAGGTAATGGACCATCCAAATCTATTTGATTGGTTTAGTCTAGATAGTGGATTCAGGCTATGAGCAGTCCAAACTTATCTGATCAGATAAGACCAGACAATGGATTCAGGTAGTACATTGTCCAAACCTATCTGGGTTACAGCAGGATTCCAAAACTTGGGGGTGACTTTTCCCAACATGGTGGTTCAGGGAAATTTGCCCACCTCCAGGAAGAAATTTTGAAGAAATTGGTGGGAAATATTGTATTTTACATGCACAGTCTATGAAATATGCTACGAGACAAACACAGTCTACTAGCTGATTTTATCATTGGTACGATGAACATTGCTGGTTTTTATATTAAGTGCAGGATATACATTTGGTGTAAAGTGATGTCATTAGGAAAAATAATGTTGTTTTCAGCTCCTGCAGTGTCTCTCTCCCCCCAAGTTCAGCCTTTTTGTTCCCTTTTCTTTTTTTTAAGCAAAATCTGCCCAGCTGAGTGTTTTTAGCATAGCAGAGATCACTTCACCAAGACAGGCAATTTAGAAAAAGCTAGCAAAGCAAACATACCCACCCTGGAGTTCAGACCTGAGACCTGCTGAACTACTGTGTATCACTCCTTTTTTTTCAGCTTTTTCCCCCATGCTTTTTATTTCTTTTTTATTGTTGGGGGCTAGTAGGTATAGTATAGAATCCCCCAAGATTTAATTAGGTATGGCTAGCAAAGAAACAGAAACCCGCCCTGGCTCTCACGCATGCAGTAGGCCATAGGCCTACAACTCAGAGTCAGCCTTTTTCTGCACAGTGTCACTCTCCTCCCCCTCCCCATCTATTTTCAGCTGGCCCAGTTGTGTTTTCACTCTTTAAAATTAATTAGATTTGTTTAGGCAAAAGGAAGAATTGTCCATTTCACTGGCACTTCACAGCTGTTGCTGCAGTGCAAGTGATTCAACTGCGCAACACGTTCAAAAATGTATGTCTCTCTCCATCTCAGACTTTAGCAACTACTACATTCAGTTGTTGGCCTGTGACTGAGAAGAATGATGACATATAAAACACTGAGGTTGTCCATCCTGCCCCTTGCTCATCGTTGCTTCAATCATGAGATGGTAACTACACCAGTGTCCTACCCCCACAGGGACATCCTGTAGATGACTGAAGCAAGAACCTGTCCAGCAACTGAAGGCCTCCCTCCTTACCCTTTTTCTGACAGCTGTGGGGCATCCCAGCCCCTCTCATCCCATGATGCTGCAGAGGGAGGAAAGTGGGACCACATGACTGAGAACTAGTGGAGCAAGGGTGAAGGGTCACTGGGACTTGATGGAGTTGTGAGGGAGAGAGTGCATACCTTTTGCTTCACCCTCCAGAGGGTGGGCCATAACTGTAAGTAGGAGTAGGAACTGGAGGAGCCAGTGAATGCTGGAGGGAGGAGGCTATTTTTTATTACCATTGCGCATTAGTGCTTGCTTTTGGGTGCTGCGTTGACTGGTGTAAGTGAGCACATGAATGGTGATAGTGCACTACACGTCACCGTGTTATGATTAGTCTTATGATGTTATAAGTAGTCTTATGAGTGTTATAGCACTAGGCAGAGACTCTCTAGGCTGCCCGTCATTCCCTCCTTCCACACCCTTGACGGGACAACACTAGAGGACACCAACTCTTTGAAATACCTGGGTGTCTGGCTTGACCAACACCTTAACTTTTCTGTACATATTGGCACCATCCTGAAAAAACTGCACCCCAAGCTTGGTGCCCTTTACAGGAACCATAGTTCCTTACCACTAACGGTTAGGTGTGATCTAGTTCAGAAAATGATACTCCCTATTTTTGACTATTATGACATAGTCTACAGTGCTGCTCCTAAGTCTTCCCTTACCAGGTTGGATACTCTCTTCATTGCTTTCTGTTGCTTTGCTCTTGACTCCCCCTCCCACACACATCACTGTACCTTGTATCATTCATTAGATTTCTCCTCCCTTGAATGTAGGTGTCTCTCTCACTGTGCCAAGTTCACATCCAAATTCTGGGTTAGGACTCTTCCCTCTTACCTCTCCTCCTTACTTTCTGCTCCACCTCCCTCCTCCCGCTCTCTGAGATCTACTGATGCACACACTCTAGCTATTTCCCATTGCTCTATCTACACAGGACAGGAAGCTTTCTTCTACCACTTCCCAAAGCTTTGGAACTCACTGCCACCTCCTATCAGACTTTCCTGTTCCCCATCTTCAATTTCCTTAGCCCTTCACAATTTCTGTTCCCCTAACTGCACTTTTTCTTAGCCCTCCTTTCAACAATTCCCACCCTGGCACATTATCCTTTAGCCCTACTTTACTTCTATTCTCCTAACTGCACTTGTTCTTAACCCCCCCTTCACAACCCTCCCAATCCCTTGCACACTATCTCCTACTCCTCTATCACTGACTTACCTCCTGTCTCCTAACTGAACCCTTCCTCTGATTACTTCCTCACATGCTACCCCCATTATAACCCTTCCTCCCACCCCCTACCTCAACCTATTGCGCCATTTCGACACTCTACTATCATCCACAAGCTACTGTGCTATTTCAACACTCTATGGCTGTCCTTCTCCCCCACAATCCCCTCTCCCCCACTGATGCTCTCCTTTCCCATTCCTAGTTTACCTTGTTTTCTCAGCCTCCCTATTCTTTATCCCTCTTCCCTCCGGTCACCCGCCACTCCACTTCTCCACCCCAACCCCCTTATCTCCCTCCTTTTCTGCCTGGTCCTGTCCCCTTGCAGGGTTCTCTGTCATCCTGAATAGGTATAGATCTTGGCCCCTCTCTCCATCTCCCCACTTTCTAATCCTGCCCCCCAGCAGTGTTCTCTGCATCCTGAAGGAGTATAGACTGTTTCTCTCTCTCTCTTTTTCCCTCTCTCCCCCACTTTCAAATCCATTGCCTGCCCACCTCCCTTCTTCCTTATCCCCTTCCTCCCCTCCTGTTTCCCTGCCTCTCCCTTCTCTACCACCCTGGTCCCTTTCTCTCCCCCCTTCCCTTCCCTTCTGCCTGGTCCTAACCCCCTTGCAGGGTTCTCAGCAACCTGGATGGGTATAGATCTTGGCTGTACCTCTCCTTCCCTCTTCCATCCCCACCCGCTACCCCTCACCTGCCCACTTCTCTTATAACTACCCTCCTTGGGTATACAGTAGCACTTCAAATCTTGTGTTCAGCCTACTACTTCTAGCACTTCAAATGTGTTATCCATCCTCTAACCTTTACCCTACTAGATCACCTGCTCTTGGGATGTTGTAATGTATGCTATATCCGAATATGTTTTGTTTACCCTGGCTGGTTGGTCTGGGTCATTGTGTAATTGTATTACACTGTTTTGTTTTAGAAATTGTATAGAAATTGTACTTGTATTGCTATGTGTTTGCTTGTTCTCCCAACTCTTCCCTCCCCCCAGGATGCTTCTGGAAATGAACTGTTTACAGCTCATGTTGTCTTTCCTGGTGAAGCATTTTTCCAAATAAAAATAAATTAAAAAAGTAGTCAATTTCACACTGACACATACATGAATGGTAGTGGCGGCAAGCGCAATCCATATCACTCATTCTCACTCGCTGCAGTCACTCACACTGGGTGCAATGCATTTAAAAAACACTGATGGTCAAAAAACTGGGGGCACAAGACAAAACTGGGGGACCCATGCCCCCATTTGTGGGGCTTCTGGAGCCTCTGCTAATCAGTTTACCCACACAGTGTGTACAGATATTGCAGTATCCATACCTATTTGATAATGTGATATCCAAACCTATCAGATCAGTTTATCCCGGACAGTGGATTCAGGTAATGCTCTATCCCAAACTATCCGATCAGTTTAGTCCAGACGATGGTTTAGGTAATGAATTATCCAAACCTATCTGATCAAATTAGTCCAAACAATGGAGTCAAGCAAGGCACAATGTACTATCTGAAACTATCTGATTGGTTTAGTTAAGATGATGGATTTAGACAATGCACTACCCAAACTTCTCTTATCAGTTAAGCCCAGACGAAGGATTCAGATAATGCACTATCCAATCCTGTTTGATCAATTGTTATCCCAGACAGTGGAGTCAGGGAATGCTCTGTGTAAACCTGTACAGTCGGTTTAGCCTGATGATGGATTCTGGTAATTCATTATCGGAACCTATCTGACTGAATTTGTCCAGACAGTGGATTCAAACAGTGCACAGTCTGAACCTATCTGGTTTAGCCAAGTTGATGGATTCAGACATTGCACTATCCAAATCTGTCCAATTGGTTTTGACCAGACAATGTATTCAGGCAATGCACTATTCACACCTGTCCTGTTGATTTAGCCCAGATGATGGATTCAGGTAATGCCCTAGCGGAAACCAATCTGATTGGTTTAGCCAAGATGATGGATTCAGATCATGCACTAACCAAACCTATCCGATTGAATAAGTCCAGATAATAGATTCAGGTAATGGATTATTCAAACCTATCTGACCAGATTAGTCCAGACAATTGATTCAAGCAGCGCACTGTCAAAACCTATCTGATCGATGCAGCCCAGAGGATGGATTCAGGTAATGCACTATCCAAACCTATCTGATCTGTTAAGCCAACATAGTGGATTCAGACAGTGCATTTATTTATTTGAAAATTGGTGACTAGGAAAGGCACAATGAGCCAAGGCTCATTTTCAGCTGTGACCTGGGGGAGGGGGGAAACAGGAGAAAGAACAAATTACAGTGCAATTCAAGTTATGGAAATAAAGTGCAAACACAAGTACAAAGTATAATAATTCACAGGTACATCTTAGAACAGTTTAAAGTGCAAATATGTGTACCTGTATCATGCCAAGTGCGCAAGCAAGATACAACAAAAAATTTACCATAGAAATGTTAAGCAAAACGAGCAGGCAGTGCAGTAGGCAACACATTTGGATAGAGAGAAAACCAGAAACCCTCCTGCCAGTGTAAGACAGTGGGGGACCTTGCAGGGAGACAGGAGTAGGTCAGGGGTGGAAGGAGTTTCAGATGGTGCTTGAAAGAGCCTGAGGTGGTGGTGTGGCACAGGGACGAGGGGATCTGGTTCCAGAGAGTTGGAAGGTGATAGGAGAAGGTGGAGTGCCCAGCAGAAGAATGGGGATGAGGAATGGAGAAGTTCACTGGCACCTGGAGTGGAGAGAGCATGGAGCAGGCATAACTGGGCATAACTGGGGAGAGGAGTACATTAACTGAACCTATCCAGTCAGTTTGACCAGATAAAAGGATTGAATGATGAAACTATCCTTTCATTTTAACCCAGATGATGGATTCAGGCAATGCAGTATCCAAATCTATCTGACTGATGTAGCCCAGAGTGATGGATTCAGGTAGTGCACTGTTTAACCTATCCAGTCTGGTTTAGTCCAGATTATGGATTCAGGTAATGCACTATCCAATCCTATCTGACTTATTTAGCCCAGATGATAGCTTCCAATCTGTTACATCAACACAGTGGGTTCAGACAGTACATCAACTGAACCTGTCTGATCAGTTTTGCCCAGATGATGAATTCAGGCAATGCAGTATCTGAGCCTATCTGATTGATGTAGCCCAGACGATGGATTCAGGTAATGCATTTATCCCAACATATCTGAATGATTTAGCCCAAATTATGGATTCAAATAATGCACTATCCGAACCTATCTGATCAGCTTATCAAGATGGTGGATTCAGATAATGCACTGTCCATAGATATCCAATCGATTTAGCCCAGAGGATGGATTCTGGCCACTATCTGAACCTATCTGATATGTTAAGCTCACACAATGGATTCAGGTAATGTACTATGCAAACCTATCTGACTGAATTGGCCAAGGCAGTGGTTTTAGGTAATGCATTATTTGAACCTTTACAATTAGATTAGCTCAGTCTGTGGACTCAGATAATGCATTATCCAAACCTATCTGATTGGATTAGTCCAGCCAGTGTATTCAAGCAATACACTAACATAACCTATCTGATTGGTTTAGCCTAGAAGGTAGATTCAGGGTAATGCACTATCCAAACTTATCTGATCAGTTTAGCCAGACAATGGATACAGATAATGCACCAAATCTATCTTATTGGTTTAGCCTAGATGATGGATGCAGGTAATGTATTACCTGAACGTATCTGATTAGTTAAGCCAAGAAGATGAATTCAGATAATGCACTATTGAACCTATCTGACCGGTTTTGCCAGGACTAAGAATTCTGGTAACGTACTAGCCTAACCTATCTGATCAGTTTAGCCCAGACAATGGATTCAGATAATGCATTATCCAGACATAGTTGGTTATCACTTAAACATCAGAACTGGGGCAGCTTAACATGGGCACCCTCACCCCCCCATAAGCCTTTGCAAAGAGATAGATATTGATACCTCTTTTAAAGGCCTCCACTGATGGGGCCTCCCTCAGGGCCCTTGGAAGAAAACTCCATAGGACCAGGCCTGCCACATCAGAGGCCCCCAGGGTTTTTAACCTGGCCCTGGGGATGACAAGGAGACCCTCCTACGTGGAGCAAAGAGGGTGTGAGGACTTGTAAGGATGTAGGAAATCAGACAGGTAACCCAGGCCTGGTCTGTGTAAGGCCTTACAAGTTAGCAACCCAACTTTAAAGGACATACTCCACTTAGACAGCAGCTAGTATGGTTCAAACAGTGCCAGGGAGACATGGCTAGATTTCAAAGCCAGTCAGCAACCTATCAGCTGCGTTGTGTGCTAGCTGAAGGTGCCACAGCATATTATACCTCCACTGACCCCAAGGTACAGAGCATTACAGTTGTCAAGCCTTGAGATCACAAAAGCTTGCAGATGTGTGGTCCGGTCAGCGGGGGATAAGGGATTTAATCCAGGAGATGTTCCTCACATGATAGAAACCATTCCAGATGACTGCCAACACCTGAAGCTCAAAAGTCAGCCGCCCATCCAGAATGACTCCTCAATTTCTCACCTTAGCAGGAGCCACAATCTCAGTGAAGCCAAGTAAAAGCCCTAGCACTCTCTGTGCAGCTGCTGTTCTCTCCCTATGACCTGGCTCAACCAACAGTACTTCAGTTTTATCAAGGCTGAATCTCAGCCAGCTTTATGTCATCCAGTCTTGGATCTCAACCAGGCACTTTTCAAACACGTCAACCATGCCAGGCATCCTGGGTGCAGAAAAGAGATGGAGTTGGGTATCATCTGCACAGCAGTGAAACCCAACTCCATACTGTCTTATGATCCTTCCCAGGGCCAGCATGTACACCGGATAGCATGGGTGACAAAACTGAGCCCTGGGGTACACCACAAGGCAGGGCCATCAGGAGCTAGGAAAAATTTCCCAACAGTACCCTTTGTGTCCTGACAGTGATGTAGGATTCAAACCAACAGATGATTTTGCCAGTGAGTTCTATGTGCTCCCTAAGCCCGTCTAATAACAACCCATGGTCCATGCAGTAAACGCAGAGCAGAGCTCAAGGAGGACAAGAAATGACTGCTCTGCCCTGTCGCCCTGACAGGGTCACTGTGCCCCCTCACTAGCAGGGTCTCTTTGCAGTGCCTCGACCTAAAACCAGACTGGAGAGGCTCATAGATGTCAAAGGCAGTGAGATGTGCCTCAAGCTGCAGCACAACCCCCTTCTCAATAACCTTACCCAAAAAGGGCAAGTCAGAGACAGGTCAGTAATGCACCAGGATGTCCAGGTCCAAAGATGGCTTTTTCATAAGAGATTTCACCAGTGCATTTTTCAGATCACAGCCCATATAGAGGACAGCCTGTCCAAAAAGAACAGAGCAAACTCCTCACATTTTTCAGATGAAATAGCCTTCATGGACTCCAGACAGGCTGGATGAAGATGCCAGTCTACAGTCTCAAAAAGCTGAGCTGGTCAATTCCTTCCAGCGGTAATCTCCCTGGACGGGAATCCTGCCTTCTTATCAATCACTGCCTTTTGATACTTACCATAGTGAGTAATCAAAACCAGTTTGTCCTCCTGGGCTCTGGACCTCCTTCAACAATGCTCCAGCCTCTTCCCCTTTGTTTTCGTCTCCCTCAGCTCACTGTCATACTTCGGTGATCCAAGATGCAAAACCAGTGGGCATACATGAACTGGCACCACAAGGTGAAAGACCACCCAATGGCTCTATTATGAACCTCCACAGCTTCTGCCAAATCCATGGGGCACACCGCCAACATATCTGAGTTGTCCAGCACCACCAAGAGTTCCTCTGGTGGAAGCTATTATAAACAACAGAACTGGCCACCCTCCACAGGGTGGACTACAAAAGGGGGGCACTGACATTGAACCTGATGGCACAGTGATCTGGATCTGATCAACTGCTTGGCTCAGTCCTGAGGTCCTCTACCTCAAGTTCCAGAGAGAATACCAGGTTCAAGGCATGGCTATGTTGGTAGGATGCAGAAGCAACCACTTGTGCATGGCCAAAGGATTCCATTCCCTGTAGGAAATCTTGCCCAAAATGTGATAGTTCATTGTCACTGCAGGCATTGAAATTGCCCAGAATCAACCATCTAGGTGACTCTAACACCCTGTTGGTGACAAAGTTCATGACTTCCTGCAGAAAATCCCCCTCGCGTCCCGGAGGCTGGTAAATGAGAAGGATTCTGCAATCTGCACTTGGACACCAGCGCACAGCCACACATTCAAACGATGGGGTATGCCACACTGGGTGCACCACCAGGTTCAGCTCATATCTAAAACAGATGGCCACCCCCCCACTCCATGGTCCTTCATGGGCAGTGCACCATGGCTGACTCCAGTATCGGACCACTATGTCACCAAGCCAGGTTGCCATGAAGTAAATCAGATCGATTTAGCCCAGACAGTGGAATCAGGTAATGCACTATCCAAACTTACCCAGTCAGTTTAGCCAGACAATGGATTCGACTAATGGATTCAAGCAATGTACCGTCTGAACCTATCTGATCAGTTTAACCCAGATGATGGATTCAGGTAATGGACTATCCAAACCTATCTGATCAGTTTAGCATAGATGATAGATTCAGGCAATCCACTATCTGAACCTATCCAATCAATTTAGCCCACAGGATTTACTCAGGAAATGCACTGTTTGAACCTATCTGAGAAAGTTAAGCCCACACCAATTGAGTCAGACAGTGTATTAACTAAACCTATCTGATCAATTTGGCCCAAATGATGGATTCCGGCAATGCACTATCTGAACCTATTCTACCAACTTAGCCCAGAGGATAGATTCAGATAATGCAGTATCCAAAGCTATCCTATCAGTTTTGCCCAGACAATGGATTTAGATAATGCATTACCCAAACCTGTCTGATTGATTTAACCCAGACAATGGGTTCAGATAATGCATTATCCCTACATATTCAATTGATTTAGCCCAGTGGATGGATTCTGATAATACACCATCTGAACCTATCTGATCTGTTATTCCCACACAGTGAATTCAGGCAGTGCATTATCTGAACTTATAAAATGAGTCTAAAAATCAAAGAACTTTAACTGGTTAAAACCAGTTAGCTGACCGTTCAATATTAGTGCTTAATGCATTGTCATCCTGGTCCTAAAACACATCACACAATGAGCAAATCAGTTCTCCTACAACCAGAACTATCTTTCTTCAGTCCTCCTACAACCAGAACTATCTTTCATCAGTCCCCCCTACAACCAGAATTGATCTTCCATCACAAACATGGCTGCTACCTTTACAGAGTAAAAAACCTTCAGCTAGGCCCTAAAAATAAAACTACTTTAAATAAAAAATAAAACATATTAATTAAATGTTGTTTCCCTGATTATCACACACTACTTACACACATAAACAAATGAGAAACATTAAGTATTGTTCATAGTTTTCATTACAACTGTCTCTTTGCTGACAATGAAAAATCCTCCTTCTGTCTTTAACTGCTCATTAGGGAAATCTCTTCTTCTTTCCCTGAGAGTGAGATAATTGTGTCTGTGGCTCTAGAGAAGGCCTTTGTTGTGTGCGTGTACAGTATGTTAGGAGAGGAACATTCTGTCAGTGGAACTGAGCAGAATTTTGAATCCCTGTATTCCATGGCAAACATTCCATGGTAAACGTTCCATATCTTGAATGTGGGGAAGGAGAAGAAAAAAAAAAACAGTATGAAGAAAGTAGGCAATAATACTTCATAAACAAAGAGCAAACGTGGGAAGCACAGTTACATATGCAGAGGCAGATCCAAACTGCTGTAATACATTCCTGAAGTTTATAAAAGCACATATATTTGAATCATACCAGGGTATTTTTAAGTGAAATCTATCACCCTCACACCAAAAAAAGGCAATCTGGCAGGTTTAAAGTTTTGAAGACATTTTTATTAAGAAACTGTACTTGTATTAATTTAAAATGCAAGGTAACATATTTTTGTTATAAAAATGTGTGCCACACACAGTTTTCATTATATTTTTTGTTTTTAGCTAAGCCTGCAGTTACCAGAATAGGGAATATTTTTTCTATTCAGAGTAAAAATGGAATCATATTTCAATAAAAGATCCAATTGTTATCTTTTTAAAATACTTTTTTTCTTATTTCTATTCATTTTGTCATATATTTAAATGCCATTTTATAAGAACAATAAGACACTCCAAGGGTGTGCCATTATGGTGGAATAATCGCATTTCTCCGGTGCATTTAATGGCATTCCGCTGTGCCTCGTGCCTAACAATGCACCTGAGGCGTGTGATTATTTCACTATAATGCACACCCTGTCATGTCTTAATATTTACCTATCTGATTAATTTAGCCCAAATGATGGATTCAGATAATGCACTATCCGACTCTATCCTGTCAGGTTAGACCAGATTATGGATTCAGGTAATGCACCATCCAAACCTATCTGATCAGTTTAGCCCAGAATCCGAATCTGATTGATTTATTTAGCCCAGACAATGGATTCAAATAATGCACTATCCATACATATCTTTTCGATTTAGCCCAGTGGATGGATTCTGGTTATCCACTATCTGAACCTCTCCAGTCTGTTAATCCCACACAGTGGATTCAGACAGTGCATTATCTGAACCTATCCGATCAGTGTGGCCCAAAAAATGGATTCAGGTAATGCACTATCCAAACCTATCAGATAGGTTTATCCTAGATGAGGGATTCAAGTAATGCACTATCCGAACCTATCTTTTTGAATGAGCCAAGACGATGGATTCAGATATGCACTACATGAACCTCTCCGATCAGTTTAGCCCAGATGTTGAATTCAGATGTGCACTATCTGAACCTATTCAGTTGGTTAAATCAAGGCACCGGATTTTGATAGTTTACTGTTGGAACATATGTGATCTGCTTAGCTTAGATACTGCTTTTAGAAGTGACACTATCTGCTTTGGACTTGTGAGTAGTTCACATAATCCAAACTATCCATTACTGAAAGGAACTCTAATCTGTACTGTACTGCTAAATCCATAATCATCTGAGAAGTAGGAATTTGTAGGGCTTCCCCAATGGCCAGTGGCAATATATTGCACTACTCTGCGGGCAACCTGAGTTTGGGAGCAAGATGGGAAGCCTGAACTCTGTGGACAAGATTATGGAGTGCTAGTTGCAGCAGTAGCTCTCTCACCAGAGAGGGTTTGTACCTTGACCCACTGCACATGTGACACCCTGGTGGATAGCAGAGTTGGTCTTTTGCTGGCAAAACCAGTAATGTAACACTGCACAATGCCCAAAGAGGTGGGAGTTTTACTCTTGGAGAAACTCGGCAGAAAACATCCTGACACGTGTCCATGAAAGCCCTCCACCCTGTGCTTTTCTGTCCTGTGCCAAAGCAGGTACTAGGAAACAGCTTGAGAGTGGTGGGGTAGAAGCTGTGGGAAGTAACTGGTAAATGCACCATCATGGAAACCAGAGGGGTAAAGTGCTATTTGAAAAAACTAGGCATTAGTTAAAGTGTCCATTTGGTAGTCCATTTTGAAAGCCTTGAAAATTGGAAGAACAAGGTTTTAAACATGTAGCTTTTAGTAAATATATCACATAAATCCAAATTTATAGCACCACCATCATCTAATTATTATTCACATATCTGTGTATGAGACATGTTAAATAAACTGGTATAAAGCCTCCCAGTTACGCACGTTACTGACCAGTGCAAGAGTAATCAATATAAGTTTGTACAGCTAGGCACAGTCCAAAACATTTTGTTCCACTTATAGCCCTTTACATTAGTTTGTTTTGTAAAATGAAGACTGCATTGATATAAATAGCACTGAAAACAAATCGGGCACTCACCACCTCCAAAATCACAAAAGACGCAGCTCTGTTACACTGTGCAAAATCTTTATTGACATAAAACATGCCTTGACACATTTTGGAATGCTCCTTTATCAAAAGACCTGATTTTTTTTTTTTTTAGTGTGAGCACTCCATCCTAGTGCGATCTTCCCTTTTTGTGTCTAGAAATGTATATAAATAGTTATAGCATCAAAGAAGCACCAGCCATTAATGTCTTTAGGAGTGCCATGTTTATCCATTTCAGTACCCCTTGCAGCTGCTCTGACACCCCACCAACACCTGCTGCTTAGCCACAGATTGTTTCTATCTTTACTAGACAAACTCCAAGTCATCTAATCTCTATATATGGAAACATCTTTATACTGCATTATATTGTTTGTAGTATTACACTTAAGCTACTTGTATTTTTACAACCTGCAAAGATTTGCCAATTGTTTTATTGCAACCTGTATAAACTTGCCTGTAATGTGATTTGCTTAGTACCCCTGCTGCTGCCTCTTTCCCCCTGAAGCCCTCTTAGAAACTAGTCTTACAGCCCAAATGTGGCAATTCTGATGTGCCTAAATTCTAAATAAGTAAAGATACTGTAGGTGTGTGAAATGTAAATAATGATCCTCTGGTCTTAAGGCACCAGTACTAGTTAGTTAAAAAAATGTCATCCTACCTTTTTGGCTGAAATGTATTCCTGATAATCTAGAGTCTTCATTGGGGTATTTTACGTTCGTTCAGCTATTTTTAAGTCAGTGTTTAATTACACATTTTTTAATTTGTGGTGATCTACAATAAAGACAGCAGACCCCATCATCTTTTAAAACACTCCTCCCAGGAGGCTGCACTTGAACGGCACCCACTGTATTCATAATGCAGATTTGTCAGAATGTTGCCAGCATATTATTTTGATGGCCAATAGCACAGCACCAGCCTGGTCTGCTTACATCCATGATGGTGGACATGGCAAAGGAGCAAGAACTTTTAACAAACTTCAAAATCTGCTCTCTTGCCTCAGGAATAAAATAAAGCAAAAAGGAAATCACATATATGAATGTTTTGGTTTGTCCTGCCAGCTAAATTATTGAAAGTTTTGTTAACTAGTACTGCTACTTTATTTATTGCCCATTATAAACTCCTTAATAGGCCTAATTACTAAGCCACTAAGCCACGAGGAGGTATACGTCACCAACTGACCATCTTGTTATCCAACTAAATAGAGTTGTTATTCTTGTGCCATGTATACACCTATAAATCAGTATCGGCATCTCTCTCTCGCTCCCCATAAATAGATATAGGTGTGTGTGTGTGTCTGCCCAGGACTGTCTCCTGTAACAACTGAAGAGAGGTTTCATAAGGAACTGATCAGAGAATGGGCCTCAGTGACTGGGTTGTAGTTTAGGCTAACTGTAGATACACCAAAATGTAATTGTTACTGTACATAACTCAAAGGAAGTTTGCAGTTGGGAAATGTCTGGATACCAGACAGGGAAAAGGTTTGGCCCAAGCTGTGTATACAGTAAACTGTACTAAACCTGGCTGTTGCCTATGACATGAGGACACAATATTGTATCTGTGTAACAATCTTGGCCTCCTCCCTCCAGACATGAGCAGCTCCAGGACAGGGCCTGCCAGGGCACATGCCCCAATAAAAATCTGCTGTGCCCAAGCTGTGCCCCAGCAGTGATACCTAGCTGGCAACATACAGACATTTTGATTTAAATTGCCCTGCATGCCCAAACACAAGCCCTCTGTAGCCTGCCTGTGCCCTGGTCATCCTTAATTCCTGGAGCCGCCACTGTCTCCAGACATATGATAGAAACTTAAAAAGCCTTTCTTTATTTTCGGATGTGTTCAGGGTACCAACTTTATTTATTTAAACACACTCCTCACCTGACCAGTTCAGTTAACTTTGTTCTCAGTCCCAAAACCACATCTATTTCAGGTGGGAAATTATTAATGTTTTAAGAAAAAGCTTGGCTTAGCTGAGGATTTGTAGTAGGTCTGTTGTTTTCCTTGAGCTCAGATAGATGTAAAGCATAGAGTAGATACAAGAGTATTGACACCCAGATCTTGTAGGAGAAGGTTGGATCATTTCCAAGCGTTTGTCTAAGCTTTGCTGAGATACAGTATGGTAGCAGCATGTCAAAAAAAGTTTATTGCAGATGTCATTAACTGAGATTTCCTTGGGCAAGAAGTTTCATGTTCCTGAGGAGGCCTGAACCTGCAACCTACTGATTTATAGGTTGGTGCTTTTATTCTTTGTGCCATTTAGCCAGAGCTTTTTTTTTTAAGTGAACAGCTATGACCTATGTATTTACACTGTTTATTCCAGCTTTTCTAAGCATTCCCCATTGGCAGCATCAACTCTTCTGGAGTAGTTAAGTTAAGTAAGCAAAAAGACATGACAGGGCATGGGTTATGTGATACTCCAATGCCCAGGTGCATTGTAAGGCATGAGGTATTTAAGCCAAGTGCTTTCAGCACCTGGAAGTGTGGTTATCTCATAAATTAAAATTATATACCTACTGTAATTCTTCATCTTCCTATATATCTTCACTATTCATCACTGGTGGGTTCAAGCCAGAGGTGCTAGGACCCCGCAGGAAGCTTTTGGCTCAAAAGCTTTCTTCCTATCTGGAGGTGGGCTGACGTTGGGGATGGCACCACCCTTGTGGCCAAAGTATTACATGGCACTCGTGGTTTGGCCAGTAACAGATGCTGGCCCCTCCATCACCCCAGTTCTGCTCACCAGAGAGGGTAACTAGAGATAGAGGAAAAGGGGTAGGGAGGGAGGGTGGGGCAAGGGAGCCAAATGGATACAAAAAGGAAAGGATATAAACTGAAAAAGGAATAAGCTGGCACAAGAGGAGGGGTGGGAGGCAGACCCCAACCACCGGGCAGGCCAGGGGAGGGTAAGAAAATGGAGGGAAGGAAGGAAGGACACCCCCAAGAAAGGGCCCAAATAGCCCCCCCCCATTGACCAAAAAGGGTGCCCACACCTGCTTTCTCCCTCTTTTGTTCTTTTTTTTTTTGAGGAGACAGGCAAGCTCCTATGCTGAGAGGAATCAAGGTTCAGGATAAACAAGAATGCTGGATGCAAGCTAGGAGTTAGTACTTCTCAGGTGTGAGCACCTGTACAAGATGCCAGGGTCACACTACACTAGAGATAACCCTGTTATCCACCAGAGAAGATGGGCTATTGATTCTCTAACTCCCTCACTCCCATTGCAACAAGAGGTGGGGACAGGACCCACCTCGGGAGAAGGTCCCCTCGGAGGAGTCACTGAATCGGGGGGGCCTGGGGTTTCAGGAAAAGAGTTGTTGAACCCCTCATCTAGAACAACAAAGTGGTGAGATGAAGAATGAAACCTCTAGAAGAGGCTAGGAACCCTGTGGTATTCCGAGGGGACCCTGTCCCATGGTAACCTAGGAGCGGGTTATCTATTGAAAATAAAAGAAAACTGGTTAAGGCTTAGGAAAAATGTAGAAGTTCAGCGGAGCCCCCATGACAATGATGGGAGCTCAAGCAAGGGTGACCTGAACTTACTACTTAGAAGAAGAGGCATAGCCTGAGAGGGGTCAGGCCCTGGCCCAAGGTGCCCTCCATGAGAGTTCCACATCACGGCTAAGAGGGGCCCTGAGGAGCCTCTAGTAAAAATAGGGCAAGAGCCCCTGTGTGCCCTCACCCCCAGAGGTGGGCTTCTGGGACTGCAGAGAAAGGGTCAGGGAACCCAGAGGTACCAGCCGGACTATACCTGCAATTGGCCTCAGTTAGGAGGAAGGCAAGCAGGGTGGAGGCACTGCCCAGGGGACAGGGGGCCCAACAGTGGATGGTGGGCAGGAAGCAGTGATGGATGGTGAAGATATACAGGAAGATCTAGAATTATGGTAGGTATGTAATTTTCATATCTTACCTGTATCAGTCTTCACCATTCATCACTGGTGGGTGAGTACCAAGCACCATGACTATGGCGCTGGCACCTCCCTGAGGGCTAAACTTTATCTCAGCCTCTTGAGGGGGACTCACAACAGGAGAGAGCGGCACATCACGGTGTTCTGGCCAGACCCGCTACCGGTCAAGGTCAAGTCGAGGCTCCTGGCCTGCAGGAGAAGGAGGGCACCCCAACAGCTCTTGCCTGATCCTGCAGGAGAAAAACTGGGCCCCCTTGAATAGTGAGGCAGTCACCCTACACCGGGCCAAGGGTGACAGCCGGGGGAGGTGTAGCCATGCCGTCCGCCTAATGCAGACTGCTGTTCCTACAATCCTGGAGGCTACCGCATTGGCATCATAAGATGCCCTTGCTTTGTGTCTCACCAGCTCCAGGCCTCTAGTAGAAATGGCAGTAGCTCACCTGGTTGCCTCACTATCAGGCATGGCTACCAGGATCTGACCCAGCATAGCCCACAGGCATCTTTCATAGGCGACTATGTGTGCCTGATATGCCGAGATGGAGAGCAAGATCCGTGCTGAACAAAAGACTCTTCTGCCTCTGCGATCAAACTCCGCAGTCAGTCTCTGGGGGGGGCGGTCTCTTGACAGGCACAGATGCCCTAAAGGGATATCCAGCCACTCCAACCCTGACTCGAGATGAGCATAGCTTGTGTAGACCCAGGAGAAGCACAGTACCTGTGCTGGCAGTCCCGAGGGGCTGGAGACGAGAAGGCAGAAGCCTATGCCCACCCACAGCAGGTCTCCGGCCCCTAGCTGGAGAGGGGGAGCTCAAGTCAGTGCTCTGACTCTGTCCCGAGGTGGTTGAAGCCACCCGGACAGAGCGGGATGCCAGACAGGCCCCTACCGTACCCAGAGGACCAGGACCTGCCCCTCATGAGAGGTTTTACTTTGACCACGGTTCTGAGGGAAGGGGGAGAGAAAAAATGGCACCCGGGTTAGCTTCCAGCTCCCCCTGAAACTCTGTGTCAGCACCGACTGCCAATGCAGCACCAAAGATGGAATCTGCCGTGGAGACTGCCCTGGAGGCGGCAGCGTTATCTGAAGCAGCCCTGACCGTGGCACCGATATGCGTCATTGATGACAGCACTGCCAGAAAGGTGGTACCGACATTCAATGCAGTGCCAACTGTGGCACCAACCTCAAAAGTATCGCCGTCCTTGGAGGCGGTACTGACCATGGCTCTTACCCCAGAATTGGCACCGACCGCAGCACTGTCGCCAAGCCCATCCAAAATGGTACCGGAGGTGGCACCGGCAGAGAGAGGGGTGGTGTCGTGCACAGTGTCGACCTCAGAACCCAAACCAGAAAAAGACCTCCTGCTGAGTCTGGCGTGTGTCCGTAGCTCCAAGAACTCGGCTGCCAGTCCGGATCTTCCTGGCCATCTTCTGATTCTGGGGAGGAGACCATGTAGAGCTAAAGAAAGGCAACTATGGACACTCTACCCCTCCCGGCACCAAGGATGGTGTCGAGAGGGGACACAGCGGCAGCAGTGGTGCCACCTCGTGGTGTCAGGAGCTGGGGCCATGTCCACTGGAGCCTGCGAGGGAACTGCTAATGCAGGCCCTACATATAGCTGAGACCTCGACATCAGGTTGGCCCAATTTCCTGAAGGGGAACTAGGCAGAGAGGGGCTCAAGACTGATCCCCTGGAGGGGGCCGCCCATCCACCTAACCCCTTGCCCAGTTGTCCAGTCTCAGTGAGAACTAAGACTATGGAGGCCTTCTCTCCCCTGGTGCACACAGCAGCAGGGGTAGGCCCAGAGTCCTTACCTTGGCAGCCCTCGTGCGAAGCTGACCACCGAAGGTTGGGGGGTCATGACCCAACCTCGCTGCACAGACTACTAGCATGCAGAAATCCATAGAGAAGCAGGCATTGCCTCGATCCATGTCATGGTTTGGCCCCAGGCAGGTGAAACACTGGTCATGTGGGTTTATTACAGAGAAATGACTACAACAGGAACACCGACGCATCGAGGTAGTCCTCGCCTTGGATTGTTTTTGCCCTTAACCCATCATGATCAGCCGCACTCAAAAATAAATAAAACGGAAGGAAAAGACTCAATGCCACAACTGTATGAAAATAATAAAATGGCGTCGAGTAAATGAACGAGCAGAACTGAGAGAAATTTCTGAAAGGTGAAGTGAAGCACTGTCCCACGGAGTCGTGCTGTCCTTGACAGTGGGAAAAACAGAACTGAGGTGATGGAGAGTTCAGCGTCAGTTACTGGCCAACCCGTAAGTGCCACATAATACATCGGCCTCGAGGGTGGCGCCCTTTCTGATGTCAGCCCCTCCTCCAGGTAGGAAGAAAGCTTTTGAGCTGAAAGCTTCCCGTGAAATCCTAGTGCCTCCAGCATGAACCCACCAGTGAAGAATGGTGAAAATCGAAACAGGTAAGATCAAGCCATACGTTGACGTATATAATTGTACTTATAAAATGGGTAAACAGAGACAATTTAAAAATTAAAAAAAGCCAACTTTTTAAAATTTATAACATGGATAGGGAAAAATCCCGCATCCTCATTGGCCTTGTTGGTTCTGTAGCTATGTGATTTAAGAAAAGAAACATTTGGCTTTGGAATTCTTTCAGCAAACAGGACTCATCTAAATAAATTTCAATGCCTCTGAGAATTTTTTTTTAATTTTGTCAGCCATCTTTTATAGTTTACAAGATTATCACATTTACTTTAAAAAAGTAAAAAGCACATTTTCCAGAGTGACTACCCATATCACCTACAGTATCTGAGCGACACTTCTTGTTAACATAACATGTAAGTAACATAACACTGAATACTATTTTGTACCTTAATGGGACACACTCAGCCTCTTAGGCCTCAAAGAGTCCATTTAAAAAAGATATGTTATAATTGCACACATTCTATAGAGACTGCTGATATAGCTAGAAGTTTGATTCTTTTTTTTTTTTTAAGTGAAAAATAGATTGCCCACCATAGTGGTGTTACTACACAAAAACATGTTTGTTTACATTCCTTGATCAACTCCCACCACATCTTTCTTGGACTTGGGAACATTTTCAACGCAGCCTAGCCACTAATTATGCACTGGGAGTAGAGGAGACTATTGCATCATGAGTGGCTGCACTGTCTGGGGTGTTTCTAATATTCCGAAAGCATGCGATAGGTGTAGGTCAAGGATTTGAAATAAAACAAGGTTGAGCATAGCTATACATTTGTATGCATTTCAGTTCTACTAAGCAGGGAGGCAGATAATACAACCAGCATCATCAATATATTTTAGAAAAGGTAAGTAATCACAAAATGTGGGTTTTTAACTTGAAGTATCGTGATGCAAAAAGGGTTGACAGTGTCCCTTTAACTTTTCTAATTTTTTCAGTTTCTTTTACAGTCTTTCTGGTGCTCTTCTGATGCTCAGGGCTGCTACTGATTATTGTTTTTATTTTATTTTTGATTTTCCACGTTTTATACAAAAAAAGTTGGTTTTGCATGTTTGGGGGTGAGAGATTGATTAATAATTTGTGTATTTACTGGGTGAATGCTGTATGAGTGGGGGCTGGGGCGTGGGTTTAATAATTTTTCTTTGGGGTTTTGATATAATTTTAGTAAGTTGATTTTGTACTGTATTGTATTAAGGGAGATACAGGATGTGTGTAGGTTTGGAGGCCCTAGTGTGCTTCTGCTCCTTAGAACTGCTTCACTCGTTTCAGCCCCAATTCCTCGACAGGTGACCTCAGGCTGTTGTTCTTGCCATGTCCCAGTCCACAGTAGGAGTTTGGGGGATAGGATTGAAGGGCTGACTGCTGCAGCTCCTCCCCTTCATGGCATGTTGTGCAGCACCTGGTCCTAAATGAATAAAACGGGTGGTGTCAGATTTCATCACAGATTCCTCTGGGATCAAGTTTGTTTCACCTAAACCTGGCTTGGTGATGACTCTGACCCAGTCCTAGAGGCAGCAATCCCAGCTGAGTTCTGGTTGGTACACTGTCTGAGGTTGGAGAACAGGGATGGTGGGGTGGCCATCTGTTTTAGTTCCTGCTAAAGTTAACAGCATAACCATTTAGGGAGGCAGCAGTCCCAGATGAGTTCTCATTGGTGCACCATCTGAGGTGGGAGAGCAAGGGTGGTGGGATGGCCATATGTTTTAGACCCTGCTTGAAGTTTACAACATACCCGGTGAGGGAGGCAGGGTCATTTGAATGTGTGGCAGTGAAGGTTGTTGTGGGTGGGAATGTAGGATTCTCCTGGTTAAACATCCTCTAGGTTGGGAACAGGAGTTCCTATGGGGATTTGTAGATTTAATCATGAATCTATAGTTGATGAACCCTGCAGTGTGCTCAGCAGTTCTTCCAGTTGATGGAATCATTGGGCCTCACACAGGTATTTTCCTCCTTCACCCACAAACACTACCATAATTGGACCTCCTCTTCTCTTTGGGGCTACACATCTCTGATGTCAGGGTGGATCCAATGGAATTGTTGGATCACCATGCTGTTAGCTTTCAAGCAGAAGTCCCCTGCAAAGCATCCTCCCCCCCCCGTGAAGATGGTGCAGTACCATTCACATCATGCTTTGACACAGGAAAGTCTTTTGGCGGTGCTGGACATCTCGGGCATGGAAGCAGCATGTGATGGGGGCATGGAGGCAGCCATCAATGGCTATAATTTGGCCACTACAGTGGCATGCAATTCCATTGTACCAATCCATATCTACCCACTGACTTCCCGTTGCAGCTAACAGTGGTATATTGATGAGGTGAGGTAGTTGAAGGCAACTGGGCAGAGGTTGGAGCGTTCCTGGAAGAGGTCTGGCTTGATGGATGACAGGATGGCTCTGAGGTTCCATTATAAGGGCTGTCAGAGGGCAGTGACCCTGAGAAGGGCTGAGTTACTGTCACAGGTTATTACCTCAGGAGGAAATAGGCCTACTCAACTCTGCAGCACGGTGGACAGGATGCTTTATCCTGACTGTCTACAGTCCAAAGGAATCTTGTCTCAAGAAAAAATATGTGGAGTTTGGGCTTTGCTTTCAGGACAGAGTGTCCTTCATCTGAGATGGAATCTCTACAGGTGACCTGTCAGGGGCCAGCAGTGAAGTGAGAGCAGCTGTCTGCCCCATTTACTTTATGTCGGCTCTGGGTCCCACCAGGCTGTTGGTTGACTGCTGGGTGGCTCTGGTCCATTGTTTTCCAGCACTGTCCAGAGTTCCTTGATGGAGGGTTGTTTCACACTGGCTACTCTTTAGATCCAGATGTTTTTGCCAAAGTGCAGGCCTGTCTTGAACCTTTTTTTAGGGAAGGTTATCATGAAGGTGGTGCTGGCACAGCTGGAGCCTTGCCTCAAGAATTTTGACACCTATGAGCTGCTCCAGTCAGATTTCAGATCTTTTCACGGTACAGAGACTGCACTTGTCAAGGTGTTTGATGACCTGCTCTTAGCAAGACATAAGGGGAGCACTCAGTTGTCATTCTCCTTGATCCCTCATCAGCATCTGACAATGTGGCCCATGGGGTTTTGATGGAGCATCTTGTAGAATATGGGGGACTTGCCTAAACAATGTTAAAGTGGTTTGAGTCTTTCTTGACTGGTAGGTTGCAGCAGACAGTGGTGGGGACTTTCTCGCTGCAGCTAGTTGTGGTCAACTATGGTGTTCCTCAGGATTCTCTTCTGTCTCCATGCACTTCACATTGTATATGCTGCTGCTGGAGCAGGTTATCAGGCAGTACAGGACGAAATTTCACTGCTATGTAGATGTTGTCATAAAGATATTTCCAACAATGTGGTCTGCAACTGACTGAGTCTCAGTCCAATAAGAACAGAGCTGTTGCTGATGGTACCAGGTCCTCTAGGGTTGGCTAGAAGACATAATGCTGTCAAATTCCATCTCTGAATAGCACATTTCTGACAGCTGCTGAGAGGGTGAAAGATCTGGCAGTCGTGGATTCATGGCTGACACTAGAACTTCAGGTGTCGGTTGTGATCCGCAGTGGATTTTTCCAACTAAGGAAAATCTCCTGAATCACACCCTATCTAGCTCAGGAGGATCTGTTGACCCTAGTACACATCTTTGTGACCTCAAGACTGGACTACTATAATGCTCAATACCAGGGGCTATCCAGCTAGTGCCAGAATGCAGCAGCCAGGGTGGTGGCTGGTGTGTTGTATACAGATTACATTACTCCTGACCTGCAGTAGCTGAACAGCCTACCAATTAGATGGTGCACCACCTTTAAGACTGCTTTGTTAACATACAAAGCCTGCATGGTTTGGGCCCTGACTACCTGAAAGACCTCTTAGACTGGTATGCTCCCAGCCGCACTCTCCACTACACTGAGGAGTTGTTGCTAGTCGTCCCAAGATCCCCCCTAATACAGTTTGATGACAAGACATTTTCAGTGGTGGCACCTGCAGTTTGGAATTCTGTCACACCATCTTAGTAGTCCTCCCCTCAGTGGAGGCATTTAATTGGGGCCTGAATACCCATAATTTTGAACTAGCATATGGGCCTGACTTTTTTTTTAGGTTCTTAGGTTTCTAGGACAAAAGGAGTCAATATTGCCCAATGAGATTGTCCCCCACTCATGTGGGAAATTAGACCATCTTATAATCGTTGTAATATGTCGAGTCTAACAAATGCTTGAAGCAATCTAGACTTGGTTGTTCAACAATTTTTAGTGGGAGGCAGTTCCAAATTTTGGCAGTATGAATTGTATAAAAATTCTCTCCTTTGAGTGTTTTTACTCTAGAAATCAATAACTTTCTATCATGCAATCTCAAGTTCTCTCTGTTGGTCCCTAATTGTAGATTAAATAATGACATTAGATTACTTGATTGAAGAAATTTATATAGCAGTAATAAACTGCCACGTTGTCTTCTGGCTTCCAAAAGATGAAGTCCAGTAGCTTCAAGTTTCTCATTATAGGATAAGTGTTTTATAGTCAGAATTAATTTAGTTACCGATTTCTGGACGGTCTTTAGTGTCCTTTTTTAGGTAAGGAGACCATAAGGGTGAACCACAGTCAAGAATCAGTCTTATATAATTTTTACAAGTAAAGGAGTGTTTAATTTTATTTATTAATGATTTAGACTTCCTAGTAATTAATTTACAGTGGTCTTCAAAAGTTAATCTGTTGTTTATAGTGATTCCTAGGCCTTGCTCTAGTATTGAATTTTTTATAGTGCTGTTAATAAGTATATAGTGATACTGTGGGTTATTATTGCCAAAGTGTAATACTGTGCATTTATTGATATTAAAGAATATACCATTGTTCTTGGCCCACATATCGATTTTGCCAAGATCATTTACTAAGGCCAAGTGCTTGTTTCGGGTGTCCACCTCTCCACAGATTTTGGTATCATCAGCAAGTTTAATCAAACTGTTGGTAAGGTTAAAATGCATATCACTGATGAATATGTTGAACAATATGGGCCCCAGAACAGATCCTGAGGAGCACCACTGGTAACCAGACATTTCTTAGATAAAGCACCATTAACTTTTACTCAAGTACGATGTTCTAACCAGTTTGTAATCCACTTGACTAGGAAGGTATTAATACCAAAATGTGTTTATTTAGCTAACAGAACATAATGAGGGACTCTGTCAAATGCCTTTGAGAAGTCCAACAGTATAACATCGACAGGAGTTCCATAGTCCTTACTGATACCGTTATAAAACGTGATTAAATTAGTAATTCATGATCTTCCTTTAGTAAAACCATGCTGGGTGTTGTCATGGATGTTAAAGTTCGTAATAATGGTGTCTAGTCGAATTTTAATAAGTCTCTCAAGAATCTTGCAGCAGTGCGATGTTAAACTTATTACTCTATAATTTTCAACCTTACTTCGATTACCTTTTTTAAATATTGGAATTACTGTTGCCGTGCGCCAGTCAGGGGGGAAAATGCCCTGTTGAAGTGAAATATTGTACAGAATGGTAAGGGGGGACTGCCATTTGATTAGCAGTGTTAATTAAAAATGTGGGATGAATGGCAACCTGGGCCAGGACTAGAGTTACTGTTTAATGACAGAAGCTCTTTCAGCACTTTCTGGCATGTGAATGGTTGCTCTTGTGCATGATCATCCGCCGGAGAATAACCCATGGTACATTTGGGAGTGAAGACTGTACTGAAGTATTCACTAAATTTATTGGCCATATGTCCATTATCTTCTATAAGCTCGTTATCTAACACAAGTGGACCAGTGTTAGGTGTGGAATTTTTATTATGAGAATTAATATACAAGTATAAAAGTTTATTTTCCCTACTGTGTGCAATAAAGAATTCAGTGTTATATTTAGATGTCCTAGTCAGTGGCAGAGCCAGGTTTGGGAGCCAGGGGGGGCAAGTCAGTCATTTTGGGGGCGCCAAGATGGTATCGAGCAAAAGTGATCATTTGAAATTGTGACCGTTATGGCCATTAACTGTACATTGAAACATTCCTATCTATTGCATATTAAGTAAACCAGGTGCACCCGATATACCTATTAGATCTTTAGGGGTAGAAGATACAAGAGATAAATATTGTGTATCTATATCTATATCACAATTTTTTCCTATTCCTTTTGCTCTTTTATAACTTTCGGCCCCTTTTCTTCCCAGGTGTTTTAACCAATTCTTTACCACTACTGGTATACATGCTATCGAATATTGGCCATCAATAAAATTAGAGTCATCAAACAAGGATCAAGCAAGCACCAGCAGTTGCCTGTTAATAATGGCAGAAAAGCAATTACTGGGGAGCCAGCAGGCCAACAAATACTATCACCCAGGTTTAAAGCTGTTAGAACCTCAGCGGTCTAAACAGGGGAAAAAGGTTTCACTCTAAAGTGATGCTTTCAGATACTACTTGTAATCTAGTATGACACTAATAAGGTATAATTAGATGCAAATGGTAAAAATAGCTAACACAATGCGATATATATTTGAGTCCTTTAGTTAGAGTCCTCCCAGATGTGGGATCAGCAAATTTCAATTATGGAGCTCAGATACTCTGTCCATTTAAATATAAAAAGTTACCATGTACAAAAGAGTGTCCCCGACGAATCCACCAGGTGTTCACCAGATATCCAGCAACTGGGCAGGGAGATCTTTGGCAGGATCTTTAGTAACAAAGTTCCATATGATTAGTTCCAATTCGAAAAGTGATCAAGAGCCGCTTCTTGCGAGTCACAAGACTGTGATGCTTAGAGATGCAACAAGACTTGTAGGCCTTAGGATCAAATGATTCAGGTTCCAATCAGTCTTAAATGTCTTAATGAGTTGAATAACCATGAGGGGCTGGTTCCCCCTCAATCCATTTGGAGCTCCTTTCACTAAGAAATGCAATGGGTATTGAGAGTTAAAAAACAGTATAGCAATATAGCAAAAAAAAAAAAAAATACTCAAGGTAGTCCTGGCTTAACACAAGCTCACTGTCGTGATAAGAAGTGAGGTGAAGCATAACAGAAAAAGCTTTAAAAACTATCTATAATTAGCCTTGTTTAGTTAGCCTCATCAGGTCACGGTCTGGCGTTTCTTTTTGAAAAAGACACTAGCTGTAAAGTTCGCCGGCAAACAGGTAGAAAAGAGTGTGAGTTGCCAAAGACTAGGCCAGGACACAAAGGGTAAAATATGAAATGCAAAAGTATATATAAAAACACAGAAGATAGTCACGCAGAAAAAAACTCAGGAGTGCCAAAAAGTATTGGTCAAAAACGCTCAGACAAAAGAGCTTCTCGAGTGCTTGGGCGAGCGCAGTCAATGAGCTGTATCTATGGTAAATGATGCCTGAATTCTTCTGAAGTGCTCCAGTAGAACGCGCATGTGTTTTTCAAGTGGGACCGGTGGAACAAGTGGATGAAAATTAGCATATGACGCAGAACCCAAATTAAAAAAGCAGAATGAATATATTTTAATGTGGAATATAAAAATGTGTAATAAAAAGTAAAATGAAATGGTAAAATAAATACAGGTGATGCCTGTTGTTTGAAAGTATATAGTTATGGGCTAAAAATGTGTTTAAAAAATAATGATCCTAGTGCTCTTTCAGCCTCTATCAGAGGAGATCATCACTGAGCAGGATAAAATAAAGTAGGATAAGTAAAAGCTTTAGCAAATTAAACACACGGGTATGTCATGCTTATCTATATTTCAAAACACACAGAAACAACTGTGTCCCTTTGAGAAGACTCTCAGGGTGCAAGTTTTATTAGTTTCCAGGTGGGTGGGGGAGGCTGAAACTCCGCAGTCACAGGGGCAAGCAGTAAAAATGTTCTTCATAAATTACGCCTTTCTTCAACATCGGAAGCCGTTCAGACGACCCCTTTCTCCTCACCAATTAGGTTGTAGGATTTGGCTGCTTGAATTTACCCCACTGTATAATTTTTATTTTATTTTTTGTTGACCGGGTAAGTGCACTAGACAAAGTTTGCCTATTTTCAGGCACGACCCGGGGAAGGGGATACAGATGAATGCCAACTGACCTTGAACCAGATTGAGCTGTTTTTTTTTTTTTGTGAATGGGGGAAATTTGGCCAGGGCACTGGGGAAATTCCACTACTCTTTTCGAGAAGTGCAATGGGATCTTTAACATCCCATGGGATCTTTAACATCTACCTGAACTACCACCAGAACAGGCAGACGGGACCTCGGTTTAACGTCTCATCCGAAAGATGGCACCTCAGGAATGCAAGAGTGCAGCACCCCCCCTCATGCTGCACTAAGTCTACAGTATAAGTATTAGGATATTAACCCAAGTGCCTGGTGTGGGGATAGAACCTACAGCCTTCTGCTCTCCCAGCCTCAGAGGCGAGTGTGCTACCTGCTGAGCCACTGACACTGTAAAGAAGTGTCTCGTGAGTGCCCTAGACAAGCTGCTTATATTTAAAAATAAAAAGTTACAAGTGGCCATACCTCTCAACTATCCCTGATTTTCAGGGACGTCCCTGAATCTGCCTCACAATATTACTCTGTCCCTCCTCAAAGCCATACCCAGATTTACAGGCTTGTATATTACGGGAACGTGAAGCAATATCTCAGGGAAACGGTTTCAATTAGAAACATAGAAACATAGACTTTGACGGCAGATAAGGACCGCTTGGCCCATCTAGTCTGCCCATTTCCCTACCTACAGGATAGGCCACAGACTTGCGTTGGTTACATTAGAAAATGAAACAGTTCTATTCTGCTTACAGTTGTAATCTACACAGGAGAATTACATGGGGAAAAAATCCATTTTATCCGGCAGCCCTGTAAAAGCTTGCAAAAACCAAAAACAGAGGGATAGTTGAGATAGTAGGCTGTGGCGATACCGGGAGCGGCAGGATGGAGATCCGAGCTCCTTACCTGTTGGCTCCGGTTACCAGGACTACCCTCTGCATGGTGCACGGACAGCGGCCTATCACGATGCTTATTCACGGTCGATTGACATGCCTCACGCAGCACTTCAGTTCTGAGGATGGCTCACTCTCAACCTTTCGTCTATCTTCATCAACTGCAGTAGTAGCATTACGAAAGGGCGGTCACTGGTTGTGGGGCGATGGGCGGAGCCTGCTCGATGAACCAATCAGTGGTGCTTGCAGAACGCATGGTTCGGGGCAACGTCCCTTGAATGGCAGTGGAGTTGGTTTTGTTTAAATTGTATACAGTATTTGTGGGCGGCAAACAAAGGATTCAAGAGTCCGTACTGTACCATAGGGCAGAGCAAGGCAAGACTTGTGGAGAAAACCGAAATGCCCGATTCCGAAACATGGGAAGCAAAACGGCTGGAGGCAAGGGGCGCAAAATCGGAGGCAAAACAGTCCAGGGTGGGCGCTGGCCCCCCCCCCAGCTCCGCCATTGGTACTAGTGAGTTTTTTCAATTCATTTTGCTCCTTAATATAGTCTTGCTTATTAATTATGGTGTTGTTTATTTAAAACTTTTTTAAAGCCTTTACTTTAGATTTAATTTTGTTTTTGATTGTGGCTGTGAGCCAGAGAGGAACCCTGCCTTTTCTATTATATTTTTTCTTAGTAGGTATATGTCTGGATTCTAGATATAATATTATATCCTTGATGGTATTCCAGGCTGTTTCAACAATTTTATCAGATAATAGCTTATTCCAATGAATTTCTGTGAGATGTTTGTTAATTTCAGCAAAATTAGTGTTATTAAAATCCCTAATAACAGTGTCCTTAGTGGTTATAGTGGGACAAGTCAACAGATAACCCAGAATCATGGAATGGTCACTGTTACCTAAAGGGGAGTTTACTGATACATCATTAATAACATTCTCAGTTAAGATTAAATCTAGTATGTTAGATCCTCTGGTTGGTTCCACAACCAGTTGTTCAAGATTATATTGAACACATAAGTCCACAAAAGAATGCTCCACTTTATTTTTTCCGGTGAAAGTACTCCAGTTGATACCTAGGTGATTAAAATCTCCCCAAATCAGTACTCACTGATTTCAGAGGCTTTCTTCATTTGATTAATAAGTTCAGTATTGTATGAATCTTCAGATGAGGGGGTCAATAGCAACATCCTACTAGTAAAGAGGGACATATCTGGAAAATCAGTTTCAGCCATATTGCTTTAATGCTGTTGTTAACATCATTGGGAAAGTGGCACAATTGAGCAGAGCTAGATTCTTCCACATATATACAGACTCCTCCACCTATTTTAATTTTTCTGTCATACTGGAAAAGCTTATACCCTTGAATGTCTTTATACCGGTCACTGGATTCATCTCACCATGTTTCTGTTTTGGCAAATGTGGCCCAGATATTCAAACTGCGACACAAAGTAGCACAATAGCAGGAGCAGGTGCAAGTTCTGTGTGCCTATGTACAACACGTGTGATATTCAAACACTGCGCAGGCCAAGATGCGCTTGTGCTACACAACTGAATATCGCGCCAACTGCACCATGGCACAACCAGGGATGCGTAGTGGTGCAGGTCTGATGCACAATAGCACAACCAGGGATGCGCAGTGGAGCAGGGCAGCAGTGCATCAGCAAAACCAGGGATGCGCAGGGACAGGATGCAGGGGTCCACCACCCATGGAAGATATGGGCAGAGGAGCATGCAGCAGAACAGACATCACCCCCCACACCCCATGAACCGCACAACCTGAGGAGAGCTGGAAGAACCACTGGCCCATGGACACCAGCAACAATCCCACAGCCGGGGCATGGTACCCCAGCACACACCCTGGCAAGCTGTGACTGGCACACAAGAAGGTCCAGTCACCCTGTGCTACACCATCCCACCAATGCAGAGCACACCCTGCACAGCAATCCCCAGACACCCTTCCCAGGAGCAGCGCCCAACAGTGCAGGACACCCCATGCATGCCACCACCCCCAATGTGACAATGCAACCCTGTGCACCATGGAGCCATGCAAGGCAGCTCCACCGCACGTGCCCTGCAGCAGGCAGCAGCAGCCACCGATGCAACAACTGCAGACATAGTGTTGCCCTGCACGCCCCGAGGTACAGCTGAGAGCTCCACTGGCCAGCACACCAGGTACCCTGCATGACAGGGCTCATTCCCAGACCCCACCATCAGTGGTACGCACCTGCACACCTCCCAAGGACACATCCGTCCAGCACTGGCCACAACAGCCAGCACAGATGCCCACAGTGGTGCTTGGAAGCATGTGTCACACAGGATGCAACACAGTGCATGGATAAAAACCCACCCATATCCAAGGGCACACCAACACAGGGACACAGTAGTGGGTCAACAAACCTGCTGGTGTGTGGCCACAGCAGCCGTGTACCCACGGCTAGCACCCCTCCATGGCACAGGTGTACCAGCCACCCTGCGCATGCATCATGAAGCCGTACGCCACAAGCATGCGGCCGGAGCACAAGTGACAGACGGTGGAACACATCCCCTGCAACAGACACAAGCTACAGCATGGAGGGGGGGACAACAACAGCGAAGGCCACAGTGCCACCCGAGGCAGATGTGCACCATACCGGTGACAGGAGGCAACTTGGCATTGTGCCTGGTACAGGGGTTGTCCAGCATGGACAGTCACCACTGACATGCCAGCAGACCGTGCATAGCACAGACATGCAAGGGTGTCAGCTGCACAGGCCATGGACAGTCTGACAGGGGCGCCAGGGACACAGTGCATGCACCGTGGACCACTGCACACAGGCGTCCAGTGCACAGAGAACAACACACAAACCACAGACAGTGACTGATTCCCCCGCCCACAACATAGGTTCCTGCCGGACACACACCCCATGCCTCGCCACCCTGGCGCCATGCACACCACTGCAGCTGAGCACTTGTAGCCTGCTGCAAATCAGAGACCACCACAGTTGTCATAACAAAACAAATGTATTCAAAAAAGGTTACAAACAACTATGTACAAATATTTACAGT
Source organism: Neoceratodus forsteri (assembly GCA_016271365.2). Lineage (NCBI taxonomy): Eukaryota > Metazoa > Chordata > Ceratodontiformes > Ceratodontidae > Neoceratodus > Neoceratodus forsteri. Next base: position 785,009,926 of record CM028133.1, read on the forward strand.
GAGGGGGAAGGGCCACATACCAGGTGGGGTGAACAAATGGGAAAGGGAAGAATGGGTGTGAAGGTGGGTCCGGGGGGGTAAGATGGGTCCGGGGGCATGGAGGGCCTACTGTCTGCCCCGCTTTCCACTCCTGTGGCGCCTGTGTGTCCTCCTCCATCTGACCCCGTGCCGCTCCAGTCACTGAAGGATCTCTATGGATGCCCTTGCCAGCTGCAGCAGTTCCTGCATGCCTCTCTCTATGGCCATCAATCGCTGTCCACCTAGGACAAGGGAGCAGAGTCAATACGTGTGACTGTCCATCCCCCTGCAGCCCACCCATTGTGCATGGCATACAGCCGTGGGCCACGCCCCTGTGATGGTGTGTGACCACCCACAGTGATCGTGTCCACAAGACCTGCCTACCCAGGCACACACAGCCATGCGGACTGCTGCACACACCCACCGCCCAAGTCCTGCACAGCACCACCGTGGCCATACAGTGACATGGCTATGCGGTGCGAAGGTGGTGGCACAGACATGTACTCGGTGCACGCATGGACCACCAGCAATGTACACCCACACATGCAGTGCCACAGGACAGCGCTGAGTGTACCGTGTGGTATGCACGTCAGTGGTGTCAAGGGCTGGTGGCTATGCCCCGCCGCCTACCCCTCAACACAGCATGCACAGAAGTTCCTGGAAGAAAGGCACTCACCTGCATCTGCAACAGCTGGGCGCTGCTGCAGTATGGGCCCTCCAGCTCATCCCTGTTGCCGGGCAGCTTCACGCTCACACTGTGCCTGTGACACACGGGCACGGCACCTCTCCTCAGGGCCTAGGGTGCAAACATGGAGAGGGAAACATCAGTACAAACCAGTAGCAAAGGCCTCCCAGTGTGTGCGATCCCGTACAGCCCAGCCATGCTGCAAACCCACCACCACCACCGCCCACACTGGATGGCCCCCAACCCCCTGCATGGTGGACGCATGCCCACCATGATACCCGGACGGACGGACGCTACCAGTGTATGGATGGAGCACCTACCTGGACATGGCTCTGCGCCTCACCTGGTGCATGCCCGTAGACGGGCAAGCCTGTCTGGGTCCCTCCGCCGGAGGTCCCCATAGCGGTGGTGACACTGCTGTGCACTGCAGACGATCCCGGTGGCCTCCTCCAGTGCCTCTGCCACTTTCTCCCACACAGCACTTCTGGCCCTTTCTAAGGGGTCATCCCCAAACAGGGTCACAGCATGGGGCTCAACAACAGCCACCAGATTGGCCAGTTCGAGTGGGCTTCACATTGCTGCTCTCCTCCGTGCCATCTCTCGAGCAGCCAGGATCACAAAATGGCGCTCTGTAGCGCACGTCCCCCACGTGCAGATGCTGCGCGGTACAGCGCTGCCATTCCCCATCTTGCTGTCACCGAACAGCATGATAGGGGTGCACCCATGCGGATGCATGGTGCCTGGGGGCAAAGGTCGACTGCAGGGTCAAGGGTCTGTTGTGCACGGACCGCCACAGCGCAATTGGGACTCCCTGCGTGTAGTGCAGTAGGGTGCCTGTGTGTGGCGCCCTGCAGTGGCCTAATGTGCTGTGGCACCATGGCACCTACGGCGCTCTAGGGCACGAGCACCATACGTGTGAACAGTGTACTAGCGCCACTGGCACAGTGGTGGCTGTGCCTTGCACTGCCTCCCGTGCTCAGCACATCATCAGCGCAGCAGGCATCAGCGTCAGCACCCCAGGCATGCGCCGTGTGATGCCTACTGCGCATGTCACAGAGCTGCGCCTTTGCCTGAGCATGCTCAACACAATTGCGCAAGGCGCAACAGCGCGATATTCAACCAGCATATGCAGATCAGCTCATCAGCAATTCCATGGTGCAGCCACTGCATTAACATCCACTTAAAGTTGCGCCTCACCTCATTTGCATGCCTTGCGCTATATAAATGCGACATGGGGCTGCAGATGACATTGTTTGGTATTGCAGTCTATTGTGGTGGGTTGCATACTGTTTGGAACTGTGGTGTATGGGAGATACATGGGACTGCACATACAGATGTAACACCTGTCATTCCCACAGGCTCTATAATGACCGAACGTGAGGAGGAGAAGGAAAAGAGACGTGGGAGACAGAGGAGGCCCAACTTCACCCAGGCAGAATCAGATGCCCTGTTCGAGGCCTACCTCGACAGGGAACCGCTGCTCAGTGAACAGCGGGGAACACCACAGGCCCATGCAGCGGCATGGGATGAGGTAGCACATGCTGTCAACCAGCATGGCAGCCACCAGCGGTCCATGCAGGAGTGCAAAAAGAAGGTCGGCACAGACAAGAGGAGGATTAAAGATAAGGCGGCTGCCACCGGTGGTGGACTGCCGGATGTGCCACGCCTGATGCCACAGGAGGAGCGGGTGGCTGGCAGCATGCAGTGTTGTGCCCTAGAGGGCGTTCCAGGTTGTGGCTTTAGGTCCTGTGCTGTCACTGTGTGGGGGGTAGGGGGAATGCCACAGGGTAGGGTGGAGACATTAATGCTACTGTGTTCCCTTACAGCTCCTGAGCATCTACATGGGTCAGCAGTGGTGGGTGTGTCCACTGAGGGCGATACCATGGACACAGAGGAGCGAATATCCACCTCCACAGGTGTCCGAGGGTCAGGACCACAGCATACCCGCCTGTCTGTCTGGACTGAAGATGGTGGTGCTGGTGCGGAGGAGGCCCTGCCTGTGTCCCAGCGTGACAGCGGCCATGAATGCCAGCATGCTGTGACACGGACTGGTGCCGGATCCAGCACCAATGATGTTGGATCACACATCCTGGACAGTGATACGTGTGGTTCGCAGGATGGTCCCACAGCAGGTAACAGCACGGGCATAGCCATGGGTGGTGCCGCCGTGGAGGCCTGCATGACATCACAGTCCCAGCCTGTGCCTGTATGCACCAGTGGGGCAGCACTGGTGTGCGTCCAGGCCAGTGGGGCTGTTGCAGCTGCTGCGGCGGCACCGGTGAGCCCTGGCGAATGGCGGCCAGAGGAGCAGTGTCAGCAGTCGGCCAGTGGCAACGGGGGGACAGTGTCGGGAGGCGGCATCAGTGCACTGTGTGTGGACGTGCTCTGGGCATGGCTCTGGTGTGCAGCGCCCATCGTCAAGGGGTGATGCCCAGCACGGCCAGGAACACGATGAGGGACAGCATGCCGATCCGGCAGATAACCTCTTTGATGAGCACAGCTGCCTGTTCCAGGCTTCCGTGGATCAGCAGTTGCGGCTTGTCAGGGCGGTGGATGCACTCAGTGCGGTTCTGTGCCAGGCAGAGGAGTGGCGCAGCAGAGACCACAGTCTGCTTCTGGCAGAGATGGCCCGGCAGTGGGAGGATGTGACTGCTGCCATTGACAGGCAGACATGTGCATTCACAGCTGTCATGGCCACATTGGGCACCCAGTTTGTTGCCCATGTGCTGCAGACACCGCGCAGTGTCATGTCCCCCCCCCCATTCCTGGTGTCGTGCGACACCTTCCATGTTAACACCGGGTTCAGTTGTGGGCATACCGAGCACGCCTGACGCGGGCATGTTCAGTGAGCTGTAGACCCCAGCTTGAACACGGTCACATTCCTGCAGCGTCACCCCTGGGGGACCGTCGATGCCACGCCATGAGGCCAATAGTCAGCCTGGCATGGCTGGCAGGTCTCTGCGGGGCCACCCATGCATCTATGGCGGCCACGGCACTGTGCCACATGACTGACCTGTCTCCCACCATGGCTATTGTCTGATGCTGCCCTTTGTGCAGTGTGTTGTGCAACGTGTGACGCACGGGTGGGGTACCCGGCCCTGCACACACACGGTCCATGTGCACACCCTCCCGGCTGCTGGCCACTGTGGCATGTGCATGATGATGCCTGCGTTGAGCTGTCCGCCAGTGTGCAATGGTGCCCAGCTGCCTGAGACATGCACAGGACGGGCACTGCGGGTCGTGGACCTGTATGTGGCTAGGGGTTGCAGTCGGGGTTGGCGTGCCTTCTACTCCTTGTGCATGTCTTGTGGGGAGTGTGTGTGTGTGTGTGTGTGTGTGTGACGACGTGTCGTGTTAGGCCTTGCCCATCCCTGACGGTGTGTGCAGTTCTACGCTCAGCCCAATCCCCCTGCTGCCATCTGCCCCTGGGGTTCGTCCATGCCTGTCTGTGGGTTGTGCCCTTCCCATTGGTGGTTGCACATGGCCCCATGACCTACCTGTGTTGGCCGGAGTGCTTCTCTGTGATGATGTCCCAGTGCAGCTGTGGCATCCGGATCAGGCGGTGGTCCCTTCGCCCAAGAAGTGGCTGCCCATCACCGTCTGGACCGGCGTCCTCATCATCCCCATCACTGTCCCCCTCTTCGACCTCTACAGCTTTTTTTTTTTTTTTTAGTTGTTTTTAACCAGGTATAGCACACTAAGCTGAAAGCTTTTTTACAGGAGCGACCTGGGAGCACAAGGAGGTTAAGTGACTTGCTCAGGGTCACACAGTATGCAAGTGGAAGCTGTGGGATTCAAACCCAGGTCTGGTCTGCTGGATGTCACCAGATTTGCAGCTCAGAGCCTAGACCACTCACGCCATACTGCCCTATGCTATCCCACAGTCATTGGCCATGTTGTGCAGGATGCAACAGGCCAGGAATGGCCCACAGGCCTTCAAGGGGCTGTACTGTAGGGCACCGCCAGACGTGTCCAGGCACCAGAAACGTGCCTTCAGCATCCAGAACACCTGCTTAATGACATTACGTGTGGTGGCATGTGCCTCATTGTACCGTTGCTGTGATGGGGTCGCGGGGCACCGGTATGGTGTGAGCAGCCAGGGACGGAGTGGGTAGCCACTGTCACCTGTGTGTAGAGAGTGGACATTAGTATGGTGGTCTGCGTCACTCTGCCATGGGCCGTCAAGGCCGGTACCCATGGCACCTCTCACTATGCACCCCCCCACAGCTGACCATGTCATCCTGCGTGATGTGCATACTCACTCACTAGGTGGCCAGTGGGGATGTCCCCACTCTGAAACATGTGGCACAGTGCGGACTGGTGCCAGATGAAGGCATCATGTGCTCCCCCAGGGTGCGTGGCACAGACATTGGTTATGTGCCCCCTGGCATCGCACACCACCTGGCAGTTGATGCTGGCAAAAGCCTTCCAGTTGATGCATGATACACCATCCGGGCCAGGTGGCGTGTGGATGGCCACATGGGTGCAGTCAATGGCCCCGAGCACACCAGGCATACATGCTACCCTGTGGAACTCTTGTATGTGTGTTGTGCACTCCATCTGTGTGCTGGGGAAATGGATGTACTCCGCAGCATGTGGCAGCAGTGCGCTGAGGAATTGTGTGAGTAGGCATGACGCAGCCGACTGGGTTATGCCTGTTGTATCCCCTCTTGGTCTCTAGAAGGTGCTCATGGTGAGCAGGCACATGACAGCTGTCACCTTTGTCTCCACTTACAGAGCATGGCTCCGTCGTGTGGGTGCCTACATCTCATCACTGCACAGCTCACAGAGCCGCCTCAGGATTGCCCGGTTCAGGCGGTACCAGCCCACAATCTCTGTGTCAGTCTAGTGCTCGAAGGTGGTGTGGGCTCGGTACCGCCTGTTGGGGGCATACCGCCAACGGGCCCTTCCACGACCGCACCCCCCTGCTGCCTGCCTTCTCACACCCCTCATTACCACCTCCATCTAGAATGTGGCACTTACCATGTCCCTGGCTGGTGTCCCCCCCCCGGCAGCTGTTATCCCGCTCCCCCCACTGTCCTCTGTGATGCTCCCCCTGCACTGGGTACACCTCTGGCCTTTGGCTGTCCTGCCTACTGCCACTGCCCTCAGTCCACTGTGGCACTTCTCTGTCTCTCCTGCATAGTAGCACAGGCTCCTGACTCGTGTCCTGTTTATTCCCAGGTGTGCCCTGTCCTGCTCCTGCCCAGTCCCACTCACTGCTACCCTCTTTCTAGTTGCTGTCACCTCACTCCCACCTCTGGCTTCCCTGTAGCATTCTTGCGCCTCTCTCTCATTCCTTTTTATTTTGGATCATTTCCGCTATCGTGCAACTTCTGCTTACTCCCATATGGCGCATGCTGTTGAATATCGCACTGTGCCATTTATTCAAGGTTCCTCCCCCTATGGTTGCACTTGCATTCATTACCATTGCGCTCTTGCCCATTGCAACTTGTGCGGCGCAGCTGCCTCCCGCTGAATATCACAGAATGGTGCATTTTCGTACTTGTACTGGCGCATCTCTGTTGCGCATGGTGCATCCCCTTTTAATACATGGGCCTATATCTATATGGTTAAGTTTGATATAAGCCTCAAGTTCAAGTTTTTTGTTAGCATTAAGACTCCGTGTGTTGGCTAGTGGGAATTTGCAACCTTTGCTTCTAAATGTAGTATTCATGATGATTAACTGTTGCTGGATTAGTACCTCAGTAGATATTTTAATGTTTTTTTGAGTTTTTGATGTTCATAAGATTCATAAGATAGATTTCAGGTACATATAGCGTTAGCCTTACTGAGACCTGCTATTTCCTGCAGTCTCTCTTCATATGGTATATCTTTTAAGTTGTGCACCATTCTTGTTGCACATCTCTGAACGCCCTCCAGTTTCCTGACATCCCGCCTCAAGTATGACATCCAGAAACTACCACAGTACTCCAGATGGTGGACGTACCCCGGAGACATAAAATGAAGTCACCACCTCCATATCTGTACTCTTTATATTCCTTGCAATTGATGCCAGAATACTGTATCCCTTTTTGGTTACCTGGGTGCAGTGTTCAGAAAAGGTCATATCTTTAGTAATTTGTATACCCAAGTCCCTTTTTGAGCTTGTGCTTTGAAGCAGGCACACATTTAGAGTATATTTGTATCTGTTATTCTTTCTACCTAGATGCACGATCTTACTCTTATTCATGTTGATGAAATGAGTACCCAAACAAATTATTATTATATTTGTATACTTTTATAAATGTATGGCTAATTAAAAAGCTTTTGACCTCACATGACTCTGTATATTTTTTGTGATAGGTTACAGGCTTTGACAGTGTTGATGATGAATCCAAACATAGTGATCACATGTTCTCTAACAAGAGTCCCATCCCTGAGGAGTGGACCTTCGAAATGAACCCTCCCTATAGCTACTATTTGTACTACATGTATGCCAACATCACGGTACTCAACAACCTCAGGAAGTATGTCCTGTTTTATGCCATGTAATAAATTTCTAACCTATTGTTCTGCATTTTACTTTTTGGTTTCTGAAGTGTAACCAGATGTGCTTCTCAAAGAGAATGTAACTGATACCCCGACACACAACTCCCCAACTAGGCTTTTAAGTCTAAAAGATCATTTTTAATAACCTCTGTGGGTTAAAATGAAGTCCGATGTACAAGCCATAATGTACACATATCCAGAGCTGCATGGCACAATTTCACATTGTCAGCGTGGTGCTGCACTGCTCACTGTATAAAGAGATCCAGTGGGTAGGGCCTCAGTGAGAATGTGAAATGGTGTCACACAGGCCGGGATATGTTTACATTATGGCTGGTACATCGAGCTTCATTTTAAGCCACAGAGATAATTAAACAAATATTTATTTAGGCTTAAAAGCCTAATCGAGTGGTTGTGGTTTGGGGAGTGGTGTGCTGGGATGACAGGTGCTGTCCTTTAAAAAACTCTGTGACAATGCTTCTGCAAGGCAAAACTATGACAAATGCTATAAATTGTTGTCCTTTTCAAGGAGCGGGGCATGAGTACCTTCTTGTTCCGGCCACACTGTGGGGAAGCTGGATCAATCACACACCTGGTGTCAGCCTTTTTAGCAGCCGACAACATCTCCCATGGACTAAACCTTAAGACGGTATATATTTTGGTTAACAAAATCAATATATGTGATACTTAAAAATGCTGTATAAATAGGGGATATGCAATGGTCTGACTCAGAGTATGCGATTTATCTTCAAGTGTGAAGGGACAGGTCCATACCTCACACATAGCAGAGCCATGAGTGAGTTATGAAAGTCCTGCACCCTGCCAAGTGATGACAAATTGTATATTTTGAGTCAGGCCGTAGTATATTAAACACTTACAATAGCAGTATGCTAGTTATAGCTTTTTTATTGTCTGTTTGAAGATTTAACTGTTTTTCTTTGATTTCAACAGCTGGCTTCAGTGCTACGCAAGGCAATAGTGATGTCAACAGTATTGTGAATGCTGCTGTCTGATTGATTCAGTATTCCACTTTGATGACAGTAAACTACAAAATATCAATTTGTGAGGGGACAAGACTTTCATTACTCACTCATCGCTTGGTCACTCATGAGTTATGTTCTTGCCTCCTCATACTTGGATGATAAATTGCATATTTTGAGCTAGGCCATTGTGAATCCCCTATATAGTTTTGATATGTTGCTGTTACTGATGTCACTAGTCAATATATCACTTTTATCTTTTCACTTTTACCCCTACTACTGCTGTGTATAATGTGGTCTTCCACAGAGAAGATTTAAATAATAGTGTTGGTTGAAGAATTTATTTACAAATCACGGCATGGCACTGAAATCAAATTGCCTTTTGGATTTCTGTCTTGAAAAATAGCAAGAATGAAAAAGTTAACTCACTGCTGTGGAAGACGGTTTTTACCCTCTTCAGTGATGTTCACTAGCACATACAGGTAGCTTTTTCTGGATGGGCTTGAGAATAAAAACATTAAGGTGGGTCTGCAAGGAAACCATGTGACCTGTTGATACGGTATAAATTGGAAGTACTGTCTCTAGTACTGTAACCTGATTGAGCACTGGCAGAAAATAACAGAGAGAAATACCATAAATCTGTGGGACAAATTTTTCTTAGCACATACAGTAACTCTTGTTGCCAGTGTGGCTAGTATACAGGCCTGGAAAGCTGTAGACCCCGCTTCTAATTCCATCAGAGCCACTTTCTCATTGCATGGTTCTGAGGAAGTCATTTACTCTCCCACTGCTTCATTCCACCCAGCTGCATAAAAGGCAGAAGCAGGACTCCACTGAAATCAAGATATTGCTAGTTAGCTAAGATATCCCAAGTGCATAAATTGTACAAAAGCGGAACTGGTATTGGTAAAATTATATATTGATTAATGAGTACTGTCAGACACTAATGCCTGGCAGCATGAGGCCTCACTCACGCAAAGATGGTACTCTTTCACTATCACATATCCATGCATGCTGCATTCTTACAAACTCACAGTCTGGCCCTTGTCTTCATTTTTTCCCCTAATCTTTTTGCCTGTTTTCTCTGTCTTCTGTACGTCCTGATTACTTCATAGTTCCTTTATTGATTGCTTTCATTTTCCCTTTTTGTTCTTTGCTCTTGTCCCATGTTTTATTTTCTTCTCTCTTATTCTTTCCTATGTTTCTATTCTCCCTCTCCTTATCCTTTTGTGCATCTTATCCAATTGTCTCCTTCCTTCTCTTCGTCATTCCACATTTAGTTGATGAGAAACCTGATCTGAATTGTGTTTTGAGATATACTGTAAATCAGGATACGTTTCCCCCTGTAAAACAAATATACCTGACGGGAGATGTTTGAGAGGTCTTGTAGACTGTGGGATTTCACTCAAGAGGAGAAGAAATTGCAATTATGTAAGAACTTACAATAACAGTTGATCTTCGAGAGAGGTTCCTGCAGTAGGTCTTCACATATAGGACTGCATCCCCTGGCATCAGGTCTGAATGGCAAACATGTAGATGGCAATCATCAGCGGGGAACGCCCCCAACGTCAGATGACAAGACGTCAGCCTGACTATAAAAGGGGCGGTCCCGTGCTCGCTCTCCAGTTCTTTTCCACCAGAGACCTAAAGAAAGGTAAGTAAAAGCTAGGAATAAAAAAAACTCCTAGGACCCTGCTTCCTCTCTAGACCCAAGGACTAGGTAGAGTGGAAAATAAAGGAAAAAAACATCCAGGAGCTGAGGAAGGTGGGAGGGAAACTAAACCTAATGCAGGAACCTCTCTCGAAGATCTACTGTTACGGTAAGTTCTTACGTAACTGCAGTATCTTACTTCAAGAGGGTTCCTGCAGTAGGTATTCACATATAGGACTGAATACGAAGCAGTCCCCAAAATAACTCATGCCGAGGTGCATCCAGGAGGAGGAGAAGTTGCCATAGGGAATCAAGACAGGAGGCCTTGCAAAACTGCAAGACCAAAACCTGTTCTGCACCTAGAGGCAATGTCCAAACCGTAATGCTTAGTAAAAGTGTGAGCAGACGACCACGTGGCTGCTGCACAGATCTCTGCAGTGGACACATTCATAAAAAAGCCAGTAGAGGTTGCCACGTTGCAGGTGGAGTGGCCTTTAACTGCCCCCGGAAGGGACTTTCCATATTTTGTGTAAGAAAAATGGATGCAGTCGGTTAACCATCTAGAGATGGTTTGTATGGAGATAGCCTTGCCCTGGCACTGAGGAGCAAGGGCTACAAAGAGTTGCTTAGTTTTGTGAACCTCTTCAGTCCAGTTCATGTAGTACCTCAGAATCCGGTGCACATCTAGGGTGTGCAGAAGGTATTCCCCCCCTGTTGGAATGCTGGGGATAATATACTGGTAATTCGACGCTCTGATTCAGAGTGGTATCTGAGACCACTTTAGGGAGAAAGGAAGGGTTAGTCCAAAGGATTACTCTGTCCCTATGAAAAATTAAATAGGATTCTCTACAAACAAAAGCCTGGAGCTCAGAGACCCTTCTGGTAGAAGTCACTGCAACTAAAAATAAAGTCTTCCAGAAGAGGAAGCATAAGTCGCAAGGAGAAGCTGGTTCAAACGGGGGTAAAGTCAGCTTCTCGAGCATGAAATTCAGGTCCCGGGGGGACAGGGATTCCGGATCAGAGGTTTCATGTGAAGGATGCCTTTTAAAAAGGTTTTGGCAACCTCCAACTGAGCCAAGGTTTTGCTCTCCACCTGGAGGTGGTAGGCCGACACTGCAGAGAGATGGACCTTAATGGAGGAGTAGCTAAGGTCCATCTCAGATAAATGTGTGAGGTACTCTAACACCTGGGCTGCCGAGCACAAAAAGGATCCCAGCTCCTTGCTAGGGCCCAGATCGAAAATCTTTTCCACTTCTTGGCGTAAGTGGATCCAGTAAAGGGTTTCCTGGCTTCTACTAAGATATGTGCAACCTGCGAGGAGACACCATAGCAGGAAACCGCTATGTCCACAGGTGCCACGCATGAAGGTGGAGAGACTGAAGGTTCAGGTGCACCAGGGTGCCCTGCTCGTGTGTTAGAAGGTTGTGGGAAAACGGTTCCAGTGCCAGTTGCTGCAAAAGAGGATACCAAGTCTGTCATGGCCAGTGAGGAGCAATAAGAATCATATGAGTTCCCTCTTGCTGAAGTTTCACCAGAACCTTCTGAATAAGAGGAATGGGAGGAAATGCATAGAGAAATCTCCTTGTCCATTAGAGAGACAGTGCATTTCGCCAAAAAGCACCATGCCCGGGAATGAGAGAGCAAAAGTTGGGTAGTTTTGCATCGAATGGGGAGGCGAACAGATCTAAGTCTGGTCGACCCCATCGAAGGAACAGTTCTTCAACCACCCGACTTTAGCTCCCACTCATGGGCCCTGGTCACTGATCGACTGAGACTGTCCACCAGGACTGAAACTGTCCGCCAAGATGTTGCTTATGCCTGGAATGTGGACTGCTGTCAAGTAAAGGCTGTGCTGGATCATCCAGTACCAGACCCTCATTGCTTCTCTGCAGAGAGGGTATGACCGGGTTCCTCCCCGTTTGTTGATGTACCAGACTGTGGACATATTGTCTGTCTGGACCAGAAGTGATCCCAGTACCAGAAGGGACTAGAATGCCTGGAGAGTATAAAGGACCGCCCTGGTCTCCAGAATGTTGATGTGGGGCATAAGCTCCTCGTCGGACCAAGACCCTTCTGTCTTGTATGCCCCTAGATGGGCCCCCCAGCCCAAGTCTGAGGCATCCGTGGTGAGGATTTGGGTTGGGACGGGGGAATGAATAGGTGGTCCCCTCGAAAGGTTGAGATCCTGCCACTAGTGAAGATCCCTCTAAAGGCTGCTGGAGACCATGACTTTATGGTTCATGTCGTCTGTCCTCTGATCCCATTGGACTCGGAGAGACCATTGGGTGACCCTCATGTGAAGTCTGGCTAGGGGTACTGTAGAAATGGCCGCTGCCATCAGTCCCAACAGACGGAGCACAGTATGTACTGTAATCCATCGAGCCTGGGCCACGAGAGTAGCCTGAGCAACTAAAGTCTCTGCTCGATCCGGTGGCAGAATAGGCCTGCTCTGAACTGTATCTAGTACAGCTCCAATGGATTGGAGTCGTTGAGATGGTACTAGCTGGGACTTGGGGAAGTTGACCATGAACCCCAGAAGTGAGAACAAGTTCAGAGTGAAAGAGAGGGACTCTTTCAGGCTGGTAGAAGAGGGTGCTGCGAGGAGCCACTCGTCCAGGTACGGGAAGACATAGATGCCCTGGTGGTGTAAGAACGCCGTCACCACCGCTAGACATTTCATGAACACCGGGGAGGCCGAGAAAAGGCCAAATGGGAGTGCTCGAAACTGGAAGTGGTCCTCCATAAAACAAAATGGAGGAAGCAGCGGTGGGCCAGAAGGATAGGAATGTGCAGGTAGGCATCCTGCATATCCAGGGAGCACAGCCAGGAGTTGGGATGGAGCAGGGGGAGGAACCACTGAAGAGTCAATATACGAAACTTCTTGTACTCGATGAAGATGTTTAGTGTGCTGAGGTCCAGGATCGGTCTCAGGTCACCCATTTTCTTTGGGACTAGGAAGAAGTGGGAGTAAAATCCCCTTCCTATCTGGTTTGGAGGGTTGGGTTCTGTGGCTTCCTTAAGCAGAAGTGCCTGGATCTCTTGGGAGACAAGGACCTGATCCCATAGATAGAAAGACTGTCCCAGCGGTAGAGGGGCTGGGATCTTGAGGAACTCGATCTAGTGACCCCGCTGGATGAGCTGAAGCACCCAAGACTCTGTGGTGATGAACCTACAACCTTCTAGGTGGAGGCCGAACCTCCTTCCCACCAGTTCCTCCTGATTTAAGGGAGGGAACGGAAGGAGAGGAAAGGAGTCAGGACGCCGTGGGGAGGGGAGCTTTAGCCCCCGAGGCTGGTTTGGGGAACTTAGCCTGTGGGGATTGGGCTCCTGAGCCGGGGACGCTTTTTTTGCCCTGATGCTTTGCCTGGTTCTTGTTCCAGCTTCTTTGGTGGCAAAAGGGCTGCTTTCTCTGACCCGTCTTGTACATAGAGCGCATGTCTCTTACGGAGCGTCCACTCTCTTGCAGTCCCATTATGATGTCTTTGGCATAGCCACCAAAGAGGATGGAACCCCTAAAAGGGGCGTCCAGAAGGGAAGACTGTACATCCTGTGCCAGGCCAGCTATCTGGAGCTGGGAGAGCCGGCAGACAGATCCCCATGGCTGTCGCTCTAGCCACTGAATCCACCGAGTCATACGTCACTCGGAGCGTGTGACGACACAAAGACTTGCCCATCCTGACCTTGTCCAGGAGCTTCTTCCTAAGGTTTTCATCCTGAACCTCAAGGAGGTCACTTTCCAGCTCTGAAAGGGTAGCTTTTTGGAAGGCAACCATGTGCGAGACATAGTTGAGTGATCTAATAGCACAGGAGGAAGAAGAATAGATCTTTCACCCGAACTGATCTAACTGACGAGAGTCCTTGTCTGGCGTCGAGGAACTCAGGTGTTTCAGTTGGGCTCACCAGTCGTGAGCAGCAGTAATTACCATGAAGTCAGCCTCTGGATGGGAATTAAGATGCTGAATCCCTTCCGGGGGATAAGAAGTCCAGTCTGCCTTCCTGGAGACCGCGGGTATGGAGGACGATTGTTGCCATATTGTGGTCACCAAGTCCTCATGGGGTCCCATCCATGGGGGGATGGGGATAGGATCAGACGTAGCAAGATCCAGGTGCTCTGCTAGTCTTTTTCATTGCAGATCCACTTCTTTCGTGGGCCAGCCTCCAGCTGCCAGTATGGAGCACAAGAGGTCTCCGAAAGACGGGTCCTCTGGGGGAGACTTGGGTGACTCCTTGGGAGGAATCTAAACAGGAGATCTGGGGTCCGAATGTGCGGAGTCTGACTCCGTGTCAGAGGGCTCAGAGCCACTGGGAATGGAAGGTTCCATCCCAGCAGCTCCCGCAGCTAGAGAATCCGAGGCTCTGCCGGAAGGAGGCAGTGGAGGGGGGGGCTCTGGGCGGGGGAGCTTCCCCCACAGACTGCCTAAGCTCGAATAGCAGCTGGGTTCTGGCCTCCTGCCACCAATAGGGGCCGTCTCTGGCGCCGGGGGTGGTGGAAGAGGAGGCTGGAAGTTAGGGTAGCCTGGGTACCGAGGCCAAGAAGGGTAGTGATAACCTGTTTGAGGATAGCAAGAGTACCCAGGGTATCTCGGCATCGGGTATCCCAGCATCGGGGGCACATGGCCTGGCGTCTGATACTGTGGAGTTGACGGTGGGCCACCCGGAGGTGGGACAATGGGTTCTGGACCCGGAAACCCACCTGGAGGATCTGGTCCTGCCTGGGGAAGCGCCATATTGCCTCTAGGAGGCGCGGGATCTGGGAGGGCCCCCGAAGGTCCTGAGGGTGGAGGCTCCATGGAAAGATCCCCAGCCAGCAGCGGACTAATGTCTGGGGACAGCGGTAGGTCTGGCGAGGGGGGAAGGTACGGAAGGAACCCCAACGGCAGATCTGAAGGCAATCCTGCTGGTAGAAAAGAAAAAATTACTCACCGTAGTAATTATATTTCTTCTAATGGAGTCTTGCTGTATTCTGACAATTGCAGTGATTCCCAACCTTTGAAGTACCCTGGAGAACTAAGGGTTAACTTTCCATGCAGGGCATGGAACGCTGAGCTCGAGATCAGTTGAAGTCTCTGTCTGGAGTGTTTTGAACCTAAACCGTCAGATTCTTACGAGCCCAACTAAACTAAAAATTCTATGTGGAAATTGTAAAAATTCTACTAGCCAACTGGCTGAAAAGTTTTGGATTCCCAAGGAAGACTCAAGTCAGGAAACCCAAAAACTAAACCCAATGTACTTAAAAAAATAACAATAATAAATAAGCACCCAAACAAAAAGGAGGAGTGTGCCAGAAAATACACCCCTTGGGTGCAACACTTCACCTGCCCACCCACTTCCCAAAAACAGGTTCTGAGAGGGGAGGCAGGGAGGGAGGTCAGAATGCAGCAAGACTCCATTAGAAGAAATATAATTACTACAGTGAGTAATTTCTTCTTCAAACAACATGAAGTCTTGCTGTATTCTGACAATTGCAGACTACCAAGCAGTACCTCCAAGGAGGAGGGACAGAACCTACTTTGGGAATAGGCTCTAAAGTACTGCTGTGCCAAACCGAGCATCACTCCTAGCCTGGATAGCCAGAGAGTAATGCTTGGTAAAGGTATGGACTGTTTTCCAGGTGGCTGCTTGACAAATTTCTAGGAGAGGAATATCCCTGGCCGCTGCCAGGGATGCAGCTGTACCTCTTGTGGAATGAGCCCTCAGGCCTGAGGGTGGATTTTTTCCCCAAGTTTTCATAGCAGAATTGTATACAAGACACAATCCACCTGGCAATAGATCTTTTGGTGGCAGGTTTGCCCTTTCCCACATCTCCATAAGTGTGGAACAACTGGAGGGAGTCAAACCTGTGACCCTTGGTATGATCTATGCAGTAACTAAGGGCTCTTTTGACATCTAAATTGTGTAGCCTCCTCTCTCCTGAGGAAGAATGCTCAGTGAAGAAAACAGAGAGAGACATAGACTGGTTTAAATGGAAGTCTGAAACCACTTTGGGCAAGAACCTTATGTTGGTTCTAAGGACCACTTTATCCCTATGAAAGGAGATAAAATCAGGTTCCACTGGCAGGGCTTGCAATTCACTGATACGTCTGGCAGAGGTAATGGCTACCAAGAACACAGTTTTCCAAGTCAAGTACTTAAGCTCTGCTGAAGACATAGGCTCAAAGGGGGGTTGCATAAGCTGAGCAATGCAAACATTCAAATCCCAGGCAGGGGCAGGGTCCCTTAAGGGGGGATTGGTGTGAAACAATCCTTTAAAAAATGTACAGAACACAGGATGGGAAGATAGTGAGGAAGGCTTCCCCACAGACAAAAATGCAGAAACAGCTGATAAGTGTACCTTGAGAGTAGCTGGTATGAGGCCTAGGCCATTAAGATGGACCATATAATCCAGAACCATAGGCAATTCAGCAGTGTCTGGAGAAATATTCTTCTTAGAACACCAAATGCTGAATCTTTTCCATTTGGAGTTGTAAGTCTTTCTGGTAGAGAGCTTTTGAGAAGCCTTGAGGATGTCCAGAACCCATTGGGAAAGATGCAGCTCTGCAAACTCTAACTCTTCAAGAGCCAAGCCTTGAGATTGAGGGACTAAAGATTGGGGTACCAAATCCTCCCCTGAGAAGATGTTAACAGGTTGTAATTCCTGGGAAGAGATGGAGAGATGGACTGCTAGGGACAGCAACAGGGGGTACCAGGGCTGCCTGGCCCAATCTGGAGCAACCAGAATCACCTTACAAGGTTTAGACCTTATTTTGACTAAAACTTTGAACAGGAGTGGGAATGGGGGGGCATAGAGAAACTTCCCTTCCCAATTCAGAATCAGGGCATCCATGGGGACTGAGCCTAAGACTGGAGGTCTGCAACAAAAGAGAGGAAGTTGGTGATTGTCTGGAGCTGCAAAGAGATATATCTCTGGAGTGCCCCACCTTGAAAATATCACTTTCAACACCTGAGGGTCCAGGGACCATTCGTGATGGCCCTGAGAAATCCTGCTCAGTGCATCTGCTAGCACATTGTCCTTGCCTGGAAGGTGAACTGCTACAAGAGAGGCTTGCAGGGAATAAGCCAGGGACAACAACTTCATGGCTTCTGTGCACATGGCCGTGGACCGAGTGCCTCCCTGCTCGTTGATGTACCACATGGTGGTATTGTTGTCTGTTCTGACTTGAACCACCTTGTTCTGAACTGACTGTGAGAATGCTTTTAGAGCTAGAAACACTGCCCTGAGCTCTAGAAGATTGATGTGTAGAAGGGATTCTTGGGGGGACCATAGGCCCTGGGCAGTAAGGGACCCCAGGTGGGCTCCCCAGCCCAGAAGAGAAGCATCCGTGGTAAGGACCACTGAACAAGGCTCAGCAACAAAAGGAACACCTTGTCTTAAATTGTCCTGATCCTGCCGCCACTGGAGGGCCTGGATCAAGGTTGGAGTCACTGGAATCAGTTTGGTAAGGGAGTCCTTTCTCTGACACCAGTAAGCTCTCAGGTGGAACTGAATATCCCTCATCTGGAATCTTGCCCCTTGGACAACTGCTGTTGAAGCTGCCATGTGGCCCAAGAGCTGGAGGAAATGCCTTGCTGGTCGAGATACCTGAAGGCTGAAGGAAGAAGCTAGTTCTATAAGAGCCCTTGCCCTTTCTAGAGGAAGAAAGGCTCTTGCTCTGAGTGTGTCCAGTTCTGCCCCTATAAAGGTAAGGAGTTGGACTGGTTCGAGAACTGACTTGTGAAGGTTGAGAAGAAATCCTAGGGAAGTGAGCACTTGCTGGGTCACTTGCAGGTGAGACTTGACTTGGTCTGGAGACTGACCCACTAATAGCTAATCGTCCAGATAAGGAAATATGGAAATCTTTTGCCTTCTTAGAAAGGCAACTACTACTGCCAGGCACTTTGTGAAACCCTTGAGCTGAGGTTAGGCCAAAGGGCATTGCTCTGAACTGATAGTGGCCTGAGGGCAACTCGAACCTGAGGTACTTTCTGTGGGAGCACCTGATGGGAATGTGAAAATAGGCATCTTTGAGGTCCAGGGAGGCTAGCCAGTCCCCTGACCTTAGAGAGGGAAGGATTATTCCCAGAGTTATCATCTTGTACTTTGGTTTTAAAAGATATTTGTTCAGATATCTGAGGTCTAGGATGAGTCGCCATTCCACTGTCTTTTTGGGGGTCAGGAAGTACCTGGAGTACAGTCCTTTGCCCCAGTGTAGGGTAGGTACTCTCTCTATAGCTCTTAAAGCTAGGAGAGAAGAAACCTCTGCCTCTAAGGCAAGGGTTTCCGAAAGATTTGCAGGTGGAAAAGATCTGGCTCTCATCTTTGGAAATTTTTTGAAGCTGAGAACCAGTCCCTAGCTTACTACTTCCAGGACCCACTTGTCTGATGTAATAGACATCCAGTCCTGGACAAAGTAAGCCAGCCTGCCCCCTACTGGAATAGGAGAGTCAACCTGGGTAGACCCATCAGGGTGTCTGCTTGGCAGAGGCTTTAGGCTGAGGGGTGGATGCAGGCCTGCTCATCCCCCTTCTGCCTCTCCCTCTGAAGAACCCCTCTGCGAAAATGAAGAAGAGGCCTGTGCTTGGTAAAAAGGCCTGCCCCTAGACTGTTGCCTTTGAGGAATTGCCTGCCTTTCCTTGGCCTGAGCACTCCTGTAAGTGGTCCTGTACTTGTCCATTTTCTTCATGTAACTCTCTGTCCGCTCCCCAAACAGAGAATTACCCACTACAGGAAAATCCATAGCCTTAGCCTGGGTGTCCTGCGAGAGGCTAGTACATCTGAGCCAAGCCATCCTCCGAAGAGCCACAGATGTAGCCATGACTCTTGATGACACATCATTAGAGTCTACAGCAGCATGAAATTGCACTTTAGATGCCTCAGTCCCATCTGCAGCCACTGCCTCCAGCTCCTTGGCTAGCTGGGGGGAGACATGTTTAGCCAGTGCCAGTACAGTGTCCCACCTGAACTTCTGGTACCTGGCTGTATAGGCCATGTAATTCGCCTGTCTGAGTCCCAGAGAAGATGCCATGTACTGCTTTTTTGCCATGGCATCAGTCTTCCTGGAGTCCTTGTCAGGGGGGTGTGAAGCCAAGGGAATGTTTGCCTTGTCACAGGCAGCAGCCTGCACTACCCCAACATGGCTGCATTGCTGATATAAGAACTCCGTGTCTGAACCTGAGAGTGTATACCTCTTGACCATTCTTTTATCCACAGGAGGTATAGTGTTAGGAGACTTTAAGATTTTTTGTGTCTGTTTCCCAAAAGATTTATGGAGGGGAATAGACAGTCTCCTGGACTCTGGGATATCCATCAGCTCTATATAATCAGGCTCTTCTTGATCTTCCACAGCCTCCTCCATAGGAAGCTGGAGGGTTTCAGCCACTTTTCTGTAAAACATAAAATGGGAAGGGGACTCAAAAAGCCTAGGAGGGGAAAGACCTGATGGTCTGTCTGGGGAGATGTCCGGTTCCGTAGGCACATCCAGACCTTCACTTACATCATAATCCTCAAATTCCCCTTCCTCTTCAAACTCTGGTTCATAACATTCTTCAAGGGTATACTCTTGAACGGGGGGAACCAACCAAACCGAACCCCTGCCAGAAGGAGCCGGTTCGGTCAGAACCGGACGGAGCGATTCCACAATTTGAATCGCCCTGGCTATCTCTTCGGCGGTCGGAACATGAACCTCTGGATCCGAACCGGTTGATTTATCTTTACGCTTTCTTTTTGTCGGAACCAATCCCTCAGAATCGGCTCTCCTTTTGCCTGAAGAAGTATCGCCTTGGTCAGTGGGCACTCCTTCTGGTTCGGTCGAAACCGAACCAGGCTGGCCATCTGGGTCAGTGGACTTCTCAGCCTCCTTTTCCCTCAGTCTACCAAATCTCTTCTTGAGGGTAGATTTGGGAAAATGTTTACATATTTGGCAGTCTGAATCGAGGTGGTCAAATCCCAGACAATAAACACAGGTGGTGTGGGGATTGGCCTTGGCAAAGACCTCCCCACACTCACTACAGTGTTGAAACCCAGTGGGCCCGGTTTTTTTCTTGGGTTTCTCAGACATGGCCAACCTAACCAAACTTACCCTTTTTCGGCAACTGCCAGGCAAGACTCCTTATCGGGTTCTTAACCGTGTCACGGGTATTGGAAAAAACGTTAAAAGCATTTTTATTTAGAACCGATAAGAACCAGTAACCACACACTAAATATAGCAAAATTATTAACAAATGGTTTGTTCAGCTGAACCGACCGCACTTTTACAAGTTCCACACAGAAAATATAGAACAATTCCTATCTAGTACTCACGGCACCACAGACAGAGACTGAACCGACTATGCGGATACTTTTTTTCAGTTTAAACCAACGAAAAACTGAAAACTTTAACCGACTTCGAACCGAGCTGAAGGAGAAATCTCCAGCGCGTCCGTTCAGTGAGGTGGGGTAAAGAATCTGACAGTTTAGGTTCAAAACACTCCAGATAGAGGTTTCAACCGAGCTGGAGCTCAGCCCTGCATGGAAAGTTAACCCTTAGTTCTCCAGGGCAGTTTAAAGGTTGGGAATCACTGCAATTGTCAGAATACAGCAAGGCTTCATATTGTTTGAAATCAGAGGTTCAGGTGGCAAGTCCCTGGGATGGATAACCTGGGGGGATGATGGGTTGCTCTGCCTCCCACTCTGTCTGACGTCAAGGGCCAAACTGGAACCAGACGGGAGAGTGGAGAGATCTGGGCGGGCGACAGAGGAGCCATCGTCCGACTGCCTGGACTGTGTCAGGCTAGTGAAAGTCTGGAGACTGCCACTAGGCTGATCAGCAGGAGCCGTGTACCATTCGATGGGATCGAGGGGTGTCTTATCGGCTAGGCAAGGTGACTTAGCAGAGACCTCCAGAGAGGCTACCCTGGCTGCCCACTCACCTCGGCAGGAGGGGGAGAAGGTGCCCAGCCTAAAGAAGCAGACGGGGCACTGGCTGAAGTACTTACAGTTTCTGAGGGCCTCCCCTGTGGCGACAGACTCTGGTCCCAGCGCTTCTCGTTGCTTTTCTTCTTTTTAGGGTCCGGCGACGATGACCTATCCCACAGTTCCTGGAGCTCCTTTTCCATCTACGCCAGTTGTCGGGTCAGAGGGTGGGCCTCAAGGGTCCGTTTTGCCTGGTTCGAGTCGCCTGTTTGAATGCCTGGCGGATGGAGCACTCCTGGGTGTTGTACTTGGAACCAAGGCAGAGGAGATAGCGGGACTGGTCGTCCCCATGCAGGATTTGGGCGCCGCACTCCGAGCACTTTTTCTTCTGTCTAGAAGACATCAAATAGTAGGAAAAACGAAGAAAACATTTCTATGAGGTGAAGAAAACGTCGACAAAAATGCGGATGTATGATCGCTGTTCTATCGCATGCCAAACGTACTGAGGGGACAGCAGGAAAGAACTGGAGAGCGGGTGCAGGCCTGTCCCTTTTATAGTCAGGCTGACGTCATGTCGTCTGATGTTGGGGGCAGTCCCCGCTGATGATTGCTATCTACAAGTTTGCCATTCGGACCTGACCCTAGGGGGCGCAGTCCAATATGTAAAGACCTACTGCAGGAACCCTCTTGAAGTAAGATCATGACTTATGCAATGACAACCAAGTTGGTTTTCTTATATTTTCCCTGTATTTCAGCATGTACAGTAAGTGACATGTAGCTCCAACATTCCAGCCAGCTGAAAGGAAATGTGTACTAATGCAATTCCAAACCCATGGAGAAGGAATGGGAATCAAAGTACCGCATTCTCAGCTGCAAGTGAATGTCACAAAATCATTATGCCAATTGTGTTGCACCAGTTCTTTGTTTGTGACACCACTTGAGATTCTGTATGCTCAAAGAAGGTCAGGAACCTTCTCTGAGTGGTCATTAACTTCATTGCAAGTGTGTGGAGAGGGGGCAAGGGTCAACATGCAAATCCATTCACAAAACATGGCAAGCTTCTCAATCTCAATTGCAAATTTAGTGAAGAACCCAGCTGATTTGTTATAGGCAGCCTGGGGTGGGGTGGTAGTAGTGTTTCTTAAGTACTATAATTATAGTAAAAGCTCTGTGTGTGGGTGGTGGGGGGGGTGGTTCCACTGGGCACCAGGGACTGATACTCGGTCTGGGGCCACCAAACCTCCAGGTACCATTGGATGGCAACCAGAAGGAAGATACTTTTATATCCTAAAAAAGGGTCAAAAGGTATAGTGAGTGTGAAAACGGGTGGTAGTGCCTGTACTGCAGCATCTGTCCATAGCACATCACAATGCAAGCAGTGCAATGCCACACACATACATTTGTTGGTGAGGTAATCAGGTGTTAGTGTCCACCAATCCTGTTCATGCCCACTAACATCTGGGATTCCTAATTTACATTCTGACTTAGTTTCAGGGATGACATCTCCACCTAGTGACTAGGTCAGCCCTTTGTGTATAGTTGCTTAGTGTAAGCTCATAGTAGGGTGGCTGTTTTCCTCTTGTTTTGGGTCCTCACACTAAGTGAATCTGGGAATCGGATCCAAAGATTCTTAATTAAACTACCTTATTAAACTGTAGGAAGGGCAGTGAAGAGAATGGCAGAGGACAAATTATTTTTCATTGATCTAACATTTTAATTACGTTTTTGTCAGAGTATAATGCAACATAGAATAGTAGAAAAAAAGACTGTAAAATACCAGAACAGACCATCAAGTCTGCCTGTTCCAAGATTCCCTGACTTGGAATCTCTTAAGCATTAATTATTCCTGCCCAACCTCTCCTTCCCCACCCAAATTATCCTTTCTGATAATGCCTTTAAATGGTTCTTGGACCCTGCTGTTATCTTTGCTTCCACAACCTTGTCTAGAAATTTGCTAAACCCATCCACCACCCTTTCCATTAAGTAGTCATGTCACCTCCTACTTATAACTAAAACACATGGCCCCTGGTTAGTGTAGGTTTTAGCAGATTAAATAAACTTGTTGTGTCAACTCTTTTGAACCCCTTGATAAACCTGAACGTCTCTATCATGCCCCCTCTCTCCTGTCCTCAATAAGTACATATCATGTCTTTTCAGTCTCTCCTTATACATCTTGCCCCGTTGTTTTTGGATCGTATTTATCATATCATTACTGTTAATAATAATTACTGTAATAATCATCATGAGTTTAAACTAGATGAGGGGAGGGCTATATTAGGGATTAGAGACCAGAACAGAATTAGTGTGGGAAACTAGTTGCCCCCTTCCCAAAACAAGCAGGATGTCAGGATGGTCTACTATGGGATGGGGAAAGGCAAGAAATAAAGCAGAGATAACAAGAGGATGGAATCCTAGAAGGGGGAAGGAGGAAAAATGAAAGGTGTTATACAAAAATGTCAGACGTCTGGACAACAAAATGAATGAAGTACAGGTGGTGATGACTGTAGAGGAAGTACACATAGTGGCCATTATCAAAGCTTGGGCTTACCTGAACAACTGTTTGGCCTAACTGTTCCACCGTACAAGCTCTTCAGGAATGACAGGGGAAACAGGAGTGGGGAAGGGTGGCACTGCACATGACAGAAGATATTAAGGTGTCTACGGATACAGCAGTCAAGGATGAGTGATGCCCAATCAGGACATTATTAGCACCATTATAGCGGAAGCTCATAGTACATTCCCTTGTGTAACCCCCCTGCAAATGGGGGTTCCCAAAAGACTTCCAGGAGCTTGCTTGAATGCTCCAAGCCTGAATGGTGTTTGGCGTTTAAGCCATTTATCAGTGAGTGTTTTTAGAGCCTCTGGTACTGTCTCTTTAAGAGCTATCTGCTTGCAGACATAATTAGTTTGTATGGGGGGACTGTGTGCTTCTCTGTTGAGTACCACTCGAGCTGCTGCCAATCTCACTCATTTTTGCAGTCACTAGGAGTGCAAAGGAACCTATCTGAAAGATGTAACTGTTTGCCAGAAATCATTTAGAGTAATAATGAAAATACAGTTTGTCTAACCTGCTTTCTTTGCAGTCAGAACTGTGTTTGCCTAGTTCCCCATTCTAGTTTTGAACTGCTGAACTGGACCAATCAGTGTGGGATAAGGTAGCTCTAAAATGGTGCCTTGGACGAATCAGAACTTGGACTCATAATCTGAGCCAGCCACAAGAGGATTGTATGGGCAGTGACTCTGGGAGATGTAGTTTGGACTTCGGCGCCTTTTTGGACCAACAGGGGCAGTCTATTGTGAGTGACAGCCAATCCGGCCAAGAACTGGGAGGAACTCAAAGGAAGTGCCCGGTTTTGTCTGCTGGAGTTTCAGTTGAGCTCTGGCAGTGAAGAGGGAAGGAGCCCTGTGCTTTTTCGGTGTGCAGTTTTAGTCGGGAAACATGTGGAGGCCCAGTTCGGTCTGCAGCCCAGTAACTGCTTGTTAGGACTGAATCCGTCCTGTGAAGAGAATCAAAGGATATCTGAAGAGTAGAAACAGGCTCACCCTGTAGAAGACTGGAGAAATTGCTGAATTGGCTTTCGGTCTGTCAGGAACTGAATCTGCTGTGTGTTCTCGGGTATTGTGCAGTAATTGTGATCGGGATAGAGAAGCAGCCTGCCTGGTATAGTACTTTCTTTTACCATATAAATGTGTGAGGAGGCTTGTGTAGCTCAAGTGAATCCTGCTGCCATTAAAGGACTTTTGCCTGTTACTGTTTACCATATAAATGTGAGGAGGCTTGTGTAGCTCAAGTGAATCCTGCTGCCATTAAAGGACTTTTGCCTGTTGCAGTTTGTCATATAAATGTGTGAGAGTCTCGTGGAGCTCAAGAGTAGCCCTGCTGATATTGAAGGACCCTATCTTGTTTGGAGGTCGTGAGTACTAATTCAGGGTCGCTCCTGTTGAATTGCCACATTAAATCCAAATGGAATTACTGTACTGCTGACTGTTTAACTAATTTTCTTTTCTCTGTGTGAAAGGGCCCTACCAGCTGCCACGGTTTGGACTAGCCACTAGGGCTTGGGTACCCAGGGACAGTAACTGGTAGGGATAGGCCTAATGTACAGAGCCATAGGTAGATGAGTAAAGTGATAAGCTAATTAACCTGATTTCCCCCTGTCCTTGTTATATCCCCCTAAATAAATCAGAGCTGCTTGTTTCAGCAAAGTTATACTGCCTGAGGTATTTGTCTATGTTAAAGTATTGTACTGTGATTGTTGCACTGTATCTTATTACTTTACAGGGGGTCCCAGTGCCTGAACCAGTCCTGGGGGTAAGTGTATACTGTGAAGGTAATTCTGATATACTGTGTGGGCCACTAGTGGGAAGAAAGGGGGGTTGCAGTGTCCCAGAGGGCTGTGACCAAGTTAGTTTAACTATTGCAAACCCTGACCTCTGGGTGGAGGCACCCGCAATCGGATCCAGGCCCCTCAACCTGTTAGTGGCAAATCAGGCAGGGGTAGTAGCCCCTGGGATAGCGCCATCTAGGGGTTACATCTTGGAGGCTCACCGCTGGGATTGTGTGTCCTCTAGTGGCCATATTTACAACCACTGTTAAGGAAAAAAATGGGTACCCGACAGAAGTGGCTGTGCACCGGCTGGTGGATGGTGTACTGGGAGGAGATCGACCCCAAAATGCTATGCTTATCCTGGACATCCCCTGGGTATCAACACGGACACTGTACAGGAGTACTTTCCAAGGTCGAAGGTTTACAAACCCTGTGGTGGTGGGTCAGCATGCTAATCTGCTCACCCACACTTTCCTGGCCCTAGCAGAGTTTAAGGATCCCATAGATAGCTCCAAAGTGCCGCAGACCATTACCCCAGAGGGAGCCCTCACTGCCTGGAGAGTGATAACTAAGGACAGTAAAGACCCGAGGGGGAATGAGCCCCCACCACTATCTGAAACTTTTGAGGAGAAATTTGCTAAATGGTTGCTGGGGGAAGGGAAAACTGTGGAGGACTTGAAGAAACTATTCTTGCCACCTGGGGGTGTTCCTCCCCCAACACCCTCTCCCGCTCCAGTACCCGTAATGGTGGCTGAACCAATGCAGACTCCTATTTCTGCACCTGCCATTAGTCACGACTCTTACCGAAGGTTGAGGATCTTCTCTGGCACCCTCCCCATCCCCCAAGGGGAGGATGACTGGGAGACCTGGATAGACTATGTTGCCCCCCAAGTGCTAGAATGGCAATGCTCGGAAGCAAGCCAGAAGAGGGGTTAGTGAGAGCCTCCGAGGTCCTGCCTTGGTTACCATCCGTATGCAACGGGCCAGTAACCCTGAAGCGACTTGCACAGGCCTATCTTGAGGCCTTGGAGAATGTGTATGGGAGCCCAGATTCTGATGAGGACCTAGATGGAGAGTAAGAAATGCACAACAGTACCAAGGGGAGTTGTTGTCTGTGTATGTATCTCGGCTGGAAAAATTGTTGCAAGAATGCCTCAGAAAGGGTAGTTTGCCAGCGATTGAACTGGACCGAACCAGGCTGGACAGGATCCTTAAGTCTGCCCCTTCTCAGAACTGCTGTTGCTTCAGTTACGCTGGCAAATCGCCTGGAATCCCCACCCTCCTAGGATGAGTTAATGAGAGAAATTCGAGGAGTTGAGAAAAGGCAACCTCGGGAGGGACCTGCACTAATAGCTGCGACTACGACCCAAGTGACTGAGGGTGACCCATTAAGTGAAGTTCAGGGGCAGAGGTTGGCAGTCAATGAGTGCTCTGACAAGGAAAAAGATATGCCACAATGGGGCGAACTGTTGAGAGAGATCCGGGAATTCAGAAACAGTCCCTTTATGAAGGCCACGCCTGCAAGTACGGGCCCTGACCTATATCCGACTGCATCTGCTGTGGGGGTGGGGGTACCCACCCATGTGTCTCCTGCTGATAACGGCTCCAAACTCGATTCCTTGATCATGGAAGTGGAGAAACTGACGAGATGTCTCCAAATGCTTATCATGCTGCAGACAGAGATGGCACCAAGGTTTCCAGTTAGTAATACCCCGCCCTGGCTCCCAGTGTGGCGCCTCGGCCAGCTCAAACTCCAGAAAGTATGTTTTGCTATAATTGTGGGAAGGATGGGCACACGAAAAGGATGCGGTCCCAAAAGACACTGACAAAGTTGCATATAGGCTCTGAGGAGAGCTTGGAGAACAAATCGGTGGTTAAGAGGTGCACAAAATGATCCCAGTGAGGGCACCAAAAATGCTAACTCACATCCTTTTGTGCTTAAGGTCAGTTGCTCAGACCCCACTACCTCTCCAGACTGGTCCAGAATAGTGGGTCCCTCCATGGAGACCACTGTAAAGGTGAATGGAGTGTCTACAAGAGCTGTATTAGACAGTGGCTCCCAAGTGACAATTATGTTCCAGGATTGGTATCAGAAGCATTTGTCAGATGTGCTCTTACAACCATTAGAAGGACTGCATGTATGGGGTTAAGTGAGAAGGCTACCCTATTCGGGTATATCGAATTTGGCTATCTTTCCCCACCTCCGTGGCTGGAGTGGCCGAACAAGTAGAGACCCTAGCCTTAGTGTGTCCCCCCACTGGACTGTATGATGGTGTCCCTTTGTTGATTGGAACAAATGCTCATATGTTCGGAAGGCTGGCACAGTTGTGTTATGAAAAACAGGGGTCAAAGACTAGTAGAGCTTTAAGAGTTCCGGCTTTAATTAAGAAGGCCTATGAGGCACAGAGAGATGCTGAAAAAATAGAACCAGAGGAACTGGTCGGAATTGTATGGAAGAAGGATCCTGAGTTTCTGATCCTGGTGCCAAATGCCCAGTGTACCTTACAGGGAGAGGTCCATATCAGAAGGATGTTAAGAATAAAATATTAATGTTGGATGCACCAGGCGTGGAAAATTGCCAGAGGGACTGCTGGTCAAGCCTAGTATTTTGCCCGCTAGAGCCCATGCTTATGCCAGAAGGGTAATGGTCCAAGTTCATAATGTGTCTGGAAAGAGACATTCGAGTAAATAGAGGTTGCATCCTGGCTAATGGCATTGTGCAGACACTGCAGTGCTACCCAGCAGCAAGAGTTCAAGGAAGAATGACAGAGTAACGCCTGACTTGTTTGATTTCAGCGACTCCGCTGCCAGCTGAATGGAAAGTGAGGATCAGTGAGAAGCTTGCCCAGAGAGACCAGGTGTTTTCTTTAAAGGAATGGGATGTAGGATGCATGCAAGGAGCTGAGCACAATATCCGGCTGCATGACGAAGACCATTTCGTGAGAGGTCTCTGCACGCCTGGCACCTGCTGACATAGATGATGTGAGACGCAGCATCTGCAAGAGATGTTACGCTGGTGTAATACAAGAATCCAGAAGCCCTTATGCTTCCCCATTGTGGTAGTGAGGAAAAGAATGGGACAGTAAGGATGTGTGTGGATTATCCACCTTAAACCGGCGGACTATCCTGATCAGTACACAATGCCCCACATTCAGGATACTTTGGACTGCCTAAGAGGGCAAGTGGTTCTCTGTGTTGGATCTCCGCAGTGGGTACTACAGATCCCGATGGCCCCAGAGGACCGTGAGAAGACAGCCTTTATCTGTCCGCTTGGCTTCTATGAATTCATGAGGATGCCTCAAAGGTTTCAGGTGCCCAGCCACTTTTCAACGATTGATGGAGCGTGCAGTGGGGACATGAACTTACTAGGTGCCTGGTATACCTAGATGATGTTATTGTGTTTGGCAGCTCACTGGAGGAACATGAGAGCAGATTATTTAAGGTATTGGACCGACTGGAGGACTTTGGCCTTAAACTGTCCATTGATAAGTGTCAATTCTTTCAAACATCAGTAAAGTATGTGGGACACATAAGTATCCACCGAGGGAATAGAGACCGACCCAAGTAAAGTTGAGACCTTGACCACCTGGCCACAGCCAAAAATCTAAAGAACTGCAAAGATTCCTGGGATTCTGTGGCTATTATCGGCGTTCATCAAGGACTATTCAAGAGTGATCCCCCTTTACTTAACCTTACTCAAGGGGTATCCCCAACCCACAAAAATACCAAAGTCAGCATCCTCAAGACTGAAAAGTGTATTTTCGTCCAGTGAAGTATTTGGGGCCAGCTGGACTCCTGATTGTGAGACTACTTTTCATGAGATCATATATCAACTTACCCATGCTCCAGTGCTGGCCTATGCGATCAAGAAAACCTTACGTCCTGCACACTGATGCTAGCTTGCAAGGATTGGGAGCTGTGTTGTACCAAGAGCATGAGAATGGCCTGAGACAGTGGCCTTTGCCAGTAGAAGCCTGACCCCATCCGAAAAGAACTATCCTGTACATAAGTTAGAGTTCCTAGCTTTGAAGTGGGCTATTGTTGACCAATTCCATGAGTACTTGTATGGGGCTAAAATACTAGTAAAACTGACAGTCCTTGACCTATGTGCAGACCTCAGCCAAAGTTGGATGCCACTGGCCATAGGTGGCTTTCTGCGTTATCTACATACGACTATGCTGTTGAATACCGAGCAGGCCTGAACCACATAGATGCTGATGCTCTCTCCCGGAGGCCTGTTCCCCAGAATGATTGGGTCAGATTGGCAGAACCTGACATTCGGGCACTCTGCCGGAAGTTTGACAGGGAGGAACAAATATTCACCAGACGCAGTGGACTGCATGGTGGTGCTTTGGGACCCTCTGAGGTACATACCTGCTGCTTGTTGCCACTTTTCTGCAATAGACATTGGTGCACTGCCTCAGCTGGACAATGGCAGTATTAAAGCGAGCTCAATCACGCGATCCCATGATCAAATCAGCTTTAGAAGCCTCTATGCAGGAAAAGATGTGTCCAAAGTCGCTCCACTGATTTGAGAACTGCACTGTTATACAAAGAAGGTCCTAAGTTGAAACTGATCAATAAACTGTTGTACAGAGAAACAGTAGACAGAGGGGACAAGTAGACAAACAACAACTAGTGCTGCCCACTGCCTTTCGAGACTCAGTACTGAGATCCTTGACACAACCACATGGGGCACCTTGGTATAGACAGAACACTTGACTTGGTGAGATCCAGATTCTGTTGGCCTAAGATGGGGGCTGATGTGGAGCAACACATTGAACTTATGGTTGCTGCTTACAGAGGAAAGCTTTGCCCCAGAGGGCTGCCCCCTTGTTAACATCACCACTCTGTCCATGGAGCTGGTCTGTATTGATTTTCTGAGTTTGAGTCAGATCAAAGAAATATCAGTAATGTGCTGGTGGTCACTGACCATTTCACGAGATATGCCCAAGCTTTCCCCACCAAGACCAGAAAGCATCCACTGTGGCCAAAGTACTTGTAGAAAACTTTTGTTCACTATGGGCTCCACAAAATCCATTCTGATCAAGGGAGAGACTTTGAGAGTCGTCTCATCAAAGAGATGCTTTCTCTGTGGGGAGCTACGAAAGTCCAGAACCACTCCTTACCACCCCAGGGGATCCACAGCCTGAGCGTTTCAACCGCACTTTGCTAGATATGCTAGGCACCCTACACCCAAAGGACAAGCCTAGATGGAGCCAACAAATTAGCACCCTGGTACATGCTTATAACTGCACCAAAGTGATGCCACTGGGTTCCCCCTACCGCCTGATGTTTGGAAGAGAAGCTTGACTACCGGTAGATGTGTGTTTGGGGTTTCTCCTGATGGGGTTCAAGCTGACAACTGTTTACAGTATGTGCAAAAGTTAAAGGCCCAGCTAACTCATGCGTACCAACTGGCTCAAACCATGGCTGCCAAAAGAAATCTGGCCAACAAAAAGGTATGATAAAAGGTGAAAGCACAGGAACTCCAGGAGGAGATCGGGTATTGTAAGAAATCTGGGACTGCATGGCAAACACAAGATTGCTGACAGATGGCACCATCTCCCTCACATTGTAGTGGGCAAACTAGATGATCTGCCAGTGTACAAAGTAAGGCCTGAGAATAATTCAAAGATGTAAAACAATGCATAGAAATCATTTACTGCCCATTGGACAAATCTTGATTGAGTCTGAGCCCCAGAAGATGCCCCTCTGGACCAGTGACTAGAGCTGCTGCTAAGAAAGATCAAGAAAGTCTGCACCTACAGAAGCAGAGTTAAAGTGTTCCCCTCCACAAGTCCCAGTTGAGCATGACTGTCAGTCCATATCAGAAGAAAGTGAGAGTGACTTTGAATACTATCCTTCTTACGAACTGAGTCAATTGTTTGGGGCAATCCCTAGTCAATACTGGAGATGAAGCTGGGCCTTCTGGACTGTCTAAGCCCCAGCTTAGTCCCTGGAGCCAATGCTCCCAGAAAGTGAAGTGCAAAGCATCAGATCAGATGAAATGGAATCATTGTGCATGGTTGAACTGTTTGAGCTTTCAGGGAGGAAAATGATGGATTGGGGCAGACTGGTGATATACCAGAACAAGAAGAGTATTTTGAGTGCCCTGACAGTCCACTGCCAGTGTCCGAAAGCTCTCCATGCGAGCCAAATGTTGTGGACTCAGAAACTGTAATTCCTGGAGCTGAAAGTGCCCCAAGTTCTAGCCTCTCTACCCCCATGGAGACTCCCTTGACAAGTGAGGACAATGCTGAAAATGAGGCTCAGAGTGCAGAGACTGTAACAGTTCCCCCTAGAAGACTGGTCGAGCTGTAAATCCTGTGGTGCACCTCAGTTATGATTCCCTTGGGAGGCCTGTGGACTTGCCTCTCAATGTTGTCCATAAAGGAGTGTATGTGTCCCAGGCTCATTGCCCAAACTGAGCGTCAGTGCTAACTCCAAGTTACTTGTGTTGCCCTCTAGGTATGGTGCCTTGCCCGTCCAGCCCCAAGGTAACTGACAGGGAAGGCCCCCTCTCTTCAGGTTTCATGTACAAGAGGTAATAACTTGAGTTATGGTACAATGTGTGTGTAATACTGTGTAAAGAGTGACGTACTGCAGTGTTTCAGAAATGTGTTCTTGGTAAAATGATATATTGACTGATGATTACATGTGTGAGCCTAATGCAAATGTATATGGTTGCAGTTGAAACTTATGGGGTATTGCTTGAGTGACGTCAATCTTTCCCAGACCAGGAAGGGTGTAACCCCTGCAAATGGAGGTTCCCAAAAGACTTCCAGGAGCTTGCTTGAATGCTCCAAGCCTGAATGGTGTTTGGCGTTTAAGCCATTTATCAGTAGTGTTTTAGAGCCTCTGGTACTGTCTCTTTAAGAGCTGTCTGCTTGCAGACATAATTAGTTTGTATGGGGACTGTGTGCTTCTCTGCTTGAGTACCATTCGAGCTGCTGCCAATTCACTCCATTTTGCAGTCACTAGGAGTGCAAAGGAACCTATCTGAAAGATGTAACTGTTTGCCAGAAATCATTTAGAGTAATAATGAAAATACAGTTTATCTAACCTGCTTTCTTTGCAGTCAGAACTGTGTTTGCCTAGTTCCCCATTCTAGTTTTGAACTGCTGAACTGGACCAATCAGTGTGGGTTAAGGTAGCTCTAAAATGGTGCCTTGGACGAATCAGAACTTGGACTCATAATCTGAGCCAGCCACAAGAGGATTGTATGGGCAGTGACTCTGGGAGATGTAGTGTGGACTTCGGCGCCTTTTGGGACCAACTTGTGAGTGACAGCCAATCCGGCCAAGAACTGGGAGGAACTCAAAGGAAGTGCCCGGTTTTGTCTGCTGGAGTTTCAGTTGAGCTCTGGCAGTGAAGAGGGAAGGAGCCCTGTGCTTTTTCGGTGTGCAGTTTTAGTCGGGAAACGTGTGTAAGGCCCCGAGTTCCGGTCTGCAGCTTGTGTAACTGCTTGTTAGGACTGAATCCGTCCTGTGAATAGAATCAAGAGGATATCTGAAGAGTAGAAACCAGGCTCACCCTGTAGAAGACTGGAGAAATTGCTGAATGCGCTCGGTCTGTCAGGAACTGAATCTGCTGTGTGTTCTCCGGGTATTGTGCAGTAATTGCGATCGGGATAGAGAAGCAGCCTGCCTGGTATAGTACTTTCTTTTACCATATAAATGTGTGAGGAGGCTTGTGTAGCTCAAGTGAATCCTGCTGCCATTAAAGGACTTTTGCCTGTTACTGTTTACCATATAAATGTGTGAGGAGGCTTGTGTAGCTCAAGTGAATCCTGCTGCCATTAAAGGACTTTGCCTGTTGCAGTTTGTCATATAAATATGTGAGGAGTCTCGTGGAGCTCAAAGTAGCCCTGCTGGCGTTGAAGGACCCTATCTTGTTTGGAGGTCAGTGAGTACTAATTCAAGGGTCGCTCCTGTTGAATTGCCACATTAAATCCAAATGGAATTACTGTACTGCTGACTGTTTAACTAATTTTCTTTTCTCTGTATGAAAGGGCCCTACCAGCTGCACGCGGTTTGGACTAGCCACTAGGGCTTGGGTACCCAGGGACAGTAACTGGTAGGGATAGGCCTATGCACAGAGCCATAGGTAGATGAGTAAAGTGATAAGCTAATTAACCTGATTTCCCCTGTCCTTGTT
The DNA here is from genome assembly GCA_016271365.2 of Neoceratodus forsteri. Taxonomy (NCBI): domain Eukaryota; kingdom Metazoa; phylum Chordata; order Ceratodontiformes; family Ceratodontidae; genus Neoceratodus; species Neoceratodus forsteri. The sequence continues at coordinate 785,043,104 of CM028133.1, forward strand.
ATATCCCCTAAATAAATCAGAGCTGCTTGTTTCAGCAAGTTATACTGCCTGAGGTATTTGTCTATGTTAAAGTATTGTACTGTGATTGTTGCACTGTATCTTATTACTTTACAGGGGTCCCAGTGCCTGAACCAGTCCTGGGGTAAGTGTATACTGTGAAGGTAATTCTGATATACTGTGTGGTCCACTAGTGGGAAGAAAGGGGGGTTGCAGTGTCCCAGAGGGCTGTGACCAAGTTAGTTTAACTATTGCAAACCCTGACCTCTGGGTGGAGGCACCCGCCATCGGATCCAGGCCCCTCAACCTGTTAGTGGCAAATCAGGCAGGGGTAGTAGCCCCTGGGATAGCGCCATCTAGGGGTTACACTTATACAAATCAGTGGATAAGACATCGCATAATTACAGGCCTATATCTATCCTCCCTATGTTAGCCCAATTATTAGAAAGGGTGATCCACAACCAAATAAAAGCCTACCTTGAGACACACTCCCTTATCAACCCTCTACAGTCAGGTTTCTGTTCAAGGCAGAGCACCACCTCTGCACTGGTCAAAGTTACTAATGACTAGCTCTCTGCCCTAGACCACAGAGAAACAAAAATTACTCACTGTAGTAATCTTGTTTTTTCCCAGTGATACTCAGGTATTCAGAACTCTTGCAGTGTCCCTTTAAGACAGAACTGCCCGGGGAGGTGGAACATATCCAAATGATAGAATGTTTTGCATGAGCCACCTTTTCAAATGCTGCCTTCTACTGACTACCTTAATTCTAAACCCGTCAGGCTTCCTGGAAGCCTGGAAAGATAGGCCCATGAGGATTAAGTGTAATAATAATAACAATATTAATCATAATACTAATAACAACAATAATTATACTAAGAACTCCCTTAACACCCAACAAGGCCTCCAATTGGAAGGCATAACATATGAAAGAATACCCCTGAATGTCAGAATCACCTGAAAAGGGGGAACAACAATAGTGAACACAGTCACAACATACTGTATGTGCCAGAGTGTGGCACAGATACCCCTTAGTACACAGTGTTTTTAGGAGTGCAGAGGCTACTGGTTCTAGAAGGGGAGACAGGGTGGGAGTTCTGAATAGCTGCGTATCACTGGGAAGAAACAAGATTACTGCGGTAAGTAATTTTTTCTTCTAACCCCAGTAATACTCAGGTATTCATAACTCTTGCAGACTAAAAAGCAGTACCTCTGGACAACCTACTTTGGAAACAGACTCTGAAGGACTGCTGTGCCAAACCTGGCATCACCCCTGGACTGAATGTCCGGATTGTAATGCTTTGTAAAGGTGTGTACTGTTTTCCAGGTAGCTGCTTTACAGATGTCCACCAAAGGAACATCCCTGGCAGCTGCTATGGTAGCAGCTGTGCCCCTTGTGGAATGGGCCCTCAACCTTGTTGAGGGCTCCTTTTCAGCCTTGGAGTAACAAAACTTGATACGCTGTACTATCCAGTGAGAAAATTACCCTTTCCTACATTCTCATAGGTCAGGAACAGTTGTTTCTAGGGACATGGATATGTTGTTCAATCCACACTTACTGGCAGGTTCCTTGCCGCTTTAAATCTTGCCTGAAGGTCTTCAAGCTGGCTCCTCCCACCCACCCGGATGGTAAAACTCTCGGCTCCGCCCCGTGACACCAGATCTTCCTTACTGCTTGGAAGCTCAGGTTCCCTCCTTTGCGATCTGCGTTTTAGGCCTGGATTCAAACTCTTCGGTTAACCCGAAACTAATTTTAAAATTTTCAAGACTTTAGTCTTTATCTTCCTCGTGGCTGCGATGGACAAATTGACTCCTGGATTTCATCGGTGCCCCTGTGGGCAGAAGATGTCCCGGACTGATCCGCACTCCACATGCATTTACTGCCTGGGCTTGAAACACCATTCGCAGGGGCTCATACTTGTGCAGTCCTTTTCAGCCACGGTCTTAGAGGATCGCGCTGCCAGCCTTCAACTTGGGCTCCTCGAGAAACCGTATCCTCTAGTCAAGTTGAGGGAGGCCCATTGGGCAGTGTCCGTGGCTGTGGGCTCGGCTGAACAGCTCGAGCAGATGATCGCCCTCGAGGAGGAAGCGGCCCAGGCCGCAGCATCATCTTCATCGGTTGCAGCATTTATACAGCTCTCCTTGAGCTCCTCCTACACGTCTTCATTCAAGGAGCTTTGTCAATCCCTCTCCACCAAGGGAGAGGGGCCTTCGGGACATTCCTCTCGGTCCAAAAAGAAGGACTCTAAGGGTAAGTCCCACCGTCGACGTTCGTGGGAGCGGGAGAGGTCCCCTTCCCCGGATAGTCAACACTCGGCTTTGGTCGAGGTTGCGGCTAAGGCTGCTGGCTTCACGGTGTCCCCATCGGGTCAGCCGACCAAGACATCCATTGATGCAGTCGAGATTTTTCTCGACCCGTCGGATGGGCTGTCGACTGGAGAAGCCGACAACCTTTCTTCACCGGTTCCCCCGGTGGAAACCGAGGACTTGCCTGTGCCTCCTGTGCCGGAGTCCCCGGTTAAGGTCCCTGAACCGAGGGAGGAGCGGGTTTCCCCCAACCCCTCTCAGACCCACCCTCGGAAACACCGAAGGTCTCGGTCTTGGACCTCTTCCCAGTCCAGCCGATCCCGCCGACATCGTCGGTCTCGGTCTCAGCACCTTGGAAAGCGGCGGCGCCGCTCATCCTCGTCTTCATCCTCTTCGGAGGATAGGCTACGGTGCAAATTATGTCAGCGCTGTGAGGATCTAATGTGGTAGCAGCTCCTTTTGACCGGGAATAAGCCGACTCCATTGCTTTCCCCGGCCATTAAGTGACTGTTACCGGAGTGGCCGAAACAACCCCTCATTGTAGCCGAGGAGCCGAAGCCGGCACCGGTTGTTCGGCTGAAACCGGCTGCACCACCCATTGTGGTGGAACCCTTGCCTCCACAACCTAAAACTGGGACCCCGACCAAGAATTCTCGGTCAGGTCAGGGCTTGCCCCATCAGTTGTCGGTCACCCTCACTCCCGATCGACTTCGGCAGGTGGAGGGTGGCTCAGGCCCTCAGTAGCTGTTTGCAGACTCCTAGGAGTCTGACGATGACTCCTCCTTGTTCTCCAGGCCGCTGGATCTGGAGTCCACTGGGGGTCAGTTGGTGGACAACAGCCCATCCTTGTTTCTTGGAATGCTTCGACTCATCTCATAGTCCACTGGGATGAAGCTCGAACCCGTTTCAAAATGGGCTAAGTATCTTCTCACGGAGATACTGGACCGAGGGGATTCCCCCACGGAGGCCTTTCTGGTGGCTGAGGCCATTGTTGGCCCACCCTGGAGCTATGGCAGCGGCCAGCTTCTTGTCCAGCGCCTTTGGCCAGGATGACTCGGAAGTATGCTGTTCCCACTGGTTCACTCTCTGGTTTCTTGGAGCACCCATCCATGGAGGGGCTAGTGACCGACAGCTTTTTCCGGCATTCTGGGAACGCTCGTGATGTGGACAAGCCACCTGATAAGGAATCCAAGAAACTGGACTACTCCGGGTGGAAAGTCTATGCGGCTTCCTCGCTAGGCCTTCGTCAGGCCAGCTCGGCCATTCTGATGGCACACTCTTCACACGCCCTTTTGGGCTTCCTGGATGAGGTGATTCCTCATCTCCCGGCTGACCTTCAGACGACGGTCAAGCAGGTGCGGGATCAGGGAAGGGTGGTGGCCGAGCAGCAGCTCCAGACTTCCCTGGACATCGCTGACTCGTGTGCCCGGTCAGTAGCGGCCGCAGTGGCCATGCGCCGCAGAGCTTGGCTGTGGATCTCTACCTTTATGGCAGATTCCCAGCACAAGCTGGCAGACATTCCCTTCTTGGGTACCGAATTGTTCAGTCCTGGGGTGGAGGGTCATCTACAAAGGATCGAGAAGTCCAACGCCACCTTGGACTTGGTCACATCTGCCCAGAAGGACAAAGGCCAGCTGCAGCAGCATAAGCCCTTTCGGCCTTCAGCCCCTGCGGCACGTTCGACCCAGCAGGCTCGCACTTGACACCCCAAAGCCAAGCCTGCTGCTTCCTCCAACTGGAAGCGGGGAGGGAAAGGTCCAGGAGGCTCCTCGGCTGGTCCTTCCTCCAAGCCTGCTCAGTGATGGGTTGAGGGGTGTCGCCCCCAACCTCGTCACTCCTCCCCAGGTTCCACCCGTTGGGGGACAGCTCCACCACTTCCTTTATCACCACAGACTGCTGGGTGCTGAAAGTGGTAGGAAAGGGTCTGCCTCTGGAATTCGAGCAGTCCCCACCCTATCGAGCCGTCATCCCACGGGGGGGCTACGGTGTCCGCAGTCTCTCTGTCAGCTTGTCAAGCTGACATTGCCCTGCTCCTCCAGAAGGAGGTGATCAGGGAGGTGGCAGATCCTCCACCAGACCCAGGGTTTGTGTCCAGGTACTTCCTGGTCCCAAAACGGACGGGGGGCTGGCGCCCCATTCTAGACCTACACGACCTGAACAAGTTCCTAAGGCCTTGTACCTTCAGGATGGTCACTCTGGCTCAGATCATTCCATCCTTGGAACGAGGCATGTGGTTCTGCTCTCTGGACCTCCAGGATACGTTCTTTCACGTCCCAATCCATCTGTCTCACCAACGATTCCTCCACTTCAGAGCAGAGGGATCCCTTTACGAGTTCCAGGCCATGCCCTTTGGCCTCTCTCCAGCTCCCAGGGTCTCCCCAAATGCATGGCAGTGGTGACAGCATTCCTGTGGTGCCGAAGGGTCCGGGTGTACCCTTACCTGGACGACTGGCTGATTGCAGCCCCCTCCAGGCTGGAGGTGGAGCGGTCCAGGGATCTGGCCCTCCAGGTCTGCTCTCAGATTGGCCTCCTCATCAACGAGACCAAATCGGAACTCATGCCAGTGCAGGTGATTCAGTTCATCTGGGCAGAGCTCGACTCTCTTCGAGCCAGAGCATGGCTCCCGGTGGACAGAGCCGAGGTTCTTTCTTCCTTTGCCCAATCATTTCTGGTTGGGCAATTGCGCCCTGCCTGGGACTCCCTGCATCTCCTGGGCCTCATGGCGGCCTTCACCAGCGTGGTCCGTTGGGCCCGCTGGCATATGCATCCCCTGCAATGGGGGCTGGCCCGCCAATGGTCATAGCGCTCCAGTCCTCTGGACCAGCCAGTGATAGTGACCCAGGAGACGGGAAACACTCTCCAGTGGTGGGTCGTTCCGGCTCATCTGCGGGGGGGGGTATCCCAATTGTCCGCCCAGAGCCAACGGTCACTCTAACGACTGATGCCTCTCTGATGGGTTGGGGTGCCCATCTGGGGGAGCTCAGAGCGCACGGCCTCTGGTCCCCTCAGGAGTCTCGATGCCACATCAACCTGCTGGAGCTTCGAGCGGTCCGACTAGCCCTCACTGCCTTCGCTCCATTTGTATGGGGTCAAGTGGTCCAGGTCCAGACGGACAACACCACGACCTTGTACTACCTAAACCACCAGGGCAGGAAGCACTCCTTGCCTCTGTGCAAGGTGGCTGTCCACACTTGGTCTCTCATGAGCAGACTGGAGGCAGATCTCCTAGCCATCCATGTGGCAGGAGCCTCCAACACTCTGGCCGATGCCCTAAGCCAGATAGGTGCTGCATCTCACGAGTGGTTTCTCCTGCTGGAGGTAGTACACAATCTCTTCTCCCACTGGGGCACACCTCAGGTGGATCTGTTTGCCTCAAGGGAGAATGCGAACCTGAGGCTGTTTCATGCCGCCCCCTCAGCAGGGCTCGCTGCAGGGAGATGCCTTCTCGAGGCCGTGGACCCCAGGCCTCTTCTACGCCTTTCCCCCATTTTCCTTGATCCACAAGGTGCTTCTCAAGGCAAGGAGGGACAAGGAGCAGGTGATTCTGGTAGCCTCAGACTGGCCCCGCCAGTTCTGGTATCCAGATCTCCTCAGCCTCAGCTCCAGGCTCCCGAGGCGGCTTCCAGCCCGCCCAGACCTGATCTCAGTCAACCAGGGGAAAGTACTCCACCCGGACATTCAATCCCTGCACCTGACGGCCTGGTTCCTGAGCGGCTAGAGTTCCAGGCCTTGGGTCTTTCCGACGAGGTCCTCAGCATTGTTGAGGCATCCCGTAAGGAGTCGACCAGAAAATGCTATGCCTTCAAATAGAAGAGATTCTCCATTTGGTGTCAAGATAAGGGGTTGGACCCTTCCTCATGTTTCTTGACCAGCATTCTAGACTACTTATGGTCTCTTTCTCAGATAGGGCTTCAGTCGACGACCCTTAAGGTGCACCTGGCAGCCATCTCTGCTTACCGGGTGCAGGCCGGAAAGCAGTCGGTGGTGCAGGAAAAGGTGGTTGGGCGCTTTTTCAAAGGCCTTGATCACATATCCCCTCCGGTGCGAGAACCTCCACCTCCATGGGATCTACTGCTGGTATTGGCTAAGCTCATGGGCAAGCCATTCAAACCGATGCACAGGTGCGATATCTCCCACCTGTCATGGAAGACTGCCTTCTTGGTGGCTATCACATCAGCCAGAAGGATGGGAGCGCTCCAGGCGCTTTCCATCGAGTCTCCTTATCTGGTCTTCCACAGGGACAAGGTTGTCCTGTGCCCCCACCTGAAATTCCTTCTGAAGGTGATGTCGGAGTTTCACCTTAACCAGGTGTTGACTTTGCCGGTGTTCTACCCCAGTCACACCTCGGAGGCCGAATATAGGCTCCATATTCTGGACCGTAGAAGAGCGCTCTCTTATTATAAGGAGTGGATGACTGACATTCAGGGAGAGGTTCACCAGCTGTTTGTCACCTGCGCTGAAGCCGCACCTGGCAGACCTGCAGCCAAGTGGACTATAGGCAGGTGGATCACCTCCTGCATAGATCTCTGCTATAGGTTGGCGGGCATGGAACCTTCCAGAGGGATAAGAGCTCATTCTACCCACCATACTGCTGCTTCAGTGGCTGCTTCCAGGGATGTCCCTATCCAGGAAATCTGCAGGGCTGCTACCTGGAAGTCAGCACACACCTTCATTACCCACTACCACATCGACCTTGAGTCACGCCAGGATGCTGGTTTTGGGACCCTGGTTCTCAGTCCTTATTTCCTAAGTAGGGGTGCGTGCCTTGCCTCCCTCCTCCCAGAGAACTGCTAGGAGTCTGCCAGTAAGTGTGGATTGAACAACATATCCATGTCCCTAGAAATAGGGTTACTCACCTGTAACAGGAGTTCTAGGAATGGTATATGTTGTTCATCCACACAACCCACCCGACCTCCCCGGCTTTGACGCGCAACCTGGCTTACAGCGGGTTAGATCTGGCATCATGGTGCGGAGCTGAGAGTTTTACCACCCGGGTGGGTGGGAGGAGCCAGCTCGAAGACCTTCCAGCAAGATTTAAAGCTACAAGGAACCTGCCAGTAAGTGTGGATGAACAACATATACCATTCCTAGAACTCCTGTTACAGGTGAGTAACCTGTATTTTCTGTCCTACCTATGGACTTTAGTGGCCATCAGGTAGTAGCAAAAAGCTCTTTTGACATCCAGACTATGGAGTCTCCTTTCACCAGAACTAAAGTGTTCAGTGAAAAAGACAGGTAAGGTAATGGTTTGGTTCAGATGGAAATCAGAAACCATTTTAGGAAGAAACTTCCTGTTTGTTCGCAGGACCACATTGTCTCTGTGGAATGAAATGTAGTCTTGTTCAACACAGAGAAACTGAAGCTCACCGATTCTTCTGGCAGAAGTCATTACCACTAGGAAAACAGTTTTTCATATGACATATTTCAAGTAAGCTGAAGACACAGGCTCAAAAGAGGGACCATGAGCCTAACTATACACACATTTAGGTCCTATGCTGACACCGTTTCCCTGTGAGAGGAGTACAAATGGGCCAGGCCTTTAAAGAACCTTTTGAAGATAGGGTCTGAGGCCAGAGAAACATTCTGTCCAACTGAAATGTAAGCAGATGCTGCGGCCAGGTGGACCTTTGAGGTACTGGACTGCAAGCCCAGTGAATGCAGATAGGTAAGATAGTCCAGCACAGCTGGGACACCAGCCTGTGCCGATATGGGCTAGGCCCTTAAAGAGCCTTTTGAAGATAGGATCTGGAGCCACTGAAACATTTTGTCCAGCTGATATGCAAGCAGATACTGCAGCTAGGTGGACATTGAGGGTACTGGACTGCAAGCCGAATGAATGTAAATGGGTAAGATAGTCAAGCATAGCTGGGACCACAGCATGTGCTGGTACCAGTTCTCTGGTTGAACACCAAATAGAAAACCTTTATCCTTCTGAAGCATAAGTTTTCTTAGTGGAGGTCTTCCTGTAACCCCTTAAAATGTCCACGACACTTTCAGAAAGATGCAAGCCTTCATATTGTAGGCCCTCAAGAGCCATGCCTTGAGCCTGAGTGACCTGAGGTTTGGGTAGAGGAGCCTCCCCTGGTTGGAGGTTAGCAGATTGTGCCTCCAAGGAAGGTATATTTGTTTGGCCACAGACATGGAGAGTAGCAGAGAGTACCATGGCTGCCTGGCCCAGTCTGGTGCAAACAAGATTATTGATGCTGATAGGGACCTGAGCTTGAGCAATGCTCTGTACACCAGAGGGAAGGAAGAAAAAGCATACAGGTGCTTCCCTGACCAATTCAAAGCCAGCACATTCAAGGGAACTGTTCCCGGATCTAGTTGTCTGCCATAGTATTGTGGCAGGTGGTGGTTCTGGTGGGGCACAAACAAGTCTACCTCTGGGGTGCCCCACCTCCTGAAGATCACTTGCACCACCTGACTGTTCAAGGCCCATTTGTGATGGCCTGTTGATTTGAGTCTGGGTATCTGCCAAGGTATTGTCCTTGCCTGGCAGATAAATAGCCTACAGCGGAACCCCCATGGAGCATGCTAGACTCCATATTTTCATGACTTTTGTGCAGGGAAGGCTTGACCTTGTCCCTCCCTGCTTGTTTATGTAGGACATTGTGGTGGCATTGTCTACTTTGACCTGTACCAGTTATGTGAAAGCCTTTAGTGCCAGTAACACTGCTCTTAGCTCCAGCAGGTTTATGTGGGTATTCACCTCCCGCAGCAAAACCTCTACAGCAGCATACGTCGCTGCCAACAGCAGCGCCAGGTCACTGTAGAGGTTGCTCCTGGGAACGGGAAACACTTCTTCTCCCCGACCTGCACCCCCTCCCCAAACCAACTCTGACTCGGGGATGGTATCTATAAGAATGGGTGGTGTGGAGGCAGAGCCCCCCACGTGAAGGGTTGGGGGGCATAGTCCCCATAGAAAAAACAGTCCTTGCTGTGTGTGGCTCCCTGCCGACTGCAACTTGCAGTTGACAAGGAGCCTGGCGCTGCGATGCCAGTCGACGAATTAGTTGTCGACTCTGTATCATAGATCTGTTTATGTGCAGGAGTGACTCTGCATTTGACCATGTGCCTTGGGCGGTGTGAACCCCCAGATGGGCGCCCCACCCTAGTAGAGATGCATCTGTTGTCAGAACAACTGATGGGGACTCTTGCTGAAAAGGAACCCCTTCCCTTAGGTTGGTTTCCTCTTTCCACCATTGGAGGGCCTGTAACAATGTTTTTTGTTACTGGAATTAGTTTTGAAAATGGGTTCTTTCTCTGACACCAGTGTGCCCTGAAGTGAAATTGAATGTCCCCCATCTGTAACCTGGATTCCAGGACTGTGCCAGTGGCAGGTGTCATGTGGCCAGTAGCTGAAGAAACTGTCTTGCAGTTTTCGGTTTGTTCAGGCTGAATGAGCCCTCTATTTGTGAAATACTTCTTGCCCTGCCTTGCAGGGTATTTAGCTCTACTTCTATGAACTGTAGTGCCTGAGCAGGCTGAAGGACAGACTTATTTTAGATTTATCAGGAACTCTAGAAACTCCAAGACACCCTGGGTGAATTGCAGATGCTCCCACTTGCCGAGGTGATTTTACAACCACCAGCCAGTTGTCTAGGTATGGGGAAAACTGACACCTTGTCTCCGAAGGTGTGCTATAACCACTGACAAGCACTTTGTGTACACTCTTGCAACTGAAGGTTAAAAACTGGTAGTGACCTGATGGGAGTCTGGACCTGAGGTACTTTCTGTGAGACTCCCTTATGGGGATGTGGAAATAAGCATCCTTTCAAGTCCAGTGATGCCAGCCATTCCCCTTTTTGGAGTGTTGGCAGAATCAGTGACAAAGTTACCATTTTGAACTTTGGCTTTGTTACGTGCCTGTTTAGTACCCTGAAGTCTAAGACAGATTGCCACCACCCATTTTCTTTGTGGTACCTTTTGCTGTACTAGGACAGGCTCCACTGCCTTTGACAGAAACAGGTTTTGAACCTACTTTTCCAGGAGTTTTCTCTCTACATTTATAGATGGTTTGCGAACTTTTGTTTTTAATGCTGGAAGGAATTTGAACTCAGAGACAATCCCTGTCTCACTACATCCAGGACCACTTGTCTGTGGCGATTTTTCCAAAACTGGAAAAGTAAGTTAGCCTGGCTCCCACTGGTAGTGGAGAAGCGGCCTGGGGCGACATGTCAGGGTGTCTGCTTTGTTTGAGGCTGGACCTAGGACTGGGAACCACGCCTGGAACCCTTTATGCCCCTGTCTCTGAAGTACCACTGCTGTGGGTACTGCTGATACTGAGGTGTTACCATGGCCTGATAAACAAACTGGTCAGAGCCGGCATGGCTGTGGATAGCTTTGAGGATGCTTTGACCCATTATTTCTAATAAATTTGCACAATGCAGATCTGTGGAGAGGCAGTTTCAATGCGGTCTTCCTCTTACACATTTTTATGTTCTCTTGCATGTGCGCAAGCAACATCTTGTGGTAGTAGGAGAAATGCAAAGGTGTGTCTGTGTTGACGAATGCAGGGCACACTTTAGTAGGTGCGTCCCTCATTCCCCAGTTAGTTAGCATGCTATCACTGACACAATAATTATGTAAAGTGGATGCAACATTAAAGAAACATGCTGCTGGAATCTGAGACAAGCTCGTCATGCAGCGGCACAGATGACACGCCTCCCATAGGTGCCTTTCCCGGTGAAGCATTCCAATAAACATGGCGGCAGCTCTCCTCATCTGCCACACAATCCCCAGAAATCAAACTTCAGGGGCACCCAGTCCCCCTGTCAGCATGCCCCCCCAGTTCAATTTGCTTGCCGATGGGGGCACTCACTCCCCGTCGGCGTCATGTCTCCCCCACCATACACACACACACACTTTCTTTGCTGACCCGTTGGCTTCAACTCCTTCAAACAAAACATGTAGCGCAAGGCCCACCCAGTGTGCCCAAATATTTTGTAAAACCTGTAAAAAAAAAAAAAAGCCTTCCGATGTTTATTTATTTATTTATTTTTTACTTTCTCTTTATGCTCCCCTCCCCCCTCCTCGCAGCTCTCCCCCTCTTCGGGAGACACCTACAGCCTTATCATCCCTCGCTCACCTACCTGGTGACCGGTGCAGTCCGTGTCCCATGGAGCCATGGTTTACAGGGTGGGAGGCCTTACACCCCGACGCTTCTCTGTGTTTCGTCGGCACACTGTCTCTGGGCAGATAGGGGCATTGAAGGTGAGGCCTGGTGCTCCGTCTACTGGGAGGCTGCAAAGTTTTTTTCCTGATGTTCTCTCGACGTCCCAGGTCCCCGGACGTCAGGGTGCTGAAGCGTCGACGTCTGGCATGTCGCCCCCTCTGTTGGAGCATCGGGCTTGCTGTACCTCAGGTCTCCACCTGGAGTCAGACAAGAGCCGAGCTCTGCTACCTTCCCCAGCGGAGGACAAGCGGTCCTGGGTGCTCTAGTCCCTCCTCGGCCCGGCCTCCAGCTCCCGGGCTCATTCCTGAACCCAAGTCACTGGTGTCGCAAGCGAAATCCAACGTCAGAGCCAAAGGGTCGGCTCTTTTTTTTTGTCCTCTAAGAAAGAAAATGGTCTTTGTCATCAGAACACCCTCCTCCCCAACCGCACCCACCCTCTGCACACCCACCTCTCTGCACCCCATACTAACCTCCGGAGGTCTGGCAGCGATTGTTTGTGGAGTGGGAGATGTCTGATCTGTTCAAAAGCCGGCCACGAACAGAAGAAAATCACGGTAAGCTGTATAATGGCATCGGTGGGGGGTCAACTTAGGGTGGATATTTCAGCCATTTTTTTGAATTTTGGCTCCAAAGTTTCAACATGGGGTTTTTGGGACCCCAACTCATGAACACATGCACTTTCATTTCGTTATTCAGCCCCGGAAGGTCATTTCGTGATCACTGCACGGAATCACCTTTTGAGACTGATTATGAGTGTACATTATGCAGTTTCCATGCACACTCGTAATTTCAGCAGTTTTTAATATTTTCACTCCAGATTTTCAACATTGCCACCTTTTCACACCTCCTTACAAACAGTACAGCTTTCATTTTTCACATCCTAGAAACATAGAATTTGACGGCAGATAAGGACCGCTTGGCCCGCCCAGTCTTCCCATTTCCCTTCCTAATGGATAAGCTGCAGATCCTAGTTAACCAGCAGCCTACTTCTTTCTACCCCCACCCCCTAGAATTGCCTTATGACTGTCCCATGCATGCTTGAATTCAACCACTGTTTTTGACTCCACAACCTCCTCCAGAAGGCCGTTCCATGCATCCACAACCCTCTCTGTGAAAAAATACTTCCTTACATTACCTCTAGGCCGCCCCCATCTTCAAATTGTCCCTTTGTTCTTGCCGCCTCTTTTTTTGAAAGATACTACCCTCTTGGACTTTGTTGATTCCTTGAGGTACTTGAAAGTTTCTCATGTCCCCCTCTCCCTCCTTTCCTCAAGGCTATACATATTAAGCTTCTTTAGTCTCTCTTCATATGTCTTCCAGTGCAGACCCTGCACCATTTAGTTGCCCTCCGCTGGACAGCTTCCATCTTGTCTATGTCCTTGAGGAGATGGGGTCTCCAGAACTGCACACAGTACTCCAGATGGGGTCTCACCAGCTGTCTGTACAGAGGGATAACAACTTCCTGTTTTCTACTGGTGATGCCTCCCTATGCATCCCAGTATCCCCAAGCTCTCCTACTGCCCTCTCACATTGCTTGCCCACCTTTAAGTCATCTGATATGACTACCCCCAGGTCCCTTTCCACTTTTGCTGTTGTTAGTATCTCACCCCCCATTGTGTACTCTTCCCCTGGGTTTTTGTTTCCCAGGTGCATTACCTTGCACTTCTTAGCATTGAATCTAAGCTGCCATACATTTGACCATTCCTCTAACCTTGCCAAGTCCCTTCTCATCCTTTCCACACCACCTTTGCATCAACTCTGTTGCAGATCTTTGTGTCATCTGCAGAGAGACATACTTTTCCTTCCAGTCCCTCTGCAATGTCACTTATAAAGACATTGAAGAGGACTGGATTGCTGTATATTTAGCCTGGATAGTTCTCAGAAGAAATGGCATATTATTTTCAGTGGGGCTGTACATCTACACAATATTATGCTGCACTGCATAAAACCAGACTGAAAACAATATTTTACATCTGGAGGGACACATTAAGTGCCGGACCGATGCGCGAGCACAAAGATGCATTGCGCAAAGAGGGTGCGCCGGTTGGCACTGATACAGTATTCAAAGAGAGTGCTCTACCTTTACAGGTCGTGCATACAATGAAGCACACCACTGCAGAATTCTGCAGTAGAGTTACTGCAGCAAACAATGCAATTTCAATGGGAGTTAATCCCTTTTGTCATGTAGTAAACCTGTGACACTGCGCTTCATCCTGGTGGGCGTCATTGTACCTGTTGAAAATATGACCCTGGACGGGCGTTGCAGTGCAGATAGCCATCAAGACAGGTGCATCCAGGGTGCCCCTGACTGAATACCTCCCAGGAGGAATACGTGGCACATACAGGTACACGCTGCAGCCCCCATGGGTGATATTCAGCCCAGGAATGCAAATGAGCTAACTGAACATGCAGGGTGCAAAGGGGTCTTATGCATGCCCATTACTGGCCCGTTTGCATGTTGGCATGGGGTGTAATGTGCCAGAGCAGCTCTCACCCCCAAGCCCCGACCCAGATCGCTCCCATGTGGGACAAGCCCCGAAGTCTCTGGTGGTAAAGTGGCACCCCAACCTGTTCCACCAGCCCCTATCGTACCAGAGTCCAGGCTGTATCTGTTCCATACTATAGGGACCCCACTCACATCCCTGATAGCAGCGGAATACACCTACAGTCCATGTCCATAGCAGTAGTGGCCCCCGCCCCCCAATGGTCAACAGACACCCCCTCCCTGCCCGCCAACCCATCCCATTGCAACGACTGGCACTGTGATGGGATCATACCACTGTATTGGTGGGTGGCAGAGCAGTGGCAGTAGGATGCTGGAATGTGTCATACATAGGCAGGAGCTGTGTGGGTGATAACGCCCAGTGGCCATCCCCTCAGGTGCCTGCATGTGGATCCATCATCCAAGTGCCATCGCCCTTCATAGTGCGGGTGATGGCCAATGCTGTACTCACACAGGTCCCAGAACAGGCATGCTACAGTTGACCTCCCATTCATTTGTACAATCGGGGAACTGTGGATGAACTATCCATAGCTTGGAGTGTACACTGCAAATGGCTTTAAAGGATACTGCACCCCTTGGCACCCAGGATACCAAAGCAATCCAGAGGGTGGCATGTTACACAGGGGAACAGTGGAGAGTGTGGACTTGCAGTGGTGTATGACAGCAGGAAGATACAACATCGACAAGGCATGCATAGGAGATATGTCAATTCCCTCTTACGGTTTGCAAGGGACATACACACGGCTGCATACACTGATGGATCCACAGCTTTCGTACTGCCCCAATGCACAGTACAGAACTTGGGTCATTTTGGAGTGCAGGTCCCCTGCCCGGGTCCAGTGCAGTCAGCGTCTGGCTGTGGTAGGGTGTGGAGGGCAGTGCCAGTCTTTGCAACAGGTCAGGTATCGGAGGGAGCGAGGGTGTCTGCATACTGGGGCGGTGGGTGGGGATCCTCTATGCTATGGATATGGACCATGGTTTCCTCTGGTGCGATCGGGTCTGAGTGGGCCCTACATTGTAGGAGCTCTTTGGGGATGGCGTTGGACTGATTGGAGATAGGAAGGGGGTACCTCTAGTCCACCAGGGTTGCCAGGCTGCTGTGCACCTGGATGCACTTCCGCAGCCTGCTTGTGGATGGCTGGCATGGTTAGGCCAGCTATTTGTGGTCTAACTGTGGGCTGCAGTGCTCTGGACTGCGAGGGGTGCATTCCCACTGAATATGCTGCAGCAAGGCATATGCGTGGGAACGCCCCCTCGACTTACACGGCATACCATTTGTGTGTGCCCTAGCCCATTCTCTTGCGGCTGGCGCATCCCATACATTTGAATATCGCGCTGCAGCACATTGTTGGAGTTGCTCGACACATCTCCCTTTTCCGCCAGAATGCACTGTGCATCTCCATTGAATACAGGAGGCCCTGGACAAGGTACCCTGAATAAATAAATTATAAAAATGGTAAAATCATGGCGCCACGGAAAACAAGATATTGCATCTAATCTGGGACAGCATCAGTAAATGCAGTGCAAAAATGTGTAAAATGAAGATCGCTATGACAATGAGATGTATCTCCCCTGCACTATCCAGGATACAAAATATAGGATAAGAAATATTTAGTGCTCCCAGATTCAAATAACCATTTCCCTGTAACAAGCCCTAATTTTTCCTATATTTTCTCCGTAGAGGCAGAATCAAATCCCTGTATAAATCCCTGTAGATTTTTCCATAAGCCACTGGTTCCTTGTTTGTGACTTTGTTCTTCATTTATTATATCAGCAGCCTTCTATCAGGAAAAGAGCTCTGATTTGCTGTTCTGTATTGATATTATATGTCAAGATGTCCTTGGAATGATTTGGATTTACATGATATGCATAAGGCATAATGGGGGACTATATGAAATAACACACATCACACTCATTATTTCATGAACTATACTCAAAATTAGCAATTACAAGTCGGCCAGTCTTTCAAAAGATACTAGTAATGTCTGTAAACAAATTCATTGCAAATAAATTAGAGACATTTCCCCATATACATGAACACAGATGCTATTTTTTGCATCTTTGTTAGTTTTCAGATAAATTCTCATGGACTTTTTTTCTGACCACCCGATAGAATCTTGAACGAGTTAAGTAAATATTATTTTCTTCAAGGCCCTGATCCAGCAACTCAGTAAATACACACACAGGACATCATATTATAAAATGACAAAACACTGTCCTCTGTTTCCAGTTGTTTGATCAGGACCTTCCAACCACAAACAATACATATATGTTCCACGGCCTAGAGTTTGAGGTCCTAAACACAAGAAAAACTCAGCTGTTGTCCCCTACAAATTTCTTTCTGTTATTTTGAGTAACTTTTTTTTATGAGTCTGTATGGGAACATAAGAAATCAGATAATTATATAGATTAATTTCTCACTCTGCTGGTTTGTCAGCAGTTAATTCATTAGATGAGATCTCCTTTGCCAGGAGTTTGACTGTTTCTCCACCACACACACACACACACACCCCGACCTCAGTACTTGGCAGGCTCTTATCTATTATGTTTAGAAAGCAATTCACTGAAGACCTGGTATATGTCTGAGACAGCGTTTATCAGATAATGTCTTAAAAGGTTAAAAAACAGTGTAAATCATTATATATTTGCTGGGAAAGGGTGACATTTATGAGGTATAAATCTTTCTTGAAAGACAATATATACCAACTGAAGTAAGTAGCAAAAAATGTTTAAATGCTAGGTATTTAAATGTGCATTTCAAAGGGGGTAAACAAATCTCCAGTGGAAACATAGAAACATAAACATAGAAGTTGGCGGCGGATAAGGACCGCAAGGCCCATCCAGTCTGCCCATTTCTTTTTCTACCTTATAAATGTGCCATCAGCCTTTGCTCTTTCAATGGCCTATCTATTCATACTCATCTTTATTGCTCCTTTATACCTATCCCTTGCCTGTTTCAAGCCCTGCACTGTATTCATATCCATCACTTCCTGAGGTAGGCCGTTCCATGCATCCACCACCCTTTCGGTGAAAAAGAACTTCCTCACATTACCCCTTAATCGGCCTCCCTCTAATTTCATGCTGTGTCCTCTTGTCCTGCTATTTTTCTTATATTGAAACATGTAAGACTCTTTCACCTTGTTAATGCCCTTAAGGTATTTGGATGTTTCGATCATATCACCTCTCTCCCTCCTTTGCTCTAGGGTATACATATTGAGCTCCGTTAATCTGTCCTCATATGTTTTCTGATGCAGTCCCTGCACCATTTTGGTTGCCCTTCTCTGGGCTGCCTCAGTTTGGTTAATGTCCTTGTGAAGGTGTGGCCTCCAGTACTGCATGCAGTACTCCAGATGGGGCTTAACCAGTGTCTTGTAAAGAGGGATTATTGCCTCCCTCTTCCAACTTGTGATACCCCCTACTAATACTCCCTAACATCCCCCTAGCCTTACCTAACCTTACCTGTTGAATAGGCAACCAATATTTAACAAGCTGTTTCAGTTTCCTAATGGTCATCTGATAAGCAGCTTAGTTATGTCTCCAACATTCTAAACAGAAAGAAGGGAGTATTTTATTTTAGTTGGTACAGTGATTTATAGATGTGGAAGGATACATTGAAAAGTTCAAAAACTGTGTTCCACGATACTCCATTTTCAAGCTACAGCCAGCAAGATGGCTGTAGGCTCTGCCCACAGCCATAAAAAGGATTCTTGTGAAATTATTTGCCTCTGCCTCCCATTCCATATGTTTTAGTGGACGGGGAAGCCCTTTCTTTTGCCGAATTGCTACTGTAGGTGGTTTTGCATTTATCTTTTCTCCAAAGAGGGAATTACCCTCGACTGGGAAATCCACAGCCTTTGTTTGGGTATCCTGAGTGAGGTTTGTGACTCACAGCCAGGCAAACCTACTCTGAACCACTGTATTTGTCATCCATCTGGCAGCAGTGTCATTAGAGTCAGCAGCCGTTTGAACTGGTATTTGGCTGCCCCCAAACCAAATTTAGCTGTTTCAGCTAGATTATCTGACAGGAGTCTGGACCATTACTGCCATAGCAAGGACAAACTGCTATAGTGACTTTTGGTATTGAGCAGCATAGGCTTGAAAGTTTACCTGCCTGATGGCCAAGGAAGCTGATAAATATCCCTTTTTTGCCATGTTGTCAATTTTTCTGGAATCCTTGTTAGGAGGATAGAATGTCAGGGGTATCTTTGCCTTGTCACAGGCTGTCACTTGTACCACTCCTTAGTGGACAGGGTGGGAGAATAAAAAATCAGCTCCCTCCCTGTCTAGCTGATATTTCTTATCCAACCTCTTATGAAGAGGGGGAACAGAGCTTGGAGTTTGTAAAATCTTTAAAGTATCTTTATTGAAGACTTTATTCACAGGAAGGAGAAGCTTTTTAGTGGGTGTCAGTCCAGTCATTTCTCACAAATGTGAAGTGTGAGGGAATAAGTCTCAGATACTCTGGGGGGGAATTCAAAATCCTGTTCAGGAGAAACCTCAGGTTCAGTAGGTTCCCCTTCCTCCATTTCATCATAATCACATATTCTTCCTCTTAAATAATAGGAAGACTGAGCAGAAGAGACAGATTGCTTGGCAGGGGTCTACTGCTGAGAGGCAGACAGCCCTTGTAAGCCTGAATGACCTTAAAGGCATGTGCAATTTCTGCAGGAGTTGGCAGGCTTTATAGCAGGCACAGAAGTCCCTGAATGCTGTCCCGCAGGCGGTTCTGTGTGCTTAGTTTTCTTCGAGGGAACCAGGGAGTCAGCTGGTTCAGCAAACCTCTTAGTAACTGCTTGTATACCTGTCTCAGGGGTAACAGTTACAGTAGTAGTTGTGGTTTCACCTATAGTAATTTAGGGTGTCAGCTGGTCAGAGTTGGAGGGACCCTTAGGTGGTGAAAGTTTTCTCTTTAGCCTTATCCAGGCATTTTTTAATAGTTTTCTCAGGACGTATATTGCAGATTTCACTCTGCTTTTAAATGTTCATGCCCAGGCAGGCAAAACAAAAATAATGTCTGCCTTCGCAAAATTTCACCACAATCAATACATGCTTTAACACTGGGATCACCAGTTTTCTTCTCAGTTTTTCTGACATTTTCAGTGTAAAACTGATAAAAGTAAAAACTGCTAAAAATGTTTTAATTTAAAGTTTATTTAGCGGTTGCAGTCGGTTCTGGAACCGAGGTAAAAGTGAGCCAAGGCTATCGGTTCAAGAACAGGTATTAGCAGTTCTTAAAACAAGTTAAATTTAATAAAATTAAACATAATTAATGGCATTTTTTAGTCAGAAAACTCAGATAAATATAAAATAAACCTTCATTTACCCCCGGTTATACTGAACTGGGAAAATTACAAAAAGTATAAGGCAGCAAATGAAATATAAAGAATACTTACAGTATATATTTTATAAGGTGTCTCATGTCAGAACAAGATGATGAGAGGATCTCTGAGCATCTAGTCTTGACAAGCAGAGAGAGAAATATGAAGGGTTTAGAACTAAGGCAGTTAGTAGAAGGGAGCATTTGAAAAAGTGGCTCATGCAAAAATTCCATCATTTGCATATGTTCTACCTCTCCGGGCAGTTCTGTCTTAAATAGAGGAAACCCATATGGATAGGCAGGCAGGTAAGTCAAGCTACTAGGGACAAAGAAGAATACAGTTGGGGTTTACAGAAATAACAGAGTGAGGCAAACAGACAGAGGTATGAGGAGAAATTGGGTATAATTAAAATGCTCATCAAGGAGGCAAAGGCAGACTTGAGGCTAGTGGTAATTAATGGTCTAGGAGAACAATAAATCCTTTTCCAGCTACATTAGTGAATGGAAAAAAACAAAAGATAACATAGAAAGGATAAGGATGGACGGGATGAGTAGTACAGGGGATGATGTGGAGAAGACAGGTATACTGAATAAATACTTTGGTTCGGTGTTCACAGTCGATGAGGAAGGCCCACTCATTAACAGTAGCAAAAATTTAAGAAGGATACATGGACAGATTTGAGATGGAGAGTATAACAAGGGAATGGGTACGAAAGGGACTGGAGAACGTTAAAACAAATCACCAGGTCCAGATTGGATTCACCCAAGGGTGCTGAAGAAAATTAGCAGGCACTCTTAATCCCTTTTGGAGAATCAGATGTAACAGGTGTGTTGCCTGAGGATTGGGGTGAGTCAAATATGATTCTCTTACCAAAAGAAGGTGAGAAAATCCAGGAAACTACAGGTTAGTGTGCCTGACCATGATAGTGGGGAAACTTCTGGAGACAATTTTTAAGGAGGGAGTAGTCACATTCTTAAAGGAAAAGGGCTTACTGCACAGGAACTGGCATGGATTCACTAAAGGGCTGGTTCATGTCAGACAAATTGACTTTCTTAATATAATATCAAAAATAGTAGACAGGGGCCAAGCAGTGGACATGCTACGCCTGGAGTTAGTAAAGCCTATGACTTGGTGCCACATACAAGGCTGGTTAAGAAGGTGAGCAATCTAGGGATCAGGGTAGAAATAGCTCAGTGGGTCAAAAACTGTCTGACAGGTAGAACCCAAAGGGTGGTCTTAAATGTTAAATTTAATGAGACAGGGCAGTAACTAGTTGGATGCTACATAGGTCAGTCCTTGGACCATTCCTGTTTCATATGTACATATGTGACATAGAGGGCATCTAGGGAAAGATGGTCCTATCCGCAGATGACACCAAGCTCTGTGGGAGGGTGGACAGTGAAGAAGAAATTAACATGAGACAGGAGACTGAGAAGAGATCCACTATTTGGCAGTTTGAAATTTAGTACCAAAAAGTGCAACGTGATGCACATAGGTGGGGAAAATCCAGGAACAGTTCACTATACTGATGAGAAGATAGTACAGAGAATGAAGGAGGAGAAGGACCTGGAAATGATGATCAGCAATAACCTAAGAGGTTGCGCAGTGCAACTGGGTACATAGCAAGGGATAACAGAATGTTGGGGTGCATAGGGAGAGGGATTGCTGGCAGGAGAAGAAACAGGATTTTGCCTCTGTGTAGAACAGTGGTGAGACCACATCTAAAAAACTGTGCCCAGTTCTATGACCTGTAAGGAAGGACAGGGATACATTAGGGACAGTGCAACAAAGGGTTGTGAAGATGACCCATGGTCAGCAGGGCAAGGTGCATGATGAGAGACTGAAATGTTTCCACACATATTCAGTTGAGGAATGAAGGGGGGAAGGAGACATGATAGAGACTTTCAAGCTCATAAAAGAGTTCAACAAAGTATGCACAACAAATCTCTTCAAATTAGGAAGCAGTGCATCAACCAGGTGGGCATGTGCTGAAGATAGAGGAGGGAAGTGTGGATGCTTTTAAAATTAGAATATATAAACTTTTGAAACAGAATATCACTGGATATAAGATTTAAACATTCAAGGGGAAGGCACGGTTCTTAGTCAAATTATGACATAGCAACTGAGAGCAGTGGAGGAAGTACATTGTCCTATAAATGCCCATTTTCAGGAATGATGAGGGCCAAAGGCATGAAACAAAACAAATAAAAAGATACACAGACTGATGCAGAAATTTAACAGAAGGTATGAAGGCGTAGAATAAGGGAAAGGTCAGAAAATATTTTTCCCTCCGAGTGTTCAGCCTCAGTGTTTAAATTGGCAATGTTTACATGGAGGAAAGCTTGCCTCTAGGAAGGGGGAACTATCATTGTTAGGTGATATTCAATGGATAAAGGTGATAGAGGTGCTGGAACTTTCATACCTGTAAGAGGTTGCAGTTTCCAGCCAAATGTAACCCCCTGTCAAGTCTGGGGAATTGGATCCAGAGGAGCTTGTTGAAGTAGGAAATGTTGGTATCTTTAAAATTAGGCTACAGAAGTGACTATTGGAGCAGATCATCACTGGAAATAAAATCCAGGGGAGGGTGCAGTTCTTAGTAAAATTAGGAAATAGCAAGTGACAGCAGTGGAAGAACAGAGGAGAACTGGCTGCACCCCGGTCTGATTTCTTCTTGATCCTGTTTTCTCAGCAAGTGCCTAGAGGTTGCCAGTCCTGTGAGATTAGGTCATGGCTAAAAGTAACACATACTTTAAAGTGAGACCTTCCAAAGTAACATGCATAATATGTTCAAATGATTGCTTTATTGGGCTTTGAAGATTACTAATCTCTATCATTTGAAGGAAAAAAAAACCAAACCTGCACAATCAAATTATTAACTCCATATAAGACAGTCGGGATTGGTAAAGATGTTTTTGCTGCAGTCTTGAAAGGAGGACTGCAAGGTTTAAAATCGGAGAACCGTTTTGCAGTCTTGATGGTCCTTGCCTTCTGTTGTTGACACATTCCTGTATTACCGTATTCCTTTTAAAAGGTTGTGTGCAGAGACGGGAGATAAGGGGAAACTTCTGACATGATTCATTGCTTAAAAAAATCTGTAGTAGTATAGCAGTAAAGACCTTTATTCTTCATATAGGATATAACTGGCTACTAGGCTCCCCAGTGCCATTTTCACTAGGACAAAAGTCAGAAGTGACTATATTGCCAGTTGTCTTGTTTGGAAACCAGAACAAAGGATTAAAATACAACTGAACTTTAAGATACTGGTTGTTTGTGTTCAATGAATAATACACATTTGTTTGTTCTGCTAGACAATAACAAATAAATAGATATCATTATAATAATAATATATTTGTCTCCTTTTTTTCCAGAGTCCAGTTCTTCAGTATCTATATTACCTTGCTCAGGTACCCATTGCCATGTCTCCACTCAGCAACAACAGCCTCTTCCTGCAGTATTCTAAAAATCCATTAAAGGAATTTCTGTACAAAGGACTCCAAGTGTCTCTGTCTACAGATGACCCCATGCAGTTCCATTATACTAAGGTCAGAAACCCATGTACAGTATTAGAACATATCAATATGTATATTAAAGATAATTTGTCTGCCTTTCATAATGTATTTAGGCAGTACAGGTTCATTTTCTTAGAACTCAATACAGAGTGTAGGACTAGTTCTGAAATTAGCAGTTATCTGCAATGCAGTTATCTGCAAAATGTGCATGAACTTCTGCACAGGAGGTACGCACACTCCAGAATGATTGTAATATGTAATAGGTTAATATGAATACCAATGGCTTAGTATCTAAAGAACGTGCACAAGGAAAAGGTGGTGCTCTCAGCTACAAATAAACTATTTTCTTAAAAGCTGTGGCACACATCCATCCCAGTAAAGTGAAACATGGAACTACTAAAAAACTCTTTTATTACACCGACACCAAACACTTGACGTGTTTCAGACACCCCCCCGTCCTTTATCAAAAGTTGATAAAGGACTGGGTGTCCAAAATGCATCAAGTGGTTTGGTGTCAGTGTAATAAAAGAGTTTTTTAGTAGCTCCGTGTTTCACTTTATTGGGATGGATGTGTGTCACAGCTTTTGAAAAAAATAAATTATACCAATGGCTATTCACATCTTTGCCCTTGAATAATTTAGCATTCACTTCAATGACTGTTCTTATTGTACACAGATCACTGTTAACAAAGATTTTGGTCTGAACATGATCTAATAAAATGTAGAACTGACCATACAGTCATGTAGTCCTTCCTACCATACACTCCTACACAAATGCATCCACTTAGGTACAGACACAAATGCTCACACATGCAGTATGTACAGAAACATCATGCACACACAGATGCACTCACATAGATACGCTGGTATATTCTGTACATTCCCAGTCTCTCATAGAAACATAGAAGTTGATGGCAGATAAGGACTGCAAGGCCCATCCAGTCTGCCCATTTCTTTTTCTACCTTATAAATGTGCCATCGTCCTTTGCTGTCAGTGGAGTATCTATTCCTACTCATCTGTATTGCTCCCTTATGCTTATCCCATGTCTGTCTGAAGCCCTGCACTGTATCCATAGCCACCACTTCCTGAGGTAGGCCGTTCCCTGCATCCACCACCCTTTCTGTGAAAAAGAACTTCCTCACATTATCCCTTAATCGGCCTCCCTCTAATCTAATGCTGTGTCCTCTTGCCCTGCTATTTTTCTTATATTGAAACATGTTAGACTCTTTCACCTTGTCAATGCCCTTAAGATGTTTGAATGTTTTGATCATATCACCTCTCCCTCCTTTGCTCAAGGTATACATATTGAGCTCCATTAATCTGTCCTCATATGTCTTCTGATGCAGTCCCTGCACCATTTTGGTTGCCCTTCTCTGGACTGCCTCAGTTTGGTTAATGTCCTTGTGAAGGTGTGGCCTTCAGTACTGCACGCTGTACTCCAGATGGGGCCTAACCAGTGTCTTGTAAAGAGGGATTATTACCTCCCTCTTACAACTTGTGATACTCCTACTAATACACCCTAACATCCCCCTAGCCCTAGTCACAAGCAGACACTGTAGAGAGTCACACACTCAAGTGCATACACAGATAGAGGCAGATGCACACTCAGACATGGGCATGTGCACACATGCATGTGTACATAGATGCACACAAGAGCCACTGGCTCTGCCATCATAAACCCAAAGGTTTTAAATTTCAGAATGAATAAAGCTGTGTGATGATAGAATAACTGTTGTTGCTGAAATTTTGTGCCATCCCTCATGTTAAATTTAAAGCCTAGTGACCTCGTTCTCAGCAGCAAATTATGGTAGCACTAAAAGGTGCACCATGTTAACCCCTAGGTGCACCATGTTACCCCCTAGTGCCACCAGACTTTGGTGCCATACACAAAAGCACTTAGTCACAGGGGAAGAATATCCCCTGCAGTTAATGTGCAGTTCAGTGAGGCTATCAGATGTTAGTGGATTGAAAGGGGATTTGTGTCAGCTAACATACTGGTTTATGACAGCAGAGTAGGTCTCAGCATGCTATAATGCCTGTCATAGGGTGTTATGCTATGCAGAGCAGTCCAGAGACTGATGATACTGTCAAAAGTGTCAGCCTACACCCACTGCCCTACACCTTTAGGCACAACTCTTGGCCGCTGTTTGTTTAAATTTTTCTGGTGGCTATAACTGGTCTCTGGTGGTCCAGAGGTCCACTCACCTGCACACTGATCTTTCACATATCCCTGACATCCACCGGATCCTTCCCCATTCTCCCATGCACTTTATCCTTAAAGCTGGTCCAACAATGATTCCTGTCCTCTGCTGACTCCAATCTGGGCTGCCGCAGAGTTGCAACACTCCCTACCACCTGCCCTCATACGTTCCAAGAGAAGGAGATGTCACAAAACTCTGCAGTGCTCACGATAAGGGCTTTGAGTATGATCCTGTGGACTATTAGCATGTTAACCCCCACATTCCTTTCTCTGCATGGTTGAGACTGTATTATCAGCCATGGAGATGGCTTAAAGAGCAACTATCCATTATAATAAAAAGCTTAAAAACACTAATTTTATACTAGTTATTTTTTAACTTTGTTTTCTATTTGTCATTTTGTTAACTTTCCCTGCTGTTGGTCCGCTAAATAAATTGTAGATAATGCAGCACTTATCTCACTGAGTCTTTCAAAATGTATCTGACTGTCCCCTGCCAACCTCATAATAGCTGTTTGTGACATCACAATCTGTTGCCATGGTGAGCACTATGATGTCAAAAAGACACTGTGAGGTTAACAGAGACAAATGCTTTCTATATAGACATTTATGTGAACTACCAAGATGTGTTGTAAATCTTGGAAAGCAAAATTGGAAATGAAAAAAGTATTTGCTTGTAAATTGTAACAGCCGAAACATCTTACTTATGAAACCACATGCTGAAGTGCAAAGTTGCTGTTTAACAACCCCAACTGTGCACTGCAGAATGGGTTACTCAGTTGCAACTGTTACAAATTGGTCTTGCGACCATTCACTGTTTAAAAAAAAAAATAACAGTCTCTTGCAACTGTGAAAGGGACCCGCCAGTCTGATTATTTGCAAATCAGCTACACTGCTTCATCTTATAATTAGCATAACAGTTCTGCTAGAATTGATGATTTTGTTACTCCATAGCAGACCAATAATATAAATTCATTAAACTACGGTACAAACACAATAACAATACTGCATCACACTCATCCACAAAAGCAAACTTCAAAGTTATATTAGGAGACTTTGGTCCCTTTAATTCTAAATGAAATCAAATGGTTAAGTTCAGCTACCCATCTAGCTGACTTCTGCAGCTGAGAGCTAACTCGCCATGTCTAACATTTTTCTGTTTGAATTAAAAACACATATACTTAGTTCCAAAAATTACCTTTTCAAAGCAGCGTCTCTAAAGCTTCTCCCAGGTGTTACCACCACATGGCAACAAAGCAGTAGTCCTAGCCAGTGGTGGTGGTCAAAATTTGGAAAATCCATTTTGCATACTTTTTGCATAACTGTGCCATTTTCATGAATTTTCATGCAGTTTTTAAAACTGAGCACAGTATATTTAAAAGCACAGGTTTTACCCATAGCATTCTGGGTAAAGAAATGCACTTTCTTG
This sequence comes from Neoceratodus forsteri, assembly GCA_016271365.2. Lineage (NCBI taxonomy): Eukaryota > Metazoa > Chordata > Ceratodontiformes > Ceratodontidae > Neoceratodus > Neoceratodus forsteri. Next base: position 785,069,539 of record CM028133.1, read on the forward strand.
TGTAATTTGTGCAAGGTGAAGGGCACTAAAAGAGGTCAGAGATGTAATCTCGCAATATGAAAGACAATTTGTGAGCACCATGTGTCTTTTGTGCAAAATAAATAAGATCTTACAATTTTACAGATTTAGATTTTTAAAAATGCATACTTTCTAAGACGTGTAACATGTATATTGGAAAAATTAGTTTAATGTTTCTAGCACTTTTTTGGCGGAGGGAGGAAGGATTTTACCATGATTCTTGATTGGCTTACACTGAGCGTACAGCAGTGCTGGTCACCCATCTCTATGCATTTCACTGAGAGCAGTCAGACCTGCATAGCTGCAATCTAGATCAAGCCTTGAAAAAAAGAAAAACTTGAAAATCTACTTCTTTTACAATCTGCTAGATATGACTTGGCAGTTCATTTTAGTGTTAGTTTTTTTCAATGCCTTATAGGTCATAATTTCTGTGGGAAGTTTTAATGTTGCCATGGCAAAGTAGTTAAGGAAGGAACAGCTTTTTTCTGTGCTTTTAAATTACACATACAGTCCACAAAAGATGTTCTTTTACTTCAAAAAGTTTTGAGCCCCGATTTTCCTCAACAGAGGGACACCACTACATAATAAAAATATAACATATTTTTATTAAGATCGTACCAAAGATCCCACCTGACGTGTTTCAGACAAACGTGTCTTTTATCAAAGGCTAGGGACCACACCATAACAACTCTTTAAATACATTTCTAAAAGCACCACATGATGCATTAAACCATAACACTTATCACTGCCTTCATTTTTGTGGTAAAAAACATGTTCATTACCTTTTAATATACCAAACAGGCTCCATTTAATTGTAACTACCGATTGGACCATTATTCATCCAAGCAGTCTTATCAATGAGTACTATAAAGAAGACAATAAGAGGAAAAGGGAAGGAAAATGGTGGGGGGGGGGTAAAGGAGTTTAAAAACCAAAACAATTACCACTACTTAAACCCAATAATTACTATAATCTAAACATGATTACATTAATCTCGTAAATACACAAAAGACATATTTATTACTCCAATAGTAATAGGGGATCTAAGAACTGTGAATATATCTATTAGCAATAGCAATAATGTAGTGCAGCTAACAAAACTATAGTTATCTTTTAGATATTTAAATTGTGGATGGGGAATGGATCTTTGGTGCAATCTTATTAATAAAAATATGTTATAATTTTATTATGTAGTGGCCATCCCTCTGTTGAGGTATATCAGTGTTTGAAACTTTTTGAAGTAAATTACGTTAATTTCTTGCAGCACGATTTGTCCCAGTGTGCACTCTTTTGGAACAATAAAAGACGTCCTGCATCTCAGCAGCAGCACGGTACATGTTCTGTGCTGTAACTCCCATGCGTCAGCACTGAAATTCACAATGTAATAGAAGTGCCAGCCAAAATTGTACAGGGAAAGTGTGCTAGTAGCTGTATATTAAAAAGAAAGCAGGGGTCTTTTTGTAGTCAGACAGTTGCACAACAAATGCAACACTCAGGCGGGGGTCCTGAGTCATGTGCAGCAGCATAGTACACATGCAGTCCTGTGATTCTCGGGCATCAGCACTAAAATTCATGATAAAGCAGTAGCATCAGCATAAATTGAATAGGCAAGCCTCATCATAAGTTGTACAGATAGATAGATAGATCTATTTTAACAAGTATGTATAAAACAAAATGTTTGTTACACACAATATTCACATATAAAATTTAAAATCTCACATTTTTGTTATATTTCATAACACATTCATCAAAATTTCTACACGCAAGACTTCAATATCCACTACATTTTACATTTACTAAATCTTTCAATTTATGCAATACTCTTTGTACAAAACCAGCTAGTGCAAAGATATCTACTGTTTCAGTTGGGTGCAAAATCCTTTCCAATTTTTCATTTATTTCCATTCTCTTTAACCTATTCAACCTTGGAGATGGTAACTGCTCTCTTTCTCTCTCAAAGGCTGGACATTCCAGTAAAACATGTTTAACTGTAAGACTTGTCATTACTTTGCAAATGCAAAACTGTTTGGGAGTACCTGGGATTAAAGTTCCCCTATTTGTTAAAAGTCCCAATCTTAATTTTGTTAAAGCTTTTCTCTGTTTCACATTCTCACACACCCTTAGGTATTTCTCCTCTTCAAAGGTATGTTTTATTTTCTTATAAGTTTTATATTGCCATGAATCCCTTATATTACTCGTGTCTTGTTGCATTGCTGTATCTTCAATTCTCTGACTAGTGATATTTCTAATTTTTATCAGATCACAAGGTTCAGCATATATATAATTATATAAAACTCCATTCTTATTTAAATCATTTAATCTTTTAAACCACCCATTCTTATTTGGACAATTATCGATTTTTCCAATTTTTTCTTCTACCCAATAATGGTGTAATATACTATCTTTGGGTACTTGCATAATCTTTTAAGAAAATGTAAACTCCATTTCTTTATAATTGTTGACATAGATACTGTTCCTGTTTCAGCCCTTATAGCTGTATTTAAAGTTGACCTTGGTATCCCAAGTAGTTTCTTTAAGTAGGAGTGTGTAAGTTCATGAGTTGTACAAGGAAACTGTGTTAGCAGGTGTATATTAAAATGAAAGCATTGTTTTTTTTGGTTTTGTGATTGGCCAGTGGCACTATCTGCTGAAACTGTGCATTTATAAGAACCCACATTTTTTTAGAAATGTGCAGTTTGCGGAAAAAAATGCACAATTTGGGGGGAAAAATGAGAAAACAAAATTATATTGTATGAATGTGAAATCAACATTTCACAAGTGTAATAAAAATGTTGCCCAGCACTACCAAACTGTTAACACATACCCAACAGGCTCTTGAAAAATTCTCCCAAAGTTGTTTGAGGAAGTCCTGATCAAATAAGTAGCAAAACTATCATTTAGTAGGCCTAATTATGACCCAGTTAACAGTGAAGTGGGGGCCAGAGTAAAAAAAGGAATTGAAAAATTAGAGTTTGAATGAGTAGTGAGCCCATTATAAGACAGTCTACGAGTCAGGGAATCAGATTAAAGGGGGGTGGTCACATGACTCAGACCAGCCAATAGCGGGGCTGGGACTGAGTGATTAATAAGGAACCATTAAAGTTGTTTGGGCTCACTTGGAGCGGAAGATCTGAGGGGGCAGGAGATGCATGGAAGTACTTGCTCTGTGCTGCTTGTGTGTTTTCTTCTAGTATTGTAGTAGCTTTTACTGAGAGGGCAATATGCGCTGTGGGATTTAAACTGTAAAACTGCAAAACAGATGATTCTGTCTTGGGCTGGGAGGAGGGAGGAAGCTGAGTGAGGGAGAGGTTGGGACTACACAGGAGGAGAGGGTTGGTCACAGCCAGTAGTGGGGCTGGGATCCACTTATCTTACAAGGGGGACAAGTGACCCCTTGCATGAGGGACCCTGAAGCATGAGTGCCACGAAGCAGGAGTGTGGCATCTGACTAGGTGGCGTCTGCAGGGAGGACTGCAGGCCATGCTGGTGCAGGGTAAACAGAGGAGTAAACTGCTAAGGGGAAGTATAGAGGCATTTGATAGCATAGATACAGGGGGACTATGTGACAACCTAGCAGTGGGGGGGGGCAGAGAAGCAGCATGGAGGAAGGTTGGTGGGGCAGGCAGAGATAGTAGATGGAGCATACAGGGGGTCACGGGAGGATGGTCAGATGTTAAGGGTGTGGAGCAGCCATCTTCCTAGGAGCAATGTGGAGGGCAGGGGACTGTCTAGTATATAGGCAGCTTGGGCAGCTTAGGGAGGAAATAGGGAAGTTGAGATGGGAACTGGGAATGAGATGGGGAGATAGGTAGGAGAGCAGGGGAGTGGGGATGTGGGCAGTTCACAGCTGGCCAGCGCAGTGATGGGACCAGGGCAGGAAGCTAGGAAGGCTCAACTGAGTCAGGGAACACTACGCCATGGGGACTGGGGGGGGAAGAGAAGAAGGGAAATAGAAGGTGGCGAGGAGGGGATGCAGAGAAGGGGAAGGAGTCAAAGCAAGGAGGGAGGAGCTGGGAAAGGGTAGCACAAGGCATTGAGGGCAGGAGAAACAAGACCTCTAATAGGTATACAGTATTGTAGGGTTTAGATGAGCAGGGGGAAAGGGAGGCAGAGGCAGAGCCCAGTAAAAGGAGACAGGGAAAGTGGGAGTGAGACAGGGTTAGGGAGAGGAAACAGGGCAGGGAGGTAGGAAAGATCAGAGGGCTGGTGGGCAAGATAAGCATGGGAAGGGAGAAAGGGAGGAGGGAGGCATGGGCAATGTGAGGGAATCTCCAGGTGGGGAGTTAAAAGGAAGAGAAAAGGCCAGACCGTAAGGGGAAGCAAAGCTGGGGGTAAGCATGGGGAAAAGGGAAGCTGGGTTACAGAGAAGAGGAGTTGGTCTGGGTGGTACCCACAGTGGAGGAGAATATATAAGAGAAGGGAAATGGGGGGAATCATGGACTCAGTACTTACGGGAGTACGATGGGGGTAACAAACATACTAGGAGGAACAACAGGAAGGTGGAGTGCATGCCTCGCATGATCTCAGGGAGGGTGGAAACAATCATACCAAAATGTGTGGGACAGGAACAGGGGAAGCTGTACATAGTGGTTTATTTGGGAACCAATGACCTGGCAGGGTGTGAAGTGAATGTGGTGCAGGAAGGGTTCAAGGAATTGGGGAGAATCTGCAGTGGAGTGATAAAAACAGTAGCATTCTCAGAGGTACTACATATTCCGAGAGCCAGTACTGCAAGAAAGCTGAGGATTGTGGAATTCAGTACATGGCTGGGAGTTTGGTGTGAGGCAAATGGGTATGAGCTTGTGGGAGACTGGGGCAGGACATGGAAACACAACAAACTGTATGCACATGACAGGTTGCACCTGAGTAAAGAGGGCTCAGGAGTCCTGAAAGACAACCTGGAAAGGTACTTGATGGATAAGCTACATTTAAACTGACAAGGGGGGGGCAGTAGAGGGCACAGTACTCCTCACCAGGCAAGGGGGGCCGCCGGGTCTCCCGCCACCCAGGAGCAAACCTAAAGGAGGAGAGGCAAGGGGAGGGGCTAGCAGATATAAGGGGGGAAGGGAGTCAAAAAAGGAATAGGGGAAATGTGGGGCAGGGCTCGAGATGAAAAATGGTCTCCTTGAATGCCAGGAGTCTGGCAAATAAGATATGAGACTTACAGGTGCTGATGGTAGAAGGGGAAGTAGACATAGCTGCCATCACAGAGACATGGGCAACTCAGAACCATGACTGGAAACTCGAGATCCCAGGGTACCAAGTGCATAGAAAGGATAGAGAGAGGGGGAGGAGTAGCGCTGTACATAAGAGATGGGATAATGTGCACCAGGAAGGAGGGAGCAACTGAAGCCCTATGGCCCAATGGGTAGTGCTACAGAACACAACTGGGAAACAGATTCAAGTGGGGATGGTGTACAGACCACCAGCACAGGACACAGAACTGGACTAGGTGCTGGGGGAACAGATTAGGAGGGCAGGAGGGAGAAGGAACACTATAATCCTAGGTGACCTCAGTCTGCCAGGTGTTGACTGGTGTGGCAGGGAGCACTGGTGTGGCAGGGAGCAGGTCCTCCTGGATGCTATCCGGGAGTGTTTCCTGACATAGGGAGTCATGGAGTCAACAAGAGAGGGGGCCATACTAGATCTGGTGCTGTCGGATGGGGAGCATGTCCAGGAAGTTAAAGTGAGGGATCCCCTTGCAGTCAGTGACCACCGCACAGTGTGGTTTTACATTAACATGGGGAAGGATGCAACCAAGATAAAAACAAGAGTGGTGGATTTCAGGAAGGCAGATGTTACTAGAATGGGTAACATGCTGAAGGAGCACCTAGCAAAGCTTGAGCCACAGATGGATGAAGAGCAGAAATGGGAAGTCATCAAGAAGGGTTAATAGTGTCCGACGACATCTGCACAAAAAAATTCATAAAAAGAACTCCAGGTGTCAGAGACCCAGCTGGTCTAGCAGGAGGGTGGCTGAGAAGGTGAAAGCAAAGTGGGAGGCCTTCCTGAAGTACAAGCATAACTTGAAGGAGGAGGACAGAGAGGCTTACGCAGAGAAATCTCCTGAGGCAGGGAGAGAGGTCCAGGCAGCCAAGGTGATGAAAAAGATAAGATTAGCACAGGGGATTAAAGAAGAGGAGAAGGATTTCTTTCAATACATTAGGGAGAAAAGAAGCAGAAGGGATGGGATTGTAAGGATAAAGAGGGACAGAGGATGGGCAGAAAAGGGGGAAGATCAAGCGGAGGCTTTAAATGAATACTTTTGCCCTGTCTTCACTAAGGAAGCAGAAGAGCCCATACGACGGGAGGAATGGGGGGAGCCCCGGGGGGACATGGACTATGAAGGGGAGATTGGGGTGGACAGAGTCTTAAGGGTGCTAAATGAACTGCAGGTGGACAAAGCACCGGGACCAGATGGTTTATACCCAAGGATCCTGAGGGAGTTGGTGGGGTACTAGCAGCCCCCTGCTTACGGGCCTGTTTAACACTTCGCTGGAGGAGGGGTGTGTGCCACAGGACTGGAGAACAGCTCACGTGGTTCCACTCCATAAGAGTGGCCCCAGGGACAAGCCAGGTAACTACAGGCCAGTTAGCCTGACCTCCATAGTGGGGAAGATAATGGAGACCATTCTAAAGGAAAGACCGGTGTCCTTTCTAGAGGAAAATGGTCTCCAGGATGACAGGCAGCATGGGTTTGTCAGGGAGAGATCTTATCAAACCAACATGATTGACTTCTTTGACTGGGTTACAAGGTCATTGGACTGGGGTCAGGTGGTGGACATCCTGTAACTAGACTTCAGCAAGGCATTCAATTCAGTGCCACATGGCAGGCTAATCAGCAAGCTGAGGGACATGGGAATAGGGGGGAAAACTGCTGGGGTGAGTCAAGAACTGGCTGTAGGATAGGAATCAGAGAGTGGTGGTGCCAGGGGGGCTATCCAAACCTCGGCCTGTAACCAGTGGGGTCCCACAGGGCTCAATACTTGGACCTGTGCTGTTCAACATCTTTATTGGTGTCATAGCAGAGGGGGTCAAAAGTAAGGTCTGCCTCTTTGCGAATGGTACCAAGCTCTGTGGGAGGGTGGACACAGTGGAGGGGAGACAGGAATTAAAGGAGGATCTGGCTAGGCTGGAGAATTGGTCAGGCATCTGGCAGTTGGGTTTCAATGCCAAGAAGGGCAAGGTCATGCACCTGAGTGCCAAGAACCCAGGGGCCAGCTACTGACTGACGGGAGTACAAGTGCAGTCTCAGAGGAGGAAAAGAACCTTGAGATGATGGTCAGAGGAGACATGAAACACTCGGCACAGTGCCACAAGGCATCAGCCAAAGCAAATAAAATGCTAGGTTGCATCATCAAGGGAATAACTTCTAGGAGGGAGGAAGGCATCTTGCCACTGTACAGGTCACTGGTGAGACCGCACCTGGAATACTGTGTGAAGTTCTGGTGCCCATATCTAAAGAAGGATATCAAGCTACTGGAGGGGGTTCAGAAGAAGGCAACCAGGATAATCCAGAGTATGGGGGACAGAACATATGAGGAGAGGCTGAGTGAGCTAAATATGTACTCATTGGAGAATAGGAGAGAGGAAGGACATGATAGAGACCTTCAAGTACCTTAAGGGAATAAACAGGGTAAGACTGTAGGGCATCTTTAACTTAAGGAAGGATGGTACAACAAGGGGTCACAGCATGAAGCTAGTGGGGGTAGATTTAAGAAGGAAATTAGGCACTTTTTCACTGAAAGGGCGGTGTCAAGGTGGAAAGAGTTGCCAGAGGAGGTGGTTGTGGTAAATACAGTGGCTGGTTTGGGGGATAGGCTAAAGAAGAAATTTAGGGTAGGTGTTTCTGGGATGGGGTCAGGTTCTAGGGGAGGGATAGTTGACTTTAGTGGGAGTAGTGGGGCAGCACCAGGAAACTAATTAGAGCTGCACACTTGAACAGACTTGACAGACCAATATGGCCTGTTTCTGCTGGCAAATTCGTATGTTCATAAATTTCCATATGGAGTTTACTGTCCATTAATACTTTCTTTTGATTTTGTCTGGAAGATAATCACATTTGTTTTGAAATAGAAAGCTTTTGAGTGGCTAATGAGAAAGACACAATGATTCCAAACTTTACAAAATTTACTCCTGGGTTCCTTTCCTTGGCCTTTTTATGCAACCTGACCTTTAGTTAAAGGGGAAGTCTCCCATAGTTTCACACCCATATTTTCCCAACTCCTTATGTGTAACTGTTGTGTTCTTCCTCTAGTTGCCAGCAGTCCTACTGCTGTCCAAATCTAGATTATAAATAAAAATATACAGCCCCCAGAAGTTATCAATGTGTTTGTCCTCCATTTTACCATCAATGCTGCTGGAGGATGATGTCACCAGAGCAACAGATAATGGTGCTGCACTAAATGCTGTTCCACCAGTAAACAGAACCCCACAATGTTTGGTCCCCCACTTGAGTAATGGGGGAACTCTTTAAGTGCTGTGCACATCCTGAAGTGCAGGTCTAATAGGGACTAGGACCACATCAGTGTGATTCAGCACTGATTTGACTTGTATATACAGTATGCCTATAAGGAAGTGCCTGTATGAGTTATGTTAATGTTTCTGTTAGCAAAAACAGTTTACCCAATAAATGACTCTGGGTACACAAAGAGTCTTAAGTGGCATTATATAGGTGTTTTGTTATGTTCTGAGTGTGTTAGCATTCTCTGTTTTGATTGACACCAGCAGTGAGACAAAATCTTGCAAAAATGCCCCTTTCCCTTTGTAACTAGGCAGTCAGTGATTGGATGGCTGATATAAGGCAATAAAGAGTTCAGCTCTAATAAGGAATGGGTTACCAGAACATCAGCTGCAGCATATGGAAGAACAGTAATCTAGTGGCTAAAGCACAGGCACAAGAACTGGGAAACTCTGGTTCAAATCCTACTAAAGTCCCTTACTCTCTATTCCTTAACAAATTCCCCTAACCTCCTTGGGAACTGTGATGGCCCCTCAGGTCCATGACTTTAACAGTGCCCCCATTCCCATTATAAATCATTAGCAGTGATGTGAGAGCTACAGCACTTCACTTTAAAGGTACTGAAAACAAGCTGTAGCCCCCTTTGTAATGCCAGCATTTGAAGTAGGATGTCCTCACAAATCAGATGCTACACTTCAGCTGTTGTAGATAAAGAAACTAATCAGTCTCAGTGTTTGTAGTACTCTGTATTTGCTTAGCTCATTCCTCCCATGTCATATGCATTCTGTGTCTTGGTATTTCCAGTCAGAACCCAGATGTAAGGAGCATTTGAAATGTAAAACAATACACTTTATAAAGTAAGTGATCTAGCTCTCCACTTTCAGGCTGCTGAAAGGGGAGTGTATAAATTTTGCAAAGGAAGAATTCAGTCTTCTGTGATCCTTTGGAAAACTGCTCAAGCCTACCTTGTAAATGAATCCTCTCAAGGGTGTTCACCTGGTTCACTACAGAGTGACTGATTGACTGCTCGATTGATTGATTGCTTGGTTGATTTGTTGATTAACTGATTCAGCCTACTGCTTTCCACAACATGTTACAACTGTCTCACAGAGAGAAATGAGCAGTACACAGGAACATCTTTTGTTTCCTGTGAATGCAATACTATTAGTTGTATTATTTGCTCTACACATGCAGTATTAAGGCTACAAGTACCACTCCCTGTGTGAGTTGCATGACAAAACTGTCTTAAGTCATTGCAAACTTAAACTAAAATCAGGATAGACAGCATTGATACCCTTATGTTTTGTTCTGCACTGTTGCTACAGTGACATCAAGGAATGGGAGGGGCTGTATTACAAGTGACTCATTTGCATGTAAATGGAGGCTTGCTTGACACTTTACTACCTTGTGTCAGAGCCTCAGACTCTAGATATGTGTTGCAACAGAAGAAATGGCTGATCTCTTATTGACATATGTACAGTAATTGATGTAATGTATAATAAATACATCAGACGTATCCAAATCATAAATATACAGGAGTCTTCTCCTTCAAGGCAGCTTTAGAATACATGAAGTAACCCATGGAGGGTGGTGGGAGCGCGCACATTTTTTTCACAAATCAGACACTTTAGCAAAATGACAAAGTAATTCCAAGCAAGGTTTTCATTAGTACAAGTTAAAAAAGGACCCCAAGTTATAGACCAGAGATTGTTTGAAAAAGGCATCAGCTTTAAAATGGCAGAAGCTATGAAAAGTAACAGTTTTTCTTGGGGGGGGGGGGATAAGAAATTGTGCAGTCAGAGAGATGAAAGATAACTGAATTACCACGAAAGTGATTGTGGATAACTGATTTACCACTAAGAAGATTGTGGGTAACTGATTTCCCACCAAAAAATTGTGGGTAACTAAATTACCACTAGAAGGATTGTTTAGGTGACCAGTAATTTATTGTTGGCAAATCAGGAGAAATAAAAATTAAATGCAGTACTGAAGCTGTGTTCTTTTCATATTTTCTAATGAATTTTCACAATTTTCAAATAAATGATTCTTGAGATGTCCCTCAGGGTAGGCTTGATAATAAGTTGTTTCAAACCTAGAGGTGCAGGGGGTTATGTTAGTCTGATGCTCCTCAAAGCAAGCCAATGGGCATTGAAATTACCTAACAAAATAACATTTTTGTGAATGCCAACAGAAGCTAACAAATTAAGGATGTGAACAAACTTAACTACCATATTTTATAGATTAGAAGCTGCTGCTTCTATTAGCATTTTTTGTTTTGGTCTGTGGTTTGTATTTGAGGGCGGCTTGTATTGCAAAATCCTATTTTAAGTGTGAAAAAATATTATACATCCTGAATATGATCAAATATATTGTTACTTGTCTACTTCATAGCAAAATAAGCACAACAAACATGAAGATAAAAAAATTTAAAAGGAATATCTTAATCATATTTACAGAGATAAACATTATAAAGAGTCCCACTTACAGAGCTTTATCTGACATGACTTCAACCCTGACTCGAAGCTGTGATTTCTATTTGAGGGCGGCTTTTATTAAAGATATTCATTATGACCTGAGGCTCATATTTGAGGGCAGATTCTATTTGAGGGTGGCTTCAATTTGGGGAAATATGGTATATTTAGTTGGGGTAGCAGTAAAAATATCCCACTAAGATTTATTTGCCCCAAAACATTTAAATAGATAAGAAGAAAAAATTACTCACCAAGTAGTCTGGTTTCTTCACAGTGATACTCAGGTATTCATAACTTCTGCAGTGTCCCTTTAAGACTGAGCTGCCTGGAGAGTTGGAATGCTATGCAAATGATGGAATCTTTGCATGTGCTGATTTTCAAACACTGCTGTAACCAACTGCCTTCGTTCTAAACCTTCAGATTTCCTTGGAGCCTGGAAAGACAGGTCTCAGAACTACAGAATTATACCTACCACCCAAATGATTGGAATCATAGTAATAATTAGGTATTACCCCTTAAAAATCCTCCAAAGGAGGTCAATGCCCCCCCAAAATTGAAGATAAACAAAAACAGCAACACACCCCGGAATGTCAGAATCACCTGAAGGGGAAGAAGAACAAGAAGAACGTGAATTACAAACAATAGTGAATGTGGCACCCACGTAGTAGGCAAGATACATACTCCCAGGAATGCAGAGGCTACTGTTTTTTGAAGGGGAGGCAGGGCGGGTAGTTATGAATACCTGAGTATCACTGTGAAGAAACAAGACTACTATGGTGAGTAATTTTTTCTTATAACTCCAGTAATACTCAGGTATTCATAACTTCTGTAGACTACGATGCAGTACCTTTGGAGGTGGGCACAGAACCTATTTTGGAAATGGACTCTGCAGGACTGCTGTGCCAAACCTGGCATCACTTCTGGACAAGATGTCCAAACTGTAATGCTTTGTGAAGGTGTGTACTGATTTCCAGGTAGCTGCTTTACAGATGTTCATTAATGGAACATCCCTGGCAGCTGCTAAGGTAGTAGCTGTGCCCCTTGTGGAATGGTCCCTCAACCCTGTTGGGGTTCCCTTCCCGCTTCAGAGTAGCAAAACTGGATGCACTGAACTATCCAGCAAGAAATGGACCTTTTAGATGCTGGTTACCCTTTCCCATATCCCCATAAGTCAGGAACACTTGTTTTCTGTCCTGCCTGTGGTCCTTAGTGGCTGTTATGTAATAACTAAGGGCTCTTTTAACATCTAACCTGTGGAGCCTCCTTTCACCAGAGGTGGAGTGTTCAGTAAAAAAATACATCTAGGGTAATGGTTTGATTCATTTTTTTTATACTTCCTTTATTGAATTAATGCTTGCATACTTCCCATTACATTCTTGTACATAATTACACATTTTCAAGTTTAACAACTTATTATTATTCTAGAATGTAGTTCGTTATATGAACATAGTTTGTTGATCATAACAGATATGTACAGACAGTAAGCCTTTATATTATAAAAAGAACATACCATGTATTCCAATAATTGAGTGTTAACTAACTGAGTTAATACCAGGATTACATTTGGAGTGAAGACAGAGATTGGGCTTTAAGAGTCAGACCTAGAAGGTGTTGAAAGCATATTCTGTTAATCAAAATGATAAGGAAAGAAGAACATTTTCAATTCTCTATTTTATTTCCTATCTATCATGTATAAGGGTTTTTAAGGGGAGGATGGCCGCATCCAGATAGTCGATTTGTCCATAACTTCTTTTCCTATCTTGTCACAAAAAAAAAAAAAGGGGAGAAACCTCAATGTTGATCTACAAAATCTGCTCCTGAATTAATTCCCATCTGGTCCATCTTGTAGTATAAATTTCCATTATATTATTTAGAGCATATGTTATTTGTTCGTTGTGTTGTATGTTCTGTATTAGGGTTTTCCATTCCCTTACAGTTGGTGGGGTTGTTTGGAGCCATTTTTTAGTAATTGTTTTGTATGCTGCTCCCAATAGGATAGCCCACAAGTATAGAGTGTGCTTATCCATCATTCCTGCTGGAGGAATACCTAACAGTAGATTAATCTCTGTCACTTGTAGGTGGTTACCAAAGATCTTTTTTATGTGACCCGAGATTAGGGACCAAAAGGTAATTATTAACGGGCAATCGTAGAATATATGCTTATATGCGGCCCTGTTCTCTCCACATAGCCTCCAACAACTTTCCGGTACCCCCGGGTTTCTCCGAGTTAGAATTGTGGGTACTAAAAAATATCTTGTTCTAACCTTCCACATAAATTCCCTCCACACGGGAGAGGAGGTAGTAGACCAAGTGTTTCTCCATACTTTAGGCCAATCTTTAACACTAATTGCTTGTTTAAATTATTTTTCCCAGTTTGCCTTGACTGGATCCATAGAATGCTTATGTAACAGGATTAAGAATTTATAAATTATTGAGATGGCCTTCTCCCCAGCGGGAGAGGACCAAATCTGCAAAAACGGGGTCTGGTCCTCATAAAGTTGTGAATCTCTCCCCTTTGCTCTAAGTTGAGTTCTGGTGTAATCCCTCATTTGGTAAAAGAATAACCTGTCTTTTTCCGTCCAGGCGAATCTCTCTTGGGCCTCCTCAAAGGTTATAGGGGCCTCCCCTTTCAATATTTGCCAAGAAGCTACTATGCCCTTCCTCATCTGAGAGCTATACCAAGGCCCAACCTCAGGGGAATCGAATTGTTTCTTTGTTATAAACCATTGATATTTCCAGAAATGGATTAGTATCTGTTTATTTTTGGTTCCTCTCCTCCAGCCTTCCAGTATAGTGGAAGTAGCTTTCGACGTGTTCTGCAGGTCTCATTGCAACAAGGGGAGGGAGAAAAGTGATGCAGATAAGGGAAGGGATTGTTCCCTAGATAGGTCTATTTGTTTCCAAGCTGCCTGGTATGTATGGGTTCCCCAAATCAGCACCAGGCGCATTTGGGCAGCAGCCCAGTGGTCAGGTAAAGAAGGGAATGATATTCCCCCCATTATTTTAGGAAGGGAGAGTTTCCTAAGATTAAGACGAGGTTTCTTATGGTTCCATTGGTAGGCCACAAATGCTTTTTGCCATGATAGTATTTCTTTCGAATCAACAATACAAGGAACGCACTGGAAAAGATAAAGGAGACGGGGCAGTGCGTTCATCTTCAAGGCCATCGTGCGAGTATAGAAGGAAGTTGGGAAAAGATCCCATCTCCTCATGTCATTCTGTAACATATCTATTAAGGGGATATAGTTCTGTTTATACAATTGGGATAGATCTATGGGGATTCGTATTCCTAGATGTTTCAGGGAGGAACCAATCCATTTAATTGGGAATTTATCTCGCAATTCGAGTGAGGGTTCATATTTAACCTTAAGGGCCTCTGTCTTATTAATATTTAGAGTGTAGCCTGATACAGATGAGAAAACTTGGATTTTCTGCATGACCGCTGGTAATGAGGATTCTGGGTTAGTTAAGTATAATAGAAGGTCGTCCGTAAACAACGCCAGTTTGTTCCACTTTAGAAAAAGTTATGCCGTCGACGTCTGGGGATTGTCGTATATATTACGCTAGGGGCTCAATATAGTAGGCAAATAAAAGAGGGGATAAGGGGCAGCCTTGCCTGGTTCCCCTGAAAAGGGAAAGTCGTTCAGTTAGGTGCCCATTTACACGGATATATCCGCCAGGATTTTTATAAAATCTGAATACCGTTTCTATAAACTGGTCTGGGAATCCAAAACGGGCAAGGACCTCCCTTAGAAATTTCCATGATACCATGTCGAATGCTTTTTCTGCATCTAATCCTAAGAAAAGGGTTGGTTTATTCTGGGTTTGTGAGTGTTCCAGTAGGTATACCGTGCGTCTTACGTTGTCTTGGGCCTGACGTCCCGGGATGAATACACATTGGTCCATATGTATTTTACTAGGGGAAAATTGTATAAGCCTCTTAGCCAGAATAGATGTTAAAATTTTATAATCCGTGTTTAGTATGGATATAGGTCTGTATGACGCACAGTAGGAGAGATCCTTTCCCGGCTTCGGAATGACCGAGAGAATAGCCTCGTTCCACGAGGGAGGGGTATCTTCCTCTTCAGCTGTAACATATGCATAAACTCTATTGAGTAAGGGGTTTAGAATTTTGGAAAATGCTTTGTAAAACTCCCCTAGGAGTCCGTCGGATCCCGGACATTTCCCTGTTTTTAAGCCGCCTATTGCAGTTTCAGTTTCTTTCGGTGATATCGGGGTAGTCAGTTGGGAGCTTTGTTGTTTTGTAAGAGTCGGAAGGTTTAATGTATTTAAAAAGTTTCTTATTTCCTGTACTGACGAGGAGTCTTTGGATTTATATAGCTTTGAGTAGTAATTTAGAAAAGCCTCGGCTATTCCATTTGTTGTGTTGTGGATTTTACCTGTTTGTGGGTGCCTAATTTTCATTATGTTCGACTTTGTTTTTTGTATTCTCAACCTTCGTGCTATTAATCTGATGGATCGAGGACCCCCATCGTAATAGCTGTGTCTTAAGAACATTAGTTTCTGCTCTATCACGTAATCTAACATTTTGTTAAGTTCACTCTTTAATTGGGCCAGCTCTTTACCTCTAGCTTTGGTCTTTTTGGCAGTCTGTAATTCCTTCATTTCTTTTATCTTGTTTTCAAGAGATATTCGTCTGGCCTCCCTAAGTTTTTTCTTGTTCGCTGAAATACTAATCAGTTTACCCCTTGTAATTGCCTTAATAGTATCCCAAAGGATTGATACTGAAGTGTCTGATGTATCATTCTGCTCTAAAGCCTGAGTTATTGTGTCCTCTATAACTTCAAGGACCTGTTTGTCTCTTAAAAGGGAGAGATTCAGTCTCCAGAAAGTTACTTTCCTCATCGCTTGCAGACAAAACTGACAAAAGATCGGGGCATGGTCAGATAATACAAAATCTCCTGACCAAATCTTTACTATGTCTCCCATTTGTTCTTTAGGGGCTATAAAAAAGTCTATGCAGGAGTAGACATCGTGGGCCTGAGAATAATAGGTATGTCTGGGGGCGTGCCATGAAAATGTCTCAGATATCCTGTAAACCTAGTTCTTGCAGTAGTTTCTTAACTTGGCCTGTAGTTTTCTTCTTTTTCCCTTGATTTTGCGATATAGAATGATTCTCAACTATATTCAAGTTTAGATCCCCCCCACAAATTGTCTGACCCTCTGCCCATTCCGCTAATTTCGGAAAAAGAAATCTATAAACCTCATATCCTGAAGCAGGGGGAATGTAAATGGATGCCAAGGTTATTAACTGACCATCTAAAAAACCCTTAACCATGGCGTATTTCCCTTCTTTATCAATTACTTTATCTTTAATTTCAAATTGTGTTCCCTGCTTAATTAGTATTGCTGTTCCCCTTCTTCTACCCCCCTTATAGGAAGAGGCCACGACATGCGCGAAACCCAACCTTTCAAATTTTTTGTGTTCTGACTGAGAGAGGTGTGTTTCTTGTAGTAAAACTGTATTTGCCCCAGCTCTTTTCATACTCTGAACAATTTTGCTTCTTTTAATAGGGTTGGTGATTCCATGCACATTATATGTGCAAATGGTATATGGTGCCCCTTTAGTCATGGTTATATCTTATTTTTCCATTTATCACCCAACTATCTGGTTTGATTTCCAAAACGTTGCGGCCCCTCCTCCATTCCTCCACCACCCAAATCTGTTTGCCCAATTTTCTTTCTGTCTGCTTCAAACATCCTGGTAAATAGAAAAGATTCACAATAGCCAACATGGCTTGACACAACTTTTGAACAAACTTATTAAACATCAACAAGTGCTTCCAAGGTAGAGGGCTATCACCCTGGTTAGCCCTTTTGTTCATACTCTATTATGAGATGAACGAGGAAGATTGCTAGTGCTTCTGTTGCCGGAAGACCTCCCACAGAGCAACAAATAGTACTGTGCTCTTGGTTTAGTAAGTGGAGATAAATATCTCCTCACAGAACTGATGGAGGAAAGTGTAGGGAAAATATAGGGTTTAATTAGGTCTTATACCTCATAGCCACCCACCCAGTCCGCCAATCCAAAGCATGTCCAAGCCCCAGAACAACAACTAAGCTTAGTGGTAATGTCCTTTGAAATTACTTCAGTTATTGTGGAGTCACCCCCAATAAACCAACCAATTGTTCGCTGTTCAGTTTAATTCTCCAGCTCTATATACATTTTCTTTGCTCTCCCAGGCTTGGTTACTTAAAAGGGGTATTGTTCAGGATTTGAGGGGTTGGGGGAATCCCCCATCTCCAGATAATCAATTGTTTTATTTATTTTGGTAGGCTAATTTTGATGGTGTTTAGCCTAATCCCAGCCCTCTTGGTGAAAAACAACCACTAGCTATGAGGTAGAGGCAAGAAAACCCCATCAGGAACACTTAAGGTCCCGATAGAAAACTGGTTACTTCTGAGTGCACATTTACCCCTTCCTTATCGTGGGGAGCACTTCAGTTGTCCAGACCCATAAGACCATTTCTACAATCCACTTCGTTATAAGATTTTAGCCTCTGGGACCTGTCTTGTTGTTTCCGCATGTCATTTCCCAACCCCCAGTCTGTTCTTGTAAAATCATGCCGCTTGTATTGGACTTATCTGTTGTTGGTTCTTTTGCCTAAAGCGGAGGGATCGGGAAGAGACCATGCCAGCAAATGGTTCAGGTAGCAGAAGTCTTCAAACTGGTTCAAGTAGGCGTGTCCATCTTGCTTCTGTGCTTCTTGAGCATAATTTGCAGTCTGCGTGATGCTTCTCCGTGCAGCAGTAATTTGGTGCCCATCTTCTTCCTGTTTTGGGTGCGCTGCCAAAATGGGTCGCTTGCCCAGCTGTTTTGGTTCTGGACCTCCCCTATCTGTATTTTCCTCTCTCTCTCTCAGGGCTTCCGATGCTTCCTCCACCGTTGAGTACAGTTTCATTCCGTCCTCCCAAAAAATCCGGAGCCTAGCTGGATATGGCGTGTGGAAACGAATCGCTTTCTCGCGTAAGGATCTAAGGATTGGGAGGTATTTCAGCCTTTGTTGTTGTATTTCTTGTGGGTAATCATGGTCCATGAAAAGTCTATGAGTGAGATATTTGATTTCCTTTTTAGCCCAGGCTCGACGTAGTATCTCTTCCTTGTCTCCGGAAGAGCTTAATTTGAATACTATAGAGCGAGGTCTGGCAGTTGAGTCGGAGGGTTTAGCTTGGAGTGACCTGTGAGCTCTCTCTATACGAAAGGTGAAAGTGTTTGGTAAGTCCAGAATGTCTTTAAGTAAATTTTCTAAGAACGCGGTCATGGGGGTAGTTTACCCTCTGGTAAGTCATACAAGCGGAGATTATCTACTGGGAGCGCCTTCCAGATCAGACACTTGGCCCTCAGTTCCTCCGATTGTTGTATCAGGGCCTGCATAATCTCGGCAATTTGAGTGGCGCTCTCTTACGTTCTGGGTTACCCGTTCTTCTATTATACCTCGCGGGACTCAAACATGGATAATTGTTTTCGGACAGCTTTGAACTCCTGCTTGCTTTCCGTTCTAGATTCCCGAATCTCCCTTAATAGGGTTTCAAATCTTGCTCGAGAAAGTTGTTCTGATTCTCCATCAGTGTCATAGCTAGCCGCATGGGAGCTCGTTGGGGAAGGAGATCTGCTAGGGGGATTCTCCTACAATCGGGTGCCATCCATGCTCTTTTCTTTGCCTCTCGATCGGTTTCTACCTCTGTAGGCCTGCAGACGCTTCCCTCCTGTGTTTTTGGACATCTTCGGATGTATTTTATAAGGTTTTGGAGGTTAGATCAGTGGACTTAGTAGGGAGCCTCAGACCCTAAGCTCCTTTCAGCTCCGTGACGTCACCGGAAGTCCGTAATGGTTTGATTCAGATGGAAATTTGAAGCCACTTTGGAGAAAAATTTCCTGTTTGTTCTCAGTAGCACTTTGTCATTGTAGAAAGAAATGTAGTCCTTGTCTACACAAAGAGCCTGAAGCTCACTGATTCTTCTGGCAGAAGTTGTTGCCACTAGAAAAACTGTTTTCCGAGTGACACATTTTAGATGAGCTGAAGATACAGGCTCAAAAAGGGGTCCCATGAGCTTGGCTATACACACATTAAGATTCCATGCAGGCACTGGCTCCCTGTGAGGGGGGTGCAAATGAGAGAGGCCTTAAAGAACTTTTTGAAAATAGGATCTGATGCCAATGAGAACTTTTGCCTGGCTGAGATGTAGTAAGAAGCTGCAGCCAAATGTACCTTCAGTGTACTGGCCTGAAGGCCCAAAGAATGTAAATGAGTAAGATAGTCCAACATGACTGATATCCCAGCCTGTGTTGGTTCAATATCTTGTATGGAATACCAAATGGAAAACTTTTTTTCATTTTGCAGAATAAGTTTTCTTAGTGGAGGGCTTCCTGTAGCCTTTCAAAATATCCAGAACACCTTCAGAAAGGTTTAGTCCTGCATATTCTATTTCCTCAAGAGCCAGGCATTGAGCCTGAGGGATCTGAGGTTTGGGTACAGGAGCCTCCCCTGACCAGAGGTCAACAGATTGTGCCTCCTAGGAAGGTGTATTGGTTCGGCCACAGACATGGAGAGCAGTACTGAGTATCATGGCTGTCTGAGCCAATCTAGTGCTATTAAGATCATAGATGCTTGCTGGGACCTGAGCTTGAACACAACTCTGTATACCAGAGGGAAGGGAGGGAAAGCATATAGGTACTTCCCTGACCAATCTAGAAGTAAGGCATCCAGACAAATTGTTCCCGTCTCTGGTGGTCTGCAACAATATTTCGGCAAGTGGTGGTTCTGGAGGGGTGTGAACAAGTCCACCTCTGGAGTGCCCCACCTCTCAAAAATTACCTGCATCACTTGCCCGTTCAGAGTCCATTCATAATGGGCCTGGTTGATCCGACTCAAGTGTCTGCCACGGTATTGTCCTTGCCTGGCAGATGAATGGCATGGAAAGAAATTCCCAAGGAGTACACCAGACTCTATACTTTCATAGATTCTATGCAGAGAGGACTGGACTGTGTCCCTCCCTGCTTGGTTATGTAGTACATGGTGGTGGTATTGTCTGTTCTGATCTGTACCATCTTTACCTGTAGCAGAAGCGTGAAGGCTTTCAGTGCTAACAAAACTGCTCTGAGCTCCAGCAGGTTTATGTGCAAAAGTGACTCTGCACTTGACCATGTGCCTTGGGTAGTGTGATCCCCAGATGGGCACCCCACCCCAGGAGTGATGCATCCATTGTGAGAATTACTGATGGGAGCTCCTGTTGGAAAGGAACCCCTTCTCTCAGGTTGCTTTCCTCTTTCCACCATTCGAGAGCATGTAACAGAGTTCCTGTTACTGGAATCAGTTTTGAAAGAGGGTCTCTTTTCTGGCACCAGTGAGCCCTCGGATGAAACTGGATATCCCTCATCTGGAACCTGGACCCTAGTACTGTGCCAGTGGCAGCCGCCATGTGGCCCAACAGTTGAAGGAACTGTCTTGCAGTTTTTGACCTGTTCAGGACAAATGAACCTGCCAAGTGTTGAATGCTTCTTACCCTGTCTAGTGGCAGGTAAGGCCTGCCCTGCAGGGTATTTAGCTCAGCTCCTATAAACTGCAACATCCAGGAGGGTTGCAGAACTGACTTCCTTTTGTTCATTATGAATCCTAGAGACTCCAGGAGTTCCTGAGTAAGAAGCAGCTGCTCCCTGACATACTGGGGGGACTTTCCCACTACCAGCCAATCATCTAGGTATGGAAAAACGGTGACACCTTGCTTTTGAAGGTGTGCCACCACTACTGCCAGGCACTTTGTAAACACCCTTGATGCTGTGAAGGAAAAAACAGAATATTGTTTGATGAAAACCCAGGCTAGGTATCTGGATCTTGGTGAAAAATCTGGCAAACTGCTGGCTTTGCGTCTGCGTACACTGGAAAGCTCGAGGATCATCCCTTCTTTGTCTTCCCCGTCTGGTAGCGTAGTTTCCTCTCCTAGAGATATTGCACATGTTTTCAAGGAATATTATTCGGGCCTTTATAGTCATTCCTCGTCATCCTACCCCATTTCGGCTGTTAAGGAGTATGAGAGAGGAATAGATATCCCTTGTATATCAGAAACTCAGCAAGCTAGTTTACTAGTCCCTATTTCAGCTGAAGAAATAAGGAGTACCATTGCTTCCTTGGTGCCAGATAAGGCGCCGGGACCGGATGGTTTCCCGGCAAACTTCTATAAGGTCTTTGCTAAAGATTTGGTGCCTATTCTTCTTAAATTATATAATTACTTGCCGGTCTCCTCCGAGTTTGACCCTGCTTTGTTCGAAGCTACTATAGTTTTAATTCCCAAAGCTGACAAAATTCTCACTGACCCGGCTAATTACCGACCTATTTCTCTCCAAAACTATGACATGAAAATTCTGGCTAAAATACTTGCTGAAAGGATCAAGAGGGTCTGGTCGGAGCTGTTGAGCCCTGAGCAGGTCGGCTTTGTATCGGGGAGGTCGGCGGCAGATCACTTGAGGACTCTGTCGCATATTTCTCAGTATGCCCTAACTGCTACATGTCCAGTTGCTCTGATCTCTCTTGATGCTGAGAAAGCGTTTGACCGGGTTGATTGGTCCTTTCTGTGGACAGTAATGGAGGAATGGGTTTCTGACTCCCTTTGAATATGATTCAGATATTTTACAGTTGCCCTTCTGCTAGGATTTACTGCAATGGGGTCTTATCTTCCTCTTTTGCCTTTTTGCTGGCACCAGGCAGGGTTGCCCTCTTTCTCCTTTACTATTTAATCTATTTCTGGAGCCTTTGCTGGTTAAACTTAAGTCGTCTCCTCAGGTGAGAGGTATTATACTACAGCAACGGGAATTGGTTCTTTCTGCATATGCAGATGATGTCTTGCTGCACCTAACGGATCCGGTAACATCTTTAAAGGCCGCTCTTGATATCATTCGCAGTTTGGCTCCTTTTCTCGTTACAAGTTGAACATCTCCAAATGTGAGATTCTCCCTTTAAACAAGTATACTAATAAACAGGACTTTCTTT
Organism: Neoceratodus forsteri; assembly: GCA_016271365.2. Taxonomy (NCBI): domain Eukaryota; kingdom Metazoa; phylum Chordata; order Ceratodontiformes; family Ceratodontidae; genus Neoceratodus; species Neoceratodus forsteri. The sequence goes on from CM028133.1 coordinate 785,091,495, forward strand.
CCTTTGGAATGAGATGGACCTCCAGATCAATTAAGTATCTGGGAATCCATTTTTCTACTGATCTTTCCCTCCTGAAAAAACTAAACCTGGACAGAATTAGAGACTTGATTAGTCAGGATTTGCAGCGCTGGTCAGCCCTCCCTATCTCACTTTGGGGTCGAATCAACATTATCAAAATGAATGTTCTTCCCCGGATTTTTTATCCGCTGAACCTGACCAATCTCTGGATCCCTCTTTCCTTTTTCCAGCAGCTTCACCGGTTGTTTTCCAGCTTTATCTGGCAGTGGAAGGGAGTGCGGCGTTCCTATGCCAACCTGTCACTCCCTAAGGACAGGGGTGGTTTACGGCTGCCTAATCTCCTGCTGTACTATTGGGCGGCCCACTTTTCTAAGTTAGGGAGATGGTTCTCTACGGGTATGGAGACCCCCTGTCCAATTTGGCTTCAGCTTGAACGGGCTTTTCTTTCTGAACTTAGATTGGACGTGTCTGCCTTATTTTATTTGCCCTTGAAGGCTCTTTCACAGTTGGTTCCGGACAATACGGTGATAGGTTCTCTTAGGTCATGGGCACAGTGTCTTAAGTTCTTCGGTTTCTAGTGAACTGGACGTGGGACAGCCAGTGGTCCTTAATCCTAACATTAGATTAGGAATTCTTGGATCACGCCAAATGGCTCCCACAATTTAAAGATGCCAGAGTTGAACATCTGTTCAACCAAGATTAACTTCTTCGTCAGATGATATTGTAGGAAATTTGATATACCAAGCAAAGGGATTTTCAAGGTCTTCAGCTTGACACTTAATGGGCAGCAAATTTGGTACCACTTTTAGACAATCGGCTGTGCTTCCTTTTCTATCTAATATTATCAGTCTTGCCTCTCAGTCTCTCCTCTATCTCATCAATCTATTCTTATCTTCTGAATTTTAGTTCACAGGAGGGTGTTGAAGCCCTTGGACTGGACACATCTTCTCCCTGATGTTGTTCCGGTCTGGACTAACATTTGGAGCAATTTACACAGATATCATACCCAGGATAGGTTGCGATTAACACAGTGTTATATTGTGAATAACCTTTACTATACTCCGTTAAACTCTTTCAGCATAAGATGGTTTCCTGTTCGGATTGTTTTAGGTGCTCACAAGCTGAGGGCAATTTAATTCATATTTTTTGGGAATGCTCCAAGGTTGCCCCATTGTGGTCCCTGATCTGGGAGAATTTGGATCCCCTTCTGGGTTTGAGCAGGTTTTTCTGTCCGGAAGTTTGTGTTTTGGGTGACTTTTCTTATGTAGATAGTGTGAAGCGCCAATATCATATGGCTTTAGTGTCCATGACGGTTAAGAAGCTGGTCCTAAGACATTGGACGGACCAGTTGGTTTTATCATATGCAGACTGGTTGAAGGAGATAGTGTCGTATCTTCAATCAGAGAGTCTGATTGCCAGCTTTAAAGATCGTATGGATTTGTTTCATAAAAGATGGGGTAAACTCCAGACCTTATGTTTGCTTTAATATTGTGGCCTGGCGACCCGACCCTTTTTGCCCTCATATATCATCTATTTCTGTTTCGTTGTAGATTTTAGATCTCTTTTGTTCTTATGTGATTTAAGATGTTTAAAGTTAGGGTACCTTATTATAGGTACATAGTGATATCCAGAATTAATGGGGTTTTTATGTTCTTTGTTGGTGCACCCATTGGGATTGGGGGGGGGGAGGATGTTCTTTGAGGGATTTTATATGTTGAGGACTACATGCTTTATTCGGTTTGTGGATGATTGGGTGGGGTGGTTTGAGGGAGGATAATGGGGGTTCTTCTTTAGGGGAGGAGGGACAGGGGTTGGTTGTACTGTATATATACTATTTCTGTTTATATTTTTGGATTGCTGTGTACTTGTTTCTGTGGGGGTTTGTTTTTGTTTTGTTTAGTGTTTTCTTTTGTTTTCTTATTTGTACTTTGGAAACTAATAAACTTAAATTTCAAAAAAAAAAACCCTTGATGCTGAAGTGAGGCCAAATGGCAGTGTTGAGAATTGATAGTGACATGAAGGGAATCTGAACCCGAGGTATTTTTTGTGAGACTCCCTTTTGGGGATGTGGAAATAGGCATCTTTTAAGTCCAGTGATGCCAACCAATCTTCTTTCTGGAGGGTTGGCAGAATCAGTGCCAAGGTTACCATTCTGAACTTTGGTTTTGTTAGGTATCTGTTTAAGATACTGAGGTCTAATATAGGCCACCACTCCCCCATTTTCTTTGTGGTAAGAAAGTATCTTGAATAAAGTCCCTTTCCCTTTAAGCTGGTTGGCACTGGTTCTACTGCTCGAGCAAGGATCAGCTTTTGAACCTCTGCTTCCAGGAGTTTTCTTTCTGTATTTGAAAATGGTTTGAAAACTCGAGTTCTTAAAGGTGGAAGGGATTTGAAAGTCAGAGACAGCTCCTGGCTCACTACCTCCAGGACCCACTTGTCTGTGGTGATGTTTTTCCAAACATGAAAATAGTGAGCCATTCTGCCTTCGACAGGTAGTAGGGAGGCGGACTGTACAGACATATCGGGGTGCCTGTTTTGCTTGGGAACGAGCCTGGGGCTGGGAGCCACACTTGGAACCCCGTCTGCCCCTTCCCCTAAAGTATCCTTGCTATGGATACTGCTGGTATGGGTTTGTAGCCATGGGTTGAAAGAAAGACCTGCTTTGAAAGTCCCTGCTCCTGCCACCCCTTCCATAGGGTCTAGTGGATGGGGAAGCATTTTCTTTTGCGGAATTGCTTCTGTAGGTGGTTTTATACTCATCCGCCTTTTTCATGTAGGCCTCTGTCATTTGCCCAAAGAGGGAATGTCCTCAAGTGGGAAATCTAATGCTTTGGTCTGAGTATCCAGGGTCTGGTTTGTGGCTTTCAACCAAGCAAACCTTCTTTTTTGCCACAGTGTTTGCCATCCACCTGGCAGCTGTGTCGTTAGAATCCACAGCCATCTGAAATTGATACTTGGCTGCTTCCAGACCAAATCTAGCTTTTTCAGTTAAGTCTGCAGAGACAGGAGACTTTACCTTTTCAGACATGGCAAGCACTGATTACCAGAGTGATTTTTGGTATTGTTCAGCATAGGCCTGGAAAGTGGCCTGTCGGTTAGCCAAGGAAGCCGAGAGTTAGCCTTTCTTGGTCATGCTATCTATTTTCCTTGAATCCTTGTCTGGAGGATGGGAGGCTAGTGGGACCCTTGCCTTGTCACAGGCGGCCACCTGCACTACTCCTTGGTGGTCAGGGTGAGAGAATAAAAATTCTGCAGCCTATCTTTCCAGTTGGTACTTTTTGTCTAACCTCTTATCCAAAGGTGGGACAGTATTAGGAGTCTGCAGTATTTTTAAGGCATCTTTTTTAAAGAATTTATTAATCGGGAGAAGAAGCTTTTTGGTGGGTGTTTACCCCATCATTTCCATATACTCTACTTCTTCTTGATCCTCACTAACTTCACATGTGAGGATGTCTAAGGCATCCACATTTTTTCTTACAAAAGTGAAGTGAGAGGAAAAATCTTCTGATGCCCTAGGAGGAAAACCAGATTCCTGATAAGGGGAAACTTCCAGTTCGATGGGGTCCCCTTCCTCCTCCTCCTCCTCAACGTCCAGGTGCTCTTCTTGCTCATAAACAGAAGACTGAGAAGAAGAGCCAATCTGTCTGGCTGGTGTCTGAGGCAAAGGGGTAGTCAGCCCTTGTAAAGCCTGGATCACACGGAAGGCCTGTGCAATCTCTTCTGCACTTGGCATTTTTATTGCAGGTACAGAAGTTCCCAAAGGCTTATCAGCAAGGGGTTCTGTGTGCTTAGTCTTTTTAGATTTTTATGAGGGAACCAGAGAGTCAGCCAGTTCAGCAAGCCTCTTTGAAACTGCCTGAGTACCCATCTCAGGGGTGGCAGTTACAGTAGTTGAAACAGATGTGGTTTCACCCACAGGCATAGAGAGTGTTGGCTGATCAGAGCCAGAGGAAGCCTTTGAAACAGACATCTTTTTCTTTAGCCTTTCAAGGCACTTTTCCACAATTTTTTCTGGAAAAGTTTTACAAATATCACAGTCTGTTTATTTAAATGTTCAAAACTCAGACAGACCACACAAAGGGTATGCTTGTCTGCTTTAGCAAACATCTCACCACAATCAGTACATGGTTTAAAACTGGGTTCACCGGTTCTTCTTTTCGTCTTTTCAGACATTCTGAGAGGAAAAACAGAATTAGTAAATAACCGCTAAATAAGAAAGGTTTTAAAACCTTATTTAGCATTAGCGGTCGGTTCCTGAACCAAGAAAAACTTATTGTAACCGGAACCGAACCGAGAAACCAAACCGGAGTTAACGGTTCACAAACCGAAATTAGCAGTTCAAATAAAATATAAAAACTTTAAATTTAAATAAAACTAATGGAGTTCCTTAGTCAGGGAACTCTGAAAACACTAAAGAAAGCCCAGGTTGCCCACTGGTTATACCGAACCGGGAGAAACAGAGAAAACAAAGAATTGAAAACAAATGGTTTAATAACTAATAATAATACTAGTTAGAGAATGTATAAGAAAAAGGATAAAAAATACTTATGCATTTTATGAAATTTTAACGCATTAGGACTAGATGATGAGGAGAGAAACTCTGGGCTTCCGGTTTGGACAGGCGGAGAGTTAAATCTAAAGGTTTAGATCCAAGGCAGTTGGTTAAAGGCAGGGTTTGAAAATCAACATGTGCAAAGATTCCATCATTTACATAGCATTCCATCTCTCCGGGCAGCTCAATCTTAAAGGGACACTGCAGAAGTTATGAATACCTGAGTATTACTGGGCTTAGAACAGAATTTACAGAGTCTGCTATTGTAGCTGACTTCAAGAGGTATCAATTTATGATGGAATGGACAAAAATAGTAATACCACCGCTGTGTCAGTTTTTTATAATTTGTAAACGCAGATTAATTTAGTAAGTTAATCTCTCTGCCAGGCACAGAGGGATCTAGTCAAGTCTCACAAATTGCAAGGCATAAATGAGTTTGGAAACTTTATTAGCAGCCTTTGCTAATCAACAACATTTTGATTAGCAACCAGCTAGATTTGAGGAGCAATTTTGCTAAATGGTTATTTTCTTCTATAAGATACTGTCCAGAAGAGTGTAACTGTGGGGCTGGGCTCGCAGTATAGCTTAGAGGTTAGAGTAATGAGCTTGGTACATCCAGCAGACAGGGGTTTGATTCCCATAACCCTCACTTGCATACTGAGTGATCCTGAGCAGTCACTTAACCTCCCTAGTGCTCCCAGGTCACCATTGAAAACAGGCATTATGCCTACTGGTCTTAAGCAGTTACCCAAGATTGTACTACTAATGTGGGACAATATTACCACAGTTTGGAAATTTTTACTGTAATGCATCAAATCGGTTAATTAACGTCAGCTAATCAAGGCTGCACTTGATTAGTAAACAGTGTTTTGGGGTAGCATACTGCTACATGGACATGCTTATTTTATGCCTTTGATTGCCAAGACTGTGAGAAGTGGACCAAGCCAAAAAAATGATTCATTTTTTGTAAATAACACTGGATATTTGAGTGGTAAAAATGTTAAGTTGTGTAAGAGGACTTGGATCGGACTCCATGTCCCCAGAAACCAAAGGAAATGTAAAAATTAACTAAAAAAGTACAGAAAAATTATCTACTTGAGTTCACAAGAAGGCCTGAAAAGCCATCTAGAGAACCTAGTAAAGATTTTTGTGGTGGTGGTGTAAAAATTAATCATGGAAAAATAGCAGCAGAAATTTCAGACCATGAGAAAAACACCGGACTGTGGATAAGCAGGCACACTCAAAGGGGCAACCAAGGATAATGAGGACACTTTGAAGTTAGGAACTATTGGACCTAAAATTACAAAATAGCATAAAACCAAGTTAAGCATCATTAACAAAAAAAAAACAACCTAGACAATATTAAGCTAAAGACCATAAAATAAACACACCAAAGAAACAAGGGGCACTTAGAAATGGATAATAACTGCTGGCCCGGGCTCTAGCAACTCCAGTTGACTCCCACAGATACCCTCTGTCTCCTCCTACTGTCCCTTTCGCTCTGTTGCTGCTGCTCTTTGGTGGTACAGACGTGAAAAGGAATGGGCCTCTCTCACAGCAGCACTCATACTGCTGTTTTAGGCTGGGTGAGGCACAGGCAGCCACTGTTGACTGGCAAAGCAGGCAGGGTTTAAAAATTAGGAAGTCCGGCAATTAACTGTGGAAAGATGTACAGTACTCTCTGGCACCAACATAAATATTCAGGGTACGCACAACTGAAAGGGACTGTGACAGGGAGCTCCTGCCACTCTTGAGGACCGACCTTTTCTTAAATCTGTTGCAACAGTTCTTCTGTTTCTTAGCCTAATCTATCCTTTACAATTTCTAGTCCATAAGGTTGGCCACCTATGGGCATCCCCTTCCTTTTTTGACTATGCTATAGTGTCCTCTTTAAGTTTTCCTTTTCCTGCTCAGGTCCTCATACAAGGAGGTTCTTGTTGTGACCTCTGAGCTGATGTAAAACAACAGGTTGTGTTCCTTGTTGGATTAATATGCAATGGCACCATGTCATAAAAGACATTGCTGTATATACCTTATGTGTATGAAACCTGTAAATGTTGAAACTACCATGGCACTCGGTGTTTTTGATAGAGGTAAAAAGTACTAGGTGACTGTATCATAGAAATTAAGTTAGGTGTGCTATTTAAAATGCAAGTAAGTTGAACAAGTCTGAAATGTCATGGTGATTTGCATATATCCCGTGTTGCTTTGCATTATGGAAGTATGTGTGATGTTGTGTTTCTTTGAAACTTGGCTTATTGGCAATGCCCTTTGGGGTAACCCTTGTTTCAGTGCTTCTGCATAGAGGTTCTTTGTCTTTAGCTTTTTTTTTAATTTGAGGCCCCCACCCCCCCAAGTAAACAAGGTCCGCATAGGGGAGGCTGAATCTCAACTGTTAAGTTAGATCAGAGATCAGTAGGTGCTGGCTAAGTGTAGAGGAAAGACTTGCATAGTCTGTTGCTAAAAACTGATGTACTGAAGAAGGGATATGCCATTGCTGAATGTTATCTCTGCATTTTGAATAAACATCACACAAAGATTATGTGTAGAACTTGAAGTTTGGTGTCTGGTCCATTTGTTATCTCACAACCCCTCCACAGGGACACTAAAATGGATCCTGCCACATTCTCTCAGACTCACTCACTCTGTCACCTCACTCCACTGATACCATTCCCAGGTAGTGCTAACTCCAAAAAGGAGCTACCTCCTCCTACAGCAGTACTCTCACTGCTGCTGTAGGCTGAGACTTACTGTAACTGAATCCCTGTTCTTCTTAGCCCATCCCTGTTGGAAGCTTTTGTTATTTAGACTGGGGGGGGGGGTTCTTACACCAGGGCTCCACAATCATTTTAGTTTTCTGTTACAGCCTGTTAGACTAGCCTCTTTGCCATAAATGCAATAAAGAAAAAAAATTCCATAACTTACTGTTCCTCATAGCTACTGCCATATACTGTACTTAGAAATGATAATTTGTGGGGGAAAAGATGCTTTACCAACAGCAACTGACAGCATATTCCACAGAAGTGTGAGTATAACACTTGGATGTATTATTTCTTGTGTAGGAAGCACTGATGGAAGAATACGCCATAGCTGCACAACTCTGGAAGTTCTCTACTTGTGACCAGTGTGAACTAGCAAGGAACAGTGTACTTCAGAGTGGACTGTCTCATATTGTAAGATTTTCTGCTAATTTTGTTTGAAACTAGCTTATCCACAGTATGCCCGAGAGCAAGTAAATGCATTTGTTAACAGAAATTAAATTATGGCAAGAAAATTTCCTGCCCTCTGACTGGTCAGTGACCACCTTGTAGAGTGATGTTATCCCAGCACATCGTCATTGTATCATGGTCAGCCACACTTGACCACACCAAAAAGGAAAGAAATCCCTCCATCCTGTCTCCCGTTCCCCCACCCAATGTTACCCTTCTCTTAGTGGTCAGTCTGGTCGCAAAGCACAGCATACTAGGCACGGTACCCCCAAACCCTTGACTTCCCCACTGTAGTGCAGTAAATGATGTCAACCCAAATAGCATTTTCTGTTTTTAATTGCTCTTGTGAGTGGTTTCATATGTGGCTGTTGTCTTCATGTGCTTTTCGCACAGGCATGCCATCGGCTTTTCTCACACATGATCACCGCCCCCTTACTCAGCTCACTCTTTTGCGGCACACACATACAAAAAAATATTTTACCAGTCCCAGGGTAGGTAGTGGGACTGGGGTAACCAGACGGATCTTTCTTGACTTATACAGATCAGTAGAATGGGAAGCTGCAAGGCAGATGAGATTTTGACTTACTGACTGGTATTCACATAAACTATGTTCCTCCTACTCCCGGTCCTCCTTAAAACTGCCACTACCAAAACCTGACTGAAAGTATCGGTCAAAGAGTATGGAATCTCTTGACAACAGGATGGGAAGAGAAGTAGTGTGTGTGTGGGGAGGGGTTCAGAGACAGTGTTGCGTCAAACAGCATATCAAAAATAAGCGAGGGCGATATAAGCCCAGCAGTATGAGCGCTGGGCAAGACAGTGACTGAAAACTTCAGTGAGGCGTCAAAATAGCAAAACTTTTGTGCGGTATGTAGTGCATCTTCAAGTATCTATATTTAAGTAAGGGGTGTGGTGGGCAAAGCCCCCACTTGTAAACTTTGCATGGTGTTCATTTGCATTTTTCACTGCTTTGACACCTCGCTGAAGTTTTCAGTCACGGTCTTTCCCAGTGCTCATATTGCTGGGCTTATTGTCCTTGCTATTTCTGATACAATGTTTTGACATGGAACTGCAGACAGGGTAATTCATTTACCAGCATCACCATCTACTAGCCAACACAGAACTATTTTTTCCTTCATATACTTCCACATAGATAAATGAAGTGAAAATCTATTTAACATTTTTTTTATAATTTTTTTTAATATAAAGGAACCTTTGTACAATAGCAATAATGCCCTCCAGGGATGTGTGTCATGTGGGAGAACATAACTTCTTGGGTGCTGGACACACTCGGCCTGCTGCCACGTGCCCAACCACCTGAGGTGTGACATTATCCCAGCAGGACGCACATCCATGTCATGCATTATTGCTTAAATGAAAAATTAGAACTAGTGTTTGCAATAGAAGCATTTTGTGCATTTACATTACAAAAGGGAAGGGGTGGGTGGGTAAATGAGCTGGAGACCAAGTAGGATCTGTGGTGATACTATCAGCAGGGAAAAATGGGCAGGCTAGGTGGGCCAAGCAGTCCTTATCTTCCAGGAAATTCTTCTGTATTTAAAAACTTGTTCTGCGGAGAAAAGCAGAGTGTGTCACTGAAGCTCAGGGCAGTGATCCATGGGAAATCCTTGCCCCCCCCCCGCCAAATGATTGATTTCACCTGGCATCACTCTCTGTTGCTACATGTTTTGGTTGGTCCTTTCTGTAACTGAAAATCACTGCTTGTTTCACTCTGAGGCTCTAAACAGACCACTGTTGCCTACCCTTATAGGCTGCTGCGTCCCTCTCTCCTGAATATGTGTTCCCACCTGACTCTACAAAGGGCTGATATTTGCCAATCAGCAGTACGTAAAGCATTCCCAAAGTGAAACTCAATGACTGACTACTAGCACAGTATGAATTGCCATCACCACTGCTACTAGTAGCAGCAGCAGTAGCAACCCACGGTGCTGACAGTGTTGCTCAGTGGGCAGTCTCAGGTGCAGGAGTTAAGTTGGAGGAGCATATAACCACTACCCCTTGGTAAAAACAGAAAGGTGGTAAAGCAACACTAGTGTTTTGCTCAGTAAGGCATCTTCTGTGCGCAGTATGAGTAAATGCAAGATATTAGAAAGAGGTCTTTATGTACCCAGAGTTCACTCTAGTTACAGAAAAATGAGTTTAAACTACTTCATCTGCAAAACTTGGAATTTCCTGTCCCCAGGAATTAGAGGGAGCCAAACTCTGACTAGATTTAAACAGCACTTTAGTCTCAATTCACTGAGATTGTATTCGCTTTAAACAGAAACTTAGAATTGTGTTTGTAGCAAACATGTCCATTAATATAGATTAACTGTTTTGATGTTAATTTGTCTTTACAATATATTTGTTTATAATGATCTTAAACATGTCTGTAATCAAAACTAATTGAACCAAACAAACCCCAAGACAACTCTGTAAATAAGACCATGATGGTCCTAATAGTTTTTATCCTGTCTAAAAGAACATTTTTTACTGCTGCTGCTGCTATTACTACTACTACTACTATGTAAAGAGTATGAGACCTGCCAAGAAGATGGGAACACCACTCCCTGCATCACCCCTCCCCCATCATGAGCATGCCCCAGGTCACAGTGACCTGCTCTGTTGTTGCTGTCTTCTTGTTTGATTTGTGTTCTGCCTAAGCATTGCTGGCCAGACCTGCACATGGATTTGCATACCTGTGATGCCCAGCACTGGGTTTCAGGCTTTAGTGTATATATTTGGGATTTGTAGAGATGCACAGGTAAGCAATAATACCTGACAGGGTGGGCAGTATTGGGAAATACTGGACCGCCCGGGGCGTAATGAGGCCTGATGCTGCAGGCCGAAGGCCTTATAGCACCTGGAAGGTCTGGCATTTTCCAAAACGGCCCATCCTGGAGGGTATTATTGCACTTAGAAAATGGGCAATAACAGCACAAATAAACGTACGTAAGTTTCATAACAGCAAGAACAATTTATTGAATTTTTTAACCGTTTAACTGAATTTGAGAAAAAATAGTCCCTTTTTAAACTGGGTTTTAAAATGAGTATGGACAACATAAATAACCGAAGAGACCCAGCAATTCAGGGGTTGAAATTAGCCTACCCAGCCTGTTCCCAGTGCAGGTAGGAACAGACTGGTGCATGTAGATTTGTCTCTGGCTTGCACTGTAGTGCAGGTAAGCTGTATAGTCTTTTGGCTGCAGTACCACGAGCTGCCACTAGGGGCGCAGTGCCACGTGTACAGGCAGGCTGAAACATTTTTTTTTAGTTTGATGTTGCATTGCATTGAACGCTCACACATGCGCACTCCACTGAGGACTCAGGACTGAGCATCGGGAGCATCTGCACGAGGAGTGTCCAGAGAAAAGGAGGCGGGATGCAGTGGCGCCAGACAGAGAACAGGTTCAGGAGGCGCTACAGTACAAAGAAGGCGGGCACTCTTATTCATAACCTGAGCTGCGGTGGTGACTGGTAGGAAGGGGCTGGGGTGGGTGTTGGACTGCACAGGGGCGGGTGATCATGGAGCTAAAGGCGGGACCTAGTGGCTAAACTCTGGCATAAGTCAAGCAACTAAGTCTGACAAACTCAATGACTCTAGGTCCTGCTTGAATCCACATTTTCATCTGACCTGCTCCATGATCTGTATGTGGGCTTTTCAACAACCTCTTTGAATGACAAAGAAGCATGCAGACAAAAGGATTTCACATCCTGCATATGCGCAAGCACAGTTCATCACATTCAGGAATTCTAACACATTCTGTGACTCTGGACCTCAGCTGTTGATAATTTCTTTTGGCTTATGACTTAACCACCAGGTATCTATAAGATACTGAAATCCTTTCTCCTACAAATTCTCCTTATGCTGCTCCTGCTGTCAGGAAATGTTCTCCCCAACCCAGGACCACCTGGGTAGCCAGCAATGGCACCAAGCAGAAGGACAGGGACACTCACCATGGCATCCATCAACGCCTGCAGCATCCTCAACAAACTTGATTCCCTCCAAATATGGATCCTACAGCACAACCCTGATGTCCTCTCAGTTGTGGAAACATGGCTAAACCCTAAAATCCCTGATAACCTCAGTCTCTATCCCTGGCTACTGCATATTCAGGCAAGACAGGATTGCTAAACGAGGCGGGGGCTGCACCATCTATCTTAAGGATACCCTTATGGGTCACATCATCCCATCCCCTAGCCTGAGCAACTCCTCTCAGGTCCTCACAATCAGAATCCTCCTTGGTGAACATAACAAGGAACTCACTGTCATCTCAGTTTACCTACCCCCAAGAGACCAGGCTGCTGGCTTCCAAAGCATCATGGAATATCTAAGGGTCCAGCAAAATAATTCTGAAACCATAATCCTGGGTGATTTTAACATTAACTGGCTCTCCGCTGAGGCCGCTACCTATAAGGATGCAGCCGTGGCACATCATCTCACTCAACTGGTCAATGCCCCCACTAGGTGTAACTACAGGACAGGCTCCCTTACGCTTCTAGACTGGATTCTATCTAACCGCCCTGAACGCATCTCCAATGTTTCTGTACTCCTGGATACAATAAGTGACCACTCGCCTGTCATCTGCTCCAAGTCAAACAAATACCACAAGCCCCCTCCCAAGCTTATCTATACCAGAGTTATCAAACAAGGGCACCTCCAGCTGTTAAAATCCCATCTAACCAGGCTGAACTGGTCAGTGCTTGACTCCCTCAGTGACACCAACAAAGCTGTGGACCTATTTATCAAACATTTCAATGAAGCCAGTGAAATCTATGCACCAGTGAAAAAGATGAAGGTCAAAGGACAGACCAACCCCTGGGTTACTACTGACCTTTTAACTCTACTCAAGCACAGAGACCACCTCTGGCATTGTGCTCGTGCAATTTTGATGCAAGTAAACATACAATTATACAAAGCAGCCAGAAATGATTGCACTCGAAAAATACGGAATGCTAAACGTAGCTATTACAAAGAGGCTCTGACCAACTCTTGGGGCCAGGGAAACAAATTCTGGAACAACATCAAAGAACTCACAGGCAAGGAGCCTAAAGCACCACCCACTATGCTCAACCTACATGGCACTCCTACACTCGATCTAGGTACCATCACCAGCACTTTTAATAATGCATTTACAAACCTGGACAGTGTCCTTCCACCAAATTTTTTTGATGACCTCCTCTCCAGCTCCTCCCAAGTTAGCCCCCAACTGGAATGTACAACCCCAAAGTTTTTTTTTTTTTTAGGAGGTCCCACCACAAGTAGCTAGAAAATACATTCAAAAGGCCATCGGCAAACATGGGTACAGTGGTGACTCCCTTGACCTGAAACTGCTGGCACAAGTCCTCGATGAAATCTTAGAACCATTTACAAAGATCTTCAATCTCTCGCTTAGATTGGGCCATTTCCCCTCTCTCTGGAAGAAAGCCACTGTCACACTGGTTCACAAAAGCAGAGATAGGACGCTCCACACCAATTACAGACCTATCTCACTCCTCCCCCCACTATCTCAAGTGCTGGAGCGAATAGTGTCATACCAACTAGTTGAATTCCTGGATAAGTACAATGTACAGTGCCCAGAGCAGCATGGCTTCAGAAAAGGGCACAGCACCACTACTGGAATTTACAACCTTCATCCATGCCACGCTTGACAAAGGGAATTGTGGAGGGCAGTATTTATAGATCTTACCAAGGCATTCGACACAGTTAACCACCCCCTACTGCTCAAGCAACTGTCCTCCATTGGGATCTCCAGCGATGCCCTTCCATGGTTCACCAGCTACCTTGATAATTGGATCCAACGTGTAAGGATTGCAGGGATCTCTTCAGATGAAACTGGTCCACTCCGGAGTCCCCCAGGGTTCTATTCTGGGACCTCTACTCTTCTCCCTCTTCATTAACAATCTCCCCAGTGCCTGCCACCAAAAAATATTACTATACACAGATGATGCAGTCCTGTTTTCCAGCCACCATGACATTACAGTCCTTGAATCCCAGCTGAAGCTCGACTTCAAGCGCATCGAAGACTGGTTCAATTCTTATAAACTTGTCCTGAACCACAGCAAGACTAAAGTCATGTCCTTCTGTAACCGACGGAGCAGGCACAACTCTCTGTCCCTCACCATCAAGAACCACGCTGAGAACCCACTCCGAACATGTCAAGGAGTTCAAGTACCTTGGTATTACCCTGAATAGTACCCTCTCCTACACTCGGCATAGTGACACTGTTGCCAAGACCGCCAATATACGGATTGGACTACTACACAAACACAAGCACTGTATGCCTGTGGGTGCCCTTAAACTAGCCATCTACAGCTCTGTCACCTCTATCATTGACTACGGCCTTGCCATCTATGGCTCTGCCTCAACAAGTGCCCCCCGCAGGATCTCAGTTTCTCTCAACAAAGCCTGTAGACTACTAGCAGGTGCGACCCGACAAACTCACACCTGTGACCTCTGTGCACAGGCCAGCTACCCTACTCAGCAGAATACAATACCAGACCTGCTTACTTACCAAAAGATTCTCCTCGGTCTCATGCCACCTGGTGTTAGCTCACTCCTTACTACCTACAGCGGCACTCAACAAACACGTGGTGCCCAATCTCTAACCTTTCAGGTTCCTAGATGTCGTACTTCCATGGGTCAGCAGTCCTTTATATATAGAGCCGCTCAATGGTTCAATTCCCTCAATAAAGAAGCACTTTCTTCTACTACACTTGGACCCTTCAAAAGGAAGCTCAAACTTTACCTCACCTCTACCACTCAATGTGACTGATCCTCTGAACAGAGATCTCTGTAAACACCTTCCAGCTCACTCATGCCTCACAGCCCGCCCTTTCCCAGTCTCATTCCCTCTGGCACCGGGCCTTCCTTGTGACTTCTTTACTGCTTCGCATCTCCACTGGTACAAGACATTTTCCACCACCATCGGACAGTGGCCCATTAGCCTGCCAACTTCCTCTCCCGGTTGCATGCCTGCAGTACTAACTGCCTATGGTGCCCTCTATCTCTTATTGTTACCGCAGCCAACTGCCTACTCAAGCTGCTTGTTATATGAATATTATCTCAAAGTATGTTATAACTGAGTATCTTTATTTTTTCTTTTAGTTGTTTTGGTTGTTTATTGTGCATTCTTTTACTACCTCTGTATGTATGTTGACCCTTATCCTTTGACGTGGAACCTTTGTAAACGAGAATTTAATAAATAAATAAAAAAAATCCCATGCAATGTTAACCTTACTGTACCACGTGTGCCTCTCTCTGTCACCTTCATGGTACAGTAAGGTTAACATAGGCATGCGCATCAAATCCAGCAGCTACGCAGTTTTGTGAAGAGTTTGTGTGCGATCAGTCACTAGGGGGAAAGCTCCGTGATCGCGATCAGGTCCCCAAGTAAATCTTTTCATTTTTCTGCAAAAACAATATTATTAGCTGTATCTTAGGCAGGTAGAGTGTGTTTAACAGCTAAAGACTGTAACTAAGAAAAAAAAAGTTTGTACATCTTGAAATAACTGGCAACCAAAGTAAATTGAGGCTTCACCTCCCCTAAGCAAGAGGGGAATTTTCTTCAGTCATATTTGCTTGCATCAGAGGGGACTAAATATAAAAAAGAGCAGTTGCAGTTCATTTTTATATACTCTAAGTGAGGGTAGGAGGACTTAACTGTTAAGCAGTTTGTGGTGTTATCGCAACCTAGCTATCTTGATTCCTCACTCATTTATTTTTTGGGGGAAGAATCCTTGTGCTAGTTTCAGACAACTGCTTTTCTTTTTGTGGGGACAGTCTGTAAAAAAAATTATTTAAATTAATACATATTGGAAGCTAGCCTTAAAACCATTAAGAACCATGCAGTCCAGTGATTGTGTGTTATAATAAACCATAAGTTTAAGCCAAGGCAGTGTGAGATTTGCTGCAGCCCAGATAAAAGGGCGGTTGCTGTTTATTTTTTAATTTTCAGTCTAAAATAAAGTTCAGATTTACAGGAGCTGTCTGCCTGTTGAGCAACTACTGTGGTTTTACCAGGTCCACAATGCTGCCACATTTTGATTCCCTACTTATTCACTTTGTGTGACAAAAAAATACTTGGTCTTTCAGAGTTGACAACTGCTTTTAATTTTTTTTGAGGGCAGGGAGCTTGTAAAAAAAAAAAAAGAGAGAGATTATTTAATACATATTAACCTGCAGCAGTGTTAATCCCTCAGAGTCTCTTAGTCCCAGGTCTGCAACAGTTGACATACACCTCTGTTGTCTCAATCCAGTCATCCGCACCAGTTGTATCTGAAAAGTGAGGGAAGCAGCCATGTAAAACCATTAAGTACCAGTCCAGTCCATGCGTGTTATAATAAACCTTAAGCAAAGGCAGTGTGATTTGCTGCAGCCCAGTTAAAGGGCAGTTGCTGTTTATTTTTTTTTTTCAATCTAAAATAAAGTAAGGGTCAAACTTATAGGAGATTAACTGTCTGCCTGTTGAGCAACTACTGTGGTTTTACCAGGTCCACAACATTGCCACATTTTGATTCCCTACTTCACTTTGTGTGACAAAAAAATACTTGGTCTTTCAGAGTAGACAACTGCTTTTCATTTTTTGTGAGGACAGTCTACAGTCTTAATCCTTCACAGTCTAGACTCAGTCCCAGGTCTGCAACCGTTGACAAACCACTGTTGTCTCCAGTCCAGTCCGTCCAGCACCGGTTGTGTCTAAATACGTGAGGGGAAGCTAGCCTTAAAACCATTAAGTACCAGTCCAGTCAGTGTGTGTTATAACAGTGTAAGCTTTTTCACATTTATCTTATACATAATTTACTTTTGTCAGACTGAGAGTAAGAACAGTAATTCAAGGTGAATTACAGCTTCACTGTCAGCCTCTTCTTCAGTAATACTTTTGTCTGTTGTGAAATCTGATAAAATTTAAGAAAAAAACTCTTTTTGTTTTTAACTAAGGAAGCACCGAGTCCACTGTCCGTAGCCTAACTACAGTGTGTAGCCTATGTAATCGTTCAAGTTGCACAATATATTAATCTGTATCTGTGCTGTGCTGGTAGTGTTACCTAGTGCTGTGCCTACTACGACCGTCACCCCACTACCATACTCTCCTAGTGTGAGTGAAATTATACACTCCAACCTACTGTACTGAAATACCTTACAGTTTCTCTCTCTTGTTTCGGTTGGGTACAGTACAGTTATCAGTTTTGGTGGAAGAAATAAATCCCTAACTGGTTCAACAGCCTTGCCTTTGACTAAGTTGTGGACTAACTTGGTCTTGACTTGTTCTAAGGAATTTACTCTAATTCTCTGAGTTAATCTCAGATTACTGAACTGAATTTATTTGAATGCCCTCACTCACCTGCCTGCCTGTTCTGAGGGATCCATCTGTTTAGCAATTTAGGTGATATATAAAAAAAAATACACAGACACTTTTCTGACTCACAGCATATCAATTTTTATTGACATTTATATTACATAAGAAGGCAAAGACAATAAGCTCACAGCACACTTTTAAATCACCATGCCACACAAGAAAGCTTTACCCAAACCAATTAATACTCTTTTTCACTACAAGTTCAGCAAAACAAGTGGTGAAATGGCCGCAGTGGATGCTGCAGTTCCTGTAGCTGATGTCCAGATGCAGTCATGTGTGTCTCAGTCTGATGGTGGCAGTGGCCAGTCTGAAGTCTCTCAGATTGATGCCAGTAGTGCAGCAGCAGTTCCCAGCACTAGTACTTCCAATGTGAATGTGTCAGTAACAAAATCTAACTCCTTTGTTTCTGAAGTTGAACCTGCATGCTGTGTAGTCCTGCCTTCTTCTCTGATTCCTCCTAGCCCTATTTCTGACTGTGCCCATGACCAGCAGTGTACCTCAAGCTCAGTGCCTCCTCCTCAACCTCCTACTGCACCACATGATGGAGAGCCACCCTTAAAAAAAGAAAAAAGTATAAATTTGTGGACTCTTGGAAACAGAATCGTAAATAAGCCTTCATCGACAGAGACTGAATATCATGAAATGTGACTGGTGTGAACTATTTGATAAATCAGGGAAAAATAATTCTTTCAGGGATGGGTGTTCATCTTTTAGAAAAGCAAACGTCGAATTTCATGAGTAATCAGATTTACATGAAGCATCCAGAAAAGCATTTTTTGCCCACAGCATAAGCCCTGCAGAGCAGCCATTAATAAAGATTGTCTAAAAAATAGAAGAAAAAGAATTTGAGCAAATGAGGGTTCTTTTTAGAGCAACTTTTTTTCTCGGTAAAAAAGCATGACTGTTTACTGATCTAAAAGATGAGATAAACTTATTACGAGTGAATGGGGTGTCAGTCAGTGAAACCTATTGTAATGACAAACAGGCAAGAGTATTCATGGAATATATTTACAGAGATAAAATGGAAGATCTAATATCATTGGTGAAGTCTCAAGATTTCTTTTCCATTCTGTCAGATGGCTCAACAGGCAAAAAGTATTACTGAAGAGGAGGTAGTGTATGTCCGCATCTTGGAAAACGGCATCCCTGTCACTAAATTTGTGGCACTTAAACCTCTAGACAAGGCAGATGCAGAAAGTATAACATTAAAACATACTATGGAAAATGATCTCTGGATACAAGACTGGAAAAATAAATGTGTGGCTTGCTGCTTTGATGGGGCATCAGTCATGATGGGCAGTAAAACTGGAGTAGCCACAAGACTGAAGGAGGAGGCAAAACTTTTAAAAGTTGTGCACTGCTGTGTACACAGACTTGAGTTGGTCACTAAATATGTGATAAAGGGGACACCGCTGTACTCCACAGTGGAGGATTTGCTATCCTTACTGCATGGCTTCTATAAGCACTCTGCTTTAAACTGGACTGGCTTACAGGCTGCGGGGGAGGCACTGGGCATCTGGGTACTGCATCCAGTAAATACTGGAGGAACAAGGTGGCTGCCACACCACCAGTGTGCTGTGAAAGTGTTGCAGACAAATTATCCAGCAATTGTTACACACCTGGAGGATGTGTCAGTAAATGGCACAGGGGATAAAAGAGAAAAGGCCACTGCAATCCTGAGGCAGATAAAATCGCTGAGGATATTGTTCTTTATCAACTTCCTAGAATTCTACATACTGTAGCAGTCATGTCCAGGCTAACGCTGACATTCCAGCAAAATAACTTAACAGTAGACTCAGTGCAAGCTAAAGTTCTTTCTCTCATTTCAAAACTGAAATCTCTCAGAGATTCAGAGACTACTGATTGCCTTGACACAGGAATCAGTCTTGTGGATGGTAAGCTGCATTACAAAGGTGTGGATCTTGGTTCTTCCAGTTCAGCAAGACACAGTAGATCAGATCCTGATGAGGATACAAGCACTGTGAACAGCAGCATTGTGGCTGTTGTGAAGAAAGTGCTGTCCACCACCTAAATCAAATGGAGAATCACTTCTCTGAATTTGTTAATGACCGTGTCATTATGAAAATGGGAATTTTCAACCTGTCTGACTGGCCTAACTCTGATTCCCTGGCAGTATATGAAGACACAGAAGTCAAGTCATTATTTTCTCACTACAGTGACATTCTGGAACCAAAGGGGTACAGTGATGTTTCAGCAGTCTTGCAGTGGTCAGAACTAAAAGTATTATGTCCAGACCCTAAATGCAGCTTACCATCCACCTTTAGATTCCAGTACTATGTGGGCTAGAGTTCTTTCTGAAGAAAGGGAGGACTTTAAAGACATTCTTTCACTGCTGAAAATATTTCTTCTCATTCCATCTTCTACTGCAGAATGTGAAAGGGGTTTCTCATTAATGTCACGGATAAAACATGATTGGAGGGCAAACTTGAGACCAGAAACTGTGTCCGCCTTAATGGCAATTAGTTTGAGCAGTGACACAGTGTCCACATACTCGCCAGATAATGCCGTAGCTAGGTGGTGGTCAGCAGGAAAGAGAACAAGGAGACCTCAAACAGCATCTTATGGTGCCAGAAAAGATGAAAAGGCCTGGGAAAGTGATGAAGACATTGATATGTTGTAGAATAGTATTGCATTCATTTTCATATGTAACAATTCCTGAATTAGTTATCTTTTTTTTTCAATTTTTATCATTTTGTCCACCAGTGCAAGTAACCTCACTATGGTGCATGTAACTTTTTCTGTCACATGCACCTTGTTGCAGGTACCGAAAAAAGTTAATTTCCGTCCCTGACGCAATTACGCTTTTTTTAATGATTGTTTAAAACAAAAAAAGTGAGACCACTATTTGATGAAATAAAGTTGATTGGAGCATTAAAGGTACAGTTTTCAGGCTTGAAGTAGGTGGCTGTTGAGGTGCTTGCTACTGGTTCTTGTTCTTGTCCAGGTCTGGAAGGTGAAATGCATTGTGTCTGGTGCCGATTGCTGTACATGCTTGATCCTCCAGGAATCTAGCTCCACAGTCTTCTGTTCTCCACAGATGCTGTCCAATAGTGCTTCAGACTGGCTTCACATCTGTGGCCAGTTATGCTGGTTATCTCTCTTGATGACAGCCCTGCATTTGTCAGTAGCTGCACAGCTGTGGAACGGATGCTGTGATTTGTGTAGGTGGTAGATAGTTGTGCCTCCTTGCTGAGCCTGGTCATCATGGTTCCAAGATAGTTCTTGCCCATGGGTTCATGGGTGTACCAGACCTGTTGTGTATCCAAGAAAGTCTGAGGCAGTCTCCTGGGATGCAGGTAGAAGGCTGCTGCATCAGCTGGGATTCTTTCCAGATACTTAGTGAATGACTTCACAGGGCAGAGAGGATTCCCTGACTCTTCAAGTATAAATCCTCTTGTGTTTTTTTTTTTTTTTTGTTAACCTCAAGTGGGTTTTTATGATTTGTTTGTGGCAGCACTGTGGGGCAGGGTTATATATCTTAAGCCATTTTCATCCATATTTATAAGAAATGAATGTGGCTTCAGTTCTCTAAGCCCTTCCCTGCCTCTGCATGCAATATATAATTGGAGGTCAAACCAGACCTTCAGTACCAAACTCGTGACTGTGTCTGGTGACATCGCGGCTGAATTCCTCAGTTTATTCAGGTCTGCATGACTGATAGGAGGGTGATGGGCAGCTATGTCCTTCTGCTGTTTTTTAACTTTTTGAGCATAGGAGCCAGGACATTGTTGCTTGACCTAAATGCTGGCTCTGAAATTATGCTTGTATATTGGCCTATTTCCACCGAGTTTAAGTGTCTATTTACTGTATACCCGAGCGCAGGACACAGTAAGTGGAGACCGAGTACACCTGTCCAGTTGCAGACCTTGTCTTAGCATAAAATTTGCATAAGTGCTGGTTTGGGGTGTCAAACGAGTCATTTTTCCAGTCAATAGTTATTTTTTCCTTAGCTGCCCACTCTGTAAATACTGACACGGCCCACATGATATTTTTTTAGTATTAATTTCCTCACACTCACTCTCAATTAAATTCAGTTCGTCCATACTTACCAAGCTGAAATGAGAGTGGCTGCTGGTGGATTTTGACATCTCCTCTCTCTGTGGTTCTGAAGATTCTTCGTTTTCCTCTTGAAACAGTGTGTCAACACTTCTTTTAGGTGACAAGTTAACGTTTGGCAGCTGGTGTTCTGTCATTTTTATATGTTGCCTGTCGATAGTGGTCTCACGTTAGCGAGTGTTACAAAATGGCAGCTGGTCAGTGACAAATGTTCGGGGTGCCCATTGATATCAGTGCTCGATGGGCATCTTGAGTTGGCACTCGTTCTTGATGAGGCACTATTGGACAATGAATGCATCTCTGCTCGGTGTCTCAGCCAGTGAGATTCATTTTTTTTCATGCCCAAACCAAATAAATTAAATGCCGTGCATGCGTCAGTGTTAAAGCAGCAGTGCATAATAGCGGTGAACATTGTGACCTATTTTTTATTGTACATTGCCACCTAGTTCCTGCTTGTATGATATCCTTTTTTCGTATTGTGAGCCTGCTTAACTACTTATTAGCAGCTGAAATAATGAAAGGAGTGCTCCTTTTAACATGACTCAAACCAGGCTTTCATCATTATTTTCTGTTGTTCTAGGGGCGTGAATATAGTTCACTTATCCACACTCCAGCAGTTCCACTGGAACAGTGTTATTGGCTGGAACATCTTTAAGCTATGCTTCTCCCACCACCTGGGCAGTATAGCCCCAACTCCACCCCATGATGTCAGATCTTTCTTTCCACTGGAAGAAAAGGTCACCTCCTTTGTGCTATCGCTTAGGATTTTCTGTGCCATAAGCGAACCTCTTTTTTTTCAATGTCTTCCTTGTAGTTTCATGGTTCTTTCAACTCCATCTTTGAGTCACATTAAAAGGAGTGATCCTTTAATTATTTCAAATGTAAAAGAAAGTGACAAAGCAATTGGGAAAGAATGGTATTATACAAGTCAGGAGATAAAAAGCAATCTAAAATAGAATAAAAAAGTATAGGCCGGAATTTTCACTGCTGCTATAACAATGATATAAGTTATGGGTATCCATGGTCAGTCATACCTGGTGCTGAGCTTAGTGGCTCCCCATTGACGTGCAACATACTACTGTACCTGCTGATCTGTCCTTCGCTTCTCTTTACAGCTGCATTCCAGGTCTTCACATGCTCAATCACTGTGCTAACATTTTTCATGGGTTTTCCCCCTGGAAGTCCTGCCCACTGCTCCCTGTGCAGGTTGGCTGAGTTGGGGCAGAGAAAAGGTAATTCCCCCTCTCCAGCCAGCCTTAAAAAGACATGGGGAATTGTCTCAGAATAGAATGCCACAGACAGGTTTCATGCACAGCTTAAAACAGGGAGCAACCAACTGTGGCCCTACTGACACCACTGCAGAAGTATGAAACTTGTACATTGACAAGTATCTAAAATAATCTAATTGAAGAATATTTTGTCATGATTATTTCTGTGAATTGGACAGATTTACAGTTATTAGTTAATCTAGTTATGTATTGTGTGGGATTAGAGCATCACAGCTGAAATAAAAAATCTTATACAGAGGGGGTGAGAGGGGAGAGAGAGTTTCCTCAGGGCTTCTCTCCCTCTTCTCTTAGATATTGCTGGTACTCTCTGGATCCCTAGACTTCCCCTGCTCCACTCCAGTCTGAGCTGTCAGCTAGCTTCCCCTCTTTATAGAGAAATGCGGGAGGAGAAGGCCATGGGCTCATAGCTAGCTGAGCCAGGAG
Source organism: Neoceratodus forsteri (assembly GCA_016271365.2). Taxonomy (NCBI): domain Eukaryota; kingdom Metazoa; phylum Chordata; order Ceratodontiformes; family Ceratodontidae; genus Neoceratodus; species Neoceratodus forsteri. The sequence goes on from CM028133.1 coordinate 785,114,422, forward strand.
GCACAGAGCACAAACTCCAGACACCCTGACACCTAACTGGTGGAACACAAAAAGACAGGTTTTAAATTTTCTGTTAGGTGCCAGCAGAAGATTTTGGTCACTGATCCACATGACATGTGCATGTACTACCTGGGCAGGCTACACATCGTGAATGGGATCCAAAGGACTGCCCTAAGGGCTGCAAGAAGGCCATGGCTGTGGCTGGTTCTGCTGAACAGCTTGTGGTTGAGGTGGAAATGGCAGCTGCCATGGTGGACACCTCCTTGGTCTCAGCACTGTTCTCTGGGGTTAGCGTCGGAGAGTCTTTGATGGGCCAGTTCTGTTGACATGTGCCTGTCCTTCCAGATCTTGGTGGAGAGTCCTGTCCTCCATAGTTCAAAATCCAAGCACTGCCAGTGATGGGACAGGGAGAGATTGTGGTCATCCTAGTCCCTCAAATTGTCTTACCACTCAATGGCTATCGAGCCTCCCTCAATCAAGGGGATAGGTTGGGCAGGCCAAGGGCTCTTTGGCTCCAACATCAAGCCAGTTGACCAGGGCTCTGAGATTTTTCCTGAATTTTTTGACTAGTTGTTGGACGAGGCTGGGAGTCAGTCTCACAGACCTCAGTGCTCCAAATTCTCACTCGAGTAACATGGACTGATTGGTTACGCCGGTCAATCATTCAGGGACCAGCCTCCACCCGGGGTTGGGTCTTCGACGCCTATGTTGCTCAAAGTCAGTAGGCATATCATCTATGGCTGGCTGCAGGAAGACCCTTCTCACTGTTGACCATGCTGTCGATAGTCAAGGTCCTAGTTGAGACGTTCACAGTGTCAATCCTCTCAACCAGGAGGCACCACTCTTGGTGTTCCTTGTCCTCCTCCACTGAGTGAGGAGAGGCACAGGTGTAAGATGTGCTGGTGCTTTGAGAAATTCCTCTGGCAGCAGTGGGCTACTGCAGGGCTGGGCAGCACTCTACCCCAAGGACCTTCTTTCTCCTGGCCCTGCCAGTGGTTGACCCACTGGTCCATGTTCTGCAGGAGCTCCCCACATCTGCTTCTCTACCGATTAGGGTGGAGCTGCCACCCTGCCAGTCAGCATTTTGACCAAGGAGGTGGGATGTTCAGCCACTGGCTTGCTAGGCCAGTTGACAGTTAGGATTACCCTAGGTGAGGATTGCCAGGTGGTCCATATTAAACAACAGCCAAGGGCCCTCTTCAAAGAGTCATCAGATGACTCAGATCAGGAGTCCCTGGCCTCTTTAAGGACTCAGCTCTTTGACCATGGTTTAGTCAAGGAGCCTTCCACCATGCATGGCCCAGTTCCTTCGGTAGACTGCTCTGACTTATGTCAGGGTCTGCGTCGGTCCTGCTTGAGACAGCCCAAAAGAGGGCTAAGAACTCTGTCATGGACATTCAGGACTGGGATGCAAGCATGTGGTTTCTGTGGGCTCCATTTCAGGGTTTTTGGACCACCTTTCAGCTGAAGGTCTGATCACAGATTTGGTGTTCCCTAAATCTGGCCACCATGGGGATGTGGACAAGCTTTTGAACAAGAAGTCCGGTAAGATTGATCATGCTGCTAAAAAGTGTACACTGCCGCCACTCTGGGTCTCTGATAGGGTAACTATGCCATCATGATGGCTAACTATGGTCATTCCCGGATGGGAATTTTTGATGCAGAACTCCCTCAATTCCATCCAGAGCAGCAGATGGCGGTGCAGCTCATCAGAGACCAGGGGAAGTTACTGTCTAAACACCAGCTTTAAACAGCCTTGGACATGGGCAGTTTGTGCACCCATGCAGTGGCAGCTGCTGTCTCCATGCATCGCAGGGTGTGGTTGCTTCTCTTCACCTTTACGGCAGAAACTCAGCAGAAATTGGCTAATGTCCCTATCCTGGGTACTGACCTCTTTGACCCTGGGGTGGAAGGGCATTACACCCAGATTGAGAGGTCCAGTGCCACCCATGACTCTGTAACCTCATTCCAGAAGGACCAGAAGAAACAGCCTAAGAAGCCAGGCTTTTCAGTACTGGTCCTTTCAGTTACAGCCTCCCTGGCAGCAACCCCAGCAGGGGCAGTTTCAGGCCTGATGCCCCAAGCTGAAGTCCGGGACCAGAGGTCCAAAAGTGGGAGGGAGGTCAGGGACAGTGGTGTCCCTCTGCCAGCAACCACCAGTGCCCCCACAAAAATTACCCAGTAATGGGTAGAGGGTGTCATCCCTCCACCTGTCCTATCTCTGACTGCCTTCTGGACAGAGGCTGGCTACGTCACTTCTTGCCATGTTATTCTGCCATCGCAGCGGACAAGTGGGTGTTGGATGCAGTCGGCACAGGATTGTCTCTTGACTTTGGGGCTCTCCCACCCTAAAATCTCCAGATGTCTTGTGAGTCCAGGGTGTCTTAGGGCATGCTGTCTGCCCTCAGGGAGGACATCGCTCAACCCCTTGTGAAAGGGGCAATAGTCCATGTCCTGGATGCCCTGACCAGTAAGAAAAAATTACTCACCTTAGTAATTATGTTTCTTCTAATGGAGTCTTGCTGTATTCTGACTATTGCAGTTAGCCCCAGTCTATAAACTACCCCGGAGAACAAAGGGTTCAACTTTCTATGCAGAGCATAGAATGCTGAGCTTGAGCTCGGTTGAAGTCTCTGTCTGTTTCCCTTTGAAATCCAACCATCAGATTCTTACGAGCAAAAACTCACTAACTATCCTATGTGGAAATTGTTAAATTTTTCTAGCCAACTGGCAACAAGAGTTTTGAAATTCCCAGGAAGACTCAAGTCAGGAAACAAAAACAATCCAAGTAAGAATAATAATAATAAAACAAACACCCAAACAACAAAGGAGGGTGTAAAAGAAGCACCCCTGAGGAGCAACACTGCACCTGCCCACCCACTTCCAAAAACAGGTTCTGAGAGGGGAGGCAGGGGTAGATCAGCAAGACTCCATTAGAGGAAACATAATTACTAAGATGAGTAATTTTTTCTTCAAACAACAGGAAGTCTTGCTGTATTCTGACTGTTGCAGACTACCAAGCAGTACCTCCATGGAGGAGGGACAGAACCTACTTTGGGAATAGGCTCTGAAGTACTGCTGTGCCAAACCGAGCATCACTCCTAGCCTGGATATCCAGAGAGTAATGCTTGGTAAAGGTATGGACTGTTTTCCAGCTGGCTGCTTGACAAATTTCTAAAAGAGGAATATCTCTGGCAGCAGCCAGGGAAGCAGCTATTACCTCTGGTGGAGTGAGCCCTCAGGGCTGAGGGTGGAATCTTTCCTAGTTTCTCATAGCAGAGTGTATACAAGACACAAGCCACCTGGCAATAGTTCTCTTGGTGGCAGGTTTGCCCTTTCCCACTTCTCCATAAGTGAGGAACAACTGGAGGGAATCAAACCTATGACCCTTGGTACACTCTTTGTAGTAGCTAAGGGCCCTTTTAACATCTAAACTGTGTAGCCTCCTCTCTCCTGAAGAGGAATGATCAGTGAAGAAAACAGGAAGAGACATAGACTGATTCAGGTGGAAATCTGAAACCACTTTGGGCAAGAACCTTCTATTGGTTCTAAGGACCACTTTATCCCTATGAAATGAGATAAAATCAGGTTCCACTGACAGGGCTTGCAGTTCACTGATACATCTGGCAGAGGTAATGGCTACTAAAAACACAGTTTTCCAAGTCCAGTACTTAAGCTGTACTGAGGACATAGGCTCAAAGGGAGGTTGCATCAATTGAGCAATGCAAATATTCAAGTCCCAGGCAGGGGCAGGATCCCTAAATGGAGGATTGGTATGAAGCAATCCCTTGAAAATTTTGCAGAACACAGGATGAGATGATAGTGAAGAAGACTTCTCCACTGACAGAAAAGCAGAGACAGCTGACAAGTGCACCTTGAGAGTAGGTGGTCTGAGGCCTAGGCCATTAAGATGGACCATATAATCCAGAACTGTAGGCAATTCAGCAGTATCTGGGAAAATATGTTGCTTGGAACACCAAATGCTGAATCTCTTCCATTTGGAGTTATAGGTCTTTCTAGTGGCGGGCTTTCAAGAACTTTGAGGATATCCAGAACCCCCTGAGACAGATGCAAATTTGCATACTCTTAAAGAGCCATGCCTTGAGATTGAGAGACCAAAGATTGGGGTACCAAATCCTTCCCTGAGAGGAGGTTAACAGGTTGTAATTCCTGGGAAACGACAGGGGAAGATGGACTGCTAGGGACAGCAACAGGGGGTACCAAGGCTGTCTGGCCCAGTCTGGGGCAATCAGAATCACTTTGCAAGGTTATGACCTTATCTTGACTAAAACCTTGAACTGTAGAGGAAAGGGAGGGAAGCGTACAGAAATTTCCCTTCCCAGTTCAAAATCAGAGCATCCAGAGGGATTGCGCCCAAGACTGGGGATCTGCAACAAAAAAGAGGAAGTTGGTGATTATCTGGGGCTGCAAAGAGATTTATCTCTGGAGAACCACACATTGAAAAAATCACCTTCAGAACAGAGGGTCCAGGGACCGTTCGTGATAGCCCTGTGAGATCCTGCTCAGTGCATCTGCTAGCACATTGTCCTTCCCTGGAAGATGGACTGCTATCAGAGAGGTTTGCAGGGAATAAGCCAGGGGTCACAATTTCATGGCTTCTGTGCACAAGGCCGTAGACCCAGTGCCTCCCTGCTTGTTGATGTACCACATGGTGATGGTGTTGTCTGTTCTGACTTGAACCACCTTGCTCTGCACTGACTGAGGGAAAGCTTGCAGGGCCAGAAAAACTGCCCTGAGTTCTAGGAGATTGATATGGAGAAGGGATTCCTGAGGGGACCACAGTCCCTGGACAGTGTGAGACTGAGTGGCAAATGGGACCCCTTGCCTTAAATTGTCCTGATCCTGCCACCACTGAAGGACTTGGATCAGGGTCTGAGTCACTGGCATCAGTTTGGTAAGGAAATCCTTCATTTGGGACCAAAAGGCCCTTAGATGGAACTGAATGTCCCTCATCTGGAATCTTGCCCCTTGGACCACTGCTGTAGAAGCTACCATGTGGCCCTAGAGGAAATGCCTTGCTGGTCAAGATACCTGAAGGCTGAAAGAAGAAGCCAGTTCTATAAGAACTCTTGCCCTTTCCAGGGGAAGAAAGGCTCTTGCTTTGACAATATCTGGCTCTGCCCCTATAAAGGTAAGGAGCTGCACTGGCTCGAGAACTGACTTGGGAAGATTGAGAAGAAATCCTAGAGAAGTGAGCACTTGCTGGGTCACTTGCAGGTCTGACTTGACTTGGTCTGGAGACTGGCCCACTATGAGCCAGTTGTCCAGATATGGAAAAATGGAAATCTTTTGCTTTCTTAAAAAGACAACGACTACTGCCAGGCACTTTGTGAAAACCCTTGGGGCTGATGTTAGACCAAAGGGCATTGCTTTGAACTGATAGTGGCCTGAGAGCAACTCGAACCTGAGGTACTTTCTGTGGGAGCACCTGATGGGAATGTGAAAATAGGCATCTTTGAGGTCCAGAGAGGCTAGCCAGTCCCCTGGCCTTAGGGAGAGAAGAATTATTCCAAGAGTTACCATCTTGAACTTTGGTTTTAAAAGATGTTTGTTCAGGTATCTTAGGTCTAGGATGGGTCACCACTCCCCTGTCTTTTTTGGGGTAAGGAAGTACCTGGAGTACAGAACTTTGCCTCTGTATAGGGTAGGAACTCTCTATGGCTCTTAAGGCCAGAAGAGATTAAACTTCTGCCTCTAGGGCAAGGGTTTCTGAGAGACCTGCAGGTGGAAAAGATCTGGCTCTCATCTTCGGAATTTTTTTGAAGCTGAGAACCAGTCTCTGGCTTACTACTTCCAGGACCCACTTATCTGTGGTAATAGACATCCAGTCCTGGACAAAGTAAGCCAGCCTGCCCCCTACTGGAATTGGAGAGTCGACCCGAGCAGACCCATCAGGGTGTCTGTTTGGCAGGGGCCTTAGGCTGAGGAGTGGATGCAGTCCTGCTCATCCCCCTTTTGCCTCTCCCTCTGAAGAACACCATCTGTGAAAAGGGAGAAGAGGCCTGTGCTTGGTAAAAAGGCCTATGAAAAGGCCTTCCCCTGCCCCTAGACTGCTGCCTTTGAGGAGTTGCCTGCCTCTCCTTGGCCTGAGCACTCCTATAAGTGGTTCTGTACTCGTCCATTTTCTTCATGTAATTCTCTGTCTGCTCCCCAAACAGAGAATTACCCACTACAGGAAAATCCATGGCCTTAGCCTGGGTGTCCTGTGAGAGGCTAGTACACCTGAGCCAAGCCATTCTCCGAAGAGCCACAGATGTAGCCATGGCTCTTGATGACACATCATTGGAGTCCACAGCAGCATGAAATTGTACTTTTGATGCCTCGATCCAATCAGCAGCCACCTCCTCCAGCTCCTTGGCTAGCTGGGGGGAGGCCTGTTTAGCTAGTGCCAGTACAGTGTCCCACCTGGACTTCTGGTACCTGGCTGTGTAGGCCATATAGTTTGATTGCCTGAGTCCTAAGGAAGATGCTATGTACTGCTTTTTTGCCATGGCATCAGTCTTCCTGGAGTCTTTGTCTTGGGGGTGTGATTCCAAGGGAATGTTTGCCTTGTCACAGGCAGCAGCCTGCACTACCCCAACATGACTGCATTGCTGGTATAAAAACTCCGTATCTGAGCCTGATAGTGTGTACCTCTTGTCCATCCTTCTGTCAACAGGAGGTACAGAATTGGGAGACTTCAGGATTTTTTGTGTCTGTTTCCCAAAGGATTTGTGAAGGGGAATAGACAGTCTCCTGGACCCTGGGATGTCCATCATTTCCACATAATCAGGCTCCTCCTGATCCTCTATTGCTTCATCCATAGGAAGCTGGAGGGTTTCAGCCACTTTTCTGTAAAACAGAAAATGGGAAGGGGACTACGAAAGCCTAGGAGTGGATATACCAGAAGGTCTGTCTGGGGAGATGTCAGGTTCCACAGGCACATCCAGACCCTCACTTACATCATCATCCTCAAATTCCCCTTCCTCTTCAAATTCCGGTTCATAAAAATCTTCAAGGGCATAATCTTGAACTGGGGGAACCAACCGAACCGAACCCCTGCCCGAAGGAGCCGATCAGTTGGAACCGGACAGAGCGATTCCACAATCTGAATTGCTCTGGCTGTCTCTTCGGCAGTTGGAACATGAATCTCTGGATGCAAACTGGTCGATTTATCTTTGCGTTTTCTTTTTGTCGGAACTGATCCCTCAAAATTGGCTCTCCTTTTGCCCGAAGAAGTATCGCCCTGATCAGAGGGCACTCCTTCTGGTTCGGTCGAAACCGAACTGGGCTGGCCATCCAGGTCAGCGGACTTCTCGGCCTCCTTTTCCCTCAGTCTACCTAATCTCTTCTCAAGGGTAGATTTGGGAAAGTTTTTACATATTTGGCAGTCTGAATCGAGGTGGTCAAACCCCAGACAATAAACACAGGTGGTGGGATCAGCCTTAGCAAAGACCTCCCCACACTCACTGCAGTGTTGAAACCCAGTGGGCCCGTTTTTTTTCTTGGGTTTCTCATACATGGCCAACTTAACCAAACTTACCCTATTTATGGCAACTGCCAAGCAAGACTCCCTTATCGGTTCCTAACCGTGTGACGGGTGTTGGAAAAAAACGTTCAAAACATGTTTTTTTTTAGAACCGATAAGGACCGGTAACCACACTCTAAAGTAAAACACAAGGATTCACTACAAATGATTGGTTCAGCCGAACCGATCTAACACTTTACAATTTCCACACAGAAAAACAGAACAAAACCTATCTAGTACTCACGGTACCACAGACAGAAACTGAACCGCCTATGCGGAAATAAATTCGGTAAAAACAGACAACTTAACCGAGACTTTAACCAACTTTCGAACCAAGCTGAAGGAGAAATCTCCAGAGCGACTGTTAGTGTTCAGTGAGGCGGAGTAAAGAATCTGATGGTTGGATTTCAAAGGGAAACGGAGGCCTCAACCGAGCTCGATCTCAGCATTCTATGCTCTGCATAGAAAGTGTAACCCTTTGTTCTCTGGGGCAGTTTAACGGCTGGGGCTAATTGCAATAGTCAGAATACAGCAAGACTTCATGTTGTTTGAAGGGCTACATGTCCAGGCACTTCCCAGTCCTGAAACAGATGGGGGAGCTTGTGCCCCATACTGGATCTACATGATCTCAACCAGTACTTGCGGAAGCCCATTTTCTGAATGGTAACTCTGAGCCAGATTATACCACCCCTGGAGCAAAACATGTGGTTTTACTCTCTGGACCTGCAGGATGCATTCTTCCACATTCCTGTCTGCAGGTCCCACCGCTGGTTCCTCCATTTCTGCGCAGAAGGAGTCCTGTACCAGTTCCAGGTCATGTCCTTTGGCTTCTCATCTGCACCCAGGGTCTTCACCAAATGAATGGCACTGGTGGCAGTTTACCTGTGGTGCCTATTGGTCAGAGTGTACCTCTGCCTGGATGACTGACTGATAGCCTGTCCATCCAGAGAGGCTGTGGTGAGATCCTCAGACCTGGCTTTCCAAACCTGCTGAGAGACGGACCTGTTGGTCACCCCAGACAAGTCTGAGCTAGTACAAGAGCAGATGATCACATTCATTGGGGAAGAACTAGACTCCCTGCAGGCCAAGGCCCACCTCCTGGTGGACCAGGTACAGGATCTTACCTCCTTTGCCTAATCATTTCAGGTTGGTCTCTTGCATCCTGCCTGGGATTTCCTATGGCCACTGGGGTACATGGCATCCTGCACCAGCATGATCCACTTGGTCTGTTGGCGGATGCACCACCTTCAGTGGGAGCTGACATCCATGGTCTTAGTGCCTAGGTCACTTGGACCAGTCAGTCACAGTGACCCATTTGATGCAGAACACCATCTAGAGTACTGCACACACATTGTGTAAGATCACTTTTGTTGTGATTATAATGAACTAGCATGCAGCAGACACTACACCCTGACCTTATGGGATAGAAGTGTACAAAAACAGCTGACAATACTAATGGAAACCTGGTTCGAGCCACATTAACATGAGTGATCCTTTATTTCAAATGTGGCAGAAAGCGGTAAAGCAGACTCAGAATGGGGAAAGAAGGGTATCACACAAGTCAGAGCTGTTTCATGGGTATATCATTGTTGTTCCCATGTCTAGTGTCTGCTTGCTTAGTCCCTTCTACATTAGCAGTTCTACTGTATTTTTCATATAAATCATGATTTTCAAGTAGTCTGTTTGCCCCCACTGTGTTGAATACTACAGATCTGGGCCAGATTTTCAAAGGTCCTGACATGGCCCAGAGACTTAAGGGCTGGAGTTTCAGCACAGCCCGGGACTAAATCCTACTCCACAGCAGCTGGTACAGACTGAAGTCTCCACACCTGCGGATTTCTGTATTTTTAGCCCACAGTGCTGTGGAAGATGGTACGCCTGGTTCCAGTAGGTGTACCATTTAGTCGCAGCTGCGATGAAAAACTTGCCGCAAGCTTCTGTAAATTGGAGAGCCAGTTGTAGACTGACTCCCACTTTGAGAATACCACGGCTATGGGGAAAACTGCGGCTCCACAAGTGGCGACCCACTTGCACCAGTTTTTTTCCCACAGCTGTGGGAATTTCAGGGGCTCAGAAAATCTAGCCTCAAGTTCCTGGCATGACTCCCTGGTGCAGGGAAAAATTCCCACACCTGTGAAAATGTTATTTGCAGCATGGAGTGCATGTGGAAAAAACAGCGGTTGCGCAAGAAGTCTTCCCTTGAGCAATTTCTTTTTTCAGCACATCCGCAGTTTTTCCACGTCTGAAAATCTGACCCTGGGTCTCTGACTGGGTATCTAATACCTTTAATATATGTTTATAAATAATGAGAACCAATCGGAACCCCCCGGTGATCCAGTTCTTCATAAGGGTCAGAACCCTTCCAGGTGCTGCCACCCCTAGACGATACCTGCAGTATGCAGAAGACTGGGATGATCCCCACTGCCTCCTTTTCTTCAGAGTGAACATCCAACCTCTCCTAAAAGCTTTTGCCCCTATTATTTTAGTGGCCTGGTGTTGCATCCTCTCAACTGAATATCTTGAAAATGTGTAATTGAATGTGGACGCTAGTTTAGAGCAGCTAAATATGCCCTCTGTGACTTGCCTAGTACTATGTTTATCACTGTTTTCTGCCATGGTCCTGGATAGGCAGCAGGTTTTCAAGCTGAAACCCCTGATGTGAAAAAAAATGGACACTTTTTGTTGTCTTCCCACACCCCCGTCACAAAGCCCTAGCTGTAGATGGGTGCATAGCAGTTACCCCTCAGGTAGTTTTTGGCCGCCCCCACCCGACAGTGTCCACATTGGTCCACTGGGGCCCTGCATAATATGCATGTTGGATATACCCTCTACCATTCCCTTTTCTTAGTGCACATAGAGCAAATTTCTGCAAGGTGCACACTCAAGTTGGAGGACATTGCTGAATGTTGTTATAGCTACAGTACAGAAGAGTGGGAGAGCAAGGCTGCATAAGAGACTCAAAGGGTGCTGATACAGCTTGAAAAGTACCAGGGAGAAATGAACGGTAGGACTCTCATGAATATTATACAAGGTAACGTTCTGACGCAAAATGTACTGGTTTCATATCCTATTGTCTCAGCACTGAAAAATTCATATCAAGGCAGTAAAATATAAGAAACAAAACTAGACCAAAGTGTGGAAAGAAGCTTCTGTTAAAACCTAGTAATGTTGAGATGGATAAGCAATTTTTTTTGTTTATAATATACTTGTCTTTCTATAGGAAAAGCAGAAGTTTCTGGGAAAAGATTACCTCACGGATGGTCCAGAAGGGAATAATATTCGGAAGACAAATGTTTCTCAGATTCGGATGGCCTATCGCTATGAAACCCTGTGCAATGAACTTAGCTTTCTAACTGCTGCAATGAAATCAGAAGAGAACAGTTCTCCAGCAGAGTAGCATGGAAGACCTTAGGAGCTTGTTATCTGTTACTTACTAGTGAGCAGTATTTGAATAATCCCCTCCTTGGCCAGTGTGGAATGAACATTATTGAAATGCACAGAAATTCCATGTACAGTACTTAACATGTGGTGTAGTGTAAAGCACTTATATTTACTTTTCTTAAATTCAAACATACTTGCTGTCAGTTGACATTCTGATTTTTTATCTACACCCCAGATATTGCACTTATATTACTCCTACTCCTTTGAACTCTCAGTCTGAGCTGAGCCATAAAATATATGATGTGTTTACACTACTGGATCTGCACCATTGCCAGTGGTGTAGAAGGGTTGCACCAGTGCAAATCCAGCAGTGTAAACAGCTGCCAGAGCATTATAAGCCACTCCATTAAGGCACAGAGCATTCCCTGTTGTGGTGGAAATGCATACCAGGTGTACTGGTGCAGGCATTTTTTGCAAGTGTGTAAACACGTTGCTTCACCTGCACCAGTGCAGTCCTGTGACACACCGTGCCACTTCCACTCATTAACCCGTCTGTCAATCAATGCTGGAAATGCACTCAAAATACAAGAGGGATATCAGGAATGCTGCACAACTCCAGCATATAAACACAAGAAGGCAGCGGTGGAACTGGAGAAGAGGGAGCCAATTCAGATGGCAACACTCCAGGAAAGCTGTGTAAAAACATGCCTATAGCCACCATCCTAGCCACCTCAAACACCAGTTGCTGATTGCCTTCAGCAGAAAATGTGGCACTCCTGCAGGGTGAGATTAAGATGTGGAAATCTGCCTTATCCAGCCAGCTCATGTAATCCAAGCATCCCTGACAATGCCTGGGATTCAAAATGCAGTCACTGCTCTCTGGCACAACTAGTGTACTGAGCCAGCTCGCAGTTTTAATAGAACCATCATAAAGCACCCCAGTGTTCTCACAAGTTGATGGCATCTAAGCAGGCACTATGCTAAAACAAACAGTTACTTTCAAAGATGAGCATGGAGTTTTCAGTTGTCTTCCAATGACGTGCATAAACATAGACTAAGATGTAGGACCAACAGAAATCTGCAGTTTCAGCTTCTCCAGTTGAAACTGACTGCAAACATTTTTTATAAGCCATAGTTCTTCCCTTCAAGACTCCAGAGTAGCTCCCATCCTAGTGGTGACCTCCCAGCCCCATCCCTGGCTATCTCCAGCACTTACCCCCATTTTCCCCATGGCAGGACCATTCGGCTGGGGGGAGCTCAATTGATGCAGCATCAGCAGTCAGGGTGGGGTTGGTCAGCCATAGTGGGCCCAAGAGTTGTGCTTGCCATTCAGCGTGCTCAGGGGAGTTTCTTCAATTTTTTTACTTCCTCTGCCCCTCTCCCCCCCCCCCGTCACCTAAGGAGCTGGCGCTAGGCATGGATGTGCACACACTGTATGCTGCATCAGCCCAGACAGTGTACTTTGCTGCCTGAGCGGGCCATGCTGCACCATCTGTGGTCACTCAGTTGGCAGTACTGTAGTGGACCAAAGCACCCAGCTCCCCCCTCTCCACAGAGGAGAGCATCCAATGGAATGCTCAATCCTTTACACCCTCACTGCTGCTGGCCTACCACTGCTGCAAGATCAGGTCGAAAAACTGGGTCACTGCGCAGCAAGCAGCAGTGATTCCGCTGTGCTACTGAGCTAGCAGGCTCTGCAAAGCTGATCAAACATATTAAGAATCGATGCAGCATCTTTCATACTTGAAGTACGTCAAAGCACTTGTAGTTTGTGCAGCTGGTAGTGTTTGGCCTGTCTGCTAACCCTTGAGGCAGCTTTTAAGAGTTTAACACTGTGCAAAGACTTAGGCAGTTGCCTTCAAATCTGTTTATCTTTTTACAGAGCAAGATTGCTAGCCAGATTACTGGGGTAATCCCTTATTCATTTTTGAAAACAACCATGGTATCTTTATCATCTGCCGTGACCACCACCAGACATAGATTAAAGAAACCTAAAGTAGGTTTGAGGTCCCGTCCAAAACACAGTACCTCCAATAAAACAGAACCCCACAATATCATACTACACTGTTACACCTGGTTCCACCGGGCGCAACATTTTTCCACAACTGTGGGGTAAAAGCATCCGCAAGCTGCTGTAAATAATGGAGCCAGTCATAAACCAGCTCCACCTTTGAGAATACCACAGCTGTGGGAAAAACTGTGGCTCTGCAAGTGACAAGCCACTTGTGCCAGTTTTTTCCCATGGCTGCGGGGTTCTCAGGGGCTCTGTGAATCTGGACCAATGTCTGCAGATTTTCACAAGCAACTACTGACACTTAAGAGTGACTTACTTTACAGAGCCTTGGCTAGCTACTAATAGAATAATAGACAAGAAATCATCAGTAACAAAGTTGTAACTCCATCTGTAATTCTGGTGGCATTATAAAACAGAAGAGCAATGCTTGAGTGATTTATGATGTTCCAATCCCAATACAAAACTACTGGACTTGCTACTGATAGTATCCTAGCTGTTATTTTCTTGGAATATGTGGAACTATCTGAAGATTCCGTCTCATAATACCATTGATCTGATGTAAAGGCAGTGGAATTCTATATTTCTGATGTCACATCAATTATATTATGGTATTTGAATGTCCATGTTACTCTATGTGAAACCATGGCTATCCATATAGTATGGTTTATAAAATGGGTTGAAAAATGTTCTGCTTCCTGATTGGCTAAATAAGTTTGAAACATAGACCTGAGTACAGGCAAAAAAGCCCAAAGATCTATCTAGTCTGCTCTGATCCTACCAACTTACACCACAGCCTATCAATGGGTGGTCATAGTCTGAGTCCCCTGTTAGCAGCTCAGTAAAGTTAGTAGCTTTATCTTCCTCACTTCCCCTGCTCCCACTGCTATTCACCTGCCCAACCTGATTTGAATCTGCTCACCCTCTTTGAGTTAACTCTTTTCCTTGGCAAGCTGTTCCACTTGTTCACCATTCTCTCCATAAAGAACTTCCTTGTGTCTCTCTGGAACTAACGCAAACAAATCTGTACCCATGTCCTCTGGTGTAGGTCCGTTTGCTGTGCTTGAACAATTATCAACAATGTACTGTTAATTCCACTGAAGCACTTAAATGTTCCTATCATGGCTCCCCTTTTTCTTCTGGCCTCAAGCAAGTACAGCTTCAGTTTACACAACCTTTCCTCATAACCCCTTCCCTGCATATCATGTATCACATTGGTACTGTTTCCAGTTATGTCTCTTTTTTAATTGAGGGTTCCAACACACACTGTACTCTAGATGTGGCCTTACCAGCTATCTGTGGAGGGGTGGAATCATATCCTAGCATTCCCAGTTACTTTCTCTTTCCCCTTTTGTGTCATAAGAACAATTTGGGTATCACATACTTACTGTTATAAAAATGTAAACCCTTTATATATTTTATTTCTTTGCACTTTGAGTAAAAAAGTCCATGTTTTATAAAGCACTCTAGGTACTATTTTCAATTAGTTGGAAAAAGAAAAGATAACCTGTGAACACTTTGATATCTGCTGATCCAGCTTCATAATTAGATGTGAAAAAGAAACTGAAAACAGTCACAGTACTGGAATGTTGCTCCATTACTTTACAGTACATGTTCAGTACTTCAGAGTGTCCTCTCTATAACAACACTACCCCTTGACAAAGAGGCAGGGTGCCTCAAAGTGCTAGGATAGAGTCTGTGGTTTAATGTAGCAAAAAATAATCACTTCTGCAAAGAAAACTAATTTGTGTGTTTTCAGTTTTTTGTTATGTAGAATCACCCTCTGCCTTCTACTGGCGAATCCCTTGCCAATGCAGGCTAGCATCCTGTTGGTCTTAGCATATGCCTTATTGCAGTGGACTGTTTTGATGTGCTCACTAATGACTACCCAGTGGTCCATCTTCTCCATTATTTTGTACACTCCAACACCTCCTATCCGATATTCTTTTTCGGAGTTCTTTTACCAATATACATAACCTTACATTTTTTGTATTAAATTTCCATTGCCAGATTGTGAACCATTTTTCAGCCTTTGCAGGTCCCTTCCCATTACTCTAATCCTTTCCTCTCTGTCCACCCTACCACATATTTTGGTGTCATCTGCAAATTAAGCTAATCTTTCCCAGTATGCCCCTTCCTATGTCTCAAACATACTGAAAGTACAAGTCCTAGAACTGAACCCTGTGGCACACCATTCATGACCATCTGATCCCAGAGTATGTCCAATTTATCATAACTGTCTGTGTCCTCACCCTCAGTCAATTGTTTTTCCAATCTGACACACTTTCCTCATTTCTAGGTCACTCAGCTTCTTTACAAGCCTCCTGTTTAACACGGAATTGAATTTCATGTGAAGTCCAAGTAGAGGATGTCCACAGCTTTGACCTGTGTCCAGTGTCTGGGCACAGTTAAAAAAGTTGATGAGGTTTGTCAGGCACAACCTCCAGTTTACAAAATCATGCTGCCTTTTATAATGTAGGTCATTAGCTTCAAGGAATTCCATTAGCTGTTCATTGCTGATGGAGTCAAGCAACTTGCCTGTTATAGAGGTCGTACTAACTGGCCTGTTGTTTCCTTGGTCCACCTTATCCCCACCCTTGTGTAGAGGGGCTATGTGTGCCACTCTCCAGTCTTCCAGGACCATGCCTGTGGCTACAGAGCAATTATACATCTGCCAATGGCTATGGCAGTGCCCCTCCCACTTCTCTTATTACTCTGGGGTGAAAATAGTCTGGCCCAGGTGTCTTGTTTACCTTTAACCCATAGCAAGTTCTAAGGCCTATATATTAATCCCCATGAAATGCACTGGATGGAATGAGTTCAGGCAGTGGTATTTGAAATGTGGACAACTCACATACAAAATTCATACCCACTTTACTCATTTCTAATTGTTAGCACAAACACAGACAGCTGCTGCCTTGACTCATTGAAAACATCAAATGATGCAATAAAAGTAAAACTCCCTTAAAATTAAAAATAAATAAACATTCATTCCTCTTATGAGACCCTCCTTATACACGTGAACAGATAAAAAATGTAGTATTCAGTCCTACTTCCTAATGTTTCTTTGGCAACCATGAAAAATTCCCCTTTTCCTCAATAACAGCTTTCCACTACAACCTCAGCTGCTTGCCCTGATACAGATAAAATGTAGACCTTGGTTACACACAAGGTATTCTGTTGTGTGTGGAAGTGTGAGCATTCTGCCAGAGGAATGGTACCAAAGTTTGAATTCCTGTATTCCATGGTTAACAAAGAAATGCCAGACAGCCAATCCCCCACCAGCCACACACATATCACTGCGACTTAAAAAAATCAAACAGGCCGACCGCTACATTACCTCCACTCACTTACCAACCACGGGAAATTAAAAGAAAAACACTAAAATTAAAATACTGTCTACTCGCAATATACCATGAAACGGTGTGAGTGATGGCCAGATTTATCCACACATGGTGTGGTTTCCTCACTCGGCTAGCAGCCTCATGAGCAAACCACCACACCAGGTGTGGGGTAAATACTGCCATCACCCACACTATCTCATGGTATGTTACTTAATTCTGTGTACTGAATGAGTGAAAAGACAGATGAGGGACAGGTGTTGAGGGACTTCTTTGCCTGTTTTCAATATAAAAGCTTTCATTTTTTTTTAATTGTGTCTCAGTTTACCCATTTTATAAATGTAACAAAACACTCCACATCACAATATCATTTTTACTTTACGTGTAATGATTTTTGAGGTATAGGAAACACATCCTTTACCAGACGAGGTAGTGGTCAGTGTGAGAATACACATGTCATGGTATTCTGAAAGGTATGAAATAGGAAAATATATGTTGCCTGTCATACCACTTGACAAGTTGTCTTCTTGTTGCAAAATTGGGAAACTGGGTCTACAGTTGCTAAGAGCTTGAGCGTTGTGCTGCTACTGTTTAGTAATTTATTTAAGAAAAACCATTTCCTGAATGAGGAAGCAAATGTCTCCTGGGATGTTGATAAGCATTGTGACCTTAAATCATGGTACAGAGTCACCTATTGTTTTTAAATGTAATCCAAAGACACGTTATTTTTGAAATGTCTGTGAATCATAGCAAAAACAGCATTAATAACTGTAAAACAAAAAACCCATTGCAGAGTTATGGGATAAGGTATATGCTAATAGCACACAGGGTGCAACACTACATTTAAAAAAAAAAGCACAGAGTTACATATACAGTATGCCTCTTAATACTCTGCATCACGGGTAATATATGTAACCACCATGAGGTCAACTATCCTGTGATGATGGTTTCAAAGGTCATTGTGAGCTCACAGCAATATTAATACTGGTCTGATTGTGGTAGGTAGCACTCCGTATCTACTGTATGCAGCATGGCAGATATGTTTACAAGGTGCACGCTCCTGTTCATAGTGGTTCTGGCTACTATACTACAGCATGGATAGGGTCAATAAACTTCTCTCCTCAGACAATGGGCCCATATCTTTACTACTGTCTTGTTACTGGGAAATGTAAGTATGTTTAATAAAGTGTCATGGCATTGCTATTCCTTCAGAAGGTGCTCAAAGTGTAAAACCAATGGTGCAACAAGTATTTGGGTTCATTTGCTGTATGAGCAATGTCCATTTATCAAATCGAAGAAATGAGATTGTGAACTGATAACTGGGATGTAATTCTACATTCTGATTTGTTAAGGAATTTGTCCTTCTGTATTAAAGCAGCAGTGTATGATGGCAGTGAAATTTTTGACATATACTTTTTCATCCAATTTGGGATTGCCCCTTACATAGAAACATGGGATTTGACAGCATATAATGACCACTCATCCCATCCAGTCTGCCCATTCTAGGACCTGAGAGCAATCATATCTGATGACCTAAAGGTTACTAAACAATGTGAGAAGGCTGTGAGGAGAGCCAGTGGAATGTTGGGATGCATAGGGAGCGGTATCTCCAGCAGAAGGAAGGAGGTGGTGATGCCACTGTATAGAACATTGGTGAGACCTCATCTAGAGCACTGTGTCCAGTTCTGTAGGCTGCATCTCCGGAAGGACATACAGCAGAAATGGTCCAGAGAAGGGTGACAAAAATGGTGCAGGGGCTGCAACAAAAGTCATATGAGGGGAGACTGGAGGATCATCTCAATATGTATTCCTTGGAGGAGAGGAGAGGGGATATGATAGGGATTTTCAGATTCCTCAAGGGTGTAAATAAGGTATGAGAGAGCAGCATCTTTAAAAAAAAAAGTGTTCAAAAACAAGGGGTCATGATATGAAGATAGAGGGGGTAGACGTAGGAGTAATGTGGGAAAGTATATATTTTTTCACAGAAAGGGTGGTGGATCCATGGAACAGTCTCCTGGCAGAGGTTGTAGGGGTAAAAATGGTAGGGGAATTCAAAAATGCATGGGACAGACATAGAGGAACTCTAATGATAGGAAAGAGAGGATAAGCCGCAGATCCTTGGATCTGTGGTATATGGAACAGGTAGTGAAAAATGAGCAGACTAGGTGT
Source organism: Neoceratodus forsteri (assembly GCA_016271365.2). Lineage (NCBI taxonomy): Eukaryota > Metazoa > Chordata > Ceratodontiformes > Ceratodontidae > Neoceratodus > Neoceratodus forsteri. The sequence goes on from CM028133.1 coordinate 785,132,852, forward strand.
TCCAGGAATCCATCACTCTTTCTGTGTAGAAGTACTTCCTCAAGTTTTCCTGAATCTAGCCCCCTCCCTCCAGCTTCATAGCATGCCCCCTTGTTCTTAATCTTTTTTCTGAAAAATACTACTCTCCTGTACTTTATTTACCCCCATGAGGTATTTGAAGGTCTCTATAATATCTCACCTCTCCTTTTCTTCCAGGGTGGACATATTGAGGTCCTTTAGTCTCTCATCGTAGGACTTTTGGTGCAGACCTTGCACCATTTTAGTTGCCCTCTCTTGACTGCCTCCATTCTATGTTCTTCCAGAGATGTGGTCTCCAGAATTGGGATGCAGCACTCAAGGTGGTATCTTACCAACAATCTATACAGGGGCATCACCACCTCTCTCTTTATGCTAGTGATACCCCTGCCTATGCACCTCAGCATCCCACTAGCCCTTGCAACTGATTTGTCACACTGCCTGGCCACTTTTAGGTCACCTGATATGATTACCCCCAGGTCTCTTTCCTGCTTGGTGGTCATCAATACCACTCCCCCCCACCCCATTTTGTACTCTGCCTCAGGTTTCTGTGCCCTAAGTGCATTATTTTACACTTTTTTGTATTGAAACTCAGCTGCCATGCCCCCGACCACTCCTCAAGTTTTCTCAAGTCTCTGCTCACCTTTATTTCCCGAGTTATATGATACCCTTCTTTCGCCATTTTGCGTCTGCTTTGGCATTTTTTTCACATTTTTAAATAATAAAAGGAGTGCTTCTTTTAATATGGCTTGAACCAGGTTTTCATCGGTATTCACAGCTGTTTTTGTACACTTCCCTCATATGGTCACGGAACAATATCTGCTTTTTGCTAGTTCACTTGAAAAAATTACTCACCTTAGCAATGTTGTTTCTTCTAATGGAGTCTTGCTATATTATGACTATTGCAGTTTGTCCCAGCCTTAGAACTGCTCCGGAGGTGAAAGAGTTAACTTCCATGCAGAGCATGGAGCTTAGAGTGCGAGCTCGGTTCAGAAGCCCTGTTAGGCTGGTTTCAAACCGAAACCGTCAGATCTTTACGAGCAAAAACTCACTAAGGTTCTGTATGGAAGTTGTAACCTACACTAGCCAACTGGACACTAATATATTAACACATTTTTCCTGGCCCCAACACAAAGACTCAAGTCAGTGGACCAGAAAAATAAGATAAAATAACTAAATAAACACAACACCCAAACATGAAAGAGGGCATCAATAAATGCCAACAGAGGACTACCACCCCATACCCAAAGTAGGAGTTCTGAGAGGGGCGGCTGGGAGAGGTCATATATAGAAGACTCCATTAGAAGAAACAACATTACTAAGGGGTGAGTAATTTTTCTTCAAACAACATGAAGTCTTGCTATATTATGACTATACAAACTACACAGCAGTACCTCCATGGAGGAGGACAGAACCTACTTAGGGGAATAGGCTCTGAAGCACGCTGTGCCAAAGCAGAGCATCCCTCCTGGCCTGAATATCCCAGGAGTAATGCTTGGTGAAAGTGTGTACTGTCTTCCAAGTAGCTGCCTGACATATCTCCAAGATAGGGATGTCTCTAGCAGCAGCTAGAGATCCAGCTGTACCTCTGGTAGAGTGAGCCCTCAGGCCTGAGGGGGAACCTTACCCAGCTTTTGATAGCAAGAGTGGATACAAGAAGCCGATCCACCTGGCAATGGATCTCTTAGTGGCAGGTCTCCCTTTTCCCAACCTCACCATAAGTGAGAAACAGTTAGGAGAGTCAAAACTCCTGTGACCTTAGTGCTCTATGTAGTAACTAGGGTGCCTCTTAACATCTAAGCTGTGCAGCCTCCTCTCACCAGAGGAGGAATGGTCAGTGAAGAACACTGGCAGTGAAATAGATTGGTTAAGGTGGAAATCTGAAACCACCTTAGGCAAAAACTTCCTGTTAGTCCTGAGGACTACTTTATCCCTGTGAAAGGAAATAAAGTCAGTTTCTACTGATAAAGCCTGTAACTCACTTATACGCCTGGCAGAAGTGATGGCTACCAGAAATACAGTTTTCCAAGTCAAATACTTAAGCTCTGCCGAAGACAGAGGCTCAAAGGGGGGTTGCATTAGCTGAGCAATGCATACATTAAGATCCCAAGCCGGGCAGGGTCCTGAATGGAGGATTGGTGTGAAGCAATCCTTTAAAAACTTGGAAAATACAGGATGAGCAGAAAGAAGAGGGCTTCCTGCTGAAATGAAGGCAGAGACAGCAGCCAAGTGCACTTTCAGGGTGGCTGGTCTCAGTCCCAAAGAATTAAGATGGACCATGTAGTCCAATACAGTGGGTAGATCAGCAGATTCTGGGGAAACATGCTTCCCAGAACACCATATGGAAAACCTTTTCCACTTGGAGTTATAGGTAGCCCTGGTGGAAGGCTTCCTAGCAGCCTTCAGGATTTCGAGAACACTTTGAGAAAGTTGCAAATCAGCAAACTCTAACTGCTCAAGAGCCAAGCCTTGAGGTTGAGGGATTTGAGATTCGGATACCAAACTCTCCCCTGAGCACAGGTTAACAGATTGTGGTTCCTGGGGAGACACAGGGGAAGATGGACTGCTAAGGACAGAAGGAATGGGTACCAGGGCTGCCTGGCCCAGTCTGGAGCAATCAGGATCATTTTGCAGGACTGAGACCTGATTTTGACTAGTACTTTGAACAGGAGAGGGAAGGGGAAGGCATAAAGAAACTTCCCTTCCCAATCGAGGAGAAAGGCATCCAGGGGAACTGAGCCCAACACTGGGGGCCTGCAACAAAACAGTGGAAGTTGATGATTGTCTGGGGCTGCGAAAATATCTATCTGAGGAGTGCCCCATCTGGCAAACACTATGCCCAGTACTAGGGATCAGTGACCATTCGTGATGGCCCTGGAAATCCTGCTGAGAGCATCTGCCAGGACATTGTCCTTGCCTGGGAGGTGAACTGCTATGAGGGAAGTGTTCAGGAGTAAGCCAGAGACCACACTCTTCATGCCTCGGTGCACAAGGCTGAAGACCGAGTGCCCCTTGTTTGTTGATGTACCACATTGTAGTGGTGTTGTCTGTTCTGACCTGTACCACCTTGTTCTGAACAGATGCAGAAAACCTGAAGTGCTAGAAAACAGCTCTGAGTTCCAACAGATTGATGTGGAGCAGAGATTCCTGAGGGACCATAATCCCTGGGTGGAGAGGTCGCCCATGTGAGCTCCCCCATCCCAAAGAGGATGCATCTGTAGTAAGGGTCAAGGAATGGGACAGAGGGATGAAAGGCACCCCTGTCTCAGATTGCTCTGATCCTGCCACCACTGAAGGGCCTGGATCAGAGTTCAAGTCACTGGGATTAACTTGGATAGAGGATCTCTTCTTTGAGACCAGAAAGCTCTCAAATGGAACTGAATGTCCCTCATTTGAAATCTTGCTCCTTGCACCACAACTGTGGAGGCAGCCATGTGCCCTAGGAGCTGCAGGAAATGCCTTGCTGGTCGGAGACCTGCAGAGTGAAGGAGGCCAGGGCCACTAAGGTCCTTACCCTTTCCAAGGGAAGGAAGGCTCTGGCCTGCTTTGTGTCCAGTTCTGTGCCTATAAAGGTGAGTACTGGACAGGTTCCAAAACTGACTTTGGAAGATTGAGAAGAAATCCCAGAGAGGTAAGCAGCTGCTGGGTCAACTAGCAGGTGTGATTTGACCTGGTCTGGAGACTGACCCACAATGAGCCAGTCATCCAGGTAGGGAAAAATGGCAATCTTTGCCTTCTTAGGTGGCGACTGCTACTGCCAGACATTTTGTGAACACCCTTGGGGCAGAAGTGAGGCTGAAGGCGTTGCTCTGAACTGATAATGGCCTGAGGGCAGTTCGAATCTGAGGTACTTTCGATGGGAGCTTCTGATAAGAACATGGAAGTAGGCATCCTTGAGGTCCAGGGAGGCTAGCCAGTCCCCTGGCCTTAGGGAGGGTAAAATCATTCCCAGTGTCACCATTTTGAACTTTGGCTTTAAAAGGTGCTTGTTTAGATATCTTAGATCCAGGATAGGCCGCCACTCTCCTGTCTTTTTTGGGGTAAGGAAGTACCTGGAGTACAGACCCTTGCCCTGGTGAAGGGGAGAAACCTTTTCTACAGCTCTGAGAGCCAAGAGGGTTGAGACTTCTGTTTCCAAAGCAAGAGTCTCTAAAGGGTTTGTAGGTGGAAAAGATCTGGCTCTCATCTTTGGAAATTTCTTGAAGCTGAGAACTAGACCTGGCTCACTACTTCCAGGACCCACCTGTCTGAAGTTAAGACTGCCAGTCCTGGGCCAGTGAGCCAACCTGCCTCAACAGGTAGTGTGGAGAGCCGACCCTGGGCATCCCATCAGGTGCCTGTTTGGCAGGGGCTTTAGGCTGAGGGGTGGAGCAGGCCTGCTCGAACCCCGTCTGCCTCTCCCTCTGAAGAACCCCCTCTGTACATAGGCTGAGGCGGAGGCCTGGGTCTGGTAAAAGGCCTGTGAAAGGCCTACCCCTACCCTAGGGGCTGCCTCTGAGGAGTGGCTTGCCGTTCCTTGGCTTGTGCACTCCTGTAAGTGGTTCTATATTCATCCATTTCTTCATATAATTCTCTGTCTGCTCCCCAACAGAGAATTTCCCACCATAGGAAAATCCATAGCCTTAGACTGGGTATCCTGTGACAAGGTAGTACACCTGAGCTAGGCCAATCTCCGAAAAGCCACAGATGTAGCCATGACTCTAGAGGATACATAGTTAGAATCCACTGCAGCATGGAATTGCACCTAGATGCCTCAATACCATCAAGAGCCACCTGCTCCAGCTCCTTTGTGAAGCTGGCTAGGACCCGTTTGCTAAGGCCATAACAGTATCCCATCTAGATTTCTGGTATCTTGCAACATAAGCCATATAGTTACCTTGTCTGAGTCCCAAGGATGCTGCCATGTATTGTTTTTTGGCCATGGCATCAATCTTCCTGGAATCCTTGTCAGGAGGATGTGAAGCCAGTGGAATATTAGCTTTATCACAGGCTGCAGCCTGAACTACCCCAAAATGACTGCATTGCTGTGAAAGAAAATCTGTATCAGGACCTGACAAAGTGTACCTCCTGTCCATCTTTTTATCCACAGGAGGCACAGAATTAGGAGCTTTTAAAATTTTTGTTTGTTTTCTAAAAGATTTATGTAAAGGGATGGACAACCTCCTGGACTCTGGGATATCCATCATCTCCACATAGTCAGGCTCCTCTTGCTCATCCAAAGCCTCCTCTAAGGGAAGCTGGAGGGTCTCAGCAACTTTTTTATAAAACAAAAAATGAGAAGGGGACTCAGAAAGCCTAGGGGGAGACTCACCTGGAGGTCTGTCTGGGAGATGTCCGGTTCAATGGGCACATCCAGACTTTCAAAGTCACATTCACACTGATCATAATCCTCATCCCCCTCCTCTGGTTCATAGAACTCTTCTATATCATAATCCTGAACCACTGGAACCGGCCGAACCGACCTTTTGCCAGACAGTGGCGGTTCGGAGGGAACTGGGGACAGGGACTGGACAATCTGTATTGCCCTGGCTATCTCTGCAGCAGTTGGAGAAGGAATTTTGGACTCCAAACCTGCTGATTTTTTAGATTTCTTTGCTGGAACTGGCTCCTCAGAGCCAGCTTTTCGTTTGCCCGAGGAAGTCTCCGCCCTGGTCAGAGGCACTCCCCTCCGGTTCGGTTGGCAACCGAACCGGGCTGGCCATCGGGTCAGCGGACTTTTGGCCTCTTGTTCCTGAGCCTGCCCACTCTCTTGTCCAGGGTGGCTGCAGGAAATTTTACAAATCTGGCAGTCTGAACTGAGGTGGTCAAACCCCAGACAATAGACACATGTAGTGTGTGGGTCAGCCTTGGCAAAGGCTTCCCCACAGACACTACAGTGTTGAAACCCAGTGGGCCCGGTTTTTCTTTTGGGTTTCTCAGACATGATGCCAGCCTAACCAACAAACTTGCCCTTTTAATGGCAGTGCCAGGCAAGACACCCTTATCGGTTCCAAACCGTGTCACGGGTCGTGGAAAAAACCGTAATGAAATCCGTTGTTTTTAGAACCGATAAGAACTGGGAACCGCACTCTAAGAAGCCTTAAAAGGCTTTAAACTTATATTTTAATACAATTCGATCGGTTCAACCAAACCGATAACACTTTACAAGTTCCACACAGAAAAAACCCTATCTATTACTTACGATTACCATAGACAGAGCCTGAACCGATCGGTTTTGCGGTTAAAATAATTAAATCGCGGTTAAATTAAACTGAGAAATAGCGCTTTAAGCTGAAGAAATGAACTGAGCAACAGGAGGAATCTCCGGAGCGACTGTTCAGTGAGGCGGAGTAAAGAATCTGACGGTTTTGGTTTGAAACCAGCCTAACAGGGCTTCTGAACCGAGCTCGCGCTCTAAGCTCCATGCTCTGCATGGAAGTTAACTGTTTCACCTCCGGAGCAGTTCTAAGGCTGGGACAAACTGCAATAGTCATAATATAGCAAGACTTCATGTTGTTTGAAGAGTCAAAAGAAAAATGATCTTAAACAATGGGTGTTCAAAAACAGAAAAGAATACTGATGAAAACCCAGTCCAAGCCATATTAAAAGGAGAGCTCCTTTTACTATTGCAACTTTAAAAAAAAAAAAAGTGAAGTAGATACAAAATGTGGAAAAAGGGAGCTGGCCTGGTGGTGCTGAGGGTTGAGGTGCTGGATGCCACACCTCACGCCACGCCGGTGACCCATGTTCAGGAACGAACTCTGGTTACTCTGGGGTTGGCAGGGAGAGGAAGGATTGAGCATCCTTCCTCGGGGGGAGGGGGGTTCGCACAGTATGCTGCACACTAACACCCAGCGGTGGCTGGGTGTTAGCACAGGCACGCCACCAAGAATGGGTAGGACGGTGGAGCCAGACACTCTGCCCATTGCACGGCAGTGGGCCCGGGGGCAAAACTGCAAAATCGGGACCCGACAGGGTCTTTGATGACGAGTTCCTCTGAGGGAGAGACCAGAGCTCCCTGTCGGCATCCCACAAAAAAAAATGTGGAAAAAGGGTACCACATAAATTAGGAGACACATGGCAATATAAAATAGAATACAAACGTGTAGGTCAAACTTTTCACCACTATCATACACTGCTTCTTTAACATATGAATGATTAATAGAAATTCAACATTCACTGCCTCTAACTGATTGCAGAGAAACAGCAGCTCTTCTGAACAACATGGGGTGATCACCTTTCAGAAAAAAACAGGATTCAATATGTATCCTGTAATATGTTTGTGTAATCAATACAAAGAGGGTTTTCTACCAGGGATAGGGAAGCTTTTACATTGGCAAAGCAAGTAGCCATCTATAAGTTGAAAGGTGAGATGGGGAGCCACATCACTGTCTCCACGTTACACTTGGCAAGAGCACCTTGAACTTGAAAACACTTGCAAATGTATTGTTGAGATTTCTCTCACTTAGGGGTAAGGGAGTTTAGCTCAAGTATCTTCTTTGTCTTAGTATCATGATAGGTTTTGGAAGAACAGTGATCTGATCTCTCCTTATACTGTAAATTATATGTTTGGCCTTACATTAGACACACCTAGCATATATATATACACACACATAATTGTATTATTAGAACATCTAAGCACGTCAAAAAAAATCATGATTTTTTGAAGTGCTTTGATGTTCTAATACAATATTTTATTGGTGCTGTTCTTATTTATATGATTGTCACTGCTAAACATTTATTGTGCTTGTTTAGACACTTTTATTGGGATTCAGAAAAGAATGGTTGGCTAGTTACCTTTTTAAAAAGTTAACTCCTGTAACATTTGTTCAGTGAAAATGGAGTGTCAATGTGATGTCATTATGTCACATGATGTGTTTTATATAGCTCTGTGCTAGGTGTGTTAAGTCCTCAGCCTTTGATAAAGAACACATTCGTCTGAAATATGTCAGGCAGGACAGGTTGTCTGCTTATCTGTTCACAAATGAATTATGGAATAAGCAGCATCAAGCTTGGGCATCCCTTTTATGAGGTTTGTGAGTGCTCAGAATTTTTTGGTATGTATGTATGTTTGTAGTTCCAGAGCACCACTATTCCTAGTGCGCACTTTTTCTCCTTTTTTATGTTTGACCTTACCATGAACTGTAGAAACAGAATAATGAAATGGGCATAACATACATAAAAATCTAATAAAGTTAAATAAAATATGGATGAGTTGTCATTGTAACGGGTACACTCTGAGTTTATGATTCCTACATTGGAAGGCATTGTTGTGGAGACAACACCCTTCTTATTTAGACTGCTCAGTTGTGTGCCTCATAAAGCAATATGCCCATGTGCACATATAAACTATCCTTCACTGTAGCAGTGTCCTTTGTGTTTTCCCCCAAGTGCCTTACAGTTTGTGCTGCGCAAGTATCTTCCAGTGGTTAGTTATTTAAATCGCAAGCAAGTAGTAGAAGTTTATTGTTCATGATAATTCTTATTGCAATATTAGAAATGTAAAAAAAAAACAGCATGCCAAGTCTATAAATACACTTCTAAAAACATATCCTTTATGTACAAACATTCACATGTAAATTGGGAGTGGAATATAGTTCCTTTTCTTGTACTTCATATAAATAATTCCCTGAAAGGTATTGGTAGAGGTCTTAAAAAAGTTTATCGTTGACTGTATTCCGGCAAACATGAAATGCCTGTACTCTCAGTTGGGAGACTAAAAAATGTAGTTTAAAATAACCTTTTGTCCAGCAAGCCTGGGCTGGCAGTGTAGGCTAGAGGTTAGTGTAACAAGCTGTGAATGAGCTCGGTATGGCCAGCAGACCTGGGTTTGGATTCCTATAGCCTACACTTGCATACTGTATGACCCTGAGCAAGTCACTTAACCTCCCCAGGCCTCCTGGGTTTTGGAAAAAGGCACTTTTGCCTAGTGCGCCTTACACGGTTACCAAAAGTATAAAAACAAATATATGTATATTACCTGGATTTGGGGAAAAAAAAGAGAGATTCACTAACTCAAGAAAAAGTACTTTAAACAATTTAAGACACATGTAAGGCCACATATGGACAACTGAACTCCTTTTTGTAGCCTTTATTTGAAGAGAGACAGGGAAATGCTGGAGAGGGTGCAGTGAAGGGCGACGCTGATTCCAAATTTAAGGATTACATACGAGCAAAGGATGGCACAATTTGGGCTTTTTAAATTGGATGACAGAAAATTTAGAGGAGATATGTTACAACTATATAAAATTCTGGGAGACAATGAATTGATGACTGAAAGTGGCATACAGTATATAGACATGATGAGATTTAAGACCATACAAGAGGCAACTTAAACAGGAGCATGTACATATGAATATTAGGAAGGAATTCTTTATGCAGAGTGGTGAGGATATGGAATGGTTTGCCAAGGGAGGTGGTGGACGCAGAGTCATTTTAGAGTTTTAAAACAAAGTTTGATGAATACATAATTGGGAACAGGGGATTAGCTATGCCTACTGGGAGTGGGAGACACTACACATTGGGCAAAAGCCTTCTTTCTAACAAAACCAAGTATTGTACCACATATATTATATAGTTGCACACCAACTCAGTACCAAGGATGCCTGTATCCCTTTTATCCTAGTGAAACTGGGAGGATTACTGCTATCACATAAAGCTCAATATTGAGCTGAAAGTGGCCCAAAAACGATGCCAAAGAAGGCCCGTACCTATTCTTCAAGATCAGAATGCATTCTAACAGTATCACAGAACAGGACAGCATTTTTTATTTATTGCTCTTAAAAAATACGTCATGCTATATATTGTAGCATGGTCAATGACTGCATTTGTTTTATGCCTAGGTGTTTAGGTGATAACCAGGTCTTCAACAATAAATGTGCAAGGTAAATCTCTCTTTCTCTGCTACATTTTGGGCAGATGTAATAGCAAGTGTGATAAAATTTCAGGCAGCTTATGCTCACAGCTACATGTTAGGTCATCAGTTTTTTAGCATACTGAATCTTTGTTTCTTCATATTAAAAAGCAGATGCAAGAGAAAAGTACAGTTACGTAAGAACTTACCGTAACAGTAGATCTTCAAGAGGAGCTCTTGCAGCAGGTAATACCATTAGGACTGAAGCCGTCAGGTGTCAGAACTAGTGGTGGGTGAAGTGGGCTCAATCCACTCCGCAAAGCGTTTCGCGGAGCACAGGCGGATTCGCGGAGTGCTCCGCAACGCGAAGCGGAGTACTTCGCGTTATAATGAGGAATGCGAAGTGCATTGAAAACAGCAACTTCGCATTACTCCGCCTCCACTGGTCACCACTCTTTCAATTTTAAGGTGAAGTACATTGGTGGCAGTTCACTTCGCCTCACTGCACCTTGTTTTTGAGCTTCGAAGGTGGATTTTATTTATTTATTTGCTTTTGTTAACCAGGTAAGCACACTAGACAACCAAGTGCCTATTTTCAGGTGCGACCCAGGAGATTACAAAGTACATTCAAGAACATCAGGCATAGCATGGTCCATACAAGAACACCAGGTGTTTATATTACAAGCAGAAGGTAGATAACAGCATGGTACAATCATGGAAGGCAGTAATCAACATACTGGGGCAGAAACGCCCCTGAAGGATAGGAGTAGCAGGTAAAACAACTAGTCACAATTTGAGTTAGAGAGACCTAGGAAAAACATGAAGACAGAACAGTACATGTACACAATTCATGAGTGATAGGTACAAAAATGGACCCAACACAATCAATTCTTCTAATAGCTGCGAGCTCGCCATTGGATAAGATGCATACAGTAACAGGAGACCCGTCACCTAAGCAGTCAAGTTGGGTTGGCTAAACTCTGTTCAGGAAGAACAGGGTGGGTAAGAAAGGGAGAAGAGTGGCTCTTTATGTGAGGGATAGTATAAAAGTAACAGAGATACAGGGAGCACGGGGGGGCCGGAGGTACAGTAGGTTACCCTAGAGACAGGGAATGGAGCCACTGTTCACACTGGTGTGATCTACAAACCTCCATCCCATCTTACACCCAGCAGGTGCATGGGCTGCAAGGCTAAGTTGCATTTTTCATCCCTTATTACAGGGATATGTAGGCTATCTCATTATTTTTCTTGTAATAAATTTATTTAAAGGAAAACACAAGAAACCCCAGAGAGTACAGCAGCTGTGATTCATGGGAGTTCAGGTCACATGGGCTCTATATAGATCTGCATAGCCTGTCGGGCTGACAGCGGTCCACTGGACCACCAGGGATATCGGATTCTATTATTTCATACCAATGCCCGTGATCGGGCATGGGGGTGGCGGCGGGTGGGATGCTGCCGCTGCCACTGACTTGGGGGAGGCGGGGTGGTGAGGATCAGTGGGCGGGTGGGAGGGGTCCTGCTGGACCACCAGGGTGTAAGGAATCATACCTTACGGAAGCCCGCGATCGGGCTGACAGTGGTCCACTGAACCACCAGGGTAAAGGAATCTTCTTTTATTTTACTTAGGCCCGCGATCGGGCTGACAGTGGTCCACTGGACCACCAGGGAAAAGGAATCTTCTTTTATTTTACTTAAGCCCATGATCAGGCTGACAGCGGTCCACTGGACCACCAGGGAAAAGGAATCTTCTTTTATTTTACTTAAGCCCACGATCGGGCTGACAGCGATCCACTGGACCACCAGGGAAAAGGAATCTTCTTTTATTTTACTTAAGCCCACGATCGGGCTGACAGCGATCCACTGGACCACCAGGGATATCGATTCTATTATTTCATACCAATACCCGCGATGGCATTGAAGCCTCCTACGGAGGTGCTGCTGGAGCTGGTGGCCCCACAGGTGGCAGCTGCTCTGTTGCACCCTGCAATACAGCAGCTCACCTGTGGGTGGCGACCATTGCTCCTTTTTTGGATCAACTTTGTGGGCGCCAAGTAGGGGTTGCATGCATGGCTCAACACATCCTGGGCTGAATATCAGGATGTGCAGAGTATGCATGGGCATACCCCCCCCCACGTGCACCTGCATACATTACTGATGCGCTCCGGCGCATTGGGATTTGTGCCAAGCACAATTCCCGTTTGAATATCATGCCGGGGTGCATCAGTGGGTTGCGCATGGTGCAACACTGTTGCATCATGTGCAACTCTTTTGAATATCTGAGCCAAAGTGTTCTTCTGTGTTGTGTGTGCAGTGTTGTGTGCATCAAATATAATACACCTTTTAAAATTTGTGACACAGATTAGTGTAAGTGCAACTAAGCGCAGCAGTGTGAACCTGCTATCCACTGCAGCTGCCTGATTTTGTACTGCGATCGTGTTCTCTGTTCTTAGTTTTGCTGCTTGTAGTGCCGTAAAAATCAGCACTGTCTGTATTCAGTGCCTCCCCCCACCCCCATACGTTGAAAAGGTATTTTTTACCAGACTGGATTGTTTTTGTGACCCCATCAGCACCACTGGTTACTGAAGTTGTTTTAATTCTGTGACAGTGTCACAACACAGTAGTCTCTTATCTATTGCTGAAGCCACAGTTGTTTATTTTGCTTCACATCCAGCCAGCGTCCCTCCAGTCAGAAACTGAACGTATCAAAATCTGAATTTGGTAATAATATTTGTGGCTGATCCCCCAAAATGCCTGCAAAGAGACGTGCAAGTAAAGCTGTTTCTGGCCATGGCAGTGTTGGCCGTAAGAGGGTCTGTGGGCCTGGTAGTAGTATGCAGATGGAGAAGTGCATTGCTGATGTGAGGAAAGGTATTTCTCCTGCAATGTTCTTTACAGCCCAATCAGTAGCTTCACTGATAGTTGGAGGAGATTATGTTTTCCCAGCCGGTGGTGTTAGTGTTACTGGTGTTAGTGGTGGTGGAGGTAGTATTAGCATTATTGTGTCAAGTTCTAATTCCGACCAGTGTACTGTATCCAAACATATTGAGTGTGAAGCAGTGCAAGTGAGTGACAGCATAGATGATGTCATACTTCCCAGTAACATCCCATTAACTGAACCTGATTCTGATGATCATGTCAACGATAGCATAAAATGTGATATTCCATCCACCGTGGCACTTAACGTCACGCATTTTCCATGCAGTGATTCACAGTGTGGTGAAAAAATATTAGGTGATGTTGGTGTAGATGCTGATGATGTTGCTGTTGTTGCAACATGCAGTCCACATGTTAGCATCCAAGCAGAAGATGTGGATGTGTGTGACAGTGACGTTGATGAATATGATGATGATGTAATTGACCTCAGTTGGGAACTGGAGAAAAATAAATTAAAAATGGCTGTGTCTGAATCTGTTTGCAGGAATCCCCCCCTATAAAAACTTGTGATTTACCGGTTTTAGTGGAATCAATATGATAGTCATGGTGGTCAGTTGCAGTCCAGGTGTGCAGTGCCAGAAACATCATGTGCCGCCCCCCCCACCTTCAGTGCTTAAAATAACAGACTTAAATAAGCCACATCATCATGGACATGTTAAAAGCAGAGCATCACAGTCCCTTGTTTGGGATTTTTTGTTCAAGATGCAAATGATGATTCAGTTGCAGTCTGCCAGGTTTTCCATGTGTGTGTGAGAGTTGAGGTAAAAAGGGGAGCCATCTTGAGACAGGAGGACAGCATACACATCTTAAGAATAGGCACTTGGCTCTGTGGACCCAGCACAAGCTGGCAGCTAATACCAGACTGGGGCGTTCACCCATATCACCGGAAACCATAGCCAGCATGTTATCCCCTTCCATGACTGTTAAGCCCAGTAGGAAATTAAACATGTGCAGTAGTGTGGTAATAAGAGCAGAGGATTACTACAGGCATGATGAGGTGGAGGACCATAATGACTCTGAAATGTTGTCCAGTGCTGGTGAGAGTAGCAGTTTTTGTGGTGGTGGTGAATGCAGTATGTCTAGTGCAAGTGGTACATCAACCCCGGTTGGCAAATCTGCAAAAATAACATCATTTCTGGGTTTGTCATCATCACCTGTGCAACCGTCTTCATCAAATGTCCACACTCCACCCCCTGTCAATGCCATTCATCACAGAGCACAACCATTTGTGACCAACAACACACCCCATGTAAAACGTTTGTCAGCCCACGTTACAGAGTGGGTTTGCGCATAAGCTGAAGTACCCCCCAATCATACAGTGTCACATGAAATTAATGCTGCTGTAGCGGAAATGCTGGCAATCGATCTTTTTCCCTTCTCCTTTGTGGAGAATTCTGGGTTCCAGCAGTTTGCTGCCCATGCCTGTCCAAAATGGAAAGTCCCATCCAGGACATACTTTTCTACCTGTGCTGTTCCTGAGCTGTTCCGCACTGTCTCAAGACTCAGTAAGACATGCCCTTTAACATTCCTCCTCTCCATTCATCCATTTAAGTATGGATATGTGGACAAGTGGCAGAACAGCGGGGAGTTCATATCTGTGTATAACTGCACACTGGGCGCAGGTGCCAGGGGTTGTTTGTGATGCTGGTTGTGTGAATACTCAGTGCAGGAAGGTGGCTTGTCATGGTAGCAATCTTCCTGGAATTGACATGGTACTGACTGAAATTGACAGATGGCTAAACCCTCTGTCCCTGAGAGCTGGGTTCATAGTAAGTGACAATGGGTCAAATGTGGTGAAATGCATCATGAATGGTGGTTTTTTCATGTTCCATGCATGGCCCACTGTTTAAATCTTGTAGTTCAGGAGTTTCTGCAGCACCCTGACATAAAGAAAATGCTGACCATTGCTTGACGTAGCTGCTCTCACTTTTCAAGATCTGGAAAGGCCCATGACCAACTGCGTCAGTTGCAGATACAAAACAGCCTGCCTCAGCACTGCTTGAAGCTGGAAGTTGTCACCCAGTGGAACTCCACGTTATACATGGCAGAGAGGTTGTATGAACAATACAAAGCCATCTCAGAATATCTTGTTATGCACACTAGCCGTGACAGTTCTGGGGCCTCCATATCTATGACGACTGAACAGTGGCGCCTCATGGACTCTGTAATAACAATTTTGCTGCCTTTTGAACATGCCACACAGGCAGTGAGTGGTGAGTCTGCCATTAGCCAATCAATTCCACTGCTGTGGGTGCTGAGGCAGACATTGGTGAATGTACAGCATAGCCTTGATGTTGCCGGAGACGGTGGTAGCAGTATGTTGCCGCAACACATGCTGACAGTATTCGACCAGAATCGTCACATTGTGAGCATTCAGCGTAGTGACAACTTTGCCATGGCAACAATGCTGGACCCACGATACAAATGTGGAATTGCGTCAGTACTAGAGGGAGGGCCTGAACAGGTAAAAAATATCAGTGGTCAACTGGTTCGCTTGGTTCATGGGGCACAGAAGTCACGTGCCAAGGTTTGCAAACCTCAGCAGCATAATCCAGCTGGAGGACCAGCAAGCATATCATGCAAGGGTAAGGGGACTGTAGTTCCTGATGGTCTGTCATCCAAAGTGGTTGGCGTCAACCTGCTTTGGGAGACTTTGTCCCAAGTAAGTATTCATGAAATCAATGATTCCGGGGAACAGGCTGATGCATCAACAATTGGACTTAGTGCGGCACAGAGAATGGTTGAGTCAAATTTGTCTGAAAACAGGCATCTGACAATAAGTGAAGATCCTCTTTTGTATTGCAGTGGAAAGGTCAGTGAATGGCCAGAGCTGACTGCAGTGGCACTGAAGTACCTCACATGCCCACCCTCCAGTGTAAGTGTTAAGAGGGTATTCAGCTCAGCAGGTGCAATAGTCGGGGATCGTCAGACAAACCTGTCTCCTGCAAATGTTAGTTTGCTAACATTCATTAAAATGAATGAGAGGCACATACCAGCACAGACTGCAGCCTCGGTATTCATACCCGGGCCTAGTCATGGTGGTCTTGCTGATGTGGAAATGGAGCATCCTGGTGGCACTGGCAGTGGCTGCCTGAAATGGCCCACCACTGATGTAGATGACACAGTGGAGAAAGAATTTCCCAGTGGTCAGACTTCAGACATCGATGACTGTGAGGGCGGTTTTCTTTATGAGGATGATGATGTGGTTAATGTTGGCAGGTTTTAACTGCAGTATTTAAAAGGCGGTGTGCCTCACCCACCCTGGACCACCACCACCGGGACTGATGTTATCCAAGTCTGCTGCCACCAAGAGTCTGTCTGCCCCCCATGGACCACCACCACCACTGGGACTGATGTTATCCAAGTCTGCTGCCACCATGAGTCTGTCTGCCCCCCACAGACCACCCCCACCACCGGGACTGATGTTATCCAAGTTTGCTGCCACCATGAGTCTCTCTGCCCCCCTCGGACCACCACCACCGGACTGATGTTATGCAAGTCTGCCACCAAGAGTCTGCCTGCCCCCCCTACAGACCACCACCACCACCACCACCGAGACTGATGTTATGCAAGTCTGCCACCAAGAGTCTGCCCCCCCACGGACCACCACCACCGGGACTGATGTTATCCAACTCTGCTACCACCATGAGTCTGTCTGCCCCCCCTCAGACCACCGGGACTGATGTTATGCAAGTCTGCCACCAAGAGTCTGTCTGCCCCCCACGGACCACCACCACCACCGGGACTGATGTTATGCAAGTCTGCCACCAAGAGTCTGTTGGCCCTCCATGGACCACCACCACCACCACCGGGACTGATGTTATCCAACTCTGCTGCCACTATTAATCTGTCTGCCCCCCACGGACCACCACCACCACCGGGATTGATGTTATGCAGGTCTGCCACCAAGAGTCTGCCTGCCCCCCATGGACCACCACCACCACTAGGACTGATGTTATGCAAGTCTGCCACCAAGAGTCTGTCGGCCCTCCATGGACCACCACCACCACCACCCGGGACTGATGTTATCCAACTCTGCTGCCACTATTAATCTGTCTGCCCCCCATGGACCACCACCACCAACGGGACTGATGTTATCCAACTCTGCTGCCACTATTAATCTGTCTTTCCCCCATGGACCACCACCACCACCGGGACTGATGTTATGCAAGTCTGCCACCATGAGTCTGTCTGCCCCCCACAGATCACCAGTGCACCACCACCACCAGCTCCTTAATATTTAAACCATAAAGTGAGTATGTGCACTCATGTTTGTTATGCTGTCTCACTTCCTTAAGTTGTCTGTTTTGTTTTCTGTAGCTTTTCAGAGCCGCAGTGGCAAAACACATGCAGTACACTTCTGTTTCTTTTACAGGAGAACAAAAACAGGCTCCATCACTATTACTCGGAAAAGATGCTGTAGCTATACCGTACAGAGAGGAACTGATACAATGTCCATGTGAAATCCATTCTGGTAAGTATGAAGATTTTATTTCATCCGTTTCATTGCTTTGTAAAGACTGCTGCAAATATTGCACACAACAGGTTGTCTTGATGTGTCTCTGAAATGTAACTTGACAATAGGGATAGGGATTGAGATTTGAGAACCAGGGAGGGACACATAACAATGAAGTTGTAACTTTTAAGATTCGCGATACTTTGTTGTTCTGTCAAAGTGGCCTTATCCAAAAAAGTTCTTCAACATCAGGCACACCCCTCCCCCGACCTGAGCTTGGGCACACATGCAACACGCAGAAGTCATTTCATTCGATGAACATGACCATCATTAACAACCGGACTCCAGAAGGATGCTGATGAAATCTGTGAAGAAGTAAAAAAATTAAAAAAATTACAGACAAAACTGAAAATATGATTCCCCCCCACCCCCAAAAAAAGAAATACTTACCTTCATGTGCTTGAGAGTTATCTGTTTCCATTTAAGTGCAAAAAATTCTCATTGAGCACTGGAATGTGCACAGCAACAGTTTGGAGTCACCTGTGTGATGCAGAACAATAGCATGAGTACATGTCCATATCAAGTTCAACCCCCCTCATCATCACCTACAAAATACATAACCATATATCTATATGCATATATCTACTCACCAAGACTATTAGTGTACATCCAAGGGGCACCCTTCAATCCAGTTGAGATGATCACATTTCATTTGGTGGAATCATCTCGCACAACACATTGGACCAGCAACACGAACCTCACAGTCATCATTTTATACTGGGGATGAGGTATGTGCTGAAACAGTCTCTTTTCACTTTGTTATCACTTGTCAATTTTCTGCACACAAGGACGACGCATTGTAGGCCTGCAGAAAAAATCTGGAGACTCGGTGCCAACACTGCGCGCATGACTGAGTGCGCCATTAATTCTAGGGAACGTTGTATGTGCTGAAACAGTCTCTTTTCACTTTGTTACCACTTGTCAATTTTCTGCACACAAGGAGGATGCATTGTGGGCCTGCAGAAAAAATCTGGGGACTCTGTGCCACTTTTGTGTGTTCTGTGATTGCTGCTGTGAGCTCATAGTCATGATGTCATAGTGAAATTTTTACAATTAAAGCAGCATTGCAAGAATGTCCTCACAGTTCTGAACTGTACTTTTTTATGCTACTTTACATTGCCACAGCAACCACTACTTACATGCGATTCATCAGTGACTTGAATGATATGATTCTTCTCACAATTTATGTCTGCTTCTCTTACTCCTACTTTTTTCATGTATGAAAACAAAATGAGCACGTCTTCCAATATTGTTCTGACCAGCTTTGTATTTATTTGCAGCTGCTTTTCAATAACTATTGTTACGTGGTGTCATATAAAACACTGACTAATGCATAATTGTTAGTTAACAACAGAAATTATATATGATAACTACTTGATGTGATGGAGAAAAGCAGAGCAAAACAATGACAAAGACCTGGTCACACTCACTGTCAGCAGCACCAATTTGAAAGGAATGCTCCTTTCATTATTTCACACATGAAAAAAGGTAGTACAGCACAGTCAACTACTGCAAATTATCGTATCATTCCAGTCAGTCAGGATGTAAGTAAAGGAAGTTGTAACATAGCATTAAAAAATATACCTGTAGGTCAGCGTTATCAACAGATTGCTGCGCTGCTGCTTTACAGACAGTCACCACATTACATAGTTATGGTGATGCACATAAACTAATATGTGGGGGCATTACTACCACTGGAATATTTCTTGCTCCACAGAGTGCAATATATGTCTGTGAAAACCACCCATAATTTCATTACAGTGAGTCACATGACAGAGGAATTAATTTGAAAAGCAACCCACATTGTGCCACACTTCCTCAGCAACGTTAAGACGTGATGGCAGGGGGAGCGCAGGTGCATGCTCCACTATACTGAATATCCAGCAGCTATCCCAAGCAATGTTTCCTACTGTTATAAGGTTCACTTTGTGGTGAAATGTGGAATGTTTCCACTACCAAGGCTCTTCTTACTGGAAACGTGGCCACACATGTCACAACAAACTGACCATTAACATAAAGAAACATTTGCAAACCTGCACATTCTGATATGCACTGTAAGGAGCAAGCACACGGTCTCCCTGCCATCATGTCCTAATGTTGCTGAGAAGGGAGGCAGAATGTGGGCAGATTTTCAGAATGGGAATGCCTCTGTCACAGGACTCACTGTAATGTATTTGCACATTGTTTTCAAAAAAATGTATTGCACTATGTAGTGCAAGAAAGATTCCCCTGGAAGAGAAAATGTGTATGACTTAATAATAACAAAAAACACACAACAAAAGTACAACACAGTAGTGGGGTGGGGTGGGGGTGTTGGGAGGGCAGAAAACAATACCTGGACTTACTATGGCCGTGGGATGCCGTGGTGGTCCAACAGCAGGTGCAGCACTGAAAGTATTTGCTGCTGCTGTGCTTCCACTCTGATAACCTACTGCTCCAAATTAATGAAATGCTAGTTGTTTTCCTCCAGTGCTGCCCGCACCAGGAGGAGGTCAGACTGGCTAACAGGGACTGTGCTGGGGTCCACTGCAGTGGGTAATCCAGGTAGTGGGGCTGGTGGTGGACAGGGTGGTGCTGGTGGCTGTGATGGTGGTGGTGGTGGAGCACCTGATGTAGCCCTCCTCCTCCTGCTATGGTGGTGACTGCTGCAAGGCACATCTCCCACCCCAGCAGCACCCTCTGCCACTGCCATGGAAGGGCCAGCAGGTGGATGCATGGCCCCCTCCATGACAGCCTGCCACTCCGCCCTGTGGTGATTCATCATGTGGGTGCGCTTGCCACAGGTCCCCAAATGTGTCCCAGGGGGATCACGGCACACCAGCACACCTCACACATGGCACTGCACCACTGTGCTGTCTCCCCCCACACAATTAAAAAACTCCCACACTGGGGAGCTGCAGGGAGGACCAGACACAGTACGCACTTGGCGGGCACGAGTCCCACCAGCACCCACTATTGCCGGGGCCACCTCCTGTGGCTGTGTAGGGGGTGCTGCTGGAGCCCCAACAGCTTCTGCTAGTCGTGGTGGTGGAGAAGGTGGACAAGCAACAGCCACTGGTGGCATTGGTGCTGCTGCTGCTCCTGTTGCTTCCACGGGGGAAGCAACACTGGCCAGGAGTCTGGAGTGGTCCAACATAACATGACCGCCCCACCCCCCACGGGTCTGCACTCCTCCCCTCCTAACGCTCCCATGTGCCAGCGACTCGCCTTCCCCAACTCCAACCTGACCCTCCATCCTCCTGGGTCCACAGGACCACACACACACACACAGTCAGTCACACACACAAAACAAAAACGAAACTTATACAAAAAAATTCACTAACCAAAAAAACACTAAAACAATGCAAACGCTAAATAAAATATCTTTTAAAAAAGCTGTTTGAATTGGATTGGCAGTAACGACTCCAAGAGCCAAGCAAACTCCTCTCACAAAACAATTTTGCTTTCTCCCTGTACAAATGCAAAGGAGGAAGTGAAACTGCTTCCCTGACTCACTTCCTTCCTGCCTGGCTAAAGCATGTGACTTACAGTACTGCAGGCCATGTGATGTACCTATTTTTCTTCTCACTTCACCTTACTTGGCGTTAAGGCATAATGATATGATAAGCACTTCACGAGTCCACTTCACATTGTGTCACAGACGCAAAAGTGGTCTCTTCAAGGCTCACTTCACGGGCAGATTTATAATTCCTGCATCTCTAGTCAGGACCCCACATAAAACTTATAGCTAGTAGTCTGAGGCAGGGGACCACCCCCGATATTGGAGCCATCCGACGTCAGACATGGTATAAAGGGGGAGGTCCCCTTCCGGAGACCTGGCTAGAAACAAACTGGAGAACCGAGCAGGAATTCCCCACCATGGTCCGGTGATATAATATCCAAAAAGTACTATCCTGGAGAATGGAAGGTGGGAAAGTCACCTGCTACAAGAGCTCCTCTCGAAGATCTACTGTTATGGTAAGTTCTTATGTAACTGTACTATCTGTCTTTGATGGTGGAGCTCTTTGTAGCAGGTAATACCATTAGGACTGAGTCCCAAGGCTAGGCCCAGGTCTGATAGGGTGGTGGGACACATGCTGAAAAAGCTACTGATGAGCATCTACAAGAGAAGGCCCTGCAGGACTGCTAGTCTGAAACCTGCTCTCCTTCTGAATGCAATGTCCAGGCTGTAGTGCCTGATGACGGTGTGAACTGAAGTCCACGTGGCAGCAGCAGCACAAATGTCAGCTGAAGAGATGTTTTTGAGGGCTGCAAAGGAAGAGGCCACTGCTCTCATGGAATGGCCCCTAACAGCACCAGGAAGAGGTCTGTCATGGTGCTAACAGAACGAGATACACTGTACTAGCCAACGGGCTAATGTCTGCTTAGAAACAGGAGCTCCCAGCATTCACTTAGCGAAAGAGATGAACAACTGGTCCTACTGTCTGGAGGAGCAAGTCCTGTGGAGGTGATACCTCAAAATACGGTGAACATCCAAGGTGTACAACAGTGCTTCACCTTGGTTTGTAAATTCTGGATAGCATACCAGAAGGTTGATGTCCTGGTTAAGGGTCAGTATGGACACCACCTTCAGCATAAACTTAGGGTTCATGCGAAGATTCACCCTATCCCTGTGAAAGTCTATGTAAGGTTCTTTACACATCAGAGCCTGGAGCTCAGAAACCCTTCAAGCAGAGGTAATGGCTACCAAGAGGGAGGGTCTTCTATGAGAGGAAGCACAGCTCACAAGAAGCTGCCGGCTCAAAGGGAGGAAGGGTGAGTTTCTCCTGTATGAAAAGGTGGTCCCAAGGAGAAATGATGCCTCTCTTGGGAGGCCTGACATGTAAGACCCCTGGAAGGAAGGTTTTGCAGACATTAAGCTGTGCCAGAGATTTGTCTCCTGTCGGGTCATGATATGCAGAGACTGCACACATGTGCACCTTGATGGATGAGTAACTCAATCCTAAGTCCAGAAGGTGATGGAGATACTCTAGCACGTGCCTAGCCAGATAACCCAAGGGATTTAAGGCACGGGCCGAAGCCCATAAACAGAAGCATTTCCATTTCAGAGCGTACGTGGCCCTGGTGGAAGGCTTCCTCACTGCAACCAGAATTTCAGCCACCCTGCTTGATGCTCCTAGTCTCTTTTTCGCTAGGACTGGAGGAGCCACGCATGCAGAAATTGAAGAGCAGGATGGACAAGTGTCCCCTGTTCTTGTGAGAGCAAGTGGGTGGAGAGTGCCAACTGAACTGGAGGTTCCAGAGACAGTTGCTGGAGCAATGGATACCAGATCTGACGAGGCCATAGAGGAGCCACCAGAATCATTCTGGCTCCCTCTGACTGCAATTTAAGCAGTACTCTCTGAATGAGGAGAAAGGGAGGGAAGGCATACAGGAACTTCCTTGTCCAAGAGAGGTACAATGTGTCTCACCAGAAAACAACAGGCCCTGGAATGTGCGAGCAAAAATTGTGCAGTTTGGCGTTGCATGCGGACACAAAGAGGTCCAACTCTGGATGGCCCCAGTGGTTGAAGAGGTCATCTGTGACATCTTGGAGCAGTTCCCACTCATGGTTCTGAGAGGTAGAGCGACTGAGACTGCCAGCGAGGATGTTCTGAACCCCAGGCAGATAAACTGCGATGAGATCCAATCGGTGTTCTACTGCCCAGTCCCATACTCTCTTGGCCTCCCTGCAAAGGGGGTATGAGTGAGTTCCCCCTTGTTTGTTGATGTGGAAGACTACTGGTGTATTGTCTGTCAGCACCAGAAGAGGACCCGGTGAAAGCTGGTCTCTGAATGAGGTTAGTGCATTCAACACTGCTCTCATTTCCAGAACACTGATATGTAGAGCGCTCTCTGTGATAGACCAAGACCCCCGGTCCTATGATCCCCTAAATGAGCCCCCCAACCTGACAGAGAGGCATCTGTGGTTAAAATCTGAAGAGGTTGGGACTCCAGAAAGGAACTCCTCCCTCTAAACTGTCCTGGCGGAGCCACCATTCCAGAGAACGATGACCCGCTGGAGAAATCCAGATTCGGAGATCCAGATCATCCACCGATTGGTCCCACTGAACCCTGAAGTGCCAGTGAAGAGTCCTCATATGGAGTCTGGCTAAGGGTATTGTGGCAGTGGCCACTGCCATGTGTCCCAACAGCTGCAGGACCACCCGGGCAGGGGAGGAGGGGGTCCTTTAAAGCCCTCTGGCCAAACCCCAAAGGCAGTCTGCCCTGTCTGATGTCCAGGACAGCTCCGATGAATTGCAGCTGTTGCATCGTCCAGGGGTGTGATCGGTCAGTTTACCGTAATGCCCAGGGAGGAAAACAGAGCCTGAGTCTCTCTTAGGGCGATTCAGAGTTCCTCCTTCAACTGAGTGGAGAGGAGCCAATCATCCAGGTAGGGGTAGACGAAGAGGCCTCTCCTACGGAGCGCCACTGCTACCACCGCTAGACATTTGGTGAAGACCCAGGAGGCTGAGGAAATGCCGAAGGGTAGAACCCTGAATTGGTAGCGCTCGTCTCTGAAGCGGAATCGCAGGAACTTTCTGTGGGACTTCAGTACCTTGATATGCATGTAGGCATCTTGCATATCTAGGGAGCACAGCCAGTCCCCTTACTGAAGCAGGGGGAAAGAGGCTTGCCAGGGCGACCATTCAAAACCTCTGGTACTTCACTGAGAGGTTGAGGTCGCTCAGGTCCAAAATGGGATGAAGGTCTCCTGTTTTCTTCAGGATGAGGAAGAAACAGGAGTAGAAGCCGTTCCCTTTTGGGGTCTGTGGGACCCATTGAATGGATCTTTTCTCTAGGAGCAGTTGAATCTCTGCTTCTAGGAGAAAGCTGTGATCCAGTGGACAACGGGACATGGGGGTTTTGGGTTGTCTGGCAGGATAGATGTGAACTCTATCGAATACCCTTTCTGAATGGTATCCAGTACACACTAGTCTGCAGTGATACTGGACCATTCGAGCGGGTAAAACGCAAACTGCCCTCTTACCTGCTCAGGGAAAGGGGGCGGCAGAGGGAGTCAGGCAGAGGGGGTAGTAGGGGCCTGGGCCCTGGGAGCTTTAGGCTGCTTTGGGCCCTGGGAACCTTGTGGGGCAAGGTGACCCCGCTTCTTGAATCTCTTACCCCGGGACTGTTTGCCACTTTGCCCCTGCCCTTGACCGCTATGAAAAGGGCGTTGGCAGGGTTCTTGGGGCTGGAACTTGTACATTCGGTGTACATCCACCACCGCTTTCCCTAACTCCTGAAACTGTTTCACCATCTGTTCCACTTCAGGGCCAAACAAAAGAGGGCCCTAAAAAGGAGAGTCTAGAATGGATTCCTGAAGGTCCGGTTGGAACCCTGTAAGTCTGAGCCAGGACTGCCGTCTCATACAGATTGCCAAGGCGGTGGCCCTGGAAGCCATATCTATGGCATTGTAAGAACACTGGAGGGCATGCTTGTCTACATCCAGGCCCGACTGGGCACATGCTAATATCTCCTGTTTGGAGTTGGAGCCAGGAAGAGTTTCTATTAAGTCCATGGTCTTTCTCCAAATGGAACTGCTGTTAGGTGATTATATGGGCCATAAAGTTCAGTGACCTGATGGTCCCAGTAGCCTTACGGCTCCAACCATCTAGTTTCTTGGAAACGGGGTCGGGAGGTTGGGAGCTTAAGTGTTTCAGTTGAGCTCCTCTCCTGTGGGCTGCCGTAGGGTCTAGCGAGTTAGCTTTTGGCAGTTCTGACAGGAAATGCTCCAATTTGGGAGGCTTACAGAGTCAGTCCACCTTAATTGGAACTGCTGGGATAGAGGATGGTGTGCACCAAGTGAGGCGAGTAACATCCTGGAAGGGCTCCATGAATGGTGGGATCACCAAGGGCTTGGGTTCCTTTTCTCCAAGGAACTTGGCCAAGTGTTTACGCTCTGGGTCTAGGTCCTTGGTATCCCACTCATATATGGTCTGGATGTGCCTCATGTCGAGAAATGAGGGATCATCTGGAGGGGACCATGGAGAATCCTTAGGTTCTGACGAGGGAGGATAGAAGTCTCCGTTGGAAGAATCTGAGTTTATCCCTCTGAGGAAGTCGTGAAAGGTGGGGATGAAGGTCGCTTCCATCATTTCCCTTTCGTATGTGGACTTGGGCGTGCATCCTGGTTCCCCTGAGGCCCTGGGACAGGAGGGGGACCCATGGGTAGCAGAGGAGGGACCTTGTCCAGAGGTCAGTAAAAAAGGTCCCCTTTTACAGTGTTCCACCAGGTGGTTAGAAAATTACCTATATCTGCCACAGGGATGACCGCGGGCACCGGGTCGGAGGGGCTGGGCATCGGAGCCTCAGGAGCGGGTGTCTGGAACCCCAATTGGAGTGGCAGGCGCCGGGTCCAGAATCCCAGCGTCAGTAGGCCGGCGACCGGTATCCGGTCCCTCGGGGGAAGGGCAGATGGCTGATCCTCATCCGGCAACTGTCCCATGTCTGGCGTCAGGGACCGAGTCATCAGAGTAGGTGACCGGCTAGGTGGGTGCTTGTCTGTCGGAAGGCGCACCTTAGCCTGGGGTGGAGGCGTCTGAGCCCGTGCAACCTCCTGCCTACTGAAAAGGTTCTTCGGAATGTTTCCTCTTCTCCGAAGAACTAGGCCTGTCCTGAGCCCTGGGCAGGCTTTCCTGGGTTGACTCTGTGGTTTTTGGAGGTCGATGAGCCAGGGAAGTAGAGCAGTGTCCCGTTGAGGCCGACTCACGGTGGTGTCCCTGAGAAGGGGCAGGAGTTGATTTGTAGGAGTGGGAAGGTTCAGATGGCAGGGCCGGAACCGAACCAGACCTCTTACTGGATGAAGAAGACAACGCCTGTTTGGCTGGCGACCGAGGGCAGGATTCAGACCTGGCCCGACCCTTCTCCTTGTGGTGATGCTTCCCCCCAGAGGACCTATCTTTAGGTGGGGATTCTCTAGCGAGAGATGATGAGCTGGGCCCCGATCCTGCTGCATGGCCGCAAGCTTTTTCTTCAAAAGGAAAGTTTTGAGGGCATGGGCTCTTCTGGCATGCGTCTTTTGGTTGAATTTATGACAGTGGGAGCCGGAGTCAGGCTGGTGTTCAAGGTCTAAGCAGATGAGGCAGGCCGCATGGCCATCTTTGGCCGGAATCTGCTTCCCACACACACACTTAAACTTATGCCGCGGTGGTGAGGGCAACGACATAAACAAGGTGAAGTGTTAATAATGAGTAAAGAAAAAATAACTTATCTGACATTCAAGGCTGTCAACTGCTGAGAGAGGCATCTGAGGAGCCAAACTACGTGGGTTCATGGCGGAAAAAGAACTGAGGTGGTGCCAGGGGACTGCCCCCTTCATAACACGTCGGGCGGAGTCAACATTGGGGGCAGTCCCTGCCTCAGACTGCTAGCTACAAGTTTTCCGTGGGGTCCTGATGCCGGACGTCTTCAGTCCTAATGGTATTACCTGCTGTAAGAGCTCCACCCTCGAAGAAAGAGTCTGTGCTTATAGCAGGATACATGACGATTATCTATGGCACAAATTATAAACTGTAAAAAACAATTTTAGTAATGGGTAGATCTTACTTCGAGAAACAGCTCTTGCAGCAGGTTCCACCAGTAGGACTGAAGTCAGCAGGCGCCAGGACCACACAGAAAAATTCTAGCTAGCAGTGTCCAGCAGGGGACCGACCCCAATCTGCCCTCCCTGGCGTCAGGCGTCACGCAAGGGGAGACAGTCCCGCAGCATCCCCAGTTCTTTTCCCACCGTCAACTCGCCAGCATCGGCCTCACGGATGCCTGCACTGTAGATACAATGCATGAAATCTTTTCTTCAAAAATCATCGATCCGTGTCTGCTTCTCCTACCCCTTCTCTCGAAGGCCATCCCTCCAAGTGTCCCTGCGGCAAACAAATCCCTTTTTTCTGACCATCATTCAGCCTGTGTCAGATGCCTGGACCCAGAGCATGAATGACACCCAGGCCTGCTCCATTTGCCAGCAATTTAACAGCAGGCCCCGGATCCACCACCAAAAGGCCCTTCAGGGATTCCTCCTCGAGGAGAAAATAAAAAAGATGTAGAAATGACCTCCCTCCAAAGGGAATCTTCCCATAAGTCTGGGAAACACTGGGACAAGCATCAGGACTCGAATATGCCGAGATCCCCCAGCAGGGCCTCTAAGTCCAGGGCCAGCTCCAGCTCTATCCAGTCCAACCATTCTCCTTCCGGGCTCACTCCCAACCTCCCCCGGTGAAGGCAAGGTCTTCAGGGGGCTCTTCTGCCTCCCTGCACCCACTCAAGACCTCCAGGGAGCCGAATGCCACCAAGCCTGATTCCTCGGATAAACACAAGAAGTCTTCCTCTAAATCGGGGAGTCCATCAGACCAATGCCGGCACTTCGATGTCAGGTCTGTCTCCCAACCTCCAAAGGCTCCTGAATGGAAGACTGCTGAACTGACATCCCTCAAGCGGACAACGGAGCCCAAGAAGGCGTCTGACCCAGCGCCCACGGAACGGACTACCCCGACAACAGTGATACCGACGCCAGTGGATACCAGACTTCAGGGGTCTTAAGGCGAAAAAGCTACTGTGCCGCTGGATGACCAGACGGGTGACATGGAGGATGCCGGCCTACCCAGAGAACAGTCGCCGGACAGGGTGGTTCCTCGGGACCCGACGCCTGACCCCGGTGACAGGCCCACACTGATGCCAGGCCCATCTTCGGGCATGAATATCCAAGAAGTGAAGGAACTGTTCACCTTTTGGTGGGAGACCACAAGAAAAGATGTGGTGCCCCCTAAGTCTCAGCCACCTCCGTCACCCCCACCTCCTCGGGGCGCTGAAGGTGCCAGACCCCCGACCCCCAAGGAACCAATTCCTCCTCGGGGAAGATCAAGAGACAGAAAACGCCCATCATGCTCTCCCTCAGGGTCCCTGAGCCCAAAGCGACCCAGGGGCAGATGTCGCCCTCCGGGAGATGACTCCAGACTGGATACATCCAACACCTCCAGGTCTCCATCTCCCTTCAGTCCCCCATTGCCAGACCCATGGGACCTTCCAAGGTCGCTTCCGGATGATCCCTCCTTTTCAGAAATTATGAGGCACATCCAGGAAAATATGGGATGAGAGACAGAAGACTTAGACCCCGAGAGACAACGCCTTGCCCGTTACCTCAGGCAGAAAGACCCGAAGCCTGTGGTGGTCCCATCTTTGGTGGACACCTTTATGGACATCACCAAGGCAGCTTGGAAGTGTCCGCATTCCACTCCAGCTGTTCCAAAGAAGGCCGACCGCCTCCACAGAGCTCCTACGAAGACCTGTATTTGGTGCAACAACCCCAGGCCAACTCCCTGGTCATCACTGCATCTCATGACAGGTCCCAGCAGCCTCAGCATTTGAGTGCCCAGCCTCTGGACCAGGAATCTAAGCAATTAGATTCTATGGGAAGACGCGTGTATGCGGCTGCTACGTGCTCAATTAGGTCTCTAAACTATCTGACGCACATGGTGCAGTTTCAGAACGCCCTTTGGGAACAGGGCTAAGACCTTCTAAAAGAGTTTCTGGATGATGAAAAGAAGGAGGAGCTGCTGAACCTCCTCCAAACTGGGTCAGACGTGGGGACCTAGGTTCTCTGGGCCGCTTACGACTCAGCGGACTCGGCAGCCAGGGGAGCAGCCACAGGCATTTGTCTCCGGAGACACTCATGGGTGAGAGTCTCCGGTTTTACCCTGGATGTCCAGAAAAACATCCTAGACGTCCCTTATAATGGAGCGGTCCTGTTTGGTGAGGAGTCTGAGAAGGTCATCACCAAACTGCAGGATGCTGGAAAGGCAGTCAGGACTGTACAGGCCATGTACAGACCGAAATCTGGTTCCTTTCGTAGGAACCAGAGTTGTTTTCACGGCCACCAACAACAGCAACAGCCACGTTCTGGTCAGCAACCCAGGGGCAACTTCCGTCACAAAAATCAACCCAGGTTTCCCTTGGCCCAGGCCCCAAAGCAGCCCAGCCCGTGGGATCCAACACCACAACAGCATGACTCCTTCCCAGCCCCCGCCCCTCCTCTGGATCAAAGGGTAGAGAAGGTCGGGGGTCGCATCTCTCATCACCTCTCAGGATGGCAGAGGATAATCTCTGACTGGTGGATGTTGCAGTTGGTCGAATGAAGTCACTCTATAGAGTTTCTCGATCACCCACCATCCAGACTTCCCCTGCTCTCCTGCTACTCGGGCCAGCATGCCCTGATTATTCAGCAGGAGATCTTGGCCCTCCTAGACAAGGAGGCCATAGAGCACATTCCACTGAACCAGACAGGAAAAGGTTACTATTCTCACTTCTTCCTGGTTCAAAAAAAAACCGGACTTGCACCTGATCTTGGATCTCAGTGACCTCAATACGTTTGTGTTGTACAAGCATTTCCGCATGGTGACCCTACCGGGCCTTATTCCCATGCTCAAACAGGGTGCTTGGCTGGCATCACTGGACATGCAGGATGCCTACCTTCATCTCCCGATCGCTCGAGCGCACTGAACATTTCTGTGCTTCGAGTTTCTGGGACGCCACTACCATTTCCAAGCCCTCCCTTTCGGGCTGTCTTTGGCACCTCGAGTGTTCACAAAGTGCATGGCAGTTGTGGCAGCAGCTCTCAGGAGAAGAGGCCACTATGTGTTTCCATATTGAGATGACTGGCTCCTCATGGCACCCTCATGGGAGTCCCTGATGTCTGCGATACAAAATACCTGTTCTCCTTTCCTATCGCTGGGCATCACTATCAACCAGGAGAAGTCGCACCTTGTCCCTTCTCAGAACTTGCAGTTCATAGGAGCAGTTCTGGACACCAACCAGGGAAGGGCATTCCTTCCTCAGGACACGGCGGAATGCATCAGATCCCTGATAGGGGACATAAAGGAAAAGAAGACGGTACCGGCCAGGTACGTCCTTTGCCTGCTCAGACACATGGCAGCTGCCATTGCAACAGTTCCCCTAGCTCGACTCCATTTGCAGGTCACCCAATGGATGTTGAGGGCACAATGGGAACAGAAACAGGATCATCTGCAGCATCCAGTTGGGACCACGAAACGCCATCACCTGAGACTGGAATTGCTGGCTTGTCCAAGACCACCTCTCGACAGAAGTCCCCTTCATTGTGCCACCTCCTTCAGCAACTCTGTCCATGGATGCCTCAGGGTCCGGATGGGGAGCTCATCTCAGCAGGGTCAGG
Organism: Neoceratodus forsteri; assembly: GCA_016271365.2. NCBI lineage: Eukaryota > Metazoa > Chordata > Ceratodontiformes > Ceratodontidae > Neoceratodus > Neoceratodus forsteri. Next base: position 785,163,314 of record CM028133.1, read on the forward strand.
ACTCAAGGCTCCTGGTCATCTCTGGAATCAGAGCTCCACATAAATATTCTAGAGATGAGAGCCGTCCTTTATGCACTACAGGCATTCCAGACAGAGATTCCACCGGGTACCGTTCTGGTGCAAACAGACAACACCGCGGTGATGTACTATCTCAACAAACAAGGAAGCATTCATTCCTTCCCCCTTTGCAGGGAGGCTCAAAGGGTTTGGGAGTGGGTATTGCAACACGGTGCAGATATCATTGCTGTGCATGTTCCCAGAGTGGACAACACGATCGCGGACAGTCTAAGCCGATCACAGGCTAGAGTCTACGATGGGAACTGCTTCAGGAAGTCAGAGAGGATCTGTTCCACAGATGGGGGATACCAGAATTAGACCTCTTCGCATCCCCATACAATGCAAAACTGCATAATTTCTGCTCACCAGATCCAGGTCCTGGTGTTTTCTAGTGAGACGCATTATCTCTCTCTTGGACGGGCAGGTTCCTTTACACTTTCCCGCCCTTCCCTTTGATCCAGAGGGTTCTATTGAAGCTCCAAGAGCAGGCGTGCCTTATTCTAGTAGTGCCCTTTTGGCCCAGGCAAATTTGGTTCCCTCTCTTACATCAGCTGGCCCAGAAACTTCCGGTGCCTCTGCCATTCAGCTCTCATCTTCTGTCCCAGGAGGCAGGCTCCTTTGTCCATCCAGATCTTCAGTCTCCGAACCTGCATGCCTGGCTCCTAAGGACATAGCAGTCCTGAGGTACGGGGTCTCTCAGGAAGTTGTGGCATGCTGGTAGCAGTCAGAAAACCCTCCACTCACGCTACTTACGCTATGAAGTGGCGCAGATTCTGTATTTGGGCTCAAGCTCATGGACTGACCCCACTGGATTGTTCTGAGAGATCTGTTTTGGACTACCTCCTATCCCTCTACGAGGCAGGTCTTGCTTACTCCTCCATCAAAGTTCACCTATGCACCATTTCGGTGTACCATTCTCCAATAGGTCACTGGTCTCTATCTCAGCTAGAGGCTTCTCATGCCTTTTTGCGTGGCATCCTGCACTTGAGACCTCCTTTCAAATACCCGGTTCCACTTTGGGATCTTCCTTTCGTTCTAGAGCAGCTTACGCTGCCACCTTTTGAACCAGCCATGGATTGCGAGCTGCATCTCCTTGCTTGGAAGACACTTCTTTTAGTTGCCGTTACTTCTGCCAGAAGAATTTCTGAGCTTCTTGCACTTATGTGCAAGGATCCTTATTTTTACAAGGACAGGGTGTCCTTAAGAACGAATCCTAAGTTCCTTCCCAAGGTGGTCTCAGCTGTCACTCTCAACCAGGATATAGACCTGCCAATGTACTATCCAAATCATTGTAACGGGGGAGGCCCTGTTGCACACTCTGGATGTGCATAGGTGTCTCAGATATTACCTGACCAGAACCAAGGCACATCGTGAGTTGGACCAGCTCTTTGTTTCCTATGCACAAAGGATGCCTGGTGCTCCTATTTCCAAACAGTCACTGTCTCGATGGGGGGTAAAGTGCATTATGTTCTGTTACCAGAAGCACAACAAGACTTTACCGGGACCGGTTAAAGGTCATTCTACGAGGAGGGTGGCTACCTCCTTCTCTACGCTCAAAAATGTCTCCACTTCAGCCATCTGTGCAGCAGCAACCTGGAGAACTTACCGTAACAGTAGATCTTCGAGAACAGCTCTTGCAGCAGGTAGTTTCCCTCCCACCTTCCCCTCTGGAGGTTGAGTCTTCTGACCTAGTTTCTAGGCTATTGCATCTTTTGATGCCTATTACAAACCTTCCTTTGGAAGCAGATTCTTGGTCTCCCCTTCAGATATCACCTTTGGGATGGGAGTCTCCAGTGGGAGAACTGGGGATGCTGGGGGACCACCCCCTTTTATGTGATGCCTGACGTCGGGGAAGGGCCGACGTCAGGGGCAGTCCCCCACTGGATACTGGTAGCTACAATTTTTCTGTGGGGTCCTGGTGCCTGCTGGCTTCAATCCTAATGGTGTAACCTGCTGCAAGAGCTGTTCTCGAAGATCTACTGTTACGGTAAGTTCTTACGTAACTGTACTTTTTGTTACAGACAGCTTGCAGCATGTACTGTAGATTGGTGAGAATAAAATGTTCAGTGAAAGAGTTAAACAGAGAGGTGTATGCATAGCGAAATGTTAACTATGACAGAGATGGAAGAGAAAAAGGAGGGAGATGAGGGGGAACCATCAATCCTGTGAAAGACTGCTGTTGTGAATACCTGCCAGTAGAGTGTGACAGTAATCTAAAAGAAGGAACACTGTAAACAACAAGGAGGGTAAGTACTGAGAATACATTTCAAATTTCAGTGTTTGCAATGTGAGGTATCTGGGTGCAGATAGAGTAGCCAATAGTTAAATTGCAGTATTAAAGAGATGTGCCTTGCCCTGAGGTCTGGGGCTAAGTGATGTAATTGATCCGCCCTGTGGTCTGGGGCTAGGTGACAGTTGGGAGAGGGGGTGATTGACATTGCTCAGCAGAGTCTTTTTGGGTTCTGCATAAAAGTCAGCAATCCCTCAAGCATCTGCTAAGGTGAGTAGCAGGGATGGCAGACTGGCAGGAGTCGCCAGTTAGCCCCTCAAAACAGATTAACCAAGAGTCTAAGTGAGAAGATGAAAAGACCAGCCAGAGCTCAAGGACCAGTAAGATAGCTGGTATAAAACTGTGGTAGGTTTTCAGGGAGCATGGAAGCATATTTGATGCACTGCCAGGGCTGCATGATGAATGCCATCCAATCTGCAGGGGGTGGCTTACGGGTACATCTTCAGCCACTGTGAGTTGGTTGCTACTTTGGAGAGGCATGCTTCCTGTCTAGAATAGCAACTGGTTGTGCCACTGTGGCATGGGGAGGATGGCTGAAATCTGAGAGGATGGCTCTGAAGGGGTTAGGAGAGAGAAGCTAGAGTCCAGCCCAGTGGGTGAGATCACATTTAGTGTGCTGCTAGGACTGTGTGCAGTGCATTGTCCTACCTATGAAGGGCAAGACGGATACATCTGGGGCTACAGGGGAAGGGATTCTGTGGATGGATGCTCTCAAAGAATATTGTTAGGCTTGAAAAGAAATTTGAGGAACAACGGAGGTACAGGGAGTTGAGCAGACAACTAAGAAGAATGGGAAAGGGAGGTTAGGGACAGGTAGGGTGGAGATCAGGGAGGCAGAGACCATGTTTTCTAATTGTAAGTATTGGTAATGGATCTGAGTGGTGAAGAGAGATAGCAGTTATGGTCTCAAGGGAGTACCATTACCAGTGGACACACTCAACATGTATTATCCTTAGGCTAGCCTGGTTGAGGGGGTCAAGTGGTGACTGGGGCTGCTGGGGGCTGTCCAAGCACCAGAACACCTGAACTGCCAAGGACGGGGGAAGAAAAGACTGGGATGAGTAGTTTGAGACCCTCTCCCAAAGAATAAACTTTCAGACATGGGCAACACCATTACTTCCCTGGCTAGGTTTATGGACCACGTCATCAAAAACATGGATGAGGGTAAAATTACCAGAGCTGTTTTTGTTGAATTAAAAACTTTTGACCGTGTGGACCACAACATTCTTTTAGCCAACCTGAAGCACACTGGATTTTCTACTGTGACTACAACCTAGTTTTGTGATTACCTCTCAGAAAGAACTCAGAAGGTCTGCGCTGGGGGGCAATTTTAAATTTCTGGGAGTCTCAAGTGAGGTCCCTCAAGAATCTATTCTTGGGCCCATTCTTTTTTCCCTTATTTACTGACACTCTACCCAAAGTTGTCTGTACATCTTCATTGATCAACCATTTATGTCTTTACAGTCTGTTACAAACATTACAGAAAGTCATGACAATATACATAATGAATCGAATGATAAAAAGTGCTACATATTTGGCAGGACATATTGCACATAGCAAGAATGCTCCAGTACATACAATTTAAACTGGAATCTTATTACAAGCATTTCTGAAATATTTTTTTCAATATTTCATTCATAAACCACCCTGTTTTTTTTAATATCATTTGGATCATTAGAGTTCAGTATTATATCCATAAACATATTTTCCATAGAAAGAGGAAGTGGAATTAACTCCAGTATTTTCTCTATTTTATATTTCTCAATTTATGTAAGGGAGATATTATTAATACTGGCATGTGAAATGTATCTCCTCATCCAAGTTTACATTCACATATTTCACTAAAAGTTGCATCTTTATTATATTTTTTGAAAAGAGCATTTTACTGATTTGTTTGGAAATGAAAGTCTGTGAAAGCTTTCCTACAACCTGGCTCAAACAAGACATCCAAATGTATTTCATAACCATAATTTAGTTTAGCATTTGGATATCAATTGTCAATTCTCAAATTATTTGCCAATAAATCCTCATTCGCTGCTATCCTTATTTATTTCTTCTTTATAAATTTCTTACATGAATCATGAAGTACCACTTTCTTATTAAACAAATCTCTCAAATTAGTGTGTGACAATACCGTATTACAGTTTTGAACCATGGAAAATAAATCCTAAACTCTAAGTTGTAATTGTTCTCTATATGCATGAGTTATTGATGCTGCTTGATTGACTTTAATAATTCTTAGCCAATAATTAAAAATTCTAGAAAGGAATAAGGCGCACAATGTACTTTGCCCTAACTCAGGTCTCAAAAATTAATCTTGACTACTTTTAGGAACACCTAATACTGCTCTACAGAATTTATTTACATTTTATTTTACTTCACTACCGCCGTATAACTGTAGTATATATACTGGAATAAACTTAGCATTATCAACTCTTAACGAAGCTCTAACTAGGCAACCACCATATACTCTGTCAAATCTCAAAAGGTCCATGATAACCTGCTGGCATTTTGATTTAAGATATTCAGTGTGTTTTTCCATGAATCATGTTTGTTGTATCTTGAACCCAAATACTGAAAATCATCTGTCACTCCAATGCACTCATCATTTATACACCAAGAAAATTTAGAACTTTATTTACCGAATTCAACAACAGAAATTTTGGACAGATTAATTTTAACTTGCAAACCAGTCATCAAGCTGTTTTTGAAGACCATGATGCATAAAAGAAAATACCTCTCCCTAAGGCATGTAAGCAAGGTTACATACTTCTTTATGCAGATGACCTGATACATTACTTTACCACAGTGCCAAGATCCCTGCTGAAATCTCCTCTATCCTCATGGGTGAATTTAATGCTACTCAGAGGTGGCTTTGAAACAACAGGCTGCTAGTCAACACAAAAAGACCACAGCCATGATATTTGGGTCCAAGCCTAGGCTTGGTAAATTGGCAGCAGTTACTAACCCACTTAATATTCTGTCATCTGATGGGACCCCCCCCAAACTAGTTATATCTTCTAAGTATCTTGGTGTTGCCTCTGATCCCTCCTTGACCTTCTCGGAGAGTGTTTTGCACATGGTTAAACAAATTAACTTGAAACTAGAATTGACTGCCGGCCCAGTGGCATGGAGGGTTAAGCAGCGTTGCCTTATCTCTTGCCATGCCGGCGACCCGTGTTCGCGGTACAAGCGGGTCGTCGTGGGTTGGCCGGCCGGGGAGGGAGAGGATCGAGCGTCCAGAGGACAGCTCTCCTCTCCCAGGGAGGGGTGGGGATGGAGTCTGCTGCTTTACTGGCCCCTAGTGGTGGTTTGCTGAATGAACCCACACAAGGGGGTGCAAAGCTGAGCTAGATGCCTGGCGCGGGAGACAGAATGAAGCATGCATGGTTGGCTATTGCCACCATTGCATGCCTTAGCTCCACACCGAGCGGATAAAATGGAGGTGAAAAGAAGCCAACTGGCAGGATGAAGCTGGTCTCCCTGCCACACTGGGTCAGCAGGCACCTCAAATTGGTGCGAGGCAATGGCCAGTAAGTAGCCTGGTGATGGGGGGGGGTCGATGGAAGGGGGCCAGTTGGCAGGGGATAAATAAGGCATAAAAAACAAAACAAACAAAAAAAAACTAGAATTGACTTCAGGCTGAAAGACCTTATGACCCTAGAAGTATGGCTTGCTAACACAAGGGTTACTTTGCTCCCCATTCTAGACTTCTGCTCCCCCATCTACATGCAAACTTCCACCTTCAATCTGTCCAGACTGAACAGTTTATAACACTAAAGTTTTTTGTTATTAATTGCCTCTTTTTCCTTTCCCAGTCCCTCAGCTACTTCTCCCTGTAGGTCTTTCATGAATAAATACTAGTCTTTCTCACAGGCAAGTCTCCATGAGATTAGAAGCCTTCCCTACTAAATTACTTCTTCAATCCTAAACCATGCTGCTGCAACCTCAGGTCATTCTATCAACTACTTCTTGAAAATCCCAGTGTGGTCACTGTATTAAAAAAAAAAAGCCTTTTCTGTTGCCAAGCCTGCCAATGGAACAGCTGGCCAATTTCCAGCTACTAATTCCTTATTCAAATCTTACTGTAGTGTAGTCTTTCTAGTGGACCCTGCCTGCAAATGTACCCCCCCCCCACCGAGTTTGAATTTTGAGAATGGGGTTAACATATGTTTATGAATTCCGATCTGTGGCACTGCTTTTTGATGCATTTGTATTTATTGTGTTTTGTATGTATTTTTTTGTATTTTTGTTTGGTTATCACCTTTTCATTATGGTCACCATTTGTCATGTTATGTAACATAAGTCTTGCCCTGGATGTACATGTTGCTTTACCTGTTTTGCTGTGATCTTTATGGTGTTCATACCTCTCAACCTCCTGCCTCAAAAATCAGGGACAGGGCTTAAAAAAAACAGGGACAAAGGACCAAAATCAGGGGCACATCTTCAAAATTGGTGGTATCTACTCAGGAAGCTGGTAGAATAAGGGATTTTGTGTAAAATGCATTTTCTAAGGAAGAACAAGTCTGTAATTTTAATGTTTCACATTATTTTGTGCTTATAACTCCCACTGTTTGGTCATGGAAACACGATTTTTAGGAGGGACAGAGTAAAATTCTGAGGCAAAATCAGGGATGTCCCTGAAAATCAGGGACAGTTGAGAGGTATGATGGTGTTGGTTGTGCTTGAAAAGGATCCAGCCAGTGAACAAATGAATAAGAAGGAAGTATTCCTAGTTAGGGCATTGAATGAGTGGGCATTGCTAGACCAGAATTATGTCAGGAGAAGTAAATAGCCTATCTAGAGAGCAGATTGAACGTGTGCTGTCTAGGGCTAAACACAGCTTGGGTGGAGGAGAAGGCTGTTGTTCTCTGTGTTGTCATTCATGAGATATGGAATCCCAAAGACACGAGGTCAGTCATTTATTCATTTATTTGTAAATCGGTTTACAACCTTTGAGCCAGGGGCTTGTTTCCAATGGTACCTCGTCACACTGAGGACAAACGTAACAAATTTAGGTTACAAAGTACAGGTAGCTGAAATTGGCGTTACTAAAGGTATCTCGTCACACTGAGGACAAACATAACACATTTAGGTTACAGAGTACAAGCAGTTGAAATTGGTGCTACACAAGTTGAATTCATACATTGTACAATCTAGTGGCATTACAATAATACAGCAGGCACAGGCCTGGTTATTGCATAGGTATGGTGCACAGGGGGTGAGGTGGAGAGCTGCCCGGCGGGCGTTGTCGTGTGGAGAGGTCGAGGCCACATTCAGAGACAGGAGCAGCTATGAGTGTTAAAGAGTTGGCTCCAAAGGGCGGTTTTGAAGTTGGAGATTGTGGGGGCATTGGAGATGGGAGCAGGGAGAGAGTTAAAACCAGGATGGGGCTCTGTAGCAGAAGGACTTCTGACCATGGGTGGTCCTTGATCTGGGGATCAGTAGAGTGATCTTGTTGGAGGTTCGTGTCGCAATAGTAGGTAGGGTATGGTGGATGGAGGCTGTCACCCCAGGAGGGGAGAGCCCGAGTAGTGTTTTTTTTGTGAGGAGGCAGGTTTGATAGCGTAGGCGTTCATCTAGGGTAAGGAGTTTAGCCTCATTATACAGTTTACAGGTATGTGTGAGCCTGGGGGCACCAGTAATCAGTCTGCAGGCCTTATTTAGGGTGAGGTGAATTTTTTTTGAGGGCAGTCGTGTCGGCAGCACCATAGACTGGCAGGTCATAGTGTACAAGGGTCAGTACTAAAGACGTAACAGCAAGCCGGAGAGCATCGGGGAGAGGCAGTTTTTATGGCAGTAGAGGATGCTAAGCCATGTATTAGTGGTGGATGCAAGGGCAGCAATGTGGGTGTGGAATGTGAGGACTGAATCGAAGGTAACCCCAAGGTATTTGTAGGAGCAGACTTGTTCAAGCGGTTGTTTGGTACTTGGAAGGATATGGAGTGGGTGGTTGCAGGCTTTGTTTTGGGGATGGGCAAAGAGCATAGTTTTGTTTTTTTTTTAAGATTAATTATGAGTCTGTGCTCCTTAAACCAGGCTTTGGCATCATTATACGATTGTTGTAGGGAGTCCTGAAGGTAGATGGGATTGCGGTGGGTGGCAAAAATGACAGCATCATCTGCATACAGAAGAATTTTGCCAGAGCATGCACTGGGCAAGGTGTTTAAATAGAGTGAGAAGAGAAGGGGGCCCAGGATGGAGCCCTGGGGTACCCCTGAGTGGATGAGATGGGTATCAGAGAGTGTGCCATTGATTTTTGCACACTGTGAGCGAGCGGATAGATAGCTTGTGCACCATGCAAGGGGGCCAGCCGAGAAACCAGTGTGGCAGAGGGCATCCAGCAGAAGAGGGTGGGAGACAGTGTCGAAAGCCTTAGAGAGGTCAACGAACACTGCACCAACTAGGGAGCTGGTGTCCAGGGAGGAGTGTAGGAAATTGGAGAACTCAATTAGTGCAGTGCCGGTACTGTGACCTGTACGGAAGCTGTGCTGCTCAGGGCATAAGATGTTATGCTTAGTCAGATATTCAGTGGTTTGAATGGCCACCACTTTTTCTAGTGCTTTGGGGGGGGAGGATGGAGATTGGTCGTTAGTTGCTGGCGGAGGACCTGTCACCCCCTTTATGAATGGGCATGACTGTTTTCCAAGCAGTGGGAAATTGCCCCAGGCAGAGGGATTGGTTTAGTAGGTTGGTGAGCGGGGCAAGGACTTTATCCAGCACCAGCCTGAGAATACTGGGATCCAGTGAATCGCTGCCAGGACTATTGCCATTTAATGCTTTGATTAGGAGAGGTCTGGCTTCCTGGGCAGTTACCTTGTGCAGGTGGAAGCTGAGGCGGTGGAGGACAGGGGGAGGTTGGTTGGGGGGAAGGTCAAAGAAATTACTGGGGAGGACAGAGCTAAGGTCAGTGAAGGAGGTGTTAAGGCAGTTAGCTATGAAGAGCTGTGTGTGCTGCTTGGTGGCATGGAGCTATGCTAGGCAAGGCAAGGTAAATTTATTTATATAACACCTAAGCCATATGTCTCTGGGCACTGCACAATTAAATATGGCTGAACAGACAATAAGACAACAGATTAAACTTAGCATTTAGTATACAGTCATAAAAAAGTGGAGATAGTTGAATCCTATCCCAGATCAGATTGAAAGGGTATTGACTCCCAATAATTCTAACAGCTATCCTCAAAGGCTTGTCTATAAAAATGGATCATGAGTGGCTTCTTAAATGCCTGTACCAAGGGAAAGCTCTGCAGACTGATCAGCAAGGCATTCCATATACTGTGGATGGAGCTGCAACAGAAAATGTCCATTCTGCTGACTATCTTAACCGGTATCTAGCGATAGAAAGCATGCTAACCTTGGTGTAGTGGAGGGGGTGGCCCAGACTGTATAAGCCTAAGAGATCTTTTAGGTAGCTGGGACCCAATCAATGCAGGGCTTTATGTGTTAATGCAGTCTTGAAGGTGATGTGCCACTAAATTAGCAGCCATTGCAATTCATGTAGGACAGGAGTGATATGCCTGGATGTCTTAATTCTGACCATCAACTTGTCCACAGCATTCTGCACCAAACTTAGCCTGGGAACCAAGAGGTGTTTGCCCACATTAACCAGGTTTTGCGCCTGATTTGTGGGTGATCACAGAATGAATTTAAAACTTTTTGAAATGTAACATAAAAAAAACAAACATCTTTATGAATGAGCCAAAGAAATATTACTCAGTGAGTCAGTAAAAGGGCTTCTGTTTGTTTGCCCGAGATGGCAGTGTAGTACAGCATCTCGTGTCGACATATGTTTGACTTAAGCATACAATAAAAAACAAACACAGAGAATAAATAATGCAGTTTAACCTATGTGAATGAAAAGAAAATCAGTTTAACGTGAATTATTTTTCTTGCATGAGCAGTCACATTCACATGAACAGCCTGAGCAGCCTTTCTGTCTAACTGCAGCCACTGGTTTGTTGACATTATGTCATAGACTCACAGGTGAGTGCTTAATGTCAGTCTGTGTGCAGTTATCTGTTTTAAATAAATAAGAAAAAGTGGTCCCAAACGCGTCACAACCTGAATGACTTGTCCTCAGTTCAGCTTCACAGAGAGAGTGGATGGTAGATGACTGGATGTGTGTACAGGTCAAAAAAGTGCCCGAATGTGGAAAAAAAGTTCAAAGACTAACAATTTTTTTAAGACAATTTTTATTCCTCTGTACAGGTTTACATCTCTATATCTTATACTTACTAAATTATATTTGCCATTGATCGTTAAGAGTTTATTGATTTTCAAACTATCTATAATATGCAAAAACAAGAGTGCAACAACATAAAAAATATGTAGTACTGCCAAGGTGCCCCTGGCTGGTAACTTGCTTAGCACACTTCACCAATGCTGCCAACAGCCTTCTGTCAATTCATTATTGGGTCTTCCCCTTCTTGTCTCACTTTAGATCCTTGCTCATGCAGCACAAAGCCTCTGGACTTAAGAATCCCTGTTTGCTTTCGAGCACTCCATAACATGCTACTGGACTAGAACCAGTTATCTCTTTAACTCAGTATGTGTTCTTAGAGACAGAACACAGAGTTTGCTGGTAAAATAAAGTACCTGCACCTTTTAATATGTGGTATTTGTATATATTTATTTATTTTACCAGGAATAAAGCTCACCTGAGCATCGCTGGTTTACAAGGAGGTCCTGGGGAGGACAGATAACATACAGTAAAATTACAGTGCAGTTTCACAGATTACAGAGACTTAGAGGGAATAAAACAAAACAGGTACAAATCTAATACAAAGGTATAGCTAAAAATAAATTACTTGTTAGAAAAGAAACATATAGTAAAAAATACTTGTGTACACAATACTACTATAAATACAGAAACATTGCAACATCCAATAAGAATTCATAAATTGTACGTTTTTAAATGACATACATATTTAATAACACATAATTGACCAAGAGGGACTTTGAAATAAGGAGGGTTAGCAAGAGAGCACATCTTAAGCAAATCACGTAGGGCATTCCAAAAAGTAGGGGCCACCCAACTAAAAGCCATCTTACCAAATTCTGAATAATGTCTTGGGACATTCAACTAGATAATATTACACTTTCTTAAATCATATGATCCTGTAGATTTTTAATGTAGATTTGACAATAAGATGGGAACAAGTTCCACACTGCCTTTAAGGACCTCATATGTAAATGTCTTAGCCTTCAAGGTGCTCCTTGGAAACAGGTGAACTTCCTAGCTCCCTGAAGGAGGCGGTGGTAACACCCCTCTTGAAGAAAGCTTCCCTGGACCCAGACTGCCATGCAAACTGCAGACCAATCTCTAACCTTCCCTTTTTAGGGAAGATTATTGAGAAAGTAGTGGCTGGGTAGCTGGAGAACCATTTGACCATCTATGAACCCCTCCAGTCCGAATTCTGAAAGAGACATAGTACTGAGACAGTGCTGGATCAGGTGCTCAATGATCTCCTGATGGCAAGGGATAAGAAAAAAACATTCCATCTTGGCTCTTCTTGATCTCTCATCAGCATTTGACACTGTGGACCATGGGGTTCTGCTTGGTCATCTGAAGTTCATCTGCAGACTGTCAGGTACAGTCCTCAGGTGGTTTACATCTTTCCTCACTGGAAGAGCTCAGAGAGTGGTGTCTGGGATGTATTCCTCTGACCCAGTTTCTCTGCCCTGTGGGGATTCTCAGGGCTCAGTATTGTCCCCCATGTTGTTCGCAGTGTATATGCTGCCCCTCGGAGACATTGTAAGAAGGTATGGGCTGAGCTTTCACTGCTATGCTGATGATACCCAGCTCTACCTGTCTTTTGCACCTGACAAGGATAGAGCTCTCTCGGCTTTTAATAGCTGTCTCACCAAAATCCAGGAGTGGATGGATTCCAGTTGGCTAAAGTTGAACTCGGAGAAGATTGAGGTGTTGGTCGTGGATCCAGCGCGCCGGATGGGGGGCCGGGGGTGGGTTCCCCCTCGAGGCTTTTTCTTGGTGGTATCTCTCTCCCATCCTCTGAACAGGTGCGGAACCTAGGGGTAATTTTTGACCAAGGGCTGACTCTGCATTCGCAAGTGTCAGCCGTCGACAAATCCTCTTTTTACCATCTGAGGAATATCTCCAGGATTAAGCACCTTGTTCCGTCCGGTGATCTTCCTACGCCAGTCCACGCCTTTATGTCCTCATGCCTGGACTACTGCAACTCCCTTTATCTAGGACTACCTGGGGTGGAAATCCATCGCCTGCAGCTAGTGCGGAATGCTGCGGCCCGTCTTTTGACGGGAACCTCTAGATCATGTCATATTATGCCGGTGCTGTGTGGACTGCACTGGCTGCTGGTACAGTGGCATATCACCTTTAAAGTCGGTTTACTGACTTTTAAAGCCCTACATGAACTCGGCCCTGATTACCTGAAAGAGCTTCTGGTTCCTTACTGCCCCAATCAGTTGCTCCGCTCAGCCAACAAGGGGTTGCTAGAGATTCCAAGGGTGTGTTTGAAATCATCTGGGGCCCGTGAATTCATGCACGTGGTCCCCAACCCTTTGGAATTCAATACCCTGTCAGATACGGGAGTGCACGACTGTGAAAGGATTTAAACAGGCTTTGAAAATGTATTTGTGGACCCATGCTTTCAGTGAATGAATATTTGTATGAATTGATTACTGATTTTATATTTTATGATATAGATTGTGATATGTCATTTTATCAGGCGTCTTGACATTTTGAAAGGTGCCATAAAAATCAAGTTATTATTATTCTAATAGTAATCGAAGTCCATCCCACAGCTGTGTAGAGATCACAGTGATGTTTTCTGGTATGCAAACCAGAAATAAAATGGAAGGTCAGCTACACAATCCTTTTTCTTATCTCTGAGCTAAAAATGGAAATTACGTATTTACTGTATTGATCTTCCCAAATATCTTCACCATACATTACCTATGGATCCTACCAGAGGTCAGGACCCTGCACAGAAAGAGAAAAGTGCACTGCCTCTTTAAATTTTCTGAGCTGGAGGAGTCGGTGTCAGGATGGCACCACCTACGAGGCCAGTGTTTTACATGGCACTCATGGGTTGGCCAATAACCAACACCGACCCCTCCCAACACTCAGTTCAGTCTGCCAGGTGAGGAAGAAAGGATAAGAATAGGGATAGAAGAGGGCGAGGGTGCCTGAATGATGAGGGAGGGGGAAATAAATATAAAGCCAACTGGAAGAAGGGTTGTAGACAAGAGGGACAACTAAGAAGATGGGGTGACCAGAACACTGGGCAGCCCAAGGCAGAATAAAAAACAACCAAAAATAGAAGGGGAAGAAGGAAGACAGAAAGGAAAAAGAACTGACGGGCTCCCTTCTGAAGGATCTCCCTCTCACTCTCCCCCCCTGCACAGCCCACCCACCCTTCGGACACTGAGGCCCAAGAGAGGTACCTAATATGCTTTCTGACTAGAGAAGGCAAGTCAAGAAGCTGGCTTTGAGAGTGGGGTTCCAAGAAGTTGAGTGGTCCAGGCCAGGGGCTGATGGGGGATGGAGGGAGAAGAACCAGGGGAGGGAGGAAAAAACTCGAGTCAGGAGGGAATGGTCAGAGGCCTAGAAGGCCACCCTTTCTACCCAAAGTTTAGAGGGGGTTTGCCGGACAGATTCTGAAGAAGACCACCCCCACCTCATACAGAAGTTTCCCTTCACAGACCTCAGAAATCAATCTTACCTTCTGATCCTTCCTTCCCTTTTCTTTTTTTTTTAAAGAACCACAGCTGTGAGCCCTTACTGACCATCCAGGCTAAAGTTGAACCAGATAAACTTGCCTATAAAAACCCCCACAGAAGGTAAACTGATGTCAACTTGAGGGATTGCAGAATCTCTGGGATTTGGAGATTCTAGCTGGATTGAATCCTGCAATGGATGTCGGATGGGCTGAGAAGGAAAGCAATTTTGACCCCTGGATGAAGAAGTCTGAGACCCCAGAAGGAGGCCTCAGAAGATTGCGCCTACCCTGTGGGGTCAGCAAGCTCAAACAAGAGGCTGACAGATCGCATATTTAGGAGCAGCTCAGCGTTTGCCCATCAAAAGCTGTCCCTTCCCTTGACTGCCATCCCCAAGGGGGAAGAGAGAGAAAAGGAAAGGGACAGCACTGCCCAGTGTGACATACCAGGGATGGTGGGTGGGTTTAATGAAGATATTTGGGAAGATCAATACTTATGGTAAGTACGTAATTTCCATATCTTCCCCAAATTAATCTTCACCATTCATTACCTATCGGCCTGAGTGCCAAGATGGCAAACCTGGAGGGAAAAACTATTTCCTCCAGCCTCCTGTGAGGGGCAACCACAGGAGGAGGAGGGGGCCTTTTTACAGGTCTGTAGAGGCCCAAGGATTAGAAGGGTCTAGCGAGCACTCCCGAGATATGGGAGGTGGATTGTGCCCTTGCCATACCCACCGTGCCCTGCAAGAAAAGAAATGGGTCCCCAGAAAGGTGAAGATATCACCCAACACCAAGACAAGGGTGACAACCTGGATAAGCGAAGCCAGGCAGTCCACCTAATGCAGACTGAAGATCCTACCAGCCTGGAAGCCACCTCATTATCATCGTAGAATGCCCTAGGGAGGTGTCTTGCCAGCTCCAGGCCTTGAGCGGTGAGGCAAATGGCTTGCCTGGTTCCCTCACAATCAGGCAGGGCTGCTAGAACCTGTCCTAGCAGTGTTTAGATGTGCCTGGCATAGGCAACCCAGTATGCATGATGAGCCACTATCTGCAGTAGAAGGCATGCTGAAGAAAACACCCTTCTTCCCCATCTGTCAAACTCCTCTGAGTCCGCATCAGGGAGCAGTCATGACGAGGGCGATGAAGCCCAGATGGAGTATCCAGGAATCCCAGCCCCAAAGTGGGCTGGGGCATAGCATATGGAGACCCCGCTGATGCACAGTACCTGTGCATACAGTTCCTAGGGGCTGGAGAAGGGGTGGTGGGACGCTGCAAGATGGCAGACTGTTGGCACTGTATTCACCCAAGAATTACAGTGTCGCATAATCGGTGTTCCATCCAATGAAGTGGGAAAGGCGAAGCTCCTTCATCATCCCCACCAGGAAATGTTGATAGAACGTGAAGTCCCTATCAGCAGAAAAATGGCATGAGGAGTCCCCTTCCTCCATGGAGGGAGCCTAAGATGAGGAGGCATCTTAATCAGAACTCAGAGGTCCTGAGGTCTGAAAATAATCTCAGAGATGGCCCTAAGGTAATGAGGGAAAGCAGCCACCGCAGCCTTGAACTGTTCCCAGGTGAGAGGTCCTCCAGGGCCACAGAACCCCAGGAAGGGGGGGAAAGAGATGGCAGAGGAACAGGAAGTGGGACAGCCTGGCCACGCCAGGGATGTCCTCTGCCAGAGCTGTAGGTTTGAGCCGAAGGCCCCTGACAAAGGGAGGAACTGGTAGACCCATCCATCCCAGTGTGTCAAACCATCGAGGGGTGGACTGGGGTTGCTCTTGTGGGGGAATCCCCAAGTGGGGAGACCCGAGCCATGCAAAGTCCTTTGGAAGGCTCCCATCCCCACCAACTGCAGGGCCCCTCTCCAAAGCAAGGGAAGGCAAGGACGTGTCCAAGCCGCAACCCCAACGGTCCTACGAGAGGTACCTTGAGAAGGTTGCTGTTTTGATCCGGTCCCACCAATGCTCCTCTTCAAAAAAAAGGGATCTGTCCCTCAGAGGGGGCTCAGTAGAAAAATCCAGGCTGATCGCTTTTGGAGGGATAGCCCCAGAAAAAAAGTGCGGTCCTCCTGAGTACCATCATCAGCCGGAATCCAGATAATGGTGGGTCTGGGCCTGGCCAATGGGAGTCTACCCAATCTGGAATCGATCATGGTGCTAGAGGTTGAAGCAGTGTTGCCCATAGCACTGCCAGAAGCTGTGGCACAACCTGCGACACTGACAGCGGATGTGGCGCCCCCCCACAAGATGACGCCACCTGATATGGCACCAGGTGCAACACCGCCACCCGGTGAAACTCTGAATAGAGCCCCCACAAGGCCCCCAGCACTGGAGGTGGCACCATCCCACAGTGCTGACGCTGACCCAGAAACTATGCTAGACCCTGGAGGAGTCAGAGCAGAATCCAAGCAGCCCAGAACCCAGTCAGGATCATCCGGATCATCGTCCTCCAAAACGGGGGATGAGATCAGGGAGATCTCTAAATGGGCCACTCTCTGAACTCATGACCCTCCAGCACCAAGGGAGGCACTGCATGGGAGCCCAGAAGCGTGATTGCCACTGCCCCACTCACCGGCCCCGGAGGCAGTGCCAGGAGCTTGGGTAGAAGCCAACTGCGGTCTCGAGGGGACCACCTGAGAAGAGCCTGCATATAGCCTTGACTCCACCTCAGGGGTCATCCAGGCCTCCAAGGAGGCACCAGACTGCAAGAAGTGACCAACTGCCACCCCAGAGGGAGATGGCTGCCCACAAACCCCCTCACTGGGACCCCTTGCCCCAGCAAGCTGTGGAGTAGAGGGGGGTTCCTTCCCCACTGGCTCAGATGAGGGTTGGGGGCTCGGGGAGCCAGAGACGGCGTCTTGGCATCTCGGTGCAATGACACCCACAGAATTTTTGGGAGGTTTCTACCCAATCACGCCGCATGAATAACAAGGGTACAAAAGTCCATTGAGAAGCAGGCATCGCACTCGTCCATCACGTGGTGGGGACCCAGACAGGAAAAACAATGGTTGTGGGGGTCCAATACTGTCATGTAGTTGACACATGGGCACCGATGCATGGGGACAACTCCCGATACTTAGACTTAAAATGATACCCTGACACAGACATACCATCGTGTGACAAAATAATAAAATAGGGAAATAAAACACACCCAGTACCGTGAGAAAGGATAACATGAGAAAAAAACCCTCTGGTGCTGAACGGCACTGGTGCTCACGACACCAAGAAAAACGTCAAGGCCTAGGCATGATGCAGATACAGAAGCAGTCTTACCAGGCAGGAGTCCGTCCTCGACGCCGTAAAAAACAGAACGGAGTGCTGGAAGGGGTCGGTGTCTGTTACTGGCCAACCTGCGAGCACCACGTAGAACACTGGCATTGTGGGTGGTGCCGTCCTGACGTCAACTTCTCTAGCTCAGAAAATTTAAAGAGGCAGCACTCTTTTTTCTTCTTTCCGTGCAGGGTCCTAACCTCTGGTAGGACCCATTGGTAATGACTGGTGAAGATTAATTTGGGGAAGATCAGACTTTATTCCGATAATAAAACTCGAGTCTCTAATGCATTTTTTTTTTTTTTTTACAGAGGCTGTCAATATTAGTACTGAAGGATAACTTATTATCTAGCTACATACCTAGGTATTTGAAAGAGCCTTCCAGTTCTAGACTATCTCCTGTTGGAGCTGTAATGCCTGCTGTTGGCGGAGGCAGGAGGGATTAAAATAAGCACAGTTACTGGTGTAATTAATATAAATATTAAATATTTACAGAATTTACAAGATATTCAAACACCAAATGGGGAAACACTGAACATACTAGAAAATCAAAATAAAGGTTTTATACATTATTGGAAATATAATCTTAAAATAATAAGAAAAAAATCTTTAACTGAATCAAATGTTCTGTCTTACCTCACAGGCTTTCTTAGACAAGAACTTCCACAGCATATTCTTATGTACTCTGCATCAACTTCCAACAGAACACTCCAAGAAACTCCAGGAAAGGAGTATTACCTAGGAGGCGAAAGGCTGGCAGCCTCAAACTAGGAACTAGATCTGGGAATCATAATCTCAGATGACTTGATGACTTAGTAAGCAGTGTGAGAAGGCAACACTGAAAGCCAACAGAATGCTGAGCTGCATGGGGAGGGCAATCACAAGCAGGAGGAGGGAGGTTATACTACCACTGTATAGATTACTGGTCAGTCCAGTTCTGGAGGCCTCACCTCAGGAAGGACATTGACCGGGTGGAAACAGTACAGAGAAAGGTGACATAAATGATTCAGGGTCTGCAGTATATGTCCTATGAGGAGAGACTTGGAGAACTGAATATGTACTCCCTGGAGCAGAGAAGAGAGAGGGGGGACATGATTGAAATATTCAAGTACATAAAAGGCATTAACAAGGTATAGGCACAGGAACGTTTTCACTTCAAGAAGGACTCCAGGACAAGGGGACATGACCTCAGGCTGCAAGGAGAAAGGTTCTCTACCAACACCAGGAAGTTTTTCTTCACAGAAAGAGTGGTGGACACCTGGAACAGACTGCCCTAAGAGGTTGTGGGGGGGGGATTCAAGAATGCAAAAAATTACTCACCTTAGTAATTATATTTCTTCTAATGGAGTCTTGCTGTATTCTGACAATTGCAGTGATTCCCAAACTTTGAACTGCCCCAGAGAACAAAGAGTTAACTTTCTATGCAGGGCATATAATGCTGAGCTCAAGCTCGGTTGAAGTCTTTGTCTGGAGTGTTTTGAACTTAAACCGTCAGATTCTTAAGAGCCCAACTAAACTAAAATTTCCATGTGGAAATTGTAAAAATTCTTACTAGCCAACTGGCTGAAAAAAGTTTTGGATTCCCAAGGAAGACTCAAGTCAGGAAACCCAAAAACAAAACCCAAAGTACTAAAAATAACAATAATAAATAAGCACCCAAACAAAAAGGAGGAGGGTGCAAGCAAAAAACACCCCTGGGGTGCAACACTGCACCTGCCCACCCACTTTTCAAAAACAGGTTCTGAGAGGGGAGGCTGGGAGGGAGGTCAGAATACAGCAAGACGCCATTAGAAGAAATATAATTAGTAAGGTGAATAATTTTTTTCTTCAAACAACATAAAGCTTAACACTATATTCAGTACAGACTCTCAAGCAGTACCTTGAAGAAGGAGGACAGAACCTACTTTGGGAATAGGCTAAAACAAAATTGCTGTGCCAAACCGAGCATCACTCCTAGCCTGGATATCCAGAGAGTAATGCTTGGTAAAAGTATGGACAGTTTTCAGGTGGCTGCTTGACATATTTCTAAGAGAGGATATCCTAGCAGCAGCCAGGGCAGCAGCTGTACCTCTTGTGGAATTAGCCCTCAGGCCTGAGGTGGAGTTTTCCCAGTTTCAGGAATTGTATACAAGACACAATCCACCTGGCAATAGATCTTTGGTGGCAGGTTTGCCCTTTCCCACTTCTCCATAAGTGAGGAACAACTGGAGGGAGTCAAACCTGTGACCCTTGGTACGCTCTATGTAGTAACTAAGGGCCCTTTTGACATCTAAACTGTGTAGTCTCCTCTCTCCTGAGGATTAATGATCAGTGAAGAAAACAGGGAGAGACATAGACTGGTTTAAATGGAAGTCTGAAACCACTCTGGGCAAGAACCTTCTATTGGTTCCAAGGACCACTTTAACCCTGTGAAATAAGATAAAATCAGGTTCCACTGACAGGGCTTGCAATTCACTGATACGCCTGGCAGAGGTAATGGCTACCAGGAACACAGTTTTCCAAGTCAAGTACTTAAGCTCTGCTGAAGACATAGGTTCAAAGGGGGGGTTGCATAAGTTGAGCAATGCAAACATTCAAATACCAGGCAGGGACAGGGTCTCTAAAAGAAGGATTGGTGTGAAGAAATCCTTTAAAAAATTTACAGAACACAGGATGGAAAGATAGTGAGGAAGGCTTCCCCACAGACAAAAATGCAGAAAGATCTGACAAGTGTACCTTGAGAGTAGCTGGTCTGAGGCCTAGGCCATTAAGATGGACCATATAATCCAGAACCGTAGGCAATTCAGCAGTGTCTGGAGAAATATGCTTCTTAGAACACCAAATGCTGAATCTTTTCCATTTGGAGTTGTAAGTCTTTCTGGTGGAAGGCTTTCGAGAAGCCTTAAGGATATCCAGAACCCCTTGGGAAAGATGCAGATCTGCAAACTCTAACTCTTACTCTTCAAGAGCCAAGCCTTGAGATAGAGAGACTGAAGATTCAGGTACCAAATCCTCCCCTGAGAGGATGTTAACAGGTTGTAATTCCTGGGAAGAGACAGGGGAAGATGGACTGCTAGGGACAGCAACAGGGGGTACCAGGGCTGTCTGGCCCAATCTGGAGCAATCAGAATCTCCTTGCATGGTTGAGATCTTACTTTTACCAAAACGTTGAACAGGAGTGGGAAGGGGGGAAAGGCATACAGAAACTTCCCCTCCCAATTCAGGATCAGGGCATCCAGAGGGACTGAGCCCAGGACTGGAAGTCTGCAACAAAAGAGAGGGAGCTGGCAATTGTCCAGGGTTGCAAAGAGATCTATCTCTGGAGTGCCCCACCTTGAAAAAAATCACTTTCAACACCTGAGGATCCAGGGACCATTCTTGATGGCCCTGAGAAATCCTGCTCAGTGCATCTGCTAGCACATTGTCCTTGCCTGTAAGGTGAACTGCTACAAGAGACGTTTGCAGGGAATACGTCAGGGACCACAACTTCATGGCTTCAGTGCACAAGGCTGTGGACTGAGTGCCTCCCTGCTTGTTGATGTACCACATGGTGGTGGTGGTGGTGTCTGTTCTGACTTGAACCACCTTGTTCTGTACTGACTGTGAGAATGCTTTTAGAGCCAGAAAAACTGCCCTGAGCTCTAGGAGATTGATATGGAGAAGGGATTCTTGGGGGGACCACAGCCCCTGGGCAGTGAGGGGACCCCAGATGGGCTCCCCAGCCCAGGAGAGAAGCATCCATGGTAAGGACCACTGAACAAGGCTGAGCAACAAAAGGGACACCTTGTCTTAGATTGTCCTGGTCCTGCCACCACTGGAGGGCTTGGATCAAGGTCAGAGTCACTGGGATCAGTTTGGTAAAGGAATCCTTCTGAGACAAGAATGCTCTCAGGTGGAACTGAATATCCCTCATCAGGAATCTTGCCCCTTGGACCACTGCTGTTGAAGCTGCCATGTGGCCCAAGAGCTGGAGGAAATGCCTTGCTGGACGAGATACATGAAGGCTGAAGGAAGAAGCTAGTTCCATAAGAACCCTTGCCCTTTCTAGAGGAAGAAAGGCTCTTGCTCTGAGTGTGTCCAGTTCTGCCCCTATAAAGGTAAGAAGCTGGACTGGTTCGAGAACTGACTTGGGAAGGTTGAGAAGAAATCCTAGAGAAGTGAGCACTTGCTGGGTCACTTGTAGATGAGACTTGACTTGGTCTGGAGACTGACCCACTATTAGCCAATCGTCCAGATAAGGAAAAATGGAAATCTTTTGCCTTCTTAGAAAGGCAACTACTGCTGCTAGGCACTTTGTGAAAACCCTTGGGGCTGAGGTTAGGCCAAAGGGCATTGCTCTGAACTGATAGTGGCCTGAGGGCAAATCGAACCTGAGGTACTTTCTGTGGGAGCACCTGATGGGAATGCGAAAGTATGCATCTTTGAGGTCCAGGGAGGCTAGTCAGTCCCCTGGCCTTAGAGAGGGAAGGATTATTCCCAGAGTTATCATCCTGAACTTTGGTTTTAAAAGATGTTTGTTTAGATATCTTAGGTCTAGGATGGGTCACCACTCCCCTGTCTTTTGGGGGTCAGGAAGTACCTGGAGTACAGTCCTTTGCCCCATTGTAGGGTAGGTACTCTCTCTATAGCTTGTAAAGCTAGTAGAGAAGAAACCTCTGCCTCTAGGGCAAGGATTTCCGAGAGATTTGCAGGTGGAAAAGATCTGCCTCTTATCTTTGGAAATTTTTTGAAGCTGAGAACCAGTCCCTGGCTTACTACTTCCAGGACCCACTTGTCTGATGTAATATAAATCCAGTCCTGGACAAAGTAAGCCAGCCTGCCCCCTACTGGAATAGGAGAGTTGACCCGGGCAGGCCCATCAGGGTGTCTGCTTGGCAGGGGCTTTAGGCTGAGGAGTGGATGCAGCCCTGCTCATCCCCCTTCTACCTCTCCCTCTGAAGAACCCCCTCTGAGAAAAGGAAGAAGAGGCCTGTGCTTTGTAAAAAGGCCTTTGAAAAGGCCTGCTCCTGCCCCTAGACTGCTGCCTTTGAGGAGTTGCTTGCCCTTCCTTGGCCTGACACCCTGTAAGTGGTCCTGTACTCATTCATTTTTCACGTAATTCTCTGTCTGCTCCCAAACAGAGAATTAACCACTACAGGAAAATCCATGGCCTTAACCTGGGTGTCCTGCGAGAGGCTAGTACATCTGAGCCAAGCCATCCTCCGAAGAGCCACAGATGTAGCCATGACTCTTGATGACACATCATTAAAGTCCACAGCAGCATGAAACTGAACTTTAGATGCCTCAATCCCATCTGCAGCCACTGCCTCCAGCTCCTTGGCTAGCTGGGAGGAGGCCTGTTTAGCCAGTGCCAGTACAGTGTCCCATCTGGACTTCTGGTACCTGGCCGTATAGGCCATGTAATTTGCCTGCCTGAGTCCCAAAGAAGATGCCATGTACTGCTTCTTTGCCATGGCATCAATCTTCCTGGAGTCCTTGTCAGGGGGGTGTGAAGCCAAGGGAATATTTGCCTTGTCACAGGCATCAGCCTGCACAACCCCAACATGGCTGCATTGCTGATATAAGAACTCCGTATCTGAGCCTGAAAGTGTATACCTCTTGTCCATTCTTCTATCTACAGGACATATAGTGTTAGGAGACTTCAAGATTTTTTTGTGTCTGTTTCCCAAAAGATTTATGGAGGGGAATAGACAGTCTCCTGGACTCTGGGATGTCCATAATCTCTACATAATCAGGCTCCTCTTGATCTTCCACAGTCTCCTCCATAGGAAGCTGGAGGGTTTCAGCCACCTTTCTGTAAAACATAAAGTGAGAAGGGGACTCAGAAAGCCTAGGAGGGGAAACACCTGAAGGTCTGTCTGGGGAGATGTCCTGTTCCACAGGCACATCCAGACCCTCACTTACATCATCATCCTCAAATTCCGGTTCATAAAAATCTTCAAAGGCATAATCTTGAACCGGGGGAACCAACCGAACTGAACCCCTGCCCGAAGGAGCCGGATCAGTCGGAACCAGACAGAGCGATTCCACAATCTGAATTGCTCTGGCTATCTCTTCGGCGGTCGGAACACTAATCTCTGGATCCAAACTGGTCGATTTATCTTTGCATTTTCTTTTTGTCGGAACCGATCCCTCGGAATTGGCTCTCCTTTTGCCCGCAGAAGTATCGCCCTGGTCAGAGGACACTCCTTCTGGTTCGGTCGAAACTGAACTGGGCTGGTCATCCGGGTCAGTGGACTTCTCGTCCTCCTTTTCCTGGAGTCTACCTAATTTCTTCTCAAGGGTAGATTTGGGAAAGTTTTTACATATTTGGCAGTCTGAATTGAGGTGGTCAAATCCCAGACACTAAACACAGATGGTGTGGGGATTGGTCTTAGCAAAGACCTCCCCACACTCACTGCAGTGTTGAAACCCAGTGGGCCCGGTTTTTTTCTTGGGTTTCTCAGACATGGCCAACCTAACCAAACTTACCCTTTTTTCGGCAACTGCCAGGCAAGAATCCCTTATCGGTTCCTAACCATGTCACGGGTATTGGAAAAAAATTGTTCAAAACACTTTTTTTTTTAGAACCAATAAGAACCGGTAACCACACACTAAGTAAACACACAAATTTCACTAACAAATGGCTGGTTCAGCCGAACCGAGCCGCACTTTTACAAGTTCCACACAGAAAAACAGAACAATTCCTATCTAGTACTCACGGCACCACAGAGACTGAACCGACTATGTGGATACTTTTTTCGGTTTAAAAAACAATGAAAACTGAAAACTTTAACCAACTATTGAACCGAGCTGAAGGAGAAATCTCCGGAGCGACTGTTCAGTGAGGCGGAGTAAAGAATCTGACGGTTTAAAGTTCAAAACACTCCAGACAGAGACTTCAGCCGAGCTCGAGCTCAGCATTCTATGCCCTGCATAGAAAGTTAACTCTTTGTTCTCCAGGGCAGTTCAAAAGTTGGGAATCACTGCAATTGTCAGAATACAGCAAGACTTCATGTTGTTTGAAACAAGGAAACCCTGACTACAAAGGGCAACCAGAGTGTCAAAATAGGTCTAAAACAAATGGGCAGACTAGATGGACCTAGCGGTCTCCTTCTGCCATCAACTTCTATGTTTCTATGTAACACTCAGCAGCTAAGAATTAGCTCCTCTGATGTACAAAGATTTCTCTGTGGGTACTGCAAGTGCAGAGAAGAGGCAAAGTGCTGTCTCTCACCTGTGAACCTCTTATTAATACATTTTTGGATACCATTATTCTACAGGGCCGGGACACGATTTTGCAGTCTGCAACTACATTTTTTTTTTAATATTTTTTTCAGTGACATCCAATGTGCTCCATTCAAAACCCACCCAGTATTGACTAGTTCTGGAGCTGCCCTCCATGACATATGCAAATTAAGCTGTTAATTCAAATGCAAATAAAAGATGAGCCTGCATTTGTTTCAGAGGAGTAGTTCAATGATCCCCAATCAGACATCAACAACCTTATTCAGCATGTATAAAACTATCTCCCCACGCCAGAAACATAGACGTTGTCGGCAGGTGGGGGCCATATGATCCATCAAGTCTGCCCTTAGTTTCCAACACCACCACCACCCCACCCCACCCCATCTTAGCTGCCTGCTTGAGTATCCCACATTGTACATGTATGTACAGTATGTGTTCCTTTTACAATGTAACTTTCTGCAGGTAGCTTGACACACAAAAGGCTCATTCACACGACCAATTCTGTGGCATTCTTGGAGGTTCACAGCAGCGAGACTGTTGCCACTATGGAAGTCTGAATGTCGCAGTTTGGCTGTTGCGGGTTCTGTTCTGTTGTGACCGCGATCCCTCTTTTCTTGGGCTTGCGTGGTGGTGCGGCCGTTTTACCGCATTTTACTTTGCCATGGGAACCACCCGCACTACGTACAACATTGTGGCAGGCTTTTCCCAGCCCGAACTTGTGGTTGCCAGTGGCCACAGTTTAGTAACTTTTCATACTCAAGTTCAGCTAAATGTCCTTTCTGGCTCTTTAAAGAATGCTGAACTTGGGAAGGTGTTTTTTATTGCAAATCGAAGGCTAACAATTGAAGAAAACATGGATTCAGAGTTGAGCTCTGACACTGGGCATGCATACATATGCATATGTGCATGCCCAGTGTCACGGCTCAACTCTGAGACTGTTTTTCCCTCAATGTTTAGCCCTCGGTTTGCAATAAAAACACTTTCCTGAATTCAGTTCTATCCACAGAGACAGAAACAAGGTTTAGCTGCACTCAGGTTGGAAGACCCATCTGCGAGCTCTGGCACCACCATAGGAGAGCCCGACCCACTCCCACTTCCCCTTCCCAGCTGGAACCCTCCTCAAATTGCCGGAACTTTGATGGGAACATCTACAGTGCACCCCTGGCCAAGCCGTCTGAGCAGCTGATCTGGCGTTTCAGCAAGAATGACCACAGTGATCTACATGGCAGCGATGCCATGTGAACGAGCCTAGGGTATGTTTACACTAATGGATCTGCACAATAGCCAGCAGTACAGGTGTGCTGCACCAGTGCAAAATCCATCAGTGTAAACAGTTGCTGGAGCACTGCAAGTTGCTCTGTTGTGATGCAGAGCATTGCCTTTTCTGGTGGTAAAACATACTGGTTCAGGCATGTTTTGCAAGTGTGTAAAGACGCAGTTTCGCCTGCACCAGTGCAGCCCCACAATACCCCATTTTACTCCCACAGGCTTCATCGTCTCTGTCATGTCATAAGCAGGCACCTGTGAAGGAGCTTTTTTAAAATATTACCCATACCCATTTCTATACTAAGCAAACACTAAACTCCCAGCACAGCATCACAATGAGCTATAGTTCAAACTGCCAGTGCAACAGAACTATAAAAAAAAAAAACCTCTGAAATGGCCACAATGCGTTATAACAGTATGTTGTTTTATTATTATCTTTCAACGTGCACTGCCATTATAACCACTAATAGATGTAGCTTGCTTTGGAAATCACGTTCCTTTTTAGGAAGGCTGCTTGGCTTATAAAAACCCTGCAGTCATATCAGCAGGATTTGCGGTTTTGTGAAAGGTCCCAAGAATGCGGCTGAATTTTAGGGCGGTGGAGGTTGGTTGTGGAATCAATAACACAATACTGTAATAAAATCCCTATTGTTCATTAAATCTCTTTTTAAATTTAAACGCAACTTTTTAAATCCGATTTCTGTGAGTAGAGTTTAATAAAATGGCATGTATCCCTTTGTGGTATCCTCAGTACCAGGCCTAGATTCCAGAGCACCTCCCTCAGTACATTAATTATGTAAAAGGTCTGTCTCCATTTTTAGCAGCTTTTAAAGTAACTGTCATTCTGACTGACCTCTTTCCAACAAGTTGAATGTATCCATTATAGTGACTTTAAATGATTCAATGATTGTACAGGCAGCTATCTAAACTGTATTGGAGACTGTTTCTTTTTTCCATGCCCCAAGGGGTGTTTTTAAGTTTCTCTTTTAAGTAACCTGTGGATACAAGAAAAATGGCACCAACACCCCATTTCAGCTCCAGCATTTTTCAATGCTTGGTGCATTTTTCTGTTTAGTCCAATTTCTGTATTACCTGCTTCCTGGCCCTGGCAGAACTGCAAGAAAAATGCAAGAACTACTTTTGCCACTCTGCAATGGTGCAGAGGTCACCAGAGGTATGAGTGGTGCAGCAGACGAGTGGCACACATAGAATGGCAACTGCCAGGTACATGTAAATACACCTACAGAGGCAAATATTTTAGAAATCCATAAAGAACAAAAATGTTACGTATAACAGAGGGTTATACTGTCACAAATACATTTAAGACAAGCTAATTGCCTTCCACATTATACAGTATGTAGGCTATGGCATGGGACTAATAAAAATATGCATGATATTTTATGAGTGATTGGTGACTCCTTGACATCATGAGTGGTGAAGCCACACATCAGATCAGAGGGGTCACAGAGTACAAATAAAATATTGGGCATATTTTTATGAGGCCCATGCCATATTTGATTTATGCAATGGCATGGGTTTGTGTGGTAGGTGGATGTGTTGCTTTCTTAAGGAAATTACAGTAACAGCTCTATAAATAGACCTCTGACTACAGTCAAATTCTGCAATGAAATTGCCCTCAGTTCTGAAGCACCAACAGTAATAATATTTGCTTTGTCATCCACCTAGAGTGAGATTGTAATATTCCCATAGTACAGTAGGTGCCTGGTAGGCAAATATAACACCTAAGCATATGAGACTTTTTATTCACACTGCCATTGCATCTGTCTGTCTATCTGAAATCAACAAAGGCATTTTCCACAATCCGATGAGTTGTTGGCAGCAGGAGGGAAAAAATGAGGAGGTATGGAGCTGCTCACATTATTAAGGTAGTGACAACATAAATCAGTGTGGGTGGCCCTAGCTAGGCAGAAGTTTGAGTGATCCTAACACTGACAGCTTACAGTTCAGAAGGTGTCGCTCTATATGGATGTATATGTCCTTGAAGAAGATCTGCACTACTGCCTGCACAACTGTATTAGTTTGCTGCTGCTGTTGAGAATCATAAGAACTACTGTTACTATCATCATGGTCATTGCCACCAACCACAATATTACTTTGTTGGGGCGATATTGCTGTACATCTGCAAAAACAGTGTGTAAATTTCCAGTAAATTTAGCATGGGAATGACCTGGCTAAGGGTTACAAATTCTGGAATGAATACTTCAGTTGCCTGCTTAGATGGTCACAAAAGTGAAATTAGCTCTTGTAGACCACCCGACTGAGCCAAAATGACAGATATCCACCACAGTCCACATCATCTGTTTCCATGGCCTGGAAGAAAAAGTTACTTACCATAGTAACCTTGTTTCTCCCAGGGGATACGCCAACATTCATAACTCTTCTGCAGTATACCTTTGAGGTCAGATCTGCCCGGAGATAGAATGTTATGCTAGTGATGGAATCACTGGCAACAGACACTTTTCAAATGCTGCCACCTATCAACTGCCTACATTCTAATCCTCAGATTTCATGGATACCTGTAAAGACAGGGCCCAAATTTAAAATATATAAAATCTTACTTCAAAATTCCCCACCCAGACCTCCAACTGGAGGAAATATAAACTTATCATTAACAATAACCCAAGCTCCTACGTCAGAATCACCTGAAAAGGAGAAAACGAAAGAACAAGTTCCAATAAAAGTAGAATGTGGCATGCAACCACTAAGGTACAGCATGGAATACAGAGGCCACTGGTTCTTAAACGGGGAGGCAGTGTGGGAGAGTTATGAATATTGGAGTATCCTCTGGGAGAAATAAGGTTACTATGGTAAGTAAAGTACAGTTATGTAAGAACTTACTGTAACAGTAGATCTTCGAGAGGAGCACTTACAGCAGGTAATACCATTAGGACTGAAGCTGTCAGGCATCAGGACCCCACAGAAAACTTGTAGCTAGCAGTCTGAGGCAGGGGACTGCCCCTGACGTCGGCTCCGCCCAACGTCCTACATGGTATAAGGGGGCGGTCCCCTGGTGCAACCTCAGTTCTCCCGCCGGAGACCTGGCTAGAAATAAAGTTGGAGAACCAGGCAGAAAATTCCGCACAATGGTCTGATGTCAGGGTATCCCATAAAAAACTATCCTGGGAGATGGAGGGTGGGAAAGCCACCTGCTGCAAGAGCTCCTCTTGAAGATCTACTGTTATGGTAAGTTCTTATGTAACTGTACTATCAGTCTTTGAGGGTGGAGCTCTTGCAGCAGGTAACACCATCAGGACTGAGTCCCAAGCAGTACCCAAAGATAGGCCCAGGTCTGATAGGACAGTAGGAAATGTGCTGAAAAGCTGAAGCAAAACATCTGTGAGAGAAGGCCTTGCAGACTGCTAGTCCGAAACCTGCTCTCCTTCTGGATGCGATGTCCAGGCTGTAATGCCTGATGAAGGTGTGGACGGAAGACCACGTGGCAGCAGCACAAATATCAGCTGAAGAGATGTTCTTGAGGGCTGCAAAGGAAGACGCCACTGCTCTGGTGGAATGGTCCCTGATAGCACCCGGAAGAGGTCTGTCGTGGTGCTGGTAACAGAACGAAATCCACTGTTCTAACCAACGGGCTAGTGTTTGTTTAGAAACAGGAGCGCCCAGCATTCACTTAGCGACAGAGATGAACAACTGGTCCGACTTTCTAGAGGAGCAAGTCTTGTAAAGGTAATACCTCAAAATGCTATGAACATCCAAGGTGTGCAACAGCGCTTCACCTTGGGTGGAAAAATTCGGGTAGTATACCAGAAGGTTGATATCCTGGTTAAGGTTCAGTACGGACACCACCTTCGCATATAAATTTGGGTTCGTGTGAAGATTCACACTGTTCCTGTGAAAGACTATGTACGGTTCTTTACACATCAGAGCTTGGAGTTCAGAGACCATTTGAGTGGAGGTGATGGCTACCAAGAGAAGAGTCTTCCATGAGAGGAAACGCAGCTCACAAGAGGTTGCCGGTTCAAAGGGAGGAAGTGTAAGTTTCTCCAGAATGAAAAGAAGGTCCCAAGAAGGAACGATACCCCTCTTGGGAGGTCTGACATGTAATACCCCTCGAAGGAAGGTTTTGCAGGCATTCATTTGTGCCAGAGTTTTGTCTCCTATTGGATCATGATATGCGGAGACTGCACACATGTGCACCATGATTGAGGAGTAACTCAATCCTAAGTCCAAAAGGTGATGGAGATACTCTAGCACACGCATATCCAGACAACCCAAGGGACCTAGAGAGCGAGCTGAAGCCCACAGGCAGAAGCGTTTCCATTTCAGAGCGTAAGTGGCTCTGGTGGAAGGCTTCCTCGCTGCCACCAGAATTTCAGCTGCCCTGCTTGACACTCCTAGTCTCTCTTCCACTAGGACTGCAGGAGCCAAGCATGGAGGTGAAGAGACTGAAGAGCAGGATGGACGAGGGTCCCCTGTTCTTGTGAGAGCAAGTGGGTGGAAAGTGTCAACTGGACTGGAGGTTCCAGGGACAGTTGCTAGAGCTGCGGATACCAGATTTGACAAGGCCATAGAGGGGCCACCAGAATCATTCTGGCTGCCTCTGACTGCAATTTGAGCAGTACTCTCTGAATGAGGGGAAAGGGAGGGAAGGCATACAGGTACTTCCCTGTCCAAGACAGGGACAATGTGTCTCGCCAGAAAACACCAGGCCCTGAAGCAAGCGAGCAAACATTGTGCAGTTTGGCGTTGCACGGGAACACAAAGAGGTCCAACTCTGGCTGGCCCCACCGGTCGAAGAGGCCGTTTGTGACATCTTGTATCAGTTCCCACTCATAATTCTGAGAGGTAGAGCAACTGAGACTGTCGGCAAGAACATTCTGGACCCCTGGCACGTGGACCACGGTGAGGTCCAAACTGTGTTCTACTGCCCAGTCCCATACTCTCATGGCTTCTCTGCAAAGGGGGTACAAGTGAGTTCCCCCTTGTTTATTGATGTAGAAGATGACTGGTGTGTTGTCTGTCTGCACTAGAAGAGGACCTGGCAGAAGCTGGTCTCTGAATGCAGAGAGTGCATTCAGCACTGCTCTCATTTCAAGAACACTGATATGAAGAGAGCTCTCTGTGATAGACCAAGACCCTTGGGTCATGTGATCCCATAGATGAGCCCCCCCAGCCCGACAGAGAAGCATCTGTGGTCAGAGTCTGAAGCAGTTGGAGTCTGCGGAAAGGAACTCCACCGCTTAGACTGTCCTTGCGGAGCCACCATTCCAGAGAACGATGAACCGCTCGAGAGATCCGGATTCGGAGATCCAGATCATCCACCGATAGGTCCCACTGCACCCTGAGGTGCCACTGAAGTGTCCTTATATGGAGTCTGGCTAAGGGAACTGTGACGATGGCCACCGCTATGTGACCCAGCAGCTGCAGGACCACATGAGCAGGGAAGAAGGGGGTTCTTTGGAGTCCTCTGGCTAAACCCTGAAGGGGATCTGCTCTGTCCAGAGGCAGAAAAGCTGTCCCCTGTTTGGTGTCCAGAATAGCTCTGATGAATTGCAGCCGCTGCATCGGCCAGGGGTGCGACTTCGGACAGTTTACCATGATGCCCAGGGAGGAAAAACAGGGCCTGCATCTCTCTTTGGGCTATTAGAAGCTCCTCCTCCAACTGAGTGGAGAGGAGCCAATCACCCAGGTAGGGGTAGACAAAGAGGCCTCTCCTGCAGAGAGATGCTGCTACCACTGCTAGGCATTTGGTGAAGACCCTGGGAGCTAAAGAAAGGCCGAAGAGTGGAACCATGAACTGGTTGTGCTCATCTCTGAAGCAGAACAGCAGAAATCTGTGGGACTTCAGAACCTTGATATACAGGTAGGCATCCTGCATATCTAGGGAGCATAGCCAGTCTCCTTGCTGAAGTAGGGGGAAAAGGGTTTCCAGGGTGACCATGCGAAACCTCTGGTACGTCACGGAGAGGTTGAGCTGGCTGAGGTCCAGAATGGGACGAAGGTCTCCCATTTTCTTCAGGATGAGGAAGAAATGGGAGTAGAAACCTCTCCCTTTCTGGGCCTGTGGGATCCTTTGAATAGCTTTTTTGTCTAGGAGCTGTTGGATCTCTCCTTCTAGGAGGAGGCTGTGATCCAGTGGACAACGGGATGTCGGGGGGGTGTCCAGTGGGATAGAGGAGAACTCTATTGAATACCCTTTCTGATTGGTATCCAGTACCCATTGGTCTGCAGTGATACTGGACCATTCGAGTGGGTAAAGCGCAAACACCCTCCTATCTGCTCATTCTGCCTGTCCTTGAGAGGAGGGTGCAGCAGGGAGAGTCAGGTAGAGGGGGTGGAAGGGGCCTGGGCCCTGGGAGCTTTAGGTTGCTTTGGGCCCTGGGAACCTTGAGGGGCAGGGTTACCCCACCTTTTGAATCCCTTACCTTGGGATTGTTTTCCGCTTTGTCCTTGCCCTCAACAAAAAGGACATCAGTGGGGTGCTTGGGGCTGGGACTTGTACATTTGGCGTACATCCACCACCACTCTCCCTGACTCCTGAAGCTGTTTCACCATTTGTTCCACCTCAGGAGCAAACAAAACAGGGCCTTGAAATGAGAATCGAGAATGGATTCCTGAAGATCTGGCTGGAATCCTGTGAGTCTGAGCCATGACTGTCGTCTCATACAGATTCCCAAAGCTGTGGCCCTGGAAGCCGTATCTGCGGCATCATAAGAACACCATAGGGCATGCTTGTCCACATCCAGGCCCGACTGGGCACAAGCTAAAATCTCCTGTTTGGAGTCAGAGTCAGGGAGGGTCTCTACTATGTCCATGGTCTTTCTCCACAGGGATTGCTGGTAGGAGATCATATGGGCCATAAAGTTCAGCGACCTGATGGACCCAGTAGCTGAGGAGAAGACCTTACAGCCCCAGCTGTCTAGTTTCTTGGAAATGGGGTCAGGAGGCTGGAAGCTTAAATGTTTTGGTTGAGCCCCCCACCTGTGGGCAGCTGTAAGGACTAATGAGTTAGCCTTCGGCTGTTCCACCAGGAACGGTTCTGATTTGAAAGGCTTATAGAATCTGTCCATCTTCCTTGGAACTGCTGGGATAGAGGATGGTGTGCGCCAAGTGAGGTGAGTAACATCCTGGAAGGGCTCCACAAATGGTGGGATCACCAAGGGCTTTGGTTCCTTTTCTCCAAGGAATTGGGCCAGGCATTTCTGCTCTGGGTCTAGGGCCTCAACACCACTCATAAATGGTCTGGATATGCCTCATGATGTTGAGGAATGAGGGATCATCCAGAGGAGACAGTGGAGAATCTCTAGGTCCAGGCGAGGGAGGATCAAACCCTTTGTCTGATGTGTCTGAATCTACGCCCGCCTCATCCGAGGAGGATGTGATGGGAGGAGATGAAGGAGATGGGGATGAAGTCTGCTTCTTTCGTTTCCCTTTTGGATGTGGACTTGGGCTCTCATCCTGGTTCCCCTTATCTGGGGTAGGAGGTTCCCATGGGTGGTGGAGTAGGGACCTTGTCTGGTGGCCTGTATAAAAGGTCCCCTTTTACAGTATTCCACTAAGTGGTAAATGGGTTACCTATGTCCACCACTGGGATGACTGCAGAAGCTGTCGCCGGGTCAGAAGGGCCAGGTGTCGGGTCCTTAGGCAGGGGTGTCTGGGGTTTGGGAACCCCTACTGAAGCGCCAGGCATTGGGTCTGGCACCCCAGCATCAGTAGGCTGGCAACTGGTGTCCGGCGTGGTCTTAACGGGCGTCTGTTCACTCAGCGGAGGGGCAGACGACTGATCCTCATCTGGTGACCACGTCGTGTTGTGAGTCGTTGGGGTAGGTGAACGGCTAGGCAGGCGTTTGTCTGTTGGAGCGTGCACCTTAGCCTGGGGTGGAGGTATCCGATCCCGGGCATCCTCCTGCCTACTGGAAAGTTCTTTGGTACGTTTCCTCTTCTCTGAGGAACTCAGCCTGTTCTGAGCCCTAGGCAGGCCTTCCTGGGTCGACCTTGTGGTTTTGGAGGTCGATGAGCTAGGGACGTAGAGCAGTATCCCACTGAAGCCGACTCCTGGTGGCGTCACTGAGGAGGGCGGGAGTGGACTTGGAACAGGGGGAAGGTTCGGTCGGTAGGGCCGGAACTAAACCAGACCTTTTGCTGGATGAAGAAGATGCCGCCTGTTTGGCTGGTGACCAAGGGCAGGATTCAGACCTGGCCCAATCCTTCTCCTTGTGGTGATGCTTCCCTTGGAGGCCCTATCTTTAGAAGGGGATTTTCTAGTGGGAGAGGATGAGCTGGCCCCTGAACCTCGCTGCATGGGTGCAAGCTTTTTCTCCAAAAGGAAAGTCTTTAAGGCGTGGGCTCTTCTGGCGTGTGTGTTTTGGTTGACCTTCTTGCAGTGGCTGCAGGATTCAGGCTGGTGTTTCAGGCCTAGGCAGATGAGGCAGGCTGCATGGCCATCTTTGGCTGGAATCTACTTCCTGCAGACACGCTTGAAATTTCACCTTGGTGGTGAGGGTGATGACATAAACAAGGCATAAGTAATGAATTTGAAGAAAAGAAAGAAAACGACTTATCTAACGTTCGAAGCTGTCGACCACTGAGAGAGGTGTCCCTGGAGCCAAACTACGTGGGTCGACGGTGGGAAAAGAACTGGGGTGGCGCCAGGGGACCTCCCCTTTTATACCACATAGGACGTTAGGCAGGGCTGATGTAGGGGGCAGTCCCCTGCCTCAGACTGCTAGCTACAAGTTTTCCCTGGGGTTCTGACGCCTGATGGCTTCAGTCCTAATGGTATTACCTGCTGCAAGAGCTCCACCCTCGAAGACAGATCTTTTTCTTCTCACCCCAGGAATACTCCAATATTCCTAACTCTTCTGCAGACTAAAAAGCAGTACCTTAGGAGGTGGGAAGAACTTATTTTAGAAACAGGCTCTGCAGGACAGCTGTACCAAACCTGGCATCAGCCCTAGCCTGCAGATCAAAGCTGTAATGCTTGACAAATGTGCATACTGTTTGCCAGGTTGCTGCTTTACAGATATCCACCAAGTGTACATCCCTTGCAGCTGCCAGTGTTGCAGCTGTACCCTTTGTGGAGTGGGCTCTAAGCCCTGCTGGAGCTTTCTTGTCCACCTTTGAATAGCAAAATTGGATACATTGGACAATCCAATGAGAAATGGACCTTTTGGATGCTGGATTTCCCTTTCCTACATCCCCATAAGTGAGGAAAAGTTGTGTTCTGTCTTGCCTATGGGGCTTAGTGGTTGTCAGGTTGTAGCACAAAGCTCTTTTGACATCCAGGCTATGCAGCCTACATTCACCAGAAGAAGAATGGTCAGTGAAGAACACTGGTAAAGTGACAGATTGGTTCAAGTGGAAGTCTGAAACCACTTTGGGGAGGAATTTCCTATTTGTCTGTAGGACTACCTTATCCATGTGGAAAGAAATGTAGTCCTTTTCAATGCATAAAGCTTGGAGCTCACTAATTCTTTTAGCTGAAGTAATGGCCACTAGAAACATTGTTTTCCATATGACATACTTCAAAGGTGCTGAAAACATAGGCTCAAAGGGAGGGACCATAAGTTGGGCAATGCAAATATTAAGGTCCCAAGCTGGCACCGGTTCTATCACCGGTGGAAACATATGAGAAAGGCCCTTGAAGAACCTTTTAAATATGGGGTTTGATGCCAAAGAAACAGACTTGCCTGCAGATGCAAAGGCCAAGACTGAAGCCAAATGAATCTTTAGTGTAGAAGGCTATAAACCTATGGGATGTAAGTAGACCAGGTAGTCCAGTACCAACGGCACTCCTGCCTGGGCTGGCACTATACTCCTACTAGAGCACCAAATAGAAAACCTCTTCCACTTTGCAGCATAGGTTTTCCTGGTAGAGAATTTCCTGTATCCTCTTAAAGCATCCATAACTGGTTCAGAAAGATGTAAACCAGCATACTCTAGGTCCTCAACAGCCAAGCTTTGAGCCTGAGTGACTTGAGGTTTGGATACAGGAGCCTCCCCTGGTTGGAGGTCAGAAGATTGTGCCTCCTGGGAAGGTGTATTGGTTTGTCCACTGACATGGACAGCAATAGGGAGTACCATGGCTGCTTGGCCCAGTCTGGGGCTATCAGAATTATTGTTGCTGGCTGAGACCTGAGTTTCAACAGCACCCCGTATACCACAGGAAATGGAGGGAATGCAAACAGGAATTTCCCTGACCAATCCAGAATAAGGGCATCCAGAGGAACCGTGCCCACTACTGGAGGCCTGCAACAGAACTGTGGCAAGTGGTGACTCTGATAAGAGGCAAAGAGGTTTATTTATGGGGTGCCCCACCTCCTGAATAAGGTCTGTACCACTTGCCTGTTCAGGGACCATTCATGAAGGTCCTGGCTGACTCAGCTCAGGGAATCTGCCAGAACATTGTCTTTGCCCGGCAGATGAATGGCCTGTAGTGAGAAGCCCAGTGAGTAAGCTAGGGTCCAAATTCTCATAGCTTCTGTGCAAAGGAGGCTTGACCCTGTTCCCCCTTGCTTGTTTACGTAGTACATGGTGGCAATGTTGTCTGTCCTGACTTGCACTACCTTTCCCTGTATCAGTGGTTTGAAAGCTTGCATTGCCAGAAACACTGGCCTGAGCTCCAACAAGTTTAAGTGTTAAAGAGTCTCTGCACTTGACAAAGTGCCCTGGGCAGTGTGCTCTGCTAGATGAGCCCCCCAGCCCAAGAGGGATGCATCTGTTGTGATAATCATTGATGGAAGTTCTTTTTAGAAAGGAACCCCTTCTCTGAGGTTGGTTTCCTCTTTTCACCACTGAAGGGCTTGGATAAATGTTTTTGTTACAGGAACGAGCTTTGACAGAGAATCCTTTCGTTCGCACCAATAAACTTTTACGTGAAACTGGATGTCCCCCATCTGAAACCTGGAGCCTAGCACTGTGCCTGTTTCAGCTGCTATGCAGCCCAGAAGTTGAAGAAAATGCCTTGCAGACCTTGGGACACTGAGCCTGAAAGAACCTGCCAACTGCAGGATGCTTTTTACCCTGTCTCTGGGTAGAAAGTCTGTCCACTATGGTATTCAATTCTGCTCCTATGAACTGCAGAGTTTGAGAAAGAAAAGAAAAAATTACTCACCTTAGTAATTGCTTTTCTTCTCATGGAGTCGTGCTATATTATGACTTAAGGCAGTTAGCCACAGCACTTGAACTGCCCCGGAGAGGAAACAGTTAACTCCAGGAGACTGGAGTTCTAAAGCTTGAGCGCTTATGCTAAAACTCTATCTGGCAAGTTTCAAATGAAACTGTCAGATCTTTACGAAGCTAATACTAAGCAGCAAGTCTGTGTGGAAGCTCTACACTAGCCAGTGGCTACCTACTAGTAGGAATAACAACAGCAAACACAACAACAACAAGAGCAATAATAATAATAACAATGATAATAATATTATTAGTTTCACCCCTAACAAGCACTATTAGACCCCCCTTCCCCAAAAGACTCAAGTCCCAGAAGGGGGCAATATATTACTTAAAAAAAAAAAAAACAGAAATACCTAGTTCCCTAACCCTAAATAAAAGGGGGGAAAAGGGAAGGGAAGAACTAAAATGGCATGACACAGTGCTTGCACTAATTTGCCAACCCCTACCCAAGTAGAAGTTCTGAGAGGGGCAGGTTGAGGGGTGGTCATAATATAGCAAGACTCCATGAGAAGAAAAAGCAATTACTAAGGTGAGTAATTTTTTCTTCAAACACCATGAAGTCTTGCTATATTATGACTTAAACAGATTACACAGCAGTACCTCCATGGAGGAGGGTCAGAGCCTACTTAGGAAATAGGCTCTGAAGCACAGCTGTGCCAAACGAGATCTCTCCTGGACTGGACATCCAGGGAATAATGCTTGGTAAAAGTGTGAACTGTTTTCCAAGTAGCAGCTTGACAGATTTCCAGAATGGGAATATCTCTAGCAGCCGCTAGAGATGCAGCTGTACCCCTGGTGGAGTGAGCCCTCAGTCCTGAGGGGGGTTCTCTACCTAGTTTTTGGTAACAAAATTGGATACAAGAGACAATCCACCTTGCAATTGTCCTCTTAGTGGCAGGTTTCCCTTTGCCAACCTCGCCATAGGTAAGGAAGAGTTGGAGGGATTCGAACCTGTGACCCTTGGTGCATTCCAAATAGTAGCTTAAAGCTCTTTTGACGTCTAAACTGTGCAGTCTCCTCTCACCCGAGGAAGAATGCTCAGTGAAAAATACTGGAAGAGAGATGGATTGGTTCAGATGGAAATCTGAAACCACTTTAGGCAAAAACTTTCTGTTAGTCCTGAGGACTACCTTATCTCTGTGAAAAGATATAAAATCTTTTTCCACTGACAGGGCTTGTAATTCACTTATGCGTCTGGCAGAAGTGATAGCACTAGAAAAACAGTTTTCCAAGTTAGAAACTTGAGATCTGCTGAAGACAGAGGCTCAAGGGGTTGCATTAACTGAGCAATACAAACATTCAGGTCCCAGGCAGGAGCTGGTTCCCGAAAAGGAGGGTTAGTGGCAACCCTAAAAAACTTGGAAAACACAGGATGAGAGGAAAGAGAAGCAGGCTTCCCTGCTGATACAAAAGCAGAGACAGCTGACAGATGAACCTTTAAGGTAGCTGGCCTAAGGCCTAAGGAATTTAAATGGACCAAATAGTCCAGTAAAATGGGCAAATCAGCAGATTCTGGGACAATTTGTTTCTCAGAACACCAAATGGAAAACCTCTTCCACTTAGAATTGTAAGTGGCTCCTAGTGGAAGGCTTCCTTGAAGCCTTTAAAATATCCAGGACACCTTGGGAAAGGTGTAAATCAGCAATTCTAACTCCTCAAGGCCAAGCCTTGAGATGGAGGGATTTGAGGTCCGGATACCACACTCTCCCCTGTGCACAGGCCAGCAAGTCGTGGACTCTGGGCAAGCTCAGGGCAGGGTGGACTGTCAGGGACAGAAGCAGAGGGTACCAGGGCTGTCTGGCCCAATCTGGAGCAATCAGAATCACTTTGCAGGGCTGAGATCTGATTTTTAGTAATACCCTGAAGAGAAGAGGGAAGGGGGGAAAGGCATATAGGAACTTCCCCTTCCAATCCAACAGAAAGGCGTCCAGAGGGACTGAGCCCAGCACTGGAGGTCTGCAACAAAATAGAGGAAGTTGGTGGTTGTCTGGGGCTGCGAGAGATCTATCTGAGGGTGCTCCATCTGGCAAAGACCGACCCCAGCACCTGAGGATTCAGAGCCTATTCGTGATGGCCTGAGAAATCCTGCTGAGGGCATCCACCAGGACATTGTCCTTCCCTGGAAGGTGAACTGCTATCAGGGAGGTGTTCAGGGGTAAGCCAGAGACCACAACTTCATTGCTTGGTGCACAAGGCTGATGACCGAGTGCCCCTTGCTTGTTGATGTACCACATTGTTGTGGTGTTGTCTGTCCTGACCTGAACTACTTTGTTCTGGACAGAAGCTGAAAAACCTGAAGAGCTAAAAAGACAGCTCTGAGTTCCAAAAGACTGATGTGGAGCAGAGATTCTGAGGGGACAACACTCCTGAGTGGAAAGGTTCAATGAGCCCCACCCTAGCAGGGAGGCATCCGTGGTGAGGGTGAGGGAGGAAATGGGAATGAAGGAACCCCTTGTGTTAGATTGCTTTGATCCTGCCACCACTGGAGAGCCAGGATCAAAGTTTGGGTCACTGGGACTAATTTGCAAGGGTCCCTCCTTTGAGACCAATAGGCCCTCAAATGGAACTGAATGTCCCTCATCTGGAATCTTGCTCCTTGCACAACAGCTGTGGAAGCAGCCATGTGCCCTAGGAGTTGCAGAAAATGCCTTGCTGGTCGAGAGACCCGCAGGGTAAAGGAGGATGCCAGGGCAATGAGTCTGTCTACCCTTTCCGAGGGGAGAAATGCCTGGCTAACTTTGTGTTCAATTCTGCACCTATGAAAGTTAGTACCTGAACTGGTTCCAGAACTGACTTTGGTAAATTCAGCAGGAATCCCAGGAAGTGAGAAGCTGCTGGGTGACTTGCAAGTGGGATTTTACTGATCTGGAGACTGACCCACTATGAGCCAGTCGTCCAGGTAAGGAAACACAGCAACCCCTTGCCTTCTTAAATGAGCCACTACCACAGCTAGACATTTTGTGAATACCCTTGGAGCAGAGGTAAGGTCAAGGGCATTGCTCTTGAACTGGTAGTGGCCTGAGGCAGTTCGAACCTGAGGTACTTTCGGTGAGAAGGCCTGATCAGGACATGAAAATAGGCATCCTTGAGGTCCAGGAAGCTAGCCAGTCCCCTGGCCTCAGGGAAGGCAAAATCATTGCCAGAGTTAACATTTTGAACTTTGGTTTCAAAAGATGCTTATTCAGGTACCTTAAATCTAGAATGCCGCCATTCTCCTGTCTTTTTTGGGGTAAGAAAGTATCTTGAGTATAGCCCCTTTCCCTGGTGGCAAGGAGGGACCCTTTCCACTGCTTTGCAGTCTAGAAGAGAAGAAACCTCTGCTTCCAAAGCAAGGGTTTCTGAAGGATTTGCAGGTGGAAAATGTCTGGCTCTCATCTTTGGAAACTGTTTGAAGCTGAGAACCAGACCCTGGCTTACTACCTCCAGAACCCATCTGTCCGAGGTTAGGTACAGCCAGTTCTGGTTGAAATAAGCCAACCTGCCCCCCACCGGTACAGGAGAATCGGCCCTGGGCACCCCATCAGGGTGCCTGCTTGGCAGCAGCCTTAGGCTGAGGGGAAGGGGACGGTTTACTTGTGCCCCGTCTACCTCTGCCTCTGAAGAAACCCCTCTGTGCAAATGCAGAGGAGGCTTGAGATTAGTAGAAAGGCCTGCCCCTACCTCTGGGAGCGTTCCTTTGTGGAGTGGCATGCCTCTCCTTGGCCTGGGCACTTTTGTAGGTAGTTCTGTATTCATCCATCTTTTTCATATAATTTTCTATTTGTTCTCAAACAGAGAATTTCCCACTACAGGAAAATCCATAGCCTTTGACTGAGTATCTTGGGACAGATTAGTGCATCTGAGCCATGCCAACCCACGGAAAGCTACAGAAGTGGCCATGACCCTAGAGGAAACATCATTAACATCAACAGCAGTATGAAATTGAACTTTAGAGGCTTCAATGCCATCAGCAGCCACCTGTTCCAACTCACTCAGCTAGCTGGGCTGGCCTGCTTGGCTAACTGCAACTCTGTGTCCCATCTAGATTTCTGATATCTAGCCATTACGTCATATAATTTGCCTGCCTGAGTCCCAAAGAAGCTGCCATATATTGTTTTTTCGCCATGGCATCAATCTTCCTGGAATCCTTATCAGGAGGATGTGAGGCCGGGAATATTAGCCTTGTCACAGGCTGCAGCTTGTACCACACCTACATGACTACACTGCTCAGTGAGGAAGTCTGTATCAGGGCCTGACAAAGTATACCTTCTGTCCATTTTTTTATCTACAGGAGGGACAGAATGAGGATTTTTTAAAATCTTTGTTGTTTGCTTCCTAAATGACTTATGCAAAGGAACAGACAACCTCCTAGACTCTGGTATATCCATCATTTCTACATAATCAGGCTCCTCTTGCTCATCCACAGCCTCTTCTAAAGGAAGCTGGAGGGTTTCTGCAACTTTTTTATAAAACATAAAATGAGAAGGGGACTCAGACAGCATAGGGGGAGATTCTAAAGGTCTGTCTGGAGAAATGTCCGGTTCAATGGGCACGTCCAGACCCTCCCAGCCACATATATAATGATCAAATTCCTCCTCCCCCTCCTGTGGTTCATAAAATTCCTCAACATCATACCCTTGAACCACTGGAACTGAATGAACCAACCTTTTGCTAGCTGTTGGTGGTTTGACAGGTCCCTGAGACAGTGACTGGACAATCTGTATGGCTTTAGCTATCTCTGCAGCAGTTGGAGAGACAATTTTGGACTCCAGACCTGCTGATTTCTTTGTCTTTTTTACTGGGACTGGTTCCTCTGAACCAGCCTTCCTTTTGCCCGAGGAAGTCTCGCCTGGTCAGAGGGCACTCCTCTGGTCCAGTGGGTGCTGGACTGGGCTGACCATCGGGTCAGCGGACTTTTTGCTTTCGCTCCCTGAGCGCCAATCTTTCTCCAGGGTGGCTGCAGGAAATTTTACACACCTGGCAGTCTGACAGGAGGTGGTCAGCCCCAGACAATAAACACAAGTGGTGTGTGGGTCAGCCTGGCAAAGGCTTCCCACAGACATCACAGTGTTGAAACCCAGTGGGCCCGGTTTTCTTTGGGTTTCTCAGACATAATGCCAGCCTATCCAAAAACTTGCCTTTTGATGGCAGTGCCAGGCAAGACACCATATCGGTTCCTAACCGTGTCAGGTATTTGAAAAACCCAAAAGTATAGGTTTTTAGAACCGATAAGAACCGGAACCGCACTCTAAAAAGCCCAAATATGAATAGAAATGCTTATTTTAGTAAACCGATCGGTTCAAAACCGAACCGATAATTAATTTTCCACACAGACTTTAAATCCTGTACTTACGGTTTACCAGATAGAGCTTTGAACCCGAAATGCGGTAAAATAAATACTTTTGCTAGTTCAAATGAACCAAAAATACTAAGCTTGAACGAGAAATGAACCGAGCTGGAAGGAGCTGATCTCGGGCGACTGTTCAGTGAAGCAGAGTAAAGAATCTGGCAGTTTCATTTGAAACTTGCCAGATAGAGCTTTGGCATAGCGCTCTCGCGCTTTAGAACTCCAGTCTCCCTGGAGTTAACTGTTTCCTCTCCGGGGCAGTTCAAGTGCTGTGGCTAACTGCCTTAAGTCATAATATAGCAAGACTTCATGGTGTTTGAAAACAGTTTTTCTAGATTTAAAAGGAAACCCAGAGATTGCAGAAGCTGCTGAGTGAGCTGTAGGTGTTCTGCTAACCGTTGTGGTGAATTTCCCACCACCAGCCAGTCATCTAGATAGGGGAATACTGTGACACTTTGTGCAGGTGAGCCACTACCACAGCCAGACACTTTGTGAACACCATTGGTGCTGAAGTGAGACTGAAGGGTAGAGCTGAGAACTGATAATGACCTGACAGGAGTCTGAACCTGAGGTACTTTCTTTTTTTTCTATTTAATCTTTATTACAATTTCCAACATATAGTACATCATATTTACGGTACATTCCATGTAGACATGTACTTTCAGTATATACAATAAACAAAACCAACCAAAAAAAAAAAAAAGTGGAGGAAGGAACCCTTTCCCTACCCTAACCAACTATCTCTCCCTCTCACCCACCTTCCCTCCAAACGCTTGCCCATCCCAGGAATAATCACCCTGAATTATTGATTACGTAGAATCTCTACTTTCCAAGTTTATTGTGGTTGTGGTGTTCACTGAGAATACAAAGCTAAAAGTGGAGCCCAGATTTTGTTAAATTTACTCAATCTGTTTTGTAAACTGGCAATCATCTTCTCCAATCTGATATTACTTAATAGCTCTGCCAACCATTCAGTATACGACATAGCTTTGTCATCTTTCCAGTGCTGAAGCACTAGTTTTTTAACTGACATAGATATAAGGGCTATGTGGTATTTCCATGAGTTTACTGGGACCTCTGAGTAATTTTCTAACAAGCATATATCAACCATGAACAACTCATCAAGGTCCAGCAAGGGACCTGCCCTTTGCTTGATCTGCGACCACAGGGGAGCTACTTTGGAGCATTGCCAAAATATGTGGATTAAGTTGCCCTCACCTTGGCCACATCTCAAACAAGTGGCAGAGCATTCCTTGTCAAACTTGGATATCTTCTGAGGGTGTAATATAGGTTGTGCAGGATACGGAATTGCATGAGTCGAAGCCTGTCTTGAGTAATGAATTTATGGCATCCTCGGCAGAGTGTCTCTCAGTTAATGGGTGTCTCCGGCAAATGTTTTTCCCCAATGGTCCATAGGTCTAAAGGCCCAGGTGTATTATGTTGTATAGAGCTTTGAATATTTTAGAAACTTCGTGAGGAGGCCAACAAATTGAGTCAATTCTCCCAGAAGGGTAATCGCTGACATCAAGGGGTTGGTCCCTATGTCTTTCACTATGATGTGTCAGTTGGAATAATTTGAATATGTTGGAGGTTGGCAGCCCTAATTTTCCTAGAATGTCTGTAGAGGAAGCCCACTTTTGTTCTGTTTCCCCAGAAATAACTAAGCTTAGCTTCTCGGGTTATGGAGACCCAGAGGGGAGAGAACTTTCCCATCTAATTTAATATTTGGATTGCCCACTAGAGGTTGCTCTAAGTCTGACCGTTGGTTATACTTAATAACTAGCAAAGTTGGGCATGGACCCTGACCGAAATGGTGATTGGTGTCTCCAGCAAGGGCTTAGGGAGGTTCTTGGGTTGCACAAAGAGAAGGGCCGCTGGGGTCAGGTTGTGATGGCGAATTTGTGCGGATTCTATTTGGACCCAAAGTGGTATGTATCTTTCGGGACATCTGGGATCATTTGGAGTAAGCCACCTCAAGTATTTGCTCATGTGGCTGGCCCAGTAGTAAAGGCCAACATGCGGTACTGGAGGCCCCTTGAGCTTTATGCAGCTAACTGTGAGAATGCTAGTCTGTGCCCTTTGCCGCCACATAAAATTAGAAAAGACAGTGTGCA
This sequence comes from Neoceratodus forsteri, assembly GCA_016271365.2. Lineage (NCBI taxonomy): Eukaryota > Metazoa > Chordata > Ceratodontiformes > Ceratodontidae > Neoceratodus > Neoceratodus forsteri. The sequence continues at coordinate 785,207,692 of CM028133.1, forward strand.
CTTTTTTGAACCATGACTGGGGTAGCCAGATATTTAGGAGATTAAGTGGGTAAAACAGCCATGGGAAAATGTTCATTTTGATGAGGCTAACCCTGCCCCAAATCATCAAGGGTAGAAGGGACCATCTATTTAGGTCATGGACAATGATGTTTAACAAGGAATCTAAGTTATATTTGCCCAGAAGGGTGGTGCTCCTCGAGAGAATGATACCTAAATATTTCAATGATCTCCTCTCCCAGGACAGGCCTAATACCTTGACCTCATTCCTCGTCACTCTATGGTTAAGTAGGAATACCACCATTTTTCCCAGATTTAATTTATAATTTGATAATAGACTATAATCTTTAATAATCTCAAGAAGATGGGGGATGGCTTTATCGGGATGTGAGGTGCAGAGAAGTAGATCATCTGCATAGGCCAATACCTTGATTTCAATGCCCTGCACTGGTATTCCTAGAATCCCGGGGTCAGTCACTAGCCTTCGGATGAGGGGTTCTAAATATAAATTGAAAAGCAGGGGGGATAGGGGACATCCTTGCCTCGTGCCTGAGAGCACGGGGAACTTGTCAGAACTACACCCATTGCATAAAACTCTGGCTGTTGGAGATCTATAGAGGGCCTGAATCCAGTTCTGGAATTCTAAGGGGATGCCGAAGGCATGTAGCGTTGGAAGAGGAAGTTCCAATCTACTCTATCAAATGCTTTCTTGGCATCCAGAGAGACCAGGGACGCTGGATATTCCGCATCTCTGGATGCCGAGAAAGCATGATCCAAAGTTTGAATATGGTCGCTAGCCAACCTACCTTTCATAAATCCCACCTGTTCCATTCCTATCAGATCTGGGAGGACTCTGCTTAGATGATTTGCCAGCAGTTTGCTCAGGATTTTGACATCCTGATTGAGTAACGAAATCAGTCTGTAGCTTGCCATATCTTCTGGAGCTTTACCTGGTTTTAGAATGAGGACAATTATTGCTTCGAATAATGAAGCATCTGTGCTCTTTCCATCTAGGATCTAACCTGAGGTACTTTCTGTGAGACTCCCCTTATGGGGATGTGGAAATAGGCATCTTTTAAGTCCAATGATGTCAGCCAATCTCCTTTTTGGAGTGCTGGTAGAATCAGAGACAAAGTCACCATTTTGAACTTTGGTTTTGTTAGGAACCTGTTGAGAACCCTGAGATCCAAGATAGGCCACAGCTCTCCATTTTTCTTTGGTGTGAGAAAATACCTTGAGTAAAGTCATTTTCCCCTTTGATGTAAAGGCACTGGTTCCACTGCTTTTAGTAAAAGAAGAAAAAATTACTCACCTTAGTAATGTTGTTTCTTCTAATGGAGTCTTGCTGTATTCTGACAGTAGCAGTGAGTCCCAACTTTCAAACTGCCCTGGAGATGAAAGAGTTAACTTTCCATGCCAGGCATGGAACGCTGAGATCGAGCTCGGTTGAGACTCTGTCTGTTGCTGTTTAAACTCAAACCGTCAGATCTTTACGAGCAAACTCACTAAGGTCCTGTGTGGAAGCTGTAAACCTACACTAGCCAACTGGCTACTAAACATAAAAACACATGTTTTGGTCCCAAAACAAAGACTCAAGTCAGGAGACCCAAAAAATGAAAAACACAACACCAATTCACTCAAGAAAGGGGGTGAAAAATAACAAGGTGGGCATTTACTGAGTGCCAACACTGCCACTGCCCACCCACATCCCAAAACAGAGGTTCTGAGAGGGGAAGGCGGGGGGGGAGGTCAGAATACAGCAAGACTCCATTAGAAGAAACAACATTACTAAGGTGAGTAATTTTTTCTTCAAACAACATGAAGTCTTGCTGTATTCTGACAGTAGCAGACTACCAAGCAGTACCTCCATGGAGGAGGGACAGAACCTACTCAGGAAATAGGCTCTGAGCACAGCTATGCCAAACCCGAGCATCACTCCTAGCCTGGATATCCAGGAGTAATGCTTAGTAAAAGTGTTAACTGTTTTCCAGGTAGCTGCTTGACAGATCTCTAGAATAAGGATATCCCAGGCAGCAGCCAGGAAGCAGCTGTACCTCTGGTAGAGTGAGCCCTCAGGCCTGAGGGTGGAACCTTACCAGTTTTTCATAACAAAATTGGATACAAGAGACAATCCACCTGGCAATGGATCTTTTAGTGGCAGGTTTCCCTTTACCAACCTCACCATAAGTGAGGAACAGTTGGAGGGAGTCAAACCTGTGACCCTTGGTACATTCTATGTAGTAGCTAAGGGCTCTTTTCACATCTAAACTGTGGAGCCTCCTCTCGCCAGAGGAGGAATGGTCAGTGAAGTACACAGGAAGAGACATAGATTGATTAAGGTGGAAATCTGAAACCACTTTAGGCAAAAATTTCCTGTTAGTCCTGAGGACCATCTTATCTCTATGAAAGGAGATAAAATCAGGCTCCACTGACAAAGCTTGCAACTCACTTATACGTCTGGCAGATGTGATGGCTACCAGAAACACAGTTTTCCAAGTCAAGTACTTAAGCTCTGCTGAAGACAAAGGCTCAAAAGGGGGTTGCATAAGCTGAGCAATGCAAACATTAAGGTCCCAAGCAGGGGCAGGGGCCCTGAAAGGAGGGTTGGTGTGAAGCAATCCCTTGAAAAACTTGGAGAATACAGGGTGAGCTGAAAGAGAAGAGGGCTTACCTGCTGAGATAAAAGCAGAAACAGCTGCCAGATGCACCTTCAGTGTAGCTGGACTAAGCCCCAAGCCATTTAAATGGACCATATAATTAAGGACTGTGGGCAGATCAGCAGACTCTGGGGAAGTATGCTTTCCAGAGCACTGTGACAGAAATGGGAAGGAAAGAGTTAATGGTTTGGATTCTGTAGATGCCTTATTTTTTTAGCAGTGTGGAAAAAAATACACTGAGGCTGAAATCCTCCAGCAGCAACCAGCTTGTGGAATTCCTAGCTGCTAGATAAGAGCTGGGTCATAAATCTCGAGTGGTCATCTCCAGACACACCCAGACCTTGCAGACACGGACACAGGGCAGTTTGAATGGATTGGATCATTCAAATATAAACTTAAGGTGAAAAGGGAATATAATTGGTCACCAATAGGTGTTCACTCTGATTGGGACAATTAAATAGATACATGTTAGTTGGTTGGTGCATTTAAGAGGAGAATAGGAATGACCTAGTCTCCATAGACTATATAAGCTTCTGTAAGACAGAGAACTCTCTCTCTTGCCCTGGAAGCTGTGAGGGGAAACATAAGCTTGGAGCCTACCTGGTATGTCTGTGGGAGCTGGCAGTTAGAACAGGGTCCAGTGTCTCTTGTAAGGACAGGGAAGGGTAAGTTTAGTGATAGTATATTTCAGTAATAGCCTTCTTCTTTTGCCATCTGTTGTTTAAAAACATTTGTTTACTTTTCCTGTATAAGTGTTATTCTCTTGTGTTGTAAATACATTTCCTGTAAATGCTCATTGCACTTTCTGTTAAGTAAAAGCTATTTATTTGCTCAACAGTTGTGTCTCTGATGTCATTTTTCTAAGGTAAGATTTGGTTTTCCGCTGGCTAGGGTAAACTCTGTGTAGCATCCGCCACCTGAAAGAGACACACTACCAGACTTTAACTTGTGCAATTGCACGTGTGATTATTCAAGTTTGTACACTTGAAAGAGGTGCGGAAGGAAAGTCCGGCTGGTGGCAGCGAATACCCGAGGACACACACCTCTCTAAAAGCTGTTTCAGCCCAGAGGGAGAGGTGGGTTGTCACAAGCACCATATGGGAAATCTTTTCCACTTGGAATTATAAGTAGCCCTGGTGGAAGGTTTCCTAGAAGCCTTCAGAATGTCCATTATGCCTTGGGAGAGGTGTAAATAAGCAAATTCTAACTCTTCAAGAGCCTTGCCTTGAGATTGAGAGATTTGAGATTCGGGTACCAGACCCTCCCCTGAGCACAGGTTAACAGGTTGTGACTCCTGGGAAGACACAGAGGAAGATGGACTGCTAAGGACAGTAGGAGTGGATACCAAGGCTGTCTGGCCCAGTCTGGAGCAATCAGGATCATCTTGCAGGGTTGAGATCTGATTTTGACTAGCACTTTGAACAGGAGAGGGAAGGGGGGAAGCATAGAGGAACTTTCCTTCCCAACTGAGAACTAAGACATCCAGGGGGACTGAGCCCAACACTGGGGGCCTGCAGCAAAAAAGGGGAAGTTGGTGATTGTCTGGGGCTGCAAAAAGATCTATCTGTGGGATGCCCCATCTGGAAAATATCACCTCCAAGACCAGGGGATCCAGTGACCATTCGTGATGGCCCTGGGATATCCTGCTGAGGGCATCTGCCAGGACATTGTCCTTGCCTGGAAGGTGAACTGCTGTGAGAGAGGTGTTCAGGAAATAAGCCAGAGACCACAACTTCATTGCTTCTATGCACAAGGCCATAGACCGAGTTCCTCCTTGCTTGTTGATGTACCACATTGTGGTGGTATTGTCTATTCTGACCTGGATAACTTTGTTCTGAACAGATCTGGAAAAGGCTTGAAGTGCTAGAAACACTGCTCTGAGTTCCAACAGATTGATGTGAAGCAGAGATTCCTGAGGGGACCACAACCCCTGGGTGGTCAGGTCGCCCAAGTGAGCCCCCCACCCCAAGAGGGAGGCATCTGTAGTAAGGATTGAAGAGTGAGACTGAGTGACAAAGGGGACTCCTTGTCTCAGATTGTTCTGATCCTGCCACCACTGTAGGGCCTGAATCAGGGTTCGAGTCACTGGGATCAATTTGGTCAGAGGGTCCTTCCTTTGAGACCAAAAGGCTCTCAAATGGAACTGAATGTCCCTCATCTGAAATCTTGCTCCCTGCACCACTGCTGTGGAAGCAGCCATGTGCCCCAGGAGCTGTAGAAAATGCATTGCTGGTCGAGACACCTGCAGGGTGAATGAGGAGGCCAGAGAGATAAGGGTCCTTGCCCTGTCCAGGGAAAGGAAAGTTCTGGCCTTTTCTGTGTCTAGCTCTGTGCCTATGAAGGTGAGGAGCTGGACAGGCTCTAGAACCAACATTGAAAGGTTCAGGAGGAAACCTAACGAGGTGAGCAGTTGCTGAGTTATTTGTAAGTGTGACTTGACTTGGTCTGGGGACTGGCCTACTATAAGCCAGTCGTCCAGGTAAGGGAAGATGGCAATCCTTTGCCTTCTTAGAGAAGCAACTACTACTGCCAGACATTTTGTGAACACCCTTGGAGCAGAGGTCAGACCAAAGGGCATTGCTCTGAACTGGTAATGGCCTGAGGGCAGCTCGAACCTGACAAATACCACAGACAGAGACTGAACCGACAGGTTGTGGTTTAAATTCAGTCGAAAACCGAGAAAAACGGTACTTTAACCGACAAATTGAACCGAGCAGAAGGAGAAATCTCTGGAGCGACTGTTCAGTGAGGCAGAGTAAAGAATCTGACGGTTTGAGTTTAAACAGCAACAGACAGAGTCTCAACCGAGCTCGAGCTCAGCGTTCCATGCCTGGCATGGAAAGTTAACTCTTTCATCTCCGGGGCAGTTTGAAGGTTGGGACTCATTGCTACTGTCAGAATACAGCAAGACTTCATGTTGTTTGAAGGTGTTTCACCTTTTTTCCAGCCTATTGCTTTCCAGGAGGGAAGCTGGTTTGAAAACTGAGATTTTTTGAACCAGGGAGGACTTGAAACTTAAAGACAGGCTCTGCCCCACTATCTCCAGAACCCACTTGTCTGTGGTGATGGTTTTCCAATTCTGGAAAAAATGGGTCAGCCTGTCCCCTACTGGCATGGAGAGGCAGCCTGATCGATGAAGTCAGTAGTCCCGCTTAGACTGGGGCCGAGACTGGGCACCATGCCTGGCACCTTTTCTGCCCTTACCCCTGAAATACTCTTGCTGCGGGTATTGGGGTGCCTGAGGAAGTACCGTGCCCTGATAAAAAAGCCTGGAATGTAACTGTCTTCCCCTGCCTCCCCTACTGAAAGGTCTAGAGGAGGTGGAGGGTCTTTCTTTTGCAGAATTGCTACAGAAGGTGGCTTTATTCTCATCCACCTTCTTCATATAGGCCTCTGTATGACTGCTAAATAGGGAATTGCCCTTCATAGGAAAATCCAGAGTCTTATTCTGGGTATCCTGCATGAGGTTTGTGGCTCTCAACCAAGCAAACCTTCTCTGTGCGATGGTATTTGCCATCACCTTGCAGCAGTCTCATTACTGTCTGCTGCCATCTGGAACTGGTATTTGGCAGCTTCCAGGCCAAACCTAGCAGTTTCAGCTAGGTCTGCTGAAAGAGGAGAAGGTGCTTTCTCAGCCATGTCGTGGACAGACTGCCAGAGAGCCTTCTGGTATTGGGCTGCATAGGCCTGACAGGTAGCTTGCCTAATGGCCAGAGAGGCTGACAGGTAACCTTTCTTGGCCATACTTTAATTTTTTTAAGAGTCCTTCTCTGGAGGGTGGGAAGCCAGAGGGACTTTTGCCTTGTCACAAGCTGCAGCTTGCACCACCCCTTGGTGGTCAGGATGTGAAAATAAGAATTCAGCCCCTGTTCTGTCAAACTGATACTTTTTATCCAACCTTTTGTCCAAAGGAGGGACAGACCCAGGTGCATGGAGGAGTCTTAAAATATCTCTTTTAAAAAACTTATTTATGGGGAGTGACAATTTTTTAGTAGGAGTCAGCCCCATCATTTCCAGATATTCAGCTGCCTCCTTATCCTCTACAACTTCAGAGGTAGGGAGGTCCAAGACATCAGCAATTTTCCTGATAAAGAAAAAATGAGAAAAATAATCTTCTATAGTCCTGGGAGGGGAGACAAACTCCTGTTCAGGGGAGACCTCAGGCTCTATAGGCTCACCTTTTTCTTCCTCCTCCTCCTCCTCACCACGCTCCTCAGAAAAGGAGAGTGGGTTGGAAGGTGCAGGGGTCTGGTCTGGGGACTGTGAAACCACAGACAGCAGACCCTGCAACATTTGTATTTTTATTGCTTGTGCAATCTCTGAAGAAGGCACAGTGCAGGTATCACAGAAGTCCCCTTTTCCACAGGGGGTTCTGTGTGCTTTGTTTTCTTTACTTTTTTTCCTGGAACCGGAGAGCTAGCCAGTTCAGAGGGTCTCTTTTCACCCGTATCGGGGTAGAAGCAGTAGAAATTGTCGTGTCACCCACAGACCCTGAGGGCTTCGGCTGGTCAGAGCCAGAGAGACCCTTACATTTCTTATTTAATCTCTCCAGACATTTTTCCAAAGTCTTTTCTGGAAAAGATTTGCAAATGTCACAATTAGTTTTTAAATGGTCAAAACCAAGGCAGAAAACAAATGGAGTGCTTATCTGCCTTGGCAAAAACTTCACCACACTCAGAACAGTTTTTAAAACTGGGTTCTCCAGTTCTTTTTTTAGGTTTTTCTGACACAATGAAGAAAAACCACAACCGTAAAGCACTAAAGATTTTTAAATTCAAAAAACAATCATTTTATCGGTTGAGGTTGGTTCAGGAACTGATCCGGGAAACTGAGCAGAACCGGGAACCAACAGAAATAGAACCAGGATTAGCGGTTCAGAACCAAAGTTATCGGTTCTAAAAAACAAAGATTTTAGCACATAAAATTTACAAAACTAGTAAATAACTGGGGAAAAAACCCCAAACTAACTAAAAGTAACAGTTCTTCAGCAGTTATTCCGAACCATGAGAAACTGAGAAAACAATACAAAACTAGCTAACTAAACTAACGGTTATTAAAATAACACTGATAAGACTTCTCTGACTAGAAGATGATGAGGAAATCTCCAGGCGTCTGGTCTTGACAGGCGGAGAGAGAAATCTGAGGGTTAGAATGTAGGCAGTTGATAGGTGGCAGCATTTGAAAAGTGGCTCATGCCAAGGATTCCATCATTATCTCCGGGCAGATTTGACCTTAAAGGTATACTGCAGAAGAGTTGGGAATATTGGAGTATTCCTGGGGTGAGAACACACTTTTCTGCTCTATGACTCCCCCCACCATTTCAAATGGATTCCACTGTATGGAAAATGTTTGATTAAGCAATGTAGAGGAGCATCAAGCTTTACCTTGTATTGAAGGAAGATCCTTGTATGTTTTGCAAAACAGCAGAAACACTTGCTAATGTCCCATGCAGTATATATAGGATATGCAATGGCCTGTGTTCAAATATGCCATTTATTTCCGTGAGTGAGGGGGCGGGACCATAACTCATGTGTGGCAAAGCCACGAGTGAGTTATAAAGTCCGCCCTCCGCAATAAGTGTGTGGCATATTGAACTACAGTCCATGTATGTTCTATGTATACAATGTCTGTGTTCTGTGTGACAATTAAGGGCAGATTCACTGTGGGACTGACAGAATGGGCTGTCAATCAAGTTGAAGTAAAAAATAAACAGTGTTACTTACCTACTGGGTGAAAAATATTGCTTATCTTTCACTTGGGTCAGAGTCTTGGGAAAATAATGCATTTATTTAAGTAGTGGAATCCCCACATACATTGCATACAGAGGCCCCCATATTCAAAAGTTCCCTGCAAACTCACGCATCTGAGATGCGCCGGTCCAAAATAATGAGATATTCAGAAGATGCACCATGAGATGCACTCACGCATGTTCAGCTGAATATCCCAAAGATGTACAATTGCACAGTGGGAGATACATGGTGCAGCAAGTGACCTGAACCCCATGCGGATCATGAGGAAATGCGTGATGCAAAGCCACTTGCACAGTGCACAAAGCTGCAGTATTCAGCACGGATATGCAAATGGCCTCACTGTACATTCCAAGCCCATCTCCCACATGTGCAGCTCATTACTGGAATGTATTCAGGCCATTTGCATATCTCGGGCATGCTCAGTTGCAGCTGTGCAGGGCTGCCCCAACACTTCACAAAGGTGAAAAGGAAGTACTGCAGCCTATCAAGCAGGTGTGATGGACTGTTTGTGGGTGGACTGTATTGGCCTGGGTTCAGTGCTATCACCCATAGCCATGTTCAGGGTCAAACTGGCATACAGGGGGCCCCCCAGGACTTTCAACAGGGGAGGGCACAGGGTGACACAGTCTGATCGGTATGCTACATGTATATGATACACCAGCTCCATATGCAGCATACAGTCACCTGCAGTGCCCCCCCCATATGAGTGGAACATGGTGATGACTGCAAGGAATGGCAGTGTGCAGAGGGTGACCAGGTACACTAGTGGGGGGGGTTCCACTTGTGTGCACCTATTGTGTACCACCATGGGTGTGTGCCACAGGTCAGTCCCAGGCCTGTGCCAGGCTGCCACTCATCCACCAGGCTATCTGGGCACTACTGCCACCAGATGGCACCCTGCAGGCCACATGGGTGCAGGCCATGGCCCCTGGTACATTTGCTGCATTGTGGCTGTCCACTTCACTGGTGTGTCTGGGAGGGTGAACTTAACACCACTGGTGTGCAGTTGCTGGGTGTCTAAGTCCAGAGTGCGGTGTGAGGGGTTACTCCCTGGATGGTGCTGGTGGTGACATGGTACCTGTGCCTCGGGATTTATCCATCCTGGCATGACTGCTGTGTGAGGGTGCCTGGAGCATGTCCTGGTGCACCTCCAAGGGCTGTCTTCGGACGGCTTTCCTGCAGTTCTGCAGCCGGCCTATGGGTCGCTGGCCATTTAGGCATGCTTTTTCCATGCCTAACTTTGGGCAGCTCATCTCTGAGATGTGCAGCAGATGCACTGCACATGTTGGCTGAATATAGGGATGCATGGCACATTCATGGGAACGTCCCCTCTACATGCTGCATACATTACAGATGTACGATGGCGTATCTGGAGATGCGACTCATCTCTCCCTCTTGAATATCGCAGTTCAGCTCATTTTCTGGGATGCACCACACATCTCCTTTGAAAATCTGGGCAAAGTTTACAAGGTTAGCTACCATATGTCTCCATCATATTTTGTGTGCATGCAAAACAAAGTATATGAGAGAACTTCCCATCACTCTTATGGCATGTTACTGCCACTGTCTGTCACTAAGATGGCAACTTTGAGATTGTAAGAGTATATCCAGATGACTAACAGTGATCAGGTGAATCATAGAATGTTTTCCGTGTTTCTCCTCTACCAGCGACACATTAAGTAAAGCGAGTCCTCATCTGCAGGACCTCTGTGAGACTGGCTACTTTAAAACTCTTGCCAGTGGTGGTGGGGAGGACTGGCATGGAAGTGGCAGTGCTTGATTTGGAGTCAATCTAATGGGCAATGAGACTTAGGAAGGATTGGTTTGCCCTACTGGTTAAGTATCACTACAATGAACGTAACATTCTGCCTGCTTTAGAACTGTTAACTTCTTCATCTGCACAGCATCATACATACTGAGGATAACATGCTGGGAAAACATGAATCTTGATGAAATGTTGCGTTTCGGCTCAAGTTCCTCTAAGACTTTATTTTCAAGCTGTTTTGTACCTAACGGCATCCCCCAGCCCCACCACTGACCTTCTCATGGACTTACTGGTCATCTCCCATTTACCCAGGACCATGATAGTAGTGGATGACATGCGTGTCGGTTGCCCGTGGGCCTGCACAGGATGGTGATGCAATGGATCAGGGCTTTTTCTTCAAGTTCTTACTTCTCTCCATGAAGTGAGCAGAGACACACTTGCATGTTTGGCATCCAGCAGCTGGCTCGCATCCAATCTTGCTGTTCCAACAGTTCTGCCACCTGGCCTCGCCCAGGACACAAGTCAAGCAGTGTACCCTCCTAGTGCCCCCCCCCCAGGAGAGCTGTCCTTGAGACCTTCAATCCTCCTTCCTCTGGCAGGTCTCCAAGTGACCCAAGTCCATTCCTGAACCTGCATCACAAGCATAGCATACAGTAATGCTACTATTGCACTACCAGGCTGGCCTTCCTAGAGTAATGTTTTCAACCATGGAGAATGCCTGATGATCTGGGTATATCATCTCTCAACTAGTTGTGCTAGTCATACAAAACTTCGCTGATTGTGTGGAAGTTTAGTCTGGGCCCATAACTCTGACAGTATAGTTAGTTTAGTTACGGTACCCCAGCTGACTGCTGGTGAACAGACTCCTTATGAAGGGATGGTAGCTGTGGATTTATCTGCTGGCTTCTATGGCTGGCAGTTAATGGTAGTTTACTCACCTGATAAAGATGACTGCATGAGCATCACCTTGCAGCATCCCCCATCCATTACCATCTGGGTTACTTCCACCTCACAGCCTACTGATACACATCTGACCAGATGCTCTAAATCCAATCTACCTAGGCTCTCCTCCTTAAAACAGGACTCCTGTTCAATTCTTCTAAAGCTGTAAAATATCTAAGAAGTACTGTGGTAGTTATGTTGTTACAATTATTCAATATGACAGAGGATGTGATGGTATTAATTATGCTTTAGAAACTGAGTACTTCATACTGTATTTATTTCCCTGTTATCTGCATTCTAATGTAAACCAGCCTGTACGGCATGCTGGTTCTTATGGTGTATGAAGGAATCTTAGAGCAAAGTACTGGATTAGTTCCCTTACTTTATCTCTAACTTAGCTGGCTCATCGTTCAATGTAGAATACCAGGGCGGGTCCGGGGATGTTGTAAGGTGATGCTCATGCAATCATCTTTACCAGGTGAATAAACTACCATTGCATACTGCATCACCTTACAGCATCCCCCATCCATTACCATCTGGGTTCTGGAAGCAGTGTGAGATAACTCAGGTGGGAATCAGATGACGTACGAGCTAAGGTCCCACATGATTAAGCAGTACTTTTCTTACAAAACTGGCCTTTTCAGCATTTGTAACATCCAGTCTGTAGTGTCTAGTGAATGTATGTACAGATGACCAGGTTACAACTGCACGGATGTCTTGAATGGAGGCTTCATTAAGTTCTGTCCATGAAACGGCTACTGCCCTTGTGGAGTGGGCCCTAATACCCTGTGAAGGTTGCAGGCCCTGTAACTTGTACGCCTTGATGATGGTCTGCTTGATCAAGCTTGATAGTGTGGATTGAACGGCTGCCTGACCTCATCTGGATCCATTCTGCATCACAAAAAGTCTGAGTTTTGAAAATCCTTTACTCCATATAGGTAAATGATGATTACCCTTTTCATGTCCCAGTATTTCACCATTCCCTCTTGTTCTCGATCGATCTGTGTGCTCCATGCTGGTAACTCTATGGTCCAAGACATATGAAATGGTGTGGCTACCTTCGGAATGAAGGAGAGGGTGGTTTGCATTGTGACACCATCATTATGGATCGTCAGAAAGAAGGCTTGCAGGAGAGTGCCAATTTCGCTTATCCTTCTGGCCAAGCACACCGCCACTAGGAAGAGGGTCTTGAAAGATACCCATTTTAAGTCTGAAGTAATTGGTTCAAATGGCGCTAACGCAATGATGTCTAATACTGTTAAGATCCCAGGGAGCAACTCTTGGTCTGTGTTTTGGGTGGATCTTAGTCACTGCTTTTAAGAACTTAGGTACATCCAGGTGGGCCCGGGGGTAGTAACCGTTGACGAGGCCGGCACCTGTCCCAATTGTTGCTGCCTTGAACCCTCAGATACTGAAAGGCTTTTATCCATCCCTTGCTAAAGAAACAGCAGTATGAGAGAAATCATTACAGGTTGATCTGTTACAGTAATTGGTTCTCAGATTACCATCTCTCTTGTAAGTGTTAGTGGTGGACATGCGCCCAGACTGGAGTGTTGTATCGACCACCTTTGAGTTGTAGCCCTCATTTAATGGTTTTTGCTTCTCAGTAGCCAGGCCATGAAATGCAGGGATCACAGGTTTGGATGGCTTATTGACCCTGGGTTAGCAGATCCCTTCTCAAGGAGATTGTCCAGGGCATGTCGCTTGCCATGGCTACTATTGTTGTGAACCAATGTCTCCTGGGCCAGTATGGTGGTATTACTACCACAGTGGTTCTGGACTCACGGATCTTGTTTAGGGTCCATTGTATTAGGGGGATTGGAGGGAATACATAGGCTCTTTGGAACTGCCATCTTTGAGATAGAGCATCTGTCCCCATGACCCTAATTCTGTGACTCTAGAGTAGAAATCTGGCAGTTGAGAGTTCTTTGTGGTCACCATTAAGTCTGTTTGCAATGGGCCCTGTGCTTGTTTAGTTGGTTGAACACTTGGGGGGGGTGTAGTGACCATTCTCTGGGTGCAATTTTTTGGCTGCTCAGCCAATCCGCTTGTATGTTTAGCTTGCCTGCAAGGTGTATGGCTGTGATGGATAGGAGGTTGTTCTGTGCCAAGTCCAATACACTCCGGGTATCCTGAAGTAGTTGGATACTTTTCATTCCCCCTTGGTTTGTGATGTAGGCTACTGTTGCTCTGTTGTCCGACCTTATGAAGACTCTCTTGTGGTGAATCAGCTTCAGAAAGTAGTGTAAGGCATGATATACCACCCTCATCTCTAGGATGTTTATTGACATTCTTGACTCTGTCGATGACCATTTGTCTTGAGCTGGTATGTGGGCAAAAGTGGCCCACCCCAGCTCGTCAGGCTCTCGTCTCTATTATTACGTTGTGTTCAGCTTCTAGAGCCACTCCTTTGACAATGTTGTCAATAGATCCACCATAGTACTGATTTCCTGGCCGATGGAGTTAGCATGATTGTCTTGGACAGGTCGTGTCGTAACTTGTGTCCAGCTTGATTGGCGAGTGTCTGTAGTGTGTGCGTGTTCCACAGTGCCCAGGGTACCAGGCCTATGCAGGATGCCATGATCCAAGTGTCTGCAGGATCTTTTCCGGATCGGTTCCTGGTTTTGGAAAGGGCTTGTGTTTGCATTATTACCTTTGTTCATCCACTTTAGTGATGGTTTGATGATGCCTTTTGCAGTGTCTATGGTGCCCCCTGATGTTCTATAGTTTGACTGGGAGTTAGGCTGCTTTTGTCCCAGCTGAGTATCCATCCGTGAGATTGGAGCGTTTCTACCACTGTCTGTGTATGTTGTTGTGCCAGCTGCAGGGACCTCGCTCTGATTAGCCCGTTATCTAGCTATGGGATTATGTATATTCCCTTCTGCCTGAGAATGGCTACCAGAGCGACAGAGCCTTGGCGAATACCCGAGGGGCTGAGGCTAGTTCGAATGGGAAGATTTGGTGCTGGCAGTGTTGGCCTAGTATTTTGAACCTTAGAAACTTGTAGTGTGGGGGTCTGATGGGTATGGGGAGGTAAGCATTCTTCATGTCGATCAATGTGAGGAAGTTTCCCGGCCTTATGGAATGTAGAGTCGATTTCAGAGTCTCCATTTTGAGTTTCTTGTATTGTACAAACTGGTTAACAAATTTGAGGTCCAGCACCGGTCTCATGTCCCCTTTTTTAGGACAAGGAAGAAAATGAAGTATAGTCCATGACTTAATTGGTCAGTTGGGACTGCCGCTATTGCTCTGTTGGCTAAAAGGTTGTGGAGTGTGGACTTTACTGCCTTTATATTTGCTGGTTGGCATGATACTGGGGACACTACAGTTCTGTTTGTGAATGGTTTCTGTTCGAATTCTATTAAGTAACCTTGAGATACGACCTCCAGTACCCATTTTTCTTCAATCGTTTCACTTGTGGCCTATCAAGAGTTGGGAGTCAGCGTTAGATCTACCTCTTGAGGATGTGAAACTGTATCTGCCTCTTTGGCCTTTGTCTCATGCCCTGCCCCGACTGCTGTTGGAGAAGTAGGTGAGCTTGAAGTTGAAAGATTTGTTCTGGAAATATTGGTTGGTTTGCCTCCCATCCTGCCTGCCCCTGTAGGGATGAAATCGGCCTCAAAATGCTGGCAGATATGTGTTCTTGGAAGATTTCTCTTTGTCTAGATCTTTTCTGTCGCTTTTGTTTTTAATATATTTTTCTAGGCCTTCGCCGAACACCAGGTTTCCCTTGAAGGGTCAGTTTGTTCAGTATGGTTTTTGATTCTGTGTCTGCATTCCATATTTTAAACCATATGAGGTGCCTTGTACTGTTGGATAAGGCGGCCAGCCTTGCAGACATCTTGAGGGCGTCTATGGATGTGTCGGCCGCGTATTTAGGTGCTTGGATTATGTATTTGGCTAAATCAGCTTGTTTGGACTTTGGGTCCAGGGAGGATGCTAGCTCTTCTAGCCACATTATGAGGGCTCTGGATGTATATGTTGCTGCAGTGGTGGCTCTGCAGGCTAAGCCTGTCATCTCTAAGCATTTCTTCATGAATTTGTCCATCTTCTTGTCAGCTGGGTCTCGGAGTGGTGTAGTGGTCTCTGATGGGAGTACTGTCTTTTTACACAGTGCCGTGACATGGTGGTCCACTGTGGGTGGAGCGCACCGTAATTTATTTATGTCCTCTTGAATCGGGTAGGTGCATCTTTCTGCTATTCTGGATGGATCTGCTGATTTCCATTTGTTGATGATTACTTCTGTGAGGGACTCACAAATAGGGAAGTTTTTGTCTTTCTTTTGTTTTGCTCAGATAAATGGATTTAATTTGGATTATTGCTCAGGTTCCTGGATTTTGAACCCCACTGTCTCCTTTATGGCTCTCAGTATCTCTGCCAAGGATTTGATGGGCGTGAGATTTTTTTTTTTTTTTGCTGAAGTGACCTCTTCCTCTTCTTTGGCGGAGTGCACTTCCTCCCGAGTTTCCATTGGATGTGTTTTCTGGTATTGTGTCTTCTGGTGTGTTTTTTGTGCCATCTTCATCCGGAGGTGATGGTGTGTTAGTGGTTGTCCCCTTTTTGCCCGAATCCTTGCCCTTCTGTGCAGGTTTCTTAAGTGCATGTGGTGTCCCTTTGTGTGCGTTTGATATTTCTTCCATCTGTTCTAAACTCTTCAGCATAACCACCTGTTGTGTTTTAAAAAAATGCCTCGGCGGTGGAGATCAGCTCATCTGTTGTGGATTCTTATGAGTCTAGCCCCTGATCCATCTCTACCTCCAGTTAACTGTGCCTCTCCGAGTCCTCTTGTTGTGGACAGGTGGGGCAGCAGGGACCAGACTGATTACCAAAGAGAGTAATCTGACAGGATTTGCACTTCTGGGTTTTAGCCATATTGGAAATCTGTGGCGAAAAAGTGAGATACAAGAGGTAGGGATGGAGTGCTGTCATAGCAGGCTCCATTTTAAATACCTGGCATTTGAATATTACCAGTTTGTCCCTTAACAGCAGCTGGTCTGTATGGATGGAGACAAAAAAAACATGCTGCAGATGTGTGTATATCTGCATGGGGAAGCAGCTTGTAAGCATTAGAGTAGCTGCGTTCGGACAGTTTCTTTTACCATAAATAATCTCAGTTATAGGGCCTCTATATATGCATAAATGTAGGACTGCATTGTGTTGCCTATGGCATAGAGAGTGTGGTGCATAAAAACGTTTGTGACAGGATTAGAGATGCGTTTTTTTTTTAACATTGCCCTTTTAATTATGTTCCATCTTGGAATGTCCACTTTAAGAGACAGGGGAAGCTCACTGTGAGCAACATGGTGGTCGGGACTCCAGGAGTGTAGCACATATGCGTGCTAGTAGGAGATTGTCTCCCTAACATGGAGGAAACTGCCCAAACTAAGATGTTGGCCATGATGTCAGCACTGAACTGCGCATGTGCTGGAACATAGATGGCCAAGAAGAAGGCAACAAAGTGGTCTTTGGGAGGTATACGGCTGCCTCAAGAAATGGGGGGGGCAAGGCATCTTACATGAAGCTGGCGCAAGTGGGGATAATGACTCGATCTGGATGATGTGGGTAAGATCGCTGGGGACTTGATTCTGATCCACTCGGAGATCATCTAGGAGGAGACAGAGAAGAGAATGCTTCATGGGTTATGTCCATGATGAGGTCAATACTCTGGCATTTAAGTGACTGTAAATGGGATTGGGGCAATGTGCAGCAATGCTTTAGAAGGGTCCGCTTGCAAGAGGACGCTGCCCACATTGTGCATCTGGTAAATGCTCGCAAAGGGTTCCGCAGATTGATACTGACCAGAATTACGGAGAAAGAACTGGGTAGGAGTAGCATTAATGAATGAATCTGGGTCTGAAGCGTTCCTATGTTCTCCAATGTGTTGGGGGGGAGAAGAGTTCTCTTAGACACCACGTTTAAAAGTCCTAGTGTGGTGCTGGAGTTGTTACCAACTTAATTTTTTTTTGAATTGCTGTCTCAGCTAACACCTTTGGAAGTTGAAAACTAAATCTGTCTAGATCACACACAGACTGCAAGCGACTGGATAGTTCAGCTACAGTAAATCAGATATTTGTGGCCAAGATCCTAAGCTGAGTTAAGCTTGTCTGCATACTTAAACAGCCAGTGTTGACTTTAAGTATTTATAGCAATGTTCAAATCATTTTAAGCAGAATGTTATCATTGTCTCTTAACAGAACAGCTATAGCCAAGTTAAAAGCTACATAAGCAGATCTCTTTTGGTTTCCTCTATCAGCTGTTGTATCCCTTAAATAATTTAAAATTGCATTGCAGAGCAGCTACTTAAAAAATGTAACTGTCTGCCATTTGGTTAAGATGAATTCAGTAAAGTACACATTTCAGAGTTTAAGTTCTTACCTTATCTACTGATTGCTGTGGAGATAGGCAAAGTGCTTGTAGCCTCTGCAAAGTACATTCAGGAACTGGAGTTCTGTGGTAATGAGGAGGACCCAGGCAGATCAGATAGCAAACATTTGGTCACATGTGCATCAGCATCCTGAGGTGGACGTAACCAAGATGGCAATGGATGGGGGATGTTGTAAGGTGATTCAATATGTAACTGTCTTATTCCAATTCCCATCCCCAACTGCCCCCACCAGAGTTGGCCATGGCTTTTTTTAGTAATATGTCATGGCAGCATTTTAAATGATCATTCAGAACAGCTTCCCCCAATTTTCAGCTAAAAGATACCGAGAGAGCATTTTCCAATGCACTTTGCATATGCTTTCAGTTGATTTGTTGGGTCACCCGTAAAATACATTCATTAACCACAGATGTCTATTTTGCTTCTTAGTAACAGCAGCTATGGATTTGGTGGGGGAGGGTTCTTGCACAGAAACCAGGTGGTAGATGCAAGTAGAGGATGGTTTTTGGGGCACTGATTTTTTCAGAGGAATATGCTGCTGGGATTGTGCAGTAGTGGTGTGCAAATACCTTATTCTGAATATTTGCCAAGCATTCCTACTTGGGGTCCCAGTTATTCATTATTTGTGCTCCATTATTTGGCTGCTAGAACTGGCTGCGAAAGTACAAGATCTCGTGAGATTTCCCGTTCAATCAGAGGCCACTTTTGAAGGTCACTGAAGGTAGGTGAGATGACCCAGCACTCGCAGAAGGTTCAGACAGGAGATACAGATGATTTAAGATGCTGCAGAGAAAGAATCTACTTCCATCCACTTGTTAAAACTAGACAAAAATCAGAAATCTTGACATTTATTTATGTATGTATGTATGTAGGTATTTATTTGAAAACTGGGTACTGGGGAAGGCACACTGAGCCAAGGCTCACTTCCAGGTGTGACCCGAGGGAAGGGGACAGGGCATACAAAATATATAGCACAGGCACAGTTCACAGTTACAATAAAGTGAAATGAGACTAACATGACGAGTACAGGTATTTATTTAAGTTTTCAGAAACTACCTTTGAGTCAGAGATTCATTTCCAAAGGTTCCACGTCATGGTTACAAAACAGAACAGCATAATAATATTGTCAGCAGTGGATGAACCAGTAACATGAACAATATACAGTGTAAGAGACATACGGGAGATGGTTACAATCAACAGGAGCATAAGATACAATACACAATATACAGGTGCATAGGAGGTACAATATACAGTATACATAGTAGAATCTGGTTCACAACAGTTACAATATACAATGCACAGGTACAATATACAGTATTCATAGCAGTAACAGTGGATCTGTCATAGGGGCAGTGCAGAAACATCACTGGTGGGGAGCAGCCAGACAGAGTCCATTTTCAAGGGTGTGTGGCAGGCCTGGGTAGTAGGGTGTACAGGCAGATTCAGTAGCAGTCACAGGTGCTAGCTGAGCGGAGGTAGTCCCTGAGAAGGGATTTAAAATGGCCAATCTTACTTTCTGCTGCAACAGTGCTAGGGAAGGTATTAATCCAGGAGGGGGCCCTATAGCTAAAAGGTTCTCTGGCATAGCGAGGTCCGGCATCTAGGGACATAGAGCAGAGGTTTAGCAGATCTACGAGTGTTTCTGGTAACAGGAGCTGGTTTTATTAGGGCTGAGACAGCTGGGGGGAAAGAGGCCAAGGGGACTCTTTTTGGCCATGAGACAGGTGTGGAACTTGAGTCTATCTTCGAGGTTAAGCCAATTTGTAGAGCTACAGAGTGCACAGGTGTGTGTGGTATGGTCACAACCAAGAATAAGGTGGCAGGCTTTCTTAAGAGATTGCTGTAGTCTACTGAGAGAGGAAGAGTCAGCCGCCCCACGTACAAGGATCCCATAGTCAATTAGGGAGAGGACTGAGGAGGACACAGCTAGTTGGAGGGCATCTAGGGTGAGACAGTGTTTGTACCTCTGCAGGAGGAAAATTCTGGTGTTGACAGCTGTAGAGAAGAGGTAGATGTGTTGGTGGAAATTGAGGGCAGGGTCTAGGGTGTTGCCTAGGTACTTGAAGGTATCTATATGTTCAAGGGGGGGATCAGGTGGGAGTTAAATATTTGGGGCTGGCAGTTTTTGTGAGTGCTCTGGTTGTGGGCAAAAGTCATGACCTTCATCTTTTTGTAGTTTAAAACAAGACACTGACTTGCGAACCATTGTTCAGCCTCAGAGAAGGAGGTATGGAGCGATTGCTGGAGTATGCAGGGATCAGGGTGGGAGGAATAGAGGATAGTGTCATCTGCATATAGTAGCAGGTTACCAGACCAAGCTGCAAGGAGGGTATTTAGATATAAGCTAAATAGCACGGGGCCCGGGATGGAGCCCTGGGACACCCCTGACCTAACAGAGAGACAGGTGGAGAGGTAGCAGCCTGTCTTGACCTGCTGGGTTATACTTGTAAGATAGTTGGAGAACCAATTTGTGGCCTCCTAGAAAAGATCTAGCAGGGGAATGGTAGATAGGAGGAGGACATGGTTAACCGTATTGAATGCTTTCAATAGATCTACAAATATGGCGCCGGTAAAATGACTTCTGTCCAGGGCTGAATGAACAAAGGAGGTAAACTCCAGGAGTGCTGAGGTGGTGCTGTGGCCTTTGTGGAAGTCATGTTGCTGCTTACAGAGGAGATCGTGTTTTGTGAGGTAGTTAGTGAGCTGACCAGAGATGATGCGCTCCAGGACTTTGGAGAAGGATAAGAGATTGGGTGGTAGTTGCCCGTAGCCATACGGTCACTGCTTTTGTGGATGCAGGTTATGGTGGCAGCTTTCCAGCAGGATGGAAATTTGCCTAGACACAGTGAACAATTTAGTATGCAGGTTAGTGTGGCAAGGACATCTTGCAGGGTCAGGCGGAGGAGTTTCAGGTCCAACGAGTTGCTACTGAACCGGGAGCCACTGAGAGCTTTTTGAAGGAGGATCTGGCTTCCCAAGGTGCAAGGGTTTTTAAGCAAAGGGGAGGGAGGGAGAGGGTGTGGAGAAGGGGTGGGGTGGATCAAAGAAGTGTGGGGGGAGTATGCTGCTAAGGTCCGAGAAGGTGGAGTTAAGGGCATCTGCAATAAAATTGGGGTCAGTGGTACAGTTGCCATTTATATTAATTAGGGAGGGGGAGGAGTTGTGGTCTTTCTGCTAAGCTCCTTTAGATTATTCCAGAATTTTCTGCCTGTGCCTCAGGAGGACGTAAGGGATGCTTCGTAGTGCTCCGCTTTGGATCTGCGTATAGCCCAGGTATACATGTTCCTTGCCTCTTGGTAACATCGTCTGTCAGCTGGCCTGCCAGTTTCAAGGGCAGTTTACTAGAGGGTGTCGCAGTGTTACATTTGCTCAATGAGACAGTGGGAGATCCAAGGTGTAGTGTTGTCTTTGATCACACATTGGATCAGTGGTGCAAACTTGTCACAGGCTGAGTTAAATGTGTGGATAAACAGGTTGAGTGCAGTCTATGTCCGGGGTGCTTTTTAGGGGTGACCAATCTCAGAGCCTTAGGTGGAGTCTTAACTGTTCAAGGTTGCCCGGTTTAAGTTTATGCTGGAGGATGATTTTTGGTGGGGGCTTCTGGGACTTACAGAACCAGAGGCCAAGCACAGGAGAGTGGTCACTTAGGGCATTAGGGAAGACTGAGATACTGGTGATTCTTTGGGGGCAGTTGGCGAACATGAGGTCCAGGAGAGTGGTGGTACCAGAGGTGGGGTTATGCCTCGTGGGGGTGGTGACTATCTGAATTAGATCCAGGGCAGCAGTGGCATCTTTAAATGGTGCACCGGTGTTTGACTGCCAGTTAATATTGAAGTCCTCCAGAACTATACATTTATTTTTTTGTTGGGAGAAGGGACAGATAGTTCAGGACGGAGTGGAATGCCAGTTTCTGGTCTTGGGGGGGGGGGCGGTATAGACTGTGGTGATAAGGAGAGGGGCAGAGGTCTTCCCGAAGTTAGCTTTCACAGTGAGGGCCTGTGCTCCATGATCCAGTTGGGTGGGCAGGAGGTTGGCTTTACACTGAGTCCTTAAGATAGAGGGCACAGCCACCTCCATGCTTACCCTGTCTGTCAGCACGAAAGAGGGAGTAGCCAGGAATAGCCATGACAGAGGCAGGGGGAGAGCCAGGTCTCGACAAGGGCAACAACATCCTGTAGGATGTCAAGCTTTTTTAGTAAGCTGCATGTATTAATGGATGCAATGCAGAGACCATCATTGGATGGGGGACATATGGTGGTGGCAGGTAAATGTCCTGGGTTGGGGTGGATATTTCCGGATAGGAGGAGGAGGAGTAGAAGAGCCCTGAGGAGAGCAAGTCGGGTCATTTTGCAGAGTTGATGAGCCTGTTGGGGCAGATGAGAGTGACTGGAAGCAGTGATAGGTATTGGGAGTGTTAAAATGTGAGGTGCAGCTAGGAGGAGTGGGTATAGAGCGGAGATGGGATAGGCAGGGGTGGGGGTGTTAAGAGGTGAGGTTGATGTTGAGTGCGTGGTGCGGTAGTGTGTGTTGAGTGAATTGGGGCAGCAGATAGTGTGGAGGGTAAGGGGAAGGGGGACACTGAGGGGAGGCTACCACCATGGGAGATAAGGAGGTAGAGAAGTGAGAGTGAAAGCAGGGTGGGTAGAAGGGACATGGTGAGTTGACACATCAGGAGAGATGCTGGATAGGGTGAGGGGGAGAGGAGCATAAGCGGAAGGCAGAAAGGTAGTGAGTGAGCTACAGTGTATAAGGGGGTGAAAGAGCCACCCTGTAGTAGGGTTAGCTGGGTTATGCTTGCAGGAATTGGCTTGTGGTGGCCACTAGTGGTTCATGCAGATAAGCTGCAAATGGAAGAGTGGGTGGGCCTTCCACAGACACACACACGCACACTCCTCCATAGAAACTGAAAGAAGCTAGCGCTCCTCTCTGGCCAGCATCGTACCTGAAGATTCAGTGGGTTCCAGCTTGGGGAAGGGCAGGACAAGTGCTGGCCCTTACGATCACCGGTGAGCTGAGGAGAGAACTGAAGAAGCTGATTGTTTAACAGGTAGGGAGTAGGTGGGGCTGCCAGTAAGCACAGTTTATAGACAAGCAAACGTCCTGCCCCTTAATTGTCTATGCAGCGCAGTTAATTTGGATTGGGTTTGAATTTAGCTTGGTGTTTGCTGGGGGCTCACAAAACAACTTAAAGTAGTGAAGCAACTTAATTAAATGCTCAGGTGTTCGACATGCGCCTTTCTGCACTTAATCAGGATTAAATAAACTCAGAACTGCAGACAATTTCTCCCATACTAAGCTATATGTTATACAGCAAGTTAAAATAAGGCGCCCTATAGAACAGAGTGGTATTGCACTATATCTAGTAAGCAGCTAAGAACAGCAGATCCAAAACTAATTAATTTAAAGCACACAGTAAAACAGTTATCTTTACAATTCACAAGCAAAGTATGTTAAGGCCGCTCTATAAATAATGCAGTATAGAAATAAATAAGCTCTCAGTACAATTGGGAATAATCTGCCCACATCTCAGGGAAGCAGCCCAATCAAACTGCCTGGTAGAGTATTAAGAGTTCCCAGTAAAAACGGAGTTAGCAGCTGCTCAGTTGATTATCAAGCTGCTGAAAAATCAGAATGATAGGAATTCAGAATAAAACATATTAAGGCTCCCTGTAGAAAAGTGGTAAAACTCTGCACATTCCCGTGTTAAGGCAGCTATCTTTAAACTATTAGCATTGTACTGCCTACAGTTAGAGACAGAGAGTCCCAGAACAGGTCAGATTTAAAAACTGGCACCAAAACCAGAGTCCATTGTTCCACAGACAGACACACATGCTCACTCCTCCGTAGCAAATGAAAGAAGCTGGTGCTCCTCTCTGGCCAGCGTCGTACCTGAAGAGTCAGCGGCTTCCAGCTCGGGGGAGGGCAGGACGAGCGTTGGTCCTCACGACCACTGGTGAGCTGAAAATTTAGTGGGTTCCAGCTCGGCGGAGGGCAGGACAAGCATTGGCCCTCACGACCACCAGTGAGCTGAAGATTCAGCAGGTTCCAGCTCGGGGGAGGGCAGGACAAGCGTTGTCCTTCACGACCACCGGTGAGCTGAAGATACAGCAGGTTCCAGCTCAGGGGAGGGCAGAACAAGCATTGGTGCTCATGACCACTGGTGAGCTTGGTGAGGTATAAATACAGTGCGAATATGCTAGGGGGAAAAAAGTACATTTTGACATTTATTTTTTGTTCCCTCTCTAATCCCTAGCTAGAGAGGGTAATTATTGTTACACTTTTCAGAAGAACTGCTAGAAGTGTTTTTTTCCTAAATACTAGGCCTGGATTCTGCATTTCAAGTAAAAGCGATCAATCACAGCCTGAATGATAGGGCTTGTTTAGGGGAGAATTACTGGTGTCATCATTTTGCTATACCTTTCTTACCTGCAATTATTTATTGTGAAAGAGTATCTACTTGTTAAAATTAGCCAAAAGCAGAAATCTTGACAGTTTTGTTCCTTTTCTAATTCCCAAGCTAGAGGAAAGAGTACATTTTTTCACACTTGTGTTTGATAATTTAAATGTTCAGTGTTTCTCAGGAGAACTGCCAGGACAGTGTTTACCTAAAAGTGAGAAACAAAACAAACACTTATACTACCAGAGCAGGCCTGTTTCTGCACTTCAAGCAAGAATCAGTAATAGCCCTGGTGCAAATCCTCCTGATTCTGGCATAATGATAAAAATATCTCATTAGGTGTAGCAGTGTAGAGGCGCCAGTCACTCAGCAACTGTAATTCGAATAATTTGCACAAAGTCAAAAAATAAGAGACATTTTCCAATATTTCATAGTAATTTATTGTTCATCCATAAAAACTAATGGACATTACAACATGTAAAATATTAACAATAAGGTAGAATAAAATCTTCAACACCAGAATATTTAAACATCATACAAGATAAAAATACATAAACCAAAAAACTTTCAAGTTAATTTTTTTTCCATTAAAGCTACACACATTAACTCCAATATTTTGCCGAAAGGACTTGTTTAGTGGGTGTTTTCACTATTGTGATCTTTTTACTATCCCTTTTCTTACTTGTAATAGTTTATCACACAAATAGAAAAGGCTGTCTGCTTTTAAGGCTCTTTTTTTTTTTTTTACCTCCTTTCATTTCATTTTCAGAGGGCACGGGGCAAGGCCTCAAAGAACATTTCTTTTTTATAAAGCACCATGTTGGTCTCCTTGCAGGGATCGCCAACCCACTAGGTGGCCAATATGGCACAGTTAAAATATTTTGGTTGTGTGGCTGCCCCAAAGGGCCAGGTTCAGGAGGAGAAAAGCTGGTTGGGCACCTTGTGGTATAACGGACCCTTAACTGAAAAAACATTCCTGCTGTCTCACTGACTCATAGAGCCTGAACAGGATATATCCCATTCCCTTTCTGATTACAGGGCAGGGTATATTCCAGTCCATTTTCAGGGTATATCATACGATTACAGGGTATATTCCTAGTGGATAACAGAAGGCTAAATAATAGATAAAAAAAAGTGGTTTGGTTTCTTAAAATAAAAAGAGCTAGTCCTGTAGTGTTACAGTACTATCAGTACTGTGAACTACTCAGATGAACTGAGTAGTTGGACCTTGGTCTCTGAGTTGTCAGCCACAGGAGAGATGACTGAGCATCCTACGGATGGCTCTTCTCTCAGGAAGTGGGGGCACAGTGTCCCCAAGTGAGACTGCTGCGGCACCCTTGCGTAAGCTGGGCGCCAGGTGGCAGCTGAGCAATGTCGATGTGTAAAAAACAAAAATGAAATGAAATGATTTTAAAAGAGCAATAAAAGCAGACAGCCTTTTTTATCGATGAGATAAATGACTACAAGCAAGAAAGGAGTAACAAAATGATAAAAGCAGCAAAAACAGTCCCCTACTGCTATTACTTTTTATAACATGGGTTTCCATTCATATTTTAATGTATACAAATTCTAAGTTCTAAAAGTGAAACCCAACACAGACATAGACTTTGACGGCAGATAAGGACCACTTGGCCCATCTAGTCTGCCCATTTCCCTACCTACAGGATAGGACGCAGATCCTAGTTAACCAACAGCCTATTTCTTCCTACCCCCCACAAGAATTGCCTTATGTCTGTCCCATGCATTCTTGAGTTCTCCCCCAGTTTTAGACCCCACAACCTCCTCAGGAAGGATGTTCCATGCATCCACTACCCTCTCTGTGAAAAAATACTTCCTCACATTGCTCCTGAATCGCCCCCTCTATCTTTAAATTGTGTCCCCTTGTTCTTGCATGTCTCTTTTTCTGAAAGATGCTACCCTCTTGGACTCTGTTGATTCTCCTGAGGTACTTAAAAGTTTCTATCATGTCCTCCCTCTCCCTTCTTTCCTCAAAGGTATACATATTAAGCTCCTTAAGTCTCTCCTCGTACGGCTTCTCTTGCAGACCCTGCACCATCTTAGTTGCCCTCCTCTGGACTGCCTCTATCCTGTCTATGTCCTTGCGGAGATGGGGTCTCCAGAACTGGACGCAGTACTCCAGATAGGGTCTCACCAACTGTCTGTACAGCAGGATAACAACTTCCTGCTTTCTGCTGGTGATGCCTCTCCCTATGCATCCCAGTATACCCCCAGCCCTCCCTACTGCCTTCTCACATTGCTTGCTAACCTTGAGGTCATTTGATATGATTACCCCCCGGCCCCTTTCCTTTTTTGTTGTTGTTACTACCTCCCCCCATTGTGTATTCTTCCGCTGGGTTCTTGTTTCCCAGGTGCATTATTTTGCACTTCTTTGCATTGAATCCTAGCTGCCATACTTCTGACCATTCCTCCAACCTTGCCAAGTCCCTTCTCATCCTTTCCACGCCCCTTGTGCATCAACCCTGTTGCAGATCTTTGTGTCATCTGCAAAGAGGCATACTTTTCCTTCCAGTCCCTCTGCAATGTCACTTATAAAGACATTAAAAAGGACTGGACCCAGCACTGAACCCTGTGGTACCCCACTAGTAACCCCTCTTTCTTCAGAGTGGATTCCATTTACAATTACCTTCTGTGTCCTGTTGTCCAGCCAATGTTTTACCCAGGCTACCACCCTGGGACCCACTCCCAGGCTGGTTAATTTGACTATTAATCTTTTGTGTGGGACTGTGTCAAATGCCTTGCTAAAGTCTAGGTAGGCCATGTCCACAGCCCCTCCCTGGTCTACTACTTTGGTCACCCAGTCAATGAAATCTATTAGATTCATCTGACGTGACCTTCCCACTGTGAAACCCATGCTGCCTTGAGTCCTGTGTCCCACTGGCCTCTAGGTACTCAACAATTCTTTCCTTCAGAAGTGACTCCATCACTTTCCCTACCACAGAGGTCAAACTGACAGGTCTGTAGTTTCCTGCCTCTGTCTTGGTCCCGCTTTTGTGAAGAGGAATCACATCCGCCTTCCTCCAGTCCTCAGGTACCACACCATCCTCCCATGATTTATTAAAAAGAGTAGCCAGTTGTTTTACTAGTTCCCCCCTTAATTCTTTTAGAATTCTGGGGTGAATTCCATCAGGCCCCATTGCTGTGTCCACCTTCAGTTTTAGGAGTTCTTGCAGAACCCTTTCTTCTGTGAAAGGACTGGGATCAACCCCCCCCATCAAGAGTGCTTCTGTTAATTGGATTAGGCACTCCCCCTCCTCTTTTGTGAATACTGAGCAGAAATATTAGTTCAGTAACCCTGCTTTTCACTGTCCCCTCTGCCCACAAACCGTTCATTCTCTTCAGCCTCACTATCCCTCCCTTTGTCTTTCTAGGCTCCCTGATATACCTATAAAGGTTTTATCCCCCTTTTTAACAGAGTTGGCCATCTTTTCCTCAGTTTGGGCCTTTGCTATTCTGACTTCCCTCCCTGCTTCCTTCTGCCTTAACTGGTAAAGCTCTCTGTCCTGCTCCTTCTGTGTTTCCTTATATTTCCGGAATGCTATCTTTTTCTCCCTGACTTTCCCAACCACCTCTTTTGAGAACCATAGTAGCTTTTTCTTTTGTTTTGATTTGTTTATTTGCTTCACACAAAGGCTTGTTGCCTCGGTGATGGCATTTTTGATGATTCCCCATTGTTGCTCCACCCCTCCTTCTAGCCTGTTTGCTAGTGCTTTTCTGAGGCACTCTCCCATCTTGCCTTGGCCACCACTATCAAGATCTTAAAAAAGATCTTCTGCAGATACTGGATACTTTTCAGATTTCTTACGATGTCCTCTATTCAGATCAGGAAGAAGTAAATGAAAAATACACATACTATTTACATTAGGAAAGACTGTGAGTGTCAAAAAGTTAGAAATGTCTAGGAATAGATAGTAATACATTTTATATGACATCTTCTTGGAACATACTAACACATACTGAATACAGGTGAGCAAAACAATGGACTCATATCACAGCTGCCATATCCACATAAACAATCCAGCCAGATGTGAAACATGCAGGCCCATCTCACTTCTGAACATGAATTTAAAAAAAAATTACAGCTTATTGGAGGCAGTATAACCTAGTTACTAGTGGTTAGAGTACAGTGGATGAACCTGTATACTCAGGTTTGAATCCATTCACCACCTTTAATTTAGAATTAAGACACCTAACCCTCCTCTCATTGTACTTGTATGTGTAACCTCTGTGAACTTTGCTTAATCTCCCTCAGTCTCACTTGGCCTCTCTGTGCTTGCACAGCAGTAGATGTAACTGTTCATGGCTTGCAACATGATTTGAAAAGCAGAGTGTACGAAAGGCACTAAACAAAAAAGTCCTTCCTGTTCTGGCCAAAGGAACAGAAACATTAATAGCAGAGCTGATTTGTCCTTATCAAGCCAGGACTGTTACAACCTAATACGTGATTCTATAAAAGTGATTGATGAGCTAATAAATAATTAAATATGACTTTTATGAGCCTGCATAGAAAAAATTGCCTTTGGCAGGGTATACTGATGTTCAGAAATGAAGTTACTGAGAAAATCAGCTTTTCAACCAACTTGAGTAGTTGGATAAAGAACTTGTACACCAGCCCTGCAGCAATGTTTTAAATTAATATTCTCCCAGGAATTTAAATTAAAGAAGGACAAGATACAGCGGATATAAAAAGGCCTTTGCCAGGGTATTCTTGATATTTATAAATGAAGTTATGGAGAAAACCATTTCAATAAACAATATATAGGTTGGTTCAAGACATTATGTGGTAGCCCAGTAGAAATGGTAGAAGTTATTGGAATGCACTCCCAAGATTTTATTTCGTTTTTCTTGACCAGGTAGGTGCTCTAGAAAGAATATTGCTTATTTTTAGGCACAACATGGGAGAGGTACAAAAAATAGGCAGCAAGTTACAAAGACAATAAATACTTTGACAAACATACATATCACTATAGTACAGGAGCAACATGGTCATATTCAGCATAAAGTAATAGAAAAAGTTTAACATCATGAGTGCAAGATTGTCAGGCAGTTTATAGATTGAGCGTGAGATAGAATAAAAGGGATCATTTACACAAACATCTTTAGTTGGAAGGAACTTGCAAATTTCATTTTTAAAAGCTAGACAAGTCTGACAGCATCCTAGAGACATAGAAAAGAATTCCAGAGCTTGGGGACAAATACTGACAAGGCCTGTTCACCCATCTTGGAGGTACATTTTGGGACGTCCAGAAGTGAACTAACTGTAGACCCCAAGGGGTAAGCCTTTGTAGCTCTCTTTAGCATGTCGGCTGGGGTAGCAGGTATAGCTGCTCTGATAATGGTTTAAATTCAAAAATATGGACAAGACTGGGATACCGTATATTCTAGCTATCCTTTGCCCAAGTACAATAACTGAACTGTGTGTGTGTGTGTGCGCGTGTGATGAGTGAGAAACTGAGAATATTAAGGTAATAAAATGTCAAGGACAGCATAACATTGCACGTTATGCAAATGATGTCCTTTCATTTGCAACAAATGTTGAAACAATTTGATAAATGAGATTAATGAATATTGTATAGAAAGGTCTCAGGTGATGACGATGTACAGCACTGACATAGCCTCTAACTGAATATGGCCCACAGGAGCCAATAGAGACAGTGCATCCCAAATGGGATTGTGCCAGGGCTCCTGTGAGTCATATATTCAGCTCAGACATGCTAATGAGCCTACTGTGCATGCAAAGCACTAGGGGCCATTTGCATGTCCATTATGGGCTCATTAACATGTTGCACAATGCTGTCTTGCAGATAGGGTGATGGCACTGTGCAGAGCCCTGCTGCCCCCCCCAACTGCCAGTGCCTCCATTATAGCCTGCCAACCACTCTTAAATGGGTATGTTTCACCCCCAACTGCTGACTGCTAACAATGCCTCCATTATGGCTCGTCAACCACTCTTTGGAGAGCACATGTCCCCCCACCCCTGACTGAACCAATACCTCTGTTATAGCTTGATAACCACCCCGTGTGTGGATAGTGGCCACCGTATCCCAATCTCCACCCCCAAATGTGTTACCAACTTCTCACCTGACCCACCCACTCAGGACTTTCCACCTCACACCCCCCTCACACCTAGTCAAAGAAAAACAAGCAAAACAGCAGTTGAGATCGCAATGACACAGCCCTTCACTCACCACCTCAGCTGGCTGCTGTCTGAAAAACAAGCAAGAGAGCATCAAAGGGTGGTTGGCAGGCTATAAATGAAATACTGGCATTGACTGGGGGGGGGATTGGGGACACATACCCTCTTAAGGGTGGTTGACAGGTTACAATGGAAGCATAGTGATGGTATGGCAGGAGAACAAGGTGGACCATTTCAAGTTTGTAGACTACCTACGTAGTACAAATGGAACATGTAAGGTTCTGGACTTGTGACAAGAATCAACGATTGTTCCTATATATTCAAACCACAAAGAATGTATATAGAAATACATCTACCACAGCGTTTCATAAACTTACCGATCGAAACTCCATTCTCCATGCCAATACCCGTCAACCCTGCCACACCATAAGTAATGTGCCAAAGAGTCAGTTCATCTGTGCATGACGCATTTGCAGTACACAAGTTGCTTACAGAGGACAATCTGAAACCTTACAGAGTCAGTCTGAAAAAGAGGCTATGCATCTAATGTTATTGTAAAGGATAGACAGAGGAGCGACAAGAAGGTGAGGGAGAGCATGCTTCAACTTACGGCAACACAAGCAGGCACTGAAAGCAACTTGAAGTACAGCCAAAATTGGAGGAGGTAGTGGCCCACCCCCCCAAAAGGTTTACAAAAAGACCAGCATTCTGCAAGATATGCTGGTCCACTCTGTATAATCAGCAGAGCCACCCAGAAGATTTTTCCACCCCCGGGGATGCACAAAATGCAGAAGATGTAAATACTGTCCTATTGCGATTGACTGTCCAATTATTCACAGCCCCTCAAATTGTTGCAGAATTGAAATGAGAGATTCTATTAATGTGACACCACTTATATGGCTGTGTGCCAATGTCGGGTTCTATATCAGAAGAATCAAAAGGATATTTAAAGAAAAGAAGGGAGATCACTGATCCGGTGGTGCTGCGGGTTGAGACACTGGATGCCACACCTCGCGTCACACCAGTGACCCAAGTTCGGGCATGAGCTCGGGCTGCTGGGGATCAGCCGGGGAGTAGACCAAGCAGCCGGCAGACAGCTCTCCTCCTCGGAGAGGGACATGGCACTTCCCTGGCACTTGGCTGCCACCTAGCGGAGGCTAGGTGGCAGTGCTCTGCCAGAGGTGGAACCTGGCAATAGACTGGGAGGGCAGAAGGGGCCGTCACCGGAAACATGGTGTGCATACCCGCCTCCACGTGCATGAGCAACTGGGATCTGGGGCCTCAGCTAACAGGAGAAAAACAGAGAACACTGGGGGCCGCAGTCAATGAAACTTCTTTTTAGTCTCCTTTTCTGAAGATTTGGAGGACTTTATGCCCTTAGAGGGACCCTGCCCAAGGGTGTGGAGGAACTGGAACAAATCCCTAATTGCCCCTGTGAGAGTGGAACCAAAGGAAAGCAGCACAAAGACCAAAGCTGAAGAGGCACGCTCTTCGGCCTGAGCCGCCACCTCTACTAAAGCCATCAGTTGTTCTGCGGACCCTGCAGCTGCGGAGACTGCCTAACGGGTGTCTTTTGACCTAACAGGAGGATCCTGTTCATCTGGGCAAAAGTAGCAGAGCATGCCAGTCTTCCAGAGTACTGGGATGCAAGATGCAACACAAACCACATGCCTGGGGATCGTGTCCATGGCCTAGACAGTAGACGAGGACATCTTCTGCCTACACTCACACTTTTTGAAACCAGGCGCTGACTCTGAGTCATCCATGATGAGGATTCAAAAGATTTGAATATCGTTTGAAGATGAGAGTCATTCTGTAAGGTTTTGTAAAATTTTGAAGCAACGGGCCTACTCAGCACAGAGAGCGGTAAAGAAGAAAAAATTACTCACCTTAGTAATGCTGTTTCTTCTAATGGAGTCTTGCTGTGTTCTGACAATAGCAGTGAGTCCCAACCTTCGAACTGCCCCGGAGATGAAAGAGTTAACTTTCCATGCCAGGCATGGAACACTGAGCTAGAGCTCGGTTGAGACTCTGTCTGTTCTTGTTTGAACTCAAACCGTCAGATCTTTATGAGCTAAACTCACTGAGGTCCTGTGTGGAAACTGTAAACCTACACTAGCCAACTGGCTACTAACATAATAACAAATTTTTTGGGGGGGTCCCAAAACAAAGACTCAAGTCAGGAGACCCAAAAAATGAAATAACACAACACCCACTCACCCAAAGAAAGGGTGATAACAAAAAAGGTGGGGCACCTCCTGAGTGCCAACCCTGCCACTGCCCACCCACATCCCAAAAACAAAGGTTCTGAGAGGGGAAGGCAGGGGAGGTCAGAATACAGCAAGACTCCATTAGAAGAAACAACATTACTAAGGTGAGTAATTTTTTCTTCAAACAACATGAAGTCTTGCTGTATTCTGACAATAGCAGACTACCAAGCAGTACCTCCATGGAGGAAGGACAGAACCTACTTAGGAAATAGGCTCTGAAGCACAGCTGCGCCAAACCGAGCATCACTCCTAGCCTGGATATCCAGAGAGTAATGCTTGGTAAAAGTGTTAACTGTTTTCCAGGTAGCTGCTTGACATATCTCTAAGATAGGAATATCCCTGGCAGCAGCCAGGGAAGCAGCTGTACCTCTGGTAGAGTGAGCCCTCAGGCCTGAGGGTGGAATCTTACCTAATTTTTCATAGCAAAATTGGATGCAAGAGACAATCCACCTGGCAATGGATCTTTTGGTGGCAGGTTTTCCTTTGCCCACCTCACCATAAGTGAGGAACAGTTGGAGGGAGTCAAACCTATGACCCTTGGTACGCTCTATATAGTAGCTAAGGGCTCTTTTCACATCTAGACTGTGCAACCTCCTCTCACCAGAGGAGGAATGGTCAGTGAAGTACACAGGAAGAGACATAGATTGGTTTAGGTGGAAGTCTAAAACCACCTTAGGCAAAAACTTCCTGCTAGTCCTGAGGACTGCCTTATCCCTATGGAAGGAAATAAAGTCAGGCTCCACTGACAGGGCTTGTAGCTCACTTATGCACCTGGCAGAAGTGATGGCCACCGGAAACACAGTTTTCCAAGTCAAGTACTTAAGCTCTGCTGGGGACAAAGGCTCAAAAGGGGGTTGCATAAGCTGAGCAATGCAAACGTTAAGATCCCAAGCAGGGGCAGGATCCCTAAATGGAGGGTTGGTATAAAGCAATCCCTTGAAAAACTTGGAGAAAACAGGGTGAGCTGAAAGAGAAGAGGGCTTACCTGCCGAAATGAAAGCAGAAACAGCTGCCAGATGCACCCTTAGTGTAGCTGGTCTGAGTCCCAAGCTATTGAGATGAACTATATAGTCAAGTACTGTGGGCAGATCAGCAGCCATTGGGGAAATATGCTTCCCAGAGCACCATATGGGAAATCTTTTTTTTCACTTGGAATTATAAGTAGTTCTGGTGGAAGGCTTCCTAGAAGCCTTCAGAATATCCATAACACCTTGGGAAAGGTAAATCAGCAAACTCTAACTCTTCAAGAGCCAGGCCTTGAGATTGAGAGATTTGAGATTCGGGTACTAAATTCTCCCCTGAGCACAGGTTAACAAGTTGTAATTCCTGGGAACAGCCAGGGGAAGATGGGCTGATAAAGACAATAGGAGAGGATACCAGGGCTGCCTGGCCCAGTCTGGAGCAATCAGGATCACTTTGCAGGGTTGAGACCTGATTTTGACTAGCACCTTGAACAGGAGAGGGAAGGGGGGAAAGCATACAGGAACTTCCCTTCCCAAGTGAGAACTAAGGCATCCAGGGGGACTGAGCCCAACACTGGGGGCCTGCAGCAAAAAAGGGGAAGTTGGTGATTGTCTGGGGCTGCAAAAAGATCTATCTGTGGGGTGCCCCATCTGGAGAATATCACCTCCAAGACCAGGGGATCCAGTGACCACTCGTGATGTCCCTGAGAAATCCTGCTGAGAGCATCAGCCAGGACATTGTCCTTGCCTGGGAGGTGTACTGCTGTGAGGGAGGTGTTCAGGGAATAAGCCAGAGACCACAATTTCATTGCTTCTGTGCACAAGGCCGTAGACCAGTGCCTCCTTGCTTGTTGATGTACCACATTGTGGTGGTATTGTCTGTTCTGATCTGAATAACTTTGTTCTGAACAGACTTGGAAAAAACTTGAAGTGCTAGAAATACTGCTCTGAGTTCCAACAGATTGATGTGGAGCAGAGACTCCTGAGGGGACCACAACCCCTGGGTGGTCAGGTCGCCCAAGTGAGCCCCCCCACCCCAAGAGGGAGGCATCTGTAGTAAGGGTTAAGGAGTGAGATTGAGTGACAAAGGGAACTCCTTGTCTCAGATTGTTCAGATCCTGCCACCAGTGCAAGGCCTGGATCAGGGTTCGAGTCACTGGGATCAATTTGGTCAGAGGGTCCTTTTTCTGAGACCAAAAGGCTCTCAAATGGAACTGAATGTCCCTCATCTGAAATCTTGCTCCTTGCACCACTGCTGTAGAAGCAGCCATGTGCCCTAGGAGCTGCAGAAAATGCCTTGCTGGTCGAGACACCTGTAGGGTACAGAAGGAGACAAGAGTGATAAGGGTCCTTGCCCTGTCCAAGGGAAGGAAGGCTCTGGCCATTTCTGTATCTAGCTCTGCACCTATGAAGGTGAGGAGCTGCACAGGCTCTAGAACTGACTTTGAAAGATTCAGAAGGAAACCTAGAGAGGTGAGCAGTTGCTGAGTTATCTGTAGGTGTAACTTGACTTGGTCTGGGGACTGACCTACTATGAGCAAGTCGTCCAAGTATGGGAAAATGCAATCCTTTGCCTTCTCAGAGAAGCAACTACTACTGCCAGGCATTTTGTGAACACCCTTGGAGCAGAGGTTAGTCTGAAGGGCATTGCTCTGAACTGGTAATGGCCTGAGGGCAGCTCGAACCTGAGGTACTTTCGATGGGAGCTTCTGATGAGAATATGAAAATAGGCATCCTTGAGGTCCAGGGACACTAGCCAGTCCCCTGGCCTTAGAGAGGGTAAAATTATTCCCCGAGTCACCATTTTGAATTTTGGCTTTAAAAGGTGCTTGTTTAAATATCTGAGTTCCAGGATGGGCCGCCATTCTCCTGTCTTTTTTGGGGGTAAGGAAGTACCTGGAGTACAATCCTTTGCCCTGGTGTAGGGGTGGAACCCGTTCCACAGCTCTGAGAGCCAGAAGGGAAGAGACCTCTGCCTCTAGAGCAAGTGCCTCTGAGGGATTTATAGGTGGAAAAGATCTGGTTCTCAGCACTGGAAATTTTTTGAAGCTGAGAACCAGTCCCTGACTTACTACTTCCAGGACCCACTTGTCTGATGTTAGAGACTTCCAGTCCTGGACAAAGTAAGCCAGCCTGCCCCCTACAGGTGGTGGAGAATCGGCCCTGGCAAACCCATCAGGGTGCCTGTTTGGCAGGGGGTTTTGGCTGAGGGGTGGAAACAGGCCTGCTTGTACCCTTTCTGCCTCTCCCTCTGAAGAACCCCCTCTGAGCATAGGCAGAAGAGGAGGCCTGGGCTTGGTAGAAAGGCCTATGAAAAGGCCTGCCCCTGCCCCTGGGATGCTGCCTTTGAGGAGTGGCTTGCCTTTCCTTGGCCTGGGCACTCCTATAGGTGGTACTATATTCGTCCATTTTCTTCATGTAATTCTCTGTTTGCTCCCCAAACAGAGAATTACCCACAAAAGGAAAATCCATGGCCTTAGTCTGGGTATCCTGTGACAGGCTAGTACATCTGAGCCAAGCCATTCTACGAAGTGTCACAGATGTAGCCATGACTCTAGATGACACATCATTGGACTCCACTGCAGCATGGAATTGCACCTTGGATGCCTCAATACCATCAGCAGCCACCTGCTCCAGCTCCTTGGCAAGCTGGCCAGGGACCTGTTTTGCTAAAGCCATGACAGTGTCCCATCTGGATTTTTGATACCTAGCAGTATAGGCCATATAGTTGGCCTGTCTGAGTCTCAAGGATGCTGCCATGTATTGTTTCTTTGCCATGGCATCAATCCTCCTGGAGTCCTTATCTGGGGGGTGTGAAGCCAAGGAAATATTTGCCTTATCACAGGCTGCAGCCTGCACTACCCCAACATGGCTGCATTGCTGTGTAAGGAACTCCATATCTGAGCCTGACAATGTATACTTCTTGTCCATTCTTTTATCCACAGGAGGTATGGTGTTAGGAGTCTTCAAAATCTTAAATGTCTGTTTCCCAAAAGATTTGTGTAAGGGAATAGACAGCCTCCTAGACTCTGGGATATCCATCATTTTCACATAGTCAGGCTCCTCCTGGTCATCCACAGCTTCTTCCAAAGGAAGCTGGAGGGTTTCAGCCACTTTTTTATAAAACATGAAATGGAGGGGACTCAGAAAGCCTAGGAGGAGACACTCCTGAAGGTCTGTCTGGGGAGATGTCCGGGTCAATGGGCACATCCAGACTTTCAAAACCACATTCACTTTCCTCATACTCCTCTTCCTCCTCCTCTGGTTCATAATATTCCTCTAATTCATAATCCTGAACCGGATGAACCAAGCGCCTCCCTGATGGTGCCGGTTCGGTCAGAACCGTGGAAAGCGACTGCACAATTTTTATCGCTTTGGCTATTTCCTCAGTGGTTGGAGAAGAAAGTTTTGGATCCACACCAGCTGATTTTTCCTTTCTTGTTCTCTTAGCTGGAACCGACTCCTCAGAATCGGCTCTCCTTTTGCCCGAAGAAGTCTCGCCCTGGTCAGAGGGCACTCCTTCTGGTTCAGTTTGAACTGAACCGGGCTGGCCATCCGGTTCAGCGGACTTTTTGGTCTCTCTTTCCCTGAGCCTACCAACTCATTTTTCTAGGGTAGCTGCAGGAAAATTTTTACAAATCTGGCAGTCTGTAATGAGGTGGTCAAACCCCAGACAATAAATACAGGTGGTGTGGGGATCAGCCTTGGCAAAGACTTCCCCACACACACTGCAGTGTTGAAACCCAGTGGGCCCGGTTTTTCTTTTGGGTTTCTCAGACATTGTGCCAGTCCTAACCAAACTTACCCTTTTAATGGCAATCCGCCAGGCAAGACCCTCTTATCGGTTCCTGACCGTGTCACGGGTCGTGGAAAAAACCGTAATAAAATCCGTTTTTAGAACCGATAAGAGCCGGTAACCACACTCAAAGTTCAAGTACAGATTTTTAGCAACTAGATCAGTTCAAACCAAACCGATGAACCGTTTACAAGTTCCACACAGAATACAAAAGAATAAAAACCTATCTAGTACTCACGAATACCACAGACAGAGACTGAACCGACAGGTTGCGGTTTAAATTTGGTCGAAAACCGAGAAAAACGGCACTTTAACCGACAAATTGAACCGAGCAGAAGGAGAAATCTCCAGAGCGACTGTTCATTGAGGCGGAGTAAAGAATCTGATGGCTTGAGTTCAAACAACAGACAGAGTCTCAACCGAGCTCGAGCTCAGCGTTCCATGCCTGGCATGGAAAGTTAACTCTTTCATCCTTGGGGCAGTTCGAAGGTTGGGACTCACTGCTATTGTCAGAATACAGCAAGACTTCATGTTGTTTGAAGGAACTTTCTTCCAGCGGAAAGGAAGATCTGATGTAACAAGGTGGTGCTGAGGGAGTTCCCACCTGGGTGGGTGGGAGGAGCCAGCTTGAAGACATTCCGGCAGGAATTAAAGGGGAAAGCAACACTGCCAGAAGTGTGGATCGCACATCATATCCACGTCCTTAGAAACAGATATTACTCCATTTTGTAATTGATCTTTCCTGTAAACACCTTGCTGATTCTTGGAACCAAATTTGTTTTTCTTCATTATTTTTGTTTTACTGGATTTGATCCCAAGCTTTGTATCCAGCATGCCATGCATCTTAACCTGTTTGCCTGGTTCATCATCATCTCTATATTTATGAATTTTTCTAGACCTCATCCTGCTTGGACCCTTGTCTTCCTTGCTGTTGTTTTTCCCCCCATTTTAGCACCCCCTTTCCCTTTTCTTTAACCATCATTCTAATTGTTTAGCCCCTTTTGTTTAATAATATATTCACTTTTTTTTGGTCACAATGTTTATGTTGGCACACTTTTTGAGGGCTCATTCAGTACTTCCTTTATAGATTCTCTCTTTATCCTTTACTAGGTTTTATTTTTCGCATACTTTTGTGCCTTATTTCTTTGGTACACTGGTATCAATTGGGGTGCTTTTTCATACTACTATGTAGAGCCCTCTCTTCTCATTTTGGTTGTCCCCTCTTTACTTTTATTCTTTTTCTTACTTTCATTTTTTTTATATTTTCATCACTAGGAACTTGGGCGTGAAAACGTGGATTAGAATTTAATATTTCAAAGTGTGGGGTGATGCACTTTGGACATAATACTAAAATGATGGATTATTCCCTCTGTGGCATCATGTGCAAAACCATCAAAACTGAAAAAGACTTGGGGATATATACTGTATTACAAACAAATTTAAGTTTGACTATCATGTCCAGACAACTGTAATAAAAACTGTTTCTATGTGCTCAACTTTAAATGCTGTATATTCACCTACTTGATGGATATTGGCTGTATATAGACTCGGCATCCATGTGTTGTCTAACCATGTTTTTTGAAATAAAGCATATTTAATAAAAAAAAAACTATCACATTTAGGAAACAGTTAAAATGTGTAATAAAATAGTGGGGTGTATCATGAGAAATA
Source organism: Neoceratodus forsteri (assembly GCA_016271365.2). NCBI lineage: Eukaryota > Metazoa > Chordata > Ceratodontiformes > Ceratodontidae > Neoceratodus > Neoceratodus forsteri. Next base: position 785,246,435 of record CM028133.1, read on the forward strand.
TCAAATGCAAACGGAGAGGTGTTACTGTGTCACTTTATATAGCCTTGGTTAGACTGCATCTGGAGTACTGTGACCCTTTTATGTCTGTGCAAAGTAAAAACAGTAAGAAGCAGATGGTGAGGGTTCAGAGAAGGGTAACTAAAAGGATACATGGTATGTGGGGGATGGATTACAAAGAGAGATTGGACAACCTGGGAATGTACTCAATACAGTACAGGAAATTAAGGGGTGATCTATGTTACACATATAATGCATTTCATAATATAACAACACTGGCTAACCACTGGTCTTTGTAAAGTAGAAAATACACGGCCAGCAAGGTAGCATTCTCTAAGATTAAGAAGGGAAAACAGCAAAGACAAAGAAGAGGAGTGGTTTAGCCAGAGTTGTGGGACTTTGGAATGCATTACCTGAGATGGTGGTAACTTCAAGAACACTATCACGATTTAAAAACAGCTGGATATACACATAGGGGACAGAAAGACAATGTACTTCCACTGATATGTGACTGGTCATTATGGCCATTGGTCGCTAGACCTGTACAAAACTATGAAACTAATAAACTTTGGACAATTTGTATTAAGAAACATTTTTAAATGATTTTTGTTTAAAATGGTGTCATCACTGATGCACTGCTCCTTTAAATGCAAAGTGTATCTGTCATTTTAATGATTATGTTTAAATTTAATGTCTGCTTAGGGGCAGTCATGCCCCCTGATGCAAGGGACACATTTCTGTGCTGATGGAGCAGGCTGTAATTTTATGCTGCTCAACTTGGTACTATACAAGAATATGCTAAATGAGGCAGAAAACGCCTTGGATTATAAGAATCCGTGAACAGCAAAATACACTCTACTGACAGCCTATCAAGAAACCATTACTTAGAGCCAAAAAGGTTACATTGATTATGTCAATTACAATCAAAAGATGAACAAAGAGAATACAGAAACAATGAATAATGGAGAGTGGAAAAAAAAGAAAATTTTGGTCCAATCTAATATCAAAGAATATAAGACTGCATTTTTGTAGAGACTACCGCAGCAAACAGTACTAACTTTCAGGACTTTAGAACACCTCAGTCACTGCAATACTTATACATACCCCATAAGTTATAATATTTTATGCAGACTACAGCATAGAACCAGAAATACATATACAAAGTAGCATTAAGAATAAAAGCTTTTCTATAGTGCTCCACATTGTCAATGGGTAGTACGCGAGTATTGTGCCCCCCCCAGCTAGAGGAAATGGCACAACCAAAAGATTTAGAATGCTGGGCACACAAGCATTTCGGACCGCAGCAACTCTCCAGTCTTAGCTGTGCCATTGAAGGGGAAACATCTTTCAAGCTGCTCTGAAGAAAAACTCAGCTTTCTAGGCCTTGAGGCTACAAATCTATGCAGCAGGTTCAGGCTATATGGTGATAGGGAGCACTCCTAAATTAAAATCAGGCCAGTTAAGCTGTGGCTTTCAAATTGGCTAACCCGATTTTTTATTTCCACTGCCTGTGCTTGGATTGAGGCCATGTCTGCTACATACGTTCCAGGGTGTTGATTGGGAGGTCCCCCACTAAAAAAAAAAAAACTATGGATGCCTCTGGCATCTGTTTTACCTAGGCTTCCCTGGGTCCCCGTCTCTGGATGTCGGTGCACCCCTTTTCCCTTAGCCTTTTAGATTGCTGTATGTTGTTTTTTTCCTTCGGTCTGGTGTTTTTTTCCTTGGAGACGTTCCCCTTTAAGAGGGCTCTGTGTGAAGTGTTCCCTCCCTCTCCAGAGTCTTTTCGGCTGGTTGCTTTCCTTGCAGAACTGCTTGTTTTTGTGTCTTTTTGTTTGGTGGACACTTGTCATTTTGATTTTGCTCTAGTTTTTAATGGAGCCTGCCTGGCAATTCTGACTCTGTTGGGAGTGAAGTCTCCTTTTCTCCACGGTTTTGGTGGTTCTTTCTGCCCTTTCAGTCAGACTCCCTTTTTTTCTGCCTTTTTTTTTCGTCCCTTCAGTAATATTGACAGACTTCCTTTCGGCGCTATTGAGCCACGCAATTCCCTGCCGTTTGTCTACCTTGTGGTTGTTGGGCATGCATCCCCTTGCTCTCCATCTCTGTGGCGTGGTCTTCATGTGCCTGTATAGTGCATGCATCCGCGCCAACATGCCGACATCACGTTTAGTGTAGTGATGTCACACTCATACTCTCTGGGGGGGGGAAAGCGCATGTGCCTCTGCACTGCTTCAGTGCTAGATGGGGCGATTATGTACTTTTCATCTTTTTCTTCAGCCTGCCTGCTTAAATTATTTCCTACTTGCAGGCATGGCTACTCGTAACCATATCAAGCCATTTTGACCTGCTTTAATGCTGTGAGTCAACCGGAGGCACCTTTAGCCACTTGACCCACTTTGGTGCTGGGGGTCGCGGCAACAGTCCTCGATATTCCTTTTAACATCAACATCATGCAGGGCTATTTTCTCATTGGCACATCACAGACCTCCCACATCTGCAGATGTAAGACCTGCAAAAAAGGTAATGAGACCCTTCCCATGGGTTCCTATTCCCTCATTGTGTTTTCTCAAACTAATATGTCTTTTCACTTCCCCCCAGTCAGACCTCTGAGCTTGGGGGGGTCATCTGGTGTACCAGTGGCAAGCAGAATTGCATAAATCCTTATTATTGCTCTTATGTGAACTTTAGGCCTCGAGATGGTAGAAGGTGCACCTGGTGTACCAGTGGTTGTGGCAAGCAGAGTTGCATAAATCCTTTTTGTTGTTTTAGGGCCCCGCAGGACATCTCTTCAGTCACACCCAACCCCACACTGGGCCCCTCAGGTCGGGGGGTGCCCACACAGGCACATCCAGGTGTGACGCAGCAGGACAGGGCTACTTTTTCAGATCTGCAGGCAGATCCCGACCCTGACCATAAGGGGGTTCAGGATGAGAATATCAGGAATCTTAGGGAAATCCTGACCCAAAGAAGTTACTCAATGAGGAGGAGGAGGAGGAGGAAAGGGAGTGGATGGAATCGAAAAGGAGGGGTCCTTTTTCTCCCACTTGATATCAAGTCCCTGTCCTATCTGATATATGAGGTGTGCAAGTCATTGCAGCTCAAGGAGGTGCAGTTCATGAAGGTAGTGGATGTCAATCCTATTCTGTCCCTGTCATCCTCCACTAAAAAGTGTGTTTGCCAAATTTTATTCTCTGGGACCAAAGTATTAAATGGGGTGGGCAGGTGCAGACCACATAAAATACCTGCTGAAACCTAAAGGACAGCATTTTCCTTTTTTGGTGGAAAATTCTCGCAAGTGGGAAACCCCTCCTCTGGCAAACAAGGCATTTCATATTTATGTCAGACACCCCTCTTTTACTACTAAAGGGTCCTTGGCCTTTTCAGATTTGCATGACAAGAGTGGACGCTGCATGCAGAAGAGCCTTCACCTCCAATGGCGAAAATCTACACACCTCCTATGCCTCCTTTTCTTGTTCACAGTGCCTTAAACTGGTGAGTTACGACCTTGGGCAGCTTGATCTCCTGGATTCGTAGGGGCCAAGCTTTCTGGCAGTTGGTATCCAAGGCCTCCCCCCTTCCATTTTCAGGGGATGCCACAGTGGAATAGTTATGCATGTCAGCTCACACCGCCTCTCACACTGTGTCAGCTGTGTGAGGTATGTGGCTTTGATCTTGGGTAGCTGATCAGGCTTCGAAGATCATGCTATCTTAAGCCTTCAAGAGGGACTTTTTGTTCGGTTTTTGCCTGGATGATTTTTTTAGAGATATCCAGGATATAAAGACCATCTTACAGTGTCAAAGCAACTGTAAGGCTGACTCAATGCCAAAAGGTCAAGGAGGCAGCAATTAGAGGCAGTTCCAATGGAGGGTTAATCTCTGTCAGAACTTCGGGAACCAGGGGTGTACAGGAGCTTACTTTGGTTTCAAGAGCACGTATAGCAGAGAAGCCCTTGCCCGAAGATTCAATGCAGGTACAGGGCGAAGAGCAAGCACCTCACAATGAGGACGCATGGGCCTATCTCTACCTCCCTTCCCTTGGTGGAAGACTGCACAATATTTTACACAAGATGACCCCAGGTAACATTTATTTATTTATTTATTAACAGTTTCAGATTACAACCTTTGAGCCGTACAGGCTCATTTTCAAAGATTCCAAGTCTAAAACTGGACATGACAAAATACACAGAATACAATGGATTACAAATAACATTGTTACAGAGACAACATTGGGTGATGACACAAACATATAACTATTACTGTAAATAAAGGGAGATTACATTGATGGTTACAGTTGCAAAGTTCTGATTAGGTAGAAGAGACACTAAGTTAGCGCAGCACATTGATTATTCAGGATAGTAAAGTGTAGTAAAGTTTCAGAGGCAAGAGAGGATTGACTTGGGAAGAAGCGGTAGCCTATAAGCAGCCACAGGAGGTGTTGTCATGTGAGCAATAGTGGTGCACAGTAGGGTATGGTGGGGTGGCATAGGAATGAGAGGTCAGAAGGGAAGTTTGAGAGGGGGGAATTACTGTCAGTGGGGGGAGGCAGGACAAGCTATAATGGAATTAAGTTAAGACTTAAGAGTCCAAGGGAGCAGTCGCAGTAGTTTTTAAGGGCAAGACAGAACCGAATGGCCTTCTTGAAAGGGCCCAGCTTGTTGATTTCAAGGAGGGACACTGGGAGGTCATTTAGCCACTTGGGACCATGGAATGCTAGCGATGTTTGAGCAAATGTGGTGCGCTTTTGAGGCACATGTAGCACTCCCTTAGCCATGCTTCTTGTGTTCTTGGTGGACACAGCATGTTTAAAAAGGTTGAAGCTAGAGACAGGTGCAAGGCCAAGAAAAATAAATTACCCACCATAGTAATGTTTCTTCTAACAGAGTCTTGCAGCATTCAGACATAATGCAGTTAGCCCCAGCACTTGAACTGCCCCGGGGAGGAACGAGTTAACTCTATGCAGAAGCATAGAACGTTGAGCTCGAGCTCGGTTTTCAAACCTCTGTCTGTGGTACTTGCCAGTGTAACTGTCAGATTCTTACAAGCAAACTAACATACTATAGTATGGAAATTGTTCAACATTTAGCCAAAGGGCAAAAAATTATTTTTGGACCCAAAAGACTCAAGTCGAGAAAGGAAAGGTAGTGACAATATTTAAGTATAAAATGCCAGAAAAAATAACAACAACATCCACCCCACCCAAGAGGGAGGGTACAAGGTACACCCCTGAGGTGCAACACTGTACCTGCTAGCCCACTTCCCAAAAACCAGGTTCTTAGAGGGGAGGCGGGGGGGGAGGTCTGAATACAGCAAGACTCCATTAGAAGAAGCAACATTACTATGGTGAGTAATTGTTTCTTCAAACATCATGAAGTCTTGCTGTATTCAGACTATATCTGAACTACCAAGCAGTTTCCTATGGAGGAGGGAATGCAGAACCTACTTTGGGAAGAGGCTCTGCAGCAATGCCAGGTTAAACCTAGCATCACTCCTAGCCTGGATGTCCAGGGAGTAATGCTTGGTAAAAGTATGTACTGTCTTCCAGCTGGCTGCTTTACAGATCTCTAACAAAGTGTATCTCTGGCCACAGCTAGAGAAGCAGCTGTACCCCTAGTCGAAGTGACCCCTCAGGCCTGAAGGGGCGTTCTACCCAACTTGTCATAACAGAATTGTATACAAGAAACAATCCACCTGGCAATAGTTCTTTTAGTGGCAGACTTACCTTTCCCCACTTCACCATAAGTGAGAAACAATTGAAGACAGTCATTTCTATGTGTCTTAGTATGCTCAATGTAGTAGCTAAGGGCCCGGTTAACATCCAGACTGTGTAACCTTCTTCCACCAGAAGGAGAATGGTCAGTGAAAAACACAGGGAGAGATACAGACTGGTTCAGATGAAAATCTGATACTACTTTGGGCAAGAACCTATTGTTTCTTAGGACCACTTTGCCCCTATGGAAGGAGATGAAGTCAGATTCAACTGACAGAGCCTGTAACTCACTAAGCCACCTGGCAGAAGTAATAGCTACCAGGAACAGTTTTCCAGGTCAAGTACTTCAATTCAGCCGAAGCCAGAGGTTCAAACGGTGGCTGCATAGGCTGAGCTATGCAGACATTAAGATCCCAAGGCGGAGTGGGCTCCGTAAAGGGAGAGTTAATGTGAACCAGGCCCTTGAAAAACTTTCTGAAAACAGGATGAGATGCCAGGGAAGAGCCCTTTCCTGCTGAGAGGAATGCAGAGACAGCTGCTAGATGAACCTTTACAGTGGCGGGCCTAAGGCCTAGACCATTCAGATGAACTATAGTCTAAGGTTGTGGAAATGTCTGCAGAATCAGGCAGGATGCCTTTCTGAGAGCACCAGATACTGAACCTTTTCCATTTTGAATTGTAAGTTTTTCTAGCAGAAGGTTTCCTGGAGACCTTCAGAATATCCAGAACTCCCTGAGAGAGATGTAGTGCTGCATATTCTAACTCTTCAAGAGCCAGGCCTTGAGATTGAGGGACTGGAGACTGGGGTACCAGATCCGCCCCTCGGAGGACAGGAGATTGAATGTCCTGAGCAGAGACAGGGGATGTGACACTGACAAGGACAGCAGTAGAGGATACCAAGGCTGCCTGGCCCAATCTGGAGCCACCAGTATCACTGTGAAGGGCTGAGTCCTGATCTTGATCAGAACTCTGAACAGTAGAAGAAGAAGAATCAGTATTTATATAGCGCTCTTCATACATACAAAGCACTTTACAAGCAATGCTAGACTGGTAGTGAAGTGACTGAATGTGTGGTGGCGGCCATATCGCACATCATCACCCACACACAGCCTGGATAATTGCATGAACCGGTTTATGGGAAGGGGAATGTTGGCCAGGACACCGGGAATGTTCCCTACTCTTTGCGAAGAGCGCCCTGGGTTCTTTTACTTCCACCTGGACACCCACCAGGACAACACCAGGATGGGCAGAAGGGACCTCGGTTTAACGTCTCATCCAAAGGACGGCACACCCCAGCAGTACAGCACCCCCCAATACTGCACTCGGATGCCAGCGATTTTTAGGTGCAAGTCCAATCCCGGTGTGGGGCGAGAACCTATGACCTTCTGGTCCAGAGGCGGATGTGCTACCAACTGAGCCACGCTGACACCTGACACGCTGAGGGAAGGGAAGGAAGGCATAGAGAAACCTGCCCTTCCAGTCCAAAATGAGAGCATCCTGGGGAACCGTCCCCAAGACTGCAGGTCTGCAACAAAACAGAGGAAGTTCATGATTGTCCAGTGCTGCAAAGAGATCTATCTCTGGAGTGCCCCACCTGGAGAAGATGACCTTCAGGATGTGAGGATCCAGGGACCATTCGTGATGTCCCTGTGAAATTCTGCTCAGAGCATCTGCTAGTACGTTGTCCTTCCCTGGAAGGTGAGCTGCTACCAGAGAAGTCTGAAGAGAATAGGCCAGAGACCACAGCTTCATGGCCTCTGTGCACAAGGCCGAGAACCGAGTGCCTCCCCGCTTGTTGATGCACCACATTATGGTGGTGTTGTCCGTTCTGACTTGGACCACCTTGCCCTTGACTGAATCTGAGAAACTCTGCCGGGCTAGGAAAACTGCCCTGAGTTCCAGGAGATTGATACGAAGGAGAGACTCTTGTGGAGACCAGACCCCTTGAGCTGTCAGGGCTCCCAGGTGGGCTCCCCACCCTAGGAGAGAAGCATCTGCAGTTAGAACTACTGATGGGACTTGAAGGAGAAATGGAACCCCTTGTCTGAGGTTGTCCTGGTCCAGCCAACATTGGAGAGCTTAGACCAGAGTCTGAGTCACTGGAATCAGTTTGGTAAGTGAATCCTTCTTTTTGAGACCAAACAGACCTTAGATGAAACGGAATGTCCCTCATCTGGAACCTTGCTCCCTGCACCACTGCCGTGGAAGCTGCCATGTGGCCCAGGAGCTGGAGGAACTGTCTTGCTGGGCGAGAGACCTGAGGTCGAAAGGAAGAAGCGAGATCTACCAGGACTTCACCCTTACCAGGGGAAGAAGGGCTTTTGCTTGTACAGTGTCCAGCTCTATGCCTATAAAGATGAGAAGCTGAACTGGTTCAGGACAGAATTTGGAAGATTGAGAAGAAACCCCAGGGAGCTGAGTAGGTCCTGGGTAGTTTGAAGAGCTGACTTGACCTGTAAAAGGTGACTGACCCACTAACAGCCAGTAGTCCAGATACGGGAAGATGGTGATACCCTGTCTTCTGAGGTAAGCCACCACTACTGCAAGGCACTTTGTGAAACCCTTGGAGTTGATGTTAGGCTAAATGGCATAGCTCTGACTTGGTAATGGCCTGAAGGCAACTCGAACCTGAGGTATTTTTTGTGGGAGCATCTGATAGGAATATGGAAGTAGGCATCCTTGAGGTCCAGAGATGCTAGCCAATCCCCTGGCCTTAGAGAGGGAAGGATTATTCCCAGAGTCACCATTTTGAATTTGGGCTTTGAAATGTGTTTGTTCAAATACCTTAGGTCCAGGATGGGTCGCCGCCCCCCTGTTTTCTCTGGGGTAAGGAAGTACCTGGAGTACAGTCCTTTTCCCTTGTTCTGAGTAGGAACCTTCTCGATAGCTATGAGAGCTAGAAGATAGGGAAACCTCTGGCTCTAGGGCAAGGGTTTCTGAGAGTGATGCAGGTGGAAAAGACTTGGCTGCCTTTTTGGGAAATTTCTTTGAAGCTGAGGGCCAGTCCCTGGCTTACTACTTCCAGGACCCACTTGTCTGAGGTCACAAACTTCTAGGCCTGGAAGTAGTAAGCCAGCCTGTCTTCTACGGGAAATGGGGAGTCGACCCGGGCTGACACATCAGGGTGTCTGCTTGGCAGGAGTCTTAGACTGAGAGGAGGCGGGAGCAGCTCTGCTCATCCCCCTCCAGCCCCTCCCTCTGTGGGAAGGGAGAGGAGGCCTGGGCTTGGTAAAAAGGCCTTTGAAAGGGCCTGCCTCTAGACTGCTGCTTGTGTGGAGTAGCCTGCCTTTCCATGGTATGTGCACTCCTGTACGTGGTCCTGTATTCATCCATTTTCTTCATGTAAGCCTCTGTCTGCTCCCCCCAACAGACAGTTACCTACTACAGGAAAATCCACAGCCTTAGTCTGGGTATCCTGTGAAGAGCAAGTACATCTGAGCCAAGCATGTCTTCTGAGAGACACAGAGGTACCCATGACTCTAGATGCCACATCACTGGAGTCCACAGCAGCATGAAAGTACAGTTACGTAACAACTTACCGTAACAGTAGATCTTCGAGAGAGGCTCTTGCAGTAGGTAATTACAAGTAGGTAATTACATATAGGACTGACGCCGGCAGGAAGCAGGACCCCACGGAAAAATTTCTAGCTAGCAGTCCCTGGCGAGGGACCACCCCCACATCAGGTGACCGGCATCAGGAGCTGTCGGTATAAAGGGGCGGTCCCTGACGCCCGCCTTCCAGTTCTTTCCTGCCACAGGCCAAAGAAGGCCAGACAAGAGAGGAGCGGATATTTTCCCCAATAGAAAAGGAGCTGAAAAAGCCTAGGGGGATGGAGGGCGGGAAGGTATTACCTACTGAAAGAGCCTCTCTCGAAGATCTACTGTTACGGTAAGTTCTTACTTAACTGTATTATCTTACTTCGAGAGGGCTCTTGCAGTAGGTAATTACATATAGGACTGAGTCCCAAGCAGTCTAGAACAAAGAGAGGCACCGGGAGGAGGAAGACTACTCCCAAAGGAAGTTCTGGTTGTGCAAGTCTCAAGATAGGAGGCCTTGCAAAACAGCCAGCCCAAAGCCTGCTCTACGCCGAGAAGCCACATTCAAACTGTAATGTTTCGAGACGGTATGGGCAGGAGTCCAGGTAGCGGCAGTGCAGATGTCTGCCGCAGACACATTCTTGAAACAAGCTGCAGAGGCAGCTACTCTTCTTGTGGAGTGGCCTCTGACTTGACCCGGGAGTGTCTTGTTGTATTTATCATAACAGAAAGTGATGCAATGAGTCAACCACTGAGACAGGCATTGCTTGGAAACAGCATTAATTTCCCTTTTGTGAGCAAAAGAGACAAACAACTGATCAGTCTTTCTGAGATCCTTCGTCCTGTCGGTGTAGTATCTCAGAATCCAGTGAACATCCATAGTATGAAGTAAATGCTCCCCCTGATTAGAGCACTGCATAAAAAAGGCAGGTAACTCAATGGACTGATTTAAGGTAGACTCTGCTGCTACTTTATGTAGGAACTTAGGGTTCATGAGAAGAGCAACTCGTTCCTTGTGAAAAATCAAGTAGGGGATTTTACACATCAAGGCCTGGAGCTCGGAGATTCTTTGAGTCGAAGTAATGGCCACCAGGAAGAGCATCTTTCACGAAAGGAACTTTGAATCTGCAAAAGCTGCAGGTTCGAAGGGAGGAAGAGTAAGTTTCTCGAGAACAAAGTTCAAGTCCCAAGGGGGAGCAGGAGAACGAATGCGGGGCCTCAGATGGAGGACCCCTCTGAGAAACGTCTTAAGAGACCTCCAGTTGAGCAAAAGCCTTGTCTGCGAAGGGAACATGATAGGCCGAAATCGCCGCCATGTGAACCTTCAGAGAGAGAATGGCTGAGACCCAGGTCGAACAGATGACGTAGATACTCCAGCAGAAGCCCCACTGAACAGGAGAAAGGTTCCACGTTCTTGGAAGTGGCCCAAATAGTGAATCTTTTCCACTTCATGGCATAAGTGGATCTGCTGGAGGGTTTTCTGGCCTCCACTAGAATCTCCGCCACTTTGGGAGACACTCCAAAATGGGATAGGGCTAGGTCTGCAGGAGCCATGCATGCAGATCAAGGGATTTGAGGCCTGGATGGACCAGGGTCCCCTGATCCTGGGTCAACAAACTCGAGATAGAGGAAGAGGAAGATGAGGATCCTCTGAGTATAGTTGTAGAAGAGAGAACCAGACTTGCCTGTGCCAGAAAGGAGTGATCAGAATAATTTGTGCTCCTTCAGAAGCTAGTTTCTGAGAGACTCGTGGGATAAGTGGAATTGGGGGAAAAGCACAGACGAATCTGTCCTTCCAGTCTAGAGATAGAGCATCGCTCCAAAAAGCGCCTCACTCTGGAACGAGCAAGCAGAAGACGGGAAGTTTTGCATTTAGGGGGGATGTGAACAGGTCGACCTGTGGTGTTCCCCAAAGTTGGAAGATATTGTCTAGGACCCCTTGGTCCAGTTTCCACTCGTGAGTCAGAGCAGAAGAGCAACTTAGCTTGTCTGCCAGGGTGTTGTCGACTCCCGGAACATGAATCGCCGTGAGGTGAAGGTTGTGTTGTGTTGTCCAATCCCAAACCCTCATTGCCTCCCTGCATAGAGGGTAGGACAGAGTCCCTCCCTGCTTGTTGGTATACCACACCACGCACATGTTGTCCGTCTGGACGGCTAGGTGGTGGGGAAGAATGTATTGGTGAAGGGCTTGGAGAGCGTACAATACTGCCCGAAGCTCTAGCACACTGATGTGGAGAGCTTGTTCTAGCTTGGACCAGGAGCCCTGGGTCCGATGAGGGCTGAGATGGGCTCCCCAACCTTCGCCGGAGGCTTCTGTGGTTAGAGTCTGGGAGGGGGGAGGATGAAAGAAAGGAACTCCCCGAAAAAGGTTTTCTCGAACCATCCACCACTGCAAGTCTCACATCATCGGCCAGGAGATCAGAACTGAGCGATCGAAGTCGTCCACTAACTGATCCCACTGAGAACGTACAGTCCACTGAGAGATCCTCATGTGGAGTCGAGCACGAGGTACCATTGGGATAGCAGCTACCATGAGTCCGAGAAGGTGAAGGACTGACCTCGCAGAGACCATCCTGCGGTTGGACAACAGACTTATTTGGGTCTGAAGGGTGGCTGCCCTGTCCGAAGGCAGGAAGGCCCTACCCATGGTCGTACCGAGGATCGCCCCAATAAACTGTAGCCTCTGGCATGGGACGAGATGAGACTTGGAATGGTTGATGGTAATGTCCAGGCAGGCAAAAACCTGCTGGGTAAGGAAGAGGAAACGCAGGAGCTCCTCCCTGGACGAGGCCGCCAGGAGCCAGTGGGTCAGGTAAGGAAAACCTGCACTTCCTTAGTGCCTTGGTGGGCGCCACCACTGCCAGGCATTTGGTAAAATACTCAAGGGGCGAGGATAGACCAAGCGGGAGTGCCTTGAATTGGTAGTGGTCCCTGAACAAAACAGCACGTATGCGATGAGATGGGTGAATAGGAATGCTAGATAAGCATCCTGCATATCCAGGGCACAAAGCCATTGACCCTGCCAGAGGGAGGGCAGGAGGCTCTGCAAAAAGAGCATCCTGAACCTTTTGTACTCTACGTAAAGATTCAGGGAACTGAGATCTAAAATTGGTCTGAGATCTCCTGTCTTCTTTGGGACCAGGAAGAAGTGGGAATAGTAACCCATCCTCTGAAGATTAAGGGGGACAGGCTCTATCGCTTGCTTCAGCAGAAGAACCGAGATTTCCTCCTGGACCAAATGAATATGCTCCCGTGAATACGACGACTTCAGAGGGGGGTGGCGGGGTGGCTTCTGAAGAAACTCTATGGAGTGTCCTACTGCTTTGAGCTGGAGCACCCAAGAATCTGTGGTTATCCTCTCCCATCCCGGAAGGTGGAGGGAAAACCTCCCTCCTATCGGTTCCTCCGGGGAGTCCGGAGGCAGAGGGAGAAGAAAGGAGTCAGGTGGTGTACGGCAGCGTCACAGCTGAAGCACCCGCTGCTTTTTTGGGCAGGAGGGCTTGGCAGCTGCGGGAGCCCGGTGTTTTGTGGCCCGCCTTCCCTGTGGTTTCGCCTTTGGCCGATTCTGTCTGTGAAAGGGATGGCGCTGCTGCTGATGGGGATGGTACATGGAATCAACAGACTTCAGTGCCGTCCCCTTCTCTTGCAAGTCAGTGATGATGTCCTTGACATCACCCCCGAAAAGCACCGACCCCCGGAAGGGTGCTTCCTGGATAGCAGATTGCACTTCCGGTACCAAGCCTGACACGCAGAGCCAAGCATGACGCCATAGGCCTATAGCGAAAGCTGAGCGCCACCCAGCAGCGTCCACTGCATTGTATGTCGCACACAGCATGTGTCGACTGGCTGAACGAGCAGAGCGGATGAGATCAGCCAACTCCTGCTTGACTTGGGAGTCAGGCAAGGAGTCTAGTTTGGCTTCCGCCTGAGTCAGGATGGCCTTTTGGTAGTCCCCCATGTGGCTGACATAGTTCAGGGCCCTGATTCCCAGTGTGGAGGAAGCGTAAATCTTTCTCCCATACTGGTCCAGAAGGCGAGATTCCTTATCAGGAGATGACGTGCTAAGATGTTTAGAGCTCGCCGACCAGCCATGAGCGGTGCTAATCACAACCGAGTCGGCACGAGGGTGAGAATCCAGGAAATCAACACCCTCTGGAGCCTGATATAGCCGGTTCGACTTCCTAGGAAGTGGGGCTAAGGCCGACGGTTGTTTCCATATTGTGGTAACAAGGTGGGCATGAGGCTCTATCCAGGGTGGCACCAAGGTAGGAGTTGTCACGGGCAGATCCAGATGTTCAGCGAGTTTTAGATGCTGGGGATCTGCTTCCAGGGAGCGCCACTGATGAACCTCCTGAATTTTCCTAAGCAACTCCGTAAAAGAAGGATCCTCTGGAGGAGACTTCGGAAGAGTCCATGGCCTGGGCTTCGATGGAGAGCGAGGCTTGTCGTCTCTCTCGGAGCAGCCGTCGGAAGAGTTTGAGAGTGAAGAAGAGGATGAAGAAGAGAAAGACTCCCTTTTCTGACCCGGGGGAGGAATGGACCCCTTGGGACGTCCCTGGGGAAGCGTGTCCTGCCCTTCTCTGGATCCAGACGGAAGAACCCTGGAGACTGGAGGTGGTGAGGGAGTGTGCCGCCTCGGGCGTATGGGAACCTGGGATGGCACCATCACCAGAAGGCGGCTCTCGAGCTCTTTGGTGAGCTGAGCCTTGGCCTCAGCCCACCAGGAGGCCAGAGTCTCCTGCAGGTCCACCGGCGGCTGCGAGGGCAGTGGAGGAGGAGGAGGAGGTTGGGGATAAGGATACAGGTTATAACCGTATGGAGCATATCCAAAACCCGGCTGCGGGCAGCCCGGCGTCGGGTATTGTGGCATCGAGCATGGCGGCATCGGGAAGTCCGGCATCGGGTACTGTGGCACCGAATACTGTGTTCCCAGGTACACCGGCATCGAATAAGATGGAGGATACCCAGGAGCCGGGGAGCTGTCGGAGCAGACGGCCCGGCCGGAGGCCTCGCGGGCGGGTCCCTAATGGACAGCCCAGAGGGTGGAGGGCCCGATGGGAGCAGAATATCTCCAGCAGTCGGTAAGGCCGACGTCGGAGGCTCTGGCACCGGAGGTACCGACCTCGGAAGGGCCAGTGTCGGAGCCGGCGTCTGGGGAGCCGACGTCAGGTCCGGCGCTCCAGGTGGAGGAAGGACCGACGGAGGCAAAAAATCCCCAGCTTCGCCCGGGGACGGAGGGAAAAAGTTCCCGGGATCAGGTTGGGGAGACTCTGGTTCCCCAGATGGCAGTGAAGGCTGCATGGAACCAGGAATGACGGACATTGGGAGGGTCCGTCGTCGGTTCCTTTACCGGCCGGACATCGGACGAGCCGATGTGAGGCTTAGCGGCGAGCTCTCGGCGGGGGCTGGAGAAGCCGGCATCCGACTTACCAGAGCCATCACCGGAGGCACGCCCGAGTAGAGTGATTGGCCTGGTCTGGTGGAAGGGAGGCCTGGCGGTCGCCCGGAAGGTCGGACGTCTTACAGCCCTCTCAGGCGGGCGTCAGAAGGCCAGCGTCCGGCTTACTGATGCGCCCACAATGGTGAGGCCGCGAGCTGCGGCCGAACCAGGCGGAAGCCTCCAACTGCCCAGGAGCCCGCAAGGCCTGGCCTTGAGCCAAGCGGGTGGGCGGCGCCTCCTCAGAAACCTCCGATGCGGCCGTCGAGGAGCGATCCCCGGAGGGGATGTTACCTGTGTCCCAGCGACTCCTGAGGGAGACGTGGTGGAGGAGCCCTTGTCCCGGTGCTTCTCCTTCTCCTTCCGATGCCCTTCAGGGGAAGTGGACGCCTGCCTCAGTTTTTTGAGCTCCTTCTCCATAGAACTCATCATCTTCTTTTTTAGAATATGGGCTTCCAGGGATTGCTGCTGCCTTTTCCGGGTAGCTGCATTGAAGCTGAGGCAGTGCTGGCACTTCTCGACTGGGTGATTGGGGCCTAGGCAGAAGAAGTGGCCGTCCTTGTGCGGGAGTTGGGTGCCGCACGAATCGCACTTATTCTTGTGCTCAGAGGGTGTAGGGGATGACATGCACCAACGCTTAGTACTGACGTTAGTCGAAAATAAAGAGTTTTTATGGTAAAAATGGCAGAAGGTAGGACCCCAGCCGAACTATTAACTTTGAGGCGCTGCCACGAGCTAGCGGTGGGAAAGAACTGGAAGGCAGGCATCAGGGACGCCCCTACACCGACATCTCCTGATGCCGGTCACCTGATGTGGGGCGGTCCTCGCCAGACCAGAAGCTAGAAATTTTCCATGGGGTCCTGCTGCCTGCCAGCTTCAGTCCTGTATGTAATTACCTACTTGTAATTACCTACTGCAAGAGCCCTCTCGAAGTAAGATATTGCATTTCGGATGCCTCAATTCCATCAGCAGCCACCTACGCCAGCTCCTTGGCTAGCTGGGGAGAGGCCTGTTTAGCCAGTTCCAGAACAGTATCCCATCTGGATTTCTGGTACTTGGCTGTGTAGGCCACATAAGTAGCCTGCCTGAGTCCCAAAGAGGATGCCAAATACTGTTTTTTGGCCATGGCATCCACTTTCCTGGAGTCCTTATCTGGGGGGTGTGAAGCCAAAGGAATGTTAGCCCTGTCACAGGCTGCAGCCTGCACTACCCCAACATGGCTGCAATGACTATAGAGGAACTCTGCAGCTGAGCCTGATAAATACCTCCTGTCCATTCTCTTATCCACAGGAGGTATTGAATTAGGAGTTTGTAAAATTTTGTGTGTCTGTTTCCCCAAGGATTTATGAAGAGGGATAGACAGCCTTTTGGACTCTGCGGCGTCCATCATTTCCACAAAATCATGCTCTTCATCCTCCTCTGCAGCTTCAACCAAGGGAAGCTGCAGGGTTTCTGCTACCTTTTTCTAGAACAAAAAATGAGAAGGGGACTCAGAGAGTCTGGGAGGAGAGACACCTGAGGGCCTGTCTGGGGTGATTTGTTAAAGAGTACTGTAAGCAGCAGGGCTACCACTTCCACTGTAAGGGCCAGCATCTTCATATCTATTTGGCTGCTGCCTGTCCTAGTCTTACCCAGTAGTCTCGTGACATATCTCAGGGTGTTAGTTTTGCTGATTTGTCTAAAGTAAAAGGGTGGTGTAGTGTTATTTGTTGGAGGTGACAGGCTAGGAGAGGGAGGCTGTTCGAAGGGTGGTGGTTTAGATAAGTTGCTTGCTAACACCTTGCTAAGATCACTGAATGCAGTGTTGAAAGCATTGGCAACGTCTCTAGGTTCATTCACAGAGCTTGATATTGTAGTGATCAGGTCCGGTGGTGATTTGGAATCCTTTCCTGTAAGGGATTTCACTACGTTCCGCAAGTCCCTACCATTGTTCCATGTCTTACTCAATAGTTCTTTGTGGTATATGCCTTTGGCTTTTCTATTTAGATTTGTGCATTGGTTTCTGGCTGCCATGTAGATAATGAGGTTGGCTTGTTTCCCAGTGGCTTCTGCTTTATGCCATAGATTGTCTGTATGGTGCATAGCTCCATGAGAGATCCACTGAGCCACGGAGTTGGGTTTCCTTTCACTTTCTTGGTCCTGAAGGGGGCAAATATGTAACATGCTTTTGTGAAGATCAGATGCTTGGGTTTGGAAATTCATAGTCCCTGGACCACCTCTATCAAACTGGGGTAACTGTTCTGGCGCCCCACCCTGCGAGCATGGCCAGGAACTCTACTCCTTCTATTTTATAGTTTCCAAGACGTCCAGGGGATTCAGGCCTCATGGATCTGAAACACCTAAACAAGCTTGTTCGCCACACGTCCTTTAAGATGGAATCCCTGGGTTCAATCATCCAAGCTTTCTAGCCAGGGGATTATCTAGCTTCTATAGATCTGAGGGATGCGTACCCACACATTCCCATCCAAGTCTCTCACGGGTTCCCCCATTTTCAGTCCTGGGACAGCACTCCAGTACAGGGTGCTCCCTTTTGAAGCTATCAACAGCCCCAGAGTTTCCCGAAGGTACTCTTAGTCCTGGTGGCTCTCTCCGACAGGAGGGATATCATGTCTATTCCCACAGGGCTGGACGATCTGCTCATTTGAGCTACCTCTGCACCTTTGGCAAGGCAGCCAGTCCCAGGAATCCAGAAGGGTGGACCAGAGGAAGGTCCTCCTCTTGCCTGCCAGGAAGCAGACCCTATTAAGACAGGTCCAGTGGCTAAGAAGCCAATTGTTGACTTCGGCACACTGCCTGCTACTGATTCTGGACCTCATGACAGCAGCAACAGAAAGTAGTTATGTAAGAACTTACCGTAGCAGTAGATCTTCAAGACAGGCTCTTGCAGTAGGTAATTACATATAGGACTGAAGCTGGCAGGCGTCAGGACCCCATGGAAAAATATCTAAGTAGCAGTCTCTGGCGGGGACCCACCCCCACATCAGGTGTCCGGCATCAGGTGATGTCAGTATAAAGGGACGGTCTCCCACGCCCGCCTTCCAGTTCCTTCCTGCCAAAGGCCAAAAAGGCAAGACAAGAGAGAAGCGGATATTTCCCTCTCAGGAAAAGGAGCTGAAAAAGCTAAGGGGGATGGAGGACGGGAATGCATTACCTACTGCAAGAGCCTCTCTCGAAGATCTACTGTTATGGTAAGTTGTTACGTAACTGTACTATCTTACTTTGAGAGGGCTCTTGCAGTAAGTAATTACATATAGGACTGAGTCCCAAGCAGTCTGGAACAAGGAGAAGCACACAGGAGGAGGAAAACTATACAGCTATAGAACCTCCATCTGTAAGGGTCTCAAGAAAGGAGACCTTGAAGAACAGCCAGCCCGAAACCTGCTCTACGGTGAGAGGCAATGTCCAAACTGTAGTGTTTCGAAAAGGTATAGACAGAAGTCCAAGTGGCAGCTGCACAAATGTCAGCCGCTGACACATTCTTGAAACAAGCCGCAGAGGCAGTGACACCTCTAATGGTGTGGCCTCTGACTTGACCCGGCAGGGTCTTGTGATACTTTTCATAACAGGAAGTGATACAATGAGCCAGCCATTTAGATAGGCATTGCTTGGTGACAGCATTGCCCTCTCTTTTGTGAGCAAAAGAGATGAAAAGCTGATCAGACTTCCTGAGATCCTTCGTCCTAGTGGTGTAGTATCTATGAACATCCAAAGTATGCAAGAGGTACTCCCCTTGATTGGAGCGTTGCGTAAAGAAAGCAGGTAGCTCAATGGATTAATTCAGCGTACATTCCGCTACCACCTTAGGGAGAAACCTAGGGTTGGTACACAGAGCCACACGTTCCTTGTGAAAAATCAAATACGGGATTTTGCACATCAGGGCCTGAAGCTCGGAAATACGTCGAGCTGAAATAATGGCCACTAGGAAGAGAGTCTTCCAGGAAAGGAACTTCAAGACTGCTGATGCTGCCGGTTCAAAAGGAGGCAGGGTAAGCTTCTCAAGAATAAAATTTAGATCCCAAGAAGGGGTAGGAACGCGACTAGGGGTCTCAAATGGAGAACCCCTCTAAGAAAGGTCTTAGAGGCTTCCAGCTGTGCAAAAGTTCTATCCCCAAAGGGAACATGGTAAGTGGAAACAGCCGCCATGTGAACTTTCAGAGAGGAATGGCCGAGACCCAGGTCAAAGAGATGACGCGTATAGTCCAGAATTCTCATGACAGGGCACGAGAATGACTCAAAATCCTTGAAAGAGGCCCAAATCGAGAACTGTTTCCATTTCATAGCATAGGTAGACCTAGTGGAAGGCTTTCTCGCCTCCACCAGAATCTAAGCCACAAGCGGGGAGACCCAGAATTGGGCTTGAGCTATGTTTGCAGGAGCCACGCATGCAACTGAAAGGACTCGAGACCTGAATGGATCAGGGTCCCCTGATCCTGGGTCAACAAAGTTGCGTCAGAGGAGGAGGAAGAGGAGGTTCCTCTGAATACCGTTGCAGAAGACAGAACCAAACTTGCCTGGGCCAGAAAGGAGCGATTAGGATCATGTGAGCTCCTTCTGAGCCGAGTTTGTGTAACATCCATGAAAATCAAGGGAATCGGGGGGGAAGGCACAGACAAATTTGTCCTTCCAGTCTAGAGACAGAGCATCTCTCCAAAAAAAATGCCTCACCCTGGAGCGAAGCAGAAGGCGGGAAGTTTTGCATTGTGAGGAGACGCAAACAGGTCTACTTGAGGTGTTCCCCAGCACAGGAAGAGATAGTCTACTACCCAGTGATCCAGTTCCCATTGGTGAGCCTTTGCTGATGACCGGCTGAGGTGGTCTGCCAGCGTATTTTCAACCCCCAGAACATGAACCACCGTCAAGTGAAGGTTGTGCTGCACAGCCCAATCCCAAACTCGCACTGCCTCCCTGCATAGAGGGTATGAATGCGTTCCTCCCTGCTTGTTGATGTACCAGACTACGCACATGTTGTCCGACTGGACAGCCAGATGACTGGGAAGCACATACAAGTTCAGAGCTTGGAGAGCATACAGAATGGCCCTGAGCTTGAACACGTTTATATGAAGAGTCTGTTCGAGCCTGGACCAGGAGCCATGGGTCCTGTGAGATCCTAGATGGGCTCCCAACCCTCTTCCAAGGTGTCTGTTGTCAAAATTTGGGAGGGAGGTTTGAGGCAGAAGGAAACTCCCAGGCAAAGGTTCTCTTGTACCATCCACCACTGCAAGTCCTGAACCATGGGGTTGGAAGCCAGGACCTCTTGGTCTAGGTCGTCCAACATTTGGTCCCACTGAGACCGAGGCGTCCACTGAGAAATCCTCATATGGAGCCGAGCGCGAGGGACTGTGAATAGCAGCTACCACGAGCCGGAAGAGGTGAAGGACTGACCTGGCACTGACCCACCTGCGACCAGACAGCAGTCTTGCATGAGCCTGGAAGGTGTCCACCCTGTCCGGTGGCAGAAAGGCCATGCCGGTGGTCGTGTCCAGGATCGCCCCGATGAACTGCAGCCTCTGAGAGGGGACCAGATGGGACTTGGCCTGGTTGATGGTGATACCCATGCTGGTGAAAACCTGCAGAGCAAGGGAAAGAGAGTGCAGGAGATCCTCCCTGGACAGGGCCACCAGGAGCCAATAGTCCAGGTACGGGAAAACCTGCACACCCTGGGTACACAGGTGAGATGCTACCATGGAAAGGCATTTGGTGAACATTCGGGGTGCCGAGGAAAGACCAAATGGGAGTGCCCTGAATTGGTAGTGGCCCCCCTGGAATGAAAACTGAAGGACCTTGCGGTGGGAAGGGCGTATAGGGATATGCAGGTAGGCATCCTGCATGTCCAGTGCGCACAGCCACTGTCCCTGCTGAAGTAAGGGCAGAAGGCTCTGCAGGGAGAGCATTCTGAACCATTTGTACTCCACGAACATGTTCAGGGAACTGAGGTCTAAAATAGGTCTCATGTCTCCCGATTTCTTTGGAACCAGGAAGAAATGGGAGTAGTAGCCTATTCCCTGAAGATGGGCTGAAACAGACTCTATCGCCGCCTTTAGAAGGAGGGAGGATATTTCTTCCCGAACAAGAGGAAGATGTTCCGGGCAGTAAGACGACTTGGGGGGGGTTTCTGTAGAAACTTGATTGAGTGTCCTGCTGCTATCAGTTGGAACACCCAAGCATCTGATTTAATCCTCTCCCAGCCCGGTAGATGAAAGGAGAACCCCCCTCCCTCCTACTGGTTCCTCTGGTAGGACCAGAGGCTGTGGGAGAGGAGAGGAGTCAGGAGATGTGGGGCAATGCTGTGGCTGAAGCTCCTACCGCTTTTCTGGGCAGGACGGACTCGGCTGCCAGAAGGGCCCGATGTTTGTTGGCCCGCTTGTCCTGAGGTTTCACTTTGGGCCGTGAACGTCTGCGAAAAGGGTGGCGCTGTCCCTGAGGAAGCCTGTACATAGAGTCAAAAGACTTCAGTGCCCTTCTCTTGTTGGTCGGTAATGATGTCCTTGACATCCCCACCGAACAGCACAGAACCCCTGAAGGTCATGTCCTGAATAGTGGACTGCACTTCAGGGACCAAACCTGACACCCGGAGCCAGGCATGATGCCGAGCTCTGACCAGCAGCGTCCACTGCGTTGTTCGTGGCACGGAGCATGTGCAGACTGGCCGAACGAGCAAATCGGACTAGATCAGCTGCTTCCTGCTTTGTCTGAGACTCAGGAAGGGAGTCCACCTTGGTTTCCACCTCACTCAGGATAGCCTTCTGGTAGTCCCCCATATATGTGACATAATTCAGGGCCCTTATCCCCATAGTGGAAGAAGCGTATACCTTCTTCCTGTACTGGTCCAGAAGACAAGATTCCTTGTCTGGTGGTGACGACCTGAGGTGCTTTGGGTTCGCCGACCTGCCGTGAGCAGCGCTAATCACAACAGAGTTGGCCTTGGGTGTGTATTCAAAGAATCCACACCCTCAGGAGCCTGGTATAGCCTATCTGCCTTCCTTGGAAGGGGGGGCCAATGCCGACGGCTATTTCCAAATAGTGGAAACGAGGTCTGCGTGAGGCTTGATCCAGGGTGGAATCAATGTCAGAGCAGTTTCAGGCAGATCCAAATGGGCAGCAAGTTTCTTCCACTGTGGATCTGGCTCCAGAGGTTACCACTGGTGGACCTCCTGGATCTTTCTCAGCAGCTCCAGAAAAGAAGGATCTTCCGGAGGCGACTTTGGAGGAGTCCTTGGTTTGGGTCGGTCAGAAGTGTGTGGCTCGTTAGGATCGGAGCACCCGTCGGAATCAGATTCTGAGGTCTCCAAAGAGGAAGAAGAAGACCACTCTCGGAACGGTGGAGGAACGGACCCCTTGGGCAACCCTCGGGAAGCGTGTCCTTCCCGGCCCTGGCACCAGAGGGCTCACCCCTTGTGTCCGGTAAGGGGGAGGGAGTCTCTAGCCTCCGGCGACGGACATCCGGAACGGGGTCTGGCGTCTGCAGGTGGCTCTCCACTTCCCTAGAAAGCTGAGCCTTGGCCTCAGCCCACAAGGAAGCCAGAGTCTCCTTCAGATCCACCGGCGGCTGGAGGGGCAGTGGTGGAGAAGGAGGAGGGGGATACAGATATTGAGGGTGTCCGTAATGCGAGTATCCGTAGCCCAATGGTGGGAAGCCCGGCGTCGGGTACCGAGGCGTCGGGTAAGCTGGCATCAGGTACTGTGGTACAGGATACTGCAGTCCTGGGTAGGACAGTGTCAGATAAGATGGGGTTGGATACCCAGGAACAAGGGGCTCTGATGGAGCAGAAGGCCCAGGGTGAGGTCCAGCAGGCAGGCCAGGAACAGGTGGCCCGGCAGGCATCGGGTCTGGCGTTGGGACGGCATCCGGTAAGGGGATGTTGCCTGGTGTTAGATAGTCCGGCGTCAGAGCCGGTGTCCGAAGGTCCGATGTCAGGTCATCTGGAGCAGCGGGAGGGAGACCTGACGGGAGTGTACCGGCGTCCTCTGCGTTGCCCGGGGAAGGAGGACTAAAATCCCCGGGGTCCAACAAGGGAGATACTGGAACCTCTGTCAGCAGCGGAGAGCCGGGCATGGTGGACTGGTCGATCGGGTCCAGCATCAGCTCCAACACCATGCATCCGTCGGAGGGGCTAACGACCGCCTTAATAGCGGGGTCCAGGTGGGCATCAGAGGAGCTGGCGTCCGACGAAGGATGCAATGGAGGAGCGGTCTTGGCGGGCGTTTCCAAGGCCGTGCGCTGCCCCAGAGGGTCAGGCATCTTAGTGGCCTTGTCCGTGTAGGCGTCGGTGGCACTGAAATCTGGCTTACTGGACCCGCTTGACCCAGAAGGCTGCACGGTGGTGGTCTTCCTGGGAGTGGCTGCCTCCTTTATCCCGGAGACTCCCAATGTGCCCAAGCCTGAGCCCGACAAGAAGGCTGCCACCTTGGAAACCTCCAAGATGGCCATCGAGGAGCGGTTACCTTCAACATGGTGACTCCGGCCGGAGTCGCAGTAGCCATGGAAGTGGAGTCCTGGTGCTTCTCCTCCTTCTTACGGTGACCCTCAGGGGAAGTTGAGGCCTTCCGAAGCTTCTTCAGCTCCTTCTCCATGGAGGACATTTTCTTCTTCAAGATATGGGCCTCCAAGGACTGCTGCCTCCATTTGCGGGTAGCGGCATTAATCTGTTGGCAGTGCTGGCACTTCTCCACGGGGTGTTCTGGGCCTAGACATAAGAGGCATAGGGAGTGCCCATCCTTATACGGGAGCTGGGCGCCACATGAATTGCACTTGTTCTTATGCAAATCAGATGAAGTAGGAGATGACATACACAGCAGATAAAGTTTTTGCAAGAAATCAAGAAAAAAACGGTAATAAAACCGATGACAGACTGACAAAGCAGTGAACTTAACCGTGAGGTGCTTTCACAAGCTAACAGCGGGAAAGAACTGGAAGGCAGATGTGGAGGACCGCCCTTCTATACTGATGTCACCTGATGCCGGTCACCTGATGTGGGGGCCGTCCCCCGCCGGAGACTGCTAGCTAGAAATTTTTCCGTGGGGTCCTGACACCTGCCATCTTCAGTCCTATATGTAATTACCTACTGCAAAGAGCCCTCTCGAAGTAAGATCTAGTCCTGTGGGTTCACCTTCACATGTGGCCTCTACAGAGGGGAGTTGCTAAGCCAGCCAGGGATCCAACGTGAGAATTATCTAGGTCAGGATCCCACTCTCACCACAACTGAAGCAGTCTCTAAGTTAGTAGGTATGTTTGAAGAATTTTAGCAACAAGTCCCCCTTTGGAAGTTTCCCCTTACTTGTTTCTGACATCCAATGCCAGTCTGTCGAGGGGGGTCATGGACCATCTCCCCATTCAAAGCATTTTGTCAGCACAGCAACAGCACCTACACTTAAATGTTCTGTAGATGAGGGCGATGCAGTCAAAAGCTGTGAAAATAAGGTCAGACAACACTGTCATGGTGGCATACATGAACACTCAAGGGGGCACTGGGATGCTGAGAGAAGCCACCAATCTCCTGCTGCAGGCAGAGAAAAATCTCTCTCAGACAGCAGTTCCCTTGGCGGGGGAGTTCAGCATTCCAACCGACTGGCTAAACTGCAAAAATGCATAGCCATGGAAGTGGATTTTGAACCCAGAGATCTTTGACCTTCTGTGTCAAGATTCAGTTATCCTCAGATCAATCTGTTCACCTCCAGCTACAATACTCTAGTTCAACAATTCTACAGCCGTTACCGGTGCCTCCAGGTGGCAGCAGTACACGTCCTGTCACAAGAGTGGGATTTTGGCAGAGTGTATGCTTTCCCTCCTACTGCCTCTACTCCCCAAGGTCATACGCAATATTAGGAAGTTTTTCTTCTACTAGCTCTGGAATGGCCCAGATGTCTGTGGTTCTCGTACTTAGTGAACCTAGCTCAACATGCACTGTGTCACCTTCCACGTCGGCAGCTCATGTTCGTGTATGGACCAACTTTTCGGGCTTGAGCCAAGGGGGAGAAGAGATGTATCTGGCCTTCCAAAGTCTCGGTTCAGCAGATTCAGAATTTCCCGCAAGAAGAAGTGGTGAAAGGTTTGGTCTTAAACACCCGATAGGTAAGGTGTCAGCCCTTGGAGCCTCTCTGGGGTTGTCCCTATTTTCTGTGCACTGACCAATTAAGTCAATCTCTGTTGTTGGTCCTCAGTTCCTCCAGGGGATCAGAATCCTGTTCTGAATGCTCTCTGTAAGGAGCCTTTCGAACCACTTTCATCAGTACCATGGATGTGCTGTCCTCCAGGTTAGGTTTTGTTTAATGGCTATGTGCTCAGCCAGGAGGTTTGGCAAATTCTAGGCTTTGTCCCACAAGAACCATATTTTGTCATGCATAAGGGCAAGGTAGCACTCAGAATACTCCTGTTCTTCATTCCAAAGTTCCATGGCCTTCCATTTGAACCAGAAAATCTGTCTTTCTTTTTTCTGTTTGCATTCTACTCACCCAAGAAAGGAGTGGCACAAGACAGATCTGTGATGGACTGGTAGGCCATACCTTAGATGGATTGTTGAGTTCCAGGGACAAAAAGCCTCCAGGCCACCCTAGCTAGGAGGATGAGGGCTTGCACTGCCAAGGTCTATGTCACAGAAAGAAGAGGCCTCCAGCTCTCATCAAGGCTCACTCCACCAGGGATATGGCCACTGCTTGGGCGGACAGAGGTAAGGCATCTCTTTTTAGAGTTCTGTGAGGCAGCTACATGATCCTCCATCTGCAAATTCTCCAAGCACTACAGATTAGATGTTCTAAGCTCTGCTGATGTGGCCTTTGGTTGCAGAGTTTTGTAGGTGGCAGTTAGTAGATAAATTATTTTCATGTACATGATTGACGTATGGGACAATATTCTCCCCCATTTTTCTCATGGGTACTGCTTCTTGGAACCCATATGTTAGTACTACCCATTGACAATGTGGAGCGCTACAGAAGAAAAAAATACTCTCCTTAGTAATTGTGTTTCTTCTAATGGAGTCTTGCTGTATTCTGACATTATGTAGTTAGCCCCAGCACTTTAACTGCTCCTGGGAGGAAAGAGTTAACTCTATGCGAGAGCACAGAACGCTGGGCTCGGTTCAAACCTCTATCTGCTGCACTTCAAAGTGTAACAGTCAGATTCTTATGAACTAATACTAACTACACCTCCTAGGTGGAAATTGTAAATAACTAGCCAAAAGGCAACCAATTTTTTGGGTCCCAAAAGACTCAAGCCGAGAACCCCAAAACAATAACCAGGTAGTGAACATAACTACAAAAAACAAAATAACAGAACCCACTCCCTCTTTTTAAAAGGGGGAGTGCCAAAAACACCCCTGAGGTGCAACACTGTACCTGCCAGCCCACTTCCCAAACACCAGGATCTGAGAGGGGAGGCAGGGAGGGTGGTCAGAATACAGCAAGACTCCATTAGAAGAAACACAGTTACTAAGGTGAGTAATTTTTTTTTCAAGCAACATGAAGTCTTGCTGTATTCTGACATTATGCAGACTACCAAGCAGTACCTCCATAGAGGAGGGTACTGAACCTATTTTGGGAATGGGCTCTGCAGTACTGCTGTACCAAACCTAGCATCACTCCTAGCCTGGATATCCAGAGAGTAATGCTTGGTGAATGCATGGACTGTTTTCCAGGTGGCTGCTATGCATATTTCTCATTAAGGTGTATCTCTGGCAGTAGCCAGAGAAACAGCTGTACCCCTAGTGGAATGAACCCTCAGGCCTGAGGGGGGTATTTTGCCTAACTTTTCATAGCAGAATTGTATACAAGAGACAATCCACCTGGCAATAGTTTTCTTAGTAGCAGGTTTACCCTTTCTCACATCACCATAAGTGAGAAACAACTGAGGACAGTCACACCTAAGTGCCTTAGTACGCTCAATGTAGTAACTAAGTGCCCTCTTAACATCCAAACTGTGTAATCTTCTCTCTCCTAAAGAAGAATGATCAGTGAAGAACACTGGAAGAGACATGGATTGGTTCAGATGAAAATCTAAAACCACTTTGGGTAAGAACCTCCTGTTGGTTCTAAGGACCACCTTATCTCTATTGAATGAGATAAAATCAGGCTCCACTGACAGAGCTTGTAATTCATTGATACGCCTGGCAGAAGTGATGACTACCAGGAACACAGTTTTCCAAGTCAAGTACTCAAGTTCTGCTGAAGCCAAAGGCTCAAAAGGGGGTTGCATAAGCTGAGCAATGCAAACATTGAGATCCCAAGCAAGAGTAGGGTATTTAAAGGGAGGATTGGTATGGAGCAAAACCTTTAAAGAACTACAGAACACAGGGTGAGATGCCAGGGAGGAAGCCTTCCCCACTGACAGGCATGCAGAAACAGCTGCCAAGTGTACTTTCAGATCAGCTGGCCTGAGGCCTAAGCGATTAAGATGAACCATATAATCCAGAACTGTAGCCAAGTCAGCAGTAACTGGAGAGGTATCCCTATTGGAACACCAAATGCTGAATCTTTTCCATTTGGAATTATAAGTGTTTCTGGTGGCAGGTTTTTGAGAGGCTTTGAGAATATCCAGAACCCCCTGAGACAGATGCAGACTTGCATATTCTAACTCCTCAAGGGCCACGCCTTGAGATTGAGAGACTGAAGGCTGGGATACCATATCCTCCCCGAGAGGAGGTTAACAGATTGTGTTTCTTGGGAAGAGATAGGGGAAGATGGACTGCTAGGGACAGCAACAGAGGATACCAAGGTTGCCTGGCCCAGTCTGGTGCAATCAGGATCGCTTTGCATGATTGTGACCTTATTTTGACCAAAACCTTGAACAAAAGGGGAAGGGGGGGCAGGCATACAGAAATCCCCCCCAATCCAGAACTAGAGCATCCAGGGGAACTGAGTCCATGACTGGGAGTCTGCAATGGAAGAGAGGAAGTTGGTGATTGTCTGGGGCTGCAAACAGATCTATCTCTGGAGTGCGCCATCTTGAGAAAATTACCTTCAACACTAGGGGATCCAGGGACCATTCATGGTGGCCCTGGGATATCCTGCTCAGAGCATCTGCTAGCACGTTGTCCTTCCCTAGAAGGTGGACTGCTGCCAGAGATGTCTGCAGGGAATAAGCCAGAGATCATAACTTCATGACTTCAATGCACAAGGCCACAGACCTAGTGCCTCCCTGCTTGTTGATGTATCACATGGTGGTGGTGTCGTCTGTGCCGACCTGAACCACCTTGTTCTGTACAGAGTCCAAGAAAGCTTGCAGAGCCAGGTACACTGCTCTGAGCTCCAGAAGTTTGATATGAAGTAGAGATTCCTGAGGGGACCACATTCCCTGTGCTGTGAGGGTTCCCAAGTGAGCTCCCCATCCCAGGAGAGAAGCATCTGTGATCAGTACCACAGAATGAGATTGGGTGATGAATGGGACTCCTTGCCTGAGGTTGTGCTGATCCAACCACCACTGGAGAGCCTGGATCAGAGTCTGAGTCACTGGAATCAGTTTGATTAGAGGATCTTTTTCTGAGACCAAAAGGACTTCAGATGGAACTGAATGTCCCTCATCTGAAATCTGGCTCCGTGCACTACTGCAGTGGAAGCTGTCATGTGGCCCAGAAGCTGAAGATAGTGCCTTGCTGGTCGAGACACCAGAAGGTGGAAAGAAGAAGCCAGTTCTGTAAGGGCCTTTACCCTTGCCAGAGGAAGAAAAGCTTTTGCTTGGATTGTGTCCAACGCTATCCCTATGACAGTCAGGAGTTGCACTGGTTCGAGAACTGACTTTGCACTACAGAGGAGAAATCCCAGAGAAGTGAGCAACTGTTGTGTCACTTGCAGGTTTGACATGACTTGGTCTGGAGACTGCCCCACAATAAGCCAGTAGTCCAGGTATGGAAAGATGGAAATATTTTGTCTCCTTAGAAAGGACACTACTACTTCTAGGCATTTTGTGAACACCCTTGGTGCTGATGTTAGTCCGAAGGGCATTGCTCTGAACTAATAATAGCTTGAAGGCAGTTCGAACCTGAGGTACTTTCTGTGGGAGCATCTGATGGGAATGTGAAAGTAGGCATCCTTGAGGTCCAGGGAGGCTAACCAATCCCCTGGCATCAGAGAGGGAAGAATTACTCCCAGAGTCACCATTCTGAATTTTGGCTTGACTAGGTGCTTGTTTAAGTATTTTAGGTTTGGATGGGCCACCACTCCTCTGTCTTTTGTGAGGTAAAGCAGTATCTGGAGTACAGACCCTTGCCCCTGTGTGGAGTAGGAACTCTCTCTATGGCTCTGAGAGCCAGCAGAGAGGAAACCTCTGCCTCTAGGCAATGGTTTCGGAGATGTTTGCAGATGAAAAAGACCTGGCCCTCAGCTTTGGACATTTTTTGAAACTGGGAGCCAGTCCCTGGCTTACAACCTCCAGGACCCACTTGTCTAAGGTAACAGACTTCCAGGCCTGGAAGTAGTAGGCCAGCCTGTCTCCTACTGGACAAAGGGAGTCGAACCAGGCTGACACATCAGGGTATCTGCTTGGCAGAAGCCTTGGACTGAGAGGAGGAGGATGCAGCCCTGCTCATCCCCCTTCTGCCTCTCCCTCTGAAGAACCCCCTCTGAGGAAAAGGAGAGGAGGCCTGTGCCTGGTAGAAAGGCCTGTGAAAAGGCCTGCCGCTGCCCCTAGACTGCTGCATTAGAGGAGCTGCCTGCCTTTCCTTGGCCTGTGCACTCCTGTAGGTGGTCCTGTATTCAACCATCTTTTTCATGTAATTCTCTGTCTGCTCCCCAAACAAAGAATTGCAAACCACAGGGTAATCCATTGCCTTAGCCTGGGTGTCCTGTGAGGGGCCAGTACATCTGAACCAAGCAAACCTCTTAAGAGACACATATGTATCCGTGACCTGGGATGACACATCACTGGAGTCCATAGCAGCATGAAATTGGACATTGGATGCCTCAGTCCCATCAGCAGCCACATCCTCCAGCTCTTTGGCTAGCTGGGGGAAAGCCTGTTTAGCCAGTTCCAGAACAGTATCCCACCTAGACTTCTGGTACCTGGCTGCATAGGCCATATAGTTTGCCTGCCTGAGTCCCAAGGAGGATGCCAAGTACTGCTCCTTGGCTATAGCATCCACCTTCCTAGAGTCTTTATCTGGGGGGTGTGAAGCCAAGGGTATGTTAGCCTTGTCACTGGCTGCAGCCTGTACGACCCCAACATGACTGCACTGTTGGAACAAGTACTCTGTACCTGAGCCTGACAGCATATACCTCCTGTCCATTCTCTTGACCACAGGAGGTAATGAATTTGGTGTCTGGAGAATTTTGTGTGTCTGTTTCCCAGAAGATTTATGGAGGGAAATAGACAGGCTCTTCAACTCTGGGATGTCCATCATTTCAACACAGTCAGGCTCCTCTTGTTCCTCAACAGCTTCAACCAGAGAGAGCTGGAGGGTCTTTGCCACTTTTCTGTAAAACAAATAGTGGGAAGGGGACTCAGAAAGCCTAGGAGGGAAAACACTGGAGGGTCTGTCTAAGGAGATGTCTGGTTCAATGGGCTCATCCAGACTTTCCACACCACCATCATCATAATCATCATTGTCATCGTACTCTTCTTCCCCTTCCAAATCCGGCTCATAATAATCATCCAGACAATATTCCGGAACCGGAGGAACCGACTGAACCGCGCATCTACCAAGAGGTGACGGATCGGAGGGAACCGAACGGAGTGATTCCACAATGCTAATCGTCCTGGCTATCTCCTCAGCGGTTGGAAGTAACGGTTCTGTATCCGAACCGGACGATTTCTACTTTGACGGAACTGACCACTCAGGATCGGCTCTCCTTTTGCCCGAGTAAGTATTGCCCAGGTCAGTAGGCACGTTCTCAGGTTTGGTCAGAACTGAACAGGGCTGGCCATCTGGATCAACGGACTTCTCGGCCTCTTTTTTCCTAAGTCTACCCAATCTCTTGTCCCGGGTGGTCTTTGGAAAATGTTTACATATTTGGCAGTCTGAATCTAGGTAGTCAAACCCCAGACAATATACACAGGTGGTGTGAGGGTCTGCCTTAGCAAAGGCATCCCCATACTCACTACAGTGCTGAAACCCAGTGGGCCCATTTTTTTTGGGTGGGGGGGTTCTCAGATGTAGCCATCCTTACCACTTACCCTTTAGCAGCTTTAAAGCCAGGCAAGACCCCCTTAATGGTTACCAACCGTGTTACGGGCTGTGGAAAAAAATTCTAAAATACATTTTTTTGAAATCGATAAGGACCAGTACCTCAGACTAAGAAAAATTAAAGAATAAACACAATCAAAACAATCGGTTCCAAACCAGACCAATTAAAAAACTTTACAATTTCCACACACACAGAAAATAAACAGAAACTAATGTCCACTACCTACAACACTTACAGTACCGCAGACAGGGATCTGAACCGAAAAAGACAAGAAAATTACAGTTTAAAACAGACGCTTTACTGAGACCAAACCGACAAGCAAAGGACATATCTCTGGAGCGACTGTTCAGTTAGGTGAAGTAAAGAATCTGACAGTTACACTTTGAAGTGCAGCAGACAGAGGTTTGAACTGAGCTCAAGCCCAACGTTCTATGCCTTGGCATAGAGTTAACTCTTTCCGCTCTGGAGCAGTTCAAGTGCTGGGGCTAACTGCATAATGTCAGAATACAGCAAGACTTCATGTTGTTTGAAAGAAGAAATTTCTTTATACTCACCGTAATTTCCTTTTCTGTTAGCTCCTACATTGTCAATGGGACTTACCCAGGAACCTCGTTCCTGCAGGAGAATATTGTCTGGTATACCAGCACAGGGATGTCCATTGCTCTGTTGTGCTTTGACTCTATGTCTGTCTGGACATCCCCGTATAGTTTATCCTCTGTGGAGATGATGATGGTAATTTTATTTTTAAACAGGATACAAATTGTTGGGTTTATGGCCCATTTTCATCAATGTCCTGTAAGTTCATACATCCATATCAAACAGTTACCAACACACTTTATATGTACATTATACATACATAAACACCTCTCTCTTACCGATATATAATCTATCTTATTGCACATATGCCTTAAAAAGGTTCTGTCATCTAGTCCCTCGATAACAGTCCACTCACTAAAACAGGTACATTTCTCTGACAGATAACTTTTCAGGACTCTTTTAAACTGCATGTGACCCTGTACTGTTTTTAACTCTCTAGGCAATTTATTCCAATGGACCACAAGATTATTCTGCAGGTTAGTATCCCCCGTTTTACCCCTGGACCTTACATTAGGTATATACAACTCTGAATACCTTAGGGAAGTGGTTAACAATCGTGGGGATGCTAATAAAACATACTGATTTAAGGGATGCTTGGATATGTTGTAAATCAATTTATGACACCAAGTCAGCCAGTGATATAATCGTTTTAGATCTGGTTTCAGCCATCCAAGACTTCCATAGATTTTACAATGGTGAGTTCCAAATTTAGCTTTAATCACAAACCTACCAAGCCTATAATAGGCCCAGTTTATTTTATTCAGATAAATCTGGGGAGTTCACATATAGGCTAGATCCATATTCCAAAACAGGTATTAACAATTGATTCACCAACCTTTCCCTTGTTTTAATTGTAAAACACCCAGACAACCTCCTCAAGGCTCCTAATCTTTGATTGACCTTACTGACTTGACAGATATGTTCAGAATATTTTAATCTTGAAGCTACTACCACCCCTAAATATCTGTAAGACTCCACATTTCCTAACTGGGTGCCATCAGTTAATCTTAATTGTATTACTGGAATATCAGACCTTCTAACACCTGATGAAAAGATCATACATTGAGTTTTCTTAACGCTGATTTGCAAAGCAGAGTTGAAAAACCACTTTTCCATGTGTATCAAATAACTTTGTAGCTGCTTTCCCAGCTGATCATAGCCATTAGCCGATGAACACAAGTACAGTGTCACTGGCATATAGCCAGATCACACTTTTAGATATTGTAGATACTATATCATTAACTTAGATGTTGAATAATAGGGGACCCAAGATTGATCCTTGGGGTACCCCTCTTCCAACACCTACCAAATCTGAAGCCGCTGTTCCTACAGAGACACACTGATATCGGTTAGATAGGTATGATTTAAACCAGTGCAATGGTTCTCCCAAAACTCCTACAATACATAATCTCTCCAACATCCTACAGTGGTCCACTAAGTCAAACTCTTTACTTAGATCCACGAACACTGCACCAGTTTTGATGGTCTGGTATAGCCCTTTAAGAGGACTGTCCTCGACAGGACTACTGGTGGTGCTGGACCCATCGAGTGTGGAGGCTGCGTGTGTGATTGAAACGGAGGAGGGAGTGGCCGCCTACAATAGGATGGTCGCTGTTGCCTTTCATTCAATTGCACCCCATTGTGTCTGACCCTGTCTACTCACCAGAGACCTCCTTGGTTTGACGAGGAACTCAGGGAGTTAAAGATTAGAGTCTGGAGGTTAAGAGAGATGCTGCAGGAAATCCGGACTGATGGGAGGATAAATTGGCCCTGAGGTTGCATTATTTCAACTATCAGGTGGCAATCTCCCAAAAGAAGGCAGATTTTTTTGTCCAGAGAGATTGCTGCGGCAAGGAAGAGATCTGCTCAGCTCTTCCGCACAGCAGACAAGTCATTACATATGGCCTGTCTCCATGTGGGGGAGCAGGTTCAAGCACTAGCTGCAAGTTCACTCTGTTCTTTGACGACAAAGTTTCCTCTATCAGGGCTGAGATCTCTGACGCCTCTCAAAGGGGATGCGGGGTCCGTTCTCAGATGTCTGGTATGAGTTTGAACCAGCTGGAGTGGAGGAGGTGGTGACAATGACCTCGAGGCTGCGACCAACACAGTGTGATCTTGACTCAGGTCCTACCCGCCTTTCGGTAGAGTGTTTGGACCGGAATGGAGCTGTGGTGGCCGAGATAGTCTGGAGTTCCTTGAGGAGTGGGGTCTTTCCATTGACCTTGAAAGAGGCATTGGTCAGGCCCCTATTGAAAAAACCCTCATTAGGCCCAGAGTGCCTCAGCAACTACAGGCTGGTCTCTAACCTCCCATTTTTAGGGAAGGTTACAGAAAAAGTGGTGGCCATCCAGCTTGAGGTGCATCTTGCTTCCTCCTACACTTATGAGATATTCCAGTCCGGGGTTCGAGATGGGAATAATATTGAGACTGCCCTGGTGAAGGTGCTTAATGATCTTCTGATGGCAAGGGACAGGAGGGACCATACCATCTTAGTCCTCCTGGACTTGTTGGCAGTGTCTGACACTGTGGATCACGAGGTGCTACTTGACCGCCTGCAGTACTAGTGTGGCCTATCGGGAGATATCATCAAATGTTTTAAGTCATACCCGAAAGGGCAGAGTGCAGAGGGTGACGATGGGGCTTGCCACATCTAGCCCAAAGCCTCTGTCCTGTGGTGTTCCGCAAGGTTCAGTCTTGTTGCCCTTGTTGTTTATGGTGTACATGCTGCCATTAGAAGACATTATCAGGTGGTATGTGCTGGGTTTCCACTGCTATACAGATGATACCCAGCTCTACCTGTCCTGTGCACCAGGTAACCAGATGGTGTCTTCCATACTTAACAGCTGCCTAGAGGAAATCCAGACTTGGATGAAAACTGGCTTAGATTTAACCCAGACAAAACTGAGGTGCTAGTGGTGGATCCAGGTCGTTGGGGTGGTCAGGGGAACCCCCCTTATTCCATCCTCACAGGCGAAGGATCTGGGTGTTATCCTGGATGATGGCCTGACACCAGATGCTCAGTCGTCGGCCACTGTCAAAAGTGGATATTACCATCTAAGGAACACTGCCCGGATCCGAG
Source organism: Neoceratodus forsteri (assembly GCA_016271365.2). Classification (NCBI taxonomy): domain Eukaryota; kingdom Metazoa; phylum Chordata; order Ceratodontiformes; family Ceratodontidae; genus Neoceratodus; species Neoceratodus forsteri. Next base: position 785,280,893 of record CM028133.1, read on the forward strand.
CCATAATTCCATCTGAGGACCTGCCTACACTGGTACACATTTTTATTAAATCCAGGTTGAACTACTGCAGTGCCCTGTACCCTAAGCTATCTGGAGGCAACCTCCGCCGGCTGCAGTCGGTACAGAATGCAGTGGCAAGATTGTTATCGGGAATAAAAAGAAATTAGCATATTACTCCTATCCTCTACGAACTGCACTGGTTGCCGGTCAGGTGGAGGATTGTTTTCAAGGTAAGGATCCTTACCTACAAGGTCCTGCATGAAAGGGGACCAGTCTACCTGCAAGATTTCCTTGAGCCCCATCGCCCAACCTGGACTCTCCATTCAGCTGAGGGTGGCCTCCTTGGAGTTCCCAGTGCTAGGCTGCAGCATTCTGGGGACAGTGTGTTCTCGGTTACCATGCATACCCCATGGAACTCATTACCTAAATATCTCAGGGAGGCACCCTCAGTAGAAAACTTTAAAACAGGTACAAAAACATTTTTATTTCAGCAGGAATTTGATTTATAACTGATATTAGCTTGTTTTATTATAGATAGATGTGTTTTAAATGTAGCTGACCTATTACTGACTTTATCTGATACTGTGATAATATGTGTATTGTATGTTATAGAAACACAGAAACATAGACTTTGATGGCAGATAAGGACCACTTGGCCCACCTAGTCTGCCCATTTCCCTACCGACTGGATAAGCTGCAGATCTTTGTTAACCAACAGCCTATTTCTTCCTACCTCCCCCCATAAGAATTGCCTAACGTCTGTATCATGCATTCTTGAATTCTCCCACAGTTTTAGACCCCACAACCTCCTCAGGAAGGCTGTTCCACGCGTCCACCACCTTCTCTGTGAAAAAATACTTCCTCACATTGCACCTGAGCCGTCCCTCCTCTATCTTCAAATTGTGTCCCCTTGTTCTTGCACATCTGTTTTTCTGAAAGATGTTATCCTCTTGAACTTTGTTGATTCCAGTGAGGTACTTAAAAGTTTCTATTATGTCCCCCCTCTCCCACCTTTCCTCAAGGGTATACATATTAAGCTCCTTTAGTCTCTCCTCGTATGACTTCTCTTGCAGACTCTACCCCATTTTAGTTGCCCTCCTCTGAACTGCCTCCATCCTGTGTATGTCCTTGCGGAGATGGGGTCTCCAGAACTGGATGCAGTAGTCCAGATGGTGCCTCACCAACTGTCTGTACAGCGGGATAACAACTTCCTATTTTCTGTTGGTGATGCCTCTCCCTATACCTCCCAGTATCTCCCCAGCCCTCCCTACTGCCTTCTCACATTGCTTGCTAACCCTTAAGGTCATCTGATATGATTACCCCAGGTCCCTTTCCATTTTTGTTATTGTTACTACCTCCCCCACCATTGTGTAATCTTCACCTGGGTTTTTGTTTTCCAGGTGCATTATTTTGCATTTCTTTGCATTGAATCCAAGCTGCCATACTTCTGACCATTCCTCCAACCTTGCCAAGTCCCTTCTCATCCTTTCCACACCTCCTTGTGGATCAACCCTGTTGCAGATCTTTGTGTCATCTGCAAAGAGGCATACTTTTCCTTCTAGTCCCTCTGCAATGTCACTTACAAAGACATTAAAAAGGACTGGACCCAGTACTGAACCCTGCAGTACCCCACTAGTAACCCCTCTTTCTTCAGAGTGGACTCCATTTACAACTACCTTCTGTGTCCTGCTGTCATGCAGCCAATGTTCTACCCAGGCTACCACCCTGGGACCCACTCCCAGGCTGGTTAATTTGATTAATCTTTTGTGTGGGACTGTTTCAGATGCCTTGCTAAAGTCTAGGTAGCTCATGTCCACAGCCCCTCCCTGGTCTACTGCTTTGGTCACCCAGTCAAAGAAATCAATTGGATTCGTCTGACATGACATTCTGGCTGTGAACCCATGCTGCCTTGGGTCCTGTGCCCCACTGGCCTTTAGGTACTCAATAATTATTTCCTTCAGAAGTGATTCTATCACTTTCCCTACCACAGAGGTCAAACTGACAGGTCTGTAGTTTCCTGCCTCTGTCTTGGTCCCACTTTTGTTAAAGGAAATCACATCTGCCTTCCTCCAGTCCTCAGGCACCACATCATCCTCCAATGATTTGTTAAAAAGGGTAGTCAGTGGTGTCACTAGTTCTCCCTTTAATTCTTTTAGAATTCTGGGGTGAATTCCGTCAGGCCCCATTGCTTTGTCTACCTTCAGTTTTAGGAGTTCTTTCAGAACCCTTTCTTCTATGTAAGGATTGGGATCGACCCCCTATCCAGAGTGCTTCTGTTAATTGATTAGGCACCTCCTCTTTTGTGAATACTGAGCAGAAGTATTCATTCAGTATCCCTGCTTTTCGGTCCCTCTCTGCTTACCACGTCCATTCTATTCAGCCTCATTATCCCTCCCTTTGTCTTTCTACGCTCCCTGATGTACCCATAAAAGGTTTTGTCCCCCTTCTTAACAGAGTTGGCTATCTTTTCTTCAGTTTGGGCCTTTGCTATTCTGACTTCCCTCCCGGATTCCTTCTGCCTTCACTGGTACAGTTCTCTGTCCTGCTCCTTCTGTGTTTCCTTATACTTCCTAAATGCTATCTTTTTCTCCCTAACCTTCCCCACCACCTCTTTTGAGAACCATAGTGGCTTTTTTTTTTCATTTTGATTTGTTTATTTGCTTCACACAAAGGCTCGTTGCCTCTGTGATAGCAGTTTTGATGTTTCCCCATTGTTACTCCACTTCTCCTTCTAGCCTGTTTGCTAGTGCTTTTCTAAGGCATTCTTCCCATCTTGCCAAAGTCAGCCCCATTATTTTTATGGTTTTAATATTGTACAGTGTCCAGAGTCCCCGGAGTGGTGCACTTTATAAATAAAGTATACATCTATCTATAGTTTACCTGCTGCACTTGTGTTTATATAGACATCTGTAAAAAAACAAAAAAAAGAGCAGTTTACACATTAGAATATTAGTTGCTATCAAGCAGCTTTAACAGGTTCGAATCTGGTGTTAACCAAGGTTGCCTCCTTTGTTGCAGGTGATTGCTTGCACTGCATACAGTTCTTTGCATTGTAATAACTCTGTTTTCTTTCAAGACGTGGACTGTTGGAAGACAAGCCTGAATCACTCACCTTCCATAATCTGATGAGGTAAGTGCTTACACTGCATGCAATCCTTTGCCTTTTCCAAGACAGACTTATGGAAGAAGTGCCTCGATCACACACCTTCCTTCATCTGACGAGGTAGGCCACTGTTTACTAATTTTTATTCTGTCTAGAGCCATAGCTGTGTAGACAGCTAATGTGGTTACTTGCATGTTAAGGTGACCGGTATGGCATTTATTTCAATATTTAGAGGTGCTACATGGAAAATAGTAAATGGAGACTTGCTACTGTCTGGAATGCTCATGTGCCCAACTTTCTAAAAATGTGGGCTATGCCATTTCCCCTCGTAGGGGTGCACAATACCCATACATAACTACTACCCACTGACAATGTTGGAGCTAACAGAAAAGGAAATTATGGTAAGTATCAAGAATTATTTTTTTTTTTTGCATAGTATTAAATTTTTCCTTCTTTTAATCTTACCCCTGCCTAAAGCTCAGCAAACAAAGGATTTCTCATTGACCAGTGATAATGTTTTCTTCATGGCGTTAAAGCTATTTTACCCCCATCCCTGACCACATGAGTACAAGGCTGATGGCACAATACAGATATATATATATATTATTTTTTTTCAACTTTTTATTTATGGATTATCATAATACTGATAGCAACATATACACATATTCAAGAATACATATGCAAACAGTGGATAGAAGGCTAACAATGCCTGTACAAAGCAATCTAAATACCACCCACTCATTCTAAAGGATACTTCTCAGACAATGGCCCTCCACCCCCACATATAAAACAGGAGTAGTTGGACTGAGAGAAGTAAGGATGGAGGAAATCATGCTCTCACCTGAGAATTAGTAAATTAAGATCCCTGCACCGAGCTTCTCTCCTATGACAGTCCGCTCCTGCCACTCTTGAGGACTGACCTTTTCTTAAATCTGTTGCAACAGTTCTTCTATTTCTTAGTCTATTCTATCCTTTACAATTTCTAGTCCATAAGGTTGGCCTCCCCTTTCTTGTCTATGCTATAGTGCCCTCTTTCTTTTTTCTTTTCCCTCTCAGGTCCTCGTACAGGGAGGTTATTGTGGTGACCTCCATGCGTATGTAAAACAGGTTGTGTTTATCACTGCTGGATTTAGTATGTAATAGCACTATGTCATAAAATACCTTGGTGTATATACCTTCTTCTTCTTTAAAATTTATTTTTATACAGGAAATACATTTGTTGGGACAACAGTCCCATTTTCAACAAAGTCCTGTCATAAAAAATAACAAACAATACAAAACACAAAACATTTACAATACACAATCACAATTACTTAAAACAGGTACATGTTGATTTCAAATATTCTCTTATTTTGCACTTAAAAGTGGGTAAGTTTTCAATAACCCTCAATCTTTGAGGCATTTTATTCCAATAATAAGCAACAGTATTCTGAAGTATAATATCACCATATTTATTATATGATCTAAACATAGGAATCTCATAGCCAAAAGATCTTGTATGGATAGTTAATGCTCTATCACCTTTAATTTTAATATGATCAAATAAACAGTGCTTTGGTTCACCTTTTATTATTTGGTGACAATATGTATAACAAATGTAAGCCCTTTTCTCTTTGGGATTTAACCAGTTTAACTTTTTATACAAATCGCAGTGATGTACCCCATGCTTACTTCTTTTTATAAATTTGCTCATTTTGTAATAATGGAGGCAGTATAGTGCAGTGGTTTAAGGCTCTGAGCTGCAAATCTGGAGACCTGGGTTTGAATCTCTGGCTATCCTGTTTAGCCGATCACTGGAAACAGGGGAGGTACCCAAAGACTGGAAGACAGCAGATGTAGTCCCCTTATACAAAAGTGGGAACAAAGAGGAAGCAGGGAACTACAGACCAGTCAGCCTCACCTCGGTAGTGGGGAAGATCATGGAAGCACTACTGAAGGAGAGATTGGTAGAACATCTGGTTGTCAATGGACTACAGGACCCAAGGCAGCATGGTTTCACCAGGGGAGGTCATGTCAGACCAACCTCGTTGATTTTGACTGGGTGACTAGGGAGGTGGATCAGGGAGGCGGTGGACATGGCCTATCTGGACTTCAGCAAGACCTTTGACACTGTGCCACATAGAAGACTATTACAAACTGGGGAATATGGGTGTGGGCAGGACAGTAGTGTGGTGGGTAAGTAACTGGCTGGGTGGCAGGACACAGAGGGTGGTGGTAAATGGCTGTCACTCCACAGAGGGAAGAGTGACCAGTGGGGTACCACAGGGATCAGTGCTGGGACCGGTCCTATTCAACATCTTCATCAGTGACATTGCACAGGACCTAGAAGGCAGAATTTCACTGTTTGCTGATGACACACAGCTCTGTAACAGAGTAGACACACCAGAGGGTGTAGACAGAATGAGAAGGGACCTGCAGAAACTTGAAGAATGGTCAGGGGTTTGGCAGTTGAAATTCAATGCAAAGAAGTGCAAGATAATGCATATGGGGCACAAAAACCCTGGCACAATATATCAGTTGGGGGGTGAGGATATAGCATGCACCAAGCAGGAAAGGGATCTTGGGGTTATCATCTCTGATGACCTCAAGGTAGGGAAGCAGTGTGACAAGGCAGCAGGTAAAGCAAATAGGATGCTGGGATGTATAGGCAGGGGCATCACCAGCAGGAGAAGAGGTCATAATTCCGCTATACAAGACACTAGTGAGGCCCCTGGAGTACAGTGTACAGTTCTGGAGACCATACCTACGTAGGACATAGACAGGGTAGAGAAGGTTCAGAGGAGGGCAACAAAGATGGTGCATGGATTGCATCACAAGTCCTATGAAGACAGGTTGAAGGAACTGAACATGTACTCCCTGGAGGAGAGGAGGAAGAGAGGGATATGATAGAGACATACAAGTATCTTACAGGGAGGAACAGGTGCAGGAAAACACTATTTTTAAGCGAAAAGATGTTCCAGGACTAGAGGGCATGGGATGAAGTTGGAAGGAGGATGATTCAGAGGAAACATGAGAAAGAATTTCTTCACAGAGCGGGTGGTGGACAAGTGGAACACCCTGCCAGAGGAAGTGGTGGGGGCTGAAACAATCACGGGATTTAAGAATGCATGGGATAGACATAAAGGAATTCTGGAGGTCAGGGGTATGGGGCAACAGACTTCTAGGAAAACAAACTGAACTTACAAGCTCAAATGGGCAGACTGGGTGGGCCATAGGCCCTTATCTGCCGACACTGTCTATGTATCTATGTATCTATGAATCCCACAGCCCTCATCTGCATACTGTGTGACCCTGAGCAAGTCACTTAACTTCCCTGTGCTCCCAGGTTGCACCTGTAAACAAGCTTTCAGCTTAGTGTGTCTCACCTGGTTAAACAATTGGAAAAAAAAAAATAATAAAAAAAAAAACTGATTTACTTTATTTAACTCTGTGATGTTAGAATGCATGTACAGTATTGATCCGTATTCCAAAACTGGAACTAACAACTGTCCTACCACTTTTCCCCTTACTTTCCTAGACAAACTTCCTAACATCCCTAATTTTTGAGTTACCTTTTTAGCTTGTATAAGTACATGTTCTGTACACATTAAACCAGAATCAACTTGTACACCTAAGTATCTATAAGTGTCAACGGTTTCAATCTGAATATTCCCAGCAAGTTTTATTTGTAATTTTAATTCCCCTTTTGTTCTATTTCCCCTAAAAACCATACTTTGTTTTTTTTTTAGTTTAATAATAAACCTAAATTGTTAAACCAAATCTGTAATGAACTTATATCTTGCTGCAGTTTATAAGTCAATTGTTCCATACTATCTGCAGATGCCACAATTACTGTATCATCTGCATACATTCTGACATCACAGCATTTTATTTGCTTTGGGAGATTATTCACATAAACATTAAACATGAGGGGGCCCAAAATGGATCCTTGTGGGACTCCTTGAAAAACTTCTCCCTGGCCTGAAATATGATCACGCTAAACCACACATTGTCTCTGATCAGATGGATATGATTTCATCCACCTTAATGATCCATCCTGAATACCCAATTCACATAGTCTCTCTAACAGAGCTTCATACCTTATGTTTACGAAACCTGTAAATGCTGAAAATACCATGGCACTAGGTGTTTTTGATAATGGTAAAAACTACTAGCTGCCTATTATAGAAATTATGTTAATTGTGCTATTTAAACTGCATGTAAATTGCTGTATACTGAACAAGTCTGAAATGGCATGGTGATTTGCATATATCCCATGATGCTTTGCATTATGGAAGTATGCATGATGTTATATTTCTTTGAAACTTGCTTTGTTGCCAATGCCCTTTGGAGTAACCCTTTTTTCAGTGATTCTGCATTGAGGTTCTTTATCTATATCTTGTTTTTCTTTTTTTTTCCTTTTGAGCCCCCACTACCCAAGCAAACGGGGCCCACATATGGATGAAGGGTTTTCACTGAAAAATGGTTAGATCAGAGATCAGTGTCAGTAAGTGCTGGCTAAGTGCAGAGAAAGGACATACACAGTTTGTTGCTGCAAACTGATGTACTGAAGAAGGAATATGCCATTGCTGAAGGTTATTTCTTGTATTTTGAATAAACATCACACAGAGATTGTGTGTTGAACTTGAATTCGGTGTCTGGTCCATCTGTTATCCCACAACCCCTCCACATCTCCCACCAGCAGAACTAAATGAAATGATGGGGGGAGTACACATCCAAATGGAAAACTATATAGTAATACAGATGGTCTGGGCTCAGTTAAGTTAAAATATAACCTTTCACTTACAGGTCACCACCAAGGATCTGTGCAGGGAGCAAAATAGCACAACAGGAGAATGTAAAAGTTCACAAACTGAGTGGTGCACTTGAGTGCACCAAATAGTAATCAGTCCCTTTGCACCCTACACCAACAAGTAGGCAAGTAACATTTAAACAGCAAGCTAATAGAATTTTTTGAGTCCTGCCTGCATACACCAGTTTTCATGGAGCATTCAGCGGGCAACTCATAATGATATGTCCATAGGACCAAAGAAATCATCTCAGTAGAGGTAGGGAACCAGCCACAGTCCTGCTGCTATCACTCTGGTTCCCCTTCTGAATCATGATCAGAAGCCCTAGATTCCATCTGGGTAAACAATTTCTCCATAAAATTAGCAGCCATGTCTGGATCGGTGAAAACATGAGATCTTCCCTGTATCAATCTTTACCATTCATCACTGGTGGGTTCCAGTCAAAGGCGCAGGGCCCCATGGGAAACTTCTGCTTTAAGAAAAACCTTTCTGCTCTAGAAGAAGGGACACTGGGAACGGCGCCACCCTTGAGGCCAACGCATTATGTGGCGTTCACGGGTTGGCTAGTAATCACTGTCATCCCCTCCACTACCTCAGTTCTGCTCTTCCCGTTGTCAAGGCTGCAGGTACTCCGTGGGACAGCGACTCCTGAAGAGATTAATTGCATATCAGCTACTGTTCCATCTTCTGCTTGCTTTAAGGTTACTCAACGTCACACTTTGATGCTGTTCGGCACCGTTTTTGTTATTTGATTGTTCAAGTTAGCCAGCATCAAGTCTTTCACTTCGGTTTAGTTTCGTTGTTTGGCAGGTTTCATGTTGGGTTCGGGGCATAAAAGTTCAACGGCTGGGACCTCCCCCATGCATCTGTGCCCCTGTGGAGGTCGAGTTACCATAACGAACCCGCATGACTGGTGTTTCGATTGTCCAGGGCTGTCTCATAACATGAACCATTGTGACATCCGTTTTAGTATGGACTACTGCACCCTAGAACTCCGCGCGGCAAGGTAGGGATGCAAGCCCCCAACCTTCAGTGGCAAGCATCGGACGAGAGTCACCAATACAAGGAATCTGAGCCTGTCCCCAGGGCCTCTCTCTGCTGCTATACACATCAAGGGAGAGCACGCTGCCTCAGATTCGCGTCCCACTGAGTCTGGCACCTGGGGGAGTAGTCGATTTCCTCTGGGAGACCGGGTGACTACAGTGTCGGGGCCTCACCTACACACTAGGCCAGTATCAGTGGTCCCTTCAGGGCATCGGAAACATGTGGCTTCAGCTCCCAACACAGAGTCTGGTGCCAGTGAGCAGGGCCGCACTCCGGTGCCGCGGAGTCCCTTCCTGACACTGACCTTTGTGCTGGGTGACTGGGGTTGCCTCTCTTCAGGTCTTTGTCATCTCCTCTTCGGATTTGGAGGACAACTCCGAGGACCCAGACTGGCGGCCCAGCTATCTAGAGCAGTTGCCCCTCAGACTCTGTTCGAGACTAGGACTAGTCACCATGCTCGGTGTCACCCTTTTCTCTTCCGGTGCCACAGAGGATTCACATGCCATCCTTGGTGTCGTCCCGGGCAACGATGCCAATTGCAGCATCGTGCCTGGTGATGGTGCTGTGGTCGGTGCCACTTTGGGTGATGGCGCTGCGGCTGGTGCTATCTTCAATGTCGGTGCCACAGTTGACATCACTTCAGGGGCTGACACAGTCGTTGCCATCCCCGAGGTTGGTGCCAAATCGGAGGTCGATGTCGAGGATGGAGTTGGCGGTGCATCTAAGAGTGGAGCTAAGGTCGGTGCCGCTACAGGACTCGGTGCCATGTCCGCTGCCTCCCTTCAAGACAGTACCTTATCTGGGCATGCCTCTGAGGGGGAAGATGGATTTCAGTGCCAGGCCATTGTTTGGTGCTGCTGTGGAGTTGGGGAGTCAGAAGTCGACCCTAGTGCCGGCTTTTCTCTCTCCCCCCCATCCTTGAGATTTTTTCTTTTTCTTTTTGGTACTTTTTTCCCCTGGCATCCAGTCTGCCTTACCTGTCAAACATTCAGGCATCCTCTCTCAGGTTCTGGCTGCCATCCCAAGGATCTCCGCTTCATATTCGGGCCCCACAGCATTTACCCCCGGAGCGTGCCCCTCGCGGCGCGGTGGTGGAGAGCCCCCCCGATACTCAGCCACCAGACCTGGATCCAGTATTGCTGCAGGCCCTCGGAACCAGCGAGTCCTCCATGGAGACAGCCATCATGCTGCCATGACTGGTGCCCTGTTTTTCCTGTTCTTTTCCCCCTTGGCGTGTAAAGCGTGCAATGACGCCAATGGACAGGGGCATGCACGCTACCGCACGCACCCCTTCCCGGCATCGGCCTCAGCACAACCCCCTGCAGACTACCTGTGCACTGTGATGCCTCCAGCCACCGCCACGGGCCACCAGCACACCTATGGTAGCACATCCCCCATCCCGGAGAAGGAGAGCAGTACTCCGGGCGCTCAATCCTTCTCCTTCCCTGACGACCCAGGCTCGCTCCTGAATCCGGGTCTCCAGTGTGAAGCAAGGTGTGGCGTACAGTGCCTCAACTCTCAGCGCCACACGGCCAGCATCCCCCATCCTAGAGACTGATTGCCACTGGAGGGCTCACTCGAGGGGCAGGTCTCTGTCCTCTCCTGGGGGGTTGGGGCGCCAGTCCATGCCCCGCTCTGCCTGGGTGGCATCGATCACTATGCTGCAGAGTAGGAGTGCTTGTCCGAGCACCCCTTCCTCTTATAGGGAACAGAGTTCTGCATCACGTGGGGATGAGAGCCACTCTGTTGAGCTAGCTGGGCTCCGGTCTCCCCACCAGGGGTCTTCCCCCTGCTGGCTTGGGGACGGCTGAGCAGCACATGAAGTCTGGACAACGCACTCCCCTCATGGTAGGAGGGTCCCCTGCTACTGTCCACAGCCCTGTTGGAGAGGGAGAGGTCTCTCAAGATCTTCCTACCCAGCCCTCGCCCACTCTGCAACCTCCCCCCCTTCTCAGAGGTCTCATGGGTCCCCTTACCTAGGAGCAGTATAGGGTTACGGCAAGTGCTTTCCCAGCATTCTTTAGGGCCATAGATGAGCTGGTGATTGCAGCTCCTCACACTGCACTGCTGTTCCCTATGCAGAGCTGCTCCAGGACATCGACTTCCTCCTCTGAGGAAGAGGACACTCCTTCATACCAATCATCTGATGCTGACTTTACGGAGCATCAGTGGTTCCTGGCGACGATGCTGGAGGAGCTCAATTTAATCCCAATTGTATGAAGCAACACCGACCGTGCGACTATGGTGTTCCTTGGAGAGCAGAGTCAGGAATCCTTAGTGGCCTCGGCCCTTAGCGGAAGAGTCACACAGCGCCTGGCAGTCGCCCACTTCCTTTCCAGCCCCTGTGGACTGCTGGCACCAATACTGCACCCCCTTGGGGCCTCCAGGATCTTTGCCCCGCCCTTCCTCAGGTTTGGAGTGGCTGGACATCCCTTCTGGGTGTCAGTGCACAACAAGAGACCATCCTCTGGACACGGACTCTGCAGAGTTCGACTGCTGCAGCAGTTGAGGTTTTGCCTTGGTGCATCTCTTGTTGTCTATCGCAGCACATCAGGCACACATAATGACCTATCAGGGGCACCTGTGGGCCATGATGGGATCATTCTTATTGCCTTGCCTCATAATGAAGCAACCAGGTGAGCTATTACCATCTCTACAAGAGGTCTGGAGCAAGCGAGACACCAGGCGTGAGTGTCGTACGATGCCAACGCAGTAGCTTCCAGGCTAATGGAATCTGCGGTCTGCATCAAACGGATGGCATGGCTTCGGCTATCCCAGCTGTCACCCTTGGCCCGGTGTGGGTGACTGCCTGCCTTTCTGGGGCCTGTTTTTCTCCCAAAGAGCCAGGCGGGAACTATCAGTGCCCTCCTCCTGCTAGCCAGGAGACCAGCATGGCTCTCAGCAGTAATGGGTCAGGCAGACCCGTGATGGGTCCTCCCCCCTCATGTCTACCCCACAGGGGTCTGAAGGCATTGCTGCATTCAGGGAGGTATTGGTCCACTTTGTGAGCTTGATACTCACCCACATGATGAATGGTGAAGACTGATACAAGGAAGATATGTAAATTAAGTACGTACCGTAATTCTTGATCTTCCTGTATATCTTTCACCATTCATCACTGCTTCCCACCCTCTGTCCCCTCTTGGGCCTCAGCCTCTGGACAGTGCCTCCTCCCTGCTTGCCCCCCCCACCCCCAGTAAGGCCAACTATGGGCAGAGTCCCACTGGTACCTCTGGACTCCCTGACACTTCTCTGAAGCAACAGGGACCCAACTGGTGGTGGGGGCAAAGTAGGGGCTTTGGCCCTTTCTTTCAGTGCTCCCCAGGGCCTTCTTTCTCAGCGGACAGTCTTCAGGTATCTCTGAGATCTGCTGTGGACTCCCCCCACCTCTGGTGGGGTGCTTCTCTCTGTCCTTCTGTGGAACCTATAGGCCCGAGGATCCTCCATCTCTTGACTTGTTAACTTTCCAATGGAGGACTCGAGTCTCCTTGTTATGGTCTTAATTCTTGAGATTCAGGTTAGAAGAACTTCTCTGAGTTCCTGACCTGATATATCACCCCCCGGTGGTGTTATGTATTAGGAATTTTTCCTTTACTACCCCAGGTCTCCTTTGGGCACTGAGGTGGTCTCTGGTTAGTGGGCTGGCTTTTCTCAGTCCTCAGCCTTGAAAAGGAAGGGGAGAGAAGGCGCTAGAACCTGGTGTCCTCCCTGTGGACCTGGGAGACTGCTGACCTGTCAGCCAGGTCTCCTGTCTCCCCTTCTTGTAGATAAGGATTTTATCCCTTTTTTTGGGATGCCTTGGAGTTCTAAAAAAAAGAAAAAAAAAGTGATATCTCCTTAAGGCTGTTTTTTTGTTTCATAAGGTGGAGAAACTGGTCACTAAAGTTACCTGGTCCACTAGTGTTCTGAGAGTGGAGGTATGGGTCATCCTCCCATTTCGCCTTCTTCTCATGCTTCTTCTTCTTCATCCTTCATCGTTCTCTCTTCTTCCTACCTCATCTTTCTGACCAGGGGTTGGCCCAGCTAGGCTTCAATTTCCTTAAGAAGCTGTCTTCCCTTGTCGACTTATCCTTTTTCAGTTTATATCCTTTCATCTTGCTATCCCTTTTGGCTCTGTTGCCCACCCTCCACCCTTGTTTTCTCTCTGCTGTCTTCCTCTCTGGTGAGCAGAACTGCGGTAGTGGAGGGGTCGACTACGGTTACTGGCCAACCTGTGAGTGCCGCGTAATGCGTCAGCCTCAAGGGTGGTGCCGTTCCTGATGTCATCCCTTCTTCTAGAGCAGAAAAGCTTTTTCTTAAAGCAAAAGCTTCCTGCAGCGTCCTGTGCCTTGGGCTGGAACCTACCCGTGATGAATGATGAAGATATACAGGAAGATCAAGAATTACAGTAGGTATGTAATTTACATATCTCTGCTGATAAGAAACTTGCAGACGTGCAGGAAAAAGCAGCTGGGCTTTCATCCCTTTGGCAAGTAGAGATTTTTTGATGGACTGCTATTTCTTTTTGTGCTCTTGTGTTTGTGAAGACAAATCAGGGAAACATTCCAAGCAGCTGCCCTACCATACAATTTCTCCCTTACAGCAGGGGAATTCTGGCCTCCGAAGTAGAGTATCATGATAATTGTTAATGGCCTCTCCGTAGAACCGCCTTGGGCCCAAGGACATAAAGGAATTGCAAATGCCTGCACCACTGTAACTCCCATATCCCTTGGCAGCAGACTCAGATCCTTGAAAATAAGCCTTTCCATGGTCGACAATAATTCAGTTTGGCTAGCTAATCAGCGGGGAATCCAATGATCCGAACGTTCCTCTGACGAAGACCATTTTCCAATGTCTCTACTTTGGCTTGAAGGAAATTCATATCATGGATCAGACCGGCGCTTACCTCCACTTGGCGTTTCGAGGAGGCAGTAAGGTTGATGATCGCAGTTTTATTAGGCAATATCTTATTATCAAGATTGGTAAGCTTCTCATCCATTGTTACCAATAGTTTGTTCATCTCATCTCCAGCCTCTTGTAGTTTTGCAAGGAATGGTATAATCTGCACAAGTTCTGGGTTCATAGAAGGAATCTGGCCTCCAGGTTTAAGTGATACGCTGGTCCCCTACTGGTTAAAGTAAGTTTCAAGCCCTGAAGTCACGGGCTGATTATGCTTTTTCGGGTCTATATTAATCCAGAAGTATTCCGCTATTAAGTGCTGTATTTGAAAAGTAAAAAAACTCCACAGAAATGTTCTAAAAGGCTAAATTTAACAATCTCTCCACGGAGTTCAAAAAAGAACATCTGCCCTGTTGGATGCTCCACAGCGCCACCACCAATATATTATTTTTTCATGACATTCTAGAGTACAGTATATCAGCAAACTTAGTACAAGAGTTATGACTGGACTGCCAGTCCATGTTTTCCAAGATTCAAGCTGACCGCTTCGTTAATCTACCCACAAACTTAAAAAATAAATTTTCTTAACTGTGATCCAATTTAGAACAAGCAAAGAAAAAAATAACATTCCTTTTTTTCTCCAATTTATTGGTTTTATTTTACTTCTTTCAACTTTACAAATATCCCCACATCAAAAAATGTATTAGTGTACATTGGTTAACATTTAATAAATTATGCATTCAACACATGAGTGTAGTTCTATACACTACTAAATCCTGCATACAGTGTAAAGTTTCAGTCACTGGGCAAAACTCTAATAAATATGTATCTATTCCCACAAAAATATTTCATTCTACACTAACAATTTTTTTCACAAAGTTGCATCTGTAAAGTAACTCAGAATAAAATGCTGCTACGTTAATATCTATTCAAAGTTATCTATCCTTTATGTCTCATTTGTATTCTATGGGACTACACCACCAATGAAGGCATCATCAACAATGATATCAAGCAGGCAAAGGCTCTTGAAAAAATCTGGATCTATTTTACTAGTTTTAGCACTGTGGGTGCTCCATGTGGGGGCAGAATAGGGCACTGAACATAATTAGTACACTGACTCAAAAATCAAAAAGGAACATACTATGAATTATTTAAATCAAATGCATTACAACAGACTGAACTAAGTAATTACACATTAAAAAACAGGTCCATTAGAATGAATAAAAAAAGCCAACTGGTCCACTTTAATGTTTAAGCAGTAGATCTGGTGGTGGTCCCATTTCTGGAGGTGGCAGTGATAATGAACTGGTCAATTAAAGAAATTCTTCACCTGATAGTCCGCTAATACTTCACCTGAATGGGAATCTTTAGGAAATGTATTGCATTTTAAATTTTACACATTGGGATAAATCCAGTTTCCAGTAATGCCCACTAACACTGGTAAGAGTGCAGGCTAAGAACCTGTGTGGGTACATATCACCAGCAGGAAGCATTCTCCCTGTCATGTGCTGCTGGACGGAAGGAACTGTTGCAGCCTTCTACATAAAGCACTGAGGGTGCTCAAGACACCTCTGACAGTGCTTGAGGCAGTAGGGTGTGGAGGTAGTATAGCCTAGGGGTCAGAGCTTAGAGTTGTGAACCTAGAATCTGAAGTTTGAATACCACACAATTTAGTTACTTACCAGCAATAGTAGAACTTTGTGATAATCTCCTCCATAGTGCCACACCTTTGTTACTGTAAGCCATCAGCATCAGGACCACTCAGAAGCTTTTGCCCAGCTGGGACTGCTCACTGTGACATATGTTGGTGCTGCCTATAAAATGTGGGCAGCCCTATACTTCCTCAGTTTCCTGCTACAGGCAAGTTCAGAGTTGTACCATACTGACAGGGACAGGTGACCAGATCCCTGAGCAGGCCCACAGAATAGGCAGTGGTTCCAGAAAGAAAACGAGCTTTTGAAAGGGTATAGAAAAGGAAAAGACCATAACTGCCAAAAGGTGTACCTTAACAGCAGTGTACTAGAAGTCACAGGCCAATAGGGACAGGAGGTAGTCCAAGATATGCAGCATCAAACACAATAAAGGGTCCAGGGAGTGAGAGACACACCAAATACTGAAATGTTGTCATGTCATGGAGTGTGCTGGGTAGATGGCTTACAACCACAAGTAGAACATCTGAAACAGCCAGGGAGACCCCAAAGTGGGAAAGTTCTTCATCGCCAGAAGCCAAGCATGACGCTGCAAGGTCCTGGTGCAACAGTCAGCCACTGTCCTGTGACAGCAATCCCACTCAAAGAAGGAGCAGAACAGGAGATTCCACTGCACACTGCCAAAGCAGGGGGAACCAAATCTTTCTGAGCCAGAAGGAGGCCACCAGTATCACTCTGGCCTAGTCCGGCCAAAGCCTGATCAATACCTGATGAAATCAAAGATTGGAGGAAAAGTGTGCATAAATCTTCTCTTCCAGAAGAGGGACATGTCTCACTAAAAATCAACAGGCCTTGGGCCGAGCAAGTGAAAACATGGTAGTTTTGCATTGTGCATGGACGCAAAAATGTCCAAACTTGGATAACTCTAATGATAGAAAAGGTCCACGACCATGTTAACCATGAATTCCTACCTGTGGGACTGAACAACCGACCTGCTGAGAGAGTCTGCCAGGACCTTCAGAAGGACAGGCAAAAACATGGCAACGATGTAGACTCCTTGGTCCGGGGCCCACTCTCATACTCACACGGCTCTTCTACAGAGGGGGTGGGAGTGTGGACCTCCTTGTTTGCTAAGGTAATACATGACAAAAAGGTTGTCAGAGGACAGCCCTGAATGTAAGTAGTGATGGCCCCTCAGGCCAAGAACAGGCCTCATCTCTAAAATGTTGATAGGGGGAGTAATCCATGGGGGACCACACACCCTGGGTCTTGAGTACACCCAGATGGACCCCAAAACCCTTCACAAACATCCTCAGTGAGGATCTCCTGTGGAGATGGACAGAGAAATGGGGACCCTGAAGCAGATAGCAGTGGTCTTTCCACCAACAAAGAGCACTGCATAAGAGGTCCATAACCAGAACAAGGAGATACAGGGACCGACAAGCCTGGTCCCACTGGCTATGAAGCGTCCACTGGTTTATACACATGTGGAAGCAGGCCATGCAAACAGTCACAATGGAAGCCACCATGAGGCCCAGAAGCCAAAGCATGGATTTTGCAGGGACCACAGTGCAGGATGCGATCTGCATAACCTGGGTATCAAAGAGTCAGAGCCACTGCTCTTGACAGTGCCTTGAGGATCCAGTCATTCAGGTAAGGCAATACACACAGGGTGTCCTGACATAGCCACCAGTTAAGCATTTGGTTCAACGATAAGCCAAAGGGGGTGACACAAAATTAGCAGTGCTGGCACCCCAAAAAGCAGTGCATGTATAGTCGTTGGCTGTGCTGAATCTTGTGCAGATAGGTATCCTGGATGTCTAGAATGCACTGTCAATCCCCCTGCAAGACTACATGGAGGAAGGACTAAAGCGAGACCATGCAAAACATTTTGTATGCAGATCGCCCATCTTCTTGGTACTAGGAAATATGCTGAATAGAAACCCTGGTTTGTTTCATCAGGGGCAAAGGATGAATAGCACTTTTGTCCTAGACAGTATGGACTTCAGTTAAAGGAACGCTGTCATTAATGTGAGCTCTCGCCCCTGAAAAACTTACCCTCTGGTTTAGCTTTTTACAGTAAGAGTGGAGTTTTTCTCACACCACAATTTACTATATTTTAATTCCCAAAAGTCCGAGACTCGGGAGTATGGTGGATGCAGGGGAGTCTCCATTTCCTGAAATGGTGTGGTGCCGCACATTTTCAGCAAATGGAGCCTCCCCTGCATCCGCCATACTTCCGCGTCTCCGACTTTTGCGAATTAAAATACAGTACATTGCGGGGTGAGAAAAATGCCACTCTTACTGTAAAAAGCTAAACCGGAGGGTAATCTTTTTGGGGGCGGAAGCTCACATTAATGACAGCTTTCCTTTAACAAAGCGAAGAAGTGCTCCAGTAGGTAGTGACAAGAGATGGGAGGGTGCACATGAGGGGTGCTTTTCGTTCCAGCATACGACCATCTCTACCAATATCTAGGATCCACCTGTCAGATGTGCTGTCCTGCCATTCTGCCACACACTGGTAGTTTCTGCCCCCTACCTAAATTCTCAGGATAGGGGCAAGATGTAAGAGAGTCAAAAGGTGGAGGGGTGATGGGGGCATCTGGACCTTTAGTGGTCACAAAATGGGCACCAGAGGACTCTGACTTGGGGGGAAGGGCAGAGGCCCAAGTGGTAGACCAATGAGGATGCAGTGCATGGGAGTACTGGTAGCCTCTGCAAAAAAACATCACCATGCCCATGTGAGGGTTGTGGAGTAAGAAAAAAATGACCACAGTAATGCTTTTTCTCAGGGATCCATCAATTAGCCTTACAAATGACTCCAGGGCAGCACACTACTGCAGATTGATGCCATTTGTAAGGATCTCATTGTTGGATTCCTGTTGTTTGAAGGTATTTTAAGGAGTGAGGAGTCATTTTTGAAGATTGTAACTCCTTCAACATGAGCTTTTTGTTATGGCCAAATAATTCCTGGACAGGAAAAGACAAGGTAAGGACTGATTGTTGAACATCAGTAACTAAAACTGCAACATGCAGTCATGAATATCAGCAAAGTCAGATGCAAAATGCATCTGCACAAGTAAAAGCATCAAGAGTAGTCATACATAGAACACTGTAAATGCTTACCAGCCTCCAATCTGTGTGCAACACATTGCTGGGCTGTAGTCCTAGCAATCCCTCGGCAATTTATCCACCACAGCAGACAAAGACTTAATCATGTTTGCATGGTAACTGGCAATAAGGAGGCTCAGTAAGGTGGATGCATAAATCCTTTTGTCCATAATGTGCAGTTTTCTGGATTCTCTGTCATGGGTCAAAAAGCTTATAGGATGGGGAGCCATGGATCTATCATGAGCGCCCTTTCTGATCACTGAGTCAGTTTCTGGCTGGGTGGTATAAAAAGCACAGGATGAATGGGAAGCTGTTAATGTACTTGGTCTGCACCAGGCAGCTATGGTAGCATCCTCCAAAGAAGGGTAAATGGAATGAATTACAAAAGTAGGGTATGAGAACCTCCAGAAATTCATTCACATTCCATTTAGTACAGCCCTCCTCCTCAGCAGCAAGGCCTAGCTTGTCCTGCATGAGAAGACGTAAGCCTAAAATAAGGTATCCTCAGGGGGAAACCTGGGTATACAGGCTTCTAAGAGTGGTATATAGTTCACATTCACACACTGGTACTTCCACTGGAAGTGCTGATTCATCAGAACATCTTCCAGCTAAGCTCCTTCAATCACCTGGGAAGTATACCCTCTTGCTCTGCCCCATGATTTCAGATCTTGCATGCTGAAAGTAGGGATCCATGTGCCACTCTCGAGGGGATGCCATGTGGGTGGTGTGGATGTCAACTACATACCACCCCTAGAACTTAAGTTACTGGTAAGCAACCTATTCTTCAGGAGTGTGGATATAGTTCACTATCCACACACTGGCAGACTTCCAGCAGTTCTCCAGCAGGAAGGGGTAAGGTGTGCACCCCTATTTGGAGAACAGAGATTGGAGAGCTGATATCCCAAAAGCAGCATCACGACAAGTAAGACTCGGGGCCGATGCTGTAATGGGAAATGAAAGTGTATGCTGACTTCCAGGTGGCAGCCTGCCAATCATCAACTTTGCTGCCGTCCTGCCAGGCGCAGCTTCAGCATATGTTACAAACACCTATTGAGCCTCACCTTCAACTCCAGCCATGCACTCCTCATAATATGACAGCACACTTCGCAGGTCCAGAGAATGGGGTCTATGGTCAGCCTCCAAAGATGGGTTTGGGTTGGTAAAATATACTGAAAGGTTCATCATCTGGTGAAGGTTGAACTCCGATACTACCTTCAGGAAGAAATTCACATAGGGATGAAGGAGGACCTTGTCCCTGTGGAAGACCAGATATGAAGACTCCACTGAGAACACTTGGAGTTCACTGATCCTTCTGGCAGACGTGATGGCTACCAAGAAGGCAGTCTACTGTGACAGGTGAGAGAGTCACACCTATGCATAGGCTTAGATGGCCTGCCCAAGAGCACAGTCAGTACCTGCAGTAGGTCCAATGGTGGTGATAGTTACCACACCAGAGAGGACAGGTGGTCAAGGCATTTGAAAAATCGCCTAACCACCTTCTCCTCGACTACCATCAGCATGCCATCCCACACCTGGTATGCTGAGACGGCTGCCAGGTGCACCTTAAGGGTTGCTGCTTGCAGACCCAACTGAGAGAGGGACCAAAGATACTCAAAGATACTTGACACAAGGCAGGCAAGGGGATCAAGCTTCTTGCCCTGACACCAAATGGAAAATATGTTCCACTTAAAGGCGTGTCACTGGTGAGTTGACCCTTTTTGGGAAGCCTCCACAATGTGGAGCACAACTTCCAAAAGACCCAACGCTTGGAATGTTAGCCACTCAGGAACCAGGCCATGAGGTGCTTGGACTGAAGGTCTGGGTGCAGGACTGTCCCCCATTGCCTGGTCAGCAGATCTGGGTGAAGAGGCAACCTCCACAGAGGCCTGCTGCTGAGGCTGAGGAGATCCAGGTACCAGATCTACAATAGCTAGTCTGGAGCTATCAGGATTATCCATGCCTTGTCCCTCCAGGCTTTGACAACCTACCTCGTGGATCAAAGGGAAGGAAGGAAGAGGCATACACAAGGCCTAGGGTTCGGGGCCTCACAAAGGCATCCCCGCAGTGTCCACGACTGTGGGGAGCGGGCAGAAAACAGCCTCAGTTTGATGTTCTCCCAGGAGGCACACAGATCCACCAGACAGGTACCCCAGTCAGAAAATAGGTAGCATACCACCCCCTGATGCAGGGACCATTCATGCAACATCTCTCCCACCTGATTAAGTGCATCTGCTAGCTGAATGTTCACTCATGCATCATAAATAGCTAGGAGATCTGCACCAAGGCTGTGCCTGAGGGTCCAGGTGCAGAGGTCCTCTTGACACAAGGGAAGGAAGTGTGTTCCACCCTGCCTGTTTAGGTAGAACATGGTCATGGTGTTGTCCGTCTGAACCTTCATGACTTGACCCCAGATTAGAGGAGCTAATTGTGTCAGAGCAAGCCGTACTGCATGGAGCTCCAGCAGGTTGATGTGGTGACAGGACTCCTGGGGTGACCAGAAACCATGGGCTCTGTGGTCTCCCAGGTGTGCTCCCCACCCCATCAGAGACACGTTCTTTGTGAGCATGATGGTCAGTTCTGGGTATACAAATAGTATTCCTTCCTCCGGATGTCTTGGGATCAGCCACCACTGGGTGGTATCCCACATCGTCTGGGCTACAAGGACCGGCTGGATCGGGTATCCTAGGTGCTAGGACCACTGACGGCCCAGATCCCACTGCAGATGGTGCATCCACCAGTATGACTAATGAACGACACTGGTGGTGGATGCTGTACTGTACTGTAGCAGCTGCAGAAAATCAGGGGCAGGGTGCGAGCACCCAACCTGATATCATTTGGACAAAGGGGGTAAGGTCCTGAGCCCAGTCCGCAGGGAGACAGGTATTGGCCTTCAGGGAGCCTAGCTCTGCCCTTATGAACTTAATGACCTGTGAGGGGGATCAGTTCAGACTTGTTTGGGTTGACACACAGGCCCAAGTCTATGCAGGTCTAGAGGACCAGATGTCTGGACCATGCCACGGCCTCCTTGGAAGGCCCGGCTATCAGTCAGTCATCCAAGAAGGGATATATTCTGATGTGCTTGCACTGCAGAAAGGCTGTCACCACTGCCATGCACTTGGTGAAGACCCTGGGCACAGGCAAGATGCCAAATGGCATGACCTGGAACCAATAAAGAAACTGTTCTGTGTGGAACCGAAGGTACCACCAGTGGGACAGGTGGACTGGGATGTGGAAGAATGCATCCTGGAGGTCCAGAGAGCAGAATCACATGTCCTGCTCCAGAGATGGTATGATATGACTCAGAGTGACAACCTTGAACTTCTGCCTTTACATGAACTGATTCAGATCATGCTGATCCAGTATGGGGCATCAGCTCCCCATCTATTTTGGGACCAGGAAGTACAGTACCTGGACACATACCCCTGCCTTGCCAGGGCATCTGGAACAGGGGCTATGGCTTCTTTTGTAAGGAGCTGAGTGATGTCCTCCCATAGGGCAGACAACATGCCCTGCAACACTGAGGACTACTGAGGATAATGTGGGATAGGTAGGCAGAAGAGCCTAAAAATCGAGAGGCAACCCTCTGCCTACCACCTCCAGGACCCACTTGCCTGTGAAAACAATTGGCCTAATATGGGCAGAAGTGGTAAAGCCGATCCCACACAGGGAGCTGGGTCAGGGATCAGATAGACAGGAGGTTGACACCCCCAGACCAGTCATTGGGCAGCTTTGGAAGGGCACCAGCTGCTGGGGAAGGAGGAGCACACTTCACCAACCCCGCTTCTTTTCAGGCCCTGACCAGAGTAGTTGGCCATGACATGCCAAGCTTGGTATTGCCACTGCCGGGGCTGCTGCTGCCAAGGCTGCTATGGCTATAAGGACCGAAAAGGCTTCGTTTTGGGTTTCTGGGTCTTAGGGTTCTTTTAGGATGAAGCCACTGAGTCAAGGGTGGCAATGGACTTTTCAGTTCTCATGAGATGTCCTTCCACCCCCCCTAGCCAAAAAGGTCAGTGCCCAAAAGAGGACATCAGCCAGCTTGTACTGAGTCTCCATCGTGAAAGTGGATAACATTGTGGCCATTACTGAGTCACGGTGTACTGACAACCATGACTGGTACATGGTCATACCAGGCTACATGATGTTTAGAAAGGACAGGACAGGAAGGAAAGGAGGGGGAGAGGTACTTTATGTGAAGGAAAACATAACAGCAACAGAAATACAGGGAATTCAGTGGGGTGGGGGCAGAGGTGCTGTGGATCACCCTTGAGTCAGGAAATAGAGCCACTGTTACGAAAGGTGTGCTCTATAGGCCTCCAGGCACAGGGGGAGGAACTGGATAAGGTAATGTGAGAAGCAATTTTCAGAATTCAGAAAAGGGGGATGTATTGCTGGTGGGGAACTTCAATCTGCCGGAGCTGAACTGGAGCCTCCCAGCTGTAATTTCAGCTAAAAGTAGAGACATCCTGTACTCTCTGCATGGGGCATTCCTCAGGCAACTAGTCGGTGAACCCACTCATAATGTGGCAGTACTGGACCTGGTGCTTACTAAAAGGGACAGTGTTGCAGACGTCAGTCTCGTAAACCATCTATGGACCAGTGATCACCGTACAGTGTGGTTCAACATAAGGACGGCTACAGAATCCAACCACACAATGAGTCCTGTACTTCAGAAGGGCTGATTTTACTAAGATGGGTGAATGCCTCAGGAATGACATGGCAGGGCGAGATGACCTAGAGGGGGTGGAGGAAAAGTGGGCCAAGCTTAAAGGTGTGACATAATGTTTATATGTTTGGGCTACACAGCCTGCTAGCCTGAGGCGGCGATAACCCCTTTGTGTGAAAATTTAAAATTTGAATGCCCTGGTATACGGAATGGAAGGGATCATAACAGTGGCTGAACCGCTGGCCAGGAGATCTCTTTCCACTTCCTGATCCACCTGCTCCGCCTCAGCGCTCCCACATCTTGTGACGTGTGGCCAGGGAGAGCATGGGGACATGTCCCATACACGTCTATGGGGCTCATTTTCAGTCAGTTTTTACAGAACTTTTAAGTAGCCTTTCAATATAAATGAAAGCCACTGCTCAACTAATAGTGTTCCTGTTAGTTGAGCAGTGACTTTCATTTATATCGAAAGGCTACTTAAAGTTCTGTAAAAACGGTCTGAAAATGAACCCCACAGACTTGAATGGAGCACGTCCCCACATTCTCCCTGGGCACACGTCACAATGTGGAAGCACGGGGGAGAAGAAGGCGGACCGTGAAATGGAAATGGATCTCCTGGTTGGCAGTTTGCCCACTGTTACGATCCCTTCCCTTTCATACACCAGGGCATTAACATTTTCACACAGGGGGCTATCACTACCCCAGGCTAGTGGGCTGTGAAGCCTTACACCAAATTTCAAACCTTTACTTTAAGGAAGGCATAGTGAAGGCAACAAACCTCTGTGTCAAGCAAGTAAACAAAAGTAAAAGAAAGAGGATTTTTTTCTAGTTCTCAGGAGATATGGCAGAAAAGGTAAAGGCTAAAAGAGTGGCATTCAGAAGGTATAAGGAGTCCTAGAGAGAGGAGGATAGATAGGGAAGTGTATCAGGGAAAACAGAGAGAGAGATCAGCAAAGCAGTACGAAGAGCAAAGGCACAAACTCAGGAAAGGACAGCTCGGGGGCTATCTAAAGGAGACAACATTTTTTTTTTTTAGGTGCGTTAGAAATAAAAGGAAGACAAAGGGAGGGACTGTATGGTTAAAGAAAGAGGGGGTGACTGTATGGAGGTGGAACAAGAAAAAGAAAACATCTTGAATAAACACTTCTGCTCAGTGTTCACAGCAGCAGAGGAAGGGGAGAGACCACAAAAAGGTGCCAGGAGCTTTGATTGTACTGAAACGGACACTAGTCCATTTTCTGTGGAGACAGTCCAGAAAGCACTCGCTAACCTGAAGACAGATAAAGTTATGGGACCAGACAAGGTACATTCAAGGGTGCTGAGGGAGGTTAGGGAGGTACTAGCTGCACCTCTGACAGACCAAGACCAGAGTGGTCCCTGAGAACTGGAGAAGGGCAGATGTAATGTCACTTAACAAAAGTGGTAGCAAGGAAGAGGTGGGTAATTATAAGCTTGTCAGCCTGACACTGGTGGTGGGTAAGTTAATGGAAAAGCTGCTAAACGAAAAGATTGCGGAATATCGCATATCCAATGTATTACAGGACCTAAGGCAGCATGGTTTCATAGAGTGAATGTTCTGCCAAACAAATCTGATAGATTTCTTTGACTGGGTGACCAAGGAACTGGATCAGGAGCAGTGGTGGATGTGGCCTACTTAGATTTCAGCAAGGCTTTCAATATCGTTCCACACAGGAGACTGTTAAACAAGTTGGGTAACTTGTGGGTGGGTAATAAGGTGGTAACCTAGGTAAGAAACTGGTTGGCAAATAAGACACTGAGGATAGTGGTAAATGGAGAGTGCTTGGAAGAAGGAAGGGTGACCGGTGGGGTACCTCAGGGATCAGTGTTGAGACCAGTCCTCTTAAATGTCTTTATAAGTGACAAGGTGGAGGAACTGGAAGAGAATGTATGCCTCTTTACAGATGACACCAAGATCTGCAACAGAGTGGACACTGGGGGTGGAAAGGATGGGCAGGGATCTGGAAAGTTTGGAGAAGTCAAGGGTACAGCAGCTGGTTTTTAATGCAAAAAGTGCACAATAATGCAGCTGTGCCTTATTAAGCTACAAGTGGAGTACAAAATAGGCAGAGTGATACTGACAAAGACCAAGCAGGAAAGAGACCTAGTGGTAATCATATCGGATGACCTAAAGGTGGCCAGGCAGTGTGACAAGGCAGTCGGAAAGGCTAGAGGGATTCAGGGGTGCATAGGAAGGGGTACTACCAATAGAAAGAGGGAGGTGGTGCTGCCTCTATATACTGTAAAATCGCTGGTAAGACCCCACCTCGAGTACTGTCCAGTTCTGGAGACCACATCTCAGGAAGGACATAGACAGAGTGGAGGTGGTCCAGAGAAGGGCTACCAAAATGTTGCAGGATCTACATCAAAAATCCTACAAGGAAAGACTAAAGGACCTGAATATATACTGTGGAGGAGAGGAGGCAGAGAGGGGCATGACAGAAACATTTAAGTACCTCACTGGGATTAATAAGGTGCAGAAGGGGGGCATCTATATAAAACTGCTCTACAACAAGGGGGCATGCTATGAAGCTGGAGGGGGACAAATTCAGAAGGGATTTATGCAAGTACTTCTTCACAGAAAGGGTGTTAACATGGAAATGCCTTCCAGTACAGGTAAGTGGGGATGAAAGCAGTGATGAGTTTCACAAATGCCTGGGATAGCCACAAGGGAATCATAGGGGTAAGGAACGTGGGGTAAGAGAGTGCACTGGAGATCAGGTAGGGTCTGCAGAAAAAAAAAAAAAAAGGTTGAAAAAAAGGTGGGCAAACAGGGTGGGCCCAGTGGCTCTTAACAACCATCATGTTCTGTTTCTATTTGATCTCAGCCAGGCCCTGTAATGCATCACAATATTCGCTGCCATGGCATGTGTGTGGAAGTCACCCATGTCCAAAGCCGTCTGGGGCTGGTGTTCAGCCAGCATTTGACCCTGGTCTCTGATCATTTTTGCTTGCAGCTGCTTGTAATCAGGAAGGTGACAGAACACTTCATCCAGCACGCCCAGCAGGGAGTGACCAAAGCTGGCAACCATCACGGCGTAGCTCGCCTGACAGAGACCATGAGAAGAAGAAGCACAGACCTCCTTGGACGCATGGTCCAGCTTCTTAGATTCTTTGTCGAGGGGCTCGTCCATGTCTCCTTGGTCCCTGGACTTCCAGAAGGCCAAGTCTGAGACTAGGCCCTCGGCTGAGAGATGGTCCAAGAACCCCAAAAGAGACACAGTAGGGGTCATATAGTTGTGAACCATATAAGTAGAGGGTGCTGAGCAGGATGCTGGGTAATGCCAAAGCTCCAGGGCTGGTTCCAAGATGGCCTAACCCATGGAAAAGGCAACCTCAGGGGAGTTGTCCTTGTCCAAAATGTCCATGAAGGGGTATTTCGCCCTCTTCTGGACGAGTTCCAAGAACACATGCGTGGAGTCCGATATCAGAGGACAGCCTCAAAGGACACAGGCGTGTGGTCGGTGGCCAGGTCTTTGACCGAGACATGGTCAAAGGTGTGGGTTCTCGAGGAAACATAGTGACTCGTCTGAGTTGTTCAAGGACTCTTCAAACACAGCCTGCGGCTGCTTAAAGCCTCTGACCACCCTGGAGTCTTCCAACTAGGTGATCTCCACCGACAATCAACCTGGCAAACTGGCTGCAGCATAAGAGTCCTTGGTCAGGGCTCCCACCCAAGGCGGAGGTGGAGGTTGCTCTACCCGGAAGGCAGAAAGACAGATGCCGGGGACATCTGTTGAAGATGGACCGACAAGGCTGGCGCCTGCCAGGTGACAAGAGGTCCAGAGGTTAGCGCCCTACCCCGCCCTGCAATGGTCCATTGCTGTCAGAGAAGTTCCTTTTAGTGCTGTTGCATCCTGTGGTGGTGGTGCCTCTCCTCAACCTATGATGAGAAGGTTGAGGAACACCAACAATGGTGCCTCCTTATTGAAAGGGATCAACAGCACAAATAGTGCCCCGATCACGCCCTCAACCACTGAACTCAAGGCATGCCAAGGAGAAACCGCCAGAGTGTCGGTACAGATCATGTGCCGAGGTACACTGATGAGCACTGGCATTGGTAGCATGCTCAACAGTGGAGACTGGTTTTGAGTGGAGCCACTCTGGAACACTGACCAGATCGGTCCACGGCCTCATGATACAGGACCAGGAGAACTGGGGTCTTGGAGATCAACTCCTCTTCAGACTTCGACAGCCAGTTGACAGGGTCAAGAAAAATCCTGACAGCCTGCTTGACTGGGATCGATGTCAACAAGCCCGATGGGAGCACCGTGGAGCTGTTGACCGAACCTCAACCAAGTGCATCTCGACCGGATTCAAATGGTCTGGGGAATCGAAGGAGTGGGAGGACCACGATCTCTCCTGATCCCAAGACTGGCGCTGGCTGCACTTGTGCTTAATGTGGTGGACTGGGCTCCCCCTATAGACATGGACAGCCCGACACATTTTGCGGAAATCTTACGTAAATGACCCTCCAATGCTGGTCTCAGCCGGAAGCAGCGCTGATGCCGATGAGGTGGCCATCATGCAGCTGCTGCTTCTTCTTCAAGGGCCACAAGCTGAGCAGCAGATCTGCTGCAGCAGAGGCTTTTCTGTGACTGTTTGGCCCCAGTTTAGGGTCCCTGTTGGCCAGCTGAGAAGAAGTCTGGCTGTGCAATCTTCTAGAGAGGATGGAAACGATTGTGTGGCATAGGCCACAGCTAGTAACATTGTGAGCTACCCCTAGGCAACAGAGGTACAACATGTGTGGGTCCATGTGTGACATCTTCTGTCAGCAGGCGATGCAGAATTTGAAGCCATATGTTAGCTTCACTTCCTCGGAATCTATTTTCCATTGACAAGGCAGAGCTGGAGCGAGGTAGAGGATAGCAGTCAAGGAACAATGTAAAAACTCAAAGAAAATACAGAAAATCGCAAATGGTGCACTTTGGTAGCTTACAACACTGAAGAGCTGTTTAGGAGCAGACCATACTCTTCCAGCTGAAAGGAGATCTGATGTCACAGAGCAAGCCAGAGGATACCACCTGGGTGGTGGGAAGAGTTTAGGTTGAAGATATTCCGATGAATCAGCATTTCCAGCAGAACTGCCGATGTGTGGACAGTGAGCTATATCTACGCCCCTAGAAGTCAGGATCATTTTCATTCTCTTCCTGCTCCTCCTCAGGCTGAGGAAGAGAAGGAGGGACCCTAGGGGTTGCAGGTTGCCGTGGCAGTGGTAGGGGCAGCACAGGGCCAGGGACTGTAGTCCCAGAGGAACCCACAGCCAATGTCAACGGAAACTACAAGAACGACTGAGCCAGTGACCGAGTAATTTCTGACAGCAAGAATGGCAAGTCAGTGAAATAACTCGAGACAGCAGCCAAAACAACAGTGCTACCACTGACAAAGCTAGCCAGTGAAGTCGACAAAGAAAGCGATGATGGAACAGGATCCATTGACAATGTGCTGGGAATGGGCTGTATGCCACGGTCAGTGGGACAGCCAGAGACTGTGCCTCACCTTACTGTCTTAATGATCAAGTCAGCCTGAAAGTTATCGTTATGAAGATTCGGTGGTGGTCTGGACTGGGAGGGTAATTTGGAATGTTTGCAGTAACGCTCTTAGGAGGTCTTTGACTTCTCCTTCAACAAAAGGCATTTTTCCCACAAAGGCAACAGCATCGTCTGATGAGACATGTAGGGTTCCCCAACGGCAGATCTGGTAGAGTAAGCAGAGATCCTGCGATAGATGCCAATGCTGGTCATTTGGCATTCTCCACTTTCTATAGTAAATTCTCTAAAGCCTTCTGGTGGCACCTACTTGTAGACTGGTTGAAGCCTTGACAAAGGCCACAGTTTTTCATGTCATGCAAAAGGCCCAAGCAACAAAGTTAAAGTATGTGAATGTCATCTCTAAATAACTTTATGCCACACGTACAGAAGTGAAAAAACCAAAGGTTTCTTCAGAGGAACCAGAGACAGCATATACATGAAAGCTAAAATTAATTAAAAGTAAAGAAACCGACCTTCAATCAACTGAAATCGATGGAAGTTTGACAGCAGCAGACGCAACTGAGGAGGTATGGGGCTGCACAGGTTATATAGGTGGTGCCGCTGATGCACAACAATATGGGTGGCCCCAGTTAGGCAAAGGTTTCCGAGTGGTCCTCATGCCAGCATCTTATAGTTCCAAAGGTGTGGCTCTACGGAGGGAGATGTACTTAAGGAAGCTCTGCGACATACTGCATGACCCTAAGCAAGTCACGTAACCCTTTCTGTAGGCCCCCAATGACTGCTGACAACACTTCCTAGATTGTAAAGTGCTGTGATAAACAATGTGTATGAAAGGCATTAAGTAAAACTTTTCCTTCCTTTTCTTTTGCACCTCAACACTTCCCGGAGTAAAAGGCTATGCAAGCCACTTAAGCAGCTACATCCTTCAGAGTCCATTCCATGGTACAGTAGGGTATGGTCATTTAAATAAATTAAGTAAACTTGCTCATATTCCTCAGCCTCCATTTTGTGCCTACTTCCTATCCAACAGGCACCCACTTCAAGGCAAAGAAACTCACTTTCAAGTTCAAAAGTCAAAACAGAATTTGACCCAACCAGCAACTTTGTAGTAGTGGAGGATCTTTCTCTTAACAGAAGAGGAGGATACTGCTTTTTACATTTTCCTCCATCTTCCCCATGACTTTTTTCTCACTCCTTTAGACTCATGTCTGCAACACCACTCCAGTGGCCACATAACTCTGCCTTTTGTTGTAGCTTGGCTGGCAGACTTCTGTGGCAGCTGATGATAATGTTGCACCTTGACTGACTGACTAGGGGATACTCAAGAACCAAGTGATTAGTACCTTTCCCCTGATGTCTAGCCACTCAGAGCATTGTCTCGAGAATCTAAAGTTACTTCCTTAATCCCAAACTCCAGCAGAAGTACAAGAAACTGAAGTATCACTGGTCTGGTGCGACTAATTGTGAGTGAGAAACTGAAATAACAGCCTTCAGTCAATAGAGGGCAGCAAGTGCTTAACATTTACATCATACTGTAGTTTCATACAGAATAATGCACCAGTGCTGTAAGCTTTATATTTTCTCTTCAAGAGCTGAGTATCACTGCACACATTACTGTTTTAAACAGAACAGGTTTCATTCTTCAAGGGAACTCGGCTGATGTTGTATTGCATGAAGCCCGTCAGTTTCTTTTTTTTTGTTTTTTCTTTCAATTTCGTCTTTCTGTACCTTTTGAAAATTATATGTCCCGTCATGCAAAGGATTCACAAGAAGAGGCAAGAATGCTGAAAAACATTTCTTAAATACATATGTAAAAATGCATGTTTGGAAAGTCACCCATTTTAAATACCATTAGCTTATCATTCACAGATTTTAGGTCACATAGGTCTGCAGACACACTACAAGCAATAGGAACAGAGCTTTGCAGAGCATTAAAAACAAGCTCCCCAAACTGCAACTAGTATTTCAGCTGTGACACTCTGCTCCTTGATCTAACAGCAGGAAAAAAGAGAGGATTAAACTCAGACATGACAGTGGTTGCAAAACTAAAAGAGAGGTCCAACAGTGTTAACTTAATGAATAGCTTCAGTGTAGTCACGGTACATGTGGCTGCCCAGCTTCATCTGCCAGATTCAGAATGTAACTAGCCATATCTTCATCTGTTGGTGCATCAGGCACTACCCAGGTTTCACCCGCTCCAGTCACTTGCAAACGACATACAGGGCAGTTCCTATGGTGATCACTCCTGTTTACAGAAGCAGAAAAAGTTTCAAAAGTACATTACACAATTAGGTCATCACAAAGATCTGAAACTGGGAACTTTGCTAGTTGCACAATACCCTTTTTTTTATGAGAGCACTGCACCTTACCCCAGGGCAGCCAGGCTCACTTTCAATTGCTGCAAATCCTCAGCCTGCCCTGGGAAACTGGCCCATGTTCCACGGGATCACTGCTGGCTCATCTTGCAAGCCTCTGCAGGCTTCCTTGACTGTGCTGGGGCCTGGTCAGCCAACTGACCAGGAACAGGATCTAGAGAAAGAACAGAGTCCTGTGCTGGACATGGGCATTCAACAGCATCATCCACCAAGTCCCATGCCCATTTTTCACCAGCATTTTCTCCCTCCCCTGCACAAGGCATCAAACCAAATAACAGCATATATGAAGTGACGCCATGTCACTCCCTTCCATGACCAGACTGAAACATCATACTCTAGCTCACCAGCTGTTGTTCCCTGAGCCACCAGGTACTGATCACAGACCAGGGCCAGTCCCAAAACCCACCCAGAAGTGTGAGCCCTCTGGAAAGCTCAATCTGCCTCCTAAATGGTACCCCTGGGAACAGAGTACAAAACCATGTCACTAGCTTGGTAAGAGACAGTGTTGTGGAAATATCATTTAAACTGATTTAAATATTTCATATACAGTACACAGAAGAGTAGTTTCATATTTCAGTGCTTTTAGGTAAACTTTAGAATTTAATCTGAAGGTGTGCAGATTCAATACTCTGCCATACAGGGATTTTGCCAGGTTAAAACCCCCCACCACCACCACCACATCTGATTGAGACCCACTAAAACTGATTAAGTTGGTCATGTACTCAGTAATGAGTATTCTGTGCTACAAATACCATCAAATTAGCATCACAAGAAATCCATGCCTTAAGACTTTTCTTCAGCTGTAAAAGCTTGTACCCTGTTACTGCTATTTTGGTTTCAGAGGGTACTTTGCAAAGGAAAGCACTGAGGTCAGCTATTTCATATGCAAGGACAAATAAAAAAAAATAGACTTGTTTGTTTACCACATGTGACATGACACTCAGTACAACATGCATTTAACCTAGATGTCCCATGTTCCTCCTTCCACAGCTTACCATTTATCTATGCATTTCTGACAAAAGCTGTGAGCACATGGTAGGATGAGGTCAGCACGTCCATCCATGCAGATGCAGCATTCCTCCTCATCTGTTAGCTGTTTTACCCTAAGGTGCAAAGACAGAACAGTCATGTCCCATTTTTTTTATAGATTT
Organism: Neoceratodus forsteri; assembly: GCA_016271365.2. Classification (NCBI taxonomy): domain Eukaryota; kingdom Metazoa; phylum Chordata; order Ceratodontiformes; family Ceratodontidae; genus Neoceratodus; species Neoceratodus forsteri. The sequence continues at coordinate 785,313,167 of CM028133.1, forward strand.
CCTGCAAATAGCTGTGTGACATGAGAAAGCAGAACACGAGAGGAAATCAGCACCACAAATATCTGTGCATGGTCATACCTTGTCAAAGAAATCAGAGTGGGTGTATTTTGTTTAGTTTACCTTTTAGGTTTGGAATCTAAATCACAGTGAGTATCAGGGTCTCACTGTACTGAATCAGTAGCTACCACCAAGAGAACTCTAGAATCAAAATCAAAGTAGCTCAGTGAGGTTTTACGTCTTAGCACAATGGGTTGGGGATTACGCAAATGAAGCAAGAGACTGCAGATGCAAAACTCAATGTACTGAGTCAGAGGTGTACCTTCACCAAGAAAAGTGAGATTTGGTTAGCTATAGATATGAGAACTGAGTGGTAGGGGTGGTTAATGTAATCATTCACTTTATCAGGCGGGAAGTAATTGGCAAGAGTGTTTTAAAGACCTAGTAACACCAAAAATAGGAAATGTTACTAATTTTTTAAAGTGGCATATTGTTAGATTTAATTTTAGAGAGACTCTGAATTTACACAGATTTTTCCTTTTGTTCATTAGAAAAAATTCTACTTTAAAGTATTACATGTGTTGTGAAGCAGAGTACTTCAGCTGGCGACTGACACCTGTAGTTCTTTTCTCTGTCACACTTCAAAATAACTGACCTTACTCACTGTGACATCACAAGTGACCAATCTGGCAACAGCGGAGTGCTTCTTATCGGGCATTTGTAATGTCACAGTGATTGAGATCACAATGCTAAAGTATGAAGGGGAACAGCACCATGTATGTCAAATATCAGGTACAGTGGTAGCCTGAATATCACATCTAGTACTGGTAGTTTACTCATCTGGTAAAGGTCATTGTGTTATTATATATCCACAGCAATCCAGTTCCTTACTGACTGGGTTATGTTTACCTGATAGGCTTATGATGATGATGTAACTTCGGGTCAAATTTTAACCCCACCTAATCTCCCTGAGCGCTCATGATCCTCAGATTTTTCTACCAAGCTGTTCAAGTATTACCATCATACCCGAGGGTGAACCCTGTTAGGCAAACATACATGATGTAAAATAAAACAAGACAGAATCACCCACCGGCTGCATTAGGTAAAAGTACAATATAATGAGGAAACCGCACAGCCTTCCTTAAGTATTAGTCTATTTGGAGACCAAACCAAAGTGTGTCTTGAGAGTGTGACAGAGTCAGAGCCCCTGTCTGAATTTGTGCTGCATTTTCTTTTACACTGTCCTGTTCCTGTAAGTTTACTGTTCTAGCTACAGGTTGAAATCTGGCCACTTTCAGAACTGTAGTCTCTCCCCCCTTCTCCCAAGTACTGTGTAAGGAACATACAAGTATGACAAGAGGCAGTGAGTTGCTTGCCTTCTCCTGTCCTGTACTACAGGAAGACACAGTAGGAATGTAAGTAATGAAAAAGAACTGAAACACAGAGTCTTGCACTCCGTGTTTTATTCTGTGTAAATTGCTTTGGGTTTGCAAGAAGCCAAAAATGAAACATTCTTTCCTAGGTGAAGCAGTGGTGTGTTTTATTCCTTACACACACACACACACACGTGTGTATGTATGTGTATATATATATATATATATGTCGCAAAAAACATTGTTAATGCTCTAGTTAGGGTCAAAGTGACAAACGTTGGGAAATGAGGCATTACGGTTTCCAACTCACACCCCACCCTCCCAAACCAGGCGCAGCAGGTGTGGGTGTGCCTTCATTTCAAGCCCAACACTCACCCCATTCCTTCTGTAAATAAGTTCAGATGTGTGGAATTCATGAGAATGGGGTGAGTGTTAGGCCTGAGAAGCCCAAGGCACACCCCACACCTGCTCTCCTGCCTGGTTTGGGAAGGTGGGGTATTAGGGAAAACCTAACGCCTCATTTCCCAACGTTTGTCGCTTTGACCCTAACTAAAGTATTAACAAAGTTTTTTTCAACTTATTTCCTTACTTTTTGAGATAGTATAATAGTATCCTTATTTTACAGTGGGCCCTGCACCCATCCCTCCATAGATGTGTATGTAGCTGTAGAAGTGTGCTTCCATTTATAGGACAACAGTGTCCAAATTCTCAGCATAGCCATCTTATTACCCCACCTAATTTACCCAGTACTAAAAAGTTTCAAATCCCGCCAAAACGTAATTCTGCGCCACAGGTACGAAGAAAAAATTACTCACCTTACTAATTATGTTTCTTCTAGTGGAGTCTTGCTGTATTCTGGCAAGTGCAGTTAGTCCCAGCCTTTAAACTGCCCCGGAGAACAATGGGTTAACTTTTCTATGCAGGGCACAGAATGTTCATCTCGAGCTCGGTTGATGTTTCTGTCTGTTGTATTTTGAACTGCAACAGTCAGATCTTTACGAGCAAAACTCACTAGGTGTTGTGTGTGGAAACTGTAAATTTTTTACTAGTCAACTGGCAGAAAAATAATCTTTTGGGTTCTCAAAGGAAGACTCAAGTCAGGAAACCCAAACACAAAAACAAATAAAATGAAATAACATCTCACCCCATGAGAAACAGAGGGTGTAAGGGGGTACCCCTAGGGTGCCAACACTGCGCCTGCCTACCCACATCCCAAAAAATCTAGGTTCTGAGAGGGGAGGCGGGGAGGTCAGAATACAGCAAGACTCCACTAGAAGAAACATAATTACTAAGGTGAGTAATTTTTTCTTCAAACAACAAGAAGTCTTGCTGTATTCTGACAAGTGCAGACTACCAAGCAGTATCTCCATGGAGGAGGGACAGAACCTACTTTGGGAATAGGCTCTGAAGTACTGCTGTGCAAACCTAACATCACTCCTAGCCTGGATATCCAGAGGTAATGCTTGGTAAAGATATGGACTGTTTTCCAGGTGGCTGCTTGACAAATTTCTAAAGAGGATATCCCTGGCAGCAGCCAGGGAAGCAGCTGTACCTCTTGTGGAATGAGCCCTCAGGCCTGAGGGTGGAGTTTTTCCCCATTTTTCATAGCAGAATTGTATACAAGACACAATCCAGCTGGCAACAGATCTCTTGGTGGCAGGTTTGCCCTTTCCAACTTCTCCGTAAGTGAGGAACAACTGGAGGGAGTCAAACCTGTGACTCTTGGTACGCTCTATATAGTAGTTAAGGGCTCTTTTAACATCCAAACTGTGTAGCCTCCTCTCTCCTGAGGAAGAATGATCAGTGAAGAAAACAGGGAGAGTCGTAGACCAGTTCAGGTGGAAATCTGAAACCACTTTAGGCAAGAACTTTCTGTTAGTTCTAAGGACCACTTTATCTCTGTGAAAAGAGACGAAATCAGGTTCCACTGACAGGGCTTGCAAATCACTAATATATCTAGCAGAAGTAATGGCTACCAAAAACACAGTTTTCCAAACCATGTACTTAAGCTCTGCTGAGGACAAAGGTTCAAAAGGGGGTTGCATAAGCTGAGCAATGCAAACATTAAGATCCCAAGCAGGAGCAGGATCCCTAATGGGGGAACTGGTGTGAAGCAATCCCTTGAAAAACTTACAGAATACAGGGTGGGATGACAGTGAGGAAGACTTGCCTACTGACAGAAAAGCAGAAACAACAGACAAGTGTACCTTGAGGGTAGCTGTTCTGAGGCCCAGGCTATTAAGATGGACCATATAATCCAGAACTGTAGGCAATTCAGCAGTATCTGGGGAGATATGCCTCTTGGAACACCAAATGCTGAATCTCTTCCATTTGGAGTTATAAGTCTTTGTGGTGGAAGGCTTTTGAGAAGCTTTGAGAATATCCAGAACTCCCTGACACAGATGCAAACTCTAACTCTTCAAGAGGCATGCCTTGAGATTGAGAGACTGAAGACTGGGGTACGAAATCCTCCCCTGACAGGAGGTTAACAGGTTGTAATTCCTGGGAAGAGACAGGGGAAGATGGACTGCTAGGGACAGCAACGAGGGATACCATGGCTGCCTGGCCGAGTCTGGAGCAATCAATCACTTTGCAAGGTTGTGACCTTAGTTTGACTAGAACTTTGAACAGGAGAGGGAAGAGGGGAAAAGCATACGGAAATGTCCCTTCCCAGTTCAGAATCAGAGCATCCAGGGGGACTGAGCCCAAAACTGGGGGTCTACAACAAAAGAGAGGAAGTTGGTGCTTGTCTGGGGCTGCAAAAAGATCCATCTCTGGAGTGCCCCATCTTGAGAAAATCACCTTCAACACCAGAGGGTCCAGGGCCCATTCGTGATGGCCGTGAGATATTCTGCTCAGTGCATCTGCTAGGACATTGTCCTTCCCTGGAAGGTGAACTGCTATTAGAGAGGTTTGCAGGGACTAAGCCAGGGACCACAACTTCATTGCTTCTGTGCACAAGGCCATAGACCGTGTGCCTCCTTACTTGTTGATGTACCACATGGCGGTGGTGTTGTCTGTTCTGACCTGAACCACCTTGTTCTGTACTGATTTGGAAAAAACTTGCAGTGCCAGAAACAGTGCCCTGAGTTCCAAGAGATTGATGTGTAGAAGAGATTCCTGAGGCGACCACAGTCCCTGGGTGGTGAGGTCCCCCAAATGGGCTCCCCAGCCCAGTAGGGAAGCATCTGTGGTAAGGACCACTGAATGAGATTGAGTGGCAAATGGAACCCCTTGCCTCAAATTGTCCTGATCCTGCCACCATTGTAGGGCTTGGATCAGAGTTCAAGTCACTGGGATTAGTTTGGTAAGGGAATCCTTTCTTTGGGACCAAAAAGCTCTTAAGTGGAACTGAATGTCCCTCATCTGGAATCTTGCACCTCGGACCACTGCTGTAGAAGCTGCCATGTAGCCCAAGAGCTGAAGGAAATGCCTTGCTGTTCGAGACACCTGAAAGCTGAATGAAGAAGCCAGCTCCATGAGAGCTCTTGCCCTTTCCAGGGGAAGGAAGGCTCTTGTTTTTACCATATCCAGCTCTGCCCCATGAAGGTGAGGAGCTGCACTGGTTCGAGAACTGACTTGGGTAGGTTGAGAAGAAATCCCAAAGAGGTGAGCACTTGCTGGGTCACTTGCAGGTCTGACTTGACTTGGTCTGGGGACTGGCCCGCTATGAGCTAGTCGTCCAAGTATGGAAAAATGGAAATCTTTTGTCTTCTTAGGAAGGCAACAACAACTGCCAGGCACTTTGTGAAAACCCTTGGGGATGAGGTTAGGCCAAAGGGCACTGCTCTGAACTGATAGTGGCCTGAGGACAACTCGAACCTGAGGTACTTTCTGTGGGAGCACCTGATGGGAATGTGAAAGTAGGCATCTTTGAGGTCCAGGGAGGCTAGCCAGTCCCCTGGCCTTAGACAGAAAGGATAATTCCCGGAGTTATCATCTTGAACTTTGGCTTTAAAAGATGTTTGTTCAGGTATCTTAAGTCCAGGATGGGTCGCCACTCTCCTGTCTTTTTGGGGGTCAGGAAGTACCTGGAGTACAGTCCTTTGCCCCACTGTAGGGTAGGAACTCTCTCTTTGGCTCTTAAAGCTAGGAGAGAAGAAACCTCTGCCTCTACGGCAAGGGTTTCTGAAAGATTTGCAGGTGGAAAAGATCTGACTCTCATCTTGGGAAATTTTTTGAAGCTGAGAACCAGTCCCTGGCTTGCTACTTCCAGGACCCACTTGTCTGATGTAATAGACATCCAGTCCTGGACAAAGTAAGCCAGCCTGCCCCCTACTGGAATAGGAGAGTCGACCCGGGCAGACCCATCAGGGTGTCTGCTTGGCAGGGGCTTTAGGGTGAGGGGTGGATGCAGGCCTGCTCATCCCCCTTCTGCCTCTCCCTCTGAAGAACCCCCTCTGCGAAAAGGAAGAGGCCTGTGCTTGGTAAAAAGGCCTTTGAAAAGGCCTGCCCCTGCCCCTAGACTGCTGCCTTTGAGGAGTTGCCTGCCTTTCCTTGGCCTAAGCACTCCTGTAAGTAGTCCTGTATTCATCCATTTTCATGTAATTCTCTGTCTGCTCCCCAAACAGAGAATTACCTACTACAGGAAAATCCATGGCCTTAGCCTGGGTATCCTGTGAGAGGCTAGTACATCTGAGCCAAGCCATTCTCCGAAGAGCCACAGATGTAGCCATGACTCTTGATGATACATCACTGGAGTCCACAGCAGCATGAAACTGAACTTATGATGCCTCAATCCCAACTGCAGCCACCTCCTCCAGCTCCTTGGCAAGCTGGGGGGAAGCCTGTTTAGCCAGTTGCAGTACAGTGTCCCACCTGGATTTCTGGTACCTGGCTGTATAGGCCATATAATTTGCCTGCCTGACTACCAAGGAAGATGCCATGTACTGCTTCTTTGCCATGGCATCAATCTTCCTGGAGTCATTGTCTGGGGGGTATGATGCCAAGGGAATGTTTGCCTTATCACAGGCAGCAGCCTGTACAACCCCAACATGGCTGCACTGCTGATAAAGGAACTCCATATCTGAGCCTGAAAGAGTATACCTCTTGTCCATTCTTCTATCCACAGGAGGTATGGAATTGGGAGACTTAATAATTTTTTATGTCTGTTTCCCAAAAGATTTGTGGAGGGTAATAGCCAGTCTCCTGGACTCTGGGATGTCCATGATCTCTACATAGTCAGGCTCCTCCTGATCCTCTACTGCCTTCTCCACAGGAAGCTGGAGAGTATCAGCCACCTTTCTGTAAAACAAGAAGTGCGAAGGGGACTCAGAAAGCCTAGGAGGAGAAACACCTGAAGGTCTGTCAGGGGAGATGTCCGGGTCAATAGGCACATGCAGACTTTCACCATCACCATATTCATCTTCCAACTCTCCCTCCTCCTCAAACTCCGGTTCATAAAATTCTTCTAGGGTATAATCGTGAACCGGGGGAACCGATCAAACCGAGCCCCTGCCAAAAGGTGCCGGATCAGTCGGAACCGGGCGAAGCGATTCCACAATACGAATCGCTTTGGCTATTTCTTCGGCAGTTGGAGTATGAGATGGTGGATCTGAACCGGTCGATTTGTCTTTGCGTTTTCTTTTTGTCGGAACCGATTCCTCGGAATCAGCTCTCCTTTTGCCCAAAGAAGTATCGCCCTGGTCAGAGGGCACTCCTTCTGGTTCGGTCGGAACCGAACCGGGCTGGCCATCCGGGTCAGCGGACTTCTCGGCCTCCCTTTCCTTCAGTCTACCTAATCTCTTTTCCAGGGTAGATTTGGGAAAATGTTTGCAAATTTGGCAGTCTGAATCGAGGTGGTCAAACCCCAGACAATAAACACAGGTGGTCTGGGAATCGGCCTTAGCAAAGACCTCCCCAAACACACTGCAGTGTTGAAACCCAGTGGGCCCGTTTTTTTTCTTGGGTTTCTCAGACATGGCCAACCTAACCAAACTTACCCTTTTTTCGGCAACCGCCAGGCAAGACTCCTCTATCAGTTCCTGACTGTGTCACGGGTCTTGGAAAAAAACGCACTAAAACCCGTTTTTTTTAAGAACTGATATGGACCGGTAACCACACACTTAAGTAAAATACAAAATTTACCTGAACGATCAGTTCAGCCGAACCGATCCACACTTTTTACAAGTTCCACACAGAAAACAGAACAAAACCTATCTAGTACTCACGGTACCACAGACAGAGACTTGAACCGACTATGTGGAAACTAAATTTCGGTAGAAAAAACGACCGAAAACCGACACTTCAACTGACTTCGAACCGAGCTGCAGAAGAAATCTCCGGAGTGACTGTTCAGTTAGGCGGAGTAAAGAATCTGACAGTTGCAGTTCAAAATACAACAGGCAAAGACATCAACCGAGCTTGAGATGAACATTCTATGCCCTGCATAGAAAAGTTAACCCATTGTTCTCTGGGGCAGTTTAAAGGCTGGGGCTAACTGCACTTGTCAGAATACAGCAAGACTTCATGTTGTTTGAAATCACATTTTGGCCAGGATTTGAAAAAAACATCTGTGACATACATGAGATGGGTTAATAAGAAGACTATAATGAAAAACTGTGGTAAAAATATTTAACATTTCCGAAGTTACGAGCGGGCATTGTGAAACTGCAATGAATTGTCAGACGTTTGGCATTTTTCCATATTCTGACCCCAAATTTTAAACATTCTTATGAACCCACCTCATAAACCCCATAGGTGAAAATTTTCAAATCCGTGCCAAAATGCCATTCTGCATCACAGGTGTGAAAGCACATTTTGGACAGGATGTGAAAAATGACAGCTGTGCCGTTCATGAGGTGGTGTAAAAAAAGTCTATGTTGAACATTTGAAGTTAAAATATTGAAAATTATCAAAGTTATGCATGTGCATAGAAAGACCTCAACAAATGCACTAACTCAGCCAGTTTTAGGAATCTGTTCACCAAATTTCAACATGGGCTTTTTGGGACCCCACCTCATGAACACTGGCACTGTAATTTCACTACTCGATCCTGAAAAGTGATTTCACGCAGCTACCGCAAAATCACCTTCCAGGCCCGATTAACGAGACGACAGTGACAGTGTTCATGAGGTGGGGTCCCAAAATGCCCATGTTGAAAATTTGGTGAGAAAATATCTAATAGTGTCAAAGCTGTGAACCTAAGGTCAAAACGCCACTGAAATACATTATATGGCACTTACCTTGACTTCTCAGTTTGTGGCTCAGCTTTGAAGAGTGCAGACATATCCTGGTCTACAGGAGATGACAGTGGAAGACCTCTGGTGGTAAGTATAGGGTAAGGGGGGGTGTGGGATGGTGGGTGCTTAGTGGAGGTTTGGGATGGGGGAAGGGGTCAGTGGCGACGATGAGGGACTGTTTGTTTCAGGTTGCAAAAAAATTAAAAGATGTCATGGGACAATTTTCTTTTTTTCAGGAATCAAAATATTAGAAGTATTTGGGGACACTGGGAGTGAGCTCCCCAGTGTCCCACACTGGGGGGAGCGGACTTGTGAATGCCAACACAGAGACTGGGCCCCCAGATGTCAGCAATCAATATTACAACAATGGATGGGAGTGGCGTTCCCATGTCGGATTATTATTACAAAAAAAAAAAAGGGAATGGCGAGTGGAGGTTCGGGGGGGGGGCCAGTAGGCACCAGAGAAATGTAGAGGCAGGGGTACTGGAGGGTCCACTAGACACCAGGGAAAAACTGTTGAGTTCTGGGTAGGGCAATGAAAGGGACAATAAAGGATTCTCGAGTGATGAAAAAAAATTCTTTTTTGTGACTCGTGATACGAAAAAGGATTATTTTTTCATATCACATGGTCAAGAAAAAGGATTGATTATATTAAAAAAAACACATTTAAGGGGCATTATTTGTCATTTTGAAGTGCAGACTGCACCTAATAGGGTCCCAATCAGCCAGATAGGTGTGGTGTTATCACTCCAGGATGTCAGTATTATGGCTTTTGAAACAACTGTTTTTTCCAAAAACTGAAAACAAGATGGTGGCTCACGAAAAAAGGAACTTTTCCTCATGAAAAAGGATTTAATTCTCACAAAAAAAAGAACGGGTCTCATGAGATTGAATCCTTTTTTGCAAGATCAACTCCTTTGTCAAACTTTTTACCTCTGTCCTGAAAAAATGAACTTATCACAGGAAATAATGGGAACTTAAAAGCTCTCTAACTTTAAATTTTTGCACCAAAATAACAGTGGCAGTTCTCTTACCCAAGTTCTTTCTACCACCGAAAAATCACACCAGAATTCCACACCATCTACTGTAGGTGCAAGGCGATGAGGAAAAAACAACAAAAAGTGGTGTTTCTTTTACTTTTTGACACTATACAGATTTCAGAATCTGCACATCCCACTGGAATGAAAATTGCCACGTCAAGAGATCTACCCCACAGGACAGCGCACACTACATTTTGTGCAAATCCATTGCTCAGTTGCAAAGTAATTAAAGTGCAAAGTCTGAGGTTGAACATTAAACATGCTACTCAATCCTAACTATAGTGGAGCGACACACCAGAACATCTATATATATATATATATATATATATATATATATATATATATATATATATATATAAATAAAATACACATATACAGCACATATATTTTTCATGCAAACTATTTAAAAGAAAAAAAAAGAAACAGGTTTTGGGCCAGATGAAGAATTTGGTAATGCAAACCAAGAATTCTTGGGTCACACATTAAGTGTGACCCATGAATGTTTCATGTAAACTAAAAAAAAAAAAGAAACAGTTGTATGCCAGATGAAGATTTTGATATGTGGACAAAGAATTCTTTGGTTGCACAATAAGTGTGACCCAAGAAGGTTTTTTGTGCAAACATAAAATACTTGTCTTCTGAATGGTTGAAGATTTTTATGTCTGATCTAAGATTTTTCTTAGGCTGCACATTAACGTACAGTAGTGCAACACCGACTCTTGACATAAAAATTTATATTTTGTGTCTCACTTACTTTTACTCCTAACTTGGCTGTTTTACAATATTTTAGTCACAAATTTTGAACATACTGTAAACATGACCCTACGACATGAACTAGGATGGTGGGAATTTTCAGTTGCAGGTCAAAAGGTGATTTCTCAGTCACTCTGCAAAACCACCTTTCAGACAGGATTTAACACATACTAAGGACTAAGTTAATGATGTGGGGTCAAAAATGTCAAATAAAAAAAAAAAGTTATGAAGAAAGCTGTGTGCAGGGCCAGCCTTTGGTCCAGTGAGTAGTGTGTTGTGATCCTGTGTCAGTGAGCTGAGAATGGCAGCGAGCTCAGTGAGCCACCTGGATGGGCTGAGGCTAGGGGGCGAACCCCCAGCCTAGGGAGGGATGGTGTAGTGTTGGCCGCATGGGCAACAATTAACTATATAGTGTAGAGAAGTCTTCTCTTGGTATAAGGCCCAGAGGGCCCTGTACCGCTGCTCTTGTGGACTCTTGGCCCTGTGTATCTGCATCTGTAGCGACATGGATGCGCAGGGCCCAGGGAGCCCTGCACTTCTGCAGCCTTCCAAACACAGAACAGAAGCAAAATGACTGGATGATGGATGCACTCTTCTCTTGGCATGAGCATCTGCATCTGTTTAAGCAGATTCCAAAGGGACCTGCGTGAATGAGGACACAATTCCACTATCTCAAAAAGAAAAGAAAAGGAAATTAATTGCAAAAAACTGTGTCAATGCATCAGTGAGGGTTCAACTTAACCTCACAAAAGGAGGGAAAAATGGGATTAAGGTTTCCAGCCCTAACACCCCTCCCCCCCAAAGCAGCAACAGGACAAGTCCACACAAGCAATTACAGACAGCCATCATCAGATAAGACAAACATACAACTGTTTCCAGATGACATAAATGCAGTAGCACTGATGTGCTACTTTTGTGGTGTTGTATTGGGGCCTGTACTTCTGCAGCCAGAAGTATGGGTGAGTCTTACAGTGTGCATAAGTACCTGTGGCTACAGAAGCACTGGCCCCATAGGTACCTGTACTTCTGCATACAGAAGAAATGTTGCAAACTGGGTATCACAGGGGCCTGCATTTCTGCAGCCTGAAGTTAATGTGTATGTCTTACATCTGCAGCCAGAAGCGTGCATGTCTTATGGTTCACATGCATACCTGTGGGTACAGACGTGTTGGCCCTATTGTGGCCTGTACTTCTGCAGACATAAGAAGTGTTATAGTTTGGGTCTTGTGGATTTGTATCTGTGGCTGCAGTGTCCTGTGCTTCTGCAGACAGAAGTAGTGCTGTGATTCAAGTAGGTGGATTCCTATCTGCAGTCAGGTGAGTGTGTATGTCTTGCAGTGTATATGCCACAGATACAAACAGTGCTACTGCCTTTGTGTCATGCCATCCAGCGGGCTCACTGAGCTCGCCCCAGGACTCAGCTCACCATTATGGGATCACAAAGCACTACCTGCTGGGGTGAAGGCTGGACTATACACAACGTTTCGTAATCATTTTTTTTTTAAATTAGATTTTGACCCCAAATTTTAAAGACAGTTATTTTATGTCTCCCCCTTATGAACATGACATGTGGCATTTACAGAATACTGATCAAAACATAATTTTGCACCACAAGTGTGAAAAATGGAAATTACATACCTACTGCAATCCTGATCTTTCTGTGTATCTTCACCACTCATTACCTTTGGGTACTTGGCCGGAGGTCATGACCCCGCAGGAGCTTTTTTTATTTTTGGATGGGCGGAGTCGACACACCATCGGCACCACCCTCGAGGCCATTGGCGCTCGCGGGTTGGCCATTAGATGTTGTCGACTCTGCCCTCCTGCCAGTTCTGAGTCACCACAGAGGTGAGAAAAAGGGTTGGGAGGGTGGGAAAAGGAAGTCCAAGGGACAAAGGAAAGATATATAAACTAAAAGGAGAAATAAACGACTGAGGACAGGACAAGTTTGAAAGACTAAGGGGATTGGGTAGGGGCCCCAATCTCTGGAAGTAGAAAAGGAGCGAGGAGGATGGGTTAAGGATTTTAGAAATAAGGATAAGAGTGAGAGGGGGGAAATAGGAAAAACATACCCTGGAACCTTGACCTGTCTCCCGAATGTATAGGAACTGAAAAGGAGTAGCCAAGAGGCTAACTGCTAGAATTCAAGGCACAGAATCATTGGCAATAACTCCAACAAAAGCAGAATTGGCTATTCCAGAAGAAAGACAGGATATAGGGATATTTTACAACTCTGCTTGCTAAAACCAAGCTCCTTCCATTGTTATGCACTGTATGAAACTTGAAACTGTGGCATTTTAAAACTAAAGCGCTAACTTAGATATTGTTTTACAGCACTCTGTGCCCTTTCATTGGAGCCCTGCACAGGAAGCAGGAAGAGTGAGCCTGTAATTCTACTCATAACACAAAGAACTACAGACTCAGTTTTTGGCACATTTTAATTTTATTTGGAGCTGTGTATATAACTTGTACTCACTACACGCTGCTTTATAGCAGCAGCAACAAATTTGGGGCTAAAATTTAGCGTTTTGTAACGCTGAAGAACTCAGGGACTACGTGACCCATTAGAGCAGCTTCCGGGTCACCTGCCTGCTTAAAAGAAGCCCCGAAACAAGCGGGTGCAGTTAAAACAACTCTGCTTGCTAAAACCAAGCTCCTTCCATTGTTATGCACTGTATGAAACTTGAAACTGTGGCATTTTAAAACTAAAGCGCTAACTTAGACATTGTTTTACAGGACTCTGTGCCCTTTCATTGGAGCCCTGCACAGGAAGCAGGAAGAGGGAGCCTGTAGTTCTACTCGTAACACGAAAAACTACAGACTCAGTTTTTGGCACATTTTAATTTTATTTGGAGCTGTGTATATAACTTGTACTCACTACAAGCTGCTTTATAGCAGCAGCAACAAATTTGGGGCTAAAATTTAGCGTTTTGTAACGCTGACGAACTCAGGGACTATGTGACCCATTAGAGCAGCTTCCGGGTCACCTGCCTGATTAAAAGAAGCCCCGATATGAGCAAGGCGAGTAAGAGCAGGGCAGTGCGCTTAACACACGTGAAGACACGCGCAAAGACACGCGTGTTAGGCGTGTTCGGCGTGGAAACCTGGAAATTATATGATCCAAGTAAAGATAGTTTGTCTCAAGTAGAGAACATATTTAAGTTTGTACTGTGTGTTGGTTTAAATATATCGATTGTATTCACTATGGCAGAATTTATTAAAACCACAACTGGGGAAACCGGCATTAAATGCCCTGCCTGTAACATGTACTCATTTTCAGCTGATATATTAAATAAAAAAAACTAGCTATAAATGCATCAAATGCATTATTAATGAAGAACTACAACAAGAAATTTACACATTCGGTAACAGATAACATTGCTTAGAAGCTAGCCAAAAGAGTATGGCATATAGATTCCAATCAAATAGTCAGGAACAAATACAACCTTTGACTAGGACTAATGGTAATATGGGTAATTTAATAAACAATGATCTGACTAACTTTCAAACAAACGATTCTAGTTTTATAACTGAACCTTTGATACAGATGTTAGATACAAATCCATCAGCAGAACCCCTACATATCAATAAAAAAAGGCCAAGAGAAAATGAAATAAGCAACTTAGATTGCGACTGGGAGACTGTTAATAATTCTAGGGCAGCAAAAAAAGGATGAAGGGCAAAAGCTTACGAACTGCCCCAGTCAAATCAGTACTCAATATTAAGCACCCTTGATGTCAATGAAATTGACTCAAACCCCCTGAGTGCTGATAAATTACTAAATGGCACTTCTGACTTTCAAACTCCTGTCAGTTTAGTTAACTCTATGAAACATACCTCACCTACTAACAATGAAACTAATCCAACAAACCCAGAAAAGGACTTGAACTCCCAGCCTCTGTCTGTTTTGGGAGATTCTATGGTTAAGTTTCTTGACAGACAAATCTGTAATCCTGATAAAGAATTTAGAATAGTATCTTCTTTTAAAGGTGCAAAAATAGGTGATATCACCTCAATGTTGGATAATATACTAGCAAATACACAAAATCCCATGGTTATAATACATGATGGGTCTAACAATGTATTAAGAGAACCACTGACCAAAATTAAACAAGATTTTGTTTCAATGACAAACTAGTTGAATTAAATTGTAATATTTCCTTTTCTGAAATTCTACCAATACCTAAAGCTTCTGAATTTAACCAAAATAAAATAAAATTGTTAAATAGTTGGCTGAGAAGATGGTGCTTGAAACAAGAGATGGGGGCCAGATATTCAAACTGCGCTATTTTGTGGAGCAAGCCCTTGCGCTCCACAAAATAGTTGCGCTGGGGTGTGGCCAGAGCGATATTCAAAAGAGTTGTGCCCTTGAGCAACTCCTTTGATTATCACCCCCCAACAGTTACTGTGTATATGCAGGAACTTGGCGCCACCGCAAGGGTCAGAGTGGTGCAGTCAACTGTGGTGGCGCAAGTACCATTGCACCATGCGCAAATTTCCGATATTCAAAAGGTGACATGCAAATGGGGCCAAAATTCATGCAAGGCGCAGGGGGGGGGCCATTTGCATCTGATTATGGCCCCATTTGCATACCATTAGCATGCAGGTGCGCCGCTCTCCGAGGACTTGTGCCTGGCGCCCTGCCAGGCAGCAGCCGTTGGGGACCAACGCCCCCTGCAGCACAATCGCAGGCAAAAGAGTGTAAAATCCCCACCACCACCCCCCAATGGCCCGATCGTGGGCATAGCTTAAATCCCCAGCCCGATCTTGGCAGCAATGTATCCCCAGACACATCCCTGGTGGTCAGTGGACGATAAGCCCGATCGTGGGCTGGGTTGTAAAACACCCCCCCACCTCCCGAATATATCCCTTGTGGTCCAGTGGACCGATAATCCCGATCAGCGGGATGGGAGTTATAAAACACCCCCAACACATCCCTGTGACCCTGGCGTGTCCCCACCCCCATGAAGCCCCACCACCCTGCTGCGCCCCGCCGCAGCCGGCGCAGCACCGCATCCCACTGCCGACTGCTGCCCGGTAGAGCAAGAGCCAAGGAGTAGTGTAGCCCATACTGCATAAGACAGTCCAGATTTGTGAATGAATGTACAAAACTGACTGTCTTGTACGGTATGGGCTGTACACTCATTGGCTCTTGCTCTGCATCAATGGCGGCAGCCCCACCGGCAGTCAGTCGCGGGCGGCGCGGGGGAGCGGGTGGTGGGGCTTGGGTTGGTGGGGTGGGGGACACTAGGTCACCAGGGATGTGTTGAGGGTGGGTGTTTTACAACCCATCCCGCGAGGATTATCGGTCCACTGGACCACCAGGGATATATTCGGAGGTGGGGTGTGTTTTCAACCCAGCCCATGATCGGGCTTATCGGTCCACTGGACCACCAGGGATGTGTTCGGGGAAGGGAGACACATTGCTGCCCGCGATCAGGCTGGTGGGGGATTTAAGCTATGCCCTGATTGGGCCAGTGGGGGGTGGTGGGGATTTACACTCTTTTCCCGCGATCGGGCTGCAGGGGGGCATGGTGAGGTTGAGGGCCAGCCACACGCGGGCAGCTGCTGTGTTGCGCCTCTGCAATGCAGCAGCTCACCTGTGGGTGGCCCTCGACTTGATTCTTTTTTGGCTCAAAGTTGTGCAGGCGAGGCTGGGGCTGCTTCGCACAAACCCCTGCACAGCCCGCTGAATATCGGCTATGCAGTTTATGCATGGTTCCTCCCCCTCCAGTTCAGCATGCATTCATTTGCATTGCGCTGTTGCTCAGCATGTTTTCAGTGGCGCAACTGCCTCCTGCTGAATATCGCAGAATGGAGCAATTTCGGACTTGCGCAGGCACAACCCTTTTGAATATCTGGCCCCCGGTGTATAATGCATTGGGAGGAATTTATTTTCAGGGAAGAATTGTTTTCAAGGGATGGACTACATCTGAGCAGATGGGGTAATACCCTATTAGGGAAACATATACTTTCTCATATCCAAAATTCTTTAAACTAAGACATGGGAGGAGATTCCTATTGTTTTGGATTCTCTCAATACTACAAAGATTCTGGGGGAAATAAATTCGGACAATATAGCTAATTTTAAAGGCAAAGATTCTGTAATTATAAAAAAACTTGATGCAAATAAGCTAGTAACAACCAAAATGAATATATTACTGTTAAATGCAAGAAGCCCCTTAAACAAAATAGAGGAACTTTCCGATTTTTTACTTACTAATAAAATCGATATATGTGGAGTGACAGAAACATGGTTTAAAAATGATGATTGGGCAACTGAAATAGCAGGTTACACAAAGTTTGAAAAAAAATCGCCCAAACACTAAAGGACGCGGAATAGTATTGAACATAAATAATAAACTGAAAAGCTACCTAATAAACAACCAAAACATGGATAGTACAAGTGAACTAATTTGGATTAAAATAAAACTTACAATGGATCATACTATCACTGTGGGACTTGGATATAGATCACCAGACTTAAATAAAGAAGAAAATCAATTATTTCTAACTAACCTAGAGGACAATTTACAGGATAAAGACTGTCTAATTACGGGGGATTTTAATTTCCCGAATATTGATTGGAATAACTTAAAAGGTAGTTCAGTAATAGAGTGTGCCTTTTTAGACCTTATAACCATAAACAACTTGAATCAATTGGTGAAGTCACCAACAAGAGGCAACAACATACTAGATTTAATCATCTCTAATATAGATAATTCAGATTCAAAAATCACTACTAAACATCCACTTGCTAATAGTGACCATAATATGATTCTTACAATAATGAATCTAACTTACTCTTCTGAAACTTCAGGCTGTACAATAGTAAGAGACTTCAAGAATGTGAATTATTCAGAAATAAAACAATATTCAGAGAAATGGAATTGGGCTTCTGAACTTACCGTAAATAATATTAATTTAGTCTATAATAAATTTGTGGCAAGAATACAAACAAGCACTAAATTATGGGTTCCTGTTAGAAGGAAATATATAAAAAACCGAAGATCCCCATTATGGTGGAATACCAATATAAAGAAAATTTTGACAAAAAAGCAACGCTTACATAAAAAATTTAAGAAAAATAAAACTAGCTCTAATTGGGACAGATATAAACAAATTGCAAATAAAAGTAAGAATATGATAAAACAAAAAAGACATTTAGAAGAAAAACTAGCAAATACTGTTAAAGATAATAAAAAATAATTTTATAATTATATCAGTTCATTAAAAAAAAAACAGTCCTTCTGTAGGACCATTACAGTCCTCAGTTGGGATAATAACTGATGAGACAGAAATTGCAAATACTTTGAATAACTATTTTATAAATGTCTTTAAACCAACTTGTGTGGAGTCTGTACATGACAAATCTATGAAAAGTTCCTTTAATCCCATATCTGAGAACGAAGTCCTAGAAGCAATAAATATTTTGAAGAATTGCAGAACACCTGACCCAGACAGCATCCCTCCATTATTCATAATTAAATTGAAGGAATTATTGGTAGGACCACTGACATTATTATTTAATCTGTCAATGAGTACCGGGCAAACAATTCCACTATGGAATAAACCTATAGTTATACCAATACACAAAGGTGGTAGTAAAAGTGTCGAACAAAACTATAGGCCCATAAGTTTAACTGATGTAATCTGCAAGTTGCTTGAAAGGATATTAAAGAATAGAATATCAAACTATTTAATTGATACAAACTTTTTTGATGTTTACCAACATGGTTTTGTTAAAAACAGATCTTGTCAGCCTAATCTCTTGCATTTTTTGGAACCAGTTAGTGAAGCTCTCGATAATGGCCTACCAGTGGATATAATTTTTTTGACTTTTCAAAGGCATTTGATTCAGTATCACATCAAATACTTATATCAGAATTAGAGAAATTGAACATCCATCCTGTAATTATTGGACGGATACAAGCTTGATTATCAAATAGGTCACAACAGGTATCAGTAAAGGGCCATTTGTCAACATGGGGACCAGTTACCAGCGGAGTTCCTCAGGGCTCGGTATTGGGCCCAACCCTATTTAATATACTTATTTCATCTATGTGTCCTTTAAACAGCTCTTGCTGGTTAGTTAAATTTGCGGACGATTGTAAAATAGGTAGCATCATTAATAACGCAAATTCTGCTAAGGAAATGCAAAACAATCTAACATATTTAGTAGAATGGTCTAAGAAAAAGGGACTTCTGTTCAGTGAATCTAAATGTAAGGTCATGCATTTAGGCAAACATAATCCATGTTTTTCATATACTATTAATAACATAAATTTGGAATCAACACAACAAGAAAAGGATTTAGGGGTAACTCTTTCTAATGACTTTATATTTAATATACATACAATAACTGCTGTTAAAAAAGGCAACAAAATATTAAATTGTATATTAAGGAACATCAAAAGTAGAGACGAGAGAGTTCTGCTGCCATTATATACCGGTCTTGTTAGACCTCATTTGGAATATTGCTCTTCAGTCACTGCTCCGTATTTAATTAAAAATAAGAAATTAATTGAAAATATCCAAAGAAGAACAACAAAGAAAATAATATCCATTCGAAATTTGGATTATGAAACTGGATTAAAAAAGTAGGCCTTTATTCCATGGACTACAGGAGGCTTCGAGGAGATCTATGCCTGACATATAAAGCTTTTCAGAATGATGATATGTTGGAGACAATAGGATTACAGAAAAAAAGACTACTATAAATACCAGATCGCATATACTTAAACTTAACAGGTACAAACAACAATACTGTTAAAAGAAATAATTGGTACACTCAAAGGGTAATACATACATGGAATAAACTCCCAGTAAATGTGGTACTTAGTAATACAATGACATCATTTAAAACTAATTTAGATAATTATATAGGACATCTGAAATATAGTTTCCACCAATGATTTGGGTGGCGAGTTCATAAAAGGTAGAAATACCTAATGAACTTGTATAAATCCTATAAACCTATTTCCCCCTCTCAAAAAGGATGTTTTGTTGTAAGAAACATAGTTTCTTAAATTAATTGAGGTTATGTCCACAGGACAAGGAAATCAAAGGATTGACAGGGAGAAAGAAAGAAAAGTGGACAACTGCCAACCCCCACCTGTGATGGATGACTCATTACACCTGGACATTTTTTTTTTTTTAAGTCTGTTGCAACAGCACCTTTCTTGTACTCATACTTGTACTTCTTTTTTTTAAACATATATAGGTTGGCCACCTATATAATGTCCGTTCTATCCCTGTATTTTCTTGTTCTAATTTTATTTCCGGGTGTATGAGTTGAATTCCTTTACCATTTCCCTGCTGGACCCAAGCAGAGTTAGTATGAGTGCCATGTTTACTTTTCCCTCTGCAAAGGTGAATGTGCATATTTTGCGCCTTGCTGAATGCTTTATGGTGCTGGATTTCTTTGTTTGGGTAAAGTGTTAAATTAAAAGAAAGAAGCTCACACCGTAGGTATGTTTGCATTCGGCATTAGTAGAACTCTATCTTATTTCTTTACAATATGTGGAAGCGCATGAAATGGCGCTAAGAATTTATTCAGAATGTTTCCAATGTTTAGTTAGCAGAATGATAGATTTCTGGGTTGGATTCTCTGTTTTCATCATAGTGTTCATTTCTAAGGGGTAGACTTTTTCTTTTATTTGCAACCAAGAAAGATGTGGTTTGTAAGAAACAAAAGGCTCCTGTTTTACGAGTTATTTCACCCGAAAATCGGAGCTCATTTAATGTATTTTTGTTTCCATTAATCTGATTGGGTCCTTGTAGGCTTATTATTTTTGTCCTATTCTCATCTTTTAAAATAAGTGATACCAAGATTGGGGAAATAAGAAGCGCTTGCTTAGCACTTTAGTAAATAAAAGAAAAGGTTTGTTAAATTGCTGGCCATTCCCCACCAGAATGTAGTGTGGCATGTTTAATGTAGGTTCCCTTCTATTTCTGAACCTTCGTAGGGTTAAATAAAACAGTATGAGCGTTTTCATGCTCATTGCAGCAACGTGGGCTGTAAAGTCGTGAAATGCTCCCACTTTGATATGTCGAGCCGTGTCCACGGCTAGATAAACAAAACTTTCTGTTTCTAAGCCCCCTTAGAAAGAAAGAAAAATCCTCCTTTATTTGTAGTTAGGTTTTGGTGAAATAAAGTCACAATCAAACCAAAGCATTTTGTGTTTCAGCCGCTGAAGCAGTATGCCAAACCAAGCGAAGCATAAGGAAAACGCTTTGTTTTCGGAGAAAGATTTAAATGTGGCTTACAAGCCAGTAAGCTAGGCTAACTCCTTGCTATATCGTATGGCTAGAGAAAATGCTGTAAATAAATGTGTTGACTCTCTTCTTTTAGCACTGTGTAAACAACATAAATTTTCTACCTTTCACCACAGACCTGTTTAGACTCCAGTACAGGTCTCTTCCCCTACGTTTACTCTACAGAGCCAGCCGGCCTGCTCATTCACAAAATATAGGACTGAAATAGGGGCCGGGCTATCTTTAGGAGATTTCTCAAAATGTTCTTCTATTTTTTGTTATTATTGTATACGTTTACCATATAATGAATTCAAACACTGTTAACAAGGATTTATGATTGTGTTGTACAATAAAAAGCATTGCAATCTGTTATTTTAGTTTAACATTATAATAATGGGAGGAGCCAAGACTATCACATGAACTTGCAGGTATATAAGGTGAGCTCCCTCTCATTCAGACAGACAGCTTGGTGAGGAGCAGACGTATCCTGACCTCAGAATGGGAACACTAGTGCCTTCTAGTGTCCGGTATTTATACTGCTTTCTTTGTATATTCTGTTTTATTTTTGTTGCTTAGTTGGACAAGTCCATTTATGTTTTGTTTTGCCTGTAATAAATTTTGCCTTAAATTACTTTATCCTCTGGTTGGACTCCTCCTTTGTAAACCACACCTCACACCACCCCAGAGGGGTGGAGCCGAAGCACTGAAGATGGAGTGCCCCACATCCTGACCACTGTGCCCCTAAGAAAATGACCCCCCTATGTGCCCTGTTTACCCCACTCCTGACTAACAGAAAGGAGGGGGGTGAGGAATGGGCACAGAGAGGGAGGGGGACACAGAGACTGAGGTCCCAGGGGGATGGAGGGTGGGATTGTGATGAATGGTGAAGGTACACAGTAAGATCACAATTATGGTAGGTACGTAATTTCCATATCTTATCTGTGTCAATCTTCACCATTCATCACCTTTGGGTGAGTGCCGAGCCCCCTCCCTGAAGAGGATTTTAACCCTAAGGGACTGAGTCCCTTAGCTCTCAGTGGGTGACACACTAAGGGGGAGAACTTTCACGGGTCTGGAGAGTGAGATAGGGACCCCCTGGAGGGGGTAGGAAGTTGCCCCGACAGACGCCGTCTCACCCTACGGGAGAAAAGATAGGCTCTCTGGTGAGCGGAGTTAATCACCCTATGCCAGGCCAAGGGCGACAACTGGGAGAGATGCAGCCATGCCGTCCGCCTAGTGCAGATCGCTGTCCCTACAACCCTGGTAGCTACCTCAATGGCATCATACGATGCCCTTGCTTGGTGCCTTGCTAGCTCCAGGCCACGTGCAGCGAGTGCAATGGCTTGTCTGGCTTCCTCCGTGTCAGGCATCGAAGCTAGAAGCTGACCTAGCCTGGATCACAGGAACCTGTCATAGGTTGCATAGTGGGCCTGATGTGCTGCAACAGAAAGCAGCAACCGTGCCGAGTAGAATGTCCTCCTCCCCCAGAAGTCACATTCCAAGGAATCTTGATCTGGGGGCTGGTCACGGTGTAGGGCGTGAAGCCTGTCGGGAGTATCCAACTGAATCAATCCTGAGCTAGGATGAGGCATGGAACCTGGAGACTCTTGGGGGGGGGGGGCACAATACCGCTGGCAGAGATCCCAAGGTGCTGAAAATCCAGAAAAAGGTCTCTGCCAGGAACTCAATGATGCCCCCCCCCCCGAAAGGGACCAGTCCAGGGGGCACCACTAGGGTGTCCGCACTGAAATTGCCTAGGAAGGCGTGCGTCAAGTGCTCTGGATCGTGTTGAGTGGGTGGGGTGAGGTGCAGGTCCTCCAACAGCCTCACGAGGAATCGCTGATACTCTGTGAGATCAGCGGCTGGAGAGATGTGGACAGACAGCTCCTCTCCCCCAGAAAAGGGGGATGAGGAGTTGGAGAACCTCAAGAGTTCAGAAGCTGGATGCTCAGGGGGAGGTTGAAAAACCTGTCTGTCCATAGCCCTAACATAAGAGAGAAATTGAGCAGACACAGCTGTAAACTGTTCCAAGGAGAGAGGACTGCTAGCACCAAGAATACCTGGGAGCGCCGCAGGAGAATGTGGCAGAGGAGTGGGACAGAGCCAACAACAGGAATCGGCTGACCTCCGCCTGGGCTAGGGAGCGCACCAAGAGCCCTAAGGGAAGACAGAGCTCCGGAAAACTCAACAGCCGACAGCTGATCAACCAAACTGGAACTGCCTAGGCTGCGCCCTGAAGAATCCCCCCTGTGAGGTGACCGGGGCCATGAAAGTCCAGAAGGACAGTCCCCTACCTCCAAAGAATGGGGCCCTCTCGAGGAAACTGAAAGGGAATGGCGAAGATCCGTGCTATGGCTTCTCCCAGAGCCCGGGTCATCCCTGAAAAAAGGCGGCCGCAGGGACCCCATACCCCTCGACCCCTCGGAATACAAGAGTGCCCTCCTCCTTGAGAGAGAGAGAGCCAGCCTAGGCAGCTGGCAGCCCTGTTTGGCCCCCGAATTAGCTATCCATTGAGCAGCACCATCCCCTTCCGTGGGTGCTTCGATCGGCCCTAAAGTTGGGCGATCCAGGCACACCACATAAAGGGGTACCACCACTGAGGGGTCAGAGAACCCTCCAGGACCAGACTGCAGAGCAATGGTGGTCTGCACCACTGTCCCAGAGATGGCACCCATGACACGCTCCGACCGTGCTCTCGGCACCGAGATCATAAACCCCAACAGTGCCGACCTGCCCCTTGGCGCCAAGGACAGAGACATCGACGGCGACAGCCCCAACCATGCTCGTGGAGCTCTGAAGCCTCATGGCACCGTGTCCTCGCCCAGAGCCGCGAGCGGCTCCAGAGCTGAGCACGGTGCTATGCTCAACCACGGTGCCGCGGATGGTGCCAGACAGTCAGAGACGGTGCCGTAAAGCCTCCCACGGTGCCGCCTGCACCATCAGCACTGCAAATGGAGCCAACAGCAGCAACAGCGCCGAGCAATGGACTGGTGCTGATGACAGCGTCAACAGGGCCCATGGTGCCGCAAATGGCGCCAAGACCCAAGACGGCGCTGAGGATGGTGCTGACCCAGGCCTTGCGAGCCGAGGGTATGACACTGGGGGAGCCTTCGTCCCCAAAGGGGCGATTGCCAAGGTGGTGCCTCCCACCTGTCTCCCAGGGGGTACAGACTGTGCCTCCTGCGCCATGGAAGGGGCCCCTGCCATGGCTAGGCTACGAGAGGCAGAAGCCCCCTCCTCCTCGGTCCGTATAGAACCAGGAGGGAACCCGGAGGAAAGGCCGAGAGAACGTAGCTTGGCCCAACGAGTGCGCGCCCATCCCCCAAAAGTCGTCAG
Organism: Neoceratodus forsteri; assembly: GCA_016271365.2. Lineage (NCBI taxonomy): Eukaryota > Metazoa > Chordata > Ceratodontiformes > Ceratodontidae > Neoceratodus > Neoceratodus forsteri. The sequence continues at coordinate 785,337,104 of CM028133.1, forward strand.
AGCTTATCCAACTTTCCACACGTGTTGTTCGATGACACAACGGTCCATGGAGAAGCAGGCATCGCACAAATCCATGTCATGAAGCGGGCCAAGACATGTGACACAATGGTCACGCTGGGTCGGTGACAGAGAACTTACGGTTGCATGGGTACCGACGCATGGGGGACTGTCCCATCTTTAAAGTCTTCTTGCCCCCCGACCGAGACATGACCTACGGAAAAAGAACACCAAACAAGACCCGACGTCACAAAACAAGATAAGGAACAGTCTTACCAGGCGACGTCAAGTAGAGCGAACAGAACCAGTAGGATAAACTCGGAGCTGATGGACTGCGACACGGAGTCGACGAACTGCAACACACGAAGGCTTCAAAACAGAAGTAGGCCTCTCAGAAGTTTTCTCTCTCACAGCTACCCACGAGGTGACCTCAACGACGGGAGACGAAGAACTGGCGGGAGGGTGGAGTCGACAACACCTAATGGCCAACCCGCGAGCGCCACACAGTGCGTCGGCTTCGGGGGCAGCACCAATAGTGCGTCGACTCCGCCCATCCAAAAAAAAAAAAAAGCTCCCACAGGGTCATGACCTCCAGCCAAGTACCCAAAGGTGATGAATGGTGAAGACTGACACAGATAAGATTATGTTTTTGCCAAGATTTGAAAAATAATACCTGTTACGTTTCTTAACTGGAGCAAAAAAAAAAAAAATGGCTATGCTGAAAGTTTGGAGTCAAAATATTGAACATTAGTGAAGTTATGAGTGAATGTTGAAAAATGTCAATGTTCACTCATTTTACCATACTGTTCCACCAAATTTTCAACACAGTCTTCTTATGACCCCACTTCATAAATAAGGTAGGTGAAAATCACAGTAATCAACGAAGGCAGGCAAGTACTAAGGCCGTGGTTCCAGTCTTAAGTGTACACAGTGGAATGATCATAATCTAGACCGCACTCACCCCTCAGGAAGCTGGAGATTCAATTTATTCCATCAAATTAGGTTTTATTCTGACATTAGCGAAGTGCATACATAACAGAAAAATCAGTGCTCCTACGAGCACTACACCTTACGTTTCATCTGTAAAACAGGCTTCATCAGAGGTTACTAGAGTTTCAGAATAAATAGCGCATTTTAAATTATTTTCCACCAATCACATTTCATTTCCTTGTAGTGACATCATCCATTGTTTACATCCTGGACCTGCTGTGATTCTAGGCATGTGGATTCAAATCAAAGTGACAAAATGAAAGGAACCTTTATCCTAGTACACCACATACGTGCTTTCACGTGTGTGCTTTCAATTTTGATTCATATTGTCCCCCTTATTTCAGAGATTCAATCGCTGCTCTCCAGACCTGAAACAGAAAATTGCAGTTATGCAAGAACTTACCGTAACAGCAGATCTTCGAGAGAGGTTCCTGCAGTAGGTCTTCACATATAAGACTGCGCCCCCTGTTATCAGGTTCTAATGGCAAACTTGTAGATAGCAATCATCAGCAGGGACCACCCCTGACGTCAGGTGACAGGACGTCAGCCCGACTATGAAAGGGGCAGTCCCACGGCCGCCCTCCAGTTCTTTTCCACCAGAGACCTAGAGAAAGGTAAGTAGAAAAAGACAGGAGTGAAGACTCCTAGGACTATGCTTCCTCTCTAGACCCAAGGGCTAGGCAGGATGAAAATGAAGGAAACGTTCCAGGAGTAGGGGGAAGGTGGGTGGGAAACTAGACCTACTGCAGGAACCTCTCTCAAAGATCTACTGTTACGGTAAGTTCTTATGTAACTGCAATATCTTACTTCGAGGGTGTTCCTGCAGTAGGTCTTCACATATAGGACCGAATACCAAGCAGTATAGTGCAGTGGTTTAAGGCTCTGAGCTGCAAATCTGGTGACATCTAGCAGACCAGACCTGAGTTTGAATCCTACAGCTTCCACTTGCATACTGTGTGACCCTGAACAAGTCACTTAACTTCCCTGTGCTCCCAGGTCGCACCTGTAAAAAAGCTTTCAACTTAGTGTGCTACTCCTGGTTAAAACAACTAAATAAATAAAATAATACAGAGGTACATCCGGGAGGAGGAGAAGTTGCCAACTGCTAGTTATGACAGGAGGCCTTGCAGAACCGCAAGACCAAAGCCAGTTCTGCCCCTAGAGGCAATGTCCAGACTGTAATGCTTAGTGAAGGTGTGGACAGACGACCACGTGGCCGCTGCACAGATCTCTGCAGTGGACACATTCCTGAAAAAGGCGGCAGAAGTAGCAACACTCATAGAAACATAGAAACATAGAAGTTGACGGCAGATAAGGACCGCAAGGCCCATCCAGTCTGCCCATTTCTTTTTCTACCTTATAAATGTGCCATCGGCCTTTGCTCTGTCAGTGACCTATCTATTCATAGTCATTTGTATTGCTCCCTTATGCCTATCCCATGCCTGTTTGAAGCCCTGCACTGTATTCATAGCCACCACTTCTTGTGGTAAGCTATTCCATGCATCTACCACCCTTTCTGTGAAAAGAATTTCCTCACATTCCCCTTAATCGGCCTCCTCTAATCTCATGCTGTGTCCTCTTGTCCTGCTATTTTTCTTATATTTAAACATGTTAGACTCTTTCACCTTGTTTATGCCCTTAAGGTGTTTAAATGTCTCGATCATATCACCTCTCCCTCCTTTGCTCAAGGGTATACATATTGAGCTCCGTTAATCTGTCCTCATATGTCTTCTGATGCAGTCCCTGCACCATTTTGGTTGCCCTTCTCTGGACTGCCTCAATTTGGTTAATGTCCTTGTGAAGGTGTGGCCTCCAATACTGCACGCAGTACTCCAGATGGGGCCTAACCAATGTCTTGTACAGGAGGATTATTACCTCCCTCTTCGACTTGTGATACCCCTACTAATACACCCTAACACCCCTAGCCTTACCTACTGCTTTAGAGGTCTGCTTGGATGATTTTAGGTCATCAGTGATGATGATGCCCAAGTCTCTTTCTTCCTTTGTGACTGCTAGCAACTCCCTCCCAGCCTATAAATGGCTTCAGGTTTCTCTTCCTATGTGCATGATTTGCACTTCTTTGCATTAAATCCCAGTTGCCACTCTTCTGACCATTCTGCTAGTTTATCCAGATCTCTTCTCATTCTGCCCACCCCATCTGGATCATCTACTCTGTTGCAGATCTTGGTGTCATCTGCAAACAGACAAGCCTTACCTCTAGTCCATCTGCGAGGTCACTAATGAAGATGTTGAATAGGACTGGCCCCAGGACTGATCCCTGAGGTACCCCACTTGTGACTTGCATCTCTTCTGACTGTATACCATTTACCACCACTCTCTGTTTTCTGTCAGTCAACCAGTTTGCCACCCAGTTGACCAACTTCTGACCCACCCGAGCCTACCTAGCTTATTTATCAATCTTCTATGTGGAACAGTGTCAAAAGCTTTGCTGAAGTCAAGGTAGGCGACATCAACTGCTCCCCTTGGTCCACCACTTGGTTACCCAGTCAAAGAAATCTATGAGATTAGTTTGACAGGACCTTCCTTTGTAAACCCATGCTGTCTTGGATCCTGTGCCCTATGGATTCCAGGTGTTGCACTATCCTTTCCTTAAGGTGCCTCCATAATCTTGCCCACTACTGAGGTAAGACTGACTGGTCTGTAGTTCCCCGCCTCCTCCCTGCTACCACTCTTGTGGAGCGGGATCACATAACCCTTCTCCAGTCTTCTGGGACCTCTCCTGTGCTCAGAGACTCACTAAACAATTCTGCTAATGGCTCTGCTAGTTCCTCCTTTAGCTCTTAAGTACCCTGGGATGTATGCCATCAGGTCCCATTGCCTTATCCACCTGAGCTTAAGCTCTTGTAGGACCCTTTCTTTTGTGAAGGGAGTAGTGCTCACCTCCCTCCCCTGTGTCCATGATGCTGAGCTGTGGGCCCTGCCCTACCTTCTCTTCAGTAAATACTGAGCAAAGTATCTATTTAGGATAGATGCCTTTACAGGGTCCTCCTCCTCACATGCTCCCTTTTCTCCATTAAGCAGCAATACCCCCTCTGGACTTTCTCCTTTCACTAATGTATCTATAGAAAGTCTTGTCACCTTCTTTTCTGTTAGTGCTAGTGTTTCCTCAGTTTGGGACTTTGCCTGCCTTACTGCCTTCCTGCTTCCCTTAGGCAGTTTGGTATGCCTCCTATCTTCATCCCGCTGTGTTCCTTATATTTCCTGAAGGCCAGCCTTTTGGCTCTGACCTTTTCTGCTACTGTATTTGAGATCCAAAGTGGTTTCCTTCTTCTTTGCACTTTCTTTTCTGTCTAACACAATGGATGTTGCTTCAAGTATTGTATCCTTAATGCTTGCCCACTTTGCCTGTACCTCTCACCTGTGTTTCTTTTGCCAGGGCTAGCTTAACTCTGTTGGCCATCTTATCAAAGTCAGCTCCTCTGAAGTCCCATATTTTTGCCTTGGAATGGGATGATTTAGATGTAGTAGCCAAATTGAACCATACCATGTGATGGTCACTGGCCCCCAGGTGACCTTCTACCTGGAGATCTGTGATCCCTTCTTTGTTAGTCAGTACTAGATCTAGGATAGCCCTGTCTCTTGTGGGTTGCTGTACCAGTTGTTTGAGGCCCTCCCCCTGCAGGGAATCCACTATGAGTCTAGTTCTGGCAGATGTTCCTGCTGGTATTGACCAATCTGTAACTGGCATGTTGAAGTCTCCCATTATCAGAACCTCCCTTTAGCTGTCATGTTTTGTATATCTTCTAACAGTAATGTGTCTATGTCCTCCTCTGGTCTGGGGCCTGAGACAACCCCAGTTCTTATGGCTGTCCCATTTCCTGTTTCCAGGGTGACCCACAGTTCTTCTGGCTCCTTATGTGTATTCTGAATTTCTGTAGCTTTGATATTTTCATTAACATACAGGGCCACTCCTCCCCCCCTTTTTGCACCTTGGTCTCTTCTGAACAATACATAGCCAGGTACTGAAGTCTCCCAAGTGTGGTTACTGGTAAACCACGTCTCACTAATTGCTACTATGTCCAGTTTAGCCTCTGACATTATTGCCTGCAGGTCTGGGATCTTATTTCCCAGGCTGTGAGCATTTGTGTACTCCTAGTGGAGTGACCCTTAACTGCCCTCGGAAGGGATTTACCATGCTTTTGGTAGGTGAAGTGGATGCAGTTAGCCAACCACCTAGAAATGGTCTGTTTGGAAATGGCCTTGCACTGGCACTGGGGAGCAAAGGCCACAAAGAGCCTATTTGTCTTATGGACCTCTTTAGTTAGTGTAATACCTCAGAATCCTGTGCACATCAAGAGTGTGCAGAAGTTATTCCCCCCCCATAAAAATGCTGTGGATAACAGACCAGAAGTTCGACACTCTGGTTAAGAGTGGTTTCTGAAACTACCTTGGGAAGAAATGAAGGGTTAGTCCGAAGGACTACTCTGTCCCTATGGAAAATCAAGTAGGGTTCCTTACAGACAAATGTCTGAAGTTCTAAAACCCTTCTGGCAGAGGTGACTGCAACTAAAAACAAAGTCTTCCAAGAAAGGTAGCGCATGTCACAGCTAGAGGCTGGTTCAAAAGGGGGCAATGTCAGCTTTTCTAGCATACAATTCAGGTTCCAGGTGGGACAAGAATTCCGGACTGGAGGTTTTCAAGTGGAGGATGCCTTTCAGAAAAGTTTTGTCGACCTCCAGTTGAGCCAAAGTTTTGCCCACCACCGGAAGGTGACAGGCTGACATCGCAGAGAGATGGACTTTAATGGAGGAATAACTAAGGCCCGTCTTTTATAAATGTGCAAGTATTCTAACACCTGAGCAGCCGAACGTGAGAGGGATCCCAGCTCCTTGCTAGGGCCCAGATCGAGAATCTTTTCCACTTCATGGTGTAGGTGGATCTGTTAGAAGGTTTTCTGGCTTCTACCAAGATATGAGCGACCTGTGACAAAACACCATAGCGAGAGGCCGCTATGTCCACAGGTGCTACGCACGAAGGTGGAGAGACTGAAGGCTTGGATGCACCAGGGTGCCCTGCTCCTGAGTCAGTAGGTCGTGGGATAATGGCAGGGGAACCGAAAGTTCTAGTGCCAGATGCTTCAAGCCAGGGAACCAAATCTGGCGAGGACAGAGAGAAGCGATCAGAATCAAATGTGCTTCTTCCTCCTGAAGTTTCACCAAAACCTTCTGAATGAGGAGAAAGGGAGGAAAAGCGTAAAGAAACCTCCCTGTCCAAGAGAGAGACAGTGCGTCTCACCAAAAAGCACCATGCCTAGGAACAAGCGAGCAAAAGTTGGGTAGTTTTGCTTTGAATGGGGAGGTGAACAGATCTATCTCTGGCCGACCTCATCGAAGAAAGAGATCTTCGACCACCTCTAGCTTTATCTCCTACTAGTGAGCCCTGGCTATTGATCGACTGAGACTGTCCGCTAGGACATTGCTTACACCTGGAACGTGGACTGCTGCCAAGAAAAGGCTGTGCTGAATCGCCCAGTACCAGACCCTCATTGCTTCTCTGAGGAGAGGGTACGAGCGAGTTCCTCCCTGTTTGTTGATGTACCAGACTGTGGACATGTCTGTCTGGATAAGAAGTGATCCCAGTAACAGGAGGGACTGGAATGCCTGGAGGGCATACAGAACTGCTCTGGTCTCCAGAATGTTGATATGGAGCAGAAGCTCCTGGTCAGACCAAGACCCTTGTGTCTTGTGAACCCCCAGATGGGCTCCCCGGCCCAAGTCTGAGGCGTCCGTGGTAAGGATCTGAGTGGGGATAGGGGAATGAAAAGGGGCTCTCCATAAAAGACTGGAAAGATCTTGCCACCAGCGAAGATCTCTCTGTAGGCTGTTGGAGATCACGACCTCCTGGTTCATGTCATCCGTCCTCTGATCCCACTGGACTTGAAGATGGTCTCTTCAAGTCCAATGGTGACCCCTCATGTGAAGTCTGGCCAGGGGAACCGTCAAAATGGCTGCTGCCATCAGTCCCAAGAAACGAAGCATGGCGTGTGCTGGAATCCACCGAGCCTGGGCCATGAGAGTGGCTTGAAAAACTAAGGTCTTAGCTCGATCTGATGGCAGAAAAGCTTTGCTCTGAACTGTGTCTGTGTCCAATGAATTGGAGCCGTTGTGATGGTACTAGCTGGGACTTGGGCAAATTGACCATGGTAACCAGAACAGCAAACAAGCTCAGAGTGAAATACAGAGACTCTTTCAGGCTACTCGGAGAGGGCGCTGCGAGGAGCCAGTCGTCCAGGTACGGGAACACGTAAATGCCCTGGTGGTGAAGAAAAGCTGCAACCACCGCTAAACACTTGGTGAACACTTGGGGGACTGAGGAAAGGTCAAAGGGGAGTGCTCGGAATTGAAAATGGTTCTCCTGAAAAGTAAATTGGAGGAAGCAGCGGTGGGCCGGGAGGATAGGGATATACAGGTAAGCATCCTGCATGTCCAGGGAGCACAGCCAAGAATTTGTTTGGAGCAGGGGATGAAGAGGTTGAGCATGCTGAGGTCCAGGATCAGTCTCAGATCACCCATCTTCTTTGGAACAAGGAAGAAGTGGGAGTAAAATCCCCTTCCTAGCTGGTTTTGAGGGATGGGTTCTATGGCCGCTTTTAACAGGAGGGCCTAAATCTCCTGGAAGACTATGGGAATCTGATCCTTTGGATAAAAAGACCATCCCAGAGGATGAGGGGCAGGAATCTCTGTAAACTCTATCGAGTGACCTCGCTGGATGAGTTGTAACACCCATGCCTCTGCGGTGACGAACCGCCACCCCTCCAGGTGGAGGCCGAACCTCCCTCCTACCAGTTCCTCCTCAACTGCTGGAGGTAGCGGGGGGAGGGGAAAGGAGTCAGGATGCCAAGGGGAGGGGACCTTTTGCCCCGGAAGCCGGCTTAGGGAATTTGGCCTAGGGGGTTTGGGCTCCTGAACCAGGAGCTTGTCACTTGCACTGACGTTTACCCTGGTTTTTATTCCATCTCCTTTGGCAACGAAAAAGGCTGCTTCTTCTGCCCTGTCCAGTACATGGAGCGTACATCTGAAGGGAACGCCCGCTCTCTTGCAGCCCGGTAATTATATTTTTGTCATCGCCACCAAAAAGGATGGAACCCCTAACAGGGGCGTCCAGGAGAGAGGACTGGACGTCTTGTGCCAAACCTGCAATCCTGAGCCAAGAAAGGCGGCGGATCCAGATCCCCGTGGCTGCTGCCCTAGCCACCGAGTAATACGTTGCACGCAAAGCATGACGACAAGTAGACTTGTCCATTCTGACTTTGTCCAGTAACTTGTTTCAGAGTGACTCATCCTGGACCTCCTGAAGGTGGTCCCTCTCCAGTTCAGAGAGACAGGCCTTCTGGAAAGCCACCATGTGTGAAACATAGTTGTGAGACCGGATGGCGCAGGAGGAGGAGGAGGAATAAACCTTCTGGCCAAACTGATCCACCTGCCTAGAGTCCTTGTCGGGAGGCGAGGCACTCAAGTGCTTCGGCTGAGCTGACCGGTCGTGGGCGGCAGTAATCACCATGTAGTCAGCTTTAGGATGAGCAGTAAGACGTGGAATCCCTTCCAGGGGACAGCAGGTACGATCTGCCTTTCTGGAGACAGCAGGAATGGATGACAGCTACTTCCAGATAGTAGTCAACAGATCCTCATGAGGACTCATGGGGGGTGGGGGATCTGTGGTGGCTAGATCTAAATGTTCCGCCAGTCTATTATGCTGGGGATCCACTTCTTTGGAAGGACAGCCTTCTGCTGCCTGAATAATGTGCAAAAGGTCCCAAAAGGAGAGGTCCTCTGGAGGAGATTCTGGCGACTTCTTGGGTGGTACCTCGACAGGGGACCGAGGGTCCAAAGGGTTGGAGTCAGAGTCCGTGTCAGAAGGCTCAGAACCGCTGGGGATAGTAGAGTCTACCCCAGAGGGGCCTACTGGTACAGCATCCAGTGCACGTCCGGAGGGTGTCGGAGGGGGAGGGGCTCTAGGTAGAGGGATGTCCCCCCACAGACTGCCTTAGCTCCGTGATGAGCTGGGTCCTGGCATCCTGCCACCAAGTGGGTATCAACTCATGTTCTGGCACTGGAGGTGGAGGAGGAAGAGGCTGGAAGCCCGGGCAGCCTGGGTACTGCAAGTATTGCCAAGAAGGGTATTGCAATCCTGGATTATAATAAGGTGTGTACCCAGGGTATCCCAGCGACGGGTACTGAGGTGCTGACGGCGGGCCGCTCGGCAGCGGTGGTTGGGGGTCTGACCCCGGAAGACCGCCTGGAGGTTTGACTGGACCTACGGGGGGAGGTGCCAAAGGGCCACAAGGTGGCATGGGATCTGGAGGGCCCCCGACGGAGGAGGCTCCATAGACGGATCCCTGGTTGGCGACGGGCTCCTGTCCGGAGGCAGCAAAGACCTGGCGATGGGGGAATTTCCAGGAGGGACCCCAACGAAAGGTCAAAGAGTGATCCTGATGACAGGGACAAGGCAGGATCGGGTGGTGAATCCCTGGGTGAAGGACCCGAAGCGATGAAGAGTCTGTCTGCAGCACACTCCGTCCGGCGTTGGGGACCACACAGGAACCTGATGGGCAAGTGGAAGGGTCCGGGCAGGCGACAGAGGATCTGCCGTCCAACTTATCGGACCTAACTGGGCTAGAGGAAGCAGGAAGGCCGCTGCTAGGCTTATCGGTTAAGGCCACGCACCTGTCAAGGGGTGATTTATCGGCAGTGCTGGGTGGAGACGCAACAGAGACCTCAATAGAGGCTACCCCCAGCTGCCCGCTCACCTTGGCAGGAGGGGGATAAGGTGTCTGGCCCATAGAGGCAGACACGGTACCTGAAGTAGTACTCACATTTTTTCGAGCAGGCCTCCCGCATGGCGACGGACTCCTGTCCCAGCGCTTCTCCTTCTTCTTTATTCTCGAGGCCGGTGACGACGACCTTTCCCTCAACTCCTGGAGCTCCCTTCTCATTGATGCCAGCCGTCGGGTAAGGAGGTGGGCCTTGAAGGTCCGCTTGTGCATGGTCCTAGTGGCTTGATTAAAGGCCTGGCAGATAGCACTCGTCGGAGTTGTGCTTGGGGCCTAGACACAAGAGGCAGCGGGGAATGGTAGATCCCCATCTTGGGATTTGAGCTCCCTTGCCAGAGCACTTCTTTGGACGAGTCAACATACAATCGGTCGAATAAGTGAGGAAAAAAGTTATAATATGAAGAAAAACTTCAACCGATGCGTGGGCATTAGATCGCTGTTCTAACTCGCGAGCTGAATGAACTGAGGCGATAGCGGGAAAGAACTGGTGGGCGGGCGCAGTAGCGCCTCTTTTATAGTCGTGATGATGTCACGTCACCTGACGTCGAGGGCAGTCCCTGCTGATGATTGCTATCTACAAGTTTGCCGTTGGAACCCGAAGCCAGGGGGCACAGTCCTATATATGAAGACCTACTGCAGGAACCCTCCTGAAGTAAGAGCATCAAGATATGTGAAAAATCAGTATATATTCTGTTTCCATTATGTCAGGATGTTTTGTTATAAAGAGCACTACTGATTTTTCTGTTATGTACACACTTGGCTAATGGCAGAATAAAACCTAATTTGAAGGTAGGTAAAAATGTTCAAATCCCAGCCGAAACGTAATTTTGCAGAGTGACTGCAACATCACCTTTCGGTCAGATTTGAAAAATTTCACCCAAGTTGTTCATGAAGGTTGGGTCTTAAATAGGCCATGTTGAAAGTCTGGTGAAAAAATACTGAAAATCAGCGAAGTTATGAGTGAACGTTGAACTATTTCAACACTTTTCCATGACTTGGTCATCTTACCATATATTTTTCCACCATTTTCAACATAGTCTTCTTGTGATGCCACCTCATGAACCAGGTACAGTAGGTGAAAGTTTTCAGATCCTGCCTGAAAGGTGATTTTGCAGGGCACTTCAAAAATTACATTTTGGGATAGATTTGAAAAATGGCACATTCCTTGTTCATGAGGTTGGTCTCAAGGAGGACATGTTGGAGTCACAAGATGCCTAGATAGGGTTAGCAGCTCCTCTACTCCGCTCCCACCCATCTCGCCTAGTTTTGGCTAAAATGTACAGAATTTCATTTAATTTTTTCAATTCTACTACTACTACTACTACTGCACCTAGACTAACCCTTCTGGTGGCGACTTTTTCATATTTTACTGCAAACTCAGGATGTCTGCAACGCAGAGATGCGGCAAAGCTTGCCGTGTCACATTCCACCTCAGATACCGAAGAAAACTGCCAAGAAAACCAAAGGCCAGAACTCTAAATCCAGGCAGGCTTCTACTCCTACAGCGCTCGCTACCCCTCTTACAGAAGAAAAATTTCTACTTGAGCTTCAACCCATAAAAAAAGCATTGACAATGCTTACTACAGAGGTCGCATCAATGAGAAAGGATATTGGGGACATCACTCGGAGGATCGGAGACGTGGAAACTCGGTTCAGTTTGCTTGAAAAATGGCATGGAAAGATGGACCCGGAGATAATTTTCCTACATCAGAAGTTGCACAAAGCTGAATTTAAGCTGGAAGATTTGGAGGGCAGGAGCAGACACAACAATCTGGTTATCCTCGGGCCCCCTGAGGATGCTGAAGGTGCCACTCCTCTTCAATTTTCCCCAAAGCTACTGGAGAAACTTGCAGGCTTGTTGCCTAATGGACTGACGTACACTGTGCAGCGAGCACACAGGGCTCTGCGAACTAGACCTCCATCTAGCTCCCCACCTCGACCTTTCCTATTGAGGCTGCTCAATTTTCTCGACAATGCACATTCTGTATAAGCTTCTGGAAATACATATGATTTCATGGGAAGGCCATAGACTCCATATCTCTCAAGATTTACCTGCATCTGTTTGACAAAAATGGGCCATCTTCCACCCAATTGTCTCTAAGCTAATTCCCGCTGGCATCAGATTTTGGATGCTCTATCCAGCTCGCCTACAAGTTTGGGTTAAAGAAAGCTGGCACTCCTATGACTCACATGATCTAGCCCTGAGAAATCTCCAACAACTTCTACCAGATCTATTCACAGCTGACTGATCATGTCTTAAGGCGCTGGTCTTAACTCCCAGACCTTTGGGCTCATGTCTCCATCGGCGTTTCAATTTGGCTTTCTGGCTTGGCTCTATAGTGCAGGAATGCTTTGGCCATATCACTCGTTTATCAAGGAGACTGACACCTTGTTCTGAAACAAAGAACTGGTCTATACCTATGGATCCCCGGTTCCTCAACTGATTCTGGGCTTTCAGGAGTGATTTTATGGTCACTGGGACTTAAACATATGGTTAATTAATCCCCACCCAGGTACTGGTACACAAGCATCGGACAATTCGCCAGACCTTTTTCTCCGGGGGTTACTTGTTACCAGCGTTCAAATTCACCATTAATGCTAACAGTATATCCTTTTAGATTTTATTTCTAAATGTTAGAATTCCAGTTTGTGCTTACTATTTGGTATAAGGCTTGTACTCAATGAAGGGACACAGATCTCTGTTGGTTTAGGTTTCTATGCTGATCACCTTTGGATGGTGCTGTGTTCATTGTTGCCTTTTCCTGTTTAGTGTGGTTCTGGGATAAGGCAGATGTTGGGGGAGGGATATTTTGATGTTGCTGATCCCTGGTGGCCTCATAAGCTGAATTAAGGGGAGGAGTTCCTTTTTTGTATTGTTACTGGGGAGCATTTTATACTTCATGATGTTCAAAATTCTGTTAATTGGTCTCTATGCTCCCTGTTTTACGCTTGTTTACCGTGTTATTTAGAATCTACCTGTTTAACTTGTTACTCGAGTTTTCACTACAGTTATGCTGAAGTATCAACTGAAGATTTGGATGGGTATGGGGCTGGGTTATTGTTTGTATTTGGGGGTTTGGGGTATTATAAACGAGTTTTTGGTTAAACATGCAGCTGGGTGGGGGGTGGTTTCAGTTTTGGGTCTGTCTAAATTCCAGTTACTGTTTTATGCTTCTATTTTTTTGAAGGAGTGGGTGGGTTGAGGGGGAAGGGTACCAGAGGAGGATGTTTTTTTTCCAATGTGCTTCATCTTATTTTGCATGCCCTTACATTTGCCAGTCTGGTTATTGGTCCCACTTGGTCATATGATCATGGCAGGTTATAACTTTTGCACTTGAAATGTAAAAGGTACTCAATCCCCTACCAAACGGGCTAAGATGTTATTACACCTGCACAAACTTCAAACTGATGTGGCTTTTTTGCAAGAGACTCATCTACCTCCATCCCAGGTTCTCTTTTTTAGGCAATCCTGGGTGGGGCAGGTCTTTGGTGCGGGCTCTGATTCCTGCAAAAAGGGAGTTGCCATTCTCATAGTACGGAAGGTTCCCTTCCGACTCCTTCAGCAAGTAGTGGACCCTATTGTTCGGTCATTTAGAAATTATCTTGGGTGCTATATATGGTCCCATCACAGATGATCCACCATTTTTCACTTTATTAATGTCCGTTTTGGCCCCTTGGAACTCTCCTCTAATTCTCCTGGGGGTGGGGGGGATTGGAATATAGTTTTTTGTAACACTCTCGACAGGTCTGATAAGAACTGGCAGGATCTCTCACCTGGGCAATTGACCCTCTGGGAATTGATGGACTCTTTGGGCCTGTTAGACCCATGGAGAACATTAAATCCAGAAAGAAGGGAGTACTCATTTCACTCTCTCCCACACAATTCTTTTTCAGGGCTGAATTATTTCTTGCTTGGGGTGGAGCACCTTCCTGGAGTCCTTTCCTGTTATTATATAGCTAAAGTTGTCTTGGATCACCACCCTGTCCATATCTAAATTGCTTTTACTCCCTCGCTATAAAGAGACAAAGTATGGAGACTCAATAATCAGCTGCTTAAACAGGCAGACCTCATAAAATGCCTTCAATCCTTTATTACCTCCTTCATGAAACTGAATGCACTATCCATTTCTAAGTTTGATATATTATGGGGTGCCTTGAAGTGTGCTCTATGAAGTGAACTAATCCAGATAGCCACTAGGCGGAAGAAGCAGACCTCGGCTGCTCTCTCCTCTTTATTGGACCATATACGATCTTTGGGAGAGCGCATCTCGCAGGCCTCTCCTCCATCAGAATGGGAGCAATTAGAAAATCTTAGATTTCAGTATAATCCCTTATAATGAGAGAAAGCAGAGCATATGCTATTGTGCTCCAAGGTTAAATATTCTGACCAGGGGGAGAGGGCTAGAAAATTACTGGTCCTCCATTTACGCTCCCAGGCGATGGACAGGATAGTGTCCTCCATTCGTAGTGACTCAGGCCTTCTTCTTACTTCCCCATGGGAAACTGTCGACACATTTAAAATATTTTACCAACAGCTGTATGCTCCACCTTCCTCTCCCTTTAACCCTTACCTCTTCGACAACTTCCTCCGGGACATAGCTCTTCCCCAACTAGCTGATCCGCATGTCACCATACTGCAAGTCCCTTTGACTCCAGAAGAGATTTCCGAGGCAACTGACTCCATAGCATCGGACAAATCTCCTGGCCCTGATGGTTACTCAGCTAACTTTTGTAAGGCTTTTAAAACTGAATTAGTACCCATTCTCTTGGATACCTTCAATTATATCTTTAAGAATGGCATCTCTGATTTTCTTCCTCACAGAAACCACTACTGTAGTCCTTCCCATACCCGGTCGTGATCCCTTAATGGTTTCAAACTACAGGCCCATATCACTTATTAATGTGGATTTTGAAATTCTTGCTAAGGTATTGGCCTGTAGATTGGGTCAAGTCTGGGATTCGCTTATCAGTAGGGAACAGATTGGGTTCGTGAGTGGTAGACTCTCAGCTGACCATCTTAGGAAACTCGGACACCTTATTTCTGCATTCAGGAACTCCCCTATACCTGCAGCTTTGGTATCACTGGATGCAGAAAAAGCTTTTGATAGAGTTTCATGAGATTACTTGTTTGCTTTGTTACCCTTATATCGTATCCCTAAGGAGTTCATATGATGGACTAAGGTGCTCTACCTTTCCCTGACAGCCCAGATACTTTGCAATGGAGTCTTATCATCCCCATTTTCTCTCCATCAGGGTACCAGACAGGGCTGCCCCTTATCCCCCTACTTATTCAACTTGTTCCTGGAACCCTTGATCTGTAAGCTTAGCTCGTCCCCACAAATTCAGGGTATATCACTCAGCTCTACCGAGTACACGCTGTCTGCTTATGCAGATGATTTACTATTACACTTTTCTTCCCCTGCTACATCCCTGCACGCTGCCCTCCAACTAATTTTTCAATCTGGAGATATCTCCAGCTATAAACGGAACCTCACAAAAACTGAAGTCGTACCTCTTTATAGTCACATCCTTAAAACAGAGGTTGAGCACCTTGGTCTTGTACAGAAACAAGATAAGTTGAAGTATTTGTGGATCTTCCTTAGTACTTTATTCCACCAGATGAAAAAAATCCATTTGGATTAGGCATTGTCTTGTGTTAAAGCAGATTTTTGGGCCGTTGGTAGGGTTACCACCTTTTAAGAAGCCCAAAGTGGGACATTTCTTACTGAAACATGATTATTCGCAGGACAGTACGTAACCTTAACCGATGCAACACACTTGTTTTCTCTAAATAATCAGAATTACAACTAAGTGTTGTAGTTTTTTAGTTGTTTCTATTGTTTCTTATCCTTTTAAGGTATTTTAGTTAGAGTATTATAGTTTCATGCAACATTTAGAGGAAAGTTAGAAAATATTTTTTCTACTATAAAGTCAGGACATGTAATATTTTTCATGTTTTTTTGCAGGACACAACTGCCCAAATCAGGACAGGTGGTAACCCTAGCTGTTGGTCCTTACTACCCCTGTCTCTGTGGGGTTGCTTGAATATTATTAAAATGAACTTCTTACCCCGGTTGTTTACCCCTTACAGATGTTCAACTTTGCTTTAACGCAGTCCTGGTTTTACCAGGTGCACAGAACCCTTACCTCTTTCCTATGGAAAGTTAGGGCGGCCCACCGGACTTACCCACACTAATGCGTACTGAACAGGATGGTGGCCTACAGGCCCCTCATTTCTTTTTATACTATCTGGTGCTGCACCTTACCAGAATTTCCCATTGGGCTGGGCCACCAGTGGAAACTTCTCTGGCACCTTATACTCCACATTGATTGGAAATAGAATGTTCCCTGTGCTCTGCTCAAGGATTGGATATCCGGTCCCTCTTTTACCTCCCCAGGAAGAAAATTCCCCGTCCATTCAAGGACACTCCCCTAGAAGCATTCATTATTGCATACTTACAATTTTGCTCCTTAATAAAAATCTGCTCATACAGGGATATATCCCAACCTGTATTTAGGAATCCTAATCTTCAGATTGAGGGACGGACTCTTCCTAGAGGGTTTTGGCTGGACATGGGAGTGGATATAGCAAACGATCTCACCCATGACCAGAAACTTCTATCCTTCCAAGAGGCTTCTTCCCTATAACACTGGCCCAGCCCCTCTTGTTTTTGATACTTTCATCTATCCCACATGCTCCTACAACTTTTTGGCAATAGACTCTGGTCCAGCTCCCTAAAGTCTTTTGTTTTTCCTACTTTCTCCAATGCTCCCACTTCCCATTATAGCTCATATTATTACTGAACCCTGCAAGAACATCTGACATCCATTGAAGGGCCCAGGTTCTACTACTGGGATCGAGCTCTCCCAGTTCATAATCCCACAAGAAATTGGACCACTATCTAGAAGCACTTGTACAAATACATTACATGGGATGGATACTGATTCATGCAAGTTTAGGTCATTCACAATCTCTTTTTCACTCCAGTTAAATTGCATAGGATGGGCAGACTACCCACAGATTTGTATTCCAGATGTGGCAGAGAGCCTGGCACCTTGTTCCATATCTTGTAGTCCTGTGAGACTGTAGCCCCTTTCTGGGATTCAATTCAAAGCCACCTTGACCCCCTGCTGGGATTGTCTGATGCGTTCTCACCCGAAATATGTATTTTGGGCGAATATAACAACTCCCTCATTAGTAATCAGAAACCTCATATGGCCTTAATTGTGGCCTGTGCAAAAAAGGTCATTCTCCACCACTGGCTGGATCAACATCCACCCCAGCTCCTTGAGTGGTACAGGGAGATTTTATTTGCCCTACAGGCTGAGTGCCTTATAGCTAGTATATCAGGTAAGACTAACAAATATAAGACTATTTAGGAACCACTTTATGTGTTAACGGTATAAAAACTGTCTCACACTCATACTTGCTTCTTCGTTGACTGGCCTATACTGAGTCGGGACACTCAATCATGTTCCCTTTGACATCTTGGATTTGTACCTCCAGTGGCAGGATGGGTGGGTGTTGTTGGGGGAGGTGGTCGGGGTGGTGGGGTAGTTATCCTATCCATGTAATGCCCTGGATTGGACTATGGCTACTTTTATACTTACTTGTACTTCCAAGACCCGACTATTTCTTTTTGTTTTGTGATTGTCTTAATAAAGTTTATTCAATTTGAAAAAAAGGCCATGTTGAAAATTTAATATACAAATTTTGAAAAATGACAAAGTTATGAATAAAAGTTCATAACCCATTGAAATAAAACAAACCAGACTTACCTTATTTTCTCATATTGCATTCGCCAGTTCCCACAGTAAGATGTGTTCTCCATCGGAGAATGGATCTATGTCATGGAACATGTTCAGGTGATTGAGAGTGTGTATGGGGGCGGTGTAAGGTGGTGGGTGCTGAGTGGGGGGTTGGGGTAGGGTTGTTAGGGGGAGATTGGCTAGGGACTATTTCATTTTTTATTGGCTTACTTGAAGATGAGAATAGATCAATGGGGATGGTTTACTTTTTTTACAGCAGAACATTGCAGATACTGGGGACTGGGCATCCCAGTGTTGGGATACTTTTTGGCAGCACTGGGGTGAGCACCCTGGTACTGCCACCTATACTGGGGGAGGCGGGAGGGTGGGGTTAGAATAAAGCGTTACCAGGGTGGGCACTATGGTCTGCTAATATATTATATATTATATATTACAAACTTTGGGAAGGGGTTGGAAACCTAGGAGGGTGGGCAAGCTGTACCGGGGGTGGGGATCTCGGTCCGCTTTTATTATATGCATTAAGGTATCAGGGAAGACTGAAGGAGAGCTGGCTGAGTTGGGAGGGAATAAAATAAACATAGACAGAGCGATCCGAGAGAGAGAGAGAGAGAGAGAAAGAGAGAAAGATCACTGCCTCACTGCTGCCACACAAGCCAGCAGCATGTCTTCAACTGCAGCTGCAGATGTCAAGAAAATACCACTGTAGTCATACAGAGAACGTGGGTGAACAACTCCTCTCGCAAAGATGAGCACCCTGGATTTTGAGTTGCTCAGAAAAAGTACTTTTAGTGGTTCTCTTTTAAAAACAAACAACAGAATCTAGCTAAACAGGTCCCATTCACCTAGACTCAGAGGTTTGTGTTTTGAAAATACATAATTTTTACTTATTTCCAGTGTTTCGTAGTCTTAAAAACAAGATGGCGGCTGTCATGATTGCTATTTTTTCCTCAAGATTAATAAATCATGAACAATAAAGCCTCACAATCGATGTTTTTAATTGTATCAGAAGGTTAGCCAAAAACACTACTGAGCATGCTCAGAAAAAAATCTTTAAATCTTTATAACTCTGGAACCGTTTAAAATGTTTCTCACAAAACCTTAGAAAGGCACTACCTCAGTACAGGCCGCTTTTACCCTGTACATTTCGTGAAAAAATTCCATACCATATAGGCTGTAGGTGCGAGCCAAAAAAAAAAAAAAAAAAAAAAAAGGTGTATTGAGTAGAAGAAAAAATCTTCACTTTTCCAAATATCAACATTCTAGATCTCAGAAACCACACAAGACTCCATCGCAAAACTTTTCACATCTTGATTCTCTGCCAGCCAGATCATGCATGCAACATTTTTAGTTATTCCGTTGAATGCTGCCAAAGTTATTAAGGTGCAAAAATTGGAATTAAAATTGAGCGCTTTACTCATCCCTAACTATACTGGTGCTTCTCCGCCAGTACAGGTGTGGGTCTGCACTGGTCAAGATAAAACTATTTTAGAACCTACTTGCAAGATAGTACTATCTTGAAAAGCTGGGTATGTCACAGTGGAATACATGACCAATCTTCAAGACAGTACTATTATCTTGTAAAGATGTCACCATAACAAATTTATGAGTAAAAGTTCATAACCCATTAAAATAACACACTAGTAAAATCTTAGTGATTTTAGCATGCCTACAATCAACTGGAACTACCTAACAGGTAGCACTTAGCATGAGAATAACTTTTTATCATCAATTATATACTACCTGGGCCTTGAACAAATCGTGAGGGAACCAACCAGAGGAAGCAATATACTGATCTTCTAATAACTAATATAGAGAACAAAATCTCCAATCTCTCCATACAAGATCCATGAGGAAATAGCGACCACATGTCTATTTTTCTAAAAATGGTGTATGAATTCCAACCCTCCTGCAATCAATTACTACTAAAAAACTATGAAAAAGCTAACTCTGCTGAAATAAACTCTTAAATGAAGTTCAATGGAAAGATATAATACTGTCCCTCCAACTTGAAGAGGCCTGGAATTATTTAAAAACAACAATTCTAGAACTGAAAAAGATACACGTCCCTACAAAAAATAAATACAATAATAAAGGGAAAATCCCCTTATGGTTTAACGACTCCATAAAGAAACAAATAAAACGTAAAGAAAAACTATATGCTTCAATTAAAAAAATGCCCTAGCAATAAAAAAAAAGAAAACCCTAAGACAATGCTGGATAGCAGTCAAAGAACTGAAAAAATTAATCCAAATCTCCAAATGAAATTTAGAATTTAAAATAGCCCACTCTAGCGACTATCATAAGTCACTATAGGGTGCCAGTATAGTGCAGTGGTTTGAGGCTCTGAGCTGCAACTCTGGAGACCTGGGTTTGAATTCCATTTTTATACCTCAATGAAAAAGAGAGAACAATAGACTAACTGGCCCATTAATGATAAACTACTCCATAATTACATCTGATAAACAATCCACAGATGCATTTAATAACTACTTTTGCTCTGTCTTTTCCAAAAAAGAAGTACAGAAACCTCCCACTGATTGTATAAAAAAACTTCAAATTATCTAATCACTAGAACTGATACCAATAATGTACTAAAAACATTAAAAAAAACTACAAGTCCAGGTCCTGACCAAATAAACCCTAAATTTCTGATTGAAAGAGCTGATGCACTAACCCTCCCCATAACCATTATATTTAATAAATCTTTACGTGAAACCTCTGCCTCTTCTGACGGTCTTACAGCTACCGTAATACCAATTTTCAAAAAAGGTAACCGATCAATAACAGAACATTATCGTCCCATTAGCCTTATATCTGTTCCTTGTAAACTAATGGAGAAAATCATAAAATCCTTAACTGAAACAGAAATGCTATCCTTGAACATTCTAGATCCTTCTCAACATGGGTTTAAGCAGGGCCACTCATGCACATCTAATCTTCTTGCAACATCCCAGTGGATACAATTCTACTAGATTACAGTACAGCATTTGACAAGGAATCACATGCCAAATTAATAAACAAGTTACTTTAACTGGGATTCTCCCTAAATGTGGTTAAATGGGTAGATAGCTGGCTAAGAGGAAGATCCCAGAGAGTGAAAATAAACAGAACCTTGTCAAAGGTGGGGGAAGTGACCAGGGTGTCCCCTCAGGGTTCGGTCCTTGGACCTACACTTTTTAATATCTTCATCAGCGATATGCAAATTAGCTCATGCAATATATTATCAAAATTTGCAGATGATACAAAATTAAGGGGGTGGTCAACTGTTCCTCAAAGATGAGTGCACTCACAAAGGACCTTGCTACAATTGAATACTGGGCTTAAACTAATGGGATGCACCTCAACACAGAAAAATGCAGCGTCTTGCATCTTGGGAAATAATCCCAAACAGATGTATACTCTCAGCAACATCACCTTAAAAACATCTGACTACGAGAAAGATTTAGGCATTATAGTTAATAATAAGCTTTCATCAGTTGACCAATGTAGCAAAGTAGCAAATCTCTCCAACCCACTCCTCAGAAGGATAAATCGCACATTCATCTCAAAAACTGAAGAATATATAATTCCATTATACAGGTCACACATCAGACCCTACTCCGACTATGGGTCGCTCTTCTGCAGCCCATACCTGGCAAAAGATATTAGCAGGATTGAGCAGATACAGCGTAGAGCAACTAGGATGGTCCCTCACTTGGCTCACATAAACTATGCTGAAAGACTTCAGAAGACAGGCCTCCATTCCTTAGAACTAAGAAGTAGTAGAGGGGACCTCCTCTTATTATTTAAAATTTTACAGTCACCTACATTAATGCAACAATGGGGTATCACTTTCTCACAAAGAAAAATAGTATTTAGACTACATAATAGGCAACTAGAAGTCAGCAAAGCTAGGACCAGCAAGAGACTCAACTTCTACACCATTAGGGCTCCCAGATCACGGAATAGGCTCCTCCAAGAACTAGTGGACTATAATACCTTCAATACATTCAAAAAGAGATTAGATATCTGGCTCATACCCAACCACATCTAGGAATAATGACCCACAACTTTGGGGAACACACCCGATGGACCAAGGCCTACTTTTGTCCTATCTCACCAAATAACCAAGTAGTCATTTTAATACTAAGCCAGTCAGATAACAGCTTTAACACAACCCATTAAAACACACTAGTAATCGTAATACTAAGTCAGTCAGAGAGCTGCTTTAACACTGCTGATGACATCATAAAAGCAATGTGCAGCACAAAAGCCAGCATATGTGAGATGTTTTATAGACAGTGGCCCTGAACATACTAGGGAGCTTAAAACGGTTTAACTGCCTTAAATCGTTTTAAGCTCCCAGAACACTGTAATATTGTTACAACCGTGTTACAACCATACTAAAACCTGGCAAGCGATTCCACCTATGTATATTTTTCAGCGATCCCTTTCAGATCCCGATCACGGGTATCCTGCCATACACTGCGGCACCCATAATGCTTTGAGGAGGGTGCCGCAGTCATGCCTGGGAACCCGCTTGGGATAGCACAGCTGTCAAAATGCAGTGTGGACGCTCCGACAACCGTGATATGGACCAATTTATAAAACGTTCTTTAAAACATTTTAAATCAGTCCCATGTGTGTACAGGGCCTTAGATGCTTTCTACTTCGCATCTGTTTTGATTGTATTGACTTGTACCATATTGATTTGTACTATACTGATATGTATGGATTTTTGTTTTTCTTGTGCTGAGCCACTGATCAGAAAGGCACAATTACATTATGTACTTTTTTCTTTCTGTAACTTTTGATCCTGTCTATTATAAAACCACCTAAACAACTGTTATACAAATCAAATATGACATGGGTGAGAGTGAGATAACAGAAAATTCTTTCGCTCACTATACTTGACCTCTTCTGACCCCACTCGTGGCTTTGCCATTCGTGAGGTCAGAAGGTCAAGTGTAACTTGTGAAGTTATTTCTACTATCTCATGCTCACCTATGTCATATCCCATATACACTACATGGTTGGGACTTACCCTATTGGAAAAAACATTAGATATTCCCAATATCAATTTTTTTTGTTCAGGTTTATTGACCACCTTTGGTTCAAGGCACATGTATATGGTCTCCACATGTCACAGCATACAGATGGGTGCACAGTAATATTAAAAAAAAAGCCATTTTAACGGAGACAGAAATACATATATATCTTAAGGTAGCTATTTGAGTACTATAGGTCCTCTGATGTCCCTAACCACTTTCCAACTTCCTCTTTACAGTAGGTGTAGGTAGTTCATCTCTGAGTATATGTGGAACTCCCCACACATTTTGGGGTTATGAGAAAAAGTTTGGGTCCCTCTCTCCCATAGACAGTATCCATTTTAGCCACCTTGTTGAGAAGCTGGCCACACGCTGGTTAATTTGGAAGATCAATTGTTCCATCTTGTATATCTCCCTTGTCACCTCTATCCAGTTATGTAATGCTGGTGGGGGTGGCTGAGCCAGCGCCAGGTTATGGCTTTTTGGGCTGCTGCTGTCAGTACTTGCCATAAATGTGTGTTATTCTTCCCCTTTGCTCCATCTGGGAAAAGATACAACACTGCATGTTTCAGCTGTGGGGTGTGTCCAGGTTGAATAAACCTGATGTGGCCTCACCCACCTCCCTCCTGTTCTCCCCCAGCTTTGGGAAGATTCAAAAAATATGCGAGTGGTGCGCCGGAGTTTCTGAACAAGGTCTCCAGCATTCTTGTGTTGAGCGTGGTGCCCATTTCTCCTAGATACAGTAGTCTCCATATTTTATGGTAATTATATAGTAATTTTACTACTGATGAAACTACAATGCTTACCAACTACCTGCACTTACTTCCTGACAACTCACTGGGCTGAGAGGACCCCAATCCCAGCACTTTAGGTTACACCTACCCCCACCAAATCATGATATCGCTCCCACTTCCCTACTCCCTCAGATGCTCCCAAACTACCTTACTCCTTCCACCCAAGTTTGCAACCGCTCTTTCTCCTCACTTTGGAGAGCTGCCAAGTAGGGTGTTAACCTCTGACGCTGGCTAGCTGCTATACTACCAAAGCTGTTTAATGCTGTTGTACCCTGTAACTTACCTGTACCATATGTAACCTTGTCATCTATATTGTATTGTCTATGTAACTGACGTGGAACCTATAAATGGGCATCTACTCTCTGATGTAATCCAAGACCTCAAAAAATAAAAAAAATACTAAAATATTACAACAAAATAAGCAACCTATTCACAAAATATTACATATATAGACACAAAATATACACCTTACTACAGCTCTATTAACGTGTAACAACCACTTGAATAACACATCTAACAATCTACAAACCACACAACATACCTATATATAAACATAGAAACGTAGAAATTGTTGGCAGATAAGGACCGCCTGGCTCATCTAGTCTGCCCGTAAGCCCTTGTACTGGATTACTGCTTCCAACCCATCCACCTCTGTACCTCTATGGTTCCCCTATGCCTGTCCCAAGCATGCTTGAATCCATCCACAGTGCTCACTCCCACCACCTCCTGAGGCAGACCATTCCATGCGTCCACCACCCTCTCTGTGAAGAACTTCCTCACATTCTCTCTTAACCTCTGCCCTCAGCCCAGAGAAGTGCCAGCAAATGGGACAGCACCTTAGTACCCAGAATGTTCTTCTGAAGACTGCTGCACCACAGCCAGAGCACTGCACCACTCCCTGCATTATCCTGCGCTTGCTGATAGTCCTTTTTTTTTTTCTTTTTTTCTCTCTCTCCCTGTCTCACTCTCCTTCTGTAGGGACTTACAGCTTCTCTCTCCTCCTCTTGTATGTGTCCTTGTGGACCTAGCTGCTAGCTATTCCCTTTGTAATTCTGCCTATAGATCAGTGAGGCTATTGCTTGTGATGTGCTGCCTAACTGTTCCTGCGTCTTTAAGTAGGTGTGGCCTGGCCTTCCACTATAAAGGTGGAGCACATGGGGGTGGGTCATTCCTTTGAAACTCAGTGTCTGCAAAAACAGTCAGGTTAAAAAAAAAAAAAAAAAAAGACTTTCTTCTGTAAACTACAAGGCAAAAACACAGCTCTAGTTTAACTTACCAGCAAACAGATTCTCCTAGTCCTGCTCACACAAAATGGGGAATCCCACTGAACGTCAGTTAGGAACACATTTGAACTTTAAACCTCTCTAATCCCCTGCTGAAATGCGATACCTGCACTTAAAGTACAGCTCTAGACAATTGCAAACACTCACAATCTTACTAGCAAACATATTCTCCTAGTCCTGCTCACACAAAATGGGGAATCTCACATTACAGTACTAAAATCTCCTCTAAGTAGAACACCTGCAATAAAGAAGCAGACCTGTAAAGAAGCAGACCTGTAAAAAAGTGTCCCTAATCTATACTGCACAAGATCAGTCCAAACAGCCACAGACCAGCTGAAATCAAATTAGACTTGTGAAATAAACTGTCCTGACCTAATATGTGCTCAACCAACTCCGCCCCCAAAAAAAATCACTTGCAACAAATCGGAATGCGCTCGATCACTGGAGCAGTGTCTGGGTGCTGTGTCAGGGCAGTCAGCTCTAAATCAGAATGCTACACAGAGAAGCAGACATGGCACTCCTACCCACTTGCATTGCTGTGGAAAAGTAGAGGCACAGTCCACCGAGTGATTTTACATATACAGTCAGTTTATTTAAACTGAAAAACAGGAACCACAAAATGCAAAGGACTTCATGCAGTGCTAAAAGTGAACAAAGGCAAACATGTCAAAGAATGCCCAGGCCCTTCACTCTTTAGAGCGGCCTCCATGCTGCTCCTCTCCAGAATGCCACTCTTACCCACCGCTCACAACTGCAGACTGCTCCAACACAGCACCGGACTGCCGCTCCTGACCACAATAACTGCCGACCTGACCTTGGAAAATGCACAACTGCATGCCATTCCACCATCCTGAACATGCACTAAGGAACAGCATACCAAAACCACGCCTTCTTTTATAGAAGGCCATTACACTAAGGAAACCTTTAAGGGCCAAAACAGGACAGCCCTACAAACAACACTACACTATGGAAAAACACTAAGGACACTCTATGAGAGGGATAACACTACACTACAGAAACATAATACACTGAAAACACACTGAAGAAGTTGGGCACAACAAACAGCATACATATGTTATATCACAACAGACCAAGCTAATATCCTTTCCCTGGCTTCAGGGATCAGAGGTACCTGTCATTACTACTTTGTCAGCTTGGAGTAGTTAGATTTTTGGCTCCCCCTAGCAGTCCCAAGACCTCATCTGTTCTGGGCATTGGGTAGGCTTCTGACTCCGTGTAGCTGTTAAGTCTGCAGTAGTCAATGTAGAACCTTGTGGCCCCATCCTTTTGGGGGATTAGCACCACAGGAGAGGCCTAGGGCTACTGGACTCCTGTATCACTCCGAGAGCCAGCATTTTTTTAAGCTTTCCTTCAATGGCTTGCTTAACTTTCTCTGGAACCCTGTAGGATGTCAGCTTCAGAGAAGTTTGCATTCCTGTGGCCACGTGGTGCTTGCCCAGTGAGGTGTATGCACGTTTCCCTGTGAACATTCCTCCAAATGTCTGCAGCACCCCACCTATCTCACTTGCTTGAGCTGGTGGCAGCCACTCAGAAAGTGATGGCATTCATGGAGAATTCTCTCTTGGCTTCGTCCAGGAGATCCGCTAAGGGATCAGCATCCTTTCCTTCATGTGGGTGGTTACACATGGTCAGTATGATTTCTTATTTGTCATGGAATCGGTTCATTATATTTAAATGGTACACTATTTGCCTGCACCTCCTATCAGGCAGCTCCACCTCGTAATTTACCTTCCTAGTCACAAAGTACAAGCCCTCCTGTGCTGCTACCATTTTTTTAAATATCGTATGGGGTAAGTACCATCCACACTTTCTGATCTTGTACTCCTTGGCTCTAGCTCTATGGTCATACCATGTCTACTGTCTCTGCTGCGCAATGGCTAGGTGCTCCTGAGTGAGCACTTTTAGCTCCTTAAGCCATGTCCTGACATTCAGGAGGTACTCTGCAATAGATGACCCTTGGAGAGCAAGCTCACCCTCCCGTTCATCCCTGAGCAGATCTAAGGGCCCCTTCACCCTGTGGCCAAGCAGAAGATTGAAGGGGGAGAACCCTGTAGACTCCTGTGGGACCTCAATGTATGCAAACAAGAGATGAGGTTAGTACTTGTCTCACTCCCTCTCACGTCGATCAGCGAATCCCTTAATATGGTCTTCAGAATGGTGTTAAATCACTTGACCAAGCAGTTAGTGTCAGGTGGTATATAGAGGCTCTGAGTTACCACACTCCACACTCCTCCCACAGACTGGTCATAAGGGCAGACATAAAACTGGTGCCCTGGTCTGACAAAATCTCCTGAGGAATTCCCATGCAACTAAATATCCCCAGAGGTTCATCAGACACCTTCCCCAACTCTATGGAGGACATGGCGACAGCCTCTGGGTACCTGGTTGAATAATTTACTATGACCGGTATGTACCACCTGTGTGATTTGGGGTGATTAGCAGCCCCACAAGGTCCACAGCCACCCTCTTAAAAGGGTCATCGGTTATAGGCAGGGGAATCAAAGCTACTTTAGCCTTGTCCCCATTCTTTACCACCCACTGGCACTACAGACAAGTTCAGCAGAAATTAGCCACATCTCTGAATATATTGGGTCAATAAAAATCATTTGTAAGCCGCCTTTTTGCATGGTTGATGTACAGGTGTCCAGAAAAATAGATGTCGAGAGTTAGTCAAGAGGTGCTTTTGGTATTCTCAAGGGACTACCACATGCCGAATCACCCCGTCCTCTGGTCCTCCATTAAGCACCCACTCTCTGTACAGGAACTTATTTGCCCAGTAAGCTTTCTTTTTACCTCCTATCAACACCAGCTGGTAGTTCCCTCAGTTTCTAAAGGGATGGATCAAGTCACTGAGCTCTATCAAGCTCCTTATGCCTGATCTTCCCACACTCCTTCTGTAGGAGACCTGCCCACAGCAGGGGTTTCCGCAGTTTGCAGCTACGGATCTGAACTGCTGCTCCAAGTCAGTCCTATGAACACACCGGCAGCTTCCTTGGATGCTGAGGAAGAGGATGCTTCTTGCGTGTTGCCCCCTCTCTGTCCTCAGAAGCCTGCCTTCTGGTTGACTACGGGTAGTGACACATAAAACAACAAGAACCCGGGAATATAAAAAAACAAAAGAGAATGCAAACTAAAAACAGTTAATGAAGATTACATAAAGAAGAACCTCCCTAGACTAGGAAGAACTTATTTAACCTCTAGACTACAATCTAAACGATCTAGTGCAGCTGGTCAGGAAACCCAAGAGACAGGCTGCCATTCTCCATGTTGCACTCACTAACTCAGAAATGATAGGTGACGTGTGGGTTTAGGAACCACTGGTGACAAGTGACCATAACACCCTGCTATGAAAATCATTATCCATAATCCCATCCTCAGGGAGATCACGTCCAACTCCCACCTCCTGTATCCCCTGGCAGCCTTCCCAGCTCAGAAAGACCTGAGCCACTGGTAATAAGACCTGTGACTCCCCAAATCTTCAAAAATGGCCCAGCAGAATATGTTCCATATTGAGATCCTGCCACTGAGACAGAGACCCTACTGTCTCTCAATCCCTGAGCTACTATCCTATTCACTAAGACAGGGTGCAAAAGCAAAGTGGAGATAGTGCGGACTGTATTCAGTGAACAGGCCACTAGCTGCAGGATACCTCCTTAATTATCCCCTCCTCCGGCACCCTGCCTCTTTGCAAGGTTTTTAGGACAGTCACAGGACACAAGCCCTAGTTTCATGTGAATCTAACACCTCTGTTTATTTATTTAAAAAAAATCACCAGGAAGGATACACTGACCTGCTAAAATCTTATTTCCATATGGGATCCTGGGATGGAGGGAAGTGGAGACGGATCAGCCATATACAGCAATACAGCATATTAGATGCACATAATCATAAACACTGTAAGGCAAATCAGTGCAACATTTACATGTAGTGAATAAAACCGAGTTCTGACAGGCAGGGGGAGACTACTCAGAGGTATAATCTGGGGATGAAGGGAGCACAATGGCCAAAGCAAAACCAGCTTTTGGGGGGGGGGTTCAAGAGGTAGAGGGTCATAGACACTTGCAGGCAGGAGTAGAAAAGTCATGAACCAGACTGAAGGGAGAAAGCAGAAGAGGCAGAGTAGATTACAGGGGAAAGGAGGGGACCACAGTTTAGGATAGGGATATGGGAAAGCAGATTGACCAGCAGTAAATTTCCTAGAAGGAACAGAGAGAAAGAATGGGAATTATTACTGCGGAAAGGGTAAGAGGATGAAGGGGGAGACAACAGTAAGGATGAAAAGTATGAGGGAAAGGAACCAAACCAGAATGTGGATATAAAGAAGACACAATGGGAAAGGCGCCTGACATCAAGAGAGGGGAGTGAAAGAGCAGAGCAAGGCTAAATGACAAAAAGAGTGAAAGCAGGGGTCCAGTTTCCATTCCCCTGGCTCTTTAATTTTGGGACCAGTAGTCTTTACTTTGGGTTCAGGCTGGTTTCCCTTAGGTCACCCCTCCCCCTCCTGTGGTCCTCTTCAAACCACATACAGTCCCTCCTCCATTGTTTCCAAGCAGAGTTTAGGGTATGCTGGCCACACAGAAATCAGCCCTTTCAGCTGCCTCCTTCATGGAACTACATGCTCTAACCAGCAACCACACACATAGGTCATCTGACACATCTACTGTATGTCTCGTCATTTATAATCCCTCTTTCCTGGCACAGTTCCTACAGCTGCCCCAGAGTATATTTTTTATATGAGGCAGACATAATGCCTTCTAGACTGCAAAAAACTTTTCAGAACTCAATAAAACATGAAGTGTAAAAAATATGCCTCTGTATATGGTCTGTGACTGGAGAGGAAACCTTTCTATTGGCAATGTGTTTCACCATGTGGCAAATGCCTACCCCCTTTCAGAGTTCCTGCTTCCAGACACCTAGCATTTCAGGAAAAGCACACTGCTTAGAAAACCTTTGATGCTTGTTTGTGAACAGTTATCTTACTGCCGCGTCATCAATTTGTGACAAACGTTTGGCACACTGTCACTGGTCTGTCACAAATTCACACACAAGAGCGACCAGACATCTGGATGGTTACTTGCATTTCAATGCTGCTATTACCTGTCTGACTACTATGGTACCTTGATCTGGTTCTAGTCTCACCACTGGCCACTGCTTACCCAGTGAAGGGCCTTACTTCTGACAACAAAATCAACTTTTGAGTTACTCATAGGAAACTCTCATCCACTGTTATCAGACACAGGCTACATTCATAACTGTCAGTCATGTTCTGCAGTAGCAGATCACCATTTTGCTCAACAGAAAGATTACCTGCCAATAAAACACAGCACAGTCACAGAGAATATTAAACATATAAATAAGTCATATATTTACACTACTAAATTACAAAATATACAGTACAATTCAAAAGGGGTAAAATACACTACAAAATGCAAACTAAAAACATTAACAGAAAGGTTACAGAAAGAAGAATCTCTTTAGGCCTTAGACTACAATCTAAAAGATCTAGTGCAGCTTGTCAGGAACCCAAGAGACAGGCTGCCATTCTCCATGTGGTCCTCACAAACTCAGAAATGGTAGGTGGAATGCAGGTTGGGGAACCACAGGGGACAAGTGACCATAACACCATATGATTTGAACAGGCCCTGGGTACTAGTATACACTTGTCAAAGGCTGAGGTTCTGGATTGCAGATGAGAAGACTTTGATCAGACGAGGGAACTAGTCAACAGTAAGTTGGCTGAAGTGGACAAAATCAGGGGGTGGAGGAGAGGAAGGGAGAAATAAAAGAGACCATTATTGAGGCAACCAAACAATACTTGAGAACACTGTTACAAGGAACGTGCACAGGGTCTATCGGCACTCAGAGAACATGGGAACAGTTTATAGCTTAACCAATGTATCGTGTTTAATTCAAATCACCAATTACAGCAAGTTAATACTTTTCAAGCAGCATACACAGGTACTGGGGTAGTCAAAATGTCAGTGTTCTTCATGGCTCATTTGCCCAATTCATATACTGGTATCTCCGTTTTGACAGTGCTACAAACTGCTGACGCCAATGAGAATTCAATTCAGCTTAGAACATCGCAGAGCAAAGAATGCTTCCACTAGCTCCCCAAGCTAGGAGCAGCTACTAGGAGCAAGTGTGATGCCAGCCAGCATCATGGATATGCTGACGTTTCAAAGTGGGAAATGTCAGCACGTCCATGACACTGGTGGGCATCACACCTGCTCCTAGTAGCTGCTCCTAGCCTGGGGAGCCTGTGGAAGTGTTCTCTGCTCTGCAATGTTCTAAGTCAACTTGAACTCTGACTGGTGTCAGCAGTTTGTAGCACTATCATAACAGACACACCAGTATACAGATTAGGCAAATAAGCCATGAAGAGCACTGAAATTCTGACTACCTGTGTACGCTGCTCAGAAAGTTTTCACTTGCTGTACTTAGTAATCTGAATTAAATACTATAAATTTGGTAAGCTATAAACTGTTCCCATGTTATCTGAGTGCTGACAGACCCTGTGCACGTTCCTTGTGACAGACTTTATGCATGATTACTTCCCTTATATTAAGCACCAGGTTATCATTTCTAGGGGACATTTTGAATTGTCCAGATGAGAAGAACAAAACTTTGTTAAAACTAATGCTTGAGAATAGTTACCAAGGGTAATAGGGACAACAGACCAATCTAGTTCTCTAAGAAGGTCAGGGAGGAAGAGAGGGTAAAAAAAGGGCCTTCATTAGCTACAAGGAAAAACACGGGGATGAGGAATGGAGCAAATATCAGGTAAAGATGAAGGAGGCCAAGGTGGTCAAGGCTGCAAAAGCAGACAGATGCATTCTGCGGAGGGGGGTCAAGGGAAGGGAAGACAAGACAGATCTTCAGGTACAGCAGGAGGGAAACGGGGAGATGAGAGAAGGAATTGTTAGGATGATGGAGGGAAACCAGTTAACAAAGAAGGATAAGAAGGCAGCCATTCTAAATGACTACACTTCTGTTCTATATTCAGATTGGAGGATAGAGGGCCTCGGCTGGAAAGTGGCATAAAGGTTGCTGCTGCAAGGGAGATCAGAAATGGGACAGGTGATAATTTCAGGAGAAAGAGTAAGAAAAGGCATGCTGCCTGAAAATAGATGAGGCTTGATGGGATGCATCCGTGGATGCTCAGTGAACTGGCACCAGAACTGACTAAACCCCTGGTAGAGTATTCAAGAGCTCACTACAGTCGGGGGTGGTTCCAAATGACTGGAGGACAGCAGATGTGGTGCCACTCGGCAAGGAAGGGAACAGGGAAGCCCATCAATCTTGCGTACACCTCCACTGTACATAAACTGATGGGAGACTCTAGTCAAAGAGGACTTGCTGGACTACCTGGAGATAAATGGGCTCCAGGACAGTAAGCAGCAAAAGTCTGTGGTAGAGAGATCTTGTCAGACCAACCTAATTGTATTCTTTGACTGAGTAACAATGACAGTGAACAAGGGACAAGCAGTAAATTCACTCTACTTTGAGTTTAGCAAGGCATTTGACTCAGTGCCACAGAGAAGGTTGTTGAAGAAATTAGAGGATCTGGGACCAGCAAAGAACCTAGCTAGATGGGTGGGAAGTTTGGTACAGGAAAACAGTGAAGGGTGGGGGTAAGCAGGATCAAATCATGGGAAAAGGAGGTCATGAGTAGGGTAGCACATATGTCTGTCCTGCAACCAGTTCTTTTCAAAATGTTCATCAGTGACTTAAGAGAAAGAATACACGGCAAGATGTGTCTCTTTGCAAATGACACTAAGCTATGTAGCAATTTAGACTGTTAGAAGGGGGTAAGGGAGTTGCAAAGGGATCTGTAAAGATTAGAGGGGCAGTCCAAGTTCTGGATGATGAAGTTCAGTGTTAAACAGTGCAAGGTGATCCACAAAGGGAACAAGAACTCCAGGAAGAAATACTGGATGGAAGGGGTAAAGCTGGCCACTACTTCAGAGTAAAGGGACCTGGAGGTCATCATAAGAGACTCCCTAAAACAAATCACACAATGTACCAAGTCCTACAGCAAGGCAACACAAATGAATGTTGGGGTACATTGGAAGGGTTTTGATAGAATTAGGAAAGAGGTAATACTATCTCTCCATAGCTCACTGGTGAGACCCCATCTGGAATACTGTGTCCAATTCAGGAGTTCTCACTGGAAGAAAGACAGAGAAAGGCTGAAGACAGTGGAGTGCAGAGTAACCAAAATTGCTTCAAGGCCGACTGGGCAGACTTATGAGGATTGGCTCAGAACACTGAACACGTACTCGCTGGTGGCCAAAAGGGAGAATGGCAACATGGTAAATTGTGTGGCACTATTTAGCAGAAATGGCAGGCTGAAAACAAGAGGACATGAGTATAAGCTGATGGGGTTGGGTGGGGATTCAGGAGGGATGTGAAAAAGTTTTACTTTATGGAGAGAGAGGTTGAGCCATGCAACAACATGCCGGCAATCTATCTTAAACCCAGCTCTGGACTGTTTCCCTCTCTTTGGAGCCAAACTGCCACTAAGGCCTGAGCCCAATGAACAGCACACTCCCTTTCTTGCACTTGACATCTCTATGCTCTGCTGCCCAACTGAGTCTGCCTCAGTCTGAACTGTGGTGCAAGTTTAACCCTCTCAAGGCGTCTGGTCTGTCCATTTATCAGTCATCCTGTCAGCCACAATGGTCAGCCTCCCTTTGCCAATTCTCTCCTGGAGCTGGCCCAAATCACTTCACAGTGTAATACCCATATGCAGACAAGGTTGTTTATTGACTGTTTACCTACAACAAACACCAGTCACTTATATTATTTGAAAAAGCTCCCAAAATTGCAGGGGCTCCTTAAAAGGGAAGGTCCCCTCAGCCTTTTATTCTGTTTACCTGTGTAGTTGGTAGGCATGAGCAATGACTGCCTCTACTGCACCCTCCTAAATTTCATCAGGATTTAAATGTAAATGAAGGTACTCAAGCCTGGTGTGAAAACCTGCTTGACCCTGCAAAGGTCATGACCCAATTCATGTAAGGCATCCTGGAACGTATGATGTTACAGTGCTACAGCCTGCAGCAGTTTATACTGTATTAGTGCTGTTGCTGTCCTCTGCAATCCCTATGTTCTCGTCTATGCTGGCCATGAAACTTTTCAAGGCACTTAGGTTTCTGTAGTTTAAAATACATCTGAGTTAGAAAGAAATGCTTTTAGAGAATACAGGGACTTCACAAGGATGGTAACAGAACTGGATAAGAGTATAACTTCTGCTGGCTTGTGCATGTATGCATCATCAATTCCCAGAATGTCTTCTTGAGTGGGGTTATGACCTTTGCAATGGAGACAAACAGCTTTTCACACCAGGGCAAAACAAAGTGAAGCAACCTCATTTAGATTGAAATCAGGGGGATGCAAGAGAGAGAATTACTGTTCATGCCTACGAACTACACAGGTACATAGAAAACAGGTCGAGGAGACTTTCCCTTTAAAAGCAGAGGTCGTATCCAAACAGCCCCTTTAATATGATAATGATGATACATAGATACATAGATACATAGACAGTGTCGGCAGATAAGGGCCTATGGCCCACCTAGTCTGCCCATTTGAGCTTGTAAGTTCAGTTTGTTTTCCTAGAAGTCTATTTCCCCTTACCCCTGACCTCTAGAATTCCTTTATGTCTATCCCATGCATTCTTAAATCCCGTGATTGTTTCAGCCCCACCACTTCCCTCTGGCAGGGTGTTCCACTTGTCCACCACCCGTTCTGTGAAGAAATTCTTTCTCATGTTTCTCTGAATTGTCCTCCCTCCAACTTCATCCCATGCCCTCTAGTCCTGAAACATCTTTTTCGCTTAAAAATAGTGTTTTCCTGCACCCTGTTCCTCCCTGTAAGATACTTGTATGTCTCTATCATATCCCCTCTCTCCCTCCTCTCCTCCAGGGAGTACATGTTCAGTTCCTTCAACCTGTCTTCATAGGACTTGTGATGCAACCCATGCACCATCTTTGTTGCCCTCCTCTGAACCTTCTCTACCCTGTCTATGTCCTTACGTAGGTATGGTCTCCAGAACTGTACACAATGCTTCTGGAAACACAATGCTTCTGGATCTACTCCCATAAAGAGTAACCTGCCATCACAGAGGTCCATTGTAGTAGCCCTGGACTACAGCCCTTTTAAAACAAAGGTCTGACCTGTGAGATTCTGTT
The DNA here is from genome assembly GCA_016271365.2 of Neoceratodus forsteri. Classification (NCBI taxonomy): domain Eukaryota; kingdom Metazoa; phylum Chordata; order Ceratodontiformes; family Ceratodontidae; genus Neoceratodus; species Neoceratodus forsteri. The sequence goes on from CM028133.1 coordinate 785,371,967, forward strand.
CAGCTCAAAACCATTTTTGATGACATTTTAACCTTTTCTAACCACCTGATGAATGTCTGAATTATTCCCCAACTAGGCCATGTACTTATGTTACAGATCTATGTCTGTATCATACCTTGTCACAACTACTGCCATCCAAATACCTTTCTGTATCAATATTATATAAAAGATAAGAAGTATAACAAATGGAACTCTACTAGGAACACAAATTAAAATTCTCAATAAGGTTGTTGCCATTTATTTTCAACAAAGAGCTCTGTTTTTGTTTTTGCACTTTTGGATAGTCCCATTCAAGGTTTTAAATTTCCGAGCCAGTCTAGCCTTGACTCAATAACTTGTGGAAACGCTGACCATTCTGAATGACTGACCTCAAAGGAACCACATGCTCTATCTTATGTAACTACCTACGCTATGCAGAAACAGGATGTCAACAAATGTAATACAGTAGTGGACTTCAGGGGATATTTTCCTGTCATTTAAAGCCTTGGTCATCATGACACCATGCCCAACCACAACAGATGTGGAATCTTTACGGAGCCAACATTTTCCCAAGGGATGATAAAGTTCAATGAAATAAAATGAATGGCATCAAAGATGACCACATAGAACGCACTTCACAGGCAGTTGTTTAAAGTGTATGGAGGAGCAGGTTAATTCCTCTCGGTATCTGAGTAACAAGGTGGTAGTACCATGACTGGATGTACAGTAAGCCCCTGCTCATCTAAAATTTAGTTTCACTGACTAAATCCACACTAAGATAAGGGGATCAGATCTACTGTATTTACGTGGGGGTAAACAGAGTGATAAAGTCTAGTTAGACAGCCCTTTGTTAAAAAAAAAATTCCAGTAAAAAGGAAATGTTTTCTCATAACCAAGCAAACCACTGAGTGTTAAAAGGCATCAGAAAATCAATTTGGTAACCAAATGGGTTCCTCTGCCTCTCACCTTTTGATTAAAATGTTCCATGATTTGAGACTGATGCAGAACACAATGCTAGTATGATTCTACTTTAAAAAAAAAAAAAATTAAATTCTTTGTGCCTCCAGTCAACAGTCACTTGGACATCTCTCCAGCATGGGCACTCAAGCGTGATGCCTCTACCGCCCTTCGTGCTCTTCACCCGGCTGAGGAATCGGGTGCTGGGTCCTCCCCCCGTGCTGCCAACGTTAAGCAGGACCACAGAGAGTCAAGCCAGGATCCGAGCCGGCACTGGGCGTGTGGACTTAGCCTACTCGCCCTGCCTTTGCCTCTCAAACAGCCTGGGTATTCCTCCTTGGTATTCTGCCCCATGGAACTTGGACATGCAATGATGTCCGGGCACTACATGCTGATGTTCACCGTAGCTCTGACCCCATATTCGCGAGCGCCACTATGCTGTGTGCCCCCTGTCGCCAGAGGCCGCCCTTGAGTGACGCATCCCCTGAAGCCCACCCCGGGAAGGGACAGCAGTCCTCTGGATGCTCGATCTGTTCCCTCCCTGCTGACCTCGATGGCCTAAGTCCATTCCCGAACCTGGGTTGCTGGCATGGCGTGAGATATAGCATCCAGCACCTCAATCCTGAGCGCCACCAGGCCAATGTGACTCTACTTGATATTAGTTAAGTCTTCTGTCATAATGACCACAGAATTGTGTTTTTAACATAGTTTTATCACCCACTGATGGTGGGCTTGGTGGCGGTTATATCAACCATCCATGCTCTATTCCACCTCCAGCTGTCAGGGATTGTACTGGGTGGCAGTTTTTTTTTTTTTTTTCCTTAGTCTGCCCGAAAACCTTCCCCTGAGGATGCCAGTATGAAGACCAGAAGTCCAGGCTGAAGATGTGGATTTATCCTTGTGCTTATCCCGGTGATTGTGTTTTCCATTTGACATCTCCTTGTGAGAAGCCGAAAACGTTGAAGCCCCTGAGATCATGGAGGAGGAGGTACTTTTACCCTGGATCTCTTTCTCCTTCGCTAATAATTTCTTTTCAAGCAAGAAGCTTTTCAGGGACTTCTGGCAGCAAATTCTGGTCCTTTGGTTAAAGTTCAAGCAGTGCTGGCAGGCCTCTGTATTATGGTCGGAGCCTAGGCAGAAGAGGTAGGGCTGGGGAGAAAGTCTCTTTTATACCATTGGCTTACGTCAGGGGGCGGTCCCCCGCTACAGACTGCTAGCTAGAAGTTTTCTATGGGGTCCTGGTGCCTGCTGGCTTCAGTCCTTATGGTGTGCCCTGCTGCAAGAGCTCCCCCTCGAAGTGAGATCTCATGTAACTCTGTCTGCCACTCACTAGATGTACCACACCCCCAGGCTCCGATGTCCGGGCGGTGGCTGAACTTATCACAGTAGTTTGGTTACACTGTTTGGACAATGTGAGTCTGTGGGTATGGTTTCACTGTCCAGTGCCAGGTTTTGCATTTCATCAACATAAATTATTGGTCTGCCCAAGCCATGGTGTTTGTACGAAAAAACTTGGTTTATAACTGTGGTGTACCAAATGACATGCCATGTCAGGACTGGCAGGATATGTAACCACACCCCTAAGAAGTCTTCAGTCCTGCCTGTGATAAAAAAGAACATTGCTATGTTAACATTGAGGGGCTTTCCAAACTGACTGCCGAGGTCCAGGTGCAAAAATCACTACTTTAAGCATAAAACTGCTCCTTGGGCCTCAGAGATGCTATCTACAGCCATCTCCCCCTTTATAACTAAAATTGTGTCCTATTATCCCCAATCCCTAGATTGTGAAACCATGCTCAGACTCAATTTCTTTCATCAGCCACAGTGGATAATAACAGTGTAAGAAATCAGAATAGTATAAGCAATCGGCCTGTATAATACATGCCAGCAAATACCATTATACCAAGCACAATCCCTGTCTGGTATGGAAAAATACCATTTAAACCTGTTTATTTTTTCTATTCCAAAATGATGAGGACAATCCCTGTCTGAACTACCACCACTCTGCTGAATGGGTCTAACACTGCTTATTTTGACCGGGCAGCCCACTTTGGGATCATATGCCAAGCTAAGGACACACAATGAGCTGTAGGATGAAGCAGGGCAAGAGAGACTGACTGTCAATAATTTAAAAATTCCTCAACTTAACCGAGGCACCAGGCTGGAAGGAATACAGATCCATTAGAACATATTTCACCCCATTTGAGTGGCAGATTAGTTCTCACTCAGGCTACAAGGAGGCTGACTGAAAAATCTGGGCAGGTAGGTTATTCAAATAAAAGAGTCACAAAACTGACATGCTTAAATTTAAGGGTGCTGCCCATAACACAGGCAGCTCAAACTGGCTGAATTACTAAAAATAGCTATACAAAACAATAAATGAATAGTCCGAAAAAAATAAGAAGAGCTCTATCAAACAGTTGTTTCCTCTTCCAAGTGGTACAAAGAACTGAGATATCAAGACGGTGCAATGCTGGGTAACAAAAATGATTCCGGGCCAGCAGGACATGTCCTATGAGGAGCAACTTAACATGTATCCACTGGAGACCAGATGGGAGAGGGGAGATATGACCGAGATCTTCAAAGTCCTAAAAGGAATTAACAGGGTGAACTATGGGGAACCATTTAACTTGAATACCAGTTTGCAGTCAAGTGGTCCTGAGTGGAAGCTACTAGGAGGGGCATTCAGGAGGGATGTGAGACCATAGAACAGGCTGCCAGCTGAGGTGGGGGTGCAAAAACTGTTAGTGGTGTTACACATGGCTAGAACAGTATGAAGTGTACAGTGGTTGCTCAGGGCATCAGAGTCAGAGAGGAAAATGGAAGGGGTGGTGGGGAGGGCTAGAACCTTGGAGGAACAGTAGACCCCAGGACTAAATAAGGAACCTAGGCAGAGTGAATAGACTTTTGGTTGTTTTCTGCCATCATTGTCTATGTTTCTATGTATGATATTTGGCAAATGGAATTTTCATGAGCTCAGGGATCCACGTGTGTACTAGTAGAGTGTACCACTCAATCCCCAGGTAATGGTGCACACTGTCCATATGTAACTATAATTTACAAAATGGGTAGGGAATTTACTACATCCTGATTGTCCAAGAGGGTCTGGAACCCAGAGACTTACGGAAGAAAACCACCAGAATTAGAACCCTTCCGGCAAGTAGGGCGCAGCCCACCTTCATATTCATGTCTCCCAGAATTTTTTTTAAGCTTCTGGCATCCATGTTTCTAAGGTTAAATACCTTACTACCCCTAACTTGTCTTAATATTAAAACTGCATAGTACAAAATGTCTATGAAACTCCCCACCCCAGCCCCTATGTAATAAGCATCTATACTAATGAAAAAACTGAACTCGCTCATCTTTTTTTTTTTTCTCTCATTTATTTTGTTTCATGGGCCTCCAAGCCTGCTCTTCAGTTGGACTTGTAGCCAGCATCTTCACTGTGTCTCCTGCAGTCCAACCAAGTGACCCCCCCCAACTGAGCGACCTCCCCCAACCAAGCACCAACTCCCAACAAATGCAATTAACTGCCAGCCTGTCCAGCTGATACATCCACTAAGCATATCTGTTCTTTTTTTTTCACTCTGTTAGCAGCTGGCCGCACTGCATTCACTCTCACTAACTGTTCTGGCTGCCAGCTACATCACTCTGTCTCACTCATACTCGCTCTCCGGACTGAAACCCCCCCAATCCCACTCAACTGCTGTCCGTCCATCTCCCTGTCTGTCTATTTGACAAATCTTCAGAGTGCTGAAAAGGAAACAGTCTGCCAGCAGCCAGCTGCATAGCGCTCTCTCTCACTCGCTGTGCTGGCAGCCAGTCACACACCTCTCACTCTCGCTCCAAGCTCTCACTCCTTCTCCTGCTGCACCAGCAGCCGGCAACATATCGCTACCCATTACTTGTTGTACTGGTGACCGACTGCATCTTAAAAATAATATGAATAATGATAAACTACAAATAAAAAAAATAAAAAAATAAAAACAATAGCCACTACAGAAAGAGGAACTGAACAGAAAACAGCACCACACAGTGGTAGACATACATAACAGCAACACACAATGCCTAAAACAGGCACTATTTTTTTCAGAAAAAAAGAAATGCTGTTTTTTTTTTTCCCTAATTGTTTTGTTTTCTAAATTAAATCTTTTGGCAAAGGGACCCTTCTTATAAGCATAATACAACACTCCAGGGTGGTGGCAGTCATGGGTTAATGCACTTCCAGGTGCTGAAGGCATGCCGCGCAAGCACCTCGTGCCTCACTATACACCTGGGCATGCATTAACTCACTACAACCACCGCCCTGTCCTGCCTTATTGCTTACATGTTCTCTGCTTCTAGGCTTCTGTAGCAGTGTCTGTTCATTCCTGTGGCATACATTCATTTCTATGGCAGAATGCAGTCCTGGCACGGCCTGAAATATCATGTGATGGCATCAATGACATCACATGCTGAGCTCAACAGGTTTTAAGCTTAAAGAAGGAGGAGCCATGACCCAGGCGTGCAGGAGGTGAACCGCAGATGGCGGTAGGTAGCCCAGTGGGCTACAAGGATGCCTGATGCTTGTGTCCAGGAGGCCAGTGGCAGCAGGCTTCTTGGCACCAAGAGAGATGCAGAGTGGTGTCCAGGCGTGCAGGAGGTGAACTGCAGATGGCAGTAGGTAGCCCAGTGGGCTACAAGGACGCCCGATGCTTGTGTCCAGGAGGCTGGTGGCAGCAGGCTTCTTGGCACTGAGAGAGGTGCAGAGTGGTGTCCAGGCGTGCAGGAGGTGAACTGCAGATGGCCGTAGGTAGCCCAGTGGGCTACAACCTGTGCCCCAGTAAATATACTTCTGCTATTTGACCATATTCACATTCTGATACATGTTTACTGCAGCTAATATTCTTGTTGGTGTATTCAGTACTGTGTAATCTTTATCCTGAGTTGGTTTCAGGCTTGAGCCTAGCTTATTCTAACCCGAGTGGGCCTGGCTGAGTATATTTTTTACAACCACTGTTGACTAGTTGACTGCAATTAATCGTGGTGGGAATTGACTGCAATCTACTGAATAATTTCTGCCTGTCTAGCTATCATGTCTCTGCAACTTTAGTCAGGAAATGTCTCTATTAGCTTGTTAATGCATTGTGCTCACTAGCTATCTCTCCTAGCCTCGCCTCCAGTGAGGTTTACTACCACGGAACCTGGTAATCCTTCCAGTAGCTGGTGGTGTGCTTCTACATAAGGGGGGGTTGTCTACTGACCCTTGTTGTGGAGGTGCCTGTAAGACAGACCTCCACAAACTGGGTGCTCCTCTGGGGCCCACTTGGACAGCTTGGGGGGTCTGGTGGGCAAGCACCACTTGGTTGTCTCCTCAGGGCCTTCCTAGTGTTTGACAAAATAGCCCCCCTGGCTTCTGGTAAGCCTTGACCTGTCTACCTGACCTGTCCACAATATCTTCTCCCTTCCGTGCCTCGGTTAGTCCCAGGGACAGGTTCTTTATGACATGGGGGTTCCTAAGCTCCTCAGAGAGGGTGCTAAGCCCTCCCCATTTATCAGTGCCCTCATCACTGGCCTTCTCACTGACTTATGCCTCCCTCTACTTATTGTTGATTGCTCCCCTTCCTCGGGGGGCCCCTGGGTTACACTTGAACAGTATGAGGAGCATGACTTCACCTTCTCCAATCTAATAGCCTGTGGCAGACAGCCCCTCTGGCATATCTACTGCCTTGACCTCAGGTGCTTTCTGTATCCTGCCATAGTGGTCAGGCATCCTGCTCGCAAGCCTTCAGCTGGTGGTGGTTCTCCCCCTATAAGGCATCTCTTCTGGCTTCTCCTGGTGACACTAGCCCTGGCTGGAGACATTGAGCTTAACCCTGGTCCTGCTTATCAAGCCTCCTCATTTCCGTGGGCTGGCCGTCAGGCAAGGGGATGAAAATAGCTCACCTCTACATCCGCAGCCTCCTGTCCAATCTGGCTGAACTCTCTGCCTGGGTCACTCACTACAAGCCTAACATCCTTGGTATTATCGAGACTTGACTGAAACCTTCCACCCCTGACTCGGCCTGTGCGCTTCCTGGCCTTGATCTCATTAGGCAAGATCAGCCTGGGAAAAAGCGTGGGGGTGGTATCTTGGTCTACTACAAGAGGCACCTAAACCTGTCTGTTGTAGCCCACCAACAGCCCTTACTGTCTTCTTGTGAGCTGCTTCACACAGTCCTATTACTCAGAAACACTAAGAAGCTGCACATCATGTGTATGTACAATCCCCCAAAGGGTGGTCTGTTGGAATTATCCTACCTCCTTGATACTGTTGGTGCTAAGATTGGGGGATAATGAGCTAATGATCTTGGGAGATCTTAATTTAAACTGGCTTGGAGGGAACACCAAGCTGTATGAACCTCTGCTTGCTGGCCTCTCCTTGTCTCAACTTATTCAGGAGCCCACTAGATGGTCTACCACTGGTAGTACTAGCTCCCTCCTGGACTGGGTCCTGTCCAATAGACCTGAGCGGATCAGCTCCGCTGGTACCCTTACTGACTCTATCTCCGAATACACACCCGTGTACTGCGTATGGTAGATCTTTTCCCAGAAAATTCCTCACAGAATCATCCAAGTAAGTGATTTCTCCAGGTTTGACATGGGGTCCTTCCATGAGGATCTGAGGCTTACGAACTGGTCTGCAGTACTAAATGCTCAGGACTCTTCCACTGCTGTTACTCATTTTCTCAGCACCTTCGGGGCACTGCAGGACAAGCATGCCCCTCTTATCAGGCGGAAGGTAAGGGAGTCTGCCACTACGTGGCTGCATGGGAGTCTCCTAGCCCTCATGAGGGCTAGAGAGAAGTGCTGGGCCAACTTCAAGGTCACGACGGACCAGGCCATATTTCAGCAATATAGGAGGCTCAAGAACGAATGCAAAAAAGCAATCAGGGCTGCCAAAAGTTAATACTGCAAAACTGCCTTACTAAACTCAGCTAAGGATCCTAGGAATTTCTGTAGGAACATTAAAAATATAGTAAGTGGTTCCTCCAACTGTGGGGCCTCTGATATGCTCATAGATGGATCTGATTGCAACAATCCACTAACCATCGCCAATGCATTCAACTCCCACTTCTTGGATCTGTCTGCCTTCACCTCCCTATTCTCCACTGGTGGGAGTGATATTCGTGTCCCGGCCTCTGCCCTGCAGTCCGCCCCCATCTCCAATACATTACTCTACTTCAGGGCTGTGATGACACAGGGGAGACAGAGACTTCTCTCTGGTCTCTCCCCTCACTCTAGTGCTGGCCACAATAGCATGGAACCTAAGCTCCTCCATCTTGGTGCCTCTTATATTGCCTCCCCAGTGGCCCATATCTTCAACATGTCCCTAGCCTCTGCAGTTATCCCCGACCTCTGGAAGGTGGTGAGGATTGTCCCTGTTCTCAAATTGGGCAACCCAAAGATCCTCGACAACTACCAACCGATAGCCATCTTGTCAGTTATCAGTAAGTTTCTGAAGAAAGTTGTGGCTGGGCAACTCACGGAGTATATTCAGGCCCATAAGCTACTGTCTTTTACACAGCATGGCTTTCGCAAAGGGCACAGTACGTCCTCCGCCCTTGTCACTGTCTCCTCTGGGATCAGGACAGCTATGGACTAGGTGTAAGCTCTCAGGCGCCATCTTCATTGACCTATCTAAGGCCTTTGGCCTAGCTGACCATGTCTTACTTTGCTCTCAACATCGGTCCCTTGGTCTGTCCCCACCTGTCCTAAGATGGTTCACTAATTACCTCCAGGGAAGACAGCAACTTACTAAATTCAGTAAGGTCCTCTCGGCCACAACTCCTGTGACCTCTGGTGCCCCCCAGGATTCAGTCCTAGGGCCCCTTCTCTTCTCTATCTTTGTCAATGATCTCCCCTCTACGTCTTCCAACTGTAACTCTATCATATACGCGGATGACCTGGTTATCCTCACCCATTCCCGTGACAGTGGGGTCATCAACCACCAACTGAGTGAGGACTTCAGGAATATCCAGTCCTGGATAACGACCCACAAGCTGGTCCTCAACCTTAAAAAACTCAGGCCATGCTTTTTGGGTCCCTGGCCAAGATAAAGGCCTCCCCTGCCCCACTGAGCATTACTGGTATTGCTGTCCTAATCACGAACTCCATTAAATACATTGGGGTGACACTTGACCCCCAGCTTGACCTTGGGCATCATATCCAAAATGTATGCAGAGCTGTCAACAGCAAACTGGGCCTGGCCTACAGAGCAAAGAACAATCTTACTTCTGCTGCTCGCCTTGCACTGGTCAGAGGTGCATTTCTCCCTTCTCTCTGCTATGGACTCATCCTGTTTGCACACACCTCCAAAGTTCACCTCTCTAGGTGGAACTTTGCCTATAATAACATTTGCCACTTTGCACTTGCTGCCCCTCACCTTACCCACCACTGTGACCTGTATAACAAACTTGACTGGCTCTCCCCACCCAACAACATGAATTCTGTCTTGGGCAGCTTCACAGACAAGGTTCTCAGAACTGGCACCCCCCCAAGGACTGGCTGAGCTCCTCAAACCGGCTGCCTCTTCTTCTTACTCCCTTAGGTCATTGGGCCCTGCTGTTCTCAAAGTTCCTGCCACTCGAACACAAATGGGGGACAGGGATTTTGCTTCATGTGCCCCCAGAGTATGGAACTCCTTTCTCACCCAGGTCCGCTCCTCCCCCTCCCACTTATGCCTTCACAGCTCCCTGTGGAATTACCTGAAGCTCTCCTCTGCGTGTGGTTGTCCAAACCACCATAACTAACCTTGGTCCCCTGCACTGGACTTACATGTCCTTCTTTTGGTACCCTTGTGCAGGCCCTGCTGATGAATCCTGCCTGCTTGGGTTCTGCTCTGTATATAATGTATTTACTCTCTATTTCAGGCGATGCTTTGACTGCGGCTCTGCTTTTGGGGCTCTGAGCTGTATAGAATTGTATAATACACTGTTCATAGCCTTGGTGACTCTATGTACATATTTTGTTCCTATTCTAACTGTTTACTGACTGCTTGTGTTATGTTCATCTGGTTCTACCTGATTCTATGCAATGCCTAAGTTGTATAATTTTGTCATCTGTCTGAACTTGTATTTCATTGTACTCTCCCGGGTCGTACCTGAAAATAGACAAATGTTTTGTCTAGTGTACTTTCCTGGTCAACAAAAGCGAAATAATAATAATAAGGCACTACACTAAAACTGTATACTGAAGTGAAAAAAATCACCAAGCACACAGAATTCCATGGCACTACATACTATATGCTCTGCGTCACAGTTCACGTCCTGCGGAAAATTTCATGGCCATGAAACTAAGGAATTCCAGAGGCCCTGGTAATGATTCCCTATTGACAATATGGAGTGACACTGAAAAGAGTACCATGGAATTGTAAGGTCCCAGTCATGGTACTGTTTCACCCAGGATTCAGTCATGGCCATTAACTGCAGCTGGGCTTCTGCAATCAGTGCTTGAAGATCACATGTTTTTTTTCACCCAGGCTGGCATTTGTGCACACTGCTTTCCATGCATTAATATTCCCCCCCCGTTTTTGGATTCTGCATCCTACGGTGGTTTGCTGCCCTGCCAGAATCCTCTGAATTACAACATAGCTTGGACTCTGTCTTGTGCCTGCCCCATACTACTTCCAACCACCCTCGCTTCCTGCCCAGTCTTTTCTTGTCCTGGTGTGGGGTATGTTGCTCCCACAATGAAACTGCATTGAGTTCTATGCCATTCTGCAGCCCTCCCCTTGTCTAGTTTAAATTCTAACTAATGAACTCCTCCAGCTTTTTCCCAAATGCCCTTGTGTCCCCCTCTGGGCAAATTCATTTTTTTCATTGCATGCTGGGTCTTACCTTTCCATAGGGTTCTCCAGTCCTGAACAAACTCAAAACCCTGCTCCCCATACCATCCCTATCAGGAACATGTTATTATCTAAGATCCCCATCTAGCTTAACTTGTGCATGGTGCCAACAGCACTTCTAAGAAGGCTACCGAGTCGACAAACTCCTCAAAATAATACTCCAGACCTCTAAAGCTATTCTTAACAACTTCCACACTGCATCCCTCAGATCCTTGGTTCCACGATGGATCACAGTGTCTGGCTTCCCTTCCCCGCTCCCCACCCCCAGTTGAGGTCTGAAACCGAGGCAGGATCTTCTCTGCTCTGTTGGTGGCATACCACCTTCCTCCTTCTAGTTTCAATGATCTCTAACGGCCTCCCCATTCCTCCAACTATTAAAGAAAGCTTAAAAACATTACATTTACATTGATTATGTTTTCATTCTATTGTTTTCTAGTTTTTTTTTGTTTGTTTTGTTTTTTACACTTTCCTCTGCTGTTGGTCTGCTAAATACTGTAGATAATGTATCAATTATCTTGATGTAATAATAACATGACAAATTAACCATTTAGCACAATGCAGAAAAGCGGCAGCTAAGGCTAATAAGATGCTGGGGTGTACTGCCAGAGGAATCACGTCCAGGAGAGGGGAGGTCATCCTGACACTGTACAGGTCATTGGTGAGGGCACACCTGGAGTACTGAGTGCAGTTCTGGCACCCTACTTAACTAGCGATGTTAAATTGCTGGAGGAGGTCAATCACAGAGCAACCAGGATCATCCTCGGTATGGAGGACAAACCCTACGAGGAGAGACTGGGGGCACTCAACATGTACTCCCTGGAGGAACGGAGGGATAGAGGGGACAGGATAGAAACCTTCAAATATATGAAAGGCAAAAATAAAGAAGATACAGAGGGAAGATTAAGGTGAGGGAAGGACACTAGGTGGTACAATCTAAAGTTGGAGGGTGGTAGATTCAGAAGGGAAATGAGAAAGCACTATTACATGGAGAGAGTGGTGACAGGGAGAAACGCACTGCCTGAGGAGGTGATATCCTTGAAGATCATGGGCAGTTTTAAGAGGGGATGGGACAAAGTCAGGGGGAAGGTCACCAATGAGACACTGGGGGGAGAGGTAACAGCTAGTATGAGCTTGAAATTGGATATGCAGGTAGGAGAGGGAGGAGTAGCTGCAGTGTAACAGACTGTTAGCTGCACATTTGAGCAGACTAGACAGCCCATCAGGCCTGTATCTGCTGGCATTCTTCATATGTTTGAATGTAATTATTTCACAGAGTCTTTCAAAATGTATGTGGCTCTCTTATACTAATTATACAATTGCTGTTTGTAACATCAGTCTGCTGTCATGGTGATGTCATAAATAAAGGCACTGTGAGGTTAAAAGGGGACAGGCAGATGTTTTTAAATGTGTTCTACACAGACTTTTTACATGGACTACCAAGATGTGCTGTGTATCTTGGAAAGGAACATAGAAAATGAAAAAAATTACAAGTACAGTACACGTCAGTTAAAGGGGATGATCGGTTAAAGGGGATGACTGTCTGGGCACCGATTTTTTTGCCATGTTATCCAATGGACTTAATCACCTTTTAATTGAGATGCATTAGCCGCTTAATTGGGATGATTATCACCACCTGGCAGAGCTCTCAGCAGTGTTCTCTGCTAATTAAACAGTTACCACCCAATTAATTTTTGAATAAAACTGAGGTGCATCCAAACAATTAGTGTTGCCTGTTTGTTTTGTTACTGAGATGGCGCCCGTTAAGCGCATTGACCTCCTGCTTTATGAGAAAATTAAAGTGTGGAAAGCCTTCAGCTTTCAAACTCCTCCCTGTTCAAGGACGCAACGCAATTTGGGATTTCGAACAGCCAAGCAGGCAGAATAAGCCTGAACCGGGAGTGCCTTCAAGCAGAATGGCAGCTTAACATAAATCCAAGCCGAAAACAGAAGAGAGAAGGTAAAGACAATTCAGTTGAGGAAGGGTTGCTTGCATGGTTCAATCATGCAATCAGCCGTGGAGCAAGATTGACCAGGCCGATTCTCAAAAGCAAGGCAAAGGAAATTGCAAAGCATCTGCAACACAATGCTTTTGAAGCTACTGACGGCTGGCTGACTAGGTGGAAGTGTAGAAGCAGTATTGTGTGGAAAAAGGAGCAAAGGGAGCTTCTCGATGCAGACATTACTGCTGCCACAGAATGGAATAAGTCGGTGCTCCCAGGGCTCCTGTCTGAGTACCCAGCCGTAAACATTTTTAATGAAGATGAAACGGGACCTTTCTATTGTGGGTACCCAGACAGGGGCCATATCCACAGAATGGCCGAGCTCATTGGTGGAAAGAAATTTAAAGATCATATTTCCCTGCTTTGCTGCACCAACATGTCCGGAACTGAGAAACTCCCTCTGTTGGTGATAGGGAAGAGTAAGAGACCTAGATGTTTGCCCAAAGATTTCGCTACTCTCCCTGTCACTTACCAGAGCTCGGTTAATGCCTGGATGACTTCAGCTATCTTTCACGAGTGGTTGTCAGCCTGGAACAGTAAGTTGCAGTGGCATCGCATAAAAGTCCTCTTATTCATGGACAATTGCAGTGCACATCCCAGTTCAATAGCAGACAAGTTCTGCTACATAAAAATCGTGTTCCTGCCCCTGAATACAATGAGCTTGATATAATCCCTTGACATGGGGGTAATTAAGAACTTCAAGGGACATTACATGTCTCTTTTTTCCAGCCATGTGGTGGTCACTATTGACAGTTGTTCCTCTGCCTTGGCCAATGAAATCGCAAAGTCGGTCAATCTGCTGGATGCAGTTTTCATGATGGCCAAGGCATGGACCACTGTCAAAGAAAGCATGGTTGCAAACTGCTTTCGAAAAGCAGGCTTCAGGTTTCCAGAAGATGACCCCACCCCCACAGTTTACCTGAAGAATCTGACGTTTCCATGGATCCCCTGGCAGATGTAACCGTACTAAGTGGAATGACAGCAGCAGAGTTTCAGGCGTTCGTCTTGGTAGACAATGAGGAAACAACTGAGGGTGATCTTTCAATTAGTGACATCTGTGACACTCTCAAAGAAAACCCAGAGACCCCAGTAAATGATGTGGAAACCACTGATGATGATGAAGACCCTGCTCCCATCCCAGTCACCAATGCGGAAGCACTTCTACACGCAAGCTCCCTGCATGACTGGTGTCTTCTGCACAATAAAATCGACTACTGGGAGCACATCTTTGAGCTGGAGACCCTGGTGCACCAACAGACTGCCGCAGATGCCAAACAAACAAAAATAATGGATTACTTCCGTGTGATGCCAGAACAAACAAGTAGCAACCCAAAAACAAGTCCTGAGCTGGAGAGAAGCCTGGAGAGAGATAAGTGTATTTTAATGACTTCCTACGAAGTACTGGCCAGTTTAATAAAGATGCCATTTTACTAACCTCAAACAAACACACAAGTTCAAAAAAGAGCTGTAATCACCGAGTGTGTTACCTTTCAATATCAGTGTGTAAAGTGTGTATTGAGTGTCTGTGTGCATGGGCGGGGGGCAGAAAACGTTAATGCAGATACCGCCATAGCACAAAATAGCAGCTTCTTTTAAATGGGACGGCCACTTAAAGGGGACGATTAGGTGTCCATGGAGGCGTCCCCTTTAAGCGGCTTCTACTGTATTCTCCAGTAAGCTGTAACAGCTGAAACATAGAGGGTAATGTATGGGCAGCCATACACAGCAAGTCTGTGTCTGCATTGACAGTTTTTTATGGCAACCAGGAATCTCAACAGCAAAGCTCGAGAGGTTCACTGGATGCCATAGAAAGCTTGAGATGGACACACAGGCTTGTCTGTGTATGGATGCACATACATTATCTTCCATAGAGTATGGGCATCCATGCTTGTCTATTTCAGACACTCTGGTTCATTTCAGTGAATTGGAGGTTGGGGAGGAGGCACTTGAGGGTCGGGGCTGACTCAGATTACTGATTCAATAGGCTGCATCTTTTTCTTTTTCTTTAAATCTACATTTTTTGCCCCGGTATTTCTAGAGCTAGCAGGTGGTTTGCTTAAGCCCCTCCCTTCATGGGGCTTGCTTCTCGTCCTGGTCAGCGACCCCATCACCAGAAACACCATCGGCACTGTCAAGGAGCCTGCCAGCTCCTATTTCTCCCCTCCTCTGCTGCAGTGGCACACGCATGTCATGATACACAGTGCTCTCCCTATTCTTGCCGCTCTCCACCTGCACTAAACTTAGGCCTCCACCCGGGGGTAGCTGTGCGGTGGGAGCGACAAAGTCCCTCCCCAGGAAAGGAGAGCTGCCTTACGGCTGCTCAATTCAACTCCCCTCTCCCACCCCCCAGATGACACAGGCTTGTTCCCGAACCCATGTCGCTGGCGTAGCATGAGGTGTGGCATCCAGCGCCTCAACCCTTAGTGCCACCGATGGCTGGTGCAGCTTTTTTCTGTAAGTTCAAGTTAAAAAAAAAAAAACAGTTTCCAGCTCATCTGGATAATAGCTATGTGGCAGAATTCTAAGTTGTTGTGCTGCAGTAGTGACATCACTACTGCAGTACACCAGCATACTGATATCAATACTGCAGCACAGCAAGCATATTTCAGGCATGGAATTCCATGCATAACAGGATTCCACCATATTCTATATCAAGTTCAAGTTATTACCACACATGTATATAAATAATATTTTGTTACATGTAAAAAGGGAGACATACAGTACAACAGACAAGACCGTTAAAATATTCCACCACAAGACAAGATTAAAACAAGCATTTGTCAATGCCGAACGTTCGCTTGCAGGTATTTGCAGTGCTGTTTGGCATGTATGGTGCTTTACCCTAATGCCCTGTGCGATTGCTGGTATTTGCACAATAAATTGTCAGCATGATCTTTTTGTTACACCCATTGTGCGCTACACAGGCGGAAACACGTTTTGGGCAGGATGTGAAAAATGACAGCTGTACTGCTCATAAGGAAGTGTGGTAAAATGGCAATGCTGAAAATCTGGAGTGGAAATATTGAAAATTTGCAAAGCTAGGAGCGTGCGTGGGAACTGTGCAATGCACGCTCGTAAAACAGTCATTGTTAGGAATTTTTTCACCAAATTGTCAACACTGGCATTTTAAAACCTCTGCTAATGAACAGTGACACTGTGATTTTCTTAATGTGTCCCATACACTGAGTTCACACAGCGACTGTGCCATTGTGCACTACATGGGCGGAAACACGTTTTGGGCAAGATGTGAAAAATGACAGCTGAAGTGCTCATAAGGAGGTGTGGTAAAATGGCAATGTTGAAAATGTGGAGTGAAAATATTGAAAATTCACAAACTTACGAGCGTGCATAGGAACTACGCAATGAACACTCGTAAAACAGTCATTTCTAGGAATTTTGTCACCAAATTTTCAACACAGCCATTTTAAGACCTCTGCTCATGAACAGTGTCACTGTGATTTTCTTAATGTGTCCCATACATTGAGTTCGCACACGGACTGCGCCATTGTGCGCTACATGGGCGGAAACACGTTTTGGGCAGGATGTGAAAAATGACAGCTGTACTGCTCATGAGGAGGTGTGGTAAAATGGCAATGTTGAAAATCTGGAGTGAAATATTGAAATTCGCAAACCCTCTGACGATCTTTGAAGACGCAATACAACACTGCCTTCGTAAACAATTCATTTTAGGAATTTTTCACCAAATTTTCAACATTGCCATTTTAAAACCTCTGCTAATGAACAGTGTCACTGTGATTTTCTTACTGTGTCCCATACATTGATTTTGCACACCGACTGCGCCATTTGCTACTACATGGGCGGAAACACGCTTTGGGCAGGATGTGAAAATGACAGCTGTACTGCTCATAAGGAGGTGTGGTAAAATGGCAATGTTGAAAATCTGGAGTGAAAATATTGGAAAATCGCAAACTTACAAGCGTGCGTACGAACTATACAACGCATGCTCGTAAAACAGTCATTTTTAGGAATTTTTGCACCAAATTTTCAACATGGGGTTTTTGGGACCCCTTCTCATGAAAGATGTCACTGTCATGGGGCTATTCAGGCCCGAAAGGTGATTTCGTGCAGTGGCTGCGCAGTGACTGCGAAATCACCCTTCGAGCCCGAATAACGCCATGACAGTGACATCATTCATGAGAAGGGGTCCCAAAAACCCCATGTTGAAAATCTGGTGCAAAAATTCCCCAAAATGCCTGAGATGTGCAATAAAGTTGAAACCCCCCTATCTAGCCCATTATACAGCTTACCGGCATTTCCTCAGTTTGCAGTCGCCTTTGAAGAATGCAGGCGTGTTCCGTCCACCAAGATCGTCGCTGGCCGGAGTCCGGAGGTAAGTATGGGGTGAGGGGGTGGGAAGGCTGGGGCACAGTGGGTGGGTGTGGGTTGTGGGAGGGGCTGGGAGGCGCGCGCGGAACCGTTTTATTTACAGGTTTAAAAAAAAAAAACGATGTGGGGCGTTTGCCACACTGGGGTGGGCTCCCAGCGTGGCAGAAAGATGGCTGGGGTGCCGAGGAGCCGATGGGGATTGGGCACCCCGCCGGCAAACCACGCGGGGGCCGAGAGCGGCGGGGAATTGGGCACCCCGCTGACAAGCGAACATTTGCCATGCTGGGGTGGGCTCCAGCGTGGCAGCAGGATGGTTTGGGAGGGTCAGAGCCGATGGGGATTGGGCACCCCATCGGCAACATCGCTTGCTGACGCCGCGGTGGGCTCCAGCCGTGGCACCAAAGCTCTGGGGGCGTGACGCGCGCGAGGGGGAGCGCGTGACGCGAGGGGGGGACGGCGTGACACGGTGCTCAGTATGGCAGCAGTGCTTTGCTTTGAAGCAGAGGAACACAGCAGTCATACAGCGCTCCTGCACCCATTGGTGCAGGACCACCACGCCTGCTCAAGGGAGCAGTGCATTGGATGGGAGAGGCACACCTCCAAAGTGTGCTACTCTCCCAAAACGTTCCTTGCGCATGCGTGCAAGCGAATGTAAAAAGAGACTGAAGGATACCAGCATCTATAGCACACAAATAAAATACCTACTCTTTAATAGCTACTTCCTAAGATAATTCTTTCTTTCTACATAGCAAAAAACATATTGTGCAAATTTTGCTAGTGCAAACATTACCGATTCATGTGTAGACCTGAATATACTCAAGGTTTTAGACCAAGAGTCTACTCCTTCTACTTTGTCCCTCACTGACCAAATCCAATTTTCCCTTGGTTTATCAAACACGGGACATTCAAAGATCACGTGAGGGGTCTCCCACTTACAGTTTTCGTTACAATAACACGGAACCGATAATGGTACACTACCTGTCCTGCAGTTTACACCTGGGTTAACCTGTTCCATCTGCAACCTACATATTGCCTTTCTTTGAATTATGTTATCACATAGAAACATAGATTTTGACGGCAGATAAGGACCGCTTGGCCCACCTAGTCTGCCCATTTCCCTACCTAGAGGATAAGCTGCAGATCCTATTTAACTAACAGCCTATTTCTTCCTAACCCCCACAAAAATTGCCTTATGTCTGTCCCATGCATTCTTGAATTCTCCCACAGTTTTAGATCCCACAACCTCCTCAGGAAGGCTGTTCCATGCGTCCACCACCCTCTCTGTGAAAAAATACTTCCTCACATTGCCCCTGAGCCGTCCCCCTCTGTCTTCAAATTGTGTCCCCTTGTTCTTGCACATCTCTTTTTCTGAAAGATGCTACCCTCTTGGACTTTGTTGATTCCACTGAGGTACTTAAATGTTTCTATCATGTCACCCTCTCCCTCCTTTCCTCGAGGGTATACATATTAAGCTCCTTTAGCCTCTCCTCGTATGGCTTCTCTTGTAGACCCTGCACCATTTTAGTTGCCCTCCTCTCAACTGCCTCCATCCTATCTATGTCCTTGCGGAGATTGGGTCTCCAGAACTGGATGCAGTACTCCAGATGGGGTCTCACGAACTGTCTGTACAGAGGGATAACAACTTCCTGTTTTCTGCTGGTGATACCTCTCCCTATACATCCCACTATCCCCCCAGCCCTCCCTACTGCCTTCTCACATTGCTTGCCAACCTTAAGGTCATCTGATATGATTACCCCCAGGACTCTTTCCATTTTTGTTGTTGTTACTACCTCCCCCCCATTGTGTAATCTTCACCTGGGTTTTTGTTTCCCAGGTGCATTACTTTGCACTTCTTTGCACTGAATCCAAGCTGCCATACTTCTGACCATTCCTCCAACCTTGCCAAGTCCCTTCTCATCCTTTCCACTCCTCCTGTGTATCAACCCTGTTGCAGATCTTTATGTCATCTGCAAGAGGCATACTTTCCTTCCAGTCCCTCTGCAGTGTCACTTATAAAGACATTAAAAAGGACTGGTCCCAGTACTGAACCCTGCGGTACCCTACTAGTAACCCCTCTTTCTTCGGAGTGGACTCCATTTACAATTACCTTCTGTGTCCTGTTGTTCAGCCAATCTTTTACCCATGCTTCCACCCTGGGACCCACTCCCAGGCTGGTTAATTTGACTACTAATCTTCTGTGTGGGACTGTGTCAAATGCCTTGCTAAAGTCTAGGTAGGCCATGTCCACAGCCCCTCCCTGGTCTACTACTTTGGTCACCCAGTCAAAGAAATCAATTAGATTCATCTGACATGACTTTCCCGCTGTGAACCCATGCTGCCTTGGGTCCTGTGCCCCACTAGCCTCTAGGTACTCAACAATTCTTTCCTTAAGAAGTGATTCCATCACTTTCCCTACCACAGAGGTTAACCTGACAGGTCTGTAGTTTCCTGCCTCTGTCTTGGTCCCACTTTTGTGAAGGGGAATCACATCTGCCTTCTTCCAGTCCTCCGGTACCACACCATCCTCCCATGATTTGTTAAAAAGGGTAGTCAGTGGTGTTACTAGTTCTCTGCTTAATTCTTTTAGAATTCTGGGGTAAATTCCATCTGGCCCCATTGCTTCGTCCACCTTCAGTTTTAGGAGTTCTTTCAGAGCCCTTTCTTCTGTGAAAGGACTGGGATCAACCCCCTCTCCAGAGTGCTTCTGTTAATTGGATTAGGCACCTCCCCCACTTCCTCTTTTGTGAATACCGAACAGAAGTATTCATTCAGTATCCCTGCTTTTTCACTGTCACTCTCTGCCCACCCACCATCCATTCTATTCAGCCTCACTATCCCTCCCTTTGTCTTTCTACGCTCCCTGATATACCTATAAAAGGTTTTATCCCCCTTCTTAACTGTTAGCTATCTTTTCCTCAGTTTGTGCCTTTGCTATTCTGACTACCCCCTGCTTCCTTCTGCCTTAACTGGTTCAGTTCTCTGTCCCGCTCCTTCTGTGTTTTCTTATACTTCCTAAATGCTATCTTTTTCTCCCTAACCTTCGCCGCCACCTCTTTTGAGAACCATAGTGACTTTTTCTTTCATTTTGATTTGTTTTATTTGCTGCACACAAAGGCTTGTTGCCTCTGTGATGGCAGTTTTGATATTTCCCCATTGTTGCTCCAACCCTCCTTCTCACCTGTTTGCTAGTGCTTTTCTAAGGTACTATCCCATCTTGCCAAAGTCAGCCCTCCTGAAGTCCAGAACCCTTACTTTTGTATGGCTTAACTCTGTAACTGAGTTTATTGTGAACCACAGTGTTTGGTGGTCATTTGTTCCCAAATGGCTACCCACTTCTAGATCTGAGATCCTCTCACTGTCCCCATTTGAGAGTACAAGGTCTAAGATTGCTCCCTCATGAGCAGGTTCCAAAATTAGCTGTTTGAGGCATGCCACCTGAGGGGCATCAAGAATGGCCCTGCTTTTGGATGTGGCTGCCATAAAGGTGCTCCAGTTAATATCTGGCATGTTAAGGTCCCCACCAACAGTATCTCCCTTTCTCTGCCATCCTAAGTATGCCTTCTATCATATCCTTGTCCATTCCCACCCCTGACATGGGGGTCTATATACACCCTGTGCGGACTGTGGTGCATTTCCAGTCTCTAAGGTGACCCACAGTGCCTCCTCTCCTCCTGTTTACTCTTTTGTTCAGTTGCTTTTATCCTTCCTTACATAGAGAGCTCCCCCCTCTGCCCTCCCTGTCTCTCCTGTAGGTTGTGTACCCTGGTATGTTAACATCCCAGTCATGGTTCTCCGTGTACCATGTTTCTGTGACTGCTACAATATCCAGACATCCCTCTTCCATCAAAGCCATCAGTTCAGGGAGCTTGTTGCCCAGACTACAGGGGTTGGTACTCATTACCCTCCATTTCTTGATGGCCTTACCCCTTTTTGCCCCATCCCTGTCCTTATTTCATTTGTCACTTTCTCCATTTACCCCTGCACTTCTCCCTATCGACATCTCTATGTTGGTGTCTACCTCACTTAGTACCCTGATATTTTGGGTGGGGCTAGGATTTCCCTGCTCCTTTCCAGTGCCTCCCCCCTTGGCTAGTTTAAATGCTTGTCAATGGAGTATTAAAACCTATCACCTAGGATCCTGGTTCCCCTCCTGGACAGAAGCAGACCATCATGCCAGTATAGGCCTGCATCCCTCCAGGTGGACTCCCAGTCCCCAATGAAGCCAAATCCCTGAGCTCTGCACCAGTTTTTCAACCACTGATTGAATCCCATCGTGTGGAGCACCCTAGCCTCACCCGTGCCATAGACAGGCAGCACCTCCGAGAAGGTTACCGTGTACGCTATTTGTCTAAGGCCCCTCCCCATCTCCACAAACGCTTCTTGCACTGCTCTGATCCCTTTCTTAGCCAGGTCATTTGTCCCTAGATGGACAATGACATCCAGCTCCCTCCCCTGTGCAGCTGCTCCTGCGATCCTGAGGATTCGCTCCCTGTCCCTCCAAGCCATGGCGCCAGGCAGGCACCTTACCTCCCTCTCCCCTTCCTCCCCCAGTTCTACCTTCCTAATAATGGAGTCCCCCACCAGGAGTTGTTTCCTTGTCCTGTGGGGTCCCATGCCACCCTCCTGTGGGTCTCCTTTGTGGAGGCTCCCAGCATCCTCCTTGGTCTCCACTGTGGGTGCCTCCATAGAGGAACCACATTTTTCCAGAATGGCATAAAAATTGTGGAGAGGTACAACTGGAGAGATGCGCCTCTGTTCCACCACCCTCACCCTCCCTGAGCCCACTGTGGTCCAACCACTCCTCCTTCTTGGCAACCTCTGAGGCAACGGCAGTGACCCTGGGTGGGAGAGGAGGTCCCACAAATCCTGGCCAACTCAGCCTGGAGATGAGCAACCTCCTCCCTCAGCACAGAGAGGTGTCTGAAGATGGGACAACACTGCATCCTCCAGAACATCTACCGGAAGACTGCTTCTCCACAGCCACTGCACTGCACCACTTCCATCATGTCTTTTTCTGGCCCCCTAACTGTTATTTGGAATACTTACTTTTTTTACTCTGTTTGTTTCTTTTTTTTTTCTTCTCTCCCTACTTACTTACTGCCTATGCACCCTTTTAGCTCCTGATCTTCCTGTTCTGAGACAAGAAGTTCCTATATTTCTCAGTAGTCTCCTTACTTGCTCAGAGTCAGACCTCCAGCAGCTGTGGGGGGATGGAGAGCTACTCTTGCCCTTCTGGGATGGTGAGTCTTTGAGCGCTCTGTGATCACTCACTTCCTGCTCCCAAACAGGAAGTTCCTGTTGTCAGTTAAATCCTGTGCCTATAAAAGTAGAACTGGTTTAGGGTGGAGGGGAGGGAAGGAGGGCAATATAGTCCCAGTAGAGAAGTTTTAGTTATACCAGTAGCTCCTTCCTCCTGGTGTTCTGTCTGTTATCTGGCAGAAGCTATCTAGGGCAGTGTTTATATCCGGTCTTAACCTGGCTCCTTCTAGCTAAGCCACTCCCCCCTACTTTGCAAATCTTTCTACACTTAGTTAATTTCACAGATAACAATTCCCTTCTGACACCTGTGACAAGCACCTAGATAAGTACACAGATAACAGATAACAATTTACTTCAACTACCTCTGACAAACACACCAAAAAAAGAAAACACATCACAGAAAAGATATTTTTAAATGAGATTTTAATATTTTTATGTTTTCCCTTCCCCAATATCATGTAGTGACTCTAAGTCTTGTGTTGCAGCAATATCTAAAAGTCTTTGGATAGCCTGGTTCTTGAATAAATAGATACCCCTATCTGTTTGTAAGACATAATTATTCTCTAGGCCTAGTCTATTTAAGAGGGAAATTCAACTTAACAATCCATATGTCCGTTTCCCTATATCTTTCCTCACACTTCTCCAATAGTGAATACTGAGACAAACTGGGGTCCTTGAGAGAAATTATTCTAAACCAATAGTTTATTGCTCTTTTCCCTATCCTTGTTTTAATGGAGTGTGTTCCAGTTTCTGCTTTAACCATTGCATCATGAGTATACATGGACACCTGCAAAAGTTGTTTTGAGTTACTTGTTTTGTATTGATTCTAGACCACTTATGGCCAGCATTATTCCCCAGATCTCCAAGGCATACAACAACTGTGCATTTATCTTCGCCTCTAGGCACCTGATTTGTGCAAAGGTGTTAGCAAAAACCTTGCTACTGCCTGTAATGATTTAGTTGTCTTTTCTTTCATCTTTTGCATATGGATTTTCCATGTTAATTTCTTAGTGAACAGAAGCCCAAATAACAGAATGCATTTACCTCTTCAAATGTTAGATCTTCTAAGACCCAATTTTTTGGTTTTGAATTTCCCACTTCAAATACCATGATCTTTGTTTTTTGTGTATTAAGCTCTAAATCAATCCCTCTTAATGAACTTTTAACAGATTTTAGTGCTCTTTTCAGGCCACTCAGGGTCTGTGACAGAATGACTGCATCATCTGCATATAATATAATTTTCACTGGTAACGCAAATATTCTTGTGGTAAGTTATCAATTTTTTTTTTTAATTCTTCCACCACCTTTTCCATATATATATAATAAAAAGTGTTGGTGCCAGCAGACATTCACGTCTTACCCCGTACTTAATTTCCAGGGGTTCTGTACAGGCACCATCCTTACCGTATCTTATCACGACCTTAAGAGTATTTATATAGAAGCTTAATCATCTTAAGTAATTTACTCTCTATCCCCTTGGCCACCAACACCTCCCAAAGATAGTTTCTATTGACACTACTGAATGCAGCTTTAATATCTATAAATGCTACATACAACTTTCTTCCAATCTTCCTTACAAATTTTTTTACTAAATGTACGAGTGTGTGAAAATTGGGTCTAGCGTAGATCTTTGCTTTCTAAATCTGACTGAAACAAGGATATTATATTATTTTCTTCTACCCAGTGCTCTAACCTAGACAGTAAGAGTCTTGAAAATATTTTAGAACTAATGCATAGCAGTGTGACTGGCCTATAATTGCATGGCTCCTTCACTGTACCTTTCTTACGTATCGGGACAATCACCCCTATGGACCAGGTTGAAGAGTTCTTTCCATGTTTACCAAGTAATTAAACATTGAGTTAGAATTCTGCCCACCATCTGGGTCCAAATGGTAAATCTCTGCTTCTACCTCATCTATACCTGTGATCTTATTACTTTTTGTTCATTAATTGCTCGTACTACCTTACCTAGTGTAAAGTCAGCCCATGCTTTGCTTTTGGAGGTATTAGATTCTTTATTACTCTTAATATTGTTTCCTTGATATACTGCAGAGTCTTGATCAGACATAAAAAAAAAAATAAATGTTTTATCCATGCTTCTGGGGAGATACAAGCTTCTATATTTGTTCTAAGATTACCTGTCCCATGTGCCACCAAATTCCAAAATGCCTTTGTATCCCTTTCCATTACAGATAACTGTAAGGATTGTCAAAGAGCCATTGAATATTTTTGTTTTTTTTACTATTTAATAGGGCCCTATATTCTTGTCTTAAGTTAAAAAAGCCACCCTATCTTGAAATTCTCCTGTGGATTTCAGTCTTTTCCCCTGCTTCTCCATTCTAGATGTTGCCTTTTCAGATTCTTTATCAAACCACCTGGCTATTCCTCCTCCACTCTTTATTTTTCTGATTTCCTTACTAGATCTTAATTTAACTAGCACCCTTCTTTCACAAATGCCAAAACCATCAATTTCTTCTGCATTTGGATAATTTATATTGGATACTTCTTCATTCTGTTCGCACCCTTTTGTACCCGTCTTAAAATACTCAATCCTTGTCCTTTTTCTCGCGGGAGCGAGTTTCCCTGCAATACCTGTTGTACTCTTACTTTAATTTCTTCATTCCATCTTATTATTTCTTATTAATAACCAGCATATTTTCATTTGCCATGTTCAAGTTCTCCACATTTTCTGTTCTAAATGCCCCTACTAGTGGCAGATCTAAACTTAGAGATAGAGGGAAATGATCGCTATCCCACACTTCCAGTATATTCATCTTGGCCACTTTAGCAAAGGAATATGCATCAACTATAAAATAATTCAGGAAACTTCCTCCCCCTTTTCCCAAGTGGGTGCATTTCCCTTCTCTATCTCCAGTACATCTGTCATTTAACATCCTCATATTGGTAGTTTTTAATACATTTAGCAAGGCTCGCCCTTATTTATTAACTTTTAAATCTAAAGAAGTCCTTATTGGAATTCCTAGAACATCATCAAGGTTCCAGCTGTTACAGGGGTCCTCCATTCGTGATTTAACTCTTGCATTCAAGTTCCCACCCAGTATAGCAGTAATACCTGGGTAGTTCACTTGGATGTCCAGTAACACTTCTTGTAGAATTTCCAGTATTTTGATGTTATCTTTCATCTTGTTTTTTGGTACCAAATACACATTCAAGATTATACATATGGTCCTTCCATCTCTGGTTAGTACAATCCCCAAAATATTATGAGTCTCATTCTTAACTACACATTTGGCTTCAAACCCAAGTCCAGTTTTTACCAGGGTACATATTCCACCATACACTGTGTCTTATTTATGAAAGCACATGTTGAAGTGCAAAATGGCTTTTTAGGTCCCTCAGCACTAAGACAATCTTCCCATTCCTGCCTGTTGACTTCCCCTTCCTACCTCCATGCTCCTTTGTTCTGCCTAGACTTCCCCACTGGGAGCTTCCCTCACAGATTGGGTCTTTGTGATAGGGTGCTGCTACTGTCCCCATAGAGTGGGGCCTACAGAGTGCACCAGGGAGATAGGTGTACTGCAAGTATACTGCACTGCAATTTACCTTTTGCCTAGCTTTACCCCAGCTAGGGTTGTATTAGCATACCCCACATTTGTTGCCAAAGAAAAACAATTATTCACCTTAGTAATTAAGTTTCTTCCAGGGGATCACTCAGTATGCTTAACTAATGCAGTCAGCTTTCATTGTTGAACTGCCATGGAGAGAATGGAATGTATGTAAATGATGGAACTCTCATTGGGTCGTGCTAATTTCAGACTGTTGCCCCTACTAACCGCTACACTCTGAAGTGCTAAGATTCATTACAAAGCCTAACAAAGTGAAGGCACCCTAACTAGCTAAACTACATAACCCTTTTCCCTTATGTGAGCCCCTAAAGGAATGGTCCCTGTAGGAAGGGACAATTAAACAAAACTTTTTTAAAAAAACTTCCAAACTTTAATCCTAATAAAACAATAGGACATATAGTGACCAGTAGGGATGCAAGATAAGGGATCCCTTTTTCCTGGTTCTAGTAGGGGAGGCAGGCTGGGTACTTAAAGAGGAGAGAAAATCCATGCTAACTGGCAGCAGTTAATAATGTTCCCAATAAGAAAAATGAGGAACTTGCCTCTAAATGAGCCATATTTAAGTGTACCTTAATAAACACTGATGTGAAAAACTGTGTTTTCAATTGTTTTCTTTTTGTGGACAACATTCTGTATAGTTCTCTTCATGGAACCAGTAATTTGGAGTTTTTACTATGTCACGATTTGTGTACAGAACGCTAAACCTGAGCTACTGTCCTATCAGAACCATGCTTAGAGTTCCATGCACTAACTGTGACATAGTTAAAACTCCAGATCACTGGTTCTGTGAACCAAACTGTAACAGAATGCTGCCCATAAAAACAAAGCAAAATACAGTTATTCACATCACTTTTTATTCAGGTACTATTACATATGGCTCATTTAGACTTTTGTGTATAATTTCTGGAAATGGGAATTTTATAAATAGCTACCAGTTAGAAATCATTTCCTGTCCTCTTTAAGCACACTGAAAGTGATCCCCTGGAAGAAACATAAGTACTATGGTGTGTAATTTGTTCTTTAAATCCTAGGAATCACTCAGTATGCTTGCCTGGTTTAGAGCCACAAACCTCTCTCAGGATACCCAAGTTAAAGCAATAGATTTCCCCTGTGAGAATAACTCTCTTTTTGGGGACAAAACAGAGGCCTACATGAAAAAGGTGGAGGAGTACAAGGCCACCTACAGAAGTAGTGCGGTCAAGGATAGACCCTCCACTTCCTATAGGTCCCAGACTAGGGGAGGCAGGGGTAGAGGATCCTACTCCAGGCCTTTCTTCGAGGCCCAAGCCCTGCCAGACTACCAACAGATCAGAGGGTACTTCAGAGGTAGGGGCAGAAGTGTTACGCCTAAGCATCTCATCCACCCCACATTCCTAACAACAGAAACCTAGGACCTACAAGCCTAGCTCCCTTAGTCCAAGATAGCCCTGCCTATTCTCTACCTTTTACCTATTCTAGTCTCCCTTTTGGCTGCCTACTCTTTCACCCCAATATCTACCGTATTCCTTAATACCTCCTTATTTTTTATCATTTAGGTATGAGCTCTTACTTGGCGGAGACTATATGGGATTGTTGTCTCTTCTCATTTCAGTAAAGCTTATCATTATGTACCTTTGCATGTTAATTATGTTGACTGGTATGTACTGTATAGGCCCATATTGACCGGCACCTTCACAATGTTTTTTCATTTTTTTTTTTTTTTGCACCGTTGTCCACTGTAATTGTAATCTTATGAAGTGTACTGTATTGTATTAATGTCCAGGACCACCTTGAAAATGAGCTTGCTCAATGGTGTTTATGCCTGGTTAAATAAAGTGATTGATTGATTGACTGATGCTTAACTAATGCAGACTACTAAGCAGTACCTTTGGAGGTAGGGCAGAGAACCATATTTAGGGAAAAAGGCTCTGCAGAACTGCTACGCCAAACTAGGCATCACTTCTGGACTGTATATCTAAGCAACAGTGCTTGATGAATATGTGAACTGTTTTCCAAGTAGCTGCTTTGCAAATTTCCAGTAGGGGAATGTCCCTTTCTGCACCTACTGATGCAGCTATGCCCCTGGTAGAATGTGCCCTGAGGCCCAGGGGGCCTGTTTACCCATTTTGCTGTAACAAAACTGAATAGAGGCCACTATTAAGCGTACAATGGTTCTTCTAGATGCTGGTTTACCTTTATCCACTTCCCCATAGGTGAGGAACAATTGGGTAACCTCTGGCTCGTATACCTTGGTCCTGTCAAGACAGTAACTAAGTGCCCTTATGACATCCAGGCTATGCAATCTCCGCTCTCCTGAGCTGGAGTTGGCAGTGAAAAAGACTGGCAATGTAATGGACTAGTTCAGGTATTAATCCGAGATGATTTTAGGTATGAATTTCTTATTAGTCCTGAGTACCACCTTATCTCTGTGGAAATAAATATAGTTCAGATTTCTGCTCAGGGCCTGTAGCTCACTTACTGTACTTGCCTAGCCAAAGTAATTGCTACTAAGAAAACGACTTACCAGGTAACATACTTTAAATCTGCAGTTGCCATTGGTTCAAAGGGGGATTCCATTAGCCTGGCAATGCAAATGTTCGGATCCTAGGCCAACACTGGCTCCCTCGAAGGAGGGTGAAGGTGAA
Source organism: Neoceratodus forsteri (assembly GCA_016271365.2). Taxonomy (NCBI): domain Eukaryota; kingdom Metazoa; phylum Chordata; order Ceratodontiformes; family Ceratodontidae; genus Neoceratodus; species Neoceratodus forsteri. The sequence goes on from CM028133.1 coordinate 785,400,585, forward strand.
GAAGACATTTAAAGAACTTTCTGAAGACAAGGTGAGATGCCAAGCACCTTTCTTTACCAGCTGAAATATAAGCTGAGACTGAAGTCAGGTGTACCTTCAAGGTAGAGTGCCTAAGGCCTAGTGAATTCAAGTGGGTCAGATAGTCCAAAAGGACAGACAACCCAGGAGTAGCAGGGTGGATTCCTGTGTGGCCACACCATATAGAAAACCTCTTCCACTTGGAAGCATACATTTTCCTGGTTGAAGGTTTGCGAGAACCCCTAAGGACATTCAGGACTGCTTCAGAGGAGTGCAGAATGGCAAACTCTAAATCTTCAAGAACCAAGCCCTAAGCCGAAGGGACTCGAAGCTGGGGTACAGTATCCTGCCCTGCGAGGATGTCAGCAGATTGTGCCTTTGAGGAAGGTGAATGGACTGTGCCACTGACAGGGCTAACAGGAGTGAGTACCAAGGCTGTCTCGCCCAATCTGGTGCTACCAGGATCAGTGCTGCTGGCTGTGTCCTGAGTTTTATCAGAACCCTGAGCAAGACAGGAAAGGGAGGAAAGACATAAATAAATCTCCCTGACCAGCGCAATGCTAGGGTATCCACTGGCACAGTCCCCTTGGCTGGAGGCCTGCAGCAGAACTGTGGAAGCTGGTGGTTGACTGGGGAGGCAAAAAGATCCATCTCTGGTGTGCCCCATCTTCTGAACACTGATTGTAGCACTTGTGTGTTTATGGAGCACTTGTGATGTTCTGGCTAATCCTGCTGAGGGAGTCTGCCAGAGTGTTGTCCTTGCCTGGTAGATGGACAGTGGAACTTGCAGGGAATAGCATAGGTTCCAGACCTCCATGGCCTCTGTGCACAGCAAGGTTGACCTGGTATCTTCCTGCTTGTTGATGTAATACATGGTGGTTGTGTTGTTTGTTCTGACCTGCACCACCTTGCCCTCTAGCTGAGGTGAAAATGACTGAAGAGCCAGGTATATTGCTCTGAGCTCAAACAGACCGATGTGCAGACGTGATTCTTGGGATCACCATGTACCGCTGGCCACGAGGTTTCGCATGTGTGACCCCCCCCCCCAAGAGGGAGGTGTCTGTAAGTGAGCACTAGTGAGGGGTTCTCCTTTTGGAAAGAAGTTCCCTCTCTGCGATTCTCCCTGTCCATCCGCCATTGCAGGGCCTTTATAAGAGTTTTTGAAACAGGTACTGTACCTGCTTGGCCAGAGGATCCCTCCTCTGAGACCAGTGAGCCCTTAGGTGTAACTGAATGTCCCTCATCTGGAATCTTGAACCTGGTACTATGGCCGTGGCTGCTGCCATCTGGCCTAGCAGTTGCAGGAAGTATCTTGCAGACCTGCATCTGTGCAATTTGAAAGACTCTGCCAGCTCCAGAATACAGTTTACCCTGTCCTGGGGAAGGAATGCCCTTCCTTGCAGGTTGTCCAACTCTGCCCCTATGAAGTCCAGCACCTGAACAGGTTCTACTTGGGACTTCTGGGTATTTACCAGAAATCCCAGAGATTCCAGAGTGCTCTGAACTAGAGCAAGGGAGTCTCTGGTGTGCTGAGGAGACTGTCCTACGACTAGCCAGTCATCTAGGTAGGGAAACACTATGACCCCTTGCCTTCTCAAGTAAGCCACCACTACAGCTAGGCATTTTGTGAATGCCCTTGGGGCTGATGTTACGCCAAATGGCATGGCTGCAAACTGATAATGACCTGAGGGAAGTCTGAACCTCAGTTACTTCTTGTGGTGGAGTCGGACTGGGATGTGGAAATAGGCATCCTTGAGGTCCGAGGATGCCATCCAGTCCTCCTGCTGGAGAATGGGGGATTATCATAACCAGGGTAAACATTCTGAACTTTGGCTTTGTCACATATTTGTTCAGGAGTCTGAGATCTAGCATGGGCAGTCAGTCCCCATTCTTCTTTTGTGTTAGAAAATACCTGGAGTAGAACCTCTTTCCCCTCTGAGATAGAGGGGCAGGTTCCACTGCTCTGATGAGCAAAAGGCTGGCAACTTCTGCTTCCAGAAGCACCTTTTCTGATGGGGTTACAGGAGAAAAGATTCTGCTTCTTAGCTTGGGGAGTGTTTAGAAGCTTAGGGACAGACCCTGGCTCACTACCTTCAAGATCCACTTGTCTAGGGTGGTGGACTGCCAAGCTTGGAAAAAGTGAGCCAGCTTGCCACCTACTGGCAGGGGGGGAGGCGGCCTGTACAAACACATCAGGGGTTCTGTTTTGGTGGATCCTCGGCTGGGAGGGTGGTGGGATGGCTCTGCATGTCTCACTGCACTTCTGCCCCTACCTCTGAAGTACCCTCTGATCTGTTGGTAGTCTGGCAGGGCTTGGGCCTCGAAGAAAGGCCTGGAGTAGGATCCCCTACCCCTGCTTCCCCTAGTCTGGGACCTATAGGAAGTGGAGGGTCTATCTTTGACCGCATTAATTCTGTAGGTGGCCTTGTACTCCTCCACCTTTTTCATGTAGGCCTCTGTTTTGTCTTCAAAAAGAGTTATTCTCACAGGGGAAATCTATTGCTTTAGCTTGGGTATCCTGAGAGGTGTTTGTGGCTCTAAACCAGGCGAACCCCGTAATAGAGACCTTAAGGGCCATGAGTCTAGCAGCAGTGTCACTGGCATCTACTGCCATATGGAAGTGATATTTTCTGGCATCTAAAGCTGTCTTGGCAGTCTCAGCCAGATCCACTGCCATTTACCTATGCATTTTGTCTGACATAGCCAGCACTGTGGTACAAAGGGTTTTTGGTACTGGGCTGCATAAGCCATATAACTGGCTTTCCTGGCAAGGAGTGAAGCTGCCATGTATCCTTTCTTACCCATGGCATCTATCTTCCTAGAATCCTTGTCAGGGGAATGGGATGCCAAAGGCACCGTGGCCCTATCACACGCAGCAGCCTGTTTCACTCCCTCATGGTCAGGGTGAGTACATAAAAAGTCAGTGTTAGATCTGTCTAGCTGGTACTTTTTATCTACCTTTTTGTCCACCCCTGGCACAGAAGTGGGGGTTTTAATTTTCAATACTGCCTTTTTTAAGGGATTTATGGATGGGCAGTAGCGGCCTTTTTTGTGGATGTAAGACCCATCATGTCCAGGAAATCAGCTTCTTCTTCATCCTCAACTGACTCCCGGATAAAGAGGTTTAGGGTATCTGCCATTTGCCTCACAAAAGAACTGTGAGACAAATAGTCTGCTGGACACGGGAAGGGTGCGACATCCTGCTCCGGGAAAACTTCTGACTCAATGGGTTCCCCTCCTCCTCTAGCTCCTCATACAAATGTAACCCCCCCCCCCCATTCCCTGGGGTTACTAGAATCCCATCAGTGTTAGGTAGAGAAGGCAGCTGGAGAATATCTAGTTAAATGGATTTTCACCTGCTCCCTCTGTTTACTTGGTCTCAGCTGAGAGCAGAGAGGTGATGTCATTTAGAACTCTCACAGCAACATATGCTACAGCTGGCTGTGAGTGTGGGGAGCTTTAGAATTTTCAGTTAGTTCTGCAGTAGTCTGTGAGTGGAGCAGCTCAGTTCCAGGAGCAGCTCAGCGAGTGAACAGCTTGAGTGAGAAGTGTATGTGTTTCTCACCCTAGTCTAGGATAACTTTTGCCTGATTTGTGAAGTGGTGGAAATCGTCTCCAGGATTTCCTGATGCCTTCATTCCCAGTGGGATGACGGGGGCCTACAGAGGTTTTTGAGGGGCAATCCCCTGATCCAACCTAGAACATTTTTGGAGCTGCCTTTGGTGTACAAACTGTGAGTAGATTCTGTCTGAGAGTTACCCAGGATATGTACCTGCATTGTTTTCTGTCGGGTGACACTCTGATAAAGGGACCCAGTCACTTATTTCTGTGAGTTTTTTCTCAAGAAGATTGTTTTAAAGTTTGCTGACAATAGTGGATGTTCCAAATGTGACTATGCCCTTTGTTCACAACTTTTAACTTTACACCCTAGTGGCATTTTCTGATGCTAAAATGTGCTAAACATTTGAAGATAGCACAATTTCTACCGTTCAGCATTTGTGAGGTGTAACTCTGAAAGAATGGCTGGTTATGGATGTGGAAGCAAAAGGTGGGAGACCCCCCATCTGGAATGACTAGTTCAGCACTTTGGGTTCTGGAAGGGTGCCTGTTTTCTGTCAGCGCATGTGGCCAGTGCCTGAAGAAGTTTACCCCTTGTATGTGGGTTTTGCTAGTCTTAAGCCCTAATGTGCTCTGTCACGGCCAGTGTGCCACATCCTTTCCGAAAATCCTATGCCATATGGGAACTGTTCTAAGTAATGGCCTAGTGCCACTTCCAGACGAAGCCTGTGTGTTTTCATCGTGGCTAGTTCCACAAATTTCAGATGTTTAATCCTATGCTATATCGGAGGTCAAGTTTCTGTTTTCTACAGATGTGTTCTGCATTGCCTTGTGCCACGAAGTGTAAACCCTTGGGGGGTCCATCTTTGCTTTTGTGTTCCAACTTTGTTTCTGAATAAAGCCACACTCTAGGATCCCAACCTGGTATGGACAATCTAGTTACTACTTCCTGTGTGGATTTACTGGATACCCCTATCCAGAAGTGGCAAACCTAGTATAGCCCTCAGCAAAAGTTCTCTCCTCAGGACCTGGGTTTTGGTATAGGCCTGTTTGTGTCTTGTACACACTCTGTTTCTCTCTGTTTGCAACTGCTTTGTACCCCCAACCCTCTCTTTTCCCCTAGACAGAAAAAAAGTATGGGAGGTGTGCCTACTAGTTAAATAAGGGGCCAGTGAGGGGTTACAAAAATATACTGGTTCCTGTGAAGGGGGAACCAAAGTGGGTACCGAGGGATGAGCCAAGGGATTGACAGCCTGGAGACCTGCAATACCTGCAGAGCCTTGGCAATTTCTTCCACAGAGGGCATTGTCAGTCTACCTGCTGATAGCTCCTTTGCTTTTTCAGCAGGAGGTGCAGTGGTATGTTTTTCTTTATGTGTTCTTTTTGCAGGAACCTGTTCCGAGACAGGTTCCACTGGTCTTTTTGCCTTAGAGAGACTCAGGTTTCGTGTGGATTTTTCCACCAGTTCCTTGATTTTATCTTTTTTTTTTTTGAAGAGAAGGCCTCTTCCGTGGGCTTCAAGTTTTTTTGGCCCTTTTCTTCAAAGTTTTAGGGCAGAAAGTTCTGTAAATATCACAATTAGCAAAGATATGACTGTTACCCAGACAGGAGATACACAAATCATGCCTATCTGCCTTTGGCTACTATTTGCCCACAACTAAGGTAGTTTTTAAAACCAGTTGGTCCTGTCCATTTCTTTTTTCTAGGTGTCTCTGACATTAGTGTCAGGAACAACAAAGATACCCAGTGAAAAAACAGTCAGTTCCCAAACCGCAATCAAGTGTCAAAATATAACCAAAAAACAGTCAGTTCCCCAGAAATAATAATAATACAGCAGAACCAACCAGCACGCTCAGTTCCTGACAGGAAGAGGAACCAAGCAAAACTTTAAAAGCTAAAACAAAATAGCGCTACAGACCCAAAGAGGAACAGAGTGCTAAATAGTAAAAATAAATAAAAAATAGTGGAAAAATACTACATGAATTGTGGTTCCCTGCAGATCTGCAGAACCATAAAGTACCACTAAAAAACCAACAAAACCCACCAAAAATGACTGAAAATACCTAATAGCGGCAGCAATCGTAAATAAATATTAAAAAAACAAAGTCGTTCAAAAAGAAATAGTTTTTTTTAACTAAGTTGAGGAGAGCTCTCTGAGGCGTCTGAACTAGCAGGCAGAGAAATAAATCTTAGCACTTCAGAGTGCAGCAGTTACTAGGGGCAGCAGTTTGCAACTGACATGAGCCAATGAGAGTTCCATCATTTATATACATTCCATTCTCTCCGTGGCAGTTCAACACTGAAGGCTGACTGCATTAGTTAAGCATACTGAGTCATTCCTGGGCTTTGACTGTATATGCTCCTATCCTAGGGCTCAGCAACTTGTACAACTTTACCTAAGATGACTAGTGAACGGTTACTCATTACACAGGTTACACAGCTTGCTCTTACCTTGGAACAGGTGTTATCAGGGAAAGAGTGCCCTACAGACAGTCCTGCAGATGCTGTCCTCCTGCTCCACTGCCCTTCTATACTGGGGGTCTACATACTCCAGGAATCATCTGCATTACCTGCAAATCCATACTAACAACAAACACCCTACTAGATGCTTGCAGGCACGTTCTCTGGGCAGAAACACAATGGCTCAAATTGCAGCACAGTCCTCCTCCTGCGCACGTGTATATACACACACACACTCCTTGAATTACCACCCTCCCTTCCAAGCCAACAAATCCACAGAAACCTTTTAAACAGTTGCACCATGTGTGCTAGAAATACACTGTAAACTACAGCCTGCTCTCAATTCCAGCGCAGTCCAGTCCCAGTAGTTGTACTGACCTACAAATAATAATTTAAAAAATGACAAACTAAAATAAATTAAACATATATTTTCATTTCATTAATATTTGGTATACATTTACAGTATAGGGTAACAAAGATGGCCACCAGTCAGCAGTCTTGAATCCCATGTGCACCAGATAAACAGCACAGAAACTCCATTCAGTGTTGTGGAGGTGTGCAAGTCAGTGCTGGTTATAGGACGTACAAGCACTAGGCAACCATACAATCACATTTTGCCACTGGTGACATTTGTATCTCAGAAAAAAGACATTTTGTGGTGGCAACTGATGCAGAACCACCGGTAATCCACGAAAATACATCCTTCAGGGGGAGGTGGAATCATTCCTTCATCCATATTTACTAAATGAAACCATGAATATAATCCATTGTAGTCTTGGTACTACTACATCTGACCAATATCCATAAAAAATGGAGAAAAAACTGTCTCATCAGTGCAGCAATTAAGCTGAAGTGATTTGGTCTCTGAAAACACATATGTGCCAAATTACAAGCAAATCCGATGCACAGTACTAAAGATAAGTAGCTCTTTAACCTTACTGTTAAAAACAGGCAGATGGCCAGTGAACTGAAAACCCTTTTCATTTTTAAAGGGAAGTTTTTTTGGTTTTTTACTTTCTTTCTTTCTGCTCCTCGCGGACGTGCCCCCTTCCTCTGCCCCACCCCCCAGCCCAGCCACCCCGGCTTCCACTGGTACTCACCTCTGGCTGGAGGTGCAAGCTGGCTGGGTGCAGCGCTTGCAGAGGGCCAGAGGCGGTGCTTGCGGAGGGATGGGATCATCCTGCCAGTCCACAGTGTGTTTTCTGTCTCCAGCCCCCCCTGAGTGCAGGACTTGGCATGCAATGATGCCAATGGCCAAATTGCATGCACTTCTGCATCCGGCACGCCGGGCATCTGCTTTGTCTCCACCCCATCTTGTGGAATCAGTCTACTAGCCTCCAGCTGCCGCTAGGAGCCAGGCATGTACCGATCGCCAGCCCCACCCCTTCCCAGGAAAGGAGAACTGTCCCCCAGACACTCAATCCTCTCCCACCCCGGCCAACCTCCGGCGACCCGCTTGCACCGCGAACATGGGCCGCCAGCGTAGCAGGAGGTAAGGCATGGTGCCTCAGCCCTCCACGCCACTGGGCCGAAAAAGGGAAGTTTAGTGCTCCGATAATGTTTCATAAGAAAGCGCTTTCCTCACAGTGTCAGGCAGAAATGTCAAACCATTCCAGTAAACGGGGAAATGTCATAATGTGTGAAACAAATGAGTTATGAAACAGTATAAAACTGTTCCATTTAGTACTTAATATATTTATATGCTTTAGAAAAAAGAAAATGACCCTTTAAAGTCAACTACTACAAATGCACCAGTACTGTATTTCATGTAGCTCATCTCCCGCCTCCAAATAATTTTAATATTTGGCATTAAAGAGCTAGTGGAACCAAAGCAGACAGGAAAACCATACACATTTTAAGCAGTTGCCTGTAACTTTTTATTTCAGAAGTATTTTTCCTTTTCCTTTTGCTCATTAGAAAGTTAGCTAGGTAATAATATTGTGCTGGATGTGTAGTACAGCTATCAGCCTGGCAGCTGACATATCTACCTCTAGTCCCCCCACTACATCATCAGCGTAGTGCTCTCACTGACAGTGACATCACAAGTGACTGACCTGGCAGCTACTTAGTGACTGTTCCTAAGCAGCAGTGATGTCACAGTCAGTGAGGTCACAATGCTGAACATGTAATGGGGGGGAACAGAGTTAGATATGTCAGCTGCCAGGCAGAGTGCTGTTTCACACATAACACTAACATCAGGTAATTAATCTTCTAATTAACCAAAGGGAAAAGAAAAAGTACCTCAGATATAAAAGGTAATGGCTGACTACTTTTTAAAATGAATATTAGTTTTAGGTAGTGCACTAGCTCTTTAATTTGTTTGAAGTTCCTACTCCGCCTAAACTGGAGCAAATGCAAAAAAGCAACTTTTGTTTGGCGATGCTTCAGATGCCTGCTCCGCACAAGGATTTGCATATCCAAAATGCTTTGCACTCTGTATGGGGCTTTACCCTGTGTATGTATAGTTTGCAGGAACACAGAAACCAAACAATTAGGATATTTGCTCTTTCCTTGCATCTCTTACATATCTGACACATTGCTCTAAAGGCCTTCTCTTCAAAAATAGAAACACAAAAAACAGGAGGGACAGATGATTACTGAGGCAAAATCAGGCTATCTCAAAATCAGCAACATCTAAGAGAGATGCTGTATTTTGATTTTTTTTTTTTTTGTTACAAATCTCTAGGAGGCATTTGTACTATTTCTCAGTATAGTGACATACCTTCCCATCCAGATGCTGGCTTGGCATGATGATGTGGAAGACAGGTCGCCAGCTGTTTCCTCAGAAGTTGCTTTGTGCGTCAGAACTTCAGCTGCCTGACTAGTAATGTCGTTGTAAAGCTGAAGAAATTGATAGAGGTTCAGAATCCTTGAAATCTCTACAATCCCAGTAGGTTTGTTAATCTGAAGAAAGAAGAGCAAAATTAAACTCCTGAACGTAAGCAGACAAGTCACACACAAGAGAGAGTACACCAGCATTATTTGACATAGGAAAGGTCAGTATGCCAGTGTAAATGTGGTTCTGAGTTAGCACACCTACTATATCTAAGCCACTGATTTTTGGTTTTTACTTGTAAACCCAGTAAAATTCTGGGATTTGGACTTTCTACACACTGGTAAAAAACCAAAGCAGTTTACAGACTTTGGCATTTTTTTTTACCAGATAAGTGAACCTACAGAACTTATATGTTTCTATAAATTCTTTCCTGTACTGTTTTTATTTTGCTTTAATTTTCTGTATATTTAGCCTTCTTTTATTCTGAATAGTTATACTAAAAGATTGACAGTAAAATCCTCGTAAAATCCAGAAATTATACTAGCATTTACCAGTGCCAGGGTATTAAACAGCTGGTATAGCATAGCAAAACACTATGCAAAACAAGGGGTAATGTTAACCATTTTCAGAAATGCTTAGCAGCAGACTGCTAACCATTTTTTGAGTGAGTCTATGACACAGAACACAACATTAATAAAACTCTATAATTTTTTAAAAATTTTGCTAATCAATCTGTGCCAAGTGCTGTGCATTTTCACAACAGATCAGCACTTTCTCACATCACACTACTAGTCAGTTTTTTCAGCTTATTTAAAACCCTGAGTACGATCCTGGAATTTCAAATCTTGTGACCAGAAATTCAGTACTTTAAACACCATAAATTAGCGACTTTAACTCTTCCATCTGAGTTACAAGGTAACAGTTTCAAATCCCACACTGGGGACTTGGGCTCATACCAAAAGCAGAAACTGCAAAGCAGTATCGAGCACTGAGGCTGCTAAGGAAGGTGCTGCACTGTTGGAGGTACCACCCTTCAAATCAGACAAGCTCCAGCCTCTTGCCAACCTCTGCTGGTTGTCCATGTGGAAGTAAAAGATTACACGGTGCATTCTGAAAAAAAAGCAGGGGATATTTCTGGTGTACCAACCAACACTCACTTTCTCAAAACAGCAGCTTCTATATTTATTAGTGGACATGTGTGGGTGCAGTTAAAATGGCTGCCATCTGTCTTCGGCATACTATCTGCACACTGTCAATATCGAATTATTTGCTTTGCAATCTGCTGTCATATATAGCGAGTGTGAAATATATGCTTGGGTGGTAACTGATATTTCGTTCCAATGAAATTTCTGGGTCAGCCTTGAAAACATTTTAATATTTGCAGCGAACGTACAGTGAGAATCACCCAGACACTCTCCCTTTAAAAATAGAATCCATAATATATTTGGTTTCCCAGGCTCAAAGAGGGGCACTTTAGGATTTCTAATGGCACTATTTTGGCACTGCCAGGGAGGGGCTCATGTTAGCTCTGCTGGACAGCAGCGTTCCCCCACTAACACCTTTGTGAAATATCCTGCACTACCTCCCCAAGCTGCTGTTCCTTATTAACAAAAGCAACACAAAAACGAATGAGCCCCATAATTTCGTCACCAAGGGGCTTGTCCCAGCCCCGGCCACCAGTGAAGTACCATCCCCCACTCACCCTATCAGAAACCCTCCAACACCTTCATTAAACCCTTCCCCAGACTCCCTCCCTGCTTCCGGTGCTGATATAGCCCTCACTGAGCCTCTTCATAACATTCTTCAAGGGCACTGCTGCTCCCTTTTGCTCCCTCTCCCCCTACTTCCAATCTTGGGATGGGGTAGGGAAGAGGCATGGTTCCAGTTCCAGTATTAGTGATGAAAATGCAGCATGGGCCGGCCCATCGGCGCAGCGGTTGGATTTCCGCTTGCGACGCCAGCGACCCGGGTTCGGGAACGAGCTCGGGGTGCTGGAGGGCCGGCCGGGGGGAGGCAGCTTGAGTGTCCAACGACTGCTCGCTGTCTCCAGGGAGGGTAGGGGTCGCGACCTGGTGCTGAAGCGACCACTGGCAGAGGCCGGTGGTAGAGCAGCACGTCGGGGTCATTAGGGGTGGTGCGTGACAGACGTCGGCTCTCGCCTTAACGTCCGGATGTCACGCAACTCAAGAAAGCCAGGAAAATCGCTCGCTGGCTTCCGGATGATGGCTCTCTGTTCCTGAGGGCCTCCAGTTACTTCCCGGCGCCTCCTATTCCCCAGCAGCATCCCCGGGCCCTAGAAGTGTGCGCTGGGGCTATCCTCCCCCCCCCCCAGTGCCTTCCCCCTCGGAGGAGAGGGACCTGCCCAGTGAAGGGATACACCGGGATATCCCGGGGGGGTCGGCTGTGATCTGGGGAATCGGAGGAGGGCCAGGTAAGGACAGAAGAGGTCAGGAGGAACTTGGCAAGAGCCCGAAGGAGTGGAGGACCAGCGAGCACGGGGCAGAAAAATAGATCATACAGGAAAAAAAAATGCAGCATGGAGCTGAATGCTCCCTCCCACACACACTGCCCTGCTGGACCTCTCACTGCCTCTTTAATTTAACCCGCAAGTCCTGAGACACTGGCATCTAGCAGGCAACTAGTATTTTTCTTATAATTTTTTGCTGGACCCTATTTTTGCCCCTAACCCCTACCTGACATTCAGGGTCATCAGTGCTACACCCTTCCTGCAGCCAGGTGAGTGGACAGTGGTGGCCTTCATAGTTCAATCCTTAGTCAGACAGAAGGGGGTATGCGAATGCCAGGAGCACCAACACCTCTCTTCCACAGAGTCAAGCCAAGTGCTTCAGCTCTGCAAAGTGCTCAACCCCCACGGTGTGGAATTCCATGAAATCACATGCAACCCCTCATTTCCACAGTGGTAAAGCAACACTGTGCTACTGAACTATGGGTCAACCCCACCTAGGAAACTTTAATTAGAAGCCTTTAAAAATGGGTTGCCAGGGAGCCATCATTGTGATGCACCATTAATGCCACACTTTGTAGTGCCAGGCCAATATGTGAAGTATCACTTACATTTTCCCTTAATGATTTTATGCTACCAAGGAACAAAACCTCAAGCCTTGTAAGAATTTTTTTCTCACTGTCCAGCAGCAGCTCCTCATTTTTATACTGCTACAGGTACAGCAGCTTTTAGAATACCTTTTATTTACCTTGTTGCTTTAGGGTTTTTTGCTTACATTATTTGACGACCATATGGAAAGTAACAGCCACTTTCTGATGGATCAGATGGCTTCAGGATAAACCAGTGATGTGTTAATTAGAAGTGCTCCCTCTTCTATTCGCCAGCCTCAGAACTTCTTAAAATGTGGCGAATAAAAGAGGGTGGCAGATAATAGAGGGTGGCAGTGAAAAGGGGGAATTAACATTACCGGCAAATGGAACAGGAGCTTACACTGGTGGTAAGCGAGGGTGGTGGATTAATGGGCGGTGAATACACATGGGAGCACATAGTTTGGAAACAGCAAATGATACTACAAACTGATTTATCTACAGGGGCGCCAGCCAGGATGCAATGCAGTAATGCTGCAGTATAATGCACCATGCTGCAATATACTGCAGGGAACTGTGATTCAGTGGCAATTTAGCCCTTTTTTAATGTAGTATTTTGTGATATGTCACTTACAGTGAGTTACTGAGTTGCATCATGGCTGGCTCCGTGGTGCATCACATACAATGTTGACTCCAGGCAGGGCCATCAGAGCCACACACTTGTTTCAGACTCCCAATGACAAGGACAAAAATGGAAACACAAAACTTACTCACAATGGGCGCTATGCACGAATGGTGCAGAGTGGCTGCATTAATGTGTATCTGAGGTCGCATGTACTCACACCCATTGCGCCCCCATGCAGGATGCACAGGGGGGGGGGTGTGGACCCAACGCACCCGATCCCCCACCTTCGCAGATCGCACAGCACTGGGGGCGTTCTGGGGGCATGCTAGCACTACATGGTACTCACAAACCCGCGTAGTGCTGGCCACATGAGTGCAGAGGGGGATGCAGGGTACTCCAGGGTAGACCCTACCATAACCCCACTGCGTGCCCCCAAGGATGCCTCCCTCCGGTTGCGAAAGGAACAGGAAACGTCCCGCAGTGCAGCCCCAGCCCAAGAGACAGACCAGGAGGGCTGAGGCTGCTATGCTGCGGCACTGGCAACATGTCTGGTGTCCTGGGGTGTCGGTGCCATGGGGTGGGGGGGTCTGCCAATGGCCTCCAGGACAAAGGGTACACCATGTCGGGGGTGTGGGGGGTTGGTCTCCCAGGCTGGCCTCTCCCTGGTGTGTGGCTTTGCAGGTCCAGGCGCCCACAGGGGCTATGCATGACCTGGTGACCTGGATTCGTGCCTACTGGCGCATGGGATCAACTCCTGGACCTGGGGTGCCAGGGTCCATGATTCCATCCCCGGCCGCCCTGCAGAGTCCTGTGCGCTGGGGGGATTGCGGACAGGTGGCCGGTATTGGTGAATGCCGGTGTGGGCGCACCTGTCCGCAAGGCGCAGGCTCGGAGGCAGGGTACGTGACTTTTCCCTGTACCCCCGCCTGCTTTGTGCATAGCGCCTATATGAATATGTTTCTACTAATGATTATACTTTCTAGCTTACACTTTTTCACATCCTGTGCACTGTGCTGTGGCCTCATACCCTGTGACTCTGTAAATGCCAGGTCTTTTGCAAAAGACAAAGGGAATAATAAATAAATAGAAAAATATTACAAAACAGTAACTATGAAAAACCTAACCGATGTCAAAAGCTCAGAAACCGAGAAATACAGGTTACTCACCTGTAACAGGAGTTCCAGGAATGGTATATGTTGTTCATCCACACTGTCTGGCAGGTTCCTTGCCGCTTTAAATCTTGCTGGAAGGTCTTCAAGCTGGCTCCTCCCACCCACCCAGGTGGTAAAAGCGCTCGGCTCTCCCCATGGCGCTAGATCTAGCCCGCGAAGCTGAGGCTGTGCGTCAAGCTGGGGAGGTTGGAGAATGTAGGGATGAACAACATATACCATCTCTAGAACTCCTGTTACAGGTGAGTAACCTGTATTTCTAGGACATGGATATGTTGTTCATCCACACTGTCTGGCAGACTCTAGCAGTTCTCCGGGAGGAGGGAGGCAAGGCGCACACCCCCTACTTAGGGAATAAGGACTGGAGAACCAAAGTCCCAAAACCAACATCCCGGCGTGACTCAAGGTCGATGTGGTAATGGGTAATGAAGATGTGTGCCGACTACCAGGTAGCAGCCCTGCAAATTTCCTGGATAGGGACGTCCCTGGAAGCAGCCACCGAAGCAGCCGTATGGCGGGCAGAATGAGCTCTTATCCTTCTGGGAGGCTCCATGCCCGCCAACCTATAGCAGAGATCTATGCAGGAGGTGTCCCACCTGTCTATCGTCTGCTTGGCTGCAGGTCTGCCAGGTGCGGCTTCAGCGTAGGTGACAAACAGCTGGCGAACCTCTCCCCGAACTTCAGCCGTCCGCTCCTTATAAAAAGAGAGCGCTCTTCTAGGGTCCAGAGTATGGAGCCTATATTCGGCCTCCGAGGTGTGACTGGGGTAGAACACCGGCAGAGTCAACACCTGGTTAATGTGAAACTCCGACACCATCTTCGGAAGGAATTTCGGGTGGGGGCGTGGGACAACCTTGTCCCTGTGGAAGACCAGATAGGGAGACTCGATGGAGAGCGCCTGGAGCTCTCCCATCCTTCTGGCTGACGTGATAGCCACCAAGAAGGCAGTCTTCCACGACAGGTGAGAGATGTCACACATGTGCATCGGTTCGAATGGCTTGCCCATGAGCTTATCCAATACCAGCGCTGTGACCATTGGCTGGACAGTCCACATTGTAGGGGACGCATGTACTAACGGGCCCAACGGACCACACTGTTGCAGGCCGCCATGAGTCCCAGGAGGCGCAGGAAGTCCCAGGCAGGGCGCAATTGCCCAACCTGAAATGATTGGGCAAAGGAGGAAAGAACCTCGGCCCTGTCCGCCGGGAGCCGTGCTCTGGCTCGCAGACAGTCGAGCTCTGCCCCAATGAATTGTATCACCTGCTTTGGCACGAGTTCCGACTTGGCCTCGTTGATGAGGAGGCCAACTTGAGAGCAAACCTGGAGGGCCAGATCTCTGGACTGCTCCACCTCCGGTCTGGAGGAGGCCGCAATCAGCCAGTTGTCCAGGTAGGGGTACACCCGGACCCTTCGGTGATGCAGGAATGCTGTCACCACTGCCATGCATTTGGTGAAGACCCTGGGAGCTAGAAAAAGACCGAAGGGCATGGCCCGGAACTCATAGAGGGACCCTTCTGCTCTGAAGCGGAAGAATCGCTGGTGGGACGGACAGACTGGGACGTGAAAAAACACATCCTGGAGGTCCAGAGAACAAAATCACATGCCTCGTTCCAAGGATGGAATGATCTGAGCCAGAGTGACCATCCTGAAGGTTCGAGACCTTAGGAACTTGTTCAGGTCGTGCAGGTCTAGAACGGGGCACCAGCCCCCCCCCATCCGTTTTGGGACCAGGAAGTACCTGGACAAAAACCCTGGGTCTGGTGGAGGATCCGCCACCTTCCTGATCACCTCCTTTTGGAGGAGCAGGGCAATGTCGGTTTGACGGGTCAACAGAGAGGCTGCGGACCCCGTAACCCCCCATGGGGCGATGGCTCGGAAGGGCGGGGCCTGCTCGAACTCCAGAGGCAGACCCTTTCCTACCACCTCCAACACCCAACAGTCCGTGGTGATAGCGGACCAGGTGGAAAGAAAGTGGTGGAGCCATCCCCCCCCCCGGGGGGAACCCAGGAGGAAGTGACGCGGCTGGGGGCGACACCCCTCAACCCGTCATTAGGCAGGCTTGGAGGAAGGACCGGCCGAGGGACCTCCTGGGCCTTTTCCTCCCGGCTTCCTGTTGGAGGAAGCTGCAGGCTTGGCTTTGGGGTACCAAGTGCGAGCCTGCTGGCCCTGATGCTGGTGTTGCTGGGCCGGATGCCACAGGGGCAGAAGGGCGAAAGGACTTATGCTGCTGTCGGCGGCCTTTGTCCTTCTGGGCAGACATGACCGAGTCCAAGGTGGCATTGGACTTTTCAATTCTCTGGAGGTGGCCTTCCACCCCAGGCCCGAACAAGTCGGTACCTAGGAAGGGGACGTCTGCCAACTTGTGCTGGGTATCCGCCGTAAAGGTGGAGATCCGCAGCCATGCTCTGCGGCGCATGGCCACTGCGGCCGCTACTGACCAGGCACAGGAGTCTCCAATATCGAGAGCCATTTGGAGTTGCTGTTTCACCACTGCCCTTCCCTGATCCCGCACCTGCTTGACCGTAGTCTACAGATCAGCTGGGAGATGAGGGATCACCTCATCCAGGGAGCCCATAAGGGTGTGGGAGAAGTGCGCCATTAGTACGGCCGAACTGGCCTGACAGAGGCCGAGGGAGGACGCAGCATATACTTTACGCCCGGCACAGTCCAGCTTTTTGGAGTCTTTGTCGGGGGGCTTGTCCACGTCCCTAGCGTTCCCAGAATGCCGGAAAACGCTGTCGGTAACCAACCCCTCCGCAGAGGAGTGTTCCATGAAACTGGACAGAGACCCAGTAGGGACCGCATACTTCCTGGTCATCCTGGCCGAAGGAGCTGGACAAGAAGCCGGCCACTGCCATAACTCTAAGGCTGGGCCAACAATGGCTTCAGCCACCGGAAAGGCCTCCGTGGAAGAATCCCCTCGGTCCAGTATCTCCGTGAGGGGACACTTGGCCCGCTTGGATACCGGCTCGAGCTGCATCCCAGTGGTCTCCGAGATGAGCTGAAGCAGACCGATGAACGATGATGGGCTCTCGTCCATCAACTGTCCCCCGAAGGACTCCAGGTCAAGGGAGAACAGGGAGTAGTCATTGTCAGACTCCGAGGAGTCTGCGAACAACTCCCTAGGGCCTGAGCCACCCTCCACCTGCCGAGGACGGTCGGGAGTGAGGGTGACCGACAACCGGTGGGGCAGTCCCTGACCCAACCGAGAATCCTTGGTTGGAGCCCCCGATTTCGGTTGTGGAGGCAGGGGGTTCCACCAAAATCGGTGGGGCAGCTGGTTTCGGCTGAACAACCGGCACCGGTTTAGACACCTCGACCACCACGAGGGGTTGTTTCGGCCTTTCGGGTGACAGCCACTTAATGGCCGGGGAAGGCGACGGCGTCGGCTTGTTCCTGGTCAGAAGAAGCTGCTGCCACATAAGTCCTCATAGCATCGACACAATTTGCGCTGAAGCCTCTCCTCCTCCGAGGAGGAAGATGGGGACAAGCAGCGCTGCCGCTTTCATTGGTGCCGAGACAGAGAACGCCGGTGCCGGCGGGATCGGCTGGACCGAGAAGAGGTCCGAGACTGATATCGTCGGTGTTTCTGAGGGTGGGTCTGGGAGGGAGCGGGGGAAACCCGTTCCTCCCTTGGCTCGGGAGCCTTAACTGGGGACTCCGGCACAGGAGGCACAGGCAAGTCCTCGGTTTCCACCGGGGGAACTGGTGAAGAAGGGCTGTCGGCTTCTCCAGTCAACAGCCCGTTCGACGGGTTGAGAAAAATCTCAACCGCTTCGACGGGTGTCTTGGCCGGCTGACCTGATGGGGACACCGTAAAGCCAGCGGCCTTAGCCGCAACCTCGACCAAAGTCGAGTGTCGACTGTCCGGGGAGGGTTACCTCTCCCGCTCCCACGAACGTCGACGGTGGGACTTACCCTTCGAGTCCTTCTTCTTGGACCGAGAGGAGTGTCCCGATGGCCCCTCACCTTTTGTGGAGAGGGATTGGCAAAGCTCCTTAAAAGAAGCTGTGTAGGAGGATCCCAAGGAAAGCGGGATAAATGCTGCGACCGAGGATGAAGAAGATGCGGCCTGGGCCGCCTCCTCCTCGAGGGCGATCATCTCCTCGAGTTGCTCAGCTGAGCCAGCTGCCATGGAAACCACCCAATGGGCCTTCTTGGACTTCACCGGCTGGTAACGTTTCGCAGGGGCACCCAAGTTGAAGCCGGGCAGCACGGTCTTCGAGGACGTCTGCCGAAAAAGACTTGCACAACTCGCAGGCCTGCGGATCGTGGTCAAGCCCAAGGGAGTAGACACACGTGGAGTGCGGATCGATCCTAGACATCTTCTGCCTGCATGGGCACCGTTGAAAACTGGGAGTTGATTTGTCCATCGCAGCCGTGAAGGAAGAAGTAGACCGAAGTCTGGAAAACTTTAAAATTATTTTCGGGTGAACCGAAGAGTTTGGATCCAGTCTAATCGCAGAGAGCTAAGGAGGGAACCTGAGCTTCCCAGCGGTAAGGAAGATCTGGCGTCATGGGGTGGAGCAGAGAGTTTTACCACCTGGGTGGGTGAGAGGAGCCAGCTTGAAGACCTTACAGCAAGATTTAAAGCGGCAAGGAACCTGCCAGACAGTGTGGATGAACAACATATCCATGTCCCTAGAACATCACATTTTGCAGCAATCCAAATAATCTTTTATACGTACACGCAATCAGGAATAATACAAAGTTTAAGTTTGAATAACCTAACCCTATCCTAGAAGAGAAAGGAAGGGGGAAAGGGTGATCCAGATAGCGTAACAATTAAAAAAAACAAAGTTACAGTTTGAGTAACTCTTCTAACAAAATGAATATACTATCTGGGTACCACTTTTGCAGACTTCCTGCATTTTCTGGGCAGAGGTACTATGATCTATTTAGGATATAAACAGCAAACCATGCTACCTTCTGGCCTGCACATCAAAACAGTAATGAAATGTGCAGGTATGGTCTGATGCCAAGTAGCTGTTCTGCAAACCTCCTGGTATGTCCCCTGCAGCTACTGTACCTCGGATATATATTTATGCAATAGGTGTGGATATAAATGGAGTGTGATAAATCTGTTTATCCAAGTAACAGGGTATACCTAGCGGCGGTCCTTGACCTCTCATCCTCCGTGTTGGTCAGCAGTAACCCAGAGGGTACTGGTGTTGGCCTATAATAAGGCCATCATGGTTGCCCTGGATTTTATTGCTCCTGTTCGTGAACGCCCTTTTTCACTGCACCCCAGGGCCCCTTGGTTTGATGGGACTCTGAGGGAGATGCGGAGAAAAGGGCGAAGGTTAGAGCGTTGTTGGCATAGATCGGTCCTTGATGCCGACCGCCTTAGATTGATAGAACATTATGCTAGCTACCAATCTGCAATCACCCATAAGAAGGCAGAGTTCCTGTCCAGGGAGATTGCAGTTGCTCAGAATCGACCAGCTCAGCTGTTTCAAACTGCAGACAGACTGTGCAGCCCCGCCTGTCTGCAAGTTCGGAAAGCCTTTTCGCAAGTAGAGTGCGATGAGCTCGCTCGTTACTTTGCAACTAAGGTGGCTGACATCAGGGCTGATCTGTGTCTGACAACTTCTAAGGGTGATGTTGTGGGGACGTGCGAGAACGCAGTGCCTCATTTCTCTTGGAGTTTTTTTTATCAACCTGAGTTCGCGGATATTATGAGGTTTATCCATAGTGTGCGCCCTACTTGTTGCAGACCGACTACCCTAATTTTAGGTTGTATTGATATCATCGGTCCAGTTTTGGCGCAAGTAGTCTGGTGCTCCCTGGAGTCAGGTGAGTTTCCTAGCTCCCTGAAAGAGGCGGTGGTGACACCTCTCTTGAAGAAAGCTTCCTTAGACCCAGACTGTTTTTCTAGCTACAGACCTATCTCTAACCTTCCCTTTATTGGGAAGGTTACTAAAAAGGTTGTAGCTGCTCAATTGGATGACCATTTAACCATCCATAGTATCTACGAGTCCTTCCAGTCTGGTTTCCATAAAAGACAAAGTACCAAGACTGCGCTGGTTCAGGTGCTAAATGATCTTCTGAGGGTGAGGGATCAAAAGAGACGTTCCATTCTGGTTCTCCTTGATCTCTCTTCAGCATTTGACACTGTGGATTACGTGGTGTTGTTGGCATGCCTGAGGCAAATCTGTGGAATGTCAGGAACTGTTTTGCAATGGTTCACGTCATTCCTTACCGGGAGATCACAAAGAGTTGTATCGGGGATTTTCTCCTCCGGCCCAGTCTCTTTGTTGTGTTGAGTGCCTCAGGGTTCTGTGCTGTCACCCATGTTGTTTGCAGTGTATATGCTGCCCCTCGGAAACATTATAAGACGGTATGCGCTGAGGTTTCACTGCTATGCAGATGATACCCAGCTATACCTGTCTTTTGCACCCGACCAGGATGGAGCTTTCTCGTTGTTTAACAACTGTCTGGGGGAAATCCAAGACTGGATGGATTCTAGTTGGTTAAAATTGAACTCGGAGAAGACTGAGGTGTTGGTGGTGGATCCGGGTGGTCAGATTGAGAGGTCATGTATTTTTCTTGGCGGCGTGTCACTGCCAGCCTCTGAACGGGTGCGTAACCTTGGGGTGATTTTTGACGACAAGCTGACTTTACAATCTCAGGTGTCAGCTGTCGTCAGTACTTCCTTTTACCATCTTAGGAATATTGCCAGGGTTAGGCACCTTGTTCCATCTGACTCCTTGCCAACGTTGGTCCACGCTTTTGTGTCCTCGCGCCTGGACTACTGCAACGCCCTTTACTTTGGGCTTTCTGGGGTTGAAATCCAACCGCCTGCAGCTGGTGCAGAAGCGCTGCTGCCGGGTTCTGACTGGGACAAGTGGGTCCTGTCCACATTACCCCGGTGCTGCGCGAACTGCACTGGCTGCCTGTTCGGTGGCGGATCACCTTTAAAGTCATTTTATTGACTTTCAAAGCCCTTCACGATCAGGGTCCGTCCTATCTGAAAGACCTCCTGGTTCCTTATTGCCCTGGCCGATCGCTCCGCTCGGCCGACATGGGGTTGCTGGAGATTCCAAGAGTGAGTTTAAAAACTTCTGGCAGCAGAGCTTTTTCTCATGCTGCCCCCACTCTTTGGAATTCTCTACCACGCCGGTTACGGTA
Source organism: Neoceratodus forsteri (assembly GCA_016271365.2). Lineage (NCBI taxonomy): Eukaryota > Metazoa > Chordata > Ceratodontiformes > Ceratodontidae > Neoceratodus > Neoceratodus forsteri. The sequence goes on from CM028133.1 coordinate 785,421,373, forward strand.
TTGCACCTCCGTGGAGATATTTAAGAAAGAATTAAAAACTTTTTTATGGAATAAGGCCTTTGTGGAGGATTAAATCGTCAGTATGTGTTTGGATTTTATTGTAATTTATTAAAGTCTTTTGATGTATTTATGATGCGCTTTTATAAGTTTAGGTGTGTATGGCTATGTGTATTTTTATTATTAACTTGTTCAGCGCTTTGATAATTTGAAAGGTGCTATGCAAATAAAATTATTATTATTATTATTTATTATTAAATAAATTTCAACTGCTTCTGGGATCAGTTCTGGGGCCTGTCCAGTTTAATGTCTTCATAAGTGACACTGCGGAGGGGTTGGAAGGGAAGGTGTGCCTCTTTGCAGATGACACTAAAATCTGCAACAGGGTGGACACTCGGGGGGGGGGGGTGGAAAAAATGAGGAGGGACCTAGGTAAACTGGAGGAATGGTCTAGAGTGTGGCAGCTGAGATTCAATGCGAAAAAGTACAAAACCATGCATTTGGGGCACAAGGACCCAGCGGAGGACTACATGATTTGGGGGAGGGAGGATACAGGAAAGTGATTTGTGGGTAATCATATTTGATGACCTAAAGGTGGCCAAACAATGTACCAAGGCTGTGGGGAGGGCCAGCGGGATGCTGGGGTGCACAGGGAGAGGTATCACCAGCAGAAGACCCAAGGTGGTGGTGATCCACTGTACAGATCATTGGTGAGGCCTCATTTGGAATACTGTGTCCAGTTCTGAAGGCCGCACCTCCATAAAGACATAGACAGGGTGGAGGCAGTTCAAAGAAGGGTAACAAAGATGGTGCAGGGCTTGCACCAAAAGTCATATGAGAAACTGGGAGACCTCAATATGTATACCCTGAAGGAGAGAAGAGACAGGGGAGATATGATAGAAACCTGCAAATACATAAAGGGCATAAATAGGGTACCAGAACGTAGCATCTTTCAGAAAAGGAGATGTTCAGGAACAAGAGGGCATGAAATGAGGTTGGAGGGGGGTAGACTAAGGGGTAATGTAAGGGGTAAGGGGTCTTCAAGCTACTCTAGCTAACTGCTCCACCCAGCGTAGTAGGAACCATAGCAATTAAACATAACCCCAGGAGCCTACGGACGTCAGGACGAACTCTACTGGAAGTCCCCAGAGTCATGACTAATGCCGGTGGCAGATCTTTCTCCTACCTAGCCCCCAACCTGTGGAACAAGTTCCCTCCTCTGGTGCAGGAGGCCTCCTCACTTAGGAACTTCCGCACCAGACTTAAGGCTCATATGAGTGACTGCAGCACATGCCATTGCCACAGCTCATAACTTGCCCCACCTCTCCCACATCAACTCTCCCGAAAGTGAGCCTACCCAGGTACCCCTTTCAAGATCCAAGGTACCTTGGTCCAGTTATTGTCCTATAGATAGCTTTTGTCTTGGAGGTAGCTCTCCACCCGAAAACTGCAAATTGCTTGTCATCAGGGCATGAAATTCGTAAAAAAAAAAAAGTACATGCCCACTGGGGCATGTAAGCTGTAGACGTACATGCCCAGGAAACTTTTTAAATACCACCCTTTTTTCCCCACATAATTTTGGTTTCATCATCCTGGGTTGTCAGCTTGTAAATAATAAACAGAAATATAAAGAAATTAAATTGGCTGTGTGATTTATTTCAGTAACATTACCCGTGCACGACCCAACAAGCACTGACTGCAACTAGCAAGGTGTTTTTTTTTGAGGACAAATCAAAATGCAGTGTAGTGTAGACTAGAACAGCAGTCCAAAACAAAGGGTTTTTATTTACAGTATTTGTTTTCACTTCTAGCTTGCCACTCCCTGGCTAGTGCTGTCAGACCTCAATAGTCCTTAAGAAGAGAGGACAGACATAGAAACATAGAATTTGACGGCAGATAAGGACCGCTTGGCCCACCCAGTCTGCCCATTTCCCTACCTAATGGATAAGCTGCAGATCCTAGTTAACCAGCAGCCTACTTCTTCCAACCCCCACCCCCTAGAATTGCCTTATGACTGTCCCATGCATGCTTGAATTCCACCACTGTTTTTGACTCCACAACCTCCTCCGGAAGGCCGTTCCATGCATCCACAACCCTCTCTGTGAAAAAATACTTCCTTAAATTACCTCTGAGCAGCCTCTACCTCTTCTTCAAATTGTGCCCCTTGTTCTTGCACACCTCTTTTTTTGAAAGATGCTACCCTCTTGGACTTTGTTGATTCCCTTGAGGTACTTGAAAGTTTCTATCATGTCCCCCCTCTCCCTCCTTTCCTCGAGGCTATACATATTTAGCTCCTTAAGTCTCTCTTCATATGTCTTCCGGTGCAGACCCTGCACCATTTTAGTAGCCCTCCTCTGGACAGCTTCCATCCTGTCTATGTCTTTGCGGAGATTGGGTCTCCAGAACTGCACGCAGTACTCCAGATGGGGTCTCACCAGCTGTCTGTACAGAGGGATAATAACTTCCTGTTTTCTACTGGTGATGCCTCTCCCTATGCATCCCAGTATCCCCCCAGCCCTCCTTGCTGCCCTCTCACATTGCTTGCCCACCTTTAGGTCATCTGATATGACTACCCCCAGGTCCCTTTCCATTTTTGTTGTTGTTAGTATCTCACCCCCCAATGTGTACTCTTCCCCTGGGTTTTTGTTTCCCAGGTGCATTACCTTGCACTTCTTAGCACTGAATCTAAGCTGCCATACATTTGACCATTCCTCTAACCTTGCCAAGTCCCTTCTCATCCTTTCCACCCCACCTTGTGCATCAACTCTGTTGCAGATCTTTGTGTCATCTGCAAAGAGACATACTTTTCCTTCCAGTCCCTCTGCAATATCGCTTATAAAGACATTAAAGAGGACCGGTTCTAACACTGAACCCTGCGGTACCCCACTAGTAACCCCCTTTCTTCAGAGTGGACTCCATTTGCTATTACTCTCAGTGTCCTATTCTCCAGCCAATTCTTTACCCAGGCTGTCATCTTGGGACCCACTCCCAGGCTGGCTAATTTGTATATTAATCTTTTGTGTGGGACTGTGTCAAATGCCTTGCTAAAGTCTAGGTAGGCCATGTCCACAGCCCCTCCCTGATCTACTACTTTGGACACCCAGTCAAAGAAATCTATCAGATTTGTCTGGCATGACCTTCCCGCTGTGAATCCATGCTGCCTTGGGTCCTGTGCCCCTCTGGCCTCTAGGTACTCGACAGTTCTTTCCTTCAGAAGTGATTCCATCATTTTCCCTACCACTGAGGTTAAACTAACAGGTCTGTAGTTTCCTGCTTCTGCCTTGCTCCCACTTTTGTGAAGGGGAATCACATCTGCCCTCCTCCAGTCCTCGGGTACCACCCCATCCTCCCATGATTTGTTAAAGAGGGTAGTCAGTGGTGTCACTAGTTCTACCCTTAGTTCTTTTAGAATGCTGGGATGAATCCCATCAGGCCCCATTGCTTTGTCCACCTTCAGTTTTAAGAGTTCTTTCAGAACCCTTTCTTCTGTAAATGGGCTGGTATCAACTTCTGTATCCAGTGTGTTTCTACTGTTTGTTTTAGGTACCTCCCCCTCTTCCTTTGTAAATACTGAGCAAAAATATTTGTTTAGTATCTCTGCCTTTTCATAGTCACCCTCTGCCCACCCTCCTTCCCCTTTATTAAGCCTCACTATCCCTCCCTTGGTCTTCCTTCGCTCCCTGATGTACCTATAAAAGGTTTTATCCCCCTTCTTAACTGAGTTGGCTATCTTTTCCTCGGTTTGGGCCTTTGCTGTTCTGACTGCCTTCCCAGCTTCCTTTTGCTTTAACTGATACAGTTCTCTGTCCTGCTCCTTCTGTGATTCCTTGTACTTCTGAATGCTTTCTTTTCTCTTGAACCTTCCTGCCACTTCCTTTGAGAACCATAGTGGTTTCTTACATTGTTTTGTTTATTTGCTTCACACAAAGGCTTGTTTGGTAGTTTTTATTATTCCCCATTGTTCTTCCACCCCTCCTTCCTGCCCATTTGCTAGTGCATTCCTTAGGCACTCACCCATTTTGGCAAAGTCAGCCCTCCTAAAGTCCAGTACTTTTGCCTTTGTATGGCTTGACTCTATTGCTGTGTTTACTGTGAACCAAACTGTTTGATGGTCGCTAGTTCCCAGATGGCTACCCACTTCTACATCTGTGATCCTCTCTTCATCTCCATTTGAGAGAACCAGGTCTAAGATTGCTCCCTCTCGAGTGGGCTCCAATACTAGTTGTCTAAGGCAAGCCCCCTGTAGGGCATCTAGAATAACCCCACTCTTGAAGTGGCTGCTGCAACTGCACTCCAGTTAACATCTGGCATATTCAGATCACCCATCAGCAATATATCCCCTTTTTCTGCCATTCTAAGTATCGTTCTATCATTTCCTGTCCATTTCCTCCCCCTGAGAAGGGGGTCTGTATACAACCCCTGTGCGGATTGTTGTGCCATTGCCAGTCTCCAAATTTACCCACAGTGCTTCTTCTCCTCCCTGTCTACCCTTTTGTTCTGTTGCTTTGATTCCTTCCCTTATGTAAAGAGCTACTCCTCCTCCTCTTTTACCCTCCCTGTCCCTCCTGTAGATAGTGTATCCTGGTATGTTTACGTCCCAGTCATGGTTTTGTGTGTACCATGTTTCTGTGACTGCCACGATATCCAGATGTTCCTCCTCCATCAAGGCCACTAATTCAGGAAGCTTGTTACTCAGACTACGGGCATTGGTACTCATTGCTCTCCATGTTTTGATGACTTTACCTTCTGTTGCAGCTCCCCCACTGACCTTTCTACCTCGGTCTTTTTCTCATTTAGTACCCTGTTTTGTAGGGAGAGGCTGGGATTTTCCTGCTGCTTATCAGTGCCTCCCCCCTTGACTAGTTTAAAAGCTTGCCAATGAAGCATTTAAACCGATTGCTCAAAAGACTTGTTCCCTTCCTGGACAGATGCAGACCATCCTGCCAGTATAGGCTGGTGTCCTCCAGGTGGAACCCCAGTCCCAATGAAGCCAAACCCCTGTGCTCCACACCATTTTTCAACCATTCATTAAACTGCATGGTGCAAAGTACCTTGCCTCACTCATGCCATTGACAGGCAGCACCTCTGAGAAGGATACTGTGTGTGCTACTTGTCTTAGGCCCCTCCCTAATTCTACAAAGTCCTTCCGCACTGCTCTAATCTCATGATGAGCCAAGTCATTTGTCCCTAGGTGGACAATGACTTGGCCCAACATACAAAGGGTGACAAAGTAATTTATTTTTAAGAGGAAATGACAATCACTCAGTCGCCCCACAAATTCAACACACAAAGGGACAGGACTTTTAAATTTATTTTTATTTTCTCCTGCCTTGCCAGTAGCCACTGACTACCCTCTGTGGTGCCCTTCTTCAGTTCTCAAGAGGACAAATTAGTAGGCACGAGGCAGGCTGCAAGCCCACCAGTCACAAAGGGCTTTTTAATTAGACCACAGAATAGATCTATTCTCTTCCCAAACCTTTATTTACTCAAGCTGACGTACTCAACTGAGCAGCTCCCTGTAGTTTTTAATTTAGATGTTTGAGGGCTTAGTTTAGTTAAACTCCACTTAAGTAAATCAGCCAGCTTTTTATCAGACTGAGAAGAGACCTGCAGAAACTTGAAGAAAGGTCAGGGGTTTGGCAGTTGAAATTCAATGCAAAGAAGTGCAAGATAATGCATATGGGGCACAAAAACCCTGGCACAATATATCAGTTGGGGGGTGAGGATATAGCATGCACCAAGCAGGAAAGGGATCTTGGGGTTATCATCTCTGATGACCTCAAGGTAGGGAAACAGTGTGACAAGGCAGCAGGTAAAGCAAATAGGATGATGGGATGCATAGGCAGGGGCATCACCAGCAGGAAAAGGGAGGTCATGATTCCACTATATAAGACACTAGTGAGGCCCCACCTGGAGTACAGTGTACAGTTCTGGAGACCTTACCTACGTAAGGACATAGACAGTAGAGAAGGTTCAGAGGAGGGCAACAAAGATGGTACATGGATTGCATCACAAGTCCTATGAGGACAGGTTGAAGGAATTGAATATGTACTCCCTGGAGGAGAGGAGGGAGAGAGGGGACATGATAGAGACATACAAGTATCTTACAGGGAGGAACAGGGTGCAAGAACACACTATTTTTAACCAAAAAAGATATTCCAGGACTAGAGGGCATGGGATGAAGTTGGAGGAAGGACGATTCTGAGGAAATGTGAGGAAGAACTTCTTCACAGAACGAGTGGTGGACAAGTGGAACACCCTGCCTGAGGAAGTGGTGGGGGCTGAAACAATCACGGGATTTAAGAATGCATGGGATAGACATAAAGGAATTCTGGAGGTCAGGGGTAAGGGGCAACAGAGTTCTATGAAAACATAAACTGAAGTTAAAAACTCAAATGGGCAGACTAGGTGGGCCATAGGTCCTTATCTGCCGACACTGTCTATGTCTATGTATCTATGAACGTAAGGATTTATTTTTTTACTTTCGATTTTCTGTTCCCAGCAACAACTGTGACTACTACTACAGAAAAAAAAAAAAAAGAGCCTGATACAGCCTATAGACTGAGAATGGCCCCTTGCAGTCTGCTACTATTTAATTAGTTCACTCTGTGACAACTGGGTTTACTCTTTCATTATATTAAATCAGGCAGCTAAGACCTAAGGTACAGCTTCCACAAGTCTCTCAGTCACCTCACCACCAAATTTAGCTATACAGTACTATGCTCCTGTTTATTTTTTCACCCCAAACAGAAGTTTAATCTTGCCAGGCTGCTAATTTTGGTTGTATGAGTGACTGACTATAGAGTTCTTCACTTTGTGGTCTCACTCTCCCCACTATCACTTTTGCAAATTGCAGGCAGATCTGACTAGGCACTGCTTTAGATAAAGAATAGCTCTTAAAAGAGCATTTTTTTTTTATTTTGTCCAAAGTTATTAAATCTGTCCCTTCATGAGCTACCCCCTCCCCCTTATCACTTGCAAGCACTTCTGACTATAATATAAAAAAGAAGCAGTAACAAGTAATTCAGTATTTGACGTTCAAGCTGATGGACAATAGCTCTTAAAAGAGCTTTTTTATGAACTATTTGATCACCGATCGCAATCGCTAACAATGGATTTAATGGGCAAGCCATAAGCGCCCACTCGCTATGTCTTACTTTTCCAACAGAAGAGGATAGAGTGACGCGCTTTACACAGATGGCAAAACACACTGTGTGAGGGGGCGGGCGAACTGTGCAGAGAGACTCTCCCGATTGGTTTCAGTCTCCTGCAGTCTGCCTCCACCAACAATGTTCCGACCCCTCATATGTGCAGCTGGCTGATAGCTGTGCCAGTCAAATGTCAGCCCGTTGTTCTCAGCATGTCAGCTGGTCTCTGAAGGGCTCATCTTGTGACTTGGCAATGGCATCAGCTCAGGCTGCTCGGTGCTCCTCCACCGGCCACCCGCCCAAAGGAAAATGACACTTGCGCATCTCAGCGGAACCCCGCCCACAGAAAAATGAGCGTGAGTTTAAAAAAAAAACACAAAAAAACAAACGTGCTGATGTGGGGGTAAACAAAGCTGCTCGGTAGTGAGAAAAGAAACCAGGACTCTATTAAATACCTTAGGTGCTCCAGTGGGCAGGTATTAAACTGCATTAGGTATCCTGGGACAAAAGTGCCTGCCCTGGGGCACCTAAGGTATAGGCAGGGGTGCCAAGTTTTGAAAAAAATTGTGGGTGCTCAGGATAATTATAAAAGGCCAGGGGTCTGGGGCCGCCTAGGTCCCCAGAAACTACAGGATTTTTCATGTTTTGGGGTGCATTTTGGGGGTATTTTGATACACCTTAGAATAAATATGCCACCATCACAACTACTCCACTACAGAGGATGCAAGTCTCTTTAATTCCCTATTTCTGACCCCTCTGCTGTTGCAGAGTCTTTGAATTCCTACTTTACTACTTGTGCCCTATCTCTTATCCCTTCCTCTACCCCCTCCTCCTTTCCTGCCTTCTTCTTCTCCTCTGTCATTTGTTGGACAGACAGACACTATTCTGGACAGGACAGGAGGACTCTGACAGTGACAGATTTGGCTAAGGCTCGGCTACTCACACACACACACACACACACAGTTACAGGCAGCCACAGACAGACAGACCACTGCTGCCATATGTTTATTTTATCCCCAAATCCTACTCACTTTAATTTTGCCACAGACCCCTCTTAAATCCACTATCTGAGTGTGTTTCATTTTGTAACTTTTAATATGGACAGACAGAAACTTCTCTGGACAGGAGGACTCTCCAACAGGCTTGGTTAAGGCTCATCTCACCCTGACCCTCACACATATGTGGTCACACAGAGGGACACATTTACCTTATCATGGGCCTTATGCACAGCAGTAATCATGGGCTTCTCCAACACCACCCTGTCCCCCACAGAAATGTGCTGCCCCACACAGAAGTACTGTCGACTCAGACTTTAAAGCAAAAATTCATAGTACTCTAAGATGCAGAAACAAACTTTGTACACATAAAAGCATGCATTTCCATAGTGTTCCTAGCTTTTATCTCCGTGGTTTATTACAGTGCCCCACATTAGAGGGCTAGTGTCTACATTGTCCCACATTTTGAGGGTTTATGTCCCACACATTTCAGTAATAACAGGTTGAGAGGTTATTTATTGCACTAGTCATAATTTCTGCACATCATGGGACACTTTTTTACTATGCTTGCTGTTGCTGCAGGATCATACATTAGCCTGCCCCAAACCCACAATTAAATATTGAAATAAGGGAGCTGCTGTGATTCCAAGCCTTCTCTTCTGCTTTTCTTTTAACAAATAAGTCCATACTTTGCATTCCTTGCTACCTAATGCTTCCTTCACACAGACAAAGTTCTCCCTGCGACCCTGATAACTCTCACAGCCAGGTCAACTGTGTGCACTCCACACTACCCACAAATACCCATTCTTGGCCTCCGACTCAATGATCCCAAGTCCTGAGTAGTTGACAGACATAAGCAAAACTCGCGACCCTCATCCACCATATACTGGTTGGCTGGCTGCCCACACTATCCTAACCCAGGATAATGCTGCCTCACTGAGTGTCAGCCATGTCTGCACCTCATGCCCTCACCCACTGACTGAATTTCACCCTCCACACAGTACTGACAACAACTTTGGCTGTGGCAGTGGCCTTGGTTTGGGCTGTACTCGCACTGACCTGATTCCATCTGGTCATCCTTCTTTGACCTGTCACCTCACTGGGCTCCTCCAGGTCAACTCAACCTCAACCACCCCGTCCCTGGCTAAGTTCTGATCTCCTTCTTTCTCTACAATGACATTATGGCACCAAAATCTGGGGAAGGGATGCACACATACAATACAAAATCGCACCACCAAAACAAATGTCAGCAGTGCACAAAGACAACTGGAGCCAGGGGAGGGCACTGCAGGTGGGTGGGAAGGGGGTTATCAACATACATAATGTTACGTCAGTCAATCTGCGGTTCTGTCCTCCTGCCCTTGGAGACAACTTAAGTGCAACACTGGAAAAAACTGTAAAGCAATGCTGTGCATAACTTACATAAAGTCAACACAGCTAACCAAAAAGGGCCCTCAGAAAACAAGGGCCCCTGCCCCTGTGCACAAGCATAATTTGAATAACAGTAAATCCAGTCCTGGTCACTCAGCCTTAGGCAGCCACAGAGAGACCACGCATTGTCTGCTGCCAAATTTAGTTTTTATCCCCCAGTCGTACTGTACTCTGGAACTTTCCTTTCTTTTTTTATGTTTGTTTAGGTTATGCTGACAAGTTGACAACTTCGTGACTGGACAGTCAGCAGCAGGCCCCCAGCCCATGCCCACAAGCCAGCTACGAGCTGCCATATACACACAGTCGAGTAACTGGGTTAATGAACAGTTGTTAAAAAAAATTACCCAGCCCACTTCAATATTTTCTTTTTTCTATGTGATTTTACAACTTTTTTTTCTGTCTTAAGCAGGAAAGAACATTTGCCGTGTCCCGCATGCATCTCTTACTTAGTCTGAGTCTTACTGCACCACACACTCTAACTCAACTCACTCGCTGCTGAACTGTAGGAAGGACTAGTCTGGCAGCTAGATCATGCCACAGGATTGGAGGAGGTCAGAGCTCAGAGGACACATGTTGTCACTGACCGCTAAAGCACCATGACTGTCCCCATCCGATGCTTGAAGAGGCAAGCCAGTAAGCTGAGCCCGCCAACACACACACACACACACACGCAGATGCAGGCAGTTGAGTTCCAAGACAGCGCGCGGGCATGCGCCTGAGCAGAGTGAGTGTGCACACGTTGTGTGGGATGTGAGAGAGACATGGAGTGTTTTGTACGTTGTCGGTCACTGGGCGGAGCCGCTGCTAATGCCAACAATGGAGCGGAGGAGGAGGAGGAGATTGGAGTCTGGCCAGCACTGTCACTCATCCCAAAGGAAAAAAAAAATAATCATGAATGAGTGGACATTGTGGCTCTGGACTGGCTGGTTGGGGTGGCCAAAGGTGGGCTGAAAATTGAGGGTGCCCATTTTAACTTTGTGGGTGCTCAAGCACCTGAGCACCCACGTCGTGGGCGCCCCTTGGTACAGGAATTTCGCACCCTGCTTGTCATGTATATAACCACGCCAGGTAGTTACTAGGTAAAAACTGTGTCATGTTGATAAGCATGGCTGTAACCTCCATGCAAACCTGAATATATTTTGTAACTTAATGTCTTTCCTCTGCAGCAAAGCAGGTATCGTTATCCCGGGTCGCCCCGGAAAAAGGGACCTTCAGGGCTCAGTGGGCCTACCCGGTCACCAAAATTTAATAAATAAATAAAATAAATAATGTGAGGAAGTATTTCTTCATGGAAAGGGTGGTGGATGCATGGAACAAACTCCCATTGGAGGTGGTGGGAGCAAAAACAGTGGAGGAATTCAAAAATGCATGGGACAGACAGAGGGGAACCGTAGCGATAGGAACGAGAAGATAAAGCTGGAGATCAAGTAGAGTCTGTGGCTTTTTGTAGTAGGTAGGGAAAATGGGCAGACTGCATGGGCCTAGCAGTCCTTATCTACCATCAAGTTCTATGTTTCTATTTATGTACACAGTTACTACATCAAAGTCCATTTAAGTATGCAGTTACTACATCAAGGGTAGCCGCACCTCTTCCCCTCTGCCAGCACTACTTTATTCAGCTTTCACAGTCTAGCTCACGGCTTCATAACCACGCTTGTTGGCAACTGCAATGAAAGGGAAAAATTGCATCTTTTTTTTTTATCCCTCCAGCCATGCTTACTACAAATAGAACTAACCTGGGGAACGGACAGGAAGTTATCCCATCAAAAGGACGACTGAAAGTGAGCGACTCGAATATAAGCGACTCACTTTCAGCATTGTCATATCGGCTACCCTGCAAAGTGGCGATGATGATATGGGCTACCTACAGGAGTAGCGATAGCACAACAGGGAGACAGGAAGGAGGGAGGAACAGGAAGAGGAGGGAGGGAAGGTATCTAGGGGGTAGTGCGGTGGGAGGTTGCCGAGCTGCCGGCTTGGTGTACTTGTGAGGGTTGCTGCCAGTAGTGGGGAGGGTGCAGGGTTCGGGGCTAGGGAGGGCTACATATTTTTCCGGGGTTTTTTTGTCAGCACTTTGTTTTTGCCAATCCTGGATTTTCACCCCCTCCCTGACATGCACCCCACTTGGAGTTAGTAATCTATATTTAGAGGGAGTGTGGGTGGCACAGCCCCTGCAGAACAACCTTTTGGTTGGCACCCGTTTTTATCGCTGTGAGTGTACATTGCCTTTTTTGTTTTCGGCTATGTACACTCGCAGTAAGGGCGAACGCTATTTTGTAATCGCCATTATGGTACAGAACTGGTCCGGAACAGGATGGAGCCACCATAACATCTGCACTATTCTGAACTGCTCCCCATCAGAACATCATGCTCAGAACAGCTGTGGAATTATTTTAAATAAAAAGTTAACTCATTCTCTCCCGGTGGTCATTTTTGGTCAGGTTCAGCATGGATGGTTCTGACGCAATATGGCAGCTATAGGACTGAAGGAGCACCACAGTTATCCTCCTAACTCCAGAGCCAGCATGCCTACATGATAAACCCTGGACTCTCACTTAACTAGTGTGCCATTATTTTCCAAAAGACTGGGATGCTCACTAACTCCGCCAATCTTCTCTCATGCTTCAGTGTCTTCTCCTCAGCTCATGCAGCCTACATGATAACAGCCATAGCAACTGGGAACGGACTAAACACTCAAAGGCACTAGTTCACAAAATAAACCCGCAAACTTAAAAAAATCTTATTTATTATTTCAAAAATCTAAAAAAAAAAAGCCATCACACAGGGTCCTCTCCTATTACATAAATAAAATATGCATAGGTGACCTTGTGTGATACTGATTTATCTGTACTCGTGCTGTTTGACCTTGGACACCTCACTCATGGCTTACACCACTCGTGAGGCCACCTGAAGTCACACAGCACTTATATAGAAAAATAAGGTATCACACAAATCACCCCTGCATATCCCCTACATATATATGTTTACTGTTCAACAAAGTCTTTACATTGCAGATCATACATAAAAAAATAAAATGCATGCACCAATAAATATATGGCATACTTATATGGAACATATTGTTGTGGAGCAGCAGTCTTTAGGGAGATCCTCTGGAGGCTGCAATGCTGTCCCGTATGTGTACACTTCTCTGGTCTGGCGGGGAAGGTCTCTAGACTCGAGACTGCCTTAATATTAAGCCACAAGAAGGCTACTACAGTATGTTCAAGGCTGCATTGACAGACGGTTGGGAGACCTTTTCCCTTACCCAGGGACCACCAAGTCCAGCATCGTTACCTCAAAGGATGCCAGATAGGAGGAGCAGTTGGACTAAGGTGGGCATGAGGAGGGAGGAGGAGGTGATGGGATCAGGAAGGCTGGGGAGGTGGAGTCATAGGAACATTCCTCAAACACAGCCAGTACCACTGCAGAATTTGTACACCACTCTAGCAGAGTGAGACAGCAAAGAGGAAGCACCCATGGTAGTGGCCAGGGAGAAGGTGGAAGCCCTCATAAGTGGAGGTCCCAAGAAGCATGAAAAGGGAACCCATAGAAGGAGGAAGCAATTACTAGTAGGTGACTCAGGTGGGACAGAGTTGGAAATAGGAAACAAGGTGGAGAGGGAGGTCAGGTATCTAGCAGGCACCACAGCCAAGAGAGATGGAAAGCGTATACGAAGGATAGCTAGGGCAGTAGGAGGGGAAGAGGAGCTGGATGTCATTGTCCACCTGGGGACAAATGACCTGGCTGGGGATGAGACAACAACAGTGCAGGAAGAGTCTGAAGAGCTGAGAAAAAATCTTAAACAGGTGGCATACTCTAACTTTTGCAGAGGTGCTGCCTGTATACAATGGGGAAAGGACAGGGAGCTCTGCACAAAGGCTTTCAACTCATGGTTGAAAGCCTGGTGCAGAGAGGAAGGGCATAGCTACAATGGGGACTGAGAGTCCACTTGGGAGAATAAAAGCCTATACAGATGTGATGGCTTGCATCCATCTGGAAGGGGGACTGCAGTTATCAGTGGAAGGTTTAAACGCTTGTTTGATGAACATTTAAAGTAGCTAGTGGGAAGGTGGAAGAATAAGGCGAAGCAGTAACTGTAGAGATAAAGTGTATACAGATTCCTGGGAAGGACAGTCCCACATTAGATAAAGTATATCAAATAAGTATGGGGTTACAAAAGGATGAAAAGGGGAACTAAGCAGACAGATGAAAAGAGGTAGTAAGGAAGGACAAAAGGAAAAAGAGGGAAGCGACAAACTAGGAGCAAACCAAATGTGGAGGGCCATGTATGCAAATGCTAGGAGTCTGGGAAATAAGATCTCAGACCCAGAAGCCATGATGGTGGAGGCCGACCTGGATATTGTGGCTATTACCAAATCATGGCGCATGGAAAACGGTCATACCAGGGTACATGTTATTCAGAAGAGACAAGGTAGGAAGAAAAGCAGGGGGAGTGTTGCTTTATGTGAAGGGCAGCATAAAAGCAACAGTAATACAGGGAACTTTGGGAGGGGCTGAGATGCTGTGGTTTACCCTAAAATCGGAAAAACATGCCCTTATTGGGATGGGTGTGATATATATGCCACCAGCAGAGGGGGGGGACTTGAATAAGGTAATGTTAGAAGAAACTGGAAATATGGCAAAAAAGGAGGCTGTGTTACTGGTAGGGGACTTCAATCTGTAGACTGGAGCATCCCTGCTGCAATATCAATAAGAAGCAGGGATATCCTGGACTCCCTGCAGGATGCTTTCCTTAGGCAACAAGCCAGGGAACCCACTCACGATGGGGCTATATTGGACCTGGTGATTACTTACAGAGACAGTGCTGCAGACTGCAGCGTGGGAAGCCATCTGGGGACAAGTGGTCATCACACAATGTGGTTCAACATTAGAACAACTGCAGACTTTAACCATACAAAGGTGAGGGCACTGGATTTCAGAAGGGCTGATTTTATTAAGATGAGAGAATGCCTCATGAACAAACTGACAAGTGGTGAGGACCTAGGGAGGGGGTGGAAGAAAAGTGGACCAGACTAAGGGATGGCACAGTGATGGCAACAAACCCCTGTGTTAAGCAAGTAAGCAAAAGTAAAAGAAAGAGAAGACCTTTACGGGTCTCAAAAGAGGTAGCAAAAAAGATAAAAGCAGCATTTAGAAGGTACAAGAAGACCCAGAGAAATGATGATAGGGAAGTGTAGCAGGAAAAACAGAGAGGCAAGCAAAGCAGTAAGGAGAGTAAAAGCGCAAACTGAGGAAAGAATAACTCTGGGAGTATCAAAAGGGGATAAGGCATTTTTTGGGTATGTTAGTGAAAAAAGGAAGACAAAGGGAGGGACCATACATTTAAAAAGGGAAAGGAGGATGGCACAGAGGATGATCAGGAAAAGACAAACATATTAACAAATACTTCTGCTCAGTTTTCACAGTAGAAGAGGAATGGGAGGGACCACAAAGAAGCACCAGAAACACAGAGGTTATATAAACAGACAGTAGCCCGTTTTCAGTAGAAACAGTCCGGAAAGCACTTGACAGCCTGAAAGTAGACAAAGCTAAGGGGTCAGATGGGATACATCCAGGGATGCTGAGAGAATCCTGAGAGAAGGATGCTCCGGAGGCATTCCAGAGGTTCAAAAAGTCATGAAGGGGAGAAGACAAGGAGATGTACATGAAGAAATCCAGAGTTCACCAAACTAGTCAGAGCAGCCAAGGCTTCCAGGGAGCTTAGGCTGGTACAGGGTATTAAAAAAACGGAGAAAAGGATTTCTTCAGATACATAAGGGAAAGAAGGAACAACAAGGACCAAACATTGAGGATAAAAAAGGAGGGGGGTGGGTGGAGAGAAGGGAGGATCAGTCAGAGGCATTAAATGAATACTTCTGTTCTGTATCCATGCAAGAGAAAGCGAGGCAGGTACCACAGGAGAGAGGTGGGGAACACAGGGGGGAAGGGATTACTGAGGACAGGGTACTGGAAGGACTGAGGGTACTGAGGGTGGACAAGGCACCTGGGCCAGATGGCATTCATCCTAAGGTACTCAAGGAGCTGGCTGAGGTTCTGGCAGGGCCAATGGCTGACCTGTTCAACACCTCCCTGGACATGGGATGTGTACCACAGGACTGGAGGATGATCCACGTGGTACCGATCCACAAAGGTGGCCCAAAGGATGAACCAGGAAACTACAGGCCAGTGAGCCTCACATCAATAGTGGGGAAGCTCATGGAAACAATCCTGGAGCTGTCTCAGACAGCTAGCTTTGGAACCCACTCGGGAGAGAGCAGTCTTAGAGCTGGTACTCTCAAATGGGGATGGAGAGAGGATCTCTGATCTTGAAGTGGGTAGCTATCTGGGAACGAGTGACCACCAAACAGTGTGGTTCACGATAAACTTTGCTGTAGAGTCAAGCCACACAAAAGTGAAGGTACTGGACTTCAGGAGGGCTGATTTTGACAAAATGGGAGAGTGCCTCAGAAAAGCACTAGCAAACAGGCAAGAAGGTGGGGTGGAGCAACAATGGGGAAACATCAAAACCGCCATCATAGAGGCAACAAGTCTTTGTGTGAAGCAAATAAACAAATCAAACCGAAAGAAAAAAAAAACACTATGGTTCTCAAAAGAAGTGGCGGGGAAGGTAAGGGAAAAAAAGATAGCATTCAGGAAGTATAAGGAAACAAAGAAGGAGCAGGACAGAGAACTGTACCAGTTAAAGCAGAAGGAAGCGGGTAAGGCAGTCAGAATAGCAAAGGCCCAAACCGAGGAAAAGACAGCCAACTTGGTTAAGAAGGGGGATAAAACATTTTATAGGTACAGTAGGGAGCAAAGAAAGACTAAGGCAGGGATACTGAGGCTGAACAAAGAGGAAGGTGATTGGGCAGAGAGCGACGGTGAAAAGAAAGCAAGGGATACTGAGCAGAATACTTCTGCTCGGTATTCACAATAGAAAAAGTAAGGAAATACCTAATCTGGTCAATAGAAGCACTCTGGATAATGGGGTTGATATTAGTCCTTTCACAGAAGAAAAGGGTTCTGAAAAGAACTCTTAAAACCTGAAGGTGGATAAAGCAATGGGGCCCGATGGGATTCACCCCAGAATTTTAAAAGAACTAGTAACACCACTGACTACCCTTTTTAATAAATCATGGGAGGATGGGGTGGTACCTGAGGACTGGAGGAGGGCGGATGTGATTCCCCTTCACAAAAGTGGCAGCAAGACTGAGGCAGGAAACTACAGACCTGTCAGTTTGACCTCAGTGGTAGGGAAAATGATGGAATCACTTCTGAAGGAAAGAATTGTTGAGTACCTAGAGGCCAGCTGAGCACAGGACCCAAGGCAGCATGGATTCACAGCGGGAAGGTCATGTCAGACAAATCTAGTAGATTTCTTTGACTGGGTGACCAAAGCAGTAGACCAGGGAGGGGCTGTGGACATGGCCTACCTAGACTTTAGCAAGGCAATTGACACAGTCCTGCACAAAAGATTAATAAACAAAGTAGCCAGCCTGGGAGTGGGTCCTAGGGTAGTAGCCTGGGTAAAACACTGGTTGGACAACAGGACACAGCGGGTAATAGTAAATGGAGTCCACAGTGAAGAAAGGAGGGTTACTAGTGGGGTACCACAGGGTTCAGTACTGGGGTCGGTACTTTTTAATGTCTTTATAAGTGACACTGCAGAGGGACTGGAAGGGAAAGTATGTCTCTTTCTAGATGACACAAAGATCTGCAACAGGGTTGATACACAAGGTGGGGTGGAAAGGATGAAAAGGGACTTGGCAAGGTTGGAGGAATGGTCAAATGTATGGCAGCTTAGATTCAATGCAAAGAAGTGCAAAGTAATGCACCTGGGAAACAAAAACCCAGGGGAAGAGTACACAATGGGGGGTGAGATACTGACAACAACAAAAATGGAAAGGGACCTGGGGGTAGTCATATCAGACAACCTAAAGGTGGGCCAGCAATGTGAGAAGGCAGTAAGGAGGGCTGGGGGGATACTGGGATGCATAGGGAGAGGCATCAACAGTAGAAAACAGGAAGTTGTTGGCCCACTGTACAGACAGTTGGTAAGACCACATCTGGAGTACTGTGTACAGTTCTGGAGACCCCATCTCCGCAAAGACATAGACAGGGTGGAGGCTGTCCAGAGGAGGGCAACCAAAATGGTGCAGGGTCTGCATCAGAAGACATATGAAGAAAGACTGAAAGGAACTAAAGATGTATAGCCTTGAGGAAAGGAGGAGAGGGGGACATGATAGAAACTTTCAAATACCTCAAGGGAATCAACAAAGTCCAAGAGGGTAGCATCTTTCAGAAAAAGAGATGTGCAAAAACAAGGGGGCACAATTTGAAGATAGAGGGGGATGTCTCAGAGGTAATGTGAGGAAGTATTTCTTCACAGAGAGGGTTGTGGATACATGGAACAGCCTTCCTGAGGAGGTCGTAGAGTCAAAAACAGTGGGGGAATTTAAGAATGCATGGGACAGACATAAGGCAATTCTAGTGGGTGGCAGGAGGAAGTAGGCTGTTGGTTAACTAGGATCTGCAGCTTATCCGTTAGGTAGGGAAATAGGCAGACTAGGTGGGCCAAGAAGTCTTTATCTGCCGTCAAATTCTATGTTTCTATGAAAGAGAGGCTGGTGACCTTTTTGGAGGACAATGGACTCCAGGATGGGCATCAGCATGGGTTTGTCTCGGGCAGATCCTGCCAGACCAACCTCATTGAGTACTACCATTGGGTGACTAGGGAACTAGACAAGGGCCATGCAGTGGATGTCCTCTATTTGGATTTCAGCAAGGCCTTTGACTCTGTGCTGCACGGGAGGCTGGGGGAAAGCTGGAAGCTGTGGGGGCAAGAAAGAAGATGGTGAAATAGATAATGAATTGGCTAAGTTGTAGGCAGAAGAGGGAGGTAGTGGGAAGGGAACTCTCAGTACCAAGGGCAGTGATGAGCAGAGTGCCACAGGGATCAGTGCTGGGGCCGGTGTTGTTCGGGTTATTCATAGCTGATATCTCACATGGGATCTGAAGTAAGATCAGTCTGTTTGCAGATGACACCAAAATGGGGGCAGTGGTTGATGACGTTGAGGGATGGAAGGGGCTACAGGATGACCTAACTAAACTACAGGAATGGAGAGAAACATGGCAGCTGCCAAGATGTGCAAGGTAATGCACTTCGGAGCAAAGAACCAGGGCAGGGACTATCAGCTGGGAGGGGTACAGTTGGGTAGCACTGTGAAGGAAAAGGACCTAGGGGTACATATAACGGGGAGCATGAACAACTCTGCTCAGTGTAAGAAGGCAGCAGAGAAGGCCAGCAAGATGCTGAGGTGCATAGCAAGGGGAATCTCCTCCAGAAATAGGGAGGTAATCCTCCCCCTGTACAGGTTACCGGTCAGGCCGCACCTGGAGTTGTGTGTGCGGTTCTGGCGCCCGTACGTGAAGAAGGATGTCAGATTGTTGGAGGGGGTGCAGCGTATAGTGACAAAGATGACCCAGGGATTGGAGGGCAAGCCCTACGAGGAAAGGCTGAGCGAGCGAGGTATGTATTCCTTGGAGAGGAGGGATGGGAAGACATGACTGAGACCTTTAAGTACTTGAAAGGGATAAACAAGACTTAAACAGAGAGGATCTTCCCATTAAGAAGAGGAAGGGACATGAGAGGGCACAGTCTCAGATGGGAGGGGGGAAGATTCAGAAGGGAGGTAAAGAGACAGTTCTTCACGGAAAGGGTGGTGGGCAAGTGGAACACTTAACACTGGAGGTGGTGGTCTGTAAGACAGTGGACAGTTTCAAGAGGGGCTGGGACAGGGTGAGGGGGAGGGTAAATCTAAGGAGGGGAGGAGGGGGAGGGGCAGCTGTGAGATGAGGGGCTCAGTGCACAATCGAGCAGACTCGACAGACCATGAGGCTTATTTCTGTTGGCATTTTCGTATGAGAACTTAGGGAGGTACTCGCTGCACCTCTGACAGACCCTTTTAACAGATCACTGGAGACAGCTGAAGTCCTAGAGGACTGAAGAAGGGCATATGTTGTCCCTCTTTACACAAAAGTGGTAGCAAGGAAGATCAAGCAATTATAGGCCTGTCAGTCAGACATTGGTGGTCTGTAAGTTGATGGAAACGATTACTGAAGAAAAGGATTGTGGAATATCTTAATTACAACAGATAGCTGGACCCAAGACAACATGGTTTCACCGAGAGAAGGTCATGCCAAACAAATCTGACAGACTTCTTTGACTGGGTGACAATGGAGCTAGACCAGGGAGGTGCAGAGGATGTGGTCTAACTGGATTTCATCAAGGCTTTCAGCACCGTTCCGCACATGAGACTGATGGGCAAGCTGGGTAACTCGGGGTTAGACAATAAGGTGGTAACCTGGATAGGAAACTGGTTGGCAGATAGGACACAGAGAGTAGTGGTAAACAGAGTGTGCTTAAAGAAGGGGAGGGTGACTAGTGGGGTTCCACAGGGCTCCATGTTGGGACCAGTCCTATTCAATATATTTATAAACGACACTGTACAAATGCTATAAATAAGGCAAAAAGAAATATGGAAATAAAACTAGCAACATCAGCAACTAAGGGAAATAGTAAACACTTACCTGGATATATTAGCTAGCTCAGAAAATCAGACTCAGGATTAACAGTCATTACAGAAAACAATAAAATAGTTTCAGAACTTTGTAGGTAAAAGACCTGCACCAATGTACAAGGTAGCCACGGAGACCCAGAATCTTCTGGGAATACAGTCACTCAAATAGAAGTGTAAATACTGAAAATGACTCGCCACGAGAGAGCTCTTCTCAATAAAGTGCTGATTCTTTAATGTAAAAAGTGCAAAACAGCTTAAAAAATGGTGGTCACAGTAAAGCACATACAACCACTCCCTCCTAGTACTTCCTGATACAACGTCCTACGTTACCACGTTTCAGAACCTATAGAGACAGCTAATACTTTTAATGATGATTTTTGTTCCAGCTACTCAAAAACAAGAACTTATAATTTGAATTTTGGAGAATCAAGATTCCTTCAGTACAACACACCAGGAAATGAAACACAAAATCGATGGCTTGAAACAATTTGGTGCACCAGGCCCAGATAACATCACTAATCAGATGCTAAAACTCTGTAGAGATGTAGTTTGTATCCCACTGAAAATCCTGTAAGTAAAATCAGTAAATACAGCAAAGGTACCAAAAGACTGGAGAATTGTTCGAATAACTCCGATCCGCAAAAAAGGGGGATAAACAGAACATTAGTAACTACTGTCCAATAAGTTTAACGTCTGTACCAGGAAAAATACTAGAATCGCTAATAAAGGGCAGAATTTATAAAACCTAAAATCACTTAATCTACTGAACAAAGGTCAACATGGCTTTTCTTCAGGTTGCTCCTGTATTACTAACCTCATAAGTGTCTATGAAAAAAAATCAGTAACATTCTTGATGAAGGGGGAGCAGAGGACATGATTCTGGATTTTTGCAGGGCTTTTGACACAGTTCCATGATGGACTATAATAAAGGAACTAGCCTCAACTGGTACAGGTGAGAAATTGATCAGATGGATATCTAACTGGTTCTGCTGCAGAACTCAGAGAGTGTCCGTGAATGGTTACCTATCAGCAGAGGGGGATGTTATAACTGGTGTTCTCCAGGATCGGTACTCGGTCCGGTAATATTTCAATTATTTATAACTGATATAAGTCACAGTATTCAGAATCATATTTCCAAACATGCTGATGACACTAAACTAGGAGGACCCTGTAACACCATAGCAGAAATTAAAAAAATGCAGGCAGATCTCGACTTAGTGACAGAATGGACATACAGATGGGGAATGACACTAAGTAAGCAATAATCCACGACAGGATGTGCGGTTAATGGGGATTAACGTACACCTGGGTGCATTGAGAGGCACGAGGCCACAGGCCGAGTGCCCTCACAGCACCCGGATGTGTGTTAATCCCCATTAACCACACACCATGGAGTGAGTTATTGCGCTTATAACATGGGGCTATTCATGATTTTTGGAAACAAAAACCACAAACACAGGTGCAAGATTCAAAATTTAACATTTTAATAGATGTTCCTCCGAAACAAAAAGTAGTGCCATACAAACAGTGCAAGAACATATTTTACACAAATGGTGACACTGCTATGCCGGTCTCTTTGCTACAAACAACACTTAAGTCTGGCAGCATGTCTGGGTATGGTCGTTGTCATTTGCCATATCTATCAGTTCACAAGATAGTGGTCATGACTGTGCTAGAGAACTGATCCCACCACCGCGGCTTCAACTGTGTGGCATCAATAGTTCACAACTGTATCACTGTGTGCCGTACTACTACTGTGCTGGGTTGGGAGTCCTGTGATCTGAAGGATGCGGCTGTAGGAAACAATTGTCATTATCAGAGTGACAGCCTTGGGGGGATGCCATGCTATAAAAAACGGTGCCGCTACAAGGACTGGGATTTGCTGCATCGTGTAGCGCCTGCTGTGATGTGCACGATACGGCTGCAGGATTATCAGAGTGACGGGTGGGTGAGGCATGTCATGCGCTACAGAACTGTAAGGGTACAAGGAGTGCCATCTGTTGTGCTAGAAGTACATCTCTCAGTGCCTGTGGCTCTCTTGCATTGACAGAGGGGGGGAGGTGAGGGGGGAGGGTTGGGGAAGGATACTGGTACAGCAGAAGGGCAAGCACAATGTGCACATGTGTGACTTCTTGCGGTTATCACAACAACGGTGCCACGATCAGCACTACTACTACAAGTTGCGGCTCACTGTCAACAACAGTGCGTACTAGAGTGGCAGTTGTGGGGAAGGGGCAATGTTTCTAACACAGTCATGCACTGCTGCGGCTCCAACAATGCACTCATGTGGGCATCCACAAAATTGTGTGACAAAAAATATCAGTTCCAGTCAGTCTTCTGCTCCTACATTTCTCTGTGGTCCTGCAGCTCAGTGATGAGCAGTGCATGTGAACAGTTCTGTCTCAAGTATAACGCAAACTGTGCAGCTACAAACAAGTATGCACCTAAAACTATTTACAATAATGAAGTCTGCGTATCGCAGTGGAAGCTGGGGTTGGGGGAGCCACATGGAGGACTGCAAGCATGTACAGCACAAGGGCGCGCAGAGTGAGCAGATGTGCAGGCCAACTGTGGCAACTGCTGTACTAATATACTACCACTATGTGCCTGACTACACAACCGTACTGCAAAATATGCCTGTAGCTGAGGAAAGTACAGTTATGTAAGGACTTACCATAACAGCAGATCTTCAAGAGAGGCTCTTGCAGTAGGTAATCACCTTGAGGACTGCGCCCCCTGGTGTCAGGACCACACAGAAACTTTAGCTAGCATCGTCTGACGGGGGACCACCCACCCAATGTCATGTGACAGACATCAGCATGACACTATATAGTGGGCGGTCCCCATGTCTGTCTTCCAGTTCTCCTGCCGGAGACCTCCAAGGAGGAGCAACAGGAGAATGGAAAAGAGGCTCCTGGAGTCTAGAATGAGCTCACAGAGAAGGAGCAACAAAGAAAAAACTGGAGGGATGAAGGGAGGGAAAAAGGTTACCTACTGCAAAAGCCTCTCTCAAAGATCTACTGTTTTGGTATGTTCATACGTAACAGTACTATCTTACTTCAAGAGGGCTCTTGCAGCAGGTAATCACCTTGAGGAATGAGTCCCAAGCAGTGGATCAGAAGAAAAACTGAAACACGGGAAGCAGGAATGGATCTGCAGAAAATGGACAAATCAGGACAGGAGACCCTGAAGAACAGCTAGACCAAAGCCTGCCCTGTGCCTAGAGGCAATGTCCAAACTGTAATGCTTTGTTTAAGTGTGGACAGAACTCCCAAGTAGCCATGGCACAGAGGACGGTGGCTGACACATTCCTGAAACAAGCAGTAGAGGCAGCCATGCTTCTGGCAGAATGCCCCTTAATCTCCCCCAGGAGGGTTTTACCATATTTCTAGTAACAGAGAATAATACAGTTTGCCAACCATTTGGATAAGCATTATTAGGAAACTGTGGCACATTCTCTCTTGGGTGCAAAGGGAAACAAAAAGTGTGTCCATTTTCTGGACAGACTTTGTCCTGTTAGTGTAACAGCGCAGGATTCTATGAATGTCCAGTGTATGAAGAATTGCTCCCGCCCCCCGGTTAGAATGCTCGGGGTAATACACTGGAAGCTGAATTGACTGGTTTAACATAAATTCTGAAACCACTTTTAGCAAGAACTGAGGATTGGTATGAAGAGCCACCCGATCTCTATGAAAAATTAAATAAGGCTCCTTATAAATCAGGGCCTGAAACTCGGAAATCCTGCAAGCAGAAGTGACTGCCACTAAAAACAGCACTTTCCAGGACAAGTAGCACATATCACAGGAACTAGCTGGTTCAAATGCTGGAAGAGTAAACTTTTCCAAAACAAAATTAAGGACCCAAGGTGGCATAGGACTGCACAATGGGGGTCTTAGGTGGAGGATTCCTTTGAGGAAGGTTTTGGAAACCTCCAATTTGAGCCACTGTTTTGCCTTCCACCAGAATATGGTAGGCAGAAACAGCCGACAGGTGTACCTTCAGAGATGAGTAGCTCAGGCCTAGGTCATAGAGGTGAGGGAGATACTCCATGATGTTTGGAACTGGACACAAAAAAGGGTCCCAACCCTTTGAGGTGGGCCAAATGGAGAAACATGTCCATTTCATGGCATAGGTTGACCATGTAGACGGCATTCTGGCCTCTACCATGACCTGTGCCACTCTGGAAGAGACTCCAGATCGTGAAACAGCCATGTCCTGAGGTGCCATGCGTGAAGGTGAAGGGATTTCAGCCCTGGAAGGACCAGCATGCCCCTCTCCTGCGTCAGGAGATCGTGGCAGAGGGGCAGAGGAACCGAAGGTTCCACCACTAGCTGCTGAAGAGGTGGAAACCAAACCTGGTGAGGCCAAAAGGGGGCAATCAGAACCATGTGGGTCTTCTGCTTGGAGCTCAAGCAGCATCTTCTGCAGGACCAGAAAGGGAGGGAAGGTGTACAAAAACCTCCCTGTCCAGCAAAGAGATAGCACATCTCGCCAAAAAACACCATGCCCAGGAGTGAGCGAGCAAAACTTGGGTAGTTTTGCATTGCATGGGCAGGAGAACGGATCCAGGTCCAACCGATCCCAAAGGTTGAATACGTGGTCAACCACCTCTCGCTTGAGCTCCCACTCGTGAGCTCTTACTCTGGTGCGGCTGAGACTGACCGCTAGGATGTTTTGTATGCCTGGAACATGAACTGCTGTGAGGTGAATCCGATGCAGAACTGCCCAGTTCCACACCCGCACTGCCTCCCTGCAAAGGGGATACGAGCGAGTGCCTCCTTGCTTGTTGAGGTACCAGATTACACACATATTGTCCGACTGGACTAACAGGGTGTCCAGGTGAAGCAGGTGCTGGAAAGCCTGAAGGGGCAAGGCAAGGCTAATTTTATTTTAAAGGTGCCCAATCCTGGAAGCTGTGGGCACTGCACAATTAAAACATAGCAAACAATTTAAATAAATACACACAATAAATAAACTACAGTAATAGTATAAAAGCAGACTTCCCAAATGAGAGCCTGGCCTAAAACAGATATTGGGGCAATTCCCAGGCCACTATCTTAAAAGGAGCGTCCGGGAAAGCCTGACTGAACAGGAAAGTCCTGAGGTGGGTCTTAAAAACCTCAACTGAAGGGCATACAGTACCGCTCTCATCTCCAACACATTTGTGAGCAGTTAGAGCTCTGACTGGGACCACAGACCTTAAGTTTTGTGGTTCCCCAGGTGAGCACCCAAACCCATCCCTGACACGTCTGTAGTCAGAGTCTGTGTGGGAAGAGGGGACTGGAAGAGGACCCCCTTGGTGAGATTCTGTCACCATAAGAGATCCCGCTGCATCGAACTGGAGACCATGACCATGTGGTCCAGGTCATCCAGCCCCTGATCCCACTATGCCCTGAGTGTCCACTGTGAGATTCGCATGTGGAGCCTGACTAAAGGAACAGTGGGGATGGCTGCCTCCATAACACCCAGCAGTTGAAGGATCAACCTAGCTGAGACCTTCCTGCTGGAGGCTACCAAACGAGCCTACCTCTGCAAAGTGTCCGCACTGTCCAGAGGAAGGAAAGCCATACCCTGTACAATGTCCATCACTGCTCCAATAAATTGGAGACGCAGTGAAAGGAAAAGTTTGGGATTTTGGAAGGTTCACAGTAATCCCAACCTGCGTAAAGAAATCCAGGGTAGCCAGGAGGGAAAGTTCCAGCTGCTCCCTCAACGGGGCTGACAGGAGCCAGTCGTCAAGGTAGGGGAACACAGAGTGACCCTGATGCCTCAAGGCCGCCTCCACTACTGCCAGGCACTTGGTGAAAACCTGAGGTGCCAAGGACAGGCCAAAGGAGAGGGCCTTGAATTGGTAATGTTCCCCCTGAAAGGTGAAATGGAGGTAGCGGTGATGGGCCTGAAAGATTGGAATATGCAGGTAGGCATCTTGCATATCCAGAGCACAGAGCCATTGTCCCTTGTGCAGGAAGGGCAGCAGACCTGGGAAGGTCAGTATTCAAAACCTGTTGTACTCTATGTACAGGTTTAGAGCACTGAAGTCCAAAATGGGACACAAGTCTCCCGTCTTTTTGGGAACCAGGAAGAAGAGGGAGTAATACCCGTTTCCTACCTGGTTGGATGGAACAGGCTCTATTGCTTCTTTTCGTAACAGAGCCTCGATTTCCTCTGTTAATAGAGGAATGTGCACCTTTGGATAGTGGGACACTACTAGGGGCCTGTCTGGAGGTTTTCCAGAAACTCCAAGAGTGTAGCCCTGTCCGATCAACTGAAGGACCCATAAGTCAGTGGTTACTGCCTGCCACCCTGGCAGATGACTGGCGAACCTTCGCTTTAGGCTCCCGATGGGCGTGGAGAAGGGAGGGGACCCCTGAAGTCAAGCAAGAAGGTGGGGTTGGAGAGACTGTGCCTGAAACTCTCTGAGCCTTTGCAGGAGGGGCAGCTGTGCCTGACGGAGCCCGATGTTTGGGCTGATGCCTGGCCATCTGCTGCTGTTTCATTTGCCGCTTTGCTTGGCGATGAAAAGGCGTTTTGGCCTTAAACTTGTGGCGGTACATGGTGTGGACCAACCTGAGGGCCTTGCCCTTATCCTGCAGGCTGATAATGATGTAATGAGCATCACCCCGAAGAGGACTGAACCCCTGAAGGGAGCATTCTGGATGGCCGCCTGCATGTCCTGTGTCAGACCTGACACCCGTAACCTGGAGAATCTCATGAGGTTAACCGCTGTAGCGGCACCCCTGGCCAAGGATTCCACTGCATCGTAGGCCCTGCGGGAAAGTCTGCATGCCACTTTGGCGTACCTAATGGAGTCAGCCAGGAAGGATTTTGACTCTTGAGTCCAGCAGTGCCTCAACAGCTGGCTCCACCTGGTCAAACAGGGATTTTTGGTAGACCAACATATAAGCTATATAGTTTAAAGCTTGCACAGCCAATGTTGATGAGGAATAAAATTTCCTCCCAAACTGGTCCAACTGTCATGATTACTTGTCTGGAGGAGACGTGCTCATATGTCTTGGCTTGGAGGATTGATCATGGGTCGCAGAAATCACCACAGAGTCCGCCTTAGGATGGACACTAAGGTGGTCCTTCCCCTCTGGTGTCAGGTATGTCTGATCGGCCTTGTTAGCTACCGCTGGTATCGAGGAGGGCATCATCCAGATGGCTGAGGCCAGGCCCTCATGTGGTTCTAACCAAAGGGGAATGAGAAAAGGAGCTGCCTCCTGCATATCCAGATGCTCTGCCAGTCTTTGGCATTTTGGGTCCTGAGCATCGGACTTCCAGTCATAGACCTCTGCTATTTTCTTAAGCAGGTCCATGAAAGAGGGGTCCTCAGGTAGGGATATAGAAAACTCTTTTGGTTGAGGCTCCCCAGGAGGAGAAGTCTTGAACTCTGACACCGCCGAGGAAGAGGAGTCAGAATCAGAGTCTGGATCCGAATCAGAGGACTGGACGACAGGTCGGGCTGGTTCCCAGGGTTCAGGAGGCATTCTTTCCTGTATTCAGCCTGACATCGGCTACTTCTGAGGGCTCAGCATTGGAGGACGCGTGGGCATAGGCAGAAGTCTGGGCTGTTGAACCCCCAGACTCCTGGGAACCTCTCGGGGAGGTTGCCGACTATCCAGCTCTGACACGAGCTAGGCTTTAGTCTCAGACCATGAGGACTGGAGGACAGCTCTAAAGTCCATCGAGGCCTGTGGAGGAGGGCAGGGGCGGGGAGGCTGGTAGATTAGCAGGTAACCCGTAGGGAACTCCGGTGACGGGTAACCTGGAGTATGCAAAGAGTGTGATGGGTGCCCGTAGGGAGGGTAAGCAGGTGTATACCCCGGCATCTGAAAGCCTGACGGGGGATAGCCTGATTGGTTATACATCGGGAAATGCAGCGTCCGGTATCCCGGAGGGTAACCCCGACGGAAGGCCCAATGGGGGGTAACCTGACTGAGGGCGAATGGCGGTACTGGCGGCCCTGACGGGAGGACCTGTGGTGCCCCAAAACCTGAGCCTGAAGGACCTAGGAGGACTAGGTCAGACGTCGGACCGGCTGACGGCAGAAGTGGAGTTGGAATCGGAGTCTCCGTCAGGGGAAACCAGTGGCCAGGGCCCCTGAGGGTTACTGGGAACCTCCAAGCTAAATCTGGAGTTGAGCTTGGAAAGGTGCTACCAGACGGATGATCCCTGTCCCCCGGCCCTCTCCAGTCTGCGGAGGGCGGAGGGACCTTTTCCAATGGGAAGGAGGGGGAGGCTGGTGGGGGGATCCCATCGGGGAAGGCAGAGCCAAATCCGGCAACTGGGTATCATCTGGGCCCTCGCCGGACCCAGACACGAGATCGGTTGGGCGGATTTCAGTAGAACCGACACCCAATTTATCAGCTGTAGTGGTCGGGCAGACTTCGGAACAGCCAACGCCCGACTTATCAACCAAAGCCAGGCGGGCTCCAGGGTCTCTGGAGCTTTACAACACAGCCTGGGCTGGGCGTTTGCCAGGGGGCCTGATGAGCAACTTATCAGCCCCGCCGGACGCCATAGACCCACTGAAGGAAAGGGGTCTACGCACGGTAGAGGCCTCGGATGATGCCGAGATGCCCGCGGCCACTGTAACTTGTGGTGGGGGGGGGCAAGGACTGCTTCTGAGACGGGGTAGGCTTGGCCGCAGCAGCCAACTTCCCAGAGGAAGAAGACCACCACTCACTCGAGGGGCCCAAAGGCAGCTCTAGGTGAGAGAAGGATCTGTCCTGGTCCCGGTGTTTCTCCTTTTCCTTCTTATGCCTGGATTCTGGGGGCAAGGAGGAAGCACTACAGCGTTTTTGAAGCTATTTTTTCATCGAGGCCATTCTCTGCTTAAAGTAGGTGAGCCTCGAGGGCCTGCTGGAGTTGCTTCCATGTGGCCTGGCTGAAGCTAGAACAGAAACATAGAAACATAGATTTTGATGGCAGATAAGGACCACTTGGCCCACCCAGTCTGCCCATTCCTCTACCTAATGGATAAGCTGCAGATCCTAGTTAACCAGCAGCCTACTTCTTCCTACCCCCACCCCCTAGAATTGCCTTATGACTGTCCTATGCATGCTTGAATTCCACCACTGTTTTGACTCACAACCTCCTCCGGAGGCCGTTCCATGCATCCACAACCCTCTCTGTGAAAAAATACTTCCTTAAGTTACCTCTGAGCCGCACCCCTTCTATCTTTAAATTGTGCCCCCTTGTTCTTGCACACCTCTTTTTTTGAAAGATGCTACCCTCTTGGACTTTGGTGATTCCCTTGAGGTACCTGAAAGTTTCTATCATGTCCCCCCTCTCCCTCCTTTCCTCGAGGCTATACATATTTAGCTCCTTAAGTCTCTCTTCATATGTCTTCTGGTGCAGACCCTGCACCATTTTAGTTGCCCTCCTCTGGACAGCTTCCATCCTGTCTATGTCTTTGCAGTGATTGGGTCTCCAGAACCGCATGCAGTACTCCAGATGGGGTCTCACCAACTGTCTGTACAGAGGGATAATAACTTCCTGTTTTCTACTGGTGATGCCTCTCCCTTCGCATCCCAGTATCCCCCCAGCCCTCCTTGCTGCCCTCTCACATTGCTTGCCCACCTTTAGGTCATCTGATATGACTACCCCCAGGTCCCTTTCCATTTTTGTTGTTGTTAGTATCTCACCCCCCATTGTGTACTCTTCCCCTGGGTTTTTGTTTCCCAGGTGCATTACCTTGCACTTCTTAGCATTGAATCCAAGCTGCCATACATTTGACCATTCCTCTAACCTTGCCAAGCCTCTTCTCATCCTTTCCACCCCACCTTGTGCATCAACTCTGTTGCAGATCTTTGTGTCATCTGCAAAGAGACATACTTTTCCTTCCAGTCCCTCTGCAATGTCGCTTATAAAGACATTGAAGAAGACCGAATCTAATACTGAACCCTCATTTGCCCACTAGTAACCCCCATTTCTTCAGAGTGGACTCATTTACTATTACTGTCTGTGTCCTATTCTCCAGCCAATTCTTTACCCAGGCTGTCATCTTGGGACCCACTCCCAGGCTGGCTAACTTGTATATTAATCTTTCGTGTGGGACTGTGTCAAATGCCTTGCTAAAGTCTAGGTAGGCCATGTCCACAGCCCTCCCTGATCTACTACTTTGGTCACCCAGTCAAAGAAATCTATCAGATTTGTCTGGCATGACCTTCCCGCTGTGAATCCATGCTGCCTTGGGTCCTGTGCCCCTCTGGCCTCTAGGTACTCAACAATTCTTTCCTTCAGAAGTGATTCCATCATTTTCCTACCACTGAGGTTAAACTAACAGGTCTGTAGTTCCTGCTTCTGCCTTGCTCCCACTTTTGTGAAGGGGAATCACATCTGCCCTCCTCCAGTCCTCGGGTACCACCCATCCTCCCATGATTTGTTAAAGAGGTAGTTAGTGGTGTCACTAGTTCTACCCTTAGTTCTTTTAGAATTCTGGGATGAATCCCATCAGGCCCCATTGCTTTGTCCACCTTCAGTTTTAAGAGTTCTTTCAGAACCCTTTCTTCTGTAAATGGCTGGTATCAACTTCTGTATCCAGAGTGTTTCTGCTGTTTGTTTTAGGTACCTCCCCCTTTTTCTTTGTAAATACTGAGCAAAAATATTTGTTTAGTATCTCTGCCTTTTCACAGTCACCCTCTGCCACCCTCCCTCTCCTTTATTAAGCCTCACTAACCCTCCCTTGGTCTTCCTTCACTTCCTGATGTACCTATAAAAGGTTTTATCCCCCTTCTTAACTGAGTTGGCTAAATTTTCCTCGGTTTGGGCCTTTGCTGTTCTGACTGCCTTCCCAGCATCCTTTTGCTTTAACTGATACAGTTCTCTGTCCTGCTCCTTCTGTGATTCCTTGTACTTCCTGCATGCTTTCTTTTTCTCTTGAACCTTCACTGCCACTTCCTTTGAGAACCACAGTGGTTTCTTACATCGTTTTGTTTTGTTTATTTGCTTCACACAAAGGCTCGTTACCTCTGTGATGGCAGTTTTTATTATTCCCCATTGTTCTTCCACCACTCCTTCCTGCCCATTTGCTAGTGCATTCCTTAGGCACTCATCCATTTTGGCAAAGTCAGCCCTCCTAAAGTCCAGTACTTTTGCCTTTGTATGGCTTGACTCTATTGCTGTGTTTATTGTGAACCATACTGTTCGATGGTCGCTAGTTCCCAGATGGCTACCCACTTCTACATCTGTGATCCTCTCTTCATCTCCATTTGGGAGAACCAGGTCTAAGATTGCTCCCTCTCGGTGGGCTCCAATACTAGTTGTCTAAGGCATGCCCCTGTAGGGCATCTAGAATAACCCACTCTTGAGTGGCTGCTGCAGCTGCACTCCAGTTAACATCTGGCATATTCAGATCACCCATCAGCAATATCTCCCCTTTTTCTGCCATTCTAAGTATTCTTTCTATCATTTCCTTGTCCATTTCCTCCCCCTGAGAAGGGGGTCTGTATACAACCCCTGTGCGGATTGTCGTGCCATTGCCAGTCTCCAAATTTACCCACAGACCTTCTTCTCCTCCCTGTTTTCCCTTTTGTTCTGTTGGTTTGATTCCTTCCCTTACGTAAAAAGCTACTCCTCCTCCTCTTTTACCCTCCCTGTCCCTCCTGTAGATAGTGTATCCTGGTATGTTTACGTCCCAGTCATGGTTTTGTGTGTACCATGTTTCTGTGACTGCCACGATATCCAGATGTTCCTCCTCCATCAAGGCCACTAATTCAGGAAGCTTGTTACTCAGACTACAAGCATTGGTACTCATTGCTCTCCATTTTTTGATGGCTTTACCTTCTTTTGCAGCATCCCCCACTGACCTTTCTACCTCAGTCTTTTTCTCATTTAGTACCCTGTTTTGTAGGAGAGGCTGGATTTTCCTGCTGCTTATCAGTACCTCCCCTTGACTAGTTTAAAACTTGCCAATGAAGCATTTAAATCGATTGCTCAAAGACTTGTTCCTTCCTGGACAGATGCAGACCATCCTGCCAGTATAGGCTGGTGTCCCTCCAGGTGGAACCCCAGTCCCCAATGAAGCCAAACCCCTGTGCTCCACACCATTTTTCCAACCTTCATTAAACTGCATGGTGCAAAGTACCCTCGCCTCACTCATGCCATTGACAGGCAGCACCTCAGAGAAGGATATTGTGTGTACTGCCTTCGTGAGCCCCTCCCCAATTCCACAAAGTCCTTCGCACTGCTCTAATCTCATGATGAGCCAAGTCATTTGTCCCTAGGTGGACAATGGCGTCCAGCTCAGACTCCCGTGCAGCTGTTCTTGTGATCCCGAGGATGCACTTCCTGTCTCTCCAAGCCATGGCACCAGGAAGGCACCTTATTTCAGTTTTCCCTGCACTCCCCAGTTCTATCCCCCTAATAATTGAGTCCCCCACCAGGAGCTGCTTCCTTTCCTTGTGGTGTCCTCTGCCTCCTTCCTGTGGGCCTCCCTTGTGACAGTTGTCCTCAGCCTCCTTAGTCTCCTCTGCGGGTGCATCCATAGGGGAGCTATGCCTCACAATCCTCGACCTTGTGCTCTGGGCCAAGGCAGAAGAGGCAAAGAGTATGGGAGTCTTTGTGTGGGAGCTTTGCACAGCACAAAGCACACTTATTTTTATGCTCGAAGTTAGACGATGACATGTACAAAAACTATAAAAAACTGATAAATTGAAAAGAAAAAATGGATACTCATCCGAAAAGCGGTCGAACTGTAGCCTACAATCTCCGCGAGGTCCGTGAACAGGTTAACAGCGGGAAAGAACTAGAAGGCGGGCGTCGAGACTGCCCACTATATAGGGTCATGCTGACATATGTCACGTGACATCGGGTGGCCGGTGCCCCATTAGACACTGCTAGCTAAAGTTTCCGTGTGGTCCTGACACCAGGGAATGCAGTCCTCAAGATGATTACCTATTGCAAGAGCCCTCTCGAAGCAAGACCACTGTGCACAGTAACACTGTTCAGGACAGTGCTGTGGTTAGGGAATGAACTGTGCATCTGGATGCAGTACAATGGCATGTTGTGGTTTTCTGCTGAACTACCTTCTTGCACGGCTTGCCTGTGTCCTCAGGGACACAGGATATACCTCTATAAGGTACGAGTAAACACTGCTAAAGCTATCATAAACAGTGTGTTATTGTGAAGCACCTGCTAACTTTGAGTTTCATAATATTCATAATACAGCGTCAATACATAGGGAAATAGTATACTAAACGTAGCATTCAACTACTGATTTGAAAGCTTTAGTTACCTTAATTACATTATGGAAAATAAAATAAGAACGCTAGATGGTGACTGCCAGTTAAATGTCAGACGTGCTATGTTTACACTCCTAGAGGAAGACGCACCTGGGCCTGGCTCTATATGTAACAAATGCTTGTACATAATTAATTTGGAACAAGAGATATGTAACCTTTGTAACAATGTTAAAGTTGCTACAGAAAATCAAAACGAAATCCAACAAATGATTAAAAATATTAGTGATTCATCAATTCTTTCTACCATTAGATTAACAGGCGTACCCTATTGTGGTTTGTTTGGTTCAAACTCCCACATTGCTGCATCAGTACTACAGACAGCTGCTGGAAATGGTGGCCTGAAAAGGTGAGACAGGGAGATTGAACAGCCAGAAAATGGCATTGATGAATAAACTATAGTAAATGGAAATTCTTCCAGAAGAGGGAGAAGAGCGATGGAATTTAGTCTCCCAGTTTCAAATCGCTTTGCACCACTGCAAGTACCAGAAGATGAATCTAAAAATAGAAATGATGAAGATCAGATACGAGTCGACACTGGGGGTGACTTAGTACCTGACTTACAATCTGAGTCATCTCACAGTGCCACTGCCAACCTGGCCTCTGTTTCATATGAAATGGATGAGACTCAAGGAAGTTTAGATCATGGTAGCTTAGAGACAGCACACAGTCAAAAAGAGAACACCAAGGTTAACGATGATCCCCCTGTTAGTATCTGTTAGTATAACTAGTCAGCTTGAATCAAACCTGGGCCCCTCCAGTAACTCATAAACTGATCAGACTTTAGATCGCCAGGTTTTTGTGCTTGGTGACTCAATAATCAAGCACACTGATAGGGGGCGCTGTGGAGCACACCTACAAACAGGATGCACTTTAGCTTGGCTCTCTGTTTCCGAGCTTTAAAAGGCATAATTTGGTGTCAAAACTAGCTTAAAACCTGACTCCAGCAGCTGAATTAAATAGGAGGCTTCATTCTGAACATTTTGGTACCCAACTTCTCCAATGGGGCGTACGCAAAAGGCCAGCGGAAGCGGCATCAAAAATCCACCTGCAATAGAACTGCAGGCCGTTACTTCTTCCATGCAACTACCGTCTGGGCCTGAACCTCCCTGGAAGGCACTACAATCCTCTATCCAAGCAATCAGCTTGAAGATGGAGTCAATTCTAAAGCGATTTGCGGAGCAAGATGCCAAATTGGAAGTCATCTTGACTACGGCGGCTACAGCAGAAAACGTTGCAACTCAAGCACTGACTGTAACCTCTAAATTGGTGCAAGAGAACTCACAGCTAAGATACCGTCTTGAGGCGTTGGAGAACGCGAGTCGAGCTTACCACGTTAGGCTTATCGGACTCCCGGAGGGGAGCGAAGAAGACGATCTTATGGAATTCCTGCAATCCTTGCTCCCTGGAGCTTTAAACGTCAATCTGGAAACACTTGGTGGGTAGTTTTATAAAGCATATCGAGTTTCCCCACATGCTGCAGGGCTGAAGTTGGCAGCTCCCCGCACAGTTCTGATTGTGACAGCCAGCGCGGGAACTCGGGACCTAATTTTGCAGGCTACGAGGTGTACAAACTGCCTTAATTTCAACAGGGCCACTCTGCACCTATTTCCCGATCTTTCCTATGCCACAAGAGCCCGTAGGAAAAAATCTGATGCAGTCAGAGCTAGATTGCGGACACTCAGGTGAATCACTCGCTATTAATGCCAGTTAGGCTGCGTATTCACTATGGAGGACGAACCTTCCAATTTATAGATCCCCAAGAAGCTGGAAAAAGAGTTAAGTCATTAGCTAAGGAGTTCGCTGCTGGAATGGTCAGATCTCCAGGTGAGGAATCGGAGGAAGAGACTTGAATCGAGTAGCAGGCAATGTCATATTTTGGCTTCTCTTTGAGGCCTGCTATTGTTCCAGCTAATTAGCGATCTGTATACATGCAATTACTGTTGTTATTTTACTAAGTCTATCTAGTTCTGGTTTACTAGATAGAAGAATGCTATATTCTCAATCTTTCATGTTATACAAAGCTACTATTTTTTGTTAAACTCCATTGTTGGTTTATATATATCCTCTTATAGTAATGGACGGGCAGGGGATATCAGGGTCAGAGCTATTATGTGCTACCATTTTCAGTGCTTCAGTTATGGACTTGGGGTCATATCAGCACTTGTTGTTGTGTTAATTTATGGACTATAAATATTACAGGATTGACCACCAAAAGTCATAGTGGGGTGCAGCTGTTTTGGGAATGACTTTATATTTTCCTATGTTTATGTAGAAATACCCCCCAATTCCTTAAGCCCGAATGTATAGGCTATAATTACCTTTTTTACATTGGATGTATGCGTGATGTCCCTTTTCTTATGCCTTGCATGAGTATACTGTAAGTTTTTGCTTATAACAAAACTGCACTAAACATAAATAAAAAAAAAAGCACACTGACAGACATGTCTGTAATCCGGATTAAGGCCAATAGGACCTGCAGCAGTTATAGAGGAGCAGTTATTTCTGACACCATAATGATGGCTAATAAAATTCTGACTAATTGTGGAAACAAGTCCCTAGTCATTCTACACGTGGGGACAAATAACGTCAACAGGTTTAGTGTAGCAGACATATAGCGGGATTACAGTATTCTGGGTGAATTATTGTTAGCTAAAAATCGTGAAGTCAGCTTTTCTGAACTCCTACCAGTACCCAGAGCTACAGAAGCTGTGAGTAAAAATTAAAATCATAAACAACTGGTTACGTCTCTGGTGCTTGAAAAAGGCTTTAACTGTATTACCCATTGGGAAGAATTTCTAGATAGACCTCACTTGTTTTCCTGGGATAGATTACACTTGAGTAAAAGGGGTAGTAATCTCTTCAGAAGGAAAATTGAAAAAGTTATAGACAACCATTTAAACCAGTGGTGCACAACCTTTTTGAGGGGCCGGCCAGACTGAAATCTTGAGGCAATGACGGGGGCCATTGGCCGTAGGACACCTTTCATAGGCGTTGGTCATAGGTGTTCATAGGCGTGATTCAAACATCACATTTTATCACATGTTAATAGAAAATAAAAAAAAAAAATCAAACACGCATGTTTCTTTGCGTCATTATTTATTTATTAGTTATTTAAGTAAGAATCCAAATTAAAAAATACAAAAGCAAGCAAAATCACAATGGAAAATGCAGAAATGTCAGTCCTCTGCTCTCCTCTTCCTTACATTCTCTTTTCTCAGTAGAAGTGACGTGTGCTTCCTCCATTAGAATTAGCAACACTAACAACTACCAATACAGTTAACCAACAACCTTACTGCCTGCAAACACATACAGAGCTTCAATCAACTATTTATACCTGCTTGTCTCAGTCAGTAACTGACTGCCACCAGTTGATCACTGCCGTTTCACTAACCTCCCTGCCATGTCTATGAAATCCTATCTCCAGTCAGCAGAACTCCCCCCCTGTAAATGCATAGAAATATTAAAATCACTTTTAGTTTTGTAATCTTACAACACCTGACATCTCTGGTCAGCTCACCGAAATGAAAGCACATCTGCTCCACTAATGTGAACCCCCCCCCCGTGGAACAATTGAAATGTTACTTACTTTATTTCTGCTCTGTTACATCTCCGGACAGCTAATCATAACACCCCAAATCTCCTAAGTTCGGCTAGTTTTTTAACACTGTTGCTCCAATGCTAGGTATCCAAATCTCGGGATAGGACTATGATGTCTTGTGAAACTACGCTACGAAAATTAAACAAACAACTTCCAGAGCTCATAATCACACTTACAATGCTCAGTAAAGAAACATAAAGAAGCCACTGTTTTTTTTCACCATAAATGACTTTTAAATGCAGTGTACACCAATGCAAAAGTAGGGTGCAGTGTCACACTAATAAACTGATGTGGGTGGAACTGCGAGAAATCTTGCCGCAATGATTAGCAGTTGATTACCATAATATTAAAGAACAATGGGCGCAATAGTGCTACTTGAGATAAAAAAGTGCCAAGTGGCATATAGTGCCACGGGCCACAAAAAACATCCTCGGGGGCTGGTTGTGGCCCGTAGACCGTATGTTCTGAATCTCTGATTTAAACTACGTATTGTGGGGGAGGGAAAGACAGGTAAATGCAAAAATACTTACAGTATAAACAAATACAAATCTGTACTTAGGAGTCAGGATACTGGAAGTAATATTTTGACAAGAAATGCCAGAAGTCTTAATAAAGAAAAAAAATTAGAACTAGAGGCATTATTAGTACAAAATAATACACACATCGACGCAATTACAGAAACATGATGGGATTCCATGTCGGACTGGATGATGGGCATACAAGGGCATAAACTTTATAAATGTGATAGAGATGTTAAACGTGGAGGTGGTGTGTATTTCTACATACATAACTCTATTTCCTCTTACATAATGGAGCCTTCGATAGTGGCAGAAGTGAAACTTGAAACTATTTGGGTCAAATTAGTATTCACTGGACATCCAACAGTACTAACTGGCATTTGTTGTAGACCACCGTCATCCACCAAACAATATAACTGCACTACATAATGAAATTGCAGCTATATCTAACCTAGGGGACTGTCATCATATTAGGAGACTTCAATTACCCAGGGATTGATTGGGTGCATTTTTCAGGAAAAAAATCCTACAGAAAAACACTTTACAGAAGTCTGTGTAGATAACGGACTTGATTAGCTTGTATCTGACCCAACAAGGAAAAATAATATTTTAGATCTAATATTATACCATGGACATAAGTGAACAGCCAATGAAATTGTCAGACTGGCAGTTTACCACCGGTGTAAATCCTCTGATAATCAACGGCTGAGTAAATAAGCATAATCCAAATCATCTGCAGCATAAGAATAAATATAATAAAAATAAAAAAACAAAGCAACCTCTTTAATATTTGTATTTTATTATAGTAAAAAAATGAACCGTGGTATAATCGCAATAAGCCACTCGGAGGATGTAGGTTATCGGGGGATTTACCATGGCTGACGAGGATTTACCCACTCGGCTGCGACTCGTGAGCAAACCACTCTAGCCGTGGTAAATCCCCTGATAACCCACAACCCCTTGTGGCTTACTGCTTAATTAACAAACATGGAAAATGAAATCTCCAACATCAATACTATAGGAGCACTCGGTAATAGTGATCATAATATTGCTACTTGACAGTTAACTAAGGGGAGACTAAGGAACATATGTAATTCAATGTTTAAGAACTACCATAGGGCTGACTTTGATGGCATTTGTCAAAGCCTCTCTATGATTGATTGGGATACCATCCTTAGATATAAGACAACTGACAGTGCCTGGGCAACATTTAAGGATATTCTTTTTGATATTGAAAACATTTATGTCCCAACCAAGAATAAGTGTAACAACAAAGGAAGGGTGCCAGTTCGGCTAAATCATAAAGTTAAAAAAACAAGATTGAAGCATAAAGCCTATACCAGGTACAAAAAAAAAATAAAACAAATTTGAATACCATAAAGCAAAAAAGGACTTAAAACACATAATTAGAAAGGTTAAAGCAGACCTTGAATTTAAAATTGCACACACAAAGGACAGGAAATTATTATATTTCTCTATAAATTCAAACTGTAGGAGCACAGCAAGAACTGTAGGACCCATACTGGACAATAATAAAGCAATAGAAGATGATAAACTGGTTGCTGACAAATTCAATGACTACTTCTGTTCTGTATATACACCTGCACCTCACAATCCTCTGCCCATATTATCTGAATAACTAACTGAACCTCCCTACTCTATTGAAGAGGTGTACATAGTGCTTACTCAACTAGATAGTTCAACCAGCCCTGGGCCAGATAATGTCAATTAGATGTTCTTAAAAAAGCTGCCCCTGCACTGGCTTAACCCCTCTCGATCATTTTTAATTATTTATTAAGGGATGGTACTGTACCCGATGACTGGAAATGTGCTATAGTAATACTAGTTTACAAAAAGGGAAATAAGGGATGTATTGAAAACTGTAGGCCCATAAGTCTGACCTCTCACTGTTGTAAACTTATGGAACGCCTAATTAAAACTAGGCTTGAACTTCACTTGGAACTTTCTGGCTTTGATGACAGAAACCAACATGGCTTTAAAAAGGGAAGGTCATGTTCTACAAACTTAATTGCATTTTATAACAATATTAGCAAAAGTCTTGACAATGGATTCCATCCAATGTAATTTTACTTGAGTTTTCAAAAGGGTTTGATAAAGTAGCCCACTATAATCTCACTAACAAATTGATCAAGCTAGGTGTAACTAAGGATTTAACCAAATGGATCCAGAACTGGCTCCATAATAGGGTCCGAGTTTGTATTAATAATAATACAACCTCGAGTGAGGGTTCAGTGAGCAGTGGTGTCCCGCAGGGGTCAGTACTTGGGCCTATACTTTTCAATATATATATATATTCAGGATATGGACACAAATATCAATAACCTGATTGTTAAATTTGCTGATGACACGAAATTAGGTGGAGAGGTCAACACCCTTGATAAGTACCTATCTCTGGCTGGCAATTTAAGCAGACTTGAGATATGGGTGAGTCAAAATGGTATGATCCTAGACACTGACAAATGTGTTGTATTACACCTTGCGAAAAATAATCCCAACTACTCGTATATTTTAAACCAAATGATACTCAAAAACTCAAATAAAGTACAAGACTCAGGTATAACTATAAATAATTCCCTGTCTTCTGACCATTGTATGACACTTGCCAGAGCCGCTAGGAATATGGTCACCAGAATTAAACACTCCTTTTTGAGCAAATCTGAACACCTCATCATTCCTGTTTACAAAATCTATGTTCGTCCCTTACTAGACTACGGATCTCAGGTTTGGTCCCCCTACTTAAAGATATCAAAGTAGTGGAAGGTGTACAGAGATCTCTAACTAAATACATACCAAGGCTTAAACATTACACCTATCAAACTAGATTATTGGAAACAGGTCTACATTCACTGGAAGCTAGAAGACAAAGAGGAGACTTGTTGCTACTGTATAAATTACTTCAAAACCAAGAACTTATGGTCAACTGTGGCATACATTATAGTTATGCTAGATGTAATCTAAGATCACATAACAAAAACTATCTATACAGCCAGCCCTAACAGTCAAGAGAGAGAATTTTTCCACCATTCTCACTGCAAAGCCATGGAATAAGCTTCCACAAGCTGTTGTAGATAGCACCAGTCTCATTAATTTTAAAACTACCTTAGACAGACTCTACTACAGTAATCAACAGTTGGTATAAATGGCCCACTCATGTAGGGGACATTCTCGATGGGCCTTGTGCCCCTTATGTCCTTTATTCCCTAGTATCCAGGTCAACATGCCCTTAGCTCAGGTGATACACATGTGTCTGGTTTGCACTACTGGACGCACAGAATGGGCACAGTAGGGGTAATATGTATGGGGGGGTTGGGGCGACAGTATCTAGGACAGGGGGAGAACATTAGCTAGGATACTGCTGTGCTAAGGAAAACAACTGTTCCACTGAACTGTGGGTGGACAACTAAAACTATACTGTACGGAGTGCT
This sequence comes from Neoceratodus forsteri, assembly GCA_016271365.2. Classification (NCBI taxonomy): domain Eukaryota; kingdom Metazoa; phylum Chordata; order Ceratodontiformes; family Ceratodontidae; genus Neoceratodus; species Neoceratodus forsteri. The sequence continues at coordinate 785,462,330 of CM028133.1, forward strand.
CACCTCACTCTTGCAGCTTGGCCAGCAGTACTACGGGAGCAAATGTGTCACTGTCAGGTCACTTGGCATGGCAATGAAAATTAACTGGACCAAAAATATTAAACTTTTCCAGGTTAAACCTCGGGTTGGCAATCTCCTTGTGGGACTGCTGCAAGGACCTGTGTGTGCTCACAGCAGGAATAGTCTGAGATAGTTCTACTGAGATTTGCTCCTCTGCATTGGTAGTCACTCTCTCTGCCTTGGATGGTACAGGCTGTTAGTGGCGTGATGACACTGTGGGTGTTGCACTGCTGGGTAACTGGCCATGATAGCGTTCATTGCTGCTGACTGTTGTGTGCTGCTGTGATGTTCTGGAACCTGATGTCTCTGGCTTAAGCTGTGCTGTGCCGGGTGAACTCAAAGGCTTACTCCATTTCTACCGGTCACTGGGTGATGTGTGCCAATAATTGTGCAGGCTGGTCTTGCATCGGTGCCCAGTGACACTCATGATTTCTCATGAAGCAAGTCCAGCATCAGATAATATCTGTGCTGCTGTGCTTCAGATACAGTGATTGGTATAGCTTTGTGACAGCTCAGCAGCTTTGGAGATTCTAACGATCATGTCCCCTAGGTAGCTGACGCCCATGGGTTGCACATCATACCAATATATGTTCTGTGGGTGCACAACTGTTTTGGGGTGCAAACAGAGGGAAGGAGCATTTGGTGGACACCTACTAATATACTCCTTAAACACCTGTATAGAACAATGGGGATTTTGCGGATCTGCAAACAGAAATTCTCTCTGACTCTCTCGATTAGGTTAATGGACATTACTGTGGTTCTTTGTATGCGGGTTAAAGGCAATGGTGAGATTCTCCATTCCACTGGGGTCTGTTTTCACCGTGAAAGTGTCCTAGTGCAACTCTCATACCCCTGCTCTGCCCCACTGGGCCAGCCCCAACTGCACTTCGAACCACAGGCATCTCACCAGTCCGACTGTTGTATGACGTGACAGTGCCTCGGATTCCCTTAGATTGATCAGATCTGACTTACTGACTGGAGAGTGGTGGGTAGCCTTGTCTTGCCCCTCTTTCTGGATTTGCTTCAAGACAGCAACAAAAACATTGTTGGCAGCCTGGAGAGCAGGGTCGGCAGTGATATTAATCTGTCTATTGCTCACTGTGTTGTTTAGGAATCTATTCTGGCTCTTAGGCAGATGAGGGAGCTTACAGTATACAGCAGAAGCTGTTTGATTGGGACAGCCTGGTGGTAGGCTTTTCGTCCCGATTAAGCGGTCGTCCCATTTATCAGAAGCCACTGAAATGGCTTATGTCAACACACTACACATCTTTTCTTTAAGCTCCCCTGTCCTACCTTGGAGGTTCGCAGGTCACTTTGCCAACAAAAGGCTATGCTCTCTCTCACTCCATCTGTCAGGTGGCGCTGTTGCTGGCTGTATGCCACTGCACTACAGCAGTTAGATAGTTTTAAAGAAAACCCTCTCCCTCTCTCTCCGTCAAAAAAGGCATAGTGGCAATCTCGTTTTTTGAAGAAAATGAAAAAAAAATCAGGACTTATAACGTCTGTCCCTTACTCCATTCTCACTTAGTTTAAAAGCAACACCCTTTCACTGTGAAAATGCTGCATAGGAGACTGAGAGCATATGCGGCAAACAGCTGCAGCACAACAGTTTTTCCTTTTTTAAAAAACATAAAAGCCAAATGAAGTCCTCACCTCCAATGCTGCTAAGGGGACACAGCAGTTTGTTTCACAGAGCTCAACCTCTCTCTCAGTTTCTCTCGATTCAGGTAGCTGCACCGGAACTGACAAGGGTTAAAGGGAGCATATGCGACTGCAGCGCACCGGTTTCCAAAGCCCGATCACCAGGTTTGTGACTGTTCTATCCAATATCTTCTCAGTCCGAGCTCAACACAGGAACAACAGAAGCAGCAGCAGCACAACACTCTCTATTTTTAAACAGAAACGCTAAATGAAGCTCCCTCTCTCTCCCCTCCCCCCCACGGACACTCTCCGGTCTGGGTAACAACTGATATTCACACCTAATTAAAGTGATGGAATAGGTGCTGGAAGGGGATTAACACATCACTAATGTAATAGAATAGGTGCTGACAGGGGATTATCACATCAGGATGAGGGACCTCTCTGACTGTCATGAGGCAAACTGTCCCAATTATGCATCGGGTGTCCCTTTTTTTGTTTTACAATATTGTCAATAGGCATAGGATACACTGTAAGTATGCATGGCTGAAGGCTTAAACACAGTGCTTAAAACAGTAGCATATATTTATCAACATTATAAAGAGTTGCACTCACTTAGTGGCTTGCCCTGCAATCTGCAGGTTCTAGCAATGTACTCCAGGCATCCTTCTCCCTGCAAGCAATTATAACACACCAAAAGAACCAGTACCACACACAGAACTATATACAATAATGTATTTACACATATAGATCGAAATGTAACTGCAGTTCTAGGTTTTTAAGCTTTAGCTAGTTGGGTACTCTACCTTCGTGGAGGGGCAGCTAGGCGTTGTGTAGGGGTGTAACTTTAACCAGAAGAACCTCCCATAGGATTACACAGCCACTTAATCAGTGCCCAGCAGGATGTCCCAATAAAGCAGATGTCTCCATTATCTGCGTCCAGATTAAGTGGCTTCTACTGTAACTTTCACCCCCCAAATCAAGGACTGTGCCATAAAACTCTCTCAGAAATGTAGATAGGTTCTCCACTGGTATGTCTTTGAAATTCATTTTTCACTCAGCTCATGAGTCAGCCTTGGAGCACACTGATCGCCCCCAGTTTTTTTTCTATGCGTTTGCTTCGTCCTTGCTCTGTTCCAGGGCATCTACTTTGGCGGCTTACATGCTCACATGCCACACAGTGTTGTCAGGTGCACTGCTGGGGAACTCACAGTACTGCAGGGGCCTCTTACAGCCACTGTGGACTGCAATGGAGGTATACTGCCAGGTCTGCACTGTTTGCTTTGTTTCCTGCCTGCAGCCACTCTTGGGTTGCTGATGGTGCTTTTCGTTGCTTCGTTACTGTCAAAAGACAACAGAGTACCAACAGTGACACTTCTAAAGTCACCACTGGGTGTTCTGCTCAGATACTGTGAATTGCTGCTCTGCAGAGGAGGTGTACTGGTGGAGCTCAGATTGGTGTTCTGCAGAGGAACTCTGTTGGCTGTTCTGCATTCGTTGCTCTGAGGTCTGTGCCAGGCCCACTCCTGTTGGCGACAGTGGTTTTGGAGGCTCTTTCAGTGACTGCTGTACTACAGGTGTGCTGGTCACACTTCTCCTCTGCACAGGACATATTGTGCCATGTCTGTATTGATTGATATGTGTTCTCTGTGGAGCACTACTGGGTTTGCTGAGAGTGCTACTGGGGCTCTTTCACTTATAGTACACTGCTCAGAAGCAACAGTAACACTTTGGTAGTGAACTGTCTGTGTTGCCCTGTAATACAGACATGTGCTGCTGATAGTGCCACCTCAAGATTGACTGCTCTCTGTTTTGGCTCCACAGACAATGGAATTACTGACACTGTTCATGGGTGCTGGTTGACACATAGCCGACTGCTCCACAGCAAGCACAAGAGAGTGCCGAGTAGAATGCTGGATGTTGCTAAGTTCTAGAGCCAATTCCAAAATGGCCTCAGCCATGGGAAAGGCAACTCCAGAGGAATCGTCCTTATCCAGAATGACCATAAAGCGATATTTGGCCCTTTTCTGGACCCGCTCCAGTGGGACAGACATGGACTCTGAGATAAAGTGGGACACCGGGTCATGCTCAGTGGAAAAGTACTTGACTAAGCCTTGGTCGATTAAGACAGTCTCAGAGCAACCCATAGACTCGAGCTCTGAATTGGCTTAGGACTCCTCGTAAAGAGCCCTCAACCATTTCTCTCTAAGGACCACCCAAGTATTATCACCCGGGGTGATCTGTACAAACAAGTCGTCTGGCAAGCCGGTGGCCAAACAAGCCTCCTTGGTCAGAGGGCTCATCTTCAGCTGCGGTGGTGGTGGCCCCACCTGAAGGGATGGAGAAGCAGCTGCAAGGAGCACCTTGATGGCATGGACTGGCGAAGGCACCAATGGTGGCTTCCAGGTGACCTGAGGTCCTATGGGTAGAGTCATATGCTTCCCTGCATGCCTGGTAGCACCAGTGCATCTTGAGATGGTGCCTCTCCTCTCCAGAAGATGAAAAGGACAAGAAGTGTCGACAGCGATGTGCCACCCAGTCAAATGGGATCAAGAGTGCAAGCACCTCTATCGAGATTTCATCCTCAACCCAAGGAGAGCCCTCCTGCTAGTCACAGTAAACCACATGCCTGGCCATGTTATTGAGGACAGGCTTATAGTGCTCGACGGCTGGCAGAGGCTGCTCCTGAAGGGAAATTGTCAAGGACACCAACTGATCCGAACATACATATATACAAACATACGAAGAAGCCAGCAGAGGAAGGCCATTTGGCCTATCTAGTCTGCTCATATTGCAGGGTACAAAGCTTCAGCTACTGTCCCTGCCCTTCCTCCCCACACCTCCCAGCCTCCCTACCCATGATCCTTACCGTCCCCCTATGCCTATCCCTGCCTCTCTTAAAGCTGCCCACTGTCTTCAACAAGATCACTTCTTCCGGCAGCGCATTCCAAGTGTCCACCACCCTCTCTGTAAAGAAGTACTGCCTGACCTCCCTCCTAAACCTCCCACCCTCCAGCTTAAGACTGTACCCTCTCGTGTTATTGTTGCCACTCACCTTAAAAAGACTCTCCTTATCCACCTTATTTATCCCTTTCAAGTAGTTGAAGGTCCTAATCACGTTCGTTCCCTCTCCCTCTCCCTCTCTCTCTCTCATCTTCCAGGGAGTACATATTCAGTGCCCTCAACCTCTCCTCATATGCCTTATTCTGCTGACCCGTTATCTCTGTAGCCCTCCTCTGGACCTTCTCCAGCAGGTTTATGTCCTTTTTGAGGTGTGGGCACCAGTACTGATCCCCATACTCTACATGAGGTCTTACCACAGACCTGTACAGGACAGTATAACTTCCTCTCTACTACTGATCTGTGTCCCATTGAATAAGGACTGGGAGCACTGATGTCTGCAAGATTGATTCCTTGGTCTCGTGCTACAGTGATCGACAGGCTTGAGGAAAATTTCCATCGTCTGATCAATCCAAATTAAGGCTGACAAGCAAAATGAGGGCATCGAGGAGCTCTCAACCTTCCCCTCAACCAGAAGGGTCATGGCTAGAGTCAACTGTTCAGAAGAGCTGAGGGAGCGGAAGGACCTCAATCTCTACTGGTCCCACATGCTAGGTTGGTGGCACTTATGCTTTCTACCGTGGTGAACAGAGCTCTCCACCAGGTTCTAGAGGGCCAAGCACATGGCACAGAATTCCTTCATGAAGACCCCTCGACACTGGTCCCAGCCAGGAACAGTACTAAGACCAAGGCGGTGCCCATTGCAGTGGCTACCACATTCTCTTTGAGGGCCACAAACTGGTGAATAGACCCTGCAGCAGCTGAGGCCTTCTTGTGGCCCTTGGGATGGTCCTTAGGATCCGTCTTCAATGGACACCTGACAGTGAGGTGATGCTTCCTCTCTTCTAGAGATTCTGGTAACACTGACATGCAGAGACAGCACCTAGCCATGTCATGCTGCCCGCCCAGGCAGTTTAGGTACATGTTGTGTGGGTCAGTGACTGACATCTTCTCCCAGCATTGAACGCAAAACTTGAACTCTGGCTTCCGATGCTCCGTCGCTGAATCTACGTGAGAAGTCAAGAAAATCGAGGAATAAAGAAGATGGCATTGAAAAACTTCAAACAGTAAGGGTCACCTATGGTGCACTAATCCTAAGTGGAATCTATGAAGGAAGTGACCTGTTCTTCCAGCGAAAACACATATCTGACATTATGGGGTGGAGTCAGGGGATATACTTCCCAGGTGGTGGGAGCAGCATAGCTCAAAGATGTTCAATGAATCAGACACCCCAATGGAACTGCCAGAGTGTGAACAGTGAACTATATCCATGCTTCAGAAGGTGGCAGTTTTGCGCAGTATGGAGACACAAACAGGCCTATGTCCGATCAACCCCATTTTTCAAAGAAGTCAGCTACGACGGAGTAGGAGAGTTCTCATTTGTCGCACACTTCACTAGACCAACTGAAGTGATCTGCCAGTGCATTCTGGGTGCCAGGTAGAAACGCTGTGGACAGAACTACATCTTATTCCATCACCCAGTGCCAAGCTCTCATTGCCTCTCTGCAGAGAGGCTATGAATGAACTCTGAGTTTTCGGATGATGTAATACATCACTGAAACATTGTCTGTACATATCAGTAGCTGGTTCCCCAGGAAGAGGCTGGTGAAGGCTTGTAGGCCACGCAGAACAGCCATCATCTTCAGAGTGCTGCTGAGCAGAACTGTATCTAGAGGGGTCCACTGGCCTCGAGTTCTGAAGGGGCCCCAGATGGGCACCCCAACCAAACACCCAAAGCACCTGTGGTCATCACCAATAGGGGGATGGCCAGAGGAAAAGGGACCCCAACTGTAGGTTGGAGCAGTCCAACCACCAGAGCATGGTGCGATGAAGTGGAGGAATCACCTGTATGAGACAGTCCAGTTCATCATCATGCTGAGCCCACTGTACCCGGAGAAATCACTGAGGGATTCTCATAAGGAGGTGAGTTAACAGGACACTCAGTATGGCAGCTGCCATCAGGCTGATTACTCACAGAAGGCATCTGGCTGAGACATAGTCACTGGATGATAAAAGCTGTGCCTGGGCCACCAGTGCTGTAGCACGGTTGGAGGACAGAGTCCCAGAACTGCATCTATATACTGGAGCTGCTGGCAAAGAAGGACCGACTTTGGTACACTGACCAGTAAACCCAATTGGCTGAACAACTGTCGGGTCTGAAATAGTGTGTATACAATGCCAGTCATCTATGTACAGGAAGACAGAGGCCCTCCCTGCAGAAGGCACCTGCCACCATGGCAAACACTTTGGTAAAGATACATGGTGCAGAGTACAAACCAAACAGCAAGACACAAAAATGGCAGTGTGAGCCCTGAAGCATAAACGCAGGTATTTTCTGTGCGATTTTTTGATTCTGACAGGAAGGTATGCATCCTTCGTATCCAGAGCAACCAGCCAATACCCAGTTAGCAGGCAGGGGAAGAGAGACTACAAAGAGACCATTCACAGCTTATTGTATTCAATGAATAGATTCAGTATTCGAAGTTCTAGATGGGTCAGAGATCCTCGGTCCATTTTGGGGCCAGCAAGTACCAGGCATAATAGCCCAGGTTCTGTTCTGAAACAAGGACTAGTTCAACAGCCCTTTTGTGGAGGAGGGTTTAAACCTCCTCCAGCGGGAGAGCAAGATATGCCGGAGGATATCTGTTGGGTGATGGGGGGGGTCATTGGAGGAAAGTACAGTTACGTAAGAACTTACCGTAACAGTAGATCTTCGAGAACAGCTCTTGCAGCAGGTAACACCATTAGGACTGAAGCCGGCAGGCGGCAGGACCCCACGAAATTCTTCTAGCTAGCTATCTTCAGCGAGGACTGCCCCAACATCCAGTCCCGCCTTCAGGTGTAGTGTAGTACATAAGGCGGTCCGCCAGATTCTCCAGTTCTCCCGCCGGAGACTTCCGGCCATAGGATGACATCAGGATGGGAGACCGAGGATCCACCACCAGAAGACAAAAGGGCGTAAGCCCCTGCCAAAGGCTCGGTAAGCCATGCCTCCTCCAAGGGGGAAGGTGGGCGGGAAGGTACCTGCTGCAAGAGCTGTTCTCGAAGATCTACTGTTACGGTAAGTTCTTACGTAACTGTACTATCTTACTTTGAGATACAGCTGTTGCAGCAGGTAACACCATTAGGACTGATTTCCAAGCAATAACATTTGTAAGCATTCTGGGAGGAGGAAACTAGAAATGTCCATATCAAGTCCTGACTCTAGGACAGGAGACCCTGCAGCACGGCCAGGCCGAAACCTGCTCTTCGCCGTGAAGCAATGTCCAGGCTGTAATGCCTGATAAAAGTAAGCAGAGAGCTCCAAGTGGCTGCAGCACAAATAGCAGAGGGGGAAACGTTCCGAAGTGCTGCAAAGGAGGTAGCCACCCCCCTAGTGGAATGGCCCCGGACTATAACCGGGAGGGGCTTCTGCTTAGTATCATAGCAGTATGATATGCACTGGACAAGCCAGCGAGAAAGGGACTGCTTCAATGCTGGTTGGCCCATCATCCGCTCAGCGAAGGAAACGAAAAGTTGCTCCGACTTGCGAAGCTGTTTAGTCCTGTTCAGGTAATACCTTAGGCAGTGGTGAACATCCAGGGTGTGGAGCAGCGCTTCTCCTCTATTAGAATATTTAGGGAAATATACAGGCAGGTCAATGTCCTGGTTGAGAGTGAGTGCAGAGACCACCTTAGGCAAAAACTTAGGATTCGTCCTCAGGGACACTCTGTCCTGGTGGAAAATGAAATAAGGTTCCTTACACATGAGAGCGTGAAGCTCGGAAATTCTCCTTGCTGACGTAACAGCAACTAAAAATAACGTTTTCCAAGACAGGAAACGCAGCTCGCAATCCGCGGCAGGTTCAAAAGGGGGAAGCGTGAGTTGTTCCAGGACCAAGAGTAAATCCCATGGAGGAACAGGGTCCTTAATGGGTGGCCTAAGGTGTAACACCCCTCTCAGAAATTCTCGAGAGGTGTCGAGTTGCACTACCATGCGTTGTCCCACTGGGAAGTGGTAAGCGGAAATAGCGCAGAGGTGCACCTTAATAGAGGAGTAGGCGAGGCCCAAATGGAAAAGGGAGAGCAGGTATTCTAACACCGCTTTCACCTGGCAACCTATGGGGAAAGGCCGCGTGCTTGCGACCACAGGCAAAAACGGCACCACTTCATGGCGTACGTCGCATGCGTTGCCGGCTTTCTGGCCGCGGAAAGAACTTCCGCCACCTCTTGCGAGTCCCCGTGCCGCAAACTGGCTATGTCTCTAGGAGCCATGCATGCAGGTTCAGTGAGCGTAAGTCCGGGTGGACTAGAGAACCTTCCTCCTGAGACAAATGGTGGGAGCTGAAGGGTAACGGGACAGGAGGTTCCCGGGACAGCTGCGTGAGCAAGGGGAACCAGATCTGTCTGGGCCAAAAAGGCACTACCAGGATCATTGTTGCGTGCTCCCTGCGCAGTTTGAGAAGAACTCTCTGGATCAATGGGAAGGGAGGGAAGGCGTAGAGGAATCTGTTCACCCAGGAGAGGGACAACGCGTCTCGCCAGAAAACACCAGGCACTGGATCTAGTGAGCAGAAATTGGGCAGTTTTGCGTTGGATGGGGAAGCGAAAAAGTTCAGTTCTGGAGTGCCCCATCGAAGAAACAGATCCTCTGCGACCCCTTGAAGAAGTTCCCACTCGTGGACTCTGGCCTGGGAACGACCCAGGCCATCTGCGATTGTGTTGTCCACTCCGGGAATGTGAACTGTAATCAGGTTGGCGCCGTGTCGAATTACCCAATCCCATACTCTCATAGCCTCCCTGCAAAGGGGGTAAGAGTGTGCGCCTCCTTGTTTGTTGAGGTAATACATCACCGCCGTGTTGTCTGTTTGAAGCAGAAGAGTGCTTGACGGGATTTCTGACTGAAAGGCCTGGGCGTAGAGGACCGCCCTCATCTCCATCACGTTGATATGGAGGTGGGCTTCCTGAGGGGTCCATGCTCCCTGGGACCTCACCCCGTTCAAGTGCGCTCCCCACCCTAGCACTGAGGTGTCTGTGGAGAGGATTATCTCCGGGGACGGTGCTGTAAATGGGACACCCGAAGAAAGTGTCCCTGGGTCTAGCCACCATTGTCAGTCTCGAATCACGGCATTTGTGATTCTGACCAGATGCTGCATGTGGTCTTGCCTTTGGTCCTACTGCACCTTGAGCATCCACTGAGTTACCCGCATGTGGAGCCTTGCCAAAGGGACTGTCTGAATGGCCGCAGCCATGTGTCCGAGCAGACGAAGGACCAGCCTGGCAGGGACAGTCTTCTTCGCTGAGAGATCCCTGATGAGGGATCTGATGCGTTCCGCTCTGTCGTCTGGGAGAAATGCTTTCCCCTGAACGGTGTCCAGGACTGCACCTATGAACTGCAGCTTCTGTGACGGTGCAAGGAGAGACTTCTAGTAGTTGATTAGAATGCCCAGAGACTGGAACAGGCCCTGGGTGCTCTGAATAGCCAGCAACAACGCCTCTCTGGAGGCGGCCATGAGAAGCCAATCGTCCAAGTACGGGAACACATAGTGGCCCTGTCTCCTTAAGGACGCTGCCACGACTGCCATGCACTTGGTAAAGACCCTGGGGGCCGATGACAGTCCGAACGGAAGAGCCCGGAACTGAAAATGGTAGCGAGGAACTCGAGCGCAGGAACCTCCTGTCGCTTGAGCCTGAGGGATGTGCAGGTAGGCGTCCTGCATGTCTAGGGATGCTAAGAAGGCGTCCTGCTTCAGCACGGGAATGAGGCCCGGAAGGGTCACCATGTGAAATCGTTTGTATGCGACCGACATATTTAGGTCGCTGAGGTCCAAGATTGGACGGAGGTCCCGTTTTCTTGGGAACCAGAAAGAAGTGGGAATAGTATCCGGATTCTATCTGGTTCTCTGGAACATACTCCGCCGCTCCCTTCTGCAAGAGCGTGAGTATTTCTTGCCTGATAAGCAATTTGTGCTGACCCGAGTAACGGGAAAGCAGAGGAGGCCTCGGGGGTGGCTGGTCTGCGAATTCTATAAAGTGGCCTTTTTTGACCAACTGAAGAACCCACCTGTCGGTGTTTATGGCCTGCCATCCTGGCAGGTAATTCGCAATATGACCCCCGACCTTGATGTCCCATTGATCCTGAGGGGCGGGGGCCGGGAAGGAGTCAGGCTGTGGCGGCGGAGGGAGCCGCGGGCTGGGCCAGCTTAGCTGGACGCTGACTCCTGCCCGGGCTGTCTTCCCTGGCTCTGGGGAACCGGAGCCCTCTCTGTTGTGGACCGACAAGGGACTGTCTCATGCCTGTCCACGAAAATGGCTTTGGTTCCTATGAAAGGAACTAAGCTTCAGTCGGTACATTGCCTGGACCGACCTCACCGCCTTCCCGGCCTCTTGGAGCTTGGTGAGAACCTTCTCAGAAGGTGCACCAAAGAGAACTTCTCCTTCGAAAGAGGCGTCCATGATGTTCTTCTGGACGTCCGGGGTAAATCCGGAGACACGAAGCCATGAGTGTCTCTGGAGGCATACGCCTGAAGCTGCCGCTCTGGCCGAGGAGTCCGCGGAATCATACGCGGCTCGCAGCACCTGGGTTCCCACGTCCGAACCCGTATGGAGGAGCTGCAACATCTCCTCCTTCTGCTCACCTTCTGGCAATTTCTCCGCCAGATCCAGTCCCTGTTCCCACAAAGCATTTTGGAACTGCACCATGTGGGTCAAGTAGTTCAGGGATCTGATGGCGCAGGTAGCGGAAGCATACGTGCACCTGCCCAAAGCGTCCAGCTGTTTGGACTCCGGGTCCGGTGGCAGGGTGCTCAAACGTTGCGGTCTCTGGGACTGGTCATGAGAGGCTGTTATGACCAGAGAGTTGGCCAGAGTATGTTGAGCCAAGTACTGGTCCTCCTTTGGAGCCTTGTACAGGCGGTCAGCTTTCTTTGGCATCGACGGGAGCGAGTGTGGACGCTTCCACGCTGCCTTGGTGATGTCCACAAAAGTGTCCACCAAGGGTAGCACCACCACAGGCTTGGGATCCTTCTGCCGAAGATACCTAGCAAGGCGTAGTCTCTCGGGGTCTAACTCTTCTGCATCCCAGCCCATGTTCTCTTGGATATGCCTCATGATTTCCAAGAACGATGGGTCATCCGGAGGAGATCTAGGAAGCTCACGTGGGTCCGGAGAGGGGGATGGAAGAGGAGAGAGGGATCTGGATCTTGTCGAGGATTCCGATCCTGTACCCTCCGTCGAAGGCAAACGGCGGCGTCTTCTGGGTCTCTTAGGACTGGGTGACCCTGAAGAGGATCTAGACGGAGGTCTCCTTCTGTCTGGTCTTCCCCTTGGAGGGTCCGTAGGCTCCTGGGGGGGAGGTACTCGGCCTGCTGCCCCGGATGGAGAAGGGGGAGCAGGAGCCGGAGGGGTCGCAGGAGGAGGAGGTGGTGTGGGAACCACATCCTTTCTAATGGTATCCCACCAGTGGGTGAAGAGCTCCTTAACCTCAGAAAAAGAAAGGCCCGACGACGGACCGGGTGCCGGTGGTCGGTCGTCGGGTTCCGGCGTCGGCTCCTCGGGAGTCTCAGGTTGTGGGGAAGGTTCCCTGGGAGGCTCGACAGGACCGGGTTCGCCCGTCTGGTCCTCGGGCTGTGTCAGTTCCTCCTCCATAATGGTCTCCTGACCGACGTCGGTAGGAGGCGTCGGGGTCCTCTTCTCGACTCGCGGGCGTCGGCCCTCCTGCCGACAACCGAGAGGGCGAAGGCCTGACCGGCGATGGGCATCTGGCAGTCGACGGCTCCCGGGACCTATGATGAGTGGGCCGACATCGAATCCGACGGCTTCTTAAGTGAGGTAAGCTCCTTGGTCTTCCGCTGGGGAGGGGGAGGCAAGGAGGCAGACCTGACGCTGGGTTCGGAATGGCGGGAACCCGACTTGTGGTGATGATGATGGTCCCCAGACCTAACCAGGGCTTTGGAAGAAGAGGACGAAGAGGGCCTGGAGGTCTTGGCCTGTGAGGAGGAAGAGGAGCCCAAAGATTTCTTCACTGCAGCGGAGGGAGGCTGAGAACGGGCACGGGAAGGCGAGCGGTGGGACGGGAGCTGGAACTCTAGGTCTGAAGCCCTAGAGGGACTTGGATGGAGCCTTCTCCTATGCTTCTTGGAATGTTTCGGGCTTTCTCAGCAGAACTCCCCTGGAGGTGTCCATGGCCTTAACTTCTCCTCGAGCAGAAAGCCTGCAGAGCCTTCTGGCGACGGATCCAAGTCGGCTGTTGAACCCCTGGCAGAAAATACAGGACTGGGTGTCGTGGTCTGGGCCTAGGCACTGGACACAGGCCGATTGCGGATCCTTGAAAGGGATTTGCTTCCCACAGGCGCACTTCGAGGGATGGCCTTCAACAGAGGTTGGAGAGGACATCAGACAGCAACTAAGCCGAAAAGCTGAACTTTTTTCCTGAAGGAAGAACTTAACCATGCATCGCATGCTAGAAACGATCCGAAGGGTCGAGACATGCAAGTCGTGGCGGGGGAAAAGAACTGGGGAATCTGGAGGACCGTTGCCCTTATGTACTCGCCTGACGTCGGAGGCGGGACCGACGTCAAGGGCGGTCCCCGCTGAAGATAGCTAGCTAGAAGAATTCCGTGGGGTCCTGCTGCCTGCCGGCTTCAGTCCTAATGGTGTTACTTGCTGCAAGAGCTGTATCTCGAAGTAAGATCAGTAAGGCTCTCCAGGGTGTGCCCTCACTGAACCAACTCCAGAACCCAGGCATCTGTACTGTTCTCCCTCCATTTTGGTAGGAAGAGGGAGACTTGGCCTTCCACCAAGACTTCCTGAGGCAATGAGGCCGGTGGAAACGGAGGGGAGTCAGAAAGAAAAAATTACTCACCATAGTAATGTTGTTTCTTCTAATGGAGTCTTGCTGTATTCTGACAACATGCAGTTAGCCCCAGCACTTGAACTGCCCCGGAGAGGAAAGAGTTAACTTTATGCAGCAGCATAGAACGCTGAGCTCGAGGTCAGTTTTCAAATCTCTGTCTCTGGTACTTACCAGTGTAACCGCCAGATTCTCACGAGCAAACTAACTACTAACTATGGAAATTGTTTACTCTTATAGCCAAAGGGCAACAATTTTGGGTCCCAAAAGACTCAGGTCAAGAACCCAAGAAAAAAAGGTAGTGACAATATATGTATATATATTAAACCCAACAATAATAAAAATAATAATAATACAACTATCCCACCCTTAAGAGGGAGGGTACAAGGTACACCCCTGAGGTGCAACACTGTACCTGCCAGCCCACTTCCCAAAAACTAGGTTCTGAGAGGGGAGACAGGGAGGGAAGTCAGAATACAGCAAGACTCCATTAGAAGAAACAACATTACTATGGTGAGTAATTTTTTTCTTCAAACAACATGAAGTCTTGCTGTATTCTGATATTATGCAGACTGCCAAGCAGTCCCCTTTGGAGGAGGGAATGCAGAACTTACTTTGGGAACAGCCTCTGCAGTACTGCTGTGCCAAACCTAGCATCACTCCTAGCCTGGATGTCTAGAGAGTAATGCTTGGTGAATGTATGGACTGTTTTCCAAGTGGCTGCTTTACAGATTTCTAGCAAGGGTATATCTCTGGCAGCAGCCAGAGTAGCAGCTGTACCCCTAGTCGAGGGAGCCCTCAGGCCTGGAGGGGGTGTTTTGCCCAATTTGTCATAGCACAATTGTATACAAGAGACAATCCACCTGGCAATAGTCCTTTTAGTGGCAGGCTTACCTTTCCCCACTTCACCATAAGTGAGAAACAACTGAAGACAGTCATTTCTGTGTGCCTTAGTATGCTCTATGTAGTAACTAAGAGCCCTTTTAACATCCAAACTGTGTACTCTTCTTTCTCCTGAAGAAGAATGGTCAGTGAAAAACACAGGGAGAGACACAGACTGGTTCAGATGAAAGTCTGATACCACTTTAGGCAAGAACCTCCTATTGGTTCTTAGGACCACTTTATCCCTACGGAAGGAGATGAAGTCAGGTTCGACTGACAAGGCTTGCAATTTACTAATCTGCCTGACAAAAGTAATAGCTACCAAGAACACAGTTTTCCAGATCAAGTACTTCAGCTCGGCCAAAGCCAGAGGTTCAAAGAGTGGCTGCATAAGCTGAGCAATGCAGACATTAAGATCCCAAGCCAAAGTAGGCTCTCTAAAGGGAGGGTTAATATGAACCACACCTTTGAAAAATTTACTGAAAACAGGATGAGATGCCAGGGAAGAGCCCTTTCCTGCTGAAAGGATTGCAGAGACAGCTGCTAGGTGGACCTTCATAGTTGCAGGCCAAAGGCCTAGACCTCTAAGATGAACCAAATAATCTAAGGCTGTGGCAATGTCTGCAGAATGAGGCACAATGTTTTTCTGAGAGCACCAAATGTTGAACCTCTTCCATTTGGAATTACAGGTTTTTCTGGTGGAAGAGTTCCTGGAGACCTTCAAGATATCCAGATCTCCCTGACAAAGGTGCAGGCCTGCATATTCTAACTCTTCAAG
This sequence comes from Neoceratodus forsteri, assembly GCA_016271365.2. NCBI lineage: Eukaryota > Metazoa > Chordata > Ceratodontiformes > Ceratodontidae > Neoceratodus > Neoceratodus forsteri. The sequence goes on from CM028133.1 coordinate 785,477,577, forward strand.
AGCCAGGCCTTGAGGTTGAGAGACTGGAGACTGGGGTACCAAATCCTCCCCTGAGAGGAGGACAGGAGATTGTATCTCTTGGGAAGAGACAGGGGACGTGACACTGATAGAGACAGCAGCAGAGGATACCAAGGCTGTCTGGCCCAATCTGGAGCCACTAGTATCACTGTGCAGGGTTGAGTTCTCATTTTGATCAGGACTCTGAACAAGATACGGAAGTGAGGGAAGGCATAGAGAAACTTGTCCTTCCAATCTAGAATGAGAGCATCCAGATGCACTGTCCCCAGGACTGGAGGTCTGCAACAAAACAGAGGAAGTTGGTGATTGTTCGGTGCTGCAAAGAGATCTGTCTCTGGAGTGCCCCACCTGGAGACGACCTGTAGAATATGATGGTCCAGGGACCATTCGTGATGTCCCTGGGAGAGTCTGTTCAGAGCATCTACTAGTACACTGTCCTTTCCTGGAAGGTGAACTGCTGTGAGGGAAGTCTGAAAGAATAGGCTAGAGACCGCAGCTTCATGGCTTCTGTGCACAAGGCCATGGACCGAGTGCCTCCCTGCTTGTTGGTGTAGCACATTGTGGTGGTGTTGTCTGTTCTGACTTGGACCACCTTGACCCTGACTGACTCCGAGAAGACCTGAAGGGCAAGGAAAACTACCCTGAGTTCTAGGAGATTGATATGAAGGAGACTCCTGTGGAGACCAGACCCCTTGAGCAGTAAGGGCTCCCAAATGGGCTCCCCACCCTAGGAAAGAAGCATCTATAGTTAGAACTACTGAGGGGGCTTGAGAGAGAAATGAAACTCCCTGTCTGAGGTTGTCCTGGTCCAACTACCACTGGAGAGCTTGGATCAGAGTCTGAGTCACTGGAATCAATTTGGAGAGACAGTCTCTTCTCTGGGACCAAAAGGACATCTGAAATCTGGCTCCCTGTACCGTCGCAGTGGAAGCTGCCATGTGGCCCAGGAGTTGAAGAAACTGTCTTGCTGGACGAGAGACCAAAGGTTGAAAAGAGGAAGCAAGATCTATTAAGGCCTTCACCCTTGCCAGGGGGAGGAAGGCTTTTGCTTGGACAGTGTCCAATTCTAGTCCTATGAAAGTAAGAAGTTGCACTGGTTCGAGGACAGACTTTGGGAGATTAAGAAGAAACCCCAGAGAACTTAGTAAGTCTTGAGTGGTTTACAGAGCTGACTTGACCTGGTCTGATGACTGACCTACAATTAGCCAGTCGTCCAGATATGGGAAAATGGGAATACCACTACTGCAAGACACTTTGTGAACACCATTGCAACTGATGTTAAGTCGAATGGCATGGCTCTGAACTGGTAATGGCCTGAAGGCAACTCGAACCTGAGGTACTTTCTGTGGGAACACCTGATCAGCATATGGAAGTAGGCATCCTTGAGGTCCAGGGATGCTAACCAATCCCCTGGCCTTAAAGAGGGAAGGATTATTCCCAGTCACCATTTTGAATTTGGGTTTTGAAATGTGTTTGTTCAGATACCTTAGGTCTAGGATGGGTCGCCACTCTCCTGACTTTTTTGGGGTAAGGAAGTACCTGGAGTACAAGCCTTTGTCTCTGTGTTGAGTAGGAACCTTCTCTACAGCCCTGAGAGCCAGAAGAGAGGAAACCTCTGCCTCTAGGGCAAGGGTCTCTGAGATGGATGCAGGTGGAAAAGACCTGGCCTTCCTTCTTGGAAACTTTTTGAAGCAGAGGGCCAGTCCCTGGCTTACTACTTCCAGGACCCACTTGTCTGAGGTAACAGACTTCCATGCCTGAAAGTAGCAAGCCAGCCTGCCTCCTACTGGGATTGGGGAGTCGACCCCGGCTAACACATCAGGATGTCTACTTGGCAGGAGCCTTAGACTGGGAGGAGGGAGTAGCCCTGCTCATCCCCCTCCTGCCCCTTCCTTTGGAAGAACGCCCTCTGTGGGAAGGGAGAGGAGGCCTGGACTTGGTGAAAAGGCCTGCTCCTGCCCCTAGACTCCTTCTTTTGTGGAGTGACTTGCCTTTCCTTGGCCTGTGCACTCCTGTAAGTGGTCCTGTATTATCCATTTTTTTCATGTAAGCCTCTGTCTGCTCCCCAAACAGAGAGTTACCCACTACAGGAAAATCCATAGCCTTGGCCTGGGTATCCTGTGAAAGGCTAGTATATCTGAGCCAAGCTTGTCTTCTGAGACACACAGCTGTGGCCATGACTCTTAATGCCACATCATTGGAGCCCACAGCAGCATGAAACTGTACTTTAGATGCCTCAATTCCATCAGCAGCCACCTCCTCCAGCTCCTTGGCTAGCTGGGGGGAAGCCTGTTTGGCCAGTTCCAGAATAGTATCCCACCTGGGGACTTCTGGTACCTGGCTATGTAGGCCATATAGTTTGCCTGCCTGAGTCCCAAAGATGATGCCAAATATAGCTTTTTGGCCATGGCATCAACTTTCCTGGAGTCCTTGTCCGGGGGGTGTGAAGCCAAAGGAATGTTAGCCCTGTCACAGGCTGCAGCCTGCACTATCCCAACATGGCTGCAATGAGTGTATAGGAACTCCGTACCCGAGCCTGATAACATATACTTCCTGTCCATTCTTTTATCCACAGAATGTGTCCATTTCTCCAACGACTTGTGAAGAGGAATAGATAATCTCTTGGACTCTGGGATGTCCATCATTTCTACAGAATCAGGCTCTTCTTCCTCCTCAGCAGCTTCAACCGTAGGGAGCTGGATGGTTTCAGCCACCTTCTTGTAAAACAAGAAGTGTGAAGGGGACTCAGAAAGCCTGGGAGGGGAGACATTGGAGGGCCTGTCTGGGAGGATGTCAGGTTCAACGGGCACATCTAGACCCCCAAGGTCGTCATCTCCGTCCTCATCGTCGGGATAGCCTTCATTCCCCTCCCACTCCTCATAGAAAGCATCTGGATCATAATCCGAAGGAGACGGATCCGACCGAACCGACTACCTAACCGGCGGTACCGGTTCGGACGGAACTGGGTGAAGCAATTGAACAATGCTATTCGCTTTGGCAATCTCGTCCGAGGTTGGAGTATGTGGTACTGGATCCGAACCGTCAGACTTACGCTTTCTCTTTGACGGAACTGGCCTCTCAGAGTTGGATCTCCTTTTGGCCGAGGAGGTATCGCCTAGGTCAGTAAGCACCTACTCAGGTTCGGCCATAACTGAACCGGGCTGGCCATCCAGATCTACAGACTTCTCAGCCTCCCTTTCCTTCAGCCTACTCAACCTTTTTTTTTCTAGGGTGGCCTTAGGGAAGTTTTTGCAAATTTGGCAGTCTGATTTGAGGTGGTCAAACCCCAGACAATAAACACAGATGAGGTGGGGGTCGAAACCCAGTGGGACCAGTTTTCTTCTTGGGTTTCTCAGACATGACCAACCTACCAAATTACCCTTTAACAGCTTTCAAGCCAGGTAAATATCAACCGATCAGTTACAAACCATGTCACAGGTTTTGAAAAAGAACTAGAAAAAAGTCTGGTTCTTTAGAAACTGATCGGTACCGGAACATCACAATAATCGAAGAAAATAAACAAAGTAGACAATTCAGAAAAAGGCTGGTTCCTAATCGGACCGACCAATGAGAAATCGAAGCAAAAAACAATTTCCACAATTTTAAAATAATAAACAAGTCACCACCTATCTACCACACTACCTGTACTGAAGACAGATGCTGGAAATCCCCAAAAATAACAAACAGATCGGTTTAAACCGAGCGCTTTATTCAAACTTCACCGAACCGAGCAGAGGAAATCTCCGGAGCGACTTCACTGTTAGGTGGAGTAAAGAATCTGACGGTTACACTGGTAAGTACCAGAGACAGAGGTTTGAATACCGAGCTCGAGCACAAAGTTCTATGCTGCTGCATAGAGTTAACTCTTTCCTTGCCGGGGCAGTTCAAGTGATGGGGCTAGCTGCAGAATGTCAGAATACAACAAGACTTCATGTTGTTTGAAGCATCAGCGGCAGCGGGGGTGCCGGTAATAGCCTGACCTTTTGTGAGGCTGGCATGGGCATCAGGAGGCAGGTTTGCAGCCTGGTAGTGGAAGATTGTGGTTTCTGGGAACCATGTCCCAGGCCTCTTGAATAGTCTTGGCCAAGATGGACATAAGGCTGTGAAAAGAACCATGACCCCTTCCCTGGTGTTGAGGGTTCAAATTATGCAGGGATCTAAGAGTCATTTCAGAGCACTATAAATCCCTTAATGCATTTTCAACATCAGTTTCAAATGACTGTTTATTCCTGAATGAAGCAGTCATCACAGATTGCTGCACATCTCAGGCAAAAACCAGCCACCCTTAGCAAGAGTGGTGCCAGAGGCAAATTCCAGATACAGCAGCTCTGGCCGCAGCATCTGAGGCATCACAGGCCAATCCCAGCAGATGCTTACCAGCCTCTTGGCCATTAGCAATAGTCTGTTGTGCCAACATTTTATCCTGGCCTTCTGCCAATTTCTCAGCCAGGGTGGCCATAGTCTTCCAAAGGCAATGTTGATATTTTATCATACATGCCTGATAGTTAGCAATTTTTAAGCCCAGGGAGGCAGAAACAAATGTCCTCTTCCCCCATCACATCCAATTTCCTTGACTCATCAGAAGGAAAATAAATTATGTATTAGTTAGACTTTGATCAGTCATGAGGTAAAATATAAAAAAAAACCAAAAACTGCAAAGTTATGAATGTATGTTGAATTGTTTCCATGCTCCCTCATAACTTTGGTCATTTTAAATATTTTAATTCCAAATGTTCAACACAGCCATTTTTCATACCACCTCATGAACATGACAGGCGTTGTATTTCAAATACTAGCCAAACCTTGTTTTCACACTTCAGGCACAAAATTACATTTAGACCAGTACAATGTAAATGCCACATATCATGTTTATAAGTGGGAGTCATAAAACAACTATGTTGAAAATTTGGGTTCAAAATAATAATAATAAAAAAAAAATAATAATATTAACAAATATCGTGTGCAGTGCCAGTCTTTGGCCCAGCAGGTAATGCTTTGTGATCCTGTGCTGGTGTGAGCTGAGTTCGGGGGTAAGCTCTGTGAGCCAGTTGGATGGACAGAGGCTGTGTGGACAGCCCTGCCATGCAGCACCACACTCCAGTCTAGGAAAGGAAGGTGCAGGATTGGCAGCACTCGCCCAAGTACAATACAGTGAAGAGAAATCTTCTTTTGGCATAGGGCCCTGCACCTCTGTACCCATGGTTTCCAGAAGGCGCTACGCTTTGACTGGCAGACAAACTCTTTGCCCTGCATGTCTATATCTGTAGCCTTATGGAAGCGCAGGGCCCAGAGAGGATAAGATTACACTATCTCAAAAAGAAAAGAAATTAATTGCAAAAAAACTAGGTTAATGAACCAGTTATACAAAAGTGGCATTAGGGTTTCCAAACCCAACTCCCCACCACCACCCAAATAGCTAAAGGACAAGACCACACAAGTAACCAGAGACAGCAATCATCAGGTAAGACAAACAACACACAACTGTTTCCAAATGACACAAATGTAGAAGTACTGATGTGCTACCTTCACGGATTTGAATCTGCGGCTGCAGAAGCATAAGCCCCACAGAGGCCTACACTTCTGCAGCCACAACTGTGTATGTATGTGTGTGTATGTCTTATAGTGTGCAACAGTACCTGTTGCTGCAGAAGCACTGGTCCCACATGGGCCTGCACTTCTGCAGACAGAAGTACTGTTGCAATTTTGGTATTATGGATTTCTATATGTAGCTGTGGAACTGCAAGCCCCACAGCTAGAAGTCAGTGTGTACGTCTTACACCTGTGGCTGCAGAGGAGAAGGCATCCCAGGGGCCTGGACGTCTCCAGACAGAAGTACTGTTGCAATTTTGAGATCATGGACTTTGTGGTGCCTGTGCTTCTGCAGACAGATGTCATGTGTGTATGTCATACACTTGCGGCAGCCAGAACTGTGCGTATGTCTTACTGTGTGCTTGAGTACCTATGGCTAACAGCTGCAGGGGCCTGTGCTTCTGCAGGCAGAAGCAGTGTTGTGATTTGAGTACTGTGGATTTCCGATCTGCAGCCTATGTCTCACAATGTGTGTAACACAGATACAAATCCACAAAGGTTGCACATTAGTGTTAATGCATCTGTGTCATCTTTTTTTTCACTTCAATATATTAAATATTTTAATATACACAAACAGATAAAGGAACTACGACAAACACAACTGAATTAAACAATACAAAAGCCCCAAACCAAAGAACCCCCACCCCCAAACAAACCCCTAACCCCCAGAGCACAACATCAAACTAAGGTAACAGATTACAAAAGAAAAAATCCAGAATCAAAAACATACACAATATGACTAGGAGGTAAAGCGAAAACTTCAGTCAACTAGACCAACCTACACCAGCCTACGGACTCGCCGAGACTGAAAGCAAAGCCAGGAGTGGCTCCCAATGGGGCCTAAACTTGTGGTACCTATCCTGCTGACGAGCTATATGGTTTTCTGTCTCCAGGGTGAATAAGAAGATCTCCTTATGCCTTTTCCCGTATGAGTTTATGGAGTCATCAAGCTCTCAAGTTGTCAATCAGGAATAGTTAATACATATGGGCAATGTGCATACCTACAAGTGGATAAGTGGTACAGTCTAAACTTAAATATTGTCTCAGTAGCACTGGGCCCCTTGGGGCATAAACATTCCAGCTGAGTCAGTCAGCTATCCACATTTTTGCCACTCAGTACCAAAGAGACAATTTCAATATTCACAAGCCAGGGACAGCTCTCTTGGAAACATGCAATACAACAACACAGTTCTTGAAATAATAAATTATATGAGATCTCTCTAGAAATTATGAAGATGCATATGTTATTCAAAGGTTTGCCCAGTGGGCTGTAAATGCACATCTGTATAATGAGTCTACTTTTCTGTTATGCACATATGAAAGTGCTGCTGACCCTTCCAAGGGAATACAGTAGTTGCATGCATTTGTGTGTTGCATACCAATCTGTAGGCCACAGGGGGCACCTCACAATTTTTGTGGTTCTCCTCCTGAAAAGTTAACGCCTCACATTAGCTCTACAATACTATCTTCGTTTCAACACTGCTGCCTATTCTGTTTCAATAATTTGATCACAATGCTGGAAGTTCAGGAAGCACTTAGGTGCAGCTCTCTGGACAGACAGAATGGGGTTCATATCTAGGGTCTCTACAAACTGAACTTCTTATATCTGCAAGAGAAGATAAGACATCAATTTCCTGCCAAAAGGAGAAGGGGCTGGAATTTTCTGCTTAGTTGTCATCCACTTTATCTTCTCCTCTTTAGAGTAGCACTCTCCTTCATCTGATGGTAACTCCAGTTCCGTCAGATCTGGATTTTCATCTTCATCGTCCCCCCCTCATTGTCCTTATCAGGATTACCTAACACAGTGAGATCAAGGGATGCCAGCAAATGGGGTGAGCAAGTGCCGGCCGTGACCACACTTGGTCTTAGGGGTCCGCCTGAGGTTCGGGTGTCTTCACAGGTGTTACCTATGGGATGTCACAGTAACAATGTAACATCGTGTTATGAAGTAACAAAATGGACTTGTGCACTCAGTTTTACCACTGCCAGTTGCAATCCCAGGTGAACCCCCAAAACTGGGGCTTCGGTTGATGGGGACTGAGACTGACATAATGGACTGTGTTATACAAAAGGGGCTGTATGGTCCTGTCAGTCACGGTCTCATAGTCCTGCAGCACGTCTTGCATCTTTTAAAAGCAAATGGTCATGACAAGCCATGGTACCTAATCTAAATATTAATATGCTCCTTATTTCACAGACCTGCAAATTTCTTGATTAGGAAGGCTCTATATGACAAAAAATTATCACCCCCCCTCAGCTGCCAGGAATATCCTACACTAATACGCTATGCCCCCAATCTTGCTAAATAACAGCTTGGCCAGAAAATACCACAGTACTGACCCTTTAAGAAAAATGCTTCTGTTAGGAAACGGAACCTGTGCCATTTCTTTCAAGGCTCCTTTGTCCCGTCTGCAGAGGCACAACTCCCAGTAATAAGAGTAAACAGTTACTTCCCTCATAAGGGATGTCTGAGGCTCAGACAGAATATTGTCTATACTGGCATTTACTTCCAGCACTTAAGAACGCTGCTGTTGCTGCTCTGTGTGGCTGATCTGCTGTTAATGTGCTGAATACTGCTAAATACATAGCATGTGTGTGCTAATGTCAGCAGATGTCTGGGCTGGCCTCTGTACTTTACTGATAGCGAATGCCCTTAGATAAGCTCCTCAGCACATGGGAAAACAATAAGGAAGCTGGCCTCAAGCTAGCAATAGTCCGTCTAGCTGTAAAAAGGGCAGAAAATCATGTGGTATACCTCAGCACTAGTACCAATGCAAACAATATAAAATGTCAAGAAATACCAATTAAAACTCCCCAAATAAACCCTAACTCAAGGATGGAAATGAGAGAGGAAAAATGCACATAAACCTTAAGTCACTAATTCAGACAAATGACAGACAGATAACTCAGGCTGCAATATTGTTCTGCTATGTGCTGAGCATTTAATGTGCGTGTGTGGTGCTACTCTTTTCTGTATCCCAAATCTGTAAAAACTACAAAACACAAAATTAAGAAAAATAGCCCCCTCCCTCTCTTGTCTGCTGCTGGACTGGAATACTGTGGGCCAGTGGAGGGCAGTCTAGCAGATAGTGCTTTTGGGTAGCCCCTGTGAGGGCTACATAGCACTCTTAGAAGGCCTTTAGTTACTTAAGGAATAAAATACACCAACAGGCATCTAAAAAGGCCTGAAACTAATTGTTTTAAAGCAGCTGGCAAAAACAAGCGAACTGTAAGTGTACCACAGGTCACTTCTGATCCAACCTGTATAAAGGAAAATTACGTACCTACCGTAATTCTTGATCTTCTCTTGTATCTTCACCATTCATTACTTACTGGGTGTAAGCCGGAGGCGCGCACCCGTCACGGGAGCTTTTTTTTTTTTTTTAAAGTTGCCTAACGGCCCCGCCGAGAGCGACGCCGGCCATGCCATGAGCTTAGGCTGCCGCAGAAGCGATCGACTCCTCCTCCAACTCAGTTCTGTGAGTCGGAGAGGCAAAATGAAAGCAGAAAATATAGATAGCGAGGCAAGATAGCTGTAGGATAGCAAAGCAAGGAAGAATGAACTGAAAAGGAATAAGCCGAAGGAGGAAGGACAGAGGAGATAAGAACATCCCTAGCCTAGGAGTGCAGGGCCTCCTACCCGGGCGACTCTAGGAGGAGAGATGAGTAAGGAAATGAGAAAATAAGAAGAAGAAGAAAGAGAAGAGAGATGGGATGTTGAAGGGACCAGAATGCCCAACGAGCATAGTTAGCTTGTAGCTGAAGGCTCGACTAAAGGGGAAGCAAGAATCCCGGAGATAGAGCTGAAGAGAAGGTTCACCGAACCCGCTAGACAGACTCAGGAGGGCATAGTCCTCATCTTCAACATGCCATTGTTCTTGACACCCACCTCGGGCTCCTGGCCGCGGAAGGCCTTTAACTGGAGGACAGCCGAGGAGGGAGAATAAAACCCCAGCAGCATGAGAGCTGCTCAGGGTTTAGAAATGAAAATGTAAGCCTTTCAGGCATTCCAAGATAGAAACGGACTCAGACTGACTGGCTAAGGCCACAAGGCTTAGGCTGGCTAAGATTGGATATGGTCAGCAGAGCTCTACTGTAAAAATTGTCCAGGAGGACACTTAAAGGGAGAAACCACTTAGCAAAACAGCGAGGATAGCCTACTTCTTCATTTGCCTTCTTGTTTGATTTCTCCTATTCCCTTTTTTTATATAGAAAAAAAAAAATTTTTAACTAGATGCATGACCCAGATACCAAGATGCCTATAGCAGTCGGAGAGAGTTCCCCAGCATTTTTTTTTTTTTTAGAAGAGAAAGGAACAGACGTACTCGTTCCTCTGCTCTGCAAGGCAAGAATAGAGGGGGGGAATTAGATTTCAGGGCAACTACCTGAACACGGGATTGCAGGATCAAAACTGAATAGCCTGAGCCAGGCCAAACAACCAGAGGTATCTTGCCATAAAATAGCAAGAGATAGCTGTGCAGTCTGATCGCCAATGCAATCCGCAGATGGCCCATGAATCTTAGAGTAAATAATTTTCTGGATTTTAAACCCCCAAGAAGATTTTTTTTTTTTTATTTTTTTATTTTTTTTGGAAAATGAAGCAATTTTCCTATATTTTATATAATGCAGAGAGAGGAAGGAGCGGAGGTGGAGAAGCCACAGGAAGAGAGCCACTGAGGGGATGTGGGGCGATAGAGTAATGAATGGTGAAGATACAAGAGAAGATCAAGAATTACGGTAGTACGTACTTTTCCTATCTTCCTTGTCAATCTTCACCATTCATTACTTCCTGGGTGAGTACTAAGCTCCTCTTCCTCAGGAGGGGAAGAGGCCACCCTGAGGGAACAAGACCCCAGCCTTCTGCTGGAGAAACAGAAGGAGAAGACCCTGGCTTATTCAGAAAGCCTAAGTGGGAGAAGAGCTAGAGGTGCCTCCCGAGGACGAGGAGACGGAGGGAGCCCCTGTAAAAGTCTCCTAGCTCTGGATGAGAAAGACGGGTCCCCGGAGGCGGAGCGCATCACCCCACGCCGGGCCAGGGTGACAACCTGAGAGACGGAGCCATGCCGTCCGCCTGATGCAGATCGCTGTCCCCGCAAGCCTGGAAGCCACCTCATTGGCGCCATAAGATGCCCTTGCTTGCGTCTTGCCAGCTCCAGGCCTACCGCGAGAGGGCAACGCTTGTCTGGTTTGCTCGGTCAGGCATAGATGCCAGCAGCTGGGACATCATCGACCACAGATGCCGCTGTAGGCAGCGTAGTGAGCCTGATGTGATGCAATCATGCGCACTGCATCGAAGAAGAGAACTCTTCGCCCTCAACGGTCGAACTGAGAGAGTCCGAACCGTGGCGGTCGGCGCAGGCAACGGCGCCCAGAAGGAGTATCCAGGTATACCAAACCTGAGGACGGGTTGGGAAGGGAACCTAGAGACTCAGAGAGGCACAATACCACGCTGGCAGTCCGCCGGGTTGGGAAGAAACGGCAGGAACTGCCAGGACCGGATAGACGCCCTGGAAGGATAGGCCAGGAAGGTACCACCAGATGCTGGGCACTGAATTGACGCGTCACCCGCTCGGGTATTGTCTCCAACGTAGGAAATCAAGATCCTCACCATCCTCGGAGGAAACGCTGATATTCTGTGAAATCAGCATCGGAGGACAGATGAGCAGGGTTCCTCCTCAGAGGAGGGAGACGAGGATGATGGGGAACTGAATGTCCAGAGGATTCCCTGCGGTGGGAGAGTCGAAGACCCGCCATGCATGTAACTAACTATATATGAGGGAAGGCCAAGAGAACTCCTTGAACTGCTCCCAGGATAACTGGACCGTGGACCGACATGGCCTGGGAGCGGGGTGGTGAAGGCAGAGAGTGGGAGAGGGCACCCGAGGAGGCAACTGCTCTCTGCGAGGCTCTGGAACCGGGAAGGGAGCTCTAGTAGGAGGGATCCCGGATATCAAACCAGGCCGCAGAACGGAACTCTGGGAAGCGGAACCTGGAAGAGCCCTGGGGAGAAACCCCTGTGACGACGCCAGGACTGCATGGATCCAGAAGGGCAGTCCACACAACGCCGCCAGAGGACACCCTAGAACCCTGGGGAGGGGCGGCCCTGCGCCACGCCCTGGCCACCCCTGAGGTGGTCAAAGAAGACCGAGCAGCAGGACGCCTGCCCTCAACCCCTCGGATTCCGAGAGGCCTCCTCCCGACTGCAACGCTCCCTAACCCCAGAGGAGGTAACAGCACCCCGGGGGGTAGCTGTCACCGGACCTCCAGAGAGGGGAGCCTCCCCCTCCGTCACCCCCACGTCTGCCCCCCGTGACTCTCGGCCACCCCCAGCCGAGGAACCCTCAGGAGACGACGGCAAGGGGGACAGAGGGAGGGGCCCGCTGCGCCGCCTGGTACCCCTAGCCACCGAGGACCCAGATTCCGAAGAATGGGGATGCCAGGATGGGTCCACATCTGAGTCATCGTCCTCCGAGGAGGACGAGACCAGCAGGACCTCGATGCTGGCTACCCCAGGGGTCCTCGAGGCCACGGGCCGCGAACGCCCCCGGTACCGAAGTGCGACACCGCCGCCCCAGCACGCCGGCATGAAGGCTCAACCCAACCCCCAGCGGCTCCGCAGACCCGCACCGCCTGAGGAGGGGGCCGCCACGCCGCCGCGCCGGGAGGCGAAGCGGCACCGCCGCGGCGCCGCCAGGCTCATCGGCACTGCTAACGGCGCCGAGGCCAAAAACGGCACCGCCAACAGCGCCGCTTGATCACCGCATTGCTAACGCGCCGGATCCAAAGTGTGCGTCCGCGAACGGCGCCGCCCGATCACGGTACCACGAAGCGGCGCGCTGTTGATTACCGCACCGCGAACGGCGCTGATCTAAAACGGCGCTGCAAGGCGGCGTTGAGGGTTCCACCGAGCCGGGCCCAGCCAAGGCTCACACGGGGGAGCCTCACCAAGAGGGTGATCGCCGAGGCGGTGTCAGCGCTGCGTCTCGGGAGGGGGCCACGACGCCCCCAACACCGCTGGAAGGGGCCTCGGCAAGAAGGGAAGAGGAGACCCCTCCTCGGACCGTATAGGCCCGGAGGGACCCGGGAAAGGCCTATGATCCGCCTCGAGATCTCGCGAGCTTACTGCCCCCGAAGTCGGGCGGGCCTTGCCGAGCTTGTACGCCGTGACTTCGAGGGACGCCGACGGTCCATCGAGAAACAAGCGCCGCACAATCCATATTATGGTTGGTCCCAGGCAACGAAGACAGACGCCATGCGCGTCCGAGACGGAGAAATGCCGCCGCAGGAGCACCGACACGATAGGCACGGCCTGCTCTTGAAGAACGCTTCGCCCAGAACCGACATAACGCTAAATAAACAAGATTAAACACAGTCGGAAATACACCCGTACAAAGGAAAAGAGAAAGGAATAGTCCACTGTGAGAAGGCCGAGTGTAGAAAAAGGAGTCGATACGCACTTTTCGTTAGCTACCGCTAACAGGTGCTGCCTCGACGGCGGGGAAACAGAACTGAGTTGGAGGAGGAGTTCGTCTACATTAACGGCCACCCTCGCATGAGCGCATGACGCCGCCTCCCGAGTGCAGGGCCGTTAGTAGCAACTTTAAAAAAAAAAGCTCCCGTGACGGGTGCGCGCCTCCGGCTTACACCCAGGAAGTAATGAATGGTGAAGATTGACAAGGGAAGATACACTGTATGAGCATCAATGAGCACTGGGCAGGGGGCGACACTGGCTTTCAGGAGGTACAAGGAAACACAGAAGGGGGAAGACAGGGAGCTGTATCTGGAAAAGCAAAGGGAGGTGGGGAAAGCAGTCAGGAGCACAAAGGCGTAAATGGAGGAAAAAATAGCCCAGGCAATTAAGAAAGGAGACAAGACCTTTTCAGGTACATTAGCGACAGAAAGAAGACCGGAGTGGGATTGTGAGGATAAAAAAGAAGGAAGGGGGTGTGCGGAGGGGGACCTAGGAGAAGCAAAAATCCTGAGCAAATATTTTTGTTCAGTATTCACAAAAGAAGGGGAAGGAGAAGAACCACTATTAGGGGATAGGAGTACCAGTGGGAGAGAGGTGGACACCAGCCCATTTACGGAAGAAAGAGTTCTAAAGGAACTAGAGAATCTGAAAAGGGACAAGGTTATGGGGCCGGATGGGATACATCCCAGAATAATAAAATAACTTAGAGAGGTGCTGACAGCACTACTAACAGGCCTATTCAACAAATCGACAGAGACAGGAGTGGTTCCAGGGGGCCAAAAGAAGGAAAATGTAGTCCCTCTCCACAAAAGTGGGAACAGGGAGGAAGACAGCAACTATAGGTCAGTCAGCCTGACCTCAGTGGTGGGGAAATTAATGGAGTCACTGCTAAAGGAAAGAATTGTGATCTTTCTTGAATCCAGAGGAGCACGGGATCCAAGACAGCACAGATTCAGAAAGGGAAGGTCTTGTCAAAGATGAGGGCTGCAAATCAAATAGATTTCTTTGACTGGGTGACCAGGGAGGTAGACAGGGGAGGGGCAGTGGATGTGGCCTACCTAGATTTCAGCAAGACCTTAGATACTGTCCCAGACAGGAGGTTTATAAGTGAGTTGGGCAGCCTGGGATTGGGCCCTAAGGTGGTAAACTGGGTCAGAAACTGGTTGAGTGACAGGACACAGAGGGTGGTGGTAAATGGCATTCAATCCAAGGAGAGGGGGTAACCAGCGGGGTGCCACAAGGATCCATGCTGGGTCCAGTCCTCTTTAATGTCTTCAAAAGCGACAGTGCAGAGGGGCTTAAAGGAGAAGTCTTGTGACAAATGAATATAAACATTAACAGTCGAAATAAAAGCATTTCTTGGTACCTTTTTGTGTGTTCTTCCAATTTATTCCATGCCATTTCTTCTCCTTTCATGCTGGTTTAATTTATTTCCTCCGTAAAAAAATATTTTTGCTGTGCCATTATTTTGAAACCTGCGCCATGTCATGACCTGCACATGTGCAGTATGAGCTTGTGTCTGTCTGTAAAACGTCATCGCCGCAATAGCGTACTGGGCTTCCTCCCTGATTGACGCTGGAGCATCATGGTGTTCTTGCCATGGATCGCCGCATTGGTTTATAGTGACCACTTCAAAATAACCCCATTTTATTACGTTCGCTCGCGCGCATGCACAAGGAACGTTTAGGGAGAGTAGCACACTTTGGAGGTGTGCCTCTCCTGTTCAATCCACTGCTCTGTTGAGCAGCGGTGGTGGTCCTGCACCAATGGGTGCGGTAGCTGTGTGTGACAGCGGTGGTCTTCTCTTCAAAGAAAACCACCGCTGTCATACACAGCGCTGATAGGCCTCACGCCCACCCCCAAAGCTGGTGCCACGCTGGGAGCCCACCCCAGCGGGCAAACGCCCCTGCCCCTTCTCCCGACGGGGTGCCCAACTCCCGCCAGCTCAACATCCCCCAAAGGCCCCAACCAGCTGGTGCCACGCTGAGCCCACCCCAGCGTGGCAAATGTCCCGCTTGCCTGCCGACGGGGTGCCCAATCACCCGTCGGCTCCACGTCCCCCAAAGCTTTGGTGCCACGCTGAGCCCACCCAGCGTGGCAAACGCCCCTGCTTTTTACCTAGAAATAAAACGGTCCCACGGCGCTCCCCGAACCCTCCCACAACCCGCACCCACCCACTGCGCACCCTGCCCTCACACCCTCACCCCATACTTACCTCCGGAGCTCAGCGCAACGATCATCACTGGACCGGGAACACGTCTACACTCTTCAAAGCCGACCGCGAACTGAGGAAATGCCAGTAAGCTATATAATGGGCTAGATGGGGTTTTTCAACTTTGTTGCATATCTCAGGCATTTTTTGGAATTTTTGCACCAAATTTTCAACATGGGGTTTTTGGGACCCCTTCTCATGAATGATGTCACTGTCATGGCGTTATTCGGGCCTGAAGGGTGATTGCAGTCACTGCACGAAATCACCTTTCGGCCTGATTAACTAAACGACACTGCCAGCGCTTATAAGGTGGGCTCTCAAAAAGCCTATTTTGAAAATTTGGTGGAAAAATTCCTAAAAATGACCGTTTTACGAGCGTGCGTTGCGCAGTTCCTACGCAGGCTCGTAGGTTCGCGAATTTTCAATATTTTCACTCCAGATTTTCAACATTGCCATTTTACCACACCTTCTTATGAGTAGTACAGCTGTCATTTTTCACATCTCACCCAAAACGTGTTTCCGCCCATGTAGCGCACAATGGCGCAGTCGGTGTGCGCAATCAATGTATGGGACACATTAAGAAAATCACAGTGACACTGTTCATGAGCAGAGGTCTTAAAATGGCTATGTTGAAAATTTGGTGAAAAAATTCCTAAAAATTACTTTTACGAGCGTGCGTTGCGCAGTTCCTACGCACGCCGCTCATAAGTTCGCGAATTTTCAACATTTGCACTTCAATGACTTCCAAATACCTAAACAGCACATAGAAGCAGGCAACATTCGGCATTGACAAATGCTTGTTTATTTTTGCATTCGCTTGCATGCATGTGCAAGGAACGTTTTGGGACAGTACGACTTTTTGAAGGTGTGTGACCCTCCTGTCCAATGCAGTGCTCAGTGTAACGTGAGCAACCCTACTGCACCAATAGATGCATGAGCTGTCTATGACAGCAGTTTGGCTGCAGTGGTCTTCAGTTAAAAGAAAAGCACCACTGCAATTAGCGGTGGTAACGTGTGTGTATTTAGCATATTGACATCACCATTTTCCTTCTGGCTGCTAACAAAATCCCTCCCACTTCCTCCCTCTGCTTCCGTCTACCCTGCTTCCTTGTTATTGCCCCCACCAAACACATTGTATGTGCAGACGGAGTGCACAGTCCCCATTGTCTCCAGGCCCCCCCCCCAAACAAACACCCATGTGACATGCTGGGAGCCCACCCCAGCATGCCCATTGTCCCTGTAAATGGGAAAACTGTCCCGCAACATCTTTTGTTTTTTTAAAACCTGTGAAAACAGAAAACCGTGCCCTCGCTGTGTCTTGTGCCCTCCCCAACCCACACCCACCCTCCATACCCCACCTCCCTCACCCCATACTTACCTCCGGAGCCTGGCGCAATGATCTTCAGTGGAGTGGGAACACGTCTGCACTCTTGAAAGCCGAACGCAAACTGAAGAAATGACGGTAAGCTGTATAATGGCATAAATGTTTGTTTTTTTTCCAACTTAGGTGGCTATCTCGGGCATTTTTGCAAATTTTGGCACCACATTTTCAACAGGGGGTTCTTGGGACACCACCTCATGAATTCAGTTACTGTCATGTGAGTTATTCGTCCCCAAAGGTGATTTCATGGTCACTGCACAAAATCACCTTTTGAGATTGATTAACTAAACAACAGTGTCACTGTTAACAAGGTGGGCTCCCAAAATCCTATGTTGCAAATTTGATGAAAAAATGTCAAAAAATGACTGTGTTACGAGCGTGCGTTACGCACTTTCCATGCACACTCATAACTTCGAGAATTTCAAATATTTTCACTCCAGATTTTCAACACTGGCATTTTTTCACACCTCCTTATGAACAGTACAGCTGACATTTTTCACATCCTGGCTGAAATGTGTTTTTGCACATCCAGTGCACAATGGTGTGGTCGCAGTGAGAAATCAATGCTCAGGACAGATTATGAAAATCACAGTGATACTGTTCATGAGCAGAGGTTCCACAATGCCTATGTTGAAAATTTGGTGACAAAAATCCACAAAATGACTGTGTCATGAACGTTCATTGCGCAGTTTCCATGTACCGTGAAGTTCGAGAAATTGTTGTATTTTCACTCCAGATGTCCAACATTGCCATCCCTTCACACCTCCCTATGAATGTTACAGCTGTCATTTTTCACATCCTGCCCGAACTGTGTTTTTGCACATGTGGAGCACAATGGTGTGGTCGCTGTGGGAAATCAACGCTCAGGACAGATTAACAAAATAACAGTGGGACTGTTCATAAGCAGAGGTCTCAAATGCTTTTATGAGGTGGGGGTAACAAAAAGGTCATGCTGAAAATTTATAGTGCAAATACCAGCAATCGCACAGGGCATTAGGGTAAAGCACCATACGTGCCAAACACCACTGCAAATACCTGTAAGCGAACGTTCGGCATTGACAAATGCTTGTTTTACTTTTTGTCACTAAATGAGTACAGTGTCTGCCCTTCTAAAGGCATCGAAGTTTGCTGCTGAAGAACTGGTAGAGAAAGTTTTGCACCCTCAAGTGTTTTTCAGTCCTGTTGCTCCAGCCACACGAGGTACTATAGTTATGACTCCAGTGGCATTACATGCCCTACTGACACCTTTTTTGACAATAACCGAGTTTGATTTCTATATGAAAACATCATGGGGCACTGAATATGACATGCTCATGCTGTTGGGAAAATCTGTGCTCCTTTTTTTCATATATTTCATAGTGCCCTCCAATGACCTCATGCTACACATGTGTATGCTATCTCATGGTGGTGCACGCAGTGTCATTTTGACAGTGTATTTCATTGTATGTAATTATTCCTGGTAAAGATTCATAATCTGCACTTTAGTTCTTATTCCCAATTCATACTCTTAATTCTGCATTTGATTCAACTTTATAGTACCACCCACGAGGATACGCATATGGTTTATCTGCAATACTTATCATTATAGTCCTTGCTGTTTTATACTCCGTAGGTGGACCTGGACTGAATGGTGTGATGCTGTTGCTGAACTGACTGAATTTTCAGTTGCTGTTATCTGCAGAATCAAATATTTGCGTGCCATTTCTCTATGTAAAGTCACAGCACTTCTGCTGTTATTTCTTAGGCTCCAGTACTGCTGTTGTGTTTTCTTGATTCCTGTATTCTTCTCATGTACAGGCCTGGAATAATTTACCATAATTTACACCCCCTGCCCATCACACTATGCAGCAATTTATCAGAGGCAGATAATAAGGATAACAGTGACCACCCCCCCCCCATCCCACAACACAGACCATGCTCATTTGTTCCATAATGTAAACAAGTGAGATCCCATCTGGTGCCAGTACAGTACAACTCTATACGGCGTTGCAGGTGTGTGTGTCGGGGGTGGCATGTCCTCCTAAAATGACAAACATGGAGAAAAAGTTACCTGTTGTTACTGTTTCCAGAGTTAGACTAAGGAACCTTCACAGTATTGAAATATTGGTTGGCTGGGGGTAGGAGACTTCTGTGTAGTGTTGAGTCTTTCGGATGGGCTGCATCGGTCTTTATGGGATCCAGAGCCAGCAACACTTTCACCTTCATCACACTCTGCAGTGTCTGAATCCATTTATGACAATATGGAGCATGCCAGGGTGCTAGGTGTTTAGCATGTTGAGGTCAATGACTGTAGAGTGTTGTGCAGTGTCCGTTCTGTGTGGCCAGCTGAGTTTACCTGTGTTGTTTTGTGAATGTAGTCTAGCTGATTGGTGGAGTTCATTGTGACTCAGCTGGAGGGGAGTGTATGGGTTGTGGCTTGGAGTGGGGTGGTGTGTGCTCTGTAAACAGCACCAAGATTGATGCAACAGTTGCTGGCTGATGCAGCTCCTCATGTGATTACCTGCCCCAGTAACCACCCAGGTCAGTCTGTGGAGCATCTGATTAGAACAGTCTTACATTGGTTGCCATGCTTTGGATACACAGGAAAAATAGCAACTCTGATTGTGTTCTTGAAAAGATCAGCGTGGATATGTATGCAACACCGAAAAGGTTCATAGTGTTCCAGTCCGAGGCTCCATTTCCCTACCTGGCTAGTTGCACTTCTCTCTGTGCTGTTTCACAGTACAATCCCCAACAACAAGCCTACACTTCAACTTACTCAGTCAGCAATGCACTCCACCACTAATACAACTCCCTGCACAAAACTAAATAACACATGTAAAGTTAGCCACACCTCATCTCTGTCACCCTCTGCAGTGTCTGAATCCATTTATGACAATGTGAGCATCCGGGTGCTGGGTGTTCAGCATGTTGAGGCCAATGACTGTAGAGTGTTGCAGAGTGGCGGGTGTGCGCGGTCAGCTGGCTTTACCTTTGTAGTTTTCTGAATGTAGTGCAGCTTATTGGTGGAATTCAGTGTGGCTAAGTGAGAGGAGAGTGTATGGGTTGTGGCTGTGGGGGCTCTGTAAATGGCAATGAGTGCACAGTAACAGTGACTGGATGATGCAGCTCCTCCTGTGTTTAACTGCCACAATAACCACACAGAGAAGACATTGAACAGTACTGTGTCTACTACTGACCCCTGTGGCACACTGCTGGTCATCCTGCATTGTCCACACTAAGCACCCTTTACCGCCAACCTATGACTCCTGTTGCTTACTCAACTTATTATCCATTTTACTACTTTTGGATCAACTACTAGGATGCCCATCTTGCTCACCAGTGTTCTGTGTGGAACTGTGTTGAAGGTCATACTGAACTGTGTTGAAGGTCATACTGAAATCCAGGTATGCCACATACGGTGGTACGCCCAGATCCACTTCCATTTTCACCTACTGAAATAAATCTATCATGTTTGTCAGGCAAGACCTCCCACCCGTGAAACCATGCTTCCCCAGATTCTACAATCCAGTTCACAAGGTATTCCCCAATCCATTACTTCAGTAGTGATTACCCATCACCAAAGTCAAGCTGAGAGGTCTGTAATTTGCTGCCTCCTCACTTTTACCACTTTAGTGAAGTGGTAATCATCTGCCATTTTGTGAATGGAGTCCAGCTGATTGGTGGAGTTCACTATGGCTGAGTAGGAGGACAGTGTATGGGTTATGGGGCTATTCATACATATGTTGTTATAAAGATGGAAAACCAATGTTCCAATGCTGCAGGGCAACTAACTGTTCAAATCCACAGGCCTCACAGACATTTTCAGTGGCCCAGGTGGCATACATACTGAAATGTCGCCTTCTCCAGTACATCCCCTCAGGGATAGCTACATGAAAATCTTATTAGCTAGATACAAAATGAACCAGCATCTGGGTAGTGGGACAGTGCAAATTTCGACCACGGGGCTGGGTGGAGAGCCAGTCGGATGATGGAGTACATTTGGGGAGTAGTATCACCAGCAGAAGGAAGTTGGTATTAATGCCAGTGTGCATCTCATTGATTAGGCCTCATTTTCAATACTGGGTCCGGTTCAGGGGTTGAAAAGTATGGTCCAGCCGATTGTAGGATAGTCACCTTGGGGCTGCAAGCTGAGCAAATCATGGAAGGGTGGCACAGGTGCAGTGTGAATTCTCGGCTTTGGGGGGAGGTTAAGCTTGTCCAGGGGCTGGAATGGGTGTGAGACCAATTTTCCAGCAGGTGCTTCTAGTACATCATGTAGCTAAAATCCAGAACATACACTGACTAGACATGGTGTCCCAGGGATGACGTAATATCCAGACCCATCCAAATTTCCAGCCCTTATGGGAATGCCACCTGGCAGTACAATTGGCCCAACAAATTTCAGGTGAGTAAATAATCAGATAAGAATTCAAAACTTACATGCCTGAATGGGTATCCTAGGGCTAGAATGGAAAACCTTTGCCGGAATGCCCACGCTCTGTCTGAATGCCCACCATAGGGCCGGAATGCATTTGCCCAAATTCCCACTCTTTGTGCCTCACTGACCACCACAGTGCTGGAATGACCACCATCTGCCTCAGTAACCACCCTATGCCAGTAATGCACACTGTAGTGCTGGAATGCCCATCATAGATGTGGCTGGGGGAGGAGGCTAGCTATGGGCTAAAAGGGAAGTCCAGATGATAGAAGGGTGGTCGACTGGGTGTCAGAGGCTGGTTTGGGAAGTGAAAAGGTGTTCCATCAGCAGAGATTGTAGTTGTCAGGTGAGAGGAGGCTGCACCGTGGGTTAAATGTATGGTCCCGTTGCAGTGATGATGGTGAGCTGCGTGCCTGAGGCTGGTGGACCAGGGTCTGGAAGAATGTTGTCCCAGGTGCAGGGAATGTGTTCACCTTCGGAGGAGAAGCTGGTCACAAAGTTGCAAGTGCACAGTAGCAGTACACCAACCACCCACAAATCCAATGCTTCTGGTTCACATGCGAGCACCAGCTATCTGTGGGACAGCTGGGGGAAGGAGGACAGAGTATTTGATGAACTGCTGTGTTCCTTTGGGGGCAGGGAGGGGAAGTGTTTAGCACTTGACCGTCCACTGTCAGAAGTCTGGGGCTTGGCAGCAATAGCCAGCTTATTTGAGGAGGCATGGCAGACGAGGCATGACATCATAGCATGTCATGTCTCGGGGCAAAAAGGAAAAATGCTGGAGTGTTGTGGGATCCTGCATCAGTGTTCCACAGGCAACTGGCGCTACTCTGGAAAACTGAGCTTGAGATCTGACTTGGGGGTGGGGGGCAAGGTGGTACGTCAGGGAGGTTCATCCAGGTTGAGATAAATCATGGGGGAGGCTGGTTAAGGGGATAAAAAGGTGGTCCAGCAGCTTGTAGGGTAGTCAACTTGGGGTTGAAGGCAGATCCAGTCCTGGGAGGGTTACATAGGTGCAGGGTGAGCTGTCAGCTTTGGGGGTGATAAGTTTGTCCAGGGGCTGGAATGAGTATAAGACCCAATTTACAGCAGGTGCTTCCAGTACATCATGTGGCTAAAATCCAGAACAGAGACTGACTGGACATGCTTTCCGAGGGATGACCTGCTATCTGGACCAATGCAAATTTCAGACCCCTATAGCAATGCACCCTGCTGGGGGACCAAAAAGGGAAAATATGCTGGACTGCAGTAGGATGCTGCAGCCATGTTCCACATGCAACTGGTGGTACTCTGGACAACTGAGCTATAGAGATCTGATTGGGGAGGGGGGTAGGACAGGGAGGAATGTCCAAGGTGTGGTAAGTCCTGAGGGAGGCTGGTTAACGGGATGAAAGGGTTGTCCTGCAGCTTGTAGAGTAGTCACCTGAAGGATGTAAGTAAAACAAAGTAATTCAAGTAAAACAAAATATTAAATCAAAAAACAGTAACTAAGTACAGTGTTCTGACTACAAAAATAGAATAAAGAATACAATATCTGCAATAAATGAGTTTTCTTAGAGAGTACTGCTTCAGTTGTGAAAAGGCAGTCAACTATGACAAGCTCTGTAGATTCCAATGCATTTTGGAGGGAAAATTATGTGCTGGAGGGAAAATAAATGTATAGGCAGCCAATGAAGGTAAAGAAACACATATGGCAGAAGGCAAATACTGGGAAATGCTACAGCAATGTAACAGTAAATGTGTACGAAAGTTTTTTTTATTTTACTATGGTATTTCTCCCCGTCATGGTCGGCACTCCTAGTACCATCTGCTATCCCCCCAGCGCCGTCCCCCAAGGATCAAGCCCCCTCCCTTATGTTCCCACAACTTACACTTCATGGCAGGGTGGTGGGGGAGTGTCTCAACCCACCCAAAATGGATCCAGCCAGGGAGGTGCCTTCTCGGGGGAGGAGTCTGCAGGGGACAGTGTTGTGCAGCATGGACCTTTTTCTGTTTTCTTCCTGAGGTGAGGTGTGCAATGACACCCATGGAGAGAGCGAGCATGCACCCGCATGCGTTTCTCCAAGCATCTGCCCCATCTCCTCCCCTTTTTTCTGTAGCATCAGCACACTGCCTCCTTGCAGATGCTAGGGGCCAGTAGGATGTCGATTGCTGGCGACCCCCCCTCTCCGGAGAAGGAGAGCAGTCTATCGGATGCTTGATCCTTCTCCTCCCCTGCCAATCCCGGTGGCCAGTGCTCGTTCCTGAACACGGGTCACCGGCGTAACGTGAGGTAGGGCGCCCAGCACCTCAGCATCACAGGGCCGGCGATGAAAGTTTTTTTTGTGCAATAAATGAGCAGGACATTTATTATGTTTAAATCAGTTTTTTATTATTATTAGGACATTTCTGCTCCTGCAAGGCTATACGACACATACTGCCACGTACCACACTCATTTTGTAGCCTCATGATCGCACGCTACTGCATGAGCGTGAAGCTGAAATCAGGGGTTGAAATAGTGTCCGACAGGGTAGATTTCCACTGGAAATGTGGATGGTCCGCCATACATTTCCTGACCAAATTGTATATTTCCACATTAAAAATAATAGAAAATCAAAATAATTTAACAGCGAAAACACGAGTTGTCCAGGGAACATAAGTTATGCCTCCCCTTCACTGTCTCCCTCAGAGGAACTGCTTGATAAGTTGCATTCCATGTGCTTTGTAACACTTTGTCTTTTCTTTTGTACTTTGCAGTCTCTGGTCTCCTCTCTTTCTCCAGTGCCCACAGGGATAATGCACCAGTTGCATCAAACTCCTTGATTTGTACTGGATTTAGTCTGACATTCATTAAATGCCCTAGCATCTCTGGAGTCAAGCATGATCTCCAGTCAGTTTTAATGCATTTCATGACTGAAAATCCAGACTCAACAATGCTCGAACTCAAGGGCGTAGCTACCGATACGCCTGACACGCCACGGCGATGCTGCAGACCAGTCTTGGGGTAGCGGAGCCGCTGTGCAGTTCGTAGATTTCCTTTTGTCTTTTTTTTTTTTCCGCTGGCTTTTCCCAGGGCCGTAAATAGTATTTGCAATGTTTGAAGTGGGGAGGGGTTCTTCAATGACTTGCACACCTGCGCCCAGCTGACTTGACTGAGCCATATATGCTTTGTTCTTAATCAGGTCCGCTGGTGAGGAAAAGTAGGCGTGACTAGTAAGGGGTGAGCCAGGCGGGCTCTTTCCCCTGGCAGGTAAGGGTAATTCTGATTATGCGGAGAAACTTTGGGAAAGAACTGGGCTGAATGAATCTAGCAGCTGCGCCGAGAGATCTTTGAGTGAGCTGCTGTTGGGAGTAGTGCCGTAGAAGAAGCTGTACACCGAAGCTAGGAAGCATTCACGGAACAAATCTCATCCTCCACTCCGTTTTTCCAGTACTGAGTTGCAGAGAGAGAGAGAGGGACGTTTGTTGCCACTGTCCAGGACTGGGAAGAGACTGAAGAGGAGTCGGAACTCCAGACGGGGGAGAAGAAACTGCTTTGCTGCTTGGTGAGGTGGGAGAGCATAAAGATCTGTGTGCTGATCCAAGGAGAGACTTCCTTAGTTCACAGACAAGCCAGCCAGCACTTTGCCGCCTGCTGTGTACTACTCTCTCGGCCCGAACTGTAGTGTCTTGATTTCCTGTGCATTCTCTGCCCGGACTCATGGAATCTTTGCTGAACGTGAAAATCTTGCTGGTTCGCGACTTCCGTGTCGCTGGCTCAGTTGCGTAGTTTGACCCCTCGCCAGTAACGGTGTGTTTCGCTGCCACCTGCTGCTGTACTGTTTAGCTTGCCCTGCCCTGCACTAGCCAAGAAGAGGAACTTTGGACACCAGCACACACCACCAACCTTTTACCTGTCCTAACCTACTAGTCTGACAATGGGTGAAGAGACAATACCATCATCTGCTCACCAGGTACCTTTTTGGGGTTAAATGTGGCACTGTGCCTGTGATGGTGGGCAAAGTTGTATCTAGTATCTAAGTAATGTGTTTTATGTATATAACTATAAGGCAACCCACAAAAGGAGTAAGGACAAGGAACGTGGTGCTAAAATGCCAAATTAGAAACCTACAATTTCAACAGGCAGAGCACTCACAACCAAACATGACAAGAGCACAGGTCTTGAATAAAACATCTATTTACATAAAAAAACTTGTCCTTCATTATGTGTGTTTTTTTTGTTTGTTTTGTTATTAATGCAAATAAATTTCTTTTATTCAAGACTTATGTCCTTGTTATGTTTGGTTGTGAGTGCTCTGCCTTTTGCAGTTGTTTATAACTGTAAGGCAACATGGCAAACAACCTTGTGGCTCCATGAGCTGACCACAGCCTCAAGGTAGTCATGAGCTCAGAGGACTATAATTAATGTAAGTCATTTGGGCAATGATGTTTCAAACCAGCTCTGCAGAAATGTGTGTTTTGGGTACTGCTTTTAGAGTTAGGAGTTGACTTTCTGTGCTGGTTTTTATTTTTAGCTTCTAAAGGGTTGCAATCAGTATGTTATTGGGAAATACTGTTTAAATGCACTCAGCAGAAATGTGTGCTTTGGGAACTGCTTTTAGAGAAGTGTGTTCTTTCTCTGCTGTTTTTTCTTATTTTTTTTTGCTCTTAAGAGGACTATAATAAGTCATTGGTTAATGTTTAACATTAACTCTGCAGAAATGTGTGCTTTGGGAAACAGACGTTGACTGCAGATAAGGACTGCGAGGCCCATCCAGTCTGCCCATTTTTCTACCTTATGAATGTGCCACAGACCTTTACTCTGTCAGTGGCCTATCTATTCATACTTATCTGTATTGCTCCCTTATGCCTACTCCATGCCTGTTTGAAGCCCTGCACTGTATTCATAACTACCACCTACTGAGGTAGGCCATTCCATGCATCCACCACCCTTTCTGTGAAAAAGAACTTCTCCATTAACCCTAATCTCATGCTGTCCTGCCATTTTCTTGTATTGAAATGTTACTTTCACCTTGTTAATGCCCTTAAGATGTTTGAATGTTTCGATCCTATCACCTCTCTCCCTCCTTTGCTCTAGGGTGTACATATAGAGCTTTGTTAATCTGTCCTCATATGTTTTCTTATACAGTATCTGCACCATTTTGGGTGCCCTTGTGCAGGTGTGGCATCCAGTATGCAGTACTCCAGATGGGGCCTAACCAGTGTCTTGTAAAGGATTACCACCTCCCTCTTATGACTTATGATACCCTGCTAATATACCCAACATCCTCTAGCTTTGCCTACTTTAGCGGTCTGTTTGGATGATTTCAGGTAATCTGTAATGATGCTGCCAAAGTCTTTCTTCCCTGTGATTGCCAGTATCTCCTCCCAGTCCCAACCTATAGGTGGCTTCAGGGTTTCTCTTCCCTATGTGCATGATCTTGAACTTTGTGTTAAACCCGTTGCTACTCTTCTGACCTGCTGCTAAAGCTAAATTCTTTCAAGTGAGAAGTGTGTTCTTTCTCTGCTGTTTTTAGCTTCTAAGAGGGCTATAATTGAAGTCATTGGTCAATGTTTTAAATGAATTAGCAGAAATGTGTGCTTTGGGAACTGCTTTTAGAGTGGGCATACCTTTGAAGTGTCCTCATGGAAAGGTGCCACCACAAAGAATGTAGTGTAAACTCAGACTTTTAAGAAAAGATTCACAATATTCTAAAACACTAAATCAAAAATAAGTTGTGTACAAAGTTTTCAGTGTTCTGAGCTTCTATCTCCATGTTTGAGGAGGCCCTCATTCTGGGGTCTGTGTCCCTCATTTGAGTGTTCAGAAATGTCCATGTCCCTCATTTCAGTGACAAAAGGTTAAGAGGTATGAGAGTGAGGTGTTTTCTATCTCTGCTGGTTTGTTTTTTTAGCACCTAATAATAAAGGTTTGTCAGTGGTAGTATGTTTTTTTTTATTTAGTATGACTGTTCCTTGGTCCTGAATGAGCACTTAATGCATAATAATAAAAGTAATACCTGAAGTAGCAGCTGCTGTTAATGCTGTCCATGAAAACCCGATGACATGCCTAAATGTGCTAAGGTATTACATTTATTATTATGAAAAACAGTTGCACTGAAAATTGAGAAAGCAGTATCCAGGTGCTGACAACTGCAAAGTTAGGCAGCCATAATATTGTAACCAAAAGTGAGTCTATTAGTCTGAAGTCTGGTGGTGGTGTGGTGGCATGTCTAGTGTGGTGGGAGTGAACCTCTGTGGGGCTGGCTATCTTGATGGGGTACATAGGCTGGTCACAGTGCAATATTGTAACCAAAAGCCAATCTATCAAACACCTGTTGGTGGTGTGGCTAGTAGCGTGCTGGTGTATATAATACAGAAAATGATGCTTGCATCGGGGGGGGGGGTAGCAGTGACTCCGCTTGGTGTGCAGATCTGAAATATCTGGCTACACCCCTGCTCGAACTGGAACCTAAAACTAACACAATGCTCAGCAGAGCTATGATGCTGGGCAGGTCATCCTGTTTTCTAAACAACTTTTTAAGTAATGCATGAGGATTGTTACCCAGTACTGGTTCAAGAGCAACCAGTCGGAGGGTATATTTTATTAGCAGACAGAATTCCCCAAAACATAATGTTGGGTTAAGGCCTTGGCCTTCAAGTGCCTCAGAAAAGTGTTCTGCTAGGAATGTCACATCTTTTCTATGCAACATCATCATCACTGCTGTCAGGATGCACTGCTGGCCAGTTGTTTGGATTGAAAATTTGACACGCTTGTACATTAGGCTGTTCATTACAGTCTTCCCCTGGTGACGGTCCTGGACTTATCATGTTACTGAAACGCTGTTTCATGGACTTCATAACTTCCTATCTGTAATGGGCCACCTCCTTTGTAACAGTACATATAGTGCCAGTGAACTGTTGCCCCCATTCCAACGCAAGTACCTTATCTTTGAATTCCATTCTGTAAGCAGAAAGGTTATTGACTGCAAGAAAGCTGGCCTGCTGTATGTCATAATGTTCTAATGAAAGAACAGCAGCCTCAACTCTTTCTGCAATTTGGAAAATTAGAAGCTTTTCTTGGTGAAATGCCAAAGATACAGACACAATCATCTGTAAAAGTTTGTGAATTAGATGTATTCCAATGAGGTATTTAAGTGAGACAAGACTTTTTCTCAACTTAGTAGCTTTCATTCGGGTGTCCACATGGCCACTAGTACTGACCTGACTATCACTAACCTGTGTCACATGCACAACAATGTTTTTCCACATTTTAATGGGCACATTTAATGCTCGAACTCTGTGGGCTAGCCATCTGGTTCCCAACACATTCACAGGCACAAGGTACTGCAGACCCAGAACAGAAGATGTTTGTTTTAGTCCATTACGCATCGCTGCTGATGAATGGTAGTACCAGAAAATCAGTTGTAACACGTCATCAATTTGCTGTACTAAAGAGCACGGCTTGGCTGCATCTCTCAATGCCAGTTCAAAGCGATGGGCTGAGCAGTGGACTGAGACAGCGTGAGGAACCTGATCCTAAACTTTTTTGGCAACCCCATTATTAAGTCCAAAATTTACTGCTGCCCCATCAGCGCAGAATCCTACCATGAAAGAGTAATCCTCGACTTTTGCATTTTCTGTTATGCTGTTCATAACTGCATGGAAAATATTATCAGAAGTAGGCCTGCCTATTTCTATAATGGTGAGAAATTTTGTCACAGGTTCACCATCCTTCATATAGCATATATAAATTAGCCTTCCTCTATTACAGCTGAGTTGGTACTACCATTACACAACACTGAAAAATATTTGGACTGCTGACCTCCTCTGTAAGTTGTGCATTAATATCCTTACTGATGAATTTAATAAAACTGGCACAGGCCTTGTCACAGGTGTACCTCAACCCAATCTTTTCCCGTCTCCCTATCCTTGACAGTAGTTCCATGTCTTGTACTAAACATATGAATGGTTGCCCTGCTTTAGCAACCTTAAAAGCAGTCAGGAACCTATGGGTCATGATTTCTGTTGTCTCTTTATCCACTGACAGCAACCCCCTGACAATTGAGCTTTTGCTAGGGTGATGATAAGCAGCAATACGGCTGCTTGACTAGCGATGAATGTGACTAGTTTTGTGTGTTTTTACTGTGCCCAGCATCATGGTTTTGCAGCCAACCACAAATTAACCTGTGTCATTTGGAAATATTTTTCTGCAGTACTCGCAGTACATCTCCGTTCAGTCATTATTTACTAAAAGCCATTCTCAATAATTTTTCCATGACTCTTGAAAGTGTCTGGTTCTTTGTTTTTCATACTCTTTTTCTTTTTGTGACATTTTTCCTTGGTTTGGGTGCCCAAGCATTATTTTTTTGGTGGATGGACAGGTTTCCACTGTACTTGCCTCCACAAAAGGTATGGAACTACTGTCAGGGATGCTTTCAGGTTCGGTGGAGGAAGATGGACCTGGCTGTGGTAATTGTTCCACAGTATTTTTCTTTGTAAAACCAAATCTAAGAAGAGACATGCTTTGATATGCGAAACACTAGGCTTGTTAATAAAGATTATTCCTAAACTGACTTGTATGAGTCTGTCACTTTCTTTTACTGAGTCACAAATAGGTTAGTCAGAGAGCAATCACCTCTCACAGGGACTTCCCTTTACTGCAACGAGGTAGCACATAATAATTTTTTTTTTAAATCCAGACAGTAGCTCAAACAGAGGACTTTTCCAAATGATCCCCTTAGTGTAGGGCAGTAAGCAGCTTAGAATGCAGGAATTATAGATTTATTTTTTTAAACAACACAGAAAGCTCCGAGATAGATTTCCAAACAACTAGGATCCCCCAGTGTAGGACAGGGAGCAGCCTAGAATGCAGGAATTATAGATTTATTTTTTTAAACAACACAGAAAGCTCTGAGATAGATTTTCACATAACTAGGATCCCCTAGTGTAGGGCAGGAAGCAGCTTAGAATGCAGGAATTATAGATTTATTTGTTTAAACAACACAGAAAGCTCCACGACAGATTTCCACATAACTAGGATCCCCTAGTGTAGGGCAGGGAGCAGCATAGAATGCAGGAATTATCTTCATTTTTTTTTTTTAATACACACACTAGCTCCAACAGGAATCTCACCACAAGGATCCCCTTATGGTAGGGCAGAACAGTTTAGAATGCAGGAATTATTTTTATTTTTTTTTTTTTTATAAACACACACACACACACAGTCTTCAACAGAGTGTCCCCACAAGGAGCCCCTTATGATAACGCAGGGTGCAGATTAGAATGCAGGAATTATGATTCTTATTTTTGTAATACACACAACAGATATTTCTCCACAAGGATCCCCTTACTGTAGGGCACACAGAGCAGTATAGAATGCAGAATTATCAGATTTTAATTTTTTTAATACATACACACCGCTCCGACAGAGGTTTACCAAACTGCAGCTAAGAGATTTCAAGGTTCTTTCAAGCTAGCCTGGGATTAGACAGGGATTTTTATTTCAGCTTTTATTTTCTATCTCACTAGAGATTTCCAACAAGTGACAAGTCTCTCAATCTATTAAAATAAGGTTGCCCGCTGATTTATCTATGCAGCAGTCGGCTTTCCTGACTGAGGGCTCCACTTATGTAAATGCACTCTGTGTTTTTATCACCTGCAGCTAAGATATTTAAACACAAATGACTTTCCCTGATTGACCCAGTATGCCCAATGAATGGGGGGGGGGGGGGTACTGTACATAAATGTATTCTTCAGGAATTTGTTTATTTTATACACCACACCTTCCTCCACAACTTTTCATTTCAAATAGGGCACAGTCTGCTGTTTTACACTGTATTATGCTAGCTTTCCAGTCTGAAATACTGTGGGACAAAGATAGTTTTTCCCCCTACTAAGAGTCAGTATGTGCAGGCATATAATTTGTTAATTGCTGCTTCAACTGACCCCCAGAACTCTGACTGTGAGGCCCTTCACAAATAGTACATTTGTACACACTGAATGGAACGACTGTATTTTTTTTTTTTAAACAGAACCCCTAGATTTTATTTTTCAGGTCCACGATTATTTGTTCCATTCCCTGACAGAACAGTTTGAGTTCTTCAACGAAAGTACACAGTGCAAGTACTACTCCACAGCACGCTGCACACTAAGATCTTTTTTTCAGTTTTTTTTTTTTTATTTAGTGTAATTAAGTTTAGCTTGCTCCTCATTTTTTTTTCCTACCACAAGCACCAATAGTGCTCGTTTTAGTTACAGGTCAACAAAGTGCTCCTTCCACTCTTGCAGCCAACTGTAGTCTGAATCAATTCGTGGCCAGAATGTCTAGATGAGATCGCAGCCAGCCAATCAGGGCTGAAGTAAAAGCCACGTTGGTCCCGTTGTTGCAAAGACCCCACTGCAGCCCAAGGAGCGCTTGGTTGCAAACCCAAGCCCAGAGATCACATGCCTGCATTCTGCCCCGAGTCCTGCGATCGTGTGCCATATAGTGCGCACTGCCACCTGCCAGACACCAGGAATCAATAATGCAGATGCGCGGGATGACGAGGAAATGCTCGCGAGCTCCACCACCAGCCAAAAAGTGGCACTACAGCTGTCAGGTAACACCATTTCCAGACGGAAATGCAGCCCTTACTTTTACATTTCCAGCAGCCTTTCCTCATTTCCACAGAAATACGGAAAGACTATATTTTGAGCCCTGGAAATGTTTCCACAGTCCTGAGGGGAACCAAAATACAGAATGCATAAACATTCCAATTCACGCTGAGTGCCTGTGTTGCAGCAAAGTACAACCATGCATGGATATGAAAAGAGAAGAAGAAATAGGATGCATCTGCTTGCATTCTGACTTCAAGGCAGTGTACCTTAGCCGAGTAGTCTTGCTGAGTATATTGGAACTTTGCCTACATTGAGTGACTGCCAGCAACTACCCCCAGCTTTTGGTGATTACTCTTGCAACAGTATTAATGAGTTCACATCTGCCGACTTTATCTGCCTACCACTACATTTTGGGAGGGTAGTGCGCGCTGACTCCCATCCATTGCTAAGAGACAGGCTGACTTCAGTCCCTGTGTCACTCACTCCTCTGGAGAGAAGAGCTTTTCTTTGGATGCTCAATTCTCTCCAACCCTAGCTGACCCCCCCCCCCAGCTACACGCTCATGCAGTGAACACTGGTTGTCGGCATGGAAGGAGTTAAGGCAGGGTGCAATTTGCATGCAGTGAAGCAATTGCAAAGTTTTTCCACTGTGACCAGCTTTGCCCCCACCCTAACTGCACAATCCAGAATAGAAGGTGTACAAGAACAAGGGGGCATGATATGAGGCTGGGGGGGGGGTGTAGACTCAGGGGCAATGTGAGGAAGTATTTTTCACAGAAAAAGTAGTGGATGCTTGGAACAGCCTCCCTGCAGAGGTGGCGGGGGCCAAAACAGTAGGGGAATTCAAGACTGCATGGGATAGACATAAGAGTACTCTTAGCAACAGGGAAGCGAGGATAAGCCACAGATAAACTACGGTCTGTGGTAATGCATTAGGTACGGAAAAGGGGCAGATTAGGTGGGCCATACAGTCCTTATCTGCCGTCACCATCTGTGTATCTGTGTGTATGTCAGCCAGTAACAGCCAGTCTGCCAGAGACTCTGCCGGAGTGAGTATCAACCCAGGAAAATGTACAATATAAACTGTTTCGTGTAACAAACTGCAGCGACACAGAGCTAGTAACACCAGCCAATGGGGAGACTGGAACTAAGTCCATACTACAAAATAAACTTAGCACTGAATCAGTTGCAGACTTTTCTACATCTACATGTAGGCAATGCCAAAAAAACAAGGATCTTAAAATAAGAATCATGGACCTTAAAATGGAGGTAGGGACCCTATAACACTCATGTCTGTTACAAATCATGTGAACAACAAGGCAGTATGTACACGTGATGTAATTAGTAATGAAGACAGGGCAGGTCAGAGCAGAAAAAGACCAAGGGAGCTAGAAAATGATGATCACGAGGAATAGTGTATGGTCACTAGGAATCCAAAAAGCAAGCAGGGAAGAATGGTAATGGACTTTCAAATAGCAAATTATAAGGTTCTCATCCCTGGTAAACCTAGATGAACCCAGCCAACTAAATAACCTAGTGCCAGAGGCCCCACCCATAGAGACTGAAGAATACCCAAACATATCCTCCCCAAGGCAAACATATATGTCCTAGGTGACTGTATTCTAAAGTACACAGGTACATACTGTATGTAGGGATAACAAGATGAATATAACCACTAGCTGCTTCTCAAGAGCAAAACTAAAAAATATCAAAGATATAGTACCACAAATACTTAAAGATGCAGGAATCCAAACATTAGTAGTCACATATACAGGAACTATTAATATGGGGAGATAGATCGACGTAGATATAGTAAAAGATTTTGTCAGTTTTGGGAAAAACCCTGGAAGATGAGGGCTTCAAAATTTCTTTCTCCGAAATGTTACCAGTACCCAGGGAAAGCAGAAACAGGAATGTCAAAACAAAGAAAATAAATAACTGGCTTTGAAAATAGACATTAGAAAAGAGGTTCGGCCAGTCCAGTGGCACAGAGGGCTGAGGCGCTGGCGCCTTACCTCGAACCACGCTGGCAACCCGGGTTTGGGAACAGACTCGGGACACTGGGGGCTGGTAGGGGAAGGAGAGCACTGAGCGTCCGTAAGACAGTTCTCCTCTTCTGGGGTGGGTAGTGGGACGGCATCGCTCTGCTGCAGCCTCTGGTGGAGATCAGGAGCACTGCAGAAGCAACACTGGGAAAGAACAACACAGAAAAATGGAAACCACTCCACGATTGACCGGATGATGGCTACCAGTCCACCAATGCCCTGAAGGAGCCATTACACCTCAGCAGCACCCCGGGGCCAAGTAGTTGCACTGGTCTCGCCCCTGGTGCCTTCCACTTCGGAGAAGGGGGACCCACCCAGTTAAGGGTTACATCCAGGTTACCCTGGGGGTGGCTGGCATGTTAGGTTGCAGGCTCAGGAAGGGACAAGATGGATCAGAAGGGACCTTGGTAAGCCTGAAGGAGTGGTGGGTTGTGGAGCACAAAGGAGGGGAAGAAAAAAAAAAAGACAAGAGGTTCGGATTAGGAGTGCTCAGGTTCTCTGGAATTCATTCCGGATGTCAGCTTTCGGATTTTCGGATATTCCGATTCTGCCTCCAATTCGAAACCTATTAAGGGATCGGAAGAGAATCAGTAATGGAACTTGAATTCCGATTCTGCATCCTAGGGCTTTAATAAGAAACCCCCCACCCCTGCACTAGCAGTGGTGCTGCACTAAAATTTTTTTTTTTTTTTTTTTTTAAAAGTGGCCCGAGCCCTAGACTCCTTCTGCCACCCACACCCTGACCCAGCCTATGTGACCACCAGTCCTCTTCCTTTGCATGTCCTCTTGCCCCTTCCTGCTACCTTACAACAGACTGTGTCTGTCCAACAACTCCTTCTTGTTGGTTACAGTGCACACATGGTGGTTATTCCATTGGTCCAGTGGCCGGTGATCAATTAGTGGTATGGTCCCTTCTTGAGCCAACTACCATCTCACTGCTGAGCGAGGTATATCCCCCCCCAAAATCATAACTCTAACTCTGTGCTGCAGCTTGCCAAAGTTTGCAAGAAAACAAACAACAAATACAAAAAAGAATATCTGATACAAGTCCTCCTGCTCAGTCCAGAGTCCAACGGCCTGCCACAATGCGCATCTAAAATACCATTTGCCATCTCATCACGCACGGCACGTGCGGATTCTGTTGGAAGTGGGACTACCACAACCAAACCCTGGGGTTCTTTGATGGGCTGCTAGGGTTTGGTAACCCTAGTCCATGCCAGTGGCCAAACCACCAATGTACCAGCAGTTTCAGGGCTCAATGGTGTTGAAGTTGGAGCATGCCCTACCTGGATTATTTAATTAAGACTCTTTTGTTTTGGATGGTCATATTTATTTTTATTACAGTCAGTGCACTAGAAGGATGAGTCCAGAGAAAAGACTCCTTAGCCCTGGCAGATTGGTATGGCAGTGACCATCCAAGTCGAAAGGCTGAGACCTGCGGCTTGTGGACACTGGACAACTCCTACCTGCAGTGAGTGGACTGAGTGAGTTGGCAAAACATAGTCAGACTCCTGAATAGTGGCCAGAAGAATGAGGACCCACCGCATTCAAGGTAACAGGTGGGGAGAGGTGGCAGACTTGTATAAGGCTGCTGCCGTTTTTACTTGGGAGTGACTCACTGGATAAGGAGGACAACTGCTGAGAAGGTTTGTTAGCAGTGTGATCAGGACAGAAACTGGACTCAGATTCTAACTGTGACCTGGGTGCTGGATTCGGATTTGTGGCCTTAAATACCAAAAACCCAAATACCAAAAAAAAAACAATCTGGAAACCAATGTATCCAATTCTGAGTGACCCCAGCTCCGATGCCTTACCTACTGGAAAACATTTAATGGTCAACAGGAACTATACAGCAGGGATGGGCTCCACCTGACTAAAAAGGGTAGCCGTAGTCTAGGAAACAAAAAAAAATGTGGGGGTGTCATCAATCAAAGATTAAACCAGAACTTAGTGGGGTTCTGGGTATAAATCACACAGAAACAACTGCCAAGGTAAAGGAAACTAAAATGAAACAATCATACTGAGGGGCTAAAAGCAACAGTAATTATTGCAAAAAGTTTAAATATAATTAGAAACAAATGAACTAGAGATAATTATGAACAAGGGCAATGTAGCATTATAGCCATCACTTAAACTTGGTGGAATGAAGATAATCCTTGGGGAAGAGAGACTAAAGGTTAAAGACAATACAATAAAGATAGAAGTGGACGAAATTAAAGGTGGAGGTGTTGCCATGTTCATAAGAGACAAAACTGAAAGTTGTGAACTCCAGAACATACTTCACTAATGCTGTGGAAACACTATGGGTCTAGATAAACCCAAAAGGAAGCAGTAAACTAGAATTGGGTGTATGCTGCAGCTCACATAATAAGCATATCTCAAAAACTATGCAATCACCACCACATATGATGCTGACACCGCTCATAGAATAAAAAAGCTTTAATATCTAAAATGACGCACAGAAAAAGTTGCCCGCGTGATGTGTTTCTGGTCGCCACTGGACCCTTTCTCAAAGGCTAGAGAAGTAACAGTCTACACACAATATATAGCAATTAATCTGTGACATCATCAAGACACATTTTATTACATTTTTTTTTAAAACTTCCTTTCTTCACTCCACACTCCTGAACTCTTTCAGCAATGGTCACTCGGGATCCTGGTCCTGATCCCGCCCGTCTGAAGCCCCTCTCGCTCCTTCTAACTGCCTTCGCTAACACCTGGCCCCCCGGCTCCGAGTCCCCTGACACAGGACCGCCAGATGCTCATCCTGGCGCTCTATCTTTTAATCCAGTCTGGTGCAGGGAGGCAGTGGAGAGCACACAGGAGTGAGAAGAAAGCCAGACACTGGGTGTGGTGGACTGATTCCCCGACCCTCCGTCACCTATCAGGAGGTGGAGGATTTGTTCCTTGTTTTCTTGTCCTGGAACCCCCCACCCGAGGAAGGAGAGCTGCCCTCCGGACGCTCGATCCTTCCTCTCCCCTGGTTGGCCCAGGCTCGTTCCTGAACCCGGGTCCCGGGGTGGCACACGTGTGGCATCCAGGTCCTCAACCCTCAGTGCCACCAGGCCAGCCATCATGACATATTTTAAATTTAAGAAATGATAACATCAGTACAATTAAAGCATCTCATTTATCTCTCCATCATCATAGTTATACAAACAGACTAATAAAAAATATGAAATAAATACTGTAAGGTTGGGGGAGCAACGATAATATATAAACAAACATTTGTCAATGCTGAATGTTTGCTTGCTGGCAGTGGCATTGGTAGTGTAGAAGTTACAGAGCTGCATAATAGGAATGGCAGTGAAGTATTGAACTGAAGCCAACCCCACCACCACCCTGCAGAGAATGGCAGGCATTGGGGTGTGCCTTTGGGTCGTCAGGCATAATGACCACGCCATTTCACCACACCCTACCCTGCAGACACTGACAAGTATCACGGTGTGCCTTGGGGTCTTTGGCCCTTATGCGCACCCCATTCCATCAGGAAATACGGTGAGATGGGTACGGTATAGGAGAATGGGGTGAAGTTTGGGCCCGAAGAGGCAGAGGCGCACCTTGATGCCTCTCACTGGCTGCAGGGTGTGGGCGGGGGTGGAATGGTATGAGCATGACAGGCAAGAATCCCAAGTCACACCCCTGATGCCTGTCATACTCTACAGGGTGGGGCGTTATGGTCAGAAACCCTAATGCCTCAGGCATTCATTGGTATTTTCACCCAAATTTTCAACATGGTTTTGGTGACCCCACCTCTGAACAGTGGCAATATCAGTTTGTTAGCGAAAACTGCTTTGCCAAGCGATTATGGCATTTGGCACCACAGGTGCAAAAACACATTCCGAACAGGATGTGAAAAATGACAGCGGTACTGTTCATGGGGAGGTGTAAAAAATGGCAATGTTGAAAATCTGCTGTGAAAATCTTAAAAAAACTGGTGAAGTCACGAGCGTGCATAGAAACTGTGCAACGCACACCCGTAATGTAACTAGTTTGGGGATTTTTTTTACAGCAGATTGTTAACACAGGCATTTTGGGACCTCCGATCATGAACAGTGTCAGTGTGATTTTCTTTATCTGTCCCGAACAATGATTTCCCACAGCGACCACACATCTCTGCACTGAAAGTGTGAAAACACATTTCGGCCATGTTGTGGAAAATGACAGCTGTACTGTTCATAAGGAGGTGTGGAAAAATGCCACTGGTGAAAATCTGGACTGAAAATATTACAAATTCATGAACCTACGAGGGTGTGTGGAAACTGCGCAATTCTCACTCATAACACAGTCATTTTATGGAGTTTTGTCACCAAATCTTCAACATAGCCATTTTAAGACCTCTGCTCATGACCAGTGTCACTGTGATTTTCTTAATCTGTCCCAAACATTGTTTTCGCACACCGACTGTACCATTCAGCGCTACATGTGCGGAAACACATTTTGGGTGAGATGTGAAAAATGGTAGCTGCACTGCTCATAAGGAAGTGTGGTAAAATGGCACTGTTGAAAATCTGGTGTGCAAATATTACAAATTCGCTAACTTGCCAGCGTGCGTAAGAACTGCACAACATGCGCTCCTAAAACAGTCAGTTTATTTTACGAATTTTCTAAATAGGCTTTTTGACCGCCCACCTTATGAACACTGGCAGTGTAGTTTCGATAATAGTTCCGGAAAGGTGAGTTCGCGCAGTGGCTGAGAAATCACCCTTCGGGCCTGAGTTAACACCATGACAGTGCAAGAATTCATGAGGAGGGGTCCCAAAAAACCCATGTTGAAAATTTGGTGCAAAAATTCCCAAAAATGCCTGAGATATGCAACAAAGTTGAAAAAAGCCTATCTATCCCATTATACAGCTTACCGGCATTTCCTCTGTTCGAGGTCGGCTTTGAAGAGTGCAGATGTGTTCCTGGTCCACCGAAGATCATCGCGCTGGACTCAGAGGTGTATGGGGTGAGGGGGTGTGGGGAGGCAGGGTGCACAGTGGGTGGGTGTGGGTTGTGGGGGCATGGAGACTGCAAGGGACCGTTTTTCTTTACAGGTTTTCTTTTTGGGAAAAACCCGATGCAGGGCCGTTTGCCACTGCGGTGGGCTCCCAGCGTGACAGAAGGGCGGCTGGGAGGGCGTGAGAGCCATCGGGGA
Source organism: Neoceratodus forsteri (assembly GCA_016271365.2). NCBI lineage: Eukaryota > Metazoa > Chordata > Ceratodontiformes > Ceratodontidae > Neoceratodus > Neoceratodus forsteri. The sequence continues at coordinate 785,516,411 of CM028133.1, forward strand.
TTGGGCACCTGTCGGGCCATGGCATCTGTTGCCCACGCTGGGGTGGGCTCCCAGCGTGGCACCCTGTACTCGGGGTGGTGGACCGTGGAGCCGACGGGATTGGGCACCCCCGTCGGTGACAACTGCGGGGAGGAACGGTGGAGCCCGACGAGAAGTTGAGCACCCGTCGGCCCTGCTGTCATCATTTTGCCATGCTGGGGTGGGCCTCAGCGTGGCACCTGGATGCTTTTGGGGTGCAGCCGACGGGGACTGGGCACCACGGGCTATAACATTTTGCCACGCTTGGAGGGCCTCCAGCTGGCACCTGGATGCTTTTTGGAGGTGGAGCCGACGGGAGACTGGGCACCCCTGTCAGTCAGAGCAGTGTGGAGGAGGGGGAAGGCGCATGAGATTGCAGCGCGCGGCATGTGTGTGTGGGGGGGAGAGCTCTGCTCACTGCCGGAGCTCTCCTTTCAACTGTATGCCACTGCATTTTCAGCTGTCATAGACAGCTGGAGCAGTGACTGGCGCCCAAGCATCAGGCCTGCAAACACACTGACTGAACTGGAAGAGGCTGACACACTCTGGAAAACTCGTATGATGGCACTATGTTTCTTGCACATGCATGCAAGCAAACATAATAAAAAGGGAAAATTGACCAGAGGCATTTTCTAAACTTTAAAACCATAAATTGGAGCACTGCAATTTACCCGAGTTCAAAAGACAAAACAAAAGGAGAGGTGCGTGTGTGGAGGGTGGGGAGAGATTCTGCAAGCCCATGTATTATATTCACATGACTGCATGGCTCCCTTTTTTTTCTTCTTTCTTCTAGATATGGCTTGATTTCAAAACCAGAATTTAAAGAGCAGGTACCTACTGTCAGACACCCAGCTCCCCTCAAACATATATAATAGCAGATCTGCTCTACTGTTGAGGGGCATTAAAAACTCTATGCGCTTCCCTCTGGTTAAAAAGATATAGCACTCCAAATATGCACCCCCATAAAAACAAAGCCTTGTCTGACACACCTCCTTTTGTGATGTCAGAAAATGAATACCGAGGGTGCATGTCACTAACCTGTATGTATGCGATATGTCTATGGTGTTTAGCACCATTTAGAGGTGCCATGTAGACAAATCAAAGCAGCCCTTGGAGTAACAGTCTCCATTTACGGGAGCGGTCATTTTCATTGTTCCAAGTGGCAACTCTAAATAGTACTAAACATCATTGACAAATGGCAGCAATATAGATCTATGGAGCACACACAAGCAGCCTTCGTCTTCTGACATCATAAAAGAAGCGTGCCAGACAAGGCTTTGTTTTTATGGGGGTGCATATTTGGGGTGCTATAATTTTTTAACCAGAGGGAAGCGTATAGAATTTTTAATGCCCCTCAACAATAGAGCAGATCTACTATTATATATGTTTGAGGGGAGCTGGGTGCCTGACAGTAGGTACCTGCTCTTTAAACCTGGACATTTATATGCCCTCAGTGGTAAAATTCAGAAAGTTTCTCTTTTGAATACCAGATTGTTCAAATTCCCCCCTTGTGGATTTGGGCTGACTTTGTCAACGGCCATGTATTTAAAACTGTGGGCAGTATCTTGATTCCCACTAATAATGACATGGGCTGCAGTGGCATATATAAGGTATCCTCAAGCAACAGCTCTCTGGTGTTCCCATACTCGAGTTTTGAAACTCCTTGTCATCTTCCCAATATAAAAAGCCTAACAGGTACATGTCGCTAAATAATTCCAGCTGAGTTACATGTGGTCATTTGTCTAATATCAAAGTTCTTTATTATTGTTTACAGTGTTAAAAGTATTTCCAACAGTAACCTGCTTACAATAGATACAGTTGCTACATCTGTAACATTCTTTTGGCCTGTTTAACCACGTATGGTTTACACTTTTATCCTGAAAATGACTTTGTAACATGGCAGAAACAAAAGATTACAAATGCAGCGGTGCCACTGGTTAAAAAGTAGGAAAAAGCCATGCATTAATTTCCTAGTAATGCATGGTAAAGATCAGGAGTGTGCTTCAATTTTTGCCCCACAGACAGACCCCTTACACTGATTTAAGGACTGCAGGGCGGTAGAGAGAAATAGACAAGAGAAAGACAATAGAGAGAGAGAGAGAGAGAGACACACACACACAGACACACTGTAATAATCAGTCTCTGTTTCTTTCTCCATGTGACTGACAGACCCCAAATCTTCAGTACTGTGTAAAAAATATGCAGCTTTTGACAGTCCCCACCCACTCACCCATGCAATGGACCTCAGAAAATCTTGAGGTCAGTGACGCCACCACCAGTGTGTCCCTCTCTAATGTTGCCTGAAGCAATCTTACCTTGCAGTACGATTGGGCGGCTTGAAAACTATGTTGGAGCTGGACATGTGACGATCTCCGTACTTCCCCTGCTCATCTTAGCCATCACCAGACACCAGCATAGTTCAAATCTGCTGCCAGTGTGTATCCATATGAACATACGAAATTTGCCAGCAGATAAAGGCCTAGAGGTCTGTCATGTCTGCTTGAATGTGCAGCTAGCACCTCTTATTCTGCAGCTACCCCTCCCTTCCACCCTTCCCCTTCCCCTTCATTGACCCTCCCCTTGTCCTGTCCCATCCCCTTTTGAAGCAGTCCACTGTTCTACTGCATACCACTTCTGCAGGTAACGCATTCCACCCAGCCACCACCCTCTCTTTAAAAAAGTGTCTCATCTCCCTCCTAAACCTTCCTCCCTCCAGTCTCGTATCATGGCCCCTGGTGTCCCTCCCCTTCCTTACTTTGAACAGCCCATCTGTACCTCTCTTGTTTATTCCTTTCATGTACTTAAAGGTTTCAATCATGTCCCCCCATCCCTCCTCTCCTCCAGCAAGTACATGTTCAACTCCCTCAGCCTCCTCTAGTATAAGTCCCCCAGCCCCTTGATCATCTTTTTTGCCCTGCATTGTACCCCCTGCAGTAACTTAATGTCCCTCTTCAGATACGGGCACCAGTACTGCACGCAGTACTCCAGGTGCGGTCTAACTAATGACCTATACAGTGGCAGAATCACCTCTTCAAGGATATACCCCTTGCAATACAACCCAGCATTTTGTTGGCCTTTGCAGCTGCCTTCCTACATTGTGCCGAGTTGTTCATTGACCCTGTAATGAGCACACCCACACCCTTCTCCTCCTCCGTCTGAGCTAGCTGCACTCCCCCCAGCTGGTAATTCCTCCTTGGGTTCTTCATCCCAAAATGCAGCACCTTGCACTTTTTGGCATTAAACCCCAGTTACCAGGTGTCTGACCAGGTTTCAAGCTTTGCCAGATCATCCTGCAACCCCTGCCACCCCCCTAGGTCATCCACCACTGCTCCTACCTTGGTATCATCAGCAAACAGACTGATCTTGCTCTTGATGTCCAATGATATGTCTGCAATGAATATCCCAAACAACACTGGTCCCAACACGAGTCCTGTGGAACACCACTGTCACCACCCTTGGGTGTGAGAGCTCCCCACCCACCACCACCCTCTGTTGCCTTCCCTGAAGCCAGTTTCCTACCCATCTCACCAGTTTTGCACCCGCTCCTGTGCCTACTAACTTACTTCCCAGCCTTCCACGCGGCACTGAGTCGAATGCCTTACTGAAGTCCAGATGAAGGACATCCACTGCATGGCCCCTGTCCAGTTACCCAGTCATAGAACTCCACCAGGTTGGTTTGGCAGGATCTGCCCCATATGAAGCCATGCTGTCTGCTGTCCTGTAGTTCTTTGGTCTAGGAGGGCCACCAGCCTCTCCTTCAGGATAGTCTCCATTAGCTTACCCACGATGGATGTGAGGCTCACTGGTCTGTAGTTTCTCCGTTCATCCTTGGGGCCACTCTTGTGGAGAGACACCACATGAGCCATCCTCCAGTCCTGAGGTATACACCCTGAACGTAGTGAGGCATTAAATAGGTCTTCCAAAGGTCCTGCAAGGACCTCTGCCAGCTCCTTCAGTACCCTGAGGTGCATGCCATCTGGGCCTGGCGCCTTGTCCACCCTCAGTGCCTTCAAACCCTCCCGAACTCTGCCCTCCACGAGTTCCTCATCTGTCACCCCCCCCCCCTTTCTGCCATTTCTCCCCCCTTGGGTGTCACCCTTCTCTTTAGTAAATACTGAGCAGAAGTACTCATTTAATGCTTCTGCCTTATCGCACCCTGCTTCCACCCAACCACCCTCCTTCCTAATCCTTACTATGTGGTCCTTACAGCTCCTTTTCTCCCTGATGTACCTAAAGAAGTCCTTCTCCCCCTTCTTAATGCTTTGTGCCAGCCTGAGTTCTGTAGATGCCTTAGCTCCCCTTACTGCCCTTGTCACCTCCTTTGATTCTGTCAAGTACTCCTCCCTGTCCTCCCCCATCCCTGTTTTCTTGTACTTCCTAAACGCTGCTCTTTCCCTCCTTACCTTTTCCATGACCTCCTCGCTCAACCAGCTTGGTTTCTTAGCCCTTTGGTTTTTATACCAGTATACATTGTCTGCATAGAAAAGGTATACAAAACCTGCACGTCTAGTTTTGTGTCGCTGTATGCGAATTACAGTACAGCGATCATAATGCAGCATGGTTATGAATGAATCGGAATACCATTAATGTGAGCCAGCAATAGAGCGCGAAACATTGAAACTGTTCAGCACAAGTAGCCATTTTTTTACATTTATCTGTGTTTTCTTACTTAATGTAAGATATGTGTGTGTTTTACATTCTGAGGCACAACATAAATGTATGTGAACTGTAGAATGTGCATACGCACGTTTCCAGATAGATGCAGCATTTCATAGAGAAACATGTAAAGGATGTTTTCTAAACCACAATCAGTGTTTCAGCACATCTTTCTTTCATTTTAATTTAAACCCTATCTAAACAATACCTACCTTGTACTTGCCACGTAACAAAGTGCATTAAGCCATTTTAAAGGAGTGTTCCACTGTGGAATTAATGCATGGTTGGGTGGTTATAGGCACTCAGCCTGCAGCCTCATGTCACAACCCCCAACACACACAAAAAACATGCAAGAATTCCACAGTAGAACACTCCTTTGTCCAGGCTTAATGCTTACATGTACTAACATGTCTTGTAAACTCTTTGCGCTCCTAAATGAGTCTTGGTTTAGCCTCAGTCACATATTTCAGGCTTTTGCCAGCCACTAAGACATCCACAATGCTTATTCGGAATATCTGAAAAAAGATAGGCATGCGTGGAATGCGTTGTAACTACATTCATTCTTTGACTGTCTGAAATCTTTATTTTTATTCTGTAACAACGCAGATCTTTCAACAGTTTTGACACTCTCTCTGGTCTTCCTAATTTTATTGCAGCTATAGCCTCTCACACAGAATCGTTTCTCCAAAGCATCTGCACCCACCTTGTAACTGTCTTCTGTACTGCAGTTTCTGTGTGTTCTAAGAAATTCACCCTTTGGTATGTTGTTCATTACACGTACCAGATGGCAACTAGATGCCATTAATATAGTATTCCCAGCTACCTGTTTTCTATATTTATTGCAATCAGTTAGGATTGTTTCCACAGTGACAAAAGTGTGGAAATGCGGTGTTAGGGTTACTACCCCATTCCCACGCCCCCATCCTCAAACCCCTAACTCTGCATTCCTCCACTCACACACATGCAAGCAGTACAAGATACATCCGTCATCATGGTTCAACAACTGTAAGAGTTCTGCTGCCATCAGAGTGCCTTGTGGGTACACACGCATGCTGGGCAACCATGGGAGATGGCCCACAGTAAGCATTTTTCTGTTACAAACATCAGTAACAAGATTTAAGCGGATGACTATATTTCAATTGTTAAGAAATTATGAAACACACAGTATGTTATCTATAGATAGCTGTATTGGAAATAAGAGTTTGTATAACCCTAGCAACAGGCAGTAGATGTTTGCATATATTTTTTTCTGATAGAGTGAGTCAGTCCTAATAACAAATGGTAATAATAATAAAAGTAATGTTTTGTAGTATACTTTACAAGCAACATGTGACAGCAAAAGTTATAACATCCAAAGCTAACCATAACATGCTGCTTATGAGTATTTCCAGTTAACACAGCAGTATTACAACATGGGATGGTGCTAGTTTCAAACCTGAGCAGTATGTGAAAAGTACTATGTATGTGTCAGCTGTATCTGTCCTGTTACCACATGCCTACGTGGTAGCAGCGATACCTGCAGTGAGCCGATCGTTGAATTATGACACATAAAAATCAATATTTAGAAAGTTTATCCAGACTAAGTTTCACTTTATGAAAAAGATATGCCAGCTATAATGTGTCATCATATTGTGCTGACAGTATAGAGTTGATAATATTGTATTTGTTTTTCATTACATAGTGTTACGTGAAAGGAGAACAGTGTCATGATCATTGTACTTACAGATGTGACTGACTGGTATAGTGCCTTATAATCTTGCATGTGTCTTGCATATGTGTGTGTGTGTGTGTGTGTGTGTGTAGGGTGGGGTGGGGGGAATGTGGAGTTAGGGGTTTGAGGACAGGGGCGTGGGGGTGGCTACATTTCCACACTTTTGTCGCTGTGGAAACAACCCTAATTGATGCATTAACAGAGGTTTTTGCAATGAATTTCCCTTCTTTTTGAGAAAGTGTAATGTAAGTGGTATGTGTTAGTGGGAGCGTGGGCCTTTACACTGTCCATTTTTTGCATAACGGTATGCGTATGTGGGAGCGTGGGCCCTGTAAGGCAAGGTACCCTTGTTAATTTGCCCATATATATCAGGAACCGTAGCAGCTAGAAAAAACATTCAAGTGTGGTTGTAATCATGAGAGTGAGTAGTTCTCGCAACAAAGTCAACCGAATCCAAATCTCGCATTGTGTCCAAGATAGGGGTATCAAAAAGCACTGTGAATGCTAACTTTGTGGGTGTAATAGTGGGCACCGGACATGAAAATGAGCAATTTGAACACTAATTCCTAAAAATCTCAGTAACCGTACAAGGTAGAAAAAAAATTCAGTTTCCATGGCTTTCCAACCTACTTCTATACTCAGTTCCTGAGCATTTTTGCGATGAAAAATTCGTTATCTCAAACCTTTTTCAAGATATGGGCCCCAAAAGGCATCACAGACCCCACAATATCATCCTATGAGAACATTTCTCAACTTCAGAATGTTGTAACTTTGGGCCCCTATAATGTTTTGGCACCAAACCACCAAAAGGCACATCTGTGGGACCAGGGCTTGCCACCCTGCAAATTTCAGCCCAAAAGACCCAACCGTTTTGTTGCAGGAGGATGGCAAAGATTTGCAGTTATTTTGAAAATACTTTGGCAATTACTTTTGCAAATCACGAAAGTCTCGTAAAACAAATCACAAAACTTTCACATTTGCGAAAGTACTTTTTCCTCGAAGTTGGAAAAGCCATTTCTGGGGGGTTTAATCCCCCAAAAAAGATAGGGCTAGCATCCTCAGGACCCCTCTAGGTAAACACAACAACAATCAGTGTTTACCTAGAGGTTCCCAATTTTAAACGCCAGGCATTTTTCTGTGTCACTCACTGTAAACAAGATGGGCAAATCACAAAAGTAAAAGGGCCATTTGCAAAAGTAAAAATGCCATTTGCGAAAGTTTCGTGATTTTTGCTAACTTTTTCCATTGAACATGATGGGAAATTTTTTTTTTAAATAACTTTTGAACGGTTTAATATTTTTTATACCAAATCTTCGAAAGGCACATCGGTGACCAAGATTGCATCTTCCCTGAACATTTTGGACCAAACTGACAAACCATGCGGGCTGTGGGCGCGAGCAAAGAAATGCACAAAAAGTAAATTTTTTTCAAGTTTTTTTTGCATTCTGCAGCTCTGCAATCGTACATCCGACCATAACGCAACTTGCCAGATCCAGAGATCTATGGTACCAGACCATGCATGCAAAATTTCAGGAAAATCCGTCATACAGTGGCAAAGTTATTAAGGTGCAACATTTGAGGTTTAACATTAAAAGTGCTTACTCAACCCTAACTATAGTGGCCGTGCCACTATAATAGATCATTAGTCATTAGTTAGACCACACCTGGAGTACTGCATGCAGTACTGGTGTCTGTATCTGAAGAGGGACATTAAGTTACTGGAGGGGGTGCAGCGCAGAGCGACAAAGATGATCAAGGGGCTGGGGGACTTATCATACAAGAGGAGGTTGAAGGAGTTGAACATGTACTCACTGGAGGAGAGGAGAGACAGGGTGACATGATTGAAACCTTTAAATACATGAAAGAATAAACAAGGCGGGTACAGAGGGGCTGTTCAAAGTAAGGAGGGAGGGCCACCAGGGGCCATGATGAGACTGGAGCGAGGAAGGTTCAGGAGGGAGATGAGGAGACACTTTTTACAGAGAGGGTGGTGGCTGGGTGGAATGCGTTACCTGCTGAAGTGGTATGCAGTAGAACAGTGGACTGCTTCAAACGAGGATGGGACAGGACAAGGGGGAGGGTTAATGAAGGGGAAGGGTGGAAAGGAGGGGCAGCTGCAGAATAAGGGGTGCTAGCTGCACATTCGAGCAGACTTGATAGACCTCTAGGCCTTTATCTGCTGGCAAATTTCGTATGTTCGTAATAGATCATAGTTTATATCCCCATTTGGGTCCTTTCTTATAGCAATATCAAGGTACGTGACCTGTTGGCTACTACTATCATATGTGAATCTGAGATTTTCATTTGTGGAATGAAGCTTATCCATGAATTTCAGTAGTTCTAATGATGTACCATTCCAGATAACTATGACGTCATCAATGAAACGTCTCCACATAACTATATTTTTGTGGTAGGGGTTCACTGTGACGTCATGCATACTGTTGTTCCCATCACCCCATGTACAGATTAACCACTTGAGGGGCACATGTTTCCCCCATGGCAGCTTCTTTATTTGTCTAAAGATCTCATTGTTAAATGTAAAAACATTAAATTTCAAGACAAACTCCAAATGTTTTAAAAGAAAATCCACTGGCGGGATGTTCTCTAGGGGGATGTCTGTCGTTCGTGTTTTATTCAAAAAGAACACTATGGCATATAGTGCCCCTTCATGGGGGGCATGCGTGTACAAAGCCTCAATGTCGAAGGTGACCAAGAGCACATTTTCATCAAGTTTTAAACCCTCCAAAGCCATTAGAATATTGTTTCTGTCTCTCACGTATGATGGCAAGCTCTCCATGTGTGCTCTCAACAAATAATCCAAATATTGGGATAAAGGCTCAGTACAAGAACCCAGACCACTAACATCTAGGCAGCCTGGTGGATGATCTAAAGTTTTATGGACTTTAGGTAACATGTAGTAGGTTGCCATCCCCGGGAAATCTGTTATCAGAAAAGCTCTGACATGCTTTGTAATATATCCACTGTCGTAAGCACCATTTATTAATTCATCGATAACAGACTTGTAACTCCCATGTGGGGTTGCGGCCGAGCTTCTCATAAAATTCATTATCATTTAATTGTCTATAGGCTTCACTGATGTACTCTTACACCCTTATCTGCCTGTTTGATAATGATGTGGTTATCCCACTGTAGCGTCTGTATTGCATCTCTTTCTTTATTACTTAAATTGTCATAAGTTACAGCAGATAAATTATCAAACAAAAATTCTAAATCTGTTTCTACTGTTTAAAAACATTTACTGCAGCACTGACAGTGAACTCCATAACATACTTTAATAATAATGTGGAAACACTATGGGTCCAGATAAACCTGAAAGGAAGCAGTAAACTACATTTGGGTGTATGCTATAGACCACATAATAGTAGTGAAAGTGACAAACAAACTATAATACAGAAATTTATTAAGGCCTCTGAGATAGGGGATACTATCATTATGGATGACTTCAATTTATCCAGTATAAACTGGCATGAGTGACGACAACTACTGACCACGAACACTTGTTTCTAAATCGACTTTTATATCAGGGACTATAGGAAATGGTCAACAGCTCAAGAGGAAACAACATCCTTGTAATTACTAATCAACCTGATGAGATGAAAAAGCTTGTGATTAGAGAAAACATAAGGAATAGTGACCAACATATGACTGAGTTCACTATAGCAACGAAAATATAAGAAGCTCAAGAATTACAGTGGAAAAAAATTATAATGAAAAAAAAACTAGTAAAATAAGGAATGGGACAACATAATGAACAACATTAATGTAGTAGAATGCTGGAACCTGATTAAATTAAGTGGTTAGGAGGGGCAAATCGGGTGCCCCATCACTCAATGCTCTCCAACATATCACCTCCACGCAAGCAATAATCCCCAACAGGGTGGGCGGTATTGGGCAATACCGGACTGCGCAGGGGCATAATGAGGCCCAGCGCCTCAGGTGGAGGGCCTTATAGCTCCTGGAAGGTCCAGTATTGCCCATACCGCCCACCCTGGAGGGTATTATTGCGCTTAGAAAATTGACACTATGCTATCATTTTTATTAAATACTGAAAAATTAAAAAAATTATTAAAGAGTAGAAAAGTTGTTTTTGCTCTAAAGAAGTTCCTGTTGTACTTTACTTGTCATGCTTGCCAGTAGAGGGCGTCGGCTGGTAGATGCAGCTGTTATATCATGGTTGAGTACTTCGCTTGATAGGAGGAAGTATACAGAAACAGGAGCATGGTTTGCCTTTTTTTTTTAATACTGTATTGCGATTGGGTCCATAACGGTAGGTGCTTTATATGCAAGGCAAACCTGGAAGGGAGTAAGCATGAGAATCAGAAGCAGAATGGAGTGGGAGAGATGAAGAGATGCCGGTAGCACCACTTGTACTTTCAATTTATTTGTTTGAACTGTTTCAGTGTGGTGGAAGTTGTAAAGTAGCGGGCACCGTCTGAGGCTTCCGTGTTATTTCTTACAGCCCCTTTGTATGTCCATAATGGCAGGTATTTCATGCGCGAGGTGAACCTGAAAGGGAGAGACACATGACAATTCATTTCTTATAGCCCCTTTATATGTCCATAATGGCAGGTGTTTCATGAGCGAGACGAACCTGAAAGGGAGAGAGACATGACAATCAGCAACAGAGCAGTCAGACCGGGAGACATTAAGAGATGCCGGTAGTGCCAAATATACCTGTATCCCACTTATTTATTTGAACTGTTTGTGTTGTGATGTAGTGAGCATCGACTGACGGAAGGACGGGAGGGGGGCAGCAAAACTGGAGGAAAGCCTTTGGTTCTCCGTCCCTGTGTGTGGTCAGGTCACTTAGTCTCTGTACGGAGTAAAGCGGGTGTCCATTCTGTTTCATTTCATTTGTTAAATTACTTGGTGGTGTCTGCTCTGAGGAGTGAGTTGGTGGGGGGGGGCTTGCTTGTTCTCTTGGTAAGCAGTAGAGAAAAATGGCATCAGTTTGAAATTCTGTGCCCAGTGCTTCAGCCAACAACGAAGCAGGCTGGGCACATGGATACTTAACTGGGCATGAGGCAGGTTTGGGCTAGGACTTTTTATTTGGTGGTCGTCTATTGAAAGTTAATGTACCCCCTTGGCAGGGGTACTAGCCAATCAGAACCCAGCAAATAAAAAGTCCATTTTCTAAAAACCATATAAAAACTAAAAACAGGTATCCGCCTCCATCTCCAAACTCAAACAAAGGGGTAGAGGACACTGCAGAGCAGGACACTCCTGCACAGGAGCTGGCGCTACAAAACTCGCCCAAAGCAGGGGCCAAGACAAAAAAAAGCAAAAAGGAAATCCAAAACACTTCTGATCATAGCAGACTCCATAATTCGGAAAGCTGATACCTACCTCCAGCCAGGGGTAATGGTCTGATGTCTCCCAGGTACATCAGCGTGGAGAGACACTGACCGCATTGCTAAAATCATGCAGGAAGCAGGAGAAAACATCGATGTCCTGGTACACATAAGGACTAATGATCTCACCAGCCAGTCAGTTGTGGAGATGAAGGAACACCTGACTAGGCTGGGAGACAAACTGTCATCCATTTCATCCAGCATCTCTTTCTCTGAGATCCTGCTGGTCTGGGAGAGGGGGACAGATGGATGGAAGGTGAAAGAAGGGGAGACAGGGAAGCTAAACATGTGGCTCAAGGACTGGTGCCAGGAAAAAGGACACAAATTTATAGGTAACTGGCAACAGTTTTAGGAGCGAAAGTTCTTTAAATTTGATGGACTGCATCTGACTAAGTAGGGAGTCAGTGTATTGGGGCAGAAGTTTGACCTCTTTGCAGAATATTTAAACTAGCCAATGGGGAGGGGGGTGCAGTACCCAATACGCTTAACGGGAAGAACACTCCTTAGCTAGTGATCAAACAGGAGTTCAGCATGTTTGTAGTTCATTTGCACCACCAGGTAAGGAAAAAGGTCCAGCTCCCCATACGACGGGCAGGGGAAACGCCGGACCTCACTTAACAACTAACGCACCAAAATCTGGCCAATGGAAAATCACATGCACAAATGCCCACACTCTGGGAAACAAGATCCCAGACCTGCAGGCAACAATGACAGAAGCTAAACTGGACATAGTAGCCAATAGCGAGACATGGTTCACCACTAACCACACTTGGGAGACTTCAGTACCCGGCTATGAACTGTTCAGGAGAGACTAAGGTGCAAAAAGTGTGTGGAGGGGGGGAGTAGCCCTTTATGTCAATGAAAATATTAAAGCTACAGAAATTCAGAATGCACATAAGGAGCCAGAAGAACTATGGGTTACCCTGGAAACAGGAAATGGGATAGCCATACGAACTGGGGTTGTCTACAGGCCTCCAGACCAGGGGGAGGACACAGACACATTACTGTTAGAAAATATGCAAAACATGACAGCTAAAGGGGAGGTTCTGATAATGGGAGACTTCAACATGCCAGATACAGATTGGTCAATACCAGCAGGAACATCTGCCAGAACTAGACACATAGTGGATTCCCTGCAGGGGGAGGGCCTCAAACAACTGGTACAACAACCCACAAGAGACAGAGCTATCCTAGATCTAGTACTAACGGGGAAAGGATCACAGATCTCCAGGTAGAAAGTCACCTGGGGGCCAATGACCATCACATTGTATAGTTCAATTTGGCCACTAGAACTAAATCATCCCATTCCAAGGCAAAAATATGGGACTTCAAAGGAGCTGACTTTGATAAGATGGCCAACTGAGTTAAGCTAGCCCTGGCAAAAAGAAATACAGGTGAGGGGGTACAGGCAAAGTGGGCAAGCATTAAGGATCCAATATTTGAAGCAACATCCTATTGTGTTAGGGAAAAAAGCAAGAGCTAAAGAAGGAAGAAACCACTTTGTTTCTCAAAAACAGTAGCACAAAAGGTCAGAGCCAAAGGTTGGCCTTCAGAAAATATAAGGGAATGCAGCAGGACGAAGATAGGGAGGCATACCAAACTTCCCTAAGGGAAGCAGGGAAGGCAGTAAGGCAGGCAAAGGCCCAAACCGAAGAACCATTTGCACGAACAGTAAAAGAAGGGGACAAGACTTTCTATAGATACATTAGTGAAAAGAGAAAGTCCAGAGGGGGTATTGCTAAGATCAAAGGGGATAAGGGGGAGTGTGTGGAGGAGGACCAAGGAAAAGCATCTATCCTAAATAGATACTTCTGCTTAGTATCTACTGAGGAGAAGGTAGGGCATGGTCCACAGCTCAGCACCATGGACACGGAGAGGGAGGTGTGCACAAGTCCCTTCACAAAAGAAAAGTCCTACAAGAGCTCAATAAGCTCAGGGTGGACAAGGCAATGAGACCGGATGGCATACATCCCAGGGTACTAAAGGAGCTAAGGGTGGAACTAGCAGAGCCATTATCAGAACTGTTTAGTGAGTCTCTCAGCACAGGAGAGGTCCCAGAAGACTGGAGAAGGGCTCATGTGATACCGATCCTCAAGAGTGGTAGCAGGGAGGAGGCAGGGAACTACACACCAGTCAGTTTTACCGCAGTAGTGGGCAAGATTATGGAGGTACTCCTTGAGGAAAGAATAGTGCAACACCTGGAATCCATAGGAGCACAGGATCCAAGACAGCATGGGTTTACAACAGGAAGGTCCTGTCAAACTAATCTCATAGATTTCTTTCACTGGGTAGCCAGAGTGGTGGACCAAGGAGATGCAGCTGATGTCGCTTGTCTTGACTTCAGCAAAGCTTTTGATACTGTTCCACATAGAAGATTGATTAATAAGCTGGGTAGGCTTGGGGTGGGTCAGAAGTTGGTCAACTGGGTGGCAAACTGGTTGGTGGGCAGAACACAGAGAGTAGTGATAAATGGTATACATTCAGAAGAGATGCAAGTCACAAGTGGGGTACCTCACAGGGATCAGTCCTGGGGCCAGTCCTCTTCAATATCTTCATCAGGGACATTGTAGATGGGCTGGAGGGTAAGATTTGTCTGTTTGCAGATGACACCAAGATCTGCAACAGAGTAGATGATCCAGATGGGGTGGGCAGAATGAGAAGAGATATGGATAAACTGGCAAAATGGTCGTAAGAGTGGCAACTGGGGTTTAATACAAAGAAGTGCAAGATCATGCACATACAGAAGAGAAACCCTGAAGCCACCTACAGGTTGGGAGGGGAGTTGCTGGAAATCACAAGGGAAGAAAGAGACTTGGGCATCGTCATCACAGATGACCTGAAATCATCCAAGCAGACCACTAAAGCAGTAGGTAAGGCTATAGGGATATTGGGGTTTATTAATAGGGGTATCACAAGTCATAAGAGGGAGATAATAATCCTTCTTTACAAGACACTGGTTAGGTCCCATCTGGAGTACTGCGTGCAGTACTGGAGGCCGCACCTGCACAAGAACATTAACAAAATGGAGACAATCCAGAGAAGGGCAACCAAAATGGTGCAGGGACTGCATCAGAAAACATATGAGAACAGATTAATGGAGTTCAATATGTATACCCTAGAGCAAAGGAGGGAGAGACATGATATGATCGAAACATTCAAACATCTTAAAGGCATTAACAAGGTGCAGGAGTCTAACATATTTCAATATAAAAAAAATAGCAGGACAATAAGACAGAATGAGATTAGAGGAAGGCCGATTAAGGGGTAATATGAGGAAGTTCTTTTTCACAGAAAGGGTGGTGGATGCATGGAACGGCCTACCTCAGGAAGAGGTGGATATGAATGCAGTGCAGGGCTTCAAACAGATATGGGATAGGCATAAGGGAGCAATACAGATGAGTATAAATAAATAGGCCATTGACAGAGTAAAGGCCTATGGCAAATTTATAAGGTAGAAAAAATGGGTAGACTGGATGGGCCTTGCAGTCCTTATCTGCCATCAACTTCTATGTTTCTATGTAAAACTTCCACAACTAGAACATATCTTTTTACAAAAAACACTATACAAGAAAATGAAAAAATTTCTATGTAGGAGATAGGTAAAGCGTCCAAGAAAATAAAAAAGGGGAAAGCATACAGTAGACTGAAGAAACCACCATCTGATCCCAACACTAGTAATTAAAGGAAAGAATTAAAAAAAAGGATAATAAAGGTGGAAAGAGGGAAAACAGAATTTAGGATAGCCCATCAAAAAGATGGAGCTGGAAGTATAGCCTAGAGGTTAGAGTAACGAGCTGTGAATGAGCTTGGTGCATCCAGCACACAGACCTGGGTTTGATTTCCACAACCTCCTCTTGCATACTGTGCAACTCCGAGGAAGTCACTTTACCTCCTGAGTCACCCCTGAAAACAGGCACCTGTGCCTAGTGGGCCTTATCTGGTTACCAAAGACTAAAATAAATAAAATAAAAATAAAAGATAACACAAAAACCTTCTTTGCTTATATCAACAATAACAAAGGGACAGGCAAGTCAGTCAGACAAATAATTGACAAAGGAAATTTTGCAAACAATTTAGTAGATTCTTTGCAACATGGATTTGCTAAACATAGGTTATATACCACTTACTTAACATCCTTTTGAGAAAAGGTCTGCTGTAATACAGACAAGAATATTCCAGCTGACTTTCTGTTCTCAGACTTCTAAAGAGCCCGTACTACACATTACACTAGTCCACAAATTGGAGGTTGGGTATATTGACAATAATATTGTAAAATGGGTATACAACTGGTTAAAAAACAGGATACAGCATGCTGTGATGAATCTACTAAACCCTTTTTTATTAGATTGGATTCTAGTTTGTTCTTAATTAGTGTCTCCATTATTTTCCCAGGTATGGATGCTAGACTAATGGGTCTGTAGTTTTCCACTTTGACTTACAGTAGGTCCTGTTTTAAAAACTGGTACAACTGTCGCTTTTACCAGGTCACTGGGGCAAATACATTTCCTTGAAGGGCAAGTACAAAAAGAGAGCTAATTTCACTGCAATGAATAGGGGAAAGTGAAAATTCAGCTACAGTCATGGCTGGGTAAGTCCTAAAAGTTTTGATTTGAACACCCCTGATCCAACAAGAGAGAATTAATGGAAGTATGCTGGATACAGGAAAAGTCATTGGTGGAATACTCCCAGGGTTTGTTCTGTGACCAGATTTATTTTCATATTTTAGCAATGATATAAATAGAGATGTTTAAAGGCTAGCTTACTAAATATTCTGATGACACGAATTTAGGGAGTCCTGTGGATACCACTGAAAACTGCATGCAGTACAATAACTAGAGCTGGGTGAAATTAGCAAATTCCAAATTCACTGACTTCCCAAAATTCCAATTATTTCTTTCAGAATTTTCCGAAAATTTTGTAATTGGCCATAAAACAGTGTATTTTGCAGCCAGAGGTCTGACATTTGGCATGCATGTCATCTCGTATGATCCCTAAAAGTATGCCAAGTTTCATAACATTTAGATGAAGGTGGAGAAGTTACAGTATGAGTTCAAAGTCTGGCAATTTAATATTCATGTGAAGATATCTGAAAATATTTCTATACTTATAACTTAACCACCTTTGGTGCTAGATAATTAAAAACGTAGATGCAATTTTGGTGAAATGTTGTGAAATTTTCACAGAAGCGAAATACAGGTTACTCACCTGTAACAGGAGTTCTAGGAATAGTATATGTTGTTCATCCACACTGTCTGGCAGGTTCCTTGCCGCTTTAAATCTTGCCAGAAGGTCTTCAAGCTGGCTCCTCCCACCCACCCGGGTGGTAAAACTCTCGGCTCCGCCCCATGACGCCAGATCTAGCCCGCTGGAAGCCAGGTTGTGAGTCGAAGCCGGGGAGGTCAGGTGGGTCGTGTGGTTGAACAACATACACCATTCCTAGAACTCCTGTTACAGATGAGTAACCTATATTTCTAGGGAAATGGATATGTTGTTCATCCACACTGTCCGGCAGACTCCTAGCAGTTCTCTGGGAGGAGGGAGGCAAGGCGCACACCCCCTACTTAGGGAATATAGACTGGAGAACCAAGGCCCCAAAACCAGCATCCTGGCGTGACTCAAGGTCGATGTGGTAGTGGGTAATATAGGTATGTGCCGACTTCCAGGTAGCTGCCCTGCAGATATCCTGGATAGGAACATCCCAGGAAGCAGCTACCGATGCAGCAGTATGGCGGGTAGAATGAGCTCTTATCCCTCCGGGAGGCTCCATGCCCACCAACCTATAGCAGAGATCTATGCAGGAGGTGACCCACCTGCTTATCGTCTGCTCGGCTGCAGGTCTGCCACATGCGGCTTCAGTGTAGGTGACAAACAGCTGGCGAACTTCAGCTGTCCGCTCTTTATAATAAGCGAGCGCTCTTCTAGGGTCCAGAGTATGAAGCCTATACTCGGCCTCTGAGGTGTGATTGGGGTAGAACACCGGCAGAGTCAACACCTGGTTAAGGTGAAACTCCGACACCACCTTCGGAAGGAACTTCAGGTGGGGGCGCAGGACAACCTTGTCCCTGTGGAAGACCAGATAAGGAGACTCGATGGAAAGCACCTGAAGCTCTCCCATCCTTCTGGCTGACGTGACAGCCACCAAGAAAGGCGGTCTTCCATGACAGGTTGGAGATATCGCACCTGTGCATCGGTTCGAATGGCTTGGCCAATACCAGCAGTAGATCCCACGGAGGTGGAGGTTCTCGCACCAGAGGGGAAATGTGATCAAGGCCTTTGAAAAAGCACCAGACCACCTTCTCCTGCGCCACCGACTGCTTCCCGGCCCGCGCCCGGTAAGCAGAGATGGCTGCCAGGTGCACCTTAAGGGTCGTCGACCAAAGCCCTTGCTGAGAAAGGGACCACAGGTAGTCCAGAATGCTTGCCGAGGGACAGGCAGAAGGGTCCAAGCCCTTCCCCTGACACCAAATGGAGAATCTCTTCCATTTGAAGGCATAGCATTTCCTGGTCCGACTCCTTACAGGACGCCTCAACGACGTTGAGGACCTCGTCGGAAAGACCCAAGGCCTGGAACTCTAGCCGCTCAGGAACCAGTCCGTCAGGTGCAAGGATTGAAGGTCCGGATGGAATACCTTCCCCTGGTTGACTGAGACCAGGTCCGGGTGGGCTGGAAGCTGCCTCGGGAGCCTGGAGCTGAGACTGAGGAGACCTGGATACCAGAACTGGCGGGGCCAGTCTGGGGCTACCAGAAGAAAAAATTACTCACCTTAGTAATGTTGTTTCTTCTAGTGGAGTCTTGCTATATTATGACATATGCAGTGAGTCCCAACCTTCGAACTGCTCCGGAGGTGAAAGAGTTAACTTTCCATGCCAGGCATGGAACGCTGAGCTCGAGCTCGGTTGAAACTCTGTCTGTTGTTCTTCAAACTCAAACCGTCAGATCTTTACGAGCTAAACTCACTGAGGCCCTGTGTGGAAGCTGTAAACCTACACTAGCCAACTGGCTACTAAACATAAGAACACATTTTTTGGTCCCAAAACAAAGACTCAAGTCAGGAGACCCAAAAAATGAAAACACAACACCAAGTCACCCCAAAACAGGAGGGGTGAAACAACAAGGTGGGCATCTACTAAGTACCACTGCACTGCCCACCCACATCCCAAAAACAGAGGTTCTGAGAGGGCAGGCAGGAGGGAGGTCATAATATAGCAAGACTCCATTAGAAGAAACAACATTACTAAGGTGAGTAGTTTTTCTTCAAACAACATGAAGTCTTGCTATATTATGATATGTCTGACTACACAGCAGTACCTCCATGGAGGAGGGACAGAACCTACTTAGGAAATAGGCTCTGAAGCACAGCTGTGACAAACCGAGCATCACTCCTAGCCTGGATGTCAGGGAGTAATGCTTGGTAAAGTGAGCACTGTTTTCCAGGTACCTGCTTGACATATCTCTAGAATAGGATGTCCTGGCAGCAGCCAGGAAGCAGCTGTACTCTGGTAGAGTGAGCCCTCAGGCCTGAGGGAGGAACCTTACCCAGCTTTTCATAACAGAATTGGATACAAGAGACAATCCACCTGGCAATGGATCTTTAGTGGCAGGTTTCCTTACCAACCTCACCATAAGTGAGGAACAGTTGGAGGAAGTCAAACCTGCGACCCTTGGTATGCTCTATGTAGTAACTAAGGGCTCTCTTCATATCTAAGCTGTGCAGCCTCCTCTCGCCAGAGGAGGAATGGTCAGTGAAGTACACTGGAAGAGATATAGATTGATTAAGGTGGAAATCTGAAACCACCTTAGGCAAGAACTTCCTGTTAGTCCTGAGGACCACCTTGTCCCTATGAAAGGAGATAAAATCAGGCTCCATTGACAAAGCTTGTAATTCACTTATGCGTCTGGCAGAAGTGATGGCAACCAGAAACACAGTTTTCCAAGTAAAGTACTTAAGCTCTGCTGAAGACAAAGGCTCAAAGGGGGGTTGCATAAGCTGAGCAATGCAAACATTAAGATCCCAGGCAGGGGCAGGGTCCCTGAATGGGGGATTGGTGTGAAGCAATCCCTTGAAAAACTTGGAGAATACAGGATGAGCTGAAAGAGAAGAGGGCTTACCTGCTGAAATAGAAGCAGACACAGCTGCCAGATGCACTTTTAGGGTAGCTGGTCTCAGCCTCAAGGTATTTAAGTGGACCATATAATCCAGGACTGTGGGTAAATCAGCAGATTCTGGGGAAATAAGTTTTCCAGAGCACTATATGGAAAACTTCTTCCATTTAGAATTATAAGTAGCCCTGATGGAAGGTTTCCTAGAAGCCTTCAGGATATCCATTACACCTTGGGAGAGGTGTAAATCAGCAAACTCTAACTCTTCAAGAGCCAAGCCTTGAGATTGAGAGATTTGAGGTTCGGGTATCAAACCCTTCCCTGAGCACAGGTTAACAGGTTGTGATTCCTGGGAAGACACAGGGGAAGATGTACTGCTAAGGACAGTAGGAGTGGATACCAGGGTTGTCTGACCCAATCTGGGGCAATCAGGATCATCTTGCAGGGTTGAGATCTGATTTTGACTAGCACTTTGAACGGGAGAGGGAAGGGGGGAAAAGCATAGAGAAACTTCCCTTCCCAATTGAGAACTAAGGCATCCAGAGGGACTGAGCCCAACACTGGGGGCCAGCAGCAAAAAAGGGAAAGTTGGTGACTGTCTGGGGCTGCAAAAAGATCTATCTGCGGGGTGCCCCATCTGGCAAATATCACCTCCAAGACCAGGGGTCCAGTGACCATTCGTGATGGCCCTGGGAAATCCTGCTGAGAGCATCTGTCAGGACATTGTCCTTGCCTGGGAGGTGAACTGCCGTAAGGGAGGTGTTCAGGGAGTAAGCCAGAGACCACAACTTCATTGCTTCGGTGCACAAGGCTGTAGACCGAGTTCCCCTTGCTTGCTGATGTACCACATTGTGGTGGTGTTGTCTGTTCTGACCTGTACAACTTTGTTCTGAACAGACTTGGAAAAACTTGAAGTGCTAGAAAACTGCTCTGAGTTCCAACAGATTGATGTGGAGCAGAGATTCCTGAGGGGACCACAATCCTGGGTAGTGAGGTGCCCATGTGAGCTCCCCACCCCAAGAGGGATGCATCTGTAGTAAGGATTAAGGAGTGAGACTGAGTGACACAAAGGAACCCTTGTCTCAGATTGCTCTGATCCTGCCACCACTGAAGGGCCTGGATCAGGGTTCGAGTCACTGGGATCAGTTTGGTTAGAGGGTCTCTCCTTTGAGACCAAAAGGCTCTCAAATGGAACTGGATGTCCCTCATCTGAAATCTTGCTCCCTGCACTACTGCTGTAGAAGTAGCCATGTGCCCTAGGAGCTGTAGAAAATGCCTTGCTGGTCGAGAGACCTGCAGGGTGAATGAGGCAGCCAGAGAGACCAGGGTCCTTGCCCTGTCCAAAGGAAGGAAGGCTCTGGCTCTCTGTGTTCAGCTCTGCGCCTATGAAGGTGAGGAGCTGGACAGGCTCTAGAACCGATTTTGAAAGGTTCAGAAGGAAACCAAGAGAGGTGAGCAGTTGCTGAGTTATCTGTAGATGTAACTTGACTTGATCTGGAGACTGGCCTACTATGAGCCAGTCGTCCAGGTAAGGGAAGATAGCAGTTTTTTGCCTTCTTAGGGAAGCAACTGCTACTGCCAGGCATTTTGTGAACACCCTTGGAGCAGAGGTGAGGCCAAAGGGCATTGCTCTGAACTGGTAATGGCCTGAGGGCAGCTCGAACCTGAGGTACTTTCGATGACAGCTTCTGATGAGAATATGGAAGTGGGCATCCTTGAGGTCCAGGGATGCTAGCCAGTCCCCTGGCCTTAGAGAGGGTAGAATAATTCCCAGAGTCACCATTTTGAATTTTGGTTTTAAAAGGTGCTTGTTTAAATATCTGAGATCCAGGATGGGCCGCCATTCTCCTGTCTTTTTTGGAGTAAGGAAGTACCTGGAGTACAACCCTTTGCCCTGGTGTAGGGGTGGAACCCTTTCCACAGCTCTAAGAGCCAGGAGGGAAGAGACCTCTGCCTCTAGGGCAAGTGCCTCTGGTGGATTTGCAGGTGGAAAGGATCTGGTTCTCATCTTTGGAAATTTTTTGAAGTTGAGAACCAGTCCCTGGCTTACTACTTCAAGGACCCATTTGTCTGATGTCAGAGACTTCCAGTCCTGGACATAGTAAGCCAGCCTGCCCCCTACAGGTAGCTGAGAATCGGCCCTGGCAACCCCATCAGGGTGCTTGTTTGACAGGGGCTTTGGGCTGAGGGGTGGAAGCAGGCCTGCTTGTAGCCAGTCTGCCTCTCCCTTTAAAGAACCCCCTCTGGGCATAAGCAGAAGAGGAGGCCTGGGCTTGGTAAAAAGGCCTATGAAACGGCCTGCCCCTGCCCCCGGAAAGCTGCCTTTGAGGAGTGGCCTTCCTTTCCTTGGCCTGTGCACTCCTATAGGTGGTCCTATATTCATCCATTTTCTTCATGTAATTCTCTGTCTGCTCCCCAAACAGAGAATTACCCACAACAGGAAAATCCATGGCCTTAGTCTGGGTATCCTGTGACAGGCTAGTACATCTGAGCCAAGTCATTCTCTGAAGTCACAGATGTATGTCTGACTCTTGATGACACATCATTAGAGTCCACTGCAGCATGGAACTGCACCTTGGATGCCTCAATACCATCAGCAGCCACCTGTTCCAGCTCCTTGCAAGCTGGCCAGGGACCTGTTTTGCTAGAGCCAGAACAGTATCCCATCTGGATTTCTGATATCTAGCAACATAAGCCATATAATTTGCCCATCTGAGTCCCAAGGATGCTGCCATGTACTGTTCTTGCCATAGCATCAATCCTCCTGGAGTCCTTGTCCGGGGTGTGAAGCCAAGGAATATTTGCCTTTGTCGAGGCTGCAGCCTGCACTACCAACATGGCTGCATTGTTGTGTAAGAACTCCGTATCACAGCCTGACAATGTGTACCTCTTGTCCATTCTCTTATCAACAGGAGGTATAGTGTGAGGAGCTTTAAAATTTTAAAGTCCGTTTCCCAAAAGATTTATGCAAGGGAATAGACAGTCTCCCTAGACTCTGGGATATCCATCATTTCCACATAGTCAGGCTCCTCTTGATCATCCACAGCTTCCTCCATAGGAAGCTGGAGGGTTTCAGCCACTTTTTTATAAAATATAAAATGAGAAGAGGACTCAGAAAACCTAGGAGGAGACACTCCTGAAGGTCTGTCTGGGGAGATGTCCGGGTCAATGGGCACATCCAGACTTTCAAATCCACATTCACTCTCCTCATACTCCTCTTCCCCCTCCTCCAGTTCATAATACTCCTCTAAATCATACTCTTGAACCGGTGGAACCAGCCGAACTGGGTGCTTACCCGATGGTGCCGGTTTGGTCGGAACCGGGGAAAGCAATTGGACAATTTTTATCGCCTTGGCTATTTCTTCAGCGGTTGGAGAGGAAAGTATTGGCTCCACACCAGCTGATTTCCTAGTCCTTTTTGCTGGACCCGACTCCTCAGAGTCGGATCTCCTTTTGCCCGAGGAAGTATCGCCCTGGTCAGAGGGCACTCCCTCCGGTTCGGTTGGAACCGAACCGGGCTGGCCATCTGGTTCAGCGGACTTTTTGGCCTCCCTTTCCCTGAGCCTACCAACTCTCTTTCCAGGGTAGCTGCAGGAAAACTTTTACAAATCTGGCAGTCTGCATTGAGGTGGTCAAACCCCAGACAATAAACACAGGTGGTGTGGGGATCAGCCTTGGCAAAGACTTCCCCACACACACTGCAGTGTTGAAACCCAGTGGGCCCGGTTTTTCTTTTGGGTTTCTCAGACATAGTGCCAGTCCAACCAAACCTTACCCATTTATAGCAAACCGCCAGGTAAGACCCTCTTATCGGTTCCCAACCGTGTCACGGGTCGTGGAAAAAAGCGTAATAAAATCTTTTTTTTTTAGAACCGATAAGAACCGGTAACCACACTCTAAAAGACAGATTAAAATATTTTAAACAACTTGATCGGTTCAAACCGAACCGATAAACCGTTTACAAGTTCCACACAGAATAGAAATTAATGTAAAACCTATCTAGTACTCACAAATACCACAGACAGAGTCTGAACCGACCGGTTGCGGTTTAAATTCGGTCGAAAACCGAGAAAAACAATACTTTAACTGACAAAATGAACCGAGCAGAAGGAGAAATCTCCGGAGCGACTGTTCAGTGAGGTGAGTAAAGAATCTGACGGTTTGAGTTTGAAGAACAACAGACAGAGTTTCAACCAAGCTCGAGCTCAGCGTTCCATGCCTGGCATGGAAAGTTAACTCTTTCACCTCCGGAGCAGTTCGAAGGTTGGGACTCACTGCATATGTCATAATATAGCAAGACTTCATGTTGTTTGAATCACCTGCGCCTTGTCCCTCCTCGCCTTGAGAAGCACCTTGTGGATCAAGGGAAATGGGGAAAGGCGTAGAACAGGCCCGGGGTCCACGGCCTCGAGAAGGCATCCCTGCAGCGAGCCCTGCTGAGGGGGGCAGGCATAGAACAATCTCAGCTTCGCATTCTCCCTGGAGGCAAACAGGTCCACCTGAGGCGTGCCCTGATGGGAGAACAGATCTTGTACTAACTCCGGCAGGAGAGACCACTCGTGAGACGCAGCCCCTATCCGGCTTAGGGCATCGGTCAGGGTATTGGAGGCTCCTGCCACGTGAATGGCTAGGAGATACGCCTCCAGGCTGCGCACGAGGGACCAAATGTGGAGAGCTTCCTTGCATAACAGCATGGAGCACGTCCCACCCTGGCGGTTCAGGTAGTACGTGGTCGTGGTATTGTCCGTCTGGACCTGAACCACTTGACCCCATAGAAGCGGAGCAAAAGGCGGTGAGAGCTAGATGGACGCCGGAGCTCCAGCAGGTTGATGTAGCCGGGACTCGAGGGACCAGGGGTCATGCGCTTGTGCTCCCCAGATGGGCACCCCAACCCATCAGAGACGCATCAGTCAATAGAGAGACCGTCGGCTCAGGGCAGACGAACGGGATGCCCTCCTGCAGATGTGCCGGAATGGTCCACCACTGGAGAGCGTTCCACATCTCCTGGGTCACTGTCACGGGCTGGTCCAATGGATCGCAGCGTTGTGACCACTGGCTGGCCAGTCCCCACTGAAGGGGACGCATGTACCAATGGGCCCAATGGACCACGCTGATGCCGGCCGCCATGAGGCCCAGGAGCGCAGGAAGTCCCGGGCGGGCGCGATTGCCCAACCAGAAATGACTGGGCAAAGGAGGAAAGAACCTCGGCCCTGTCTGCTGGGAGCCGAGCTCTGGCTCGAAGAGAGTCAAGCTCTGCCCTGATGAAGAGTATCACCTGCTGCGGCACGAGTTCCGACTTGGCCTCGTTGATGAGGAGGCCAATCTGAGAGCAAACCTGGAGGGCCAGATCTCTGGACCACTCCACCTCCACTCTGGAGGGGGCTGCAATCAGCCAGTCGTCCAGGTAGGGGTACACCCGGACCCTTCGGCGCCGCAGGAATGCTGTCACCACTGCCATGCATTTGGTGAAGACCTTGGGAGCTAGAGAGAGGCCGAAGGGCATGGCCCGGAACTCGTAAAGGGATCCCTCCGCTCTGAAGTGGAGGATTCTCTGATGAGACGGACGGATCGGGACGTGAAAGAACGCGTCCTGGAGGGCCAGGGAACAGAACCCCATGCCTCATTCCAAGGATGGGATTATCTGAGCCAGAGTGACCATCCTGAAGGTCCGAGACCTTAGGAACCTGTTCAGGTTGTGCAGGTCGAGAATGGGACGCCAGCCCCCCGTCCGTTTTGGGACCAGGAAATACCTGGACACAAACCCCGGGTATGGAGGAGGATCCACCACCTTCCTGATCACCTCTTTTTAGAGGAGCAGGGCAATATCGGCTCAGTGGGCCGACAGCGAGGCTGCGGACCCCGTGGCCCCCCGAGGGGCGACGGCTCAAAAGGGTGGGGCCTGCTTGAACTCCACAGGCAGGCCCTTTCCTACCACCTCCAACACCCAGCGGTCCATGGTGAAAGTGGACCAGGTGGAAAGGAAGTGGCGGAGCGTCCCCCCACAGGGGGAACCCAGAGGGGAGTGACGAGGTTGGGGGCAGCACCCCTCATACTGTCACTGGGCAGGCTTGGAAGAGGGACTGACTGAGGGACCTCCTGGGCCTTTACCTCCTTGTTTCCTGTTGGAGGAAGCCGCGGGCTTGGCTTTGGGACGCCAAGCGCGAGCCTGCTGGCCCTGTTGCTGGTGCTGTTGGGCCGGTCGTGCTGCAGGGGCCGAAGGACGAAAGGACTTATGCTCTTGTTGATGGAGGCCTTTGTCCCTCTGGGCGGAGGTGACCGAGTCCAGAGTGGCATTGGACATTTTGATCCACTGGAGGTGACCCTCCACTCCAGGGCCGAAGAGGTCAGTCCCCAAGAAGGGGATGTCCGCCAACTTGTGCTGGGTATCCGCCGTGAAGGTGGCTATCCTCAGCCACACCCTGCGACGCATAGCCACCGCGGCCACTACTGACCTGGCACATGAATCACCAATGTCCAGAGCAGTCTGAAGCTGCTGCTTCGCCACCGCCCTACCCTGGTCCCGCACCTGATGGACTGTGGTCTGCAGGTCAGCCAGGAGATGAGGGACAACCTCATCCAGGGAGCCCATGAGGGCGTGGGAGAAGTGTGCCATCAGCTCGGCCGAGCTGGCCTGTCGGAGGCTGAGGGAGGACGTAGCGTACACCTTGCGCCCGCAAAGTCCAGCTTTTGGACTCCTTGGCGGGGGCTTATCCACGTCAGGCGTTTCCGAACTGGGAAGGCTGTCAGTGATAACCCCTCGGTGGGGGTGCTCCGAGAAACCAGGCAAAGAGACGGTAGGGACCGCATACTTCCTGGCCATCCTGGCCGAAAGCGCAGGGCAGGAAGCAGGCTGCTGCCAAAGCTCCAAGGCTGGGCCGACAATGGCCTCAGCCACCGTAAAGGCCTCCGTGGGGGAATCCCCTCGGTCCAGTATCTCCGTCAGGGGATACTTTGCCTGTTTGGACATGGGCTCAAGCAGCATCCCGGTGGACTCCGAGATGAGTCGAAGCAGACCCAAGAAGGACGATGGGCTATCATCCAAAGACTGGCCCCCGGAGGACTCCAAGTCGATCTGCCTGGAGAACAGGGAAGAGTCGTCATCGGACTCCGAAGAGTATGCGAAGAGCTGCCTTGGCCCTGAGCCACCCTCCACCTGCCGAGGACGGTCGGGAGTGAGGGTGACCAACAACCTGTGGGGCAGGCCGTGACTCGACCGAGAATCCTTGGTCGGTGCCCCAGACTTTGGTTGTGGAGGCGGAGGTTCCACCACAATCGGTGGAGCAGCTGGTTTCAGCCAACAACCGCCCAGGAACGGCGCCTCGACGCAAAAGCGTTGCTTCGTCGCTCGGGCGACGGCCACTTGATAGCCGGGGCTGAACCGTGTCAGTTTAGTCCCAGACAACAGTAACTGCTGCCACAACCTCCTCGTAACGCTGGATTTAATTTATGCCTGCCTCCTCATCTGAGGAAGAGGACAAGGAGGAACGTGTTGCCGCCACTGCACGAGACCGAGACCGCCAATGTCAGCGGAACGGCTTGACTGAGATGAAGTCCGAGACCGAGACCCTCGGGAGACCAAGAGTTTAGTCTGGGAAGGGGCGGGGACACCCGCCTTCCTCGCCCGGGCACTTTATCCGGGGACTGCGCCCTGAAGGCGCAGGCAGATCCTCGGTCTCCACCGGGGGAACCGGTGAAGGTGGGTTGTCGGCTTCACCAGTCGACAGCCCGTCCGACGGGTCGAGGAAAATCTCGACTGCGTCGATGGGAGTCTCGGCAGGCTGGCCTGACAGGGACACCATGAAGCCAGCGGCCTGAGCCACAACCTCGACCGAAGTCGACGATCAGCTGTCCGGGGAAGGAGACCTCTCCCGCTCCCACGAACGCCAAGGGTGGGACTTACCCTTCAACTTCTTCTTCTTGGGCCGTGAAGAATGTCCCGAAGGCCCCTCTCCCTTCGTGGAAAGGGACTGACAAAGCTCCTTGAACAAAGCCATGTACAAGGAACTCAGAGAGAGCGGGATAAATGCCGTGGCCGAGGAGGAGGAAGATGCAGCCTGGGCCGCCTCCCCCTCGAGGGCGATCATATGCTCGAGCTGCTCAGCCAAGCCAGCTGCCACAGACACCGCCCAACGAGCCTCTTTGGATTTTACTGGCGGGTAACGCTTCTTGGGGCGCCCGAGCTTCAATCGGGCAGCGCCATCTTCCAGGACGCTGGCCGAAAAAGAGCGGCACAACTTGCAGGCCTGCGGGTTGTGGCCTAGGCCTAGGCAGTAGATGCACGTGGAGTGCAGATCCGTCCTGGACATTTTCTGCCCGCAAGGGCACCTCCGAAAGCCGGGAATCGATTTGTGCATCGAAGCCAAGAGGGATGATGAAGACCGACGTTTAGAGATCTTCAAAACTAGTTTTGGACGAACCGAAGAGTTAGGATCCAGCCTAAAACGCACAGCGCTAAGGAGGGAACCTGAGCTTCCAAGCGGTAAGGAAGATCTGGCGTCATGGGGCGGAGCCGACGAGAGTTTTACCACCCAGGTGGGTGGGAGGAACCAGGTTGAAGACCTTCAAGCAAGATTTAAAGCGGCAAGGAACCTGCCAGACAATGTGGATGAACAACATATCCATGTCCCTAGAAATCTGCATTTTGCCAGAATTCCTCTGGCATAAGAAAAATTTTGCCCAGCGCTGACAGTAACTCACAACCTAAAACAGCTGAGAACTGGACGATCAATAACTAAGTGACCTTTAACGCAGACAAATGTGTTTATTACATCTGGGCTGTGGAGACCCCAACCACGAATACATATTGAACAGGAAAAAACTTAATTATGTCAAAACTAAAAGAGACCTAGAGGTACTCATAAGCAGCGATTTTAAACTTGAGAAACATTGCAGCAGGGTTTCAATGACAGCAAACAGATTAACTGGCTGCATCAAAAGAACTTTTGTTACAAGAACATAACAATGTATTCTCCCCCTGCCTAAAACTTATATTAGACCCTGTTTAGATTACTGCTTCCCACTATGGAGTCTGAACTTAAGAAAGATGCCATATTAACAGAGAGAATACAACATAGAGCAATTAGGTGAATCCTTTGACTTCAAAATAAAACATGTAAGGACAGGTTG
Organism: Neoceratodus forsteri; assembly: GCA_016271365.2. Classification (NCBI taxonomy): domain Eukaryota; kingdom Metazoa; phylum Chordata; order Ceratodontiformes; family Ceratodontidae; genus Neoceratodus; species Neoceratodus forsteri. The sequence continues at coordinate 785,545,395 of CM028133.1, forward strand.
AACGAACTACGACTATTCAATCTGGAAGTAAGGAAAAGGGATGGCATGCTCCTGTTATACAGAATCATGAAGGACAATGATCCTAGACTAGGGTTAGAAACAGAGGACAAAGAATTCAATGTAAGATCCCTTAACAGGTAAATCAAACTGGTTATGTCACAAAAAAACAGTAAGAGGAAGTTCTTTCTCATAGAACAGGATGATTATGAAACAAACAGCCAAGGGATACTGTGGAAGCTAAAACATTTACTGTATTAGCTTCAACAGTAAATTAGACCAGCATATTGTTAAATCTAAGGGGAATGAACTGACCCACTAAAGACGGAGACAGATACAATGAGCAAACAGCCTCATTCTGTCTCATACACCCAGTACAGCACTTAATACAAGAAACACTTGTACACTGCTTCCTAAAAGACGCCAACCACGCTGCTTTACGATGTACTGGCCTTTCAGTAAATTTACTGGGTGTTTCTGCTTTTCAGTGTGGTGAGCAGTACCATTTTAGAACTGTATGGTGTACTTTATATGTCCTTGTTAAAGAACTTTCATTGTTTTCACAGTGCATTCATGTCCTGCTCTGGAAGCCTGTGACCTGAAACTTAAGGAACATAAACTACATCATACAGTTCTAAAATGCCACTTTCCAGCAGTGTGTTAATCAGAAACACCCACTATGTTTACTAAAAGGCCAGTAAAGATGGAACAATAGCAGAAATGCATCAAATATATGAAAAAACATATACTGGAAAAATGACTTATAGGTTCAGCGCAGGTCTCCTGTAACACTAAACAAGGAAAAGCATCCCTCACTTACCTGAGGCACCATGTTAGTATTACAGCAGACTAGAAACAGTTAATACAAATATTTCTTACATCATATTAATGGCAAGTGGTCCCCACCCAGGCTTCTCAAGGCTGTGATAGGAGTTTTGGCAGATTAGCAAATCTGAAAACTGAAGTTTAACAGGCAATTTAAAAAAAGATTTGGGGTGCTGCCTCTCACCAGGGAGCCCCAACTTGCCCTTGAGTTACACTATTGTTAAAAAACAATAAAATTATGTACTTTCAAAGTCTTCAGAGAACTCTACTGAGTGACATTTTCTCCTTCAAAGTGGTATTTTACACTGGCAAACTGACAGTTGGAATGTTAATATTCCTAGTGTTCTGCTGCTGCTGGTGCAGTCTAAAGGTTTAGATAGTACTACTTATCCTCTGGTAGGGGAACACATTACCTATGTGTATTAATTATCTCAATTGACAATTTGAAGTGGTATAGAAAACTTCTTTTAAAAAAAGTTAAAACAAGGGCAAGCCCAGTTGCACAGCGGTTGCACTACCACCCACCATGCCGGCGACCCAGGATCAGAAGCAATCTCGGGCTGGCAGGGGAGAGAGGATAGACCATCTGCTGGACTGCTCTCCTTATCCGTGGAGGGAGGGCTGCTGGCTTCACCGTATGATTGCCACCAAGTGGAGACCTGGTGGTAGGACAGGTCTGGGAGTAGCAAGAAAGAAAAAATTACTCACCATAGTAATGTTTCTTCTAATGCAGTCTAGCTGTATTCTGACAATATGCAGTTAGCCCCAGCACTTGACCTGCCCCAGAGAGGAAAGAGTTAACTCTATGCAGAAGCATAGAACGTTGAGCTCGAGCTCGGTTTTCAAACCTCTGTCTCTGGTAATTACCAGTGTAACGATCAGATTCTTACAAGCCAACTAACTAACTAAGAAGTAAACTATGGACATTGTTTATTGTACGGCCAAAAGGCAACAATTTGGGCCCCAAAAAGACTCAAGTCGAGAACCCAAGAAAAAAAGGTAGTGACAATATAATATATAAATGTTGAACATAACAATGGTAACAATAAAACAAACTACCCCACCCTTAAGAGGGAGGGTACAAGGTACACCCCTGAGGTCCAACACTGTACCTGCCAGCCCACTTCCCAAAAACGAGGTGCTGAGAGGGGAGGCAAGGGGGGAGGACAGAATACAGCAAGATTCCATTGGAAGAAACAACATTACTATGGTGAGTAATTTTTTCTTCGAACAAAATGAAGTCTTGCTGTATTCTGACAATATGTAAATTACCAAGCAGTTACCCTAGGAGGAGGGAATGCAGAACCTACTTTGGGAACAGGCTCTGCAGTACTGCTGTGCTAAACCTAGCATCACTCCTAGCCTGGCTGTCCAGAGAGTAATGCTTGGTGAATGTATGGACTGTTCTCCAGGTGGCTGCTTTACAGATTTCTAGCAAGCGTATATCTCTGGCTGCAGCCAGAGTAGCAGCTGTACCCCTAGTCGAGTGAGACCTCAGGCCTGGAGGGGGTGTTTTTCCCAATTTGTCATAGCAGAATTGTATACAAGAGACAATCCACCTGGCAATAGTTCTTTTACTAGCAGGCTTACCTTTCCCCACTTCGCCATAAGTGAGAAACAATTGAAGACAGTAATTTCTGTGTGCCTCATTATGCTCTATGTAGTAGCTAAGAGCCCTTTTAACATCCAAACTGTGTAATCTTCTTTCCCCGTAGAAGAATATTAGTGAAAACCACAGGAAGAGACACAGACTGGTTCAGGTGAAAATCTGATACCACTTTGGGTAAAAACCTCCTATTGGTTCTTAGGACCACCTTATCCCTATAGCAGGGGATGAAGTCAGGTTTGACTGACAGGGCCTGTAATTCACTAATCCGTCTGGCAGAAGTAATAGCTACCAGGAACACAGTTTTACAGGTCAAGTACTTCAGCTCAGCCGAAGCCAGAGGTTCAAAGGGTGGCTGCATAAGCTGGGCAATGCAGACATTGAGATCCCAAACTGGAGTATGCTCTCGAAAGGGAGGGTTAATATGAACCAGACCTTTGGAAAATTTACTGAAAACAGGATGAAATGCCAGGGAAGAGCCCTTCCCTGCTGAAAGGAATGCAGAGACAGCTGCTGGGGGAACCTTCAGAGTTGCAGGCCTAAGACCTAGACCATTAAGATGAACAACATACTCTAAGGCTGTAGCAATGCCTGCAGAATCAGGCACAATGCTCTTCAGAGAAGAAAAAATACTCACCTTAGTAATGTTGTTTCTTCTAATGGAGTCTTGCTATATGACATATGCAGTGAGTCCCAACCTTCGAACTGCTCCGGAGGTGAAAGAGTTAACTTTCCATGCCAGGCATGGAACTTTGAGTGCGAGCTCGGTTGAAAACTCTGTCTGTTGTTAATCAAACTCAAACTGTCAGATCTTTATGAGCAAAACTCATTAAGGTTCTGTGTGGAAGCCAGAACTACACTAGCCAACTGGCTACTAAATATAAGAACACATTTTCTTGGTCCCAAAACAAAGACTCAAGTCAGGGGATCCAAAAATTAAAACATAACACCCAAACACCCCAAAAGGAGGGTGAAAAATAAGGTGGGCATCTACTAAGTGCCAACACTGCACTGCCACCCACATCTCAAAAGTAGAGGTTCTGAGAGGGGCAGGCAGGGGAGGTCATATTATAGCAAGACTCCATTAGAAGAAACAACATTACTAAGGTGAGTAATTTTTTCTTCAAACAACACGAAGTCTTGCTATATTATGACATATGCAGACTACGCAGCAGTACCGCCATGGAGGAGGGACAGAACCTACTTTGGAAATAAGCTCTGAAGCACAGCTGTGCCAAACTGAGCATCACTCCTAGCCTGGATGTCCAGGGAGTAATGCTTGGTAAAAGTGTGAACTGTTTTCCAGTTAGCTGCTTGACATATCTCTAGGATAGGGATGTCCCTGGCAGCAGCCAGAGACGCAGCTGTACCTCTGGTAGAGTGAGCCCTCAGGCCTGAGGGAGGAACCTTACCCAGTTTTTCATAGCAAAATTGGATACAAGAGACAATCCACCTGGCAATGGATCTCTTAGTGGCAGGTTTCCCTTAACCAACCTCACCATAAGTGAGGAACAGTTGGAGGGAGTCAAACCTGTGACCCTTGGTACGTTCTATGTAGTAACTAAGGGCTCTTTTGACATCTAAACTGTGTAGTCTCCTCTCGCCAGAGGAGGAATGGTCAGTGAAGTACACAGGGAGAGACACAGATTGATTAAGGTGGAAGTCTGAAACCACCTTAGGCAAGAACTTTCTGTTAGTCCTGAGGACCATCTTATTTCTATGAAAGGAGATAAAATCAGGTTCCACTGACAATGCTTGTAACTCACTTATGCGCCTGGCAGAAGTGATGGCTACCAAAAACACAGTTTTCCAAGTCAAGTACTTAAGCTCTACTGAAGACAAGGGCTCAAAAGGGGGTTGCATAAGCTGTGCAATGCAAATATTAAGATCCCAGGCAAGGGCAGGGTCCCTGAATGGAGGGTTGGTGTGAAGCAACCCCTTGAAAAACTTGGAGAATACAGGATGAGCCGAAAGAGAAGAGGGTTTACCTGCTGATAAGAAAGCAGACACGGCTGCCAGGTGCACTTTTAGGGTAGCTGGTCTCAGCCCCAAAATATTCAAATGCACCATATAATCCAGGACTGTGGTAAGTCAGCAGATTCTGGGAAATATGCTTCCAGAGCACCAAATGGAAAATCTCTTCCATTTGGAATTATAAGTAGCTTCTAGTGGATGGCTTCCTAGAAGCCTTCAATATATCCAATACACCTTGGGAGAAGTAGGTCAGCAAACTCTAACTCTTCAAGAACCAGGCCTTGAGATTGAGAGATTTGAGATTCGGGTACCAAACCCTCCCCTGAGCACAGGTTAACAGGTTGTGATTCCTGGGAAGACACAGGGGAAGATGGACTGCTAAGGACGTAAGGAGTGGGTACCAGGGCTGTCTGGCCCAATCTGGTGCAATCAGGATCATCTTGCAGGGTTGAGATCTGATTTTGACTAGCACCTTGAACAGAAGAGGGAAGGGGGGCGCATAGAGAAACTTCCCTTCCCAACTGAGAAGGAAGGCATCCAGAGGGACTGAGCCCAACACTGGGGGCCTGCAGCAAAAAAGGGGAAGTTGGTGATTGTCTGGGGCTGCAAAAAGATCTATCTGCGGGGTGCCCCATCTGGCAAATACTAGCTCCAATACTAGGGGATCCAGTGACCATTCGTGATGGCCCTGGGAAATCCTGCTGAGAGCATCTGCCAGGACATTGTCCTTGCATGGGAGGTGAACTGCCGTAAGGGAGGTGTTCAGGGAATACGCCAGAGACCACAACTTCATTGCTTCGGTGCACAAGGCAGTAGACTGAGTGCCTCCTTGCTTGTTGATGTACCACATTGTAGTGGTGTTGTCTGTTCTGATCTGTACAACTTTGTTCTGAACAGAGATGGAAAAAACTTGAAGTGCTAGAAAAACTGCTCTGAGTTCCAACAGATTGATGTGGAGCAGAGATTCCTGAGGGGACCACAATCCCTGGGTAGTGAGATCACCCATGTGAGCTCCCCACCCCAAGAGGGATGCATCTGTAGTAAGGATTAGGGAGTGAGACTGAGGGATGAAGGGGACCCCCTGTCTCAGATTGCTCTGGTCCTGCCACCACTGAAGGGCTTGGATCAGGGTTCAAGTCACTGGGATCAATTTGGTCAGAAGGTCTCTCCTTTGAGACCAAAAGGCTCTCAAATGGAACTGGATGTCCCTCATCTGAAATCTTGCTCCCTGCACCACTGCTGTAGAAACAGCCATGTGCCCCAGCAGCTGCAGAAAATGCCTTGCTGGTCGAGAGACCTGCAGGGTGAAAGAGGAGGCCAGAGAGACCAAGGTCCTTGCTCTTTCCAGAGGAAGGAAGGCTCTGGCCTCTTTTGTGTTCAGTTCTGCACCTATGAAGGTGAGAAGCTGGACAGGCTCTAGAACTGACTTGAAGATTGAGAAGGAAACCTAGAGATGTGAGCAGTTGCTGAGTTACCTGAAGGTGTAGTCTGACTTGTTCTGGAGACTGGTTTACTATGAGCCATTCGTCCAGGTAAGGAAAATGGCAATCTTTTGCCTCTTAAGTGGGCAACTGCTACTGCCAGGCATTTTGTGAATACCCTCGGGCAGAGGTGAGGCCAAGGGCATTGCTCTGAACTGGTAATGGCCTGAGGGCAGTTCAACCTGAGGTACTTTCGATGGGAGCTTCTGATAAGAACATGGAAGTAGGCATCCTTGAGGTCCAGGGACGCTAGCCAGTCCCCTGGCCTTAGAGAGGGTAAAATAACTCCCAGAGTCACCATTCTGAATTTTGGTTTTAAAAGGTGCTAGTTTAGGTATCTGAGATTCAGGATGGGCCGCCATTCTCCTGTCTTTTTGGGGGTAAGGAAGTACCTGAAGTACAACCCTTTGCCCTGGTGTAGGGGTGGAACCCTTTCCACAGCTCTGAGAGCCAGGAGGGTAGAAACTTCTGTTTCTAGGGCAAGTGCCTCTGATGGATTTGCAGGTGGAAAGGACCTGGCTCTCATCTTCGGAAATTTTTTGAAGCTGAGAACCAGTCCCTGGCTTACTACTTCCAGGACCCACTTGTCTGATGTTAGAGACTTCCAGTCCTGGACAAAGTAAGCCAGCCTGTCCCCTACAGGTAGAGGAGAATCGGCCCTGGCTACCCCATCAAGGTGCCTGCTTGGCAGGGGCTTTGGGCTGACGGGTGGAAGCAGGCTTGCTTGCACCCCGTCTGCCTCTCCCTCTAAAGAACCCCTTCTGGGCATAAGCAGAAGAGGAGGCCTGGACTTGGTAAAAAGGCCTATGAAAAGGCCTGCCCCTGCCCCTGGGATGCTGCCTTTGAGGAGTGGCCTGCCTTTCCTTGGCCTGTGCACTCCTATAGGTGGTCCTATATTCATCCATTTTCTTCATGTAATTCTCTGTCTGCTCCCCAAACAGAGAATTGCCCACAACAGGAAAATCCATGGACTTAGACTGGGTATCCTGTGACAGGGTAGTACATCTGAGCCAAGCCATTCTGCGAAGTGCCACAGATGTAGCCATGACCCTTGATGACACATCATTAGAGTCCACTGCAGCATGAAATTGCACCTTAGATGCCTCAATACCATCCGCAGCCACCTGTTCCAGCTCCCTGGCAAGCTGGTCAGGGACCTGTTTTGCTAGAGCCAGCACAGTATCCCATCTGGATTTCTGGTATCTAGCAGCATAAGTCATATAATTTGCCTGTCTGAGTCCCAAGGATGCTGCCATGTACTGTTTCTTTGCCATGGCATCAACCCTCCTGGAGTCCTTTTCAGGGGTGCGAAGCTAGAGGAATATTTGCCTTGTCACAGGCTACAGCCTGCACTACCCCCACATGGCTGCATTGCTGTGTGAGGAACTCCATATCAGAGCCTGATAATGTATACCTCTTGTCCATCCTTTTATCAACAGGAGGTATAATGTGAGGAGTTTTTAGAATTTTTACTGTCTGTTTCCTAAAAGATTTATGCAGAGGAATAGACAGTCTCCTAGACTCTGGAATATCCATCATTTCTACATAATCAGGCTCCTCTTGGTCATCAACAGCTTCCTCAACAGGGAGCTGGAGAGTTTCAGCAACTTTCTTATAAAACATAAAATTAGAAGGGGACTCAGATAGCCTAGGAGGAGAAACCCCTGACGGTCTGTCTGGAGAGATGTCCGGTTCAATGGGCACATCCAGACTTTCAAACCCACATTCACTCTCCCCATACTCCTCTTCCCCCTCCTCCGGTTCATAAAAATCCTCAAAATCATAATCTTGAACTGGTGGAACCGGCCGAACCGAGATCTTCCCTGATGGTATCGGTTCGGTCGGAACCGGGGAAAGTGACTGGACAATTTGAATTGCTTTAGCTATTTCCTCAGCGGTTGGAGAAAAAACTTTTGGCACACTAGCTGACTTTCTAGTCCTTTTAGTTGGAACCAGCTCCTCAGAGCTGGCTCTTCTTGCCCGCGGAAGTATCGCCTGGTCAGAGGGAGCCCCTCCGGTTCGCTGGAACCAACCGGCTGGCCATCCGGTCAGCAGACTTTGGGCCTCCCTTTCCCTGAGCCTACCAACTCTCTTCTCAATGGTGGCAGCAGGAAAATTACTACATATCTGGCAGTCTGCACTGAGGTGGTCAAACCCCAGACAATACACACAGGTGTGTGTGGGTCAGCCTTAGCAAAGGCTTCCCCACAAACACCACAGTGCTGAAACCAGTGGGCCCGGTTTTTCTTTTGGGTTTCTCAGACATAGTGCCAGCCTAACCAACTTGCCCGTTTATGGCAATCCGCCAAGCAAGACTCCCTTATCGGTTCCCAACCATGTCACGGGTCGTGGAAAAAACCATAAAGAAATCCGTTTTTTTTAGAACCGATAAGAACCGGGAACCACACTCTAAATAAGGACTAGTAAAGTTTTAGAACAACCTGATCGGTTCAAACCGAACCGAAAGACGTTTACAAGTTCCACACAGAATAAAATAAATGTAAGCCTATCTATTACTTACAATACCACAGACAGAGCTTGAACTGACCGTTATGGTTTAATTTCGTCAAAAACCGATAAAATAACACTTTAACCGACAAAATGAACCGAGCAGAAGGAGAAATCTCCAGAGCGACTGTTCAGTGAGGCGAAGTAAAGAATCTGACAGTTTGAGTTTGATTAACAACAGACAGAGTTTTCAACCGAGCTCGCGCTCAAAGTTCCATGCCTGGCATAGAAAGTTAACTCTTTCACCTCCGGAGCAGTTCGAAGGTTGGGACTCACTGCATATGTCATAATATAGCAAGACTTCATGTTGTTTGAACACTAAATGCTGAATCTTTTCCATTTGGAATTATAAGTTTGTCTGGTGGAAGGTTTCCTGGAAACCTTCAAAATTTCCAGGACTCCCTGAGAAAGATGCAGGCCTGCATATTCTCTTCAAGAGCCAGGCCTTGAGGTTGAGAGACTGGAGATTGGGGTACCAGATCCTCCCCTGGGAGGAGGTCAGGAGATTGTATCTCTTGAGAAGAGACAGGGGACGTGACACTGCCAGAGACAGCAGCAGAGGATACCAAGGCTGTCTGGCCCAATCTGGAGCCACCAGTATCACTGTGCAGGGTTGAGATCTGATTTGGATCAGGACTCTGAACAACAGATTGAAGGCATGGAGAAACCTGCCCTTCCAATCCTGAATAAGAGCATCCAGAGGAACAATCCCCAGGACTGGAGGTCTGCAACAAAGCAGAGGAAGCTGGTGATTGTCTGGGGCTGCAAAGAGATCTATCTCTGCAGTGCCCTATCTGGAGAAGACCTGTAGTATGAGAGAGTCCAGGGACCATTTGTGATGCCCCTGGGAGATTCTACTCAGAGCATCTGCCAGTACATTGTCCTTTCCTGGAAGGTGAACTGCTATCAGGGACGTCTGAAGAGAACAGGCTTGAGACCACAGTTTTGTGGCTTCTGTGCACAAGGTCATGGACCGTGTGCCCCCCACTTGTTGATGAACCACACTGTGGTGGTGTTGTCTGTCCTGACTTGGACCACCTTGCCCCTGACTGAGTCCGAGAAGACCTGAAGGACTAGAAGAACTGCCCTGAGTTCCAGGAGATTGATATGAAGGAGAGACTGTTATGGAGACCAGACCCCTTGAGCCGTAAGGGCTCCAAAATGGGCTCCCCAACCTAGGAGAGAAGCATCTGTAGTTAGGATTACTGAGGGGACCTGAGAGAGAAATGGAACTCCTTGCCCGAGGTTGTCCTGGTCCAGCCACCATTGGACAGCTTGGACCAGAGTCTAAGTCACTGGAATCAATTTGGTGAGAGAGTCTCTTTTCTGAGACCAAAAGGACCTTAGGTGGAAGTGAATGTTCTTCATCTGAAATCTGGCTCCTTGCACCACTGCAATGCCCAGGAGTTGAAGAAACTGCCTTGCTGGACAACACACCAGAGGCCGAAAAGAGGAAGCAAGATCTATTAGGGCCTTTACCCTTGTCAGAGGAAGGAAGGCCTTTGCTTGGATAGTATCCAGTTCTATACCTATGAAAGTAAGAAGCTGTACTGGTTCGAGAACAGACTTTGGGAGATTGAGAAGAAACCCCAGAGAACTGAGCAAGTCTTGAGTGATTTGTACAGCTGACTTGACCTGGTTGGATGACTGACCTACAATTAGCCAGTTGTCTAGATATGGGAAAATGGAAATACCCTGCCTTCTGAGGAAGACAACTACTACTGCAAGGCACTTTGTGAACACCCTTGGAGCTGATGTTAGGCCGAATGGCATGGCTGTAAACTGATAGTGGCCTGAAGGCAACTCGAACCTGAGGTACTTTCTGTGGGAGCACATGATAGAAATATGGAAATAGGCATCCTTGAGGTTCAGGGATGCAAGCCAATCCCCTGGCCTTAGAGAGGAAAGAATTATTCCCAGAGTCACCATTTTGAATTTTGGTTCTGAGATGGGTTTGTTCAAATACCTTAGGTCTAGGATGGGTCGCCACTCCCCTGTCTTTTTTGGGGTAAGGACGTACCTGGAATACAGGCCTTTGCCCCTGTGCTGAGTAGGAACTTTCTCTATGGCTCTGAGAGCCAGAAGAGATGAAACCTCTGCCTCTAGGGCAAGGGTCTCTGAGATGTATGCAGGTGGGAAAGACCTGGCCCTCAGTTTTAGAAACCTTTTGAAGCCGAGGGCCAGTTTCTGGCTTACTACCTCCAGGACTCACTTGTCTGAGGTAACAGACTTCCAGGCCTGGAAGTAGTAAGCCAGCCTGCCTCCTACTGGAATGGGGGCGTCGAGCCGGGCTGACACATCAGGGTGTCTGCTTGGCAGGAGCTTTGGACTGGGAAGAGGATGCAGCCTTGCTCATCCCACTCCTACCCCTCCCTCGAAAGAACACCCTATGTGGTAAGAAAGAGGAAGCCTGAGCTTAGTAGAAAGGCCTGTGGAAAGGCCTGCCCCTGCCCCTAGACTGCTGCTTCTGAGGAGTGGCTTGCCTCTCTTTGGCCTGTGCACTCCTGTAGGTGGTCCTGTACTCATCCCTTTTCTTCATGTAAGCCTCTGTCTGTTTCCCAAACAGAGAGCTACCCACTACAGGGAAATCCATTGCCTTGGCCTGGGTATCTTGTGAAAGGCTAGTACATCTGAGCCAAGCATGTCTCCTGAGAGACACAGATATAGCCATGACTCTTGATGCCACATCATTGGAGTCCACAGCAGCATGAAACTGCACTTTGGATGCCTCAATTCCATCAGCAGCCACCTCCTCCAGCTCTTTGGGTAGCTGGGTGGAAGCCTGTTTAGCCAGTTCTAGAACCGTATCCCACCTGAACTTCTAGTACCTGGCTGTGTAGGCCATATAGTTAGCCTGCCTGAGTCCCAAAGAAGATGCCAAATACTGTTTTTTGTCCATGGCATCGGCCTTCCTGGAATCTTTATCTGGGGGGTGTGAAGCCAAAGGAATGTTAGCCCTGTCACAGGCTGCAACCTGCACTACCTCAACATGGCTGCAATGATTATATAAAAACTCTGTACCTGAGCCTGATGGCATATACCTCCTGTCCATTCTCTTATCCACAGGAGGTAAGGAGTTACGTGTTTGTAAAATCTTTTTTGTCTGTTTCCCAGGGGCTTGTGAAGAGGGATAGACAATCTTTTGGACTCTGGGATGTCCATCATCTCTACAAAATCAGGCTCTGCCTCCTCCTCAGCAGCTTCAACCACTGGCAGCTGGAAGGTTTCAGCCACCTTCTTGTAAAACAAGAAGTTTGAAGGGGACTCAGAAAGCCTGGGAGGGAAGACATTGGAGGGTCTGTCTGGGGAGATGTCCGGTTCAATGGGCACATCCAGACCTTCAAAGTCGTGATCTTCATCCTCATCCTCGGGATACCCTTCTTCTCCCTCCCACTCCTCATAGAAAGCATCTGGATTGTAATCTGATGGAGTCGGATCCGAATGAACCGACCACCTAACTGGTGGTACTGGTTCGGATGGAACCAGGCGAAGCAACTGAACTATACTAATTGCTTTGGCTTTCTCGTCAGCGGTTGGAGTATGACGTGCTGGATCCTAACTGGCTGACTTGCACTTCCTTTTCGACGGACCCGACCCATCTGAGTCAGACCTCCTTTTGCCCAAGGAGGTATCGCCTAGGTCAGTAGGCACCTCCTTAGGTTCGGCCGCAACTGAACCGGGCTGGCCATCCAGATCTACGGACTTCTCAGCCTCCCTTTCCTTCAGCCTACTCAACCTTTTTTCTAGAGCAGCTTTAGGGAAGTTTTTACAAATCTGGCAGTCTGTTTTGAAGTGGTCAAACCCAAAACAATAAACACAGATGAGGTGGGGGTCGGCCTTGGCAAAGACCTCCCCACACTCAGAACAGTGTTGAAACCCAGTGGAACCGTTTTTTTTTTTTCTTGGGTTTCTCAGACATGGCGAACCTAAATAATTACCCTTAAAAGCTTTTTAAGCCAGGTAATAACCAACCGATTGGTTACAAACCGTGTTATGGGTTCTGAAAAGAACCAGAAAAAGACTGGTCCTTTTGAAACAGATTGGCGCCGGACCACCACACTAAATCACAGAGAAAATAAAAACAAGCAAAAAAGGTTGGTTCCTAACTGGACCGACCGATGAGAAACCAAGACAAAACAATTTCCACAGAATTTTTAAATAAAAGACAACTCAACACCTATCTACCACACTACCTGTACCGTAGACAGAGGCTGGACATCCGAAAAAAATTAACGGCAGAAAACCAAACGCTTGTTTTTTTAAGCTTTACTGAACCAAGCAGAGGAGAAATCTCCGGAGCAACTTCACAGTTAGGCAGAGTGAAGAATCTGACGGTTACACTGGTAAGAACCAGAGACAGAGGTTTAAAAACCGTCAACGTTCTATGCTGCTGCATAGAGTTAACTCCTTCCTCTCTGGGGCAGTTCAAGTGCTGGGGCTAACTGCATGTTGCCACAATACAGCAAGACTTCATGTTGTTTGAAGGGAGGGGGCTGAGGGACTTCTGCAGAACATGCTTGCCCCTGCTACTTGGAGGGAGGGACAAGAAAATGGAAAAAGGGGCTAGTACATGGCTACTCCTCTCTGACGCGCACCATCACCTGATTACTAAATCTGGATTTTATTGTACCAGGGGAGGGGTGGACCTCCCCTTCCTGGACCCACAGCAGGGGGCAATCCACGGAAGACTCCTGGTGGCTGGGGGAGACAAGTGATGGTTGGAGAGGGCGGGGACTTTACGCAACGATTGTATCGATATTAGTTACAGTATTAGTTATGCTTAGTATGTATTTATATGTGCACTGTTGTGTACATTAAACTGTATTCCTCTCTCCTCCCCGGGTGCATCTGGAAATAAGCTGTTTCAGCTCAATATGCCTTTCCTGGTAAAGCTTTTCAAATAAATAAATGTAGGAAAGCAGCAAAGGTAAATAAAATGTTGGGCTGCATTGCCAGGGGGATCAGCAGCAGCAAGAGGAGGTAATACTGCCCTTATACAGGTCATCAGTGAGGCACCATGTGGAGTACAGTATAAAGTACTGGTGCCCATACCTTAAAAAGGACATAAATCTGCTGGAGAGGGCCCAAACGAGGACAACTAAGATGATCATGTACCAGCAGGGCAGGATGTATGAGGTGAGACTGAAGGCCTTGAATATGTACTCCTTGGAGGAGGAGAGGGAGAGAGTGAGATAGCTGGGACATAATTGAGACTTTCAAGTATTTGAAAGGAATATATAGGATGGACAAAGAGGGCTTATTCAAGCTTAGAGGGAACTGAAACACAACGGGACACAGTCTGAAGTTGGAGGGGGCTTACTTTAGGAGAGAGGCTGGAAGGCACTTCTTCACGGAGAGGGTGGTGGCAGGTTGGCATGGGCTTCCTGAGGAGGTGTTTTCCTTGAAAATAGGAGGCAGCTTGAAGACAGAGTGGGGTAGAAGGGGAAAATAAGGGTCAAGAGAGGGGTGATCGGAGGGGAAGGGCGGATGGGGGGGGCAGGGTCAGAAGGTGATGCTGAGAACCCTGCATTACAAGCAGACTCAGCAAACCTAATGACCTTATTCTGCTGGCTTTGTCGTATGTTCATATGCAATATCTTGTTTTTAGTGGGGTCCTTCTTTTACCTATTGTTATTGATGGGTGGATGGAAGCACTGAGAAGTTAATGTCCATGGTCACACAACCTGAATGTATCTCTGGTTGAATTTCAACATGGATCTCCGTAGCTCCCCAGCTTGTGCACTAGACAGCAGATAACTGCCCAAATTGATTTACTGCTTTAGAATTTTGCACATCTGTATATCTACATTTAGGCAACCCACTTATTTTCAAAGAAAGTCCCTGGGATGGGGGTACAACAGCAGCAGAAAATACTAACAGTTAAAGGATACCTAAACCCTTACGTTTTACAAATTATGTTTAAAAAGACAAAAAGACTCCATAGGCTTGTAAAGGAGAAGCTGTTGTCTACACTGATGCTGAAACTGCATTTATTAAAGTAGAATAAATACAGGTTACTCACCTGTAACAGGAGTTCTAGGAATGGTATATGTTGTTCATCCACACTCATTGGCAGGTATCCTTGCCGCTTTAAATCTTGCCGGAAGGTCTTCAAGCTTGCTCCTCCCACCCACCCGGGTGGTATAACTCTCGGCTCCGCCCATGGCCTAGTCTGGCCGCTGGAAGCTCGGGTTGTCGCGTCGAAGCGAGGGAGGTCGGGTGGAGTCGTGTGGATGAACAACATATACCATTCCTAGAACTCCTGTTACAGGTGAGTAACCTGTATTTCTAGGGACATGGATATGTTGTTCATCCACACTCATTGGCAGACTCCTAGCAGTTCTCCGGGAGGAGGGCAAGGCACACCCCCATATACTTACTTGGGAAAGAGAGACTGGAGAACCGAGGCCCCAAACCAGCATCCGCGTGACTCAAGGTCGATGTGGTAGTGGGTAATGAAGGTGTTTGCTGACTTCAGGTAGCAGCCCTGCAGATTTCCTGGATAGGGGCGTCCCTGGAAGCAGCCACCGTTGCAGCAGTATAGCGGGTAGAATGAGCTCTTATCCCTCTGGGAGGCTCCATGCCCGCCAACTTATAACAGAGATCTATGCAGGAGGTTGCCCACCTGCTTATCGTCACGCTTGGCTGCAGGTCTGCCAGATGCGACTTCAGCGTGGGTGACAAACAGCTGGCGAACCTCTCCCGAATTTCAGCCGTGCGCTCCTTATAATAACGGCGCCCTTCTAGGGTCAGAGTATGGAGCCTATATTAGCCTCGGTGTGATTGGGGTAGAACACCGGCAGGAGTCAACACCTGGTTAAGGTGAAACTCGACACCACCTTCGGAGGAATTTCGGGTGGGGCGCAGGACAACCTTGTCCCTGTGGAAGACCAGGTAAGGAGACTCGATGGGCGCCTGGAGCTCTCCCATCCTTCTGGCTGGCGTGATAGCCACCAAGAGCGGTCTTCCACGACAGGTGAGAGAGAGCACACCTGTGCATAGGTTGAATGGCTTGCCCGCAGGCTTTGCCATGCACACAGTAGATCCACGGAGGTGGGGTTCCCTTGCTGGAGGAAATGTGATCAAGGCCTTTGAAAAGCAGACCACCTTCTCCTCGCCACCGACTGCTTCGGCCCGCGCCAGTGGCAGAGATGGCTGCCAGGTGCACCCTTAGGGTGGATGGGCCTAAGCCCTTGACTGAAAGGGACCATAAATAGTCAAGATGCTTGCCAAGGAACAGGAGGAAGGTCCAAGCCCTTGCCCTGACACCAAATGAAAACCTTTTCCATTTGAAGGCATAACATTTTCTGATGCGACTCATACGGGACGCCTCAACTACATTGAGGACCTCGTCGGGAAAGACCCAAGGCCTGGAACTCTAGCCGCTCAGGAACCAGGCCGTCAGGTGCAGGGATTGAAGGTCGGATGGAACACCTTCCTGATTGACTGAGAGCAGGTCGGGCGAGCTGGAAGCTGCCGGAGTCCTGGAGCTGAGACTGAGGAGATCTGGGTACCAGAACTGGCGAGGCCAGTCTGGGGCTATCAGAATCACCTGCGCCTTGTCCCTCCTGCGCCTTGAGAAGCACCTTGTGGATCAAGGAAATGGGGAAAAGCGTAAAGAGGCCGGGGTCCATTGCCTCGAAGGCATCCCCTGCAGCGAGCCCTGCTGAGGCGGGCATGGAACAGACTCAACCGGCGTTCTCCATGGAGGCAAACAGGTCCACCTGAGGTGTGCCCCAAAGGGAGAACAGATGCTGTACTACCTCCGGCAGGAGAGACCACTCGTGGGATGCAGCCCCTATCCGGCTCAGGGCATCGGCCAGGGGTGTTGGGCTCCTGCCACGTGAATGGCTAGGAGATCCGCCTCCAGGCTGCTACAGTGACCAAATGGAGGCTTCCTTGCATAGAAGCATGGGGCGTCCGTCCTGGCGGTTTAAGATAGTACATGGTGCGTGGTATTGTCCGTCTGGACTGGGACCACTTGACCCGGAGGAGCAGACAAGGCGGTGAGGCTAGGCGGACCGCTCAGCTCCAACAGGTTGATGTGGCATCGGGACTCCTGAGGGCCAGAGGCCATGGTGAGTGTTCCCCAGATGGGCACCCCAACCCATCAGAGGCATCGGTCGATAGAGACCCGTCGGCTCGGGCGAGACGAGCAGGGATGCCCTCCTGCAAATGATCTGGAGCGGTCCACCACTGGAGGCGTTCCCACCCCTAGTGTCACCGACCAAGCTGGTCAAGGGATGGCGCGTTGTGACCACTGGCTGGCCAGTCCCCACTGAAGGGGACGCATGTTCCAGGCCCAACGGACCACGCTGGTGCAGGCGCCATGAGACCCAGGAGGCAGGAGTCCCGGGCAGGGCGCGGTGCCCAACCAAATGATCGGGCAAAGGAGGGAAGAACCTCGGCCCTGTCACGGGAGCGCTCTGGCTCGAAGAGTCGAGCTGCGCCCGATGAATAGAATCACCTGCTTGACTCGAGTTCCGACTTGGCCTCGTTGATAAGGAGGCCCAGTTGAAGCGAGACCTGGAGGGCCAGATCTCTGGACCACTCCGCCTCCTTCCTGGAGGGAGCTGCTATCAGCCAGTCGTCCAGGTAAGGGTACACCCGGACCCCTCGGCGCCGCATGAATGCTGTCACCACTGCCATGCATTTGGTGAAGACCCTGGGAGCTGGAGACAAGCCGAGGGCATGTGGCTTGGAACTCGAAGAGGATCCTTCCGGTCGGGCGAAGGAATCTGGAGTGGCAGATGACGGATAGGGACGTGAGCGTCCTGCAAGTCCAGAGAGCAGAACCACGCGCGTTCCAGGATGGTATTATCTGAGCCAGGTGACCATCCTGAAGGTTCGAGACCTTAGGAACTTGTTTAGGTCGTGTGGGTGAGAATGGGGCGAGCCCCGTCGTTTGGAACCAGGAAGTACCTGGACACAAACCCTGGGTCTGAAGGAGGTCCACCACCTCTCTTACCACCTCCTTCTGGAGGAGGCGATGGCGTCGGCTGAGCCGCCAGTGAGCTGGGGATCCCGAAGCCCCGAGGGGCGGCGGCTCTGAAGGGTGGTGCCTGCTCGATTCAGGGCAGGCCTCTTCCACCACCTCAAGACCCACCTGTCCGTGGTAACAGCGGACCAGGCGAGCGGAGTGCCGGAGCTGTCCCCACGGGGACAGGGGTAGAGGTGGCGGGGATGAGGCGACACCCTCAGCCCGTCACTGGGCAGGCTTGGAGGAGGGACCGGCCGAGGACCTCCTGGGCCCTTTCCTCCTGCCTCCTGTTAGAGGAAGCACGGCTTGGGTTTGGGATGCCAAGGCGAGCCTGCTGGCCCTGGCGTTGCTGGGCGGGCGGCGAGGCCTGAGAAGGACGCAGGGGCTTAGGCTGTGGTTTCATGCCTTGTCCTTCTGAGCGGAAGAGACCCGAGTCAAGGTGGCATTGGACTTCTCGATCCTCTGCAGGTGACCTTCCACCCAGGGCCAAAGAGGTCAGTCCCCAAAAGGAACATCCGCCAACTTGTGCTGGGTATCCGAAGTAAGGTGGATATCCTCAGCCAAGCCATGACCATGCACAGCCACTGCGCCGCCACCGATCTGGCACATGAGTCCCCTATCCAAAGCAGTCTGGAGCTGCTGTTTGGCCACTGCCCTGCCCTGGTCCTGCACCTGCTCAACCGTAGTCTGCAGATCGGCGGAAGATGAGGATGACCTCATCCAGGAGCCCAACAGGGCATGAGAAAATGTGCCATGAGGGCGGCCGAACTGGCCTGGCGAAGGCCGAGAGAGGGCCTTGGTAGACTTTTCGCCCGACATGGTCCAATTTCTTGGACTCCTTGTCAGGAGGTTTGTCCACATCCCTGGCGTTGCCAGCGTGGAAAGCGTGTCGGTAACCAACCCCTCAGCGGAGGGTGTTCGAAAAAACGGACAAGGAACATGAGGGACCGCGATACTTCCTGGCCATCCTGGCCGGCGCAGGGCAGGAAGCAGGGCGGCTGCCAAGCTCCAGTGCCGGACCCACTATGGCCTCGGCCACGGAAAGGCCTCCGTCGGAGAATCCCCTCGTCCAGAATCTCCGTGAGGGGATACCTGGCCCGTTTGAAGCAGGTTCGAGCTCCATCCCGTAGACTCCGAGATGAGCGAAGCAGTCCTAGGAAGGACGGCGGGCTTCATCGTCCATTGACTGACCTCTGAAGACTCCAAGTCCAGTCGCTTGGAGAAAAGGGAGGAATCATCTTCGGACTGGAAGAGTCCTCGAAGAGCTGCCTCTGGCCTGAGCCACCCTTCACCTGCCGAGGTCGGGTCGGAGTGAGGTAACTGACAGCCATGGGGTAGACCCTTAGCCGACCGAGAATTTGGTCGGAGCCCCAATTGATGGCTGTGAGGTGGAGGTTCCACCGAATCGTGGAGCAGCTGGTTTTGGCTCAACAACCGCCTGGCATAGGTCCTCGGATAAGTCGAGGGGTTGTGTCCGGCCGCCCGGTGACAGCTACTTAATGGCGGGGAAGGCGACGGGTCGGCTTATTCCCGGCCAGGAGGAGCTGTTGCAACATAAGGTCCTCTGCCGTCGAGGAATTTACGCCGACGCCTCCCTCATCCGAGGGAGGAGGACGAGGACGACGGCGACGCCCGCTCACGCAGGCCGAGACCGAGACCGCCTATGACGCGTTGGATCGGCTGGACCGAAGAGGTCCGGACCGACCGAGAGTCCCGGAATTTCCGAGGTCGGTGCGGGAGGTGTCGGCCGGAACCGCACACCTTTCGCCTCGGATGGTCCATCCGGGGCCCGAACCGGAGGCACAGGCGAGCCCATGGATCCTCAACTCCTCCCGGGGAACCGGGAGAGGGGAATCTCGGCTGCTAAAGGCGACAGCCCGTCAATGGGTCGAGAAAATCTGACTTCATCGGTGGGAGTCTCGGTCAACTGACCCGGCGGGGACACCGTGAGGCCAGTGGTCAAGCCGACGGTCGACCGGCCGGACGGTCGACGGCCCGGAGGGACCTTTCCGCTCCCAAGAGCGTCGACGGAGGGATTCTACCCTGTCCCTCTTTTGGACCGAGAATAAGGTCCAGCAGGCGAGGCCCTTCTCCTTTAGTGGAGGAGCAGACAAAGCTCCTTAAAAGAAGCCGTGTGGGAAGAACCCAGAAGGCGGGATAAATGCGCGGCCGAGGAAGATACGCCCGCCGCCTCCTCTTGAGGCGACCATCCGCCGAGCTGATCCGCCGAAAGCCCGCCTGACACCGCCAACCGGGCTTCCTTGGACTTCACCGAGGGAACGCCTCGGACGCCCAGTTGCATCGGGCAGCACGGCCTCGAGGACGAGAGGCCGAGAAAGATGAGCACAGGTCGCAAGCCCGCGGGTCGCGCTCAAGGCCTAAGCAGTAGACACACGTGGAGTGTGGATCCGTCGAGACATCTTCTGCCGCATGGGCATCTCCAAACCGAGTCGATTTGTCCATCGGGCCGCGAGGGATAGAAGACTGAAGTCTTTTGCAAAATTTATTTTAAACCGCAAACGAGAGTAGCAGAACTAGTCACAAACGCAGAGTTGCTACAGGAAACCTTGAGCTTCCAAGCGGTAAGGAAGATCTGGCGCCATGGGGCGGAGCCGAGAGTTATACCAATTCGGTGGGTGGGAGGAGCAAGCTTGAAGACCTTCCGGCAAGATTTAAAGCGGCAAGGATACCTGCCAATGAGTGTGGATGAACACCATATCCATGTCCCTAGAAATGCAGTTTCATAGCATTTGAAAACTGTAATCAAAGCCTCTCTTGATTCAAAAACCCCACTCTGTAAAAATCCTAAAATAGCTGCTTATGTGCTCTCTCGAGGTTAGTGTCTCCAAATGTTTAGGGATTACTAATACCGTGGCAAGAATGGACCCCATTCTTTAGCCAGGGCATATTTAAAACTCAAGAAATTAGTACTGTATTAATCTTTGATCTTTGCTGAGAGCGCTCTTCTCAGCACACGTAACGTCCCCAAAATGGCTTCCTTTTGAAGTTCATAAGGTGTCACAAGTATTGGTAGCATATTTAAATGTGCCTGAAAGTTCTTTCTGATTAGTCCCATTGCTCCAAGCACTACTGGAACAATCTGTGTGTCCTTATTCCACATCAGTTTGGTTTCTGACTGCATATCTTGGTATTTCATGATTTTGTCTCTCTCTGTAAGCAGCACACTGTAGTCACTAGGGGTGGCTATTTCAATCAGCAATGCTACCTTTGTTCTCTTTTCTTGTATTACAATATCGGGTTTTCTTGCTTCCACTTTCTTGGCTGTTGGTATTGGGTGATCCCATGTGATCATTACTTCTTCATTCTCTGTGATTCTTTGTGGTTCATGTTTCCAGTGTCTCTCTGCTACCAGTATGTTATAGTGTTTGCACAGTTTCCAGTGGATCAATGTGGAAAGAGATTCCCAGCTCTGCAGTTCTATGCAGACACACACACACACACACACACACGTTTAACATGCAGTACCGTACATGTTTGTTTTAGATGCAAAACCATAAAAATCGTTATGAAACTTATGTATTATTTACACAACTACAGAAGGTATATGTTGTTTGGAAGTTGACACAGTGAAATGTAAATAGTACGGTACACATCACAGCTGCACTCTGCTCTGCAGCAACCAGCAACACACAAAGTTCATTCAAATTATCCTCCAAGTGTTCCAGAAACCAAAAAATAAATACCTGGTGCTCCACTAAGTAGTCTATCCCTCAAAGAACTGAGGTGGCCCCATGTCATCAGGGTAATGTAGCCCCCAAATGCTGACTGCCTCACCACTTAGTGTACAGGTTGCTGACCACCAGATGAGTGCAACATTTATTTTATTTATTTATTGAATGGAATCAGAATTACAACTCTTTGAGTCAGAGACTCCTTTACAAAGGCTCTACATCAGAAACAAGTAGCAACAAGTTCAGCAGACAATAAGTAATAAAGTACACAGGCAGGATTTGGAACAGAAAAAACAAAGGATGTAAATAAACGGCATGCAAGGCATGATACAGGCAGTTCAGGCAAACAGGACGATACAGGCCATGCAAGGCTGGGCTCAGTGTTAAGGAAACTTAAATATGAAAACATTTAGTCACAAACTAAGACCTCAATGCAGTCAACAGGACCCTGTCGAGTAAGTAGGAGAGAATGAGGGGACGGGAGTGGGTGGAGGCTAGTGGCAATCACAGAGACTGGTGGAAAGTAGGTACTCCTTGAGGTACCTTTTGAGGGGGCCTAGTTTGGTGCCACAGGAGACATTGGCCAGTAGGGCATCAAGCCAGGAGGCAGCTCTGTACATAAATACTCTCTGACCCTGGTCTGTCCTGCAGAAAGGGACAGTAAGGTACGACCCTGTGGTAGATCCTGGTGGACCGAGAGGAGGAGGCAGGGGTTAGGAGGTGAGAGAGTCCCGGGAGTGCGAGTCCTAAGGTGATCTTTTTGGTGAGGAGACAGGCCTGGTATCTAGTCTGCCTTCTAGATTGAGTCAGCTTGTTTGTTGGTAGAGGTCACAGGTGTGGGTCCAAGTACTGCAACCAATCACAAGACAACAAGCTTTGTTCAGGGACATTTGTACCCTAAGAAAAGCAGTGATGAAGTTGAGCCATAGATCACCAGCTCATAATCGACAAGTGATAGGGCAGAGCTCAAGACTGCGAGATGGAGGACTTCAGGAGGCATGCACTTGCAGTGTCTGTAGAGAAGACCTAGTCTGGAGTTGATGACTATGCTAACTAGGTTAATGTGTTCAGTGTAGGAGAGGGAAGGATCAAGTGTGACACAGGTCCCTATAAAAGGATACATCCTCAGAGTCTTGAGGTCTGTGGTGTCCCTTCCTCAAATCTGCAGATCCCAATCCCAGTCCCACTTTAATCTTTTACACAGTTCCCTGACATACTGAAATGTCCTCTTCACCCAAACTGCAACTGCTGACTGACTGTAGGGTCACATGCAGAGCGCAGCCTCAATCTAATGCAAGCTGTGCTCTACACGTGATCCAGCAGTCAGTTCAGTCAGCAGTTGCAGTTTGGGTAAGGTGGATGTTTGGCAGTTCAGGGCACCATGTAAAGGATTCAATACGGGATCGGGACTGGGATCTTCAAGAAGGGGACACCATAATCCTCAAGAATCGGAGGATGTATCCTTTTTAGTGGCCTCAGGAGTCCTGACCCGTGT
Organism: Neoceratodus forsteri; assembly: GCA_016271365.2. NCBI lineage: Eukaryota > Metazoa > Chordata > Ceratodontiformes > Ceratodontidae > Neoceratodus > Neoceratodus forsteri. The sequence continues at coordinate 785,567,953 of CM028133.1, forward strand.
CACACTCAGGGTGTGATCTGGAGGGGCAGTCAGCCTGGGGAGATGCAATCTAGTTATCATGGTCATGACTGGAGGACAGACTTCACTCACTGGATCATCAGGTATTGCTAAGGGATTGCAGCAGATTCATCTCGGACACATAGGGCAGCCAGCAATTGGTACACTTAATGGTGAGGCAGCTGGCATTCAGGGGGGCACTTTACCCAGACGATATGGGGCCAGCTCAGTTCTTTGAGGGACAGTTAATCACTGGGCCACCATGTATTTAGTTTTTTTTCCCAATCTGAATGAAATGTGTGTGTTACTACAGAACAGAGTGCAGCTCTGATCTGCATGTCAACTTCCAAAGCATCACTTAATTTGTGTATAATACACAAGTGATGATTTTTATGGTGTTTGAATTTAAAACAAGCACATGTGGAATATTAAGCGTGTGTGTGTGTGTGTGTGTGTGTGTGTATCTATGTGTACTATATATAGAAATATAAATTCTTAGCAAAAAACTGGGTTGATGTACCAGTTAGGGTTCAGATTACAATAATAAAAGTAGGGAAATGTGGTGTTACGGTTTCCAACCCTAACACCCCACCCCTACCCTCCAAGACTCAAAAGGAAAAAAAAAAACTTACAGTTTTGGCTGTCCTGAGTCTTGGCAAATCAGGGGTGGGGTCTTCCTTGGGGTTCTCAACCCTAACGCTCACACCATTCTGATATAGCCTTTAAATATACAGAAATGTGTCTCCCCACATGCTGCCAACAACCTGTAGGCCCTGCCTGAAGAATACAGATCACATCTCACCTTATTTGGTCATGTAACAGGGTAAGCGTTATGGTTAAGAACCCCAAAGAAGACCCCACCCCTGATTCGCCAAGACTCAGGAGAGCTCAAACCGTAATGTTTTTTCCTTTTGATGCTTGGAGGGTGGGGTGTTAGGGCTGGAAACCCTAACACCACATTTCCCTACTTTTGTCACTTTAATCTGAACCCTAACTGGTGCAGTAATGCAGTTTTTTTTGCAAATAATTTCCTTACATTTTGAAATAGCAGAATTGCTTCATGCAGAGAGCGACATAGACAGGAGAGTGGTTCTAGGCTGTGGGACATGTTTGGGTGACTGAGGGTGTGCAGGGGGGATAGGGGGTGAAGCGGAGTGGAAGGCCAGGGTGGGGTGGGTCAGATGGGGGAGAGACGATTTTCCATTGGTTAACTGCCTTTGAATTTTTTGGAGGTCTTTTTATGCCGGTTATTCAGCACATGTAATAAATTACATACACACCCATGTACATTCCAGTTGTTGATGAATGAATCAATGGAAACTCAGATCACAAAATGGCTGCATCAAGGTCTGCATGTAAACATGCCGAACGGCAGCAGCAGCAGCAACAAAAGCAAGCAGCTATGCCTTCCTCACCTTGTTTCTTCACTCAGCAATGGGGGAAGCACAGGAACAATCTCTAGGATCAGTGAGGAAGTGACCCAGGAATCGGGTAAAAACAATCACAAATACAACTAATCTATTTAGAGCCTGGAGTGGAGTGAAAGATTTTCCGGCTGTCGTCTAGGAATGGTGGTCGTTTTGGGAATACACAGTAGGAGCTAGGTGCCCAAGTCAGTCCTCCCCTGCCAGCAGGAGCCAGGGAGAAATGCAGACAATTTGGAATGAAATGGATCCAAGGTCAGTCCCCCCTCACAGGCAGGACCCAGGATTGGCAGTTGTGAAAAACAGCAATGGATACCGAGTCTCCCCCCCCCCCCACACACACACACTTCTCTAGCTGACAGGAGCTCCTAGCTCAATGAACCTTGTTTGGTTTGTACTGTAAAAGACTCCCATCTAGTTTGCTCTCTTTGACAGTGGCTATCCTTCTAGGAAGAGTCTCCCATCTGACTTCCCGTCCCAACAAGCTCCTTTATCTGTTTGATGTTAGAGTGTGCTGAGAGGCTGCACTGCTGCTGTTGAAGTCTAAAATGAAACATCGGCAACTGGCATCAATACTCCCTCACATATTTTACAAAAGCTACATTTAAATCTTCACCTATCTATACTGTTTGCCAGAACCCTTAGGACTGGGTGTTCTCATTGCTTTGCCTTTTATTTTGTCTTCTACAGATTAATACTGAAGTGGCTCACCATCTGCCAACTCCATTTAAATTTCATTTGTGAAGCGATTCCTTCTGCAGCTCTTTTACCCTTTGATGTATGCACTGGATGGTATTTCGACTTTTAACAGACTGCAATGAATATTATGAAGTCCTTTGGTTAAAATTTCAGTAAAGAGATGACAGGTTCTGATGAATTGGGATGACAACATATGGTGCAGAGGAGGAGGTGACAACAAGATAATCAGACGTTTTAATTTCAGCACATGTACGGTTTATCTTGCCTGATCCTCCTATAATTTTTTTTTTTTTTTTACACAGTGAACATACCTGGTGTTCTAATGGGATTAAAAAATGTCCAGTCCGCTCTCTCTCTCTCTCTCTGCATTCTGTGGAAGTGTCTTGCACCAACAACAAAACAGCATCTCCTCTGGGCCAGAGCTCTCTCCCCACCCCCAACCCCAACACACACCCGTGGCTGACTGAGGAACAATACTGCCTCTGTCTTGCCAACTCAGTAAAAGACTCCACACAGATATGGGACTGGCGTCACTGTCTTGCACTTTAAGAACAGCATCTCCTCCGGCCGCCCGTCCCCCAAAGCAGCTTATGCAAGGTTAGGGGTGGCATCAGATAAAACAGAAGGGCTTGCCAACTCAGTAAAATTTTAAGAAACAGATGCATAAAGGAGATTAGGAGAGCAAAATCAAACTATTATACTGAACAATTCTCAGATTCAACTAGAAATCCCAAGAGGATATAGACGGACAATAACTCTCTGAAAGGAGGGGGGAAATCGTCCACTTTGCCAAAAACTTTAAATTATAAAAATAAATCTGTACATAGTGATCTAGATCAGGTAGAAGTACTTAATTTTTTTCTCAGAGGTTGGTCAGACATTTCAAAGGGAACATCCAGGTTTAATTTCTCCCGTTAGATACAAATGTTTCAGGTTTACTTAACAGACCGAAATCTTCATTTAGAGTAATCAAAGAATCTGATGTGTTAAAAGAACTTTCCGGATTGGATACGAGTAAAGGGTCAGGCTGCGATAGTATCACTGTTTTTTCTCAAATACTGTCACAACAGATTGCTTATTTGTTTAATTTCTCATTACAAACTACATACTGTATTTATCGGATGACTGGAAAACTGCAAACATTATCCCTATTTTTAAAGGGAGGTGAACCTTCTGAACCAAATTCATATCATCATCCCATTTCGATTTTGACTGTTTGTACAAAGATTTTCTAGAGGTTGTTACATGTACAACTCTCTGATTATTTTACTAAATATAATCTCACATTTACAATCGGGATTTAAAAAAGGTCACAATACTGCTTATGTCATATCAAAGGTTACTGATGATGTCTTTACATCTTTTGACAAAGGACACAGTATACCATTGCTTTTTTTAGATTTGTCGAAAGCATTCGACACTGTTGATCACACTATTTTACTTAACAAATTAAAAGCATCTGGTATAGGTATGTCTGCTCTATTTTGATTTCACTCACATCTTACAGCACGGTTTCAGTGGGTTAAAGTGGGGGAGATTCGTTCGGGTATGGCAAGAATCCGTATGGGGGTCCCACAAGGATCTGTGTTGGGTCCCCTCCTGTTCTTGCTCTATATCTCCCAACCCACTGTTCCACTAATATGAGTATTTATTTGTACGCTGATTACACGATCATGTACACTCAGCAAGATATTGATTTGGCACTTGATATTTTACAAAAAGATTTTCTTCATGTACAGAAGGCCCTTTTAGACCTGCGACTGTTACTGAATAAAAATAAAACACAGTGCTGAATTTTTGCTAAAAAGACCCAGAACGCACCTGATCAAACAATAAAATCTATTTCAGGAACAGATATTACCAGGGTACACTCGTATAAGAATCTGGGTCTGATTTTAGTCAAGCAATTAACTTTTACATTGCACACACAAAATTTATCTACGAAACTAAAACAGCCATTGGGGTTCTTTTACAAAAAGAGAATGCACTTTAATATTCAGCTTAGAAAATTATTGGTTACTTCATTATTTCTGCCAATTTTGGATTATGGAGATTGCATTTACATGAAAACTGTAAGTTCAATTTTGCATTCACTGGACCCATTAATATACAGTGCATTAAGGTTTGTGACTGGATTACCTTATAGAACTCTCCAATGTTTATTATACTCAAGCGCAGGATGTCCTCCTTTTACAGAACGTAGAGATTTTCATTGGTATATAGACATAGAAACATAGACTTTGACGGCAGATAAGGACTACTTGGCCCACCCAGTCTGTCCATTTCCCTACCTATTGGATAAGCTGCAGATTCTAGTTAACCAACAGCCTACTTCCTGCAACCCCTCACTATAATTGCCTTATGTCTGTCCCATGCATGTCTGAATTCCCCCACTGTTTTAGACCCCATAACCTCTCCAGGAAGGCGGTTCCATGCGTCCACCACTCTCCCGTGAAAATAATTTCCTCACATTACCCACGAGCCGTCCTCCTCCAACTTTAAATTGTGCCCCTTGTTCTTACAATATCTCATTTCTGAAAGATGCTACCCTCCTGGACTTTGTTGAATCCCTTGAGGTACTTAAAAGTTTCTATCATGTCCCCCCTCTCCCTCCTTTCATCAAGGGCATACATATTAAGCTCTCTCAGTCTCTCTTCATATGGTTTCTGATGTAGACCCTTCACCATTTTAGTTGCCCTCCTCTGGACTGCTTCCATCCTGTCTATGTCCTTGCGTAGATGAGGTCTCCAAAACTGCATGCAGTACTCTAGATGGGGTCTCACCAACTGTCTGTATAGAGGGATAACCACTTCCCTTTTTCTACTTGTGATGCCCCTCCCTCTGCATCCCAGTATCCCCCTGGCTCTCCTTACTGACTTCTCACATTGCTTACCCACCTTTAAGTCATCTGATATGACTACACCCAGATCCCTTTCCATTATTGTTGTCGTTAGTACCTCCCCTGCTATTGTGTACTCTTCTCCTGGATTTTTATTTCCCAGGTGCATTACTTTGCACTTCTTTGCATTGAATCTAAGTTGCCATATGTCTGACCATTCCTCCAACCTTGCCAAATCCCTTCTCATCCTTTCTAACCCCTCCTTGTGTATCAACTCTGTTACAGATCTTTGTGTCATCTGCAAAGAGGCATACCGTTCCTTTCAGACCCTCTGCAATGTCACCTATAAAGATGTTAAAGAGGACTGGACCCAGTACTGAGCCCTGAGGTACTCCACTAGTAACCCCCCTTTCTTCAGAATGTGTTCCATTCACTATTACCTTCTGTGTCCTGTTGTGCGGCCAGTTTGCTACCCAGGCTACCACCCTGGGAACCACTCCCAGGCTGGCTAACTTGATTATTAATCTTTTGTGCGGGATTGTGTCAAATGCCTTGCTAAAGTCTAGGCAGGCCATATCCACAGCCCCTCCCTGGTCTATTACTTTGGTCACCCAGTCAAAGAAATTGATTAGATTCATCTGACATGACCTTCCTGCTGTGAATCCATGCTGCTTTGGGTCCTGTGCCCCGCTGGCCTCCAGATACTCAACGATTCTTTCTTTCAGAAGTGTTTCCATCATTTTCCCCACCACTGAGTTCAAACTAACAAGTCTGTAGTTTCCTGCTTCTGCCTTGCTCCCACTTTTGTGAAGGGGAATCACATCTGCCCTCCTCCAGTCCTCAGGTACCACCCCATCTTTCCATGATTTGTTAAAAAGTGTGGTTAGTGGTGTCACTAGGTCCTCCCTTAGCTCTTTTAGGATTCTAGGGTGAATCCCGTCAGGCCCCATTGCTTTGTCCACCTTGAGTTTTAGGAGTTCTTTCAGTACTCTTTCTTCTGTAAATGGACTAGCGTCAACCCCACTATCCAGAGTGCTTCTACTGTTTGGTTTAGGTAACTCCTCCTCTTCTTCTTTTGTGAATACTGAGCAAAAGTATTCATTCAGTATCTCTGCCTTTTAACTGTCTCCCTCTGCCCACCTCCCCTCTCCTTTATTAATCTTCACTATCCCTCCCTTAACCTTTCTATGCTCCCTAATGTACCCATAAAAGGTTTTATCCCCCTTCTTAACTGAGTTGGCTATCTTTTCCTCAGTTTGGGCCTTTGCTGTTCTGACTGCCTTCCCCACTTCTTTCTGCTTTAATTGATACAGTTCCCTGTCGTGCTCCGTCTGTGATTCCTTTTACTTTCTGAAAGCAGCCTTTTTCTCCTGAACCTTCCCTGACACCTCTTTTGAGAACCATACTGTTTATTTATTCCGCTTTGTTTTCTTTATTTGTTTCACATAAAGGCTTGTTGCCTCCATGATGGCAGTTTTGATTTTTCTCCATTGTTCTTCCACCCCTCCTTTCTGGCCATCTGACAATGCATTCCTCAGGTATTCGCCCATTATGCCAAAGTCAGCCCTTCTAAAGTCCAGTATCCTTGTCTTTGTATGGCTTGTCTCCATGGTTGTGTTTATTGTGAGGCACACTGTGCAGTGGTTGCTTGTTCCCAGATGTCTACTGACTTCTAAATTTGTGATCCTCTCTCCATTTGAGAGTACCAGGTCTAATATTGCTTCCTCCCGAGTGGGTTCCACCACTAGCTGTCCAAGGCATGCCCTCTGTAGGGCATCGAGAATGACCCTGCTCTTGGATGTGGCTGAAGTCCATGTTGCCCAGTTAACATCTGGCATATTCAGGTCCCCCATCAACAGTATCTCCCTTTTTCAGCTATTTTGAGAATGCCCTCTATAATTTTCTTGTCCATTTCCTCCCCTTGAGACAGGGGTCTGTATACAACCCCTCTGCGGATTGTGATGCCATTCCCTGTTTCCAAGGTGACCCAGAGTTCCTCTTGTCCTCCCCCTTTACTTTTTAGTTCTGTAGCTTTGATCCCTTCCCTTATGCAGAGAGCTACTCCACCTCCCCTTTTACCCTCCCTGTCCCTTCTGTAGATTGTGTACCCTGGTATGTTGACATCTCAGTCATGGTTCTCCGTGTACCATGTTTCTGTGACTGCCACAATATCCAAGTGTTCCTCTTCCACCAGCGCTACTAGCTCAGGAAGCTTGTTTCCTAGACTACAGGCATTGGTACTCACTGCTACTCAATTGGCATTGGTACTCAATTAGGGTCCTGGCAAACTATAATTCACTGGTTACAGTTTTGAGAACTGCTGTCAGTAACATGGACACTTGTAATAGGCATTAATTTCTGTCTTAAAGCTCTAAACTCGTAGATTTCTTTGTATTTACCGTTTGCCTATGATATATATTGTATACTGTCTGTTACTTGTACCAAGTCTATGGCTGCCTAAGAAAACAGACATTAATTGTCCATAGCCTCTCATATTACAATAAAAATGAAATGAAAAGCAGAGCAAACTGTGGATGGCAGCCAAGTTAACTTTTAGTATTATCCATAAGACCAGCATTCAGGCTTTGGGTCACCGCTACACCGGGAACTCTCGAGGGGCACTAAACGCGCTTCCTTAGAAGCAGGATCAGCGGCTCCAGAAGCCACTTACTAAGTGCTCACTGATCTCTGGACTTTGGCTTTTCGCCCATGACTACAGACAACAGCAGGGCAGCAGAAAGAAGCTGTTAGTACAGCAGCTCAGAGGAACAGAGGAATCCCCAGGAGAGTTTTCGAATCTTGCTCCTTCCTTCCTTTCTCTCTCTCTCTCTCTCTCTCTCTCTCTCTCTCCCCCTCCCTCAGATGTTTTTGTTTTCTATCCAGCACCAGCAGGCCTCTATTGCTCGTTTCCCACAGGCCTAATTAGAAGGGATTATCTCCTTACCAGGGGCAGCGGCTTGGTACAGCTGTGTGAGTTGATTGTTTCTCACTGGCAGTGGATAGAGACAGATAGAGAGAAAGACTTAACTAAACTTAACTGGCTAAAAATCTGGTGTAAAGAGAAAGGACATCATTATATAGGGGACTAGCACACCTTCTGGGAGAGGGAGTTTTTTGCCTTCGACGGCCTACACCTCACAAGGCAGGGAACTCAAGCGCTCAGTCAGAAGTCGGCGTCCATATCTCTCAGTTAAACTAGCAGAGGGGAGGAAGCAGCCCATCGCATCAGAGAAATATTCACCCCCTCTCCCCCACCTCTCAGCTAAATGCATGCCTCAGCTTAACCTTAGATCAGAAGGATGATCCACCAAGAAAAAGCAGTGGGGGTATGAAACACAAACATTATAAATTGAAACTGCATAACCAGACCTTACAAAGGCAGACCCAGGGATGGCAGACAAGAAAAAATTACTCACCTTAGTAATGTTGTTTCTTCTAATGGAGTCTTGCTGTATTCTGACAATAGCAGTGAGTCCCAACCTTCGAACTGCCCCGGAGATGAAAGAGTTAACTTTCCATGCCAGGCATGGAACGCTGAGCTCGAGCTCGGTTGAGACTCTGTCTGTTGCTGTTTGAACTCAAACCGTCAGATCTTTACGAGCTAAACTCACTGAGGTCTTGTGTGGAAGCTGTAAACCTACACTAGCCAACTGGCTATTAACATAACAACAAATTTTTTGGTCCAAAAACAAAGACTCAAGTCAGGAGACCCAAAAAATGAAATAACACAACACCCACTCACCCAAGAAAGGGTGATAAAAAAGGTGGGGCACCTCCAGAGTGCCAACACTGCTCCTGCCCACCCACATCCCAAAAACAGAGGTTCTGAGAGGGGAAGGTCAGAATACAGCAAGACTCCATTAGAAGAAACAACATTACTAAGGTGAGTAATTTTTCTTCAAACAACATGAAGTCTTGCTGTATTCTGACAATAGCAGATTACCAAGCAGTACCTTCATGCAGGAGGGACAGAACCTACTTAGGAAATAGGCTCTGAAGCACAGCTGTGCCAAACCGAGCATCACTCCTAGCCTGGATATCCAGGGAGTAATGCTTGGTAAAAGTGTGAACTGTTTTCCAGGTAGCTGCTTGACATATCTCTAAGATAGGAATATCCCTGGCAGCAGCCAGGGAAGCAGCTGTACCTCTGGTAGAGTGAGCCCTCAGGCCTGAGGGTGGAACCTTACCTAATTTTTCATAGCAAAATTGGATGCAAGAGACAATCCACCTGGCAATGGATCTTTTAGTGGCAGGTTTTCCTTTACCAACCTCACCATAAGTGAGGAACAGTTGGAGGGAGTCAAACCCATGACCCTTGGCGTGCTCTATATAGTAGCTAAGGGCTCTTTTTCATCTAGATTGTGTAGCCTCTCACCAGAGGAGGAATGGTCAGTGAAGTACACAGAAAGAGACATAGACTGGTTAAGGTGGAAGTCTGAAACCACCTTAGGCAAAAACTTCCTGTTAGTCCTGAGGACCATATCCCTATGGAAGGAAATAAAGTCAGGCTCCACTGACAGGGCTTGTAGCTCACTTATCGTCCTGGCAGAAGTGATGGCCACCAGAAACACAGTTTTCCAAGTCAAGTACTTAAGCTCTGCTGAGGACAAAGGCTCAAAAGGGGGTTGCATAAGCTGAGCAATGCAAACGTTAAGATCCCAAGCAGGGGCAGGATCCCTGAATGGAGGATTGGTATGAAGCAATCCCTTGAGAAAACAGGGTGAGCTGAAAGAGAAGAGGGCTTACCTGCTGAAATGAAAGCAGAAACAGCTGCCAGATGCACTCTTAGTGTAGCTGTTCTGAGTCCCAAGCTATTCAGATGGACCATATAGTCAAGGACTGTGGGCAGATCAGCAGACTCTGGGGAAATATGCTTCCCAGAGCACCATATGGAAAATCTTTTCCACTTGGAATTATAAGTAGTTCTGGTGGAAGGCTTCCTAGAAGCCTTTAGAATATCCATAACACCTTGGGAGAGGTGTAAATCAGCAAACTCTAACTCTTCAAGAGCCAGGCCTCGAGATTGAGAGATTTGAGATTCGGGTACCAAACCCTCCCCTGAGCACAGGTTAACAGGTTGTAATTCCTGGGAAGAGCCAGGGGAAGATGGACTGTTGAGGACAATAGGAGAGGATACCAGGGCTGTGTGGCCCAGTCTGGAGCAATCAGGATCACTTTGCAGGGTTGAGACCTGATTTTGACTAGCACTTTGAACAGGAGAGGGAACGGGGGGAAGCATACAGGAACTTCCCTTCCCAATTGAGAACTAATGCATCCAGGGGGACTGAGCCCAACATTGGGGGCCTGCGGCAAAAAAAGGGGAAGTTGGTGATTGTCTGGGGCTGCAAAAAAAACTATCTGTGCAGTGCCCCATCTGGAGAATACCACCTCCAAGACCAGGGGATCCAGCCACCATTCGTGATGGCCCTGAGATATCCCGCTGAGGGCATCTGCCAGGACATTGTCCTTGTCTGGGAGGTGTACTGCTGTGAGGGAGGTGTTCAGGGAATAAGCCAGAGACCACAACTTCATTGCTTCTGTGCACAAGGCCGTAGACCGAGTGCCTCCTTGCTTGTTGATGTACCACATTGTGGTGGTATTGTCTGTTCTGATCTGAATAACTTTGTTCTGAACAGACTTGGAAAACTTGAAGTGCTAGAAATACTGCTATGAGTTCCAACAGATTGATGTGAAGCAGAGATTCCTGAGGGGACCACAACCCCTGGGTGGTCAGGTCGCCCAAGTGAGCCCCCCAACCCAAGAGGGAGGCATCTGTAGTAAGGATTAAAGAGTGAGACTGAGTGACAAGGGGAACTCCTTGTCTCAGATTGTTCTGATCTTGCCACCACTGCAAGGCCTGGATCAGGGTTCGAGTCACTGGGATCAGTTTGGTCAGAGGGTCCTTTTTCTGAGATCAAAAGGCTCTCAAATGGAACTGAATGTCCCTCATCTGAAATCTTGCTCCTTGCACTACTGCTGTAGAAGCAGCCATGTGCCCCAGGAGCTGCAGAAAATGCCTTGCTGGTCGAGACACCTGCAGGGTGAATGAGGAGGCCAGAATGATAAGGGTCCTTGCCCTGTCCAGGGGAAGGAAGGAAGGCTCAGGCCCTTTCTGTATCTAGCTCTGCACCTATGAAGGTGAGGAGCTGAACAGGCTCTAGAACTGACTTTGAAAGATTCAGAAGGAAACCCAGAGAGGTGAGCAGTTGCTGAGTTATCTGTAGATGTAACTTGACTTGGTCTGGGGACTGGCCTACTATGAGCCAGTTGTCCAGGTATGGGAAGATGGCAATCCTTTGCCTTCTTAAAGAAGCAACTACTACTGCCAGGCATTTTGTGAACACTCTTGGAGCAGAGGTCAGACCGAAGGGCATTGCTCTGAACTGGTAATGGCCTGAGGGCAGCTCAAACCTTCTTCTGATGAGAATATGGAAATAGGCATCCTTGAGGTCCAGGGAAACTAGCCAGTCCCCTGGCCTTACAGAGGGCAGAATTATTCCCAGAGTCACCATTTTAAATTTTGGCTTTAAAAGGTGCTTGTTTAAATATCTGAGATCCAGGATGGGCCGCCATTCTCCTGTCTTTTTTGGGGTAAGGAAGTACCTGGAGTACAATCCTTTGCCCTGGTGTAGGGGTGGAACCAGTTCCACAGCTCTGAGAGCCAGGAGGGAAGAGATCTCTGCCTCTAGGGCAAGTGCCTCTGATGGATTTGCAGGTGGAAAAGATCTGGTTCTCAGCTTTGGAAATTTTTTGAAGCTGAGAACCAGTCCCTGGCTTACTACTTCCAGGACCCACTTGTCTGATGTTAGAGACTTCCAGTCCTGGACAAAGTAAGCCAGCCTGCCCCCTACAGGTGGTGGAGAATCAGCCCTGGCAAACCCATCAGGGTGCCTGTTTGGCAGGGGGTTTTGGCTGAGGGGTGGAAGCAGGTCTGCTTGTACCCCTTCTGCCTCTCCCTCTAAAGAACCCCCTCTAAGCATAGGAAGAAGAGGAGGCCTGGGCTTGGTAGAAAGGCATGTGAAAAGGTCTGCCCCTGCCCCTGGGATGCTGCCTTTGAGGAGTGGCCTGCCTTTCCTTGGCCTGGGCACTCCTATAGGTGGTCCTATATTTGTCCATTTTCTTCATGTAATTCTGTTTGCTCCCCAAACAGAGAATTACCCACAACAGGAAAATCCATGGCCTTAGTCTGGGTATCCTGTGATAGGCTAATACATCTGAGCCAAGCCATTCTACGAAGTGCCACAGATGTAGCCATGACTCTAGATGACACATCATTGGAGTCCACTGCAGCATGGAATTGCACCTTGGATGCCTCAATACCATCAGCAGCCACCTGCTCCAGCTCCTTGGCATGCTGGCCAGGGACCTGTTTTGCTAAAGCCATGACAGTGTCCCATCTGGATTTCTGATACCTAGCAGTATAAGCCATATAGTTGGCCTGTCTGAGTCCCAAGGATGCTGCCATGTACTGTTTCTTTGCCATGGCATCAATCCTCTTGGAGTCCTTGTCTGGGGGGTGTGAAGCCATGGGAATATTTGCCTTATCACAGGCTGCAGCCTGCACTACCCCAACACGGCTGCACTGTTGTGCAAGGAAATCCATATCTGAGCCTGACAATCTATACCTCTTGTCCATTCTTTTATCCACAGGAGGTATGGTGTTAGGAGTCTTTAAAATCTTAAATGTCTGTTTCCCAAAAGATTTGTGTAAGGGAATAGACAGCCTCCTAGACTCTGGGATATCCATCATTTCCACATAGTCAGGCTCCTCCTGGTCATCCACAGCTTCTTCCATAGGAAGCTGGAGGGTTTCAGCCACTTTTTTATAAAACATGAAATGGGAGGGGGACTCAGAAAGCCTAGGAGGAGACACTCCTGAAGGTCTGTCTGGGGAGATGTCCGGGTCAACTGGCACATCCAGACTTTCAAAACCACATTCACTTTCCTCATACTCCTCTTCCTCCTCCTCCGGTTCATAATATTCCTCTAAATCATAATCTTGAACTGGTGGAACCAGCCGAACTGAGCGCCTTGATGGTGCCGGTTCGGTCGGAACCAGGAAAGCGGCTGCACAATTTTTATCGCTTTGGCTATTTCTTCAGCGGTTGGAGAAGAAAGTTTTGGATCTACACCAGCTGATTTTTGCTTTCTTGTTCTCTTAGCTGGAACCGACTCCTCAGAATCGGATCTCCTTTTGCCTGAAGAAGTCTCGCCCTGGTCAGAGGGCACTCCTTCTGGTTCGGTTTGAACCGAACCGGGCTGGCCATCTGGTTCAGCGGACTTTTTGGCCTCCCTTTCCCTGATCCTACCAACTCTTTTTTCTAGGGTAGCTGCAGGAAAATTTTTACAAATCTGGCAGTCTGCATTGAGGTGGTCAAACCCCAGCCAATAAATACAGGTGGTGTGGGGATCAGCCTTAGCAAAGACTTCCCCACACACACTGCAGTGTTGAAACCCAGTGGGCCCGGTTTTTCTTTTGGGTTTCTCAGACATTATGCCAGTCCTAACCAAACTTACCCTTTTAATGGCAATCATTAGGCAAGACCTCTTATCGGTTCCTGACCGTGTCACGGGTTGTGGAAAAAACCGTAATAAAATCCGCTTTTTTTTTAGAACTGATAAGAACCGGTAACAACACTCTAAAAGTACAGATAAAGATTTTTTAGTAACTTGATCGGTTCAAACCGAACCGATGAACTGTTTACAAGTTCCACACAGAGCAGAAAATAATATAAACCTATCTAGTACTCACAAATACCACAGACAGAGACTGAACCGACAGGTTGAGGTTTAAATTCAGTCGAAAACCGAGAAAAACGGTACTTTAACCGACAAATTGAACTGAGCAGAAGGACAAATCTCCGGAGCGACTGTTCAGTGCGGCGGAGTAAAGAATCTGACGGTTTGAGTTCAAACAGCAACAGACAGAGTCTCAACCAAGCTCGAGCTCAGCGTTCCATGCCTGGCATGGAAAGTTAACTCTTTCATCTCCGGGGCAGTTTGAAGGTTGGGACTCACTGCTATTGTCAGAATACAGCAAGACTTCATGTTGTTTGAATGTGCATTAATGCTCGTAGCCTACTGAACAAGATATCAGAGCTCACAGCTATGTTGGCAGAGACACAACTAGACTGGGTTGCAGTCACAGAAATGGTTACCACAAACCACACCTGGGATGTAGTCATATCAGGATACACATTCTTCAGGAGGACCGGAGGAAGAAATGGAGGGGGTGGGCTCTGTATCTGAGGGAGGAGATCAATGTAACAGAGATCCACGGAAAACACAGAGGCCCTGTGGTTACCCTAGGAGCTGGGGACAAGGACCCCATCAGGAGTGGGGTTATAGCAGACCCCCAACCCAGGAACTAGAAATTGACAAGGTACTCCTAGAAGCCATCTCAATGACGGTCGACAAAGGGGAGCTACTAATAGTTGGGGACTTCAATCTGACCGATGTAGATGGAACCTCATACACAGCATCCTCTGAAAGGAGTGGGGAGTTCCTGCTCACACTGAAAGGGGCAAGGCTCAACCAACTAGATAACTCACCCACTAGAGACCACGCTACCCTTGACCTAGTGCTCACAAACAGCTCAAGGGTTTCAAATGTTCAGGTGGGTGTAAACCTAGGGACCAGCGACCACAGTTTAGTCTGGCTATCAATCAGCAAGGCAGAAGAAATATTTCACACAAAAATCAAGATCCTGGATTTCCACAGGCAAACTTTCCAGAGATGAGATCAAAAATCAAATCATTACTAGCTAGGGGAAGTATGGGGGATGTGGAATATGACTGGAAGCATTTTAAGAAGGCCACAACAACAGTTACTGAACAATGTACACGTCAAATCAGTAAATCAAAAAGAAGGAGGAAACCTCTCTGGTTCACCAGAGACTTAGCAGTAATAACAAGGGATAAGAAGAGGGCCTTTAAGCAATGCAAGGTATCACAGAAGGAAGCCGACAAGGACAATTACAGAAAAAGCTCAGGGAGGCAGAAAGAGCCATTCGAAGGGCCAAAGCACGAACAGAGGAAGAAATAGCACATGGAGTTAAGAAAGGAGACAAAACCTTCTATAGGTACATGAGAGAAAAAAGGAAGAGTAAGGGGGAATAGTCAGACTAACAGCACAAGATGACCCGATGGCAGAGGATGACAATCACAAAGCAGAGGTATTAAACAAGTTCTTCTGCTCTGTTTTCACAATAGAGAACAGTGGAAAAGGTCCTCCACCAAAGCAGATGAAACACAATAACAAGGAGGCAGACATGAGCCCCTTCACAAGGAAAGAGTCCTAGAAGAGCTAAACAAACTTAAGGGTTGCTAAAGTAAAGGGGCTGGATGGAATTTACCCGAGGGTGTTGAAGGAATTAAGGGAAGAAATTGCAGCACTAGCAGAATTATTCAGATCATCACTGGAGAGCGGCACAGTACCTCAGGACTGGAGAACAGCAACAGTAGTGCTCCTGCACAAGGGAGGAAGTAAGGAGAATACTTGGACCTATCGCCCAGTCAGCCTAACCTCAATAGAGGGAAAAATGATAGAAGCACTACTAAAGGAGAAAACTGTGGAATACCTGAGGGAAAACAGATAACTAGACCCCAGGTGACATGGTTTCACTGCAGGAAGATCACGTCAGACAAACATGACATTTCTTTGACTGGGTTACCGAAACAATAGAACAGGGCAGCTCAATGGACATAGGAAACTAGAGGAGTGGTCAAAATTATGGCAGTTACGGTTTAACACCAAGAAATGCAAGGTCATCCATCTAGGAAAGCGAAACCCAGAAGTAAGGTACACACTGGATGGGCACCAATTGGAGGTAAAAAAGATGGAAAGGGACCTGTATGTACTCATCACAAATGACTTAAAAGTCGAAAACAGTGCGAAAAGGCGGCACAGAGAGCAAGTGGCATCCTAGGATGTGTAGGTAGGGGCATTACAAGCAGAAAGCAAGAGGTAATCATGCCACTGTACAGATCCTTGGTGAGGCTGCACGTGGAGTACTGTATCCAGTTCTGGAGGCCACACCTGAAAAAGGACAAAGACAGATTACAGATGGTGCAGAGAAGGGTCACTAAAATGGTACATGGGCTGCACCATGAGGCATATGAAACTAGGCTCAAGGAACTGAAGTTGTATTCACTAGAACAGAGAAGAAACAGAGGTGACATGATAGAAACATTCAAATACATCAAGGGAATAAACAAAATGGAGAACCTCTTCCAAGAAAACAAGGGAACTCGGACAAGGGGGCACAACTTGCATCTGGTGGGAGGTGAGTTCAAGAGCAACTATAGTAAGTACTTCTTCACAGAGAGGGTGATAGAGCCATGGAACAGCCTGCCAAGCACAGGTGGTGGTAGCTAAAACAGCAAGAGAATTTAAGCTACCGTGGGGCAGACAGTGTGGACAGCTTGGCTAGAACAATTAAAGGGGAGGACAGTAGCCAACCTGAGCAGACTAGATGGATCAAGGGGTCCCCATCTGCCGACACCATTCTTGTGTTCTTATATGAGCTTTGTGCATGGTTGCTTTTGGAGTGCAGGTACTGCTATTTTTCTACTGAATCTGGGTTAGCCCCCCAAACCTGCAGCTGCCCCTATTTCAGGGTTTTGTAGTTTACTGTGTGGATTTATTGAATTAGCATCAGGCTGGGAAGAAGCACACAGAGGGTAGAAGTCAATGAGAATTCACTGGGGCTAGACAGATCACTAGTGGGGTACCACATGGTTTGGTCCTAGAATGAGTTATTTCTGAGATATATATATATCAATATGTGATACAGGGGAAGGAATCCCGGGTAATATCAGTCTCTTGCAGACTATACCTAAATCAGAGGCTGGGTGGATATAATGGAGGGAATACGGGAAATACAAGTGTACCTGGGCAAACTGGAAAAGCTGTCAAAGGTATGACAGCTCATATTTAATGCCAAAATGTGTAAGGCCATACATACTGGCAAAAGAAATTGTGACTGGCCAACCCCCCCTTTGGCATTCCATAGCTCCCATGCACCCTTTCGCTCCTGGACTCTATTCTAGAGCTGCTACCTCCTGTCTCCCTGTCTTGTTACACTCTTTAATGCCCCCCCACTACCTCTCTGCTACATCCTCCTCTTTTGCTACTGCCCTTGCCTCCTCACTGCCCCACCCTCTGCCCGTTCTCCCTCAGCCACCTGCTTACCTAGTTCCCTGTCCCCCAAGCCTCCACCTCACTGCCTACCTCCTGCCACTTTCACTAGCTGCCTCCCACCTACCCAGCACTCTGTGCCCGCTCCCCCCCATTCACACTGAATCATGTATGACACCGTTACTCTGTACCCCTTTCTCCTCACCTTATTTGGCCTCTTCCCGCTCCTATATCCCCCCTGCTCATGCTTCCCCACTGTCCCGAACATCTACCAACTCACGCTCTCTCACCCCCTCCATCGTACCCTCCCTCTCGATCTCATGTACCTACCTTGGGCATCTCCAATCACTACAAAATGGCCCTCTCCCCCAAATAGCCATTGGGTACTACCCCCGTCCACCGCTACTACTGCCACGCTTTACCCACAGCTCCACCCGTTTACTTGCCCTGGTGAATCTCGGAGTTCTCTTGCCCAAAAAAATAGGTGCCAATCATGGTTATCTCACACCAGTACTCTAAAACGTATACTTCTTCTCCTGCTATTGTCGGGAGACATTCATCCCAATCCGGGACTACCCCCTACAATAAGAACAACTCAGATCAATCAACCAGGATCCCTCTCAATAATCTCACTTAACATATGCAGTCTTCTTCACAAAATTTACGCCCTTCAGACTTTTGCCTGCCAGCATAACCCAGACATACTAGCAGTCGTAGAAACCTGGCTCTCACCTTCGGTTCCTGACCATGCTATCACCCTCCCTGGGTATAATGTCTATCGGCTTGATCGAACATCAGAAAGAGGTGGTGGCTGCGCCCTGTACCTTAAGGACCCAATCCGGAGGCACCTCATCAACTTAACCCCCCAAACCACCACTGCACAGATTCTTCCTGTCAAGATCCTTCTCGATGTGCACAATAAAGCCATCACAGTTGTCATAGTCTACATTCCACCGAGAGAGCAAGGTAATGGGCTTAACACAGTCCTGGAGTTTACCAAATCTCTCTCACCTGACTCAGAAACCATCCTCCTCGGTGACTTTAATATTAACCAGCCGGCTGCAGAGGCAGGGGCATACAGGGACTTGATAGTGGCAACAAACCTTTCTCAGATGGTTCGCTCCCCAACCAGGACAAACTATAAAATGGGTACCAGCACCCTTTTGGATTGGATCATAACAAGCCATCCCGCCAGGATCACAAACACCATTGTCCTCCCTGACACACTTAGTGACCACTCCCCCGTCATCTGCTACTGGTCCAATAAATTCATCAAGTCCCCCAAAACCATTACTAGCCAAGTTCTACTTGAGGCAAGCTATCTCATCTCAAAACCTTCCTTAAATCAACAGGATTGGTCCCAATTCTCACTGCAACCAATGTGAACTGGAACACTTCATCAGGATCTTCAACGAAGCATGCAACATATTTGCAACCTCAAGAAGCGCAAGGCCAAAGCCCTATGTAACCCCTGGCTCACCGGAGACCTACTTAGATGACTAAAAGCTCGAGACCACCTTTGGGAGACTGCCAGAAACACCAGGAGACAAGTTGATACTGCTAACTATAAACATGCATGAAATGACTGCACCAAATATATCCAGGATACGAAGACCACCTATTTCCATAATGCTCTCACTAACTCATGGGCCAATGGTAGGGACTTTTGGAATAACATTAAAGAAGTCACCGGGAAGCAATCTAAATCACCCCCATCAGTACTCAGCATAAATGGTGAAACTACACTTGACCAGAAACTCATTGCTGATGCATTCAATGACACCTTCACGGACCTCAGTGCTGTACTCCCACAGGATTTTTTCGATGAGGTGGTTCCTCTTGC
The DNA here is from genome assembly GCA_016271365.2 of Neoceratodus forsteri. Classification (NCBI taxonomy): domain Eukaryota; kingdom Metazoa; phylum Chordata; order Ceratodontiformes; family Ceratodontidae; genus Neoceratodus; species Neoceratodus forsteri. The sequence continues at coordinate 785,586,893 of CM028133.1, forward strand.
CCCCCCAACCACCCTCCCTTCTACTTTAAAGCAGTAAAAATGCATCAAGTCCGCAGCTACATTACCAAAGACATTTGCAACTCCAGAGCTAGCAGTGACTCCCTCGACCTCAAACTGCTATCACTCACACTTGAAGAAGTACTCCGACCACTGACCAGGATTTTCAACCTCTCCCTCAGCCTCAGCCAATTCCCTGACTTATGGAAATCTGCCACGGTAACCCCAATTCATAAAAGAGGTGACAAAACAGCTACTGAGAATTACTGTCCAATTTCCATCCTAACTCCGCTCTCCAAGGCCCGAGAACTGATTGTGTCAGATCAGCTCACCGACTTCCTAGACAATCACAACATCCTGAGCAAGGTGCAACATGGCTTTAGAAAAGGTCATAGCACCTCCACCGCACTACTTGAATTCACTGGTGCAATCCATCACTCACTCAATAACAGTCATCTTACTGGGTCCACCTTCATCGACTTAACTAAAGCCTTTGATACCGTCAACCACAATCTTCTACTTGCCCAGCTTCGACTAGCAGGGCTCTCACCTAACTCGGTGAACTGGTTCAAAAGCTACTTAGACAACCACTTCCAAAGAGTGAGAATTGCTGGCACACTCTCAGACCAAAGACCAGTCCGGTCCGGTGTCCCACAGGGCTCAATCTTGGGCCCCTTCCTTTTCAGCCTTTTTTCTGAACTCACTGCCAGAATCCTGCCCTGAACAGATCCTACTCTATGTGGATGATGCTGTCATCCTGGCATCCCACCATGATCCAGTCCATCTAAAAGGTAACCTCCAACAGGCCTTCTCTGCAGTCGAAAAGTGGTTCACAAAACACAGACTTATCCTTAACCAGAAAAAAACAAAGACCATGATCTTCTGCAGCTCCCAAAACAAATATAAACAATATCAGCTCTCCATTAAAACCAAGCAAGGAATCACCCTTGAACAAGTTCATACCTTCAAATACCTCGGCCTCACCCTCGACTGTAATCTCTCCTATGTCCCACACATCAATAACGTGGCAAAAGTAGCCAACACCAGGATGGGCCTACTATTCCGACATAGGAAACATCTAACCCCAGAAGCTCTGTCCATAGCTGTCCAGAGCTCCATCATCAGCATCATTGACTACAGTCTAATTATCTATGGATCTGCCACAACCTCATCTCTCAGGCGTGTTTCGACTTCCCTCAGCCTGCCGACTTGTTACTGGTTCCCACCGTCTCACCCACACCTGCGACCTCTACTCCAAAACAGGCTGGCTGCAACTGAACAACCGAGTCAAATACCAAACCTGCATCACTGCTAAGAAAATCATGATGGGAAAGGCACCACCAGGAGTCAGCACCCTCCTCAAACCCAAAATCACCAACCGCAGCACCAAGAGCTCTAAGCCCCAAATCCTTCAAATCCCCGCTGCATGGTCCCAAGGCCAAAGATCGTTTGCATACAGGGCTCTGAGTTGGCTAAACGAGACTCTCTAGTGACACCTCATCCACAGCAATGCTTGGAGCGCTCAAAAAAGCCCTACCACTCCATAACTGGCACTCCACCTGTACTTCCACCCCATAACATCTTCATTCCCTATGCCGTTTCTGACCTTAGGTGTCAGTTTCTGCCCTCTCTTCTTGCACTTACCTGTCCAATGCACCTTCTAATGCACTTGCACTGTGTCTATCCTGACAAAGGCCCCTCGGCTGCCTCACCCTGACCCTCTCACTGTATGCCTTCCCCTACCCTCAGCCCTCTCCCTTCTTGTCCTCTTCCCTCCTATTGTTCTTGAGTTACTCATTGCTCAGTCTGATTTTGTCAAGCAAAGTTACTGTCTAAAACCATGTACCTGTAACTGTTTTATGTTTTAGTGTCTGTTACCCTGTAACCAGCATGACGTGGAACCTTTGTAAAAAAGGCTTGGCTCAAAGGTACTTTGTAATCCTAGACACAAATAAATAAATAAAATAAATAAGCAAGAGAGAGGGCTGTTGTAAGGAGTGAGGGTGGAGCAAACATCGGAGAAAAGGAATCCAGGATCATTATTAGTGACTGTCTAAAGTTCCATGCCCAATGTCAGAATGCAAAAGTGAACAGGATTTTGGGGTGCACAGGGAGCAGGTTTGCTAGCGGAAGGAAGGAGGCGATTTGGCTCCTATACCATTCCTTGGTTAGACCTCACATGAGTACTGTGCTCAGTTATGGAGCCTGCATCTGAAGATGGACAGGGACCACTTAGAAGTTGTACAGAGGAGGGCCATGAAGATGATAAAGGGCAGCAGGGAAAGATACATGAAGAGAGGCTGGAGTGTCTCAATATGTACAAGCTGAGTACCAGAATGGAAAGGGGGGATGTGATAGAGACCGTTAAGTTTCAAGGCACGGGGTCATAATGTCGCACACAAAACTGGGCACATCAAGACCGCGTAGGCATGATACAGCATCTAGCAACACCTTACTGTTTTTCTTGTGTTTTTATGGGGGCTTTGCCCCCATTCTCCCGAACTATTATAATCAGCTCCAAGTGGTGTGGACACAGGGGCAAGAAATACGATTGAAAAAAAAAAAAAAAAGATTTCCTAGAAGGGAATCAAACCACTCCCCCCCACCCCCAACACCATCCACTGCTGGGTTGGGTGCTCTAGCCACTCCACCATGGGAGCAGCTCCACCAAGTACACGACTGGCAGTGACTACATCCACTTCGGTGTTGCTGGTAAGCGTCAGGGGGTAGCAATACTTTCTATCGCTGTAAATCCTCTGTCGCTGGAAGCTACACATGGTAGTAATAGTGCGGTCTTTTCTGTGCACGGTATCGTCTGCATATTATTACCCAGTAATGTTACACAGGGGTATTTGTAAAGTGAAAAGCAGTACCCTGTTCACAAGAAGCAAGGGCAAAGTAACAAGGGGCCATAAATGGAAATTGGTGGGGGTGGGGAGAAGATTTAAGAGAGATGTAAGGAAGTTCATCTTTAAGGTAAGGGTTGTGGAGAAGTGTAATACATTGCCTGAAGACGTGACTGATGGGCAGTCTGTGCCTGGTTTCAACACAGGTAGGACAGGCACAGGAGAATTGTCCAATCAAGAGAGAGGGAGGGAGCGTAGTCAAGATATGGAGATTAGTGACCTAGAAAGGGGGTGTCAAAATACAGTCAGGGCCTAGCTCTGGGTCCAGCATTAGGCTGGGTGTGGATGCAGGCAGTAACTGAGAAGACTTGATGAGCCATAGCGCATTTTTCTGCTGTTGGCATCTATGTTTAGCCTTTTTCTAGCATACATTTTCCTGTCATGCAATACTCTATTTTAAGTTCCTTAGTGTGCAGTGTAATTCCCATTAGTTGTCTATGTTTCATGTTCATTGTGTAACTATTAAGTATTTCAGTCTCTTCACAAAGCACATGCATGTGACACGTTGAGACGATAGGTCTGTCTATCTCATCACCACCAGATTTTATTCTGCAGTAAAACTTTTATTAAATGGCACTTACAGCTGAGCCGGGAATCAGGCAGCCTTTTGTGCTGGTGGGGAGTGTTCGTGGGTTGTTGTTTCTAGTAAATATTTAATATTTATTGTTATCTGTTACTGTGCAGTGTTTTAAAAGGTATACATAATTTATTATATGAGAATACTCTGTGATCACTTCTCCAAGAGCAAGTATCAAAGTACAGTGAGACTTCTACTACAGGAGTACGTGAGGAGGGCCTGAAAGTGAAAGTAGAGTTACATAAGAACTTAACGTAACAGTATATCTTCAAGAGAGTCTTCTCTGTCATCAGGCCACACCTATGGAACTATAGCCATCAGGCACCAGGACCACATGAAAACATTTTTGCTAGCAGTCCACTAGGAGCTGCCTACAACGTCTTATGTCGCCATCCTTTCTATATACATGTGGACAGCCCTGCACCCTCTTCAGTTCCCCACCGGAGATCATACAAAGAGGACCTCCTCCTGGGGGAACCGAGAGAGAGAGAGCTGAAAGTTCCTGCCACCAAGCAAGGCTGAAAACAGCAGGCAGACCATCCAGGAGAGAGAGAGAGACAGGAGCGAAGAAGCTCACAGTCTAAGGAGGACGGAGGGTGGGACGGCATGGCCTAACGAAGGAGAGTCACTCGAAGATCTACTGTTACAGTAAGTTCTTATGTAACTGTACTATCTTCTTCAAGGATATCTCTTTCATCAGGCCACACCTATGGAACAAGTCCCAAGTGGTTCTGACAGAGAGACAGTATGGGTGGCTGGAGGCTACAGGCTTAAGAAAGGAGGCCTTAAAGCACAGCCAAGGCCAAAGCCTACTCTTCTTCTAGAGGCAATGTCCAGACTGTAGTGTTTAGTGAATGTGTAGACAGTATCCAAGTTGTATTACAAATTTCTGCAGCTGACTCATTCTGAAACAGGTAACAGAAGTGGCCATGCCTCTTGTTGAATGGTCATGCACAACCCCAGGAAGTTCCTTACCATACTTCCTATACCAAAAAGTAATACAGTTGACCAACCATTTGGACAGGCACTGTTTAGAAACCAGTACACCCTATTTCCCAAGGGTAAAGGAAACAAAAGATTGTGAGGACTTCCTGCAGTCCTTCATACGATGAACATAATATCCGACTATTCTATGTACATGTAAGGCATGGAGTAATGCTTCCCCTGGATTGGCATGCTCAGGAAAATAAACTGGCAGGTGGATGGTTTGATTTAAAGTAAACTCAGACACCACCTTTGAAAGAAACTTAGGGATGGTATGCAAAGACACTCTCTCTGTGGAAACTCAAATAAGGAGGCTCGCATATATGAAACTGAAGCTCAGAAATCCTTTGAGCAGAAATAATAGTAACCAAAAATAACGCTTTCCAAGAAAGGAAGTGCAAGCCACAAATCACAGCTGGCTTAAAAGGAGCCAAAGTGAGTTTCTCTAGCACAAAATTCAGGTCCCAAGCCGTGACTGGATTGTGGATGGGAGGATTCAAGTGCAGGATGTCTCTCAAGAATGTACGGGCTACCTCTAGCTGTGCCACCATATGGCCATCAATAGGCACATGGAAAGCTGAAACAGCAGTCAAGTGCACTTTGACACAAGAGTATTACAGTCCTGCATCTGATAAGGACAATAAGTAATCTAGAACCTGATTCCCTGGACAAGTGAAGGGATTCAAATGATGGGAAGCAGCCCAAAAGGAAACTGCTTCCACTTCATGGAATAAGTGGCCCGTGGTGGAATTTTTTCTGACAGCCACCAGGGCATCAGCCACCTTTGGGGACACGCCAAGTCTCACAATGGCTATATCTTCAGGAGACAAGCATAGAGATAGAATGACCTGAGGTCCAGATGTAGAAGGGTGCCCTGTTCCTACGACAGCAAGTCTTTGCACAGGGGCAGGGGTACTGGGGGTCCCCACTGCTAACTGTTGCAGCAAGGGAAACCATATCTGATAAGGCCAGAAGGGAGTCACCAGAATTAAAATAGCTCCCTCCATTTGGAGCTTGATTAGCACCATCTGAATCACAGAAAAGGGATGGAAGGCATAAAGGAACCTCCCTTTCAAAGAGAGGGACAAGGCGTCTCGCCAGAAAACTCCAGGACCTGTAGCAAGCGAACAGAAAAGCATCAGTTTTGTTTTAAGTGGGGACGCATAAAGGTCCAACTTTGGATGACCCCACCTGTCAAACAGGTCTTCTACTACCGAGGTCAGCAGCTCCAACTCGTGCATTTGAGACTGCAACCGGCTTAGCTTCTCTGCCAAGATGTTTTGGATGCCAGGAACATGGTCAGCCAACAGTTCTAGACTGTGTTCTAGAGCCCAGTACCAGACCTTCATCTTTTCCCTGCACATGGGGTATGAATGGGTCCCCCTTGTTTGTTTATGTAGTATATTACACTGATGTTGTCCATCTGCACCAGCAGATGGCTGCCCTGGGGCTAGATGCTTCTGGAAGGCTTGCAGAGCATACAGAATGACCCTCACCTCTAGGACATTTATGTGGAGGAAGTCTCCACTCTGGTCCATGTTCCTTATGTCTGATGAGGTCCCAGATGTGCCCCCCAGCCCAGCCCCGAAGCATCTGTGGTGATAATCTGCGGAGGGAAGGGAATGAGAAAGGAAACCCCTATCAGCAAATTGTTAGGTTCCATCCACCACTGGAGCACCTTTCAGACAGAAAAAGTTATTGGAATCTGCTGTTCTAGATCGTCAGTGTGCCGAACTGATCCCACTGGACTCTTAATGTCCACCGAGAGATCCTTATTTGCAGCCCGGCCAAGGGTACCGTGACAATGACTGCTGCCGTCAGGCCCAACAGTCTCAGGAATGTCCTGGCTGTGACATACTTGCTGTTGTAAAGCAGCTGGGCCTGAGCCATAAGGCGCTCCGCCTTGTCCTGGTGCAGGAAGGCTAAAGTACTGCAGATGCTGACAAGAGGTCAAGGCTGACTTGGGCAGACTGACTGTGATCCCTAGGGTATTGATCATCGGTCTGGTACGTGCTAGCATGCGAGACACTGCTCCTTGGACTGAGCTTTGAGCAGCCAGTTGTCTAGATAGGGGAAGAAAGACAGACCCTCTCTCCTTCAAGCTGCTGCCATAACTGTAAAGCATTTGGTAAATACCCATGGCACAGATGACAAGCCAAAGGGCAATACCCTGAACTGGTAGAGTTCCTCCTGAAACAGGAACCTGAGGTACTTCCTGTTGCATGGACAAACCTTGATATGCAGATAAGCATCCTGTATGTCCAGGGAGCATATCCAGTTCACTTTTTGCAGGAGGGGCAGCAGGTCTTGCAGAGTGACCATCCTGAACTTCTTGTACTGAATACAGAAGTTCAGATCACTCAGATCCAGAATGGGCCTTAAGTCCCCTGTGGATCTGGGGACTAGGAATAAATGAGACTAGATCCCTCTGTTCTTTTGTTCCCAGGGATCTTGTTCTATGGCCCTCTTATGTAGTAGTGTATGTACTTCCTCTAACAGTACTGGGATGTGGTCTGAAGGATAAGATGAGGAAATTGGTGAAGGGTCTGGAGTCAACTCCAGAAGTTCTAGAGCACTGCCCTGTTCTATTAACTGCAGGACCCAAGTATCTGTTGTAACCTCTCTCCACTGGTCCAGGTGGAGGAAGAGGTGAGCCTCTACCGCCTCATCCGGGTTGTGTACCAGAGGTAGGGGGTCTGATAAGGAGTCATGCTGAAGAAATTCGGTGGCCACAGCTGCACCACCTCTAGGGGCTTTAGACTGGGCACCTGTGGAGGAGGGTGGGGCCGGCAAAGCTGCTCTGCTTTTGTTCTGTTGCCTGGCCCCTGACCTAGGTCTACTGATAGTCCTGCAAAAAGGCCCCCATTGCCTACTTTTCAGTTGTGTGTGGTAGAGGGAATGGACTAACCTTAGAGTGCTTCCCGAGGCTTGCAGGTAAGACAGGATGTCCTGCACATCTGCCTCAAAGAGACTGTATCCTCTGAAAGGGGCATTCGGAATGGATTGCTGGACATCAGTAGCAAATTGTGACACCCTCAATCAAGAATGCCTTCTTAGGCAGATGCCAGCTACAGCTGCTCTGGCTAATGCATCCGAAATGTCATAGGCACACCTTAAGAGGTATTTACCCACATCAGCCCCAGTTTGGAGGGCCTTGAGCATCTCCTGGTTCTGGAGGCCCTCTGGGAGGGACTGAGCTGCTGCTTTAGCCTTTTTCCAGAGGATATTCTGGTAACTGACCACATGAGTCTGATACTTTGCTATTCTGAGGCCCAATGTGGCAGAGGCAAAGGTTTTCTTTCCCATGAGGTCTAACGTTCTCGACTCTTTATCTGGGGGGGGGTGAGAACTGAGATGCTTAGGCCTCCTAGACCTATCATGGGCTGCATTTATCACAACCAAATCAGCCTGATAGTGGCTTGCGAAAAAAGGCTTTCCTGAGGGAGCCTGGTACAGCTTGTCTGCCTTGCTGGGCATGGTAGGGATCAAGCTTGGTCTGTGCCAGGCAGCCAGGGTGGCATCCTCTAATGCAGCCAATAGAGAAGGAGTGATAAGAGGTGGAGAATCTGGTAGTGCTAGGAACTCTACCAAGTTTCTCCTAGTGATATCTTGCCCCTCTGCATCAAATCTCATTGCAGTTTGGAGTTGATTAATCATACAGATGAAGAAGGGGTCTTCAGGAGGGGACCTCGGGGTATACAATGTAGAATCCTCACTCCTGGTGGAAATGGTGAAGCCAGATCTGTCAGATGGGCTCCCTCCTCCCCCTTCCCCTCCTCCTCTTCTTCTTCTTCCGCTAGTTAAAGGAGGTCAGGGTTGTATTCCTGATCCTTGATGATGGGCTCTGAAGGCTGCAAAGAAGGAAGTGAGGACATTCATGCCCTAGAATGTGCAGGGCGTGTCCACGTGGGAGCAGGTCTGAGAGGCCCTGCTGTCGCCGTGCCTGGTGTAGGAGGAGGTATAAGGTGCTGTATTATCTCCGCAAAGGAGGAGAGCACCATATGAGCGTCGATGGTGGCCTGCACTACAGGAGTGCCTTGTAACATCGTCGGGAGTGGATGGAGCCCCAATGTCAATGGAGCGCCTTGTGACGCCAACAGGGGTGACTGCAGCCCCAATGTCAATGGACCATTGCTGGCCACAGCAAGTCCAGTGAAACTTACTGCCAGCCGACCTTGAGAGAAACTGAGGTCTGAGCAGCAGAGGTTGCGATGTCGACAGAGGTGTCAGCAGCCCTGACGTCAATGGGCCTTCACTGGCTGTGGGAAATCCAGCACAACCTGCTGCTAGAGCCTACTTTGTGGGTTTGAACATCTGGGCAGCAGGAGGCGTCGCTGCCAAAGCAGTCAACGACGCTGCAGTGGTCGATGCCAAGTGTAGCAGTGACCGGGAACATACTGGTGGGAGATTTATCCATATTCCACTCCCTCTGCCAGTGTTTATGTTTTCCTGAAGACTTCTCTTGGGCCTTGGAGGAGTGAAAGCCTGAGAAATGCCTCTCACACAGTCGAGCTCCTTCCCTGGAGCTCTCGCTCCATTCTGGCTACCTGCTACTTGAGCAGGAAGTTCTGCAGGGCATTCTGACAGCACTGCTGGGTAGCTTGGTTAAATTTCAGGCAGATCTCGCAGGCCTTAACACTGTGGGCCTCTCTGAGACAGCGGACACAGACATCATGGTCATCACTGCAGTAGATTTTTCCACCGCACTTGCAGTAACGAGAGAGTTTATCGGCATCTTTCATCGACATACATGATGACAGCAATCAGTTTAAAATAAAGTGATAACTACCAGGGTGAGAAAAATAATAAAACTTAGGAAAAATGAAGATTTAGAACTAAGGAGTGCGCAGGGCCACCCATGTTTTTATAGAGAGGACACCAACATAAGATGCCATCGTGGGCGGCCCCTAGTGAGTTGCTAGCAAAAAAGTTTCCATTTATTCTTGCCACAGGACGGCTATAGTTCCATAGGTGTGGCCTGATGAAAGAGATATACTCGAAGAAGATCTGAGATTCCAATGTCGAGAAGCCTTATACTGTGCGAGCAGCAACCTAAAATGGAATGGGAAGGCAAAAGGACAGTAGTAAATTTGCAGCAGGCTGGAAGAAGCATTGGTGACTTGAGTTAAGCCACTTGTCAGCCAGGGGCTTCATGACACAGTCAAAGTGATAAGAGCAGGCTACCTATTGATGACACCCAAGAAAGCTCCAACAAAAAAATGGTTTGATAGGGTACAGTAATTAAAAAAAGATGAACCTGAAAAGATGTTGGTTAATTTCAGCAGTAAAGGACTAATTTGTCTCACCTTAGTGCACACTACGCGAACAGAAATTTTCCAAAAGGCAGAGGAGTCTGACCCAGGCTGTACTTCAAACAGCAAATGCTTTTCTTGCCCAGATGCCAGCTTTGCTGTTCTGTAGAAAATATGAAAAACTGCTTAGATTTTGAGTACATAAAAAGGCAAAGAACATGTTAACTAATAGAATCTGGACCACTGTGAAATCAAGCTCATCAGGTACCTATGTTTGAAGATTATTAGATTAGACCAGTGTTTCAGCAATTGTTCTAGTCCAGGGTTCTCCCCAGAGATTTTGCAAAGGATATTTCTAAGGCCCCGTTCACACTAGGGCATTTGAAACGGTTCTGAGCGCTTGAACCGTTTCAAATGCGTGCTGACTTTCGGATCGCGTTCACATAACTCTGTTGTAGCTCACAATTTTTGGGCGTGCTCAAACCCTGATGAGACCAGGGCTTGAGCACGCCCAGAACCGTTTCAAAAGTGAAGTGAGCTACTCACAATGTGAACAGACAGGGTCACATGCATTCGTGTTTGTATGTCCTCCCACCTCTCGATCGCGCAAAGCATCATGGTAAGCAGCTGTGCAAGGGCTCCTGAATCCGAATAGAAGGGGAAATGGATTAACAGTTAGTGAGAACACTCTAGCATGCATCAGCTGAAATGGGTCAATGAAGTGGACTACAGTGCGAACCCTGCAACACGGTAAGCTGTAATCCATTTCAAAAACGGATTGCTGAAACGTGCTGTAGTGCTAACGGGGCCTAATATGTGGGTGTAGTAAGCATACTGCAATACAGGAGTGTCTAGAGGCACGGTGTCCCCAAATATTTAGAAACCGTGCATATCTATAAAATACTTGCTATAAAGGTTTTTAAAGACCAGACTCTGATCTTTCAAATGTATTTTATTTCAAGATCGTTAGTATTTTCAGTGTGTATCAGATAAGTTGGTTTCCCAATAAAATGGAAACTTAGTTGGCATTCATTCCAAGGGAGCAAGAGTAGATGCCACTGACACAAAGTACATGGTTCTGAGAGCATACTGGCATCCACTCAATGTATTTGCAGCCAAATATGTTAAATGATCCTAAGAAAAAAAACATACACCGTATACAGACACTGTATATAGATCTAGAGCAGGAGTCCTCACACTTTGTCATAGTGAGCCTCCCCCAAGCCTTGGAAAAGATCCTGAGCCTCCCCCAATATAGAAATAATTTTGGGCCTGCTCATAGTTAGAACAACTATCATACTTTGCACATTACAGAAAGAATACAATGAAGTGCATGTGAGTAGTTGAGTTTATTCTCATTTTATTGAACTTCTTATTCTCCCTCCCTATAATCCCCCTCCCCAGTTCAGCCTACTCACTTCACACTTCAGACTTTTGGTCTCTGTTTACCCCTTATTGCAATACCTCCATGAGTCAGATTATTTTATTTGTCAGTTTTACCCTGCCCTCACCTTCTCGGGACCATTTTGCTCCCTCCTGCTCTTGCTCCTAGTATCTCTCTGTTTAGCCTTTGTATTTGTGTTTTTCTGCAGCCAGTATAATGGGCCAGTTGTTACCTTGTTCCTATTCATTTGCATTGTTTTGAATTTTGTTTTGCACAGTTTCCAAGAATTGTATTTTCCCCATGTCATACCAGGAAACAAGTGTTGAGCGTGTCTTTCCTGGGAACCATTTTGTATATAAATTTGCATGCCATTATTCACTTTCACTTTGCTGCATCCTTCACACGAAGCATCCAAAATTTGACATTTAAATATAGTACATTTTAAGGCTTGCTTGGGCCTCCCCTTGAACAGGTGGGGGCCTCCCCTGGGAGGCTGACCTCACCATTTGAGAAACCCTGATCTAGAGGATAATGGATGGGCAATAGTGAACACAATGCTCATTATTAATGCAAAGTATCATGGTTACACAAGCAGGTCTGACTTGGCAGACTAGATGTTAGAGTCTTCACACAGTTTGTAAAGGGTGCCAACAGATCCCTTTGCAAACTGTGAGAGGCTTTCGGCACCATGCAATTCTGCTTTAAAGTTGGACCAGCATAACATTCTGTGGTGATTTGCATATGCAGCCCATGATGCTTTGCATTGTGTGGGCATGTGTGATTTTGTATTTTCTTGAAACTTGGCTCCCCAGCCAAATGCCCTTTGGGGAAACCCTTGCCTCAGTGTTTGCGCACAGAGGTTCTTTGTCTAGTGAACAACAATGCTGTGTTCACTTTAAGAGGTTGCCATGACAACCAAGTAAACCTCGAGAATGAAGCTCGGGAGGTTTACCATTGACATGAAACCTCGAGACGTGCACCCAGCGGTGGTGTTTACTGTTGCCCATCCATTGTCTTTAATAGTGTATGGGCAACAGTTAAGCGAAGTGAGTCCTTACTTTTCCGTTTTTTGTTTTGGGGCCAGCTCTCACCGCCATAGCTGTTTCTCGGAGGTGCTGAATAATTTATATTTTACCCCTCTGAAGTTTCAGAGAATGGGTAAAGCCATGTCCCTGGTGTGCTCCAGATGTGGCCTCGAGGAGGGCACCCTGAAGCATATACTGTGGGGTTGCATCAAAGTGGTTCCTTTTTGGACAGAGATATGAAATTCTTTAAATCCTCTCCTAGGAGTCGATGGATATTTTACTCCGGAAGTTTACCTATTAGGTTTTTTCCCCACCACAGCTCTCTGGTCCTCTGAGAGGTTACATGGCTTTAATATCTATTACAGCTAAAGCAGTCATGCTCTGTCACTAACCACCCTGGAAGGAATGGCTTCATGAAATCTTGCAGGCTTTAGCTATAGAACACCACAATGCCTCCTTCTGAAACTGTCTTTTTGCTTTTAGTTCTCGGTGGGAGCTACTATGTTCATTGTTACAAACTTACTCAGTTATTACAGTATCTGGGTCTCCTTTATGTATGATTCAAGTAGTGGATGTAGATATATTTTCTTAGATTATTTTCTTATATATTATCTTGGTCACTGGGTTGGCGGGTTGTGCGCTGGTCATAGCTCGGGAGGTTGAGAGTTTGTTTCTGTATTTTTGAACTTTTTGTTCTTTTATGACTGTAAAGTACAGTTACATAAGAACTTACCGTAACAGTAGATCTTCGAGAGAGGCTCTTGCAGTAGGTAATTACATATAGGACTAGCGCTGACCGGTGCAGGATCCCATGGTAAAATTTCTAGCTAGCAGTCCTTGGTGGAACGCTTCTATCAGTTAGGGTGACCGCCAGACGACGTCGGTATAAAGGGGCAGTCCCGGATGCCCGCCTTCCAGTTCTTTCCCGCCACAGGCCCGGAAGGCCCGGACGAGAGAGAAGCAGATATTTCCCTCAATGGAAAAGGAGCTGAAAAAGCCTAGGGGGATGGAGGGCGGGAAGGTATTACCTACTGCAAGAGCCTCTCTCGAAGATCTACTGTTACGGTAAGTTCTTACGTAATTGTACTAGCTTACTTCGAGAGGGCTCTTGCAGTAGGTAATTACATACAGGATTGAATCCCAAGCAGTCTGGAACAAATAAAAGGCACCGGGAGGAGGAAACTACTCCTGAAAGTAGCAGTAGCCATGCAGGCCTCAAGACAGGAGGCCCTGCAAAACAGCTAGCCCGAAGCCTGCTCTACGCCGAGAGACAATGTCCAAACTGTAATGTTTCGTAAAGGTATGGATGGAAGTCCAGGTGGCGGCAGCACAGATGTCTGCCGCAGACACATTCTTGAAACAAGCATCAGAGGCTGCTACTCCACGAGTGGAGTGACCTCTGACTTGACCCGGAAGGGTCTTGTTGTACTTGTCATAACAGAAAGTGATAAAATGAGCCAACCACTTTGACAGGCATTGCATGGAAACCGCATTGCCTTCCCTTTTGTGAGCAAAAGAGACGAACAACTGATCAGTCTTTCTGAGATCCTTTGTCCTATCGGTGTAGTGTCTCAGAATCCGGTGAACATCCATTGTATGGAGCAAATATTCTCCCTGGTTGGAGTACTGCGTTAAAAAGGCAGGTAACTCTATAGACTGATTTAAGGTAGACTCCGCTACCACTTCAGGTAGAAACTTAGGGTTCGTGCGAAGAGCTACTCGTTCTTTGTGAAAAATCAAATAGGGGATTTTACACATAAGGGCCTGGAGCTCTGAAATTCTTCGAGCGGAAGTAATGGCCACCAAGAAGAGCGCCTTCCACGACAGAAACTTCAGATCTCCGGAGGCCACAGGCTCGAAGGGAGGAAGGGTAAGTTTCTCAAGAACAAAATTCAAGTCCCAAGGGGGAGCAGGAGTCCGGACAGGGGGCCTCAGATGAAGGACCCCTCTAAGAAAAGTCTTAGACACCTCTAATTGGGCAAAGGCTTTATCAGCGAAAGGGACATGGTAAGCTGAAATAGCGGCCATGTGCACTTTCAAGGAGGAATGGCTGAGACCCAGGTCGAAGAGATGATGTAAATAATCCAGCAGAACGGCCACAGGACAGGAGAAAGGCTCCACGTTCCTAGAGGCGGCCCAAATAGAAAATCTCTTCCATTTCATGGCATACGTGGACCTAGTGGAGGGTTTTCTGGCCTCCACCAGAATCTCGGCCACCTTTGGAGAGACACCAAAACGAGATTGGGCTAGGTCTGCAGGAGCCATACATGAAGCTGCAGGAACTTGAGTCCTGGATGGACCAGGGTCCCCTGATCCTGGGTCAGCAATCCTCGAGATAAAGGAAGAGGAAGAGGAGGAACCTCTGAGTATTGTTGTAGAAGAGAGAACCAGATTTGCCTGGGCCAAAAAGGAGCGATCAGAATCATTCTCGCTCCTTCCGATGTTTGTTTCTGCAGTACACGAGGGACCAGAGGAACTGGGGGAAAAGCATAGATGAATTTGCCCTTCCAGTTTAGAGACAAAGCATCGCTCCAGAAAGCGTCTCGCTCTGAAGCGAGCGAGCAAAAGGTGGGAAGTTTTGCATTTTGGGAAGAGGCAAACAGGTCTATCTGTGGAGTTCCCCCAAAGCTGGAAGATGTCGTCTAGAACCTTTTGGTCCAACTCCCACTCGTCGTGTGGCAGAGCAGAGGAGCGGCTTAGCTTGTCTGCCAGGGTATTGCTGACTCCTGGAACATGGATCGCCATGAGGTGAAGGTTGTGAAGCATTGCCCAGTCCCAAACCCTCATTGCTTCCCTGCATAGAGGGTAGGACCGAGTTCCCCCCTGCTTGTTGATGTACCACATCATGCACATGTTGTCCATCTGGACAGCTAGGTGACCGGGAAGGATGTATTGGTGAAGGGCTTGGAGAGCATATAGTACTGCTCGTAGCTCGAGCACATTGATGTGGAGAGCTAGCTCCACTCTGGACCACACACCCTGGGTTTGGTGAGGACCCAGATGGGCTCCCCAACCTTCGCCTGATGCGTCCGTGGTCAGAGTCTGGGAGTGGGGAGGATGAGAAAGGGGAACCCCCCAAAACAGGTTCTCTCAAACCATCCACCACTGCAAGTCTCTTGTCATCGGCGAGGATATCAGAACCAGATGATCTAGGTCGTCTATGAGTTGATCCCACTGGGAGCGGAGAGTCCACTGAGAAATCCTCATGTGGAGCCGCGCGCGTGGTACTGTCAGGATGGCGGCCGCCATGAGCCCCAAGAGACGGAGAACCGACCTCGCCGGAACCTTCCTGCGTTCTGAAAGCAGGGAAATCTGTGACTGGAGGGAGGCCGCCCTGTCCGGAGGAAGGAAGGAAGGCCTTGCTCACCGTCATATTGAGGATAGCCCCGATGAACTGAAGTCTCTGGGAGGGATCCAGATGAGACTTGGAATGGTTGATGGTAATACTCAGGCAAGTGAAAACCTGCTGGGTGAGGGAGAGAAAACGCAGGAGCTCCTCCCTGGATGAGGCCGCGCCAGGAGCCAGTCGTCCAGGTAAGGGAACACCTGAACTCCCATAGTACGCAGGTGGGCTGCTACCACAGCTAGGCATTTGGTAAAAACTCGGGGAGCCGAGGAAAGACCAAACGGTAGTTCCCGGAATTGGTAATGGTCCCCCTGGAAAGCAAACCAGAGTGCAAGGGGCGAATGGGGATGTGCAGATATGGGTCCTGCATATCCAGTGCACAAAGCCATTGCCCCGGCCGAAGAAGGGGCAGAAGGGTTTGAAGGGAGAGCATCCTGAACCTTTTGTATTCCACGTAAAGGTTCAAGGAGCTGAGATCGAGAATGGGTCTGAGATCTCTAGTCTTCTTTCGGACCAGGAAGAAATGAGAATAGTAACCCGTCCCTTGAAGGTGAGGAGGAAAGGGTTCTATGGCCTGCTTCGCGAGAAGGGCAGATATTTCTTCCCTGACCAAAAGGAAGATGGTCCCTTGCATAGGACGACTTCAGAGGGAGGTGGCAGGGTGGTTTCTGTAGAAACTCTATGGAGTGCCCCTCCGCAATAATCTGAACCACCCATGAATCCGTTGTTATCCTCTCCCAACCCGGAAGGTGGAGGGAGAACCTCCCTCCTACCGGTTCCTCCGGGGTGTCTGGAGGCGGTGGGAGAGGGGAGGAGTCAGGTGGTGTGGGGCAGCGCCGCAGCTGGGGCACCCGCTGCTTTTTTGGGTGGTGGGGGCCTGGCAACTGTGGGGGCCCGGCGTTTAGTGGCCCACCTTCCTTGGGGTTTCGCTTGTGGCCGACTGCGTCTGCGAAAAAGACGGCGCTGTGGGGGATGGGGACTGTACATGGAATCCACGGATTTCAGAGCCATCCCCTTCTCCTGCAAGTCGGTGATGATGTCCTTGACATCACTGCCGAAAAGCACTGAACCCCTGAAAGGTGTTTCCTGGATTGCTGACTGCACCTCCGGGACCAAACCTGACATGCGGAGCCAGGCATGATGCCGAAGACTTACGGCGAACGCGGAGCTCCGCCCGGCAGTGTCCACTGCATCGTATGTCGTCCGCAGGATGTGATGACTGACCGAACGAGCAGACCGGACTAAGTCAGCTAACTCCTGCTTGACCTGGGAGTCAGGTAAGGAGTCAATTTTAGATTCCGCCTGTGTAAGGATGGCCTTCTGGTAATCCCCCATATGAGCTACATAATTCAGAGCCCGAATTCCCAGTGTGGAAGAGGCATACATTTTTCTTCCGTACTGGTCCAGGAGGAGAGATTCCATATCTGGAGGAGATGAGCTTAGATGTTTGGAATGTGCAGACCGGCCGTGAACGGCGCTAATCATGACCGAGTCTGCACGAGGGTGACAATCCAAAAAGTCTACACCCTCCAGAGCCTGATATAGCTATTGGACTTCCTAGGAAGCAGGGTTAAAGCTGATGGTTGTTTCCAAATAGTGGAAACAAGATGGGCATGAGACTCGATCCAGGGTGGCACTAAACTAGGGGCCGTAAGGGGCAGGTCCAGATGTTCGGCGAGTTTGACCCACTGAGGATCTGGTTCCAGAGAATGCCACTGATGTACTTCCTGGATCTTCCTGAGCAACTCCGTGAAGGAAGGATCCTCCGGAGGAGACTGGAGGACCTCGCCGGGCTTGATGGAGAGCGAGGCCCGCCATCTCTCTCGAGCATCCGTCGGAGGAACTGGCAGCGAAGATGAAGAAGAATCAGAAGCGAATAAGACTCCTGGCACGCCTAGGGGAGAAACGGGTCCTTAGGGGGATCCCCGGACGGTGTCCTGCCCTCTTGGGATCCAGAGGGAAGGGCTCTGAACTGGAGGCGGTGAGGGAGGCGCCGCCTCGGGTCGAAGGGGGCGGGTACCATCGCCGTAGGCAGGCTCTACTTCTTGGTGAGCTGAGCCTGGCCTCAGCCCACCAGGAAGCCAGTCTCCTGCAGATCCACCGTGGCCTGGGGCGTGGAGGAGGAGGAGGATAAGTATACGAATTGTATCCGTAGGCGAGTATCCGAACCCGCTGGAGGGAAAACTGCCGGGTATTGCGCACCGGGTACTGCGGGCGCCAGCGAACCGCCGGGTACTGTGGCGCTGGATACTGTGGGCCCAGGTAAGACGGCGGGTACCCAGGTACCAGAGGAGCTGCCGGAGCAGACGGCCCAGAAAGAGACCCCACGGGCAGGTCAACATTGAGAGGCCCGGGGGGGGTGGTCGGGCCCGACGGAAGGGGAATATCCCCAGCCAGCGTCGGGACCGGCGTCGGAGCCGGCATCCGGGGGGCCAGCGTCAGATCCAGTTCCCTAGGAGGAGGGTCTGACGGAGGTGGAATGTCCCTGGCCTTGCCTAGGGACGGTGTAGGAAAGTCCCCGGGGTCAGGCTGGAGTGACTCGGGCTCCCCGGATGGCAGCAAAGGCTGCGGAGAACCGGGTACAACGGGGGTTGGAGGGTCCGTCGTAGGTTCCGATGCCCGGCGCACGTCAGGGGAGTCGACGTGCGGCTTAGGGGCTGGATCCCGGTGGGCACCGGAGGAGCCGGCATCCAGCTTACAGGGTCCCGGCCGGAGGCGGGCCGAGGGTGGAAGGCCCGGTCCAAGGGGACGCAGGTCGCGGCGCCCGGTCAAGGGTCGGGCGTCCTTATCAACTTTTTTCTCGGCGGACGCCGGAGGAGCCGACGCCCAGCTTTAGGGAGGTGCCCACGCCAGTAGGCTGCAAGCCTGCAACGGTACTGGGGGCAGAGGCCTCCTTTTGCCCAGAGGCGCCCGCAAGGCCCGAGCCCAACGGGCGGGCCAATGCCTCCTCCAAAACCTTGGAGGCTGCCGTCGGACGATCCCGCGGAGGGGATATTACCTGGGCCGCGACCCCGGCCGGAGTCGCGGGCGAGGAGGCCTTCTCCCGGTGCCTTTCTTTGTCCCGCTTCTTACGGTGTCCTTCAGGAGAAGTCGACGCCTGCCTGAGCTTCTTCAATTCTTTTTCCATTGAAGACATCTTCTTCTTGAGCAGATGGGCTACCAGGGACTGTTATGGCGTTGTCTGCAGGTAGCGCGTTGAAGGACAGGCAATGCAGGGCACTTGTCGACGGGTGGTCGTGGCTAAAAGCAAAAAGGCAGAGAGAATGGCCGTCCTTGTGTGGCAGTTAGCCGCACCGAGTCGCGACTTGTTTTGGAAGGTGTAGGGACAACATACACCGACGCTGACCTGACGATGAGAAGAAAAATACTAAAACTTGGTAAAACCGGCGAAAGAACAGGGCTTGGCTGGCGAACTTTACCACGAGCTGCCGCAGAGCTAACGCGGAAAGACCTGAGGCGGGCGTCCGGGACCCGCCCCATTATAGCGACGTGCCTGATGCCGGTCACCCGGCGTGGGCGGTCCTCCAGGGACTGCTAGCTAGAAAGTTTTCTTGGGGTCTGCCAGCCAAGGCCAGTCCTATATGTAATTACCTACTGCAAGAGCCCTCTCGAAGCAAGATCTTGTTTTTCCTGTTTTGGGTTATTTTTGGTGTCGTTTGTTGTTTAAGATGTATGTGTGTTGGAAATACTTCAATAAAGCATATTTAATAAAAAAAAAAATAAAAGGACAGAGCTTCTCTAAAATTAAATTGTGTTTTTGCTTCTTGGATAATGTGGCCACTCTCAACCCAGGAGTCGTTTTACTAGCCACCATGAAGGACAAACTAGTGGTGGTGCTGCTAGAGTTATCGGATTCGGCAGTCTCAAAGTCCGTGGCAGGTTTTGGCTTCGGGGAGGCTGGTCTTTTTCCCAACTAGTCTAGGAGTGCCCCGAGGAGAAATTACACTGTTCAAATGGAATGAAATCTATTTCGGGGCAGTTTATTCACAAGCGGGGATGGGAGCTTTGATTTAGACAGCCAAGCTGGATGCCAACGTCACCAGAAGTCACTGCACAGGTTTCATGCTAAGAAACCTTCTGTTTCCCCATGGGGAACATCAGCACAGTGGTAGAGCACCAAGACAGTAGATGAATGGGGCCTGGGTTTGATCTGCAGTGAAGAACAGTTTTTCTTTCTCACTACAATGTATGTGGCTTGGCCACTTCTAGCTACTCAGTGAAGCTGAAGATAAACGGCGTTCTGAACAATGGTAGATGAAACCGTGGTTTACAGTTTTTTTTGAGGCATCCTGAACACCCCGAATATACCTGCAAGCGGACAATGAACTAAGCATCTAAGGGGTGAGTTCCACAGCAATAAAATAAAACTGAAAGATTTTTTAAACAGTACACACTGACGCATATTGAAATGCAGATTTTCCTAACAGCACTTTTTTGATTGTTTCAGGGATACTGCCCGATACAGCAAAGACAAGGGAACAAAGAACTAACACGCTGAGTTTTGAAACTATGTATGTTCTCTGAAGGACAAGCATAAACTCTGGAACTCTACATAAATAAATAAATATATAGTTTTTTTATTTATTGAATTGTTTCACCAGAAAAAAATACATTGAGCAACTCAATGCTCATCTCACGGTACGCCCTGGGGGAAAAGGGGAGAGGGATGTACAGCAGGAGAATACATAATACATACATCATTATAGAGGGTGCATAAAAAACATACATACATATTCAATACATAGTCAAAGGCATTGGGTACATAGTAGTCAAATGCATACATTTACATTACAGGAAGATCACAGGTGATGCATACATAAATGCATACCTACATATAATATCTATACAGAGTGAAAGGCATGGGATTCTTGGTAGTCAGGTGGATACAACTGCATTACAGGCGGTTCACAGGTGCTGCAGTAGCAGCCAGGGTGGAAACGTAGGGAAGCAATGACACATATTTAAGAGCTAGGCAATATAGGGCATGTTAAGTGCAAAAGAGGTAAGGGGTGAAGGGAGAAAGACAGCGAGAGAGAGGGAGAGAAAGAGCAGGTGGGTGAGGAGGGGGTCAAAAGCAGATGCGGCTAGGAGTGAGGTAATTGTGACATGCAGAGGTAAGAGAACAAAGGGAGGAGGGGTGGTGGATTTGTGGAGGAAGTGCATTCCACATTTTAGGCAGGTGGTAAGAAAAGGCTTTCTGGCCCGAGGATGTAGTTCAGTAGGGGATTGAGAGGGTGCGTGTGTCAGCATGATATCTCAGGGAATAAAGGGAGGGAACAGGGGTGCCAAGAGAGGAGGAGATGTAAGAGGGGAGTGATCCAAGCCAGAATTTAAAGATGAACTTAGCACCATGTAATGCACGCCGATTGTGGAGGGGAAGGAAGCTGAGTAAGCAGTAGAGATCGCAATGATGGATGAGGTGAGGGGCATCAAGAGCGAAACGACAGAAGGAGTTGTAGAGAGAGTCCAGTCTGGATAGGTAGGACTGTGGGGCAGCACCATAGACTATGTCGCAGTAGTCGAAAATAGGCATGATCATCTTCTGTACCAGCTCACGCCTGGCGACGAGCGGGATGCAGCTGCGGTTTCTGTGAAAGGCCCCAAGCTTAGGCCTTAATTTTTTCAGAACGGCATCAATATGTACAGAGAAGTCAAGATATCTATCTAGCCAGACGCTGAGATACCTGAATCAGGGGGAGTCCTCAAGAGCAGTTCCATCAAGGGTATGAAAGGTGGGGAGGTGACTTAGCCTTGCGAGTCTCTGCCTTGGCAAAAGGACATGGAGTCTGTCTTCTTGGCATTTAGAAAAAGCTGATGAGAACTAAACCAGAGTTGTACCTTGGTGAAGTCAGACTGGAGCCTGGTAGTGACATCAGAGACAGATTTGCCATAGGTAAACAACACTGTATCGTCAGCATACATGTGGATGCTGGATGCACAGCAAACCTGGGGAAGGTCATTTAAAAAGATGAGAGAACAGGACAGGGCCAAGCACTGAACCCTTGGGAACTCCAGTGGTTATAGGCAAGGGGGAGAGGTAACATCAGCTATTCTAACTGATTGCTACCTGCTGGACAGGTAGGCACTGAACCAGTCTATGGCAGAAGGGGAGAGTCCAGCAGCTGCAAGGCTGTGCAGGAGGATGGGGGTGCGAGACAGTGTCAAAGGCTTTGGCCAGGTCGACAAAGATAGCTGAGGTAATGTGCCCTTTGTCAAAGCCTGAGGAGATGGACTCAGTTAGCCTCAACAGAGAGGTGGTGGCAGAGTGTGACTTCCTGAAGCCAGACTGGAAGGGTGTGAAAAAGCAGAGTCAGAGAGGAATGAGGAGAGTTGGTTGAAAGCTATGTGTTCTTGTAGTTTAGCTAAGGTTGGTAGAAGAGAGCTAGGACAATAGTTCCCAGGTGAGGAGGTGTCACCCCCCTCTTCGGGAGGGGGAAGGGGAGGACTACAACATGTTTCCAAACAGAGGGAACAGAGGCAGTCTCAAAGGAAAGGTTTAGTATCAGGGAGAGTGGGTAGGCTATGGCAGAAGCAGAGAGGGAGAGGAGCCTGGGGTCAAGGCCATCAGGTGAGGAGCCTATGGCAGGGTTTAGTGCAAGGACAGCTAATAGGGTAGTGTCAGAAGAGACAGGAGAGAAGGAGACCTGGGGGTGTGAGAGGTTGGGGAGAGGGAGTAGGGGAAGGGGAAAGAGTAGCAGAGGGGAGGAGTGACAGATTGTGGGGGAAGGTGGGGCAGCAGTGAATGAGCGCCAGTGTGGGAGGTATGAGAAGTGGGCACTTGAGCAAGAGGAAGGGTTAAGTTAAAGCCACGTTGTAAGAAAAAAAACAAGGCAACCATATACCCCCCACCCTGTTGCACTTAAACTAAATGTTAATTAAAAACATAAAGAATTTTGCAAATTTAGCTGTAAATTTATGGGTTGTTTTTAGAACACAACTGAGTTAAAAAAATAAAACAAAGAAGGCTCCAGCTGATGCACCAGGACTTGTCTAGGTTTGAATGCAGCTTTGTGGAAAGCATTACTTCAAGTTGGTAAAACGTTAATTACTAAATTCCACTGCAGGTGTGTGTGTGTAGGGGGTTACTGGCCACCCTTGGAGGTATGTGATCCACTCATTAAAATATTACATATTTATAGGATAATAACAGGTTTCATTTACAACTTACAAGAACATCACATGCACAGTGGATGAGATCCTTAAAAGAACAGTTATGTACTTACCACAACAGTAGATCTTCGGGAGATTCTCTTTCATCAGGTCACACCTATGGAACTGTAAGTTGCCAGGCACTAAGACCACATGGAAATTTTTCGAAAGTAGTCCACAAGAGGCTGCCCACGATGACGTCAGACGTCGGCTCTCCCATATAAATGTGGGCAGCCCTTTTCCTCCTCAGTTCCCCGCCAGAGATCATGCTCGGGGGACCTCCCCTATAGGGAACCAGTAGAGAACCTGAGACTCTGCCGACACAGCAAGACACAGAGCAGACAGCAGCAGATAGACCCTCATGGAGAAGGAGACAGCATTCCCCAGATTCTCAGGATCCAACAGGAGGTTGGAGGGTGGGACAGAATGGTTTGATGAAAAAGATTCTCTCGAAGATTTAAGGTTACGGCAAGTATCTTCAAGGATATTTTCTTCATCAGGCCATACCTAAAGAACAAGTACCAAGCAGTACTGTGATGCTTGGCCAGCTGGTTATGATTGCTGTACGATGTTTGTAATATAAAAATACAGTATGTGAGTCTGTGCTCCATGGGTGCCCCCAGGTTTCAGTTACAGGAACTGACCAGATCACCTCTGTAATGTAGTTAACTTCCTTGAGAAGTTGCATTTCAAGGCCTTTTTATGACCTCCTGCCTCTGAAGTCAGGAAGCTAAATATGCATTTTATTACAGGAAAAGACACAACTTAGCCGATTCCTGTTGGCTATATTTGCACCTAAGTGACGTATGGCAGAGTTGTAAAAACCTTTGATGTTCCTTGGGAAAATAAGAAACCAGCCTCCAGTTCAAAGGAAAGGCTTGAATAAAGACTGTCATAATTTGGGAAATTAGTTTTTGCTGAAGTCACATTATTTAAAATATCCTGACAAGAAATCATGTTTGTATTTTTTTTGGTTCTTAAAGAAGGAGCTAGATGACTCACAGAAGGGGTGTGGAGACACAGAGTTTTAAACTGAATACTGTGTCTGAACTTAGTTGTCATATATTCCATCTTGAGACGCTAGAGAGACATAACTGTCTGCTCTGATCTAACTTAGGCACTTAAGAGGTAATACATTAGACAAAAAAAGTCTAAATGTATTGTGGTAGGAGTTTTTGTGTTGTACTTTTACCCATGTTCTTGTAAGTGATTGTATGCTCTTTGATGTATTGTTCTGTGTTTTCATTTTACAAATTTTTATCATCTTTTATTAAGATCTTTGTTTCAAGAGACTGCCTGTGCGTCTTCCAAGTTCTTTTTTGCATGTGATGTATACGTGGTTAAGTTTGACAATTTTTCAAAAGCTTGATGGTGTCACTAAACTGGGAAAAGGTAAGAATACACCTAAGGTCTTTTATAGAGTTTTAAAGGGTTAATTTTGGATACCTGGTTAGGTGCCCTTAGGCGAAAAATATACTGCATCCCTCCGAAGAGATTATTATCTGAGCCTGTACATTTGGGTACACTAGCATAAGGTTCACAGTTTGAATCCCCCCAGAACTTGAGACTAAAGGTGATTCAGACCCACAAGCAGACAGGAGGGTTACTCTGTCTGTTACCTGTTCACATTACTGCACTTGGAGGTTGGCACTGTGGGAGCAGAGGGCCTGACCTGCTGAGTGCATTTGTGACAGATTCTGGTTAGCAGTGGTGCGATAAAATTTGGTAACAAAAGCTTTAACTGTTCAGTGTGTCAGCTTAATAGGGTATAGCTCACTTGCAAAATAAGGCAGTGATTTATTTTTAAAAAGGAAACGGAACTATGTCATTTTGCATAAAGTCAAGTTCCTACCTGTTTTATTTTTTTTTCTAAAGTGCAAGTTAGAGTAGCCGTAGTTAAGGAAGAAGATGGCTTTCAACTACAGAGGGTACACTGCAGACTACTTGAGGCAGCTGTGCCAGGACAGAGGAGTCCTGTATGAGGCGAGAGCCACCAAGCAGAACCTCATGGATGCCCTGATGACAGCAGATGCCCAGAGCATCGAGTCACAGACTGTGACTGTAAAGGACCAAACCTTCAGCATGGAGGGGCCAGCGGCCAGTGCAGTGCCCAGATCCGGTGAGGAGGGCAGCAGGGCCAGTGCCAGCAAAGGGCCACAGCAGCAGGGGAAGGTCACCAGCATTCTGGAGCCAGAAGCAATCAGGCTTCAGACTGAGTTGCGCAGAATGGACCTGGAGTTCCAGAAAGACGCTTAGCGAGAGAAACGAGCTGCAGAGGAGAAGAGGAAGCGAGAACAGCGAGAAGCTGACCATGAAGAGTGTGAGCACCAGCGAGCCGCAGAGGAGTAGAGGAAGCGAGAACAGCGAGCCGCAGAGGAGAAGAGGCAGCAGGAATGGCAAAAAGCGGACCATGAACAGCGAGAGGCAGACCGTGAAGAGCGCGAGTGCCAGAGGCGACATGAACTGGAGAAGCTATGAATCCAACCACCAGCACCAGAGCAAGTAAGTGGCTTGGGTTTAACTGGAATTACAGGACTGGGTTACAAACTGAATTCCAAATTGATAGCTGAATTTAAAGAGTGGGAGGATATGGATGCCTTTTCAAATTTCTTTGAAAAAGTTTGTATTCAGGCAAAAATTCCTAGAGGGTCCTGGAGCTTCCAGCTATCCCCGCTACTTACCGGAAAAGCTTGGGATGCATTGGGTCAAATTGACAAGGAGGACAGTAATGATTACAGCAAACTTAAAGCTGCACTTTAAAAAAGTTTGATTTAACTGCAGAAGCATACAGAGCTAAATTCCGTAAGCTGAGAAGAAGCCTTGACATGAGCTACGAGGAGCTAGCCACGAAACGACGTCAATGTTTAAAACATTTGTGGGATGGAACTGAAGTAAACTCTGTAGATAAAATTGAAAATTCTATTTTGCTAGAACAGTTTTCTGGGCATGCCCAGCAGAGCTGAAAACCTAGCTGGAGGTCCGAGATCCCAAAACAGTGCAAGAGGCTGTTGAACTCTCTCGGACCACTATGGCAAGAGCAGACCTGCTCTGAGAGCAAATGGGATGGGCGTGGCAGCACTGAAAGGGAAAAGTGCACCTTCAGGGCAGCTAAAACCCTCACTGCCTCCACCAAAACCAGTCAACCCCAGGTTTCAAAGAAAGGAGTTCTCCGAGAAAAGAAATGAATGTTGGGTTTGTAAAGAAACTGGGCATATTACCAAACAGTGTCCCAAAAGGACGAGCAATACGTAACATGGGGCTAGGAAAGAAGTGGGTTGTTTATGTGTCCCTGGAAGCATGCCTGGGAACACGAGGGAACACATGTATCCAGTCATGGTGAATGGTGTACAGACACAAGGGTTAAGGGACACGGGGCATCCCTGACATTGGTAAAAGGGGATCTGGTAGAGCCTGGTCAGCTTATACCCAATACATTTGTAACTGTACAAGGGTTCACTGGTGAGACCACCACATTGCCACTCGCTAGTGTTCTCCTAGACTGGGGTGAACAGGGGGAACTGTGCAACAGGTAGCTGTAGCCAAAACATTAGCAGTTGACATCATCCTTGGCAGTAATCTGAGGCAGTATAGCACAGTGCTTTAAAGCTCTGAACTGCAAACCTGGAAACCTGGGTTTGAATCCCACAGCCCCCACTTGCATACTGTGTGACCCTGAGCAAGTCACTTAACTTCCTTGTGCTCCCAGGTCGCACCTGTAAACAAGTTTTCAGCTTAGTGTGTCTCTCCTGGTAAAACAAAGGTAATCTCAAACAGGGGATGGTGTGTGCAGTTACCCGTAGCCAAGCGGGATAGGGAAATTGTAGTTTCCTGGACCCCACAGAAGCCATTGTGGAAACCACTGGGAGGCTGGTTCCCCAGCCTGTGTCTCCTGATAGGGAGACTAATGAAAATGGAGTAGAAATTTCCCCAGTAGCAGTTAACCACACAGCTACGGAGGGTTACTCCAAAGAATGAGGGGTGACTCATTGTCAGAGAGTTAGGGATGACAGTGATCCTGAGTGCCCCGACGCTAGTGCTAGGGACCCTAGCTTAGAGACTGAAGGGGACCTGTCTCTTGCCTTGGGAATGTGTAAGGAGTTTGCTGCAGCTCAGAAAAAGTGACCCTAGTCTAGAGAAACTGAGGGCTTGGGCAGACTCTGATGGAGAACAGGGAGGTAACGGTAAACATAAAGTTTACTGGGAAAATGGACTGATGTATACTCAGGATGTGAAGACAGAGGGAGGGGTGATAGGCAGGCAGCTTGTCATTCCCCAGGGGTA
Source organism: Neoceratodus forsteri (assembly GCA_016271365.2). Lineage (NCBI taxonomy): Eukaryota > Metazoa > Chordata > Ceratodontiformes > Ceratodontidae > Neoceratodus > Neoceratodus forsteri. The sequence continues at coordinate 785,613,794 of CM028133.1, forward strand.
TCGTGAGCAGTTGCTCAAGACTGCACATGATATTCCCTTGTCTGGTCATCTGAGAATCACGCGCACTACACAGCGGTTGGCCCAGAATTTCTATTGACCCAACTTTACCCAGCAGAATAAGGAGTACTGCAGGTCTTGTCACCAGTGCCAAGAAATAGGGAAGGCAGGTAAAAAAAAAAAAAGCCACCCTAATTCCATTGCCCTTAGTGGAGGAGCCATTCCAGAGGGTGGGAATGGATATTGTGGGGCCTTTAAATACCCCCAGCTCCTCCAGGAAGAGGTTCATACTGACTGTGGTGGACTATGCCACCCGGTATCCAGAGGCAGCCGCCCTATCCTCACTGAGGACAGACAAAGTAGCAGATGCCTTACTTGGGATTTTCTCCCATGTTGGGTTTCTGCAGGAGGTTATCACCGATCAAGGGGGTTCCTTTATGTCAGTCCTGATAAAATGTTTGTGGGAGAAGTGTGGGGTGGTGCAGAGACGCACAACACCTTATTACCCAAAAGCCAATGGACTTGTGGAAAGATTTAACGGTACCCTGAAGTCAATGCTCCAAGCGTTTGCTGAACAGCATGGGAGGGACTGGGAGAAATACCTTTATCACCTGTTGTTTGCATACAGGGAGGTGCCCAAAGAGTCGACAGGATTTTCCCACTTCAAGCTCTTACATGGACGCCGGGTACTTGGGCCCCTACACTTGATCCGGGAGGACTGGGAAGGCAAGCACGCCACCCAGGTAACTCCCATAGTGGATTACGTTCTTAGGTTTAGGGAAAGACTGAAGGAGCTTATGGGGACAGCCTAGAGCAACCTGGCAGCTGCCCAACAGAAACAAAAAGTGTGGTATGACCACAGAGCCAGAGTTCACTCGTACACGGTGGATCAGGAAGTCATGGTCCTTATTTCAGTCCAAAAAGACAAGCTGCAGGCTGAGTGGGCAGGACCGTACAAAGTAGTTAGGAAGGAAAAAACGTGAACTATATCATGGAGTTACCCGACAGTAGACATTCAGAAAGAATGTACCATGTCAACATGATGAAGCCATATGTTAATAGGGCTGACATGGTGTTTGCAGTATGTAGTCCTGGGGAGGGGACAGACGAAGGAGACCCCCTTCTGGACTTGCTGGAAGAAAGCAAGAGGAAGTCCTCTGTGGAGGCAGTTAAAACTGTCAACCCAGCTGGCCCCGGACAAGATCCAGGAAGTAAGGGAGGTTCTAGCAGACTTTGCCCTCACTGTTTAGCACTAAGCCTGGACTAAACCCCTTAGCAACGCACGATGTGGAGACAGGGACACAGACACCCATACAGCGGACAGCATACCGGATGTCAGAGGCTGTCCAAAAGGACATTAGGAGGGAGGTGGCGGAAATGCTGGATTTAGGGGTAATCCAGAGATCGCACAGCCCCTGGGTCCCACCTGTAGTCCTTGTGCCCAAGCCAGATGACTCTACTCGTTTCTGTGTGGACTATCGTGGACCGAATGCAGTCACGAAGTCAGACGCCAAGCCGATGCCCCGGATGACGAACTCCTGGACAAGTTGGGAGGGGTGACATACCTTTTGACTACTGAACTGACAAAGGGGTACTGGCAGGTAGAGTTAATGGACAGAGCTAGGGAGAGGTCAGCTTTTATCACTCCGATAGGCTTATTTGAATTTAAAGTAACGCCTTTCGGAATGAAGAATGTCCCAGCCATTTTACAAAGGTTGGTGAGCCAGGTGTTAAATGGTGCTGAGGAGTACGCCGTAGCATACGTGGATGACACTGCCATCTTTAGTGCCAGCTAGGATGAACACCTGTCCCACCTCAGGGAAGTGCTGGGCAGGATACAGAGGGTGGGGCTCACTGTCAAAGCTGAGAAGTGCCAGGTGGCCATGGTTGAAGTGGCATACCTTGGACATGTTGGAAGGCTGGGGACAGCTCCGTCCTAACCAAGTAAAAATAGAGGTGATCAAGGCATGGCCCAGACCAGAAACAGAGAAGCAGGTCAGGAGTTTTCTAGGGACAGCAGGGTACTATAGGAAATTTGTACCCAATTACAGTGACCTGGCTGCTCCCCTAACTGACCTAATAAAGAAAAAGATGCCTAAGAAAATTACCTGGGAACCAGCCTGTGAAAAAGCCTTTACCCGACTGAAGGAGGCACTGTGCAGTGCTCCTGTATTGACAAGTCCTGACTACAGCAGACCCTTTATAGTCCAGACTGATGCCCCTGACATGGGTACTGGGGCAATACTGAGTCAGACATCCAACCAAGGGAAAGATCACCCTGTAGTGTACTTAAGTAAAAAGTTACTTCCCAGGGAGCAGGCTTACTCTACTGTGGAAAAAGAGTGTCTTGCCACAGTGTGGGCCCTAAAGAAGTTAGAGCCATACTTATATGGGCAACATTTTGAGGTACAAACTGACCACAACCTCCTGGTTTGGCTGACACAAATGGGAAAAACTAATAGTAGATTATTAAGATGGAATCTTGCCTTACAAGGGTATGACATGACGATCTTACATAGGGCTAGAGCGACCAATCAGAATGACGATGGCCTGTCGCGTCTGTATGAGGAGTTAACTGGCTTGTGGAGCTCATCCCAAGCAGGAGACAGAGCCCCAAATTCAGTCTAGGTGGGGAGGATTATGACGCTTAGCCAGCTGGTTATGATTGCTGTATGATTTTTGTAATACAAAAATATAGTATTTGAGTCTGTGCTCCATGGGTGCCCCCCCCCCCCCAGGTTTCAGTTACAGGAACTGACCAGGATATCTCTGTAATGTAATTAACTTCCTTAAGAAGTTGCATTTCATGGCCTTTTTATGACCTCCTGCCGCCAAAGCTGGGAAGCTAAATATACATTTTATTACAGGACAGGACATAACTTAGTCGATTCCTGTTGGCTATATTTGCACCTAAGTGACTTATGGCAGAGTTGTAAAAACCTTTAATGTTCCTTGGGAAAATAAGAAACCAGTCTCCAGTTCAAAGGAAAGGCTTGATTAAAGACTGTCATAATTTGGGAAATTAGTTTTTGCTGAAGTCACATTATTTAAAATATCTCCTGACAGGCAATCATATTTGTATTTTTTTTGGTTCTAAAAGAAGGAGCTAGATGACTCACAGAAGGGGTGTGGAGACACAGTTTTAAACTGAATACTGTGTCTGAACTTAGTTGTCATATATTCCATCTTGGGATGGTAGAGAGACAGAACTCCCTGCTCTGATCTAACTTACACACTTAAGAGGTAATATATTAGATAGAAAAAGTATAAAAGCATTGTGGTACGAGTTTTTGTGTTGTACTTTTACCTTTGTTCTATTAAGTGATTGTATGCTCTTTGATATATTGTTATGTGTTTACATTTTACATATTTTTAATCATCTTTTAATAAAATCTTTGTTTCAAAAGACTGCCTGTGTGTCTTCCAAGTTCTTTTTTGCATGTGATGTATACATGGTTAAGTCTGACAACTGTTCAAAAGCTTGATGGTGTTACTAATCTGGGAAAAGGTAAGAATATACCCAAGGTCTTTCATAGAGTTTTAAAGGGTTCATTTTGGATACCTGGTTAGGTGCCCTTAGGCGAAAGATATATTGCATCCCCTGAAGAGAATACTATCTGAGCCTGTACATTTGGGTATGCTAGCATAAGGTTCACAGTTTGAATCCCCCCCAAAACTTTAGACTAAAGTTGATTTGGACCCACAAGCAGACAGGAAGGTTACCCTGTCCATTACCTGTTCACACTCTTGTGCTCTGAGGTTGGTACTATGGGAGCAGAGGGCCAGACCTGCTGAATGCATTTGTGACACTGACTATAAACAGTCTGGGTGGCAGGAGCTGACCGGCCTAAGAAAGTGGGCCTTGGAGTACAGCTGGGGCCAAAGTCCGCACTCTTTCCTGAAGCTGTGTCCAAACTGTAATGTTTGGTAAATGTGTGGACAGCACTCCAGGTAGCAGCTGAACAGATTTCAGCAGCAGAAACATTTTAAAAAAACATGCAAAAGATGTGGCCATGCCTCTAGTGGAATGATCACAAACAACTCCAGGAAGTTCCTTACCATACTTTCTATAACAAAAAGTAATATAGTTTGTCAACTATTCGGACAGACACTGTTTGGAAACTGGAGCGCATTCCTTCCCAGGGACAAATGAAACAAAAAGCTGCAAGGACTTTCTGCATTCCTTCATGTGGTGTATACAGTACCTGAGTATTCTATGTACATCTGAAGTATAAGCAATGCTTCCACTGGTTTGGCATGCTCAGGAAAATAAACTGGCAAATAGATGGTTTGATTTAAAGTAAACTCAGACACCACCTTTGGTAGAAACTTTGGACTAGTACGTAAAGACACCCTATGTGTGTGGAAAATCAAGCAAGGAGGCTCACACATTACAGCCTGCAGCTCTGAAATCCTTTGAGTACAAGTAACAGCAACTAAAAATAAACGCTTTCCAAGAAAGAGAGCCCAGGCCACAAGTTGTGTCTGGCTCAAAAGGAGCCAAAGTAAGTTTTTCCAACACAAAATTCAGGTCCCAAGCCAGTACTGAATTACAGATAGGAGGCTTTAAATGCAAAATGCCTCTTAAAAATGTACAGGCCACCTCCAGTTGGGCTACTGTATGTCCTTCAGCAGGTACATGGAAAGCTGATGTAGCAGCTAAGTGTACTTTAACAGAGAAGTACTGCAGGCCTGCATCTGACAAGGACAACAGATACTGATTTATTGGACAGGTAAAAGGGTCCAAGTTGTGAGAAGCAGCCCACAAAGCAAACCGCTTCCACTTCATGGAATAAGTGACCCTGGCAGAATGCTTTCGAGCAGCCACCAAGACATCAGACTCTTTCTTGGAGACCTCAAATCTAACAATGACTACATTTTCAGGAGTCATGCATGTGGATGAAGCGATTTGAGGTCCGGATGGACCAGGGTTCCCTGCTCCTATCACAGAAGTCCCTGGAATAAGGGCAGAAGTACTGGTGGTTCCACTGCCAGCTGCTGCAGTAAGGGGAACCAGATCTGTCGAGGTCATAGGGGAGCAAAGAGGATTAGAGTCCCCCCATCTGAAGTTTGGGTAGTACCTTCTGAATTACTGGGAAGGGAGGAAAGTCACTGAAGAACCTCCTCTTCCAAGAGAGGGACAATGTGTCTCACCAGAAAACTCCAGGTCCTGGAATGAGCAACCAGAAACACAGCAGTTCTGTGTTGTGGGGGGATGCATAAAAGTCCAACTCTGGATGACCCCACTTGTTGAACTGGTCTTCTACTACCGAGGTCAGTAGCTCCCACTCATCTATTCGAGACTGCAACCGGCATTTGTTGAACAGGCTGTCCACTACTGAGGTCAGCAGTTCATGCTCATGAATTTTTGACTGTGACCTGCTTAGTCTGTCTGCCAAGATGTTTTGGGCGCCAGGAACATGTACTGCTGACAGTTCTAAACCGTATTCTAGAGCCCAGTACCATACTCTCATTGCCTCCCTGCATAGAGGGTAAGAGTGAGTTCCCACTTGTTTGTTGATGTAATGCATCACGCTGACATTGTACATCTGTACTAACAGAGGACCTGGGGATGGGCAAACCTGGAAGACCTGTAGGCCACACAGAACAGCTCTCATAGAAACACAGAAGGTGTCAGCAGATAAGGGCCTCATGGCCCACCCGGTCTGCCCTATTTTCTTTTAATTCTACTGCGACACTGCAGACAGTACAGGTGCATAAGAACTTACCATAACAGTAGATCTTCAAGAGTGTCTCTTACAGCGGTCATAACACATAGGATATTAGCCGCAGGTGTCATTTCTTCTAGATGACTTCTCAGCAGTCGACCCTGGGACCTACCCCTACACTACCACGTGGTATCTGTATGGCAGGTATAAGGGGGGGAAGTCTCAACTATGCTTCAGATCTTTTCCATCCTGGCAATCGAATGTGAAAACATTTCCTAGGCCTCCGATAGAAACCGAGGAGGGAAAATAAGGCAGCAGTTCTTGGAGTCGTAAAAGACAGGAGCAAGGAACCCTTCTGAAGTAACAGCAAGGGGGAAGGAGGGCAGGGCTGCATGACCTGCTGCAAGAGATACTCTTGAAGATCTACTTTTATGGTAAGTTCCTAAGCAACCGTACTATCTTTTTCGAGGCAATCTCTTACAGCAGGTCATAATACATGGGAAGATTCCCAAGCAGTTATTATGCCAAGTGGGAGGAGGAGGAAGCGAACCATAAGGACTTAGGACAGGAGGCCTTGTAGACACAGATGATGTTCTGCTCTCTGTGCTATCACCTGAGGATCTGGTACCAAAGATATGGGAAATATTAGGTACTTTTGAAAAAATTGCGGGTTTTAAGCTAAATGTAACCAAAACTGAAGTTTTAACTTCTAATTTTACCCCATCTGCTGGTTTAAAGAGCAGGCTTCCCTTATACTGGCTGAGGACCAAGATCAAATACCTAGGTATCCATATTATGCAATTTATCAAGATATAGATCTCACCAGGGACAATGAGGGAAGCTATCATAACAGTGTTACCCAAGGAGGGCAAGGACCCCCTCCAACCTAGTAGTTACAGGCCAATCTCGCTTATAAATGCTGACACCAAGGTACTAGCAAAGGCTCTTGCATTCCAACTAGAAAAAGTATTCCCAGACTCGGCTCACCAATCTCAGGTGGGATTCGTAAAGGGTAGAGCTAGTGCAGACCACCTTAGAGCTTTAATTACGCTAATGCAGGGAGCAAGTCTCTTTTGCAACCCCAGCAGTAGCCATCTCTGTGGATTTTGAGAAGGCTTTCAACTCCCTAGAGTGGGACTCCCTACACGCCATACTTCACCTCTGTGGCTTTGGGGAGGGATTTCGGGGATGGGTTAAAACCCTCTACACATGCCCATCCGCCAGGATACTAACTAATAATAATACCCTATCTGAGCCATTCCATCTGTATAGAGGGACAAGGCAGGGGTGCCCCATCTCCCCTATGCTGTTTGTGTTGGCAACTGAGGCCCTGTCTAGTGCTCAGAGAACATCCCCAAATACAAGGTCTACAAGTGGGAGAAAAGGAATACCATGCACTACTGTATGAGGATGACTATCTCATTTTGACCAGGGATATGGGAGAAAGTGCCCCCTATATCTTGAAGCTACTGGGGAACTTTTCAGAGATCTCTGAGCTTAAAATGAATATAAGCAAAACTGAAGTGCTCCCCCCCCGAACGTCAGAACTACACCAGCTGCTATTTCAAGCACAGGACTAGCCTGGGCCAAAGAAGGCATTAAATACTTAGGGGTGAAACTGACACCAAAAGTTGAATCCATATTTGATAACAACATGGGCCCCCTGTTGAATAAGTTGAAAGATGATATTGCTAGGTGGAAACACCTCCATCTTAACATGCCCGGAAAAATAGCAGTGGTGAAGATGATGCTTGCCCCCAGAATTTTTTATCTGCTGACACATATCCCCATGGAAGTGGTGAAAGGATGGTTTCAGAAACTAGACGCCTTGATAGGTAACTTCCTATGGGAATCATCACCCCCAAGGTACAGCAGAGCAAAACTGAGAGCCCCATGGAATAAAGGGAGGTGGAGGCTTCCCCACTTTCAGAAGTGCACTCTTGCATTCTCAGTGGCCAATACTAGCAAGGTATGTAGGGCAGAAGACTGGGACAGACCGGCATGGGTAGATATTGAAAGAGGGATTCTACTGGGGAGAGAGATGACTACATTATTACCCTTTAATCTGCCCACACAGTTCAAGAAATAGCATACAATTAGAACTGTACACTCAGCATGGCAGGAGGTAGGCCTATCCCTCAGCTTCTGTCTAGGTGTGGGAAGGTACGCTATCTTCTGGAACAACCCAAACTGGAAAATAGAAGGGAGATCCTTCCTGTGGAGGGAATGGAGGGAAAGGTATATTCGAAGCTTAGCAGACATCCTCATGCAGCATGCCACAACAGTAGATTTCTTCTCCTCCCTTAAAAGTACATTTGGGCTAAGTAAACAGGATTTTTGGAAATAACTTCAAGTAAGGCATCTGTGCCAAAGCTGGGAAAGAGAAAAAATGCCAATGCTGTATGTGTATAAATAAGAAATATGTAACAAGTCAACCTCTACCAATAAAATACTGGCTGACTAAAACCAGAGGCCTAGCGGGGATAATATACAGGCAATTAGGGGATTCTGTTGCTGACCCATCTCTGGTAGCGAAGCAAAAATGGCAGGAAATGTTTGGGGAACATATAAGAGAGGATGAGTGGAGGAGCTGTTGGCTTACAGCTAAGAAAGTATGTAGAGACCCACACAGCCTACTGATTCAAAACAAAATCCAACATGTGTGGTACAGAAACCCCACTCAGCTTAAGAGAGTGGGCCTCTTGTCAACAGATGAGTGCTGGAGATGTAATGGCCAGGGTGCTGACCTTCACCATATACTTTGGGAATGCCAACTGATCTGTCCAATATGGAGACAGGTAATAGCATGTTGCTCTAAATTATTAGGACTAAAATTCCCTATATCTCCTGCCTTGATGTTGCTGGGCATCGTACCACAGGGCCTCAATCTAAAAGGCCAACAGAAATGCTGGCTGCTACAGGGCAACTGTAGAGTTAAAAAAGACTCATCTTGTGCAGATGGGGGACAATAGAAACCCTGATCTTTAATGAGTGTCTGATAGCCATGGAAAAGTTGGCCTCATTCACAAGAATGATTCATCTCGCAGCCAACAGCAGCCAGGTATTCCTGGATAGATAGAAACATAGAATTTGACGGCAGATAAGGACCGCTTGGCCCACCCAGTCTGCCCATTTCCCTATCTACAGGATAAGCTGCAGATCCTAGTTAACCAACAGCCTACTTCTTCCTACCCCCATCCCCTAGAATTGCCTTATGACTGTCCCATGCATGCTTGAATTCCACCACTGATTTTGACTCCGGAAGGCCATTCCATGCATCCACAACCCTCTCTGTGAAAAAATACTTCCTTAAATTACCTCTGAGCCGCCCCCCCTCTACCTTCAAATTGTGCCCTCTTGTTCTTGCACACCTCTTTTTTTGAAAGATGCTACCCTCTTGGACTTTGATTCCCTTGAGGTACTTGAACGTTTCTATCATGTCCCCCCCTCTCCCTCCTTTCCTCGAAGCTATACATATTAAGCTCCTTTTGTCTCTCTTCATATGTCTTCTGGTGCAGACCCTGCACCATTTTAGTTGCCCTCCTCTGGACAGCTTCCATCCATGACATGTATAGATGGGCCCCGTTCTTTCAATACACCCAACTCCAAGCAGCAGCGAGAACATGTTCTTATGGAAAAGATGTGCTTAAACCACCATGAGGTGACCTGGTCATAAACCACAAGATTGGCATCCACAGGACACAGGATAGGCGAGGTAAACCTCCCTTATGTGATGACCCTCTTCCTTAGCTCTGAAATCAAATACCCCGCTGCAATGACACCTTCCAATCTCTGAAACCACCCATGTAAAGCCTTCCCCCAAGTGATAATTGTATTTATGAAAATGTTTATACACTTGAAAATGTTGTTATAGATATTTTTGATCACCTGCTGTTCTTATTAAATATATGCCTCCATCCTTCAAAGTGTGTTGGAGGGATTGTAAATGCCAAGTAGCTGATTTGGGGCATATCTTTTAGCTTTGTCCGTTACGAACATCTTATTGGTGTACTTTACAGGCTGAACTGCAGGACTGCTTGGGGGAAACGATAGAACTGTCAGCTGAGATGGTACTGTTATTTATTATGCCCAGTCATAGGCCTTCATGGGTCGCACCTTACTTCCCATATATTTGGTGACAGCTAAAAAGGCTATTACTTGGAGGTGAATGACTACAGTTGTTCCCTCTATGGTTGATTGGAGAGCCATTGTAATGAATATTTATTACTTAGAAAAATTAACAGCAGGCCTCCATGAAAAGGTGGAATCCTTTAACATTAAGTGGCAAAAGTGGGAGTGGTATATGGCTCAGCTTGATTCAGATTTTGTCCTGAGGGGCCTCTTGAGGTTCACAGGGGGGTGCTGTTGGGGGGGGGGGTTTCACTGAGGGTTCAGAGACTATTCAAGAAAGGAGGGAATAATCTGAATGTATAAACTGTGAAGGTATCTTTTAATTTATATAAGAATATGCCTAACAAATAACAGAAGATATAATACAGACGGTTCTGTTCTTGAAACTGTGACAGGGTGACCCCTGTCATAGTGGGCACCCCTGGAATAAATTGAACCCCTTCCCCAAGCAGTTTATATGTTTTGAATAATGTCCAACATGCTGGTTGACTGGTTATAAATTAAGTGCTGAAGTGCTTTGTGACAGGGTGACCCCTGTCATAGTGGACACCCCTGGGAAAAATTTAAACCCCTTCCCAAGCAGTTTACATGTTTTGTATACTGTCTAACATTCTGCTTTACTGGCCATAACAAAACTAAGCGTACAGTTACAAAACTAAGAGGGTAGTCGTAATATAAGAATAACAAAAACTTGTGTCTGCTTTTTCTAGATGTTAGCAGCCCTCTTCCAAGATATGTTTTGCAGCAGATAGCATGAGGTAATATGACCCTGCAAGAGAGTTTAGGAGACCATAGAATGCTCTGACCTTGAGTCTGACCTTTAATACTGTTGTAAACAAGTTATATAATGTGCTCCAGGTGCCAAATAACTGTTCTCTGTGGTGCAACAGTGGCCCCTAGTGTCTAGTTTTATGTTATGGCTGTCAATCAAAAGGCAGGGGAAATTGTTTTTCCAACTTCTAGTGAGCTTATAAAAAGCCCTACATCAGTGCTGAGATAGGATAGATAGATAGGAAGTTGAAAGACCTCCTTGCAGTGTGTGCTTTCACACTGTTCGATTCATGCTAGGCTGAAGAAAAGCCTTAGAAACTGTTGAAGCTAAGCAGTTGTCTGACTTACCATTTTGTCTTCTATATATTTTACTTGATGAAAATAAAACAGTGAGAAAAGAACTGAGGAGGCCGACCACATTTATATAAGAGAGCCGTCCGACGTCATCGTGGGCAGCCCCTGGTAGACTACTTGCAAAAAGTTTATATGTGGTCCTAGCACCTGGCAGTTTATAGTTCCATAGGTATGAACTAATGAAATAGATGTCCTTGAAGATCAGACATATATACATTTTAAATGCAGAATGCAGAGTTAAACCTGAAGAAAACAGTCCCTGAAATAAGTTTAATTAGGGGGGATGCTCTGCACAAAGACCATCTTAACCCCACCTCTAACTCTTCCTTTGTCCTTAATTTGAATAGGCATGTAGGGGAAGAAATGGCCAGCAGGCACTTACAGGAAAACAACAGGACCAGCACAGGGGTCGGTTTTGGGTCCGCTTCTTTTTAACATCTATATCAGTGATATTTTGGAGGGTTTGAGAGGGAGGGTGTGCCTATTTGCTGACAATTCCAAGATCTGCAATACGGTAGACACCCCAGGGGGGTGGAGGACATGAGACAGGACCCAAAGACGCTTGAGGAGTGGTCTGAGACATGGCAGCTGAGATTTAATCCCAAAAAGTGTGCATGGGGAGTAGAAACACATGTGCAGGATACACCCTAGGAGGGGAGGCAATCAAAGTAACAGAACAGCAGAGGGATCTAGGGATCATTGTCTCCTCAAACCTTAAGGTAGGAAACCAATGTAGCAGGGCGGTGGGAAAGGTCAATGGAATGTTGGCATGCATAGGCAGGGGCATTACTGGCAGAAGGAGGGAGGTAATAATGCCACTTTACAAAGGGGATCCATACGAAATCCCGACACACGTTTACCCGACAGCAAAAATCCCATCAGCAAAATACCGACATTACAACTTCCCGACCATACATTTGCTTGAAGTGTAGAAATCCCGGCACAACACAAGTATAGTACAGTTCTACGACACATTCTTACTGACTGTAAGCATCACAAACTGCGTGGATATCACAGTGCCGGGTGGGGGAATATTTACAAGGTCAGATGGACTGTAAGCAACAATAAATTGAAATTGACATCGCAAAGCTGGGTGGTGGAATATTTACAACATTCAAAGGTCAGACTGACTGTAAGCAACAGGACCACAGCAAGAATATGGCAGTATACATTCTCTGTAATAAATTGAAATTGACATCGCTAAGCTGAATGGTGGAGTATCTAAAGTGCCACTTAATATTCAAAGGTCAGACTGACTGTAAGCAACAAGACCACAATAGGGCAGTGATATTGACATCTCAAAGCTGGGTGTAGGAGTATTTCAAGTGCCACTTACCAAACTCCCTCTCTGTTTCAGTTCTGTTTGCTGATCTGTGACTCAGTTTAGTTCTGTTTTCACTCTTTAGTCCGTCCCGGTCTGTTAAAATCAATATCTTTATCTACTTCGTTAAAATCAGTCCTTTATTTCTTTCTTTAAAAGTTAGCAGTAAAATTAGTTACTCAAAGGGTCAGGTTGTGTGTGATCCCCCTAAGAAATTCGAAAGAGGACCTTTGCACCCTTTCGCTGATCATATTACGATTTTCCCCTCACGTACAGCATAGCGCTTCTTCATCGGCAACCTTGGTAATCCTCTGTTTATTTTTTCAATTGTTGTTTCAGCTAGAAACTGTTCTTTTTTTAAGCTCCGTGATAAAGCGATTTGTGCCAACGTATGTAGAGCCAATCAAGGCACCTAGTCGCCAGTGCCACGCCTTAACATTATTTTGGGTCCTAGGAATACCAAGGTCTACCTGGTCGTCCACAGACCAAAATTCTGGTGGAAACATCGGTGGGCTGCGGATTGTGGTTTTATTTCGCATCGGATACACCCCAAGATGTAATTCTCCTCAAACCAGTCTAATAAATGCTGCACTGTTTTCAGGTATTTCTCTTTTCAATTCAGTAAAAGCTGGTTTGATGTTCTGGGCTGGGAGAAAGACAAATGTAACTAAGTGGGCATCATTAAACTGAAGTCAGAATCACTGCCGTTTTGTTTTGCCAAGCCCATACTTTGTATCTTACGCCAAACAATTTGACCAAAGTGAAATAAGCACCTCTTGTTGGCTGTTTCAGGGAACTCTGACTTGCTTGCATTTACAGCTGCCTGCTCAAAATTGGTAATAATAAATGATGGGGACAGACTTAGGCTGAACTCATCTGCAATGTCCTACAGATCTCGACACAGGCGAGACCCAGGTCGGCGGGAGGTGGGTTTGCTGACTGAGTCATCTTCAGGTCTTTATCTTGGGGGGACCCAGCTGGCGTCCTCAGCCCGGGTGCAGAACCTGGGTGTTATATCTGATGACTGTCTGACCCTTAAACATTAGGTGTCAGCCGTTGTCAAAACCTCTCTTTACCATTTGAGGAATATAGCCCGAGTGAAGCATCTGATTCCTGCTGACGACCTTTCAACATTGGTCCACGCCTTCGTTACCTCCTGCTTGGACTACTACAACGCCCTGTTCCTAGGGCTACTGGGGGTGGATATCTGCCGCTTGCAGTTAGTGCAGAATGCGGCAGCCAGGCTTCTGACTGGTACGTCTAGGACCAGCCATATAACACCTGTCCTCCGCGGACTGCACTGGCTGCCAATACAGTGGCGGATTACCGTCAAGGTTGGTTTTCTGACCTATAAGGCCCTACACTATCAGGGACCTAGTTACCTGCAAGATCTCCTTCATCCCTACTGACTTCTCGTCGGCTCTGATCCACCGATGAGGGATTTCTAGAGATTCCCAGGGTTTGTTTAAAGACATCTGGGGCAATATCATTTAGTTTTATGGCCCCAAACCTGTGGAATTCTCTACCTCATCAGGTGAGAGATTGCCTGACCTTCCAAAGTTTTAAGTTAGCCCTAAAGACGCATTTGTTTAATCTAGCATATTCAGATTTTTAAATATATTTATTGATTGATTTTAGAATGGTGTTTTAATGTTATGTATTTGATCTACTGTAAAAGTGCTTTGGTTTTGGAAAGGCGCTTTTTAAAAATAAAGCTTTGACGGATTGGTAGCTTGTTTGTGTTTTGGCAGACATAAGGATTTACACAAGTGAAACAATCCTGTAGCTTTCCACACTGCCCACCGGAGCATGGACTGAGTATAGCTGGCAGAACATGGTGGGGACAGTTTTAAAAGTCCCATCCATGATCCAGTAACGGGCAGTGTGGAGGTGTTCAATATTTTTGGCTGTGGTAAATATGAGTAGCCGTTCTTCACCACATGTTGAATCCAGAGTTAACCATGGACGCACATGAATGTGCCTCTGTTCTTCAGGTATGCAAAGTTCTTCGAGATTCCTGGCATCAGAGGGCATATTCATAGCCATGCTCTCTTAACAACGTGCACAAGTGCCTGTTTTTTGGGCAAACTTCGACATACTTCTGTGGGAAGTGTTGAAATTGCAGCTTGAATGCAAATGTGATGTCGGGTTATTGTGCGTGCCCAGCTCCCGTTGCTTAAGAGAGGCCATGGCATCTGCAATTGGTGCATCTGTAGCATCTGGCGCATGGTTATGGTCAACGTGGTGCCTAAAATGTTGTTGACTACCCACCAGAACTATTGTTGCTCGGCCACAGCACTGATCTGACTTGCAGCTCTGGCAACACCAGTAGTATAGATCACCATGGTTCCTTTCTTTAACGAGAAGATAACCACCTACACAGATTTTATCCCGACCCATCTGTGAAGAGACAAATCTGCAAACTGCAGCAACAGCCTCTGCCTGTGCAATAATTGCTAGTGCAGACAACTAGTGCACGGTATCCTAGTATCCTAGTTACAGCAGTATCCGAGGAACACTACTGCACCTGCGCTTTAAGTGCACAGAGAACCAGTAGCTGCAAGCTGCGATCACCGAGCAAGTTCACTTAGTTTACTGTGCTTTACAGTCTTTACTTCACTCCCTCAGTGTACTGTAGGCAAGCAACATCAGCAAAACACAGCAACAGTAAGCAGCTTTTGATTTTGTTTAGAGGCCATGTTTCTCATTTCATTAAACTCCATGCCAACGTGCATTGTCGGGATTTTGATAAATCAGGCAAATGTGATGTCGGGCAATGTCTATGTCGGGCAAACGTGAGTCAGGATTTAGTACCTAATCCTTTATAAAGCCATGGTGAGGCTGCAACTGGAGTACGCTGTCCAGTTCTGGAAACCATATCTCTGAAAGGATATAGAAGGGATGGACAGGGTTCCGAGAAGGGCAATCAAGATGGTTCAGGGTGTGCAGGGGAAGACATACGAGCAGAGGTGCAAGGAGCTGGATCTGTACACGCTGGAGACAAGGAGAGAAAGGGGAGACATGATTGAAACTTTTAAATATGTGAAGTGGCTCAATAAAGTAGGAGAAAAGGGTGTACTTAAGAAGAAGGGGCCAGAACTAGAGTCATAGCCTCAGACTGCAGGGAAAAAGATAGAGGCAATGCGAGAGGGTGATTCTTCACAGAGAGGGTGGTGGAGCCCTGGAACAGACTGCCGGACGAGGTGGAGGGGGTTGGATTGCTGGAGGAGTTCAAGAGGGCATGGGACAGGCATATGGGGCTGAGTAGTGGGAGGAGGGTGGCAGCTGGCAGGGAGGGGGAGCTGTAGGGTGGAAAAAGGGGCAGACTGGATGGCCAAGTGTGGTCCTTTTGTGCCATCAAGCTTCTACGATATGATTCTATGAAATGATAGTACAGGACCCAGGTATCCCATCAGGCCTGGGTTTGAAAATGAGGTAGCTAAATTTGCTACTGTAGTATGTTCTAATTTCTTGATTGCCACTTAATGCCCCATTTGTACTTTTATACAGCTCTGAACCCTTTCTTACACTGTTTTATGTAGCGAGGGGAGGGAGTTTATTGTCCTTAGCACTGAGATATTCACTTATACAAACACTGAAGAAACACTGCACTGGGCACTGAATTGCACTAGTCGCCCTTCAAGGGTTTCATAAATGCAACTCTGAACAACAGTTTTGCAGGGCTCCCTGTAATTCTCTTGCTACAAACTATGCAAATTCTAACACAGGTATGTGACTTAACACATTAGTTCAGTCCTGCTGTGTGCAGTGAACCTGGTGGTGTTACAGAAAGAAAAAAATTACTCACCTTAGTAATCCTGTTTCTTCCAAGGTATCTATATTCAAAACTCTCTGCAGTCAGCCTCCTAAGCAGAGCTGTCCGGAGAAAATGAAACTGTATGAAAATGACAGAATTATCATTGGCTCGTGACACATATTCAAACTGCTGCCCTTATCAGCTACAACGTTCCATCAACATATCAGATTTCTAAGGAGCCTAAAAGGCAACCTATACTAAGACTTATCTAAATATACTTATCAAATATAACAAAACTTAAGTTGTCCATGACAGCATGAAACATCCTTAACATAATATAATTCTAACCCCCAAATGCCAGAATCATCTGGAAAAGGAAGGGAATCAAATATTTCCACTAGGGTTAGAAAACACATATGCCAGTGTTTGGGACTTTTAATTAGAAAACTCGATCAGGAGTGCAGAGGCTCTGGTTCTGGAAGGGGAGGCAGGGAGGGAGAGTTATGAATATAGAAGAATGCCTTGGAAGAAACAAGATCACTAAGGTAAGTAATTTTTTCTTCTAACCCCAGGTATTCTTCTATATTCCTAACTCTCTGCAGACTTCAAAGCAGTACCTTTGGAGGTGGGCAGAGAACCTACTTAGGTAAGAGGCTCTGCAGGACTGCTGTGCCAAACCTGGCATCACTTCTGGACTGTGTGTCCAAACTACAGTGTTTAGTAAATGTGCGTACTGTCCTCCAGGTAGCTGCTTTAAAGATTTCCACTAAAGGAATATCTCTGGATGCTGCTATAGTAGCAGCTGTGCCCCTGGTTGAAGGAGCCCTCGGGCCTGCTGGGGGTTCTTTGTCTACTTTTGAGTAGCAAAACTGAATGCACTGGATTATCCAGCGGGAGACTGACCTCTTAGAAGCTGGAGTGCCTTTACCTACATCCCCATAAGTAAGAAACAGCTTTTGCTTGTCATGTCTATAATCCCTGGTGTGGGTCATACAGTAACTTAATGCTCTTCTGACATCTAGACTATGGAGTCTGCGTTCACCTGAACTAGCATGTTCAGTAAAGAAAACTGAAAGTGTAATGGATTGGTTTACGTGGAAATCAGAAACCACCTTGGGAAGAAATCACCTATTTGTTCTCAGCACCACTTTGTCATTATGGAAGGAAAGACAGTCCTTCTCAACACATAAGGCTTGTAGTTCACGGATTCTTCTAGCTGAAGTAACTGCAACCAGAAGAAAAAATTACTCACCTTAGTAATGTTGTTTCTTCTAATGGAGTCTTGCTATATTATGACATATGCAGTGAGTCCCAACCTTCGAACTGCTCCGGAGGTGAAAGAGTTAACTTTCCATGCCAGGCATGGAACGCTGAGCTCGAGCTCGGTTGAAACTCTGTCTGTTGTTCTTCAAACTCAAACCGTCAGATCTTTACAGCTAAACTCACTGAGGTCCTGTGTGGAAGCTGTAGACCTACACTAGCCAACTGGCTACTAAACATAAGAACACATTTTTGGTCCCAAAACAATGACTCAAGTCAGGAGACCCAAAAATGAAAACACACACCAAGTCACCCCAAAAAGGAGGGGTGAAAACAACAAGGTGGGCATCTACTAGTGCCAACATTGCACTGCCCACCCACATCCCAAAAACAGAGGTTCTGAGAGGGGCAGGGGAGAGGAAGTATAATATAGCAAGACTCCATTAGAAGAAACAACATTACTAAGGTGAGTGATTTTTTCTTCAAACAACATGAAGTCTTGCTATATTATGACATATGCAGACTACACAGCAGTACCTCCATGGAGGAGGGACAGAACCTACTTAGAAATAGGCTCTGAAGCTAATAGTTAAAGTTAAACCAAGCATCACCCTAGCCTGGATGTCCAGGGAGTAATGCTTAAAAGTGTGAACTGTTTTCCAGGTAGCTGCTTGACATATCTCTAGAATAGGATGTCCCTGGCAGCAGCCAGGAGCAGCTGTACCTCTGGTAGAGTGAGCCCTCAGGCCTGAGGGAGGAACCTTACCCAGCTTTTCATAACAGAATTGGATACAAGAGACAATCCACCTGGCAATGGATCTTTAGTGGCAGGTTTCCTTTACCAACCTCATCATAAGTGAGGAACAGTTGGAGGAGTCAAACCTGTGACCCTTGGTATGCTCTATGTAGTAACTAAGGGCCTCTTCTCACATCTAGCAGTAGCCTCCTCTGCGCCAGGAGGAGGAATGGTCAGTGAAGTACACTGGAAGAGAGATACAGATTAAGGTGGAAATCTGAAACCACTTAGGCAAGAACTTCCTGTCAGTCCTGAGGACCACCTTATCTCTATGAAAGGAGATAAAATCAGGCTCCACTGACAAAGCTTGTAATTCACTTATGCGCCTGGCAGAAGTGATGGCTACCAGAAACACAGTCTTCCAAGTCAAGTACTTAAGCCTGCTGAAGACAAGGGCTCAAAGGGAGGTTGCATAAGCTGAGCAATGCAAACATTAAGATCCCAGGCAGGGGCAGGGTCCCTGAATGGAGGGTTGGTGTGAAGCAATCCCTTAAAAAACTTGGAGAATACAGCATGAGCTGAAAGAGAAGAGGGTTTACCTGCTGAAATAAAAGCAGACACAGCTGCCAAATGTACTTTTAGGGTAGCTGGCCTCAGCCCCAAGGTATTTAAATGGACCATATAATCCAGGACTGTGGGTAAATCAGCAGATTCTGGGGAAATATGCTTCCCAGAGGACCATATAGAAAACCTCTTCCATTTGGAATTATAGGTAGCCCTGGTGGAAGGTTTCCTAGAAGCCTTCAATATATCCATTACACCTTGGGAGAGGTGTAGATCAGCAAACTCTAACTCTTCAAGAGCCAGGCCTTGAGATTGAGAGATTTGAGGTTCGGGTACCAAACCTCCCTGAGCACAGGTTAACAGGTTGTGATTCTGGGAAGACACAGGGAAGATGGACTGCTAAGGACAGTAGGAGTGGATACCAGGGTTGTCTGGCCAATCTGGAGCAATCAGGATCATCTTGCAGGATTGAGATCTGATTTTGACTAACACTTTGAACAGGAGAGGAAGGAAAGTATAGAGAAACTTCCTTCCCAATTGAGAACTAAGGCATCCAGAGGGACTGAGCCCAACACTGGGGCCTGCAGCAAAAAGGGAAGTTGGTGATTGTCTGGGGCTGCAAAAAGATCTATCTGCAGGGTGCCCCATCTGGCAAATATTACCTCCAGGACCAGGGGGTCCAGTAACCATTCATGATGGCCCTGGGAAATCCTGCTGAGAGCATCTGCCAGGACATTGTCCTTGCCTGGGAGGTGAACTGCCGTAAGGGAGGTGTTCAGGGAGTAAGCCAGAGACCACAACTTCATTGCTTCAGTGCACAAGGCCGTAGACCGAGTGCCTCCTTGCTTGTTGATGTACCACATTGTGGTGGTGTTGTCTGTTCTGACCTGTACAACTTTGTTCTGAACAGATTTGGAAAAACTTGAAGTGCTAGAAAACTGCTCTGAGTTCCAACAGATTGATGTGGAGCAGAGATTCCTGAGGGGACCACAATCCCTGGGAGTGAGGTCGCCCATGTGAGCTCCCCACCCCAAGAGGGATGCATCTGTAGTAAGGATTAAGGAGTGAGACTGAGTGACAAAGGGAACCCCTTGTCTCCGATTGCTCTGATCCTGCCACCACTGTAGGGCTTGGATCAGGGTTCGAGTTACTGGGATCAATTTGGTTAGAGGGTCTTTCCTTTGAGACCAAAAGGCTCTCAAGTGGAACTGGATGTCCCTCATTTGAAATCTTGCACTACTGCTGTAGAAGCAGCCATGTGCCCCAGGAGCTGTGGAAAATGCCTTGCTGGTCGAGAGACCTGCAGGGTGAATGAGGAGGCCAGAGAGACCAGGGTCCTTGCCCTGTCCAAAGGAAGGAAGGCTCTGGCTTTCTCTGTGTTCAGCTCTGCGCCTATGAAGGTGAGGAGCTGGACAGGCTCTAGAACTGACTTTGAAAGATTCAGAAGGAAACCTAGAGAGGTGAGCAGTTGCTGAGTTATCTGTAGATGTAACTTGACTTGGTCTGGAGACCGGCCTACTATGAGCCAGTCGTCCAGGTAAGGGAAGATGGCAATTTTTTGCCTTCTTAGGGAAGCAACTGCTACTGCCAGGCACTTTGTGAATACCCTTGGAGCAGAGGTGAGGACAAAGGGCATTGCTCTGAACTGGTAATGGCCTGAGGGCAGCCTCGAACCTGGAGGTACTTTCGATGGGAGCTTCTGATGAGAATATGGAAGTAGGCATCCTTGAGGTCCAGGGACCTAGCCAGTCCCCTGGCCTTAGAGAGGGTAGAATAATTCCCAGAGTCATCATTTTGAATTTTGGTTTTAAAAGGTGCTTGTTTAAGTATCTGAGATCCAGGATGGGCCGCCATTCTCCTGTCTTTTTGGGGGTAAGGAAGTACCTGGAGTACAATCCTTTGCCCTGGTGTAGGGGTGGAACCCTTTCCACAGCTCTGAGAGCCACGAGGGACAAGACCTCTGCCTCTAGGGCAAGTGCCTCTGGTGGATTTGCAAGGTGGAAAGGATCTGGTTCTCATCTTTGGAAATTTTTTGAAGCTGAGAACCAGTCCCTGGCTTACTACTTCCAGGACCCACTTGTCTGATGTCAGAGACTTCCAGTCCTGGACAAAGTAAGCCAGCCTGCCCCCTACAGGTAGCTGAGAATCGGTCCTGGCAACCCCAACAGGGTGCCTGCTTAGCAGGGGCTTTAGGCTGAGGGGTGGAAGCAGGCCTGCTTGTACCCCGTCTGCCTCTCCCTCTAAAGAACACCCTCTGGGCACAAGCAGAAGAGGAGGCCTGGGCTTGGTAAAAAGTCCTATGAAAAGGCCTGCCCCTGCCCCTGGAAAGCTGCCTTTGAGGAGTGGCCTGCCTTTCCTTGGCCTGTGCGCTCCTATAGGTGGTCCTATACTCATCCATTTTCTTCATGTAATTCTCTGTCTGCTCCCCAAACAGAGAATTACCCACAACAGGAAAATCCATGGTCTTAGTCTGGGTATCCTGTGACAGGCTAGTACATCTGAGCCAAGCCATTCGCCATGGCGCCACAGATGTAGCCATGACTCTTGATGACACATCATTAAGAGTCCACTGCAGCATGGAATTGCACCTTGATGCCTCAATACCATCAGCAGCCACCTGCTCCAGCTCCTTGGAAGCTGGCCAGGACCTGTTTTGCTAGAGCCATAACAGTATCCCATCTGGATTTCTGATATCTAGCAACATAAGCCATATAATTTGCCTGTCTGAGTCCCAAGGATGCTGCCATGTACTGTTTCTTTGCCATGGCATCAATCCTCCTGAGTCCTTGTCAGGGGTGTGAAGCCAAGGAATATTTGCCTTGTCACAGGCTGCAGCCTGCACTACCCCAACATGGCTGCATTGTTGTGTAAGGAACTCCGTATCAGAGCCTGACAATGTGTACCTCTTGTCCATTCTCTTATCCACAGGAGGTATAGTGTGAGGAGTTTTTAGAATTTTTACTGTCTGTTTCCCAAAAGATTTATGCAAAGGAATAGACAGTCTCCTAGACTCTGGGATATCCATCATTTCCACATAGTCAGGCTCCTCTTGATCATCCACAGCTTCCTCCATAGGGAGCTGGAGGGTTTCAGCCACTTTTTTATAAAACATAAAATGAGAAGGGGACTCAAAGCCTAGGAGGAGACACTCCTGAAGGTCTGTCTGGGGAGATGTCCGGGTCAATGGGCACATCCAGACTTTCAAATCCACATTCACTCTCCTCATACTCCTCTTCCCCCTCCTCCGGTTCATAATATTCCTCTAAACCATACTCTTGAACCGGTGGAACCGCCCGAACCGTACACTTACATGATGGTGTCGGTTCGGTCAGAACTGGGGAAAGCGACCGGACAATTTTAATCGCTTTGGCTATTTCTTCAGCGGTTGGAGAGGAAAGTTTTGGCTCCACACCAGCTGATTTCCTAGTCCTTTTTGCTGGAACCGACTCCTCCGAGTCGGATCTCCTTTTGCCTGAGGAAGTCTCGCCCTGGTCAGAGGGCACTCCCTCCGGTTCGGTTGGAACCGAACCGGGCTGGCCATCTGGTTCAGCGGACTTTTGGCCTCCCTTTCCTGAGCCTACCAACTCTCTTTCCAGGGTAGCTGCAGGAAAATTTTACAGATCTAGCAGTCTGCATTGAGGTGGTCAAACCCCAGACAATAAACACAGGTGGTGGGGGTCAGCCTTGGCAAAGACTTCCCACAGCACTGCAGTGTTGAAACCCAGTGGGCCCGGTTTTTCTTTTGGGTTTCTCAGACATAGTGCCAGCCTAACCAAATTTACCCATTTATGGCAATCCGCCAGGTAAGACCCTCTTATCGGTTCCCAACCGTGTCACGGGTCGTGGAAAAAAACGTAATAAAATCTGTTTTTTTAGAACCGATAAGAACCGGTAACCACACTCTAAATGACAGATTAATATATTTTAAAACAACCTGATCGGTTTAAACCGAACCGATAAACCGTTTACAAGTTACACACAGAATAGAAATTAATGTAAAACCTATCTAGTACTCACAATACCACAGAGTCTGAACCGACCGGTTGCAGTTTAAATTCGGTCGAAAACCGAGAAAAACAATACTTTAACCGACAAAATGAACCGAGCAGAAGGAGAAATCTCCGGAGCGACTGTTCAGTGAGACGGAGTAAAGAATCTGACGGTTTGAGTTTGAAGAACAACAGACAGAGTTTCAACCGAGCTCGAGCTCAGCGTTCCATGCCTGGCATGGAAAGTTAACTCTTTCACCTCCGGAGCAGTTCGAAGGTTGGGACTCACTGCATATGTCATAATATAGCAAGACTTCATGTTGTTTGAAACACAGTGTTCCATGTAACACATTGTAAATGTACAGAGGACATAGGCTTAAAAGGTGGCTTCATGAGCTGAGCAATGCATATGTTCAGGTTCCACACTGTAACTGGTTCCCTAACAGGTGGGTGCAGGTGGCACAAACCTTTAAACAACTTTTTGAAAATGGGATTGGCTGCTATGGAAATACCTTTCCCAGCAGAAATGTAGGCAGAGATTGATGCCAGATGAACTTTCAAGGATGTATGTTTCAACCCCTGAGAGTGGAGGTATGTGAGGTATTCCAGGACAACTGGGATTTCCACCAAAGTAGGGGAAATCTCCTTGGAATTACACCAAATAGTGAACCTTTTCCATTTTGATGAATATGTTTTCTTATTAGAAGGTTTTCTATATCCTTTCAGGATATCCAGAACAGCTTGAGAAAGATTTAGGTTTGCATATTCCAAGTCCTCGAGAGCCATGCCTTGAGTCTGAGAGACCTGAGATTCGGATGCAAAATTTTTCCCTGGTGGGAGGTCAGCAGGTTGTACCTCCTGGGTAAGTGTATTGGTTTGGATACCAACATGGTAAGTAATAGAGGGTACCAAGGCTGCCTGGTCCAGTCTGGTGCTATTAGGATCATTGATGCACACTGTGAACTGAGTTTGATCAGGACTCTGAAGATGAGAGGGAAGGGAAGAAAAGCATACTGACTTTTTCCTGACCAGTCCAGAGCCAGAGCATCCAGTGGGATTGTACCTTTAGCTGGTGGTCTGCAACAAAAGAGGGGCAAGAAGTGGTTTTCTTGGGATGCGAAGAGATCCACTTCTGGTGTGCCCCATCTCCTGAACACGGAGTCCAGCACCTGCTTGCTGATGGACCACTCATGATGTGCCTCGTTGATTCTGCTCGGGCATATGCCAGGGTATTGTCCTTTCCTGGTACGTGAATGGCCTGTAATGAGGCCTTTATTAAATAAACCAGATTCCAGACTTCACAGCCTCTGTGCACAGAAGGTCTAACATTGTTCCCCCTTGCTTGTTTATATAGTACATTGTTGTGATGCTGTCTGTCCTGACTTGCACCACTTTCCCTTGTACTAGATGGGCAAATACTTTCAAGGCCAGAAACACTGCCTTAGCTCCAGCAAATTTATATGCAGGAGTTACTCTGTGATGGACTAGGTTCCATGAGTGGTGTGATCCCCTAAGTGAGCACCCCATTCCAACAGGAAGGTGTTGGTTGTGAGGATAGCTGATGGGGTTTCCCTTTGAAAGGGTACCCCTTCCCTGAGGTTGTCTGCTTCCTTCCGCCACTGAAGTGCTTGCAGCAGGGATTTTGTTACTGGAACCGTCTTTTTGTCAGTTGTCTTTTCTCTAGCACCAGTGTGCTCTCAGATGAAACTATATCTCTCTTATTTGGAACCTGGCTCCCAGGACTATGCCTGTTTCTGCAGCCATATGTACCAGGATTTGCAGAAACTGTTTTGCTGGTCGTGGCTTGTTCAGCTTGAATGAGGCAGCTAACTGCAGAATGCTTTGTACCCTGTCCTGAGGGAGGAAAGCTCTTCCCAGTATTGCGTTCAGTTCTGCTCCTATGAAATGCAGGACTTGTACTGGAATGAAAAGGGATTTCTTCTGATTTACCAGGAATCCTAGAGACTGTAACAGGTTTAGTGTTACTTTTCGATGATCTTGTACCTACTGTAGTGAATTTCCCACCACTAGCCAGTTGTCGAGCTAAGGGAAGACTGATATACCTAGCCTTCTTAGGTATGCCACTACCACTGCCAAACACTTTGTAACACCCTGGGTGCTGAAGTAAGACCGAAAGGCAGAGGTGAGAATTGGTAGTGTCCTGATGGAAGTCTGAACCTGAGGTACTTCCTGTGAGATTCTCCTATTGGAATGTGGAAGTAAGCATCTTTTAGATCTAGAAATGCCAGCCAATCTCCCTGCTGGATTACTGGCAAAATCATTGCCAATGTGACCATTTTGAACTTTGGTTTTATTAGATACCTGTTCAAAAGTCAGAGGTCTAGAATAGGCCACCACTACCCATTTTTCGTTTCGGTGAGGAAGTATCTTGAATAGAAGCCTCTTCGTTTCTAATGACTTGGGACACATTCCACAGCTTTTAGCTGGAGTAAGCTTTGAACCTCATTCTCCAGTAGTTTATTTTCTATGAGGGAAGCTGGTTTGAACACCCTTGTTCCCAAGGGAGGAAAAGACTTGAAACTCAGGGACAAACCCTGACTTACTACTTCCAGGACCTGCTTGTCTGTGATGATGAAATGCCAGGCCTGGAACTAGTAAGCCAGTCTGCCCCGTACTGGTAGAGGGGAGGTGGCCTTGATCATTAAGTCAGGGGTTATGTTTTGCCTGGGGCTGGGCTTGGGTAGTTTGGGAGCCTCTCCTACAGCCCCTTCTACCTCTGGCCCTGAAATACCCAGTCTGCTGTGGGTACTATTGATACTGTGGGACAGCCTGTGCCTGATAAAAAGGCCTACTATAAGCTGTCCTTCCTCTGCCTCTCCTTCCATATGGCCTACAGGAGGAAGAAGGCCTTTCTTTTGAGGAATTACTCTTATAGGTGGCTTTATATTCATCCACCTTCTTCACGTAAGCTTCAGTCTGATGACCAAATAAAGAGTGATCCTCTATAGGAAAATCCATGGCTTTAGCCTGGGTATCCTTTGTTAAATTAGCAGCCCTGAGCCATGCCAGTCTTCTAAGTGCTATGGTAAGAGCCATCCATTTGGCAGCATTGTCGTTGGCATCTGCTGCCATTTGAGACTGGTACTTGGCCACTTCAATTCTGAACCTGGCTGTTTCAGCCAAATTATCAGAGACAGGTGAAGGGGCATTCTTTGCCATGGCTAAAATGGATTGCCACAGTGATTTCTGGTACTGTGCTGAGTAAGCTTGGTAGTTAGCCTGTCTTACTCCCAGTGAAGCAGCCAAATAACCTTTCTTTGACATGCTGTCTATTTTTCGAGAGTCCTTCTCAGGTGAGTGAGAAGAGAAAGGAACCCTCGCCTTCTCACAGAATGCTTGCTGGACTATCCCAGGATGATCAGGGTGAGAGAAGTGGAATTCAGCCCTTTGTCTATCCAGTTGGTACTTTTTCTCCACCTTCTTATCCAGAGGTGGAACAGAATTTGGAGTCTGCATGATTTTAAACAAGTCTTTTTTAAAGAATTTGTTTATCGGGAGAAGAATTTTCTTTGTGGGTGTTAACCCCGTCATCTCCATATATACGGCCTCCTCTTCATCTTCTATGACCTCTGTGGTAGCCAGGTCAAGGGCATCCACAATCTTCCTTACAAAGGAAAAATAAGAAGAAAAATCCTCTGTTCTGGGAGGAGAGCTGAACTCCTGCTCTGTTGAGATCTCTGGTTCAATAGGCTCACCTTCATCAATTTCAGGTAAATCATATTCTTCAAACTCCATCTCTTGAGGTGGGTTTGGTTCAGAGGAGGGAGCAACTGGGATCTGAACCAGTGGAGGAAGGGTTGGAGTAGGTATGAAACTCTGCAGAGCCTGTTTGACCTTCATGGCCTGGGCAATCTCCTCTGATGATGGCAGGCTGTGAGGCACAGATGAAACCCCTTTTGGTTTCTCAGCCAGGGATTCAACCTGCTTTGTTTTCTTAGTTTTTTGGTGGGAACCGGAGAGTCATCCAGATCACCCATCCTTTTTCCGGTAGTTGTTTCACCCTTGTCAGGGGTGTTTAAAGAAGAGACAGTAGTTTCACCCACAGACTTGGAGGGTGTGGGCTGATCAGAACCCATAATACCCTTCTCTAATCTTTTTTGTAGTCTTTCCAGGCTCTTTTCTACTGTTTTCTATGGGAATGATTTGCAGATATCACAATCTGCTGAAAAATCATCATTCCCCAGGCAGCCTACACAAAAATCGTGCTTGTCTGCTTTTGCAAAAACATCCCCCACACTTCAGGCAGTTTTTAAACCCTGGGGGTCCAGTCTTTTTCTTAGGTTTTTCTGCCATCGTCAACCAATGAAGAAAAACAAGAACCACAATAAAGATTTCACTCTTTTTTTTTTTTTTTGCGGTCGGTTTAGGAACCAATGAAATTTCCGATAATGAACCGAGACCTTAAGGATCTGAACTGGGTTAGCGGTTCATAGAAACCGGGTTAGTGGTTTCAAATACAACATTTATTTCAAATTAAATAAGTAAAACAGTCACACTAGATGGAGGAATTTAGCAAATAAAGCTTCTGCAATGGTTACACCAAACCGTGAGGAACCGATAAATTAAACAAAAACACACTAAATAATATAACAAAACTAACGTTTAAGGTAAAATTAGAAAATAAAGGCAGCAAAAAGAATAATAATATAAGAACTACTTATATTCAGTGAAGAACCATAAGGAACGACTGATATGGGAAGTCTCCTGGGCGTCTTGACTTGTCAGGAGGAGAAAGAAATCTGATACGTTGATGGAATGTTGCAGCAGATAAGGGCTGCAGTTTGAATATGTGTCACAAGCTGATGATAAAACCATCATTTGCATATAGTTCCATTTTCTCTGGGCAGCTCTGCTTAGGAGGCTGACTGCTTAGAGTTAGGAATATAGAAGAATACCTGGAGTTAGAAACACACAGTAGCAGAGTTGCTAAATAGACTACCAGGGAAGTGCTCTTTATTTTCTTTTATACAGTACCTAGGTGTTTACATTCTCAGGATGCTTAGGACATCCTTTTTATTTAACTGACAATAAGCAAGGGTGCTTTGTCATGACAGTGCAGCTTGCCACTAGTTCTCTGACAAACTCGTCACAGGCCTTAACATTGTCATAATTCCCAGTGAAGAACACTTTTTCTTTCTCACCACTATTATGCTGTATAAGAACAATTGTTAGTATGTGAGGAGGGTAACCCAATGTTCAGATTACGGGTTGCAGTCCCACACCTGGAACTTGGCCTGATACCCAATACTAACAAAGTCCTTGTAACCCCCCCAACCTAGAAAGCAACTATAATAGCTCATTTGTTAAAAATTACCAACAACTCGAATTAACGTGACCTCCCTTTGCTTTCATCCCACCAGGTGTAATGAAAGGCCTGTTTATACATCTTAAGGCGCACCGTTTCCAGCGGTGCAGATGAGCTGCACTGAGGCAGATCAGGCCATGTAAACAACAGGCAGAGTGTTGCAGGTCACTCAGTTGCTGCAAACCTTGATCCCTGTTACTGTGGGTTCCTTTACTGGCGCAGCCATTTTTTTTGCAAGCATGTAAACACACTGCTCTGCCTGCACTGGTGTAGCACCGCGGCAGTCCACAACAAGCATCTGTCACAGTGCAGTAAAACAGATCTGCCTTACCATGTATGTAGGTTCAAGGATTACAGTCATTCCTGTTTTTAAGCCAGATTCGGTCTGGAGTTGCCTCGACGGCTCAAAATGATAAACCTCCTGCAATAAGAGACTATGGTGCCACTAGCTTAGATGTTAAGGGGGAACAACCCCCTCTGATCTGAAGCCCATGTGGCAACTTCTTGCAGTCAACTGAAACTTTCCGAACAAACATCTGTTATCCCCCTTTCAACAAATACAAGGACACACAGAAAGAAGAGTACACCGCTGGAAGTGATGGGTGCAACTTTGCAAGAATCTGCACCGAATGCAGATAGGTAGCGTGTAAATGGCTGCTGGAAACGCAGCAGGAGGAGTGGCAGTTGAGCAGTGCAGACCGCAACGGTTCTTGTGAGGTAGTGTAAACATGGCTTTTTACTATGAAATTAGGTTTTGGGTTTTTATTTTATTATTTCTGCTGTTATTGGTCTTATAAATGTTTCAGGCAATGTTTACCTACAGATTTGACTGCCATGGAGGTTAGGTTCTTGGTTTAGGGTATGCTCTATGTGACAGTTTTGGGAATGAAGCCCTGAAATACTTTGTTGTATAAACTGTGCAAGAAATTATAAAAGAAACTTAGCACCTGTGAGCTACATGGAAACTTCCAGCAAAAAACAGGATACAGTGCAATCCTTCCCCATGGACCTGGTGGCCTTGCAGTCCCTGCAAAGGGCCCCTCCTGGTAGCCTGCAGGAGTTGAAACAGGAATCACAGCATCTTCTGCCATGGCAGGCCTCTCCTGTGCTCTGCTCAAATGGAAATTAAAAACCCAGTTCCCGCCAACACTGCAGGCCTCTCCTGGTATCAACAGGAACAGAAAACCAACCAACCGGCAGCACGGCAGGCATCTCTGTTGTCCTGAAGGAGCTGGAAAAGAAAACTCAGTATCTGGCAGCAAAGCAGACCTTTTCTGGTGCCCCGCACAAACAGGAATGGAAAACCTGGCATCCACCAGCATGGTGGGCCTCTCCTAGTGTCACATGCAGGAGTTGGAATAGAAAACCCAGCATCCCCCAGCTGTTTCGAGCAGTGGTTGAGTTACTAAGTCGCTAGAACTTGCCCTGGCTTGAGGAAATTAAAAATAAATAATTTGCCATCACACCCCTCATCTGTGTCCTGGACTCCAAAAAACCTCCAGACCAACATCACTGTCAGATAGGCAAGCACTGTCTATTTGAGAATGACAAATGAAGGAGCATCAATGAAGAGTCTCCAGCAGCATAAGCATCGTGAGTAGTGATGCTAAAATCAAAAATCTGACACAGCCGCCCACTATACTAATGAATTTTTTGGCTGATTTGGATTTTCGTATGGTATTTAAAGTATTGTATACACAGATGGGGGAACATCAATAAATATGGGTTACTCACTAGTAATCATAGTTCTACTAGTGGGATACAGTTCACTTCTAGACTCTTCCTGGAGACAGGTGAGCCACTGGAAATCTTCAAGCTAAGTTCCTCCCACCACCCAGCCGGTATATGCTCCAGCTCCACCACGTGATGTCAGATCTTTGCATGCTGGAAGCAGGAATCTGGGTGCCAGTTGCCTGCAGAGAGCAGGAGGGTTGTGTGGATGGAAACGGTATACCACTAACAGAACTAAAGTAGCAGGTGAATAACACATGTTTCTAACAAAGTGGATAAAGTTCACTATCCTCACATTGGCAGACTCCAAGCAGTCCACTGGGAGGAGGTGGAAAGGCGCACACAGTGAAACAGACAAAGGAAGGCTCGCGCACTTCACCGGAACACAATCAGGGTGCGACTCGGGGCAGCTAACCCCAAGTAGTCAATCCAACATCCAAAAGAACAGAATCACACTCCAAGACAGCAATTGGTGCTGAAAATAGCACTTTATTAAGTGGAAATAGTAGGTTGCACTTGTGGGTAGGAAAACGCAAGAAACCAAAGTAGCTTTAGCTATTTATTCCAGCATGGAGGTGTATGAAGTAGGCCCCAGCACTTCGACCAATCAAGGTCTTCGCCAGAGGGTGTATCTTATCAATGGGATACACCCAATTTATACATCTAACAGATCACATGTTACATTTGAAAAGTGTGTTCCATAGTTTCTACTATAAAGTACATTACATCAAAAATTGCACAAAAAAAAAAAACAAACTTACAAATATATATCTAAGTAACGTATTAAAAATAAGAAGTGCATATGTACATAACATGTATTTTAAGATCATTGTAGGCTGAAAAGGTGCAGGCGAGAGGGCACCTAGGGAAGGGGGGGACTTTGTACATGGTTCTTACAACAAACCTTTTCACACCAAACCAAATGAATAAAATAAACACATTTTTCACTTTGTATTTTGTGTCTACATATTCCATGATATGTGTTTTTTTCATTTTGGTGTAAAAATAAGTTTAAAAATCATATATTCTTAAAGCAAACAAAATGGTTATATTAAGCGTACGCTGAAAACAGAGTTAAAAATCGATGTTTCAACCACAGGTCTTCTTCAGGAAATATCTAAAAGAGAAAAGGCAAAGTTAGTATAGAGGGAAAGTAAAAAAAAGAAATATATGTATAAATATATATACATACATATCTATATATATATATATATATATATATATAGAGAGAGAGAGAGAGAGAGAGAGGAGGAGGGAAGGAAAAGGGGAGGCTCAGGAGAAGAAGTGATAATGGCAAGATAAAGACAATCTGGAAAACAAAAAGCTGATGATGGGAGTGACAAGTCATAATAGCAGTGAATGAGCTAGAGAAGTCTGCAGGTGTGGACTAATTAGCAGGGCCTAGTAAGAAGGCTGAAAGGTGACAAATGTGAGGGAAGGAGACATAGATGGCGACATCTGTGGAAAAAGAAAATAGATGTGTACAGAAAGAAAAAATTACTCACCATAGTAATTTTGTTTCTTCTAATGGAGTCTTGCTATATTCTGACTATACGCAGTTAGCCTCAGCACTTGAACTGCTCCAGAGAGTAAGGGGTTAATTCTATGCCAGGGCATAGAACGTTGAGCTCGAGCTCGGTTTTCAAACCTCTATCTCTGGTACATGTCAGTGTAACCGTCAGATTCTTACGAGCAAAAACAAACTAACTAGAATTATGGAAATTTTTTAATTTTAGGCCCAAAAAGGCTACAAAGCTTGGGTCCAAAAGACTCAAGTCAAGAACCCAAGAAGAAACAGAGTAGATAGTGAATTAAATATATAACAATAATAAAAGAACAACAACAACCCTACCCTAAGAAAAGGGAGAGGTGCAAGGTACACCCTAAGATGCAACACTGTACCTGACAACCCACATCCCAAAAAACTAGGATCTGAGAGGGGCAGCAGGGAGGGAGGTCAGAATACAGCAAGACTCCATTAGAAGAAACAACATTACCATGGTGAGTATTTTTTTCTTCAAACAACATGAAGTCTTGCTGTATACCAACTATATGCAGACTATCAAGCTTTTCCCCCCAGGAAGAGAGGACACAGAACCTTACTTTGGGAATAGGCTCTGCAACACTGCTGTACCAAACCGAGCATCACTCCTAGTCTGGATGTCCAGAGAGTAATGCTCGGTGAATGTATGGTCTGTTTTCCAGGTGGCTGCTTTTCATATTTCTACCAAGGGGATAGCCCCAGCAGCTGCAAGGAAGGCAGCTGTACCTCTAGTCAAGTGGGCCCTCAGGCCTGAAGGAGGTTCTTTGCCCAATTTGGAATAGCAGTATTGGATGCAAGAGACAATCCACCTGGCAACAGTCCCTTTACTGGCAAGTCTACCTTTTCCCACTTCTCCGTAAGAGAAATAGCTGAAGACAATCCTGCCTATGTGCCTTAGTATGCTCTATGTAATAGCTAAGAGCCCTTTTCACATCCAGACTGTGCAATCTTCTCTCCTCTGAGGAAGAATGGTCAGTGAAAAACACAGGTAAACACACAGATTGGTTCAGATGACAATCTGATACCACTTTAGGTAGAAATTTTCTATTTGTCCTGAGGACCATCTCGTCCCTATGAAAGGAAATGAAGTCAGGTTCTACTGACAAGGCCTGTAATTTACTGATCCTCCCGGCAGAATAGCTACCAGGAACACAGTTTTCCAAGTCAAGTACTTAAGCTCAGCAGAAGCTAAGGGCTCAAAGGGTGGCTGCATAAGCTGTGCAATGCAGACATTCAGATCCCAAGCTGGAGTAGGCTCTCTAAAAGGAGGGTTAATTTGAACCAAGCCTTTGAAGAACTTAATGAAAACAGCATGGGATGCCAGGGAAGATCCCTTCCCTGCAGAAAGAAAAGCAAACACAGCTGCCAAATGAACTTTAAGGGTCGCAGGCCTAAGGCCTAGGCTATTAAGAAAAACTAAATAATCCAAGGCTGTGGCAATACCTGCAGCCTCCAGCTGTATACCTCTCTGAGAACAACAAATGGTGAACCTTTTTCCATTTGGGATTATAAGTTTTCCTGGTAGGTTTCCTAGAGACCTTCAAAATATCCATGCCCCCCTGAGAAAGATGCAGGCCTGCATATTCTAACTCTTCAAGAACCACGCTTTGAGACTGAGAAACTGGAGATTGGGATACCAAATCCTTCCTTGAGAAGAGGTTAACAAATTGTGTCTCCTGGGTAGAGACAGGGGGAGTGACACTGCTAGAGACAACAAGAGAGGAGACCAGGGTTGTCTGGCCCAGTCTGGGGCCACCAGAATCACTGTGCAGGGTTGAGACCTGAACTTGATCAGGACTCTGAATAGTAGAGAAAAGGGAGGAAAGGCATAAAGAAACCTGCCTGTCCAATCTAATAGGACAGCATCCAGAGGAACAGTCCCTAGGACTGGAGGTCTGCAGCAAAACAGAGGAAGTTGATAATTGTCTGGGGCTGCAAAGAGATCTCTCTCTGAAGTGCCCCAACTGGTGAAGATGACTTTCAGGATATGAGGGTTCATGGTCCATTCCTGAAGGCCCTTGGATATTCGGCTCAAAGCATCTGCCAGCACATTGTCCTTACCTGGAAGATGAACTGCTGTCAGGGAAGCTTGGAGACAGTAAGCTAGAGATCACAGTTTCATGGCTTCTGTGCACAAGGCTATAGACCGAGTGCCTCCCTGCTTGTTTATGTACCACATTGTGGTGGTGTTGTCTGTCCTGACTTGCACCACTTTGCCTTTGACTGACAATTGGGGATGAATCCTAGGGAACTGAGCAGATTCTGAGAAACTTCCAGAACTGACTTGACTTGGTCCGAGGACTGGCCTACAATGAGCCAGTCGTCCAGATAAGGGAAGACTGAGAAACCCTGCCTTCTGATGAAGGACACTACTACTGCAAGGCACTTTGTAAATACCCTTGGAGCTGAAGTGAGGCCAAAGGGCATGGCTCTGAATTGGTAATGGCCTGAGGGCAGCTCGAACCTGAGGTACTTTCTGTGGGAGCACCTGATAGGAATGTGGAAAAAGACATCCTTGAGGTCCAGCCCATCCTCTGGCCTCAAAGAGGGGAGGATTACTCCCAGAGTCACCATTTTAAACTTTGGTTTTGTGATATGTTTGTTCAGGTATCTTAAGTCTAGGATGGGTCGCCACTCTCCTGTCTTTTTTGGGGTAAGGAAGCACCTGGAGTACAGCCCTTTGCCCTTGTGTTGTGGAGGAACTTGTTCCACAGCTTTGAAAGCTACCAGCAGGGGTCGACTTTAGTGGTGGTCCGGTGGCCCGAGGAAACCAAAAATCAATTCAGGCCACTGGATAATTGTTGGCTGCTGGCCCGATTGGCCAGCAAACATCTTACGTTGCTGACGTGATTTTCGGTACTGTGTACCTTCAAGACTGGAGGCGCGTGCATGTTCGTATAAAGCGTCCGCTCGTGCACAAGGAACGGACTCGGGAGCACGGCCGAACGCGCGCAATGTAAGTGGGAGCCCTGCAGGACTTGACACGCAAAACCACATGATGGTTTAAGGGCTCCCACTTACAGATCACGTGATGGCAAGCTGGGACGGTGGCAACAGTCGCGGCAGGAACAGCAGGAGCCAATTGATGGGCAGAGTTGTGATGGGCATGGTGGGACAGCCAATGGAGGTGACTGAATATGCAGCATGTAAGTACTGTCCCTTTCCTGTGCCAGCTCAGATGTGCCATTGATTTTGATGGGAGAGGTCGAAGTTGTGATCGGAAAGCCGGTTTAAATACTTTTGCGGTCCGGTTGTCCGACCAATAAAACAAAAGAGAGAAACTGTGTACACTGTTCTTGTCTGATTTTAAGTGCAACAGAGCAGTTGCAGTAGACGTCGTTGGGGGAGTGAAACTTTACTCAGACTGCCTTCTAATTTAAATCCCTTGCTGTTGAATGTTCTGTTGATACCTAAAAGCCAAGCAGGGTGTAAAATATTTCTGTGTGAGGGAAAAATAAAACGGCAGTTTGAACTGAGAGTAGAAGCTACTGCATTTTGCTGTCAACAAAAGTGGCAAGTCTTAGCAAAAGAAATAAGTACGTGGTAAACTGTTGCAGTGGCAAATTACTGCTTCAGCTGTGTCTGTCCATCCACGTAAAACAAAACAAAACAAAAAAGCTTTTTTCCATTCACTATCTAATTTAAACTGAAGAGGAAAGGAGCATCTGTAGTTAACCTGGGAGCAGAGGCTATCAATCTACTTTGTGCAGCAGCTAGTCTGATCTTTTTTGTGAAGAAAAACAACAAATACAAGGGCTCATGCTGGGATCAGGGGCTTGCACAAAATGAGCTTCTGCAGTGAGCTGTTTTTGGACCTAAATAAAAAAGCATACATTACAAGATCCTTTGTTTGAAAGTCCTAATACTGTCATACTCTGTGTCAGTGTCTAGCAGTCAGGGGCTGGCATACAGCTCAGGGGGCTTTGCAGGCAGCTGTCTAATCCTTGTGAAAAAAATAAATAAAAAATCAGTCCATTTCTACTGTCATACTCTCTGGAGTGTAGCAGTCTGTGGTCAAAGTCGGGGACTGGCACACATATTTAGGGACCTTGCAGCTGTCCAACCTTTGTGAAAAATAAAAAAATAAAAACATCGACATTGAAAATAAAAAACAGAGCCAGGTTGCTTTGAAAAAGGTTTTATTGTACACAGCGGAATACATCATGTGGCATTTTCTTTCAAATGTTGAGCCCACTCCTGCAAAAAAAAAAAATAAAACAAATGAAGAGAAGTTGGAAAGTGATCGAGCTTATGAAAGAAATGTCAGGGGCAGGACATTTAAGACTGCTTGGCAAACTAACTTTCCATGGGTTAGGTATGATGCAGAGAAAAACCTTATGTTCTGTACAATGTGTCAAGCGTGTGATGCTGCAAATAAAGATTCCCCTTTTGTACACGGTTGTGGAACATTTAAAGTGTACTCTTTAAAATCGCACCATACAAGCAGGGGGCATGAGAGAGCTGCAAGCAAACTTAAAGCTGTAGCTACTGATCCCTCCTGTAGTGAGGCTGGTAGAGCTCTACAGAGTTTAAACAATGCTCAGATTAACAGGCTTACTATTCTAATGAGGAACAATCATGCAATTGCCAAGCAGTCTCGTCCATTCACAGATTTTGTTTGGATGAGTAAACTGGACCAAATGAAGGGTCTGGAGACAGGAAGCACCTATGTCAATGACAAGTACTGCAGGAGATTTTGTGCTGCCATTGCAGAATATGAACGACTTAAAATTATGAATGAAGCCAAGAATTCCTCATTCTGTTCTGTTCTATGTGATGAAGCAACTGATACCTCCATTGCAGAACAACTTATAATTTATATCCGTCATGCATACAAAGGTGTTATAAAAACAGCCTTTCTAATTATGGTTAGACTTGAGAAGTCAAATGCTGAAAATATATATGAAAGTCTTGTAAGTGAGTGCTCTGCAGTACTTGAAATAACTCGTGAAGAGTTTCTAACAAAACTAATTGGCTTTACAACAGACGGGGCAGCGGTTCTGCAGGGCAGCAGAACAGGAGTCGCAGCACGTCTTCGTAAAGTATAGCCTTTGATAGTTGTTACTCACTGTATGCTTCATTGGCTGGAATTGGCCTTTAAAAAAGCTGTAAAATCAATGCCCTGTTACAGTAAGGTAGAGGACGAGATGCTGCAGATTTGCTTATTCTACCACAACAGAAACCTGCAGAAACTTGAAGAATGGTCAGGGGTTTGGCAGTTGAAATTCAATGCAAGGAAGTGCAAGATAATGCATTTGGGGCACAAAAACCCTGGCACAATATATCAGTTGGGGGGTGAGGATACAGCATGCACCAAGCAGGAAACGGATCTTGGAGTTATCATCTCTGATGACCTCAAGGCAGGAAACAGTGTGACAAGGCAGCAGGTAAAGCAAATAGGATGCTGGGATGCATAGGCAGGGCATCACCAGCAGGAAAAGGAGGTCATAATTCCACTATACAAGACACTAGTGAGGTCACACCTGAGTACACTGTGCAGTTCTGGAGACCTTACCATACTAAGGACATAGACAGGGTAGAGAAGGTTCAGAGGAGGGCAACAAAGATGGTGCATGGATTGCATCACAAGTCCTATGAGGACAGGTTGAAGGCACTGAACATGTACTCCCTGGAGGAGAGGGAGGGAGAGGGATATGATAGAGAGATACAAGTATCTTACAGGGAGGAACAGGGTGCAGGAATGCACTATTTTTAAGCGAAAAAGATGTTCCAGGACTAGAGGGCATGGGATGAAGTTGGAGGGAGGACGATTCAGAGGAAACGTGAGGAAGAATTTCTTCACAGAACGGGTGGTGGACAAGTGGAACACCCTGCCAGAGGAAGTGGTGGGGGCTGAAACAATCACGGGATTTAAGAATGCATGGGATAGACATAAAGGAATTCTGGAGGTCAGGGGTAAGGGGCAACAGACTTCCTGGAAAACATAAACTGAACTTACAAACTTAAATGGGCAGACTGGGTGGGCCATAGGCCCTTATCTGCCGACACTGTCTATGTATCTATGTAACAGCCCTCTGAACAGAACAGTACTGAGGAATTCTTGCCAGGCAACAGGGGTCCGATGTTTAGTCCCAACTAGGGTAGGAGGTACCAGATGGGTCCCACATCTAAAACGTGCCTTTGAAAACTTTTGGGAGATTTATCCTGCAATTATTTCACATCTTGAAAATACTGTTGCATCACGAAACTCAGTGGTCAGTACTAGAGCTCAGGGATTTTTGAAAAAGCTCACAACAGAACACTTTGCGAGAGTGCCTTGGAGCTTAATGACGTTATTGTTGTAATAGCAAGACTTTCCCTGTTGTTGCAGGAAGAACAGGTCAATATTAGCAAAGTGATGGAGGGATTGACAGTTGTTCGTAACAGCCTTGAAAAGCTGAAAACTAAATCAGGACCAATGGCCCGAATGTTCACAAAGGAGACATTTAAGGGTATTCCCTTAAAGGAAATAACCAGAGGAAAAAAAGGATGCCAACTCCTTTACAAGATTTATAGAAACTCTTGACAGAGGTTAACAGCAGGGTTCCAGACAATGACCTGTCTGTTGTAAGGAAAGCTGGTGTAACACTTTTAAACCCCAAAATGTGGCCCAATTTGACAAACAGCACTGATTTTGGTGACAGTGAAAATGAAGAACTTATTACTGAATATCAAGATGAACTTCACAAAAATGGTGTAAAACTGGAAGAAGTGGAGATTGAATGGGCCTCTTTAAAAAAATTCCCCGAGTTCTTGTACCTCTAGTGTCACTACATGGGAAGAGATAAAAGGTTTTCAGATGGACACCAGAATATTTTGTCCCTTGTCAACTTCCTCTTATCCTTGCCAAGCACTTCAGTGGAGTGTGAACATGGATTTTCACATATGAAATCTGTGAAGTCAGACTGGAGGAGTAAACTCAGAAGTGATACACTCACTGATCTGTCACTAATTAAACATTCATCGGCCATTGAGGATTTTGATGCAATAGGTGTTGTCAATTTTTTGGCTAGCCTCTGGGCAGCGAGTCAGAAGACCATGCAGTGGATCTCACAGGAGAAGAACAGATACAGCTGCTACTGAAACTGTAGACAGCTCTGATTCAAGAATGGGCTCCGATGACAGTATGACAGCCCTTGAGGATGTTGAAGTGTGCCAAAACACTGATTCTGATGACTGACCACAAATGTGTCACCCTGACCTCACTCTGCTCTGATTTGATTTTTTTACTTACTAAGCACAACTCTCTGCAGTGTCCCTCCAACCAGTTTCTCGCCCATCTACTGGTGTATTTCTTGTTATTTTGAATAAATGAGCAATATTCACCACTTATGTCCCACTTCAAATTTTCAAAATAAGTTGCGGGCCACCATTAAGTACTGCAGGCCACCAAATTACTGGAAGTCTCTGGCCCGGTGGCCAGTAGTTTTTTCCCCTTATAGTCGACCCCTGTACCAGGGAAGAAACCTCTGCCTCTAAGGCAATGGTCTCTGATGCTGATGCAGGAGGAAAACAACTGACTCATTTTTGGAAATCTCTTGAAACTGAGAGCCAAGCCCTGGCTTACTACCTCCAAGACCCACTTATCTGAAGTAACAGACTTTCAGGCCTAGAAATAGAAAGCCAGCCTGCCCCTTACTGGTATAGAAGAGGCGACCTGAACTGACACATCAGGGCGTCTGTTTGGCAGGAGCCTTGGACTAGGAAGAGGATGCAGCCCTGCTCACCCACCTCCTACCTCTCCCTCGGAAGAACCCCCTCTGTGGGAAGGAAGAGGAAGCCTGAGCTTGTTAAAAAGGCCTGTGAAAAGGCATGCACCTGCCACTAGACTGCTGCTTCTGAGGAGTGGCTTGCCTCTCTTTGGGCTGTGCACTCTGGTAGGTGGTCCTGTATTCATCCATTTTCTTCATGTAAGCCTCTGTCTGCTCCCCAGAGAATTACCAACCACAGGGAAATTCATGGCCTTAGCCTGGGTATCCTGAGACAGGCTAGTACATCTAAGCTAAGCAAATTTCCTGAGAGACAGATGTAGCCATAACTCTAGATGCCACATCATTAGAGTAGACAGCAGCATGAAATTGCACTTTTGATGCCTCTATTCCATCAATAGCCATCTCCTCCTGCTCTCTGGCTAGCTGGGGGGAGGCCTTCTTTGCTAGTTCCATTACTGTGTCCCATCTGGACTTATGACACCTACAGTAGCAGCCACAGACACTGCCAGTTATTTCCCGAAATTTCTGTGATATTTCCAGAAATATCTCTTGCTTTCTGCATTTCCACAGTAGGGACAGCAGAGAAACTCTTCAGAAATGTCATGAAATATCTGGAAATAGCTGCCAATGTCTGTGGCTACTACTGTAGTTGTATAGGCTATGTAGGTTGCTTGCCCTGAGTCCCAAGGAAGATGCCAAGTACTGTTTTTTTGCCATGGCATCCACCTTCCTGGAATCTTTATCTGGGGGGTGTGAAGCCAAAGGAATATTAGCCCAGTCACAGGCTGCAGCCTGCATTACCCCAACATGGCTGCAATGGTTGTACAAAAATTCCGTACTTGAGCCTGACAGAGTGCATCTCTTGTCCATTTTCTTATCCACAGGAGGTAAAGAGTGAGGCATTTGTAAAATTTTCCTTGTCTATTTCTCCAAGCACTTGTGACGAGGGACAGACAGCCTTTTGGACTCAGACATCCATCATTTCTATACAGTCAGGCTCTTCTTCCTTATTAGCAGCTTCCACCACTGGAAGCTGGAGAGTTTCAGCCACTTTTCTGTAAAACAGAAAATGGGAAGGAGAATCAGAAAGACTGGGAGGGGAGACACTGGAAGGCCCGTCTGGGGAGATGTCAGGCTCTATAGGCTCATCTAGGCCTCCAAATTCAGTATCCTTGAAATCCTCTTCCTCCTCTTCATCTCCCTCCCATTCCACATCATAAAACAAAATTCTTGAACATAATCTGATGGGAGCTGGGTCCGACCGAACCGACTGCTTAGTCGGAGGGAATCGGTTCAGAAGGAACCGGACGAAGCAACTGCACAATGCTTATCGCTTTGGCTATTTCAGCGGTGGTTGGAATTTGCGGTTCAGGATCCGAACCGGCTGACTTCCTTTTTCCTTTTGACGGAACCAACCCCTCAGAGTCAGATCTCCTTTTGCCCAAGGGTGTATCACCCCTGTCAGCAGGCATCCCCTCAGGTTCGGTCAGAACCCAACCGGGCTGGTCATCCAGTTCAGTGGACTTCTCGGCCTTCCTTTCCTTCAGCCTACTTAATCTCTTATCTAAAGTGGCTTTGGGAAACTTTTTACATATTTGGCAGTCCGATTTAAGGTGGTCAAAGCCCAGACAATAAACACAAATAAGGTGGGGATCAGCTTTAGCAAAAGCCTCCCCACACTCAGAAGTGTTGAAATCCAGTAGGACCAGTTTTCTTCTTGGGTTTCTCAGACATAGCCTTAATCTACAAATTACCCTGAACAGCTTTTAAGCGAGGTAATACACCCTTATCGGTTACCAACCGTGTCATGGGCCATGGAAAAAAAAAAAAAAGAAAATCTCGTTTTTCTGAAACCCATAAGAACCGGACACCACTACTAAAATCCCAGAAAAAACAGAAATAAGAGATTGTTTCAATTCCCAACCGGACCGACTGATAGGAAACCGAAGTAAAACAATTTCCACTAGAAAACTGAGAAACAATTCATTATCTAGCTACTTATGCTACTCTGTACCGAAGACAGAGATCTGATACCGGAAAAAACAAGAAAATCAGCTGAACAAACTGAAGGATTCAAACTTTACCGAACTGAAGCGAAGGAGAAATCTCCAGAGCAACTTCACAGTTAGGCGGAGTAAAGAATCTGACGGTTACACTGAGATGTACCAGAGACAGAGGTTTGAAAACCAAGCTCGAGCTCAACGTTCTATGCCCTGGCATAGAATTAACTCCTTACTCTCCGGAGCAGCCGACTTCAACAAATGGTTCAGCTCTCACCAGCTCTCCCTAAATGTAAAAAAAACTGCCATGATGACTTTTGGCACACGACACCTGTCCAGACTCCCATCCCTTCCCTATTTCCACACCCTGGATGGTCAAAATCTCAAAGATGTCTCCTCATTCCACTACTTGGGGTATGGTTCGACTGCCATCTTTCCTTCTCAGACCACACTGATGCTATTTCAAAAAAACTACGCCCCATGCTCGGTGCACTTTATAGGAACCACAGTAACCTCCCTCCCCCTGTCCGACGTGAACTGGTCCAGAAGATGATACTTCCCTCCTTTGATTACTGTGACATTGTTTATGGTGCAGCCCCTAAGTCCACCCTATCTAAGCTGGACACACTTTTTAATGCCTTCTGCTGCTTTGCTCTCGATGCCTCACCCCTTACCCACCACTGTGACCTTTACCGTTCCCTGGCACTACCGTCCCTCGGAGACTGCAGCATTTCACACTGTGCTAAATATATATCTAATCTATGGCTTGGCACCATCCTTTCCTACCTCTCCTCCATGCTCTCAGCTGCCCCCTCCCCCGCCCATTATCTTAGATCCTGCGACTACCGCCAACTATCAATCCCTAGGCAGAAGACTACTGCCGGGCAAGCCGCTCTCTCCCACCAGTTAGCCAAGCTATGGAATGATCTCCCACCTCAAATTCGGCATTCCTCCTCTGCCCACTCTCTTTCTACCACCCTAGCTAGCTTCCTCACCACTAATTGCTCCTGTACCTGACTCAGCCATGCGCCAACTGATCCCCTCCCCACTGCCCGACCAGTGGCCTTAGCTTTGCTATAAATGCTGACATATAGCCCCAACCTATGCCCCTTTGTCCTGTGCCTTTTTGTCCTGCACCATCATGTGTTCTATGTCCCCTGTTGCTTATACCTGCATATTACTGTGTGCTAAATTTTCCATTGTATCGCTGCTATATGTCAAGTAATTGTTATATGCTCCATACAATGTCCAATGTACTCCATGTGTTGTTGCTTGTCGTTTAACGCAATTGTATCCATATGCTGCTACTTGCCTCTGTTATTGCTCAGTTGATAACCTGCGTGTTATCCAACCCCCTTGTAACTCCTCCCCCAGGTCGCACCGGGAGATGAGCATCTTGTTGCTCAGTGTGCCTTTCCTGAAGAAACTATTTCAACCAATAAATAAATAAGCAGTTCAAGTGCTGAGGCTAATTGCATATAGTCAGAATACAGCAAGACTTCATGTTGTTTAAACAAACAGACTTAGGGAAAAGAAGGGGTGGCTGAACTATATTAATAAATCAAGTTTATCATTTCATATCCCCCAAAAATGCTATATTTTCGAATAAAGTATAGAAAGCTAAGGTTGCCAGTCACTTAAATATTTAAAGTATTTTTTTTTCTAACTAGGAGAGACACTAAGCTGAAGCTTGTTTACAGATGCGACCTGGGAATACAAGGAAGTTACGTGACTTGCTCAGGGTCATACTGTATGCAAGTGGTGACTGTGGGATTCAAACCCAGGTCTCCAGGTTTGCAGCTCAGAGCCTTAAACCACTGCTATAGTGCCTCCTTATAACTAATTTATAGTAGTACACTTAATACAGTGACTATAGGATCAAATGGTCCTGACAAGCTTAAGTTGCCAGAAGAGTGAGGGAGTATGGTACAGCAATGGGGGCAACATTTGCCCCATCGTTTGCAAACATATACATGGGACAATGGGAGAACCAGCACATCTATGATGTCAATAGAAACAAATTATTTGGCAGAATAGTGTGCTGGTTCCATTTTATTGAAGCCATACTGCGCATATGGAATGGTGATGAGGAAAGCTTTGAGGAGTTCATGAAGTATATCAATCACAATCAATACAAGCTTCGATTTAACTCAACATTTGCTAAAAGCGGCATTAATTTCCTGGATGTGACACTCACAATGAGTGAGAAATTGGAAATCTTAAGCCATGGATACAGAAAACCAAATGCAGCTAACAGCATTTTACACTCTAAAAGTGCACATCCACGCAAACTTATAAAATCCATTCCATATGCACAGTATTTATGAATCAGAAGAAACTGTACAAATAATAATGAATTAGAGGAATTGATGAACAGGCTATTAAACAGAGGATACAAAGAGTCCATCTTACAGGAGGCTACAGAAAAAGCAATGGAACAAATAAGGGAGAACTAATTAACCCCTAAAAATAGGAAGGACAATGATGACATACCCTGCACATTCAACACTGGTTATTGTCCAACAGCTGGAAAAGTGGGTGGCCTCATACATAAGTATTGGCCATTACTTAAAAGTTCTAGGTCACTACAGAAAATAATAAGTGACAAACCTAGGGTTACCTTTAGGAAGGGCAGAAATTTGGGTGACATGTCGATCAAAAGTCACTTTCAGAGAACTAGTGACACTAGTACAGGACAGTGGCAACCACATAGGCCAGAGGGTTTCCATAGATGTGGAATTTGCAATATTTGCAGATAGACGTCTATAGGGAATGTATCTATACATCCACTTGAACACAACGAAACTGCTAAAATTAGACAGTTTACAACATGCCGTAGTACCTA
This sequence comes from Neoceratodus forsteri, assembly GCA_016271365.2. Classification (NCBI taxonomy): domain Eukaryota; kingdom Metazoa; phylum Chordata; order Ceratodontiformes; family Ceratodontidae; genus Neoceratodus; species Neoceratodus forsteri. Next base: position 785,657,500 of record CM028133.1, read on the forward strand.
TGAGGTCTACATTGTCTAGTGCACGTGTAGCCTACAATATATTGGCATGACCACATGTATGTTAAAAGTACAAATACAAGAACATGTCAGGGCAATAGTTCATGGAAACTGAGAATGCTACAGGAGCACACTATGCAGTGTCACATCGCTCAAGCCCAACAGGGCTGAAATTCATGGGATCAGAGCAGGTACCAGACCTCTCAAAAGGAAGAGACAGACAATCTACTACAAAAAAGGAAAGTAGATGGATTTCCAACCTAGGAGCCTTGAACCCGGAAGGGATGAATGAGGAGACAGACTATATGATATATTTTAGACAATTAGAATAATATAAATAAATGCAAATGACTTGCTATCTAACATATTTTTGTGCTCTTATCTGTTTTCAGCTTTCCAAATACGAACATACTAACATACGAAGTTTGCCAGCAGATAAAGGCCTAGAGGTCTATCAAGTCTGCTCGAATGTGCAGCTAGCACCCCTTATTCTGCAGCTGCCCCTCCCTTCCACCCTTCCCCTTCATTAACCCTCCCCCTTGTCCTGTCCCATCCTCGTTTGAAGCAGTCCACTGTTCTACTGCATACCACTTCTGCAGGTAACGAATTCCACCCAGCCACCACCCTCTCTGTAAAAAAGTGTCTCCTCATCTCCCTCCTGAACCTTCCTCGCTCCAGTCTCATATCATGGCCCCTGGTGGCCCTCCCCTTCCTTACTTTGAACAGCCCCTCTGTACCTGTCTTGTTTATTCCTTTCATGTATTTAAAGGTTTCAATCATGTCCCCCCTGTCTCTCCTCTCCTCCAGTGAGTACATGTTCAACTCCTTCAACCTCCTCTCATATGATAAGTCCCCCAGACCCTTGATCATCTTTGTCGCCCTGCGCTGCACTCCCTCCAGTAACTTAATGTCCCTTTCAGATACGGACGCCAGAACTTGCACGCAGTACTCCAGGTGTGGTCTAACTAATGACCCATACAGTGGCAGAATCACCTCCTCCCTCCTGAGGATATACCCTTGCAATACAACCCAGCATTTTGTTGGCCTTTGCAGCTGCCTTCCTACACTGTGCCGAGTTGTTCATTGACCCTGTGATGAAAACACCCAGATCCTTCTCCTCCTCCGTCTGGGCTAGCTGCACTCCCCAGCTGGTAAGTCCTCCTTGGGTTCTTCATCCCAAATGCATCACCTTGCACTTTTGGCATTAAAGCCCAGTTGCCAGGTGTCTGACCAGGTTTCAAGCTTTGCAGATCATCCTGCAACCCTGCCATCCCCTAGGTCATCCACCACCGCGCCAACCTTGGTATCATCAGCAAACAGACTGATCTTGCTCTTGATGTCCCATGATATGTCTGCAATGAATATCCCAAACAACACTGGTCCCAACACCGAGCCCTGTGGGACACCACTCGTCACTGCCCTTGGGTGTGAGAGCTCCCCACCACCATCACCCTCTGTTGCCTTCCCTGCAGCCAGTTTCCTACCCATCGCACCTGCCCCTGTGCCTACTAACTTCCTTCCCAGCCTTCCATGTGGCACTGGGTCGAATGCCTTACTGAAGTCCAGATACAGGACATCCACTGCATGTCCCCGTTCCAGTTGCCTAGTTACCCAGTCATAGAACCCGACCAGGTTGGTTTGGCAGGATCGGCCACGAGGAAGCCATGCTGTCTGCTGTCCTGTAGTCCTTGGCCTCTAAGAGGGCCACCAGCCTCTCCTTCAGGATAGTCTCCATTAGCTTACCCACGATGGATGTGAGGCTCACTGGTCTGTAGTTTCCGGTTCATCCTTGGGGCCACTCTTGTGGAGGGGCACCACATGAGCCATCCTCCAGTCCTGAGGTACACACCCGAATGTAGTGAGGCATTAAATAGTCTGCCAAAGGTCCTGCAAGGACCTCTGCCAGCTCCTTCAGTACCTGGGGTGGATGCCATCTGGGCCTGGTGCCTTGTCCACCCCAGTGCCTTCAAACCCTCTCGAACTCTGTCCTCCATGATTTCCCATCTGTCACCACTTCCCCCGTCGTCTGCCATTTCACCCATCTTGGGTGTCACCCCCTCTTCTCTTTAGTAAATACTGAGCAGAAGTACTCATTTAGTGCTTCCGCCTTATCATACCCTGCTTCCACCCAATCCCCTCCTTCCTAATCCTTACTATGTGGTCCTTACAGCTCTTTTTCTCCCTGATGTACTAAAGAGTCCTTCTCCCCTTCTAATGCCTTGTGCCAGCCTGAGTTCCTGTAGATGCTTTGGCTCCCCTTACTGCCCTTGTCACCTCCTTCGATTCTGTCAAGTACTCCTCTCTGTCCTCCCCCCTCCCTGTTTTCTTGTATTTCCTAAAGGCAGCTCTTTTCTTCCTTATCTTTTCCATGACCTCCTTGCTCAACCAGCTCGGTTTCTTAGCTCTAGCCTTCTTGCTCTGGGCTTTGCAGCAGGTTTTGGTTGCCTCCACTATCCCCAACTTTATGAGCTCCCATCTCTGGTTAGTATCCATACTAGACTGAATTCTGGCCAGGTACCCTTTACCACTTCCCCCATCCTCCCAAAGTCAGCCCTCCTGAAGTCCAGCACTCTTGTGCCAGATTCCACTCCTTCCTTGCCCATATCCAATGTGAGCCATACTGAGTGGTGGTCACTCCCTGACAGCGGTTCCTCCACTGTAAGTTCTCTCACAAAGTCCCCATTTGCCAGCACAAGGTCAAGGGTATTCCCTAACCTGGTTGGTTCACTGACCATTTGCAGCAGGAAGCTGTCCTGGAAGGCATCCAGCAGTACCTGCTCCCTTCTGTTCCTGGTTGTTGGGGTGCTCCAGTCCACTTCTGGCATGTTGAAGTCCCCCACAATCACCACACTACCCTTCTGCAGGTCCTCCTGATCTGTCCCGCTAGTTCCTGTCTAACTCCTCCATATGAGATGGTGGCCTGTACACCACTCCCATTCCTAAGACTCTATTCTTGGAATCCTGGATTTGCACCCAAAGTGACTCTGTACTGCCCTCCTCCCTTCCTCCCTTACACACTTCAGTCCTTCCTTCACATATAGTGCCACCCTCCTTTCCCAGTCACCCTGTCCTACGTAAATAACCTGTACCCTGGTACAGACAGGTCCCAGTCATTATATTGGGTGGCCCATGTTTCCGTGATGGCTGCAATGTCCACCTCTCCTCTGCCATGAGAACCTGCAACTCTGCAGTTTTTCCTCCCAAGGCTCCTGGCATTAAGGGTAACCACCTTCCACCTTTTCCCTCCTCCCATCCTGCCCTCCTTTCTAGCATCACCAATAGTACTTGCCATCTGTCCTTTGTCACTGTTATGGGGGTAGCTCATATGATTTCCCAACCTGTGGTCCCTGCATATCTCTTCCCCAACTGCCACCCCCACTCTAGTTTAAACTCCAAACTTCCTCTATATTCTTCCATCCTCTGCTTCAACACTTTCTTTCCTTCCTCATTCAAGTGTAGTCTGTCCTTGGCATAGAGACTACTGTCCTCCCAGGTCCCTCCCACCCCCCAACAGCCCATGCCCTTTGGCACACCACCAGGTTCTTAGCCATCTATTAAATTCCTCTATTCTCAGCTTTCTTGTTGTGCTTGCCTTTGGCACGGAAGTATCTCGAAAAAGTTACTGATCTTCCTGCCCCTCACATAATTGTGCTAGTTCCTCAAACCTCCTCTGGACTATATCCACTGTCTTGTCAGCCAGGTCGTTTGTCCCAAGATGTATAATTAAATGAGGCTTGTCCCTACCCCTTCTAGCATATTTCAGAACAGACTGTCCCACCCTTTCCACTGTCATTCCTGGCAGGCCTCCACCCAAATGGGCTTCTGCCTCTCCGCCTTGCCCCACCTAACTCCTCTTAGTATTGAGTCCCCAGCACTAAGATTCCACCCTCTTACTCCTGCTTGCTTCCTTTCATCTCCTCCCTCATTTCCAGCCCTCTTCTTCCTCCTGCACATTATTATGCCCTTTACCCCGTTGCAGTTCTCCAGCAGAACTTCCCCCGCTCCAGTTTGGTCCAGGCATTTATCAATTACTCCTCTAATTTCATCACTTCCCTCCTCCACCTTCTTCCTCTCTAGCAGTGCAAAACTATTTTCTGAAGATCCTTCACAAATGCCCGCTCCCTCTCTCTGCATAGTAACCTGTTCTCTCCTTTCCACTCCATGACTTTTGCCACTTCTTCGCCTCCCCTCACAAGTCCCTATTGCCTCCTTCCATTTGACTTTTGTCTCCTGACCTGGTTTCCCCGGCAATCGTTCTTCCTGGCCTGGGCCCCTTTGTCTCTGCTTCCCTTCTTCTGAGCCTCTCCTCACCACTGTTGGCTTAAATTGCCCTCCCTCATCTCCCCTTCCTCCTCCCTCCAGTATTGGGCTAAACCCACCCCCAATCTGCCTTGCCTGTCTTAGTTCCTCCTGCAGACCCTCAATCTCCTTTCTAAGTTTTCTATGTGGTTGCCACTAAACATCCTCCTACTCTCAGGCAATGTTTAGAAAAATTGAATGTACCCATATTGTTGCGCCTACCACCTACCCATTGCTATCCGTTGCCCACCAGCGCACCACCCTCCAGATGCAGGATACCAAACACTCCCCCAAGTCCCCACTCTCCCTCTATCAGTGCAAAACATTCTTTATGTCCCTTACCTCCTTTGTTGCACACGTTTAGATATGTTGAGCAACTGCTTTGTATATTCCTATCCTCACTCAAAAATACTTTAAGTAGCCATTGCACACCTTCTTCAACTCCTACTCCCCTTACCCAATGCAATAACTATGTAAGTAGTAATATGAAAGCGCCTAGATTTGCATTTACTTCCCTTCCACTGAGAGAGCCGTCACCTCTTCACTTGCTGCAGTTCCTTTCCTGGATGTCTGCTTCTGTTATGACAGGTGCAAATCCTTTGCCTGTTTGAGGAAGTGATGTCAGAACCCTAGTACAAAGGGAATAATTGACCAGGGGTGGGTGGGACCAGCCAAGTCCTCTGGAAACAATCAGGTAGCTGAGGCCTCTAGTCAGACAATTAGCACCCTTCCCCCACTCAAAACTTTGCAGCTAGTGAGCCAGCAACAATGAATAAATTCTACCCAAAGAAACAGGACACCAATTCAAACAGCTTCACCAACAATACATCAAAATAGGTTTGGAATTATAAGATATAGGTCTCCAATTCAAAGAAACAGACCAGTTAAATTACACCAATTATGTTTAAAGAGAAGAAATAGGCCTCTACAAATGCAGCCTGCCACACTGTAAACCAAACAAATGAGCCCACTTTTAGCTACCAAAACAGGTTTCAAAATTCCAACAGTCCCAAACAATACCCTGCTAGCCCCTAGTAGTAAGAAAGAAAATAAACATTCTACCAAGTAGAATCCATGAAAAACAATGTAAACAAGAAGCTACTGTACTGTAGATCTGATCCTGTCCCCTTCCAGTTCCTTCTGAGAAGCCAAAGCACTGACTCCACACCTGATTCAGCTCTGCCTCCCTGCTGAGTGAGACCTGGCCAGACAAATTAGCACCCTTCCCCCACAAAACTTTGCAGCTAGTGAAGCCAGCAACAATGAATAAATTCTACCCAAAGAAACAGGACACCAATTCAAACAGCTTCACCAACAATACATCAAAATAGGTTTGAATTATAAGATATAGGTCTGCAATTCAAAGAAACAGACCAGTTAAATTACACCAATTATGTTTAAAAGAGAAGAAATAGGCCTCTACAAATGCAGCCTGCCACACCGTAAACCAAACAAATGAGCCCACTTTTAGCTACCAAAACAGGTTTCAAAATTCCAACAGCCCCAAACAATACCCTGCTAGCCCCTTAGTAGTAAGAAAGAAAATAAACATTCTACCAAGTAGAATCCATGAAAAACAATGTAAAACAAGAAGCTACTGTACTGTAGACCTGATCCTGTCCCCCTTCCAGTTCCTTCATAAAATCAAGGTCAGCGAAGCCATGTCATACCTGACTTTGGATTCCTTCCCAACTATAAACTGAAACTGTGTGACATTTCCTTTAATTGCCATGAATCCGGAATCACTCAAGTTACCAGTCTCCACATCTCTTCCCTCCCACCCTAACTTCTTCACATTCTTTACACTTCCTATTCATTAGTCTCTCTGTTAAATTCCTTTCCTTCACTCTTCTGGCAACATAAGCTTGTCAAGACCATTTCATCCTACAGTCACTCTTTATTACTTAAGTGTAATACTATAAATTACTTTAAATATCTGAGTGACTAGCTACCTTAACCTTCTATACTTTATTCGAAAAGAAAACAATTACTCACCTTAGTAATGTTGTTTCTTCTAATGGAGTCTTGCTGTATTCTGACTAATGCAGTGATCTCCAACCCTTGAACTGCCCCGGAAAACAAAGAGTTAACTTTCCATGCAAGGCATGGAACGCTGAGCTCGAGCTCGGTTGAAGCCTATGTCTGCTGTTGTTTGAACCCCAACCGTCAGATCTCTACGAGCTATACTCACTGGGAGTTGTGTGTGGAAACTGTAAACTCACATTAGCCAACTGGCAACTGAATTTGATAAAAGGTTTTTTTCGGTTTCAAAGCAAAGACTCAAGTCAGGAAACCCAAAAAAAACAAAACACAACATACACCCAAACTAAAGGAGGGTGAGAAAAAGGGGCACCTCTAGGTGCCAACACTGCTCCTGCCCACCCACATCCCAAAAACCAGGTTCTGAGAGGGAAGGGGGGGGGTCAGAATACAGCAAGACTCCATTAGAAGAAACAACATTACTAAGGTGAGTAATTTTTCTTCAAACAACATGAAGTCTTGCTGTATTCTGACTAATGCAGATTACCAAGCATTACCTCCATGGAGGAGGGACAGAACCTACTTTGGGAATAGGCTCTGAAGTACTGCTGTGCCAAACCGAGCATCGCTCCTAGCCTGGATATCCAGAGAGTAATGCTTGGTGAAAGTATGGACTGTTTTCCAGGTGACTGCTTGACAAATCTCTAAGATAGGAATATCCCTGGCAGCAGCCAGGGAAGCAGCTGTACCTCTAGTAGAGTAAGCCCTCATGCCTGAGGGTAAGATTCTACCCAATTTTTCATAGCAGAATTATATATAAGAGACAATCCACCTGGCAATAGATCTTTTAGTGGCAGGTTTTCCCTTACCGACCTCCCCATAAGTGAGGAACAATTGGAGGGAGTCAAACCTGCGACCCTTGGTACGCTCTATGTAGTAACAAAGGGCCCTTTTTACGTCCAAGCTGTGCAACCTCCTCTCTCCAGAGGAGGAATGGTCAGTGAAGAAAACAGGAAGAGACATAGACTGATTAAGGTGGAAATCTGAAACCACCTTAGGCAGAAACTTCCTGTTAGTTCTTAGGACCACTTTATCTCCATGGAAAGAGATGAAATCAGGCTCCACTGACAGGGCTTGCAATTCACTGATGCGCCTTGCAGAGGTAACGGCTACCAAAAACACAGTTTTCCAAGTCAAGTACTTAAGCTCTGCTGAGGACAAAGGTTCAAAAGGGGGTTGCATAAGCTGAGCAATGCAAACATTAAGGTCCCAAGCAGGAGCAGGGTCCCTGAAGGGAGGACTGGTGTGCAACAGTCCCTTGAAGAATTTGCAAAATACAGGATGGGCTGAAAGAGAAGAGGGCTTGCCTACTGACAAAAAAGCAGAAACAGCTGCCAAATGTACTTTGAGTGTAGTTGGTCTGAGTCCCAAGCCATTGAGATGAACCATCTAGTCCAGGACTGTAGGCAACCCAGCAGATTCTGGAGAAATACGCTTAACAGAGCACCAAATAGTGAACCTTTTCCATTTGGAGTTGTAAGTCTTTCTGGTGGAAGGCTTTCGAGAAGTCTTTAGAATATCCAGGACACCTTGAGAGAGGTGCAGATCAGCAAACTCTAACTTTTCAAAAGCCAGGCCTTGAGATTGAGAGATTTGAGATTCGGATACCAAACCCTCCCCTGAGAGGATGTCAACAAGTTGTAATTCCTGGGAAGAGACAGGGGAAGGTGGACTGCTAAGGACAGCAACAGTGGGTACCAGGGCTGCCTGGCCCCGTCTGAGGCGATCAGAATCACTTTGCAGGGTTGAGACCTGATCTTGACTAGTACCTTGAACAGTAGAGGGAAGGGGGAAAAAAGCATAGAGGAACTTCCCTTCCCAATTGAGTACCAGAGCATCCAGGGAGACAGAGCCCAACACTGGGGGTCTGCAGCAAAAGAGAGGAAGCTGGTGATTGTCTGGGGCTGCAAAAAGATCTATATGTGGAGTGCCCCATCTTGAGAAAATCACCTTCAAAACTAGGGGATCCAGGGACCATTCGTGGTGGCCCTGAGATATCCTGCTGAGAGCATCTGCCAGGATATTGTCCTTCCCTGGCAGGTGAACTGCTGTGAGAGAAGTTTGCAGGGAATAGGCCAGAGACCACAACTTCATTACTTCTGTGCACAAGGCCGTAGACCGAGTGCCCCTTTGCTTGTTGATGTACCACATTGTGATGGTATTGTCTGTTCTGATCTGGACTACTTTGTTCTGAACAGACTTGGAAAAAAACCTGCAGTGCCAGAAACACTGCTTCGAGTTCCAAAGCAGAGATTCTTGAGGTGACCACAGCCCTTGGGTGGTAAGATCCCCCAAGTGGGCTCCCCAGTCCAAGAGGGAGGCGTCTGTGGTGAAGATTAGAGAAGGAGACTGAATGATAAAAGGAATTCCTTGCCTTAAATTGTCCTGATCCTGCCACCATTGCAAAGCCTGGATCAGGGTTCGAGTCACTGGGACTAGTTTAGTCAGGGAATCCTTTCTCTGGAACCAGAAGGTTCTCAAGTGGAACTGAATGTCCCTCATCTGAAATCTTGCACCGTGGACCACTGCTGTAGAGGTTGCCATGTGGCCCAGGAGTTGCAAGAAGTGCCTTGCTGGTCGAGACACCTGTAGGGTGAAAGAAGAGGCCAGCTCTATTAGTGTCCTTGCCCTGTCCAGGGGAAGGAAGGCTTTTGCGCTTATTGTATCCAGCTCCGCCCCTATAAAGGTGAGGAGCTGCACTGGCTCTAGAATTGACTTCGGAAGGTTTAGGAGGAACCCTAAGGAAGTGAGCAGTTGCTGAGTTATCTGAAGATGTGACTTGACTTGGTCTGGAGACTGACCTACTATAAGCCAGTCATCTAGGTATGGAAAAATGGAGATCTTTTTTCTCCTTAGGAAAGCAACCACTACTGCTAGGTACTTTGTGAACACCCTTGGGGCGGATGTCAGACCAAAGAGCATTGTTCTGAATTGATAGTGGCCTGAGGGCAACTCGAACCTGAGGTACTTTCTGTGGGAGCACCTGATGGGAATGTGAAAATAGGCATCCTTGAGATCCAGGGAGGCTAGCCAGTCCCCTGGCCTTAGAGAGGGCAGAATTATTCCCAGAGTCACCATTTTGAATTTTGGTTTTAAAAGGTGCTTGTTTAGGTATCTCAGATCCAGGATGGGCCGCCATTCTTCTGTCTTTTTGGGGGTTAGGAAGTACCTGGAGTACAATCTTTTGCCCCTGTGTAGGGTAGGAACCCTTTCTATGGCTCTGAGAGCCAAGAGGGAAGAAATCTCTGCCTCTAGGGCAAGGGCCTCTGAAGGATTTGCAGGTGGAAATGATCTGGTTCTCATCTTGGGGAATTTTTTGAAGCGGAGAACCAGTCCCTGGCTTACTACTTCCAGGACCCACTTGTCTGATGTTAAAGACTTCCAGTCCTGGACAAAGTAAGCCAGCCTGCCCCCTACAGGTAGTGGAGAATCGGCCCGGGCAGACCCATCAGGGTGTCTGCTTGGCTGGGGCTTTAGGCTAAGGGGTGGAAGCAGGCCTGCTCATACCCCGTCTGCCTCTCCCTCTAAAGAACCCCCTCTGAGCAAAAGCAGAAGAGGAGGCCTGGGCTTGGTAAAAAGGCCTGTGAAAAGGCCTGCCCCCTGCCCCAGGAATGCTGCCTCTGAGGAGTAGCTTGCCTTTCTTTGGCCTGAGCACTCCTGCAGGTGGTCCTGTACTCATCCATCTTCTTCATGTAATTCTCTGTCTCCTCCCCACACAGAGAATTACCAATGACAGGAAAATCCATGGCCTTAGCCTGGGTATCCTGTGATAGGCTAGTACACCTGAGCCAAGCCATCCTGTGAAGGGCCACAGATGTAGCCATGACTAGATGAAACATCACTGGAATCCACAGCAGCATGAAATTGCACCTTGGATGCCTCAATCCCATCCGCAGCCACCCGCTCCAGCTCCTTGGCCAGCTGGTCAGGGGCCTGTTTAGCTACAGCCATAACAGTGTCCCACCTGGACTTCTGGTATCTGGCTGTGTAGGCCATATAATTAGCCTGCCTGAGTCCCAAAGATGCTGCCATGTACTGTTTCTTTGCCATGGCATCAATCCTCCTGGAGTCATTGTCTGGGTGGTGTGAAGCCAAGGGAATATTTGCCTTATCACAGGCAGCAGCTTGCACTACCCCAACATGGCTGCATTGCTGGGAAAGGAACTCCGTGTCTGAGCCTGAAAGAGTATACCTCTTATCCATTCTTCTGTCCACAGGAGGTATGGAATTAGGAGTTTTTAAAATTTTAAAAGGTCTGTTTCCTAAAAGATTTATGGAGGGGAATAGACAGTCTCCTGGACTCTGGGATGTCCAACACCTCAACAAAATCAGGCTCCACCTGATCCTCTACTGCTTCTTCCACAGGAAGCTGGAGGGTTTCAGCCACTTTTTTGTAAAACATAAAGTGGGAAGGGCACTCAGAAAGCCTAGGAGGAGAAACACCTGAAGGTCTGTCTGGGGAGATGTCCGGGTCAATAGGCACATCCAGACTTTCATAATCACCATCATCATCATCATCATTATCTTCATACTCTCCCTCCTCCTCCTCCGGTTCATAAAATTCTTCTAAAGTGTAATCCGGAACCGGGGGAACCGACCGAACTGAGCCCCTAACCGATGGTGCTGGTTCGGCCGGAACCAAAGATAGCGGCTGAACTATCCTTATCGCTTTGGCTATCTCATCAGCGGTCAGAGAAAGAACTTGTGGATCTGAACCGGATGATTTATCCCTTCTTTTTCATTTAACCGGAACCGACTCCTCAGAATCGGTTCTCCTTTTGCCCGAAGAAGTTACGCCCTGGTCAGAGGGCACACCCTCTGGTTCGGTTGAAACCGAACCGGGCTGGCCATCTGGGTCAGCGGACTTCTTGGCCTCCCTTTCCCTCAGTCTACCTACTCTCTTATCCAGGGTAGCTTTGGGAAAACTTTTACAAATTTGGCAGTCTGCATTGAGGTGGTCAAACCCCAGACAATAAACACAGGTGGTGTGGGGGTCAGCCTTAACAAAGGCTTCCCCACACACTGCAGTGTTGAAACCCAGTGGGCCCGTCTTTTTTCTTGGGTTTCTCAGACATGGCCAATCCTAACCAAAACTTACCCTTTTTTCGGCAATCCGCCAGGCAAGACACCCCTATCGGATCCTGACCGTGTTACGGGTCTTGGAAAAAAACGTAATGAAATCCCTTTTTTTTTTAGAACCCATACGCACACTCCAATAAAGACAAAAGTTTTTGACACAAAATTGATCATTTCAAACCGAACCGATCCAATGTTTACAAGTTCCACACAGAAAACTAATATAGAAAACCTATCTAGTACTCACAGTACCACAGACAGAGACTTAAATCGACAGGTTAGATGCAGAAATTCGGTTGAAACCGAGCAAAAAAACGACACTTTAACCGACTTTTTTGAACCGAGTGAAGGAGAAATCTCAGCAGCGACTGTTCAGTGAGGCAGAGTAAAGAATCTGACGGTTGGGGTTCAAACAACAGCAGACAGAGGCTTCAACCGAGCTCGAGCTCAGCGTTCCATGCTTTGCATGGAAAGTTAACTCTTTGTTCTCCGGGGCAGTTCAAGGGTTGGAGATCACTGCATTAGTCAGAATACAGCAAGACTTCCTGTTGTTTGAATATAGCATTTTGGGGGGATATGAAATGATAACCTTGATTAATTTCTTTACGAATATATGATCTTTAAACTTAGTAGGAATGCCATTCTTTATAGACCAGACAAATGTATCTCCACCATCAAGTCTGACCTTGAAAAGGATTTCTTGCTCCTCGAAACCTGGTTCAAATGAAACCTGTTGGTTCTCAATATCAAAAAAACAAAGACCATGCTATTCCGACACACTTTTTCATTTGACCTGTCCACCCAACAACCATCTGTAATCAACACCTCCACAAGCATGGCCCTTGAGAGAGTGGACATGTTCAAATATTTAGGAATAACCCTAGATGTAAATCTGTCCCTTGAAGCACACACTCTAACAACGATCAAGTCCACACACCAAAAACTTGGCTTACTATATCAAATTGCCCCTTACCTGACCCCTCAGTCCCGAAGGACAACTGCATCTGCAACTTTACTCCCAGGTCTGTTCTATGGAGCCTCTTTACTTCACTTGGCTAAGACATCTATACTGTCCAAACTGAAACAAACCTACCACAGAATCACACGCTTCGCTGCTATGGCATTTGTCACACAAGCATTCACTATGAAGTCCTCAAAGCCCTAGAATGGCCATCTTTCAAGGTTAAGTTGGACTTCCCTCTACTCTGCACTATGTTTAAGTTCATTCACCTTCCCTCCCCACGAATCCTTACAAATCTGCTCACCCTGAAACCTACCCCAGAACCCTTCGATCTTCCAAACTCCCTTTGCTAAGCCTCTCCAAAACTAGGTTAACTGGGGGCAGGAAATCCTTCACCTTTCTTGCACCCCAAAAATGGAACAGCCTCCCACATGGCCAGCTTTCTCACACGTCCCTTCCCCAATTCAAAAAATATTTATAAGAATTCATCTTTCCCCCGCCAAACTGCACTTGTTTTTAATCTGTCACCCCCAATCTGTACCCTCTACTTGACTCCCTTATGTCCCCCTCTGTCAGCTTTCTACCACCCTTCTCATACTTCCTTCAATTACTCTGCTTCTGGCATTGCTTATATCCTTTTCCTGCTGCTCCTCCCCTCTCTGCCTTAGTATGGCACATACCATGTTCTGTTGTTATACTCATGATTGATTCGTAATTTACCATGTAGTTTCCTAATCCTTGTTTTGTCTGCAATGAACTGCACTTATGGATCGTGCATGAATTAGCATTGCAACGCTTGTAATTAACTGTGACCATGGCACTTATGGATCAATTAGCAACCAATTTTCTCTAGCTTTCTCTCTAAAACTACTTCTCTGTATTTATTACTGAATGTTTGCAAACACTACAAAATTCAAATAAATAAAATATTTTTTGGAAAAACACATATAACGGAATATACAGACACAGAATACAAAGTGAAAAAAATGTGTTTATGTTTATTTTATTCATTTGGTTTGGTGTGAAAAGGTCTGTTGTAAGACTCACGTAAAAAGTCCCCCCCCCTTTCCCTAGGTGCCCTGTTTCCTGCACCTTTTCAGCCTACAATGATCTTAAAATACATGTTATGTACAAATGCACTTCTTATTTTTAATAAGTTACTTAGGTATATATTTGTAAGGTTTTTTTTGTGCAATGTACTTTATAGTAGAAACTATGGAGCACTCTTTTCACATGTAACATGTGATCTGTTAGATGTATAAACTGAGTGTATCCTATTGTCAAGATATGCCCCCTGAGGAAGACCTTGATTGGTTGAAGTGCTGAGGCATACTTCACATACCTCCATGTCGGAATAAATAGCTAAAGCTACTCTGGTTTCTTGTGTTTTCCTTCCCACGAGTGCAACCAACTTCTCCTACAAGTTATTTGGTTTGCTACCTGAGATTGCACTGCCAGTCTTTAGAGTGCACCTTTCCTTTTTTTTTTTTTTCCACTTTATTCAGCAAACTGCCAAATAATAACAGGAGGGCAACTCCAACCCAGTCACCTTGGCGCTTTGATCATGTTGATCTTGGTCTTTGCCTTGTCCTTCCAGGCCCTGACCATAACCCTGTGGACCAAGGAGAAGGAAGGGAAGGTGTACAGAGGCCGAGGGTCCAGGGACTCGCAAAGGCATCCTACAACAGCGTCCTGGACTGTGAGGGACTGGCATAAAATAGCCTCAGTTTTCAGTTCACCCAGGAGAACAGGTCCCCTAAAGGGAAGCCCCACTGAGAGAACAGGTGGTCTATAACCTCCTGATTTAGGAACCACTTGTGTGATGTATTTCCAATCTGGCTGTGAGCATCTGCCAGCTGACTGTTCAATTCCACAACATGGATCACCAGGAGATATGCACCCAGGCTACACATGAGGATCCAGGTGCGGAGAACCTCCTGACACAATGCAAGAGAGTGCATCCTACTCTGCCTGTTCAGGTAGAATATGGTTGTGGTGTTCTGCATCTGGACCTGCAGGAACAGTGGAGCAAACTCCATCACAGCCAAATGCACTGCATGGAGCTCCAGCAGGTTGATGTGGTGTTGGGACTCCCAGGCTGATCAGAACCCATGGGCTCTGTGGTCCCCCAGGTGTGCGCCTCACCCTGTCAGAGACATGTCTGTTGTGAATGTAATGCATAGTTCTGGGTAAACAAAGGGAACTCCCTCCTCCAGATGTTGCGGATCCAGCCACCACTGAATGTCATCCTGCAATGGCTGGGTCACTACGACGGACTGGTCCAATTGGCCTAGGCACTGGAACCACTGTCGCTCCAACTCCCTCTGCAGGTGCAGGTGGGGCATCTGCAAATGAGCCCAACGGATCATGCTGTATCCCAGCAGCCACAGGAAGTCCTGGGCAGGGCGCAAGAGCCATCCTGAAATGATGGGGCAAAGGAGGTAAGATCAAATTCCCAATCTACAGGGAGGCAGGCAGGCGTTGACCTGCAGGGAGTCTAGTTCTCCACAAGGAACTTGATCACCTGTGAGGGGACCAGCTCAAACTTGGCTGGGTTGGCCAAAAGGCCCAAGTCCTGATAGGTCTGGAGGGCCAGATCTCTGTACCTCTCCACAGCATCTCTGGATGACCTGGTTATCAGCCAGTTGTCCAGGCAGGGCTATACCCTGATGTCCTCACACCACAGGAAGGCTGCTACTACTACAAGGCACTTGGTGAAGACTCTGTGAACAGACAACAGGTTGAAGGGCATGACACGGAACCGGTACAGGTTCCCCTCTGTGTGAAACCAAAGGTATCAGCAATGGGACAGATGGACTGGTATATGGAAAAAGGTGTCCTGGAGGTCCAGGAAGCAGATCCACATGCCTTGCTCTAGAGACAGAGTGATCTGATTCGGAGTGACTATTCAGAACTTGCACTTCTGTACAAACTGGTTCAGATCAAGAATGGGGCACCCCCCCATCCATTTCAGGACCATTGTGGCTGGTTCCACACAGAGGGGAACCTGTAGCGGTTCCGTGTCATGCCCTTCAACCTGTTGTCTGTTCACAGAGTCAGAAGAGATGCAAGCCACAAGCGGGGTACCTCAGGGATCAGTCCTGGGGCCAGTCCTCTTCAACATCTTCATTAGTGACCTTGCAGATGGACTAGAGGGTAAGGCTTGTCTGTTTGCAGATGACACCAAGATCTGCAACAGAGTAGATGATCCAGATGGGGTGGGCAGAATGAGAAGAGATCTGGATAAACTAGCAAAATGGTCAGAAGAGTGGCAACTGGGATTTAATGCAAAGAAGTGCAAATCATGCACATAGGGAAGAAAACCCTGAAGCCACCTATAGGCTGGGAGGAGTTGCTAGCAGTCACAAAGGAAGAAAGAGACTTGGGCAACATCATCACTGATGACCTGAAATCATCAAGCAGACCTCTAAAGCAGTAGGTAAGGCTAGGGGGGTGTTAGGGTGTATTAGTAGGAGTATCCTACAAGTTGTAAGAAGGGAGGTAATCCTCTTTACAAGACACTAGTTAGACCCCATCTGGAGTACTCGTGCAGTATTGGAGGCCACACCTTCACAAGGACATTAACCAAATTGAGGCAGTCCAGAGAAGGGCAACTAAAATGGTGCAGGGACTGCATCAGAAGACATATGAGGACAGATTAACAGAGCTCAATATGTATACCCTTGAGCAAAGGAGGAGAGAGTGATATGATCGAGGCATTCAAACACCTTAAGGGCATTAACAAGGTGAAAGAGTCTAACATGTTTAAATATAAGAAAAATAGCAGGACAAGAGAACACAGCATGAGATTAGAGGGGCCGATTAAGGGGAATGAGAAATTCTTTTTCACAGAAAGGGTGGTGGATGCATGGAATGGCTTACCACAAGAAGTGGTGGCTATGAATGCAGTGCAGGGCTTCAAACAGGCATGGGATAGGCATAAGGGAGCAATACAAATGACTATGACTAGATAGGCCACTGACAGAGCAAAGGCCGATGGCACATTTATAAGGTAGAAAAAGAAATGGGCAGACTGGATGGGCCTTGCGGTCCTTATCTGCTGTCAACTTCTATGTTTCTAAGTGGTACAACAAACCCCTGACTGGGAGCTGAGACAGGGACTGAACAGGAGGGGGGATGACACCACACAACCCAACACTGCACAGCCTTGGAGGAGGCTCCGGCCACAATAGCCACAGAGGCACCAACACCTCTGTCCCCAGCCAATGAATCTGGACTTTGGACACCAGCACTGAAACTGCCGCTGATGGAGCTGCTTCTAAGGCTGTTGTGGCTGAAAGGGCCAATACCGTAAGTCGTCCTTTTTAGGTTTCAGGGTCTTCTGGGAAGAAGCCACAGAATCTAGGGTGGCACTGGACTTCTCAATCCACATGAGATGCATGTCCATCCCAGGGCCAAAGAGGTCAGTGCCCAAGAAGGGGACACTAGCCAACTTGTGCTGAATATCCACCGTAAGGGAGGAAGTGTTAGCCAGGCCCTACAATGCACAGTGACGGCAGTTGTTATGCCATGCGCAGAGGCGTTGCCCATGTCCAAAGCTGTCTGGAGCAGGTGTTTACCCGGAGAATGAACCTAGTCTCTTACCATGTCCACCAGCCACTGCTTGTCAGCAGCAAATTGGGGGAGGAGGTCATCTAACACTCCTGGCAGGAAGTTGCTAAATTTAGCCATCATGACAGCATAGCAGGTCTGTTAGAGACCCTCACCAAGTGACTTAGCAACATACACCCTTTTAGCTGCATGGCCAATCTTTTCGGACTCATGTACCATAGACCTCACCACGTCCTCTTGGCCACTTGATTTATGGATAATGAGTCCAAAACCAAGCCCTCAGCAGAGGGGTGGCTGCAGAACCCAGAAAGGGAGCCCGCTGGTACCACGTAGGTGCAGACCATATGAGTGAAGGGTGTCACGCAGGATGCTACCAAAATTCCAGAGTGAGTCCCAATATGGCATCAGCCATAAGAAAGGCAACCCCTGGGAAATATCCTTGTCCAGTATGTCAGTGAATGGTATTTGACCAGTTTCTGGACTGGCTCCAAGAGCACATTCAAGGACACTGACATAAGACAGATCAAAGCCCCAAAAGTCACCAGCCCACGGTCGGTGATCAACTCCTAGATTGATTCCCGGTCAAGTATGTGAATCCTGGTCAAAGCCATGGATGACTCACCTCTGCAGTCAATTCCTCGAAGACAGTCCTTGACTGTCTGCCACTATGGACCACCCTAGTATCCTCAAACTGGGTGATTTCCATGGAAAGCCAGTCTGGTAAGCCATCCACAGCACAGGTCTCCTTGGTCGGTTCCCCAAATAGAGGCTGTGGTGGAGATGGCTACACCCAAACGGGCAATGAAGCAGAAACAGGACTGCTGAGAAGCATAAAATCAATGTGGGAACAACCAGAGTAGGCAAAGGGACCGAAGGTCAAGGGGGAAGAGCTCTACCCCTCCTAGCTATGGTCCAATGGTGCCAAAGGAGCTCCTCACAGCGACAACACATTTTTCACTGATGCCTTTCCTTGCCTGCGGACAAGAAGAAGAACTGACAACAATGTCTCCTATTCGAGCGGGATGGAGACCACATATGGTGCCTCAACCTCAACCACTGACTTGAGGGTCGACTTCAAGTGGGGTCTTTGGGAGGATTGTGGTGAACCACCTGCCTTGACAGGTTAAGCACTAGAGGCTTCAGAGGCACAATCACTGGTGCAAGCAACTCCTTAGGTGACCAAGCAAGGGACACCGAATGGGTCACATCGTTATGAGTGAGGACTGGGAGAAACGGAATCTGGGAGATCGACTCGTCACTGATCTCCTTCAGCAGCCAGTCAACAGGCTTGAAAAGATCTCAACTGTCTGCTCAACCAGAACCAAGGTCAACAGGCCCGATGGGGTTACTGTGGAGCCCTCACCCTTCCCCTCAACCTCAAGGAACCTGATCAAGGCCAAGCAGTCGGAGGAGTTGAAGAAGTAGGAAAAATGTGTTCTTTCCCGCTCCCACAACTTGCGGCAATGCTGCTTTTTATGCTTCCTGCTATGAAGGGAAGGGCTCTCCCTGAAGGTCTGGAGGGCCCGACACTCTTCTCTGGAGTTATCAGAGAAGGATCATCATACTAGCCCCAGCCAAGAATAGCACCAAGACCAACAAGGAACTCACCACAGCCATTGCCACCGCTTCTTCCATGACCGCTAGTTGTGCAGCCAACCCAGCAGCTGCCATGGCCTTTTTGCAGTTTTGCGGTCTTTCGACCAACTAAGGGACAAAAGAGCCTTTGAATCTTCAGTGGAGAATGGCATAATGGCCCAACACAGTGTGCATCCCTCAACACTGTGTTGATCACCCAGCCAGTACAAGTAGGTGTCGTGTGGGTCTGTGGCTGACTCTTTCTGCCTGCACCAGGTGCAGAACTTATATCGCAGCTTCTTACTCTCCATTGTCAACCATGATCGTGAAGCAGAGCTAGAAGACTTCAGAACAACCTAGAAGTGAAATATGGACTTTGAAAGTTGAAGATTCACAAAAAAAGTGCTTCAACAGCTCGAGGTTCTTCAACGCTGCAAAGCTACAAAGGAGAACTGTACCTTCCTGTGGATAAATAACCCAATTTCCCAGACACTACTGTGATTCTGAATACTTAGTTGTGTTTTTTTTTTCCTTTTCTTTAAAATATGTCCAACTTAACTTAGCATTTCCAAGGCATTCAACATTGATTGTATTCAGTCATCATGGGCATGAAAGCAGAACCAAATATCTATTCAGCAAATTTCTGAAAAAAAAAATTAAAACTCAAAGTAATGTTTCCTTGTAAAGCATTATACAGAATTCAGAGGCAAAGAAAGGAACAAGAATGTGTGGAAGCTTTGCAGTAAAAAAAAAAAAGAAAAAAGGCAAAACTGGAGGAAAACCACTGACTTATAGTTTGGAGTCTCTGGGTGAAGTTTCAAAATCCTGGTCCTGCCTTTTGCCCAGGTGTATTTTCCGTAGGGCTGCACTGTGCCCCAATGCATCCTATGGGATTTTGCAAAAGCAAACACAGGCCACTCCAGCAAAATCCTTCTGCATCCATTAGTGGACACACTACAGAAAGAGACTGCAATCATGCAATAGCACACCACCCACTCCCCCAAGCACTGCCACTTGTGTCGTGATGAGCCATGGGACACCATGCAGTTGCCTGCAGCCATCTTCTTGGGGGCACTCAAGGATTTACTGGAGTAGGGCCAGGATCACCACTCACTTCTCTCACTGAACCCCACCCCCCAATAGCTGATCGACAGGATACCACATCACATGACCCAGACAATGTAAAGCAAGAATTGTCCGCTAGTTGGTTGGGAAGCTTGGCAACACCTCTCTGCAGCTGCTCCTCTTGTTGTCAGCTGCAACCTGGCTCACCAGTGTCCCCCCAGCACTGCTGCTGTATAGTCTCCTGTAGCTGCCTGCTATCCTGTTCTAGACTGCAAGCATAGATCCCATGACAGTTGTCTTCTCTGTCACTGGGGACAGTAGTGGGTGACCAATTGCCTCCCCCCAAAGCCTGCTGGTACTGATGTCTGCCAAGTTCTAAGTCAGCCTAAACCATCAATTTAATGGTCTCGCTGAGAGTCTCAGGATGGCAAATGCATACAAAGTTTAACACATGGTGCCATGAACTCCGTCTGATTGTTGTAACAGAACCTGGTTTTGAAAATCATGACCACTGCACTCAAGTGGGTGGCAGATGCAGTAGGAGAAAGACTGAGGTAGGTGTGACTTTTTGCACAAAACCAGTAGGGGTCATGTGACACTGTTTTATCACTCTACTCTGCCACAGCTTTGCCCAGTAACATTTACATTGGATTTTTGCATAAATCTTTATGCGAGTAAACTTTTTTCATTAAACCTTTCATTTTCTCATTAAACGTTTGTTATGCTGAGTGGTGATGCCAACATTCTTTTGTTTATTGACTCTGTAGCTCTAGCCAGGTACGCTGTGTAGTGGTGCTGCTGCCATCACTCAAGATGCCAGGAAACCGTTCAGACAAATCTGAGAATCAATGTCTGCATTTTTCTAGACCTAAAGAATGAAAAATGAAAGTGGGCTTACATGTCATTCAGTTCTGCTACTCTTCCTAGGAACTCTTCATAGGTCAACAAGCCACTCACTCGTACCAAACCAACATGTTTTACTAACTTCTCTGGCAGCTTGTTCATGGCGGTTTGCGTCTGATTTGAAATCTGCTGTCCCATCACTCAAACAAAAAAGGTACTGCAACACTTAAATGGACGTTACATTTCATTCATCTGCAAAGTTTCTGAAACAGAAAAAAAGGACATTTAACTTAGTTAAACAATACTCCAACATCTAAAATCCAAACAGTTGTGGTTAGAAAGTGCAGTTAAATGTTGATCTTCCAGAGACTCCTCCATTAGGTCACATCTGTAGAACATAAACACTGTTGGCACTGAGACTGCTCAGAAACTTCTGCTTAGCTGAAGCCACCCACAATGGCGCACATAATCGGCACCTATATATCATGGGCAGGTATGATACGCCTCAGTTCCTTCTGCCCACATACATATATCAAGCCAAAATGAAAGAAGAATGGGACACTCCCCCCCCTCCCCAATCAACAACCGAACAACAGAAGTGATGGTGGGGTGGGAGATCTGTACAAGTAGGTACCAGTCCTAATTTTGCAGAAAAAGTCATAAACTGTTTAAAAGTTTCTAAATAACAAACGTGTTTAATATTTTTTAAATGATGCTTTTTTTTTTTTTTTTAACAGTATCTGTTATATTGGTTGAGTTATGGGCGTTTTTGTTAAAACTGAATTGCAGGCTTGGCAATAAATTTACCAGTTTCCAATCTGTGTAGTTATGCAGCCTGTTACTGAACATACATCATTGCTGGAGAACCTGTTATTGCTTATTTGATCTAATAACAGTCACAGATTTAATACAGTTTGATAAACAGTTAGAGATGAGACATTACAGGGGTCGATCTTAACATTATATTACTGACAAGGGGCATAACGCAAATTGATTCAGTCCAGTCCAATATTCCCCCAACTTTCCCAGCTTGGCTAGTGCAATCTAGCCCATTTTGGTAAACCCAGCCCTTTAAGAAAAATGCCCTTAAAAGAAAATCATGCGGTTCCCTTTTTTTTTTTTTTTTCTCATCCGAATAAGCACTTTTGTAGCCTAGTAACTGCCACGGGAAGCCGTCTGACTGGAGAAATGTTTGGCACCTGTCTGCAGCCCATCCCCACCTTGTGAGCCGCTGATCTCCACACATGCCTTTGCAACATGCCTGCAGACACTAGTGAGGGTGCAATAGTATGCAAGCGACCACTGCTGACCCACCAGGACAGAGTATGTTGCCTGGCTGCCCCAAAACATGGTAAGCAACAGAAAAGATGAGTCGGCTAGCTATTTAAGCAAACTGGAGTTTAAAATGGAAAAAAAAAAGGACTTATTCGACTACTGTGCATCATCTGGCCTAGGTCACCTGGGGAATCGGAGGATGTAGACAGAGAACTGCTGGAGACTATAGAGAACATGGCAACAAAGGGTGAACTGCTGCTGATTGGGTGACATCAACTTGCCAGATGTGGACTGGAGCATCCCGTCGGCAGCCTCAGCCAGGAGTGAGGGATTCCTGCAATCTCTGCAAGGGGTGGGTCTCACACAGCTAGTGAGGGAGCCTACAAGGGAGAATGCAATCCTGGATCTTGTCCTAAGCATTGGGGACAGGATAAAAGAAGTCACAGTGGGGGAAAGCCTAGGGACTAGTGACCATCAAGCTGTGGGGTTCGTCATAAGGACGTCACAGAAGGCTAGCCATACAAGGACCAGAATCCTGGATTTCAGGAGGACAGACTTCAACAAGATGAAGGATGAATTCAGGAAGGCTATGCAGGGATACGATGACATAAGGGGAGTAGTGGAACAGTGGGATAAGATAAGGGAAGCCCTGCACCTGGTAGCAAACCATTGTGCCAGGCCCTGCAGCAAGAGCAAAAGAAAGAAGAAACCACTGTGGTTCTCGAGGGGAGTAGCAGAGCTATTAAGAGGAAAAAAGATGGCATTTCTGAGGCACAAGGCAACACAAAGCAAGGAGGACAGGCAAGAAAACTTTGAAAAATGAAAGGAAACGAACAAGGCAGTAAGGGCAGCAAAGGCCGAAACCGAGGAAAAGCTAGCTAAATCGGTGAAGGAAGGAGGGAAGGCATTCTTTAAGTACATTAGTGACAGGAGAAAGACAGGGGGAGGGTTTGTGAGACTTAGGCAAGAGGGAGGCAGGGTAGTAGAGAAGAAAAAACTACTCACCTTAGTAATGTTGTTTCTTCTAATGGAGTCTTGCTATATTCTGACATATGCAGTGAGTCGCAACCTTCGAACTGCTCCGGAGGTGAAAGAGTTAACTTTCCATGCCAGGCATGGAACGCTGAGCTTGAGCTCGGTTGAAACTCTGTCTGTTGTTCTTCAAACTCAAACCGTCAGATCTTTACGAGCTAAACTCACTGAGGTCCTGTGTGGAAGTTGTAAACCCACACTAGCCAACTGGCTACTAAACATAGAACACATTTTTGGTCCCAAAACAAAGACTCAAGTCAGGAGACCCAAAAATGAAAAACACACACCAAGTCACCCCAAAAAGGAGGGGTGAAAACAACAATGTTGGGCACCTACTAGTGCCAATCTCTGCACTGCCCACCCACATCCCAAAAACAGAGGTTCTGAGAGGGGCAGGCGGGAGGTCAGAATATAGCAAGACTCCATTAGAAGAAACATTACTGAGGTGAGTAATTTTTTCTTCAAACAACATGAAGTCTTGCTATATTCTGACATATGCAGACTACAAAGCAGTACCTCCATGGAGGAGGGACAGAACCTACTTAGGAAATAGGCTCTGAAGCACAGCTGTGACAAACCGAGCATCACTCCTAGCCTGGATGTCCAGGGAGTAATGCTTGGTAACTGTTTTCCAGGTAGCTGCTTGACATATCTCTAGAATAGGGATGTCCCTGGCAGCAGCCAGGGAAGCAGCTGTACCTCTGGTAGAGTGAGCCCTCAGGCCTGAGGGAGGAACTGTACCTAGTTTTTCATAACAAAATTGGATAAAAGAGACAATCCACCTGGCAATGGATCTTTTAGTGGCAGGTTTCCCTTTACCCACCTCACCATAAGTGAGGAACAGTTGGGGGGAGTCAAACCTGTGACCCTTGGTACGCTCTATGTAGTAACTAAGGGCTCTCTTCACATCTAAGGTGTGCAGCCTCCTCTCGCCAGAGGAGGAATGGTCAGTGAAGTACACAGGAAGAGATATAGATTGATTAAGGTGGAAATCTGAAACCACCTTAGGCAAGAACTTAACTTCCTGTTAGTCCTGAGGACCACCTTATCTCTATGAAAGGAGCTAAAATCAGGCTCCACTGACAAAGCTTGTAATTCACTAATGCATCTGGCAGAAGTGATGGCTACCAGAAACACAGTCTTCCAAGTCAAGTACTTAAGCTCTGCTGAAGACAAAGGCTCAAAGAGGGGTTGCATAAGCTGAGCAATGCAAACATTAAGATCCCAGGCGGGGGCAGGATCCCTGAATGGAGGGTTGGTGTGAAGCAATCCCTTGAAAAACTTGGAGAATACAGGGTGAGCTGAAAAGAAGAGGGCTTACCTGCTGAAATAAAAGCAGACACAGCTGCCAGATGCACTTTTAGGTAGCTGGTCTCAGCCCCAAGGTATTTAAGGGACCATATAATCCAGGACTGTGGGTAAATCAGCAGATTCTGGGGAAATATGCTTCCCAGAGCACCATATGGAAAACCTCTTCCATTTGGAATTATAAGTAGCCCTGGTGGAAGGTTTTCTAGAAGTTCTTCAGGATATCCATTACACCTTGGGAGAGGTGTAAATCAGCAACTCTAACTGTTCAAGAGCCAGGCCTTGAGATAGAGAGATTTGAGGTTCGGGTACCAAACCCTCCCCTGGGCACAGGTTAACAGGTTGTGATTCCTGGGGAGACACAGGGGAAGATGGACTGCTAAGGACAGTAGGAGTGGATACCAGGGTTGTCTGGCCCAATCTGGAGCAATCAGGATCATCTTGCAGGGTTGAGATCTGATCTTGACTAGCACTTTGAAAAGGAGAGGGAAGGGGGGAAAGCATAGAGAAACTTCCCTTCCCAGTTGAGAACTAAGGCATCCAGAGGGACTGAGCCCAACACTGGGGGCCTGAAGCAAAAAAGGGGAAGTTGCTGATTGTCTGGGGCTGCAAAAACATCTATCTGCGGGGTGCCCCATCTGGCAAATATCACCTCCAATACCAGGGGATCCAGTGCCCATTCGTGATGGCCCTGGGAAATCCTGCTGAGAGCATCTGCCAGGACATTGTCCTTGCCTGGGAGGTGAGCTGTGGTAAGGGAGGTGTTCAGGGAGTAAGCTAGAGACCACAACTTCATTGCTTCGGTGCACAAGGCCGTAGACCGAGTGCCCCCTTGCTTGTTGATGTACCACATTGTGGTGGTATTGTCTGTTCTGACCTGTACAACTCTGGTCTGAACAGATTTGGAAAAAGCTTGAAGTGCTAGAAAAACTGCTCTGAGTTCCAACAGATTGATGTGGAGCAGAGATTCCTGAGGGGACCACAACCCCTGAGTAATGAGGTCGCCCATGTGAGCTCCCCACCCCAAGAGGGATGCATCTGTAGTAAGGATTAAGGAGTGGGACTGAGTGACGAAAGGAACCCCTTGTCTCAGATTGCTCTGATCCTGCCACCACTGTAGGGCCTGGATCAGGGTTCAAGTCACTGGAATCAATTTGGTTAGAGGGTCTTTCCTTTGAGACCAAAAGGCTCTCGAATGGAACTGAATGTCCCTCATCTGAAATCTTGCTCCCTGCACTACTGCTGTAGAAGTAGCCATGTGCCCCAGGAGCTGTAGAAAATGCCTTGCTGGTCGAGACACCTACAGGGTGAATGAGGAGGCCAGAGAGACCAGGGTCCTTGCCCTGTCCAAAGGAAGGAAGGCTCTGGCTTTCTCTGTGTTCAGCCTCGCCTATGAAGGTGAGGTGCTGGACAGGCTCTAGAACTGACTGTGAAAGATTCAGAAGGAAACCTAGAGAGAGAGCAGCTGTTGAGTTATCTGTAGGTGTAACTTGACTTGGTCTGGGGACTGGCCTCACTATTAGCCAGTCGTCCAGGTAAGGGAGATGGCAATTTTCTGCTTCTTGAGAAGCAACTGCTACTGCCAGCTATTTTGTGAATACCCTTGAGCAGAGGTGAGGCTAAGGGCATTGCTCTGAACTGGTAATGGCCTGAGAGCAGCTCAACCTGAGGTACTTTCATGAGAGCTTCTGATGAGAATATGGAAATAGGCATCCTTGAGGTCCAGGGACACTAGCCAGTCCCCTGGCCTTAGAGAGGGTAGAATAATTCCCAGAGTCACCATTTTGAATTTTGGTTTTAAAAGGTGCTTGTTTAGGTATCTGAGATCCAGGATGGGCCGCCATTCTCCTGTCTCTTTTGGGGTAAGGAAGTACCTGGAGTACAACCCTTTGCCCTGGTGTAGGGGTGGAACTCTTTCCACAGCTCTGAGAGCCAGGAAGAAAGAGACCTCTGCCTCTAGAGCAAGTGCCTCTGGTGGATTTGCAGGTGGAAAGGATCTGGTTCTCATCTTTGGAAACTTTTTGAAGCTGAGAACCAGTCACTGGCTTACTACTTCCAGGACCCACTTGTCTGATGTCAGAGACTCCCAGTCCTGGACAAAGTAAGCCAGCCTGCCCCCTACAGGTAGCTGAGAATCGCCCTGGCAACCCCATCAGGGTGCCTGCTTGGCAGGGCTTTGGGCTGAGGTGGAAGCAGGCCTGCTGACCCTGCCTGCCTCTCCTCTAAAGAACCCCTCTGGGCACAAGCAAAGAGGAGGCCTGGGTTTGCAAAAGGCCTATGAAAAGGCCTGCCCCTGCCCCTGGAAGCTGCCTTTGAGGAGGCCTGCCTTTCCTTGGCCTGTGCACCTATAGGTTGTCCTATACTCATCCATTTTCTTCATGTATCTTCGTCTGCTCCCACACAGGAATTACCTACAACATGAAAATCCATGGCCTTAGTCTGGGTATCCCAGACAGGCTAGTACATCTGAGCCAAGCCACTCAGTGCCACAGATGTAGCCATGACTCTTGATGACACATCATTTGAGTCCACTGCAGCATGGAACTGCACCTTGATGCCTCATACCATCAGCAGCCACCTGCTCCAGCTCCTTGGCGAGCTGGCTAGGACCTGTTTTGGCTAAAGCCATAACAGTATCCCATCTGGATTTCTGATATCTAGCAACATAAGCCATATAATTTGCCTGTCTGAGTCCCAAGGATGCTGCCATGTACTGTTTCTTTGCCATGGCATCAATCCTCCTGGAGTCCTTGTCCGTGTGTGTAGCCAAGGGAATATTTGCTTTGTCACAGGCTGCAGCCTGCACCACCCCAACATGGCTGCATTGTTGTGTATGAACTCCGTGATCAGAGCCTGACAATGTGTAACTCTGTCCATTCTCTTATCCACAGGAGGTATAGTGTGAGGAGTTTTAAAATTTAAATGTCTGTTTCCAAAAGATTTATGCAAGGGAATAGACAGTCTCCTAGACTCTGGGATATCCATCATTTTCACATAGTCAGGCTCCTCTTGATCATCCACAGCTTCCTCCATAGGGAGCTGGAGGTTTCAGCCACTTTTTATAAAACATAAATGAGAAGGGGCTCAGAAAGCCTAGGAGGAGACACTTGAAGTCTGTCTGGGAGATGCCCGGTCAATGGGCACATCCAGACTTTCAAATCCACATTCACTCTCCTCATACTCCTCTCCTCCTCCGTCTCATAATATTCTCTAAAACATACTCTTGAACTGGTGAACCAGCCAACCGGCGCTTACCTGATGGTGCCGGTTCGGTCGGAGCCGGGAAAGCAACTGGACAATTTTAATCGCTGGCTATTTCTTCAGTGGTTGGAGAGGAAAGTTGGCTCCACACCAGCTGATTTCCTAGTCCTTTTGTTGGAACCGACTCTCAGAGTCGATCTCCTTTGGCCAAGAAGTTCTCACTTGGTCAGAGGGCACTTCTGTCTGGACGATAACCGAACCGGCTGGCCATCTGGTTCAGCGGACTTTTTGGCCTCCCTTTTCCCTGAGCCTACCAACTCTCTTTTCCAGGGTAGCTGCAGGAAAATTTTTACAAATCTGTCAGTCTGCATTGAGGTGGTCAAACCCCAGACAATCAACACAGGTGGTGTGAGGGTCAGCCTTGGCAAAGACTTCTCCACACACACTGCAGTGTTGAAACCCAGTGGGCCCGGTTTTTCTTTTGGATTTCTCAGACACAGTGCCAGTCCTAACCAAACTTACCCGTTTATGGCAATCCACCAGGTAAGACCCTGTTATCGATTCCCAACTGTGTCACGGGTCGTGGAAAAAAACGTAATTAAATCCGCTTTTTTTAGGACCGATAAGAACCGGTAACCACACTCTAAATCACAGATTAAGATATTTTAAACAACCTGATCAGTTCAAACCGAACCGATAAACGGTTTACAAGTTCCACAAGAAGAGAATTAATGTAAACCCATACAGTACTCACAAATACCAAGACAGAGTCTGAACCGACCGGTTATGTTTAAATTGAAACCGAGAAAACAATACTTTAACCGACAAATGAACTGAGCAGAAGGAGAAATCTCCGAGCGACTGTTCAGTGAGGCGGAGTAAAGAATCTGACGGTTTGAGTTTGAAGAACAACAGACAGAGTTTCAACCGAGCTCGAGCTCAGCATTCCATGCCTGGCATGGAAAGTTAACTCTTTCACCTCCGGAGCAGTTCGAAGGTTGGGACTCACTGCATATGTCAGAATATCGCAAGACTTCATGTTGTTTGAAAGACACTGACAAGACGTCCGTCCTCAACAAATACTTCTGCTCCATATTCACGGAAGACAATGGGATGGTCCCCCATTAATGGAGAAGGGCAAACATGGAGAAGGGGTGGACATTAGAGCTTTTTCAGAAAACAGAGCAAAAAGAGCACTAGAACAGCTTAGGGTGGATAAAGCTATGGGGCTCGATGGGATACGCCCGAGGATCCTAAAGGAGCTCCAGGAGGAACTGGCTAAACCTCTGGCTAATCTGTTCAGTGCATCACTGGAAACAGGCATAAGAGTGGAGAAGGGCACAAGTGGTACCCCTGCACAAAAGTGGTAGCAAGGAGGAGGCGGAAAACTACTGCCCAGTCAGTTTGACCTCGATGGTAGGCAAAATGATGGAAACCCTACTTAAGGAAAGGCTGGTGGACCACCTGGAGACAAGGGGGCTGCTGGACTCAAGGCAACATGGATTCATTACAGGGAGGTCATGCCACACAAACCTGACAGATTTCTTCGAGTGGGTGACAAAGGAAATAGACCAGGACAGAGCAGTAGATGTGGCCTATCTAGACTTCAGGAAGGCCTTCAACACAGTCCCACACAGGAGACTAATCCACAAGCTGGCAAATATGGGGGTGGGGATAGAGGTCATCAGTTGGGTTAAAAAACCGTTGAGTAACAGAACACAAAGAGTGGTGGTAAATGGGGTTAGCTCACAGGAGGGCTGGGTAACAAGTGGTGTACCCCAGGGATCAGTGCTGGGACCAGTGCTCTTCAATGTCTTCATAAGCGATACTGCAGAGGATTTAGAAGGGAGGGTTAGCCTGTTTGCGGATGTTACAAAGCTATGTAACAGGGTAGCTACACGGGAAGGTATAGAAAAAATGAGGAGGGATCTGAAGAGGCTAGAAAACTGGTCCAAGGAATGGCAGTTGGGTTTCAATGCAAAAAAGTGCAAAACTATGCACCTAGGGAGAGGGAACCGTAGGGCTGAGAATTAACTAGACAGGGTAACACTGGAGGCCACCACAGAGGAAAGGGATCTAGGGGTAGTCATAGAAGACAACCTCGAAGTGGCTAAACAGTGCGACAAAGCAGTTGGAAAGGCTAACAGAATGCAAGGGTGCATAGGGAAGGGTATAACAAGTAGAAGGAGGGAAGTGGTGATACCGTTGTACAATTCCCTAGTAAGATCTCATCTGGAGTACTGTGTTCAGTTCTGGAGGCCCCCATCTCCATAAAGACATAGGCAGGATGGAGACAGTACAGAGGAGGGCAACAAAAATGGTGTCGGGGATGCAGCATAAGTCGTATGAGGAGAGACTCAGAGCTCTCAATATGTATTCCCTGGGGGAAAGGACAGAGAGGGGGGACATGACAGAGACCTTCAAATATCTAAACGGGATCAAAAGGGTACCAGAGGGGAGCATCTTTCACATGAAGGGAAACAGCAGAACAAGGGGGCACAGCATAAGACTAAAAGGAGGAAAACGCAGTGGAACTTTAGGAAATTCTACTTCACTGAAAGGGTGATGGAGAGATGGAACAGTCTCCCCCGGTAAGTGGTCGGGGTGGCCATGGTTCAGGGATTCAAGAATGTGTGGGATAGGCACATGGGACTTATCAAGCTAAGGCGAAAGTGGTGGGGCTTGTAGCATCTGGGGCACCTTAAGCATTAGAAAGAGGGATAGGATAGACTGGAAGGGCCACAAGGCCCTTATCTGCAACAACATCTATGTAGCTATCTATCTATAATCGTGTGGGCCATTGTAACAGGTTCCTCCAAACTGATTTTGATGAAGCTGGGAGACTCCGTCATTCTGACACTGTAGTGCTGTCATAATTGTAAACTGGCATCCTGATTCACACTAAGGTTTGAAGAAAGAGCTAGTAGGCCGAGGTCCATAATGCTCTTATGCTAGGCCAAAGGGTAATATGATAAGTCATACCCAGACATAATTAGCATGTCGAGACGATGTTTAAAAATCTCTTTAGTATTACTTGTTACTACATTGGATGGAAGTCTATTCCAACGTCCAATAGTTCTCATAGAAAAGAAAAACTTACGATTATTACGTTTAAACGATTTACCAGTTAACTGGAGGAAATGACCTCTAGTATTATGTATTGATAACTTAAAAGAAAATCCTAACTCAGTCATGATATAGGGGTCATGAACAATGTCATATAGGAGAAGAAGGTTGCCTCTAAGGTGTCTGATAGTAAGAGGCATAAGTTTTAATGCATCTAACCTAGATTCATAAGAAGAGGATTCAAGACCAGGTATTTTTTTAGTATATTTTCGCTGAACCCTTTCAAGAGAATAACTATCTGATTTTTTAAAAGGACACCATAACTGTGATGCATATTCAAGATGGGGATGGACATAGGACCTGAACAGGGGTAACAACACCTCCTGGTCTCAAGATCTAATATTGTGTAAAATAGACCAAATAACTTTATTAGATGTACTAATCATCAAATGCACATGCTTTGATTCCTAAGATGTTTAGTCAGAAGTGAATTCTCCTCATCTTGATTGTGACTCACTGCGTTTACATGCGACGAGTCACACTCAAAGATGAGGGGAATACACTTCTGACTACACCTTAGAAATTGGGATACCAGTTTACAAATTGTGACAGCACTACAGTGTCAGAAAGACAGACCCCTGCCCCCACTCTCAACCTTCATCAATATCAATCTACAGTACCCAGGATTTTTTTGTGGTCAGCCAACCAGCCTGGAGCAGTGGTGTAAACCCTGAAGCAGGTAAATTTATTGCATCTCCGGCTTTGTTTCAAGTTGCTTCCATGTCATCTGCTGCAGCTTGTGGGGTGGGGGTTCTGTAGGACCTGGGTGGGGTGGGAAGCTGAGAACTTACCAACATTTAAATGTTTCCATTGAAAAGAGCAGTGTGTGCTGCTTGATGCTTGCCAGGGCATCGAAGTGATCAAGTGCTGAGCCTCTGGCTATCGGGAGGTGGGAGCGTGTCATCAGAGGGAGGGACTAGTCACTGGGACTGCAAAATCTAATGCTGACTAGTATTGTTTCTGAGGAGTTTCAGTTAGGCCACGAGGGAGGTACTACTAGGTGTGGTGAAGTCCCACTTCAGTGTGTAGTGAAGTCAAGATGGGAGTCAGAATGATTTGGGGAAACAATATCACGCTGGCTACTGCAGGTGATGGGTGTTTGCTCCACTGGAGGACACTGGAGATTTTCTGTCCTGCTGGTGCAGGAACTGGTGACTGGGACCGAGGCTCGTATGCTTTGGGGGATCACTGCTAGGACCTCCAAACACTGCCAGCTTCCCTCACATGAAGGATAGCAATGAATGATCTGAGTATGTACCTGTGACACAAGGTTAGGACTGGAGCAGGCTGGTGCAAGAACTTGTTGCATAAACATTTAAACCAGTTCAGTTGCTGGGTTTTTATTGTTGTTGAGAAGCAAACTTAAACAGCAGCATTAGGCCCTGGGGCCCAACATCTAAACTTTGTCTCTGTGGCCTTCTTTCCATAAATTTGTGAATTTTAGGTTGGGGCTAGTGCAACTGGGGCAGTGCAACTGGGGCATCATTTCCCGGCTGGATCAGTGCAAAAACAGTTAAGCGTGACCCCTGCATTACAGCTACAAGGCTGTAAAAATGGCATTTTTCATTAAAAAATTCAAATTAGAAAATGCAGAAATTGGTCAATGTACCATCTTTGATGTAATATAATAGAGAGCGTGGTAATCTGTAAACCGTACTTCCTTAATAATATGTTTTAATAACTAAAAACTAAATATCCCAATTTTGTATAAGTTTACATTTTGATTAATGTTTGAGCTATTAAGCCTCAAACATGGCTGAGTGGCTACATTTTCCTATGAAAACCCCATTAAGAGCTTCCGATTTACATAACCTTATATATGATATCTGAAATGTCATAGCACTTGCACCTTAAGTCATACAGTAGTGAAAAGTTACCATTAAGCAGCTAGTTTGCTATACTGTTTTATGATCACAGATTATCAAAAGGGTAAGTGAACGGTGTTTCATAGATATATAAATAATGCATTTAACTGGCATATAATTTTCATGTTTCAATTGCATTTCATTCAGGACTGTGACAGTGCTTGTTTCAGAACTGTATAATAAATGTTTTTAATGTAGCAGCAACATGACAACTATGTTTGTGTATTTAAGAGTATGTGTTGAAAACACACTTAAGTAAAATTTTAGTTTTTTTTTTTTTAATAAATTTTTAATTGATAGTGTAGCGCAGGAGTCTCAAAATCAATGTACAAAATTCCATAACATAGAGTTTAGTACGGCAGAAAACATTTTGCAGAATGTTCTAGTAAGTATCAAAGGGACTAGCCTTGCTACCAATGGGGAACAAATGAATCTGGTTTGCAAGTAGGACCATTCTTTTGTTTGTTTGTTTTTCAGAAAAACAAAAACACATTTATAACATATTTTCTGGATAGCAGATGCACCATGCAAGATTCTGCAGAATTTTTTCCTGATTTTAATTAAAAACATTCTAAGCTTTAATTTAATAGAAAGATTGCTGATGTTATTTCAAACACTTTATTAGGAACTGACATTTTTATATAACAAATTGGCATTTCATACTTTTTTACTGAACAAATATATGAAGTGTATGGTATGAATCTGCAGCCTAGAAACTGCAAAATACTTTAAAGTCAATTTCACTCCTATGTGTGGTAAGTTATGAAAGCAACAGGATGCCAAACTGACAGTGACTATTTCTACAACATTCGACTCTATTTTGCGATGGTTACTGCACAATAAACGGAGTATATCACACTTTTTCAAATGATAAAACACTTGTTTTCCATTTTATTCAACAATCTAATTAAATATACGTACTTTTATCTTTAATAAGAAATAATTAAAAAATACTTCACATTTGTAAACAAAAAATGTGAAAATGACATCACAGAGCAAAATCAGCAGCACTAACTGCCAGTTCTACCTAATAGAATGCTGGTACCAGTACAAGCCCAGAAAATAGTAAAAAAACAAACAAAACAAAAGGAGGAACCAGAAAAAACAGATATGTCCTTCACCCAAATGATGTCACAAGCAAGAAAGGGAGAAGGAGCGAGGGTGAGCTGTGGCTCAGTGGAGGAGATTCTTTCAAAGACCTACTGTTACGGTAAGTAAATGCACTATATTCTTTGAGGCTAACTCTCTCCATTGAGCCACGCCTGCTGAACGATTACCAAAGCAGCACAGTAACAACATATGGGAGGCCAAAGATAATGAGCAGATAAGACACCTGCAGGGCAGACAAACAGGCCAGAAGCCACATCAGTAAGCAGCAGAAGCACTGACCTGGAAAGCAGGTGATGCACATGCCTGGGCATAGCACAGTCACAAGCCAGTGAAGGGAGACAAGAAACAGCCAGTGATGTCGCAAATAGTGATGACAAGGCAACAGCCTAAAGGCCACAAACACTGCAAAGCTGAAGAGCAGCAACATCAATGGTATAAACCACAGACGTCCGAGACCAGAGATGAAAAATACACCTGTGCCAAATGACAATGGGAATGTCAACAAGAAATCAACAGAAAGCACCTAAAGATGGACATCAATGAGGTAAAACCCAGCCAGGAACACAACTGACGCTGAACACCACATAAGGTGATGGCATACCAGAGAAAGAGTCAGATAGAAAGCAGAGGCTGTATAGGGATAGCAGCCAGAAGCTCAAAGAACTAAAGCTAAGGCAGATGTTGACAGTAAATACCATGATGAAGATGCAACAGGGACACTGAAAAGACAGAAAGCAATACAGAAAACAGGAGCATCAATGGGATAAGACCAGATGATGATCAACACCAACTATGACGCTGGAAACAGCGACAACAAATTGGCTTTGTATGAGAAGTTAGGATACAGTCAGGCAGTAAGAACACCAGTAAGGCAATGCCAGGCGACAAACAAAGCAACATATTGTACGACAGGGAAACCAATGACAGAGATGTGAAGTAGCCACTGCTAAAACAGAGCACTGCACACAGTGCAGGAACAAATGACGGGACAAAGCCATACACTGACCAGTGGAAATTGTGATGCTGTCAACTGCTACAATGAATGGAACCAGATGTAGAGTAGAAAACAGAGAGCCAGCCTAACAGCACCAACATCGATAAGGTAAATCAAGCATCGAACAAAGCAACCTATGACAGTGAACCCAATGAAGCAGCCATTGCGCAAAACAGAGGACTGCACACAGCACGGTAATGTTGATGAGGCAGGGCTCTAATTTAACAGTATTCCAGTACATTTTGGGTACCAATTTTCTGACCAGAATACCAAAATTGCTCCTCTAGTAATCCGTTTGGATTACCACATTTTTCAAGACATTTTAAATGCAGTTGCTGCTTCTGGTCAGCAGGGGAGCTGTGGTTTGACAGGAAAAGGCAGAAAGTCAAGAGCTTCCGAGGACTCCGACCTTAGCAGGAAGATGTGACATGTAAGGCTTCACAGCACTACAGTTTGGGACTGAAGTTTATGTGAGGAGCCTCCAAAGAACTCCAAACACAGCATAAGCACAAGTGGATTTAACCCTTTTTTCAATGAACTGGTAAGTTCAGAGTTACTTTTAGCTCCCTTCCCTTCCCATTTTGGTAAATGCTCTCCCGACTTTCCCAGAAGACATTTCAGAGCCAAATCCCTGTTCCGACTTGGCTGCAACGTTTATGCTCCCAGTCTGCATACTGTAATTAAGTCAATCAAAGCCATCCTTTGAAGTCTGCCAGCAAACCTGCTCTGTGAACAGTGCCACTGACAAAAGACATGTGGAACTCTGCTTCTGGAACTGAGGGGGAGGTGAGAAGGAAGCCAAGAGGCAAATGTTTTGTGAACGTTTGCATACAGCCCCACATCCACTTTTATTACGGCTCTGCCTCTCCTGCTGCTCTGGATGATCAGAAGATCCCAACAGTACAAACTTGTCTTCCATTTTAAATTTCACACCGCAATCTTTCAGAGATCAGACAACCGCGGGGAAGGGAAATCACATCTTCTGAGCTGTTTGGGATAGTGTGTGTGGAGATAAGTATGTGTGTGTGTGTGTGTGTGTTCAGTACTATTATATGTTAGACTATGTGCAAGTGGACTTTTTTCTTCAATTATGTAGCCCCCCCCCAAGCCAGGTACAATATTGTTTCTTCCCCTTCCCCCAGTCTCACCTTGTAGAGAGTGAAGAGTGGCCACGGGGACATGCTGTAGCTCCATGCAGCTCCTTTTCTTAGTTCCTGACTTCCCGGGTTTCTTAGATCAGACTCTATTCTGACTTCTGGGGCTCATGCAATTTCCTTTCATCAGGCACCAAGAGAAACAATGCAAACTGCTTTGGTTCTGCATCACCACCAGGTACTAGGTTCTCTGTTTCTTTTTATTTAAGTTGCTGATCTTTTAGTGGTTTCTCATTTATGTCACAACGTGCTAATTCTTGTTATTTTGGCCTAATAGTTCATGTAGTCTGCTGTGTTTTTTGCTGCATAAAGTTTCTGAACCCTGTTTCCCAGACATTAAGAAATATGTTGGTTTGTGAATCCAAAATAACCAAAGGACCCCCAACTACTGCCTTCTCCAGCCTTCATGTTTATTTTTCTTTAGATTCCGCTGTTATGCTAAGGGAAAGTCGTGTTATTTTGTGGTTAGGGACACTTTGGGAATCAGGAGATAACAGGCTTGAGTCCCACCACCACCACTGTCTCACTGTGGGACACTGAGAATATCAATTAACTTGCCTTGTGCTTCAGACCTCTCTGTTTGAGTCCCACCACAGCCACTGCCCCTGCTATAAAAACGGATTGAAAGCATAACCATTGCATCATTTAGGTCTTAGAGGTACAGCACCTTACAGTTTTATGGGGTAGGCAATAATGACCAATGAATGTGATACTATGTTACGCACACTGTGCTGATGTGAGGAAGTTGCCATCTTAAGGGCCAGTGGTGATGCATAATGGAGGAAGAGAATAATTCCTTGTTATGGAAAAACAGAAATTGGCATAGGCTGAATGAATTATGGAAAATAAGAGTACACCAGTAATTCCTTGACAGATTTCTTTATGTCTGTTTCATTTTCTGAAAAATACTGTACCTAGCAACCTATAATACATGTAATTCAATGGCAGTTAGGCGGAATACCAAATTTCTGGGTGGAATACCAAAATCAGGATCTTGGTAATCCACCGAGAAAACCACATTTCTTTCTTAAATTTTACCCCTGCAAAGCAATACACAAATCAGCCTGTGTGGTTCCCTCTAGCCTACAAATGTAAAACAAAGCTGGAAAGAACTTGTTCCAAGTACAGGCAAAGTGACTGCGCTTATAATGGCCCACTCTCCATGGCTATAATTAAGCAATAAGGCACGACAGGGTGTGTGTTATTGTCTAATAACATTACTCCTCAGGTTGGGTTGAAGCACGAGGAGAAGCAGAGTGCTTCCACCACCCGAGGCATGACGTTATTTCAGCAATAAGCCACGAGGAGTGTGGGTTATCAGGGGATTTAACATGGCTGCAGTGGTTTGCCCAAGAGGCGCAACTGAGTGGGCAAATCCTCGTGAGCCATGGTAAATCTCCCAATAACCCACATCCTCCAAGTGGTTTACTGCAATTATACCAGCTCAATTTTTTTTACTATGATAAACTGCAACTTTTAAAGAGGTTACTTTGTTGCTTATTTTTATTGTATTTATTCCTGTGCTGCAGATGATTAGGATTAGATACTCATCAACAGCCGCTGATTATCAGAGGATTTACACTGGTAGTAAACTGCCGGTCTGATGATTTCATTGGCTGTTCACTTATGTCCTTGGTATAATACACAATAAACCCACATCCCTGGAGTACCTTATTGCTATTATAAAACGGCTCGTTTGTTAATTTAAAAAAAAAAAAAAGAAAATACTTTTTTTGCCCCTTTTTTCTTTGATTTTAGTGAGTGTAGGTGTATGTTTGAAAAAAAAAAAGTCCAATATTTCTTCCACCAAAGGGTGGCGCTGTTGCCAGAATAATGTTGCCTGCTGAGTCCCAAAGCTTTTTTCTTGTGCTGCTGTGCGTTATCAGTCTCCCTTCTGACCTTCTCTGTTGTTGGCTCCACATTATAACAGATGGTGCTTGAAGTGGAGACTTTCTGACGTGTTTTTTTTCTGCATTTTAAACTGAGTCTCTTTATGTTTGTGGTTGTGAAGCTGTTCAGGAACTGTGCAGCTTGTGAGTTCACACTGGCCACGCGCTCGCACAACGTCGGCGGCAACCCGGGAGAAGGAAAAGAACCGTTTCTTTCAAAATTGGCGTTATTTTACTTAATAATTATATTTTATATAATTTAAAATGATGTTTAGCCAATGGGAGGCTGACCGCAACAGTCCGTGAAGTGTGGTACACCCGATAATGATGGAGCCGCAGACAGCAGCATTTTGAGGTAGAACTTCATTTATACAGTTGCAGGCTTCGTTACTGTTACAATAAGAGCAAAATACAAGAAAAAAAATGTAGGTTTTGTGTTTCGGGACAGTGTGTGATGAGGCGGGTGGGAGGTTTTATGTTGTAAGTCGACATCCTGGGTGCCGGGGGGTGGGGCTGCTTTTTTTTAGAGCAGCGGCAGAAAGCGGCAGTAAATTCTGCAGGAGAAACATGGTTTCATGGTGTGTCATGTGGTCATGTATGTGCCTGAACTTCATACAGTGATGTTATTGTGTAATATCATCACTATGCCATGCACACACTGACCAATCAGAATAAAGGAATTTTCCTTGCCATAGTATAATACTCATTATTTTAATGACAGCTGATATATTCAATGTTTTGTGAGAATAATCTCACTTCTTCAGGGAAACTGCACAAACATCAAATATTTGCTACCATAAAATATTTAATTAATACAGAGGTGCAGGATAATATTTCATTGTTATACCAATGTAATTATTTTCTATAGTTGGAATCTGAACTCACATAAGGGATTGTACCTGTTTTAGGCCTTGCAAATTTTAATGGCCTTGTTATTCTTTTACATCAATTGCAATGTTATACCTAAAACACAGACATTACCAGAATTAAATAATAATACACAGTCATGCTTAAATGTGATTCTATTAATCATCTACAAAAGTAATCCTTTATATTAAATAGCATATTTAAATTATTAAGACAACTCCAATATTTTATGAAGTGCTGTCAAATACAGACACAGCAGTGCAACTATATAATTCTAATAAACAGTTAAACTGAATGCCTGAAATTCCACATAAACGTTATTGATCAAAAATATAAATTTCACCTATTCATTCTGCCAGAAATTATTCTTTACTGGTTATCTTTGCCTCACATATGGGTGTTTACATTTCATATGTCTCTGTAAAATGCACACGACTCTGTACTAAAGACCTGCCAGGCTTGGCATGTAATATATAATACTGTACTTTGTCACGATGTGGATCATGTCACTGCTAACCAGTGTGTTGGATAAGGATTTCCGGCAGTTTAACCACAACTGAAATGCAAAAACAGCAGCGTGTTAAATAATAATAAAAAAAAAAAAATTGCTATCATAATTTGTTTGAATATGCATGTTGATTACACAACATTCATGATTCACTAAGCACCCCTTATGTAGCCATATGACAAAAGACCCAAATGCTCCTATAATCAGATACTACCAGCCTGTAAAATAATTCATTCTATCAGGTTTGCCAATGTCATGGGTAAAATTTAATAAAGCTGACTGAACTTAAACTAAAACGCCAAAATGGATGGTGCTACAGAAGGAGAAAACATTTTCAGACTCTCATTTAAATAGTGCTTACTGCACACTGTACAAGTTCTTAGACATTACAGTAGCAGAACACTTACCCAGTGAACAAAGGCAAGTCAGCATGATGTGACTTCTCTGTCACAGAAACAATGCCAGTCAGCCCAACACCCTTAAATAGTGGAACGCCATCGGACCAGGTGGGGTGTGCATCCTGAGCTAGAGCTTCCAGGACAAATGTCTTAAGCAAGCAATAATGCCCAACAGGGTGGGCGGTATTGGGCAGTACTGGACCAGCTAGGGGCGTAATGAGGCCCGATGCCACAGGCGGAGGGCCTTATAGCCCTTGGGCGGTCTGGTATTGCCCATACCGCCCACCCTGGAGGGCATTATTGCACTTAGAAAATGGGCTTTCATTTTTTTTTTTTATTTATAAAAATGAGTTTCTAGGGAAAAAACAGGTAAAAAAGTAACCAACATATGAGAAACAGGAGCTTCTGTTAAATAGTCCCTTTAAGAGATGCCACTAGAGAGTGCTGCTGCCTATGATAAGCTTGTTTTCTATGTCGCAGTGTAGATTCATTTGCAGAAGCACCCCCCCAGTAGGAGGGTAGATAGATAAGTTCGATGTGGGAGGGTAGCATGGAGTTCTGTTTTTTTTTTTTTTTTTAATTTAAAGAGCGTGTTTCAGCCGTCCCCATTACTGTGTCTCCTTCTCACTGCACCTCATTGGTGCGATTTCTTTTCAATGTCCTGCGTGCTGAAATTTGATGGTTGCGACTTGGCCCTCTCCCGCAGCTAGCGCGCACACAGACAGACACAAGGAGTATTGGGAATTTTAATTTTTTTTTTATTTAATTTTTTTGGTTTGTTTGTTTGCGGTCAGCGGTGAGGTAACCGAAGTACATGAGAACGTCATGAAGATGACATCGTAAATGAGCGAGCGAGAAGCCATGTGTAGTTAAAGTGACAAAAAAAACTGCAAGGGAGAGCGAGGGACAGAAGTTTCAAGTAAGAAATGTTTTCAACTGATTTTTAAGCTGTAGACTGGGACGGCAGGTGGGGGAAGGTAGCGCATGAGATGCTATGCACCGACGACATCACTGTCATTTAGCGAGGGCAAATAAATGGCGGCTGCTCAGTATGCCAATTCAGGGTGCCCAGGGAGATTCTTAGGTAATGGGACACCTCAAATTGGCACTTCTTTCAAAGCGGGCATCTATCGAAACTTAATGTACCCCCGTTTTAGTTCTCAGCCAATGAGAGAGCTGATAGTGTTTTGCCCATTTTCTAACTTGTGGTGTCACATGCTTCCTGCCTGGTTTGCTACGGCAACACACAAAAACAGGCCTAGTTTGTTTGGAGTGAGAACACATGCCACAGTGTGCCAACTGCTGTGTCATAATGGAAGCTAAAGGACCAAACTAGCATGTTACACATTTCTGTGCTTAAACACAATATAATAGATCAACTTTTTCTAGCAACCAATTACGCCAGCATTCTACCATACTGCAGTAACTCAGATCAGACTAATATTGGGCTGAATCCAAACCGAAACACTTCACTTCATCAAACTCAGGAGTGGGAGTGACAACCATTTAAAAAACTTACATGGTGAAAATATAAACTAGCTAGGGTTGTATACAGGTAGCGAGAGGGGGAGGAAGTAAGGGCAAAAGGGAAAATGCTAGATATACTAAACATGCTAATGTATGCAACATAAGAGTCAAGCAAAGCTGGGCAGAAACAGAGATGCTGTGAATGGAGACGCCAACCCAAACAGCAAGAACTTCCAGACAAAGCCAGGCAATGGAGCTGAAAAGAGTCACGAGCCCCACGGTAATGCGGGAGTCTGGCTGAAACACCGTTAACAAATTAATGTCCCATAGGATGAGCGTACTGGTGACAGAGTCCGATACTCTGTCCTGAACTCACTCTTTTCATCAACAGCAATGGAATCTAGAAGAAGGGGAACCAAAACACCATCAACAGAGGCAGGATAGGCAAGGCAGTGGGATGGCCAACATTGGAGGCCCCAGGAGTGGGAAACCAACAACAAATACAGGTGGGAGGCCAACAATCATGACAGGATGGAGACCCAATGACAGCCATGGATGGGAGACAAACAGCCACTACACAATGGAAGACCAATAACCACTGATGAGAAAAGAACAGCCGCCTGAGCACTGGTGCTTGCAGCAGAGGACACAAGTGACATCCCAACTGCAGCATACAGAGGAGGCGGCCAGTAGCCTCTGCATATAGCGGAGAACCAGAAACACATGCCCAATATCAACGTTAAACATCAGCAACAGAAGATAAAGTAACAAAACACAGTGCAAGTTCCAGACTCTGAGGAGTGTTTCTTTAGTCTGATACAGAATTGACATCAGAAGAGGAAGAACTAAGGAGTATGAGAAAATCCATAATATATTGGTGCCAGTGATACGTGTCATTGTGGCAGGCTTCAGTAAGGCAAAAGTTTCAGAGTGGTCCCAAGATGTTGTCTATGCTCTACATGTATTGCTCAATGGACCACAGGGAGAGAGCCTTGAAAAAGATTCTTTCTTGGGCAGAAGAATACCGATAAAAGGTCAGTTTCCTAGGTGAAAATATCACTAAGAAACTAAATGCCCCAGGTAAACAACTATTTTCCCTCATCCCGGCTCCCCGCCTTGACTCCCTTACACCTGTGTCCCCTCTCCTTTCCAACACTGCTGCAGAAAAATAAAAAGAAAAAAAACTACTACTGTTTTTAGATACTTTAAGAAAATACATACATGACGTCCTTCTAAATTGCAGTCAAACTGTCCACCTGTGCTGTAGAGACCTTCGGTATCTTGTTTAGCAGTTCCGGGAAGTACCAGTAACTGTCTGGGCAGTAAAGTGAAATTTTTCATTTGCTTTGCCAGAAAGTTTATGGGGAATGAAGACACTGCTGATACTCTGCCTGGATCTAATAGTTCGGAAGTGACACAAATTTAGTAGCTTTCATAATCCAAGGAGAGCCCCCCCCCCAAAAAAAAAAAAAAAACTGTAACAGTAGCTTATATAGGTTTGTAGCAAAAGAAAACATTATAGAGGATTCCAGTTACTTTCCTACAGCCTTTCTGGAGCAGCAAAACATGGGTGGGGCAATCTAATCAATGTAAAGGAGAGAGGGTTTATGCACTACAGGCCTGTAACAATTTCCAACATGTGTCAATGCTCGAGTGCTACACCTCCGCAATAAAGTTTCAAAATCATATACATGACCATGAGCCTGCTTACTTGAGTCTTCACATAGAGCTGCATGGTTCATCAATGAAAGAAAATCAGTGGTGTAGTCCCACTATGTGAGTGGATGGATACTACTATGTAATGTGGTTATAAGTTTACATTTTGTTGAAAAAAAAACAAAAACATAATTGTACGTTCTGCAACCAATGCAGCTGATGGCATTTCCAGGACCTAAGGCCTAAAGAAGGGCACAGATTTCCAATACTACCATTTTTTGGCCCCAAGTGAAGTACATCCAGGCCCAGAACTGTGTGAACCTTTATTCCTGCTACAGTTATTTATAAAATGAGCAAGTCAAAATAAGCATTCTGATTGGCTAGAAACGAAGTGTCATATATGTTTTATACACAGAGAAAAAAGTACAGGTAAATAAATCAATGCCCCTAAATGGAATGTTCCGAGCTAGGCATAGAATTTTAAGATGTGCCAGAGGAACATTTGTTTTTTTTAAGACAGCCATTGTTTTTAGTCTCGGTAAACGAGTGAGTGAATGTCTTGCTGACAATCCTGCTCCCAACCCGCCACAGTTACTGTACTAATAATGCCTGCATTTGCGATCTCGCTGATAGTCCTGCTGCCGACCCGCTGCAGTTAGAAATCTTGATTTCAATGCTTTGCTGACAATCCTGCCCCCCACCCGCCTCAGTGAGAAATCTTCTGTGGCCATCACGTTGTTTCACATATCTTCCAAGCTGTCTCAAGGAATCCCCGTTTGCTCCTGCTGCAGTTCACTTAGCATGTGTCAGTTTTAACTGTAATTTATCATTGTAAGTAGATAAGTTTAAAAATGAAAGCTTTTCCAGCCTTGTTTGTTAGGCAATGGATTTCAACATACCGTGTCATTTTAGACAATTCTGAAGCAGTTTCCTGTGTCAATTAAAAGGGACTATTTTTCCTTGCATAGGGACACTGTTCAAATAAAGCAATATTTTAATGTAAATACAATATTTTCTGAATCTTTTTTTCAATTTCTAATAAAAGTTCTCCATTTTATAAGTGCAATAAGACACTCCGGGGTATGTGTTGAATATATATTACCGTATGGCTGTGGCTGAAGTCACTCGGCCAGTGGCCTCGTGACTTACTACGCCCCAGCCGTGCGGTAATATATGTTCAACACATACCCCATTGTGTCTTACTGCTTACTTACAGGTCTGACAGGGACTTGTGTAGGTCACTTCCACTTGCATTTCCAGGTTCGTGGCTGCATTTGTACACACTATGGCCCTGAGTGGAGCTAATATGTAAACACCACTGTCAACAGTTCAAGACTGTCATAGAGGCATAGGTCAGCAAGCATAGGCAGACCAGGAGAAGTTATAACATTTGCAAGTAGCGTTTTATCATCATCAATAGTACACAGGATGATAGATGGGCAACAGTAGGGGTCAAAACTGGCACCAGTCCACTAGCCAAATGTTGGTAGATTTTGTACTGGGCTAGTAAGATTTTCCTTCAACTAGCCCTGTGGGCTTCTAGTGGAGAAAGTAACATTTCAATAATTACACTAGCTGGGCCAGTGGAAAAGTCTGTGGAGCTAATGGATTTTCGCAATTAGTAGCCCTGTTTGCTGGTGGCTGCAAAACTTAATTTCGACCCTTGCAACAGTAAACAACACTGTTGTTCCCTTTGAGAGGTTGTCATGACAACCATGTAATAAACCTCAAGAGTGAAGCTCAAGAGGTTTTCGGTTGCCATACAGTCTTGAGGAGTGAACACAGCATTGTTGTTTACTGTTGCCCACCAATTGTCTTGTATAGTGTATGGGGAACAGAAAAATAAATAAATGGTCACTTCAACGGCAGTTACACCGCAATGTCCGGTTTCTCTCTCACTCTCACCACACACACACACACACACACACACACACACACACACACACACACACACAGTCTGATAAAAACACTCCAGTCTGTCCCGGTCCCAATACCCTCTGATTTTTTTTAAATGAAAACAGAAAAAGTAGTGTCCTGCTGTGTTCCGGGAAAGTAAAAAAAAAAAAAGGCACTTACTTTCAGTACACTGCTCAATTACCACTTTCTGTGCTATCACTCAACCACTGCAGCCATTTATGGAAGTTCAGTACTCCGCAACTTGCGCATGCGCAAAGACAATCAGTGCTGTTGTACCATCGCT
This sequence comes from Neoceratodus forsteri, assembly GCA_016271365.2. NCBI lineage: Eukaryota > Metazoa > Chordata > Ceratodontiformes > Ceratodontidae > Neoceratodus > Neoceratodus forsteri. Next base: position 785,701,978 of record CM028133.1, read on the forward strand.
GTGATATACTAACGATGGTACAACAGCAGCATGACGTCACAACGATGGTACAACAAGATCGGAATTTAAATACCTGTAAATTTTCTTTCTCCAACGGCTGGTCTCCAGGCTTCCTTACTCATGGGCTGTACCTCCTGATGCTGATAGGAAGGCAGGAATCAGACCTTTGCAGCAAGGGACATCCAGCCCTCCACTTCGTCTCCTTCAGTTCTTCCTAAAGCAGTCCAAATGTGGCAATACTACAAGAACTTGGAAACAAAAAACAAGAATTTTAAGCCATATATGGCCATGAGGCCAGCCAACTCTATACATTCTGGGAGGGAATCAAAAGCCCGGAGACCAGCCGTCGGAGCGAGAAAATTTACAGGTATTTAAATTTCTATTTCTCTCTCCTAAGTTGGTCTCCAGGCTTCCTTATTCATGGGACATACAAAAGCAGTACATCCCCAGATGTCCCATGTGGGAAGAATGTCAAGTGCCCTTAAGGGTCCACAAACGCCTGAAGCACTCGGTGACCCAAGGATGCCTCCGTCAAGGACATCACATCCAGCTTAAAAAATTTTGTAAATGTGTGACTGGATGATCAAGTGGTCGCTCTGTGTAAGTCTGCTGGAGATGCTTCTGTGAAGTACGCCCACGAAGGGGCCGTAGCTCTGGTGGAATGGGCTCTCACTAGGCCAGGCAAAGTTACTCTGGCCTGATCATAAGCCATGAAGATGACGGACAGAATCTGTCTGGCTATAGAGCCTTTTGAATTCTTTTTAACCATAATTTTGGCCCATAGTTGAAATGAATAAACTTGAAGTTCTGTGAATAGCCTCCATTCTCTTAATATACATTTTCATCACTCTTCTCGGGTCTAGTGGATTAAATTCCTTTTCCTTATTGCTTTTAGGGAGTGTCCAGAAGGAAGAAAGAACCCTTGGTTGTAATGGAAGGGAAACATAATTTTTGGCAAACAACCTGGATCTGTTCGGAGTACCTCAAAGCCTAATGAAAGACAGCGCAAAGCTCTTGAGTGAACAGTGCTCCTAGTTTGCAGATTCTCCTGGCTGACGTAATAGCTATAAGAAAAAGGCAACCTTCATTTTGAGATGCATGAAGGATGTCTCCTTGAGAGGCTCTAAAGGAGCCTTGGTCACAGCCTTGAGAACCAGATTAGGACTCAGAGGCGGTACCGTGGACTTGACTGGAGGGCGTTTTAATGTTGCTGCCTTTAGAAACCTCCAGACATGGGGATGTGAGCCCAACGATTCCCCTGAATCCATCAACAAGAGTGCCCCCAGCGCGGAAACCTGAACTTGTAAGGTGGCTGGTTGCAGTCCTTTGTCCACCCATCTTAAAGGAACTGCAGTAGTACAGACAATTATATTGGACAGTTCTGTATGTGTTTGGGATGAAGCCAGAACCAGAATTTCCTCCAGATTCTATAATACACTTTAGAGGAAAAAGGGGAACATGCATTCCCCATCATTTCAATAACAGGGGCTGTGTAGCCTAGCTCCTCGAAAGCTTTTCCGCTCAATCTCCAGGCCTAGAGAGACAAGTTGTTCAAATTGGGATTCAGAACTGGACCTTGATGGAGAAGGTCCGGGCTGAACTTGAAGGTTAGAGGTGGCTGCCTTGACAGATAAATGATAATCGGGAACCATGGGTGGAAAGGCCATATGGGACAGACTATAATCTATGACTACCCTGTCCAGAGGCACTCTGTGCAGGACTCTTGATAGAAGTGGTATTGGAGAAAAAGCATACAGGAGACCGAACTGATCCCAGTTTAGGGAAAAGGCGCCCAGAGCCACCGCTGGTTTGTCCTTGGCCAGGGAGCAGAACTCCTTTACCTTGGAGTTGCGCCAGAAGGCGAAAAGATCTATTTGAGGATTGCCCCACTGTTCTGTTAGGATGTGAAAGGCACTGTCCTTCAGCTCCCATTCCCCTGGTAGAACAACTCTGCGACTGAGCCAGTCTGCTGTGACATTTTCCTGTCCAGGAATATACATCGCTCAGTGGTGCTCAGCCCACTGAACGAGAAGAGACTCCTGTAGCATTTATGAGCTTCTTGTGCCCCCCCGATGGTTGATGTATGCCAACGTTGTCAGTTTGCCAGCTGGAATCAATCCATCCCAATTGAGGAATTGCTGTTCAGAGTGCCTCAGGGCAAGGCCTACTGCTGTCCCCTCGAGAATGTGTATGCTGTACCTTGTTTATAATAGCGACCGCCTGCCCTGTGCGGACAGCTGATGCAGGTGAGCCCCCCAGCTCCTGAGGGTTTCATTGGTTATGATTCGGATTTGGTGTGGATGGCCCAACTTGCGACCCTTCATGACCTCTGTCCTCCGAGACCCTCGCTGGAGGGAGGGTTTAATCTGTCCCCATTAGCTGCATGAAAAAAATAAGCAGGCAGCTAAGGAGCTTTGTGAAACTCCTTGATGAGCTTTAGCAGATCCCTAAAATTTAGTTTTCGTGAAAAGAAAAAATTACTCACCTTAGTAATTATGCTTCTTCTATTGGAGTCTTGCTGTATTCTGACTAATGCAGTTAGCCCCAGCTTTTAAACTGCCCCGGAGAACAAAGGGTTAAACTTTCTATGCAGAGCACAGAATTCTGAGCTCGAGCTCGGTTGATGTCTCTGTCTGTTTCCCTTTGAAATCTAACCGTCAGATTCTTACGAGCAAAAACTCACTAGCTATTCAATGTGGAAACTGTAAAATTTTTTACTAGCCAACTGGCAACAAAAAGTTTTGGATTCCCAAAGGAAGACTCAAGTCAGGGAATACAAAACACAAAACCAATTCAAATAAGAATAACAAAAATAAACACCCAAACAAAAAGCAGGGGTGTGGAGCACCTCAGGTTGCAGCCACTAGCCTATCCACTCCCAAAAATCAGGTTCAGAGGGAGGCAGGGAGAAGGTCAGAATTCAGCAAGACTCCAATAGAAGAAACATAATTACTAGGTGAGCAGGGCTAGAAATAATTTTCTGGGGATGCCTGTCCGAGGGACAGGTGGTGTGTAATTTTTGCCTGTCCGACAAAAGTTTTACCTGTCCACACTGTTGTGAGGTGAATTTTGAGAATATGTAACAGAACATGGACTGGAAAGAGGAAAAAAATGTTGCTTTTGGGGTTATTTTTCAAATGTCTTAACCGTCTTGTGTCACAGTACTTACTGTTTTGAACAGACCACTGGCCTTTTGTCAGTTTTGTCAATTTTTTTTTTTAATTTTGAATCTGTCCCCCACTCCTCTCCACACTCCACATTCCACATATATGCAAAACACAAGTGCACAACACACAATCCTGTATACAGAGTAGCTGTTTTGTTTTAATACAGGCTTGCTTACAAGGCTATCTGCAAATGCATTCAACAATTCCAGGCAGAGGGCTTTGTACAGTCTGAGCTTAGAGATTCAGTTCCCCTCCTCTCCCTTTCAGGATTCAGTTTCTTGCCAGGTTACTTTTTTATTCAGTCCCCTTCCACTTGCAGACCTGTGAGGCAGTTACATATATATATATATATATATTTGTCTAGGATTTAGGATGGACTGGGTATGCTAAGGCTTTCTGCCCCCAAAAAACTATGGAGAGGTCTGTGACTGCTACACAGAGGAAACCTTTAAATGTATTCACTCTTCCTCCTCTTTCCTTGAAAGTGCCTGCTTTCCTCTGTCTATTTTTTTTTATTTAGTAGTCTCTCCCTTCCCATGCAAACCACCTTCACAAGTAGCACTCAAGCCTAAGGCAACCCTTCCTTAACCTTTATTTTTCTCCACATTAAAGAGCCCCAAGAGTAGCCTGCCACAGTCAGTCCTAGTTTATATTTAATTTACTTCATTTTTTTTTTATTGTCCCCAAACAGCCTTTTAAAATAGGCTTCCAATGTTTTCCAGGGAGAGCCTTTCTATTTTCTAATCTGCACACACAGAGACAGTGGAGAGGGATGTTTCCTTTGTATTTTAAAACACAGTGACTGCCTTCTCTCCCAGCTATGTGCAGATCCTACAAACACCACAGAGCCACGTGCTGTGCTTGCTGCCTATTTTTTTTTTTTAAAACAGAAACCCAGAAAAGTGTTATTTTTATTTTCTTGTATTTACATGAATTGTGGCTTCAGTTCTGAATACATTTCTGTGACGAGGTCCAGTCTCAAGACTATCATCCCGTTCCTCTCCCCACTATCCTCCTCATTTAGGTCCAAGACTGCAGCCCTTAATTCACCTCAGGCCAGTCCTATTTAAGTTAAATTTTCCCCCAAAATATGCAAAACCAGAGCCCTGAAAAGGGCTACTGTATGAAAGGGTGAATGATTTTTTTTCCCTACAGGAACGCAAGAAACAGTGCAAAGTTGCTCAAATGAGGAACTCCGCTCTCAGATGTCCCCACATGGCAAGTGTCAGAAAATGGGCTAAGCTGAAAGAGAGACGGCAACCACGCTCACTAACGATCTGAGCATGCGTGGTTGCCGTATTGTACCTGTCAACTGTGACTTTTCCCACTGGCTGCCACTTCAGAATCCTGCAGCGGTATATAGCACCAGCAGTCACAAGACCCACTGTGGCAGTGACAGGCAGAACAGGCGGAGCCGCAGTTTTGGGCAGGTGGAGCTACTTGGGCGGGCAGAGCTACTCATGACATCCTTGGCTGCCGGCATGGTTTCCGATGAGTCCTAGTGCCTGAGTAAGTACTTTAAACGGAGAAAGTGTGCACAAATGCCGCCTGTCCAAGGGACAGGTAAACTTCAAAAAACAGCTGTCCCAATTGAAAACTGGCTGTCCGGGACGGGTGGACAGCCGGTTATTTTGAGCCCTGAAGGTGAGTAATTTTTTCTTCAAACAACGTGAAGTCTTGCTGTATTCTGACTAATGCAGACTACCAAGCAGTACTTCCATGGAGGAGGGTCAGAACCTACTTTGGGAATAGGCTCTGAAGTACTTCTGTGCTAAACCGAGCATCACTCCTAGCCTGGATATCCACAAAGTAATGCTCTGTAAAGGTATGGACTGTTTTCCAGGTGGCTTCTTGTCAAATTTCTAAGAGAGGAATATCCGTGGCAGCAGCCAGGGAAGCAGCTGTACCTCTTGTAGAGTGAGCCCTCAGGCCTGAGGGTGGAATCTTTCCCAGTTTCTCATAGCTGAATTGTATAAAAGACACAATCCACCTGGCAATAATTCTCTTGGTGGCAGGTTTGCCCTTTCCCACCTCTCCATAAGTGAGGAACAACTGGAGGGACTCACACCTGTGACCCTTGGTACACTCTATGTAGTAGCTAAGGGCTCTTTTAACATCTAAACTGTGTAGCCTCCTCTCTCCTGAGGAAGAATGATCAGTGAAGAAAACAGAAAGAGACAGACTGATTCAAGTGGAAATCTGAAACCACTTTGGGCAAGAACCTTCTATTGGTTCTAAGGACCACTTTATCCCTATGAAAGGAGATAAAATCGGTTTCACTGACAGGGCTTGCAATTCACGGATACATCTGGCAGAGGCAATGGCTACCAAAAACACAGTTTTCCAAGTCAAGTACTTAAGTACTGCTGAGGACATAGGCTCAAAAGGAGGTTGCATAAGTTGAGCAATGCAAACATTTAAATCCCAGGCAGGGGCAGGGTCTCTAAAGTGAGGATGGGTATGAAGATATCCTTTAAAAAAATTACAGAATACAGGATGAGATGATAGTGAGGAAGACTTCCCCACTGACAGAAAAGCAGAAACAGCTGACAAGTGTACCTTGACAGTAGCTGGTCTGAGGCCTAGGCCATTAAGATGGACCATATAATCCAGAACTGTAGGCAATTCAGCAGTATCTGGAGAAATATGCTTCTTGGAACACCAAATGCTGAATCTCTTCCATTTGGAGTTATAAATCTTTCTGACGGAGGGCTTTCAAGAAGCTTTGAGAATATCCAGAACCCCCGAGACAGATGCAAATCTGCAAACTCTAACTCTTCAAGAGACATGCCTTGAGATTGAGAGAATGAAGATTGGGGTACCAAGTCCTCCCCTGAGAGGAGGTTAACAGGATGTAATTCCTGGGAAGAGACAGGGGAGGATGAACTGCTAGGGACAGCAACAGGGGGTACCAGGGCTGTCTGGCCCAGTCTGGAGCAATCAGAATCACTTTGCAAGGTTGTGACATTATCTTGACTAAAACTCTGAATAGAAGAGGGAAGGAAGGGAAGGCATACAGAAATGTCACTTCCCAGCTCAGAATCAGAGCATCTGGGGGGACTGAGTCCAAGACTGGGGGTCTGCAACAAAAGAGAGGAAGTTGGTGATTGTCTGGGGCTGCAAAAAGATCCATCTCTGGAGTGCCTCACCTTGAAAAAATCATCTTCAATACCAGAGGGTCCAGGGGCCATTCATGATGGCCCCGTGAGATCCTGCTCAGTGCATCTGCTAGCACATTGTCCTTCTCTGGAAGGTGAACTGCTATCAGAGAGATTTGCAGAGAATAAGCCAGGGACCACAACTTCATGGCTTCTGTGCACAAGGCTGTAGACCGAGTGCCTTCCTGCTTGTTGATGTACCACATGGTGGTGGTGTTGTCTGTTCAGACCTGAACCACCTTGTTCTGTACTGACTGACAGAAAGCTTGCAGGGCCAGAAAAACTGCCCTGAGTTCTAGGAGATTGATATGGAGAAGGGATTCCTGAGGGGACCACAGTCCCTGGTTAGTGAGGGCGCCCAGATGGGCTCCCCAGCCCAGAACGGAAGCATCTATGGTAAGGACCACTGAATAAGACTGAGTGGCAAATGGGACCCCCTTGCCTTAAATTGTCCTGATCCTGCCACCATTGAAGGGCTTGGATCAAGGTCAGAGTCACTGGGATCAGTGTGGTAAGGGAATCCTTCCTCTGAGACCAAAAAGCCCTCAGATGGAACTGAGTATCCCTCATCTGGAATCTTGCCCCTTGGACCACTGCCATAGAAGCTGTCATGTGGCCCAAGAGCTGGAGGAAATGCCTTGCTGGTCGAGACACCTGAAGGCTAAAGGAAGAGGCTAGCTCTGTAAGAACCCTTGCCCTTTCCAGGGGAAGAAAGGCTCTTGCTTTGACCGTATCCAGCTCTGCCCCGATAAAGGTAAGAAGCTGGACTGGCGTGAGAACTGACTTGGGAAGGTTGAGAAGAAATCCCAGAGAAGTGAGCACTTGCCGGGTCACTTGCAGGTCTGACTTGACTTGGTCTGGAGACTGGCTTTCTATTAGCCAGTCTTCCAGATATGGAAAATTGGAAATCTTTTGCCTCCTTAGAAAGGCAACAACTACCGCCAGGCACTTTGTGAAGACCCTTGGGGCTGAAGTTAGGCCAAAGGGCATTGCTCTGAACTGACAGTGGCCTGAGGGCAACTCAAACTGAGGTTCTTTCTGTGGGAGCACATGATGGGAATGTGAAAATAGGCATCTCTGAGATCCAAGGAGGCTAGCCAGTCCCCCGGCCTCAGAGAGGGAAGGATTATTCCCAGAGTTACCATACTGAACTTTAGTTTTAAGAGATTTTTGTTTAGTTATTTTATGTCTAGGATGGGTCGCCACTCCCCTGTCTTTTTTGGGGTAAGGAAGTACCTGGAGCACAGACCTTTGCCCCTATGTAGGGTAGGAACTCTCTCTATGGCTCTTAAAGCCAGAAGAGATGAAACCTCTGCCTCTAGGGCAAGGGTTTCTGAGAGACCAGCAGGTGGAAAAGATCTGGCTCTCATCTTTGGAAATTTTTTTGAAGCTGAGAACCAGTCCCTGGCTTACTACTTCCAGGACCCACTTGTATGATGTAACAGTCATCCAGTCCTGGTCGAAGTAAGTCAGCCTGCCCCCTACTGGAATAGGAGAGTCGACCCGGGCAGGCCCATCAGGGTGTCTGCTTGGCAGAGGCCTTAGGCTGAGGAGTGGATGCAGCCCTGCTCATCCCCCTTCTGCCTCTCCCTCTGAAGAACCCCCTCTGTGAAAAGGGAGAAGAGGCCTGTGCTTGGTAAAAAGGCCTATGAAAAGGCCTACCCCTGCCCCTAGAATGCTGTTTTTGAGGAGTTGCCTGCCTCTCTTTGGCCTGAGCACACCTGTAAGTGGTCCTGTACTCATCCATTTTCTTCATGTTATTCTCTATCTGCTCCCCAGAGAATTACCCACTACAGGAAAATCCATGGCCTTAGCCTGGGTATCCTGCGAGAGGCTAGTACATCTGAGCCAAGCCATTCTCCAAAGAGCCACAGATGTAGCCATGACTCTTGATGACACACCATTGGAGTCCACAGTAGCATGAAACTGAATTTTTGATGCCACAGTCTCATCTGCAGCCACCTCCTCCAGCTCCTTGGCTAGCTGGGGGGAGGCCTGTTTAGCCAGTGCCAGTACAGTGTCCCACCTGGACTTCTGGTACCTGGCTGTATAGGCCATATAATTCGCCTGCCTGAGTCCCAGGGAAGACGCCATGTACTGTTTTTTTGCCATGGCATCAATCTTCCTGGAGTCTTTGTCTGGGGGGTGTGAAGCCAAGGGAATGTTTGCCTTATCACAGGTAGCAGCCTTCACAACCCCAACATGGCTGCATTGCTGATATAAAAACTCCGTATCTGAGCCTGAAAGTGTATACCTCTTGTCCATTCTGCTATCAACAGGAGGTATAGAATTGGGAGACTTCAGGATTTTTTGTGTCTGCTTCCCAAAAGATTTGTGCAGGGGAATAGACAGTCTCTTGGACTCTGGGATGTCCATCATTTCCACAAAATCAGGTTCCTCTTGATCCTCCATTGCCTCCTCCATAGGAAGCTGGAGGGTCTCAGACACCTTTCTGCAGAACATAAAGTGGGAAGGGGACTCAGAAAGCCTATGAGGGGATACACCTGAAGGTCTGTCTAGGGAGATGTCCAGTTCCACAGGCACATCCAGACTTTCACCATCACCATCTTCAAACTCCCCCTCCTCCTCAAACTCCGCTTCATAAAATTCTTCAGGGGTATTATTGTGAACTGGGGGAACCAACCGAACTGAGCCCTGCCAAAGGTGCCGGATCAGTCGGAACCCGAGTAACGACTCTTACACCAATCGCTCTGGCTATTTCCTCGGCAGTCGGAACATGGGCTTCTGGATCCGAACTGGACAATTTCTCTTTGCTTGCTTTTTGTCGGAACCAAACCTCGGATCGCTTCCTTTGCCCAAAGAAGTATCACCCTAGTCAGAGGGCACTCCTTCCCGGTTCAGTCAGAACTCAACCGGCTGGCCATCCGGCCGCGGACTTCTCGGCCTCCTTTTTCCTCAGTCTACCAATCTCTTTTCAAGGGTAGATTTGGGAAAGTTTTACAAGTTTGTAGTCTGAATCAAGGTGTTCAAACCAGACAAAACACAGGTGGTGTGGGATCGGCCTTAGCAAATACCTCCCCACACTCACTGCAGTGTTGAAACCCAGTGGGCCTGCTTTTTTCTTGGGTTTCTCAGACATGGCCAACCTAACTAACGCATCTTTTGGCAACCACCAGGCAAGACTCCCTTATCGGTTTCTAACCGTGACACAGGTCTTGGAAAAAAACGTACCAAACACGTTTTCTTTTAGAACCAATAAGGACCGGTAGCCACACACTAAAGTAAGATACAAGAATCAACAAATGATCGGTTCAGCTGAACAGATCCACACTTTTACAATTTCCACACAGAAAAACAGAACAAAACCTATCTAGTATTCATGGTACCACAGACAGAGACTGAACCGACTATGCGGAAATAAATTTCGGTTAAAAAAATGACAGTAAACTGACACTCAACCGACTTTCGAACCGAGCTGCAGGAGAAATCTCCAGAGCGACTGTTCAGTGAGGCAGAGTAATGAATCTGACGGTTAGAGTTCAAAGGAAACAGAGACATCAACCGAGCTCGAGCTCAGCATTCTATGCTCTGCATAGAAAGTTTAACCCTTTGTTCTCTGGGGCAGTTTAAAGGCTGGGGCTAACTGCATTAGTCAGAATATAGCAAGACTTCATGTTGTTTGAAAGACCTTGCTGGCTTGTGTCATGATGTCTGCCCCCAGCAGGATCAAGGTCTGGCTTGGAGTTAGAGAACTCTTTTTCCAGTCGATGAGAAATCCATGTGCCGACAGGCCCCAGACTACCTTCGCCACTGCTTGGTTGAGCTGTGGGGTATTTGTGTGGACTGTGATTGGTACTAGCACCTTTAATAATGGCAGAGTTCTGAATTGGAAATACTGCTTCCCCACTTGAACCTTAGATAGTGCCTGTGTAGTTCCTGACTGGGAATATGCAAATAGGCATCTTGCAGATCGATGGATGCCAAAAAATCCCCTTTTTGCAACTCCCTGATGATTGATGATAAGGTTTCCGCCTTGAAGAGTCTGCTACAGAGAAAACTATTCAGAAATTTGAGGTCCAGGACTGACTCGAATCCCCCTGTGTAATTTGGCATAATGAAGGATAAGAAGAAAACTTCTCAGCTGATCTCTGTGGGGGAAACTAGCCCTTGTTTGCAAAAGGTCCATAGTGGCCTGTAGTGTTGCCTGTCATTTAGATGGGTTGCCAGAGATAGGGGAGGGCACCACATGAGTTAGTGGGGCTTGTATTAAGTAACCTTTGCCTCATTATGACTTTCTGGCTTCTCCTGTGGCATCTCGGGAGCCGCCTCTTCCTCCCCTGAAGCTGCGCTGGTTGCAGGCAGTGAACCAGGGTTGTCTGCCGGAAGATGTTTTATTTTGACCTTCTGAGTAGTTATGGGCTCGAAAATTCTGTCTGGATCCACACGACCAGGGTCTGGTCCTGCCCCTGGATTGTGGCATTCGAACTTTTGCAGATTCCCCAGATTCCTTTACAGCCTCCTTGAGAGCTGAACCAAACAGGAAGCCTCATAAGGGGCATTCACCAAGTGTGCCTTTGAGGACGTGCCCGCCTGCCATGCCCACAGCTGTAGGTTGCTTCAAGCAGAGGTCTGGTAAAACATGACTCTTGCTGCACATCTGGCAGCCTCCTCAGATACGTTAGCTGACAAGGCAGAGGCTAGTCCCATGAGTTGTAGTTGCTGCAGGGTGTACTTCTTTTTATCTGGCTCATCAGCAAGCTGGAATGCCAGGTCAGTGGCCCATGATAATGCGGCTCAGGCAGAAAACAGGTTAGCTGTAGCTGCCTGAGGAAGGCTATGGTGGACTGGAACGCCTTCCTGAGGGATGCGACCACCTTTCTGTTCACTGGGTCCCGCAGGGATGCCCCACCCTCTGCTGGGACAACCGTTTTCTTGGGAAGGCTGAATATCAAGGGATCAATTCTGGAGCAGGCTAGCCATTGTTCCGAATGCTTCTTGTCAAATTTTAACAGCTTGCAAAGTTGTCGTGGGACGGGGTAAGAACATTCGGGCCCCTGCCACTCTTCTTTCAGGAGGTCCTCGATGGCAGGCAGGATGGGAAAGGTCACTGCCGGCTTGGCGGCCGACGCAAGATTGAACGCTGGCTTTAGGTGTTCAGGAGCTGGTGAGGGAGACCCCAGGTGAATTTCCTCCGTCACCTGTTTAATGAAAAAATCAAGGTCATTTAAGTCGAAGTTTCTGGATGGCAAGCCATCCAAGACAGAATCGTTGTCCATCAGTTCCCCTCTTCTGGGGATGAGTAACTGTCCTCTAACAGACTTGGGGACCTGTTCCATTGGGAGTCTGCCCCCTGTGGGCATCCTTGGACCTGCTCCTGGATCTTAACCTCCTGCTCCCCCTGTGGTGCCAGGAGAAGTGATGTCCCTCCTTGTCTGAAGATGGGGAGGGGGGGTCACTTTCGCGTGGCCTTCCTGTAGAAGGAAATCAAAGCAGGATGAGTTGAGGGCGAAGGCCCTGTTAAGTTTTTCGATTAAGTCCAGGGCTAGGTCGGAAGGCAATGAACGTCACCCCTCAAAGAAAGAAGACTGGGAATGGTGCTCCTAGGAGTGTAAGGTGAATGTCTCCGGGGTCTCCTCCAAACTTGTAGCCATGGCACTTTCGCACTTTAGGCATCGTGGTGCCAGTTGTGCCCCCTTTCACTGCATATCAGACTTTGCTTCTATGCGCTCTTCTGCAAACCCTCTTCACCTAATTGCCAAATGTGGGAAGGAGGGGTCTAAATAAATAAATCTCAATGCGCTTGGCACCAGGGAGGTAACTGAAGGCTCATCAACGAGCAGAGTATCAAGTGCTTGAAGATTTACTGACGAGCAAAAGGAATCAGCATGTGCTCGTCGACGTCCTAAGAGCTTCGACCTTCCCCATTAGCCACACGCCTCCTGGCAGGATTATAATCGATGCCACCAATGAGCTGGTTTGTCATGGTACCTCTGGCAGAGAAGCGGAAACAATCCGACTGACTTCCAATGTCTGTCAACAGGCCCCTGACGACCAGGAGGTTCGTCGATGGGAGCAGCATCGATGGCCTGTGCTGAAGTTGCCATCGATGAGCGGAATGAAGCGCTTTGGGGTTTGCTGGTTTCGCTTATTCCACGGGCTCGCACTCTTCTGTTGCCTCCTAATGATGCCACTAAGTCCCCCCTTCCTGTGTTGTGCCCTTGCCCGAGAAAAAAGCTGACTGTAGGATGGGAGGGGGAAGCGTTGCATGAGCCCCTGAGAGGCGTGGGAGGAAGGCTGGGGAGCTACAACCTGTGCAGCACTTCCGGCTGAGACTGAGTCCCTGTGCCTAAGTCCAAGACAGCAAAAAAAAAAAAAAACTCCCCGATTTCCAAAAAGGATTTGTGCCCCTAGAAGGTCCTGTTTTGCCCCCACGAACAAGCTGACTGTTGTAAGGGGTGGGCGAGATCCTCAAAGCGCGGGAAAGATGAGCGGGAGATAGGGAGCCAGTCTGTTCAGTGTGCACACGGGGCTGCCACTGGCGAGGGGAAAGATCCTGGATAAGCACTCCAGCACTGTTTTCATTTGCCCCAGTCGTAGAAAAAATGGCTCTACAGGAGGTTTCTGCCCCTGGATTCCTGTCCTAGTGCACTGCAGTCTGAAGTCCCAAAATCGCGGGGAAAAAACACTGCGGTGAAATTCAGCCAGTCTATGCAGCTTGCAAGGCTGAGACTGGAAGCCACGCAGAAGCACTATAACACAGCTACTATTACTCTGGATCCAAATTAGAATGAAATTGTTCGACTCGCAGACTGCTGTCTTCAGCTCTGCCATGTGGTGACAGAGTTCTGCTTGCAGAGAACCTGCTGGTTTGAAGGCAGGAAGTAAACTGAGGGAGACAGGAAGTGGAGGCCTTGATGTCCCCTGCTGCAGAGGTCTGATTCCTGCTTTCCTATCAGCAACAAGAAGCACAGCCCATGAGTAAGGAAGCCCGAAGACCAGCTTAGGAGAGAGAACTTGTCTTTCTGCTAATTTCAGTGTATAATATAACCCACTCCCATACACTATAACAAATTAGAAAAAATAGAACCATACAGGATAGCTCTTCGTAGAGGCAGTACAAACAAACAAAAAAATACTACAAACAACTCTCTTTCTCTCTCTCAATTCAAATCTCAATCTCTCTCTATATATATCTCTAAACAAAACACTGCTCTCTTTATGTGTCTTTTCTTGGCAATTTAAACGTTGCACCCTGCTCTTGTAAGTTATATTTCTTGTGTTCCACAAAATGTCTCAAAACTTTGTCACTTTCCTTCCAGAGAACAGCTTGAAGAGTAAATCTAGTCTTAACAGGTGCAACAAAATAGAACATTCTATCCCAGAACTGGTTGATTGCAATCTGTATAAAGCTTGTGGAGGTCAAAATACATCTCAAGGTCAACCCTCTGTACTACAGATTATTTAAAAAAAACAGCTTTCTGCAATCATTTTAACAATATAAGTCTATACATTTGTGAACTAAGGAATTCCAGTTGCACATAAACATCCACAGATAATTTTTTAACCACAGAGAAGCAACAGGAGAAAGAAAGAATAGAAACAGCAAGTGAAGGAAAGGAGATGGGACCATCGGAGTGGCCAATTTCTAGGAGCAACAAGAAAATCTGATTGCACAATCACACAGGCAAGAGGCAGAATAAGAGAAGGCAAAATAGATTCTTGCTTTTAACTCTCTCTGCATAACAAATGGGACACGGTCGTACCCACCCCTGTCACAAAAGCCCAGGACAGACTAAAGATGCTACAAAGGCCACACAGAGGAATCCTCAACATCAGGACTACCACATGCCCAAAGCTGCATAAGTGAGCAGCTACGGGACCAAGAAAGGTACAACAGAAAAAAATGTTTCCATGTTTGTCTGCCCATCTGACCACACATTTGTTTCTGCCTGTCTAACTACTGTGGTAGGTAGGTGGGTATATATGCACACGCGCGCGTGTGTGTGTATATATATATATATATATATATATATATACACACATTATATATATATATTTTTCCTGGCAAAAACTCAGTTTAATGCATCAGTTAGGGTTGCTCCACAGCAACAAAAAGTGAGGAAATTCAGTGTTAGAGTTGTCACCTTGCACCCGTCCCCACCAACAGGCATCGGGTGTGCGTTGAAGATCGTAGGCCCTAACTCTACCCCATTCCATGTAAATAAGCTGAGGTAGTGCAGTATGAAGAATGGGGTGAGAGTTAGGACCGCCGACCCCAACGCACACCCTGATGCCTGTTGGTGGGTGTGGGGTGCAAGGGGTGGCAACCCTAACACCGAATTTCCTCACTTTTGTCACTGCAGAAGAACCCTAACTGATGCATTAAACGGAGTATTTTGCCATGAAATTTCCTTCTTTTTGAGAATGTGCTCTATAAACAGTGAATGGAATGTGGTGGTGGGAGCACGGGGCCCTCCCACCATGTGAATTTTTGTCACTTCGCTGCACAAAAACTGTATGACCAACAAATGAAAACTGGTAAATGAAGACATGTACCATATCACAACATATATAACAAATGTTATCTGAATCTGTTTAACAGTTGTGCAGTGTCACACTGGGAAAATTGCGCAGGAGTGCCAAAAATAACATTTTTGCCACATCATACTAACATACTAAAATGCCAGCAGAATAGGCCTAACGGTCTTTCGAGTCTTCTCGATTTTCAGCACCTGCACTGAGGGCAATTTTGGTGTCGTTTCCCCCCCCCCTTGGGTTATACTGTTCCCAGTCCCAGATGTTCCACCTGTACTGGGCCTGGTCAGATTTACCCTCCCCTTGTACCTGTCCCATCCCCTCTTAAACCCATCCACAGTCTCCACCTCTACCAGCAGACTGGGCAGTGCATTCCATGGCTCCACCACCCTTTCAGTGAAATAACATCTCCTCCTCTATCCTCTGAGCCTGCCCCCTTCCAGCTTACACCCGTGACCTCTTGTTGCCCCACCCTCCTTCCTTTGGAGCACCCCGACTGGGCCTCCTTTATTGATCCCTTTCATGTACTTAAAGACCTCTATCATGCCTCCCCATCCCTCCTCTCCTCCAGGGAGTACAAGTCGAGCTCCTTGAGCCTCTCCTCGTAAGTCCTCTCCCCAAGGCCCCACATCATTTTGGTTGTCCTCCTCTGAACCCTCTCTAGCAGTGTAATGTCCCTCTATAAATGTGGTCTCCAAAACTGTACACAATGCTCGAGGTGTGGCCTAACCAAGTAGTTGTACAATGGAAGGATCACTTCCGCCTTTCTGGAGGTAATCCCCCTCGCGATGCATCCCAGCATCCTATTTGCCCTTGCTGCTACCCTCCTACAGGTCTCTGAGTTGTTCATTTTGACATCTACCACTACCCCAGGTCCCTCTCACCCTCCATGACTTGAATCATGTCTCCTCCCATGGTATGCCCCTGGCCTGGATTTTTGACTCCCAGGTGCAGAACCTTGCACTTCCCCACATTGAATTTTAGTTTCCATTTTCCCAACCACCTTTCCAGAGCCTCCAGCTCCTCCTGTAAGGCCACCCTTCCCTCCTCCCCATCCACCAATGCACCCAGCTTTGAGTCATCTGCAAAGAGACACATTCTCTTGATCCCCATCCCGATGTCCGAGATATAGGCGTTGAACAGGAGTGGCCCCAGCACTGACCCCTGGGGAACCCCACTAGTAACCCACCGTGGGGATGAGGCTAACCCTCCAACCACCACCCTCTGAGTATGCTCAGACAGCCAATTTCCTATCCATCTTAACAACTGTCTCCCTACCCCATTTCCTTCAGCTTAGCCAGCAGGCCACTGTGGGGTACCGAACCAAACGCCTTGCTAAAGTCCAGAAAGAGGACGTCCACTGGCCTACCCTGGTCAAGGATCCTCGTCACCCAGTCATAGAACTCAACAAGGTTTGTCTGGCACGTTCTTCCCGTGACAAAGCCATGCTGCCTATCATCCAAGTACCCAGTTTGCTCCAGTAACCCCCCCCCCAGCCTTTCCTTGACAATACCCTCCATCACTTTGCCGACCACTGATGTCAGGCTAATGGGCCTGTAATTTCCTGCCTCCACTCTTGATCCCCCGTGGATTGGCACGACATGGGCAACCCTCTAGTCTTGGGGCACCCTCCCAGTCCTCAGAGAGATGTTGAACAGCTCCGCTAGAGGGAATGCCAGGACATCTACCAGTTCCCTTAGCACCCTGGGATGTATCTCAGCTGGCCCAGGTGCTTTCTCCGTCCAAAGGGACCTGATGGCTTCCTTTACTCTCTCTACTGGGATTTCAGCCTCGACATCCTCCCTTTTCACCCTGCACTGCTGGACCCCCACCTGTTTGTGGTGGCCACTCCATTTCCTCAGACCCATCAGGGCCCCTGGTTTCTACCAGTCCCACCCCTTGCTCCAGTTTACCCCTGCTTCCCTCACAAGAAATAGCCCCTCCATCCCCCCAGTAAAAACTGAGGCAAAGTACTCATTTAGGACTTCTGCCTGTTCCCCTGCCTCCTGTGCTCAACCATCCCCATCCTTATCTTGCTGATCTGCCCCCTTACTTTCCTTTCCCCCCTATGTATCTAAAGAACCCCTTGTCCCCCTCCAGATCCCACTGGCCAAGGACTGCTCCTTTTTTGCCTTAGCTGCTCTCACCACCCTGGTGACTCTCTTGGCTCTCAGCTCATATTACTCCTGATCCCTTTCACTCCTTGAGCACTTGAAGTGCCTATAGGTTGCCTTCTTTTCCCTCACCACCTCCTGTACCTTCACGGTCCACCAGCCAGGTTTTCTGGCCATACCAAACTTGCGCCTATCCCTTGTGCAGGGTCTGGTAACCTCCTGTATTCCCCTCCTAATGATCCCCCACCTGCTGTTAGCATCCATATCCGGCCTTATCCTGTCCAGTTGATCTTTCAGGATCCTTCCCATCTCCCTGAAGTCTGCACCCCTTAAGTCGGTTACTACCGTCCTTGTTCGCCCCCCAGGTTCAGGAAGTACCAGACTGTGGCGTGATCACTCCCCGCCAATGGACCCCTCACTGCACAAGAACCATATATCCGACGGAACCAAAAATTGTTAAAAGAAGACATGTACCATAGCACACCGTGTGTCCAGAACTGTGTGTACATCCCTTCAACGATTGCACAGCGCCACGAGCAAACAACGTAACATGCACAATTCAGCAACAGTAAGTGCCAGTGACCCGAAAATTGTCATAGTCAAATATGAATTATACATGTTTGTACATTCCACATGCCAGGCAAATTGGAAACAGGATTCAGAAGTTACTGAAGGATAATGAACCAAATTGTCTTTCGTCTGAGTGACCTAATTCCGCATCTGTTAATGTTTTACACACCAGACCACTGCAAGGCACCTCCGTACCACTAGGGCTACCTACACTATAAATTTCAAGACAGTAGCACCATACAGAGCCCTATGCACAAAATGTTAACTGCGTCATGCAGTATATCCGCAGCAAATAATATTTCCAACATGTAAACAGCATTATTCACATCCAAAGGACATCACTCAACACCCTCCAAATTTCATGTGAAAAGACCAAACTGTTCCAGAGATATTCAGTTTTCACGATTCTGCACCTTTAAGAAGTCTTCCACCACAAAATGGCAGAAATCGCAGACAAAAATGCGCTAAAATGGCGGGCCTGGTGGCCAAGAAATCTGTAACTGCGAGGGGGGCCAACTTCAAATTGCAATAACTCTGGAACGGAACAACATTTTTTCACCAAACAAACACTGGCATGTTCGTTGAACACAGGTCTTTCTATGTGGCCAGGTTCAGATCAATCAACCATACACTGGCTGCGCTATGCGCCATGGAAGACAGTGCAAAAAAATAGCAAAAACATATTGTTCTGAACTGCACTGCGCAAACGCAAAAACACAAACAGTAATGTTAACACAAATGGTGATGGCAACAGTGAGGGAAAAGAAAACAGTAATGCTAATGGTAACGCAAACGTAAGCGCAAACGGTAACACACACGGTGACGCAAATGGAAACGATAATGCAAATGGTACGAGAAACACAAGCGCAAATGTAAATGAAAACAGAAATGGTAACACAAACGGTAACGCAAATGCCAACGGCAACAGAAACGCAAATGGTAACAAAAATTCAAACAGTAACAGAAATGCAAATGGTAATGGCAGCAGTGACACAGAAGGAAACAATTACACATGTGACAACAGAAATGCTACCGATAATGCAAATGCTAAGGCCAATAGAAACGCAAATGGTAACGAACTAGCAAACAATAATGGTAACGCAATTGGAAATGCAAATGGGTACGGTAACACCAACGATGACGCCAAAGGAAACAGTATCGCAAACGGAAACGCAAACACAAAATGGTAACGAACACGATGGAGCAAAAGTAAATGCAAACAAAAACGGTAACGCAAACCAAGCGCAAACGCGAAGGGTAATGGCCCTCGGAGCAGAAAATGAGCACTTGGAATACTAAATTCCTTATATCTCAGGAACCGTACGATGCAGAAAACATTTTTAAATCTCATATTATTTAGGACTTTCCAGGCTAGTTTTGCACTTAGCCCCCTAGTGGGGGACTAAGCATTCTTCCAACGAAAAGTTCATATCCTGAACCATTTTCGAGACACGGGTCCCGAAATGCGTGGCGGACGTCGTAATGTTATCCTATGGGAAAAACCATCAACTTCGGAGTGCCATAACTTTACAGCCCTCTAATATTTTGTTACCAAACCACCAAAAGGCACATCCGTGGAATGTTGGCTTTCTTCCCTCCAAATTTCAGGCCAAAAGACCAAACCATTATTTTGCAGCTGGGTGACAAAGATTCCCTATTGTTTTGGCCATAGTGACGCAAAGCACTTTCGCAAATGAAATCACGAAAGTGTCGCATATGCGAAAGTACTTTGTGACACTACTTTTTACAAAGATTTAAAAAACATATTTCTGTGGTGTTTTAACCCCCCAAAAAAGACATGGCTAGCATCCTCAGGGCTCAATTAGATAAACACAACAAGAATTGTGTCCCTAGAGGGTCCCACATTTACATGCCAAGCATTTCTGTGACCACCAACTGAAAACAAGATGGCCGATTTGCGACACTACAAGGGTCATTTGCGAAAGTACAAAGTGCATTTGTGACACTTTCGCATATTTTGTTAATGTTTCCCATTGACTATAATAGGAAACTTGTTTTTGAATAACTTTTGAACCGTTTAATGTTTTTTCATGAAATCTTCAAAAGGCACATCAGGGACCCTGGCTGCATGTTCCCTGAAGGTTTCGGACTGGCTGTGCAAACCGTGCAACCTGTAGGTGCGAGCAAAGAATGCGCAAAAATGTGTGATTTGTACACTTTCTGGCGCTCTGTAGCTCTGCAACCATACATCCGACCATAATGAAACTTGGCAGGTCCAGAGATCTATGGTACCAGACCGTGCATGCCAAATTACAGGCATATCCATTGTACAGTGGCAAAGTTATTAAGCTGCCAAATTTCAGATTTACCTTAAACAGGGTACTCAACCCTATAGTTGCACGGTAGTGCCACTATAATATATATATATATATATATATATATATATATATATATATATAACACACACACACTTAGATAAAAGGGTTGGGATTGATGTTTACTTACCTGTGCAGGGTTTTATTTAACTCTAAAAACTGATTAGCGTTTTGCTCATAAAAGTTCTAAAACATTGTCAAAATGCATAGCGCTTGCCTCACTGTGTTTAACAAACATAACACTTCCAGAAAACCTATATAAATGCTTTATGTACAGTTAGTATTGTCCCAAGAAAAAACTGCTAATCAATTATTTAAAACCCTGCTGTGGAACATAAATAATCATTCTTCGCCATCTCTCTGGGTAATAATCTACTATGAATTTTCCTTGCAATACTTTCTGCAATTTTGCACTATGGAAAGTTATTGTTATCTATGTATTTATGCATTGTACACTACAATCAACATATTGCTGTTCTAAATAAGAATTGTAATTTTTTTTCCTCTTGTTTGTAATGGTCTAAATGACCGATCAATAAACTAACTATAGATAGATATATATAGATAAACAGATATATATATATATATATATATATTCTATGCAAAAAGAACTGTGTTAATGCATCATTTAGGGTTAAAACACAAAAAGTCAGGAAATGAAAAATCTTTAGGGTTGCCCTTTCCCCCGGACCCACCCATCATCCCAAGATTGACAGCTGACGGGGTGCGTCATTGGGGTTGTGAGGCCTAAATGTCACCCCATTCCATCTGAAATTATATTCACAAGCCACAGTAACTAAGAATGGGGTGACATATAGGTCTCACGACCCCAGTGACATACCCCGTCAGCTGTCAATCTTGGGATGATGGACGGGTCCGGGGGGAGGGCAACCCTAAAGATTTTCCATTTCCTGACTTTTTGTGTTTGAACCCTAAATGATGCATTAACACAGTTTTTTTTGTATAGAATTTCCTTACTTTTTGAGAAACAATAAAAAACTAAGAACTTGTGGAACTTGGTAGGAGTGTGGGCCCTTTGTGCCCTGCGCTCTCACCAACCTACGGAACTTGGTGGTAGCATGGTCCCTTTAGTCCCTGTGCTCCCACCAACTTGTAAACATGTGTGTACCATCAACACCCTCCAAATTTCAATGTAAAACACCAATCCGTGTCCAAGATATAAAATGTTAAAATTTGAGATTTTCAGTTGTCAGAGATGCAGAATTCCGCACCTGTTAACATTTTACAGGCACAACGACTGAAAACTACATCCATGACATTTAGGCCCCATCCACATGACACCACTCAGGCTCAGTAATGGATTCAAACCGTTACGGCTGGGGAGAGGTGCAGTGTGTCCACACTGCTGCGGTGTCTGTTATGGGACCGGTACCGCCGGTCAACACTGTGGGAGCCGGGCGACCGTTACAGCAGCACCCAATCCCACAATGCAGCTTGTGCTGCGCTAGGGGACCACTGCCACGCATCCACACTATAGCCGGTAATGTTACCGAGGCGTAACCGGTTTCATAACCTTTGTTGAAACCACTTTTATGTGATTTCAACAACGGTTACGGAAACGCCTTCTGTAACATTACAGATGTAAACGCAAACCGTTGCGGTAATGGTTTGGGCATTCTATAACGTTACAGAGGCGTAGTGTGGACAGGGCCTTAGGCTATATACCCTATCAATTTCAAGCCACCAGCACAATGCAGAACACTGTCCGTAACACGTAAATTGCGTCACGCAATATCTCCGCCAAAAAAGTTTATCCAACACAAACACCATAATTCACATCTACAGGACATCAAGTCAAATTTATTGTTCAGCTGTTTAAGCCATTACAATATTCTAACAAAAACAAAACATGTATTCCATACCCTTACAAGTCTACGTTATATATAATTTTTACTTAATAGAACTTTAAGCTGCTATAAATTTCTGTAGTCATAGATCACATTCCACGTTTACAGTCAAAGCCGTTTCCTAAAAGTACCACAATAGTAAACACTAGTATCCAGAGAGCTCCATCTCTGCTAGAACTGAGACATAGCTGCAAATAATTAGTTTCACTTAAGGTCAGTATCCTCAATGATCTTAACACTTTTATGTTAAGTTACCTTTAAGGATCTCTACTCAAAGTATAATTGATCTATCTTAATCAATGTATAATTAGTTAACTTAGATAACATTAACAATCCTTGCCCCTTTTCTCTAAGAGGAGCTATTAATAATGGCTCCCAACATTTACAAAAATACATGGGGCCAATAATCATTTGCACCCAAGACTACAGTTTAGGTCAATCATTACACTGTCTTTACATAAACTTTAAGGCTGAAATCCTAATAAGCACAATAGCTGCTCCACTGTACGTTCACTTAAAGCAACATTTAAAGCTAATTTCATTCGGAAATCCATCAATCAACACTAAAATTAAAAGCCCTGAATATTTTCAAATGCCCAACATGTCATAGAAAGGTAAAATGCAAACAGATACGAACAAATACAATATTACAATGTCCTCACAAAATCATTAAATCATCGTCTCCTAAACATCTCGAAGAGAATAATGCACTGTAATCTGTGGCAGGCTGCATATTACTCTCAGAGAATCAAGTAGGTAAAACTTTTGCTAAAATGGCATTAAAGCTATTCCATTAACATGAAAAACGTATTAATTCTTTAAAAACTTTGAAAGCTAGCACCTTTTACAGTGTCCAAAATAGCTACTGTGTGTGAAGCAACTCAGTCATAATAAAAGGTAGAATCCCACCTAAGCACTGTGGCACACTTAAATGAAAAACCTTGCTCAATGCTCTAAAAATAGCTCCAACCTCTCCACATCTTTGATTAGAGTCCTTAGAAAGGAGAGAATCATAACTACTCATTTTAACAGAAATGAATAGCTCCCTTATTATGCTGGAGTCTATATTCGTAATTTAAATAATGTGAGCCAATAAAAATTTCATTTTCCAGAGAAGTCAATGATTTAAATAAACTTCCAGTCTACTTTAATGGCTCCGTTGTATCAAGTAATATCCGGTAAATTTTCAGAGTTTCTCATAAAGCAGCAAATATGTGTAATATATTAATTTACCAAAGTAGTGGAGAATAACGTCTCAAATCAGTGGGTTAAAGTCCCATTATGAGCTCCTAGTTTTCCAAAAACAGTAAGAGTCACCAGAAGCCAGCGTCTCACTATAATCAAACAGCCCTTTTAAAGGCATATCTTGAAATGCAGGCCTTGTAAGATAACAGTCCAAATTTTATATCTTCAGATGCCTAAGTTAAATCACATCTCAATAAACATTTAAGCCTCGGGTGGAGAAAAAACAAGAACAGTACCTTGCAGGGTCCAAACACCAATAAATACCAGCTCTCACAGGGCCCTCATAAACGGAACATTTCCCGCCAAACTCATGAGGCAAATTTAAATTCTATAACTTTTGAACGATGATCAGAGCCAAGATTCAATTGCCGTCTTGTACAAACTTCTAGCAGGCTCCCACAATTGGCAAATCTGACTTCCTATGCTGGGGATTATGAACTCCAGGCATCTCAAAAATAAAATACATTGCTCTTCTGAGCGTTATACGTTTTCTATGATTAAACCATATACCCCCAGCCCTTAGGTAAGGATGGCATACCTTTTATTAATAATACGATTTAAGCATTTCAGCACGTGGTGCGACATCTCTATAGGCCATATTAGAAACGGCCCTAGTCTCCTTAATTTCAGAAGTCTTTCTGGCCTCAGATTCCACCTCCATCTCTAATAAAAGCTGATGTCCACACAATTTGCAACTCAAGCAGTGGTTTCCCCCACAGTCACATTTCGCAGAAAAACACTCAGAAGAACAAGCACATAAGGCAAGCCCGTCAGTGCCAAAAACATTTTCAAAGCATATACAACAGGACGCTACCAATTACTAAGATCCATAATCCTTAAGGTAGCAGCACTTTGGTGAGCCAAATGTAATTTAAGCAAATGTTTCATTCACCAAAATAGAATACGCTACAAATACAACTAGTTTTAGCAAATATTCTTAGAGCTCAGCAAGAGCAAACTTACAGAGAGAAGCACAGCGGGACGGAGCAAGCTTGCAGCCATCTTGCTGCTCCGTTCCCGCCCCCCAGTCCCAGCCCCAGCTGGGAGTCGGAGTCTACAGGAAATGCCGAGAACACCCTCCAAATTTCAATGCAAAAGACCAAACCGTGTCCGAGATATAATATGTTAAAGTTTGACATTTTCATCCATCACAGCTGCAGAGTTCCGCACCTGTTAACATTTTACAGGTACAACGACTGAAAAGTACATCCATGACACTAAGGCTAGGTACCCTATCAATTTCAAGTCACCAGCACAATGCAAAACACTGTCCAACATGTAAATTGCGTCACGCAATATCTCAAAAGAAATTTTTACCAACACGTAAACATCGTAATTCACATCTGCAGGACATGCGGAGAACACCCTCCAAATTTCAAGTTAAAAGACCAAACCGTTTCCAAGATATTTAGACTTAAAGATTGGTGAAATTGCCCTATCTAATGCACTATAAAATCTGTCCATCTTCTCCCTCCCAAGTGATCAAAGATGGTGATCAAAGAATCTCACGATCAAAGAATTTGCAGGCTCGCGATCAAAGAATTTGCAGGCTCATGATCAAAGAATAAAAAATGCTGTAACTCAAGTTTTAGGCAGTATTACAAGGAACCACCATTATGCCTCGATAGAACGAAGTCCCCTGAGCAAAACCCACCCTCATGTGTGTTCCTAGGCCACCCCTGAGCTGAGGAATGTGCATTTTTCAAAGGGCCATCTCATCCCTCACTCTCGATGCAAGATCGCGATCAAAGAATTTGCAGGCCCGCGATCAAAGAAATTGCACGCTCGTGATCAAAGAATAAAAAATGGTGAAACGTGAGTTTTTGGACGATTTAGATGAAACCACCACCATTCCTCAATAGAACAGAGCCCCCTGATCAAAACCCACCCTCATTTGTGTTCCTTGGCCACCCCTGAGCTGATAAAATTGTATTTTAGCTTGCGATGCAAGATCGTGATCAAAGAATCTCGCAATCAAAGAATCTGCAGGCTCGCGATCAAAGAACGTTAACGAGCCATGATCAAAGAAATTAAAAGCTTATAACTCTATTTTTTTTTACCATTTTAAACCAAACCAAAGGCATGGGTCGATAGAGTGAAGCCCTCTGAGTAAAACCCATGTAAGTTTTACTTCAGGAGTGACCCCAGAGCCGAGATATTTGATTTTTTACGATCGGAATTTAAAAACAAGATGGCGGACCTCACAATCAAAGAATTCTCAGGGACAAATATTCCTGAACTGTGAGGCTGCAAATTCTTTGACCGCCAGGTGGGACCAGATGGCCAGAACCACATTCTTTTTCGCAAAACAACCATTAAATTTTCCCATTGACTTATAATGGGAAATTAAAAGTGCTATAACTTTTGAATACTTCAATATTTTTTCACCAAATGAAAAGAGTCATGTTCGGCCAGCCAAGCTCTTTCAGATGAGCCATCTTGCAGAGCAGCACGCCACATGACAGTCGCACAGGGACACAAACAAAATCCCCCAAACTGGCTAATTTTGCATTTTTCAGCGTTTTCATGCGCAAAGACCAAAAGTCCGACCGAAACAAAATTTGGCAAATCATAAGATCTACCATACCCACCGCGCATACCAAATTTCAGTCAAATTTGTTGAATGGGTCCAAAGTTATTAACGTGCAAAATTTTTACTTTAACTTAGAAGTGCCTTCATAATCCTAAATACGGTGGCACAACCACGCTACTATAATATAAGTACACAATATATATATTTAGAGGTAAAATTTCAGGTTTAATGCATCAGTTGGGGTTGTTCCATTCTGTGACAAAGCGAGAGTTCAGTGTTAGGGATGATGAACCTTCTCGACCCCAGCTCACCCTCTCAACTGGCATCCAGGTGCGCGTTGGGCCGTCGGTCAACTCTCACCCCATCACATGTGTAAAGAAGCAGAAGTATAGGAAATGGGGTGAGAGTTAGATCGACGACCCCAACGCCGCACCCGATGCCAGATGGGGGGTGGGTTGGTCCATGGGGTTTTCAACCCTAACAATCAATTTCCTCGCTTTTGTCGCTGTGGAATAACCCAACTGATGCATTAAACAGAGTTTTTTGCATCTAATATCCCTTCCTTTTGAGAATGATTATGACAAATAGTGAAAGTAATGCAGCAGCAGGAGTGCGGGGCTCACAGGAACAGCAACACAAACAGAAGTGCCAACAGTGGCGCACATGATAACAGAAATGTAAATGGTATAGGAAAAGTTAATAGAAACGCAAGTGCGAAGTGACACCAAAGCGAACAGTGACGCAAACGGACATTGAAGTGCGTACGAAAACACAACTGGTAACGCGAACAGTGATGGCAGTGGTATTTTAAATGAAAATGTTAAGTGTCACAGCAAAAAGAATGTGAAAGGGAACAGAAACGGAAACACGAACACAAGCGTACATGTAAATGCAAACCGTAACGCGCACAGCCACGATACCGCTATAGTAAACGCAAATAGTACCGTTAACATGAAGAATAATGCCAAAGGAAACAGAAACTGGAACGGAGGCGCGTACGGAAAAGCAAACCGTAACGCGCATGGTCACGGAACCGCAATTAACGCAAATGGTAACAGTAACAGCAACAGTAACGCCAAAGGAAAGAGAAGAAAAAATTACTTACCTTAGTAATTATGTTTCTTCTAATGAAGTCTTGCTATATTCTGACTGTTGCAGTTAGCCCCAGCCTTTAAACTGCCCCAGAGAACAAAGGGTTAACTTTCTATGCAGAGCATAGAATGCTGAGCTCGAGCTCGGTTGAGGTCTCTGTCTGGAGCCCTTTGAAATCTAACCATCAGATTCTTACGAGCAAAAGCTCACTAACTATCCTATGTGGAAATTGTAACATTTTTACTAGCTAACTGGCAACAAAATGTTTTGGATTCCCAAAGGTTGACTCAAGTCAGGAAACCCAAAAACCAAAAACCAATCCAAATAAGAGTAATAATAAGAAAACAAACACCCAAATGAAAAGGAAAGGGTGTAACAGGAGCACCCCTGAGGTGCAACACTGCACCTGCCCACCCACTTCCCAAACACTGGTTCTGAGAGGAGAGGCGGGGGGGGGGTCAAAATACAGCAAGACTCCATTAGAAGAAACATAATTACTAAGGTGAGTAATTTTTTCTGCAAACAACATGAAGTCTTGTTGTATTCTGACTATTGCAGACTACCAAGCAGTACCTCCATGGAGGAGGGACAGAACCTACTTTGGGAACAGGCTCTGAAGTACTGCTGTTCCAAACCGAGCATCCTCTAGCCTGGATATCCAGGAAGTAATGCTGGGTAAAGGGTATGGACTGTTTTCCAAGTGGCTGCTTGACAAATTTCTAAGAGAGGAATATCCCTGGCAGCAGCCAGGGAAGCAGCTGTACCTCTAGTGGAGTGAGCCCTCAGGCCTGAGGGTGGAATTTTTCCTAGTTTCTCATAGCATAATTGTATACAAGACACAATCCACCTGGCAATAGTTCTCTTGGTGGCAGGTTTGCCCTTTCCCACTTCTCCATAAGTGAGGAACAACTGGAGGGAATCAAACATGTGACCCTTGGTACACTCTATATAGTAGCTAAGGCCCTTTTAACATCTAAACTATGTAGCCTCCTCTCTCCCGAAGAAGAATGATCGGAGAAGAAAACAGGGCGAGACACAGACTGACTCAAGTGGAAATCTGAAACCACTTTGGGCAAGAACCTTCTACTGGTTCTAAGGACCACTTTATCCCTATGAAGGGAGATACAATCAGGTTCCACTGACAGGGCTTGCAATTCACTGATACGTTTGGCAGAGGTAATGGCTACTAAAAACACAGTTTACCAAGTCAAGTACTTAAGCTCTGCTGAGGACATAGGTTCAAAGGGGGGTTACATAAGTTGAGCAATGCAAACATTTAAATCCCAGGCAGCGGCAGGGTCTCTAAAGGGAGGATTGGTATAAAGCAATCCCTTAAAAAATTTACAGAACACAGGATGAGATGATAGTGAGGGAGACTTTCCCACTGACAGAAAAGCAGAAACAGCTGACAAGTGCACCTTGACAGTAGCTGGCCTGAGGCCTAAGCCATCCAGATGGACCATATAATCCAGAACTGTGGACAAATCAGCAGTATCTGGGGAAATATGTTTCTTGGAACACCAAATGCTGAATCTCTTCCATTTGGAGTTATAGGTTTTTCTAGTGGCGGGTTTTTGAGAGGCTTTGAGAATATCCAGAACTCCCTGAAACAGATGCAAATCTGCATATTCTAACTCTTCAAGAGCCATGCATTGAGATTGAGAGACTGAAGATAGGGGTACCAAATCCTCCCCTGAGAGGAGGTCAACAGGTTGTAATTCCTGGGAAGCGACAGGGGAACATGGACTGCTAGGAACACCAACAGGGGGTACCAAGGCTGTCTGGCCCAGTCTGGAGCAATCAGAATCACACTGCAAGGCTGTGACCTTATCCTGACTAAAACTTTGAACAGTAGAGGAAAAGGAGAGAAGGCATACAGAAATTTCCCCTCCCAGTTCAGAATCAGGGCATCCAGAGGGACTGAACCCAAGACTGGAGGTCTGCAACAAAAGAGAGAGAAAGTTGGTGATTGTCTGGGGCTGCAAAGAGATCTATCTCTGGAGTGCCCCACCTTGAAAAAATCACCTTCAAGACTAGAGGGTCCAGGGACCATTTGTGATGGCCCTGTGAGATCCTGCTCAGTGCATCTGCTAGCACATTGTCCTTCCCTGGCAGGTGGACTGCTATCAGAGAGGTTTGCAGAGAATAAGCCAGGGACCACAACTTCATGGCTTCTGTGCACAGGGCCGTAGACTGAGTGTCTCTCTGCTTGCTGACGTACCACATGGTGGTGGTGTTGTCTGTTCTGACTTGAACCACCTTGTTCTGCACTGACTGAGAGAAAGCTTGCAGGGCCAGAAAAACTGCCTTGAGCTCTAGGAGATTGATATGGAGAAGGGATTCCTGAGGGGACCACAGCCCCTGGGCAGTGAGGGCCCCTAGATGGGCTCCCCAGCCAAGAAGGGAAGCATCCGTGGTAAGGACCACTGAATGAGACTGAGTGGCAAATGGGACCCCTTTGCCTTAAATTGTCCTGATCCTGCCACCATTGAAGGGCTTGGATCAGCGTCCGGGTCACTGGAATCAGTTTGGTAAGGGAGTCCTTCCTCTGGGACCAAAAAGCTCTCAGATGGAACTGAATGTCCCTCATCTGGAATCTTGCCCCTTGGACCACTGCTGTAGAAGCTGCCATGTGGCCCAAGAGCTGGAGGAAATAACTTGCTGGTCGAGACACCCGAAGGCTGAAGGAAGAAGCCAGTTCTATAAGAACTCTTGCCCTTTCCAGGGGAAGAAAGACTCTTGCTTTGACAGTATCCAGCTCTGCCCCTATAAAGGTAAGGAGCTGCACTGGCTCGAGAACTGACTTGGGAAGGCTGAGAAGAAATCCTAGAGAAGTGAGCACTTGCTGGGTCACTTGTGGGTCTGACTTGGCTTGGTCTGGAGACGGGCCCACTATGAGCCAGTCGTCCAGAAATGGAAAAATTGAAATCCTTTGTCTTCTTAGAAAGGCAACGACTACTGCCAGGCACTTTGTGAAAACCCTTGGGGCTGATGTTAGACCAAAGGGCACTGCTCTGAACTGATAGTGGCCTGAGGGCAACTCGAACCTGACGTACTTTTTGTAGGAGCACCTGTTATTCCCAGAGTTACCATCTTGAACTTTGGTTTTAAAAGATGTTTGTTCAGGTATCGTAGGTCTAGGATGGGTCGCCACTCCCCTGTCTTTTTTGGGGTAAGGAAATACCTGGAGTACAGACCTTTGCCCCAGTGTAGGGTGGGAACTCTCTCTATGGCTCTTAAGGCCAGAAGAGATGAAACCTCTGCCTCTAGGGCAAGGGTTTCTGAGAGACCTGCAAGTGGAAAAGTGCTGGCTCTCATCTTCGGAAATTTTTTGAAGCTGAGAACCATTCCCTGGCTTACTACTTCCAGGACCTACTTGTCTGAGGTAACAGACAGCCAGTCCTGGACTAAGTAAGCCAGTCTGCCCCCTACCAGAATAGGAGAGTTGACCCAGGTAGACCCATCAGGGTGTCTGCTTTTCAGGGGCCTTAGGCTGAGGAGTGGACGCAGCCCTGCTCATCTCCCTTCTGCCTCTCCCGCTGAAGAACCCCCTCTGTGAAAAGGAAGAGGAGGCCTGCACTTGGTAAAAAGGCCTATGAAAAGGCCTGCCCCTTCCCCTAGACTGCTGCCTCTGAGGAGTTGCCTGCTTCTCTATGGCCTGAGCACTCCTGTAAGTGGTCCTGTACTTGTCCATTTTCTTCATGCACTTCTCTGTCTGCTCCCCAAACAGAGAATTACCCACTACAGGAAAATCCATGGCCTTAGCCTGGGTGTCCTGTGAGAGGCTAGTACATCTGAGCCAAGCCATTCTCCGAAGAGCCACAGATGTAGCCATGACTCTTGATGACACATCATTGGAGTCCACAGCAGGAAGAAACTGTACTTTTGATGCCTCAATCCCATCTGCAGTCACCTCCTCCAGCTCCTTGGCTAGCTGAGGGGAGGCCTGTTTAGCCAGTGCCAGTACAGTGTCCCACCTGGACTTCTGGTACCTGGCTGTATAGGTCATATAATTCGCCTGCCTGAGTCCCAAGGAAGATGCCATGTACTGTTTTTTCGCCATGGCATCAATCTTCCTGGAGTCTTTGTCTGGGGGGTGTGAAGCCAAGGGAATGTTTGCCTTGTCACAGGCAGCAGCCTGCACTACCCCAACATGGCTGCATTGCCGGTATAAAAACTCTGCATCTGGGGCGCTAATGAGCACTACTACTGAGCAGACATGTTTCCCTCGAGTTCTAAAGCTGGAATAACTAAACTATAAATAATTTAAATAATACAGAAGCTACAACTATATACTTGGCATCTTTAAATTCTTGAAATCGTCCTGAAGCCTTAAATATAGAATCTAAGGATGGGTCGCACAAACAGAAGTGGCCCAGGAGAAGCAAAAACACAGGCTGCAACAGATCAACAAGCCGTGCTCAACGTACCTGCTAGCAGCTCTGGCGAACCGCCCTGGAAGGCCCTGCAGACGGCCATGCAGGCCACTGACAACAAGGTGGAATCCGTTTTGCAGAGACTGGGAGAGCAAGATATGAAGATCGAAGCGATAGCCAAAACTGCTTCTTCGGCTGAAAGCCAAGTGATCAGAGCACTCTCTACATCAGCTAAACTCACCCAAGAAAATGCACAATTGACATATCGACTGGTGGCATTGGAAAATGCCAATAGGGCACCGAACGTTAGAATAATCGGGTTGCCAGAGGGATCGGAGAATCCAGACCTTCTCTCCTTTTTACAATCCTGGCTTCCCTCGGCTTTGCAACTGGACAAGAACTTGGGAGTACATTTATTAAAGGCTTATAGGATTTCACTGCGATCAGCCGGGGCACAGAAGGACCTGCCTCGTACAGTTCTGCTGGTAACGACGAGCGTAACTGTGAAAGAGCAGATACTCCAAGCTGCTCGAAACGCAGAAAGACAAAATTTTGAAGGCCACATCTTACACTGCTTTCCAGACTTATCATATGCTACTAGGGCCCACAGGAAGAGATTCGATTAGGTTCGAGCTACACTTAGGAGTTTAGGGGTGGCCCATTCATCGATGATGACAGCACGCCTGAGGATTTTTTATGGTGGTCATACCTTTCAATTCTCCAACCCAGAAGAAGCAGGCAAACGTGTACAGCAAATACAGAGGGAATTCGAGGCTTCTGAAGCTGCAGCTCGCTCAGATTCGGATCAAGAGTCAGAAACTGAGGACACTTGAAGGGGGTAATATTAGAGGACTCGTGTGATAACAGTTGTTTTTTGTTAGAGAAGTTTTTTGAGATGCCAACTACAAAGATTAATTTTTTATGAGAGCTTAAAACGTTTTCATGGACTGCCTAAAAGACTCTAAAAGGTTCCCAACTTTATTGAGTTGTTATTAAGGAAGGTCCTTTATCTTCCTTGCATAAGGATTGTTTAATAGGGGGACAGGGTTTTATGTTCATGCTAATTTATATAGTTTTGCTAACTGTATCTCAATTTGGGCAATGTATGTAATTAATTTGGTTATGAAAGCTGTTAGAAAGTGAGGGGGAACACTAAGATTTTGGTTATAACAGTTGTTCGGTACAGTGACCTAATCAACGTAGGAAGTTGAATTCCTCGTTTTTTTGGACATTATTATTTGGAGTGCCCACTTCTCTTGTAGGAGTGCAGCTATTGGGACATTTTTTCAGTTTGGACCAATGTTGATATACCCCTGATTTATGTAAATCATATGTCTAGACTGAGAGATCCAGTCTTTAACTTTATTTTTTATGTAATGACAATTTGATGTCTGACTATTGTAATATGGACTTTTATGTTTAAGTCAAAACAATAAACATAAAGTTTAAAAAACTCCGTATCTGAGCCTGATAGTGTGTACCTCTTGTCCACCCCTCTGTCAACAGAAGGTACAGAATTTGGAGACTTAAGGATTTTTTGTGTCTGCTTCCCAAATGATTTGTGAAAGGGACTAGACAGTCTCCTGGACTCTGGGATGTCCATCATTTCTACATAATCAGGCTCCCCTTGATCCTCCATTGCCTCCTCCATAGGGAGCTGGAGGGTTTCAGCCACTTTTCTGTAAAACAGAAAATGGGAAGAGGACTTAGAAAGCCTAGGAGGGGAAACACCAGAAGGTCTATCTGGGGAGATGTCTGGTTCCACAGGCACATCCAGACTTTTACCATCATCTTCAAACACCCCTCCTCCTCAAACTCTGGTTCATAAAAATCTTCAGGCGTATAATCTTGAACCGCGGGAACTGACCGAACCGAACCCCTGCCAAAGGTGCCGGATCAGTCGGAACCAGGTGAAGCGATTCCACAATCCGAATCACTCTGGCTATCTCTTTGGCTGTCAGAACATGAACCTCTGGATCCAAACCGGTCGATTTTTCTTTGCGTTTCCTTTTTGTAGGAACCGACCCCTCAGGATCGTCTCTCCTCTTGCCCGAAGAGGTATCATCCTGGTCAGAGGGCACTCCTCCTGGTTCGGTCGGAACCAAACCGGGCTGGCCATCTGGCTCAGTGGACTTCTCGGCCTCCTTTTCCCTCAGTCTACCTAATATCTTTTCAAGGGTAGATTTAGGAACATTTTTACAAATTTGGCAGTCTCTATCGAGGTGTTCAAACCCCACACAATAAACACGGGTGGCGTGGGGATCGGCCTTAGCAAAGACCTCCCCACTCACTGCAGTGTTGAAACCCAGTGGGCCCATTTTTTCTTGGGTTTTCTCCGACATGGCCAACCTAACCAAACTTACCCTTTTATGTAACCGTCAGGTAAGACTCTCTATCGCTTCCTAACCATAAACACGGTAATTAAAAAACATTCAAACATCGCTTTTTTAGAACCGATAAGAACCGGTAACCACACTCTAAAGTAAAACACAAGGATTCACTACAAGTGATCGGTTCAGCTGAACCGATCTAATACTTTACAATTTCCACACAGAAAAACAGAACAAAACCTATCTATTACTCACGGTGCCACAGACAGAGACTGAACCGACTGTGCGGAAATAAATATGGTTTAAAACCGACAATTTAACAGAGACTTTAACCAACTTTTGAACTGAGCTGAAGGAGAAATCTCCGGTGCTACTGTTCAGTGAGGTGGAATAAAGAATCTGACAGTTAGATTTCAAAGGGCTCCAGACAGAGACCTCAACCGAGCTAGAGCTCAGCATTCTATGCTCTGCATAGAAAGTTAACCCTTTGTTCTCCGGGGCAGTTTAAAGGCTGGGGTTAACTGCAATAGTCAGAATACAGCAAGACTTCATGCTGTTTGAAATGCAAATGTAAGCGAGTACAGAAACGCAAACAGTTACGTGCACGGTCATGGTACCGCAACTGTAAACGCAAATGGTAACAGTAACAGCAAAAATAACACCAAAGGAAACAGAAACTGGAAACACTAACTGGCACAGTAATGAATGGGCACACCTTTCTTTTCCACAAAAAATGCATTGGAAAACACAGTGAAAACAAAGAATGTCTACATAATAATGGGCCTCGGAGTAGAAAATGAGGACTTGGAATATTAAATCGCTTATATCTCAGGAACCGTACGACATAGAAAAAAAATTTAAATTTCATATGAATTATGACTTTCCTGGCTTGTTTTGCACTTAGCCTTCATTTGGGGGGCTAAGCACCTTTTGCGACGAAAAGTCTGTATCTCGCACCGTTTCCGAGATACGGGCCCCGAAAGGCACGACGGACACCATAATGTTATCCAATGGGAAAAAGCGTTAACTTCAGAGTGCCGTCACTGTGCCGCCCTGTAATATTTTTTCACCAAACCACCAAAAGGCACATCAGTGGGATGTTGGCTTTCTTCCCGTCAAATTTCCACCCAAAAGACCAAACCATTATTTTGCAGCAGGGCGGCAAAGGATTCCTGTAATGCGGCGGATGCCATAATGTTATCCTATGGGAAAAAGCATCAACTTTGGAGTGCCGTAACTTTGCCACCCTGTAATATTTTTTCACCAATATAGAGCAAGGCACATCTGTGAGATGTTGGCTGTGGTCCCCTCCCAATTTCAGCCCAAATGACCAAACCATTATTTTGCAGCAGGGTGGCAAAGAATTGCTGTCATTTTGCCATAGCCTGGAAAAGTAGTGTCGTGATTTGTACTTTCATGAGTGTGACACTACTTTGCGACACTACTTTTTTAAAAAATTTGAAAAACAAATTTCTAGGGTGTTTAACCTCAAAATAAAGACATGCCTAGCATCCTCAGGGTCTGACTAGGTAAACACAAAAAAAAAATTGTGTTGCTAGAGGATCCCGAATTTAAATGCCAAGCATTTTTCTGATCACCAACTGAAAACAAAATGGTGGATTTGCGAAAGTAAAAACTGCATTTGCGAAGTGTTGAACTTTTAACTTTTCCCATTGACTTATAATGGGAACTTGTTTTATGAATAACTTTTGAACCGGTTAATATTTTTTCACAAAATCTTCGAAAGGCACATCGGGGACTCTGGACGCATGTTCCCTGAAGTTTTCAGACCAGTCACGCAAAACATGCAGCCTGTAGGCGCGAGCAAAGAATTCATCAGAAAGCGTAAACGCACGCACAGATCACACTTATTAACTCTGCAGCCGTATACCCGACCGGTACGAAAGTTGGCAGATCCCAAGATGTATGGCTCTTGATCATGCATTCCAAATTTCAGGCAAATCCTTTGAATGGTGGCAAAGTTATTAAGGTGCAAAGTTTGACCCTTTAACCGTAAAAGGGCTCCTCAACCCTAACTATGGTATATATACATACATACATATACATATATATATATATATATATACACACACACACACACACACATATACACACACACACACACACACTTATATTATACCTGCCTGGTACAGCAGGTATAGTTAGGGCTACATGGGCATTTCTATGTTAAATCCAAACTTTTGCACTTTAATAACTTTGCAACCATTTGTCTGATTTGCCTGAAGTTTTACATGCACAACCGCCAATCATGCATCTCTGGATCTGGAAAGTTTTGTTCCAGTTGGATATATGGTTGCGGAACCGTAGAGCATCCAAACCATGTAAAAACGGTCAACTTTTGCGCATTTCTTTGGTCGGCCATATATGTGGCCTGTGTTGAACTGGTACCTTTTGAAGATCTGATGAAAAAATATTGCTCTATTCAAAAGTTATTCAACTTTTTCATGTCCCATTATAGCCTGTGGGAAAATTTATATGTGAATTGCTAAAATTTTCGCGATCACATTTTTGTTGTCATGCTCCCTGAATTTGTTTTTGTGCTGCTGCCATCTTGTTTTCAGTTAGTGAGAGATAAAAAAGTAACTCAAGAAATAATGTCCTTTGGTAAACACCAACAGTTGTGTTTACCTAATCGAGCCGTGAGGAACATGACCCTGGCATTTGTTTTTCACCAGCTGATCTGGAAATATGCTTTTCAAACTTGTTCCACCTTTTTGCCGGTTTCTGATCGTGATAAAAAAAAGTAACCTCAACAACATTTTTCTGTGCATGATAAGATTTTCATTATAGAGATAGGAGTGCTGCAAAAACATTTAAGTGATCGGAAGAGTGGCAACTGGGGTTTAATGCAAAGAAGTGCAAAATCATGCACATAGGGAAGAGAAACCCTGAAGCCACCTATAGGCTGGGAGGGGAGTTGCTGGCAGTCACAAGGGAAGAAAGAGACTTGGGCATCATCATCACCGATGACCTGAAATCACCCAAGTAGACCACTAAAGCAGTAGGTAAGGCTAGGGGGATGTTAGGGTGTATTAATAGGGGTATCACAAGTCAGAAGAGGGAGGTAATAATCCCTCTTTACAAGACACTGGTTAGGCCCCATCTGGAGTACTGCGTGCAGTACTGGAGGCCACACCTTCACAAGGAAATTAACCAAATTGAGGCAGTCCAGAAAAGGGTTACCAAAATGGTGCAGGGACTGCATCAGAAAACATATGAGGACAGATTAACAGAGCTCAATATGTATACCCTAGTGCAAAGGAGGGAGAGAGGTGATATGATCGAAACATTCAAACACCTTAAGGGCATTAACAAAGTGAAAGAGTCTAACATGTTTCAATATAGGAAAAATAGCAGGACAAGAGGACACGGTATGAAATTAGAGGGAGGCCAATTAAGGGGTAATGTGAGGAAGTTCTTCTTCACAGAAAGGGTGATGGATGCATGGAACGGCCTACCTCAGGAAGTGGTGGATATGAATACAGTGCAGGGCTTCAAACAGGCATGGGATAGGCATAAGGGAGCAATACAGATGAGTATGAAAAGATAGGCCATTGACAGAGCAAAGGCCAATGGCACATTTATAAGGTAGAAAAAGAAATGGGCAGACTGGATGGACCTTGCGGTCCTTATCTGCCGTCAACTTCTATGTTTCTATGTAATTGCGAAACACTGCACGAACACATTTTCTAATGTGTTGTTTTCTTTGTCATTTCATTGTGCCAAGGGGGATTGTGCTTTTGGCCTGATATTTGCAGGGCAGCAAACCCTGGTCCCACAGATGTGCCTTTTGGTTGTTTGGTACCAAAACATTCAACGGGCCCAAAGTTACAGCGTTCCAAAGTTGACACATTTCCCACTGGATAACACTGTGGTGCCCATGACGCCTTTCGGTGCCTGTATCTTGAAAACAAAGCGAGATACAGATTTTTCGCTACATGCAGCTTAAAAACAAGTTTGTAAATCACAGATTACACCCTCAGTGGAATTTTTTTCCTACTTGCTATGGTTACAGAGATACTGGCAAAAATGTGTTACAAGGGTTCCCTTGGAGTACTATGGCGCTGCTATATGGCTCCGTACTAATGTTTGTAAGTGGGAGCACAGGGCCCAGAGGCCCCGCGCAACCACAGACACATATCATTATGCACAAATGGGCAGTTTGGGGTGAGCACGGGGCCTGAAGAGCCCACGTTCTCACCAACACATACCCATTACCAGGTACATTACACTGCAAATACACAGTTTGGTCTTTTGGCTTGAAACTTGCAGGGTATAAAGGGGGTGTCCCACAGATGTGAATTATGCTGTTAAGGCGTAAAAAAAAATAAATAAATCGGTTCCATAGATTTGCCATAACGAAGTTGAGATTTTTCCCATAGGATAACACTGGAGTGCCCACAGCACTTTTCGGAGCTGGTAGCTCGGAAACGATGCAAGATACGGATTTAGTCAACTTTTTATCTCACGTGGAGGTCTCGCTGTCATGATTACAACAGCACTGGAATTTTTTTCATAGTGGCTACGGATGTTGAGACATCAGCAAATTAGTGTTACAAGGGTTCCTTGTCCTACAGAGCTGCTGTATGGCTCCGTAGTTATGTGTCAGGGGGAGAACAGGGCCTGAAGCACCCGCGCTCCCACAGACACATATCATTATGTACAAATGGGCAGCTTGCTGGGAGCGTGCGGCCCTCCCACCAATACATACCATAAATATTACACTTTTTCAAAAAGTAAGGAAATTCTTTGCAAAAAAACTTTGTTAATGCATCAGTTAGGGTTGTTTCCACAGTGACAAAAGTGTGGAAATTCAACATTAGGGTTACCAACCCTAATACCCCCGATCTACCTCCCCACCCTCCACACAACAGGTGCTGGGGTGTTCGTTGGGGTCATCGCGCCTAACTGTTACCCCATTCTCCTATACTACAACACCTCAGCTTACTTACAAATGTAATGGGGTGAGAGTTAGACCGACAACCCCAATAAACACCACAACGCCGGCTGTTGTATGGAGGCTGGGTGGGTAGGGTAGGGGGTGTTAGGGTTGGTAACCCTAACATTGAATTTCCACACTTTTGTTGCTATGGAAACAACCCTAACTGATGCATTAACAAAGTTTTTTAGAATGTGTGTGTGTGTGTATGTATGTATATGTATATATATATATATACACACACATATACACACACACACACATATATATATACTAGTATATACTATATATATATATATATATATATATATATATATATATATACACACACACACACACACACACACACACACATACATACATACACACATATATTTTATACATATGGTACTTTTAGGGGCTTGCCTTCTGCCCTGCTGTACTGCCTACTCCTGTTCTAGGACTCCACATACTAGCCTGGGCTTCCCTCCTCATCAAGACCATCAGACCTCCATTTCAAGGATCACCCTGGCTCCCCCACCCTCTAAGGCGAGGTGCACCTTTTGACCTGGCCTGCGCAGGAACAAGATAACGCCAAATGCAAGTGCCAAATAACCGGCTACTCATGCCTACCACTTGAGTATGAGCAGCATTCCAGTGCAGCATTATCCGTTTCACACAAACTGACAAAAATAATTCTCACGCTCCCTCCTTTTGATGTGGCTCCCTGTCACTAATGGTCTGTTTAGAAACGATGGCTTTGAAATAGATGATGTTTTGACAAAAATCTTCCCTCTTCAGGGGCGCGTACTGTGCCAGATCATCATCACCAAGTGCAACAAACCCCTTCATTAAAGTAGCAGTGAGTGTTATGGTGAGAATGATGCAACTACCATTTTATTCTATTCTAGACTGTGATGGTAGGCTGTGGAAGTTATAACCCGCCCCACCTGCATCTGGCATTAATGCAAGGGGTCGACAAATCTTGATATTAAGTACTTGCCCATGAACAGGTGGCTGACCTAAAAACAGTAGTCCCCATGCTTGAGATGGTAGCCCAGTTAATATAATTTACAAGCGCGCGCAAACACACAAATATATAAATATTTATTTTTTATAAAATGGGTAGGGAAAACTCTCTCTGCTGGTTGGCTGAAACACAAAACATGACCGTGCATATATCAGAACGTGACCACACGCATGCACTTTCGCCCCCCTCCAAAACCATTTTAGCCATTTCATAAGATAGATAACCCACTGAGGGCATACAGTCGTGGTCTGATATACACATACCTTGGATGGTTGAACCACAACACACACCGAGTACTGTATATATCAGAGCATTCTGTGGGTTATCTATACATATTTATGCCACTGACAGACACATGATGGAACCCCCCACCCCCAGTCACTGAGCCAGTTAGGTCACGATTAAGCAAACTGCCAAAATCATTTTTATAACTTATGACAAATGAGATTTCTTACTTTTTGTCTGGCCAATCATGCATCCCTCCGCCCATTATGCTGCAGAACTCACTCTCACTGAGATTTCTTACTTTCTAGCTGGTTGTTCCTGCGTCCTTCTGCCCATCACGCTTCTGAACTAACTCTCCCACTGTCCCCTGCAGCCAGTCCTGTGATGAAGTCAGCGAAGGACTAGCTAGGGGGACATCTATGTGCTGGCACTTTAACTGCGCATTTTCATGCTTATTCTGCTGGTACCAATCATACAGACTCAACTCAACTGGTACCGGTAGACCAAACATGAAAATGCACTGTTACCAAGTATTAACTTACTTTTCTATGTGCTGGCACATAGATGTCCCCTGCAGCTTAGTCACTTGCTCACTTCATCACAGGGCTTGCCTCAGGGTACAGTGGGAGAGTTAGTTCAGCAGCATGGTGAGCAGAGGGAGGGATGCATGATTAACCAGACAGAAACTAAGAAATCTCAGTGAGAGTTAGTTCAGCAGCTTGGCGGGTGAAGGGATGCAGAATCAACCAGATAAAAAGTAAGAAATCTGACATCTCACAAATCAAAAAAAATAATTTCTTTCAGCAGTTTGCTTAATCAGGACCTCGTCGTCCCGCTGTATTAAGAGAGGGAAGCTGAGAATTTTAAATGCCAGTTGAGGTTGTCTAAAGGACAACTGGCAGACTAACTGGTGCTTGGCCCTGTCAAAAAAGTGATAGCCTGGGACAACATGCTATGGGATGTGTCGACCCCTGATTAATGCACACCCTGGGTATTTGGGAGGCATGAGGCTGTAGGCCAAGGGTCCTCCCAATCACCCTGGCAGTGCATTAATGTCTGATACACCCATGCCCTGGAGTGGGTTACTGAACATATAAAATGGAAAAACGTTTTTCTTTTTAATGGAAAAAAGTTTTACTTTCATTTAATTAAGCTGTGTTATTTATTTACTGTTTTTTATTGACGAGGAAAAGTGCACTAGACAAGTTAATGCTTATTTTGAGGTACGGCCCAGTAGAATTCATCAGGGAAAAACACAAGAAGAATACATGCTACAGTTAGCATCCATCGTTGAACAAGAACAGACTCAAAATGCAAAAACACAATGAAAAGTTAACAAAATAGATACAAAACCATTGAGGCATGTGAGCATACAAAAATCACATAGCAAGAGGAAGTAAAAATACTAATAATATAGACATCTTGCAAGACAGCATAAAAAAGCTAATCTAAACTAGAATAAAAAGGTACAACATGACTGCTGCTATAAGATGGAGAACTACAACAGCCCTTAATAGTAAGGACATCTTCCATCATACAGTAAAACTGCTCTGTTCATCCACAGACCAAATCCAAATCTTCACCAACAGCAGAATCCCGCTACTGCTTATGCAGCAAAATCTAATACGATGGTTGGCTTGTCGCCCTTGTGGTAAACCGTGTCCCAGGTTACAGTGATAATGAAGCTAAGGTTTGCACCTCACAAACGTACCTTTCAGAAGTGTACATCTGTGTATACCTCACCTGAACCTAGGCTTCTTCCTTGTGTTACTGAGTGGAAAATTAAACTTTTTCTCCTTGCAGGGACACCAGTGACAGGTCACATTTCTAATTCCCCTGTTGTATTTCCCGGTCACTGGTAGTCTGAACTCGGGCAGCAGTGCGAGCTCTGTATATTTAGCTGGTCTGTGATTACAAACTAAACAAACTTTTCAGAGGAGGACAGTTCCTTGATTATACAGTATTAACATTTTGTTCACATTGTATAAAGTGTCAAGATCCTTTTAGTGTTTATTTCTTGCGTGTGTCTCTTCTATATATTTAGTAGGGGGTGGTGCCTATAACTCCATTGTACTTTCCTGTGCTTTTTTCATGGTTCAGTACTCAAGGGACAAATGTATGACAAACAAACAATATCTTCTGAATGCTGTTCTGCAGACACTGCACCTTGTATGTATGTATGTATTTAATGTAGTAATTCCTAGATGTCTGTGTACTTGATTTGTGTGTGAAGGGGTAAGGGAACTGTCCCACTTGTTAATATTTTTTAAAGTTCTCACAATTGGCTAATTAAGCAGACAGTATTTACTTTTTCTCCTGGACAAGATCTCAGCCCTGTATGTAGTTTATTTGATACAGCTACTTTAACCATATTCCATATTAATGTGTGCACCTCAACTACGTCTTATGATTATACCGCTGGAGGAGGTGTGCACCTCACTGAGGTGCACCCAATTAGCATTATTTAAATGCACACAACTACACCTCATGACTATGTTGAGATGTCACCAAAGTGTACCTATTTAGAATTTTTTTTAGACACACATCAGTTACACCTCCTGACTACACCTCATGTCGAGGTGTGCAGCTCACTACAGTTTACGGTTTGCATTTTTTAGATGCACATCAATTACACAACTGACCTACACTTCAAGTGAGGTGCACCTAATTAGCATTTAAACGCATGTCAGCTACACCTAAATTACACTGTAAGTGCACCGATGTTGAACCTCATATCTCAGGCAGTAATGCAGTTGAGCTAGTACATCAAATACACCTCAGCTGGGTCAGGGAATCAGATTACAACTCAGTGTTGCATGAGATCTATATAAAATACTGTAGCTAGTCTTTAAAAAAACTATCGTTAATCTTATAAGACGTTCTAGCCCAAAAAAGACCACAGGCCTAGTTCTGAGTGGCAGTTGGCACAAAAGACATGGTAGTGCCACAACCCCAAACTGTTACACTCAAGGCCAGGGCAGTCAGTGGGGTGGGGGGGTGGGAGGGGTTCCCCACAAGTGCAGCTAAATGCACCATTGTTCCAGATGCTCACAGGTGCACCCAGAAATGAAGCATAGCTCAGACATGCATCAAGTGCACTTTGCAATGTTCAAAGTTGCCCTATATTTTTGGCACTGTCCATACAGTTGTCCAGTTAAGTGCCCGCCTCCCACACCACCCCACAGTCAAAAGATCCAAAGATCCGTCGTGGTCCACTAGTTTCCCCCTCCCTATCCCCGTATATCAAATCACTGATGGTCCAGCGATTTCCTACCGA
Source organism: Neoceratodus forsteri (assembly GCA_016271365.2). Lineage (NCBI taxonomy): Eukaryota > Metazoa > Chordata > Ceratodontiformes > Ceratodontidae > Neoceratodus > Neoceratodus forsteri. Next base: position 785,744,734 of record CM028133.1, read on the forward strand.
TCCCCGCTCCCACAAGATATATGCTTGCTGAAGAAGCTAGAGGATCTGGGCATAGCAAGCTGCATTGTTAAGTGGGTGGGAAACTGGCTGGATGGAAGAAGGCAAAGGGTGGTGGTCAATGGGAAGATGTTAGAGGAGGGATATGTGACGAGTGGAGTCCTGCAGAGCTCAGTCTTAGGCCCAATCCTGTTTAATGTGTTCATCAGCGACATAGGAGTAGGTAGCAAGGACAAGATTGCACTATTCGTGGACGATACTAAATTGGGGGAAGGGTGGACAGCGAAGAAGCAGTGAGAATCATACAAAATGATATGAAATGGTTAGAACAATGGTCTAGCATCTGGCAGCTGAAATTTAATGCCAAGAAATGTAAAGTGATGCATATTAGCAGGAATAACCCTAGAACAATCTATTGGCTAAACATGGTCAAACTCAGTGACTCAAGACTCAAAAGAGGAACGGGATCTAGGAGATCTTCTTCGGGGGTATCTCAGTCATCAGACAACACCATAAGAACCTTCACCGTCAATAAAGAGTAATCCACAGGAAAGATTTTTAGCAGTACAGCAGCCCCGCTCCCTGCTCAGTTCTTTTCCCGCTGTCGACTCGCTTGCATGGGTTTCCATAGAAGCTCCATCACAGTATTCACGCCTTTTTTTGCCTATGGCTTTTCTAAATAATTTTTAGAATCTCTTTCCTTCAACTTGTTTATGTCGAGAGTTAATCCTCAGTCTTCTCTCTTCCATCGCTGCTGCTGCAAAAAGAAGACTGCCTCCACAGATGAAGACCCTTTTTGAGTCTGCTGTCTTGGGCCTGACCACGAAGTTTCTGACTGTGAGCTCTGCCAGACATTTAACCAAACACTCAGGTGACACAGAAAGGCTCCCAAACATTTCCTAATGGATCAGCAGGTAGCTAGTTCCAGGCAGGGGTCCCCCAGTGTCCCACCCTCCCAGTTGCAGATGAGCTCTTTGAGATCCCAGGCCTCCAAGGCCCAAGACAAGTCCTCAAGGAAAAGCCACAAAAAAGGCCGATATCACAACCGCTCCCCCAAGCATCAATCTCATTCCCCGTCAGCCTCTCCATCTCCTGGGGGATTTTCATTGGCTGTGGCTGCACCGGTGAAGAAATGCTGTCCAGGTCTCTGTCTCCACCAGACCCATACTGATAGCACCTCTGCCCAATCCTCTGGGTGGACGGCCGTTGACCTGCAGGTCGTCGGCCCCTCCTTCATCATCATCGTTGATGACTCTTCCATCGAGGCCTGCCCCCTCTCCTTCCAGAACAACAGGCTCCTCGGGTTCACTAGGCTTAATAAGCGGGTCGTCAACACAAGTGCCGCTGACACCCCCACCAGTCGATGAACACTCTCAACTTGAATGAGATCCTGACAAAGTTTACTTCGGTGATTGTCCAGGCACTTAGGCCCTCCTCGCCAATGCCGTCGATGGCAGCTTCATTGTCGACACCTTCTCGGTGGCCTCAGTAAGCTCCCCGTGGGCCAGTGTTAGCACACCCAATGCCAGACCCAGATGCTGAAGAGGTCATTGTCGAAGAGTACAACCCAGACCTCATACTTCCTGAAGGAGGAGGAAGAGATCCTGCTTTCTGACAGATCTATAGCCTCTTCTGTCAGTGAAGACTCGGTGAAACATACACCCAGGTCTCCTCCTAAGGAAGAAGCAGTTGTCCTCAGTGATGAGCTTCCACACTTCAGAAGAGGATGCCACCAGAAAAGAACTGGTGGACTTCCTGGAGATTCCAGACTCCCAAAAAGATCATTCCTCCCATGCTGTCAGCTTTGAGGAATGCAGCTACGGCAGCCTGGCACAGACCAGATATGGTGCCAGTTATGCCCCGCAGGGTGGACAAACCTTATCATGCCCCCCAGGGTCTTCACTGTTGTGCTCCCGAGCCTGAGACAGACTCAGTCTTACTTTAGTTCCCTTCAGAGTATCTGGGTTTGCAGCTGATGTGCAGCAAAAAGTGCTTAATGCCCCCTCCAATGGCACCAAACTGTTTGGCCCTGATGTCCAGGACATCATTAATGATCTGCAAGCTTCGATCAGGGTCCTCAAGTCTGTCCACTCCCACTACCACATCCAACCAAAGGGCAGAAGACGGCCTCCTTTTCATAAAACAAACAATAGGCCTGGGTCAGCTCCCTGTCCTCAAGGAAAAGGCAAAGCCCAGGCTCCCTTGCCCACCCCTCCAGTGCTGGAGCAGCAGCCAAGCACCCCAGAAGTGAGGGACCAGCCCCTGCGGCTGGTTCCACCTCTGCCTGACTGCTTGCTGGACCCCTCCCCCCCCGGTCCAGGAGGCAGTGGTTGGAGGTCGGTTCTCCCTCCATCTGAATCAGTGGAGAACCATAACTTCGAATGCATGGGTTCTGCAGATCATGGAAAAGGGTTACACCTTGGAGCTCATTGAACAGCCTCCAGAAACCCCACCCCAGCCTTCCTGTTATCCCCGGCTCACCTGTCTGTTCTCCAGGAGGAAGTGCAGTCCTTTCTGCACAAGAAGGCCATTGAGCCAGTGTCCAGGCATCAGAGAAACAAGGGGTTTTATTCCAGGATTTTCCTGGTCCCCAAAAAGACTGGAGATCTGAGGCCTATTCTGGATCTAAAGGACCTCAATCTGTGTCTAGTACAAGAAGTTCCAGATGGTAACTTTGCCAGGCATGATGTCCCTTCTCAAGACAGGGACTGGCTCTCTTCACTGGACATGCAGGATGCTTACCTGCACACCTTGGTCTTTCTTCCTCATAGGAAGTTTCTCTGTTTCACCTTTCAGGGCGAGCATTATCGGTTCAAAGTGTTGCCTTTTGACTCGTTCTCTGCACCATGGGTCTTTACCAAGTGCTTAGCAGCAGATGCAGCAGCTCTCAGAAGGGAGGGACTGTATGTCTTCCCTTATCTGGACGAATGGCTCTTGAAGGCCCTGTCCAGGGAACAGCTTCTGCTAACTCTGGAGAGAATTCTTCAACTTTTTTCACTCCCTGGGCATCACTGTCAATCAGCCAAAGTCGGTTCCGATATCATCCCAAAGGTTGCTGTACGTAGGGGCAGTTCTGGACTTCGTGCAGGGGAAGGCCTTCAGCCCCAAAACAGGGCAGAGTGCCTCATAGCTCAAGCTCAGGAAGTCATCCACAGTCGCTGCATTCCTGCCAAGGTATACCTCAGATTGCTGGGCCTGATGGCAGCAGCCATTCCCACAGTTGTACTGGCCAGACTCCATATGCATATGTAACCCCCCTGTTACCACGGGTTACTAGAATTCCAGTAAGACCTAGTGGTAGGCAGGGAAGGCAGCTTCTGAAACTCCAGTTAAATGGACTTCACACTGTCTCACTCTGTTCTCAGTTTCAGCTGAGCCTGGGGGATGACATCACCATAGAACTATCGCAGCTGCATGAGCCACATTGGATTCTGCAGAGGGGAGTTAGATTAGAATGTTGGGAGTTTTGAACAGTTAGTTGGAGTTGGAGATTGTTGTGTGAGGAGCACAGCAGTTCTGCGCACAGACTCTTGGAGCCTCAGCTCTGAAACAGAGCAACTTATAGGGAAAGGTGTGTGTTTCCGCCTAAAGAGGGACACAGTAAGCTGTTCTTTCAAGTGGTGGAGACCGCTGATACGGGTCTCTGTGCCCCAGAAGATGGCCGCCGGGCTGGGCGTGCTGTCGGTTGTTGCATAAACCCCGTAGGGGTTTTTATTTCTTTAATTTGCTAAATTGCTTTCTTTTTTTAGTTTATTTAACTTTGTTTAATTGGCTTGTAGCTGCATGTTATTTTTTAAGTTTTCCGGCGTTTTACTTATTCCGACTGCCTTTTCTGTTTGGATTCCTACTGGGACTACTGCATATGCTATCTGTTGGAGGATAGCTTGGATGATATTTGATCCAAGACAGTTTTTCTTTCTGAAGCTCTCTCTGCAGGATTTTGAAAGCTGACTGAGGTTTTATTCTGCGGCGGAGAGTGTTGCCGACCGGTGGAGTGGAATCCTGTGTGTATTTGCCAGAGTTGCTCAGCAATACCGTGTTGTTCGTCTCCTCGGTTGTGGCGTCCTGTCCTGCCATTTGCCTTTTGCCGTTTAGACGCAGGACTTTCTTGTTCTACTTTGCGGCGGAGAGTGCTGCCGACCGGCTGCGGAGTGGCATTCTGTGTGTGCCTGCCGGAGCTGCTCAGCAACACCATGCTGTTAGTCTTCTCGGTCATGGCGTCTTGTTTTGCCGCTTGCTTCTTGCTGTTTGAACACAGGACTTTCTCGGTCTGCCTTGGAGCGTGAAGTCTTCTTTGACTGTTGTGGAAATCTGGAGGAGAGACTGTGTTCGAACAGAGATCGGAGGGGAGCAGGTTGCCAGAGTAATACCGGTTGGTGGACTCCATAGATCTGGATATATCAGCGGCAGGATTTAGAATTTTCAGATTGGGCCAGTGGTGGTGACCTGGATCTCTGATGCTGACAAATTTAATAATCCTTTCGGAACTAAGTTATTGGGTGAAGTTTGTGACCCTAAACTCAAATGTACTGGTAGGAGCTGGAGGTCTAACACAACTTATTGTTGTTGTTGAATTGGTGATTCTGACCCTGTGAGGGGCCTGTCTGCTGAAGTCAATAGCTACTGGGGGACAGGGGCTTGCTAGCCTTTTAGCCGGCAGTAGGGCTGTTGTTCTCTGGGTTTTTTCAGGGGTCGACTGGTGGGAAGGTCCCGGTGGAAGGCCCATAGTAGTGGTTGTTGGCATTGGCAGTGTTAGTTTCCCTCCTGGGTTTTTTGGGGCCCCGCTCCTGTACTAATCTAATCATTGTGGAAGTAACACTTTTTTACAAATTTCACTACTTAATTTTGTCCGACTATAAATTCCATGAAGGCAGTGACAGTGCTGTGCTGTTCTAGTCTCCCCTTACAGTGAGAGGGTCTGGGAGCTGATTAGCTTTTATGGACATTGAGAAGTGATCTCTCTCTCCTACAACTGATTTTGCTCAATATTTGTCTGACTACAAGCTTTTTGAAGGCAGTGAGAGTGCCGTTCTGTCTTAGTCTCCATCACAGTGAAAGGGCTTGGGCGCTGATTAACTGTTTATGGACATTATAGTAGAGACATTATTCTTGTTTTAATTCTTTTTCTTTTGGGGTTTTAAGTGTGTAAATTTTGTGTGGGGATGTGCTGGGGACTTATTTGGACGGTCAGGCATTATTCCCCCCCCCAACTTATGGACCTCCGCCCTTTTAACTGCCCCCCACTGTCCCCAGAGGTATATAGATGTTGTAGGGCTCTAGGGATTGTGAGGAGGAAGAAGGTGGGGGCCCAACTTGGAGGGGGAATGGATGGGAGTCGACGGATTGGGACAGTGAGGACAAGAAGACGCCCTGGGGCGAAATGGGTTCAGGAGAGAGGTTTACCTTGCCTGATTCCCATACCCAAGGGCTCTGCTTCTAGCAGGCAGGTAGCTCGGTCTTCACTGGCAACTCATCCAACTCGGACGGTGTTATGTAATGCCAGGCCCATTAAAAAAAAAGACTGCTATAATAGCTGACCTGGCATGCATCACCAAGACCTGGCTGGATGAAAATGCTCGCCCTGTTTTGGCTTCAGCTATACCAGTCGGGTACTCGGTGATACACCGTCCGAGACTGGATCGCAGAGGTGAGGGGGGTGGCAATTTGTTTTAGGACGGAACTGAATCTGATGGAGATAGCAGTGGGAGTTACCAAATCTTTTGAATGTATCCTGGGTGAGGGTGTGGGGTACAGGATTCTTCTCATTTACCGTCCACCAGGTAATGGGAATGTTTCCTGCGAGAAGTCACAGAGTTCATTGTCGACATGACATTGGGATCCTCCAGAGTGCTGATCCTGGGGGATTTCAATGCCTGGGTCGACGATGAACTCTCGCAGTTTGGTTCTGACTTCCTCCAGCTAATGAATTCGCTGGGCTTCACACAGGTTATTTCCCCCCTACCCATACAGATGGTCATTAATTGGATTTGGTGTTCCTCCTGGGGATGGAGATATCCAACTTGGTGGTGAAGCCAGTTGGATGGTCTGACCATCACACCATCGGGTACAGTTTCCTTACCCCCGGTAGGTCGATCTCCACGGAGATGGTCAGGTACCGCCCTTTGAGGGGTGTTACCCCAGAAGACCTAATGGCGGTGCTGGATCTATCGAGTTTGCCTAGTGAATGTAGGGATCTGGGGGACCTGGTTCTTGCCTATAATAAGGCGGTAGTAGGGGCCCTGGATTCCATTGCTCCTGAACGTGTTCAACCCCTCACCCTTCGCCCAAAATCTCCTTGGTTTGATGAGACTTTGAGGGAGTTGAGGAGAGTGGGAAGAAGGCTTGAGAGATGTTGGCGGAAATTGGGCCTGGAGTGTAACAGGCTTAATTTGATGGACCACTATCGTGTCTATCAATCAGCAATTACCCGTAAGAAGGCAGAATTCCTGTCCAGGGAAATTGCTGCTGCACAGAATCAACCAGCCCAGCTCTTTCGGACCGTGGACAGACTGTGCAATCCACTCTGCCTTCAGCCCGAGAGAGCATTTTCACAGGAATACTGCGAGGAGTTTGCTCGATTCTTTGCAGATAAGGTTGCCACAATCAGGTCCGATCTCCTTTTAACTCTCTCAAATGGGAGTTGTAGTGGTTGGCAGGAGATGTCGGACACCCAGTTTGTGTGGTCTGACTTTGACCGACCCACAATCAATGACATAGTGATGATCGTCCAATCACTGCGACCAACCAACTGTAGTTTGGATCCAGGCCCCACCTGCCTCTTAGTAGGATGTATGGATAAAATCGGCCCGATCCTTGCTGAGATAATCTGGTTGTCATTGGAGAAGGGATTTTCTTGACCCCTTGAAGGAAGCCATGATTAGGCCCCTTCTAAAAAAATCCTCCTTAGACCCGGAGTGTCTGGCTAACTACAGACCTGTCTCTAACCTGCCTTTTGTAGGCAAGGTTATTGAGAAGGTGGTTGCGTTGCAGTTGGACGATCATTTGACCAGCCACAATGTCTATGATTCTCTCCAGTCAGGATTTAGGAAAAGACATAGTACTGAGACAGCCCTTGCTAGAGTACTAAATGACCTCCTAATAGCGAGAGATCGAAAGACTCGTTCCATCTTGGTCCTTCTGGATCTCTCTGCGGCATTTGATACCGTTGATCATGGGGTTCTTTTAGAGCGCCTGCGGGTTATCTGGTTTAGTCCTCAGTTGGTTTTGATCATTCCTAGAGGGTAGGACTCAGAGGGTGGTGTCTGGGATTTGTTCCTCGACATCACTCCCCCTATCCTCTGGGGTCCCGCAGGGCTCTATTTTAGCACCCATGTTATTTGCGGTCTATATGCTGCCATTGGGAGTGATCATTAGGCAGTACGGCTTAAGTTTTCACTGCTATGCAGATGATACTCAGCTGTACATGTCCTTTGTGCCTGACCAAGGTGATGCTGTCTCGGTCTTTAATAACTGTCTTACCGAGATTCAGGACTGGATGACTGTGAGTTGGTTGCGGTTAAACCCAGAAAAAAACTGAGGTGTTGGTGGTGGACCCAGGCCGTCGAGGGGCAGGTTCGTTGACTGGGTCACCCTCAGGTCTTTGGCTTGGGGGGACCCAGCTGACGACCTCAGACCGGGTGCGGAACTTGGGCATTATATTTAACGATTGTCTGACCCTCAAACATCAGGTGTCAGCTGTTGTCAAGACCTCATTTTACCATCTGAGGAATATAGCCCGAGTGAAGCATCTGGTTCCCGTTGATGACCTTCCAACACTGGTCCACGCCTTCATTACCTCCCGCTTGGACCACTGCAACTCCCTGTACCTAGGGCTACCGGGGGTGGATATTCGCCATCTGCAGCTGGTGCAGAATGTGGCGGCCAGGCTTTTTGACTGATACATCAAGGGCCAGTCATATAACGCCTGTCCTCCGTGGACTGCACTGGCTGCCGATTCAATGGCAAATCACCTTCAAGGTCGGTTTGCTGACCTATAAGGCCCTACACGATCAAGGACCTAGTTAGCTGCAAGATCTCCTATGTCCTTACTGTCCTTCCCGTCGGCTCCGATCCACCAATGAGGGATTGCTAGAGATTCCCAGGGTTCGTTTAAAGACATCTGGGGCAAGATCATTTAGTTTTATGGCTCCAACCCTGTGGAATTCTCCACCTCATTGGGTGAGAGAGTGCCTGACTGTCCAAAGCTTTAAATCAGCTTTGAAAACATATTTGTTTAACCTGGCATATCCGGATTTTTAAACATATTTATGGATTGTTCTTAAGATTTTAAGTTTTATGTATTGATTTGTTGTAAAAGCGCCTTGGTTTTGGAAAGGCGCTTTTTAGAAATAAAGTATTCATTGATTCTTTCATTCATCCCTAAGGGGATGGGGGTGGAAGGCTTGCCTGCTATTCCAGGGGCAACCCCCTGGCTACTGCTACAGAAGAAGCTGCCTTATTGTTTCCATGTGTGTGGGGTAAAAGAAGATTTCAAGATTCACCTGTGGAGCACCTGCAACCAAAGGGGCGAGTTCTGCTCTTTCCAAAGGGCCCATGTGTTCACCTGAACTGTGTTAAAGTGGGGATTGGACTGCTGAAGTAGTGGGAGGCCTAGAGTAATAGGCTTAGCCAAAAGTAAAAGTATGTTCAAGTTCAGCACAAGGAGAAAGTCAAGACATGTAGAGGAGATGTGATACACATCTACCCTGTAATCTACATTACCAAGCTTTCAAAAAGAGTTGTTTAATGTCCAGAGAAATGGCCGGGTATGGATTGTGGGAGCTGGAGGTGGGAGACCCCCATCTTTAGTAACCAGGTCCACCTCTACGGATTTGTTCTGTGGATTTCTACTTTGCCTCATGCACTTGGTCAGTGATGAGGGAAGCACCCAGACGTGGGATTGGAAGGAAAATTTCCCTTAAGGAGTTGAAGGCTCTAAGGTGGTTTGGGGAGACACCAACAGAAAATGTGTTCACTGCCATATGGACTGCGATCAAGTGGCCAGCGGGGGAGCCAGGCCAGGAAAAACCCAAGTAGTGTACAAGTCAGACTGTGTACCCAAAGCTGCGTGCAAGTCTGGGCTGTGTGCCTGGTGGGTTCAGAGCCTGAGGGCTGAAATAGTGAAGAAGAGTTCTGTTGCTCTTATCTGCATTACCAGGAATGTAGCCCCGTGGGGGTTCGTCTATGCTTTGTTTGTTCAGTTTGGATGAGAATAAAAGCCACACTTTAGAATCCCATTCCTGGTATTGGACATTACAGTTATTGCTTCCTGTGTTCCGATTTACTTGGGGCACCTGTGCGGAGTAGCCAAACCTAGGCCCCCTGTGCCAAGTAACCTAGTCCTCCCCGAACCCAGTCCCCACCAGGTACTGCTGTCAGCTTCAACAGCATACCACCTGTCGTTTTGCAAAAAGGCAGGGGTGAGGGCCTTACACATATACTCTAGTGGATCCTCCGGGTACAGTGGGACCAGCACATGGATGAGTTAGACCAACCAGTCCTGGTGTCTTCTCCAGTACGCAAGGTACTGCAGTGGTGGATGGAGCCCCTGAATCTGCTTCAAGGTGTGCCATTCCGGATCTCCTCACCACACCAAATCCTAACCACAGATGCCTCGGGTCTGGGCTGGGGAGCACACCTGGGTCCCTTCCAAACCCAGGGCTCTTGCTCCCAGTGGGAACTCTCTCTGCATATCAGTGTCCTGGAAATGAGAGCGGCGCTATACGCCAGGTAGGCTTTTCAGGAACACCTCGCTCCGGGTCAGCTGCTGGTGCAATCAGACAATCTAAGCATAGTATACTACATCAACAAGCAGGGGGGGGGGAACTCATTCATACCCCCTATGCAGGGAGGCCATGAGAGTATGGTACTGGGCGTTAAATAATAGTCTGATGCTCTCTGCAGTCCACGTGCCAGGTGTATTAAACACTCTGGTGGACAGTCTCAGCAGGACTCTGTCCCGCATGCATGAATGGCAGCTTCTCTCATCAGTCACAGAAAACTTGTCTGATAGATGGGGTTGTCTGAAGCTGGACCTTTTTGCATTCCCACTCAATGCAAAACTGCCCAGTTTATGCTCGCTAGATCCAGGGCCTGGAGTTTTTTGGCAAGACACACTGTCCCTCTCTTGGAGCAAGAGGTTTCTTTATGCATTCCCTCCATTTCCTCTGATCCAGAGGGTACTAATCAAGTTGCAGATGGAAGGGGACAGCATGATCCTAGTAGTTCCATTCTGGCCTCTACAGATTTGGTTCCATCTGCTTCAGCAGATGGCAGAGGAACCTCTGGTCCCTCTCCCCCTTTGCAGGAATCTGCTGACCCAGGCTCAGAGGACCCTGATCCATCCCAATCTCAGATCCCTCCATCTGCATGCATGGCTCCCAAGGACGTAGCCATCACCAGAGGTTTGGGGTCTCTAACAGGGTGGCAGATGTCCTAGTGGCCGACCGCAAGCCTTCCAGTCATGCCACATATGCCATGAAGTGGAAACAGTTTGCCATCTGGGCTGCCATGCATAGCTTAGACCCTTTCACCTGCTCGGTGAATCATATCCTGGACTACCTGATCTCACGCTCCAACTCAGGTCTCCAGTACTCCTCCCGCAAGGTCCACATTTCGACTACTTCTGCATTTCATGAGCCTGCAAGTGACTGCACGATTGCCCAGCTGGATGTCTCGCGTACCTTTCTAAGGGGCATCCTGCATTTGAAACCCCCAATCCATTCTCCTGTCCCAGCCTGGGACTTGAATTTTGATTTTGAAAAACTGACCCTGTCTCCTTTTGCCAATTGTGACTTGCAATTTGCGCTTTCTTTCTTGGAAAGTGTTGTTTTTAGTTGCAATTACTTCTGCTCGAAGAATTTCAGAGCAGATTTTTACCTTTTACAGTAACGCCCACTCCAAAAGTACAAGAGTCCTTACCTGACCCCAAGTTGACACGAAAGAAGCAACCTTCATTGTGAGATGCATGAGAGATGTCTCCTTGAGAGGCTCAAAAAGAGCCTTGGTCAAAGCTCTGAGAATCAGATTAAGACTCCAAGGTGGTATCGTTGTTTGGAAGGCGTTTTAATGTTGCTGCCCTTAGAAACCTCCTGATATGGGTATGTGAACCCAATGATTCGCCTGAATCCACCAACAAGAGCGCCCCGAGCATGAAAACCTGAACCCTTAAGGTGGCTGGTGGCAGACCTTTATCAAACCCATCTTGAAGGAACTGCAGCAGTACAGGCAATGATACTGGCTTCTTCTGTATGTGTCTGGATTGAAGCCAGAACAAGAATTTCCTCCAAATTCTGTAAAATACTTTAGAGAAAGAGAGGTGACGTGAGTTCTCCATCAATTCAATAACAGGAGCTGTGTAGCTTAGCTCTTTGAAAGTTTCCCACTCAATCTCCAGGCCTAGAGGGAGAGGTTGCTCAGACTGGGGTGCAGTACCGGATCCTGATGGAGAAGGTCCAGGCTGATCTGGAAGGTTAGAGGCAGTCGCCTTCAAAGATGAATGAGAAGAAGGAACCATGGGTGATGAGGCCATCTGGGACAGACTAGAATCATTTCTGCCTGGTCCAGAGCCACTTTGTGGAGGACTCTGGATAGAAGCGGTATTGGAGGAAAGGCATACAGGAGACCGAACTGACCCCAGTCTAGGGAGAAGGTGTCCTAAGCCACCGCTAGTTCATCCTTGGCCAGAACAAAACAATGGAACATTATTCCTGTAAATGTTCATCAAGCATGTTCATACTCGGCATTCAAAAAACAATTAACAAATTATCTGTTTTCCACTGTAGTATATACGTTACTAAATCCTTGCTTGTTCAAGCAAATGGTCTTTTTATTATACAAAACTGTAAATGTACTAGTGTTAACAGTATGGTGTTTTAATTTTGTTGTATGTACCCACGCTGTGCCTGTAAACAGACCTTTTTGTCCAGTGTACCTCCAACTCCCACAACAGTTTTCCCTGCACTCCAAATAATTAAAGTGAGACCCACCATAAAAGGAATTCAGATAAGCAACTTCTCTCATTACGAAAGGAAACACTTAATACAGTGATAGTAGCTGATTAATCATTTTTAATTATGCTGGTTCTTTAGATACAAGATATACATTATTGAACAAACTAAGAGAGGCACTCGAAGGAAGGAAGAAACAAACTTACAACTTCAGTGTAGCTAATGCTTCATTTAATGGAGACCATGAGAATGCTGACTGGCAGTCCCAGTGCTTCAAATGGAGATCTTCATAAGCGGGCATGTCAGACTGGATACAAACCACCTTTTTCACATGACATCTTAAAGTGACAGTGTGCTGTTAGTAGACATTTTTGTGATTAAAAATAGTGCCAAAAATATAAAAGGGAAAACACAACATTGTGATCTGCAAAAGAGAACCTACTAAAGGACAGGACACTGATGCTACATTTTATCCAGTATCGATCAATGGATTCCAAATGCAAAAATCTAGCTTCTGATACCAGGAAACTGAATATTTTAAGTCACTCATGCCCAAAAGCCTGGTTTGCCTGTTTATGATTTTTCAAAGTGTATCATCTTCACTCTATAAGGAATAACCCACGACAGACTGTGGATCTCTCAGGGATCAATGTTTGGCGAGGGAGGGCACGAGGCCAAAGGCTGAGTAGTTCCAACCAACCAGCCATGCATTAATCCCTGAGAGACCAACGCTCTGGAGTGGGTTAATCCTCTTGTAACATGGGGAAGAGAAAGGGTTCAGCACTCTTTTTATATGTTTCCCCTTCCTCATGATACATTTGAGTAAAAGTAATTTTTTTGGGGGGTGTTATTTATTTATCCTCCTGTGGCCGCCTCACTGCACCCCAGCTGTTCTCTCGCATTCTGTCAGCTGGGATCCGGCCACCGTCTGTCTCACCCAGGACTGCTGACACCCTGTAGCCCCTGTGGCTTATGCCCCACAGCAGGGTGGCAGGGAGCCCAACTCCCCACCCATAACGGATCCAGCTTGGGTGCCAGCGTCCCGACGAACACTCACGGACAGCCATCAAGCCACAGGAGGCACCACTTTTCCCTGTTCCGAGATTCTCAAGTCGGTGGGCGTGCAATGATGCCAGCAGTCATGAGCATGCACACGTCCGCACGCGCCCCCATCCAGGCATCTGCCCCCGACTCCTCCCACGAGTATGGCGTGTGTCTCCGCCCCTCAGCTTCCGCCAGGGGGAAGTCGGGCACCACTGTTGTGGACCCCCCCTCCCCGGAGAGGGAGAGCAGTCCTTCGGATGCTCAATCCCTCGCCTCCCCTGCCAGCCCCTGGCGACCCGTGCTCACTCCCGAACCTGGGTCGTTGGCGTGGTGCTGCGACCAGCACCTCTGCCCTCAGTGCCACCGGGCCAGCACAAAAGTAATTTTAAAGTGCAAAATTACAAAGATTCTGGAAGGATATTAAGATTCCTACCATGGGGAAGAGAAAGGGGGTAGCACCTGACTGGAGAAACTACGTGCAGAACTTTTTTTATACTGTGACTGCAACGGTGAACAATTACTGATTACATGGAGATGTGATCAACATTTCAGAATATGTGCTCATTTTAACTGACTTAGTTTTGTAAACTGTGGAATCATCTCAGTTTTTCTACTATGTTTGATGTTTGGGATTTGGCTGCTGCGCATTATGGGAAATGCATATACTTAAATGCAGAGGATATGTGAGATCTGGTAGTTGTTACTGCAAATCCCTTGCCAACTAACAGATGGTAGTATGTGGAGGCTTACATCTTTTTTATCTATGAATTTTACAACCAACATTGCACATTAATTACGTTGCCCCCTTTCAACTGATTACATGAAATTTAGAAAGCACAGCCTGTGTGTCAGGAACTCTTGATCCTGTAAATTCCATGTAGATCGGTTCAGGGGAGGCAAAGTTACAGAGGTGCAAAAAAAATGCAACAGTTTCAGTTTTTGAAAATGTTAAGCCTTTTTTTGCCACCTGATAACTAAAAAAATAGGGGACTTTGAAACTTGAAACTTTCCGGTTTGATTGAGATTGGTCCAAGGTGTGTGCTTTTGTGGTTTTTAGATCCCACTGTTTAAGTAGTTTTTTTTAATATTTTAAGAAAGACATAGAGGCAATCTAGAAAATCATATGTGGACTACATTACTGTGTAGTTACTGAAAAGGTATGTGTTTCTGAGCCAATAGACCGAGTTAAAAAAAAAACAAACAAAAAAAACACATTATATATATATATGTTTTCAAGCTACTTACGACAGATTTACCAGAAATTTCACTTAAGCATATCTGTTCTTGTTTGACAGCCATATGTTGGCCGGACGTGAATTGCAGGCTAAGACTGAATGGTACTACTGCAACGGTAAGAGGTTCTTGTGAGAGGGGGAAGACAATGTCAGCGGACACAACCATACATTAATTGAGGATTAATGCATGGTCAACTGATACACGTTGACCAATCCTGTGCAACCCTTTGTCTTCCCCATGTTACAAGTATTTTTGTTTTACTAGTATAGAACGCTTCCTTGTATATATTTTGTATCTATTTTGCATTGTACCCCTACTCGCTTTTCCCCAGGTTGCACCTGGAAACACACTTCGGCTCAATGTGCCTCTCCCGGTCACCAAACTTCAAATAAATAAATAAATAACTATCTAGAGGAGAACACTTCATTTGGCAAGTGCCTAACAGGATTACTGAAAATGTATAATAGCTTATGGCTAGGAAACCTCTTGAAAAAAACAAGATAAAGCAAACCATCACAGGTGTTCAGCTGCACAGCCAAAAACCATATCCAAGTGAACATTTTATTAGTCAACAAATATTTAACCTATCATAATATCTTAAGAAATATATATATTAGGAAAAAAAAACATGAATTTCCAGTAATAATCTTTAATGTACATACAAATGGTGTTTATCACAGAACAGGGATTTAAATTCCTCTGGATTTTTCATCCCACTATTCCCGTATTTTACGTATTACCCAGGGTGCATAAGAAGCTGCAGCACCCCCTAGGTCACCAAACAGTCTCTGGTGTGGGGTCTCTCATGGATGTGCCCAAATCTATAGACTTCTTCCTCTAGGAGAAGATTTTTGAAGTTGAGGTCCCACCTCAGCGGCATGGGTTACATTTTAAAAAAGTCAAGCAAGCTCATTTGAACTTCCACCTTGAGCTCATCGGGGCTCAAGGTGAAGATGAGGACCAGCCCAGCTCTCCTGAGCTGGAAAAATAATAGTTATACAAGCGCTGCTCCTCAGAGACCAATCTAGGACTCAAGCCCCCTTTTCTGCTTTGGAGATGTTGCTCGAGCTCACCGGAGCTCCAACAAAAGAAGGAACTGTGCCAGTCAGGTCCTGCCTGACTAGACTGAGAGATCTAAATTTGAAAAATTCCTGCCTTCCCTTCCCCTCTTCCGCAACTTTTTAAATGGACCGTAGCTCTGCCCTGAATGGCTAGGATTGGTGGCCACAGTGACTGGAGGCAAAACTTAACATGGAAGGGGGGAAAGCTGCTACTGTTTTCTCAGCTCATTACTATGCTCTTATACAGTAGAACTTATTTTTCCCTCTGCTCCCAGGGTATAATTTATTAATCTTTTTTTTTTATTTTATTTTTTATTTAGTTGTTTAACCAGGTATAGCACACTAAGCTGAAAGCTTTTTTACAGGAGCGACCTGGGAGCACAAGGAGGTTAAGTGACTTGCTCAGGGTCACACAGTATGCAAGTGGAATCTGTGGGATTCAAACCCAGGTCTGGTCTGCTGGATGTCACCAGAGTTGCAGCTCAGAGCCTCACACCACTGCGCTATACTGCCTCCTTCCAATCTAGTTGGAACAGAACCTCCATTACTAATGTAAAGAGGAGCACAAGCCATCTCTTGGTAATCTTTAGGGTCATAAACCTTAAACTTGCCACAAGTGTCCTGTACACACTCAAGGGGCTGTCACTAACAACCCAGTTCACTTGTCATGCTTCTCTACCTCTTGTGTTTGCCCTAATAATTGTAGCCTATAATCTTCTCCTATTAAGCTTTTTTTATATTTACTTTATTATCAATTCACAAACTGAATAAATGACATCCTTGAATTAGTAACATTTTTTTTTCTCTTTTAACAATTATATGCTAAAGTAAACACAATTCCAACTCAATTAATCATGTTCATGTACATACAGTTATTTCTATAAAATCAACATAAATTACTGATAAATAATACCTAGGCATACAGTCTAAATTAAATATTAAGTTGGTTGTATGAGGTTTACAACTGTTTATGTGGGTGTTATCTCCCTTATTGGGACTTTCCTGAAATTTTACTTAGTTTTATTTTATTCTATTCTTATTACATTAAGTTCTTAAACTACTAATACATAGTTAAACTATAAACGGTGATGAGGGTGTGCTTTCCGGAGAGGGCTACTTAATTTATTTTGTTTGCTCCAACTTCATTTTCTATTGAATAGTCTGTTTGGTAAAACTATCTGCTTTCTCTTTTACTAAACACCTCAACTCCCCCATGAGTTTTATTGCTTCAAGAGGGCCCACCTCGTCCATCTTCTCTGGCCTCTCTCAATGGCATCTTTTAACTGGTATGTTAGTTCTTCCACACGCTGTATATCATTGATAATCTGGAACCACTCCTTTACAGCAGGTGGAGTGGGCTGTAACCAGTTCCTGGTTATCGCTTTGTTGTATGCTACTATACGTATATACCACAGGTAGAGAGTGTCCTTCCCCTTCAAGCCCTCCAGTGGGAGTCCCAAAATTAAGTTTTGCATTAGTAATGGGGTAGATACCTGATACAGGGTGTTAATCCTCTCTCCTATCTCCTTTCTAAACTGTTCTAACTTAGAACAAGCAAAGAAAATATGTGTAGGGGTTGCTTTCTGTTCTCCACATTGACGCCAGCAATTAGCCGAGCCAATGGGAGAATATTTAGCCACTTTGTCAGGAATTATGAAAAATCGTACTCTGACCTTCCACATATATTCTTGCCAGAGGGGTGACATAGTTACCCTTGATGTGGAATGCCAAAGCCCATCCCACTTTGGGAAGGCTAGATGAAATTTTGCCTCTCCCTCCCATTTTGCCTGCAGAAAATGAGTCACCTCCTCTCCTTGCATGTTTAGATATTGGTATATCTTGGTAATTGCGCCTTTTGCATTTGCCAATGAGAAGAGATCACCCACATATATCTTTGACTCCGTCTTAGCAACTTCCTCTTTGCCCCAGAGTTTGTGTTGTACATAAGCATCCATTTGTAAATAATACATTTTCTCCCCAGTTGTCCATCCCCATCTCTGAGCACATTCTGAGAACAAGAGCATCACATTCCCCCTTAGTAACTGTATAGTTGCCCTGAATCCCCTGGTTATCTGCTTCTTGTACGATACATCATCCCTGCCTGGCTTGAAATCCTTATCTACATTAAGCCACCTCACCCTCCACATCTCTCTGTGGACCTGGGTATGCCTGCAATAAGTTCCAAGCATTAAGAGCTGTTCCTATAGGGGTGCTATCTTTCAGTTCTTGTGGTCTTTCTGCTAGGAACAGACTAATCTGTATATGAAGTCTGGGCTATGTGCTCTTTCAATTTCCTGCCAGTGTGCATTTGCAGGAGTCTGTGACCAAAACAAAACCCATCTGACTTGTCCGGCTATCCAGTAATCTTTGAGATTAGGGACTGCTCTCCCGCCCTTTTGTTTAGTAGCTAGTAACACAGTTCTTCGAACTCTAGGTCTGCGGTTATTCCAAATGAATTTAAATTATATTTTGTTCTGTTGTTCTTGAAACCATTTCCGTGTAGGGGTGACTGGAACACACTGAAATAAATATAAGAGGCACGGAACAAGGTTCATTTTTACGGCCTGGATCCTAACATACATTAGCAGAGGAAGAAGTGAGCATCTCTTCATATCTAATTGGAGTTGCTGGACTATAGGCTTATAACTATCTAAATATAGATAGGTATTTGACGTCCTTATGGTCACCACCAGGTACTTTAGGGTATTAGGACCCCATTTAATGCTATATTTTGTTATAAGGTGTTGTGAAGGACTATAGTTAAATGTTAGTATTTCAGTTTTATTGGTATTAAGAGCATAGCCTGATAGCTCTGAGGTTTTAATTTTCATCATGACTTGTACTAGTGAAGTCTCTGGGTCTGTCAAGTAGAACAGCACATCATCGGCATATAGTGCCACCTTGTGGACATTAGTCCCTATTGTAACTCCTCTTATTTCTGGGTCATTTCGAAGCCACTGTGCTAGTGGTTCTATATATAAGGAAAATAAGATGGGGGACAGGGAGTATCCCTGTTGGGTGCCTCTATTTAATTTAATTCTCTGGCATAGTGTGCCATTAGTGTGAATATAGACCTGCGAGTCTGTATATATAAGTTTTATTAATGTAATAAATTTAGCTGGAAAAGCAAACCTGGCAAGGACCTCATATAGGAAATTTCAACTTACTCAGTCAAACGCTTTTTTTGCGTCAAGGCTCATCAGAATTGCTGGTGTTTTTTGCTGATTAAGGTGGTCTATAATATGTATAGTGCATCTAACACTATCTGCTGCCCATCTATCTGCTATAAATCCAGTTTGGTCTTTATGTATTATGGGTTGGAATTAGGTTTTGGAGTCGTTTTGTTATAATAGAAGTCAGGATCTTATAGTCCACATGTAGAATCAAAATGGGCCGATATGATGCGCAATGAGTGGGGTCCCTGCCCGGATTTGGGGATGACTGTAATTATTGCCTGTCTCCAAGAGGGGGAAGGGATGATCCCTCTGTTATTATCTCCTGAAAAGAGGTTCTCATAATTGGGGCCAAGGTGGTTCAAAATTTCTTATAGAATTCCATGGGAAGTCCATCGCTCCCTGGTGATTTGCCTGTCATCCCGTCCTTTATGGCATTATTAATTTCAGACTCTGATATTGGGCTTAATAGTCGGGTCTTCCAGGAGTCTGAGACCTGGGGTAAATTAAGTTTCTTTAAAAATTCCCGTATCTCTTCTAAAGGGGGATCCTCCGGTCTGGCATACAGTTGTTCATAATATGTCTGGAACGCTTCCGCTATGTGTTATAATTTGGGACTTTTTATCCTAGTCTGGAGTGTACTACTTTTACTATGTGTGCCCTAGCTCTTTTCGCTCTTAAACGTACGGCCAGACGTCTAAGGACCCCTGGTCCACCTTCATAATAGCTTTGCCTTAGGTATCGAAGGTTGTATTCAATCTTAAAAACATCTAAAATATTGTTCAGTTCTTTTTTTTATATTTTATTAATTCTCTCTTTGTGCCAAATATCTTTCCTGTTGTTGTGTTTCTAGTACCTTTATCTGACTTTCCAGCATTTGCTGTTTCTCTCTTCTCTGTTTTTTCTTAGCTGAACAGGGCTCGAAATATAGCCTTTCCGTATTTCCATGGAAAGGTAGTTTTGCTGCAGGAAATGTTGATTTACAAGCTGCATTTCTGTCTGGAAATGTTATTCACGATCTTGACTGCGGGGGCAGCAAAGAGACTCTGAGCCAGGATTAACTTAGAAGCTCACTGAGTATGCTGGGGGCGGGGTGCTGGGAAGAAAAAAAAAAAGGCAGTTCAGAACAGCAGCCAGTACGGATTGTTGTTGAACTTTGGAAACAGGCACAGCGTGGCCAGCTGGGGAGGGTCCTTCATGGAGGAAAGTCAAAACACTGTCCCGCGTTTAAACAGACTAAAATTACTAATGGCAGGAACAGACCTTGTGAGCAGAAGTCACACACTGATAACAGACTGCTGTCTTTGTGCAGAACGCAATGTGACACCACTTTGGGGGTCGCACAGTGAGTATTGCTGTTGGCATGTACGATCTGGCTACACTGATTTCGTGTTTATGAACCATTTAACAGCAGGGTAAGTGTCTTCTGTTGTGGTGCAGAAGACCATGTATTTGAGAAAAGGCCACCGCTGGGGGAAAAACAAAACTCTGTCTAATTGGGAATAGAAACCGATCCTCGACAGAAGTGCCTGCTCTTAAGAGCAAAGATTCCTATGTTGTCAGTGAGGCAAAAATATAAGACACTGTTTTTGCCTACAAACACGAGGAAAAAAGCTGTTACCACAGTTAATGGGCATCTAAAAAAGAAAAACAAACAATCTAAGTCAGTGCCTGTTGAGACAGTTTGAAACTTGTCAGTCAAGAAATGATCAGCAGTGCCTGCCTGCCTTGTTCAGTCAGGGTATTGCACAGAATGGGAGGGGGGAGAACAGTGCCTAAACTCCTTATTCAGGGTGTAATATTGAATTTATAGATATCACTTGCCTGTGTCTGAAAAAAGATCACTCCTATCAGTCAAATACTCCACAATCAAAACATTAGGTCCCCTGTTTAAACAAAACATATTCTTTATTACTCAGTCAGGGTAAAAAGAAACAACACATCTCATTTGATTTTGGACCTGATAAAAGAAAAGAAAAAAACTAATGTTTCTCAATTGTGGTGAAAAGCACTGTTAATCATCAAAGTGTTTTTTGTTTGGTTTTAGTAATCTTTGTGTGGAAATGTAACATTTGCCCTGGAAATGCGTGCTGAGACACCCACATTTCCAAAGGAAATGTACCACAGAGAGCATTATTTCAAGCCCCGGCTGAAGCTACGGCCACTAGCTTTCCTCGGATCACTGCTTTCAGGGTGTCCCAAACTAAGCTTTTATTAGTCTCTCCAGTGTCATTGTCTTGTAAGGTCTGTGTAATTAACTGAGGAATTTGTTCCTGTACTTCTTTATCCTGAAGTAATGCCAGATTAAGTCTCCAAAATGTATTACGAGGGGGAAGGCCAAATCTACCTTGATCAACAATGGGGCATGGTCTGATAAAGTAAATGGTCCTATTTCACACTTTTGTATCCTAGAAACCACCTCTCCATTTACAAAAAAGTAGTCTAACCGTGAGTACATGTGATACGTTGTCGAATAGTGAATAAATCCTTTTGTGTGGCCCTCTGTAAGGGTCCAGGCATCCTGCAGGCCTAATCGTGCCAGTAAGGCTGCGATTTGTTCTTGTACTTTCTGGGTATTTTCGAGGTAGTATCTATTTTTTGGTTCAGGACCATATTCTAGTCTCCCCCAATTATGATCGCTCCCTCAGCTTTTTCAATTATTTTAAGTAAAAGCTGTCTGTAGGTGTCATATGGAGAGCCTGGGGGAACATATATTGATACCACTGTCAACAGACTACCATTTAAATTCCCGTTTATCAGGGCAAATCTGCCTTCTTTATCAGCCACCTGATCAAGTAATTCGAAGGGAGTGGTACATGGAATAAGTACTGCTACCCCTCTACATCTACACCCCAGTATGATGAGAAACAGGCCTCTGAAAAAACAACATTTTTTAGTTTCAAGTGTTCCTCATCCGATAGATGGGTTTCCTGCATTAAGATAAGGTCCGCTTTGTAACTTTTAATATGGTTCAATATTTTCTTTCTCCGGATTGGATTTGTTAATCCATTTACATTAAAACGATATAACTTTAACCCCCATTTGTCTCGTGACCATAGTCTGCCTGACAGTGGATCAGTCTGCACTCTCTACTCCTCTCCTCCTTCCAGCACACCATCATCTGAGTTGAACGTATACAGATACCTAAGTTCCATAGAAAACAAACTCGTGTAACTAAATTAGTAACCAAAACTAACATGAAACGTAACCAACTAAAACCTTTTACACTTCTTCCAAGGTAGGGGAACACTTTCGTTCCCTATCTCGGCAACAATGTTTCACAGAGGAGTAGTGTTAGACAGTAGAAAGTTGGAGGGGGGTCACTACCAGGATGGTAGCTGACAAGTATTACTTCCCAGCTAATCTCTGTCACAATTTAAAATCTCTACCACTGATATATCTTTTAAGTTGTCTCCAATTCTCCCTCCCCTCCCCCCAAGCGAGATTTGCAAGTGTCTTAGTGACCTTACTAAGCGTGGGCTTATTGCCTATAGTACTTATTGAAGACAACTGGTCTCCTCTGAATGACCCCCGCCTCCCCACTCCAAAACTGAAAGTCCATATTTTGGAGCTTAAGAGCATTGTACACAGCTTGCACAGGATGTGAGCAATAAAAGGCTAGTGGCAGCCTAGCCAGAATTACATTTTAACTGCTGCTAAGAAGTATGCATCTTGTCCATTTATGCTCTACTCAGAGAGCTAGTCCAGTGTTCTCTCCAATTTCCATGTTCCAGTTTAACTAAACATTTATATGTAAAATATAGAGAAAGCTTCTATCCCCTGCCACAGGGGCTTACCGACTATTCTAGTCATCGTTTTTCAAAAGAAGCTGCTTGGACTGAGGTTTCAGTACTTGAATAGGTTCCTACTGTAACTTCAGGAAGCTTGTCCTGATTGCAATTGTTGAGCTCGGGCCTGTTACAGCCTGCTTCGAACACTCGAGAGGCATTTCTGCATAGTGAGCATGTCCTTCAGCTTATCTGATCCCCTCTGAAGATATTCCCCCAGGCACCTTAAGTTCCTGTCTTCATTTCTTGTAGTGGTCTGCTGGTTATGTTCTAATGCAAATCCCCTCTAAGTGCCTCAGCAATGGCATCCGGAGTAGACTATAACTTGGTCCCCTCTTCCCAAAAAACTCTCATATTTGCTGGATATGGTGTCTGGAACCTGATTTTTTTTTTTTTTTTTTACAGTGAAGCGCTTTCATAGACGGTCTGTACCGCAGTCTCATCTTCTGGATTTCTGGTGGGTAATCCTGATCAAGGTATAATCTATTACCGTTGTATTTAATTTCTCCCATCTGCCAAGCTTGACAGAGTACCTCTTGCTTTGTAGCATAGTTTGAAAACTTCATCAGGATCTGACGGGGTCTGGCTGAGGGTTCCATGGGTTTGAGACAGAGTGTTCTATGGGCCCGCTCAATTTTGATGTGCAAGGTGGGTGGAAGGGCTAGGACATCTTGCAACAAGCCCTGCAAAAAATGGGCCAGGTTACTCTTCTCATTTCCCTCTGGCAACCCAGATAAACGGAGATTGTCTCTTCTGGATCTCGCCTCAAGGTCGACACATTTTGCCTGTAATTGGTCGACATAATCTAGTGCCATGTTTAGGGCCTCCGTATTTAAGGCTGAGCTGTTTTCTACATGAGTTACCCGGGTGTCCATCTCTTTAAGTGCCATGTCCATATCTGCTAATTTACAGTGCAATTTTTGAAATTCAGCCTTGTTTTCTTTATACATTTAAAGGATTTCTGCTAGGATAGTATCCAGTTGCACCTTATCCTTTGAGCCGGGCCCTGTGTGATGAGTAGAGGCCTGAGGAGCAGTCTCTGGTGGCAAGGGGCTCGCGTCCCGGTCATCCTGTAACAAACTATCTCGGGAGCCAACCAATGTTGTCTGCCCAAGCTCGTAAATACTTTTCAAATGCATCAGTTCCCCTTTGGAGGCATTCTGGTGGCTATTTTCAAGTTTTTAGCACGGAAAACAAAGTTGTTTTTTTTTTAACTCTCTTTTTATCCCAACGCCTCTTTCTACCCTCAGCTCTCTCCACTCAATTAGAGCTCTCAATGCTCCAAGCATTGCAACCTACCTGACTTCAAGGTCTGCCCTAAGTACCTCAGCTCGTCCCTTATTCCCTTGATATTTGGATTACCCCAGGCGTGAGGAAAGGTTCCCCTTACCTCCCCCTCCCCAAGTGTTCTCGGGAGGGCTTTGGCAACGGAGTCTGCCCTGATGTTGTCAGTGGTGGCACGCTTGCTGCTGGAGAGATCGTCACCTAGGAGAGGTGAAGGATTTTTCCTCCGATCCCTTGTATTACCCAATCCTGAGACGCTGGCGCAGAGAGTCAACGTGCAGATGCACGCTCTTCTCAAGCACCTAACAGCGCCCCCCCCCCTCAGGTAAGCGAAGCCACCATTCCTCTCGAAAGCTGGTGCATCCACCGGCTTTCTCAGGATGTCGGGCGCTATCTATATACCCCTGGTATCCCACCCTGAGGGAAAGCATCCGTTGGATGCTCCATCCCCTCCCCGACCGACCTCCGCCCGATCGGTCCGTTTCCCGAACCGGGCGCTAGCGTAGTGCGAGTGGCATCCAGCGCCTCAACCCTCAGTGCCACCGGGCTGGCTGAAAACTAAGTTTTTAAGGCTCTCGAGGGGGGAGCTCGAGTCTTGAGCTTGTTATGGAGCCGTAGTGGAACTGGAAGTCACTCTCCTATTAAGCTTAATGGTCACATTTCCCACCAAGGGATTAGCTTGCACTGTGAGTGCACAGTCCCACTGACCAGTCTTAGTGCCCTACAGTCTGGGGACTCATGATCTTGCCTGTTTTGTTAGGACACCCAACCTCCGTGTAGACTGGTGCTGTTAGGAATCCAACGAGATAACAGCGGTTTATAAAGTTAATGAACTCACACTGAATATTGTTGTATAACACAAGTATTATGAATCTGATATTCCTTGAATAGCCGAAGACAATTCTACTAGATACGTTTAGTTTTCTGTGCCAATAGGGGTGTCACTAGACCGAAGACCACAGCCAGTTGCTGGCGGGGTAGACTCTGCTGCTATAAGCTTATAGGCAAGGGCAGTTCATAATACCAAAGTGGCTTGGTCGGGACGTGAGGCAGAGTCCCCCTGTCACCATGCCAGTGTCTAGGACCAGCACTGTGCAAGTATGCCATACCCACGTAATGGATGGCCCCAGAGCCCCATAACCGCATTTTCGCGGGCACAATACCTCCAAAAAAATGCCACTCAGGAGCATAATCCTGGTAATTATGTACATATGCGCTATTAGTTGGGTGGATCAGCTCCTGAGCATGTGTGATGGTCACTGCCTGACCTGGGGACCTCAGGACTATCACTAACTTTATCTGCATGTCCATCCTGCAACGCACTCAGTGGACTCACTGTTGGTAATGCACAGGCTCACAAGAACGGGAACCTGTTACTTAATGTTCCATGGTATGAAAAGCAAAGAGTTTAGAATTACACTACTCAGAATACCAAAAGTACTAAGCCTAACCTCGGTACTACTGATACTAATGGCAGGAGATGTCGAGCCCAACCCTGGACCTCCTGTGGCAAACTTTAACATTGGTTCTCCTCATGACCCAAGCTGGGTCTCAACCAAGGACCTTAGGCTAGCCCACATGAATGTCCGCAGTCTACACCCCAAAATACATGAAATACAAGGCTGGGTAGATCTCTACAAACCAGACGTTTTGGTGATATGAGAGACGTGGCTAAAGCTCCACATCTTAAACTGTAAGATAGAACTCATTGACTGCAATATCTTCAGAAAGGATCAGGAGGAAAAAAAAAAGGTGGGGGTGCTCATGTATGTAAAGGACTCCCTGGAGGGATCCCTAGCCTCCCTTCCCCTCATCGGCTGCACTGAATGACAATCTATATTTATTAGGATTACCCATGGTCATGCCAAATATCTAACGATTGGGTGTCTATACAACCCTCCCAAGGTAACTCCATATATGCTAGAAGCACTAACCAAATTGCTAGCAGAAACCCCCCAGAAATGGTAATTCTAGAGGACTTTAACCTTAACTGGACCCCTGACACTGAGCAGGCTCCAAGAGCCACCCTCATGGACACCAACCTGTTCCAGGTCATCACTGAGACCACAAGGCATAATGCCAAATCAGGGAAGCATTCCACCCTAGATTGAGTAATGGCCTCCAACTCTCTAAATATCCAAGTGGTGGGCACTTTGGCGATCTCTCGAGCGACCACTCACCAATATTTTGCATCTGAAAAAAACGCATGCCCAAGGTACCTCCAAGAATCCTTACAGCAAGAATGTTTTCCAAATTCTCTGCAGAGGCCTTCCAGGAACACTTACTAAGTCTAGACAGGAGCCCCATCTGGCTTCTCCCTAACACAGATGAAGCACTGGAATATTTCCAAAATACCTTCATCTTGGCAGCCAACCTGCACACTCCTCTAAAGAAAACTTAGAGCCAAGGGGCACTGCTACAAACGGATAACACCTGAGCTAAAATCCATGATGATCAAGTGGGACAAGGCCTGGGTCAGGTACAGGGAGTCGGCCCAACCTGAAGACCAGATAACCTATAGGTCCCTAAGAAACAAATGCAAGCAAACAACAAAGGTGGCAAAGCAGGAGTACATTAAGAACCTACAGCAGACCAACTTAACTAACCCAAGGTCCTTCTGGACCCAAATCAATGCACTGATGAAGAGCAGTGGTTAAACCTCCCCCCCCCCGCCCCAGACCGATAGTCTACAATGACCAGACACTAAGGGAAGGCCAGGAGGCTGCCACTGCGTTCAATGGGTTCTTCACAGACAATGAAAACCATAAGGAGGGTCCCCGAAATGTTCTGAGCGGCCGGGCCCCGAGGAAACAGAATCCTCAGCACCCACAATTTCACTTGTGGATAGTACGACCCAAGGAAGTGCTTCCCTTACTTAACAACATCAAGGCAAAGGGATCCACTGGCCCAGATGGCCTGGACCCTAGACTGCTCAGGGCTGCTGCCCCTGCCATAACCTTACTCATTACATGTCTTATCAACAGGTCACTGTTGGAAGGTGTAGTACCTAACATATGGAAACAGGCATATGTGGTGCCCATCCACAAGTGAGACCTCAAGGAGCCCACAGGTAACTACAAGCCAATCTCCCTCTTATGCATACTAGCCAAGCTCCAAGAGCTGCTAGTCTACTACCAGCTCCCCCACTACCTGGAGGCAAACCAGCTGATGGCGAGCACCCAGCACAGATTCAGACAGATGCAATGGACTGACACTGTCCTCATCAGATTCTCCACTGATATTCTCAAGGCCCTCAATGATGGCACCCCAACAGGGGCCATATTCATAGATCTGACCAAGGCTTCAGACGTGGTGGACCACAACATATTGGTAAACAAACTGAGTCAATTTGGCCTTGATAAGCACTCATTAAACTGGTTCAGCAACTACCTGTCAAACCGATCCCAACAGGTCATGTGGAGAGGTGCCACATCCGAATCACTCCCCATCAAAGAGGGTGTACCGGCAGGGCTCTTATCCTGGGACTCCTCCTGTTTTCATTGTTCGTAGATGACCTAAACTTGCACTGCGAAGGCAGCTCTGTGGTCCTGTACACAGACGACGCCATACTCTACAAAACTTCAAACAGCACTGCGAACCTGGGTCACCAGCTACAGTCCAATTTCGCTCTTTTACAAAGCTGGTTATTAGATAACAGGCTAATTCTGAATGTCAAAAAAACAGAAGCTGTTATGTCTGGACTTCAAACCCTAGGCTCTGACAGAAGCTCCCTACTACCACTGGTCACTGCCTCAGACTCTCCCACGGAGGTAGTGAGGTCCTTCAAGTACCTAGGCCAAACTCTGAACTAAGGCTTCACACTGAAAACCCATGTGAATCAGATAAACTAAAACAATCCACCAAAAACCAGGTCTACTATATCGCCTGAACGAACAAATGGTACCTGAAACCAGGATTACCACAGCTCAAAGCATCCTTCTACCAACCTTAACCTATGCTGCTCCTGTATTACACTCAATTGCAAAGCAAGAGCAAACATTATATAATAAGATAGCATGATTTGCCACAATGTCTCGCACGAGGCAACATCATAGCGAAGTACTGGCCAACCTAAACTGGCCATCACTTAGTTGCAGGCTACAGTACCCTCTACTGTGCAATGCCTACAAATTCATTAATGACCACCCTTCAGTAATAAAGCTACCAACAGTCCCTATTTTCCCAGGACAGTCCCTGTTTTAGGCAGCATGTCCCAGTGTCCCCACAAGTTTAGCAAAATTTCACTTTTGTCCTGGTTTTTGCTTACTTGTCCTAGTTTTGTCCCATTTTTTTGGGGGGGGGGGGTTGCTAATCTGTGAGCAACAGTTATTTCAGCACCACTGTGGCACTGCTCGGGCTGGAGTCTGGACAGTAGTTTGCAACTTCAACCCCTGTGACTGTGCAGCACCGCAAGCATGTCAGTGGTAGCACAGTAAAGCATGATCCTTCCTGTTGGATTAGACTGGATAGTAATGCAAACAAGCACATGTGGACGTCTGCCTGCCAGCAGCTGAGAGGGACTCCAGACAGAGAAGAGACCAGCAGCAATGAACTAAGGTACCTGACCTGATCAGCTGTAGGGAAGTGTGTGAAAACAATCTGGTGTGGTGGTGGGAGTCACTGAAGTGAAGTTTGCTCAGCAAATGAGGTGAGTGTAAGCGCATTGGATGGGACTGTCAGGAGGAGCAATACATGCAACTCAAATGTCTGATCACAATTTAACGCAGGTTTGCTTCTAATGAACTTTCTGTACATCATGATTTGGAACTTGCAGCAGCAGAATGATATATTGTTTTAATCTGGAAGTTTGCTACTGGTGTTACTGTGGAATGGCATGGCCAGAGCAAGCAGCAAAATGTAATTGATTGTGTGCAGCATTGTCTGCGGCGGTGCCCGTGGGAATGACACAGTAGTGAGGGGGGGTCCATGGTCAGGACGGACTGTCCCAGTTTTTGCCCCCGGAAAGCTGGTAGCTTTATCCAGTAAGCCTTGTTGGCCTGCAGGCCCCCAGGCGCAGAGGTAGACAGCTCCACACCATGGGTAGAAATCTTCTGGAGGAACAAAGAGTTAGGATAATGGCTGGTAGCAAATCCTTCACCAATGCCACACCTGCACTCTGAAATAAGCTCCCCGCTCAACTGCAAGAAGCAAGTTCTCTGAAGGTCTTCAGTAAGGGTTCCAGAAGCACCTGCTGGGCAACAGCAAATGCTCCTGCAATTGAACAAATACCTAGACCCCCTAATCCTTACTGTTCTGTCGAATGCTCTTCTACAGTCAATAAACTGAGTTATTGTGTGCTGTCAATCATTGTTGTGCACTAATTCCACCTAGGACAGAAGCCTAGTCCTAATGTGATTGTATAAAGTTATTGTATTAAGTATTGTCTAACTGGAGACTGTTTCTCCCTGATGTGCAATGTCTTGTTTGTAAGCAGTTGTGGCCTACTGCTATACACTGTATCTGATAAATGTTTTCACTCTATGTAACTAATTCCGGGTCACCCCTGAAAAAGGGACCTTCGGGACTCAGTGGATCTACCAGGTTATCAAAAAATCAAATCAATCAATCAAATCTTTATTTATCCAGGCGAACATCGTTGAGCAAAGCTCATTTGCAAGATGGACCTGGTAAGGTCAAGGTTCAATTTACATGAAATATAACATTCAGAGTATACACAACTTTGAAAAGACAGCAAATGAAAGCAATACATCAAATCCTTGACACGGTACATTGATATGCTAGTAAACAAGAATATAATACATATATACAAGATTCATGAAGTAGCCAGCTTGCTAAGTAGGTAATGGGAGACACTTTAAGACTAGCACTTTTTGATGAAGGGTTAAATGTGTCAGAGATTTACTTAGATAATTTTAAACTCAGATGATGAGCTGTATGGACAGCTGGAAGATATATCTACAAGGAGTGGTTTGTAGTTGGCAGTACCGGCGGGAGCAGTGACAAGGGGGATGGGTAGGGTGCATACCGGGAGTTGTGGCCAGGGGTAGGGAAAAAGGGTGGGAGGGACGGAATGAAATAAATAAATAAATTTGGCAGGGTGACTATTACTGGTTTACACTATGAAAAGGGCCTTATGGCCAATAAGATGTTTCTTGAAAGGAGCACTATGGATTTACCACCACCTTTCCTAATGGCATCACTGAACTTCATACTTAGTCGTAATGCCATTGAATTCACCAGGCAACATTTTTTGCAGGTTTGCAGGATAAAGATGGGGACACGTATGGCCCTGTCAAATGTGAACCTGTTTACGGGCCTTTGGGATCTTAAGACTGTACCGTGAGAACTTTCCACATGCAGACAATGCTGTCTAATGGTACTAATATAGTGATATTGTCAGCGTGTGGAAGGGCAACCAGCATGGGGCAGTGCACGGCCTTTGCACAGCAACTTAACAATAGCAGCATTGGTCTCAGATTTACATATAAGTTGGATGCAACTGAAACTGACTACCTCAATGTTACCTTGAAGGGAGAAAGCTGGAAAAAGGTATCTACAAGTGGATATAGGAAGCCTAAAGCCACTAATTCCCTTTTACCTGCCACTAGTGCACACCAACCACTATTAAAGGAATCAATCCCATACTCACAGTCCCTCTGCATCAGACGGAACTGCAGTGAAGATGCTGCGTATGAAAACCAGGCAAGACAATTTGTCTACAAGATTTGTGAGTAGAGGTTATCAGTCATGGCACAAGGTAACAGGAAAGGGTTGGAGGGAGTTACTAGTACAACCCAGAGAGAATCGAGTTGAGAGTAAGGAACCAATATTTTAATTGGAATTTAATCAAATTGCAGAACATATAGGTGCAATTATCCATAACTGCTGGGATTTCCTTCTGTCAGATTCCACAGCAAAAAGGGAACTCGGACAGAAACCAGGAGTGACCTTTAAAAGGGCTGCCAATAGAAAAGACAAAACAGTGCACAACAGTTATCAGCCAACTGTAAACGAGAAACCAGGAAACTGGCTACCTACCCCCACCCCTAAAGGGGTTTTATTGTTGCAAAAATTGCAACATTTGTGGTTACAGGGGATCAAGGAAGGAATTTATACATCCAGATAACCAGGAAACCTATTCTATTGATCAATTCATAACTTGCAACACCACACTTGTGGTCTATGTGCTGATGTGCAGTTGCCACAAATTATTTGTCGTTAGAACTATTCACGAGATGGTTGCAAGAACAAATCAAAGACATTACCCTGGGACACAATGATAATCCACTGGGGAGTCATTTTCATTTTGATACTGTTCATAATAGGAACCCAACAGAAATGCAAAGATATACATTAGAAGACTTTAAAAGGCAGACAATGAATATCTTTATGAAAACCACCTTGTCTTAGAAATATTCTGGACAACCTCAAAGACTCAGAAAGCAAATAATACTAGGACAAAAAATCTGGACATGTGTCTACCTTATAGTGCCGAAAGAATGCAGTACAGCACTAGCTAATCTACTGGTCAGTACGCAAGTTAGAAGAGTTCGGGAATGGACTCAGCACTCAGGGACTGGCCGGGGATGGAGAATTGAGCATCCCATCAATAGCTCACTTCGCTATGAGAGGAGGGACATTGTATCCCAGCACATGGCCATCACATAGTGGAGTGAGACCAGGTGGTAGCATAGCATGAGGGAGCAGCCCTTGGGGAGAGGGCCAGGCTCGACTGCAGAGTTTAGGCAGAGTGGAAGCAGTATGACAGAGAACACCATGGCGAGCAGTAATCCCGTCACTGTCTGTAAACAGGCGAGTCCGTCAGCGTGGAAACTATAGGACTGACGGCCAGAGGGTGGCAGAATGGACCTGACGCGATAGCCTAGTACGAACATACGAAGAAGTCAGCAGAAGGCCATTTGGTCTATCAAGTCTGCTCATACTGCAGGGTCCACAGCTTGAGCTACTGTCCCTGCCCCCTCTCCTCCCTACCCATGACCCTTACCCTCCCCCTATACCTGTCCCTGCCTCTCTTAAAGCTGCCCACTGTCTTCAATAAAATTACCTCTTCTGGCAGTGCATTCCAAGTGCCCACCACCCTCTCTGTGAAGAAATGCTTCCTGACCTCCCTCCTAAACCTCCCAGCCTCCAGCTTAAGACTGTGCCCCGTGTTATGGTTGCCACTCAACTTAAAGAGACTCTCCTTATCAAGCTTATTTATCCCTTTTAAGTACTTGAAGGTCCCAATCATATCCCCCCTCTCTCCCTCCTGTCTTCCAGGGAGTACATGTTCAGTGCCCTCAACCTCTCCTCATATGCCTTACCCTGCTGACCAGCTATCATCTTTGTAGCCATCCTCTGGACCTTCTCCAGCAGGTTAATGTCCTTTTTGAGGTGTGGGCACCAGTACTGAACTCCACACTCTAGATGCGGCCTTACCAGTGACCTGTATAAGGGCAGTATAACCTCCTCTCTCCTGCTATTGATCCTCCTAGACATGTATCCCAGCATCTTGTTTGCCTTTGCTGCTGCCTTCTTGCACTGCGTGCAGTGCTTTAGGTCATAAGTGATCATCACTCCTAGGTCTTCTCTTCCTCTGATGCAGATACTCAGACTCCACCCAGGCAGTACTATGTCCTAGGATTCTTGGCTCCAATAATATGCATAACTCTGCATTTCTTGGCATTGAAGCCAAGCTGCCAGACCCTGGACCACTGCCCTAGCTTTTCCAGATCTTCCCGTAGGTCCAGTATCCCTTCAGCTGTGTCCACTCTCCCACAGAGCATGGCGTCATCCGTGAATAGGCACATTTTGCTCTTAATGCCATCTCCAATGTCACTGATGAAGACATTGAACAACACCAGCCTCAACACCGAGCCTGCAGGATCCAACTGTTTACCTGTCTTGTGCCAGATAACTCCCCCCCACAACCACCCTCTGGGTTTTGTCCTTCAGCCAGTTTTCCACCCATCTGGCCATTTTTTCACCAACCCCGAGATCCACCAACTTCCTGATCAGCCTTTTGTGGGGCACAGAGTCAAAGGCCTTGCTGAAATCAAGACAGCGGATGTCTACCGCTTGGTCCATCTACTGCCTTACAGACACAGTCAAAGAAGTCAATCAGATTTGTTTGACGTGACCTCCCCCACCATGAACCCATGCTGCCTCGCATCCTGGAGACCATGCTCCTCTAGATATTCCAACAACTTTTCCTTTAGTATGGTCTCCATGAGCTTGCCCACAATGGAGGTCAGACTGTCTGGTCTGTAATTCCCTTGGTCATCCTTTTGTGGAGCTTTTGTGGAGCAGCATTACGTGCTGTTCTCCAGTCCTACAGTACTACGCCTGTCTCTAGTGAACTATTAAATAGGTCTGCCAGTGGCCCTGCCAGCTCCTTAACCAGTTCCTTTAGTACCCTTCGATGTACTGCATCCCAGCCTGGTGATTTGTCTACCTTCAATGCCAGCAGCCCCTCCCTCACTCTATCCTCCTCTATCAGTACATCTGTGTCCGCCACCACCCCGGTCCTCTTTTCCCCCCTGAAGGCACAGGTCCTTCTCCCAGATAGTAGTTAGAGCAACAAGCTATCTGTGCATGCGGTGCATCCCGGTGCCCGCCCTTGGTTGGATTCCAGCAACCTCCGCTTTGCATATTGTGTGACATATGCGAGACCTGGAGTTGATTATATTTATTTTGGGGGGGGTCTCCCCCCTCACAAACCAATTATCAAAGTAGTGTGCAGGGAGTTTCGCTCTTCAGCTGAGCATTGATGGTGTTTCCAGGCGCCACAGTATTCCCATCCGCCATACTGTTTTCTGTCCACCATACTGTCCTACCAAAGAACTGCAGTCCTTCCAAAGGCCACTAACAAATGCCACTAGCATACTGCAAGAGTTTTACTACAAGGTGGTGGCCCTATGGAAGCAAAATCCATCCCCTCCCAACATAAGCAATACTGGCATCCACAACAGGACCACTCACCAGACATGGCTCCCCACCCACAAAATATACGATCCTGGGTAAGTGGCAGTTAAGGTGTAAGTTCACGAGTAGGTGGGTGACGTCCACTGAGTTTGGGAGGACTAGGATAACAGAGTAAAATGCCAGCTTTCCAAATATGTGTGTGTTCTAATGGGTAACATAAAAACAATACCGATTTTCAAGAGGTTGCAGTCAAAACGTAAGACTGCCTTTCGCACGAACTAGACATATACATGCAATGCAACCTACGCAGCACCAAGAGTAGGCCGACATATATCTGTTTTTGAATCGGACTGTAGATTCTATTTCTAGATCTACGAGACCAACACGACCCCCACCAATATTATACCTCTTTTTGGGCCGGTGAGACTCGCCCAACGTTTTACATGTCGCACCACCCCGCCCACAGCCAGGCTAGCTCCGCCTCCATAGAGGTACGTTTGTTCGACTGTAACTCTCATAACACTGCATGTTCGTCAATATGTACAGCCTCGTTACCCACAGCTACAGATATCCACCATGGTCACCTATTAAGTACCTTAAAGATTTAATCTCCGCTCCGTTCAAAGCCGGTGCACCCAATCACAAGCATCATATATATTTTGATCTCAAGTTGCGTAACTACGCCTGGTCGCCCACAATACACGAACGCAATGGCGTCGCCAAGCTGACGATCGCTTCAGTCCCACCTCCTCCCTCTGGCTGCTAACAGTGATCACAGCGGAGGTAGGGCAGCACTCAACTGACGTTTCCAGGAAGTTCGGGAACTGTCACCCGTCGCTTTCTGTCTTGTTATGATCAGATCAGTGATCGCTGTATTATTTTCTTACCGAGATTGAGGACAGTAACTGAATAGGGTTACCACCTTTTAAGAAGCCCAAAGTGGGACATTTCTTGCTGAAACTGGATTTTTCACAGGACAATATGTCATCTTGACCAATGCAACAGACATGTTTTCTCTAAATAATCAGAATTAAGACTAAGTGATGTAGTTTTTTTAGTTGTTTCTTGTGTTTTTTATTATTTTAAGGTATTATAGTTTTTTGCAACATTTAGAGGAAAATCAGAAAATATTTTTTTCTGCTATAATGTCAGGACATTTAGTATTTTTCATGTTTTTCTGCAGGACACAGCAGCCCAAATCAGGACTGTTCTGCGAAAATAGGGACAGGTGGTAACCCTATAACTGAATAGGGTTAACATCTGTCTGTCTTTTCGCAGGACAGTCCGGATTTGGACAGCTGTGTCCTGCAAAAAAACATGAACGATACTACATGTCCTGATTTTATAGTAGAAAGCATATTTTCTAACTTACAATGTTGCAAAAAACTATAATACCTTAATTAAAATACCGTAAACTGACAAAAAAAAAAACAAAAAAAAACAATAGAAGCAACTAAGAAACTGTAATACTTAGCCTTAATTCTGATTATATAAAGAAAACAGTTTTGTTGTATTGGTCGAGGTTATGTACTGTCCTGCGAAAAATCATGTTTCAGTAAGAAATGCCCCACTTTGGGCTTCTTAAAAGGTGGTAACCTTAGTAGCTGAAAATGGGGAACAAAAAGGAACGTTCTCCATATGTAATATTGCAGCATAGTGTATTTCTGCTGTGTGTATACTTCATACGCTCCCTGATTTTGCCTCAACAATTTCCTCTGTCCCTCGCAAAATTTCTGCTTTTGTGACTGAACAGTGGGGATTGTAAGCACAAGACTTGTTCTTCTTCAGAAAATGCTTCTTACACTAATCTCCTTACTCTGTTCGCTTTCTGAGTGAATATTACCAATTTTTAAGATGTGTCCCTGAATTAAGCCTTGTCCCTGATTTATGAGGCAAGAGGTTGAGAGGTATGGTATGCTTAAGCAATAAGGCACAACAAGGTGTGTGTTATCGTGTAATAATGTCACTCCTGGGGTGGGTTGAAGCACGAGGTGAAGCCAAGTGCTTCCACCACCCCAGGAGTGACATTATTACAAGATAACACACACCTTGGAGTGCCTTATTGCAATTATACAATGGCTCGATGTTATAGAAAACAAAAAATAAAAATGTTTTTAGTAGATTTAGTGAGGCAGTGTATCTTCGTTTCTGAAAAAAAAATCTAGTAGCTCCAAATGCTCATCCATAAAATCAATACAGTGATGTTATTGTGTAATAACATCAGTGTCTCAGGCACACATTGACCAATCAGTGTCCAGGAAATGTTCTTGTCATTGTATAATTGGTTATAACCTCCTGGGTGGCACCTGAAAATAGGCCTCCAGCTGCCTAGTGTGCTTACCCGGTTTGTTTGTTTATTTATTTAAACATTTGGTAGCTGGGAAAGGCACGCTGAGCCGAGGCTCGATTCCAGGTGCGACCCGGGGGAGGGGGAGAGGAATACAACATATCTGACTGAGTTACAAGTAAGCCACATTACAGCATAGTGAAATAAAAGACAAACAGGTATAAGTAGCAGTGCAGGGCAATAAATACGTTGGGCAACCATAAGGAGCAGGATTCATTTCAGAATTAGGAGAGAAGAGGTTAAACAAGGTAGGCGAGCAAACATCGAGGGCTTACCAGGTAAGTGCTTAGAGTGGCAGGAGTCAGAAAATTGAGTAGCAGGGGCATGAGTGGTTCATTTATGACAGCAACGGGGGGGGTGGAGAAGAAATTGTAGCGTACAGGCAACATGAGAGGAAGAGTTCCTGAAGGGGGGGGGGATTATTCCATAGCGATTGCAGTGGTGAGTACGAAGGGGGGAGTTGGTAGCAAAACAGCAGAAAGAATTTAGGAGGGTGTCTAGTTTGGACTGGGTAGACACAGGGGCAGAGTTATAGACCACGTCTGCATAATAAAAAATGGGGAAGAGCATTTTTTTTTTATTTTTTATTTTTCCTATTCCTTTTTTCCCTACCTGGCTCCCGGTCTGCCCTGGTCTACTGCGCATCCTAGTCTCCAGCCACCATCCAGAGCTTCCCAGCTCCCTTGGGGACCCTTGCCTATTAACCCCGCAGATTACCTCCAGCGGCGGGGTGGCAGAGAGACTCCCCTATCTCGGCCTAGTCAGAATCCAGTGTTCGTCAATGTCCCCCAGAGCCAGGTGCCCCCGTAAGACGGCCATCAAGCCGCCGCGACCAGTTGCCAGGTAATTTTCCCTGTTCTGCCTCCCCTTGCATGAGTAAGGCATGCAGTGGCACCAGGGGAAGGAGCGCGCACGCGTCCACACGTGCTTCCTCCTGGCGCCGTGCCTCATCTCAACCCCCAATGCATGTTCCTACTGCACCACCTCCAGCCTCCGCTAGGAGCTGACAGTGCACCGACAACTGGGATCCCCCCAACCCGGAGAGGGAGAACAGTCACTCGGATGCTCCATCTCTCTCCACCCCTACCGACCCCCCGTCGACCTGAGTCCACTTGTGAACCCGGGTCACCGGTGTGGAGCAAGGTGTGGCATCCAGCACCTCAACCCTTAGCGCTACTGAGCCGGCGGGGAGGATCATTTTAGGTAAGATTTTATGTCTGGCAGGTAGAGGGAGAGAATCTCTGTGATGGTATAACGAGCCAAGTTTTGGGCATAGGTTAGAGACGGTAGTATCAATGTTCATAGAGAAGGATAAATGGGGGTTCAGCCAAATACACAGGTACTTATACTTAGTGACCTGGTCTAGAGGGAAACCATCCGGCGATGTGTGAGGGGAAGGGGGTGATGACCTGTTCAGTTTCTGCATTGTGCCAAAGCCATAGATACCAGTTTGGAGGTGTTTACTTTCAGTTGGTTTTGTTTGAACCAATGCTGAATGTTGTTGAAATCGTTTTGGAGGGCAGCTTGTACTTCGTGCATAGTAGGAGCAGAGGTGAACAGGATAGTGTCATCTATATACATGCGTATGCTGGATGAGGTGCAGGAGGAGGGAAGGTCATTTATGAAGAGGGAGAAGAGGATGGAACCGAGGACTGAGCCTTGTGGCATGCCTGCTAAGATGAGAGGGTGAACAAGATGGCAGTTTTGACCGATTGCAGCCTGTTGGAGAGGTAGGAATTAAACCACTGAACGGTGATGGGGGCTAGCCCCAATGCTTCTAGTTTCTGTAGGAGGAGGAGGAGGTGTGAAACAGAGTTGAAGGCTTTGGCCAGGTCGACAAACACTGCAGCAGTTAGGAGGCCCTGGTCTGAGGCAGTGAGGATGTGGTTTGTGATGCGCAGGAGGGAGGAGATAGCAGAATGCTGTTTTCGGAAGCCTGATTGCTGGGGAGAGAGGAGATTGTTTGTACTGAGGTAGTCCGATAGTCTGGAGTGAGCCATGGATTCCTGAAGCTTGGCTAGGGCTGGAAGGAGGGAGATAGGCCTATAGTTGCCAGGCAGGGAAGGGTCCTCCTTTGTGGAGGGGGATTACACAGGCTGATTTCCAGGTCTGAGGTACTTGTCCCATGGAAAAAGAGAGAGAGTAAATATATGGGTGAGAGGTTTGGTGATAGTAGGAGCTGAGATCTGCAGGAGTTTAGGTTGGATCCCATCGGGGCTTGATTTGGCGGTATTTAATGAGCAGAAGGCTTTAAAGACCTCTTGTTCAGAGTTGGGAGGGAATTGGAAATTGCTGTTGTGTGGGGGGATCAGAGATAGGAGGGTTGGGTCCAGGTGGTACAGCACAGGAGGTGAAGAATTTGTTTAGTGTGTCAGCAGTGCTGATAGGGTCAGTGGCTGGCTAATTGAGTTTCATGAAAGCAGGGGTACTGGGTTGGGCAGGAGGATTGAGAAGGGCGTGAACAACTTTCCAGAAATTGTGTTGAGAGAGAGTTGCGACTTGAAATAGTCTGCTTTGGCTAGCCTAACAGCCTTGGTGCAAGCATTGAGGAATACATTATAGGCTTGCCTGTTTTGAGGGGTGGGGTGGGATTTGAAAGTAGACCTGGCTTTGCCTCTGACTTTGCATTTGGCTAGGATGGGAGCAGAAATCCATTGGTGGTGTTGCCTCTTGACTCTGGACTTTTTCTGGTGGGTATAGAAGTCCCAAGTTCTAGTGAATATGTGCAGAAAGCTGGAGCAGGCAGCATCGACATCAGACTAAGTACACTTGCTGCCAATCAGCATGTCTAAAGCTGCTAAGCATTTAGAGGGTGTGTATTTAAGTATTTGGGGGCAAATTTGGGCATGTGGGTTTTTCTGACACAGAATGTAATGCAGTGATCACTTAAAGCATTGGCAAGGGTACCTGAAGAAATTACTCTGTGTGGGTGGGAGGTGAGGATCCAATCTAAGAGAGAGTGGTTTGGGGAGTGAAGGTTATAATGATTAACAAAAACTAAATAGATATGATTGTATCACTGTACTTTTGCTTACTGAAATTGAGGACACTAGCTGACACTGAGAATGAGGACAAATAGGGACACTGGTCTCATAATGAATGATACGTCATCAATTACAAAGATAAAAGCTCACACTGGAAAACAGTACTTTTATTTGATGAGTGATTACAACTCAAAACTAGTATGTGTATTGTAACCGTCCAGCCAGGAATTCAAAAGTCAATCAGCTAAGAGGCGGGCAGGGGACTTGGGTTGTTTGACCCAACAGCTGTGTGATTAACCCCTTTTAAATGCAGGCCAATCAACACTGGCAGCTGATAAGTTTAGAAAGAGATTGAATAAAGGGGAGGCTCTGTTCCCCTATGTGGGTACCACTGGGTGATCAGGAAAGAGTCGGACATGGAAGAGTCAGATGAAAGCAAATGTTTACTAAAGATTCAGATAATAACAAATGTTGAGGAAAGAGGGAACCTATACTGTAAAGAAAATGCAACAAAACAATAAGTCTTAGGTAATAAAGTAGAACAGGGTCTAAAGAGTCACAGAGGTGATGGCTGAAAAGCCCGTCATGGTCGCTGGGAGGAGTCAGTTTCTTGACCCCCGGAGCCAAGGATATCTGTGACAGGACAAGCTGTTATGGTGAAGGCCCTCTTCTGACCACTCCAGTTGGTCCTCTCCACCCCAACGTACTTCATTGTCTGCAGTGGGCCAAGCTGCTGTGGCGAAGGCCCTTTGCTGACCACCCCAAATGGTCCACTCATGACCCTAACGTACCACGTTGTCTGCGTTGGGGAAAGCTGCTACTGTGAAGGCCCTTTTCCAACCACCCCAGATGGTCCACTCTTGACCCTGACATATCACATTGTCTGCGGTGGGGCAAGCTGCTACGGTGAAGGCCGTCTTCCGACCACCCCAGATGGCCCACTCTTGACCCCGTGAAACTGTGTTGTCTTGTTCTTGGTTCTCTTTGATGGACCATGGCAGGGATCAACAAAACCCATAGCCCAACGTCCCAGGCTACCACAATTTTAGTCAGGACAAGCAGAATCTCTTTTGCTACTTGCCCACCAGACAACCAACTCAGAAGTGCCGGAAAAGTGCCCATAAGTGTTTATTTACCTTTTTTTCTGCTGCCTGATGCTGTGTGTTGTCCCCGACCACTAGATGCCACCAGACAGTGCTGCCCAACATTCATTCTCCAGCAGGCTGAATCACATGTTTGCCGACTTGCCAAGACTGCAATCACATGGGTGCCCCGGCATGCCCGCAGTCCAAGTGCGAGAGCGTAGCGGCGACGCGCAGTATCAGGCAGGACCCTCCTCCTGGACCTCCCCATCTCTCTCTCTCTCTACCCTTCAACAGCAGATGAAGCTTTCAGAGATCCAGGACTGACAGGCTAGTTATCAAATCCAATATGGGAGTACCTGTGTCCATCCTGGTAACTGGTCGCAGAGATGGTAGGGGCGGGAGGTTTTCTCGGGAACAGAGCGGGAGTAATTAGCTGAAAACACCATTTCTGTCCTATCTGTTGGAGTGGATGATCTAGTGTGTAGACTGAGTGGGAATTCGAAAGTGCGTGTGCACACTACATTGCTTCGTAGTCTACCTATATAGTTTTTCAGCATCCTTGTCTTCTGGCTGAGCAAACGAACAAACTAAAGGGGAATATTAAAAAAAATAAATAAAAGGAGGCTTTTTGGGGGGATTGCTCACTGCAGTGCAACTGTGTTTGGGGGGAGGGGAGTTGTGGACTCGGATGGTTGGAGTCGGACATGGTCTGTGGTTTCAAAGACTCAGGAGAGAGTGAGGCAACTGCATTTTGGGGGACACAGTATCAAAAAAAAGGAAAAAGTAAAAAAAAAGGATTCCAGTACTAGTTTGCCTAATTGCCTTGCCATTTA
The DNA here is from genome assembly GCA_016271365.2 of Neoceratodus forsteri. Taxonomy (NCBI): domain Eukaryota; kingdom Metazoa; phylum Chordata; order Ceratodontiformes; family Ceratodontidae; genus Neoceratodus; species Neoceratodus forsteri. The sequence continues at coordinate 785,785,399 of CM028133.1, forward strand.
GGTAGTGCAGAGGAACCAACTGCATCCACTGAAGTGGAGGGGTAATTGTCAGTAAAGTGAATGGACCCAATTTTATTAAAATAAAAAAACAGCAAAAATTTCACTGATTAAACAGGGCAAAAGGCAAACTAAGGCAGGCAGTACTGTAGTGTGAACAACTGGTATTTCACTTTTCAGGGCTGGGACTGGCTGGAGATTCTCAGAACCAATTGCCCCCATTTGCCCAAATAAATAAAAGGAACTGCATCCACTGAAGTGGTGGGGTAATTGTCATTGTCAGTGAAGTGAATGGACCCAAGTTGAATAAAAATAAACACAGCACAAATTTCACTGATTAAACAGGGCAAAAAGCAAACAAAGGCAGGCAGTACTTTAGTGTGAACAACTGGTTTCAGGGCAGTTTGTTTGCTGGGACTGGCTGGAGATTCTTAGAACCAGAAGTGTAATTAGCTGCCTAAAGAAAATAGTAAGGAGGAAGAAAGCAAGAGGGATACAAAAAATATAAATAAGCAAGAAGAAGGGCGAACGCTAAACTTGTTGCCCAGAAAGAGAAAAAAGTATTGCGCACTTGTAACTTGCTGCAGCATACATCAGAAACTAAGAAAGGAGGAGGAGGAGGACAGTAGCTAGCACTGAACAGTAATAGAGGCTATTGGGCTAAGTTTCTGTGTTGCCAAACTTGCTGTTTTACCACTTGGTAGAAAGTAAAGGGCAGGTTCATAGGTTCATAGGTGTATACGAGCTCGAGGGACAAGCCCATAATGAACTCGCCATCCTATCCTGGATGGAAATCATATCTGCTGTTACCCATAAAGAGATCTAGTTTTGCTTTGAATATTTGTAGAGTACTACTATTTACCACTTCTACAGGCAGTGCATTCCAGGTAGGTACCACTCTTTGAGTGAAAAAAAGATTCCTACTTGTAGTTTTATTAATAGATAATTTTAATTTGAGTTTATGTGACCTAGTAAAATTTGTGTTTGTCTGCCTTTCTAGACATATAGTTTCGGATAATGTTTGATCCCTCGTGGCTTTATATATTAGACAAAGATCGCCTCTAAGGGATCGATATTCCAAGGAATAAAGATTCAGTTTCTTCAGCCTTGTACTATATGAACATTTTTTATAATCAAGGACCTGTCTAGCAAATCGTCGATGCACCTTTTCAGCCAGTATTTTATCCTTAATTAGGGTTGGAGCACTAAATGAGACAATAATCAATATTTGACCTGATAACACTACAGTATATTGGGACTAATACTTCAGGTTCTCTAGCTTTAATGTTCTTCAACATACAGGTAATAAGTCGCTGACATTTTTGAGTAGTTTTGTTCATATGTTCAGAGAATTTTAAATTGTTGTTAATTAGAACACCTAAATCCTTTTCAGAAGTTACTTTGTCCAATAAAATATTATCCAAAAGTAAGAGACTAGTCTATTATTTTACCAAAATGCATTACTTTGCATTTTGTAGTATTAAATATTAATTTATGTTCTCTAGCCCATTTGAATAGTTCATTTAGATTATCCTGTAACATAGAGGCAGAAATATAATCATTGACAATGCACTCTAATTTAGCATCGTCTGCGTATTTATTTACCCAGACTCCATTTTTGGTTTTCATGCTAGAGATAAGAATGTTGAACAAAATTGGGCCCAACACCAACCCCTGGGGTACTCCACTGGTCACCTGAAACCAGGTTGAGGTATAACCTCTAATGCTTACTTGTTGCCTTCTGTTTGACAACCAAGCTGAAATCCAGACAACTAAGTTTTTGAGCAAGCCAATGTTGTATAGGCATTCTATCAAAATTTTATGTGAGACAGAATCAAATGCCTTTTCCAAGTCCAGAAAAAGCACATCCACCGGGAGTCCTGCATCCAAGGCAGCACTAACTGGTTCAAAAAAGTTAATCAGATTGTTCTGACATGATCTGCCCAAGGTAAAGCCATACTGTGTTAAATCCTCTACTCCATTAATATTAATATGTGTGTTTATTCTATTCATTATAAGTTTCTCCATGACTTTTCCTATACATGATGTTAAACTAATGGGTCGGTATTGCTCCACTTTTTGCTTAGTCCCTCCCTTATGAATTGGTATTACCAAGGCTTCTTTCCAGACATCTAGGACTTCACCATATTTTAATGATCTATTGAACAGTATTGATAGGGTGTCTGCCACTTCATATGAAATTCCTTTTAGGAAAACAAAAGGAAATCTGTCTGTTCCAGCTGAAAAGGATGATTTAAACTAATTTATGGTGGAGTAAACTTCAGGAATTGTTATTTCCACAAAGCATTGGTTATAATTATGATCAGAATCGTTAAGAGTTTCCTTAGTTTTAAAACGACTACTGAAATATTTGTTAAACTCAATTGCCATTCTCTGTTCATCAGAAATCAAGTTGTTATCTATCAATATTGGGCCAGCTTTAGAAGAATTATTTCTCATAGAGCCAATATAGTTAAAGAACTGTTTTTTGTTGTCTTTAGTTGTTGCCAGTCTAAGCTCTAATTCTTTTTTAGCCCTTTTTATTGCTAATTTAGTTTTATTTGCTGTTTGTTTAAATCGGGTCCAGTTGATTTCTGTTTTCTGCTGTTTATATTTATTGAATGCTCTTTTTTTAGCTCTTACTAGTCTTTTGATCTGGAATGAAAACCACGGTGGTAGTCTTTCACAATTATGGTATTTGTTACGAACTGGTACCCATTTCTCTTCACAAAACCTCAGTTTTTCCTGAATTTTATACCATATTTGTTCTGCTGGTAATTCACTAAGTTCATAACTCCAGTTCCATTTTTCTAAGTAGGCTTTTATTTCCTTATAATTAGCTTTAGAGTAGTTGAGCATTTTAGTAATACCTTTGATGGCTACCTTATAATCTTTAATTGTCCACAATACCATATAGTGGTCATGATCTGCTAAAGGTGGCAATATTGTGGGTAAATCTACTTGGTCATAGATGTTAGTGAATATTAAATCCAATATATTCTCCTTCCTAGTGGGTTTATATACTAGTTGATCAAGACCCATGGATATAACTGTTTCCACAAATTTAGTTTCCTGATAACAAGAGCCTGACAGTGTAGCCCAATTAATGCCTGGGTAATTAAAATTGCCCATAAATATGATATTGTCTAAATGGTTTAATTTAAGTAAATAATCCAAAAAGGAACTATTACTTTCCTTATCTAAGGAGGGAGGGTGATAACAGAGTCCTAAAATTATAGCTTTCTGTTCAAAGGTTAGTTTAACCCACACACATTCAATATTATCAGGATTTGTAAATCAGTGTACACTTCATGACAGGTTATTCCATCTTTAATGTAAATTGCAACTCCCCCTCCTTTAGTAAGTTCTCGATGTTTGGTAAATAGTGTGTATCCTAAGATATTTTGCCCCCATTGTTCTTTATTAAACCATGTCTCGGTCACCCCACATATATCTACCTTTTTATCTATTAATGTTAGGCTAAGCTTGTCTATTTTATTGGTTAGACTTCTTGCATTTAGTAATAAAATATTAAGTTTAGAATGTTGCACTGTACTGTTTTGATCCAAGAGACTATCTACTGGTATTCCTACCTCATTATTTATGCCTGTTATGGGTTGCTCTGAAAAGAATGCATCAGTAGACTCATTGCTGACCATCCCACCCCCCCCTTATAAGTTTAAATAAGAAGCAATCTCTTGATTAAATGATCTACCTAATAATTCAGATCTTTTTTATTCAAATGCAGGCCATCACTTAAGAATAAATGCCAGTTATTATCAAATTGTTCCCAATGTGTCAAACATTTTATATTCTGCTTTAAACACCATCCTCTTAACCAATTGTTGACTTTTTTTTATCTTAGCTGCCATATAAATATCGGCCCTAGGTGCAGGAAGTATTTCTGAAAATATAATTTGTGCTCCTTTTTTGATTAATAAATTTGTAAGCCCTACAAAGGCTTCTTTAATCTACTGTATGTTTTGATTTTTAATATTGTTAATTCCAGCATGTATTATTACCATTGGTGCAACACTGCTATGTAAATCTGTTTGGACATCTTGGCTATGTCCTGTAATTTTGCCCAAGGAAGCAAGACAATGTGCGTGTTGATTTATTTATATCACATATTTGTCTGTCCAGTTTAGAAATCATAGAATCTCCCAATACAAAAATATCTCTAGTATTGTTCAAGTCCATGCTAGAATTCAAGTTTTGATCCATCTGAGTATGTTCGCTGGAACACAAAACCTCTGTGTTTTTTGCAACTCTGGTTATGATTGCTTCGTTCAAAACATTTGGTTGGTCGACCTGGGCATGTTCATTTATTACACTGGAGCACAAATCCTCAGTGTTATATGCATCGCTAGTTATAATTGCTTCATTTAAATCAATAAGGGGGTCAAAACTATTGAAAGTAGGGATGTTAAAACAGCCCGATTTTCTCCCTTTTTTGGCTGGTTTAAGATATTGCGCTGTAAGCAATGCCTCCTCCTTATCCATTAATTCCATCTCATGCCTATGTCTTTTACGTAAGATACTGTCTGGCACAAGGTGAACTGATGTTGGCCCAGCTATAGTTTGACAGCCTATAGAAGTAGTGTCTGGTACCTGGAGCCTTTTCCTTGTTTCTATCTGACTTTCTTCTAGTGTCTTTAATCTATAATCGAATAATCTGATTTCCTCTTCTAATTCTTTATTTTTGTTGCACTTTAGACATGTATAAGTCGTGCAAGTGACTAAGTTAACATCAAGTTTATACATGTTACATTTCGTGCATAATGTAGCTATCCGACCATCCACCGTTTTAATCATAGACTCCATTCTTATTCTAGTTAAGTTTAAAGGGATGCACAATTTACCTGAGTTTAAAATTCAAATTGAGGCAGTATTTCCTGTTTGATCAGAGTTTTACCTTTCCGCCAAAGCACGCCAAACACGCACTGACGCGTGTGTCTTTGCACGCATCTTCATGCGCACTCGACGCGTGCTCACCCTGCTCACTGCAGGGCTGATTTAAATAGCCCTCTGGGACCCAGAAGTAAAGCTAGGGTCACCAGACTCGCCCCAAGTGAATTATTTATTTATAAAGTCCTATACCAGGATAGGAACAAAAGTGAGCTTATAAGCCTCAAATAGCTCTGCTGTTATAAGTTTCTAATGCATGTGTAGCACTGGAAATCACACTTGCAGGCTACCACCCTCTTCCTAGCTGGTTTGACTAGCTAGGACTCCAATTCCTGGCACTGTAGCGAGTCCACCTGTTAAAACAGTTTAAAATACACAGATTTTCACAGTGTTTGTTGTATAAAGGTATATTCAGTTACACAAATCACACAGAGTTTTCAGAGTGCAGCCAAGAACTAGCAGCAAGACTTGCTCACCACAGGGCTGATTTAAATAGCCCTCTGGGACCCGGAAGTAAAGCTAGGGTCACCAGAATTGCCCCAAGTGAATGATTTATTTATAAAGTCCTATACCAGGATAGGAACAAAAGCGAGCTTGTAAGCCTCAAATAGCTCTGCTGTTATAAGTTTCTAACGCATGTGTAGCACTGGAAATCACACTCGCAGGCTACCACCCCTCTTTCTAGCTGGTTTGACTAGCTAGGGCTCCAATTCCTTGCACACTAACGAGTCCACCTGTTAAAACAGTTTAAAATACACAGATTTTCACAGTGTTTGTTATATAAAGGTATATTCAGTCACACAAATCACACAGAGTTTTCAGAGTGCAGCCAAGAACTAGCAGCCACAAAGCTCCTCTGCCTGCTATCTAACAACTGCAGGGCTCCAGATATGTAAAAGTTTTAAGCAGCAATGCACAGTTTCACAAGGTGGTAGAGGTTTACACTTATGCAGCGTTTAAGCTCTAAAGGAGCTGGTTTCAGAAGCAGAGTGCTATTTATAGCTCTGAGCCCCCAGAAGTCCCTTAACAGCTGATCACTGTTTAGAAAGAGCAAAAAGTAAAAAGTGCCAAAATTAGTTTAAAAGCAAAGGTCTCCCCCGAGGTTTGTGGTTCTTAGCTTTAGCTAACATGCACCACAAAGCTCCTCTGCCTGCTATCTAACAACTGCAGGGCTCCATATATGTAAAAGTTTTAAGCAGCAATACAGTTTCACAAGGTGGTAGAGGTTTACACTTATGCAGTGTTTAAGCTCTAAAAAAGCTGTGTGCGTGTGTTGTGTAACTAATTGCCAATTGCCCCCATTTGCCCAAATAAATAAAAGGAAATAAATAAGAACAGAAGCTGCAGTAAAAGAAGCTGAGTGACAGCATCAGAGCAATTACAAGGACACAAGTGGCTGCTAGTGTAACAGTTACTTGTCCAAATAAATAAAAGAGAAATAACTAAGAGAATAAGATAATAAGAAAGAGAAGTCAAGAGCGAGACTACTAGTGGTTTGGGAATTGTTATTGCCACCAAATAGTAAATAAAACAGCAGAAGACAAGTGTACCTAATTGCCCCGAATAAATAAAAACTGAGGACTAAGAACTGCTATCTGCCAGTCAGCTACCTGATGGAGCAAGTCGGGCAGGCAGCCTTAGAGGGAGAGGTGTGTGTGTGTGCTGTATGTTTCTTGGCCACCACGGGGGAAAAAGTAAAGAGACAAAATAGTTAAAAAAGGCAAAAAAAACAAGACGTGCCAAGAGAAAAAATATTCCACACATTGATTGCACTGTTGGGCTGCACCTGCAGTGTGGGCCAACCTAGAGTGTGTGTGTGTGTGTAATAATTCTGTGCACATTTGTACAACAGTTGCTACTAGTGAGCAAGAAGGAAAAATAATTAAGGCAGAAAAAAAACGGTGTAAGGTCAGGATTGTTGTAAAACAAACCACAAAAAAAAATAAGAATAAAGAAGGGTGACCTATGATAGTGATCTGCTGGACCTCACTTAACGGCTAGTTGTATAGTGTAAGTGTGGTACGTACTGTCTGTTTTTTAGGTATCTCTCATTCCCCCGTACTCCCTGCCCTAGTCTAGAGTGTCTGTGTGTGCTTAGTTGACTGCCTTCCCTTTTTTGCACAATCAGAACTTTCAAGACATTTTAAATAAAGAGTTACAGTTTATTGAAAAGGTTAAGCAAAAATTAGCATCTCATTACTATTATGACTCAGCCCGGATTGACGATTGACTCCACCCAGTCTCCACCAAACCCTGCAGCACCCCAAGAAACTCACACCACACAACTGGTAAGATGTATTTTATTATCAAGTGCAACAACATGCAGAAGAGGAATGGTAAACAGCAGACTCTTTTTTTCTGTCTGGTCAGTAGCCTCACGAGTACCAGCAGCAGTGACAGCAGCCTCTCGCAGTAGCAAGACACCACCTGAAACAGAAACACAATCCACTTCTGAGTCTAGTGCAGATAAGAGTAATAATAACAATGAAAATGAGCCTTTATCTGTGTCAGGGGATATAACTGCTGATTAGTGTGTTGAATTAAGCAATGAAGCCTTAACTGGAAGTTCACATCCATTCCCTAAGAAACGCACTTTAGTGCTCAATGAGCAGGATGAGAGGCCAGAGAGGGCACATAAAGATAAATACGATCAGGAGAAAAGGGACAGATTGTTTCAAAGGCATTGGTTAACCATTTATAAGTGGATGTGATATGATGAAAAAAAAGAATTGATGTATTGCACAGTGTGCGAAAAATATCCAACTAGTGCAGTACCAGCCTTTTCAAAGTAACCTAACTTGTTTGCCAGGGGCTCAAATAATTTTTGGATTGAGTCCCTACATGCACATGACAAGTCCAATCCACATGTGCTGTGTATGAATCAACATATTGCAGACAGCGGTCAGCGTGTGATACATTTTGATATTACGGAGTCCCCACCGTATCAAGCATTTATGCAGTTGGATGAGGGCACTAAGGTCAAGATGCGACGTCTGTTCAACACAGCATATTCCATTGCCAAAAATCTGCGCCCTTTCTCAGACATGGAGTGGCTGTGTGAACTGCAGGAAAAAAAATGTGATAACGCTTGGTTCTAATTATACCAATGATAAGTGAGCCAAGGACTTTTGTGGTGCTATATCAGCAGTTATATCCCAAACCCAGATGCAAACTCTTACTGGTGTTAAATATGTGACAGTTTTTGCTGACGGTAGTACGGATTCTAGTATAATCGAGTGGGAAAATGTTTTCCTACGGTTTGTTGACCCAAACTCAAAACAGGTGTGTACATTGCTTATCCAAGCTGTGTCACTGGAGCATGCACATGCAGAAGGTGTATTCCATGCAATAACAACTGCACTGGAGTCAGTAAATCTTCCCCTAAGTAAACTACAAAATGTTCACAATCCAAGGCCGCTCTTTATTTCAGCAAATTTTGATGGGGTCAGTGTCATGATGGGCGAAAGAGGAGGAACCATAGCAAAGTTGCAGGAACACTGTCCTCAAATAATTGCGATGCACTGCATTGCCCATAAGTTAGAGTTGGCAGTTCTCGATGTGTTAAAAAAAATCATTTGTATCTAAGCTTGAAAGTACTCTCAAAGGAATATTAAAGTTTTATCATTACAGTCGCAAAAAAATGAGAGAACTAAAAGAAATTGCTAATGTCATGGATACTGATCTTGCTCACTTTAGTGCTATAAAACAAGTGAGATGGCTTGCCAGTTGGTCATGATCAGTTCATGCAGTTCAGGTTAACCTACCCAGTGTTGCGCAACACCTAGAACATGCATCTTCTGCTGCTGGTGATGAAAGTTCTAGAACAAAGTCCCTCTTAAAAGAAGTACAGAGTGTGCAATTTGTAAAATCCCTTTATATACTACAAGATTTCTTGCCAATACTAAAAAAAACCTGTCACTCCAGTTTCAGAGGGATGACATAGTAATACTGGAAGTTCCACAACTTGTTGAGACCTGCCTATTCCAGCTTACATAGCTGAAAACTTCACCAGGGAAATACATGGCAGCTTTCCTTAGCCATTACAAACCTGAACAGAAATGTATGGAGTATGTTGTGTCAAACAGGGAATGGGAAGGGAGGAGTCGGAGAGGACTGTTCCTTTCCCATTCAGAGGCAACTGCCCAGAAGTCAGTTTTGTAAGAGATACACAACTGCAGAATTTAATAGATGCAGCAATAACGTTCATAGACGAGAGGTTTAAACATTTCTCACAGGTACCTCTCAAATGGTTTAGCTGTTTAGATTTCATGCAGTTTGATCTGCCTAGAGATCAACTAGCGGTGTTTGGGACCTCTGAACTGTCAAACCTGGTTGAATACTTTGATTTTTTTCATGGAAGAGCAGCAGGAACATATAAAGTCTGAGTATGCTGCATTTAAAACACTCCTTAAATCTTCAGCTGGCAAGCCCTATTTGCAGGTCTATGCAAGATTACTAAAAGAAAAACCACCACAGATTGGGCACATTATTCTTGACTTAGTCGAAATACTGCAAAGTGTGAGTTTTTTCTATTCAGAACCTTATCAAAACAAAAATAAGGACATAGCTTGCTGATGACACACTACAGTCTCTCCTGCGGATAGCAGTAGAAGGTCCAGAGCTGCATGAATTTGATCCTGATCCTGCAATTAACCCCTGGCTGCTCTCTGGTCCAGGAACTAGACATGTTCGTGGGCATGCTCTTGCAGCTGGTGCCAGTGCTTCTGCTTCTTCTCCTAATGATCCTGAAGCAAGTACTCCTGCTCCATCATCTTCTTCTTCCTGTCCTCAGTCTAGTCAGTCTACCCCTTGATGACCGTCATGCTGCATTCACAGACGGCTTGTTGATGGCCTTCAGTTCAAACTAATTCCGAAACATTTATCCAGTCTCTTCTAAAACAGACTTCAGCCAGCCCAATAGTGCCCACAGCCACACACACCCTGGGCCTGCCATATTACAGTAAGAAAAGAAAGTATAGGAATTGGATGGAAATGTATTGTTCTTTTTTTTTCCTGATTTACACAGTTCTTCTACATCTACATCCATCCTATGACAAAATACCACAATATGACCTCAGCCACACCATGTAATTTATTTCTACATAAGTTGGTTTAAAATTTTCATTTAAATATACTAGACTACCACTCAGAACTCTGGGACTACCACTTTTGACTAGGCCACTTGTCCTGGACTAGCATGCCATTTTGAAATTTGTTGATCCCTGGACCATGATTCCAAAGTGTGGAACACTAGCCCTGTGGGTACTGACCTCTGGACCTCCGGCACCAGACCCCCAGCACTCCGACACTGGATCTTTGGACCTCCGGCGCTGGACCTCTGGACCTCCGGCACTAGACCCCCGGCACTTTGGTGCTGGACCTCTGGACCTCCAGCAATGGACCTCTGGCACTGGATCTCTGGTGTGTCGACACTGGACTTCCGGACCTCCGACTCTGGATCTGAAGGGGAAAATTCATAGAGCCTGGATGTGCTCGGAGCCAAGCAGCACGTATTGGCTACAGTAACTTGGATCAGATCTTCCCCCCGAGGAGACTTAGCCACATGTTCCCAAACTGTGAGCAGCAGGTCAGTCCCACACAATCAGAGTTCACAGGTAGAAAATAATGAAGTTAGAATCTGGCAGACAAAATTCAGGTTCTGTATCTTTGAATCAAGCAGTCAGTTGGCAGTCACTGGAAAGCTGTGTTCAAAGCTTTACTCATTGCATAATTCCCACATTCATAAATCCCACATGATGCTACAGGGACACTATGGGTAAGGAGGAGTCTCTCCCCAACCTGTTCTTGTTCTGCCCTAAGCTCCTCCTTGGGAGTGCCTTCATTTAAATAAGCCCTCCCCTGCCACTATGTTCCAAACTGGAGCATCACTAACATAAATTTGAAAGGATCTGCCTCCGTGCAGTCCTCAGTCCTGGGGCCTTTTCCCAGCCCCCATACCATGGCCATCTTCTGTGGTTCCATGGGTGCAATTACAAACTATGCCTCCTTTCCATTTCTTTAAAATTAGAACAGCTGTGGCGGTCAGCACCTGGCTTTCGGTGCTGCCACCGACTCACTGCCCCAGCCTGGGGTGAAGATTAATGGAGAAGGAGGCGGAGAACTGGGCTGGCTGCAGGCGGTGCTGGTGGTCTCTTCTTCTGGAGCCTCTGCTTTGCTCCGCCCCCACGTTGTTCTGACTCCGAAGATGCGGCCCCACCTCACTATCCCTCTGAGGGACCGGCCAAAATGTGAACTTACAATTAAAACAATAAAGGGTGCCGAACTGAGCCCACACTTTGGCCAACCGACTGCTTGGATGACTGCTGCCATACTGGATCTCACCGCACTCTACGAACCACTCCGACCACTGGCTGCTTTACTTGGGGACTGGGAGGAGACAGCTGAGGCACAAAGATGAACTACAGGATGGCTTTCACCACCCAGGTAAGCCTACTTGTCCCACAGGCAGCCATCTGTGTCTTCTCTCCTCCCGGTCCAGCTCCAGCCCCCCCCCAACGGTTGCTGATGACTCTCCTAACGGTCCTCCTCAAATCTCCCTTCCCCCAGAGTTCTCCCCTTGTCGGCCATGAGCCGACATTTGAAAAATGGTCCTTACTTTTCTTCTCACACTGAGGAACCTAAACCTTCTTCCCCACGCACACACATGCAGCTCCCGTTGCACGAGAGCACTAACAAAATTGTGAACAGGGGGAAGGTTTGCAGAAATTCCTGTTACACTACTCCCTTCTCTCAAAGGACACAACCTCGTGTCCAACAAGTCTTTGTTAGTCCATTTTCATAGTCCTGATGCCACCTATATAGTTGTCCCCCTCTTGCTTGGAAAAATGTCCCTTCCCCAGTACCTTCCATATTGAACTGCTGACTCTAAGGGGTCCCTTACTGCTGTGCTCAGTGGTATCCCACTGCTGCCAGCAAATTTGTAGCTGGTCCCACCCAGAACTCAAAAGTCAATCAGCTAAGAGGAGGGCAGGGGCCTTGTTTGGTTGTTCAGCCCAATGACCAAGTGATTGACCCCTTTTAAATGCTGGCCAATCAGCACCAGCAACTGGTAAGTTTAGAAAGAGCAAGAATAAAGAGGTGGCTCTGTTCCCCTAACTGGGTACCACTGGATGATCAGCAGAAAAGAAATGGACACAGAAGAGTCAGATGAAAACAAATGTTTACTAAAGATTCAGATAATGATAAATATTGGGGAAAGGGGGAACCTATACGCTAAAGAAAATGCATAACAAAACAAAACAATAGATCTTAGGTAATTAAGTAGTTCGAACATGATTCTAAAGAGTCACAAAGGTGATGGCTAAAATGTTAGCCCGTCACGGTCACTGGGAGGAGCTGATTTCTTGACCCCAGAGCCAAGGATGTCTGTGACGGGGCAAGCTGTTACAGTAAAGACCCTCTTATGATCACCCCAGATGGTCCTGTCTTAACCCCAGTGTACTACGTTGTCTGTAGTGGGGCAAGCTGCTATGGTGAAGGCCCTTTTCCGACCACCCCAGATGGTCCACTCTTGACCCCGTCATACCATGTCTGCAGTGGGGTAAACTACTATGAAGAAAAGGCTCTCTTCTGACCACCACAGATGGTCCACTTTTGACCCCATGAAACTGCATTGTCTTGTTCCTGGTTCTCTGCAATAGACCCTTGGTGATGAACCATGGATTCCAAAGTGTTGGAACACTAACCCTGTGGATATGGACCTCTGGCTGTGGACCTCTGGACCCTCAGCACTCCAAAACTGGACCTTTGGACCTCCTGGACTGGACCTCTGGACCACCGGCACTCTGGTGCTGGACCTCTGGTACTCCGGCACTGGACCTCTGAACCTCCAGCTCTGGATATCTGGTGTTCCGACACTGGACCTCTGACACCGGACCTCTGGACCTGAAAGGGGAAACTTCATAGAGCCTGGATGTGCTCAGACCTGAGCAGCACATATTGGCTATTGTAACTTGGATCAGACCCCCCTCCCCCGTTGAGAATTAGTCACATGTTACCAAACTGTGAGCAGGAGGTTAGTCCCGAACAATCAGAGTTCACAGGTAGCAAATAATACAGTTAGAATCTGGCAGACAAAATTCAGGTTTTGTATCTTTAAATTAAGCAGTCAGTTGGCAGTCACTGGAAAGCTGTGTTCAGAGCTTTACTCATTGCGTAACTCCCACATTCATAAATCCCACTCGATGCTACAGGGACACTATGGGTTAGGAGGAGCCCCTTCCCAACATGCTCCTCAACATGAGGCCAGTTGTAGTTAACCACCTGTTCAGTGCCTCTATGGAACGAGTTCTCCCACACAACTTGGGCACCCTTACTTTTATTCAATAAAGCACAGGGCTTGCCCTGCCCTAGACTCCACCTTGGGAGTGCCTTCATTTAAATAAAGCCCTTCCCCCGGCCCATGCTCCAAACAGGAGCATCATTAACATAAATTTAAAAGGCTCCGCGTCTGGGCAGTTCTCAGTCCTGGGGCCTTTCCCTAGCCCCCATACCACAGCCGTCTTCTGTGGTGCCATAGGTTCAATTACAAACTGCACCCCCTTTCCAGTTCTTTCAAATTAGAACAGCTCTGGTGGTCAGCACCTGGCTTTTGGTGCTGCTGCCAACTCACCGCCCTGGCTTGAGGTGAAGATCAATGGAGGAGGAGGCAGGGAGCTGGGATAGCTACAGGCGGCACTTGGTCCTCTCTTCTTCTGGGGCCTTACATTTTGGTTCACCCCAATGTTCTTCTGACTCCAAAGATGCAGCCCCACCTCCATATCCCTCCAAGGGACCGGAGAAATTATGAACTTACAATTAAAACAATAAAGCAGGCCAAACTGAGCCCACACCGCGGCTGACCGACTGCTTGGATGACTGCCGCCAAACTGGATCTCGACACATTCCACGGACCTCTTCGACCACTGGTTGCTTCACTTGGGGACCGGGAGGAGACAGCTGAGGCACACAGACGAGCTCCAGGTAAGCCTACTTGTCCCACAGGCAGCCCTCTGTGTCCTCTCTTCTCCCAGTTCAGCTCCACCCCCTCTCCCCCAACGGTTGCTGACAACTCTTCTTACAGTCCTCCTCGCATCTCCCTTCCTCCAGAGTTCTCCCCTAGTCGGCCAAGAGCTGACATTCCAAAAATGGTCCTTACTTTTCTTCTTGCGCTGGGGAACTTAAACCCTGTGCCCCACATGCGCACACACAGCTCCCATTGCACAAGAGCACTAACAAAATTGTGAAAGGGGGGACTTAGGGAAAAAGGTTTGCAGAAATTCCTGTTACACTATGTAGGTTGGGCTCTCCCAGCTGCCTGTCTAGTGGTATTACTGGTGTTGGGTCACCTGGGAAGGGTCCTATAATCAAGAAACATACAAAGTCCACTTACTTAACCTCTGAAGCACAGTGGTGAACTCTGGGCATCCATTTGACACACAGTAGGCTGGCTAGGCTGTGGATTCAGGGGGTTAGCACAACTTGGAAACAGACAAATGTCCAGACTGGGATTGTTTTAAGCACAGCAAGATCCTTTAGTTTCTTGAGCTCGGTTGCGTTGTTTCTTTACCAGCTGGCACAGTTCATTTGTCAGTCCTGTAAGATGGTATTTTCTTGACACTTCTCGGTTGGAAACAACCCTGGTGGGGTATTTTAACCTCATTTTCTGGGCCTGGATTGGAAGCACATTTACTCCAGGGGTTCCTCATTCTTAAACCTGAGTGAGAACTCAACAGGCTTTTGGTAACCCATTTTCACAGACGCTAGCCACTGGGCTAATTCATAGTCTCTCGTCTGGCAGCATTTCGTTGCCACTTGATCTTGTGAGGGTTTCTCAGGGATCGGCTTTGTCCTCCACAAAGCACATGCTTTCCTGATTCACTTTTACACTTTTTTTCTGTAACCTCATAATCACAGACTCCAAGCCCATCTGGACATAGCTGAGGTGCCCACTGGGTACAATATATCTTCAATACAGGCAGAACAACCCACACCACACATTCTCTGAGGTAACACTTCAGCTTCTGATTGGAATTAGCATCTTGTCATGCATGGTTCCTCATCCTAAGGAGGGTGGGCACTGCTGAGTGCCACCCCAAACACTTTACATCAAATAAGAATTAAATATCACCTCAGATCCTTGCCCACAGCCTCTCTGACACATTTTCCCTCACAGACACACCTCTGAACTTCTCTTCAATATGGGTTTTTCTCCTTCTGGAGAGGGGCACCCCCTTCTGATGTCCTTATTCAACGGCAGCTGTCATGAATGAGCACTTTTTCCACATCACCAGCTTCTACAGAGAAACATACAGACAGTGGGAGCTGGCACTGAGTGCCAGTGGCTGTCTCCCACCAATTCTGACTCAACAGAATCCCTGTCATTCAGCAGAGAACACTGACTCCTCCCTTTTGGAATACCAGGGCAGAACAGCTGACCCAGTCCTCCAAGGGCATAGAAACTGGCATCACCCTAGAAGTCACTAGATACTCTTAAAGGTATATTAACATAACTCTAGGGGGGTTTACACTTACCTGCCTTTAGATGCTCAATGTCCCCAGTGAGTACTGAGACATCGAAAATCAACCTTCCACCCAGAGGCCCATCCATCAGAGGGTTAGCCACCCTTCCACCAGCCAGCCCCCCCAAAGAGCAATATGCCTGGTCACTTATGAGGGGAGGGTAGTGCATTGGACATGAAAACAAAAAAGAAAATGGGAGCTCCCTAAGCCTAGATGTCCTGATTTACCCTCTCAGCTCCTCTGATAGTCCAACCCCCCCAAGCTGCCCAGAGTGCTGTGCCTCAGAGGCCCAGAGAGGCACATCAAGCCTAAACTGGTTACTGGGCAACACAAACCATACACACTACCAGGGCAACTAACTCAACACTATGTCTGCAAGTACCTTTGGACCCCACCATATATGTACAAGTACCCCACAATAACATACAATTACATTTTCTCAAGACATGCAGTGTTCTTTTAGCAAATAGACATCCAGTGAACAATTACCAAAATCCATGAAGTGACAGTTACAAAGATTCATGCAGTGAAACCTTGCACTACTACATCTATACTCTAAAAGTTATCCTAAGACATGCAGTGAATGCTACAACATTTCATGCAGTGTACATCCTATACTTTTCATGCAGATATACTGTAAGCATGCAAGACTCTTATCTGACTCTTAACACCCTACACTATGCACAGTGGCACAGTTATATATTGAGTCTAACATCCTATTTCAACTCCCTTTGGATCCAAACTAGCAAACTCCAAATAAATAAGCAGTATTTCAACCCCCTCAATACTCTACTAGTGAACTCTTAACTGAACCCAGATAGTCTGATGCCAAATGTCCCCCAAAAAGTTAGCAATCTAGAAATAAATTCACAGTGTATTAACTCCTCAAGATTCAAACTAGAAATCTACAAATAGATAAGCAGTATTGCAACCCCCTCTGGATTCAAAAAAGCAAAAATTAGAGTAATAGTAATGTACACTTTTCTCAGAACTCAATCAAGATTGTGCCTCACTCCAGACTCCCAGTTCAGTTTTTTCAGTGCAGCGGTCTCCTTCAATAGATAGGTCCACTGTGCATGAATTCATAGCTGGAAGGTCACGTCAAACAAATCTAATTGATTTCTTTGTCTGGGTGACTAGGGTCATGGATTGGGGGGAGCGGTGGATGTGGCTTACCTGGATTTCAGTAAGGCCTTTGATTCCGTTCCACGTAGAAGACGGGTGAACAAGCTGGGCAGCCTGGGAGTGGGTCACAAGGTGGTAAACTGGGTTAGGAACTGGTTGAGTGATAGAAGACAGAAGGTTGTTGTAAATGGAGCTCAAGCTAAGGAAAGAAGGGTGACCAGCAGGATGCCACAGGGATCAGTCCTGAGGTCAGTCCTGTTTAATGTCTTCATAAGTGACATTACAGAGGGTCTGGAAGGGAAGGTGTGCCTCTTCGTGGGTGACACTAAGATCTGCAAGAGGGTGGACAAGCCGGGAGGGGTGGAAAAATGAGGAGGGACCTACGTAAACTGGAGGAATGGTCTAGAGTGTGGCAGCTGAGATTCAGTGTGAAAAAGTGCAAAATCATGCATTTAGGGTGCAAGAACCCGGGAAGGATTACATGATGGGGGTGAAGGAGATACTGATGGTCACCAAACAGGAAAGAGATTTGGGGGGTAATCATATCTGATGATCTAAAGTTGGCCAAACAATGTGCCAAGGCTGTGGGGAGAGCCAGTGCAATGCTGGGGTGCATAGAGAGAGGTATCACCAGTAGAAGAAAGGAGGTGGTGATGCCACTGTGCAGATCATTGGTGAGGCCTCATTTGGAATACTGTATCCAGTTCTGGAGGCAGCATCTCCGTAAGGACATAGACAGGGTGGAGGCAGTTCAAAGAAGGGCAACAAAGATGGTACAGGGCCTGCACCGAAGTCATATGAGAAGAGACTGGGAGACCTCAATATGTATATACTGAAGGAGAGAAGAGACAAGGGAGATAAGATAGCATCCTACAGATATCTAAAAGACATAAATAGGGTACCAGGGGGTAGCATCTTTCAGAAAAGGAGCTGTCCAGGAACGAGGGGGCATGACATGAGGTTGGAAGGGGGTAGACTATGGGGTTGCATGAGGAAATATTTCTTCACAGAAAGGGTGGTGGATACATGGAATAGACTCCTAGTGAAGATGGTAGGCCCTGTGCTTTTATTTGTCAAACAACAGTGACCAAATTGTCAGCATAGTCATCTTATTACCAGTGGTGCAAGTGGTAGACAAGAAGTACAGGAACTCAGGCACTGGCAAATCTGAAATGCAGAATGAAGATCTTCAATCTGAAGGATAGCTTCTATCTGTTTAGACACTAGTAGATACAGTTCGAGATATTGAAGTTTTTCCAGCACATTAGCACAGTTGTGCAAGTCAAATATTGTTATGGAAACCCTCATTTCAGGTCACAGGGCCAGAAACTGTCATTATGTTGCTGCTTTAAGAATTTCAGTTCCAGTGTCAGTGGGAAGAAGTACAGGAACTCAGTTCCTGCTGCTAAAAAGGTACAGGAACTGAGTTCCTGTGCATTCCTGTTCACTTTCATCACTGCTTATTACCTTAATTCATGTACCCCAGTACAGAGTAATTGTGAAATACAAGGCAAAACATTATGCGCAATTGCTTGCCATTCCGTGCCACAGGTGTGAAAACACATTTTGGGTAGGGTGTGGGAAATGACAGTTGTACTATTCATGAGGTGGTATGAACAAATGGTTGAGTTAAAAATTTGGCGGTTAAATATGGAAAAGTACCAAAGTTATGCATGTGCATAGAATTAATTTGACTGACACACGTAACTGAGGTATTTTGAGGAATTTCTTCACCATATTTTCAACATGGCCTTCTGGGGAGATCACTTCATGAACAGTGGCACTGTGATTTTGTTAATAAGCTTGGAATGGTGATTTTGCACAGCGTATGCACCATTCTGTGCCACAGGTGCGAAAACACATTTCAGGCAGGATGTGAAAAATGACAGCTGTACTGTTCATGAGGTGTTGTATAAAAAAGGCAATGTTGAACATTTGGAGTCAAATTATTGTAAATTACCACAGTTATGCGCCTGTGTAGAAACTGCACAATGCACACTCGTAATTCGGCCATTTTTGGGAATCTTTTCACCAAATATTCAACATGGGCTTTTTGGGACCCCTCCTCATGAACACTGGCACTGTCATCTTGTTAATCAGCCCCAAAAGGCGATTCCACACAGTGACTGCAAAATCACCTCTCGGGACTGAGTAACGAAATGGCAGTGACAGTGTTCATGAGGTAGGATCCCAAAGACCTCATGTTGAAAATGTGGTGCATAAATATTGAAAAATGGGTGAGATATCAACATAAGTTCAAAATGCCATTGACAGCCATTATACAGCACTTACCTCAATTCTTCAGTTTGCAGTTCGGCTTTGAAGAGTGCAGACGTGTCCCAGTCCACAGAAGATGGCAGCCGCTGACCTCTGATGATAACTATTGGGTTGGGGGTTGCTCAGTGGGAGGGTCAGGATGGAGGAGGAAGGATGGAGAAATGACAAGGGACCATTTTCTTTTTTACAGGGTTTTTTGAAAAATAAAAAGACGTTGGGATACTGTTTTCTTTTTTCAGGTATAATTTCAATAAAAAATCTTTTCAGGACACTGGAAGTGGGCTTTCCAGTGTTCCACTTTAGGGGGCTACTACTGACACAGGGATTGGGCACCCCGATGTCAGCAAAATAAAAAGACATCAGGGACATTTTTCCTTTTTCAGGTTTAATTTGAATAAATAAAATTTCAGGATACTGGGGGTGGGCTCCCCAGTATCCCACAGTGACAGTACTGGTGGTGGTGGAGGGGGTATGATATAATTGGGGACACTGGGGGTAGGCTGCCAATGTCCTTCTTTGATGGTGGGCTACTGCCAACACGGGGATTGGGCACCCTGTTGGGTATGTATAGTTTTCTGTTGGGGACACTTGGAGTAGACTCCCCAGTGTCCCACACTGTTGAGGGGTTTGTCTAGTGCAGACACAAAGATTGGGCACCCTGATGTCGACAGAAAAAGTTATTTTTAAATTAATAATCCTATTTTCGGCTTACGAAGTAATATCTTACTTCGTATCTCGTCATAGGAAGTAAAATCCTACTTTGTATTGCATGGATATGATGGAAGAATTTCAAGATGCATTAAAAGCCCACGTTAAGTGCATTTTTGAGCAGCAAAGTGCAAAATGCACCTAAGGGGTCCAAATAAGCAAGCTGCATGTGTTGGTTACTCCCCAGGTTATCATTTTGGGGGGTTTCCAAATTTGAATATTTAAGGCAAAACTGTAAACAAGATGGCCACCATACAAAGTACGAATTTTCCCATACAAACCAGGATTCCTACTTTGTTTTATACAGTTATGTTGTAGTGCTTACTGAGCATGCTCAGAAACATTTTTTTCAAAATTTCAAATTGCAATGACTTAAAAACAGCTTATTATTTTTTTGCCAGACAAGCAAAAGACACATCTGTGAGGTAGTCCCTTTCTGCCCTGAAAATTTCAAACCCAAAAACCTAAGCATCTGGGCCGTATGCAAGTTCAAAGAAAAATCCCAGCAAAGTCAATGAGTGAAAACATGTATTTTTCACCTCTCCATAATTCGGAAACTGCACATCTGACCAGAACGTAGCTTGCTAAATCAGGAGATCTACCCCACAGGAAGGTGCATACAAAATTTCTTGCAAATCCGGTGAACAGTTGCGAAGTTATTAAAGTGTAGCATATTAAGTTTAACATTGATAACACTCAACCCTAACTATAGAGCAAAAGTCTTCTCTATACTATATATATATATTATAGTGGTGCGGTAGTGCCCCTATATTTAGGGTTGAGCAGGGGGTTCTATGGTAAACCTCAAATTTTGAATTTTTATCTTGGCAACCATTCAACGGATTTGCATGAAATTTTGCATGTGCAGTCTCATGGGGGTAGATCTCGTGACTTGCCAAGGGTTGTTCTGGTTGGATGTGTGGATTCTGAGATGCAGATAGTGCAAAAACATCAAAAGTTGCAGTTTTTTTCTGTTTTTTTTTTTTGTCATTGCCTTGCGCCCAGATAGTTTGGAATTTTGGTCTGACATTTTCTGGGTAGGAAGGGCTTGGTCTACAGATGTCTGTTTTGCTGGTTTGGTGAAAAATATATTAATCCATTCTAAAGTTATTACATTTTAAAATTTCAGTTTCTGAGCATGCTCAGCACAGTCTTTGGGATAGATGTTTGGAACAAAAAAAGAACTTGGCCCTTATGAAAAAGGATCTTTTTTCATTTGGCGCCAATCCTTTTTTTGTAAGTGAAAAATCCTTGTTCGCTTGCCACCATCTTGTTTTCCTTTTTTCTTGGGGGAAAAAAATTCAAAACCCACAAAAATGACATCCTGCAGAGAGACCAAGACATGTGTCTTGCTCATTGGGACTCCGTTAGGTGGATTCTGCAGTTAACTGTTGGAAAAGTGACTCTGAAATGTGGATTTTTTTTTTTTTACTTTTAAAATCCGTTTAAGTGACTTGTTTCCACTTTTTTCCATATGGGCTTTTTCGTTCAAACAAAAAAGATCCCATAATACAGAGAAAGATTTTGGAATTAGTTTTTTTGCTATTCTTTTTTCGTTTGAAGGAATCCTTCTTTTTTGTTTTCTTTTTTTGTTTGATATGGAAAAAAGGATTTTGCAAGCTGTCCCCATAATTTGATACATTTTCCCCACCCTTTGATCGTTGTGCCCATAATTTTTAAAATTTTCCCTGATGTCTAGTGGTACCCCCCCAAATTGTTGTCCTCATTTCTTTTGTATTTTTCCCTGGTGTGTAGTGGGGGTTACCCACATTAGAGTAGAAACATTTTTTACAAACCTCAAGAGAGTGAGAGCAAGAGGTCAGCAACACTCAGGGCAAGGAACAAGCACATCGGAAACTGCTGACACCAAATATATGGCATAGATCTTTCAAAGGCTATGCCCCCCCACACACCCCCAACTAAAATATAACCCACTCCAGTCACCAGTGTTACTGGAGGAGGGCAGCCTTCCAGTAGTGTGCATGTATGGTACTCGGAGCACATGCTGCAGAGTCCATACCATACACATATACTTCACCGTCCCTCCTGTGCTCACATCGCGCCGCGCGAAACCCTCTGCTCTGTTGTCGGGATAGCATGTAGTGGCACACCCTATGCCCACTGATCACTGTCCTCGTAGCTATGGTATTTTTCCCAGGTGTCTAGTGGCACCCCCCACCCTTCGATTTTCGTCCCCATAGTTATTAAATATTTCCCTGGTGTCCAGTGGTACCTCCCCACCCTCCAATAACTGCTCCAGTTGATATATGTTTTATTTCCCTGCTGTCTAGCAGCACCCCCACCCTCCAGTGTCTGTCCCTGACTGAAATAAAGAAAATGGTCCCTTGATGTCTTTTCTTTTTTTACCTGTAAAAAAAAACGGTCCCTTGCTTATCCCACCCACCTCCACCCCAACCTCCCACTCAGCACCCACCATCCCAACCCCCCCACACACCCTCACTCACCTGAACAGGTCCCAGGGTGAAGATCTACTCTGCTATGGGAGACACGTCGTGCTGCTTGAGCTGCCAACTGCAGTATGAGAAACTAAGGTAAGTTCAGTTCAATGTGTTTCAGTTGGGTTTTCAACTTTGATGCATAACTTTGCCACTTTTGCATATTTTTTCACCAGTTTTCAGCATGGCCTTATTGATACCCCACCTCATGAACAATGTGGCTGGAATTACACAAATCCAGCAAGAAAGGCAATTTCATGCTCACTTGGTGAAATCACCTTTCCTGCAAGATTTAAACATGTTTATTGCCCTTGTTTAAGAGGTGGGTCATAAGAAGGTTATGTTGAAAATTTGGGGTCAAAATATGTAAAAATGGCAAAGTTATGCACATCTGTTGAAAATTTGCTTATCTTGCTTATAACCTTGGTAATTTTACATATTTTGACCCCAAATTTTCAAAATAGGCATTTTTTCACACCACTTCATGAATGTGACAGCTGTCATTTTTTTCAGTCCTGCCCAAACTGTCTTTTGGCATCTGTGGCATGAAATGATGTTGCAGTCGCGTGGAATCACGTTTTGGTGGAGATTTCAAATATTTCAGTACTGCATACATGAGGTGGGGTAATAACAAGGCTATTCTGAAACTTTGGTTGCTATTGTGCTACAAATGGCTCTGTGCTTCCACAGCAGCACTTAGCACAGTTCCTAATACCTAGACATAGAGCAGAACACTGTTGATTTTACTGGTTGGGTGTGCCACTGGGGAAAAGTGGTAGAGTTGCAGACCATTGCCTAGCAACCTAGAAACCCAGTAGCACCACTGGATTGTGGGATACTGAGGGGCTGCATATCTGTAGGGGAACCTAGAGCAGCTGGCCAGATATTTGTTCAGTAGGGCTAAACAGTACTCTTCACTTGAATGTTTATACTGCATGAGGTGTTTAAATTGAATTTTAAAACATATGCTGTTTTTTTAAAACAACATCTGAGTGGGGAGAATGCGCAGAACTGGAAGTGACACATAAGTGTTTCCGGTCCCACGGCTCTATATTTTGAAGCCTCCAAGCAAGTGGGGCATTAAAAGGGGACAATAGACTGTGAAGGATGCACTTAGCACGGTCCCTAATACCTAGACATAGAGCAGAATGCTGTTGATTTTACTGATCAGGCATATCTCTGGGGAGAGGTGGTAGAGTTGTGGGCCATTGCCTGGCAACTTAGAAACCCAGTAGCGCCATGGGATTGTGGGATACTGAGGGGCTGCATATCTGAAGGAGAACCTGGAGCAGCTGGCCAGATATTTGTTCAATAGGGCTAAACATCACCCTTCATTTGAATGTTTGCAATGTATGAGGTGTTTAAATTGAATTTTAAACATATATTGTTTTTTAAAACAGCATCTGAGCAGGGAGAAAGCGTGGAACCGGAAGTGACACATAAACGCTTCTGGTCACACAGCTCTATATTTCAAGCCCCCGAGCGAAAGGCAACCCGAGTGGGGACTTCGTGTAGCTGTAACGGGAGATGTGTGCAGAGATAAGTGCATACTGTGTGTGTCTGCTGAGGGCAGGGACCAGGAGACAGCAGAACCACATGTAAGGTAAAGTTATAACACAGTAGCTTTGAAACAAAAAATGGAATTCCAACTAAATAAATGTGATAAATGCTTAATGTATGACTTAGGTGAACAGGTTCAGGGATACACTTGTATGAAATGTCTTCAAATAATGGAACTTTCAAAGGAGGTGAATATACTGAACAATAGATTGGAAACTAGACAGGGCACAGAAACACTTGAAAAATATATATACTCAGTGGCTCAGAAAACAAGCTCCAATGATATTAAAGTAAACAAGTAGGTGGATAAACACATAGACCTATAGGCCACAGTCCAAAAAAACACATGGAAGTGCAGAGGAAAACAGATTTACAATAATGCTCCTATCCAACCCATAATAGATTCAGTGTACTTGATAAATCGAATGAATAAACAAGGAAAGCCCCTGCAATGTCCAATCCATAAGATTGAATTTTGACCTTGGCAGAGGTTATAAAACAAGAGTTCACACAGAAGTGAACAATGTGGCATGTCTTACCAGGGATATGAATAGCAACATAAATGAGCCACACAAACCCACTCCAAATGAAACTCTGACTTTAGAACAAAAAGAGGAAACCAAAAAAAAAAAAAATATCAAAAAGACTATAGCATTGGGAGACTCTACCATTATGGGAATAGATGGCCTATTGTGTAAGGAAGATAAAAGTAACACTATGGTGAACATGTTCTCTGGAATCAAAATACCAGAACTAGGCAGGTTGCTACAGGACTGCCTTGGGAAATCAGATAGACCATTGGTAGTACTACAAGTAGAAGTAAATGACATGCATACTAAAGACCCAAAGAGGATTTTTGAAAACTATTGAGATCTGATACAAGAACTAAAGTTAAAAACCAAAGACATAATTGTATCAGGTATCCTGGCCATTTTTGGTAGATATTACTACAAAAATAGGGACATTATACTACTTAATTCATGGTTGAGACTGTTATGCGTTTCCGAAGGGTTTGAATTTATTGAAACCAGTAACATTTTTAGGAATATCTAACTTTACAAAATAGTATGGTCTACATCTAAACAAAATGGGATCAAGAATACTAGCAAAAACATTTTAAAAGGATCACTGCAAATCATTTAAACTGGTCACAAAAGAGGTGAGGGAACAGCCCTCAGAAAATAAACCACAAGTCAACTAATAAACATAAAAAGGAAAAAAAATGTGCATGTCTTTTGGCAAATATTAGAAACCTTGATAAAACATTTGATTCATTTACGCATTTAATGGAGAGTAAATATATTCAACTAGCACTCCTCATGGAAACCTGGTAGGAAGAAGGGGACACATGGGACAAAAACATAAAAGGGTACAACCTGTATAACAAACCTAGGAGACATAGGCGAGGAGGGGGAGTAGCAATATTTATCCATGAGTTTCTAAAAAGCATGGACATTTATACTGGAAATCCAGGTATAGAACATTTATGGATTAAAATAATTCCTCCCAATGCCCCCCAAATTATTTTGGGGGTCTTATATTGGCCACCCTCCACAAATACAGAGGATGACAAAGACATTTTATGTCATCTAGATCATATTGACCCAACGAATAACATAATATTAGTGGGAGATTTTAATCTTCCCAGCATAGATTGGAAAAACAACAAAAAATAAAACAGATAGAGATTACTTAGAAAAATGTAACCAGATGGAACTAGAACAAAAAGTAAAGGAAAGTACAAGTGGGGAGAATGTCTTGGATATCTTGTTAACCAACATGGGTGATTCTGTCACAAACACATACGTGGATGTACCATTAGCAGATAGCGACCATCTGACAGTTCGCTTTGAATTAATAGAATCCTTCAATAATCAATCAGGAATAACAAAAATTCCCCACTTTAGAAAAGCCAATTTTAATGAAATGAGAGAAATGTTTTCTCAGTGGGAATGGAAATTAAATTTCAATAACTGCTCAATAGATGATAAAATGTCAGACTTATGGATGGATAAAATTATGTTGACAACAGACGTATTCCATATGCATCAAAAAACTCCAAGAAAGGGAAAAAGCCCTAAATGACTAAACCAAAAACTTAAAAAACAAATACAACTTAAAAATAGAATGTATAAACAAATGAAGAATAAAAAAATAAGATAAACCTACCTGAATACAGAGAGCAGGCAAGAAAGGTAAAGAAGGCAATAAAAAAAGCTGAGTCTAAATTTGAGGTGAATCTGGCAAAAATACAAAGGATAATTATAACAATTTTTACTCATACATAAATAAAAAAAGAGGAAATAAACAGTGTATAGGCCCATTTAAGGATAAAAATAAGGAAATATTAGACACAACTGAAATGGCAAAATTACAAGGTGATTATTTTGGGTCCGTGTTTAATCCTAAAGGGGACCCCTCAGTCAATGAAGGCCAAAATAGTTCAATAAGGGACCAAATGCATATTGATATCAATGATGTTATCACCAGATTAACAAAAATAAATAAGAACAAATCCCCAGGGCCAGATGGGATATACCCCCGAGTCAGTTCAGAGTTGAACATCCAAGTAGCGACCCCATTAACATTCATCTTTCAGGTATCCTTAGACAGGGAGGAAGTGGTAAAAAGCTGGAAGGAAGCTTATGTGGTTCCCATCTATAAAAAGTGGAAACAAGACTCCGAAGAAAACCACAGGCCTGTGAGCTTGACTTCGGTCTTTGGCAAAGTGTTGGAGGGAATAATAAAAGACCAGATTCTATCCCATTTAGAGCAGCACAACCTGCTAGACTCACAATAACATGGGTTTACAAAGGCTAGATCATGTCAGACAAACCTTCTTCATTTCTATGAGAAAGTTAACAGAGCATTGGACTTGGGAAATTCTGTGGATGTAGTCTTTTTGGACTTTTCAAAAGCATTTGACAAGCTCCCACGTAATGAATTAAAACCTCACTACATAAAACTGGTATATTAAGCAACATCTTAAACTGGACAGCTGCATGGCTGGAAAATAGAAGGCAGAGGATCATAATGGGGTCCTATCAGATTGGTTGACTGTGACAAGTGGGGTCCCTCAGGGCTTGGTTTTGGGACCATGTTTATTTAACATATACATATCAACACTAAAGTACAATAATTAGTCTATATGGATCACCAAATTCACTGACGACTGTCATGTGGGGGCCATTGTAAATTATGTGGAGGATCATAAATCTCTACAAGATGCTCTAGATTATATAGAGTATTGGGCAAATAAATATAGACTAAAACTAAACAAAGAAAAGTGTACAGTCATGCATGTGGGGAATAAAAATCAGGGGATACATTATATGTTAAGTAAATCGACACTCAAAACTTCTTTGGAGGAAAGAGATCTGGGAGTTATAGTTAAAAATGATTTGTCTTTTAGCTCACACTGTGACCAAATGGCAAGAAAAGCAAATGCAACACTAAATTGTATTTTAAGGCACATTGCCCGCAGAGGCAGGTCAGTCACGATGCCTTCGTACAGATCATTGGTGAGATTTCAGTTGGAGTGCTGCTCACAAGTATGGGCCCCATTCAAAACAGGGAACATAGTGAGATTGGAGAGGGTACAGAGGAGGGCAGCCAGAGCAGTTCAGGGCTTGGGTGGATTACCTTATGAGGACAGGACAAGAGAGTTAGATCTGTATTCCCTGAGTTACTGTATAGGCGATGGCGATGGGATATGTTCCTCGTATACAGAGCCTTCACAGATCATAATCTGATGGAAAACTTCAGACTGGAATTAAAACAAAAAACTCATGTCACGAGGACCTCTATTTTCTGTAAAATATTAGAGAGAATAATTGAGGATGAACTTGTCTCGTCCCTAGCAGTCATTGATTCTAACCAACACAGGTTTGTTAAAGGCCATTCATGTTCAACCAGCATAGTGGGCTTCTATAATTTCATTAGTGTCAACCCTGATAAAAGAATTCTGTGTGATATGGTTCTATTGGATTTCAAAAAAGCCTTCTACTCTACACCACACTGGGCATTAATTAAAAAATTGCAAATTCACAATATCAGTCCCCTGTTTATACATTGGATAGCCAATTGGTTGAAAGATAGAAAACAGAGAGTTGTTGTTGATGGCCATAAGTCAGTGTGGCAAACAGTTAAAAGTGGAGTCCCTCAGGGATCGGTTTTGGCACCAGCTATTTTTCAAATATTAATTTCTGATTTATCACACAACATTCAAAGCAAAATTGCAAAATATGCAGATGACTGCAAAATTTCTCATATTTGCAGTACGTCTGAATATAGTGAGGCTATCCAAAGGTATTTAAATACCTTAGAGTCCTGGTCCACAAAATGGAACTTGAGGTTTAACACTTCTAAAGGTAGTGTTTACATTTCAGTAAATATAATCCCAAAAACCAGTACTATTTATAATGAAATGTTAGTTAATAAGGATAATGAAAAACATCTTGGTATTATTGTTGATTCAAATTTGAACTTTGACCTTCATATCACAAATATTATTAGTAAAGCTAATAGAATTTGGTGGGCAATTAGACAGGATATAACTTCTAGAGATCCATACATTCTATTACCACTTTACCGGGCCTGTGTCAGGCCATATTTTAATTATGTTTCTCAACTATGGAGCCCTTTTTAGCAGAAAGACATAATCAGACTATAAAGACTATAAAGAAGAGTTACAAAATCAGTTGTTTCCGATAAAACACCTGCTTATGGGGAAAGGATTTCAAAATTTAATCTAATGTCTTCAGAGCAGCGGCAACTTAGAGGGGACCTTATATTTACATGGGACATTATACAGGATACATGTTTAACACAAGAATGTGGACTGGACTTTAAGCAAGTATCTGTCAGCACTAGAGGCCATCTGCTCCAACTGACGAGATGCAAATTTGATTCAAAAAAAGGGGCCTACTTTTTCTCTCAAATAACTGTTGGACCTTGGAATAGTTTGCCATTATCAGTTATCAGTCAAAATAAAAATACATTCAAAAACAGGTTGGATATTTTTTTGAGTTCAAACAAAAATCTAACCTATTGTATGTACTTTAAGGAGCTAGATAGGCCAATCAGCCTTTTGCTCCTTTTCTGTCCTTAGTATGATCCTGATATAGCTACTGAATGAATCTCATTGAAAAGGACACATGAGTTACAGTACAACTCAAACAAAATAAATGGAGGCTAAAAAGACATAGATATTGGTTCAGCCAAAGAGTAGTACCTATATGGAACTCATTACCAAAAGATGTGGTACAGAGTCCTACCACAGACATTTTCAAAGCCAAGTTATACTCCTTATATAATCATAGAAGCAAAGACCTATAGCATACAAATCTTGAAATACAGACCTAGAAATAGCAAGCTAAATGGATGAAAGTCTAAAAAAATGCTTTGTATTACCTACAGTATGAGACCTATATACTGTATGCATCTATGAAGAGATGGGAGTTCAGGTAGATAAGGATACAATTAAACTATCTCAACAAGTATGGATGGATGGGAGCAGGCCCTGCGCTCTGACAGGCAAAAAAGGACACAATTATGCTATCTCAAAAAGTAAGGGCATTTTTTTCAAAAAATTACATTAATGCAACATTTACTGTAGGGTTCAGACTAAAGTGATAAAAGTCGGGAGATGTGGTTTTAGGGTTTCCAACCCTAAAACAAATTGGGGTCCAGTCTTCCTTGGAGTTGTCAACCCTGAAGCTCACCCCATTCTATACAATCCAGAAACATACACACCTAATGGGGTGAACTATAAGGTTGACAACCCCAAAGAAGACTGAACCCCTGATTTGTTTTAGGGGTGGGGGTGGGGTTTTAGGGTTGGAAACTCTAAAATCACATTTCCCTAATTTTGTTGATTTAGCCAGAACCCTAAATATCACATTAACGCAGTTTTTTGCAAAGAATATATATATATATGTGTTTGTGTGTGTGTGTGTTTATTGTCTTACATAGGAACATAGAGGCTGACGGCAGATAAGTACTGCCAGGCCCATCTAGTCTGCCCATTTTCTCTGCTTAATATAACGTTGCAGGCCCTACATGGTCTCCAGCCTCTACCAGTCTTACCTCTGTTAAATATTTGTTCCCAGATCACTGTCATCTGTATTCTGAACAGGGTCTCTTTCATCTGCTCTATGATGGCACTATCCTGGAGGTACTGTTCCTCCAGATCCCCAGTAATTCCTGGTAACATGGGAGATCATGGGACAGGAGTTGAGAGGGGAGGTGGCTGGCATTTTCTCTTTATTTTGTTCTTTATGGCATTAAGAAATGTTATAGTAATAGGCATCACACATTATTAAATTTTTTGCCATAAGATGTAATGAAATTGTGAAATGGAAATATACAGTCTTTTGTTCTTACTAGTTCTATTTTGTTATTTTTTTAATAGACATTAATGCTGAGTGAACTTTTGGTGAAAAACTTGAGTAATTTAGACAAACACTCATTATTTACACTATGGGCAGGATTCACAGAAGGGATGCAGCGGCGCATCCCCACCTTGCGGTGTAGCACGATTCTGGTAGGGGTCTGATGCGCCAGTGCATCACAGATGCAACGCATACTGCCCATAATAATATGCGGCACATCTGGAGGGGCTGTGAAGGGGTGTGCTAATGCTTATGGAGCGCAGCCCCATTCACTGACCAACTTGGAGGTGCATCCCTGGGGCATGTCTGGGGATGCGCCTCCCAAAGTTAAGTCTACAACAAGCAGACTTAAGCAGTGGCCACCAACAGTCAGGTTACCATACTGCAGACAGCAGCATGGCAGCCTGCACATCCTGGCAGTCCAACACCCCCTACATATCCGAACAGTTCCCTGGTGGTATAGTGGATTCTCCCCGCCTTGTAGCTAATGCCCCACACACATGTCCGAAAAGCCCCATGCGGTATAGTGAACTCTAATCCCTGCCCGATCAAGATTGAAAGGCCGCCCTGAAAGTTAAGTCTATGTATTAAGCTACCTAGGTTACATAGCATTGCTGCATAAGATCTATAAAATATTGGTATCTGTATGAAACTGTAAAATACCTATATTAAGTGGGAACCTCCGGAAAACATTGTTGCAATCAAATGTGTTGTAAAAAAGAATGAAAAAAGCTGCCTGACCAAGAGTCCTGGTGGTCCAGGGTCCCCCACACTCGACACCTCCCCAAAGCCTGATCTACGCTCAGCATATGTAGTCAGAGGCGTAGCACAACCCACCCTCACACCACCATGAGTTACCAGCCGATCTGTGCTGTCTGAGTATGACAGCATACTGTACAGCTTGCAGTGCATTGGTAGACCACATCGACCAATGCGCTGTGAGCTGTACAGTATGCATTCATAGTCAGACAGCACAGTCGGTGGGTAGCCGTGGCGGTGTGCGGGTGGGTTGTGCTGCCCACCGTACTGCTACATATGCTTGGACGTGGGATTGGGCTGGTTGGGGGGACCACTAGGGCTCTTGGTTGGGTGGCCTTTTCATTCTTTGTTTACAACTTAGATTTTATTGCAACAATGTTTTCCGGAGGTTCCCATTTAATATGGGTATTTTACAGTTTCATACAGATACAAATTACATTTTATAGATCTTGTGCAGCGATTCTGTGTAACCTTAGGTAGCTTGCTGCATTGACTTAACTCAGGCAGCCTTTAATGCGGTCGGGTGGGATGTGGGGGGAGGTGTCACTATACTGCCTGGGGCTTTTTCTTGACATCTGTAAGGGGGCATTGGGCTACAGGCGGGGGGGGGGGTACTATGCCACCAGGTCAGGGTCTTTGGCTCTGGCTGTACTAACAGCCCTGCAGGATGCCCCGTGCATTCCGCCAGGTGCATCCCTGCGGACTGCATGCAAATAGGGCCATAATGGCATGCAAATGGCCCCATTGCACCTTGCATGCCCAATGTCCCTATTTGCATGTTCGTGGCTGTGAATGGCGAGTTTGGGTACAGCGCATCCTGAGATGCACTGCCCTATTGGATTCCCAGGCCAATGTGGGAGTTGTGCTGGCACAGCCAGAGCTGGGCGCAACTGTGGTATTCACAGAGGGGATACACCAGGGGCATTCCCCCACACATCTTCTGTGAATACCACAGTTTGCGCTGTGTGCATCTCCTCTGCGCTGAGGCAGCCGAGATGTGCCGAGCACAAGTCTTTTGTGAATCCTGCCCTGTGTATATACCTGTCACTGCTATAATGTGTTTTCAAATGGACTATTTAAATCTGGTCTGTATGCCGTTACCTCGCCCCCTGATAAAACCACATTGGAAAAGCATTGAGTATATGGGTCTCTGATAGTAAGCAGACATGTTTTTGCAATTTGCACATTACATTTCAAGCTCACAGCTATGTTTTCCCTGAGGTCACTTTATTTATGTCTAAGAGTGAGCTGAGTTTTGCATTTTCCTATGGATTTTCAGGTGGTTAGCCGTCCCCCTCAGAAGCACCGCTGTGTGTCACTGAAGCATGACTGAAATGTGGTTGGGACTGTGCAATCAGTAACTCAGCAGGGGCCAAATATTCAAAACATTCCCAGTGAGCAAAGTGATGTACCCTGTTCACCCAGGGTTTGTGCCCATGCACAATATTCAAATGCAGCTATTGTGTGCACTAACAGGGTTAGTGCACACAAAAAAAAAAATGTATACGGTGGACAGAGGAAGAGACTGGGACAGGATTACGGGTGCAGTATGATATTCTGCACATTTGCGCTGCAAAAAGGGGTTAGCGTAGGCCACTTTGCGCAGTGCAAAGACCGCCAATAAAAAGCTAGACTTACTCAGGGCAACCCTAGTGGCCAGCAGAGCAACTACAGCCAACAACCAAGTTGGTGGTTGGGGACACACACCTGCCCCCTAGCGACGAGTGGACCCCCATCCCCAATCCCTGTCCCCGTGACTTGAAAGTATGTCCCTCATATCCAGTGGTCCTCCCCACCCTCTGAGCTCCATCCTGCATGTTATACCACATTACCCTGGTGTCCACTGGTCCCCCTACCCTCTGATCACCATCCCATATGTTATGTAAGCAATGACACGAGGAGGTGTGCTTTAGAACTGTCTGACGCACACCTTAGAGAGTGGCTTATTGTCCTTACATGTAAAGGTCATAATTTTTATGTTGAAATAGAAATAAATTAAAATCTTCACTGTCTTTTTATATAAAATAGTTCCTCTGCCTGCAATGCATTTTTTTTTTTTTTTTGCTGTTTAGACTTTTGTCCCATTTTGGCCACCGTAGTTGAAGATTGTTGCTTTGGTTAGCAGGTGTGCTCCCAACACACATCATCATCTGGAGATGCATAGCAGGATGTGTGTGTGCAGTGTGTGAATTGTTTAATTTTATTTATGTATCTTTTACAATTTCCCAGTTGTAGTGTAAGCTCTGATGAGGAGCCGGTTAGGAGCAAGTGAGAGTGTTTGGGTGAAGCAGAAGACGTGACCGAGCGCAGCGCTGCAGCGAGTGCTGGTAAGTAATTTGAAATGAATAGGAAAATAAACAGAAAAAAACCCCTTAAACCAGCTTGTGACTGCTGCAGCGTCTGTGCAGAAAAATCCTTACAGTATGTGTAATAGGTGGGGAGCAGGAACAAGCGGAAGACAGGTCAAAGCAGGAAGGGACAGTGAGCAGCTGAGCCAGGGGCTAAATAATCTGTTAGAAAATACAAAAAAAGGGGGGGTTTCCTGTAAGATATTGGAGAGTTGAGTTACTTTAGAGAACTGTTTATGCTGTTTTTAAGTGAAATGGTACGTTTTTATATTTGAGTATGCCATGATTTTTCACAGTAAAGAGGAGAAATAAAAGGTGGCTTTTTGATTTTTTAAAATTCTATGGCTCAAGGATTTGACTACATCTTGGTTGGCAGGACTAGTTTAAGCCATGCATTAGACACTTCTACTGCAAGGCTAGCAGCCAATCAAACTGCTCAAAATCCTTTGCCCATTTTATAAAACACATTACCCTGATGTCCAGTGATCCCTCCCCCATCTCCGATCATCAGTCCTGTTAAGTGAGCATACTTCCCTGGTCCCTAGTGGTTCCCCTGTCCTCCAATCAGCGGCCTGGTATCATAAAATACCTCCCTGGCATCTAGTGGCACCCCTCCACCAACCAATCCCTGTAGCAGTATACCCTTTCCATGGTGTCTAGTGACCCCACACACTGTGGGCACCAGCCAACCCACCCTGCCAACATCCCTCTCTTACCTGAAGTGCCAGTGCCATAAGAGACCATATGGCGACTGGCACAGCGTCAGCTCTCTTCTCTCCTCCTCAGCCGGCCACTGTATGAAAGACAGGGATCACGTGTGCAATGTACAGTACAGGGTGCACGTCCTCTGTATTGTACAGGATGCGTATCCTGTGTACTGTACAGGGAACACATGGCCTGTGTATTGTATAGGGAGCGTGCTCCCTTTACAGTACATAAGCCATGTGCTTCCTGTGCAGTACACAGGCCATGCTCCTTGTACAATACAGAGGACCCATTCCCTGTACTGTACATTGGACGCGTTCTCCCTATCTTTCCATATGGCAGCCAGCTGAGAAGGTGAGAGGAGGGCTGTGCAGGTCATGATATGGTCTCCTTCAGCACCGGCACTTCAGGTAAGAGGGAGTTAGTAGGGTGGGTTGGCCAGTGCCCATGGTGCAGGGGTGATGCTAGATGCCAGGGAAAGGGTACATTGCTACAGGAATGGGGATCGGTGAGTGGGGGGTGCCACTAGACACCATGGGGGTATTTTATAATACTAGGACCAATGATCAGTGGGTGGAAGGGACCACTGGACATCAGGAAAATATATTATACTTTACGGAACAGTGATTGAAGAGTGAAGGGGCCACTGGACACCAGGGATTACCTGAGGTTGCAGGACTAGGCAATCAGGGTGGGAGCAGAGCCAGTTGCACCACCTCCCATGCAAATGTGCCCATAATGGGCATGCAAATTGCCCCTTGGTGTCTTGCATGCCCAAAGGGGGTTATTTGCAAGGAACTATCTGAATATCGCACCAGAGGCTACTGCCACTATCGGCACTGGTGGCGCTGTTTCTTGCACTGGCGGGATCCATGTTGGGGCAGTGCTCATGCTCCTATATTCAATCAGATAGCACCGGTGCACTATCCAACTGAATCTGGCATCCTCAGGGTCATGGGCAGTGGGAAAATGGATCACAAACCTTTGTACTCTGCCCATTTTGAATATCGGGCCTCAGGTGTCTTTTCATTAACTGTATTAGGTGCAGATCTATTAAGTGTGATTCTGTAATTCACAAAAGTGTCTTGATGACATCTGCAAACAACTTTCCTTTTGGCTAGTATCTGCTGGTATAGGATACTGGCAGATAACACCATTTTGACCAGATGTCAGAAGTCATCAGATAGTGGATTTCAGGTGTCATCAGATAGTGATGGCATCTGACCATGGCTCCCATCTCCTTGGATCCCAAATGGATTTGTTCTTAGGACAAATGATCTGTTGAATCTGATGGTTGGATCAGGGGTCTGGCTGTCGAATGACAACAATCAAAGGGTCAGATCCAAGAGATCTGCTGGATCCAACAGTCTGATCAGGGACTTGGCAGTCAGATCACAACAGTTCAAGGGTCGGATCCAAGGTATCTGACCCTGAATTAAGACATTTGACCCTATCTGGCCCAGGATCTGTCATTCAACTGCTGTTGGATGGGATTCAAATCATGTGGACAAATAACGCAGCTATCTGTCAGAGGGTCTTAGGGTCCATCAGGCCGGTATTCCAAGCACCTCTGCTAGCAAATCATAAAGACCATATTTCAAAACTCTATTGAACATTTTCTCTATTGTCCCAATTATCTGGCAAACCAGCCCGTGGAGGCAGCAAAACAGAACTTTAAGAGGCTGCGGGACAGACTGAAGGTGCACTCGGCTTCCCTGGCCTTTTCTGAGTCTTCCTGTGAGGAAGTGGGGGAATGTGAACAATAGAGTAAGAAAGGAAGGAAGAGACTGAGGAGTTTAATGGGTGGTGGAAGAGGTAGTGTCAGGAGGAGGGGCACCACTTTGTGGGAACTGAGGGAGCTTCTGGAACAGGAGGCTGTTCAAGGGCGATGGCCGTCACCTGACAAGATAGGAGGCCAGTGTTCTGGGGCAGAAGTTTGACATTTATATTCAACAGTTAAACTGACTTCAGGGGAGATGGAGGGTAGGGGAACCAATGAGAAGGGAGAGCAGGTGGGGAACCTAACTAGGGCTCTCCCT
This sequence comes from Neoceratodus forsteri, assembly GCA_016271365.2. Lineage (NCBI taxonomy): Eukaryota > Metazoa > Chordata > Ceratodontiformes > Ceratodontidae > Neoceratodus > Neoceratodus forsteri. The sequence continues at coordinate 785,821,194 of CM028133.1, forward strand.
GACCAGAGACTAGTAGTAGCAAGGTGGATAACAGTAAGGTTGAAGTTCATATTAGGTTACAGGAAGAGGCCAATGAGGGAGAGCTGACAAAGTCTACATTCAGCATGAAAAAAAAAAATAAGGAGACTATGAAGAATAAGGGAGAAGGAACAGGAAAAAGCAAGAAGGGATCAGGAAAAAGATGGAAAGGGGTCTGCCTTAATATCTGGAGTCTGGGAAATAAAATTAGTGAGCTCTAGGCAATGGTGGCAGACACTGAGATGGATCTAGTTAGTAGCCATCACAGAAACTTAAGCCATAAATAATAACAATTAGGACCTGACAGTCCCAGGCTACACTGTGTTTAGAAGGAATAGAGTAAACTGTAAAGGAAGAGGCATAGCTCTGTATATCAGAGAGGGCAAAGAAGCAGTGGAGGATGGAAACATCAGGGGATGTAATGGGGAAACTGACTCAGTGTAGGTTCAGCTTATGGAACCATCAGACAAGAAACTATAGATGGCAGTGATCTATAGACCTCCAGGACAGGGGGAAGAGAGCGAGATAAGGAGCTATAGGCAGAACTAGAAAGAGGGATGGCAAAGGGGGAGGGGTTGATGATGGGAGAGCTAAGTCTGCCAGATATTGATTGGGTCATTCCAATAGCCAGGAGCTCCGGAAGTCCGAGCCTGCTGGATGCATTGCAGGACTTCCTGCTGGTGCAGCAGGTTAAGGAACCCACTAGGCAGGCAGTCATTCCTGATGTGGTGCTCACCAACTTGGAAGTGGAAGGAGGAGTGAGGATAGGGAGTCATTATAGTCTGGCAACCATAACTCCATATGGTTTTACCTGGCCCTTGGGACAAGTAAGCATCGTGAATGACTAAAGTCCTAGATTTCTGAAGAGCAGACTTCAACCTGATGAGGGAGCCAGTCCAGGACAAGTTACTAGGAGTGGACAGTATCAGGGACTTGGAGGAAAGATGGGGGGGCAATCAAGGGGGCTATTCTAGAGGCAGCGAAGCCTTGCATTAGAATGGTAATCAAAAGAAAAAAAAGTACAAGAGACCAATGTGGCTCTCTGGAAAGGTCAGGGAAGCAGTGAGCATCAGAAAGAAGCCCTTCACCAGGTTCAAGGAAAAACAAAGGAAGGAAGAATGGAGAAAGTACCAGATGAGAAGAAGGGAAACCAAAAGGGCGGTCAGAGAAGTGAAGGCAGATACAGAGCTGCATATAGTGGAGGGGGTCAAGGGAGGGGAAAAACAGTTCTTTAGGTATATTCATGAAAATAGAAAGAAGGAAGGAGGAATTGTTAGACTGACAGAGAGAGGCAGGGTAATTGAGGAAGACAGGCAGAAAGCAGTCGTTCTTAATGACTGCTTTGCTGTGTATTCACAAAGGAAGACAGAGGGTCTCTGCCACAGGGTTTCATTAAGGCATCTGTAAAGGGGATCCCTGTGATGAGATGGCCAGTATGTACCAGTGGAAGGGTTTGGAAAGAGCTAGCAGGCCTTAAGATAGATAACGCCCCAGGGCCAGATGTGATGCATCCTATGGTACGCAAGGAATTGGCTATAGAACTAATTGAACCCCTGGTAGGGCTATTCAATAGCTCAGTTAAGACAGGGATAGTTCCAAAAGACTGGATAGTAGCAGAATACTCCCACTCCATAAGGGGGGAGACAAGGAACAACCGGGAAACTACAGACCTGTTAGTCTTGCCTCCATTGTGGGTAAACTGATGGAGACGCTAGTTAAAGAGGACCTTGTGAACTACTGCACCCAGAGAGCAATGGACTCTGGCATACTAAATAGCTTGGGCTCATGGCAGGGAGGTCTTGTGAGACAAAGCTGATAGTATTTGTTGACTGTGTAACAGCCCCTGTTGGACTTGCCTTGGTTGTTTCCTTGGGCCCTTGGTCTGCCCTGGATACACCTCGAGGGGGCTAGCCTAGGTTCTCTGGCAGACAAGTGGTAAGGGAACTATAGGTGCACGTGGTGCCTCCACCTGGGATAGTAATAGGGAATACCTGTAGATAAATTGCAGGTTAACACCCCCCCAGGAAAATATAGGAACTGCCCCTACTGCACCTTCCCCACACAACAATTCCCACCTTTCGCAATAAGTTGCAATACCCAAATGTATAGAATCTTGATGGCAGAAAAAGACCTTCAGGCCCATCTAGTCTGCCCTTTCCCACCCCTTTATTCCACCCCCCTTCTGGTGGCCCCCTTCTCATTCCCCCACAGCCCCTTATGTCTGTCCCATGCAATCATGAACTCCGACACTGTTATACAGGACTTAGGATGTGTCCTACATACTGGACCATCGGAGATCTAAGGGCTCAGCTCCAGGCAGCATGGGCAGAGACTGCATGCCTCATATCGCATATCCAGGAGGAAATATGTTACAAGGACCACCCACCATTTCCCCAGCATCCAACTGAAGAACCTTGACCGACAGAGGGTAGTTGCTCCAGGTGGTTAGGAGGGGCAAATTGAGAACCCCATCACTCAGTGCTCACCAACATATAACCTCCACAAACCATATAAAAACTACAAACAGGTATCTGCCTCTATCTCTGAAATCAAACAAAGGGGCAAGGACACTGCAGAGCAGAACACTGCAGCACAGGAGCTAGCGCTACAAAACTCGCCCAAAACCGGGACCAAAACAAAAAAAGCAAAAATGAAATCCAAAACACTTCTGATCATAGGAGACTCCATGATTTGGGGAGTTGATATCTACAGGTACCTCCAGCTGGGGATAATAGTCAGATGTCTCCCAGGTACATCAGCATAGAGAGACACTGACCACATTGCTAAAATCATGCAGGAAGCAGGAGAAAACATCGACATCCTGGTACACATAGGGATTAACAATCTCACCAGCCAGTCAGTTGTGGAGATCAAGGAACACCTGACCAGGCTGGGAGACAAACTGTCATCCATTCCATCTGGCATTTCTTTCTCTGAGATCCTGCCAGTCTGGGAGAGGGGGGCAGACAGACAGAAGGTCAGAGAAGGGGAGATAGGGGAGGTAAACATGTGGCTCAAGGGCTGGTACCAGGAAAAAGGACACACATTTGTAGGTAACTGGCAACAGTTTTGGGAGTGAAGGTTCTTTAAATTCGATGGACTGCATCTGACTAAGGAGGGAGTCAGTGAATTGGGGCAGATGTTTTACGTCTTTGCATAATATTTAAACTAGCAAATGGGGAGAGGGGTATAGCACCCAATACATCAAATGGGAAGAACACCACTCCCCCCTCAGCTAGTTATCAAACAGGAGCTCAGCATGTTTGTAGTTTATTTGCATCACCAGGTAAGGAAAAAGGTCCAGCTTCCCATATGATGCGCAAGGGAAATGCCAGACCTCACCCAACAACTAATGCACTGACATCTGGCCAATGGAAAATTATGTACACAAGTGCCCGCAGTCTGGGAAACAAGATCCCAGACCTACAGGCAACAATGAAAGAGGCTAAACTGGACATAGTAGCCATTAGCCAGATATGGTTCACCAGTAACCACACTTGGGAGACTACAGTACCCGTCTATGTACTGTTCAGAAGAGACTGATGTGCAAAAAAGGGGGGGGGCCTTTATGTCAATGAAAATATCAAAGCTACAGAAATTCAGAATACACATAAGGAACCAGAAGAACTGTGGGTCACCCTGGAAACAGGAAATGGGACAGCTATACGAACTGGGATTGTCTACAGGCCTCCAGACCGGGGGAGGTCATAGACACATTACTGTTAGAAGATATACAAAACATGACAGCTAAAGCGGAGGTTCTGATAATGGGAGACTTCAACATGCCAGATACAGATTGGTCAATACCAGCAGGAACATCCATCAGAACTAGACACATAGTGGATTCCCTGCAGGGAGAGGGTCTCAAACAACTGGTAAAACAACCCATAAGAAGCAGGGCTATCCTAGATCTAGTACTGACTAACGGGGAAAGGATCACAGATCTCCAGGTAGAAGGTCACCTGGGAGCCAGTGACCATCACATGGTATGGTTCAATTTGGCCACTAGAACTAAATCATCCTATTCCAAGGCAAAAATATGGGACTTTGGAGGAGCTGACTTTGATAAGATGGCCAACAGAGTTAAGCTAGCCCTAGCAAGAAGAAACACAGTTGAGGGGGTACAGGCAAAGTGGGCAAGTATTAAGGATGCAATACTTGAAGCAACAGCCCATTGTGTTAGGGAGAAAAGCAAGAGCAAAAGAAGGAGGAAACCACTTTGGTTCTCAGAAACAGTAGCAGGAAAGATCAGAGCCAAAAGGTTGGCCTTCAGGAAACATAGAATTTGACAGCAGATAAGGACCGCTTGGCCCACCTAGTCTGCCCATTTTCCTACCCAACAGATAAGTTGCAAATCCTAGTTAACCAACAGGTTACTTCCTCCTACCCCCCACTAGGACTGCCTTATGTCTGTCTCATGCTTTCTTGAATTCCCCCACTGTTCTTGACTCCACAACCTCCTCAGGGAGGCTGTTCCATGCATCCACAACCCTCTCTGTGAAAAAATACTTCCTCACATTACCTCTGAGCCATCCCCTCTATCTTCAAATTGTGCCCCCTTGTTCTTGCACATCTCTTTTTCTGAAAGATGCTACCCTCTTGGATTTGTTGATTCCGTTGAGGTACTTGAAAGTTTCTATCATGTCCCCTCTCTCCTTTCTTTCTTCAAGGGTATACATATTAAGCACCTTTACTCTTTCTCCGTATGTCTTCTGGTGCAGACCCTGCACCATTTTGGTTGCCCTCCTCTGGACAGCCTCCACTCTGTCTATGTCTTTGCAGAGATGGTGTCTCCAGAACTGCATACAGTACTCCAGATGGGGTCTCACCAACTGTCTGTACAGAGGGATAACAACTTCCTGTTTTCTACTATTGATGCCTCTTCCTATGCATCCCAGTATCCCCCCAGCCTTCCTTAGTGCCTTCTCACATTGCTTGCCCACCTTTAGGTCATCTGATATAATTACCCCCAGGTCCCTTTCCATTTTTACTGTTGTCAGTATCTCACCCCCATTGTGTATGCTTCCCCCGGGTTTTTGTTTCCCATGTGCATTACCTTGCTCTTCTTTGCATTGAATCTGAGCTACCATACATTTGACCATTTCTCCAACCTTGCCAAGTCCCTTCTCATCCTTTCCACTCCATCTTGTGTATCAACTCTGTTGCAGATCTTTGTGTCGTCTGCAAAGAGACATACTTTTCCTTCCAGTTCCTCTGCAATGTCACTTATAAAGACATTAAAAAGGACCGGTCCCCGCACTGAACCCTGTGGTACCCCACTAGTAACCCTCCTTTCTTCACTGTGTACTCCATTTACTACTACCCTTTGCATCCTGTTGTCTAGCCAATTTCTTATCCAGGCTACCACCTTGTGACCCACTCCAAGGCTGGCTAACTTGTGTATTAATCTTTTGTGTGGGACTGTATCAAATGCCTTGCTAAAATCTAGGTAGGCCATGTCCATAGCCCCTCCCTGGTCTACTACTTTGGTCACCCCATCAAATAAATCGATTAGATTTGTCTGACATGACCATCCCATCGTGAATCCATGCTGCCTTGGGTCCTCTGCCCCACTGGCTTCTAGGTACTCAACAGTTCTTTCCTTCAGAAGTGATTCCATCATTTTTCCTACCACTGAGGTCAAACTAACTGGTCTGTGGTTTTCTGCCTCTGTTCTGCTCCCATTTTTGTGAAGAGGAATCACATCTGCCCTCCTCCAGTCCTTGGGTACCACCCCATCTTCCCATGATTTGTTAAAGAGAGTAGTCAGCGGTGTCACTAGTTCTACCCTTAGTTCTTTTAGAATTCTTGGGTGAATCCCATCAGCCCCATTGCTTTGTCCACCTTCAATTTTATTAGTTCTTTCAGAACCCTTTCTTCGGTAAATGGACTGGTATCAACCCCCATCTTCAGAGTGTTTCTCTTGTTTGGTTTAGGTACCCCCCCTCTCCTCTTCCTTTGTGAATACTGAGCAGAAATATTCATTCAGTATCCCTGCTTTTTCACTGTCCCCTCTACCCACATTCCCTCCCCTTTATTAAGCCTCAGTATCCCTCCTTTGGTCTTTCTTCACTCCCTAATGTACCTATAAAAGGTCTTATCCCGCTTCTTAACAGAATTGGCTATCCCTTCCTCGGTTTGGGCCTTTGCTATTCTGACTGCCTTCCCAGCCTCGTTATGCTTTAACTGTTAAAGTTCTCTGTCCTGCTCCTTCTGTGTTTTCTTATATTTCCTGAATGCTACCCTTTTCTCCTTAACCTTCCCTGCCACCTCTTTTGAGAACCATATCGTTTTTTTCCTTCGTTGTGTTTTATTGATTTGCTTTACACAAAGGCTTGTTGCCTCTGTGATGGCTGTTTTGATTACTCCCCATTGTTCCTCCACCCTCCTTCTTGCCTGTTTGCTAGTGCTTTTCTGAGGCACTCTCTCATTTTCGCAAAGTCAGCCCTCCTAAAGTCTAAAACTCTTGCTTTTGTATGGCTTGATTGTATGGCTGTGTTTATCGTGAACCACACTGTTTGGTGGTTGCTTGTTCCCAGATGGCTACTCACTTCTAAATCTGAGATTCTTCCTCCGTCCCCATTTGAGAGTACCAGGTCCAAGATTGCTCCCTCCCAAGTGGGTTCCAATACTAGCTGTCTGAGGCATGCCCCCTTTAGGGCATCAAGAATGACACTGCTCTTGGATGTGCCTGCAGCAAAGGTGCTCCAGTTAACATCTGGCATATTCAGGTCCCCCATCAACAATATCTCCCCTTTTTCTGCCATTCTAAGGAAGCCTTCCATCATTTCCTTGTCCATTCCCTCCCCCCGAGATGGGGGTCCGCACACAATCCCCATGCGGACTGCGGCGCCACCTCCCGTCTCCAGGGCGACCCAGGTGCCTCATTTGCTCCCTGTCTATTCTCTAGCTCTGCCGCCTCGATCCCCCCCCACATAGAGAGCCACTCCTCCTCCTCTTCCACACTCCCCATCCCTCCCGTAGACTGTGCACCCCAATATGTTGACATCACAGCCATGGCTCTCTGTGTACCATGTCTCTGCGACTGCCACAATATCCAGGCAACCCTCTTCCATCAAGGCCACCAGTTTGGACGCAGCGGGGCTAAGATAGGGAGGCATACCAAATTTCCCTAGAGGAAACAGGGAAGGCAGTAAGTCAGGCAAAGGCCCAAACCAAGGAAACACTAGCACAAACAGTAAAAGAAGGGGACAAGACTTTCTGTAAATATGTTAGTGAAAGGAGAAAGTCCAGAGGGGGTATTGCTAAGCTCAGAGGGGATAAGGGGGAGTGTGTGGAGGAGGACCAAGGAAAAGAATCTGTCCTAAATAGATACTTCTGCTCCATATTTACTGAGGAGAAGGTGAGGCAGGGCCCACAGCTCAGCACCATGGACACGGGGGGGGGGGTGTGCACAGGTCACTTCACAAAAGAAAGGATCCTACAAGAGCTCTAAGCTCAGGGTGGACAAGTTAATACAACCTGATGGCATACATCCCAGGATACCAAAGGAGCTAAGGGTAGAACTAACAGAGCCATTATCAGAACTGTTTTTAATGAGTCCCTCAGCACAGGAGAGGTCCCAGAAGACTGGAGAAGGGCTCATGTGATCCTGCTCCACAAGAGTGGTAACAAGGAGGAGGCAGGGAACTACAGACCAGTCAGTCTTACCTCAGTAGTGGGGAAAGGATAGTGCAACGCCTGGAATCCATAGGAGCACAGGACCCAAGACAGCATGAGTTTACAATAGGAAGGTCCTGTCAAACTAATCTCATAGATTTCTTTGACTGGGTAACCAGAGTGCTGGACCGAGGGGGTGCAGCTGATGTCACCTACCTTGACGTCAGCAAAGCTTTCAATACTATTCCACACAGAAGCTTGATTAATAAGCTGGGTAGGCTTGGGGTGGGTCAGAAGTTGGTCAACTGGGTGGCAAACTGGTTGGCGAGCAAAAAACAGAGAGTGGTGGTAAGTGGTATACAGTCAGAAGAGATGCAAGTCGCAAATGGGGTACCTCAGGGATCAGTCCTGGGGCCAGTCCTCTTTGATACCTTCATCAGTGACATTGCAGATGGACTGGAGGGTAAGGTTTGTCTTTTTGCAGCTGGTACCAAGATCTGCCACAGAGTAGATGATCCAGATGGGGTGGGCAGAATGAGAGGAGATCTGGATAAACTGGCAAAATGGTCAGAAGAGTGGCAATGGGAGTTTAATGCAAAGAAGTGCAAGATCATGCACATGGGGAAGAGAAACCCTGAAGCCACCTATAGGTTGGGAGGGGAGTTGCTTGCAATCACAAGGGAAGAAAGAGACTTGGGCGTCATCATCACAGATGACCTGAAATCGTCAAAGCAGACCACTAAAGCAGTAGGTTAGGCTAGAGGGATGTTGGGATGTATTAGTAAGGGTATCACAAGTCGTAAGAGGGAGATAATAATCCCTCTTTACAAGACCCGGTTAGGCCCCATCTGGAGTACTGTGTGCAGCACTGGAGGCCGCACCTGCACAAGGACATTAATAAAATGGAGGCAGTCCAGAGAAGGGCAACCAAAATGGTGCAGGGACTGCATCAGAAAACACATGAGGACAGATTAATGGAGCTCAATATGTATACCCTAGAGCAAAGGAGGGAGAGAGGTGATATGATCTAAACATTTAAACATATTAAGGGCGTTAACAAGGTGAAAGTGTCTAACATGTTCAATATAAGAAAAATAGCAGGGCAAGAGGACACAGCATGAGATTAGAGGGAGGCCGATTAAAGGGTAATGTGAGGAAGTTCTTTTTCACAGAAAGGGTGATAGATGCGTGGAACGGCTTACCTCAGGAAGTGGTGGATGTGGATATGAATACAGTGCAGGGCTTCAAACAGGCATGGGATAGACATACGGGAGCAATACAGATGAGTATGAATAGATAGGCCATTGACAGAGTAAAGGCCTATGGCACATTCATAAGGTAGAAAAAATGGGCAGACTGGATGGGCCTTGCTGTCCTTTTCTGCCATCAGCTTCTATGTTTCTATGTTTTAGCCCCCACCACAGCCTCTGGAAGTCTGTTCCATGCCTCTACCACCCTCTCCGTGAAGAACTGCCCCCTCACATTGCCTGTGACTCCCCCCCATAGTCTCAAACTATGCCCCCTAGTTAATGCACCGTCCTTCCAATGGAATAGACTTCCTGCCTTCACCTTGTTGATCCTCTTGACATATTTGAAAGTTTCAATCATGTCCTCTCTTTCCCTTTTAGTTTCCTAGGAGTACAGCCCCAATTCCCTGCATCTCTGCTAGCACGGTTTACCCTGCATACCCTGCACCATCTTAGTCACCTTTCTCTGAACCCCCTCTAACTTGTCCATGTCCTTACACAGATGTGGCCTCCAGAACGGGACTCTGTACTCCAGGTGTGGCCTCACCATAGCTTTGCAGAGGGGCATCAGTACCTTTCTTCGCCTGCTAGTGATGCTCCTGCCAAGATACACCAACATCCCATTTGCTTTTCCTACTGCCCTGCTGCATTGGTTTCCCACCTTGAGGTTACTAGACACTATTACTCCTAATTCCTTCTCCTGCTCCATAATCCTAATATCCTCAGATTTCACTTGTCGCCTGGAAAGTCTGGTTGCTCGGATTGTCTCTCTTCTACTTTCCATTCTGATGTGAAGAAACTTATAAAAATACTGTAAGTATTTTTTATTTCATTTGCTGCCTTATACTTATTGTTTATTGTTATTTAAAGGGACAGTAAACTTTGCAGGGGTCATTAACATTGAGAAAGCCCACAAAACGATATTTCAGACGAGGTACTGGACTTTCTCAGAGGTCAGGAGTCCCGAGATATGACTATCTAATTAATCTGTAAATCAAAACAAGGCAGGAAGTGATGTCACTGATGGGCAAGCTGTATGTTGTTAACTATAGCTTGCCCCTCAGTGACACCACTGTTGGTCTCATGATTCAATGAAATGGCTGCTGCCTTGTTTTGATTTACAGATGATTTAGGTATTCATAACTCAGGACTCCTGACACCTACAGGTAAGCCCAATACCTCATTTGAAAGATCTTCTTATGTGCTTTCACAGTTTGAGTGACCCCTGCAATGTTTACCATCCCTTTAAACTTAGTTTAGTGTTATTTACTTAATTTTTGCCAGTTCCTCTCAGTTGGGTATAACCGGGAGTGAAGCAGGTTAGTTTTTTAGTTAGTCGGGGTTTTCTGACTAAAAAACCCTGTTAGTTTCTTAGTTTTTAATTTTAAAACTTCATTTTTGTAACTGCTTTTTTTGGTTACTGAACCCGCTAATCCTGGTTCACTTTTGTTCCATCGGTTCAGTTCCTCCGGTTTCTCATCGATTTCAGAACTGGCCGCAACCGCTAAGTTTTATTTAAAATTAATATCTGACTTAGCAGTTTACCTTTTTTATTGGTACCAATAAAAAAATGCCAGAAAAACTGAAGAAAAAGACTGGTGAACCTGGTTTTAAAAATTGTTCATAATGTAGGGAAGTCTGTACCAATGCAGATAAACACGAGTTGCGTGTGGCCTGCTTTGGATATGAGCATTTTAAGGAGGAATGTAACATTTGCAAAACATTCCCCGGAAAAACTTTTGAAAAACGCCTGGAACCGCTGAAAAAGAAACTTCCTCCACCCAGGGATCCCTCTGGCTCTGACCAGCCGATACCCCTTGCTAATGTGAGTGAAACCACTTCTGCTGTTGCCCCTACCCCTAAGACTGGTGACAAAGGCACCAAGAGGGCTACTGAACCGGCTGACTCCCCAGTTCCCTCTAAGAAGTCAAAAAAGTTAAAACACACTGAACCCCCACCTACAAAAAAGGGGACTTCTGTGCCTGCCTCCATTATGCCTTCTCCCCAAGAAATTGCCCAGGCTTTCAGGGTAATTCAAGCATTACAAGGCCTAGTGCCTACTGATCAGCAGCCACCTGTCCAGATCCCTGTGGGACAGACTGGCAGCACAGGCAGATCTTCCTTCACTGAAGAGGAAGAATACAGTGAATGTGTGGTGGAGGAAGGGGAACCCATTGAACCTGAGGTATCCCCTGAGCAGGAATTTGGCTCTCCTCCCAGAACATCCAAAGATTACTCCTCACATTTTATTTTTGAGAGAAAAATGGCTGATGCACTGGACATCACCACAAGGGAGGAGACTGAGGATGAAGAGGAGGTGGAGTATTTAGAAATGATGGGGCTAGCCCCCACCAAAGCTCTCCTCCTTCCTGTAAATACATTTTTCAAAAAAGATGCTCTAAAACTACTTCAAACCCCTAATTCCATTGCCCCTCTTGACAAGAGGATGGACAAAAAATATCAGATGGAGAGGGAAGGGGCAGAGTTTTTCTTTTCCCAGACAGACCATCAAGGGTTTGTACAGGCAGCTGCCTGTGATAAAGCTAGGGTCCCTCTGGCATCACACCCACCAGACAAGGACTCTAGGAAAATAGTATGGCAAAGAAGGGTACTTTAGCCATACGACAAGCACATTTTCAGGCCTATGCTGCCCAGTACCAGAAGTCCTTGTGGCAGTCGGTTTTGGCCATGGCTTAGAAAGCTCCCTCACCCCTGTCAGAAACTGCTAGGTTTGGGCTAGAGGCGGCTAAATATCAGTTCCAAATGGCTGCTGATAGAGATGACACTGCAGCCACATGGATGGCAAACACAGTAGCCCACAGGAGATTTGCCTGGCTAAGGGCCACAAATCTTACTCAACACACTCAGTCAAAGGCTGTTGATTTCCCTCAGAAGGAAATGCTCTATTCGGGGAGTCAAGAGTGGCCTACATGAAAAAAGTGGATGAGTACAAGGCCACACATAGAAGCAACTCTAATAAAGAGAAGGCTTCACCATCCACCAAGCCTTATGGAAGGGGGGGGCCGGACAGGTCCTTCCACACCAGGCCCTTTTTCCAACCAATGGCCACACCCCAGTACCAGCAGTACCCACAGCAAGGGTACTTCAGGGGCAGGGGTAGGAGGGGCTCTAGGTGAGGGTCACAGGCCCAGCCTCAGCCCCAAGCAAAACAAACACCCCGATGCACAGGCCGCCTCCTCCCTCCCTGTCCGAGGCAGACTGTCTCACTTCCTCCAGACTTGGCTAAGCATCACCACAGACAAGTGTGTCCTGGACGCAGTGAGTCAGGATCTGTCTCTGAACTTCAAATCCCTTCCTCCTCAAAAAAACAGGTTTTTCAGTTCACTCTCCTTAGCAGAAAAGAAACTGCTGGAAGCAGAGGTTCGAAACCTGCTACTGCTAAGGGCAGTAGAACCTGTCCCAACCCACTTCAGAGGAAGGGTTTTTTATTCCAGCTACTTTCTCATCACAAAGATAAATGGAGACTGGTGACCTATATTGGACCTCAGAGCTCTAAACAAGCATCTGGAGAAACCAAAGTTTAAAATGGTAACTTTGGCATTGATTCTGCCAACACTCCAAAAAGGAGATTGGTTGGCATCACTGGACTTAAAAGATGCCTATTTCCATATCCCCATAAGGGAGTCCTACAGAAAATATCTTGGGTTCAGTCTCCCTTCAGGCCATTACCAGTTTTCAATCCTGCCTTTTGGCCTTTCTTCGGCCCCAAGGGTGTTCACAAAGTGCCTGTCAGCAGTTGTGGCACATCTTCAAAGGAAGGGGGTGACAGTGTGCTCATACTTGGACGACTGGTTGATGGTAGGGAAATCACCAGACCAAGTCAGACAATATCTACAGACCACCCAAGGGCTCCTGGCGTCTTTGGGGTTCCTGATCAATCACAAGAAATCAGTCCTCATTCCTGCACAAGTCCTGCAATTCATAGTGGCAGAGATCAATACCCTGCAGGGCAGGGCCTACCTGCATCTGGACAGAGTCAGAAATCTCCAGCTGATCGCAGATTCATTCAGCTTGCACAAACACAAAACTGCAAGGCAGTTTCTACAGCTGCTGGGCCATATGGCTGCATCCACAGGCACAGTCTTGGGCTCCAGGTTCCAAATGAAAGACATCCAGTTCCACCTCAGGACTCATTGGAGTTAAAGAAAGGACCCTCTTTTAAGGCCCATTTCAGTAACAAGGACTTTGTTACAAGTACTCCAGTAGTGGAAGGAGGACCCCAACCTAAGAGAGTGGGTTCCTTTTCAGAGAGAGTATCTGTCAGTTGTTCTCACAACAGATGCAACTCTCCTGGGTTGTGGTGCTCATTTAGGGGATCACACAACCCAGGGTACCTGGTCAGCTGCAGAGTTCCACCAGCACATAAATGTGCTAGAACTCAGAGCTGTGTTTCTGGCACTAAAAGCTTTTTCAGAATTGGTGCAAGGGAAGGTGATACAAGTCAGAACAGACAACATCACCACAGTGTACTACATAAACAAGCAGGGAGGCACCAGGTCAGGTCCTCTCTGCACAGAAGTCATGAAAATCTGGACCGTGGCTTATTTTTTGGGAGTATCCCTGCAGGCAATCCATCTGCTGGGAAAAGACAATACCCTGGCAGATGCCTTGAATCGAATCAACCAGGCCCATCATGAATGGACTCTGAACAGGCAAGTGGTGCAAGTGATCTTCAGGAGGTGGGGCATTCCAGAGGTAGACTTGTTTGTAACACACCAGAACCACCACCTGCCACAGTATTGCTGCAGACCACCAGATTGGGGTACACTGCCTCTGGATGCCCTGGCTCTGGATTGGTCAGGGAAGCACCTGTATGCTTTTCCTCCCTTCTCCCTGGTATTCAGGGTACTGCTCAAGCTCATATCCCATTCAGCATCTCTAATCTTGATAGTTCCAGACTGGTCCAGGCAGCCATGGTACTCTCTTCTGCTCTCCATGTCTGTAGCCAAACCAATACACCTCCCTCGGAGGCACAACCTGTTAACCTCCAACCAGGGAACCTTGCTATACCCGAACCTCAGGTCTCTCAATCTCAAAGCTTGGCTCTTGATGACCTAGAATATGCTAATTTACACCTCTCTGAAGCAGTGTTAGACATTCTGAGAGGGTACAGGAAACCTTCCACTAAGAAAACCTGTTCTTCAAAATGGAGAAGGTTTTCAATCTGGTGTTCAACTAGAGAATTGGTGCCAGTACAGGCTGGTACATCAGCTGTTCTTGACTATCTTTCTCGTTTACATTCCCTGGGACTGCATCCCAGTACCTTGAAGGTTCACCTGGCCACAGTATCTGCTTACATTTCTGCTGGAGCAAAGGTAACAATGGCCTCAGAACCTATCTTTAGGAGGTTCTTTAAGGGTCTGGCCCATTTGCATCCCCCTCACAGGGAACTGGTGCCAGCATGGGATCTCAATGTGTGCACAGCTAAGCTCATGGGGCCTCCTTTTGATCCCATGTCTGCAGAGCACCTAAAATATGTCACATGGAAAACAGTTTTCCTAGTGGCAATGACCTCTGCAAGAAGAATCCGTGAGCTTCAGGCCCTCTGCATTGAACAGGACTGCATTTCATTTCATAGAGATAAGTTAGTCCTGAGAACAAACAGAAAATTCCTCCCCAAGGTGGTTTCTGATTTCCACCTTAACCAATCCATTACCCTACCTGTCTTTTTCACTGAGCACTCCACATCTGGTGAAAGAAGAATTCACAGTCTGGATGTCAAGAGAGCTCTCAGCTACTACATGACAGCCACTAAGGACCATGGGCAGGACAGAAAACAGCTGTTTCTAACTTATGGGGATGTGGGAAAGGGTAATTCAGCATCGAAAAAGTCCATTTCTTGATGGATAGTTCAGTGTATCCAATTCTGTTACACTTAAGCTGGTAGGGAGCCCCCAACAGTATTGAGGGCCCACTCTACAAGAGGGACATCTGCTACCTTAGCAGCTGCCAGAGATGTTCCACTGGTTGATATCTGTAAAGCAGCTACCTGGAAAACAGTACACACCTTTACCAAGCACTACAACATGGATATTCAGTCCAGGGGTGATGCTAGGTTTGGCACAGCAGTCCTGCAAAGTCTCTTTCCAAAATAAAGTTCTGTGTCCACCTCCAGTGGTACTGCTTTGTAGTCTGCAGAAAGTTATGAATACCTGAGTATTACTGGGGTTAGAAAGAAAATTACTTACCATAGTAATCTTGTTTCTTCCCAGTGATACTCAGGTATTCATAACTTCCCACCCTGCCTCCCCTTCCAGAACCTTAGCCTCTGCATTCCTGCATGCTGCACTACCAGAGATAAAAATATATACCACATTCGAGTACAATTTTTGGCAAATTGGGTTCACATGTGTTTTACCCCTTTTTTCAGGTGTTTCTGACATTTGGGGTTTCTTTCAATGTTGTGTTCTCCCTCCAGTTGGAGGTTTTTATTAGGAGGTTAGGGGTTTTTCAAACCCTAAATTATATTGATCATTTATACTTACAGTATTCTACTTCCATGGGCCTGCCTTTCCAGGCTTCTAGGAAATCTGAGGAGTTTAGAACACTGGCAGTTAGTATAGGGCAGCATTTGAAAAGTTGTCACATGCAAAGAATTCCATCATTTGCATGTGTTCTATTCTCTCCGGGCAGTCCTACCTAGAAGGTTTACTGCAGAAAGTTATGAATACCTGAGTATCACTGAGAAGAAACAAGTTTACTATGGTAAGTAATTTTTTCTTCCCTACTAGCCTCCAACAATTAACAATTTTTATTTTGGGGGAAGGGGAAAAAGGGAAAAAATAGCATAACAACTTTAACAACTCTTTTACCCCACACAATACCCACCTCACACCTACATACGCACCCAGCTTCCCAATGGCAGCTGCCCACAAAGTCTATGAAGTCCCTTAGGTGGGTACCACACCGCTGTACAGAAGGCACTGGGGAACTTTTGTTAGGGCCCAAATAACTTCAAACAAATGCAAAGCTTTAACTTGGTTACCTGGGTGCAACTTTAACATTGGCATAGTCCTACCCAGGATTTAATCCTCTTAATTCTGACTAGCTAGATAGCTGAAGAAAGACTTCCCCAAAGCCGTAGTTGAAAGGGGGTAGCAGAAACTTGTTTCACGGTACCATGCTGGTATCAGTAGTTGTTGTACAAAGCAGCAGTTGAATGAAGAACGCTGGTCTTCACTTGCCAGACCTTTCCAATCTTGCCCCCGGGGCCTTTGTACGTGGTGTTCACCTGGTAGGCCTCTCGATGTCTTCCTCTCCGGTGGTCTCCACTTCGGTCTGGATACAGAGCAGGCTGGTGGTTACCCAGACTGATGCTTTGCGCACACTTTTCTCCACTGCAGATACAGTGGGATTAGGCTGTGACCTTTACAGTTTCTACTTTTCATTGCCAAACTCCACTGGCTCTTTCTATTAACAGTGCAGGGCATCAGTTCTCTCTGGCAGCAGATCTCAGCAGTCTCTCACTCTAGCTAAGGAGTCTAACTTTCTTGCACACAGCCACAAGTTCTAATCTCAGCAGCAGCTTTCCACTGTCAGCAACAAATTCACTCAGCTGCAAGTTCAAATCACAGCCGCTACTTCCAAATTCTCAGCAGGAAACTCTCTCAGACACAGGTTCAAATCTCACCCTGGGACATTCTCACACAGTCCAGTTCCTTTCCCAGAGGCTATGCTCCTTGACAAGCATTCTGCAGCTTGTATAATACTGTGGCCAGACAAGGCCTTTTGCAAACAGGCAGGGCTAGCAAGCCCACTGTAGTCTCTCTCTCCTCTTGCACTCTCTGGCATCACACTCAGGAATCCACTTTTGGTGGGCAAAGCAGTCCTTTTTATTAGTTTACCAGCAGCTCGTTCTCATTGGCTGCAGCAGTTGTCCAGCTGAACAAATTAATACTCATATTGCACACTTGATGCCCTATTGGCCCTTCGGTTGGGTACCAAGAACTGTCCCTCCTTTTGGCCCCAGAGTCTGATTGGCAGTCCCAAGAGCCCTCTGCAGAATCATGGCCCTCTGATTGGCTGGAGCAGGGACAAAGGGAACACATATGGCTACTATTCGCACAGTCCCTCATAGAGTTCTAACTTTCACAATCTTTTGTAGCCGCACTAAATATCTTTATCATTTATTTCCCCCAACATTTGACAGCAGTCCCTCTGCCCTGTCACATAAGTGCAGCGTTTGAGATTTTAACACTCTTCCCTGCCCGTCGCTGCCTTCCAAACACTGTTCCCCCAGGCAGCAGACAGGCTAATTAATATTCAGAAGCCAGATCAATAATATCTATGAGCCCATTCCCTAGCACTATTGGCACTCTTAAACTGGAAGCATTTTCACCTTCACGGGTGCCTCCTCCATGTCTCCAGACCTCCGTTTGCCCACCGAGGGGTCCCGGAGCACTGCAGAGGCTTTTGGCTTGCCACAATGGCAGCAAGAAAAGCGGAATGTGCTACTGCACATGCATGCACCACCGCTGTCACATTCATGCAGAGAGCTAAGCGGCGGTTTCATGGCTTTACTCCTAAGGCCCCATTCAACAAGGGAACCACATTGGGGCTGGGCAGAGAGATGAGAGGCACACAGGAACCAGAGATATAGTGGTGAGGATGCAGGGGGAAACCAGGAGGTAAGCCTAAAGTGTTTTGGGGGGCTTACAATTTGGTAATGAGGGTAGTGAATGAGGCCATGCTGTGTATTTACTCTGCTTCGATTTCAGCAAGGCTTTTGACTCTGTTCCTCACAGAAGGTTGCTAAAGATGCTAGAGAATCTGGGTACAGCAAGGACACAGAGGGGTGATAAACTGTTTGGAAGGAAGACAGCAGAGGGATGTGGTTAAGAGAGCCAAATCAGAAGAGCAGAAGGTCACCAGTGGGATGCCATAAGGATCGGTCCTGAGTCCCGTCCTTTTCAGTATGTTCATTGATCTACAGCTCTTTCTCCCTCCACCCTTTCTTTCCACTATGATTCCCTTGTGCTTATCCCATGCAGTCTTGAACGCCACCACTGTTTCAAATCAAATCAATTTTTATTTTACCGGGAAAAACACTAATGAGCGAGCTCATTTACAAGATGGTCCTGGGAGGACACAAACAAGGCAAAGTCCAACAAAAATCTCAGTTACAGAACAATGACAGTGGACTTTGAACATAGAGAACAGCACATGACTTGCATTGTGAACATCTAACATCAGACTCCTAAGTGCAAAGGACAATACATGGATTACATTAGGAATGTCTAAATAACATAATTCTAGGTACAACATGGTGTGCATCTAGTAGTACAATAAGGTGAAGTAGGAGTATTGCTAGTATTCTAGGAGGCACAATAGAGAGGGTGAAAGGGGTCTGGGGAGTAAAGGAGGGCGAAGGAGGATCTGCAGACAGCAAAACCGAAAGGGGGGGGTACAAAAGTGGCAGCAATTGGCTAGGATGTGGTAAGAGGTTAAGTGGTGGAAGGAGGATGAGTGGGGGGCAGCATATAAGGATGGGAGTTCAGGACAGGGCACAGCTGGTGGGGGCCACTATAGGGGAACAACATCCAGCAGAATAGAAGGGTAAGTGCTGAGGATAAACATAGAATGGATTCCTCGTAGGTGTTTTTTGGGTTAGGAGTGGCAATTGCAGGTTTCCCTCAGTGAGTGACTTAGCACAGATTCAAGTGTGGGCATCCCAACTATATGTGTAACCTTCAAAGTTTTTTGAAAATGTGGAGAGAGCATGACTTGGAGATGCAACGTCATAATGAGTTCTTATCTTGGCAATATTGAACAGGATATAGGAGTATCTTCTAAGAGAGTAAACCCCGGTAGTACATTTGAAGAGGTCCGAGATATAGCGGGGGAGTTTATTAGTGATGGCTCTGTAGATCCAAAAGGAGGCATTTCTCCACCTCCTAGTGCTGAGTGAAGACCAACCTAACTGCTCATAGAGGGAGCAGTGATGGGTGTTAAATGGGGCATTGGTTATGAAACTTAACACTCCATTATACAAGGTATCCAGTTTGGCTAAGGCAGTTTTGGTACAGTGACTATAGAGTAGGTTAGCATAGTCAATAAGGGGGAGAAATGTGGTTTGGACCAGTCTTATTTTAGCTTTATGATTTAGGAATCATTTGATGCTGTAGAAGAGACCTAGTCTCTGCCTTAGTTTTTTGGATAGTTCATCTATATGTGTTGTGAAAGAGAGCTTGCAATCAAGCCAGAAACCCAAGTACTTGAATTTGTCCTCTATTTCGAGTGGTCCTCCCAGAAGGGTCAAAATCTGCAACTTGGTGCTCAGAGAATTGGCAAGTGTTGCATGGACATGAGGTGAGAGAAACATAACTTTTGGTTTTTAGCATTAAGCAGTAATTTCCATCACAGTAAGTTGTGCTGTAGATGGTTGAATTCATGCTGTAGCTCCTCGCAGGCGATCTCGAGAGTAGGCCTAGTGACGTTGAGTATTGTGTGATCTGCAAAGAGGTGGACTCTTGCAGTACAGATTTTATAGTTGATGATATTGATATAGATTGCAAATAGTAGGGGCCCCTGGATTGACCCCTGTGGCACCCCTTTCTGCAGGGTTCTGAGAGGGAAGAGTACACCTTGGGCTGTGACCTGCTGTTGTCTACCTACGAGATAGCAAGAAAACCATTTCAAGGCATTGTCATCAAGGTCAGTGTGTTGCAACATACACATAAGCAGGTCATGATCCACTGTGTCAAATGCCTTGCTTAGGTGCAAAAAAGAGCGTGCTGACATGTTTCTTAGAATCAAGCGTGGTTTGGCAGTCATTTTTGACCTTGGTGAGGGCGGACACCATACTATGTTTTGGCCTACAGCCAGATTGTAGTGGGTTGAGCAAATTGTGGGTTTCCAAGTAATCTCAGTGCAGCACCCCATATGTCGAATGGGAAGAACACCCCTCCCCCCTCAGCTAGTGGTCAAACAGGGATTCAGCATGTTTGCAGTTCAATTGTATCACCAGGTAAGAAAAAAGTTCCGTCTCCCCATATGACACACAGGGGAAATGCCAAACCTCACCCAACAACTAACACACCGAAATCTGGCCAATGGAAAATCATGTACACAAATGCTCACAGCCTGGGAAATAAGATCCTAGACCTGCAGGCAATAATGTCAGAGGCTAAAGTGGATATAGTAGCAATTAGTGAGACATGGTTTACCAGTAACCACACTTGGGAGACTTCAGTACCTGGCTATGTACTGTTCAGAAGAGATCAAGGTGCAAAAAGGGGGGGGGTGGAGTGGCCCTGTATGTCAATGAAAATATCAAAGCTTCAGAAATTCAGAATACACATAAGGAGCCAGAAGAACTGTGGGTCACCCTGGAAACAGGAAATGGGACAGCCATAAGAACTGGGGTTGTCTACAAGCCCCCAGACCAGGGGGAGTACATAGACACATTACTGTTACAAGATGTACAAAACATGACAGCTAAAGGGGAGGTTCTGATAATGGGAGACTTCAACATGCTGGATACAGATTGGTCAATACCAGCAGGAACATCTGCCAGAACTAGACACATGGTGGATTCCCTGCAGGGGGAGGGCCTTAAACAACTGGTACAACAACCCACAAGAGACAGGGCTATCCTAGATCTAGTACTGACTAACAGGGAAGGGATCACAGATCTCCAGGTAGAAGGTCACCTGGGGGCCAGTGACCATCACATGGTATGGTTCAATTTGGCCACTACATCTAAATCATCCCATTCCAAGGCAAAAATTTGGGACTTCAGCGGAGATGACTTTGATAAGATGGTCAACAGAGTTATGCTAGCCCTGGCAAAAAGAAACACAGGTGAGGGGGTACAGGCAAAGTGGGCAAGTATTAAGGATGCAATACTTGAAACAACATCCCATTGTGTTAGACAGAAAAGGAAGTGCAAAAGAAGAAGGAAACCACTTTGGTTCTCAAATACAGTAGCAGAAAAGGTCAGAGCCAAAAGGCTGGCCTTCAGGAAATATAAGGAACACAGCGGATGAAGATAGGGAGGCATACCAAACTGCCCTAAGGGAAGCAGGGAAGGCAGTAAGGCAGGCAAAGTCCCAAACTGAGGAAACACTAGCATGAACAGTAAAGAAGGTGACAAGACTTTCTATAGATACATTAGTGAAAGGAGAAAGTCCAGAGGGGGTATCGTTAAGCTCAAAGGAGAAAAGGGCGTGTGAGGAGGAGGACCCTGTAAATGCATCTATCCTAAATAGATATTTTTGCTCAGTATTTACTGAAGAGACGGTAGGGCAGGGCCCACAGCTCAGCACCATGGACACAGGGGGGAGGGAGGTGAGCACTACACCCTTCACAAAAGAAAGGGTCCTACAAGAGCTCGCCAAGCTCAGGGTGGACAAGATAATGGGACCTGATGGCATGCATCCCAGAGTATTTAAGGAGCTAAAGGTGGAACTAGCAGAGCCATTAGCAGAACTGTTTAGTGAGTCTCTGAGCACAGGAGAGGTCCCAGAAGACTGGAGAAGGGCTCATGTGATACCACTCTACAAGAGTGGTAGCAGGGAGGAAGCAGAGAACTACAGACCAGTCAGTCTTACCTCAGTAGTGGGCAAGATTATGGAGGCACTCCTTAAGGAAAGGATAGTGCAACACCTGGAATTCATAGGAGCACAGGATCCAAGACAGCATGGGTTTACAAAAGGAAGGTCTTGTCAAACTAATCTCATCGATTTCTTTGACTAGGTAACCAGAGTGGTGGACCAAGGGGGAGCAGTTGATGTCGCCTACCTTGACTTCAGCAAAGCTTTCAACACTGTTCCACATAGAAGATTGATAAATAAGCTGGATAGGCTTGGGGTGGGTCAAGTTAGTCAACTGGGTGGCAAACTGGTTGATGGGCAGAAAACAGAGAATGGTGGTAAAGTATACAGTCAGAAGAGATGCAAGTCATAAGTGGGGTACCTCAGGGATCAGTCCTGGGGCCAGTCCTCTTCAATATCTTCATTAGTGACATTGCAGATGGACTAGAGGGTAGGCTTGTCTTTTGCAGATGACACCAAGATCTGCAATAGAGTAGATGATCCAGATGGGTGGGCAGAATGAGAAGAGATCTGGATAAACTAGCAAAATGGTCAGAAGAGTGGCAACTGGGATTTAGTGCAAAGAAGTGCAAGATCATGCACATAGGGAAGAGAAACCTGAAGCCACCTATAGCCTGGGAGGGGAGTTGCTGGCAGTCACAAAGGAAGAAAGAGGCTTGGGCGTCATCATCACTGATGACCTGAAATCATCCAAGCAGACCTCTAAAGCAGTAGGTAAGGCTAGGGGGATGTTAGGGTGTATTAGTAGTGGTATCACAAGTCGTAAGAGGGAGGTAATAATCCCTCTTTACAAGACACTAGTTTAGGCCTCATCTGGAGTACTGCGTGCAATACTGGAGGCCACACCTTCACAAGGATATTAACCAAATTGAGGCAGTCAGGAGAAGGGTAACCAAAATGGTGCAGAGACTGCATCAGAAGACATATGAGGACAGATTAATGGAGCTCAATATGTATACCCTTGAGCAAAGGAGGGAGAGAGGTTATATGATTGAAACATTCAAACATCTTAAGGGCATTAACAAGGTGAAAGAGTCTAACATGTTTAAATATAAGAAAAACAGCAGGACAAGAGGACACAGCATGAGATTAGAGGGAGGCCGATTAAGGGGGAATGTGAGGAAATTCTTTTTCACAGAAAGGGTGGTGGATGCATGGAACGGTCTACCTCAGGAAGTGGTGGTTATGAATACAGTATAGGGCTTCAAACAGGCATGGGATAGGCATAAGGGAGTAATACAGATGAGTATGACTAGATAGGCCATTGACAGATCAAATGCCGATAGCACATTTATAAGGTAGAAAAAGAAATGGGCAGACTCGATGGGCCTTGCGGTCCTTATCTGCTGTCAACTTCTATGTTTCTATGTTTCTCTTAATTATAAATTGACTATTTTTTCTAGTTATTTTGACAAAATGGGTAATAATAAAATAATAATAGTAAGCTTTATTTAATAGAGCACCTTTTAAATTTCAAGGTGCTTCACAAATACATAAAATTCAGAAAATTCAATAAGTATCAATAACATCAGAGGAATTTTTTTTTTTTTAATTTAAAGTCTAGGAATTACAACCCTTTGAGTCTGAGACTCATTTGCAAAGGCTCCATGTTTTACATAAATGGATTAGGATACAGTATAACATAGAATATACAATATAGACAACATTACTGGTACAGAAAATGACAGTAGCCTACCGAGGTGAAAAAAATAGAATAAACACAATCAATGGAATGACAGCAATTGTGAAGTAATGATGCATTAACATTTAAAGTTTCATCTGCAGTCACAGTGGGAGTTTGACAATATGTGATTAAGTAACTCATGTTTGTAAGGCCCAAGCCTGGGAATTGTTAAGACAGAGTCAGGGATTGAGTTCATCCAGAGTAGTGCCCTGTAGCAAAAGGACCTTTGGCCAGCAGTGGTCTTTACAAAGGGGACATGGAAAGTGGCTGTATCTGAGTGTCTAGTGGAGCGAGTCGGTAGGTTCTTTTGGAGGAGCATAAGACAGCCTGGGGGGGGGCTAGGCCCAACTGAATTTTTTTGGCCAGTAGGCAGGTCTGATAAACTAGTCTCCTGAAAGTTTAGCCATGATGAGTGCAGGTAGAGGTCACAGGTGTCGTAAGACGATCACATCCTATGGCCAATCTGCAGGCTTTGTTTAGGCACGCTTAACTGGGACAGAGCTGTGCCAGAGGCGGCCCCATAGATAATTATGCCGTAGTCTACCAGTGAGAGGATGGAGCTGGAGATAGCTAAGTCGAAGAGCTCCAGGAGGTAGACAGGGCCTAAGCCTGTAGAGGAGACCCGATCTTTGTTAATTTCAGTGCAGGTTGATGTGATATGCTCACGATAGGTGAGGCGGAGTCTAGAATAACCCTTAGGTATTAAATTAGGAACAGGTTCCAGCTTGGTGCCCATCACATTGTGTATAGCTAATTTTGTAGTGCTGTGCTTATGTTGTGGGTGGTGAATAGCATGACTTTTGTCTTTTTGTGTTGAGTACAAGCTTGTGTGAGGAAACCAAGCTTCAGTTTGAGGAAAGAGTCCTGCAAGGATTCTAAGTAGAGCAGGGTCAGTATGACGACTGAAGATCACCGCGTCATCAGCATAAAGGAGAAGACGCCCAGAGGTGGCCTGAGGTAATGAGTTCAGGTAAAGTGAGAAAAGGAGTGGACCGAGGATAGATCCTTGAGGGACACCCAATCGGACTGGAAGGTTTGCGGAGAGGGTGTTTCTTATCATCACCTGCTGAGTGCGGCCAGAGAGATAACTGGAGAACCAGCTAGTAGTTTCTTTGGAGACGCCGACAGAGAGGAGGGCGTTTATGAGCATGGTGTGATTGACGGTGTCAAATGCCTTGGAGAGATCAACAAAGACTGCACCAGTCAGATCTCCCTGGTCAAGAGCGTCATGAACAAAGGAGGTGAGTTCTAGGAGGGCAGTGGTGGTACTGTGACCTTTCCTGAAACCGTGTTGTTGTTGGCAGATTAGGTGTTTTGTATCTAGATAGTTAGTAGGTTGATCAGCCACTATTTTTTCCAGGGCTTTTGAGAGTGGAGGGAATATGGAGATGGGCCTGTAGTTACTAGTAGCTGTGCGTGTACCATTTTTTATGTACTGGAGTAATCCTTGCCTTTTTCCATAGAGACGGGAACTTTCCTAGGCACAGGGACATGTTGAAGATTTTAGTAAGAGGTACTAGAACAGCATCAAGGGTTAAAGATAGCAATTTAGCATCTAGTGAGTCACCACTATGTCTGGTCTTTCCTGGGAACCTGGAAATATATGAGCAGGCATCACTAGTGGAGATGGTTTTAAGACGAAAAGGAGGCACACTGGGAGGTGGCGGGAAATATCCCGCATCAGAACTGAAAAAGTCAGGGGGGAGAATACAGCTTAGGTCTGAGAATGCTATATTAAAAGCATCTGCAATTTTGCTGGGTTCTTGAGTAGGGATACCATCTAGGATAAGCATGGCAGGGGGAGGGGAAGGAGACTTTCCACTAAGTTCCTTTATATTATCCCAGAACCTTTTACCTTCACCCCAAGTGGCAGTGAGTTTTGTTTTGCCAGCCATATTTCCCAGGTGCAAGTATTTCTGGCAGCACGATAACGTTGTCGGTCAGCAGGTAAACCTGACTGAAGGGCTCTGAACCACAGGTCATCACGCGCCTTCATATGATCAAGCAAAGATCTAGTAACCCAGGGGGATGATTTAGACTTTTCAATCCGTTTGACATAGGGGGCAAAGATGTCACAGGCTGATAGGAAGGAACTTATGAAGAAGGACAGGGCGGCATCGACTAACGTCAGGTGATCAAGGGGGGACCAGTCGAGATTTCGAAGCCAGTTTCTGAGATGCTTTAGAGCCCCCCTCTTGAGTTGGTGACACATGGAGATCCTATGGAGGGGGTGGTTTCCAGCTATTTGACCAGAGACACGTTACCGGGGAGTGATCACTGAGGGAGTCTGATAGGACCTGGACATCCAGTATGTGCTCAGGATGGTTTGTGAGTATGAGGTCGAGGAGGGAGCTATGGCACATATTTTTGTTTACTCTAGTGGGGGTGAGGACCATTTGAGATAGATTTTGGGCAGCAGCTGCATCCCTGAGGGGGGATGTCTGGGGGGCAAGCCAGTTTGAGTTAAAATCACCTAGGGCAATGACTTCGGAATTTTTGGGGAGTTGTTCGATAATATCTAAGATGGATGTGAAGGCATCCCTTTGGTTACGAGAGGGTATATATACAGACATTATGTAGAGGGATTTTTTCGAGTTCCCAACTTCCACCCTAACAGTGAGAGACTGTACATCTTCGGAGGGGCTTATTGATTATTCCTTGTAAGTGCTCTCGGAGGTACAGAGCACTACCCCCCGTCTATTTAGTCTATCAGACCTGAACAGTGTATAACCAGGTATACTTACAGCCGAGTCAGGGATATGCTGTGACAGCCATGTTTCAGTAACAGTTATTACATCAGGGCAGTGGAGGCAAACCCAGGCTTAAAATGAGGCAAGTTTCTTTTGTAGGCTACAAACATTAATGGTGGCCAGCCGCAGTCCCTTTTGTTTAGCTGGTTGCTGTAGGGTTTTGGGAGTGGGACCAGGGTTTGGGTGGATGTTGCCCACAAGTAGCAGGAGGATGATTGCTGCCCTGGTTAGGGTAGTTTTGTAGATCTTTTTGGAGGTGCGTTGAGATGTGACCACATGTTTGTGCGGTTTATTGGAAATATGGGTGCATGTAAAGTGTAATATTTCCTGACCATAAAGTAATGGGGTAATCATGGTTTCAGAGGTGGGGTGACAAGGTAGAGGAGGAGGGCAGGGGATATAAGACATAGTAACTGATGAGGAAGTTTTTATTCGTCTGATTAACGCAGGGGGAAAAATTGGGGCAGAGGGAGGGGTAGTACTAGAACTAATATGATGAAGGCAGGAGGGTAGTGGGTGTATGGAGAGGGTTAAAACAAGGAGAGTAAGCCATAACGCTGCTATGTGGACAGAGAAAAGTGATAAGGTATTTATCTGATACATGCTTGGGAGGGAATTTAAGTAGATCATTAGAGATTTTATTTTTTTTTTACTCACACCGACGGATAAACCATAAGATCAGCCATGCAGGAGTAAATGCAGAGAGTGAGAGATAGGCTATGGAAACAATGGTAGCCCCCAATTGGCAGGTCCTGATAATCTGCAAGTGGAGAAGTTGCCTGATAGGTTTTAGCTCTTCACCAATCAAAACAGCTCACCACCAGTATATAAGGACAGCACGACCAAGGGTGGTGGTGGGGGCGGCGGGGCAGCTGACACGCAGCGTCAGCGGGGCTCGACCGACTGCAGACAGTGCTCAGGCTGTGTTCCTCACTGTACCTGCTGCACAGCTCCATGAGGCAAAAAACGCAGGTCCCTCTATATTCCTCAGCCGCGGGTCCCTTTGTATCCGATTGAGGCTCCGGGGAAGGAGTATGATCCCTCATGACCACCTGCACCCACGAGGGGAGCCTCGACGACAACTTCTGCCGAGGAAAGGAGAAAGCGAGGATTAATATAGGTGAGTTGGGGGTGAGTTGAGTAGCGAGACTACTGCAGTGTCCTGGTGTTACTTTAACTGATTTAAAAATGGAGCCAGCTAATTTGGTAGCCACTTTTCCGAGTGAACCTCAGAAACTTGCAGGCAGTTTAGATCTGGATTGAGCCAGCTAATTCGGTTTCCACTTTCCAAGTGAAACCCAGAAACTTGCAGGCAATTTACATTTAAAATGGAGCCCAACTAATTTGGTTACCAGTTTTCCGAGTGAAACCCACAACTTGCAGGCAATTCAAATTTAAAATGGAGCCCAGCTAATTTGGTTACCAGTTTTCCAAGTGAAACCCACAACTTGCAGGCAACTCAGACTTAAAATGGAGCCCAGCTAATTCAGTTTTAAAAGAAGCCCAATGCTTGCAATCAACACGATGTTAAGTTCAGTTATTTCAGTGGCTATGGGGCACAGGAGGCAAGTACAGCTTCAAACAAAAGTATTACAGCCCACAGAAAATTCAATAATAAAAGCAAGCTTAGTACTACACTTTTTTTTTTTTTTACTATAAGGTGTACTTAATTGTTAAAAAGGCTATGGGACTTAAGAGGCAAAATACAGCTTCAAGCAGTGTTCCAGTAAATCGATATATACAGACAAAAAAGGCAAGCTAGGCAGGTTCTTAAAGTAACAGTGGAAGAGTGACGATTTGTGGACCTTATTCAGATTTTTTTAAAGAGAAAAAACTATCTCCACATGTGTGGGGTCAGAAAATTGGTAATGAAAATTTAAAGTCCACGACTGCAGACAGCGCTCAGGCTGTGTTCCTCACTGTACCTGCTGCACAGCTCCACGAGGCAAAAAACGTAGGTCCCTCTATATTCCTCAGCCACGGGTCCCTTTGCATCCAATTGAGGCTCCGGGGGAAGGAGTATGATCCCTCATGACCACCTGTACCCATGAGGGGAGCCTCGCCGACAACTTCTGCTGCACAGCTCCACGAGGCAAAAAACGCAGGTCCCTCTATATTCCTCAGCCACGGGTCCCTTTGTATCTGATTGAGGCTCCGGGGAAGGAGTATGATCCCTCACGACCACCTGCACCATGAGGGAGCCTCGACGACAACTTCTGCTGCACAGCTCCACGAGGCAAAAAACGCAGGTCCCTCTATATTCCTCAGCCGCGGGTCCCTTTGTATCTGATTGAGGCTCCGGGGAAGGAGTATGATCCCTCACGACCACCTGCACCGACGAGGGGAGCCTCGCCGACAACTTCAGGATTTCAGGACAGAATTCAGGATAGGCTTTGCCCCATAAAAAAGTCTTCAGTGCCTGCTTAAAACTCCCCACTGTCTTGCACTCCCGTAGCATATGCGGCAGAGAACTCCAGAGGGTAGGGGCAACAAACCTGAAAGCGCGGGCCCTAGATGAATTTAAACTGACCCTTGGAATCTCCACCAAACCCCTTGTCAGCCGAGCAGAGCTGTCTCATAGGGATATAAGGAACCAGGAGCTCTTTCAAGTAGTCAGGACCAAGTCCGTGTAGGGCTTTGTAGGTTAATAAACCTACCTTAAAGGTGATCCGCCACTGAACCGGCAGCCAGTGCAGATCACGCAGCACTGGGATAATGTGAGATCTCCTAGATACCCCAGTCAATAAATGTGCAGGAGCTTTCTGCACTAGCTGCAAGCAGCGGATATCAACCCCAGAAAACCCTAAGTAAAGGGAGTTACAGTAGTCAAGGCGCGAGGTCACAAAGGCATGGACAAGAACAGGCAGATCACTGGACGGAATGAGATGCTTCATCCTAGCAATGTTCCTAAGATGGTAAAAGGATAACTTGATGACTGCTGACACCTGATGACGAAGGGTCAGCCCATCATCAAGTATCACTCCCAGGTCACACACCCGCTCGGAGGTAAGGATCTGAGCACCCCGAGGACTAAACCAGAGGGCAGATCAGTCCTCAACCCCTCTGTCCTGTGACCCGGGTCCACCACCAAAACCTCAACCTTTCCTGCGTTCAACTTTAACCGCTTGAACTCATCCAGTCTTGGATTTCAACGAGGCAGCAGTTAAATACCGAGATAGCACTAACCTGGTCGGGGGCAAAAGATAGGAAGAGCTGGGTATTATCAGCATAGCAGTGAAACCTCAGCCCATACCATCTTACAATGTCTCCGAGGGGCAGCATGTACACTGAAAATAACATGGGAGACAGCACCAAGCTCTGAGGCACCCCACAAGGCAGAGAGAAAGACTCAGAAGAAAATATTCCTGGGACAACTCTCTGAGTTCTATTGGCAAGGAAAGATGAAAACCATCTGAGTACTGTCCCAGACAGCCCACAGATGGACCTCAGGAGCTCGAGCAGGACTCCATGATCCACAGTGTCAAAAGCTGAAGACAAATCAAGGAGTACCAAGATGGAGCAGTTTCTCCAATCTCTCGCCATCAGGAGATCATTGAGCACCCGAACCAGAGCAGTCTCAATACTATGCCTCTTACAAAAACCCGATTGGAGAGGTTCGTATAAATTATGGATGGTTAAATGGTTCTCCAGTTGAGCTGTCACAACTTTCTCGATAACATTTCCCACAAAAGGAAGGTTAGAGATAGGTCTATAGTTCGGTAGTGTCTCTGGGTCCAAAGAAGCTTTCTTCAGGAGAGATGTCACCATCGCCTCCTTCAGGGAGCTAGGAAACTCACCTGATTCCAAAGAGCACCGGGTAATCTGAGCTAGAACCAGGCCGATGATATCACTGCAACCCAAAATCAGGGAAGTAGGGCCCAGATCTAAACTACAGCATATGGGGTGCATCCCCTGGACAATCCTCATAATGTCAACGAACTCCGGCAGGTCAAAGGTACACCAGGAAACACCGGACTCAGTGGCCAAGCACCGACCAACAGCATCCCCCATAGAACGAGGCTGATGGAACTCCTGCCTGATGTTGTCCACCTTATTTGCAAAGAATTGAGTGATCTCATCACACTCTATTTGTGAAAAAACTCGACGGAGCTGCAGATGTGCTGGGTTGCACAACCTGTCCACAGTTCGGAAGAGTTGAGCCGGTTGGTTCTCTGCACAGTGATTTCCCTGGACAGGAATTCTGCCTTCTTATGAGAAATTGCAGATTTATAGAGTTTATAATGCTCTAACAAAATAAGGTGGCCAGCATCCAAGGCAGATTTCCACCAACGACACTCTAACCTGTGCTCCAACCTCCGCAACTCCCTCAGAGACCCATAGAACCAGGGGCCCCAGGGCGAAGCGGAAGGGGGTGAACATGAACAGGAGCAATCAGATCAAGAGCTGAAGAAATAGCCCATTATAGGCCATGACTAGCAGCTCTGGATCTGTGCTAGTCTCACCGAACACTGAGAGGTCAATCACCGCAGCCAGGTCTTCAGGGATAACATCCCGCAAAGGACGGTAACTGACCATCTCCACAGGGGCCGACCTACCCAAGCGGGCAGAAAAACTGAACTTCACGGTGTAGTGATCGGACCAACTGACAGGTTCCACTACCAAATTGGAGGCCTCGATCCCCAGGAGGAAGACCAAATCAAGAGAGTGACCACTTTTGTGGGTAACTGAGGAAACAACCTGTGTGAAGCCCAGTGATGTCATCACCTGGAGGAAGTGTTGTCCAAAAAGCGAGGCTTCGTCGTCGACCCAGGCATTGAAGTTGCCCAGAACCATCAGTCTGGGTGACTCCAATGCCATGTCGGTGGTGAAGTCTGCTACTTCCTGCAGGAACAGCTTCTCATCACCTGGTGGACGGTAAATGAGTGCTATTCTGCACCCCACACCAGTTACCACAGTACACTCAAATGATGTGGCCTCCTCAACTGGTACCCCAGAGAGGCCCAATTCGGTCTTAAAACAGACCACTACCCTTCCCCCCCATGATCCAGTCTTGGGTGATGTAACACCGAGTACCCAGGAGGAATAGCTGCCTCCAAAATTGGGCCAGCATTTCCATCTAACCAGGTCTCGGTGATGCAAACCAGATCCAGTGTTCCAACAAAATCTGCAATAAGTGCAGTTTTGTTCCTACTGGATCTGGCATTGCATAACAGCACCTGGGCTGGATGATGTTTGCGAGCCGTCCCAGCTACTTGCCCTCCCAAAAAGGAGGTGCCCTTGGGTATAGGGGCCAGACAAGAATCACCACGTTCCAGGCACCATTTCGCCCCAGGGTGTCTTCTGGTCCTAACCACCCCTATGGGGGTGCACCGCTCATTCGAACTCCGCTGTCTGCACCCAGAGCACATCAGCCAACTCTCCGGCTGACTCAACCCCCAACTCCCACACAGCGATGGATCCAGCAGCTTAGTTTAAAGGAACAGAGTCATGCCCCCCCCACACACCAGTGGCAGACACCTTAAACGGCCAGTCCTGAGCCAGTGGTACCTCCTATTCTCCACGGAGGGAACAATGACAAAATTCAACAACAATCCAGGCAATAGGGAGATGGTCTGGAACAGCCGACTCTGAGCACAACATGGCACAACTCTTCGGGCAAAAACTTCCTTCAACGGAACCCTTTCCGAGATTTGCCGGTAGCACCTCCTCTAGATCATCTCACCACTTCACAGGTCAGGCTGGAATCCAGTCAAAAACCCATATGTCCATGTATCAATATAAAATACTCGTAGTACACATAGTACAAGTATGTTATAACAATTAAATCCAGTTCTCTTGCATACACAGGTCCTACTCTGAGCAGAGTTGAGAAAATGTTGCACAACTCTGAAAACACACTCCAGAGGTGTTTTAACAAAATCCCGAAAAATTGCTCAGCGCACTTATTACCTCACTTTTCAGCCCTGGCTAAGTATTCTATACTTCAAAATTGTTTGTTCAAAATGCCTCAAACATAACAAGTTACTTATAACAAAACGAAACCTTAAAACAAGATACTATTAAAAAGAAAGTGCTGCAGATACACACAATAGCAGCACACACAGCTCACAGCTCGCCCAGCCTGGTGGCCATTTTATGTCATGTCCCACAGCTGTCTCTCTGATTACTTAAGTAATAGTGAGATAGGCAGGTAGTTGTTGAGGTCACAAGGGTCACCGGATTTGAAAAATGGGATAATGTGCGCTATTTTCCAGACGTCATGGAGAACTCCTTGAGAGAGGGACAAGTTGAATAGGTAAGTGATGGGAGGTGTCAGGAAGTGGTAGCCTGGCTTCAGAAAAAGCAGTTCGAGCAGTTCAGCGACGGCACTTTTACCCATATCCAGGGTAGTTAAAAAATCTTCAACCTGCTTAAAGGTTATTGTACTAAAGCTGAATTTGGTAGACTGGTGGTGGTTCTTGGTGTAAGGGCATGAGGGGTCATTGTTGCCGGACTGGGTGAGAAGCTTACTGGCTGGGGAGGAGGTATCGAATGCTAAACCAGCGGTAGCAAAGTGGTTGTTGAGCTGTTCCAGTATGCATGATTTACTTGTAAAGGTAACGTCGCCAGTTATAATTTGGTCGGCAGTGATGACGAAGGGCTGTGACCTTCAATTTCCATAAGGATTTGCCAAAACTTGGCAGTGTTGTTTTTGGAAGAGTCTAGAGCTGTTTGGAAATATTTAGCTTTTTCGGCCCTTCTGAGTTTAGTGCAGATTCCTAGAGATTGTAAAGGCCACCTAATCTGAAGGTACTTTGGTTTTGCGTCCATAATATATCTCTGTCATGTAAGGCTGTTTTCAGTTCATTAGTGAACCAGAGGCAGGACCTTTTCCTGGATTTGAATTTAACCATCGGGGCATGCTTATTGATCACCCTCGGAACAAAGGTCTGAAATAGATTATAAGCCTCTGTGACTGAGGATGCCAGATAAAAGACTTGCCATTTAATTTGACTTAAATCAACCAGGAAGTCTGCGCAATTGAGTTTTCTGAGACTCCTTTTTTGTCTGAAACTGGGGACGGAGGTATGTTTAGGTATAAGCCTTACGTCTGCTATGGCCTTATGGTCGCTGATGTCATTGTGGAACACCCCAGAGTGTGAAATATTATGCAGTTTGTTGACAAGGATTAAATCAAAAAGGCTGCTATGGGCAGGGCTTTTGGTATTAGGATGAGTAAAGTCAGTGGTAAGCTGAGTGAGGCCATATGTGTCACATAATTCTTTTAAGTGTTTGGAGCAGGAGGAATTCCAGTCAAGATTAAAGTCATCCATAATAATCGATTCCGAGTTAGTCGCTGCTAGTAATTTGCGGAGATGGACCAATATCCCGAGGCCCTGTGCTGGAGGTCTGTAACATCCCATTATAGTTAGTCTCCTCAGATGTTAAGGATACCTTTAGAGTGAGGCTTTTGAACTCTTTAGGTACAGAGGAGGAGTCGACAACCAAAACTGAAAGTTTGTCCAGAACATATATTGCAACCCTCCCCCGGAAGGCCTGTCAGCCTAAACACATTATAAGAGGGAATGTTAATGTCATGGTCGGGGGTAGAACCTCTTAACCAAGATTCTGATATCACTAATACATCTGGCTTGCTGTGATAATTTCCAGCACTGATCCCTGAGGCACCCCCACTGGTCACCCTCCTTTCCTTGGAGTGAACTGCCTTTACCACCAACTTCCATTGCCTATCCCATAACCAATTTCTTATCCAGTTTACTACCTTTGGACCAACTCCTGAACTACCCAGCTTGCTTACTAGTCTCCTATGTGGAACGGTGTTGAATGTCTTACTGAAATCTAGGTAGGCCACATCCACCGCTCCACCCTGATGTAGTTCCCTGGCCACCCAAACAAAGAAATCTATCAGACTCATTGGACATAACCTTCCTCCGTGAACCCATACTGCCTTGGGTTATGTAACCCACTGGATTCAAGACATTCCAAAATCCTTTCCTTCAGCAGTTATTCCATTAACTTTCCCACCACCGATGACAGGCTGACTGACCTATTATTGCCAGCCTCCTCCCAGCTACCACTTTTGTGTAGTGGGACTACTTCTGCCCCCCTCCGGAACCAATCTTTTTTTTTCTACAGTGAGCTGTTAAATATAACTGTCACAGGTGCAGCCAGTATTTCCCTGAGCTCCCTCAGTACCCTTGGATGCACCCAATCTGGCCCTATTGCTTTGTCCACCTTCAGATTAGCAAGTCCCTTCAGGACTCTCACCTCCAAAAAACGAGTAAGATTGACTACCCTCCCTTTAAAGCTTTTGGTACTTTTTTATGGCCCCTCCTGTTCTCCTTCCTCTGTGAAAACTGTACGAGAGTATGTTCAGGATTTTTGCCTTTTCCTGGTCCCCCTCTTTTCCCTTTTTAACCTTATAATCCCTCCTCTGGTCTTCCTTTTTACACTTACATACCTAACAAATGTCGTGGTCCTTTTATTCTCTCTTCAGTTTGCACCTTTGTGCTCCTTACTGCTTTCCCTACTTCCCTCTGTTTCCCCTGATACACCTCCCTATCCTCCTCCCTTTAAATCTCCTATGTAGTTTTTACATTTTCAGTCACCTCTCTCAAGAATCGTAGCGATTTCTTTTTCCTCTTATTTTTGCTCACTTGTTTGATGCAGACATTTGTTACCTTTACTATACTCCCTTTTACCTTTGCCCACTGTTCCTCCACCCCATCCAGGTCATCCCTCCTGCTAAGCACCAAATCCAGGTCATCCCACACCCCCACTAGGTCATCCCTGAGGAATTCACCCATCTTTTTAGAATCTGCCCTCCTGAAGTCCAGGACCCTCACCTTTGCGTGGTTCGAATCCACAGCTGTCCTTATACTGAAATACACCATATGGTGATCACTAGTCCTCCCACCTTCATGTCTGCAACACTGTCCCTGTTAGTGAGTACCAGGTCCAGTATTGCCCCATCATGAATGGGTTCACTGACTAGTTACCTGAGGAACGCCCCCTACAGAGAGTCCAGGATGTCCCTGCTTCTAGCTGAAGTCACTCCAGAAAGGCTTCAATCTACATCTGGAAGGCTGAAGTCCACAACCTGCATCACCTCCCCTTTTTCTGCCATCTTGCCAGTAGATTCCACCAATATGTTATCTGATTCCCTGTGCTGGAGGCCTTTAGATCACTACAGTGCGAATAATGGCTCTATTAACCATCTTCAGGGTGACCCACAGTACCTCTGCCTCCCCACTGTATTTCCTGTATCTACCTTGCTTTTATGCTTTCCCTCATATAAAGCACCCCCCCCCCTTTTCTTCCCACCCAGTCCTTCCAGAACAGAGTATAGCCTGGTATGGCTATGTCACAGTCATGATTTTCATTGCACCATGACTCAGTAATGGCCACAATTTCCAGGTTGGCCTCTGCCATGATGGCCTCAGGGTCTGGAATCTTATTTCCTAGACTGCTAGCATTTGCACAAATGACCTTCCAGATTTTGTTTCACTCCGCTTGTTGCCCCCTTTTTTCTTTTTTGCTCTCCCTCTTTCCTGCCTCTCTTTTTGTTGCACCTGTTCCTTTCCCCTTTATCTCTACCACCCTGCTTCTTTTATTAATTTGCACCCTGGAGGATTCCTCTCCCCTCAGGCTCTCCTTACTCTCCACTTTAACCTGTGGGGTGGGGGGCAGTTTCTTACTCCCCAATTCCTTCCACCACACCCCTTTGCTAGTTTAAATGTTCATTGAAGTAACATTTAAACTGTCCACTGAGGACTGTGGTTCCCTTCCCAGATGGATTCAGGCCATCACCCCTGTATAGGCCGTTATCCTCCCTGATGGGTCCCCAGTCCCCAATGTGACAGAGAATATTCAGAACATGCAGGAGTATGAAACAGATGAGATTGTGTGGAAGAAAAGATCAAACTTTATTCCAATAATGAATACTGCTGTGGGAACCTTCTTAAAAACTTACGAAAGGGACATTGAGAACTTGGCAAAAAATGATCGTGGACCCAGCTTTTGGAATTGTACTCTAGATGAGAAAAAGGCTATTAAGCAGCTCCAGAACAACTCTACCATCACTATCAAGCCCGCGGATAAGAGCGGGGCTGTGGTCGTGATGAACAAAGTTAAGTATTTGAAAGAAATGTCTGCATAATTGTCTAATACTGATTTTTACAATAAACTGTCATTTGACCCTACGTTGAAATTTAAGAGGGAAAATTATGTATTTTTACATGAGGCTGTGATATCTGGAGTTATTTCCCAAAGTACTTGAGTTTTTAACAGTGGATTCTCCTGTGCAGCCAGTTATTTATGGGTTGCCCAAAATCCATAAAAACTTTATGGACCCCCCCCACTAGACCCTTAGTGTCCTGTAATGATGCCATCTGTGTGTGTGTGTGTGGGGGGGGGTGCTACCTTAGCTTTTATATTTAATAAATCAATGCAAAGGTATGCTAACTTGTGACAGTTTCACTGTGTGTTTTTGGAGATGCAGCCAAAAGTTCATCTGCTTTGATTTTACTTTTGGGAACTTGTGTTTTGGCTCCTCCACTCTCTCACCTGCAGCTGCATTTCTCTCTCTTTAGAAATTAATGGAAACGCTGTTAAATGAAAGACTGATGAAGTATCTTGAATCCAGTGGGCTGCAAGACCACAAGCAGCATGGTTTAACCAGGTGGGGAAGGTCATGTCAGCACCGGGTCATAATGCCGCACCCGGAATAGCGCATAGCAGAATGCCGCACAAACAATGGCATGTGCATAAACAGTGTTGGCAAATAATGCCAACCGCAACAGTAACTGTGAAAAACTACAGAAATTGTGTTTTAATGCCACCAGAATTAAATAACTAACTCTGAGGGATGTGGACTTAGGAGATAGGGTAAAACTTTGGAAGGGGGAAATTCCCCTTCCCAAAAAAATGGGAGTGGCCAATCTGTATTTCAGGAAGCCTTTGACACTGTGCCACACAGTGGGCTGATAAGGAAACTAAGCTGCCTATGGGTGGGATCTAAAATGGTTAGTGGGGTTAAAAACTGATTACTAGCTAAGAGACAGAGGGTGGTGGTAAACAGTGCTCACTCTGATAGGAGAGTGACCAGGGGGGTGCCACAGGACTCTGTACTAAGACAAATCCACTTCAGTGTCTTCGTAAGTAACATTGCTGAGGAACTGGAAAGGAAGATACTATATGCAGTTTGCAAGACCACAGAAGAGGAGCTCCATTGAAACGGACTGTGCCTGCCCAAAATACAATAGCAAAATCAAAAATAATCAGCACCAGACTGCCAACGCAGACAACAGTCACTTTTATTGAGTATACTAGTGGTTCTTAAGCTTTACAGTCCAGCCAAGTTTTTATTGTAGCCCGACTGATCTTGCCAGATACTGGTCTCAAGGTATGTAGAATACTATTCCAGGCCACTGTCCTAGATAGAAAATTTAAGTTACACCTATTTCCAAATTACATTTAGGAACCATCAGGTCCAGGTCTGTAGCTGATCTCAAATCAAAGAAGCTTTTTTTTCTGTCTATGTACAATATTGGCGGTTATATACTCTGGCAGTTGGCCTTACACATAAATGTAAGGATATGTTTGTAACTCCAATTGTTCAACCTCTGCCAACCTAAGTCTGTATACAGTTGGCAACTGTGAGCCAAACGGGGAGCACCAAGAATATAGCGGGCAAGGCTGTTATAACAGACATCAGGACTCATTCTTTAAAATATTCATTTAAGAAATAGGACTAGTATTACATTTTCAAAAACTTGTCCACGTGCTATGTCATTTTTTGTGGACTTCAAAGTATCTCTGTCCCATTCTTTCTCCTTAACAATATATCTGCAGTAGAAGACAAATATGACAATAATTAATACCATTTCATCTCTGCTGTATATATGATCTGTATTCAAAATAATCATTCAATCCTGGCAGGTGCAGTGCCCCCAGCTGGACTGTCCTTAGATCATCCCTTTGCAGGAGCTTGTTTTCTGTATCCCCCTTCCAACTGTGACTCTTTCCAGGCCACAACATTGAAATGAATGGCCTGATTCTGCTGATTATCTATATTTTGGGCAAGGGCATTATTGACATCATGTCTTGCTATAGCCCTGAAATGTTTATTTATTCTGATCTTACAATTTCTACTGGTCTTGCCCACATAAAATGATCCACACTCACATGTGGCCATGTACACTATGTTAGTTTATCAAAATTGATAAATTCCTGTATGTCTTAGATTTTAGTTGCCATTATACTGGTAAAACTAGTTTTTTACCATGGCTGGGCAGAACTTACACCTAAAAAGTGTGATTCCCATGGGGGGCATGTTGTAGGTTGTAATTTTGCAGAAGGTTGCAGGCAATGTTCTAATGTGTCAGATAAATGTTGCCCTCTTTCATATGTTATTTTAGGGGGTTGTGATGTAAAATTCCTTAGAACTGAGTCTCTGACCTTAGTGCTGTCCAATTTTTGAGGACAATATTTCTGATCTGTCTACAGTAGGTTGTCACAAAGTGTGTAGGCCTCTGTAGATCTACTTGGGATCTGTGCCTGATCTCCTGTAACTCCTTCCTGTTTGTGCTCCATGTGTTTGTGTGCACCTTCTGTATACATCTTTCATTGTAGCCCCAGCTACAGAACCTCTGTAATATCTCCTTACTTCAGTTCCGCAAGTCATTGTCCTTGCTACAGTTTCTGCGTAATGTTGAAAACTGGGACTTTGGATATTCTGCACAGTGTGCCTCGGGTGACAACTTGATGCTAACAGGATAGTGTCTCAGTCAGTATTTGTCCTGTGCAGGTCCATTTTAACTGTATCATCTACTGCCTAACTTACCGTAAGATCAAGAAAATTTACTGTTGTCCTGCTGCCTTGGACCATAAAATATAAGCTAAGATTTGATTCCTCCAGGTAACTGACAAACCTGTTCAACTCTTCACTGTCACCCTTCCACACCATACAAATGTCTATACATTACCTCCACTGATCCATCCTATACTGAAACAAACTCTGGTCTGAGCTGATACAGCTGCCTAATGCATTTTGGAGCCAGTGGAGTGCCGGCTGAGTTGCGCTGTGGCATATCTATGCAGAGCGGCTACAGCGGCTGAGGAAAAGACTGGTGGCAGAGTATGCCATCCGCAAAATGGCAATGAAGACAGACCTGTGCATGCGCGATACTCGTGCATGTGCAGATTGAGTCATGCTGCCATCTTGTGCTCGGTAGCCACCATCACTTCCGCAATTGGGGAAGAAAGACAAAGAAGTGCACCTGGGGAAGGGGGTAAGTGCTCTG
The DNA here is from genome assembly GCA_016271365.2 of Neoceratodus forsteri. Lineage (NCBI taxonomy): Eukaryota > Metazoa > Chordata > Ceratodontiformes > Ceratodontidae > Neoceratodus > Neoceratodus forsteri. The sequence goes on from CM028133.1 coordinate 785,860,353, forward strand.
TGGAGGGGATCTCCATCTGCAGAGCAGAGGGCACCATCCACCACAGCTGTTTCGACTGCAGACCACATCACTGTAGGGGAAGACAGGGACCATTTCTGCTCACAGTCCCTTCTCTTCTACAGTGATGTGATCCCAAAACGTCTGCAGGGCTCCGCCCATGCAGCCATAAAAAGGATAAGTCTGGGGGTCACAGATTTGCTTTTTCCCAAAACCCCAGGTACAGATTAGTATAATTGGGGGCAACTGTTACCACTATTGCTGTACTGTGGATTTGCAGATAACATTTTTCCTGAAAGAGAAAGGTATTACACTTAAGAATGTATGTGTAACATTTCAAGATGAAGTTAGTAGAGTCTGCATCAAACATGGAATCTGCACTGAACCAGAATTCCAGAGCTGCCAACCCTCCCTATGCAGTATGCTGGTGTATAGGAAAGTGGTGTCCATGGACACCAACCATCAGTCTTCCTCTAACAGTATGTCCCCCAGGATGCCCAATATGTCTAAAACCACAGAAATGTTGCACCACTCAGAGGCTGTTCAGATGCAAGCCTGTATTCCAACAGGAGCTCACCAGGACCCATCAAAATGTTGACCAGAAAGTTTTTAATCGTTGAATTCACAAGTAGATAAATGCAGCGCTCCAGTCAGCGAAGCACTGGAATAACTGCTCCTCTTAGAGTAACCTGGTTCTCTGCTGTACTACTGCATTTAACTACTTGTGAATTCAACAATTACAAACTTTTTTTTTAACTCTATTTATGCACCACTAGCTGGAGGAACTCTCTCCAGCATCCACCGAACCCTGATCTCTACCTCCCACTGTGACTCTGACTTCCTCTCCCTACTCCATCCGGCAAGACCCCCAGATCTGCATCCCCGTGGGGAAGGGCCGCCCTATCCTCCCAGGGCACTCTATCTAAGTATAGAATGCTGGATGAAGTTGCCAGGAGGGAGAGACAGAGTGGAGAGCCCAGCATTGGGAGTGTGGAACAGGAGGGAGGAGCCTTCACCTATCCTCCAGAAGGGGGGGTCTTGTTTATTTCCCCCTAAAGCATGGACATGTCATGATGTCTGCATGGTGGAGCCATAGATGTCTGCTGCGCTCCTCCCCTTTACTTCACTCCCTGTATGCTGCACCCCCGGTCTCCACTGTGGCTCCCCAGTGCAGCGGAGATGCCCTGGATCCCTCCCCAAGGAGAGGACAGCAGTCATCAGATGCTCAAGAAGAGCAGTCATCAGATGCTCAGTTCTCTCCCACCCCTGCCAACCCCCAGCGCCAGATCTCGTCCTCAAACTCAAGTCACTGGTGTGGCGTGAGGCGTGGTGTCCAGCACCTCAACCCTCAGCGCCACAGGGCCAGCCAACAATTAAAAACCTTTTGATCAACATTTTGATGTGCCCTGGTGAATTCCTGATTGAATACAGGCTTGCATCTGAACATCCTCTGAGTGTAATATTTCTGTGGTTTTGGATGTTATTTATGGGGTTGCCTACCCCTTTTCTGCACCACCTCCCTTCCTATGTGCAGTGTTTGCAGTTGTTTTTTTTGCCCAATATGTCTGCAGTGTCCCTAACATAAGATGATACATTTACAACCATTGGCTTGATAAACTTATCTACTAGTTGTGAAAGAGACTCTGTTAGGGATCAATACCTGCTACTATTGGGAATCGTGGGGGATCAACAATGCTGTTATGTACCTTAGGTAAAATATAATTGAATAAATGTTATTAAATAAATCACAACCTGGACATACAATGGAAGGTAAGAGAAGTTGAAGCAAATCCAGGAGCAATCATTTTATAATAATCAAACAATAAATAACAATTCAATCTCCCACATCCCACCACCTACCACCCACACACACCTCCCCCCCCACCACTGGAGGAAAACTAGAGTTATAGGAAGCCTTAAAGCACATAACCTGAATTCTGCCCATCAGACAATTAAGATCAATGGGGCCAAGAATTACACATTCATGTTGTTAATATAGCATATAACGACAGTTACCATATACGCTTATATAAGGGAATTCTACCAGACATATGGGCAATAAGGAATTCCGCTTGCAGAGTGAACAGAATCTCCTTATACCATTCCAGGTACTGGGGAGTACAATGGTCCAGCCAGTGCCAGAGGATAACTTTTTTTGTACATGTGAAATCAATGCCATATGGGGCTTTTGGTTGCCAATTAGGGTATCATTATAATCACCCAGCATATATATTACAGGGAGGTGGGCATCTGCCAACCCCAAGAGAGGGTCAAGATGAGATTTAATTGAGTCCCAAAAAGGGGTTACTGTCTGCAGGACCACAAGATATGGGGTAAGGTGCCCGGCTCTTTACCACGTCTGGAACAAGAATTGATAGATAAGTGACCCATCTTGTGCAGTTTGGCTGGGGTATAATAAAGATTATGAATAATCTGGAATTGCATAAGACAGAATCTGTCCCATTTAATAAACTTATATAAATGCTTCTAGATAACCTGACCAATCTCTAGAGGAATTGGAGGCCGGAAGAACTTAGTCCCACCAATAGAACCTACAGTAGGCCATTCCTGGGCAGTCAAATATTCCTGTAAAGATCAGTAAAAATATGAGAGAAGATGGGAGGTAGGAGCCATATAAAAAAAACAAAACAGGAGAACTGAACTGCCCAGGGGACTGTTCCATGGACCCGTGCCAAAAAATTTGAAGAATATGTGTGACAACTGGAAATATCGAAAGCATAGAGAGGCAGACCAGTTATAAATAGTACAGGCGTCTTTAAAGGGGAGCAGTTTTTGTTGAGAAGTGAGATCTGCAACTGTGTCCACACCCATGCCCACCCAAAACCCCTTATTAAATATCCGGCCAACCATCCGAAAGTTAGGGTTCTGAAATAAAGGTTGTGAAGTGTCTTTATACAGGCAAATCTTGAGGAGTGAACACAGTTGCAGATGAATACAGAGAGATGCCTCTAAGGGTGTATCTCGAAGGGAATGGAGAAGATTTTTCCTAGAAAGGTAAGGGAGTAACCGAATAATCAGACCATTAGTAGAGCATATGAAATGCTCTATATCCACCCAACAGGGTATATATGATGCAGAGACATCCCTACGTGATGGGCCCAACCAATAAGAAAGTCTTGTAAGATGTATGGCCAGGTAGCATAAAAAAAATTGGGAACTTGTAGACCACCATCCTGCTTAGCACACATTAATTTAGACAGAGCCCAACAAGACGTTTTGCCCAATCATAGAAAAGAGGTAAGAATCCTGTGCACTTGGGTGAACCATGCCAAGGGAGGGCAGAGTTACACATCTGAAGGGGATAGAGGAGACTGGGCAGAATGTTCATTTTAATAACATTCAGTTGGCCGCACAATGAGAGAGGTAGCAAGGCCCAACGGTCCAAGTCCACCTTAATACGGGATACCAGGGAATCTAGATTGTATTGTTTCATCCTGACCAGTGCGATACTGAGGTAAATCCCCAGGTACTTCAGTTTATCCCTTTGCCAAGTAAGTCCCAAGTATTCAATTTCTGCTTTAAAAGTTTTCCTGTTGAGAGGCATGGCCTCAGTTTTAGCAATGTTTAATTTATAGTTGGAAAATAATCCAAATTGGGAGATAATTTCTAGGGCAGCAGGCAGGGAAGTAGCAGGTGAAGAAATGTGCAATAATATATTATCAGCATATACAGATAGTTTGTAATCCAATTCACCAATTGAAATATCACGAACCTGAGGGGAAAATTTGAGTTTGCGGATCAAGAGTTCCAAAAAGAGATTAAAAAAGTAAGGGGAAAGGGGACATCCTTGCCTGGTGTCCTGATGAAGAGAGAACGAGGATGATAGGACTCCATTACAAAGTATACGGGCTGATGGAGAAGAGTAGAGTACTCTTATCCATTGTATGACTTGTTGAGGGATATGGTATTTAGGTAAGAGGGTAAATAAATAATGCCATGAAACCCTATCAAAGGCTTTTTTGGCATCCAGGGACACCAACACTACAGGAGTTGGGGAGTCCCTGGATGCCAAAATGAGATAGGAGAGCTTCCTGAGATAATCAGCCAACAATCTGCCCTTCACAAAACCGACCTGCTCCCTACTTATGAGTGGTTCCCATACCTGTCCCAACCTGCAAGCCAACATTTTGGCAAGAATTTTAAAATCCACATTAGTGAGGGAGATAGGCCTATAGTTGGAGACAAGCAGGGGATCACTGCCTGGTTTGGGAAGAACAATGATAGTGGTTGCAGTAAGGGATAGATCTGATAGGTCTTCCTTGAAAATAAAGTTAAACATGTTCAGAAGAATGGCAGCTACTTGAGATTTGAAGGCCTTATAAAAATTGGAAGTGAACCTGTCCAGGCCAGGGGATTTATCTGGTGCAAGCGCATCAGTTGCCTGGGAGATTTCTTCCAGTGTCAAGGGAGCTTGCAAAAATTCTACTTGGGAGTCATCTAATTGGGGAAGTGGCATGTCCTGAAGAAAGGTCTCAAATTGATCAGGACAAAAAGGAACAGAAGGCGAGGCATACAATTGTTGATGAAAAATTTTAAAGGCATCAACAATGTCCCAAGGAGAGATGAGAAGATGACCTGAATCTGTACTAATTGAGGAGATGATCCTGCCCATGACCTGAGAACGTAATCAGAGAGCTAGTAATTTCCAACCTTCTCCTCTTGATCAAAGTACCTAACTTTAGATCTCAATATAAGATGCTCCACCTTCTCCCATATTAAGGTGTTGTACTGAAATCGAAGACCTTCCAGCAATTCCCAATCTGAAGGGGAAGAATCTGGGGAAATGTGTCCCTCAAGGGTTTTTATCCAGTTTAACAAGGAAAATAGGGTAGCAGACTGCTGCTTCTTTCTCTTAGTGGCCAAGCAAATCAGCTCCCTCTGAAGGGTACATTTCAAGGCCCCCCATAGCATGTCAAGTCGCGGCATTGAGGACAAGTTGAATGCTGTAAAAGTAGTGAAAAAAGACCAGAGATGTAATAGTTCCTCTGATTTGAGTAACTAGTTATTCAGTGTCCAAACCTTGTCTGTTCCTGTCAAAGGGGTAAGGCTCAGCTGAACATGGGCAGGATGGTGGTCAAAAATGACTTTGGCTGAATAATAACATGAGGCAGTTCCAGGGAGATGGTCAACCCCAATGAGGAAGTAGTCAAGTCTAGGAAAGAAGTTGTGAGAGAAGGAATAAAAGGAATATTCTCGATTATGTGAAAACAATGCTCGCCATAGGTCTACCAGACCCACCGTATCCATGAACTCTCAGAGGGCCAACTGCCCGGGTGACAGAACCTGCTGGGCTTTACCAGTTTTATCCAGGTCATTACAAAAAAAACATATTCCAGTTGCCCCCGAGGATGACTGGTAGAGAAATCCAGGGAGCTAAAATGGACATAAGAGTAGTGAAGAAAACTGGATCATCAGTTGTAGGGCCATATATAGCTCCCAAGATCACCTCTAAGTGACCAAGGGGAGCACGGAGAATAACATAACGGCCTTGAGGGTCTGTTTTTTCCTGAATGAGGCAGAAAGGGATTTTCCAGGCAATAAGGATGGCCACCCACCTTTTACACATGTCAAGACCTGCCCCAAAAGCCTGCCCCACCCAGGATCGCCTAAAAAGGAGAACCTGGGATGGTGCAGGTGAGTTCCCTGTAAGAAGGCCACATCAATTTGCAATTTTTGTAAATGTAGCAAAACTCTAGCTCTTTTAGTTGGAGATTGGGCACCTTTGATATTCCAAGTACAGAAGATATAGGTTGCCATAACAAAGCAGTATTTGGTGACAAAAAATCAGTTTAGGGTGAAAATACCCAGATAGGGAAAAGATAATTACTAACCAAGGAGAAGCCCTTCCTCCAGTAGCCCTCCCCCCCCCAGTAAGACTCCCTCCCCCAGAAGGAAACAATCAGACAGTAAACAGAACAGTCCCTGAGAAAAAAACTGGTGGTAGAAAAAATAATGAGACAATATGACAGAAGATTCAACCCTCCCCACCCTAAGTCACTCCTCTTTTAATATCATAAGGAATAATGAACCAAACCCATTGATATAAAACCCCATATCCCAGCCCCTCCTCCAAACAACAACCATCACGGTCCATAATAAAACACTCATTCACCCAGTGCCCATATTCCTCCCACCCCAAAAAAAATCATTCTTGAAAGATGGGGGTCTGCCAATATTATACGACTGGCTCCCAATTATGAGGAAATAAAAGTTGGGAGCCCACCCCAGCCCACTAAGCCTCCTAACAGAAAAGAAAGAACCATAACTACGTACTTGTCCCCAGACAGTAGACCAAACCAACACAATTAAGGTAAGTACAGATAAAAAAAACAAACATTGGTGACAAAGTAATTAATAATATGAGTGATATCAGTCTCACCTTATTGGCATTTATGGAACTTTTAAAAATGCAATTGAAAATGAAAATAGAAATAAAAAATAGGGGTCCATACATTGTTAAACTTAAACAGTTCCTTCTGGAATAAATGTCCAAGTGAAATTAAAAGACAAGCTGCTGTTTGAGCTCAAGAAAACAAAACAAAAAGTCTGCCAGTAGGTGGAAATCAGGAACTATCTCCTCGCTGGACCCATCAAAGAGAAAAGCAATAACAAAGTGTCTTTCGTTTAGTCTATAATGGAGGGTAAAAAATCCATGGCAGAACACAAACAGACCATTTTGGTCTTTTGGACAGAAAGCAAAACCTGCAGCAATTACGGTAGTCCCCAGAAAATGGCCCAACATCTTCAGACCTCAGTAATAACGAGAAAGATACGAACCCAGGAAACCTCCGCCGACGCTATGCAAGGCACCATAAACAGTGAAACTGAGGTCCGACTGTCTAGCACTAAGAAGCACAACCCAGGAAAAAATAGGGACTGAGGATGAAACACAACCCGCAGTTTGAGTAGACAAAACAGATAGCAAGTCTACAAGTCCCTCATCCCAATATGTAAAGCCAGCAACAGACGGAGACCATTGTGTCAATTATCTCTAAACAGGTTCGGGAGAGCAGACTTAAGTTCTGTGGTTGCTTTCTCTGGCTCCTCGAATGTGCACCAAGTACCCGATAACAGAACTTGAAGTCGGGCAGAATACCCCATTCTAAATTTGATGCTGGCAGTGATGAGTTTGGTCACTATAGGGTGGAAAGCTGTGCGCCTCTCTGCTGTACTGATCCTGGCAAATCTTGGACAATACGCAGTTTGTGACCATCCCAAATCACCTCTTGCAGCTCTCGTACCTTGTTGAGAAAATGCTGCCTTTCCAGAAAATTTAGGAATCTGAAGATAAAGCGGCAAGGTGAGGCAACGACTGGTGACATAGGGCGCAGCACTCGGTGTGCCCACTCTATAGCGTAACTTGTGCCATATGGTGATGGGTCAGCTATATTTTGAGCTAACTTTTGAGTGAATAAAATGGTATTGAAGCCCTCTTCTTTTTCAGGGAGGCCGCTAATAACCACATTATTGCGTCAGCTCGGACCCTCAAGGTCATCAATCTTGGATTCCAATCTTGCAGTCTTTTGCCTTAACGCAGTGATGTCATGGTCCATCCAGTCAAATTTTATTTCTAAAGAGATAATCCAAACTTCGCTGTGTCCCCAGTGTGCTTGGAAAGGTCCTCAAGAGCGATGGTAACAGATTTTAGCTCTGAGGTAAGAGCTTTAAGTTCTGCTCGAAAAGGCAGGAACTCTGGAAGAAATTGTTCCTTGGTGAGTGGGGCCTGGCTCGGGGTAGCAGTAGAGGAGCGACTGCTAGAGGTAGTCTGGGTCCTCGGACACTTGCTCATCTTGTCCGGTGTGGAAGGCAGGGTATGTTTCAGAAGAGCTGCTTTCATTTCGGCGTCCTTAATGGCTTAGCCTGTAGTGTAGATCCCGATGTAGTCTGAGGATCTTTGGAGACAGGTAGGTGCTTAAATTGCAGCCGTGTAAATGGAAAAAATGAGGTTTTATAAGGGGGCAGTTGGAGTTCCACTATTGAGCTGCTAAGCGGCAGCCTGCATCACGTGACTCACCTTAGGTAAAATATATATGCATGTTCTGATGGGGTGTGCCACAGTTAGATAATCAAACACATGCTTTGGAATGCTGTTACTTTGCAAAGCCTCCAATAGAAAAAAGTATATTTCTTGTTTAAAGGCTTGGATGGGGTCAGTGCTTAACTGCCTGTAAAAAGAAACCTAATTAAATTGTCTCTCTTTCTCTTGTATGTATTTTGAGGTATCCATTATTACCACTGACTCCGCCCCCCTCCCATATGTTGATTTGATGGTAATGTTTTTTTATCTTTCTCCAACTCACACAAAGTCTCTTTTTCTTCTTTCATGATGTTGGAATATGGCTGTGTGTGGATGTTTCCCACAATTTTATGAAGTCCTCCTCACAGAGTCTGTCAAAAACTGCCATGGTTATATTATATGTAGGGCAGAACCGGGACTTCAAATGCAAGTGAGGCATAACATCCTCCTTTGTTCTCTGTGGAGTCTCTGAACTGGGGATGGAGTCATTTTCAGAAGCTTCCATCTGTACATCATTGTCTTGATTCACACTGCTGGGTCTCAGCTTGTTCGCGGTTTCGCTCACATCTCCCATATTTATTGCATCAGTAGGTGCCAAACACTCTGTCTGTGGCCCCGCCATTTTTTAAAAAAAATGAGACCTCAGGTTTAAATTTCTTGTGAGCCTTTTAAGATCCAGGAAGAGTTTAAATGGTTTTATATCTGCACTGGGGACAAATGAGAGTCCTTTATTTAAAACTGATACTTCAGCCACAGTTAAATTTCTGTTGGAAATGTTTACGACACTTGTGTCATCTGATTCCCTTGGTTCTTCTGCACCTTCTCCTGATCGCATGAGGGTCCTGGGATGTGGCTTGCTTCTGCTTCTACTCCTCCCCCTCCTTCTTTCACTCTTTCGCCATGTAAATACCCTGTCATTCAAACAATGACCTCTGTGCCTTTCAAATTTGTGGAGCTTAATAGCTTAGTTGCCTATCTTGCTTCTCAGTTGCACTTTTTCAGTTTGGCTTCCAGTTCCGCAGAGTCCTCATCTGAATTGAATGTGACTACCTGGACCTCTTTCTCCTGCTGCTCATGCTGCAACTCTGGCTGCTGTGCAGTATAATCTTAAATAACGCAGTTTAATAATGCAGTGAAGCCTGCCCGAAGGGCCGTTTTCCAACTACTGAAAAATGACTCCCGCTCCTGTCCATAACTCGGGGAGCTTAGTCAGTCTAAGACCTCTAGGAACCCATCCCACCTTTATGTACGCTTCAAAAGAAGTTCTGTTTCAAAAATGCGTTCTTACTTTCAAGGTGATTTTGTCCAGCTGTAAGAGGGCTCCCTATATTGTTATTGTAATTGTAGGGTTGTCCTGCTCTGTAACCTCTTCTTGTGCTTCCAGATCAGCCTTGGTGGCTCTAGGGTGTTCAGATGTATCTGTAAACAATTCTCCTTCTTCAATACTCACAAACTGTAGCTCTCAGAATGGACTGAAGATTCCACAAACACTGTGTGCAGATTAAAATATTTATTTAAAAAATTTAAACAAAGAAATAGCAACACCATCTTACATCCCCCTCTGTCTTCCAATATCTGTAAACAATTCTCCTACACCACCACCCATGAATAACAAATTTGTCAGTGCATCAGCTACAGCTTACAGGTTGAAATCGAAGACATTCCCTGGGTCGGTGCAGCTCGCAATAAATTGGCACTTACTGAGGTAAAAAAGTCAGCTTAGTGAGCAGCCAGCCAATTAGCAAGAGCATAAAACAGCCACTCCACTAAAATGGACCATGCCTGCCCAAAGTACAATAGTAAAATCAGACAGAAGTGGCGCCAGACCTCCAACTCAGACAGACAACAGTCACAGTCACTTTTACTGAGTATGAAGTGCTCAGTGCTCTTTGCATAAAAAGTGCAAGGAATACCTCAAGGCAAAAAATACGCTGGTAAACAAGACTCTACTGGTTTCACTGGGGGAGAAACATCATCATCAGGAGTACCTGTATGCAGAGTGTCATAGGTCATTTATGCAACAATTCTTAGTGACAGTGCTACAATATCAATGTAAAAAAAATTGCAGACCTGTAAAACAATTCACCCTGATGCAACTATTTGCAACATTAGCAGTGGTGATTCATATTTTTATGTTGGCACGCTTGCACAACCAACATCTTGGGACAGTGGGGATTTGGAGGCGCGGACGCTGTTGGGCGAATGCAGGTAGGTGCGTCCCTCATTCCCCAATCAGCCTGCATGCCGCGCCACACCATGCATACATAATGTGGCGAGCACATCTAAGAAAAGAAGAAGAAGAAGAAGAAGAAGAAGAAGAAGAAGAATCAGCATTTATATAGTGCTTTTCATACAACCAAAGCACTTTACAAGCAATGCTAGACTGGTAGTGAAGTGACTGAATGTGTGGTGGTGGCCATATCGCACATCATCACCCACACACAGCCTGGATAATTGCATGAACCGGTTTATGGGAAGGGGAATGTTGGCCAGGACAACAGGAATGTTCCCTGCTCTTTGCGAAGAGTGCCTTGGGTTCTTTTACTTCCACCTGGACACCCACCAGGACAACACCAGGATGGGCAGAAGGGACCTCGGTTTAACGTCTCATCCGAAGGACAGCACACCCCAGCAGTACAGCACCCACCAATACTGCACTCGGATGCCAGTGATTTTTAGGTGCAAGTCCAATCCCGGTGTGGGACGAGAACCCACGACCTTCTGGTCCAGAGGTGGATGTGCTACCAACTGAGCCACGCTGACACCCGAGCAAAGCTCGTCAGACGCAACAGGCCTTTTCTTGATGTGCTCGCCACATTATGCACATGGCGGCACGCCGAACTACCGACTCGGGGTGCCCAATCCTCTGTCAGTTGACCCTGCCCCTATGAGTGCTGGAGCCCACTCCCGTCAGCATAAAGCATCCCATTTGTGATATGCCGGAGGGGTGCCCAATCCCTCGGCTCTTACCCTCCCCCTTTCCTTGTGTGCTGATGGGGATCCCACTCCCTGTTGGCATAAAGAACCCCCCGCAATTGTTTAATATCGAGAGGGGTGCCCAGTCCCCTTGGCTCCTGCTGTCCACCCTTCTTTGTGTGTGCTGATGGGGTGCCCAATCCCTGGCCAGCCTAAATTTTCCCCCCTTGTTGTTTGCTGACGCAGGTGCCCAATCCCCTCGTCGGGTTACAGACACCCCCCAAACAGTTAGGTGGCACACTGGGAGTCCACCCCAGCTGCCAACCTCAAAAAAAAAAAAAACTGTCCCGCGATGTTTTTCCCCTGTAAAATGAAAGCGGGCCCTCGTAGTCTTGATGCCTCCTCCCCACCCGCCCACCCTCTGCGCCTCCCTGCTCCTCACCCTCACCCATACTTACTTGCTACGGTCCAGCGCGACGATCTTCGGTGGACCAGGAACATGTCTGCACTCTTCAAAGCCGACTGCAAACTGAAGAAATGCCGGTAAGCTGTATAATGGCATAAATAGGGGGTTTTCAACTTTAGTGCATATTTTGGGCTTTTTTGTGAATTTTGGCCCAAAATTTTCAACATGGGGTTTTTGGGACCCCTTCTCATGAATTCTTGTACTGTCATGGCGTTATTCGGTCCCGAAAGGTGATTTTGCAGTCACTGCGCAGAATCACCTTTTGGGACAGAGTAATTAAATGACAGTGCCACTGTTCATGAGGGGGGCTCTCAAAAAGCCTATATTGCAAATTTGGTCGGAAAAATCCAAAAAATGACTGTTTTACGAGCGTGTGTAGTCTCTGCGCAACACACGCTCGTACGTTAACGCATTCGCATTATTTTCATTCCAGATTTTCAACATTGGCATTTTGCCACACCTTCTTGTGAACCATATAGCTGTCATTCTTCACATCCTGGCCGAAATGTGTTTTCACACTTCCGGCGCAGAATAGTGCGGTCGCTGTGCAAAATCAGTGTTCAGGACACATTATGAAAATGGCAGTAACACTGTTCATGAGCAGAGGTCCTAAAATGCCTGTGTTGAAAATTTGGTGACAATACTCCATAAAGTGACTCTGTTATGAGCATGCATTGCGCAGTTTGCTCGCATGCTCGTACATTCGCAAACTCGTAATATTTTCACTCCAGATTTTCAACAGTGCCATTGTTCTGCACCTCCTAATGAACAGCACAGCTGTCATTTTTCACATCCTGCCCAAAATCTGTTTTCGCAGTTCCGGCGCAGAATAGCGCGGTCGCTGTGGAAAGTCCATGTTCGAGACACATGATGAAAATGACACTGACACTGTTCATTAGCAGATGTCCTAAAATGCCTATGTTGAACATTTGGGGATGAAAGTCAATAAAATGAGTGTTTTACAAGCTTGCATTGTACAGTTTGCACGCACGTTCGTGACTTTGTGAATGTGTAATAGTTTCACTCCAGCTGTTCATCATTGGCATTTTTCCATACCTCCTTATGAACAGTACAGCTGCCTGAAATGTGTTTTCGCACGTCCGGTGCAGAATTGCACAGTTGCTGTGCAAAATCAGTTTTCGGGACAGTTTGAGGAAATGACGGTGACACTATTCATGAGCAGAGGTCCTAAAATGCCTGTGTTGAAACTATGATGCCTAATGTCCATGCAGTGATTGTGTTGCAAGCGTGCATTGCGCAGTTTCCATGCACTCTTGTAACTTCATCAATCTGCAATATTTTCATGCCACATTTTCACCACTGGCATTTCTGCACATCTCCTTATCAACAATCCAGCTGCTATTTTTCACAGCCTGACCAAAATGTCTTTCCACAGCTGTGGTGCACACTGCTGTGCTTGCTGTGCAAAATCACCTTTTCAGACACATTAGCACAATCACAGAGCTATGTGTCTCTACCTCCGCCACTCCCACTGTCAATGCCAGCGTGACAACATTCGGCATTGACAAATGCTTGTTTTAAAATATTAATTTAAGAAAGTGGACTAGTATTATATTTTCAAAAACTTGCCCACTTGCTACTTCATTTTGTGTGGGCTTTGTGTTTCTCTGTCCCTTTCCTTTTCCTGAACAGTACATCTGGTGCTCATTTTTTGATTTTGCTTTTGTACTTTGGGCACTGTCCCAGGGAATGTCTTTGCTGTTCAGTGAAGATTTCAACCTGCAAGCTGTACCTGACATGCTGACGCATTTGTTATTCATAGGAGGTGGATAATGGAGAATTGTTTACAGATATATCTAGTAACCCATGAACCTCCGAGGCTGATCTGGAAACACAAGAAGGGTCTACCAGTAAAGTAGATCAGGGAGGAGCAGTGGATGTGGCCTACTTGGCTTTCAGTAAGGCCTTCGACACCGTTCCACACAGAAGACTTATAAGCAAGCTGGGCAGCCTGGGAGTGGGTCCTAAGATAGTAAAATGGGTACAAAATTGGCTAAGGAACAGAACTCAGAGGGTGGTGGTATATGGATTTCAATTGGAGGAAGGTAAGGTAACCAGTTGGGTGCCTCAAGGGTCAGTACTGGGACCGGTCCTCTCTCGTCCATGTCTTTATTAGCAACATCGCAGAAGGGACTGAAGGAAAGGTATGTCTATTCGTGGATGACATAAAAATCTGCAACAGTTGACACACTAGGAGTGGGGTGGAAAAATGAGGGAAGATCTGAAAAAGCTAGAAGACTGGTCAAGAATTTGGCAACTGGGCTTCAACACCAAAAAGTGCAAAATTATGCACGTAGGCACGAGGGGTAGAAACCACAACTCAGGAAAGGGATTTGGAAGTCATCATATCTGATGACCTGAAGGTAGCAAAGCAGTGGGATAAAGCAATGGGAGAAGCTAGTAGAATTCTGGGGTGTACAGGCAGGGGTATCACCAGCAGAAAAAGAAAGGTAGTGTTTCCCTTATATAGGTCAATGTTGAGGCCCCACCTGGAGTACTGTGTATAGTTCTGGAGGCCCCATCTCAGGAAAGACATAGACTTGTGGAGGCAGTACAGAGAAGGACAACTAAAATGGTGCATGGCCTGCACCAGAAGCCATACGAGGGGAGACTCAAGGATTTGAGTATGTACTCTCTAGAGGAAAGAAGGGAAAGGGAAGACATGATAAAAACATTCAAATACCTCAAAGGTATTAACAAAGTACAGGAAAGTGGCATGTTGCACAGAAAGAGATGCTCAAGGACAAGGGAGCAGGATATGAAGCTGGAAGGGGGGAGACTTAGAGGGGATGTGAGGAAATACTTCTTTATCGAAAGGGTGGAGGACCTCTAGAACAGTCTACAAGCAGAGGTGGTAGGTACCGAAATATAACGGGTTTCAAGCATGCATGGGATAGATACAAGGGGACCTTGGTAACAGGGCTGGGGGGGGATTAAGGCCGGATATCAATTAGGGTCTACAGTAGCACAGTAGATAGTGACCTTAGGGCAGACTGGGTGGACCATGAGGTCCTTTTCTGCTGACAGATTTTTTGTTTCTATGTTACAGACCAGAACAACCTTGCAGTTACAATACAGGGAGCCTTCTTACAGCTGGAGAAAATAACCTTGAAGGTAAGAAGGCATGTTTGTCACAGAACGTCTTTTGAACCATATATAAAGGTGGGATGGATTCCTAGAGGTCTTAGACTGAATAGGCTCCCGAGTTATGACCCGAAACAGGAACAATTTTTCAGTTGTTGGAAAATGGCCCTTCAGGCAGGCCCCACTGCATTATTAAACTGCATTATTCAAGACTATATTGCATAGCAGCCGGACTTACAGCATAAGCAGCAAGAGAAAGAGGTCCAGGTTGCCACATTCAGTTCACTTAAGGACCCTGGGATACTGGAAGCCAAACTGAAGGAATGCAGCAGAGAAGCAGGATAAGAAATTGAAGGCAGTTAAGCACTGCAAATTTGAAAGGGACAGAGGAGATTATTTGAACAACAGGGTATTTACATGGCAAAAGAGTGAAAGAAGGGGGGAGAGTAGAAGCATAAGCAAACTACATTCAATTTTTAATAATTTACCTGCCAATTATTAATCTACTGAGGAGTCAGAGGGTGAAGATGATTTTTTTAGAGGCAGACCAGCTAGAAATGGACCTACCTCCATCGCCGCAGGAGTCCACGAATTGTGCAGTTCCAATCTACAAACCCTCAAAGGGGCGGGAGGGGCTTTCAGGAACCCCAGGACCTCATTGTAGTCAGGAAAAGAAGCAGAAGGATCAAGGGAATTATAGGAGACAAATGTCACAAACCTCTCTAGCAGAAATTTTAACTGTGGCTGAAGTATCAGTTTCAAATAAAGGACTCTCATTTGTCCCCAGTGCAGCTGTAAAACCATTTGAACTCGTCCTGGATCTTAAAAGACTCACAAGAAATTTAAACCTCAGGTTCCATTTTGAAAAGAAAAAAAATGGTGGGGCCACGAACAGAGTGTTTGGCACCTACTGATGCAATAAATATGGGAGATGTGAGTGAAACCGCGAACAAGCTGGGACCTGGCAATGTGAATCAAGACAGTGATGGACAGATGGAAGCTTCTGGAAATGACTCTATCCCCAGTTCAGAGACTCCACAGAGAACAAAGGAGGATGTTATGTCTCACTTGCATTTGAAGTCCTGGTTCTGCCCTCCATATAATACAACCATGGCAGTTTTTGACAGACTCTGTGAGAAGAACTTTGAAAATTGTGGGAAACATCCAACACACAGCTATATTCCAACATTGTGAAAGAAGAAAAAGAGACTTTGTGTGAGTTGGAGAAAGATAAATAAAAACTTACCATCAAATCAATGGGCAAGTGTGTGTGTGTGTGTGTCTGTGTGTGCGTGCATATATATATATATGTGTGTGTGTGTGTCTGTCAGTGGTAACAAGGGATACTTCAAAATAAATACAAGAGGTAGACAGACAATTGAATGATGTTTCTTTTTACAGTTAACCTCTGACCCCACCCAAGCCTTTAAACAAGAAATTGATGTTTTTCTATTGGAGGCTTTACAAAGTAACATCATTTCAAAGCATGTGTTTGATTATCTAACTGTGGCACACCCCATCAGAGCATGAATGTATATTTTATCTAAGGTTCATACGAGTGTTGTTGACTCACAGGATGCCCAATAGTCACAGATCTCTGACAGAGCCTCTTTCACAACTAGTAATACTTTTATCAAACGTTTGTAAATTTACCATCTTATGTTAGGGACACTGCAGACACAGTGGGCATCCTAGGGGCACACAATTAGAGGAACATTAGTGGCTGGTGTCCATGGACGCCAATTCCCTATACACCAACATGCCACATAGCGAAGGGTTGGCAGCTCTGGAATTCTGGCTTGGTGCAGATTCCATGTCTGATGCAGAATCTATCAACTTCCTCAAGAAATGTTCTGAATACATTCTTAAATGTAATGCCTTTCTCTTATAGGAAAAATATTATCTACAAATCCAGGGTACAGCAATTGGGACAACATTTGCTCCCAATTATGCCAACTTGTACCTGAGGTTTTGGGAAAAGCAAAAGTCTATGCCCCCCCCACCCCACACACACACTAATCCTTTTTCCAGTAGGATAGATCTGTGGAGACAATATATAGACATTCTTATGGTATGAAAGGGTGACGGGGAGAGCTGGACAGGTTTGTCAGTTACCAAATGGAATCAAATCCTATCTTACCTTTTATGGTCGAAGCCAGCAGGACAACAGTACATTTATTTTATCTTACTGTAAGTAACACAATAGATGACACAGTAAAAGCTGACCTACACAGGAAAAATACTGTCTGAAACACCATCCTGTTAGCATCAAGCTGTCACCCGAGGCACACCATGTAGAATATCCCAAAGTCCCTGTTTTAGCGATACACAGAAACTGTAGCAAAGATGATGACTTCCTGAACAGAAGTAAGGAGATGACACAGAGGTTCCGTACCAGGGGTTATGATGAAAGATGTATACAGGAGGCACACACAAACACATGGAACATAGACAGGAAGATGAGTTTTTGGAGGTTATGCGTAGATCCCAGAAAGATCTGCAGAGAGACATGCCAGATCAGCAGAGACCTAAACACTTTGTGACAACCTATTGTAGGCAGATGCCGGCTATTAGAAATATCACCAAAAACTGGACAGTATTAAGGTCAGATCTAATTCTAAGGAATCTTACAGCACAGCCCCCTAAAATAGTATATAATAAAGGGCAACATTTATCTGACATGTTAGCACATAGCCTGCAACCTTCTGTAAAATTACAACCTACAACATGGTTACCCCCCCCCAAGGGAATCACACATGTGGTAGGTGCAAGTTCTGTCCAGCCATTGTAAAAACCTGTAGTTTTACCAGTATAAATACTGCAACTAAAATCTTTGACATACTATAGTGTATCAAGTGGGATACAACTAAATAATGTATATGGCCACATGCGAGTGTGGATCAGTCTATGTGGGCAAGACCAGTAGAAATTGCCCCTGCCCCAATGTGCCCCTGACGTACTCTGCATCTCCAAAACCTGACTATCCTCCAAGGTATCAGACTCCCACCTCTCCCTCCTGGATTATGACCTCTTCCCTGATGGAAGGGGCAAACATGGAGGAGGAGGAGTAGCCCTTTACATCAATCAGTACCTCTCTAGCTCTATCTCCCTGCACGAGGCACAGACCTCCTCACATGAGTTAATTGTAGCCAAGCATGCCATCTCTGGCACCCTCGCCTTATTCATAGGGGTGTTATACACTTCCTGTAGACTTCCCTCAGCCTCCTTGATCACATGCATCTCTTCAATCACCTCGCATGTTGATCCTGCTTGGTGACTTTAATGAAAACTGGCTCTCCCTGACCTCTAATCCCACACTACATAATATCTAACTACTAAATCTCACCCAGCTCATTAAGGAACCTACATGGCTTAACCCTCATTTTTCTAACCACTCTTTACTTGACTGGATACTCTCTTCTCACCCCCACCATATCATTGCCTCAGGCATCCTCCCCAACATTTTTAGCAACCACTGCCTGATGTACTGTGTCAGGAAGGTGCGCCTACTCCATGCACCCCCAGATACATTTGGCACCACTCCCTCAGGACACTCAACTACAACACGCTCCTACAAGACTTTTTCAGCACAAACTGGTCCCAAGTGCTCTCAGCTACCAACGTTGATGCAGCTTTCAGTACTTTCACCAGTGTACTCATGGGAGTATGGAATTTTCATGCTCCCCTGAAAAAAGTATGTGTCAAACGAATCTGCCACTCTTGGATATATGCCACCCTTATTACCCATTGCAAACTGCGAGACCAAGCATGGGCCTTCTAAAAGTCCACTCTGTCCCAGGTTGACCTCCAGGCATTTAGAACAATTAGAAACAAGTGCACAAAGGCTACCTGTATAGCCAAAGCAACCTACTTCATGGATCTCCTCCTCTCTTCTCAAAACTCTCCCCAAAACTTCTGGAAAACCTTACCCAGTCCTTCATCCCAGTCCTCTCACTAGATGGCTCCACTGTCTCTAACCCTGCAACAGTGGCAGACACCCTAAACACCTACTTTATCTCCTCCTCTATCCACAACTCCACTGCCACAGCCCACCCTGACCCAAACCCTGCTCCCCTGCCTCGGCCTCTCCTATTGGTCACCAATTTCCCCTTTCTTCCAGCATGAAGGATATAGTGCACTGTTGTCCCTAAACCCAGCCAAAAGCAGCCCCGATGGCATTGACCCAAAAATCCTTAGACTCTCAGCCTCCGCCATTGCCCTCCCTCTCACCCACCATCCAAACCTTTCTCTCTCTCTCTCCACAGGTGTAGTTCCCCAGGTCTGGAAATCAGCCAAGGTTTTTCCCCTCCACAAAGGAGGTGACCCATCTGGCCCTGGAACTATCACCTCCTTCTTCCTCCTCCCCCTCTTTTGCTAAACTCCAAGAATCACTTGCCTACACCAGGGTCTCCGAATTGTGATTCTTGCTAAACTCCAAGAATCACTTGTCTACACCTGGGTCTCCAAATTCCTCTCTGCCTCCAACATTCTCTCCCCACTACAAGCTGGTTTTAGAAAAAAAACACTCAACCACGACCTCCCTACTGCGCATCACAGACCCCATCCTTACTGGCATAGCCAAGGGACACATCACCGCTGACATTTTTATAGACCTGGCAGAAGCATTCAATTCTGTGTCCCACCTACTCCTGCTTCACAGGCTCTGCACTATTGGTTTAGCTACCCCAGTAGTAAACTGGTTCAGCTTCTACCTTAACAACCAGTGTCAGTCTGTTCAGGTAGGCTCTGCCCTATCCTCTCCACTCCCAATCCTTGCCAGGATTCCCCAAGGCTCCATCCTCATTCCCCCTATTTATCAGTGATCTCCCCTCAGCATGTTCACACATGCAGATCCACATGTACATGGATGACACATTCATCTACACTACTGGACTCTCAACCCTTGATGTGACCCTGCTCCAAAGCAATTTTAACAGTGTGCTTAACTGGTTTCAGGCTAACAGCCTGCAGGTAAACACAAAAAAAATGGTCTCCATGACATTCGGGTCAAGGCAGAAGCTCTCAATCATCCTTTCTCCCCCCATCTTTTACACCCTTGATGGCTCCTTCCTGTGACAGGGTCGGAGCCCCTGTCTGAATTTGTGCTGCATTTTCTTTTACACTGTCCTGTTCTTGTAAGTTTATTGTTCTAGCTACAGGCTGAAATCTGGCCATTTTCAGTCTTGTAGTCCCCCCCTTCTCCCAAGTACTGTATAAGGAACATATAAGTGAGACAACAGGCAGTAAGATGCTTACCTTCTCGTGTGCAGTACTGCAGGCAGACACATAGGGAATGTAAGTAATGAAAAAGAATTGAAACACAGAGCCTTGCACTCTGTGTTTTATCCTGTGTAAACTGCTTTGGGTTTGCAAGGAGCCAAAAACAAAGCATTCTTTCCTAGGTGAAGCACAGGTGTGTAAAGGTCAGATGAGCCAGCCTGTCTGTGTTTATTTAGGAATGAGTCAGCCTGCATGTGTTTACTTAGAGAAATGTGTTTATTCAGGATGAGTCAGACTGCCTGTGTTTACTTAGAGAATTGTGAGTCAAACAGCTCACATGGTGCTGACATCATCAGTAGGCAGGTATAAAAGCCTACCTCCTGAGATGCGAAACAGATGAGTCAGTCAGTGGAGACCTGACTGTCATGGAAGAAGCATCTCATAGTACATGCGAGTTTTCATGTACTAGGAATCTATTTGGCTGGAACGAAGCCTGGAGGTTGTGCACTAAGGGAATTGTGCGCTGTTTCTCATAGTACATGCAAGTTTTCATGTACTATGAATCTATTTGGCTGGAACGCCCGGAAGTTGTGCACTGAGGGAATTGTGCACTGTTTTTGCAGAACTGAAGGACTAATCACCTATTTCCTTTCTGTATGTTTATTTTATTTTGGAAAATAAATATCACAAAGTGCATTCTACACCTTTTACCCAAGTCAGTGCATCTGTCTCACCCACTAACCTTCACATCTGGTATCAGAAGTGGGATACTGATGTGTTTAGGTGGGAGAGAGATGTTACCAGGGGATATCACCCTGATTTCCTGTCAGATGTCACAGGAACAGCAGGGGCAGAGAGGTAAATGTGTGGAATACAAGTCACCTATCTTGACCAGAGTGATGGCCGAGAAGACTGGTGAAAAGCCTCTTCCAGGATCGGACCTATGGGTCAGGAGCAAAACCAAACATGAAACTGAGGACGGCATACCAGAGGCCGAAGAGGATGTCACATCTTCACCACCAGAAGAGGTCAGCGAGCTCCTAAAGTGGCTGTGTGTTAAACAGATGGAAATGGAGAGGAAAAGAGGAACAGAGCCTGCCATGTGTACTTTTTTCAGGACTTGGGTACAGGCATCTGGAAGGGGCATGGAAGCCCTACAGGAGGCAGCATTGAAGAGGTCTGCTTAAGACCAGAAGGGACTAAATCATTGTTTCATGGGGTGATTCCCTGTGATGAGGTGGACTTGGGTAAGACGCAAACTAATGAGATGAAAATCAAGAAACTGTATGCCTATGTCTAAACAATTGAAAATGTTCCTGTGTGTGATGACAAGGAAATGGAGAAATGTTGCTAATGTTAAGTCTGTATGCTTATTGAAATATGTGAATACTCCTGAAAGATTTGGGGGATGTGAGTTAAAAGTAAATCTGAATATGTATGGCAGCTGAAATTTAAACATAGCGGGAGTCAGGTATGGTTTTCATAGAAATAAGTAAAAAGGTTGGAAACCAGTCTCACTAAGCAAGAAAAAAAATAGTGAATACTGGTTCCCCTTTAAAGAGGGGGCATGTGACAGGGTTGGTGCCCCTGTCTGAATTTGTGCTGCATTTTATTTTACAGTGTCCTTTCCTTGTAAGTTTATTGTTCTAGCTACAGGCTGAAATCTGGCCACTTTCAGTCTTATAGCCCCCCCCCCTTCTCCCAAGTACTGTATAAGGAACATATAAATAAGACAAGAGGCAGTAAGTTGCTTGCTTTCTCTAGTGCTGTACTGCAAGCAGGCACAGAGGGAATGTAAGTAATGAAAAAGAATTGAAACACAGAGCCTTGCACTCTGTGTAATATCATGTGTAAGCAGCTTTGGGTTTGAAAGAAGCCAAAAACAAAACATTGTTTCTTAGGTGAAGCAGAGGTCTGTAAAGGTCAGATGAGTTGGCCTGTGTGTGTTTATTTAGGATGAGTCAGCCTGCATGTGTTTACTTAGAGAAATGTATTTATTCAGGATGTATCAGCCTGCCTATGTTTACTTAGAGAATTGTGAGTCAAACAGCTCACATGGTGCTGACATCATCAGTAGGCAGGTATAAAACCTACCTCCTGAGATGCAAGTCAGATGAGTCAGTCAGTGGAGACATGACTGTCATGGAGGAAGCATCTCATAGTACATAGAAACATAGAAACATAGAATTTGATGGCAGATAAGGACCGCATGGCCCACCTAGTCTGCTCATTTTTCCAACTGATGGATAAGCTGCAGATCCTAGTTAACCAACAGCCTACTTCCTCCTACCCCCCACTAGAACTGCTTTATGTCTGTCCCATGCATTCTTGAATTTCCCCACTGTTCTTGATTTCACAACCTCCTCAGGAAGGCTGTTCCACACACCCACAACCCTCTCTGTGAAAAAAATACTTCCTCACATTACCTCTGAGCCACCCCCTCTATCTTCAAATTGTGCCCCCTTGTTCTTGCACATCTCTTTTTCTGAAAGATACTACCCTCTTGGACTTTGCTGATTCCCTTGAGGTACTTGAAATTTTCTATCATGTCCTCCTTCTCCCTTCTTTCCTCGAGGGCATACATATTAAGCTCCTTTAGTCTCTCTTTGTATGTCTTCTGGTGCAGACCCTGCACCATTTTGGTTGCCCTCCTCTGGACAGCCTCCACTCTGTCTATATCTTTGTGGAGATGGGGTCTCCAGAACTGCACACAGTACTCCAGATGGGGTCTCACCAACTGTCTGTACAGAGGGATAACAACTTCCTGTTTTCTACTGTTGATGCCTCTCCCTATGCATCCCAGTATCCCCAAAGCCCTCCTTACTGCCTTCTCACATTGCTTGCCCACCTTTAGGTCATCTGATATAATTACCCCCAGATCCCTTTCCATTTTTGTTGTTGTCAGTGTCTAACCCCCCCCCATTGTGTACTCTTCCCCTGGGTTTTTGTTTCCCAGGTGCATTACCTTGCACTTCCTTGCGTTGAATCCAAGCTGCCATACATTTGACCATTCCTCCAACCTTGCCAAGTCGCTTCGCATCCTTTCCACTCCATCTTGTGTATCAACCCTGTTGCAGATCTTTGTGTCGTCTGCAAAGAGACATACATTTCCTTCCAGTTCCTCTGCAATGTCACTTATAAATACGTTAAAAAAGACCGGTTCCAGTACTGAACCCTGTGTTACCCTGCTAGTAACCCTCCTTTCTTCACTGTGGACTCCGTTTACTATTACCCTTTGTGTCCTGTTGTCCAGCCAATTTTTTATCCAGGCTACCACCTTGGGACCCACTCCAAGGCTGGCTAACTTGTATATTAATCTTTTGTGTGGGACTTTATCAAATGCATTGCTAAAATCTTGGTTGGCCATGTCCACAGCCCCTCCCTGGTCTACTACTTTGGTCACCCAGTCAAAGAAATCTATTAGATTCGTCTGACATGACCTTCCCACTGTGAATCCATGCTGCCTTGGGTCCTGTTCCCCACTGACCTCTAGGTACTCAACAATTCTTTCCTTCAGAAGTGATTCCATCATTTTCCCTACCACTGAGGTCTAACTAACTGGTCTATAGTTTCCTGCCTCTG
Organism: Neoceratodus forsteri; assembly: GCA_016271365.2. Classification (NCBI taxonomy): domain Eukaryota; kingdom Metazoa; phylum Chordata; order Ceratodontiformes; family Ceratodontidae; genus Neoceratodus; species Neoceratodus forsteri. Next base: position 785,883,677 of record CM028133.1, read on the forward strand.
CCCTGCTCCCACTTTTGTGAAGAGGAATCACATCTGCCCTCCTCCAGTCCTCAGGTACCACCCCCTCCTAACATGATTTGTTAAAGAAAGTAGTCAGTGGTGTCACTAGTTCTGCCCTTAGTTCTTTTAGAATTCTTGGGTGAATCCCATCAGGCCCCATTGCTTTGTCCACCTTCAGTTTTACTAGTTCTTTCAGAACCCTCTCTTCTGTGAATGGACTGGTATCGACCCCCCTATCCAGAGTGTTTCTCTTGTTTGGTTTAGGTACCTCCCCCTCCTCTTCCTTTGTGAATACAGAGCAGAAATATTCGCTCAGTATTCCTGCTTTTTCACTGTCACCCTCTGCCCACATTCCCTCCCTTTTATTAAGCCTCAGTATCCCTCCCTCTCTTGGTCTTTCTTCACTCCCTAATGTACTTGTAAAAGGTCTTATCCCCTTTCTTAACAGAGTTGGCTATCCTTTCTTTGGTTTGGGCCTTTGCTATTGTGACTGCCTTTCCTGCCTCTTTCTGCTTTAACTGATAAAGTTCTCTGTCCTGCTCCTTCTGTGTTTCCTTATATTTCCTGAATGTTATCCTTTTCCTACAAGTTTTCATGTGCTAGGAATCTATTTAGCTGGAACGAAGCCTGGAAGTTGTGCACTAAGGGAATTGTGCACTGTTTCTCATAGTACATGCAAGTTTTCATGTGTTAAGAATCTATTTTGTCGGAACAAAACTTGAAAGTTGTGCACTGAGGGAATTGTACACTGTTTTTGCAGAACTGAAGGACTAATCACCTATTTCCTTTCTGTATGTTTATTATTTTATTTTGGAAAATAAATACCTCAAAGTGCATTCTACACCTTTTACCTGAGTCTATGCATCTGTCTCACTCACTAACCTTCACACTCTCTCGAAATAGTTTCTGCCTACAAATACTTAGGTGTTTGGTTAGATAATAAACTAGATTACTCAGCCCACATAGATGCTTTGCATGCCAAACTATGCCCAAAATTGGGAGTAATTTATTGAAATAAGGATTGCCTCACCCTTTTTGTGCAACGTGAACTGGTCACCAAAACCATCCTCCCCATGCATCCACCAGCCTCGACTATGCAGACATTGTTTATGGCACTGCCCCTGCCGCTTCCCTTTCCAGACTAGACACCCTACAAAACTTCTGCTGCTGCTTTGCCTCAGACTCCCCTTTCTGCACTCACTATTGCTCCCTCTACTCATTGCTATCTATCCTCCCCCCACCCCTTCCCACCGTAGACAGACACACTCCTTAGCTTTTATTGCCAAATACTGGTTTGGACTTCCTCCATCCTATCTCTCCTCACTCCTCTCCCCAGCCAACCCTTCCCCTTACCCACTCCGCTCTAGGGCAAACTGCTCTTTCTCTCTTCCTCACTCTTACTCCATGGCAGGTCAATCCACTTTCTCATTCTGTCTACCCTCCCTTTGTAACCAACTTACCCCTAGCTTCCAACTAGCTACCTCTTTCACGGCACTCAAACGCCTGCTGTGAAGCGAACCGGCAACTTCATGTCACTGCCCCTAGCCCCTCCTCACTTTAGCTGTAATTAACCAGGGCCTCAACCTCCTTTTCCATTTTTGCTGATGCTTATACCAAATGTACATTGCACAACTGTATTTATTGAATTGCACTCCAGAGTTTTGTAACTCTGACTGTATGCTTTCTGTTTGTTAATTTGAGCTTTTTCTCTTGTAATTTCACTTTTGCTCCTATGAACTGAACTCCTGACTGTATGACTAATGTTGGTTTGATTTAAACAACATTGCTTTTTGCTGCTATTTCCCCTCTGTTTACCCTTCCCTGGGTCACACCTGTAAATGAGCCCCAGCTCAGTGTGCCTTTCCCGGTTACTAAAGTTTAAATAACTAAGTAAATTGTAAGATAAGAATAGGCAAACATTTCAAGACTATAGCAAGACATGATGTTAATAACACCTTTGTCCAACATATAGATAATCAAAAGAATCAAACAGGCCATTCACTTAAATGTTGTGTCTTGGAAAGAGTCACAGTTGATGGGGGGGGGGGGTGATACAGAAAACAACCTGCTGCAAAGGGAAGGCCTAAGGATGGTCCAGCTGGAGGCACTGTACCCCGCTGGGACTAAATGATTATTTTGAATATGCAGCATATATACAGCAGTAATGAAATGTTACTAATTATTGCCATGTTTGTCTTCTGTTGCAGCGTTGATAGAACACCTGGGGCCAGATATTCAAAACTTTGCCTGCTGGGCATAGTGATTGCACCTTGGATGCCCAGAGTTTGCATCCACATGCAATATTCAAAGGGGCCTTTTCGCATGCACTAACAGGGTTGGCATATGCAAAAAAAAAAAAAAATGTAGTCGGGCAAAGGAAGGGGAAGGGATAGGAATACTGGCACTGCATAATATTCAGCACATTTGTGCTGCACAAAGAGGTTAGTGCAGGCCACTTTGTGCAGTGCAAATATTGCTGGTCAAAACCCTGATTTACTCTGAGCACCCTTAGTGGCCACTGGAGTCACTGCAGCCAACAACAAGTTGGTGATGTGGGGAGCACACTCGCCCCCATCATCTAGTGGCACCCCATCCACTGATTGTCATCAACATACAGAACAAAATGTCTGTAGTGTTCAGTGGTCCCCTCCACCCTCCAGTTGTCAGCCCCGGTGTAATTTTGCTCATCCCTGGTGCCTAGTGATCCCTTCCCCATGCTCTGATTGCCATCCACAGTAATGTAAAATCCTTTCACTGGTGCTAGTGGTCTCCCCCAACCTCCAATGCCAGCCCCATATATGTAAGAGCATTCCTTGGCATTAGTGGTCCCCCCAACCTCCAATCATCAGCCCCAGTGTAATTCCAATTATCCCTGGTGCCTAATGATCCCCCATCCTACTGTTGCCAGCTCCATAAAGTATAATAGTTTTCTCTGGTGTTCAGTAGTCCCGCGGTTCTCCGATCGCCTGCACTGGTGTACATTCTTTTTTTTTTATACTTAGTTTATTATCTTTCATTTATCAGCATTTGTTACATCATGTACAGGATTCACATGTTGTTCTACGGGGTAAAAGCCCCTAACGCTGACAACATCACAGAAATATTGCAGTACTTCTGGTTCACAGTAGTCAACTTTACTACGATCTAGCTAGAACAGTAACAGTAGGTGCTACTGTCTGGGATGTGTTCCGTCCTTTCACTATCCATAACTAATTGTCTCATATCCAGAAAATATCTATAGCAGGAGTTAATCGAGGGACGTTCTCTGACTCCGGTGTAAAAGATAGATATCTCTTTTAGTGCAGTTCAGGCATCTCTGTCTTAACCACTGTCATGGAGTAACCATCTGGTCCATTTCTGTTGATATATCTGTGGCTTTTGCTTAAGATTGATCGTTAACCTTTCCATCAAATGTATGGATTCAACCATGTCCTTCCATTCCCCTACCCCCGGGGTTCTCGGCTGCGACCAATTCTTTGTGATAATTTTTAAAGCTGCCGCAACCTGGATCTTCCATAGGTATCTGGCATCCTTATCTCTAACCTTCCCTAGGATTAGTCCTAAAACCAAATGTTCAGGTCCTAACTGCGTCTTAATTGAAAATATCTGTTCTAGATGTTTCATAATCTCCCTCCAATATATGGTGATACCTGGACATGACCAAAAGACATGTGACTGTGAGGCATGTTGTTCTCCACAAGCCCTCCAACACCCAGCCGTGGTCCCTCCCTTCACATGCACCATTTGTGTTGGTACTAAGAAATATCTGGTTCTCAACTTCCAACAGAAGTCCCTCCACACTAAAGAGCTAGAAGTTGACCACGTACTTCTCCACATCAGAGACCAATGTTTATCTGTTATAAGAATTACTAAGTCCTGTTCCCATTTTTTCTTTATATGCTGGGACGTGTTGGCCATATCTGCCAGATAGTTATTATACAGCAACGAAATAGCATGGTCTGCCCCCCTTGCCCCCCACACTCTTTGAAATAGCCCTCTCTCTTCCAACACCGGCTCCTCCAACATTATTTTGTTAATTTGTATATTCAAGTAGTCTCTTAGTTGGTAATACCTGATTTTATCTGTCTGCTTCAGGCCATATTTTTCCTGAATTGCTCCAAAGGAGAGTAGGGTATTCCCCGTCATTATTTGATAAGGCGCGTGCAGACCCCTTCTAGCTTGTCTCTGATACCATTTATCAAGCGTTGCTGGTATAAACTGATGGTCATATGCCCACCATCTATACCTCCATAGATTTCCAAATGTGGCCCCCCTGTTTGTTCCCCTCCTCCATCCTTCCAACAACACCCTTGTGCCTGAGAAACCAAACATTACCCCTGTATCCAGAGGCCCAAACATCACTGCCCATAAAGAGGGATCCCTTTGTTTCCAGAGATCTATTCACTTCCAGTGGGTGTCATATCCCGGGTTGCCCCAAAGTAGTGCAACCCTCATCTGGGCTGCAGCCCAGTAGCCCTGCAGGCATGGGAATGCAAGGCCCCACCTCTTCCTTAGGAAGATAAAGCAAGGATCTTCTTAGTCTGGGTTTTTTATCCTTCCATAAATAGGAAAAAAACATACTCTGCCAGGTCTCCAGATCCGCCGGAGTTAACAGACATGGGACACATTGAAATAAGTAGAGAAGGCATGGTAATGCATTCATCTTGAGGGCTTGAGCCCTAGCACTAAGTAAGATGGGTAGAAGGGACCATCTTTGAAAGTCACTTTTAAGCTGCACTATTATAGGAGGATAGTTCAGCTCTTTCAGTTGTGCGTTGTTGCTACCCAACTTTACCCCTAAATATTTTATCTCTGTCTGGTCACATAACATGGGGTACTTACTTTTAAGCTCCTCAGTTGGGGTAAAATTAAAACAGAGAATTTCTATTTTATTATTATTCAATTTATAGCCGGATAACCCAGAAAACTTATTTAGCTGTCTGAATACCGCTGGTAAAGACTCCACGGGGTCTGCCACATATAAAAGAACATCATCAGCATATAAAGCCAGTTTGTGGGGTTGTCCCCCCATATTAATCCATTTTATCTCTGGGCACTGACGGATGCTCTGAGCAAGAGGTTCAATGAACAGGGCAAACAATAATGGGGAGAGAGGACACCCTTGTCGCGTTCCTCTTTCTAAATAAAAAGTCCCAGAGATATGTCCATTCGCTCTAACCTGTGCTCTCGGAGACTCGTATAACTTAAATATAGCCGTTATCAGCTGCTTCGGGAACCCAACCCGGGAAAGGACCTCCTTCAGAAACAACCACGATACTCTATCAAATGCTTTTTCAGCGTCAAGACTTACTATCAACGGCAGTAAATTTTGCATGGAAATTTGATCAATTATATGTGTTGTTCTATGGAGCTTATCCTGTGCTTGTCTGCCCGGTATGAAACCGGATTGGTCTATCTGTATTAAAGAGGGGAGGTACTCCTGAATACGTCTAGCCAAAAGAGATGCAAGTATTTTATAATCAGTGTTCAATAAGGAAATAGGTCTATATGAAGGGCATTTTTTTGGGTCCTTTCCCGGCTAGGGTATCACCAAAATCACCGCCTGGGCCCAGGAAGGAGGGGTTGCAGCCTCATCTCTCATGACCTCATCAAAAACCTTCCCCAGAAGTGTCTGTATCTGGTTCCCAAAGCATTTATAGAACTCCACAGGGAGTCCGTCCGAACCTGGACATTTACCCACCTTAAGCCTTTTAATCTCCTCCTTTATTTCCTCATGTTTCACAGGTCTCATTAACCTTTCCCCTTGCTCCCTAGTTAGGCCCGGTAGTTTAAGTGAACTCAGAAATCTCTTTATGTCTTCCCTTCCTGATTTTGTGTCTTCTGCGTATAACTTAGTATAATATGTTCTGAAGGCATCTGCTATCTCATGAACCCCTTGGACCATTTTGCCTATCCCTGGGTGCCAAACCTTCATTATTGTTGCTCTTGCCCATTTTGCCCTCAGTCTGCAAGCCAGGTAGTGCAACGATCGAGGTTCCCCCCCTCATAATGTTGTTGTCTCAGAAAGAGCAACCTCTGTTCCACCTGATAATCCAAAATTCCCGTCAACTCCCTCTTATAGTCCAACAGCTGTCTCCTCCGCTCCTTGTCATACTTTTATTTTTGCTGCCCCTTCAAATCTGCTATCAGCCCCATTAGCTTGAGTCTTCTGGCCTCCCGCTCCCTCTTTTTCCTTGAAGCTAGTTGAATAAATTTACCTCGTAGGACAGCTTTTGTGGCATCCCAACGGATGGCCTGTGTGGTATCCTGCTCTGTATTATCTAGAAGGTATGTCCTATACGTTTCTACTATTTGGCCCCTAATTTCTTTATCTTTCAAAAGAGAGGTGTTCAGCTGCCATAAGGTATTCCAGCGAGTCTCCCCAGGTCTATTTTTATATATATGGGCGCATGATCAGACAGAAGTAAGTCCCCTATCCAAGTATCCTCAATTCTCTGTACCTCAGTCTTCGTGACTACTATGTAGTCTAGCCTTGAATATGTGTTGTGGGCCACAGAAAAAAAGGTATAGTCCCTCTGTCTAGTGTGTTGGTGTCTCCAAGTGTCTAATAGTCCCATTTCTCCTATCAATTTCTAGATTTTCCTAGCCGTTCTGTGTGGTTTCCTTCTTACCCTCAAGGAGGAGTCCATATGTGGGTTCAAGGGTAGATTAAGATCCCCCCCAACAAATTATGACTCCCTCCCCCCACTCTAACAGAGTGGCTAGAAAGGAACGGTACTCAGATAATGTTGAGCTAGGGGGAAAGTACACGGACGCCAGTGTGACAACATTGCCCCTAAATTGACCTTTCAGCATCGCGTATCGTCCCTCCTTATTTGTCTTAGCCTCCATTTTTTCAAATGGGGAATTAGATGGCGCTAACACCATCGCACTCCTCCTTCTACCATTCTTATAGGAAGATGCCGCCATTTCCCTAAAACCCAATTTTAGGAACTTATTATGCTCCTTCATCGACAAATGGGTCTCCTGGAGAAATAAAAAATCTGCCGCGGCTTTCCTTACCTGGTTCAATATTTTAGATCTTTTAACAGGGTTTGTAAGGCCGTTAACATTATAGGAACAAATAATCGTACCCTTACCTGCCATTGAAAGGGTCTGTATTTAGAAAAATATTCTCAGGGTCCCCCTGGACTCCTCCTCGATAGCCCTCCCACACATCTCCCTTCTTAATTTCCTTTAACTCTCTCTTGCGACGGAACACATCCCAGATATGAAATAACATAAAAACCATTACTTGATAACAGTAGCTCAACTTTATAGCCAACTGGGCTAGTAACCAATGCATTATCTTTGACCTCCAAGGTAGAAGTCCCACTTTTTGGGGCTCTAGTCCTACCTCCACCTTATACAGGCAGAGGCAAGTTCAGAGGGGTTACCAGTGTCTCTACAACGGGAGACCCCCTCTAGAGAGCTCTTGTTCGTAACTTGAAGCTCTTCGCTTTCCTTTGTGACCAATTACTCTATTGATCAGAAAAGCTTTTTATTGGAGCACTGCATGCCCAAGCACCTTCCAAACGAAAATGATGTTCTGCACTGGTCTAACCGTCTTTCATATAAACATTTAACTCCTGATCTAATCCCGATTTCATGTCTTCTATAGGGCTAGAGAAATCTCCGTCCACCACTTCCCCAACTGGGGTACCCCCCCGGGGGAAGATGATAGTCCCTCCTCATGTGGGAGGGAAGCAGACCCCTCAGCAGCCAACCAAGAATCATTACCCCCTGCCCCAGTCCCCCTTCCCTTCCCTATAATTCGCTAACCTGACTAATTTTGTTTATTTTATTCATTAATTCCTCCGTATTATTCCCCTTTTCAAGTACCTCAAAGGCTTCTTATCTTTTCATCCCCATATTTTGTGTTATTAATGCCAATTCTTGTACTCCCGATATCTTAAATCCATAGCATTGTACGGTTTCAGATATAATGGACCGCACTTTATACATTCCTTCTCGAGCCAGGCCTCTTCCCTTGTTTCAGCTCCATAACTCCGTAACTGGGGCCCTTGTTTTACTTTTACCACAAATCCAATACAGTGGCCTCTTTCCAGTGTCAAAGCAAAGATTAGCCCCTTTATACTCCCCTCCCACTTCCCCTCACCCCCTCAGTCAAGTAAAACACAACCCAGTTCCTGATTGTGATATGATTCTTGCACTGGTTTCGTTTCCCTTCACCCTTCTTCCACTACATCCACGTTTATATCTGCTCATAGACCCTTCCAGGTCGAATCCCACTTCCCTGAGATATCCTATACCTACATAGCATTATAACTGCTGCAGGAAGTTGTGAGACATTAACCCCCGCAATCCCATTAGGATCGTTTAGTTATTATTTATGTGCCATGTAGTCTGATTATGCAGGCATAGTCCCAAGTTATTAAAGTCATTTTCATTTCCCTTCAAGCGCTCTGAGCACACTGTGCACCCTTTAGTCCCCATCAGAGTCTCTTTTGAGTCAGTACTTGCAGTGTATTCACATCTTCATCCTTCAGCCGTTAAGTTGTTGTTCAGCATGACGTCCTGTTCTCTCAAAGGGTTGCCTTGTTCCTGCTCTCCTCGCTCTAGTTCTGTGTCTGGGGGTTTTCTTTTGGCTAGGACCTTGTCCCACACCCCAAACAGGTCCCTACTTGAACCGCCATTCACTCTTTTTGGGCCTCTTTTGAACCAGTTCCGCTCCCCCAGCTGCTGTTGAATCCGCTGACCCTGCTCCTCAGGAATGTGCAACCCCATTCTCTCCACAAACTTCTTAGCTTCTGCCAGCTCTTGAAATCTCAAAAGACCCTTTTCTGTTTGAACTTTCAGCCTAGCTGGGTATTCAACAAAGGCCTTTACCCCTTTTTGCTGTAGTAATTTAACAACCTGTAGCACCTTTCTCCTCCTAGCAAGCAGCTGTGGGGTAAAGTCCTGGTCAAAAAACAGTCTGACATCTCCGAAATATATAGTTTTTCTCGACCAGGCTAGAGCTAACACCTCCTCTTTGGTCCTGTAATCAAGGAACGCAAGCACTATCAATCTGGGTCTGGCCTTCTGATCTTGAGGCCACGGTACCAGTGATCTGTGAGCCCTAATAATGTCCAGCCGCTTATCAGCAGGTAGATTAAGGATCTCTCTTAAAAATGAGTCGATAAAGTCTATCATGTTCCCCGATTCCATTCCTTCTGGTACTCCGTGGATCCGAATATTGTTTCGGCGATTCCGATTCTCTAGTTCCTCAAGCTTCTGTTCCAACAACGTAGTGCGATGATGCAGCGTCAGCAAGGCCGAGTTGTGCACGTCTGTAATCTGGGTATATTCTGTCATTACTGTCTCAACTTCTTGTGTTTTCTGGTGTAATTTTGCAATATCTTGGCATTGATCTAGTGCTTTAGCCGCCAATCTCTGCGGAGTATCATTTATTTGTTGTAGGGTTTGACATAGCTGCCGAGAAGTAATCGTGCATTCTGTTTCTTGTGCCATGCTCACGGCCTTCTCTGCACTTTGTGCCGTGGATTCGTGCTCTGCATAGGCCTCCACTCGGCCGCTCTGTACCTGCTCAGCTATCTTTTGTTTTACAACTCCATTCAACTGAATCTCCTTCAAACGGTGTTTGGGTCCCATTAGATAATCTTTTATTGATCTTTTGGTCAACAGGATTGACGTTTTCTATACGGATTAATGTGGATTGTTTCTGGTCAGTCATTCAGTGCTTTGTTTAGGCAGCCATTAGGTCTGTGCCCCAACCAGAAGTCCCCTGGTGTACATTCTATTATTCCTGGTGCCTAGTGGTCCTCCCCACCCACCGATTGGTGGCCCTATAATGGATAAAGCATTCCCTGATGCTAGTGGTCCTCTCACCCTTTGATTATCAGCCCCATAGATGAAAATTATTGCCTGACATCTAGTAGTCCCTCCTGTCCGTAGGCACCAACAAACCCAACCTGCCAACCCCCCTTACCTTACAAGCCAGTGCTGCAAATCCCATACAGCAAATGGCAAAGCCCTCCTCTCACCTGCTCAGCTGGCCGCTGTAGGTATAGGCAAGAAGCATGCGTCCACTGTACAGTACAGGGCACGCATCCTCTGTATTGCACAGGCAGCATGGCCTGTGTACTATGCAGGCCATGTGCTCCCTGTACAGTACACGGGCCGTGCTTCCTGTACAATACAGAGGATGCATGCCTTGTACTGTACAGTGGATGTGCACTCCCTGCCTATCCATACTGTGGCTGGCTGAGGAGGTGAGAAGAGGGCTGTGCCAATCTCCATATGGGCCTCATGGCACTGGTGCATAAGGTAAGGGAGGGTTGGTAGGGCAGGTTTGTCAGTGATCATGGGGCTGTTGATCAGAGGGCAGGGTAGACCACTGCATGCCTGGGAAACAGACCCAACAGAGCTCCCCCGCCAAAGGTGTTCGATCAAGTGGAACCGGGCGGTTATTCCACAATCCGAATTGCTCTTGGCTATTTCTTCCGGGCGGTCAGACAATGGACTTCTGGATCGAACTGGATGATTTTTCTTTGAGCTTTCTTTTTAGTCGGAACCGACCCTCAGGATTGGCTTCCTTTTGCGAAGAAGTATCGCCTGGTCAGAGGGTACTCTTCAGGTTCGTCGAACCAACCGGCTGGCCATCCGGGTCAGCGGACTTCTCGGTCTCCTTTTCCCTCAGTCTACCTAATCTCTTTTCCAGGGTAGATTTGGGAAAATTCTTGCAAATTTGGCAGTCTGAATCGAGGTGGTCAAACCCCAGACAATAAACACAGGTGGTGTGGGGATCGGCCTTAGCAAAGACCTCCCCACACTCACTGCAGTGTTGAAACCCAGTGGGCCTGATTTTTTTCTTGGGTTTCTCAGACATGGCCAACCTAACCAAACTTACCCTTTTTTTGGCAATCGCCAGGTAAGACTCCCTTATCGGTTCCTAACCATGTCACAGGTCTTGGAAAAACATATGTTTATTTTTAGAACCAATAAGTAACCACACACTAAAATTACATGAGAATTAAACAAATGATCGATTCGGCCGAACCGATCCACACTTTTTACAAGTTCCACACAGAAACACAGTACAAAACCTATCTAGTACTCACAGAACCACAGACAGAGACTGAACTGACTACGCGGGAAACTTTTTTCAGTTAGAAACCGATGAAAAAACGACACTTAAACCGACTTTCGAACCGAGCTGCAGGAGAAATCTCCAGAGCGACTGTTCAGTGAGGTGGAGTAAAGAATCTTGACGGTTAGCGTTCAAAGGGAAACAGACAGAGACATCAACCGAGCTCAAGCTCAGCATTCTATGCTCTGCATAGAAAGGTTAACCCTTTGTTCTCTGGGGCAGTTTAAAGGCTGGGGCTAATTGCACTTGTCAGAATACAGCAAGACTCCAGTAGAAGAAACATAATTACTAAGGTGAGTAATTTTTTCTTCTGGGTGCTTCTGATGGTTATGGGGCTCCCAAATTGACGCCACTTTTCTGATCTCCCTTCCTCAGGCTCCACTGCCCCTTTTGAGATGCCCCCCCCCCCAGTGCCTCCATGCCCTCAAGACATGCTGGTTGATTCTCTGATTGATTTGAGTTTTTCGCTATGCGCCAGTGATCAGCCTGCTGTCCATCTCTGTGTTCGCACTCTGCTATATCAGTCTGACTTCTCAGGCCCCTGGGGCAAACACGATATCTATGTTTCACAATTCAGTGTGCTTTTGGCTAAACTGCACTAATTTCTTGCATTGATTACAGATGTCAAAGTACTTTCTTCATGGCCCTTGGTCACACATGGTCAGTAGTACAGTCAAATCAAATGATGTAGTTTTGCCTAACAGACACTGGTGGGTCTGCTTACCTTTCTACTTTGTTTCTTTTTGAACTTTGATGTAATGCAGCTTATTAGTTATTTGAACCCATATTGTACTGAAATGACTAGGTCCTATTCTCCAAATGTTTGGTGCAGACACTCACCATGGATCTACAGTATCTCTGTATAACTGCATCTAAGAAGATAGGAAGTGGGTATACTCTAGAACCTCGGCTTTGTACAGGCAACAAGACTTCTGTACAGTCAGGGCAGATTAGAATAGTGGCAAGTCATCAGCATTTTCTGGGGCTGCCACACCTGCTGAAGCCTATTGACTATTGGCTGCAGGGAGGATAGTTCACCAGCAGGATCGCTACTCATGTCACAGGGAAAATGCAAGTGCAGGCTCTGGAGTTGACCATCGGCAACCATAGTTTTTTTGTTTTGTTTTTGTTACTCAGACTATGTGTTGAGAGATGGCAGGATTTACAGCTTCTCACTTATACCTGAAGTATACCCTGTCTGCTTTTTGGGACTCCTCCGTTACGTCTCCTGCTTACCCTGTGTGGTTCCTACTTCTGCGGTACCATGATCTAAGACTTAAGGGGTCACCCCTTTAATGCTCCCTGTATGGTTTTCATGCTTAACTGTGTTTGCAGTTTCATTGAGGCTGCCTCCGTCATACAGCTGTTATCACTGCATGAAGCATGTGTGTGATCAGCACTGGCAGTCTCCCACTGGAAGTCACACAAGCATGTGCCTAGTCACAGATGTGGCTCCTGCTCCAGGCCTTGCTCTGACTGTCGCAGTTTACTGTTGATTTACCCAGAGAAGCCCTTGCTTCTACATTATCGGGCTACTTTCAAATGGACTACAGGAGGTTACTTGAGGAATTCTGCTCTCATTTATAAAGTATTTATTTAAGGTCAGCCTTAGTTAACCTTTCAGTGGCCTGATGTCTACGTATGGAGACTGCCAGGATTTCTCTTGGCCACTTGCATTGCCTTATTTGGCAGATTAAGGGATTTTGGGGGCTTTTTCCTTCATCCATTGACTCCCTTTGATTACTCCACATACTGCTGTTGTTCATATTGCAGTAGCCAATACTCTCAGTTTAGAACATTGCCATTCTCCTATTGAATACTTCATGAATGGAGTGATCACTGTGTCTAATCTACAGTACATAAGGATTTGAGTCTGTCTTTGGAATGTCCTGACCTACAGTTCAGAATGCTGCTATTTAGCGATTGAGTAATCCATGAATGGATTTATCACTCGTCTGATCCTCAAACGGGTTTCATTCTTGTTTCAATGATTTTATTTGCACTTCGGTTAATCCACATATGGATTCAGCACTTTGTACAGTCCATGTAAATGTGTCATTCCTTGAAATTACCTCTTTCTGTTTCATCTTCTACCAGCATCTCCAAAATATAATAAATGGACTTCAACTGAATAATGCTCCTACAGCAATTGAGAATCCTCTATTCCTCTTCAGCAACAAGGAAGCAACTGTGTGAATCCAGTTACGCTGCCATCTGAGCAAACTAGCATCATCTCACTTCATCTGTAAATTCTCCTCCTCCTCCATCTGCCCTAGTTGAACATAGATCTCATGTTTGAGATAAAGTACCTACTCAAACCCTGTGGATCCAACAATTTCAGCACCATCCATACTGCCACTATTTACTTCAGCTACCCCTCCACAATTAGACTTCAGGGCCTGATTCTCAAAAGAATTTGATCAACGCAATGCACTTGTGTCTGGAAGATACTGATGCAAGAGGTATCTTGCGTCACAGCTTGCATCAGTTGTGATCTTCTAATGCAGCTGCATCAAATCCTGATGCAGTTGCACCTCAAGGCCCTCTAGCCAAGGTTGCATCTAACAACAGGTGCACCAGGTCGTGCAAGCTTTGCAATTGTACGGCAGACTGTCTTATCCCCTTTTTTGATTTTGCCAGCCCCGCCATGGATGCAGCAAGGAGCACAACACAAGCCATGAGGTGGTCTAAGTGGCTCGCACCAGTGGGATAGGGTCGGACAATGGACTGCCAGGGACCGAATGGGTACAGGAGGTGGCATAGAGTAGTTGAGGAGACAGCAGAGCATTAATGGGAGTGCAGTGGAACCCAGCAAGGTGCATTTACAATTGTATATATTTGTGTATTGCACTGTACTATGCATTATGCCGGGGGGGGTGTCCAGGGACTGTATGTGATATGGCACTAAGAGGTCTCAGCCCTGGCAGCTGCACATTTTGTTCCTGGACTCCCCCCTTACAGTACAATGCATATTACAGTACCATACACAACTACATATATATGCAAATGCACACTGCAGGGTGCCTCGGCACTCCCATTAATGCACAGCTGTCTCCCCAACTCCCCCTGCCACCTCCCGTGCCCCTTCTGCCTTCGGCCCCCTCCTGTCCAGGCTAGTCACCACCCCACCCCATTCTGGCCCCTTTAGTGTTGCACTGGGTTGGGGGGGAGCTGGATCCCTGTGGCTCTTACCGCAGGTAAATGTTTGGCACAGCTGTCGACTTGTGGCAGACCTGAAGAGTATGGCACTGGGGCCCTGATTTTTCTTAAATCTGGCACAGAATCCCTGGTGCACTTAGAGTTTGCTGCATCCCTGGAGCAACACAACTGTGTCGCTTTAAGGGGTCTTTAAGAATCGGGCCCTCTGAGTCCAGGTTTGCCAGCGCGTACATCGATGCTTTTACCTTGTTGATCTGTTAGCCTTGTTCACATATCCCCAACATCTTTGGAGGGACTTTATAGATAGCAAGGCTGTCCATGAATGGTAGCACTTTGGTTTTCCCATGATCCATTGAGAATTGTGTTATATCCTGTGATACCATTTGGTTACCCTAAAACTTCAATGTTGTTGTGCCATCTTATATGGTCGTCAACTAAGGTGATGCTCAAGCTCAAGCAGTATGGCACCATCCTCTGCGCAGAACCACCAAATACTGTTGCCTATTTATGGATACCATCTGGCAGATCTCACTCACCATCATGATCAACTATGTGCCCGCCGTAGATTCATGGTTTTATTCATGGATTCATGCAGAAACATCAAGCTTTGTTTGTTTGCTTTCAACTTTGTCTTGTTTTACTTTGAAATCTCTTGTCCAGGGACCAGACATTACCTCATACCTTCTTTAGGCTGAGGTGAAGACAGGATTCACAACTGGCCATTCTCTGTTCCTTCATTTACTGTATTTTCATGAGCCTGTACATGGTCTAACCTTTTTATGTTTGATTGCATGCATGTGCAAGAAACATAGTGCCACCATACGAGAATTTGTAGGTGTGCCTCCCTACTTCCAATGCCCTGCTGCCTTTTGCAGGCATAGCTCCACCACGCCAATGAATGTAGGAGCTGTCTATGATAGCATTTGCAAATGCAGTAGCGTACAGTTCAAAGAAAAGCACTGCAGTGTGTAGGCAATTTGCATACTGTGTCGGCAGTATGCAAAGTGCCTAACGTCAACACTACACTGAAAAGTTGTCATAGACAGCTCCTCTCTCCCCCAAACAAGTAACACACTGGGAGCCCAACCCAGCATGCTCTTGCGCCCCCCCCACACACACAGTATGTCCAATGGGGGTGCCCAATCCCCTGTTGGCTGTGCTGCACTCCCCCTCCCAACAACTTTCCAGGTGCCACGCTGGGAGTCCACCCCAGCATGGCAAATGTTCATCTGCTGGCTCCCCCAACACACTTCCAGGTGCGGCAAACTTCTCTATGGTCGATGGGGGTGCCCAATCTCCCATCGGCTCTGCTGCCCCCTGCAAAAAAACTTCCAGCTGCCATGCTGGGAGCCCACCCCAGCATGGCAAACGTCCCGCGTTGTCTTTCTAAAAGGAAAAAAAAACTAGAAGAAAAAATGTTCCTTGGCTGACTGTCTTGACCTCCTACCCCCCACACCCACCCTCTGTGCACCCTGCCTCCCACCCCCTTCACCTTCTGGAGTCCGGCGCGATGATCTTCGGTGGACCAGGAACACGTCTGCACTCTTCAAAGCCGATGATGAACTGAGGAAATGCTGGCAAGCTGTATAATGGAATAAATAGGGTTTTTTCAACTTTGATGCATATCTCAGGCATTTTGGGGAATTTTTTCACCAAATTTTCAACATGGGGTTTTTGGGACCCCACCTCATGAATTCTTGCACTGTCATTTTGTTATTCGGTCCTGAAAGGTGATTTCATGGTCACTGCGCAAAACCACCTTTCAGGACTGATATACGAAGCGACAGTGTCATATTCATGACCAACCCCTATATTAGAAATTTGGTGAAAAAATTCCAAAAAATGACTGTTTTACGAGCATGCGTTGTGCAGTTCCTACGCACGCTCCTAAGTTTGCAGATTTTTAATATTTGCACTCCAGCTTTTCAACATTGCCATTTTACCACACCTCCTTATGAGCAGTACAGCTGTCATTTTTCACATCTCCTCCAAAATGTGTTTCCGCGCATGTAGTGCACAATGGCGCAGTCGATATGCTAAATCAGTGTTTGGGATAAATAAAGAAAATCAGAGTGGCACTGTTCATGAGAAGAGGTCTTAAAATGGCTATGCTGAAAATTTTGCAAAAAAATTCCCAAACTTGACTGTTTTACGAGTGTGTGTTGTGCAGTTCCTTCGCACGCTCCTAAGTTGCCAGTTTTTTTAATATTTGCACTCCAGCTTTTCAACATTGCCATTTTACCACACCTCATTATGAGCAGTACAGCTGTCATTTTTCACATCTCCTCCAAAATGTGTTTCCGGGCATGTAGTGCACAATGGCGCAATCGGTGTGCGAAATCAATGTTTGGGACAGATTAAGAAAATCACAGTGACACTGTTCATGAGCAGAGGTCTTAAAATGGCTATGCTGAAAATTTGGTGACAAAAGTCCATAAAATTACTGTGTTACGAGTGAGCATTACGCTGTTTCCAAGCACCCTCGTAAGTTCATGAATTTGTAATATTTTCAGTCCAGATTTTTACCACATGCATTTTCCACACTTCCTTATGAACAGTACAGCTGTCATTTTTTACAACATGGCCAAAATGTGTTTTCATACTTTCTGCGTAGAAATGCGTGGTCGCTGTGGGAAATCACTGTTCAGAACAGATTAAGAAAATGACAGTCACACTGTTCATGAGCGGAGGTCCCAAAATGCCTATGTTGACAATCTGTTGTGAAAAATCCCCAAATT
This sequence comes from Neoceratodus forsteri, assembly GCA_016271365.2. Taxonomy (NCBI): domain Eukaryota; kingdom Metazoa; phylum Chordata; order Ceratodontiformes; family Ceratodontidae; genus Neoceratodus; species Neoceratodus forsteri. Next base: position 785,900,687 of record CM028133.1, read on the forward strand.
AATTACATTATGGGTGTGCGTTGCACAGTTTCTACACACGTTCGTGACCATCAGTTTTTTCACAATTTTCACTGCAGATTTTCAGCATTGCCATTTTTTACACCTCCCTATGAACAGTACAGCTGTCATTTTTCACATCCTGTTCGAAATGTGTTTTTGCACCTGTGGTGCCAAATGCCATAGTCACTGTGCAAAATCAGCTTTCGGCTAACAAACTGATATTACCACTGTTCATAAGGTGGGGGTCACAAAAAGCCCATGTTGAAAATTTGGAGTGAAAATACCAATGAACGCCTGAGGCGTTAGGGTTTCTGACCATAACGCCCCACCCTGTAGAGACTGACAGGCATCGTGGGTGTGACTTGGGATTGTCACCTGTAATGCTCATACCATTCCACCCCCACCCACACCCTGCAGCCAGTGAGAGGCATCAAAGTGTGCCTTAGACTCTTTGGCCCCAAAGTTCACCTCATTCTATTATACTGCACCCATCTCACCGTATTTCCTGATGGAATGGGGTGAGCATAAGGGCCAAAGACCCCAAGGCACACCATAACACTTGTCAGTGTCTGCAGGATAGGCTGTGGTGAAATGGCATGGCTGTTATGCCTGACGACCCAAAGGCACACCCCATCAATGCCAATGCCAGCAAGCAAACATTCGGCATTGACAAATGCTTGTTTTTCTTCACCACCGTTGCATCATAAATGGAGCATGGTACATGTGTGTGACTTCAGAGTGTACCAGGTCACGGTTGCAGCTCAGCAGTTTATTGCCACTTATTTAGGGGGGCACAGTGTATGTAGGATTTTATTTATTTATTTAAAAGTTTCACCAGGAGGACATACTGAGCTAGCATAAGCTTATTTCCAGATGTGTCCTGGTGGAAGGGGAAAAGGACAAGTAACAGTAGATATATTTAGATTCAAGTTAAACCATCATACAGAGAATTAAATAAAAGTTAAATACTGTACATTTGCATGGTTTGAAAAGCTGTGTACATTAAGGAAGTGAGTGCGCTAGAGCATAAGCTTAAATAATAACTAGTTCATAGCACAAGGCTAAAGGAGGGAGGGAAGGAAGCCACTTAGGGGCATTAGAAAAGGAATGATTTTGTAGTTAAGAGAGACAGGAGGGAGGAGGGGCAGGGAGCCATAAGAAGAAGAAGGCAGGGGGAGGAGAAGGAAGGAAACAAGATCAGAGGGGAAATAGGAAGGAGGGGAGAGGGAGAGTGGTGGCAAGAGAGGGAGAGGGAGAGGTAGAACTATGATCCTTTGGGATGCAAACCCCACAAGGGCTGGACATGGTTCAATGCACCCATGTCCTGGGTTCCAAGCTTGAGAAGGTAATGGAAAAGGAGAAAGAGTGGGAAAGGGCAGGCAGGGAGTAGGAGAAAAACAGGCAGGAGGGAGCATGGTAGAGAGAGAAGGAGAGGCAGGCCTATGACCCTCTGGGAAGCAAACCCCACAGGGGCTGGACACGGTTGGATGCACACCCAGGCTGTGTCCTGGGTGCCAGGCCTGTGAAGGTGCGGATAAGAGTATATAGGGAAAGGGCAAGTGGAGCAGGGTACGGTTAATATTATGGGCAGTTGCAGGAGGGAGCAGTGTGGGTTTGGAGAAGAGATGGGAGAGAGCGTTTAGATGTTACAGAGCAAATTACCAGGGGGAGAGAGTTCCAGAGTTTAGGAAAGCAGAAGGAGAAGACAGCCTAACCAGCAATGGATATTTGAGAGGAAAGTGAGAGGGAATGATAGCCTGAATTATGGAGGGAGTAGGAGGAGGGGGCAGAGGGGAGAGAAGAGAGCTGAGATAGGAGGGGAGAGAGGCTAGCCAGAATTTGGAGAGGAAGCAGGCACAGTGGGTAGTGCGATGGTCTACCAGAGAAAGGAGGGAGAGGGCAGAGTACAGGGAGCAGGACTTGAAGGGGTCTTGTGCACATTACTGCCTGGGAGGCACATGGCAGACCTACTACTCAGACAACTATTGTGGAGCAAGGTCTGCCATCAGTTAGAACTCAATCAAGCATAGTGAGCTATTCCTTAACTTCATAACTCCTGCTACCATCGGATTATAATACTGTACTACCCACTATGTGCCACTTGCCAGCTTTAAAGAACATTGCTCTCTCATTTCTAATGAAAACAAATACCTCAACATTCAATTATCCTACATATGTTTCTTGTTCTGCCACTGCGAAGAAGCAACTGTACAACCTGCACTGTGCTGCTATACAAGCTACACTGTCACGTCTGGTATGGCCACAGTTCTTCCTCACCCATCTCCCGTGGACTATCAGATCTCGTGACCATTTGTCACTGACATGAGGGACAATGCGGGTCATTGGCCTTGAAAATGAGGGTCACGTCATCAAACATGAAAATGCAAGGTCTAAACACTGTAGAAGTCAGTGTTTTTTTCCTCAAAGTATAATTTTGCTTTAATGTTGCAGAACGTAATGGATTTTTGCTACAAATTCTGTTTACAGTATCTGCTTTATGTAGAAAGCACCTTTTCAATATGAGATGGATGTGGGACAGACCACTTCTAACCCATAGCTTCACTATCTCTTGCTATCTATATGTAACCCCTCACCCCTGCCTTTTTGCCAAAACGACAGGTGGCATGCTGTTGAAGCTGACAGCAGTACCTGGTGGGGACCTGGGTTCGGGGAGGATGAAGTTACTTAGCACAGGGGAGCCTAGGTTTGGCTACTCTGAACAGGGGCACCCAAGTAAATCCGAACACAGGAAGCAATAACTGTAATGTCCAGAACCAGGAATGGGATTCTATAGTGTGGCTTTTATTCACATACTAGCTGAACAAACAAATCATAGACGGACCCCCATGGGGCTACATTTCCTGGTAATGCAGATTAGAGACTACAGAACACTTTATCACCATTTTCAGCCCTCAGGCTCTGAACCCACCAGGCACACAGCCCGGACTTGCATGCAGCTTTGGGTACACAGCCCGACTTGTACACACTTGGGTATTCCCCACTGGCCCGGCTCCCCTGCCAGCCACTTGATCCACGGTCCATTGGACAAATGAACAGTATCCTGTCGTGAAACCACACACCACACTAGGTCTGCGATAACAGAGAAATTTTCATACAATCCACGTCTGGGTACTTCTCCCATCACTGGCCAAGTGCCTGAGGCAAAGTAGAAACCACAGAAGAAATCCGTAGAGGTGGACCTAGTCACTAAAGATGGGGGCCACCCACCTCCAGCTCCCACAGCCCATACCGGCCATTTCTCTGGAAAACTGAACAATTCCTTTGCTGAACTCCTAAATGTAGATTAAGGGTGAGCGTCTGTCACATCTCCTCTACATATTATTTGCATCTCACAAAACTCTGGGATTTGACACTACTTTTACTTGCTTGGCCCATTTCTCTAGACTTCCCAATATGTAGCTTAATCCCTAGATTTTCACACAAGTCCCAGGGTGAAGACAACATATGCCCTTTTAGCCACAGCAGACACTCACCCTTAAGTTGCAGGTGCCCCACAGGCGACTCACAAATCTTCCATCTTCCAAAATAAATCCTGGACTAAACAGGCAGCTTTTCCTCCACTAGCAGAATTAAGGGGATTGTCCCAGGAATCTGCTGGGAATCTTTACATCCCCCCCGGAGGGAGGGGGCACTGAGACCTGAAAACAGCGGTCTCCACCACTTGAGTACAAACTTCACTCCCTCAAGCCAAACTGCAGACTCTACTTTGAAAACTCCCAACGTTCTATCTAACTCTCTTTGCTGCAGATTCCAATGTGGCTTATGCAGCTGCGAAAGTTCTATTGGTGATGTCATCCCTCAGTCTCAGCTGAGACTGAGAACAGAGTGAGACAGTGTGAAACCCATTTAACTGGAGTGTCACAAGCTGCTTTCCCTGCCTACCACTAGGTCTTACTGGGATTCTAGTAACCCCGGGTAACAAGGGGGTTACATATAGATAATGGCTACTGTAAATTTTACTGTTATCAAAGTATCATAGTAGTGTGTCAGTAGAAAAGGACCATCCTGGTCCATCTAGTCTGCCCGTTTCCCACCCGCTCCTACTTGTTTCCACTTCCCAGGGATATTTTCCTCTGCCCACCAGCCAACCCCTTGTGTCTGTCACATGCCCTCTTGAATTCCTCCATTGTTTCTGCACACGCCACCTCATTAGGTAATCTGTTCCATGGTTCCATCACCCTCTCAGTGAAATAACATCTCCTTACATTGCTCTTAAATCTTACCCTTCCAATCTTAAATAATGAACCCTTGTTTTAACTCCTACTTTCCTTTTGAATAATCTACCTTCAATCACTTTATTTATTCCCTTCATATACTTAAAAGTCTCTGCCATGTCACCATTATCTCTTCTAACCTCCAACTGGTATAGACTTAATTCTCTCCATCTAGTTTTGTATGGCTTCTCTTGCATACCTTGCACCATCTTTGTTGCCCTTCTCTGAACCCTCTCCAACCCATCTATATCCTGTCTTAAATGAGACCTCCAGAACTGCATCGCATATTCCAGGTGCAATCTGACCATGGTCTTATATAAAAGCATCAGCACCTCCCTCTTCCTACATGTTATACCACTTCCTATGCATGCCATCATTCTATTAGCTTTACCTACTGCCTTACTACATTGGTCTCCTACCTTAAGGTTGTTTGAGATTATAATCCCCGGGTCCCTTTAATGTTCTGTTTGCTTTATCAGTTCTCCCCCAGTGAGTACTCAGCTAGTGGATTGTTACACCCCACATGCATCACTGCACACTTCTTAGCATTGAACCTCTGCTGCCAAATGTCCGACCATTTCTCTAGGGTGCTCAGATCTCTCCTCATGGCCTCAACCCTTCCTGCTATATCAACCCTGTTATATAACTTTGCATCATCTGCAAAAAGACACTTTCCCTTAAAGTCCCACTGATCACTGATATCACTGATATATATGTTAAAAAGGATTGGTCCCAGTACTGACCCCTGAGGAACACTGCCTGTCACCCTCATTATCCTAGAATGTATACCATTTACCACAACCCTCTGACTTCTATCATTCAGCCAGTTTTACACCCATCTGGTTATTTTCTGTCCCACCCCCAGGCTCTCTGTCTTATTTACTAGCCTACAGTGAGGAACAGAGTCAACGGCTTTACTGAAGTCTAGGTAGGCCACATCAACTGCCACCCCCCTTCCCGATCAATAACCTTTGTTACTCCATAACAAAATTAAATCAGATTTGTCTGGCAAGATCTCTCACTAGTGAAACCATGTTGCTTTTCATCTAATAGTTTATTGTCCATTAAGTATTTTACCACCCTTTCCTTTACTAACACCTCCGTCACCTTACCCACCACTGATATGAGACTGACAGGGCAGTAATTCCCCGCCTCCTCCCTGCACCCCCCCTTATAAATTGGTACTATGTTTGCCATCCTCCAGTCACTTGGACCCCCCATATCCAGGGATAAATTAAATAACTTTGTTAGATGTGATGCCAGCTCATCCCTCAACTTTCTAAGAGCTCTTGGATGCAAACCATCAGGCCCCATTGCCTTATCTACCTTTAATTTTCCAAGTTCTTTCTTTACTCTGTCCTCACTTAATGGGCTTTGATCCATCCCACATTCTTCTCCTTCCTTCCTCTTCAACTCAGTTCCCTTCCCTTCCACCTCCACTGTGAAAACAGAGGAAAAATAAGTATTTAGAACCTTCGCTTTCTCCAAGTCACTCTCAACATTTATACCCGCTCCCCCCTCAACTTCACCATCCCGTGTCTGGTTCTACTCTTTTCCCCTACATATCTAAAAAGTTTTATCCCCTCTTTTAGCATGTTTAGCAATTCTCTCCTCTGTTTCTGCTTTTGCTCTCCTAATCAATTCCCTTGTCTGCCTCAGTTTCTCCTTATAATTAACTCTGTCTATCTCACTCTGAGTTTTCTTATATTTTCTGAATGCTATCCTATTCCTTAATGCCCCAACAACATCCCTATTAAACCAAAGAGGCCTCCTTTTCTTTTGTTTTTTTCCTATCCTCCTTATACATAGTTCTGTAGCTCTTAGTACCGCCCCCTTGATACGTCTCCACAATTCCTCTGCATCCTCTATGTGGTCTTTGCCTTCCATTTCGTCTCTGTAAATATCCCTCATTCTTTCAAAGTCCACCCTCCTGAAGTCCAGACCTTTGTACTGGTCTGATTTGCTATCCTCCCTATTTGTATCCTGAAATTCACTGTGCTATGATCACTTGTACCCAGGCAGGCTCCCACCACCACATCTTCAACACTATCCCTGTTTGTGAGTACAACGTCCAGTATATTTTCCCCTCTTGTGGGTTCCTTAACCAGCTGTTGTAGGAACAATCCCTGCAGTGCCTCAAGTACTTCCCTACTCATGGTAGACGTTGCCTTAGGGATTCCTCATTCTACGTCAGGCATATTAAGGTCCCCTACTAGTACAAACTCCCTTTTCTTCAACACCCTTTGAATTACCTGCACCAATTGCTTATCTATCTTCTCGCCTGGTTTGGAGGCCTATATATCACTCTTATTCTTAATAAAGTGCCAGGCCTCTTCTCTAATGTGACACACAGAACTTCTATCTCACCATTTTCATCCTGTTCTTCCACTGCTTTAATGGTCTTCATGACATACAATGCCACCCCTCCCCCTTTCTACCTGTAAATATCTGCATAGCTTACATTTAAATTTAAATATTATTCTGTACCACTGACTGTGTGTATACTTGTATTGGGTCTGTCTAGATTTACTTATAGTAATTTCCTGCTGCTATAACTGTCCCACAGGCCCTTCTCAGAAACTGCAGTGGTTACCAGCACTAGGTTCCATTTGGAAAAAAAGGTATTTTGACACTAATGTCAAGCTGTCCTCAGTCGCTGCTAGTTGTAATGCTTTATGTTACTGTTTTTTTCCATTCTGTGTTTATCTTCTGGGCACCCTGGTGTGCTCACTTCTGTGACCCATGGGTCACTGTGTGTAGGTTCATACCCCTACCTGGCAACTGTACAAGGCCCATCTGGTTGAGGGGAGTTGGGTTCATTCTTTCTCCTGGATTGGGGGGGGTTCATCCCAGAACAGTGTGCCCCTTGTCCCTGCTTATTCCATCACCACTAACCCCAGGTGGTCATGGTGTCACTCCCTCCCCTGTTCCTCTATTTAATATGCCCCAGTGCCTATCCCACACATACTTTAAGCTCCCCACAGACTTTGTCCCCACTACCTCCTCTGGCAGGACATTCCAGTCATCCATCACGTTTTCCGTGAAGAAGTATTTCCACATATCTCTCCTAAACTTCCCTCACAACTTCACTGCATGCCTCCTTGTTCTAGTGCCTTCCTTTCTCTGAAATAAACCCTCATCTTGCACTTTGTTCACTCCTCTGAGGTGCTTGTAGGTTTCAATCTTGTTCCCTCTCGCTCTCCTCTCCTCTCTACCAGGGAGTACATGTTGAGTTGAGTTCCTTCAGCCTTTTCTTGTATGGCATCTCATGCAACCCCCCTCACTATTTTGGTTGCCCTTCTGTGTCCCACCTCCGCGCTTTCAATGTCCTTGCAAAGGTGCAGCCTCCAGAAATGGACCAGTGCTCCAGGAGGGGGGGCCTCACCAGTGAGCATTACAATGGCAGCACCACCTCATTCCTCCTGCTAGAAATCCCTCTGTCAATGCAACCAGCATCCTGATAGCCTTTTCCAGTGCTTTTTCACACTGCCCAGCTACTTGCAGTCATCCATTATTATGACCCCATGATTTCATTTTTATTTGATGACTGTAAGCCCCAATCTACCCATTTTATATGCAGCCCCTGGGCTCTGCAGCTCTAAGTGCATAACCTTGCACTTTTTGGCATTGAAACCCAGCTGCCACCACATAGACCATTCCTCTACTTTCCTTTGATCCCTTTACATTCTCTCCATCCTTTTCTGAGTGTCAGCCTTGTTGGAGATTTTTGTATCATCTGCTAAGAAACACACCTTTCTTTCGAGCTCCTCTGCAATGTCGCATATAAAGGCTTTGAAGAGGACCTGTCACAGCACCGAACCCCATGGAACCCCACTAGTCACTGTCTCATCACATGAATGACTACCATTTACCACCACCCTTTGCTTCTTATCCCTTAACCAGTTTGATACACAGTTTGTCACTTTCTTCCCCACCCTCAGGCTGCTTAGTTTCTTAACTTGCCGCTTGCGTGGTACTGTCAAAAGCCCTACTAAAGTCTAGATAGGCCATCTCCACTGCTCTCCCTTGATCCACCTCACTGGCAACCCATTCAAAGAAATGTATGCAATCAGTGTGACATGACCTTCTCCCTGTCAAGTCAGGCTGCCAGTGTTCCTGCAGCCTTTTGCCTCCAGGTGCTTCATGAGCCTCTCCTTCAGTATTGTCTCTATTAACTTCCTCACAGCTGATGTGAGACTGACTTGCCTGTAGTTGCTAGCATCCTCCCTACTGCCACTTTTGTGCAGAGAGACCACATCAGCTCACCTTCAGTCCTCTGGAACCATCCCATTTCCTCTGAGGTGCTAAAAAGCGCTGCAAGAAGGGTAGTCAGCACCATGCTTAGTTCCTTTAGGACCCCTGAGTGAATCCCATCCAGACCCATTGCCTTATTCTCCTTCAAGGCTTCCAATCCATTCTGGGCCCTTTCCACCAAGAATTGACTTGTTTCCACTTCCCCCTCTCCTTGGTGCTTACTGCAGCATGCTGGTTCATCCACCCCCTCCACCCTCTACCATGCAGACTGAGCAGAAGTAATTCTTTAGTATTTCTGCTTTTTGTTTATCTTCCTCTGTGCAGTCCCACCCATTCTTCTGATTCTCATTATCCCTCCCCTTGTCTTCCTCTTTTTCCCCACATACTTGAAGAAGGCATTGTCCTCTTTGTTGACCTTCTTAGCTATACTCTCCTCGGTTAGTCATACAAATAATGAGGCCTGGTGCTCAAAGAGGACACAGCATAAACTTAAAATAAGCAATACCCAATTTTTTTGTGTGGACAATGGCACAGAATTGTGAGACTGAATTAACACTCCTCAGTGTTTTGGACCGCCGAGGTCCATTGTCCCCCTAATGAAGGACCTGAGTAGTCCAAAGCTCTGGGGAGCTTTATTTCAGTCTCACAATTCTGTACCATTGCCCACACAATAATTGATGTGTATTGCTTATTTTAAGTTGACATTGTGTCCTCCGTGAGTACCTGGCCTAGTTTCTTTTGTGAGCTAACTCGGGCTGACTTCCCTGGCTGCCGCTCTTAGTTTGAAGTCAGGAGTGTGTTTCTACAATGTTTTGATTTGTTAAAGAGTCAACAGGTGGAGTTGCACAGAAACAGTGCTGCCCATGTGTGTGTGTGTGTGTGTGTGTGTGTGTGTGTGTGTGGGCCTACACAAGCATTTTTGCCTGTGGGCTATAGTAGTCAGCTGGAAAATGTGTTTATTTCAAACATTTTACCAGGAAAGACATGCTGAGCTGGTAACAGCTCAATTCCAAATGTGTTCTGGGGTTGCAGTAAGACAGGCAAGTGCAAAGTGATGCTCAATGGATCTTCACAACTAGACATGCGGAAACCTAATGTTGAGCACCACTCTAAGCATGCCGCCTAAATGTGGGTAGCCAAGTATGTGAAGTTTTAAATAAGTAGTAAACAGAGACAGTTTTACTGTTGCATTAGTATGTTATGCCTCATACAGTAAAATAAGAAAATGAATGTGTCTTTATACATAGTAGTGCCTTTCATGCACAGTGTGTCCCCTTTCAGCAGCCTTTCGACATGTAAGGGGAAATTACATACAGAGAGGAAGTTAAGCATAGGGGTTTCAGTAACATGTGCAGGGTCACACAGTGAGAAAGTGGTAGAAGTGCGGTTGCAGCCAAGGTCTCCAAGTTCAGAGCAGTGCATGGTAATCTCATTATGTTATACTAAAACTTAGTGCTATCATTAACTGTATACACATGCAGGCCAACTGCATTCTGTCAAACTGTCACAAGGGCTTATTGTTTCTACTGAGCTTATGTTTCCTGTAGAGTTTGGCGGTATGTATTGTGTGTCAGGCTAGCAGTAATGTTGGAGGGGGCCGAGGGGTTCCAGCACCTTCCAGTTCTACTAAAGGCCCCCTACTCTAAATGCTTATGGTAAATTCCATTTATAACATACAATGAGCTGCATTCAGAGCATACTGCAGCTGTATGTGCTGCTTTAAAACTTGGCTTTGCTGGCAATATACTGTTTTCCTTATTTTGCCCTAATGTGCATTGCATTGGTTTTCTTTTAAATTAATGTAAACAGTTCATACTGAGTTAAATTCCATATTTTTTATAATTGCTGTGAACTTGTGTTACCTGACAAAACTATCAGGATGTATGCATCCCTGCCTCTTTGGGGATCCTTGTTTGCCAAGTCTGAAATGCGTTGTAGATAATTTATGCAAGCTTAAATAGCTAGTGTACTACCTAAAACTAATATTAGTTTTTAAAAGCAGTCAACCATAACATATGAACATATGGAATTGCAAACAGGGAAAGGCCTTATGGTCTATCAAGTCTGCTCGATTGTGCAGCTAGCCTTTTATACCTGAGATACTTTTTCTTTTCCCTTTGGGTAATTAGACGATTGTTTACCTGATGTTAGTAGGTGTGATGTGTGAAAGGGCACTCAGCCTGGCAGTTGACATATCTAGTTCTATTCCCCCACTACAACATCAGCACTGTGACATCACAGATGACTGATCTGGCAGCTACCGAGTGGCTCTTCATGTCACAGTCAATGAGGTCACAATGCTGATGATGTAGCAGAGGGAAATAAAGACAGACATGTCAGCTGCCAGGCTGAGAGCTGTTCCACGCATCCAGCACAATAAATTTGTATCATTTTCCTGTCTGTTTTGATTCCACTAGCTCTTTAAAACAGTTGATAAACCAAACAACCATTTCTCAATGCCAAACATATTTGCTTGCATGCTGTTACAACAGCAGTAATTTCTCATTTCCAGTGGGGTCCTTCTTGTAGCCATTTGTATACTGTATTTACCCAGGATAGGCCAGCTGAGTGGCAATATCTCATTTTCAGTGGGATCCAAAATTTTGACTCTAAGTTTCCAATATAGTTCTTGTAGGACCTCATGTTATGAGCAAGACAGGATTTTTTAAATCCCATTTGAAAGGCAATTTGCAGAGCAATTGCAAAAACACGTTTCCTAAGGATTTGAAAAATTACTGCTGTAATGCTCATGGATGGGTAACACAAGGGATATTTTGAAAATTTGGGCCCCAAATCTGCTATAATAAAGTTATGGGTAAATGTTACAGAAATTTTACGGAATGTTACAGAAATGCAGGGTCTGCAAGAGAAGCCATATGAGGAGAGACTAAAGGAGCTTAATATGTATACCCTTGAGAAAAGGAGGGAGAGGGGGGACATGTTAAATACCTCAGTGGAATCAACAAAGTCCAAGAGAGTAGCACCTTTCAGAAAAAGAGATGTGCAAGAACAAGGGGACACAATTTAAAGATGGGGGGGGCGGTTCGGGGCAATGTGAAGAAGTATTTTTTCACAGGGATGGTGGTGGACGTATGGAACAACTGTGAGAGAATTCAAGAATACATGGGACAGACATAAGGCAATTCTTGTGGGGGGTAAGAAGTAGGCTGTTGGTTAGCTAGGATCTGCAGCTATCCTGTAGGTAGGGAAATGGGCAGACTAGGTGGGCCAAGCAGTCCTTATCTGCCATCAAAGTCTATGTTTCTATGTTTCTAAATTCAACATTTCTTAATAACAGTTGTGGTTTCATATTTCAATCCCAAATTTTCAACTTAGTTTATGTTTACATCCCCATGTTATGATTAGGACAGGTGGAATTTTTTTAAATCCCATCCGAAAGAAGATTTGACAGAGTGACTGCGAAATAAATGTTGAAGGGAATTTCAAAAATGACACCTATCATGTTCATGAGGTGGGATAACACAAGGACTATGCTGAAAATTTAGGAGGAACATATGTAAAGCTCAATAAAGGTATGAGCAAACATTGGGAACGTTCAGCATTTCCTCATTAATTTATTGTTTGACATTTTGACCCCCACATTTTTAACATAGTCTTTTTATGACCCCACCTTGTGATCAGAACAGGAGGATTTTTTTTTAATCCCATCTGAAAAGTGATTTTGCAGAGCAACTGCGAAAACATGTTTCAGAAGGTATTTATAAAATGACTCCTGTCGTCCATCGGGTGGGGTAACAAAAGAGCTATGTTGCAAATCTGGGACCACAACCTGCAAAAATCATTAAATTATAAGTAAATGATAAAACAAAATCAATATTTCCTCATAACTGTGTTGTTTTTTGTAAATTGTTTCCCCATATTTTCAATATTGTCTTTTTACAACATGATAATCAAGACTGGTGGAAATTTTTAAAATCTGCATGAAAGTTGATTTCACTGAGTGACTAAGAAACATGTTTCAGAGTGGATTTGAAAAGTACACCTATCGTGTTCATAGGTGGTGGTATTAAAAGGGATAGGTTGGAAATATGGGGCCGAAATCTGCAAAAATCACAAACCTATAAGTAAATGTTTGAAACAAATCACTGTTTCTTCATAACTTCTTTGCTTTTTGACATTTGTGGCCCGATTTTCAAATGGGGATGAAGGGCTTATGACCAGCCCTGCATCCCTCCAATGTTTGCCATGCCTGCGTCCAAGGGTTTGATGCAACTTGCAACCAGTTTTAGAACCCTGGACGCAGGTTGCGACAGTGCCCTCAATTTACGGCAGCTTGCACTAAAGCTGTGGCACAAGCCCCGTATACCGGATCCCCCATGGATGCAAAGTTACACCAGGGGGAGCTGGCACACCCATGCTGTGTCACTGCAAGGGACTTGTGGCAGAGGGGTTGCAGCAAGCTACTAGGAAGGAGAAGGTGCACACAAAAGACAGGGTCCTGCGATGCAGTTCCTGGTAGCCAGCCAACACAGTAAATAAAAAAACAAAATGAGCTGCACTTGTAGGAAAACAACAGGAAGCAGAAAGATCAATTTGCAAATATTTAATCCAGTGTTATTGGAATGTTGAAAGCAGCCCCAGTGCTTTGACCAGTCAGTGGTCTTCCTCAGGGGGCATGTCATACATACTAACTACACCCAATTTATATAAATCATCGGTTACGTGTTGGATTCACAGTGACGTTCGATATAGACAAATACAGTGGGTGTGTATGTTTTTACACTACAAGAATTTTAAAAGTAAGTGTATGAAAGGTAGAAAGTAAGGTGCAAAGATGTGTATATCTCAAAACTCTATCCATCTTTAAAGTTTTTTAATTTTTTAATTTTAGATTGTAACAAAATAATTATAAGTGACTGTAATACATTCAGACACCAAAAGGAACAATTTGTTTATTAATGTTTGTTTATTATGTAACTAATCATTTCTGGCTTTTGAAATAAAAAATATAGGGATTCCATTTTATGGTGTTCTAAGAATTTTATCCATATTTCAAATAGGCCACGTATAAAATAAAAAACAAAGAAAAGTGGTGGATAATATTGAGACATATACATGTGTACAGCTTTAAACTTGATAAAGTACAATTGCTGCCAAAGTCAGTAGTTGATGAACTTCATATTTCTTAGCAATTTTAATTAAACAAAGATTAAGAGAGCATATTGTATAAAAAATATATAGATAGTATCATAGGCAGCACATAAAATGAACAAGATAGTAGGGGAGTAGAAAAAGAGGGAATAGAAAATAGCAGTGAGGAATAAGGGAAAAGGGGGAACTAACAGTACCAGGAGAAGCAGTATATAGCAAGAGAAACTACATAAGAGCAGCAAGGGGAACAAGAATCTGTTAAAACAAGGGAGAGAAAGTACAAATGATACAAAATACCAGAAACTTATTGTACAAATAATTCTCAGTAATTAGGGATAGGATGAGAATACAGCAGAATTCATCAAGGCCTCACTAATCATCATTGGTGCAAGGGTAGCAGGAGAGTAGGATGCGAGAGAAGGGAGAAGATGGGAAAGAAAGGAAGGGGAAGGAAAGGGAAAGAAAGAAAGAAAGAAAGAAAGAAAGAAAGAAAGAAAGAAAGAAAGAAGGATAGGGGAAAGGGAAGGAGGGAAAGAGAAAGGAACAAAAAGAAGGGAAAAAAGAACAAAAGATAAGAAAAGTTATATAGGGAAAAAAGGGAGGAAGAGGAGAGGGGGAAGGAAAAGAAGGGGAAATATAAGAAACAGGGAAAGAGACAAGGAAAAAAGGAGGAAGTGGAAGCAGGATGGAAAAAACTCTTAATTACTATTTCAAATTTTAATCATCTTTCAGAAAGGGCCTATAGTCTATTTCCTCATTCATTCTTTCAGGATTCAGGGCTTCCAATGTAGACATCCACCTACTTTCCTTTTTCTGGGGTATATTTAGTCTAGTTCCACTTCGTGAGAGGTGGGGTACCTGTTCTAGTCCCATAAATTTGAGACTTACTAGACTTGAATGGTGTGCTACTCCAAAATGAGCCCCAATAGCATTTTCAAAGTTTTTGTTTATTATCGCCCTCACATGTTCTCATATTCTCTCCTTCAGCATGTGGGTAGTCATACCCACATACTGAAGGCCACGTGTACACCAGACAATGTACACTACATATTTACTCTGATGAGTTATAAACTGCGTGATCTGGGCAGTTTTCTCATGTTCTAGTGGATGCACATAGATATTGCCTGTATGGGCATAGCAACAGATGTTACAGTTCCTACATCTATGAAACCCTTCTGGTCTACAAGGGATCCAGTTACTACCAGTATTAATGGTTGTTCTTTAAAAATGACTTTTTGTAAGAATATCTCCCAGGTTTCTTCCCTTCCTGAAAGTGACTCTTGGTTTGTCACCAATCACTTCTTGTAGTGTTTTGTCACTTTTCAAAATGGGCCAATATCTGTGTATTAGACATCCCACTTCTCCTGCTACTGGACTATAAGTGATACTGAATGTACAGGGTGTCTCAGTATTGTCATTTCTGTTCTTGGGGGTCAAAAGGGTGTCTCTTTTCTGTCCGCTAGCCTTTTCCACAACATTTTGTTAAATTGAAAGATCATATCCTCTTTTTAGTAGTCACCCAGTCAGCTCTTCAGCCTTTTTTTCAAAGTTGGTTTCATCTACACAGTTTCTCCTAATCCTTAAAAACTGTCATATGGAATTGTGTTAACCAATTTTCGAGGATGTGCACTATTATAGTGCACAGTGATGTTAACAGCATTGGGTTTCCTAAAACCTCAGCTAGAAAAGGTAAAATCTTTGTTTGCCATCAGGGTAACAGCTAGAAAATTAATTGTTGTCTTGTCAAATGTGGATTTGAAGTGAAGGTTATAGTGGTTATTATTTATCTATAACATGAATTCTTCGAAACAATCTTCACTTCTGTTCCATATACACAATATATCATCTATGAAGTGGAACCAGCACACTATGTTGTCATGAAACTGGTTCCTATTTACATCATAGATGTACTGGTCCTCCCAGCTGCCCATATAAATGTTGGCAAATGAAGGGGCAAAGGCCGCCCCATCACTGTACCACATTGTTGTAAGTAATACTCTCCATCAAACATAAATTAGTTTCTGGACAGTGCAAATTCTAATCCCCTGACTATAAATGGTAGCAGAATCTCTCCCTAGGTTGTAAGTGCCTGCCTCACTGCTGCAATACCTTTGTCATGGGGTATACTGGTATAAAGACTCATTACATCTATAGTAGCCCAGTTATATGTAGTACTGTATGTGACAGGGTAGAATAGGACCCTATCCCAGTAGTTATGGAGAAAGTGTTTAAGTGCAAGGATCTATTCTATTCCTTTCCTGTCTCTTGTCTGTCTGGTTACACAACCAAATTTTCCTGTGAGACCTAGGACTTGATCACCCCGTTAGTCTCACAATTCTTTGCCTCTCACTGTCTCTCAGTTTTCCCTTGCTGTCTGTTTTTTTTCCTCCCTTGTATATCTGCTGATATAAAAATATATGCAAATCATTATGTGGAAAGGTGACTGATATTGGGATCCCTTTTGTTGAGAAATTACATAATGTTAATTTTTGAGATGCATATAATTATAGTTTGAGATGATTGCAGAAAGCTATTGTAAACTCAAGAGGTTACCTGAGTGCAAGTTTTAAGCTTTTTGCAGAAGAGCTATGGAAAAGGGGCCTCAGCTCAGGGACACTTTGTTCTAGCTGCCCCTGCCTGATACTTACAAGAATAGGATGCTTATTAAGAATGGGGGTTGGAAGGACTTATAAGAGAGCTGAGCTGCAATTGCTTGAGAGAGAAAAGGGACACAGAGAGTGAAGGAAAACTCTGATGGATGTTCTCTATTTTATTTTATTTTGCCTTTGTAAATAGCTATACTGAACACATTTTTGTATCTTACTGCTAGTGTAAATAAATATTTTTGATGAATTCTACAAGGAAAACTCTGATGGATGTTCTCTATTTTATTTTATTTTTCCTTTGTAAATAGCTATACTGAACACATTTTTTTTATGTTACTGCTAGTGTAAATAAATATTTTTGGTGAATTCTACAACTGCTCCTGGTTTTCCTATGCTTTTTGACCTGTGCCTCAACAACAGATGGTCAGAAGTGGGATTTACACCATGCATACTCTAAGCCAGGAGTTTTGTGTGTGGGTACTGCACCTAGTACCAGGGGAAGCCCAACTTGCCTACAGCAATATAAATACTGCACTGTTAGAAAACTATGACTTGGTGAAAAGTGAAATCCTGAAAGGGTATGACATCTCTGGAGAGACCTACAGGCAGAAATTTTGATCTCTGAGGTACAACTTGGTCAACAATCCTCGAGAAGCCTTCACCCAACTCAGAGAACTCCTGATAAAATGACTCCAACCAGAAAGCAAGACAGTCCCACAGATCATTGACACATTTGTCATGGAGCAATTCATCAACATCCTGCCTATGGATGTGCAGCTTTGGGTATAGGAACACCAACCAGAGAGTGGGGAAAAAGTTGTTTCTTTGGCCGAGGACTACCAAATGGCAAGACAGATGCCACACTAGCACGGTAACAGCCAGTCACTGGTAAGATGCTCTTTTTCCCATTTAAACTCCAAGCCTGATAAGAACTCTGGTGCGGGCAACAAATCTGTGCCTAAAGACATTATTTGCTATAATTGTAATAAGCCAGGCCACAGTGCAAGAAACTGTCATAAGGAGAGTGGCACTGTAGCAGATTTGTCTGTGGCAAATTGGAACAAGTACTTAACAGATGTGAAGGTGGGGGATACGACTGTAAAGGGACTCATTGATTTGGGAAGCAGACAGACCCTAGCACATGTTGAAGTGCTGGAAAACCACTGTGCAAAGGGACCAGGTACTGGTGTCATCTGCATCCATGGGGACACTTGATACTATCCCATCACCCAAGTGACTCTGACCATTAAGGGTGTGTCACATCCAATGAAAGTGGGGATAGTATCTAAGTTACCTATACCTGTGATTATTGGAAATTACTTTCCAGGATTTACTGAGTTAATCAAGAAGGGAGCAAATCCTGATGTTTCAGCAGCTGTGGTGACAAGAGCTCAGGCAAAAAAAGTTTCAGATGGTGGGGACACTTTTCCTTTCAGTGATTTTGATTTGGACTTGTTTGAGCACAGCTCCAAGATCTGGAAATCCAGGAAAGAAAGACGATGTCTGAAGAAACTGTGGCAACAAATGACTGATGGACATAAGGGGTTAACATATGAAAATGCTGAAACTAAACTGATCACTGATTGTGATTTTCTTTCAGAACACGCTAACGATGTTTCTCTCCAGGGTTATTTTAGGCAGCTGGGGGTGAAACCAAAACAGGGTGGACCACTGCTTAAAAAATGTAATGGGTTACTGTACAGAGTTTGGGTTAAACCTCAGACACATGACCAGAAAGAACAATTGGTTATACCACAGAAGTACAGAAAAGAGTGGTTACAGATAACACATGATAGTCCTATGGCTGGTCACTCAGGGAGGGATCGCATCATTGCCAGATTGCTGTATAGATTTTTCTGGCCTGGAATTCATGAAGATGTTGCTATCTATTGTAATTCCTGTGCTGAGTGTCAGAAAGTAGCCCCAGTCACTAGAAAAGACAAGGTGCCCCTGGTGCCCCTACACTTGATAGATGTGCCTTTTGAAAGAATTGCAATGGATGTAGTTGGTCCTTTAGACAAAAGTAAAATAGGTAATAGATTTATCCTGGTAGTATGCGACTATGCTACTCAATACCCAGAAGCAATTTCAATCCGTACTGCCACAGCTTCAAAAGTGGCAGCAGAGCTTGCAAAAAATTTTCAGCAGAATGGGCATACCTAAAGAAATTATTACTGATCAGGTTAGTAATTTTGGTGCTGCATTACTTAAGAAGCTGTACAGACTACTAGGTATCACTGCCATAAGGACCTTTCCCTATCACTTTCAGACAGATGGGCTTGTTGAGCATTTTAACCAAACCCTAAAATGCATGATAAAAAGGTTTGTAAAAGAGGAAGGGGAGGATTGGGACCAATACTTGCCTTACCTACTTTTTGCTTACAGAGGAGTGCCACAGACATCAACAGGGTTTTCACCATTTGAAATGCTGTATGGTAGACAGCCATGAGGGTCACTGGATGCGATAAAAGAAACGTGGGGAATATAACCCCACTCAGAAACAATCTGTAACATCTTATATGTGTGCCCTAAGAATGAAGCTGGCAAAATATATTGAAATTGCCCATAGTAATCAGGAAGGGGCCCAAAACCAGCAGAAGGTATATTATGACCATGGGGTAAAAGAACACGTTTTTTGAGCCAGGTGAAAAGGTTTTGCTGCTGTTGCCTACAACAGAAAATAAACTGTTAATGAAGTGGCAAGGGCCTTAAAGAGTCCTTAGATGTACTGGCACTGTTAACTACGAGATTGAGACCCCTGACAAGAAAAGTCCTACTAAGATATACTGTGTTAACCTCCTCAAGAAACGGGTTGAAAAAATGCCAAAAGCTGCTTTGCTAGTTTTACCAGAAACTGATAAAGAAGTTATTGATGTAGCTTAGGATAGACTCGAGCAAACTGTAAATGCTGATGCTGCAAAGGTGAATGTTTCCTTAACCTCAGAACAAACTGCAGACATTCGTAATGTGCTAAAGACATGTAATAGTACTTTTACCACAATACCAGGCCGAGCAAAAGGGGTTGACCAGGTAATAGTGACAAGGAATGCTCGTCCTATTAGGCAAAAGACATACAGGTTACCAGAGCGGTTAAGAGCTGATGTGGTTAAGGAAATACAAAAAATGAAAGAATTGGGTATCACAGAGGAGTTGAGGAGTGCTTTGTCATCTCCAATGGTAATTGTAAACAAAAAAAAAAGGGGTGTTAGAATCTGCCTTGATTTTAGGAAACTTAATCAAGTGTCAAAATTTGACAGTTATCCTGTGTCCAGAATAGGTGATTTGGTGGACAGACTGGGGAGTGCAAAGTATATCAGTACCCTCAATCTCACCAAGGGTTCTGGCAAACACCTTTAGCTAAAGAATCCAAAGACAAAACTGCATTTGCCACCCCTATAGGATTATATCAGTTCACCACAATGCCATTTGGTTTACATAGTGCGCCAGCTACATTCCAGTGCTACATAGATGTAATTTTATCACCTCACATTGGTTATTGTGCTGCATACCTGGATGATGTTGTGGTGTACAGTCCAGATTGGAAAACCCACCTGTAACACCTACAGTGTGAGCAGTTATCCAAGCTACCAAAAATGCAGGTCTCACTATTAATTATACCAAATGTGCATCGGGCATGCAGAAAACCAGATATTTGGGCTATGTGTTGGGAAATGGAGAAGTTAAGTCAGAGATTTCTAAGATAGAAGCTGTAGCTAACAGCCCTGTACCTAAAACAAAGAAACATGTCAAGTCATTTTTAGGGCTGGCTGGTTATTATCGGAAATTTGTTCCCAACTTTGCTGAGTTAGCTACTCCCCTCACCGAACTCATGAAAAAACGATACCCAAATAATGTGAAATGGACCCATAGCTTTTTGGGCCATTGAGGCTGCATTATGTTCAGCTCCTGCTGTAAGAAGCCCAGACTTTGAGATATCATTTTTGTTACAAACAGATGCATCATAGGTAGGTCTAGGTGCAGTCCTGAGTCAAAATGTAGATGGGACAGAACATCATATTCTGTACATAAGTAGGAAGTTGCATGACAGAGAGAAAAGGTACTCCACCATAGAAAAGGAATGTTTAGCAGCAAAGTGGGCCATGGAGTCCCTTAAGTTTTAATTACTAGGAGCTGATTTTGTATTTATAACAGATCACAGTTCCCTCTGTTGGCTTAATTAGATGAAAGATAAAAATTCCAGAATCACAAGCTGGTACCTGGCACTATAGCCATTCAAATTCATGGTGATACACAAATCTGGTAAAGAGAATAGCAATGCTGATTTTCAGTCACGGTATGGATCAGGAATTGAGGGTTCTGAAGGTTGAAAAACAAATGTATGGGTTCGACTTTACTGCTTGCTGTACTGTTATAGAAAAAATGGATAATGCACATGTTCTTAATTGCTGAATGTTAGAAGCTAATATTGTTAGAGAATTTATAGAAAGTTTTGGAAACCTGTTTAATAAAACAGGTTTCCTCTTAAGGAGAGGGGTGTATGTAACAGGGTAGAATAGGACCCTGTCTCAGTGGTTATGGAGAACGTGTTTAAGTGCAAGGATCTATTCTATTTCTTTCCTGTCTCTTGTCTGTCTGGTTACACAACCAAATTTTCCTGTGAGACCTAGGACTTGATCACCCCGACAGTCTCACAGTTCTTTTATAATAATTTTTACTGTTTCATTACCTTATTGTACATTTACTGAATTAAAATTGGATTCTTTACTATTTCTTGTACATTTTTTTAAATAAAAATTAAAATTAGCATAAAAATTAGGCTTATTTAACATTTCTTGTTTGTGTTTTTAAGATGCTTGTCATGTTTTGTGCTGACATACATAAACTGGACCTTTACTAGGGTTTAGGTACCCTAGTAACATGAAGGTCCATTACTCCACAATTATGGGCATCTTTTGAAAACATGTCTTTCAATGGAAATAACATTTTACAAACACGTTTTTTCCCTTTCCTAATTTAGCTTTACAAGTACACGTTTGGTTAACTTGTTCCATAAAATCAGAATAAGGTAAGTTTTTACCTGAATCTACCTTATTTTTACTCATCGTAGTTTTCCATTATCAACTACATATACTTCTTTTCAAAACTCTTTTGCTTCATTTCTTTTTTTAGGTAATACCTTCTGTTAGTTCCCTCAATAACTGGAACAACTAATTTCTAAATCATAAAGGATTCCCCCATCACTGCTTTTAACCCACAGTTAGCTTTTACAGTGATAGGCTCTGCTTTTGGGTTCTGTACAAAAAAAACCCAAATAAAAAACCGCATGCATTACTCTAGTACTTGCATTCAGGTAAGGTGTGGAATGGATTTTTAAATCCATATCACTACCACTGGTTAGGCACACATAATGCAGTTTTGTCAGACATTTTTTGGCCTTTTTTTTCATTAACCCTAACAGAAAATTCCTTTATATTATCTGAAACTGTTGTAGTGAACTCACTCAACACGTGGCACACTTGAGGAATAGTTTATCCATACCTCAAGGCCTGTGGTTTCACTTTTATTGGGTAAGGGTCTCCCCTTATTTGTGACCACAGAATTTCATTGACTAGGCTTATATACACACCTAGCTGTACAAGTATGTCAACATAAATAACTCATCCTCCTCAGATCTGCTAGCCATTGCTGATGCCTTAAACCAGGCCTTTACAGACCTGTTCTCAGTGCTGCCTCCAGACTACCTTCTGCCTGTGGAGGACCAAGGTTGCACCAACCTGCTCATAACTAACCACCCAGCCTTCTACTTTAAGAAGGTGACAGTGAAGGAGGCCCTAACGATGGTCAGGAAAGTCCTAGGCAAAAACCAGACTGGGGAGTGACGGGCTAGACATGAAGTTACTATCTCTCACCCTTGATATTCTTATTATGCCCATAACAATGCTATTTAATAAATCCTTGGCCCTAGCTCAATTTCCAGAGGTATGAAAGCAAGCCCTGGTAACTCCGGTGCATAAGAATGGTGACCAGGCGCTGGTGTCAAACTACAGACCAATATCTATCCTCTCCCCACTATCCAAAGCTTTGGAAAAAATTGCGGCAAGTCAACTCACAGAATACCTTAATAAGTACAATCTGCTGTGCCAAACCAATATGGCTTCAGGCAAAAACACAGTACCACCACGGCACTGCTGGAATACACTGACTATGCGCACAAGGCGCTGGATGAAGGCAAATTGGTGGGGTCCATCTTCATTGACCTCACCAAAGCCTTCGACACCGTCAACCACTCTCTACTAGTACTCCAGCTCCGAAGATTGGGTGTGGCATCAAACACCGTGAATTGGTTCAATGACTACCTAACACACAGGAGCCAGCGAGTCAAAATCTGGCAGACGTTATCCAGCTCCAGAGATGTACTCCTAGGAGTCCCTCAAGGATCAATTCTAGGGACCCTGCTTTTCAGCCTCTTTGTAAATGACCTACCCACAGCCTGTGACACCAAACGTATTCTGTACGCGGACAATGCCGTGCTGCTGAGCAGCAGCACCTTTCAGGTTGCCCTACAAACAGAACTACAGAACTGTTTCAATAAACTCGAGGACTGGTTCAGTAGGCAAAAGCTGCTACTAAATTACAAGAAAACCAAGGCCGTGCTACAATCCAGCCCCTACAACAAACACAAGCATGCTCTTCTCATAATCACCAACCAGGCGGGTGAACACATTGAGCAGGTGCACTTGTTCAAGTACCTTGGAGTCACCATTGATGACTCTCTCACTTATACGCACCATGTAGACTCCCTTATCGAAGTGGTAACCACAAAGATTGGGGTCCTCTATAGGCATAAGAAATCCCTCACCCCGGAAGCACTCCGAATCTCAGTCTCCAGCTCCATAATCTCCACGATAGACTATGGGCTGGTGGTCTGTGGAGCTGCTACTGATACAGTGCTCAAAAGGGTCCAAATTGCACTCAGTAAGGCATGCTGCCTCACCCTGTGTGCAGATCACTACACTCATACTTGCACCCTGTATGAGCGTACAAACTGGCTTAACCTAAAAGACAGGATTAAATACCAAACTTGCCTCCTGGGAAAGAAGGCACTCCTCAGAAAAAACCCACCCTGTATAGGAAACCTGCTCGAGGCTTCTCTCTCAACACACATCACCAGACAGAGGAAGAATGGAGCACTGTCCATACTATTCCATCAAACCTCACTAGGGCAGCGTGCTTTCTCCTATCAGGCCCCTCGCTGGATTAATGAACTCCCGATGAAATTACAAACAAACAGCCTGTCTCAATTCATAGTAGGCCTCAAACAGCACCTAATGTCTAAATAAGATGCACCTGCTTCTCAGGCCCCACTTGATAGACAGGCCTACCCCCAAGGTAACACCCAGCAGGGCTATCTAGAGAACCCTGCCTCCATTCCAGCCTAGCCAAGAGCTTAAGTAAGCTATCAGTCCTCTTTAACACTTGGTACTGCCTCCCAACCCCCACACACACACCTACTTGACAAAGCCCTCTGGAGCTGCCCCCCATCACAGCCCCCAGTTCACTATCCCCACCTCTCGCTCTCTGTGGTTGGTTTCAAACCCAATCCCCCTTGTTTCACTGTCGCCCAGCCTCTAGCCATCTGGGATAGTGTTAAACCCTATGCAGTTACCCTGACATAGTCTATCAATGGATTTGGAGGTTTTCAGGGGTGTGCTACCTAGGGCAACCAATTAGAAATAGCTTAGTATTCAATTACAACTGCTCGGTTTTTTTCTCCTATTTGTCTAATTGCCACGTAATCGCTCTTTAATGCCTAATGATCAGGCCTCTGTAACCACTGAATATGTGTATTGTCTTATTGTCCACCCTGACGTGGAACCTTTGTGAAAGAGCTCGCGCTCAAAGGTCTTTCTGAAATACTAATTAAACAATTAAACCCAAGATATGGGAGACTTCAAACCTTGCATTACATACAGGATGTTGTATACTTTTTCACCCTATCTGGAGGTTCAAGGCTTAAGTACCTATACTTTTAAAACTTCTTTTCAAACAACATGAAGTCTTGCTATATTATGACAATTGCAGTATGGCCGCAGGTTAGAACTGCTCTGGAGGTGAAATAGTTAACTTTCCATGCAGGCATGGAACTTAGAGCGCGAGCTCAGTTGAAAACTCTGTCTGTTGTGCTTCAGACGCAAACTGTCAGATTCTTTACTCCGCCTCACTGAACAGTCGCTCCGAGATTTCTCCTTCTGCTAGAGTTCATTTGTCGGTTTAAAAGTATTTATTTTGGTTTTAGCGAAATTAAACATAACCAGTCGGTTCAAGCTCTGTCTGTAGTAATGTAAGTAATAGATAGGTTTTACATTTATTTTTCTGTGTGGAACTTGTAATTCTTTATCAGTTCGGTTTGAACTGATCAGGTTGTATTAAAATCTACTAGTCCTTTTTAGAAGTACGGTTCCTGGTTCTTATCGGTTCTAAAAAAATGGATTTCATTATAGTTTTCCGACCCGTGACACGGTTTAGGAACCAATAAGGGTGTCTTGCTTGGTGGATTGCCATAAATGGGCAAGTTGGTTAGGCTGGCATTATGTCTGAGAAACCCAAAAGAAAAACTGGACCCACTGGGTTTCAACACTGTAGTGTCTGTGGGGAAGCTTTTGCTAAGGCTGACCCACACACCACATGTGTCTATTGTCTGGGGTTTGACCACCTCAATTCAGACTGCCAGATTTGTCACAATTTCCCTGCTGCCACCATAGATAAGAGAGTTGGTAGGCTCAGGGAAAGGGAGGCCAAAAAGTCCGCTGACCCGGATGGCCAGCCCGGTTCGGTGCCAAGCGAACTGGAGGGAGTGCCCTCTGATCAGGGCGATACTTCCTTGGGCAAACGAAGAGCCAGTTCTGAGGAGCCAGTTCCAGCAAAAAGGACTAGAAAGTCAGCTAGTGTAGAGCCAAAAGTTCTCTCCCCAACTGCTGAGGAAATAGCTAAAGCAATTCAAATTGTCCAGTCTCTCTCTCCGGTTCCGACCGAACCGACACCTTCAGGTAAGCGTTTGGTTCGGCCGGTTCCACCGGTTCAAGATTAGGATTTTTATGAACTGGGGGAGGGGGAAGAGGAATATGAGGAGAGTGAATATGGTTTTGAAGATCTGGATGTGCCCATTGATCCGGACAGCTCTCCAGATAGACCCCTAGGGGTTTCTCCTCCAAGGCTTTCTGAGTCCCCTTCTCATTTCATGTTTTATAAAAAAGTTGCTGAAACTCTCCAGCTCCCTGTTGAGGAAGCTGTTGATGACCAAGAGGAGCCAGACTATGTAGAAATCATGGATATTCCAGAGTCTAGGAGACTGTCTCTTCCTTTGCATAAATCTTTTCGGAAACAGACAGTAAAAGTTTTAAAAACTCCTCACACTATACCTCCTGTGGATAAAAGGATGGACAAGAGGTATACCTTATTAGGCTCTGACACTGATTTCCTCACTCAACAATGCAGCCATGTGGGAGTAGTGCAGGCTGCAACCTATGACAAAGAGCTAATATTCCCCTAGCTTCACCCCGAGAGGGACTCAGGAAGATTGATGCTATGGCAAAGAACAGTACATGGCAGCATCTTTGGGACTCAGACAAACAAATTATATGGCTTATGCTGCTAGGTACCAGAAATCCAGATGGGATACTGTGCTGGCTAAGAGAAACAAGTCCCTGACCTGCTTGCAGGGAGCTGGAACAGATGGCTATGGATGGTATTGAGGCATCAAGGTGCAATTTCATGTTGCAGTGGACTCTAATGATGTTTCATCAGGGTCATGGCTACATCTGTGGCACTAGCAGGATGGCTTGGCTCAGATGTACTACCCTGTCTCAGGATACCCAGTCTAAGGCCATGGATTTTTCCTGTTGGAGGAATTCTCTATTTGGGGAGCAAACGAGAATTACTTGAAGAAAATGGATGGATATGGGACCACCTATAGGAGTGCACAGGCCAAGGAAAGGCAGGCCACTTCTCAAAGCAGCTTCCTGAGGTAGGGGCAGGCCTTTTCATGAGGCCTTTACCAACCAAGCTTCCTCCTCCACCTATGCTCAGAGGGGTTCTTTAGGGGAGGCAGATGGGTACAAGCAGGTCTGCTTCCACCCCTCAGCCCAAAGCCCCTGCCAAGCAGGCACCCTGATGGGATTGCCAGGGCTGATTCTCCTCTACCTGTAGGGGGCAGGCTGGCTTACTTTGTCCAGGACTGGAAGTCTTTAACATCAGACAAGTGGGTCCTGGAAGTAGTAAGCCAGGGACTGGTTCTCAGCTTCAAAAAATTTCCAAAGCTGAGAACCAGATCTTTTCCACCTGCAACTCCATCAGAGGCACTCACCCTAGAGGCAGAGGTCTCTACCCTCCTGGCTCTCAGAGCTGTGAAAAGGGTTCCTCCCCTACACCAGGGCAAGGTTTGTACTCAGGTACTTCCCTTACCCCCAAAGAACAGGAGAATAAGCGTGCATCCTGGATCTCAGATATTTAAACAAGCACCTTTTAAAGCCAAAGTTCAAATGGTGACTCTGGGAATTATCCTACCTCTCTAAGGCAGGGGACTGGCTAGCTTCCCTGGACCTCAAGGATGCCTACTTCCATATTCCCATCAAGTTCCCCAGAAAGTACCTCAGGTTTGAGCTGCCCTCAGGCCACTACCAGTTCAGAGCAATGCCCTTGGCCTCACTTCTGCCCCAAGGGTATTCACCAAATGCCTGGCTGTAGCAGTTGCCTACCTAAGAGGCAAAAGATTGCCATCTTTCCTTACCTGGATGATTGGCTCTTAGTAGGCCAGTCCCAGACCAGGTCAATTTACACCTTCAGATAATGCAGCAACTGCTTACCTCTCTAGGTTTCCTTCTGAATCTCTCAAAGTCAGTTCTAGAGCCTGTCCAGCTTCTTACCTTCATAGGCCATGAACTGAACACACAAGGAAGCCAGGGTCTTCCTCCCCTGGACAGGGCAAAGACCCTAGTCTCCTGGCCTCATTTACCTGCAGGTCTCCGGCCAGCAAGGCATTTTCTGCAGCTCCTGGACACATGGCTGCTTCCACAGCAGTTGTGCAAGGAGCAAGATTTCAGATGAGGGACATCCAGTTCCATTTGAGAGCTTTTGGTCTCAAAGAAAGGATCCTCTTACAAGCTGATCCCAGTAACTCGAACCCTGATCTAAACCCTACAGTGATGGCAGGATCAGAGCAACCTGAGACAAGGAGTTCCTTTGTCACTCAGTCTCATTCTCTAATCCTTACTACAGTTAGCCCCTCTTGGGCTGGGAGCTCACATATCGACCTCACCACCCAGGGTCTGGTCTCCTCAAGAATCTCTGCTCCACATCAACCCGTTGGAGCTCAGAGCAGTTTTCCTAGCACTTCAAGCTTTCCAAATCTGTTTCAGAACAAGAGTATTCAGGTCAGAACAGACAACACCACTACAATGTGGTACATCAACAAAGCCAAGGGGCACTTTCGGTCCTGACCTTGTGCACGAAGCCATGAGTTGTGGTCTCTGGCTTACTCCCTGAACACCTCCCTTGGCAGTTCACCTCCCAGGCAAGGACAATGTCCTGGCAGATGCTCTCAGCAGGATTCCCAGGGCCACCACAGAATGGTCACTGGATCCCTGGTCTTGGGAGTAGTATTTGCCAGATGGGGCACCCATGAGATAGATCTTTGCAGCCCCAGACAATCACCAACTTCCTCTTTTTTTGCTGCAGGCCCCCAGTGTTGGGCTCACTCCCACTGGATGCCTTAGCCCTCAGTTGGGAAGGGAAGTTAATCTCTGCCTTCCCTCCCTTTCCTCTCCTGTTCAAAGTGCTAGTCAAAATCAGATCCCAATCATGCAAAGTTATTCTGATAGCTCTGGATTGGTCCAGACAGCCCTGGTATCCACTCCTGCTGTCCTTAGCAGTCCATCCTCCCCTGTCCCTTCCCAGGTTCCCAGGAATCACAATCTGTTAACCTGTGCCCAGGGAAGGGTCTGGTGCCAGAATCTCAAATCTCTCAATTTCAAGCTTGGTTCTTGAAGAGTTAGAGTTTGCTGATTTACCTTTCACGGTGTAATGGATATATGAAGGCACAGAAGCCTTCCACAAAGCTACCTACAATTCCAAATGGAAAAGGTTTTCCATATGGTGCTCGGAAAAGCATATTTCCCCAGTCTCTGCTGATCTACCCACAGTCCTGGATTATATGGTCCGCCTGAATTCTTTGGAGCTGAGACCAGCTACCCTGAAGGTGCACTTGGCAGCTGTGTCTGCTTTTATTTCAGCAGGTAAATCCTCTTCCCTTTCAGCTCATCCTGTATTTTCCAAGTTTTTTAAGGGGTTGTTTCACACCAACCCTCCATTCAGGGATCCTGCCTCTGCCTGGGATCTTAATGTTTGCATTGCTCAGCTTATGCAACCCCCCTTTGAGCCCTTGTCTTCAGCTGAGCTCAAGTACTTGATTTGGAAAACTGTGTTTTTGGTAGCCATCACCTCTGCCAGACGCATAAGTGAATTACAAGTGTTGTCAGTGGAGCAGGAGTTTATCTCTTTTCACAGAGACAAGGTGGTCCTTTGGACTAACAGAAAGTTCCTACCTAAGGTGGTTTCAGATTTCCACCTTAATCAATCTATTTCACTTCCAGTGTACTTCACTGACCACTCCTCCTCTGGGTAGAGGATGCTGCACAGCCTAGATGTGAAGAGAGCCCTTAGTTACTACATAGAGCGTACCAAGGGTCATAGGTTTGACTCCCTTCAACTGTTCCTCACCTCAACTGTTCCTCACCTATGGTGAAGTTGGTAAAGGGAAGCCAGCCACTAAAAGATCCATGGCCAGGTGGATTGTCTCTTGTATCCAATTCTGCTATGAGAAGTTGGGTGAAGTTCCCCCCTCAGGCCTGAGGGCTTACTCTACCAGAGGTACAGCTGCTTCTCTGGCTGCTGCCAGAGACATTCCTTTTCTAGAAATATGTCAAGCAGCTACCTGGAAAACAGTTCACACTTTTACCAAGCATTACTCCCTGGACATCCAGGCTAGGAGTGATGCAGGTTCTAACACAACCGATGCTTCAGACCCTATTTCCTAGGTAGGTTCTGTCCCCTCCTCCATGGGGTACTGCTGTAGTCTGCAATTGTCATAATATAGCAAGACTTCATGTTGTTTGAAGAAAAATTACTCACCTTAGTAATGTTGTTTCTTCTAATGGAGTCTTACTATGTAGACCTCCCTCCTGCCTGCCCCTCTCAGAACCTCTGTTTTGGGGATGTGGGTGGGCAGTACAGAGTTAGCACTTTTTTTTTTTGTATGCCCACCTTGTTGTTTTTCACCTACCTTTTTGGGTGAATTGGTGTTGTGTTTCTGCATTTTGGGTCTCCTGACTTGGTCTTTGTTTTAGGCCAAAAATGAGTGTTTATATTAGTAGCCAGTTGGCTAGTGTAGGGTTACAGCTTCACACAGAACCTTAGTGAGTTTAGCTCATAAAGATCTGACAGTTTGCATTTGAAGCACAACAGACAGAGTTTTCAACCGAGCTCGAGCTCTAAGTTCCATGCCTGCATGGAAAGTTAACTATTTCACCTCCGGAACAGTTCTAACCTGCGGTCATACTGCAATTGTCATAATATAGCAAGACTCCATTAGAAGAAACAACATTACTAAGGTGAGTAATTTTTTCTTGTGGTTTGGAACATTTGGTAGCCACTCTTTTTAACACTCTGTGATGCTGTTCACTGATTGGACAACGCATAGTCTAGGCACAACACATAACTAGTTATCCGCAAGTCCTTTGTATTGACTGGCACCTTAAATTTACCTTTGTTTTTATTTAGTGTCATCACCTTTCCACAGTTCTTGGTGGGCTGTGTACTTAGAGTTTAATGTCTTTGTGTCAGAAACAGGATGGAACTGAGACAAAGAAGATTTACTTTCTTTGTGAAGAAAACTAGGCCTCTGTTTTAATCACAGATTTGCCACATCTTGTTTTGCCAAACAAACCACATAAGTTTTACTTCTCCGTTTAGCCAAATTTACAGAATTACCAAAACTTGATACATCAAGCACATTAGAATGTACAACATTTAGTTTAATTATTACATCATCTTTTATTTTTCCAAAATAGCATGATTTTCATTGTTTTTAAACTTGACAACTTTTTCTAAATGGAATAAGCCTCTTTCTAATTGGAACATGTCTCTTTACCCATGACCACAGAACTTTGTGAAAGTAGTCCAGCATAGGTGTAAACCTTTTTAGAAGGTCATTTTCAATCAAGAAATCAATATCTGCATTACCTGCTCTGTTTGTAACATACACTGGATGTTTAATTACCATTTTACCAAATTGTAATTTCAACCAAACTTTACCTAAAGTCTTCTGAGCTTCATCTCCATAACCTACAATCTGTAAGATGTCAGACAGGGTTTCAGCTTTTTTGAGTCACCTAAGGCATTAATCAGCTTATCAAAGAGACAATTAAGGTTACTTCAGCTCCTGAGTCAAGCTAGGTCTCCTGATTTACACTGTTTTCAATGTTTACGTCAAAGCAAAAATGTTCTGCTCTTTGTTTGGCAATTAGGTTGCCCAGGTAGAATTTGTCTTCCTCCCCTGGCAACATGGCAGTTTTATGATGGCATTTCACACAGTTTTTGGTGCTAACTCTGGATACCTTTTGAGACAGGCTAGACACAGAGATATTGTTTTTTTTAATTTTACTTGGCATTCCATTTTTAAATCTCATTTTAATCTCATTACCCTTTTTAACAATAGCAGTTTCTTTTACCATGTCGGTGTAAGAGTGGACAGGATTGTAAGTCACATAGCACTACTAGTCCCACCTGCACTAGGCACTGTTGAAGAAGGCTTTTGCACAGGAAAATGAGGGTCAGGAGGTAACTGAGCAACATAGAGCAAATAACTTTGAGCACAAGCTTTTAACTCCTCTATTTGCTGTTTCATCTCCTCCATTTCCTTTTCAAATGATTCTTTAATCATTTTGTCCTGTGAATTTTTAATACTTTCCTCTAGACTTGGAGAATTATGCCTAGACCTGTACTGCAATTCAGTATCACTTTGCTGATCATGATCATTTCTGTCACCTTTATACTTATCATACCCACTGACATATCCTTTACCATGGTCCCCCCAACCATTGTGAGAAACTCCAGTTTTGGAATTGTGATGAGTCTTGATAAGAATGCTGAGCCACATTTGGGTCTAGCATGGGCTTTGACTGTTCCTTTTTCATTTAAGGTAACATCAGACTCAGAGAAAAGCAAAACAGAAACATTATTTCTGCAGTTTAGTAACTTTGCAAATAATAATAATCTCTACTCTTCATACACATTAGGGTGTGGACTGTTATTCACTAAACAACCATCTCAGACAAGACCCCAAAATGTGGGAATAGATTAGAATACTAATTTGTTATTATGGGCACTTAGCTAAACCTTTAGCCCCATGTCATAAAATTTGCCTAAAACCTTATAAACCATGTAAGACTGGCTCAAATCTTACTTTAACACCTATTGCATGTCGTTCTAGATAACAGCAATAAACATTTCTGTTACACCCACATGTAGTATGTAGAAAAAATTGATTTGTCCATGTACAATTCTTTTAATTACCAATATTTACATAGATATAAAACATTGCAAACATAGTAAAAAGCAGCATAAATACCAAACTACTAAGGTTTTAGAAAATTAAAACAAAAACAAAGATTTCAGTGAATAAACAAAATAACAAAGATTTCAGAAAATAAACAAAACAACAAAGAAATAAACAAAATTCAGAAGCAATGAATAGCATCAGCTGTTTACCATGCTTTTAGCATGCTCTTGGATATAGCATTACATTCTTGCATGAGAACTTGCAAACTCTTTGCATTAGTGTTTTGGACTATATTTCTGCATACATGTTTAAATACCTTTTTATGCAAAAATGTGTGTGTGTGTGTGTATATAGATATTCATGGCAAAAAACTCTGTTTAATGCATCAGTTAGGGTTGTTCCACAGTGACAAAAGTGAGGAAATTCAGTGTTAAGGTTGAAAGCCCCCCTTGCACCCCCCGGCCTGCCCCCCAGCTGGCATTGGGGTGTGTGTTGGGGTCATTGGCCCTAACCCTCACCCCATCACATGTGCAAACAAGTTGAGGTATAGGAGAATGGGGTGAGAGGACCGACGACCCCAACACACACCCCATGCCAGTTGGGGGGGTGGGCAGGGGGTGCAAGGGGGGCTTTCAACCCTAACACCGAATTTCCTCACTTTTGTCACTGTGGAACAACCCTAACTGATGCATTAAATGGATTTTTTTGCCATGAATTTCCCTTCTTTTTGAGAATGAGGACTATAAATAGTGAATGGAATGTGGTGGTGGGAGCGTGGGGCCTGCTCCCACCACGTGATTTTTTTGTGACAGAGTATGCAATGGAAATGCAAGTGCTAATGGTTACGCACATGGTGAAGCAAATGTAAATGGTAAAGCAAATGTTAATAGAAATGCAAGTGCAAAGTGACGCCGAAGCAAACAGTGATGCAAAAGGAGACGCAAGTGCGTGCGTAAACACAACTGGTAATACGACGGTCATGGTACCACTATTGTAAGCAAAATGGTAACTGTAGGAAGCAACAATAATGCCAAAGGAAAACAGAAACGCAAACGCAAACACGTATGGAAATGCAGACCGTAACGAGCACAGTCACGGTACCGCAATTGTAAATGCAAATGGTAATGGTAACAGCAACAATAACGCTAAAGGAAACAGAAACACAAGCGCATATGGAAACGCAAACTGTAATGCACACGGTACCACAATTGGAAACACAAATGGTAATGGTAACAGCAAAAATAATGCCAAAGGAAACAGACATGGAAATGCGAATGGAAGCGCGGCTGCAAACAGAAATGGTAATGCGCACAGTGATGCAAAATAAAACACAAACACAAACAGTAGTGGAAACACAAATAGTAACAGTAATGCAAATGGAAGCACAAATGGAAATGCAAAAGGTAACGCATACGGTGGCATACACGTGAACGCTAACGCAAACGGGTATGGAAACACAAGTTGAAACGCAATGTGTGACAGTAACTGGAGTCCACACTCTGGTTTGTCCCAACAGCTACATAGAGAAACACAGTGACTACAAAGAATGTATGCATAATAATGGTCCTCAGACCAAAAAATGAGGTATTGGAATACTAAATTGCTTATATCTCGATGTAGAGAAATTTTTCCAACGAAAAGTCCGTATCTCGCACTGTTTCCGAGATACGGACCCTGAAAGGCGCGGCAGATGCTGTAATGTTAGTCTATGAGGAAACCCGACAACTTTGGAATGCCATAACTTTGCATCCCTGCAATATTTTTTCACCAAATCACCAAAAGGCACATCTGTGAGATGTTGGCTTTCTTTCCTCCCAAGTTCAGCCCAAAAGACCAAACCATTCTTTTGCAGCAGGGTGGCAAACAGTTGCTGTCATTTTGACCATAGTGTTGCAAAGTAGTGTCGTGATTTGCAATACTTTCCCAAAAAAATCATAAAGGTGTCGCAGGTGCAACACTACTTTCTGACACTACTTTTCCCCAAAATTTCAAAAACATATTTCTAGGGGGTTTACCCCCAAATAAAGACATGTGTAGCATCCTCAGGGCTTGACTAGGTAAACAGAAAAAGAATTGTGTTCCTAGATGGTCCCAATTTTAAATGGCAAGCATTTCTGTGATCAGTAACTGAAAAAAAAATGGCTGACTCATGACACTACAGGGGTCATTTGCAACACTAAAAACTGAATTTGTGACACTGTCAAACTTTTTGTTAACTTTTCTCATTGACTATAATGGGAAACTTGTTTTTTTAATTTCTTTTGAACTGTTCAATATTTTTTCACAAAACCTTCAAAAGGCACATTGGGGACCCTGGCCACATGTTCCCTGAAGTTTTCAGACCAGTCGCATAAACCATGCGACCTGTAGGTGTGAGCAAAGAATGCGCAAAAAAACGTAAATGTGCCCCGGAATGTTGCTTAATAACTCCGCAGCTGTATATCTGACCAGTATGAAAGTTGGCAGATCCCAAGACATATATGAATGCCCCATGCCTGCCAAATGTCAGGCAAATCCATTGAACGGTGGCAAAGTTATTAAGGTGCAAAGTTTCACCATTTAACCTTAAATGGGGTACTAACCCTAGCTATGGTAGCACTACCGTGCTACCATAATATATACAGTGTATATATATATATATATATATATATATATATATATATATATAATTATATTTATTTATTTGTTTATATATTATACATATGTCATTGTTTAAATTTAAGCTTGAACTATGTACCCAACACTCTTGGGGATGCGAAGTCCGTGGGTGCAGTATACGTGGACCTATCAAAAGCATTTGACTTGCTAGAGCATGGAATCCTATTAAGGGCAAGGAGGAGAACAGATATTGAGGAGGAGGAGACATGTTGTTGGTTTGCTTCTTATCTTGAGGACATATCTCAGCTTGTTGTTCTGAATGGTCAACAGTCTGGGGTGGACAATGTAACAAGAGGGGTTCCCCAGGGATCTATCCTGGGTCCTCTCTTGTTCATAGTCTACCTAAATGACCTACCCAGATGTATTAAACACTCAAAAATTAGACTCTATGCAGATGATACCGTATTGATGTCAGAAGGAAATAATCAGGTTGAGGTAGAATGGAAGCTACAAAGTGATTTTTGGGACGTGCAGGTAAATTTTTCCTCCCTGGGGCTATTAATAAACAGCAAAAAAACACAGTCAATGTTTTTTGCCCCAGGAAGGAAAAATTGCCCAAAATTAAGAATAATGACTTAGAATAAGTCTAAGTGTACAAATATCTGGGGATCCAGATTGATCAGCACTTAACTTTTAAACAACACGTGACAGAATTAACAAAGAAAACAAATGCAAAAATAGGAGCAATGAGATGTATATCACATTGTATGACAAAAGAAACATGATTAACCATAGTGAACCAATTGATTCTACCAGTAATTGAGTATGGAAGTCATATATACAGGCATACTTCAAAAAAACAGCTACAACAATTGGATGTTCTTTATAATGAGTTAGCACGTTTTATGCTAAGATGTGAATATAAAACCCATCACTGTATAATGTATTCAAATCTTGGGTGGAAACCATTGGAACTGAGGGCTAAGGGTATTTGGATAGGACAAGTTAGAGGACTATTTAAAAGTAAATTTCCACATGATTTAGTAATTCAATTAAAAAAGCCTGATCAAGGAATAAATTTAAGGAACAGGAGAGTCAGGGAATTGATCATCCCAAAAATAACAAATCGATTCAGTGAGATGACATTCCAGTTTAAGGCTGCTTCTTGTTGGAATTGCCTTCCTCCTCCCCTTCATGAACTAGAAATCTCGCATGTTGTTTTTAAATCAGCAGTGGATCAGGAATTGAGTTTTCATTGTCAATGTAGTAGGTGATTAGTTAATATTGATAAGGTATCAGTGTTTTCAAATAATGTGCTTTGCATTGTATAATGTTATTGTTATATTTAATGTATATGTATTATGTATAGTGTGTTTTGGAACCATCTATAATTTAGACAAATAGGTCTGCCTTGTAAATATGGATTTTAGGATCCCTAATGGCAGTTTCACTGTATAAATAAAACTTTACCTACCTACCTACCTACTCTAGTATCTAAGAATTGTTTTCCTTATGCAACCTCCCAGCTAAGCCCAATTAGAATATTATAAAAATATTAATTAAAATAATACTCAGACATCTGGTTAGCTGTGGAGTCTGGATTCTGAAGTTTCTTCTTAGTTTCAAAACGTTGGTAAGGATCTTCTTCTTGGATGGTGAAATTCTTTGTTAATGGCCGGACTTTGTTAATTCTGTTCTTTTTCCTACTCACACTTGAACCTTGGACTTGGGACCCATCTGTTTGTTAACACAGCACTGCAAACTTGCTTCTTGGCTGATGGACATCAATTAGGTAGTCTCTGTCCTTGTTTTGGTTTTGGTAGGAACTTCAAAACATCACTTAACAGTCAAAATATCCACTGCCCAAACAGAAGTCTTTACTGCACCAGGATTTGGAAGATTCTGTTGTGAAAAGTTATTTTTCACTGTGACTGGCTTTGCTGTAGTTTTTGTTTCCTTCTAGGCTCAAACCTCAGGCTCTTGACCTCAGCACCTCTGGTATAAACACAGCAATGAAGGCTCGGTTCCTTGCTGGTCTAGACATCACCAGCCAGGCTTGGCTCTTGGCTTTAGGTTTTTGCAGGAATCTCAAAACAACAAAACAAATAACAACATTGGCAGGTCCGCAGGCACAGATCCTTCTAATCAGTAAAACAAAAGAACCTCACAAATCTGCCCCAGGCTCATAAATCAAGGAGTCTTACCATAGAAGTGCAATACCAAGTATTTAAAATGTATTACACTTCATATAGGCATGCTTCCACAAATGAACAAAAGAAAAGTAGTGTCATCCCCAAAAAAATGCCCAATGGTGTTTCTCTCCTATCACATGAACTTTGTCAAGAGCTCAGGCAAGAACTGTGTTGGATTTTCCAGTGTTTGGCTTTATTACCTCTGGTTAGATCATCATCCTGACATAATTTCCTGCAAATTTTACCAACGCTGATTGAATCCCACAAATGATGTAAGGGTTGACTCTCCATCCTTTTCAAGGGCTGCCCCTCTGCTCAGAGTTTAGTTTTTAAGCTTAAAATTACTTTTTCCTCTAACTTTTGAATGCAACATAACACAGTCTTTATATAAGCATATCTGAACTTGGCTTATTAAAGGTAATCTTTTAAAATGTCTCTCATGTTTCTTGAGATAAATTAATAATGACTATAACTTTAATTCTTAGCAAGATCTTTAATACATGAAATAATTATTCTGTTCTCCAAGTCTCCAGCTCCAAAATGAGATAGTCTTTTCCAGGTAGCACTTTAAAAAGTTAATAAAAAGGCAAAGACTTCTTTGTTTGTGAGCACTGAACCATGACACTTTCTGAAACTGTTAGAGAAATCTTCCAGTTGATGTGACAATGTTTTGCCACCATGCACTCATCCAAGAGTCATATTTTTGGATTTGTCATGACACCAGCATTCATTTAAGTTCAGACTTAGATATTTTTTCTTTCAAACATTTTATATAAAGTAAATCATCAAATAACTGACCTTCTCTTCAAGTTATATATCTTAAATTTGGCCAGCTGACAGATTCAGAAAGTCTTATTTCACTGCATAAGTTTCATGTTGGCAGCATTTTGCATTATTCAGTTACAACCAAAAGTCTTTATCCATATTGAATGATAGAGCAGTTTAACTTCAGGCACTTGCATGGTACCAGCTTCAAGCTGATACAGAAAGACCAGCAGCGATTCATCAACTGTCAAGTTTCCATGGTAACTTTCTCTTTGCTGGAGCTCAAAATCTGAATTTAAGTCTGCAGAAGCTCTGTTAAGGGACCAGTTTAATGATGTCTCCCTGCTTTAAACGGAGAGTCATACAGTAGATGCTATGTCCCTTTTTTTATTTAGGCAGGATGAACTGGAAATAAGTTTTAAAACTAGGCCATTTTTTCTCAGTTTTGAAAACCACTCTTCAGCAGAAGTTGTTTTCAGGCAATTTTTCTTTTTTCTTAGAGACTGTATGTAGACAGGAATATAAACCAGTTGTCTCTTTATTATACCCCAATTACCTTAATTAATAATTAAGCATTTGTAAAGAATATAAAATAGTAATTAAAATAATGCAAAATAAAATAATATATTTTTTTACAGTTAAAGTTTTGCTCCCACAATAGCCTTCTTATAAGCCCACCTCATGAACAAAGGTAGAGAACATTTTCAAATCCTGCTCAAAAGGTGATCTTGTACCACAAGTGCAAAAGCACATTTTGGCCAAGATAGCTCTAACATTCATGAGGTGGTGTAAAGAAATGACTATGTTGAAAATTTGGGGTCAAAATATTGAAAATGATCAAAGTTTTTTTAATATCCTTGACCCCAAATTTTCAACATAGCCTTATTATGATCCCACTTCATGAACAAGGGTGGAGAAAATTTTCAACTCCTGCCTGAAAAGTGATGCCATGCAGTGACCCTGAAATCACCTTTTGGGACAGATTTGCCTAATTTCAATACCATTGTTCATGAGGCAGAGTCTCAAAAAAGGCATGTTGAAAATTTGGGGCAAAAATATTCAAAAATGCCCAAGTTATGCCAGTAAATTCAAAATCCTGTTGAAATACATTGAACCGCATACCTGATTTCCTCAGTTCGCGATCCAGCACTGATGACTGAAGACAAGTCTACAATCCAGAGAGGATTATGGTGTTGGACCACCAGTAGGTAAGTAAGGGCTGTTGGTGTGTGGGATGGAGGGTGCTGCCTGGGAGAGTAAGTGGGGGGCAGTAATTGCAGCAGCAGTAGTAGCAGACATGGATGGACAGTTTCCTTTTTTATAGGGTGTATTAAAAAAACTACTAGGGGTGGTTTTCTTTATTTCAGGTGGCAACACAGGGGATTGGGCACCCCCAGTGTTGGTGTTATGTTTGTGGGGGCATATGGAGTGGTGGGTGCTGAGTGGAAGGGTTGGGTGAGGGGACAGTAACAGTGGTGGCAGCAACAGACATCGATGGACGTTATTCTTTATTACAGGGGTCATTTAAAAAAAAACTACTAGGGGTGGTTTTCTTTATTTCAGGTGGCAACACTGGAGATTGGACACCTTCAGTATCAGTGTTATGTTTGTGGGGGTGGGATGGTGGGTGCTGAGTGGGAGGTTTAGGTGGGGGGGACAGTAAAGGTGGTGACATCAACAGACATCAATGGACAGTTTACTTTGTTACTGCATATATTAAAAAACTATGAGGGACTGTTTTCTTTATTTCTGGTGGTAACACTGGAGATTGGGTACCTCAGTGTCAGTGTTATGTTTGTTGGGGGTGGGGTGGTGGGTGCTGAGTGGGAGGGTCGGGTGGGGAGGGAATAGAAACATAGAAACATAGAGATTTGATGGCAGATAATGACCACTTGGCCCACCCAGTCTGCCCATTTCCCTACCTATTGGATAAGCTGCAGATCCTAGTTAACCAACAGCCTACTTCTTCCTACCCCCACCAGAATTGCCTTATGTCTGTCCCATGCATTCTTGAATTCCCCCACTGTAAGGGTGGTGGCAGCAACAGACATTGATGGATGGTTTTCCTTTTTTGCAGGGTGTAATTCAACCTACAAGGGATGGTTTTCAGCAGGCTGATCAAGACAGGTCAGATGTGCTTGCTGAGCAGTGTTATGTTTATCAAAGGAAAGAGCCAACTTATGATTGGGTCATCTTTCCCCTTTGAACTACACAACGTTTTCATCCAGCAAGCCAGAACACTATTGTGACCAGCCTGGCAGATGACTGGTGTGACACTGACAAGCCCCTTGCAGACCACTCTACATTGGACTGACAGTGTCAAATCCCTCAAAAGCCACTCTTGTAACAAAATGTTCACTACATGTGTTTGCATGGTGAACATGAAAATGACAGAGTTATAAGTAAAAGTTCAAACACCATTCATCAATGAGGACATGATAGCTAAGAGAGGGGTGTTGGGGAGATGTGGGGTGGTGCGTGCTGAGAGGGGGGTCGGGGTTTTTGGGGCCAGACCTCAAATGGCTTTGTCTCCTGCAAGTAAGGTTTCTAAACTTCAGACCAATGTATGTTTCCACCCTTTCTTAAAATACAGCCCATTTTAATTTATAAATCTTGCTAAAATATTTTAAGATGGGTGGCACTAGACAGCTACTGTACCAGCCAAGACGAATGTTTAGTGCTGGAGTTCTCAAATGTCACTTGGTGAATCCTGTGTAATCCAACCTTTAACTACCTAACCCATTGCTGGAATAACACAAACAGCTAGCAGGTCTAGGAACAACCAGATACAAACATTTCCAGAGTCAGACATTGCTGACCCAGATACTGAATTTTTAAAAAATACTACCATTTTAGGGCCTGGACCATGAAAATTAGCATGGTAGCAAAATCAGCATCAAACACCTTGGCAGAAATTAAATCAATGTTCAACAAACTAGTGACAGGCATGGAGAGGTTCAAAACAGCAGCAAAAGGCACCTCTGAAGAGGTCACAGACCATAAACAATGAACGAATGAGGTGGAAACTCAGATTACACTATCACAAGATGCTGGCTCATCCCTGGCTAAAACTCCCAAAGAGGAAGGGAGAATTATCAATGTATTGTGTCACAGAGTGGCGGACTTGGAAAATTGTAGCTGCATGAATAATCTGCACATTGTGGGGTTCCTGGAGGGGGTGGAAGATAGGGACCCTGCAGCTTTTTTGCAACACTGCCTCCCAATTATCTTGAATTATGAGTGGCCAGGGGAGCTGGAGAGTAAGTGTGCCCACTTCTTTCTGGCCCCAAAGCCCAAACCAGGAGGACACCCCCATCCGCTTCTTATAAAACAGTAAAATGATTCCCAGTTAAAGAAAACATCTTGCAGCTGGCTTGATAGTGGGGCCCTCTTTGGCTGGCAAGTCCACTCTATCATAATTTTTCAGGACTTCTCAGTCACAATTATCATGAAATAATAATTATTTATGGACATCAAACACAAGTTTGAGCTGGGGGCCAAATATGCAAAGGTATACCTTGGCATCCACTGGTGTTCAGAAATGCCATCTCTGTAGATCTGGAGACCCTAGCTTAGC
Organism: Neoceratodus forsteri; assembly: GCA_016271365.2. Classification (NCBI taxonomy): domain Eukaryota; kingdom Metazoa; phylum Chordata; order Ceratodontiformes; family Ceratodontidae; genus Neoceratodus; species Neoceratodus forsteri. Next base: position 785,941,600 of record CM028133.1, read on the forward strand.
GGAGGTCTACATTACTGAAATGTGGCATGAATGCACAGCTGGCAGAGAGATAGGGAATATAGGGCACAAGGCACCAACAGCAATAGATATCATGCCAGCACCCACCCAGCTGGAGAAGAGAGCAGAGTCCAGCATATCCTCACAGGGAAACCATCCCGTCAACTGATGGACTTTGTGGCACCTGGAAGGGAAAGACACGAGGAAGAAAAAAGTAAGTTACTGTGATCATAGCCCTTCACAACTCCCACCAGACCAGGCCAAGAGAAGCTACAGCTTGAAGTGGGGCAAGGCACACCATGCTGCTCTCCTGTTGCTGAATCACTATTCAGCCCTCCTCCCAAACACCTACTTGAATCAGCCTCCTAATGCTGGCAGGTCACCACATCTCCAATGTAGTCCAAGAAGCTACAGAGTATGCCGACACATTCCTCTTGGGCTGACACTGTGGCAGGAGCATCACTACCACATAGTAGCTCCTCCTCCAAGGCTGAAGAGACTATGACCAGCATGGGCCCAACACAGCTTTTTCACTTGATCATCATCAGTCAATCATTCTTTATTTGTATAAGGCACCTTTCTTAAACCAAGACACCTGTACAGTATTACATAAAACAATAAATAGTTAAAACAACATTAAAATAAAAAGAAATCATTAAAAGCATTACTAAAAAGGTAGGTTTTCAAAGCTCCTTTAAAGCTTTGGACATTCGGGCACAATGTGCAGATTATTCATGCAGCTACAATTTTCCAAGTCTGCCACTCTGTGACACAATACAATGATAATTCTCCCTTCCTCTTTAAGACCCCAACAGTTGTACCAGGCAACTGAAATCTATCCTACCATGAAAATTTCTGGTGGTTCTGGATAATGTAACATGACTTCATTAAAAAGCTGACACCCGCTAAACCACGAGGCCTACAAGAGGTAATAAAACTATGTGTTTGGGAATGGGTGGGGAGAGAAAAGAAAGAGGACTTTGCACTCACTAATGCCCAAATTGTGGTAGCTCCCACTACCTTGACAAGACCTCCTGACAGTACCAGGGACTGTCATACTTTTGCTTGTGCCTGTTGAGTCTGCATTTTGGAAAACCCTGATTCTCAGGGCAGGACAGTGGTGAGATGAAGCTGAAATGCAGCAGGGGCCCAGTGTTCCTATAGGGCCTACCTGTGGTACACATCTATGTGAGAAGGCCACAGGACTGATACTTGCCTCAGGGTACTGGCTGTGCTATGGAGATGAGTACATCTCCTGCTTTCAGGTTCACAAGTGCTTTTTGTTTGTTACACAATACATGTTATCTATTGGGTTTTGTTCAGGACTATGTGCCTTATGGGTAGAATTACAATGTTATGGAGGGCTCTGAGGGGAAGGGTCCCATTTTGAAATACCATTATTGTGCTAATGGGGTTGGGGCGGGGAGAGAGAGACACTGCTGGTACGATACTTTCATAGCAGATTTTTCAACTGCTAGGTGGTTCAGGGCTTTCTCCTCTGGTACCCCCTCTACCCCACAAATATCTATTTCTGGAATCCCCATGTGGACAAAGGGTTCCCCTAGAGACCAAGGCTGGGTGTGGACAGTGGGTGAGGGTAATATGAAGCCCATGCAGAATAAGTTAAAGCAACAGAAGCTCACCGTTCCAGAGCCCTAGTTCCCAAACTTCCCGAAAACACTGGTGGCATTGGTCTTTCAAAGGGCACCAGAGGGGGCTAAGTGGACTCCTTAAATAACAGGGTATATAAGCCATACATTCCCCACTGCAGCCCTGCAGAATCCACCATCAGACACCTCATTATTCCATAGAAGTAGAAGGGAGGGAAGTGGGAGGGATTACTGGTGGGAATCAAACTAAAATTACTGCAGGCACAGGGATCCATCATCTCCCCTCTCACCTACTCTGTCTTGACACTGTGAGCACTGGTATAAGGATAGGTAAGAAAAGTGAGGGTAAATGAGGACTAGCCTCAACCCTGCATAGACAGGTTCAGGGATACGTTGGAATACTGGGTCAGGTACTAGTCCAGTACGTGTCTCACTATGTGTGAGGGGGCCCTCCTAGTGAATATGGAAGTATGGAATTTAAAGGTTTTGGGTAGAGTAAACATGGGTCATTGATATTAAATTGTGATTATGGAGGGGGGGAAAGGATAAGGAAGGGGAGGGATTATTGATACTTGTATTTGTTGAAGATTTTACTAGTTGGCCTGTAGGCTGGGGTTTATGTGGGTGTTATGCTAACAGTATTATTCGTATATCCTTAGAGACAAGGAAATATTGCACCACTGTTTGCACATGGATGCTTTGGGTTACCAGAGTTACTAGGCTAGGGCTATGCTAGGGAGCCACTGTAAAAAGGGGTGACCAAATCCAATTTAGTTCCTGCCCTACCCACGAGATACATGCATGGAACATCCACAGCCTAAACTTCCCAGTAAAAGGAAAGTCATTTCCCACCTAAAAAAGGCTCAAGGCAAAGGAAGCATTCCTTCAGGAGAGACGTCTGTTGGGCCTTGAGGCATGTAAGCTGAAACAGGACTGGGTGGGCACAGAGGCTTACAGATTGGACACTGTTAAGAAAAGGAGGGTATCATCAATAATTTCACATAAAGCCCTCCCATGGCAAATAGAAGTCACAAAAAAATGATAAGGAATGTGGCTCCTGATCTGTGTCTCCACGACAGAAAGTTCACTGATCCTCGGCTCCTTATATAGGGCTTTTCTGGATGACCACATTTTTTTTTTTTTAACAATAACTTTCAACCTGTGGATTGGGGAACTTTAATATCCCACCTAATGATAACCAAAGGTGATTTAATATTGCTTTTGAGCCCCAACAGAAAAGCTGACCACCCAGAACCCCATGTATGGGCCAGCACAGCCCTTAAAAGGGATCATGCAGGAGCACACCCTCACTGACACCTGTAGACTAATGAACCTCAACAAAAAAGACTATAGTTGCTTTTCAGCCCCCTGCTCCACAGCAAGTCATATTCATCTTTGGCATATGTTCCCCCGGCCATGCAGTGCTCAGTTAGCTCCATGATTATTTTGGACCATGCCCTGACATCCCTGTAACTGGTCTGGGGCCCTACCACTCCTAGGTCTTCCTCATGAAAGTTAGACCCCTTACTGCTGTAAGATGAGAAATGCATCTTGTGGTTTGGGCATTAGAGGAGGCAGAAGTATACTTCAAGCTAAAGGGGATAGTCAGCACTAAGAACCTCACACCCAAGTGTGGGGCTGTTCCTAATTTGTACTTTATGTGCAAAAATATATATTTTTTTCTTCATGTAAGCCCCCAATGGGGCTTACTTTTAACTCCTGACATCATCTAGGACTGGCCACTGGTGGATGGCCTGGATGGGTGTAGGAACCATAAAAGGGGAATTTGGCATGAATTAGGTCTATGAGAGGGACTGGGGCTAAGGAACAGGGTGGGGTGATTGACCCCCCCAGCCCACTGCATTTGCAATAGTCAGCACCAAGGAGAAGAGTATGGAACATCCCAAGAGGTGCCTGTTTAGAGTGGCTGTGATAGAGCAGCCCGGGAGAGAAGGAGATGTACTGCCACAGAGGGAGAAGGATTCATGGGAAGTGGTGAGAGCCTGTCCCATCCTGACATGGCAGTGGTGAGAGCCTGCCTCACCCCTCTTTGAGAGTAGGCACCTGGTAAAAGAACTGAAGGGTGCAGCAGGTGGGAACAGACAGATAGCGTGGAGAGCTCAGGGGTAAGTCTCTGCAAGCAGCTCATGAAAGGGTAGTCTCTGCCGTGTGTTCGGGGTACCAACTTTGGTTGCCACTATTGTGTGCCCAGTGGCAGAGAGGGAGAGTAGAAGCTGATTCAGCAGAGAGAGTGGGCCAGAAAGTGACACTGCAAGTGCTAACTGTGGCGGTTCGCACCTTGTGAAAGCCAGTCCAAAGCTACGGCTGAAGTTTTTTGGGTTCCTGCGTGCAGTTCCAGCAACATGGGACCTTCATTTACCAGTGACCAAGTTGTGCAGGAGGGGAAGAGAAGTGGGAAGTTGAAACTGCTAGAGGATGCATTTTATTTTGGATTGGTCATTGGACGTTTTTAGTAGTTTGCTCTTGAATGTTGTTTAACTCTGCTTCTGCCCATAGCTGCAGCACCCCACAATTTGGGCACCTGCAAGGAGGAAAACCAAGACCCAGGTAATGCAGCCATCTGGGTGGTTTCTGCTGTGTGTGGTCACCCCCTCCCCACAGACATACCACCATACCCCTAGACATCGGGAGCAGGGCCTACAATGTGGGGGCTCATCCAGGATGCTGTTTTGGGGTGCCTGTGTTTGCCTGGATGGTTATTGGGTGCTGCAGCAAGGTAACTGGGTGTGAGATGGGACTGGATTTTGTATTGCCATCCTGCCACTTTGTGACTTGTGGAAACTCGCGCCTTTGGGGAGTGGTGCCTGGGAGTCTGGCAGGTGGAGAGCTCAGCAACAGCAATGTGAGGATATGCTAGTGCCCTTAGAAGGTTGTGATTGGCTGCAAAGACTGGTTACTGGGGAGAGAACTGTGAGACAGGTCAGAGGTTACTGGAGAAGTGCTTGTAGAGACCCGAGAGGGAGATGAGCCGAAAACTGCGCACCTTGTGTGGTGAAGAAAAGAGAAGAACCTGTAAAAATTGCTTGAACTGATGCTAAAAGATGGCACATTTACCAGCGACGTCATCGAAGGAGGTGACCATCCCCGCCACCATGCTCCAGTAGTTTTGGGGGACGGTGCAGGGACTGACTACCAAAGATCAGTGCGTCATTTGCAGCTATAAAGGCCCAGGGGTTATGGAACTGCCGGTATGCTGCTAAGTCCTCTGATGCTTTGCTGCCCTACATGCCATCATGGGATTGGCTTGGACTGTTCAACCTGCACAGTTCTGATACCAACAGCACAGAGGTCTGGGAATAAGTGCAGCTGGAGCCCAGTCCTGTAGTCCCCCCAGAGAGGGGTGCTAGTCGTCTGCCCAGCCTTTCTCTGGCCCTGAGTTCTAAACCTCCTGTTGGCAGAGGGAGAGGCTGTGGATGTGGGGACAAGTCATTGGAAGAGCTGCTGCCTGTGGATCCTGGTATTGTATCAAAGGAGCAATCTAAAAAATGCACCCATAAAGTGACAGAGCAGCTCAATATTGAGATAGCGAAGGTGATGGAAGAAGGAGGGAGCAGCTCAGGGATGGACCCATGGGATGAAGAAAAGGACCTTTGAGCCATTATGGCCAGCCTAAGTGACAAGCTGACATTCGACAACCAAATTTTAGAGAGCGACATACCTAAGTCATATGTGCCACCTATGTTCCAGTTCCCTGATTAGGCTCCCACCCTGCTAGAGGCATGCTGCCAACGTAGGGAGAAATCGGACAAGCTTAGGCCCACTAATCCTAAGGTTCTTACCTACCATACTGGAGTGTGGCTACCAGATGGACAGGCTCCTCGGACCAGTGTATGTGCCATCTCACACTGGTCACAGGCTGAGACATTCATCAGGTGTCAACTCCACAAGGAATATCCTGGACACTGTTATCCCTATCTTTCTGAACATATTTGGGACATAATTGAAGAACACCATGCTGACTGGGTTTTCCATGCAATGCTGGACAAAGTGTACACCAAGTGATGGATTTGCCCCTTTAGTACTGCAGTACAGCTTCAAGAGGCCCAATGTCATGTGCGTGCTATGTGTCATGTGCACGCCTACTCCGGAGTTACCTTGTTCAAAACTTTTGCTGTCATCCAGGACATAGATGGGAAGTGCACCAAATTTTATGTGATCAGCCAGGACTCATTTGGACAAGAGGTGACCAAGCCAGACCCCCAGTTTTACTGTGCCTGCAAAGGTGGCAAGTCAAGTCATAAGTCCAGCTCTTAATTAAAATCCCCAAGGACATGCAGGACTGAGCACTGAACTTTTGGAAAGCCCCCTGTATCAACACTGAGTAAAGACTTCCGGGCCCATTGGAGATTTGGTGAGACCAACTCTTTTTGTTCATCAAGTAATGTTCAAATGTTCTTGTTGTCTGTTTCCTAGTTATTAGGGTGAGTCTCGCAGACTGAACTAAAGGGGCAAATGCTGTTAGCTCTCAGCAGCCATTGACTGTACCTTAGGACTGTCCTGTGGCCTTTTGTTATCAGAAACTGAGCACCCCAGTGCTGCTATATCAAAGCATTGCGGGGGATGTGTTAGTATGTGTGTATGTGCTGGAGAGAGTGCCTGTGTTAGTAGTAAGTGTGTATCTGCTAGTGTGAGTGCCTGTGTTAGTATGGGTGCGTGTGTCAGTGCATGGGTGTGAACGCAAAGGGAATTTTCATCATTCCTGCAGCCTGTTTCTCTAACTGTTTCTGTTCTTTAAGAGAAATAAAAAAATGATTGGAAGCATTTCCTGCACCCATGTTGGTGCTGCAGGCTGTTGTTTGTGTGTTTAATATCCATTGTGAACTATGTGGGAGCAGTTTCTCCTCTAATTAATTATTCTGGTGAGAGCAGCATGGGGCAGTTAAGTGGGTTTGGGCATGAGAGAGCTGGGGTTGGGCCACCATCACTGTAGTTTAGGCAAGTTCTTCCAAGGGCTCAGTGGGTGGGTCACCAGGTCCCCGGGGTAGTCTAGGTTTAGGGACAGTGAGAGTGGGCTTGGGTGGTGCAAGTTTGGCTTTAGAGGTTCCACTGTTACAATGGTGATGCCAGCAGTGCTGGGTGGCACCTGGGGGGAGAGTGTGCACATCTCCTGCGGTTGCATGCCGTGTAACTGGGGCGAGCGCTCACCGGGGTGAGCGTTTATGTGGGAAGAGAGTGTAAGCCCCCCATGGGGCTTACTAGCATCAGAGGGGTTATCTCCTGACATACTCTGGGACTGCCCACTGGAGGGTGGCCTGGATGGGCATGGGAGCCTTGAAGGAGAACTGCCTTGAACCTGTAAGCCATTTTCCCCAGCAGAAGCTGATTTTTAAATGCTGGTTCCAGTCCTGTACTGTTCCATCTCTAGAGGCTTTTTAATTATCTGAGTGGGCATTTCTGATTTACGCACTGCAAGTAAGAACCATTTTAGAACTGTGTGATGTAGTTTATGTCCCTTTCTCAGATCTTCCATTGTTGCTACAATGCATCCATGTTCATAGAACTATGTGGCTCAGAGGGGCATAAACTACATCATACAGTTCTAAAATGGCACTGAACACAGATTGTACATTAAAACATATTCTCTGGGATAACTAAAAAGCCTTTACAGATGGAACAATGACAGAATTAGAACTAGTATTTAAAAAAACAGCTTGTACTGGGCAACATGACTTACAGGTTCAGTGCAGTTCTCATTTAAAAGGCGGATTTGGGTGAGAATCGAAGAGCCCAGTCTATGAGAGGGACTGGGTCCCAGGGACAGGGTGGGGTGATTGCACCCTGGCCCACCACATTTCCAACAGTCAGCACTGAGGAGAAGTGTATGGAGAATCCCGTGAGGTCCCTGTTTAGAGTGGTCACGATAGAGAAGCCTGGGAGAGAGAGAGAGAAGGAGGTGTAATGCCACAGAGGGAGAAGGGTTTGTGGGCAGTGGTGAGAGCCTGTCCTATCCCTGCATGGCAGTGGTGAGAGCCCACCTTGCCCCTCTTTGAGATCAGGTGACCGGTAAAAGGACTGAATGGTGGAGCAGGTGGGAATGGTCAGATAGCGTAGCGAGCCCGGGTGTAAGTCTCTGCAAGCAGCTCGCAAAAGGGTAGTCTCTGCTGTGTGTTCAGGGTACCCACTTTGGTCATTCGCTATTGAGTGCCTAGTGGCAGAGAGAGAGTAGAAGCTGATTTAGCAGAGAGAGTAGGCCGAAAAGTGGCATCACGCGTGCTGACTGTGGAGATTCGCACCCCGTGAAAGCCAGTCCAAAGACACGGCTGATGTTTTTGGGGTTCACTCGTGCAGTTCCGGCAACATGGGACCTTTGTTTACCAGTAACCAAGTTGTGCAGGAGGAGAAGAGAAATGGGAAGTTTAAGTTGCTAGAGGATGCATTTAGGCCTGATTAGGCCTCAGGACATGTTGCCAGCAGCTTTTGGGAAGCCTAATTCAGCTTTGTGAAATAGTCATAGGAAGAGCTCCATGATCACCTGTAACCTGCTGGATGAGGTATTGGTGTGCCTAGAAAGTAACTGTTGCCTCATGTAACCCCCACAATCCATGGAGTGACCATTGTTCTGCAATTTTTACAATTAAATGAAGTTTTATGAACTTTTATTTCGGGTTGGGCATTGGACTTTTTTAGTGTTCTGCTCTTAAATGTTGTTTAACCTTGTTTCCTCCCATAGTTGCAGCACCCCACAATTTAGGCACTCCCAAAGAAGAAAACCAGGACCCATATAACGAAGCCATCTGGGTGGTTTCTGCTGTGTGTGGTCACCCCCTCCCCATGGATATACCACCATACCCCTAGACATAGGGGAGGAGGGGCCTACATTTGCTTACTTTTTTTGTCAGTATATTAGGGCTTCCCAGATGACATTTTCTTAAACTACAAACCCCAGACTCTCCTGCAGCTCACTTCAGAGTGGGATGCTGAAGTGAAAGACTCAGCAGTCTGCAGTGCATAATAGAGCTGTTATAAGCTTCAGTCTTTTGTTTGCTGGTCCTGCTGTCCTCCTGGGACTAAGTACAGTCACCACTTAGCTTTAGGAGAACAGCAGGACCAGGAAATAAAACATCAGAGCTTATAAAAACTCCAACGTGCACTGCAGGCTATTGAAACTCTCACTACTGTATCCCTGCTCTGATGTGAAATGCAGGAGAGTCTGGGATTTGTAATTTAAGAAAATGTCAGCTGGGAAGCCAGCAGAATTAGCCTGATACAATATACTATATTACAGTAACCAGTAAGTAAAAAAAAATGTTTTAGCATACAAAGTGTAAATTGGGACTAACCCTTTTTTTGTAATTAAATTTTATTTAAGAATTTTTCAACATTAGAAAATCCAACAGTACAGCTATACATAAAATAAGAGATAATACTACACTGTTACTACAGCATTGTCTTAACCAAACTGGAAGAAAGGAAAACAAAAAAGTGCGTGTGTGGAGGCAGGCAATCCAGGGGACAAACCATGATTCCATTTAGATTAACCATATCTATTTTTCATATACAGGTCTTGGGGGAGTGGGAATCAAGAAGTACCGTTCACCAATAACGCATCCTATTTAGTTACCTAATGTTTAATCCAGACCATCAACTGGGTCTAAGAGGAGAGAGCAAGATAGTCCAGCCAGACCCACTGCTTACCTAATAAGAGGTGCTTTATGTACCAACCTGAACAGGATACCCATGCATGAAATTTTATATCTTTTTTTTGAAATCTCTATTTATGAAATCCATCTCTACAGGCTCTGCATCCTCGGTAGCACCCATGAAGTCTGCCCCCGCTTCAGCCATCCTACCTGAGTCCTCTGGTCTACTCCCATGGAGCCACAGTTCTTCCACACGGATGGGGACAAGATGGGGTGGACTTACACCCCGAACAATTCTGGTTTCATCAGGGACCACAGGACCAGGCAGGTGGGAGCAATTAGGGGTCTGCTTTGGTGCTCCATCTTTCCGGATCCTGCAAAGTGATTTTCTCTTATTCTTGGGGGAGTGGCACGTACCCAGGTGCCATGGCATCACCGACGACTTCGCCACTCTTCATCCCCTAGACTTCAGCTCTACACTTGCCATGCCTCTGACTTCCACCAGAGGCCAGTCAAGCATGAACCTGCCTCCCTCCCAGGAGAGGAGAGCTGTCCTTCGGACACTCAATCCTCTTCCTCCCCAGCAGACCCCCAATGGCCTGGGCTCATTCCCGAACCCGGGTTGCCAGCATGGCACAAGGTTTTGGTGTCCAGCACCTCAACCATCAGTGCCACTGGGCCGGCTGAAGTTTCATATTTTGCTCTGGTGACTGCAGTAATCACACAATACTGGCTAACCTCTACACCCCGCTCAGAGGAATTATGGTGGAATGCCAAAGGATTCAAGATATGGAAAATATAACTGCACAGCTTAGATTACAAACAGCCATTTAAAAACTGACGGCTTCCCTTTTTTCACTGCCAAGCTAAGGAGGGGAAAAATTACTAGCCCCTTTTTTTTGCACACAAAGTACAAATTGAGACTTGTTGACTGTTCCCCTTTAATAACATGGGGGTAGCATCCCAAGAAACCCTACGAAATGCCTTTATGTATTTATTTGAAAATTGGCAGCCAGGAAAGGCACACTGAGCAAAGGCTCATTCCAGGTGTGACCCAGGGAAAGGGAACACAATAAAGCATAGTAAGTAAGAAAGGCTTTATTTATATATTGGCACCCAATCCCGGTGGCTCTGGGCACCATTACAGATAAAACAAGGTTAAGGCAGTAAAACAATACAATCTCGTCACTTAAATCAACAACTAAAAAATCAGGTTTAAAAACTGTCAGAAAAGGCCTTATTAAAAAGGTACGTCTTCAGGCCCTCTTTAAATGCCTCCACCATTGGGGCCTCCCTCAAGGATTTTGGAAGTGAGTTCTAGAGGGCTGGGCTGGCCACCTCAAAGGAGCAACCCTCAGAACCTCCAGCAGGCCCTTGGTGAAGGAACAGAAGGAGCGTACCGGGGTGGCTGGAGTAAGGAGGTCAGACAGATAACCAGGGCCCAAGCCATATAGGGTCATAAAGGTGAGCAAGCCCATGTTGAAGATGATCCTCTGCCTGACAGGCAGCCAGTGCGATCATGCAGGACCGAGGTCACATGGCAAGACCTTGGAAGGCCCACCAGCAGTCTGGCCTCTGTCTTCTGCACTTGCTGCAGTCGGCGGAGGATTCTTCCATTGATCCCAAAGTACAGAGCGTTACAGTAGTTCAACCTGGAAGTCACAAAGGCATGTACCAGTGATAGCAAGTCTTCTGGCAGAATCAGGGGTTTAATTTGGGCAACATTTCTTAGATGGTAGAACCCACTTTTGACAACCAACAACACATGGGCTTCCACGGTCAGCCTGTCGTCAAGGATGACACCTTAATTTTTTACCTTGGGGGAAGCCATCAATGGAGTGAACCCCAGGACCAACCTGGTTACCACTCTAGAGGCATCCTTTCCAGTGTCAAACAATGACCCAGATGCCCTCGTGGTAACCTATAATACGGCTATCTAGGCGGTCCTGAATGTCATTGCTCCTGTCCATGTTCACCCTCTCTCCCTTCACCCTCAGTCCCCATGGTTTGATGGGACCTTGAGGGAGATGCGGCGACTAGGTCGAAGGTTAGAGTGTTGCTGGCGGAGATCCTTCCTTGATGCTGACCACCTTAGATTGATGGAGCATTACCAAGCCTATCAATCTGCAATCACCCGTAAGAAGGCAATGTTCCTGTCCGGGGAGATTGCGGCTGCTCAGAATCGACCAGCTCAGCTCTTTCGCACTGTGGACAGGCTGTGCAACCCAGCCTGTCTACACATCCAAAGGGCCTTTTTGCAAAGAGAGTGCGATGAACTTTCTAGATTCTTTGCAACTAAAGTGGCCGACATTAGGGTGGTGCTCCAACCAGCACACTCTAAGGGTGTTGCTTTGGATCAGTGTGAGGCTGCTCCTCCTCAGTTTTCCTGTAGTGCCTTCGATTGATCGAAATTCATGGATATCATGCGGATTGTCCAGAGTGCACGCCCTATGTGCTGTAGTTTGGATCCAGGACCAACTTCCCTGATTTTGGGTTGTATTGATTCTATCGGTCCCGTCCTAGCATGGATAGTCTGGTACTCTTTGGAAACAGGTGAGTTTACGAGTTCCCTGAAGGAGGCGGTGGTAACACCCTTCCTGAAGAAAGCTTCTTTGGACCCTGACTGCCATGCAAACAACAGACCAATCTCTAACCTTCCCTTTTTAGGGAAGGTGATTGAGAAGGTAGTGGCCATGCAGCTGGAGAACCATTTGACCATCAATGATATCTATGAAACCCTCCAGTCCAGTTTTTAAAAGAAGCATAGTACTGAGACAGCGCTGGTTTGGGTGCTCAATGATCTCCTGATGGCTAGGGGTTGGAAGAACCATTGAATTCTGGTTCTTCTAGATCTCTCATCAGCCTTTGACAATGTGGACCATAGGGTTCTATTTGAGCATCTGAGGTTCATCTGTGGACTATCGGATGTAGTCCTCAGGTGGTTTGCATCTTACCTCACTGGAAGAACGCAGAGAGTGGTATCTGGGGTTTATTCCTTGGACCCAGTTTCTCTGTCTTGTGGGATTCTTCAGGGCTCTGTGTTGTCCCCCATGTTGTTCACAGTGTATATGCTGCCCCTTGGAGACATTGTAAGAAGGTATGGGCTGGGGTTTCACTGCTCTGCTTATGATACCCAGCTCTACCTTTCTTTTGCAACAGATCAGGATGGAGCTTTCTTGGTCTTTAATAACTGCCTCAATGAAATCCAGGAGTGGATGGATTTGAGTTGCTTGAAGTTGAACTCGGAAAAGACAGAGGTGTTGGTAGTGGATCTGGTGCATCGGATAGGGGGGCCCGGAGCTGGTTCACCCTCTGGACTTTATCTCAGTGGTGTTTCACTCCCAACCTCTGAACTAGTGTGTAACCTGGGGGTAATGTTTGACGGCCAGGCTCAATCACTAGCACCTCCGTGTTGTTGGGGTTCAGCCTCAGTCAGTTAGAGGACATCCAGTCCTGAATCTCGGTCAGACATTTATTTAGTACTTCAACAGAACCTTGAGCTTCAGGGGCCAATAACGTATACAGCTGGGTATCATCTGTGTAGCACTGGAAACCCAGACTGTACTGTCTAATGAGCTCTCCTAGGGGCAGCATGTACACTATGAACAGCATCAGAGAAAAGATTGAGCCTTGAGGCATTCCACACGACAGGGGCTTCAAGGAGGAGGAGAAATTCCCCATCACCAGTTGTTGCCTTCTGTCAGACAGATAGGACTCAAACCATTAAATGACAGTTCTGGTGAGTCCACCATACACTCTAAGGTGATCCAGTAGCATGAAGTGGTCCATGGTGTCAAACACTGATGAGAGATCGAGGAGGATGAGAATTCACCATTCTTCTCTATCCCTCACCCTAAGGAGGTCATTTTGCACCGAACTAGTGCCATCTCTGTGCAATGCCTAGCTCTGAAACCAGACTGGAAAGGCTCATAGATGTCAAAGGCTGTGAGGTGTGCCTTGAGCTGTAGAGCCACTACTTTCTCAACAACCTTCCCTAAGAGTGGGTGGTTGGAGATAGGTCTATAAATTGCCAGGACGTCAGGAACGAATGATGGTTTCTTCAGAAGAGACTTCACTAATGCCTCCTTCAAAGCATCAGGGAAGCACCCCTCGGAGACACTGGACTATCCTGGCAAACACTGGACCAATGGCCTCGGCTCCTCCCACTAGGAGACAGGTCAGACCAGGGTCCAGTTCACAGCACATGGGACGCAGTTTTGAAATCACCCCAAAGACCTGAGCCACCTCTATCAGTCGAAACTCCCTGCAGGCAATAGGAGTGCCTTTACTTGGACCAGGTCAACCACTGCAGGACAAATTTTGTCCCATTTGGGGAGATACCTGCCCAAATGGAGACACCCTGTCTAAGAAGAACAGAACAAACTCTTCACACAACGTGACTGAAAATGCTCTTTTTGGCTGTAGACAGACTGGATGCAGCAGTTTGTCCACAGTCCAAAATAGCTGAGCTGGTCTGTTCTCCCCAGCAACAATCACCCTGGACAGGAACTCTGCCTTCTTATGGTTGATTTCCCCCCTGATAATCATTATAATGATTTCTCAGGGCCAGTCTATCCTCCATGGACTGGGTCTTCAGCCAACAACACTCCAGCTTCCAACCCTTAGTATTCATCTCGTTGAGAGTACCTTCAAACCATGGGGGTCTCAAGCAAGAAAATATGGCTTAGTGCAATGGCATTGAGTACCTCGGTAATGGCCTCATTATAGGCCATCACTGCCTCACCCATGCCAATCGCACATGCAGCACTCACACCAGAAAAGTCTACTGCCACCAAGAGTCCCTGGGGACAATCCCCTTAAAGGGCGGCAGTGTACCATTTCAACAGGGGAGGGACTATCGGGGGGGGAGGCCCAAACTGGAACGTCACCATGCAGTGATTGGACCAAATGACCAGATCAATCTTGATGTCAATCGCACCAAGCCCCAGTAAGAATGCAAAGTCCAAGGTGTGGCCGTGCTAGTGGATCGCAGAGGTAATTACCTGTGTCAGGCCCAGAGATGCCATTGTCTGGAGGAGGTCGAAACTGAAAGTGAGGATTTGTCATTGATCCAAGCATTGAAATTGTCCCAGAATTAACCATCTAGGGGATTCCAACACCCTGTCAGCGACAAAGTCTGCTACCTGCTGCAGGAAATCTCCTCCCTAACCCAGAGGGTGATAAATGAGGAGAATCCTGCAACCTGCACCTGGACCCCCATGCACTGCCACACATTCAAACGATGAGGTAGAACCCACTGGGTGCATGAAAAAGTCCAGGTTGGATCTAAAGCAGATGGCCACTCCCCCACCCCTGTGTTCCCTCCTTGGGCAGTACACCACTGAGTACCTGGCACATACACAGTAGTAATGAAACATTACAAAATAAAGTGCAAACAGAGTACAATTCAACTAGCTACAAGTGCAAATAACAATAACATGACAGAAGTGGTGCTGTGAGCAACACCAATGCCCAATTTAAGTGACGAAAGCAGGTTGGAATTATTCAGTGCAGTGGTTGTAGGGACAATGACCCATAACAGTGATAATGAGGGGGTCCACAGCAGGGGTGAGAAGGGCACCAAGGGGGAAGGTCAGGTAGGGGCAGACAAGAGCAAGAGGGGGCAGGAAGGACTAGTGTAAAGACAACTGTAATGTAGGAAAAAAGTTATTTGAGCAACAGATGGAGGGCAAGGAGAGCCGAGCTTAGAAGTTGGAGGTTCCCCTTCCAAGCACTGGAAAACAACCACAAAAATGGGATGGCAGCATTCGCGGCTGACTTAACATCCCTCATGGGTCTGCACTTCCAGATTAACATCTATAAACCTGCTAATTGGTACCTGCCCTGTAACATCTTAAACAAAAATACTGAGAAGGGGAAGGGGAATCAGACAAGGTCCTGGAGTACAGTTGCACAGAGACCAGGCAGAAAAGCATGTTATAGCCCAGAGAGAGACATTGCAGAAAAGTACATACCAGTGTGACTGAAGTCAATGAGGTTATGAAGGCACTTTACTCCTCCCTCTATTCTCCTCTTCTCCCCCCCCCAAGCAGGGCAGCAATTGGTTCATTCTTGGACCCACTACATAACAATCAACAAATTAGAGTAGAAGCAAACAGCTCTGCTAGAGGCCATCATCATGCTGCAGGAAGTGGAGACGGCCCTGAGGGACATGAACCCCCATAAGCTGTGGGAGGGAGCAGTTTGCCAATGGACTTTTACCAAGCCAGGGGGGCAAGCTGCAGAACCCAATGTGTAGCAAACACTTTTGCAATCCGTAGACACAGCTTACAAAAATCTATTCTAGTACAATATTTTAACTAAATTGGTCTCAGTAGTACATGAAATACAATCCATTTTTAAATAGCATCTCTCACAGACATTTCTTAATATGCCTTACAATTGGAGAATGCTGCAGAAACATCAAAATACAAAAAATGTGACAACACAAGAGCGAGTAATAAAGGGAACAATGACTGTGGATGTGGCTATCAGTAAGTAATACTCATTGCTACCAGTTGTGATGCAGGCCAGGGTGAGCGAGAGAATATAAAAAGCAGCTGGCAGTGCTGTAATCAATGAACAAAGCAATGCAATGCTGCAAGGAGCCCTAGAACAGCAAGCTTCAGAAACTGGGAGCATAGGCCCATAAACCAGGAAACGGAGAGGGGTTTTGAGGCAAGATTTGAAGATGGACGGGGACTCAGTGAGAGGGAGGGAGTGAGTGAATAAGTAAATAAGTAAGTAAGTTTTATATAGCTAGAAACAGTATCCCCAAACTTTGCTATATAACCTATTGGGAATTAGCAGCCATTAGGCATGCATGGATAAGATAAATGAGACCAAGGAAGGTTAATTAAAGATCAGGGGGATTAGGCACTGAGAACTGCATAGTATTGCAATAGTATCTGTGTATCTATAATGTTTTGCAGTTTTACATATGCACTTGTGTGCTGTACTGTTCCAAGGGCCCCTCCCCCCAAGCATTAAATAGAGTATCTCATGGGACTATCCAATAATCTGTCTCATGCCAACATCGGTTAACAGAATTGGGGGGGGGTAGAATGAAAGTTCAGACAAGAGGTTAAGTGAGATCTGTTTCAAGCATACATTTGGGTGCTACCATTGAGAAATCTTATGTCATACCTACTATTACTGTGGGCTACGTGGGACTGTACCTGCCTGCTTCAGTATGTGGGACTTTCCTTCATTATTCTCAAATTGCCTGTACAAATCTGGTTCCCTGTGCGCTGTTTTTGGCTGCTTGTGAATAAG
This sequence comes from Neoceratodus forsteri, assembly GCA_016271365.2. Classification (NCBI taxonomy): domain Eukaryota; kingdom Metazoa; phylum Chordata; order Ceratodontiformes; family Ceratodontidae; genus Neoceratodus; species Neoceratodus forsteri. Next base: position 785,958,083 of record CM028133.1, read on the forward strand.
GGGCTCGGCGGCAAGCTAAGTGGCCAATCAGCTGCAAGAAGGGGCCGGGCTGGTCCATTTAAAAGCTTACACCAGCCCGAGGCGCGAGTGTGAGTGGCTGCAGAAAAAGTGTTTGACTGCTGAATCTCAAAAAGGTTTGTTTTCATATTTTAAAAGTTTAAAATGGGGTTATTTAATGCTCAAGTTGTTTGCTTAATATCTGTTTTAGTTTTAGTTGATCAGGGGTTATTCTTGATTCCCTGTAGTAAGGATTCCCCCACAAGACAAGATGGGCAAATTACTGATTTTACTTGGTCAAATGTCCTGTTAAACTCTGTTTATAAAATCCTGGAAAGTATAAGATTACTTACTTGAAACCATGAAGAAAGTAGCACTCTGGAGGTTTGGGGAATATATTGCCCCTGTGATTAACATAAATGTAATTTTGACTTCTTGGGCCACATATTTCTGCTGCTGCTAATCAGAAATTAGGTGCGTTATTTAAGCTACAACATTCTTTAACTACACCAACTAGAATAGCAATCGCACAAAGCATTATGTTACCAACTCTGAATTATAATTCTTTTTTATTTACTGATTTATTAAAGAAGGACTTACTTACACTGACTACCACATTTCACAGTATTTGTAGATTTGTCTATAAACTACCTTTTCGTACTCATCACTGCCTCCATTATCAGATAACAGGTTGGTTGCTGCCCGGTCAGAACTCGTTTTACAAACTGAACTGTTTGTCGGACGTTTTGAGGCAACAAAACCATTCTCCATTATTTTCTATGTACTAAGGTGAAACTTACACTGCAGTGAAATCAATGCTTTTATCATCCCTAAAACAAAAACTAAGATGGGAGATTCTGCCTTTTCAATTAATGCAGCAAAATCCTGGAACGATCTTCCTATGACTATTCAGAGTGGCTGCAGCCATAATCTTTTTAAAAAACCCTAACGAAAGTATTTGTTTGATCAATTAGAATGTACTTGTTACTCTTAAATGTATGTGCTTATTTATTTATTCATTGTTGAGTATTGCACTTTGTTATTGTTTATCTCTATCTGTCTTGTTTTGGATCGCACTTGAAAAACGGCCTTTGGCTCATTGTGTTTACCAGGTTAACAAAAAGTTCAAATAAATAAATAAATTACAATGTCTATGAACCTTTCAGTCTCCACATGAGGAGGATCCCTTCTTGGCCGCTAACACTGTCTGACCCTCTATACAAGGAATCAGAACCATTACCTCTGTAAAAGATGGAAAGATGAGCAGCGACCAACAACCTAAGGGTTAAGTTTAAAACAAATTGTTGGACTAAGATCATAGGGAACTGGGGTCTATGCCTATGTTCCATGCAAAATGTGTTCTTGTTTAAGTGCTGTATGTATATAAAAGGGACAGAATGGAACTTTCTGCATGCCAGCATGCAAGAATGCTAACTGGGAAACAGGGCCCAGGGCCTTCACAAAGCTAGCAGTATGGAGCGCTCAGATTTGGAGCTCAGGAGCGAGAAATGAAGGCAGGAGTCACCCTGCCATGCTACTACTCTAAGATGTCCTGATACTGTAAGCAATATTTTCACTTTATGTTTTCCATTTTTGTGTTGATTGCCATAATATTATACTTTAAAAAAAATATGCCTGATAATGTTTTTTAGTTACTTAGTATTTTTTTATTACAGGCCCTTTTAGGTGCACCGAGTGTGGTGCAAGTATAAATAAAAGAATAGCAAAAACCACAAATAATACTTACAAAACACAGATAACCATTTACAGTACACAGTAGCAGGAAAACAGACCAGGTAGCCAACTGAAAGAGTTATTCTGGGTTGGGAACACCTGCCTCCAAAAGAAGCCCCATCGCCAACATTTCCAAAACTGATACTGAAGGGTCAGTTCTAATCTCCAGTGAAAGAGCATTCCAAACCACAGGAGCAGTTACTGAGAATACCCTATCTCCTGCTGACTTCTGGTAGGAAGGATCCTAAGCAGGCCCTTCTCAGATATTCTGGTCCCTCTGGGGCATACGGTGGGTGAGGAATTAGTGGAACTGGGGGAGTCCCAGTTCACGTGGGACTTTAGACAGCTTAATAACAAAACCTTGAAACTACTTCACTGCCAATCACCCAGAGCCTGCATATAATAGGTGATACAATCTGACCTTCAGTCCGCACAGAGGTCAGGAGCCTCGTTCTGGCATTCGGGACTAGCTTCAGGCAGCAAAGTTTACCCCCATATAAGTAATTGTAGAGCGCATTACAGTAATATAATCGAGACAAAACAAAGGTTTATACCAAGGTATGGTCCAAGCCAACTAAATAGGACGTGCTTAAGCGGGACGGCCACTTAAGCAGGACGCACCTGTGGGAATGGATTTGTCTCTGTGATTAACATAGTGTCCCTAGTTTGCTTAAACGGGACACTAGTAATCACCTATGCCACTTCAGAGAGAAGTCTGAGAGCAGATTTTGTTGATTGCAGCCAATTACCTGACACCTAGAGTAGCATTTAATTGGCTGTAATCAGCTGTACCAGTTAACAAGATCATTAAAGCTGCGTATGTTGAAATGCAATAAAAAATGTAAACGGTTATTACAGATCTTATGTTGCTGGTAAAATCCTGTAGACCAGGCCTTTGTGGAGATGGATTCCACAGAGCTCACAGTGGGTGAGCTTTCTGATGCAGATGTAGTCAGTGCAGTTCCAAAATCCACGGATGTGACCACGGATGAAGTGGACACTGAAGATGAAGAGCTGCAAGTCAGCACGAGTGAGGCACTAGGTGGATTGTGGTCTGCAATGCTATGGTGCCAGCAGCATGGTCAGAGTGAGATGTGGGAAGCCCTGTTTGATGCTGAACAAGGAATGCTGACACAGGCTCAGAAGGAGAAGCAGCAAAAATGAATTACAGATTTCTTCAGTCCCGCCTCTACCTCCAGCTTTCAGACCCAAACAGAAACTCTGACTTCAGCTTCATCCTGCTGTCTGGTGTCACAGTCCACTGATCCTCTGCTAGGGGAAGACTTCATACTGGAGAAGGTTTTTTTTACCTTGTTTTTCTGAGCTGACCAAAAGTATTTAAGTCTTTCCTGGAGTGGGAATTAGTCTCCTGGACACCATCCAAATCCTGATCTCTTTCAGATACTAGTTACCGAAACATGAGAAGGCTCCAGTCAGGGGCAAAAGACAAATTCTGCTGGGTATCATCTCCATAGCAGTGAAATTCCACAATGTCTTGTCTAATGATCTCACGTAGAGGAGGCAGGTACACCATGAACATCATGGGTAAGAGGGCAGAACCCTGAAGGACACCATAGTCCAGGGCAACCTGCCCTGACTGATGTTGACCAATCATACAAATTACTGTTATGGTAGGGTGCATTCATTGAGCATCAGGCACCTATGGAGGATGTATGCTCTCAACAGTAAGGATGTAATGGGAGAAAAAAAATGGCCAGCACTGGGCAGATGATGTCTGCCCCACCCACACTTCCATCACAGGCCCCCACCCTCCTCCTCTGCGCATGGCCTTGAGCATTGTAGTCCCTGCCAGACTCATCTATGGCACCTGCCTATAGGGATGTCCTAACAACCTGCTGTTGCTACTACAACACCTGTAGATGCTGTATGCCATGTCACAGGGGGCTATGTATTGGGGCATGTCGAGCTGCCAGAGGGTACGTCCATGTCACACAACTTCACCACATACCATGCAGCCAGAGACAATCTCCACTTGTCAGGGAGTTTGACAGATATGGGAGAGCTGGCAAGGCTGATAGCATCAGGGGGTCCGGGACAGGGTCGTGCCTGCACACTAGGGAGTAGCCTGTCTGCAGGTCTGTGGGACTGTACAGGGTACTGCTGCCCGGTGCAACCACTGTACCCTGCCACACCATTCCTTGCCACACACCACCCAATACAGCACTCCCACAGGACCGTTGTAACTCTACCAGATGGGTTGCAGGTTTCCTTCCCCTCCCCCCACCAGCATAGTCCAAACCTGTGGTGCAAGGGCTGTTAGACCAGCTGATGGCTGGTCTAACCACAGCTGTGACTTGCGGCCATGATGGGGCTTTCAACATCCCAAATTAGGGGATGCTGCAGCCCTGCCATGGCCCAAGCCCTGTTCCACCCTGGCACACAGCCACTCTGGGTGCAGGGCTGCATGGCCTCCCAATTTTGATGCAGCCTGCGTTCAAAAATTGGGATTGCTGTAACTTTTGACACAAGATGCCACTTGTGTACATTCCATTTGGCACAGGCACCTTGCATCAAAAGCAGGGCTTTGAAAATTGAGCCCCATGTTCTGCATTTCTTTGCTGTATATCATCTATAGTGTTCTCTGCCTCCCATTGTCATGAACACAAGTTTTGTATATGAGTCCTAACTCAGTGCAGATTACATCCTCCTCCTCCTCCTCCTTGCTATTAGAATTCCAAATTAGCATACTGTACCTACAGAGATGATATGGATCTCAGTGACAAACAAGTCTTCTCAGGGAGACACTGCAGTTTGAGTGCTGCTTCCTATACTGGTGGTATAAAAATCTATACAGATGCCCCAGCCAGAAGTAATTTGTATTTACTGTCATCAACCCTACATCAATCCTGTCACTGACATCAGCAAAACTAAATCACTCAGAGTGAATGTAACATTACTCTTTAGTAAATGTAGAAAAGAGTATGCATGAGTATAAGAAGTGCTACAAGCTACACTTGTTGGGACTTAAACAGGGGTTGAGAGACTGGGAGATTTAAAATTATAGCTCTCTATGGTTAGTTCCAGTAAAGACTGATGTGGTGGGTACCAAAACCATTAATGGTTTCAAGCATGGCCAGGACAGAGTGAAGGGCTTAGTGGTTACTAGGGGCAGTAACTGTAAAATGTGGAGCATGGGGTAGATAGTGTGGGCTAAAACCCAGTATACGCATGAGCCGGCCTGTTGGCACTGAGGGTTGGGGTGCTGGACACCACACCTCGTGCCATGCTGTCGACCTGGGTTCGGGAATGAGCACGTGCCATTGGGAGTCGGCAGGGGGAGGACAGGATTGAGCATCTGGAGGACTGCTCTCCTGTCCTTAGAGGGACAGAGACCTTGATCTTGTGCTCCAGTGACTCCTGGTGGCAGCTGGGAGCATGGCAAGCTCGGGATCCAGAGTTGTGTGGATTGGCTGCAGCAGTGGCCCTTCGGCTTGCACAAGAACATGTGCACCTGCACTGGGACGCATTATATGTCCGAGCCAAGGGGGAGGGACCTTACAAGAGAAAAAAAACCCTGCACCTTGGGGAGGCGATGGAGGCCTCCAGGAACCACAGCACTCACGCCTGACACTGGACTTTCCCCTGGCTACCATCCTGAGCCCTCGCCTCTCCTCAGAGCCAGCAAGACTGAATTTCAGAAAGGTCACCCAGGTAAGGAGTGGGGTGGTCCTGCCCCGGGGGGTTTAAATCCAAGGGGTTGACAAGGCTCCAAAAGGGAGGTGGTGTGTCTCACATACCCCATTGGGCCAGAGGGAGGTTTCAGCTGGGCAGAAGAAATCCAAGGTTGAGAGTGGCTCTCCTGAGAGATGCCCTGAGGTTGTAGGTGAACAAATAGAAGTTACAAAAAAAAAAAAAAACAGTATACACAAAAGGTCTTGGGGTATAATTAGGTGTTATGGGTAGACTGGATGGACCAATGGTCTTTTTCTGCCATCAATGTCTTATTTTCTTCTGGAACTGTCTCCCTGATGCGGTTAAAAATTTGCCTTCTTACAAAAGTGTTTCTGCTGCTGTTTCAATATTTTAGTGAACTAAACAACTGTGATTGTTTTTAACATTTGCTATGTTTTGTATGTCTATTGTAACATACCAAGATGTAAAATGATGTATTTCTAGCTTCTGTGTATATGTTGTTCCTGACAACAGGGTCGCACCTGAAAAAGGAATGTAATTCCAGAGTGCTTATCTGTTAACTAATAAATAAAATGTTGCATGATGCTGTGTAATGTAACCCCTAGATGGCGCTATCCCAGGGGCTACTACCCCTGCCTGATTTGCCACTAACAGGTTGAGGGGCCTGGATCCAATGGCGGGTGCCTCCACCCAGAGGTCAGGGTTTGCAATAGTTAAACTAACTTGGTCACAGCCCTCTGGGACACTGCAACCCCCCTTTCTTCCCACTAGTGGCCCACAGAATATATCAGAATTACCTTCACAGTATACACTTACCCCCAGGACTGGTTCCGGCACTGGGACCTCCTGTGAAATGAGATACAGTGCAACAATCACAGTACAGTACTTTAACATAGACAAATACCTCAGGCAGTATAACTCTGCTGAAACAAGCAGCTCTGATTTATTGGGGGATATAACAAGGACAGGAAATCAGGTTAATTAGCTTATCACTCTAATAATCTACCATGGCTCTGTCACAGGCCTATCCCTATCAGTTACTGTCCCTGGGTACCCAAGCCCTAGTGGCTAGTCCAAACCGTGGCAGCTGGTAGGGCCCTTCACACAGAGAAAAGGAAAATTAAACAGTCAGCAGTACAGTAATTCCATTTGGATTTAATGTGGCAATTCAACAGGAAGCGACCCTGAATTAGTACTCACGACCTCAAATAAGATAGGGTCCTTCAATATCAGCAGAGGCTACTCTTGAGCTCAAGAGACTATTCACACATTTATATGGTAAAAGAAAGTACTATACCAGGCAGGCTGCTTCTCTATCCCGATCGCAATTACTGCACAATACCCGGAGAACACACAGCAGATTCAGTTCCTACAGACCGAGTGCAATTCAACAATTTCTCCAGTCTTCTACAGGGTGAGCCTGGTTTTTACTCTTCAGAGATCCTTTGATTCTTTTCACAGGATGGATTCAGTCCTAACAAGCAGTTACACAAGCTGCAGACCGGAACTCTGGGCCTTACACGTTTTTGACTAAAACTGCACATTGAAAAAGCACAGGGCTCCTTCCTTCTTCACTGCCAAAGCTCAACTGAAACTCCAACCCGACAAAACGGGCACCTCCTTTGAGTTCCTCCCAGTTCTTGACTGGATTGGCTGTCACTCACAATAGACTGCTGCTGTTGGTCCAAAAAGGTGCTGAAGTCTAAACTACATCTCCCAGAGTCACTGCCCATACAATCCTCTTGTGGCTGGCTCAGATTATGAGTCCAAGTTCTGATTCGTCCAAGGCACCATTTTAGAGCTAGCTTACCCCACACTGATTGGTCCAGTTCAGCAGTTCAAAACCAGAATGGGGAACTAGGCAGACACTGTTCAGACTGCAAAAAGCAGGTTAGACAAACTGTAATTTCATTATCACTCTAAATGGTTTCTGGCAAACAGTTACATCTTTCAGATAGGTTCCTTTGCACTCCTAGTGACTGCAAAAATGGAGTGAATTGGCAGCAGCTTGAGTGGTACTCAATCAAAGAAACACACAGTCCCCCATACAAACTAATTATGTCTGCAAGCAGACAGCTCTTAAAGAGACAGTACCAGAGGTTCTAAAACACTCACTGATAAATGGCTTAGCACGCAAAACACCATTCAGGCTGGAGCATTCAAGCAAGCTCCTGAAGTCTTTTGGGAACCCCCATTTGCAGAGGTTACACCCTTCCTGGCCTGGGAAAGCTTGGCGTCGCGTCAAGCAAGTACCCATAAGTTTCAACTGCAACCATATACATTTGCATTAACTACGCACATGTAATCATCAGTCAATATATCATTTTACCAAGAACACATTTCTGAAACATTGCAGTACATCACTCTTTACACAGTATTACATACACATTGTACCATAACTCAAGTTACCTCTTGTACATGAAACCTGAAGAGGCCTTCCTATAAGTTACCTTGGGGCTGGACGGGGCAAAGGGCACCATACAGAACAACACAAGTAACTGGAGTTAGCACTGGCAGCTCAGTTTGGGCAATGAGCTCGGGAACACATACACTCCTTTATGGACAACATTGAGGCAAATCCACAGGCCTCCCAAGGGAATCATAACTGAGGTGCACCACAGGCTTTACAGCTCGACCAGTCTTTCTAGGGGAACTGTTACAGTCTCTGCACTCTGAGCCTCATTTTCAGCATTGTCCTCACTTGTCAGGGAGTCTCCATGGGGGTAGAGAGGCTAGAACTTGGGGCACTTTCAGCTCCAGGAGTTACAGTTTCTGAGTCCACAACATTTGGCTCATGGAGGCTTTCGGACACTGGCAGTGGACTGTCAGGGCACTCAAAATACTCTTCTTGTTCTGGTGTATCACCAGTCTGACCCAATCCATCATTTTCCTCCCTGAAGCTCAAACAGTTCAACCATGCACAATGATTCCATTTCATCTGATCTGATGCTTTACACTTCACTTTCTGGGAGCATTGGCTCCAGGGACGAAGCTGGGGGCTTGGACAGTCCAGAAGGCCCAGCTTCATCTTCAGTATTGACTAGGGGATTGCCCCGAAACAATTGACTCAGTTCGTTAGAAGGATAGTATTCAAAGTCACTCTCACTTTCTTCCGATATGGACTGACAGTCATGCTCAACTGGGACTTGTGGAGGGGAACACTTTAACTTTGCTTCTGTAGGTGCAGTCTTTCTTGATCTTTTCTTAGCAGCAGCTCTAGTCACTGGTCCAGAGGGGCATCTTCTAGGGCTCAGACTCAATTAAGATTTGTCCAATGGGCAGTAAATGATTTCTATGCATTGTTTTTACATCTTTTGAATTATTCTCAGGCCTTACTTTGTACACTGGCAGATCATCTAGTTTGCCCACTACAATGTGAGGAGATGGTGCCATCTGTCAGCAATCTTGTGCTTGCCATGCAGTCCCAGATTTCTTAGCAATACCCAGTCTCCTCCTGAAGTCCTGTGCTTTCACCTTTTATCATACCTTTCTTTGTTGCAGATTTCTTTTGGCAGCCATGGTTTGAGCCAGTTGGTACGCATGAGTTAGCTGGGCCTTTAACTTTTGCACATACTGTAAATAGTTGTCAGCTTGAACCCCATCAGGACAGACCCCAAAACACACATCTACTGGTAGTCGAGCTTCTCTTCCAAACATCAGGCGGTAGGGGAGAATCCAGTGGCATCACTTTTGGCAGTTATAAGCATGTACCAGGGTGCTAATTTGTTGGCTCCATCTAGGTTTGTCCTTGGGTGCAGGGTGCCCTAGCATATCTAGCAAAGTGCGGTTGAAACGTTCAGGCTGTGGGTCCCTCTGGGGGTGGTAAGGAGTGGTTCTGGACTTCCTTTTCGCCACAGAGAAAGCATCTCTTTGATCAGACGACTCTCAAAGTCTCTCCCTTGATCAGAATGGATTCTTTGTGGAGCCCCATAGTGAACAAAAAGTTTTCTACAAGTACTTTGGCCACAGTGGATGCTTTCTGGTCTTTGGTGGGGAAAGCTTGGGCATATCTCGTGAAATGGTCAGTGACCACCAGCACATTACTGATATTTCTTTGATCTGACTCAAACTCAGAAAATCAATACAGACCAACTCCATGGGTGCACTGGTGGTGATGTTAACAAGGGGCAGCCCTCTGGGGCAAGCTTTCCTCTGTAAGCAGCGACCTACAAGTTCGAATGTGTTGCTCCACATCAAGCCCCCATCTTAGGCAATAGAATCTGGATCTCACCAAGTCAAGTGTTCTGTCTATACCAAGGTGCCCCATGTGGTTGTGCAAGGACCTCAGTACTGAGTCTCGAAAGGCAGTGGGCAGCACTGAGTTGTTGTTTGTCTACTTGTCCCCTCTGTCTACTGTTTCTCTGTATAACAGTTTATTGATCAGTTTCAACTTAGGACCTTCTTTTATAACAGTGCAGTTCTCAAATCAGTGGGCGTAATTTGGACACATCTTTTCCTGCATGAGGGCTTCTAAAGCTGCTTTGATCATGGGATCGTGAGTTGAGCCGCTGAATACTGTCATTGTCCAGCTGAGGCAGTGCACCAATGTCTATTGCAGAAAAGTGGCAATAAGCAGCAGGTATCGCAATTCTCAGAGGTCCCAAGCAATCCACCATGCAGTCCACTGCGTCCGTGGACATTGTTTCCTCCCTGTCAAACTTCCGGCAGAGTGCCGAATGTCAGGTTCTGCCAATCGGACCCAATCATTCCGGGGAACAGGCCTCGGGAGAAGCATCAGCATCTATGTGGTTCAGACCTGCTCGGTGATTAGAGCATAGTCATATGTAGATAATGCAGAAAGCCACCTATGGCCAGTGGCATCCAACTTAGCTGAGATCTGCACATAGGTCAAAGGATTATTGTCAGTTTTTACTAGTATTTTAGCACCATACAAGTACTCATGGAATTGGTCAACAATAGCCCACTTCAAAGCTAGGAACTCTAACTTATGTACAGGATAGTTCTTTTCGGATGGGGTCAGGCTTCTGGCAAGGCCACTGGTCTCAGGCCATTCTCGTGCTCTTGGTACAACACGGCCCCAACCCTTGCAAGCTAGCATCAGTGTGCAGGGCGTAAGGTTTTCTTGGATCGGCATAGGCCAGCACTGGAGCATGGGTAAGTTGATATGATCTCATGAAAAGCACGCACACTGCACACGCTGTGTATTACTGTTGCCCTCCCCCACGTACACACTGTATGGCGACGGGGTGCCCAATCCCCTGTCGGCTCAGGCCCCCAAACAACCTTCCAGCTGCCATGCGGGACCCACTCCAGCGTGGCAAACATCCGCATTGTCAATTGTCAATGTGCCAAAAATGGCTATAGGCGATGGGGTGCCCAATCCCCATGACTCCAGGCCCCCAAACAGACTTCAGCTGCCATGCTGGGAGCCCACCCAACATGACAAACATCCAGCGTCGTCCAATATAAAAAAAAACCTGTAAAGAAACAAACTTTCCCTCGTGGTCATCCACCCACCCGCCCACCATGTACCCTGCCTCCTCACACCCCCACCTCACCCCATACTTACCTCCGGAGTCCGGCGTGATGATCTTCCATGGACCGGGAACATGTCTGCATTCTTAAAGCCAACCGCGAACTGAGGAAATGCCGGTAAGCTGTATAATGCAATAAATAGGGTTTTTCCAACTTTAATGCATATCTCGGGCAATTGTTGGAATTTTTACTCCAAATTTTCAACATGGGTTTTTTGGGACCCCTCCTCATGAATTCTCTCACTGTCATGGCAGTAATATGGCCCGCAGGGTGATTTTGCAGTCACTGCACAAAATCACCTTTCAGGACTGATTAATAAAACAACAGTGCCAGTGCTCATAAGGTGGGCTATCAAAAAACCTATGTTGCAAATTTGGTGAAAAAATTCCTAAAAATGACTGTTTTACGAGCGTGCATTGTGCAGTTCCTACACACGCTTGTAAGTTCACAAATTTTCAATATTTACACTCCAAATTTTCAACATTGCCATTTTACGACACCTCCTTATGAGCAGTACAGCTATCATTTTTCACATCTCGCCCAAAATGTGTTTCCGAGCATGTAGCGCACAATGGCGCAGTCAGTGTATGCAATCAATGTTTGGGACAGATTAAGAAAATTACAGTGACACTGTTCATGAGCAGAGGTCTTAAAATGGCTATATTGAAAATTTGGTGAAAAAATTCCCAAAAATGACTGTTTCAGGAGCACACGTTGTGCAGTTCCCTTGCCTTTCATGAGTTTGCAATTTTTAATATTTGCATGCCAGATTTTTAACATTGCCATTTTATTACACTTCCTTATGAGCAGTACAACTGCCATTTTTCACATCTTGCCCAAAATGTGTTTCCGCACATGTAGCGCACAATGGTGCAGTCGGTGTGCAAAAGCAATGTTTGGGACAGATTAAGAAAATAACAGTGACACTGTTCATGAGCAGAGATTTTAAAATGGCTATGTTGAAAATTTGGTGACAAAAGTCCATAAAATGACTGTATTACTTGAGTGAGCATTGTGCAGTTTCCACGCACCCTAAATCAAGTTCATGAATTTGTGATATTTTCAGTCAGATTTTCACCAGTGGCTTTTTTCACACCTTCTTATGAACAGTACAGCTGTCTTTTGTAACAAAAGGCGAAATGTGTTTTCACACTTTCAGCGCGAAATGTGTGGTCGCTGTGGGGAATCATTGTTCGGACAGATAAAGAAAATCACAATGACACTGTTCATGATCGGAGGTCCCAAAATGCCCTGTGTTGACAATCTGCTGTAAAAATCCCCAAACTAATTACATTACGGTGTCGTTGCCTTGCACAATTTCTCGCATGCTTGTGACTTCACCAGTTTTTAATATTTTCACTGCAGATTTTCAACATTGCCATTTTACCTCCCCATGAACAGTACAGCTGTAATTTTCACATCCTGTTCGGAATGTGTTTTGCACCTGTGGTGCTAAATAGCCATAATCGCTGTTCAAAAGCAGCTTTCGGCTAACAAACTGATGTTGCCACTGTTCATGAGGTGGGGGTCACAAAAAAAAATGTTGAAAATTTGTAGTGAAAATACCAATGAATGCCTGAGGCATTAGGGTTTCCGACCATAACACCCACCCTGTAGAGAATGACAGGCATCAGGGGTGTGACTTGGGATTCTCACCTGTAATGCTCATACCATTCCACACCCTGCAGCCAGTGAAAGGCATCGAGGTGTGCCTTGGACTCTTCGACCCCAAAGTTCACCCCATTCTCCTATACCACACCCATCTCACCGTATTTTCTGATGGAATAGGGTGCACATAAGGGCCAAAGACCCCAAGGCACACCGTGACACTTGTCGGTGTTTGAGGGTAGGGTGAGGTGAAATGCCTGTTAGTCTCTGCAGGGTGGTGGTGGGGTTGGCTTCAGTTCAATACTTCACTGCCATTCCTATTATGCAGCTCTTTAACTCCTGCACTACCAATGCCAATGACAGCAAGCAAACATTCGGCATTGACAAATGCTTGTTCTTATCTGCATAGCAAGTTTAGGAATGTACTGTAGTATGTAGTTATTGTTTTTCCAAGGGAGTAGATGCTGCTAGATATATGGAAGAGTTTGGTGAAGTATCCTGGTAGATCTTTCAGAAGAACTTTGTATACCTATATATACAGATTCAGCAGTCTCCTGGTAGTTAAAGAGGGCCAGTCAACTGTGTCATACAAAACACAGTGGTGAGTCCTGGTCACTGTATCCACAATAAACCTCAGTGCTCTGTGATAGAGCACATCTCACTTGGCCAGACAGGTGGCATAACAATAGCTGTATATTAGGTCAGCATAGCCTAGAAGTGGTAGGAAGGTGACCGGAATAAGGTGTTTGCAGACATTGGGCCCTATGTATGAATGAGGCGTTGGGTACACGCAATAGATACGTATCCTGCCTGCACAGCTCTGCACCCATGGACAGGTGTGCACCAGCAGTATTCACTATCGCTAGTCACCTATCCATGGTGCAGGTTTGTGGGTGCGTAGCAGTGGACCCAGGCAGGCATCCAATCACGTGACCATCCTGGGTCCCAGAGTGGATCCCCTGCACCACAGGAATAGGGGAGTGTGGGAAGGTGTGGGTCTGAAATTTAACAAAGTATGGGCACTCGCCTGTACGGCTGTCCCAAGCCCTCCCCATCTGCCCAGTGGGCAGGGGCAGCATGCAGGGGTGACTCCATGTCCTGCCATGGCTGGTGTGTGTGTCATCTGTGGGGTCATGCAACTGGTTATGGCAGAGTCCCCCTGCCATATCCTGTGCATCCCTAAACCTGGCACTATGCGTCTTTGTGCATACAGTGTAGTTCAGGCATGTCCCCGACATTCCCCCCGGACCACCTATGGTGCAAGTATGCAACTGGCATACGCGCAGTTTGTGAATGCCACCGGGGGTCCACAGAACCCCCGCTGCACAGTATTCCCACTTAGGGTTGCCTACGCGCCCTAGATATGTGGCATATAGGCAATCCACCCGTTTGTGCCTAAGGCCCATTGTGTGGGAAGCAGTGCTTATTTCTACAGTAAAAAACAAGTCTAACCCACAACTTTTGGGAGCAGAAGAATGCTAGGGAGCCCATCTGGATTGCACCCCCTCCCAACTGCTCAGTGGCAGTACCTAATAGTATGTCCTTCCAAAATATAACTGCCAAGCCTGCAATTAAATTGTTGTTCAAACTATTCATAACATCTTTATTCCACAAACCAATAATTCTTTGTGGGTTAAAGAATTTATGACTGGTACCTTAAATGGAACTTGTTTAAGTTTTTTATTATGCCCTCTAAGCTGGAGAGATTGCAGTTTGAATTCTAAGTTTAATTGAGACATTCAAGTACTGTCATTTGTGATATCAAATGATAAAATAATATCCACTCTTTCTGTCCTACTTTCAAGGCTTATATCTCCAGTCTTTTCAGCCTCTCTGTATAAGGTAATTCCTTAAAGCCCCAAATAAGCCTTATGTTTTTTTTTCTGTACTCTTTCCACATGATTTGTATCACCTCTGTGGAGTGGAGCCCAAAAGTGTGACCCAAAACCCACATGTGGTTGAACATACCGCCAATACAGGGGACCCATCCCTTTCTCATGTTTACTTACAAGTTTCTGCAGATGCTGTTTAGTACTCCATTACCTTTTCTTATGATCATATAAAACTGTTTAGAGTTTTAAAATAACATGATACTATAGAAACAGACGTAGAAACATAGAATTTGTTGGCAAAAAAAGACTGCTTGGGCCACCCAGTCTGCCCAGAAGATCCCTGCCTGGTCTATCTCTGCAGACCCTAACTGGTCTCTGGCAACCCTCCCCCCAGCCTATTTACTACACAGAAACACAGAAACACAGAATTTGACGTCAGATAAGGACCGCTTGGCCCACCCAGTCTGCCCATTTCCCTACCTATTGGATAAGCTGCAGATCCTAGTTAACCAGCAGCCTACTTCTTCCTACCCCCACCCCCCAGAATTGCCTTATGACTATCCCATGCATGCTTGAATTCCCCCACTGATTTTGACTCCACAACCTCCTCCGGAAGGCCGTTCCATGCATCCACAACCCTCTCTGTGAAAAAATACTTCCTTAAATTACCTCTGAGCCGCCCCCTCTATCTTCAAATTGTGCCCTCTTGTTCTTGCACACCTCTTTTTTTGAAAGATGCTACCCTCTTGGACTTTGTTGATTCCCTTGAGGTACTTGAAAGTTTCTATCATGTCCCCCCTCTCCCTCTTTTCCTCAAGGCTATACATATTAAGCTCCTTAAGTCTCTCTTCATACGACTTCCGATGCAGACCCTGCACCCTTTTAGTTGCCCTCCTCTGGACAGCTTCCATCCTGTCTATGTCTTTGCGGAGATTGGGTCTCCAGAACTGCACACAGTACTCCAGATGGGGTCTCACCAGCTGTCTGTACAGAGGGATAATAACTTCCTGTTTTCTACTGGTGATGCCTCTCCCTATGCATCCCAGTATCCCCCCAGCCCTCCTTGCTGCCCTCTCACATTGCTTGCCCAATATTCCCCAATGTCTATCCGACGCATGCTTGAAGCCCCCTACTGTTTTTGCCTCTAAAATTTCCTCTGGCAGTTTGTTCCAGGAATCCACAACTCTTTCAGTGAAGTAGTATTTCCTCATATCCCTCTTAAACTTCCCCCTTCAGCTTCATAGCATGCCCTCTCATCCTGGTGCTCTTTCTTATTTGAAGGAGACTCCTCTTCTGCACCCTGTTTACCCGTGTGAGGTACATGTACAACTCTATCGTGTCCCCTCTCGCTCTCCTCTCCTCTCTTCCAGGGTGTACATGTTGAGATCCCTCAGTCCCTCCTCATAGGGCTTTTTGTGCAATCACTGCACAATTTCAGTTGCCCACCTCTGGACTTCTTCCACACTGTCTATGTCCTTTCTGCGATGTGGTCTCCAGAACTGGACACAATACTCCAGGGTGGGGTCTCACAAGAGAGCGATATAGTAGCAACACCAACTCCCCCCTTCTGCTTGAGATACCTCTCCCTATTTATTTATTTGAAAATTGGTAACCGGGAGAGGCACACTGAGTCAAGGCTCATTTCCAGGTGCAGCTCGGGGAAGGGGAACAGGAGAAGCAACAGTATAAATGTGCAATTATAAGTCAACAAGTAAACATTTGTTAATAACTTGGTAGAGAAATAATTTGATATAAAAAACTGGTACAGAAAATAAAGTGCGGTCACTGCTTAATGTGGAAAGCCTGTTAAAGTGAAAAGTAAGACAGCAGCAAAACACAGTGAGTAAATACTACTGAAAAATAGGCAAGCGATCTATAGGATGAGCTTATGCCTAGCCTTTGGGAAGGGGTTGGAGTTTTAACTGGTGCCTGAGGGAGCCAGGGGAGAGGCAGAAGGAGGAGGGAAGCAGATTCCAGAATGAGGGAAGGTGATAGGGGAAGACAGATTGCCCAACTGAGTTGCTGGAGTGAGCAGTGCTAAAAGTGTGATGGTCCTGAAATGGAGGGAACAGAAGGCAGAGGGGAGTTGAAAGAGAAGAGAGGAGAGGAGAGGTAAGAGGGAAGGGAACCAAACCAGTATGTGGATATGAAGGCAGTACAATGAGCCTAATGACGTGCGGGCAGAGGGAGAATTAATAGAGAGGAACAAAGGGAGCAATGGTGAATATGAGGGGGGATTTTGTAGCAAAGCAGCAAAAGGAGTTGTAGAGGGTGTCCAGTGTGGCAAGGGAAATGGGGGGAGGGGGCAGTCCTATAGACCACATCCACATAGTTAAAGATAGGGAGCACCATTTTGGTAACAAGCTCCCTGTGGACTTGCAAATATAAGCATTATTTGTTACTATACAGGGCACCAAGCTTGGGATGGAGCTTAGCATGAATGCCATCAATGTGGGCAGAGAAGTCTAGCTTACTGTCAAGCCACACACCGAGATACTTGAAGGACTGTACTGCTTCGGGGGTGGGGGGGGTGCCATACAGCATGATGAAACTTGGGGGGAAGGGCGTGACTGGCCATTTTCTGACTGGTGCCAAAGGTCATGGACACCATTTATTTAGTGTTGACCCCAAGTTGGATGGATTGGTACCAGTGCAGAACATTGTTGAAGTCCTCCTGGAGCAGGTCATCAACAGCAGTGGTAGAAGGACTAGAGGTGACAATGACTGCATCATCAGCATACATGTGAATATGTGAATTGGCACAGACAGAGGGGAGGCCATTCAAGAAATGGATAAGAGGATTGGACCCATGGTGAAGCCCCATAGGACCTCAGCCTGGATGGGTAGTGGAGTTACTGGACACCACCTACCTGCACCAATTGTTGATGGCCAGTGATGTAGGACAGACTCAAACAACAGGAGATGAGAGGCCAGAAGAGCTCAGCTTGTCCAGAAGGAGTGCATAGGACACTGAATCAGAAGCCTTGGCTAGATTGATGAAAATTGTGGCCATAATGTGTCCCTGATTCATCCTGGAGAAGATGGAATCAGTAATGTGCAGTAGGGAGGAGACGGTGGAATGGTGCTTCTGGAAGCCAGGCTGGAAGGGGGAGCAGTAGCTGGAGGACAAGAGAAAGTTCATGAGTCTGGAATGGATAAGTTTCTCTTGCAGCTGTTAGAGGGAAGGAAGGAGGGAGATGGGACGAAAGTTGCCAGGAGATGAGGTGTCACCTTCTTTATGGAGTAGAATAACTTTGGCCAGTTTCCATAACTGAGGACAAGTGCAGAGGAAGAAGGAAAGGATGAATAGGTGAGTAAGGGGAGCAGTGATGGCAGGAGCTGAGAGATGTAGAAGCTTGGGATCCAGCCCATCAGATCGGGCTTAGATGAGTTGAGGGAGGGGAGGGCATGCAGGAGTTCCTGGATGGTGATGGGGGTGGTAGTGGAAAGCCAAAAAGGGGTGTGGAGTGGAGGGAGAGGGATCAGGAAGGGAAGGAGAGGAGCCAGGAGGGGGAGAGGAAGAGAGGGTGCAAGTTGTGAAGAACTCATTGAAGTGAGCAGCAACAGAGGGAGGGTGAGACACAGGTGAACCATTTACTATGTGCTCTGGGGGAGCTGACTAGGCAGGGAGATTGAAAAGGGAGTGGATAATTTTCCAGAATTTAGCTGGGGTTTTAAGGTTTTACTGGGGTTCGCTTTGAAATAATGTGATTTCACAGCCTTGACAGCCTTCATACAGTGGTTCCACAGAGCCCTATAAGAGATGAGGCCAGGAAGGGAGTGGGATCATTTATAGAGGGCCGGGTGGGCCCCGGTGAGATCACAGGACCTGTACAAGTTGATGATTTTAGAGGTAATCCAGGGGTGGTGGGAAGTTTTGACTCTGGATTTCCTGATGGGGGCATGCTTGCCAACTTTGAGCTATCAGCAGTTTTGAATAAATAGCTTTGAAAAAAATTGCACTGTATTATGATCAGTGTATTTAAGAATGGTCATTGCTTTATCTCAGGTATTTATTTATTTATTCATTTGTTAACTGGGTTGGTGCACTGGTCCAAGGACCTTTTTCAGGCATGGTCCAGGCCAAAACCGGTGCAAACAATGGGAGATACAGTGAGAATGAATGACTGTGAGCAATACATAAACAATAACAAGAATCTAGTGCAAGTCAGGCAACATACAGTGGTGAAGTAATCATCAGACAGGTAACAGTGCCAGATACAGCAAATCAAGGAGTACGGGTTAAAAATATACATAAATACATACAGTATATACAGTGCTTAGGTAGCGACATCCTCTAACAAAAGGACTGAAATACATCAACAGAGCCAACAGCATCAAAATAACACAGAGTACAAAAAGTAAGTTAACAGGTAGAACACAGCTGGTATCAGGATAAGATGGTGACCAGTGAGCCAGTTTCAGTGTGAGAGAAAAGGCAACTAGCAGAAAAGGGGGGTTGGGAGACAAGGGGAGGCTACGTAGGAGGTACAGCAGTGCTAGTGGCCTGAGGACAGTCACAGGTCGAGGAGGACAGAAAGTGGTTTCTTAACAGGGTATTTAGAATTAGAGAGGGGTCAGAGGAACGTAGTTGTGGGGGGATTGTTCCATAGAGAGGGTCTGGCAGTGGAGAAAGCTCTTTGGCCTGTCCTTGTGGTTATGTTTGGACAGATGAGTTGGAGGTGCAACGACTGGCAAAGATTGTGGCTGGGCTGGATCAAAAGAGATAGAGGGGAGTAAGAGGGACTATGGATGGCATCCCTGATGGTTCAGGCCAAAAGGCTGGAGCATCAGGCTTGAGGGGGGGACCCAGTTTAGGTACTGGTAGAGAGAGCAGTGGTGCATGGAAAGAGGGGTGTGAAGGGCAAAGCGGCAAATCCGATTGTAGGTCATATCCAGACGGTGCTGGCTGGCTGAGGAGTTATATTAAATATACCTGCATTAATAGGCCGTACTATCTAATATAGATTGATAATGTCATTACTGGTTATTTATGGTTGAATATGCTGCAATTATATCTACATAAATTTATATTTAAATCTGTGATATTTTATTAATGGGCATTTATGTAGATTGCTGTTACTATTGTCATGACTGAGAACACAATTTTTATTTTTTACATTATAGTTTTTTTTTAGCACTGGTTGTTATTTATTTGATTAATGTTTATTTATACGTGTATATCATTAGATACGTGTATATGACTTTGAGTAATTTAAAATGATGGGGCAACTGTGTGTGTGTGTGTGCCGGGCACTCACTGGTGATGCTTTGAGCGAAACCGGTCGGAGTTGGTGAGGTCCTGCTGGTATCCATCTGGTTCCTTTACAAGAGGTCTTTTGCACACTTTTCATGAATTAAACTTCCATTAATTTGGTTTATTTATTTATTTATTTATTTATTGGAGACAATCAGTTTTACAACCTTTGAGTCATGGACTCGTTTACAAAGGTACCTCGTCGCAGGGGGGGGGAGACAACAATTAAGTGAATAGAGACAGGGATGAACACACGGATGAAAATACATAGACACACTTTAAAATAAAGATTACAGGCAGCAGCTATACTGGTACAAACATTTGTAGGGTTACATGCATTGTAACAAAGCAAATAGATACATCACACAACTAGTGGTTAGACTTAAAAAACGGTGGGCGGGACCGGATTAGCTACAGGCATCTGCAGCATCGGCTGTCAATGATATATACGGAGGGTGGTTTTGAAGCGGCCAATCCCGGGATCTTGGAGATAGATTCAGGAGGGAGTTGAACAAGCAGGGGCCAAGTGGTCAAAGGACCTTTGGCAGCGAGAGTCTTGGCCCTCGGAACAACGAAGGTGGCAGTGGAGGACTTGCGGGTGGGCATGGACCTAGTAGCCAGCTGCAAGGGTCCAGAGACCCCAGGAGGGCAAAGGCCTGACAAAGACTTTTTAGCCAGCAGGCAGGTTTGATATTTCAGTCTTTCCTCAAGAGTGAGTATATTTGTGCTGGAGTATAGCAGACAGGTGTGGGTTCTGCTGTGGGCACCGATGAGCCTACAGGCTTTGTTAATAGCAGTCTGGACCTTGGATAGGGCAGTGGTGTCAGCAGCTGCATAGATTGGGAGCCTGTAGTCGGCCAGCGATAATACCAGCGATAATACTGATGAGGCGATGGCTAATTTTAAGGCGGGTTCAGGGAGGCAGTCTTTGTGGCGGTAGAGAAGCCCGATCCTGGAGTTCATGGCAGATGACAAGGCTTTGAGGTGGACACGGAAGTAAGGCCGGAGTCAAAGGTGATGCCCAGGTACTTATAGGATGATACTTGTTCAATTGGGAGGAGCATGCTGGTGGTGATGTGGATGGGAAAGTCCTTGGCGCTGTTTTGCCTATGTGAGAATAGCATGGACTTTGTTTTCTTCAGATTAAGGACTAAGCGATGGTTGTTGAACCATTTTCAGTTTGAAGGAGCAGCGTTTTTGTAATATGCCTTGGAGAGAGAGAGGATCCGGTGAGTAGCTAGGACTACGGCGTCGTCTGCATAGAGTAGCATTTCACTGGAACAGGAACTAGGGAGGGTGTTCAGGAATAGGCTGAAAAGAGTCGGTCCAAGAATGGAGCCTTGAGGGACCCCAGAGAGTACAGGTAGGTTGGGGGAGAAGGTTCCATTTAGCTTTACTCTTTGGGTCCTGTCGTGAAGGTAGCTTGTGGACCACTTAAGGGGGGTGGGAGAGAGGCCCAGTTTGCTCAGGGAGAGTAAGAGCAAGGGGTGGCACACCGTGTCAAAGGCCTTGGAAAGGTCTATGAAAACCGCCCCTGCGAGCAGGCCATTGTCAAGTGCGGAGTGTATGTGGTGGGAGAAATCCAGGAGGGCAGTAGATGTGCTATGGCCAGGATGAAACCCATGTTGCTCCGGACATAAGAGGTTGTGTTTGGATAGGTATTCCGTGAGCTGCATGTTTACAATTTTACTAACGCTTTGGATGGGGATGGAGATGGGCCTGTAGTTGTTTGGCAGAGTACGGACTTGTGGATGGGAGTTATTTCAGCATGCTTCCAGGCCTCCGGGAATTGGCCTAGGCATAAGGATTTATTTATGATAAGCGTGAGGGGGATAAGCATGACATCAAGCGTGAGGCGAAGTATTTTGGAGTCGAGAGGGTCACTACTTGAGTTCTGAGGCAAGGGATCTTAGTAGGAAAGATTTGGCATCATGTGGAGAGATCATTTGGAATTGGAATTGTGGCCAGGGAGTTGGAGTAGGAGAGGGTGGGGCAACCGGGTCAAAAAAGTGGACAGGAAGGACAGCACTTAAATCTGTGAAAGTCTTATTAAGACAGTCAGCGATACACGGCAGGTCAGTGGAGACAGCCCCATTTATGACAATCTGGGATGGGGGGGGGAGCGGACATTCCCATTCAGTTCTTTTATGTTGTCCCAAAAGCTCTGGGCGAGCCCAGGAGGATGTCAAGGCTGCCTGGTAGTATTAGCTTTAGCCTGCCTGATGGTTCAGGTACATTGATTGCGGGCTGCCCTGTAGGTTTGCCTATCGGCCAATCTACCGGAGTCATTAGCTATGTGCCAGAGGTCATCCTTTTTTAGTAGTAGAATCAGTGCAGGGTTATCCATGCAGCAGTCCGTTTTTAACCGGATGCAGAAAGGGCAAACAGATCACAAGCATGGTTGAAAACTGTGGTGAGGTAAGTTAGGGCAGAGTTGATGTCAGGTGCGCGAGCCACTGGGGTCCAGTTGACATTGGCCAGGTGGCGTTTGAGGTTCACAAGACCTCTGGGAGAAAAGCGCATCGTGGGGTCCTGCAGTACACGGGCTGAGAGTGGGGATGACCAAGAGCAGATGATAGGGGAGTGGTCGCTAAGCGAGTCCGCAAGGACTTGCACAGACCCTATTTTATGAGGCCGGTTGGAGAGGACTACATCCAGAAGGGAACTAGTACCTGTTACTTTGTTAATCCTAGTGGGCTGGGTGACCAATTGGGACAGGTCGAGGGCTGCAAGCTCGTTCTTAATATTGTCAGAAGATGGGCTGAGCCAGTTGGTGTTTAGGTCGCCCAAGATTAGTTGTTCGGCCTTCCGGGGTAGAGTGGATAGGTAGTCAAGAAGGGAGGCGACCGCAAGATCTTTTTTAGGCCCCAGGGGTAGGTAAGCCATGGTTAGATAAAGGGGGCCATGACCTGGGTAGGGGGAGATTTTTAAAGTAATGGCTTGTGCCCCGTAGCTAAGCTCGGGGTTGGAGAGGGCATGACCGAGGAGCGAGTCGCACAGGTAAATAGCACACTCCCCACCACGCCTGCCCATCCTATCAGCCCTAAACAGGGAAAAACCTGGAAGAGAGACGGCAGAGTCGGGCATGCGGGAGGAGAGCCAGGTTTCTGCAAGCATGAGAATGTTAGGGGCGTGTTGGGAGACCCAGCACTGGAGGGCAGCAGTTTTCTTAGGGAGACTGCATATATTGATAAAGGCGATGCGGAGGCCTTTGCCTCCGGTAGGCTGAGGTATGGGAGAGGCAGCGGGCCCCGGGGTTCGGGTGCACATTGCCGGAGAGCAGTAGCAGCAGTAAAATTAGGCGCCTCGCAAGGTGCTGGTTGCTGGGGTAGGGGTATCTAAGTGGTCGACAAGACCGTAGCCGGGAGGTGCATGGGATGGGAAGGAGAACAGAACTGAGCGCTAGCGAGGAGGGACCTCTTGTGATAGAAATCGCAATACTGAGAGTAGCACTTAGGTGGTGGGTGGGTGGGGTAGTGAGGTGATCCAGGTACAGGAGGGATATGGGGGATAGCCAGGAGATAGTTGTTGGGCAGTCTTATGGGAATGCAGAGTACTGAGAGCGGAGGGAGGGTGTTTTAGTTGATGGCAGGTAGAGGGGATATAGGGGGTGGGGCAGGTATGACGGGGATAGGAGGAGGTAGCGTAGCAAGATATAAGCCGAGAGACATTTCCCAAGGAAAAGTAGAAGGTGAGGCAGACTCCCTCTAGTGCTGGAAAGATATAACCTGCAGATGGGAAAGTAGGCTGATTGGTTCTGGCGCGCGTCATGTGATACAGAAACTCAATATAGGCGACAGCCGACCAGGGAGGTGGTGAGGTGGGAAGCGGCGGGGGGCTACTCCGGGGCACTGGCTGAAACAGCGAGAGCAAAGTCATGTAGCAAACATGTAGCTTCAGATTTTAAGCAAGTGCCACGTTTTCCTCTGCTCACATACGAGTCTCCGGTTAACTCCTTTGTTGGTTGTAAACTGCCTACATTGTCCAGCTCCTGCCCGCATTAAAAATAATTCAAATCAACTCAAAGACCACATCAAACACGCTGTTCTGCTCCGGGGCACCGGCTGAAACAGCGAGAGCAAAGTCACGGTGGTGCGGGAAGCGCCAGTCTGAAGAAAGGCGCCAAAAATAGCAGCGATCCGCCTCAGCATCCCCAGGTAGGTTACTCGCGGGCCATGGCGGTAGATTTAGGCCTTGAAATTACCTGAGCACTGTGGGGAGGCAGGGCAGGTGATTTTCAGCGGCCCTCAACGATCGTCGGCTCCTCGGGGGGTGGGGGTGATTCAGGCGACCAGCAGCGGCAAATCATGGCGGCAGGGAGGGCACTCAAGGTGCAGCCCTCACGACCTCAGGCTCCTCGGCGGGAGGGGAGGATCTGAGCACTGTGGGAGGCAGGGTGGGTGATTTTCAGCGGCCCTCAGCGATCGTTGGCTCCTTGGGGCGGGGTGATTCAGGTGACCAGCAGCGGCAAATCACCGGCGGCAGGGGGCACTCCAGGGTGCAGCCCTCACGACCTCAGGCTCCTCGGCGGGAGGGGAGGATCTGAGCACTGTGGGAGGCAGGGGCGGGTGATTTTCAGTGGCCCTCAGGATCGTCGGCTCCTCGGGGCGGGGGGTGATTCCAGGCGACCAGCAGGCAAATCACGGCGGCAGGAGGGCACTCCAAGGTGCAGCCCTCACGACCTCAGGCTCCTCGGCGGAGGGGGAGGATCTGTGGGAGGGATCTGTGGGCGGGAGGGAGTATTGGTGTCCTATGGTGTTTTTGGTGGTGGGTGGTGCTCAAGTATTTGCTCAGTGACAATTTGTTGTTTGCAGCACACCCAGTCATAGGATGGTCTTGTTTTTCTTTGGGGTGTGCTTGTTCCAGATGGAGGAGAATCTGTAGTGAAATAGTGTCAGGGCCATGTCAATATCAGAGACAGTGAGGAAGGCTGACCAGTCTGTTGTAGCGAGGTCACTTAGTAGATCATTGATGTTTAGTGACTGGAGAGACCTGGACCAGATGTATTTTGGAGGGGAGGCTGGGATGCCAGATTTTGCTGATGCAGAATGACATGCAGTGGTTGCTAAATGAATCCAGCAGTACACCTGCTGCAACAGTGCAGTGGGGGTTGGGGGTAAGAACCCGATCCAAAAAGGTGTGGTTGGTTGAGTGGGTATTGAGCCGAGTTGAATCCAGAATAACTTGGGAAAGATTAAGAGACTCAATCCTATGAATAGTAGATTTGGAAGATAGGGAAAGCCAATTTATGTTGAAATCCCCCCGGAGGATGAGTTCACCTATTGAGGAGTGGGAGGTGATGGTGAAAAGGGAGTCAACCAGGGAAGACTATGAGATTTTAGGAGAGGTGTAGAAAACACCAATGAAAATAGGTACAGAGGAGGGCAATGAGAGTCTGTCTAGGAGAAATTAGTGGGATGAGGGTGTGGCCTCCCTGATGGCCATAGCACCTAAGAGGCGCGGGTGAAAGTAGATAGCAATGCCTCCTCCACGTTTTCCCCTCTCCTGGATTAAGAGATGGAAGTCAGGCAGGGTCAAGCTAGAGTCTGAAGTCCTGGAGGAGAGCCAGGATTCAGAAATACAGAGGGCATCAGGACAGTGTAGATGAACCCAGATGGAGAAGAGGTTGAGCTTAGGGCGAAGGCTCCTAGCATTAAGATGGAACATGGTAAGAAACTTGGAAGTAGCGATGGAGAGGAGGGAGGGGACCAGGGTTGGTTTCCAGATCACCAGCTAGGAGGAGGAACAGGAAAATGAGGAGGATGGAATAAGACTTACTACCCTTGGAGCAGGTAGCAGAGCAGGGGAGCGAAAGGCAGAGGATGGCACTGTGGAGAAACTCCAAGTTAAGGGAGGTAGAGGGGAAGAAACTGGAGTGGATAGGGAGGGAGGAGCGGAGAGGGGTATGAGAGTGATGGGGCAGGTAAAAGGGGGTGGGAAAGGAGGAATAGATAATTGGATGGGGAGGGTTTTTGAGTGGGTAAGAGGTGAAGGGGGAAATGGACTGTTAGAAACATTGTGGTCATAAGATGGGATGTGAAAAACAGCAAGGAGAAACCACAGTAATGTGCAAAATTCACTGGGCAGAGGCTGGTGGTTATATAACAGTAACACTGTAACCCCCCTACAAATGGGGGTTCCTAAAAGCCTCCTAGGAGCTTGCCTAAGTGTTCCCCTGCCTGATGGCATTCAGTATTTAAGCCGATTAAATGGCACTGTGAGTGCTTGTAGAGCCTCCACATGCTGTCTCTTTAAGAGCTGTCTGCTTGCAGGCATAATTAGTGCTGATGGAGGGGGACTGATGTTTCCCTGCTCGAATCCCGCCTGAGCTGTGGTGTAATCACTCCATTTTGCATTTGCTGAAAGCGCAAAGGGAGCCCATCTGACAGATGTAACTGTTTGGCTGTAATCATTTAAAGCATTAGTGAAATTGCAGTTTGTCTCACCTGCCTTTATTGCAGCTGGGACTCTGTGTGTATTGCCCCTCCATTTTGGACTTGAACTGCTGTGCTGGGCCAATTGGGTTAGGAGTGCCCTAAAATGGAGACTGTTTGGGCCAACCAGAATTTGGACTCTCGCTGGAACTGGATTACAAGGAGAATGTATGGCCAGTGCTCATGGGAATTGTAGTTTGGACCTTGGCACCTTTTTGCACCAACAGAAAGAGTTCTGGAGTGATTGACAGCTGAACCCTCCAACTGGACCTGTTGTAACCTAAGGAAAATGCCCTAAACTGAAGCTGGAGAGGCAGATTGTTGTTGCCTGTGAAAGGAGTAGGTGCTCTGTATTTTTCTGCGGTGTACAGTTCACACGGGAAGCGTGTGAGAGGCCTTGAAGTCGGCCTGCAGCTGTTGTAAGCTATAGTCGGACTGAATCTGAGTTTACTTAGGGGAAGGAAGGCTGAAGAGTGGATACCAGGCTCACCCTGTAGAAGACTGGAGATATTGCTGAATTGCGCTTGGTCTGTCAGGAACTGAAACTGCTGTGCATGCTCCCAGGTATTTTGCAGTAACTGCGATCAGGATTGTGGAGCAGCCTGCCTGGTATAGTATTTTCCGTTTACATATAAATGTGCGTAGAGCTCGTGGGGAATCGCTGTTTCCTGTCCCCTGTCCTGTGTGCTGTGTAGTGAAGCTGGAAGCGAACCCCAGCGTGTTTCGGACTAAATCCATTTGCTATCAACTGCCTAGGGGTCCAGCCACAAGGGCCTTGCATCCATGCCTTGTTGTTTCTGACAATCCAGAAAAACATCCACTATCAGGTTCTCAGCTTGGGTATTGTGAGTACAAAACAGGGTATTCCCCTGCAGCCTGTTTTCAATCACAAGTGTGTCATCTAATTCTTGTTGTTACACTTCTTCTTGGACTGAGCCATCCGCCTCCGGATTACAATTGGGTGTTGTGCATATATTTTCTTCTACAGGGCCCCATCCATCTGCACCTGCTGGCCAACCCTGGGCAATGGACCTGGCTAGCCCAACCCCGCAACCTGGGTACCCAGAGTGTGACTTTTCAGACCCTGTATGTGTGCACATTATTGTGATTTATTACTGCCAATTAACATGATTTTCCCCCTTCCGTGTTCCATTCCCCTAAAATAAACCAGATTTGATGTTATTGAACTTTATACTGTCTGAAGTGTCAGTATCTAGAGAACAAGCATTGTATTGTGCTGTGTATGTTGTTTAACCTTGTTTTACAGGGGGTCCTCAGAGACGTGTTGCCGAATCGGTCTCGAGGGTGAGTGGTACCTTATGAGTGACCAGTGGGTATATGTGGGGTATTGGGACTGTAACTCCTGTATACTGTGTGAGCCACTAGAAGGAACCAAAGGGGGTCACGGTGTCCCATAGGGCTGTGACTAAACTAGTCTAACCACTACAAACCCTGACCTCTGGGTGGAGGCACCCGTCATAGAACCTAGGCCCCTCAAGCTGTCCGTAGTCAAGCAGGAAGGGGTAGTAGCCCTTGCGATAGCAACACCTGGGGGTTACAACACTATAAAAGGCTAGGTCAGTTAGGATGAGGATCCATGAGGTACAGTAGGTAATGCTGAGTAGGCAAGTATACATTTAGGCAGTGCAGGATACAACTATTACAAGCAAGTGACAGCAGCAAGTGGGTATGTGGTAAACAGTATGCAGAGGTGACCCAGACAGGCAGTAACTGCAACAAGCCAATTTTATAGCTGAGAGGTAGGGCTAGTTAATATTCAGCTAGGCAGTTCACAAAAAATATGCCCTGCAGGATATACAGCAGTAGGTGGCTATGGCAAAAAAATAGTTTATAGAGGTGACTCAGATATGGAGCAACCACAATAACAATGCTATAGCTGAAGGTTAGGCAGTGCAATATTTAGCTATGCAGTGCAATAAATAGCTGTGTGATGCAATTGTGTGATAGTTGGTGGCTACCACAATAAGTAATTTAAAGGGACACTGTCAACCCCCTTAGGCCTCAAAGTGTCCCTTGTTTAAAAAACACATTTTATGATTGCCAACATTCCATAAAGATTGCTGATACAGCTGGTAGTTTGATTCTGATTCTTATTTTCTTTTAAAAAAGTGAAAAACAGACGGCCCACCATACTGGTGTTACCACACCAAAACAGGTTTATTTACATTCCTTATAACATGGGTACCTGTAGGCATGGAATGTGATTGGAGGAGTCCCTCTGCATGGCCATGCATTAAATTCCCTTTTTAATGCACGGTTCTGCAGAGGGACTCAAGTGAACAGCTGTCGGCTCTCATTCCTCACTTCAGAAAGTGAAGAGAAAGCACGGCAGCTACAGTATGACAGTATGCCCTGAATTGAGAGAGCACTACTGCCAGTGACTTGCTGTGCGATAGCTGTATAGTAAGCGGCAGTGGAGTGGTAGTAGTTGGTTCTCCCACTCCCATGTCCATGGATAACGTGCTGCGTAGGATGCAAATGTCACCCGCAGATGACACAGCATCAGGGAGTGGCACTCCTCCCCATTTGTCTATGGCAAAGGGTACGGTGACCCCAGCACACTATGGTGGTGTCAGTACTGAAGAAGTTAACGGTCGGGTCCTCAGCTCCTAAGTGAAGATGTGTGCGGTGAGCTTGGCACAGTGCGTGGGTCACAGTGAAGAATGAGTGAGTGGGCAGCTCGCGGTACAGTCCCGTTTGTGACAATGTCCAATGTCACTGTGTTACTGCTGTGGGTCATTGATGTAAGGTACAGCAAACAGTCAGAGGAAGTTGTAGAGGAATGGCAGTATATAACAGTTTAAAACCTACAGTGACAAGATGACAGTTAAGGGTACAACAGGGAAATAACGGACAAACCGATAGCTTTATGGAAGAGCTCGCTCTGTCTCTGTCTCTCTCTTAGCAGTCTCAGCATGGTTGAGCAGACAGAGTAATGTGAGCTGCAGAACATAATTCCTTTTGTGTGTCTGTCTGTCTCTGCAGAGCTGCAGTGCCGTGGGTATGGTGTTGGCCGGACCCAACAGTAGCAGCAAGCAGCACAGTGTGGAGAGAGAGTAAGATACACAGCAGGACACACAGCAGTAGCGAGAGGGAGCAAGCGAGCAACAGAGAGACACCCCCCAATGGAGAGAGAGAGAAAGAGACACACACACAGAGAATGCAGAACTGCTGCTCTCTCTCACAGACCTTAAGAGCACAATTGTTTTTTTCTCTCTCTCTCTCTTTCTCACTGTCTCTCTCTCTCTTATCAAACTGTGTTCATGTCACACAGAGACCAGCACATAGCATTAGACTGCAGATGCCCTGCAGCATGCTGCCCAGTTGTAACATAATTGTCTACTCTCACTGTGTATGTGATGGGATGGGGGCTCAAGTAAACATTCTAGGAAGGCAGCAGACACAGTTATGCTCAGGAAATGTCACAAATCATCTCACAACTGTATGTGTGACATTTCACACATACCATACCATATCAGATACCATCATAAGGACATCCAAACCTGCTATCCTATCAGAACTCCTTAGACCAGCTATTCCCACACGGAACCTTAGATCTGCAGATCAGACCTTATTATCCATCCCCCTCTGTCGGACAAAAAAGGGCATGGGCTCCTTCCATTATGCTGCTCCTCACCTGTGGAACCTGCTGCCTCAGGAACTAAGGATGTCCCTACTCATGCAACTTTTAAGGGCAAACTCAGGACTTTTCTTACTGCTTTGGACAAATGTGTTTGCTTTGATCCTACCTGATCCCTTGCTCTTAACCTGTTTTCCCACTTCCTTATTGCTAGCACTTGTGCCTTTCCCAATGGTTGTTTTATGTGGTGTTTTACTATAATTGCTGCTTGAATCTGTTTGACCGTATGCCAAATATTAGCTTTTGCCATTTACAAGTTGTTGTTTACTTCCTGCCACCACTTGGCTTCCCCTTGATCCCTGTTCTCTTCTCCCCTCACCTCTAAGCCTTCCTTCACTCAACTCCCCTGCTCCTCTCTTCCCCCCCGACCACATCTCCTGCACTGTCCTTTTCCCCTTCCCCCTCTGCCTCCCCCTTCCTTTCTCTGCTTGCTTGCCTTGCCTTTACCTCCTCCTGAGTCACCCCTGCCCGTCTTTCGTCCCACCCTCCCAGCTGAGCATTGTTCCCTATTACCTCCACTTGCCGTAAACTTACCTCCTCCTACCGACCTCTTCTTCCCTGCCCTGCCGTCTCTCGGTTCCACTGGCTCGGCTTGGCGTTGTTACCTTTTCCGCTACTGCCGTAACTCTTTCGCTTCTCTCCTCCTCCTCTTACCGGCATCATCACCCTTGCCCTGCCGTCTATCGGTTCCACCAGCCCAGCCGCATTCTGCTACCTTTTGCAGCTGTTGCCGTCTTTTGCCGTAACCCCCTGTCACCCTTTCTCCGCTTGCCGTCTTTCGGCTCCACCGACTAGGCCGCAGGTTGGAACCTTGTATCGCCGCTGCCGTATTTGCCGGCTTTCTTTAACCCCTCACTCCCTCCCTCCCTCTCCCGCCATCCCTCCTCTACTCCGTCCTACCTCCCTATTCCTGCCACCGCCTCTCTGTCCTTATATTCTTAGCCATTTCTTAGCCCCCCCTTTTTGCCCTTGCCCTCTATCCTTCCCTCTATCCTTTCCTCACCTCCTCACTTTCCCCTTTTGTCATTTTCCATCTTGTTTCTGGCTTACCCCACACCTATCATCTCCCTTTCCTAGGTCCTTCAATGCACTTTATGTATGCGCTCAATGGAAAATGTCCTTGAAATGTATTTTGCCTTGTATTTTCCTTTGTCATGCATTGTATCCTGCCATATGTATCTTCCTGTATTTCTGTGCATCATGTATTTTCGTTATCCTTACTGTATCGTTATGTTCTGTAATTTTACCTCCCGGGTCGTGCCTGAAAACAGATACTTGCTGGCTAGTGCACTTACCCGGTTAACAAAAACTAAATAAATAAATAAATTTCCATGTGCATAACAGGAGAGCAGCACGCATTATTTGTTAGGGACTATTTTGCAAGGTGGCAGGATACAGTAGGTTTTTTGCTGTTTACATGGGTGGAAAACCCTTTTCGTGATTTTTTTCCTTGATGTGCACATAACCCATATTATAAGTGCAATAACCCACTCCAGAGTGTGGGGTTATAGACATTTAATCCACGCCTTGGGCACTGTGAGGACACTCAGCCTGCAGCCTCATGCCTCACAACGCACCCCAGGCATGGATTAAATGCCTATAACCCCACACCCTGTCGTGGATTATTGCTTACTTGATCAACTCCCACTACATCGCTTCTGGACTTGAGAACACCTCCAACACAGTCTAGACACTCATGATGCAGTGGGAGTTTAGGAGGTTACTGCATCATGTGTGACTGCACTGTTTGGAGGTGCTTCTAATGTTCAGGAAGTATTCAATAAGAATGGATTCAGGATTTGAAAAAAAAGTTGTTTATAAATATACATTAGCATGCATTTCAGCTCTACTAAACAATGAGACAGACAAAACAAACAGCAACATCAATGAATTTTAGAGAAGGTAAGCAATCATAAAATGTGGGGTTTTAACTGGAAGTAATATGATGCAAAACAGGTTGACGGTGTCCCTTTAAATATTAGATGAGCTTGTTAGGACAGTATGCAGATAGGCAATGCAAAAGAAGGTAAACTATGGGAAGTAGTAAGTTAATGGTGGCTCAGTTACTGAGTAACCATCAAGTGTTTTGAAGGGTCCCAAATTGCAGGAGAGATAAAGCAGGCAGTTGTAACTTAGTACTGAATGTTTGGCACAGCATGACTGGCCAAAGGCTGACCCAGGATGATTCCAGGCAGACTTCTCAAGAATGACGTCCTTTGCATTTGGTTCTTAGCATGAAGGGATGCAGTGGGGAAGGGCCACTTGGAAGGAGTAATGAAAAACAAAGGGAAAGCCAAACACTACCTATCCAAAGCCCTCAGTGGCTCCAATTATTGTAAAGAAGCATCTGACATGCGAATCCTAAACCTTGTTATTGACTCAGTCCTCTCACCGCTCACTGACCTACTAAACCAGTTCCTGTGTCTGAGCCAGTTCCCAACCTCGTGGAAAACTGCCACTATAACTCCTATACTAAAAAAGCGGTGATTGCTCCTCCCCAAACAATTACCGGCCCATCTCAATGCTTCCTCTACTTTCAAAAGCCCTTAAAAAAATTATGGCTGACCAACTCACTGAATACCTACTCACGCACTGTGCAGAGCAACAGCAACACGGTTTCAGAGCCGGTCATAGCACCACTACAGCCCTTATGGAATTTTTGAACTCACTACACGCTACACTGGACAAAGGTCACCTGGCAGGGGCCATGTTCAAAGACCTCTCTAAGGCCTTCGACATGGTTTCCCACCCCCTTTTACTTAACACTCTACAACACAATAGGGTTTCCCAGGGCCCCCTCTCCTGGTTCTCCAGCTACCTGTTCACCAGAACTCAGTGTGTCAAAATTAACAATACCCTATCTACCACACTCCCAGTGTGCTCTGGTGTTCCCCAGGGACCTATACTGGGGCCCCCTGCTCTTCAGCAGATATCTCAATGCTTTGCCTAAATCTTGCTCTGGGAATTCTCTCCTGTATGCGGATGATGCAGTTCTTCGCGCCTCTGATCCTGATCCTTCCTCTTTCCAGCTCATGCTCCAAGACTCCTTCAAACAAATTGAAAACTGGTTTAATGATCAGAGACTAGTAGTCAGCGTTAAAAAGACAAAAACTATGCTCTTTGCCCACCAACAGAACAGGGCCAAGGATTATCAACTGAATATCCTCTCCAATTCTCTCCCCCCTCTGGAGCAGGTCCAAACCTATAAATACCTAGGCGTCACCTTTGACACCACCCTCTTGTTCCATGACCACATTAGAATACTATCCTCAGCCACTAATGCCTGTATCGGTCTCCTATACAGGCACAAAGATTGCCTACCACCAGAAGCATTGTACCTGGCAGTAGTGTCCTTAGTCCTGTCACTGGTGGATTACGGACTCACCATCTATGCTGACTTGGACCCAACAGAACTCCAACAAATCCAACTTGTTATCAATAAGACCTGCTGGCTCCTCTGTGGTGTAGATAAGCGTACACACACCTGCACCTTCTACACACTCACTAATGTCCTCACACTAGAGGAAAGGCTGCAGTATCAAACCTGTCTCCTCACCAAAAAAATCCACCTGGGCCTTATCCCAGTCAGTGTTGCGGCCTCCCTCCAGTCAGCCACCCTCTCTGTGGCCACTCGCACTGCCTCCAGTGCTATTTGGAAGGTACCCAGGGTCAGGACCTCATTAGCACAAAGATCATTCCCCTTCAGAGCCCCCTCATGGTACAATGCCCTTCCCCCTGCCATTGCTGTAACTACCAAGTTAGGTCCATTTAAGATGGCCCTAAAAGCCCACATTTTATCTGCACGTAGCTGCCAGTGCAACCACTAGACTCACCCTAGGCACTGCCCATTCAGTAGATGCTATTGTGGCACCGACAAGGTCTCTAATGAGGCTGATTCGCTTTCCCCTGCACCCAGGGCTGTATGCCCTAGACCTATCTAGCTCATAGCACACGCCTAGTCAGTTCCTGACAATGCATCAGAAGGCTGTACACTGCAAAACATCACTCGTGACATCACCCTGGCATCCAACCATAACCTGTATTGCTGCATCTGTTAACTTCTGCATGTATAAAGTTTGTTCACTACGCATCTGTATATTCTGTATCAATGTAATTCTTTCTCCTTCTCTTTTTGCAACCAATTGTACAGGCAATTACTCTATGTACGCCAGACTCACTTGTATGACTATGCCCATTGTTAAACTGTATTTACTGGTTGTTGTACTTGTCTTTGTAATACTTTATACTTGAAGTGGAGCCTTTGGAAATGAGTCTATGACTCAAAGGGTTGTAATTCCTATGCTATAAATAAATAAATAAATAAAAGCCCAGGCCCTGCACATAAAACCACGGCTGGTGGCTAACACAGGGTCAGGACTGCTGCTTCAGAAAGCTGAGAGATCAATGCTGAGAGATGACATCCAGCAGAGGGGGAGGGAGAGTCTAGGATGGAACAAGGATTCTACTCATTACCCCTGGTGTAGTGCTGCTGGAGATTGGTAGCATCTGTAGGAGGCTGGGACAGTGCCTGAGTCCTTAGTGCTGTTTTAAAATTGAGCTTCTAGGACCAAGCCCCACCAATATAACACCCAATTAGTAGCTAACACAGGGCTAGGACTGTTGCTTTAGGAGGCATAGAGAACACATTGAAATGGTATCCAGTTGGGGGGGGAGGAAGAGTCTAGGGTGGAACAAGGACTCCATTCGATACCCCTGGTGTAGTGGTGCTGGAGATCAGCGGCATCTGTAGGAGGCAGGGACAGAGCCTGAATTCTAAGTGCTGTTTGAAAATTGTATTTCTAGGTCCAAGCCCCACCCATGAAACCACCCAATGGGCAGCTAACACTGGGTCAGGACTGCTGCTTCAGGAAGCCAGGAGCACCTGCTGAGGGATGGTGTCTTCCTATGTAACCTAGCATCCCTCTGGCCTTACCCACTGCTTTGTCACACTGCCCTGCTGATTTCAGGTCATCAGATATGACAACCCCAATGTCTCTTACTGGTTTAGTCCGTTAGTATCTTCCTGAATTCCTTTGTCCTACGCGCATGATTTTGCACTTTTGGCAATGAACCCCAACTTCCATGCTCTTGATCACTCCTCAAGTTTCCCAAGATCCATGCACATTTTTTGCACCCTCTCTTGAGTTTCTACCCTATTACAGATTTTGCTGTCATCTGCAAAAAGGCATACCTTAAAATCCAGTTAATCTGCAATGCCACTTTTGAAGACATTAAAGAGGATTGGTCCGAGTAGTGAGCCCTGCGGCATCCCACTGGTCACTCTGCCATCATTAGAGTGAATGCCTTTAACCACCACCCTCTGTCTCCTATCCTTTAAGCAGTTTCTAACCAAATTCACCTCTTTGGATCCCAACCCCTAGGCTGCTTGATTTCTTTATCAGTCTCCTGTGCAGCATATTTTTATTCAAATGCCTTGATAAAGTCCAGATAGGCCATGTTCACAGCCCTCCCCTGATTTATTTCCCTGGTCACCTGGTCAAAGAAATCAATCAGATTCATCTGGCATGACCTTCCCCTGTCAATTGATGCTGCCTGTGGCCTTGCAGCCCACTGGATTTACAATATTTCACCGATGTTTCTTTAGCAGGGTTTCCATTAATTTCCACACCACTGAGGTGAGACTGACCGGCCTGGAGTTGATAGCCTTCACCCTGCTGCAGTCTGTTAAATAGAGGGACCATGACTGCTCTCCTCCAGTCCTCTGGAAACATGCTTGTTTCCAGAGATTTGTTGAATAAGGCTGTCAGTGGAGCAGCCAGCACCTCCATGAGTTCCTTTTGTACCCTTGGGTGTGTGCCATCTGATCTTATAGCCATGTCCACTTTCAGAGCTGCAAGTCCCTTCAAAACTCTTTCCTCTGAAAATGGACTTATGTCCATCTCCCTTCCTTTGTTCCTGCTGCACCCTGGTGGTATGCCCCCTCTCCTCTCTTAAGTCTGAGTAGAAGTACCTGTTCAGGATATCTGCTTTTTCTTGGTCCTCTTCTGCACAGTCTTCTGCCACCCTCCTTATCCTCACTTTTCCTTCCCTTGCCTTTTTCTTCTTACTTGTGTACCTGAAGAAAGCCTTATCCCCTTTAGCTCCCCCTTGGCTATCCTTTCCTCTGCATGTCCCTTTGCTCTCCTCACTGCCTTTCCTGCTTCCCTTTCTTTCACTTGGTACACCTACTCATCTTCCTCCCTCAGCATTTCTTATACCTCTTGAATGCCACCCTTGTTTCCTTTACCATATTGGCCACTTCCCTAGAGAACCATAACTTTCTCTTTTTCCTTCACCATTTACTCACATCCTTCATGCAGATGTTGGTTTCCTTAATTTTTCCCTCACTTATTTTTCCACACTGTGCCTCTACCCCTTTCTATAAAATCTGCCTTCCTAAAATGCAGGACCCTATATTCATGCTGTTTGCCTCTGTTCCCTGTCTTAATGTTAAACCATACTGTATAGTGATGACTGGTCCCTGGGGCACAGCCCACTGTGACATCTGCAGCGCCATCCTTGTTTGTAAGTACCAGGTCCTGCACTGCCCCCTCCTTAGTGGGTTTCTTCACTAGCTGCATAACCCTGAGGTCTCTTTCCTCACTACTGGTTTGAAGGTCTGCTCATTTAGGAAGTAATTTGCTTTACTTCTTAGAACCCAGATGTACTCAGAAACAATACACGTCAACACTGAATTGCATTCCCCACTTTATGTATTTATTTTAAAAGATTTACCAGGAAACACATACTGAACTGATAGCAACTCATTTCCAGATGCATCCTGGGGAGGTGGTTATGGAAGATTTACCACCTATGCACATATCTTATTTAGGTCCCTCTGTACACTATCTATTACTACCTGACTGTCAGCTGGATTTACACGTTTGATGTCATCAGAACACTTCTCTATCCAATTAGTTATACTGTTGTTGAGACTGGAAATTTATGTCTAGAACAATATAGGTGGCTTAGAAAAGAGCCATGAAATACTCCACTCATCACTTTGGCTTCAGCTGACCTATAGCCATTTATAAGAACCTTCTGGACCCTACCAACCAGTCAGGTCTTGATCCATATAGCAATCTGATATCTTTTGTTTTTTTAATGCTCAAACTGTGGGAAACTAAATTAAAGGCTTGCTAAAATCCAATAAAATGACATCTACAGGGTGACCTTGATCAAATTCCTTTCTTGCAGGTTTGTAGAAACTTAATAGATTGGTGACACAGGATCTATCTTTAGTAAAACCATATTGTTTCTGTGACAGGGTCCCTGTGTTTCACTAAGAAAAACTTGGTACTGTAAGAACATGTTTTGTTATTATGTCCCGAATGAGTGTGGGTATGCTTGGGTGTTATATGTCCGTTTTTTTATGTAAAGCAGCCTTTTAATGGACTAGCCACCCATTGGATATGGCTGTAAAGTTTTTGTTTGCATGTTTGTTTGTCCTCTGACAGTACCACCATAATGAAGTATATTTTAGCATTTAAGTATTTCAATTTCCTAATGCTAATACCCTGTTCCTAAATATTAATTCAGTAGAACTCCTTGTTGTAGTGTAGAGCGAAGGTTTCTCTGAACAACTCCCCCGCCACAGGAACGAGTCTGTATTTCAGTCCATCTAAATGTAAATAGACAGACATCTTTAATATTTTGTAGTGATAGCTGCAGGAATTTAAGGGCTAGTAATACTTAGCCTGGAGGGTCATAATAGCAGTTACAATAGCATCTTTTTGGAAAGACAACCCTCGTCAGGTGTCTGGTTGTAGCCCTTAGTAGCACAGTATGCCGTTTGTCTTCACATGTGAAGCACTAGCCATTATGTGTCCATATTTTTTTAAATAACGTCCTTCAAAAGATCGAGTGTTTACCTCAGTTATGAGGTATAGGTAGCTCAAGCTATGGCTTTGCGGTTCAGCACCACTGCAACATTTCTTAGGAAGCTTGCTACCACTCGTATGTGCGCAAGGTCGCACTGGAATTAGTTTAGGTTTTTTTAGGTAAAGAGAAGCACTTCTGCAAAGCAAATGCGAGCAGGTAGCTATATCAAAGGTTAAATGGCATTACCTGCGCCTATTTCTGGTCCAGTTTAGCTTCTAATTTTGGTGCACAGTTCATCCTGCCGCAGAGGTAGAATTCAACAACCCCACCCCAGTAATCCTGCTCTTTAGAACCGGCCGGCCTCCTTTTCTCATTATTTATGCAGTGAATTACTGGGGGCGGCCCTTGCTGATGATTCCTCGTATAAAACACTGGAACCAGAATGTATTTTTTGTTTAGCTGGGTTAACAGCGACGTATATAATGGTATTATAATGAATGAAAGCTAAACTGATGGTTGTTATGCTGTTTATCATGTATTTCTCTACAAGTGTAAAGGACAGTCCTGATTGACACAGAGGTGGACCAATCTCTTAGTCCAGCCTTCTATAAATTCCATGCATAGACTACTTCTAGGCAGAATGGAAAAAGGTGTTGAAGGGAGAACCCCTGAGTGACTAGCGTATTCTAGTACTATTCTTTCCATTTATTGTCTTCTACTTTTTATGCTGAAGTTAAGCCTGCTGTTTTATTTCTGGATATTTTGATTTATTTTCATTTGTGCCAGTCTGCTTTAATTTTGTTAATGCTGTAAATAAATTCTTCGCAGAAGATTCTGCAGAACTGCAATTACAGCATCTGTATCCATCTGTTATCCCACAAGCCTCTGACAGTTTCATGTCAATATTTATTAGAATCTAAAAGGAACCTTGATAATCTCTCCTTGATGATTGCTTCCAATATCTTATTATGCAGGTGAAACTTATTGTAGCGCTTCCGTCGTAAAGAGTGTTTTTTCCCACTTGAGGAATATTGCCCGGATTAAAGCCTTGATTCCGCCTGATGACCTGCCCTCACTGATTTATGCTTTTGTGACATTGCAGTTTAACTACTGCAAAGCCCTGTACCTCGAGGTCACTGGAGGGGTTCTCTGGCATCTGTTGGTTCACCTGCAGCTGGTGCAGAATGCAGCAGCCAGGTTACTGATGGGCCTTCTGAGGTCCTGTCATGTGACCTGAGTTCTATGCGAACTGCGCTGGCTGCCGGTTAGGTGGAGAATCATCTTCAGGGTGGGCTAGCTAACCTATAAGGCCCCACATGGATTGGGCCCTGGCTACTTGAATGACC
This sequence comes from Neoceratodus forsteri, assembly GCA_016271365.2. Taxonomy (NCBI): domain Eukaryota; kingdom Metazoa; phylum Chordata; order Ceratodontiformes; family Ceratodontidae; genus Neoceratodus; species Neoceratodus forsteri. The sequence continues at coordinate 785,996,923 of CM028133.1, forward strand.
TCCTGACTCCTGCACATCCCATGTGCTCACTTTGCTTCTCTACCGAAGGCCTCCTAGCAGTTCTCAGGACCCACCTTAAATCATCTAGAGATCGTTCATTTGATGTGGTGAGCCCGGTATTGTGGAACTTGCTACTAAGACACTTGAGAGAGGCCCCATCAGTGGAGTTTTTTAAACAGGGCCTAAAGGCACATCTTTTTAGAAAAGCATTTGCAGACTGTCTATAGTTAAATTAGTAAACTGCTGCAATATTTTTATTTTATTTAAACTTGGAACTTTTAAATTGTTTAATTTATTATCTGTTTTCATGCCTCTGGGATGAGGCACTCAAAAATAAACTTTACTTACTTATTTATTTAAAATTTGGTAACCGGGAGAGGCACACTGAGCTGAGGCTTGTTTCCGGGTGTGACCCAGGAATGGGGAAGGAGGTAGTACACATGTTAGAAAAAAAAAAAGAACTGCACTACTTCTCATTATATGCAGACATACAAATGTAACCACCCAGTCCCCTGGGGTTACTAGAATCCCCTCAGTAACAGTGCTAGGCAGGGAGAGTCAGCTGGTGACTAACCAGTTATATGTTTTTTCACCTGCTCACTCTTCTATTTACTTGGCTACAGCTGAGACTGAAGTGATGAGCTCATTTGGAACTCTCGCAGCAGCATAACCCTCATGCCAGCTGCTGAGGTGGGAGATAGAATGTTGAGACAGCACTTAGTTGGAGTCAGTTGGAGGCAGTGTTTAGAGTGAGAGTGTGGGAGTGAAAGCTGCTCTGCCAGTGGGCTCTGAGTTGAGGGTCCTGAATTCTCACCCTAGTTCTGATATTCCCTAGCTTATCAAGTGAAGCGGTGGAGACCTTCACCAGGATTTCCTGATCTTCATCCCTGGAGGGGTGAAAAGGATTGCTAGTCGATGGATCCAAGAGGCAATTCCCTGTTTGATCCAGGATGTTTTGAAGCTGTCTGAAATGTCTAACAGTGAGTGTATTCTGACTTTTTGCCAGAGGGAGAAAGTACCTGTTCTGTTGTGTTCCATGCCTAGAGGGAAGGCACAACATATTCTTGTAAGTACAGGTATGCAAGTCTGTTTTTGAAGTAAGGTTGTCTGAGGTGTGTGATGTCCAGAGGAATGACTATATCACACTATCCAGGACTTTTACCTTTACACTACCGAGGTGGTGAATTTGAATGCTGAATGCCAAGTCTTTGTTTGATACAATTCAAGAGGTGTAGCAAATGTTTAAGGTGTAACTCTGAAAGAATGGCTGAGTGTAAATTTGAGAAGCAAAGGGTGGGCAGAACCCCATCTGGAGCAACCATTTCAGGACTAACAGGTTCAGTAAGGGTGCTTGGTTACCTTAGACAAATGGCCAAATGTCTGAAGAGGATTTTTACACCCTGGAGTGGGTTACAGTTTCTTCTCTGGTTATGGAAGAATGGTTCTAGTGTTAGCCAAATGTGTTTTCAGTTGTGGCCAATATGCCACTGGAAGCAATGTTCTATGTCCTACAACATGTGGGAACACAAGTCCAAGAGTTCTATGTCCTATGTCATGTGGGGTTATCAAATGCAAGTGCCCTATGTCCTACTGCAGTGGGAATACAAAGAGTTTCTGACAGTACAGTTCAAGTTTTGTGATTCTACAAGTTCCTAGTGCCAAGATGTATAAACCTTGGGGGTCCACCCCTGCTTTAGACAACATCTTTTGAATAAAGTCCCACTCTAAAACCCCAACTATGGTCTGGACAGTTATGTTATTGCTTCCTGTGTGGATTTGCTGGGTACCCCTCCAGAAGATAGGTCTATCACATGCTTAGCAAAAAATCTCACCCCAGGATCTGGTTTGTAAATACCAATGGTTATTCTTTCTGTACACCCCCATCCCTTGATCTCTAGAGAATGAACCTGGTATACATTCCCAAAGCTTGGGGTGGTGCAATTTCTAAATGTTTGAGTGTGTGTCCAGTATAGGTGCCAGTGATTAAAATAAGGGATACTAACTGAGTAAAGTAGCGGGAAGGGGGTTACAAAAAATAGGGGCTCGTCTGGCGATGTTTAATTTGGGGAGAGAACCAAAATCTTTACTAGTTTAACATCTTTTGTCTGGTAGCGGTGTAGCTCAAATAGAAAAGAAGTATTGGAAAAGTGATTTGTATCCAGAAAAATGCCATCCCAATGAGCTGCTTGTGTACTGTCCAGTACAATAAAGAAACAGAGTGTTGCTTGTGTGTTTTCAACTAGTTAATGGACAGTAAAGCATTCCAATGTGTGTCCTGGTCTCTGCATCAAAAAGTGCTTAAAGAACTTTTAAAATGCAATTTTCAAATGCCAAAAGTATAGTGGACTTTAAGAAACAGACTCAGATATGTGCCCTGAAAGTTTCATGTACTTAGTGTGCAAAGTGGGGGAGTCGCTAAAGAAAATGTCCAGAAACTGTGGCAAAATGGTCAAAACGGCACTCCCACTGCTGAAAATTGCAGATGAAGACAATAAATTACAGTTTGCGTTTAAATTTGCTCCTGCCTGATGTTTGCCATGAAGGAAGGGAAACTGAGGAGAGAGAGAGAGAGAGAGGCTCATTTGCATGGCGTTGAGTGATTGATGCGGCTACATCCAGTCCTGCTGCCTGGCCAGCGACTGTGTGTTGCAGAGTGTTCGTAGAGGAGAGAGAGAGAGAGAGAGAGAGAGAGAGTGGTGTGTGAGCTGGTTAGACTAGAATCAACCATGGAGGAACTTGTGAGCATTCTAAACTTTAGCAAACAGACTTTTAAAGCGTAATTTCGGGCTCAAGCCATATTCCGACTGACTGGAGAGTGATTGAGGCAATTGTGAGTATGATCGATGGGACTGCCAGACCTGTTTCACCCCAGAGGCCTTCCTTGAATTGGCAGCAGGCCGAGATTTTCCATCGGAGGAATCCAGCTACTGAAAGCAGTGAGTAAACATGTAAACGATGCAAACAAACTGTGTGTGAATGCAAAGCCAGCTAAACCTGTGTGCAAACAGTGTGATTTATGTGCAAAGAAGGACTATGTGTTGTAAAGGCAGGTGCAACAAACAGTAAATTCTGAGCAATAGACTGTGAGAAATGAGACATGGGTACAGCGACAGTAAATTTCTAAGCAGCAAGACTGTGAGTTGAGGAGTCGGATTAGCAAAGAGGCAAACCTGAGCAAAGAAAAACTATGGGGCTTGCAAGTGACTCTGAGCAATTTTGAATATGTAAATATAATTTTCCTGAACTGTGCTGGTCGCAAAGTCAAGTTACCAATGCTAAATCAGTATGAATGTGCTGAGATGTATCATCAGAGACAATCATTTGCAGTTTCAAGTAATTTCAGTATCCAGGAAGGTTGGAAACACAGTTTTTGAGCAACTTAAACAGAGTGTGATGCATGATAAAAGTTACAGATGCCATGACAGGATGGGGTCAGCAATGTAAACACAGCAGCAGGGAACCATTTTGTGGGATATCTCGAGTCACCAGCAATTGAATTGTGTAACAAAAGGTTTATGTGTTTGCTTTCAGATATGGCTTTGAGAGCACCTCAATACCCAGATGATGCCTGAGCTATGATTGCCAAGGAGGTGGCAGCACTAAGAGAGGTAGAGAGATCCTACTATGGCGAAAGGCTACCTCTGGATGTAGCAGTTCCTAGCTATCCAGTGAGACTATGCATTGTGTGTCTAAAGGCAGGAAGGGATGTTTTTCTAATACCTCATTGCTCAGACTGCCTTGCAAAATTTGGAATGAGTGGGGGCACAGCTGCAGAGAGGGCAACAAGAATTCGATTGGCTCCCACATGGACCCTGGCAGGGGACCCTGCCAGCAGCAGTAGCAGCATGCAGCACCAGGCTGAACCTGTCGGGGAAAGTTCTACTTAGTGTGCCACAGAAAGAGCAAGTGAAACTGATGATGATCCACTGCAAGGGCAGGAGCAGAGAGAGGTTTTCACACCTGTGTCCCAAATGGACACTGCAACAAAGGGATCAGTTGTCCCATGGAGATAGGGTCCGAGTTCTAGTCGGTGGGGGAGGATGAAGTACAAGAAACATTGAATTGGGAGGTGTTCACCTCCATGCCCAGTGAGGAATGAAGTGTCTCAGGAGTGAGGATGTTTGCTCACTCCTGGGCATAGATCATGAGTCAGGGCCACTGTGAGTCATCCCAAGCTCTTCCCTCAGAGGAGCCAGTGACAGTTGAAGAAGGCTCTAGCAACTTGTCCCAAGAAGTAGTGGAGGACAAGTTCTTTTGTTTTTTGAGTTTGAAACACTGTCTCAACCAAGACTGGCCATCCCCAAGCTGGGCATCGGGTTGCAGACTAGTAAAGAGGAGTAAAGAGGAGTAAAGAGTAGAGACTGATCTGTAGGAGGGCTGATGTCATGTGTGGGAAGTCCTAGCCTACATTTCTTCACCGAGTCTGGGAGGAGACTGAACAAAACAGGCAATCCTGGCTTATAGAGGAGGCAAGGAATAATATGCATCCAGAGGCACCAGAACGTATTAGCGACAAAATCAGCAATGACCACCTTAGCTTTTGGAGACTGGGCAGGGCTCTTTTCATTGACACTGTGCGAATTGTGGATGGGGCTGGGCAAGAGACATTTCACAACATTAACCCGGTACACCCAGACAGGGTCATAGTTCTCGCCCCTCACCCTGAGTGGTACTACCCTTAATGGTGCCACACCCTGAGAATATGCCCAGCATGCATTAAGGGAGTGAGCAGTGGCAGGCCAACTGTCTGTCATCTGAAGCAATAATATCTATGGAGGAAGATACAGCTCTTCTGGTATTCCAGGATTTCGTCAGTGTGCATCCTGATTCATCAGCCCAGCAGTTTTCCTGTTACATCATCTGGTCTTCCAGGACATCAGTGCAGCAGTTTTCCTGTTCCATCATCTGGCCTTCCAGGTCATCATCCCAGCAGTTTTCCTGTTGCATCGTTTGACTTTCCAGAAGCATCAGCTCAGCAGTTTTTTCCTGTTCCATCATCTGGCCTTCCAGGACATCAGTCCAGCTGTATCTGGAGATTCCATCTGGTCTGAAGGGAGAAGGTCCTCAGCTCACAGAGTAAGATGAAACTTTTCATTCTTCAAGGAGCTGGTAAGACAAATCCTTTTTATTTACATTAACTGACTTTGCACAATACATCCTACATTTGAAGACTATCCAAAGAACTTTAATGTTTTCATCAAAGACTCTCTCCATGGATTGCAGTGCTATGCAGGCCCTGTCCTGTACAAGAACTGTTCTTCAGCAGGCTTCAGCCTAGGAGAGATTCTTTAATGGACAATGCCTATGGGCACTAGTGACATTGGTCCCTAGAGCAGAACTTTGTAGGGAATTCCATCCCCAAAATGTGTTGCATAAATGGTTGACTTCCATTTTTTACTTTTATACTTTTATAAAAAATGTTTTTTGGGGTTCTTTAGTGTTGGGTGGAGGTTTAGGCACTGTGTGGAATGCAGAATGTGTTTTGTGTTTTTCTTCTTGTGCAGGTGTTCCTGAAGAAGAAAAGAAGAAAGAAGAGGATGTTTGGAACTCATCTGAGTTCCCCTTTTCATAGTGTTTTAGAATTAAGCAATAATGCCCAACAGGGTGTGTGTCGTGCTGGGATAACGTCACTCCTCAGGTGGTTGGGCACAAGGCCGTAGGCTGAGTGCGTCCAATACCTGAGGCATGACATTATCCCAAACAACACACATCCTGGAGGGCATTATTGCTATTATACAATGGCTCGTTGTTATATGTAAAATAAAAAAATTATTTTAAAGAATGTTTTTATTAGTGTGGAAAAATATTTTTGTTTCTTAAGAGGAGATGCAAAAAAAGATATCTAGCTAATAGAGGTGATCTGCATTGGTTCACAGTGCTGAGACTAGACCTGTGATGTTGTGCTGGGATAACATCATGGGTCCAGTCCCAGACTGACCAATCAGAGACCAGGAAATGTTCTTGCCATTGTATAATTGTTTATGGTTAACAGGGTGTTACCATGTTTCTCTTCACAGGTGTGATTTTGGGAAATGTAATGCAATGTAGTGTATGTGTAACCCCTAGGTGGCGCTATCCCAAGGGCTACTACCCCTGCCTGCTTGGCTAGTAGCAGGTTAAGGGGCCTGAGTTCTGAAATGGGTGCCTCCACCCAGAGGTCAGGGATGGTAGTGGTCAAACTAGCCTGGGCACAGACCTCCGGGACACTGTAACCACCCTCTTTCCCTGCTAGTGGCCAAAACAGTACACAATAATTACTTTCACAATACCCCTGATATGATTTGCATGTACCCACACAGTTTGCACTTACCACCAGGGCTGATTTCTCTGGTTCAACCCTAGGGACCCCTTGTAAAACAAGGTTAGACAGAGCAAATGGTAACAGTACAATGCTTCGAGCACAAACTTGAACCACAGGTTGAATGTAGAAAAAAGTAGATCTGATTTATTCAGGGGATTTGAACAAGGAAGGGGGTAATCAGGTTAATTAGCTTACTTGCTCTGTCAATCACACAGCTGTGCTGCAGTCAGAGTCCCTAACACAGTCACACTCTTTGGGTACCCAGGTGGATGAAAGGTGGGCTAGCCAGGACCATTGCCCGGGGTAGGCCGGCATTGCAGCTGGTCAGGGCTCTGTGATGGAAAAAACACAACTTGCACAAGACACTATTTGTAATCCGGAGCCAGATGACTCAGTTCATGAAGGAAAAGAAACAACAAAGCAATCAGATGACACACTTAAATTAAACTGTAGTTGCAAGGAGCTATCCTGGTGGTTACTCACGATACCCAAGACTGGACACAGGATGGATGGAAATTGAGACAGCAGATAACTCTTCTGGATGGCCAGAAGAAGCAGGGCCCACATGATTCACAGAGGCGTCATTCTTGTTCAAGCGTGGAGCAGGGGGCTGATCCCCAGGCAGATCTCTCATTGATGGCTTTTCTCCATGCAGTAGGGTAGTCTGGCAAGGCCCTCATTGCAAGGACCAGCCAAATGGGGATAACCCCGGATTCAGTCTGTTTGGGCTGGACACAGCTTCCAGCAAGCGGAACGCAGTCCACATGATGTGGAGCCAAATCACGACCCACTTTCAGCACACAGCACATTTATATGCACAGAAATTGTACTGTACCAGGCAAAACGCTCCCCGGTCCCAATCGCACAGTCTCTGCTCAAACCGGGAGCTCAGAAGTATTTGGAGTTCCTAACAGGCTGATTGCATGCAGCAAAATCTTCGGTCTCTAGCAGGTTGAGCCTGGATACACTTCAGTGGCTTAATTTGGTCTCGCCGCCTCAGATTTAGTCTGAATGGAATTCTCTCTTCCTTCTCAGGGTAACAGGCATACTTGCAGGCCTCAACTCAGGCCTTCCCACAGTTCTCCCTCTCGAGCTACTACGCAGGAGGCTATTTGAATCAGGCGAACTGTTGCTCTCTCAGCTTCCAACTTCGATCTGCCCTAAACAGCAGGCAGCTCAAGGATTTTCCTCAGATCCAAAGGTTCGGTTGGCTGATGAAGTTGCCAGTCACTGTGAGAGCTCCCCCTACAGCTGCAAAAAGGCGCCAACAGTCAAAACTACTACTCCCACAGATTTTATTCACACAGCCTCTGTAAGCATGCTCCATATTAGAGTCCCAAGTACTGATTGGTCCAATTCGGCAGGTCGGGACCAAAATGGTGGCGATAGCAAGACAGTCCTTGCTGCAAAGAAAGCAGGTTAGAACAAACATGCAAGATGTTCTCACTCTAAGGGATTTTCAGCAAACAGTCACATCTTTCATCAGAGCTCCCTCTGAGCAATTAGCGATGGCAGAAACGGAGCAATCATCTGGCAGCCTGTGCGAGACTTGAGCACAACAACACTCAGCCCCTCTCTGGTTAATTATTACTGCAACTGAGCAGCTCTTAAAGCGACAGTACACGGAGGCCACACAGGCACTCACTGGCAATACATTTAAAACTGCTAAACCACAGGACCCCAGCCTGGCAGTGAGCATTTAGGCAAGCTCTAGGAAGACTTTTTGGGACCCCCCATTTGTAGGGAGTTACACCCTTCCCTGCCTGGAAAAAACTTGGCATCTGCATCAAGTCTGTACCATCACAATAATTGCAATTGCATGTTATACTATACATCTATACCATTGGCATGTTATACAAGTAACAACTGATGCATTAGTCAACATACTTAACTTTTACTATACATATCCTCTACATTTCACAATACTACATTCATTCGGAATTACATCACGCATATTTCACACAAGTAATTTAGACATTCTGCTATACAAAATCAGGTAATCACTTCCTGTACACTGAACAAGGAGAGAGGGGGCCCTTCCCTACCAGCTAACTTAGGGCTAGATGGGGCAAGGGCACCATGCCTAAAGGGCAGAACAATCAACCTGGAATTGGTACTTAGACTCAGTTTGGGCAGTGAGCTCTGGGAAACATAAACCCCCTTGTGGACCACATTGAGAAGCAAATCCACTGGCCCCCCAGAGGAATCATAACTAAAGCGCACCACAGGCTTGACAGCCCGGCCAGTCTTTCTAGGGGAACAACCACAGTCTCTGTACTTTCAGCTACAGCCTTGGGGCTTTCATCACTTGAGAGAGGGCCTCTGTCTGGGTAGGAAGGTTCGAACTTGGGGCACTGTCAGCCCCTGGCTCTGTAAGTTCTGTTTCTATGACACTTTGCTCACTTGGAAGGCACTCTAGCACCGAAAGGGAATTATCATCACACTCAAAGTATTCTTCAGGTTCTGGCATATCACCAGAATGACTTATGTCATCCACCCCCACCTCAGGCAAATCATACAGTTCCACCATACACAGGGACTCAACATCTTCAGACGTTATACTTTTGCACTTCACTTTCAGGGAGCATTGGCTTCAAGGACGAAGCTGGAGGGTTAGGCAGTCCAGAAGGCCCAGCTTCATCCCCATAATTAACCATGGGGTTACCTTGAAACAGCTGACTCAGTTCATAAGTGGGGTAATAGGCACAGTTGCACTCGCTCTCATCAGAAGTGGACTGACAGTCACTATCATTCTGGACTTGCTGGGAGAAAACCTTAAGTCTGTGACCACTGGGGTAGGTTGACTCTGTCTTTGTTTCGCAGCAGCACGAGTCACCAGTCCAGGAGGAACAATCTCGGGGGGGTTCAGCTTCAATCATGACCTGGCCAATAGGTAGTAAGTGGTTACGGTGCATAGTCTTGACAGCCTTGGAGTTGTTTTCAGGGTGCACTTTGTATACGGGTAAATCATTCAACTTGCCTACTACTATATGGGGAAGATGGTGCCACCGATCAGCAATTTTGTGTTTACCATGCAGTTTCAAATTGCGTAACAACACACGGTCTCCAGGTCAAAGCTCTTGAGCCTTTACTTTTTTATCATGTCTCTCTTTATTGGCTAAGTTTCTCTTGGCAGTCATTGTCTGGGCCAGTTGGTATGCATGGTTCAATTGAGCTTTCAGTTTTTGCACATATTGCAGATAATTTTCGGCTCGTACCCCATCTGGAGAGACCCTGAAACAAATCAACTGGTAGTCAGCCTCTCTCCCGAACATGAGGCGGTAGAGAGAGAACCTGGTAGCATCATTTTTTGTGCAGTTATAGGCATGTACCAAGGTGCAAATCTGCTGGCTCCATTTATGCTTGTCTTTTGGGTGAAGGGTGCTCAGAATGTCTAGCAGGGTGCGGCTAAAGCGTTCTGCTTGTGGGTCCCTCTGCGGGTGATAAGGGGTGATTCTTGACTTTTGCACCTCCCATAGAGAGCATTTCTTTGAATAAGCGACTCTCAAAGTCTCTACCTTGATCAGAATGAATTCACTGGGGGGCTCCGTAGTGGACGAAGAAATTTTCCACTAGCAACTTGGCCATGGTGGATGCCTTTTGATCTTTGGTGGGGAACGCTTTTGCATACCGTGTGAAATGATCCGTAACCACTAACACATTACCAATCTTTCGCTAGTCAGGCTCCAAACTCAAAAAGTCTATGCAGACTAGTTCCATTGGGGTGCTGGTAGTAATGTTGACAAGGGGAGGGCAGCCCTCTGAAGCAGGGCCTTTCTCTGCAAGCAGCAACTGCAAGTCCTTACATGGTGCTCAACATCAGCCCCCATCTTGTGCCAGTAAAATCGAGATCATACTAGGTCAAGGGTTTGGTCGAAACCAAGGTGGCCCATATGATTGTGGAGGGACCTCAGCACCAAATCTCTGAAGGCTGTGGGCAGAACCAATTGTTCCTTGTTTACTTGGCCACCCTGATCTACTGTCTCTCTATACAACAACTGATTAATCAGCTGCAACCTGGGACCTTCTTTAAACAATAAAGCCATTCGCAAATCAGAGGAACGTAACTTGGACACGTCTTTTCCTGCATGGAGGGCATCAAGGGCTGGCTGAATCATAGGATCTTGGGATTGAGCCCACTGAATGCTGTCATTGTCAAATTGGGGTAGTGCACTAATGTCTAGAGCAGAGAAATGACAGTACGCAGCTGGTATGCATGTATCAGAAGGGCCCAAGCAATCTACTAAGCAGTCCACTGTGTCCGCAGACATCTGTTCATCTTTATCAAACTTTTGGCACAAGGTTTGAATGTCAGGTCCAGACAGCCTGACCCAGTCACTCTTGGGAGTGGGCCTTCGGGATAGGGCGTAAGCATCGATGTGATTCAGGACTGACCTGTATTCAACAGCAAAATCATAGGTAGACAATGCCGAAAGCCACCGATGCCCTGTGGTGTCTAACTTAGCTGAATTTTGCACATAGGTCAATGGGTTATTGTCCGTCTTCACCAGTATCTTTACCCCATATAGGTATTCATGGAGCTGGTCAATGATGGCCCACTTTAACGCCAGGAATTCCAACTTATGCACAGGGTAGTTTCGCTCTGATGGGGTCAGACTCCTACTAGTGAAGGCCACGGGTCTCAAACCATCCTCATGGTCTCGATACAGTGCAGCTCCCGAACCTTGTAGACTAGCTTCGGTATGCAGCACATAAGGTTTGGCAGGATCAGCATAGGTAAGGATGGGGGCATGGGTGAGCTGGTATATGATTTCGTGCAAAGCTGCTTCACAATCAGGCATCCAGCGAGGCCCGAAAAGTTCACCTGGGTGGAAGTATACTCTTTCAGGTCCTGGGGTGGCCCCCTTCTTGTTTTTACAATTCATGGGAGGGTAACCCTGGGTAAGATTCAGGGCTGGGCGAATCACCTTGGAATAGTCCTTTATGAATTTGCAGTAGTAGCCACAGAACCCCAGGAAGCGTTGTAATTCTTTCGGATTGTGGGGCTGGGGCCATGTGGTCAGGGCCTCAACTTTACTGGTATCAGTCTCTTTTTTTTTTTTTTCCAATTTCTTTTTTCTCCCCTCCTATGTCCCTGCCAGAGCCGCCCCTTCAGGAGTCACCAATGAAACCCATCCCTGCCACCGACTTACCAGCTGCTTAGGGTCCCTCATCCTGCCATGGATTACCCCCCCAGGCTGAGTCTGGGGTGGGGCAAAACCCCTGTACTATAATGTCTTCTCCGGTCCCTGAGACAGCGGCAGTCAGCGGCACATCAGGACTGGGTTCAGCGCTCTGTCTACCTGGCTCTGGAGGGTGATTTCCCCCTGTTCTGTGAGGACGCTGCTGTCCCTGATGTCAAGGCTTGAGTGCTGACGTCCTCAACGTCCTCCCCCCAATGATGCAGCCCCTAGAGGTGATTGGTCCACAGGCCTCCGCCTGCGACCAATCAAACCCTTGAGGTGCCGATGAGCTGTCGTGCCCCCAGCCTCTGCCAGAGATCACCTTTTGCTGGGATGGATCCCCCAACCTCTCCCCGGAGAAGGTGAGCTGTCGTCGGATGCTCAGCCTTTCTTCCCCTGGTCAACCCCCAGCAACCCAAGTCTGCTCCTGAACCCAGGTCGCCGGCGTGGTGCAAGGTGTGACGTCCAGCACCTCAACCCTCAGCACCACTGGGCTGGCTATTACTGGTATCAGTCTCTATCCCCTCTGTGGATACTATGTGCCCCACATACTTCACGGAGGTCTTGAAAAACTGGCACTTGTCAATGGACAGCTTGAGGTCGAAATCCTCCAGTCGGTCTAGTACTTTGAATAGTCGGTTCATATGCTCCTCTAAGGTGCTCCCAAACACAATGACATCGTCCAAGTATACCAGGCATTCCAGCAAATTCATATCTCCCACCGCACGTTCCATTAGTCGCTGAAAAGTGGCCAGGGCACCCGATATCCCCTAACCCCAATGGACAGACGAAGGCTGTTTTCTCACGGTCTTCCGGGGCCATGGGAATCTGGTAGTACCCACTGCAAAGATCCAACACTGAGAACCATTTGATCCCATTCAAACAGTCCAGAGCATCTTGTATACGGGGCATGGTGTATTGATCAGGGATGGTCCGCTGGTTCAGGGTTCAATAATCCACGCACATTCTCACAGACCCATTCTTCTTACGCACAACCACAATGGGTAAAGCATAGGGGCTCCTAGATTCTTGTATCATGCCAGCCGCAAGCATTTCCTGCAGGTGTCCTCTCACATCATCTATGTCTGTTGGATCTAAGCACCGAGATCTCTCACGAAATGGCCGTTCATCGTGCAGGCGTATGTGATGCTCTGCACCCTGGACACATCCCGTGTCCCATTTCTTCAACGAAAACACTTGGTCTCTCTGGGTGAGTTTCTTGCTGATTCTAGTCTTCCATTCAGCAGGCAACGGGGGTCACCAAAGTCAAACAAGTCAGGAGTCACTCTATCAGTCTCACCAGGGTGCTTGTTGCTGGGTAACATTGCAGTGTCGGCACAGTGTACCGTAACTAGGGTGTAGCCTCTGTTCACCCGAATCTCACGATCTGACACATTGTGAATCTGGACCATCATCCGTCGTGCACAGGCATGAGCACGAGTGGGCAAGATGCTGGGCTTGACCAATAATCCTTCTGGCAATTTTCCATTGCCTGGCACATCAAGCATCAGTATTCTATTCTTGACATCTTTCCGTAGGCAGACCTCCCCTTGTAGGGTACACTGGGTGTTAGGGGCCAGCACCATCGACTCGGGATTCTTCTTCCATACAACTCCTACCAGTTCTTCCTGGTCTACTTCCTTGGGATTCTGCTGCAACTCATAGGCCCTCTTGATCAGCACTGGAATTCTCAGAGCCCACCAGTCCGGTGCTCCTGTTTCTCGTAGCATAGTTGTGCCAGTCTTCCAAACATATGAGCATTAGTCCCAATTAGCTGGGGAACCCCATCATACAGTCCAGTAGGGGGCCACACTAAAGCCAGGGTCTCGACTTGCTCTGCCACTCCAGCCACCAAGGTAGGAAAAGACAGCCAGATCCGGATACACCCAGAGTATGGATACGACTTCTCACTCAACCCTCAGACATGCAAACCTTCCAAGGGTTGTAAGGGCACATCAGGCAGGTGCTTCCGATACCAGTCTTGAAACATTATAGTCACTTGAGACCCACTGTCAAGCATGGCTCAGGTGGATATGCCGTTCACCTTCACTGTAGTTTCCATTGAAGGGCTCACCATCTCGGACCACTCAGGAGGGACAGCAACAGAGGCCTGGACAGATAATTTAGCCACAAAGGAATTTGAGTTAGTATTTCGTGAACCCTCACTGCGGTCATTTCGGACACTCCTCAGCCACTGATTTGTTGTCCTAAGCTCCCCTTGAAGCCTGTTCATCACTTTCTCTAAGTCCTTCTGAGACCTACATTCCCTCTTCAGATGGCCATCCCTGCTGCAATTGTGGCAAATGACAGGCTCTCTGGGCATCCTTGGGGAAAACATTGCATGGGATGCTGGAGAATCGAAGGAAGATTGTGACCTGCCTCATGCTGGTAGTGTGCCATGCCTCAAAAGCTCCTTTAGGGTGGCTGTCAATTACTTGAGCTCAGCTAAGAAGCAATTCTCCATAGAGGATGTCTGAGGATACACCCCCACCCATATAGCAGTCACGTCCTGACAGGGGCCAGGGTCTTGGCCAGCAGGGGATACCTCAGTGAACACACCTGGTTGTACCTTTCTGACTTTCTTCAGCAACTCCTCTCCCCGCCAGTTAGCCCACAGTGGGGCACTCTTAGTGGCCTCCATTTCGGAAGGGCTTTCGGGTGCCATAATCATTGGGGCTGCACTCACCCCATAATCACAATCTCCCTCTTCACCTTCTACCTCTTGGAGTTCTTTTATCATGTCACAGTAGTCAGGTGGGTTACCCCTCCTATCCTGGAGCCTTAACTGGATGATCTGCAGTTTAGAATGCTTGGCATGTTGTAGTATGTGCCCCAATCTCACACAGTTCAAATCACTGGCGGTTACCCCTCCTTTCCGGTCAGCTTTCTGCAGAGTTCTTTCTAGGTGAGTAACATACGCAGACAAACTTTCCCCCTTCCATTGTTTGGTACCTTAAAATTTCCACATCAAAGTTTCCCCTGACTCAATGTTCCCAAAATTGCCTTCAAGTACGGATAGGTACTTCTGTGCTGAGGCCTCAGGGTTCGTGTGCCTCAAAAATTTAATGGCTTCAAGGGCGGGGCCCCTCAAACTTTCTATGGTTCTTTTCAACTTCTCAGCCTCCACACACTGCCACTCGGGTACCAAGGGGGCAACATAGTTGATCCGGGTCTCCCAGTCATCCTCCCCCTGGGGGGTAGGGAGGGTGCTCGAGAAGATTCTCAGCCTTCCGTAGGAGTCGTGGCTAATGGCGGGTACAGATATAGGGACCAGCACTGGCACAGGCACAGAAGGCGGGGCAGTAACAGGTGTGGGAGTGGGAGGGGGTGTTGAGGAAGGAACACCCCCAGGTGGCAGGAACAGTTTCTTAAAGTCCTCTACGGTTTTCCCTTCCTCCAGTAACAACTTAGTGAATTTCTCCTCAAAAGTCTCAGATAATAGTGGGAGCTCATCCTCCCCAGGGTCTTTACTGTCTTTTGTTATCACTCTCCAGGCAGCAGGGGCCATGTCTGAGGCAATAGTCTGTGGCACTTTGGAGCTGTCTACCAGGTCACTACACTCTACTAAGGCCATGAAAGTTTGGGCGAGCAAATTAGCCTGTAGACCCACCACCACAGGGTTTTTTAAATGTTCAACTTTGGACAGTACTCCCTCTACAGTGTCCTTACTGGTACCCAAGGGAATATCCAGTATAAGCATAGCATTTTGG
Organism: Neoceratodus forsteri; assembly: GCA_016271365.2. NCBI lineage: Eukaryota > Metazoa > Chordata > Ceratodontiformes > Ceratodontidae > Neoceratodus > Neoceratodus forsteri. The sequence continues at coordinate 786,012,117 of CM028133.1, forward strand.
GGGGTCGATCTTCTGCCCAGTACACCACCCCACCAACTGGTGTACAGCCATTTCTGTTGGGGTAGCCATCTATATTTGACAATAATTCATAATTTTGGCCACTAGGGGGTGCAAATCCCTGCAGTGCCTCCAAGATGTAACCCCTAGGTGGTGCTATCCCAAGGGCTACTACCTCTGCCTGCTTGGCTAGTAGCAGGTTAAGGGGCCTGAGTTCTGAAACGGGTGCCTCCACCCAGAGGTCAGAGATGGTAGTGGTCAAACTAACCTGGGCACAGTCCTCCGGGACACTGTAACCCCCCCTTTCCCTGCTAGTGGCCAAAACAGTACACAATAATTACTTTCACAATACCCCTGATATGATTTGCATGTACCCACACACTTTGCACTTACCACCAGGGCTGTTTTCTCCGGTTCAACCCTAGGGACCCCCTGTAAAACAAGGTTAGACAGTGCAAATGGCAACAGTACAATACTTCAAGCACAAACTTGAACCACAGTCGACTGAATGCGGAAAAAAATAGATCTGATTTATTTAGGGGAAGGGGGTAATCAGGTTAATTAGCTTACTTGCTTTATCAATCACACAGCTGTGCATGCAGTCAGAGTCCCTTACACAGTCACACTCTCTGGGTACCCAGGTGGAAGAAAGGTGGGCTAGCCAGGACCATTGCCCGGGGTAGGCCAGCGTTGCAGCTGGTCGGGGCCCTGTAATGGAAAAAACACAACTCGCACAAGACACTATTTGTAATCCGGAGCCAGATGGCTCAGTTGGATGTCAAAATGTTGGAGCGGATTGTCCACGGGCAACTAACTACATACTTGGAGAAATACCAAAAAATTACCCCTTTTCAGTCAGGCTTCAGACAGGGTAGGTCCACAGCTACTGCACTCACCGATTTTTTGGACTTAGTTGCCACCCCTCTGGCGGAGGGGAGATAGGTGGGTGCAGTATATGTGGACCTATCAAAGGCATTTGTTCTAGTAAATCACCATGTCTTGATCGAGAAATTGAGATGCCTGGGAGTGGATGATGAACCATGTGGTTGGTTTACATCATATGTAGAAGATAGAACTCAGTTTGTAACGGTGAATGGATACAGCTCTAGCTTGGGTATAGTCACCAGGGGGGTACCCCAGGGGTCGATCCTGGGCCCTCTCCTGTTCTTAGTATATTTGAATAATTTACCAAGAGTAATTAAAAATTCACAAATTAGATTGTACGCGGACGATACTGTCTTGATTGCATCCGGTAAAAATGTGGGTGAACTGGAACAAAAATTGCAGGGTGATTTCCTAAACATGCAAAAATATTTTACAAATTTTGGTCTATTGATTAACAATAAAAGAAAACAGACTATGTACTTTGGCTCAGAGAAGAAGGATAGTGTGGGCACAAACCTGATAATTAGGACGCAGGATGGGAAAATATTAGAGCAAACCCAGTATTACAAATATCTGGGGGTCATAATCGACCAGGAATTGAACTTTGAACAACATGTGACTGAACTTATAAAAAAACCCAACTCAAAACTAGGGGTTATGAGACGCATATCAAATTGTTTAACAAGGGAAATGCGACTGAGTATAGTAAACCAACTACTTCTCCCTGTGATTGATTATGGTTGCCATATCTATAGACACACCTCAAAAAAACAAGTACACAACCTGGATGTTTTAAATAATAAATTAGCTAGATTTGTGTTAAAATGTGACTTTGGTACCCATCATTGTGATATGTATTCAAGGTTGGGATGGAACTCATTAGAACAGAGGACAGAGGTTTTTTGGTTAACACAAATAAAAGGTTTACATAAGAATAATTTACAAAATCACCTATTGCACAATTTAAAAAAAACGGAACATGGACTAAATTTACGAAATTCTGGAGCGAGAGTATATCTCATTCCAAAAATTAAAAACAGATATAGTACAATGACTTTTCAGTACAAAGTTTCAAAAAGTTGGAACAGGCTCCCCCCCCCTTAGGGACACAAATTTGCCATTATCAGAATATAAGATTGCAGTGAAACAAGAGCTGCGTTTTAAATGTTTGTGTAACAGGTGAAGTTTGATTGTTATGAATATATGATGTTTGGTTGTTTATATAAATGAAATGACTGTATGTACCTAATTGTACGATAATTGTATTTTTATGGTGTGTATTTGTGTATTGTGTTTATTTATTTTGTACTAATACAGGGATGCCTTGTAAATAGGGATTCTCGAACCCCTAATGGCATAATTTTCTGTATAAATAAAATTTTACTACTACTACTTACTACAGTTCATGAAGGAAAAGAAACAACAAAGCAATCAGATGACACACTTAAATTACACTGTAGTTGCAGGGAGCTACCTTGGTGGTTACTCACGATACCCAAGACTGGACACAGGATGGACGGAAATTGAGACAGCAGATGACTCTTCTGGATGGCCAGGAGAAGCAGGGCCCACACGATTCGCTGAGGCATCGTTCCTGTTCATGCGTGGAGCAGGGGGCTGATCCCCAGGCAGGTCTCTCATCGATGGCTTTTCTCCGTGCAGTAGGGTAGTCTGACAAGTACCTCATGGCAAGGCCTAGCCAAATGGGGATAACCCCGGATTCAGTCTGTTTGGGATGGACACATCTTCCAGCAAGTGGAACACAGTCCACACGATGTGGAGCCAAATCATGACCCACTTTCAGCACACAGCACATTTATATGCACAGAACTTGTACTGTACAAGGCAAAACGCTCCCTGGTCTCAATTGCACAGTTTCTGCTCAAACCGGGAGCTCAGAAGTATCTGGAGTTCCTAATAGGCCGATTGCATGCAGCAAAATCTTCGGTCTTTAGCAGGTTGAGCCTGGATACACTTCAGTGGCTTAATTTGGTCTCGCCGCCTCAGATTTAGTCTGAATGGAATTCTCTCTTCCTTCTCATGGTAACGGGGATACTTGTAGGCCTCAACTCAGGCCTTCCCACAGTTCTCCCTCTCGAGCTACTACGCAGGCGGTTATTTGAATCAGGCGAGCTGTTGCTCTCTCAGCTTCCAACTTCGATCTACCCTAAACAGCAGGCAGCTCGAGGATTTCCCTTAGATCCAAAGGTTCGGTTGGCTGATGCAGTTGCCAGTCACTGTGAGAGTTCCCCCTACAGCTGCAAAAAGGTGCCAGCAGTCAAAACTACAACTCCCACAGATTTTATCCACACAGCCCCTGCAAGCAGGCTCCATTTTAGAGTCCCCAAGTACTGATTGATCCAATTCGGCAGTTCGGGACCAAAATGGTGGAGATAGCAAGACAGTCCTCGCTGCAAAGAAAGCAGGTTAGAACAAACATGCAAGATATTCTCACACGAAGGGATTTTCAGCCAACAGTCACATCTTTCATCAGAGCTCCCTTTGCGCAATTAGCGGTGGTAGAAACGGAGCGATCATCTGGCAGCCTGTGCGGACTCGAGCACAACAACACTCAGCCGCCCTCTGGTTAATTATTACTGCAACTGAGCAGCTCTTAAAGCGACAGTACATGGAGGCCACACAGGCACTCACTGGCAATGCATTTAAAACTGCTGAACCACAGGAGCCCAGCCTGGCAGTGAGCATTTTGGCAAGCTCTAGGAAGACTTTTCGGGAACCCCCATTTATAGGGGGTTTACATATGTTTTCCTTTTTTGTTGTGCACAGGTACCCTGGGAAGTGGTTGGACATAGGTGTTTTGTTTTAGTAAGTGATACAGGTCAGATAGTTTTCCCTAGAGGGCTAGGGGGAAAGGCAGGTTGGTGGTCCTGATTCACGTTAGGGGTCACCAATGCTGTCTGATAGGACATGCTTCTGGCAGTTTCGTGGAGCCTCTGGAAATCCATAGGTAGATCGGAGGGTAGGGGCTATTGTTTCATCAGCCAGCCTCTGTTCTTTTAGTGTTCCCTGCCTGCTCCTAGCACATGAAAGGGGGCAGCCTAATCACCCCTCCCCGTAGGTAACACAAAGGTAAGATGGCCTAGTGCCAGTCTGGTATGTGGTGAGTGTAACCACCCAGTCCCCTGGGGTTACTAGAATCCCCTCAGTAACAGTGCTAGGCAGGGAGAGGTCGCTGGTGATTAATGAGTTAAATGTTTTTTCACCTGCTCACTCTTCTGTTTACTTGGCTGCAGCTGAGACTGAAGTGATGAGCTCATTTGGTACTCTTGCAGCAGCATAACCCTTGTGCCAGCTGTTGAGGTGGGTGATAGACTGTTGAGATGGCACTTAGTTGGAGTCAGATAGAGGCAGTGTTTAGAGTGAGAGTGTGGGAGTGAAAGCTACTCTGCCAGTGGGCTCTAAGTTGAGGGCCCTGAATTCTCACCCTAGTTCTGATATTCCCCAGCTTACCAAGTGAAGTGGTGAAGAACTTCTTCACCAGGATTTCCTGATTTTCATCCCTGGAGGGGTGAAAAGGATTGCTAGACAGTGGATCCAATGGGCAATCCCCTGTTTGATCCAGGATGTTTTGAAGCTGTCTGAAATGTCTAACAGTGAGTGAATTCTGACTTTTTGCCAGAGGGAGAAAGTACCTATTCTGTTGTGTTCCATGCCTAATGGGAAAGCACAACATTTTCTTGTAAGTACAGATATGCAAGTCTGTTTTTCAAGTAAAGTTGGCTGGGGTGTGTGATGTCCAGAGGTATGACTATATCACACTGTTCAGGACTTTTACCTTTACACTACTGAGGTGGTGAATTTGAAAGCTGAATGACAAGTTTTCATTCAACAGCAATTCAAGAAGTGTTTCAAATGTTTAAGGTGTAACTCTGAAAGAATGGCTGAGTGTGAATTTGGGAAGCAAAGGTGTGCAGAACCCCATCTGGATCAACCATTTCATTACTAACAGGTTCAGTAAGGGCACCTGGTTACCTTAGACAAATGGCCAAATGTCTGAAGTGGATTTTTACACCCTGGAGTGGGTTATAGTTTCTTCTCTTCTTATGGAAGAATGGTGCTAGTGTTAGCCAAATTTGTTTTCAGTTGTGGCCAATATGCCAATGGAAGCAATGTCCTATGCCCTACGACATGTGGGAATGCAAGTCCAAGTGTTCTATGTCCTACATCATGGGGCAATACCAAGTGCAAGTGTCCTGTGTCCTCCTGCGGTGGGAATACAGAGTTTCTGACAGTACAGTTCAGTTTTTGTGATTCTGCAAGTTCCTAGTGCCAAGATTTGTAAACCTTGAGGGTCCACCCTTGCTTTAGAGAACATCTTTTGGAAAAAGTCCCACTCTAGAACCCCAACTATGGTCTGGACAGTTACATTATTGCTTCCTGTGTGGATTTACTGGGTACCCCTTCAGAAAATAGGTCTAGCATATGCCTAGCAAAAAATCTCTCCCCAGGACCTGGTTTGTAAATACCAATGGTTATTGTTTTTGTACATTCCCACCCCTTGAGGTCCAGAGAATGAGAATGGTATACATTCCCAAAGCTAGGGGTGGTACCATTTCTAAATGTTTGAGTGTGTGCCCAGTATGGGTGCCAGTGATTAAAATAAGGAGTACTAACTAAGTAAAGTAGTGGGGGGGGGGGGTTACACAGAGATATACAAACAGTCTCATTCACAGATAGTAACAGTAAAAATCTTTATTTTTAAACAGGATAAGCTGGAAAATCACATCATTTTTTTTTTTTCGCTAATCTTTTTCCCTCCGGTCATGGTCTGCGGGGCCCCCCTCAGGCATCTTGCCTGCTCCTGCCCTGCCTAAAGTTCTCCTACCTGTGCCTCCTCTCTCCCTCCTCCTCTGTCCACGATCATCTCCCCCGACTTAACCCCTCGGGGGTGGGGCTGCCCCTCCTCTTTGGGTGCTCTTATAGTCAGACTCCGATGTGGTAGAGGACCCAGGTAGAGGAACCTGGAAGGCCAGGCAGGATGGACCCGGCCATGGGCATGGGGGCAGGTGCCATCGCCTACCCCACAGACTGGGATTTTCCTTGTTCTGGTGATCTCTTCTCCCCTCCCATGCATGTGTGCATCCCCGATGCTAGTGCACGGTAACCCCTACCTGCATCAGGGCACTCTGATTTCGTGCAGCTGGGTGGGCTGCAGTGCCCCCGGTCTCCACCAGGAGCCACTGGCACGCTGGGCGATCCCCAACCCCCCCCCAGGGGAGGAGAGCAGTCCAGCAGGTGCTCAATTCTCACCTACCCTTGCCAACCCCCAGCGGCCCGAGCTCGCTCCTGAACCCGGTTCGCTGGCGTGGCATGAGGTGTGGTGTCCAGCGCCTCAACCCTCAGTGCCACCGGGCTGGCTGGAAAATCACATCATTAGGACCGAGGTCATATTTACAAGATGGCTCTGTATTTTAGTTTCAAATGCATATTTTCCCATAAGACAGTTTACAAAACACAATACAAACTTTTACATATTCACATACACTTTAGTATACACAGGAAATTCCAGGGAAATTAGGAGGATAAATGCAATACACCATTGAACAATCATTGAATTCATAGAGAGATTATGTTGCAAACTATACTATCTAACCATTACACTTACAACATACTCTCAACGCATGCTTAAAGTCACTCATAAAAGATTTGGTGCTATTATGTACTATGTGACCTCAGGAAAGGGGAAGGGGGAACAAGTCAACTGCAAAAACAAAAATAGCAATATAATGCATAATATAAAGTAAATATAAATACAGTATACAAAGAAACAGAGATGCAACAATCATCGGGTATGTTCAGCAACTAGTTGACAGATAAGCAACAGCAATATACCTGGTGGCAATGTAGTATCAATAGAGGTCAAACTTAGTCATTGATATCTTGGGACTGCTGCTAACTACAGGTAAGCCAAGTACCTCACTTAATAGAGTGTTGCATAGGCTTTCAAACTGTAGTGGGCAGTGCTGACAAATGTCATCCTTTGAGTAGCTGGGGCCTTATAATGGTGACAATATCTGCATATGGAGATTCCTAACTTTAAATACACTTTTCAAACAAAAGAATTAAAATTCTTCAATTGTTCAGTCCTCTCCCCCTCTTTATTCAAAATATATTGCTGGTCTTTAGCTTGCATTTAGGTAACAGCACCATAAACATGTTAAAGGAAGTAAAAGGCCTGTCAACTACACTTAGAAACATGAGCAGAAAAAACACAGGAACTCCCTTTTTCAGGAAAAAAACAATATCTTAGAACATATTGTTTCAGGATATTGTGACGTAATGTTTTTTACTGCTTTGACAGTTACATAGAAACATAGACTTTGACGGCAGATAAGGACCACTTGGCCCACCCAGTCTGCCCATTTTCCTACCTACTGGATAAGCTGCAGATTCTAGTTAACCAACAGCCTACTTCCTGCCACCCCCCACTACAATTGCCTTATGTCTGTCCCATGCATGTTTGAATTCCCCCACTGTTTTAGACCCAACAACCTCCCCAGGAAGGCGGTTTCTGAACAGTGGAGGTGAACTAATTCAGGAGCTGGTCTGCATTTGTCAAACACCCCTTGATTTGGATTTTATACTGGAATGTAGACATTGATGTTTCTATTGAAAAAAAAATTATGTCTTTAATTTTCACTCTGCAAGTTTTTATTAGTTCCAGTATATGCTCATGGTCTGCTTTGATACATGCTTCTTTCTCTCTGCTCCAGATTCACTGCAAGTGGCCCACCTCTTTGACTTTGTGTACCATCTGCTGTTATCCCCAGTGGAAACCTTCATAGCTTCTTCCTCCAGAAAACAAGTATACATGGCAGCTTGTGACTTTTGCTGTAAGTTAATTATCTCCCTCTGCTTCCATGCCCCCAAACTGTTAGTTAACCACATCATGAGGATGCACAGCTGAGAGACCCATACATTCAATGTGTGGTACATAGCTTAGTGCTTGTATATACTTATGAGCCTGAACATTATGTGCTTGTGGTTATGAACTTAGACTTTGGCCTTTCTCTATTTCCCACTTTCAGTAAGAATACTTGGTAGATGTAGGCATACAGTCCCAGTGTCGAGGGTGAGATAAGAGTGTCGGAGGAGGAGGAGGAGGCTTGGGAGGAAGGTGGGTATTTTCGAAATGCTCGAGGCTGAGCAGCAGAAGTACTGTGATTTAAGTAGGGGATGTGGGAGGAGCTATCCCCCCCCCCCAATTGAATGTCAGGCTTAAGCCTTCCCATTCAATGTGAGGTACATAGCTTAGTGCTTGTGTATACTTATGAGCCTGAATGTTACATGCTTGAGGTTATCAACTTAGACTTTGGCCTTTCTCTGTTTCCCACCCTCAGTAGGAATGCTGGATAGATGTAAGCATAGAGGCTCAAAAAGATTATTAATGGATGATTACCTCTTCCAACTCCGGAGAGTGTGGCCAGTAGCATGCAGGAGAGGAAAAAAACAAACAGACAAAAGATTGCAGTCAACAACACAGCAAAATAATGGCACAAGCAAAGATTTCCAAGTAAAAGATTTGAATTTATGCTGGGTTAATAGCCAGATACTGCACTTACCCTAGGAAGACCTGTTGGTTGAAGCACAGGGGTTTCTGTGGTGACCTAAGAGCAGTATCTGGCTATTAACTTTTGGAAAAATAAATTCAAATATTTTTTACTTGCAAGTCTGTGCTTGTGCAATTATTTTGCTGCATTGGTGAGTGCAACCTTTTGACTGTTTGTTTTCTTGGCTTGCTACCTGGTTAGCACCCTTCTGGTTCACAGGTGTATCACTGGGTTTCATGAATGTGATAGGAGAGGAAAAAAACCCTGTGGGTGAAACTTCTGAGGACCCATGGCTACTGACCTGCCCATCCTCTGGGCGAACTACAAGGAGATAATCCTAAAGATGGACTGAGGTTTGGTTCTCTTTATGTCTGATGTTCTTATCCTTGGAGTCTTGTTGGTCAACGAGATGTGTCCTCTGAATCTTGACAGTGAGTGGAAGTCAATACTGAAGGATGAAGATTCTAGAAGATGAAGGAGAGTCTGATTCAGATGGATGTCTGGATGAGGGAAGATGGTTAAACCATGTCTAGGGTTGGAAACTGATCACAAGGATGAAACCAGAGAACTAAGTTGAGGGATGGTCGAGCATTAGCTGATGAAGCTGCTGAAATTCAGGGAAGAGACAAGTGATGTTGGAGGTGCCATGGCACTGTAGAATGAGATTAAACAGGAACTTTCTGAAGGCAGTCCGATGAGATAAGCAGTAGCAATAAAAATCCAGCGACCGGTTGGTACTAGGCAGTTAAATGGGAACCTCGTGGAGGCAGAGTGAGGAAGCTTGATTGAGGAGACCCCTGCATAGGCCACTGTTGAAGGTCCTTCCCAGAGGACCCAGAAAAAGGTACAAGATGTCCATGGAGGTCCATGGCAAGTCCAGAAGCTGAGGATCCAGATACAGCATGGAGGAGGCAACGAGGACAGACCTCCACATAGGTAGTCTGATGGAAAAATAGGCTCCATGCACATATAGGGAAAGCAGTGGGGGTTTTGGAGTATGATGAAGCAATTGTGAAGAGAGTCAACAATGATATCCGGTAGAGCAAGTCCTGAAATTGTTTTTAGTCTGCAATAGAAGTTGGATTCTATCATTTGCTGCAATAGGAAGGTACTGAAAATGTCCCAGGACTGGTAGGTAAATGAGCATTGCTCATGAAGATGTCCTGTGTAATAAACTGAAACCTTAATTGGGACAGGAAAGAAGCTGGAGTGAACATGCCAAGAAACGAGGCCCCCCACGTAGGCCAAGCTGGACCAGCAGGACCTTCACAGAGGTCCACTGGAGGAAAGCGTATAAAGTGATTGAGTAGTAAGCTAGGCCCCCCCATGTAGGCTAACTGGAGCGGCAAGACCCCCCACATAGGTCTGGCTGAGGAAGGAGTAGAAGTGAGTGAGTTGAGCTAGGCCCCCACATAGGCTAGTCAAACTTGCCGGACCCCCATGTAGGTCTGCTCGAGGAAGGAGGAGAATCGAGTTATTAGAGCTAGGCCCCCATGTAGGCTAGCTGGACTGGCAGAACCCCCACATAGGTCTGCCTGAGGAAGGGGAGAATTGAGTGAGTCAAGCTAGGCCCCCACATAGGCTAGCTGGACTGGCAGGACCTCTATGTAGGTCTGCCGGAGGAGGAAGTAGAATCGAGTTAATCGAGCTAGGACCCCATGTAGGCTAGCTGGACTGTTGGGACCCCCACAGAGGTCTGCCTGAGGAAGGAGTAGAATTAAGTGAGTCGAGAAAAAATTATGCACCTGGCACACAGTAACCCTGGGGAGAGCTACAGGATTGGGGGGAAGTTGCTGACAGTCACCAAAGAGGAAAGAGACCCTGGGGTTACTATTGCAGATGACCTGAAAATGTCAAAGCAGAACACAAAAGTAGCAGGGAGGGCCAGTGGCATGCTGGTGTGCATAACAAGGGGTAACACCAGCAGAAGGTGTGAAGTAGTGATGCCGTTATACAAAACCCTGGTCAGACCTCACATGGAGTACTGTGTGCAGTTCTGGAGGCTACACCTTCGAAAGGACATTAACAGGCTGGAGGTGGTCCAGAGAAGGGCTACTAAGATGGTACAGGGCTTGCACCACAAGACTTATGAGGAGAGATTAAGGGACCTCAATATGTACTCACTAGAGAAGAGGAGGGAGAGAGAGAGGACATGATAGAAACATTCAAGTACTTCAGGGGCATAAACAGGGTGCAGGGGGGAAATCTTCCAGTACAGGAGGAGTACAAGAACTAGGGGGCATGACATGAAATTGGAAGGTGGCAGGTTAAGAGGGAATGTGAGGACATTTTTCTTCATGGAGAGGGTGGTGGACGCATGGAATGGTCTGCCACAGGAGGTGGTGGGAGCGAGCACTGTGGCTGGATTTAAACATGCATGGGACAGGCATAAGGGAACCATAGAGGTTAAGCGGGGGGAGGGTCAAAAGCTGTAATCAAGTCTAGGACTTACGGGCAGACTAGATGGGCCTAACGACCCTTATCTGCTGACAATTTCTATGTTTCTGTTTTATGAGCTGGGCCTCCCGCTGTGTCAGCTGGAACTGGCAGGACCTCAACGTAGGTCCGCCATATGAAAAGACTTGGAATAGTTGAGAAGTGAGCTTAGGCCTCTACATGGGCCAAACTGGAAATGGCGAGACCCCAACGCAGATTTGCCATAGGGAGAATCAGGAATGTTCATGCTGGAAAGATAGGCACCCACGTAGGCCAAGCTAGACTGGCAGGACCCCCACGTAGGTCTGCCAGAGAAAAAATATGAAATGATCGAGTTGTGAGCTAGAACCCCACAAGTGCTAGCTGGAACTGGCGGGACCTCAACATAGGTCCACCAGGTGAAAGGACTTGGAAAAGTTGCACTAGCTCGCTGTACAACTGCCTGTTGCCGACCAGCTCAAGCACCCCGATCCTAGAGCAACACTTGAGTGACTCAGGAACCCAGAATCATCCTTCAGGTAACAAGAGCCATCTGATGAGAGAAGCAGCAGTAATGGGAAAATCCAGGGAGTGGGGTGTCACGAGGCAGTGAAAGAGAACCATAGTGATGGTCAGACCTGAAGGACTCCGATGGGAAGAATGAAACCATTCAGCTGAGTTCTGTGGAGCACAGGTGTGCAGGTGCAGTATAGTTTAATGATACAGGACAGGTCTGTCGCTCAAATGATGGTGTCAAACAGTGGAAACAGAGAAGTCCAGAATGTACAGATGCAGTTCTGTTGAGGACACGCTGCACTCACTTAAGATTCCACTATGGAGCGACATGTGATCCAGTAATGAATGAGCAAAGCTGCTTGTAGCTGTTGTAGAAACCAAAATGAAGATGACTGTTTGAGGCATTACTAGGATTGCATCGTATCGCTTTGCAGTGCATGGTATTGCAGAGGTCAAGGGGGTTGAACTGAAGGTCAGCAAGGAGAGAGACAGGCATGTAGGAATGGCCCAGGAGCAGGGTACTGTTGCTGGGAATTAAGTATTTTATTTTATTTATTTCATTTTTGTTGACTGGGAAGGAGGACTAGACATTTGTTTGCCTATTTTCAGTCCTCATCCCGGGGAGGATACAGATGGATTCCAACTGAAATTGAACTAGATTTTAAGCTGTTGGTGGTATTTTTAGTGAATGGGGAAAATCTGGCTAGGACGCCAGGCAAATTCCGCTACTCTTTTCGAGAAGTGCCATGGGATCTTCAACATCCATTTGAACTACCACCAGAACAGGCAGATGGGACCTCGGTTTAACATCTCATCTGAAAGAATGCACCTCAGGAGTGCAGCACCCCTCCCATGCTGCTATACAGTGTCATTACTAGGATTTCACCCGAGTGCCTGGAGTAGGGATAGAACCCACAGCCTTCTAATCTAGCAGCCTCAGAGGCAAGTGTGCAACCTGCTGAGCCACTGACAAGTAGTGGTGGAGTCCAACGAGTACTCAGGACAGGAGGATTGACACAGAGGGAACAAGTTGTAAAGCAGTAAACTGCAGACCTCTCAAGTGGCTTCCTGTTATGAGGCACATCCCTCATGTAGCCCCTTAAAACTGCCAGTTCCTCATCCATCCCATATGGAAAAGGTGATGTGTGCACAGAGAACGTGATGAGAAGTCTGATTTTTTTTAAGTAGAAATTAAGCATATTCTAAGATGCTAAATAAAATAAGCTCAATACAAGTAAAGTCAATGGTTTCTGCAGGGTTCTGAGCTTGTATCTTGATGCAATATCTCAATTGTTTTAGTTTTACTGCTGTCTGGTTTTAATTTTGTACAGGCGCTTTGATAATTTTGAAAAGTGCCTTTTTATAAATTAATTTGACTTGACTTGACATGCATGAGGAGGTGTGGCTCATTAGGCAAGGCAGTGTCCCTCAATGCCCACCCTTTTGAGTATGTGCCACGGTTAGTGACACCAACACAGTGACCTAATTCCCTGTCGACAAAATCGACAGTTCACCGACAGGTCACTGTGTTGGGGCACCTGACATGGGGGCACACTGTCTCCCGGTCCTGCACCCCCTCCCTGAATCAACTCCGACTCGGAGTTGATAATCTAAAGTTTGGGGGATGAGCCCACTGCATGGGGGGTTCGGGAGGTGAATCCCCCCATTGAAAAAATGGACCGGGAGGCAATCGGGATTTAATGTCGACCGCAACTTGTGGTAGACTTAAATCCTGTTGCTGTGATACCAGTCGAGGAAAGTGTTGTTGAACCAACATCGTAGAGCCCTCATTTTGAGTGTCCATGTCCCTCATTTCAGTGACAGAAGGTTGGGAGGTATGGTGAACTTCGAAATAGAGAAGAACACTCAAATAACAGGCAAGGAAGGGCAACCGAAGGAGCTCTGAGGAAATACAATCCAGAACACTGGAGTTGTCCTGCTGATAGAACATCCACAGGTGTCAGCAAATTGGACCTTCATTGACTGCCCCATCCCATAGATGTCCCACGGGCAGTGGAGTGCAGGATCTGAGGCAGGGTCTTCGGTGTGCAGGAGTGGAGCAGGATGCTGGGTGTGGGGGTGATGTCTCACTCCGGAAGCATTGACAGCTGTGGTGTAGCAGCGGGCAGGCAAATTGCTCTGGGCATGGAAAGCAGGTAGGAGAGGTGGAGGACATGAGTGAGGACTTCTCCAAAGATGAGAGCGCTGCAGGGTACGTGGCCGGGGAGCAGTAGTACAGCAAGAAGACAGCGAGCAGTGGGGAAGAGAACTGCTGGGAAAGACAGGCCCAAAAAACAAACACCAGGTACGAGCAAGGTACGAGGGATGGGAGGGATGGAGGAATAAGGAGGAGACATGGAATGCCGCCAAGGGGCGAAACAGAAAACTGGAAGACAAAGAACAAGCAGGGAGAGGAGGAGTGGGGAAGGCAAAAGAAAAAGGGGGTGCCGGGCAATTGGGCAACCAGGATGGCAGGAGAAGGGAAGAAAGGAAGGATGAGATGAGGGAATAGAGATGAAACAGGGGCAGATACAAGCAGGCAAACAAGAAGGAGGTACAACAAAGAGGAAGCGAGCAAAGCATGGCCACAACCCTGCAGTGCTCAGTTTTCGAAAAGCTTAAAGCTGAGCAGCGGAAGTACTGTGAATCTGATATAAATAGGGGATGTGGGATGAGCTATTCTCCCTCCTATTGAAAATCAGGCTTTAGCCTTCCCATAATAATATATATTTGCCCCGGACCAAAAATTAGTGCACACAGGTGGTGGTGCTCACAGAAACATTAATACAAACTTCAAACCGGGCAGTCACCAGCCCATATAAAAATGACTCTACCATTGTGTAAAAAGACTACATTTTTATTTTCGAATACCCAAAAACTTGGGGTAAACGTGTCGGATCTTCATAGATCCTTTATCAAAAAGCAGTTAAACGCAACCTTTATTACCTGTTATACACGCTTACTATGATGTTATGTCACCTCATTGGTGCATATGCAACTTATATTGTTAGTAAATGCACCAATGAAATGACATAATGTCATAGTGACGTGTATATGGTGGGGGTATATGTAACTTGAATTGATGGGGTTTTAATTGCTTTTGATAAAGGATCTACGAGGATCCGAAACACATCAAGCGTTTACCCCAAGTTTCTGGGTCTTCGAAAATAAAAATGTAGTCTCTTTACACACTGGTGGAGTCATTTTTATATGGGCTGGTAAGTGCCTGCCCGGTTTGAAGTTTGCTAATATATATTTGGTTGGACAAGCCCTCCCCTTTCTTTGCTACCCACAAAGTTATGCATTTTAGCCTTGGTCTTCTACATGCTCAGAGAAATCTTGAGAAAGGTAGTTCACAAGTTCTGACCAACTTCTGAGGAAGAGATGTCATTACAGTCTAGAAGACATACAGATAATAAGGAAGTATGTTCATTTTAATGGATGGTACTTAATTAGATATTCACATGGCAAACAAATTCCTTATTTTATAATCAAGCTTTCCTCCTCTAATAAACTGCCATGCAGTTTCCCCAGAATATCCTCAAATTTTGGCTTAGGGAATTTCAAACTATTTCAGATGGTTAAATTCTCTTTCAGTTGCAACTCATATTTGAACAATGTGTTGTTTACCATATGGCAGGACATGAGTTCTGTTGTAGTTATTTATTTATTTATTTAGTTTTTGTTAACCGGGTAAGTGCGCTAGTCAGCAAGTGACTGTTTTCAGGCACGACCCGGGAGGTACAATTACAATACACAAAGAGTACAGCCAGATTATTAAGACAACGAGTACAAAAAATGCAGAGAGAAATACATATGGCAATGTAACATACATTAGTAAACAAAAATATACTTTAGCACTTGATCATAGAACATACCTAAAATGTGAATAGTAGAAGGCAGAAAATAAGAGAGGATAGGCATCAGTAGAAAAGACACAAGGAAGGGAAACCTGGCAAAGGACGGAGGAGAGATTAAGGAGAAGGAGGTGCCCAGATACGGCAACAGCGGAGTGAGGTACCAACCTGCGGCCGGGCCTATGGACCCGAAGACGGCAGGCTGAAGTGAGGGTGGTGGGGGAGCGGCAGTAGACGGCAACAGTGGTAGGAGGTAGGAAAATACAGCTGGTCTGGTGGAACCGAGCAGACGCAGGGCGAGGTAGAGGGATGCTGGTGAGAGGGGGATAGAGGCGGAGGAGTTACGCAATAGCGCAAAAGTGTCAAAGTCAAGCCGAGCTAGTGGAACCAAGAGACGGCAGGGCAGGGAAGGGGGTGGTAGACGGTGGGAGTAGGCGAGTAGGTGGAGAGAGGTGACTAAGCACAGCCAGGAGGGTGGGAACTAAGGAGGGGCATGGATGAGGTAGGAACAGGTAAAGGTGAGTTTGGTGGGGAGGCAAAAGGGGAAAGAGGATATAACAGAAGAAGGGGGAGAGAGCAGCAGGGGTTAAGGAGGAGAGGCTGTGAAGTGAAGATAAGAATGTCATGGAGTAGAATAGCGACTTACAATTGTCAACAGCTAACATTAGGCTTATAAAGAAACAGGTTAAGGCAACATTAATTACAAGGCACAAAATAAAACATTAATTACAAGGCACAGTATAGAACACCCATTTGGACAGGCAAAAGTGCTAGCAATGAGGAAACAGTACAAATGCAGCGGATCAGGTAGGGTCAAAGCAAACACATTTGTCCATAGTAGTGAGGAAAGTCCTGAGTTTGCTCTTAAAAGTCACATGAGTGGAGACATCTCTTGGATCCTGAGGTAGTAGGTTCCATAGGGTGGGGGCAGCATGATGGAAGGACCCCATGCCCTTTTAGTCCGGCAAAAGGATGGATAGTAAGGTCTGATCAGCCGATCTAAGATTCCTTGTGGGAATGGCGGCCTGAGGAGATCAGACAGGATAGCAGGCTTGGACGCCCTTAGGATGGAATCAACTAAATTGTACAAGTAGTACTGCCTGGTAGAGGAAGGAGAGAGCCAACCAAGGTCCTGATATAAGAGACAATGATGCTGCAGCCGAGGTGCTTTTGCTGCATACCTGCACACATTATTGAAGGTAGTATCCTATAGTTGCAGTGAAGATTTGGTGGCCAAGGACAGGATGGGACACCATATGTAAGGGTTGGCAATAGAATGCCTCTGGCTATCGCCAATTTAGCAGCAGGGGTGAGCAGGTATTTGGTTCTATAGGCAGCCCCTAATTTGCAGTTAATTGACTTGCAGGTTTCCTGTATGTGCTTTCAGGTCCAAGGTTTGATCCAGGTGGATGCCAAGGTAACGAAGGAAGTGACAGTTTCTATAGGGTCCCCATCGATATCAGAGACAGAGGTGGCTGGAGGACAGGATCTAAGCTTGTGATTGGAGCCAAACATCATAACTTTTGTTTTATTTGTATTTAAACCAGGCGCTGAGAGTTCAACCAGTGTTGTACAGCACGAAAATCTGCAGTGAGGGCAGCATTTAGATCCAGGACCTTATCAGAGTGATAATAAATTACCAGGTCATCCGATAAAGAAGTGAGTGACCTGTGGTGACCAGCTCAGGAAGTTTATTGACTAATAATGAGAATAGAAGAGGGCCAAGTATAGACCCTGAGGGACCCCAATGTTGATAATTGCATTGTCTGACATGGATGAATTAAACTTAACAGCTTGTGTTCTGTTGGAGAGGTAGCTTTGAACCAGGTAGTGACTGGGGAGAAAACCAAGGTACTGAGGGCGGATAGTAGCAGAGAATGGTCAACCAGATCGAAGCTTTGTTAAGTCAATGAAGACTGCCCTGTTAACTTTCCTCTATCCATATTGGTAACGATATCTGAAGTGAATTTTGCAAGTGCTGTCATGGTGCTGTGATGCTTTCTAAAACCATGTTGTGCTGAGCTTAGTAAATTGAATTTCTCAAGGTATTCAGTGATTTGCATGGATACTACTTTTTCCAGGATTTTATTCAGAACAGACAAAATAGCAATAGGCCGTAATTTGATATGTCATTTTACTGCCTTTCTTAAATACAGGAGGACTCTGGCTGCCTTCCAGACTTCAGGGACAATGCCATTGAGAGAGATAGGTGAAGATGTGCTAGGGGCCAGAGATGTAGTAAGAAGCCATTTTAGTAGTCTTGGTTCTAGGCCATCTGAGCCAGTACTGGTGTTTTCAGAGAGTGACCTGAGCAGCTTTAGGACCTGATGCCTAGACACTTCCCTGAAATAGAAGGGGTTGTTAAGTTTGGGGTCCTTCAGATGCTGGGGGTTAAACTGTGAAGCAGAGGATTGTGATGGAGGGAAGCTGTGTAGGCAGATAAGTCAGAAAATTGTTGGTTAAAAGCATTTGCAATGGTAGTAGAATCATTACAGTGTACACCATGTAGGACCACATCTGAGGGAGTGACATCTTTAGCAGAACCCAAGAAGGACTTAATGTGACCCCAAAACTTGTGAGGGTCATTGGAAGAATTAATCAGCAGGTTTGGGCAGTATTTACTTTTGGCCTGCCTGATGCATCTTTACAGTCATTTTGTATTGTTTATACAGAATGAGATCTGACTGCAGTCCAGTTTGTTTGTACTTTTTCCATTGATTGTCTCTAACTTTTAACTTTTGAAGCAGGTCTTTTTTCAGCCACCTCAAATGCTGGCCCCTACACCTCCTTTTGACTGTAGGAGGTGCTTCTTTGGATGTTGCCAAATTCAGTCAGAAATGAATTGGGGGTATCAACATTGGTTATGTATAAATGTTAGACCAGTCAACAAGAGAGGTCAAATAGGAAGGCTTGTTTGTCCAGGGCAGCATAGTTTGAAAACCTAATCAGACGTGGTGGAGGAGGAGGAGGTGGACAGGATCGCACGACAAAGTGTGGGGAATGATCAGTGATTGAGTCAGCAAGCACTGTGGCATCTAGTACATGATCAGGTCTGGTGGTGAGGATCCAATCAAGTAGGGACCCCTGAGTGCTGAGTAGTAGTTCTGGTAAAGCCTGTGATAGTTTGGTGTAGATTGTGCTTCTGTATTAGAGATTCAAGGATGCTGTGCTGTGGACCCAGCCAGTTAAGGTTCAGGTCCCCAAGGAGTAGAGCCTCATTTGATTTTACATTCTGGGAGACATATTGTAGCAAATTCTGGAGACCACTCATCCGCTTTGTAGGTGGATTGTAGACACAAATGATGTGCAGCAGTTTTGAACCCAGTGCCAGGGTAGTGCAGAGTTTCACA
This sequence comes from Neoceratodus forsteri, assembly GCA_016271365.2. Lineage (NCBI taxonomy): Eukaryota > Metazoa > Chordata > Ceratodontiformes > Ceratodontidae > Neoceratodus > Neoceratodus forsteri. The sequence goes on from CM028133.1 coordinate 786,030,708, forward strand.
AGGTGTTAGGGAATCAGTGCAGGGTAGAATGTTCAGGGATAGATGATTTTTGTACATAATCGCAACCCCCTTGACCCAACACACGGTCTTTCCTTAGAATGCTATAACCAGGCACAAGACAAGTGGCATCAGGCACCCAAGGCTTCAGCCAAGTCTCTGATAGGCATAAAATGTCAGGGTTAATCAGTTTAGCCCAGGCTTCGAGCTCAGCCAGGTGACTCATGAGACTCGGATATTCATGTGGGCTATAATCAGACACTTTTTGTTGCAGCCGTTGCGAGGGTGAAAGCAAACCATAGGGCCTGGATTGGTTCAATATCTCCGGCAAGCATAAGGAGCCGCGAGGCAAGTGAGAGAAAGTAGGTTGGCTGAGAGAGTGCCTAGCTGGCGTTAGGTCTACGATAGTTCAAGAGATAGGAGTGGATAGACAGATAGATACAGCCCTTTTGATGAGGATAGAGTGAGCAGGGGTAGAATTCGAGTAATAGTACAGCAGGATGTTAGAAAACCTGAAGTCACTATCATTGTTAGCGAGGGATAAGTAGCAAGAGATGTACAGTTGTTAGCCAGTTTAGACATAACAGGAGAGACAGGAGATAAGTGGTGAAGTTTTAGAGGTGAGAGGAGGGTTCATTAGGGGAGACTGGGGTGGCACCATATCTGAAGTGGCCAGTTTCACAGAAGAAACTATGTTGCTATCTGAATACCCTGATCACGTAAATGACCTAACCTTAAAAGTTAAACTTCAGCATGATTTGTGTAATTTGTCGACTTCCAAAACGTAATATTAAAACTACGATGCTGGAGAATATTTAATTCCAACGTTCCTGCCAGCCCTCCTGTGCTCTGCATGGCGGGTCGATGAATTTAATAGTTTCAGGATACTGCTTAACAGTCAATAACAGTATAAATTATTTAACAAAAGCTGTAGTAATGACATTTTGAGAGTGCTGAGGTGGCCCTGCTTATATACACACACTGAAAACTAAATGGCAATTAATGCTCAAATGCTTTAAAACAGTTATGAACAATCTTATTTGCTAATATTAAGATTTTCCAGAATTAAGCAGTAGAATTTTGAATGAGAGAAGTTCGTACTGTAGAGCCACGGCATTTCAAAAGAAACTGGCCAATAGGAACACACAGTCAGGGAGACCAACCAATCAGGTTGCAGAAGTAAGAAAGCACTGCTTTCCGGCTGGTCAAAAAGTTACCGTACTTGTCATTGTTGCTGGCTGGAGAGAGTGGGCGTGGGTGGTGGCTTTGAAGGTGCCAGTCGCCCTTCAAAGGTCTTGGAGGACTGTGGTTGCTTGCAGGCTTTTGTGGTCTCTGGTTTGGAGGTGCCACTCTGCTGCTGATGGAGGCAACAGTTAGAGGGAGTTTGAGGGCTTGTATGGCAACGGAACGCTGGCCAGGGGATCTCCAAGGAGAAAGCAGCAAATGAAATAAAGATAGATCCAGTGGAAATGATGAACTGAAGAGGACTAGAGTCACAGAAAGTGTTAAATTCCTTCAATGTGATGAACTTTGGCCTGGGCATATGCAGGATGTGAAAACCTTTGTCTGTTTGTTTCCTTTGTTTTCAAAGTTGTTGTAGAGCAGCCCTTTAGAGACAAGTACATTTAAAGTTGATTTAAAATGAAAATGCTGTTACCTGGTAGTAAATTTCATCCAGTGGAAACGATGAACTGCTGAAACCAGGGTCACAGAATGTGTTAAAATTCCTGAAAGGTGATAAACTGCGCCCTGGGCATATGCAGGATGTGAAATCCTTTTTGTCTGTATGTTTCCTTTGTTCTTAAAATGGTTGCTGAATAGCCCAAGTAAAATTCCTTTTGGAGCAGGTCAGACGAAAATGTTGATTCAATCGCAGGGCCCAGCATCACCGAGTTTGTCAGACTTAGTTGCTAGAGTTATTTTTCCTTGGGGTGGCTTCCAAAAAAGTTGATTTAAAATGAAAATGCTGATACCTGGTGAAGATATTTTGCAGAAATTCAGTCCAGGAGACATTCACAGACGTTGAGTGTAAGAATGGCGAAGTTACTCCAAGCAGAAAAACATGTAAATCCACAAAAACTAACCTACAGACACAGACAAACACAAACATCCTCCCACACAGCAAGTACTGTTATATAACTGGCCACAGGACAGTTAGTGCGGGGGCCCTCAGCTGTGGAAGGGGGCTGGACAGGGTTTAATCAGTTGCTCATGCTAGCACTATATTGTGACTCCAGAGTAAATGGCAGCTTGTATAACCTGCTCTAACCTCTTTCTCACCTCTCTAGTTTCCTCCTTATGCTTCCTCATCACCCTTGCTCTGTGGGAGCTTGCATTATGGAATTTTTTCTTTTTATGATATGTGCTCTTTATGTTGGTAATATGAGCTCTATTAGTTGGTGAAACAGCTTGAAATGTGGATGTTTATGATATGTACTCTTTATGTATGTGAAATGTGTTCTACAACTTGATGTGACTAATTGTATTAATTTGATTTCTCTCTTTGTTTGGATCTTTGCATATGATCCTTTTTACTTTCTCCAGCTTCAGTCTGTACATATTGCCTAAGCCTATACTCCTTCTAAGTCACTCCAAACAATGTATGCTCTTACTGTATGGAATATTGTATGTGTAATTAATTCCAGGTTGCCCCTTTGAAAGGGACCTGTGGTCTCAGTGGGCTTACCCGGTCATCAACATTCAAACAAATAAATAAATAAACTCTGGGACAATGGGGCATGCAAGGGTAGTGGGGCACCTTGGAAACAGTCTCTTAATAAATAACACTGTACACAACTAATATTGAGGTCAAGCAGCTGTGGGTTTATTCTAGTGGATGGTACAGCAAAGCTGTACCCTTCTAGAAGCAACACAGGCATAATACACAGTTAATCTTTTTCTAGATAGGACCTGGGGCAGGGGCCTCAGCAAATTCTTTTCTGCTTTAATTCATAGCAGATAGTACTTTTCCAAAAACACTCAGAATAGACTCCTGTTTCCTTTTTTCTTGGAATTTACACTCCCTGCACAGTAGCAAGCATCTGTCCTGGCACAAGAGGGGACCTACACTTTGACAGAAATCACATGGTCCCATTCCTCAATTAAGGGTTCTACAGGGATTCAACAGGGGCTCCTTTTCCTCCCACTCCAAGTCCTGCCATGCTTTCCTTTCTCCTATTGTCATTCGGGACCTGGCAGGGACCCATAACATTCACCAGTATCTTAATTTCCTGGAAGTGTCACTCTTTGATTCTGGAGCAACAACCAGATTTGAATCTTCAATACATCCTTGTCGTTATAATTTTGGGGACACCTGACTAGGTGCCCCAGACCCCCCAGAAAGTAGCCTTCTTGATAGCCAGACACTTCAACTCTGGACTGCTTGGAGCTCAGGATATAGAAAAAAAAGGTGCTGGCCCCAGCTTCATCCAAGTTTCTGGGCATAGAATCATAGAATGTGATGGCAGATAAGGACTGTTTGGCCCACCTAGTCTGCCCATATTTCCCTACCTACTGTATTATCACAGACTCTACTTGAGCTCTACCCCACCCCTTGCCTTACCACTAAGATTCCCATATGCCTGTCCCATGCATTCTTAAACCCCACTACACTATCTGTCCTACCCACCTCCGCTGGAAGGATGTTCAGGCATATAGCACACTTTCTGTAAAGAAGTATTTTTTCACGTCTCTCCTGAGTCTACCCCGCCTCCAGCTTCATAGCATGACCCCTTGTGCTTGAGCATCTTTTTTTCTAGAAAATGCTTCCCTCTTGTACCTTATTTATACTTGTGAGGTATTTGAAAGTCTCTATCATATCCTCCCTCTCCCTCCTTTCCTCCAGGGTGTACACAGTGAGGTCCTTCAGTCTCTCCTCATAGGGCTGTTTATGCAGATCCTGAACAGTTTTAGCTGCCCTCCTCTGGACTGCCTCCACTCAGTGCCCTTCTGCAGATGAGGTCTCCAGAACTGGACACAGTACTCTAGGTGAGGTCTCACCAGAGATCTTACAGAGGTAATACCACCTCTTTTATGCTGGTGATACCTCTCCCTAAGAACCCCAGCATCCCACTAGCTCTCCCAACTGCCTTGTCACACTGGCCACCTTTAGGTAACCTGATATGATTACCCTCAGGTCTCTTTCCTGTTTGGTGGTCATCAATACCTCTCCCACATTTTGTACTCCGCCCCTGGCTTTCTGTGCCCTATGTGCATGATTTTTCATTTTTCCACACTGAAACGTTGCTGCTATACCCTTGACCGCTCCTCTAACTTTCTCAGATCACTACTGATTATTTTGCACCTCTCCTGGAGTGTCTACACTATTGAAGATTTTAGTGTCATCAGCAAAAGGCAGACCTTCCCATCCAGCCCCTCTGCAATGCCCATCCAGCCCCTCTGCAATGTCACTAATAAAGACATTAAAGAGTATCGGTCCCAGTACTGATCTCTGTAGCACCGCACTGGTCACCCTCCCTTCCTCGGAGTGAATGTCATTTACTACCACCCTTTGTCACCTATCCCCTAACCAATTTCTTACCCAGTTTACTACCTTTGGACCTACTCCTAGGCTGCTCAGTTTGCTGACGAATCTCCCATGTAAAACAGTGTCAAAGGCCTTACTGAAATCTATGTAAGGCACATCCACCGCTCCCCCCCGATCCAATTCCCTGGTCACCCAGCCAAAGAAATCTATCGACTTCGCTGGACAAGACCCCCCCGTGAATCCATGCCGGTTCTTGTAAGTCACTGGATTTAAGGTATTCACTATCTTTTCCTTCAGTAGTGATTCCATTAATTTTCCCACCAATGAAGTCAGGCTGACTGGCCTATAGTTGCCAGCTTTCTCCCTGCTACCAGTTTTGTGGAATGGGACTACATCTGCCCTCCTCCAGTTCTCCAGAACTATTCCTGTCTCCAGTGAGTGGTTGAACAGGACTGTCAGAGGTGTAGCCAGTACCTCCCTGAGTTCTCTCAATATCCTTAGAAAGACAGTCAGAGTCCAAGGATGGTTTTTCAGAAGAGTCCGCATCACAGCCCTTTTCAGTTCTGTAGAGAAACCCCCTTTGAAAGCAAGCACCTGGCTATCTCAACAAAGATTGGCTTCAGAGAGGCCTGACAACCAATCAGCAACCAGGTAGGCCTGGGGTCCGAACTACAGTAGATGGGGCGCAGCTCAGTGATCACCTGCAACACCTCCTCTTCAACAACTGGCTACAACTCTGCCTAGAATGGCAGATTGTCTTAGCACCCCAGCGACTGGGCACTGCCAACCTATGATAGGCCATTTGATGAAATTCCAGCCTGTATGGAGGACATCATGTCAACAAAGAATTGATTAATCTTTTCACAGTTAGCTGCAGAAAATGCACTTTCGGATATTAGGCAAGATTTATCAATCTGTCTACAGGGTGAAAGAGCTGAGCAGGCCAATTCTTTGGTTCAGCACTCTTTCTGTCAGGATTGTCTTTTTCAGGGAGGTTGCCTACTGATAGGCACCATAATGTACCCTCTGTGCCAGTCTGTCCTCCTCTGAGTGTATGTCCATCAAGAACGCTCCAGCTTCCTACTCAGTTTTCAACCATTGCAGCTCATCACCATACCATGGTAAGCTATGGCAGGATATTGAAGGACAGACACAATAAGGTGCCAGGGAGTTTAAGACAGCTGTAAGTGCCATATTATAACACTGCTTGGCCTTTTTGGTTCCTGTGGCACAAGCCAACATGATGCCCAAGATGTACAGTTCTGTTAGGAGTTTGCTAGACTTAAGGTTGAAGAACCTAAAATATAAAATGGGTTAGGAAATTCCTGCCTCCTGACTGGCTGAGACTTGGTTCTAGCCATGGCCTTAAGAGAGCACTACCAATTGCTAAAAACAAGTGCCTGCCAACCAAGGCATAGCTCATTCCAGAGCAGTGTGCCAGCTGCTTGGAATTGCCTCAACACCACAAAATACAATAATCAAATGTAAAGCACTGCTGCTGTGGTGTTTTCTTCACTCTTTCATTAGCTGACATGAGTCTGAAACTTAATTGCAATTCCCATTGCCTGCCCACACACTCTACCATCTGCTTGCTTGTTTCTTTTTGTTTTGCCAAAACTCAGTTATCCCACCAACCCACCCACTTGCTGACTGCATTTCCCTAGTCACTTGCTGTTTTCGCTTCCTCAGCCATAATGCTCACCCTCTCATTTTCTCTTCCTCCTGTATAATACTTAAGTCATTTATTGACTGTAACTGCAGTGAAATTTCATATTTTTTTGTTAGGAGACTTCCTCCCTCACTGCCACATCACCGTAACAGGCGCCTGTAGCACAACCATTGTGGAAGAGAAGTTCAGCTAGCAATGCATCTCCATCTGTGCTATCAGCAGTAAAGTAAGTACTGCTGTTCTCCTTAGTCCACTGCCCACTCGCTCCCCAACAGTATTGATCACTCAAAATCTAACTCCAAGGCTCTCTGCTAAGTGCTGCAACCACATCCATAATGTTTTTTTCCTACAAGCAGCATACGTGAACAAATTATTACATTTACCTCTCAGCACTGCATAACTCTTTTTGCTCTGAATGATAACTTTTACCTCCCGGCACAGCACAACTCTTTCTGCTCCTCGACTTCCCAATAGATCCACATGGGAGCACTCATAAGTCTGCATGCATGATTCTGCCCCTAGAAATGACCTTCCAAAAGTGTTTCTAAAATACTTTGAATTTGAAACATTAATGTAGTAAATACAACAACTGACAACAAGAGATAGTAATAGTAATCATGGCAGTCATTTGAATAACAGATAAATGATTTAGTGACCACTTGTGGCACCAAACAGGCAGAAGAACTATTTTCCTTTTTTCTTTTGCAGTATTTACATTTTTTAATTTTAAAATTTTGTACTTTTATTACTATTTTAATTAATAAAATTCCATATGTAATGTATAAGGCACTTCATTAGATATGTTGTATTAGGTTTACTGCAGGGTCAGGATGAAGCACTCGGCTTTGCCTCGTGTCTTACAATGCCCTGACCATGGAGTAAACCTCATACAACCAATGCCCTGTTGTACCTTATTGCTTAAGCACTCAACGTAAGGAAAAGAAAACATTAGGGTCTGGAGTCTCGGGAAATTTTGAAAATTGGTAGTGTGGTGTTCCTTGGGGTTTTCGACTCTATCCCTTGAGTAAAGAATGTAAAGCTATACATGATCCAGGGCTTGTGTAGCATACAGGGCCCTGTGTGAAGAAACTTATGACTGATTCTGTGGCTCCATGTCAAAAGCCATAGTTGCCTAGCTTCAAACAGTACAAATGCAGGGCATTGGCCTGGCCCTGAAGCTTGTGCTTTGATCATGAGGCTAGGAGCTGGGGGTCATTATGGTATAAAACCCCAAGGAACACCACACCACTGATTTGCGAGGACTCCTGAGACTCCAAAACCTAATGTTTCAGTTTACTTACTTTCATTTCCTTACTCTGTGTGCTTTACATTCTTCAAACCTAATGTCTGCATTAACTTCATTTTTGCAATTATTTATAGGGGTGCAGTTGCGTCCCTATAGTTAGGATTGAGTAGGCACTTCAATGTTAAATCCAAAATTTTGCACTTTAATAACGTCGCAATTGTTCAACAGATTTACATGAAAATTTGCATCCACCATTTCCTAGGGTAGATCTTTTGATGTGCCAAGTTACATTCTGGTTGAATGTGCAGTTTCAAAGTTCTGGAAAGGTGAAAAACTGACTTTTCACTCAGTTACTTTGCTGGGTTTTTCTTTGAACTTGCCTACAGCCCAGAAGGTTTGGAATGTTGGTCTGAAATTTTCAGAGCAGAAAGGGACTAGCCCACAGATGTGCCTTTTGCTAGTCTGGTGAAAAAGTAATAATCCGTTTCAAAGTTATTTAATTTTGAAATTTAGAAAAAAATGTTTCTGAGAATTCTCAGTAAGCACGTCAGGATAGCTGTATGAAACAAAACGGAATCTTGTTTTATATTGGAATATTCCTTTTTCATTTGCCACCATCTTGTTTCCATTTAAAAGAAAAAAATATTCAAAAGCTACAAAACTGACATCATTGAGCGACACCAACACATCTGTTTGGATGATTGGGATCCTGTGAGATGTAATCTACACTTCACAGTTGCAGACATGCCCTAGAAATGCTTGTTTTCCCATTTTTTTTTACTATTAGGAATCTTTTTTGTAACTGTGTGATATGAAAAAAGAATCTTTTTTCATATCATGAGTCACGAAAAAGGACCCTTTTTCATGAAGGGAGAATCTTTGCCTTTCATTCTGTTGCTATCCCCAGTACTGTCATGTATTTCCCTGGTGTCTAGTGGCACCCCCCAACCTGCAATTCATTCATTCCATGTATTTCCCTGGTGTTTAGTGACACCCCCACCCTCCGATCTACATCCCCTGTCTACTTTTGTTTCCCTGGTGTCTAGTGGCACCCCCCACCCTCCGATCTCCATCCTCTGTCTGCTTTTGTTTCTCTGGTGTCTTGTGGCAACCCCCACCAGCCATCTCCATCTTCTTTTTTCCCCCCCTGGTGTCTAGTGGCACCCCCCTCACCGAGCATTGTCCCCTTACAAAAAATTCCTGGTGTCTAGTGGCACCCCTCACTCGCCGATTGCTTCCCCCTTGTATATTGATAGTCCCTGGTGTCTAATGATACCCCCCACCTATCTTTGCTGTCCCAGTACCTGAAATAAATAAAATGGTCTTTGATGTTTGTTTTAAACATAAAATGGTCCCTTGCCAATCTGACCTCCCCCACCTCCCACTGAGCACCCAGCACCCCACACACCCCAGTACACCCCCACACACCCTCACTCAACTGAACAGGTCCCAGGTTCAAGACCCACTCTCTGACAAAAAATGTGTCTTGCTGCTGGAACCGGCAACTGCAATATGAGAAACTAAGCTAAATGTGGTTCAGTGTATTTCAATGGGGTTTTTGACTTTGATGCATAACTTGGCTATTTTTGCATATTTTGATACCAAATTTTCAACATGGCCTTTTGGGAACTCCAGCTCATGGACAACATCATTGCTATTTCACAAATATGTCCCAAAAGGTGATTTTTGTGGTCATTTGGCAAAACCACCTTTTAGAGTTTATATGAACATTTTCACTGCCTTTGTTCAACAGGTAGGGTCATAAGAAGGCTATGTTGCAAAATTGGTGTCAAAGTATGTACAAATGGCAAAGTTATATGCATGCATTTAAATTTAACTATGCTTGCTCGTAACTTTGGGAATTTTAAATATTTTCACCCCAAATTTTCAACATACCCATTTGTTTGCATCACCTCATGAGTGCGTCAACTGTCATTTCTCAGATCCTGGATAAAAAAAAGTTTTCTCACCTGTGGCATGCAATGATGTTGCAGTGGTGTGGAATGATGTTTCGGTGGGGATTTGAACATTCTCAGCACAGCGTTTATGAGGTTGGTAATAACAAAGCTATGCTGACAGTTGGTTTGCTTTTTTGGCTGAAATGCTTCCACACCAACATATATGTATGCATCTATAGAGGGATGGGAGAGCAGGGCCCAGAGAGGATATGATTATACTGTCTACAAAAGTAATGAAATTCTGCATGTCCGGTGGCGCTGAAGGTTGAGGCACTGGATGCCACACCTCGCACCAATTGCCGGTGACCTGGGTTCAGGAACAAGCTTGGGTTGTTGGAGGTTGGCAGGGGGGAGGGAAAGGAACAGGATTGAGCTGCTGCGAGGTGGCTTTCCTCTCCTGGGGAGGGATGAGGGGTTTCCCCGTCCCTTGGCTGCCACCTGGTAGAGGACGGGTGGTAGTTCAGGCTACAGGGGGCCTGGCACTTGTCAGGGGTGGGGTGGAAGGGGCCAGAACTGGCTTCATGGGGTGCATGTGCACTTCCACATGCATGCATGGCCGTGTGCTGGGGTCCCAGGATGAACCGGGAGAAAAACATGGAAAAACGGTAAAATGCATATTAAAAAAAGTAAGGAAATTCTTTGCAAAAACTCTGTTAATGCATAAGTTAGGGTTAAAGTGACAAAATTAGGGAAATGTGGTGTTACAGTTCCCAACCCTAAAACCTCACCCTCATCCTGTAGGCAGTAAGCTAGGCATGGGCTGTGCCTTGGGGTTCTCCAGCCTAATGCTCACCACCTTCCATCAGTAAAGAAGCTGAAATGTATACAGTGTATGAGAATGGAGTGAGCATTAGGCTGGAGAACCCCAAAACACACCCCACATCTGGCTTGCTGCTTGCAGGGTGGGGGTAGGGTGTTAGGGTTGGGAATCCTAACACCACATATCCCTATTTTTGTTGCTTTAACCCTAACTGATGCATTAATGGAGTTTTCTTGCTAAGAATATAATATATAGGTAGACCCATGTAAAAATGTTATTAATTTTCTGATATTCTGTGTACCTTTATGTTATAATATTAGCCTGCCTATGTCACCAGTGTGATGATACTCAGAAAAAAAACATAGTACTACTATCTTCATAGGGCTTTGCATAGACAGCAGGGATTGTACAGAAGCAGTTTATGTAGACTTACGTTTTTGATTTAGTCCACCATTAAAATATTATTTCCTAAGCTGAGTTTGATTGTTTTTTTCAAAAGAGGCAGTGGCTGGTTTTAACATTACCTAATTGATTTTTAGCATTAATTGAACTAATAGGTCCCAGAAGATTAAACTTGAAAATGTTTTCTTTGATTCTATGCCTTTACATGTAGGTGTTCCCCAGGGATCAACTTGAGGTCCTTTGCTATTTGGTGCATTTTTATGTGATATGGCATTAGTGATACTATCATCTCATGTTATTCTGCATGCTGATTGTGCTGCAATTATCTGTAGTTGCAGCACCCTGCCTGCACCGTTGAGCAACCTCCCAAATTACTTTGATAATGTACAGCATTGACTTGAGGCCAATAAATAGATCCTAAATGTAAATAAGACAAAATCCATGGTATTTGGTCAGGGATCCAAAGTTACTGATACATATAATCTGGATATCATGACTTGTGGAGGCTGTTTGGTTGCGTACATAGCTCGTTTTAAGTATTTGGGGTGTACTTTGAAAGTGCAGTGTCCTCTGGTGATCAGATTGTGCATTTAAATAAAAGGGTACACTGTTGCTTTGAAACGTATACCAAAATCGTTACTAATTTTACTAATGAAACGTGTACATTTGTCATTTAGACTAGGTTGTTATGCAGTGCACTGTTGAGGGTACAAGTTTTCCTTAACTGAGCTTGCCATTTTATTTTTAATGCAGAGTGCTACACTCATCTTTGTGATCTTTGTGATTGTACAAACTGGCTTCCATAGCAATACATATTCCAATATAACTCTCAATTATCAGCAGAAGACTATTGTTTGGTCAGGCTCCACACAAAATACTAAGATTTTTGTAACCAGTGAATAACTGATCCTTTACCAAATCTTATGTGAGTAAGGGACTAGTAATTCTTAGGAAAAGAACTGTTCGTGATCAAAAATAATTTTCCTTCAAAATAGCAAACTTTGGAACACCTTGCCCAGAGGAACTGTAAATATGACTAATGAAACTAGTTTTAAATGCTATCTAAAGTGATTTTTCAATCAAAATACTGTTTGTAAATGTTATATTTATTTATTCATTTATGTATTTGTTTACCAGGTAAGTGCACTGATCCCAGGGACCATTTTCAGGCACGACCCAGGCCATAGAGACGGCGCATAGGTAATACAGTTTGGAAAATACAGTTTCACAGATACAATGGTAAAGAAGTAAGACAATGGATACAACGTGCATGTGCAAGTACAGCTTACATTACAGAGTAGTAAAATACAAAACTTGGCAATCTAACAGCAGGGATATTCAGTGCAGTACAACAGGATTAAATAGCCGCATATACATCAGAAATTGAGAGTGAGGAGTCCACATCAAGAAATGTGAAGTATAACATTTCACCCAGGGGGGCAGGTACATGTGGCAGAGGCCATCAAGGTAGCTTTATAGTGTGTGTCTTGAATGCTAGGTGTGAGTTTAGAGAGTGAAAGGGGGTAGGTAGGCTGTTCCACAGTCTGGGGGCTATGGAGGAGAAAACTTTACTCCCCAGGCAAGTAGATATCTGAGGAACCACTAAGGGAGGAACATTAGAGGTCTGAAGGTTTCGTGGGCAGTTTAGTTTGATCAAGGAAGAAAGAGGGATATGCTACCACTTCTGATAACATTATCTAGTGTAGCCAAGGAAGTAACTGTTTCTAGCCTGGGGGGGCAGCCTAGGGTCTGGTAAAGGGAGCAATGGTGCGTGGAGTAGGGTGCCATTAACACAAATCTACAAATATTATTGTAGGTGGTAGTTAGCCTTGCGAGAAGTTGGGAGGAGGTATGAGTATAGATGGGGCACAATAGTCCATAAGAGGATGGAGGTTGCCTTGAGCTATGGCAACCCTGGCCTCCAGGGTGAAGTAGTGCTTTAGATGGAAACCCATCGCCAGTCTTTGGTTTCTCTTTTGCAAGGTGTTATCGATGTGTATGGAGAAAGTCAAGGAGGGGTCAAGGGTGACACCAAGGTATTTGAAGAAGGGTACATTTTCAAGGGTGGAGCCATCTGGAGTTAGGACTGCCAGGGTAGATTGCGTAATTGTCAGTTTAGTGATCTTGATTTTGAATTCCAGGAGCATAGCCTTTGTCTTGTTTGAGTTTACCAGGAGTCTGTGCTCCTGGAACCAGTTGTGGGCCACCCCATAGCCCCATAGTTTTGGATTAGAGAGGAGGATAGACTAGTCAGTGACTTGGTGCTGTGGAACAACACTAGTCATCTGCATATAGGATGGCCTCGCAAGAGAGGCTATCTGTATGTAGGGAGTTAATAAAAAGCAAGAAGAGGAGCAGTCCCATTATGGACCCCTTGGGGACACCAGTGGTTACAGCCTTAGCCACTGAGGTAGTGCCCCCAATGCCAACCATTTGGGATCGGTCAGAGAGGTAACTCTGGAAACAAGTAGCCATCCCTGCTGTGCAACCAAGGATACTTAACCTGTCGAGGAGCAAGCTGTGGTCAACCAGGTCAAAAGCCTTAGTCAGGTCAACGAAGACGGAGCCTGTAAGATTGCCTACAGTACTGTATATTCATATTTTAAGAACATTGTTTGAGAAATGGGCCAGGGCAGATGAAGTACTATGATTCCTAAAGCTGTGTTGATGTAGACAAAGTAGATAATATTTGTTGACATATTCTGAGAGTTGGTGAGGAACTACCTTTTCAAGGAGTTTACTCAGGTGTGGCAGAAAAGAGATGGTCCTATAGTTATCCATGGACAGAGGATCACCGGCTTTGAAAATGGGATCACCTTGGCATATTTCCATATGGCTGGCACAGTTGAGGTGTCTAGGGCTAAATTGAAAATTTAGGTCACGGGTTTAGCGATGTAGGGGTATAGGCCATCGCTACTGGGACTGCCACGATTTGGGAGGCTTTTCAGTAATTTATAAAAGAGTCCTTGGGGGAGATAGTCCTGAGATGGAAAGGAGACTGCACAGTGTTGGCCATAGGAGCTTGCATGGCAGGATTTGAGGGGCTCGCAGGAATAGGTGTGGGCAGATTCCCGAGATGGGCTGAAAGGTCTGTAAATTTGTCATTCAGGGCATTTGCGACCATGGTGGGGTCAGTTAGTAGGCATTCTATGGTGTTGAGGTGCAAGGTTTGGTGGTGGGATTTTGGGGTTGTCAAGGAACCAAAGGTTGACCAGAAAAGGCAGGGGTGTCCGAGGCTGCACCTCAGGAGATTATGAAAATAGCCCACCTTTTGGGTTTTTACCTACTGCTTACACTGGTTTCTCAGTCTTCTGTAGTCATTCCATAGAGCAGGGGAGGGGGTGGCTTTGTATGCTGCCCATTTTGAGTCTGTTTCTCTCTCTCTCTCTTTCATGAAGGAAATAAGTTCCTTTCAGAGCCAGCAGGTGTTTCCACCTCTCACTTGGTGGGTAGTTTGAGGAAATTGCCTATCCTGAATGCTCACCAGGGCATTGGCGAGGAATCCTACAGTTCGGGCTACATCCTGAAGGGAGTAGAGATTTTCTCAGTTTACTGCCTTGACATCAGTGAACAGGCAGGAGGTGTCATAGCAGGTAAAATCTCTGAAAGTTGGATATTGGGGGGGCGCTTGAATTTGGTCACCCAGACAACGTATGTTGGGGAGTGATCGCTGATGGTATCTGATAGAATACCATCTTGAAGGATTCTGTCATCTTTATTATATTAGTTACTATCCAGTCCAGCAATGGGATCTGTTCTGGGATCTGTTATTTTGTTTTGTGGGTAGGGTTATGGCTTGAGTGATGATTTGATGCTTTAGTAGGTCACTGTACTCTGACTGTCTGGGGCTTAGCCAGTTGAGGTTTACGTCACCTAACACCATATGTTCTGTGTCAGGGGAGAGCTGGTTCAGTACAGAAAGCAGGTTTGTTAGCCCTGGGATGCTCCCTTTAGCTGGGTTATTGCAGCATCCAAGACAGATCTTTTTATTTGATCCTATCGTGAGTTCAGCGATAAGACACTCACTGTGGGAGTGGGAGTCTGAGCTAAGGGCTAAGGTAGCTGTTAGAGAGTTGCTAAGGTACAAGAGTAGCCCTCCGTCTTTCCTTTTGCCAGGTTTATCATGTCTGAGCATGGAGTAGCCAGGCAGGTGGCAACTAGTGTCAGGAATGGATGGCTTGAGCCATGATTCAGTGATGCCAAGGATATTAGGTTTATAGAATGACACCCATGCTTCCAGGTCTGCAAAATTAGCCATTAGGCTGCAGATACTGAGGTGAACAACCTTCAGCCCTGATGATCTGGCCTGTACTTGGTTAGAGCAAGAGATAGGGATATTTTTTTTTACATTTCTCCTCACGCACTTCCAAAACTAATTTTTTTTCTTATTAATCTTTCTCTGTACATTATAAGGAACAATGTATAGGGAAAGTGTATATTATTGGACTATGCATGTGTAACCCCCCTGCAAATGGGGGTTCCCAAAAGACTTCCAGGAGCTTGCTTGAATGCTCCAAGCCTGAATGGTGTTTGGCATTTAAGCCATTTATCAGTGAGTGTTTTTAGAGCCTCTGGTACTGTCTCTTTAAGAGCTGTCTGCTTGCAGACATAATTAGTTTGTATGGGGGACTGTGTGCTTCTCTGAGTACCACTCGAGCTGCTGCCAATTCACTTCATTTTGCAGTCACTAGAGTGCAAAGGAACCTATCTGAAAGATGTAACTGTTTGCCAGAAATTATTTAGAGTAATAATGAAATTACAGTTTGTCTAACCTGCTTCTTTGCAGTCAGAACTGTGTCTGTCTAGTTCCCCATTCTAGTTTTGAACTGCTGAACTGGACCAATCAGTGTGGGTAAGCTAGCTCTAAAATGGTCCCTTGGACGAATCAGAACTTGGACTCATAATCTGAGCCAGCCACAAGAGGACTGTATGAGCAGTGACTCTGGGAGATGTAGTTAGACTTCAGCACCTTTTGGACCAACAGCAGCAGTCTATTGTGAGTGACAGCCAATCCAGTCAAGAACTGGGAGGAACTCAAAGGAAGTGCCGGTTTTGTCGGTTGGAGTTTCAGTTGAGCTTTGGCAGTGAAGAAGGAAGGAGCCTGTGCTTTTTCAGTGTGCAGTTTTAGTCAAAAAGCGTGTGTAAGGCCCAGAGTTCGGTCTGCAGCTTGTGTAACAGCTTGTTAGGACTGAATCTGTCCTGTGAAAAGAATCAAAGGATCTCTGAAAGTAGAAACCAGGCTCACCCTGTAGAAGACTGGAGGAATTGCTGAAAATTGCACTGGGTCTGTCAGGAACTGAATCTGCTGTGTGTTCTCCGGGTATTGTGCAGTAATTGCGATCGGGATACAGATGCGCCTGCCTGGTATAGTGCTTTCTTTTATATGGATGTGTGAAGAGGTTTGTGTACCTCAAGTGAGCCCTGCTGACATTGAAGGACCCTATCTTATTTGGAGGTCGTGAGTACTAATTCAGGGTCGTTCCTCGTTGAATTGCCACATTAAATCCAAATGGAATTACTGTACTGCTGACTGTTTAATTCTCCTTTTCTGTGTGAAAGGCCCCTCACCAGCTGCTGCGGTTGACTAGCCACTAGGGCTTGGGTACCTAGGACAGTAACTGATAGGGATAGCCCTGTGCACAGAGCCATAGGTAGATTATTAGAGGATAAGCTAATTAACCTGATTTCCTGTCCTTGTTATATCCCCTAAATAAATCAGAGCTGCTTGTTTCAGCAAAAGTTATACTGCCTGAGGTATTTGTCTATGTTAAAGTACTGTACTGTGATTGTTGCACTGTATCTCATTTCACAGGAGGTCCCAGTGCGAACCAGACCTGGGGGTAAGTGTATACTGTGAAGGTAATTCTGATATATTGTGTGGGCCACTAGTGGGAAGAAAGGGGGTTGCAGTGTCCCAGAGGGCTGTGACCAAGTTAGTTTAACTATTGCAAACCCTGACCTCTGGTGGAGGCACCCGCCATTGGATCCAGGCCCCTCAACCTGTTAGTGGCAAATCAGGCAGGGGTAGTAGCCCCTGGGATAGCGCCATCTAGGGGTTACATCTTGGAGGCTCACCGCTGGAATTGTGTGTCCTCTAGTGGCCATATTTACGAACCACTGTTAAGAAAAAATGGGTACCCGACAGAAGTGGCTGTGCACCGGCTGGTGGAGTGGTGTACTGGGAGGAGATCGACCCCAAAATGCTATGCTTATCCTGGACATCCCCTGGGTATCAATACGGACACTGTGCAGGAGTACTTTCCAAGGTGGAAGGTTTACAAAACCCTGTGGTGGTGGGTCGGCATGCTAATCTGCTCACCCACACTTTCCTGGCCCTAGTAGAGTTTAAGGATCCCATAGATAGCTCCAAAGTGCCACAGACCATTACCCAGAGGGAGCCCTCACTGCTTGGAGAGTGATAACTAAGGACAGTAAAGACCGGGGAATCAGCCCCCACCACTATCTGAAACTTTTGAGGAGAAATTTGCTGAATGGTTGCTGGGAGAGGGGAAAACTGTGGAGGACTTGAAGAAACTATTCTTGCCACCTGGGGGTGTTCCTCCCCCAACACCCTCTCCTACTCCAGTGCCCGTAATGGTGGCTGAACCAATGCAGACTCCTTTTTCTGCACCTGCCATTAGTCACGACTCTTACCGAAGGTTGAGGATCTTCTCTGGCACCCTCCCCACCCCCCAAGGGGAGGATGACTGGGAGACCTGGATAGACTATGTTGCCCCCCAAGTGCTAGAATGGCAATGCTCGGGAAGGTGGCGAAAGAGGTTAGTGAGAGCCTCCAAGGTCCTGCCCTGGCTACCATCCGTGCTAAACGGGCCAGTAACCCTGAAGCGACTGCACAGACCTATCTTGAGGCCTTGGAGAATGTGTGGGAGCCCAGATTCTGATGAGGACCTATGGTGGAGAGTAAGAAATGCACAACAGTACCAAGGGAGTTGTTGTCTGTGTATGTCTCTCGGCTGGAAAAATTGTTGCAAGAATGCCTCAGAAAGGGTAGTTTGCCAGCGATTGAACTGGACGAACCAGACTGGACAGAATCCTTAAGTCTGCCCTTCTCAGAACTGCTGTTGCTTCAGTTACGCCTGGCAAATCGACTGGAATCCCCCACCTCCTATGATGAGTTAATGAGAGAAATTCGAGGAGTTGAGAAAGGCGACCTGGAGGTACCTGCACCAACAGCTGTGGCTACGACCCAGTGACTGAGGGTGACCCATCAAGTGAAGTTCAGGGGCAGAGGTTGACAGTCAATGAGGTCTTGACAAGGAAAAAGATATGCCACAATGAGGCGAACTGTTGAGAGAGATCCGGAATTCAAAACAGTCCTTTATGAAGGCCACGCCTGCAATGCAGGCCCTGACCTATATCCGACTGCATCTGCTATGGGGTGGGTACCCACCCATGTATCTCCTGCTGATAACAGCTCCAAACTCAATTCCTTGACCATGGAAGTGGAGAAACTGACGAGATGTCTCCAAATGCTTATCACGCCGCAGACAGAGATGGCACCCAGGTTTCCAGTTAGTAATACCCCGCCCTGGCTCCCAGTGTGGCGCCTCGGCCAGCTCAAACTCCAGAAAGTATGTTTTGCTATAATTGTGGGAAAGATGGGCACATGAAAGGGAATGCCAGTCCCAAAAGACACTGACAAAGTTGCATATAGGCTACAAGGAGAGCTTGGAGAAGAAATCAGTGGTTAAGAGGTGCACGATATGATCCCAGTGAGGGCACCAAAATGCTAATTCACGTCCTTTGTGGCAAGGTGCCCAGGCCCCCACTACCGCCTCTCAGACTGGTCCAGAATAGTGGTCCCTCCATGAGACCACTGTAAAGGTGAATGGAGTGTCTACAAGAGCTGTATTAGACAGTGGCTCCCAAGTGACAATTATGTTCCAGGATTGGTATCAGAAGCATTTGTCAGACATACCTTACAACCATTAGAAGGACTGCATGTATGGGGGTTAAGTGAGAAGGCCTACCTATTCGGGTATATCCGATTTGCTGTCTTTCCCCACCTCCGTGGCTGGAGTGGCGAACAAGTAGAGACCCTAGCCTTAGTGTGTCCCCCACTGGACTGTATGATGGTGTCCCTTTGTTGATTGGAACAAATGCTCATATGTTAGGCTGGCACAGTTGTGTTATGAAAACAGGGGTCAAAGACTAGTAGAGCTTTAAGAGTTCCGGCTTTAATTAAGAAGGCCTATGAGGCACAGAGAGATGCTGAAAAACAGAACCAGAGGAACCGGTCGAATTGTATGGAAGAAGGATCCTGAGTCTCTGATCCTGGCGCAAATGCCCAGTGTACCTTACAGGAAGAGGTCCGATCAGAAGGATGTTAAGAATAAAATATTAATGTTGGATGCACCAGGCGGGGAAAATTGCCAGAGGACTGCTGGTCAAGTTTAGTATTTTGCCCACTAGAGCCCATGCTTATGCCAGAAGGGTAATGGTCCAAGTTCATAATGTGTCTGAAAGAGACATTCGAGTAAACAGAGGTTGCATCCTGCTAATGTGCATTGTGCAGACACTGCAGTGCTACCCAGCAGCAAGAGTTCAAGGAAGAATGACAGAGTAACGCAGACTTGTTTGATTTCGCGACTCGCTGCCAGCTGAATGGAAAGTGAGGATCAGTGAGAAGCTTGCCCAGAGAGACCAGGTGTTTTCTTTAAAGGAATGGGATGTAGATGCGTGAAGGAGCTGAGCACAATATCCGGCTGCATGACGAAAGACCATTTCGTGAGAGGTCTCGGCGCCTGGCACCTGCTGACATAGATGATGTGAGACGGCATCTGCAAGAGATGTTAGCTGCTGGTGTAATACAAGAATCCAGAAGCCCTTATGCTTCCCATTGTGGTAGTGAGGAAAAGAATGGAACAGTAAGGATGTGTGGATTATCGCACCTTAAACCGCGGACTATCCCTGATCAGTACACAATGCCCGCATTCAGGATGCTTTGGACTGCCTAACAGGGAGCAAGTGGTTCTCTGTGCTGGATCTCCATGCAGGGGTACTACCAGATCCGATGGCCCCAGAGGACCGTGGAGAAGACGGCCTTTATCTGTCCGCTTGGCTTCTATGAATTCATGAGGATGCCTCAAGGGATTTCAGGTGCCCCAGCCACTTTTCAACGATTGATGGAGCGTGCAGTGGGGACATGAACTTACTAAAGTGCCTGGTATACCTAGATGATGTTATTGTGTTTGGCAGCTCACTGGAGGAACATGAGAGCAGATTATTTAGGTATTGGACCGACTGGAGGACTTTGGCCTTAAACTGTCCATTGATAAGTGTCAATTCTTTCAAACATCAGTAAAGTATGTGGGACACATAGTATCCACCGAGGGAATAGAGACCCACCCAAGTAAAGTTGAGGCCTTGACCACCTGGCCACAGCCCAAAAATCTAAAAAGAACTGCAAAGATTCCTGGATTCTGTGGTTATTATCGGCGTTTCATCAAGGACTATTCAAGAGTGATCCGCCTTTACTTAACCTTACTCAAGGGTATCCCCAACCCACAAAAATACCAAAAGTCAGCGTCCCTCAAGACTGAAAGAGTGTATTTTCATCCGAGTGAAGTATTTGGGGCCCGCTGGACTCCTGATTGTGAGACTGCTTTCATGAGATCATATATCGACTTACCCATGCTCCAGTGCTGGCCTATGCCGATCCAAGAAAACCTTACGTCCTGCTCGCTGATGCTAGCTTGCAAGGGTTGGGGGCTGTTGTACCAAGAGCATGAGAATGGCCTGAGATCAGTGGCCTTTGCCAGTAGAAGCCTGACCCCATCCGAAAAGAACTATCCTGTACATAAGTTAGAGTTCCTAGCTTTGAAGTGGGCTATTGTTGACCAATTCCATGAGTACTTGTATGGGGCTAAAATACTAGTAAAAACTGACAATAATCCTTTGACCTATGTGCAGACCTCAGCTAAGTTGGATGCCACTGGCCATAGGTGGCTTTCTGCATTATCTACATATGACTATGCTCTTGAATACCGAGCAGGTCTGAACCACATAGATGCTGATGCTCTCTCCCGGAGGCCTGTTCCCCAGAATGATTGGGTCCGATTGGCAGAACCTGACATTCGGGCACTCTGCCGGAAGTTTGACAGGGAGGAACAAATGTCCACGGACGCAGTGGACTGCATGGTGGATTGCTTGGGACCCTCTGAGAATTGCATACCTGCTGCTTATTGCCACTTTTCTGCAATAGACATTGGTGCACTGCCTCAGCTGGACAATGACAGCATTCGCGGGGCTCAACTCACCGATCCCATGATCAAAGCAGCTTTAGAAGCCCTCTATGCAGGAAAAGATGTGTCCAAATTACGCTCCACTGATTTGAGAACTGCACTGTTATACAAAGAAGGTCCTAAGTTGAAACTGATCAATAAACTGTTATACAGAGAAACAGTAGACAGAGGGGGACAAGTAGACAAACAACAACTAGTGCTGCCCACTGACTTTCGAGACTCAGTACTGAGGTCCTTGCACAACCACATGGGCACCTTGGTATAGACAGAACACTTGACTTGGTGAGATCCAGATTCTATTGGCCTAAGATGGGGGCTGATGTGGAGCAACACATTCGAACTTGTAGTCGCTGCTTACAGAGGAAAGCTTTGCCCCAGAGGGCTGCCCCTTGTTAACATCACCACCAGTGCACCCATGGAGCTGGTCTGTATTGATTTTCTGAGTTTGGAGTCAGATCAAAGAAATATCAGTAATGTGCTGTGGTCACTGACCATTTCACGAGATATGCCCAGCTTTCCCACCAAAGACCAGAAAGCATCCACTGTGGCCAAAGTACTTGTAGAAAACTTTTTTGTTCACTATGGAGCTCCACAAAGAATCCATTCTGATCAAGGGAGAGACTTTGAGAGTCGTCTGATCAAAGAGATGCTTTCTCTGTGGGGAGGCGAAAGTCCAGAACCACTCCTTACCCCCCAGGGGACCCACAGCCTGAACGTTTCAACGCACTTTGCTAGATATGCTAGCACCCTGCACCCAAAGGACAAGCCTAGATGGAGCCAACAAATTAGCACCCTGGTACATGCTTATAACTGCACCAAAAGTGATGCCACTGGATTCTCCCCTACCGCCTGATGTTTGGAAGAAGCTCGACTACCAGTAGATGTGTGTTTGGGGTCTCTCCTGATGGGGTTCAAGCTGACAACTATTTACAGTATGTGCAAAGTTAAAGGCCCAGCTAACTCATGCACTAACTGGCTCAAACCATGGCTGCCAAAAGAAATCTGGCCAACAAAGAAAGGTATGATAAAGGTAAAAGCACAGGAACTCCAGGAGGGAGATCGGTATTGCTAAGAAATCTGGGACTGCATGGCAAGCACAAGATTGCTGACAGATGGCACCATCTCCCTCACATTGTAGTGGGCAAACTAGATGATCTGCCAGTGTACAAAGTAAGGCCTGAGAATAATTCAAAAGATGTAAAACAATGCATAGAAATCATTTACTGCCCATTGGACAAATCTTAATTGAGTCTGAGCCCTAGAAGATGCCCCTCTGGACCAGTGACTAGAGCTGCTGCTAAGAAAAGATCAAGAAAGTCTGCACCTACAGAAGCAAAGTTAAAGTGTTCCCTCCACAAGTCCCAGTTGAGCATGACTGTCAGTCCATATCGGAAGAAAGTGAGAGTGACTTTGAATACTATCCTTCTTACGAACTGAGTCAATTGTTTCAGGCAATCCCTAGTCAATACTGGAGATGAAGCTGGGCCTTCTGGACTGTCTAAGCCCTAGCTTCATCCCTGGAGCCAATGCTCCCAGAAAGTGAAGTGCAAAGCATCAGATCAGATGAAATGGAATCATTGTGCATGGTTGAACTGTTTGAGCTTTCAGGGAGGAAAATGATAGATTGGGGCAGACTGGTGATACACCCGAACAAGAAGAGTATTTTGAGTGCCCTGACAGTCCACTGCCAGTGTCCAAAGCTCTCCATGCGAGCCAAATGTTGTGGACTCAGAAACTGTAACTCCTGGAGCTGAAAGTGCCCCAAGTTCTAGCCTCTACCCCATGGAGACTCCCTGACAAGTGAGGACAATGCTGAAAATGAGGCTCAGAGTGCAGAGACTATAACAGTTCCCCCTAGAAAGACTGGTCGAGCTGTAAAGCCTGTGGTGCACCTCAGTTATGATTCCCTTGGGAGGCCTGTGGATTTCACTCTCAATGTTGTCCATAAAGGAGTGTATGTGTCCCGAGCTCATTGCCCAAACTGAGCATCAGTGCTAACTCAAGTTACTTGTGTTGCCTCTAAGTATGGTGCCCTTGTCCCGTCCAGCCCCAAGGTAACTGATAGGAAGGGCCCCTCTCTTCAGGTTTCATGTACAAGAGGTAATAACTTGAGTTATGGTACAATGTGTATGTAATACTGTGTAAAGAGTGACGTACTGCAATGTTTCAGAAATGTGTTCTTGGTAAAATGATATATTGACTGATGATTACATGTGCGAGCCTAATGCAAATGTATATGGTTGCAGTTGAAACTTATGGTACTTGCTTGACGCGACGTCAAGCTTTCCCAGACTAGGAAGGGTGTAACCCCCTGCAAATGGGGGTTCCCAAAGACTTCCAGGAGCTTGCTTGAATGCTCCAAGCCTGAATGGTGTTTGGCATTTAAGCCATTTATCAGTGAGTGTTTTAGAGCCTCTGGTACTGTCTCTTTAAGAGCTGTCTGCTTGCAGACATAATTAGTTGTATGGGGACTGTGTGCTTCTCTGAGTACCACTCGAGCTGCTGCTAATTCACTTCATTTTGCAGTCACTAGGAGTGCAAAGGGAACCTATCTGAAAGATGTAACTGTTTGCCAGAAATTATTTAGAGTAATAATGAAATTACAGTTTGTCTAACACTCTTCTTTGCAGTCAGAACTGTGTCTGTCTAGTTCCCATCCTAGTTTTGAACTGCTGAACTGGACCAATCAGTGTGGGGTAAGCTAGCTCTAAAATGGTCCCTTGGACGAATCAGAACTTGGACTCATAATCTGAGCCAGCCACAAGAGGACTGTATGAGCAGTGACTCTGGGAGATGTAGTTTAGACTTCAGCACCTTTTTGGACCAACAGCAGCAGTCTATTGTGAGTGACAGCCAATCCAGTCAAGAACTGGGAGGAACTCAAAGGAAGTGCCCGGTTTTGTCGGTTGGAGTTTCAGTTGAGCTTTGGCAGTGAAGAAGGAAGGAGCCCTGTGCTTTTCAGTGTGCAGTTTTAGTCAAAAAAGCGTGTGTAAGGCCCAGAGTTCGGTCTGCAGCTTGTGTAACAGCTTGTTAGGACTGAATCCGTCCTGTGAAAAGAATCAAAGGATCTCTGAAGAGTAGAAACCAGGCTCACCCTGTAGAAGACTGGAGGAATTGCTGAAAATTGCACTGGGTCTGTCAGGAACTGAATCTGCTGTGTGTTCTCCCGGTATTGTGCAGTAATTGCGATCGGATACAGATGCAGCCTGCCTGGTATAGTGCTTTCTTTTATATGGATGTGTGAAGAGGTTTGTGTACCTCAAGTGAGCCCTGCTGACATTGAAGGACCCTATCTTATTTGGAGGTCGTGAGTACTAATTCAGGTCGCTCCTGTTGAATTGCCACATTAAATCCAAATGGAATTACTGTACTGCTGACTGTTTAATTCTCCTTTTCTCTGTGTGAAAGGGCCCTACCAGCTGCCACACGGTTTGGACTAGCCACTAGGGCTTGGGTACCCAGGGACAGTAACTGATAGGGATAGGCCTGTGCACAGAGCCATAGGTAGATTATTAGAGTGATAAGCTAATTAACCTGATTTCCCTGTCCTTGTTATATCCCCTAAATAAATCAGAGCTGCTTGTTTCAGCAAAGTTATACTGCCTGAGGTATTTGTCTATGTTAAAGTACTGTACTGTGATTGTTGCACTGTATCTCATTTCACAGGAGGTCCCAGTGCGGAACCAGACCTGGGGTAAGTGTATACTGTGAAGGTAATTCTGATATATTGTGTGGGCCACTAGTGGGAAGAAAGGGGTTGCAGTGTCCCAGAGGGCTGTGACCAAGTTAGTTTAACTATTGCAAACCCTGACCTCTGGGTGGAGGCACCCGCCATTGGATCCAGGCCCCTCAACCTGTTAGTGGCAAATCAGGCAGGGGTAGTAGCCCCTGGGATAGCGCCATCTAGGGGTTACACATGAAAGAAGTGAGCAAAGGCAGAAGGAAAAGAAAACCATTATAGTTCTTAGGGGAAGTGACAAAAGTGGTAAAAAAAAGTGTTGCATTCATTAGGTTTAAGGAAACATAGAGGGAGGAGGACAGGGTGGTATACTTAGCAAAGTAGAAGGAAGCAGGCAAGGTAGTGATGAGAAGAAAGGCACAGACAGAGGAAAGGATTGCTGAAGGAGTCACTAAAGAGGATAAGACTGAGTGTTCAGGTACATAAGTGAGAAGAGGAAAGTAAGGGAAGGAATAGTAAGGATCAGAAGGGGCAGACTCTGCAGCAGTGGACCAAGAAAAAGCTGAAATCTTAAACAGGTACATCTTAACAGTGGAGGGAGGGAGGAGGGGACAGACCACCAGGGACAGGCAGGAATGGGGAATGTTGGAGACAGGTGTGTTATCAGAGGAAAGAATCCTAAAAGGACTTATAAACCTGAAGGTGGAAAAGGCTGTGGAACTAGCTGGGGTTCACCCCATGGTACTAAAAGAACTCAAGGAGGTACTAGCTGCCCCACTGACAACCTTGTTCAAGAGCTCACTGGAAGTAGGTATTATTCTGGAGGACTGGAGAAGGGCTGATGTGGTTCCTCTACATAACAGTGGCAGCAGGGAGGAAGCTAGCAACTATGGGCCAGTCACTCTCATTTCAGTGGTAGGTAAATTAATGAAAGCTCAACTAAAAGAAAGACTAGAAGAGTATCTCAGATCCAATGGGCTGCAAGACCACAGAGAAAGTGATTCACAGGGATGTCATGCCCAACTGATTTAATAGTTACTTTGACTGGGTGACCAGGGAAATTGATCAGGGGAGGGTTGTGGGGGTGGCCTATCTGGACCTTAGAAAGGCCTTTGACACAGTGCCACACAAGAGGCTGATTAGAAAGTTGACCAGCCTAGGAGTGGGATCCAAAGTGGTAAATTGGGTTAAAAACTGGCTAACCGATAGTAGGCAGTGGGTGGTGGTTAATGGCACTCAGTCTATGGATGGGAGAGTGACCCATGTGGTATTACAGGACTCAGCACTGGGGATAGTCATCTTCATTATCTACGTAAGGGGATATTGTAGAAGAGCTGGATGGGAAGGTATGCTTTTTTGCAGATGACACAACAATCTGCAGTAGGGTGGACACTAAGGAGAGCTGGAAAAATGCGAAGGGATCTTGGGAAACTTGAGGAATGGTCTAAAATGTGGTAATTGGTGTTCAGTGCCAGAAAATAGAAAACCTTGCACCTAGGGCATACAACCCCCTGCGCTGAGTATAGAATTGGGGGGGAGGCACTGACAGTCACTAGACAGGAAAGGGACCTCGGGGTTGTTGTATCTGAGGACCTCAATGTGGCAAACAATGAGACAAGGTAATGGATAGGGCTAGTAGGATTCTTGGATACATAGGGTGGGGTATCTCCAGCAGGAGGAGAGAGGTGGTGTTGTCATTATATCACTTGCTGGTGTGACCACACCTGCAGTAGTGTGTTCAGTTTTTGAGACTGCACCTCAGAAAGGACATAGACAGGGTGGAGGCCATCCAGAGAATGGCAGCTAAAATGGTGCATAGTTTTCACAAGAAACTCTATGAAGGCCATCCCGGTGGCGCAGAGGGCTGAGGCACTGGCGCCTTAGCTCAAACCACGCCAGCGACCCAGGTTCAGAAACAGACTTGGGGCACCGAGGGTCGGCAGAGGAGGAGAAGATTGAGCATCCGTAGGACTGCTCTCCTCTCCTGGGGTGGGTAGTGGGATGCTTCACTCTGCAGTGGCCCCCAGTGGAGACTGGGAGCACTGCACAAGTGTCACAACAGTGGGAGGAACCAGAAAATGGAAAAACAGCCCTGGACTGACTGGATGACTGCAGCTGGTCTATCGACTCCTCCAAAGGGCCTCCAGTGGAAGTTCCACCTACCTCAGCAGTGCCACGGGACCGAGAGAAGAGTGTGCTGGGTGTCTCCACTGGTGTCTTCCCCCATGGAGGAGGAGGACCCACCTGGTAAAGGGTTACGCTGGGCTACCCTGGGGGTCAGGCTGCAATATGAGGTGAGGGGGCTCCAGGGGGAGGAGTAGTAAGAGGACGCAGGGGACTGTGACTGCCTGAAGGAGTGGCGGATCCTGGGCACATCGGGGTGAAAAGAAATAATGCAAAAAAAAAAAAAGAAACCCTATGAGGAGAGACTGAGGGATCTCAACATGTACACCCTGGGAGAGAGGAGAGAGAGGTGATGTACAGAGGTATCAACAAGGTGCAGAGTCTCTTTCAAATCAGAATGAGACCAGCACCAGGAGGCATGCAGTGAAGCTGGGGGGGAAGGGATTTGCCCATGCTAACATTTTGAGCCCTATTTTTGGATGGGGTCTAAATTCAGACACTCCTAAATCAGTTAACCCCCGAGCACTAAGTTCCTGTCATCCCCTGCATATGGGCACAGTGGGATATTGACAGGGTTGCACAGGCAGTAACTGCCACCTGAATAGGTGCAAGTTACCACCTTTGCAAAACCTGACTTAATGGGACACAAGGCCCCCATGGTGGGCAAAGGGACTGTAGCCGCTGACACCGGCCCCTTAAAGCAATTATGACGCTGGTGTCTAGTGGCACCGCCCACCCTCTGATCCCCATCCCTGCAATATAGTATGTATTCCCTGATGTCTAGTAGGCACCCCATGCCCTCCAACCCCCATCCTCATACTCCATTCTATAGTCACTGGTGTGTAGTGGGAACACACCCTCTGATAGCCATCCCTGTGCTCTGTTCAGTAGTTCCTGGTGTCTAGTGGCACCCCCACCCTCCAATCACCCACCACTGTGTCAGGCAAGCTGTCTTTGGCATCTAGTGGTCCCCTTCCTGCACTGCCAACATTGAACAAACCACCCTGCTACCCCACTACCATTATTGCCAGTGCTGTGTGGATCTGATATGGCAACCACCACAGCCTTCCTCTCACCACCCCGGCCAGATGCCATGTGGACTGACAGGGACTGTGCATCCTGTGTACTGTAAAGGGAGTGCACATACTCTCTACTGTAGACAGTACGCATGTTCCCTTTACAGTACACAGTATCTCTATCTATTTATCTATCTACCTATCTATCTATCTATCTATCTATCTATCTGTCTGTCTGTCTGTCTGTCTGTCTGTCTGTCTGTCTGTCTATCTATCTATCTATCTATCTGTGTTTTTTTCATATTTCATTCCCTCCCTCCCAGCTTAGCCAGCTCTCCATTGTGTTTTTCCCTGACACTGTAAAATTGTTATTAAACGAAAAGCAGACCAGGGTGCCTACTCAGGTACTGCTTGACCATCCCCCCCCTCCCTCCCTCCAGGTCACCCACCCACCATTCATAGGTAGTGACGAGGGTGCCCACCCTGGTGCTGTTGTTGACTAAAAGTCCACAATGGAGTGCCCAATCCCCAGTGTCAGACCTAGTTTAATCGTTAAAGCTGCAATAAAGAAAACAGTCCCTTGATGTCTTTATTTATATTTTTATGTTAAACTGTAAAAAAGAAAATGGTCCATCAGTGATTTGACCCCTGACCCTCATCCACCCCACCCCAACCCATCCCACTTAGCACCCACAACCCCACACCCACCACACCCTCTCGCTCACCTGAACATGCCCCACGGTGTAGATCCATGCTCCAATCAAAGGCACATCTCACTGCTGGAACTGGCAACTGCAATATGAGAAAATAAGGCAAGTCTGGTTTAATGTACTTCAGTGTGGTTTGAACTTTTACTCATAACTTTGTCATTTTTAATATTTTTACACCAAATTTTCAACATGACCTTTTGGGACCCACCTCATGAACAAGAGAGGTGATATTTTCCAAAGTTTGCAGTCACTGGTGAAATCACCTTTCAGGTGGATTTAAATAATTCCACCACCTTTAATTAGGAAGTCCCAAAAGGCCATATCAAAAATATTTGTAAAATATGTTAAAATGATCGTTATGGTGAACATTGAAATATTTTGACGCTCACACATAATTTCTTTAATTTTTAAAATTTTTCCACCAATCTTTCAACATGTCCTTTTTGGGACACCACTTCATGAAGAAGGCAGGTGAAATTTTTTCAAATCTGTCCTGAAAGGTGATTTAGCAGTCACTCTGCAAAATCACATTTTGGGCAGGATCTGAAAATTTTCACCTACGGTGGGGTCATAAGAAGGCTGTTGTGAGAGGAATATGTCAACGTTCACTCATAACTTCGCTAATTTTCAATATTTTGACTCCAAACTTTCAACATATCATCTTTTCACACCAGTTTATAAACATGACAGGTGTCATTTTTCAAATCCTGGACAAGACATGTTTCTACATGTAACAGCCCTTTAACTCACCTTGGCTGCTCTGGGCCCCTGGTTCCACCACAACTACACCTACGAGGTGCCCAGCCTGGGTTTTGCAACTGAACAATAACTTGGCATGGTGCCTCCACCTGTGTCAGTGGCAGTGAATACCTCTGAGCAAATTGCAGGTTACCATCCCCGAGGAAATAACAGTATTTGCCCCCTAGTGCACTTCCCCACGCAATAAAAATCCCCACACACACACAGTAACTGGAGCACACAGACTTACAGGCACAATAATTAACATGCAAACAGTGTTTTGGTTTATTTGGGGAAAGGGGAAAAGGGAGGTAAGGGAGCAACACAATCTTTATAATTACTTTCAAACAATCCCACACAGTCCCTTTGCCTCCCATCTTAGGCTGCACTCCTTAATGTCCTCATTGCGGTGGGTACCACAGCAAATAGAGATGCAGGCCTGAGAACTTTCATCAGGGTCCAATAACTTGTTAATCACTTGAAACCCTTTAAACCTTGCAAAAGCAAACAGGATGCTGGAATGTATTGCAAGGGGATTTAATAGTAGGCAGCATAAGGTTATTTTGCCACTGTATAGGTCACTAGTAAGGCCACATTTGGAATATGGAATGAGGTATTGGCACCCATACCTGAGGAAGGGCATTAAGATGCTGGAGGGGGTCCAGAGGAGGGCAACTGAAATGATCAGGGGGTAGCAGGATAAATCATATGAACCGAGGCTAGAAGCCCTAAGGATGTATTCCCTGGAAGAGAGGAGGCAGAGGAGGGATGTGATAGAGACCTTAAAGTACTTGAAGGGAGTAAACAGAGTGGATTGCGAGGGTCTGTTTAACATGAGTGACAACACCACCACCAGAGAACACAGCCTAAAACTTGGGGGGGGGTAGATTCAGGAGGGATGTGAGGAAGCACTTCTTTACAGAGAGGGTGGTGGTGGCCTGGAACGAGCTGCAAGAGAATATGGTGGTGGCTAAGACAGTGGATCCTTTTAAAAGATCCTGGGACAGACATGCAGGAAAGTCATGGGACAAGGGAAGGGGATGGAGGATGGAAAGAGTGGGACAGGGTCCCTGGGGTAAGGTTAAAACCAGGACCTTGCATCATTTTGAGCAGACATGATAGACCATGTAGTCTTCTCCTGCTGGCTACGTTCATATGTTTGTATGTTCATAAATGATCGCTGTACCTGAGATGTGCATCAGAGAGGTACATGAAGACTTTGTCGTGCCATACTTAGCGTCAAATGTGGGTTGGCTGCAAGTTTAAGGAAATTCTGTATGAGCGGGGGGGGTTGGCCAAGGTAGGCTTTTTTTGCTAAAAGGCATGTCTGGTATTTCACCCTACCCATGAGATTCAACCAGTTTGCTTGCACATATAGGTCACAGGTATTGGTGAGATGGTGTATAACCATGATTAACCTGCAGGCTTTATTAAGTGCAATGTTAATTCATCTGAGTATGGTGTCAGTTGTAGCGCTGTGTACGACTAACCCATAGTCAATGATAGAGATTATTGAACTGTGAACTGCTAGCCAAAGTGCATCGGGGGTCATGCACCGTCTATGCCTCTATAAGAGGCCGATCCTTGTGTTTACCACCTTAGCAACTAGACCCACATGGGTGGCATAGGACAGCGAGCAGTCAAGTGTTATTCCAAGGTACTTAAAGTTCAGGACTTGTTCCAAAGTGTTACTCAGGTTCAAGTTGAAAATTTAGCTACGCTCGCTAGTAACATCGGCAGTTTTAAATATTTTGACACCAAGTTTTCAACATAATCATCTTTTTACACTATCTCATGAATGTGACAGCTGTCATTTTTCAAACCCTGGCCAAAGTGTGTTTTCGCATCAGTGGTGCGCAATGGCATTATGGTGCTGTGGAATCACGTTTTGGTGCAGATTTCAAAACTTTCATTACAGGGTTCATGAGGCGGGTTAATAAGAAGGCTATACTGGCAAGTTCATTCTTGGTTTACTAGAAATGCAAGCACAGGGCTCTCCACTGGAACATACACATACGTATCTATGGAAGGATGGGAGCACAGGGCCAAGAGAGCCCTGCACTTCCACAGGCAAATAAGGATACAATTACATGATCACTAAAATTATGGATGGAAGAGAATGCACTCCTATTGGTAAATAAGCATACCGTTATACTATCTGAAAAGGTAAGGACATTTATTGCAATAAACTTCATTAATGCACTAGTTAAAGTAACAAAAGTAGAGAAATGTGGTGTTAAGGATTCCAACCCTAACGCCCACCCCCACCATGCAGGTAGTAAATCAGGTGTGGGGTGTGCCTTGGGGTTAACGCTCACTCCATTGTTATTCAATGTACATATCTGAGCCAATGTACACATCTGAGCCTATTTAGTGGGGTGAGGGTTAGACCAACCCCAAGGCCCACCCCCAAGGCCAGCCCCATGCCTGATTTGGGATACTTCCGATCGGCTGAAATGCATCGGTCTGACCGGCAATATCCCGACCCCAGATGCCCAAAACATGGCTGCCCAACATTGGGATTTCTCCCCCCCCCGGAGTGAGAATCCTTAAGTACGGGGGCATTGGGGGGTTCGTGGGGCTTACTCACTCCCTGGAGGCAAAATTCTGATGTAGGGCAACCACGTTTCGGGCGCCCGGGGTTGGGATAATGACGGTCAGGCCGATGCATTTTGACCGACCATAGTATATCCCCTGATTTGCTGCCTGCAGGGTGGGGTGGGCGTTAGGGTTGGAAACCCTAATGCCACATTTCCATGTTTTTGCAATAAATACATTCTTTGCAAAAAATTTCATTAATGAACTAATTAGTGTTAAAGTGACAAAAGTAGGGAAATGTGGTATTAGGATTTCCAACTCTAACACCCCAGCCCTACTCTGCAGGAAGCAACAGGAAAAACATTATGGTTTCACCTCTCTTGCCTCTTTGCAAATCATTTATGTTGTGTGCCTTGGGTTTTGTCAACCCTAATGCTCACCCCATTCCATCAGTAAATAAGCTGAGATGGGTACAGTGTGTGAGAATGGGGTGAGCTTTACAGTTGACAAGCCCAAGGCACACCCCAAGCCTGATTTGTGAAGAGACAAGAGAGGTGAAACTGTAATGGTTTTTCCTGTTGCTGCTTGCAGGGTGAGTGTGGGGTGTTAGGGTTGGAAACCCTAGTGCCATATTTCCCTACTTTTGTGGCTTTAACCATAACTAGTGCATTAATGAAGTTTTTTTTTTTTGCAAAGAATTTCCTTACTTTTTGAGATAGTATAATTGTATCCTCATTTGTCTGTGGCCCTGCGCTTCCATCCCTACATAGATGTGTACAAGAACAAAATTGTCATGGTAGTTTTCCTATTTCCCCACCACATGAACCCCATAATAAAAATGTTGAAATCCCAGCCAAAATGTGATTCTGCGCCATTGCAACAACATTGCACAAAACACAGTGTAGCCAGGGTTTGAAAAATGACAGCTGTTATGTTCATGAGGAGGTGTAAAAAGACGATTATGTTGAAAACTTGGTTTCAAAATATTTAAAATTGTCAAAGTTACAAGCGTGCGTAGCAAAATCTCAACTTATGGGCATAACTTTGCCTTTGTTACATATTTTTTTTTCAAAATTGTCAAAGTAGCCTTCTTAAGACCCCACTTAATGAACATGGCTGGTAAAAATATTCAGATGCCTCCTGAAAGGTTAGTTCGCCAAGCGACTGCAAAATAATTTGTGAAATTCCACCAACATTAATCATGAGACAGGGTCCTAAAAAGGCCATGTTGAAAATGTGGGGTCAAAATCTACAAAAATGACAAGGTTATACATCAAAGTTCAACACCCCATTGAAATACATAGAACTGCATTTATTGTATTTTATTTATTAAGCATCAGTTTACAACCTTTGAGCCAGAGGCTCGTTTACAAAGGTACCTCATCACAGAGAGGACAATACAGTGATAACAACTTGGTACAGAGAAACAGTGTACAGTTTTTTGAGGATACAGGAGGACAAATGAGATCAACAATTTACAACATACAGGATTGGTGACGTTAACATTGTTCAGGGAAATAACTAGAACATCAAGCAAAAACATAGGATATCAATACAGTGTGTTTTAGCGGTGTCAACAGGGAGGTAACAGGAACCAAGGGTAGAGAAGGTAAAGGATTTGAGCAGCCAACAGGGGGCTTTGTCAGAGAGTGAGCAAGATAGCTTAGAAACAGCAACAGCTGCGAGTAGTGAAAAGGTGGTTCCGGAGGGTAGTTTTAAAGCAAGAGATTGTGGGGTGTCAGAGATATTGGCAGGAGGGAATTGTACCAAGAAGGGGTAATGTAGAGGAAAGCCAGTTGTCCATGAGAGGTCTCTGCTCCTAGGTACCTTCAACTTGGTTTTACAGGAGGACCGTGTTGAAGCTAGTGAGTTTACATGGTGGATAACGGCAGTCAAACCAGGAGGAGAGAGCCCAAGGAGAGTTTTTTTTGTAAGGATGCAGGTTTGATACCTAAGACATTTGTCAAGATTGAGCAGATTTGCCTGGGAATAAAGATGGCAGGTATGTGTAAGTCTGGGAGCACCTAAGATTAGTCTACAGGCCTTATTTAAGGTGAGGCGGATTTTGTTTAGCGAGGTCTGGTCAGCAGCCCCGTAGACTGGTAAGCCATAGTCTACAAGTGACAGAATGGAGGACATAACTGCAAGTTGGAGGGCATTGGGGGGGAGACAATGTTTGTGACGGTAAAGGATTCCCAACCTAATATTGGTGGTGGAGGCTAAGGTGGAGATATGGGAATGGAACGTGAGGGCAGGGTCAAAGGTTATCCCAAGGTATTTGTATGTGTTAACTTGTTCGAGCGGGAACATAGAGCTGGCTAAGACTTGAAGTTGGAAATTACTAGCTTTGTTTTGGGGCGGGAGAAGATCATAGATTTGGTCTTTTTAAGATTGATAACCAGTCTATGTTCTTTAAACCAGGATTCCATGTCTTTATAGGATAATTGCAGGGAATCTTGGAGGGTGGTGGAGTTACGGTCAGAAGCGAAGATAACAGCATCATCTGCATAAAGGACGAGTTTACCAGTACAGGCACCTGGCAGGGTGTTGAGATAAAGGGAAAAGAGCAGGTGCCCAAGAATAGAGTCCTGGGGAACCCCAGATCGGATAGGGCAGAGGGCAGAGAGTGTGCCATTGATTTTAACACGCTGGGACCGGGCAGACAGATAGCTGGAGTACCATGAGATAGGCCCTGCAGCAAAGCCAGTGTGGCTGAGTGCATCCAGCAGGAGAGGATGGGATACGGTGTCAAAGGCTTTTGACAGATCGATGAACACTGCACCAGCTAGAGAGCCCGAGTCCAGGGAGGAATGGAGGAAATTAGAAAACTCGATGAGGGCGGTATTGGTGCGGTGCCCAGCACGGAAGCCATGTTGTTCAGGGCAGAGGATACTGTATTTGGTAAGAAACTCAGATATTTGGGAGGATACTACTTCTAAGGCTTTTGAGAGTGGTGAGAGGATTGAGATGGGACGATAATTACCAGAAAGGGCTCTATCTCCACCTTTATGTATGGGAGTGACAGTGGCAATTTTCCAGGCAGATGGAAATTGCCCTAGACAGAGTGATTTGTTGAAGAGGCTAGTGATTGGGGCGATGGCCTGGTCCAATGCCAGGCTGAGTAGTCTGGGGTCCAAGGCGTCGCTGCCAGTGGTATTGCTCCTTAGGGCCTTGGTCAGATACAGTCTGACTTCATTGATGGTAACCCAGTGGAAGTGGAAAGATGGGTGAGAGGGAGCAGGGTCAGGAAAGTGGGGGAGGGTCAAAAAGTTGCTAGGGAGTACAGAGCTAAGGTCAGTAAAGGATTTATTGAGATGGTTAGCAATGAGGGTAGGATCGGTAGAGATAATACCCTCAATATTGATTTGGGAAGGCGGAGGAGAGCGTGTACCACCATTTAGTTGTTTGATGTTATCCCAGAAGGTTCTGGCATTCCCCCAAGATGAGGTGAGTGAGGCCCGATAATGATCGGCCTTTGTTTTGCGAATGGCCCAGGTACATTTTTTTCAGACAGCAGCATATGCCTGTCTGTCAGCAGGGCAGCCAGTTTCCGTGGCTAGGTGCCACAGGTTATCCCTGTGCCTAAGAAGTTGGAGTAGGGAAGGAGTGACCCAGGGAGTATGCCGTACCTTGGAACGAAGTTTGATTAGGGGTACGAAGATATCACAAGCTTTGTTAAACATTAAGGTGAAGAAGGCTAGGGCCAAATCAAGGTTGGGGGTGGTCTCAATGGGAGACCAGTCAACTTGGGCTAGGAATTGCTTCAGGCCTCTCAGCCCACCTGGTCGCAACCGCTGCTGTAGGGTGGCCTGTGCAGTGCGTTTGGGTAGGGACGTAATCCAAAGGAAAAGAATAGGGGAGTGGTCACTGATTCCATCAGGAAGGACTTGTAGATTGCAAACTTGGTTAGGTCGGTTGGTGAGGACAACATCCAGAAGAGTGCTCGACCCCATTGTGGGGTTCACTCTTGTTGGTTGGGTAACAAGTTGCGTTAGGTCAATAGCAGTAAAGGAGTCACAGGTAGAGGAGGATGCCGGGCTAAGCCAGTTGATATTTAGATCACCCATGAGAATATGCTCAGGGGAATGTGGTAGAGAGGTGAGATACTCTATTAGAGGGACCAGGGCCTGAGTTTGATTTTTTGGGGGAATATAGGCAGAGGTTAGAAAGAGGCGGCCTTTAGAGGGGTCGGGGTTAAGTTTTAGGGTAAGGGCCTGGGCCCTGAGGTTAAGGACAGGGGCTGGGAGGGCTACTCCAGGAAGGGAGTCTTTGATATAAATAGCACAGCCTTCACCTCGTCTCCCTACATGGTCTTCTCGAAAGAGGGAGTAGCCAGGGAGTGAGACAAGGGAGTCAAGGGTAGAGTCAGATAGCCAGGTTTCGACTAGGGAGATGATGTCAGGTTTGTGGACAGTGACCCAACATTGGAGCAAGTCAAATTTCTTATGGAGACTGCAGATATTCATAGAAGCAATAAGAAGCCCAGGGGAACTAGTCAAGGAGTTAGTGTGGGTTGGGCCAGGGTTGGGATGAATGTTCCCTGACAAGAGTAGGAGGAGAAGTACAGCCCTGATCAGGGGTGTGGAAGGCATTTTGCGTCGGCGATATAGTAGGAGTGGAGAGCTTAGAGGCATAGGAGTGGGCAAAGAGGTACAGGATGGGCAGGCTAGTACAATAAGTTGCCCATAGGCGCAAAGGGGGGAAGCTAGATGGGACAGGGGGGAGGGCACGATAGGTTGGGGTGCAAGGAGATAGTAGAGAAGGAGGGAGGCGACTCTGGGGCCCCAGAGTAGGGGACCTGTGGACCCATGAGGACACCTGGGTTAGATGGAGGCCACGTGAGAAGGAGGAGGGAGAGGCATGACAAGAGAGGGTGGGCAGTCATCTTAGGATGGGTCTGCAGATAGCAGTAATGAGACGGGTAGAAGAAGGTGAAAGGTCTACCCATAAGCGTAGTCACCACTTTGGTACAGTGGTAGAGCCCCCGCCTCAAGTGCACAGGGAACCTGGTTCAAGGCTTGCCTGGGATGATAGAAAAGGTCCCAGGAAGGTGGCTGTGAACGACGGTCCAGCTGTGGCCCGCAAGCAGTGTGCGGGCATGAAACTAGGGTGCTAAGAAGCGACTCCTAGTGGCCAATAGTATAAGTAGGCTAGGGTTGGGAGGAAAGAAAAAATAGGGGCCCAGGACCTACTAGTGGGGAGGAAAACAGTGGGGGGAGCAGAGGGGGCCAGAGATCTGAAATATAAGGTAGTAGGATGGAAGGGGAGAGAGAGGTGTAGATGAGTAGAGAGTCTGCGGGGATAGAGCAGGGAGAAAGCAGGACTAGGAAGGTATCTAGAGAGGGGAACACAGTGACCCCTAGTGGCGAGCAGGTATAGCCTGCAAATGGGAAAGTGGGGACTTAAAAAAAAAAAAAAATTGAAGGGAGGAAGTGATGTCATAGAGCAGCGACTATATAGGAAAAGACGACCCAGGGTAGGTGGGTGAAGGGGGGGGAGGGGCAGTCGACGCACGCAGCATGTCGATGGGCTAACCCCACTCACAAGGGTGCAGCTTAGAGGTACTTTAATTACCACTAACAGGCACCTGCAGTAGTCCTCGCCCTGGAGGAGCACTGTTTGCTGCTGGGCGGTCTGAAAAGGTCGTGTGGGGCTGGAGGTGGCGAGGCCTAAATAGGGGAACAAGGAACACATTAGGATGCAGCGGAGTTTAGGCAGCGCATTTACAGACTGTTCCGACACCGAGATTCCCAATACTGCGGGTTCACTGATTTGAGTTACTTAGCAGACAAAGCAACAAAGCAACTGCTGCAGGTAGGAGTAAATTCAAGTGTATCCTGATTTGCAGTGCCAATTTCCCTTGAAACAAGAACGTTTGCACAGTAGCTAAGGAGACACCCCCCCCACTAGCGTTGGTATGTAGATAACCATAAAACCATTTAGCGACTCACAATATAATACAATCGATGGAGCTCTGGCTACAAACACAAGTTCAAATTTGCAGACACAATCACAGTATCGTATAGGAGAGAAAAGGAAAAAAACCCTCACAAGGGTGCAGCTTAGAGGTACTTTAATTACCTCAATTTCTCATACTGAAGTCAACAGTTCCAGCAGCAAGATGCGTTTTCCATCAGAGTCAGAGAGTGGATGTTGACCCAGGGATCTGTTCAGTTGAGTGAGTGTGTGCGGGGTGGTGGGTGCTCAGGGGAGGTTGGGCCAGGGGGTTGGAACAGTGAGGGACCTTTTTTTTAAGGTTAAAAAAGAAGACATCAAGGGAAGCTTTTCTTTTTTAACAGAGTATTAAAAGATGGGGGTGGCGATCAACTGGGGGGGGTGACACTAGACACCAGAGAAATATATATGAATGATGGGGATGGCAATTGGAGGGGTGTGCCACTATACACCAGGGAAATATATATTAATTATGGGGACAGCAGTCGGAGTGTGTGTGTGTTGGGGGCCACTAAACACCAGGGAAAGAGTGGCAACCTACAGGCATGGCGATCAGAGGGATGGTGGCAAATGAAAAGGATTTCCCCTCACAAAAAGCATTGGGCTCATATGAAAAGGATTCCTTTTGTTTCTAGCTAGCCACAAAACAAATCTACAATGTGAAAAAAAAATCATTTCTAGGGCATTTCTCCAACAGTAAAGTGCAGAATCCAGCTAACATGGTCCCTAAGCAAGATACATGTGTTGTTGCTCTCCAGAATGTCATTTTGTGGCTTTTGAAATTTTATTTTGTAGGCAAAAATGGAAAAGAGATGGCGCAAACAAAAGGATTTTCCCCTACGAAAAGGATGACATCAATATGAAAAGGATTGTTTTATGTTGATTGCACATGTGCAAGAAACATATTGCGACAGGTTGCCAGAAGCAGGTTGTGAGGCACAGCACTGTTGTGGCTAATGCCCCACAGCCTTTAAAGGCTTGGCCCACTTTCCCCAATGGTGGGCAGCTGCTGCTGACACTAGTTCAGCCAGCGAGCCGTGAGCCTGAGAAGTTTTAGCCGCTGCAAGCAGGGGTCACTGGCCATTGCAGCATCATCCACTGCAATGAGGAGCGACCCGCTGCAGGGCCCCTGCATTCCACGCCTGTTTGCTGAGGGGTGCCCAATCCGCCTCAGCATCATGTCCCTCCCTGTTTTTGCCGACGGGGTGCCCAATCCCCATCGGCATGTTCCCACCCTGCAAGTTATTTTGTGCCGAGGTGCCCAATCCCCTCTGCTCATGAAACCCCCCATACCAGTATGTGCCAACGGGGGTGCCTTAATCCCGCCAGCATAATGTCAACCCCCCACACTTTTGTTGTGTGCTGACGGGTGCCCAATCCCTGTCGGCATGATGTGGCCCCCCTTTTTGTTGTGTGCCGACGGGGGTGCCCAATCTCCCATCGGCTACAGCTGGCCCCCCCCAAAAAAGGGTCCATTGGCATGCTGGGAGCCCACTCCAGTGTGTCACATCCCCTGGAAAAAAAAAACGGTCCCACAATGTTTTTTATTTTTTTCCCCTGTGGAAAAAAGGAAACGGTCCCTCACCGGTCTCCCTGCCCCCCTCCCGCAAACTGCGCCCACCCACTGTGCACTCTGCCTCTCCATACCACCCCACACTTACCTCCGGAGTCCGCAGGACGATCTTCGTGGACTGGGAACACGCCTGCATTCTTCAAAGGCGACGCTAACTGAGGAAATGACAGTAAGCTGTATAATGGAATAAATAGTTTCATTTTTCAACTTTGATGCATATCTCAGTCATTTTTTGGAATTTTGGCACCACATTTTCAACATGGGGTTTCTAGAACCCCTACTCATGAATTCTGCCACTGTCATGGCGTTAATCGGCCCTGAAAGGTGATTTCGCAGTAACTGCATGGAATTACCTTTTGGGACTGAGTTATGAAATGACAGTGCCAGTGTTCATGAGGTGGGCTCTCAAAAAGCCTATGTTGCAAATTTGGTGGAAAAAATCCAAAAAATGACTGTTTTACGAGCGTGCGTTGCGCAGTTGCTATGCACGCTCGTACCTTTGCGAATTAGCAATATTTTCACGCCAGATTTTTAACATTGGCCTTTTTCCACACCTCCTTGTGAACAGTATGGCTGTCATTTTTCACATGCTGGCCAAAATGTGTTTTCGCATTTCCGACGCAGAATAGCGCGATCGCTGAGGGAAATCAGTGTTCTGGACAGATTACGAAAATGACAGTGACACTGTTCATGAGCAGAGGTCCTAAAATGCCTATGTTGAAAATTTGGTGCCGATACTCCATAAAATGACTGTGTTACAAGCGTGCATTGCACAGTTTGCACGCACGGTCAGAAGTTCGCGAATGTGTAATATTTTCACCCAGATTTTCAACATTGCCATTGTTCTGCACCTCCTTATGAACAGTACTGCTGTCATTTCCAGTGCAGAACAGTGCGGTCGCTGTAGGGAAATCCGTGTTGGGACATTATAGAAATGACAGTGACACTGTTCATTAGCAGAGGTCATAAAATGCCTATGGAAAATTTGGTGATGAAAGTCCATAAAATGAGTGTGCTACGACAGCAGCTAGCAGTTTCCATGCATGCTCATACCATTGCAACTTTGCAATATTTTCACTCCAGATTTTCAACATTGCCATTTTTCCACACCTCCTATGAATAGGACAGCTGTCATTTTTCACATCCTGGCCGAAATGTGTTTTCGTTCTTCCAGCACACAACAGCGTGGTTGCTGAGGGAAATCAGTGTTCGGGACACATTAAGAAAATCACACTGACACTGTTCATGAGCAGAGGTGCTAAAATGCCTATGTTGAAAATTTTGTGATGAAAATCCATAAAATGACTGTGTTATGAGCGTGCTTTGTGCAGTTTCCACACACCCTTGTAACTTCGTAAATTAGTAATATTTTCACGCGACATTTTCAACACTGGCATTTTTCCACACCTCCTTATGAACAGTACAGCTGTCATTTTTCACATCCAGCCAAAATGTGTTTTCGCACTTCCAACGCAGAATACCACAGTCACTGTCAGAAATCATGTATTTGGGACAGATTAGGATCGAGCGAGTGAGAGAGTGTGAAGTGGACCAAGCTCAGCTGAGCTCTGTCAGGACAAGCTGCGGATTTCTCTGTGGGCAGGAAAAGCGCCAATGCAGGCAGGATCCCAGTACAAAAGGGTAGCCTGCAGCACCAGGAGACACAGAACGAGCGAGGAGAGAGGCGGAGTGAGTGAGCTCAATTGAGTTTCTGTTGGCACTGCTGCAGATTTCTTTGTGGGCAGAAAAAGGCAGCATTGCACGCAGGGGCCCAGTACAAAAGGGCAGCCTGCAGCAGTGGAAGAAACAGAACTAGCGACTGAGAGAGGGGGAGTGAGCGAGCTCAACAGAGCTCTATCGTGACTGCTGCGGATTTCTTTGTGGGCAGGAAAGGCAGCAACGCATGCAGGAGCCCTGCACAGAGGGCAGCCTGCAGCGCTGGCAGAAACTGAATAAGTGAGTGAGAGGGAGGCAGGTCAACGGAGCTCTGTCCGGGACAGCTGCTGATTTCTTTGTGAGCAGAAAAGGTGCCAACGCAGGCAGGAGACCAGAACAAAGGGCAGCCTGCAGTGCCAGAAGAAATACAATGAGCGAGTGAGAGAGGGGGAGTGAGCGAGCTCAACGGAGCTCTATCATGACTGTTGTGCGGATTTGTTTGTGGGCAGGAAAAGGCAGCAACGCAGGCAGGAGTCCAATACAAAATACCTGCCTGCAGCGCCGGCAGAAACGGAAAGAGCGACTGAGAGAGGATGAGTGAGTGAGCTCAACAGAGCTGTCTCGGGACTGCTGCAGATTTCTTTGTGGGCAGAAAAAGGCAGCAATGCACCCGGGGGCCAGTACAAAAGGGCAGCCTGCAGCAGTGGGAGAAACAGAATGAGCGAGTGAGAGGGGGGACTGAGCAAGCTCAACGGAGCTCTATCGTGACTGCTGCAGATATCTTCGTGGGCAAAAGAAGGTGGCAACACAGGCAGGAGCCCAGTACAAAAGGACAGCTTGGAGTGGTGGCAGAAACGGGACAAGCGAGTGAAAGTGGGGAATGAACAAGCTCAACGAAGCTCTGTCAGGACTGCTGCAGATTTCTTTGTGGGCAGAAAAAGGCGCCAACAGAGCAGGAGCCCACTACAAAAGGGCAGCCTGCAGCACCAGGAGAAACAAAATGAGCGAGTGAGACAAAGGGAGTGAGCGACCTCAATGGAGCTGTATCGTGACTGCTGCATATTTCTTTGTGGGCAGCAAAAGGTGGCAATGCAGGCAGGAGCCCAGTGCAAAAGGCCAGCCAGCAGCACCGGCAGAAATAGAATGAGTGAGTAAGGGAGGGGGAGTGAGCGAGTTCAATGAAGGTCTATCCTGACTGCTGTGGATTTCTTTGTGAGCAGGAAAAGGTGGCAACGCAGGCAGGAGCCCAGTATAAAAGGCCAGCCTGCAGCGCCTGCAGAAGCGGAATGACCAAGTGACAGAGGGGGAGTGAGCGACCTCAATGGAGCTGTGTCAGGACTGTTGCAGATCTCTTTGTGTGCAGAAAAGGTGCAATGCGGCAGGAGCCCAGTACAAAAGGGCAGCCTGCAGCACCGGCAGAAACCGAACGAGTGGGAGGGGGGAGGAGTGAGCTCAACGGAGCTCTGTTGGGACTGCTGTGGATTTCTTTGTGGGCAGAAAAAGGCAGCAATGCACACACGGGCCCAGTACAAAAGGGCAGCCTGCAGCAGTGGGACAAACAGAATGAGCGAGTGAGAGAGGGGGAATGAGTGAGCTCAATGGAGCTCTATCATGACAGCTGCAGATTTCTTTGTGGGCAGAAGAAGGTGGCAACACAGGCAGGAGCCTAGTACAAAAGGGCAGCCTGCAGCGCTGGCAGAAACAGAATGAGTGAGTGAGAGATGGGGAGTGAGCGAGTGAGCTCAACGGAGCTCTGTTGGGACTGCTGCAGATTTCTTTGTGGGCAGAAAAAGGCACCAACAGAGGCAGGAGCCAGCTACAAAATGGCAGCCTGCAGCGCCAGGAGAAACAGAATGAGCGAGTGAGACAGGGGGAGTGAGCGACCACAACGGAGCTCTATCATGACTGCTGCGGATTTCTTTGTGGGCAGAAAAAGGCGGCAATGCAGGCAGGAGCCCAGTGCAAAAGGCCAGCCAGCAACACCGGCAGAAATGGAACATGCGAGTGAGAGAGGGGTCACTGTCAAAATCACGCATCTGTAATAGCGTGGCCCTTTAAAGTGTGGCTGAAATGGCTTTATGCCACAATAGCATCAATCTTTTTAGCATTTCCATGCAGTATGGCTGGCGACATGTTTCTTGTTGCTTACATCCCACTGCTAATGGGTCTCTTGCAGGTTTTTTTTACTTTGCTAACACTTTATTTAAATAAGTGGGGCTTTCTTTTAAGATGGAGCTAACACTGGAGTTGTGCACGAGCTAACACTGGAGCCAGGACATGCTGCTGCACATTTGTCTTTTAGGTCCTGTTGTTAGCGGGTCTCCTGCAACTATTCTAACTCTCGAACTCCAAAGTAGAAAAAACGATTTTTTTAACTAAGCTAACACAAGAACTTGGTCTCTTTTTTTTTCATCCCACATTTGAGGCATTGGGACAATAAAAAGGATGGCACACTGTGAGTGTCAGGAAGTGTGTGTAGCCCATTTTGCATTGTCCAGATGGACTGTGTTAAATGATTGGCAAAGCACACCACTTAGCCTTGTAAACTGTCCTTCTGTGTTTTCAACATGTGGTAACTATGGTGGAACCTGGGATACAGAAGAACATTAGCAGAGAAGCAGCTGGTTAGTGCTGCGGTATTTATTGTCCCCAAATCGAAAGAAAGACAAGCAGACACTTAATAAGTAACTGTTTGATTTGTAGGCTCTAAATTAAAATACCCTGCTTTCTCTTAACACTCTGAATATTAGCCTCTAACTACACAGTTAAGCGGTCATTGATCGCACTTAAAACAGCTCACGCTATTGATGTTTTCGTGGTTAGGGATGCGCTTATGTTTACCGTGCTATTAGTGTTGCGTGATTTTAACTGGATCCTGTGAGAGAGGGGGCGTGAGCGAGCTCAATGGAGTTGTGTCGGGACTGCTGCAGATTTCTTTGTTGGCAGAATAAGCTGCCAATGCAGGCAGGAGCCCAGTACAAAAGGACAGCCTGCATCAGTGGGAGACATAGAATGAGCGAGTGAGGGAGGGGGGAGTGCGTGAGTTCAGTGGAGCTCTGTTGGGACTGCTGTGGATTTCTTTGTGGGCAGAAAAAGGCAGCAATGCACCCGGTGGCCCAGTACAAAAGGGAAGCCTGCAGCGCAGGAGAAACAGAATGAGAGAGTGAGAGAGGGGGAGTGAGCGAGCTCCATGGAGCTCTATTGTGACTGCTGCAGATTTCTTGGTGGGCAGAAAAGGCAGCAATGCAGGCAGGAGCCCAGTACAAAAGGCCAGCCTGCAGCGCCAGCAGAAACAGAGTGAGCGAGTGACAGAGGGGGAGTGAGCAAGCTCAATGGACCTGTGTCGGGACTAATGCAGATTTTTTTGTGGGCAGAAAAAGCCACCAACAGAGGCAGGAGCCCAGTACAAAAGGCCAGCCTGCAGCTCCAGGAGAAACAGAATGAGAGAGTGAGAGAGGGGGAG
Source organism: Neoceratodus forsteri (assembly GCA_016271365.2). NCBI lineage: Eukaryota > Metazoa > Chordata > Ceratodontiformes > Ceratodontidae > Neoceratodus > Neoceratodus forsteri. Next base: position 786,074,943 of record CM028133.1, read on the forward strand.
TGACCCACCTCAACGGAGCTCTGTTGGGCCAGCTGCGGATTTCTTTGTGGACAGAAAAGGGTGCCAATGCAGGCAGGAGCCCAGTACAAAAGGGTAGCCTGCAGCACCGGGAGAAACAGAACGAGCGAGTGATAGAGGGCCAGTGAGCGAGCTCAACGGACCAACGCTATCAACATTCGGCATTGACAAATGCTTGTTTTGTTTTACACAGCTTTTTTAAAGTGTTTGCCGAGCAAGCGCAGAACCAATTTTTCAGAATTTCAAAATTAAATAACATTGGAACGGAGTAATATTTTTTCACCAAACAAGCAAAAGGCACATCTGTGGGCTAGACACTTTCTACCCTGAGAATGTCAAACAAAACTCCAAACCATCTGGACGCTTAGCGAACTTGACAGAAAACCCAGCAAAATCAATGGGGGAACACACCCAAAAATGTACTTTTTGTACTATCGAGAACTCAGAATCTGCACATCTGACTAGTACGAAACTTGGCACATCCACAGATCTACAACATGAGACCGCACATGCAAAATGTCATGCGAATCCATTGAACAGTGGGGTTTAACATTAAACTGCCTTTTCAACCCTAACTATAGTAGCACTACTGCACCCCTATAATATTTATATTATATAGTTAAGGCTGAGAAGGGAGTTCCTATGTTAAACCTCAGATTTTGTACTTTAATAACTTTGCAACCATTTAACAGATTTGCACGAAATGTTGCATGCTTGGTTTCCTGGGGTAGATCTCTTGATGTGCCAAGTTTTGTTCTGGTCGGATGTGCGGATTCTGCAATCCTGATAGTGAAAAAACCTTACAATCCACCACTTTTTGCTGTTTTATTCTCATCACCCTGCACAGAGATGCCGTTGAATTTTGGTCTGAAATTTTTTTGGAAGGCTGGGCCTGTGGTTTAATGGACAAGTAGCCAGCCACTCCCACTTCCTGACCTATATAAGCAGTTCCTCTCAGCCTCCTTCTAAAGCACTTTTTCTTTGTTGGCTGGAGGCTCTGTCCTCTGCAGCTAGCTGGGGCCTCCCCACACCTTGCTGCTTCTGTTTGTCTCTGCTGGACTTCTGTGTTTGTTCTCCTGCATCTGGTTTGTATTTTGCCTCCAGCTGTGTGATTCTTTCTGTCGTTTGTTCCATTTTTCTGTGTTTGTGTGTCTTTGGTTTTGCCTTTTGGGGGCTTTGTCTCTAAGCTCCTAGCATATTGCTAATCCAGAGCTAATGCTACTTGCTCTCAGTTACTTACAATGCTACTGCAATCATTATCTATGTGTTTAACTAAAACCACATAGCTGCTCTACATGCTACACACTTAATTGTTTTCACCTGATTCAGGCTCACTCTGAACCTAGCTATGCAGCTCAATTATGCTTTCTCAGCTCATTCTACTCCACCACCCATTGCTGCAGTTTCATTGCACTACCTGGTGATAGCTGCTTTCAGAGCATTGCGCCTCCTCCATTCTATGTTTATCAAATTGTACAACTCATAATTACTCAGTACAGATGCTGCTTTCTATGTTTGTACACTGGTATTATACTCTGAGGTCAGCTAAGCTACTACTGATGCTGTAAACTAGTTTCAATATTTGCATGTGGGTCTCAGTGCCTTCCATCACTTTCTTGTTTTTCCTACGGTGGGGACTTGGAGGTGTTGGGGGAGTTGTGACCTTGTGTGGCTCCTTACTTTATGTTCTAAATCTTGCCTCTGCTGCCGAAAATCCTCTGAGTATTTGTCACCTTTACTGGCTTTCTTGCATGCCTGGCTGGCTTGCCCCACTATTCATACTGCTGCTCCTCTGACCTATGTGCAGGTCCAACTATTGCTACTCTGTTTTGCAGACCTACGTGCAGGTCCAACTATTGCTATTCTGCCTTGCTGACCTATGTGCAGGTCCACTCTTTGCTTACACAATCATTGCTTAATACTCAACTTCACTACTACCATCTGACCTACATGAGGTCCCAGCACTCTATACTCATTCAGTTCCTCTTCAATTTGGGGCACACCAGCCATGCCATTCTGGTGCAGGGCCTCCCTGCAGCTGACGGTCTTGCACTACATTTCTAAGTCCGCATCTTGAGCATGCCTGACTCGGGGTGGGGTCCTTCTCACCTGGCTCATAGCTGGGAATGTCCTCACTCTGGGCTTGGCTTTAGCTTTTTGAGACTTTACAGCAGCTCCTGGTGTAGAATTTAAGATTAGCTTTGAAGGGTGGTTACAGCTATCTCCTTTGGCTGTAGTATTCTGCTAGCAAGGTACCTTCACCACATTCTCCCTACGACTGCCTCTAGTTCACCTGGTTTGTTTTTAGGGTGTGTAGGCCAGGTGAGTGCCTCAGCAGTCATTGCTCTCATCCTCCTGCCTTGGTTGCCCCCGATGCTGCAGAACACTCTCACAACCTTCCACGACGTTCCCATTAGAGGGACTGAGCGAGAGCTTTCCTCTAAATTGTATGTATCTTGTTCATTGGGTGTTGATGAACCGCTCTTTATGATTTCCAACTTTTGTATGCCCCTAGAAATTTTTCTTGTACTTTATTTCTTTTTTGCCACTTGCTAACTTCCTTTTTTGTCAGTCCTTTTTCATCATGGTGAAAAAGGAAATCAGCTGGTGAAAAAGGATTTCCCCTTTTCATGACCAGATGGCCATGCCACTAATCCTTTTTCCCCAGCTGATTTCCTTTTTTGCCATGATGAAAAAGGATGGTGAAAAAGGACTTGCACTGGTGAAAAAGGATTACCAGCATGGCCATCTGGTCTTGAAAAGGGGAAAGCCTTTTTTACCAGTGAATTTTCTTTTTCAGCATGATGAATAAGGATGGCAAAAAGGACATCGGATGGCAAAAAGGATTGTTGGCATGGCCATCTGGTCATGAAAACAGGTTTGGGACCATCTAGTCCTGAAAAAATACAGCCATCTGGTTGCCATCCCTTTATATGGATGTGTAAGTATCCTTGGTATCTAGTGGCACCCCCACCCTTAATCCCCATATGTTTTTAAATAAATATATTTTTGTTTTGTATTGTTTATTTATTTTATTTGTTTTTTTCTATTTTTTTTTAAGAATTGTGGTGTTTAGCCACTATGGTCCTATCCCTGAAGTCCAGTGGTACCACTCCCACCCTACAAATTCTTTTCTGTTTCTTCACTGGTGGTTTTGGCATCCCATCACCTCACAGGTGTTTTCAGCTGAAAATGAGAAAACTGTCTCTCATTGTCTTTTTTTCCTGTAAAAAAGTCCATTGCTGATCACTCCTGCCCCCCCACCAGACCACCCACTGTTCACCCACCTCCCCACACACCCCTTGACACCCCCATAGACCGTCACTCACCTGCAGAGGTCTCAGGTTTGAGATCCGCTCTCCTGATCAAAGATGTCTTGCTGCTGCAACCGGCAACTGCAGCATAAGAAACTAAGGTAAATGCACTTCAATGTATTTCAATGGGAGTTTAAAACTTGTATGCATAACTCAGCCATTTTTAAGGTTTTGACCCCAAGTTTTCAACATTGACTTTTGGGGACACCACCTGATGAACACTATGACTAGGCAACTCCTGTCAGAAAGGTGATTTCATGGTCGGTTGGTGAAATCACCTTTCCGGTGGGATTTGTGTAACCACAGTAATATTGTTCATGAGGTGGGGTCAGAAGAAGGCTATGTTGAAAATATGAGGTCAAAATTTCAAAAAATGGCCATGTTATGACCATTCCTTGCAATCTCGCTATGCACGCTCGTAACTTTGGAGATTTTCAAAATTTTCACCTCATATTTTCAACATAGGCTTCTTATTACACTACCTCATATATGCCATAGCTGCCATTTTTCAAATCCTAGCCAAAATGTGTTTTCAAACCTGTGGCACAGAATGGAGTTGCAGTTGCGCAGAAGGCAGAATTATGTTTTTGCAAGGATTTTAACATTTTCTGTACTGGGTATGAGGTCATAAAAGTCTATATTGAAAATTTGGGGTGAAAATTAATAAAATGGCACAGTTATGACTATTTGTTGCAATTTCACTATGCATGCTTATAACTTTGTGAATTTTAAGTATTTTGAGCCCAAATTTTCAACATAGCCTTTTTATTATACCACTTCATGTATGTCACAGCTGTCATTTTTCAAATCCTGTCCAAAATGTGTTTTTGTACCTGTGGTGCAGATTGGCATTGAGCTTGTGTGGATTTATGTTTTGGCGGGTATTTAAAAATTTTCAAACACCGGGTACATGAGGTGGGGTAATAACATGGCTATGGTGACAATTTGGTGACTGGTATCCTATAACTGGAAGCGCAGGGGCTGTAGGGCCCTGTGCTTCCACAGCTAGTTTTTTATACACTTCTATGTGGGGATGGGAGCCCTGCAATCTCACAGGCAAATAAGGTTATGGTTATACTATCTCGAAACTTAAGGAAATAAATTGCAAAAAGCTTCATCAATGCATCAGCTAGGGTGAAACTGACAAAGTAGGGAAATGTGGTGTTAAGGTTTCAACCCTAACACTCATTTCTCTCACCATCTCTTCACTCTGCACAGACCCACAGATGGGGTGGGAATCTGTGGTGACATCAACCCCAATACTCACCCCATTCTCCTATGCTGTACCCATGTCATCTTATTTTCTAATGGAATGGGGTGAGCACTATGGTTGATGGCCCCATGACAGGCATCCCCACCTGTGGGTCTGTGCAGGGTGAGGAATGGAGTTGAAACCCTAACACCACTTTTCCCTACTTTTGTCAGTTTAACCTTAATTGATGCATTAACAACATTTTTGCAATATATTATATTATATTATATTATATTATATTATATTATATTATATTATATATATATTTTTTTCCCCAATTGTTTAGCCAGGTGAGACACTAAGCTGAAAGCTTTACAGGTGCGACCTGGGAGCACAGGGAAGTTAAGTGACTTGCTCAGGGTCACACAGTATGCAAGTGGAGGCTGTGGGATTCAAACCCAGGTCTCCAGATTTGCAGCACAGAGCCTTAAACTACTGCTATATACTGCCTCCAGCATATATATCTAAAAAAATGTATTATAGGGGCATGGTTGTGCCCCTATAGTTAGGGTTGAGTAGTCTGTTTAATGTTAAACCTTAAATGTTGCACTTTAATAACTTTGCAACAGTCAGTGGATTTGCAAAAACATTGGTATACACTATCAGGTTGAGTAGATCTGTTGACATGGCAAGTTTCATTCCAGTCGGATGTGCAGATTCTGAAATAGTGTAAAAAAGTAAAAAGTCACCACTTTTTGCAGTTTTTTTCCTCATCGACTTGCACCCAGATGATGTGGAATTTCCGTGTGATTTTTTTTATGGTAGAAAGAACTTGGGTAACAAAACTGCCAGTGTTTGTTTGGTGCAAAAATATTACCCTGTTGCAAAGTTATTCAGTTTCCATAATTTTCTATGTGAAGTTCATTTATCAGGATAGACGTAAAACATTCGACAAAGGATTTGATTTCACGAAAAAGGCTTCATTCTCACAAGATCCATTCCTTTTTCATGAGAATAAAATCCTTTTTCGTGAGGAAAAAAAATTCCTTTTTCTGAGCCGCCATCTTGTTTTTTTCTTCCACAAACTAGAAAAGGTGGAAACCTTGGAAAATACATAAAACTGCTGAGATTTTTAAAAACAAACATCAGAAGCTAGCTAAGTGGGACCCATTTAGCTAGATTCTGATGTTTGTTTTTGATAATTGTGCCCATAAATGTCTTTTCTGGGCACCCAAAATCCCGGGTGCCCAGCTTAGCGAGAGGAGCGCTTCCCTGGTGTTCTCTGTATGAGAACACCAAGAATTTCTTGACTTCTGCAGCCACAGCTAAAGTCCTGCTGCTGATTGCAGTGTTAGCTGTGAGCTGTCTTTTTCCCTGGTGTCTAGTGGCATTGCCCCACCCACTGATCTCTGCCCCTGGTGGCACTCCCACCCACCAGTCACTGTCCCTGGTGTCTAGGGGCACCCCTGCCCATGGATCACTGTCCCTGGTGTTTAGTGGCATCCCCCACCCACCAGTCCCTGTCCCTGGTGTCTAGTGGCACTTCCACCTGCTGATCACTATCCCTGGTGTCTAGCAGCACACTCCACCTGCTGATCACTGTCCTTGGTGTCTAGTGGCACCCCCACCCTCTGATCGCTGTACCCTAAGTGTTATTTTAGTCCCTCTCACCTGCTATTTTATTTATAGTGCCATCATTGGGTGGCCCAGTCCCCATGTAGGAATTACAAGCACCACCAGAGTGTTGGACACTGGGGAGCCCACCCCCAGTGTCCCAAAATATTTGTTTTCTTACTTTTACATGCAAAAAGAAAACAGTCCCCGTCATCTTTTTTTAAACCTGAAAAAAGAAAATGGTCCTTCGTTGTCCCCACCATCCCCCTTCCCCATCCTGACCCTCCCACTGAACACCCACCACTCCACACCCCTTCTTACCCTATTCTTACCACTGGAGGTTGTAGGCTGTCATCTTATGTGGACCGAGACATGTCTGCACTCTTCAAAGGTAAACCATGAACTGAGGAATAAAGGTAAGTGCCATATAATGTATTTCAATGGCGTTTTGAACTTATGTTCATAACTTTGCCATTTTTTTGACATTTTTTTTCACCAAATTTTCAACATGGCCTTTTTGAAATCCTTCTTCCTGAACAGTGCAACTGTCGTTTTATTAATCTGGCCTGGAAGGTGATTTCGTGGTTGCTGCCTGAAATCATTTTTTGGGACTGATTAATGAAATTTCACTGCCATTGTTCATGAAGTGGAACCCCAAAATGGGCATATTGAAAATCTGGTGAAAAAAATTCCAAAAAATGGCAAATTATGTACGTTCATTGAAAATTTTCTACATACGTGCATAACTTTGGTATTTTCAATATTTTGAGTTCAAATTTTCAGTGTCGCCATTTTTTCACACCACCTCATGAACAGTACAGCTGTCATTTTTCAGATCGTGTCTGAAACATGTTTTCACACCTGTGTCATGGAATGGTGCTCTGGCATGGATTTGAAAATTTGCACCTATGGGGTTTATGAGGTAGGGTCATAAGAAGACTATGTTAAAATTTGAGATCAAAATATTAAAATATATCAAAGTTATGACCATTCCTTGTAATTTTGCTACACCCACTCGTAACTTCAGAAATGTTAAATATTTTACCACAGATTTTCAACTTAGCCTTATTATTACCCCACCTCATGTACGTCACAGCTATCATTTTTCAAATCCTGGCCAAAATGTGTTTTCGCACCTGTGGTGCAGAATGGCATTGCAGTTGCTCAGAATTGCGTTTTGTTGGGGATTCAAACATTTTCTGTACTGGGTACATGAGGTGGGGTAATAAGATGGCTATGCTGACAATTTGGTCACTGTTGTCCTATAAATGGAAGTGCAGGGCCTGGAGTGCCCTTTGCTTCCACAGCTACATACATATACACATCTATGGAAGGGTAGGAGCCAGGGTCTGAAAGACTATGTGCTCCTACAGTAAATAAGGATACTATTATACTATCTCCAAAAAGTAAGTAAAAATTGCAGAAAAACTTTATTAATGCTCAGTTAAGGTCAATGCGATAAAAGTTGGGAAATGAGGCATTAGGGTTTCCTAACACCCCCTCCAAAACAGGCAGGAGAGCAGGTGTGGGTGTACTTTGGGCTTTCAGCTAATGCTCACTCCATTCTCAGAGTCTCCACCTCTAGCCTTATTTACAGATGGAATGGGGTGATTGTTAAGCTTGAGAGACTCCAAGGCAAACCCCACACTTGCTCTCCTGCCTGGTTTGGGAGGGTGGGGTGTTAGGAAACTCTACCCAGCTTTTGTTGCTTTGACCTTAACCGGAGCATTAATGAAGTTTTTGCAACTATATGTGTATATATGTGTGTGTGTGTATATATATATATATTTATATAATAGGTTGGGAGCTTCTAGAGTGTGATAAATGGATATATCTTCACTGGAGTATGATAAATGAGGATGACATCAGCACAGTGATAATAAATATAGGATAAAGTATGGGGTGCAGTGTGTTACAAGAATTTAACACACACCCGAGTTGTTGGATGGCACATAAACCCCGAGGGCGAAGCCTGAGGGGTTTATTATAGCCATCCAACAACGAGGGTGTGTGTTAAATTCGAGTTAAACACACTGCACCCCATATATTGTTGTATGTAATTGGAGGGTTCAGTTTTTTCATTCGTTTTCAAGTGCTGTAGCATTTTGAACTGCAGAGGAAAGAGTAGGCTTGAAACGGAGATTACTTAGGGATGGTGGTAAAAGTGTTTACTGTGGCAATGTACAGTTCTACAGAAAATGTTATATTTAGGCAATAAAGTGCTGTGTGGTGGCTTTACTGTTTTAAGAATATCTTCGTGAGAGTTGTCTGAGTCCTTGATAACTTGGATTCTTCGTTATTTCTGTGGGTGTTGCTTTGATTAGGGGATATTAACTTTTACTGGGGTATGGAAAATGCAGGCGATCCCAAACATAGCCTGCATGTTACCGGAAGCCATTTCATCGTGTTGGCCGGGTACTGAGCTGTGGAAACCTCTCTGGCTGTGGTTGAGCAGCTTTGGATTTGTTTTTTTTTGTCATGAAATGCAGCGAAAGGGTAGAAGATTTAATACAGAGGAAACACGATTGAGGAGGTGAGTGACTGAGGGAGAAACGAACATTGGGAGGCTCGAGCTGTGTTGTGTCTGGAGAGCTTTTGTATGGATAGGCTCACGCTGACTTTCTGTTTCTAGTGCTTTAGGATTGGAAGAAGCCGCATGAATGCCGTAACACCTACTCATGTGTTACGGTATTTAACACACGGCTTTTTCCATTGAAAAAAACGGAACCCAGTAATTATATGCCATTTATCCATACTGTGCTGATGTCACCACTCACTCACTACAACCTGCATTCTAAATGAAACTGCTTTACAAAACAGTTTCTCTTTCTCACTGAGTCCTGCAAGTTACTCAATTACCATTGCAAAGTATACTCACCTGTGAGCTATAGTGTTTCTAAGACTCCCAGCCCATTCAGAAAAACTTCCACACACTCACATCACACACAGAAAGAGCAGAAAGCACACAGAAACAGAAAAAGGACACAGAAAAAATATGTCTAAAGCTTCCACCCTTTTCATATATATATATATATATATATAGATATATATAATGCCAGTGAGGATAAATTCTGGCAGATAACCATATTTCCAGGGTGGTCTGATGTACAGTGAGGATATTGCATTTATCCTCACTGTAGGTCATTTATCCACACAGTAGGTACCCCAGAGGCACTAACTGTGCTTAACCAAATGAGAGGCTCAAACTGCACAGAAGCACAGCTCACTTTCACAGACAGCTCCCAGTTCACCAACGCATTAGCTTCAGCTCAGAACCTCCAGGTTGTGAAAAAGGCATTCACACTGAGAGGTTCACTCTATTTGATTTTATCTTTTCCTTTACCTTTCACTGATTCAAAAAAAAAAAGTTAGAGCTTTCAAATCTATACACCAGCACCTCTCTCCCTTCAGAGTCCCGACAGCCGACTGCCCTACCTCCAACCAGCTTACAGTACCTTTCCAAGGTGGCCACTATGTCCTCCACACCACACAAATGAGAAGAATCAACCAGTTCTCCAAAGTCCGTTTCCTCACTGCGTGGTACTGCTGCCGAAAGCGGAATTGACCAGATACCTTCTAAATAGCACCATCAGTCAGATAACAGGATTCCTGCATATTTAATTACAAACATAAATTCAAATAAAAACATAACCATGAAAGGCCAACATGCCACCCTTGTTAAACGAGTTGAGCTGCTGCCATGTTTTTAAAAATGCAAAACCTGCCCACACAAAATGGCAGCCAGTGAGATGACACGCTGCCAACTGCCAGCCAGTGAGATGACACGCTGCCAACAAAAGCTTGTAGTGACCCTACTAACCATGTCCCTACCTACTGTACACAGCAGAAACACTGGGAGGAAATCTATCTGATTTATATATAAATCTTTTAAAACAACACAAAAATGGACATTACATAAATTGAATATGCCATGGCGGAACTGCAAATATCAGTGATATTTCCCCTTGTGCAGGTTTGACTCAGTTAACGCCACTCCATGAGGTCATAAGGTCAAACAGCACTCGTGGAAATATCACCGATATTTCTAGTCCCGCCATTGCATATCCTATATTTATGCAATAGGCTTGACATAAATCCTATGTGATAAATATGAGCTACTATGAGATAAATACAACATTAACATTTATACACATAGTAGATGCATCATCACAGATTTATATATATTTATTGAAATAGTTTCACCAGGAAAGGCACACTGAGCAACAAGATGCTGCCTCGGTGCGACCTGGGGGTACAAAGGGTTGGATAACACGCAGGTTATCAACTGAGCAAATAACAGAAGCAAATAGCAGCATATGGATACAATTGCAATTATTCTAAAAGCAACAACTCATGGAGTACATTGAATATTGTGTGGAGCATATAACAATAGCAGCAATACAAGGGACAATTTTGCACACAGTAATATGCAGGTATAAGCAACAGAGGCGTAGAACACATGATGGTGTAGGACAAAAGGCACAGGACAAAAGTGCATAGGTTGGGCTATATGACAGCATTTGTAGCAAAGCTAAGGCCGCTGGTTGGGCAGTGGGATGGGAGCAATTGGTGCATGGCGAATCAGGTACAGGAGCAATTAGTGGTGAGGAAGTTAGCTAGGGTGATAGAAAGAGAGTGGGCAGAGGAGGAATGCTGAATTTGAGGTGGGAGATCATTCCATAGCTTGGGTAACCGTGTGTATGCGCTTGCCCGGCAGTAGTCTTCAGCCTAGGGATTGATAGTTGGCGTAGTCACAGGATCTAAGATAATAGGTGGGGAGGGGCAGCTGAGAGCACAGGAGAGGTAGGAAGGGATGGTGCCAAGCCATAGGTTAGCTACATATTTAGCACAGTGTGAAATGCGACGGTTTCCGAGGGACGGTAGTTCCAGGGAACGGTAGAGGTTGCAGTGGTGGGTAAGGGGTGAGGCATTGAGAGCAAAGCAGCAGAAGGCATTAAAAAGTGTGTCCAGCTTAGATAGAGTGGACTTAAGGGCTGCACAGTAAACAATGTCACAGTAATCAAAGGAGGGAAGTATCATCTTCTGGACCAGTTCACGTCGGACGGGAGGAGGGAGGCTACTGCGGTTCCTATTAAGTGCACTGAGCATGGGGCGTAATTTTTTTGAAATAGCATCGATGTGGTCTGAGAAGGACAGATGGCAGTTGAGCCATACCCCCAAGTAGTGGAATGAGGAGAAATCATCGAGTTTTTGACCATCCAGGGTGTGGAAATAGGAAAGGAATGGGAGTCTGGACAGGCGTCGTTGTGTGCCAAAAGTCATCCTGACAGTTTTCTTTACATTGTAGATGTACTATGTATATCTACATAGTAGATAAGTCACAATCACTCTGGAATTCATTTAGAATGTTCAGCCTCAGTACCAGTACTAACTATATTCAAATGCAAACAACTTTAAAATGCAAGAAAGACAGCATAGTGCTGTGAGCATGAAAGTTGTGCAGCACAAAATTTTCTACAAAATGAGTGGTATTTCATTTATAGATACCTTATAGATTGTTTTATAATTAGCAAAAAAGAGAAGAAAATGCAATTTTCTGTTCACTCTTTAGACAAACATATGCAAAAAAAATATAAACAATCAAAAGCAAATGTCCCTGCACTGCCAGAAAGCATCCCTATTGCATAAATGAAATATACAATGGTGAGCTGTCAGATAAATGATTTATCTACACTCATGCTGATTGAACTCGGACATCTCACTCATGGCTTATGAACATATGAAATTTGCCAGCAGATAAAGGCCTAGAGGTCTATCAAGTGTGCTCAAATGTGTAGCTAGCACCCCTTATTCTGCAGCTGCTCCCCCTTCCACCCTTCCCCTTCATTGGCCCTCCCCCTTGTCCTGTCCTATCCCCTTTTGAAGCAGTCCATTGTTCTACTGGATATCACTTCTGTAGGTAACGCATTCCAACCAGCCACCACCCTCTCTGTAAAAAAGTGTGTCCTCATCTCCCTCCTGAACCTTCCTCCCTCCAGTCTCATATCATGGCCCCTGGTGTCCCTCCCTCTCACTTTGAACAGACCCTCTGTACCTGTCTTGCTTATTCCTTTCATGTACTTAAAGGTTTCAATCATGTCCCCGTCCCTCCTCTCCTCCAGTGAGTACATGTTCGACTCCTTCAGCCTCCTCTCATATAATAAGTCCCCAACCCCTTGATCATCTTTGTTGCCCTGCGCTGCACCCCCTCCAGTAACTTAATGTCCCTCTTCAGATACGGGCACCAGTACTGCATGCAGTATTCCAGGTGTGGTCTAACTAATGACCTATACAGTGGCAGAATCACCTCCTCCCTCCTCGAGGATATACCCCTTGCAATACAACCCAGCATTTTGTTGACCTTTGCTGCTTTCCTACATTGTGCGAGTTGTTCATTGACCCTGTAATGAGCACCTCCAGATCCTTCTTCTCCTCTGTCTGGGCTAGCTGCACTCCCCCAGCTGGTAACTCCTCCTTGGGTTCTTCATCCAAAATGCAGCACCTGCACTTTTGGCATTAAATCCTGTGCTGCCAGGTGTCTGACCAGGTTTCAAGCTTTGCCAGATCATCCTGCAACCCTCCATCCCCTAGGTCATCCACCACCACTCTACCTTGGCATCATCAGCAAACAGACTGATCTTGCTCTTGATGTTGAATGATATGTCTGCAATGAATATCCCAAACAACACTGGTCCCAACACTGAGCCCTGTGGAACACCGCTGTCTATCTTTGGGCGTGAGAGCTCCCCACCCACCACCACCCTCTGTTGCCTTCCTGAAGCCAGTTCCCTACCCATCTCACCAGCTTTGCACCTGCCCCTGTGCCTACTAATTTACTTCCCAGCCTTCCATGCGGCACCAAGTCGAATGCCAAACTGAAGTCCAGATACAGGACATCCACTGCATGGCCCCTGTCCAGTTGCCTAGTTACCCAGTCATAGAACTCCACCAGGTTGGTTTGGCAGGATCTGCCCCATATAAAGCCATGCTGCCTGCTGTCATGTAGTCTTTTGGCCTCTAGGAGGGCCACCAGCCTTTCCTTCAGGATAGTCTCCATTAGCTTACCTACGATGGATGTGAGGCTCACTGGTCTGTAGTTTCCCGGTTCATCCTTGGGGCCACTCTTGTGGAGGGGCACCACATGAGCCATCCTCCAGTCCTGAGGTACACACCCCAAATGTAGTGAGGCATTAAATAGGCCTGCCAAAGGTCCTGCAAGGACCTCTGCCAGTTCCTTCAGTGTCTGGGTGAATGCCCTCTGGGCCTGGCTCCTATCCACCCTCAGTGCCTTCAAACCCTCCCGAACTCTGCCTCCATGATTTCCCCATCTGTCACCCCCCTCCCGTTTCTGTCATTTCTCCTCCCTTGGGTGTCACCCCTCTTCTCTTTACTAAATACTGAGCAGAGTACTCATTCAAGTGCTTCTGCCTTATCGACCCTAGCTTCCACCCAACCCCTTCCTAATCCTTACTATTGGTCCTTACAGCTTTTTCTCCCTGATGTACCTAAAGAAGTCCTTCTTTCCCTTTTAATGCCTTGTGCCAGCCTGAGTTCCATAGATGCCTTGGCTCCCTTACTGCCCTTGTCACCTCCTTGATTCCGTCAAGTACTCCTCCTGTCCTCCCCTCTCCCTGTTTTCTTGTACTTCCTAAAGGCAGCTGTTTTCCTCCTTACCTTTTCCATTACCTCCTTGCTCAACCAGCTCGGTTTCTCAGCCCTAGCCTTCTTGTTCTGGGCCTTGCAGCAGGTTTTGGTTGCCTCCACTATCCCAGCTTTATGAACTCCCACCTCTGGTTAGTGTCCATACTAGATTGAATTCTGGCCAGGTACCCTTTACCACTTCCCCATCCTCCCAAAGTCGCCTCCTGAAGTCCAGCACTCTTGTGCCAGATTCCTCTCCTTCCTTGCCCATATCCATGTGAGCTATACTGAGTGGTGGTCACTCCTGACAGCGGTTCCTCCACTGTAAGTTCTCTCACAAAGTCCCCATTTACCAGCACAAGGTCAAGGGTATTCCCCTAACCTGGTTGGTTCACTGACCATTTGCAGCAGGAAGCTGTCCTGGAAGGCATCCAGCAGTACCTGCTCCCTTCTGTTCCTGGTTGTTGGGGTACTCCAGTCCACTCCTGGCATGTTGAAGTCCCCCACAATCACCACACTACTCTTCTTGCAGGTCCTCCTGATCTGTCCTGCTAGTTCCCTGTCTAACTCCTCTGAGATGGCGGCCTGTACACGACTCCCATTCTAAGAATCCTATTCTTGGAATCCTGGATTTGCATCCAAATTGACTCCGTACTACCCTCCTCCCCTTCCTCCCTTGCACACTTCAGTCCTTCCTTCACATAGTGCCACACCCTCCTTTCCCAATCACCCTGTCCTACAAAATAACCTGTACCCTGGTACAGACAGGTCCCAATCATTGTATTGGGTGGCCCATGTTTCTGTGATGGCTGCAATGTCCACCTCTCCCTCTGCCATGAGCACCTGTAACTGCAGTTTTCTCCCAAGGCTCCTAGCATTAAGGGTAACCACCTTCCACCCTCCCCCATCCTGCCCTCCTTTACTAGCATCACCAATAGTACTTGCCATTTGTCCTTTGTCACTGTTATGGGGTAAACTCATATGGTTTCCCAACCTGTGGTCTCTGCATGTTTTTGCCCAATTGCCACCCCCGCTCCTAGTTTAAATTTCCTACTCCTCTATGTACTCTTCCATCCTCTGTTTCAACACTTTCTTTCCCTCCTCACTCAAGTGTAGTCTGTCCTTGGCATAGAGACTACTGTCAACCAGGTCCCTCCCCCAACAGCCCATACCCTTTAGCACAACACCAGGTTCTTAGCCATCTGTTAAATTCCTCTATTCTCAGCTTGTTGTTGTTTGCCTTGGCACTGGAAGTATCTCTGAAAAAGTTACTGATCTTCCTGCCCTCGCTAATTGTCCTAGTTCCTCAAACCTCCTCTGACTATATCTACTGTCTTGTCAGCCAGGTCGTTCATCCCAAGATGTATAATTAGATGAGGCTTGTCCCTACCCCTTATAGCATATTTCAGAACAGATTGTCCCACCCTTTCCACTGTCATTCCTGGCATGGCCTCCACCCAAATGTGACTATGCCTCTCCCCCTTGCTACCCCACCTGACTCCTCTTCGATTGAGTCCCCAGCACTAAGATTCCACCACTCTTACTCCCTGCTTGCTTCCATTCATCTCCCTCTCTCATTTCTGGCTCCTCTTCTTCCTCCTCCTCCTCCTCCTCCTTCACATTATTTCCCCCTTTTGCCCCTGTTGCAATTCTCCCAGCAGAACTTTCCCCTGCTCTGGCTTGGTCCAGGCATTTATCAATTACTCCTCTAATTTCATCATTTCCCTCCTCCACCTTCTTCCTCTCTAGCAGTGCAAAACTATTTTCTGAAGACTCTTCACAAATGCCTGCTCCCTCTCTCTTCATGGTAACCTGTTCTCTCCTTTCCACTCCATGACTTTTGCCACTTCTTCGCCTCCCCTCACAAGTCCCTATCTCCTCCTTCCATTTGTCTTTTGTCTCCTGACCTGGTTTCCCCGGTAATCGTTCTTCCTGGCCTGGGCCCCTTATCCCTGCTTCCTTTCTTCTGACCCTCTCCTCACCACTGTTGGCTTAAATCGCCTCCCTCAACTCCATTCTTCCTCCCTCCAGTATTGGGCTAAACCTCCCTAGTCTGCCTTGTCTGTCTTAGTTCCTCCTGCAGACCCTCAATCTCCTTTCTGAGTTTCTCTATGTGGTTGCACACTAAACATCCTCCACACTCCAGGCAATTTTAGAAAGATTGGTGCATCGTGAGTTGTTGCAGCCTACCATCCCACCCATTGCTTATTGTTGCCCACCAGCGCTCCACCCTTCCAGATGAAGGATACTAAACACTCCCAAGTCTCCCTCCCCATCAGTGCAAAACATTCTTTTCTTAATTTCCTTACTCTCTTTGTTTGTAAGCGTTTAGATAGATTGAGCAATCTTTTTATATTCCTAACCTTCCTATCCAAACTCAAAAGAGACTTTAAGTAGCTATTGCACAACCTTCTTCAAACTCCTACTCCTCCTTTCCACAATGCAATAGCAATGCAAAGAAGTAACAATGAAAGCTCCTAGATTTGCAGTTACTTCTCTTCCACTGAGATAGCAGTCACCTCTTCACTTGCTGCTGTTCCTTTCCTGGGTGTCTGCTTCTGGTATGACAGGTGCATATCCTTACGCCACTCGTGAGGTTACCCGAGGTCAAACAGCAGTTGTGCAGATAAATCATTTATCTGACAGCTCACCATTGTATATCCCATATTTATTTATATATATATATATATATATATATATATATATATAAGAGAGAGAGAGATAGATATTATGGTAGTGCTACCATAGTTAGAGTTGAGGAGCCGTTTTAAGGTTAAAGGGTCAAATTTTGCACCTTAATAACTTTGCCACCATTCAACAGATTTGCGTGCAATTTGCTTGCATGATTGGGCATGTAGATCTTGGGATCTTCCAAGTTTTGTACCGCTGGATATACGGCTGTGGAGTAATTACACCAACGAAATGTGTATGCTTACACTTTTTTTGCGATTCCTTGGCTCACTCACAGGTCGATAGTTTCATGACTCAGTCCAAAAACTTCAGAGAACGCAGCTGTGGTCCTAATGTGTCTTTGAAGATTTCTTGAAAAATATTAAACGGTTCAAAAGTTATTCAAAACAAGTTCCCATTATAAATCAATGGGAAAAGTTAACAAAAAGTGTGAAAGTGTCGTACATGCAGTTTTAGTGTCGTAAATCACCCCAGTAGTGTCATGAGTCAGCCATTTTTTTTTCAGTTAGTGATCACAGAAATGTATGGCATTTAAATTTGGGACCCTCTAGGGACACAATTATTTTGTTTTCACCTAGTCGGACCCTGAGGATGCTAGCAATGTCTTTATTTTGAGTTAAACACCCAGAAATGTTTTTCAAATTTCTGGAAAAGAAATAGTGTCGCAAAAAGTAGCGTGCACTCACGACACTTTAGTATAAAATTACGAAAGGTGTCACAAATTGTGACACTACTTTTCCTGGCTATGGCCAAAATGACAACACTTCTTTGCCACCCTGCTGCAAAAGAACAGTTTGGTCTTTTGAGCTGAAATTTGGAGAGAATGCAGCCAACATCTCACAGATGTGCCATTTGGTGGTTTGGTGAAAAAATATTGCATTGCTGCACAGTTACAGTACTCTGAAGTTGGCGCTTTTCCCCATAGACTAACATGGTGGCATATACCGCACCTTTCGGAGTTCATATCTCGAAAACGGTGAGAGATAACAGATTTTTCGTCGCAAGCTGCATAGCCATATGGGCTGTGAAATACAAAACGGTAGCCAGGAAAATATTGATTTCTGTGAAATTTAAATTTTTTTTCTACGTCGTGCTGTTGCTGAGATATTACCAATTAAGTACTTCCAATGCTCATTTTAAGCTTCGATCCCCATTACAATGCATACATTCTTTGTACACACTGTGTTTCTGTATGCACCTGTTTGGAAAACGTGGGTATGCGCTTTTCGTTACTGTTACAGTTACTGTTTCGCTTGCGTTTATAATTTCCCTTTGTGTTACCACTCTACGCCACCATGTGCGTTACCTTTGCGTTTCTCATTGCTTGCATTACCATGTGCGCCACTGTTCACGCTTCTGTTTGTGTTGCTGTTCTGTTACTATGTCACATAGTCACATGATCAGGCCCATCACCACATACTTCACTATTTTCATCATCATTCTCAAAAGAAGGAAATTAGAAGCAAAAACTCCGTTTAATGCATTAGTTAGAATCTAGCGACAAGCGAGGAAATTGGATGTTAGGTTGAAACTCCAGCCACACCCCAACAGACATTGAGGTGCGCATTGGGGTTGTTGGTCCCAACTCTCACCCCATTCTCCTATACCTCTGCTTCTTCACACATGTGATGGGGTGAGAGTTAGGGCCGGAGGCCAATGCGCACCCCCGATGCCAGTTGAAAAGGGTGGGGCGGTCCAAGGGGCTTTCAACCCTAACACCTAATTCTCGCTTTGTCGCTATGGAACAACCTAATTAATGAATTAAACAGATTTTTTTGCCTCTAATATATATATATATATATATATATATGTATTATATAAAATACATGATGGGCAGGAGTGTGAAATAGAAAATAGTCTCATTCCTGCAGAGTGAGCTGTGGATACTCACGAGTGCCGAAGGTGCAGTGCTTTCACGAAAGTCCCTGGATTTTTCATGAAAGCACTCCCAGCTATTATGGCACTTCGTGAAACTCCGTGGAACTTTCGCGAAAGATCCGCATGTAAAGAGCCCCCATAAAACAGTTTCTTTGCCACTTCATAGCAAAAAAATGATTAGGACTTATGGACTGAAATTTGCAGGGTGGCAAGCCCTTGCCTCACAGATGTGTCATTTGCTGGTTTGGTGAAAAAAAGTTACACCGGTTCCAGAGTTACAACACTCCGAATTTGCAAATATTCCCATAGAATGACATTGTGGTAGCTGTGGGAACCTTTCGGTAGCTATATCTCGAAAAAACTATTAGGAGATACGGATTTTTCGCTAGGCACAATTTAGTTCACCTCCTAATGTACTAAGCATGCATGGAGGTGGCTAGGTCATGTATAGAACTGCAAAGGATTTTTTTTCAAAGTTGCTATGGTTACTGAGATATTGCCACATTTGCAGTACAAGGGTTACTTGGAATGTCTCTAGGCCTACGCTATGTGTCTGTACTTATGGGTAGGTGCCCATGCTCCCACCTATACATACCATTTTTACTAAACTGGGAGCACCGGGCCATCCTACGCTATGCCTCTACATGCATGAGTGGGTAGGAGTGCAGGGCCCAGAGGGCCTGTGCTCCCACCTATGGATCCAATTATGCAAAACTGAAAGCACAGGGCCCTCCAGCACTATGTCTCTATACTTATAGATGGGTGGGAGCACAGTGCCCTGCTGCACGATGTCTCTACACTTATGGTGGGTGGAGCACAGGGCCCAGAGGCTCTGTGCTCTGAACTATGGATCCCATTATGCAAACTGGGAACACAGGGCCCTTCTGCTCTATGCTTCTACACTTATGGGTGAGTGGATGTAGGCCCAGAGCCCTGAACCATTTTGTCACCCTCTCTGAACAGTGTCTACTCAGTCTATGTCATTCCAGAAATGCGGCTCCAGAACTGGACACAGTACTCTAGATGAGGTCTCACCAATGTTCTATACAGTGGCATCACCTTCTCCTTCCTTCTGCTGGAGATACCTCTCCTGGTGCACCCCAGCATTCCACTGGCTCTCCTCACAGCCTTCTCACATTATTTTGTAACCCTTAGATCATCAGATATGATTACTCTCAGGTCCCTTTTCTGTTTGGTGGCCATTAGCACCTTCCCCCATCATGTACTCCTCCCCTGCATTTCTGTGCCCCAAGTGCATGATCTTGCACTTCTCTGCATTGAATCTTAGTTGCCACCCTTGACCACTCCTCAAGCTTGCTTGTCCCTCTCATTTTTTCTACCCCTCCTGGAGCATCAACCTTGTTGCAGATCTTCGTGTCATCTGCAAAGAGACACACCTTCCCTTCCAGCCCCGCTGTAATGTCTCTTATGAAGACATTAAAGAGGACTGGTCCAAGCACTGATCCCTGTGAGACCCCGCTGGTCACCACCTTCTCTTTGAATTGAACTTCATTCACCCCGACCCTCTGTGTCCTATCACTCAGACAATTTTCAACCTAGTTTACCACCCTGAGACTCGCTTCCTGGCTGCCCAACTTGTTTACTAGCCTCCTATGTGGGGACGGTGTAGAAGACCTTCTGAAATCCAGGTAAGCCACATCCGCCCTACCTAATCCATCTCCTTATTCACCCAGTCAAAAAAATCTCTCAGATTTGTTTTGTAACCCCTAGATGGCGCTATCCCAGGGCTACTACCCCTGCCTGATTTGCCACTAACAGGTTGAGGGGCCTGGATCCAATGGCGGGTGCCTCCACCCAGAGGTCAGGGTTTGCAATAGTTAAACTAACTTGGTCACAGCCCTCTGGGACACTGCAACCCCTTTCTTCCCACTTAGTGGCCCACAATATATCAGAATTACCTTCACAGTATACACTTACCCCCAGGACTGGTTCCTGCACTGGGACCTCCTGTGAAATAAGATACAGTGCAACAATCACAGTACAGTACTTTAACATAGACAAATACCTCAGGCAGTATAACTTTTGCTGAAACAAGCAGCTCTGATCTATTTAGGGATATAACAAGGACAGGGGGAAATCAGGTTAATTAGCTTATCACTCTAATCATCTATTTATGGCTCTGTGCACAGGCCATCTCCCTATCAGTTACTGTCCCTTGGGTACCCAAGCCCTAGTGGCTAGTCCAAACCGTGGCAGCTGGTAGGGCCCTTTCACATGAGAAAAGGAAAATTAAACAGTCAGCAGTACAGTAATTCCATTTGGATTTAATGTGGCAATTCAACAGGGAGCGACCCTGAATTAGTACTCACGACCTCCAAATAAGATAGGGTCCTTCAATATCAGCAGGGCTACTCTTGAGCTCCAAGAGACTCTTCACACATTTATATGGTAAAGGAAGTACTATACCAGGCCAGGCTGCTTCTCTATCCCGATCGCCAATTACTGCACAATACCCGGGAGAACACACAGCAGATTCAGTTCCTGACAGACCGAGTGTAATTCAACAATTCTCCAGCCTTCTGCAGGGTGAGCCTGGTTTCTACTCTTCAGAGATCCTTTGATTCTTTTCACAGGACGGATTCAGTCCTAACAAGCAGTTACACAAGCTGCAGACCGGAACTCTGGGCCTTACACACGTTTTTGACTGAAACTGTGCACTGAAGGAGCACAGGTTTCTTTCCCTTCACTACCAGATCTAAACTGAAACTCCAACAGACAACACCGGCACTTCCTTGAGTTCCTCCCAGTTCTTGACTGGATTGGCTGTCACTCCAATAGACTGCTGCTGTTGGTCCAAAAGGCGCGAAGTCTAAACTACATCTCCCAGAGTCACTGTCTAATACAATCCTCTTGTGGCTGGCTCAGATTATGAGTCCAAGTTCTGATTTGTCCAATGCACCATTTTAGAGCTAGCTTACCCCACACTGATTGGTCCAGTTCAGCAGTTCAAAACCAGAATGGGGAACTAGGCAGACACAGTTCTGACTGCAAAGAAAGCAGGTTAGACAAACTGTAATTTCATTATTACTGTAAATGATTTCTAGCAAACAGTTACATCTTTCAGATAGGTTCCTTTGCACTCCTAGTGACTGCAAAATGGAGTGAATTGCAGCAGTTCGAGTGGTACTCAAACAGAGAAGCACACAGTCCCCCATACAACTAATTATGTCTGCAAGCAGACAGCTCTTAAAGAGACAGTACCAGAGGCTCTAAAACATCACTGATAAATGGCTTAAACGCCAAACACCATTCAGGCTTGGAGCATTCTAAGCAAGCTCCTGAAGTCTTTTGGGAACCCCCATTTGCGGTTACACCTTCCAGGTCTGGGAAAGCTTAGCGTCCGTCAAGCAAAGTACCCCATAAGTTTCAACTGCAACGATATACTTGCATTAGGCTCGCACATGTAATCATCAGTCAATATATCATTTTACCAAGAACACATTTCTGAAACATTGCAGTACGTCACTCTTACACAGTATTACATACATTGTACCATAACTCAAGTTATTACCTCTTGTACATGAAACCTGAAAGAGGGGCCTTCCTATCAGTTACCTTGGGGCTGGATGGGGCAAGGCACCATACTTAGAGGGCAGCGTAAGTAACTTGAGTTAGCACTGACGCCAGTTTGGGCAACGAGCTCGGTGACACATACACTCCTTTATGGACAACATTGAGAGGCAAGTCCACAGGCCTCCCAAGTGAATCATAACTGAGGTGCACCACAGGCTTTACAGCTCGACCAGTCTTTCTAGGGGAACTGTTACAGTCTCTGCACTCTGAGCCTCATTTTCAGCATTGTCCTCACTTGTCAGGAGTCTCCATGGGGGTAGAGAGGCTAGAACTTGGGGCACTTTCAGTCAGGAGTTACAGTTTCTGAGTCCACAACATTTGGCTCACATGGAGAGCTTTCAGACACTGGCAGTGGACTGTCAGGGCACTCAAAATACTCTTCTTGTTCGGGGTATCACCAGTCTGCCCCAATCTATCATTTTCCTCCTGAAGCTCAAACAGTTCAACCATGCACAATGATTCCATTTCATCTGATCTGTTGCTTTGCACTTCACTTTCTGGGAGCATTGGCTCCAGGGATGAAGCTGGGGCTTAGACAGTCCAGAAGGCCCAGCTTTGTCTCCAGTATTGACTAGGGATTGCCCGAAACAATTGACTCAGTTCTAAGAAGGATAGTATTCAAAGTCACTCTCACTTTCTTCTGATATGGACTGACAGTCATGCTCAACTGGGACTTGTGCAGGGGAACACTTTAACTCTGCTTCTGTAGGTGCAGACTTCCTTGATCTTTCTTAGCAGCAGCTCTAGTCACTGGTCCAGAGGGGCATCTTCTGGGGATCAGACTCCAATCAGGATTTGTCCAATGGGCGTAAATGATTTCTATGCATTGTTTTACATCTTTTGAATTGTTCTCAGGCCTTACTTTGTACACTGGCAGATCATCTAGTTTGCCCACTACAATGTGAGGGAGATGAGTGCCATCTGTCAGCAATCTTGTGCTTGCCATGCAGTCCCAGATTTCTTAGCATACCCGATCTCCCTCCTGGAGTTCCTGTGCTTTCACCTTTTATCATACCTTTCTTTGTTGGCCAGATTTCTTTGGCAGCCTATGGTTTGAGCCAGTTGGTACGCATGAGTTAGCTGGGCCTTTAACTTTTGCACATACTGTAAATAGTTGTCAGCTTGAACCCCATCAGAGAGACCCCAAAACACACATCTACCGGTAGTCGAGCTTCTTCCAAACATCAGGCAGTAGGGGAGAACCCAGTGGCATCACTTTTGGTGCAGTTATAAGCATGTACCAGGTGCTAATTTGTTGGCTCCATCTAGTCTTGTCCTTTGGGTGCAGGGTGCCAGCATATCTAGCCAAGTCCGGTTGAAACGTTCAGGCTGTGGGTCCCCCTGGGGTGGTAAGTGGTTCTGGACTTTCTCACTCCCACAGAGAAAACATCCTTTGATCAGACGACTTCAAAGTCTCTCCCTGATCAGAATGGATCTTTGTAGGAGCCCTAGTGAACAAAAAGTTTTCTACAAGTACTTTGGCTACAGTGGATGCTTTCTGGTCTTTGGTGGGGAAAGCTTGGGCATATCTCGTGAAATGGTCAGTGACCACCAGCACATTACTGATATTTCTTTGATCTGACTCCAAACTCAGAAAATCAATATAGACCAGCTCCATGGGTGCACTGGTGGTTATGTTAACAAGGGGCAGCCCTCTGGGGCAAAGCTTTCCTCTGTAGCTGCGCACTACAAGTTCGGAATGTTGCTCCACATCAGCCCCATTTTAGGCCAATAGAATCTGGATCTCACCAAGTCAAGTGTTCTGTCTATACCAAGGTGCCCCATGTGGTTGTGCAAGGACCTCAATACTGAGTCTCGAAGGCAGTGGCAAGCACCAGTTGTTGTTTGTCTACTTGTCCCCGTCTGTCTACTGTTTCTCTGTATAACAGTTTATTGATCAGTTTCAACTTAGGACTTCTTTGTATAACAGTGCAGTTCTCTAATCAGTGGAGCGTAATTTGGACACATCTTTTCCTGCATAGAGGGCTTCTAAAGCTGATTTGATCATAGGATCGAGGTGAGCCCGCTGAATACTGTCATTGTCCAGCTGAGGCAGTGCACCAATGTCTATTGCAGAAAAGTGGCAATATGCAGTAGGTATGCAATTCTCAGAGGTCCCAAAGCAATCAGCATGCAGTCCACTGCATCCGTGGACATTGTTCCTCCTGTCAAACTTCCGGCAGAGTGCCGAATGTCAGGTTCTGCTAATCGGACCTAATCATTCTGGGAACAGGCCTCCTGGAGAGAGTATCAGCATCTATGTGGTCCAGACCTGCTCGTATTCGAGAGCATAGTCGTATGTAGATAATGCAGAAAGCCTACCTATGACCAGTGGCATCCAACTTAGCTGAGGTCTGCACATAGGTTAAAGGATTATTGTCAGTTTTACTAGTCTTTTAGCCCCATACAAGTACTCATGGAATTGGTCAACATAGCCCACTTCAAAGCTAGAAACTCTAACTTATGTACAGGATAGTTCTTTTCGGATGGGGTCAGACTTCACTGGCAAAGGCCACTGGTCTCAGGCCATTCTCGTGCTCTTGGTACAACACTGGCCCCAACCCTTGCAAGCTAGCATCAGGGTGTGCAGGACATAAGGTTTTCTTGGGTCAGCATAGGCCAGCACTGGAGCATGGGTAGGTTGATAAATGATCTCATGAAAGCAGTCTCACAATCAGGAGTCCAGCGGGCCCCAAATCTTCACTCGGACGAAAAATACACTCTTTCAGTCTTGAGGGACGCTGACTTTGGTATTTTTTGTGGGTTGGGGATCACCTTGAGTAAGGTTAAGTAAAGGGGATCACTCTTGAATAGTCCTTGATGAACGCCTGATCATAACTACAGAATCCAGGAATCTTTGCAGTTCTTTTAGATTTTTGGGCAGTGGCCAGGTGGTCAAGGCCTCAACTTTACTTGGGTCGGTCTCTATTCCTCGGTGGATACTATGTGTCCCACATACTTTACTGATGTTTGAAGAATTGACACTTATCAATGGACAGTTTAAGGCCAAAGTCCTCCAGTCGGTCCAATACCTTAAATAATCTGCTCTCATGTTCCTCCAGTGAGCTGCCAAACACAATAACATCATCTAGGTATATCAGGCATTCTAGTAAGTTCATGTCCCCACTGCATCCATCAATCGTTGAAAAGTGGTGGGGCACCTGAAATCCTTGAGGCATCCTCATGAATCAGAGCCAGCGGACAGATAAAGGCTGTCTTCTCAAGGTCCTCTGGGGCCATCGGGATCTGTAGTACCCACATGGAGATCCAGCACAGAGACCACTTGCTCCTGTTTAGGCAGTCCAAAGCATCCTGAATGCGGGCATTGTGTATTGATCAGGATAGTCCGCCTGTTTAAGGTGCAATAATCCCACACATCCTTACTGTTCCATTCTTTTTCTTCACTACCACAATGGGGGAAGTATAAGGGCTTCTGGATTCTTGTATTACACCAGCAGCTAACATCTCTTGCAGATGCCTGCTCACATCATCTATGTCAGCAGGTGCCAGGCGTCGAGACCTCTCACGAATGGTCTTTTCGTCGTGCAGCCGGATATTGTGCTCAGCTCCTGCACGCATCCTACGTCCCATTCCTTTAAAGAAAACACCTGGTCTCTCTGGGCAAGCTTCTCACTGATCCTCACTTTCCATTCAGCTGGCAGGCGGGAGTCGCGAAATCAAACAAGTCAGGACGTTACTCTGTCATTCTTCCTTGAACTCTTGCTGCTGGGTAGCTGCAGTGCCTGCACAATGCACATTAGCCAGGATGCAACCTCTATTTACTCGAATGTCTCTTTCAGACACATTATGAACTTGGACCATTACCCTTCTGGCATAAGCATGGGCTCTAGCAGGCAAAATACTAGGCTTGACCAGCAGTCCCTCTGGCAATTTTCCATCGCCTTGCATCCAACATTAATATTTTATTCTTAACATCCTTTCTGATACGGACCTCTCCTGTAAGGTACACTGGGCATTTGGCAGGATCAGAGACTCAGGATCCTTCTTCCATACAATTCCGACCGGTTCCTCTGGTTCTATTTTTCAGCATCTCTGTGCCTCCATAGGCCTTCTTAATTAAAGCCGGAACTCTTAAAGCTCTACTAGTCTTTGACCCTGTTTTCATAACACAATCAGCCAGCCTTCCAACATATGAGCATTTGTTCCAATCAACAAAGGGACACCATCATACAGTCCGTGGAGGACACACTAAGGCTAGGGTCTCTACTTGTTCGGCCACTCCAGCCACGGAGGTGGGGAAAGACAGCCAAATTCGGATATACCTGGAATAGGGTAGGCCTTCTCACTTAACCCCCATACATGCAGTCCTTCTAATGGTTGTAACGTGTACGTCTGACAAATGCTTTGATACCAATCTTGGAACATAATTTCACTCTGGGGCTTACTGTTAATACAGCTCTTGTGACACTCCATTCACCTTTACAGTGGCTCCATGGAGGACCCACTATTCTGGACCAGTCTGGAGAGGCGGTAGTGGGGCCTGGGCAACTGACCTCTGCCACAAAAGGCGTGAATTAGCATTTTTGGTGCCCTCACTGGGATCATGTCGTACCTCTTAACCACTGATTTGTTCTCCAAGCTCTCCCTCAGTGGCCTATATGCAACTTTGTCAGTGTCTTTGGGGACTGGCATTCCCTTTCATGTGCCCATCTTTCCCACAATTATAGCAAACATACTTTCTGGAGTTTGAGCTGGCCGAGGTGCCACACTGGGAGCCAGGCGGGGGGTATTACTAACTGGAAACCTGGGTGCCATCTCTGTCTGCTGCGTAGGTAAGCATTTGGAGACATCTCATCAGTTTCTCCACTTCCATGGTCAAGGAATTGAGTTTGAAGCTGTTATCAGTAGGAGATACATGGTGGGTACCTCCACCCCCATAGCAGACAGGCTTGGATAGCAGGTCAGGGGCCCTGCATCTGCGGCATGCGGGCCTCTTTAAGCAAAGGGACTGTTTTTGAATTCCTCGGATCTCTCTCTGGACAGTTCGCCCCATTGTGGTATAGCCTTTTCTGCCAGAGCACTCATTTACTGCCAACCTCTGCCCCTGAACTTCACTTGATGGTCACCTTCAGTCACTGGTCTAGCAGCTGCTATCGGTGCAGGTCCTCCCGAGGTCGTCTTTTCTCAACTCCTCAATTTCTCTTATTAACTCATCATAGGAGGTGATTCCGTTGATCTGCCAGGCGAACTGAAGCAACAGTGGTTCTGAGGGCTGGGGCAGACTTAAGGATCCTGTCCAGCCTGGTTCGGTCCAGTTCAATCGCTGGCAAACTGCCTTTTCTGAGGCATTCTTGCAACAATTTTTCTGAGCCGAGATACATACACAGACAACAACTCCCTTGGTACTGTTGTGCATCTCTTACTCCACCATAGGTCCTCATCAGAATCTGGGCTCCCACACCTTCCTCCAGGGCCTCAAGATAGGCCTGTGCAGTCACTTGAGGTTATCAGTCCGTTTAGCACGAATGGTAGCCAGGGCAGGACCTCGGAGGCTCTCACTAACCTCTTCGCTTCGGCTTCCGATGTATTGCCATTCTAGCACTTGGGGGCAACATAGTCTATCCAGTCTCCTAGTCATCCTCCCTGGGGGGTGGGAGGGAGCTAGATCCTCAACCTTCTGGTAAGAGTCGACTAATGGCAGGTGTGTAGAAATAGGAGTCTGCATTGGTTCAGCCACCACACGGGTGCCTGAGTGGGGAGAGAGGTTGGAGGGACATCCCCAGGTGGCAGAATAGTTTCTTCAAGTCTCACAGCTTCCTTCCCAGCAACCATTTAGCAAATTCTCTCAAAAGTTTTCAGATAGTGGTGGGGGCTCATTCCCCCGGTTCATTGTCCTTAGTTATCACTCTCCAGTTAAAGTGGCCTCTGGGGTAATGGTCTGTGGCACCCTTGGGAGCTATTCCATGATCCTTAAACTCTACTAGCCAGGAAAGTGTGGGTGAGCAGATTAGTACGCCACCACCACCACAGGGGAAGTTTGTTAAACCTTCCACCTTTTGGTGTACTCCTTTCACAGGTCGTCATCTGATACCCAGGATGTCCAGGATAGCATAGCATTTTGGGGGTCGATCCTCCCAGTATACTCCACTCCACCAGCCGGTTGCACAGCCACTTCTGTCGGGTACCCATTTTTTCTTAACAGTGTACTGTAGTCATGGCCTACCAGAGGATTCACAATCTCAGCTGTGGTGAGCTCCAAGACAACCTCAGATGGCGCTATCCCAGGGGCTACTACCCCTGCCTGATTTGCCACTAACAGGTTGAGGGGCCTGGATCATGCCGTGGGTGCCTCCACCGAGAGGTCAGGGTTTGCAATAGTTAAACTAACTTGGTCACAGCCCTGGGACACTGCAACCACCCTTTTCTTCCCACTAGTGGCCCACATAATATATCAGAATTACCTTCATAGTATACATACCCCTTGTGGACTGTCTCCACTGGGACCTCCTGTGAAATAAGACAGTGCAACAATCACAGTACAGCTAACATAGACAACCTTCAGGTATAACTTTGCTGAAACAAGTAGCCTGATTATTTAGGGGATGTCACAAGGACAGGGGGAAACTGTAATTAGCTTATCACCTAACGCCTATGGGTTCTGTGCACAGGCCTATCCCCATCGTCACTGTCCCTGGTACCAAGTTCTAGTGGCTGGTCCAAATCGTGGTAGCTGGTAGGGGCCCTTTCACACAGAGAAAAGGAAAATTAAACAGTCAGCAGTACAGTAATTCCATTTGATTTATTGGGGTAATTCAACAGGAGTCAATTCCAGAATTAGTACCACCCTCCAAATAAGATATTAGGTCCTCAATATCACAGGCCACTCTTGAGCTCCAAGAGCCTCACACATTTATATGGTAAAAAGAAGTACTATACCAGGCAGGCTGCTTTATCCCGATCGCACTACTGCACACACCTGGAGAACACAGCAGATTCAGTTCTGGACAGACCCCGAGGCAATTCACTTCTCCAGCCTTCTATGGGGTGAGCCTGGTTTCTCTAGGATCCTGATTCTTTTCACATGACGGATTCAGTCCTACTGCAGTTATCAGTCTGCAGACTGGGAACCTGGGCCCACATGTTTTTTGGACTAAAACTGTGCAATCAGCGGAGCCAGGGTTTTTCCCTCTACTACCAGATCTAAACTGAAACCCAACAGACAAAACTGGCACCTCCTTGAGTTCCTCCTAGTTCTGACTGACTGTTGTCACCAACAGACTGCTGCTGTTGGTCCAAAAGGCGCCGAAGTTCAAAATTCACATCTCCCAGAGCTTTCGCCTGTCATCACAATCCTCTTGTGGCTGGCCCAGATTATAACTAGTGGGGAGGAAAAAGAAAACAGGGGTCCAGGACCTACTAGTGGGGAGGAAACAGGGGGGGCAGAGGGGCCAGGATCTGAAATATATAGACTGGAAGGGAGAGAGGTGTAGATGAGCAGAGAGTCTGCGGGATAGAGCAGGGAGAAAGCAGGACTAGGAAGGTATCTAGAGAGGGAACACAGGACCCCTAGTGGCGAGCAGGTATAGCCTGCAAATGGGAAAGTGGGGACTAAAAAAAAAAAAAAATTGAAGGAGGAAGTGATGTCATAGAGCAGCGACTATATAGGAAAAGACGACCCAGGGTAGGTGGGTGAAGGGTAAGGGGCAGTTCTATCGACGCAGCATGTCGATGGGCTAACTCCCCACTCACAAGGGGTGCAGCTTAGAGGTACTTTAATTACCACTAACAGGCACCTGCAGTAGTCCTCGCTCTGGAGGAGCACTGTTTGCTGCTGGGCGGTCTGAAAAGGTCGCGGTGGGGCTGGAGGTGGCGAGGCCTAAATAGGGGAACAAAGGAACACATTAGGATGCAGCGGAGTTTAGGCAGCGATGACAGACTGTTCCGACACGAGAATTCCTAATACTGCGATGGTTCACTGATTTGAGTTACTTAGCAGACAAAGCAACAAAGCAACTGCTGCAGGTAGGAGTAAATTCAAGTGTATCCTGATTTGCAGTGCCAATTTCCTTGAAACAAGAACGCTTGCACAGTAGCTAAGGAGACACCCCCACTAGCGTTGGTATGTAGATAACCATAAAACCATTTAGCGACTCACAATATAATACAATCGATGGAGCTCTGGCTACAAACACAAGTTCAAATTTGCAGACACAATCACAGTATCATTATAGGAGAGAAAGAAAAAACCCTCACAAGGTGCAGCTTAGAGTACTTTAATTACCTCAATTTCTCATACTGAAGTCAACAGTTCCAGCAGCAAGATCGTTTCCATCAGAGTCAGAGAGTGGATGTTGACCCAGGATCTGTTCACAGTTGAGTGAGTGTGCGGGGTGGTGGGTGCTCAGGGGAGGTTGAGCCAGGGGGTTGGAACAGTGAGGGACCTTTCTTTTAAGGTTAAAAAGAAGACATCAAGGAAGCTTTTCTTTTTAACAGAGTATTAAAAGATGGGGTGGCGATCAACTGGGGGTGACACTAGACACCAGAGAAATATATATGAATGATGGGGATGGCAATTGGAGGGTGTGCCACTATACACCAGGAAATATATATTAATTATGGGGACAGCAGTGGTGTGTGTGTGTGTGTTGGGGCCACTAAACACCAGGGAAAAGTGGCAACCTACAGGCATGGCGATCAGAGGATGGTGGCAAATGAAAAAGGATTTCCCCTCACAAAAAGCATTGGGCTCATATGAAAAGGATTCCTTTTTGTTTCTAGCTAGCCACAAAACAAATCTACAATGTGAAAAAAAAAATCATTTCTAGGGCATTTCTCCAACAGTAAAGTGCAGAATCCAGCTAACATGGTCCCGATAAGCAAGATACATGTGTTGGTTGCTCTCCAGAATGTCATTTTGTGGCTTTTGAAATTTTATTTTGTAGGCAAAAATGGAAAAGAGATGGGGCAAACAAAAGGATTTTCCCTTACGAAAAAGGATGACATCAATATGAAAAAGGATTGTTTTTATGTTGATTGCACACATGTGCAAGAAACATATTGCGACAGGTTGCCAGAAGCAGGTTGTGAGGCACAGCACTGTTGTGGCTAATGCCCCACAGCCTTTAAAGGCTTGGCCCACTTTCCCCAATGGTGTGGCACCTGCTGCTGACACTAGTTCAGCCAGCGAGCCGTGAGCCTGAGAAGTTTTAGCCGCTGCAAGCAGGGGTCACTGGCCATTGCAGCATCATCCACTGCAATGAGGAGCGACCGCTGCAGGGCTCCTTGCATTCCACGCCTGTTTGCTGAGGGGTGCCCAATCCGCCTCAGCATCATGTCCCTCCCTGTTTTTGCCGACGGGGTGCCCAATCCCCATCGGCATGTTCCCACCCTGCAAGTTATTTGTGCCGAGGTGCCCAATCCCCTCTGCTCATGAAACCCCCCCATACCAGTATGTGCCAACGGGGGTGCCTAATCCCCGCCAGCATAATGTCAACCCCCCACACTTTTGTTGTGTGCTGACGGGTGCCCAATCCCCGTCGGCATGATGTGGCCCCTTTTGTTGTGTGTCGACGGGGTGCCCAATCTCCCATCGGCTACAGCTGGCCCCCAAAAAGGGTCCATTGGCATGCTGGGAGCCCACTCCAGTGTGTCACATCCCTGGAAAAAAACGTCCCACAATGTTTTTTATTTTTTCCCTGTGGAAAGGAACGGTCCCTCACCGGTCTCCCTGCCCCTCCCGCAAACCGCGCCCACCCACTGTGCACTCTGCCTCTCCATACCACCCCACACTTACCTCCGGAGTCCGCAGGACGATCTTCGTGGACTGGGAACACGCCTGCATTCTTCAAAGGCGACGGCGAACTGAGGAAATGACAGTAAGCTGTATAATGGAATAAATAGTTTCATTTTCAACTTTGATGCATATCTCAGTCATTTTTGAATTTTGGCACCACATTTTCAACATGGGGTTTCTAGAACCTCTACTCATGAATTCCGCCACTGTCATGGCGCTAATCGCCCTGAAAGGTGATTTCGCAGTAACTGCATGGAATTACCTTTGGGACTGAGTTATGAAATGACAGTGCCAGTGTTCATGAGGTGGGCTCTCAAAAAGCCTATGTTGCAAATTTGGTGGAAAAATCCAAAATGACTGTTTTACGAGCGCGGCGCGGCGCAGTTGCTATGCACGCCCGTACCTTTGGCGATTAGCAATATTTTCACGCCAGATTTTAACATTGGCCTTTTCCATACCTCCTTGAACAGTATGGCTGTCATTTTTCACATGCTGGCCAAATGTGTTTTCGCATTTCGACGCAGAATAGCGATCGCTGAGGGAAATCAGTGTTCTGGACAGATTATGAAATGACAGTGACACTGTTCATGAGCAGAGGTCCTAAATGCCTATGTTGAAAATTTGGTGCCGATACCCATAAATGACTGTGTTACAAGCTGCAGCATTGCACAGTTTGCACGCACGGTCAGAAGTTCGCGAATGTGTAATATTTTCACCCAGATTTTCAACATTGCCATTGTTCTGCACCTCCTTATGAACAGTACTGCTGTCATTTCCAGTGCAGAACAGTGCGGTCGCTGTAGGGAAATCCGTGTTGGGACATTATAGAAATGACAGTGACACTGTTCATTAGCAGAGGTCATAAAATGCCTATGTGGAAAATTTGGTGATGAAAGTCCATAAAATGAGTGTGCTACGAGCAGCGTGCAGTTTCCATGCATGCTCATACCATTGCAACTTTGCAATATTTTCACTCCAGATTTTCAACATTGCCATTTTTCCACACCTCCTTATGAATAGGACAGCTGTCATTTTTCACATCCTGGCGAAATGTGTTTCGTTCTTCCAGCACACAACAGCGTGGTTGCTGAGGGAAATCAGTGTTCGGGACACATTAAGAAAATCACACTGACACTGTTCATGAGCAGAGGTGCTAAAATGCCTATGTTGAAAATTTTGTGATGAAAATCCATAAAATGACTGTGTTATGGCGTGCTTTGTGCAGTTTCCACACACCTTGTAACTCAGAAATTAGTAATATTTTCACGCCGACATTTTCAACACTGGCATTTTTCCACACCTCCTTATGAACAGTACAGCTGTCATTTTTCACATCCAGCCAAAATGTGTTTTCGCACTTCCAACGCAGAATACCACAGTCACTGTCAGAAATCATGTATTTGGGACAGATTAGGATCGAGCCAGTGAGAGAGTGTGAAGTGACCAAGCTCAGCTGAGCTCTGTCAGGACAAGCTGCGGATTTCTCTGTGGGCAGGAAAAGGCGCCAATGCAGGCAGGATCCCAGTACAAAAGGGTAGCCTGCAGCACCAGGAGACACAGAACGAGCGAGTGAGAGAGGCGGAGGAGTGAGCTCAATTGAGCTCTGTTGGCACTGCTGCAGATTTCTTTGTGGGCAGAAAAGGCAGCATTGCACGCAGGGGCCCAGTACACAAAGGGCAGCCTGCAGCAGTGGAAGAAACAGAACCAGCGACTGAGAGAGGGGAGTGAGCGAGCTCAACAGAGCTCTCATCGTGACTGCTGCGGTTTCTTTGTGGGCAGGAAAGGCAGCAACGCATGCAGGAGCCGTACAAAGGGCAGCCTGCAGCGCTGGCAGAAACTGAATAAGTGAGTGAGAGAGGGAGAAGTAAGGTCAACGGAGCTCTGTCGGGACAGCTGCTGATTTCTTTGTGAGCAGAAAAAGGTGCCAACGCAGGCAGGAGACCAGAACAAAGGGCAGCCTGCAGTGCCAGAAGAAATACAATGGCCGAGTGAGAGGGGTGGAGCGAGCTCAACGGAGCTCTATCATGACTGTTGTGCGGATTTGTTTGTGGGCAGGAAAAGGCAGCAACGCAGGCAGGAGTCCAATAAAAATACCTGCCTGCAGCGCCCGGCAGAAACGGAAAGAGCGACTGGAGAGGATGAGTGAGTGAGCTCAACAGAGCTGTCTCGGGACTGCTGCAGATTTCTTTGTGGGCAGAAAAGGCAGCAATGCACCCGGGGCCAGTACAAAAGGGCAGCCTGCAGCAGTGGGAGAAACAGAATGAGCGAGTGAGAGGGGGACTGGCAAGCTCAACGGAGCTCTATCGTGACTGCTGCAGATATCTTCGTGGGCAAAAGAAGGTGGCAAGACAGGCAGGAGCCCAGTACAAAAGGACAGCTTGGAGTGGTGGCAGAAACGGGACAAGCGAGTGAAAGTGGGGAATGAACAAGCTCAACGAAGCTCTGTCAGGACTGCTGCAGATTTCTTTGTGGGCAGAAAAGGCGCCAACAGAGCAGGAGCCCACTACAAAAGGGCAGCCTGCAGCACCAGGAGAAACAAAATGAGCGAGTGAGACAAAGGGAGGCGACCTCAATGGAGCTGTATCGTGACTGCTGCATATTTCTTTGTGGGCAGCAAAGGTGGCAATGCAGGCAGGAGCCCAGTGCAAAAGGCCAGCCAGCAGCACCGGCAGAAATAGAATGAGTGAGTAAGGGAGGGGAGTGAGCGAGTTCAATGAAGGTCTATCCTGACTGCTGTGGATTTCTTTGTGAGCAGGAAAGGTGGCAACGCAGGCAGGAGCCCAGTATAAAAGGCCAGCCTGCAGCGCCTGCAGAAGCGGAATGACCAAGTGACAGAGGGGAGTGAGCGACCTCAATGGAGCTGTGTCAGGACTGTTGCAGATCTCTTTGTGTGCAGAAAAGGTGCAATGCAGGCAGGAGCCCAGTACAAAAGGGCAGCCTGCAGCACCGGCAGAAACCGAACGAGTGGGAGGGGGGGAGTGAGCTCAACGGAGCTCTGTTGGGACTGCTGTGGATTTCTTTGTGGGCAGAAAAAGGCAGCAATGCACACACGGGCCCAGTACAAAAGGGCAGCCTGCAGCAGTGGGACAAACAGAATGAGCGAGTGAGAGAGGGGAATGAGTGAGCTCAATGGAGCTCTATCATGACAGCTGCAGATTTCTTTGTGGGCAGAAGAGGTGGCAACACAGGCGAGCCTAGTACAAAGGGCAGCCTGCAGCGCTGGCAGAAACAGAATGAGTGAGTGAGAGATGGGAGGAGCGAGCTCAACGGAGCTCTGTTGGGACTGCTGCAGATTTCTTTGTGGGCAGAAAAAGGCACCAACAGAGGCAGGAGCCAGCTACAAAATGGCAGCCTGCAGCGCCAGGAGAAACAGAATGACCGAGTGAGACAGGGGGAGTGGCGGCCTGGCAGAGCTCTATCCATGACTGCTGCGGTTTCTTTGTGGGCAGAAAAGCGGCAATGCAGGCAGGAGCCCAGTGCAAAAGGCCAGCCAGCAACACCGCAGAAATGGAACATGCGAGTGAGAGAGGGGTCACTGTCAAAATCACGCATCTGTAATAGCGTGGCCCTTTAAAGTGTGGCTGAAATGGCTTATGCCACAATAGCATCAATCTTTTTAGCATTTCCATGCAGTATGGCTGGCGACATGTTTCTTGTTACTACATCCCACTGCTAATGGGTCTCTTGCAGGTTTTTTTTACTTTGCTAACACTTTAT
Source organism: Neoceratodus forsteri (assembly GCA_016271365.2). NCBI lineage: Eukaryota > Metazoa > Chordata > Ceratodontiformes > Ceratodontidae > Neoceratodus > Neoceratodus forsteri. Next base: position 786,110,356 of record CM028133.1, read on the forward strand.
TTAAATAAGTGGGCTTTCTTTTTAAGATGGAGCTAACACTGAGTTGTGCAAGCTAACACTGGAGCCAGGACATGCTGCTGCACATTTGTCTTTTAGGTCCTGTTGTTAGCGGGTCTCCTGCAACTATTCTAACTCTCGAACTCCAAAGTAGAAAAACGATTTTTAACTAAGCTAACACAAGAACTTGGTCTCTTTTTTTCATCCACATTTGAGGCATTGGGACAATAAAAGGATGGCACACTGTGAGTGTCAGGAAGTGTGTAGCCCATTTGCATTGTCCAGATGGACTGTGTTAAATGATTGGCAAAGCACACCACTTAGCCTTGTAAACTGTCCTTCTGTGTTTTCAACATGTGGTAACTATAGGTGGAACCTGGGATACAGAAGAACATTAGCAGAGAAGCAGCTGGTTAGTGCTGCGGTATTTATTGTCCCCAAATCGAAGAAAGAAAGACAAGCAGACACTTAATAAGTAACTGTTTGATTTGTAGGCTCTAAATTAAAATACCCTGCTTTCTCTTAACACTCTGAATATTAGCTCTAACTACACAGTTAAGCGGTCATTGATCGCGACAAAACAGCTCACGCTATTGATGTTTTCGTGGTTAGGGATGCGCTAATGTTTACCGTGCTATTAGTGTTGCGTGATTTTAACTGGATCCTGTGAGAGAGGGGCGTGAGCGAGCTCAATGGAGTTAATGGGACTGCTGCAGATTTCTTTGTTGGCAGAATAAGCTGCCAATGCAGGCAGGAGCCCAGTACAAAAGGACAGCCTGCATCAGTGGGAGACATAGAATGAGCGAGTGAGGGAGGGAGTGCGTGAGTTCAGTGGAGCTCTGTTGGGACTGCTGTGGATTTCTTTGTGGGCAGAAAAGGCAGCAATGCCCGGTGGCCCAGTACAAAGGGAAGCCTGCAGCGCAGGAGAAACAGAATGAGAGAGTGAGAGAGGGGAGTGAGCGAGCTCCATGGAGCTCTATTGTGACTGCTGCAGATTTCTTGGTGGGCAGAAAAGGCAGCAATGCAGGCAGGAGCCCAGTACAAAGGCCAGCCTGCAGCCCAGCAGAAACAGAGTGAGCGAAATGACAGAGGGGAGGAGCAAGCTCAATGGACCTGTGTCGGGACTAATGCAGATTTTTGTGGGCAGAAAAGCCACCAACAGAGGCAGGAGCCCAGTACAAAGGCCAGCCTGCAGCTCCAGGAGAAACAGAATGAGAGAGAGAGAGGGAGTGACCCACCTCCAAGGAGCTCTGTTGGGCCAGCTGCGGATTTCTTTTGTGGACAGAAAAGGGTGCCAATGCAGGCAGGAGCCCAGTACAAAAGGGTAGCCTGCAGCACCGGAGAAACAGAACGAGCGAAGTGATAGAGGGCCAGTGAGCGAGCTCAACGGACCAACGCTATCAACATTCGGCATTGACAAATGCTTGTTTTGTTTTTACACAGCTTTTTAAAGTGTTTGCTGAGCAAGCGCAGAACCAATTTTCAGAATTTCAAAATTAAATAACATTGGAACGGAGTAATATTTTTTCACCAAACAAGCAAAAGCACATCTGTGGGCTAGACACTTTCTACCCTGAGAATGTCAAACAAAAACTCCAAACCATCTGGACGCTTAGCGAACTTGACAGAAAACCCAGCAAAATCAATGGGGAACACACCCAAAATGTACTTTTGTACTATCGAGAACTCAGAATCTGCACATCTGACTAGTACGAAACTTGGCACATCCACAGATCTACAACATGAGACCGCATATGCAAAATGTCATGCAATCCATTGAATAGTGGGTTTAATATTAAACTGCCTTTTCAACCCTAACTATAGTAGCACTACTGCACCCCTATAATATTATATTATATAGTTAAGGCTGAGAAGGAGTTCCTATGTTAAACCTCAGATTTTACTTTTAATAACTTTGAAACCATTTAACAGATTTGTACGAAATGTTGCATGCTTGGTTTCTGGGGTAGATCTCTTGATGTGCCAAGTTTTGTTCTGGTCGGATGTGCGGATTCTGCAATCCTGATAGTGAAAAACCTTACAATTCACCACTTTTGCTGTTTTATTCTCATCACCCTGCACAGAGATGCCGTTGAATTTTGGTCTGAAATTTTTTTGGAAGGCTGGGCCTGTGGTTTAATGGACAAGTAGCCAGCCTCCCACTTCCTGACCTATATAAGCAGTTCCTCTCAGCCTCCTTCTAAAGCACTTTTTCTTTGTTGGCTGGAGGCTCTGTCCTCTGCAGCTAGCTGGGGCCTCCCCACACCTTGCTGCTTCTGTTTGTCTCTGCTGGACTTCTGTGTTTGTTCTCCTGCATCTAGTTTGTATTTTGCCTCCAGCTGTGTGATTCTTTCTGTCGTTTGTTCCATTTTTCTGTGTTTGTGTGTCTTTGGTTTTGCCTTTTGGGGCTTTGTCTCTAAGCTCCTAGCATATTGCTAATCCAGAGCTAATGCTACTTGCTCTCAGTTACTTACAATGCTACTGCAATCATTATCTATGTGTTTAACTAAAACCACATAGCTGCTCTACATGCTACACACTTAATTGTTTCACACTGATTCAGGCTCACTCTGAACCTAGCTATGCAGCTCAATTATGCTTTCTCAGCTCATTCTACCTACCTCATTGCTGCAGTTTCATTGCACTACCTGGTGATAGCTGCTTTCAGAGCATTGCGCCTCCTCCATTCTATGTTTATCAAATTGTACAACTCATAATTACTCAGTACAGATGCTGCTTTCTATGTTTGTACACTGGTATTATACTCTGAGGTCAGCTAAGCTACTACTGATGCTGTAAACTAGTTTCAATATTTGCATGTGGGTCTCAGTGCCTTCCATCACTTTCTTGTTTTTCCCTCTGTTGGGGACTTGGAGGTGTTGGGGAGTTGGTGACCTTGTGTGGCTCCTTACTTTATGTTCTAAATCTTGCCTCTGCTGCCGAAAATCCTCTGAGTATTTGTCACCTTTACTGGCTTTCTTGCATGCCTGGCTGGCTTGCCCCACTATTCATACTGCTGCTCCTCTGACCTATGTGCAGGTCCAACTATTGCTACTCTGTTTTGCAGACCTCGTGCAGGTCCAACTATTGCTATTCTGCCTTGCTGACCTATGTGCAGGTCCACTCTTTGCTTACACAATCATTGCTTAATACTCAACTTCACTACTACCATCTGACCTACATGAGGTCCCAGCACTCTATACTCATTCAGTTCCTCTTCAATTTGGGCACACCAGCCATGCCATTCTGGTGCAGGGCCTCCTGCAGCTGACGGTCTTGCACTACATTTCTAAGTCCGCATCTTGAGCATGCCTGACTCGGGTGGGGTCCTTCTCACCTGGCTCATAGCTGGGAATGTCCTCACTCTGGGCTTGGCTTTAGCTTTTTGAGACTTTACAGCAGCTCCTGGTGTAGAATTTAAGATTAGCTTTGAAGGGTGGTTACAGCTATCTCCTTTGGCTGTAGTATTCTGCTAGCAAGGTACCTTCACCACATTCTCCCTCGACTGCCTCTAGTTCACCTGGTTTGTTTTAGGGTGTGTAGGCCAGGTGAGTGCCTCAGCAGTCATTGCTCTCATCCTCCTGCCTTGGTTGCCCCGATGCTGCAGAACACTCTCACAACCTTCCACGACGTTCCCATTAGAGGGACTGGCGAGAGCTTTCCTCTAAATTGTATGTATCTTGTTCATTGGGTGTTGATGAACGCTCTTTATGATTTCCAACTTTTGTAATCCCTAGAAATTTTTCTTGTACTTTATTTCTTTTTGCCACTTGCTAACTTCCTTTTTGTCAGTCCTTTTCATCATGGTGAAAAGGAAATCAACTAGTGAAAAAGTTTCCCCTTTCATGACCAGATGGCCATGCCACTAATCCTTTTTCCCCAGCTGATTTCCTTTTTGCCATGATGAAAAGGATGGTGAAAAAGGACTTGCACTGGTGAAAAGGATTACCAGCATGGCCATCTGGTCTTGAAAAGCCTTTTTACCAGTGAATTTTCTTTTTCAGCATGATGAATAAGGATGGCAAAAGGACATCGGATGGCAAAAAGGATTGTTGGCATGGCCATCTGGTCATGAAAACAGGTTTGGGACTATCTAGTCCTGAAAAATACAGCCATCTGGTTGCCATCCCTTTATATGGATGTGTAAGTATCCTTGGTATCTAGTGGCACCCCACCCTTAATCCCCATATGTTTTTAAATAAATATATTTTTGTTTTGTATTGTTTATTTATTTTATTTGTTTTTTCTATTTTTTTAAGAATTGTGGTGTTTAGCCACTATGGTCCTATCCCTGAAGTCCAGTGGTACCACTCCCACCCTACAAATTCTTTTCTGTTTCTTCACTGGTGGTTTTGGCATCCCATCACCCTCACAGGTGTGTTTTCAGCTGAAAATGAGAAAACTGTCTCTCATTGTCTTTTTTAACCTGTAAAAAAGTCCATTGCTGATCACTCCTGCCCCCCACCAGACCACCCACTGTTCACCCACCTCCCACACACCCTTGACACCCCATAGACCGTCACTCACCTGCAGAGGTCTCAGGTTTGAGATCCGCTCTCCTGATCAAAGATGTCTTGCTGCTGCAACCGCAACTGCAGCATAAGAAACTAAAGGTAAATGCACTTCAATGTATTTCAATGGGAGTTTAAAACTTGTATGCATAACTCAGCCATTTTAAGGTTTTGACCCCAAGTTTTCAACATTGACTTTTGGGGACACCACCTGATGAACACTATGACTAGGCAACTCCTGTCAGAAAGGTGATTTCATGGTCGGTTGGTGAAATCACCTTTCGGTGGGATTTGTGTAACCACAGTAATATTGTTCATGAGGTGGGGTCAGAAGAAGGCTATGTTGAAAATATGAGGTCAAAATTTCAAAAATGGCCATGTTATGACCATTCCTGCAATCTCGCTATGCACGCCGTAACTTTGGAGATTTTCAAAATTTTCACCTCATATTTTCAACATAGGCTTCTTATTACACACCTCATATATGCCATAGCTGCCATTTTTCAAATCCTAGCCAAAATGTGTTTTCAAACCTGTGGCACAGAATGGAGTTGCAGTTCGCAGAAGGCAGAATTATGTTTTGCAAGGATTTTAACATTTTCTGTACTGGGTATGAGGTCATAAAGTCTATATTGAAAATTTGGGGTGAAAATTAATAAAATGGCACAGTTATGACTATTTGTTGCAATTTCACTATGCATGCTTATAACTTTGTGAATTTTAAGTATTTTGAGCCAAATTTTCAACATAGCCTTTTTATTATACCACTTCATGTATGTCACAGCTGTCATTTTCAAATCCTGTCCAAAATGTGTTTTTGTACCTGTGGTGCAGATTGGCATTGAGCTTGTGTGGATTTATGTTTGGCGGGTATTTAAAATTTTCAAACACCGGGTACATGAGGTGGGGGTAATACATGGCTATGGTGACAATTTGGTGACTGGTATCCTATAACTGGAGCGCAGGGGCTGTAGGCCCTGTGCTTCACAACTAATTTTTATACACTTCTATGTGGGGATGGGAGCCCTGCAATCTCACAGGCAAATAAGGTTATGGTTATACTATCTGAAACTTAAGAAATAAATTTGCAAAAAGCTTCATCAATGCATCAGCTAGGGTGAAACTGACAAAGTAGGGAAATGTGGTGTTAAGGTTTCAACCCTAACACCCATTCCCCACCCTCATTCCCACCCTGCACAGACCCACAGATGGGGTGGGAATCTGTCTTAGTGACATCAACCCTAATACTCACCCCATTCTCCTATGCTGTACCCATGTCATCTTATTTTCTAATGGAATGGGGTGAGCACTATAGTTGATGGCCCCATGACAGGCATCCCACCTGTGGGTCTGTGCAGGGTGAGGAATGGAGTTGGAAACCCTAACACCACTTTTCCCTACTTTTGTCAGTTTAACCTTAATTGATGCATTAACAACATTTTTGCAATATATTATATTATATTATATTATATTATATTATATTATATTATATTATATATATATTTTTTCCCCAATTGTTTAGCCAGGTGAGACACTAGCTGAAAGCTTTACAGGTGCGACCTGCGAGAACAGGAGTTAAGTGACTTGCTCAGGGTCACACAGTATGCAAGTGAGGCTGTGGGATTCAAACCCAGGTCTCAGATTTGCAGCACAGAGCCTTAAACTACTGCGATATACTGCCTCCAGCATATATATCTAAAATGTATTATAGGCATGGTTGTGCCCTATAGTTAGGGTTGAGTAGTCTGTTTAATGTTAAACCTTAAATGTTGCACTTTAATAACTTTGCAACAGTCAGTGGATTTGCAAAAACATTGGTATACACTATCAGGTTGAGTAGATCTGTTGACATGGCAAGTTTCATTCCAGTCGGATGTGCAGATTCTGAAATAGTGTAAAAAGTAAAAGTCACCACTTTTTGCAGTTTTTCCTCATCGACTTGCACCCAGATGATGTGGAATTTCGTGTGATTTTTTTGGTGAGAAAGAACTTGGGTAACAAACTGCCAGTGTTTGTTTGGTGCAAAAATATTACCCTGTTGCAAAGTTATTCAGTTTCCATAATTTTCTATGTGAAGTTCATTTATCAGGATAGGCGTAAAACATTCGACAAAGTTTGATTTCTGAAAAGGCTTCATTCTCACAAGATCCATTCCTTTTCATGAGAATAAAATCCTTTTCGTGAGAAAAAATTCCTTTTCTGAGCATGCCATCTTGTTTTTCTTCCACAAACTAGAAAAGGTGGAAACCTTGGAAAATACATAAAACTGCTGAGATTTTTAAAAACAAACATCAGAAAGCTAGCTAAGTGGGACCCATTTAGCTAGATTCCACAGTATTTGTTACAAATGGTAATAACCCATAAATGTCTTTCTGGGCACCCAAAATCCCAGGTGCCCAGCTTAGCGAGAGGAGGCTTCCCTGTGTTCTCTGTATGAGAACACCAAGAATCTTGACTTCTGCAGCCACAGCTAAAGTCCCTGCTGATTGCAGTGTTAGCTGTGAGCTGTCTTTTCCCTGGTGTCTAGTGGCATTGCCCCACCCACTGATCTCTGCCCCTGGTGGCACTCCCACCACCAGTCACTGTCCCTGGTGTCTAGGGCACCCCTGCCCATGGATCACTGTCCCTGGTGTTTAGTGGCATCCCCACCACCAGTCCCTGTCCCTGGTGTCTAGTGGCACTTCCACCTGCTGATCACTATCCCTGGTGTCTAGCAGCACACTCCACCTGCTGATCACTGTCCTTGGTGTCTAGTGGCACCCCACCCTCTGATCGCTGTACCCTAAGTGTTATTTTAGTCCCTCTCACCTGCTATTTTATTTATAGTGCCATCATTGGGTGGCCCAGTCCCCATGTAGGAATTACAAGCACCCACCAGCAGTGTTGGACACTGGGAGCCCACCCCAGTGTCCCAAAATATTTGTTTTCTTACTTTTACATGCAAAAGAAAACAGTCCCGCATCTTTTTTAAACCTGAAAAAGAAAATGGTCCTTCGTTGTCCCCACCATCCCCCTCCCCATCCTGACCTCCCACTGAACACCCACCACTCCACACCCTTCTTACCTTATTCTTACCACTGGAGGTTGTAGGCTGTCATCTTATGTGGACGAGACATGTCTGCACTCTTCAAAGGTAAACCATGAACTGAGGAATAAAGGTAAGTGCCATATAATGTATTTCAATGGCGTTTTGAACTTATGTTCATAACTTTGCCATTTTTGACATTTTTTTCACCAAATTTCAACATGGCCTTTTTGAAATCCTTCTTCCTGAACAGTGCAACTGTCGTTTTATTAATCTGGCCTGGAAGGTGATTTCGTGGTTGCTGCCTGAAATCATTTTTGGGACTGATTAATGAAATTTCACTGCCATTGTTCATGAAGTGGAACCCAAAATGGGCATATTGAAAATCTGGTGAAAAAATTCAAAATGGCAAATTATCTTCGTTTCATTGAAAATTTTCTACATCGTGCATAACTTTGGTATTTTCAATATTTTGAGTTCAAATTTTCAGTGTCGCCATTTTTCACACCACCTCATGAACAGTACAGCTGTCATTTTCAGATCGTGTCTGAAACATGTTTTCACACCTGTGTCATGGAATGGTGCTCTGGCATGGATTTGAAAATTTGCACCTATGGGGTTTTATGAGGTAGGGTCATAAGAAGACTATGTTAAAAATTTGAGATCAAAATATTAAAATATGCCAAAGTTATGACCATTCCTTGTAATTTTGCTACACCCACTCGTAACTTCAGAAATGTTAAATATTTTACCACAGATTTTCAACTTAGCCTTATTATTACCCCACCTCATATGCGTCACAGCTATCATTTTTCAAATCCTGGCCAAAATGTGTTTTCGCACCTGTGGTGCAGAATGGCATTACAGTTGCTCAGAGTGCGTTTGTTGAGATTCAAACATTTTCTGTACTGGGTACATGAGGTGGGGTAATAAGATGGCTATGCTGACAATTTGGTCACTGTTGTCCTATAAATGGAAGTGCAGGGCCTGGAGTGCCCTTTGCTTCCACAGCTACATACATATACACATCTATGGAAGGGTAGGAGCCAGGGTCTGAAAGACTATGTGCTCCTACAGTAAATAAGGATACTATTATACTATCTCCAAAAGTAAGTAAAAATTGCAGAAAACTTTATTAATGCTCCAGTTAAGGTCAATGCGATAAAAGTTGGGAAATGAGGCATTAGGGTTTCCTAACACCCCACCCTCCCAAAACAGGCAGGAGAGCAGGTGTGGGGTGTACTTTGGGCTTTTAAGCTAATGCTCACTCCATTCTCAGAGTCTCCACCTCTAGCCTATTTACAGATGGAATGGGGTGATTGTTAAGCTTGAGAGACCCAAGGTCAAACCCCACACTTGCTCTCCTGCCTGGTTTGGGAGGGTGGGGTGTTAGGAAACTCTACCCAGCTTTTGTTGCTTTGACCTTAACCGGAGCATTAATGAAGTTTTTGCAACTCTATATGTATATATGTATGTGTGTGTATATATATATATATATATTATATAATAGGGTTGGGAGCTTCTAGAGTGTGATAAATGGATATATCTTCACTGGAGTATGATAAATGAGGATGACATCAGCACAGTGATAATAAATATAGGATAAATATGGGGTGCAGTGTGTTGCAAAATTTAACACACCGGAGTTGTTGGATGGCACATAGGCCGATGAAGCCTGAGGGGTTTGTCTAATCCAACAACGAGGGTGTGTGAAATTCGAGTTAACACACTGCACCCCATATATTGTTGTATGTAATTGAGGTTCAGTTTTTTCATTCGCTTTCAAGTGCTGTAGCATTTTGAACTGCAGAGGAAAGAGTAGGCTTGAAACGGAGATTACTTAGGATGGTGGTAAAAGTGTTTACTGTGGCAATGTACAGTTCTACAGAAAATGTTATATTTAGGCAATAAAGTGCTGTGTGGTGGCTTTACTGTTTTAAGAATATCTTCGTGAGAGTTGTCTGAGTCCTTGATAACTTGGATTCTTCGTTATTTCTGTGGGTGTTGCTTTGATTAGGGGATATTAACTTTACTGGGTATGGAAAATGCAGGCGATCCCAAACATAGCCTGCATGTTACCGAAGCCATTTCATCGTGTTGCCGGGTACTGAGCTGTGGAAACCTCTCTGGCTGTGGTTGAGCAGCTTTGGATTTATTTTTTGTCATGAAATGCAGCGAAAGGGTAGAAGATTTAATACAGAGGAAACACGATTGAGGTGAGTGACTGAGGGAGAAACGAACATTGGGAGGCTCGAGCTGTGTTGTGTCTGGAGAGCTTTGTATGGATAGGCTCACGCTGACTTTCTGTTTCTAGTGCTTTAGGATTGGAAGAAGCCGCATGAATGCGTAACACCTACTCATGTGTTACGGTATTTAACACACGGCTTTCCATTGAAAAACGAGAACCCAGTAATTATATGCCATTTATCCATACTGTGCTGATGTCACCACTCACTCACCACAACCTGCATTCTAAATGAAACTGCTTTACAAAACAGTTTCTCTTCTCACTGAGTCCTGCAAGTTACTCAATTACCATTGCAAAGTATACTCACCTAAGCTATAGTGTTTCTAAGACTCCCAGCCCATTCAGAAAAACTTCCACACCTCACATCACACACAGAAAGAGCAGAAAGCACACAGAAACAGAAAAAGGACACAGAAAAATATGTCTAAAGCTTCCACCTTTTCATATATATATATATATATATAGATATATATAATGCCAGTGAGGATAAATTCTGGCAGATAACCATATTTCAAGGTGGTCTGATGTACAGTGAGGATATTGCATTTATCCTCACTGTAGGTCATTTATCCACACAGTAGGTACCCCAGAGGCACTAACTGTGCTTAACAAATGAGAGGCTCAAACTGCACAGAAGCACAGCTCACTTTCACAGACAGCTCCCAGTTCACCAACGCATTAGCTTCAGCTCAGAACCTCCAGGTTGTGAAAAGGCATTCACACTGAGAGGTTCACTCTATTTGATTTATCTTTTCCTTTACCTTTCACTGATTCAAAAAAAAAGTTAGAGCTTTCAAATCTATACACCAGCACCCTCTCCCTTCAGAGTCCCGACAGCCGACTGCCTACCTCCAACCAGCTTACAGTACCTTTCCAAGGTGGCCACTATGTCCTCCACACCACACAAATGAGAAGAATCAACCAGTTCTCCAAAGTCCGTTTCCTCACTGCGTGGTACTGCTGCAAGCGGAATTGACCAGATACCTTCTAAATAGCACCATCAGTCAGATAACAGGATTCCTGCATATTTAATTACAAACATAAATTCAAATAAAAACATAACCATGAAAGGCCAACATGCCACCCTTGTTAAGCAAAGTTGAGCTGCTGCCATGTTTTTAAAAATGCAAAACCTGCCCACACAAATGGCAGCCAGTGAGATGACACGCTGCCAACTGCCAGCCAGTGAGATGACACGCTGCCAACAAAAGCTTGTAGTGACCCTACTAACCATGTCCCTACCTACTGTACACAGCAGAAACACTGGGAGGAAATCTATCTGATTTATATATAAATCTTTTAAAACAACACAAAAATGGACATTACATAAATTGAATATGCCATGGCGGAACTGCAAATATCAGTGATATTTCCCCTTGTACGGTTTGGCCTCAGTTACGCCACTCATGAGGTCATAAGGTCAAACAGCACTCGATGGAAATATCACTGATATTTCTATCCCGCCATTGCATATCCTATATTTATGCAATAAGCTGGACATAAATCCTATGTGATAAATATGAGCTACTATGAGATAAATACAACATTTAACATTTATACACATAGTAGATGCATCATCACAGATTTATATATATTTATTGAAATAGTTTCACCAGGAAAGGCACACTGAGCAACAAGATGCTGCGTCTCGGTGCGACCTGGGGGTACAAGGGGGTTGGATAACACGCAGGTTATCAACTGAGCAAATAACAGAAGCAAATAGCAGCATATGGATACAATTGCAATTATTCTAAAAGCAACAACTCATGGAGTACATTGAATATTGTGTGGAGCATATAACAATAGCAGCAATACAAGGGACAATTTTGCACACAGTAATATGCAGGTATAAGCAACAGGAGGCGTAGAACACATGATGGTGTAGGACAAAAGGCACAGGACAAAAGTGCATAGGTTGGGGCTATATGACAGCATTTGTAGCAAGCTAAGGCCGCTGGTTGGGCAGTGGGGATGGGAGCAATTGGTGCATGGCGAATCAGGTACAGGAGCAATTAGTGGTGAGGAAGTTAGCTAGGGTGATAGAAAGAGAGTGGGCAGAGGAGGAATGCTGAATTTGAGGTGGGAGATCATTCCATAGCTTGGGTAACCGGGTGTCTGGCGGCTTGCCCGGCAGTAGTCTTCAGCCTAGGGATTGATAGTTGGCGGTAGTCACAGGATCTAAGATAATAGGTGGGGAGGGGCAGCTGAGAGGCACAGGAGAGGTAGGAAGGGATGGTGCCAAGCCATTAGGTTAGCTACATATTTAGCACAGTGTATAATCGGCGGTTTCCGAGGGCCAGTAGTTCCAGGAGCGGTAGAGGTTGCAGTGGTGGGTAGGGGTGAGGCATTGAGAGCAAAAGCAGCAGAAGGCATTAAAAGTGTGTCCAGCTTAGATAGAGTGGACTTAGGGCTGCACAGTAAACAATGTCACAGTAATCAAGGAGGAAGTATCATCTTCTGGACCAGTTCCGTCGGACGGGAGGGAGGCTACTGCGGTTCCTATTAAGTGCACTGAGCATGGGGCGTAATTTTTGAAATAGCATCGATGTGGTCTGAGAAGGACAGATGGCAGTTGAGCCATACCCCAAGTAGTGGAATGAGGAGAAATCATCGAGTTTTTGACCATCCAGGGTGGAAAAGGAAAGGAATGGGAGTCTGGACAGTCATAGGTGCCAAAAGTCATCCTGACAGTTTTCTTTACATTGTAGATGTACTATGTATATCTACATAGTAGATAAGTCACAATCACTCTGGAATTCATTTAGAATGTTCAGCCTCAGTACCAGTACTAACTATATTCAAATGCAAACAACTTTAAAATGCAAGAAAGACAAGCATAGTGCTGTGAGCATGAAAGTTGTGCAGCACAAAATTTTCTACAAAATGAGTGGTATTTCATTTATAGATACCTTATAGATTGTTTTATAATTAGCAAAAAAGAAAGAAAATGCAATTTTCTGTTCACTCTTTAGACAAACATATGCAAAAAATATAAACAATCAAAAGCAAATGTCCCTGCACTGCCAGAAAGCATCCCTATTGCATAAATGAAATATACAATGGTGAGCTGTCAGATAAATGATTTATCTACACTCATGCTGATTGAACTCGGACATCTCACTCATGGCTTATGAACATATGAAATTTGCCAGCAGATAAAGGCCTAGAGGTCTATCAAGTTTGCTCAAATTGTAGCTAGCACCCTTATTCTGCAGCTGCTCCCCTTCCACCCTTCCCCTTCATTGGCCCTCCCCTTGTCCTGTCCTATCCCTTTTGAAGCAGTCCATTGTTCTACTGGATATCACTTCTGGGTAACGCATTCCACCCAGCCACCACTCTGTAAAAAGTGTGCCTCCATCCCTCCTGAACCTTCCTCCTCCAGTCTCATATCATGGCCCCTGTGTCCCTCCCTCTCACTTTGAACAGACCCTCTGTACCTGTCTTGCTTATTCCTTTCATGTACTTAAAGGTTTCAATCATGTCCCCCGTCCCTCCTCTCCTCCAGTGAGTACATGTTCGACTCCTCAGCCTCCTCTCATATAATAAGTCCCCAACCCCTTGATCATCTTTGTTGCCCTGCTGCACCCCTCCAGTAACTTAATGTCCCTCTTCAGATACGGGCACCAGTACTGCATGCAGTATTCCAGGTGTGGTCTAACTAATGACCTATACAGTGGCAGAATCACCTCCTCCCTCCTCGAGGATATACCCTTGCAATACAACCCAGCATTTTGTTGACCTTGCTGCTGCTTTCCTACATTGTGCCGAGTTGTTCATTGACCCTGTAATGAGCACCCCCAGATCCTTCTTCTCCTCTGTCTGGGCTAGCTGCACTCCCCAGCTGGTAACTCCTCCTTGGGTTCATCCCAAAATGCAGCACCTTGCACTTTTTGGCATTAAATCCTGTGCTGCCAGGTGTCTGACCAGGTTTCAAGCTTTGCCAGATCATCCTGCAACCTCACCATCCCCCTAGGTCATCCACCACCACTCCTACCTTGGCATCATCAGCAAACAGACTGATCTTGCTCTTGATGTTGAATGATATGTCTGCAATGAATATCCCAAACAACACTGGTCCCAACACTGAGCCCTGTGGAACACCGCTGTCACTATCTTTAGGCGTGAGAGCTCCCCACCCACCACCACCTCTCTGTTGCCTTCCTGAAGCCAGTTCCCTACCCATCTCACCAGCTTTGCACCTGCCCCTGTGCCTACTAATTTACTTCCCAGCCTTCCATGCGGCACCAAGTCGAATGCCAAACTGAAGTCAGATACAGGACATCCACTGCATGGCCCTGTCCAGTTGCCTAGTTACCCAGTCATAGAACTCCACCAGGTTGGTTTGGCAGGATCTGCCCATATAAAGCCATGCTGCCTGCTGTCATGTAGTCTTTTGGCCTCTAGGAGGGCCACCAGCCTTTCCTTCAGGATAGTCTCCATTAGCTTACCTCGATGGATGTGAGGCTCACTGGTCTGTAGTTCCCGGTTCATCACTTAGGGCCACTCTTGTGGAGGGCACCACATGAGCCATCCTCCAGTCCTGAGGTACACACCCCCAAATGTAGTGAGGCATTAAATAGGCCTGCCAAAGGTCCTGCAAGGACCTCTGCCAGTTCCTTCAGTGCCTGGGTGAATGCCCTCTGGGCCTGGCTCCTATCCACCCTCAGTGCCTTCAAACCTCCCGAACTCTGCCCTCCATGATTTCCCCATCTGTCACCCCCCTCCCGTTTCTGTCATTTCTCCTCCCTTGGGTGTCACCCCTCTTCTCTTTACTAAATACTGAGCAGAGTACTCATTCAAGTGCTTCTGCCTCATCGACCCTGCTTCCACCCAACCCCTTCCTAATCCTTACTATGTGGTCCTTACAGCTTCTTTCTCCCTGATGTACCTAAAGAAGTCCTTCTTTCCCTTTTAATGCCTTGTGCCAGCCTGAGTTCCATAGATGCCTTGGCTCCCTTACTGCCCTTGTCACCTCCTTGATTCCGTCAAGTACTCCTCCTGTCCTCCCCTCTCCCTGTTTTCTTGTACTTCCCTAAAGGCAGCTGTTTTCCTCCTTGCACTTTTCCATTACCTCCTTGCTCAACCAGCTCGGTTTCAGCCCTAGCCTTCTTGTTCTGGGCCTTGCAGCAGGTTTTGGTTGCCTCCACTATCCCCAGCTTTATGAACTCCCACCTCTGGTTAGTGTCCATACTAGATTGAATTCTGGCCAGGTACCCTTTACCACTTCCCCATCCTCCCAAAGTCAGCCTCCTGAAGTCCAGCACTCTTGTGCCAGATCCTCTCCTTCCTTGCCCATATCCAATGTGAGCTATACTGAGTGGTGGTCACTCCTGACAGCGGTTCCTCCACTGTAAGTTCTCTCACAAAGTCCCCATTTACCAGCACAAGGTCAAGGGTATTCCCTAACCTGGTTGGTTCACTGACCATTGCAGCAGGAAGCTGTCCTGGAAGGCATCAGCAGTACCTGCCCCTTCTGTTCCTGGTTGTTGGGGTACTCAGTCCACTCCTGGCATGTTGAAGTCCCCACAAACCACACTACTCTTCTTTGCAGGTCCTCCTGATCTGTCCTGCTAGTTCCCTGTCTAACTCCTCTGAGATGGCGGCCTGTGCACACTCCCATTCTAAGAATCCTATTCTTGGAATCCTGGATTTGCATCCAAATTGACTCGACTACCCTCCTCCCTTCCTCCCTTGCACACTTCAGTCCTTCCTTCACATAGTGCCACCCCTCCTTTCCCAATCACCCTGTCCCTACAAAATAACCTGTACCCTGGTACAGACAGGTCCCAATCATTGTATTGGGTGGCCCATGTTTCTGTGATGGCTGCAATGTCACCTCTCCCTCTGCCATGAGCACCTGTAACTGCAGTTTTCCTCCCAAGGCTCCTAGCATTAAGGTAACCACCTTCCACCCTCCCCATCCTGCCCTCCTTTACTAGCATCACCAATAGTACTTGCCATTTGTCCTTTGTCACTGTTATGGGGGTAAACTCATATGGTTTCCCAACCTGTGGTCTCTGCATGTTTCTTGCCCAATTGCCACCTCCGTCTCCTAGTTTAAATTCTACTACCTTCTATGTACTCTTCCATCCTCTGTTTCCAACACTTTCTTTCCCTCCTCACTCAAGTGTAGTCTGTCCTTGGCATAGAGACTACTGTCCAACCAGGTCCCTCCCCCAACAGCCCATACCCTTTAGCACAACACCAGGTTCTTAGCCATCTGTTAAATTCCTCTATTCTCAGCTTTCTTGTTGTGCTTGCCTTGGGCACTGGAAGTATCTCTGAAAAAGTTACTGATCTTCCTGCCCTCTCCATAATTGTCCTAGTTCCTCAAACCTCCTCTGGACTATATATCTACTGTCTTGTCAGCCAGGTCGTTCATCCCAAGATGTATAATTAGATGAGGCTTGTCCTACCCCTTATAGCATATTTCAGAACAGATTGTCCCACCCTTTCCACTGTCATTCCTGGCATGGCCTCCACCCAAATGTGACTATGTCTCTCCCCTTGCTACCCCACCTGACTCCTCTTCGTATTGAGTCCCCAGCACTAAGATTCCACCACTCTTACTCCCTGCTTGCTTCCATTCATCTCCTCTCTCATTTCTGGTCCTCTTCTTCCTCCTCCTCCTCCTCCTCCTTCACATTATTTCCCTTTGCCCCTGTTGCAATTCTCCCAGCAGAACTTTCCCCTGCTCTGGCTTGGTCCAGGCATTTATCAATTCTCCTCTAATTTCTCATTTCCTCCTCCACCTTCTTCCTCTCTAGCAGTGCAAAACTATTTTCTGAGAGACTCTTCACAAATGCCTGCTCCCTCTCTCTCATGGTAACCTGTTCTCTCCTTTCCACTCCATGACTTTTACCACTTCGCCTCCCTCACAAGTCCCTATCTCCTCCTTCCATTTGTCTTTGTCTCCTGACCTGGTTTCCTCAGTGGCATCTTCTTCCTGGCCTGGGCCCCTTATCCTGCTTCCTTTCTTCTGACCCTCTCACCACTGTTGGCTTAAATCGCCTCCTCAACTCCCATTCTTCCTCCCTCCAGTATTGGGCTAAACCTCCCTAGTCTGCCTTGTCTGTCTTAGTTCCTCCTGCAGACCCTCAATCTCCTTTCTCTGAGTTTCTCTATGGTTGCACACCAACATCCTCCCACACTCCAGGCAATTTTTAGAAAGATTGGTGCATCATGAGTTGTTGCAGCCTACCATCTACCCATTGCTATTGTTGCCCACCAGCCCCTCCACCCTTCCAGATGAAGGATACTAAACACTCTCAAGTCTCCCTCCCCATCAGTGCAAAACATTCTTTTCTTAATTTCCTTACTTTGTTGTAAGCGTTTAGATAGATTGAGCAACTGCTTTTTATATTCCTAACCTTCCTATCCAAACTCAAAAAGAGACTTTAAGTAGCTATTGCACAACCTTCTTCAAACTCCTACTCTCCTTTCCACAATGCAATAGCAATGCAAAGAAGTAACAATGAAAGCTCCTAGATTTGCAGTTATTCTTTCCACTGAGATAGCAGTCACCTCTTCACTTGCTGCTGTTCCTTTCTGGGTGTCTGCTTCTGGTATGACAGGTGTATGCTCTACGCCACTCGTGAGGTTACCCGAGGTCAAACAGCAGTTGTGCAGATAAATCATTTATCTGACAGCTCACCATTGTATATCCTATTTATTTATATATATATATATATATATATATATATATATATATATATAGAGAGAGAGAGATAGATATAATGGTAGTGCTACCATAGTTAGAGTTGAGGAGCCGTTTTAAGGTTAGCGGTCAAATTTGCACCTTAATAACTCTTGCTACCATTCAACAGATTTGCGGCAATTTGTATGGATGATTGGGCATGTAGATCTTGGGATCTTCCAAGTTTTGTACCGCTGGATATACGGCTGTGGAGTAATTACACCAACGAAATGTGTATGCTACATCTTTTTTTGCTAATTCTTTTGCTCACCTACAGGTCGACTAGTTTCATGTACTCAGTCCAAAAACTTCAGAGAACGTGCAGCTGTGGTCCCTAATGTGTCTTTGAAGATTTCTTGAAAAATATTAAACGGTTCAAAGTTATTCAAAAACAAGTTCCCATTATAAATCAATGGGAAAAGTTAACAAAAGTGTGAAAGTGTCGTATGCAGTTTTAGTGTCGAAATCACCCCAGTAGTGTCATGAGTCAGCCTATTTTTTTCAGTTAGTGATCACAGAAATGCATGCATTTAAATTTGGGACCTCTAGGACACAATTATTTTTGTTTTCACCTAGTCGGACCCTGAGGATGCTAGCATGTCTTTATTTTGGAGTTAACACCCAGAAATGTTTTTCAAATTTCTGGAAAAGTAGTGTCGCAGTACAAGCAGACTCATTTACACTGCAGTATTTATAAAGGTGTCACAATGAGACACTACTTTTCCATATGGCCAAAATGACAAACATCTTTTGCCTACCCTGCTGCAAAAGAACAGTTTGGTCTTTGAGCTGAAATTGAGAGAATGCAGCCAACATCTCAGCAGATGTGCCATTTGGTGGTTTGGTGAAAAATATTGCATTGCTGCACAGTTACAGTACTCTGAAGTTGCGCTTTTCCCATAGACTAACATGGTGGCATATACCGCACTTTCTGGAGTTCATATCTCAAAACGTGAGAGATAACAGATTTTTCGTCTAAGCTGTATAGCCATATGGGCTGTGAATACAAAACGGTAGCCAGGAAAATATTGATTTCGTGAAATTTAAATTTTTTTCATCGTGATGTTGCTGAGATATTACCAATTAAGTACTTCCAATGCTCATTTTAGCTTCGATCTCCATTACAATGCATACATTCTTTGTACACACTGTGTTTCTGTATGCACCTGTTTGGAAAGCATGGGTATGCGCTTTTCGTTACTGTTACAGTTACTGTTTCGCTTGCTTTATACCCCTTTGTGTTACAATCCTACGCCACCATGTGCGTTACCTTTGTGTTTCTCATTCGTGCTTGCATTACCATGTGCGCCACTGTTCAGCTTCTGTTTGTGTTGCTGTTCCTGTTACTATGTCACAATACATCACGTCGCTGCACCACTATTTCTCATCATCATTCTCAAAGAAGGAAATTAGAGAGGAAAACTCCGTTTAATGCATTAGTTAGGTTAGATTATTAGCGAGGGAAATCTGGTTGTTAGGTTGAAAGCTCCAGCCACACCTCAACAGACATTGGGTGCGCATTGGGGTTGTTGGTCCCAACTCTCACCCCATTCTCCTATACCTCTGCTTCTTCACACATGTGATGGGGTGAGAGTTGGGGCGGAGGCCAATGCGCACTCCCCGATGCCAGTTAAGAGGAGGGGCGGTCCAAGTGGGCTTTCAACCCTAACACCTAATTCTCGCTTTGTCGCATGGAACAACCTAATTAATGAATTAAACAGATTTTTTTCTCTAATATATATATATATATATATATATATGTATTATATAAAATACATGATGGGCAGGAGTGTGAAATAGAAAATAGTCTCATTCCTGCAGAGTGAGCTTGGATACTCCACGAGTGCTGAAGGTGCAGTGCTTTCACGAAAGTCCCTGGATTTTCATGAAAGCACTCCCTAGTTATATGGCACTTCGTGGAACTCCGGAACTTTCACAAGATCCGTATGTGAAAGAGCTCCCTAAAACAGTTTCTTTGCCACTTATAGCAAAAAATGATTAGGACTTATGGACTGAAATTTGCAGGGTGGCAAGCCCTTGCCTCACAGATGTGTCATTTGCTGGTTTGGTGAAAAAAGTTACACCAGTTCCAGAGTTACAACATCCAATTTGCAAATATTCCATAGAATGACATTGTGGTAGCTGTGGAACCTTTCGTAGCTATATCTCAAAAACTATTAGGAGATACGGATTTTTCTTAGGCACAATTTAGTTCACCTCCTGTACTAAGCATGCATGGAGGTGGCTAGGTCATGTATAGAACTGCAAAGGATTTTTTCAAAGTTGCTATGGTTACTGAGATATTGCCACATTTGCAGTACAAGGGTTACTTGGAATGTCTCTAGGCCTGCTATGTGTGTCTGTACTTATGGGTAGGTGCCCATGCTCCCACCTATACATACCATTTTTACTAAACTGGGAGCACCGGGCCATCCTACGCTATGCCTCTACATGCATGAGTGGGTAGGGAGTGCAGGGCCCGAGGGCCTGTGCTCCCACCCTATGGATCCAATTATGCAAAACTGAAAGCACAGGGCCTCCAGCACTATGTCTCTATACTTATAGATGGGTGGGAGCACAGTGCCTGCTGCACGATGTCTCTACACTTATGGGTGGGTGGAGCACAGGGCCCAGAGGCTCTGTGCTCTGAACTATGGATCCCATTATGCAAAACTGGGAACACAGGGCCCTTCTGCTCTATGCTTCTACACTTATGGGTGAGTGGATGTGAGGGCCAGAGCCCTGAACCATTTTGTCACCCTTCTCTGAACAGTGTCTACTCAGTCTATGTCATTCCAGAAATGCGGCCTCCAGAACTGGACACAGTACTCTAGATGAGGTCTCACCAATGTTCTATACAGTGGCATCACCTTCTCCTTCCTTCTGCTGGAGATACCTCTCCTGGTGCACCCCAGCATTCCACTGGCTCTCCTCACAGCCTTCTCACATTATTTTGTAACCCTAGATCATCAGATATGATTACTCTCAGGTCCCTTTTCTGTTTGGTGGCCATTAGCACCTTCCCCATCATGTACTCCTCCCTGCATTTCTGTGCCCCAAGTGCATGATCTTGCACTTCTCTGCATTGAATCTTAGTTGCCACCCTTGACCACTCCTCAAGCTTGCTTAGTCCCTTCTCATTTTTCTACCCTCCTGGAGCATCAACCTTGTTGCAGATCTTCGTGTCATCTGCAAAGAGACACACTTCCCTTCCAGCCCCGGCTGTAATGTCTCTTATGAAGACATTAAAGAGGACTGGTCCAAGCACTGATCCCTGTGAGACCCCGCTGGTCACCACCTTCTTTGAATTGAACTTCATTCACCCCGGACCCTCTGTGTCCTATCACTCAGACAATTTTCAACCTAGTTTACCACCCTGAGACTGCTTCCTGGCTGCCCAACTTGTTTACTAGCCTCCTATGTGGGATGGTGTAGAAGACCTTGCTGAAATCCAGGTAAGCCACATCCACCCCTCTACCTAATCCATCTCCTTATTCACCCAGTCAAAAAAATCTCTCAGATTTGTTTGTGTAACCCCTAGATGGCGCTATCCCAGGGGCTACTACCCCTGCCTGATTTGCCACTAACAGGTTGAGGGGCCTGGATCCAATGGCGGTGCCTCACCCAGAGGTCAGGGTTTGCAATAGTTAAACTAACTTGGTCACAGCCCTCTGGGACACTGCAACCCCTTTCTTCCCACTAGTGGCCCACAATATATCAGAATTACCTTCACAGTATACACTTACCCCAGGACTGGTTCCGCACTGGGACCTCCTGTGAAATAAGATACAGTGCAACAATCACAGTACAGTACTTTAACATAGACAAATACCTCAGGCAGTATAACTTTGCTGAAACAAGCAGCTCTGATCTATTTAGGGATATAACAAGGACAGGGGGAAATCAGGTTAATTAGCTTATCACTCTAATCATCTATTTATGGCTTTCAGTACAGGCCTATCTCCCTATCAGTTACTGTCCCTTGGGTACCCAAGCCCTAGTGGCTAGTCCAAACCGCAGCTTGGTAGGGCCCTTTCACACAGAGAAAAGGAAAATTAAACAGTCAGCAGTACAGTAATTCCATTTGGATTTAATGTGGCAATTCAACAGGGAGCGACCCTGAATTAGTACTCACGACCTCCAAATAAGATAGGGTCCTTCAATATCAGCAGGGCTACTCTTGAGCTCCAAGAGACTCTTCACACATTTATATGGTAAAGGAAGTACTATACCAGGCAGGCTGCTTCTCTATCCCGATCGCAGATTACTGCACAATACCGGGAGAACACAGCAGATTCAGTTCCTGACAGACCGAGTGCAATTCAACAATTTCTCCAGCCTTCTACAGGGTGAGCCTGGTTTCTACTCTTCAGAGATCCTTTGATTCTTTCACAGGACGGATTCAGTCCTAACAAGCAGTTACACAAGCTGCAGACCGGAACTTGGGCCTTACACACGTTTTTGACTGAAACTGTGCACTGAAGGAGCACAGGGTTTCTTTCCCTCACTACCAGATCTAAACTGAAACTCCAACAGACAACACCGGCACTTCCTTGAGTTCCTCCCAGTTCTTGACTGGATTGGCTGTCACTCACAATAGACTGCTGCTGTTGGTCCAAAAGGCGCGAAGTCTAAACTACATCTCCCAGAGTCACTGTCTAATACAATCCTCTTGTGGCTGGCTCAGATTATGAGTCCAAGTTCTGATTTGTCCAATGCACCATTTTAGAGCTAGCTTACCCCACACTGATTGGTCCAGTTCAGCAGTTCAAAACCAGAATGGGGAACTAGGCAGACACAGTTCTGACTGCAAAGAAAGCAGGTTAGACAAACTGTAATTTCATTATTACTGTAAATGATTTCTAGCAAACAGTTACATCTTTCAGATAGGTTCCTTTGCACTCTAGTGACTGCAAAATGGAGGATTGGCAGCAGTTCGAGTGGTACTCAAACAGAGAAGCACACAGTCCCCCATACAAACTAATTATGTCTGCAAGCAGACAGCTCTTAAAGAGACAGTACCAGAGGCTCTAAAACACTCACTGATAAATGGCTTAAACGCCAAACACCATTCAGGCTTGGAGCATTCGAGCAAGCTCCTGAAGTCTTTTGGGAACCCCCATTTGCGGTTACACCTTCCAGGCCTGGGGAAAGCTTGACGTCCGTCAAGCAAAGTACCCCATAAGTTTCAACTGCAACGATATACATTGCATTAGGCTCGCACATGTAATCATCAGTCAATATATCATTTACCAAGAACACATTTCTGAAACATTGCAGTCGTCACTCTTTACACAGTATTACATACATTGTACCATAACTCAAGTTATTACCTCTTGTACATGAAACCTGAAAGAGGGGCCTTCCTATCAGTTACCTTGGGGCTGGATGGGGCAAGGGCACCATACTTAGAGGGCAGCGTAAGTAACTTGAGTTAGCACTGACGCCAGTTTGGGCAATGAGCTCGGTGACATACACTCCTTTATGGACAACATTGAGAGGCAAGTCCACAGGCCTCCAAGTGAATCATAACTGAGGTGCACCACAGGCTTTACAGCTCGACCAGTCTTTCTAGGGGAACTGTTACAGTCTCTGCACTCTGAGCCTCATTTTCAGCATTGTCCTCACTTGTCAGGAGTCTCCATGGGGGTAGAGAGGCTAGAACTTGGGGCACTTTCAGTCAGGAGTTACAGTTTCTGAGTCCACAACATTTGGCTCACATGGAGAGCTTTCAGACACTGGCAGTGGACTGTCAGGGCACTCAAAATACTCTTCTTGTTCGGGGTATCACCAGTCTGCCCCAATCTATCATTTTCCTCCTGAAAGCTCAAACAGTTCAACCATGCACAATGATTCCATTTCATCTGATCTGTTGCTTTGCACTTCACTTTCTGGGAGCATTGGCTCCAGGATGAAGCTGGGGCTTAGACAGTCCAGAAGGCCCAGCTTTGTCTCAGTATTGACTAGGATTGCCCGAAACAATTGACTCAGTTCGTAAGAAGGATAGTATTCAAAGTCATCTCACTTTCTTCTGATATGGACTGACAGTCATGCTCAACTGGGACTTGTGCAGGGGAACACCTTTAACTCTGCTTCTGTAGGTGCAGACTTCCTGATCTTTCTTAGCAGCAGCTCTAGTCACTGGTCCAGAGGGGCATCTTCTGGGGATCAGACTCAATCAGGATTTGTCCAATGGGCAGTAAATGATTTCTATGCATTGTTTTACATCTTTTGAATTGTTCTCAGCCTTCCTTTGTACACTGGCAGATCATCTAGTTTGCCCACTACAATGTGAGGGAGATGGTGCCATCTGTCAGCAATCTTGTGCTTGCCATGCAGTCCCAGATTTCTTAGCATAATACCGATCTCCCTCCTGGAGTTCCTGTGCTTTCACCTTTTATCATACCTTTCTTTGTTGGCCAGATTTCTTTTGGCAGCCATGGTTTGAGCCAGTTGGTACGCATGAGTTGCTGGGCCTTTAACTTTTGCACATACTGTAAATAGTTGTCAGCTTGAACCCCATCAGAGAGACCCCAAAACACACATCTACCGGTAGTCGAGCTTCTTCCAAACATCAGGCAGTAGGGGAGAACCAGTGGCATCACTTTGGTGCAGTTATAAGCATGTACCAGGTGCTAATTTGTTGGCTCCATCTAGTCTTGTCCTTTGGGTGCAGGGTGCCTAGCATATCTAAGCAAAGTCACCGGTTGAAACGTTCAGGCTGTGGGTCCCCCTGGGGTGGTAGAGTGGTTCTGGACTTTCTCACTCCCACAGAGAAAACATCTCTTTGATCAGACGACTTCAAAGTCTCTCCCTTGATCAGAATGGATTCTTTGTGGAGCCCCAAGTGAACAAAAAGTTTTCTACAAGTACTTTGGCTACAGTGGATGCTTTCTGGTCTTTGGTGGGAAAGCTTGGGCATATCTCGTGAAATGGTCAGTGACCACCAGCACATTACTGATATTTCTTTGATCTGACTCCAAACTCAGAAAATCAATATAGACCAGCTCCATGGGTGCACTGGTGGTATATGTTAACAAGGGGCAGCCCTCTGGGGCAAAGCTTTCTCTGTAGCTTAGCGACTACAAGTTCGAATGTGTTGCTCCACATCAGCCCCATTTTAGGCCAATAGAATCTGGATCTCACCAAGTCAAGTGTTCTGTCTATACCAAGGTGCCCCATGTGGTTGTGCAAGGACCTCAATACTGAGTCTCGAAGGCAGTGGGCAGCACCAGTTGTTGTTTGTCTACTTGTCCCCGTCTGTCTACTGTTTCTCTGTATAACAGTTTATTGATCTAGTTTCAACTTAGGACCTTCTTTGTATAACAGTGCAGTTCTCTAATCAGTGGAGCGTAATTTGGACACATCTTTTCCTGCATAGAGGGCTTCTAAAGCTGATTTGATCATAGGATCGTGGGGTGAGCCACGCTGAATACTGTCATTGTCCAGCTGAGGCGGTGCACCAATGTCTATTGCAGAAAAGTGGCAATATGCAGCAGGTATGCAATTCTCAGAGGTCCCAAGCAATCCAGCATGCAGTCCACTGCATCCGTGGACATTGTTCCTCCCTGTCAAACTTCCGGCAGAGTGCCGAATGTCAGGTTCTTGCCAACTGGACCCAATCATTCTGGGAACAGGCCTCCTGGAGAGAGCATCAGCATCTATGTGGTCCAGACCTGCTCGGTGTTCGAGAGCATAGTCGTATGTAGATAATGCAGAAAGCCACCTATGACCAGTGGCATCCAACTTAGCTGAGGTCTGCACATAGGTTAAAGGATTATTGTCAGTTTACTAGTCTTTTAGCCCCCATACAAGTACTCATGGAATTGGTCAACAATAGCCCACTTCAAAGCTAGAAACTCTAGCTTATGTAGGATAGTTCTTTTCGGATGGGGTCAGACTTCTACTGGCAAAGGCCACTGGTCTCAGGCCATTCTCTGCTCTTGGTACAACACGCCCCAACCCTTGCAAGCTAGCATCAGTGTGCAGGACATAAGGTTTTCTTGGGTCAGCATAGGCCAGCACTGGAGCATGGGTAGGTTGATAAATGATCTCATGAAACAGTCTCACAATCAGGAGTCCAGCGGGCCCCAAATACTTCACTCGGACGAAAATACACTCTTTCAGTCTTGAGGACGCTGACTTTTGGTATTTTTGTGGGTTGGGGGACACCTTGAGTAAGGTTAAGTAAAGGGCGATCACTCTTGAATAGTCCTTGATGAAACGCCGATAATAACCACAGAATCCAGGAATCTTTGCAGTTCTTTTAGATTTTTGGGCAGTGGCCAGGTGGTCAAGGCCTCAACTTTACTTGGGTCGGTCTCTATTCCTCGGTGGATACTATGTGTCCCAATACTTTACTGATGTTTGAAGAATTGACACTTATCAATGGACAGTTTAAGGCCAAAGTCCTCCAGTCGGTCCAATACCTTAAATAATCTGCTCTCATGTTCCTCAGTGAGCTGCCAAACACAATAACATCATCTAGGTATATCAGGCATTCTAGTAAGTTCATGTCCCCACTGCACTCCATCAATCGTTGAAAAGGGCTGGGGCACCTGAAACTCCTTGAGGCATCCTCATGAATCATAAAGCCAGCCGGACAGATAAAGGCTGTCTTCTCACGGTCCTCTGGGGCCACCGGGATCTGGTAGTACCCACTGCGGAGATCCAGCACAGAGAACCACTTGCTCCTGTTTAGCAGTCCAAAGCATCCTGAATGCGGGCATTGTGTATTGATAGGGATAGTCCGCCTGTTTAAGGTGCAATAATCCACACACATCCTTACTGTTCCATTCTTTTTCTCACTACCACAATGGGGGAAGTATATGGCTTTGGATTCTTGTATTACACCAGCAGCTAACATCTCTTGCAGATGCCGTCTCACATCATCTATGTCAGCAGGTGCCAGGCGTCGAGACCTCTCACGAAATGGTCTTTTCGTCGTGCAGCCGGATATTGTGCTCAGCTCCTTCACGCATCCTACGTCCCATTCCTTTAAAGAAAACACCTGGTCTCTCTGGGCAAGCTCTCACTGATCCTCACTTTCCATTCAGCTGGCAGCGGGAGTCGCGAAATCAAACAAGTCAGACGTTACTCTGTCATTCTTCCTTGAACTCTTGCTGCTGGGTAGCACTGCAGTGCCTGCACAATGCATATAGCCGGATGCAACCTCTATTTACTCGAATGTCTCTTTCAGACACATTATGAACTTGGACCATTACCCTTCTGGCATAAGCATGGGCTCTAGCAGGCAAAATACTGAGCTTGACCAGCAGTCCCTCTGGCAATTTTCCATCGCTTGGTATCCAACATTAATATTTTATTCTTAACATCCTTCTGATACGGACCTCTCCTCGTAAGGTACACTGGGCATTTGGCCAGGATCAGAGACTCAGGATCCTTCTTCCATACAATTCCGACCGGTTCCTCTGGTTCTATTTTTCAGCATCTCTCTGTGCCTCTCATAGGCCTTCTTAATTAAAGCCGGAACTCTTAAAGCTCTACTAGTCTTTGACCCCTGTTTTCATAACACAACTGTGCCAGCCTTCCGAACATATGAGCATTTGTTCCAATCAACAAAGGACACCATCATACAGTCGCTGGGGACACACTAAGGCTAGGGTCTCTACTTGTTCGGCCACTCCAGCCAGAGGTGGGGAAAGACAGCCAATTCGGATATACCTGGAATAGGGTAGGCCTTCTCACTTAACCCCATACATGCAGTCCTTCTAATGGTTGTAACGGCATCGCTGACAAATGCTTCTGATACCAATCTTGGAACATAATTGTCACTTGGGGAGCCACTGTCTAATACAGCTCTTGTAGACACTCCATTCACCTTTACAGTGGTCTCCATGGAGGACCCACTATTCTGGACCAGTCTGGAGAGGCGGTAGTAGGGGCCTGGGCAACTGACCTTGCCACAAAGGGCGTGAATTAGCATTTTTGGTGCCTCACTGGGATCATGTCGTCACCTCTTAACCACTGATTTGTTCTCCAAGCTCTCCTCAGCTCATATGCAACTTTGTCAGTGTCTTTGGGGACTGGCATTCCCTTTCATGTGCCCATCTTTCCCACAATTATAGCAAAACATACTTTCTGGAGTTTGAGCTGGCCGAGTGCCACTGGGAGCCAGGGCGGGGGTATTACTAACTGGAAACCTGGGTGCCATCTCTGTCTCGACGAAGTAAGCATTTGGAGACATCTCATCAGTTTCTCCACTTCCATGGTCAAGGAATTGAGTTTGAAGCTGTTATCATCAGGAGATACATGGTGGAATTTCACCCCATAGCAATGCAGTCGGGATATAGTCAGGGCCTGTATTTGCAGGCGTGGCCTTCACTAAAGGACTGTTTTTGAATTCCCGATCTCTCTCAACAGTTCGCCCCATTGTGGCATATCTTTCCTTGCCAGGCACTCATTTACTGCCAACCTCTGCCCTGAACTTCACTTGATGGGTCACCTTCAGTCACTCGGAGTCGTGGCAGCTGCTATCGGTGCAGGTCCCTCCCGAGGTCGTTTTTCTCAACTCCTCAATTTCTCCTATTAACTCATCATAGGAGGTGGGATTCCAGTTGATCTGCCAGGCGAACTGAAGCAACAGCAGTTCTGAGAAGGGGGCAGACTTAAGGATCCTGTCCAGCCTGGTTCGGTCCAGTTCAATCGCTGGCAAACTGCCTTTCTGAGGCATTCTTGCAACAATTTTCCAGCCACATACACAGACAACAACTCCCTTGGTACTGTTGTGCATCTCTTACTCTCCACCATAGGTCCTCATCAGAATCTGGGCTCCCATACACATTTCTCCAGGGCCTCAAGATAGGCCTGTGCAGTCACTTCAGGGTTACTGGCCCTTTAGCACGAATGGTAGCCAGGGCAGGACCTCGGAGGCTCTCACTAACCCTCTTTCGCTTTGCTTCCCAGCATTGCCATTCTAGCACTTGGGGCAACATAGTCTATCCAGGTCTCCCAGTCATCCTCCCTTGGGGGTGGGGAGGGTGCCAGAAGATCCTCAACCTGGTGGAGTCGTGACTAATGGCAGGTGCAGAAATAGGGTCTGCATTGGTTCAGCCACCATTACGGGTACTGGAGTGGGAGAGAGTGTTGGGAGGAACATCCCCAGGTGGCAAGAATAGTTTCTTCAAGTCCTCCACAGTTTTCCCTTCCCCAGCAACCATTTAGCAAATTTCTCTCAAAAGTTTCAGATAGTGGTGGGGCTCATTCCCCTGGTCTTTACTGTCCTTAGTTATCACTCTCCAAGCAGTGCGGGCTCCCTCTGGGGTAATGGTCTGTGGCACTTTGGAGCTATCTATGGGATCCTTAAACTCTACTAGGCCAGGGAAGTGTGGGTGAGCAGATTAGCATGCACCCACCACCACAGGGTTTTGTAAACCTTCCACCTTGGAAGTACTCCTGCACAGTGTCCGTATTGATACCCAGGGGATGTCCAGGATAAGCATAGCATTTTGGGGGTCGATCTCTCCCAGTACACCACTCCACCAGCCGGTGCACAGCCACTTCTGTCTGGGTACCCATTTTTCTTAACAGTGGTTCTGTAAATATGGCCACTAGAGGACACAAATCCCAGCGGTGAGCTCCAAGATGTAACCCCTAGATGGCGCTATCCCAGGGGCTACTACCCCGCCTGATTTGCCACTAACAGGTTGAGGGGCCTGGATCCAATGAGGGTGCCTCCACCAGAGGTCAGGGTTTGCAATAGTTAAACTAACTTGGTCACAGCCCTCTGGGACACTGCAACCACCCTTTCTTCCCACTAGTGGCCCACACAATATATCAGAATTACCTTCACAGTATACACTTACCCCCAGGACTGGTTCCAGCACTGGGACCTCCTGTGAAATAAGATACAGTGCAACAATCACAGTACAGTACTTTAACATAGACAAATACCTCAGGCAGTATAACTTTGCTGAAACAAGTAGCTCTGATTTATTTAGGGGATATAACAAGGACAGGGGAAATCAGGTTAATTAGCTTATCACTCTAATCGTCACACCTATGGCTCTGTGCACAGGCCTATCCCTATCGGTTACTGTCCCTGGGTACCAAGCCCTAGTGGCTAGTCCAAACCGTGGCAGCTGGTAGGGGCCCTTTCACACAGAGAAAAGGAAAATTAAACAGTCAGCAGTACAGTAATTCCATTTGGATTTAATGTGGTAATTCAACAGGAGCTGATCCTGAATTAGTACTCACGACCTCCAAATAAGATAGGGTCCTTCAATATCAGCAGGGCTACTCTTGAGCTCCAGAGACTCTTCACACATTTATATGGTAAAAAAAGTACTATACCAGGCAGGCTGCTTCTCTATCCCGATCGCAATTACTGCACAATACCGGGGAACACACAGCAGATTCAGTTCCTGACAGACCGAGTGCATTCAACAATTCTCCAGCCTTCTACAGGGTGAGCCTGGTTTCTCTTCAGAGATCCTTTGATTCTTTTCCACAGGACGGATTCAGTCCTAACAGCAGTTACACAAGCTGCAGACTGGAACTCTGGGCCTTACACATGTTTTTGACTAAAACTTGTGCACTGAAGGAGCACAGGGTTTCTTTCCCTTCACTACCAGATCTAAACTGAAACTCCAACAGACAAAACCGGCACTTCCTTTGAGTTCCTCCCAGTTCTTGACTGATTGGCTGTCACTCACAATAGACTGCTGCTGTTGGTCCAAAAGGCCTAAGTCTAAACTACATCTCCCAGAGTCACTGTCTACTACAATCCTCTTGTGGCTGGCTCAGATTATAAGTCCAAGTTCTGATTCGTCCAATGCACCATTTTAGAGCTAGCTTACCCCACACTGATTGGTCCAGTTCAGCAGTTCAAAACCAGAATGGGAACTAGGTAGACATAGTTCTGACTGCAAAGAAAGGTAGGTTAGACAAACTGTAATTTCATTATTACTGTAAATGATTTCTAGCAAACAGTTACATCTTTTCAGATAGGTTCCTTTGCACTCCTAGTGACTGCAAAATGGAGTGAATTGCGAGCAGTTCGAATGGTACTCAAACAGAGAAGCACACAGTCCCCCATACAAATAATTATGTCTGCAAGCAGACAGCTCTTAAAGACAGTACCAGAGGCTCTAAAAACACTCACTGATAAATGGCTAGCGCCAAACGCACCATTCAGGCTTGGAGCATTCAAGCAAGCTCCTGGAAGGTCTTTTGGACCCCATTTGCAGGGGGTTACATTTGACAAGAACTACCCACTGTGAATTCATGCTGCCTCGATCCTATGCTCTGTTGGAGTTGAGATATAACACAAACCTTTCTTTAGTAGTGATTCCATTAGTTTCCACCACTGAGGTCAGTCTGACTGGCCTGTAATTACTAGCCTCCTCCTTGCTCCCACTTTTGTGGAAAAGGACTACATTCACCCTCCTCCAGTCCTTTGGTACCACACCTGTTTCCAGTGAACTGTTGAACAGGGTTGTCAATGATGCTGCCAGCACCTCTCTGAGTTCTCTTAATACTCTGGGATGTATCTGCTGGCCTCATTGCCTTGTCTGCTTTTAGTTAGCGAGTTCCTTTGGACTCTCTCCCCATAAATGGACGGTATCTGTGGTGGGATGAAGGTCACCTTATTGTTCTAATCATATTTCATGTTACTTTATGTGTGTAATACATATGGGATGCCTCCATGGTGGCTCCAGTCTAACTTGGTAAGTGATCATGGGTACAAAGAAAAACATGGGCCCTGGAATGATGTAATTCCTTGTTGCTGAGCAGAAACTGTTAGGCTGCTTAGTCATGACTGGGGTTTAATTAGGCCATTTAAAGAAAACAAACGGGCTAATTAAGCATAGCTAGGAGGCCAGGTATCCCAATTTGCTTGTGAAAGGCTCAGGCCTCAAGAGGAGCCGGATGTCTGAAAATCTTTTGTCCTGAAAGTCTACTCTGAGTTAATCTAATTACAGCTGAATGGACTAGCATTTAGATAAATTGCTGTACTGAGTTTATCTTGATTACAGCCATTTAATGGGGGGGCTGGATCTACTCCTAAAATTCAGGCTGAAACTGGCTTGCCTCTGAGCCTTTGTTCTTCTGCTCAGCAATGAACATTTGTAATACAACACTAAAACCTGATTGGTTGCATAGCCATGGAGACAGAACGCTATCCAACCACAGGACAAGCCAGCATCAAGTGGACCTGCCCTGTGAGAACCCCATAAAACAGGGGTGCAGGACTTTATCGGGGCCTTTTTGCCTTTTGTGATGAAACTGTTTGCACTGGGACCCTGTTCTGCTGAGAGAGCAGAGACATTTTCCTTTTCAAGAAATTCTCCTGGATCACAAGAACCAAGATTTCAGCTGCCATTTTAAGAACACTTTTCACTTCAAATTCAAAAACCAGGACTTGGTGAGGTAGAACTTTAAACTCAGAATTTCAAAGTGTAGGTTTTTATTGTATAGTTTCACTTTTTTCCCATATCCTGTAACCAATGTCTAAAATTATCTGTTTTAAGTTATTTACTGTATTTTGTAATTAATTAGTAAAGCCTTTGGCTTGCTTCAAGATAATTCTGCCAGTGTCTTATTTGTGTGTTGTTTTGGGAAAGGGTGTTCAGACTATACTATGCCTGCTTGACTGTTAAGGGGCAGACACTACCAAACTAAAATCCAAGAAAGACTCTGTGGACGAAAGGAGGAGGAATACAAAAGGTCTCCAGGAGGGGTCTGTGAGGGTTTGAACTGGTTTCTGCATTTAATGGGGAAATACTCATGTAGGTGTATAAGGCATTTCTTGAATGCCTATACACACTGTCACTTAACAGTATGCAGAATAAATACAGTAGCAGATATCCTGCTCTGACCTAAGCTTGACAAATTAGATTGTCAAAGTAGTATAAATACAGTACTGGCAGAAAAGTGCCTTTAGTCCAACTCAAACTTATCTGATTCACCATCTTCTGAACCACTGTGTTATGTAAGGATATTTGCTACTGTATTTATTCTGTATACTGTTAAGTGAGCTTGTAGCTTTCATGTTATATAGATCTACTTGTTTGTATCACAAAGTTTACCATAGTTTTTTAAATGAATAAAAAGATAAGATTTGTAAATATATCATGTCAAAATATGAAAAATACAGTAGGTACAGTAAACCTTTTTTAAATAAATCAACATATACACAGAATGCCAACTTTCATGCCTTTTTGGAAAGCTGTTTAGTGACCGTGTCTTTTTAGTGACCAAAGGCTTTTCTATATTCCCCAGCCCAGAAGCCATTCAAGAAGAGGCTGGGGAAGTGAAGCTGCAGGTGGTTTCCAGCCACTGATATGATCTTAGCTGGAGGTTGACAGTGTGCTTCTTGGACATACACAAGGGAACATAAGCTGAGCTCCTGACCAGAGAGGTGAGGTGGTGGGGAGGTGCCATGGGTATAGAACAGCAAGACAGTAAAGTTTCCATGTACAGAACATAGGAAAAAAAGAGGTTTAATACTATCCTGTGATTTCCTGGGTTTGTAAGGTAAGTTGGGGGTGAGGTTTGAAGTGCTGAGTGCCTGAGTGAAGTGCTTGCTTAAGTTTCCAGAAAGTAGAAGTTTTAGTCTGGCATTATTTAACTGGACCAGGAGGAGTGTGATTTCACGAAGCATCTGTTTAAGCTTTTGCTACTCTAGCACCCACAGTTGGAGCAGTCTAAAATCGGAGTCAGAAATGTGACATTTCATGACTTGGCACATGCTGACTCCCAATTTAAAAAATATATAAACTGATGTAGGTTTCAACAGCACCAGGGCATCATGTTAATATGTATTTTAAACATTTCCAATAATGAAAAAACACACACTGAGGCCATTGCTCCTTATTTCTGATTTATTAAACACTCCAAAATAACTGTAAAAGTTTCCTATCTCCTTTAAGGGCCACACACTACCAAACTAAAATCCAAGAAGGGACTCTGTGGACGAAAGAGGGTAGGAATATGAAAGGTCTCCAGGAGGGACTGTGGGGATTTGAACTGGTCTCTCCATTTCTGGGGAGAGACACAAATAGGGTGTATACAGCATTCCTCAAAGGCCTATACTCGCCTGTGGCTCTGGTTCATTGTGCAGTGGCGAGAGAGGGTTCTTTCCCAGGAATGTAGACTGAAGATTGTATTTGCATCCCTCACACAGAAAGAGAGGATCCTCGGGATCCTCTGGCATACATTCAGTTGTGAAACAGTGAGCATACTAAAAGGACAGAGATGGGGTATCCCTGACCCTCATTACAAAGGATTCACTGTAGCTCAGGAATTCCTGCCCCACCAGATTGGGCTTGTGACAATGTCCACCTCCTCCCAGTTGTGCTTCAAATGCTTAATCTTTGGTCCTTCCCTTCCTCTGTGAATACAGAACAAAATACTTCTTGGTCCCCTCTGCACACTTCCTTCCCTTTTTAGTCTCACAATCCCACTCTTAGTCTTTTTTTTTCACTAACATACTGAAAGTTCTTGTTCCCTTTGTTATTGTCTGAGCTATTTTTTTTCTGTTTGTGCCTTTGCACTCTGATTGCTTTCCTTGCCTCCCTCTACTTTTCCAGATACAGTTCCCTGTCTTTTTCCCTCTGTGTTTCCTTGTACCTCCTGAATCCCACCCTTTTCACCCTTACCTTCTCAGCCACTTCTTGGAGAACCATAGTGGTTTTTCTTTCTCTTTGTTTTGCTTACTTGCCTTATACAATTTCTTGTTGCCTCTGCTATGGTTCCCTTAAGATTCTCTCATTGTTCCTCCACTCCTCTATTTTCTCCTTCTCTGCCAATAATTTCCTAAGACATTCCCTCATCTTTTGCAAAGTTGGATCACCTGAAATCTAGAACCCTTGCTTTCATGTGGTTTGATTCTTCTGCTGTTCTCACATTAAACTACACCATACTATAATCACTTGATACCAGATGGCTCCCCACTTTTACATGTGTAATTCTGTCCCCATTGGTGAGTACTAGGTCCAGTGCCACTTCCTCTCATGTGGGCTCTGTTACTAGCTGTCTTAGAGTACGCTCCCTGGAGGGCTTCCAGGATATCTCTGTTCCTAGCTGAGGCTGCAGCTCCAATCCACATCTGGCAGAGTGAAGTCTCCTATCAGCAGCACCTCCCTTTAGCTGTCTTTCTGTGGATGGCTTCTACAAGTACCATGTCCATCTCTTCCCTTGTGCTGGTGGTTTGTAGATCACACCAGTGCGAATGGCAGTGCCATTTCCCATCTCCAGGATGATCCACAGTGCCTCCGCTTCTCCCTGCATTCCCTGTACCTTGGTTGCTTTAATTCCTTTCTTGGCGTAAATACTTCTCCTCCTCCTTTTACTGACCCTGTCCCTCCTGAATAGAGTGTAATCTGGTATTGTCATATCCAGTCATGGTTCCCGTGAACCATGTCTTGGTAACAGTGACAATCTTCAGGTCCACCTCAGTCATTAGGGCCACTAGGTCCGAGGTTTTGTTTCCCAGACTGCAGATATTCTGTGTAATTAGCTAATTGGCATCATAATACACCAATTGGCTACCATCATCTAAGGGGAAACATATTTTGTGGCTTCTTCTATGTGTGTGAGGCCCAACAATGCATTATATTAGTCTATATACAGCAATCACCAGCAGGTGATAAAAGTTTGTAGTATTGTCTGACATTTCTACACTACATCTGGGATTGCTAATCATGGGTGTTTACTGGTGACTGTCACTATAGCCTTACCTAGTTATAGTTAAAAATTTTGTGAGGCTACCACTAACACCATTTCTTTTAGTTGAGGATGCTAGATCTTTTGCTATTCATATGCTATGTTTTCAAAAGAATAGAAACATGCAAATATTGACTTATTCTAGCAGAAAAGCTGTTAACACTAAGGATATTTGTACTACTGGGTAATCCCATCACACATTGCAAGCTAAATTTACAAGAATGTTGTTTACTATAACCTGCAGTTTCCATATAGTGTATGGTGGGAAGGCTGTTCTGATGGAATTCCATCCCTAGAACAGCCTTGTTGTGCTGCAGTAGTGACATCACGATGTTGTTGTGCTGCACTAGTGATGTCACTACTGCAGCATAACAAGAAAGAATATATATATTAGCCACAAGACTGCACAAAGGCAGTCAGAAGCGGATCAGCACTCCAGAAATAATATGAACTGATACAGCTTACCAAAAGTAGAAAATGTTATTGCATATATGGCTGTTCATCTTCATTAAACACAGCAGCAAATTTCAATGGAAACAGACATCAGTGTACTGGCACCTTCCATACAGTGGTTAATCCATGCAGTAAACAGGATAAACAGTCTGGCAGAAATCAAATACTGGCAGTATGTTTAGGCTTGAATTTAGCAGTGGTAACCTGTCCTTTTTGTCCTCACTCCACACAGCTGCCATGCTAGGAAGAGTTTGGCATATCAGTTGAGGGAGGTAAGGAGGTATGTCTGGGAATATTTGAGTGTTGGGAAGTGGCTTAAAATACTATATAGGCTTTAAAAATTAGAAAAAACTAATCAAATAAAGAAAAACAAACTATATAGAGTACAAGCAACAATACTTGCTTGTAGTAGGCAGTATCAGGGATTGATTGCACAGCATGGGTTCCGGAGAGCTCTTTTTAATTCTCTATTTTTGCAGCCCTTTACGCCACTGCCACACTGTTCACTCAGGATCTCCAAGATGCCTGGCTCTGCTGGATCCAGAACTCCTCCAGACACCTACCTCCATGCTGTTTCAGAATCAGACCCTTCCCTCCACATGGGAAGGAGACAGGTTCTCCTTCTTATTGAATGATCCTTGCCAGGCTAGTGGCCAAGGGTATTCTGAGCTGGTCCATCTTCAGTCCATTGGTGCTGTCATCTGTCTCAGCAGTGGGGTCTTTCCTGATTTTCTCCCAGCCCCAGGGATGCAGGTGAACACAGGAGGTCCAAGGTTCATGTGCACGTCCGTCCCTCCCACAGTGCCCTCAACTGCACTGCCATCATTGCAGCAAGGATGGTGACCCACCTGCCCTGGAGGAGGAGAGCACCTTGAGATGCTCAATCCTCCTCCCTGGCCAGCCCCCAATGACTCACGCTCGTTACAGAAGTCAGGTCACTGGCAACACGAGTGGTAGCACTTCCACTGCACCTACAACCAGGCCTGATTCTGGAGTGTTTGCCCAAGTTCATGTTCAGAGATCACAAGTGTTTGCACAGCTTGGTTCTGTTTGGGTTCACTGAGTTATCAGCTGCATTACAAAGCTGAGTGTTAGACTACATCATAATCAAAGGTCATAAGTGTTTGCACAATGTGGGTCTGTGTGATTTGAATGAGTTATCAGTTGCACAACTTCAGGGTTTTACTGTGTAAAGTGTTGCACAGTGTGAGTTCAGGAAGTGTAAACAGCTGAAACAAGGGTTCCAGGTAGTTGAGCGTGGGTACAAGCGGCAACATTAATAAACACAAAGTGCTTTCACAGGGTAAACAATATGATGCTGCAAAAAGGTGTTTTCATCTACATGGGTGGCTAAGGGGAAGAGAAGGCAGCAAGATGAGGGAGGGTCAGGAGATTGCAGATGTGGTTAAGTGGCTGCAGTCGATGAATAGTGTGGTTGCAATCCTGTATTTAGCAGTGGTAACTTGGCATGCTGCCCCTCACTCCACACAGCCTCTGTGCCAGGAAAAGTTTGGGATACCAGCTGACAAAGGTAACAGGTTTGTTTAAGGCTGTTTGTGTGTGGGAGGAAGTGACTTAAATACCATTCAGAATGCAAAAATTAAAAAAGAAAAACGCAAAAGCAAACTTAGAAGGGTACAAGCAAGAGTGCTTACTTGCAGTGGGAGGTATCAGGGACTGATGGCACAACATAGCTTGTGGAGAGTTTGGCTGAGTTCATATTCAGAGGTCACAGGTGTTTGCAGCGTGGGTTTGTTGAGGTTTGACAAGTTATCAGCTGTATTACTTAACTTAGTATTTGACCAGGTCATATTCCTAAGGTCACAAGTGTTCTTTGCAGTGTGTGTTGGGATTTGAATGAGTTATTAGCATAGCTGCAGGGTTTGACGATGTGAAGTGTTGCAGCAGCATGGGTTCAGCAAGTGTGAGCAGGTAAAACAAGGGTTCCAAGAGTTCGAGCATAGGTACAAACTGCTATGTTATTAAACACCAAGGTGCTATCACAGTGTGAACAATGTGGTGCTATGAAAAAGTGCTACATGGGTGGCTAAGGGAGGGGAAGAGAGGGGCAGCGTGGTGAGGAGGGTCAGAAGGTCACTAAGGTGATCATGTCACTGTAGCTGATGAATAGCTGGCTGTAATTCTCCCAACAGTCGCCATTGGTCTGTGTGAGCACCTGGTTGTAGTCAGTGACTAGGGAGGCAGAACCCTCCTAAAATACCCAGGGGTCCAAGTGACCCCTTCTGTGAGTGACCTTGAAGTGTGAGTGCCATGAATCAGGAGTGTGAAATCTGATGAAGTGACATCCAGGAGCATTGGCAGAGTGTCCACAGGGAGGACTGCAGGCCATTCTGCACAGAGGAGGGTAGGTAAGGTAAGGTGGACAGGTGGGGGAGGAGAGAAGGGGAACACATAGGATGGAGCTAGGGAGGCTTACAGAGACTGCAGGTAATGGGGTCTGTGGTACTTCCACAATGCTTTCCTTTAGAAGTGACTCCATTAGCTTCCCCACCACCAGTGTCAGGCTAACTGGCCTATGGTTGCAGCTTTCTCCCTGCTACTACTTTATGAAGCAGGACTACATATGCACTCCTCCAGTCCTCTGGAACCACTTCTGTTTCCAGTGAGTTGTTTAAAATGGCTGTCCGAGGTGCAGCCAGTGCCCCCTGAGCTGCCTCATTACCCATGGGTGTACCCCATCCCGCTCCACAGCTTTGCCCACTTCCAGATTTGCAAGTCCTTTCAGGACTGTCTCCTCTGTAAATGGATTTGTGTCTACCACCCAGCTCCAAAAGTTTATTGCAGATATGATTACCTGAGATTACCTTGGGCAAGGAAAGTAGTCCCTGAGGAGACATGAACCAGTGATTTACTGATTTGTAGGTTGGTGCTTTTATCCTCTGTATCATTCAGGAAAACCAGTTTGAATGCTAATGTAGCATAAGTTTGTTAGTTTGCTCTCTTTATCCCTGCTACAAAACTACCACACTTTCAAGGTAGCACAAAAGCAAAGGAACCATTTTGAGGAGGGTGCTGCCCCCAAAGATGCTGCAAAGACAAGATCCCTTAGACCACAGCAACTTAGGGAAGAAGCCCAAAACTGCAGAACCAAAGGCAGTGAACACGGCATTGGGAAAGATTTACTTTCCATAAGGACAGAGGGAATGAGGCCAATGAAAATGGCAATCAAAACGCCAATCAATAAGAAGTATTGGACATCAACACCCACCATCTAGGCCTAACTAAGGGTGGAATCATTATTATACTATAATTATTATAATAATTATCTTTGGCATAGAGGAGAGAAAACAACCTTGTGGAGAAACCTCTTGGGATCATTGGCCTTAGGTACAGATACTGCCGTCACTGGGCTTTGGAGCTGAAAGCCATTGTCTCTCCTTCGGCTGGCTTCACACAGAAGAGCCCGCCTGCCCAGACTATCGCCCAATACTGCCCTCACTGGACTCTGTAGCTGAAAGTGGCTTGGCTCCTCCTTACGCCAGCCACTGGTACCTCTCAATTGAGCGCTACCAGAATAGCGTGCACTATCTGGCGCTAGTCTGGTAAGCGCTGAGACAGACAGCGACTGGGGATTTATAGAACTTGCTGTAAGTGCTCCCTGGTCACTGTCCCTAGTTCTGTAATCAGGACAAGAGCACTAGCTCCCACTAGAAGCCAGGAGGCTGGCAGAACTGCTCCCATGGTGTGAAGGGCTGGGCATCGAGAAGCTTGGCCAACAGCAGTGGAGACTGGGGTTCTAATCCTGGTCTCCAACCTTTGAGACACCTTTGGACTTGTTTTATTTTTTACATGGGGCGTAATGGCTCCGTGAAATTTAACTTTTCCTGAGATCCCCCACAGAGTGAGAATACTAAAGACAGGGGTGTGGCAGAGCCCCCACAAAAATCAATGCCATTTTATTTATTTATTTATTTATTGAAGAGAATCGAATTACAATCCTTTGAGTCATAGACTCCTTTGCAAAGGTCCATGTCAGTACAGAAAGAACAAACATAACATATATTGGTATTATACATAGGTACAGTATATACATTGGGTCAAGGATCCTGATGTGGATTTTTGGTCTAAGCTGTTACCAAAAGGTAGATTACAGATTTGGGGATCCTAGTTGAACTCTGAGTCATTTTGTTATATACATATTGATTGCAGGACCTGAGGATGTAGTCAGGGTAGGGTGGGCATTTATATCCCTGATATTGTAGACTTTACTGCATTCACTGGCACTAGATAGACTGCTAGCAATGAGCTTCATTTTGTGCTCTGGAGATGGTGGCGGTGTCTTGGTTGCAGTCACAGGTGGCTGATGCAAGGAGGGAGGAGGTCCTTGAGGCCAGATTTAAATTGGCCAAGACTAGGGGCTCTGATAGAGGTTGATATGCAGTTTAGCCATGGGGAGCCCTGTATCGGAAAGACCTTTGTCCTAGGGTGGTCCTGCAGTGGGGACTAGGAGAGAGGTACCAGTTTTACCACGTTAATGTAGCCGACGCTATTGCTGTCAGCACTGCTTACACCCAGTGCCCCAGCCGCCACACAGAAGAGCCCGCCCACCCAGACTATGGTTCCAATACTGCCCTCACTGGGCTTTGGAGCTGAAAGCAGCCCGGCTCTCCTTCCCCGCCACTCACACAGAAGAGCTTCACTCAGACTATGGCTTTGATACTGCCCTCACTGGGCTTTGGTGCTGAAAGCAACCTGGCTCCTCCTTCACTGGCCACTCACACAGAAGAGCCCACCCACCCAGACTACTGCTCTGACACTGCCCTCACTGGGCTTTGAGCCTGAAAGCGGCCGGCTCTTCCTTCGCCGCAGCTCACATAGAAAAGCCTGCCTGCCCAGACTACGGCTCTGGTAAGCCCTGCAGATCATGGGACCTTTGGCTCAAAGCTGCACTTTCCCATGGCTCCTTGAACCATCCAGCTGCTCTCCACTGGCCGTCGATCTCTCCCTCTCCTAAGCCATTGGGCACTGCTGGTTTGGCTCCAATTTGAACCTAAAAAGGCACTTTTGCCATTTTCTACTAAAGGTATTTCTACTGTATTTTCTAATTTGGGGGCTGTTTTGTTCTCCTGCCCACCCTTCCCCACCCCGGCACTCCTTTAAATCCACTCTCTTGAAAGGGAGCCAAACCCCCACAGTCTCTAATTTGTCTACTGTGGAGCCGGGTTTCTCCCTCTTATAGGAGCTCACTATAGCTCTGCTACTCCCTCAAGGCACCTAATCTCTGCTCCTTCTTCAGTTTCCTAACTAGGAGCCATGCTCCTTTTTCACCAACTCCTGATACAATTACCTTTCCTCAAAAATGCCTTTATCCAGAACTATCCCTATTTCAACCTCTTTCTCCTCTTTACCTTTTTAACAGAATGGAATGCCACCCCAGTCCTCCTCCACCTTTCCCCTCCACCCTCCTGCCCCAGCCTCTCCCACCCCTCCCATCCATCTTCTCCCACCCCTCCCATCACCTGTGCCTCTCAGTTCTCCCTGTCCCTCTTTGTATCACACTTCTCCCACTCTCCGGTGTCCACCCCACCTTATCAATGTATCCCCTACAATCCAATCGAAAAGCTAAACCTCCTGCTGGAATGCTACCACTCTTATGCTACCCCCAAACAACCCCACAAAGCTAGATCTAACAAAGCATACATCCATGCTCACAGTAGACTCAGACTACCCTCCTCCTCCTTCTCATCTGGGTCCATCCACCCCCAGATCCAACAATCCTTCCTCCAGAGGTGCACCAGGGAACCCAAATGGTGCACCTCAACGTCCAGAGCATAATGGACAAAAAAAAATGCTCCTGGATTCCTGGCTCACTGTTAACTATTTTGATGTCATTGCCCTCACTGAAACATGGCTCACCAATAACAGCCCTCCACTAAAATAAACATTGATGGCTATCTCTTTATAGGAAGTTCAGAAATGGCAAAGAGGAGGAGGCTGTCTGATCTAGGTTTCCAGCCACCTCTCGGCATCCAAACTCGTTCTACCTCCTGTGGCCTCTAGCCTTGATTCCCTAGCTATAAACATCCTACTTTGGGTATAACAAGCTTATCATAGTCAGTGTTGCTTATCTCCCCATCTGCTACTCTCAATGACCTTGATGTTTTCTTCTCTGTCAAAAACTCTCCCCTTGGATGTGAATGGATAATCTCGGTGACTGTAACCATAACTGGTTATATGGTTATCCCCAGGTCACCCCTACCAGGGAATCTGTTAACAGCCTTGGCCTTCCCAAATCCTCAGTTCTCCTACTGCACAAACCTACAAGTCCGCTATGAATTCCTCATTGAGCAGATCATTGTCTCGCACCTGCCCTACATTACCACCTCTATGTGTTATGCCTGACATGCATCAGTGACCACTGTGCTGTCTACTGCAGTTGGTCGGCTAGAACCCCTAGACAGGACCACAAGTTCATTCTCTCATGTTAGCTTAAAAACTCAATCCTGCTGAGTTCACTACTGCGATCGTTGACATGGATTGGTCCTTCACGGAATCAATCACCGATATCGACACTATCCTGGAAAAGTTTGGCAGAGAATTTGTATCAATTTGTGACACCCTAATCCCTCTGAAAAATCAGAGTCAAAGGCCACGGCCACGAATGGATCTCCCAGACCTCCAGAAACACATGAGGGCCAGAGACACGGTTTGGGCAAACTACAAGAAAACAAACTTCCTCACCCACTCCAACTGTATAAAACTCTGAGAAACTGATGCAAGTTCATGATGTGTAGTGCCAAGGTCAATTTCTTATTCGGCAAGCAACGTGACTCATGCCAGCCCCAGACATACATGTAACATCCTGAACCACATCATTGGTAGGGCCACTAAAATGAACAATTCACCCTCTCCAACAATGGCCTTCCTGGTCACCGATCCCTACAAATTGCATAGCTATGGAATCACCATTTCAGTGACCTCATTAGGTAGAAGCCTAATCTCCCCACTCCCCTCGCCTCCCCCAGTCCTCACATGAACAAAACCCTCCTTCTATTTTCACTACCTCTCACCTGCTGAGGTGGTTAAACTAATTAAAACTTGCAACCCACGTCCCGCCTTAGGCCAGGACAATATTGATTACAAGATTTTAAGATGGTTTTGCGCCGTACTCCAGAGTGCATTATGGGGTGAGGGTGTCTGTGGGAGGCAGGTTGCGCAGAGGGTGGGTGCGGGTTGGGGAAGGGCCACCGCACTCAATGAGGGACCGCTTTGTTTTTATAGGTTTAAAAAAAAAAAAGAAACATCATGGGAAGGTTTTTTTGTTTTTTACAGGGATCATGTGGCATGCTGGGGTGGGTCCCAGCATGCCACCTGAGTGTGATGGGGGCTGTAGCCGATGGGGATTGGTCACCCCTGCTGGCACATACCTAGTGGGGCAAGAGCCGAGGGGATTGGGCATCCCCTCAGCTCACAACAAATGGGGGCATTATGCCAATGGGGAGTGGGCTTCCCTGTCAGTAGATTGAACTGGGAATGGGGGACTGAAGCTGATGGGGATTGGTCCCCATCGGCAAGAAAAGACTGTTGGGGAGGCGCATGATGCTGAGGGGATTGGGCACCCTTGGCACACAGTTGAAATGGGAGGGCATTATGCTGACGGGAGTGGGCTCCCCCGTCTGCACATAAACTGGGTCAAGGCATGCCGACAGGGGATTGGGCACCCCTGAAGTCGGCATTGTGGCAGGCGGCGCAGTCACTGCCACCATGTTTATTGGAATGCTTCACCAGTAAAGGCATGTTGGGAGGCATGTTATTGTGCTGCTGCATGACAAGCTTACCTCCCATTGCAGTAGCACTTTGTTAGATGTGGTGGCCACTTCATGTATTACTGGTGTCAGTGCCTGCATGCTGGCTTATTGGGGAATAAGGAACACACCTACTGATGCATGCCCTGCATTTAGCCCACCAGTGACCGCACCTCAAATCTGCTACTACTGCAATATGTTGGCTGGCACTCAAGCGTGAACCAGCATAAAATGTTCTTCTGGTGAACCCAAAATGTCACAGATTTGTGAGGACATTTAATAACTAGGTTCTGATCCCAGAAGAAGAATGGACAAAGAGACTTTCCTGATCCTCAGGTCAGGGACCCAATGGACTTGTTATACAATACCACAGACAATGGACCTTTGCACCTTCTACATCTGCAGACCCTCTTAAGGCAATTTTGTCTGTCAATGCCATCCTAAACAGAATAATACCAACTACTTGTATTTGACACTACTTTGAAATAGAGGATCCTATAATTACGTGGGTGGGCGAATGGCTGAGGAGAGAAAACAGAGCGAGCATCAGGAGAGTTCTCTGATTGGCATCAGTGATGAGTGGGTGCCTCAGGGTTGGTG
Organism: Neoceratodus forsteri; assembly: GCA_016271365.2. Taxonomy (NCBI): domain Eukaryota; kingdom Metazoa; phylum Chordata; order Ceratodontiformes; family Ceratodontidae; genus Neoceratodus; species Neoceratodus forsteri. The sequence goes on from CM028133.1 coordinate 786,154,340, forward strand.
CTGGGGCCTTGTCTCTTTAATTTATTCATCACTTCACTGCAATATGAATTCAGTGATATTTGGTTGACTACATTTGCTGATGATTGTAGGATAGGGGCGAGTGGATAACATCAAAGGAGCACCCCTCCAGAAAGCACTAGACACAATCTCAGAGCAGACCATCAAGTCAAAACTATCCCTAAACACCAGCAAATGCACCATAATGCATATAGGGAAACACAACCCATGCCATACATATACCCTGCAAAATCAGCCTCTAAGAATAACAAAGAAAGAAAGAGATCTAGGGGTTATTGTTTCCCAAGATTTGAAATTTTCTATGCATTGTAAAAATATTACTCACAAGGGAATAAAGTCTTAAATTGTATTTTAGACATAGTTCAGCAAGAAACAGAGAAGTAATCTTGCCAATGTATACGTCTCTGGTGAGATCTATTTTGGAGTATGGGGCACAGATTTGGGCATCCTATAAAAGAGTGATGTGTCAATGATAGAGCGGGTTCAAACAAGGGGCACACGGGGATCAGAAATATGTCAGGTTTGGAATATGAGAACAGGCTGAAGGAATTAAACCTGTACTCCTTGGAATATAGGAAAAACTATCAGTGTCCTGACTTTATTTTCTCTCCCTTTCCACTTACAAATACCAAGGATTCCTAGACAGGGAGCCCCTCAATAGAGAAATAGTGGTTACCCTAACATGGACTTGAACCCAAATCCCTACCTATTGTATTTCTTGTCAACAACCAGTGGCTGGTGGGGGTGGGAGGGAGGTTGGGTATATATGGGGAGGGGGGGTGGGTTAGTATTTTTTTTGTGTACTATTAAAATTAAAACAAGGGTTGTCATCTTCCTTACCTGTACCAATCAAACAAATGGACCCAGACACATCTATATAATCACAGTACTTGGTACTGTATACTATGTGTTAACTTTAATAAAGTATATTTAATTTATAAAAAATATATATAGTAGAAAAGGGGACCTATGCTTGGTACACAAAGCATGGTCCGAAAATGACCTCTGGGAGTCCTTAGGCCTAGAATCAAGCAAAAATAGATACATCACATGCTCCCATCCAATGCAGTTGGAGGCAAGATATATTCACCTTGCAAGAACTGGCAAGTGGTTCAACAGATGGTGGTCCATGAATGGAACATACTACCAATAGATGTAGTGGGAAGTGCTACTGTTCAGACCTTTAAGCACAGATTGGATGATTTCAGTCTAGGGCATATAACATAAAAGTAATAGTGAGCATAATGGACTATGTCTTTAGCTCTGTAGACATCATTTGAATCCTATGACTACTAGAATATTAGTATTTGCTAGCTGGGTGTTTCTGGTGCCCCTGTCATGGTGTGTGGACCCCCTTGCTCCTCTCCCCAGTCCTGATGTAAACAGAAATGTTCATGTATTCCTCCTCCACAGAGTCAATGGAGTGAACCCCAACCAAGGGAGAGTTCCTTCACTAAGTTGTCATATGATAGCTAATACTTTGACACCTCTCAGTACCAATTGGTAATAAACAGTGAAAGGGGCTTGGGAACCTGACCAGCATTCCCCATAATTCATGCTGTAGATAGCAGTACTGGGAGTCAATGTCACAAACCCAGTGGAAAAGTACTCCACTTTCAGATGTGAGCTATCCAACATAATAACAGCTTGCCATAAAATCCCTGTTACTGTGGTTTGATACAGCATGGCAATGTTAGAAGACCTTTTCTCCTTATTGTCATGGTTTTACCCTAGAAATACATCCACTCTTACCCAGTTACTTGTGTCTTTTAACCTTTTATAAATGTCCTTAATCTTCAGGCTTTTGTACCTACCAACTCTACTATTGCCAAAATGAGGTATTAAGCAATTAAAAGTATATAGATGTTAACATTTGGCTAATATGTTTTCTACTTAAGCTGAGTATCAGAATATCACTGGGTATAAAATCGGAATAATCAAAGAGAGGTACAATTTTCAGTCAAATTTTGAAATAGCAGCTGATGGCAGTGAAGGAATTGTGGAGGTGCTGGAGGGATGATTGGTCTGATTTTTCTCTTACAGGTCCTATGTGCCTATAGTACAGACAGTATGAGTTTATTTATTAAAGCTTGCTCACCTGCCTTCACCCCTTTAAATTAAGCATCTCATTTATAACGTGGTCCCTGGGGATGGCTGCAGCAGGAGTACCACATAAACATCTTAATTAGTCATGTTACAATGAACAGGTGTGTATCAACGGATACTAATTACAAGAAGAGAAACGAAAATTACCTAGCTTTTTTAGTTTTCATCACAAGACTGACTATTGTACATTTTGTGGTTTTGAAAGGAATCTAAAAATTTACTTAACACATAATTTCAGACATTTCATTGTTTTGAAATGTGTGATTGGATTGTTTCTATCCGTTGATGTACAGTCTTACCTACCAGCCTACAAAACTTTCTTAGACAATTCTGTAAAGCATTTCTTTTATGTTTTCCACCCCACAATTATAATTCATTTTAGGCTCACATCTAATTTCTGAGATGGCAGTATAACCACAGATACCTTATCAGAAACAAAAATCATGTTGCTCTGCCAAGGCCGTGGCTGGGAAACTATCATGTTTCTTATAATAAACTTCACATCCCTGATTATGATGTAATATTTATAAACAGCAAATACATAGCTTTTCAGCCCACACTGTGAAAAACAAAGATTGCTCTATGGGCCATGGTTTATCTGTTGAACTATTAGCTGATAATATTGATATCTTTAAACTTAAATAATAGCTTATCATGTTCCTTTAAAACAGAAATATATGTGTCTGTCATACTTTCCACGACAGCTAACCTGCATTATTAATTACTCATCTAATGAGACATTTTTAAATATCGCTGAAGTCTGTTGATAGTTGAAATGAGCTTCATCTACCAGTTCATCAGCAGGTGGCAGCAGTTCTACTCCAAAGAAGAAGAGCAGGCTAAGAGAATCTAGTCTGGTTAAAATAGTACATTTGTACATCCCACATCAGTCTGTATGGTGCCAGGTGCTTATTTGCAGTATTGGAAAATAGCATGACATTTAAACTGCTACAATAAGCAGGAGGCATTGTTGATGCACAAAAGTATTGAATTAGAATACCATAACAAATCGCACTAGTCAGTTCCTGAATCATGTTTGCCCTCCAGGGTCAGACATGGCTTAAGCAACTCATGGTCCTATTCTCCGACTCAGTTTACTAGGTATATGAGATAATAAATAATCTTTACCATGATCACGTGGCACCCACCTATTTTCCCCAAATAGATCGATTTGTGCAAAATTTTTTAATTTGCAGCAATTTGTGTAATACTAAAACTGTCTTCCCCCGTCCTTCTTCCTAACCTCTCCATAATGCTGTTTCCCATTCCTGCCCCACTCCCCTGCTGAAATCTACTGTGGGACTGAGCTGCCTTCTCATATTGCTTTATTAAGTTCTGGACCTCTCTTCCCAGTCCATCTGCTCAGTCTCTTCCTTACTCTCTCTTAAATCTTTTCTTGGTGACTTTACATCTCCCTCCTGCAACTGTTCCTGAACCCTGCCCTTAGTGCCATCTTCCACCACGGGCTTGCTTAGTTGTGCTACTATGCCCTGACAGTCCCCATGCCCTGATTTATGGGGCGTTCAGTGCTACTGATTTAGTGCTAGTCTGTCTACCTTAGGCACCTTGTTGAGCAGTTTTACTTTGCATCAAATACTTGTGTTACACATTTGTTGATGTACTGTACTTTGTTTGTTATTTTGTTTGCAAAGTTTTACCTGGTATTGAGTTTATAATCGCATGTGCACCTACTGTTTTGTCTACTCCCTGCTAAAACAGGTTGTTACCAGCTCAGTAAGTCTTTCCTGGTAAAGCTTTTGAAATAAATACATAAGATTAATTGATGCCACTTTGATGCACATTTGGGTGCAAATCAGATGGTTATATACAACTGTTCAACTATCTTGTAAACAGTAAACAGTGAAACACATGAAACACAGAAACAAGTCAGCTCACGTTTAAATTATTGCAACTCCCTTTACCTAGGGCTACCAGGGGTGGAAATCTGTCACTTGCAGCTAGAGCAGAACTGCGGTGGTCCAGCTTTTGATGGGATCATCTCGGTCCTGTCAAATTTCGCAGTGCTGCGTGAACTGCACTGGTTGCCAGTGCAGTGGTGGATCACCTTTAAAGTCGGTCTTCTGACTTTCAAAGCCCTACATGGACTTGGCCGGACTACCTGAAAAAACTTCTGGTTCCTTACTGCCCTGGGTGATTGCTCCGCTCAGCCGATGAGGGGTTGCTAGAGATTCCAGGATGTGTTTGAAATCTTCAGGGGCTAGAGCATTTATGTACGCCACTCCTACCCTTTGAATTCTCTACCCCACTGGTTACATGACTGCATGACCGTGGAGGATTTAAGCAGGCATTAAAGACTTTTATGGCACCAAGCATTTGGTGACTAACTATTTGATGATATCAGTTTGGTACATTTCTTGTTGCTGAGATGTTTGTTTTGTGATTTTAATATTGTTAAGGTGCCTTGGTATTTGAAAGGTGCCATATAAATAAAGTTTATTATTGGTATTATATTTTATATAGTCTGCATTTCTCTTCCCTTTCATCTTTATCACTGGGTTAATTTGCTTGGAATCAGCATCCTTCCTCCCATCACTCATTTGCTATTGCTACCATAAATCTTAGTCCTGGCATTAGTTTGTTACTGAAAATGCTTCTGATGGCACAAAAGGATTGTGACTTCCGTGAAGGATTAGGGTAGAGCACCTGTAGGGGACAAGGATCCTGTTTCCAGGTAAACAAACCTAATACTGAGGTAAGTGGTAAGATGTGATGGAGTGTGGAGGTTGTAGTATACCCGCATGCCCAGGGCAAATGAGGCCTGACACCACAGGTAGAAGGCCTTACACTCCCTGGAAGTGTAGGTGTCCCCAGCACTCCACACCTGTAGTATTGTACTAAAAGAGGGTTGGCTGCCAAAAATATACTTTGTTTTTCTGTAAAGCCTTTTCTCCTCTTGTGATGACAGGGAGTGACTGCTCACCCCTAACCAAGTCTTCTTGACTGGCATCTGTTTTTCCAGAGACTTACCTGGTCTGGAAATCCTCTCATGGCTTGCCCACTTGCAGGGCTGGAGAATGGAGGGCCATCCCCAGTTCAAACATCTAGGTCAGACCAGGAGTTAGCAGTGTGGGCCAGAGGTAGGCAGCAGGGCTTCATTAAGCTCCTGCCATCACTTTCCATGTTCTAGTTGCTCAGCCCTTATACAAGGTGTGCATGCATGTGCACATACACACATTGCGGTCCCTCCTCCCTTCTTAGTGCCCAAATTGTACTTCCACAGGCCTCTACCTGGTGGCAGGACTATGAGCTGGGCTAACATGCCTCCCCCACCGGTGGAGGAGAGCAAACGTCATACACTTGAGCCTCTCCCGCCCCGTGAGAGGAGAGCAAACCATCATACACTTGAGCCTCTCCACCCTGGCTGACCCCGGCAATCCAAACTCATTCCCAAACTCAGGTCACCAGTGTCATGTGAGATAAGGTATCCAGCTCCTGAGCCCTCTGCACCACTGGTCTGGCTAACAAAATAGGCTTTTAAGAAAATAAAAGCATTTAAAATATTAAGAAAACAATTCTTTATTTGTGAAATAGTCCTTCCACTGGTAGACTGTCAATAAGGGCTTTATGTTACAAGCTGTGTTACTACAGTCTGCAGTGTTGAAGGGTGGCTTGTTTAGAGAGGGAGCAGTTTGGAAGGGCAAATTACACTGAATGAGTGGCGCAAGCAGCGTGTGAATGAACACATAGTTCAGTGACCAAGGCTGGTGTTTTGAGGTTTTGTGTTTTGTTAGCCTGTTTGCTTAGAGGACATCAGTTTGTGGCTAAGGAGAGGGATGTTTTTAGAGTGCATGGTTATGACATGGTGAGAAATCATAAGGTTCAACAATACAGAACAGTAATCTGGAAAGGTAACAGGTTGTCAGGCTATGAAAGAGGTAAGAATTTGACAACTTAAAAATCTGAAATGAGGAAAAACTGGTGGCTGGTTCAAAACTGAACATTCTAAAAGTTGAAAGTGGATATTACTGATAATGGAGCAAGGCTAGTACCTGATCTTTGTTTTAGGAAGATGGTGGTGGTGGTTCAAAAGAATGGCATTAGAATGCCATTAATCAGCATAATATTTTCCCAACCCATTTTCTAAGAATAAAATGGATAAATATACAGCGAATGTATAAAATATAAGCTGACCTGTGTCTAGAAATTATGTTTTCAAGTTTTCCCAAATATGACAAACTTACTTTAAGTCCCCTATAACAGAAATATTTCCATCCAGATAGAACATCATGAGTGTGAAACAGTTTTGGCTGCCAGTGTTCCCCAAGCTGTATCTTTCAGTTTAACCCCAATGTGCTTAGCTATTGGAATGAAACTTTCATATGGTGGGTGTTTGCAGTTTCTATCAGTTCATAACAGGGCATCACCAGAGGTCTAAAGTTGAGGGACTAATGCCCTCAGTCAAAACCTTAACAAATCTGGGGGCGAGGGGCATGTTCCCCTGGAAAATTTTGAAATTTTACCTTCAAATGGTGGCTTTTTCTGAATTGTAATGGTGAAAAATATGTTTGGAAAGGCTGGTTATCATGACCTCTATTTATTGGTACATGTGGAAAAATGTGGTTACTGGACCACGAGGACAACAGGAGATACACTATTATCCCAGCAGATCTGCTGGGAAGGTTAAGAGACAAAGAAAGTTGGAAGATTAGTGGAGATCCCAGAGGAAAACAGAAAGCATTATCCAGCATATGTGCTGGGAAAGTTACAGTACCCGAGCAAATAAGAGACAGTCAGACAAAAACAAACATTTGTCAATGCCGAATGTTGGCTTGCGGCACTGGCACTGGTAGTGCAGGAGTTAGAGAGATGCACAATAGGATTGGCAGTGAAATAATGAACTGGCGTCGACTCCAGTCCACCATGCAGAGTGACAGGCACTGGGGTGTGCCTTTTGGGTCATTGGCATGACGCTCATGTCATTTCACCTCACCCTACCCCACAGAGACCGACAAGTGCCAATGTGCCTTGGGGTCTTTGGGCCTTATACTGTCATCCTTGTCCATAAGGAAATATACTAACATGGGCGCAGTGTAAGGAGAATGGGGTGAACATTGGGGCAGAAGAATCTAAGCACATCTCGACACTGTCACTGGTGGCAGGGTTGGGGGTGGAATGGTGTGAGCATTTCAGCCGGCAGTGCTAACACACCCGGATGCCTGTCAGTCTGTACAGGGTGGGACATTGCAGTTGGAAACCCTAATGCCTAGGGCATTTGTTGGTATTTTCACTCCAGATTTTCAACATGGGCTGTTTGTGACCCCACCTCATGAACAGTGGCACTGTGAGTTTGTTTGTCGAAAGGTGATTTTTGTACAGCGACTGTGCATTTTGGTGGCACAGGTGCAAAAACACAGTTTGGGCAGGATATTAAAATGACAGCTGCACTCTTCATGAGGAGGTGTAAAAATGGCATTGTTGAAAATCTGGAAAATTGGTGACATCAGGAGCGTGAGTAGAAACTATGCAATGCACGGCCATAATGCAATTATTTGGGGATTTGTTTAACCAAATGTTCAACATAGGCATTTTGGGACTCAGTCATGCACAGTGTCACTGTGATTTTGTTAATCTGGACCGAACATAGATTTTCCATAGCAACCGCGCCATTCTGTGACACGCGCGAAAACACATTTCAGGCAGGATGTGAAAATGACAGCTGTACTGTTCATAAAGAGGTGTACAAAAATGGCAGTGGTGAAAATCTAGAGGAAAATATGAAAAATTGGTGATGTCACGAGCGTGCATAGAAACTGCGCAATGCACACCTGTAATGCAATTATTTTGGGCATGTGTTTTACCAAATTTTCAACATAGGCATTTTGAGACCTCCACTCATGAACAGTCTCACTGTGATTTTGTTAATGTGTCCAGAATAGTGATTTCACACAGCGACCCACGCCATTTATGCATACGCATTGCGGAAACACATTTCAGACAGGATGTGTAAAATGACAGCTGTACTGTTTATAAGGAGGTGTGGGAAAATGCCAATGTTGAAAATCTAGGTAGAAAATATTACAAATTAGCAAAGTTATGACGTGCATGGAAACTGTACAGCACACTTGTAAAACAGTCATTTTTGTTTTTTTTCACCAAATTTGCAACATTGACTTTTGAGAGCCCACCTCACAGAACAGTGGCGCTGTCGCTTCATTAATCAGTTCTGAAAGGTGATTGCGTGCAGTGATACGCAAAATCACCTTCGGGACCGAATAATGACATGACAGTGCCTGAATTCATGAGGGGGGCCCCAATAACCCCATGTTGAAAATATGGTGCCAACATTAAAAAATGCCTGAGATATGCACCAAAGTTGAAACCCCCTATTTATGCCGTTATACAGCTTACGGCATTTCTTCAGTTCGCAGATGGCTTTGAAGAGTGCAGGCGTGTTCCGGTCCACGAAGATCATCACGCTGGGCTCCAGAGGTAAGTATGGGGTGAGGGGCTGTTGGGAAATAAATGCAGAGGGGTGGGCGTGTGTTGGGGGAGGGGCATGGGAAGAAGACTTGAGGGACCGTTTTCTTGTTTTACAGGAAAAACAAAATGTACAAGCGTGGGTCGGTTTCCTTTTTCACAGGTGTGCTTAGTACACTGGAGTGGGCTTCCAGTGTACCACCTGCATTGTGGGAAGGGGACCAAAGCCAACAGAAACGTGGGGGCGCATGATGCCGGGGGATCAGGCACCCCCTCCTACAATTGAAATGGGAGGGGCATTATGCTGATGGGGAGTGGGCTCCCCGTCGGCTACATGAACTTAGTCGGGTATGCTGACGGGGATTGGGCACCCTGAAGTTGGCATTGTGCGGCAGGCGGCGGCAGTCACTACCACCATGTTTATTGAAATACTTCACCAGGAAGGGTGTCAGGAGGTGTGTTATTGTGCAGCTGCGCAGACAAGCTTGCCTCTCATTGCAGCGGCACTTTTCTTAGATGTGCTGGTGTCAGCGCCTGCATGCTGGCTTATTGGAGAATGAGGATGCCTACTGATGCGTGCCCTACATTCGCCTCACAGTGACCGCACCTCCAGATCTGCTACTACCACAAGATGTTGGCTGGCGTGCAAGCGAAGCAATGTAAAATAGTTATAGCTCAGGCAGAACTCTGTATCACTGGCTGCCTTGACGGAGCTTGCTATCCTTGCTTGCCACAAGCAAAACACTAAACACAAACCCCTGTTAGGTAGGCAATTTAGAAAAAAGGTGTTGAATTTTCTCTGATCTCTAGGTATTTCTGGCAAGAGTTGAGAACCTTAAAGTTTAAAAAAACCACAACATAACCCACACGATAGCCTGAGAAGGCACTTATTATTTATTTTGGACTCTTCTGTGCTGAACTGTCTCAGCTCTAGCTATTTCTTCTTGTTGATTCGACAGAGAACCTTTGATTTAAAATACCATCAGACTAGCATACACTGCAGTAAAAGCCAAAAGGTAAAAAATATTTTCACTTCGGAAGTGTTAGTGTCTATTACAGCAGGCAGGCTGTTTCAGTTTAAAGTTTAAACCCAATCAGAGACACCACAACAACACAGAAAGACCCCTCCCAACTGTCTCAGTCAGAGAAGGAGAAGAGAAAACAAATTTATATTAATGCTAATTATTTATATTCCTCTTCCAGTCGACTCAGCTCACTGTAGCTTCTGGTTTTGCTTTTTAGGCGTTTATGATTTTTAACAATAACAACTACTGCAACAAAAACTGAAGGTAAAGACACAAGACAGAGAGAGACTGCACTGCTCTCCCTTCATCAAGCACCAACAACTGCATACAACTAATGGTCTCTGTACAGCCTTTGGACTACCCAGTGTACCATGTGTGTGTCTGTAAACTGATTGGGATGGGCTCTGCTGTGCAACAAGACTGAGAAACAATGCTGTTGGCACAGGCAGGGCTAAGAGATCCTTTCGGTTGTACCCCCTTCCCCAGCACCTGTCAATCTCTCCCCTACGACCAGTGACTGGCTCACCTGCTGCAGTGCCAACTACCAACCCTGTCAGTCAGTATATCCATCCCTGCTTTCTGGTTCTGTCCTCCTCCCTCCTCCATAATCCATGTCACTGCAAGTCACTCCCGATCATCTGCAGCCAGTGACTAAACCCGAACCTGAATCGCCTGCGCCTCATTTCAGTCACTTTCATTTTCTACGTGATGAGCATCACAAAGTCAAACGGAAAATATAGGATAGTGCATAGTGCCAGTTAACAACAGGCTATTCTTTCACGAGTTGGTACTATGACTGACAGATTACCATGACAAAATGATAGTGTCATCAGTACCTAACGAGGTGAAAGAACAGCCCTACGCTAAATTAGCATGCACTGTTCTGTATAGTGTATAGTGGAGCGTCGTTACCGCAAAAAAAAAAAATACTACATCTTTCTTTTTTAAAATAAGACTAACTGTCAGATTGCTGCTTGAGGACACCATCGTTCTGCTGTCCTGTGGACATCACTTTTTGGTTCTGCTGCACTACAGACATCACTAATGCAGCAGAACAACATTTTGAGAGTGCTAGATTTCAGTGAACAACGGCGTTCCACTATACACTATAAAGCGAAGTGCACCGTAATTTCCGCATCCTTAAAGAAAATCATGGCTTCTTTATTTCACCAATAAGTGAGCCGTGATTAATTCTCTAATGGGGGAAAAGATTGGGGGCTTCAACTTACATTAGGGGCTGTACTCCCAAAATCAGCATGGTGGCGCCACTGGTTCATAACATGCTTCATATCCAGGAACCTGTCGGAACATACCTGTAATCTCCCACTGTCATGTGCGGGGAGCTGGAAGGGTCAGTGACAGAAAAGTTCCGGCTCTGTTCCATGTTTGCTACGGATAGTTAGCCTTTCATAATTCGCCAGTAGTGAAGGAGCCACTGCCATTCTGGTAATATTGGGGGCTGTTTGAATGCCAATAATGAAATCATTTTAACAGCGGAGACAAAGCAGGTACATTTGATGTAGGTTAAAAATGCTCTTTAGGCAGTAAGTGTACCAATCTGGTATAACCAACAGACTGCTATAAAATAAATTATTACATATCCCCAAAATGTTCAGTACAATGTTTTGATCCTTTTATTTTGGGAGGGCTAAAGCCTGTGGTTCAGTGTGTGTGTGTGTGTGTATGCGTGGTGGGGGCAGCTCCTCCTACACTCCAAATAAAGGTCAGTCTCTCCTGCAATTCTTGCTTAGCACTTTGTGAAACCTTGGGCTCCTGCATGGCTCGTGTGACTGAGCCTCCTTCCTTTTCTTCTCCTGCCTACCATTTTTTCTGTTGCCCTGGTTTCTCTTCACTGAACCCCTTTCTTCCTATTTGCCCCCTCGCTGGGAGGCTGCAGTTTCTAGGTCCAGATCAATATGGGGACAAGATTTCCTCACAGTGCAGACTGTTGCCAGAGCAACACTGTAACAGTATACCTGTCTAGGGTGCTAATGGTATAAAGACAATGCGTTGGGTTGTCCCCTGTGACCCCCCACACACACAGGGTGGATCATTTCTTTTCTGGGAGCAAAGACCCCGAGACCCCTTCCCATTCTTCCTACCACTACTTGTATTACCACTACTACAACTACTGCCAATAGTTACAGTGCTTACATGATTGTAATGTCATCAGACCAGATTTCTAGGACTTAAATCTTGTCTGATGACATCACAGTCTCATCCACCATATTAGAGCTGACCCAAAACTGCAGATAAGCCCCACGCTGTTTTAATTTTTTCCTCTCTCTCTCTCTCCATTTTGTTTGCTCCCCAGCTACTTTGCTCCTCTACCCAGGCAGCCATTGCTTTCTGATATCTGCTCCTGCCCACACCCCACCTTTTGTGTTTGTTCCTCCAGCTTCTTTCCTCCATTTTCTTTTGGGCTTTGGCGTTTTCCACCGAGCGTGGCTCCTTTCACACCAATGCTTCCAGGTTGTTGCACTACTAAGGCTATTGCATGCCCTGAGTCAGAGCTTTCTTTCCAGCTGTGTTTTCCCTTACTTACAGCCCTTGTTTTCCTCTGGGGTAAGCTCCACCTTGCTCAAACATTGAAATGTTTATTCTGGGATTTTTGCAGAACTGACATATGCTCCTTTATGACCCAGAATCACGTTAATGCCTTCTGGTACCATTGCTGAATATTTTGCTTCCTCAGCTCAGGTTATGCAGTGTGCTTGTCATACTTTGGGGTTTCTGTTCCCTATCATAGCTGACATGTATCTCCATCATACCTATGTCTCCCCACTCTCGTACCTCCATGCCTGCAGCTGCTAAGTGAGCTTTTTACCGTCTGAGCCTTTCAGTAATTCAAGTTATTTTATCTCACTCATGTACCCATTCCTGCCTCAGCTGCAGAGGTTTTACCACTCGCACATTCCAGTGTACAATATGCCTCATCAGTTCCAATTCATACTGCCTGTACTATCACCATTCATTTTTGTTTACCTAGTCCTGCTCGCTTTGTACTCATTCCCACTGTCTTTTTATAGCTTCGTTTGTTCAACTTTTCTATGCTGCCTGTTTTGCTAAGTATGGCAAAGCCTAGATCTATTACTTTGGGCTCAACTCATCTCATTCCACTGCTTACAGCCTTACACACCCATTTTGTTCTCCTACTGCTCCGTGTTGTCTGCCTTCTGTTTGTCCCAGTTTGCTTCTTGTTTAGTGCTATGTCATCCTTCAGCTGTTCCTGTTCTTCCTTCCATACTCCTGTCCCTTCCTCCTACTACTCATTTATGCTAGTTTCTATTTTTACTAAGCTGATGTCTGCTGCTCTGTCCTTCCTTAGCCCATACCAACAGTCTCACAGACAGTCTCCATCTCTAGCTCTGCCTTTTGAGGTATTCAGTGAAGGCAGGCTTCCCTGCGTCTACCGGGATTGGAGTCTATGTTCCTGTTTCCATTCTCTACCAGTTCTACGACATCTCCACCCTAACTCTGCCTTCTGAGGTGAGCTTGCCCTGTCTTCCATAGATGGTAGTCCATGTCTTCCAAGTACCTTTTCTACCAATCACAACTTGTATACCAGCTCTTTACAGTCTCCATCCCTAACTCTACCGGGCATAGGTATTGAGTGTAGGCTAGTTGTTCCTGACTACCAGGGATGGGAGCCTGTTTCATCCATCTACAGTCTCAACCAGCTATGTTCTACATCAACTATCTGACAGTCTCCGTCACTAACTACTTGTGAAGTATTAAGTGATGGTTTGCTCACCAGCTACTGGGGATGAGTCTATTTAATCCAAATCCATTTCTGCCAGCATCTTTCAATTACCATCTTATTTATCCTCCCATTATGGATCTACAGAATGAGATTTGGGGTCCCTTTCTCCCCTTCAGGAATCGGACTCCTGTGCCCATCAACCATCAGTCTCCCATACCTGTGCCTTACCAATGATTAAGTATGCCTCCGTTTTTCCACAATAAGTCCTGCATGATCTTCCAGACCTTATTCCTCTGCTCCTCCAGTCTGTCCATGAGCTTCAGACTCACCCTGCCCGCTTGAAGACTGAACTGTTCTGGCCTCATAGTCGATTCTTCACTTGCTGAGCTCTCCTGTACTTGGTCTCTGTTCATACACAAGTTTATTTATTTAGCTTTTGTTTACGGGTAAGTATACTAGACAAGTATTATGCCTATTTTCAGGAAACGACCGGAGAATACAGCATGAGGAAACAACAGTCAAGGAGACATGGCAAAGAGAGTACAGTTTTTGTCACAGTAAACAAGCGTGGAAATACATCATTTGATGCTGGGGAAACACATAGTAGTAAGCACATTTCAGATTAGGCGCTCTAGACTAGCTAGTTCAACTGACAGATATATACAGGTCATCATACATAGGGTGGAGCATAACTCAAGGACTGGATTGGTCATAATATAACTTATAACATTGTCATATACACCCCTAGGCTAGTTGGATCTGGGACAGTTTATCGCTTCATTCTCGCTGTTCAGCCTCATCCCATTCTGGATATTGGACTCTGCCAGCTTGTTCATCCCAGAATTTTCCCAGTTGATCGAATATGGACTTCATGGCTATACTGTCCTTCCAGTTTCCATCCTGCACTCCTGCATATCAGTGCTTTGACTTGCTTCCCAGCTCTGCCTCATCCAGTCTCGCCTTTCAGTTCTTGCTGCCACCACCTCCATCATTGCTGCTCTGGACATTGCTGCCCTCAAATTTTCAGCCAGGACTTGTCTCCGTCTGCATTCCTCCTCGCTTCCCACCTCTACTGCATCAGGATCGGTTCCAAACTCCTTCCACACCAAGTGGTATCGACTTTTCATTTGTTGTGCTAACTCTCTTGGAGTCCAATGGACTCTTCTGGTATCTCAGTGCTCTCCTATGCCTTCCATCATCCTCCTCTTCATCTAGTTTCTGTGGGACATTCAGGGTTCCTTCTGTCCCACTCTGTTTTCAAATGGATTTCTCCTGGGTTCTGTTCCATGCCTGCTTGTCCTCCTCCCGTTAGATCAGTCATCTCCATATTGCTCCTTGGACTTTCCTGCCTGCTGTGTCTCCTTGTCAGCTCATTGATTCCACATTTGTCCTCCAATCCTGGCAGTGTCTCCCTTCAATGACAGTTCTGCACCCTATACTTATCTCCCCACTGCCACTTCACTCCTTAGATGCTTTTGGCCCTGCCTCCTGGCTCTCGACACTTAGTTTTTGAATGCCATTTGGACTGCTTCCTGCTCGTTCTTCTCTATGGCATCCCTACAGTGTATTTAAATGGACCGCTGTTATGTTTGCTACTTCTTCCATTTCACTGCCTCAGTGGCCCAGGACTTTGGAACATTTGCTTCCATGTCTTTACTTTTGGGCATTCTCCACGTTTGCCACCGTCCAGCATTCAGTTACCCATTCAACTACCTCTCCTATTTAATCTGCTACATACTCCTTCCATGGCTGGGATTTACTCCTGTCTGGTGCTCAAGAATTATCAGTTCTTCTCACCAAAGGAAAACTCAGGTCTAGCAACATCCCTCGATCTGTTTGGCATAGTTGGACTCAGTCAATATGGAAGTGCCAATACCTCCTGATAATTTCCACAGGCTCATTCCCGAATTATATTGGATTCAGACTGTATAGAAGCTCTTACCTCTCGATCAAACCCACAGGATCCTTCCTCAGCATCCTATTGGATTCAGATCCTCTAGAGGATCTTATTTATGATCACCTCCACAGGATCATTCCTCAGGCATCTTATTGGAGTCATACTGCATGGAAGTCATTACTCTGATATATTCCACAGGATCCAAGCTTTAGTAGAGTCTTCTTCATACCCTTCTCCTTACAATTGAAATGTGAACTTACTTTCCTCCTGGGATACCTTATTTACACAATAACCATAATTCCACAAAAGAAGGGGCCCTCATGTCCTACCTATTGGCACTGGCACCATCAGTTTTGACTTTCACATTATATTCTATTCTTGGCAGCACTGAATTAGATTGACCATGTTATTTTACTCGTATCATCCAGAATAACTATCTGATGTTCTCCTAAGACCCTTCTTTCACCTGACATCTCAGAATATGACCAGTGTATATCCAATCCATAGCTATCTTGCTTTCTGCACAATCTAGAATCTCTGCTCCTTGGCCTCTGGACATCATCATACTTTATGAAGTTATCTACATCTTCTCTTCAAGATTCTCCAGTCATGGCAGTCTCATTTCCAGGCATCTCTCTCGATCACATCAGATGGCATTTACTTTCCTCAGACTCATTCCAGCAAGTATCATCTCAAGAGGCAAGTCTTCATTCTATTTTGTCACCCCGCTCATATGCAACTGACTTAGTTATCTGCTTATCTCAGTTTCACACCACAGCAGTTCTACATTGACTACTAATAAACTCACTCGATATGTTATACCATTTCTGCTATCAAACCTTTCATTGCCCAATAAGTCAGCAGAATCAGTTAAGACTTTTCTTTTCCAGCATTCTCACAGCATGTTGGAACTGAATTACCAGCAAGTTGACGCCATGTGGGCCATCCATCATCTTGTGCATCACAGTCCTTCCTGAATATGTGCTCATGCATACCATGTTCTAGCATTTCTATCTCATCATCAAGCCTCAAAACTATCATACAGAACAATTAAGCTGTACCTATCAGGTATCCAACTGCTGTCTTTACAGCATATTCCATCCTCACCTTCACTGGTCTCCTATCCTCCAATTACACTCTGACTAGCTACACAAGATCTCGATTCACTTTGAATCCTCATTGTCTCTCTGTTCATGCCTCCAAAGTGAAACTGAGTGAATTTACTGAACTCAAAGCCATTGACTCTTCTTTGATTATAATGGCTTTGTCTTGCCATCATTGGATACTTGCATCCTGAGGATTCATTATCTCCTCATCTTTAAACAATCCTGAGAACCTTGACAATGTCTTAAAAATGCCAATCTACATAAAGAGGGCCGGTCATTCTATCCTGCCCTTACCTTTTTCAAAATCTAATGGATTACCTTAAGGAGGTCAATAAACTATTATCCATCATGTAACTTCTGAGTCTGGCAGTCCATCTAGACAAACTCATGCTCTTCCCCATACTCAGATTGATCATGTACCTCTGTTAAAATGATCACCTATTACCACAAAGAAATGCAGGATCTTGTTCAATCCTTTCTTCAACAACCGGACTTAATCCACATTCATGATCTGGATATTCATTTGGATTTGATCTGCTTCTTCAGCCTCAAGAACTGACCTTCCTGCACATATCAGCTACAGACTCAGAAGATGGAATTCATCGCACCATGAACATTGCATCCTACCATTAGACTTGGAACTTAGTTCAAGCATTTAGGATCATCTCCTTTAGCTTGCCTGAGGACGGGCAGATCAGTAGCCATGGGTCCTCAGAGGTTTCCTCCACAGGGTTTTTCCTTTCCTGCGTGCTACTGGTCACATGCTCCGTGAATTGGAAGAGGTAATCTTTTGTGCCTTCTGTTCCCTACATGCTACCCGACTTACCTACCAAGGGTGGGAATAGAGAAAGGCCAAAGTTCAAACTTCATAAGTATACACAAACATTATTCTAGTCACCCAAACATTGACTGGGAGGGCTAGAGCCCATGGTTCAATGTGGGGATAGCTCCTCCCACATTCCAAATAAAAGGTCAGTCTCTCCCTGCAATTCTTGTTTAGCAATTTTGAAACACCCACCATTCTCCCCTGTCTCCTCCTTCTTTGGCACTATGCTCACCCTTGATGCTGAGCCTTCTATTCTACATGCTGCCCGGCTTACCTACTAAGGGCGGGAATAGAGAACTATTAAAGTTCAAACTTCTTAACCTATTATACCTATTAGCGCCTATATGGGGTCAGAACCATCCCTTGCTTAACCTGACTCAAAATGGTGACATCAGATAGAATGAGTTATACACATAAGCACTACTCTATTCACCCAAACATTGAACTAACTGTAAGGTACTAGGCTCACTTCTCACATTACTAAGTGTGGGACCACAAAAGGGGGCACTCCATTGTGACTCACCCACTTAGCAGCTATACACAAATGGTTGAATTAGCTGCTGGGGAGGAGTTCCTCCTGTGTCTACATCAGAATGCAAATTAACACATAATTATTGAAACTCACAGACTGCTGTGCATGGCCTAGCGCCAGTCACATGCTACCATTTGTCTTCAGCCATGGCTAACCCATGTTTTATGGCCCACTTCAGGGCCAGTGATGCTGTGTGGTTCTGTTTGATACCCCGTTGTACAGTGGTCCCTTTCCCTATCCCTAGCCTCAGTTAAATTCTTGGCATGAAGTGGATCTCCTATTTAGCCCTGTTTCCCTGCACATGGTTCATAGTTGTATTTCTCCCTCACTAGTCTTATCCCTTGCTGACTATGATGCTGTGGACTCAGTGTTCTAACAATACTGCTGCCTGCCTTCAGGGGTAATGTGAACCAGGGCACTGGGGAAAATCCCTGTCTCTTACAGTAAG
The DNA here is from genome assembly GCA_016271365.2 of Neoceratodus forsteri. NCBI lineage: Eukaryota > Metazoa > Chordata > Ceratodontiformes > Ceratodontidae > Neoceratodus > Neoceratodus forsteri. The sequence goes on from CM028133.1 coordinate 786,172,439, forward strand.
TGCCATGGAGTCTATACTAAGGGAGGAACTAGTGGACTTCCTGGAGGGAATGGGCTGCAGGACCCCAGACAACATGGGTTCACAAGAGGAAGGTCTTGCCAGATAAATCTGGTTGACTTCATTGACTGAGTGACCAGGGCAGCTGATAAGGGACAGGCAGTCTATGTAGTGTACTTGAATTTCAGCAAGGGTTAACTCAGCCTCACACAGGAGGCTGATAAAAAAAGTTAAGGAACCTAGGGGTGAACTGGAGGAAAATTTGATGAACTGGGTAGGAAACTGACTGAGGGAAGAACACAGAGGACAGTAGTAAATTAATTAATTAGACTTTGGTTACTGGATAGGCTCACTGAGACAAACAGTCCCTTTTTAGAGTAACCCCAGAATAAATTACATAATATACATTGAAAGAATACATACAAACTATAACAAACAATGCACAAGTAAATGACAAATACAGCGCAGACAATGGACATACATAGCAAGTCAGTAGTTAGATACAGAATACAGCTCTTTCACAGTGGAAAGAGTCCTAAAACAGTTGTCAAAGTTAAATGTAGACAGGGCAATGGGTCCAGACACAGTGCACCCAGGTTGCTGACTAAGGTGCTCAGGGAGGAGCTGGCTGCCCTCTGACAGCCATGTTCAACCTGTCATTAGAAACGGGAGGTACAGGGGGACTGGAGAAGGGCAGATGTAGTCCCACCCACAAAGAAGTAAATGAGGTGGGAAATTACAGGCTGGTCAGCCTGACTTTGGTAGTGGAAAAGTAATGGAATTACTCCTGAAGAAAAGGATTAGAGAATATCTTGTTACCAGCAGTCTACAGTAACTGAGGCAACATGGATTCACAGGGGAGGTCCTGCCAGACAAACCTGATCAATTTTTGACTGGGTAACAAAGAAGTGGACCAGGGAGGGCAGTTGGCAAGGACTATCTAGATTTCAGGAAGGCCTTCAACACCATTCCACATGGAAGGCTGGTAAACAAACTGAGTAGCCTAGGAGTAGGTCCTAAAATAGTAAAATGGGTGGAGAGATGGCTTAGGGCTAGGATCCAAAGAAGATGATAAATGGGGTACACCCAGGGAAGGCAAGATGACTAGCGGGTGCTGTATGGGTTAGTATTGTGCCTGGTCCTCTTCAATGTCTTTATTAACAACATTGCAGAAGGACTGAGTTGCCTATCTGTGGACTGACACAAAAATCTGCAACAGAGTCAACACAGAGGGAGGGTTGAGAAAATGAGGAAGGATCCAAAGAGTTTAGAAGAATAGTCAAGAGTTTGGCAGCTGAGACTTAGTGCAAAAAGTGCAAAATTATGCTCTTAGGGCACAAAAACCAGGGAGCAAATGTACCAGCTCTTGGGGAGGGAGTATTACAAAACAGGAAAGAGACCTGGGAGTTATCATTTCTGATGACCTGAAGGTACAGTAGCTAAACAGTGTGACAAGGCAGGGAAAGGTTAGTGGAATGCCTGATGCATAGGGAGCGTATCATCAGCAGAAAGAGGAAGGTAATAATATCCTTGTGTAGACTGCTTGTGAGAACACAGGTCGAGTACTGTGTACTGTTCTGGAGGCCCCATCTCCAAAAGGACATAGGTAGGGTGGAGGTGGTGCAAAGGAGGGCAACCAAAATAGTGCAAGGCCTGCATAAGAAGCCCTCTATTAAGAGAAAGGCTTAAATATTTAAATATATATCCCTAGAAGACAAGAGGGAAGGGAAATATGATAGACATTCAGATACCTCACATGAATAAGCAAGAAATAATAATAATAACTTTGTTTATTTAGCTCTTCAAATACCAAGCGCTGTACAGATAAATCATAAAATCAAAGTATACATATAAAATCAACAATTAGAACAGCATTAGTCAATAAAAGCCTTATTCCATAAAAGTCTTAAAATCCCACTTAAAGGCTTCCACGGTTGCGCATTCTCTAAGCCGCGAGGCAGAGAGTTCCAGAGGGTAGCCATTTAACCCAAAGGCCCTAGCCCCAGAGGACTTCAATCTAACCCCTCGAACTTCTAGCAAACCCTCGTCGGTTGAACGGAGCTGTCGATTGGGCGGTAAGGGACCAGAAGCTCTTTCAAGTAGTAGGGGCCGAGGTCCTTGCAGGGCTTTGAAGGTCAAGAGACCTACTTTAAAGGTGATCCGCCACTGTATAGGCAGCCAGTGCAGATCGCGAAGTTTGGGGTGATATGTGTCCTTCTATATATAGGATATAGGAAGGAGCATTTTCCAAAGAAAAATATGCTCAAGGACAAGGGGTCACAATATGAAGCTGGAGGGACGAAGGCTCAGAGGAAATGTGAGGAAGCACTTCTTCACGGGAAGGGTGATGGATGCTTGGAACAGACTTCCAGGGAGCGGTGATGGCTAGAATGGTCACAGGATTTAAGAATGCATGGGATAGACACAAGGGAATCTTAGAAGCAAGAGGGCGTGAGCTAGGGTCCATGTAGGTCTCCAGTGGCACTATAGATAGGGAATTTAGGCAGACTAGGTGGGCCAATGATCCTTATCTGCTGACTACTTCAATGTTTCTAGGATACGTATAAGTACTAAGAGGCACTTTGGTTCTATGAAACATGTTTATTATTCATGGGCAATTACAGTGAGTCAGATTAACAGATAAACTAGCTAAAGCAGGCACAGGGTCTGTTAACAAATAGATAACTCCTTCAAGGAGGATCTAAAGGATGCAAAGGTCAGGCATTCCATGACCTTAGGGGAGATTGTTCCATAGCCCTGGTGCAGTGGTCACAAAGAATCACTGACCAGCATCAGAGAGTGCCCTTGGCATGGTAACAAGTTTCAGTCCAGTGGAACAGAGAGGCATTGTAAGGGGTTTGAAGTAAATGATGTCAGCCAGATTTTTTTTTGGGGAGTAAAGGAGTTTTCCAGAGGTAAGGGACGTAACAAGTGGAGTATGTCAGGGTCAGTGCTGGGTCTAGTCCTTCTTCAGTGTGCTTTGTGAATCATAGGGGAAGGCATCAGTGTGGATCTGCCTCTTCATAGAAAATACAAAGATATGCACAAGGGTGGGTATAGAGGAATGGATAATGGAACTCCGGGAAGATCTGAGTAAGTTGAAGAGCAGGTCAAAGATAAAGCAACGGGCCTCAGTGCTTAAAAATGGGTGATATACATTGGGAAAGGAACACAAGACTGCAATATGAAATGCAGGTGGTGGTGGTGGTGATGGACAGGAAAGCGTCATGGAAGAAAAGGACTTCCTGTAGGTGTCATGATACTGGATAGCACTGAAAACAACAGCACGCTTGTAATAGATCTGTAGGTCAGAGAAATTGAATTCTGGAATGCATAGGAGGGGCTAAGCAGCAGAAGCCAGAAAGTGTTCTTCCCATTGTACAGGTCACTAGGAGACCTCATTTGAAATACTGTACAAGGTACTAGAGTTCACACCTGAGGAACAACTGCTACAAGAGTGAAGCAGTACAGTGCAGGGAAACCAAGATGCTTCACCATAGTCTGTTATTCTTTTTAAACTTTCTGATTATTACCCTGCTGCTATAATAACCCACTTAAACATAGAAACATAGAAGTTGACGGCAGATAAGGACCGCAAGGCCCATCCAGTCTGCCCATTTCTTTTTCTACCTTATAAATGTGCCATCGGCCTTGCTCTGTCAGTGACCCATCTATTCATAGTCATTTGTATTGCTCCTTATGCCTATCCATGCCTGTTTGAAGCCCTGCACTGTATTCATAGCCACCACTTCTTGTGGTAAGCCATTCCATGCATCTACCACCCTTTCTGTGAAAAAGAATTTCCTCACATTCCCTTAATCGGCCTCCCTCTAATCTCATGCTGTGTCCTCTTGTCCTGCTATTTTTCTTATATTTAAACATGTTAGACTCTTTCACCTTGTTTATGCCCTTAGGTGTTTAAATGTCTGATCATATCACCTCTCCCTCCTTTGCTCAAGGGTATACATATTGAGCTCCGCTAATCTGTCCTCATATGTCTTCTGATGCAGTCCCTGCACCATTTGATTGCCTTCTCTGGACTGCCTCAATTTGGTTAATGTCCTTGTGAAGGTGTGGCCTCCAATACTGCACGCAGTACTCCAGATGGGGCCTAACCAATGTCTTGTACAGAGGGATTATTACCCTCTTACGACTTGTGATACCCCTACTAATACACCCTAACACCCCCCTAGCCTTACCTACTGCTTTAGAGGTCTGCTTGGATGATTTTGGTCATCAGTGATGATGATGCCCAAGTCTCTTTCTTCCTTTGTGACTGCTAGCAACTCCTCCCAGCCTATAAGTGGCTTCAGGTTTTCTTCCCTATGTGCATGATTTTGCACTTCTTTGCATTAAATCCCAGTTGCCACTCTTCTGACCATTCTGCTAGTTTATCCAGATCTCTTCTCATTCTGCCCACCCCATCTGGATCATCTACTCTGTTGCAGATCTTGGTGTCATCTGCAAACAGACAAGCCTTACCTCTAGTCCATCTGCGAGGTCACTAATGAAGATGTTGAATAGGACTGGCCCCAGGACTGATCCCTGAGGTACCCCACTTGTGACTTGCATCTCTTCTGACTGTATACCATTTACCACCACTCTCTGTTTTCTGCCAGTCAACCAGTTTGCCACCCAGTTGACCAACTTCTGACCCACCGAGCCTACCTAGCTTATTTATCAATCTTCTATGTGGAACAGTGTCAAAAGCTTTGCTGAAGTCAAGGTAGGCGACATCAACTGCTCCCCTTGGTCCACCACCTCTGGTTACCCAGTCAAAGAAATCTATGAGATTAGTTTGACAGGACCTTCCTTTTGTAAACCCATGCTGTCTTGGATCCGTGCCCCTATGGATTCCAGGTGTTGCACTATCCTTTCCTTAAGGAGTGCCTCCATAATCTTGCCCACTACTGAGGTAAGACTGACCGGTCTGTAGTTCCCCGCCTCCTCCTGCTACCACTCTTGTGGAGTGGGATCACATGAGCCCTTCTCCAGTCTTCTGGGACCTCTCCTGTGCTCAGAGACTCACTAAACAATTCTGCTAATGGCTCTGCTAGTTCCTCCTTTAGCTCCTTAAGTACCCTGGGATGTATGCCATCAGGTCCCATTGCCTTATCCACCCTGAGCTTAGCAAGCTCTTGTAGGACCCTTTCTTTTGTGAGGGAGTAGTGCTCACCTCCCTCCCCTGTGTCCATGATGCTGAGCTGTGGGCCCTGCCCTACCTTCTCTTCAGTAAATACTGAGCAAAGTATCTATTTAGGATAGATGCCTTTACAGGGTCCTCCTCCTCACATGCTCCCTTTTCTCCATTAAGCTTAGCAATACCCTCTGGACTTTCTCCTTTCACTAATGTATCTATAGAAAGTCTTGTCACCTTCTTTACTGTTCGTGCTAGTGTTTCCTCAGTTTGGGACTTTGCCTGCCTTACTGCCTTACCTGCTTCCTTAGGGCAGTTTGGTATGCCTCCCTATCTTCATCCCGCTGTGTTCCCTTATATTTTCTGAAGGCCAGCCTTTTGGCTCTGACCTTTTCTGCTACTGTATTTGAGAACCAAGTGGTTTCCTTCTTCTTTGCACTTCCTTTTCTGTCTAACACAATGGGATGTTGCTTCAAGTATTGTATCCTTAATGCTTGCCCACTTTGCCTGTACCTCCTCACCTGTGTTTCTTTTGCCAGGGCTAGCTTAACTCTGTTGGCCATCTTATCAAAGTCAGCTCCTCTGAAGTCCCATATTTTTGCCTTTGGAATGGGATGATTTAGATGTAGTAGCCAAATTGAACCATACCATGTGATGGTCACTGGCCCCAGGTGACCTTCTACCTGGAGATCTGTGATCCCTTCTTTGTTAGTCAGTACTAGATCTAGGATAGCCCTGTCTCTTGTGGGTTGCTGTACCAGTTGTTTGAGGCCCTCCCTGCAGGGAATCCACTATGAGTCTAGTTCTGGCAGATGTTCCTGCTGGTATTGACCAATCTGTATCTGGCATGTTGAAGTCTCCCATTATCAGAACCTCCCTTTAGCTGTCATGTTTTGTATATCTTCTAACAGTAATGTGTCTATGTCCTCCTCTGGTCTGGGGGCCTGTAGACAACCCCAGTTCTTATGGCTGTCCCATTTCCTGTTTCCAGGGTGACCCACAGTTCTTCTGGCTCCTTATGTGTATTCTGAATTTCTGTAGCTTTGATATTTTCATTAACATACAGGCCACTCCTCCCCCCTTTTTGCACCTCGGTCTCTTCTGAACAATACATGAGCCAGGCTGAAGTCTCCCAAGTGTGGTTACTGGTAAACCACGTCTCACTATTACTACTATGTCCAGTTTAGCCTCTGACATTATTGCCTGCAGGTCTGGGATCTTATTTCCCAGGCTGTGAGCATTTGTGTACATGATTTTCCATTGGCCAGATTTTGGTGTGTTAGTTGTTGGGTGAAGTTTGGCATTACCCCTGTGCATCGTGGTGGAGACAAACCTTTTTCTTACCTGGTGATGCAAATGAGGCAGCAAACACTGAATTCCTGTTTGACCACTAGCTGAGGGAGAGTTGTTCTTCCCATTCGACGTATGGGGTGCTGCACCCCTCCCCATTTGCTAGTTTAAATATTCTGCAAAGACGTCAAACTTCTGCCCCAATGCACTGACTCCCTTTAGTCAGATGCAGTCCATCAAATTTAAAGAACTTTCGCTCCCAGAACTGTTGCCAGTTCCCTACAAATCTGTGTCCTTTTTCCTGGCACCAGTCCTTGAGCCACGTGTTTAGCTCCCTATCTCCCTTCTCTGACCTTCCGTCCATCTGCTCCCTTCTCCCAGACTGGCAGGATCTCAGAGAAGGAGATGCCGGACGAAATAGATGATAGTTTGTCACCCAGCCTAGTCAGGTGTTCCTTGGTCTCCACAACTGACCGGGTTGGCGAGATCATTAGTCCCTATGTGTACTAGGAATCAATGTTTTCTCCTGCTTTGTGAACAATTTTAGCAATGCGGTCAGTGTCTCTCCATGCTGATGTACCTGGGAGACATCTGACCATCACCCTGGCTGGAGATGGGTATCAACTCCCGAATCATGGAGTCTCCTATGATCAGAAGTTTTTGGATTTCCTTTGTGCTTGTTTAGTTTGGTTCCTGATTTGGGTGAGTATTGTTGTGCTAGCTTCTGTGCTGCAGTGTCCTGCTCTGCAGTGTCTTCTGCCTCTTTATTTGATTTCAGAGATAGAGGCAGATACCTGTTTCTAAAGTGTTTATATGGTTTTGGAGGTAATGTGTTGGAGAGCAGAGAGTGATGGGGCACCTGACTTCTGACCTTCTGGCAACCGTCCAGCCCAGTTGTCTCTACTTATCACTTTCTTTACATCGGCACCTTTTGGTTAAGCAAGCTGGACAAGCCTCAAGTATTACCTCGGGGGTTGGGGGCTGTGGAGACCTCACTAAGCATACAGTCAAGTCACGAGGTAGCAGGAAGGGACGTGGATCCTGAGTCTACCTCGGCACTCATTCTGATGTGGTGGGGTGTTTCCTTGTACTTCCTGGCCCCTTGGGAATCCAAGTTGGGATATCGACATTAGGTGCATCATGGGGTGCTAGAGTGCTTACTAGCATAGCCACATTCGTTGCAGGTCCTCGACCAGACTACTGCTTATGGTCACCAAGGTGGCAGTGTTGTGGCAGAGAACGTTACCTCCACTGGAGGAGGAGGAGCGTGTCCTCTGGGACGGATAGTCATCCCTCCCAAGTCAGCCCCAACTACCATTGCTTGTTTCTGAACCTGGGTCAGTGGGGTCATGAGCAGGAGCCCTGCTGCTGTGCCAGTGGTCCAGCAGACATTCTCTTATGGATGAGAGGTCTCCTCGTGCATTTTAGGGTGAGAGAACCGCAGACCAGAGGTGAGTGGTTTTGGTACTCTAGGGACACAAGAGGTGACACTCTCAGGCAGTTACTTCTGTTACAGTTATAACATAGCATAAATCTTTAAACTATGCCTGGTGATTTATTCTAAGCTAACAGAATAGAAAATATTTTTATAAAATATAAACTAGAGAGGCTCCATCATTTCAAAAGTGGAACATGCTGCTGTTTCTAAAACAATGCATAATGCCCTTGTATGGGTCTAAGAGGTTCTTACACACAGACATTTCATCAGTGCTGATAAATAATACGGACCTTTTTTAACCAGGTACAGTATTTCAGTTAAAATCAATGTCAGCCCAAATGTATTTGATTGTATAGTACAAATGGTGACACGATTAGTAATAAAATGTTGTAAAACATACATGACTTTTATAGTAACATATTCATTTAAACATGGAATGGACTCCAGATACATCGGTCAGATCCCTCACCCATCCCTCTTCTAAGCAGGAATGACTAAGTATGGTGTGCAAACATGCATTAAGGATTCCTCATAGAAACAAAGAAACATGGACTTTAACTGCAGGACCGCTTAGCCCATCTAGTCTGCCCGTTTCCTACACTTATTGGATAAGCTGCAGATTCTAGTTAACCAACAGCCTACTTCCTTCTACCCCCACTATAATTGCCTTATGTCTGTCCCATGCATTTTTAATTCCTCCACTGTTTTTGACCCACGACCTTCTCAGGAAGGTGGTTCCCGCGGATCCACCACCTTCTCCGTGAAAAAATATTTCCTCACGTTGCCTCTGGGTTGTCCCTCTCTATCTGCAAATTGTAGCCCCTTGTTCTTGCACATCTCTTTTCTGAAAGATACTCCCTCTTGGACTCTGCTGATTACCTTGAGGTACTTGAAAGTTTCTGTCATGTCCCTCCTCTCACTCCTTTCTTCAAGGGTATACATATTAAGCTCTTTTAGCCTGTCTTCATATGGCTTCTGTTGCAGACCCTGCAGCATTTTAGTTGTCCTCCTCTGGACTGCCTCCATCCTGTCTATGTCCTTGCAGAGATGGGGTCTCCAGAACTGTACATAGTACTCCAGATGGGGTCTCACCAACTGTTTGTCGGAGAATGACAACTTCCTGTTTTCTATTGGTGATGCCTCTCCTGTGCATCTCATTCTTCCCCAGCCCTCCTACTGCCTTCTCATTTGCTTGCCTATGTAACCCCTAGATGGCGCTATCCCAGGGGCTACTACCCCTGCCTGATTTGCCACTAACAGGTTGAGGGGCCTGGATCCAATGGCGGGTGCCTCCACCCAGAGGTCAGGGTTTGCAATAGTTAAACTAACTTGGTCACAGCCCTCTGGGACACTGCAACCCCCTTTCTTCCCACTAGTGGCCCACACAATATATCAGAATTACCTTCACAGTATACACTTACCCCAGGTCTGGTTCCGCACTGGGACCTCCTGTGAAATGAGATACAGTGCAACAATCACAGTACAGTACTTTAACATAGACAAATACTCAGGCAGTATAACTTTGCTGAAACAAGCAGCTCTGATTTATTTAGGGGATATAACAAGGACAGGAAATCAGGTTAATTAGCTTATCACTCTAATAATCTACCTATGGCTCTGTGCACAGGCCTATCCCTATCAGTTACTGTCCCTGGGTACCCAAGCCCTAGTGGCTAGTCCAAACCGTGGCAGCTGGTAGGGCCCTTTCCACAGAGAAAAGGAGAATTAAACAGTCAGCAGTACAGTAATTCCATTTGGATTTAATGTGGCAATTCAACAGGGAGCAACCCTGAATTAGTACTCACGACCTCCAAATAAGATAGGGTCCTTCAATGTCAGCAGGGCTCACTTGAGGTACACAAACCTCTTCACACATCCATATAAAAGAAAGCACTATACCAGGCAGGCTGCATCTGTATCCCGATCGCAATTACTGCACAATACCCGGAGAACACACAGCAGATTCAGTTCCTGACAGACCGAGTGCAATTTTCAGCAATTCCTCCAGTCTTCTACAGGGTGAGCCTGGTTTCTACTCTTCAGAGATCCTTTGATTCTTTTCACAGGACGGATTCAGTCCTAACAAGCTGTTACACAAGCTGCAGACCGGAACTCTGGGCCTTACACACGTTTTTGACTAAAACTGCACACTGAAAAGCACAGGGCTCCTTCCTTCTTCACTGCCAAAGCTCAACTGAACTCCAACTGACAAAACCGGCACTTCCTTTGAGTTCCTCCCAGTTCTTGACTGGATTGGCTGTCACTCACAATAGACTGCTGCTGTTGGTCCAAAAAGGCACTGAAGTCTAAACTACATCTCCCAGAGTCACTGCCCATACAATCCTCTTGTGGCTGGCTCAGATTATGAGTCCAAGTTCTGATTCGTCCAAGGCACCATTTTAGAGCTAGCTTACCCCACACTGATTGGTCCAGTTCAGCAGTTCAAAACTAGAATGGGGAACTAGCAGACACAGTTCTGACTGCAAAGAAAGCAGGTTAGACAAACTGTAATTTCATTATTACTCTAAATAATTTCTGGCAAACAGTTACATCTTTCAGATAGGTTCCTTTGCACTCTAGTGACTGCAAAATGGAGTGAATTGGCAGCAGCTTGAGTGTACTCAATCAAAGAAACACACAGTCCCCCATACAACTAATTATGTCTGCAAGCAGACAGCTCTTAAAGAGACAGTACCAGAGGTTCTAAAACACTCACTGATAAATGGCTTAAATGCCAAACACCATTCAGGCTTGGAGCATTCAAGCAAGCTCCTGGAAGTCTTTTGGGAACCCCCATTTGCAGGGGTTACACCCTTCCTGGTTTGGGAAAGCTTGACGTCCGCCACAAAGTACTCTATAAGTTTCAACTGCAACCATATACATTTGCATTAGGCTCGCACATGTAATCATCAGTCAATATATCATTTTACCAAGAACACATTTCTGAAACATTGCAGTCGTCACTCTTTACACAGTATTACATACACATTGTACCATAACTCAAGTTATTACCTCTTGTACATGAAACCTGAAGAGGGGCCCTTCCTATCAGTTACCTTGGGGCTGGATGGGGCAAGGGCACCATACTTAGAGGGCAACACAAGTAACTTGGAGTTAGCACTGATGCTCAGTTTGGGCAATGAGCTCGGGACACATACTCCTTTATGGACAACATTGAGAGGCAAGTCCACAGGCCTCCCAAGTGAATCATAACTGAGGTGCACCACAGGCTTTACAGCTCGACCAGTCTTTCTGGGGAACTGTTATAGTCTCTGCACTCTGAGCCTCATTTTCAGCATTGTCCTCACTTGTCAGGGGAGTCTCCATGGGGTAGAGAGGCTAGAACTTGGGGCACTTTCAGCTCCAGGAGTTACAGTTTCTGAGTCCACAACATTTGGCTCGCATGGAGAGCTTTGGACACTGGCAGTGGACTGTCAGGGCACTCAAAATACTCTTCTTGTTCGGTGTATCACCAGTCTGCCCCAATCTATCATTTTCCTCCCTGAAAGCTCAAACAGTTCAACCATGCACAATGATTCCATTTCATCTGATCTGATGCTTTGCACTTCACTTTCTGGGAGCATTGGCTCCAGGGATGAAGCTGGGGCTTAGAAGTCCAGAAGGCCCAGCTTTGTCTCCAGTATTGACTAGGGATTGCCCCAAACAATTGACTCAGTTCGTAAGAAGGATAGTATTCAAAGTCACTCTCACTTTCTTCCGATATGGACTGACAGTCATGCTCAACTGGGACTTGTGGAGGGAACACTTTAACTTTGCTTCTGTAGGTGCAGACTTTCTTGATCTTTTCTTAGCAGCAGCTCTAGTCACTGGTCCAGAGGGGCATCTTCTAGGGCTCAGACTCAATTAAGATTTGTCCAATGGGCAGTAAATGATTTCTATGCATTGTTTTTACATCTTTGAATTATTCTCAGGCCTTACTTTGTACACTGGCAGATCATCTAGTTTGCCCACTACAATGTGAGGGAGATGGTGCCATCTGTCAGCAATCTTGTGCTTGCCATGCAGTCCCAGATTTCTTAACCCGATCTCCCTCCTGGAGTTCCTGTGCTTTCACCTTTTATCATACCTTTCTTTGTTGGCCAGATTTCTTTTGCAGCCATGGTTTGAGCCAGTTAGGTACGCATGAGTTAGCTGGGCCTTTAACTTTGCACATACTGTAAATAGTTGTCAGCTTGAACCCCATCAGGAGAGACCCCAAACACACATCTACTGGTAGTCGAGCTTCTTCCAAACATCAGGCGGTAGGGGAGAATCCAGTGGCATCACTTTGGTGCAGTTATAAGCATGTACCAGGGTGCTAATTTGTTGGCTCCATCTAGGCTTGTCCTTTGGGTGCAGGGTGCCTAGCATATCTAGCAAAGTGCGGTTGAAACGTTCAGGCTGTGGGTCCCCTGGGTGGTAAGGAGTGGTTCTGGACTTTCGCACTCCCCACAGAAAGCATCTCTTTGATCAGACGACTCTCAAAGTCTCTCCCTGATCAGAATGGATTCTTTGTGGAGCCCCATAGTGAACAAAAAGTTTTCTACAAGTACTTTGGCTACAGTGGATGCTTTCTGGTCTTTGGTGGGAAAGCTTGGGCATATCTCGTGAAATGGTCAGTGACCACCAGCACATTACTATATTTCTTTGATCTGACTCCAAACTCAGAAAATCAATACAGACCAGCTCCATGGGTGCACTGGTGGTGATGTTAACAAGGGGCAGCCCTCTGGGGCAAAGCTTTCCTCTGTAAGCAGCGACTACAAGTTCGAATGTGTTGCTCCACATCAGCCCCCATCTTAGGCCAATAGAATCTGGATCTCACCAAGTCAAGTGTTCTGTCTATACCAAGGTGCCCCATGTGGTTGTGCAAGGACCTCAATACTGAGTCTCGAAAGGCAGTGGGCAGCACTAGTTGTTGTTTGTCTACTTGTCCCCTCTGTCTACTGTTTCTCTGTATAACAGTTTATTGATCAGTTTCAACTTAGGACCTTCTTTGTATAACAGTGCAGTTCTCAAATCAGTGGAGTAATTTGGACACATCTTTTCCTGCATAGAGGGCTTCTAAAGCTGCTTTGATCATGGGATCGCGGGATTGAGCCCCGCATACTGTCATTGTCCAGCTGAGGCAGTGCACCAATGTCTATTGCAGAAAAGTGGCAATAAGCAGCAGGTATGCAATTTCAGAGCTCCCAAGCAATCCACCATGCAGTCCACTGCGTCCGTGGACATTTGTTCCTCCCTGTCAAACTTCCGGCAGAGTGCCCGAATGTCAGGTTCTGCCAATCGGACCCAATCATTCTGGGGAACAGGCCTCCGAGAGAGCATCAGCATCTATGTGGTTCAGACCTGCTCGGTATTCGAGACATAGTCATATGTAGATAATGCAGAAAGCCACCTATGGCCAGTGGCATCCAACTTAGCTGAGGTCTGCACATAGGTCAAAGGATTATTGTCAGTTTTACTAGTATTTTAGCCCCATACAAGTACTCATGGAATTGGTCAACAATAGCCCACTTCAAAGCTAGGAACTCTAACTTATGTACAGGATAGTTCTTTTCGGATGGGGTCAGGCTTCTACTGGCAAAGGCCACTGGTCTCAGGCCATTCTCGTGCTCTTGGTACAACACAGCCCCAACCCTTGCAAGCTAGCATCAGTGTGCAGGACGTAGGTTTTCTTGGATCGGCATAGGCCAGCACTGGAGCATGGGTAAGTTGATATATGATCTCATGAAAAGAGTCTCACAATCAGGAGTCCAGCGGGCCCCAAATACTTCACTCGGATGAAAATACACTCTTTCAGTCTTGAGGACGCTGACTTTGGTATTTTTGTGGGTTGGGGATACCTTGAGTAAGGTTAAGTAAAGGGCGGATCACTCTTGAATAGTCCTTGATGAAGCGCCGATAATAACCACAGAATCCCAGGAATCTTTGCAGTTCTTTTAGATTTTTGGGCTGTGGCCAGGTGGTCAAGGCCTCAACTTTACTTGGGTCGGTCTCTATTCCTCGGTGGATACTATGTGTCCCACATACTTTACTGATGTTTGAAAGAATTGACACTTATCAATGGACAGTTTAAGGCCAAAGTCCTCCAGTCGGTCCAATACCTTAAATAATCTGCTCTCATGTTCCTCCAGTGAGCTGCCAAACACAATAACATCATCTAGGTATACCAGGCACTCTAGTAAGTTCATGTCCCCACTGCACGCCTCCATCAATCGTTGAAAAGTGGCTGGGGCACCTGAAATCCCTTGAGGCATCCTCATGAATTCATAGAAGCCAAGCGGACAGATAAAGGCTGTCTTCTCACGGTCCTCTGGGGCCATCGGGATCTGGTAGTACCCACTGCGGAGATCCAGCACAGAGAACCACTTGCTCCGCTTTAGGCAGTCCAAAGCATCCTGAATGCGGGCATTGTGTACTGATCAGGATAGTCCGCCGTTTAAGGTGCGATAATCCACACACATCCTTACTGTTCCATTCTTTTTCCTCACTACCACAATGGGGAAGCATAAGGCTTCTGGATTCTTGTATTACACCAGCAGCTAACATCTCTTGCAGATGCCGTCTCACATCATCTATGTCAGCAGGTGCCAGGCGTCGGACCTCTCACGAAATGGTCTTCGTCATGCAGCCGGATATTGTGCTCAGCTCCTTGCACGCATCCTACATCCCATTCCTTTAAAGAAAACACCTGGTCTCTCTGGGCAAGCTTCTCACTGATCTTCACTTTCCATTCAGCTGGCAGCGGGAGTCGCCGAAATCAAACAAGTCAGGCGTTACTCTGTCATTCTTCCTTGAACTCTTGCTGCTGGGTAGCACTGCAGTGTCTGCACAATGCACATTAGCCAGGATGCAACCTCTGTTTACTCGAATGTCTCTTTCAGACACATTATGAACTTGGACCATTACCTTCTGGCATAAGCATGGGCTCTAGCGGCAAAATACTAGGCTTGACCAGCAGTCCCTCTGGCAATTTTCCATCGCCTGGTGCATCCAACATTAATATTTTATTCTTAACATCCTTTCTGATATCGGACCTCTCCTGTAAGGTACACTGGGCATTTGGCGCCAGGATCAGAGACTCAGGATCCTTCTTCCATACAATTCGACCGGTTCCTCTGGTTCTGTTTTTCAGCATCTCTCTGTGCCTCATAGGCCTTCTTAATTAAAGCCGGAACTCTTAAAGCTCTACTAGTCTTTGACCCTGTTTTCATAACACAACTGTGCCAGCCTTCCGAACATATGAGCATTTGTTCCAATCAACAAAGGACACCATCATACAGTCCAGTGGGGGACACACTAAGGCTAGGGTCTCTACTTGTTCGGCCACCCAGCCACGGAGGTGGGGAAAGACAGCCAAATTGGATATACCCGGAATAGGGGTAGGCCTCTCACTTAACCCCATACATGCAGTCCTTCTAATGGTTGTAAGGGTACGTCTGACAAATGCTTCTGATACCAATCCTGGAACATAATTGTCACTTGGGAGCCACTGTCTAATACAGCTCTTGTAGACACTCCATTCACCTTTACAGTGGTCTCCATGGAGGGACCCACTATTCTGGACCAGTCTGAGAGGCGGTAGTGGGGCCTGGGCAACTGACCTTGCCACAAAGGGCGTGAATTAGCATTTTTGGTGCCCTCACTGGGATCATGTCGTGCACCTCTTAACCACTGATTTCTTCTCCGAGCTCTCCTTGTAGCCTATATGCAACTTTGTCAGTGTCTTTGGGGACTGGCATTCCCTTTCATGTGCCCATCTTTCCCACAATTATAGCAAAACATACTTTCTGGAGTTTGAGCTGGCCGAGCACTGGGAGCCAGGGCGGGGTATTACTAACTGGAAACCTTAGTGCCATCTCTGTCTCGGCGTGATAAGCATTTGGAGACATCTCGTCAGTTTCTCCACTTCCATGGTCAAGGAATTGAGTTTGAGCTGTTATCAGCAGGAGATACATGGGTGGGTACCCCACCCCATAGCAGATGCAGTCGGATATAGGTCAGGGCCGTGCTTGCAGGCGTGGCCTTCATAAAGGGACTGTTTTTGAATTCCGGATCTCTCTCAACAGTTCGCCCCATTGTGACATATCTTTTCCTTGTCAGAGCACTCATTGACTGCCAACCTCTGCCCCTGAACTTCACTTGATGGGTCACCCTCAGTCACTCGGTCGTAGCCGCAGCTATTGGTGCAGGTCCTCCCGAGGTCGCTCTTTTCTCAACTCCTCGAATTTCTCTCATTAACTCATCATAGGAGGGTGGGGATTCCAGTCGATCTGCCAGGCGTAACTGAAGCAACAGCAGTTCTGAGAAGGGGCAGACTTAAGGATCCTGTCCAGCCTGGTTCGGTCCAGTTCAATCGCTGGCAAACTACCTTTTTTGAGGCATTCTTGCAACAATTTTTCCAGCCGAGATACATACACAGACAACAACTCCCTTGGTACTGTTGTGCATTTCTTACTCTCCACCATAGGTCCTCATCAGAATCTGGGCTCCCATACACATTCTCCAAGGCCTCAAGATAGGCCTGTGCAGTCGCTTCAGGGTTACTGGCCCGTTTAGCACGGATGGTAGCCAGGGCAGGACCTCGGAGGCTCTCACTAACCCTCTTTCGCTTTTCACCTTCGAGCATTGCCATTCTAGCACTTGGGGGCAACATAGTCTATCCAGGTCTCCCAGTCATCCTCCCCTTGGGGTGGGGAGGGTGCCAGAGAAGATCCTCAACCTTCGTAAGAGTCGTGACTAATGGCAGGTGCAGAAATAGGAGTCTGCATTGGTTCAGCCACCATTACGGGCACTGGAGCAGGAGAGGGTGTTGGGGAGGAACACCCCAGGTGGCAAGAATAGTTTTCAAGTCCTCCACAGTTTTCCCCTCTCCCAGCAACCATTCAGCAAATTTCTCCTCAAAAGTTTCAGATAGTGGTGGGGCTGATTCCCCCGGTCTTTACTGTCCTTAGTTATCACTCTCCAAGCAGTGAGGGCTCCTCTGGGGTAATGGTCTGTGGCACTTTGGAGCTATCTATGGGATCCTTAAACTCTACTAGGGCCAGGAAAGTGTGGGTGAGCAGATTAGCATGCCACCCACCACCACAGGGTTTTGTAAACCTTCCACCTTGGAAAGTACTCCTGCACAGTGTCCGTATTGATACCCAGGGGATGTCCAGGATAAGCATAGCATTTTGGGGTCGATCTCCTCCCCAGTACACCACTCCACCAGCCGGTGCACAGCCACTTCTGTCGGGTACCCATTTTTTCTTAACAGTGGTTCGTAAATATGGCCACTAGAGGACACACAATCCCAGCGGTGAGCCTCCAAGATGTAACCCCTAGATGGCGCTATCCCAGGGCTACTACCCCTGCCTGATTTGCCACTAACAGGTTGAGGGGCCTGGATCCAATGGCGGGTGCCTCCACCCAGAGGTCAGGGTTTGCAATAGTTAAACTAACTTGGTCACAGCCCTCTGGGACACTGCAACCCCTTTCTTCCCACTAGTGGCCCACACAATATATCAGAATTACCTTCACAGTATACACTTACCCCCAGGTCTGGTTCCGCACTGGGACCTCCTGTGAAATGAGATACAGTGCAACAATCACAGTACAGTACTTTAACATAGACAAATACCTCAGGCAGTATAACTTTGCTGAAACAAGCAGCTCTGATTTATTTAGGATATAACAAGGACAGGGGAAATCAGGTTAATTAGCTTATCACTCTAATAATCTACCTATGGCTCTGTGCACAGGCCTATCCCTATCAGTTACTGTCCCTGGGTACCCAAGCCCTAGTGGCTAGTCCAAACCGTGGCAGCTGGTAGGGCCCTTTCACACAGAGAAAAGGAGAATTAAACAGTCAGCAGTACAGTAATTCCATTTGGATTTAATGTGGCAATTCAACAGGGAGCAACCCTGAATTAGTACTCACGACCTCCAAATAAGATAGGGTCCTTCAATGTCAGCAGGGCTCACTTGAGGTACACAAACCTCTTCACACATCCATATAAAAGAAAGCACTATACCAGGCAGGCTGCATCTGTATCCCGATCGCAATTACTGCACAATACCGGGAGAACACACAGCAGATTCAGTTCCTGACAGACCGAGTGCAATTTTCAGCAATTCCTCCAGTCTTCTACAGGGTGAGCCTGGTTTCTACTCTTCAGAGATCCTTTGATTCTTTTCATAGGGACGGATTCAGTCCTAACAAGCTGTTACACAAGCTGCAGACGGAACTCTGGGCCTTACACACGTTTTTTGACTAAAACTGCACACTGAAAAGCACAGGGCTCCTTCCTTCTTCACTGCCAAAGCTCAACTGAACTCCAACCGACAAAACCGGGCACTTCCTTTGAGTTCCTCCCAGTTCTTGACTGGATTGGCTGTCACTCACAATAGACTGCTGCTGTTGGTCCAAAAAGGTGCTGAAGTCTAAACTACATCTCCCAGAGTCACTGCCCATACAATCCTCTTGTGGCTGGCTCAGATTATGAGTCCAAGTTCTGATTCGTCAAGGCACCATTTTAGAGCTAGCTTACCCCACACTGATTGGTCCAGTTCAGCAGTTCAAAACTAGAATGGGGAACTAGCAGACACAGTTCTGACTGCAAAGAAAGCAGGTTAGACAAACTGTAATTTCATTATTACTCTAAATAATTTCTGGCAAACAGTTACATCTTTCAGATAGGTTCCCTTTGCACTCTAGTGACTGCAAAAATGAAGTGAATTGGCAGCAGCTTGAGTGGTACTCAGAGAAACACACAGTCCCCCATACAAACTAATTATGTCTGCAAGCAGACAGCTCTTAAAGAGACAGTACCAGAGGCTCTAAAACACTCACTGATAAATGGCTTAAATGCCAAACACCATTCAGGCTTGGAGCATTCAAGCAAGCTCCTGGAAGTCTTTTGGGAACCCCCATTTGCAGGGGTTACACCTATAGATCATCTGATATGACTACCCCAGGTTCCATTCCATTTTGTTATTGTTAGTACCTCCCACCCCGTTGTGTACTCTTCCCTAGGTTTTTGTTTCCCAGGTGCATTGCTTTGCACTTCTTTGCGTTGAATCTAAGCTGCCATACTTTTGACCATTCCTCCAACCTTGCCAAGTCACTTCTCATCCTTTCTTTCCACCTTGTGTATCAACCCTGTTGCAGGTCTTTGTGTCTTCTGCAAAGAGGCAAACTTTTCTTTCCAGCCCTCCGCAATATCTCCTTTAAAGACATTAAAGAGGACTGGTCCCAATACTGAACCCTGGTATACCACTAGGGTAGTCCGTGACCATAGCAATCGAGATTGAGTGCCTAGAAAATAACGACTCAATGTCAACGACTGTGATCATGGCTACCCAGGAGAAGGGAGACTAGATACTGCGGTTTGGCAAAACCACGACAGGAACTAGCAGGTATATGCGCTACGCTGCAGGGGTTGGGAGGATAGCATGTGGGATGGGTTGTGGCGAACAGCTGCTGACCTGGATCACTGGCATTGTGGGGAGGGTGGTCGGCTGGGAGGCATGGGGTACTGGGTTCTGGTCAGCATGGTGCAGGTTTTTTTGTTTTTGCCACCTGGTGGCATATATTTTATCAAGTTTTGCACCTCCCCGCAACATGCACCACCTGGAGCTGAGAATTCATAAGAAGTGGGGACACAGCCCCACATTAAAAATTAGACCTGTAGGTCTCAGGCACCTATTTTTTCACGCTGCAACTCTGCATTGCCGAAATTGATTTTCGGTGATGTACACTGCCATAATAGTGATCGCTGTTTCTCGGTCATTACTATGACATGGAACCGCCCACTAGTAACCACCCTTTTCACAGGCGTACTTAATTTACTATTACCCTCTGCATCCTGTTGTCCTGCCAATTTGTTACCCAAGCTACCACTCTGGGACCCACTCCAGGCTGGTTAACTTGTTTATTAATCTTTGTGTGGGACTGTGTCAAATGCTTTGCTAAAGTCTAGGTAGGCCATATCCACAGCCCCTCCCTGGTCTACTACTTTGGTCACCAAGTCAAAGAAATCTATTAGATTCGTCTGACAAGACCTTCCCACTGTAAATTCATGCTGCCATGGGTCCTGGTGTGCCCCGCTGTCCTCTAGGTACTCAGAAATTCTTTCTTTCAGAAATGATTCCATCATTTTCCCTAAGACTAAAGTCACACTAACAGGTCTGTAGTTTTCTGCCTCCGCCTTGCTCCCACTTTTGTGAAGGGAATCACATCCGCCCTTCTCCAGTCCTCAGGTACCACGCCACCTTCCCATGATTTGTTAAAAGAGTAGTCAGTGGTGTCACTGGGTCTCACTTAGTTCTTTTAGAATTCTGAGATGAATTCCATCAGGCCCCATTGCTTTGTCCACTTTGAGTTTTAAGAGTTCTTTCAGGACCCTTTCTTCTGTGAATGGACTGGTGTTGACGCCTCTGCCCAGAGTGCTTCTATTGTTTGGCTTAGGTACCTCCCCTTTCTTCTTTTGTGAATACCGAGCAAAAGCCTTCATTCAGTATCTCTGCCTTTTCACTGTCACCTCTGCCCACACCCCTTCCTTTATTAAGACTCACTATCCTCCTTCATCTTCCTTCACTCCCTGATGTACTTATAAAAGGTTTCATTCCCTTGTTAGCTGAGTTGGCTATCTTTTCCTCGGTTTGGTCCTTCACTATTCTGACTGCCTTCTCCGCTTCCTTCTGCATTAATTGATACAGTTCTCTGTCCTGCTCTTTCTGTAATTCCTTATACTTCCCGATGCTGTCTTTTTCTCCTAACCTTCTCCGCCACGCCTTTTGAGACCCATATTGTTTTTACTTTGTTTTGTTTTCTTTATTGCTTCACACAAAGGCTTGTTGCCTCTGTGATGGCAGTTTGATTTTCCCCATTGTTCTTCCACCTCCTTCCTGCCCATTTGCTAGGGCATTCCTTAGCACTCTCATTTTGCCAAAGTCAGTCCTCTAAAGTTCAGTACCTCTTTTGTATGACTTGACCTACAGTTGTGTTTATTGTGAAGCACACTGTGTGGTAGTCGCTTGTTCCCAGATGGCTACCCACTTCTAAATCTGTGACCTATCTCCATCCCTGTTTGGGAGCACTGGTCCAAGATTGCTCCTTCCTGAGTGAGCCTCAGCATTAGCCATCTGAGGCATGCCCTAGTAGGGCATTGAGAATGACCATGCTCTTGGATGTGGCTGCAGTAAATGTGCTCAAGTTAACATTTGGCATATTCAGGTCCCCCATCAACAATAGCTCCTCTTTTTCGCCATTCTGAGGATGCCTTCTGTCATTTCCATTTCCATTTCCTTCCCTGAGACAGGGGTCTGTGTACAACCCTGTTCAGATTGTGATGCTCATTACCTGTCTCCAAGATGACCCACAGTGCCTCCTCCTCACACTACTACCCGGTACACTGTGATTCCACTGGCAAGCAGAAATTTGTCCATGAAAGCCTGTACTATATTCATATTCACTGTCTCTGCTGGTAGGCTATTCCATAGGTTAATCGCCTCTTGGAGAAGATGCCTCCTAATGTTACCCCTGAATTACCACCTCAGTGGTTCAGGGTGTGTCCTGCATTCTGCTGGAGGAACCAAATCAAACATTTCCTTCTGTTTGTTCATGCTGATGAGCAAGACTGAGATCATATCCCTCTCAGCCTCCTCCTCTTCAAGAAGAACTGTGCTGTTTTGTTTTTATGACAGAAAAGTTATGGACTGTTCTCAAATCACAATTTATTTTTATTCTTTCCAAATATCAACAAAATTATATACAGAGAGATATATCACAAAATAATTTTTAAAGTCTCAGTGCTCTATGACAGACTGCTGTGTTCTATATATGGAAACAGAACAGCTGCTCGTGAAGACATCAGAAAGTGACCAAATATTCCAGCCCATGTGGTAGTTGGAACCATTTTGATAAATAACACGTCAGGATATGCAACATTTGTTTAATCCTCATTTACCAGCCATAAAAGCTGTAATATCTATAAAATGATAACTCCACCCTGTAAAAGCTGTTCTTTACAAACCTGAGCTAGAGCTTAGGGCTTTTGGACATATTGAGGCCTCTATCTAAGAGCTAGAAAAGAGCATTTGTAGGTTGCTCCCCCCACCCATTTGGAATGCTTTGCCAGTAAATCTGAGGAGCCTTTAACTAGTTGCTACCTAGGCACTGTTTCTTAATCACTGTATTTTTGTGTGTTTATTGTATCTGATTAATGTGTTACGCTTCGTCGGGGATGTGAGCTGTGGAATTATGTGAAGCACTCCAAACCTATTTAGTATGGGCGCTATGTAAATATTAATGCCTTGCCTTACCTTGTTGCAATGGCTCAGAAGTACTATGGGACCTGGTATAGCTTCATCATTTATTTTCCTCAGGCATTTCAGGAAGAACAAATGTGTCCACTACCTGTGTAATTTCTAAACTCAAACCGTTTGGCATTTCCTACTTCTTTATTCCTAGTATATTCATTTACTTTATTCCAGCTGGCAGTATAGCCTAGAAGTTAGAGTAACGAGCTGTGAATGAGCTTGGTAATATCCAGCAGGTTTGATTCCCACAGCCTCTATCTGCATACTGTATGACTCTGAGCAAGCAATCAATCTCCTAGCACCGTGGTTGCCCCCTAAACTGGCACTTGTGCCTTGTGGGCCTTACCTGGTTACCAAAGAATAAAAAGCATACTGTAAAAATTACACTACAGTATTTTTCTATTTTGGAGGCCTAAAATTATTTCTAAAGTTTTGAAGAGGCATACCTTAACAAAGTTTAAGTACTAACCCTTGCTCTACCACAAAGTTCTGTAGATTTCAAGAATTTCAGTGTGATCTGCTAGCAGCCTGAGAGTAGTATACAGTGCATTTGAAATACCATCTACTGCATAATCAGATCACCCATTAATTATATAGGGCCTAGTTCTTGACCTCAAGGGACTAGTACTGAAATGTTGCAAAAGTATTTAGTGCCATGGAGAAAGCATCCAATCAGGTTTCATGGGAATTTCTTCAGGAGACTCTGGGTGGCTTTGGATTCCCATCACTGTTCTGCCAATTAATTGCTAAAATATATAAAACCGATTTCATATATATACACAAATGGATACATATCTCACCCTTTCAATTTATATAGAGGTACGCCAGGGATGCCCCTATCCCCATATTATTGCTCTTTTATATTGAACACTGGCTCAAACTATCTGATTAAATTCTGATATACAAGGTATAAAATGGGAGATACAGTACATAAAATTATGCTTTGTATGCAGACGACGTACTACTGTACCTATCTGACCCAGAGAATTCCATTTCTAAAGTTTTTCAACAACTAGAGGCATTTTCCAAGATATCAGGCTACAAATTAAATTGGGCAAAAACAGAAATGTTGACATTTAATTTCTACCCATCACAAGGGCTTAAGGCAAGATTTCCCATGAAATGGGACTGTCCCACTATTAAGTATCTTGGAGTGAAATTAGAAATCTCTCAGGTCCTTATTCAGAGACAATTATCCCCCTCCTGAAGAGCATTTGGGCAGACCTACAGAGATGGGCACTCCTTCGTCTTCCCTTTTATTCAAGATTACAAGCCATTAAAACAAATATTTTACCAAGGTTGTTATATCTTTTCAAACAATTTCATGTATAATACCAGGAGAGATAGTACAATGGCAGAAAAATCATGGCATTTCTGTGGGCATATCGCACCCAAGTGAATCACGGATCCTATGTCTACGAGGCAGGCAGGGGAAGGGCATGTCCAAACTTGCAGAACTACTGGCTGCAGCCCAAATGAAAATGGCCCTGCTTTGGTCGCACCCATCATACATATCCATTGGAAACAAATGGAACTTAATAGCCCCACAAATACGACTTTAGCAACGGATATATTTAACCCCGCCTGCCCACGTGAGAGCGTGCAGCTTATCAGGACATGCCCTGAAAATAACACTGCAGGGGTGGCCCTGGGGACCAAGAGAGAGGCTATACGGCTAAAAACATGTGGAGATATAGAACTGGTGCTTCAATCCCGAGTTTAGACCACCGAGTTATCATAAATGGCAGGAGGTGCAATTGAAGAGAGGCGTCTATGCTCCTTGGCAGTTGCTTAAGGGGCAGTATGTTCATCCTTTTGAGCTCCTAAGAATCCAAAACAAGTGGACTAGTTCTGATTGCCTGTATTATTATCAAATAAAAGACTATATAAATGCTAAACAGAAACAGATGCAGGCCTGGCAGGACGAAAGACCCTTCCATATGCCTTTGAGACAATATGGAGAGCACCAATGGAAAGGGAGCAATAACCATGCTATATAACAACATGATTGCA
The DNA here is from genome assembly GCA_016271365.2 of Neoceratodus forsteri. Lineage (NCBI taxonomy): Eukaryota > Metazoa > Chordata > Ceratodontiformes > Ceratodontidae > Neoceratodus > Neoceratodus forsteri. The sequence goes on from CM028133.1 coordinate 786,196,621, forward strand.
GATAGAGGTTACAATATACAGAAGATTCAACAGAAATGGACTTTAGAGTTAGGGATCTCCTGAACTCCCAACTCTGGGAGAAAATCTTTAGAAACACCTGGAGGACTACCTCTTCCCCAGGTTGGCAAGAGTTTACCTGGAAGCTTAGAATTAGGTTCTTTATACCCCAATGAGGCTAGCTAGGATGGGATTACTGATGCAAGGGGTTTGTTGAGGGATTGCGGAGTAATTCTGCAGATCATTCACATGTATTTTGGTTTTGTAGTGAACTCCCAAGCTTTTGGAGGCAGATTTGTGACTGTTTGTCTAACTTGTTTGACTTATCAACTGCTATAGCCCGGAGCACTGTTTGCTGCCTTTATCCGGAGGGTGGGAGGGAAGGAAGTGCAATACCTTTGGGCCATTCTAACAATGGCCACCATAAAACTAATAACTAAACATTGGCTGCAACCAAACCCTCCAGCTATAAGAGATTGGCTAGCAATAGTCTCCCAAATTCAACATATGGAGGATATTACTCACTCCATAAATCATCAAAATGAAAAGTTCATTAATAGATGGAATAGATGGGACAGATATCAAAGGGAGGCCTTCCAGCCACCTGAGGTTTTAATATGGAATTGAGAGTTATATGTCAGACATTGGATCCTCGAGATAAAGGTGGGCGACATCAAATGGGCCTGGCAGGCTGTGTTGAAGCCCTTTATACACCCCACTTCCTACCTTGCCTCCTTCCCTCCCTCCCTCCTTTTATGGTTCCTTTTCCTGACATCTCTAAACTAGTCATGAGTCATATATGGGCAGAAAATAAGTTTGATAGCCACTTTAAATGTTTTAATTTGGCAGTGGCAGTTGACTGTTTAGCTCTCTCTCTCTCTCTCAGTTTTGTTTATTTATAATGTTTTATATATTAATTATATTATTGAACCAATGTCTCTTTAGTTTTTTGAGAGACAAAACATACTTTAGTAAATACTGGATGAATGTACTTAACCTTTATTCCAAATGCAGATTTGGTTATAAAATAAGATATTTTCTTTAAAAGTCAAGGTGAAATAATGTCCAGATTAACACAACAAAGTTGTATTATGAATATATACTTGTGAAAACAATGTCTAAACAATAAACAAGTTTAAAAAAAAAGTATTTAGTGCCAGTCCCTTGCCTGTGACTCCCTTGAGCTACACTTGAGGTGGTGGGGTTCTTTCTTCCCAGCTTACAGCAAAGTGCACTAGTGCCTGGAAGCAGCATAGTGGGCATGTAAACTGCCTCGGCCTGTCTATGTTCCACATAGACCCAATACTCTCTTCCTCCCCAATTCTCTGAGGAGCTGCTCGTTGAGCAGTTTCAACACCACTGTTGAATCTCTGCTGATAACCTTCTTAAGACACTTCAGCCCCTGTTGGAAAGGCGATCAGCTCTGTCTCATGTTTTGGTGCTCATTTCAGCTTATCACATACATGTACGCTCAACAATTTTTGATGTTCATTTCTTTGGTGTTGTTCTCTGATGTTATTTTGAGCTGTGATTTGTTATTATTCTACCTCTCTATGCTGCTATGTAACTTGTTGCTAGACTGCTTACCTGACCTTTTTGAGCCTGTTGTACATAAGCTGTACCACCCACTTGTCGAGTCTGTGGCTCCTGTATGTTACCTCGACTCTGTATTATGTTTCCTGTTTACTCTGTAACTCTCCCAGGTCACACCTGAAAATAGGCACTTGGATGTCTAGTGTGCTTACCTGGTTAACAAAAGCAAATAAATAAATAAATACATGGTATGGCGTTCCATTCATTTACAAATTACCATAGATGCAACTGATGCAGCAATTTTCTTATGCTCCTTAAATACCCTGTTTTTCTGGTGAAAGGGTGCTGGACTGCTGTGCTGGTAGCACACACTGACAGTGGAATATAGGGTTCAGTGTGAGACTGGGATCTATTGGATGTATGTGACTAAGATGGGATTGACCCACATATTACCAGACACAATCAGGAGTACAAGGACAGGTTGAGGATCACTGGACTACTAGGGAACTCAGTATGGTATAGATTAGAGACAATCCATGGTGTGCAAAAGTGCCCCAGAGGTATGGGTAGGGGAATGCTAGAGGGACATCTTAGTGTTATGAGCCACCACACACACATGTACTGTATGTCTGTGGTGGTGCCATGCACAAGTAAAATATGGATGCCTTCATTTATCTATTAGGATCTGCACGGGGTCCCCACCCAGGTGCAGAACTTTATCCTATAAGAACAATTTTATGTGCCACTTCCCAGCATTAAATTGCTTCTGAAATGTAATATATGGTAAGTAACATTTTAACACGTTTTTCTGAGTTACAAGTGATCTAGCAATGAGCGCTGAAATATAGATACAACACTCACCCTTCATATCTAATGTCAGTCTGCAAATTTCTTTACTGACGGATCCTTTTAAATTGTTCAGTACTAAAATAAGGCCAAAACCATTAAGTAGATGCCTCCGGGCATGTAGCTGTCTGGTAGGTACTTCTCACAGTAGTGACTTTTATGCATCAACCAATGGCTGATTGGTGTGATTCTTTCTGTCTACAGGCTCAGAGCTGCTGTCCAATCTTAGGCAGATTTTGTACTGATTTGACTTAATGAGATGATCAATCCCATTGAAACACACAATTTGTCAGCAGAAAAGGACTCCTTGGCCTACCTAGTCTGCCCAGATGTTCCCTGCCTAATCTGTCTCTGCAGACCCTTACTTGTCTCCGGTGACCCTCCCTCCTTCTTGCCTATTTACTAATATCCCCTGTCTCTCCAATGCTAGCTTGAAGCTCCCCACTATTTTCACCTCCATCACTTCCACTGGCAGTCTGTTTCAGGAATCTACCTTCCTTACAGTGAAGCAGTACTCACATCTCTTTAAACTCCCCACCCTCCAGCTTCATTGCATGCACTCTGGTCCTGCTGCTGTTTCTCATTTGAAAGAGACTCCTTCCTTTACCCTGCTCACTCATGTGAGATATTTGAATATATTTATCCTGCCCCATCTTGCTCTCCTCTTTTCCAGGGTGTACATGCTGAGATCCCTCAGTCTCTCTGAATAAGGTTTCTTGTGCACCCTTGCATCATTATAGTTGCCTTCCTCTGGACTATCTCCATCCTGTCCATGTCCTTTCTGAGGTGTAGCCTCAAACTGAGCACAGTACGCTGGGTGGGGTCTCACCAGCGAAGTGATACAGTGGCAACACCTCCTCCTTCCTCCTGCTAGAGATACTTCTCCCTATGCACCCCAGCATCACACTAGCCCTACCCACTGCTTTGTCACACTACCCTGACACTCTGAGGGTCATCAGTTATGATAACTGCAGGTCTGTTTCCTGCTTAGTGAATAACAGTACCTTGCTCCCCCATCCCATACTTATCTCCAGGGTTCCTATGCCCTAGGTGCATGATTTTGCACTTTTGCCATTGAACCCTAACTGCCATGCTTTTGACCTCCTTGTATAACCCCTGTCCCAGGGGCTTACCTGTCTGCCCTGTGGGTCCCATTTTCCTGGGGTTTTGATTCACCCCCATTTCTTTTTCCTCGGTCCTGGTTGTGCCCCTTAGTTCCCTGGATCCTTCCTCTGGTCTTCTGCATAGTTTTCAGAAGCGGGGTTGAGTGAGATAAAATGCAGAGCAGCCAGTTTGTTTCTGTACTTTGGGCACTTGCCAGCACTCTGTGCATGCACACTTGAGCATTTTTGATCAGCCATTTTGGTGGCCATTTGGTTGTCCCCTGGTGGTCCCAGTCCCAGGGCAGATCAAGAGAAGGACTGGCGACCTGAGCTTGTCCGGAGAAATGACTAGGAGAGCAGGAAAGCAGAAACTGTGAGAGCCAATCGCTTGGGGAATCTGAGCCAACTCATGAATATTAATGAGGTGGCTCATGCATAATTCATGAGCACAAGACTATCTAGCACCGGGGTATATTAGAATAGTGCTAGTGACAGGCTGAAAAAAGGAAAAAAGTTAAAAATAATGATGAGACCATCAGAAGAAGGGTGTGTTTATTAATTCTGTGGTTCATAAAAATATAAAAGTGCTTATGTGGACTTCCATGGCAATTAAAAGTGGGAATGTGTGAGGATTCTACTGGAACTATTTGTGGCTGCCTGGGGACAAATAGAAATGGCCACAGCAACTGAGAAGGGCTATGTCCGTTGCAGAGCTAGGTTTGGGAGCATTTGGGAGCCAGGGGGCCATTCAGTCAATCATGGGTTCCACAATGGGCACTAAACAGTGAATAATGATGGTGGCAGGGTGCCACTACTCACACTGGGGCAGCCAGGAGGGTGACTGCCCTCCCAGACTCCCCTTTAGCTCCGCCACTGGGCTAAGTCATTTGGTAAAATAATGTAGTCATTTTTCAGGGCACAGGGTTGGCTACCAGATGGTGGGACAAATGTAAACTAAAAGTATAGGGTTTGGCTGCAGGGACATTTTAAAGTCAAAGACAAAAGTTGTGTCCTGAGTCTGAAAAAAGGACAAAGGTTGCATATGAGCCTGTGAAAAGATGGGTACTTTCAGCAACACCTCATCGGTGAGGCAAAGTGTGAGGAAAGATGTAATGAGAGTTTCTGAAGAGGAGCCTCTTCAGACCAGAAGGTGCTATGCACCTGCACTGTGAGAAAGGATTTTGGGATGTTTTCTGAGACAGAGTTCTGGAATTGTGTGTAAGCCAGAGCAGGTATGCAGCTGTATTAAAGTGAGAGACTGTGAAGGAAGGTAACAGAATGCTTGGCTACACACTGTAGCAGGGTATCGAGGAACAAGATAAAATGATCAGAAGGTTCCATCCTGAATCCAGGGCCAGGTGGGGAACTTGCTAAACCTGACCAAGTGGAGTATGCTGGGTGCAGGGGGCCATGGGTCTTGTACCTGAGTGCAAGGATGCTCTGACCTGTGAGGGAGCTGGGCCATGGGCCACTCCCAGGTCTGGGTGCTCTGTGGCTGGTAGGCTCTACACCTGTGCCTTGCAACTGGCTTCAGAAGGCAGAAGAGGACAAGCTGCAAGACCTTCAATCAAGCCTGAAGATCCACGCTGCAGTTTCCTTGCCCTTCAAATTCAGGCTTCCTGCCCAGTTCTGAAAGTGCTGTTTCCATCCACCTGAGGACTCCAGTCAACTGTGCCACCAAGGACTGATCCTGCATAACCATGAGTAACAGCAGGAACTGCCTGCAACATCCTGGGGACTGTATATAGTTACTGTTCAAGTATACTCACTGCCATAGGAAGCCAGTACAAATAGTCCAGAGAAAGAAATGCAAAAGTTATTTAATTATTCAAGAATGCCAATGCCCGGCCAACCAGCTGCACCTCAGGCCTGCATTTTAACATCTGGTACCCAGGGACAGAATTTCAGGCATCATTCTGAAACTGGTACCAGTGGGTCTGGGTCGGGTAATATCTGCAGCAGTTAGCTAGACAAATAGTGTGGAGGTTGCATTAACTAAATGTGGGTTTGAATAATAAAAGGAAATGTGATTGTGGAAAAAGCCAAATCCTTAAAATGCAAATTTAAGATTATTGCTTAACCTCTGTTCCTCTTACCCCATCCTAACCCTCCCCATGTAAATAAATTAATGTTGTTTCAGAAAGAGCTGACTCAAGAGCCTGATTTTAGTAAGCATGTTATTAGATGAAATGGAAACTGAAATGCTGAAGGTGGGGATGTTTCAAGTATAGTAAGTCCATTGCTGGGGTAACTGTTGGGAGGTGGGTTGGTACAACATCCAGGGGTTTGAACTGATGGAGACCTGACTGTGGAGGCACAGCCATTTTAACTTATCTTTGGGAAAGGACCCTCTTGTTACAGCTTATAGGAACCCAGGCCTCTTTACCTGGTTAGTAGCCACCAGGCAGAGGTAGTGGCCCTCTCTAGGATGGTGCCAAACAGGGCTGCATAAATGGAAACACTGCTGGGATCTCCTGTGCCAGTTATACCCAGCATGGATTACCCTCCCCAGCTCGCTAAAATGTTGAGGACCCTTAAAAGTGGTAGAGAGCTGTGGAAAGTATTTGAGAAGTGATTTTGGTGCCAAAACTGTCTTGGGCTATCTTCATTGTTGGTCAATAAGAAAATGTAGTGGGGACACTCCTAGTGATCAAAGGTGAAAATTGCACTAAAAATTGTGCCACCTGGAAAATCTTTTAGGCCAAAGGTCCCGGGAGGGTGGGGAAAGGAGTGCAAGTCTAGAAACAGATGGAAATTGTCTAACATAGGATATGATTTAAGGCTGTTGTTAGAATAGGTAATCATGTGTATAAAATAGGTGTTAAATGTTTTTGACCATGTGTTTGATGCAAATGAGTTAAGGTGTATTGATGGAACCAGGTTAAGTATAGGCTTGCAGGGACAACAAGCATTTAAGGGGGAGAGTGTAACTCACCAGTCCCAGAGGCTTACCTGTTGCCCTGTGGGGCTCCGCTTGCCCAGGATTTGTTCCACCCCATTTCTTTTTTCCCCATTCCTGGTTGTGCCCCCATAGTTCCCTGGATCATGCTTCTGGTCTCCCACATGGTTTCTTTGCCGGGCTGAGGGAGCTTAAAGTGGAGCAGCTGGTTTGTTTCTCTACCTTTGGGCGCTTGCCAGCACTCCAATGATACGCACTTCTGTGCATTTTTTGATCGCCATTTTGGTGGCTGTTTTGGTTGTCTCTCTGCTCGTCCCAGTCCCAGGGCAGATCAAGGGAAGGACCAGTGACCTGAGCTGGACTGGGAGATGATTGGAAGAGCAGGAGAAAGAAACAGTGAGAACGCCAATTGCTGTTGGGGAAGTGGAGCCACCTCTTGAACATTAATGAGGTGGCTCATGCATATTCATGAGCGGGGACCTTGTCTAGCACTGGGGTATATTGGAATAATGCTAGCAACAGGCTGAAAGGGGAACAAAGTTTAAAATGATGAGGTTCATCAGAGGAAAGGTGTTTACTAGTTCAGTGGGACATAAAAATATAAAAGTGCTTATGTGGACTTCAAGGCAGTTGAAAGTAGAAACTTGTAGAGATTCTACTGGGACTATGTGTGGCTGCCTGGGGACACTCAGAAATGGCTGAAGTGACTGAGAAGGGATAGGTCATTTGGTAAAATATGTAGTTGCTACGGGGCACAGGGGTGGCTACCAGATGGTGGGGCAAATGTAAACTGAAAGTAGAGGTTTGGCTGCAGGGACATTTTAAAGTGAAGACACATGGAAGGCAAAGGAATGTTTACAACCGCAGCCATGTTTTGCAGCCACATGACACCAGCCAGCCAACCGAGGGGGCTAGGACTTACCTAGAGGATTCTGGGGCTTGTGAAAGGACTCTTGGGGAAAATACCAGGGATTATTCTGGTGCTGTTTTAAACAGCCAGTGTTGTGTTGAGGGAGCCTTGTACATATTAATTTTCTGTAAGGACAGTGGCTCCAGCCAACAGGAAGCTGCAAAGCTCTCAAAAGAATAGAACTGTTGAGTTTAATTCCTATTTCACTACTTGCACCCAAGCCCTCCTTGATTCCCTACCTCCAGCAACCACACCCACCCCCCATACATCTATAACCACATCTGCCCCCAGTCATCTATCCCTATCAACTGATAAGAATCCTTTTCCTTCAGACCCATCTCCCCACGAAACCTTAGATGCCCTTCACTCCTGAACCCCTCTAAAGGCAACTCCTGATGGTCTCGATAACAAATTCCTCTTCCTTTCTGCCCCAGCCATTGCTACTCCCCTTGCCGCCCTCACTAAATCTATCTTTCACCACTGAGTCACTCCCTCCAAATGGAAGCATGCCACTGTCCTACCCTTCCAAAAGGTGGTGATCCTTCCTCCACAACTAATTACCGTCCCATCTCCCTCCTTCCCCCCCCAAACCCAGGAACACCTAGTTCTATCCCAGCTCTCCTAATTTCTCTCAGAAACTAACTTTCACCCCATTTCCAGTCCGGTTTCAGAAAACACCACTCACCACCTCCTCCCTACTAAGACTCATGAACTCCATCCTCACTGGTATGGATAAAGGCTAATCATGGCCGCTATTTTCATTGACCTAGCTAAAGCTTTACACGTTATCCCTCTCTCTACTATCCACCTATCAGGGGCTGGGTTAACAGCGTCTGCCACAAACTGGTTCAGTGCCTACCTACTAAATAGAACCCAATCCACAAAAATAGCTGACCACACTCCCCCGTCCCTGTCACCACCGGCATTCCCCAAGGCTCGGTTCTTGGCCCCATCCTCTTCTCCATCCTTCTAAATAATCTGCCTAATTCTTGCTCCTCCACTGATCCACATGTATACAGAGGACATGCTCCTCTTTACCTCTGGCCAGACCACAGAAGAACTCACTTCCAAACTTCAAACTGATTTCAACAAAATCTGGCACTGGTTCAACACCAACCAACTCTCCCTGAATGCCAAGAAAACTGTCTCTATGTCCTTGACACAAGACAGCATCTATCCAAACTCATCCCCACTCTGATCTTCCATACCTAAGCGGCACCATCCTTCATGAAGTGCCCTCCTTCAGGTATCTAGGGGTTGGTTCATCCCACCTCTCCTTTTCCTACACCATATACCATCATTTCAAAAACTAAGCCCAAAACTTGGCGCCCTCTACAGGAACTGCTCCTGTCTCTCGCTACCGTCAGGCGTGATTTAGTCCTGGAATGATGCTACCCACCTTCAACTACTGTGATGTAGTTTACAGCTCAGCCTCAAAGACCACCCTAGCCAGACTTGACCCCTCTTTATACGTTCTGCCACTTTGCCCTCGATTCCTCCCCCACTCACATCACTCGAGCTCTACACGTTCACTGGCCCTGCCATTCCTGAGCAACAGCGCCTAATTCATACTGTTAAATTCACTTCCAACTTCTGGCTCTGCTCCCTCCTGCCCTACATTGCATCCTCCCTATCTTCCCACCTATCCCCACCCATGCCCTCAGGTCCACTGACTCTAGGCTATTAGTCATCCCCACTGAAGGACCACCGCCAGCCAATCAGCCTTCTCTTACTCTTCCCTAAACTATGGAATGGCCTGCTGGCCCAGATCCATCATTCTTTGTCCAGATACTCCTTTTCCTCTGCCCTCTCTAACTTCTCGCACCAAATTGCAACTGCCCCTGACCTTCCCCCTTTTGATAGCTTCTCTCTGCCTGTTGCTCCCTAGCACCCTGACCAGTGGCCTGGCCATCGCCCTAATTGTCTGGCTTATATACTGCCCTACGACTTACACCACTCTAACTCCCTTCTCACTCCTAACATCTCTCTCTCCCCTTCCTATCTAACACATGCTCCTCTGCCCTACCAGCCATTCTCCTCCCACCCCACCTAAACTTACCCCCACACACCTAATGCTTACTCGTCCTCTCCTCCTCTACCCCCATCTTCACTCTCCAACTCCTACTGTCAACTTGGTGCATCCCACTGCAGCTCAAGTTGTTACTAGCACTCATCTTCTGCTCTGGCACACTAGTTCTGCTACTGGCACTTATGTAATTCATGTATTGCCTTATTGTGTACCCATTATATATTAACCCTGTTCCTGTTGTGCATGCTCTGTATTGTTCTACTTGCCCTGTACCCATAATATGTATACCCTGTCGTTGATGATCATTGTTCTGTACTGCTCTCCTTATGTAGCAAAGTTCATATGTAATACCTCCAATCCATGAACATTATCTGTATTGCACTACTGCTAAACTCAACTATTGCACGATACCTGCCTCCTCTGTAACCCCTCCTCCCAGGTTGTACCGTGAGACGAGCATCTTTTGCTCAGCTTGCCTTTCCTGGTGAAACATTTTCAATAAATAAATAAATAAATTCTTGATCGGTCTGGGAGGGCCCTCCACAGGGAGGGGCTCTGGACTCCTGGTGAGAGAATGGGGTTGCAAAGCTGGAAGAGGGGCCTGCCTTGGGCTGCCAACACCCCTGTCCCCAGGGCAGCAGTGCCTTCCCCATCTGGAGGAAAGAGAAGAAGGTTGTGCAAGCAGCTTTGCTGGAAAAGGGAGAAAGCTTCAAGTACCTAAAGAAGTCTGCTGTGGCAGAGAGATGTACCACGGCAGTGAGATGAAGAGAAGGTTGTGTCCTGAGCCTGGAGAAAGGACAAATATTGTGTCTTGAGCCTGGGAAAGAGACAAAAGTTGTGTCCTGAGCCTGGAAAAAGGACAAAGGTTGTGTCTGAGCTTGGGATGTTTTCTGAGACATAGTTCTGGGATGTGTGTGAATCAGAGTAAGAATGCAACTGTGTTACAGTAGAGAGACTATGAAAGCAGAAGGACAAGTAGGCGCTGATATGGGATGAGTGTGTTCTGTCTGCTCTGAGATACAGCAAGAAAAGGACTGTTGTGGTAACCCTGGATTTTCAGATCTCCACCTCCTGGAGTCTGGGAGACAGGGAAGGTAACAGACACTTGGCTACACACTGTAGCAGGGTATCAAGGAACAAAATTAAATGATCTGAAGGTTCCATCCTGAATCCAGGGCCAATTGGCAACTCCTAACCCCCCACCAAGTGGGATCTGCTGGCTGTAGGGAGCAATGGGTCTTGTACCCAAATGCAAGGGCACTCTGACCTGTGAGGGAGCCAGGCCATGGGGTCACTCACAGGTCTAGGTCCTAGGCTGGTAGGCTCGGCACCTGTGCCCTGCAACGGCCTCAGAAGGCAGAAAGGGCAAGCTGCAAGACCTTTAATCAAGCCTGAAGATCCACGCTGCAGTTTCCTTGCCCCTTCAAATTCAAGCTTTGTGCCCAGTTCTGCAAGTGCTGTTTCCTAACCCTCCCATGTAAATAAATAAATTAAGATGTTGTTTCAGAAAGAGCTGACTCACAAGCCTGATTTCAGTGAGCATATTATTAGATGAAATGGAAGCTGAAATGCTGAAGGTGGGGTGTTTCAGGTTGGCTCCATGATGCTGATTCGACAACACTTTTGTCAACCAGCATCACATCGACAAGATTTATGCCAGCCGCATGTTGCGTCTGACAAAATTCCTATTTTCTCCATGTCCTATGTTTTCAACAGAGACTTCACCCAGATCTCCCATGCAGGGCTCTGTCCCCACACCCCAGTACTTTAGATTATCAACTCCAGTTGGAGTTGATTCAGGGAGGGATGCAGGACTGGGAGACAGCATGCCCCTCGTGTCAGGAACACCAATATGGTGACCTGTTGCCAACCTGTCGATTTTGTCAGCAGGTTTGTAGGTCACTGTGTTGGTGTCTTATAACTGGAGTAACTGTTGGGACGTGAGTTGGTATGACATTTATTTATTTATTTCATTTTTGTTGCCTGGGCAAGTGCACTACACTAATTCTGCCTATTTTCAGCGCGACCGGGGAGGGATACAGATGAATGCCAACTGACCTTGAACCAGATTAAGCTGTTAGCAGTATTTTAGTGAATGGGGGATTTGGCCAGGGCACCTGGGAAATTCCCTACTCTGTCATCAGGGACTTGAATTCCTGGGAGCAGAATGGAGGAGCCAGTTTAGAGCCAGACACAGGAGGAGGGAAGTGCTGATGTGGCAGAATGTGGAGGAGCCAGCTACAGTGGTGGAGGAGAAGGTTATCTCCCCAGAACAGAATGGAATGGAATGGAATGGAGTTGTAATGGATATTTCAACCCAGAATGTGATTTTGGCAACAGTTGGTATCACAGATCCTCTATGGATATAGATACTCATGCACAACAGATTGTGACACTGGTTGGTTCTACTGGGGACATGAGTCCTGCAGAGGCTGTTTTATATCGTAATATGATGGAAATCAATGATCAACTTACTGAGGATATGGAACTTGCTGATGCGGGTTTACTGCAGAAAATGAAGGACCTGCTCAAAAGGAGGTGAAAGCGCCATAATTGGGAGAAAACCTCTAGCTCTTTGTCCAAATGGAAAGCCCCTCAGGCTGGGTCTTCCCACAGGAGAAGCGGGCCTTCAGCCCAAGAAGCATTTAAACTGCTTTTCATGTTTCTACCCTAGAGACTGAGACTTCTACTTGGACACCTGAATCTGCATTGTACAAAGCTGGATGGATTCTGGATCCACAGAGAATTTGGGTACCAGACCCATCCTTTGATGCACTGAGCAGTGACTTACCGCTTGATGATGCACTCAATGTTGACACTACAACTTTGGGACGTGGCAGGCTTCAGTCCTGGTTTTGGATGCAGCTCCTGTGACTCCTGGTGGGTAAGTACTTCTTCTCTTCCACATTGAAGTGTCATGCTAGTGATTGTGCCAACTTAACTGTTAATATAATGGGTGCTTGCAATTCGCAAGCCAGAGCTGTGGATTCACCTATCTGTTCCACTGTATCAGAACCATTTATGGGGCTGACAAGTCTGATTGACAAAACTGATTTGCCTGATATACCTGTTTTGCACCATACAGGGGCTTTAAGGATACCTGAGACACCTTTTCTATTGCACCCCTGTCCTCCTTCAGAGGTGCACAGGGAGTCTGCTGAAGATACTGATCCTCCACCCAGTGCTGTTAGTTTTAGCGAGGAAGAGATACAGGATGAATGACCTGCCCCCAGCAGCAACACTTCTCTGATTTATTTGATAGATCTTCTTCCAAAACAACGCAGGAACGCAGTTCGCCATGCTACAGGGAGGCCTGGACCAGCACCCAATAGGGAATATGTGGGCAAGGTCCTTATTAAAGACTCTAAAATTTTCCCCTGGTAATGTGCATACGTTAATCTACATCTCAGGAGAGGATAATTTCGATATTAACTTTACCTCTCCTCAGGGGTTAGAACATTTCTGGTTTAAACACAGCCAAGTTAGGTTTTCCTCTCTGGACCCATTTATGGTGATCCACTTGACTCAGCCACTAATCAAGCGGGTTACAGTGATGTTCAGAACAGAGGGCATCAGTGTGGGAGATATTCACCACTGGTTGCAGAAATGGTGGGATGTTCTTGGTGCACCTGAACCTATCGTCAATTCTGAGCAGTTCTGGACTTGGGGGGTGGGGAGGTTTTAGAGTAAAGCTTCATCAGACTGCTCAAGGGATAACACATGTCCCAAACAGTTTTTCATTGGAAAGGACTGAGGGTCTATTTTATGTGGGACAGCCTAAAGCTTGCCATAAGTGTGAACACACGCATCTTGCCAGTACCTGTGATAAATTGCGCTGTATTCTGTGTGGGGAATACAATCATGTTAGCACTGCCTGCGGAATGTGGCTAAATGCAATTTATGTGATGCCCGGGGACATGTCTTTCACAAATGCCCCTGGGCTGCTTATAATCGTACTGATGGGATAAACCAAGATGCTCTTATTAGAGAGGCACAGTGTAAGGCAGCAACTGCCTCTGATGTAACATTATACCCCGATCCTCTCCTGCACATCAGGCAGTGATGCACGGAGGTTCTGCCCCAGGAGACACCCCTGACACTGCCAATGGAGATACTGTACCATCTGCATTTGCTGAGCCTGCTTCTCAGGACTCTCAGCATGACTTCCCTATTAACTCTTTGCCCAGCGTCATTTCTGATGTACAGACTGAGGCTACTGCCTCTTGTACCACTGTGTCACCACCTGCTATGGACTGGTCTGTTAGTTCAACAAGAAAGAGTGCCAGAATCCAGGCTTTGAAAACCCCACCTGTTGTCTCTATGAATAGATTTAAGATCTTTGCAACTTCTAAGAACTGGGGGACTCTGATTGTGAAGCAATGGAATCGGATGCGTCTTTGCATTCTTTGCCTTTACCAGAAAATCTGGATGGTAGAAAGAAGTGGAAAAAAAAAAAAACATGTTGAAGGAACTGACTTTCCCTCTTAATAAGTTCTTCCTGTTTGTTTGGGTGTGATTCTGTTGACCTTACCATCTTATCATGTCTCAGTTACATTTTGCCACTCTTAACGTATGCAGCATAAAGAATGCTAGTAAAAGGTTTACAGTTTTTTCAGCTTTACAGCAATTGAGTTTTGATGTCATCTTTTGCAGGAAACGTGGGTGGCAGATTTCTATAACCTCAATTCAGTCTAAAAAGGAATTGATTTGGGGCCCGTCATATTGGTCGTTTGGCCTTGATAGGGCAAATGGGGTAGGAATTCTGTTTACTGGGCATGCATTTAAACTACACAGGTTGATAGATTTACTTCCTGGTCAGGTCCTTATTTTAGATGAGTTGTGGACACGAAACCTTGCCAATTATAACTGTTTAAGCCCCTTAGGTAAAAGCAGATAAGGTTGACCTTGATCTAAAGGTCCGCCTATCTGACCAGTGCCAGAATGGTGGTCTTAGGAGGGATTTTAATTGTTCCATTGAAATTACAGATGGGATAAATGCTGGGAAGAAGGTATGTTGTGACACTCATGCTCTCATTCAATGTCTTTCCACAGCAGGCCTCCAGGATGCCTACCAATTGAAGGGTAAAGCACCTGAAGCACCTATTATCGGGGACACTTAGCGACCCACATAAATTTATTTTTCTTCCCCAAGTCTGAAAGTGTTGGACCTCGGTACTATACCTTAGGAATTTTCACATCACTTACTCCTTCAGGTTAGTGTGCAGCTGGCAACCTCTGTTCCCAGCTCACGCGGCGATGGAGGGCTAATGTCTCTACATTTCACCACAGGCAGGTAAAATCAGGCATCTTTCAGTACTCCATGCCTGGTGGTCGGTCCGCAGTCTATATGACTGTGTTGGTTAATGGTGGAGGACTTTAAAGTAACTGTTAGACCGTGGCTACAAAAATATGGTGCTAGAACACAATCACAAAAATTTTGAAATATTTGACATTTAGACAGCAGTTACAACTGCTATACTTCTCCATGCTAAATTTGGCACAGATTCTTCAGCCCAGATTCGAGGTGAAAGAACAGATGAAGCTGTACCAATATGATCGAGCAGCGACTTTAAAGGCTGAACTTAGTTTGGGCACTAGGAAAACACCTGGGGTGATCCTTGTGCTGCCTGTAAATCGAAAGTAGATTCTGCCACATTTTCAACACTAAACAATAATTCTGGTAGACAGTGTACTGATGTCTTGGATCTGGAAAAGACCATTAGACTTCATTTCCAGGCTTTTGCGATACCAGATAGGTGACACCCATGAGCAGGATTTATATTTTGATGGTTTGGCTACTTCCCTCTCACAAGTCCCTTCTCCTTTTCACCCCACCTTGTGTATCAACCCTGTTGCAGATCTTTGTGTCATCTGCAAAGAGACATACTTTCCCTTCCAGTTCCTCTGCAATGTCACTTATAAAGACATTAAAAGGACCGGCCCCAGTACTGAACCTGGCATGCACACTGTTAACCCTCCTTTCTTCACTGTGGACTCCATTTACTATTAGCCACTGTGTCCTGTTGTCAACCAGTGTTTACCCAGGCTACCACCCTGGGACCCACTCCCAGGCTGGCTAATTTGTTTATTAATCTTTTGTGCAGGACTGTGTCAAATGCCTTGCTAAAGTCTAGGTGAGCCATGTCCACAACCTCCCTGGTCTACTGCTTTGGTCACCCAGTCAAAGAAATCAATTAGATATGTCTGACATGACGTTCCACTGTGAGATGCTTGGGTCCTGTGTCCCACTGGCCTCTAGGTACTCAACAATTCTTTCCTTCAGAAGTGATTCCATCATTTTCCCTACCACTGAGGTCAAACTGATAGGTCGGTAGTTTCCTGCCTCTGTCTTGCTCCCACTTTTGTGAGGGGAATCCATCCACCCTCCTCCAGTCTTGGGTACCATCTGATCCTCCCATGATTTATTAAAAGGGTAGTCAGTGGTGTTACTAGTTCTTCCCTTAGTTCTTTTAGAATTCTGGGGTAGATCCCATCAGGCCCCATTGCTTTATCCACCTTCAGTTTTAAGAGTTCTTTCAGAACCCTTCCTTCTGTGAAAGGACTAATATCAACCCCTATCCAGAGTACTTTTATTGACGGATTAGGTATTTCCCCTGCTTTTCCATTGTGAATACTGAGCAGAAGTATTCATTCAGTATCCTGCTTTTCACTGTTGCTCTCTGCCCAACCACCTTCCTCTTTGTTAAGCCTCAGCATCCCTGCCTTAGTCTTTCTTTGCTCCCTAATGTACCTATAAAGGTTTTATCTCTTCTTAACAAATTGGCGATCTTTTCCTCGGTTTGGGCTTTTGCCATTCTGACTGTCTTACCCGCTTTCTTCTATTTTAACTGGTACAGTTCTCTGTCCTACTCCTTCTGTGTTTCCTTATACTTCCTGAATGCTATATTTTTCTCCTTACCTTCCCTGCCACTTCTTTTGAGAACCAAAGTGTTTTTTCTTTCATTTTGATTTGTTTATTTGCTTCACACAAAGGCTTGTTGCCTCGTAATGGCGGTTTTGATGTTTCCCATTGTTGCTCCACCCTACCTTCTTGCCTGTTTGCTAGTGCTTTTCTGAGGCACTCCCATTTGACAAAATCAGTCCTCCTGAAGTCCAATACCTTCACTTTTCTGTGGCTTGACTCTACAGCTAATTTTATCATGAACCACGCTGTTTGGTGGTCGCTTGTTCCCAGATGGCTACCCACTTCAAGATCAGAGATCCTCTCCACGTCCCTATTTGAGAGTACCAGGTCTAAGATTGCTCTCTTCCAAGTGGGTTCCAAAACTAGCTGTCTGAGGCATGCCCCTGTAGGGTATCAAGAATGGCCCTGCTCTTGGATGTGGCTGCAGCAAAGGTGATCCAGTCAACATCTGGCATATTCAGGTCCCCATCAGCAATATCTCCCTTTCTCTGCCATTCCAAGGATGCCTTCTATTATTTCCTTGTCCATTTCCTCCTTCTGAGACAGGGGTCTGTAGCCAACCCTATGTGCATGTGGGGCCATTTTCAGTCTCAGGCGTGACCCACAGTGCCTCCTCTCCTCCCTGTTTACCCTTTAGCTCTGTTGCTTTGATCCTTCCCTTACTTAGAGAGCTACTCCTCCTCCTCCTCCTCTTCTTCCCTTCCTGTCCCTCCTGAGATTGTGCCCTGGTATGTTGACATCTCAGTCATGGTTCTCTGTGTACCATGTTCTGTGACTGCCACAATATCCAGCATCCGTTCCATCAAAGTCACCATTTCAGGGGCTTTTACCTAGACTAGGGGCATTGGTACTCATTACCTTCCATTTTTATGGCTTTATTTCTTTTGCCCCATCCCTGACACTACTGCCTTTGTCTTTTTCTCCATTTACCCCTATCCTTCTCTCTATCGACTGCTCTATCTTGGCGTTTACCTCACCTAATTACCCTGTTTTTGGGGGCTGGGATTTTCTTTTCCTCTTCAGTGCCTCCTCCCTGGCTAGTTTAAATGCTTGCCATTGAAGCATTTAAACCTATCACCTAGGATTCTGGTTCCCCTTCAGGATAGATGCAGACCATCGCGCCTGTATAGGCCTGCATCCCTCCAGGTGAGTCCCAGTCCCCAATGAAGTCAATCTTGAACTCTGCACCAGATTTTCAACCAGTCATTGAATCCTATGGTGCAGTGCCTTAGCTCATCCATGCCATAGACAGGTAGCACTTCCGAGAAAGTTACCCTGTGTGCTACTTGTCTAAGGCCCCTCCCCAACTCCACAAACTCCTGTTGCACTGCTCTGATCCCATTCTTAGCCAGGTCATTCGTCCCTAGGTGGATAATGACATCCAGCTCTTCCCCTTGCCACTGCTCCCAAGATCCTGAGGATTTGTTTCCTGTCTCTCAAGTCTTGGCACCGGGCAGGCACCTTACCTCCTTTCCCTCCCTCCCCAGTTCTACCCCTTAACAATTGAGTCCCCACCAGGAGTTGTTTCCTTCCCCTGTGGGGTCCTCCAGCCACCCTCCTGTGGGTCTCCATTGTGGAGGTTCCCAGCATCATTCTTGGTCTCCACTAGAGGTGCCTCCATGAGGAACCATGCTTCGCTAGAGTGGTGAATGAATTGTGAGAGGCACAACTGGAGGGATGTGCCTCTGTTCCACCACCCTCACCCTCCCTGAGCCCACTGTGGTCCAACCACTCCTCTTTCTTGGCAGCCTCTGAGGTAGTGGCGGTGGCCTGGGTGGTCCCTGGGTGGGGAGCAGGTTTCCTGAATCCTTGCCCCGTGCAGCTGCCTTGGAGCAGCAAGATGCCATGGTGGGCTGGTCACCAGAGCAGGCTCTGGAAGGGTGAGCTGGAAATGAGTTAGCAGGGGTTTGGGTATCAGACCCGACTGTTGGAATGGAAAGCACTGAGGAGAATAAGGAACAGTACACCAGGACAATCACGGAAGCAACTCAGCTGAATGATTCGGCAACAGGTACCATTTCTTTTCCGCCTTAATGCTGGATGAAAAGGAAAAAAGACACGCCACGGGCAGAAAATCCAGACCCCCTCAAACTGAGTCAGGGTCTGAAGACCTCCACAGGGTGAAATTCTCCACCCTGATACAGAACCCATGTATGCCAGTTTCTTTAAAAAACATCACACACTGGCCAAAGGCATAATGCAGTCAGATTAAGATATCGGGGAGGGCATGGAATCCTCATACCGCTTTTATGTTTTTTACAACAGAATTTACTCCCAGATAGTTTTTATGAGGGTCTTATAATTTTCCTCTATAAGAAAAGAGACAGAACATTATTGGATAATTGGAGACCGATTGTTTTACTGAATGTAGATTGTAAAATATTGGGGAAATTATTATGCAAAGGTTAGCAGTAACATTAGATAGTATAATCTTCCCTTTCAGTTTTGTGCTTTTCCTGAAAGGAAAATTCATGATGCCCATATACTGTTACGGGAGATACTGCAGAAAGATTGTATTATTCTAAGTCAGTAGTGAGACCATATGTTAATGGATGGTTAGGAAGACAATGTACTGCAGCTAGAAGTGTGAGGCAAAGGTGTCATTGAGCCCTCATTATATATTCTTGTACTTAACCCACTATTGTGTTTTACAACAAGATGAAGATATTATAGGTTTGTCAGTCCATAGGTGAAGATACAGAAGTTAAATCTATCTTATACGCTGATGATGTATGCCTGTTATTGGCAGATCAGGCATCTTGCAAGACGTCTGCTAACAGAGTTCGATTCTTTATTGATGTTACATGCTCAGTTATTAACCTTATCAAATGTCAATGTCTCCCTACGGGTCAGGGATCAAAATCAAACTGAATTTTCAACATCCCTGTTCAGCAGGGGGCCTTAAAATGTTAGGCATTCTTCTGGGGTCAGGGGACATGTGTGTCTACAACTGGAATATATTATTGAAGGAAGGGCTTGATAAAGTCCGTAGATAGAATACTTGGCATATGTCAAAACTTAAAAGGATCTATATGATCAAAACTGTTTTACTCCATTGTCTCTGCATTTATGTATTATATTCCCTCCACCCAAGCAATTGCATACATTGGTATATAGCTACTTCTTTCAGTGTGTTTGGGGGAGTCGGTTGAACCCTATTAAAGGGGGTTACCTACTTACCCATAAATAAAGGGTCTAAATGTGATTCAACCATTAGTTTTTCATATATATATATATATATATATATATATATATATGTTTTATACCATAATCTTAAACCCGTACTTCAGGACAATGGTAAGATTTAGTAGCTGTAGCTACTGGACCAGGTGGAACCTTGGGTAATTACATGGTAGTGGGAATCCTCTATTCGTAAACATAAATCCCTACAAGGCCTACCATATTATATGGTGTATCTCTTTGGGAGATTAAAACATGGGCTATATCAAAAACATGATACTAGTGCTCTCACACAAAGATTTTACTCCCATGTGGTAACTAAATTCTTTATAGATTATCCATCCTATGGGCAAAAACTTTAGAAGAAATTACACAAATAGGTACCATGTTAAGTAATAATAGGTTAGAAGGTAAAATGTGGGATGTCTTATGGCTCTGTTTCCATGAAAAACTTAATGTGAAAAATAATTTAAAACATAAAAAGAGAGATTGTGCCCCAGGAGCATAAGTTGCCAGGGATATTGGAAACCATAGAAAATGTATTTGATTGCCCTATATTCTGCCTTTTAGGTTCAAATGTGTTTCAATTGGAGACATTCACCATTTAAATTTATGACTAAAGATATCTTATTTTTGGGAATTCGGCTAAATCATAGGCTAAATATGATAGAGTGCTACACATTTAATACATCTCACAATAAATATCATATTTGGCATGTTAGGTGTCAATTCGCTCTCTATAGCGTGTACTTTCGGCAGATCAGATTTTTGGATTGTTCATAAAGCTGTGTTAAATTTAAAAAGAGAACAACTAATCGTTTCTCCATTTTGTATCAATCCTGGTGGAACATATAGACTGGCTTGAGTTGCATACGGTCCTTTTAAAGGATACTGCAAATCATCAGAATGTGTGTAAATATCACTGTTTATGTTTACTCTGGTTAAATGTCATAATAAATTTCTTGCTATTTTATTAGGGGAGGGATGATTAAGCTTAGTTTATTGTACTGTTGGTTAGACTAGGAAATACTACAATCATTATGTGAGTTTCGCTTCCACTACTTGTTCTAGGGTTTTCCTTTTACAGTATGTGATTTTAGTGTGATGTAACACTACCTATTGATATTTGCTTTTCAGACATTTTTATGTTAAGTTAAAGTACCACATCCCTTACCCTTTTCAATGTGGGGTGGGTGCTGTTTTCTGTAAAGTCTATATAACACATGCAATGGTATTAATGTATGATGAAATACTTATTTTTGTCTTCTATGATTTCATGTGAGTAACACGTTAATTCTATATTTTGCTTTCAAGTTTGTAATACAAAATTCCCCTACTCTTTTCGAGAAGTGCCATGGGATCTTTAACATCCACCTGAACTGCCACCAGAACAGGCAGATGAGACTTCAGTTTACGTCTCATCCAGGAGCACCTCAGAGTGCAGCACCCTTTCATGCTGCACTACAGTGTCAGTAGAGTTTAGCAAGTCCCTGGGTGGGATAGAACCCACAGCCTTCTGATCTCCTGGCCTCAGAGGTGAATGTGCTACCTGCTGAGCCACTGACACTGATATCCCGGGGTTGTACTGATAGAGATCTGACCCACTAATCGCACTCTGGATGGAGGCACTGCCATTTAACTTATCTTTTGGGAAAGGACCCCCTTGTTACAGCTTATAGAGAACCCAGGCCCATTTACCTGGTTGGTAGCCACCCAGGCAGGGCTAGTGGCCCTGTCTGAGACAGTGCAGAGAGGGGCTACACTCGAGTTTCCCAAGAGCACTATGCATTCTGCCTACCCCACCTGATTGTCCACACTATTGCAAATTTTGATATCCTCTGCAAAAGATATACCTTCCTTCCCAGTTTTTTGTAATGTCACTTATTGAGATATTGACAAGAGCTGGTCCCAGTACTGAGCCCTGTGGCACTCTGCTGGTCACTCTACCATCATTAGAGTGAGTGCCATTAACCACCATTGTTTATTGCTATCACGTTAACCAATTTCTAACCTAATTCACTGCTTTGGATCCCACCACTAGTCTGCTCAATTTCTTTGTCAGTCTCCTGTGCAGTACAGTGTCAAAGATCTCGCTAATGTTCAGACAGGCCATGTACACTGCTGTTCTCTGATCTATTTCCTTTGTCACCCTGTCGAAGAACTCAATCAGATTCATCTGCCCATGACCTTCTCCCGTGAAACAATGCTGCATGTAGTCTTGCAGCCCACTGGATTCAAAATAATCTGCCAGCCTCTTCTTTAGTTAGGTTTCAATTAATTTCCCACCACTGAAGTGAGACTGACCAGCCTATTATTGCTAGTCTCCTCCTTGCTGTCGCTCATATGCTAAGAGGCCACATCTGCTCTTCTCAGCCCTCTAGAACCACACTTATTTTTAGTGAACTGTTGAATAAGGCTGCCAGTGGGTAACTGGCACCTTCCTGAGTTCATTTAGTACCCTTAGGAGTATCCCATCAAGTCCCATAGCCTTCACACTTCCAGAGCTGCAAGTCCATTCAGGAATCTTTCCTCTGAAAATGGACCTGTGTCTACCTCTCTCCCCTTTATTCCTTCTACTCCCTGGAGTTCGTCCCCTCCTTCTACTCTGAATGCTGAGCAGAAGTACCAATTCAGACTGGCAGCTTTTTCTTGGTCCTTCTCTGTGTAGTCTCCCTGCCAGCCTCCTAATCCTCATTGTCCCACACCATGCTTTTCTCTTCTCACTATGTATCTGAAGAAAGTCTTATAACCATTAGCTACACTTTGGCTATCCTATCCTCTGTCTACATTTACTCCCTTCCTGCCCTTCCTTCTTCCCTCTGTTTTCCTTGGTATACCTCCCTGTCCTCCTTCCTCCTCTGCTTTTCCTTATGCCTCCTGAATGCCACCCTTTATTCCTTCACAGCTGTGGCCATGTCACTAGAGAACATAATGGTCTCTTTTTCCTTTTGCTTTTACACACTTCTTTCATGCAGTGGGTGGTTGCCTTAATTATGCCCTCCCTTATTTTCCCCACTGTGTATCTATCCCTCACTGGTAATTCCACCCCCAAGCAGTTTTGCACCAGTTTCCCATTTCTTTAAATCCACTCTCCTAAAGTTCAGGACCCTCATCCTCATGTGGTTCACCTCTGCTGCTGTCTTTATGTTAAGCTGCACTGTACAGTGCTCACTTGTACTGAAGGGACTGCCGATTTTGACGTCTGCAATGCAGTCCCTATTTGTAAGCATCTGGTCCAGCACTGCCCCACCCCTAGTAGATTTTGACCAGCTGCTTGAGAAAAGCCACTTGTAGTGAGTCAAAGATCGCCCTGCTCCTTGCTGAAGCCACAGCTAGAAGGCTCCACTCCATGTCTGACAGATTGAAATCACCAACTAGCAGCACCTTCCCTTGGTTGCTATTCTGCTGATGGCTTCTTCAAAAGCCTTATTAGCAGATTTATTGCTGAGCAACCAGTCCTGGAGGCTCAGAGTGCTGCAAAACATTTAAAACACCAAAATATGATATAACAGGTAGAAAGGAACCTTGAATTACACTAACAAATAACATAAATAGATTATATATAGCACTATTAAGTAAAACAACTAGTGGGGATTAGCTAAATTTAAAGGTCTGTCTAAATAAGTAGATCTTGAGAACAGTGACAGCACTGGAGGGTTTAAAACATGGGTTAAATTGGACCCACTGCTGTAAAAATGTGGGTCTAAAGAGGTACCTGCTGGGTCAGAACCATAATCAATGGAAGATTTTGAACAGTTCGCATTCCCTTCCTTTAGCTTTTGTTACAGAGTAGGTGCATTAGTTTGGACCCACTGGCAAGGAAAGGGGTCAGTTTTGGGCAGGATGCAACTTTTGCCCTTTTGGTGCATGTTAGCACTCTTCCTGCTTGAGATCCTTGCAAAGGCATCCACTGAGGTGTCCTCCCTCAGGGATTTGGGATGAGAGTTTCACAGGGTAGGGCCAGCGACTTGGAAAGTGTGCTCCCGGATGTCTTAAGCCTGGCCCTGGGAATCAGTAGGATGCCCATCTTGGAGGAGCAGAGAGGCAAGAGGGCAGAGGAGACAGCAGTTTACTAAGATAACCAAGACCTAGTTCATATAGGGCTTTTTACATCAATAAACTGACCTGGAAGTGATTTGCCACTTTCCCCAGCAGCCAGTGCAGGTGACGCAGGCCTGGAGTCACATTACAAGACCTTGGGAGGCCTGCCAGTAATGTGGTTGCTGCGTTCTGCACTAGCTGCAGGTATCATAGGACCACTTCACTAACCCCAGGGTACAGAACATTGCAGTAGTTGAGTCCGGAAGTCATGAAGGTATGTACCAGTGAGGACAGGTCATCTGGTGGGATCAAGGTTTTAATCTGGATGATGTTCTTGAGATGGTAAAAGCCACTCTGGAGTACAGACGACACCTGAACCTCAAGTGTCAGTCTTTCATCAAGAATACTGCCCAGATTCAGAACCTTAGTAGAGGCCACAAAACTGGAGGAACCAAGAACAAGACTGTCGTCTCTGTTGTAGCCCCTGCCCTGCCGTGAGACCATACCACGTAACATATGAAACATACAAATTGCCAGCAGATATAGACCATTTTGTCTATCTAGTCTGCTTGAGTGTGCAGCATCTACATTAGACTGAAGCTGTCCTCCCTTTGCACCCCCTTCTAACTTAGTGCCCCACCCCTTCCTACAGTTTTGACCCTATCCACCCTCTCTTAAAACTGCCCACACTCTGCAATGATACTACTTCTTCTGCAGCTCATTCCAACCTGCCACCACCCTCTCTGTGAAATGGTGCCTCCTCATCTCTCTCTTGAACCATCATCCTCCAACTTCAGACTGTATCCTCTGGTATTCCTCCTCCTTTTAACTTAGACAAGCCCTCTAAATTAACTTTGCTTATGCCCTTTAGGTACTTGAATGTCTCAATCATATCCCTCTTTCCTTATATCTTCTAGGGTGCATATTCGCTCCCTCACTCTCTCCTCATATGCCTTGTCCTCCATCCCAGGAAAATTGTCATTACCCTTAGTTGGACCCCCTCCAGTATACTGAATCACTAGTACCTCTGTCTTGTCCAAGTTTAGTCTAAGCCAGCTGGAGGACATCCAGCCTGAATTTCAGCCAAGTACAAATTCATTACATCAACCATGCCAGGTATCCTGGGTGTGAATGACAAGTACACCTGTGTGTCATCTGCATAGCAGAGAAACCTAGACTGTAACCTCTGATGGTCGCTCTCAGGGTGCATGTACAACACAAACAGCACAGGTGACAGGATCAAGCCCTGGAGAACACCACAGTGCAGGGGCTTCAGAAGTGAGAAGAAATTCCCCATCATCACCCTCTATATCCTATTTTTGAGAAAAGACTCAGATCAGCTGATAGCCATGCCGGCAAGTCCATAGTACTCCCTTAGGAGATCCAAAAACAACCTATGGTCCCTGGTGTCAAATGCTAAAAGAGATCAAGTAGAATGAGAATTGAATGTTTACTTTGATTGTTTTCCTGAGCAGGTCATTATGCACATGACTACACAGTCTCCACACTGTGCATAAACCTAAATCTGGACTGGAGTGTCTCGAAGATATTAAAGGTTGTAAAGTATGCCTTGAGCTGCAGAGTCGCCATCTTCTCAATAACCTTTCCCCAAAAACCCACTAGAGTCAAGTCTATAATTCTCTAAGCAGTCCTGAGCCAGAGATGTATTTTTCAGAAAGGTCCTCACCAATACAAGTTTCAATGCAGGACCTCCTCCACCACTACTGGCTTAAACCTGTCCCAAACAGGAGGAGTGCCCCAGTGACAGCCACTCTCCTCTGCTAGGCCACAACAGCTCAGGTGGGATTATCCTGGACCTGATCAAGGATACTCGGTCACAGAAGAACCGAACAAACTCTTAGCACCTGGCGGATCAAAATTGCCTCAACCAGTTGAAGATAGACAGGATGTAAAAGCCTGTCCATGGTCTGGAAAAGCTGAGCTGGTCTGTTCAACTCTTCAACTCATCTCCATGTGTTGGTGGTCTGTATGCTACCCCAGTATGGACAGTGGGTGCAAAACCTGTCTTCAGGATGGCCACAGCAACTCCAGACCTTCTGTTTCCTCCGGTACTCTGTACCTCCATGGCATTGAGTCCTCCCCTACATACAGTAGAACCTCTCCTCCCTCTTCCCTGCCTTGTCTCTCCTGACAAGAGAGTAGCCAGGTACTTATTTATTTAAGAGTTTAACCAGGCAGGCATACTGGTGAGAAACCACTCATTTCAGATGCGGTCTGGGAAATAGGGTGAAGGGACACATAGGATGAATTACATACATTGCAGGTTTACCAATGATACATAGTATACAATAAAAGGCTAAGACATTCATACATTACAGGTTGCTATTGTTACAGAAGTTACAGTGAGAGGGCTGAGGGAACCGTAGAATGGAGGCCCTGGGTATTGACATAGCATTCAAGGTATGGTAATGTCCCTGTCATGCTGTTGCAGCAAAACAGGTGAATTGTCAGGATGGTGGCTCTATAATGATGACTAGCCTCAATGAACACAAAAATGTGTTTTAATTGTACTTAATCATGATGATGATGAAATTGTTGTATACTTTGTTAGCCATTTTGAGGGCTTTAGGGCAGGATAGGATTTCAGTATATGAAAGAATTTGATAAGCGGTTGTTAGGCAGCTGACTGATAAAACCACATACATGGGTTGCTCATTTCTTCCCAATTCACAGGAGAAAGTTTCTTCAAGCGTGCAATATTTTCTGCAAATGTAACTTGGTTGTTGCTTTAGCTATGAAACTGAAACCTTTTCGATATAACATTTTTCTATGGTGCATAACAGTCTCTCAGACTTGTGAGTGGCTCAGAAATGACAGTCTACTTGCCCACTGCTTTTGGAAATAGAAGGTGTATAAGTAGGGTAAATGTTTTTGCTCCAATCACAGATGGAAAACAACTCCTTTGTGCTCATCTTCAGTATTGTTTGCTTATAGAAAATGTATCAGTCATTCATCACAATTTCAGAAGCTTTCTCTAGCTTCATCAAAGCTCGAGTCTGACACTTTGCAAAGCACTTTACTTTTTTTGTCTTCTTTAATTTTATCCTACTTGCTTACGAAATATTATTTGTGTGGGTCTAGTCTGTTCTCACAGGCACAGTAAGTTTTATTATTCCTACAGATCAACTGAAACCATGTTCAGAGAGATACATCTAAAATCATTTCTGAGTCTCAGTCTTGTATGGCAGACTGCATATCCCGTGACTTTGCCTCCCATCTACAGTTGGATTTGACAACATTCAGCACTGGTTCAAGGATAACTGACTGTCTCTTAAATCTTAATGCGTAAAAAAAATGGTCTCAATGACTTTTGCTACCTATCCATCAGAGGCTTGCCCAACTTACCTCTCCACGTTATTTAATACTCTTGATGATGCTAAAATGAATGTCTCCTCCTTTATGTACCTCAGGGTCTGCCTTGATTCGCATCATGATGTCACTGAGCACATTGATGCAATTCACCTTAAAGCGTTACCCTAAACGGTGCTTTGTACAGGGATAAAGCAAGTATACCGCTCCCTGCCCGCTGAAATCATACTAAAAATAGTCTTATAAATCTTTGACTACGGTGACTTAGTCTACAGTAGTGCCCTAAATCCTCCCTTGCCAGGCTAGACCTCCTTTTTCATTCTTTCTGCCATTTTACTCTTGAATGCCCTTATTGTACTCAACACTGTTTTCTTTACTCTGCTTGTTCTCTCCCTTCTTTTGATGCTAGAAGCCTTTCCCATTGTGTTGCTTTTTATCCAAATTCTGGTTCGGCACTCTTCCTCTTATCTCATACCCCTTCTTTCTCCTCCTCCTTCTTCCTCCTACCACCTCAATAACACTTTCCATTCTTTCACTGTTCCTTCTTAAAAGTCTTTCATTGGCTAATCTGCTTTTCTTACCTCCTTCCTAAACTCTGGTCCTCCTTCCTGTCTAGTCATTCTGCCTCTTTTCCACCCTCCCTAAGACTCTTCTTTCTCATTTTGTCATTCTTCGGCAACTGCCCTTGACCCTTCCTCTTTCTTTCTGTATATAGTAAAATATGTTTTATTGTCTAGGGTCCCCATTTTCAAAGGAGATGTGGGCACAACATGGAAATGAGTTGTGCATCCTGGAATTTTTAGGCCAAAGCAGCGATATTCAAAAGGCAGAGATGTGTCCCAAGTCAGTATCTTGTGATCATGCATAGATAATATATGTGGTGCAGAAACAGAGGTGGGGTCATGAATGTGCTATGCATGGGAACATTCAAGAATGAATGAGCTGTCAAGGGCAAAAATGTGCTGCGTAAAGATAGGATGAAAAAGCTGGTCCAAATTATGAGCCACCCCATGGCAGGCTGTGGAAGTGCAGACAGGTGCACAGCAGCCTGCTGGTCCTGGAAACCTACTGGTACCTTCCACTCAGCCCGATCCCTGATGTGAAATAAAAACTGAAACCATCACCCATATTCCATAAGTGTAGTGGACCCCCTCACATGCCTGATCCTGATCACAGTAAATATACACCCTGAACCTGTTTCCATGGTGTAATGGAGCCTCCTCCATGTCCGATCCCTGATCAAATTGAAATCCCCACCTGAACCTGTTACCATAATGTAGGTCCCCTCTCCCAGCTCAAGCCCAGTGTCTAGAAAAATAGTATTCCCCACATATTTCCATAGTGTGTAGCCCCCACCCTGTCTGGGCGGGACCCCGCTCCGACCCAACTGGAGCCAGCGACTGTCTCAGCCCTCTGCACACCACACGGCCAGCCACTGATGGAATGGTAAATGAATGGGTTATGTACATAGAATCGCTGAGTGCATCTTATGTACAGGACTCAATCATTGACAGTTCAGTTGGCAGCTGGCCATGGTGGCGTGCAGAGAGTCTGAACTCCAGTCACTACTCGACTGGGCCGAGGGGGGGAGTGGGGGCGGGACAGTCCCTGTCCTGACGGGATGGGGGGCCACTACACTGTAGAGTATATGGAAATTTTTGTTCTGAGACATCAGGGATTGGGCCGAAGGGGTTTCACTACACTCATGGAAATGGGTTGGGTATTTTCATTTGATCAGGGATCAGGCATGGAGGAGGTTCCACCACACTATGGACACAGATTCACGGTATATTTTATTGTGATCAGAGATAGGCATGGAGAGAACAGTCCACTACATTATGGAAAATGGGTATCCCATGATAATAGGGCAAGCATGGAGGCAACCATCAAATCGGCGACCCATATCAGGCGCTACTATCATGGTGACTTTCTGGGATGGCTACAACTGTGACTGTGAGGGAGGGATGTGCGAGCAGAAAGGGCTTACAGCGGGGGGAAGGGGGTGATGGGAGGAGGGGTTTTACCTCTAGTGTGCCTGCTCGCTGAGCCAACCATGTGTGTGGTGGGTAGAGGCAGGCTGGCTCTGACAGAGCAGGTCCTGGGTTTGGTGCTGGGGATGGAAACATTTTGCTTGGTCCACAGCTGTAGGACTTAAATTTTTTAAACGGGCTGTGCCCTCCCAACATGGACCCCACTGGAGTTGAGAATATATCATTAGGGTGGTGCGGGGGCTTTCACAGTTACCAAACTGTGTGTGCCCAGACATCTTTAAGTGCATATCACCAAATTGCATTTCTGCAATAATGCACTTGACATAATAACAATCGCTGTTCAGCGATCTCTATTATCACATGGAACCGGAAAATGGGGGATGGTTTAATTATTTCCTACATTGGGAATCGTGAATCTGGGCTGGGAGGAGGGTACCACCAGACTACCTGGGGTTGACAGGGGTTTTGGCATTGTTTGTATTGTGATTGGGGCTGGAAGGGGTTTGCCCAGAGCATTCAGCTGGCACAGCCATGCTAATGAGCCCATAATGTGCTTGCATGGGCCTGGCTGCACCATGCATGCCCAATGAGTTCATTAGCATTTTTGATGAATATCACCCTTGGGGAATGGTGCATCCTGCATGTGCTGTTCATTCTCCCATTGGCGTGTTTGCTCGACCCTGGATGCACTGCACCAGCTATGGCGACACCTTTACTTTGTGCAGCGCATCCAGGATCCAATATTCAAACAGAATGTGTAGTTTGTTGTGATCATGCATTCTGTTTAAATATCCCATCATGGTCCTCCTAGCCAATTTTGTTTGGCAGCACATCTATTTTACTGCTCTCCTGCCTGGCTTTGAATATGTGGGCCTAGATTCCTTCATTTACCATCCTGCTTAAATGATTTATGATTCTGTTTGCTACTTCAATATTATTGTATGTTACTCTCTTTTCTTTTATAGTTAGATATTTCCATCTTCCCTCTCCCAGGACACTTCCTGAAACAAGTTGTTTTCAGCTCTGTGTGCATTTCCTGATTAATCTTTTTAAATAAATAAATACATAGATGTAAAGCAGCTGCTCATTAAGACAATATAACTAAGACTGACACATTCCAGCTCATTAAATAGTAGGAAACATTTTGGTAAACAACACTTGTTGGTGGTCAACCTCTATTTGACCCTCCTAATACCTAATGTAAAATTCTTATTGAAATCTCTTCAGACCACAACATTTACCATTTCTGTGCTTGTTTCCCAGTTTCCAATTGTCTGGTCTCTTGGATCCACAATATTCAAGGATTTTATTTTAGTGATGCATATCAAAATAATCTGAGCATAAGTAGCTATAAATTATTTTATTTAAAACAAAGTAATGACATTTAATAAACTAACAGTGAAATTGTTTATTTTCTTTATACCAGGTGGGTGAGGTTTCACATTTTCAGCAGGAGAAAAGTTGCATTGTGACTAAAATGTCATCACACTACCTCCCATGGCATGCTTTCGCACTAAGAACTTGGGGAAAAGCCAGCACAGGCAAACATTCAATGCAATAGTTCACTTAAATGTCCCTTGTATATTACAAAACACATTTTAATAAGTACAAATTAAAAGTAAAAATAACAAATTAGGCTTTTGTTCCCATTGCTCTTTGAAGATACAATTGTACATAACAGCTGATTCCCTCTAAAATGAGATGATTCATTTCAGCAGGCTTTATCCTGAATAGAAATTCTGAAGTTACCATTGCTCTTTGATGATGCAATTCTGCTTGGCAACAACATATTCCTTCTAAAAATGAGATGACAAATTTGCCTTAGGTTTGTCCTGAACAGAAATTCTGTATAAAATAAGAAAATATCAGAAGCTGAACTTTTGTGACTGATACTAAGGTTTAAAGAGCTAAGAAGGTGTGGTAAGCCCATTATTTGCTCCTTCCAATTTACCCATAATATGCTATTCTATTTCCTTCTAATATGTGCTTATCTAACCTTCTTTTAAACTGTACCTTTGTATCACTGGTCACCACCTCCCTGGGAAGTTCATTACATGGCCCCCACCACCCTCTGCATAAAATGCCTTTCTTCTCTGTATATAACATTTTGTACTTCTGAGCTATAGGGTGACCTCTGGTGCAGATGTCTGTTTTTTTAAATGTTAGGTTTAAATCCCATACCATATCCTCATTTTTTATTATATCATAACACATTAGTAGATCCTCTCACTCTCCTAGTCTCCAATGAAATTAACCACAACTTATCCAATCTCTGCTCATATGGAATCTTTCTTATATTTTTATTTATTCTTTAGATTCAGATTAAATACCTTTGAGCCATAGGCTCATTTACAAAGTTCAAGTCAGTTCAACAGCTTACAGAGACAAGGTACAA
The DNA here is from genome assembly GCA_016271365.2 of Neoceratodus forsteri. Lineage (NCBI taxonomy): Eukaryota > Metazoa > Chordata > Ceratodontiformes > Ceratodontidae > Neoceratodus > Neoceratodus forsteri. The sequence goes on from CM028133.1 coordinate 786,227,800, forward strand.
AGTCATGAACATTATACAGAGATGGTTACAAAAAACACAACAGTACGATTAGTTACTAAGGTGCAAGCAGAAAGTGCTAGGGATAGCAATAACTACACTGTGTAAGTGTGGAATTACTCTTAAGTGGATTTGGGGTCAGTGATTCAGTCCCAGGCTAGGACTTTATAGTAGAGTTGTGGCCTCAGGAGGTATTGTCAAGTAAGAGGAGAGGAGGAAAGTAAAGGTGGGGAAGAAGGAGAGGCAAGGCATGACAGTCGAGGGAGTTGAGAATATAGGAAGTCCAACAGTGTCAGGGTATAGGTAACAATTGCAGACAACCTCATGTGCAAGGAGACTGCGGAATCCAGACTAGAACTGACTAATTTTGCTAATACCAATGGGTTAGGTATGGAAGTCATTAAGCCATCTAGGACCCTGGTAGGAGAGGGATCATTGTGCGGTGTGGTGTGCTTAAAAGGCACAAGGAACACCCCTTTGGTCTTACTTCTGGTATTCCTGATCGGTTGAGTGTGTTTGAATAATCTTGAGGTGGATTCTGGCATAAGGCCAAGCATGGATTTTTCCTAAAAGGAGGCCTGGTATTGGATTCTAAGATGGAGAGAGCCACCCGGACTCTGTATACAGTGCACACATATCGCTAAATAGTCAGCCCCTAGAACCAGTCAACATGCCTTGTTGAGGAGGTAATGATCCTTTTAAGAGTGGTATCAAACCAGCACCATAGATTACCAGCCCCATAATCTATGGTAGATAATCAGAGCTGCCAGTGACCAGTTTAAGGCTTCGGGGCATGGAGTGTCTATGTCGGTATAGAATACTCAGTTTAGTGTTAGCTGTTTTAACGACCTGCTCAATATGTGTTGAGAATGTGAGCGTGTCATCAAGGTGGACATCTAGATGTCTGAAGGTGTCTACCTAGTCAAGCAACTCACCATTATGGCTCATTATTTGCAAAGAACCATGCTTTTTTGTCATGTGGTACTGTAAAGAGCATGCACTTTGTTTTTCTGTAGTTAGTAAACATTTATGCTGGGAACACCAAGTTCCAGCCTTTGGAAATTGGCCTGCAGGTCAGAGGATTGTGAAGATATTCCTACCAGATGTGGAAATGACTGCATCATCAGCATAAAGCACCATGTGTGCGGGCAGGCAGATGGGAGAGAGTTTACAAATAGACTAAATAAGAGTGGTCCCCAGTATTGAGCCTTGAGGGACTCCAGTGAAGTTCCCTAGGCTCAGAGAGTATATTTGCAAATCTTCATACATATATTAACCACCATTTTGTGGCCTGCCTCTGCACCCTCTAAAGAGCATATGTATATAGAAAATATTTCATTATAAAAATATGCTTTAAATATATATTTTTAAATCATCATATGCAAAGACAATCTGATACTTTCTTTTGTTACAATAAAATGGAACCTTGCCCAATTCTGTCCTACTTTGACAGCATTAAGTGAAAAGAGCAAAAAAAACAATATACAAATTCATTCTCATTTTCTGTAGCATTTATAATCCATAACAGGATCTTTTTCTAGCATATCATAGAAGGATACTTTTTTAATTAAAGGAAGGTGCTGTGTACCAACACGGAGAAAGAGGATGAAAAGAAGAAATGTTCTTTCTGAATTAACAGATCCAACATATACAGTAACTGGTGAAGGAAAAAGAAAAGCATTTGTACTGCCTGAAAATAACACTTATTTGTGGTTCAGAGCTCAGTGCTTGTGCTACGTATAGTAGCTGAATAATGTAGGTTGTGCTTGGATACAGAGGCCAGACCAGTAAATAGGACAATGCTGACAAGGTATTAGTTGTATGAAATTAGTGCTTAGGTATTTCAGCATTGATACGAGCAAGTCAGTGATTATAGCACATGTGAACTGGATAATATATGCAGGGTGTTCAGATGCTTGAACTGGTGAGTAACGTGTTATGACTCAATGTTTTGGCCTATCTCTGTATCCCACTGTAGGAAGGATGCTTAGTCACGTGGGATGAGAACCCCCAAAAGAAATAATGATATTGTATGATTATCTCCTCCAACTCCAGAGAGTGTAGTCAGTAGCATGCAGGAGAGAAAACCCCCTTGGGGAAACTCTGAGGACCCATGGCTACTGACCTGCCTGTCCTTCTGGGCATACTAAAGGAGAGTAATCTTAATTTAACTAAATAAGTTAATGGCTAATCCAAAATCCAGAGATGTAGATCCTGATTCAGTGAACTCAGGAAACTGAATGACAGTACTGATATTTGGGTATTGGGTGAAGATGGTGGCACATCCTATTAATGGATTCTAGTCCAAGACTTCCATGTACAGGGCATAATCTGATAGAAGATTGGAATTCATGGTCATACATAATAATTTGAAGTATCGAAAGTTGCATTGGTCAAGCAATCCAGAATGTGAGAAATCTTCTCCAAGGAGAATCAGTAACTAAAAGACTAAGCCTCTGGACCCAGAATATGAAGACAGGTGGTTTATGTTCCAATTGGCAGCTTGCAGTGAAGGCTTTGGTGATGAAGCACAGAGCTAGGTGCAGGCTGCATGATCTGGAGAGGGTGGCGCAGTAGGAACCTCCGATCCAGAGTGGGTAAGGCAAGTAAAGTGAACTGGCAATATATCTTAGTGTGAATAGGTAGACATTAGGTTAGATGGACTTCAGGCCCTGAGGGTGAAGTAGGTCATGGAATAGGCTAGACAGTCTTTGAAGAACCTCTAGACCCTGAAAGGGCAAAAGCAGAGTAAGTGTGAGCAGATAGTAGTAAGTGGACCTGCACGAGGTCAGCAGTAGTAGTAGTACTGTAGTAGAATTGAAACTGCATGATGCAGACATAGTAGCAGAGAGTAGTATTGAATAGATTATGTATGAAATACAGTGGAGAGCATTGAGGGGATGTAAATAAGCATGTAAATCAAAGAGTGTTTTGTATGGTGAGCAATATAGTTATATAGAGCAATATATATATACATTTAGGGAAGCCAGAATGGTATAGCTGGAAGCAAATTTGAGAGAATGGTCTGACAAGTCCTGAACTGAGGTGCTTCTAATAGTCATGGATGTTAATAAATGATGGAAGGCGTCAATCAGATGAAGTAGTACTGAAAGGATCCAATAAGCCTGAGAGCACTGGAGTAGAGTAATGTCAAGCCTAATCATGATAGAAGATCTTCCAGATAAGGCTCAGCTAAGTATCCTGGCAGGAGTGGAGTAGTAGTAGATTCATTAACGAAAATGGCAAGGCAGAAGCATCCAAGGAATTGATGGCGAATGTCCAGCTAATCCAGAAGTAAGTCCAGTAGTAGAACAAAGGAGCTCAAAGGCTAGCAGACTGTAAATCCCCATGGATAGCAAGAGCCATGAGCGATAGCCAGGTGAGGCCCTCGCATGGCTCAGGAGTACAGCCAGACCCCATGTAGGCCAGGCAAAGGAAGAGTGAGTCAAGCTAGATTCCACTGAGGCTAGATGACTAAGGTGCCACACGAGGGTAGCCTGAGCAGCAGGCATCCCCAGGCAAAGCTGAGGGAGGAAGCAAGCAAAAAGAGTGCTATAAGAGAAGCTCTGGCTATACAAGAGAAATAACCAGATACATATGGGAATAGCCTGAAAGAGCTGATGGTGCATAGCTGAATGAGCTATGTAATAGAGCCATGTATGGAACAACAAGGTAGATGGTAGCAGGAAGGCGAATGAACACCCTTGATAGGGGAGCTTTAGAGGCAGCACTGGTAAGGTGAGGTATTGTCGCAGCAGTATGAAGTCAGATGTAGACAATGGAATATAGCTAGTAGCAGTAATCATACAAGGATAGGTCTAGCTCTGATGGTGGTATAGGCCGGAAGAAGGACTATGGTCACAGGCTGAAATCTTGAAGAAATGCAGTTGGTCAACCTGTCCCATATTCAGCCTTTAATTAGCCTTAGGGAAAACTAGCTCAAGAGGCTAAGAGTCAGTAGCTTGTACTTTAGAAGTATCCAAATGTTTGGGAAAAACAGGATTTGAAGGATAGTGCCAGGAGTGTCTCAATAACTTAGAAACTGGAGTTGGGTGACTTTCAGCTTGATATGCAGGCATGAGGTGGCGGACAAGGAGGGAGCGTTGTTTGTATGTGCTTCCATAGTCTGTAGAAGGGAAATATATAATGTAATTTGACTGTGTCAGTTTAATGTTACATAAAGAATCCTGTTTGCCTGGTAGAATGCTTACTTGAATGCTGAGTAGCAGTGTGCAGCTGAATACAAGTTAGATCTGTCTCTTTCGAAAGGAATGGCGAACTGCATTAAAGTGTAGTAGCTACTAAATGTGTAAGTGCCTTGATTGACAGTATTAGGTCAAGCAGTTAGAGCTAGCTTAGCATAAATATATGCCTTTAATGGAGGCAGTGTCTTTAAGCCCATCTGTTATGAACAGCGATCAATAATAAGTGGTAAGTATCCAATACATGCATACTTGAAACGTGGCATCAAACATTGCCCCGCCCTTCGCCCAGTAATCCAGTAGAAGGTGAGAGGTTGTCTCTGAATGACTGCCCGGTGTCCTGGTAGTTCTTACAGAATGATGCTCATAAGAAATATATAATACACCCACAGATGCGCATAATAGGCTAACAAGTAGTAAACAGTATCTAGCACTGCTATGAAGAAAAGTCATGTACATTTAGCTGCTGTTAAACCTGTCTGTGAAGCTTACTGAAGCCAGTCTCTCCCTGGTTGAAGCCCTGAATGACTGACATGCTGAACAGGTGCTGGTGATTAATGTCTGCCACAGGAGTTGCCTTAGGTCCCTATCCCCAGTTAACTGGCCAATAGATTTTAGAATGAGTATAATGCTGTGCAGCAGACGTGCAGAGAGAATCCAGAACTCAGTCTCAGCGGAGATTATTACTGTTCTTTACATGTTCAGAAACTGATTTAAAGTTCTATGGGGTCAGCACTTGGTCTCAAGCAAGGACCGTTGATGTTCTGTATATGGCAAGCACTTGATCTCACAGGAGGATGATTAATGTTCTCATTTCTTCCAATGTTCTACAGTATATGTGCAAACATTTGATCTAGCAATAGAAACTGTTTCTGTATCAGAAAGTTCTGAGTGCATATGCATTACAGCAGGGTCCTGCTTTTACCCAGTTTTACTGCTGTAAAGTGCTGAAGTACCGGAAGGTAAAGCAACTTGCTCAAGGACACTCAGTGCCTGGACTGTAATAGGATTTGAATTCCGGTATCTTGAGTGATCAAGGTCCAGTTATCTGATTACTAAACCCTTTGATTTCAAGCGATGTGCTGTCACGTTCAGGCAAAAGTTGAAAACCCTGTATAATGTATGGTCAGGATATATCGTCTCTTAAACTGCCTATTGCGACAGAGCTGCTGTCCTGCTTCCCGAATGGACAGCTTTGCTACTTAGACAATACATAAGTTCTGTCTCGTATTAGGTTTGCAAACGGCATGCAAATTGTCAGTGAGGTTATGTTAGTCCTATGGCAGTCCAGGAAGTACAGAGTGGTTTGGGTAAAGATCTCGATGGAGCCGTTGTTCAGGTAACCATCTAGGAGTCCACGGTAGCTAGGCAGATCAGGGCAGAGGAAAGCCAGAAGTACAGGCGGCAACAAAGGCAGTAGTCTGGCTAAGAGAGGGTCCAATATAGAGTGAAAGGCAGCAGAGCCTGCAGGCCAAATCAAGTATGCAAATAACTGGTGAGGCATGGAGGTAGAATTGGATGAACTCAGGAGAGTCGTGAAGGCCCCAAAGGAACAACAGAAAAACATGAATGGGAGCAGGTAAGCATAAGGAGGAAGGGGAAGAAGGACAGCAAGGCAATGACCAGGCCAGGCAGGCCACATCCTCAGTACTGTCCCTTGTAGACTATGGCTTACCAAGTCTATGGTGCTGCCACAACCACTGCCCCCAAAAATTCAAAAATAACCTAAATAAGGTTTGCAGACTGATTACTGGTGCTCCCAGGCTCACACACACCTGTCAACTGTATAACGATGCTAAACTCCTGACCCAGATGAACGACTTCACTATCATACCTGCTCTCGCTTAAAACCCTACTCGGGCTCTCCCCACCAGGGTGACTGCATCCATCCACCGGGTCCCACCCACAATTGCTACATACTTCTCCAACAAGACCGCTTACTGGTCCCCAGATCAAGAACCACTCATGGTCAGAGGTCCTTCTGCTACAGAGACCCATTCTGGTTTAACTCTCTTCCTGCCACCATCTCCAATGCCACCACAATCTCCAAATTCAAAACCACCCTTCAAGCCAACCCCTCAACAATCGTAGCTGCTCCTGTCTCTGAATGAGGCCCACTGACCTTTCCACTAGTGACAATGCCTGCCAGGCTGCCTCCACCTAGTCCACCCTCCGCCCTTTCCCAGTACACCATGCCTAAGTATACCTGGCCTGAGCCTGCTGTCTTATGGTAAGGCCTGTTGATTGCTCAATATATGAAACCAATTGTAAGACCTATTTCAGTTACCTGTACCCTGTAACTCAAATGTATGTTGTTTGACCACAGTGTGATGTGGTGCCTCTAACAAACGCCTACTTGTAGAAACCTGTACTATATAGCTAAAATGCTATGTATGTCCTCAATGTGACGGGTACCTTTGGAAATGAGCCTCTGGCTCAAAGGTTGAAAACTGATTCTCACCAATAAATAAATAAATAAGAAGGGTACTTGGAAGGAGGGGGGGACCAAGCCGCACCACTTGAGCCAGCGCGACTCGCTTCTAAGCAGAGTGGCTGTAGCCTATTAGTTTAAGTAGTATGTAGGAGGCTCTTCCCACATAACTACAGGCAAGCCTTTCAGTTACTTTTTAAAGTAGTTAGCTGCTTCTTTTCGCAACAGAGATATTTTGCTTTTTCTGTCATGTTAATTACATGATTTCCTACCTCACAGTACTAGGTATGTGTGTGGCAGCACTCTGTCTGGAGGCTGATATATCTAGTTCTATGACAAGGTAAAACACAGCTCTTCACATCAAATCTGATACTATAAGGTAGAAAACATGTTAGTGGCCAAAAGGAAAAGAAAAACACATCAAAAATAAAATGAGAAAGAACAGCTTTTAGAAATTAATGAGGCTGCTATTTCGGTGCTACTAGCTTTTAATATACAGAGAAAATACTATGGTGACTAGAGCTAGATATAAACAGGCACTATCAAACAAAATAGAAATTTAACAGCATGATGAGAAACACAAAGATAATATCAAAATTCTTTAGCTGGATCATAAAAAGAAAGGTAGTTAAGGAAAGAGGCAGGCATCAAAGAAAAAAACACACTGGTTAATGGATGTTGGTGAAAACGAGTCAACTAGCAGAATAAAACAATCGTGGCACTCACCATCAGAAATGCCACTGGACACAAGTATTAACAGTTCAGCTTTGTTCACATTGCAAGCAAGTACACAATTTTTATGTTTTGCGTGCACACTCAGTGCACAAGAAATATATTGAGGTAAGTAGAGCATTGCAGAGGTGTGGCAGTGTGTGACCAATGCAGCCCACACTTTCAGGGCCCATCCCTCAGCTACCAATCAACAGAAAAGCTGCAGATGACAGCAGTTTCAGAGCGAGGCTGGATTTGAAAAAATGTGCTGCTTCTATCAGGGACAGTTTTGTCATCCCTGATTGCAGCAGCGGCTCTCCCCTCACAACCAGGAACACAGAGGCAGCCGACAAGACTTTCCACCCATGCATTACAGTGCACAGTAATGCTATGGGCACAGTTTCTTGTTGGCTGTTGCCCTGTGCCCCCAGCCCTAGTGTGCCTCTCCTGGCTAAACATTTAATATTTAAATTGGTGGCACTTGCCACCAGCCACACACTCCCGAAGCCAGCATCGGGTGCTCAATCCTATGATGGCATATCACCCCCTAATTAAGTGGCACACTGAGCGCCACCCCAGTGTGTGAAATATGGCGGCTCATGCCGCCCGGCACATACAGTCCCCTTGTTGACATGGGTGCCCAATCCCTGTGTTGGCATCCCCTTTAGTAGTGTCTTCATGGTTAAACAATTCCTCCTTTTCTGACACCGGGATGCCCACTCCCAGTGTCAGATGCCTCAGATTTTCAACATGGGTTCTTGGGACCCTACCTCATGAACACTGTCACTGTCATTTGGTTCTCGGTCCCGAAGGTGATTTTGTGGTCACTGCATGGAATCACCTTTTGGGACCAATTAATGAAACAACAATGCCACTGTTCATCAGGTGGGTTCCCAAAAGCCCATGTTGTAAGTTTGATGAACAAACTCCAAAATTGATTTTGTTACAAGCGTGCATTGCATAGTTTCTACACATGCTAGTAACTTTGCCAGTTTTAATATTTTCACTTCAGATTTCAAATTGCCATTTTTCACCTCCCTAATGAACAGTACAGCTATAATTTTTGCATCCTGCCCAAAACATGTTTTCGCACCTATGGCGCAGAATGGTGCAGTTGTTGTATGAAATCAACTTTTGGGACAGATTAATGAAATCACCGTGCTACTGATCATGAGGGAAGGTCCCAAAAGGCCATGTTGAAAATTTAGTGAACAAATTCAAAATTACTGCATTACGAGCTTGCATTATGCAATATCTACTCATGTTTCTTAACGCCACATTTTCATATTTTCACTCCAGATTTTCAACATTGCCATTTTCCACCTCCTCATGAACAGTACAGATGTCATTTTCACATCCTACCTAAAATGTCTTTTCACACCTGTTGTGCTGAATGGGCATTCACTGTGTGAAATCACCTTCCGGGATTGAGTAACAAAATGATAGTGCCACTATTCATGAGGTGGGGCCTCAAAAAGCCCATATTTGAAAATTTGGGTAATACCAACAAATGCCTGGGGTGTTGGTTTTGAACTGTAATGCCTCACCCTGTACAGACTGACAGGCGTCGGTGTGTGGCTTGAGTCACTGGCCATAATGCTCATGTTATTCCACCCCACCCTTCAGCCACTGACAGGCATCAAGGTGTGCCTTGGCATCTCTGCCCTAACGTTCACCCCATTCTCCTGTACTGCACCCATCTCAGCTTATTTCCTTATGGAATGGGGTGAGCGAAGGGCCAAAGACCCCAAGGCACACCGTTGACACCTGTCAGTGTCTGCAGGGTGGGGTGAGATGGAATGGTGTGAGTGTTATGGCCGATGATCCAAAGACACACCCCAATGACGGTCAGTCTCTGAGGATGGGGTGGTGGATGTTAGTTCAATACTTCACTGCCATTCCTATAATGCAGCTCTCTAACTCTTGCAGTACCAATGCCAATACCAGCAAGCAAACATTGGCATTGACAAATGCTTGTTTTAACAACTCCACACAAGAGTTACAATGCCTAGGCACTGTATCTCCTGTGTAGAGCTCATTTTAATAGTCATAATAAAAAACATTTATACTTGTTGGCAATGCAAATAAAGTAGCTAATTTATTACTACTGTGTGAAGTGATGCCTTTGTATTTATTTATTTAGGTAGTTATAATTTGTTGACTAGGAATAGCTTAATAGATAGAGAGCTGGTTAGGAAATAGTCTCACTGAGTAGCGATGCATGGAATGTCACCTGACTGGAAGGAAATTATCAGTTTGGTTCCCCAGGGGTCAGCATTGGAACCCCTGCTGGTCAATATTTTTATTGATGACCTGGAGTCCAGAGTATCGGTAAAACAATTACATTTGTGAATGACACAGAGATAATGAGGATGGTAGTAGTAGTAGTAACTGTAGATTTTATTTGTTATGGCACTCTTCCTCAGAGGCTCAGGGTGGAACAGAATACATAAACAATACCATAAAATAAATTAATAAAACAATAAATAATGTAACATTATTACTACATAAATACGGAATACCTAGAAAGGAGGCAAGGCAGCAAAACAAATGTAGATTCCAGAGAAGCAGTCTACAGGAAATTTAAATTTACTGGGGGCAGGAGGTACTTTAAATGACATTTAATGTGGAGAATGGTAAGATCCATCACTTATGCTCCAAATTCACAAGTTGGAGGTATTATTTAAATATAAAACAAATATTTGCAACAGACCATGAGGAAAGAACTTTGGTCTTCTTTGATGGTAAACTGAAGCTGTCCCTGTAATATGTAGCAGCAGTAAGCTAAATCAAATGATGGGCTGCATTAAAAGAGATATAGCATGTTGTGAAAGTGCAATGATGCTATAAGGGATTGTCTTCATCACAAGAGAAACAAACTCAGTCTAAAGAGGTTTTTAAAACTTAGTAAGCTGAAAGTCTTGAAAACATTCAACTACGTAGAGATTTTTAAAGCTCAGCTATCACTGCAACAGACTGGGTCAAAACAATTTCTGTTTTCCTGCCAGAGAGAAACAGTGGTAGCCAGCACTATCATGTGTTCTTGACAGCTCTATGCTACCTGATACATAGAAAAGATATCCTTAGATAAAGCAATAAAACCAGATCCTCGCTATGTAATATTACAAGTCTGCATCTAAATGGAAGGAAATGCTGGTAATATGGGCCGAGAGAGCTAAAAAGTGGAGCTTTATTTAGAAAGGTGAAGTCCCCCAGTCTAGGAGCTGTGCATTACAGATGAAGCAGAAAAGATTCAAGAGAATGACATCAAAGATGGCCAATAGAGCTCAAATGGGATGTTACAAATTGCATTTGACAGCCTGTGATGCTGCAGCGCAAGGCCTTCTGGGAGCATAGAAGCAGTCATAAAGCTTGTAAAAAGAGATTCAGTTTAGCAGCACAAGTCTAGTACCAGCAATGAAACCTGGACAGACTAATTAGCCAATGCTTAGTCAACCATATGCAGTTTACCAGTTAAATCTTAGCAAGTAAAGAGCTTTCATAGTTTCTTGAGTCAGAAGTGCGATAGACATCTGGCAGAAGATAGCCATGCATGACAGAAAATGTGACCCTTGGCAGCAGAAGCTTACCCCAGTGCAGTCTTACTGGCCAAAAGAGGTGACAGAGTGGACCAGTACAAAATGGGTGATGCTGTGAGGAGAATGAAGATTTTCAGGGAGCAAGGTAGTGACTTGTTCATAATAACCAGAAGTATGAAACTAGCTGAGTAGTCTAAGTTAATAAATTTGATGGGAGGACCTCAGTAATGCATAACTATTATAAGCTGGACACTGGACTCTGAATGGGTCCTATGATCCAAGCTTGGCAGCAGGAGGGTAACATACCACCATGGAAGCAAAGAACCCTGAGGTCTCTGTTCAAATCATTGCTTATCTGAAAGAAGATTTGTTCACTTTTCTTAATTGCTTAAATTAAACTATTTCATTTATTTATAATATTTAAAATAGGAACACTGGAAGTACTGGTAACTGACCATGACACTGCCTGGTCATGAAATTGCAAATGTGTTCATTCAGTTATTTCACAACATATATGCTATATTTTTATTAGATTAATTTTGTTTAATAAAACACAAATACTTGTTTCATTCTAATTTCAGTTTGGATATTTCCGTGTCTAAAACTTGTAGTCCAGAGTTAATTTATGTAATTGTTAAATAATAACATTATCCTTTTTAGCTTAAAACAAGATCAGAATTAAAAATAACTTAAAAGTCTGAAGTTTAACTGTCTTGTTCAGAAGGAATTTTCAAAAAATCATTACTAGTAACGAGAAGTGCAATTAATGGTTTGCCCTAAATTATGTGTTGTGCATTACAAAATGTATGGCTGGGATATTCAGACTGTGCCAGGCTTTGGTGCAAGCCTGGGCGAGCGCAACTGGGATCGCCAGGGCATGATCTGGGTGATATTCAGACAGTGCTGCGCCATGGATCAGCACCATTGAATATGGCACCATGGCAGCCTGCATTGCGCGCTGATAGCAGTGGCACTGCACCAGCACAAATGGCAACCGAGGAGCAGGGGGATACGCTAGCACAAGTCGTGGATCGCGCTAGGTGCAGGAACCGTGATATTCAACGGTGGTATGCAAATGGGGCCACTAACATGTAAGGTAGTCAGCTCATTTGCTGCTTCTCGGCCTCCATTTGCATGCAGGTGCGCTGCAATCCCCGCAACTTGCACCTGGCGCCTGCCAGGCTGCAGCTGTCGGGGACCGATGCCCCTGCCCCTCAGCGCAAAGCACACCAATGCCTGATTTTGGGCTTTGTATAATTGCAACAGCCCTGCTGGTCCAGTGGACCTGTGCCCCAGCCCGATCGTGGGCTTACTAAACATAGATCTAACCCTGGTGGTCAGTGGACCCTACCCGTCGCCTGATGCTTGGGCATACTAAACATAGCTCTAATCCTGGTGGTCCAGTGGACCCTACCCCTCATTCGATTGTGCGACTGACAGGAATACATTCCTGGTGGTCCAGTGGACTGTCCCCATGCCTGATTGGGCTATGTGTAAATTTAAGGTTATCCCTGGTGGTCCAGTGGATCGAATCCAACCTGACTGCGGCTTTGTAATAAAAGATTAATCCTGGTGGTCCAGTGGACCTGTTCCCAAACCCGATCGTGGGCTTTGTAATGGACAAACCCTGGTGGTCCAGCCAGCGGCGGCGGCAGCTCACCACCATAAGCCACCCGGCCACCCGGCGACTGACAGCATACAGTATGGCTGATGCCCATTGGATCACTGCGTGGGCCAATGGGCATGCAGACTTGATACTACACAGTCCTGATATGTGAATGGTTCCATTCCATATTGGGACTATGTGTAATATAATCTGCCACACATTGTGCCTCTGTGGACCAATGCGTACAGCCGTACTGTACACTGTCAGTCAGTGGGGCGGCTGGGCTGCTTGTGGGGGTGGGAGCTGCCGCCCGCCGCTGACTGGGGAGCGGTGGTGGGTCTAAGAGGGTGGGTGGGGAGGGGTACCGCTGGACCACCAGGGTTTGTGCTTACAAAGCCTGATCGGCTTGGGAGAGGGTCCACTGGACCACCAGGGATTAATCTTTTATTACAAAGCCCACGATCGACTGGATTCAGTCCACTGGACCACCAGGGAATGGAACTATATTATAAAGCCCATGCTTGGGTGTGTGGGGGGCGAGCCAGTCTGTGGCTCGAGAGGTGGGTGGCCACCCACAGCAGGCGGCTACGTCAGATAACATATGAAATTTCAGCAGATAAAGGTCTAGAGGTCTATCAAGTCTGCTGGAATGTGCAGCTAGCACCCTTATTCTGCAGCTGCCCTCCCTTCCACCCTTCCCTTCATTGACCCTCCCTTGTCCTGTCCCATCTCCTTTGAAGCAGTCCACTGGTCTACTGGATACCACTTGCAGTGGCATTCCACCCAGCCACCACCCTCTCTGTAAAAAGTGTCTCCTCATCTCCCTCCTGAGCCTTCCTCCCTCCAGTCTCATATCATGGCCCCTGGTGTCCCTCCCTCCTTACTTTGAACAGCCCCTCTGTACCTGTCTTGTTTATTCCTTTCATGTACTTAAAGGTTTCAATCATGTCCCCGTCCTCCTCTCCACCAGTGAGTACATGTTCAACTCCTCAGCCTCCTCTTGTATGATAAGTCCCCAGCCCCTTGATCATCTTTGTCGCCTGCACTGCACCTCCTCCAGTAACTTAATGTCCCTCTTCAGATACGGGTGCCAGTACTGCACACAGTACTCCAGGTGCGGTCTAACTAATGACCTGTGCAGTGGCAGAATCACCTCCTCCTCCTCAAGGATATACCCTTGCAATACAACCCAGCATTTTGTTGGCCTTGCAGCTGCCTTCCTACATTGTGCCGAGTTGTTCATTGACCCTGTAATAAGCATCCCCAGATCCTTCTCCTCCTCTGTCTGGGCTAGCTGCTCCCCCAGCTGGTAACTCCTCCTTGGGTTCTTCATCCCAAAATGCAGCACCTTGCACTTTTGGCATTAAACCCCAGCTGCCAGGTGTCTGACCAGGTTTCAAGCTTGCCAGATCATTCTGCAACCCTGCCATCCCCTAGGTCATCCACCACCACTCCTACCTTGGCATCATCAGCAAACAGACTGATCTTGCTCTTGATGTCAAATGATATGTCTGCAATGAATATCCCAAACAACACTGGTCCCAACACTGAGGCCTGTGGAACACGCCCGTCACTACCCTTGGGTGTGAGAGCTCCCCACCCACCACCACCCTCTGTTGCCTTCCCTGAAGCCAGTTCCTACCCATCTCACCAGCTTTGCACCTGCCCTGTGCCTACTAACTACTTCCCAGCCTTCCATGTGGCACCGAGTTGAATGCCTTACTGAAGTCCAGATACAGGACATCCACTGCATGGCCCTGTCCAGTTGCCTAGTTACTCAGTCATAGAACTCACCAGGTTGGTTTGGCAGGATCTGCCCCATATGAAGCCATGCTGCCTGCTGTCCTGTAGTCCTTGGCCTCTAGGAGAGCCACCAGCCTCTCCTTCAGGATAGTCTCCATTAACTTACCCACGATGGATGTGAGGCTCACTGGTCTGTAGTTTCGGTTCATTCTTGGGGCCACTCTTGTGGAGGGGCACCATGAGCCATCCTCCAGTCCTGAGGTACACACCGAATGTAGTGAGGCATTAAATAGGTCTGCCAAAGGTCCTGCAAGGACCTCTGCCAGCTCCTTCAGTACCCTGGGGTGGATGCTGTCTGGGCCTGGCACCTTATCTACCTTGGTGCCTTCAACCCTCCCAAACTCTGCCCTCCATGATTTCCCCATCTATCACCCCTCCCCCATTTCTGCCATATTCTCCCCCTTGGGTGTCACCCCCTTCTCCTAATAAATACTGAGCAGAAGTACTCATTTAGTGCTTCTGCCTTATCGCACCCTGCTTCCACCCAACCCTCCTCCTTCCTAATCCTTACTATGTGGTCCTTACAGCTCTTTTCTCCCTGATGTACCTAAAAAGTACTTCTCCCCTTCTTAATGCCTTGTGCCAGCCTGAGTTCCGTGGGTGCCTTGGCTCCCTTACTGCCCTTGTCACCTGCTTTGATTCTGTCAGTACTCCTCCCTGTCCTCCCCTCTTCCTGTTTTCTTGTACTTCCTAAAGGCAGCTCTTTTCCTCCTTACCTTTTCCATGACCTCCTTGCTCAACCATCTCGGTTTCTTAGCCCTAGCCTTCTTGCTCTAGGCCTTGCAGCAGGTTTGGTTGCCTCCACTATCCCCAGCTTTATGAGCTTCCACCTCTGGTTAGTGTCCATACTAGATTGAATTCGGGCCAGGTACCCTTTACCACTTCCCCCATCTTCCCAAAGTCGGCCCTCCTGAAGTCCAGCACTCTTGTGCCAGATTCCTCCTTTCTTGCCCATATCCAGTGTGAGCCATACTGAGTGGTGGTCACTCCTGACAGCGGTTCCTCCACTGTAAGTTCTCTCACAAAGTCCCCATTTGCCAGCACAAGGTCAAGGGTATTCTCTAACCTGGTTGGTTAACTGACCATTTGCAGCAGGAAGCTGTCCTGGAAGGCATCCTGAGTACCTACTCCTTCTGTTCCTGGTTGTTGGGGTACTCCAGTCCACTCTTGGCATGTTGAAGTCCCCACAATCACCACACTACCCTTCTTGCAGGTCCTCCTGATCTGTCCTGCTAGTTCTCTGTCTAACTCCTCCATCTGAGATGGCGCCTGTACACTTCCATTCTAAGAATGCTATTCTTGGAATCTTGGTTTGCATCCAAAGTGACCTGCATACCTCCTCCCTTCCTCCCTTACACACTTCAGTCCTTCCTTCACATATAGTGCTGCACCCCATCCTTTCCCAATCACTCTGTCCCTACGAAATAACCTGTACCCTGGTACAGACAGGTCCCAGTCATTGTATTGGGTAGCCCATGTTTCTGTGATGGCTGCAATGTCCACCTCTCCCTCTGCCATAAGCACCTGTAACTCTGCAGTTTTCCTCCCAAGGCTCCTAGCATTAAGGGTAACCACCTTCCACCCTTTTCCCCTGTCCCATCCTGCCCTCCTTTACTAGCATCACCAATAATACTTGCCATTTGTCCTTTGTCACTGTTATGGGGGTGAACTCATATGGTTTTCCAACCTGTGGTCTCTGCATATCTCTTGCCCAATTGCCACCCCAATCCCTAGTTTAAATTCCCTACCTCCTCTATTACTCCTCCATCCTCTGTTTCAACACTTTCTTTCCCTCCTCATTTAAGTGTAGTCTGTCCTTGGTATAGAGACTACTGTCCTCCCATGTCCCTCCCACCCCCAACAGCCCATACCCTTTAGCACAACACCAGGTTCTTAGCCATCCGTTAAATTCCTCTATTCTTTGTTTTCTTGTTGTGCTTGCCTTGGGCACTGGAAGTATCTCCGAAAAGTTACTGATCTTCCGCTCCCTCACATAATTGTCCTAGTTCCTCAAACCTCCTCTGACTATATCTACTGTCTTGTCAGCCAGGCCGCTCGTCCCAAGATGTATAATTAAATGAGGCTTGTCCCTACCCTTCTAGCATATTTCAGAACAGATTGTCCCACCCTTTCGCTGTCATTCCTGGCATGGCCTCCACCCAAATGTGACTATGCCTCTCTCCCCTTGCTACCACACCTGACTCCTCTTAGTATTGAGTCCCCAGCACTAAGATTCCACCACTCTTACTCCCTGCTTGCTTCCATTCATTTCCTCTCTCTTTATGCCCAGCAATATGGCAGCTGGCCTGACGGTGTTCCCTGACTTGTTCTCTCTTTTTAGGACACATCTTTGTGCCCCATGTGGTACAATGCAGGCTTGTGCCTGCATATGCGCCGCACCTGCCGGCCGAATATCGGATGTGCCGAGATATGCATGGGCACACCTTGCACTTGCGCTGCATACATTACTGGTGCATCACTGTGCATCAGGATTTGTGTGGCGACTTTCCCTTTTGAATATCGCCCGGTGCAACCCCTTGAATATCCCGCATCATGTGCATTACGAACATTGGCATGCTGTAGTGACGTTGATGGTTTTTTCTTCAATCATCTGTCACTCAAACAAAATTATGAAATGGACACAGCCGCAACTCGACTGTTACAGAATATTTTTACCTTTATAGAGCACTAGTAAGGCTGCACTTGGAGTACTGGTCACTCCAATATGAAAATGATATTGCTGTACTTGAGAGGGTGCAGCAGACATCAACTGAAATGAATAAGGCAATGGAAAGGTTAAGCTAAGGGGACATTTACACATCTTTATATGTTGTGTCTGGAAAAAGAAGCATAAGAATGTATATTATTTCAGGTTTTAACATTTTTAAAAGGAACCATTGAGGGAAAACATGCCAGTGATTATTGGTGCATTGGTGCACTCAAGTAGGTGGGACTTAAGCCACTTCTTCATACCCCTGAGTGAGGAGCAATCTTGTACTGTTTGAAGGAGAGATGGGAGGAAAAGAGGCAGGAGTGGATGAGAGATTGTTCCAGAGGAAGGTGAGATGGTATGTGAAGGGCAGATTGTCCCATAGAGGTACACATGGGTGAGAAAAGGAGAAGGTGTGGAGTCTCTGGAACCAACAGAATAGGAGGTGGTGGAATGAATCAGAGGCAGGAGAAGAGGTAAGTGGGAGTGAAAGACCTGAACCAGTATTTGGAGGTGAGGGAGGCACAATGAGATAACTGATGTGACTGGAGAGCAGGGACAGAAAGAGAGGAGTAAAGGAAGCAGTGGTGAGTGCAAAGAGAGTATTTGTAGCAAAACAACAGAAAGCATTGCAGAGAGTATACTGTCTGGTGAGGGAAGAGGAGGGGTAGTACAGTAGACTCCACATGCATAGTTGAAAACTGGGAACACCATTTTGGTGACCGGCCCCTGCTGGACCTGGGGAGGAGGCATTCCTGCTGCAATACTGCACACCAAGGTTTGGACATAGTTTGGAGTGGATGGCATTGATGTGGGTAGCAAGGGTCTAGCCTGCAGTCCAACCATAGATCGAGGTACTTGAAACTGGAAACTGCTTCAAGTGATGAAAAAGGGAGGGGGCTCAGCGCAAAAGAGCCTGACCAGTTTCTGGCTAGTACCAAATGTACCAAAGGTCATAGTCACTGTTTTCTTAGAGTTGACCTGGAGTTGGTTGGCTTGGAACAGGCATAGGACATTGTGGAAGTCACACTGGAGTGACACTTCCAGGGCAAAGGCTGAGGAACAGAAGTGTAGATGACTGTCATCCACATACATATGGATATACAAGTTGGGAGATAGATGGGAGTAATTTTGGAAGATTGAGAATAGGACCGGTCCCAGGATGGGGCCCTGGGTGACCCTTGTTTGAATGTGGGGCGGGGACAGTGCCTCACCAACCTGTACTGTTTGCAGATGGCTAGGAAATAGGAATGGAATCAATCAACAGTGGAAGCTGAGAGGCCTGCAGAGTTCAACTTATCCGGGAGGAGGTGTGAGCCACTGAATCATAGGCCTTGGCCAGGTTGATTAAGATGGCAGTTGTGATATGTCCCAGATCCATCCAAGTGAAGATGGACTCAGTGACCCACAGCAGAGAGGAAACAGTGGACTGGCATTTGCAAAAGCCAGAGCGGAAGGGTGAGAGGAAAGTGGAGGAATACAGGAAGTCAACAAGCCTGGAGTAAACAAGTTTCTCTTGCAGCTTGGCAATGATGTGGAGAAGAGAAATGGGCAGAAGTTTCTGGGGGTGTGGAGTTGTCACCTCCTTTATGGAGGTGAGAACCTCTGCAAACTTCCAGGACTGAGGGACAGTGCAGAGGGAGAAAGAGAGGCCGAGAAGGAGGGTGGGGAGGAAATAATGGCAGGGGCAGACAGATACAGCAGTTTAGGGTCCCATCCATCATGGCTGGATTTTGACAGGTTGAGGGACAAGACAGCATGCAAGGTCTTCTAAGGAGTAACAGCAGATAAATGAAACCCTGGGGATGGTTGGGGCAGAGGAGAGAGGTTGCAGGTGAGATGGAGAGACAGCGGAGAAGAGAAGGGGAAGAGCATAGGTTGTGAAAAATTTGTTAAAGTGAACAGCAGCAGGAAGGGACTGAGACAGGTGAATCACTGACTAATAGGACGGAGGAGGCAGACTTGGTAGGAAGTCAAACAGAGAGTGAATAACCTCCAGAACTTTGCAAGGGAGCTGAGATTAGTCTGGGGGTTGGTTTTGAAACAATTTGACTTTTCAGTGCAGACAGCCTTCATGCAGGAGTTTCTAAATCTTCTGTAAGAAAGGAGATTAAGAGGGAGTAGGAGAATTTGAAGTGGGCCCAGACTTGGTCACAGGATTTCTACTGATCTAAGAGATCCTGCAGGGTGGTAGTATCTTTTGATCCTGGATTTTCTGAGATGAGCATGCTTTTCCCAGATGTGTGAAATTTTGAATGGAACAAAGTGAGAGTCACATCAGTGTCATTGGCTGTGAGGATGGGGGACCAGTCTGTGAAGCAAGGGTGCTGATGAAGAAATCGATGTTAAGTGACTGAAGAGACCTGAACCAGAAGTACTTGGGAGGTGCAGGATGGAGTCAAACTTTTCTAATACAGAAAGTCATACATGGTCACTGAAGGCATCCGCAAGATACCAACGCAGCTATGCAGTATGGGTGAGAGGAAAGAACCCATTCCAAGAGAGCGTGGTTGGAAGAATGAGGAATGAGAATTGATACATGTGGGTTCTGTGATTAGCTGGGTGAGGCTGAGTGACAGTCCTGTGGGAAGCCAAGGATAGCTAACTGGTATTGAAGTCCCCAAGGAAAATGAGTTCACCAGAGAAGGAACGGAGACTAAAGAGAAGAGAAGAGAGAGAGAGTCAACCAAAGAAAGGGGAGATTTGGGGAGGCATCAAGGACCCTAAGGAAGATGGGCAAGGAGGAAGGAAAGGACACTTTGGCAAGCAGAGCTCATGAGAGGAGGGTATGGATTGCTGTGAGACAACACCCCCCATCACAGTCTTGCCTGAAGAGGTTGTAGCTGGGAATAGGCCAGGCAGGAGTCAGGAGCTGTGGAAAGAAGCCAGAATCTGAGATGCAGATGAGGTCAGGAGAGTGCTGAGAGACCCAAATGTTTAAGAAGTCAGTTTCTGGGAGTAGGCTCCTTGCATTTAGGTGGAAGATGCTAAGATATATATAAGACAAGAAGAGGAGGAGGAAGAGGGGACAGAGGAGGGAGCATGGTTAGATTTGATGTTGCCAGCTAGTAGGAGAAGCAGGATAAGGAATAGAAGGACAGAGTGGGGCTTATATCCCTTGATGGGGGAAGAGGAGGCCGGAGAAAGGAGGGAAAGGATGGCTCAGTGGAAGAAATCAAATTTTAGAAAGGGCAGGAGAGAAGACTAGGTGGACAGAGGAGGAGGGAGGTGCATGGGCTGGTACAGATATACGTGTTGGGAGAGGGGGTGGGAAGAAGAGAGGAGGACAAGGGCAGGTGGGGAGGAAGGTAACACAGAAGAAGGGGATGGGTGCCTGATTATCAAATGTATAAGGGTGACTAAACCAGCAAAAATTCAAGTTATTGTTAAAACAAAATAGCTAGAACAATCTAATAAAGACCAGCTAGCTAAGCAGATATTATACAAATAGAGCAGACCTGGTCACACTAGACTTAAATAAAACACAAACTTGAAATATAGCATTCACCCAGATAGGGTGCTGCTAGGATTCAAGAAAAACTCAGTCTCAGAGGCAGGCCCTAGGGTGTAAAAAACAAGATAGGTAAATGAGTACAGTAGGTGGCAGTCCCAGAGGGAAGCAGCCAACACAGTGCACTTACCCAGCTAAACAAAGTAGTCTGTGCAATAATGTACTTTGAGGGGAAACAGCAGCAACAGCTGAAGAGTGCAGATATGTACAAACAGATATGCTCCACCATAGAACAGGCCAAAGGAACTCCCCAAAAATTTGGAAGACCCTTAAGTCCATTGAAGGGCAGCCAGTGGCCACCTTACCACCAAAGATCTTCAAAAATGGTATGACTGTGGAAAATAACAGCCAAATCCTTGACAGATTCAACTCCACTTCATCACCGCTGGCCTAGTTTTTGACTCCTCCCCATATGAGGCATGTGTTAATAATCAGGGTTGTGCAAACATCACCCCTCAAACTCCAGTCTGCCCATTCCAGCTGTTCCCCTTAACTTCAAAGAAGTGAAGATTTGCTCATTAATCTAGACACTAAAAAGTGCGGGGATGATGGAATCGAACTGCTTTTCCTAAAACTCGGGCACCCCTACCTTACTGCTCTAATCCTCCATATTTTCAACTTTCCTATTACTTCTTCTGTAGTCCCTTCCTATTGGAAATCAGCTCACATCCTCCCCGATTTAAATCGGAGACCCATGTGATTTAAATAACTACAGACCCATTTCTATCCTGCCTATCCTCCAAAGTCTTCGAAATATTTATTTATTCTCAATTAAAATACCACATGGAAACCTTTTCTGTCTCAAACCCAGCTCAATCTGGCTTTCGCTTCTAACCATAACACCATCACTGCATTGGCTAAAGTGACCAATGACTGGGTTTCTGCTATGGACTCTAAGAAGACTATGGGAGCTATCTTCTTAGACCTTAGTAAAGCATTTGATACTGTAGACCATAACCTAATAGTGAACAGCCTTGCCAAAATAGGCACCGCCCTCCTACCATTCAGTGGTTTAGCAGTTACCTATTGGGAAAGATGCAGAAAATCAAAGCTGGCGGCTTGTTCTCGGCCCCCTGCCAATCATTAGGGAGTCCCGCAAGGCTCCATCCTAGGTCCTGTTCTCTTCTCCTTATATATTAATGATCTTGACCTTCATATGACTAAGTCAAAACTGCACTTATTTGCCAATGATACAGTTCTTTATACATCTGGCTCAACATTACCTGAAGTTAGGGACATACTCAAGCTGACTTTGCTTAGCGTGAATCTAATTTCATTAATGCCAAACTTCTTAAACGCTAAGAAACCCAAAGCCATGATCTTCTCTCTAATACACTATCCTCTGTCCCTATCACCCTGCCCAAGGATTTTATAGTTACCTCCTAGGCTAACCTCTGGAAGGAATTCCCAAATTTAAATACCTTGGCTTCTGGTTAGACAACAAGCTCTCCTTTAATGATCATTTTGATGATCTGTCTAGAAGACTAAAAGTAAGCTAGCCTTCTTCTTCTGCAACAAGTTCCTCTTCCCACTAGAGACCAGAATTAGGCTTGTCCAGGCCACATTCCTCCCTTATTAGACTACGGGATATAATCTATGCATTCTCTGCAATTACCAACCTAAATAAATTGGATATCCTATCACCGTACCCTGTGTTTCATTACAAACTCCCTGTACCGAACACACCACTGCAACCTATATTCAGCGGTAGGCTGGGCGTCACTTACCATTAGATGTATATTCCACGCTGGAATCTGGACCCTAAAGCTTCTCCTGAACAAGCTCCTGAGCTGCCTAACTTCTCTCATCCATATTTCCCGTGGCGCTTACTCACTAGGAAATCAGATTTTATCTTCCTTACGTGCCCAGGACTCGCACTCACTTTGGCAAAAGCACCATTTCCATTGCCTCCCAGTTATCTGGAACGGCTTCGATCCTCTCTGAAACTATCTAACGTAGTGTCTGTCAGCCTCTTTAAAAAGTTAGCTGCTGAAAAATAAAAGATGTCTGCAGCTGTTTTAAGATTCATGTTTTTAGGTCTTTTTAGTATTAAGCACCATATGGACCAAAACTGCACGTTGCTCAAGGGTTTGTTGATTTACTTAATGTACTGTAAAGTATTGTCTGTACACTTGTCCCATATGGACCAAAACTGTACTTCAAATATATTTATGTTTATTTACTATATGTTCTGTTAGTCCTCTGTATATATCCTCCAGGACCTCCTTATGAATGAGCTTGCTCAATGGAGTTTTCCTGCAATACACTTGAACTTGAACAAACACTTATGAGGCAGGAACAGTCCTGAAAAAGGCTATGGAGGAGGTTCCACAAGTCTGAGAGAAAGGGCAGTGTCTAGCTGCTGGCCTCTTTGGCAGACTCCAGCAGACTCCTCTCTGTAGATGTCCTTTGCACTGCGGCCATTACTGCTGTGGCCTGCAGCATGGAGGGCTGCTAGGAAGGAGAAAAGTGTTAAAACTCCACCCACAGTCAGCTTGATTGACTGGCTCAGTACAGTGTCCAAGGGAACATGGAGGCTGGTACTGAGGGATGGGAGTGGTGGTGGTTAAGGGGAGGGAGACACAGTCATGCACATACCCCATAGATGTCTGTTGAAACACTGAAGGCCATTGAAATGGAAAGTGCCGACCGTGCTATAAAGGAGCCAGGAGATGTCAAACTTAGCACTCTGTGCTAAAACTCTGCCCATAATTAGCCCCATTGACTTGCTCAACACAGTATGTCTTGGAATGAGGAGGCTGGTGCTCAAAGAATGGGAGCAATGGTGGTTAGGGGAGGCAGATACAGCCATGCACTCAGCCCAGTTGATGTCTGCTGAAATGCTGAAGTCTGCATTAATATTAATATTGCTCTAATACTGGAGACTGCTCCAATATTGAGATTCAGAAAGAAAAGACTCTTCTGAAGAGCATAATTGCTTGTACTTGAACTTGGAGTTTCAGGAAGTTATTTTTATTTTGGGTACTGTATCAGTAATAGATATCATATTAACCACATTTTAAATTGATTACCTCCAGCTTGTGGGGAAATGAAATATGATATAACCTCCCCCACCCAAGCAAACTGTGAACTGAATGACCTAAGTTCTTTGAATGGAATAGAGAAGCTGCCACAATATGGCAGCAGATGACCATTTGTCTGGGGCCCTCCCCTCCTTGGACCAGGTCAGTGGAGAAGGTGCCGCCTCCTGGAGTGGGCATGGGCCTGGCTACGCCCAGAGGAGGTACCAACTGGCTTCATTTTCTGGGGCCCTCCCCTCCTCAGACCAGGTCAGCGGAGAAGGTGCCACATCCTGAGTTGGACATGGGCCTGGCTACACCAGGAGGAGGCACCAACTGGTTGCTTACAGGGGGCATGGGCCAGAGGAGGAGACAGAGGACACATATAGTGCTCAGCAGTGCTTGGTTCCTCCTCTTTCTCCTTCATCTGGTGGATTCCTCCCGCCCCCTTTGTTAGAGGGTAGTGGGCCAGGGAGGTAGGGACCGCCTTTGACCCACTAAGGGTGATCGCACTGGGGGTTGGGGAGTG
This sequence comes from Neoceratodus forsteri, assembly GCA_016271365.2. Classification (NCBI taxonomy): domain Eukaryota; kingdom Metazoa; phylum Chordata; order Ceratodontiformes; family Ceratodontidae; genus Neoceratodus; species Neoceratodus forsteri. The sequence continues at coordinate 786,251,859 of CM028133.1, forward strand.
ACTTTTCCTGGTTTCCACTTAACATCTGTTTTTTCTGGATTTTTCACTTCCAAAGGAGTGATAAAATTAGGTAGAGACACAGAGGTTAGAGTTCGAGATAAAAAAATATATATATATATGGATAGATAAAATAAAATTAAAATGATAAATAAAATAAAAAATCTTACAAATAAGGATGAGAATAAAAGAGATAACTATATAGTTACAGTAAATAGGTTGCAAGTAGATAGAAAGGCTAGGCTAGTAGGTACAATTATAGTGAAGAATATTAACTGTCGCAGTCATGTGAAGTGACCTGGGAGGAGTGCAAATTGAAGGCAACAGGGAAACAAGGGGACAAGGCCAATTCTCCTGAAGGACTCCATGGTCCCTGTCGGTGAGAGCGGGAGCCGCTAATGTTGACTCAGATGCGGATCACGGTCCCACCTATTCAGGTGATACTGCAAGGATAGTGGCGCCTGGGGTAGCCATGACAGCCTTTGCCAGAGGACCTCCCAGGGGTAGGACTGCCTCCCAGCAGCGACACTGCTCAAGATGGTGTTATATTAATAAACACACGGCTGTGGCCATTTCCTCCAAAATTTGTGTTTGTGTCTTTATTTGGAAAGGAGATGTGGGAGGAATACCAGACAATGATCACTGATAATTTTCTTTCCACTAAGTATAGTATATTATTTTCTGTATATGTCTCAGTTTAACAGTCACTTAATTTTGTGTAAATATCCTAAGCCCTGCCTAGGATTATCAAGGGACAGTAAACTTATAAAGTTTTTAAAAGCATGTCATTGAGTTACTGTTGAACTAGTGTTTTAGAGACAAATGAGCTCATATTAATTTAAATTCATAAATTAGTCATGTCTATTTGAACTTGTACTTTATACCTTATACTGTATCCTTAGCAGTTTGTTTAGACTCTCTGCATGTATCAGCATTGCATTCTGTGGTTTGAAGGTACTCTGACTGAAGCTGGTTTTCCGTGACTGTCATTCCCATGGTCTCCAGGAGAACAGTTATTATCCTTAGATGTCCAGTGTTTTAGTACTTGAGTTTCAAAGGTTTCATTTTCTTCTTTGTTTTCAGAAAAGAGAGTGTTTTTCTTGTACCTTTTCAATGGAAAACATAGTTAATCATGCATTAAGTTTTTAAAATCCTGTACATTGTATTCTAAGGTCATTCAGAAAAATCTACAGGTGGTTTAGACTCTGACTCGTGATGACTAGGGGTTTGCTGTAGTTCAGGCCATAGAACTGAGTTTGTCATGTTTTACTCAGACTCAAGGGTCAGACCAGAATTATGTTTTAGCAGGTTGGACCCCACCCCAGCTAAACAACAAACACCACCTCCACTTAGTAAACCAAGCCCTTCAACTTAACCCCTTTTCCCTGCCACTTTGCAGACAATCAAAAGCCTTTAGGGCATAGCAGTGTGTGTCTGATACTCTATCCCTGTGTCCATGAGAGGGAGCATTACTTCAGTTGAAAGTCCCAGTCCCACCATCCTATTCATGTTGCCACCAGTGTCAGCTCAAATGGATTCATCGCTCCAGTCTTTAGGGGCACAGCTCTGTACAGCCTATCCTAATTTACCCTCAATACATCTTATTTGCTCTGTGATGCCATTACGTGTGTGTGGTGGTAGTGCTGTTGGGAAGGGGCAGCAAGTTATATGTAATTGGGCATTCCTATGGAGCATTGTCACTTATGATGTTGTTTGGGGATGGGGCTTGTATAAGGGCATCCAGCTGCAAAGATGCCCTTACACAAGTACCACCCTCAAACCACATCATGAGTGACACTCACATAGAATGCATACTCAGCCACTTGGTTTGTACCTGCAGCAGTCCTCTCACTTAACATGGCAGCAGGGGAGCAGCTGACTGAAGAAGGAGGCAATGGAATGTGACTCTTGAAGATTGAGAGGATGAACCAGTGGCAGCATTGATGGATGGTGGGACTGGGACTGGCAGAGAAAAAATGCCCCTTCAGGGACACAGGCGGTGCAAAAGTTGGAGACACTTTATTGTGCCCTAGAAGGCTTCTATTATCTAGTAAAAGTAAGAGGAAATGAGTTAAGGTAGATTGGTTTTTCTAACAGTGCCAACTCTATTTTTGCACTTTCTATTATAGATAATGCATTTTGATTCTGGTTTCAATTTTCACATTCTGATTTGATTGGACCTCTCAGAACTGGAAAAGTGGACCCATATCGCTACTCATGATTGGATTAACCACCCCTTGAATAATCAGCATAGCAGTCAAACTGCCTTGTATGAGTGACCCATGTTTACATGTCATTATCAGAGATCATTATAGCATCTCACTACAGCACAGCTTCTAAAGTTCTGGGAAAGAACCTGCAGTCAGACACATGGGTTTTATTTTTCCTAGCTTAAAAAATGTTCTGCACTAGTCTCTTTAGCAGTTATGACTAGCTTCACTAGATTAAACTTTAAGTAGTCTAAAATCTCTTGAATCTAATTAAACTGCTTAAAATAATACATTATTAGACAAGTTATGAATATAAATGAATCCTCCATATTCAGAGTGTGACCCTGCTTTTCCATTAAAAACACAAGAGGTGAGAGTTTTATTTCCTAAAACATCTACAGTAGTGTAGTCAGTTATTCTTGTTTGTTATACATGTATGTAATTGGTCAGGGTATTTATTGATAAGAGATAATTAGCTCATTTAGATGGTGGTTTACAAAGTCATTCCACAGGTGTAGTCATGCAGAATAACTTTTTTGAGAAGGTTTGCACAGCAGTGTGGATTATCTCTCTCAACCTAATTCTTCTACACATTTACCTAACAGCAATTCCTTCGTGACAGAAATCACTTCACTTGCTTGGTCACAGCCCATCTGTAGGATCCCTTCTCCCCAGCTTGCTCACTTTCACATCGTGGCAGCACATGTCACAGAAAACAAATTGAGTTGCTAACGTAAATAAAATACAAACAAAATTACAATAGTGTAACTACTAGCATGCCTGTTTTACCTTCTGCCTAGCACACGTGACCAACCTCCACCACACTCTCCTAAGATAAACTGCTCCATTCACTTCACAGACTCAACCTTTTTCTGTTTAAGAACTATTGAACAAGGAAATCATGCCATTTTCAAAATAAAAAAACATATCATTAAGCATAACAGTGTAGTTGTGACACCTCAGGGTTCTTGTAACATCATAAAGCCACTCAAACTTCGGTCCCATGGTTCTTCAGAAACATAGACCCATAGACAGTGCCTACAGAAAAAGAGTGATGGTCCATCCATTAAGCCCATGGTTCCCTAGTAATTCCCAAGACCTAATTGTAATCCAGAGTACGATCCTCATTATCTATCCTCTATTCCCCTACCTGCTACTATTGCACTAAGTATCCACTATACCCTTCACTTTGTCCCACCTGTACTTGAAACCATTTATAGTTTTAGCGCTTCCATTTTGGCTGGTAGACCATTCCAGGGTTCCACCACTCCTCCATAAAATAATACTTCTTCATATCATTCTTGAACCTTCCACCTGCCAGTGTCTACTCATGCCCCATGACCTGGAACATGTGCTTATGCTAAATAACTCCTCACAGTTCACCGTATTTATTTATTTCATGAATTTGAAGGTCTCTGTCCTATCTCCCTCTCCTGTCTGGTTTCCAACAAGTACATGTTTAGTACCTTGATCCGATCCTCAAAATATTTGCCCTGCTTGTCCTGTATCATCCTGGTAACTCTTTGTTACACCACCTCCAGGCCCTTCTTATCTTTCCTAAGGTGAGAACTCCAGAACTGGGTGTAGTACTCCAGGTGCTGCCTTATCATTAATCTATAATGTGAATGCTGTGTGGTGGCTGATTGTGTTTGTCTGTGTCTGTAGCTTAGTGTTTGTGGATTACATGGCTTTCTGCTTGGAGTAACTACACCATTCTTGCTCACTACATCTGTGAAAGTCCCCTGGACTGGATTTCTGCAAAACATCATCACCAGGTATCTGCATTTTCATTTTAAAAGCAACTTTTGGAATCTATCCCAAGCAAACGCAAGTCAATCAAACAATTCTGACAAACTCAATGACTCTGGGTCCTGCTTGAATCCACATTTTTGTCTGACCTTCTCCTAAAGGATCTGTGTGTGGGCTTTTCAACAACCTCTTTGAAAGACAAAGGAAGCATACAAACAAAAGGATTTGCATCCTGCATATGCGAGGCACAGTTCATCACCTTCATCACCTTCAGGAATTTTAACACATTCTGTGACTTTGGACCTCATCAGTTGATCACTTCTTTTGGCTTTTGACTTAACCACCAGGTATCAACATTTTCAATTGAAATCAGCTTTTAATGTACTTGTCTCTAAGGGCTATCTATCCAACAACCAAAGCTGACCTTCATAAAACGTCTAATACTGCTACTACTTATGTCAGGAAATGTACACTCTGGTCCTGCTCCATAAGTTGGTGCCAAAGAACAAGTCAAGGTTGGGACACTTTCCTTATGAAACATAGAAATATAGAATTTGATGGCAGATAAGGACCAGTTGGCCCACCCAGTCTGCCTATTTCCTACCTAATGGATAAGCTGCAGATCCTAGTTAACCAACAGCCTACTTCCTCCTACCCCACCCTAGAATTACCTTATGTCTGTCTCATGCATTCTTGAATTCCCCACTGTTTTGACTCACAACCTCCTCAGGAATGCCATTCCATGCATCCACAACCCTCTCCATGAAAAATACTTCTTCAAATTACCTCTGATCCGTCCCCTTCTATCTTCAAATTGTGCCACCTTGTTCTTGCCGCCTCTTTTCTGAAAGATGCTACCCTCTTGGACTTTGTTGATTCCCTTGAGGTACTTGAAAGTTTCTATCATGTCCCCTGTCCCTCCTTTCCTCGAGGTATACATATTAAGCTCCAAGCTCTCTTCATATGTCTTCTGGTGCAGACCCTGCACCATTTAGTTGCAGGTGAGTATCAACATCTGTTGCCTCCTCAATAAACTCGACTCCCTCACAGCCTGGACAGCACATCAGAACCATAATATTCTGTCTGTAATTGAGACATGGCTTTCCCAAAGATCCCGGACTCAGCAATATCGATCCCAGGGTATGCAGTCTTCAGGTAAGACAGGCTGTCCAAGAGAAGCGGAGGATGTGCCCTTTACCTAAAAGAATCTCTTAAGGGTCATGTCAGTCTGCCTCTCCCTGAGAATGACATCCAGGTCCTTGCTATGAAGATACTGCTTGGAGCACAAAACAAAAACCTGACAGTGGCATCAATCTATATCCCTCCAAGTTGACCAAACAAGGGCTAAACCCCATACTAGACCTCATACACTCATTTAATCAAAATGCAGAAACAATCCTGCTTGGTGACTTCAATGTGAACTGGTCCTCCCCAGTGTGGACAACATAAGGCGCACTGACTACTGGTAACTTCTAGCAATGGTCCAATCACCCACAAGGGTGAACTACAGAACAGGTACTACCACCCTTCTATACTGGGTTCTCATGAACCACCCAGATCACATCATGAAAACAGTAGTTCTCTCTGACAGTTTAGCGACCACTCCCGATCCTTTGCTCCTGGTCGAACAAATAGACTAAGCCTCCTCCCAAAACTATTAACAGCAGAAGACTTATTCCTGGTCATCTTGGGTCTCTAAAACCCTCCTACGAGACTATGATTGGTCTCTGATAGACACAGCCTCCAACATTGACACTGCTCTTGAATATTTTATCCACAACTTTAACAGCACCTGTGATGTCCATGCACTGTTCAAAGCATAAGATTAAAGAGTCAACAACCTTGGATTAACTCTGATCTTCTGGAACAATTGAGGTCCGGGATCATCTTTGGCATCTGGCCAACTTGACTGGCACCAGGCAGATACCCAGGCTTACAAAGCAGCAAGAAATGCCTGTACTAGAGCAATTCGAAACAAAAGGCAAGCTACTACAGGAGCACACTCGCTAACTCATGGAAAGATGGGAAGTTTTGGGCGAATCTTTCTGAAGTTACAGGGCATATCCCCAAAGTACCATCCTCTATGCTCAACGTAAATGGTAGCCTCACTCTGGACCAGGTCACGATGGTTAGCGCTTTTTATGCGGCATTCACGATCTTAGTCATGTGCTTCCTCCAACCTTCTTTGACTCCACTGGACTCTCCAGGCTTGGACAAAGCAAAGAATAACACAGGGCCATCCACCTTTCTACTTTAAAACTATTTCAGAGGCCCTAGCCAAAAAACAACTGCTCAAAGTGCTTGGGAGGTCCAGATTCAGTGGCGACTCCTAGACCTGAAACTCCTTGCCCACACCATTGACGAAGTCCTGACCCCACTCACCAAAATCCTCAACCGATCCCTAATGCTTTCTTAGTTTCCAAATATGGAAATCTGCTGTTGTGATGCCAATTCACAAAAGTGTGGATAAGACCCTAACCTCTAACTACAGACCCATCTCCATTCTTCCTTCTCTCGAAAGCACTGGAGAAAATAGTTGCCAATCAACTTACAGAATACCTTGCTAACCACAACCTGCAATGTCAGGAGCAGCATGGTTTTGAAAAGGACATAGTACCACTACAGCTCTTCTTGAATTCACCACTTACATCCATAATGCTCTGGATCAGGGACATCTTGTCGGCGCACCTTCATCGATTTGACAAAGGCATTTGACACTGTCAACCACTCCTGCTATTTGAACAATTATCTTGCCTTCGCCTCTCAGATGATGCTGCACATTGATTCCAAAGCTACCTTAGCGACCGAACCCAACAGGTCAGAGTTGGTGAGTCCCTCTCACCCTCCCGTCTGATTAGCTTTGGAGTTCCCAAGGGTCCATCTTGAGTCCCTTGCTTTTCAGTATTTTCTGAACAATCTCCCGCATCATGCCCTAATAGACTTCTGTTATATGCAGGCGATGTAGTTATTTCACCTCCCACCCTGACCCTCCATCCTACAGTTGCAACTGCAAACAAGCTTCATTAAGTTGAGACATGGTTTAAATCTCAAAATCTCATACTAAATCACAGAAAAACTAAAACAATGATGTTTCATGGCATCCATAACAAACATAAAACAAATGTCTATCTATCACAAACAGTGAAGGGACATTGCTCAAACATGTTCAACTGTTTACCTGGGGTTACACTCGACAGCACTTTGTCTTACTCTAAACACATTGAAAGCATTGCCAAGATCGTGAACACCCACATAGGACTTCTGTTTATACATAGAGCTGCCTCACCAATGAAGCCCTAAGCACTGTCATTCAGAGCTCTGTTATATAAATAATCAACTATGGTCTTGTGATCTACGGCTCTGCCACTGACACACTACTTCAACAAATAGCCATTGCCCTTAACAAGGCATGTCATCTACTGACCTCTGCTCCATACCCTCTCGTGATACCTGTGACATCTACAAGCAAACAAACTGGCTTCAGCTCCCCAGCAGACTCAAGTACCAGACCTGTAGGCTAGCGAAAAAGATTACCTTAAATCTCCTACCCTCAAGGGTTCAGTCCTTACTGGCCCCTAGCTGTGGCCACGCCTAACCAGGAGCTCAGAATATCTTACTTTTCTTTCCATGCTGCCACACAACCCAAGGACAACACTCCTTACATACAGAGCCTCATCCTGGTACAACTCACATCCACCTGCTGTTACCAATTACATGACCCTGGGCACTTTCACGTGCTACCTGCATCAGCATCTTGTCACAATGGCCTTCTGTGAATGTTTCTCCTAACTAAACTTACTCTCCTCCTCTAATTTCCCCACTCTAAGTCCCTCCCACCTTTACCCCCTCTATCTCCTATCTCCTCCTTTTATTTCCCCACTATCTACATTCTCTCCCCATAGTTTCCTCTACATGTATCTACCATCTCCTAGCAGTTTCTAATTTATTCTAGTGAACCACATTACATCTGTGTTTTTATTATGCGTATTTTCTTGAATAATATTCACAAATTACTGTAACTTAACATACATACTGTGAATCATTGCACATATTACAGTAATTCCATATAGAAAACTTTAATGTACCCCAAAAGCCTATAGCTGCTTGAAACTACTGTACTTGTTATTGTCCTCACTATGTTCTGTATTGTTTCCCCGATGTGGAACCTTTGTAAAGAGCCTTGGCTTAAAGGTGTCTTCCAAAATAATATTAAACTAAATAAACTATAAAGAGCTATTTCATCTTTTCTTCTGCTGTCAGTACTCCTCCTGATGCATCCTAACATCATATTTGCCTTATAAAGGTCTTATTGCAGTGGCCTGATTGATTGAGGTGTCACTAATGATGCAATATTCTGTGCACTCAACAGCACAGTTTCAGAAAAGGGCATAGTACCACCACTGCCCTGCTTGAATTTACTAGGCGTAGTGCATAGCTCCCTAGATAAGGTCTTCTCACTGGGGCTGTCTTCATTGACCTATCAAAGGCATTTGACACGGTCCATCATCAGCTACTGTCTGACCAACTACACATTGCTGGCCTTGCATCTGACTCAGCCCACTGGTTCAGAAGCTACCTTGAAACCGCTCACAAAGAGTAAAAATTGCTAGTGCTCTCACATACCTTGCCTGTCCGCTCTGGAGTCCCTCAGGGGTCCATACTGGGCCTACCTTTTTCAGCCTGTTTTAAACTCCCTACCACAATCCTGCTCAGTACAAATCATCCTGTATGAGATGATACTGTTGTCTTCTCCAGCACAAGGACCCTTCACCACTCCAACTCAGACTACAACTAGGATTCAGTGCCATCAAACCTGGTTTTCAATCACAAGAAAACCAAGTCCTTGCTTTTCTGTAGTTCACATAACCATCACAAGCATCACCCTTGCCATCTCCACCAAACAGGGTCTGTCCTCAAACAAGTATACTCATTCATATATCTAGAGATTTTGCATGACCCCGATCTCTCCTACTCTGCTCACATTGACAGCATGGCTAAAGCTGCCAATGCGCCTTGATTGCTCTACAAGCATAGGTAACATCTCACCCCAGAGGCCCTGAAGATTGCCGCCTTGAGCTCGGTGGAGTCAATTGATTATGGCCTCATTATATATGGCTCTGCTTCAACATCCACCTCCAACATGTAATAACTGCCCTAAACAAGGCATGCCGACTCACAACTGGTGCCCACCACCTCACCCACACCTGTGCCTCTATGCACAATCCGGATGGCTCCAACTCTCCAACCGTATAAAGTATCTCACTTGTGCTATGGTGGAAAAATCAGCCTTGGCCTCACACCTCCTGGTGTTACTGCCTTATTACATCAAAACACTAACCTGCAGAACACAAGGAGCTCAACAACCCAGAATCTACAAGTTTCTCACTGTTGTACAATGCAGGGTCAATGCTCCTTCACCTACAGGGCTCCTCTATGGATGACTAGTCTCAGCCACACCATCTCCTCAGCCACAACACTAGGTCTGTTCAAACCAGGCTCCGGGCCCATCTCACTGCCTCGCTCCTGTGACTGCCTCTCCCTAGCTCATGACCTACAGCTTTAGTCCTAACTTATATATTACTAAACCCCTGCCCCCAGTCCCCTCCCCCAGCTCCTGAGGTGCCACCTCAAATCTCAGGTCTACATACCACCTCATTAGTCTCTTCTTGCCCCATTGTAACACTTATTCCTCCCCTCACCCTGCCCCTTTTTCTCTTCTATCAATCCTTCCCATTTATTTTTGACAAATGCCTCCGGCTGTATCTACATCCTCCCCTTTCCTCTCATCCCTGTTCTTTGCCACCCCGGTGCCTGACCGACCTATTCTCAGGGCACATGTCCTAGCTGTGTTCACCATTTTACTATAGCTGCCTCTGTGAACTACCCACAGTACATTTCTCCTCCTCCTCTACATCTTACTCTTCCTCTACTTGACCTCTTCCAATAGCACTGTTGTACTTGAATTGTTTACTGTTATTTCACTGTTGTTTCCTTGTTGTATGTATGTTATTCCTGACATGGAATCTTTGTAAAAAGCCTTGGCTCAAAGGTACTTGTAATCCTAGACCAAAAAATAAATAAATAAAAAGACTTCTGTATCCCTTTCCTGTCATAATGCTCAGCTTAACCCTCCCATCCAGTACTTTGTGCTGAGATTTTGCTCCCTAGGTGCATCACGTTGCACTTTGTGTTGTTGGATTTCGACTGCCAGATCTTATACAACTTCTCCAGTCTATGCAGGTTATTCTGCATCTCTTTAATTCCTCCTCGCTGTCCACCCTTCCACAGAGCTTTGTGTCACTCTCCCAGTATTCTGTTACTCACAGAAACCCCTCAGTGCTCCAACCACACTGTTCTGCTCAGTAGCACGTTAATTAGGTTCCATGATGTATATTAAAGATCAGTGGAAATATAGAAATGAACGCTGTGTTATTTTCACTGTTGAGCTTTATTTATAACAAAATATTCAATATTTAAAAAACAAAATTGAAGGTTTTCACTAAATTGTGTTTTGTGCCCCCCATTGGCATAGAAGTAGTACTGCCACTCGTGATGCTGGCAACATGAGTTCAGGAATGAGCACGGATCATCTGGGGCCAACGGGTGAGAGATTGATCGAGCATCCCAGGATGCTCTCTCCTCAAGGAAGGGAGGATAGCTTGCTCTGCCAGCTATGCTACCACCTGGGTGACCACAGGTGGCAGTGCAGTTGGGAGCAGCTTGTTGGGCAGAAGGACGTTGGCTGGTGTTGCCCTGCTCACGCCGCATGTGTGCACACTGGGGCACCCTTGCTGCCATGTCCTGTGAGATGGGACGGAAAGCAGAAAATACCCAACTGTCATGATGATGCCAGCCACCCACAGGCTCGTACCTGGCCACTCAGGCACCACCTCCCAAACTGGATTTGTTCTGTGGCAGAGCTTGGGAGAGTGTGGAAGGGATTGGGCTCTCAGTTCCACAGACTCTAAATATGATCCCTTCCCTCCAATTACAGATATGGAAAATCTCTACTTTATACTGAATTGTACTGTACTTGGGAGCAGGTAAGGTTACTACTATTGTTATGGGTGAATCAGAAATTGTGCTTTTAACTTCCTAGTTCTCTAGATGCTGTTATTTCCACTGTCATTGGTTTTCAAATTATTTTAGATAATGTAGAACTTTTGTCACTGAGTCTTTCAAAGAGCATCTGATTGTTCCAACTGACCTAATAGTTTCTGTCTGTAACATCACAGCCTATTGCCATGGGAGCTCTATGCAGTCATGAGCAAGAACACTATGAGGACAGTTGGGGACAATGAAGTATTTTTATGTAGATTTCATGGATGGACTACTATGATGTGCTCTAAACCCTGGAAAGAACAACTGGAACCTCCAAAATGTGACATCAAGTCCATTGTACTATCCTGTCAACAACAACTGTCATCTTTAATGGAAAGATACATGAAACAGGATGAAACTGCAGTTCAGAATGAAGGCTTAAGCAACACTACTTTACACCAAATCCTCATGAACCCATGCTGAGACATTAGGATTCTCGACGAATGTTTTAATGCTTTCATTGAGGCATAGGATGACTCATCCTGCATCTGGATGAGCTATCAAAAAGTGACAAACATGTGTATGAAAATAAATGTTGCCATTTCGAAGAATGCTACCCAACAATATCAGTGAACTAAATAACTTACTTTTGATGTACCACAGTGCAAGAGCCACAGCTGCTGCTAAGCAAACAAGCATCAACACCAACAGTGCAGTGGGAAGTACTGAAACAGATAAGAAGCACTTGTCTTCCTGGGTTCACTGAAATCCTGCATACAGTACATGTGGGTGTTCATTCAATACTTTTCTGGACATGTCATCACATTAGTAAAAGCCACAATAGCACTCTCTTTGATGTTTCATTTATTTTGCAAAGAACTGGAGCAGTTAGCTGTCATGCTCAGCTCTCTCGCTTTGGGTGCTGTGATGGAAGAAAACGTTCCTGAACACTGCAGCTTGCTCTCTTTAGGATAATATTTGAGACAGGTCATGGTATGGTCTCCTAAATGTCTACCATTATGATTGTAAAGGTACTACAGATTTCTACAAATATAACTCATAATCCACTTTAACAATATGATTTGAATAGTGAAAACTGTAATCAAGATAAGATGAAAAGCAATAATACTAAAAAGTGGACTGAGAAAGTTTAACTATATCTGTCACAAAGATAATTATTAGGGTACTCAGCATCCAGGCTAAACAAAATCCTTAATACAATGAGAGCCTCTGGACCACTTCAAGGAACAGATATTTAAATTAGCGAAGTAAATACATCTTCTGCTATTACATTCCTCACCATCATTTATAATGGATTAAAATAGTAAGCAGCGTGGATGTTGGGGATGGGGATAGATCCCATACAGAAAACGCAGATGCAGCTGGCAGGGATTCTTACCTTGAGTAAGCTATGCTCACACTCAATGACCTTCCAGGTGGTGTGGATTACACCTGCCAAATACATCGAAAAGGCAGGCATAACTGCTGTGTTACCCATAAAAGGTCTAGAATTAATGGCTGCTCTGGTTGCATTGCAGCACTGGTTACCTGGGTTTGGAACCAGACTTGGGTCACTCAGATCAGGAGGCAGGCCATGGCTGAGGCAGTGCGCTCAACTGGGTAGATTGAGTGATGGCTTCTGGCACAACAGAACCTCCTGCATGGGGCCAGGAACACTGCACCACCATGAATGTGTGACATGCCCATGCCTGGAGAGGTGGGAAATGTTAAGGGAGAAAACTGGAAACCAAAAATCTTGGTCTCCATCAGGATCACAGCTGCGGGAGACTTATGTCCCATGTCATGTGGTCTCACTGCCTGCTAACTGATCATGGTAGGCACTCAGACTCCCAGCCATGGATAGGAAAGTTACAGGTGACTAGCAGAAGTGGTAGGGTAAGTGTATAAATGGATTGGGTGGTTCTAGGTCACAACAAGAGCAATGTGAGCACAGAAATAAGAAAAATCACTATAAAGAAAACATCTGCACTAGAAGGTATTTACACATGGGCAGCATGCCAAAACAGTGGTAGCACTACCTCTCAGAGCGCAGATGACCAGGTTCTGGAGTGAGCCTGGGAAGTTGGAGGGCCGGCTTTAGGGAGAAGGATTGAATGTCCTATGGACCACCTCCTCCTCCGTGGGAGGGTGGGAAAGTCACCAGTGCTTCGCTGACCGACTCCTTGTGAAGCTAGGGGTCCAGCAGCTGGGACTGGTTACGTACTAGGAGATGTGTCAGATGTTCATCATGTATGCCTCAACATAATTGTATGTCATGTCTCCCCAGGTGAGAAAACAGGAAAAGGAGGGTTCTGACCATGCGTAATGACATCTGCTCCTACACCGCAGACCCGCATCACAGACGGGCTCTCACTCCCACCATACTGTTCAGTCTCCATCGGGGAAGGGCCCCCTCTGGTGGCCCCACCCTGTGGGGCAAGATAGGATGCTGGGGAGTGGAGGTAAGTCCCAGGGTGTGTGGTGGGCTGAGTACTGGTAGTCAGGACCGATGAGAGCCAGACAAGAGATAAAGCATACTAAAAAAAAAAAGGTATTTGCACTTTGAAGATAAACATGTCAAAAGTTGCCAACATTTGATCAACTGAATAATTATTAAAGAGGACAGCTGATAGAATTGTGCATTTTGTTTTATGACTACCACACGGAAATATATAGGCGACTGGCATTCCAGGCAAAGACTTCCATGAGGAAAGAGCCTGGAATGCACAAACTAGTCGGTACCTGCTACTCCTCCTCTGGTGGAAAAAATTGATCAGTATGTAAGAAAAGACAGAGGGTGGGTCCTCATGTTAAACAACAAGAAACAATGCACTTGGGGAGAAATTCAAACTAAATCAAATTTGCTAATAACTTCAGTGCACAAGAACTTGCAAAAGCGGCATAATCCGGCACTTCACATATCCCCCTTTGTCAGTGTGCTCCGGTGTTGAAAGCAGGAAGAAAAATAAGGACTTTTAGCAGTAGAGGGATAGTAGAGATGGAGGACATAAGAAGGGTTAAGCAGGTTGTGGTGGTGGGTACTGAACCACAATGTGGTGTTGGAGAACAATTGGGCCACATGGATTCTTTATGTAACTTTGTTTTTATTTATTAAAAGGACACATAGCACTAATGTAGCCACTCACAGAACAATATGGTGTTAAGTTAGGCCACATAGATTTCTGAATGTCATGAACTTAGTGGAGGAAGCATTCCATCAGCAAAACCCCATTCTGTCTGTGGATTCTCTATACAGTGACATGTGAATTGCAAAAGCATCTTCTGCAGAAGATTGAATTTTTCCATGGAAGGGAATATGTTTGTTGAGCTGCTTTATTGTTATGGTTTCCTGTAATTATTTTTTTCCACACAGCCCTCATCCAGGCAGGGCTCCTCCTCCCCTCATTCCAGCCAAGAGGCATATGCTGGGGTGCAGGTTGAATAACATTGACATAGTATATTACACCAGGTGGAGAAAGTGTTACATTTTCTCCAACCCTATATGAGTGGGTTTCCTTTCTCTACCCCATTAGTCATCTCTGTGCTGCTTCTTCACCACACCTGGAGTGGTGACCCACATAAACCAATAGCTAATTTCTTCATGCCATGTCAAGGCTGCTTGGATGGCCAGAGATGGTGTTTTTGCAGCAGGTGGTCTCACTCCTGCTCCCTAAACCTACAGTGGCACCAGCCAGGCTGTAACACATTACATTGCAGTAGTACTGCAAATGCTGCATTATGCTGAAGGAACAATGTAATTTATGGCAGTTAAGTCATTTTGTCATGCAGTATTTTGTTATATGTCCTTTACTGCATGGTACTGTGTTTTAACTTGGCTGGCTTCACTGTATCTGATCCCCACCGGTCTGAAGAGGGAGTTCTGAGTTTGTGAATAAACGTGTGTTTCCTGCAAGGCACACTGCTTAAACCTATACATGTGAGTTTCCTGCAAACCGCAGTCCCTAAACCTATCTGATCCCCTGCCAGTCTAGAGAGGAGTTTGTTTGTGAAATAAATGGGGTTTCCTGCATGGCATCATAATGGGCTGGTTACATATGGCATTTCAAACACATTAGTAAACTGCAGGGTAACTTACCTATGTTCATTAAGTAAGTAACAAGCCATGACAGAGTGTGCATTATAAGATTATAATTACTGACCAGCGCTTTCCCATAGAAACCGGTTATAGTTTGCTGTTATAACCAGTTGGGCTGGTTATAACGGCAAACACGCACCAGGTTTCCCTCTGATCATGCATGCGCCAGTCACAGTGTTCCTTTACTATGCGACGCTCACTCTTCCGAGAGCAACGCCCCTCGCTGTCTGTGTTTTTTTTTTTTATTATTTGAAAAATTAAGGCCTATTCTGGTGAACCAAAACTAGCAGAAAAGGAACACACCATCCGTTTGTCTCTCCACACAAGAGCTGGCGGGTCTCTCCTCTCCATGCAGTACACCACAGCTCCGCAAACCGCTGTTTGCCGATAAGTTTAAGAATACTGAAACAAACAGAAAAATATGGATACAGCTACCATTATTTTCTCCACTTCTTCTTACCTCACATAGCGAGCACTATAACAGCAGACTGCTAAGACTTCTGACTAGTCCACGGTTGCCTGAAAACTGATCAGTTTATTTTCTATGATTGCTGGGAACGCTGGCAGCAATTTAAAAAATAAAATAAGGGTGGTGTGTGTAAAACTAGATTTTACACACCCTCATTGTGGGATGCATTTTATAAACCCCGGGCTGCCCTCAGGGTTTATGTAGCATCCCACAACTCAGGTGTGTAAAATCCATTATACACACTGCCCCATATATTATTCTCTATTTAATGCCCACCCCAGGGTGTAGTAAGGCATGAGACTGAAGGCCAGGTGTCTTTATGCCCTGGGAAGTACATTAAAATCCTATGATGCACACCCTGGAGTGGCTTATTACACCTACAAAATAGCTATAAGTAGGTTTTGGGAGGAAAATGAAATATGATACCTGAACTTGCATTTATAGAGATTTAATGCACAGTCAGGTGACTTCTGTCAGCCTATTAAATTTCTAAATTTTTTCTTGCCATTTTATACAACAATTGTATGTATATGTGTTTTTACTGTATTTTATAGTTTTGGTTCTGATTTGTTTGTGATTTGCTGACTCAAAATGGTTCTAACTACACCAGAAAATCCAAACTGCCCCACCTGTAAGTACAATTATTTGTAAAGGCTCAAAATACTTTTGTGGCGGGCAGGTGTATGGAGTCGACAACATAGTTAAAGGCCCAGACAGCAAACCTTTTCCATTTCATGGTATCCGTAGCCCTTGTAGATGGTTTTGTACACCTCTCAAGACTTCTGCAACTTGTGGTGAGACTCCAAAGCGCGTTATAGCTATATGTTCAAAGCCATGCATGGAGGTGCAGGAGTGCGGCTTGGATATAGTAGGGACCCCTGGTCTTGAGACAACAGTGTAGGGCCAGTCAGGAGGGGATGGGATCCACCACTGCTGATTGTTGTAGAAGGGATACCAAACCTGATGTGGCCAGAAGGTACCACCAGGATCATCATAGCCCAGTCCTGTAAAATTTGAGTAGCACTCTCTGAATGGAGTGCATCCATCACTCCTGCTAAGGGAAGGAGTAATATTACACATTCCACTCCAAAATCTATCTCTCCAGCACAATTTACATGAACAAAAATGATCATTTTATAAAATATGTCCTTCATGGGATCATACAGATTTTGTATCTTTTTATATTTCTACATGATCCCAACATTCACAAATGGCAACTTTTAGTTTGGAGGGATGTACAGTACTAGAAGAAGTACAGGTGGATATGTGCTTTTATTATCCTTAAAAATGGAAAACATATTTGTACATTGACCATTTGATAATTATCAAATCATGATCATTGCTTTTCATCTGGTATTACACTTCTGCTTTTTGTCAAAATGAGCTAATACAATAATGTTAACTTTATTCTTTTGTAGGAAGATTACTGGCATTGCACTTGACAGCAATTTTTTCAAACTCTGAACCACTTTAATAACACACAGATAGAGATAGATACATAGACAGATAGACAGACAGACAGACATATTTGTATTACTACAGTACAATTCTGGGGGCTCAAAGCACTTTACAGATAAAAACGAAGAAGGCTCAAGGGAGAAACTCCTCCAGGGCACAAGTTTAAAAAGCAGAAGCATAGTAGGGGACAAGAGGGCAAGAACAGCAGAGGTAGAAAGAGGCGGTGTTTAGGAGGCAAGGCATAAAGAGGGTCATGATGGGGGAGAGAGACAGGGGCATTTCAAGTAGCAACAAAAGCAGGAGGAGGGAAGGAGGTTGTAGGCAGAGTGGAAACAAAGTGTGGAGAGCCATGTGTGCCAACACAAGGAGTCTTGGAAATAAAATTCCAGAGCTGGAAGCTGAGGCAGACCTGGATCTTGTGGCCATTACCAAGTCATGGCACATAGGGAGCCATGGTAGGGACATGACCATACCAGGCTACACTCAGCTGAGGAAGGACAGGAGGAGGAGAGTGGAAGAGTTGTGCTGTATGTAAGGGGAGAGTATCAGAGCGAGGAAAGGCAAGGGAACTTAGGGTAAAGGATGGTCTGGAGGTGCTGTAGGTCACCCTGGAGACAGAAGTTGGAGCCACTGTTCACTCTGAGGTGATAAACAGACCTCCAACACAGTGGGAAGAATTGGATAAGGCACTGGAGGAAGTGATTAGCATGGTGGCAAAAAGGAGAGGTGATTCTGGTGGTGAACATCAATGTGCTAGATGTGGATCAGAGCCTCCAAACCACAACCTCGGCTAGAAGCAGAGGCCATCCTAGAGTCCCTGAAGGGATGACTTTCAGAAAGCTAGTTAGAGAGTCCAGTTGAGATGGGGCAATACTGGACCTGGTGTGCACAAACAGAGAGAGTACTGAAGACATTGAGGTGGAATGCCACTGCCACCTGGGCACCAGGAATCACCACAGAGTTTGGTTTAACATAAGGACAGTGACAGAGACAAACCATGCAAAGACAGGGTCCTGGACTTTAAGAGAGCCGATTAAAAAAATTAATAAATGGGTGAATGTAAGAATGACCTGGTTGAGAAGTGCCTGGGTGAGGTGGAGGAACAGTGGGCTAAATTAAGGGATGGTACAATGAAGGCAACAAACCCTCATGAAAAGTGAGCAAAAACAGGAGGAAAAAAGAGATCTGTATTGTTCTCGAAGGAAGTGGCTGAGTAGGTAGCTAAAGGGTAGCATTCAGGTGACAGAGAAGACACATAGGAAGAGGACAGGAAGGTGTATCAGGAAAAGCAAGGGAAGCAGGGAAGGTGGTGAGGGGTGCAAAGTCACAAACATAGGAAAGGATAGTCAAAGGAGTAGCTAAAGGGGCAAGACGTTTTCAGATGCATAACAAAAGACAAAGTCAAGGGAGGGATTGTAGATTAAAAGAGAAGCAGAAGACTGCAGAGGAGGAGCAGGAAAAAGCAGATATTCTGGACAGATACTTCTGCTCGGTCTTCACAGTGGTGGTCAAAGGGATGGACCACATAGAAGCAGCAGGAATACTGGAATGAGAGGGTGGACACAAAATTTGCAGAGGAAAGAGTCCTGAGAGGATTGTAAAATCTGAAAGTGGATAAGCTCATGAGGTAGGACAGGGTACACCCTACTGTGCTGAGTGACCTCAGGGAAGTACTGGCTGCATCCCTGACATCCCTATTCAATATCCCACTGGAAAAGGAGTGGCTCCATAGGACTGAAGGAGGACAGATGTAGTCCCACTTCATAAAAGCGGCAGCATGGAGGAGGCTACCAACTGCAGGCCAGTCAATCTGACATCAGTAGTAGTGAAGTTAATGGAACACTATTAAAAGAAAGGCTTGCAGAGTATCTTGAATACACAGGGTTACAAGACTGAGGCAGAACAGATTTACAGAGGGTCATGTCAGATGAACCTGATTGATTTCTTTGACTGAGAGACCAGGAAACAGATGAGGGAGGGTGGTGGACATAGTCTACATAGACTTCAGCAAGACCTTCAACAGCTGTACCACAGGAAGCTATGAGTAGATTGGGCAGTTTGGGGTTGGGACACAAGGTGGTAAACTGGTGCGGAAATGATTGATGGATGGGTGACAGAGAGTGGTGGTAAATAGCACTCACTCTAATGAGAGGAGAGTGACCAGTGGGGTCCTCAGGGCTCAGTACTGGAACCAGTACTCTTCAGTGTCCTCATAAGTGACAGTGTAGAAGGATTGGAAGGAAGATATGCCTCTTTGCAGATGACACCAAAATCTGCAATAGTGTGAGATACTCAGAGGGGTGGAGACAATGAATCGAGACCGAGAAAACTTGAGGAGGTGTTGAGGGTATGGCAGCTGGGTTTCAATGCAAAAAGTGCAAAATCATGACCTAGGGCACAGAAACATGGGTGGTGTATAAAATGAAAGGAGAGGTATTGATGGTCACTAAACAGGAAAAGTACCTTGAGGTTATCATATCTGATGACCTTAAGGTGACAGGGCTGTGCAACAAGATAGAAGGCAGGCCAGCAGGATGCTAGGGTGCACAGGGAGGCATAACTAGTAGAAGGAGAGAGCTGATGTTACCACTTTATTGATAACTGGCGAGACTTCACCTAGAGTACTGTGTTCAGTTCTGAAGACCACATCTCAGGAAGGACATAGACAGGGTGAGGCTGTCCAGAGGTAAGAAATTAAAATGGTGTGTGGGCTGCATCATAAGCTATATGAGGAAAAACTGGGGATCTCATTTTCTGAAGAGAAGGTACATGAACAAGGGGCATGCAATGAAGCGGAAAGGGGGGAAGTAGGAGGGATGTGAGGAAGTACTTCTTCATTGAAAGAGTGGTGGGGCAAAACAGTGGTGGCTTCAAGCATGCATTGGATTGGCACAAAGGAATCTTGGTAGAAATCGGGGACTGGGAGTAGCCAGACATCAGGTAGGCTTTGCAGTGATGGTATAGGCAGGGACAAGAAGGGCAGACTGAGTGGACTAAGTGATCCATATCTGCTGACAGATTCCATGTTACCATATTTCTAAAATACCAAATAAACAATTCCACAATACAACAAAATGTAAATAATTTTGCATTCCAACTTAGTCTCGAAAATCTATTGCACGTAGTCACACTGCTGATTAGTTAATCTTCAGCCACCTGAGAAGGCCAGTCTAAACAACCAGATTGTCAATTTTGACTAAAATCTTCTACCAAAATTTGAAAGAAAAAATAACATGTCTTCATTAAAGATCCAAAATAACCTTGTCTGGTGGTGCTGGGGTCAGTACAACCCACTACCTGCTGCAGACATAGGTTCACGTCTCAAGCTTAACTCCTGGCAGTAGGTCAGAAGAGTCTAGGATGCACTGAAGAGGCAGCTTATTCAGATTCCGGAGGATGACTGCACTGTCATTTGAGTGCTGTACTTCCTTTGGCAGGGATGGGGAGTGGAATTGGACATGGTGGGTGGCCATATAACATTCTGCCCACCCTATGTACACATGGTAGGAGTGGCACTCAAGAGACATGTTGGCAGAAGAAAAGTAATGTGGAGCTATGGTGGATGACATCTAGTTTCCCATCACGCTCTAAATGTCCATTAGGAATGCTGGAAACCATTGACTTGTTTTGACTCTGAAGACTGAGAGAGAAGAGAGAGAAGAGAGAAGAGAGAAGAGAGAGAGAGAGAGAGAGAGAGAGGCTCTGCTTTTGGGTGGTAGTGGTGGTTGGGGACCATACAAGCACATGTGCGACCAGTGAGAAGTTAATAACAAACTGATGATTACCGCCAGTATACTGCTGGATATTCAGACAGCCAGGCAGAAGGTACAATGGCACCAGCCAGGATGCAATGCAATAACTTGTAGTAAATGACTTGCCACAAAATACTGCATGACAAAGGGCCTAATTGCTGCCACAGAGGAGAGTAAGCACCTGGCAAAACCTAGAGGTATTTATATATTTTCTCCATACTTCAAGTCACAGCATAAGTGGGCAGGATGAGGAAAGAGCTTTTCAGTCTGTGTTATGGGGCAGTTTGAGACTTTTCTTAAATTTGTAACAGGTTGTGTGGGGAACCTGGCTCAGGAAATTAGCACAAAGTGACACAGAGTAGAAGTGGAGCATATGTCTAGAGCATCTGCAGGATACTTGTAACATACAATCTGATTATTGCATACTTTTAAGAACCAGCTAGGAACAGTTAACTACAGCTTGTAGCCGTGGTAGCCATAGTAAGTAGTAGTAGTAGTAAAAGTTTATTTCTGATATCAGAAACTGGATAAAGCCCAATTTAGCATCAGCTAATTTACAATGGGGTCCTACGGTACAAAACATCAGTTTCATTTTAAAGAAAATACAGATACACACATTATACATACATGCAACACAGTACATATGACCAAGGAAATAAAAAGACAAGTAGAAGTTACAACAATATATCATATGTCCAAATATCTCAAGTACAGCAAGTTTTTAAGAACATTGCTTCCTTTACAAGCCATGATTTTATTTCATTCCAGGATATAGTAAAACAGCCATAAGGGAGCAGTAGTCTTCCAGAAAAGGTAGAAACAAGTAGAAGGGTTACAAAGGGTGAAAGCAGGAGACACTGTATCTTGATAGGGTAACTAAACGGTTTTGGGAAGCAAAAGAGAGAGGCAGGAGTAAAATGGAGTAGGAAGGAGGTAGAAGGTTACAGCAGAACTTTAATAGACACTAGCATAAGCAAGGAAAGACCATGGCTGTGGAGCAATGCAATGGTTGGGCTGCAGTCTTTCAGGAAAACTTCTGGAGAATAAGGTGCTGCCCTTATGCACTCACCTCTCTAGTTTGCAGGCTGAGGTTACTGGATTCCAGGCTGAAATGACAAGAGGTAACAACAAGAGAGGGGCCTCGTGCCCCACCCAGGAGTCATCAAGTCTGCTGCCTCCAGTCCCCAGAGGATGCCTTGCAGAGTCAGAGCAGATGGACCTTGCAGGGATCCAAGAGGGTGATGGTAGGAAGGGTACATGCTCCTCAGCCTATACCACTACAGAGCTCCTTTGCTATACTAGTGGGATGGGGCAACCATGAGGAGGCAACGGTCACAGTGGAAGGGATGATGTGGGTTCCTCAAAAGAGAGGCCACAAAGATGGAGGATGAGGGACCCAGTTCAGGAGGAAGCAGCTGTTGGTGGGGAACTCTGTCATGGGGGAATAGACTTAGAGTGGGTGGAGGAAGTGATAGGAGTTGGTGTGCCTGAGAGATGCTTCAGTTTGAACAGATGGAGGCATATCCAGAGGACTTCTAGGTCAGCAGGAGATGGAGAGAGACAGACATCATGCTCCATTTGAAAACAAATAACCTAGCAGGGACAAAGTAGGAATAGTGCAGGGTAATTTCAGGGAGCTGGCGAGGGGTCTCAAGCAGGTGGCACACACCATGCAGTGTCATTTTAATATAAAGACAGGGACAGAGGTCAGAGGCAAACCACATGAGTGTGAGGGTCCTGGACTTTAGGGAGGATGATTTCAATGAAATGGGAGACTACCTCAGAAACTGCAACCTGGGGATTGCCAGGAGAGGTAGAATCACAGTGTGAAAAGATAGAGGCGGCATAATTAAAGCAACCAATCTCTGTGTGAAGGAAAGAGTAAAAGCAGAAGGAAAAAGAGACTGTCATGGTTCTCTAAGAAAGTGGCCTAGGGGTAAAGGAAAAATGGGGCATTCAGGAAGTATAAGGAAATACAGAGGGAGAAGGAGGGAGGTATAGCTAGTAAAACGAGGGAAATCTGAAACAAAGTGCCCACTCAGGCGTTAGCTAGGGATGTCCTGCTGCAACAGAAAAATTAAGCACTAAGTACAAAAACCTGTTGCATAAAATAAACATCCACGTGGAGCAAATGTAAAGATGCTAAAGTGTCTTCAATCAAGAAATGGGTGCAAAAATACAGAGGCACAAGAAAAACCACAAACACTCCCAAGGAGAATTTAACATGTATACAGTTGCTCTCCATGGATGTTTATTTTGCACAACAGTTTTTTTTTACTTAAAACAGAGGAAGCTGGAAGGCAGTGAGGAGAGCAAGGTGCAAACAGAGGAAAGAATACAGAGGGGTCATTAAAGGGATAAAAGCTTCAGATGCAAAGTGAGAAGAGGAAAGCAAGTAGAGGAATAATAAGGATTAAAAGAGCAGAAGCAAATGCAAAGTCACTGTTAGGTCTTCCAAAACCTCGCTTCTCCTTGAAAGACAGCGCAGTGCAACTGGCAACCCCAAAAGACCTGGAATATCCTAAATAACCTCACTGGAAGGGCATCTACAATGAACAGATCTGCCTGTCCTTGGACGGTATCGCCATCACCAATCCCCTGAGGCTGCCTCACATTTTCATTCTTGTTTTGCAGACCTCAGCAGGTATAAGCCCAGCCTCCACTATGCCACTAGTCCTTCCCCTCCTCTAATAATCACAACTCTTTCTTTTTAGGAATCTCTCCCCTCTGAGGTTGTGAAACTCATAAAACTAATGACCCCAGGCCTTCTGTTGGCCCCTGACAACATCGACTACAGGGTACTTAGACTGGTGTGTGAATACTTGGCTATTCTGCTTGCCAATATTTTAAATCACTGTCTTTGCCCTGGAACTATCCCATCAAATGGAAATCTGCAGTCATCAAACCCCTGCAAAACCGCCCTAAGGACGACAGCATTAAGTACAGACCTATCTCCTCCTTGCCCTCCAGCTAAGATTTTTGAAAGAATAGTGCACAAACAAACCACTGACTTCCTAACTCAATATAACCTTCAAACAGATGCCCAGCATGGTTTCAGGGCTGGCCATAACACGAGACAACCCTTTTAAAATTCACAACCTTCATCAAAGAGCCAGTGATGATGGACTTTACACCAGTTCAGTTTTTGTTGATCTAACAAAAGCTTTCCATCTTGTTGATCATGAGGTCCTACTCCACCCTAGCCCAACTTCATTTCTCCACGTATGTTGTAGACTGGTCCCAGAACTATCTCTCCACTAGGTCCCACAAATAACTATTAATGGCTGCCCTCTGACTCCTGCCCCATCAAATAGATGTTCCCAGGGATCCATTCTCGATCCCCTTCTTTCTCGCTTGTTGTTACCTCTCTTCCGGAAATATGCACCAATACTGAGCTTACACATTATGCAGGCGCCATTGCCTTATATTGCAAAGATAGAAACTCTTCCTCCCTTGCTAACAAACTACAGTACGACTTCAAGAGACTCACTCTGGTTCTCTTCTAAGGGACTGGTACTAAACTTGAAAAAAACAAAGTCATGGTTTCGCTCCAGCCCCAGAAAACCACTTACTTTGATTTCCACTACATGACAGTGATGGGAACCTAATTGAGAGGGTACAGAAATTTAAATACCTTGGCCTTCTTCTCGACTGCAACCTTAATTTTGAAGTGCATATCAACCTAACCATCGAAAAGCACATCAGAGGCTAGGTATGCTCACAGGGTTAAACCCTTCCTTAGCAAGGCCTCCAGGGTGTTTCTTGCACATAGTTCACACAATCACAGGATTTAAGAATGCATGGGATAGACATGAAGGAATTCTGGAGGTCAGGGGTAAGGGGCAACAGACTTCTAGGAAAACATAAACTGAACTTACAAGCTCAAATGGGCAGACTAGGTGGGCCATAGGACCTTATCTGCCAACACTGTCTATGTATCTATGTATCTAGTTTCCTACTGTCACTCTTTGACTATGGTGCTCTTGTCTTTTACCCCACCATGCCAGAAAAACCTTGGGAAGTTCGTGGCACATATCACAACATCATTCGTTTTGTCACAGGGCTCCCAGACTTACTCACCACTGTGATCTTTACAATATTTCCACCTGGACCTCTCTTGAGAACTGCCTTGATGGCAAAATTGTCATCTTTTTCACAAACTCCACCTTGGTATTCTCCCCAACAACATCTCATCCTATTCCCCAAAACATGTCACCCCAGCTCCATGAGAAGGGCCTCTTCCTTCTCTTTCTCTGTTCCTCTCTGCCTTTCTCACGGCCAAAACACCCCTATCCTTCAAGGGACCCAAACTCTACAACTCCCTCCCCCAACCTCCTACACTGACCCTTACTGCCTCCTTTAAATACAACTTGAAAAGCACCTCTCCCCACCCCTTGCTGATGCTCCTGCCTTAACACTCTCCTCAGTCCTCTATGTCTCTACATTTCCCACCTCCGTCCTTGGTCCCCCAACTGCTCTGTGTGCTTTGTCACCAATTCTCCTGCCCCACCTCCAGATGCACTTCATTCTCTGACTTCTGTCATTCTCTCACACAGTCCCTCTAGTCCTTTCCACTTTACCTCCCCATCTTTCCTTGTTTCTATCTAATTTGTGAACTGCAAACCACTTAATCCCTTAAACTCTGTTATAAATGTTAGCCTTTGTTAATGTTTTTTTTTTTGCATCTTGTATTTTGCAATTACTGTATAGATCTTGTTATGTGCATCTCCTTTGTACTCTGTAACACTGCTTGTTGTTAGATTGACTGGACACTTACGAAAATGGGCAATTGTATCACATGCCTTTTCAGTATAATAAATAAACTGAAACTGAAAAGGGTGGAAGGGTAAGTTGTGCAGAAGATGACTAAGAAAAGCTGACATTCTGAACAGGTACTTCTGCTCAGTCTTCACAGTGAAGGAGTAGCAAGAACAGAAGGGGTGGACACAAGTCCATTTTCAGAGGGAAGGGTCCTGAAGTGACTCACAGCTCTGAAGGTGGACAAGGCCATAGGACTGAACAGGGTACTCCCAAAGGGTACTGAAAGAACTCAGGGAGGTGCTAGCTGCTCCACTGGCAGCCTTGTTTAACAGCTCACTGGAAACGTGTGGTTCCAGAGAACTAGAGAAAGAGCTGATGTGGGTCCTCTACTTAATTGTGGAAGTGGGAAGAGGCTAACAACTATAGGCTGACCAGTGTTTCTTCAGTGGTGGGAAACTAATGGAAACCCTTAAAGAGAGAGCTGGTACAGTATCTTAGCACCCATTCCTTTCAGACTGGAGTGGCAATGAATGCTCGAGGCCATGGATTGTCTGATCAAAGAGATCAAGCATTGGAGCACTGGAGGTCCCAATCATTCTTGCACTACATGCGACCTCACTTGCAATAATGTTCCTTTGTTTCTCTTGCAGGTCCCCGGATGGTCCCAGTACATATATGTATGTGGACATTCCTTCATCTATTGCATAGTAAGGCAAGTGGCCAGCCAACCTGGGGGAGCAACCTGACCATTCCAGTACAGACGGTGAGGAATGTCTGGTTGGGCAGGAAGGCATGTGCTGGGGTGTGTGCTTGCTCCGTTGCTGTGAGAGGAGGTTGGCAGAGCATAGGATCCCAGATATCTTGTTGATCCATTTAGGAGGGGAAGATTTGGGACATCGGATGACTATGAACCTCCTGCTGGTGATGAAGGAAGATTTATGTTTCATTAGAGACTGGTGGCCCCATATGGTTCTCATGTGGTGCATATTATTCAGAGAGAGAACTGGGTGCATGTGAGGGACCAAGGAGCCTGAATTCAGCATGCATGAGAGCTAATCATGAGATGAGAGACCTTATGGATTCCATTGGGGTGCAATAGTGAGACATAGGGACATTTACACCTCCTGCTGGCCCATTTTAGTGGGGTAGGATGGTCAAGTGTGGTATTCAGTTAACAGGCGACTGAGATTGAGTGACTGCAATAATGGCGACTTAATCTCAGCATCTGTGTTGTGGGCTACCCTGAAAGGGTAGCGACAGAGTGAGAAGGAATGTGACTGGAATCACACTGTGGGGACAGAAGGGAGGGAAGGCATGTGGGAGGCAGTGCAGTGGAAGGCTGCTGAGCTGTCTGTATGGCATGATGGTGAGAGTGGCTGGCTGTGGTGGGAGGGTGCAGGATTCAGGTCTGGAATTAGCGCATCAATGATTTGTGGTTGCGCCGTTCAATTTTCTTTACAGTTCACCCCCAACACCCCCCTGGAGTTGAGAATCTTTTGTTTGGGAGTGTGAGGCACAGCCTCCCACATAATTAGAATCTTGTTGCTGTGTTGTTTTTGCTATGAGTGTACATTGCTGTTTTATTTTCGGCGATGTACTCTCACCCTAATGGCGATCATTGTTCAGCGATCGCCATTATCACATAGAACTATCAAGTGCAGGCTGAAGGACTGGACAGGATGCTGCAGGCATTTGGGAGGATCTTGGAAGAAGATCTTGGGTGAGCGGTTTGGGAGGAGCACAGACTGAAGGTATCAGGAAGTAAAGGGAGACAAGGCCAATTTTTCTGAAGGACTTGTTGTCTCCGGTCAACATGAGGTAAGGGACCGCTAGATTATGATCTGAATGGGG
The DNA here is from genome assembly GCA_016271365.2 of Neoceratodus forsteri. NCBI lineage: Eukaryota > Metazoa > Chordata > Ceratodontiformes > Ceratodontidae > Neoceratodus > Neoceratodus forsteri. The sequence goes on from CM028133.1 coordinate 786,279,243, forward strand.
GTCACGGTCCAACCTCATCAGGTAACATTGCAAGGATAGTGGTGCCAGACAGGTCGGTGGCTGAAATATCTTGGCCATATGACCACCCCACAGTGACTGGCATGTCTTCCCAGCAGCGCACACTGCTCAGAATGGTGTTAAACAGTAATAAACACATGGCTGTGGCCATTTCCTCAAGATCTGTGTATGTGTGTGTGTCCTGATTGGGGAAGGGAGATGTGGGAGGCTACCAGGCAATAGAGAGGCTTTCAAACCATAGCAGCAGCTGGCCATTTTTCTGGGGCTTCTCTCTTCCTGGATCGGGTCATCTTAGAGGTGCTGCTTCCTGGAGCGGCATAGGGCCTGGCAGTGCCCCAGGAGGAGGTACCAACAGGCTACCTGCAGGAAGGGGCAGTGACCTGAGGGAGGAGAGCCAGTCAATATATTGGACTGTGGCCTCAGATTCTCCCTTTCTCTCCTCCGTCCAGCAGATCCCACCTGCCCACCCTCATAAAAGCAGGGTTGGAGGCCAGGAGGTAGGGCCCCTTTGACCTAATGTGGGTGACTGCAGTAGGGGTTGGGGAGTGACTTTCCCAGTTTCCTCTTAACATCAGGGGTTTTCTGAGTTTTTGCCTCCTCAAAGGGATGTTAAAGTAGGAAGAGAAATATAATGGTAGCAGCAGTTAGGATATAAGTAATACTGGATGATAGAAGGTTCATGGTAACTAAACTGTTGCAGCCATATGAGGAAGCTTGAGAGGAGCACAGACCGAGGGTTATCGGGGAAGTAAGGGAGAATGGTTACTTCTCCCAAAGGACTTGTTGTTTCCAGTCAACATGAGGTCAGGGGACCACTAGATTATGACCGAATGGGGGGTCCGCGTCCAACCTCATCAGGTGATACTGCAAGGATAGCAGTGCGGATTGGGGGGGGCATAGGAGCCTTGTCCATATGATCTCCCATGAGAGATTGGCACTTCCTTTCAGCAGGCATGCTGCTCAAAATGGTGTTAAACAATAATAAACACATGTCTCGCCATTTCCTCCAAGATCTGTGTGTGTGTGTGTGTGTGTGTGTGTCTTGATTTGGGGAAGGGAGATGTGGGGGCTACAAGACAAGGATGATAGACACCTGGAAGAGATTGCCATTGGAAGTGATAGAGGAAAAACATTTGGGGGCTTGAAGCATGCATGGGATAAACATAAGGATGTATTAGAAAATAGACAAAGATGAAGGAATGTTACCAGAGACCAGTTAGGATCTGCAGAGACAGATTAGGCAGGGAACATCTGGTCATAATGGGTGGTCCAAGCAATTCTTTTCTGATGACACATTTATGTTTCTGTGTTTCTAATTGCCATTGAAGAACACTCTTCCTAGCAGCATTCTGCATTTTGCAATAATACTGCAAGGTACTATGTTCTATCATGGCTGGCACCACCAAGGCAGCCCTACCAAAGAAAGAATGAAAGAGAGAAGTACAGAGAAGGGACAGTAATACTCTATTGGTTACAGCACAGGTGCAGTAAGACTGGTGGTGTGTCAGTTAAATTACTATCCACTTTCATTTAGGGATATTTGTAATATTAACACCGTGGAACCAATAAATTAGAAAAAGACTTACATTAAGCAGGGCTACATAATTCTAAAGTGATTGTGTCAAGCCTCCACTGTGCTTACCTTGAAAACAGTTGACTCCTTCAGTAGAAATTTGAAAAACATGAAGTGTGGACACAGTTCACATTATATTTCACTTTAGTTCTGTATTTCTTCTCCTGTTATTTTATTATTGAGGTCATATGCATGAAAACTGGGTCTTTGTTCCTTAACCGTTCATGGCTCTATATCTTATTCACTGTAAGATGTCACAATACTGGACTCTTCTTGTGACATCATTGGTATTCCCATGGCAACAGACTGTGACATCACAAGGAGGATTCTGCCTCAGCTGAGCAATAAGGTGTAGGGGCTGATGAACTCTAAGACCCTAACGAGCCTGCTTTTGTGCATTCCTCATTAATAATGTGCTTACTCTCAACCACAGTCTATTGAGGACTTCCTAAATGTACAATCCTGGATCACTAGTCATAGGCTAGTTCTCAATGTTAGCAAGACTCAGGCTATGCTTTCTGGCTCACCTGCCAAACTAAAAATAGTCATGATCTCTTCAAAATTGTAAGTGTGAATAGTACCCCTTTGGAAGTGGTAAACTCATTTAAATACTTGGGGTTCTACTCGATGGATCCCTTAACTATGAGATCCATATTACTACTGTGTCAACACTAAGCTAGAGTTAGCTTACAGAACTAGCCATTCTCACCCTTCCATAGGGTTGGCCATTGTCAGAGAAATTCTTCTCCATCCCTTGCATACAGAACCTCAATCTATGGCAATGCATCTAAAACCTCCCTACACAAATGGGACATAACCTATAATAATATATATTGTTATGCCTCTGCATCCCTAAGTTAAAACATCACTGCCTGCTCTATGCAGACCTTAATTGCCATCTTGTATGGTACACTGGCTCCTTGCTCTTGGGGCCCTTCTGGACGGAATCCTGAGGTCCAGTATGCTTAGCTCTATCACCTGCACTCACCCCACAGACCATCTCCCATGGTCTCCATTCTGCTGATCTTTCATTACTCCACTTTCCCAGATGTAACACTTCCAAGGGATAACACATTTTTTCCTACGTGGCCCCAGTTACTGGAACTGCTACCCTTAGAAATATGCAGTCACCTAGCCATGCCTAGTTTAAAAAGAGGCATTGCTTTCTGCTTATTGACAGTACATAGTGCAATTGTTTTAAACACCCTAGATTCCTGACTTCCTATACTATTACTGTCTTGGTGTCCTCCTCACGGTACTTATACCTCATAGTTTCTACTTGTTTTACTGCCCATCTCTACCACCTCTTACATCTCTCACCCCTCCTACTTTCTCCTGCGAGGTCTTACTACCTCAATCCTTCCTATCTACTTGCTCCCTCTTTGGTGTCATATTCTCTATGTTATAGCCAGTTTTGTAGAACAGAGTTGATGCTTAGGTTGATAATCAACTGTTATATGTACTTACCTTTGTTGTGCTTTGATCGTGAAATGTCTGTATTGTATCCTGGTTACACCAATTGCTCAAACCGTTATCCATTTTACTATATCCTAAATGCTATAGTATTATATGCACTTACTTTCACTTCTGATATGAAGTACATCGGATATGTTTTCCAGTCACCTCAAATTGCTCAAATTGTTATCCATTTTTTTTTCTTTTCACCTTGTGCCTCACGACTCACCACTCCTTCAGGCTGCCTAGATCCTTCACCCTCTCCACCTGTCCTGTCCTGAGCCCTCCAACTCACTTTACAGGCAGCTCCTTGGGTAACCTGGGCGTAACCCTTCACTGGGCTGGTCCCTCCTCTGAGGGGAAGGCACCAGGGGCAACCAGCACATACTTGGCCCCAGGTGCTGCTGAAGTGGAGGACTCTTTGGGAACATCGGCAGTAATGGAGGACGGTGGCCGATCATCTGGTCAGTTGTGAGGTGGATTTCCTTTCGCTGTTCCCGCTTCTTCTGCAGTGCTCCTGGTCTCCACCAGAGGCTGCTGTAAAGCTTGACGCCAACCCACTACCTGCCCCAGGAGAGAAGAGCAGTCCCTATGGATGCTCAATCCTCTCCTTCCCTGCCAGCCTCCAGCATCCCAAGTCCATTCCCAAACCTGGGTCACTGGTACGGGCGAAGGTGTGGCGTCCAGTGTTATCCATTTTAATTGTATCCCTAATATGTTATACTCTATATTGTACTCTATCATCACTATTTTCCTGTTGATGTAACCTCCCAGGTTGTGCCTGAAAATAATCACTTTTGTGTTTAGTGCACTTATCTGGTTATCAAAAGCGAAATAAATAAAAATAAAATTGAGGTGGAGAATAAATCTCAATCCTCTTTTCCACTCCTTCTGTCATTTCACCTCGATTGCCCCCCTCAACCCATCACTGTGACCTTTACTGGTTTTAGACCTCCTTCCCTCCATGATCAGAGACTGTTACATTGTGTTGGGACACAGTGAAATTTTAGGCTGAACCCTCCCCCTTACCTTGCAGCAGCCCTAGCAGCCTCCACCACCAGCTTACTCCTCCTAGGAACATTGATTCCGGCTACTCCATGTCTCGTACATGTCCACCACCTCTGGCCAGGCTGCATTTAAATACTGTATGCCAAAGATTTGGAACTCCTTGCGGTCATCATTAGACACACCTCCATTGCACTACATCTCAACTCCCTCCTCAAGATGCACTTCTCCTCTACTTGCTGGTACAACTAGCACTGATAAGGTCCTAGCATCATGCCTGTTCTACTACTGGCTCTCTTCTTACTTGATGTTCACAGACCCTATGCTGCCACTACACAATGTTGCTTTCTTATAGCCCAGGCAGACATTATACTGCCATGCATTCAGGCCCTTTAGGTAGTAGCTAGAGGTCTACTTTTGGTCCTCACGGAATCTCGATACTAGTGCATTATTGTTCTTGCTCCTCAAAGCTATCAAAATGTAGGTGTACATATTCTAAATTTTACTCCATTATATATATATATATATATATATATCTTTTTCCTCTTTTACTAGCTGTACAGTTGTTGTTTTGCTATTGTATTTCTGTAATTCTATTTTGTATTTCTGTAGTTTTCTCCCTATCCTCTCCTCCCCAGGAGCATCTGGAATCAAGCTGTACTCTGCTCAGTATGCCTACCTGGTAAAAGCAACTTAAATAAATAAATAAAATCTATAAAGATATGTAAAATGTAAACTGAATGGTCTAAATATTCTATTTTCCAAGGGTTTCTCAGAGGAGTCAACAGCAATTTAACACACTCATATTACAGAGAACAAGTGTATGAGTTTTACCTCCAAATGTTCCTTCTCCACTTATTAATAAAGCTGGATCATGTGTGGGTTCATCTTCTAAGATTGTTTTGCATTACTCAATGTCCTGAATATGGTTCCCAGAGATGACACAGTCGCTGATTTGCCAGAAGAGACTACCCCATCATCCAGTGTTGCCAATATATATGATGTGCTTCGTGTTATTACTTTCGTTTTAACTGCAGTAGGAGGTGTGCGGATATCAGGGTTCACAAGAATTTGTTTTCTGTCTGCAAAATAAGAGAAATGAATGGAGGATTAGCAAAATCACATGTTATCCCAATGATCAATGTTAAGAGGTAATGTGTATTCTTCCACATACTTTTATTGCTGCAATGGAAGCGAACATTTTTCAATGCCAAATATTTGCTTGCTTGTATCTGGCAGTTGCGGCTGATGCACAATTACTTCTGATCCCAGGGAGGCAGTGAGTTCAGGAGATGAGAGTGGCCAGTTGTGGCAGGCGGGACATTCAAACACCATGAAGTCTTGCTATATTATGACAATTAGCAGCAGTTAGCCACAGCACTTGAACTGCCGGAGGAAGGAGTTAACTCCAGGCTGACTGGAGTTCAAGCGTGCGCTTTGCTAACTCTATCTGGCTAGTTTCAAACTGAAACTGTCAGATTCTTTACTCGCTTCACTGAACAGTCGCTCCAGAGATCTGCTCCTTCAGCTCGGTTCATTTCTCGGTTCAAATGAGTGTTTTCGGTTCATTTTAACGGCAATAAATATTTATTTTACGCATTCGGTTCAAAACCGTAAGTACAAGATTTTAAAGTCTGTGTGGAAATTAATTATCGGTTCGGTTTGAACGATCGGTTTTAAAAAAAAAAACAATTTTAAATAATAGCTTGGGCTTTTAGAAGCGGTTCCAGTTCTTATCGGCTCTAAAAACCTCTCTCTTAAATTGGGTTTTCAAATAACCCTGACACGCGTTAGGAACCGATAAGGGTGTCTTGCCTGCACTGCCATAAAAGGGCAGAAGTTTTGGATAGGCTGGCATTATGTCTGAGAAACCCAAAGAAAAACCCGGGCCCACTGGGTTTCAACACTGTGATGTTTGTGGGAAGCCTTTGCCAAGGCTGACCCACACACCACATGTGTTTGTGTCTGGGGCTGACCACCTCCTGTCAGATTGCCAGGTGTAAGAAATTTCCTGCAGCCACCCTGGAGAAAAGATTGGGCGGCTCAGGGAGCAGAGAGGCCAAAAATCCGCTGACCGGATGGCCAGCCGGTCCAGCACCCACTGGACCAGAGGAGTGCCCTCTGACCAGGGTGAGACTTCCTCGGGCAAAGGAAGGCTGGTTCTGAGAACCAGTCCCAGTAAAAATCTAAGAAATCAGCAGGTCTGGAGTGCAAGATTGCCTCTCCAACTGCTGCAGAGATAACTAAAGCCATACAGATTGTCCAGTCACTGTGTCAGGGACCGGCCGGACCACCAACAGCTGGCAAAGGTTGGTTCGTTCGGTTCCAGTGGTTCAGAGTATGTTGTTGAGGAATTTTATGAACCACAGGAGGGGAGGAAGATTTTGATCATTATGTATGTGGCTGGGAGGGTCTGGACATGCCCATTGAACCGGACATTTCTCCAGACAGACCATTAGAATCTCCCCTATGCTGTCTGAGTCCCTTCTCATTTTATGTTTTACAAAAGGTTGCAGAAACCCTCCAGCTTCCCTTGGAAGAGGCTGTGGATGAGCAAGAGGAGCCTGATTATGTTGAGATGATGGATATCCCAGAGTCTAGGAGGTTGTCTATTCCTTTGCATAAGTCATTTAGGAAGCAAACAACAACAATTTTAAAAATCCTCATTCTGTCCTCCTGTAGATAAAAAATGGACAGAAGGTATACTTTATCAGACCCTGATACAGACTTCCTCACTGAGCAGTGTAGTCATGTAGGTGTGGTACAAGCTGCAGCCTGTGACAAGGCTAATATCCCCTGGCCTCACATCCTCCTGATAAGGATTCCAGGAAGATTGATGCCATGGCGAAAAAACAGTATATGGCAGCTTCTTTGGGACTCAGGCAGGCAAATTATATGCTTATGTGGCTAGATATCAGAAATCTAGATGGGATACAGTGTTGCAGTTAGCCAAGCAGGCCCATGGCCAGCTGGCTAGTGAATTGGAACAGGTGGCTGCTGATGGCATTGAAGCCTCTAAGTTCAATTTCATACTGCTGTAGGCGTTAATGATGTTTCCTCTAGGGTCATGGCCACTTCTGTAGCTTTCGTAGGTTGGCATGGCTCAGGTGCACTAATCTGTCACAGGATACTCAGTCAAAGGCTATGGATTTTCCTGTGGTGGGAAATTCTCTGTTTGGAAAGCAAGCGGAAAATTATATGAAAAAGATGGATGAATACAGAACTACCTACAAAAGTGCCCAGGCCAGGAGGCATGCCACTCCACAGATGCACACTCCCAGAGGTAGGGGCAGGACTTTCCACAGGCATTTTATCAATCCCAAGCCTCCTCTGCTTTTGCACAGAGGTTTTTTTCAGAGGCAGAGGTAGGCGGGCGCAGATAAACCATCCCCACCCCTCAGCCTAAGGCTACTGCCAAGCAGGCACCCTGATGGGGTGCCTAGGGCCCGATTCTCCTGTACCAGTTGGAGGCAGGTTGGCTTATTTCAGCCAGAACTGGGTGTCCCTAACTTTGGACAAATGGGTTCTGGAGTAGTAAGCCAGGGTCTAGTTCTCAGCTTCAAACAGTTTCCAAAGATGAGAACCAGACATTTTCACCTGCAAGCCCTTTAGAGGGCCTTGCTTTGAAAGCAGAGGTCTCTTCCCTCCTAGACTGCAAAGCAGTGGAAGGGTTCCTCCTTGTCTCAGGGCAAGGGCTGTACTCAGATACTTTCTTACCCCAAAAGACAGGAGAATGGCGGCCCATTCTAGACTTAAGGTACCTGAACAAGCATCTTTTGAAACCAAAGTTCAAAATGTTAACTCTGGCAATGATTTTGCCTCCCTCAGGCCAGGGGACTGGCTAGCCTCCCTGGACCTCAAGGATCCTATTTTCATGTCCTGATCAGGCCTTCTCACCGAAAATACCTCAGGTTCGAACTGCCCTCAGGTCACTACCAGTTCAGAGCAATGCCCTTCGGTCTTACCTCTGCTCCAAGGGTATTCACAAAATGTCTAGCTGTGGTAGTGGCCATTTAAAGAAGGCAAGGGTTGCTGTGTTTCCCTACCTGGATGACTGGCTCATTGGTCAGTCCCCAGATCAGGTAAAATCCACTTGCAAGTCACCCAGCAGCTTCTCACTTCCCTGGGATTCCTGCTGAATTTACAAAGTCAGTTCTAGAACCAGTTCAGGTACTAACTTTCATAGGTGGGAATTGGACACAAAGTTGGCCAGGCATTTTCCCCTCGGAAAGGGTAGAAGCTGATTGCCTGGCATCCTCTTTCACCCTGCGGGTCTCTCGACCAACAAGGCACTCTGCAACTTCTAGGGCACATGGCTGCCTCCACAGCTGTAGTGCAAGGGGCAAGATTCCAGATGAGAGACATTCAGTTTCATTTGAGGGCCTATTGGTCCCAAGGAGGACCCCTTACCAAACTGGTCCCAGTGACTCCAACTCTGATTCTAGCTCTTCAGTGGTGGCAGGATCAGAGCAATCTAAGACAAGGGTCCCCTTCATTTCCCATTTCTCATTCCTCACCCTCACCACGGATGCCTCCTTGCTGGGGTGGGGCGCGCATAGGCGACCTTTCCACTCAGGGGTGTGGTCCCCCAGGAATCTCTGCTCCACATCAACCTATTGGAACTCAGAGCTGTCTTTTTAGCTCTTCAGGTTTTCTCAGCATCTGTCCAGAACAAAGTAGTTCAGGTCAGGACAGACAATACCACAACAATGTGGTACATCAACAAGTAGGGGCACTCGGTCATCAGCCTTGTGCACAGAAATGAAGTTGTGGTCTCTGGCTTACTCCTTAACACCTCCTAGTAGCAGTTCACCTTCCAGGGAAGGACAATGTCCTAGCGGATGCCCTCAGCAGGATTTCTCAGGGTCATCACAGATGGTCTTTGAATCCCCTAGTGCTGGGGTCAGTCTTTGCCAGATGGGGCACTCCTCAGATAGATCTTTTCACAGCCCCAGACAACCACCAACTTCCTCTGTTCTGTTGCAGGCCTCCAGTAATGGGCTCAGTCCCCTGGATGCCTTTCTGTTGGATTGGGAAGGAAGTTCCTGTATGCCTTTCCCCCTTCCCCTTCTCTTCAGGGTGTTAGTAAAATCAGATCCCAGCCCTGCAAAGTGATTCTGATTGCACCAGACTGGGCCAGGCAACCCTGGTACCCACTGCTTCTGTCCCTGACAGTCCATCCTCCCTGGACCTTCCCAGGGTCCACAACCTGCTGACTTGTGCCCAGGGAGAGTTTGGTATCCGGACCTCAAATCCCTCCACCTCAGAGGCTTGGCTCTTGAGGAGTTAGAACTGCTGATTTACACCTTTCTCAAGGTGTCCTTGATATTTTAAAGGCCTCTAGGAAGCCTTCCACTAGGGCCACTTATAATTCCAAATGGAAGAGGTTCTCCATCTGGTGTTCTGGGAAGCAAATTGTCCCAGAATCTGCTGATTTGCCCATTTGCTGGACTACTTGGTCCATCTTAATTCCTTAGGCCTCAGGCCAGCTACCTTAAAGACTCATCTGGCAGCTGTCTCTGCTTTTATATCAGCAGGAAAGCCTGCCTCCTTTCTTCTCACCCTGTGTTTTCCAAGTTTTTAAGGGGTTACTTCACACTAACCCTCCCTTTGGGACCCAGCCCTTGCCTGGGACCTTAATGTTTGCATTGCTCAGTTAATGCAACCCCGCTGAACCTCTGTCTTCACCAGACCTTAAGTTCTAACTTGGAAAACTGTTTTCCTAGTGGCCATCACTTCTGCCAGGCGCGTAAGTGAGTTACAAGCCCTGTCAGTGGAAAAGGATTTTATTTCTTTTCACAGAGATAAGGTAGTCCTCAGGACTAACAGAAAGTTTTACCTAAAGTGGTTTCAGATTTCCATTTAACCAATCCATCTCCCTTCCAGTATTTTTCACTGAGCATTCTTCCTCGGGTGAGAGGAGATTGCACAGTTTGGACGTCAAAAGAGCTTAAGCTACTATTTGGAGCGCACCAAGAGTCACAGGTTGAATCCCTCAACTCTTCCTTACCTATGGCGAGGTTGGCAAGGAAACCTGCCACTAAGAGGACAATTGCCAGGTGGATTGTCTCTTGTATCCAATTTTGCTACCAAAACTAGGCAGAGAACCCCCTCAGGACTGAGGCCCATTCCACGAGGGTACAGCTGCATCTCTAGCAGCTGCTAGAGATATTCCCATTCTGGAAATCTGTCAAGCTGCTACGGAAAACAGTTCACACCTTTACCAAGCATTACTCCCTGGATGTCCAGTCCAGGAGAGATGCTTCAGTTTAGCACAGCTGTGCTTCAGAGCCTATTTCCTAAGTAGGTTCTGGCCCTCCTCCATGGAGGTACTGCTGTGTAATCTGCTAATTGTCATAATAAGCAAGACTTCATGGTGTCTGAAGAAAAATTACTCACCTTAGTAATTGCTTTTCTTCTCATGGAGTCTTGCTATAATATAATCACCCCAACCTGCCCCTCTCAGAACTTCTACTTGGGTAAGGGGTTGGCAAATTAGTGCAAGCACTGTGTCATGCCATTATAGCTCTTTTCCCTTTTCCCTTTTCTTTAGGATTAGGAAAACTAGGTATTTCTGTTTTTGTTGTATGTTTGGCCCCCTCCTGGACTTCTGTCTTTTGGGGAGGGGGGCTAATAGTGCTTGTTAGGGGTGATATTGTTGTTGTTGTTTCTGTTATTGTTATTCTACTAGTAGGTAGCCATTTGCTAGTGTAGGGTTTTCCACACAGACTTTTGCTTAGTGTTGGCTCCGTAAAGATCTGACAGTTTCAGTTTGAAACTAGCCAGATAGAGCTTTCAGCAAAGCTCGCGCTTGGAACTCCAGTCAGCCTGGAGTTAACTCCTTCCTCTCTGGGGCAGTTCAAGTGCTGTGGCTAACTGCTGCTAATTGTCATAATATAGCAAGACTCCATGAGAAGAAAAGCAATTACTAAGGTGAGTAATTTTTCTTGTCTCCCAACCACAGGGTGGACAGCGGGGTTGGGAGGCGGAGGAGAAGTTTATGATTGCAGCTGATATGACAGCTGCTCCCAGCAGTGGGATCAGGAGAGGAGAGCTGCCAGAGTAAAACAAAAAGAAAAAACAAACAAAACCTTCACCTTCCGAATTTCATTCTGCTCTGACAGAACTTCACAGAATTTGATAGAATTTTCAAAACTCGGTGGATTTGGGGCAGAAGCAGAATTAGAAAATTCAGCACATGTCCACTCTCCATGCTTAATTCTCTGTTACCATTCTCTGTATGCAATATCTATCTGTGCTGTTTGAATCTCCTGATCACCTAATGGCGATAACATTCTCTCCTCTCCTGCACTGTAAAGCACTTTGGGATGCAGGATGTAAGAAAGATTGCATCGTAAATAAAATCCAAATGCCTTCCTACTTCATCTCCAGAGAGCAAGTACACTTTCAGTACACAGTATAAGCTTTAACATTTTGTCCAGTCTAAGCAGTGCTACTTATTTCCAGGTGTGCCCTGGGGTGGGTTCAATGGACCTGTTTTCATCTGCCAGTCAGGTGACAGTTTTGAAAAGGCAGACGGCTGTGTTTTCTTGATATGGTGGAGACTATTTGTAGTGGAAACAAAAGAAAGAAATAAAAGGAACCAACGTGTAGACTCTGTGCAGCTGAGCAGGGTTTCCACAGAAGTGAGAGTCGGAGTGAGTCAGATACTCAGATGCTTTCTTTTCAGTACACTGAGGAGCAGCTTGGAACAATGTACAAGTACAGATAAGGCAGGCTGAGAGAAAATTTAAATGGAGCTTTCATAGTGCTGTCACTCATTGCTGAGTAAGCATAATACGCTTGCAGTGATAAGGACAAAATAAGAAGGGTTTGTACCAAAGTGTGTCTTTGCAAGTCAAACACTTTCAGTTTCAGCACATCAATGGAAGCATGTAAGCGCAGGTGCCAGTACCAATAAAGACTTGCTGAAGTCACATTTTAGAAGGGGTTTTCACAATGCTTACATTCGTTTCTGCAAAAGATCACTTGTTGCATTGATTAGAAAAATAAGAGTGAAAGTGTCTGACTCACTCAGACACAATCTCAATACAAAGCCCTTCTTATTTTGTTCTGATCCTGCAGCGGTTTTCTACTTACTCCCAAGCGAATGACAGCACTCGAAACCCTCATTGTTAATGTTTGTATCAGCATGACTGATTTGTACTTGTACCTCACTGTAGACTGCTCCCTCAGTACATTGAAAGAGAAAGCATCTGAGTATCTGACTTGCTCAGATTCTAACTTCAGAAAACACTGCACTGTTGTAAACAAAATCCACATTTTGGTTCCTTTCATTTCTTCTTGTTTCCACTACAAATACCCTCTGCCATATTGGAAACACGGCTGTCTACCTATTCAAAACTGGTGCCTGACTAGCAGATGTACTGGCGCTCAGTGAATAACAGCAATGGATGTCCTCCTTTCATTGATGACACACTGATTCATTCAAGCTTGATCTGTGCATCCTATCTTGGTGGCGATTGGGGTTAAGTGAAAAGCCTTTGAAACAGAGAAACAAAAACAACTAATTATGAGACCCTGAAGAAAAATGGTGCAGGAACATCAACAACTGCTTAAAGCGTGCCATGTTTAATAACTTGAACCCTGCCTGCTAATAAAAGAAGCACCGTTTACTTGTCCTTTAAACAAGGGCCTGTCACCGATCAGTGCCATGTTCAGTAGAAAGTTTATCAGAGCAGTCAGTCCCTGTCAGCGTTCCAGCTGTTCTGTGAATGATGCTGACTTGCACTTCAATGAAAGCACCACCACGGAGACCAGCTGATCGTGCATCTGACTTGTGAATGAACACATTCTACCTGTCATCAGAAGAATAAAAGGCAGCACAGTGAGCATTTGCATGCAGCCTGAGTCTGTTTTCTTGATCTGATGTCACACAGGCGTGGACTTGCAGTGCGTCTCGAGAGAAGTGATTAATTTTCTTTCTGTCCAATTAGACAGTGTGTTTATCTTTAGGTAACTAGTGGCTATGGTACAGAGAATACAAAAACAAATGAACAGTCAGCATTATTTGGAAAAATTGTGGTGGGCAAACAGCTGAGCCAGCATGGTGGAGCAGGGCTCCCAGATCTACTAAGATTCCTGAGTTTACAGGAATTTGGAGCCATCTAAAGGAAATTGTTTCCACAGACTTCCATTGGCTATATGGAAAATATTCAATTAAATGTGCATAGTAAACAGTGTAATCTACAGGAAACACAGGAAAATTGCCCTTGAATTACAGGAAAAATGCAAAGTCAGTCTGGAAGCACTAATGATGGCAGGTGTTCTCTGCTTGCTGGGTAGGTATAGGAGTGGCTTGCTCTTTGAACTACAAGAAGTTTCCACCCAGCAAGCAAAAACAACATCACAATCAGCCTGGCTGACCATTGGACTGTCAATGTCAAGCCCATTGCAGCCAACACTGCATTGGATTCAACGGTGACACACCTCTCAAATTCCATTATTGTAACAAAATGTCTGCTGCACATGTCCTGTTCTGATGGCGCTGTGAGTGGTAGTGGGGTGGAGTCAGAATGCCTCCTTGCTAAAAATTAAAACAATCCCTTGTATTAGTCACTACTGCAGAGGGTGAGTGTTATAAATCACTTGCAAGAATACCATTTGCAAAACCTATGATAAAGCAGAAGTGTTGTGACTACTGTAGTTCTATGAAAACTGGCAACATGCAGCAGAACAACTGTGGCTCTAAATGGTCCACAGTTTGCACTAATGAAATCCAGTATTATGAAACTCTTTAATGTCTAATCCAACCCCTTACCATAAACACTGGTACTGCATTTATTACATGATGACTGCTATTTTGTACTCTAAAACATATTTATGTGGTCAGCAAGGTTAAGCATTGCTGACATGTACTGCTTTGCTAGAATGCACAGTCATGTGATCACATTTTATGATTAACATTGTTTTGTTCTTATAATAACTAATGGGGCTTTTGAAGGCTGTAAGTTAAAGGCACAGTACTCACCTAAACCTCATGCTTGAGTATCTTATATTTACTTATTTTATTTCAAATAGTTTTACCAGGTATGAAATACACAGAACAAGCATTTGCATTTAAAGATGTGACCTAAGGAATTGATGGGAGAGAAAGAGGAGGCACAATCTGCAGAGGGTTAGGGAAAATTTATATCAAATCATTGGAAGAGGGCAAACAAAATAATACTGAGTCAAAGGTAAACAGAGTAATATAGGCAGCAACATGAGAAAGCAGCAAAACAAGTGCAGTCATGAATACAATGCTGTTTAATCAGTGATTTGGAGATGCAAATGTTGGAGGACCAGGTAATGGACAGGGCAAACTATTCCAGAGCTTGGGTAGTCAAAAACAAATGTCAGCTTCCTAGTCCATAATACATACCACTCTGAGGCCCTATTAACTTTAAAAATAGGACATGACAAAGGGACAGTTAATCTAACTATAGAGGAGCCTACAGACAAATGCCATAGGTGAGTGTCTTACACTTGAAGGTGTAGATTAAAAACACAACATAACCCAACACACCCAACCCAATCCTTGAGTCCTTAATTTATCACACAAATGCACACTTTACGTATGCAAAGTTGTCAGGTTCTTTAGTGTTGTTAGTTTGGTTGAGTTCTGCATAGAACTGAGGTGTCAGTAATCCAGGTATCAGAGAGATAAAATTGTAACATTTTGCCTGCACAGAATGTGCAATGTTAGAATCATTTTGACCCTAACTCCCCATTTCCTTACATTTTGTGGTTTGCCCATGACCAACATTATCTTAATGTAGTAGTTTTTAACAGAATTTCCTTACTTTTAAGAAGGAAATTTAATAACAATATTAGCCCAATAATAGAATTCCAATTCACAACATTTTCTTCCTGCTGCTAAATAATTTTACCTCACAACTCAGATAACATCTACGATGCACCTTAACCATCAACCCCAACACTTATCAATCACAATGAGAAAAATACACTTTTCAAAGTAGCATGTATCAAAAAGCAAAACAACCCACAAACCTCATATCACCCAATGAAATCCTCCCTCTCCCCTTGTACACCAGTATATAAACAATCAACATTAAAACTTGTTCAGTTTCTCTATATGAGAGAAAAATTGATACAAGTACCTATCACCATGCCAGCTCATTCACAGACACTACAACTCTACTGTGCATGGGTTACTATAATAATTTCTTCCAGTACTCTACTTTTCTACTACTGCAATGAAGGACATAGGTAAGCCCATAACCAGACTTCAAAACTTGCACAAAACCACCTTAGTACCATTGTTCATTTCTTATGATAGTACCATTAGGTCTTGCAAATCTATTGTTGGATCTTATCATATTATCATTAGTCTTATTACACTTTTGTAGCCAAAGACTTGGTCAGATATTTCCTGGTATTTTCTTATATGTTTGAAGAAATTCTCTCTGGTGGCCTTTTAGTGGTACTGTCACAGCAGGCAGGGCATTTCTTTAGAGATACCATAGAAATTCAGAAAATATCTAGCCATGTCTTTGGCTGCATCTGTACTATCATTACTTTTCACACTTCTTGTGTGTGTCAATATAGTATCATTACTTCTTGTGCATTTCTTTATGCTATCTTTATTTTTCTTAAATCTCATTGTACTATCATTAATATTGTTATTTCTCACTCTTCTAATTATACTATTGCCATCTGCCATACATCTCATTATGCTATTGTTACTATCATTAGTTCTTATAAATCACATTATGCCATCATTACTTCTTGCACTTTTTGTTATAGTACTGTTATGAGATATCAATAATAGAATTGTAAAGAAAACACTTTCCTGCTGCTTTATAATTTAACCCCATGACCCAGAGGCTACAAGTTTTCTATGCATGTGGCACCTTAGCTGTCAGTCCTATTACTTACTTATAACAAACAAGAAAAAAGACTTTATCAAAGTAGCACATATTAAAAACAAAACAACTAAGAAGCTCCACACCACTCTAGGAAATCCTTCATCCCAAAACTACACCAGCATACACACAAGAAAAATATCAACATTTAAAATTCATCCATTTTTTTCTTTACATGAGAGCAAATTTGGTAGTTATTGCCATACCATGCAGTATTTAACTCTAAGCCCTGATGCTTACTGATCACTTTTCACTACATCAACTAGGTATGCATTTTGTACTGTGCATTTGATCTATCTGTATGTATATATATTATTTTTAGATTCTACAAGTGTCCACAGTTCAAAAGGAGCCATGATCACATACATTATGTGAAAAAATTCCTATGGACAACAGAAAAAGCAACAAAAATATTTTGATGAACACTTTAAGATTTTTTCTTTGTGTATGTAATGCTACTACAACAGTTTTGTTTACAAATGTAATTATTAATCGTAGTCACTAGATGGTGATCACAACAATGTTTTTGTTTCAAGCTAGGCATTTGTATGAATGAAATGCTAGATTTAGTTACATGAGGTTTAATTAAGAATATGCACCATGATTGGCCAAATACATTTTTGGATTGTATTGTTTGTATAAATTGAGGACTGTTCACTAATTGATATCTCTGATGAAACACCGAAGAGTGTGAAGAGTAAGCTACTCCTTTGGCAATTTACAACAACTTGGGGCTGAGGCTGCATTAAAGCGTTGATGAACTATTTGCAGTGTATGTGTTCATTTTGGAAGGGTGAGTGCCCAAAAACCTGCAGGACTTATAATTTTTTACACTGTTTATCCTCCTTCTTGTCCAAGAGTGTCTGCATCCAAACCTGTGACAGCCACCCACCCAGCCCTGACAACACTGTCTCTGGCTGGCAGAGGGGAGGCATTTATCCCTAAAGCTAATAAAGTAGCAATGGAACAAGCAGGGTGACACGGCTGAAGCAAGTGTAGAGTCCTTCATTGTAGAGCATCCAGGAGAAATTTTTCCTGCTGTTACATCTCAAGGGTGCTGGCATAGGTTTTGTGCATGCACATGTTGTTCTGTGCCAATGCAGAGCTTTGCAAGATAACGCTCCTATGGTACTGCAGGCATTCAGATGCACCACCACCGAAAGTCATGTAGGTGGTGGTACTGCAGTAAACCTGTCTACCCCCATAGAAGGAAATCATCTGCTGGTATGCCTAATTTTTCTACAGCCAGCCTGCGATGGTCTGAGTTCAGGGTACAAACCTGGCATGCCAGCGATATATAGGCAGTGCTGCTGTGTTTATGGCTGGCTTTGGAGAATATTTTCTGATTGGACTGGGACTCATGTGCTGTCTGTTTCTCCTTCACTTGTTTTCCCCTATGATTCTGCACTTACTTCCCGAGTCTCTCTGTAGTTATCTTTTTCACGTGTTTCTGGTAATGCACTCCTCAAATATGCCTCTTTTTCTCCCTCATTACCTTAAATAATTCAGTTACCATCCACAATGGCTTGCATCTTTTATTGTTTTCTTTCCTTCGTGAGGTTTACATTCTTGCATTAAGCAGTCCATATGTTTAAAGGTTTCCAGTTATCAGTGATGCTGATCTCCATGATCTTGGTTTTCAAGGTACCATCGCTGTGAACTACTCATTATTTCAAAATCTGCTCTCTGCAGTAGCATGGAGTAGCATGCTATTCCATAGGTTTCTCCTGTTTCTTACAATAGTACATCTGATGAAGTTATTTTTTATTTATTGAAATTTCAGACAACACCTTTGAGAACAAACTCATTTCATAGGTTCCCGTCAGACGGACAATACATACTGGAAAAGTATGAGATGGAGAACAAACAAAACAAGGTTATACAAGACATTGCAACAGTACATAACTAGAGGAGTTCCAGTACATGTGGCATTGTACAATGTATGCCAAGCTGTATTTTTGATTAAAACCTGGAATTCAAAGGATCATATTGGGGGTGGGGTCTTATGAAATGACCCTTTACAGGAAAATGAGAACAGCCTCAGCCTAGTATCTAATAATCAACAAGGTAAGGGATGGCATCAGCCTAGGGGCCTCATCAGAGGTGAGAAGGTATGGGACAAAGCATTTTAAAGTGAGCAAGGGGCTCAGGAGATATAACAGGGGGGAGGAGGGATAGGAGAAAGCCATAGAGAGGTGAGGGAAAGAGTGGGCCAGGATCAACAGGAAATGTGAAAGGAGTATGATTAGCAACTTAGAATAGTTATTTACATGCTGAGAACAGTTATGCATAAGGTCAGGATAGCATAAGGTTAGAATAAGTACTGGTCACAAGAAGAAGGTTATTGGAAGCAGTTACAACTGACATCAGCAACTAGCTGTTGCTTAAGTTTAACCAGAAGGAGCCCAAGGTGGATGCTGAAGTGATGTCATGGTGCAGCAGTTCATCCACAGTGGGACACGGTGAGCAAAGGACTTTTATGCCAGATAAGTGCGACAGGGGTATATTAAAATCTGGCTAGTGGAGCTTCTGGTGCAATGACGGTTGATAGTGGGGGTAATAAGCTTTTGCACTCCTGGGGAATTTGCCTAAGCTTACTTTTTGAACAGTAAACATGTTTGGTATATGAGTCTACCTTTGAATTGGAGCCAGTTAGCCTGAGCGTCATGTCATGAGTATGGGACAGGCAGGCTGAGCCAGTAAGCCAGCATGCTTTGTTGAGTGCCACTATGATGCATGGAATTGTTTCAGTAGCTGATCCATAGACTGGTAAGCCATAATCAATAAGTGAGATGAGAGAGCTTTGAATGGCCAGGTTAAGAGCCTCTGGGGTCAAACATTGCTTATGCCTATAAAGTAGCCCAATGGTGGTGTTAGCCTTAGCAATGTTGTTAATGATAGGCATAGGTCATCATGCTGTCAGCTAGTAATCCCCAGATATTTAAAGAGCTGAACTAGCTCCAGGGGAGAGCCCTCTTCATTGGTGATAGAAAGAGGGTAAGCTCTGTGCCTAGTTTGGTAGCTGGAGAACAGCATAGTTTTAGTCTTGTTGTAATTCATAACTAACTTGTGCTAATGGAACCATCTTTCTGACTACAAAATTACTCTGTAGCCTGGATTTAAGAACCTTAGGGTCTGGATCACTGGTAAACAGGACAGCATCATCAGCATATAAAGGATGTGATCCTGACAGGAGTAAGGAAGGTTGTTGAGGAAAATGCTAAATAAAAGATGGCCCAAGATGGACCCTTGAGGAACTTGGATGCTGTCTCCTAGTATCTCTCCTTTGTCAACTTCTCTGATCAGATCATCACTGTTGTCAATGATTGTATCCTGTATTGCTTGATCCTTAGTGGTCCCTTTTGACCCACTGCCTTAGGTAAAGTTCTCATAAAAGATTCCAAAATTACCTATGGTGCTTAGTCTAAGCTGTTCCTACCTCTCAGTCAATACTGCTTTTTGAGTTAGGTGCATATCATCTTTCCTGAAAAGATCTTCAGTTGTTGTCCACTTTCCAAGAATGGTGATCCTTCCTTCTTAAACTAGCATACGACATAAACATTTATTCTGACTTTGCGTCATCATCTTTAAAACTGTAAAAAGGGTTTCTGAGATGATGGCTTCCAGTTTTCAGTCATCAGTCTTCTTTCCAAAGTTCATGTCATCTTTCATGACTTATTAGTTGTAAGGCAATGCCTGGGGCTCAGTGGGAGTGCACGTGCCCCCACTAAGGGCTACTTAAGCACACTTGCCTCAGCATCCAGATGCCCATTGGCTTGCAGTGGCCATGCAGATGCTGGATTCCTGACTGCCCTCTCTTTTCTCTTTACCTTACTGTGTGACCACTGCCTGTGTTGTCCTTTCTCCTCCAACTCCTCCTTGCTGCTCTGGCACTCCCTACCTTGGCACTCAGCAGCATCTGCGATTTTGCCACTGCTCTGCCCACCTGCTTCCAGGTTTCTTCTGCTACTACCTCTGTGGTTAGTGTTTTCTCTCTGTCTGGCTTCTCCCTGTTGCTTGGCCCATCCCTTTTGGGAGCTTCCTGTTGCTGCCTTCTAGGGTGGCTTGTTGGTTGCCAGCAGCTGTGGCGGCTGATGATTTGCCTGATGCTCTCCTGCCTGGTTCAGGGGTGCTGGCCAGGGCTGGCTTATGTCCCTGATTGCTTTCTGTTCTCCTCCTGCTGTCTGGATGGGATGCTTGCAGCCCTCTCCCACCTGTGCCCTGGGTTGCCTGCTGTGCTGCCAGGCTCCAAGCCCCTCTGGCGTGGCTGTGCTTCACCTCCTGTTTTTAGTTTGTGCTTCCTGCTGCCCTTCAGTTTGGGCATTTACCATGCTGTGTCTCTCATTGGCTCAACACACTGCTAGAGACCTGGCTCTGTCTGGACATTCCTTGAGCATGTGCTCTGCTTCTCCACAGCTCTACCACCCTGCCCAAGTGGCTGTCTTGTCCTTCCTTAAGGCTCACCTTTATGCTTATCGTCTACCATTCCTACTCTATTAACTACTTTCTGGTAAATGCCTCACCAACCATAGAAACATAGAATCTGGAGGAAGATAATGAATGCTTGGCCCACCTAGCCTGCTCATTTCCTATTGTATATACTCCAAATCTTATTTGATGTGCAGCTTACGTTCTCCTTCCTACCACTAGGAAGGTCCATCAATATGCACATGGCCTACTACAACTTGATGAACATGGAAAATTAAAGGGGACTGGTGTCTAAATTGGGGGCAGGGAAGGGTGCAAAGAGAAGGGTCTAGGGTTACCTTTGGAGATGGGTCAAAGGGCAGACAGGAAGGACCAAGGGTCCTTTTCTGCCATCAGAGTTCTATGTTTATATGTTTCTAACTGAGCATACTCCTACTTTCAACCCCTCAAGGGCCCTGTGTGCTTTCATCTATTTTGGATTTGCACTGCAACATTCAGTACACTTCCCCTGTGGTACCATGCATCAACAATCAGTATATTTTCACCCTCAGTGACTTCATATTGTACCACCAGCTCCCTCAAGTGATCAGTTTCCTATATCAACAAGCCAACTAGGAGCAGTTTTGGACTGCCAGGCCTGAAGCAGCTGTTTCTAATTTTCTACTTGTGGCATATGAAAGCCTACATTCCTTGGTATGGCTACAGCCATGCCCCCAGACAGCAAGCCTTTGGCATTCACAGTGGTGGAAGACCATATGTCTAAAGGAGAAGATCACATCTTTCTTAATATTCAGTGGTTCTTGCAGGCCTGGCTGATGCCTGGGTTAGTAATTGTTTGATGGCTTTAGGGATGGTGACCTGAAGCCTTGGATCCTCAAGGTTTCCACCACAAGGGTTTCTCTTCTTGTCCATGCTGATTGTCATAACAGTAGTTAGATTTCTAGAATGTAGCTAGGTTTCTTTCACTGGTATTACCACAAAATACTGGCACTCAGAATCACAACATTCAGGATCCTGAGTTCGGCATACGACATGCACACACCTGACAAAGGAAGCTGGTGCCTACAGAGGGTAAGGTAGTGGATGTGATGAACTGCTACCCTACCCCTAGTTGAGTACCACAAGGAAGGAGAAAATATGGAAGCTGGCCAAGCTGCTCCTGTGGCGTCGAGGGCTATGCCACTAACAGCTCAGCCAATATGGCACTCTCGACCCTAGTTCTGTTCCCAGGAGGAAATTTTTGATAATGCTGTTGTTGCCCTCATAACTTTTTTAATCTATCTGAGGTCCGCCCCTTGGAGTTGGTTATTTTAGTTACGGAGTGCCAAGAGGCAGAGCCCCATGCTTGGGGGTACAGGGGCTTTCCCTCACATTGCACTAAGATCCTATCAGTTTTCTGATCCCTTGAACTCAGGCTTATGGAGTTTGGGAGACTGACTATTGGGATTTCATAGTAAATCCTTTCACCAGATGTGTTGTGACCTGGATTTGGGCTCTGTTTCTTCACCAGTTGCTGTGCTTTAAGACAGTTCTATTACAAGCCTTCAGCTCTACTTTTGACTCCTTCCCTAAGGTGCCTTTATCCAAAGGACTGTGTCCTGTAGTACCTCTAATGGTTAGACTGTCCCCAAGAGGGTTCCTGCACCTTCAGTACCCCAAAATGGTAATAGTTTCCCAGGAACAGAGAATGCAAAGGCCACATACAACACAAGCTAGTCAGGCTTGCAATCCATGCATTGACCACACTCAAAGCAACCAGCTGTACTGCATACACAATAAGTAATTGCCCACTGGACAATTGATGTATTTTTGGGGCTTCAACAATCTGTCCATCCTTTTAGTTATGTTTTTACTTCTGGCTGCAGACAGAAATCTGTTATTTTCTATGTCTCTTCAACACCCTTGCCTAGTCATGAACCTTAGGACTGAGCCACTTATGACTACTGTCCTCTGGTGTTTAAACATATTTAAGTTTTGCATTTCATTTTACTGAATTTTACAGCAGCTTTAAAAGAAATACAGTAAAACATTTGCATATCCCACAGGGCCATTAAAAGGGAAAAAATCTGACAATGAGTCATGAACGTTTGCAGCAATTTACCTAACAATTTAGGTGTAGGGGCATTATAGGAAGAGCAAATCATTAAAACATGCCATAAATTCTCAATCAGTCTATAATTACAGAGACAATTTATGTCCATAAATGTATCACAGTATATCTATCTATCTATCTATCTATCTATCTATCTATCTATCTATCTATCTATATTTCAGGACCCTAGAGGAGAACATTCCATCCTGATCATTGTGATTAACCGCTTGTCTTCTGGCTTCAGTGGGAGAGTTAGCTATATTTTCATTGTGAGAAAGATCTTGTATTTACAAACCATGGTGAAATTCTTAGATTTCTGAATTCAGATTTGTATTCCAATCTAGCCTGATCAAAAATAGCTTATTTAATAACTGATTTATGTAACCCAGGTACCCAAATTAAACAGACTCATTAGAAAGGCTGTTGCTGTTGTTGTCCTGATGGCTACCTGGGACCCTCTGGATCTACCTCTGAGGCAGTCAGGCTAGGTTCTTTCAATGCCAGACCACAAACAGGATGATAAAATAGTGGTTTGGTGCCTGGACCTGGGGTAATAGTAAAATGGGTTCTAGCTTGAACTCTAAACCACCCCAGGACAATTTAGTGTAAACCTCTCTTTAATGGTAGACACTCTGCAAACAATGACAATGGACTAAATAGCAATACCCAGCACACCAAGAGTAAATAGAGGCCCTGTATGCTAAAAAATGTTACTACAGGGGCCTCTATGTTAGCATACAGGGGCCTCTATCTTGTGATAGGGGCCTCTATCTTTGATAGAGCCCCTGTATGCTAAAAATGGGGAATCGTTAACAGACTCTGCCCTTCTTGCAGTGGAATTCAATTCCTAATTCTGTAATCTGGATTCATACCACAGGGATCTGTTGGACCATAATAATCACAGTGCTTTACAAGATCAAACTAACTGATGTACTGAACCTAACCTGAACTGGCAGAAATTCTACCTGAAAACTGTTAGGAGTTCTGAAGCCAGACAAAGCTCCTGGTTGCATACCCAATTAGTCTTATTTTTAATTTATCCTTTCAAACATGCCAGATACCAAATTTATGGAAAAAAATCATACAGTGTCCCAATCTTTAAATCTGGGTCACAAACTGAATTCTGTAACTATCCCCATCTCAATTTTATCTGCTTTATCACAACTTCAAGAAAAACTGGTATACAAACAGTTTAGCGATTATGTCAAGACTCATAACTTGATCTCCCTAACCAACATGGCTTTAGTGGGGACACTGTACTGAAACTGCCTTGGTTTGGTTCATGGACACTGTCTTCTGGGCCACCGAGAGTGGTAATTTAACAGCGGGCAGTATTCAGTGGACCTAACCAAGACATTCAACCTTGTTGACCATACAGTTTTACTAGATTGACTATCTGGATTGGGGTGGAAGGTCCTGCCTTGTCTTGGTTCTGGGACTATCTCACTAATAGGCTGCAGTGTGTTGTTAAATGGGATATGTTCATCTTATCAAGAGGTCCAGTGTGGGGTTCTCAGGGCTCCATGCTGGGCCCTCTACTTTCACTGTTTATAGACCCTGTGGTAAAAGTGGTGGAGCACTGTGACCTGTTATTATATGCAGATGATGCAGTTTTATTCACTCATGTTTCTAATGTCACTGATATTAATATATTATTGAGCACTGAATTTAACAATATGCAATCCTGGCTTTCTCAAAACAATCTAGTGTTGAATAAGCTAAAAACCAAGTCCATGATATTTGGCTGAGAATCTAAATTAAAAAAAAAAACATTCTGGTAATTTCACTGTTAGCATGGTGGGGGTGGGGTTGTAGAAGTTGTTAAATCATTTAAATATCTAGGTGTGTACCTAGATCTATCATTAAAATGTAATATACACATAGATACAGTTACTGCCAAGTTACATTCTAAAATTGGTACTCTTTATCAACTTTCTAAATTTCTGACTAAAGATTCCGTAAAACTATTGCACAATATTGTTTGTTACCAGTCCTAAATTATGCTTCTTTAATTACCAATGCCTCATCTTCTTCCTTTATTTCCTGAAAGGAAACTTTGTTATAAAATTGGAAAATGTATATTAATGGCACCTTCCAGACACATCACTGTAATATTTTGACTAGCCTTGAATGGCTATCCATTCAAAATACTTATAAATTTACTATGTCATGTTTTACATTTAAAATATTACATACAGGTGTTCCAACATCACTTCAAGCCCTTTTGGATACATACAGTTCCCTATACAGTTCATGGTCAGCTACTAAGACCCAAATGACCCTTCCATTGGTCAGCACAAACTCAGGAAAAAGGTCCTTCACTTATTGCACTACAACAGTGTGGAACCCTTTACTTGATGAAGTAGTCTTCTTTATCAATCACCACTTTCTCCACTACTGCTTCCATTCATTTAAAAATGATTGCTCTTGTGTAAAATTATGTGTTAACTGTTTATTGTATTTACTGGTTGATTAATGTATTCTATGTCGTTAGTTTGTCTGTTGAACCTACTGACTTCAGGTTGTGCCTGAAAATGGGATCTTGTATCTCAGTGTACCTACCTGCAATTACAAATAAATGAAATTAAATTAAAATGCATAAATGAACAATTTATTTAAAGGGGAGGTAAGGAAAACACAAAGGGACATAAGGAAAAGTGGAAGCAGTGGGAAATTCTTGTACTCTATGCAATAATGTAACAATCCACATTCCTCTAGCAGTCCCGGTTCCACATGTGGGTGCATCTGGCTTGTTTCCCCTCCACAGACCTTTCTTAAGTGCTCTCATTGTGGCAGTGGATACCTCAAAGGGTTGCTGGTAACTAACCAGGGTGATAATGGGTTGACCCACTTGAAGAAGATTAAACAACTTTAAAACAAATTGCAGAAAATGAACAAAGGGTCCCTCTTTGTAATCCACAACATGACTGGTCCGGACGTCCTTGCGGGTTTCTGCCCGGACCTGACAAGAAGATAACATAATCCTGCCCAAGGCTCACCCCCCACCTAAGATTCTATCTAACTACCCCAAAGAAAATCCCCAAAACCCTGACTCTGAGATACAGTTCAGAGTCATCTAACAGATGGTTTGATGTTCTTGCTACACTCAAGTGCTAGACTGGATCTTGATGACACATTACCTTTGGCAGGCAGAGATGTGAGCAGAGGATTCACCCTCACAGGGGCCTTTAACTAGACTTGTTGTGGTCACCTTCTCCTATCAAACCTTTCACCTGCTTTGGCTCTAAGACCTTTTCTGATTTTTCTCCAGAGGACTTTTGTCATAACCTTTGATGTGTGGCTGAGGCAACACATGGTAATTGTCTTCAGACCCCTCCTTCTGGAAGGTCAGGCACCCCTGCCCTGACATTGGATGAGGATAGCAACAATTGCTTTGGCTCTCACTTCTGCTCTGGCTGGAGTTCCCCGCTGTGTCTTCTCTTTTCTCAGGGTTCCTCTGGAACAATAGATCACTTAGGTTCTACTGAGACCAATACCTAAAATTTTGGATCAGATCCCAGCTGGGAGCACTGTGAGAACAGATTACCCTTTTCAACAAAAATTGCCTTCCTCCTCTAGTGTTTCACTAAAACATCCTCCTCCTTTAAAGTTTTTTTTTAGAAGTGCACATCTTTCATTTACTAGACTCTTGGAAACCTGACCGAGGCAGTCTCAGAGGTGCCTGTGAGCTCCACATCTCCTCACAGTTCTGACTGGCCCTAAAGAACAGTTTTCCCTTCCTCTTAGTGCTGAAACTCGATGTCTAATTGGCTGTAGGTGTCAGCCAGTCACAGCACTTCTGTCCCTTTCCATTATGCATAGTGTCCTATAGTTCTTATGAAGCTGCCATCTTCATTTACTAATTTAGAAGTCTTTTTGTGCAGTCTTTCAGCTTTCACTGCTCTACTTCTATGGTTAATAGGAACAGGTTCTAACCCCTGAACCACTAATGCAGATCAGTAGATAATCCAGTTAATAAACTCAACCTGACCCACAAGCAGGCCTTCAGATTTGGGTTGGAGGTAAAACATCAACAGTAGTGCCAAGTGCCTGGAGCAAGAGCTGTGCCATGGGATGCCATGTGCAGCAGCCACAGTTCTTGTATGGTAGAGGTCATACAGCCTATGTGCACCAACTAACATCTGGAACTACAATCTGCATAAGCACATGCAGTGCCACTGTTGCAGGGACATTGTGCCCCCTGCTGAGAGTGTTTTTCTCTGTGTATGGTACTTTTGGTGGGTGGAAAAATAGGGGCCCAGTACACAAGTAACACTATCACCCACCACTGCAACTATGTATGGAGCCCCAGGACTGTTGTCATTCTGATTTCATCTGTTCTCACTGCTTATTTCCCACCAAAATGTATAAACTTTTGCTTGTGACATCAAAGTTGCTTAATTGGAGGCAGACTGAGATGTCCAAAGAAAAATTATGACTTCAAGTAAATAATGAGCAGTGTGAGTAGCTGAACTCTAAGGTGCAGAGACTAAATTTCATGCAAGTAGATGTAATAATAAACAAACTCTGGCCAGATCTGATAGGGTTGCAGCTAAGGGATGTGTGGTCAAAGTACTGAAACTTACCAAAGTTTGAGCCTGCATTCACAAAATTCAACGAGGCTTATAACTTTGTTGTTTTAATGTTTTTACACCAGATTTTCAACATAGCCTTCTTATGACCCCACCTCATGAAGAAGGTCAGAGAAAATTTTCAACTCCTGCCTGAAAGGTGATTTCACACAGGGACCACAAAATCACCTTTTGGGATGTAAAAACATTTTGTCAAGGATTTGAAAATGACAGCTGTCACATTCATGAGGTGCTGTAAACATATGGCTATGCAGTAAATTTGAGTAAAAACATTGAAAATTACCAAAGCTACAAGCCTGTATTCACAATTATTTTAAATATTTTTATACAAATTTTGCAACATAGCCTTCTTATCACTCCACCTCATGAACAAGGACAGAGAAAATGTTCAACTTCTGCCTGAAAGGTGATTTCACACAGGATTGCAAAATCACCTTTTAGGACAGATTTGTCTAATGTCAGAGCAATTGTTCATGAGGAGGGGTCCGAAAAGGACATGTTGAAAATATGGGCCAGAAATATGCAAAAAGCAGTCAAGTTATGCCACTAAGTTCAAAACACCATTAAAATACACTGAACTGCATACCTGTTTCTTCAGTTCATGGTTCAGCTTTGAAGAGTGAAGATGTGTTTATGGTCCAGAGAATTACGGTGTTGGACCCTTGATGGGTAACTAAGGGCTGGGTGGTGTGCAGGATGGTGGGTGCTAAGTCAGAGGGCTGGGTGGGGAGTGTAATGGCCACAAAGACATCAATGAACTTTTTCAGGTTAAAAAAAGACCAAGGAGTTCTGCACTGGGGATTGCCCCCAGTTTCACTGTTACATTTCTGGGGGTGGATGGTGGGGTGGTGGGTGCTGAAAGGGAGGGAGGGTGTGGGAGGCGGAAAATCCTTATCATGACATTTGGAGATTGGGCACCCCAGTGCCACTGTTATGTTTCTGAGGATAGGGTGGTGGGTGCTGAGATGAAGGGTCAGGTGGGGCGAGGAAAATCCATATCATGGCTGGAGATTGGACAACTCCCAGTGTCACTGTTATGTTCTGGGTGTTTGTGTGCTGTGGGTGCTAAGAGGAAGGTCAGTTGGGGGCAAAATATCTACATATAAAAACTTTTGCGGCAGTCATGGCGGAACATGGAACAGTCTGTCATGTCCAAGATGGCCACCAAACTATACTGCACATGCACAAGTATTCATACATGTGCAGTAGAGTTTGGTGGCCATCTTTATGTAGTGAACTATGCTGTGTTCGCTGTGACCACTGATTCAAATAAAATAGTGCAGTGTAGTCCTCCGGATGGCAGTAAACTAGTGCATATGAGAAGACTGCACTGACACAGTGAAGTGCTTCACAGACCATGGAGGTGACTGTGAAATAACTCCTGCATGTTGTTCGGTTGCAGTGTGAGTCCTTTTTTCATTGCAAGAGGTCTGCAGAGCTCTAGCCACTGCAGCCCTAAAAGGGAGGATTAATATGGAAAATATTTTAATTCTAAGTTATATTTTATCTAAATGTTATGCTTCACAGAGTTGTCTTAGTGGCATCAGTTGATCTTGAAGAGAATAACACTTCTCATTAATTTGTAGGCAGTTATTTTACATACATAATCTGAGTATTTTAGCCACCATGCATTTGTATGTGGGAAGTTTCAGTACTTTTGAAAACAGGACTGAAAGTAATATAAAACTGCACAATTTAAACTCAAGTGCCAGTTTGTGGTTTGGGTTGGCACAGTTACAAGGGATTTACTAGTTCATGCTTATAACCTTAAATGGATGTGGAATCTAGTTCTTATACATGCATGACTGTATCAGCATTTGAACCTGTAACTCTCATTGGCAAATACTTTGACAACTAGTGTCATTGTTCCATTTTAGTTTGACAGAGTTTAGAATAATGCATAATTAGAAATGATTTACTTTCCTGTGCTCTGATTATGAAGAATCCAATAATTTATTTAACTAGCTTAGATCAGAGTAATTGTTATGGATAGAAAACTAGTTCCAGACTTAATTTATGCATGTTTCATGACTTGAATATGCTATATGATCACACTTTCTTATAAACTTATAGAAAAATAATGTAAAATTGGTAATGCGCTAGCTTCTAAAACCGCCATGCAGATACGTGTTAAAAAATACTCATCATAATAATTTTAGTATATCTAGTTTATGTCATACCTTTGAAGTAAAACAGAATATATTTCCAGTAAGCGGCTGTGGCTCAAAATGAAAAGGAGATCATCAGTCTGCTAAACCCTCAAGTAATACTTGGAGAAAAGAATTCTTTGAAATAAACCCATAATGGCAATCAAAAATAAAGCAAAGGATAAAATATGTTTTTAGCAGTAAGAAACTAACCAAGTAGTATAGTAAATACAGTAGCTAGATAAAATACTGTAGACTAACTTTATTTCCATATTTATTTCCTATAGCTTCTTTCATGAGCTCAAGCCATTTCACAGGGAAAATAATGGTTACACCATGCTGCAGCGATGGAAAACACACTGGCGTCCCTTACAGCAATGCAACCCCACCGACATCCCCAACATCGATGCATCCTGACAATGATCCACAACATGCCACACTACTGCCACACTCAAGCGCATCAATGAAGGGGCTGTGCTCTCGTGCCCCCTCTTTAAATATCTAACTCCACGTTGCACAGACAGTGGAGTTAGAGCTTACCTCTGTCAATGCAAAGTCCATTGACAAGAAATCACTATTGATGCAAGTTCTTCAACATCAGGGTTTTGCTGCAGGGGGTTAGATGTCGGATGTCAATGTTCGGATAGTATACGAAAATAAATATACCCCAAAAACACACCTGTTTGCTATATTTACTAAGAGCTGTAAACAATCAATGTATTATTTTATTATCCCTCCATCCTCAGGGTGTTTACTATTTGATACTTCTTTATGACACCCACAGCCCAATTTTTCACTGATGTCAGCTACATTCACTAGTCCCATCTTCAAATCCATTCCTCATATTGGTTCAGCAATTGATTTTTCTACATCACTCTGCTTGCTGTTCTCATCACCAGGTATATCCAGGGTGTCAATAACCAATGGATAACCAAGGAGCTGCTATCAAGCATGAAACTCAGGGATAAACTATGCTCTGTCTACAAGGGAAAGGGAAAGGAAATTGTTTAACCAGGAAAGGCACACTAAGCGAAGTTTATTTCTAGAGTAGGACCTGGAATCACAAGGCTCAGCGTCTATAGTATGCAAGTGGGGCTGATATGATTCAAATGCAGGTCTCCAGGTTTGCAGCCCAGTACCCCTTAACCACTGTGATGTACTGCCTACTCTATGCTATACTGCCTCCTACAAGCTTTATTCTTCCCCAGACATGTGGCTGAAATACAAACAGTTCAGAAAACTATGCAAGCATGAGGTTAAGAGATTTGAATGCAATCATCTTCTGTCACAACAGTCTCAGAAGATAGCAACCCACAAAATTCTGTCAGCTGTTAAAGGGAATAGTCAACATGAAGGCCCCATACCCAACCTGTGGGACCTGTCTCAATTTGCACTTTGTGTGCAAAATGTTTACTTACTATTTACTGCCGTATACTAGACTGTATCAGGCTGATTCTGTGATTCCCAAGCTAACATTTGCTGTAAACAGAAATCCCAGAATCCTCCATGCTGATTTCAGAGCTGGGCTGCTACAGTGGGAGATTCATTAGCCTGCTGTGCATGTTAGAGCTGTGAAAAGATCAGATCAGATGTATGCTGGTCCTGCTTTTCAGTCAGAGCTACATACAGTACCCTGTGACTGTATCTAGCCCCAGAAAGACAACCAGACCAGCAACCCAAAACAAAGAGTTTATAAAAATTCTAACGCACTGCAAACTGTTAAATCTCCCAAAGCTGCAGCCCAGTTCTGACATCAGCCAAAGCGGATTCTGGGATTTCTGGTTACAACAAATGTCAGCTTGAAGTCAGCAGATTCTGTCTAATAAAATCAATATACTGCATTAAGTAGTAAGTAAAAAAAATGCACACAAACCACAAACTGAAACCAGCCACACACTTGGGTGTGAGGTTCTTTATTACTACCTATTCCCCTTTAACGTCCCTATTAATCCTGGTAACATGCAAAAGTTATAAATCTCACTCAGAAGAATACCATCCCCACTGACTGAAATATCACTGGGGTTTCAACAAATGTTTACTGACTCATTTAGTTATGTTTCAAAATGCCAGCAAAGGACCTCCATTGAAGCCTCCCTCTGTACAGCAGCACAGTCGCCAACCCAGACAACTTCCTTTTTATTTCAAAGATATATCATCTGAGGAGACTTACAGGCTATTACGTAATCTCCCAACAAAGAGTCAGTAGTGATAGCCTGGACCCTAGATTTCTTAAGCTCACTGCTGATTTCATAGATTGTCTTCTTTTAGTAATTTATAGTTTGTCACTAACCTCCTACAGTATGCCTGCTATCTTTGGAAACAAGCTAAAGTTGTCCCTTTATTTAAGGAAGTAATTCTACCCTTATGTAAAATTTTCCATTTCAATCCTGTCCCCATAAAGCGCACTGCTGAAAAAGTAATATTTTCCCAACTGTGTGACAACATGGAAAGATATAATCTCCTCATCCACAACAACGTTTTAAGTATAAAATCACTCATTCACCAATAATACAAAATATCATGAGATGTATATGCATATTAGGGCTGTGCATGTTCGAATGTTATTTTCTGAATACACAAATTATGTACTATTTATTATTCAGATCCTGAATAACGAATAGTGCACTATTCATCCTAGTCGGAAACACTTTTATGTAGTATGTACAGCATACAAAAAAAAAAAAACAAAACCTCCATCCTCCTCTAGCCTAGATCCAGTTACATACAAAGCCCCCATCCCCCACTCTCAATTAGCACCAAATCCCCCAGCACCATCTTTTGAGAAGTCAGAATTTGTTATTAAAAAACCTACAATGATAGGGCGTCTGCACAGCCTCACCCACCTCCACAGCTGGGCACTGAGTTTCATGACTGTTGTCCCCCCCATAGCTAGCAGCAGCCCTCCACACACCCAAATGTAAATCAAAAAGGCAACTGCACAACCCACCCTCCCTCCATGGCTGGCTGACTTCCTCTAAATGAAGGCACTCATGCATGCTTGCTCGCATAGTAAAACCAGCTGATCATGTGATCCGCTTGTTTTACTATGCAAGTAAATCTATCTGTGAGTGCCTTCCTTTAAGGAAGACAGCCAGCCATGGAAAGGCAAACAATGGGTTGCCCTCCTTCTGAGTCAGGTGCAGGGGCAGACTGCTGCTAGCTACAGGGAGGGGCACAACACTCATGAAAATGGGCAACCAGCTGTGGAGGCAGGTTGCTGGTCACCCATCATTGTAGTTTTCTGATAATTCTGGCTTGTCAAAATGTAGTGCTGAGGCGAGAGAGGGTGAGGATTTGGAGTGCTAGCTGAGGGATGGGATGAGAACTATTGGTATACTGGATCTGGGCTAGGAAGAACATATGGGGGCTGTTGATTTTTTTTTTAGAAGCCGAATACTGAATATCTGGCGAATACCAAATACCTGGGCACCAAATACCAAATACTAGGCGAATATTCGGTAAAGGTATTCACACAGCCCTAATGCAAATTTCCATGAAAATTTAGTCTGGTTCTGTTTTAAGCTGGAGTGTATGGTGCCAAATGACCTCTTCACAATCTGTAAAGGCTGAGAACAGAAGATACAGACATGTGTTTTGTCTTTCTCAGGACATCCCAGTGTGCCTCATCTGTATCTCAATCAGGGAAATGACCAACCAGCCCTTATGTGGTCTTACAGATTTGGGTCATGGTGGGCCCAGACCTGCAAAACCATATAAGGGCTTTGCATTATTGGGGTATGTGATATGTATGATTTTTTATTTCTTTGAGACCTGGCTTTATTGCTGATGCCTTTTCGAGTAACCCTACCTCGGTACTTTTGTGCTAAGGTTATTTGTCTTTTTAGCATAGTTTTAAGAAGAACTGTATTAGCACCACATCCTTAAGCAGATTTATGTATTTATTTATTTAGTTTTTGTTGACTGGGTAAGGTGTGCTAGCCATAGCAATGACTATTTTCAGGCATGACCCGGAGGTTACAGAACTAAACATTGGAAACAACAAAAGTACAATAATTACAGTACATAATTAGACAATTTGAGGAAAAATATGGTATAAGCATGAGAAATAAGCAACAGGAAGGGTAAAATATGATTCAGTGTCAAACTAGGAATATAAGAAGGCAACACAATAATTGAGTTCATAACAGCAACATTCTAGAACATTTTGGGTAGGTTTATACAATGAATGACTGTAAACACTATAATAGTCATACAGGATATATATAGGAGAGTTAGGAACTGATAGGAGTAGGAAGCTAGATAAAAGAGGGTAGGATGGAATAGAGAATTGAGGCAAGGTAAGAGAGTGGATCAAAAGTGAAGCAGTAGGACAATCAAATAATAGGAAGAAAGTGCAGAGCATATTAATTGGGGCCAGTTCTGAGAGAGTGGTTATAGAGGCAGTGTTATGAGAGGGATGGGACTAGGGTAATTCGAAACAAAACACGAACAGGAATCGTTGAGATGTTCATGTAGCAATTTTTGAAGGAGGCATGGGATAAAGCTAAGCATATAGTTAGCGGGATGATGTTCCAGTGTTGAGGGCATGACAGGAAGCACTTGCACCTTTGGAGGAGTTATATCTGGGGATGTGGACAGGGGCATTGTCCACCTAGAGAGACCATAACTGGGTGTCTGGTTATGAAATAGGCCCCAGAGACTTGGATATTTGTGTTCGGATGATATTATCAATGATCAAGCAGTACATATAGAGATCTTAATACAAGAGGAAAGCCATCCCAGTTCAGAATAAAGAAGGCAGTGGTGTTTCATCCGATGAGAGGATGACGCATAGCAGCAGATGTTGTTGTAGGTAACATCCCTTCTGAAAACTTGTTTTACCCACCGAGGCATGCGTTGCAACCCCATAAGTGAGCGACGGCAGGATTTTGCCATGTGCTATGGCAAGCCTAGCTGAAGGGGTGAGCACATAGCTGGAATGGTTGGCAATAGCAAGTTTCATGTTAATCAGTTTGCAAGTCTACTGAATATGAAGATCAAAATTAAGAGCGGATCAAGGGTGATACCCAGATATTTGAACAAGTGTACCACCCTGACAGATGAGCCATTAGCAGTGGAGACATTGAAATTGGTCAGAGCATTTGAGTTTAGCACTGGAACCAAATAGCATGGCTTGGGTCTTGGAAACATTTAAGAAAAGTTTATGGCTAAACAGCCACTGTTGAATTGTTTGAAAGTCATGGGAGAGTCATTGGTTGATGCCAACAATGTTTTTAGCACTGGAGTACAAAACAATATAATCCATAGCAGGAGGCAGTCTGATGGAGGTTAAGGTGATATTGTTTATGAAAATAGTGAACAGCAAGGGACCAGGATAGACCCTCATGACATGCCAATATTTATGGTAGCTGTATCGGATTGAGTAGAGTTATATATAACTAATTGAGACCTATCTGATAAGTAGCTGCTAAACCCGTAATGACATTCGGTGAAAAGCCTAGTGATCCTAGAGTTGTTAAGAGTATGGGGTGGTCGACAAGGCCAAGTGCTTTAGTCATGTCGATAAAAATAGCAAGAAGTAAGAAAGCCTGAGTCCATGGCCTCTGGGGTATCAGGCGTGAATTTGAGTAAAGTAGTGGTGGTACTATAACCTTTGTGGAATCCATGCTGTGCAGTAGTAAGAAGGTCATATTTCTGAAGAAAGTCAATGGTTTGAGTAGCTATGAGCTTCTCAAAATTTTGCTGAGAACAGACAGGATAGCTATGAACCTACAGTTAGCGGGATTTTATGGTCACCTTTTTGAAAACTGGGATGATCCTAGCTATTTTCCAAATGTCCGGAACATGGCTATGACATAGGGAGAGGTGAAAATCTTGGCTAGAGGTGCTGCTATGTGGGCGCAGTGAGTTTTAGGAGCTTAGGTTCAAGATTGTCTGACCCAGCCACAGCGAACTGAGAATGTTGTTAAGCAGTCTAAGTACTTTGTAGACTTGAAGTGGAAATTTGGCCCAGAGATATCAGGTAGGGTGGTCAAGTTTGATTGGGCAGGGAAGGAGAGCTGTAATTGGTGAGGTCAGAAAATTGAGTAACAATGGTTCTAGGATTATTTATTTATTTATTTCAGTTGTTTAACCAGGAGAGACACACTAAGCTGAAAGCATGTTTACAGGTGCAACCTGGGAGCACAGGGAAGTTAAGTGACTTGTTCAGGGTCACACAGTATGCAAGTGGGGCTGTGGGATTTAAACCCAGGTCTTCAGTTTGTAGCTCAGAGCCTTAAACCACTAGCTATACTGCCTTATTACAACAGATACCATTTAGAGACATGTCATTAGGGGTGGGGCCGGTTTGAGCCAAGAAAGCACTTTATATGGGACCAGAATTTTTGAATCCCATAGGATTTAGTTACTAGATCCTTACAGTAGGCACTTTTGGCTCTTTTGAGTTCCTCTAACAGGAATTGCGTGGGGCTCTATAGAAATTTCGTCAGCCGGTTGCCCCATGGTTTTGTAATGGAGCCAGCTTTTGTCTCTCTGGCATAGTTTGGAGTAGATCTGATTTTGCAGCGGGTAGGTCTGTTTTACTTGCCGAGATGCAAGAGGGCAGTGAGTCAGGAAGAGATTTAGAGCACTCTGTGCGTCACTAGATGTAAATGGGACGTCCAATCTATAGAGGCAATGTCCAGTAGGAAGGACTGTGGGTTGAGGTGTGCATAGTTTGGAAGACAATTAAATGAGGCTTGAAGGGGAAGCCTAAACTTACCCATATACAAAGGTGGGGAATGGTCAGTGATGGCATCAGGTAGTACAGTATGCCAGAGAGATAATATTTTCTTGGTGGTTGGTTATTAACCAGTCCAGCAGAGTGCTAGATTAGTTTGTTTAGCAGTTCTAGTGGGGTCACTGATCATCTGGTGCAAGCTGAAACTCTGAAGCCTAGTCAGTAATGTGGGTTGAGAGTTGCCCAACCAATTTAAGTTGAGATCCCCAAGCATAAGAGCCTAATTTCTTCATGAGAGAGAAGTTTGATCAAGCAGCTCATCAGATCCTTTTTAGTCCACTAGAAGGAGGGTTGTAAACACACACAATATGTAGTTTTGGAGCTGAGAGTGAGAAGGACATGTAGCCCTTCACAGTGGGTTGGGGAGACAAGCAGAAGGCAGAGAGATGGAGGTGGTCTTTAAATAGTTAGCTGTACCACCCCTCTTTTGGGAGCACGTCTGTCAAGTCTCAATAGATGGCATGAAGGAAGGGAGCATTGAGAGTCTAGGGTGGAAGGTTTGAGTCAGGTTTCAGTAAGGTAGATGATGTCAGGCTTGTAGAGAGGGATCAAGGGTTCCAGCTCAGTGAAGTTGTGAACAAGGCTCCTGATATTATGGTGCACCACACTAAGACCTCTGGCATTGGTAAGGGACTAGGTATATTGTTAGTCAGTCGAGGGTTAGAATGAACATCTCCTGAGAACAATTGGGCCAGTGCGAGGAGATACAGAGTTTGCATTGCAGGAAGGGCTCAAGTGTACAGGGGCAGTTTTGTAGAGGGCATAGGCAACCAAATGGATCAGGACCTATTTAATAGTAGTGGTGTGGGGTCACATGGAGAGCTGGCAGCTGGAAAAGGTTCTAATATGAGTAGTCACAAGGCAGATAATTACGGATGGCCGAAGGGTTAGGGAGCGAAAGGTAGTGACAGGTGAGCTAAAGCCAAGGAGGCCAAGAAATAGCAGTAACATGTATGGTTTCATCTTTAGCAGATCTAGGTACTAGCTCTCTGCACCGTGGAAGCAGGGGACACTAGGAGGATATGAATGAGAGTGAGGCAGAAGGTGGAGCAGACCTTTGGACTTTTATTGTAGGAGTGTGAAGTTAATAAGACCTATAGTAAGACTTTTAAGGTTGGATGTGGTACAGTGCTATATCCATGCCAGAGACTGAGAAGTGGGACTAGAGTGAAGTGATGGGAAGTAGCAGTCTACTGAGTAAGTAAATAGAGAGCACCCTAAGAGGGCTGTCTACAGAGGTGAAATGTAAGCAGTAGTTATTGAAAAACAGAGTCAAGAAATGTCTGAAGAAGACACAGTTTGTCTTAGATAGGGATTGGAGGTGAGCAAGGACACAGACAGCCAATAGAATGGGAGATCGCAGAGGAGGTGGCGCAATAGTATATTTAAAAGAGGCCTGGGAGGGATGGGAGGGTGGGGAAAAACTATGAAAGATTAGCTAGAGTGAAATAGTCAATGTTAAGTCTATGCAGAAAGGCACTTCAATGTGGCTGTGGCTATGAGACCGGGCTGACCAATTGTAGTCAGCCAGCAAACGCCACACCAATCGGAGGAAAGTTCAGTTGGTGGCAGAACCTAGGGTAGGTTTCAACTCCACAGGACCAGAAGGGCAGCCAAGGACTTGATAGCAGGGGTTGAGCGGTGGCTATGGAAGCGGCCAGATGATCCCACGGATTGAAAAGTGCCACTCAGGCGTGTATCCTGGGGAGAAGAGGAGAAAGCACAAGTAAATATAGGAGTGGAGACATAGATGGGTAGAGGCTGGCGGCAGACTGTCAGCAGGGGGTGGGGGTGTTGCAAACTAACAGAGGCTGAAAACAGCTCAGAGATGGCAGGGTGGGGTTGGAAAGTGAGACAATGGCCGGGAGGAGGCCACGTAGGTGAAATATAGCAGAGATGGGGGTAGGGTTACAAGCTGAGAGAAGGAAATGGAGTCTGGTCATGTAAGTAAAAAGACCTGGGGGAGGGAGCAGAGGCAGGAAAATGGTCAGGGAGCAACAGATCAGGCCAGGATGCCAGCGGAGACCAGAAAAGGTAGAAAAATATGCAGAGATAGGGAGAAAATGAAGGCACACAGTATGGAGTAGCAACAGATAGAAATTAAATAACTCTTAACTATCACAAACTGTAACACATAACGCTGGTATCCTTAGCATGAGACTAACAGTACTGTACAGGCAGAAATATGTAGGCAAACCTTAGCTTTACAATTTAGGCAAAATAAAGCACAGTTAAAGTAAGCATAAACAAAAACTGAGAGGCGTAGCTAGAGTGAAATTGTCAATGTTAAGTCTATTCAGAAGGCATTCCAATTGTCTGAGACTGTGAGACCAGGCTGACCAATGAGTCAGCCAGCAAAATACCCGCCCAGTCAGAGGAAAGTTCAGTTGGCAGCATTACTGGGGTAGGGATCTGACTCACCAGGATCAGCAGGGCAGCCAAGGACTTGATAGTAGGGTCGGGCGGTGGCGTGGGAGGCGGCCAGATGATCTACTACGTGGATTCAAAAGCACTGCTCTGGCGCATATCCCTGCGGTGAGGATCCAACTCACGGGACCAGGAGGGCAGCCGAGAACTTGATGGCAGGGGTGGTGGCGTGGAAGTGGCCAGATGATCCACCACACAGATTCAAAGTGCCGTTCAGGCATGTATCCATGGGGTAGAGATCCGATTCACGGGACTAGGAGGGTGGCTGAGAACTTGGTGGCAGGGTGGGGGCGGCAGCCATGGAAGCAACCAGATGATCCACTGCATGGATTCAAAAGTGCCACTCAGGCAAGTATCCCTGGGGATACAGTTCTATCCTCTGACCAAGGTTGATTGTTGATTCCCCTGGAGCCATATTCTGGAGCTGACAAAAGCGTTCAACCTCTTGACCAAGACATCCTTCTAGCCAACATATTACATCTGGATGGATCTGCATGGTCTATTTATGGTTCAGAAGCTATCTTTCAGAATAATCCATGCTTGTTTTCTTACTCTCTGGTTCCTTTACAAGGCTTGTATAGAGATTCCCCAGGTGACCACTCTGGGTCCCATTTATTTTCCCTATATATTAACACTATACCCATCACATGCCAGATTAGTAACTCTTTATTATATATTGACATGTTTATCATTTATTATAGCTCCATGTCTATGTCAGACATCTCTGTAATTTTGACTACTGACTTTTGTTAAGTTCAAAAGTAGCTACTGAACAAGAAGCCACTATTAAATAGTGCCCTTCTACCAAGTTTCCATATTTAAATATATTTGTGTTCTACTTGAGCCCTCTGAACTTCTCTGACCACATCCCGACCATGTGCAAAACCTTAACCAAAAAGTGGGGTTGCTCACTAGTTAAAAATGCTTCATGACTTTTAAGGTTTTCATAAAACATAAAACTCTAAAAGAAATGAAAATACATTAAAATGTAGGCGAATACATTGACTGTGATAGGTCTTCCTTAACTGATACAGACACGGTGTCCGCTGTGTTCTCAGTGGTATACCTGATCATATTGTACTTGTTGATGACAATGTGAAAATTGTTGTAGTTATTGTCATCAGGAGGAGGAGGAGTTGGGCCACTACTGCTGGGAGTGGTGAGCAGGACTGTGGTGACAGTGCTAATGGAAGTAGTCTGGGGAGATTTTCCACAAAGAGGCATAGGAATGGGGATAGTAATAGATGACACTTGTCAGATATATGAATAATCTAATGAATAGCTACAGTTGGTTCTTGGTAAGCTGAGTTTTAGAAAGACTAAGAATTTAAGATTCTCTGAATCTAGGCATGACATGAAGTCAGCAGAAAGGACAAGCAGGAATACAGTATTCCTAGCATCTTGTGAATATACATTCTTACAGATTTCTTCAAGCTGTCTTTGCTGGTGCACTATAAGTGAACACGACAGTTTCTGTTTGATATAGTCTATGAGTCCAACACGTCTTTATATCCGAATCCGGTAGTTTTGCCATGCCCAACTGCATGTCTAATGCTGTCAAACTTGTATGCAAATTGTGTCAGAAACAACTCTGCCACTTCCATAATGAACAGAACATAGCCCAGCTGAGGAGCTTGTAGCAGGGGACTACAGAGAGCCTTAGAGGTAAAGACTCCTTCCTTCCAGCCTATCTTGTGGAAGGTGTTACCCCATCGACACTGTGGAGTCAACTGCCCCACAGCTCTACATTTATTGCTGCTTACAGGTCACATGACATATCACGTGACCCCTCATTAATTAAGGTCACATGACATATCCGTGACCCTCATTAATTCTAAGTGTCCACTTTTCCATTTGCAGCTTATACTCTCTGACCACTGGGGTTGCTGCTGTACCCCTCCAGCCACCACTCTGTTCCCCTTCTTCATCTCCTCCCTCTTTGTTACTACTGGTTTCTGGCCACTAGGAGTCACAATAGCACCCTCCTAGACCCTGCTTTCCCCACTCTGCATCCCTCCTAATCTCTACTCCTTCCCTTATCTACTACTGTCCACTGTGGGTCAAAAACCCTCTACCACTAAGCCAACAAATCAGGCCATTTACTCCCTCTGTTCCACAGCTCTTAAAGCTTCCTGCTCCATAGTCAGCTAAAAATAGTTTTCTGCTGTCCCTATTGCAGGTCTCAAATCTGTACCCTTGACACCAAAGTCAGCAGCACTACCACTAGGCCAACAAACCTAGATAAATTTCACTTTATTTTTAAAGCTCTTAAAGCTTTTTGGCTCCATTGTCAACTAAAAATACTTTTGATGTTTCACCACAGGTCTCAAACCCTGTACGCTTGACACCAAGGTCAGCAGCTCTACCTCTAGGCCAGCAAGCCAAGATAAATTTCTCTTGGCTTTAAAGCTCTTAAAGCTTTTTGGTTCCATAATCAACTAAAAATACTCAATGCTGTCCCACCAAAGCAACCAATCTCTGTGTGAAGGAAAGAGAAAAGCAGAAGGAAAAAGAGACTGTCATGGTTCTCTAAGAAAGTGGCCTAGGGGTAAAGGAAAAATGGGGCATTCAGGAAGTATAAGGAAATACAGAGGGAGAAGGAGGGAGGTATAGCTAGTAAAACGAGGGAAATCTGAAACAAAGTGCCCACTCAGGCGCTAGCTAGGGATGTCCTGCTGCAACAGAAAAATTAAGCACTAAGTACAAAAACCTGTTGCATAAAATAAACATCCACGTGGAGCAAATGTAAAGATGCTAAAGTGCTTTAATCAAGAAATGGGTGCAAAAAATACAGAGGCACAAGAAAAACCACAAACACTCCCAAGGAGAATTTAACATGTATACAGTTGCTCTCCATGGATGTTTATTTTGCACAGCAGTTTTTTTTTTTTTTACTTAAAACAGAGGGAAGCTGGAAAGGCAGTGAGGAGAGCAAAGGTGCAAACAGAGGAAAGAATACAGAGGGGGTCATTAAAGGGGATAAAAGCTTCAGATGCAAAGTGAGAAGAGGAAAGCAAGTAGAGGAATCAATATGATTAAAAGAGCAGAAGCAAATGCAAAGTCACTGTTAGGTCTTCCAAAACCTCGCTTCTCCTTGAAAGACAGCGCAGTGCAACTGGCAACCCCAAAAGACCTGGAATATCCTAAATAACCTCACTGGAAGGGCATCTACAATGAACAGATCTGCCTGTCCTTGGACGATCGCCATCACCAATCCCCTGGAGGCTGCCCACATTTTCATTCTTGTTTTGCAGACCTCAGCAGGTATAAGCCCAGCCTCCACTATGCCACTAGTCCTTCCCTCCTCTAATAATCACAACTCTTTCTTTTTAGGAATCTCTCCCCTGAGGTTGTGAAACTCATAAAAACTAATGACCCCAGGCCTTCTGTTGGCCCCTGACAACATCGACTACAGGGTACTTAGACTGGTGTGTGAATACTTGGCTATTCTGCTTGCCAATATTTTAAATCACTGTCTTTGCCCTGGAACTATCTCCATCAAATGGAAATCTGCAGTCATCAAACCCCTGCACAATCCGCCCTAAGGACGACGCATTGGCACAGACCTATCTCCTCCTTGCCCTCCAGCTAAGATTTTTGAAAGAATAGTCACAAACAAACCACTGACTTCCTAACTCAATATAACCTTCAAACAGATGCCCAGCATGGTTTCAGGGCTGGCCATAACACGGAGACAACCCTTTTAAAATTCACAACCTTCATCAAAAGAGCCAGTGATGATGGACTTTACACCAGTTCAGTTTTTGTTGATCTAACAAAAGCTTTCCATCTTGTTGATCATGAGGTCCTACTCCACACCCTAGCCCAACTTCATTTCTCCACGTATGTTGTAGACTGGTCCCAGAACTATCTCTCCACTAGGTCCCACAAATAACTATTAATGGCGTCCTCTCTGACTCCTGCCCCATCAAATATGATGTTCCCAAGGGATCCATTCTCGATCCCCTTCTTTTCTCGCTTGTTGTTACCTCTCTTCCGGAAATATGCACCAATACTGAGCTTACACATTATGCAGACGCCATTGCCTTATATTGCAAAGATAGAAACTCTTCCTCCCTTGCTAACAAACTACAGTACGACTTCAAGAGACTCCACTCCTGGTTCTCTTCTAAGGGACTGGTACTAAACTTGAAAAAAAAACAAAGTCATGGTTTTCGCCAGCCCCAGAAAACCACTTACTTTTGATTTCCCACTACATGACAGTGATGGGAACCTAATTGAGAGGGTACAGAAATTTAAATACCTTGGCCTTCTTCTCGACTGCAACCTTAATTTTGAAGTGCATATCAACCTAACCATCGAAAAGCACATCAGAGGCTAGGTATGCTCCACAGGGTTAAACCCTTCCTTAGCAAGGCCTCCAGGGGTGTTTCTTGCACATAGTTCACACAATCACAGGATTTAAGAATGCATGGGATAGACATGAAGGAATTCTGGAGGTCAGGGGTAAGGGGCAACAGACTTCTAGGAAAACATAAACTGAACTTACAAGCTCAAATGGGCAGACTAGGTGGGCCATAGGACCTTATCTGCCAACACTGTCTATGTATCTATGTATCTAGTTTCCTACTGTCACTCTTTGACTATGGTGCTCTTGTCTTTTACCCCACCCATGCCAGAAAAACCTTGGGAAGTTACGTGGCACATATCACAACATCATTCGTTTTGTCACAGGGCTCCCCAGACTTACTCACCACTGTGATCTTTACAATATTTCCACCTGGACCTCTCTTGAGAACCGCCTTGATGGCAAAATTGTCATCTTTTTTCACAAACTCCACCTTGGTATTCTCCCCAACAACATCTCATCTCTATTCCCAAAACATGTCACCCCAGCTCCATGAAAGGGCCTCTTCCTTCTCTTTCTCTGTTCCTCTCTGCCCTTTTCTCACGTAGGCAAACACCCCATCCTTCAAGGGACCCAAACTCACAACTCCCTCCCCAACCTCCTACACTGACCCTTACTGCCTCCTTTAAATACAACTTGAAAGCACCTCTCCCCACCCCTGCTGATGCTCCCTGCCTTAACACTCTCCTCAGTCCCTCTATGTCTCTACATTTCCCACCTCACGCCCTGGTCCCCCAACTGCTCTGTGTGCTTTGTCACCAATTCTCCTGCCCCACCTCCAGATGCACTTCATTCTCTGACTTCTGTCATTCTCTCACACAGTCCCTCTAGTCCTTTCCACTTTACCTTCCCCCATCTTTCCTTGTTTCTATCTAATTTGTGAACTGCAAACCACTTAATCCACTTAAACTCTGTTATAAATGTTAGCCTTTTGTTAATGTTTTTTTTTTGCATCTTGTATTTTGCAATTACTGTATAGATCTTGTTATTGCATCTCCCTTTGTACTCTGTAACACTGCTTGTTGTTCGTTGACTGGACACTTACGAAAATGGGCAATTGTTCTCACATGCCTTTTCAGTATAATAAATAAACTGAAACTGAAAAGGGTGGAAGGGTAAGATTGTGCAGAAGATGACTAAGAAAAAGCTGACATTCTGAACAGGTACTTCTGCTCAGTCTTCACAGTGAAGGGAGTAGCAAGAACAGAAGGGGGGTGGACACAAGTCCATTTTCAGAGGGAAGGGTCCTGAAGTGACTCACAGCTCTGAAGGTGGACAAGGCCATGGGACTGAACAGGGTACTCCCAAAGGGTACTGAAGAACTCAGGGAGGTGCTAGCTCTTCCACTGGCAGCCTTGTTTAACAGCTCACTGGAAACGTGTGGTTCCAGAGAACTAGAGAAGAGCTGATGTGGGTCCTCTACTTAATTGTGGAAGTGGGGAAGAGGCTAACAACTATAGGCTGACCAGTGTTTCTTCAGTGGTGGGGAAACTAATGGAAACCCTTAAAGAGAGAGACTGGTACAGTATCTTAGCACCCATTCCTTTCAGACTGGAGTGGCAATGAATGCTCGAGGCCATGGATTGT
Source organism: Neoceratodus forsteri (assembly GCA_016271365.2). Taxonomy (NCBI): domain Eukaryota; kingdom Metazoa; phylum Chordata; order Ceratodontiformes; family Ceratodontidae; genus Neoceratodus; species Neoceratodus forsteri. The sequence continues at coordinate 786,323,566 of CM028133.1, forward strand.
CTGATCAAGAGATCCAAGCATTGGAGCACTGGAGGTCCCAATCATTCTTGCACTACATGCGACCTCACTTGCAATAATGTTCCTTTGTTTCTCTTGCAGGTCCCCCGGATGGTCCCAGTACATATATGTATGTGGACATTCCTTCATCTATTGCATAGTAAGGCAAGTGGCCAGCCAACCTGGGGGGAGCAACCTGACCATTCCAGTACAGACGGTGAGGAATGTCTGGTTGGGCAGGGAAGGCATGTGCTGGGGGTGTGTGCTTGCTCCGTTGCTGTGAGAGGAGGTTGCAGGCATAGGATCCCAGATATCTTGTTGATCCATTTAGGAGGGGAAGATTTGGGACATCGGATGACTGTGAACCTCCTGCTGGTGATGAGAAGGAAGATTTATGTTTCATTAGAGACTGGTGGCCCCATATGGTTCTCATGTGGTCGCATATTATTCAGAGAGAGAACTGGGTGCATGTGAGGGACCAAGGAGCCTTGAATTCAGCATGCATGAGAGCTAATCATGAGATGAGAGACCTTATGGATTCCATTGGGGGTGCAATAGTGAGACATAGGGACATTTACACCTCCTGCTGGCCCATTTTCGTGGGGTAGGATGGTCAAGTGTGGTATTCAGTTAACAGGGCGACTGAGATTGAGTGACTGCAATAATGGCGACTTAATCTCAGCATCTGTGTTGTGGGCTACCCTGAAAGGGTAGCGACAGGTGAGAAGGAATGTGACTGGAATCACACTGTGGGGGACAGAAGGGGAGGGAAGGCATGTGGGAGGCAGTGCAGTGGAAGGCTGCTGAGCTGTCTGTATGGCATGATGGTGAGAGTGGCTGGCTGTGGTGGGGAGGGTGCAGGATTCGGGTCTGGGGTGGCGCATCAATGATTTGTGGTTGCGCCGTTCAATTTTCTTTACAGTTTCACCCCCAACATGCACCCCTGGAGTTGAGAATCTTTTGTTTGGGAGTGTGGGGCACAGCCTCCCACATAATTAGAATCTTGTTGCTGTGTTGTTTTTGCTATGAGTGTACATTGCTGTTTTTATTTTCGGCGATGTACTCTCACCCTAATGGCGATCATTGTTCAGCGATCGCCATTATCACATAGAACTATCAAGTGCAGGCTGAAGGACTGGACAGGATGCTGCAGGCATTTGGGAGGATCTTGGAAGAAGATCTTGGGTGAGCGGTTTGGGAGGAGCACAGACTGAAGGTATCGGGGAAGTAAGGGAGACAAGGCCAATTTTTCTGAAGGACTTGTTGTCTCCGGTCAACATGAGGTAAGGGGACCGCTAGATTATGATCTGAATGGGGGGGGGTCACGGTCCAACCTCATCAGGTAACATTGCAAGGATAGTGGTGCCAGACAGGTCGGTGGCTGAAGGAGCCTTGGCCATATGACCACCCCACGAGTGACTGGCATGTCTTCCCAGCAGCGCACACTGCTCAGAATGGTGTTAAACAGTAATAAACACATGGCTGTGGCCATTTCCTCCAAGATCTGTGTATGTGTGTGTGTCCTGATTTGGGGAAGGGAGATGTGGGAGGCTACCAGGCAATAGAGAGGCTTTCAAACCATAGCAGCAGCTGGCCATTTTTCTGGGGCTTCTCTCTTCCTGGATCGGGTCATCTTAGAGGGTGCTGCTTCCTGGAGACGGCATAGGGCCTGGCAGTGCCCCAGGAGGAGGTACCAACAGGCTACCTGCAGGAAGGGGGGGCATTGACCTGAGGGAGGAGACGGAGTCAATATATTGGACTGTGGCCCGCAGATTCTCCCTTTCTCTCCTCCGTCCAGCAGATCCCCACCTGCCCACCCTCATAAAAGCAGGGTTGGAGGCCAGGGAGGTAGGGCCCCCTTTGACCTAATGTGGGTGACTGCAGTAGGGGTTGGGGAGTGACTTTTCCCAGTTTCCCTCTTAACATCAGGGTTTTTCTGAGTTTTTTGCCTCCTCCAAAGGGATGTTAAAGTAGGAAGAGAAATATAATGGTAGCAGCAGTTAGGATATAAGTAATACTGGATGATAGAAGGTTCATGGTAACTAAACTGTTGCAGCCATATGAGGAAGCTTGAGAGGAGCACAGACCGAAGTTATCGGGGGAAGTAAGGGAGAATGAGGCCACTTCTCCCAAAGGACTTGTTGTTTCCAGTCAACATGAGGTCAGGGGACCACTAGATTATGACCCGAATGGGGGGGTCACGGTCCAACCTCATCAGGTGATACTGCAAGGATAGCAGTGCCGGATTGGGGGGGGGGGCATAGGAGCCTTGTCCATATGATCTCCCCATGAGAGATTGGCACTTCCTTTCAGCAGGCATGCTGCTCAAAATGGTGTTAAACAATAATAAACACATGTCTGCGGCCATTTCCTCCAAGATCTGTGTGTGTGTGTGTGTGTGTGTGTGTGTGTCTTGATTTGGGGAAGGGAGATGTGGGGGGCTACAAGACAAGGATGATAGACACCTGGAAGAGATTGCCATTGGAAGTGATAGAGGAAAAACATTTGGGGGGCTTGAAGCATGCATGGGATAAACATAAGGATGTATTAGAAAATAGACAAAGATGAAGGAATGTTACCAGAGACCAGTTAGGATCTGCAGAGACAGATTAGGCAGGGAACATCTGGTCATAATGGGTGGTCCAAGCAATTCTTTTCTGATGACACATTTTATGTTTCTGTGTTTCTAATTGCCATTGAAGAACACTCTTCCTAGCAGCATTCTGCAGCATTTTGCAGTAATACTGCAAGGTACTATGTTCTATCATGGCTGGCACCACCAAGGCAGCCCTACCAAAGAAAGAATGAAAGAGAGAAGTACAGAGAAGGGACAGTAATACTCTATTGGTTACAGCACAGGTGCAGTAAGACTGGTGGTGTGTCAGTTAAATTACTATCCACTTTCATTTAGGGATATTTGTAATATTAACACCGTGGAACCCAATAAATTAGAAAAAGACTTACATTAAGCAGGGCTACATAATTCTAAAGTGATTGTGTCAAGCCCTCCACTGTGCTTACCTTGAAAACAGTTGACTCCTTCAGTAGAAATTTGAAAAACATGAAGTGTGGACACAGTTCACATTATATTTCACTTTAGTTCTGTATTTCTTCTCCCTGTTATTTATTATTGAGGTCATATGCATGAAAACTGGGTCTTTGTTCCTTAACCGTTCATCGGCTCCTATATCTTATTCACTGTAAGATGTCACAATACTGGACTCTTCTTGTGACATCATTGGTATTCCCATGGCAACAGACTGTGACATCACAAAGGAGGATTCTGCCCTCAGCTGAGCAATAAGGTGTAGGGGCTGATGAACTCTAAGACCTAACGAGCCTGCTTTTGTGCATTCCTCATTAATAATGTGCTTACTCTCAACCACAGTCTATTGAGGGACTTCCTAAATGTACAATCCTGGATCACTAGTCATAGGCTGTTCTCAATGTTAGCAAGACTCAGGCTATGCTTTCTGGCTCACCTGCCAAACTAAAAATAGTCATGATCTCTTCAAAATTGTAAGTGTGAATAGTACCCTTTGGAAGTGGTAAACTCATTTAAATACTTGGGGTTCTACTCGATGGATCCCTTAACTATGAGATCCATATTACTACTGTGTCAACACTAAGCTAGAGTTAGCTTACAGAACTAGCAGTTCTCACCCTTCCATAGGGTTGGCCATTGTCAGAGAAATTCTTCTCCATCCCTTGCATACAGAACCTCAATCTATGGCAATGCATCTAAAACCTCCCTACACAAATGGGACATAACCTATAATAATATATATTGTTATGCCTCTGCATCCCTAAGTTAAAACATCACTGCCTGCTCTATGCAGACCTTATTGGCCATCTTGTATGGTACACTGGCTCCTTGCTCTTGGGGCCCTTCTGGACGGAATCCTGAGGTCCAGTATGCTTAGCTCTATCACGCTGCACTCACCCACAGACCATCTCCCATGGTCTCCATTCTGCTGATCTTTCATTACTCCACTTTCCCAGATGTAACACTTCCAAGGGATAACACATTTTTCCTACGTGGCCCCAGTTACTGGAACTCGCTACCCCTTGAAATATGCCAGTCACCTAGCCATGCCTAGTTTAAAAAGAGGCATTGCTTTCTGCTTATTGACAGTACATAGTGCAATTGTTTTAAACCACCCTAGATTCCTGACTTCCTATACTATTACTGTCTTGGTGTCCTCCTACGGTACTTATACCTCATAGTTTCTACTTGTTTTACTACCCCATCTCTACCCCACCTCTTACACATCTCTCACCCCTCCTACTTTCTCCCTGCGAGGTCTTACTACCTCAATCCTTCCTATCTACTTGCTCCCTCTTTGGTGTCATATTCTCTATGTTATAGCCAGTTTTGTAGAACAGAGTTGATGCTTAGGTTGATAATCAACTGTTATATGTGCACTTACCTTTGTTGTGCTTTGATACGTGAAATGTCTGTATTGTATCCTGGTTACACCAATTGCTCAAACCGTTATCCATTTTTACTATATCCTTAAATGCTATAGTATTATATGCACTTACTTTCACTTCTGATATGAAGTACATCGGAATGTTTTTCCAGTCACCTCAAATTGCTCAAATTGTTATCCATTTTTTTTTCTTTTTCACCCCTTGTGCCTCACGACTCACCACTCCTTCAGGCTGCCTAGATCCTTCACCCTCTCCACCTGTCCTGTCCTGAGCCCTCCAACTTCACTTTACAGACGCTCCTTGGGTAACCTGGACGTAACCCTTCACTGGGCTGGTCCCCCTCCTCTGAGGGGGAAGGCACCAGGGGGGCAACCAGCACATACTTGGCCCCAGAGTGCTGCTGAAGTGGAGGGACTCTTTCAGGGCATCGGCAGTAATGGAGGACGGTGGCCGATCATCTGGTCAGTTGTGAGGTGGATTTCCTTCGCTTTTCACGCTTTGCTCTGGCGCTTCTCTGCAGTGCTCCTGGTCTCCACCAGAGGTTGCTGTAAAAGCTTGACGCCAACCCACCACCTGCCCCAGGAGAGAAGAGCAGTCCCTATGGATGCTCAATCCTCTCCTTCCCCTGCCAGCCTCCAGCATCCCAAGTCCATTCCCAAACCTGGGTCACTGACGTGGCGCAAGGTGTGGCGTCCAGTGTTATCCATTTTAATTGTATCCCTAATATGTTATACTCCTATATTGTACTCTATCATCACTATTTTCCTGTTGATGTAACCTCCCAGGTTGTGCCTGAAAATAATCACTTTTGTGTTTAGTGCACTTATCTGGTTATCAAAAACGAAATAAATAAAAATAAAAATTGAGGTGGAGAATAAATCTCAATCCTCTTTTCCACTCCTTCTGTCATTTCACCCTCGATTGCCCCCCCTCAACCCATCACTGTGACCTTTACTGGTTTTTAGACCTCCCTTCCCTCCATGATCAGAGACTGTTACATTGTGTTAGGACCACAGTGAAATTTTGGGCTGAGACCCTCCCCTTTACCTTTGCAGCAGCCCTAGCAGCCTCCCACCAGCGCTTATCTCACTCAGGAACATTGATTCCGGCTACTCCATGTCTCGTGACATGTCCACCACCTCTGGCCAGGCTGCATTTAAATACTGTATGCCAAAGATTTGGAACTCCTTGCCGGTCATCATTAGACACACCTCCATTGCACTACATCTCAACTCCCTCCTCAAGATGCACTTCTCCTCTACTTGCTCGTGCAACTAGCACTGATAAGGTCCTAGCATCATGCCTGTTCTACTGCGCAGCTCTCTTCTTACTTGATGTTCACAGACCCTATCGCTGCCACTACACAATGTTGCTTTCTTATAGCCCAGGCAGACATATATACTGCCATGCATTCAGGCCCTTTAGGTAGTAGCTAGAGGTCTACTTTTGGTCCTACGGAATCTCCGATACTAGTGCATTATTGTTCTTGCTCCTCAAAGCTATCAAAATGTAGGTGTACATATTCTAAATTTTACTCCATTATATATATATATATATATATATATCTTTTCCTCTTTTACTAGCTGTACAGTTGTTGTTTTTGCTATTGTATTTCTGTAATTCTATTTTGTATTTCTGTAGTTTTTCTCCCTATCCTCTCCTCCCCAAGGGCGCATCTGGAATCAAGCTGTACTCTGCTCAGTATGCCTACCTGGTAAAACGCTTAAATAAATAAATAAAAATCTATAAAAGATATGTAAAATGTAAACTGAATGGTCTAAATATTCTATTTTCCAAGGGTTTCTCAGAGGAGTCAACAGCAATTTAACACACTCATATTACAGAGAACAAGTGTATGAGTTTTACCTCCAAATGTTCCTTCTCCACTTATTAATAAAGCTGGATCATGTGTGGGTTCATCTTCTAAGGATTGTTTTGCATTACTCAATGTCCTGAATATGGTTCCCAGAGATGACACAGTCGCTGATTTGCCAGAAGAGACTACCCCATCATCCAGTGTTGCCAATATATATGATGTGCTTTCAGTGTTATTACTTTCGTTTTAACTGCAGTAGGAGGTGTGCCGGATATCAGGGGTTCACAAGAATTTGTTTTTCTGTCTGCAAAATAAGAGAAATGAATGGAGGATTAGCAAAATCACATGTTATCCCAATGATCAATGTTAAGAGGTAATGTGTATTCTTCCACATACTTTTATTGCTGCAATGGAAAGCGAACATTTTTCAATGCCAAATATTTGCTTGCTTGTATCTGGCAGTTGCGGCTGATGGCACAATTACTTCTGATCCCAGGGAGGCAGTGAGTTCAGGAGATGAGAGTGGCCAGTTGTGGCAGACGGGACATTCAAACACCATGAAGTCTTGCTATATTATGACAATTAGCAGCAGTTAGCCACAGCACTTGAACTGCCCCGGAGAGGAAGGAGTTAACTCCAGGCTGACTGGAGTTCCAAGCGTGAGCGCTTTGCTGAAAGCTCTATCTGGCTAGTTTCAAACTGAAACTGTCAGATTCTTTACTCGCTTCACTGAACAGTCGCTCAGAGATCTGCTCCTTCAGCTCGGGTTCATTTCTCGGTTCAAATGAGTGTTTTCGGTTCATTTTAACCGGCAATAAGTATTTATTTTACCGCATTTCGGTTCAAAAACCGTAAGTACAGGATTTTAAAGTCTGTGTGGAAATTAATTATCGGTTCGGTTTTGAACCGATCGGTTTGCTAAAAAAAAAAAACAATTTTAAATAATAGCTTGGGCTTTTAGAGAGCGGTTCCCAGTTCTTATCGGCTCTAAAAAAACCTCTCTCTTAAATTGGGTTTTTTCAAATAACCCTGACACGGTTAGGAACCGATAAGGGTGTCTTGCCTGGCACTGCCATAAAAAGGGCAAGTTTTTGGATAGGCTGGCATTATGTCTGAGAAACCCAAAAGAAAAACCGGGCCCACTGGGTTTCAACACTGTGATGTTTGTGGGGAAGCCTTTGCCAAGGCTGACCCACACACCACATGTGTTTATTGTCTGGGGGCTGACCACCTCCTGTCAGACTGCCAGGTGTGTAAGAATTTCCCTGCAGCCACCCTGGAGAAAAGATTGGGCGGCTCAGGGGAGCGAGAGGCCAAAAATCCGCTGACCCGGATGGCCAGCCGGTCCAGCACCCACTGGACCAGAGGAGTGCCCTGACCAGGGTGATCCTCGGGCAAAGGAAGGCTGGTTCTGAGGAACCAGTCCCAGTAAAAAAATCTAAGAAATCAGCAGGTCTGGAGTGCAAGATTGCCTCTCCAACTGCTGCAGAGATAGCTAAAGCCATACAGATTGTCCAGTCACTGTGTCAGGGACCGGCCGAACCACCAACAGCTGGCAAAAGGTTGGTTCGTTCGGTTCCAGTGGTTCAAGAGTATGTTGTTGAGGAATTTTATGAACCACAGGAGGGGGAGGAAGATTTTGATCATTATGTATGTGGCTGGGAGGGTCTGGACATGCCCATTGAACCGGACATTTCTCCAGACAGACCATTAGAATCTCCCCCTATGCTGTCTGAGTCCCCTTCTCATTTTATGTTTTACAAAAAGGTTGCAGAAACCCTCCAGCTTCCCTTGGAAGAGGCTGTGGATGAGCAAGAGGAGCCTGATTATGTTGAGATGATGGATATCCCAGAGTCTAGGAGGTTGTCTATTCCTTTGCATAAGTCATTTAGGAAGCAAACAACAACAATTTTAAAAAATCCTCATTCTGTCCCTCCTGTAGATAAAAAAATGGACAGAAGGTATACTTTATCAGACCCTGATACAGACTTCCTCACTGAGCAGTGTAGTCATGTAGGTGTGGTACAAGCTGGATTCCACAAGGATTCCAGGAAGATTGATGCCATGGCGAAAAAAACAGTATATGGCAGCTTCTTTGGGACTCAGGCAGGCAAATTATATGGCTTATGTGGCTAGATATCAGAAATCTAGATGGGATACAGTGTTGCAGTTAGCCAAGCAGGCCCATGGCCAGCTGGCTAGTGAATTGGAACAGGTGGCTGCTGATGGCATTGAAGCCTCTAAAGTTCAATTTCATACTGCTGTAGACGTTAATGATGTTTCCTCTAGGGTCATGGCCACTTCTGTAGCTTTCCGTAGGTTGGCATGGCTCAGGTGCACTAATCTGTCACAGGATACTCAGTCAAAGGCTATGGATTTTCCTGTGGTGGGAAATTCTCTGTTTGGAGAGCAAACGGAAAATTATATGAAAAAGATGGATGAATACAGAACTACCTACAAAAGTGCCCAGGCCAAGGAGCGGCATGCCACTCCACAGATGCACACTCCCAGAGGTAGGGGCAGGACTTTCCACAGGCATTTTTTATCAATCCCAAGCCTCCTCTGCTTTTGCACAGAGGGTTTTTTTTTCAGAGGCAGAGGTAGGCGGGGCGCAGATAAACCATCCCCCCACCCCTCAGCCTAAGGCTACTGCCAAGCAGGCACCCTGATGGGGTGCCTAGGGCCGATTCTCCTGTACCAGTTGGAGGCAGGTTGGCTTATTTCAGCCAGAACTGGGTGTCCCTAACTTTGGACAAATGGGTTCTGGAGGTAGTAAGCCAGGGTCTGGTTCTCAGCTTCAAACAGTTTCCAAAGATGAGAACCAGACATTTTTCACCTGCAAGCCCTTTAGAGGGCCTTGCTTTGGAAGCAGAGGTCTCTTCCCTCCTAGACTGCAAAGCAGTGGAAGGGGTTCCTCCTTGTCTCCAGGGCAAGGGGCTGTACTCCAGATACTTTCTTACCCCAAAAAAGACAGGAGAATGGCGGCCCATTCTAGACTTAAGGTACCTGAACAAGCATCTTTTGAAACCAAAGTTCAAAATGTTAACTCTGGCAATGATTTTGCCCTCCCTCAGGCCAGGGGACTGGCTAGCCTCCCTGGACCTCAAGGATGCCTATTTTCATGTCCTGATCAGGCCTTCTCACCGAAAATACCTCAGGTTCGAACTGCCCTCAGGTCACTACCAGTTCAGAGCAATGCCCTTCGGTCTTACCTCTGCTCCAAGGGTATTCACAAAATGTCTAGCTGTGGTAGTGGCCATTTAAGAAGGCAAGGGGTTGCTGTGTTTCCCTACCTGGATGACTGGCTCATTGTGGGTCAGTCCCCAGATCAGGTAAAATCCCACTTGCAAGTCACCCAGCAGCTTCTCACTTCCCTGGGATTCCTGCTGAATTTACAAAGTCAGTTCTAGAACCAGTTCAGGTACTAACTTTCATAGGTGCGAATTGGACACAAAGTTGGCCAGGCATTTTCCCCTCGGAAAGGGTAGAAGCTGATTGCCCTGGCATCCTCTTTCACCCTGCGGGTCTCTCGACCAGCAAGGCACTTTCTGCAACTTCTAGGGCACATGGCTGCCTCCACAGCTGTAGTGCAAGGGGCAAGATTCCAGATGAGAGACATTCAGTTTCATTTGAGGGCCTATTGGTCCCAAAGGAGGGACCCCCTTACCAAACTGGTCCCAGTGACTCCAACTCTGATTCTAGCTCTTCAGTGGTGGCAGGATCAGAGCAATCTAAGACAAGGGGTCCCCTTCATTCCCATTTCTCATTCCCTCACCCTCACCACGGATGCCTCCTTGCTGGGGTGGGGCGCGCACTTAGGCGACCTTTCCACTCAGGGGGTGTGGTCCCCCCAGGAATCTCTGCTCCACATCAACCTATTGGAACTCAGAGCTGTCTTTTTAGCTCTTCAGGTTTTCTCAGCATCTGTCCAGAACAAAGTAGTTCAGGTCAGGACAGACAATACCACAACAATGTGGTACATCAACAAGTAGGGGCACTCGGTCATCAGCCTTGTGCACCAAAGCAATGAAGTTGTGGTCTCTGGCTTACTCCCTGAACACCCTAGTAGCAGTTCACCTTCCAGGGAAGGACAATGTCCTAGCGGATGCCCTCAGCAGGATTTCTCAGGGTCATCACGAATGGTCTTTGAATCCCCTAGTGCTGGGGTCAGTCTTTGCCAGATGGGGCACTCCTCAGATAGATCTTTTCACAGCCCCAGACAACCACCAACTTCCTCTGTTCTGTTGCAGGCCTCCAGTAATGGGCTCAGTCCCCCTGGATGCCTTTCTGTTGGATTGGGAAGGGAAGTTCCTGTATGCCTTTCCCCCTTTCCCCCTTCTCTTCAGGGTGTTAGTAAAAATCAGATCCCAGCCCTGCAAAGTGATTCTGATTGCACCAGACTGGGCCAGGCAACCCTGGTACCCACTGCTTCTGTCCTGACAGTCCATCCTCCCTGGACCTTCCCAGGGTCCACAACCTGCTGACTTGTGCCCAGGGAGAGTTTGGTATCCGGACCTCAAATCCCTCCACCTCAAGGCTTGGCTCTTGAGGAGTTAGAGATTGCTGATTTACACCTTTCTCAAGGTGTCCTTGATATTTTAAAGGCCTCTAGGAAGCCTTCCACTAGGGCCACTTATAATTCCAAATGGAAGAGGTTCTCCATCTGGTGTTCTGGGAAGCAAATTGTCCCAGAATCTGCTGATTTGCCCATTTTGCTGGACTACTTGGTCCATCTTAATTCCTTAGGCCTCAGGCCAGCTACCTTAAAGACTCATCTGGCAGCTGTCTCTGCTTTTATATCAGCAGGAAAGCCTGCCTCCCTTTCTTCTCACCCTGTGTTTTCCAAGTTTTTTAAGGGGTTACTTCACACTAACCCTCCCTTTCGGGACCCAGCCCTTGCCTGGGACCTTAATGTTTGCATTGCTCAGTTAATGCAACCCCCCTTTGAACCTCTGTCTTCAGCAGACCTTAAGTTCCTAACTTGGAAAACTGTTTTCCTAGTGGCCATCACTTCTGCCAGACGCATAAGTGAGTTACAAGCCCTGTCAGTGGAAAAGGATTTATTTCTTTTCACAGAGATAAGGTAGTCCTCAGGACTAACAGAAAGTTTTTACCTAAAGTGGTTTCAGATTTCCATCTTAACCAATCCATCTCCCTTCCAGTATTTTTCACTGAGCATTCTTCCTCGGGTGAGAGGAGATTGCACAGTTTGGACGTCAAAAGAGCTTTAAGCTACTATTTGGAGCCACCAAGAGTCACAGGTTCAATCCTCCAACTCTTCCTTACCTATGGCGAGGTTGGCAAGGAAACCTGCCACTAAAGAGGACAATTGCCAGGTGGATTGTCTCTTGTATCCAATTTTGCTACCAAAACTAGGCAGAGAACCCCCTCAGGACTGAGGCCCATTCCACCGAGGTACAGCTGCATCTCTAGCAGCTGCTAGAGATATTCCCATTCTGGAAATCTGTCAAGCTGCTACCTGGAAAACAGTTCACACCTTTACCAAGCATTACTCCCTGGATGTCCAGTCCAGGAGAGATGTTCAGTTTAGCACAGCTGTGCTTCAGAGCCTATTTCCTAAGTAGGTTCTGGCCCTCCTCCATGGAGGTACTGCTGTGTAATCTGCTAATTGTCATAATATAGCAAGACTTCATGGTGTCTGAAGAAAAAATTACTCACCTTAGTAATTGCTTTTCTTCTCATGGAGTCTTGCTATATTATGATCACCCCCCCAACCTGCCCCTCTCAGAACTTCTACTTGGGTAAGGGGTTGGCAAATTAGTGCAAGCACTGTGTCATGCCATTATAGCTCTTTTCCCTTTTCCCTTTCTTTAGGATTAGGAAAACTAGGTATTTCTGTTTTTGGTTGTATGTTTGCCCCCTCCTGGACTTCTGTCTTTTGGGGGGAGGGGCCTAATAGTGCTTGTTAGGGTGATATTGTTGTTGTTGTTTTTTGTTATTGTTATTCTACTAGTAGGTAGCCATTTGCTAGTGTAGGTTTTTCCACACAGACTTTTGCTTAGTGTTGGCTCGTAAAGATCTGACAGTTTCAGTTTGAAACTAGCCAGATAGAGCTTTCAGCAAAGCGCTCGCGCTTGGAACTCCAGTCAGCCTGGAGTTAACTCCTTCCTCTCCGGGGCAGTTCAAGTGCTGTGGCTAACTGCTGCTAATTGTCATAATATAGCAAGACTCCATGAGAAGAAAAGCAATTACTAAGGTGAGTAATTTTTTCTTGTCTCCCAACCACAGGGTGGACAGCGGGGTTGGGAGCGGAGGAGAGTTTATGATTGCAGCTGATATGACAGCTGCTCCCAGCAGTGGGATCAGGAGAGGAGAGCTGCCAGAGTAAAACAAAAAGGAAAAAAACAAACAAAAACTTTCACCTTCCGAATTTCATTCTGCTCCTGACAGAACTTCACAGAATTTGATAGAATTTTCAAAACTCGGTGGATTTGGGGCAGAAGCAGAATTAGAAAATTCAGCACATGTCCACTCTCCATGCTTAATCTCTCTGTTACCATTCTCTGTATACAATATCTATCTGTGCTGTTTGAATCTCCTGATCACCTAATGGCGATAACATTCTCTCCTCTCCTGCACTGTAAAGCACTTTGGGATGCAGGATGTAAGAAAGATTGCATAAGTAAATAAAATCAAATGCCTTCCTACTTCATCTCCAGAGAGCAAGTACACTTTCAGTACACAGTATAAGCTTTAACATTTTGTCCAGTCTAAGCAGTGCTACTTATTTCCAGGTGTGCCCTGGGGGTGGGTTCAATGGACCTGTTTTCATCTGCCAGTCAGGTGACAGTTTTGAAAAGGCAGACGGCTGTGTTTTCTTGATATGGTGGAGACTATTTGTAGTGGAAACAAAAAGAAAGAAATAAAAGGAACCAACGTGTAGACTCTGTGCAGCTGAGCAGGGTTTCCACAGAAGTGAGAGTCGGAGTGAGTCAGATACTCAGATGCTTTCTCTTTCAGTACACTGAGGGAGCAGCTTGGAACAATGTACAAGTACAGATAAGGCAGGCTGAGAGAAAAATTTAAATGGAGCTTTCATAGTGCTGTCACTCATTGCTGAGTAAGCAGAATACCGCTTGCAGTGATAAGGACAAAATAAGAAGGGGTTTGTACCAAGAGTGTGTCTTTGCAAGTCAAACACTTTCAGTTTCAGCACATCAATGGAGAGCATGTAGCGCAGGTGCCAGTACCAATAAAGACTTGCTGAAGTCACATTTTAGAAGGGGTTTTCACAATGCTTACATTCGTTTCTGCAAAAAGATCACTTGTTGCATTGATTAGAAAAAATAAGAAGTGAAAGTGTCTGACTCACTCAGACACAATCTCAATACAAAGCCCTTCTTATTTTGTTCTGATCACTGCAACCGGTTTTCTACTTACTCCCAAACGAATGACAGCACTACGAAACCCTCATTGTTAATGTTTGTATCAGCATGACTGATTTGTACTTGTACCTCACTGTAGACTGCTCCCTCAGTACATTGAAAGAGAAAGCATCTGAGTATCTGACTTGCTCAGATTCTAACTTCCTCGAAAACACTGCACTGTTGTAAACAAAATCCACATTTTGGTTCCTTTCATTTCTTCTTGTTTCCACTACAAATACCCTCTGCCATATTGGAAACCACGGCTGTCTACCTATTCAAAACTGGTGCCTGACTAGCAGATGTACTGGCGCTCAGTGAATAACAGCAATGGATGTCCTCCTTTCATTGATGACAACTGATTCATTCAAGCTTGATCTGTGCATCCTATCTTGGTGCGTATTGGGGTTAAGTGAAAGCCTTTGAAACAGAGAAACAAAACAACTAATTATGAGACCCTGAAGAAAAATGGTGCAGGAACATCAACAACTGCTTAAAGCGTGCCATGTTTAATAACTTGAACCTGCCTGCTAATAAAAGAAGCACCGTTTACTTGTCCTTTAAACAAGGGCCTGTCACCGATCAGTGCCATGTTCAGTAGAAAGTTTATCAGAGCAGTCAGTCCCTGTCAGCGTTCAGCTGTTCTGTGAATGATGCTGACTTGCACTTCAATGAAAGCACCACCCACGGAGACCAGCTGATCGTGCATCTGACTTGTGAATGAACACATTCTACCTGTCATCAGAAGATAAAAAGGCAGCACAGTGAGCATTTGCATGCAGCCTGAGTCTGTTTTCTTGATCTGATGTCACACAGACGTGGACTTGCAGTGCGTCTCGAGAGAAGTGATTAATTTTTCTTTCTGTCCAATTAGACAGTGTGTTTATCTTTAGGTAACTAGTGGCTATGGTACAGAGAATACAAAAACAAATGAACAGTCAGCATTATTTGGAAAAATTGTGGTGGGCAAACAGCTGAGCCAGCATGGTGGAGCAGGGCTCCCAGATCTACTAGGATTCCTGAGTTTTACAGGAATTTGGAGCCATCTAAAGGGAAATTGTTTCCACAGACTTCCATTGGCTATATGGGAAAATATTCAATTAAATGTGCATAGTAAACAGTGTAATCTACAGGAAAACACAGGAAAATTGCCCTTGAATTACAGGAAAAATGCAAAGTCAGTCTGGAAGCACTAATGATGGCAGGTGTTCTCTGCTTGCTGGGTAGGTATAGGAGTGGCTTGCTCTTTTTGAACTACAAGAAGTTTCCACCCAGCAAGCAAAAACAACATCACAATCAGCCTGGCTGACCATTGACTGTCAATGTCAAGCCCATTGCAGCCAACACTGCATTGGATTCAACGGTGACACACCTCTCAAATTCCATTATTGTAACAAAATGTCTGCTGCACATGTCCTGTTCTGATGGCGCTGTGAGTGGTAGTGGGGTGGAGTCAGAATGCCTCCTTGCTAAAAATTAAAACAATCCCTTGTATTAGTCACTACTGCAGAGGGTGAGTGTTATAAATCACTTGCAAGAATACCATTTGCAAAACCTATGATAAAGCAGAAGTGTTGTGACTACTGTAGTTCTATGAAACTGGCAACATGCAGCAGAACAACTGTGGCTCTAAATGGTCCACAGTTTGCACTAATGAAATCCAGTATTATGAAACTCTTTAATGTCTAATCCAACCCCTTACCATAAACACTGGTACTGCATTTATTACATGATGACTGCTATTTTGTACTCTAAAACATATTTATGTGGTCAGCAAGGTTAAGCATTGCTGACATGTACTGCTTTGCTAGAATGCACAGTCATGTGATCACATTTTATGATTAACATTGTTTTGTTCTTATAATAACTTAATGGGGCTTTTGAAGGCTGTAAGTTAAAGGCACAGTACTCACCCCTAAACCTCATGCTTGAGTATCTTATATTTACTTATTTTATTTCAAATAGTTTTACCAGGTATGAAATACACAGAACAAGCATTTGCATTTAAAGATGTGACCTAAGGAATTGATGGGAGAGAAAGAGGAGGCACAATCTGCAGAGGGTTAGGAAAATTTATATCAAATCATTGGAAGAGGGCAAACAAAATAATACTGAGTCAAAGGTAAACAGAGTAATATAGGCAGCAACATGAGAAGCAGCAAAACAAGTGCAGTCATGAATACAATGCTGTTTAATCAGTGATTTGGAGATGCAAATGTTGGAGGACCAGGTAATGGACAGGGCAAACTATTCCAGAGCTTGGGTAGTCAAAAACAAATGTCAGCTTCCCTAGTCCATAATACATACCACTCTGAGGCCCTATTAACTTTAAAAAATAGGACATGACAAAGGGACAGTTAATCTAACTATAGAGGAGCCTACAGACAAATGCCATAGGTGAGTGTCTTACACTTGAAGGTGTAGATTAAAAAACACAACATAACCCAACCCAACCCAACCAACCTTGAGTCCCTTAATTTATCACACAAATGCACACTTTACGTATGCAAAGTTGTCAGGTTCTTTAGTGTTGTTAGTTTGGTTGAGTTCTGCATAGAACTGAGGTGTCAGTAATCCAGGTATCAGAGAGATAAAATTGTAACATTTTGCCTGCACAGAATGTGCAATGTTAGAGTCATTTTTGACCCTAACTCCCCATTTCCTTACATTTTGTGGTTTGCCCATGACCAACATTATCTTAATGTAGTAGTTTTTTAACAGAATTTCCTTACTTTTTAAGAAGGAAATTTAATAACAGTATTAGCCCAATAATAGAATTCCAATTCACAACATTTTCTTCCTGCTGCTAAATAATTTTACCTCACAACTCAGATAACATCTACGCATGCGGCACCTTAACCATCAACCCCAACACTTATCAATCACAATGAGAAAAATACACTTTTTCAAAGTAGCATGTATCAAAAAAGCAAAACAACCCACAAACCTCATATCACCCAATGAAATCCTCCCTCTCTCCCCTTGTACACCAGTATATAAACAATCAACATTAAAAACTTGTTCAGTTTTCTCTATATGAGAAAAATTGATACAAGTACCTATCACCATGCCAGCTCATTCACAGACACTACAACTCTACTGTGCATGGGTTACTATAATAATTTCTTCCAGTACTCTACTTTTCTACTACTGCAATGAAGGACATAGGTAAGCCCATAACCAGACTTCAAAACTTGCACAAAACCACCTTAGTACCATTGTTCATTTCTTATGATAGTACCATTAGGTCTTGCAAATCTATTGTTGGGATCTTATCATATTATCATTAGTCTTATTACACTTTTGTAGCCAAAGACTTGGTCAGATATTTCCTGGTATTTTCTTATATGTTTGAAGAAATTCTCTCTGGTGGCCTTTTAGTGGTACTGTACGGCAGGCAGGGCATTTCTTTAGAGATACCATAGAAATTCCAGAAAATATCTAGCCATGTCTTTGGCTGCATCTGTACTATCATTACTTTTCACACTTCTTGTGTGTCAATATAGTATCATTACTTCTTGTGCATTTCTTTATGCTATCTTTATTTTCTTAAATCTCATTGTACTATCATTAATATTGTTATTTCTCACTCTTCTAATTATACTATTGCCATCTGCCATACATCTCATTATGCTATTGTTACTATCATTAGTTCTTATAAATCACATTATGCCATCATTACTTCTTGCACTTTTGTTATAGTACTGTTATGAGATATCAATAGAATTGTAAAGAAAACACTTTTCCTGCTGCTTTATAATTTAACCCCATGACCCAGAGGCTACAAGTTTTCTATGCATGTGGCACCTTAGCTGTCAGTCCTATTACTTACTTATAACAAACAAGAAAAAAAAGACTTTATCAAAGTAGCACATATTAAAAACAAAACAACTAAGAAGCCTCACACCACTCTAGGAAATCCTTCATCCCAAAACTACACCAGCATACACACAAGAAAAATATCAACATTTAAAATTCATCCATTTTTTTTCTTTACATGAGAGCAAATTTGGTAGTTATTGCCATACCATGCAGTATTTAACTCTAAGCCCTGATGCTTACTGATCACTTTTCACTACATCAACTAGGTATGCATTTTGTACTGTGCATTTGATCTATCTGTATGTATATATATTATTTTTTTAGATTCTACAAGTGTCCACAGTTCAAAAAGGAGCCATGATCACATACATTATGTGAAAAAAATTCCTATGGACAACAGAAAAAAGCAACAAAAATATTTTGATGAACACTTTAAGATTTTTTTCTTTGTGTATGTAATGCTACTTACAACAGTTTTGTTTACAAATGTAATTATTAATCGTAGTCACTAGATGGTGATCACAACAATGTTTTTGTTTCAAGCTAGGCATTTGTATGAATGAAATGCTAGATTTAGTTACATGAGGGTTTAATTAAGAATATGCACCATGATTGGCCAAATACATTTTTTGGATTGTATTGTTTGTATAAATTGAGGACTGTTGCACTAATTGATATCTCTGATGAAACACCGAAGAGTGTGAAACGTAAGCTACTCCTTTGGCAATTTACAACAACTTGGGGCTGAGGCTGCATTAAAACGTTGATGAACTATTTGCAGTGTATGTGTTCATTTTTGGAAGGGGTGAGTGCCCAAAAACCTGCAGGACTTATAATTTTTTTACACTGTTTATCCTCCTTCTTGTCCAAGAGTGTCTGCATCCAAACCTGTGACAGCCACCCACCCAGCCCTGACAACACTGTCTCTGGCTGGCAGAGGGGGAGGCATTTATCCCCACAAAGCTAATAAAGTAGCAATGGAACAAGCAGGGTGACACGGCTGAAGCAAGTGTAGAGTCCTTCATTGTAGAGCATCCAGGAGAAATTTTTCCTGCTGTTACATCTCAAGGGTGCTGGCATAGGTTTTGTGCATGCACATGTTGTTCTGTGCCAATGCAGAGCTTTGCAAGATAACGCTCCTATGGTACTGCAGGCATTCAGATGCACCACCACCGAAAGTCATGTAGGTGGTGGTACTGCAGTGAAGCCTGTCTACCCCCCCATAGAAGGAAATCATCTGCTGGTATGCCTAATTTTTCTACAGCCAGCCTCATGTATGGTCTGAGTTCAGGGTACAAACCTGGCATGCCAGCGATATATGGGCAGTGCTGCTGTGTTTATGGGCTGGCTTTGGAGAATATTTTCTGATTGGACTGGGACTCATGTGCTGTCTGTTTCTCCTTCACTTGTTTTTCCCCTATGATTCTGCACTTACTTCCCGAGTCTCTCTGTAGTTATCTTTTTTCACGTGTTTCTGGTAATGCACTCCTCAAATATGCCTCTTTTTTTCTCCCTCATTACCTTAAATAATTCAGTTACCATCCACAATGGCTTGCATCTTTTATTGTTTTTCTTTCACTCGTGAGGTTTACATTCTTGCATTAAGCAGTCCATATGTTTAAAGGTTTCCAGTTATCAGTGATGCTGATCTCCATGATCTTGGTTTTCAAGGTACCATCGCTGTGAACTACTCATTATTTCAAAATCTGCTCTCTGCAGTAGCATGGAGTAGCATGCTATTCCCATAGGTTTCTCCTGTTTCTTACAATAGTACATCTGATGAAGTTATTTTTTATTTATTGAAATTTCAGACAACACCTTTGAGAACAAACTCATTTCATAGGTTCCACGTCAGACGGACAATACATACTGGAAAAGTATGAGATGGAGAACAAACAAAACAAGGAATTATACAAGACATTGCAACAGTACATAACTAGAGGAGTTCCAGTACATGTGGCATTGTACAATGTATGCCAAGCTGTATTTTTGATTAAAACCTGAATTCAAAAGGATCATATTGGGGGTGGGGTCTTATGAAATGACCCTTTACAGGAAAATGAGAACAGCCTCAGCCTAGTATCTAATAATCAACAAGGTAAGGGATGGCATCAGCCCAGGGGCCTCATCAGAGGTGAGAAGGTATGGGACAAAGCATTTTAAAGTGAGCAAGGGAGCTCAGGAGATATAACGGGGGGGGGGAGAGGGATAGGAGGAAAGCCATAGAGAGGTGAGGGGAAAGAGTGGACGGGATCAACAGGAAATGTGAAAGGAGTATGATTAGCAACTTAGAATAGTTATTTACATGCTGAGAACAGTTATGCATAAGGTCAGGATAGCATAAGGTTAGAATAAGTGCTGGTCACAAGAAGAAGGTTATTGGAAGCAGTTACAACTGACATCAGCAACTAGCTGTTGCTTAAGTTTAACCTTGAAGGAGCCCAAGGTGGATGCTGAAGTGATGTCATGGTGCAGCGAGTTCATCCACAGTGGGACACGGTAGGCAAAGGACTTTTATGCCAGATAAGTGCGACAGCGGGGTATATTAAAAATCTGGCTAGTGGAGCTTCTGGTGCAATGACGGTTGATAGTGGGGGTAATAAGCTTTTGCACTCCTGGGGGAATTTTGCCTAAGCTTACTTTTTTGAACAGTAAACATGTTTGGTATATGAGTCTACCTTTGAATTGGAGCCAGTTAGCCTGAGCGTCATGTCGCAGGTATGGGACAGACGGGCTGAGCCAGTAAGGAGCCAGCATGCTTTGTTGAGTGCCACTATGATGCATGGAATTGTTTCAGTAGCTGATCCATAGACTGGTAAGCCATAATCAATAAGTGAGATGAGAGAGCTTTGAATGGCCAGGTTAAGAGCCTCTGGGGTCAAACATTGCTTATGCCTATAAAGTAGCCCAATGCAGGTGTTAACAGCCTTAGCAATGTTGTTAATGTGATAGGCATAGGTCATCATGCTGTCAATAGTAATCCCCAGATATTTAAAGAGCTGAACTAGCTCCAGGGGAGAGCCCTCTTCATTGGTGATAGAAAGAGGGTAAGCTCTGTGCCTAGTTTGGTAGCTGGAGAACAGCATAGTTTTAGTCTTGTTGTAATTCATAACTAACTTGTGCTAATGGAACCATCTTTCTACGACTACAAAATTACTCTGTAGCCTGGATTTAAGAACCTTAGGGTCTGGATCACTGGTAAACAGGACAGCATCATCAGCATATAAAAGGATGTGATCCTGACAGGAGTAAGGAAGGTTGTTGAGGAAAATGCTAAATAAAAGATGGCCCAAGATGGACCCTTGAGGAACTTGGATGCTGTCTCCTAGTATCTCTCCTTTGTCAACTTCTCTGATCAGATCATCACTGTTGTCAATGATTGTATCCTGTATTGCTTGATCCTTAGTGGTCCCTTTTGACCCACTGCCTTAGGTAAAAGTTCTCATAAAAGATTCCAAAATTACCTATGGTGCTTAGTCTAAGCTGTTCCTACCTCTCAGTCAATACTGCTTTTTTGAGTTAGGTGCATATCATCTTTCCTGAAAAGATCTTCAGTTGTTGTCCACTTTCCAAGAATGGTGAATCCTTCCTTCTTAAACTAGCATACATATAAACATTTATTCTGACTTTATGTCATCATCTTTAAAACTGTAAAAGGGTTTCTGAGATGATGGCTTCCAGTTTTCAGTCATCAGTCTTCTTTCCAAAGTTCATGTCATCTTCATGACTTATTAATTGTAAGGCAATGCCTGGGGCTCAGTGGGAGAGTGCACGTGCCCCACTAAGGGCTACTTAAGCACACTTGCCTCAGCATCCAGATGCCCATTGGCTTGCAGTGGCCATGCAGATGCTGGATTCCTGACTGCCCTCTCTTTTCTCTTTACCTTACTGTGACCACTGCCTGTGTTGTCCTTTCTCCTCCAACTCCTCCTTGCTGCTCTGGCACTCCCTACCTTGGCACTCAGCAGCATCTGCGATTTTGCCACTGCTCTGCCCACCTGCTTCCAGGTTTCTTCTGCTACTACCTCTGTGGTTAGTGTTTTCTCTCTGTCTGGCTTCTCCCTGTTGCCTTGGCCCATCCCTTTGGGAGCTTCTGTTGCTGCCTTCTAGGGTGGCTTGTTGGTTGCCAGCAGCTGTGGCGGCTGATGATTTGCCTGATGCTCTCCTGCCTGGTTCAGGGGGTGCTGGCCAGGGCTGGCTTATGTCCCTGATTGCTTTCTGTTCTCCTCCTGCTGTCTGGATGGGATGCTTGCAGCCCTCTCCCACCTGTGCCCTGAGTTGCCTGCTGTGCTGCCAGGCTCCAAGCCCCTCTGGCCGTGGCTGTGCTTCACCTCCTGTTTTTAGTTTGTGCTTCCTGCTGCCCTTCAGTTTGGGCATTTACCATGCTGTGTCTCTCATTGGCTCAACACACTGCTAGAGACCTGGCTCTGTCTGGACATTCCTTGAGCATGTGCTCTGCTTCTCCACAGCTCTACCACCCTGCCCAAGTGGCTGTCTTGTCCTCCTTAAGGCTCACCTTTATGCTTATCGTCACCATTCCTACTCTATTAACTACTTTCTGGTAAATGCCTCACCAACCATAGAAACATAGAATCTGGAGGAAGATAATGAATGCTTGGCCCACCTAGCCTGCTCATTTCCTATTGTATATACTCCAAATCTTATTTGATGTGCAGCTTACGTTCTCCTTCCTACCACTAGGAAGGTCCATCAATATGCACATGGCCTACTACAACTTGATGAACATGGAAAATTAAAGGGACTGGTGTCTAAATTGGGGGCAGGAAGGGTGCAAGAGAAGGGTCTAGGGTTACCTTTGGAGATGGGTCAGGGAAGACAGGAAGGACCAAGGGGTCCTTTTCTGCCATCAGAGTTCTATGTTTATATGTTTCTAACTGAGCATACTCCTACTTTCAACCCCTCAAGGGCCCTGTGTGCTTTCATCTATTTTGGATTTGCACTGCAAATTCTAGTACACTTCCCCTGTGGTACCATGCATCAACAATCAGTATATTTTCACCCTCAGTGACTTCATATTGTACCACCAGCTCCCTCAAGTGATCAGTTTCTATATCAACAAGCCCAACTAGGAGCAGTTTTGGACTGCCAGGCCTGAAGCAGCTGTTTCTAATTTTCTACTTGTGGCATATGAAAGCCTACATTCCTTGGTATGGCTACAGCCATGCCCCCAGACGGCAAGCCTTGGCATTCACAGTGGTGGAAGACCATATGTCTAAAGAGAAGATCACATCTTTCTTAATATTCAGTGGTTCTTGCAGGCCTGGCTGATGCCTGGGTTGGTAATTGTTTGATGGCTTTAGGGATGGTGACCTGAAGCCTTGGATCCTCAAAGGTTTCCACCACAAGGGTTTTCTCTTCTTGTCCATGCTGATTGTCATAACAGTAGTTAGATTTCTAGAATGTAGCTAGGTTTCTTTCACTGGTATTACCACAAAATACTGGCACTCAGAATCACAACATTCAGGATCCTGAGTTCGGCAGCACGACATGCACACACCTGACAAAAGGAAGCTGGTGCCTACAGGGGTAAGGTAGTGGATGTGATGAACTGCTACCCTACCCCTAGTTGAGTACCACAAGGAAGGAGAAAATATGGAAGCTGGCCAGCTGCCCTGTGGCGCCGAGGCTGCTGCCACTAACAGCTCAGCCAATATGGCACTCTCGACCCTAGTTCTGTTCCCAGGAGGAAATTTTTGATAATGCTGTTGTTGCCCTCATAACTTTTTTAATCTATCTGAGGTCCGCCCCTTGGAGTTGGTTATTTTAGTTACGGAGTGCCAAGAGGCAGAGCCCCATGCTTGGGGTACAGGGGCTTTCCCTCACATTGCACTAAGATCCTATCAGTTTTCTGATCCCTTGAACTCAGGCTTATGGAGTTTGGGAGACTGACTATTGGGATTTCATAGTAAATCCTTTCACCAGATGTGTTGTGACCTGGATTTGGGCTCTGTTTCTTCACCAGTTGCTGTGCTTTTAAGACAGTTCTATTACAAGCCTTCAGCTCTACTTTTTGACTCCTTCCCTAAGGTGCCTTTATCCAAAGGACTGTGTCCTGTAGTACCTCTAATGGTTAGACTGTCCCCAAGAGGGTTCCTGCACCTTCAGTACCCCAAAATGGTAATAGTTTCCCAGGAACAGAGAATGCAAAAGGCCACATACAACACAAGCTAGTCAGGCTTGCAATCCATGCATTGCACCACACTCAAAGCAACCAGCTGTACTGCATACACAATAAGTAATTGCCCACTGGACAATTGATGTATTTTGGGGCTTCAACAATCTGTCCATCCTTTTAGTTATGTTTTTACTTCTGGCTGCAGACAGAAATCTGTTATTTTCTATGTCTCTTCAACACCCTTGCCTAGTCATGAACCTTAGGACTGAGCCACTTATGACTACTGTCCTCTGGTGTTTAAACATATTTAAGTTTTGCATTTCATTTTACTGAATTTTACAGCAGCTTTAAAGAAATACAGTAAAACATTTGCATGTCCCACAGGGCCATTAAAAAGGGAAAAAAATCTGACAATGAGTCATGAACGTTTGCAGCAATTTACCTAACAATTTAGGTGTAGGGGCATTATAGGAAGAGCAAATCATTAAAACATGCCATAAATTCTCAATCAGTCTATAATTACAGAGACAATTTATGTCCATAAATGTATCACAGTATATCTATCTATCTATCTATCTATCTATCTATCTATCTATCTATCTATCTATATTTCAGGACCCTAGAGGGAGAACATTCCATCCTGATCATTGTGATTAACCGCTTGTCTTCTGGCTTCAGTGGGAGAGTTAGCTATATTTTCATTGTGAGAAAGATCTTATTATTTACAAACCATGGTGAAATTCTTAGATTTCTGAATTCAGATTTGTATTCCAATCTAGCCTGATCAAAAATAGCTTATTTAATAACTGATTTATGTAACCCAGGTACCCAAATTAAACAGACTCATTAGAAAGGCTGTTGCTGTTGTTGTCCTGATGGCTACCTGGGACCCTCTGGATCTACCTCTGAGGCAGTCAGGCTAGGTTCTTTCAATGCCAGACCACAAACAGGATGATAAAATAGTGGTTTGGTGCCTGGACCTGGGGTAATAGTAAAATGGGTTCTAGCTTGAACTCTAAACCACCCCAGGACAATTTAGTGTAAACCTCTCGCACAATGGTAGACACTCTGCAAACAATGACAATGGACTAAATAGCAATACCCAGCACACCAAAAGTAAATAGAGGCCCCTGTATGCTAAAAAAATGTTACTACAGGGGCCTCTATGTTAGCATACAGGGGCCTCTATCTTGTGATAGGGGCCTCTATCTTGTGATAGAGGCCCCTGTATGCTAAAAATTGGGGAATCGTTAACAGACTCTGCCCTTCTTGCAGTGGAATTCAATTCCTAATTCTGTAATCTGGATTCATACCACAGGGATCTGTTGGACCATAATAATCACAGTGCTTTACAAGATCAAACTAACTGATGTACTGAACCTAACCTGAACTGGCAGAAATTCTACCTGAAAACTGTTAGGAGTTCTGAAGCCCGACAAAGCTCCTGGTTGCATACCCAATTAGTCTTATTTTTAATTTATCCTTTCAAACATGCCAGATACCAAATTTATGGAAAAATCATACAGTGTCCCAATCTTTAAATCTGGGTCACAAACTGAATTCTGTAACTATCCCCCATCTCAATTTTATCTGCTTTATCACAACTTCAAGAAAAACTGGTATACAAACAGTTTAGCGATTATGTCAAGACTCATAACTTGATCTCCCCTAACCAACATGGCTTTAGTGGGGGACACTGTACTGAAACTGCCTTGGTTTGGTTCATGGACACTGTCTTCTGGGCCACCGAGAGTGGTAATTTAACAGCGGCAGTATTCGTGGACCTAACCAAGACATTCAACCTTGTTGACCATACAGTTTTACTAGATTGACTATCTGGATTGGGGGTGGAAGGTCCTGCCTTGTCTTGGTTCTGGGACTATCTCACTAATAGGCTGCAGTGTGTTGTTAAATGGGATATGTTCATCTTATCAAGAGGTCCAGTGTGGGGTTCTCAGGGCTCCATGCTGGGCCCTCTACTTTTTTCACTGTTTATAGACCCTGTGGTAAAAGTGGTGGAGCACTGTGACCTGTTATTATATGCAGATGATGCAGTTTTATTCACTCATGTTTCTAATGTCACTGATATTAATATATTATTGAGCACTGAATTTAACAATATGCAATCCTGGCTTTCTCAAAACAATCTAGTGTTGAATAAGCTAAAAACCAAGTCCATGATATTTGGCTGAGAATCTAAATTAAAAAAAACATTCTGGTAATTTCACTGTTAGCATGGTGGGGTTGTAGAAGTTGTTAAATCATTTAAATATCTAGGTGTGTACCTAGATCTATCATTAAAATGTAATATACACATAGATACAGTTACTGCCAAGTTACATTCTAAAATTGGTACTCTTTATCAACTTTCTAAATTTCTGACTAAAGATTCCCGTAAAACTATTGCACAATATTGTTTGTTACCAGTCCTAAATTATGCTTCTTTAATTACCAATGCCTCATCTTCTTCCTTTATTTCCTGAAAGGAAACTTTGTTACTTAAAATTGGAAAATGTATATTAATGGCACCTTCCAGACACATCACTGTAATATTTTGACTAGCCTTGAATGGCTATCCATTCAAAATACTTATAAATTTCTATGTCATGTTTTACATTTAAATATTACATACAGGTGTTCCAACATCACTTCAAGCCCTTTTGGATACATACAGTTCCCTATACAGTTCATGGTCAGCTACTAAGACCCAAATGACCCTTCCATTGGTCAGCACAAACTCAGGAAAAAGGTCCTTCACTTATTGCACTACAACAGTGTGGAACCCTTTACTTGATGAAGTAGTCTTCTTTATCAATCACCACTTTCTCCACTACTGCTTCCATTCATTTAAAAAAATGATTGCTCTTGTGTAAAATTATGTGTTAACTGTTTATTGTATTTACTGGTTGATTAATGTATTCTATGTCGTTAGTTTGTCTGTTGAACCTACTGACTTCAGGTTGTGCCTGAAAATGGGATCTTGTATCTCAGTGTACCTACCTGCAATTACAAATAAATGAAATTAAATTAAAAATGCATAAATGAACAATTTATTTAAAAGGGGGGAGGTAAGGAACACAAAGGGACATAAGGAAAAGTGGAAGCAGTGGGGGAAATTCTTGTACTCTATGCAATAATGTAACAATCCCACATTCCTCTAGCAGTCCCGGTTCCACATGTGGGTGCATCTGGCTTGTTTCCCCCTCCACAGACCTTTCTTAAGTGCTCTCATTGTGGCAGTGGATACCTCAAAGGGTTGCTGGTAACTAACCAGGGTGATAATGGGTTGACCCACTTGAAGAAGATTAAACAACTTTAAAACAAATTGCAGAAAATGAACAAAGGGGTCCCTCTTTGTAATCCACAACATGACTGGTCCGGACGTCCTTGCGGGTTTTCTGCCCGGACCTGACAAGAAGATAACATAATCCTGCCCAAGGCTCACCCCCACCTAAGATTCTATCTAACTACCCCAAAGAAAATCCCCAAAACCCTGACTCTGAGATACAGTTCAGAAGTCATCTAACAGATGGTTTGATGTTCTTGCTACACTCAAGTGCTAGACTGGATCTTGATGACACATTACCTTTGGCAGGCAGAGATGTGAGCAGAGGATTCACCCTCACAGGGGCCTTTAACTAGACTTGTTGTGGTCACCTTCTCCTATCAAACCTTTCACCTGCTTTGGCTCTAAGACCTTTTCTGATTTTTCTCCAGAGGGACTTTTGTCATAACCTTTGATGTGTGGCTGAGGCAACACATGGTAATTGTGCTTCAGACCCCTCCTTCTGGAAGGGTCAGGCACCCCTGCCCTGACATTGGATGAGGGATAGCAACAATTGCTTTGGCTCTCACTTCTGCTCTGGCTGGAGTTCCCCCGCTGTGTCTTCTCTTTTCTCAGGGTTCCTCTGGAACAATAGATCACTTGGGTTCTACTGAGACCAATACCTAAAATTTTGGATCAGATCCCAGCTGGGAGCACTGTGAGAGCAGATTACCCCTTTTCAACAAAAATTGCCTTCCTCCTCTAGTGTTTCACTAAAACATCCTCCTCCTTTAAAGTTTTTTTTTTAGAAGTGCACATCTTTCATTTACTAGACTCTTGGAAACCTGACCGAGGCAGTCTCAGAGGTGCCTGTGAGCTCCACATCTCCTCACAGTTCTGACTGGCCCTAAAAGAACAGTTTTCCCTTCCTCTTAGTGCTGAAACTCGATGTCTAATTGGCTGTAG
Organism: Neoceratodus forsteri; assembly: GCA_016271365.2. Lineage (NCBI taxonomy): Eukaryota > Metazoa > Chordata > Ceratodontiformes > Ceratodontidae > Neoceratodus > Neoceratodus forsteri. The sequence continues at coordinate 786,351,387 of CM028133.1, forward strand.
GTGTCAGCCAGTCACAGCACTTCTGTCCCCTTTCCATTATGCATAGTGTCCTATAGTTCTTATGAAGCTGCCATCTTCATTTACTAATTTAGAAGTCTTTTTTGTGCAGTCTTTCAGCTTTTCACTGCTCTACTTCTATGGTTAATAGGAACAGGTTCTAACCCCACTGAACCACTAATGCAGATCAGTAGATAATCCAGTTAATAAACTCAACCTGACCCACAAGCAGGCCTTCAGATTTGGGTTGGAGGTAAAACATCAACAGTAGTGCCAAGTGCCTGGAGCAAGAGCTGTGCCATGGGATGCCATGTGCAGCAGCCACAGTTCTTGTATGGTAGAGGTCATACAGCCTATGTGCACCAACTAACATCTGGAACTACAATCTGCATAAGCACATGCAGTGCCACTGTTGCAGGGGACATTGTGCCCCCTGCTGAGAGTGTTTTTTCTCTGTGTATGGTACTTTTGGTGGGTGGAAAAATAGGGAGCCCAGTACACAAGTAACACTATCACCCACCACTGCAACTATGTATGGAGCCCCAGGACTGTTGTCATTCTGATTTCATCTGTTCTCACTGCTTATTTCCCACCAAAATGTATAAACTTTTGCTTGTGACATCAAAGTTGCTTAATTGGAGGCAGACTGAGATGTCCAAAGAAAGAATTATGACTTCAAGTAAATAATGAGCAGTGTGAGTAGCTGAACTCTAAGGTGCAGAGACTAAATTTCATGCAAGTAGATGTAATAATAAACAAACTCTGGCCAGATCTGATAGGGTTGCAGCTAAGGGATGTGTGGTCAAAGTACTGAAACTTACCAAAGTTTCGAGCCTGCATTCACAAAATTCAACGTAGGCTTATAACTTTGTTGTTTTTAATGTTTTTTTACACCAGATTTTCAACATAGCCTTCTTATGACCCCACCTCATGAAGAAGGTCAGAGAAAATTTTCAACTCCTGCCTGAAAGGTGATTTCACACAGGGACCACAAAATCACCTTTTGGGATGTAAAAAAACATTTTGTCAAGGATTTGAAAAATGACAGCTGTCACATTCATGAGGTGCTGTAAACATATGGCTATGCAGTAAATTTGAGGTAAAAACATTGAAAATTACCAAAGCTACAAGCCTGTATTCACAATTATTTTAAATATTTTTATACCAAATTTTGCAACATAGCCTTCTTATCACTCCACCTCATGAACAAGGACAGAGAAAATGTTCAACTTCTGCCTGAAAGGTGATTTCACACAGGGATTGCAAAATCACCTTTTAGGACAGATTTGTCTAATGTCAGAGCAATTGTTCATGAGGAGGGGTCCCGAAAAGGACATGTTGAAAATATGGGCCAGAAATATGCAAAAACGGTCAAGTTATGCCACTAAGTTCAAAACACCATTAAAATACACTGAACTGCATACCTGTTTCTTCAGTTCATGGTTCAGCTTTGAAGAGTGAAGATGTGTTTATGGTCCAGAGAGAATTACGGTGTTGGACCCTTGATGGGTAACTAAGGGCTGGGTGGTGTGCAGGATGGTGGGTGCTAAGTCAGAGGGCTGGGTGGGGGAGTGTAATGGCCACAAAAGACATCAATGAACTTTTTTTCAGGTTAAAAAAAAAAGACCAAGGAGTTCTGCACTGGGGGATTGCCCCCCCCCCCAGTTTCACTGTTACATTTCTGGGGGTGGATGGTGGGGTGGTGGGTGCTGAAAGGGAGGGAGGGTGTGGGAGGCGGAAAATCCTTATCATGACATTTGGAGATTGGGCACCCCAGTGCCACTGTTATGTTTCTGAGGATAGGGTGGTGGGTGCTGAGATGAAGGGTCAGGTGGGGCGAGGAAAATCCATATCATGGCGGAGATTGGACAACTCCCAGTGTCACTGTTATGTTCTGGGTGTTTTGTGCTGTGGGTGCTAAGAGGGAAGGTCAGTTGGGGGGGCAAAATATCTACATATAAAAACTTTTGCGGCAGTCATGGCGGAACATGGAACAGTCTGTCATGTCCAAGATGGCCACCAAACTATACTGCACATGCACAAGTATTCATACATGTGCAGTAGAGTTTGGTGGCCATCTTGGACATGGTGGACTATGCTGTGTTCCTCTGTGACCACGGATTCAAATAAAATAGTGCAGTGTAGTCCTCCGGATGGCAGTAAACTAGTGCATATGAGAAGACTGCACTGACACAGTGAAGTGCTTCACAGACCATGGAGGTGACTGTGAAATAACTCCTGCATGTTGTTCGGTTGCAGTGTGAGTCCTTTTTTCATTGCAAGAGGTCTGCAGAGCTCTAGCCCACTGCAGCCCTAAAAAGGGGAGGATTAATATGGAAAATATTTTAATTCTAAGTTATATTTTATCTAAATGTTATGCTTCACAGAGTTGTCTTAGTGGCATCAGTTGATCTTGAAGAGAATAACACTTCTCATTAATTTGTGGGCAGTTATTTTTACATACATAATCTGAGTATTTTAGCCACCATGCATTTGTATGTGGGAAGTTTCAGTACTTTTGAAAACAGGACTGAAAGTAATATAAAACTGCACAATTTAAACTCAAGTGCCAGTTTGTGGTTTGGGTTGGCACAGTTACAAGGGATTTACTAGTTCATGCTTATAACCTTAAATGGATGTGGAATCTAGTTCTTATACATGCATGACTGTATCAGCATTTGAACCTGTAACTCTCATTGGCAAATACTTTGACAACTAGTGTCATTGTTCCATTTTTAGTTTGACAGAGTTTAGAATAATGCATAATTAGAAATGATTTACTTTCCTGTGCTCTGATTATGAAGAATCCAATAATTTATTTAACTAGCTTAGATCAGAGTAATTGTTATGGATAGAAAACTAGTTCCAGACTTAATTTATGCATGTTTCATGACTTGAATATGCTATATGATCACACTTTCTTATAAACTTATAGAAAAATAATGTAAAATTGGTAATGCGCTAGCTTCTAAAACCGGCCATGCAGTACGTGTTAAAAAAATACTCATCATAATAATTTTAGTATATCTAGTTTATGTCATACCTTTGAAGTAAAACAGAATATATTTCAGTAAGCGGGCTGTGGCTCAAAATGAAAAGGAGATCATCAGTCTGCTAAACCCTCAAGTAATACTTGGAGAAAAGGAATTCTTTGAAATAAACCCATAATGGCAATCAAAAATAAAGCAAAGGATAAAAATATGTTTTTTAGCAGTAAGAAACTAACCAAGTAGTATAGTAAATACAGTAGCTAGATAAAATACTGTAGACTAACTTTATTTCCATATTTATTTCCTATAGCTTCTTTCATGAGCTCAAGCCATTTCACAGGGAAAATAATGGTTACACCATGCTGCAGCGATGGAAAACACACTGACGTCCCTTACAGCAATGCAACCCCACCGACATCCCCAACATCGATGCATCCTGACAATGATCCACAACATGCTGCCACCTACTGCCACACTCAAGCGCATCAATGAAGGGGGGCTGTGCTCTCGTGCCCCCCTACTTTAAATATCTAACTCCACGTTGCACAGACAGTGGAGTTAGGTGCCTACTCCTCTGTCAATGCAAAGTCCATTGACAAGAAATCACTGTTGATGCAAGTTCTTCAACATCAGGGTTTTGCTGCAGGGGGTTAGATGTCGGAGTGTCAATGTTCGGATAGTATACCGAAAATAAATATACCCCCCAAAAAACACACCTGTTTCGCATATATTTACTAAGAGCTGTAAACAATCAATGTATTATTTTTATTATCCCTCCATCCTCAGGGTGTTTACTATTTGATACTTCTTTATGACACCCACAGCCCAATTTTTCACTGATGTCAGCTACATTCACTAGTCCCATCTTCAAATCCATTCCTCATATTGGTTCAGCAATTGATTTTTCTACATCACTCTGCTTGCTGTTCTCATCACCAGGTATATCCAGGGTGTCAATAACCAATGGATAACCAAGGAGCTGCTATCAAGCATGAAACTCAGGGATAAACTATGCTCTGTCTACAAGGGAAAGGGAAAGGGGAAATTGTTTAACCAGGAAAGGCACACTAAGCCGAAGTTTATTTCTAGGTAGGACCTGGAATCACAAGGCTCAGCGTCACATAGTATGCAAGTGGGGCTGATATGATTCAAATGCAGGTCTCCAGGTTTGCAGCCCAGTACCCTTAACCACTGTGATGTACTGCCTACTCTATGCTATACTGCCTCCTACAAGCTTTATTCTTCCCCCAGACATGTGGCTGAAATACAAGCAGTTCAGAAAACTATGCAAGCATGAGGTTAAGAGATTTGAATGCAATCATCTTCTGTCACAACAGTCTCAGAAAGATAGCAACCCACAAAATTCTGTCAGCTGTTAAAGGGGAATAGTCAACATGAAGGCCCCATACCCAACCTGTGGGACCTGTCTCAATTTGCACTTTGTGTGCAAAAATGTTTTACTTACTATTTACTGCCGTATACTAGACTGTATCAGGCTGATTCTGTGATTCCCAAGCTAACATTTGCTGTAAACAGAAATCCCAGAATCCTCCGTAGCTGATTTCAGAGCTGGGCTGCTACAGTGGGAGATTCATTAGCCTGCTGTGCATGTTAGAGCTGTGAAAAGATCAGATCAGATGTATGCTGGTCCTGCTTTTCAGTCAGAGCTACATACAGTACCCTGTGACTGTATCTAGCCCCAGAAAGACAACCAGACCAGCAACCCAAAACAAAGAGTTTATAAAAATTCTAACTTGCACTGCAAACTGTTAAATCTCCCAAAGCTGCAGCCCAGTTCTGACATCAGCCAAAGCGGATTCTGGGATTTCTGGTTACAACAAATGTCAGCTTGGAAGTCAGCAGATTCTGTCTAATAAAATCCAATATACTGCATTAAGTAGTAAGTAAAAAAAATGCACACAAACCACAAACTGGAACCAGCCACACACTTGGGTGTGAGGTTCTTTGTACTGCCTGTTCCCCTTTAACGTCCCTATTAATCCTGGTAACATGCAAAAAGTTATAAATCTCACTCAGAAGAATACCATCCCCACTGACTGAAATATCACTGGGGTTTCAACAAATGTTTTACTGACTCATTTAGTTATGTTTCAAAAATGCCAGCAAAGGACCTCCATCGAAGCCTCCCCCTCTGTACAGCAGCACAGTCGCCAACCCAGACAACTTCCTTTTATTTCAAAGATATATCATCTGAGGAGACTTACAGGCTATTACGTAATCTCCCAACAAAAGAGTCAGTAGTGATAGCCTGGACCCTAGATTTCTTAAGCTCACTGCTGATTTCATAGATTGTCTTCTTTTAGTAATTTATAGTTTGTCACTAACCTCCTACAGTATGCCTGCTATCTTTGGAAACAAGCTAAAGTTGTCCCTTTATTTAAGGGAAGTAATTCTACCCTTATGTAAAATTTTCCCATTTCAATCCTGTCCCCATAAGCGCACTGCTGAAAAAAGTAATATTTTCCCAACTGTGTGACAACATGGAAAGATATAATCTCCTCATCCACAACAACGTTTTTAAGAAGTATAAAATCACTCATTCACCAATAATACAAAATATCATGAGATGTATATGCATATTAGGGCTGTGCATGTTCCGAATGTTATTTTCTGAATACCACAAATTATGTACTATTTATTATTCAGATCCTGAATAACGAATAGTGCACTATTCATCCCCTAGTCGGGAAACACTTTTATGTAGTATGTACAGCATACAAAAAAAAAAAAAACAAAGCCTCCCATCCTCCTCCCTAGCCTAGATCCAGTTACATACAAAGCCCCCATCCCCCACTCTCAATTAGCACCCAAATCCCCCAGCACCATCTTTTGAGAAGTCAGAATTTGTTATTAAAAAAAAACCTACAATGATAGGCGTCTGGCACAACTCACCCACCTCCACAGCTGGGCACTGAGTTTCATGACTGTTGTCCCCCCCCATAGCTAGCAGCAGCCCTCCACACACCCAAATGTAAATCAAAAAAGGAGGCAACTGCACAGCCCACCCTCTCCTCCATGGCTGGCTGACTTCCTCTAAATGAAGGCACTCATGCATGCTTGCTCGCATGTAAAACCAGCTGATCATGTGATCCGCTTGTTTTACTATGCAAGTAAATCTATCTGTGAGTGCCTTCCTTTAAGGAAGACAGCCAGCCATGGAAAGGCAAACAATGGGTTGCCCTCCTTCACAGTCAGGTGCAGGGGGCAGACTGCTGCTAGCTACCGGGAGGGGGGCACAACACTCATGAAAATGGGCAACCAGCTGTGGAGGCAGGTTGTGCTGGTCACCCATCATTGTAGTTTTTTTTCTGATGAATTCTGGCTTGTCAAAATGTAGTGCTGGGGCGAGGAGGGTGGGATTTGGGTGCTAGCTGAGGATGGGGGATGGGGGCTATTGTATGTAACTGGATCTGGGCTAGGAAGGAACATGGGGGGCTGTTGGTTTTTTTCTTTTAGAGCCCGAATACTGAATATCTGGCCGAATACCAAATACCTGGGCACCAAATACCAAATACTAGACCGAATATTCGGTAAAAGGTATTCACACAGCCCTAATGCAAATTTCCATGAAAATTTAGTCTGGTTCTGTTTTAAGCTGGAGTGTATGGTGCCAAATGACCTCTTCACAATCTGTAAAGGCTGAGAACAGAAGATACAGACATGTGTTTTTCTTTCTCAGGACATCCCAGTGTGCCTCATCTGTATCTCAATCAGGGAAATGACCAACCAGCCCTTATGTGGTCTTACAGATTTGGGTCATGTGGTCCAGACCTGCAAAACCATATAAGGGCTTTGCATTATTGGGGTATGTGATATGTATGATTTTTTATTTCTTTGAGACCTGGCTTTATTGCTGATGCCTTTTCGAGTAACCCTTACCTCGGTACTTTTGTGCTAAGGTTATTTGTCTTTTTAGCATAGTTTTAAGAAGAACTGTATTAGCACCACATCCTTAAGCAGATTTATGTATTTATTTATTTAGTTTTTGTTGACTGGGTAAGGTGTGCTAGCCATAGCAATGACTATTTTCAGGCATGACCCGGGAGGTTACAGAACTAAACATTGGAAACAACAAAAGTACAATAATTACAGTACATAATTAGACAATTTGAGGAAAAATATGGTATAAGCATGAGAAATAAGCAACAGGAAGGGTAAAATATGATTCAGTGTCAAACTAGGAATATAAGAAGGCAACACAATAATTGAGTTCATAACAGCAACATTCTAGAACATTTTGGGTAGGTTTATACAATGAATGACTGTAAACACTATAATAGTCATACAGGATATATATAGGAGAGTTAGGAACTGATAGGAGTAGGGAAGCTAGATAAAAAGAGGGTAGGATGGAATAGAGAATTGAGGCAAGGTAAGAGGAGTGGATCAAAAGTGAAGAACGTAGGACAATCAAATAATAGGAAGAAAGTGCAGAGCATATTAATTGGGGCCAGTTCTGAGAGAGTGGTTATAGAGGGCAGTGTTATGAGAGGGATGGGACTAGGGTAGTTCGAAACAAGAGCACGAACAGGAATCGTTGAGATGTTCATGTAGCAATTTTTTGAAGGAGGCATGGGATAAAGCTAAGCATATAGTTAGCGGGATGATGTTCCAGTGTTGAGGGGCATGACAGGAAAACGCACTTGCACCTTTGGAGGAGTTATATCTGGGGATGTGGACAGGGCATTGTCCACCTAGAGAACCATAACTGGGTGTCTGGTTATAAATAGGCCATGAGACTTGGATATTTGTGTTCGGATGATATTATCAATGATCAAGCAGTACATATAGGATCTTAATGCAAGAGGAAAACCATCCCAGTTCAGAATAAAGAAGGCAGTGGTGTTTCATCCGATGAGAGGATGACGCATAGCAGCAGATGTTGTTGTAGGTAACATCCCCTTCTGAAAACTTGTTTTACCCACCGAGGCATGCGTTGCAACCCCATAAGTGAATGACGGCAGGATTTTCCGTGCTATGGCAAGCCTAGCTGAAGGGGTGAGCACATAGCTGGAATGGTTGGCAATAGCAAGTTTCATGTTAATCAGTTTGCAAGTCTACTGAATATGAAGATCAAAATTAAGAGACGGATCAAGGGTGATACCCAGATATTTGAACAAGTGTACCACCCTGACAGATGAGCCATTAGCAGTGGAGACATTGAAATTGGTCAGAGCATTTGAGTTTAGCACTGGAACCAAATAGCATGGCTTGGGTCTTGGAAACATTTAAGAAAAGTTTATGGCTAAACAGCCACTGTTGAATTGTTTGAAAGTCATGGGAGAGTCATTGGTTAATGCCAACAATGTTTTTAGCACTGGAGTACAAAACAATATAATCCGCATATAGCAGGGAGGCAGTCTGATGGAGGTTAGAGGTGATATTGTTTATGAAAATAGTGAACAGCAAGGGACCAAGGATAGACCCTCGCGGCATGCCAATATTTATGGTAGCTGTATCGGATTGAGTAGAGTTATATATAACTAATTGAGACCTATCTGATAAGTAGCTGCTAAACCACGTAATGACATTCGGTGAAAAGCCTAGTGATCCTAGAGTTGTTAAGAGTATGGGGTGGTCGACAAGGCCAAGTGCTTTAGTCATGTCGATAAAATAGCAAGAAGTAAGAAAGCCTGAGTCCATGGCCTCTGGGGTATCAGACGTGAATTTGAGTAAAGTAGTGGTGGTACTATAACCTTTGTGGAATCCATGCTGTGCAGTAGTAAGAAGGTCATATTTCTGAAGAAAGTCAATGGTTTGAGTAGCTATGAGCTTCTCAAGAATTTTGCTGAGAACAGACAGGATAGCTATGAACCTACAGTTAGCGGGATTTTTATGGTCACCTTTTTTGAAAACTGGGATGATCCTAGCTATTTTCCAAATGTCCGGAACATGGCTATGACATAGGGAGAGGTGAAAATCTTGGCTAGAGGTGCTGCTATGTAGGGGCGCAGTGAGTTTTAGGAGCTTAGGTTCAGATTGTCTGACCCAGCCACAGAACTGAGAGATGTTGTTAAGCAGTCTAAGTACTTTGTAGACTTGAAGTGGAAATTTGGCCCAGAGATATCAGGTAGGGTGGTCAAGTTTGATTGGGCAGGGAAGGAAGAGCTGTAATTGGTGAGGTCAGAAAATTGAGTAACAATGGTTCTAGGATTATTTATTTATTTATTTCAGTTGTTTAACCAGGAGAGACACACTAAGCTGAAAGCATGTTTACAGGTGCAACCTGGGAGCACAGGGAAGTTAAGTGACTTGTTCAGGGTCACACAGTATGCAAGTGGGGGCTGTGGGATTTAAACCCAGGTCTTCAGATTTGTAGCTCAGAGCCTTAAACCACTGCGCTATACTGCCTTATTACAACAGATACCATTTAGAGACATGTCATTAGGGGTGGGGCCGGTTTTGAGCCAAGAAAGCACTTTATATGGGACCAGAATTTTTTTGAATCCCCATAGGATTTAGTTACTAGATCCTTGCAGTAGGCACTTTTGGCTCTTTTGAGTTCCCTGTAACAGGAATTGCGTAGGGCTCTATAGAAATTTACGTCAGCCGGTTGCCCCATGGTTTTGTAATGGAGCCAGCTTTTGTCTCTCTGGCATAGTTTGGAGAGTAGATCTGATTTTAGCCAACGGGTAGGTCTGTTTTTTCCTTGCCGAGATGCAAGAGGGCAGTGAGTCAGGAAGAGATTTAGAGCACTCTGTGCGTCACTAGATGTAAAATGGGACGTCCAATCTATAGAGGCAATGTCCAGTAGGAAGGACTGTGGGTTGAGGTGTGCATAGTTTCGGAAGACAATTAAATGAGGCTTCGAAGGGGGAAGCCTAAACTAACCCCATATACAAAAGGTGGGGGAATGGTCAGTGATGGCATCAGGTAGTACAGTATGCCAGAGGAGATAATATTTTCTTGGTGGTTGGTTATTAACCAGTCCAGCAGAGTGCTAGAATTAGTTTGTTTAGCAGTTCTAGTGGGGTCACTGATCATCTGGTGCAAGCTGAAACTCTGAAGCCTAGTCAGTAATGTGGGTTGAGAGTTGCCCAACCAATTTAAGTTGAGATCCCCAAGCATAAGAGCCTAATTTCTTCATGAGAGAAGAGAAGTTTGATCAAGCAGCTCATCAGATCCTTTTAGTCCACTAGAAGGAGGGTTGTAAACACACACAATATGTAGTTTTTTGGAGCTGAGAGTGAGAAGGACATGTAGCCCTTCACAGTGGGTTAGGGGAGACAAGCAGAAGGCAGAGAGATGGAGGTGGTCTTTAAAATAGTTAGCTGTACCACCCCCTCTTTTGGGAGCACGTCTGTCAAGTCTCAATAGATGGCATGAAGGAAGGGAGCATTGAGAGTCTAGGGTGGAAGGTTTGAGTCAGGTTTCAGTAAGGTAGATGATGTCAGGCTTGTAGAGAGGATCAAGGGTTCCAGCTCAGTGAAGTTGTGAACAAGGCTCCTGATATTATGGTGCACCACACTAAGACCTCTGGCATTGGTAAGGGGACTAGGTATATTGTTAGTCAGTCCGGGGTTAGAATGAACATCTCCTGAGAACAATTGGGCCAGTACGAGGAGATACCAGAGTTTGCATTGCAGGAAGGGCTCAAGTGTACAGGGGGCAGTTTTGTAGGGCATAGGCAACCAAATGGATCCAGGACCTATTTAATAGTAGTGGTGTGGGGTCACAACGGAGAGGTGGCAGCTAGAGAAGGTTTGAGTACGACTAGTCATGGGGCAGATAATTAGGGATGGCCAAGGGGGCTTGGGGGGAAAAGGGCAGTGACAGGTGTAGCAAAGCCAAGGAGGGCCCAAGAAATAGCAGTAACATGTATGGTTTCATCTTTAGCAGATCTAGGTACTAGCTCTCTGCACCCGTGGAAGCAGGGGACACTAGGAGGATATGAATGAGAGAGTGAGGCAGAAGGTGGAGCAGACCTTTGGACTTTTATTGTAGGAGTGGCCAAGTTAATAAGACCTATAGTAAGACTTTTAAGGTTGGATGTGGTACAGTGCTATATCCATGCCAGAGACTGAGAAGTGGGACTAGAGTGAAGTGATGGGAAGTAGCAGTCTACTGAGTAAGTAAATAGAGAGCACCCTAAGAGGGCTGTCTACAGAGGTGAGAAATGTAAGCAGTAGTTAATTGAAAAAACAGAGTCAAAGAGTAATACGAAGAAGACACAGTTTGTCTTAGATAGGGATTGGAGGTGAGCAAGGACACAGACAGCCAATAGAATGGGAGATCGCAGAGGAGGGTGGCGCAATAGTATATTTAAAAGAGGCCTGGGAGGGATGGGAGGGTGGGGAAAAACTATGAAAGATTAGCTAGAGTGAAATAGTCAATGTTAAGTCTATGCAGAAAGGCACTTCAATCGGCTGTGGCTATGAGACCGGGCTGACCAATTGTAGTCAGCCAGCAAAAACGCCACACCAATCGGAGGAAAGTTCAGTTGGTGGCAGAACCTAGGGTAGGTTTCCAACTCACAGGACCAGAAGGGCAGCCAAGGACTTGATAGCAGGGTTGGGCGGTGGCTATGGAAGCGGCCAGATGATCCACCACACGGATTGAAAAGTGCCACTCAGGCGTGTATCCCTGGGGGAGAAGAGGGGAGAAAGCACAAGTAAATATAGGAGTGGAGACATAGATGGGTGGGGCTGGCGGCAGACTGTCAGCAGGGGGGTGGGGGTGTTGCAAACTAACAGAGGCTGAGAAACAGCTCAGAGATGGCAGGGGTGGGGTTGGAAAGTGAGACAATGGCCAGGAGGGAGGAGGCCACGTAGGTGAAATATAGCAGAGATGGGGTAGGGTTACAAGCTGAGAGAAGGAAATGGGTCTGGTCATGTAAGTAAAAAGACCTGGGGGAGGGAGCAGAGGCAGGAAAATGGTCAGGGAGCAACAGATCAGGCCAGGATGCCAGCGGAGACCAGAAAAGGTAGAAAAATATGCAGAGATAGGGAGAAAATGAAGGCACACAGTATGGAGTAGCAACAGATAGAAATTAAATAACTCTTAACTATCACAAACTGTAACACATAACGCTGGTATCACTTAGCATGAGACTAACAGTACTGTACAGGCAGAAATATGTAGGCAAACCTTAGCTTTACAATTTAGGCAAAATAAAGCACAGTTAAGAAGTAAGCATAAACAAAAACTGAGAGAGCGTAGCTAGAGTGAAATTGTCAATGTTAAGTCTATTCAGAAAGGCATTCCAATTGTCTGAGACTGTGAGACCAGGCTGACCAATCGGAGTCAGCCAGCAAAAATACCACGCCAGTCAGAGGAAAGTTCAGTTGGCAGCATTACTGGGGTAGGGATCTGACTCACAGGATCAGCAGGGCAGCCAAGGACTTGATAGTAGGGTCGGGCGGTGGCCGTGGAAGCGGCCAGATGATCTACTGCGTGGATTCAAAAGCACTGCTCTGGCGCATATCCCTGCGGTAGGGATCCAACTCACGGGACCAGGAGGGCAGCCGAGAACTTGATGGCAGGGTCGGGCGGTGGCCGTGGAAGTGGCCAGATGATCCACCACACAGATTCAAAAGTGCCGTTCAGGCATGTATCCTTGGGGTAGAGATCCGATTCACGGGACTAGGAGGGTGGCTGAGAACTTGGTGGCAGGGTTGGGCGGCAGCCATGGAAGCAGCCAGATGATCCACTGCATGGATTCAAAAGTGCCACTCAGGCAAGTATCCCTGGGGATACAGTTCATGTCCTCTGACCAAGGTTGATTGTTGATTCCCCCTGGAGCCATATTCTGGAGCTGACAAAAACGTTCAACCTCTTCGACCAAGACATCCTTCTAGCCAACATGTTACATCTGGATGGATCTGCATGGTCTATTTATGGTTCAGAAGCTATCTTTCAGAATAATCCATGCTTGTTTTCTTACTCTCTGGTTCCTTTACAAGGCTTGTATGAGATTCCCCAGGTGACCACTCTGGGTCCCATTTTATTTTTCCCTATATATTAACACTATACCCATCACATGCCAGATTAGTAACTCTTTATTATATATTGACATGTTTATCATTTATTATAGCTCCATGTCTATGTCAGACATCTCTGTAATTTTGACTACTGACTTTTGTTAAGTTCAAAAGTAGCTACTGAACAAGAAGCCACTATTAAATAGTGCCCTTCTACCAAGTTTCCATATTTAAATATATTTGTGTTCTACTTGAGCCCTCTGAACTTCTCTGACCACATCCCGACCATGTGCAAAAACCTTAACCAAAAAGTGGGGGTTGCTCACTAGTTAAAAAAATGCTTCATGACTTTTAAGGTTTTCATAAAAACATAAAACTCTAAAAAGAAATGAAAATACATTAAAATGTAGGCGAATACATTGACTGTGATAGGTCTTCCTTAACTGATACAGACACGGTGTCCGCTGTGTTCTCAGTGGTATACCTGATCATATTGTACTTGTTGATGACAATGTGAAAATTGTTGTAGTTATTGTCATCAGGAGGAGGAGGAGTTGGGCCACTACTGCTGGGAGTGGTGAGCAGGACTGTGGTGACAGTGCTAATGGAAGTAGTCTGGGGAGATTTTCCACAAAGAGGCATAGGAATGGGGATAGTAATAGATGACACTTGTCAGATATATGAATAATCTAATGAATAGCTACAGTTGGTTCTTGGTAAGCTGAGTTTTAGAAAGACTAAGAATTTAAGATTCTCTGAATCTAGGCATGACATGAAGTCAGCAGAAAAGGACAAGCAGGAATACAGTATTCCTAGCATCTTGTGAATATACATTCTTACAGATTTCTTCAAGCTGTCTTTGCTGGTGCACTATAAGTGAACACGACAGTTTCTGTTTGATATAGTCTATGAGTCCAACACGTCTTTATATCCGGAATCCGGTAGTTTTGCCATGCCCAACTGCATGTCTAATGCTGTCAAACTTGTATGCAAATTGTGTCAGAAACAACTCTGCCACTTCCATAATGAACAGAACATAGCCCAGCTGAGGAGCTTGTAGCAGGGGACTACAGAGAGCCTTAAGAGGTAAAGACTCCTTCCTTCCAGCCTATCTTGTGGAGAGGTGTTACCCCATCGGCACTGTGAGTCAACTGCCCCACCAGCTCTACATTTATTGCTGCTTACAGGTCACATGACATATCACGTGACCCCTCATTAATTAAGGTCACATGACATATCACGTGACCCCTCATTAATTCTAAGTGTCCACTTTTCCATTTGCAGCTTATACTCTCTGACCACTAGGGGTTGCTGCTGTACCCCTCCAGCCACCACTCTGTTCACCTTCTTCATCTCCTCCCTCTTTGTTACTACTGGTTTCTGGCCACTAGGAGTCACAATAGCACCCTCCTAGACCCTGCTTTCCCCACTCTGCATCCCTCCTAATCTCTACTCCTTCCCTTATCTGCTACTGTCCACTGTGGGTCAAAAACCCTCTACCACTAAGCCAACAAGTCAGGCCATTTACTCCCTCTGTTCCACAGCTCTTAAAGCTTCCTGCTCCATAGTCAGCTAAAAAATAGTTTTCTGCTGTCCTATTGCAGGTCTCAAATCCTGTACCCTTGACACCAAAGTCAGCAGCACTACCACTAGGCCAACAAACCTAGATAAATTTCACTTTTATTTTAAAGCTCTTAAAGCTTTTTGGCTCCATTGTCAACTAAAAATACTTTTTGATGTTTCACCACAGGTCTCAAACCCTGTACGCTTGACACCAAGGTCAGCAGCTCTACCTCTAGGCCAGCAAGCCAAGATAAATTTCTCTTGGCTTTTAAAGCTCTTAAAGCTTTTTGGTTCCATAATCAACTAAAAATACTCAATGCTGTCCCACCACAGGTCTCAAACCCTGTACCCTTGAGACCAAAGTCAGCAGCCCTACCACCAAGCCAACGAAATTTTCTTTTGGTTCTTAAAGCCCTTAAAGCTTTGGCGCCCCCCAGCCACTTTGCTCTGCCTCCAAGGCTACCTGGCACCATGAATGCTCACCTCCACCTTATGTGTCTCTTCATAAGCATCCTGAGTCTCTCCTCCCATCAGCCAGACCTTACCCCTTACCCTCTGTCGACTGCACCCACATACCTCACCAGTGTAACCCAATCACCTCAACCATGTCAATGCACCCTGGACCCCTGCATCCACCCCCTAGCTACCACTCCAACTCCACCACCCACCCTGGCTCCCCTTGGCTCCACTGCCTTTGTGTCTTCCTGACCCTCCAAACCCTGCCCACCCATTGCTGCCCTACTGCCTGCCCTGCATCTCAATGTACTCCCAAAAAGTTAACAAACTGCCACCCCAGGGCTAGAACCTTGGTCATTCTATTACTCCTATCTGGTAATATCCACCCCAACTCAGGCTCTACCCCCACCAGTCCACCAACTAGGTCCAATGGACTCCGCATTGCCTCTATGAACATATGCAGCCTACTGAAAAAATTTGCTGCTGTTCAGTGCTGGGTCATACTACACCAACCAGACATCATAGCCTTAGTAGAAACCTGGCTAACTAAGTCCACCCCAGACTCCTTTGTCTCCCTTCCAGGCTACACCCTATATCGTGAGGATCGAGCAGGTAAATGTGGTGGTGGTTGTGCATCTTATGCTCGTGACACCATCATTGGCCATGCCCTCCCTGCCCCAAGCTAGTAGATCGTGTCCAGGCCCTTACCCTCAAACTTACCCCAGACCCATCCAAGAGCCCACTCTATCTCACAGTCTCCTAAGTACCCCCAAGGAATCAGACCACAGCAATATCATCTGTCACTGACTCTCTCTCCTCCCTCCCCCATAAAGCACAACAAGTCCTAGTCGGAGACCTCAACGTGAACTGACTCAGTCCCTCTGCCTCACCAATAAGAGACACCTTCGCTGTATTAGATCTGACCCAACTCATCTCCCAACCCACTAGACGTAACCAAACTACAGGGACTTGCACCCTCCTAGACGTCTTTGTCTGCAGCCGCCCCAAAAAGATTCAGGATATTCAAATCCTCCCTGACTCCTTAAGCGACTACTCCCCTCTCCTATTTCTCTGGTCTTCCCCTACCCCCAAGCATGTAGCCCAAGCCACACGCTGCAGGCATCTCCACCCAGGCGGAGTGACAAAACTCAAACAGTTCCTCGCTCACATTGATTGGTCTCCCATCCGCAGTGCAACCAACATTGACACTTCCCTCGACCTCTTCTCACAAGCCTTTAACAAGGCCTGTGATCTTTTTTCTCCCTTCACCATGATCCTCTTCAAAATGCAAAATGCACCTTGGGTCACCCTTGCCCTACTCCAACTGCTTAGGGACAGGGATAACCTCTGACATATAGCCACGAGACTGGCCAGATGGCTGACAGACAGGCATATAATGGCACATGTAACAGGTGCACGTGGACCATTCGAAAAGCCAAGGCAGACCACTACCAGGCCACCCTCACCTCCTCATGGGGGTGTGCCTGGAACTTCTGGGACAATATAAAAGAAATAAATGGGAAATCACGCTCCCTCCCCCAGCCCATCTTACGGTCAATGGCTCCACCTTTACTGACCCCACTGACATTGCCAACTGTCTTAACTCCTCCTTTACAGATCTTAGCCCTGTCCTCCCGAGTAACTTTTTTGACCCAACCCCTGACCCACCACTCTCAGATCCTCAGTGCTCCCAGTTCTATCTACACAAAGTATCCATCCAGGAAGCCAGACCACTCATGCTTAAAGCACTAAACAGCAACAGTCCTAGCAGCGACTCCCTGGATCCAAAAATACTCCAGCCTGTCCTGGATGATGTCCTGGTTCCACTCACTGACCTACTAAACTGGTCCCTTTGTCTGGGGCAATTCCCCACAGCATGGAAAACAGCTATAGTAACACCTATTCACAAAGGAGGTGACAGGTCCAACCCCAGCAACTATCGTCCAATCTCCATCCTTTCCCCCCTCTCCAAAGCCTTAGGAAAAAGTGGTGGCCACTCAACTCACTGAATATGTAGCAAAATACAACATTCTTTGCCCAGAACAGCATGGCTTCTGTGCTGGTCACAGTACAAGTACAACATTAATGGAGTTCTCCAACTTCCTGCACTCCTCCCTGGACTCCGGTTCCCTAGCTGGAGCAGAGTTCATTGACCTCTCTAAGGTCTTTGACACTGTCTCTCACCCCCTCCTACTAAATGCCCTCAACCAGACAGGTTTCTCTGCTGGCCCCCTTGCCTGGTGCGCGAGTTACCTATCAGCCCGCTCACAGCATGTCAAAAACAATGGAATACTCTCAGAAATCCATCCCATCTACTCAGGGGTTCCCCAGGGCTCTATCTTGGGCCCACTACTCTTTAGCCTCTACTTAAACACCCTGCCCAGTGCCTGTTCTGGCAATATTCTCCTGTACGCCAATGACGCTGTTATTTATGCCACCAACAGAAATCCCACCTCCCTCCAAGACTTCCTCCAACACTCCTTCAATGATGCTGAGAACTGGTTTAAGGAGAACAGGCTACTCATTAACCTCAAAAAAATGAAGGCAATGCTCTATGCCCACCACCAGAACAAAACCAGCAACAACCCCCTCCAAATCCTCCCCAGCACTCATCAACCACTTGAACAAGTTTACTCTTACAAATACCTTGGGATCATCTTTGACTCAGCCCTCACCTTTCATGCCCACATCTCAGCCCTCGCTTCCACCGCTAACACTCGTCTTGGCATCCTCTATGGTCACAAGGACTGCCTCCCACCTGATGCCCTCAGACTTGCCATTACATCCTCAGTAATGTCCCTTGTCGATTATGGCCTTCCAGTCTATGGTGCTGCTGACTCCACAGCCCTCAACAAGATTCGACTCACCCTAAACAAGGCTTGCAGACTAGTGACCAGTGCCCCTAGGCTCACCCACATTTGTCAGCTCTATGACATGGCCAAACTCCTTAGCCTTGATGAACACCTCTGCTACCAAACTTGCCTACTAACTAAGAAGATTCTACTCGGGCTCTCGCTCCCTGGGGTTTCTGCCACCATCCAGCTTACACCTTCCAGAGTCTCTACCCGAACCACTGACAAGGTCACCATACTGGTATCCAGAACTAGGAATACCCAGGCACAGAGTTTGTTCATCTACAGAGCCCCATCCTGGTTCAAATCACTACCTGGAGCCATCTCCAACACCACCAAAATTGCCGCCTTCAAAACTGCCCTACGGAACCTATTGTTCAACACCCACTGCTGCACCTGTTGTTAACAGATGCTCTACTGCTCTCAAAACACTAGGGACATAACCCTCTGGGCCGAACTACCCCTCACCTGAACCCCCCCTCCCCCATGACCTCCCTCTCCACTGCCAGTACCTGCTGGTACCAACCTGTCAAATCTGAAATGTTTTTTAATTACTCTTTGTGTTCAAGCAACTATGTAAAACTATGTTATTCTGTATGATTGTATTCTGTACGTATGATGACTCTGTATGTCCTTTCTGTGACGAGATACCTTTGTAAATGAGCATCTGGCTCAAAGGTTGTAAATCCGATTATACAATAAATAAATAAAATAAATAAATAAATAAAGTGAGTATTGCGTCCTGCTGCTGCTGCAATGACTCAGGTGAACTAGTGGTGTCACCAGCACCAGCTTCTATAGTGATAGATACCAGTCCTACTGCCAAAAAGAAATCAAAGGAAAACTCAAGTCCTGTGTATGTAGCGATCAGTATTTTTATTTCATCCACCATTTTACACAAATATTTCATGACACTTCACCACTTCCTCAGGGAAATTGTGCTTACATGTGATATAACATTCTAAGCTCTCTCTGTTACATGCTTTGTAATGTACAGTGCTTAACCTTCATTTTACAGCAGCTTTGTTAAGCCCTCCCAGGTCTCTTTTGGTGAAATGGAAGTCAGTATAATGTGGGATACACTTAAATCTAAAATTTAAGAGATCATTGAACACCATATCCCTAGGCATAAAAACAAGAACAACAAAGGTGCTATCCCTTTATGGTTCTGTAAGGCAATTAAATCCTAAATAACCAAGAAAAAGAAAGTCTTCAGAAAATATAAAATAAACCCATCACAAATTAATCAAAGTAAATATAGGATTCAACAGAGACTACTAAAATTAATAATTAAAAAAGAGAAAATAAGGCTTGAAAATAAATTGGTGTCCAACAAAAATCATAAGGCCTTTTATGCATGTATCAATAATAACAAGCAGACTAATACTAGAATAAACTCTGTCACTATTATCGGTGAAATAAAGAAAAATAATAAGGAAATTGCTAACAGTTTCAATACTTGTTTTACATCAATTTGTAAAGTTAATAACTCTAATGTGACTACCCCCGGTGTTGATGAGTTGGAAGTATTTAGTGTCACCCATGAAATGGTTTTAAAAGAGTGAAATAAAATGCACCCATCTTCATCACCAGGACCAGATAATATTGATTCTATAATTTGGAAAGAATTGGCTGATGTGGTTGTCGGACCTTTGACTACCCTATTTAATAAATCCTTTTCGACTGGTGAAGTCCCACTTGATTGGCGTAATGCAATAGTCATCCCAATACACAAAAAGGGTAATAAATCAAATGTTGCCAATTATAGGCCTATTAGCCTTACATCCATCTGCTGCAAGACCTTAGAATGACTGACAAAAATAAAATTGAAAATGATATAGTCGCATTAGGTCTACAGGACATTTCTCAACATGGTTTTAGGAAAGGCCTTTTGTGTAATACCAACTTGTTATCATTCTATAATTTTGTTAGCACTAATTAGATAAAGGAATACCCACTGATGTTATTCTACTGAACCTGGGGAAAGTGTTTGATACAGTACCACATAACAAACTGATACAAAAATTATGTGATTTAGGTCTGAACAAATACATTGCGAGATGGATTGGGAGTTGGCTGACAAATAGAAAACAGAAAGTTAGAAATAATGCAGTTGTCTCTGATGAAGGCGTAGCTTGTAGTGGAGTCCCACATGGGTTGGTATTGGGTCCAGTGGTATTTGGTTTATTTATAGGTGATATGAGAACAGGCCTAGAGTCAGTCATTTTCAGATTTGCAGATGACACAAAGGTAGGTGGGGAAGTTTCATCCTTGACCAAATACAAACAATTATGTGACAGTTTAAGGAAAATTGAACAATAGGGGGAGACCAATAATATGAAGTTCAATTAAACCAAATGTGCAGTAACACACTTTGGTAAAAAAAAAAATCTGAAACACCAATATTATCTTAATGGACAATCAAACAAAAATAGTAAATGTGAAAAAGATCTAGGAGTATGGATAAATTCACAGCTATCATCAGGTTCACATATTGTTAAAACTGTATGGAAATGTAATAGTATCATCCATTCCACTAAGAAAGCCTTTATTTCCAGGAATAAAGAATGTGTTATGAAATTATATAAGACTCATGTCTTACCACACATGGACTATGGATCTCCAATTTGGAGTCCATATCTTAAAAAGGTGATCCGTACGGTTGCCCATAATGTGTTTTCCCGACATTTAATTTACCGACGTCGGTTGCCCGACCTAGCTTGTTTGCCGACATTTTATTGCCCGAACGTTGGTTTCCCGACATTGACATTGCACATCCTACGGATCCCGTTGGTCCCGAGTCTCTGCCTGCCTGTTTACATTAAAATTAGAATTTTTCATTTTAAATTGCTCCCTTAGCAAAAGATAACCCCATCTCGTGAAGCAATTAGTTCAACCATACCGAATATTTTCCGACTCACTCCAGAAAATGCCCACAAACTCAGAGGCACCATAAGAGGGATTACTCATGTGGAGAAGAGAGCTCTTCATGTAGCAATCGGAGGTCACTCACCAACCAATGCTGCAAAGAGCTCAAGATCTACAGCCTATACTTCACACAGAATAAGTATGCTGCTTTAGCTGAGACACAGATGACCCATGATCTGGACGTGGACATGGACACTGTGGAGGAAAGCTTTGACCCAAACACTATTATTCAACATTGGGCAGCTGCTGATGCAGATGGGGCAATTTATCTCCCAGACGGGGTCGGAGAAGCAGGAAAGCGTGCAGTTATCCAGTACTCACAGGGTGAACGTAACCTGAGTTGATCAGATAAGTGCACTACTTTGTCTGTGTTTTAAGATGTGGGGGTGCAAGGTCATGGGAAGGGAGCAATTACAAGGGGCTAATGCCGCAACTGCTTGAAACCTCAGGCTTTCCTTCCACTCTCTCCCAATAGTTAGCCTGTTAACAGGCAGAGTGTTACCTGCAGCCTTCCCCCACACTCGACACTAAAAAAAAGTGGTATTAGGACAGAAAAATACTATTAAAGGGTCATGGTTTCTGGGGTCTAATAAGTGTATTTTCATATCCTGATACCCAGTGTATTGACGCTATATGACAGCCGACAGTACCTCGGGCAAGTGTGCAGGTGGGATTCATGTAGTTGGGAAAATAACATCAGGAAACTATTAGTCGGGAGGACGCAAGTCGGGAAATCATACCAGACCCCTTAAAAAGGATATAAACCAGTTAGAAAAAGTACAAAGAAGACTGACTAAATCCATCAAAAGACTAAAAACTTTGGATTATGGCAAAAGATTGGAGAGGCTAAATCTTTTTTCCATGGAAACTAGAAGAACCAGGGGAGATCTGTTACTAATGTATAACATTATGAAAGATCCAATAATAATGGAACAGTGTAAAATAAATAGGGTTTAAAAATAGTAAATTTAAGATCACATGATAAGCAAATTGGCATAAACAAAGTTCAAACAGTAGACACCAAAACTTCTATAATGTACGAACAGCAAAGCTATGGAATACATTACCAGGGAAAATTGTGGAGGCACCAACAATACATACCTTCAAAAACAGGTTGGATGAATATTTAACATGTAAAAGTGTTAAATAATAGGCCCACTAAGAATGGGCACATAGCCTACTTTGTCTATATAAACCAAGTTAAACCAAGTCTCTACATTTTCTGGTAAGCTCCTGTGTCATAATTCTGTGGACATTCTGCAAGACTGCACAACATTACTGGGATAGGCCATCTCCTATGCAGTTAACTGGTAGAGAGATCTTAGAATATTGTATCACGAGTAGCCTCTGTTTTAATGAGGAAATTGCAATATGGCATTAAATGTTGGTTTAAATTAATGGATGAAATAAAAATACTGATGGTGGCATACAGTTGACTTGAACCTTCCTTTGGTTTCATTTTAATGTCATGTTCTGCATGGGAAGCTCCTCCAACAGCAAGACAATTATTATTTACCATTCAAGGGTGGTAGGCATACTGAAACCGCACCCATTATCAGTCCTACCATACCATCTGTGCAGTTTGTACGCAGGGACGAAGGTGGTGTCAACCTCAGGCCACAGTGACACATGACAAAGAAAATATGATTTATGATGGATGGAGGAGTAGGAGTATGAAAAAGCTATGACATTTTCTGAACTGGTAGATGTTTTATTTTTATTTTAACAGAATTATTATTTTTAGTTATTATTCATAAATATGGCTTTATTTAAATGCTGAGGAAAAACTGATTCATGATTGAGTGAGAAGGAGAATAATGGAGATGAAGAGGATGTGTTAGTTTTTAAAGACAGGGCCCTTCTATGGTTTTTATTTTAATGGAATTATTAGTATTTTGATTTATTTATTTATTTTTATTTATTTGAAAGTTTGTGACCAGGAGAGGCACACTGAGCCGTGGCTCATTTCCAGGTGTGACCCAGGGGCAAGGGAAGAGGAATATTTGTAGGGATGTAAACTGACTTAACAGAACAGTTTAAGCTGTTGGTGGTATCTTTAGTTATGATTATTAAATGTGGCTTTATTTATATGCCCCAAAAAGTAATTTTAGTGAATTTGTCTTGTCATCCGTAAAATACTCCCATACTGCAGAGGATCCTTTTTCTTTCGGCTCAGTGGACTGGTGTTGGTGGTGGAGGAGTGTGTAGGGAGGAGAGCTTTTGATTGCGAGATTATTTTTTTTAGCCATCATGGAATGACATGCCTTCAGATGGCAGGGCAGGCAGCGCAGCAGGTGCAATATACAAAACCATAATCTGATATAATATGGTATGATATACTTTAAGATAAGATAATTTTTATTATTTATATTTATGTAACCCCCCCACACACACACATTTGGGGTTTACCTTAATGTCTAGGGGTTACATTTATCTGCCAAGAAAATATAAATCAAGAAACTGAAGTGAACATCTGGATTTGCAGCTTGACTTCCATCCCTTATACTGTTGTCCGAAGCTGATGATGACAAGGAGGCTTTGAGGGACTGGGCAGTAAATGTAAGATGACATTTTATGGTAACTAAATGTTATATTTCTGGATGGAGTAGGGGAACTGAAAACAGCTGAAGAAGAAAGAGGAGAAACTAGTATGCATCTAGATTCTTTAGGATGGTTTCACCACCAGATGCACAGGATGACTGGCAGGGAAGGCTGCTTGCACTGCTGTGGTAGTGGAAGCAATAGATTTCTAGTTACTAATGAACTGTTGTTTTCTTTGACTGTACTATCATATATCCAGTCCTTATCCTCACAGCCCCATGACCCTAACTTTACTCATAGTACTTGTCCTGCAGCAGGACTGGAGCAGGTGGTGGGAGTGAAAACAGAGGTGGGCTTCAAGCGTGCATGGTATAGGCAGTAGCCAGAGATTAGGTATATTCTGCATTGACAGTATAAGCCGGGACAAACTGGGCAGCTTAGGTGGGCCAAGCAGTCCTTATCTGTTGGTATATACAGTATTCTATGTTTCTGTGTTCCACCATGACATGCTCCTTCTCCACAATGACTTATAGAACTTGTAATTGGTGGAACTGGCATGGCGCAATATTTATCTTCTCCTTTTCTCCCCCTGCATCCTTTTCTCCTTTCTGTTCTTTTCTTCATGTTTTCTACATGCATTGAAAACACACACACAACCGATCCCTTATACTGTTGTCCGAAGTCATGAAGAAGCTGACGACAGACACTATTAATAATTAACATTTGTCATTCTGATGATTCTGAGATGCTAACATGACAAGCACACCTTTTGGACACACATGCAGAAGTGCTGAATGACTCACACAGTGATAAAGAGTAATGCCAACAGACTACTTCTCTCACATTAATAGACACCACCCACTGACAGGACTTGTGTCTCACATAGCAGTCTACTTTACCCTTCATTCATCAACTAACTTACAGGCTCACACACAGGCAAAAAAAAAACTTGATTTCTGTGCCCCGTACCAACAGCAGCCAGTCCTTAAACCTTTCCTAGTCTGTTAAATCACTATGCCCTGCACCTGCCTTTCTTCTCCAGTGGTTGAAAAAAACATGAAATATGACTATATTAAGGTAGATGTCTATGTCATCCTTCGCCACCAGAACAGCAACTCTCACTCAGCTAAAAAAGTTTGTCAAAAAAATTGAAAAAAATCCACCCTGCACCTTTCTCAGTCTGCTAATTTACTCTTTTCTGCTCTGCAGCAGAGCCTGCAGCTGCCAGTGGAGGCTCACATTGTGCAGCATGATTTCATTTGCCTGCCTGCCTTAAATTATAGATATGTATAGTAAAAATAAGCTAACTGGAATGATAATACATGATTCTGTGATGATTTCAAAAGCTTTCTGATCAAGTCACTTTTTCACATAAAATATGTATAAAATATTTATCTCGGCTTGTCTGACTGCCCTGTAGTTGGGTGAAGGGTGTTAATTGTCTGGCCTCTGACCTCAGCTACGTGATAACTGGAGGTGGGGCTTAGTCAGAGTTGAGGTAGCAAGCAGAGTTTTATTTTCTCAGAAGAAGCCAGAAGGGGAAGGAAGGAAACATATTCAATTCAGTGCTTTAGAGTAACTGGTAATTGCTATTTTTCTTTTACACTTAGATTGTTGGCTTTTAGTGACACTGTACTTTCTTTGTTGTCTTTACTTATGATTGTTTTTGGGCTGTTGAATATTTAAAACATAGTGGTGGTGTAATTCAGTGCTGTCTTTAATTGCTGCAAATTTTATCTTGGCTTGTCTGACTGCCCTGTAGTTGGGTGAAGGTGTTAATTGTCTGGCCTCTGACCTCCAGCTACGTGATAACTGGAGATGGGGCTTAGTCAGGTTGAGGTAGCAAGTAGAGTTTTATTTTCTCAGAAGAAGCCAGAAGGGGAAGGAAGGAACATATTTAATTCAGTGCTTTAGAGTAACTGGTAATTGCTATTTTTCTTTAAACTTAGATTGTTGGTTTTAGTGACACTGTACTTTCTTTGTTGTCTTTACTTATAATTGTTTTGGGCTGTTGAAAATTTAAAACACAGTGGTGGTGTAATTCTGTGCTGTCTTTAATTGCTGCAAATTTTCCCCCTTCCCCAACTCTTAATTATATGCCCTGTTAAATCTGATTGACAGAAGCTAAACACAGGGTATAGTAAGGGTGTAGTAGGAGGGCATAGGGGAAGAAGCCCACTCTCAACGACAAGTGTTTTGACTCATTTATTTATTTATTGGTTTCTTTTTTTTTTTTTTTAAAGAAAATTATCTGAGGATCAGTGGCTGGATTTTAGGACAGTAAATTAATAAAAAGGGAACTAGGAGAGCTTCAGTAGCAGACAAGTAGTGGAATTGCAATATAATGTGGGGAGTGGTGCAATGCAGTGGCTGTGGGGCAGCCATATTCTGGCAGACCTTCTGGACACTGAGGTGCTGCCCTATCTGCATGCATCTCTCTGGACTGTGGGATGAGGTAGCCAGACTCAGAGCGGAAGTAAACTGGGTCAGGAGTACCATCACCCCTATCCAGAGACCACCCAGTCCAATGCAACTGCCTCAAAGGATGCCGAGAATGAGGAGTACTTGGATGACAGTGGGCTCAGGGAAGGTTAGAGCAGTCAGGCAGAGGCACATCCCAGATCCTATTCCACTCAAGAACTCATATGCCACACTGGCAAACGAGGACAACCAAATAGAGGTACCCAGAGAAGTGGAAGGAAAGGATGTGGAGGTTAGCCAAGGAGGTGACCTCAGCGGGGAAAGCAGTGGACCCCAGAGGAGGAGGAAGCGAATCCTGGTGGGGGACTCCATCATAAGAGGGATCCAGCTAGGAACACGGGAGGGGGAGGACAGGGAGGTGAGGTGCCTACCAGGTGCCACGGCATGGAGGGATGGAAGGAAGATCCTGGGGATCACTGGGAAGGCAAGACAGGAGGGTGAGCTGGATGTCATTATCCATCTAGGTACTAATGACCTGGCAAATGGGGAGCCAAAGGAAGTTCAGGAAGAGTTTAGGAAATTGGGAGGGTCTCAAGCAAGTAGCTACTTCTGTCACTTTCTCAGAAGTACTACCTGTGAGAGACAAGGGAGAGCATAGGAGTGCATGCACCAGGAACTTTAACTCATGGTTGAAGAACTGGTGCTGTGAGGAAGGGTTTGGATTCATTGGTGACTGGGGACCCATCTGGAGGGATGGAGGTTTGTTCAAGCCTGATGGTCTGCATCCATCCTGGAGGGGAATCCAAGCACTCAATGATAAGTTTAAATGCTACATTGACAAGCATTTAAACTAGCAAAGGGGGGTGGCAGGCCAGCAAGGTGGGTACCTACTTGCTCACCCCCACAGCTAGGGCAGAACCAGTGAACCAGAGGAGTGGCTATCTCTGCAAAGCAGTGCAAAGATGGAGATTAGTGCCCAAAAGGTGGATAGGCAGAAAGGGCAAAATTCAGCAGAAGGGCAGACCGCAAGGTGAACCAGGGATAAAGGACAACCAAGGAAGGGGCTGGAGTAGAACAGTGAAACAGTCTAGGGAGGTCAAATCATGGAAAGCCATGTGTGCAAATGCCAGGAGCCTTAGCAACAAGATGGAAGATCTGGAGGCTGTCATGGTGCAATCAGACCTGGACATTGTGGCCATCACTGAAACCTGGTGTAATGATAACCACGACTGAGAGCTGGCCATACCTGGCTACAACATATTCAAAAGAGACAGAGAAGGCAGGAAGGGAGGAGGTGTGGCACTGTATGTGAAAAATGACATAAGGGCCACAGAGATCCAGGAGGAACAAATGGGGAGAGATACTGTGGGTTAAGCTGGAAAGGAAAATGGGAACAGCCATCCTGACAGGTGTGGTCTATAGACCACCAGCCCAGGAGGAAGAAACAGATAGGGAGTTGATGCTAGCCATCCAAAGGATGGCAGACAAGGTGAGGTAGTACTGGTTTGAGACTTCAATATTCCAGACGTGGACTGGAGCATCCCAGCAGCAGCATCAACTAGGAGCAGATTTATCCTGACTCTTCAGGGTGCCTTCCTCAAGCAACTGGTCATGGAACCAACTCGGCAGAAGGCAATACTGGACCTTGTGCTCACAAACAGGGACAGTGATAGGGGTAACAGTGGGGAGCACCTGGGAACAGTGACCACCAGTCATTGTGGTTTGAAATCACAGAAAGAGCAGCACCAAACCACACAAAACACGTATCCTGGATTTTAGGGGGCAGACTTTGGGAAAATGGGGAGATACTTGAAAGAGGCATTAAGGGAATGGGATAGGAATCAGGGTTGAGGAACAGTGGGCAGTATTTAAAATGGGGATTACAAGAACAACAGAATTATGCATTAAGCAGGTTAGCAAAGGAAAAGGAAGAGGAGACCATTATGGTTTTCCAAGAGGTAGCAAAGAAAGTGAAAGCCAAAAGATTGCATTCAGGCAATACAAAAAGACACAAGCAGAAGGGGATAGGGAGAAGTAGCAAAGGGAGGCAGGGAGGTCAGTAAGGGAAGCCAAAGCTCAGACAGAAGAACACATTGCAAAATCAGTGGGTAGAGGGGACAAAACCTTTTACAGGTACATAAGTGAAAAAGAAAGACAAAGGGAGGGATAGTGAGACTGAAGGGAGAGGATGGGGGCAGCGTGGAGGATGACAGCAGTAAAGCTGACATATTGAACAGGTATTTCTGCTCAGTCTTTACTGAGGAAGAGGAGGGTAATGGGTCTGAAGGGAGTACAAGGGGTGAGAATGGAACAGAAATGGATACAAGTCCCTTTACACAGAAAGGGTCCCGAAGGAACTGAAAGTAATAAGAGTTGATAAAGATATGGGGCCAGATGGGGTGCACCCCAGGGTCCTTAAAGAACTAAGAGAGGTGGTGGCTGAACCTCTGGCTATCCTGTTTAGCCGATCACTGGAAACAGGGAGGTACCCAAAGACTGGAGGACAGCAGATGTAGTCCCCATACAAAAGCGGGAACAAAGAGGAAGCAGGGAACTACAGACCAGTCAGCCTCACTCGGTAGTGGGGAAGATCATGGAAGCACTACTGAAGGAGAGATTGGTGGAACATCTGGTTGTCAATGGACTACAGGACCCAAGGCAGCATCGTTTCACCAGGGAGGCTGCTCAGACCAACCTCATTGAATTTTTGACTGGGTGACTAGGGGTGGATTGGGGAGGCAGTGGACATGGCCTATCTGGACTTCAGCAAGGCCTTTGACACTGTGCCACATAGAAGACTATTACACAAACTGGGGAATATGGGTGTGGGCAGGACAGTAGTGTGGTGGGTAGGTAGGACACAGAGGGTGGTGGTAAATGGCTGTCACTCCACAGAGGGAAGAGTGACCAGTGGGGTACCACAGGGATCAGTGCTGGGACCGGTCCTATTCAACATCTTCATCAGTGACATTGCACAGGACCTAGAAAGCAGAATTTCACTGTTCGCTGATGACACAAAGCTCTGTAACAGAGTAGACACAATCGGAGGGTGTAGACAGAATGAGAAGGGACCTGCAGAAACTTGAAGAATGATCAGGGTTTGGCAGTTGAAATTCATTGCAAAGAAGTGCAAAATAATGCATATGGGGCACAAAAACCCTGGCACAATATATCAGTTGGGGGTGAGGATATGCAGCACACCAAGCAGGACAGGGATCTTGGGGTTATCATCTCTGATGACCTCAAGGTAGGGAAACAGTGTGACAAGGCAGCAGGTAAAGCAAATAGGATGCTGGGATGTATAGGCAGGGCATCACCAGCAGGAAAAGGAGGTCATAATTCTGCTATACAAGACACTAGTGAGGCCCCACCTGGAGTACAGTGTACAGTTCTGGAGACCATACCTACGTAAGGACATAGACAGGGTAGAGAAGGTTCAGAGGAGGGCAACAAAGATGGTGCATGGATTGCATCACAAGTCCTATGAAGACAGGTTGAAGGAACTGAACATGTACTCCCTGGAGGAAAGGAGGAGAGGGATATGATGAGACATACAAGTATCTCACAGGGAGGAACAGGGTGCAGGAATACACTATTTTTAAGCAAAAAAGATGTTCCAGGACTAGAGGACATGGGATGAAGTTGGAGGGAGGATGATTCAGAGGAAACATGAAGAAGAGTTTCTTTACAGAACAGGTGGTAGACAAGTGGAACACCCTGCCAGAGGAAGTGGTGGGGGCTGAAACAATCACGGGATTTAAGAATGCATGGGATAGACATAAAGGAATTCTGGAGGTCAGGGGTAAGGGGCAACAGACTTCTAGGAAAACATAAACTGAACTTACAAGCTCAAATGGGCAGACTGGGTGGGCCATAGTCCCTTATCTGCCGACACTGTCTATGTATCTATGTATCTATGTATCTATGTATCTATGTATCTATATGCACCTTCAGTAGTCAGCTCCTTCTCATGTGAGAAAGAAATGGAAATGGCATTGACGTCTGTGCAATGGGAGGAGTACTTAATCTCCAGCATCACTGACTGGCTGCTGCAGGTCATGTGGCTTGCCAACAAATTGGGCATGCTCAGTGTGTGATCTAAATAGAACGTACTGTGCCATGATGTCAAAGTGCTGAACAGAAACTGAATTCCTAGCCAGCTCATTGGCTTGAAAGGCTTAGGCATTGTACCTTAACTCCTTCCAGACTGGTGACCCATGTTCTGTAATGAATGCAGGTTGCAGGGGGTCGAATGGGGCACTCCCCTCTCCCAGGGAGGATGGCTTGGTGATCCCACTGGATGACTGCCACCAGATGGAGGCCTGAAGGTAGAAAGGTCAGGAAGTTGTCAATGATGGGAGAGTGCTGTGGGACTCTGCAGCATGCCCACACCTCTGTGTGCTTGCACTAACATGTATGCCCCAGCAAAGGGATGAGGAAGGGAAAGAAAATGGAAAACACGGGAATGTTGGCAGGCTACGCGAAGCCTGAACTGCACTCCTGACTCTCAAGCTCAACTCCCAGCAACTGGATTGTGTGCACCGGGGGAGGGAGGATAGCCCTCCCCTCCCTGGACCTGCCACAGGGGGAATCTGTGGTGGACACATGGGGGTAGCGTGAGAGCAGTGTGATCCTGGGGTGGATGTGAGTCCTCCTGAAGGGAAAGCTGAAGCCCACCTTCCAGCCGCTCTGGGGGAGAAGAAATATAAGGAAAAAAAAAAAGAAACTGAATTCCTTAGGACCTGCTTTGTTGTTGTCCAAAATGCAGGATTTAAGCATGTTCACCAAATGCAAATTGAGTACCAGCTCATCCTCAATCATGACCCCGGATGGCTTTCTCCCAGACAAGCAGAGACCTTATTTTGTGCTGCAAATTAGACAAATTCCTGTGTGAGCCTGAACTCCTTCCCATATCAGAATTCTTTAGACCCCCCAAAAAAACTGCTCAAGTGTCTTATGCTCTGCTGACCTCCTGCTCCTTGCTGAGTCTTGTGTCATGACCAGTATGGGTTGGTAGGTCTTTTTAATTATTACTACCTGCCTTTGTAACATCCTTCCTTATGCTCTGTCCCCATCTATTCCCTTTTCAAAGCTCATCTTACTGATTACTTGCTGACCAGCTCCAGCTGAAAAGGTTTTACCAGATAACCTGTTATTGTACACTTTGCCTGGGTCCCCAGTCATGCTCAGGTATACTTTTACACAGTTTGTAAGAGCTTGCTCAGTTTCTTGCCTATTGTTGATGTATCCTATTTAGCCCTCCTGTACACAAAGAGTTCAGATTGTTCCATTGTCCTTCTGTATGCATATCTAGCGATGTTTCAAAGTTTATTTTACCAGTGAAGTTCTGGCAAAGTTGAAAAATTCACCTTCAGAAATACTGTTGTGAACTGCCCACTTTGCCACTTCACAATTCACAATAAGTTGTTCTTAGGAAATACCACTTTCTGAGGTGAAGTTATTAACCTCACCTGAAAATGTGGCACCTTGCCTGCCAATTGACACTTAACGAATTTGGCAAGCTTCGCAAATTTCTTCACAGAGCACAGTTTGCCAACTTCACACATCTCTATGCATATCCATGTACTGCAGTCATGCCTAAAAAGGTCCACTGGACCAGTCCATCTAGGTAGTCCATGAATGACTAACTAACTAACTAACTAACTAACTAACTAACTAACTAACTAACTAACTAACTAACATCAGGGAGGGAGGGAAGGGGAGGGTGGTGGAGCAGCTGTTGAATAGGGAGCTAGCTGCAATCTTGAGCAGCCTAGATAGGCCAGGATGACCTTTTCCTGCTGGTAACATTTGTATGTTCATAAATAAAATACAGGCAAAGAAGGCAGCAGTGGTATTTGATAGTCTGCATTCCATGATGGCCAGGTGAATAGACCATTGGAGCACCATGTCAGCGTTTGTTCCAGCTGATGTTGGATATCCAGTACTGAGCAAAATGGAATAACCCCTCGTTTGAAGACTGCAAGGAATGTTTAAGAACCTCAAGTGCCTGATTCCAAGATGGGTTACGCATGTCGCAAGGTGACTTGCGCCTAACCCAATGGCAGAAGTGGCACCTTGTGACATGCATTACTCTGCCCCTATTCTGAAAGGTGGCCTGTGACATGGCACAGGCTGCCTGCACCAGAGGTGGGCTACACCACTGTCTATGCCAGAACCCCCTTGTAACATAGTGCAAGGGGGTTGCTAGCATCAGTTATGGCCCTATTCCAGGTTTGCGGCTGACTGAATGGCAAACCACTATTCCAGGAGGGACCCCAGCAGACAATGGTCGAAGTATGGTTAGACCAGCCATTAGCTGGTCTAACCATATCCTATGTCCACTGGGGTTGCACATCCATGCCTGGCACACCTACAGCTGACTCACCCACAGTTCCACATTGGCTCCTACCCCCATTGGCAGGGCTTCCCTCTGTGGGCAGCTGACACCTCTGTGTCCCCTTTCCTGAGCAGTGCCCCACAGGGCAGTATATGTCCCCTGCTTGCCATGCACCCCAAGGTTGTCCAGTGGCCCCCACTCCCTCCCCAGCCCTGTGTCCTGGTGTGGGGCTTTGCCGGGGCTGTTCTGAAAAACTTTGATCTGCACCAGGAAGCGGAGATGCCATCTGGTGGAGATATCAATATTTAGAATAGGCATCCAGCTATTACTGTGCCTAGGCATTGTATGTGCACTGTAAAGATGCCAATTACTGCCACACAAGCATGCACAGTGCAATTCACATACATGTGTGTGGTACAGCAGTCAGATCTGCCCCTCCTGACCTGTATCTCAGGACCACTTGTGACCCAATGCCAAAGTTCAAGCTTCTGTCCCTCCCTGTTTCCCTGATAGTCTAGTTCACCCCCAACCTAAACCCCAGTTCACACTTATACCTGGTAGTCCACTGGTGACCTCTTTCTAGCTCTGTTCCAACACATATAACTATTTCAGAAATGTACCATGATGATCACAGTCCCCTGATCTCTGTATCCACCTGCTCAGGACTTTGACACCCCTTACTTCCAGTATTTATAGGTGTTAGTCAGCGGAAGTCACAAAAATGCTGTGAAAGGTGTGTTATGGAAAGTTGACAATTTAAATGACAATGTATGCCTTTTACATACCAACTCCACACCCTTCTGTGCAGCAGCAAACTTTGATGTGTACAGGAAGAGAAGGCCCCAGGACCTAATCTGAACTATCTTGAGGGGATTACAGCCAAGGGAGAAATTTGTTTACACTGATTTTGCATACTGTTAGTCTCTTGAGACTGGCAATTTCCCCACATCTTAATGAACCTGCAGTTACATCAATTTTGAACATAAATTGCAGTGTGCTTTGTGCCCATAAGGGACAATGTAATCCTCAGTGCTGAACTCTTGTACATGTGAAAGAGAGATTTGTGGCGCAAGGTCACATCTGTATAAGTCTTTTTGATGGATGGCTTTTTTCAAACACAAATACAGTACAATTCACATGGAACTGTTATACCAATGAGTTCCTTTAGCATTTCTCAATGGGTTGTGTAAATGTTTCTTGAACTAGCATAAAGCCTTGCAGAAGCTGTTGTTTATGAGTTGCAAGTCAGTTTTAGATTGCATTGTGGCAGACCTGCAGATGCATTCCAGTTGAGATGTAAAAACATTTTATAAAAGTTACTCTTGAGGTGGTAAATTCTTGAAAAATGGGTCCATGTGATATGAGCGAAAGCAAAATAGTGATCACCATATCAGCAAGTGTGCATCACCAAAAACACAAATGGCAATGTGCACTACACTGAGAACAATAACAGCGCCCATTGGCACCATACTCGCAACAAGCGACAGTTACCATTTTTTTTGGGGCATAGCCCCCTGCACCTTCCATTATTAAGATTTTCAAATCTGAGGGGGGCCTGACACAGGGGAATCTTCAGGAGGGGGCAGTTCTGATCAAAAGGACACACAAGGACAAAAAAAACTAAGTCCCAACCAGCAGCATGAAAATATTTAACGCACACAGCTAGATCCGAAGCTGCAGCTTCTCACACCAGGGGTACACACCCCTACCACTACACCAAATGGCCAGCTGGGAACTGCTCATCCAAACTTCCTCCCATATGCTGTTCCCCTATACCTCCCTCTCACAGTTGCTGTATGTCCCTTTCGTGATTCTTGTCCATAACAGTTGCTGTTCCCCTCCTTGCTGTCCTTCCCTACTTGCTCGTATTTCAGGCGGTCAAATTGAGTGACTCATATTGAGTCACTCAATTTGACTCACCCATATCACTGGATACTTTGAAAAACAACACATTTAATGTGAGTTGCCAATGCACTACCAGCTTTACAAAGGAATGCTAAACCAACTCGTTGTTATCTCAGCATAATGTGAATTAGGGTAGGGTTACCTAGATGATAGAAATGTGAAACCATTTATTTCTATAACATTAAAATTATAAAGATGGATTATTTGTGAGCCCTAAATTTTTTGTGAACTCCATGGTGACTGCACATTGTTTGAAGAGCTTCTGTCTCACAGTATCATCTGCTGGTGTTTCTACTTTTGAACATTTATCGTATAGCTTACCAAGTAAGACGTTCAGATTGTGTAATAAAGTTGCAACACAGGGTAAGTCATTCGCTACTGAAAATACATTTTTCCTTTGATAAAGGTGGCCCTGTTGCTCATGTTCATTGGAGTTTCAAAGGAGCAGCAAAGCCCTCCTCCCTAAAGTCAGCATGCTTTAATCCAGGTGCCAGGGATAGGAGTGGACATAAGATTAATGAGGTGGCAAGTCATTCAGATTTTCAGTAAGAGACTTGAATGGCAGTGGCATGCATGTATTAAGGACAGCTTTGCTATTGCTGTATCTCATAGTGTAGTACACAGATTAATAATTTGAGACCTCATACGAAGAAACGGTACAGGTGGAATCTAAACTGGAAAGAATTATCCAAAGAATACTCACAATGAAAGTTTCCACTAATGCTTTGTTGCATGAGTAAACAGAGAACAACATCCTCATGGAATGATTAGATAATGATTTCCAGATATGCAGTTTAAGGCTTATAGGTTTGCTAAACAATCTACTTAAATATTTAAAAAGCTTGGTTGAACAAGAGTTAAAAGGTGGTGGATTAAGTGGAATAAGCTACCCAAAGAAGTGGTACAGGTCATATTGATCAAGCAGCTTCAATAGGGATGGGATAGGCTTGTGGGTTTAGTTAGAAGGAGAGGCAGTAGGAAAGGTGAGGAAATACATAAGGGCAAGGCAGAATAGTTAGGTAGGATGGACAGGCTGGAAAGGCCAATGATCTTTTTCTGCCATCAACGTCTATGTATAAAGATAAAATAGAACTTGCAGATTTCATTTTAATAGATACGCATAGCAGGCAACTTATAAAATGCAGTTTAGAAACCTTCTTTTATGTGCAAAATCTGTTAAGATCTGTACCAATATCAGTCTGGTCAAATTAGAAAGTAGGTTGCAGTCAATAACTAGCACTGAAAAACTATCATACAGAAATATCATATAAAAATATATGTAATAATATATAAAAATATATATGAAAAATATATATAAAAAAATACTATATCAGACAGGTATAGCCAGTATAAATCTACTTTAAACTTCAGCAATGCTCCCAAACTACTGCTGCATTGCTTTAGACCAGATATTCGAACTGTGTATAATGTGGCACACAAAGTGGTGCGCAAATGGTTTTGAGCTTGTGCTACTTTGCACGTGGCAAAAAAGGAGCTGTCTTGAAAACCAAACACTGAAGCCTTCGACAGTGCTAACAGATTAAGCTAGAAGTGCCACTCACATAGCAGAGCTAGTAGGAGACCCTTACATACTGTGCATAGTCTGGCTGCCAATTTACCTCTCACTTCATCCCATCATACTCTTGTACTGTGGAGTAAACCTTGTCTGGTGGAGTGTGGCTACCATGGTGACAGAAGGCCATTGTATTAATTAGTAAAAGTGGGCAAGAACTGTTATTTCTCATGACCCACGCTCCTTATTGAAAAAACTTAAATTGTGTTAAAAAGAAATATTAGTTCCACAAAACAGTGATGCATCACATTATGCTGTAGTCAATATTCTATGCTGAAAAAAAATGTGTCCCCCAGAACAATGTGAAGGAGTGAGGATGCAAGTCCTGCACTAGAAACATAGGGCCTCATACACAGTCACAATTTACTGGTGCAAAGTGGTCACAGATAATATCAATAAGTGTCCGTTTCCTGTTTAGTACCTTATTGTTGCTGTATGTTAACCCTTGCAAGTCCGCGGACTGATATATCAGTTCAAAATTCCTATACGTTCTATTTCTGTCGGCAGCCTAAAGGTTAATACTGATGCTGAGACCACATGTATTGTTGCCACAGCGGTCTCACGTGCATTCATAGGTTCTGCTACCCTAAGGAAGTAAGTGAGGCCACTCTTACCATGTTGTGCAGCTGCCTGCAAAATGGCAATGAGCAGCCATTCCAAACTAACATTATGGTAGACTATTAGCAGCATAAAAAGTGTTTTTTTTTAATACGCAAGTGTTTATTTTTCTTCATCTGGGGGGGCTTCCTCAGCCTGATCTCCAGCCCCTCCAGGACGTCTAAGCACCTTCCCCAGTGTTTGCTCATTCATTGTTTCTTTCCACAAGTTATAAAAAGTATATTTTAAAGTACAAAAGCACATTTTTATGGGCTCAGCATACTAATCGGGGAGGGGGGGGTATTTATCAGTGGGCAAGGGCTCTTATTAAAAGTGGCATTTTCATTTATTGCAGGAAAATATAAAAGCTGTTGACCAATATGTGGTTGGTACTAATATTTGTGGGTTAGCACGAGGATTTAAAAAAATAATGAGGACTCTAAACAAAAGCACAGGTACCCCCCCAATATACAAGACAGAAGCTACTTAATGTGGAAAAATGAAAAAGCTGCTGACCAGCAGTAACTTACCCGCTGCATTAAAACAAAATGCATCAAATTTTGTTTTAGTTGCTGCATACCAAGGCATTACTCCTGTTTTGTTCTGACCACATTTTGTGTTTGGTCTGACTCGAGAGATTAAAGTTATCTTTTCTGTCACCCAGCCAAACCTGCAAGACAATATAACAAAATATTTTAAAAGAAAAACAATGAGTAATATCATAAGAGTTGGGCCCAGCAAAGGTTTTCAAAAACTGTTCTTACTTGCAAGTTTCAAGGCCATTCTTATTAGCTTCCTCCACTTGAGATTTACTTGCCAGGGTTGTTCCCAAGATCTTACAGGCCTTCTCTGCTGCTGAATGGTTTAAGTTGTAAGCATTTCCAGACTGAGCCAGAAATACACCAGAAATCCTGCAGTTGCTGAAAGTCAGATCTGTAAGTGAAACAGGAATTGTGAGAATGATATTACAGTTTTTAAAAGGGACATTTCCCAAAGCTACTACCATCATATCTTTAAATATGGAGGAGCTTTTCTCATTATAGAATGCACTGCACAGTGCAAAGTTACAAGGTACTTGTAATATGGATTGTGTTTATGTCTCTGAAAATAATGCGACCTGGAGTATTGTGTCCAGCTCTGGAGGCCACACCTCAGAAAGGATGAAGACAGGATGGAGGCAGTCCAGAGGAGGGCAACTAAAATGGTACAGGGGATGCATCAAAATCACTAGGAAGAGAGACTGAGGGATCTCAACATGAATGCCCCTAAAGAGAGGAGAGTAAGAGGGGACATGAGAGAAACCCACAAGTACCTCACAGGGGTGAACAGGGTGCAGGACAGGAGCCTCTTTCAGATGAAAAAGATCACCTGGACCAGAGGGCTTGCAATGAAACTGTGTGTGTGTGCGGGGGTTAACAGGGATGTGAGGAAATGCTATTTCCTGAAAGAGTGGTGGACACCTGGCACAGACTGTCAGCGGAAGTGGTGGAGGGGAAAACAGTACAAGGCTTCAAGCACGCATGGGATAGACATAGGGCTGTATTAGTAAACAGAAAGGGAGGACAGAGGGTAACGAAGACCAGTTAGGGTCTGCAGAGATAGACTAAGCAGGGCCCATCTGAGCAGACTGGGTGGGCCAATTAGTCCTTTTTTGTCAACATATGCTATGTTTCTATTAAGCATCATCAATAATAAAGAGCGGGGACATGCAATACAGTATTCCGTCTTTCCAATAAAATATAGAGATGGAATTAAGTGAAAGGGACACATCAACTTAACTGCATAGCTCTGAAGCCCCTGTAGATCATATAAAACTTCCACTTGCAATACTGGAGGCAGTTTAAAGTGGGATTTTCAAAGCTTTCTGTCATTTATCTAGTGTCATAACTATACATTTTGTCACAAGTGCTGTAAATTGCATATGGTAAATTATGCATGTGTCATTTTTTTTCTATAGAATGCAAAATGTGTTCCATATGCACCCAAACATTTGAAAATCACTCGCAAATGTTTATGTGTATTTGGGATGTGGCAGCAACTGTGTCACAAATTGTGTGGTGGTAGTTTTGAAAATCCAGCTCATGGTCTCACAGCAAGCGTAATTTTAACACTCATATTTATTTAATAAGCTGTTGTCGACCATGAAAGACAGCAAGGCATTTCTGCCTATCCGCTGGGGTGGGGGGTTGGAGATAGAAACATACACAATGACGGCAGAAAAGACTAGTGTTCCATCCAGTCTGCCTGAGTTCCAGATTTGGCACTGGCACTTGCTGTCCCTCCAGGGTCCTGGCCCTCCCAATCCATTCCCCCATTTTGTTCCCAGTGTCTGACGCCCTGAGACACCACTATACTTTTCATTCTGTCCCAGCTGTGCTTGAAACCACCAATGGTTTTAGCACCCATTACTTCAGCTGGAAGACAGTTCTACATCTCCGCCACCCTTTCTGTAAAATACTTCCTCATGACCTCATGAACCTCCCTCATGTCAGGTTCCACGCATCCATGTGACTGTGAACCTACACACAAGCTAAATAGTTCCTCACATTTCACCTTGTTAATCCCCTTCAGGAACTTGAAGGTCTCTGTCATATCTCCTGTCTCCCTTCTGGTCTCCAGTGAGTACATGTCGAGTGCCTTGAGGCGCTTCTCATAGAGCCTGCCCCATTGGTCATTTTTGTTACCTTGCGGTGCATTATCTCCAGCCTAGCCCTATCCTTCCTGAGGTGAGAGCTCCAGAACTGGGCACAGTACTCCAGGTGTGTCTTCACCGTTTTGATACAGATGGAAACTGACATACTGAATCAGAGTATGCTGTTGGTGGTTACATTTAGTAATTATCTATACAATAGTAATCAATTAACTATTATTATGTCTGTGGGTAAAAGACTGTCATTGCTGAGCAGATTAATGAGATGGACTATAGAGGGGATCATTTTTTTTCTGTACCCTTTCCCTCCTTTTGCCTCACTGCATTGCTTTTCACAACCGCCGCTCATTATATTTCTGCGTCAGCCTTCAGTTCCAGCAGTTAACTAGTCCCACATTATACCCTATTCTTACATTCTGGGTAATGAGTTCTCTCTCTCTCTCTCCCTAAATATATATCAAAAGCACCTATTGCAAGAACTTATTAATAAGTGCCGCAGGTGACTCGAAGAAGTTCTGGACACTGTACATATAAGGAGTTTTATGGTGTGAAACATGCTCAGTCTTCTAATGATATGGTACTGAATAGCCAGCATTGTAATAATTCTCTCACTATCACCAATGTTTTCAACCAGTACTTCTTTGATCTAACTGATTATACCAGCTCCCTCCCTGCCCAAAACGTATCCACCCAGGATCTTCTGAACATGCCTTCCAACTTGTCTCCCTGCTTCCGTTTTTGTGCTGTGACAAAAAAGGAGACCCATAAGCAACTCAGCACAATCTTCAACAGCTGCAGTGCTGGTGTGGATGGCCTCGAGCCCAGATTCCTTAAGCTAGCTGTTCCCCTAATTGCTTCCCCCTTGGCTAGGATCTTCAGCCTATCAATTCGATATGGCACTGTCTCTTGTATTTGGAAGACTGTCAGGATCATCCCCCCTTTTCAAGAAGAGTAACCCAAAATCAATCACAAACTATCACCCAATTGCCATTCTCTTTATGCTGAGTAAGCTGCTTGAGAAAATTCTCTCACTCCAAACTGTTGCATAACTACAAGATCAGAACCTCCTCTCTTCCTATCAGCATGCCTTTCAAAAGGGGCATAGCACCACCACTGCTCTCTTGCAATATACAAATGACACTAAATCAGCAATGAACAATGGTCTTATGACAGGCACAGTATTCATTGACCTAACAGAGGCCTTTGATCTTGTCGATCACACCCTCCTCATGGCTAAAATGCTCTCTCGGCTTCTCCTCTGAAGTAGTGGCCTGACATGATAGCTACCTCTCTAACAGAAAACAGTTAATCAAGTTCTACTCTGCCTCCTCTGAACTTTTTACAATCAACCTTGGGGTACCTCAAGGCTCTATCCTTGGCCCTGTCTCTCCTCTATCTTTATTAATGACACATCTCTGCATGCTCCTGACTGCTCTTCCTTACTCTGTGCAGAAGACCTTGTGCTGTATCATGCTGCTAAGGACATCTATCTCAACACTACTCTTACTTCTGATTTCCATAGTATCCTTGAATGGCTCTTCAAGAATAAACGAATACTCAGCTCTAGTAAAACTCAGTCTATGTTGTTTGTATCTGCTCCTAAACTAAGGACCTGCTCTGGCCAATTCTCTGTCTCTGCCTTTGATGACTCCATCTTTACCTGTGTAAACTCCTTCAGATATCTGGGTGTGACCCTTGACCCCTCTCCTGACTTTGACATTCACATCTCTAGTACATATAAAGCTGTTAATGCTAAAACTGGTATGGCTTACAGAACCAGTCATACCCTAACTTCCACCGCCAGGGTGACTATTACCCAGGGCATACTTCTCCCTGTTCTCACCTATAGTTCAGTCTCTTATGCTGGGACAACAAAAGCTAGCCTTCACAAATGGGATACAACTTATAACAGTATTTGCTGCATTGCTCTGGCCTCTTACTGCCTGAACCATCACTGCCATCTTTATGAGAACCTCCACTGGCACTCTTCCATAGCCAACCATCTTTACACCCTTGACACTATCATTGACAGCATTTCTCATTCTGGAATACCTCCTACATTGGCTCAGTTACTGGTTACACCTAGCCCCTGATATATCCTACGTACTGGTGATCAGCCCATTTTCCATATACCAAAATATAAAATGGCATTGGTTACTCAAGACTTCTCATACCTTGCACCCTAATACTGGAACTCACTGCCAGCTCCCATCTGACTCTTCCTTACACACTCTAGCTTTAAGCACCAGCTAAGGAGACACCTCCAGTCAACCTATACATATAACTGTTTTTGTCCTCCTTGAACTCTCTCATGAAACACCTCACATCTTGCTTGCTCTACCCTCAGCTTTTAGTTTCCTTATTTGCATTTACTACTGACTTACTCAATCTCTACTTCTCCTAGTTTCCTCTCATCCTAACTCCCTCCTCTAAAGCTCTATATCAAATTGTGTCATATTATTTACCACTGATTGCACTTATGAATTTTGTGGTTCCCTTATTATGTTGTTGCTCTTGCATCCCTAAATGCACTGAATGTATTGTTAGCTAACTTGTTAATTTCTAACTGCTGTACGTTTGTAAATTTTGTTCCATTGCTGCTGTACCATGCCATTGTTCTTCAACTATACTATGCAGTTGTTTGGCCTCTATATTACTACGTTTCTAATGTTTACTGATCTTGTTCCCTCTTACATATTATGTTCTTTATTAATGATCTCTATTCAATTGACTGTAATATGTATTGTTGACCTGTATATTGTTGTCTTGTTGACTTGTACTCTCCCTGGTCATGCCTGAAAATAGAGACTTACTATGTCTAGTGCACTTACCCAGTTACCAAAAATACATCAATTAATCAATCAGTAAATAAATGTTACGCAATGGGTTGACTTTAAATATGCAATTTATCTTGAAGTGCAAGGGGGGGGCAGGACCATAACTCATCTGTGGTGGAGTCACAAGTAAGTTAAAAAAGTCCTGCCTCTTCACAAGTTATAATAAACTGCATTTTGAGTCAGGCCATTGTATATTTGATTTATACAATACCAGTTTACCAGCTGAACTTTAAACCTACCTACCCACCTGCAAATGAGTCCCAGCTCAGCATGCCTATCCTCATTATCATATTCTAAATAAATAAAAATAAATAAACATCTTGGTATCACACCATTTACTTTGTGTAGCCTCTCCAGCAGGACATTGCAATAACTTGTTTACTGCAAAATCAGTTCTGGGCTTTCTTTCCATTTTTTTTTATTCAAAAACTCTAATTAAGCAAAGGTCAGCAACCAGGAAGGGGAGCTTCTATGAGAAATACAATGTCGGGTCTGGAGCTCAGGGAATTCAAATGATCAGAAAATTATTTCAAGGTATAAACATGTGGGTCTCAATAAACAGATCATAAAACCAGATTATGATGCATAAAAAATCACATACTTCTGCATTTATCATTTTATTTTCGAAAAAACACAAAACCAAAAAAAAAAAGGAAAAATATGATGTTATTTCTTCACATCAGTTCAAACGTCAGGATATATTTCTTGCTTCAGATGCTATAAAGAAATTCCTGTGTTCTCTCCTTCCTCAGTTAATGTGAAAGACTGCACATTACCTCCTTGCTGAGATCCTTCTCTCACCTTGATCAGAACCCTACTGGCCAACCTATCTATCTAAGCCTCCTAGTGGAGGGTTTATATAGTGAAGGAAAGGGGTGTGGTTTTCACTGAGCCCCTCCTCCTTTGTGACATCACATTCCCTTGCATCTATAAAACCTGCCATTTCGGGGCAGCTTGCCCTATAGTAGGACCTTACAGCATGAGATAGACCTCTAGGTAAAACAACTTCTCTTTACAAATGTGAAAAGTATAAGGATAAACCAAACCTGTTTAAGAAAAAATAACAGTCTATAACCTTAGCATGGAAAAGAGAGATGAGGGGCGCACTCCCTATCTGCCTCCATATAAGGTTATAGCTTTTCATTTCTCTTTTTGTTCATATACGGAAAACACACATAAGTGAACCACTGTAGCATCTATATTTTGTTTCACATAATATGGTACTCTAATCTTTGGTCATGCATTATTTTCTTCCCAAATCCCTTGTTTTATATTTCTAGAACCTTTTATTATTTTTCTCAAACAGCTTATCTGGCTGCTGCACTTTCAGCAAACAGCTTATCTGGCTGCGGCACTTTCAGCCGATGCCTTGCTGAGGAACTCAGCCTTCTAAAACACAGAAGGCTTAACTTCAATAATTACAACTCCCTTTTGAATTAATTTTTTGACACTTACAGAACTCCAATTAATCTGCCTGTAGTGTTTTAATTATACTCTCTTACTTTAGCCCATTTTCAAGTGTTTTAAAAACAAGGGTTTATTTTTCATTGCTTTGGGGCTCATTAGAATCGGCACCATAGCAGCCAAACACAGTTGCTTTCATTTCCTCCTAATTTTAAACTTAAATGTTTGGATACATGGGTATTAAACTCATACAGTAATTGTACAGGTTCTATAGCACTTTCCTGCAAACCTGTACTTTGTTTGTGTTGCCTAAAACATTTTTTCCACTGTTTGCAACAATTTTACAGTCTCAGCTTTCCTTACTCACTAATTGAATTGTAGCTGAGGGCTTTTTCCACAACCCAGCCCTCTACTCATTTTGGGGCTTCTTTTAAGTGACACAGCTCCTTTTTTGTATATATTTTTAATTCTGGAACACAGGGCTCCTATCTTGTATACCCTTACTGTCCTTGATTCTATTTCAGCCCCTTTTTTAATATATTATAACAAGATGCAAGTTTTTTAATACCAGAGCAAAAAAGTGACAGTAAAGGCAGAGTAGAAAATTGTTTTCAGCACTGTTATTAACCATAGACCACATATTATATTTTATAGTGTATGGGCTACCAATATTGTGTAATCATGGATTAAATTACTTTTTGGAGTAATTCTTGCCTTAAGCAGTCATAAATTATGCAGGAAGATTCCTCAACAATGTTTATTGTGTGTTCTTCATGACACTATTCATCGGTAGAGCCTGGTGCAAATCAACTAATTTGCTACAAACATTTAAAAAAAAATTTCTCAAAGCAGAACACTGAATGTTGTGAGCATTCTGTTTTGTTATACCATTGATATGACATACTCAAGAAGGGTTAACAACAGAGTGATGTCACAACGATGACATAACAAGGTTGTAATCTGCTTGATTTTAGTTAGTAATAAAGGCCCCCCATACATTGTATTTATTATTTCTCTCATAGAAATTAAGAGGAGCTATAGCTTCACAGCTAAACTTTTTCACTAGGTCTTTGGCAGCAGGGTTTGAGTCCCCTCGCTGATTATTATTTATATTTTAAAATTCCTTCCCTCTCTTATCACCCATCAGATTCATCTAGTCCACTGCATCATCCTCCCACTGCATTTCCTTCCCTGTTTCCCTCGGTGTGCACAAATTAAAAGTGATCTGGCTGCCTTTTTTTTTGTTTCACTGCAGCCAGAC
Source organism: Neoceratodus forsteri (assembly GCA_016271365.2). Taxonomy (NCBI): domain Eukaryota; kingdom Metazoa; phylum Chordata; order Ceratodontiformes; family Ceratodontidae; genus Neoceratodus; species Neoceratodus forsteri. Next base: position 786,395,643 of record CM028133.1, read on the forward strand.
ACAGTGTTATGCCATGCTTTTCAGACTTCCTCCCTCTGCCAGCCCTGTGTGAGCCCTTTACTCACTCCAGATCCCTTCCCTCTGCCATCATGCACCTGATTCATGTGGCACACTCCAAACACACATGCCATTCAACATTACTCTCACCCTGCCATTTCCCTTCCTGTTTTCCTCAGTGTGCCTAAAGGAAAAGTGATCTGGCTGACTTTTTTTTTTGTTTCACCACAGCCAGATGCACAGTGATGCCATGCTTTCTGACTCCTTCCCTCTGCCAGCTCTATGTGAACTCTTAAAGGTGAAATGAATAAAATAGATGTTATTTATATGATTCCTGTTGTATTTTGATTTTTGGTATATAAGCTAGTAACTTATTAAACTAATTTTATTATTTTATACATATTTTTTCTTATTTTTGATCTTTGCCAGATCGCGATCTCTTCTATAAGCTGTCTCACCTGCTGTTATGCATGAGGAGTCAGTGATTTCACTCCCACTGTGAAGCTTTCTATTGGAATGTGGTGTCACTTGAGCCAAAGTACTACAACTGTGGTGCAGTACATTGAAGCACGACTGTCACAGTAAATGTGTTGAGCAGGCTCTCATAATGATCAATGATTAGATACTAATGTATACCATGGAATCTGTTTAATAAACATATTCTTAAATTCATCTTATCTTTTGTCTCATTTTCCCACCCATCACTGCTATACGGAAGCGTCAAGTTTTCCCATCAGTGAAAATACCAACCTCCTCCACAGCAACGGCACAATACTGACACCGGTATTGTGCCGCCTCTTGACTCCTTGTTTTCTATGGGGGTCTGCACCCCCCTGTAGAAGCGTGGGAAATAACAGATGTCCAGACCAAAGGTTTAAGATGCATAAAAACGCAGAGGTATGCGTTTGTCAATTTATTTCCAAAAACAAAACAAAACAAAACAAAAAAATATTCTTAACTTAAAGTTCATAGAAAGGAAAACAATCAGTGTTAGTCTTCACACCCAAAACAGGAAATACTTCTTTCCACAGACTCCTGAATTGCCTTTTCCTTTCCTTTTCATCTGTACAGCACTTTGTGTGGAAACACACACACAACCTTCTTGCTCTGTGGTCAGTCGAATACTGACTCTCCTCTCTCTATACATCTACACAGGTCTCCTAGTGAGGGTTTATATATTTCAGAAGGTGTGTCTTGAACTGAGCCCTCCCCTATTGTGACATCACATTACCTGAATACTATAAAAGCAGCTATTTTGTAGGCTGCCATCCCTATAGCAGGACCTCAGCAGGAGAAGCAAGACATTCAGGTACACATTCATTTTGTTTTAATACAGAAAGAAAAGAAACACTTGTTAAAGATTGAATTAAATCTGTAGCCTTGGCAAGGAAAAACAGATGAGGGTGCGCCCTATCTGTCTTCCTTTGCAAGGCTTCAGGATTCTATTTGCTTTTAAATGTAATTGCCAGAAAGTAAACATGCATTTATTTAAGACAACAATTTAGTAAATCTTTTTTACACAGTAGTCTCCTCTAACATATTTTCTTTATATGTGCTGCATAATGTTGTTTTTATGAAATTCCTCACAGCTAGAATTTCAGCTGACTGCTTTCAGCTTATCAAGATTTGATGCCAGATTGTTTTAAAGATAATCAGGGACAGTAAAGAAAGGTTTAAAGATTGCCAGGTTGGCCACCCTGACAAGAAAAATTAGGATAGATACGAATATAGAAGCAGACAGGATAGAGTGAAAATTGAAAAGTATGGGGGGCATCTTGTAAATTCTTGATATTTCTCATAACAGGACCCTGTTACACACCTCCCACCACAAGAAGGCAACATAATAAGTTTTTATTTGTTGGCTGAGACCCTTCACTTTGAAAGGGATGGAACTTCCTCCCACCACTCTCAGAAGTTCCACCTCAGGGACCCTTATAATTAGTTCTGTACAGAAACAATATTTACTGTCTTATCAGAACTACTGTACAAAACAATTCCCTGAGGTGTCTAGTGCTTACTTAGCACCAATATTCATTTTACTTTGGTATTCTTGCAGCACCATATCGAGATAGAAAATCAGCATTTAAATGCTTCGCCTCTGACCTGTGTTTTACGGTAAACTTATATGGTTGTAGAGACAAATACCATCTCATAATCAGTGCGTTTATCGCTCATCTGGTTTATCCAACACAACGGATTATGATCTGTCATCACTACAAAATCATTTCCCACAAGTAATACTTCAGGGACTCTATGGCCCACTTCAGTGCCAAACATTCCTTCTATCGTAGAGTACTTCCTTTCACGCCATGAAGTTTCCTGCTAATATACAATACTGATGTTCCCTTTTCATCATATTGGGTTAACACAGACCCCAAACCTGTCTCTGAGGCATCTGTTTGAATTTCAAACGGTCTTGTAAAATCTGGGCTAGTTAGCACAGGGCTGAGCAAAGGACCGCTTATGTTCCTGAAGGCCTCCTCACATGCTTGCGCCCATTTAACTTTATTAGATATTTGTTTTGGTCAGCTCTGTTAGGGAGTTGCCAGAGTAGCAAAATCTGGGATAAATCGACTGTAATAATTTGCTAAACCCAAAAAGATCGAACATGTTTCTTTGTAATGGGGTGGGCTGTTGGCTACTGCCTCCACTTTATCAATCTCTGGTTTCAAGGATCCCTTCCCAATTATGAAACCCAAATATCCGTCTCTGTCCTTGCTATGGCACACTTAGCAGGGTTTATTGTTAATCCCGCATCCTTAATGGTCTGAATAATTGCACTTAAATGCACCAAATGTGAATGCCAGTCATGACTGAAAATGACTACATCATCCAAGTACACTGAACTGTACTGGGCATGTGCTCTTAGGATGTGGTCCATGTACTGTTGGAATGTGGCAGGTGCCCCATGGAGTCCAAATGGCATAGTGGTAAATTGGTACAATCCAATTGGTGTAGGAAAAGCTGTTATTGCTTGGGCAGTGGGGGCCAAGGGAATTTGCCAGTACCCCTTGGTTAAATCTAACGTGCTGATGTAGTGGGCATTTCTATTCTATCTAACAGATCATCTATTCTGGGCATGGGGTACCCATCAAAATCTGAAATAGAATTTATTTTTGGAAGTCTAAACATACTCTTATTCCTCCTTCCTTTTGTTCACTACTACCATTGGGGAAGACCATGCACTCCTGGAAGGACAATCACCCCAACTGTTCCATCTTTTTTATCTCTTCAATTACCTCCTGCCTAATCTTTTCCGGTAATCTATAGGCTTTTTGGTGCATGGGCTTCTGCTGGTTGACCTTAATGTCATGTTCTACTCCCTTAGCTCGTCCTGGGGTGGATGTGAAAGTGTCCTGAAAATAGTGTAACAATTGATCTATCTCCACCTTTTGTTCAGGGCTTAGATTAGGATTTATTTGTATACTTTTATCATTCATGGGCCAGTCAAGCCTCTCATAAGCAATCTCCAATTCTGTCTGCTGGGGCTCAGGGTGAATGTAGAGTGCTTGGACCTGGGGTTTTTCTATCCATTTCCTCAAAGATTTGCATGGTATACCTCTTAGTTGGTCGATGACCAGGCATTTCAATTTCAAAGTTGACACTTCCTGTTTGTCTGATTACATCAAAGGGACCCTGCCAGTGCATCAACAGTTTGTTCTCTGTTGAGGGTAATAATAACAACACTTTTTCTCCAGGTATAAAACATTTACACTTTAACCCATGTTATATGCTTCTTTTTGTCCCATTTGTTTCTGGGTCACATTTAAATGAGCCATATTTACATATTTGATCAATCTTTCTCTTAATGCAGTCATGTAATCTATGATGTTACTATAGCCAACATTTTTACCATCCTCCCAGTGTTCTTTTACCACATCTAAGGGTCCCCTGGGATTTCTACCATAAAGTAAGGAAAAAGGTGAAAACCAGTTGTAGCCTGTGGTACCTCTCTGTAGGCAAACAGGAGGTAAGGAGATATTTGTCCCAATCTCTACCTTCTTCCTGAACATACTTCTGTAGCATTTTTTTTAAGGTTTTGTTAAATCTTCCACAAGACCATCTGTTTGGGGTAGGTGAAGTACGACAGCAGATGCCCCTAGAGGTGATATAACTCCCTCAACATAACAGAAGTAAAATTACCACCTCTGTCTGTGAGAATCTCCTGGGTATTCCCATTCTGCTGAATATTTTGGCTAACTCTTCAGCTATGCTAGGTGCAGTAACTGTTCACATAGGAACAGCTTCAGGGTACCTGTGGCATAATCACATACCACTAATATGAACCGTTACCCTTAGAACTTTTGGTAAGAGGGCCTACAACATCCATTGCGATTCATTCAAATGGGGTAGTGACATAAGGTATTGGCTGAAGGGCACCTGATCTCTTTTCCCTTGTGTAACCAATTGGCATTCTTTACAGGCACGATAAATATTCAGCCACATCCTGATGTATACTGGCCAGCTAAACTGCAAGTAATCTTTGCAAGGTTCGATCCCTCCTCATGGCCTGCCATTGGAATATTGTGCGCTAACTGCATGACCTTTTCTATACATTTTGGTACCATTAGCTGTTCTACAGGTTCATTTATGGTAGTATCAACAGTGACTCTTATACAAGATATTATTTTTCACAATAAAATGAGATTGTCCAGGGTGTTTTACTTGTTGAGCCTGTGAAAAAAAGGTTTTAAGGAAACATCAGCTTGTTGTTCCTTAATAATGTCTTGCATGGTACTTCTGGCAGAATGCCAGCAATACTGTTCTTTTGTTGTTCTGCCCACTTTCTTCTCTCTTTTCTTCTGATTTTTGATTTTCTGGGTTTCCTGAACCTTCAGCTCCTTCAAAGAAATCCTCTTCAAAAGAAAACACTGGCTCTGACTGTTGTTTTTTTGCTTGGGCACGGGTTACCACATTTACTGATTTTACATAGTCTTGTTGTTCTTGCACCAGTGAGTTAAAGTGGGGAAAGTCTTGGCCTATAATCACTGGAACTGGCAATCGAGGTACCAGGCCAACAGTCATACAGTGGTGCTCATTATTGACAGTCATTTCAACCACTGTAGTGTAATACTGATGAATATCCCCGTGTATGCACATTACTGTTGTATCATTTGAGGTAACTTTACTGTCCGGGCCAGATCTGCTCTCAGCAGGGTCTGCTTACTCCTGTATCTAATAAACCCAATGTCTGTTGGTCTCAATCCCACATTTGCAACATACCCAATATTAGCCAATGCTAGGTGAGTCATGTCAGTTCTTTTCTTATTTGGACAGTTTCTCATTATGTGGCCTTTGCCAAGACACCCATGGCAAATCAGTTCAGAATATGGTATTCTTCCCCTCTGTCTCGCCTGCTGTAATTATTCTGATGTGCATTAGAATAAAAGGCCTTACCATTTCTGATGTCTGAGGTGGGGTATTTGTTGCCCTCTGGGTCTAGTGGGTCGAGCAGCTATATAATCCTCTGCCAGCTTCACTGTATCCTCTGCAGATTCAGGCTGATGTTCTTTCACCCATAGCTGGACATCATGAGGTAACACCTGAATAAACTGTTCAATGACAATCATATCCATCATCTGCTCTTTAGTTTTTACTAAAGGTTGTAGCCATTTCCACCATAGTCCTTTAATTTTGCATAGATTTCTCGGTATCATGAATAGTCATTCTCTGGGTACAAACTGCTGTCTATAGGTTTCCACGCTAATATCATAGCGTCGAATATCTCTTCTTTACTCGATCATAATTATTTGAGTCCACCTCACTTAACTGGCTATCACCATTTGAGCTCTACCAGTTAAATATGGGACCAGTCTTATAACCCATTGATCTTGGGGCCAAGCGCAAGTTTGGGCAATCCGCTTGAAAGTGGTGAGGTATGCCTCTATATCATCACTCTCTGACAGCTTTGTTAATTTAATGTCTCTGGGTATAGTTCGATCAGACTGACCTTGTGCAAATGCCTGAATAGCCTTCAGGGTATCCATCCATTTCTCATCCTGTCGCCGACGTTCCTCAGCCTGGACACGCCTGTCCTCTTCCCTCTGGCGATGATCCTCATTTCTCTGGCGTCGATCCTCTTCCCTCTGATGATCCATTTTGATCTGGTGAATACACAGCCACTTTAATAATTCTCCGGGTCATCTGGTACTGGGGTCACCTGGGCTGCCTCCTGCTTCAGGGTTCCGTATCCATATTCTCCTCCTCTGTTCTTCTCATTTTAGGCCTTGCTCCAGGTTCTAGGCCAGGCAATAACTGAATACCAGTTTTTCAGTCACTGCTCTAGTGACATGATATACATCTTTCTTTGTCAGGTCCTCTTCCTCCATCTGTTAGGGGTGCTTAACTTGTACCCCCTGGCAACGCCTCCCAGGCAGTCTCGACGTGCCAGTTATATCCCACTTCTGACACCAGTGTGAAGTCGTGAAATAACAGATGTCCAGACCAAAGGTTTAAGATGCATAAAACGCAAAGGTATGCGTTTGTCAATTTATTTCAAAACAAAACAAAACAAAACAAAAAATATTCTTAACTTAAAGTTCATAGAAAGGAAAACAATCGGTGTTAGTCTTCACACCCAAAACAGGAAATATTTCTTTCCACAGACTCCTGAATTGCCTTTTCCTTTCCTTTTGTCTGTACAGCACTTTGTGTGGAAACACACACAACCTTCTTGCTCTGTGGTCAGTCACTGACTCTCCTCTCTCTACATCTACACAGGTCTCCTAGTGGAGGGTTTATATACTTTCCAGAAGGTGTGTCTTGAACTGAGCCCTCCCCTATTGTGACATCACATTACCTGAATACTATAAAAGCAGCCATTTTGTAGGCTGCCATCCCTATAGCAGGACCTCAGCAGGAGAAGCAAGACATTCAGGTACACATTCGTTTTGTTTTAATACAGAAGAAAAGAAACACTTGTTAAAGATTGAATTAAAATCTGCAGCCTTGCAAGGAAAAACAGATGAGGGGTGCGCCCTCATCTGTCTTCCTTGCAAGGCTTCAGGATTCTATTTGCTTTTAAATGTAATTGCCAGAAAGTAAACATGCATTTATTTAAGACAACAATTCTAGTAAATCTTTTACACAGTAGTCTCCTCTACATAGTTTCTTTATATGTGCTGCATAATGCTTGTTTTATGAAATTCTCACAGCTAGAATTTCAGCTGACTGCTTTTCAGCTTATCAAGATTTGGATGCCAGATTGTTTTAAAGATAATCAGGGACAGTAAAGAAGGTTTAAGATTGCCAGTTGGCCACCCTGACAAGAAAATTAGGATAGATACTAATATAGAAGCAGACAGGATAGAGTGAAAATTGAAAAGTATGGGGGGCATCTTGTAAATTCTTGATATTTTCTTCATAATAGGACCCTGTTACACCCCCACACACCCTCCATATGGGGCGCCTGCTTCTCAACCCCGGACTCTAAGATTCCAACCCAGGTCAGAGCTGGTCCGGGAGGGGTGACTGAAGGAGAAGGCTTAAACAGGAAATGGACCATTATCACAATGTCGCTGTAATGGTCCTTTTCCTTGTTTCGCCGTCGGGATGTCGACGAAAAGGGGTGATACATTGCTATGTTAAGATCACCATCAGACCCTTCTACTAAAAATTAATGTAAGACAGATACGCATTCTCATTTTAAACGTTAGGAGAATGGTATTGGGAACAGACACATATTTATGAGGTACAAGGTAATTCAAGTGCTAGAGAATGCATTTCTAAATATTTCTTGCTGCATAATTTTCAGTGCAGTGTTTTGTTCTGGTACTCTGCTACATGTGACACTGATTTTACTTGACCGCAGTTCTCATTACCGATCAATAGGTATTATAGGTCTTCATGCAATTTAATTTATTAGTCTTGAATTTCTATGATTTCTTTGTGATTTCTATGATTTGATATTGCATGTAACAAATATTATCATGGCACATTCACCATTATATTGACCTATATGCTTGCCAGTATAATAAATTAGTCTGATCAAACATATGTGTAAAAGATTTCTAGTAAAATATGTCCTATGTTTTTTGAAAGGCTGTGCCTGCTGTTCAATGGGTGGGAGCAACCAGCCATGCCCACTGCATGAGCTATATAAATCAGCTCCTTCCAGTCTCACTCTGAAGCACTGTTTCTTTGATGCAGCCAGAGGTCTGCTGGGGCTCTACCCCCAACCCTTTTCTCCTGACATTTGTCTCCCACTTTCCCTTTGTGATTTTGGACTTCTGTGTGGTTTGTGCTGGACTTTCTTCCAGCTTCTCCAACTTCTCGATCAGTATTTTGCTTCTGCCTTCTGGCTACAGTTTATGTTTCTCTCTGTCTCCTATTTCTGCTGCACTTCTGTTCTCAAGTACCTTGTATTTCTTCAAGTTTTGTTTGTTTTTGGGCTTTCTAGTTTTTCCACCATCCTGCCTTCATCTTTTGATTTTGCTTTGTGCTATTCAGGCTTTCATTTTTGCTGCTTTTCATACCTTTAGCAATCTCTCAGTTCCAACTCCAGTCCCTAATTGTTTACACCTGGCTTCCAGCAAGGCAGCCACTCCCTTCTGTGTTAAGTTGTTGTTCACTTCAGCAGCTTTTGCTCTTTAGTTTTCGGTTCGCCTTCCCTAGCAGTTTCATTTGTCATTTCTACTGCCTCAGCCTGCCTGATTCACATTGCATCAGCAACTAACACCAATATCCCTCATGGAACTGTTTGGAATACATTCCTTATTCAGTCTAACCTTGTACCATTCAGTCTCATTCAGTGTTATGTCCATTAGGCTTCTCCTCAGCCTGCCACTACCTGCATTTAGATAATAAGCAGCCAGTTCCCATATACTCCTGCTTCTCCTAGCAGTTTAATTGTTATTTTACTGCCTCAGCTTCCCTAATTTGCAATGCATCATCAGCTACCACTGACCTCCATTATGTAACTGGTTGTCATGCATCATTCATTCTAAGATTGTAACATTCAGTCTCATTAATGTCCAGTTGTCATTTGATGTCTCAATCAGCCATGACAGTCAAGCTTCACCACAGACTTAATTACTCTTGTGTTCAGATAAAAGCAGCGCTCAGCCTTGCCTATGGTTTGTTTCTTCCATATACTCTTGGCCATCAGGCTTCGCCACAGCTTCCCACTCGTCTCCACTTAGATGAAAAGCAACTGTTCGGCCTTACCTCCATTTCATTTTCTTCCATGTACTCATGGCCGTCAGGCTTCGCCATGGCCTCACACTACTCATGCATTTGGATGCATGCCAGCCACAACCATAATATAGCTCCAGGGCTCGCCCTGCAGCCAACAGTCTCGCTCTGCCATCTTGAAGTTCGCATCTTGAGGGTGGGTTACTCAACTGGTGTGGTCCTTCTTTTTCTGCCCCTCAGGTGAGAATGTTCTCTGCCCTGGGGGAAGCTTCAGCAGTGCAGATTGACACTGAGGCATCTCTTGATGTAATATTTAAGACTTCAGCTTCTGGAGGGTGGGGTCCTTAAGTCCAAGGGAGCTCCTTTAGCTGTGCAGATTGAGTCGAAAGAACATTCAATAGCTACTCTCCATACAGCTGCTGAAGGTTTACTCAGTCTCCACCTCCTTCTCTTCCTCTGCCACTCAAGGGTGAAGATCATACAACTCCAAGTCCCAGCTCTTCGTGGGCTGAACTGCTTGCCATACCCCTCAAGGGTTCGGCTTCTTCTCTAGGTCTCCTCTCACGGAGGCCAGGTGTGTGCCTTTCAGCAATTGTTGCTCTCCTCCCCCTCCTGCCTTGGGATGTGGGCCTCCTTGCCCGGAGCCTCCTTTGGACACAGAGATCACTCGTGGCTCCCCCACAGCTTTCTCATTAGAGGGATAGAGTGAGAGCCTTCCTCTAAAATATTTTCTCCAGAGTTGGGTCTCTAAATTGTAGTACCTGAGCCATCACTAATCTACCCCAAAGCCTGGAGGTAAGGTGACCAAGGCCTTGGTTCCCTAGAAGTTTCCTCCTCTTAGTGTGTTTTTCCTCTGCTCCATGCTGAAGGCCATAAAAGTTAGGTAATCTATAATGTAGCACATTTCTATTAGTTTACTTAGATAGCTTTCCACTGTTGGATGGAGTTGAATGGTGGCCCTCCTTCTTTGCCATTCCCTCCCTCTCTCCTTCAGAAGTCATGCCCCTCTGCTATCAGTTCTGATAGCTGTCAGCCATTGCTCATCTCAGTCTGTGTCCATTGCCAGTCATCACTGGTTGCCATCAGTATGTCCTTACTCAGGCTTCCGTGGTCTCTACTTGCTGCTCAGTACTTTTCTGGGGCTTCTTCTTAAGGTACCTTTAGCCTAAGGAAAATTTCCTGGGTCACCTGTAGTGGTGGAACCCTCATTGAGGGTTCCTTGTCCTCTCGGTACTCCAACAGGGTGGGAGTTCCCTGTGGAACAGAGAGTTTGAATGGCTGAAGTGTTCACTTACGACAATTTACAACTCATCCAAATACCTCAGTCTACCAATAAAGTTGCACAAGCACAAGTCCACACTATGCTGCATGAGCCCATTGAACTAAAAAGCTATGCCTGCAGTTCAATGGGTGGGAGCAACCAGCTATGCCCTCTGCCTGAGCTATATAAGTCAGTTTCTTCCAGCCTTACTCTAAAGCACTGTTTCTTTGCCCCACCATCCTCTCCTCCTCCTCCAGTGGCATGCCTCTCTCCTCAGGGCTCCTTCCTAAGGTTCCTTTAGCCTAAGGGAATCTTCCCACAGCACCTGAAGGGATGGAACCCTCCTCGAGGGTTCTTTGCTTTCATGATACCCAGACAGGGTGGTAGTTCCCCGTGGAACAGAGAGAGCAAACAGCCAAAGTATTCACCTATGACAATGTACAATTCATTCAAATATTTCAGCCTACCAATAAAGTTGCTCAAGCATAACTCCACACTAGGTTGTGTAACCGATTGAGATTTGGGTATTCTGTTATGAGAACATATTTATAAATATATTCCAATTGTGCATTCAAAATTAGTGTGATGGGGAAATTGGATGTAGGGTATGATATGGTTCCGCCAAGCCACAGCGACAGCAATCCCATCGACATCCTGTACAGTGATGCGATCCTGCTGACATCACTAAAACCAATGCTTCCCAACAATGACCCACAACATTCCACCACCGGCTGCCACACACGACTGCATCAGTGTGGGGGCAGACCCCCCGCATCCCCATTTTAAAAATCTAACACCACGTGTCACAGACAGTGGAGTTAGGTGCCTACCCCCCATCGCTGCAAAGTCTGTCGTGGAGAAATCCCATCGCTGCAAAGTCCATCACAATCAGGGTTTTGATGTGGGGTGTTCGCTGTTGTTGCATTGCTGTTCCAGTGGTATACAGTATGATACTATTTTTTTAAATTTTATCTAACTATCAACCCCACAAACACAAATTCAGCCTAATAAACTCCTTCATTAAAACAGGCACACACTGACACTTTAGGTGAATATCTCTCATTATAAAATCCATTATGAACTTAGTACTGTAGTATGGTTCATTGGAAACTGCATATTCAAACTGTGTGTTTTGATTGGTGCATACTTGTCACATATTTTAATTGAATGGTTGTTTTTGCATTTGATGAGCTTGCACACCAAACATCTTGGGACAATAATGCAAAATGAGAGGTGTGTCACTGCCAAGCCAATTACTGCTGAAACTGCAATGAGTTTGGCAGAGTACACCAATGACCAGGCACTCTGGTCATGACAGCAGTTCAGCTTTGCTGATGTGGTGTGTTCTCTACTTAAAAGAAATGAACTGCTCCAATGGGAGTGCTTCATTTCTTTCTGGTGCATGGACTTTGGCCATGCGAATTAGAGTGCACACTAATGCACATGGTCACAGTTACAGCCCATCGACAGAATCGCACCCCCTCCCCCGAGGAGCCCGGAGGTCGCAAGGGCCAGTCCCTGAAGCCCTCCCTGCTTGTGAAACCCGAAGCTGCTGCAAGAATCACACCCTCCTCTCCCGAGGAGCCCGGAGGTCGCGAGGGCCAGTCCCTGAAGCCCTCCCTGCCCATGAAACCAGAAGCTGCTGCAAGGTAATTACCACTCTCCGGGCTGCAATTGTGACCGTTTCTCCATGTGGAGACCAAGCCTGGCAGAGAACTGCTGCTCAGATCCTGCTTCTGGCATCTTTTTTCCCTGACTGTTGCAAGCTCCCCTTGTAAAAGCTGCGGAAAATGATTCTTTTCTGCTGCTAAGGTTGGGTCAGAACAAAATTCACCCTGCACAGGCAGAACTGTAATATGTTTATTTATTTATTTTTTTTGTTGACCGAGTAAGTGCACTAGACAAATCCTGCCTATTTTCAGGCACGACCCGGGGGAGGGGGGATACAGATGAATGGCAACTGACCTTGAACCACATTAAGCTGTTGGTAGTATTTTGTAGTATGTAACTGAATAGTGTTGTTTAATGTGCAAGCCCCCCTTGTAAAAGCCACCGAAAACTCAGAGTTTGTGCTGCTCAGCTGTGACAGAATTAATTCTACCCTGCACAAGATGTACTGTGTGAATGATAATTTTTTTTTTATTTGTGCAAGCTCCACAAGTAAAAGCCGCCGAAAACTCAGAGTTTCTGCTGCTAAAGATTTAATTGTACCCTGCACATGCTCAACTGTGGAAGTTAAGGAAAAGTGTTTCTGTATGCTTTAATTGTGTGCAGACCAGATGTTTTAGCACTGCGTAGCCTGATTTGAATTGTAAGAACTGTTAAAATTTGAATCTTGACTCACAACATAGCCCTAAGCTCATTCGCTGTGCAGTTTCCACTCCAGTGCCTGCCCGCCCCCAACGCTAGTCCCTTCTCCCATTTACCTGCCTACTTAACCACCCCTCTCTTTCCCTCTCCTGCAGAATTGCACCCCCCCCCGAGGAGCCCGGAGGTCGCGAGGGCCAGTCCCGAAGCCCCTCCATGAAACCCGGGTTGCTGCATGGTAATTACCACCTCCTGGCTGCAATCGCGACTGCTTTCTCCATGTGGAGACCAAGCCTGGCAGAGGACTGCTGCTCGGATCCTGCTTCTGGCGCCTTTTTCACTGACTGTTGCAAGCTCCCTTGTAAAAGCTGCCAAAAATGATTCTTTCTGCTGCTAAGTAGCCAGCGAACGCTTGAGCTCTCGCTCCCCACTCCGTCACCCCCACCCTTGGTCGGCACTCTAATTTATAGCTAGGTTTGGTCAGGTGACTGGCTGAAATAACCTATCAGCCCACTTTTCCAGCTGCAGGTTATACAAATTCAACACTAGTGGCCGCTACTACATACCTCACATTCCCTACATACTGTATAAAATGCTATCCCTGCTAATAGCAGCCCTCCTGACTTCCAGGATCATACAGTAGGCTCAACAACCCCCCCCCCCCGAGGCACCTAAACTATATTTCAATAACTTTTATACACATCAATTACTTATCTACGATGACTCCAAACTTTGTCCCTCCAACCTCTCCCATACAAGCCTAATTGATCCTGCTGGCTTGTACACTCACACACTCACTTTTACTCGCACACTCACACATGATACACACTGTGCCTCAGCTCTCCCCCCTCATCCAGACCTCAACTCCCCACCACCCCTGTAAGCCCCAAAACAGACCCCCACACTCTTCCCACCCTTTTAGCTGGCATCATACCCAGTCTCCCTGTCCCCACCACCAATGCTAAAAGACATACACCCTACCAAACCCACCATCACTCGTCCAAACTCTGCAGGTTAGCCCTCCTGCGGCATGCCCTACTACTTCTCTTATTATCTGGCAATATCCACCCCAACCCAGGACTGCCCTGCACAGTGGCCTTATCTAACAGCCCAAGTTGGAGCCTTCTGCTAGCTACTCTTAATATATGTAGCCTACCAAAAAAACACCCCCCTCCAAGGCTGGATTGCCCAGCATGCACCTGACATCCTAGCTCTATCTGAGACCTGGCTCTCTGAAAGAATACCCAATGATGTTGTCTCCCTCAGTAATTATTCCATCTTCCGGGCCGACAGGACCAGCAAGAGAGGCGGTGGCTGTGCAATCTATGTTAAATCCTCTCTTCATGCCACTGAAGTACAAACCCCAATACCACAATATGGCACCCAGACACTCACAGTCAAACTTAGTCTGGGTACTAAAACCCTCCACATCACTGCAGCCTATATCCCCCCGAGCAACCAAAAACTCGCATTTGATTCTATCCTCCACAGTATCTCCCACCTACCTAATATTAGTGAAGTTATCATAATGGAAGACTTTAATGTCAGTAGGCTATCCCCTGTCTCATCCAGCTTCAAAGACACTGCCCTGGCATACGATCTTACCCAACTTGTCACCTCTCTTACCAGAAGGGACAATAGAACTGGGACCTCCACCCTTTTAGACCTCACCTTCACCAACAGGCCACGGAACCTCTCCCATGCCTCAGTGCTCCCTGACTCTATCAGTGACCACTCCCTGGTGACCTGCTGGTGGTCGGGTAAATAACCCCCTGCCCCCCCCAAAATCACCTTGCAGAGGCGACTTAAAAGAGGAGGCTTAGATAATCTCAAAACCCACCTATCTACCAGCAATTGGCTCCCCATTTACACCACGCAGTCTGTAGATCTGGCTCTCTCCCACTTTATAACCACTTTCAACACAGTCTGCGACATTTTCGCTCCCCTCTCCAAGCAAGTAGTGAAAACCAGAACCACATCCTGGATCACTCCCTCACTACTTAACCAGCTCCATTGAAGGGACAACCTATGGCATAAGGCCTTGACTCCTAACGCACCTAGGATAGACAGCTATACCGGGGGGCCTGCAACAAATGTACCTGGGCCCTAGGGCAGGTGAAAGCTACTTACTACCAACAAACTCTAATCTCCTCCTGGGGAGATGGTAAAAAATTTTTGGAACAATATAAAAGAACTCAGCGGTAAATCCCACTCCCCCACCCGCACCCAGCTCACAATAAATGGGGATATCACTCAAGATCCTTCCTCTATCACCAAAGCCCTCAACTCTGCCTTCTCGGACCTCTCCCATATACTCCCCCAAACTACTTCCACCCTGTCCCCTCCACCTCCACCCGATACCTTGAGTAACAACAATACGATACTCTTTTGGCTGAGAGTCATCTCCTGCCTCGAGGCAAAACACTACATTTCCAAAGCTATTGCCAATACCCGGCACAGCAATGATTCCCTAGATCTTAAACTCATTCGGCTGACTCTGGATGTCACATTACCCCATCTCACTAAAATTCTCAACCTCTCTCTATGCCTAGGTCAGTTCTCCTCAACCTGGAAGAGAGCCATAATCACACCCATTCTGAAGAGCAGTGACCCCACCAACACAAGCAACTATAGACCAATTTCAATACCTCCACCCCTCTCCAAGGCACTGGAGAAAATAGTTTCAGACCAGCTAACAGAACACCTAACTAAACACAACCTTCTCTGCCGGGTACAGCATGGTTTCCGGTCCGGCCACAGTACTGTCACAGCTTTTACTGAGCTCACTTCGTTCATCCATGAGACCCTCGACCAAGGCTCTATAGCAGTGGTGATCTATGTGGATCTGACCAAGGCATTTGACACGGTCAGTCATGAGTTACTGCTTTGTGTCCTTCCACAACTAAATGTGGTCCCAGAGGCTACTGCCTGGTTCAAGGATTACCTATCAGGCCGGTCTCAACAAGTCAGGATAAACACCACCATCTCCTCCTGCGGCCCTCTACTATTCACCCTCTTTTTAAACTCTCTCCCCAAGTCATGCAGCGGTCACCTACTACTCTACGCTGATGATGAAGTAGTGTTTTGGAAACACCCACAGCTGAGCGCCCTCCAACTAGCTCTACAGGGTTTCTTCAGGGAGCTAGAAACCTGGTTCACTGAACACCGCCTGATCATCAACTACCAAAAAACGAAGTCCATGATCTTTGTGCACCGTCAAAGTCCCCACAGTCAGTCGACACTCCTAATCAAAAACATATAAGGCTTCCCACTTGAACATGTTACATGTTTTAAATACCTGGGAATCTCATTAGACACCTCCCTCTCCTACCTCTCCTCTCCTACTTGCCTTTGTGTGAAGCAAATAAACAAAACAAAACAATGTAGGAAACCACTATGGTTCTCAAAGGAAGTGGCAGTGAAGGTTCAAGAGAAAAAGAAAGCATTCAGGAAGTACAAGGAATCGCAGAAGGAGCAGGACAGAGAACTGTATCATTTAAAGCAAAAGGAGGCTGGGAAGGCAGTCAGAACAGCAAAGGCCCAAACCGAGGAAAAGATAGCCAACTCAGTTAAGAAGGGGGATAAAACTTTTATAGGTACATCAGGGAGCGAAGGAAGACCAAGGAGGATAGTGAGGCTTAATAAAGGGGAGGGAGGGTGGGAAGAGGGAGACTGTGAAAGGCAGAGATACTAAACAAATATTTTGCTCAGTATTTACAAATGAAGAGGGGAGGTACCTAAAACAAAACAGTAGAAACACTCTGGATACAGAAGTTGATACCAGCCCATTTACAGAAGAAAGGGTTCTGAAAGAACTCTTAAAACTGAAGGTGGACAAAGCAATGGGGCCTGATGGGATTCATCCCAGAATTTAAAAGAACTAAGGGTAGAACTAGTGACGCCACTGACTACCCTTTTAACAAATCATGGGAGGATGGGGTGGTACCCGAGGACTGGAGGAGGGCAGATGTGATTCCCTTCACAAAAGTGGGAGCAAGGCAGAAGCAGGAAACTACAGACCTGTTAGTTTAACCTCAGTGATAGGGAAATGATGGAATCACTTCTGAAGGAAAGAACTGTCGAGTATCTAGAGGCCAGAGGGCACAGGACCCTAGGCAGCATGGATTCACAGCAGGAAGATCATGCCAGATGAATCTGATAGATTTCTTTGACTGGGTGACCAAAGTAGTAGATCAGGAGGGCTGTGGACATGGCCTACCTAGACTTTAGCAAGGCATTTGACACAGTCCCGCACAAAGATTAATATACAAGTTAGCCAGCCTGGGAGTGGGTCCCAAGATGACATCCTGGGTAAAGAATTCTGGAGAATAGGACACAGAGAGTAATAGTAAATGGAGTCCACTCAGAAGAAAGGAGGGTTACTAGAGGGGTACCGCAGGGTTCAGTATTAGGACTGGTCCTCTTCAATGTCTTTATAAGCGACATTGCAGAGGGACTGGAAGGAAAAGTATGTCTCTTTGCAGATGACACAAAGATCTGCAACAGAGTTGATGCACAGGGTAGGGTGGAAAGGATGAGAAGGTACTTGGCAAGGTTAAAGGAATGGTCAAATGTATGGCAGCTTAGATTCAATGCTAAGAAGTTCAAGGTAATGCACCTGGGAAACAAAAACCCAGGGGAAGAGTACACAATGGGGGTGAGATACTAACAACAACAAAAATGGAAAGGGACCTGGGGGTAGTCATATCAGATGACCTAAAGGTGGGCAAGCAATGTGAGAGGGCAGCAAGGAGGGCTGGGGGGATACTGGGATGCATAGGTAGAGGCATCACCAGTAGAAAACAGGAAGTTATTATCCCTCTGTACAGACAGCTGGTGAGACCCCATCTGGAGTACTGTGTGCAGTTCTGGAGACCCAATCTCCTCAAAGAAATAGACAGGATGGAAGCTGTCCAGAGGAGGGCAACTAAAATTGTGCAGGGTCTGCATTGGAAGACATACGAAGAGAGATGAAAGGAGCTTAATATGTGTAGCCTTGAGGAAAGGAGGGAGAGGGGGGACATTATAGAAACGTTCAAGTACTTCAAGGGAATCACAAAGTCCAAGAGGGTAGCATATTTCAAAAAAAGAGGTGTCTAAGAACAAGAGGGCACAATTTGAAGATAGAGTGGGGGTCGGCTCAGAGGTAATTTAAGGAAGTATTTTTTCACAGAGAGGGTTGTGGATGCATGGAACGGCCTTCCGGAGGAGGTTGTGGAGTCAAAATCAGTGGTGAAATTCAAGCATGCATGGGACAGTCATAAGGCCATTCTAGGGGGTGGGGGTAGGAAGAAGTAGGCTGCTGGTTAACTAGGATCTACAGCTTATCCATTAGGTAGGGAAATGGGCAGAATGGGTGGGCCAAGCGGTCCTTATTTGCCATCAAATTCTATGTTTCTATGTTTCTATGTACCATAATCACATACAACTTCTCTCCTCCGCTGTCAACACTAGGGTGGGTATCCTCCACAGACTTAAACACTGCTTACCCACACAGGCCATGCATCTTGCAGTCTCCTCCTCAATCCTCTCCCTAGTAGACTACGGGATAGTGATATATGGCTCGGCGGAACCCACCGCCCTATGTAGCATTAACACTGCTTTGAATAAAGCTTGCCACCTAGTCACCGGCAGTGACAGATTAACTCATACCTGTGAGCTCTACGTTTTGGCTGGTTGGCTAAACTTCCAAGGAAGACTAAAGTACCACTCCTGCATCCTTGCAAAAAAGATACATCTCCAGCTGGCTCCCATCGGCCTTCTCTCTATAATCAGCACAGCCCCTCTCAGGTGTAATACAAGACTCGCAGCAAACTCCTCATTTCTGGTTCCCCATTGTAGAACATCCCTTGGGCAAAGATCCTTCTGCTACCGTGCCCCTCTTTGGCTCAACACTCTACCCCCCCATCTCTCAGACCCTTAGTCACTCCCTATTCAAAACAGACCTCAAAGCTCAACTCCTTGAGTCAGCAAAATGTGACTGTGGCTAACTCTCTGCCCTCCTCTTGTGTTTTCATACCCCCCAAATACCTGACACAGGGTCTCTCTAGACCCCAAGAATCAGCATCCTGCACGTCTCTGACAAGGGTTATCCAGAACGCTGCCTACTACTATCACTGGTTAACAAAGATAAAGCCTGGACTGCACTAACAGTACTGTTATGCGAATCTCTGTTTGTTTATTGTGCGTTTTCTGTATTTGTTTACCCTCCACCTTCTGTAACCGACATGGAGCCTTTGCAAAAGAGTCTGAGACTCAAAGGATTGTAATTCCGATTATATCCAATAAATAAATAAAATAAATAAATAAAATCTTTGCTCCCTCTAGGCCCCCCACCCCAAAAGTTTAAACATAAGCTGCTGTGCGACTTTCTCTCCCAGTGCTCAGTTCTTTGTGCTCCCCCACCTCAACATTAGCTGCAGTGCAGCTTTCTGTTAAAGCTAACATCGGGGTGCCCAATCCCTGTGTTGGCATGTATTCCCCCATTAATGTAGCACACTGGGAGCCCACCCCAGTGTGCCAAAATGTGCTATTAAAAAAAATAAACCTGTAAAGAAAGAAAACTGTTCCATGATGTCTGATCTTTGATGCAGAATCCTGCATCGAAATTTTTGATGCAGGATTCTGCATCAAACTGGTTTGCGCCCCCAAAGTCTTTTTGTTGACATCGGGGTGCCCATTCCCGAGTCAGCATGTATTCCCCCCATTGTGGCACACCGAGCCCATCCTAGTGTGTCCAGATAATAGTTTTTTATATTTATTTATCTTCCCAACACTAGGATGCCCACTCCAGTAACAGATGCCCCCAATGCCCCAAGCCAACTTTCTTTGCCGATGAGGTTGCCCAATCCCCCTGTCATCAGCATGTATCCCCTCCCCCAACTCATGTGGCACCTCGCAGCTCGATCCATCTGATAAGGGTAAACCAGGTTAGACCAGCAAAGACTGTTCCTAGAATCCTGTGCTTACCACTCCCTCCAGGCCACATTCAGTCCTTGTAATCGCATGCTAGAACATGTGGGTGGTCCAGACCATGCTGAAGGAGGTACAGTGCCTGGCTCAACTTGAGTGTATAAACATTCTGCCTGTCATTTGACCTTCCAGCCCCCTACTCCCTCTCAGAGAATAACCAACTACTAACAACAACCAACTAATAACAAAAGAACAACTACTACAATATAAAGAAAAGACTACCATCACCAGAATACCCTTGGTTGTCACATACAACCCTGATCTGGAGCCCCTACATAAAATTATTTAAGATCGCCAACCAATATTCAGTGAGGATGACTCTTTGAAATGTATCTTCCAAGAACTACATCTACTGTCTTTTAAACAACCGCATAGCTTATCTAACCTGATTGTCAGGAGCAAACTTATACCTGACCAAAACAACAGACCACTAAGTGGCATGAGACCCTGCAAACTTTCTAGATGTAAGACATGTCAGCACATTTCAAATTTTATCAACACCACCCAAAACAAGCAATTCAACATACAGGGGAATTATACATGTGCCTCTCAGAGCATTGTTTATTATGTTCTTTGCAATAAATGTCCACAAACAGGTTATGTGGGGGAGCTTGGACAACCTCTTTGAAACAGATTGAACTCATACAGACGTGATATTAAGATGAAGAAGACTGAAAAACCAGTGGGACAACATTTCTCTCAGTCTGATCACTCCATCTCTGATGTCTCTGTCCTGGTTCTCCAAGGACATTTCAGAAATAGACAACAGAGACGAGAATTTGAGGTCAAACATATTTTTCTTCTGAATATGGTGCAGGATGGTATGAATGCAGATACTAGTTTCATGTCCATTACACTATTTAAAGTGGTTTCTTGTGTCAGGTGCAATACGTGGACAGATATTTTGTTTTACATGTTCCTAAATGTTTATGTATTAAATGGTTCCCTTTAACCTATATAACTGTATATTTCAGGGGACATAACTGGCACTGGCCCACTAACTAAATGCTTGTAGAATTTGTGTTAGGCTAGTAAGATTTTCCTTTACGTAGTTCTGTGGGCTTATACTGGAGAAGGTAACATTTCATTAAGCACTCCAGCTGGGCTAGTGGAAAAGTGTGTGGGGCTAGTGGATTTTCCCAGTCAATTAGCCCTGTTGGCTAGGGGCTACAAAACTTAATTTCAACCCCTTTGTTTAGTTTCTCTTTGTTAAGACATTTAAGTTGCATCAAAACATTTATTGACCTACTTCTAGATAATATTCATTCTGTGACATTTAACCTACACAAAACTGGAATTTTAAAGGATGTTTTCCTAGCTCTAGTTGTGTTTCTTATCTAATTGCTTCATTAATCTGTCACATTCATGTGTAAAATGTGTAAGCTCTGGTATTTTAAAGTGAGCTCTGTTTAAAAAAAAAACTGCCATTTTCTTTATGAAGAAGGACCTTGTAGATTTGAAAGCTTTAAGATTTTCTGTAAATTTCTGTTGGTCCAATAAAAGGTATCAACTCACCAATTTTGTGCATCTTAGAGACTTTATTTATTTATTTAGCTTCTGTTAACCAGGTAAGCACACTAGACAAATACAGATGCCTATTTTTGGGTGTGACCCGGGAGGTTACAAGGAAAATATGGAGGTGATTATAGACATGATAAGGATGTACAGAGTTTTCAGGTAAAACAATATACAGACATTGCCAAGATGTTATAGTTAAACAGTAAGCAGACATTGCAAGATGAAAACAGGGAGACCATTTAACTTGACATATAAAACATTATAAACAGGTATGTGAAGGCAGGAACCAGCTCTGGACACAGGAATGTGCCCAGCAAGGTGGACCAAGTCAAGAGGGATACTAAATTGGAAGGCCCAATAGTGCCTTAAGTGCAATTGCATGTCAAGGAGAGCAGCAAGTGATCCCAAAGGGAGTTTCAGAAGCAGATGTGGGAGAGGGTAGTCCAAATATGGGCAGGAAGGGAGTTCCATAGTTTAGGTGCACATATAGCAAATGCTCTGTCACCCATTTGCATATGTGTATATGGAACCTGATACACCGCTAAACCATGCAACCTTGGAGAATAGGAGGAGTAGGCCAGTTTAAGGAGCTCTGCCGGGACAGGAGGGGTGGACGATCTGACAACATTGTCCATGAAGCACCCTAGGAAGAAGCTTTGATGATTACCTGCGGAGAGCCAAGTAAGCTTGTTATAAAGGTCGCAATGGTGGGTGAGATGAGGGACCACCAGGGCAAAACGGCATATGTTATTGTAAGCCACGTCCCATTTGGAGAGGTGAGTTTTAGTGGCTTGTCCAAATGAGATGAGTCCATAGCAGAGCATTGGGAGGAACATGCCTCTTGCCAGGGCAAGGCGAGCGGCAGGGGTGGTTATTTTTTGCTCTGTATGCCATGCCAAACTTATTATTTACTGCCCTACAAACTGTCCTTCTGCCCTACAAACATTATGGATATGCTGAGTGAGGTCAAGCTGAAGGCTAAAGGTAACTCCCAGATATTTGATGGAGTTCACAACCATCACTGGGGAGAGCCGCTAACACTCAGGGGTACAGGGGACACTTTAATTTTTGCCTGGACCCCAAAGAGCATGGCCTGTTTTTTTTTTGCCTTTAGCCAGGACTAAATATTGCTAAAGTCATCATTTAGTTGATGGTTAATGACACTAATGTTGCGGGAATGGGCCAGGATGATCAGGTCTTCAGTGTATGCGGTGGTACAGCAATGAGTCGGTACAGAGGGGACATTATTTACGAATTAAGAGAAAATGATAGACCTTAGGATGGACCCCTGAGGGACATCAGATTTAACCGGGGTAGGCCCTGAGACAGCATTGTTGAATTTAGTGAGTTGCTGCCTTCCTTGGAGGTACTTGGAAAACCACCCAAGGATGGGGCAGACAGGCCAAGGGACCAGAGTTGTAAACACAGGAGTTCACGATCCACCAGGTCGAAGACCTTAGAAAGATCAATAAAATAGTACCAGTGAGTTTTCCTTGATCCATGGTGATCCTGACCTCTGAGGGAATCTTAGCAAGGGCAGAAGAGGTGTTGTGACCCTTTTGGAAACCATGTTGTGCTGGTTACAGCAGCACGTGAGTCTGGATGTATTCTGAAAGCTGGGTAGCAACAACATTTTCAAGCTAACAGCTGATAAAATGGCTCTAGGCCAGTAGTTTTCAAGGTATTTTGATCACCTTGCTTAAAAACTAGGATGACCCTGGCCACCTTCCGAGGTTAGGGATGTGTCCCGAGGTGAGCGATAAGTTGAAAATGTGGGAGATGGCAAAGGCAATGAAAGGGGTACCAAGACGAAGGAGTTTGGGCTCCATATTATCATGACCAGTGCTAGAGTGTGGGGAGAGACCAGACAGAAGTCTCTGCATCTCCCTGATTGTCACAGCCTTAAAATAAAAGAGAGGGCAAGAGGCAGGCTTAAGTGGGGAACTATGAGGCACGGCTTGTTCATCAAGAGCAGGAGCAGGAATAGGGAGGTCTAGGAAGACAGGTCTGAGAAATGAGAATTAAAGGCATTAGCAATATTTGAGGCATTATTACAGTTTGTACCTGCCATATTCATGTCAGAGACATCCCCTTTAGAGGAACCACTAACAATATTTGTGATATTTCACCAGAAATTACTGGGATCTCTGGATGTGGCAGATTTACAAAATGCACTCTTTGCAGACCTAATGGCTTTCTTACATACATTTCTGAGGCATCTATATTCCTGAAATGCAGAGTTTTATACTTTTGTCAAGATGATGTGCATACCTTGCTAACAGATAGAGAAAAAAAAACAGGCAGGATGCTGACCGCATCCGCATTATAATACAGCTGCTGACCATGAGATTTGTTCACCCATTCATATCTGTGGAATACTGACACCAAGTATCCTGCACTGGCAAGCAAAACCTTCAGAAATTCAGACACATAGATTAGGCCACTTGAAAGAAAAAGATCTTAACGCAGTGAGCAGTATTCATGTGTATAAATTCCACAGTGTGACTTCTGGTAAAACGAGGAACTGATCCATGCATGGTACACATGGTACAGTTGAGATGTGTGGCTGCCAGGGCTTTTTCTAACTTGACTGTGCTATATATCAGAATCCCTCTTGCTTTCTAGAAGTTCCCTGGAGAGATGGATTATAGTGTGAGAAACAGATTTTATATTTTTGGCAGGTCACTGTGAAACCTGCCCATGTCAGTGATCATTGCTAGTAGCACCACCAACTGACGAGTCATGTAGCCGGACTTGCCTATTGTTGTGGCCTTGAACCTTTTTATTAGTGACAATGCCCGTAAAGGACATGGGATGGATATTTGACAGAAGGAAGGCTCGGACTCCATATGTGTCACTATCCCCATGTCTCCTGTTTTCTCTTTCTCTGCTGCCATGCAGTGGCACAGCATGCAACAAGAGAAAAAAACAAAAACAATGCTGGACAAGAAACATGTCTGGTTACACATTACTACAAATAAACAAGCCCAGAAAAAGTTTTGCAATAAAAATAATTAGTGCCATTACCTTGGGTTTAGGGAGTGTGTTTATATTGGTTATTTGTTGTGCAAAAGGATTTAAATATTGGGTTGGGTTGGGAGTTGGGGGGAGGATAAGTTGTATTGTAACAAGGGATAGTGAGTGGTGTGTGAGTGTTTGTGGTTTTGACTGGAATAGACTGGGAGTGAATATATGGGTGTGGTGTATATGAAGGGTGGGTGAGTTTATGTGTGGTTTGTTATTTTATAGTTGCGGCTGAGGCTTGTGCTGTTTAAAGGTTGGGTGGGACAGTCCTGGTTGAAATGTGTTTAGGTACTGGCTCTGCTAGACTCACCTATGCTTCCTCTCTGTTACTTAGCCTCTGCCCCATATCCAATCTCCTTGTTCCTTTGTCTGCAGCTAGACACTGCAGAGAGGTCTGAATAACTGGGTGGTGGTTGAGTTATTGCTGGTGGAGAGCAGTGGAGGATGAGGTGGTGAGGGGCTTTGAGGTTATAAGGTCCAGGATATGCCCTGGGTTTAAACAGGGCTGAGGGAGATGTTTGACTTATTTGGTTCCTGTACCCAGGGATCCCACCAGACCAAGTGGGCAGGTAGTTATAGGACTGGCCACCTCCCCTAATTATCTTTGAGCGGTGCTTTGCAATGCCAGATCGATTAGGAATAAGACTGCTATTTTTTCGGACTTGATTTCCTCTGTCAGTCTTGCATGCATCATGGAGACTTTGTTGGGTGATGATGCTGGCCCAGTTCTAGCGGCCATCACCCCCACCGGGTACTCCATGGTGCACTGCCCAAAGAAGGATCGCAGCGGCAGGTGTGTGGCCATTGTTTTTAGAGCCAACCTGGGCTTCAAAGTGCACTCAGTCAGTAACACCAGGTCTTTAGAGTGTGTTGCCATTCGTGGGGGTCCAGGTGCAGTCTGCAGGATTCTCCTCATTTACCACCCACCTGGGCTGGGGGGAGAATTCCTGCAGGAGGTAGTGGACTTCATCATTGAACAGGTGTTGGAGTCCCCCAGGTGTTTAATCCTGGGGGACTTCAACGTCTGGTTGCCGATGAATCCTTGCATTTCGGTTACAACTTTCTCCAGTTAATGTCTTTTCTGGGCCTGACACAAGTGGTTGTTTCTGTGACCCACCAGCACGATCACACACTTGACCTGGTGCTCCAGCTGGGTCTTGGGGTTCATAACCTCAGGACTGAGCCAGTCTTTTGGTCTGATCACTGCACTGTGGAGTTCACGTTTTGGGCCCCCCCCCCAATAGTTCTGTCCCTATGGAGATGGATAGCTATCGCCCTTTAAGGGGATTTGCCCTAGAAGGACTCTTGGTGGTAGCTGATCTATCTAGGGTTGAGGCAGCTGGTGGAATTGGCACCAGGGAGGCAGTGGTCACCTATAATAAGGTGATGTCTGAAGCTCTGGATGCCATAGCACCAGTTTGTATACAACCTAGATCTTCTCACTTGAGAGCCCCGTGGTTTGACGGTGATCTCAAGGTGATGAAGATCAAGAGTTGGATTTTGGAGCATTGCTGGCGGAAGTCCCAGATGGATGCCAACATACGGGTCCTTCGTACCCATTACCATGAGTACCAGGAAGTAATCTCCCATAAAAAGGCAGAGTTCCTGTCTAGGGAGATTGCGTCAGGGAGGAACAGACCTGCTCAGCTTTTTCAGACTGTGGACAGGCTTCTTCATCAGGCCTGTCTTTAGCCAACAAAAGCTTTTTCATCAACTTTGTGTGAGGAGTTTGCTCCGTTCTTCTCTGACAGGGTATCAGCTATCTGATCAAGGTTTCTGTAAGGTAGGCTTTTGCCTTGCAGTTGCCGGTCTGTTGTGAGCAGAGGAATTCTGCCTGCCTGGAAAGAGTTTAGGCCAGTGGAGGTGTCTGAGGTGACTCGGGTAATCTTATTGCTGAAGCATGCATCTTGTGAACTGGACCCAGCATTTCTTGATGGGATGCGCCGAGGCTGTTGGCCCAGTGTTTGCTGAGATTGCTAGGTGTTTGATGGTGGAGGGGGTGTTCCCAGCTCCTCTGACAGAGGCGCTGGTGAGACCCCTCCTAAAGAAGTCTTCCATCCACCCAGACATCCTGGCGAACTAAGCCCTATCTCCAACCTGCCTTTTTTGAGCAAGGTTGTTGAGAAACAGGTAGCACAGAAGCTCGAGGATCAGCTCCTGTCCTTTGACATCTATGATCCATTTCAGTTGGGTTTTCAGGCTAGACACCGCACAGAAACCACACTAGTCAGGGTGCATAATGACTTACTCAGAGCTAGAGATAGAGGAGACAGGTCAATTCTTGTGCGTCTCGATCTCTCTTCAGCTTTCATCACCATGGACCACATTGTGCTTTTTGATTGGCTCTGTAAATTTTGTGGACTCACCAGTGTTGCCATCAGATGGTTTGAGTCCTTTCTTTCAGACCGGGTGCAGCGGGTAGTGATGGGGTATTTCTCCTCCTCTCTGATGCCTCTGTCTTGTGGAGTTCCTTAGGGCTCGATCTTGTCACGATGCTGTTCATGGTGTATATGCTGCCCCTGGGTGAGTTCATTTGACAATGCAGCATGGAGTTTCACTGCTATGCAGATGACACCCAGCTGTATTTGTCATTTGCCCCTGGGACATCTGGTGTGGTTGATGTGCTTAACATCTGTCTGGCTTAAATCAATGACTGAATGGCTTCCAGCTGGCTGCAACTCAACTCAGACAAGACAGAGGTGCTAGTGGTCAAGCCAGGGTCACAGGCATGATGGGTTGCTAGCTGGAGCGGACACTGGTCTTTTCTTTGGGTCTGTTCCACTGGTCACTTCCCCGAAGGTGCAAAATCTAGGTGTGATCCTGGACAGCAGACTGTCCTTTGAAGATCAGGTGTCATCTGTTGTGAAGAGTGTTTTTTACCACTTACGGAACATCACCAGGATCAAGCCCTTCATTCCGCCTGAAGAACTGCAGTCCCTAGTACATGCCTTTGTGACCTCCAGACTCGACTACTGTAATGCTCTTTACTTTGGGGTCACTGGAGGGACTCTTTGCAGGCTGCAGCTGGTGCAGAACATGGCGGCTTGATTACTGGTGGGACTACCTCAGTCTTGCCATGTGACTCCAGCTTTGTGTGCTCTACACTGGCTGATGGTCAGGTGGAGGGTCCTCTTCAAGGTGGGCTTGCTCACCTATAAGACCGTATATGGGCTGGGTCCTGGCTACCTGTCTGAGCTCCTCTTGCCTGTGACCTCTGCCTGCTCAGTCCGTTCTGTTTTGAGGGGCCTCCTGGTTGTTCCCAGGGTTTTTTTTAAAGCTTCTGCTAATGCTATTGTGTTTATTTTTGTATTTGTATTTTGTATTCTGTTCTCTGTTTTAATTGTGTACGGCACCCAGAGCCTCCAGGATTGGGCTCCTTAGAAATAAAATTGCCTTGCCTTGCCTTCTGTTGCAACATCTGGTGG
Organism: Neoceratodus forsteri; assembly: GCA_016271365.2. Lineage (NCBI taxonomy): Eukaryota > Metazoa > Chordata > Ceratodontiformes > Ceratodontidae > Neoceratodus > Neoceratodus forsteri. The sequence goes on from CM028133.1 coordinate 786,423,279, forward strand.
GATAAAAAAGGAAACAACAATATTAAAAAAACACTAAGATGGCATAATATGAAATCTGGCAAGAAACTAAAATGGACCTTGTCCTGAATGAAAAAGGGGGAGATAACTGAAAAGCTGAGCCAGCAGTGGATAAAAAGGATTCTGAAATGCACTTTTTTATGTTCTCATTTTTCCCCTCTCCTTGGTTTACATTCGGGAAGGAGCCCCAGCCCCATCCCCCACCGACGTCCACTGGCTGACACTGACCATCTTCCCCCAGGGCTTGCCCCCCCCAGCAGGTTTGGCAGGGGTACCTCAAGCCTTTACCAAAGACTGGATCCAGTTCTGGTTGGTGCCATGGCTGTTTGGGGAGGGGAACATCTGAGCCCCTCTTTCATCTAGCCAGGAGATCCTTTTTTCCACCGTTTTCTCCCTCAGGGGTGGGGCATGCAATGATGCCAATGATGGTGCCACGCATGCTCCTGTGCACATCCCATTGGGCATCTGCCCCACCTCTGCCCACTGTGGATAGCATTGTGTGCCAGTTACCAGCCTTCATGAGGGGCCCAGAAGCACAGAGAGCTGATTGCCCTCCCTCCCCAGAGAAGGAGAGCTGTCTCTGTGATGCTCGATCGTTCTCCTCCATGGCCGACCCCCAGGGACTTGCTCGCACCGCAAACACAGGTCTCCGGCATGGCAGAAGGTAAGGCAGGATGCCTCAGCCCCCCATGCCACTGGGCTGGCCCCTGAAATGTACTTTTTCAGGAAGCCAAACTGGTGTATGCACAGTTACTTGTGTAGATGTTATAACGGACCCCAAAATACAAGCTTAATTTGATTACAGAAAACTAACAGTTGTATTGGCAAACAGGGCTGCAGAGCACAGACTGTTTTGTGTGTTTCTTTTATATTTTGATACTATAGTACATGCCTTGATGACAAAAAAAAAAAAAAACAGGTATGAGAAGGAATACCTTTTGAGAAAGGCATGAAATGATCCTGGTTTGATTTTCTTGGGTACAGTCCGTACAAGTGTAGCACAATATTGATGTCTTTATTACTCCATTTGAAAATGACAGACATTTCGCATGTATGATACATAAACCATACTGCTTTTTGACAGAAAAAGTGGGAAAAAATATTTAAAAAACGAAAAAGTTGTGAACTAAAGGAAAAATCTAATTGAAATGAATGGACTCGCACTTTCCATTCATTTCAATTGTTTTCTTTTCTTTAGTTGACAACAATTTTGTGTTTTAATATTTTTACCTATTTTCTTTTCTGTCAGTTTCTATTTTAGACTCACTCTGATAACACTACGGGTGTCGACAACATGCAGATCCACCCTGAAATGGATGTTTGTGGAGTATGCCCGCATACTCTACAAACACCCATTTCGAGGTGGATTTGAATGTTGACACTGGATTGGATGGTTGGCACCCATAGTGTTTATCAGAGAGGGACTAAAAAGACCTTGACAGAAAAAAGTAAGTAAAAATATTAAAAAACATAAAAGTTATCAACTAAAGAAAAAAAAAATGAAATGAATGAGCACACACTTCCTATCTATTTCAATGTGTTTTTCCTTTAATTGATAACCTTTTTTAACAAAAATATTTTTAGCTAGTTTTTTCTGTCTTTTTTAGTCCATCTCTGATGAACTCCATGCATATCAATATTCCAGTATTTGGTGAAATATGTGAATATCAGTAATAAAAGTTATGGGTCTCCACTAGGATGCTCTACCCCCCCAAGTGACGGCCCAGTGGCTACCCCACCTATATGCTTATAAGTAAATGGACACTTGTCAAACCCCACTGAAAAGGAGATGCTGCATCTAAAATGATATGTCCTAGAAAGAATATAATATATATAGAACAAAGTATGGGTTGGAGTGTGTAATGAGAAGTTTACACACACCCAAGGTTTATGAATAACATATAACCTCGAGGGTGTGTGTAAGCTTCAAATTTATACACACACTGACCCATATTTTAGTTTATATAATTGCTGGGTTTCACTTTTTCACCTCAGCAGGACTCTGGATGCTTACTACCCTGCAAGCCAATCTGGGTTTTACAGATTAACTTTCTGGAGGTTACAATAACGTTGGAACTTTTCCCAATGGCAGATTACATAAGGGAAACTGTTGCTATGTGTGTAGGTAAATAAGGCACAGAAAAGTTGGCATAGGAAAACTAAAAAGCCAGAAATTTCGATTACACTGCCATGGATCACCATTCCAGTGAAATTTCAGGTTTAAGTGTAGATTTACCATTACAACACAATGCTGCCATGGATCACCAGTCCAGTGAAATTTGAGGTATAAGTGCAGATTTAGTATTACAACACCGCACCACCATGGATCCCCACTCCAGTAAAATGTATGGACCAGCTTTTTTAATTTTTCTGTGCCGAGCTTTCCTTTGGTGAACTGTCCTGCTCCGAACTTTCCTGTGCCGTATTTGCAATGCCCCATTGCTGGGGGGCGCCATGGGTATGTTCTCTGAGAACAGTGGCATTCCCCTGCACACTTTCAAAAACACAGGAACAGTACACCAATTTGGATCATTTATATAATATTGTATTTTTGTACTGTCTGCGTGTCAAGGTGGTTGCACAACCTTCACTCAGGACCCCCTCTCTACTACATACTAGAAGGAGAACAGGGGAAAGTGCTGATTTCTGGCCTGGCCCTTCAAAGGCCATCTGTACTAGCCACATGCAAGCCTGGAGTTCCCCCGGCGGGAGGGGGGGGGACACACAAATGAGCTTCACCAGTGAGTCATTAAGAGAAAACCAGAAAAAGCAAGAAGGAGGGGTGTGAGGGCGAGAGAGGGCAGTGCTGCTGTGAGCATGAGAAGTGAGTGAAGCTTAACAGTATCTTGTCTTGTATTTGCTGTGTAAAAACAAGCTGCTGGGAACCTTTGGTTCTGAAGTAGAGTAACCTTATTTTGGTTCACTGAACTTTGTTTGCCTTGAGTTTTTTCCTGAGGGTTCCCACAAATCTCAGCTTGCTACAACACAGTTACACTGGGTAACACCCAACATCCATTGCCTAACTGAATCCCTACATGAGGCCATATGACCCTTATTAGGTTCATCTTGTTCTATTGCTGTCCTGTGTCAGTCCTTTGGTGACTTGTTGCTGCCATTTGAGTCTCAGATCGGTTTGCTTGGCCAGCTGTGAGCATGTAAATTCTAAAGCAGCTCTGGATATTGTACCCCGACTGTTGTTTCCTGTCATTGTCCTGCACAATGCTAAAGCTGCCACCAATGTATTGGATAAGAGTGTTCAAGAAGAGAGAGAACAGAGAAGAGTGCAGATCAAAGGTATCGGGGAGGAAAAGTAGACAAGGCAAATTCTCCTGAAGGACTCGTCTCTGGTTGGCATGAGGTCAGGGAATCACTAGATTATGACCCAAATGGGGAGGTCGTAGTCCAACCTCATCAGGTGATACTGCAAGGATAGTGGTGCCGGATGGAGGCAGGGGTAGCTGTAGGAACCATGGCCATATGACCTCATTATGAGTGACTGGCATTTCTTCACAGCAGCCCACACTGCTCAAAATGGTGTTAAACAATAATAAATATATGGCTGTGGCCATTTCCTCCAAGATCTGTGTGTGTGTGTGTGTGTCTTGATTTGGGGAAGGGAGATGTGGGGGGCTACCAGGCACTAGAGAGGCTGCCCAACCATAGCAGTAGCTGGTCATTTGCCTAGGGCCTCTCTCTCTCTGGACCTGGCCATCTTACAGGGTGCCACCTCCTGGAGTGGACATAGGGCCTGGCAATGTCCCAGGAGGAGGTGCCAACAAGTTACCTTGAGGGAGGGGGGCATCGGCCTGAGGCAGGAGACAGAGGGGATATACTGGACTGTAGCTAGCAGATCACCCTCTCTGTCCAGTAGATCCCCAGTCACCCACCCTAGTAAAAGCAGGGCAGGGGGCCAGGGAGGTAGGGTCTCCTTTGACCCAATATGGGTGACTGCAATAGGGGTTGGGTAGTGACTTTTCCCAGTTTCTCTTTTAATACCAGGGTTTTTCACCTCCTCCAAAGGGATGTTAAACTAGAAAGAGAAATATAATGGTAGCGGTAGTTAGGGTATAGGTTATACTGGATGACAGAAATTTCATAGTAATAAAACTGTCGCAGCCATGTGAGGTGGCTTGGGAGGAGCGCAGATCAAAGGTATCAGGGGAAGTAAGGGGGATGAGGCCAATTCCTCCAAAGGAATCATTGTCTCCAGTCGGCATGAGTTCAGGGGTCTGCTAGATTATGACCTGAATGGGGGGGGGGGGTTGCAGTCCAAGCTCATCAGTTGATACTGCAAGGATAGCAGCACCAGACGGATGCAACCCCTGGAGCCTTGGCCATATGACCTCCCCAAGAGAGACTGGCGCTTCCTGCCAGAAGTGCATGCTGCTCAAAATGGTGTTAAACAATAATAAACACATGTCTGTGGCCATTTCCTCCAAGATCTGAGTGTATGTCTTGATTTGGGGAAGGGAGATGTGGGGGGCTACCAGGACAGGGTGGAAGACACCTGGAAGAGACTGTCATTGGAAGTGGTAGAGGAAAAAACAGTTGGGGGGCTTGAAGCATGCATGGGATAAGCATAGTGGTATATTAGAAAATAGGCAGAGATGAAGGAATGTTGCCAGAAACCAGTTAGGATCTGTGGAGACAGATTAGGCAGGGAACATAGGTCAGAATGGGTAGTCCAAGCAATTATTTTCTCATGACAAATTCTATGTATCTGTGTTTCTAATTGCCATTGAACAACACTGTTCCCTGCGACATTTTGCTGTAATACTGCTAACTATTATGTTGCAGCCTGGCTGGCGCCACTGAGGCAGCCCTACCAAAGAAAGAGAGAAGTAAAGAGAAGGGACAGTAATACCATAGTGGTCACAACAGCTGTGCAGTAAGACTGGTGGTGCGTCAGTTAAATTACCCTCCCCTTTCCATTTAGGGATATTTGTAATATTACCATCATGGAGCCCAATAAATTAGAAGAAGACTAATTGTTCAGGAAAGTGTCTAGACTTACATTAAGCAGGGCTACATAATTTTTAAGAGATTGACTCAAGCTCTCCACTGTGCTTACCCTAAAAACAGTTGATTCCTTCAGGAAAATTTTGAAAAACATTAAGTGTGGACACAATTCACTTTATATTTCACTTTAGTTCTGTATTTCTTCTCCCTGTTATTTATAATTGGGGTCATAAACATGCAAACTGGATTTTTGTTCCTTGAGAGTTCATCAGCTCCTATTTCTTATTCATCATAAGATGCCATAATACTGGACTCTGTCACTGCTATTTCCATGGCAACAGAATGTGACATCACAAAGGAGGATTCTGCTCTCAAGTGAGGAATAAGGTGTAGGGGCAGACAAGCCTGCTTTTGTGCATTCCTCATAATAATTGAGGTGAAGAATACGTTTATAATTGATATGTAAAATGTAAACAGAATGGTCTGAATATTCTGTTCTCCAAGGTTTTCTCAGAGGTGTTAACAGCAATGGAACACACGCATATTACAGAGAACAAGTGCATGAGTTTTACCTTCAAATGTTTTTTCTTCTCTTATTAATAAAGCTGGACCATCTGTGGGTTCATCTTTTAAGGATCCTTCTGCATTACTCAATGTACTGAATATGGTTCCCAGAGATGACACAGTTACTGATTTGCCAGAAGAAACTACCGCATTGTCCAATGTTGTCGATATGTATGATGTACTTAGTGTTGTTACTGTAGTTTTAGTTGCAGTAGGAGGTGTGCCGAATATCAGGGGTTCACAAGAATTAGTTTTTCTGTCTGCAAAATATGAGAAATGAATGGAGGATTAGCAAAATCACATGTTATCCCAATGATCTGTGTCTAGAGGTAATGTGTATTCTTCCAAATACTCTCACTGCTGCAATGGAAAGTAAGCATTTTTCAATGCCAAATGTTTGCTTGCTTGTATTTGGCAGTTGTGGCTGATGGCACAGTTGCTCCTGACTGCAGGGCAGGCAACGAGATCAGGAGAGGAAAGTGGCCAGTTGTGGCAGATGGGACACTGTCTCCTGACTACAAGGCTGACAGCAGGGTTGAGAGTGGAAGAGAGCTGATGATTGCAGCTGATAGTACAGCTGCTCCTGGCAGCAGGATCAGGAGAGGAGAGCAGCCAATGTAAATTAAAATAGAAAAAACAAACAAACAAAAAAAACCTTCCACCTTCAGAATTTCACAGTTCTGCTTCTGACAGAATTCTACAGAATATGATGGAATTTTCTAAATTCAGTGGATTTGGGGCAGAAGCAGAATTAGGAAATTCAACACAGGTTCACTCTCAGTTATTAAGCTCTCTTTTGCTTTTCTCTGTACTTCACAATATCTCTCTGTGCAGTTTGATTCTCCTGATCACCTAATGGCAACAACATTCTTTCCTCTCCTCTCCTTCTCCTGCACTGGAAAGCACTTTGGGATGCAGGATGTAAGAAAGGTTGCATTGTAAATAAAATCCAAATGCCTTCCCTACTTCATCCCCAGAGAGCAAGTTCACTCTCAGTACACAGTATAAGCTTTAACATTTTGTCCACAGCCAAGCACACCACATCTTATTTCCTTTGATTCCTTTCCTACTTTTGTTGACAACATTTATTTATTTATTTAGTTTGTTAGTTAATTATTTCTAATGTTGACCAGGAAAGACACACTAAGCAGTGCTATTTATTTCCAGGTGTGCCCTGGGGGTGGGTTCAATGGAACTGTTTTCATGTGCTAGTCAGGTGACAGTTTTGAAAGGCAGACAGCTGTGTTTTCTTGATATGGCGTAGGCTATTTGTAGTGGAAACAAAAAGAAATAAAAAGAACCAACGTGTAGACTCTATGCAGCTGAGCAGGGTTTCCACAGAAGTGAGAGTCGGAGTGAGTCAGATACTCAGATGCTTTCTCTTTCAGTACACTGAGAGAGCAGCTTGGAACAATGTACAAGTACAGATAAGGCATGCTGAGAGAAAAATTAAAATGGAGCTTTCATAGTGCTGTCACTCGTTGCTGAGTAAGCAGAATACCGCTTGCAGTGATAAGGACAAAATAAGAAGGGGTTTGTATCAAGATTGTGTCTTTGCAAGTCAAACACTTTCAGTTTCAGCGCATCAATGGAGAGCATGTAGCGCAGGTGCCAGTACCAATAAAGACTTGCTGAAGTCACATTTTAGAAGTAGTTTTCACAATGCTTACATTCCTTTCTGCAAAAAGATCACTTGTTGCATTGATTAGAAAAAATAAGAAGTGAAAGTGTCTGACTCACTCAGACACAATCTAAATATGAAGCCCTTCTTATTTTGTTCTGATCACTGCAACCGGTATTCTACTTACTCCCAAATGAATGACAGCACTACGAAAACCCCCTTTTAAATGTTTGTATCAGCACGACTGATTTGTACTTGTACCTCACTGTAGACTGCTCCCTCAGTATATTGAAAGAGAAAACATCTGAGTATCTGATTTGCTCAGATTCTAACTTCCGTGAAAACGCTGCACTGTCATAAACAAAATCCACATTTTTTGTTCTTTTTATTTCTTTGTGTTTCCACTACAAATTCCCTCTGCCATTTTGGGAAAACAGGGCTGTTTACCTTTTCAAAACTTTCAGGTGACTAGCAGATGTACTGGTGCTCAATGAATAACAGCAATGGATGTCACTCCTTCATTGACGGCACACTGATGCATTCAAGCTTGATCTGTGCATCCTGTCTTGGCGGTGATTGGGCTAAGTGAAAAACGTTTGAAATAGAGAAACAAAAATGACTAGTTATGAGACCCTGAAGTAAAAATGGTGCAAGAACATCAACAACTGCTTAAAGCATGCCATGTTTACTAACCTGAACCCTGACTACTAATACAAAATAAACCACCCTGTTTACTTGTCCTTTAAACAAGGGCCTGTCAGTGATCAGTGCGGTGTTTAGTAGAAAGTGTGTCAGAGAAGCTGATCACTGTTAGTGTTCAGCTGTTCTGCGGATGATGCTGACTTGCACTTCAATAAAAGCACCACCCACGGTGACCAGCTGATCGTGCATCTCACTTGTAAATGAACACATTCTACCTGTGATCTGAAGATAACACAGCAGCAAAGTGAGCATTTGCGTGCAGCCTGTCTGTTTTCTTGATCTGACACCACACAGACTTACACAGAAACATAGAATTTGACGGCAGATTAGGAAAGGAGCACACCTTTTTCAAACTTATATATATATATATTTTACTAAGTATGCTTTTTAAAAAAAAATGTATGTAACCCCCTTGTTACCCGGGGTTACTAGAATCCCAGTAAGACCTAGTGGTAGGCAAGGAAGGCAGCTTGTGAAACTCCAGTTAAATGGGTTTCACATGGTGTCACTCTGTTCTCAGTCTCAGCTGAGACTGAGGGATGATATCACCAATAGAACTATCGCAGCTGCATGAGCCACATTGGAATCTGCAGCAAGGGAGTTGGCATAGAAAGTTGGGAGGTTTTGAAGTCAGTCAGAGCCAGTCAGTGTGAGTCAGTTCAGTGTGAAGTTGGGAGCTTGCTGAGAAAGCAGCTCAGTTAGGCTCTAGGAGCCACAGCCCTGACAGAGGTGTACTTTTAAGTACCAGAGTGTGTGTCTCCACCTTAAAGAGAGACACAGAAGATAATTGAAGTGGTAGAGAATGCTGTTTTCGGGTCTCAGTGCCCCTTCCCCCTGGGGATGGGGGACAGGAAAGGGTTCTCTGCAGATTCCTGGGACAACCCCCTAGTTCTGCTTGTACAGGAAAAGCTGCCTATGTGTTCCAGAGTTTATTTGGGAGAACAAGAAGATTTGTGAGTTGCCTGTGGGGCACCTGCAACATGAGGGTGAGTGTCTGCTCTTGCTAAAAGGGCCCATGTTTTTCACCCTGGGATTTGTGTGACAATGTGGGGATTGAACTACTAAAATATTGGGAAGCCTAGAGTAATGGGCTAAGCAAAGTAAAAGTAGGTTCAAGTCCAGAGCTTGTTGGGATGCAAATGATATGTAGAGGAGATGTGACAGACGTCTATCCAGAATCTACATTTGAAAGTTCAGTAAAGGAATTGTTCAGTTTCCAGAGAAATGGCCAGGTATGGGCTGTGGGAGCTGGAGGTGGGTGGCCCCCATCTTTAGTGACCAGGTCCACCTCTACGGATTTCTACTTTACCTCAGGCACTTGGCCAGTGATGAGGGAAGTACCCAGACATGGGACTGTAACGAAAATTATCTCTAGGAGTCAAAGGCTCTAGTGTAGTTTGGGGAGCCACAACAGGATAATTGGTTCATTCCGCAAATGAACCGTGGATCAAGTGGCCGGCGGGGGAGATGGGCCAATGGGGAAAACCCAAGAGTGTACAAGTCGGGCTGTGTACCCAAAGTTGCATGCAAGCCTGGGCTATGTACCTGGCGGGTTTAGAGCCTGAGGGCTGGAAATAGTGATAAAGTGTTCTGTTGTCTGTAATCTGCATTACCAGGAATGTAGCCCTGTGGGGGTCCATCTATGCTTTGTTTGTTTAGCTTGGATGTGAATAAAAGCCACACTGAAGAATCCCATTCCTGGTTCTGGACATTACAGTTATTGCTTCCTGTGTTCGGATTTACTTGGGTGCCCCTGTGCAGAGTAGCCAAACCTAGGCCCCCTGTGCCGAGTAACCTCATCCTCATCCTCCTCCTCCCCGAACCCAGTCCCCACCAGGTACTGCTGTCAGCTTCAACAGCATGCCACCTGTCATTTTGCTAGAAAGGCAGGGGTGAAGGGTTACATTTACAATACCATGTAACACACATGAATCAACATACCATCCATATGACATTAACCCTCTGCACCTCTCCCACCCCCACAGTTGGCTCCTGCATTTATTTATTTTATTTAGTTTTTGTTTACCAGGTAAGTGTACTAGACAACAAGCTTCATCCATTTTCAGGCACAAACCCGGAAGAGTTACAGACAAGATCAGCACATCATATCATAACATGAGAGGTTACAGTCAGCAAATAACACAACAAAAATCAGTGGGTTTACAGGATTATCACATTGCATACAACGGGTAGACCTGAGGCAAGTATTACACAGAGTACAAAGATGTGAGACAGGCATTCATTACAGAAAAGAGAACCTGCCCCATGTAAGTACTGAGGGCATATAATGGGCAAAAAGAGGGGAGAACATGCCCAGAAAATTAATGGGGGAAGGGAGACAACACCCCAGCATTTAGGATCTTAGGGCAGTGAGCTGGGGTAGAAAAGCCCTAGAAGTGCTGAAGGGACAAAGGGGAGAGACAAGGGCCAGATTTAGAACTAAGTGTCATTTAGGAACAAGAGCACTTGTCTTTGATTTGTAAATGTCTTTTAAGGCTGTTTTTAAGGATTTGGTGGGACTGAGCACATTTCAGCTCGTTTGGGAAAGAGTTCCAGAGTTTTGGTCCAGATACCGCAAAGGCAGCCTCATCCATCCTGGTATTGTATTTGGGAGTATCCAGTAAAGAACTGTCCATCACTCACAGTGAGTAGGTCTGTAAAGAAGGTTTGAACCAGCAAGCAATATTTTTGGGGAGGCCCTCATTAATTTGTCAATGAAACATCCCACAGCATATGATCGATAAGAGGAGGGGGAGAGCCTGCCAAGGTCGGCATAGAGCACATAGTGATGTGTGCACTTTGGCCTGGATAGAGCAAAGTGACAGATACTGTTGTAGCAGGTCTCCCATTTGCTTAGAGCAATTTTAGTTGCACCCATGAAAAATAGGAGTCCATATTTGAGGCCAGGCCTTAGTACACCCTGAGCGATGGCGAGTCTTGCAGTGGTGGTAAGGTTGTGATGTGTTTTATATGCAATGCCCAGCTTAATATGGACTGACTTACATACAGTTGATATATGGAGACTGAAATCAAGAGAAGGGTCAAGAGTGATGCCCAGGTACTTGAAAGACTCCACCATGTCAAGGGATGGGCCTCTAGGCCCCATGATAGACAGTGAGGAAGGACAGGCTCTGAATCTGGTTGCTGAGCCAAAGAGCATGGAGACTGTTTTTTTGGTGTTGAGAAGGAGTTTGTTGCATGACATCCATGAATGGATGGTGGCAAAATCCAAGTTGAGCTTAGTGTTGATGTCGGTGATGTTGGCTGCACTGGTGTATAGGACCACATTGTCCACACACAGGAGTGCAATGCATGAGCCAAGATACTTGGACAGATTGTTAATAAGTAGAGAGAATAAGTGTGGCCCGAGAATGGACCCCTGGGGCACTCCGATGCCTTTGGAAGCAAGATTAGATGTGGATCCACTTATTTTGACAAATTGTCATCTACCAGCCATGTAACTTTTAACACAAGACAGCAAGAGTGGTGAGAAACCAATGGCAGTCAGATTATCAAGCAGCAGAGAGTGATCAACCAGGTCTAATGCTTTGGTTAAGTCTATAAATATTGCCTCTGTAAGCATCCCCCTGCCCATGGCAGTTCTAATATCGTTTGTCAGTTCTATAAGGACTGTAGTGGTGCTGTGGCCACTCCTGAAACTGTGTTAGCAAGGGTTAAGCTGTTTGATTTGTTGAAGTAAGCCTGTGACCTGTGAGGCAACAATTTTTTCAAGGAGTTTGTTGAGGGTGGAAAGTAATGAGATGGGCTGATAATTATCCATGTATCTGGTGTCACCTTTTTTGTGAACATGGACAATCCACACAGTCCTCCAGAGTGTACTGACCCTAATGTGAGAGACAGATTGAACAGTCTGGTGATGGGGGCCGCTGTGAGGTGGGGGGCTGCTAGTTTGAGAAACCTCGGGAGGAGCCCATCTGATCCAGCAGAACCTTAGTTGGGGATGGATCTGAGAAGCTGAAACACTTCTTTCCTGGTAGCCAGCTTACGGTCGAGGTGAGAGGAGCTTGGGACCTGTAGATCCAAAGGAGAGGGCAGATGCTGATCAAATTGGCAGGAGAAATGGGAGAGGTCCGAGAAGTGAATATTTAGGGCATTGGCAATGGTAGTCAAGTTGTTGCAGTCCAGGGTCATGTCAGTTATTGTTGTGTTATTACCCTGACCCATGCTGGATTCTACATAGTTCCAAAAACTGCACGGATTACGTGTAGATGAGTGGAAGAGCTGTTTGTAATAGGTACTTTTATCTTTGCTGATAGCTATCTTGCATTCCTTTCACAATTGTCGGTATGTAGTCCAGTGGGCGTGAATCTGTGTACGTTTAGCAGTGGACCATGCTTTTTTTCCCTCTTTGTCATTAGTGCTAGTAGCTGGCTGTTAATCCACCTGGTCATGGACCCTTTGGTGTGCCGCTTTTTGAGGTGAACAAGTGCATCTTAGAGATTAAGAAGGGTGATATGTAGGAAGTTGAAAGCTTCCTCTACGTTAGAGGTCTGATAGATTGGGACCTAGTCAATGTGTTGTGCAGCTAGAGCCATTCCATAGTCAAAGGTGAAGTAGTCTCGGAACTGGATTTCCTTGGGAGGAAATTTTAGAGAGCATGCACTCCATGTACAAAAAAATAGCACTTGGTCACTGATCGAGTTGGGCAGCATTCCAGCGTTAGTGATCCTATCCTTCCTATTTGTGAAAATCCAGTCAATAGGTGATTGATGTTTATTGTTGGTTGCAACCCTGGTCAGACTTGTTACCATTTCAGAGAGATGTAACTTTCCTAGGATTTCCTCCAATTGACCATTATTGCACCCTAGTCAGTCCAGATTAAAATCCCCAATGATGAGTAGTTCTGACCTCCCCTTCAATGGTGCTAGGTACTGTGTGACATCCGTTAAGCCTTTAAGCCCATTCTTTGCAGGGTTGCAAACACAGAGGATGTTCAGTTTCTTGGAGTTCCCCAGAAGAAGCACAGCATGCAATAGCTCACAGCCTTTAGGAGGTGACTCAGGTGCAGGGTGGATAGAGAGGTGCTCTGTATAATAGAGCGCCATGCCTCCCTCACGTTTAGATGTAGAACAGTCAGCCCTCAAGAACTTGTACCCTCTTAGAACACACAGGGAGTCAGGTAAGGTTGGTCTGAGCCAGGTATCTGTAAGGCCTAGTATGTTCGGGGAGTAATGGGCGACTCAAGCTTCCAACTCAGCAAGATTGGCAGTGAGGCTGCGAATATTCATATGTGCAATTTTTAGACCCTTAGAGAAGAACCACATGGGGAGTTGCTGAGGCAAAGCTACAAATGAGGGACCTGGGCTTGATTCAACATCCCCGGCCTGAGCAATACGTAGCATGTGGAGCCAGATTTTCCTGTACTATTTGAGGTGAGAGTGTCTCCAGAAGTAAGCCATGGGGAATTGGAGAAATAGTATGATATTTGAGCAGAACTGATGAAGCGCAGGAAACTATGGCTGCACGGGAGGTAAGAGTTCCCCAGCAGAAGGTTAGAGAAATTGAAAAAGTACTCTGCTGAGTTCACACGTGATGCACTGCAGTCAGCAGGGGCCACTAAGATGTCCATGCAGGCTAGTACCAGTGTTAGCCTCAACCCTATAGCAACACAGGAGCCAAGCAGCTTCATTTTAGGGCAAAGCATCAATTTCCTAGTGGTCTGGTGGAGGCAAAATAAAGGTTGTGGAACTAGGTGCAGGCTGGAGGACAGGCCACAGTTCCCTCTTCAACCAGACCCAGTCACAGCTGCTCAGAGATCTCTCCGCAAAGCCACCTTCTATATACACAGTATTTACAGTATCCTATAGTTCCATTTACTATACAACACTACACTGATCAGAAAGATGCTGTTCAATAACCACACCAACTAGTTTATCCATTATGTGAGATGGTTCAGGAAATACAATCAGAAGGGAGTAATTTCAGAAAGGAAAGCAAAACAGGACAGACACAAAGAAGTTAAAAGACCTACTTTTTTGATCTATTTATGTAAGTGGATCTAGGCTTCTAAAAAGGGAGAAGCATTCTGGTAAGCCCTCTAGTGGTTGACCGGTATAAGGCGCCAATGGAAAAGTGAGGGGATTAACTTAACAATGATTGGTCAACACACACTATAAATCTAAATGCCCAGATAGGGCAGGTGGGGATATGCCCAAGATGTCGGGGATCTTAGTAGTTTTCATAATCAGCAACTAAAATGAAAATCAACAGTTAAAATGATGATTTATTTTGCATCAGCTTAGCTTCCCTAATCAGCGTTATGTTCTGCAGTAAGTTAAAGCAGGCTAAGAACTTAAATTTAAATGTAGCAGCAGGAGGCTTGAAAATGCCATCTGAGCACTACAATTATGGTTTACAGCACTCTGCAGAGGGAGGAAGTTTTTTTAAAAGCAAGCTATGTCCTCAGGATTACATTTGCAGAATAATGCAGCCTGAACAAATTAATTAGATTTAAAAAAAATGGTAGTAGTCCGGTAGTTAAATATTTAGAAGTATAAGCTAGGAGAGGTAGAAGACTACAGGTGTACGTATCCTAGGTACTTGGCTCTGGGTGAATCATGGAGAGCAGCAGAAAAATGGCACAAAATTCAAAAGTCAAGTAGGACCTGTCAGGGAGCCTCAGGGATGCAGATTCTGTGCCTTCTAGTTTGTGCTGGCAGTGGCCGTAGAGCAGCCATGAGCGGGTGGGTAGCTCGGGGCAAAGGAGGCCAGCTGGGGAGAGAAAAGAGGTATACATTAAGTGGAGGTTGGGCAGAGAGAGAGGACATGAGACAAAGGAAGGGTATGGAGAGACAAAACAGTGAAAGAGATGATGTGGGAAGGCCAAGAAAAGTTAAGGTCAGTGACGAGGAATGAAGGGGGGCAGGAGTGGGAGGGGGGCGGTGATCACAGCAGGAGGCAGCAATTGGTGCATCCAAAATGGGAGAAGGGGGAAGAGTTGGTGCAAGCATCACAGAGATAATTAAGGTTGTGGACAAAGTTGGTGGTGGCGTTGCAGCTAGAGTCAATGAGCAGTGGTAAAAGAGATTAAGTGGGAACAGAGCAACGATACAGTGAGGGACAGTAAGTTATGAAATGCACTTTGCAGTTAAAGGAAACACAGACTAAGCTAAGAGGAAAACCTGAAGTGCAACTTTGCTTCAACTTAATATATAGGCACTGTGCAACAAAAAACAGGCAGATCATCCTAAAATACAACTCGGTTTCAGTCAAACAAAGCTTAAGTTAATAAACAGGCGCTAAGCAGCAACAGACAAGCACAAGAAGTACGTGTAGCAGTGCCTGACCTAAATCTTCATCTTAGAGCAGCAATTAAATTAAGCATCAGGAACTAAATTTAGCAGCGGCTTAGCTTTCATAATCAGCAGCTAAAATGAAAATCAGCAGTTAAAATGATGATTTATTTTGCATCAGCTTAGCTTTCATAATCAGCTTTACATTCTGCAGCAAGTTAAAGCAGGCTAAGAACTTAAATTTAAATGCAGCAGCAGGAGTCTTGAAAATGCCATCTGAGCACTACAATTATGGTTTACAGCACTCTACAGAGGGAGGACGTTTTTTAAAAGCAGGCTGTGTGCTCAGGATTACATTTACAGCATAATGCAGCATGAACAAATTAATTAGATTTAAAAAATGGTAGCAGTCTGGTAGTTAAATATTTAGAAGTATAAGCCGGGAGAGGTAGAGGTAGAGGACTACAGGTGTGGGTAGCCAAGGTACTTGGCTCCGGGTGAGTGACAGAGAGCAGCAGAAAAATGGCACAAAAAGCACCTCAGAGGTACAGATTCCATACCTTCTAGTTTGTGCAGGTGGCAGCCGTGGAGCAGCTCCGAGTGGGTGGGTAGCCTGGGGCGAAGGAAGGCAGCTTCTAGTTTGTGCAGGCAATGTCCGTGGAGCAGCTCTGAGTGGGTGGGTTTCCCAGTGAGAAGGAGGGCAGCTTCTAGTTTGTGCAGGCAGCGGCCGTGGAGCAGCTCTGAGCATCCCCAATACCCCAAACCCCACCCCCCCCTCCCCCATCAAAATTGGCTTGTGCCATCCAGCATAGCAATCACAAACTCTACAACTTATTATTGTATAAAAGAAGAAAAAAGGCACAAAAAAAATAATTTCTTAAGTTACTGTAGTATCTCTCTAGGAAGCGGAAAGAGAAAGTACTTGTCTTCAATAAAACCTGACTCACCTTCTGGCTAAATAACTCAGTAAAGGATCCCAGAGCTCTCCAAATTGAATCAGTCTATGATTCTGTAATGCTATTGCCCTTTCAGCATTAATGGCAGTTAATAATTCCTGTGACCATTCTCTCATAGTGGGAAGAGTATCTCTTAACCAGTATCTCATAATAACCAGCTTAGTCACTGACATAGTAACTGCCATGTATTCTTTGTCTCTGGAAGACTGTATAGATTGGTAATTGCCAATAATACAGACAGTTAATGAGAAAGCAACTCTGGAATTAAAAAAGGTTCAATTTTTTTTTTCTATATTATACCCAAATTAATGTATTTTGGGCAAGTCCACAGCGTGTGCATCAAAGAGCCCTCACTTTGAGAACATCTAGAAAATCTGATTTCTGCCACTTTGCCCATCTTCAATAGCGTAAATGGCATATAATAGAGATTATATACAGCAGAATATTATATTGTATTCAGTCATAACCTGTCTTGTTTGATAAAATAATATAAGTCAGCCCAGACCTTTTTCCAGGTAGAGGAATCATAGACTACCTTTTTTTTTTTTAATTAACCAGGAGTGGCACACTAAGCTGAAAACTTGTTTACAGGTGCAACCTGGGAGCACCAGGGAAGTTAAGTGACTTGCTCAGGGTCACACAGTATGCAAGTGGGGGCTGTGGGATTCAAACCCAGGTCTCCAGATTTGCAGCTCAGTGCCTTAAACCACTGCACCATACTGCCTCCAAACCTTGGCATCATGTTGCTAATAAAAGCTGTGGGAGAGCTTTTATCCCAGATTGCTGCACCTATAGCCTTATAAAGTTTTGAAATAGGTCTGCTCTGCTGCACTGTGTCTAACAGCCGTGCGAAGAACCTTGCAGTCTCACTCGACCATGGAGGTTTTCCCAAAAATTGCAACACAGTGTTTAATCTGATGGTATCTAAACACCGAGGGGCTCGGGAGATGAGACAGCTTTCCAAATTCTGCTACAGTTAAAAACTGTCTCTGTACCACAAGATTGGCTAGACGATGGACTTTGTTTGCCAAAGTCTTTGAGTAATCACCTTTTTATCAGTTAGTAGGTTGGGATTGTTGAAGAGTGGTTGTCTCAGGTCAAGACAATTTGATAATCCAAGAAGACAGCACATCTGTCTATGTACTCTCATTGACTATCTGATTGGGGAGTCCCTTAGTAGTAACGGAAGCGTCTTAAGCGGGACATAGAGGAGAGAAGTTAATGAGATATTGAAGGCACTTGCCCTAAATCGTTCTATTTCTAGCCATTCCGGTATCTTTCCAGATGGCACATTATCACTTAACCACCTAAAGTATCTCACCTCATGGAAGGCAAGACAATAAATAGGTGTGGGAGTTGAAGCCCTCGTATCTGTCGAGGCCTACATAATTTTTCTAGGGCCCCAAACTTACATATATTGAAAATGAAACAACTCTCAAACCTCATATCTCCCTAGCCCCCCCCCAAACTACAACACCACACAAAATCTCAACATTATGAAATGCATCTGATTTTTTCTCAGACATAAATGCAAAATTAGTAATTATCGCCATACCAGCATTCACAAACAGTAGACTTCTTCTGCACAAGTAGCATGTTTCCTCTCAACCCCGATGCTTACTGACTGCAAACAGGTCAACAACATTTTTGAAACTTGCAGATATTAAACATGAAACAACTCACAAACCTCGCACCCCTCTAGGAAACCCTTTCTCTCCATACTACATTACCACACAAAATTTCAACATTTACAATTAATCTATTTTTTCTATAGATGAGAACAAAAATGTATCATAAAACACCATTCTGGTGTGAGGGGGGGAGGGGCTGCTGCTAGCTACAGGTGTGGGGACACAGCAGTCATGAAACGGAGTGACCAGCTATAGAGGTGGGTGGGTTGTGCTGGTCACCCATCATTGTAGTTTTTTTAATAAAACATTTCTGGCTTGTCAAAATATGGAGCTGGGGGAAGGGATTTGGTTGCTAACTGAGGGTGGGTGGGATGGGGCTTCTGTATGTAACTGGATATAGGCTGGGGAGGGGCATGAGGGCTGTTGGCTTTTTTTCTTTTAGAACATGAATACTGAATATTCATCCTAATACCTGGGCACTGAATACCAAATATTCAGCCAAATATTCGGTAAAGGTATTCACACAGCCCTAATGCAAATCTCCATAAGAATTTAGTCTGGTTGTGTTTTAATCAGCAGTGTATAGTGCCAAATTGCCTCTCACACAATCTGTAAAGGCTGAAAACAGAAGATACAGACACGTGTTTCGTCCTTCTCAGGACTTCTCAGTGTGTATCTCAATCAGGGGAAAATGAACCAGTCCTTATGTGGTCTTACAGATTTGGGTCATGGTGATCCCAAACCTGTAAAACCATATAAGGGCTTTGCATTATTAGGGTATGTGGTATGTGTGATTTTTTATTTCTTTGAGACCTGGCTTTGTTACTGACACCTTTTCGAGTAACCCTTATCTCAGTACTTTTGTACTTAGGTTCTTTGTCTTTTTAACATGGTTTTAAGAAGAGCTGTGTTAGTACCATATCCTTAAGCAGATTTACAGAACATGTCCTCTGGCCAAGGATGATGGTTGTTCCCCCCCAGAGCCATATTCCTGGAGCTGACAAAAACATTCAGCCTTGTCAATCAAGACATCCTTCTGGCCAATGTGTTACATCTGGACGAATCTGCATGGTCTAGTTATGGTTTAGAGCTATCTTTCAGGATAATCCATGCTTGTTTACTTACTCTCTGGTTTCTTTAGAAGGTATGCATGAGATTCCCCAGGTGACCACTCTGGGTCCCATTTTATTTTCCCTATATGTTAACACTATCCCCATTGCATGCCAGATTAGTAACTCTTTATTATATACTACCATGTTGATCATTTATTATAGCTCCATGTCTATGTCAGACATCTCTATAACTCTGACTCATGACTTTTGTTCAGTCCAAAAGTCATTACGGAACAACAGGCCACTATTAAATAGTGCCCTCCCACCAAAAGATTTAAGCCATGCTTTTCAGCTCTAATCCCAGATTTTACAATCAAAAGACCACAGACCCACTCTTTGAAGTGCATGTCTGTGATGGTATCTCCTTTGAACAAGTTTCCATATTTAAATATATTGGTGTTCAACTTGAGCCTCTGAACTTCTTTGACCATATCCCAACCATGTGCAAAAACCTTAACCAAAAAGTGGGGGTTGCTCACTAGTTAAAAAATGCATTATAACTTTTAAGGTTTGCATAAAAGCTGAAAAAAATCTAAAAAGGAATGAAACGACATTAAAATGTAGGTCAATACATTGACTGTGAGAGGTCTTCTTTAACTGATACAGTCAGATTGTCCGCTGAGTTCTCAGTGGTATGCCTGATCATATTGTACTTGTTGTTGATGACAATGTGAAAACTGCTGTAGTCATTGTCATCAGGAAGATGAGCTGGGCCACTACTGCTGGGAGTGGTGAGCAGGACTGTGGTGACAGTGCCAGTGGAAGTAGTCTGGGGAGATTTTCCACAAAGAGGCATAGGAACAGGAATAGTAATAGATGCCACTTGCCAGATATATGAATAATATAATGAATAGTTATAGTTCGGGGCTTGGTAAATTGAGTTTCAGAAAGACTAAGAATTCAAGATTCTCCAGATCTAGGCATGACACGAAGTCAGCAAAGAGGACAAGCAGGAATTAAATATTACCAGGATCTTGTGAATATACATTTTTACGGATTTCTTCAAGCTGTCTTTACTGGTCCGCCATAAGTGAACACAACAGTTTTTGTTTGATTTAGTCTATGAGTCCATTTTATAGCAGCTTTGTTAAGCCCTCCCAGGTCTCTACATTTGCTGGTAAGCACCTGTGTCATAATTTAGTGTACATTCTACAAGACTGCATAACATTACTGGGAGAGGTCATCTCCTATGCTGTTAACCGGGTAGATAGAGCTTAGAATATTGTATGACAAGTAGCCACTGTTTTAATGAGGAAGTGGCAATATGGCATGAAAGGTTGGTTTAAATTAATGGATGAAATAAAATATTGATGGTGGAATACAGTAGACTTGAACCTTCCTTTGGTTTCTTTTTAATTTCATGCTCTGCATGGGAAGCTCCTCCAACAGCAAGAAAATTATTATTTATCATTCAAGGGTAGTAGGCATCCTGAAACCTCACCCATTATCAGTCCTACCATACCATCTGTGCAGTTTGTAGGTAGGGACAAAGGTGGTGTTACCCTCAGGCCACAGTGACACATGACAAAGAAAATATGATTTATGATGGATGAAGGAGTAGGAAGATGAAAAAGCTATGATATTTCTGAACTGGTTGGTGTTTTTTTTTGTTTTAATAGAATTATTATTCTTAGTTATTATTCATAAATATGGCTTTATTTAAATGCTGAGAAAAAATTATTCATGATGCAGTGAGAAGGAGAATAATGGAGATGACGAGGATGTGTTCGTTTGAAAGACAGGGCCCTTCAATGGTTTTTATTTTAATTGAATTAGTAGTATTTTTATTTATTTATTTATTTTTTATTTATCTGAAAGTTTGTGACCGGGAGAGGCACACTGGGCTGTGACTTATTTCCAGGTACGACATGGGGACAAGGGAAGAGGAATATTGGTATAGATGTAAACTGATTTACAGAACAGATTAAGCTATTGGTGGTATTTTTAGTTATGATTATTAAATGTGGCTTTATTTGTCAAAAAAAAATTTAATTTCTGTGAATTTGTGGTGTCATCTGTAAAATACTCCCATACTGCAGAGGATCCTTTCTTTTAGGCACAGTGGACTGGTGGTGGTGGAGGAGTGTACGGGGAAGAGTGCTTTTGATTACAAGATGATGTTTAGCTACCATGGAATGACATGCCTTCAGATGGCAGGGCAGGCAGAGTAGCAGATGAAATATACGAAACCATAATCTGATATGATATGATATATGAGAGTACAATCTGATATAACATGATATACTTTAAGATATGATAATTTTTATTATTTATATTTATTTGCGAAGAAAATATAAATCAAGGAACTGAAGTCAAGGTTTGCGCTTGCAGCATGACTTCCATCCCTTATACTGTTGTCAGATGCTGATGATGACGAGGGGGCTTTGAGGGACTGGGCAGTAAATGTAAGATGACATTTTATGGTAACTAGATGTTATATTTCTGAATGGAGTAGGGGAACTGAAAAAAAGTTGAAGAAGAAAGAGGGAGAAACTAGTGTGCTTCTGGGTTGTTTATGATGGTTTCATCACCAGATGCATGGGATGACTGTCAGGGAAGGGTGCTTGCACTGCTTAAGTAGTGGAAACAATGGATTTCTATGGACTAATGAACTGTTGTTTTCTTTGACTGTACTATCCACTACCCAGCATTTATCCTCACAGCCCCATGATCCTAACTTCACTCATAGTCCATATCCTGGAGCAGGACTGGAGCAGGTGGTAGGAATGAAAACAGAGGTGGGCTTCAAGCATGCATGAGATAGACACAAAGGAATCTTAGTAGAAAAGCAGGGATGGGGGCAGTAACAAGAGAATAGGTAGGTTCTGCATTGACAGTATAAGCAGGGACAAACTGGGCAGACTAGGTGGGCCAAGCAGTCCTTATCTGTTTAGATATTCTATGTTTCTGTGTCCCACCATGACAAGCTCCTTCTCCACAATGACTTATAGAACTTGTACTTGGTGGAACTGGCATGGTGCAATATTTATTTGCTCCTTTTCTCCCCCTGCATCCCTTTTTGCTTCCTGTTCTTTTCTTCATGTTTTCTACATGCATTCAAAACACACGCACAAAAGATGATGACATGGGTGCCATAAAGCAGCTGACGACAGACACTATTAATAAACATTTATCATTCTGATGATTCTGAGATGCTGACATGACAAGCACCGCTTTTGGACACACATGCAGCAGTGCTGAATGACTCACACAGTAATAAAGATCAACACCAACAGACTATTCCTCTTTCATTAATAGACACCACCCACCACCCACTGACAGGACTTGTGTTTCACATACAGTAGTAGTCTACTTTACCTTTCATTCATCAACTAACTGACAGGCTCACACTCAGGCAAAAAAAACCTAGATTTCTATGCCCCGCACCAGCAGCAGCCAGTCCCTACACCTTTCCTAGTCTGCTAAATCACTGTGCCCTGCACCTGCTTTCCTGCTCCAGTGACTGAAAAAAACATGAAATAAGAATACAGTAAGGTAGATTTCTATGTCACCTACACCATCAGAACAGCAGCTGTCACTTAAAGAAAGTTTGTCAAAATAATTCAAGAAATACACCCTGCACCTTTCTCAATCTGCTAAATTTACTCTTTCCCGCTCTGCAGCAGAGCCTACAGCTGCTAGTGCAGGCTTACATTGTGCCTTGCCTCCTCGCTGCTGCAACGTGATTTCACTTGCCTTGCTGCCGGAAATTACTGGAGATGTGTAGTGAGAATAAGCTAACTGAAATGATAATTCATGATTCTGTGATGATTTCAAAAGTTTTCTAATCAAGTCACTCTTTTTCACATAAAATATGCACCTTCAGTAGTCAGCTCCTTTTCCTGCAAGAGATAGCTGGAAATGGCACTGAAGTTTGTGCAGTGGCAAGGCAAAGGCAAGGCAAATTTTATTTAAAAGACACCCAATCTCGGGGGGCTGTGGGCACCATAGATAAAACCAAACATCATAACATCAATAAATAAAATAAACATAAAACTACAATATAATTGCATAAAATACAATAAATAAAGCAAAAAAGTCAGGGCAGTCAATAAAAACAAGTCAGTCTAGACTCTAGAATAATATTTATAATACTGAGTTGGGAAAAGCCTGCTTGAACAGGAAGGCCTTAAGGCATGCTTTAAAAACTTCCACTGAAGGGGTCTCCTTTATTGATGGAGAAAGCGAATTGCACAGGACAGGGCTGGTGATGCTAAAAGCTCTATCACTGGCAGTTAACCTCATCGTGGGAATCACAAGGAGGCCCCTCGAGAAGGAGTGGAGGGAGTGGACTGAGGTAGCAGGCATAAGGAGGTCCGCCAGGTAACCAGGGCCCAGGCCATGTACGGTCTTAAAGGATAGCAAGCCCACCTTAATGAGGATCCTCCACCTGACTGGCAGCCAGTGCAGTTCATGCAGCACTGGGGTGATGTGCCAATACTTACTGTGCCCCATCACTGACCTGGCTGCTGTGTTCTGCACCAGCTGAAATCTGCAGCGGATACATCCCAAGACCCTGAGGTAGAACACATTACAGTAATCCAGCCTAGCTGTCCTGAAGGCATGCACTAAGGTAGGGAGGTCCAGGGGCGGAACCAGCTGCTTAATCCTGGTGATATTTCTCAGATGGTAAAAACTGACATGGACAATGGCCAGCACCTGAGCTTCAAGTATCAGACCACTGTCCAGAATAATGCCCAGGTTACGCACCCTGGAGGAGGCCTTCAAGGGCACAGAACCCAGGACCAGTCCTGTCCCTGCACCTGATGCCATCCTGTCATGTCCTCTGTTCGACTTCACTCTCAGTACCTCTGTCTTATCAGGGTTCAGTTGCAACCAGCTGGAGGCCATCCAGTCATTGATTTTGGTGAGTCAGTTGTTAAGCACATCCACTGAATTGGATGTCCCCGGTGCAAAAGAAAGACACAGCTGGGTATCATTGGCATACCAATGAAAACCCAAGTCGTATCTCCTAATGGGCCTTCCCAAGGGAAGTATGTACACGACATATAGCATTGGTGACAAGACCGAACCCTGAGATACTCCACAATCCAAGAGGCTAGGGGAGGAGGAGAAACTCCCCATCATTACCCTTTGCCTCCTGTTTGTGAGAAAGAACCCAAACCAGCAGATGACAGTGCCAGCAAGTTCACAAAATTCCCTCATGCAGTCAAGTAATGCGTAATGGTCCACTGTATCAAAGCTAAGGAGAGATCGAGAAGAACAAGAATTGTTCCTTCCCCTCAATCCCTTGCCCTGAGAAAGTCATTGTGCACCCAAACTAATGCAGTTTCCATGCTGTGCCTTGCATGAAACCCCAACTGGAGTGGCTCACATGAATCAAAGGCCATGAGATGTTCCTCAAGCTGCAGTGCCACAGTCTTCTCAAAAACCTTACCCAAGAATGGAAGGTTGGAGATAGGATGGTAATTTGCCTTGATGTCAGGGTCCAACAATGGTTTCTTCAGAAGGGTCTCACCAATGCCTCCTTCATGGCATCAGGGAAGACCCCCTCTAAGAGGGAACACAGGAGAATCAAGGCAAACACCTGGGCAACAGAGTCAACACATCTCATCAAGAACCACATTGGCACTGGGTCCAGTTCATAGTATGTGTGCCTCAGCTTGGAAGCAAACCCAATGACCTCTGCCACCTCAACTGGTCTAAACTCATCCCAACTTGGCAGAGTGCTCTCCAGGTGTCCAAGGTGATCACTGTTGGCTGAAAATCAGCCCACTGGTGGAAGCCCTTGCCTGATGGAGGACCTTCTGTCAGAGAAGAACCGAGCAAACTCATCACATAAAGTGTTTGAAAAAGGTTTTTTTGGCTGGAGACAGGCTGGGTTTAGCAACCTGTCCACAGTCCAAAAAAGCACACTTGGTCAATTCTTCCCTGCAGCAATCTGCCTGGACAGGAACTCATAGTTTCATAGTTTCATAGTTTAGTACAAGCTCAGGAGGCCAAAGCGTATTAGTGAGCTCGCCACCCAAAGGTGGAGTAATGCTATTACATAATCAAATTTGGAGTCACCGATAAATTGATCCAAATTATGTTTAAAGGTGTCGATGGTTTTACTGTCTACAACTGAAGCTGGTAAAGTATTCCATAGGTTAACAATTTTTTGAGAAAACCATTGGCTTCTCTTTTTTGGTTCTACAGTTTACACCATTTAATCTATGGTTGTGAGATCTTGTCTGTGGTATATAGAGATTTGTTTCAATATCTAATGTATCAGTTAGCCCGTGTTCTCTTAAGGCTTTAAAAGTCACACAGAGACCACCACGTAATTGTCAGTATTGGATAGAGTATAGATTGAAGCTTTTTAACCTATTGCCATATATTTTATCTTTCATACCATAGATTTGTTTAGTCATTTTTCTTTGTACTCCTTCAATTTGTTTTTTGCCCCGGACCATAGTAGGTGTACAAAAGTGTGCACAGTATTCCAAGTGCGATCTTACCAGACTAGTGTAAAGAGGTAATATGACCTGGGCTTGTCTACTTTTAATATTTTTCCATATACAGCCCATTATTCTTTGGCATTTCTTGACTTTAGAAAATGTGTTATTTTCGAAATTAAGTGAGTTATCAATGTTTATCCCAAGCTCTTTTTCATTTTCTGTTTCTTGTAACTTTACATTGTTAATAAAATAGTTGTTTTTCAGATTATTGTGACCCATGTGCATTACCTTATACTTTGTTTCATTAAACATCATTTTATTGTCTTGTGCCCACTTTTCTAAGCCTTTTAGTTCCTTTTGGAATGTCAGGACTTCTTCACTGGAATTAACAATACAACCTATCTTACAATCATCTGCATATTTTGAAATCCAGACTTTATCGGTTGTCTTCATAGTATTGATTAAGATGTTAAATAATTCTGGGCCCAGCACTGATCCCTGGGGTACCCCACTACTAACCTCTCCCCATGGTGATTTAACCCCCTTTATCACTGTACATTGCCTATGATTGTGTAGTCATGATTCTATCCAATCTATCAGAGTATGTGAAAATTTTGAGTTTATCAAGTGTTCTAGTAATATTTTATGGGATACTCTATCAAATGCTTTTGCTAGATCCAAAAATATTATATCTACTGGGAGACCAGAGTCCAAGGCAGCACTAACATTCTCAAAAAAGTGAAGTTGGTTAGTTAAGCATGATCTTCCCTTTACAAACCCATACTGTGTTATATCATGAAGGTTACTCAGATTCATAAAGTGTTCTATTCTGAGTAAAATTAACCTTTCTAAAGTTTTTCCTATAACTGAAGTTCGGCTTATTGGACAGTAATTTGATGGCAAGTTTTTATTTCCTGATTTATAAATTGGAGTAACGACTGCTTCCTTCCAAGCAGATATACTTTCTCCAGCTTCTATAGATAGATTAAATAGCTTACAGAGTGGGCCTGCAATATGTATCGCGATTTCTTTAAGGAAAGTTGGGTGTATACCATCCGGGCCCGCAGATGAATTTATTTTTAATTTTTGTAATTCCCTCAGAACTTATACAGTAATAGGAGTAACATTAGCATTATTGTGTTCTGTTTTGGAACTGTTAAATTGTTCTTTCACTGTAAATGTAGTAAGGAAATAGTTATTGAATTCTTTAGCCATTTGAAGTTCCTCACTGATGATGCCATTGTCTGTTTGTAAAGGGCCTATTGTAGATTTGGAACCTTGTAATGAACCTACGTAATTATAGAATTTCTTTTGATTATCTAGTGTGTCTGTTGCTAATTTATTTTCTATGTCATTCTTTGCTTTCTTAATGAATTGTTTTGTCCTGTTTGACACTTTTTTGTACCTATTCCATGAGTTTTTCGATGGATTTTTCTTATAGTTTTGATAGCATTTATGCTTTTTATTGATTCTTCTTTTAATTTTGCCATTCCACCAAATGGGGTTTCTGACTCCCTTTTTATATTTCTTCCTGTTTGGGACCCAGGTCTCCAAACAGTTACTAAGTTTAGTCTGTATGAGAGTCCAAGCTTGATGAACATTAAGTCCTGACAATTCTGTATCCCAGTCACATGTAGACAAATATTGATTTATTTTTGGGTAATTAGCTCTATTGTAGGCTTTAATTAAGGTATTCCCTTTAGTTTCTGGTGCCTTTGCTTGAATATGAAACATAATCATGTTGTGGTCACTGTTTCCAAGAGGCTCTAAGATTATAGGTCGTTGTATTACTGATTTCATATTTGCTAAAACAATGTCTAAGATAGTGTTATCTCTAGTTCCTTCTTGTTCTAATTGATCCAGATCTTGACTAATTATAATTTCCAGGAAGTCTTTCTCTATACTTCCAGTACAACTATGTTTAACCCAATCAATGTTAGGGAAGTTAAAATTCACCATTAATATATAATTATCAGTTGGTTCAAAGTTGTTTATTGTTTTGAGGAATTCAGTATTCTGTTTTTTATTTAGGTATGGTGGTCTGAATGCCAAGCCTATACATAGTTTTTTAATTGATGGAGCAGGAATTGAATCAATCTCTACCCAGACTATTTCACTTTCTACTGTTAGAGGGGAGATACAGTGTGATGTGAAATCCTCAGTAATATATAGAGCTATCCCTTCCCCTTGTTTATGGTTCCTATTCTTAATAATTTTATTAAAACCAGGGATATCTGTATTCCAACTGTTGTTCTGAAACCATGTTTCAGTTATCTCTGCCTTCTTATGGTAGATTGCCCACTGGTACTCACCATAGTGAGCATGCAGGGCTAGCTTGTCTTCCCCCTGGCCTGTCCTCTGACAGCAGCACTCCAGCCTCCGACCCAAAGCCTTCATCGCCTTAAGCTCCTCATCAAACCATGGGGACCTTAAGTAAGGGGATTTGGGTCATACATGGACTGGTGCAATGAAGTTGAGCACCCCAGACAATACCCTATTATAGGCGGCAACTGCAGCGCATGTACCCCCCGCATGCAGTGCCCACACTAGACAGATCAGCTGCCACCAGACAACCCTTGGAGGTCATACCCCTTAAAGGGCTATAGCTTACCATCTCGGCAGGGGGAGGGCTCTCAGGGGAGGGGTGCCCAAATGAGAACTCCACCGTGCAATGATTGGACCAGCCAACCCGATCAGTCTTGAGGTTTTCGATCTCAAACCCCAGTGAGAAGATCAGGTCCAACATGTGACCACCATGATGGGTCACAGAGGAAACGTCCTGCGACAGGCCCAGCGATGACATGGTCTGGAGGAAGTTGTAACCAAGCCTGGATGATTCATCATTGGCCCAAACATTGAAGTCCACCAGAATTAAACATCTGGGGGTCTCCAATGTTTCGCCAGTGATGAAACTGGCTACATCCTGCAGAAAATCTCCCGCCTCTACAGGAGGATGGTAACTTAGGAGAATTCTGCAGCCTGCACCCAGACTCCTGCAACAGCCACACATTCAGAAGAACCTGGTCTTCTCACTGGGTGCACAGTGAACCCCAGCTTGGATCTAAAACAGATGGAAACTCCCTCATCCTTGCGTTCCACTCTAGGGCAGTGCACAATGGAGTACCTGGGGGGAGGAGTTCTTAATCTCCAGCATCATTGATTGGCTGTTACAGGTCATGTGGCTTGCCAGCAAATTTGACATGCTCAGTGTGTGCTCCAAATAGAAAGTACTGTGTCATGATGTCAAGGTGCTGAAGAGAAACTAAATTCCTAGTCAGCCCATTGGCATAGAAGGCTTAGGCATTGCACCTTAACTCCTTCCAGACCAGTGACCCATGTTTGGTGGTGAATGTGGGTCACAGGGGGTCAGCTGGGGAGCTCCCCTCTCCCATGGATGGTGGCTTGGTGGTCCACTGAATGACTGCCAGCAGGTGGAAGCCTGAATGTAGAAAGGCAGGGAAGTCACCAACAATGGGAGGGTGCTGTGGGATTCTGCAGCATGTGCACACCTCCATGTGCATGTGCTGACATGTGCACCCCAGCAAAGGGGTGGGGAAGAAAATGAAAAATGGAAAAAACTGGAATGTTGGCAGGCTACATGAAGCCTGGACCGCACTCCCGACTTGCAATCTCAACTCCCAGCAACTGGATTGTGTGCACTGGGGGAATGGCCCTGCCCTCCCTGACCCCACTACAGAAGAAATCTGTCAGGGGCACATGGGGGGGTAGGGAGAGAGCAACATTGTCCTGGGGTGGATGTGAGCCCTCCTGAAGGGGAAGCCGAAGCCCACCTTCCAGCCACCCCTGGGGGAGAAGAAATAGAAGGAAAAAAATAGAAACTGAATTCCTTAGGACCTGTTTTGCTGTTGTCCAAAACACATGATTTAAGCATGTTCACCAAATGCAAACTGAGCACCAGCTCATCCTTAATCATGACCCCAGATGGCTTTCTCCGAGAAAGGAAGAGACTATATTTTGTGCTGCTAGTTAGACAAATCCCTGTGTGAGTCTGAACTCCTTCCCATGTCGGTATTCTTTAGACAAAAAAAAAAAAATACTCAAGTGCCTTATGCTCTGCTGACCTCCTGCTCCTTTCTGAGTCTTGTGTCATGACCAGTTTGGGTTGGTAGGCCTTTTTAATTACTACTACCTGCCTTTGTAACCATCCCTTCTTCAAAGCTCATCTTACTGATTATTTGTTGACCAACTCCAGCTGAAAAGGTTTTACCAGATAACTTGTTAGTTTACACTTTGCATGGGTCTCCAATCATACCCAGGTATACTTTTACTACACTTTGCCTGGGTTTCCAGTCATACCCATGTATACTTTTACTACACTTTGCCTGGGTTTCCAGTCATACCCAGGTATACTTTTACTATACTTTGCCTGGGTCTCCAATCATACCCAGGTATACTTTTACTATACTTTGCCTGAGTCTCCAATCATAACCAGGTATATTTTTACTATACTTTGCCTGGGTTTCCAATCATACCCAGGTATACTTTTACTACACTTTGCCTGGGTTTCCAATCATACTCAGGTATACTTTACACAATTATTAAGAGCTTGCCCAGTTTCTTGCCTATTCTTGATGTATCCTATTTATCCCTCCTGTACACAAAGAGTTCAGGTTGTTCCATAGTCCTACTGTATGCTTATTTAGAGATGTTGTGAAGTTTATTTCACCAGTGAAGTTCTGGCAAAGTTGCAAATTTCACCTTTGGAAATAATGTTGTGAACTGCCAACTTTGCCACTTCCCAAAATGAGTTTTTCTTGGGAAATTCCACTTTTTGAAGTGAAGTTAAGGCGAAGTTAAGGTGAAGTTGCAACTTCGCCTTAATTTCACATGAAAATGTGGCACTTCGCCTGCCAAAAACTTTGTGAAGTTGTCACTTCGCGACCTTGGCAAGCTTCGTGAGTTTCTCTGCATAGCAAAGTTTGTCAAGTTCACACATCTCTATGCATATCCATGTACTGCAGTCATGCCTAAAAAAGGTCCACTGGGCCAGTCCATCTAGGGAGTCCATGAATGAATAACTAACTAACTACAATAAAATAAAATACAGATAAAGCAGCAGTAGTATTTGGAAGTCTGCATTTCAAGATGGCCAGGTGAAGAGACCATTGGTGCACTGTGCCAGCTTTTCTCCTGACTGATGTTGGATACCCAGTACAGAGCAAAATGGAATAGCCCCTCCCTTGAAGACTGCTAAGAAAGTCGAAGAACATCAGAAGAGCAAGAGAAATAGCAGAACTACAGTTTGCTGAAAAACATAAGAAGAAAGAAGTAAAAGCATGTGGAATGCAAAAATATTCAGAGTCTCCCAGATTTAAGATTTATACCATAGGTACTTCTCTCTCTCCACTCCCTGTTACACCAGCAAAAAAACAAAAACAAAACACAAGCAGAGTCAACAGGTAGCATTTTGAATTATTTTTTAAAAGTGAAGCATAAAAATACCACTGCTAGCATGGACCAGAACCTGACAGATTATCAGCTGGAGCGGCTTTCAGAAGTAGAATTTACTACTGTCCGTAAATCAGAACATTTTACTAACAAAGAAAAAATGCCAAAAAAGGGGATGGGGAAAAATATGGAGAAAAGTGTAGAGCCACAAAATGTAGAAATGCAGAGGCAAGGCCTGACTAACAGCAATATTGCTGTGGCAGAGCTTAATGAAGAACAAAGGCAAGGTAAGGTAAAAATGTATTTAAAGATGCCCATTCCCGGATGCTCTGGGTGCCATACAGATAAATAAACACATATTCATAATACATCAATAAAACATAAGAAAAAAGTTATAAAGCAATGCAATTAATATAGTTAATGAAACATTAGCAGAGCTACCTGCTTCAGAGGCTCTAAACCAAATGCCACATCAACAAAAACAAATAATGGATAAAGAAACCCAAGATATAAAGATCCTGTCAGCTGTAAACAACTTAAGGGACGAACTGCTGGAAGCACTTGATGAAATTAAAAGCACCTTAACAGGGGTCACAAGCACATTAGAAGAAATAACAAACAAAATGGAGAACTTAACACTCAGAACAGATGAACTAGAGATGAGGGTCTCAAAACTAGAAGACACTACCACCCCTATGAAAAAAAACACAGAAACAAATGGAAAAACAATTGCAAATACTGCAACAAAAGGTAGCAGAGCAGGAAGACAATCAATCAATCAATCAATCTTTATTTTACCAGGTGAAACATCATTGAGCAGAGCTCATTTTCAAGATGGACCTGGGACAGAGTGAGAAGAGATAATTTATGGCTCTGCCAATTACCTGAAGGAATTCAAGGGTCAGGGGATCCACTCCCCTTCTTTGAGAAATGCATTACGAAGGCAATGCACACAAAGTATCCAGAGGAGAAATACAAGTATTAGTGGATAGGGCCCCTAGAGCAGGATTACAATTTGTATCTAATAATTCATGCTTCCCAAGAACTGTGTATATAAAACCT
The DNA here is from genome assembly GCA_016271365.2 of Neoceratodus forsteri. Classification (NCBI taxonomy): domain Eukaryota; kingdom Metazoa; phylum Chordata; order Ceratodontiformes; family Ceratodontidae; genus Neoceratodus; species Neoceratodus forsteri. The sequence goes on from CM028133.1 coordinate 786,454,967, forward strand.
CAAAGGTACCAAGACTGAGAAGCTATACTACAGAAAGCCAGAGTTGATAAAGGCAAGATCATGCACATAGGGAAGAGAAACCCTGAAGCCACCTATAGGCTGGGAGGGGGAGTTGCTGGCAGTCACAAGGGAAGAAAGAGACTTGGGCGTCATCATCATTGATGACCTGAAATCATCCAAGCAGACCTCTAAAGCATTAGCTAAGGCTAGGGGGATGTTAGGGTGTATTAGTAGGGGTATCACAAGTCGGAAGAGGGAGGTAATAATCCCTCTTTACAAGACACTGGTTAGGCCCCATCTGGAGTACTGTGCGCAGTACTGGAGGCCACATCTTCACAAGGACATTAACCAAACTGAGGCAGTCCAGAGAAAGGCAACCAAAATGGTGCAGGGACTACATCAGAAAACATATGAGGACAGATCAACTGAACTCAATATGTATACCCTAGAGCAAAGGAGGGAGAGCGGTGATATGATTGAAACATTCAAACACCTTAAGGGCATTAACAAGGTGAAAAAGTCTAACATGTTTCAGTAAAAGAAAAATAGCAGGACAAGAGGGCACAGCATGAGATTAGAGGGAGGCCGATTAAGGGGTAATGTGAGGAAGTTCTTTTTCAAAGAAAGGGCGGTGGATGCATGGAACGACCTACCTCAGGAAGTGGTGGATATGAATACAGTGCAGGGCTTCAAACAGGCATGGGATAGGCATAAGGGAGCAATACAGATGAGTATGAATAGATAGACCATTGACAGAGCAAAGGTCTATGGCACATTCATAAGGTAGAAAAGGAAATGGGCAGACTGGATGGGCCTTGTGGTCCTTATCTGCTGTCAACTTCTATGTTTCTATGTAACTTTTGGAAACACCTACTTTAATGCATACTTGTATTTATTAGCAGACATGACAACAAAAAGGAAACTGTCCAATCCAGTAAACCAAAAACTGTACAATAAGGGCATAAGATTTACTATGATGTACCCTGCTAAATTAAAGTTCAGTGTAAAAGGAAAGTTACAGACTTTTGGAAATCCAGAAGGGGCAATGGAAGCATATGAAACAACTTAGGAAGAGCAACAGAAACACCACACAGTTATATGGCAGGGTCACCTAGATGACAGAAATGTAAAACTTCAGTTATTTGTATAACATTAAAATTATAAAGATGGGTTATTTCTGAGCTCTAAAGTTTAAAATTTAAAGATGGGTTATTTGTGAGCTCTGTGACGACTGCACATTGTTTGATGGCAACATTTATTATATAGTTTACTAGGTAAGACATTCAGATTGTGTAATAAAGTTGCAACACAGGGTAAGTCATTCGCTACTGAAAATACCCTTTTCCTTTGATTAAGGTGTCCCCGTTGCTCATGTACGTTGGAGTTTAAAGGAGCAGCAAATCCCTCCTCCTCTCTAAAGTCAGTATGCCTTAATCCAGGTGCCAGGGATAGGAGTGGACATAAGATTAATGAGGTGGCAAGTCATACAGATTTTCAGTAAGAGACTTGAATGGCAGTGGCATGCATGTATTAAGGACACCTTTGCTGCTGCTGTATCTCAGAACGTCATATGCAGATTAATAATTAGAGGCCTTAGACGAAGAAATGGTACAGGTGGAATCTAAACTGGAAAGAATAATCCAAAGAATACTCACTGTGGAAGTCTCCACTAATGCTTTGTTGCATGAGTAAACAGAGAACAACATCCTCATGGAATGATTAGAGAATGATTTCCAGATATGCAGTTTAAGGCTTATAGGTTTGCTAAACAATCTACTTAAATATTTAAAAAGCTTGGTTGAACAAGTGTTAAAAGGTGGTGGATTAAGTGGAATAAGCTACCCAAAGAAGTGGTACAGGCTACATTGATCAAGCAGCTTCAACAGGGATAGGACAGGCTAGTGGGTTTAGTTAGAAGGTGGGGGGGGGGGACAGTAGGAAAGGTGAGGAATTCCATATGGGCAAGGCAGAATAGTTAGGTGGGATGGACAGGTTGAAAGGCCAAGAGTCTTTTTCTGCCATCAACGTCTATGTATTTATGTATAAAGATAACATAGAACTTGCAGGGGCTCCTAACTGGCTCGCCTCAGAGTTTGATATCTTGGCCAGGGAAACCGAGCCTAAAAACCTGTGAATTTCCGCAGGGGTGGGCCTATCCTTTAATTCAGTGGAGTAGATTTGTTGGAAATATTCCCTAAAGATGGCTGCAATTTCCCTTGGCTCTCTCACTACAGCATCCCCTCCATCTGTTTGTATTGCAAGTATAACTCGATTGGAATCTAATCGTTTTACTCTAAGTGCAAGTAATTTACCAGCCCTCTCCCCAGACTCTAAATACTTTATTTTAGTTCTATGTAGAGCTAGCTCCGCCTTCTGCATCATTATTGCTGAATATTGGGCTTGTAATCGATGCAATTTAACCCAGTCAGCCTCATCGGAATGTTTTGTAATATTATTTTCCAGAGCTCTAATAGCGTTTGTGATTTCTTTTAAGTGCATCTTGGATTTCTTAGCCCTAGTAGCAGATATCCAAATGCATTCACCCCTAAGCGCGCATTTCAGAGCTGCCCACACAATGTCTATGTTCGAGACTGAGTTTAAGTTGCTGTCAGTAAAATGTGCTATAAAGGTCTTTATTTGTTCCTGAATAAAAGATATCTGTAGTAATTGGTTATTAAATCTCCACCTAAAATCCCTCATGATGCCATGAGTTGGCACGCACTTAATGGAGACTGGGGAGTGGTCTGATATGACTCTGGCATTAATTCTAGCATCTAAAATCGAGGGAAGGGCATTAATGCTGACTAAAAAATAGTCAATTCTAGAACATGATTTATGTGGAATATAGAAAAAGGTGTATTGCCACATATCCCCATTAGTCAGTCTCCAAACATCAATGAGGCCTAAATTATCCATTACTTCCCTCAGGGCTCTCTGTGCAGGAGAGAATCCTGCACGTTTATTATCGGTCCTATCTAAATATAGATGCGGTGTGATATTCCAGTCTCCCCCAATAGCAAAGTGAAGAAGGTGTAACTGTTTAAAACATCCAATATTTGTATGAAAACCTGTGGGGAATCTGTATTAGGGCCATAGATTGACCCAATAACTACCTTTTCAGAAACTAGGGTTCCAACTAGGAAGATATATCGGCCATGTTTATCCCATATCTCCTTCTCTAGCTGGAAAGGGGTCCTCTTATGGAATAGTATGGCCACACCACCTTTGTTGGAAGAGAAACCAGACCCAAATGCTTGGCCCACCCAATGTTTAACAAATAACTGGATATCCTCTCTGTGAAGATGCATCTCCTGTAAACATGCAACGTCAGCGTTGAGAGTCAATAGGTGTTTCAGTACTACTTGCCTCTTACATCTATCTCTAGCACCCTTAATATTCCAACTTGCAAGATTAATACCTCTTATCATCATTCCCCTAATAATCAAGGTGATACCCCTTTATGATCTTCCCCCACTGCATAAAGCCTTATTAACCACATATCCCAGTCATCCCAAAAAGTTGGCGTACGAATGCTGTTTCTCCCGAACCTCCCCCTCCCCTTCCCACCCTGACCCCCACAATTACCCCCAGTTCAAATAACTGTACTACCATTTCACAACGTCGTGTGATGATATTACCAACCCAAGCTTTCGGCAGCCCCACCCCTAGCCCAGTTCCCGACCTAATTAACAATTATTATTCTTAATAATCTGAACCCTTGCAGAATAACCAACTAGAAGAACAATAAGCTGCATTACAAAAGAAGCATTCCCATCAAAACATGGAGACAATTACCTCCCAATATGCTCACCGCCTCTTTTAAGGCAGAATCACCATGCTCTGTTTAAATATCAAGCCAAAACTTTCCTTAATCTACAACTCCCTCTAGTGAGGAAGTAGGCTCACTACTTGTGTCCAATAGCCTGTGTCAATACAGTTCCAAACAGAGCACTAAAGTTAAGTAAATGTCAAATATTACTTTTCCAAATTAACCTTTAACTAAAGCAGTCCTATATAGACTTTCCCCAAGTCATTGGAAGCGTGTGAATATGAAATGAGCATATATATATATATCGTCCAATGTTACTGCGATGTTATCAGCATCTCAAGCCGAGAGCTGCACTACTCTTTACTCTCCAAGCTGCAAAATCCATGGTAAAATCGCAAGTAGACCAAACGAATCCCGTGTTCAATGGGTCACGCTTCGCCAGGCCGGTTGATCTCTGGGTTAGCCGTGCATATCTCCGCCTCTGCGGATTTTTGGATCCGGTTCAAATAGTCGCCAAATGTTTATCCTCGGAGCGCTAGTGATTCAATCAAGTGTGGACGTTCAGCCTCACAAGCTAGGTGTTAGTGGCAGGGTTAGGGCCTTCATATACCGTCTCTTGGCTGCACTCCCTATTTACTGATGTGCTCCGACCAACTGCATTAGGAGGAAGATGCACAAATGCAGGACCCTCAAAATAGTTGAAAGCCCACTATCCTGGCTCGGCTTTAAGGATGAGTTAGTCAGCATTCATTAGATGAGAGATCGGCCAGCTAGGGACTCTTTAATGGTCACAGCATCCTCGTAATCGTGACAAATGAAGAAATAAATCACAAACTGAAAATAACCATTCTAAGTAAGTCATCCTCTCTCCTGTATGCGCTCCTTCATATAGGACAATTATTCGGTTTGACAGCCTGACGCTCTGGCCAGTCTCAAAAACACTAGTAGAGCTTTATTTAAAAAGTTCTGGCAGGGCACTTCTAAGCTCCGCTTGTGCTGTTTCCAGCGATTCGTAGGAATGCCACTGTTCCTTTAGCTTAACCTGGAGCAAAGCTGGGTATCGAACCCGAAATTGAACACCAGCTGCTATCAGCTTAGAGACAACGGGGTGCAAACTTTGTTGCTTGAGCCGCACTGAGTGTGGAAGATTGTGAGCAATCCTAATCTTTTTCCCTTCCCAGGTGATATCCTGCAGTGACATAACTTTACTTAGGATATGTCGTTTGTCCAGATAGTTCAGTAGTTTACAAATTATCGGACGTGGCAAGGCACCGGGAAGGGAGGGGGGCAAAGTGATCTGTGAGCTCTTTCAACCATGTAGCTACCATTTGGAGCTGGACCCGCTACTTTTTCGAAGAGCTTCTGGACAAATTGGATGGGCGCTGAACTCTCCTCTTTTTCAGGAATGCCAAAGATGATTAGATTATTTCTTCTGCTCCGACCCTCCAGGTCCTCGAGCTTTTCCTCGATCTTCTTAATTCTCTTGTTGAGGGAGGCCCTTTCCAGGTCATGTTTGTCCACTTTGAGCTCCAAGGATTTGATTTTAATCTCGTTGTCCCCCACTCTCATATTAACAGACTCTAGAGCTGCTTTGAAGCATTGTATTTCCGATGAAGTCTCGTCAACTGAGGCTTGCAGCGGGGCAAAGATTTCCAAAAGCCTCTCCTCAGTTAGCCCCGAATTGGATTTGCTGGGTCCCTGGCGAGGGTGTTACGCGGCCTGCTCTTTCTCCGGGGAGGAAGGCGGCGTATGTTTCGCCATTTGCTTTTTAATAAAAGCTTCCATTTTCAGGAGATATTACGATGTTCTGCAGCCACTCTAACACTTCACAAGCAAATACCATACAAAAAGGCAGAGTTTTCTTGACTTCAAGGGTTGTAAAAACGGGCTGGGAATGGAGCTGATCAGATGAGCTGCTCTTCCTAGGCTGCCATCACGTGACCCCGGCTGCCAATTTACCTCTCACATCATCCCATCAAACTCTTGTACTGTGGAGTAAACCCTGTCTGGTGGAGTGTGGCTACCAGAGTGGCAGAAGACCATTGTATTAATTAATAAAAGTGGGCAAGAACTGTTATTTCTCATGACCCACGCTCCTTATTTAAAAAATTAAAATTGTGTTAAAAAGAAATATTAGTTCCACAAAACAGTGATGCATCAATGGTTGGCAGTATAGCCTAGAAGTTAAAGGAACGAGGTGTGAACGAGCTTAATACATCCAGCAGACCAGACCTGAGTTTGATTCTCACAACCTCCACTTGCATACTGTGTGACTCTGAGCAAGTCACTTAACCACCCAGTGCTCCCAGGTCACCCCTGATAACAAGCACTTGTGCCTAGTGGGCCTCACCTGGTTACCAAAGACTAAAATAAAAATAAAATCACATTATGGTGTAGTTAATATTCTGTGCTGAAAAAATGTGTGTCCCCCAGAACAATGTGGAGGAGTGAGAATGTAAGTCAAATCATAAATGCACTAGACACATAGGGCCTAATACACAGTCACAATCTACTGGTGCAAAGTGGTCACAAATGATATGAATTAGTGTCAGTTTCCTGTCTGGTGCTTTATTGTTGCTGTATGTTAATACCGATGCAGAGTCCACACTTACGGTTGTAAGAGTGGTCTCACGTGCATTCATAGGTTTTGCTACCCTAAGGAAGTACGTGAGGCCACTCTTACAATTTTGCTCAGCTGCCTGCAAAATGGCAATGAGCAGCCATTCCAAACTAACATTATGGTAGACTATTAGCAACATAAAAAGTGTTTTTTTTTTATATGCAAGTGTTTATTTTTCTTCATCGGGGGAGCGATAAACCTCAGCTCGATCTCCAGCCCCTCCAGGCCGTCTAACTGCCTCCACTGGTGTTCGTTCATTTATTGTTTTTCCCCACTAGTTATACAAAGTATATTTCAAAGTACAAGAGCACATTTTTATGGGCTCAGCATACTAATCAAGGGGGTAGCTATCAGTGGGCAAGGGCTCTTATTAAAAGTGGAGTTTTCATTTATTGCAGGAAAATATAAAAGCTACAGTAAGAGGACAGTGCACACAGCTTTCACACAAGAAGAAAATGTCCAAACCTTACGTTTCACCCTACACTTTGGTCTTCATCAGGCTCTGATGAAACCCTAAGTGTAGAGTGAAACGTAAGCAAGCCAGGCTCTGTGCTGCCAGTACTTGTATGTTCTTTCCTCTAAAATGGCTATGGATTAAAACCTAAGGACATACCAAAGCTAAAAGGTTTGGACATTTTCTTCTTGTGTGAAAGCTGTGTACATTCTCCTGTTAATGCAGTATGTTAATTTCTTGAGAGTTGCACCACTGTTCCCAAGCACTCCTCTCCACTGCATCAAAAATATAAAAGCTGTTGACCAATTTGTGGTTGGTACTAATATCTGAGGGTTAGCATAAGGATTTGGAAAAATAATGGGGACTCTAAACAAAAGCACAGGTACCCCCAATATACATGAGAGAAGCTACTTAATGTGGAAAAATGAAAAAGCCACTGACCAGTAGTAACTTACCTGCTGCACTGAAACAAAATGCATCAAATTTTCTTTCAGTTGCTGCATGCCAAAGCATTACTCCTGTTTTGTTCTGACCGCATTTTGTGTTTGGTCTGACTCGAGAGATTAAAGATATCTTTTCTATCACCCAGCCAAACCTGTAATACAATGTAACAAAATATTTTAAAAGAAAAACAGTGAGTGATATCATAAGAGTTGGGCCCAGCAAAGGTTTTCAAAAACTGTTCTTACTTGCAAGTTTCAAGGCCATTCTTATTAGCTTTCTCTACTTGAGATTTGCTTGCCAGGGTTGTTCCCAAGATCTTACAGGCCTTCCCTGCTGCTGAATAGTTTAAGTTGTAAGTGTTTCCAGACTGAACCAGAAATACACCTGAAATCCTGCAGTTGCTGAAAGTCAGATCTGTAAGTGAAACAGGAATTGTGAGAATAATATCACAGTTTTTAAAAGGGACATTTCCCAAAGCTACTACCATCATATCTTTAAATATGGAGGAGCTTTTCTCATTATAGAATGAACTACACAGTGCAAAGTTACAAGGTACTTGTAATATGGATTGTGTTTATGTCTCTGAAAATAATGCGACCTGGAGTATTGTGTCCAGCTCTGGAGGCCACACCTCAGAAAGGATGAAGACAGGATGGAGGCAGTCCAGAGGAGGGCAACTAAAATGGTACAGGGGATGCATCAAAATCACTAGAAAGAGAGACTGAGGGATCTCAACATGGATGCCCCTGAAGAGAGGAGAGTAAGAGGGGACATGACAGAAACCCATAAGTACCTCAAGGAGGTGAACAGGGTGCAGGAGGGGAGCCTCTTTCAGATGAGAAAGAGCACCTGGACCAGAGGGCATGCGATGAAGCTGTGTGTGTGTGTGTGTGTGTGTGTGTGTGTGTGTGTGTGTGTGGAGTTAACAGGGATGTGAGGAAATACTATTTCCTGGAAAGAGTGGTGGACACCTGGCACAGACTGCCAGCATAAGTGGTGGAGGGGACAATAGTACGGTGCTTCAGGCATGCATGGGATAGACATAGGGCTATATTAGTAAACAGAAAGGGAGGACAGAGGGTAACGAAGACCAACTAGGGTCTGCAGAGATAGACTAAGCAGGGCCCATCTGAGCAGACTGGGTGGGCCAATTAGTCCTTTTCTATCAACATATGCTATGTTTCTATTAAGCACCATCAATAATAAAGAGCGGGGACATGCAATACAGTATTCCGTCACTCCAATAAAATATAGACATGGAATTAAGAAAAGGAGGCACAGAAACTTAGCCACATAGCTCTGAAGCCCCTGTAGTTCATATAAAACTGCTACTTGCAATACTGGAGTCAGTTTAAAGATGGGATTTTCAAAGCTTTCTGTCATTTTTCTAGTGTCATAACTGTTAGACCACATAAAATGTGATCTAACATTTTGCCACAAGTGCCGTAAGCTGCATACGGTAAATTATGCATGTGTCATTTTTTTCTATAGAATGCAAAATGTGTCCCAAATATGTTTAGGTGTATTTGGGATGTAGCAGCAATTGTGCCACAAATTGTGTGGCAGTAGTTTTGAAAATCCAGCTCAGGGTCTTATGTCTCCCACAGCATGTGCAATTTCAACACTCATATTTATTTATTTATTAAGCTTTTGTTTACCAGAAAAGGCAGCTACAGCCTTGTTGGGAGGGGTGTTTGGAGATAGAAACATAGACAATGATGGCAGAAAAAGACCAGTGGTTCGTCCAGTCTGCCTGCGTTCCCTATTTGGCCCTGGCATTTACTGTCCCTCCAGGGTCCTAGTCCTCCCAATCCATCCCCCCATTCTCTTCCCAGTGTCTGATGCCCTGAGCCCCCACTGTACTTTTCATTCTGTCCCAACTGTGCTTGAAATCACCAACAGTTTTAGCACCCATCACTTCAGCTGGAAGACAGTTCCACATCTCCGCCACCCTTTCTGTACAATAATACTTCCTCATGACCTCTTGACCCTCCTGTCAGGTTTCACTTGTTTAAAGTTGTCATCCCTCTGTCCAGACAGTTGGTGACACCCCATCTGGAGTACTGCGTGCAGTTCTTGAGACCCGATCTCTGCAAGAACATAGAGAGACTGGAAGCAGTTCAGAGGAGGCAACTAAAATAGAGCAGGGTCTGTACCAGAAGCCGTATGAAGAGAGACTAAAGGAGCTGTATACCCTCGAGGAAAGGAGGGAGAGGAGGGACATGATAGAAACGTTCAAGTACCTCAAGGGAATTAACAAAGTCCAAGAGGGTAGCATCTTTCAGAAAAATAGATATGCAAGGACAAGGGAGCACAATTTGAAGACAGAGGGTGATGGCTCAGGGACAACATGAGGAAGTATTTTTTCACGGAGATGGTGGTGGATGCATAGAATGGCCTTCATGAGGAGGTCATCGGGTCAAAAACAGTTGGGGAATTCAACAATGCATGGGACAGACATAAGTCAATTCTGGTGGTGGTTAAGAAGAAGTAGGCTGTTGATTAACTAGGATCTGCAGCTTATCCAATAGGTAGGGAAATGGGCAGATTGGGTGGGCCAAGCGATCCTTATCTGCCGTCAAAGTCTATGTTTCTATGTTTCTATGTCCACATGACTGTGAACCAACATCCAATCTGAATAATTCCTCACAGTTCACCTTGTTAATTCGCTTAAGGAACTTGAAGGTCTCTATCATCTCTTCTGTCTCCCTTCTGGTCTCCAGCGAGTACTTGTTCAGTGCCTTGAGGCGCTTCTCATAGGGCGTAACCTGGTGGTCATTTTTGTTACTCTGTGCTGCATTGTCTCCAGTCTATGCCTATCCTTCCTGAGTTGAGGGCTCCAGAACTGGGTACAGTACTCCATATGTGGCCTCACCATGTTCTATATAGATACAGATGGAAACTGACATATTGAATCCGATTAAGCTGTTGGTGGTTATATTTAGTGATTATCTATACAGTAGAAATCAATTAACTATTATTATGTGTGTGGGTATAAGGCTGTCATTGCTGAACAGATTGAGATGGAGTATAGAGGGGATCCTTTTTTTCTGTACCCTTTCCCTCCTTCTGCATCAGCTGCATTATTTTTCACAACCTCTTCTCATTATATTTCTGTCTCAGCCTTCAGTTCCAGCAGTTAACTAGTCTCACAATATAACGTATTCTTACATCCTGGCTAATGAGTTCCATATTTTTGATACATATATATATATATGTAAAAGGTCCATCATATGCCTAGCAAAAAGCACCTATTGCAAGAACTTACTAATAAGTGCAGCAGATGACTCTAAGAAGTTCTGGACACTTATAAAGAGCTTTATGGGTGTGAAACATACTCAGTCCTCTAATGATATGGTACTGAATGGCCAGCTTTGTAATAATCCTATCACTATCACCAATGCTTTCAACCAGTACTTCTCTGATCTAACTGATTATACTAGCTCCCTCCCTGCCCAAAGTGTATCCACCCAGGATCCTCTGAACATGCCTTCCAACTTGTCTCCCAGCTTCTGTTTTCATGCTGTGACAAAATAGGAGCTCCATAAGCTACTCAGCACAATCTCCGACAGCTGCAGTGCTGATGCCAATGGCCTCAAGCCCAGACTCCTTAAACTGGCTGCTCTACTAATTGATTCCCCCTTGGCTAGGATTTTCAACCTATTGGTTCGATATGGCACTGTCCCTTGTGTTTGGAAGACTGGCAGAATCATCCCCGTTTTCAAGAAGGGTAACCCCCTAAATCAATCACAAACTATCACTCAGTCACCATTCTCTCTGTACTAAGTAAGCTGCTTGAGAAAATTGTCTCTCTCTCTCCAAACAGTTGCATACCTATGAGATTAGAACCTCCTGTCTGCCTCTCAGCATGCCTTTCGAAAGGGGCATAGCACTACCACTGCTCTCCTGCAATTTACAAATGACATTAAATCAGCAATGAACAATGGTCTTATGATAGGTGCAGTATTCATTGACCTAACAAAGGCCTTTGATCTTGTCGATCACTCCATCCTCAAGGCTAAAATGGTCTCTTTTGGCTTCTCCTCTGAAGTAGTGGCCTGGCATGATAGCTGCCTCTCTAACAGAAAACAGTTCATCAAGTTCTGCTCCGCCTCCTCTGCACCTTCTACTGTCGACATTGGGGTACTGCAAGGCCTTATTCTTGGACCTCTTCTCTTCTCTATCTTTATTGATGACAGATCTCTGCATACTCCTAACTGCTCTTCCTTACTCTATTTAGATGACCTTATGCTGTACCATGCTGCGAAGGACATCTCCTATCTCAACACTACTCTTACTTCGATTTCCACAGTATCCTTGACTGGCTGTCCAAGAATAAACTAATACTCAACTGTAGCTCATTATCTCCAATAGCTCCATATGAAGTCCGAGCTATCCATTGTTTATCTGACACAAAATGGCCTCCCAGGAGGTAATGAGCTAGTAAAACTCAATCTATGCTGTTTGGATCTACTCCTAAACTAAGGACCTGCTCTGGCCAACTATCTGTCTCTGCTCTTGATGGCACCATTCTTACCTGTGTAAACTTCTTCAAATATCTGGGAATGACCCTTGACCCTTCTCTTGACTTCGACATTCACAACTCTAGTACATGTAAAACTGTTAATGATAAAATTGATATGGCTTACAGGACCAATCATCCCCTAACACCCACTGCCAGGGTGGCTATTTCCCAGGCCATACTTCTCCCTGCTCTCACCTATAGTTCAATCTCTTTTGCTGGGGCAACAAAAGCTAGTCTTCACAAAAGGGACAGAACTTATAACCGTATTTGCCACATTGCTCTGGCCTCTCGCTGCCTGACCCATCACTGCCATCTTTATGAGAACCTCCATTGGCGCTGTCCCACAGCCAACCATCTTTACGCCCTTGGCACTATCATTGACAGCATTTCTTATTCTGGAATGCCTCTTACTCTGGCTCAGTTGCTGGTTGCACCTAGCCCCTGATACATTCTATGTACTGGTGATCAGCCCATTTTTCATATACCAAAATATAAAATGGCAATGAATACTCAGGCCTTCTCATACCTTGTTCCCCAATACAGGAACTCATTACCAGCTCCCATTCAACTCTCCCCTACACCCTTTAGCTTTAAGCACTAGCTAAGGAGACACTTCCACTTAACTTATACCTGTACTGTTTTCATCCCCCTTGAACTTTCTGATGGAACACCACACACCTTGCTAGCTCTGCCCTCAGCTTTTAGTTTCCTTATTTGCACTTACTGCTGACTTACTCAATTGCTACTTCTCCTAGTTTCCCCTCATCCTAACTTCCTCCTCTAAAGCTCTATATCAAATCCTGTCACATTATTTACCACTGATTGCAGTTATGAATTTTGTGGTTCCCTTATTATATTGTTGCCATTGCATCCCTAAATGTACTGGGGCCTATGCACAATGGCATGGGAAAGGCATGGAAACTGCCGAATACACGGCGAGCTGCTGCGCACCGCGCAGGACCCAGACAGCATGCGGCATGCATGACCAGACCCATAAGTCATGCAGAGGCAGTGGCAGCACCACGGAAGGTGTGGAATGGGACATGCAGGCAGCAGAGGAAGGGACAGGGCACGTGTTCCTGCCCCTTGACCTCACCATAAAAGGAGATCTGCACCTGCCAAACTGCACACGGGAACAGGAATCCCGAAAGTGGAGGAGGTGATGCACATATGGCAGAACCCAGAACCAAGGGGGGCATGGAGCAAGCCATGCAGAGTGACAGGGAGGGAGAGAAGGAGAGGCACACGCCAGGCCCGGGACATGGAGGCCCCCCATTGGTGAGACCGGCTGGTCCCGATCATCCACCTTCACCGGGCCACAGGTTGCCATGATGGTGAGTGAGATCAGTGGCAACCATGACAGGCTATGTGGCATACACAGCCTGTCCACCCCTGCAGATGTAAAGGCGTGCCTGTGGCTGGGGTGTAGGGCCGTTGTCAATACCAACAGACTGGACACTGGGTAGGTGGGTATAGCCCAATACCATCCACCCTGTTGGGTATTATTGCTTGCTTATTCATCAGTGTCATTCATCACTCACATGGGATGGACGGATGGATGGATAGATAGATAGATAGATAGATAGATAGATAGATAGATAGATAGATAGATAAATAGATAGATGTAATTACTGGTAATGAAGTAGTAATAAATATATGTTTTAAGCAAAAAGTAGTAATTAATGTTTTAAATTTAAAAAAATCAATTAATTGGACTTGCGGTGAGGTTGTGCTAACAAGCTATTTTCTTTGTTTTCCCTTTCCTGAGCCTTCAGACACACAACACCATGACATCATTATAGTATCAAATTATCTCTACTCCCAATCTGCTACAATAAAATATATTTTTGAGAAGGAGATACCATCTAAACTTATAGAGGGTTAAATAACTACTATTTATACCAAGGAAGGGTCAGTTTATGTATGACTTAGTAACAGAAGAACTGTGTTGTGATGAAAGCTGGGTAAGAAGTTGGTTAGGGAATAAGTGACAGAGGGTGGTGGTAAATGGAGTTCACGCCGAGAGAGGAAGAGTGACCAGCAGCTTATCACAGGGATCAGTGATGGGACTGGTCCTCTTTTCTATCTTTAGAAGTGATATTGCAGAGGAGCTGGAAAGGAAGGTCTGCCTCTGTAACATCTGCAACAGGGTGGGGTGGGGTGGGGGAATAGAAAGGATAAGCAGAGACCTGAAAAAACTTGAGGAGTGGTCAAGGGTATGGCAGCTGGGATTCAATCCAAAAAATGTACAAAATAATAATTTGGAGCACAGAAATCCAGGGGCAGAGTACAATATGGAGTGGCATTGACAGCAACCAAGCAGGAATGAGCCCTGGGGGTAATCATATTGGATAACCTAAAGGTCATCAAGCAGTGCGACAAGGCAATCAGCAGGGCTAGTGGGATGCTGGGATGCATAGGAAAGGGAATCACCAGCAGAAAGAGGGAGATGGTGTTTGCCCTTGTATAGCTTGTTGGTAAGACCCCACCTTAAGTACTGTGTCCAGTGCTGGAAACCACATCTCTGGTAGGACATAGAGTGGAGGCAGTCCAGAGGAGGGCAACTAAAATGGTGCTGGGTCTGCATCAAAAGCCCTATGAGGAGAGACTAAAGGACCTCAACATATACACCCTGGAAGAGAGGAGGGAGAGAGGGGATATGATAGAGACCTTTAAATACCTCAGAGGGGTAAATGAGGTACAGGAGGGAGGCATTTTTCAGAAAAAATAGGTGCTCAAGAAAAAAGGAGACATGCAATGAAGCTGGTGGGGATAGATTCAGGAGAGATATGAAGAAGTACTTCATAGAAAGAGTGGTGGATTTCTGGAACAGCCTTCCAGTGGAGGTGGTGGAGGTGGGGAGAAAACAGTGGTGGAGTTCAAGAATACATGGGATAGGCACAAGGTAATTGTAGTGGAAAATGAAGGGGGAGAGGAGGAGAAGAAACTGTAGATCACATAGGGTTTGCAGTGAGAATGTAGGTAGGAAAAAATGGGCAGACTTGGTGGGCCAAGTGGCCATCATCTGCTATCAGAGTCTATGTTTCTATATTTCTGTGACTCAAGTGACATGATATTGCTTTGTGGAGGAGTCTGCAGCCCTGAACTGAACGTAAAGATAACTAAAGGTGTGTTTATTCACTGACACACACATACACACACCACAGTTTGTCACAGTTATAGCAACTGTGTATGAAGTGCACTGATGAAACCATTTTCAGTGCATCCAAACACAGGAGCTGTGGAGTGGTGCAGAAGCTGTGGCAGTATTGCAGTCATTTTCAGCAAGTGATGGCATGAAGAAGTACATGTACTGTAGAGAGGAGACTGCTCTCTCCACAGTGCAGGTATTGTTTTATGACACCACTTGTAGGAAAACAAGTTAGTGGCTTCATTTTAATAGGCCCCTACATCCTCATTTTTAGTGTGCTTCCCAGTCCCCTCCATCTGGCACATCATGCAAGGAGGTGGAGCCAGTGTCTCTGCCTCTATTTTACAGACCCAGTGAAGGAGTAGGTGGAGCCTGTCAACCACACATTTTTAACATGTTAAACTTAAGGTGTTACAGTCCTCATTTATTTTTACAAGAACTGCTATGGTTGCCATTGTTAGGATGATAGGTACACAGTACGGTATTAATTACAGGGTGACACTGCTGTAGCTCTTCAATGAAGACTACTGAGCCTTACAACTATAACCTTACTGATAGCTTACAAACAAAAACAAAACACTGTGGGAGAGGGTCAAAGGCAAGAGGGATGTGTAACCCGCAACTGCATCCAAAGTTTAAATGCTACTTTAACCACCCAATAGGTAGTCTATCCGTGTCCAAAGTTTCGGTGTGATTTGTGGTGATTTGGCCAAAAAGTGACCCATGCCTTACTTTTTTTATGCAAGCTGCCACAAATTACAGAAACTGTCGCAAACATTCATGAGCCTTTAAAAATAAGGCTCTCGAGTTTTGGTGCCTTCAGGCGGATGCTGACGGAGGTGTTAATAGCCTTTGTGTCAACATCCTTCCCTCCTGGAAATACTGCTCCAGTATTTTACTTTGAAGATGGTCTTTAATAGATGGCAAGTCCATTTGTCTGCAGACATGCCAGGTTATTAAGGATAGTACATTAATGAGAAAAAATTATAAATCTTTTAACGTTTATAACTCTGTAGAGTTGCTGCCTCGTGGATCTGAAACGTAATTTTCTTTTGCAGTGTCAAGCAAAAATCAGTAATTTCTTTCTGTGCATTAGTGATAGTGAGCAGAGAGTGAGTGTTTTGAAAAATCCGTAGAGAGTACCCCGGAGCTTTGCGGTAAATATATTTTAAGACATTTTGGCTGTTAGGAGTAATGGATTCTTATTGTCAGTGGCTCAGTTATTAATACTCTTATCTCTGTATCAGGATGATTAAATGGTCATTAGTTCAAGTCCTACATCAGGCACATGGCCTTACACCAGAGACAATAAACTGAGGTCCCTTCTGCCCATCTCTGGTGGCTGCCCAGGTAACAGTTAATGATCCAGTGGCAGTTTCTGAGAGAGATGGGGAAGTCAGCCAAAGTGTACTTGCCAGCATTTCCTTTCTCAGCAGCACAGGTTCTATGGCAATATGGTTGTGTGTGGGTGGTATTATCATGCTTAAAAAGCTGCAGCATGTATACTAGGGATGATCAAAGTTGATCAATTCCAGCTGGACTTTTTTGGAATTTAGGAATTTCTGATTCCGAATCTGATTTCTATTCTGATTTCAGAAAGTACATCGAAATCCGATTTGGAATCCTAGATATGAAATTCCTAAGTAAAACATGTTTCAGTCGTTTAGTTCTGAATTAAGATTTTCAAACAGCAAATTCCAAAAATCCTAATTTCAAAAACGGAGTCACGATATGAAGAATTCAGTTCCATGACTTGGAATCCAAGCAACCCAAATATATACCGCTGCAGTCCTTGCATTACCAGTATCTAACTTCTTCCTTTGGTGTTGTATGTATGTATGTATGTATGTATGAAAGGTGCTATATAAAACTAAATTGTATTCTGTTCTATATTATTTTAATCAAAACAATATCAAACTACTCATTAAAACTGCTCTATTGGCTAATGCTTAAGGGTTCAATCCACAAAGGAGTCAGGACCCCTTTCTCACACGTTTAGGGCTGACTAAAGAAAAATCCCAATAAATAAAATAAATAAACTTCACACAAGTGGAGCATCCCATGGCAATGACAGCATGGGTATGGTGGCCCTCCTGACACCTAATCCCACTCTGCCTGCAAGTCGACCTAGGTGGCATGGACAAGGGTGGGCTGTGGGTTGTGTCCATTCTCTGGGCAAACTTCAGCACATGTTTTGCCTGTCATGGTGGCCATAGAGAGGGTGCTGACACTATGTGCTACACTTCTTCATGCTATACTTTGTGTTTTAGACCAACAAAAGGCAAACATGACCTCCAAGAACATTTGTAGGGCTCAACACCCCTCACACACATTCCCCAGCTCTCCAAGGCAGCCAGGAGGGCTGGGGTGCAAAGCTTTCAGTTTTTAGTTGTTTTTTAATTATGAAAGTACCATACAGGGATACAGCAGTTCTTGGAAGACTGTCATATCCAACAATGCCCTACTCCAAGTGGAACAGGGGATCTACTTAGTATTTGATACAATCATTCTAATTTAATACCTTATGTCTGGTCATGCTCTGCCCTCTCTGGTAATGCCCCAGCTCTAGCACAATCTTTCAATGGGGATACAGAGGAGGTCTGGGGCTGTGATTTTGGTCATGTGAAGCTGAATCTGTGGGTACAAACCTCGCACCAGGATAGGTGCTATTTGTGATTGTCACACCCATTTCTGTGGCTTGGGCCCTACGTGTACAACTGAACACCTCAGCAATATGCAGAAACACAGATATACAAGTTGAAATACAGTATTAGCATTTTACATGTTTTTATATAGCTCTTTGGCTTCAAAATGTAGTAATTTAATGGGAAGGCAGGGGACTTAGGACGAGGACTAGTTCTAACTAGGTAGATTGGGAGCTAATTTTTTGTTGCTGTTACAGTTAATGATTTTTATTAGTTTTCATGCACAAACTATGCAGAGAACTTGCAAGCAGAGCTGCAAGTTTGCTTCTCCAAGAAAAAAAACAAGAACCTCAAACTTCAGGTTTTCGATTCTTTCAGATGGTAGCAAACATTTAATGGAACCCGGGCTGGCAAATTTTCGGTTCAACTGTTTTGAATGGTGTGAACCTAGTCAAACCAGCTGAACTGGGGACTCCACAAGTTCAAAGACTATCGCCATGGTACCACTTGCTGCCCTACCCAAAGTAGTGCAGCAGAATTGATTTTGTTTTAATTTGACTGGATCATGACAACAGAACAAATGATATCCCAAGGTTTTCATTGGATCTACAGTTTATTATTGGGATAGCTTACCAAGTTTGTATCATGCTGACTTAATGCCTACTTTCAAAAAAGACCTACTTCCCCCTGTTGTGACACTTGCAAAATAGCTTTTTAATTATAGAAATACAGTCAGCATCACAAAAGTGTAAAGGAAGTTACAGCTATTAAATTATATGAAAAAGAAAAATGCACAGCCCTCAAAATCTACCCAAAAGTTCTACCAGAAATCCCTTCCCCCGGAAACCACAGCCATTCTCCCCTACCGCTCCCCCCTCCTCTTCCCCTCCCTGTTATCACCACTACACTGTTGCTTAACTGGCCCCTGGCACCATCACATCCTCCCTTCTCCTCACAACCTCCCCTTTCCTCACCTTCCTCCTTGATCCTCCCTGCTGCTAGCTTCCCCTTGGTCCACACAAACATAATCCAAAAATCCATATTGAAAGACTCTCCCATACCATGCTGCCAAACCACCCATGGCCATCTTGTGCACACCAGGTGGCTTCCATTGCATGGGGTATGCTAATGAGGGCTACAAACCAATGGCAAGTTGGTAGCCCCCATTAGCATACCCCATGCATGGAACGCTATCAGGTGTGTGTGACATGGCCACAGGCAGCAAGCCATGGTGAACTAGTCCATTGTTTGATGAACTTTATGGGGTTTGATCACCAAAGTTTGTGCAATCGAACATTGAGAGGTTTTCATAGCCCTACTTGCAAGAAAAGGAAGTGTACAGTTACAGTACCATTAAGCGCCATTACTTAACCCAGGCTCCAGGGTCAAAGTCACACTTTTCTTATTGTTACCACATAGAGGGTATCCGTATAACTAAACAACATATGTAAGCAATAACCAATGACAGGGTAGCCTCACCTCAGTAGTGGGGAAGGTCATGGAAGCACTACTGAAGGAGAGATTGGTGGAACATCTGGTTGTCAATGGACTACAGGACCCAAGACAGCATGGCTTTACCAGGGGGAGGTCATGTCAGACCAAGCTCATTTAATATTTTTACTGGGTGATTAGGGAGGTGGATCAGAGGAGAGCAGTGGACATGGCCTATCTGGACTTCAGCAAGGCCTTTGACACTGTGCCACATAGAATACTATTACACAAACTGGGGAATATGGGTGTGGGCAGGACAATAGTGCAGTGGGTAGGTAACTGGCTGGGCAGCAGGACACAGAGGGTGGTGGTAAATGGCTGTCACTCCACAGAGGAAAGAGTGACCAGTGGGGTACCACAGGGATTAGTGCTGGGCTGGTCCTATTCAACATCTTCTTTAGAGACATTGCACAGGACCTAGAAGACAGAATTTCCCTGTTTGCTGATGACACAAAGCTCTGTAACAGAGTAGACACACCAGAGGGTGTAGACAGAATGAGAAGGGACCTGCAGAAACCTGAAGGAATGGTCAGGGGTTTGGCAGTTGAAATTCAGTGCAAAGAAGTGCAAGACAATGCATATGGGGCACAAAAACCTTGGCACAATATATCAGTTGGGGGTGAGGATATAGCATGCACCAAGCAGGAAAGGGATCTTGGGGTTATCATCTCTGATGACCTCAAGGTAGGGAAACAGTGTAACAAGGCGGCAGGTAAAGCAAATAGGATGCTGGGATGCATAGGCAGGGGCATCACCAGCAGGAAAAGGGAGGTAATAATTCCACTATACAAGACACTAATGAGGCCCCACCTGGAGTATGGAGTACAGTTCTGGAGACCTTACTTATGTAAGGCATAGACAGGGTAGAAAGGGTTCAGAGGAGGACAACAAAAATGGTACATGGATTGCATCAGAAGTCCTATGAGGACAGGTTGAAGGAATTGAATATGTACTCCCTGGAGGAAAGGAGGGAGAGGGGGGATATGATAGAGACATACAAGTATCTTACAGGGAGGAACAGGGTGCAGGAATACACTATTTTTAAGTGAAAAAGATGTTCCAGGACTAGAGGGCATGGGATGAAGTTGGAGGGAGGACAATTCAGAGGAAACGTGAGGAAGAATTTCTTCACAGAATGGGTGGTGGACAAGTGGAACACCCTGCCAGAAGAAGTGGTGGGGGCTGAAACAATCACAGGATTTAAGAATGCATGGGATAGACATAAAGGAATTCTGGAGGTCAGGGTTAAGGGGCAACAGACTTCTAGGAAAACATAAAGTAAACTTACAAGCTCAAATGGGCAGACTGGGTGGGCTGTAGGCCCTTATCTGCAGACACTGTTTATGTATCTATGTATCGTGTTACTGTGGAGTAATCAACACCCCGGGTGTGCTGTGAGGCACGAGGCTGTAGAACGAGTATCCTCACAGCTCCCAGGTGTTGGTTAATTAAGCAATAAACCACGACAGGGTGTGGGTTATGGTGAGATTTACCCATGGTTGGCATGGTTTGACCAAAAAAAACAGAAAAAGAAAAATAGTTTATTGTATTTTAAATTATTTTATTACTCTGCCAGAAAAAGAGAGTCCTTTATTGTTAGGGAGACCTTTCATAGCTTCCTTATTTCTGCAGTCCTGCCCATGTTTCTAGCAGATAGTAAAAGAAGAGTGTTTGATATCCAGAAAGAGCAAAATGCTATTATACCATTGTTGTTTTTTCCAAAGAGCCTGCAGGTGCTCAGTTTTATTTTTTAGAGAGATAGGCTGCGATTAACAACTGTCTTTGTGTGAGTGTATGAGACTGCTTGTTGCGAGCTCCACACCACCCTTTAGGTAGAGAGAGAGACACGCAAACAAATGCTTGAATATTTTTTCTTTTTAATCTTTAAAAAATCCAATCTGGGTACAGTTGCGCTTTGCTGTTTAATTCTATGTGACACAGCATACCAGGAAATACAGACTGGTGTCAGACTGGGGCAGGACCTCGGACAATTATGACCTGTACAGGGGGACAGGTTACATTTGAGCAAGGGGGGGAAGAGCATTCTCAAACAGGGAATGGAGAGTATATTTCAACAAGGGTGGATTTAAACTAGGAAGGGGGTTGGCGAGGGGACCGTTGTTAGAAACAATGTCTGGAAAAGGGAGCATAGGGTGCTCATCCCCCTAGTTAGAGGTGAAGGCAGTGAGGAAGGGGCACAGAGAGGACCAAAGTGGGAGAAGAGGAATGGTAAGGTTGGGGAGGCAACAGGCTGGAAGGTGGTCTCACTGAATGCAAGAAGCCTAAGGTACAGAACTACGAAGTTACAGGCTTTCTTGGCAGTGGAATTGGTGGACATAGCAGCCATCATGGAAACATGGGCCACCCAGTACCAGGACTGGGATATATTGATCCTAGGGTACAGGCTATTCAGAAAGGACAGGGTCAAGGGGAATGGGGGAGTGGTGATCTATGTGAGGAAGGGGATTGAGTGCGTAAGGGAGGAAGGTGGAAGAGGGGAGGACAGAAGCTCTGTGGATGCAGTTCTAGGATGCAAAGAATAGGACACTGAGGATGGGGGGGTAGTGTCACAGGGTTGTGATCTGGACTGGGAACTGGCAGATCAAATTCAAAGGGTAAGCAGGAAGGGAAGCACAGTGGTGGTGGGGGATTTCAGCATACCGGGATAGGATTGGAGCACACCTGCCATCATGAGTGCAAGAGAGGGGATCCTGTTGGAAGCTTTTCAGGACAGCTTCTTAATACAGCTGATACAGGGGCCAACACAACTGGAAAGGACTTTCGACCTTGTACCGGATAATGGGAAGCTGTAAGGAACCTAGAAGTGGGGGAACCGCTTGATGGGAGTGACCACTACTTGGTGTGGTTCATGCTTAACATGGGTAGGGACACAGGGGGCACGGGTACACGGGTGGTTGAGTTTAGGGGGTGGACTTTAGGATGGTGGGGGAAATTCTGAGCAAGCACCTGGCAGACATCCAACAACACATGGATGCAGATCAGAAATGGAATATAATAAAGGGAGGGCTGGCGGAGGCAACAGAGGCCTGTACTAGGAAAAAAACCAAGAAGGCCAGGGCAAGGAAACCCAGCTGGCTGTCGCCAGAGGTCAGGGAAGGGGTGAGAGCCAAGAGGGCAGTATTTCGGAAGTATAGAAAAACGAGGAGGGGAGAAGATAAAGATGTATACAGAGAAAAGTCTAGGGAGGTCACCAGACTGGTCAGGGGGGCCAAAGCATCTAGAGAGCTGAGACTGGCGCAGGTGATCAAAAGAGGAGAAAAAGACTTCTTCCATTACATAGGTGAGAAAAGGAGAAGCAAAGACCAGCTTGTGAGGAACAAGAAAGATGGGGGTGCAGAAGGGGATGGAGCAGGCAGAGGCACTGAATGAGTACTTCTAGTCTGTGTTGACTCAGGAAAAGGAGGGGCAAACACTCAGACAGGTGTGTGGGGTGGGTGGGGGGAGGATGACAGATGTAGGGGTTACAGAGGGCAGGGTGCTGGAGGGGTTGAGGGTATTAAGAGTGGACAAACCACCTGGGCCAGATGGCACTCACCCTAGAGTACTGAGGGAGCTGGCAGAGGTCTTTGCAGTACCACTGGCAGACCTGTTCAATACCTTCCTGGACACAGTATGCGTACCACAGGACTGGATGATGGCCCACGTGGCACCCATCCATAAAGGTGGGCCAAAGGATGAACCAGGGAACTACAGGCTAGTGAGCCTCCCCTTGATCGTGGGCAAACTCATGGAGACCATCCTAAAGGAGAGGCCCGTGAGCTTCTTGGAGGCAAACGATATCCAGAATGACCAGCAACACAGGTTTGTCATGGGCAGATCAAGACAGACAAACCTGGTAGAGTTCTATGACTGGGTGACACAGGAACTGGACGAGGGCCATCCTGTGGACATCCTGTACTTGGACTTCAGTTAGGCCTTTGATTCAGTGCCGCATGAGAGATTTGGGGGAGAAGCTGCAGTATGTGGGAGCAGGAC
Organism: Neoceratodus forsteri; assembly: GCA_016271365.2. Taxonomy (NCBI): domain Eukaryota; kingdom Metazoa; phylum Chordata; order Ceratodontiformes; family Ceratodontidae; genus Neoceratodus; species Neoceratodus forsteri. Next base: position 786,478,062 of record CM028133.1, read on the forward strand.
CAAAAATGGTGACCTGGATCAGGAAATGGCTGAGGGCGAGACAGCAAAGGGTGTTGGTGGTGGGGAACTCTCATCACTGAGAGCGGTGATGAGCGGGGTATCACAGGGATCCATGCTGGGACCAGTACTGTTCGGGATTTTCATTGCAGATATCTCGAATGGGATCCAGAGCAAAATCAGTCTGTTCGCAGATGATACCAAGATGGGAGTTGTGGTAGACGACAAGGAGAGGGTGAAGGGGTTGTAGGAGGACCTGAATAAGTTGCAGAAGTGGGTAGAATAATGGCAGTTGGGGTTCAATACCAAGAAGTGCAAGGTTCTGCACTTTGGAGCCTGGAACCAGGCAAGGGATTATCACTTAAATGGGGTTTAGTTGGGTTGCTCCACAGAAGAGGACCTAGGGGTGATCATAACAGGGAGCAGGAACAACTCTGTTCAATGCAGAATGGCGGCGGCAAAAGTCAACAAAATGCTGGGGTGTATAGCTAGAGGGATCTCCTCCAGAAGCAGGGAGGTTGTCCTGCCCCTGTATAGCTTGCTGGTCAAGCCCCACCTGGAGTACTGCATGCAATACTGGCACCCATTCCTGAAGAAGGACATCAGACTTTTGAAGGGGGTACAGCGTAGAGCTACAAAGATGATCCAGAGCCTGGAGGGCAAGCCATACGTGGAAAAGCTGGGGGAGTTGAATATGTACACTGTCTGAAAGAGAGGAGGGACAGGGGAGATATGATTGAGACCTTTAAGTACCTGAAGGGAATAAACAAGACTAATACAGACAGGATTTTCCAGAGAAGAAAGGGGAGGGACACGAGAGGACACCAACTGAGTTTGGAGCGGGTTAGATTCAGGAGAGAGATGAGGAGACATTTTTTCACAGAAAGAGTGGTGTACAAGTGGAACTCCTTGTCGGGTGAGGTAGTGGCCTGCAAGATGGTAGACAGCTTCAAGAGGGGTTGCGATAGGGTAAGGGTAAGGGGTAACAGGATGGGGGGAAGGGAGGTGCAGCAGTATTAGAAGGTGCTAGCTGCGTGCTTGAGCAGACTTGATTATCCGTGAGGCCTGTTTCTGCTGGCATTTTTATATGTTCATATGTATGTTTGTTATGTTCATGGGCTGTGTCTCTCAGTGTGGCTGCTTCCAGGTTGAGTTTTGTGGTGTGGAGATTCATACCGGTGTAGTATCAAATCCTGCTACCTGTCAGGGTTTGCTACCCTTGTCATCTGCATTCTGCACATGCATAATGTGAATACACATGCGCAGTTGTGAACTCAGAGGGCAGCAAAATCTGAGCGTCTTTTTTTCCAGTTTCTCACTCTTTGAGTTTATGGTGCTTTTCATGTCTAGCTCCCTAATCAGTAACCAGGTGTGGGTCTCCAAGTCTGTGGCTAATGGGGCTGCCTATTTAATTTATCTACTAACCCATACATGTGATAAAAAAATTAGAATAGTCGTGGGTGTTTACTTTGGAACGGACCAACAACATTCTGGGAATGGAGTCTGGCTCCGTCATTAAATTATACTGGGAGGGGGGAGGCTGCTGAATGTATTCACCGACCCACCACACTAAAACAGAACTTCAACAAGCATTTGTCAGTGCCGAATGTTATTACGCTGACATTGGCATTGGCAGTGCCGGAGCTAGAGACGCATAATAGGAATGGCAGTGAAGTACTGAAGTGATGCCAACCCCATCCCCACCCTGTAGAGAGTGACAGACATTGGGGTGTGCCTTTGGGTTGTCAGCTGTAACGCTCATGCCATTGTACCTCACCCTACCCTGTAGACACTGACAAGTGTCGTGGTGCGCTTTGGGGTCTTTGGGCATTATACTTACCCCATTCCATAAGGAAATGCGCTGACGTGGATGCAGTATAGAAGCATGGGGTGAACTTTGTGGCCGAATGGTGCAAGGCACACTACGATGTCTGTCAGTGGCTGCAGGGTGGGGGTAGGGGCTGGAATGGCATGAGCATTACATCCGATGATCCCAAGTCACACCCCTGATGCCTGTGAGTCTGTACCGGTTGGGGTGCTACAGTTGGAAACCCTAACACCATAGGTGTGTGATGGTAGTTTCACTCCACATTTTCAACATGGGCTGCTTGTCAGGCCACCTCATGAAAAGCAGCACAATCACTTTGTTAGCTGAAAGGTGGTTTTGCACAGTGGCTGTGCCATTTGGCGGCAGAGGGACGAAAACAAATTTTTGGACAGGATGTGGAGAATGACCACTGTATTGTTCATGAGGAGGCGTAAAAAAATGGCGAAGTTGAAAATCTGGAGTGACAATATGAAATATTGGTGAAGCAATGAGCATACTTACAAACTGCGCAACACACATCCGTAAGCCAATTATTTTTGGGAGTTTCGTAGCCACATTTGTAACATAAGCATTTTGGGACCTCCCCTTATGAACAGTGGCGCTGCAATTTTGTTAATCTGTCCCAAAAGTTGATTTCCCACAGTGACCATGCCATTGTGCACCACAGGTGCGGAAACACATTTTGGGCAGGATGTGAAAAATGACAGCTGTACTGTTCATAAGGAGGTGTGAAAAAATGCCAGTGTTGAAAATCTGGCATGGAAATATTGCAAATTTTCGAAGTTACAAGCATGCGTGGAAACTGCGAATGCATGCTTGCATCAGTCATTTTATGGACTTTCAGCACCAAATTTTCAACATAGGCATTTTAGGACCTCTGCTCATGAACAGTGTCACCATCATTTCCTCAAACTGTCCCAAAAAGTGATTTCGCACAGCGACCGCGCTATTCTGCACCGGATGTGCGAAAACAATTTCAGGCAGAATATGTAAAATGACAGCTGTACTGTTCATTAGGAGGTGTGGAAAAATGGCAATTTTGAAAATCTGGAGTGAAAATATTACAAATTCATGACTTTACGAGCATGCGTAGAAACAGCGAAACGCATGCTCGTAAAACAGAACTTTTTGGGAGTTTTGTCACCAAATTTGCAACATAGACTTTTTGAGAGCCCCTCTAATGAACAGTGGCACTGTTGTTATGTTACTCAGTCCCGAAAGGTGATTCTGTGCAGTGACTGCGAAATCACCTTTTGGGACAGAATAACGCCATAACAGCACCAGAATTCATCAGGAGATGTCCCAAAAAAACCCATGTTGAAAATGTGGTGCCATAATTCAAATAAATGCCTGAGATTTACATCAAAGTTGAAAAAACCCTGTTTATTCCATTATACAGCTTACCAGCATTTCCTCAGTTCGCGGTCGGCTTTGAAAAGTGCAGACATTTCCGGTCCACCGAAGATCATCGCGCCGGAATCTGCAGGTAAGCATGGGGTGAAGGGGGGGTGTGGGGAGGTAGGGTACGCAGTGGGTTGGCACTAGTTGTGGGAGGAAGCAGGGAGACCGCCGAGGGACCGTTTCCTTTTTCCACAGGTACAAAAAAAACAACATTGCGGGACTGTTTTTCTGTTTACAGGGGCATGTGGCACGCTGGGGTGGGCTCTCAGCGTGCCAAAGGAGCCTTTATTTGGGTCTGGCAGCTGTAGCTGATGGGGGATTAGGCACCCCATTGGCACACAACAAAAGAGAGGGTTACTTTATGTTAACGAGGAGTGGACTCCCCATCTAGCTCACATTAGGGCAGGAGATAGGCCGACAGAACAACTAGGGCACCCAAGTCACAGCAGTTTGGTGGGCAGTGTGTCACCATGTTTGTGGCCTGCAGAAAGATCGTCAGGAGGTCCACTGCATGTGACGAACTTTGCTCGCATTGCAGCGGACCTTTCCTTAGATGTGCTCACCTGGATGGTGCCAGCATGCAGGCTGCTTGGGGAATGAGGGACGCACCTACTGATGCCCAACAGTGACCGCGCCTCCAAATCTGCACTACCAAAAGATGTTGGCTGTGCAAGTGTGGAGACATAAGAAATGATCATGTTTAAGTCGGAGTGGACCCTTGTCCTTACCTCACAGCAGTCACAGCCTGTCTCTTAACCTTTTGTCACTGTTATGACTTGAGGGACAGATGCACTTCAAATGAGGGACAAAGAGGGACACTGAGCCTCAAAATGAGGGACACATCTTCAAACATGATGATATAATGTCAAGACTCCATGGAACCCCTTGCTTTTATTTGATCAAGGTTTCATTTGTCTGGCGGCATCACAGAATGTTATGAAATTTTGCTTTACTACAGTTTTTTGAGTTTACAGTATCTCCTCTGTGTGGGCAGTACCTTTCAGATGTGAGATATCCTGTACATGGGACAAAGCACTTCCAAGGGGTATAATAAGGGACATCTCTCATAATGAGAGACAGTTAGGAGGTATGCCTTTGTTATTCTGAAAAAGCAGCCTCTGGCTCTGTTTGTTTATTGATCCCAAGACATCACCAGAAGAGGATTGGGAGTGGACCCTCGTCATTCTGAGAAAGACTGTGTGAGTGTGCCTCTTTTAGGATGCCACTATTATGTGTGGCTCTTTTGTTTCTAAGGCTGATTTTCTTGTCTGTGTATATTTATTTATTACAGGCACAGTGACCATCTGACAGCTGAAACTGGTCATGTTACTTTCAGAAGTCAGCCAGTATTACTAACCCCTTAATCTTCTCTGGCACTAGGTAGAATACTGTGTGAATTTGACCTCCTTGTGGAGTGGGACTGCAGGCATAACGGGGAAGCGATTGGGGAGGTGGGGGTGTGGTTTAGGCTGCTAGCTTCTCCCCATTTTATCGTTCCTGTTTACATATTGCTCATATAGAGACATTGACTGGATTTTTCTACCAGCTGATCATTTAAGCTTTTGAGTGCATACAAAATGATATTTTTCAGTACCCGCATCTGAGTTAATTTAGTAACCTTTTGGTATTGATCTCATGTTTCAGGGTTTAGCCGACCTAACTCATTGCATGAACTCTTGAGTGGCTTCTTTATTTTTCATTTGAAGTGTGGGATTGTGAGGGCAGACCGAGAAAATGATCAGGGAGGTGGGTGGAAAATATGGCAGAAGGTCAGCGATATGTGTGGTATGGGTGGGGTCGTGCTGACACACCAGAGAAGCGATCTAGGAGGTGAACAAGATGATGGCACACTGTGAAAACAAACAGAGAGGTGGGGCATATGTAACAGGGGTACGACTTCATACCATTACTACGATTAGGAAAGTGGGAGGGATATTCAACAGGAGTGAGACTTTGCTGGCACACCATTGAAGTGGTAGGGGAAGTGAGTGGGATACATAGCTGGGGTGGCACTGTGTTAGCAGAGCAGGGGAGGTTGGGTGGGATGTACAGCAGGGATGGAGCTGTGCGGCACAGTATTGAACCAGTCAGGGAGGTGGATGGAATGGATATATGGCAGGGGTGGAACAGTGTGGGCACATCAGAGAAGAGATCGGGGAGGTGGGGGAATTTATGGTAGGGGTCAGACTGTGCCAGAATAGCAGGGATGTGATTGGGGAAGAGGGTGGGATATATTACATGATTTGGATTGTGTGGACAGATGGGGGAAGTGATCAGGGAGGTGAGCAGGATATATGGAAGGGTTGAGATTTTACTGGCATACCAAGAAAGCGATCGGGAAGGGGGCAGGATGTATGGTAGAGGTGGGACTATGCAGACACACCAGGGAACTGATCAGAGAGATGAGTAGGAAACATGGCAAGGGTAGGACAATGCGGGCAGACTGAGGAAGCGATGGGACTGTGGGGGAATATATTGCAAGGGTGGCACTGTGCTGGCATGCCATTGAAGTGATTGGGGAGGTGGACAGAAGAAATGGAAGGGGTGGGACTGTGCAGGCACACCAGAAAAGGGGTAGGGGAAGAAGGCAGGATCTATGGCAGGGGTGGGACTGTGCAAGCATGCCTGGAAAATGATTCGGGAGATGGGTGGGATATATGGCGGGGGGGGGGATTGTGTGGGCAGATTGAGAAAGCAGTTTTGAGGTTGGCAGGATATATGGCAGGAGTGGGACGGTACTGGCACACCAGGGAAGCAATCATGGAGGTGGGTGGGATATATGGCAGGGGTGGCCCGGGACTGTGCAAGCACACCAGGGGATCAATTGAGGAAGTGTGGGGATATATGGCAGGGGTGGGACTGTGCAGGCAAAGCAGGGAAGCGATCGGGGAGATGGGCAGAATATGTGGAAAGGGTGAGATTGTGCGGGTAGATGGGAAGTAATTGGGGAGAAGGGTGGAATATACAGTATGGCAGGGACAGGATTGTGTGGGTAGACCAGGGAGGTGAGTAGGATATATGGTAAGGGTGGGACTGTGCTAGCCACTAGGGAAGTGATCGCAGAGGTCGGCAGTTCATATGGCGGGGTGGCACTGTGCTGGCACATAAGTGATCAGGGAGGTAGGTGGGATTGTGGCACACTGTGGAAGCAAACGGGGAGGTGTGGGTATTTATGACAGGGTTGTGACTTTGTGCACACCATTAAAGCGATTGTGGAAATGGGGGGATATTTAGTAGGGGTGGGACTTTGCAGGCACACCTTTGAAGCGGTTGGCAAGATAGGCAGGATATATGGCAGGGGTAGGACTTTGTAGGCAGACCGAGGAGGTGGATGTGATGTATGGCAGGGATGGAGCCATGCAGGCACAATGCTAAAGTGATCAGGGAAGTGGATGGGATAGTTGTCTGGCAGGGGTGAGACAGTGTGAGCACATCGGAGAAGTGCTCAGTGAGGTGGGAGATGTGTGGCAGGGGTAGGACTGTGTGGGAACAGTAGGGAAGTGATTTTTTTAAATCTCTTTTTCTCCACCCCCCCCATCTCTCCAGGCTCCGCATCATCAGGACCACCAGTGGAGTCTGCCCCCACTTCTACCACCTTACCTGAGTCCTCCGCTTCACCCCATGGAGCCGCGGTTCTCCCCACCCCCCCGGGCAGGGACGAGGTAGGGCAGGTTACACTCCAAACAATTCTAGCTTCGTTGGGAACCAGATGGCCAGGCAGGTGTGAGCAATTAGGGGTCTGCTGCAGTGCTCCGTCTTCCCGGAGCCTGGAGAGCATTTACCCTTGTTCTGCGGGAGTGGCACGTGCCCAGACATCATGGCATCGCACTGATGCCACCACTCTCCATCCCAGGAGTAAGCTCTGCGCTTGCCATGCCTCCGACTGCCCAGAGGCCAGTCAAGCACTGAGTGCAGACCCCCCCTCTCTCCGGGAGAGGAGAGCTGTCCTCCGGATGCTCAATCCTGTCCCTCCCTTGCCAACCCCCGATGGCTCGGGCTCGTTCCCAAACCTGGGTCATCGAGTGAAGCGATTTTGGAGGCTGGTGGGATATGTGGCAGGGATGAATTTGTGTGGACAGATCGGGAAGTGATCAGGGATATGGGTGGGATATATGGGGTTAGACTTAGTGGCACACCAAGGAAGTGATCAGGGAGGCTGGTGGAATGTATGACGGGGTGGGATGGTGCAGGCACATCAATGAGGTGGGTAGGATACATGGAAGGGGAGTGACAGTGTGGGCAGTTTGGGGAAGCAATTGGGGGGGGTGGGCTGGATATATTGCAAGGGTGGGACTATGCAGACACACCCAGGAAGTGATGGGGATGCGAGTGGGATATATGGCAAGAATGGGATTGTGTGGGTAAACTGAAAAAGTGATTGCGGAGGTGCATGGGATATAGGGCAGGGGTTGGACTGTGCTGGCACACCCTGAGAGTGATCAAGGAAGAGGGCGAGGTGTATGGTTGATTTGGGACTATGTGCAGGTACACCGGGGAAGCAGTCCAGAGGTGGGTTGCATATTTGCCAGAGGTGGGACTGTTTGGGCAGACCAAAGAAGTGATCGGGGAGGTGGGCGGTGTATATGGGAATGGTGAGGCTCTGAGGGAAAACTGAAGAAGCAATAAGGGAGTCGGGGGTATATGATAGGGGTGAGACTGTGCTGGCACATCTTGGTAGTGATGCTGGCACAGTTTTAGAGGCTACCATCCCCTCCCCCGGGATACTCCTTTGTGCACAGCCCCAGAGTGGAAAGCAGGGGCGAGGGTGTGGCCATCTGTTTTAGATCAGAGCTAGACTTCACCATGCACCCAGCGAGAACACCAAGTTCATTTAAATGTGTGGCCGTCCATGGTGATCCAGGCACAGGTTACAGGCTCCTTCTGATTTACCACCCGCCTGGGGTGGCAGGAGAGTTCCTGCAGGAGGTAGCCGACTTCATCGTTGGTGAAACATTGGAGGCCCACCAGGTGTTCAGTTCTGGGGGACTTCAATATTTGGGCCGATGACAAATCATCTAGGCTGGGTTACCACCTCCTCCAGAATGTCATCTCTGGGCCTGTCGCAAGAAGTTTCTACCGCAACCCACCAGGACGGTCACATGCTGGACTTGGTCTTCTAGCTGGGGCTTGAGATTGATAATCTTAAAACTGATTGGGTCATATGGTCCAACCATTGCATGGTAGAGTTCTTGCTCAGGGCCCCCCCCATGAGCCCTCCCCCTGCAGAGATGGTAATCTACTGCCCTTTGAGGAGTTTGACCCTGGAGGGTTTTCTGGTGGTAGATGACCTATCTAGTGTGGGCAGTGCATGCACAGGGGGTATGGGTGAAGCAGTCGCTACCTATAATAATGCAATGTCTGAGGCAATCAACTCCCTTGCACAATCCGTATACAACCCAGATCCTCTCACTTGAAGTCCCCTTGGTTTGATGGGGAGCTCCAGGTGATGAAGATTTATTTATTTATTTTTTATTTATTGGATACAATCGGAATTACAATCCTTTGAGTCACATACTCTTTTGCAAAGGCTCCACATCGGTTACAGAGGGTGGAGGGTAAACAAATACAGAGAACTCACAATAAACAGGTAGAAATTTGTAAAACAGTACTGCAAGTGCAGTCCAGGCATAATCTTAGTTAACTGGTGGTAGTAGTAGGCAGCGATACAAGATAACTATTGTCAGAGAGATAAATGATGCTGACTTTTGGGATCTATCGAGACCCTGTGTCATGTTTATTGGGGGTATGAAAATACCAGAGGAGGGCAGGAAGTTAGCCACAGTCGCATTTTTCTGACTCCAGGAGTTGTACTCTGAGGGCTGTTTTGAATTGGGAGAGGCTAAGGGTCTGAGAGAATGGGGGGGTAGAGTGTTTAGCAAAGAGGGCACGGTAGCGGAATGATCTTTGCCCAAGGGATGTTCTACAATGGGGGACCAGGAATGAGGACGATGCTCAAGTCTAGTGTTATGCCTGGGGTGGGCTACGCTGACTATTGAGAGAAGGCCAATGGGCGCCAGCTGGAGATGGATCTTTTTCGCTAGAATGCAGGAGTGGCACTTAAGTCTTCCTTGGAAGTTTAGCCAACCAGCCAGAGCATAGAGCTCACAGGTATGTGTTAATCTGTCATACCCAGTGACTAGGCGGCAAGCTTTATTCAAACAGTGTTGATGCTACGAAGGGCGGTAGGGTCCGCAGAGCCGTATATCACTATCCCGTAGTCTGTTAGGGAGAGGATAGAGGAGGCAACTGCAAGTTGCATGGCCTGTGTGGGTAAGCAGTGTTTAAGTCTGTAGAGGATACCCACTCTAGTGTTAACAGCGGAGGAGAGAAGTTGTATGTGATGATGGTAGGAGAGGGAGGTGTCTAACGTAATTCTCAGGTTTTTAAAACATGTAACATGTTCAAGTGGGGCATCTTGTTTGTTTTTGATTAGGAGAGCTGACTGGCTGTGTGGACTTTGTCGGTGTACAAAGATCATGGACTTTGTTTTTTGATAGTTGATGATCAGACGGTGTTCAGTGATCTAGGTTTCTAGCTCCCTGAAGAAACCCTGAAGAGCTCGTTGGAGGGCGCTCGGCTGTGGGTGTTTCCAAAACACTACCCCATCATCAGCGTAGAGTAGCAGTTTACTGCTACATGACTTGGGGAGAGAGTTTAAAAAGAGGGTGAATAGTAGAGGGCCAAGAATAGACCCCGTGGGACACCTGAGGAAACTGTTTTACAGGAGGAGATGGTGGTATTGATCCTTACTTGCTGTGACCGGCCTGTTAGGTAGTCCTTGAACCAGGCAGTAGCCTCTGGGACCACATTTAGTTGTGGAAGGACATAAAGCAATAGCTCATGTCTGACCGTGTCAAATGCCTTGGTCAGATCCACATAGATTGCCCCTGCTATCTATGGGTCAAGATCAAGATCAAGGGTCGGTGGTTAGAGTGCTGCTGATGGAAGACCGGGCTGGAGGTGGACAGACTGGCCCTGTGTGCACACTATGTTGTGTACCAGGGGGCACTCAACCATAAGAAGGCAGTGTTCCTGTTCAGGGAGATTGCCACTGGGAAGAACTGACCAGCTATGCTTTTTTGGACTGTGGACAGGTTGTTACATCCAGCTTGTCTACAGTCGAAAAAAGCTTTTTCAGATGCTTTATGCAATGAGCTTGCTTGGTTCTTCTTGGACAGAGTGTCTGCTATCAGGCAGAGAATTCCACCAGTGAGCCATGATGTGGCCGGCAGTGGTCGTCCTTGCTGTCTGAGGAGCATTCCGCCTGGTTGGGGGGAGTTTAAACCAGTGGAGGTGGCCAAGGTCATTGAGGTTGTTTCTAGGCTGAAGCACACATTTTGCGAACTGGACCCAGTGCCAACTTGTTTCTTAATGAGATGTGTTGACTCTGTAGGCCTGGTGTTCACCTTGATTGTCCGGTGTTCTTTATTGGGAGGAGGTCTTCCCAGATGCCTTGAAGGAGGCACTGGTGAAACCCCTTTGGAAAAAGCCATCTTTAGACCCAGACGTCATTGCGAATTACCGTCCTGTCTCCAACCTTCCATTTCTGGGAAAGGTTGTAGAGAATATTGTGGTGCAGCAGCTCGAGGAACACCTCGTGGCCTTTGATATCTATGAGCCTCTCCAGTTGGGGTTTCACGCTGAGCACAGTATGGAAACCACAATAGTTTGGGTGCATAATGATCTCCTAAGGGTGAGAGATCAAGGAGAGGGGACAGTTCTTGTTCTCCTTGATCTCTCCTCAGCCTTTGACATGATGGACCACTGTGTGTGTGTGTTGCTCAACTGCCTGAGGGAATTTTGTGGACTCACCGGCACTGTCATCTGCTGGGTTGAGTCCTGTCTTACAAATAGGAGGCAACAGGTGGGGAATTTCTGCTCCTCACCTAGCCTTCTGTTTTGTGGAGTACCTCAGGGTTCAGTCTTGTCACCAATGCTGTTTGCCATGTATATGCTGCCCCTGGCTGAGATCATTAGGAAGTACAGTCTGGATTTTCATTGCTATGCCGATGATACCCAACTGTATCTATCCTTTGCCCCCGAGACATCCAATGCGGTGGATGTACTGAACAACTGTCTGGCCAAGATCAATGACTGGATGGCCTCCAGCTGGTTGCGACTGAACTCCAATAAGATGGAGGTACATGTGGCTGAGTCGAACAGGAGGCATGATAGGATGGCCTCTGGCACAGAGACTGGACTGTTTCAGGGTCTGTGCCATTGAAGGCCTCCTCTAGGATGTGCTATCTTGGCGTTATCCTCAACAGTGGACTGACACTTGAATCTCAGGTGTCATTTGTTGTCCAAACCAGCTTTTACCATCTGAGGAATATCGCTAGGATCAAACACCTAGTTCCACCCAGGGACCTCCCCACCTTGGTACATGCCTTCATGACGTCAAGGCTTGACTACAATAATGCACTCTACCTCGGGGTCTCTGGAGGTACCCTCCACGAACTACAGTTAGTGCAGAGTGCAATTACCAGATTGTTGGCGGGGCAGCCAAAATACAGCCACATCACCCCAGTGCTGCATGAACTGCACTGGCTGCACTAGCTGCCAGTTCGGTGGAGGGTTCTCTTTAAGGTGGGCTTGCTCACTTTAAAGGTCCTACATGGACTGGGCCCTGGCTACCTATCAGACTTTCTAACACCTGCCTTGGTCCGTTCCCTCCAGTCCTCCTCTAGGGGCCTCCTTGCGATTCCCAGGACGAGGTTAAAAACTGCCAGTGACAGAGCTTTTAGTGTCGCTGGCCCTGTCCTGTGGAATTTGCTTTCTCCATCAGTAAGGGAGGTCCCTTCAGTTGAGGCATTCCAAGCCCAACTCAAGACCTTTTTGTTCAGCCAGGCATTCCCAAACACTGTCTTTTAGATACTGCTTCCTAGATATTCTGAAAGAATGGCCCCTTCAGGAATTTGCTGCTAGGTCAGGCCTCCCATTCTGGTCAGTCTGTTTTTTTCCCCCAACTCTATTTATTCACTTGGTGTCCTGTGCATCTCTTGGGCTGGCTCATTCGACATTCCCCCTAACCATTCGCCTAAGCCACATCCCCTGACCGAGACATTGGTATTAGGATCCCCTCTTCTCCTGCCAGACACATACAGGAGGAGGCTGTGGATCCCCAGTGCGTAGGGTTGGGATCATTGCCAGAGTTGAGTGTGTGGAGGTCAGCCCCAGAGACCAGCCATTGCCTCACATGGCCATCAGGGGTATTTTCTTTTTCTCCCCTTGGAGTGCAGCATGCAATGACGCCTGTGCACGGTTACTCTGCTGGCGTCTGTTGCACTCCGCCCCTTGCATTCTGGCTGGTGTACCCACAGTACCCCTGATCTTCATTGGGGGTTGCCAGGATACCGAGCAACCCTAGAACCCTCCCCAGGGAGTGGAGAGCTGTCCTCCGGATGCTTGATCCTCTCCCTCCCCTGCAGACTCCCAGAAACCCGAGTCTATCACCGAACCCAGGTCGCTGGTGTGGCACGAGGTGTAGCAGCCAGCGCCACTGGGCTGGTGGTGGGTGGTCTGCTTTTAAATATGCTTAATTCATATGTTTTGTATTTTAATTATCGGGTTTTAAGTGCTTTTGATGTATTTTGATTGTACAGTGCCCAGAACCTCTGGGATTGGGCACCTGAAAAACAAAATTTGCCTTGCCTTGCCTTACTCTGGTTTAACATTTTCAGATAATCTGAAATAATAACCCCCAGGTCCCTTTTTTCCTTGGTGACTGACAGCAACCCCCCCCCCCCATCCTGTAGTTCTCTCCAGGGTTTCTATGCCCCAGGTGCATAATTTTGTACTTCTTTGAATTAAACCTCAGTTGCCACTCCTCAGACCATTTCTCAAGCTTTCCCAGGTCCTTCCTCATTTTCTTCACCCCTTCTGGAGTATCTACCATGTTACAGATCTTGGTGTCATCTGCAAACAGGCAGATCTTTCCTTCCAGCCTCTCTGCAACTTCACTAATGAAGACATTGAACAAGACTGGCCCAAGGACCGATCCCTGAGGTACCCAGCTGGCCATCCCCCTCACTCCAGATTGTACCCCATTTACCAACACCCTCTGCCTCTTCTCTGTTAGACAGTTCCTATTCCAGTTTACCACATTGTCTCCCATGCCCAGATTGCCCATCTTGTTAACCAGCTTCATATGTGGGATGGTGTCAAAGGCTTTGCTAAAATAGAGGTAGGTGATGTCCACCACCCCCCCCAATTTACTTATTTTGTTACCCAGTCAAAGCTGGTGATGTGGAGAGAAAGAGGGAGATGTGAAGAAAGGGGCTGGAAGCAGCGCCACAGCTAACCTTTGACCCCCTTTGTGTTGATGGGTAGGGTGGAGGTCTGCACAAGAACCATCATTTCTAGTTTGAAAAATCCCATACAGCATGCAGCTCGCCCTCATGTAGGTGTAGCCCTTGCATCCTCCCCCATGCACCCCACCTTTAATTCCCCAACAGGATAGAAGATGCAGAAAAAAAAGATGATCTGATGTCTTTTATTGGACCAACATAGATGTTACAAAAGAAAATAGGAGTTTGAGCTTTCGAATTACACAGAATTCTTGGCTTTTCTCAGGGAAGAAACTTATCAATTCAGTACATTTGACCTTCACATACCTTTCTTGTGATGGTACTCTGTTGTTCCATCCATGCTGGTTTTTAAAAAGCAATTTAAGCCAATCGGATTTTAACAATTTTTTATCTGTTTTTATGCATGATCTGGACTTTAAGAAAGTGTACTCTTTCAAACCATCTGTTATTTTTCTGATGAAGAATTCTGTGTAATTCGAAAGCTCAAGCTCCTATTTTGTTTTGTAACATCTATATTGGTCCAATAAAAGGTATCAAATCATCTCTTTTTTTCTGTATGTTTTGACACAAAGACCAATACAGCAATATAACTAATTTTCTGTGCCAATAGGATTGAAATGCCTTCCACCCAGATTCAAACTTACATACTCCCCACACATCAACATCTGTGTAATGCAGCTTCAAGTTATTAAGTTCAGTACTGTGCTAGGCTAATACTTTGATCACATGGCTAGCAATGCTAGACCAGAGCTATGGTGTTCCACTCTCTGCCATACAGTGCAGTTATCGTTAAGGAGGGCCAGTAAACAATGTTGACTCATGTAAGTTATATTTGAATACCATGGTCTCATTGAGTTAAATGGGGTGAAATGCCGTGGCAACATAGTCCACATCCAGTCTGGTCCCAAACCACCAGGCAGATCAAAGTCTACAAAAAACAAGCAGATCTTGGGCCGAGGCAAACTGCCTATGTGTAGCATTTGTTTAACCTGCCATATCTCTGGCAAGTGAACATATTTGGCCCTGTAAGCCATCTAGCTACTATTTGGGAAGGGCCTGAAGGTAACAACTGAAGGTGTCGCTTCCTTCATCTGAGCTGATGTCCCAGGTGTCCCTCATAACATACTAGATTCTCTTGCCCCACACCTCAAAGACCCCCTTCTTTTGCTACTCAAGGCAGCCCCAGCCCTGCAGCCACCAAGGGTAATGCAGTGAAGTTGAGTCCTTGTGGGAAATACATCAGCTTCAGAGAGCAGGCACAGTCCCAGGTACCATTTTGTCAGTGCCCTTCCATCGTCACCACTCTTTCAAGTGCAGTTTCTTAACTGCTCCTTGTGGGGACACAGTCCACTGTGCGAAGTATGGCAGCTTGGGGCGGGTGAGTAGCTCCACTCTGCATAGTTAGTCACATTAGTAGGATCCCTGTTTTAACTGTGATTATGAGGCTTCTCTCAGATTACCCTTCAGGTAGGCAAGGAGGCTGTGTCAGAAAGGAGTGGCATGGATATACTGCCTCCTCTCTGACAGGCACACAAACTCCTGGCCACTCCATGTCTAGCTGGCAGCTTGGTGAGTGGTGTTGCAGAGTGTTGGCCAGGCAGGCTGCAATTACGGCCCCTCCAAAGCATGGAGTCAGTAAATCTATAGTGGCTACAGGATTGGGGTAGGAGTGTGGGGGGTGGAGGCTTATTCAGGACACAACTCACTGTGGACAGGGGGCTTCTGGGGACAAACCACAATGCAACCCAGCGGGAAAGAAACAGCATACCTGTGAATTGCTCAAGTGTCCATCACAGGCTTTGGGTCTGCTGCTGTTCAAGTCTTGCAACAATTTGTTTTGATTGCCTCAGCTCCTTGTTGGTGACACTGTTCTCTCTGCCCAGGTTGGGACCACATTTGCTGGGCCAGTTTTGCTGCTGAAGTGGAGGCCAGGAAGCGGTGCTGGGCTGAAATCTCAATTGTCCTCTTTTGCAATTTGGCAGCAGCTTCCTTGGTGCTTTTAAATTCAGGATTCTCTTTACAGAGAATGGACTGCTGCTCTGACTTTGGGATTACGTCACAGAGCTGCTGCTGTTTGGTTTCAATTCAGGATTCTCTTTACAGAGAGTGGACTGCTGCTCTGATTTTGGGATTAAAAAATTCCCAGCCTCCAACCCCGCACCTCCATTAATAAAATAGGCTGCTTAGAACTCTTCCCAGGGGTAGTTACCAAGTAGTCTCTGGTGGAGGGGGGGTGTTGCATGTGCTTAAAGGCATATATCTAAAGTGTCTTCCTACATATTTGTACATTGCCTAGTTTATTAATACTGCAATCTTTTAGGGTGTATGGTGGGGTTTGCTATTTTAATTTATGTTGATCTGGGTTTAGATATGTTTCTTACAATAACTCATGGAAGGGTGTGATATTTTATTATTAATATTATTATTTTGGGGTCTAAGGGTGGGATTGATTTAATTTTTTGTGGGTGTGGGTTTTTAATGGCTCCTAGTTATTACGGTTTTCGGGAGGCATTGCTAATGCACCTCATATTTATGGGAGTATACAGTTATAATCTTGCTGGGTATAATGGCGGATTAAGTTATTTCACTGTTGGGTAGTGCATTAGGAAAGAGTAGGAACCTTAAAGAAACTTAAATTAATATAGCAAGGAATCAAACTGGTTGAGGGGTCTAAAAGGAACAAGGAAGCCTATTATTTAAGAGAAGTAGGGGATGTTTGGAAATATGGGTAGGGGACGTGGAGAAGATTACATTTGGAGGGACACTGGCCAACATGGAGGTGATTGGTGGCAGAGGGAAAGGAGAGGGCACAGGGGAAAGCAGGGTGTCAGTGGTACAAACAAGGGGAGATTAGTGGGTTGTAATGGATGTGGGGCAGTTGTCTGGATGGACATATTATGATGGCTGAGGTGTTGTCTGATTTGCCATAGACTGAAAAGCTTGGAGGCACAAGTACAGCGGCTTGCTATGGAGGTGGAGATGGTGGGGGGGGGGTGGAGGGGGAAAATGGGACCAGGTGGCCTATTCCAGGGTCCAGTATGAAACCTGGACCAGGGAGTAGTCTAAATTCTGAACACAGGGAGTGGAGGAGGCTTGGGTACAGTGCCAACATGAGCAGGGAGGCTGGCAGCAAAAGGGAAACCTCGGGTCAGGGGGACTGAACCATAGCACCAAGGTGTAGTGGTTACAGAGAATAGGTTCAAGGTATTGTCTTCTATGGTGGGTGAGGAGGGTATGGATATTCAAAGGTGGGATGGAAGAGTTAAGAGTAGTAAACAACCAGGGGATTGCTCCCAGATGGAGGATATGGGTATAATTTTGGGTGAGAAGGGTCAGGAAGAAAGTGAAAGCATGAGGAGTATAGTGGAGCAACTGCACAGGAAGACTGGGTCCAGTGTGCAGGGGAAGGGTAGTTTTGGGGTAGGGGTACTCTGTGAGAGAAGGAAGACGATTTTAACACATGGGGTATAAGGGAAGGGACTTAAGGACTGAGACTGGAGCGAGCATGGTGGGTATAGTTAGTGATACAAAAATACAGGGTAGGGTGGATAGTTAGAGTGGGTGAAGGGATAGAGTGTAGAAGGGAAAGGTATTGATGAGGGTGGTGTACTAGTACTTGGGGATTCCATACTAAAAGGGATCTGATGGTGGAGTAAAGGGGAAAGACATAGTAGAATATGGGTAGAGTCAGTACCTGGGTTGACAGCAGACAGGGCAGGACAAGCTATTCTCAAATGTGTGAGGAGGGAAAGGCACAAACCACATGTGGTGGTTCACGTGGGCACATACAACTTGACAGGTGAAATGGTAGAGGTGGTAATGGTGAGGTTCGAGGAGCTAGAGAAGCTGTGTGAGGAGGCTGGGGGTTCTGTAGCCTTCTCTGAGGTTCTACCAGTGTCCAGGGCTAGCACGGTGAGGAAGAAAAAGATAGAAGAGTTTAATAATTGGCTGAGAGAATGGAGTCAATCCAAGGAGTATGGGTTAGTGGGTAACTGGGGTAAGGTCTGGGATGGTAGAGTTGTATGCAGGGGATAGGTTACATTTAAGCAAGGAAGAGCAAGAGGTCTTAAAATGTAGATTAGAAGAGTATATAGGAACAAAGATGAGTTTAACTAGGTAGGAGGGTGGCGACTGTGTTGCAGGAATGAGGAGTCTCCGGTGTGGGGAGACAAGCATGCTTATTCCCCATTTTAACAGGGAAAGGGTCAATGAAGGGTTAAAGGGTGGGGTGAAGAAGGGTAATAAATGGTATGGGGATAGCAGGGGTAGTTATTGTAGGGTAGTCTCCTTTAATGCAAGAAGTCTGGGGAACAAAACTGCTGAACTACAGGCTCTTTCAGTGGAGGGAAGGGTAGACATAGCATCCATCACAGAAACATGGGCCAGCAAATACCAGGACTGGGATCTGTTGATCCCAGGGTACACAATTTACAGGAGAGACAGAGACAATGGGAAAGGGGTGGGGTGGTGATATATGTGAAGGAAGGGGTGATGTGTGAGAGGGAGGAAGGGCAGGAGTGTAGGACAGAGGCCTTGTGGATGCAATTCAGAGACACAAGGACTAGAATTCTCAAGTTGGGAGTAGTATATAGTCCACCGTCTCAAGAGGAAGATCCTGACAGGGAGCTAGCAGGGCAAATCAGGAAAATGTGCAAAAGAGTAACACTGTGATAGTGGGAAACTTCAATCTTGTGGAGGAGGATTGGGGTACGATAGCCACCTTGAGTGCTAGGGAGCAGATTCTCCTGGATTCATTCCAGGACTGTTTCCTGGCACAGTTGGTCACTGAGTCGACTAGGTTTGGGAATATACTAGATCTAGTATTGACAACAGGGAGCCTGTTAGAGAGGTGATGGTAGAGAAGCTGCTGGCTGGGAGTGACCACCACTCGGTGTGGTTCTCAATTAGAATGAGTAGAGAGGTAGTGGGTACAGGGACCAAGGTGATTGACTTCAGACATGCTGGTTTTGGTATGATGAAGGAAATAGTAGAGGGTCACCTGAAAGGAATTCATCCTCAATGGGATGCAAACCAGAAATGGGAAAAAATCAGATTGGGGCTGGTGGAGGCCACTGAGACATGTGCCAAGGTAAAGAGCAAAAAGGGAAGGGCTAAGAGGCCAAGGGCCAGATATTCAAAATTTTGCCCTGGAGCTAAATTTGCACTGCCCGGTGTGCTAAATTAGCCCAGATCAAATAGCCCACCATATTCAAAAGGAACAGCCGATGTGTTAAACCTGCTGAATATAGGGAGTCGGGCAAACTGGTCTGGAAGTGCAGTGCTAAAATACCCCGGGAAATAAGACAGCACTGAATATAGCAACAGGGAAGAGCAAGCTGCAACAACAGCCCAATGGACACAGAAGTGGAGCATGTTGGAGCTGCAGGTGGAGGACAATGTATGTGATTACAAAGAGGTGTTCACACCACCTGCAGAAAACAAAGCAGGCCACACACTGCAGAATTGTGCTATCCTGATGTGAGGTTTGACCGGGGCTAAGCCGATTGCACAGTGCTAAGACATTAGCCCAGTACAAACAGGTTAGCCGGGGGCAAAAGTGTGCTATAGTCAAAGCACACATGCAAATGAGCCTAGTTAGGTAATCCATTGGCAATCAGTCACATTTGCATCTCATTATGTGCTGCTTAGCATACATGTACGTGTAGTTTGCCTGGTGCTACTGCATGGAGCACACAGCTCCACCTGTTGGTTGGAATGGAAGTACAGACTGGAAGCTACAGGATATGGGTGTAGGCAGGCACAAGCAGTGCGTACAAACCACCCATGCAACACTACAAGCAATATATATATATATATATATATATATATATATATATATAGTATATATATGTGTGTGTATATATACTGTATATATATATATATATATATACTGCCTGTGTCCATGATGAGACACAGCCCAGGTTCCCAACACCAACACAGGTACCCCACAGTGGCTGTGGGTGCAATAACAGTGGGGTGATGCAAGAATGCATAGGACAGGCATAAGGCAATCCTGGTTGGGGGGGTGGACGTAGGCAGCAGGTTAACTAGGATCTGCAGTATATCCATAATGTAGGGAACTGGGCAGACTGGGTAGGCCAAGCAGTTCTTTTCTGCTGTCACGGTCTCAGGTCCTATGCAGGTGTGCTACAGTCCCTGGTAGTCTAGTTGTCCCCCAACCCCCCAGCACGATCCCTGACTCCCATTCTGTGAATTAAATATGACATTCCAAGTGGTCCATCCACCCCCCCAGCATGATCGCCGACCCCAAATCACTTCATTCTCTGGTAGTCTAGTGACCCCTCACCCGGCAGTGTTGACCCCTGCCCCCCCACATTTCGCCTCAGTGCAGAGTGTAGTACAGTCTCTTTTCCTGGAATTGGAGCATTTTTTACCAGGATTACTCTATGCTGGGCACCTGCCATCAGTTTGTGTCCCAGGATGCAATGGGCCATTTCTATCTCAAGGGAGAGCTGGGCAGAAGATCTGTGGACTCCTGGAACAGTTGCTGTGCAAATGGGATCATCACCTGCCCTTCGATCCCCTGGGGTGAGCCAGAGATACAGATGTTGTTTCTCCTGTTATGGCTTTTGGCATCTTCTGCCCTGTTTTGGAGAAGCTGAACTGCCATGTGGAGTTGAACAATGGCCCGTTCTGTAACGTCCGTCCTATGGGCCATAGTTGTAAGTTGTTCTTCGATTGCATCTTGGTGTTTCTGTAGCTTACTGATATCTGTATGGAGGGCTTCGGTCGTGGAGCGTATTTTTTTTTCTAAAATCTTGCAGCTCAGTTAATAGTAGGGCCGATTTGCTTCTGTACGGTTTGCATAGTGGAGGTTCCTGTTTTGGCGTGCTTCAGCAGCTCCACTGTAAGGTCTGGGAGCCCTCACTGTCAGAGCCTCCTTCTGTAAATCTGTCTGCATCCATTGATTGTAGGGGAGAAAGTGATTTAGTACCTTTTCACTGTGGCATACAACAAATTCCCTGTTATTGTTTTATGCTTTTTATGGTGTTTGCTGTAATTTAGGATGTTTTACCTTGCTAGACCCAGATGGAGCTCAGCAGTTAAGCTGCTTCTCCAAGCATGACCGCACTGGAAGTCCCACTGAACATCAGACTTAAACAAAATATTGCTGCCTGGATTTATTTATTACATAGAAACATATAAACATAGACGCTGATGGCAGATAAGGACTGCAAGGCCCTTCCAGTCTGCACATACAATTTATTTACACTTATTGACCTCCGAAAAATAATTAGAATGGCTAGGTCAGACCCTCAGCATTTGATAAAGTCTGTGTATGCCTTCCAGGTTTTGAACATTGTATTGGTGTCTAATTTTGTTTGTAAGGCAGATCTCCTTGTCTTCATGTATTTATTAAGGCAAAGCACAGAGGGGGAAGACAGGGAACTGTTTCTGGAAAAGCAGAAGGAGGCGGGGAAAGCAGTCAGGAGTATAAAGGCACAAATAGAGGAAAAAAATAGCCCAGGCAATTAAAAAAGGAGGGAAGACCTTTTCAGGTCCATTAGTGAAAGAAAAAAGACCAGGGGTGGGATTGTGAGGTTAAAAAGGGAGGAAGGGAGGGTGCGTGTGGAGGGGGACCTAGAAAAAGCAAAAATCTTAAACAAACATTTTTGTTCAGTATTCCCAGAAGAAGGGGAAGGAGAAGGACCACTGTTGAGCGATAGGAGCACCAATGGGAGAGAAGTGGTCACCAGTCCATTTACAGAGGAAAGAGTCCTAAAGGAACTCAAGAATCTGAAAGTAGACAAAGCTATGGGGCCAGATGGGAAACATCCCAGAATATTAAAAGGACTTAGAGAGGTGCTGGCAGCACCACTAACAGCCCTATTCAACAAATCGACAGAGACAGGGGTGGTTCCAAGGGACTGGAGGAGGGCAAATGCAATTCCTCTCCACAAAAGTAGGAACAGGGAGGAGGCTTGCAACTACAGGCCAGTCAGCCTGACCTTGGTGGTGGAGAAATTAATGGAATCACTGCTCAAGAAAAGGATTGTGATGTTTCTTAAATCCAGTGGCGCACAGGATCCGAGGCAGCATGGATTCACAGCAGGAAGATCTTGTCAAACAAATCTGACAGTGTTCTTCGACTGGGTGACCAGAGAGATAGACCGGAGGGGGGGCGGTGGATGTGGCCTGCCTAGAGTTCAGTAAGGCCTTTGACACCATCCCACATAGGAGGTTGGTAAATAAGCTGGGCAGCCTGGGAGTGGGCCTCAAGGTATTAAACTGAGTCAGAAACTAGTTGAGTGACAGGACATAGAGGGTGGTGGTAAATGGCGATCCAGCTGAGGAGAGGGGGGTTACTAGCGGGGTGCCACCGGGATTGGTGCTGGGGCCAGTACTCTTAAGTAACATTGCAGAAGGCTGAAAGGGAAGGTATGCCTCTTTGCAGATGACACTAAGATTTGCAACAGGGTTGACACTCCGGGGGAGAGGGGGATGAGAAGGAATTTAAACATGCTGGAGGAGTGATCGAGAGTGTTGTAGCTAAAATTCAGTGCAAAGAAATAAAAAATTGTGCATTTGGGGCATGGAAATTCAAGGGAGGTGTACAAGGTAGGTGAGAGGTACTGAAGGCCACCAATCAAGAAAGGGCCCTGGGCGTAATCATATCTGATGACCTAAAGGTAACCAAACAATGTGAGAAGGCTATGGGGAGGGCCACTGGGATGTTAGGGTGCATAGGGAGAGGTATCATCAGCAGAAGAAAGGAGGTGGTTATGTCACCGTACAAATCACTAGTGGGACCTCATCTGGAGTACTGTGTCCAGTCTGGAGGCCACATCTCTGAAAAGACGTACTGTAGCAAAATAGAGGAAGTCCGGAGAAGGGCAAGAGAAATGGTACATGGACTGCACCAAAAGTCAAATGAGGAAAGACTAGATGACCTCAATGTGTATTCCCTGGAGGAGAGAGAGGGGACTATGATAGAAACATTCAAATACCTCAGGGGTATAAACAAGATACAGGAGGGTAGCATATTTCAGAAAAGAAGGCGTACAAGAACAAGGGGACATGATATGAGGCTGGGGGGTAGGCTCAGGGGCAACATGAGGAAGTATTATTTTTTCATAAAAAGAGTAGTGGATACTTGGAACAGCCTCCCTTCAGAGGTGGTGGGGTCAAAAATGGTAGAAGAATTCAATAATGCATGGAATAGACATAACAGTACCCTCACAATAGGGAAGAGAGGTAAGCAGCAGATCAACTAGGGTCTGCGGTATTGCACTACGTAGAGAAAATTGACAGACTAGGAAGGTCACACAGTCATTATCTGCTGTGAGCTTCTACGTTTCTATGTTTCTATGTTTCTATTACTGTCACATAATTTAGTGCAGCCACCCTGAGTATCTGGGCCAGATTTTGTTTCTGGAACTTCTCAGTAATGTAGGAAACCCTAATACTATGCCTCTGAATGTTTCTGAGGGTAGCGCAACCTGATGGATGTGATCAGCTATCTGATTGTGCTACCTGGGTGGATTTTGAGGTAATGGGCTATCCAATGTACAATGAAAATTAAAATAAATTAATAAAAATAGAAAAAAAGGTATTAAACTAATAAGGGCACATTTTATGAGGCCCACTGTTCTGGGAGCTGCTTATGCTGAGGGTAACAAAATGTGACAGATGCGATCAGCTATCAGATTTTTCTGTCTGGGGGATTTTGAGGGAATGGGGTACCCAATGTACAGTAAAACTGAAAAGATATTAAAACAAAGTTGAAATAAAGCTCGGGCAGTGATATAAGGACACATGCTTTGTTCTTCTGGTGTTCTGGGTGCTGCTTAGGCTGAGGGTAGCAAAATCTGACAGATTAGATCAGCTGTCAGCTTGTACTACCTGGGGGGTTTCAAGGGAATAGGGTACTCAATGTACAGTAGAACTAAAAAGTAATTAAAACAAAGTTGCAATAAAGCTTTTGCAGTGATGTAATGGCAGCTAGTATGTGGTTCCTGCGTTCTGGGTGCTGCTTAGTCTGAGGGTAGCAAAATCTCACAGTGGCAAATGGCTATCAGATTTTGCTTCCTGGGGGGATATTGAGGGAAATGGGTACCCAATGTATAATAAAACTGAAAAGTAATTAACACAAGGTTACAATAACGCTTGTGCAGTGATGTGAGGGCAGCTATTATGTAGATCCTGTGTTCTGGGTGGTGCTTAGTCGGAGGGTAGCAAAATCTGACATGATCACCTATCAGATTTTGCTACTGAACCTGGGGGGATTTTGAAGCAATGGGGTACCCAATATGCAGTAATACTGAAAAGTAATTAAACGAAAGGTGAAATAAAGCTTGTGCAATGATATAAGGCCTCCGCTTTGTGGTTCTGGCGTCCTCTATGATATTTAGTCTGAGGGTAGCAAAATCTGACAGATGCGAATAGCTATCAGATTCTGCTACCTAGGCATATTTTGAGGGAATGGGGTACCCAGTATATAGTAAAACTGACAAGTAATTAAAAGAAAGTTGAAATAGAGAATCTGCAGTGATATAGGTCCTCTTGCTTTGTGGTTCTGATGGTCTGGGTGATACTTAGTCTGAGGGTGGCAAAATGTGACAGATGTGAATAGCTGTCAGATTTTGCTACCTGGGGGTATTTTGAGGGAATGCGGTACCCAATATATAGTAAAACCGAAAAGTAATTAAAAGAAAGGTGAAATAAAGCTTGGGCAGTGATATAAGGGCTCCTGCTTTGTCTTCCTGGTGTTCTGGGTGATACTTAGACTGAGGGTAGCAAAATCTGACAGTCACGAGTAGCTGTCAGATTTTGCTACCTAGGGATATTTTGAGGGAATGGGGTACACAGTATACAGTAAAACTGAACAGTAATTAAAAGAAAGTTGAAATAAAGGTTGTGCAGTAATATGTGGACTCCTGCTTTGTCATTTTGGTGTTCTGGGCAGTACTTAGATTGAGAGTAGCAAAATCTGACAGATGCAAATAGCTGTCAGATTTTGTTACTATGGGGGATTTTGAGGGAATGGTGTACCCAATATACAGTAAAACTGAAAAATAATTAAAATAAAGTGGAACTAAGACATGTACAATGATGTTAGAGTAGCTCTTATGTGGTTCATGTGTTCTGGGTGCTGCATAGGCAGAAGGTAGCAAAATCTGACAGATGTGAATAGCTTTCAGATTTTGCTACCTAGGGGTATTTTGAGAGAATGGGGTACCCAATATACTGTAAAACTGAAAAGTAATTAAATACAAGTTAAAATAAAGGTTGTGCAGTGATATAAGGACTCCTGCTTTGTCATTCTGATGTTCTGGGTGATACTTAGCCTAAGGGTAACAAAATCTGACAGCTGCGAATAGCTGTCAGATTTTGCTACCTGGGGGGATTTTGCAGGAATGGAGTACCCCGTGTACAGTAAAACTGAAAAGTAATTAAAAGAAAGTTGAACTAAAGCTTGGGCAGTGATATAAGGCCTGTGGCTTTGTAGTTCTGGTGTCCTGTGTGATATTTAGTCTGAGGGTAGCAAAATCTGACAGTTGCAGATAGCTTTCAGATTTTGCTACCTGGGGAAATGTTGAGGAAATGGGGTACCCCTTGTACAGACAAACTGAAAAGTAATTAAAAGAAAGTTGAAATAAAGGTTGTGAAATGATATAAGGGTGCCTGCTTTATCATTCTGGTGTCCTGGGTGTTACTAAGACTGAGGGTAGACGAATCTGACAGATACGAATAGCTGTCAGATTTTGCTACCTAGGAATAGTTTGAGAGAATTGGGTGTCCAATATTCAGTAAAACTGAAAAGTAATTAAAAGACAGTTGAAATAACGGTTGTGCAATGATATTACGGCTCCTGCTGTGTCATTCTGGTGTCCTGGGTGATACTTAGACTGAAGGTAGCAAAATCTGACAGTCACAAATAGCTGTCAGATTTTGCTACCTAGGGATATTTTGAGGGAATCGAGTCCCCAATATACATTAAAACAAGTTGAAATAAGGCTTGTGTAGTGATATACCAAAGTTGTCCATGTTTTCAAGGCAGGTGACCCCCTCTCTCCTGACATTTAAAGGCCTATCTCCATCCTTTCCCACTTGAGCAAAATCCTGGGAAAGGCAGTCCATCATCAGCTCACTGAATACATCAATAATCACAACCTAATATGCCCGCAGCAACATGGCTTCAGAAAGCACCACAGCACATTTGCCTTGGCTCTTTTCACCAGCCATGTCCTCAGGAACATGGATGCTCGGAACACCATGAGAATCGTGTTTGTAGACCTGACGAAGGCCTTTGACTTGCTAGCCAGATGTTAACTGGAGCACATTTACTGCAGTCATATCCAAGAGTAGGGTCATTCTTGATGCCCTACAGGGGGCATGCCTCAGACAGCTAGTGTTGGAACCCACTCGGGAGGGAGCAATCTTGGACCTGGTACTTTCAAATGGGGATGGAGAGAGGATCATAGGTTTAGTAGTGGGAAGCCATCTGGGAACAAGCAACCACCACACAGTGTGATTCACGATAAACACAACCGTGGAGTCAAGCCATACAAAAGTGAGGGTACTGGACTTTAGAAGGGCTAACTTTGGCAAAATGGGGGCGTGCCTAAGGAATGAACTAGCAAATGGGCAGGAAGGAGGTGTGGAAGAACAATGGGGAAAATCAGAAGTGCCATCATAGAGGCAACAAGCCCTTGTGTGAAGCGAATAAAGGAAGCAAAACGGAGTAAAAAAACACTATGGTTCTCAAAAGAGGTGGCAAGGAAGATTAGGGAGAAAAAGACAGCATTCAGGAAGTATAAGGAATCACAGAAAGAGCAGGACAGAGAGAACGGTATCAGCTAAAGCAGAGGGAAGCAGGGAAGGCAGTCAGGATAGCAAAGGCCCAAACTGGGGCAATGATAGCCAGCTCAGTTAAGAAGGGGGATAAATCCTTTTTATAGATACATTAGGGAGTGAAGAAAGACCAAGGGAGGGATAGTGAAGCTTAATGGAGGGGAGGTGGGCAGAGAGCGACAGGGAAAAGGCAGAGATACTGAATAAATACTTGCGCTCAGTATTCACAAAAGAAGAAGAGGGGAAGGTACCTAAACCAAACAACAGAAGCATTTTGGACAGGGTGGGAGGGGGGTCAATACCAGTCCATTCAGAGAAGAAAGGGTCCTGAAAGAACTCTTAAAACTCAAGGTGAACAAAGCAATGGGACCCGATGGGATTCTCCCCAGAATTCTAAAATAACTAAGGGGAGATCTAGTGACACCACTGACTACCCTTTTTAACAAATCATGGGAGGATGGTGTGGTACCTGAGGACTGGAGGAAGGTAGACGTGATCCCCCTTCACAAAAGTGGGAGTAAGACAGTGGTAGGAAACTATAGACCTGTTAGCTTGACCTCAGTGGTAGGGAAAATGATGGAATCACTTCTGAAAGAAAGAATTGTCAAGTACCCAGAGACCAGTGGGATACAGGACCCAAAGCAGTGTGGATTCACAGTGGTAAGGTCATGTCAGATGAATCTAATAGATTTCTTTGACTGGGTGACCAAGGTAGTAGATCAGGAAGGGGCTGTGAATGTGGCCTACTTAGACTTTAGCAAGGCATTTGACACAGTACCACACAAAAGATTAATAAACAAGTTAGCCAGCCTGGGAGTGGGTCCCGTAGCCTGGGTAACAAATTGGCTGGACAACAGGATGCAAAGGGTAATAGTAAACGAAGCACACTCTGGAGAAAGAGGAGTTACTAGTGGGGTACCGCAGGGTTCAGTATTGGGACCAGTACTCTTTAATGTCTTTATAGGTGACATTGCGGAGGAGCTGGAAGGAAAAGTGTGCCTCTTTGCAGACAATGCAAAAATATGCCAAAATGTGATACACAAGGAGGGGGTGGAAAGGATGGGAAGGGATTTGGCAAGGTTGGACCAATGGCCAAGAGTAGGGCAGCTTAGTTTCAATGTAAAGAAGTGCAAAGTAATGCACCTGGGAAACAAAAACCTAGGGGAAGAGTACACAGTGGAGGGGGGTACTAACAACAACAAAAAATTGAAAGGGACCTGGGGGTACTCCTATCAGATGACCTTAAGGTAGGCAAGCAATGTGAGAAGGCAGTAAGGAGGGCTGGGGGGATTCTGAGATGCATAGGGAGAGGCGTCACCATTAGAAAGCAGGAGGTTGTTATTCCTCTGTACAGACAGTTGGTGAGACTCTATCTGGAGTACTGCGTGCAGTTCTGGAGAACAAATCTCCACAAGGACATAGACAGGATGGAGGCAGTCCTGAGGAGGGCAATCAAAATGATGCAGGGTCTGCAGCAGAAGCCATCCGAAGAGAGACTAAAAGAGCTAAATATGTATACCCTTGAGGAGAGGAGGGAGAGAGGGTACATGATAGAAACTTTCAAGTACCTCAAGGGAATCAACAAAGTCCAAGAAGGTAGCTTATTTCAGAAAAAGAGATTTACAAGAACAAGGGGGCACAATTTGAAGATAGAGGGGAGATGGCTCAGGGGCAAGTGAGGAAGTATTTTTTCACAGAGAGGGTGGTGGATGCATGGAACAGCCTTTCTGAGGAGGTAGTGGGATCAAAAACAGTGGGGGAATTCAGGAATGCATGGGACCGACATAAGGCAATTATAGTGGGGGGTAGGAGGAAGTAGGCTGCTGGTTCACTAGGATTTGCAGCTTATCCAGTAGGTAGGGAAATTGGCAGACTAGGTGGGCCAAGCAGTCCTTATCTGCTGTCAAAGTCTATGTTTCTATGTCAGACCACAGTCTTCTCCACACCGAACTGCTAAACCATAGTTGCTAAGCTGGTACCGCAACATGGTTCCAGAGTTATCTCTCGGGCAGATCCCAATCAGTGACCATAGGGGCAGCCACCTCCTCAGCCACGGCAGTATCCACTGGAGTTCCTCAGGGCTCTGTTCTGGGTCCCCTACTATTTTCTATCTTTATCAACTCCCTACCGGCATATAGGTTCTCATGTCAGGCCCTACTTTATGCTGATGACCTTGTACTATACCATAGCAAGAAGTTCCTAGCAAACATATCTACCACCCTTACCCTTAACTATGGGACAGCCCACAAATGGTTCCTGTCCAATACACTCCTAGTTAATGTGAAGAAAAAAAAAACTAAAGTTATGCTTCTGGGATCCAAACCCAGCCTCTTAAAACATGCTAGAACAGATTCCTCCCTCACACCCGATGGCCCCCCCCCTGCAGAATGGAGGTGGAGTGGCCCTTTATGTCAATGAAAATATCAAAGCTACAGAAATTCAGAATACACTTTAAGAAGCCAGAAGAACTGTGGATCACCTTGGAAACAGGAAACGGGACAGCCATATGAACTGGGGTTGTGTATAGGCCTCCAGATCAGGGGGACGACATAGACACGTTACTGTTAGAAGATATACAAAACATGACAGCTAAAGGTGAGGTTCTGATAATGGGAGACTTCAACACGTCAGATACAGATTGGTCAATACCAGCAGGGACATCTGCCAGAGCCAGACACATGGTGGATTCCCTGCAACGGGAGGGCCTCAAACAACTGGTACAACAACCCACAAGAGACAGGGCTACTCTATATCTAGTACTGACTAATAGGGAAAGGATCACAGATCTCCAGGTAGAAGGTCACCTGGGTGCCACTGACCTTCACATGGAATGGTTCAATTTGGCCACGAGAACAAAATCATCCACTCCAAGGCAAAATATGGGACTTCAGAGAAGCTGACTTTGATAAGATGGCCAACAGAGTTAAGCTAGCCCTGGCAAAAAGAAATACAGGTGAGGGGGTATAGGCAAAGTGGGCAAGCATTAAAGATGCAATACTTAAAGCAACATCCCAATGTGTTAGTGAGAAAAGGAAGAGCAAAAGAAGAAGGAAACCACTTTGGTTCTCAAACGCAGTAGCAGAAAAGGTCAGAGCCAAAAGGCTGGCCCTCAGGAAATAAAAGGGAACGCAGCAGGATGAAGATAGGGAGGCATATCAAACTTCTCTAAGGGAAGCATGGAAGGCAGTAAGGCAGACAAAGGCCCAAACAGAGGAAACACTAGCATGAACAGTAAAAGGAGGTGACAAGACTTTTTATAGATACAGCAAGTGAAAGGAGAAAGTCCAGAGGGGGGTATTGTGAAGATGAAAAGGGATAAGGGGCGTATGAGGAGGAGGACCATGTAAAAAGCATCTATCCTAAATAGATACTTCTGCTCAGTATTTACTGAAGAGAAGGCAGGGCAGGGCCCACAGCTCAGCACCATGGACACAGGAGGGAGGGAGGTGTGCACTAGCCCCTTCACAAAATAAAGGGTCCTACAAGAGCTCAATAAGCTCAGGGTGGACAAGGCAATGGAACCTGATGGCATACATCCCAGGGTACTAAAGGAGCTAAGGGTGGAACTAGCAAAGCCATTATCAGAACTGTTTGGTGAGTCTCTGAGCACAGGAGAGGTCCCAGAAGACTGGAGAA
Source organism: Neoceratodus forsteri (assembly GCA_016271365.2). Lineage (NCBI taxonomy): Eukaryota > Metazoa > Chordata > Ceratodontiformes > Ceratodontidae > Neoceratodus > Neoceratodus forsteri. The sequence goes on from CM028133.1 coordinate 786,508,047, forward strand.
GGGCTCATGTGATCCCACTCCACAAGAGTGGTAGCAGGGAGGAGGCAGGGAACTACAGACCAGTCAGTCTTACCTCAGTAGTGGGCAAGATTATGGAGACACTCCTTAAGGAAAGGATAGTGCAACACCTGGAATCCATAGGAGCACAGAATCCAAGACAGCATGGGTTTACAAAAGGAAGGCCCTGTCAAACTAATCTCATAGATTTCTTTGACTGGGTAACCAGAGTGGTGGACCAAGTGGGAGCAGTTGATGTTGACTACCTTGACTTCAGCAATGCTCTCGATACTGTTCCACGTAGAAGATTGATTAAGAAGCTGGGTAGGCTCCGGGTGGGTCAGACGTTGGTCAGCTGGGTGGCAAACTGGTTGACAGGCAGAAAACAGAGAGTGGTGGTAAACGGTATACAGTCAGAAGAGATGCAAGTCACAAGTGGGCTACCTCAGGAGCCAGTCCTCTTCAATATCTTCATTAGTGACATTGCAGATGGACTGGAGGGTAAGGTTTGTCTGTTTGCAGATGACACCAAGATCTGCAACAGAGTAGATGATCCAGATGGGGTGGGCAGAATGAGAAGAGATCTGGATAAACTAGCAAAATGGTCGGAAGAGTGGCAACTGGGGTTTAACGAAAAGAAGTGCAAGATACATAGAAACATAGAGGTTGACAGCAGATAAGGACCTCAAGGCCCATCCAGTCTGCCCATTTCTTTTTCTACCTTATAAATGTGCCATCGGCCTTTGCTCTGTCAGTGGTCTATCTATTCATACTCATCTGTATTGCACCCTTATGCCTATCTCATGCCTGTTTGAAGCCCTGCACTGTATTTATAGCCACCACTTCCTGAGGTAGGCCATTCCATGCATCCACCACTCTTTCTGTGAAAAAGAATTTTCTCACATTCCCCCTTAATCGGCCTCCCTCTAATCTCATGCCGTGTCCTCTTGTCCTGCTATTTTTCTTATATTTAAACATTAGACTCTTTCACCTTGTTAATCCCCTTAAGGTGTTTGAATGTTTCGATCATATCACCTCTTTCCCTCCTTTGCTCAAGGGTATACATATTAAGCTCCGTTAATCTGTCCTCATATGTCTTCTGATGCAGACCCTGCACCATTTTGGTTGCCCTTCTCTGGACTGCCTCAGTTTGGTTAATGTCCTTGTGAAGGTGTGGCCTCCAGTACTGCACACAGTACTTCAGATGGGGCCTAACCAGTGTCTTGTAAAGAGGGATTATTACCTCCCTCTTACAACTTGTGATACCCCTACTAATACACCCTAACATCCCCCTAACCTTACCTACTGCTTTAGAGGTCTGCTTGGATGATTTCAGGTCATCGGTGATGATGATGCCCAAATCTCTTTCTTCCTTTGTGACTGCCAGCAACTCCCCAGGTTGTCATGCCCAGCACTAGAGTGAGGGGAGAGACCAGAGAGCAGTCTCTGCATCTTCCACCTGGACATAGCCTTAAAATAAAATGAAGGGCTAGGGACAGATTCTGACTGGGAGCAATGAGGCACACCTTGCTTACCGTGATCTGGATGAAGAAATAGGGAGGTATATGCAGACAGGTCAGAGAACTGAGAATTAAAGGCATTAGCAATTGTGAGCAGCTTGTTACAATTTGTACCACCTTTAGTCATGTCTGAGACATCCCTTTTAGAGGATCCACTAACTATGTTTTTCATATTTTGCCAAAAATTCTGAGGTCTCTGGCTGTGGATAGCAAGGCAGATTTTCAGAAATTACTCTTTGCTGACCTAATAGCTTTTTGCACACATTTCTGTGATGTCTGTATTCCTGATAAATAGATAAGTTATCCCCAGACTTCATAAGGGTGAGTAGGCTACCGTGGAGCCATTTTGTAACAGTATCTCTTACTCGCCTTTTTATAAGAGGGGCGTGCTTATCTTGCAGGGTAGTAAAGATGGCAAGAAAATTGCTTAGGGCAGTGAAAGTGTCAGGAGATTCCAGTACTGGGGACCAATCTGTGTGTCCCAGATCTGCATGGAAGGATTCCAAGTTAAATTTGGAGAAATCGCTCATAAGGAGGATTTTATGTGGAATCATTGGTGGGGAGACCTGTTTGCTTTATTTATGTTATCAGTGATTCAGTTATTAAAAGACAGGCCCTCCATAATTACAACGCCTAAGTCTTTTTCCTCTGTGGATTTTTTAAATATGTGGTCATTAAGCATATAGTTGTACTTGGGGATATTATTACCAAAATGAATTACACAACACTTCTTTATGTTAGACATATCTCATTTTTTTTGTCCAATTACATACTTTGTCTAAACCGCACTGAAGTGAGGTAATTTCGCTTGGTGTACTGCAAGGGCCACCAATCTTGCAGTCGTCTGCATATTTGATAATCCAGCAGTCCGAATTTGGTGTTAAATCAGCAATAAAAATTAGAAAAATAAGAGGGGACAATTCATAGCCTTGAGGGACTCCACTAGTTACTGATATCCAGTCGGACAAGTGACCATTGAGAGTTACTCGCTGGAGGTGCTCATTTAAACAGTTTGAAATCCAAATGATGTAACAAGAATGAATATTTGTTGCCAATAATTTGTTTATGAGGGCCCAATGAGGAATGGAGTCTAAGGTTTTTCTAAAATCTAAATAAAATACATCACAGGAGATTTTTTTGTCAATGCTTTTACTTATTGTTTCATAAAAGCTAATTAGATTAGTAGTGCATGAACGTCTGATTGTATGGTGTATGGTGTTTGGTGATCGGAGGGTAGGGAGTGTCACTAGACATCAGGGACAATCCGTATTTTATGGGTGTGGGTGTTTGGAGGGCAGGGGATGCCATTAGACACCAGGGAATATCTGTACCACTACAGGGATGGGTGACTGGAGGGCAAGGGGTGCCACTGGGGCATCCACTGTTTACATGGGCCGGGGTCCAGAGGGTCTGCTGCCCTCCACCAGGACCTTAAGCCTCATTAAGTTGGGGTTTGCAAAGGCAGTAATATGTGCCTCTTTGGGTGGCACACCACCTGTGCAAACCTCTGAATTTGCTGCTGCACCTATATGCAGGGGTGGACCCCCTCATTTACATGGGCACAGCAGTAAATTAGTGCTCAGATGCTAACAGGCTTTGCCCCCACCCACAAGTCGGGTGCAAAACCCAATTAGTGCAGGCAAGCACCCCTTAGTGTCTGGGCTAAGTTTTGAATATCTGGAACCTGATATCACAAGTGGAGGATTTCAAAATCACACATACCCCAATCATGCAAAGTGTCACCAAATCACCATGAAAACATTGATGGAGGAGGTGGAAGATTATGATTTAAGAGCAGAAAAAATCTGATCTCTAAGGGGCAAAGAGTATGTTTTCAAGCAATTGATTCTATAGATAAAGAACATAATATCCTGAAATTCGATTTTTTTCAGGAATGTTATGAGATTTGAATTCTGCTGTTCCCAACTGAAATATTTTTCCATGATACTGAAAAATGTTGATGCTTCCTAAAAAGGATCCATATAGGCATTCCCCAAGGTTCAATATTAGGGCCTCTTTTGTTTAGACTTTTTATCAATTAACTTCCTCAAGTTTGTATACATACTAATATTTTATTACATGCAGATGATGTGGTAAAGTACACTATGCATAAGTCAGTGCCTGTATTGTCTCATTACCTTCAGTGAGACTTTAGCTAGTTGCAGAAATGTTTTTTGAATAATAGACTTCTAATAAATGTTACAAAAGCAAATGTATGGTCTTCACCAGCAATAAAAAATTGGGTAAACAAAAAATACCTCTGGATTTATTTCCTTAGACAAGACACCCATTGAAATGGTAATTACCTTTAAATATCTAGGCTTGATTCTTGATACTGCACTGTCTTTTTCAGATCGTATCACTCTGATTAAAACCACTAATATTTGCCAGGACTTATTATTACACAATAGAATTATTTTATATGTGAAACAATAAAAATTAGCAGTTCAGAGTCTTATTATCAAGTCTACTAATTGGCTATGGGATACTGGTCTATTTAGCTACCTCAGGCAATGTCCTGTAATAGATCACAGGCCTGTACAATAAGGCCTGTCATTTTGCTGGATGCAATTACACGGTGTGCTGTCAGTGCAGTGAACCCCCTACATTGATGGCAATGTGGGGGCTGCAACCCGATCGACAGTGATTCCATCAATCAAGATTTTACAGCGTCTGTCATCTTGCCACCCAAGAGGTTTCGTACTGTTTTCCCCCATCACCTCTGACCTGGAGGTGATATTATTTATCGGTGGGTGCAGGGGTTGAAGCCCCCACATTGGGGGGTGCAGGGCAAAGTCCCCCTGCACACAACCAGGATTTCCCCCAGTGCTTTGCCGCAATTGTGATTGGGTGGCAGGATTGCCGGGCGACATGGTCACCATCAGCATTCTGTTGTCACTGTGGTGTTGATCGACGTGTTTGATGTCGAACTGACTTGGTGGAACTCAAATATACATACCACCACTGTGATCTATACTCACAACTTGAGAGGTTAACATTTGAGCAGAATTACCATTTTAGTTGACATGCTTGATGCTGTAAATAACTATTATAGCAGCAGGCCTTATCAATTGAAAAATCTTGTCCTCCCCTTTAAGAGGACAGCCTAGGAACATAAAACTGTTACTTTTATTGCAGCCAAGCTTCAGAACTCTGCTTCTACCAAAGTCTTTCTTGGATGTAGGACTCTAAAAAATTGTTAGTCTAATGAAACTACATTTTGCTAACCTAACTGTGATTGTTTTAACTAAACTTGTAATGGTCCACTATTACTCTGATGGCTGTACTCCATCCCTCTGTAATGTAATACTGTATCAGGTTTACTATATGGAAGATTATGTATTGTACATATACTATATGCTGTGAGTCTAGGACCCTCTTAAAAATGGCCACTTGCATATGGGTCTACCCTGTTAACAAACCTAAGTTTCTATTCTTGTGTGCCTCAGCTATTTCAGTGCAACTGATTGATTTATTGAATTGTTCACTGGTCTCTGGTAGTTTTTCTCCTGCATGGAAGTGGGCTATTGTCATACCCCTACATATGGGAGGTGCCCTGGGTATTCCTAACAATTATTGCCTAATCACTGTACTGCCTGTGCTTGGTAACATTTTTGAAAGATTAGCGTGTACCCAAATCACTGCCTACTATGACAAGATGAACTTCACCCCTTTTCTATCAGGTTGCCACACAAACCATTCTATATCCCCTTCCTTCCTAAGAACCACTGAATACATTTGTTGCAGGTACATGGGTATAAAGATAACACTGGACACAGTAATTGGGTACAAAACACCCACGGTATGTTTTATTTTATACAAAAATAGAAAAAATAAATAGAAATAAAATAGTTCAAACAATGCAAGAAAATTCAAGACCATTTCACCTTACATCATGTATCTCAAAATGATTCATCAACTTTCCTGTTGTTAGAGATAAAATTCCTGCTCAGGCACAGGTCCTTCTGCTTACCTTCCTTCAGGTAAGTGAGACTGGTTATCTAGCTAATCTGACTCTTGGTGTTTGAGGAGGGCTTATATAGCCCTCATACGTATGGGAATGTCCCTCCCATAACATCCAATTAGTTCCAGAATGGTCCCTAATAGGGAAACTCCTCCTCTACTACATAATGAGGTTTTACTTATGGGAAGTCCCTGTATAGGAAATCCCCTTTTCTGAGGTCTTGCTAACAGGTCAGCACCTTATTTTTTTATATATGCAAACAGTGAAAACATTTATTTCATTAATGCATGTGCTGTATTGTTATAGTTTATGGACACTCGCCCTTTAATTTATATCTCAGGGCTCTACGCATAATGGAGCTCATTTAGAGACCTGCAGCATCTCTTTATTCTTTAATTTGTTTAATTTCTTTATTGTGCTTAGCTTATCTTGCAGCCCTCTTCTTATTCTGAGGGCTAGTTCAAACTGTATAGCATTTCCACATACATAGGGATGTTCCTGTCCCTTTAAATCATTTGTTTTCTATGTTGTAGCAGAGCGGCAGACTGCTAGACAATTATTGTCTAGCTGCTCTGCTTTGGGGCTCTGTATGAATTTGGTAAGCCTGCCTCTCTAGCAGCCTAGACTAGCTGTACTCATGCTACGGACTCCTCCACAGCTAGCTGGCACCATTCTACAGCATATTTTATACAAAGCCAGCAGCCAGGAGTCCTAATAATACAGGGGCATCAGTAATTATTTACATAAATACTAAGTGGCAGCAAAAGTAAAAGAAAGGTTTGCCGCTCAGTTCAAACAGTTCCTGCTTTGTTGCAGGATTTCTTTGGCATAACATTCTACATAACAACGAAGTGGCAGCAAAATGATTCAAACAACATATACATAATGCTGCTTTGTTTGTGTCCATAATCCATCTATCAGAATGGACGTTATTTTGTATTTAACTACCGTTTTAAACATTTCTAAACATTCCTGCACCATATACATAAAATGGCATAAGCATTAACCTAAAGGGACACATTCATGCCCAGTGGGTATCAAAGTCTGAAAGCCCATGAAAAGCTATTTCAAATGAGGTATTAAGCTCCTCTGTAGCTGGAAGCACCCCAGAGATACAGATGATTAAGACTGTTCAGTATTAATACTATATTGCAGCCATTTTTAGAACATTGTGATGTCACTGAGGAACAAGCTGTGCCTAACTGCACTGACTTAAGCACAGCTTGTTCGTCACTGACATCACAAGATTCTAAAAATGGCTGTAATATAGTATTAATACCGAACAGACTCAGTCATCTGTATCTCTGGGGTGCTTCCAGCTACAGATGAGCCCAATACCTCATTTGAAAGAGCTTGTCCTGGGCTTTCAGACAGTAATGCCCACTGGGCATGAATGTGTCCCTTTAATTAAGCACTGCAACACTTTAAACTCATAATATGGCACAAAATGCACTCTGTGCACTTTATTCTTATGCATTTTATTCAACCAGCACCTTATTTCATTCCTGCCAGCTAGCTTTAGCCTGGTGCATGATTTTGGGGAGTTCTTGGTGAGGGATGGATATATAGAAACTATAAATAAAAGTAGTAGAAAAAAAGTTTTAATGAGAGATAGGAAAAACTGACATAGGTGACCAACCTACACCAGGGTCAGAAAAAGGTAAAGTATAGTATAAGAAGAGATTGTTGTGCAACAGATTTCAGCACGAAAAAGAAGATTATAGAATCCGACTGGCAGAACACAATTCTGCCACAACATTGCTACTAGTATGCACTCCAGTCTGGGCTCTGGTGCTGTTCTTATTAATTTTGCAGAAGTGTGTGACACTGTAAACCACTCTATATTATTAGTTAGAGTCTTTTAGCACCACTGGTAACACTCTTAGTTGGCTCATGTCTTGTTTAACTGATTGCTCACAGGCTATAAAGATTGACCAGGCAATCTCCTCCACACTTCCTGTTGTTAGGGGTGTTCCTCATGTGTCAGTACTTGGGCTTCTCCTTTTCTTAGTTTTTGTGACTGATCTTCCCTCCTGTGTTAGCACCTGTAATATACTGATTATGCTGATGATACTGTCCTGTCTACTGCTGGTCCTAGAGGCTACAGAAACAGGTTGAGAATTAACTTGGCACATTCTGGCCGACCTGAGTCTGATTCACACAACCTCCCCTTACAAATTGTGTGACCCTGAGAAAGTCAGTTAACAGCTCCAGTGCCCCTAGGTTGCCCCTGTAGAGTAAGTAAGTAAACTTTAATTTCTTAAACGCCCAATCCCGGAGGCTCTGGGCGCTTTACAAGAAAAAAGGTATAAAACATAAATCATACATTTACAACGGTCGGGCAGAATTAATAAAATACAATAAAACAAGTTAATAAATACAAACAATAAAACTAAACTGGGCTATCAGTACATTTCAAATGCTTTGTTTGAACAGATGTGCTTCCATCCCCCTCTTAAAAGCCTCCACCAACAGGGCCAATAAACAGAACATGAGCCCAGTGGACCTTAACCAGTTACCAAATAATAACAAAATGTTCAGCTGTTGTTTATTTATTTATTTATTTAAAAGTTCCACCAGGAGGGCACACTGAGCAGAGTACTGCTCAATTCCAAGTGCGTCCTGGTGGAGGGGGACATAGGAGAAAAATAAGCAATGGACAAATAGGTACAGGGTACAATAGTGCAGCAATGATCATACAGAAAAATTTGCAAGGTACAGAGAGAGTACAATATTGCAACAATGAACAAGCAGAGATCAGTATTAAGTACAGTAACAGATTAAATAAAATTTAACAACTTTGGATACAGCATCATTGTGAGAACGTAACAACAAAGTCAAGTTCAAGTGCCAGGTCAAGGATAGTGTAACTAGGCCAAGAGTGTTAGGTGGCAGCTACATCCTAGCCACATGAACAGATTGAGGAGAAATGCACATTGATGAGGGAGCTTAGACGCTGGGGAGTAGGCATGAGCCGGATGGCTGCAGGGAGGGAGTTCCATAATTTAGGCATGTGATGGCGGAATGCCAGTTGACCAACCGAGGAGGACATACACAGTATGGCCAGAAGGTGAGTATCTGAATTTCTGAGGGAATACACAGGGGGGAGTGTGTGCTGCAAAAACAGAGGAGAGATATGGAGGCAAGGACTGGGACCAGTACTTGGCCATTAGCTTGATGCAGTGGGACTGACGGTGGTCATGCAGTGACTGAAGAGTGAGAGTCCGATAGAGCTCACAGTAGTGAGTGGGGGGTGGGCAATCAAGGGCGAACTGGCAGAAAGAGTGAAAAAGGGGATCCAGTCTGGCTAGGGTGGACTTGAGAGCAGCACTGTATACTATATTTCCGTAGTCGAATATAAGAAGAATAATTTTCTGTACTAGTTCGCAGCGGGCTGGCAGTGGGATGTTTCGACAGCTGCAGTACAGGGTACCCAGTTTCGGGTGGAGCTTCTTGTGGATGGCATTGACATGTACGGAAAAGTCAAGGTGCTGGTCAAGCCAGACTCCAAGATATCTAAAGGAGAAGCAAGCCTCCAGAGTGGTCCCATCCAAGGTGTGGAAGGAGGGTGTAGGGGGGAGCCGCAAGAGTCTCTGCCTCATGCCAAAGGTCATTGAGACGGTCTTCTTGGCATTGAGGAAAAGCTGGTTTGCATGAAACCAGAGCTGGACATCATTGAAGTCCTGCTGCAACCTGGTCGCTACGACAGCAGCTGAAGGGCCTGATGCATACAGAACTGTGTCATCTGCTTACATGTGTATGAATGTATGTGGGCAGGCAGTGGGCAGATCATTAAGGAAGATGGAGAATAGAAGCGGTCCTAGGACCGAGACTTGGGGACTCCGGTGGTAACTGGAAGGGAGGAAGAGGAGGAGTCTCCTATTCTCACAGACTGGGATTGGCCTACCAGGTAGGAGTGGAACCAGCTGGTGGCCATGGCAGAGAGCCCTTTATAGGAGAGCTTGTCTAGGAGGAGAGCATGGGAGACTGTGTTGAATGCCTTATCCAGATCATCAAAAATAGTGGAGGTAATGTGACCTTTGTCCATGCCATCCAGAATGGAGTCAGTGAGGTGTAGGAGAGAAGTGGCAATGGAGTGGGCCTTTCGAAATCCAGACCGGTAGGGGGAGAAGAAGGAGGATGAGTTAAGAATAGAGAAAGGTTGGGAGAGGACTAGGTGCTCCTGAAGCTTTGCCAGAATAGGGAGGAGGGAAATAGGATGATAGTTTCTGGGGGCTGAGGGGTCCCCACCCTCAGGGAGTGGGATAATAGTGGCGTGTTTCCATTCCAACAGGATTGATGTTAGGAAGAAAGAGAGATTGAAAAGACTAGCCAGGGGGCAGTGATGGCAGGAGCTGCCAGGTGGAGCATCTTGGAGTCCAGCCCAGAAGGGCATTTGCCTTTAATTGGGTTTAGGGAGATCAAGGCAGTGTAAACTTCCAAAGGGGTGACCTGACGGGCAGATGTGTAACTTGTAAAAAAAGTTAAATTTCAAAGCTACTGCAAGGGGGTCTGTTACGGCAGCACTGCCTAAATTTAACACAGGGGTAGGGGGCTGGGAGGGAGGCGAGAAGAGGGATTTGACCACCCTTCAGAATTTTGACAGCTGTTTTAGATTGGACTGTTGTGAAGCTTTGAAGTGCTTAGCTTTCACCTGTCTGATTTGCCTAGTGTAAGTGTTACGTAGGGAGCGATACATTGCACGAAATGCAGAGGAGCTGGAGGATTTGAAGGCCTTCCAGGCCTGGTCTCTGGCTCTGATTAGGGACATGATGTCAACAGAGATCCAAGGCAGGTGAGTGCTCTTCACGTGAGTCCATCTAAGAGGGGCATGGTAATACCACACTGCTAAGAACTTGAGCTTGAAATTCTCCACTGCGGAGTCAACTGATGTTGCTCAGGGGATAAAGGACCAGTCTGTGTCTGCTAGGTCACTTAGGAGCGAGGCAAGGTCCAGGGATTTATGTGACCTTGTGAGAATGGTTCTGGGAGGGGGGCAGCTTTAGGCCTGAATATTTTCTGAATCATGTATATCATATGGTGGTCGCTTAATGAGTCAGGCAAAAGGCCTACAACAATTATTCAATGCTGATGAGAGGTAAGGGACTAGTCTAGGAGAGAGTGATTATTCAATTTTGAGCAGCTGTCTGGTTGCGAATCCTGGAGGTGGCACTGGAAAGCCAGTTTAAATTGAAATCCCCCTGGATATGTAGCTCACCCCCTATAGCACAGGATTTCAAGGAGGCCAGATGGGTCATGATAGCCGGAGTTGGGGAGTCAAGGGCGCAGTACAAACCAGCTATGAATACGGGGGTAATGTGAGAGAGGGAGAGTTTGATCAGCAAGGCATCGATGGACTGTGAGGGTGAAGGTATGGTGACTTGGGTGAACTGGGTGGAGGTGGATATATACCTAGCAACGCCACCACCCCTTTTGTTACCTGGTCAGTCGTGGTGGATCACAATGTAGCCTGGGATAGTGATTTCGGAGTCCTTGTTATGGGGCTTTAGCCAGGTTTCTGAAATAATCAGGATGTCAGGCTTTAGGGAGGTAACAGTTGGCTGCAGCATGGTTATTTTATACAGAAGGCTGCAGATGTTTAGGTGCATCAATTTTAGGCCTCGTGGAAGTAAAAGAGGGGTGGTGTTTGGCTCAGGATTAGGCATGACATCCCCTGAAAGTAGGAGCAGAAGTGTCACTAGAAATTTGGTAAGTGGCACGGACTCCTGAGGCTTTAGGATTGAGGGCAGATGCTGATGGCCTTTCACAGGGAAGTGCCGGGTGGTGGACTTTAGGGCTATGTGTCCAGCGTGAAATGAGGGTGGGATGACTGATAGGCAGGGCCACTGGAAAATTGCGGGTGCAATTTTTCTGCAATTTCCTCAATTTTCACCCTTCTCCGCACAAAATCCGCAATTTCTTGCAATTTCTTACATTTATGGAATTTTTGACTGAAATTGTATACAAATATTTAAATTCTAAAGGAAATCTACTCAGATATGGTACACAGACTTGGATTTGACCAAAACAGTGCAGTGTGAAGTGAGAAGGGTTCAAATGTGACTCTGCTTTCATGTGATTCACTTCCCTGCTTTGGTTTCAGAATCCTCTGGTCATGCATATGTAGACTTGAACACTTAAAATCTGTGTTAAAGGAGACTATCAGAGAATTTTTTGCTGACACAGAGACAAACAATACTTGTGAGAAGAGGTGCAAAGTGCCCCATTCACCTAAATGAAGCCTTGACCACAGTGCTTGTTTTTGAATGGTAGGGTAGATTTTCCCTGTATAAATACTTTCAATCTGAAAGGATTTTGATTCAAATGTGTCAAGAGTTTGGATGGCCCTGCTGATTATAAACTTGAATGTTGGGGGTTGGTTACAATGATTCCTTACATGTCAGTCTGCCACAACTGTATACTCGCATACAAAGCCTACAAAAAGCAAACATTTCTGAAAACATGCTGAACAGGTTAAGTATAGTTAAACAGTTACTTTCAAATAGACAAAATAACTGCAACCCAAGTAAAATCACAGCAAACCGTGTAGAACAAAAGTACAATGTATTAAAAACTATTGTATGATGTAATGAAAAGCTAGTGGTATGATTTGATACTTTTATCATGTGATTTTAAAATGTACTTACAGTGCTGATTAAGAACAGTAATCATTTTAACAAAACTATTTTTCTTACTAGACCTTTATTAGGCACCCTGGTTATCTGTTTATTTTTTTATTGCACCAAAGCAAGTAGTTTAAACAGGCTTCATTATTTAACATCTAGAAACTGGCAAAATATGTTGTTTCAGGATGTATTCAGTACAGACTAACTGTAAATTACTGAATAAAATCTAGTTAGCGCTGCATGACTTGGGTGTCTTGATTTTTAGAAGATATACTACATAATGATTAGTTTACAGTGCATTTCAAAAACACACATCTTTCTTCATATTAAAAGCATTTACAAGTGACAATACATTTATCTAACAATTCATGTGATCAATATATACTGAAGCAAACAAAATATTTATTAGGGGGCAGTGGGGATGTATAGTGAACCCCGCAATTTTCCCTCAATTTTTGCAAGAAAATCCCCGCATTTTTGGGTAAAATTTTCCGCAATTTTCCAGTGGCCCTGCTGATGGGCCAAACAGCCCTTTGAGTAGTTGTGGAGCATGGTGTGGCACAGTGGAAGAGGTATTAGAGCTAGATGTCCAGGCTGGCATGAAGCAAAGTGCCAACCTTCCTTCCTTCTGCATGGGGTCGGAGGACGGAGGGAGTGTAGCTAAAGGTAGCAGGGAAGAAAGTAGAGCCAGATAGAGATGTAGCATGGTGTTAGTGGGAGGGATAACCTGTTAGTTAGGAACTTCGTGAGTAGCAACCTCTAGTAGGGAAAGAAGACAAGCTACTAATGAGAAAGTCGACTGATTGGTTTTTGCTGACACATGACCTCCTTTACATGAGGACATGATCAGCAAGGGTGGTGGTGGGGACAGTGGGGTAGCCAATGCAAAGCATTGGCGTGGCAATCCAGCTCCAAAGAAAACATCCATCCACAGCTCAGGATGCTGGTCCTGGAACACTGAAATTACCTTGCTTGTTGCTTCGGGTAAGGGTTGTTTCGTGGAGGGCCCTCACGACCACCAGTTGGGCCAGGGAGCTGTGAAGACAAGAATTCCTGAGGTGAGCAAGATAAGCGAGGTAATGGGGGCAGGGCTAAAGCAGGGGGAGGTATCCAATGTACTAATTCGAATTGACTAAATTTTATACATAACTTCAGTTTCAAATTGATTAAATTCATTGCATAACTTCAGATTGGCAAGAAGAAATTAATTGATTATGAGCCAGCGTAGATCCTTAAATAAAGTTAAACAGATTAATGAGCAGAACTTATAGAGGCTTTACTAATATACTGCACTTGTGTATCTCAAATCATCTTGTGTTAAATGAAAAGAAAACTGAAATAAAGAACCTTACTGCAGATAAGGACCACTTGGACCATCCAGTCTGCCCATTTCTCCCTGCCTCACTAGTACTGCAGACCATGCCCATTGTACAGCTCTTTCTCCCTCCCCCCTTCCATTCCACTATGATTCCCTTGTGCCTATCCCATGCATTCTTGAACCCCACCACTGTTTTTCCCCCACCGCCTCCGCTGGAAGGCTGTTCCAGGAATCCATTACTCTTTCTCTGAAGAAGTTCTCCTCACAACTCTCCTCAATCAACCAACCTTCAGCTTCATAGCTTGAGCACCTATTCCTCTGAAAAATACTCCCCTCCTGTACCTTATTTACTCCCGTGAGGTATTTAAAGGTCTCTATCATATCTCCTCTCTCCCTCCTCTGTTCCAGGGTATACATATTGAGGTGCTTTAGTCTCTCCTCATAGAGCTTTTGATGCAGACCCTGCACCATTTTAGTTACCCTCCTCTGGACCTCTGTCACTCTATGTCCTTCCAGAGATGTGGGGCAGGATTTACGAGACGTTATTTTCTAAGTTCCACCGCACAACTGCTGTTGCAAACTGGAATTGCCCTCAGCTGCGTCGGTAGCGATTCACAGCTGCAGCAGTTGCGGAGGGTGTTATGGCTGCTTCCACCAGCCATAGCCCATTCCTGCTACTGCGGCCATCACCCCAGTGACATCACCCGCAAGCGTCCGTAACCCATGAAGCTGGTCGTAACCCAGCTCCACCTTCATGAATAACCACCGCTGCAGGTAACCTGCAGCTCCGCAAATGGCAACCCAGTTGCGCAGCAGTTTACCCACAGCTGTGGGTCTTTTGAGAGCTTCGTGAATCCTGCCCATGGTCTCCAGAACTGGACACATTTAGAATAATGGACAGGGAGCTGTGAACAACAAGGGTGTGTTTCCATCATGGGGGTTGATGACATCTTAAACCTCGAGAGCAAAGCTTGAGAGGTCCCTATGATGTCATGAACCCCCGAGATGGAAACAGCCTTGTTGTGTGCAGTTCCCTATCTGTTATTTTATATAGTATATGGCTCCCCCAAACTGTGCCAGTTTAATTTTGCGAGGATTTGTCGGTTTCTGTAGCTTGTCCTGACACTGTTGTTTACTCTCGGTCCTCACTGCAGTCCCGCTCTGCTGCTGACCCCAAAGGTACCAGTTCTCGCTGTTGTCCAGCTTAGTTTTGTTCCCCAGGACCACTGATTTATAAAAAAAAAAATACTGTTGAAAATTTGATAGTTTGGAAGCACGACGACGACTATGGCAGTCCATGTCCAAACTATCTGAGAAGCTCGTGCCCAACTGCTTGCTTAGCAGTGCCACCATGTTTTACTGTATTTTTTGTGAAGCACAATGTTTCAGCCAATCAGGAAACAGTTGAAGGTTAAGAAGTTGTTGTACTATCGTTGTGATGTCAGAACGATAGTACAATAGCTTTTTTGACCTTTGAACTGTCCTACAACAGGATTTGGACAACCATCGTTTTCCATCCACAATAAACCCTGACCATATACTATTTAAGCAATAATGCCCGACAGGGTGTGTGTCATGCTGGGATAACATCACACCTCAGGTGGTTGGGCACAAGGCCGCAGGCTGAGTGCATCCAATAACTGAAGCGTGACGTTATCCCAAACGACACACACCCTGGAGGGTATTATTGCTATTATACAATGGCTTGTTGTTATACAGAATAAAAAAAATCATTTTAAAGATGTTTTTGTGTGGAAAAATATTTTGGTTTTTTAAAAGAAGATGAAACAATGAAGCACATCAAGCAGCACATAATCAAGCAAAAGCTCATCTACAGGTTCACAGTGAGGCTGAGACTTGACCCATGATGTTGTACTGGGATAACATCACGGGTCCAGCCTAAGACTGACCAATCAGAGTCCAGGATTTTTTCTTGCCATTGTATAATAATATAATAATCATTGCTGCAACATTCATAAACAGATCAGATGTATAACCATGTAGGATCCTTCTGCCAAATGAAATTACAAGATCAAGACATCAGCACCATGTGGACTGCAGCTTACAGCTGAAGAAAAAAAATATCAGGATGGGAGGAGGTGGGCGAAGCACCAGGCAAGATACACAGTGCTTTTTATCAAGAAAGCCTCAACGCAGTAAATATACTTGCAGGTCCACTTTTCACCCCAACCTATCATTCTTGCCATCAGTGAAATATATTAGAGCTCTTCAAGAAAGCCATAGCATAAACATAAAAAAGAAATCAATCCAGGTCCTGTATTGCTCTCACAAGCCTCTCATACAGGCTGATTGAAAGCGCTAAAAATCCCAAATTGTGGCCGGCCTAGTGGTGCTGAGGGCTGAGGCACTGGACGCCTTACCTTGCGCTGCGCTGGTGACCCAAGTTTGGGAATGCCATCAGGTCACTGGGATGCTGGCATGGGGGGGCGGTGGGAGCAGGATTGAGCGGTTGCTCTCCTCTCCTCTCCTCTACCAGGTGGGTGGGGGTCCACCCACCCATAGTCCCGCCGTCACTGAATGGAGGTTTGGTGATGAGTGTAGGCGTACCAGGCAACTGGTAGGGTGAGGCATCCTGCAAAACATGTGTATGTGTGCCTCCACACGTGTACATTATGGTGGGGGAGGGCACATGGGAGTGGGATGGGAGACAATCTGGAAAAACCCAATGAAATACAAATTAAAAAAAAAATACCACATTGTTTCTCAGATACCTCGCAGCTCGATCCGTCTGAAAGGGTAAACCAGGCTAGACCAGCAAAGACCATTCCAAGATGCCTGTGCTTACCACTCCCTCCAGGCCACATTCAATCCTTGTAACCGCATGCTAGAGCATGCAGGTAGTCCAAACCATGCTGAAGGAAGAAATAGGCTGTTGGTTAGGATCTGCAGCTTATCCTGTAGGTAGGGAATTGGGCAGACTAGGTGGACCAAGCGGTCCTTATCTGCCGTCAAAGTCTATGTTTCTATGAAGGAGCTACAGTGCTTGGCTCAACTTGAATGTATGAATATTCCACCTGTCATTCGACCTCCCAAACACCTACTTCCTCTCAGAGAACAACCAACTACTAACAACAACCAACTAATAACAAGAGAACAACTACTAAAATATAAAGAAAAGACTACCACCACCAGAATACCCTTGGTTGTCACATACAACCCTGATCTGGAGCCCCTACATAAAATTATTTAAGATATCCAACCAATATTCAGTGAGGATAACTCTTTGAAATGTATTTTCCAAGAACTACATCTACTGTCTTTTAAACATCCACCTAACTTATCTAACCTGATTGTCAGGAGCAAACTTATACCTGACCAAAACAACAGACCACTAGGTGGCATGAGACCCTGCAAACATTCTAGATGTAAGACATGTCAGCACATTTTAAATTTTATCAACAGCACCCAAAACAAGCAATTCAACATACAGGGGAATTATACATGTGCCTCTCAGAGCATTGCTTATTATGTTCTTTGCAAGAAATGTCCACAAACAGGTTATGTGGGGGAGCTTGGACAACTTCTTTGAAACAGAATGAACTCACACAGACATGATATTAAGATGAAGAAGACTAAAAAACCTGTGGGACAACATTTCTCTCAGTCCGATCACTCCATTTCTGAAGTCTCTGTCCTGGTTCTCGAAGGACATTTCAGAAATAGACAACAGAGACGAGCATTTGAGGTCAAACTTATTTTTCTTCTGAATATGGTGCAGGATGGCATGAATGCAGATACTAGTTTCATGTCCGTTACACTGTTTAAAGTGGTTTCTTGTTTCAGGTGCAACACGTGGACAGACATTTGCTTTACATGTTCCTAAATGTTTATATATTAAATGGTTCCATTTAACCTACATAACTGTATATTTCAGGGGTCCAAACTGGTACTGGCCCACTAACTAAATGCTTGTAGATTTTGTGTTAGGCTAGTAAGATTTTCCTTTATGTAGTCCTGTGGGCTTGTACTGGAGAAGGTAGCATTCATTAAGCACACCAGCTGGGCTAGTGGAAAAGTGTGTGGGGCTAGTGAATTTTCCAAGTCAATTAGTCCTGCTGGCTAGGGGCTACAAAACTTAATTTCAACCCTTGTATTTAGTTTCTCTTCATTAAGACATTTAAGTTGCATCAGAACATTTATAGACCTACTTCTAGATAATACTCATTCTGTGACATTTACAGTAACTTACACAGAACTAGAGTTTGAAAGGATGTTTTCCCAGCTCTGGTTGTGTTTCTTATCTAATTGCTTCATTAAACAGTCACATTCACATGTAAAATGTGTAAGCTCTGGTATTTTAAAGTGAGCTCTTTTTTAAAAAAACTGCCATTTTCTTTATGAAGAAGGACCTTGTAAGTTTGAAAGCTTAAAGACTTTCTATAAATTTCTGTTGGTCTAATAAAAGGTATCAACTCATCAATTTTGTGCATGTCAGAGAATTTATTTATTTAGCTTCTGTTAACCAGGAAAGCACACTAGACAAATACAGATGCATATTTTCAGGTGCAACCCAGGAGGTTACAAGGAAAATATGGAGGTGATTATAGACATGATAAGGATGTACAGAGTTTTCAGGTAAAACAATATACAGACATTGCCAAGATGTAATAGGTAAACAGTTTGTTTGTTTTGTTTGTTTGTTTATTGTTCTAGGAATTATTACCTTTGAGCCAATGGCTCTTTTACAAAGGTTCCACGTCAACAAAAGTACATACAGACAAGACAGGTTACAACAAATGGTTGGCAATTTACAAAGGCTGCAATAAGTCAGTAAAATGCATTTACTTCCTAGAGAAAAAAAAGAAAAAAAAAAGAAACTCAGGGGCATTTAAGGAAGAATCAGGTGGGAAAAGTAAGAGGAGATAAAGGGGAAAAAATGAGTAGCAAACTAAGAGTAGTTAGAGGTACTCAGAGTGTCTTTGTCAAGTGAGGGGCCATGGAAAGGGACAGACAACTGTCAGAGCAGTCAGAGGGAAGAATCTTTAGTCAAAGCAGTCACAGGAGCTAGAGGCTGACAGGTGAGTGTAAAGCATAGATTTGAAAGCTCCCAGTGATGTGGAGGATAGAGTGGGCAACCTCAGGGCATTGTACCAGATAGGGGCACGGTAGGCAAAAGATCTTTGGCCCTGAGCGGTCCGGCATCTGGGGACCTGAAAAGGTTGGTGTTCAGATCTTCTGGTGGGACAGATGCTGATATTCGGGCAGAGTAGGTCTTGGATACCCGGCGGAGTGTGGCCCAGGCTTTATTTTTTTGCCATCAAGCATGTGAGGTACCTTAAGCGATTTGAGAGTTGTAACCAGCCGGTTTCAGTGTAAGGCTCACATGTATGAGTCCATCTCTGTGCTCCAGTGAGAAGTCCACAGGCCTTGTTTAGGGTGGTTGAGATGCGCCTTAGTGCGGTGTTAGTGGCAGAGCCATAGATAATTAGGCCATAGTCTATGATTGAGATAATTGAGCTTTGTATAGTAATCCTCAGAGCAGCTTGGTTAAGGAATTGCCGGTTCCGGAACAAGATTCCAATGTGTTGGTTCACTGTTTTCACTGTGTTATCAATGTGGGTCGCAAAGGTAAGACCTTGATCAAAAGTGATTCCAAGGTATTTAAATGTAGTCACTTGTTTAAGTGTATTTCAAGGGTATGTTTTTATTGTGAGTGGAATTTGTCTTTTCTGTTTTGAGGACTGGAGAAAAGCATGGTTTTGTTTTTTGTGATTTAGGACCAGCTTGTGATCTAGGAACCACTTTCTACATTGCAGAAAGCAAGTTGCAGGCTCTGGTGTAATGGTTTGGGGTCCTTGTGAGAGGAGAGAATTACGGAGTCATCAGCATATAGGATTATTTTTTCTGGGCAGGAATCGGGGAGAGAGTTTAGGAACAGGCTAAAAAGGGGAGGGCCTAGAATTGATCCCTGTGGGACACCTGAGAGGACTGGTTTTGAGTTTGAGAGAACATCAGAGATTTTTACTGATTGTGTGCGTTGTGCCAGATAACTTTTAACCGAGGCACCTGGTCCTTCAGAGAGCCCAATACTGTGTAATTGTGAGATAAGTAAGCCATGGTGAACAGTATCAAATGCTTTTGTAAGGTCAATGAATACAGCTCCGGTCTGATATTCCTTGTCCATGGCATTGTGAACTTCTCCTGAGAATCCTAGTAGGGCCGTCGACGTACTGTGCCCTTTCCTAAATCTGTGTTGCTGCATGCAGAGTATATTATACTTTTGCAGGTAGTCTGTAAGTTGGTCTGCCACGATGTGCTCAAGGCCTTAGAGAGGGGTGGAAGTATTGATATTAGTCGATAATTCCCTGGAATGGATTTGTCACCCCCTTTGAGCACTGGTGTGACTATAGCAGACTTCCATTTGCTGGGAAATTGACTACAGCAAAGGGAAAGATTAAGAATTTTGGTGAGAGGGTGGATCACTTCTTCCAAGGTAAGAGACAGAATTTTTAGATCAATAGTATCACTGCTTGTTCTGGATTTAGAGATTGCCTTTTTTTATATATTTGTAGGCTTCATGTGCCTTAACTATTTTAAAGTGAAAAAGTGGTTGGTCAAGTGAGGCAGTAGGGGATATGAGTTTTGGCAAGATCGTGTCAGAGAAGAAGTCTGGCGGGAGGACCCCACTAAGGTCTGTGAAGGTTTTCTTTAGGGCATCTGCCATAACCATTGGGTCAAGGGTAGTGGAGCCATCAACATTCATTATAGTGGGAGAGGATTTTGACTGCTTTCCCGTAATATTTTGGATATTGTCCCAGAAAGATCTCCTGTCACCCCAAGTGTTTGCTAGGGCATTTTTTGAAATATGAACTCTTCATTAGCCTGCTTTGTGTGGTGCATAGGTTACGTGCCTGCTTATACTTCTATATGTCCGTCAAGGAGCCTGTGGCTCTGGCTATGGCCCAGAGGTGGTCCCGAGCTTTGAGTTGAGCCAGTAGTTTAGCCGTGAGCCAAGGATTAGAGAGTGCTTTGATTTTATGCTTTTTTAATGGTGCGTAGGTGTCACAGGCAGTGTTGAAAGTTGTGATAAAATATTCTAGGGCAACGTCAACATCTAACGTATTGTAAATTGGGGACCAGTCTTGTTGTAAGAAACAGCTTTTGAGTTTAGTGAGATTTCCATGGGGTAGCACTCTGCTTGAGATGGATTTAGAGGGTGGTTTTTGGAGTTTATTAGACTGGGTACAGATCACAGGGGAGTGGTCACTGAGAGAGTCTGGGAGAACAGTTGTGTTTTTTATCCGGTCCGGGTGACTAGTAAGTATCCAGTCAATGAGAGTGCAAGTTCCAGTCTTGTAGTTTTTTCTAGTCGGGGAGCTAACCATCTATGTTAGGTTAGCTGCTAGGATAGCATCCTTGATGTAGCCAACATCAGAGGTGAGCCAATTTATATTGAAATCACCGAGGGAGGAGGAGCTCAGTGTCAGGTGGTTGCGATCTTACAAATTCAAGAACTGTCTGGAGACCGGACCCAGGATCTTTAGGAGGGATATAGACAGCAGTCACAGTAAGCATTTTATTTTGGGCACCAAGAAGTAGCTTGACAGGGAGAGATTGCACTGGAGTGTTTGTGGAGGAGAATCTGACAGGGTGACTAGAGAGGTTGTCCTTGATGTAAATAGCACAACCCTTCCCCCCTTTTATTTGACCTGTCGAGTCTGAAAAGATTGTAGCCTTGAAGCGAGATGGCATGATCTGGAGTGCTTGGTGACAGCCAGGTTTCAACAATGGCTAGGATGTCAGGATTGTTTTGACCAACAAAGACTTGAAGGGATGCCAGCTTAGGAAGGAGGCTGCAGATATTTAGGGTAGCAGTGGAGAGACCCCTCTCTGCTTTTGCTAGATTTGTTAACCTGTTAGAGACAGGACCAGGGTTTGGGTGGACCCCTCCTGACATAAGAAGGAGGAGGAGCAGGAGTTTTAGGGATATCTCCCGAAGCTCATAGTATGTCATGTTTTGCCTCTGTTTCTTACGGGTTTGGGTATGATGTAGTCGTTTTGGGTCCCAGCAGAGGGTGATGGCTAGTGACAGGTGTTAATTCATCATCTTTCCGGCAGAGTGAGCTGCCATTTGCACCCAGTCCTTAGTAGGGGGGTTCCACAAGTGAGGGTGAGGAGGATTTGCCATGGTGCCATGCTGCAGGTAGCTAGTTTTGATGATTAGTGTGGGAGGTTGGGCGGGGTAGGTGGAAAAAGGAAGTTGGCATAGTGGAAGAAAGAGGGAGAGGGTTGGAAGAGACATGAGGTGGTTTCTAAGGAAAGGCATTTTGGGGGAAGACAGCACTGTGCTGTATTCGAAGTAGTGTCAGGTGAGGGCAGAGAAAAAAGAAGTAGGAGGAAACTTAAGAATTTGGGGCTTTGTGAGGTATGCTTAGTGCTGCAGAGAAAATCTAACAGGGCATAGGAGGAGGAGGAGGAGAGTATAAGCTGTAGGACAGGATGGGAGGCAGGATAGGGGATGGGTCCTTTGGGCAGGGGCGGAGTGAAGAGACTATGTAATAAAGGTCGGGGGTGGACGTAAAAATTCGGCACAGAGCAGTGCAAGTGAATGGGCGCCGAGCCCAGCAAAGCACAATTTCAGCAGCACCAATCGGAATGCAGTGGCTGGAACCGGTGGCCAATGGGCGAGCGTCTCGGAGCACGGTCAGCCAATAGCAGCCGATCCCAGCTTCCCTGGCCTAGTGGAAGTCCTTACCCGGCTTGAGTGAGGGGTTTTGCGGTTGCTGGTGGTGGCATCAGGGGGCCCCGAACCATGCCTACGGAGCACACAGCTGGCCGTTCCTGGAGTTGGATCTGGAGTAGAAGGAGAGAGGCAGATGTGAGCATGCAGTTTTAACAAGAACGAAGATAAAGCAAAACAATAGAGTGGTGACGCAGATAGAATCGTTCAGTCATGGGGCGGGGGGACAGGGCAAGCGAGTGCAGCGGGATGTGGAGTAAATGGGAGTTTAAAAGAGAGGGAGAGAAAAAAAAATTAAATAACAAAAGAGTAGCCTTAGGAAGTAGTGGGGGGTGGGGGTAGCAGCCAGAGAAATGATCAAGTCTAAGAATCAGTGGCACTGGCGCCAGCTAGGTGGGTTGGTTTGGGCAGCTCAAAATGTAATAGGGAGGGGACGAGGGAGAAATGGAAAGAGAGCAGCTTGGGAGTGAGATGGAGGTAATAGTGAAAGAGAGATAGTGGTGCATAGTGAACGGAGTTTTGTGGACAGTGGTAGTAGACAGGGTAGGCAGGCAGGGAAAAGGTGGAGGAGAGAGCAATAGTGTACAGGAATCCTCAAACGAGAAAGAAACAGTACACTTGAGAAATTAGGCAAAGAGAGCAAGGCCGTGACCGCAGCACGGAGTTTGAGTTTAGGTAGAGGGGCTGACCTTGTAGGAGTGTCCGAGGTGGTAGGTTTGTGCAGGAAGGACCAGAAATTAGAAAACAGTTTGAAAGCAAGTTTGTGCAGGCTAGCCATGCACTTAGATAAGGAAAAGAGCAATCAAAATTGGGCTAAAATGAGCTAGAGCACTGAGTAAATAGAAATACGGTAGCTAAAAATACATCAATCTTATACTCTGCTACTGTAGGTACTAAGGCAGCAATTTAACATTACGGCAGTCGAACAAGACCAATAAAAGCAGATGCAAATAAATCAATTTAAGCACTATAGGAAAACGTGTGCATGCTAGTGCAGTGTAACAGATTAGGCAACTTGCTGGAACAAATTGATATCTGCTGCTGATAAGAGGTTCATACAGTAAATCAGAGAAACTGTAAAGCAGAGAAATGCCCAGGCAAAAAATTTGGCACAGAGCAGTGCAAGTGAATGGGCGCTGAGCCCAGCAAAGCATAATTTCAGCAGCACCAATTGGAATGCAGTGGCTGGAACCGGTGGCCAATGGGCGAGCATCTCGGAACACGGTCGGCCAATAGCAGCCAATCCCAGCTTCCCCGGCCCAGTGGAAGTCCTTACCCGGCTTGAGTGAGGGGTTTTGCGGCAGCTGGTGTAGGCATCGGGGGCCCCAAACCGCACGGTGGGCATACAGCTGGCCAGTCCTGGAGTCGGATCCGGCATGAGTGAGGGGTTTTGCGGCGTCTGGTGGTGACATTGCAAGATAAAAATGGAGACCATTTAACTTGACATATAAAACATTATAAACAGGTATGTGAAGGCAGGAACCAGCTCTGGACACAGAAATGTGCCCAGCAAAGTGGACCAAGTCAAGTAGGATACTAAATTGGAAGGCCCAATAGTGCTTTAAGTGCAATTGCATGCCAAGGAGAGCAGCAAGTGATCCCAAAGGGAGTTTCACAAGCAGATGTTGGAGAGGATAGTCCAAATATGGACAGGAAGGGAGTTCCATAGTTTAGGTGCACAAATGGTAAATGCTCTGTCACCCATTTGCATATGTGTATTTGGAACCTGATACACTGCTGAACCATGCAACTTTGGAGAATAGGAGGAGTAGGCCGGTTTAAGGAGCTCTTCCAGGACAGGAGAGGTGGATGATCTGACAACATTGTCCATGAAGCACCCTAGGAAAAAGCTCTGATGATTACCTGGGGAGAGCCAAGTAAGATTGTTATAAAGATTGCAATGGTGGGTGAGATGAAGGACTGCCAGGGCAAAGTGGCATATGTTATTATAAGCCAAGTCCCATTTGGAGAGGTGAGTTTTAGTGGCTTGTACAAATGAGATGAGTCCTTAGCAGAGCACTGGGAGGAACATGCCTCCTGCCAGGGCAAGGCGAGCTGCAGAGGTGGTTATTTTTTTGCTCTGTATGCCACACCCAACTTACTAATTACTGTCCTATAAACTGTCCTACTGCCCTACAAATATTATGCATACGCTGGGTGAGGTCAAGCTGAGGACACAACACCAGGAGGAAGGAGCTACTGGTATAACTACAACTTCTCTACTGGGACTAAGAACTAGAAATATTCTACTGAGAACTTCAATTTAGGGTAAAAAAAAAGAGTTAGTGCATTTGTCAGAGGTAGTTGAAGTAAATTGTTATCTGTTATCTGTGTTATCTGTGTGCATATCTCGGTGCTTGTCACAGGTGTCAGAAGGGAATTGTTATCTGTGAAATTAACTAAGTGTAGAAAGATTTGCAAAGTAGGGGGGGAGTGGCTTAGCTAGAAGGAGCCAGGTTAAAACCAGATTTAAGCACTGCCCCAGATAGCTTCTGCCAGAGAACAGACCAGGAAGAAGGAGCTACTGATATAACTAAAACTTCTCTACTGGGACTATATTCCCCTCCTTCCTTCCCCTCTTCCCCTCCACCCCCCCACCCTAAACCAGTTCTACTTTTATAGGCACAGGATTTAACTGACAACAGGAACTTCCTGTTTGGGAGCAGAAAGTGAGTGATTACAGAGCCACCAAAGACTCACCATCCTAGAAGGGCAAGAGTAGCTCTCCGTCCCCCCCTAGCTGCTGGAGGTCTGACTCTGAGCAAGTAAGGAGACTACTGAGAAATATAGGAACTTTTTGTCTTAGAACAGGAAGATCAGGAGCTAAAAGGGCACAGAGGCAGTAAGTAAGTAGGGGAAGACAAAAGAAAAGAAAAAAGAAAATAAACAAACAGAGGAAAGAGCAAGTATTCCAAACAACAGTTAGGGGACCAGAGAAAAGACATGATGGGAATGGTGCAGTGCAGTGGCTGTGAAGCAGCAGTCTTTCGGGAGATGTTCTGGAGGATACAGTGTTGTCCCATCTGCAGGCACCTCTCTGGGCTGAGGGAGGAGGTTGCTTATCTCCAAGCTGAGTTGGCCAGGATTTGTAGGGCCTCCTCTCCCACCCAGGGACCATCAGGGTCACTGCCGTTGCCTCAGAGATTGCCAAGAAAGAGGAGCGGTTGGACCACAGTAGGCTCAGGGAGGGTGAGGGAGGTGGAATAGAGGTGCATCCCTCCAGTTGTACCTCTCCACAATTTCTATGCCATTCTGGAAAAGTGTGGTTCCTCTATGGAGGCACCAACAGTGGAGACCAAGGAGGATGCTGGGAACCTCCACAAAGGAGATCCACAGGAGGGTGGCATGGGACCCCACAGGGGAAGAAAACAACTCCTGGTGGGGGACTCCATTGTTAGGAAGTTAGAACTGGGGGAGGAAGGGGAGAAGGAGGTAAGGTGCCTGCCTGGCGCCATGGCTTGGAGGGGCAGGGAGCTAATCCTCAGGATCACAGGTGCAGCTGTACAAGGGAGGGAGCTGGATGTCATTGTCCACCTAGGGACAAATGACCTGGCTAAGAAAGGGATCAGAGCAGTGCAAGAAGCATTTGTGGAGATGGGAAGGGGCCTTAGACAAATAGCACACACAGTAACCTTCTCGGAGGTGCTGCCTGTCTATGGCATGGATGAGGCTAGGGTGCTCCACACCATGGGATTCAATCAGTGGTTGAAAAACTGGTGCAGAGCTCAGGGATTGGCTCATTGGGGACTGGTCCACCTGACAGATGCAGGCCTATAGTGGCGTGATGGTCTGCATCTGTCCAGAGGGAACCAGGATCCCAGGTGATAGGCTTAATACTTCATTGGCAAGCATTTAAACTAGCCAAGGGGGGAGGCACTGGAAAGGAGCAGGGAAATCCTAGCCCCCTCCAAAAATCAGGGTACTAAGTGAGGTAGACACCAACATAGAGATGTCAATAGGGAGAAGTGCAGGGGTAAATGGAGAAAGTGACAAACGCAATAAGGACAGGGATGGGGCAAAAAGAGGTAAGGCCATCAAGAAGTGGAGGGTAATGAGTACCAATGCTCATAGTCTGGGCAACAAGCTCCCTGAACTAGTGGCCTTGATGGAAGAGGGATGCCTGGATATCATAGCAGTCACAGAAATATGGTACACAGAGAACCATGACTGGGATATTAACATACCAGGGTATACAACCTACAGGAGAGACAGAAAGGGCAGAAGGGGGGGAATAGCTCTCTATGTAAGGGAAGGGATAAAAGCAACTGAACAAAAGAGTAAACAGGGAGGAGAGAAGGCACTGTGGGTCACCTTAGAGACTGGAAATGGCACCACAATCTGCACAGGGGTTGTATACAGACCCCCATGTCAGGGGGAGGGAATGGACAAGGATATGATGGAAGGCATACTTAGGATGGCAGAGAAAGGGGAGATACTGTTGATGGGGAACCTTAATATGCCAGATGTTAACTGAAGCACCTTTGCTGCAGCTACATCCAAAAGCAGGGCCATTCTTGATGCCCTTCAGGTGGCATGCCTCAGACAGCTAGTTTTGGAACCTACTTGTGAGGGAGCAATCTTAGACCTCGTACTCTCAAATGGGGACAGTGAGAGGATCTCAGATCTAGAAGTGGGTAGCCATTTGGGAACAAGTGACCACCAAACAGTGTGGTTCATGATAAACTCAGCTACAGAGTCAAGCCATAAAAAAGTGAGGGTTCTGGACTTCAGGAGGGCTGACTTTGGCAAGAAGGGAGAGTGCCTTAGAAAAGCACTAGCAAACAGGCTAGAAAGAAGGGTGGAGCAACAATGGGGAAATATCAAAACTGCCATCACAGAGGCAACAAGCCTTTGTGTGCAGCAAATAAACAAATCAAAACGAAAGAAAAAGTCACTGTGGTTCTCAAAAGAGGTGGCGGCAAAGGTTAGGGAGAAAAAGATAGCATTTAGGAAGTATAAGGAAACACAGAAGGAGCAGGACAGAGAACTGTACCAGTTAAGGCAGAAGAAAGCAGGGAGGATAGTCAGAATAGCAAAGGCACAAACTGAGGAAAAGATAGCCAACTCGGTTAAGAAGGGGGATAAAACCTTTTATAGGTATATCAGGGAGCATAGAAAGACAAAGGGAGGGATAGTGAGGCTGAATAGAATGGATGGTGGGTGGGCAGAGAGTGACAGTGAAAAAGCAGGATACTGAATGAATACTTCTGTTCAGTATTCACAAAAGAGGAAGTGGGGGAGGTGCCTAATCCAATTAACAGAAGCACTCTGGAGAGGGGGTCGATCCCAGTCCTTTCACAGAAGAAAGGGTTCTGAAAGAACTCCTAAAACTGAAGGTGGACAAAGCAATGGGGCCAGATGGAATTCACCCCAGAATTCTAAAAGAATTAAGCAGAGAACTAGTGACACCACTGACTACCCTTTATAATAAATCATGGGAGGATGGTGTGGTACCTGAGGACTGGAAGAAGGCTGATGTGATTCCCCTTCACAAAAGTGGGAGCAAGACAGAGGCAGGAAACCACAGACCTGTCAGTTTGACCTCTGTGGTAGGAAAGTGATGGAATCACTTCTGAAGAAAAGAATTGTTGAGTACCTAGAGGCCAGTGGGGCACAGGACCCAAGGCAGCATGGGTTCACAGCAGGAAGGTCATGTCAGATGAATCTAATTGATTTCTTGACTGGGTGACCAAAGTAGTAGACCAGGAGGGGCTGTGACATGGCCTACCTAGACTTTTAGCAAGGCATTTGACACAGTCCCACACAAAAGATTAGTAGTCAAATTAACCAGCCTGGGAGTGGGTCCCAGGGTGGTAGCCTGGGTAAAACATTGTCTGAACAACAGGACACAGAAGGTAATTGTAAATGGAGTTCACTCTGAAGAAAGAGGAGTTACTAGTGGGGTACTGCAGGGTTCAGTACTGGGTCCAGTCCTTTTTAATGTCTTTATACGTGACATTGCAGAGGGACTGGAAGGAAAAGTATGCCTCTTTGCAGATGACACAAAGATCTGCAACAGGGTTGATACACCACAAGGAGGCATGGAAAGGATGAGAAGGGACTTGGCAAGGTTGGAGGAATGGCAGCTTGGATTCAGTGCAAAGAAGTGAAAAGTAATGCACCTGGGAAACAAAAACGCAGGGGAAGATTACACAATGGGGGGTAGTAACAACAACAAAAATGGAAAGGGACCTGGGGGTAATCATATCAGATGACCTTAAGGTTGGCAAGCAATGTGAGAAAGCGGTAGGGAGGGCTGGGGGGATACTGGGATGTATAGGGAGAGGCATCACCAGCAGAAAACAGGAAGTTGTTATTCCCCTGTACAGACAGTTGGTGAGGTCCCATCTAGAGTACTGCGTCCAGTTCTGGAGACCCCATCTCCGCAAGGACATAGACAGGATGGAGGCAGTTCAGAGGAGGGAAACTAAAATGGTGCAGGGTCTGCAAGAGAAGCCATATGAGGAGAGGCTAAAGGAGCTAAATATGTATACCCTTGAGGAAAGAAGGGAGAGGGGGGACATGATAGAAACGTTTAAGTACCTCAGTGGAATCAACAAAGTCCAAGAGGGTAGCATCTTTCAGAAAAAGAGATGTGCAAGAACAAGGGGACACAATTTGAAGATAGAGGGGGGATGGCTCGGGCAATGTGAGGAAGTATTTTTTCACAGAGAGGGTGGTGGACACAGGGAACAGCCTTCCTGAGGAGGTTGTGGGGTCTAAAACTGTGGGAGAATTCAATAATGCATGGGACAGACATAAGGCAATTTTTGTGGGGAGTAGGAAGAAATAGGCTGTTGGTTAAATAGGATCTGCAGCTTATCCTCTAGGTAGGAAAATGGGCAGACTAGGTGAGCCAAAAGGTCCTTATCTGCCGTCAAATTCTATGTTTCTATGTTTCTAAAATGTAACTCCCAGATATTTGATGGAGTTCACAACCATCACTGGGGAGAGCTGCTAACACTCAGGGGTACAGGGGACACTTTTATTTTTGCCTGGACCCCAAAGAGCATGGCCTGAGTTTTTTTAAGATTGAGGACAAGTTTGTTTGCCTTTGGCCAGGACTGAATATTGCTAAAGTCATCATTTAGTTGATGGTTAATGACACTAATGTTGCGGGAATGGGCCAAGATGATTAGGTCATCAGAGGGGAGATTATTTACGAACACAGAGAAAAGGATAGGCCTTAGGATGGACCCTTGAGGGACACTGGCTTTAACCAGGGTAAGCCCTGAGGCAGCATTGTTGAATTTAGTGAGTTACTGCCTTCCTTGGAAGTAACTGGAAAACCACCCAAGGATGGGGCAGACCGGCCAAGGGACCGGAGCTGCGAACATATGAGTACGTGATCCACCAGGTCAAAGGCCTTAGAAAGATCAATGAAGATAGTACCAGTGAGTTTTCCTTGATCCATGGTGACCCTGACCTCTGAGGTAACCTTAGCAAGGGCAGAAGAGGTGTTGTGACCCTTTCGGAAACCATGTTGTGCTGGTTACTGCAGTGCGTGAGTCTGGATGTATTCTGAAAGCTGGGCAGCAACAATGTTTTCAAGAAGTTTACTAACAGCTGATAAAATGGCTATAGGCCAGTAGTTTTCAAGGTTTTTTGATCGCCATGCTTAAAAACTAGGATGATCCTAGCCACCTTCCGAGGTCAGGGATGTGTCCCGAGGTGAGCGATAAGTTGAAAATGTGGGAGATGGCAAAGGCAATGAAAGAGGTACCAAGACAAAAGAGTTTGGGGTCCGTATTATCATGGCCAGTTCTACAGTGTGTGGCGAGACCAGAGAGAAGTCTCTGCATCTCTCTGATTGTCAAAGCCTTAAAATAAAAGGGAGGGCAAGAGGCAGGCTCAAGCGAGGAACTATGAGGCACTACTTGTTTATCAAGAGCAGGAGCAGGGAATAGAGAGGTACAGGCAGACAGGTCTGAGAAATGAGAATTAAAGGCATTAGCAATATTTGAGGCATTTGTATCCCCTATATTCATGTCAGAGACATCCCCTTTAGAGGAACCACTAACAATATTTGTGATATTTCGCCAGAAATTCCTGGGGCCTCTGGCTGTGGCAGATTTAC
Organism: Neoceratodus forsteri; assembly: GCA_016271365.2. Taxonomy (NCBI): domain Eukaryota; kingdom Metazoa; phylum Chordata; order Ceratodontiformes; family Ceratodontidae; genus Neoceratodus; species Neoceratodus forsteri. The sequence goes on from CM028133.1 coordinate 786,538,250, forward strand.
AAAATTCACTCTTTGCAGACCTAATGTTTTTCTTATATACATTTCTGAGGCATCTATACTCCTGAAATGCAGAGTTCTAAACTTTTGTAAAAATGATGTGCATACCTCGCTAACAGAGAAAAAAAAAAACACAGGTGGGAGGCTGACCGCATCCGCATTATAATACAGCCTCTGACCATGAGATTTGTTCATCCTTTCATATCTGTGGAATCCTGACACCAAGTATCCTGCACTGGGAAGTAAAACATTCAGAAATTCAGAGACATAGATTAGGCCACTTGAAAGAAAAAAATCTTAAAGCAGTGAGCAGTATTTATATGTATAAATTCCACAGTGTGACTTCTGGTAAAACGAGGAACTGATCCATACATGGTACACATGGTACAGTTGAGATGTGTGGCTGCCGGGGCTTTTTCTATCTTGACTGTGCTATGCATCAGAATCCTTCTTGCTTTCTAGAAGTTCCCTGGAGGGATGGATTATGAAACGAATGACACATTAGTTTCTTTGATGTGCCATTTGTTTTCAGCAGAGTTAGAACTCCCAGAGGCAGTGGCTAATATAAGACTGGTTTATAGAGATAGATCAGTGCCCATTTATCCAGTTTACATACTTCTAACTGACATAGAAATAGCTAAGAAAATGTGGGCTAAACAATCTTATTTAAACAAACTTAATATTTAAATTTTGTCCCCAGTTAATAGGACAACTATATGGAAGTATGCATATGGGAATAAGAATCTACAACTAAGCCCACTGATCTCTTGTGAAACTATTACCTCAACATTAACACTGCTTAATTGGAATTTTGATAAAATAATAGATATATACCATCTTTCCATATTTGGGATTCAGAGATTTGAAGGAAATAACAACCATAGAATAGCCCCCCTTCATTAGATCTCTCCTAGAGACATGTTTGGACACAGGAATTGCTGTGGCCGATCTGGGAGTAACCAAGAGAGTCCATATGGATGCCCTTGATTCCCAAATCGACTTAGAAATTAAATCAGAATCTTTATATAGAAATTTATTACTAAATGCTCACAAATTAGATCTTCAGTCCTATGGAAATTTAAAGGAATCTGATTTAGAAAGTAATATAGTACCATGACTATGTTCTACTCAGAATTCATCATAAAATTTAGATGCAATTATGGTAAACAATGATCTATTAACATCTAATTCTGATAACATTTCTCATGGAACATAGTGGGCCTAGGAACTAAATTGGCTGACCCTAATTGGAAAGATTTAGTTTCAAAATTTGAACTGATTTTGTTTCAAGAGACCTGGACTATCACAGAAGTACACTTAAATGGTTTCCAAGCATTCAGTTTGAAAGCAGTAAGGGAGAAACTGAATGGTAGACCTAGAGGTGGTATAACCACATTTATGAAAATTAGAAATGGTATACAAGTTATTGATCAAATTGAATTCAAAAACATATCGATGTTAAATATTGTCAAATGGGACTCATTTATCTACATGGTTGTGAATGTGTATATTCCCCTGAGTACTCCAACTGTCACCTATGGTGATTTGCATTCAGACTTTTCCCTGGTTATGGATTCTCTCTACATTAAATATCAAATTGATACAGTATTAATAGGAGGAGACGTTAATGCTCGGATAGCTACTTTAGATAATCTTTCTGTATTACAATATCTTATTTATATGGGTGATCTAAACTCAAGAAAATCTGTGGACACCACTGTTAACAAAGTTGGTAATAAATTAAAAGAATTCATAAATAAGAATAATCTACTAATTCTGAATGGTAGAGGAGAAGGAGATCCCGAGGGAGCATACACATATTGTTCCCCTATTGGAAACAGTGTAATAGACTATGTACTCATATCTCCTGAAAGTTATGAATTTGTACAGAGCTTTCGGATAAACATTAGACCAGAAAGTGATCATGCTGCTCTTACTGGCAATATAGTTACAATCAAGGATAAGGGAATTTCGACTTCAAATAAATCTCATAATGTTTCAATAATTCCTACTGGCAAAATAAAACTAAGTTTAAATAATAGGAATATGAAGAATATAGAAGATATTATTTACTCTTTACCATCCCATTTATCTACCCTTACTTCAGAAACTGAAAATTCAACCCAAAATACTATAGGGACAATTGAGAAACTACTTGTTAGAATTAGCAGGGAAATATATCAGTATAAGGATCGATTATCCACTGTCTTACATGGTTTGATGCTCAGTGCTTACATCAAAAGAAGAAATTGGGAAAATGAATTAGAGGTAACCTCAAAAACCCCTTTGCACCCAGTAATTCAAATTTAAATCTAGCTCAGAAAGCATATAAAACATTTTTAAAGCTAAATAAATTTGAATTCACCCAAAAACGGTGGGAAATTATGCATTAAACCATACTATCAAATGACAATAAGACTTTCTGGAGTGTGGTGGCAAGGGGAGTTAAATCATATCAAACTACATTAACCTCTTATATTCCCAAAGATGTCTGGGTTAATTTTTTCTCAGCACTACTAAGTAATAATATTATCATTAGGGATGAAAGGATTACATTGGGTATATTCATCCCTATATACACCCTTGTTTTTTACAACAGTTGATGTCCATTTGGCTATTGCAAAACTTTCTAATAATAAAGCTCCAGGCCAAGATAAAATTCCAGGTAAGATTTATAAAGCAAATTTGAACTTTTGGATCCCTTTTCTAGTGATTTTTTTCAATATTTGTTGAAAGGAGTGCTGTATTCCAACTTCTTGGCAAAAAAAATATAATCGTTACGATTCATAAAAAAGGTTCATTTTACAATCCTACCAATTATCATCCAATAAGTTTATTGGACATAGCAGGAAAACATTTTGCTGGCATTTTGTTAAACAAACTGCAACTATGGGTAGATACAAAGAGTCCCCTCTCTAAATCTCAAGCTGGCTTTCGCAAGGAATTTTCAACAACAGATAATGTTTTTGTTTTGTCCCATTTATTAGAGAAATAAGTACTATATAGAAAAATGAGACTGTTCATACTATTTGTTGATTTTTCTGCTGCATTTGATTCAGTAGTAAGGCTGACTCTCTGGGAAACCCTTACGATTCATGTTCTCCCTATATCTTTGCTCCTACCCATCTTCTTACTTTACTCTAATACTCACACAGCTGTGAGATTTGATCAGAAAGGAGACATAACTGATTATTTCCCAACAAACAAAGGTGTTAAACAGGGATGTCTGTGTGCCCCACTTCTATTCAATATTTACATAGACTTTTTCTAAATTATGATTCAAGAGAACAATGGGACTCACCAAAAATACTGAATCAACAAATTGGCATATGCAGACGATCTAAATCTTTTTTCCTTATCTGCTAAAGGATTACAAACTAAATGTAAACATCTAATGGACACGTGTAAAATTAGAGCTAGGGATAAATCTGAATAAAACAAAAGTAATGGTCTTTAGGAAACAGTTACCAAAATCAAGAATCTATTATAGTGACACATATTGAAATGGTGACAGCTTATAAATATCTAGGTATTTTGTTACAGTCTAGAAACTTCTGGATATCACATTTTAAGGAACAAATTATTAAGGCAAAACATATTGCTAAAGCTTTACAAAAGTTACATTTTAAATATGGAGGCCTTTCAGTGATGCCTGCTATTAAAGCAGGGAAGGCAAAAATTACCCCACTCCTCTTATATGGTGTGGAAATATGGGGAGTTAATTATTATCCACAATTATAATCTCCTCTCTCTTACTACTAGAAATCCATTTTACAGGTACCTACTTCAACAGCTGGAACAATAGTAAGGGCTGAACTTGGTAGAATACCACTGAATTCTATTATCAACTTAAGATTAGTCTCATATTGGTTGAACATAATAAACAATGTAAATAATGATCTGCCTCTAAACTGTGTAAAAGAAAAAGAACTGTGCCATAATGATGGATTTCTCTCCCCATGGTTAAAATCCTTTTACAAATTCTGCATAATTTAGCATCTTTACTTCAATTGTATGATTGGCAAGCCAATATAAAAATACATGAAACTTATAAAATGAATTTACAGTAAAGAGGAAGGTTTTCACTCTGACTACACATAATCAGATGAATCAACATTGTAACCAAAGGCAGGCCCCTTGGCTCACCCAAAATAAAATAGACTCAAAAATAGAAGATTATTTACAATTACCATTGCTTCCATATCTTTGAAAAGCAATTACTTGAGCAAGATTTGAGCTGAGTACATCAAAATAACTTATTTAAATACTCTAGCAAAACAAGACAATTCATCTCAAGAACAATGTCTTTGTAAAAGAGGTTTTATTGAGTCAATAACCCATGTTGTAATACAATGTCCTTTATATAACCATATATGCTCTAAATGTTGGGAGAGAGTCTTAAAAAATATGCAGATATGTCATATGATGTGATATTTATTCTGATGCACCCAGGGACAGTTGAAGATGCAATTTTGATAGGAAAAGTCATAATGTCAGTAATCGTTTTAAAAAAAAAAGGCATATCTGAAAAGGCTTAGAGGTAAACAATTAATTTTACATTAAATTATGACTTTTTATCTATTGTTACCTATATATTTTATCTCTTTATTTAAGAGATTTATCAAGGTGCAATAATCTGTTAAAATTATGATTTTATTATTTTTTTCTCTTCTTTCTGTCAGTTTAATGTAACAATATTGTAATGTCCAAAATTTTATTAAATTATTGGAAGAACAATAAATCTGAAACTTGGATTATAGTGTGAGAAACAGAGATTTTATGTTTTTGGCAGGTCACTGCGAAATTTGCCCATACACTGACACCTCTGAGTCAGTGATCATTGCTAGTAGCACTGCTAACTGACAAGTCATGTAGCCGGACTTGCCTATTGTTTTGGCCTTGACCCTTTTTATGACTGACAATGTCCGTAAAGGACATGGGATGGATATCTGACCGAAGGAAGGTTCAGACTCCATATGTGTCACTATCCCTGTGTCTCCTTTTTTTCTCTTTCTCTTCCTCATTTGCCATGCAGTGGCACAGCATGCAAAAGAGAAAAAAAACAAAAACAATGCTGGACAAGAAACACATCTGGTTACAAATCACTACAATAAAACAAGCCCAGAGAAAGTTTTGCAATAAAAAAATCATGCCATTACCTTGGGTTTAAAGAGTGTGTTTATATTGGTTATTTGTTGTGCAGAAGTATTTAAATATTGGGTTGGGTTGGGAGTGGGGGGGGGGATAAGTTATATTGTAACAAGGGATTGTGAGTGGTATGTGAGTGCATGTGGTTTTGACCGGAATAGATTGGGAGTGTGCATATGGGTGTGGTGTGTATGAAGGGTGGGTGAGTTAATGTGTGGTTTGTTATTTTATAGTTGTGACTGAGGCTTGTGCTGTTTAAAGGTTGGGTGGGACAGTCCTGATTGAAATGTGTTTAGGTACTGGCTCTGCTAGATTCACCTATGCTGCCTCTCTGTTGCTCTATTGCTCAGCCTCTGCCCCATATCTAATCTCCCTGTTCCTCTGTCTGCAGCAAGATGCTGCAGAGAGGTCAGAATAATTAGGTAGCAGTTGAGTTATTGCTGACGGAGAGCAGCAGAGGATGAGGTGGTGAGGAACATTGAGGTTGTAAGGTCCAGGAGATGCCCTGGGTTCAAACAGGGCCGAGGGAGATGCTTGACTTATTTGGTTCCTATACCCAGGGATCCCACCGGACCGAGTGGGCAAGTAGTTATAGGACCAGCTGCCTCCCCTAATCCTCTTCACATGGTGCTTTCCAATGCCTGAGCAATCTGGAACAAGACTACTATTTTTGTAGACTTGATTTCCTCTGTCGATCTGGCATTTCGTCAAAGAGACTTGGATGGGTGATGATGCTGGCCCAGTTCTAGCGGCCACCATCCCCACCGAGTACTCCATGGTGCACTTCCCAAGGAAGGATCACATGGGCAGGGGTGTGGGCATTGTTTTTAGAGCCAGCCTGGGCTTCACAATGCACTCAGTCAGTAACACCAGGTCTTTTGAGTGTGTTGCCATTCGTGGGGGTCCAGGTGCAGGCTGCAGGATTCATCTCATTTATCGCTTACCTGGGCTGGGGGGAGAATTCCTGCAGGAGGTAGTGGCCTTCATCTTTGAACAAGTGTTGAAGTCCCCAGGTGTTTAATCCTGGGGGACTTCAATGCCTGGGTCGACGATGAATCCTCGCATTTCAGTTATGAACTCCTCCAGTTAATGTCTTCACTGGGCCTGACACAAGCAGTTGTTTCTGTGACTCACCAGCACGGTCACACACTCAACCTGGTGTTCTGGCTGGGTCTTGGGGTTCATAACCTCCGGACTGAGCCAGTTTTTTGGTCCGATCACTGCACTGTGGAGTTCATGTTTGGGCCCCCCGGTAGTCCTGTCCCTGTGGAGATGGTTAGCTATTACTCTTTAAGGGGATTAGACCCAGAAGGACTCTTGGTGGTAGCTGATCTACCTAGGGTTGAGGCGGCTTTGTGCGATTGGCACTAGGGAGGCAGTGGTCACCTATAATAAGTTAATGTCTGAAGCTCCAGATGTCATAGCACCAGTTTGTATATGACCCAGATCTTCTCACTTGAGATCCCTGTAATTTGACAATGATCTCAGGGTGATGAAGATCATGGGTCAGAAGCTGGAGCATTGCTGGCAGAAGTCCCAGCTGGATGCCGACAAACTGGTCCTGCGTACCCCTTACCGTGAGTACCCGGAGGTTATCTCCCATAGGAAGGCAGAGTTCCTGTCCAGGGAGATTGCAGCAGGGAGGAACAGACCTACTCAGCTTTTTCGGACTGTGGACAGGCTTCTTCATCAGGTCTGTCTTCAGACGAAAAAAGCTTTTTGATTAACTTTATGTGAGAAGTTTGCTCTGTTCTTCTCTGACAGGGTGTTGGCTATCTGATCGAGGTTTCCATCAGGTAGGCTTTTGCCTCACAGTTGCCGGTCTATTGTGAGCAGAGGAACTCTGCCTGTCTGGGAAGAGTTTCGGTCAGTGGAGGTGTCTGAGGTGACTCGGGTGATCTTAGAGATGATGCATAAATCTTGTGAACTGGACCCAGCCCCGATGCATTTCTTGATGGGATGCACCGAAGCTGTTGGCCCAGTGTTCGCTGGGATAGCTAGGTGCTCGATGGTGGAGGGGGTGTTCCCAGCTCCTCTGAAAGCGGCACTGGTGAGACCCCTCCTAAAGAAATCTTCCCTCAACCAAGACATCTTGGCAAATTACTGCCCTATCTCCAACATGCCTTTTTTGAGCAAGGTTGTTGAGAAACTGGTAGCACAGCAGCTCGAGGATCAGCTCCTGTCCTTTGACATCTATGATCCATTTCAGTTGGGTTTTCAGGCTAGACACAGCACAGAAACCACACTAGTCAGGGTGCATAATGACTTACTCAGAGCTGGGGATAGAGGAGACAGGTCAATTCTTGTGCTCCTTGATCTCTCTCTTCAGCTTTTGGCACCATGGACCACATTGTGCTTCCTGATCGGTTCTGTGAATTTTGTGGACTTGCTGGTGTTGCCATCAGATGGTTTTAGTCCTTTCTTTCAGACAGGGTGCAGCAGGTAGTGATGGGGAATTTCTCCTCCTCTCCAATGCCTCTGTCTTGTGGAGTTTCTCAGGGCTCGATCTTGTCGCCGATGCTGTTCACGGTGTATATGCTGCCCCTGGGTGAGGTCATTCGACAATACAGCGTAGAGTTTCACTACTATGTAGATGACACCCAGCTGTATTTGTCATTTTCCCCCGGGAACTCTGGTGTGGTTGATGTGCTTAACATCTGTCTGGCTAAAGTCAATGACTGGATGGCTTCCAGCTGGCTGCAACTCAACCCGGACAAGACAGAGACGCCAATGGTCAAGCTGGGTCACAGGCATGATGGGTTGCTACCTGGAGCAGACACTGGTCTTTTCCTTGGGTCTGCTGCACTGATCGCTTCCCTGAAGGTGCGAATTCTAGGTGTGATCCTGGACAGTAGACTGATCTTTGAAGATCAGGTGTCATCTGTTGTGAAGAGTGTTTTTTTACCACTTATGGAACATCACCAGGGTCAAGCCCTTCATTCCGCCTGAAGACCTGCATGCCCTAATACATGCCTTTGTGACCTCCAGACTTGACTACTTCACAGGCTGCAGCTGGTGCAGAACCTGGCGGCCTGATCACTGGTGGGACTACCCCAGTCGTGCCATGTGACTCCAGTTTTGCATGCTCTGTACTGGCTGCCGGTCAGGTGGAGGGTCCTCTTCAAGGTGGGCTTGCTCAACTATAAGCCCCTATATGTGCTGGGTGCTGGCTACCTGTCTGAGCTCCTGTCGCCTGTGACCTCTGCCCGCTCCCTTGTTCTGTTTCGAGTGGTCTCCTGGTTGTTCCCAGGGTTCGGCTCAACACCTCTGGTGACCGAGCATTTAATGTCTCTGGGCTGACCCTGTGGAACACATTTCCAGCTGTTGTCTGGGAGGCCCCCTCGATTGAAGTCTTTAAGAAAAGGCTTATGGCCCATCTTTTTTGCTAGGCTTTTGGGGATTAAGTCTTCTCCCCCCCTACCCTAGTTCTCAGCTATTTTATATTTTATATATATGCTTTTAAGAAAGTTGTTCTAAAGCATCTGCTAATGTACTTATTTTTGTATTTTGTATTCTGTTTTCTATTTTTATTGAGTACGGCACCCAGAGCCTTCAGGATTGGTTGCCTTAGAAATAAAATTGCCTTGCCTTCTGCTGCAACATCTGATGGGATAAAAAAAAGAAACAACAATATTAAAAAAACACTAAGATGGCATAATATGAAATCTGGCAAGAAACTAAAAATGGACCTTGTCTTGAATGAAAAAGGAGGAGGTAATTGAAAGGCTGAGCCAGCAGTGGATAAAAAGGATTCTGAAATGCACTTTTTTTACGTTCTCTTTTTTCCCCCTCTCCTTGGCTCACATTTGGGAGTGAGCCCCAGTCCCATCCCCCTGACGTCCACTGGCCAACATTGACCATCTTCCCCCAGGGCTTGCCCCTCTCGGCAGGCATGGCAGGGGTATCCCAAGCCCCCACTGAAGACTGGATCCAGTTCTGGTTGGTGCCACAGCTGTTCAGGGAGGGGAACCTGTGAGCCCCTACTTCATCTAGCCAGGAGATCCTTTTTTCCACTGTTTTCTCCCTTAGGGTTGGAGCATGCAATGATGCCAATGACGGTGCCATGCATGCTCCCGTGTGCATCCCATGGGGCATCTGCCCCACCACTGCCCACTGTGGACAGCAACGTGTGTCAGCTGCCAGCCTTCATGAGGGGCCCAGAAGCACTGACAGCTGATTGCCCCTCCTCCCCAGAGAAGGAGAGCTGTCCCTGTGACGCTCAATCCTTCTCCTCCATATCTGACCCCCAGCGACTTATTCGCACCATGAACACAGGTCGCCGGCATGGCAGAAGGTAGGGCAGGATGCTTCAGCCCTCCATGCCACTGGGCCAGACCTGAAATGTACTTTTTCAGGAAGCCAAAATGGTGCATGCACAGTTTTTCAGGAAGTCAAAATGGTGCATGCACAGTTACTTGTGTAGATGTTATAACGGACCCCAAAAAACAAGCTTAATTTAATAACAGAAAACTAAACAGTTGTATTGGCAAACAGGGCTGCAGAGCACAGACTGTTGTGTGTATTTATTTTATATTTTGATACTGTTGTACATGCCTTGATGACAAGAAGAACGGGTATGAGAAGGAATACCTTGTGACAAAAGCATGAAATGATACTGGCTTTGATTTTTTTGGGTACAGTCCGTACAAATATAGCACAATATTGATGTCTTTATTACTCCATTTGAAAATGACAGACACTTCACGTGTATGATAAATAAACCATACTGCTTTTTGACAGAAAATATTTGAAAACAAAAAAGTTGTGAACTAAAGGAAAAACCTAATTGAAATGAATTGAAATGAATGGACTCGCGCTTCCCATTCATTTCAGTTGTTCTTTTTCTTTAGTTGACAACAATTTAGCTTTTTAATATTTGTACCTATTTTCTTTTCTGTCAGTTTCTTATTTAGACCTGCTCTGATAACACTATGGGTGTCGACAACATGCAGATCCACCCTGAAATGGGTGTTTGTGGAGTATGCCCGCGTACTCTACAAACACCCATTTCGAGGTGGATTTGAATGTTGACACTGGATTGAATGGTTTACACCCATAGTGTTTATCAGAGAGGGACTAAAAAGAGCTTGACAAAAAAAAGTAAGTAAAGATATTAAAAAGCAAAAAAGTTATCAACTAAAGAAAAAAAATTAAATGAATGAACACACGCTTCCCATCTATTTCAATGTATTTTTTCCCTTAGTTGATAACCTTTTTTAATATATTTAGCTAGTTTTTCCTGTCTTTTTTAGTCCATCTCTGAGGAACTCCAAACATGTCAGTATTCCAGTATTTGGTGAAATATGTGAATATGAGTAATAAAAGTTATGGGTTTTCACTAGGATGCTCCACCCCCACCCCCACAAGTGATGGCTCGATGGCTAACCCACCTATATGCTTATAAGTAAATGGACACTTGTCAAACCCCACTGAAAAGGAGTTACTGCAACTAAAATGACCTGTCCTAGAAAACATACAAAATATATATAGAATAAAGTATGGGTTGGGGTGTGTAACAAGAAGTTTACACACACCCGAGGGGTTAGATGCTACATAAACCCCGAGAGCGAAGCTTGAGGGGTTTATGAATAACATCTAACCCCGAGGGTGTGTGTAAGCTTTGAATTTATACAAACTGACTCATACTTTAGTTTGTGTAATTGCTGGGTTTCCCTTTCTCACCTCAGCAATTCTGTAAAATAAAAGTAAAGACGTTCTGGTGTGGTCAGGTTTCAGTGCTCGGTGTGGCCTACAGCGTTTTTTTCTCCTTAGTTGGCAGCCCAGTTTTGTCTTTTTTTTTTTCTTCAGGTGATCTCTGCATTGTTACTTACTGCTGATTCCAAGTGGTGGTTTAGTGTCCCAAAGAAACAGAATGCGGCCAGCAGCAATGGTCTAAAAGCTACGGCAGGCGCATGCATAAAGCGAGGGAAACTGCGCATGTGTTTGCCGTAATAAACATGCCTGTATTATGGCAAATTACACCACGGTTTTCCTATGGGAAAAAGGGGATGCTGGTAATTATAAAAGCAGGACCACACTAAAAATGAGGTATGGCATCTCACTGATACTGTTCTGGGTAAATGCTGTATAAAACTGTATAAAATCAGGACCCCTTTGCAAATGACACAATACATCTCATCTGGTCTGTCTTGGGTTAATATAAATATGGTAGAACAGCAATGCAAGGGCAAACATACGGCACTGACAAATGCTTGTTTCATTTTGTCCTTAACCTTACCAGTATGGTCAAGGAGCAGGAAGGGTTTGAAATGTTTTATCATTTATTTCTGGAAGAAAGCAGAACTCTGAATGCTTACTACCCTGCAAGCAAATCTGGGTTTTACAGATTAACTTTCTGGAGCTCACAATTATGTTGCAACTTTTCCCAATGGCAGATTACATAAGGGCAACTGTTGCAATGGGTGTAGGTAAATATGGCACAGAAAAGTTTGGTGCAGGAAAGTTTGGCACAGGAAAACTAAAAAGCAGGAAATTTGGACCATGCCGCCATGGATCACCATTCCAGTGAAATTTCAGGTTTAAGTGTAGATTTACCATTATAACACAATACTGCCACGGATCACCACTCCAGTGAAATTTGAGGTATAAGTGCAGATTTAGTATTACAACACCGTACCACCATGGATCCCCACTCCAGTAAAATGTATGGACCAGCTTTTAATTTTCCTGTGGTGAACTGTCCTGCTCCAGACTTTCCTGTGCCATATTTGCCATGCCCCCTTGCTGGGGACTTCATGGATATGTTCTCTGAGAACAGTGGCATTCCCCTGCACACTTTCAAAAACACAGGAACAGTACACCAATTTGGATAATTTACATAATATTATATTTTTTTATTGTCGGGGTGTCAAGGTGGCTGTACAACCTTCACTCAGGACCCCTCTCCACCAAGATACTAGCAGGGGAACAGGGGGAAAGTGCTGATTTCTGGCCTGGCCCTTTAAAGGCCATCTGTGCTAACCACATGCAAGCCTGGAGTTCCCCGGGGGGTGGGGGGGACACACAAATGAGCTTCACTTGTGAGCCATTAAGAGGAATCCAGAAAAAGCAAAAGGAGGGGTACGAGGGTGAGAGAGGGCAGTGTTGCTGTGAGCATGAGAAGTGAGTGAAGCTTAACAGTATCTTGTCTTGTATTTGCTCTGTAAAAACAAGCTGCTGGGAACCTTTGGTGCTGAAGAAGAGCAACCTTATTTTGGTTCCCTGAACTTTGTTTGCCTTGAGTTTTTTCTGAGGGTTCCCACAAATCTTAGCTTGCTACAACACAGCTACACTGGGTAACACCCAACATCCATTACTTAACTGTATGACTACATGAGGGTATATGACCCTTATTAGGTTCATCTTGTTCTATTGCTGTCCTGTGTCGGTCATTTGGTGACTTGTTACTGCCTACTGAGTCTCAGATCAGTTTGCTTGGCCAGCTGTGTGCATGTAAATACCAAAGCAGCTCTGGATATTATACCCTGACTGTTGTTTCCTGTCAGTGTCCTGCACAATGCTAAAGCTGCCACCAATGTACTGGATAAGAGTGTTCAAGAACAGAGAGAACAGGGAAGAGTGCAGATCAAACGTATTGGGGGAAGTAAGGAGACAAGGCCAATTCTCCTGAAGGACTCATTGTGTCTGGTCGGCATGATGTCAGGGAATCACTAGATTATAACCCCAATGGCGAGGTCATGGTCCAACCTCATTGGGTAATACTGCAAGGATAGCGGTGCCGGATGGCTGAGGGGGGTAGTTGTAGGAGCCATGGCCATATGACCTCATTATGAGTGATTGGCGCTTCTTCACAGTAGCCCACACTGCTCAAAATGGTGTTAAATGATATTAAACACATGGCTGTGGCCATTTCCTTCAAGATCTGTGTGTGTGTCTTGATTTGTGGAAGGGAGATGTGGAGGGCTACCAGGCACTAGAGAGGCTGCCTAACCATAGCTGCAGCTGGCCATTTGCCTGGGGTCCCTCCCTCTCTGGATCTGGCCATCTTACAGGGTGCTACCTCCTGGAGTGGACATAGGGCCTGGCAATGCCCCAGAAGGAGGCACCAACAAGTTACCTTGAGGAAGGGGGCATTAGCCTGAGGGAGGAGACATCGGGGGCCAGGGAGGTAGGGCCTCCTTTGACCCAATATGGATGACTGCAATAGGGGTTGGGTAGTGACTTTTCCCAGTTTCTCTGTTAATATCAGGGTTTTTCACCTCCACCAAAGGGATGTTAAACTAGAAAGAGAAATATAATGGTAGCAGTAGTTAGGGTATAGGTTATACTGGATGATAGAAATTTCATGGTAATGAAACTGTCACAGCCATGTGAGGCGGCTTTGGAGGAGTGCAGATCGAAGGTATCAGGGGAAGTAAGGGGGACAAGGCCAATTCAAACAAAGGACTCATTGTCTCTTTGTCTCCAATTGGCATGAGGACAGGGGTCTGCTAGATTATGACCTGAATGGGGGGGGGGGGTTGCAGTCCAAGCAGTTGATACTGCAAGGAAAGCAGTACCAGATGGGGGCAGCCATAGGAGCCTTGGCCATATGACCTCCCCAAGAGAGACTGGCGCTTCCTCCCAGCAGTACATGCTGCTCAAAATGGTGTTAAATTATAAACACGTCTGCAGTCATTTCCTCCAAGATCTGAGTGTGTCTTGGTTTGGGGGAGGGAGATGTGGTGGGGCTACCAGGACAAGGTGGAAGACACCTGGACGAGACTGCCATTGGAAGTGGTAGAGGAAAAAACTGTTGCGGGGGAGCTTGAAGCATGCATGGGATAAGCATGGTGGTATATTAGAAAATAGGCAGAGATGAAGGAATGTTGCCAGAGACCAGTTAGGATCTGTGGAGACAGATTAGGCAGGGAACATCTGGTCAGAATGGGTGGTCCAAGCAATTCTTTTCTGATGACAAATTCTATGTATCCGTGTTTCTAATTGTCATTGAACAGCACTGTTCCCTGCGACATTTTGCAGTATTACTGCAAGCTACTATGTTGCATCCTGGCTGGCAGCACTGAGGCAGCCCTACCGAAGAAAGAGAGAAGTAAAGAGAAGGGACAGTAATACCCTAGTGGTTACAGCAGAGGTGCAGTAAGACTGGTGGCGTGTCAGTTAAAAGACCATCCCCTTTCATTTAGGGATATTTGTAATATTAACATCATGGAGCCCAATAAATTAGAAGAAGACTAAATGTTCAGGAACGTGTTTAGACTTACATTAAGCAGGGCTGCATAATTCTAAAGAGATTGACTCAAGCCCTCCACTGTGCTTACCTTGAAAACAGTTGACTCCTTCAGGAGAATTTTGAAAAACATGAAGTGTGGACACAATCCACTTTATATTTCACTTTAGTTCTGTATTTCTTCTCCCTGTTATTTATAATTGAAGTCATAAGCAAGCAAACTGGATCTTTGTTCCTTGAGAGTTCATCAGCTCCTATTTCTTATTCATCATAAGATGTCATAATACTGGACTCTGCTTGTGACATCACTGGTATTCCCAATGGCAACAGACTGTGACATCACAAAGGAAGATTCTGCCCTCAAGTGAGGAATAAGGTGTAGGGGCAGACTAGCCTACTTTTGTGCATTCCTCATAATAATTGAGGTGAAGAATACATTTATAACTGATATGTAAAATGTAAACAGAATGGTTTAAATATTTTGTTTTCCAAGGTTTTCTCAGAGGTGTCAACAGCAATGGAACACACGCATATTACAGAGAACAAGTGCATGAGTTTTACCTTCAAATGTTTTTTCTTCTTTTATTAATAAAGCTGGACCATCTGTGGGTTCATCTTCTAAGGATCCTTCTGCATTACTCAATGTACTGAATGTGGTTCCCAGAGATGACACAGTTACTGATTTGCCAGAAGAAACTATCGCGTTGTCCAGTGTTGTCGATATATATGATGCGCTTAGTGCAGTTACTTTAGTTTTAATTGCAGTAGGAGGTGTGCCGAATATCAGGGGTTCACAAGAATTAGTTTTTCTGTCTGCAAAATATGAGAAATGAATGGAGGATTAGCTAAATCACATGTTATCCCAATGATCTGTGTTTAGAGGTAATGTGTATTCTTCCACATGCTTTCATTGCTGCAATGGAAAGCAAGCATTTTTCAATGCCAAATGTTTGCTTGCTTGTATTTGGCAGTTGTGGCTGATGGCACAGTTGCTCCTGACTGCAGGGCAGGCAACGAGATCAGGAGAGGAAAGTGGCCAGGTGTGGCAGATGGGACATTATCTCCCGACTACAAGGCTGACAGCAGGGTTGAGAGTGGAGGAGAGCTGATGATTGCAGCTGATAGTACAGCTGCTCCTGGCAGCAGGATCAGGAGAGGAGGGAGAGGAGAGCAGCCAATGTAAATCAAAATAGACAAAAACAAACAAACAAAAAAAAACCTTCCACCTTCAGAATTTCACAGTTCTGCTTCTGACAGAATTCTACAGAATGTGATGGAATTTTCTAAATTCAGTGGATCTGGGGCAGAAGTAGAACACAGGTTCACTCTCAGTTCTTAATCTCTCTTTTGCTTTTCTCTGTACTTCACAATATCTCTCTGTGCTGTTTGAATCTCCTGATCACCTAATGGCAACAACATTCTTTCCTCTCCTCTCCTTCTCCTGCACTGGAAAGCACTTTGGGATGCAGGATGTAAGAAAGGTTGCATTGTAAACAAAATCCAAATGCCTTCCCTACTTCATCCCCAGACAGCAAGTACACTCTCAGTATACAATATAAGCTTTAACATTTTGTCCACAGCCAAGAGCACCACATCTTATTTCCTTTGATTCCTTTCCTACTTTTGTTGACAGCATTTATTTATTTATTTAGTTTGTTAGTTAATTATTTCTAATGTTGACCGGGAAAGACACACTAAGCAGTGCTACTTATTTCCAGGTGTGCCCTGGGAGTGAGTTCAATGGGCCTGTTTTCATCTGCTAGTCAGGTGACAGTTTTGAAAAGGCAGATGGCTGTGTTTTCTTGATATGGCGGAGGCTATGTGTAGTGGAAACAAAAAGGAATAAAATGAACCAACGTGTAGACTCTGTGCAGCTGAGCAGGGTTTCCACAGAAGTGAGAGTTGGAGTGAGTCAGATACTCAGATGCTTTCTCTTTCAGTACACTGAGAGAGCAGCTTGGAACAATGTACAAATACAGATAAGGCATGCTGAGAGAAAAATTAAAATGGAGCTTTCATAGTGCTGTCATTCATTGCTGAGTAAGCAGAATACTGCTTGCAGTGATAAGGACAAAATAAGAAGGGGTTTGTATCAAGAGTGTGTCTTTGCAAGTCAAACACTTTCACTTTCAGCGCATCAATGGAGAGCATGCAGCGCAGGCGCCAGTACCAATAAAGACTTGCTGAAGTCACAGTTTACAAGGGGTTTTCACAATGCTTACATTCCTTTCTGCAAAAAGATCACTTGTTGCATTGATTAGAAAAAATAAGAAGTGAAAGTGTCTGACTCACTCAGACACAATCTCAGTACGAAGCCCTTCTTATTTTGTTCTGATCACTGCAACCGGTTTTCTACTTACTCCCAAATAAATGATAGCACTATGAAAACCCCCTTTTTATGTTGATTGTGCGCATGCTCAAGAAACATATTGCGGCAGCTTTCCAGAAGCAAGTTGTGGAGGTGTGGCACTGTTGTGGCCAATGCCCCCACAGTCTGTAAAGGCTTGGCCTGCTTTCCCCAATGCCCGTGGCATGCTGCTGCTGACACTAGTTCAGCCAGCGTGCCACAACCTCGAAACATTTCAGCTGCTGCAACCAGGGGCTGCCTTGTCATTGCAGCGTCAGCGATTCGCTGCAGTGAGGGAGTGACCCATCATTGCTGAACGGAACATTGCTACTGTAATATTGTTTGTGAACATGGCGGAGCCTAGCTGCCATGTTCACAAACAATATTAATCCAGCCCCAGTACCGAGGGGGTGGCCAATCCCCCTTGGCAGCATGTGCCCCCTCCCCACAGCAGCATGTTTTTGCTGACGGGGGCCCCAAACCCCGTCGGTTTCCATCCCCGGCGCTAGTTGACTTGCCGATGGGGGAGCACACTCCCCATCAGCATTATGTCCCCCCTCCCTATTTGATGTGCCGACGGGGGAGCCCACTCCCTGTCAGCATCAGGTCCCCCCCCCGAAAGAGTAGCAGGAGAGTTGTGCCGAGGGGTGCCCAATCCCCTCAGCTCTTAAGGCCCCTCCCGCTTTTGTGCCAACAGGGTGCCCAATCCCGCCAGCTGCACCCCCAAAACATTCAGGTGGCATGCTGGGGAGCCCACCCAGCGTGCCAATCCCCTCTAAAGAAAAAAATGTCCTGCAATGTTTTTGTTTTTTCAACCTGTAAAAAAAAACCAGTCCCTCGCTGGTCTCCCTGCCCTCCCTCACAACCATTCCGACCCACTGCACACCCTGGCTCCCACCCCCCCTTCAATTCCTTTACTTACCTCCGGAGTCTGGCGCGACGATCTTCGTGGACCGGGAACATGTCTGCACTCTTCAAAGCCGACCGCGAACTGAGGAAATGCTGGTAAGCTGTATAATGGAATGAATAGGGCTTTTCCAACTTTGATGCATATCACAGGCATTTTTTGGAATTTTGACACCAAATTTTCAACATGGGGGTTTTGGAACCCCTCCTCATGAATTCTGCCACTGTCATGGTGTTATTTTGGGGGAGAATGCTACAAGTCTTGATGGCTGAGAGGGACCTGGGGTTGGTGGTGGATGTCAAGATGAACAACTCGGAGACTTGTAGGAGGGCAGCAGCCAAGGCCAACATGATGCTGGGATGCATCGCTAGGGGGATCACCTCCAGAAGGAGGGAAGTGATACTCCCTCTGTATAACTGCTTGAGTGAGCCGCACTCTCGAGTACTGCATGCAGTCCAGAGGAGGGCAACCAAAATTATTTGAGGCTTGGGGACAGGACCTATGAGGAGAGGCTCGAAGAGCTAAATATGTACACATTGGAAGAAAGAAGGGACCGGGGGGACATGATAGAGGTCTTCAGGTACATGAAGGGGGTAAATAGGGGAGGAACAGTCAGGGTGCTTCGAAGGAAGGAGGAGGGGGCCACTAGAGGGCATGGGTGGAAGCTGGAGGGGGAAGATTCAGGGGAGAAACGAGGAGGTGCTACTTCACTGAGATGGTGGTGGAGCCATAGAATGTGCTGCCTAGGGGGCTGGTGGAGGCAGAGACGGTGGAGGGGTTCAAGAGGGGGTGGGACAGGTACAGGGGAAGGGTTCTGGAAGCGAAATGCAATGCAGCGAGAATATCCGGAACTGGGAAGGGAGAAGCCAGAGAAGGCGAGGGAGGCAGCAAGGTCAGCTCCCAGGGTGAGGGCTGACCAAACGAGCAGACGCAAAAGACCGTTAGGCCTATTCTGCTGGCATTTTAGTATGTTAGTATATTAGTATTCAGCCCCGAAAGGAGATTTCTTGGTAACTGCGAGGAATCCCCTTTTGGGACCGATTAACAAAACGACAGTGCCAGTGTTCATGAGGTGGGCTCTCAAAAAGCCTATATTGCAAATTTGGTGGAAAAAATCCCAAAATGACTGTTTTACAAGCGCAGCATTATGAGTTGTTACAAGACTGTAATTTCGCAAATTTGGCAATATTTTCATGACAGATTTTAACATTGCCATTTTTTCACACCTCCTTGTGAACAGTATAGCTGTCATTTTTACATCCTGGCTAAAATGTGTTTTGCACTTGGCAAAGAATAGCGTTGCTGTGGGAAATCAGTGTTCAGAACAGATTAAGAAAATGACAGTGACACTGTTCATGAGCAGAGGTCCCAGAATGCCTCGTTGAAAATTTGGTGACATACCCATAAAATGACAGTGTTACGAGCGCAGCGCTATGCCTTGGTACGATGCTCGTGAATCCTCGCTAATTAATAATATTTTCTACCCAGATGTTCAACAGTGCCATTCTTCTTCACCTCCTTATGAACATTACAGCTGTCATTTTTCACATCCTGGCGAAATGTGTTTTCGCAGTTCCAGCGCAGAATAGCGCGGTCGCTGTGGGAAATCCATGTACGGGACACATTATGAAAATGACAGTGACACCATTCATTAGCAGAGGTCCTAAAATGCCTATGTTGAAAATTTGGTGACGAACGTCCATGAAATGAGTGTGTTACGAACGTGCGTTGTGCATTTTCCACACATGCTCGTACCTTCGCAACTTTGCAATATTTTCACTCCAGATTTTCAACATTGCCATTTTCCCAAACCTCCTTATGATCAGTGCAGCTGTTATTTTTCACATTCTGGCCAACATGTGTTTTCGGTCTTCCGGTGCACAATAGCGCGGTTGCTGTGGGAAATCAGTGTTCGGGACACATTAAGAAAATCACACTGATACTGTTCATGAGCAGAGGTCCTAAAATGCCTATGTTAAAAATTTGGTGATGAAACTCCATAAAATAACTGTGTTTTGAGCTTGCGTTGTGCAGTTTCTACACACCCTTGTAAGTTCGCAAATTAGTGATATTTTCATGCCAGATTTTCAACACTGGCATTTTTTCACACCTCCTTATGAACAATACAGCTGTCATTTTTCACATCCTGGCCGAAATGTGTTTTCTTACTTCCGGCGCAGAATACTGCAGTCGCTGTAGGAAATCAGTGTTTGGGACAGATTAGGATCGAGCGAGTGAGAAAGGGGAGGAGTGACCGAGCTCAACTGAGCTCTGTCGGGACTGCTGCAGATTTCTTTGTGGGCAGAAAAAGGCACCAACGCAGGCAGGAGCCTAGTACAAAAGGGCAGCCTGCAGTGCCGGGAGACACAGAATGTGCGAGTGAGGGAGGTGGAGTGAGTGAGCTCAACGGAGCTCTGTTGGGACTGCTGCGGATTTCTTTGTGGGCAGAAAAAAGGCAGCAATGCACGCAGGAGCCCAGTACAAAAGGGCAACCTGCAGCGGTGGGACAAACAGAATGAGTGAGTGAGGTCACTGGAGCTCTGTCGGGACTGCTGCAAATTTCTTTGTGGGCAGAAAAGGGTGCCAACAGAGGCAGGAACCCAGTACAAAAGGGCAGCCTGCAGCACCAGGAGAAACAGAATGAGTGAGTGAGACAGGGGGAGTGAGCCACCTCAACGGAGCTCTGTCAGGACAGCTGCGGATTTCTTTGTGGGCAGAAAAAGGTGCCAACGCAGGCAGGAGCCCAGTACAAAAGGGCAGCCTTCAGCGCTGGCAGAAACAGAATGAGCGAGTGAGAGAGGGGAGTGAGCGACCTCAAAGGAGGTCTATCATAACTGCTGCAGATTTGTTTGTGAGGAGGAAAAGGCGGCAGTGAAGGCAGGAGCCCAGTACAAAAGGCCAGCCTGCAACGCCAGCAGAAACAGAATGAGCGAGTGAGAGAGGGAGAGGGAGCTACCTCAATGGAGCTGTGTCAGGACTGCTGCAGATTTCTTTGTGGGCAGAAAAAGCTACCAATGCAGGCAAGAGCCCAGTACAAAAGGGCAGCCTGCAGCAGGGGGAGACACAGAACAAGCGACTGAGGGAGGGGGAGGGAGTGAGTGAGCTCAACGGAGCTCTGTTGGGACTACTGCAGATTTCTTTGTGGGCAGAAAAAGGCAGCAATGCATGCAGGAGCCCAGTACAAAAGGGCAGCCTGCAGTGGCGGGAGAAACAGAATGAATGAGTGAGAGAGAGGGGGAGTGAGTGAGCGAGCTCAACGGAGCTCTATCATAACTGCTGCAGATTTCTTTGTGGGCAGAAGAAGGCAGCAACGCAGGCAGGAGCCCAGTACAAAAGGGCAGCCTGCAGCGCCAGCAGAAACAGAATGAACGAGTGAGACGGGGGAGTGAGCGACCTCATCAGAGCTCTGTTCGGACAGCTGCAGATTTCTTTGTAGGCAGAAAAAGGTGCCAGTGTAGGCAGAAGCCCAGTACAAAAGGGCAGCCTGCAGCACTGGCAGACATGGAATGAGCGACTGAGAGAGGGGAAGTGAATGAGGTCAACGGGGCTCTGTCGGGACTGCTGCAGATTTCTTTGTGAGCAGAAAAAGGTGCCAACAGAGACAGGAGCCCAGTACAAAAGGGCAGCCTGCAGCACCAGGAGAAACAGAATTGAGACAGGGGGAGTGAGCGACCTTAACGAAGCTCTGTCGGGACAGCTGCAGATTTCTTTGTGGGCAGAAAAAGGTGCCAATGCAGGCAGGAGCCCAGTACAAAAGGGCAGCCTGCAGTGCTGGGAGAAACAGAATGAGCGAGTGAAAGAGGGGTAGTGAGTGAGCTCAACAGAGGTCTATTGTGACTGCTGTGGATTTCTTTGTGGGCAGGAAAAGGCGGCAATGCAGGCAGGAGCTCAGTACAAAAGGCCAACCTGCAGCACCGGCAGAAACGGAATGAGCGAGTGAGAGAGGGAGAGTGAGCAACCTCAATGGAGCTATGTCGGGACTGCTGCAGATTTCTTTGTGGGCAGAAAAATCCGTTAATGCAGGCAGGAGCCCAGTACAAAAGGGCAGCCTGGAGCAGCGGGAGACACAGAATGAGTGAGTGAAGGAGGGGAGTGAGCTCAACGGAGCTCTGTTGGGACTGCTGCGGATTTCTTTGTGAGCAGAAAAAGGCAGCAATGCACGCAGAGGCCCAGTACAAAAGGGCAGCCGGCAGTGCTGGCAGAAACGGAATGAGTGAGTGAGAGAGGGGGAGTGAGCGAGCTCAATGGAGCTCTGTCAGCACTGCTGAAGATTTCTCTGTGGGCAGAAAAAGGCGCCAACAGAGGCAGGAGCTCACTACAAAACATCAGCCTGCAGTGCCAGGAGAAACAGAATGAGTGTGTGAGATGGGGAGTGAGTGACATCAATGGGGCTCAGTCAGGACAGCTGCGGATTTCTTTGTGGGCAGAAAAAGGTGTCAATGCGGGCAGAAGCCCAGTACAAAAGGGCAGCCTGCAGTGCCGGGAGAAACACAATGAGCAAATGAGAGTGGGGGAGCGAGCAAGCTCAACGGAGTTCTATCATGACTGCTGCGGATTTCTTTGTGAGCACAAAATGGCGGCAATGCAAGAAGGAGCCCAGTACAAAAGGCCAGCCTGCAGCGCTGGCAGAAACGGAACGAGCGAGTGAGAGAGGAGGAGTGAGCAAGCTCAACGGCCCTGTGTCAGGACTGCTGCAGATTTCTTTGAGGGCAGAAAAAGCCACCAACAGAGGCAGGAGCCCAGTACAAAAGGCCAGCCTCCAGCGCCAGGAGAAACAGAATGAGCGAGTGAGAGAGGGGGAGTGAGCCACCTCAACGGAGCTCTGTCGAGACAGCTGCAGTTTTCTTTGTGGGCAGAAAAAATACCAACGTAGGTAGGAGGCCAGTACAAAAGAGCAGCCTGCAGCACTGGGAGAAACAGAACGAGTGAGTGACAGAGGGGCAGTGAGCGAGTTCAACAGACCAACCCAATCAACATTCGGCATTGACAAATGCTTGTTAATGTTTTTATCAGCATGACTGATTTGTACTTGTACCTGACTGTAGACTGCTCCCTCAGTATACTGAAAGAGAAAACATCTGAGTATCTGACTTGTTCAGATTCTAACTTCCGTGAAAACGCTGCACTGTTGTATAAAAACTCACATTTTTGGTTCTTTTTATTTCTTCTTGTTTCCACTACAAATTCCCTGTCATTTCAGGAAAACAGGGCTGTCTACCTTTTTAAAACTTTCATGTGACTAGAAGATGTACTGGTGCTCAATGAATAACAGCAATGGATGTCACTCCTTCATTGATGTCACACTGATACATTCAAGCTCGATCTGTGCATCCTGTCTTGGCAGTGATTGGGGAAAGTGAAAAATCTTTGAAATAGAGAAACAAAAATGACTAATTATAAGACCCTGAAGTAAAAATGGTGCAAGAACATCAACAACTGCTTAAAGCATGCCATGTTTACTGACCTGAACTCTGACTGCTAATAAAAAAAAAAACACTGTGTTTACTTGTCCATTAAACAAGGGCCTGTCAGTGATCAGTGCTGTGTTTAGCAGAAAGTTTATCAGAGAAGCTGGTCACTGTCAGTGTTCAGCTGTTCTGCAGATGATACTGACTTGCACTTCAATAAAAGCACCACCCACGGTGGCCAGCTGATTGTGCATCTCACTTGTGAATGAGCACATTCTACAGTACCTGTGATCTGAAGATAACACAGCAGCAAAGTGAGCATTTGCGTGCAGCCTGAGTCTGTTTTCTTGATCTGACACCACACAGACTTGGACTTGCAATGAGTCTTGAGAGAAGTGATTGATTTTCTTTCTGTCTGATTAGGCAGTGTGTTTATCTCTAGATAACTAGTGGCTATTTTTTTTTATTTTATTTTTACCTTTTTTTTACCAGGTGAGACACACTAAGCTGAAAGCTTGTTTACGGGTGTAACCTGGGAGCACAGGAAAGTTAAGTGAATTGCTCAGGGTCACACAGTATGCAAGTGAGGGCTGTGGGATTCAAACCCAGGTCTCCAGGTTTGCAGCTCAGAGCCTTAAACCACTGCACTATATTGCCTCCTTATCTATGGTACAGAGAATACTTAAAAACAAACAGTCAGCATTATTTGGAAAAACTGTGGTGGGCAAGCTGTTGAGCCAGCATGGTGGAGCAGGGCTCCCAGATCTATTAGGATTCCTGTGTTTTACAAGGATTTGGAGTGATCTAAGGGGAAATTGTTCCCATAGACTTCCATTGACTATATGGGAAAATATTCAATTAAATGTGCATAGTAAACAATGTAATCTACAGGAAAACACAGGAAAATTGCCCTTGAGTTGCAGGAAAAATGTCAAGTCAGTCTGGGAACACTAATGATGGCAGGTGTTCTCTGCTTGCTGGGTGGGCATAGGAGTGGCCCGCTCTTTTGAACTACATGAAGTTTCCACCCAGCAAGCTGAAAACAATATCACAATCAGCCTGACTGACCAATGGACTATCAATGTCAAGCCCATTGTAGCCCGCACTGCATTGGATTCAATGGTGACACACCTCTCAAATGCAATTCTTGTAACCAAATGTCTGCTGCACATGTCTGTGCAAACAAACATAAAAAGTAGTAAGGGGGATTGCTCCTCTGTCCTGTTATGATGGAGCTGTGTGGGGTGGAGTCGGAATGCCTCCTTGCTAAAAATTAAACAGTCCCTTGTATTAGTCACTACTCCTGATTGTGGGTGGTATAAATCACTTGCAAGAATACCATTTGCAAAACCTATAATAAAGTAGAAGTGTTGTGACTACTGTAGTTCTATGAAAATTGGAAACAGAAAAACGGTGGCTCTAAATGGTCCACAGTCTGCACTAATGAAATCCAGTATTGTGGAACTCTTTAAGGTCTAATCCAACCTGTTAAGATAAGCACTGGTTCCGCATTTATTACAAAATTAGTGCTATTTCTTATTCTAAAACATATTAATGTGGTCAACAAGGTTAAGCATTGCAGACCTGTACTGCTTTGCTAGAATAATGTACAGTCATGTGATCACATGTTATAATTAACATTGTTTTGTTTTTATAATACCTTAATGGGGCTTTTGAAGGCTGTAAGTTAAAGGCGCAGTACTCACCCCAAACCTCATGCTTGAGTATCTTATATTTATTTATTTTACTCCAAATAGTTTTACCAGGTATGAAATACAGAGAACAAGCATTCTCATTTAAAGATGTGACCTAAGGAATTGACGGGGAAGGTAGGAGAGAAGGGGGAGGCATAGTCTGTAGAGAAAAAGGGAACATTTATATCAAATCATTGGAAGAGGACAAAAAAATAATACTGAGTCAAAGGTAAACAAAGTAATATAGGCACCAACATCAGCAAGCAGTAAAACAACCGCAGTCATGAATAAAATGCTGCTTAATCAGTGATTTGGAGGTGTAAATGTTGGAGGACCAAGTAGTGGACAGGGGTAGTCTGTTCCAGAGCTTGGGTAGTCAAAAACAAATGGCAGCTTCCCCAGTCCATAATACATACCACTCCAAGGCCCTATTAACTTAAAAAATTAGGACATGACAAAGGGGCAGTTAATCTAACTATAGAGGGGCCTACAGACAAAAGTCACAAGTGAGTGTCTTACACTTGAAGGTATAGATTAAAAAACACAACATAACCCAATCCAACCCAATCCTTGATTCCCTTAATTTATCATGCAAATGCACACTTTGCATATGCAATGTAGTTGGGTTCCATAGTGTTGTTAGTTTGGTTGAGTTCTGCATAGAATTGAGGTGTTAGTAATCCACATATCGGAGATAAAAGTGTAACATTTTGCCTACACAGAATGTGCAAAGTTAGGGTCATTTTTTACCCTAACTCCCCATTTCCTTACACTTTGCTGCTTGTCCGTGACCAACATTATCTTAACGTAGTAGTTGTTTAACAGAATTTCCTTACTTTTTAAGAAAGAAATTTAAGAACAGTATTAGCTCAATATTAGAATTCTAATTCACATCTTTTTCCTCTGGCTGCTAAATAATTTTACCTCATAACTCAGAAGACTTCAACGCATGTGGCACCATAACCATCAATCCTGACACGTATTGATCACAATGAGAAAAAACATGTTTTCAAAGTAGCATATATGAAAAAAGCAAAACAATCCACAAACCTCATACTACCCAAGGAAATCCTCCCTCCCTCCCCTTGTATACCAGTATACAAAAAAAAAAATCACCATTGAAAACTTGTACAGTTTTCTCAATATGAGAGAAAAATTGATACATGTACTTAATCACCATGCCAACCCATTCACAAACACTACAACTCTACTGTGCATGTGTTACTATAATAATTTCTTTCAGTTCTCTACTTTTCTGCTACTGCACTATAAGACATATTTGGGCTGGCAGTATAGCCTAGAGGTTAGAGTAACAAGCTGTGAACGAGCTTGGTATATCCAGCAGTCCAGACCTTGGTTTGATTCTCACAACCTCCACTTGCATACTGTGTGACTCTGAGCAAGTCACTTAACCACCCGGTGCGCCAGGTTGCCCCTGAAAACAGGCACTTGTGCCTAGAGGGCGTTACCTGGTTAACAAAGACTAAAATAAAAAAAACATAGATAAGCCCATAACCAGACTTCAGAACTTGCGCAAAAACACCTTAGTACCATTGTTCATTTCTTATGATAGTACCATTAAGTCTTGTAAATCTATTGTTGGGGTATTATCATATTATCCTTAGCATTGTTACACTTTTGTAGCCAAAGACTTGGTCAGCAATTTCCTGGTATTTTCTGATATTTCTAAAGAAATTATCTCTGGTGGCCGTTTAGTGGTAGAGCAGGCAGGCAGGGCATTTCTTTAGGGATATCATAGAAATTTCAGAGAATATCTGGCTATGTCTTTGGCTGCATGTATACTATCACTACTTCTCACACTTCTCGTGTATGTCAATATACTATCATTACTTCCTATGCATTTCTTTATGCTATTATTATTTTCTGTACATCTCATTATACTATCATAATTATTATTTCTTGCACATCTAATTATACTATTGCTATCTGCCATACATCTCGTTATGCTTTTGTTACTATTGTTAGTTCTTGTAAATCACATTATGCCGTCATTACTTTTTGCACTTTTTGTTATACTACTGTTATGAGATCTCAATAATAGAATTCTAAAAGAAAACACTTTCCTTCTGCTTAATAATTTAACATCATGACCCAGTGGCTACAATACGTCTGCGCATGTGGCACCTTAGCTGTCAGTCCTATTACTAACCGATAACAAACAAGAAAAAAACACTTTATCAAAGTAGCACATATTAAAAACTAAACAACTCAAAAGCCTTACATCCCTCTAGGAAATCATTCCTCCCCCAAACTACATCAGCAGACAAAAAAAAAATCAACATTTAAAATTCATCCATTTTTTTCTTTACATGACAGCAAAATTGGTAGTTATTGCCATACCAGTTCATTTGCAAGCAGTAAAAACTCTTCTGCACAATTTACAATACCATGTAACACACATGAATCAAAGTACCATCCATCTGACATTAACTCCCCACACCTCTCCCACCCCCTTAAATCAAAAATCATACAGTTGTCTTCTGCATTTATTTATTTTATTTAGTTTTTGTTTACCGGGTATGTGCACTAGACAACAAGCTTCATCCATTTTCAGGCACAACCCTGGGAGAGTTACAGACAAGATCAGCACATCATATCATATCATAACATGAGAGGTTACAGTCAGCAAATAACACAACAAAAATCAGTGGGGTTACAGGATTATCACATTGCATACAATGGGCAGACCTGAGGACAAGTATTACACAGAGTACAAAGATGCAAGACAGGCATTCATTACAGAAGAGAGAACTTGCCCCATGTAAGTGCTGAGGGCATATAATGGGCAAAAAGAGGGGAGAACATCCCCCAGAGAATTAATGGGGGGAAGGAGGCAACATCCCAGCATTTCAGATCTTAGGGCAGTGAGCTGTGGCAGGAGAGCCCTAGAAGAGCTGAAGGGACAAAGGGGAGAGACAAGGGTCAGATTTAGAACTAAGTGTCATTTAGGAACAAGAGCACTTGTCTTTGATTTATAGATGTCTTTTGAGGCTGTTGTTAAGGATTTGGTGGGACTGAGCACATTTCAGCTCATTTGGGAAAGAGTTCCAGAGTTTTGGTCCAGATACAGCAAAGGCAGCCTCACCCATCCTGGTACTGTATTTGGGAGTATCCAGTAAAGAACTATCTGTTGATCACAGGGAGTAGGTCTGTGAAGAAGGTTTAAACCAGCAAGCAATATTTTCGGGGAGGACCTCATTAATTTGTTGATGAAACATCCCACAGCATATGATTGGTAAGAGGAGGGGGAGAGCCTGCCAAGGTTGGCATAGAGCACACGGTGATGTGTACGCTTTGGCCTGGATAGAGCAAAGTGACAGATACTGTTGTAGCAGGTCTCCCATTTGCTTAGAGCAGTTTTAGTTGCACCCATGAAAGATAGGAGTCCATATGTGAGGCCAGGCCTTAGTACACCCTGAACGATGGCGAGTCTCTCAGCGGTGGTAATGTTGTGATATGTTTTATATGCAATGCCCAGCTTAATATGGATCGACCTACATACACTTGATATATGGAGACTGAAATCAAGAGAAGGGTCAAGAGTGATGGCCAGGTACTTGAAAGACTCCACCATGTCAAGGGAGGGGCCTCCAGGCCCCCTGATAGAGAGCAAGAAATGATGGGCTCTGAGTCTGGTTGCTGAGCCAAAGAGCTTGGGAACTGTTTTTTTGGTGTTGAGAAGGAGTTTGTTGCATGACAACCATGAATGGATGGTGGCAAAATCCAAGTTGAGCTTAGTGTTGATGTCGGTGATGTTGGCTGCACTGGTGTATAGGACCATGTCATCCACATACAGGAGTGCATTGCATGAGCCAAGATACTTGGGCAGATTGTTGATAAGTAGAGAGAATAAGAGTGGCCCGAGGATGGACCCCTGGGGCACTCTGACACCTTTGGAGGCAAGATCAGATGTGGATCCACTTATTTTGACAAATTGTCATCTATCAGCCAGGTAACTTTTAACCCAAGACATCAAGAGTGGCGAGAAACCAATGGCAGTCAGATTATCAAGCAGCAGAGAGTGATTCTGTAAGCATTCCCCTGTCCATAGCAGTTCTAATATCATTTGTCAGTTTTATAAGGGCTGTAGTGGTGCTGAGGCCACTCCTGAAACAGTGTTGGCAAGGAGTGAGCTGTTTTATTTGTTGAAGAAAGTCTGTGACCTGCGAGGCAACAATTTTTTCAAGGAGTTTGTTGAGGGTTGAAAGTATTGAGATGGACTGATAATTATCCATGTATCTGGTGTTACCTTTTTTGTGAACATGGACAACCCGCACAGTCCACCAGAGTGTAGGCACTGACCCTAAGGTGAGAGAGACAGATTGAACAGTCTGGTGATGGGAGCACTGTGAGGGGGCTGCTACTTTGAGAACCCTCAGGAGGAGTCCATCTGATTCAGTAGAACCATAGTTGGGGATGGATCGGAGAAGCTGAAATGCTTCTTTCCTTGTAACTGGCTTAAGGTCAAGGTGAGAGGAGCTTGGGACCTGTAGATCCAAAGGAGAGAGCAGATCCTGATCAAATTGACAGGACAAATGGGAGAGGTCCAAGAAGTGGATATTTAGGGCATTGGCAATGGTAGTCAAGTCGTTGCAGTTGGTGCCGTCCAGGGTCATGTCAGTTATTGTTGTGTTATTACCCTGACCCATGCTGGATTTCACGTAGTTCCAAAAATTGCAGGGATCATGTTTAGATGAGTGGAGGAGCTGTTTGCAATAGGTGCTTTTAGCTTTGCTGATGGCTATCTTGCATTCCTTTCGTGCTTTTCGGTATGTAGTCCAATGGGCGTGAACCTGTGTGCGTTTAGCAGTGGACCATGCTTTATCCCTATTTTTCATTAGTGCTAGAAGCTGGCTGTTTATCCACCTCGTCATGGACCCTCTGATGTGCTGCTTTTTGAGGGGAACAAGCACATCTTGGAGATTAAGAAGGGTGGCATGTAGGAAGTTGAAAGCTTCCTCTACGCTAGAGGTCTGATAGATTGGGGACCAGTCAATGTGTTGGGCAGCTAGAGCCATTCCATAGTCAAAGTTAGAGTAGTCTCGGAACTGGATTTCCTTGGGAGAAAATTTTAGAGAGCATGCACTCCATGTACAAAAAACTGGCACTTGGTCACTGATCGAGTTGGGCAGCATTCCGACATTAGTGATCCTATCCTTCCTATTTGTGAGAATCCAGTCAATAAGTGATTGATGTTTATTGTTGGTTGCAACCCTGGTCAGACTTGTTACCATTTCAGAGAGATGTAGCTTTCCTAGGACTTCCTCCAATTGACCGTTATTGCACCCTAGCCAGTCCAGATTAAAATCCCCAATGATGAGTAGTTCTGACCTCCTCTTCAGTGATGCTAGGTACTGTGTGACATCCGTTAAGCCTTTAAGTCCATTCTTTGGAGGGTTGCAAACACAGAGGATGTTCAGTTTCTTGGAGTTCCCAAGAAAAAGCACAGCATGCAATAGTTCACAGCCTTTAGGAGGTGACTCAGGTGCAGGGTGGATAGAGAGGTGCTCTGTATAATAGAGTGCCATGCCTTCCCCACGTTTAGATGTAGAACGGTCAGCCCTCAAGAACTTGTACCCTCTTAGAACACACAGGGAGTCAGGTAAGGTCGGTCTGAGCCAGGTATCTGTAAGGCCTAGTAAGTCCGGGGAGTAATGGACAACCTAAGCTTCCAACTCAGCAAGGTTGGCAGTGAGGCTGTGAATATTCATATGTGCAATTTTTAGACCCTTAGAGGAGAACCATATGGGGGTTTGCTGAGGTGAAGCTACAAATGGGGGACCTGGGCTTGATTTAACATCCCCGGCCCAAGCAATACGTAACATGTGGAGCCAGATTTTCTTGTACCATTTGAGGTGAGAGTGTCTCCAGAAGTAAGCCATGGGGAATTGGAGAAATAGTATGATATGATAGCAGAACTGATGAAGCGCTGGAAACTATGGCTGCATGGGAGGTAAGAGTTCCCCAGCAGAAGGTTAGAGAAATTGAAAAAATTCTCCGCTGAGTTCACACGTGATGCACTGCAGTCATCAGGGGCTACTAAGATGTCCACGCAGGCTAGTACCAGCATTAGCCCCAACCCTATAGCAACACAGGAGCCAAGCAGCTTCATTTTAGTGCAAAGCATCAATTTCCTAGTGGCCTGATGGAGACAAAATAAAGGTTGTGGAACTAGGTGCAGGCTGGAGAACAGGCCACAGTTCTCTTCAACCAAGCCCAGTCACAGGTGCTCAGAGATCTCTCCACAAAGCCACCTTCTATATACACAGTATTTACAGTATCCTATAGTTCCATTTACTATACAACACTACACCTATCAGAAAGATGCTGTTCAATAACCCCACCACCTAGTTTATCCATTATGTGAGATGGTTCAGGAAATGCAATCAGAAGGGAGTAATTTCAGAAGGGAAAGCAAAACAGGATAGACACAAAGAAGTTAAAAGACCTACTTTTTTGGTCTATTTATGTAAGTGGATCTCGGCTTTTAAAAAGGGAGAAGCATTCTGGAAAGCCCTCTAGTAGTTGACCGGTATAAGGAGCCAATGGAAAAGTGAGGGGATTAACTAAACAATAATTGGTCAACAGACACTATAAATCTAAATGCTCAGATAGGGCAGGTGGGGAGATGCCGAAGATGTCGGGGATCTTAGTAGCTTTCATAATCAGCAGCTAAAATGAAAATCAGCAGTTAAAATGATGATTTATTTTCCATCAGCTTAGCTTTCATAATCAGCTTTACGTTCTGCAGCAAGTTAAAGCAGCCTAAGAACTTAAATTTAAAGGTAGCAGCAGGAGGCTTGAAAATGCCATCTGAGCACTGTAATTACAGTTTACAGCACTCTGCAGAGGGAGGAAGTTTTCTTAAAAGCAGGCTGTGTGCTCAGGATTACATTTGCAGCATAACGCAGCCTGAACAAATTAATTAGATTTAAAAAATGGTAGCAGTCTGGTAGTTAAGTATTTAGAAGTATAAGCCAGGAGAGGTAGAGGACTACAGGAATATAGCCAAAGAACTTGGCTTCGGGTGAAGCATGGAGAGCAGCAGAAAAATGGCACAAAATTCAAAAGTCAAGTAGGACCTGGCAGGGCGCCTCAGGGATGCAGATTCTGTGCCTTCTAGTTTGTGCAGGTGGCAGCCGTGAAGCAGCTCTGAGTGGGTGGGTAGCCTGGGGCAAAGGAGGGCAGCTGGGGAGAGAAAAGAGGTATAAATTAAGTAGAGGTTGGGCAGAGGGAGAGAGGAAGGGGACATGAGACAAAGGAAGGGTATGGAGGGACAAAAGAGTGAAAGAGATGGTGAGGGGAGGCCAAGAAAAGTTAAGGTCAGTGACGAGGAATGGAGAGGGAGGAATGGGAGGGGGGAGCGATCACAGCAGGAGACAGCAATCAGTGAATCCAAAATGGGAGAAGGGGGAAGAGTTGTTGCAAGCATCACAGAAAGAATTAAGGTCATGGACAAAGTTGGTGGTGGGGTCACAGCTAGAGTCAATGAGCAGTGGTAAGAGAGATTAAGCGGAACAGAGCAGCGACACAGTGAGGGAGAGTAAGTTATGAAAAGCACTTTGCAGTCAAAGGAAACACAGACTAAGCTAAGAGGAAAACCTGAAGTGCAACTTTGCTTCAACTTAAAATATAGGCACTGCACAACAAAAAACAGGCAGATCATCCTAAAATACAACTCGGCTTGAGTCAAACAAAGCTTAAGTTAATAAACAGGCGCTAAGCAGCAACAGACAAGCACAAGAAGTACGTGTAGCAGTGCTTGTCCTAAATCTTCATCTTAGAGCAGCAGTTAAATTAAGCAGCAGGAATTAAATTTAGCAGCGGCTTAGCTTTCATAATCAGTAGCTAAAATGAAAATCAGCAGTTAAAATGATGATTTATTTTGCATCAGCTTAGTTTTCATTATCAGCATTAGGTTCTGCAGCAAGTTAAAGCAGGCTAAGAATTTTAAATTTAAATGCAGCAGCAGGAGGCTTGAAAATGCCATCTGAGCACTACAATTACAGTTTAAAGCACTCTGCAGAGGGAGGACGTTTTTTAAAAGCAGGCTGTGTGCTCAGGATTACATTTGCAGTATAATGCAGCCTGAACAAATTAATTAGATTTAAAAAATGGTAGCAGTCCGGTAGTTAAATATTTCGAAGTATAAGCCGGGAGAGGTAGAGGACTACAGGTGTGGGTATCCAAGGTACTTGACTCTGGGTGAGTGACGGAGAGCAGCAGAAAAATGGTGCAAAAGGCACCTCAGGGTTGCAGATTCCGTACCTTCTAGTTTGTGCAGGTGGCAGCCGTGGAGCAGCTCCGAGCGGTGTGTAGCTTGGGGCAAAGGAGGGCAGCTTCTAGTTTGTGCAGACAGTGACCATGGAGCAGCTCCGAGTGGGTGGGTAGCCTGGGGTGAAGGAGGACAGCTTCAAGTTTGTGCAGGCAGTGGCCGTGGAGCAGCTCAGCATCCCCAATACCCCAAAACCCCACCCGACCCTCCCCCATCAAAAATTGGCTTTCTAGCCATCCAGCATAGCAATCACAAACTCTACAACTTATTATTGTATAAAAGAAGAAAAAAAGCACAAAAAAATCATTTGTTAAGTTACTGTAGTATCTCTCTAGGGAGCGGAAAGAGAAAGTACTTGTCTTCAATAAAACCTGACTCACCTTCTGGCTAAATAACTTGGTAAAGGATCCCAGAGCTCTCCAAATTGAATCCGTCCATGATTCTGTAATGCTATTGCCCTTTCAGCATTAATGGCAGTTAATAATTCCTGTGACCATTCTCTCATAGTGGGAAGAGTATCTCTTAACCAGTATCTCATAATAACCAGCTTAGTCACTGACATAGTAACTGCCATGTATCCTTTGTCTCTAGAAGACTGTATAGATTGGTAATTGCCAATAATACAGACAGTTAATGAGAAAGCAACTCTGGAATTAAAAAAAAGGTGCAATTTTTTGTACTATATTACACCCAAATGAATGTATTTTTGGGCAAGTCCACAGCGTGTGCATCAATGAGCCTTCACTTTGAGAACATTAAGGTTACCACCTACTCAGTTTTTGACCGAATGATTCGGTTTTCTATGTCCAGATTCGGTCCTCCTGTTTTCACCATTGCAAATTCGGTTTTTATAGTGGGTCAAGCAGCACCTGTGAGATTCCCCACTAACTGTTTCATTTTCTTCTCATCTGACTGTAAGCAAGTGTCTGACATTTCAGTGTGCTTGCTTGCTTGCAGTGCATGCTAATCAGGAAGTGCCTTCAAGAGCAGGGCACTTAAAGAGCCAAATGTGTCCCTGTCTGCTCAGTTGTCTCCTCTAACTTCACAGCAGCAAATTGGATGATTATTCATGGAAAGGGTGAACAATACCACCTTAATTAACACCTTCATTTTTCTGAAACCCTTAGACATTCAGACAGGTTCCGCATTAGGGTAGCCTCTTATCCAGGGTGGACTGTACAATGTGTTTCAGAAACTTTACCTGCTAATCCAGTTTTATTCAGAGGTAGTACTTTTTCAGTCATTTTGAATGCTCACATACTTGTAAAACAGATTCTGTTAAATCCTTTACCATTTTACTTGCATGTTCATATTACAAACAAATTCTGATGTCATGCAGACCTTTGTTTGTATACCAGTCAGTCTGAGAGGTGTAAAGTAGGGCTATTAAGACCATTAGCAGCAAATCAACCTAATCCTTTCTAGGCTGCACTGTGAGTATGGTCTTTGACTGGTGTGATAAGGAATACTTTTATACCTTTAAATGCTCACCATTTTTTCTTTTAGGGTCTGTCCTATATTTTAATATTTGTTAAATTAATAATCTAATATTTTATTTCATTTCTAGCAGTACTACACTTCTCTCTCCTCAGTAGTTATTGCTGTCAATTTTCATACTACCTGGATATTCTAGGAAGACCATTCCAGGCATCTCAGATGAACACCACAGAATAGTGTGGCTAATGTCATGCTAAGCCACAGAAATGAGAAAAGGCAGAGAGAGAGAGAGAGAGAGAGCAGTAGCTAGTGAGGAGAAAGGAACACAATCTAGATTTGATGGCACTGAAATTTTAGGTAATTTATCAGACATTATTATTTTTTTTTTTACCAGAAGAGACACACTAAGCTGAAGCTTGTTTACAGGTGCAACCTGGGAGCACAAGGGAGTGAAATGATTTGTGCAGGGTCACACAGTATGCAAGTCTGGGCTGTGGTGGGATTCAAACCCTGGTCTCCAGAATTGCAGCTCAGAGCCTTAAACCACTGCGCTATACTGCCTCCATGCTACATATCACATATCATGCTATCTGGTATATATGACTGATATGGAAATAAAATAAGGCACTTAACAGCATAGAATAGTTCCTACCACTTGTAAAAACTTCTGTGACATTACAAATAGCTTTAGAGTAGGAGCAATGGGAAGGACAGTAGCACATCTTAAAATGGCAGATTATATTTGTAATTACAGCTCATCCACCATTACTGGTGTAGTTTATTTATTTATTGAAAGAGTTTTACCAGAAAAGGCCACCTGTTCCAAAATAGCCGGTTGTCAGAGGTGTCCTTGTAGTCACTCGATGTGTCAGCTAAGCTGTGTACACAGGATGGAAGGTCCCCTGAACCCCATCTCTAACACCACCAAATGTTAACACACACTGAAATTTAAAATATTTAAATCTAAATCAAACAAACCAAAAATAATAATCTTGATGTACTTTAAAGAAGTTGTACACAATGCAATATCAGCAGCAATTCTGAATAAATCAAGCGAATCAGAGTCCAAGCGATGCCCTCATACGTCATAAAAGGGGTGGAGTTAGGGGTGGAGTTGGGGGGCGTGGTTTAGTATTCGGTTTTCATCTCATCCAAAGGTGGCAACCCTAGAGAACATCTAGAACATCTGATTTCTGCCACTTTGCCCATCTTGAATAGCTTAAATGGCACATAATAGAGATCATATATAATATTATAATGTATTGTCTTTTTTTTTTAAGTTGGTACTTTTTATTGTAAGTTTAACACATTACAGACAACGTCCACAGACAAGACACTGTAAGCAACAATAGCACAGAAGAGTACAGAACAGCGTTGTAGCCATATATTTCCAGTGTTCACTTATATGCACTAAAAGGCATTGTAGGCTATAGCAGAGGAAGGAGGGGAGTCCCCCTCCATTCTCTGCCCGAAACAGTGCTAACACAACAGAAATACTGGGTGACCATACAATGCTGTTAAAAAATACTAATAAACTATATGCTTGTGTATATTGAACAAGTGTGATGGCTGGCACATACTGTAGTCCTGGCGGGGGCTACACCCCTGGGAGCAATAAGAAAGGAGTTTCAAGAGGACTTTACACAGAAATTCACCCTATCCCAGTCCTAGGCTTCAAGTATTCAAGAAAGGGGGCCCAGCAAGCAGTATATGATGCAAGTCTATTGGCTACAGGGACATGTGATCCAGCGACGCCAAGAGTGTAAGGGCATGTTGAAGTTCTAGGAGGGAGGGGATTTCCGTTGAGCGCCACCAGCTTAGAATAAGGCGCTTAGCCAAAATACTAAGTAGAGCTAGCCAGCAGAGCTGATGGGTTTTGAAACGAGAACCTTCAGGCGGTAGGCCCAAAATCCAGACCAGGGGGTCTAGCCGGGTTGTAATACCCAGAGTTTGCATAGCGAGGTGATTCACAGCCTGCTAGAAGGTGGCAAGTAAAGGGCGTTGCCATATAATATGATGAAGATCTCCAGTTTGGGCCTGGCACCTCCAGCAGATCTTGTTATCCAAGAGTTTAACTTGGTACAGAATGGCGGGTGTTCGATACCAATGGTGTAAAAGCTTGTTCTGAATGAGTTTGCTGAGTGCGTCTGAGTAGCTCGAATGTGCCAGCTTCCAACAGAGAGCCCATTGAGCATCATCTAAACTCACCTGCAGAGCTTTCTCCCACTTCTGTTTTGAGTATGCCAACTGTGAGGGAAGGCTTTCTCGAATATCTGCATAAATTTTACTAGCTCGACCCCTGCCGGCCTTGAGCCAGGTGGATAGCTTTTGAGAAGAGGTCATGGGGGGCGAGTATCATTTAAGAAATTCAGTCAGAGAGCTATGCAACTGGAGATATTTCCAAAAGTCAGATTTGCCAAGGCCTTTAGCTGTAGCAAACTCTGAGAAGGGTTTAATCTGTCGCCCTGTTTCATCCAGAACGTCAGCTAAGACTCTAATGCCCAGACACTCCCATGGGACCAATAAATGGGGTGATTTTCTATCAGAATATGCTTGTTATGGAAAATAGGAGTATAGAGCAAAGGGATGGGATTAGCATTAATCCGCTTGTGTACCTTGTTCCAAATCTGGACCACTGGAGCAATAGTGGGATGATCCCGCACTAGCTTGGGAAGGGGATTGTAAAGTAAAAAGGGAAGGTTATGTACCTGAGCAGTGACCTGCTCCATATGAAGCCATTGTGAGCAAACAGAAGACAGGGTAGAGAACGGTTTTAAAGATTGTAATTTGGAGCATGCCCATGTATAGCCCTCTAGCCATGGCAAGCACCATCCACCTGTCTTCCAGTGGGAACGAAGCTTACCCCTGCTGTATCGAAGCTTTTTGTTGTCCCAAATAAAATTCCCCACCACCTTATCAATGGCATGGAGCCACTTCACCGGAGGGGCCAGAGGGATATGTGAAAGATGATATAGAAGTTTAGGAGCTGAAATCATTTTAAGGGCTGCTATTTTGCTAGATAAGGTGAGGTGGAGTAGCTTCCATCTCTCTAGCTCTGTCTTGAGTTCGGCCAATAAAGGGGTTAAATTTAAATCCCCAAATTTGGAGAGGTCCACAGAGGTATGAATACCTAGATAAACTAGAGAGACTGGGGCCCATTTGAGCCCAGTGGGAGGGACCTTCTCCTGAGTGCAGCTAGCATTGAGAGGGAGCAATTCGGTTTTGGTACTATTCACCTTCAGGCCAGCCATTAATGCAAAATCTGCCAGGAGAGAGAGGAGCGCTGGGAGGGAAGCTGAAACATTATTCATCAGGACCAAAAGATCATCTGCATACATAAGCGTGGCATATGCATGCGCCCCAATAGAAATCCCGTGGATGTCAGAGTGTTGTCGGATAGCAGCTGCCAATGGTTCAGCTGCCAGAATAAACAGAAGGGGGGAAAGGAGACATCCTTGTCGGGTACCTCTGCCTAATTGGAAGTGATCGGAGATAGTTACATTGGTCTTAACCCTTACCATGGGCTGTTGATATCATGCCCTCACCCAGTTCCGAAACGGCGCTCCAAAGCCAAAGCATTGCAGCATCTTTTCCAAATAAACTCATTCAAGGGAATCAAAGGCTTTTTTGAAGTTCACCATGACTGCAGCTGCAGGGGAGGAGAGAGTCTTGGCATGGTGAATAATATTGATCAAAGACCTAATGTGGTCATGACTGAAGCATCCTGGGACAAAGCCCACCTGCGAGGGGTGGATAAGAGAGGGGATAAGTGGACTAAGCCTGGTAGCCAGAATTTTGGCAAAGATTTTACTATCTGAGTTAAGTAACGAAATGGGGAAGTAGCAAGAGGGAAGTGTGGGATCCTTGACTTTTTTTGGAAAAACCATAATGGTCACTTCTTGGAGGTGGGGGGAAAAATGCCTTTGGTCAGTGCTTCGATATATACCATAGAGAGAAGGGTAGAGATTTGGGGGGGTGAGTGTTTGCCACAATTCAATTGGAAAGCCATCTTCTCCTGGAGTCTTGCCAGAACTGAGGGCTTTGAGTGCTGCAGCAACTTCCTCTGGCATAATGGGCAGGTCCAGGGGCATGGCCTGAGATGGGGGAAGGACAGGGAGTTGGAGTGGAGCAAGAAAAGACTCTATTACATGAGGTACTTGCGTAGTGGAAGAGGAGTACAGTTCAGTGTAAAATTGCTTCATGATGCCATTTATATGTTTAGGTTCTGTTCTGGTTGTGCCGGACTGGTCTCTTAACCCTGCAATATGGTGCTCGGCCTGCTGTTTGCACAGCCAATTGGCCAGAAGCTTACTGGCTTTTTCGCCACTTTCCCAGTACTGATGCCGCAGCCTCAGTAATGCTGTTTCGGCTTTGTGGGCTAGCAGATCGTTAACCTCCAAACGTACCGCAAGCATTTCTTTGTGCAAGGGGGAGTCAGACGTCAAATGGGGAGACTGCTTGGCCCTATTTTCAAGATTTTTGAGTTTTGTTTCTAAGGAGGTCAAAAGATGTTCCCGTTTCTTCCAGCGCCTGGAAGCATAGCCCATTATTGCCCCGTGGAGGGTAACTTTAAACACCTCCCAGGTGATGCCTGGAGGGGTTTCTTGAGGGGAGTTCTTTGCCATAAAATATACAGCCTTTGAAGTTACCCATTGTACAAAATCAGGGTCTTTAAGGAGAAGAGGGTTTAACTTCCAGGCGATGGATTTAGCCAGGAGGAGGCCCCATAGAGTGTGTAGGTGAACAGGGGCATGGTCCAAAATGACTTTAGGGAGAATCACCGAGTCAAATGTGTTCTGGCAGATAGCTGCCTATACTAACCAGAAATTCAGCTGACTATGTGACCCATGCACAGAAGAGGTGAAAGAGTAACCTCTTGCCTTAGGGTGTAGGGTTCTCCAGATATCAGTTAGGCCAGTCTCTTCCATTAGTTGCTGCAGTGCTAAACGGCCCCTGGGGTGTTGCAGGGAGGTAGGGGCACTGTGATCCAATTGAGGCATTAAGGTCAGATTAAAATCTTCCCCTAAAATGATGGGCATGGACGCAGTTGCTAGAAAGCTCTGTTCCTGGGCTAAGGATTGGAAGAAGGAGGGGTCATCTTCATTTGGGGCATAGATACACCCTAGCAGCAAGGGGCCTTCAGAAGTGGACATCAGTGCCAGTACCCACCACCTGTGCTGGTCTGTACGGATCGAACTAGGTGACCAGGTAAGTCGTTTATGGAGGAGCATTGCCACCCCACTTTTTTTTGAAGATGAGGAGGAGGAGGAGAGGACCTGCCCCACACAGTCCCTGACCATCAATTTGTGGTCCAGCTTTGTGAGTTTGGTCTCTTGCAGGAAAGCCAGAGTGGCCCTCAACCTCTTTAAATGTGACAGCACCTGTTTATGCTTTACCGGAGTGTTTAGACCCCGTATGTTCCAGATGTACGCATGAAGATCAGCCATGGTCAAATAAAGGAGGAAGAATACAAAAAAGCCATCTGAAATTATCATAAACCGAGGCTGATGGGCAAGCTGACCTTGCTGTCAAGAGAGTCCCAGAAGCACCCATCCATTCAATATATACCAGCCATGAAATACTAGCAGCTTGCATTGTACCATAAAGCGCCCGGTTACCACACAAAACAAGTAAACATGCCGGGCAAACGGCCCAGCCTAATAACAAACTATTAACATAATTAGCAATATAGAGCCACAACTTGATAATTGGAGGGGGATGGTCAAGCTGGCAAGGGAGCTGCCAAAGTCACCCATTACCCTCTCATGGGGTGGGGATTGAACAAAGGCAAACACATCGTGACAGTAACATCATCTAAAATTGCCCAAAATTAAACAGCATCACTCCTTTCTCCTGTGGGGTAGGAGCTATGGGGGAAAACAAGGAGAATAAAATCCTCACCTGGGGTAGATGGTAGTGGTAGGAAGATCCTTAGCCACACTAACTCGGCA
Source organism: Neoceratodus forsteri (assembly GCA_016271365.2). Classification (NCBI taxonomy): domain Eukaryota; kingdom Metazoa; phylum Chordata; order Ceratodontiformes; family Ceratodontidae; genus Neoceratodus; species Neoceratodus forsteri. Next base: position 786,578,625 of record CM028133.1, read on the forward strand.
TGAGTACACGACCTGAGGATTGTGTGAAGGGGATGCACCTTACCACTACCCCACAAGGCGGGGATGTGTAACAGAAGCTAAACACAGAACGAGCATAGCCATGAGAGACAGCAACTTAAAACCTAAACCCCATGAGCTAGATCAAACTAAGTAGATCTGGGCAAAGTCCCAATTCAGCAAGCACCCAATTAGATTATTCTAATATGCTGGTGGGGCAGGTTAAAGTCCCAAGTTAGTCCACAGGCTGCTGCAGATACAGTGGCGGGAAAAAGTATTTGCCCCCTTCCTGATTTTCTCTATTATTGCATATTTGTCGCACTGGATGTTTTCAGGTCTTTAGAGAAAATGTAATATTAGATAAAGGGAACCTGAGTGAACAAATAACACTTGTTTTTTTATTTCACTTATTTAATGAAAAAAATTTAACCAACACCAACTGGCACTGTGTGAAAAAGTAATTGCCCCCTTACACTTAATAACTGGTTACGCCATATTTAGCTGCAATGACTGCAACCAAACACTTCCTATAATTCAATATCAGTCTTTCACATCGCTGTGGAGGAATTTTAACCCACTCTTCCTCGCAGAACTGCTTTAATTCAGTAACATTTGGTAGTTTTTCGAGCATGAACTGCTCGTTTCAGGTCCTGCCACAGCATCTCTATTTGGTTTAAGTCTGGACTTTGACTAGGCCACTCCAAAACTTTAATTTTACTTCTTTTTAGCCATTCTGATGTGGACTTGCTTTTGTGCTTTGGATCATTGTCTTGCTGCATGACCCAACTACGCTTCAGCTTCAGCTGACGGAAGGATGACTGGACATTCTCCTTAAGAATTTTCTGGTACAGAGCAGAATTCATGGTTCCTTTAATTATGGCAAGTCATCCAGGTCCTTAGGCAGAAAGCATCCCCACATCATCACACTACCACCACCATGTTTGACTGTTGGTATGGTGTTCTTACTGTGGAATGCTGTGTTTGCTTACGCGAGACATTATGGGATCCATGTTGTCCAAAAGTTCCACTTTGGACTCATCTGTCCATAGAACATTTTCCCAAAGGCTTGTCGATCATCCAGGTGCTTCTTGGCAAATGAGAGACGAGCATTTATGTTGTTCTTGGTTAGCAGTGGTTTCCGTCTTGCTACTCTCACATGAAGCCCATTTTTGCCCAGTCTCTTTCTGATTGTGGAGTAATGAACACTGACCTTAGCTGAGGCAAGAGAAGCCTGCAGTTCTTTGGATGTTGTTTTAGGATCCTTTGAGACTTCTTGGATGATTTTACGCTGCGCCCTTGAAGTAATTTTGGCAGGCTGCCTACTCCTGGGAAGATTCATTACTGTTCCAAGTGTTCTCCATTTGGAGATTATGGCTCTCACTGTGGTTCGATGGAGTTCCAGAGCCTTAGAAATAGCTTTGTAACCCTTTCCAGACTGATAGAGGGCAACAATTTTTTTTTCTGATCTTTTCAGGAACTTCCTTTGATCATGGCACAATGTGCTTGTTGAATCTTTATGCTGGCTACGTGACTCTGATGGTAAGGGTCAAAATAAGTGAGGTTTATATTGAGTAGGGCTGGCTGTAATCAAGCCTGGCTGTGTTCAGTCAACTGACTCTAATTATCCCTTTAATTGGGTTGATTTAACTAGGGGCAATTACTTTTTCACACAGTGCCAGTTGGTGTTAGTTAACTTTATCATTAAATAAATGAAATAAGTAAAAAAAAAAAGTGTTATTTGTTCACTCAGGTTCTCTTTATACTTTATATTATATTTTGTCTAAAGACCTGAAAACACCCAGTGTGACAAATATGCAATAATAGAGAAAATCAGGAAGGGGGCAAATACTTTTTCACGCCACTGTACATCCACATGGCAGCGTTATTAGAAATCTTGCAAGTGCCAAAAGCCAAACAAAACAGCTGGGTCCCATACAGTTCTGACAGTCCAGATACTAAACCCTGAAACAGTCTTCAAGAAAGAGTAAACAGAGTGGAGCCAGCAGAACCAGAATGGAGCAGGGCTGGTCCCTGTTTACAACTCCTGGGAAAAGCAAATGAAAATCCCATGTACTTATCTTCAGGTTCAGGGAGGAGCTTCTACGGACTGAGGAGAGGACAAGCGGTTCCCCACGGCGTCGCTAGGCTCCTAAGATCGAGAGGGACTGCTGGGGTCCTGAGAAGACTTTTTCGGTGAAGCCTGCGGTGCATCAGTCGCAACGACTGTAACCCATGATTGTGGAGCTGCTGCAGGTAAGGAGGGCATCTGATGCTCACCATCATGCAGGGCTGTGTCTGATAGGGTCAACAGGGAAGAGAATTTGTTTGGCTAGTGATATTGGCGCAGGTCTCCATCTCCATTAGGGTCTGGGTTCCCCGCCTCCGCCTGTCTGAAAGTCGGGTATTGCCTCCGCTTGTGCCGTTGTGGTGAGTGCTGTATCCTGCTCCATGGTGGAAGGTAGGCCTCAAAACATTGGACTGTAGGCTGCAGGGAGTGTGGGGGGAAGCCGGGTATGTCATCAGAGCGGCTGGAGGCAGCCGGTGCCCCGCGGGAGGGTTTGAACACATCCGGATCCTGAAAATCCTTAGCAAACTGTCTCCTAAAATAATCCATAAGGCTGTCAGGTGTCACAAAAATGGTAGGAGCTCCATTAATGATCACCCACATGGTTGCAGGGTATCTTAGTGAAAAAGAAACACGAAGGGCATGCAGGATTTTCTGACAAGCCCAATATGCCTTGTGCCTATCGGTCAGCTCCCGAGAGTAATCTTGGTAGATAGAGATGGGAGTGCCATTCCAAGTGGTAGGTCCTTTCTCCCTAGCTGCTGCAGCAACCATTTCTTTTTGTCGGATGTCTATAAAACTGGCTAGAATAGGATGTGGACATTCCCCTTGTTTTGGTAAAGGGGCTAGGGAGCGGTGGGCCCGTTCAATGTGGAGAGTCATAGCTGGTGACAGGCCTAAGATCTGTGGCAAACTATCCTGCAAAAACTGAATAGTGTTCCGTTGTTCTGCCCTTTCGGGGAAGCCAAAAAAAGCACAGATTATTGCGGCGGCTACAATTTTCCAGGTTGTCCACTTTGTCTTGAAGAAGGTGGATGAGTCGTGCCTGTTCCCTTGTAGTAGCAGTTAGTTCTTGTAAAGTGGAGTCATGAGCCTTAACATGTCGCTCTGTGTGAAACAGATGGGTCTCAGTTGCCTGCAAAGTTTGGGTGTTGTTGTTAAGTGAAGAGTCATTTGGGACATATGTGTCAGCAGTTGTTGAAACATTTGCTCCATTTTTGCAGAGTCATTTTGGGCTGGGGAGGAAGATGACATCTTGTAGGCCCGGAACAGAGAGAGGGCTCCTGGATCCCTTATGCTGACTGACTGTACAGAAAGGAGAGCTGAGTGAAGTAGCAGGTATGTTCTTTTACTTGCATCAGTGCTTCCAGCAAATAAAAAAGAGCCCAAATAGGTAGGATGCTGAAGGATGCAGACCCACTGTGAAACAGCTAAAGAGTTAAGCTGCCATCTTGGTTGCTGGCTAAGCCACGCCCCCATTGTATTAAATCTTAACCTGTCTTGTTTGATAAAATGATATAAGTCAGCCCAGACCTTTTTCCAAGTAGAGGAATCTGATACTACCATTTTTTTTTAATTGTTTAGCCAGGAGTGGCACACTAAGCTGAAAGTTTTTTTTACAGGTGCAACCTGGGAGCACAGGGAAGTTAAGTGACTTGCTTAGGGTCACACAGTATGCAAGTGGGGGATGTGGGATTCAAACTCAGGTCTCCAGATTTGCAGCTTAATGCCTTAAACCACTGCACCATACTGCCTCCAAACCTTGGCACCATGTTGCCAATAAAAACTGTGGGAGAGCTTTTATCCCAGATTGCTGCACCTATAGTGATATAAAGTTCTGAAATAGGTCTGCTCTGCTGTACTGTGTCTAACAGCTGTGCAAATAATCTTCCAGTCTCACTCAAGCATGGAGGTTTTCCCAAAAATTACAACACAATGTTTAATCTGATGGTATCTAAACACTGAGGAGCTTGGGAGATGAGACAGCTTTCCAAATTCTGCTACAGTTAAAAACTGTCCCTGTACCATAAGATCGGATAGACGATGGACTTTGTTTGCCAAACTCTTTGTGTAATCACCTTTTTATCAATTAGTAGGTTGGGACTGTTGAAGAGTGGTTGTCTCAGGTCAAGACAATTTGATAATCCAAGAAGACAACACATCTGTCTATGTACTCTCATTGACCATCCAATTGGGGAGTCCCTTAGTGGTAACAGAAGCTTCTTAAGTGGGACATAGCGGAGAAAAGCTAACGAGATATTGAAGTCGCTCACCCTAAATTGTTCTATTTCTAGCCTGTCTGGTATATTTCTAGATGGCACATTATCACTTAACCACCTAAAGTATTTCACCTCATGACAGGCAAGATAATAAATAGGTGTGGGAGTTGAAGCCCTCCTATCTGTCGAGGCCTACACAATTTTTCTAAGGCCCCAAACTTACATATATTGAAAATGAAACAACTCTCAAACCTCATATCTCCCTAGGAACCCCCCCGAACTACAACTTCACATAAAATCTCAACATTATAAAGTGCATCTGATTTTTTTCTCAGACATGAGAGCAAAATTGGTAATTATCGCAGTACTAGCATTCACAAACAATAGACTTCTTCTGCACAAGTGGCATGTTTCCTCTCAGCCCCAATGCTTGCTGACTGCAAACAGATTAACAACACTTTTTGAAACTTGCAGATATTAAACATGAAACAAATCACAAACCTCGCACCCCTCTAGTAAATAATTTCTCTCCAAATTACATCACCACACAAAATTTCGACATTTACAAGTCATCCATTTTTTTCCATAGTTGAGAACAAAAATTTATCATAAAACACCATTCGGGTGTTGGGGGGAGCTGCTGCTAGCTACTGGTGCGGGGGCACAACACTCATGAAACGGAGTGGCCCACAATAGAGGTGGGCGGGTTGTGCAGGTCGCCCATCAATGTAGTTTTTTTAATAAAAAATTCTGGCTTGTCAAAATATGGTGCTGGGGGGAGAAGGTATTTGGGTGCTAACTGAGGGTAGGTGGGATGGGGGCTTCTGTATGTAACTGGATCTAGGCTAGGGAGGAGCATGGGGGGCTGTTGGCTTTTTTTTTTCCTTTAGAACCCGAATACTGAATATTGGGCCGAATACCTGGGCACTGAATACCAAATATTCAGCCAAATATTCGGTAAAAGGTATTCACACAGCCCTAATGCAAATCTCCATGAGAATTTAGTCTGGTTCTGTTTTAAGCAGCAGTGTATAGTATCAAATTGCCTCTCACACAATCTGTAAAGGCTGAGAACAGAAGATACAGACACGTGTTTCGTCCTTCTCAGGAGTTCTCAATCTGTTTCTCAATCGGGAAAATGAACCAGTCCTTATGTGCTCTTACAGATTTGGGTCTTGGTGGTCCCAAACCTGTAAAACCATATAAGGGCTTTATATTATTGGGGTATGTGGTATGTGTGATTTTTTATTTCTTTGAGATGGTTGCTCTCCCCAGAGCCATATTCTTGTAGCTGGCAAAAACATTCAACCTTGTCAATCAAGACATCCTTCTAGCCAATGTGTTACGTCTGGACGTATCTGCATGGTCTATTTATGGTTCAGAAGCTATCTTTCAGGATAATCCATGCTTGTTTTCTTACTCTCTGGTTCCTTTACAAGGTATGCATGAGATTCCCAAGGTGACCACGCCGGGTCCCATTTTATTTTCCCTATATATTAATACTATCCCCATTGCATGCCAGATTAGTAACTCTTTATTATATACTACCATGTAGATCATTTATTATAGCTCCATGTCTATGTCAGACATTGCTATAACTCTGACTAGTGACTTTTGTTCAGTCCAAAAGTCATTACTGAACAACAGGCCACTATTAAATAGCACCTTCCCACCAAAATATTTAAGTCATGCTTTTCAGCTCTGATCATAGACTTGCAATCAAAAGACCGTAGACCCACTCTTTGAAGTGCATGTCTGTGATGGTATCTCCTTTGAACAAGTTTCCATATTTAAATATATTGGTGTTCTACTTGAGCTTCTGAACTTCTCTGACCATATCCCAACCATGTGCAAAAACCTTAACCAAAAAGTGGGGGTTGCTCACTAGTTAAAAAATGCTTTATAACTTTTAAGGTTTGCATAAAAGCATAAAAAAATCTAAAAAAGAATGAAAAGACATTAAAATGTAGGGCAATACATTGACTGTGATAGGTCTTCTTTAACTGATACAGACACGTTGTCCGCTGTGTTCTCAGTGGTATGCCTGTTCATATTGTACTTGTTGATGACAATGTGAAAACTGTTGTAGTTATTGTCATCAGGAAGATGAGTTGTGCCACTACTGCTGGGAGTGATGAGCAGAACCGTGGTGACAGTCTGGGGAGATTTGCCACAAAGAGGAATAGGAATGGGAATAGTAATAGATGCCACTTGCCAGATATATGAATGAACTAATGAATAGTTACAGTTGGTTCTTGGTAAGTTGAGTTTCAGAAAGACTAAGAATTCAAGATTCTCCGGATCTAGGCATGACATGAAGTTAGCAGAAGAGGACAAGGAGAAATACAGTATTACTAGGATTTTGTGAATATAAATTTTTACAGATTTTTTCAAGCTGTCTTTACTGGTCCCCCATAAGTGAATGCAACAGTTTCTGTTTGATATAGTCTATGAGTCCATGGAAAATGAACGGGAGCAGTACAAAATATCGACAATCAAAATATCGACACTAACTTGATCGACGTCGAAATAACGACGCGTTACTGATATCGACATCAAAAATACCGACATACTAAATACCGACCGCATCAGAATGTCAGCGGAACGAACGATGCCTTTACACTGGAGTGACATATGAAAATTGACAAGAAGAGGCATAGGATTTGCTTTCTGTAAGTGTCTTATACAGTTCATTGCCTCCTCCCCAAAATAAATGGAATTACCTAGCTACTGCTCTGTCAATGCCAACCTGCCAAATATATACATACTGCTGGTACAGCACATTTGTTATCAAAGCTGCTAACAATATTACACAGTGTAACTTTCTTTTTTTTAAGACCCCAACTGAGCCCCAAAGATGCAAAGCATAATATTACAGATGTCATATAGTACATTAAATGCTTAAACGCAATACAAAGGCAGTTGGACACCAATTCTGCATTTCAGAGCAAACTTCAAGTTCCAATGTCTCTGAATATTTGATCTCAACCCCCCCGCCCCAAAAGGAACAATAAGACAATTTGAAAATGGCATCAAAGAAAGATAAACTGCTATTTTAATGTAAAAAACAATGAGTCTTTATTTATGATGTTTCAGCTCAGGAAAGCGAGGCTTGGTTTGGCTCCTTCTGCTGTTTTGGCAAAGGTTCTAAATCCTAACAAAAAGGAGAACACAGTCACACAAAATTACAATGCACAGAAAGAAATATGTCACTCTGGGGTGTAAAACAATTCATTAATCAGGTGACTGGTCACCACTTTAAAAAAATATAAAGTGGCACTTTATTTTTGGGAGCTCTTGTGTATTTGCAAGACATGGCTAACTTTACAGGAGATTTGGCAACTAAACACTGACATTTTGGAAGGTTTTTCTATAATGATTCAAATTACCTGTCATTTCAGTCTGTTTCTCAAAGAACCTGGAAAGATATACCTCCACAAAATGACTTAGGTCATTCAGTGATGAACTTTAACCCAGAAATTCAGTATCGTAAAACTGATTTTGAGTGGAGATCACAGATGTGACTAGAAACACTACAGACCTTTGTCGCAGGTGGACTAAAAACAAGGCTTAAAAACAGGACTGGGTGATATCAGCTTGCACAGTTTCTCAACGATGTTTTTGTGAAGTGCCAAAACTAAGCACCCAGGGCCAGATTTTCAAAGAGCCCAAGATCGATGTAGGGTGTGTTAAACAACCACCTTGCATCAGATCCAGGTGCATCAAATTAGCTTGAGTGGGAACTCTGCTTTCAGTGCCTCGAATGTTGTAGGAATGTTAATGCCTGCAAATGCCTCATCAAATTAACAGTGATGCAGTGATGGGTCGAGAGTGGTTGGAAGTAATTATAAATGTTTTGAATTACTGTGTCTATCAGTATCGGTAGGCATCTTGAAACCCGACTTGTCGTGCTTTTCACATTCGGTAACAGTGAAAGCGATCATTTAATTGCGTCGGTAATTCGGAGTCGATATTTTTATCGTCGATCTCTTGGATGTCGATATTTCGAACCAGACCCAAATGAACATGTCTTTGTATCTGGAATTGAGTAGTTTTGCCATGCCCAGTGATGTGTCTAATACTGTCAAACCTGTATGCAAATTGTGTCAGAAATATCTCTGCCACTTCCATAATGAGTATTGTATCCAGCTGCTGCAATGACTCAGGTGAACTAGTGGTGTCACCAGCACCAGCTCGTATAGTGATGGATACCAGTCCAACTGACAAAAAGAAATCAAAGGAAAGCTCAAGTCCTGTGTATGTAACAATCAGTATTTTTATTTCACCCACCAGTTTACACAAACATTTCATGACACGTCACCACTTACTCAGGGAAATGGTGCTTACATGTGATACAACATTGTAAGCTCTCTCTGTTATACCCTTTGTAATGTACAGTGCTTAACCTGCATTTTACAGCAGCTTTGTTAAGCCCTTCCAGGTCTCTACAATTGCTGGTAAGCACCTGTGTCATAATTTAGTGTACATTCTGCAAGACTGCACAACATTACTGGGAGAGGCCATCTCTTGTGCTGTTAGGTGGTAGATAAAGCTTAGAATAGTGTATCACAAGTAGCCACTGTTTTAATGAGGAACTGGCAATATGGCATGAAAGGTTGGTTTAAATTAATGGATGAAATAAAAATATTGATGGTGGCATACAGTTGACTTGAACCTTCCTCTGATTTCTTTTTAATGTCATGCTCTGCATGGGAAGCTCCTCCAACAGCAAGAAAATTATTATTTACCATTCAAGGGTAGTAGGCATTCTGAAACCGCACCCATTATCAGTCTTGCCATACCATATGTGCAGTTTGTAGGCAGGGACAAAGGTGGTGTTACCCTCAGGCCACAGTGATACATGACAAAGAAAATATGATTTATGATGGATGGAGGAGTAGCAGGATGAAAAAGCTATGATATTTTTTGAACTCGTTGATTTTTTTTTGTTTTAATAGAATTATCATTTTTAGCTATTATTCATAAATATGGCTTTATTTAAATGATGAGAAAAAATGATTCATGATGGAGTGAGAAGGAGAATAATGGAGATGAAGAGGATGCGTTCATTTTGAAAGACAGGGCCCTTCTATGATTTTTATTTTAATTGAATTATTAGTATTTTTATTTATTTGAAAGTTTGTGACCGTAAGAGGCACACTGGGCTGTGACTCATTTCCAGGTGTGACCCGGGGGCAAGGGAAGGGGAATATTTGTACAGATGTAAACTGACTTACAGAACAGATTAAGCTGTTGGTGGTATTTTTAGTTATGATTATTAAATGTGGCTTTATTTGCCAAAAAAATGTAATTTCTGTGAATTTGTGGTGTCATCTGTAAAATACTCCCATATGGCAGAGGATCCTTTTTTTAGGCACAGTGGACTGGTGGTGGTGGAGGAGTGTGTGGGGAGGAGTGCTTTTGATTGCAAGATTATGTTTAGCCACCATGGAATGACATGCTTTCAGACGGCAGGGCAGGCAGAGCAGCCGATGAAATATACGAAACCATAATCTAATATAATATGATATGATATGTGAGACCACAGTCTGATATAACATGATATGATATACTTAAGACATGATAATTTTAATTATTTATATTTATTTGCCAAGAAAATATAAATCAAGGAAATGAAGTCAAGATTAGGGCTTGCAGCTTGACTTCCATCCCTTATACTGTTGTTGGAAGCTGATGATGACAAGGGGGCTTTGAGGGACTGGGCAGTAAATGTAAGATGACATTTTATGGTAACTAGATGTTATATTTCTGGATGGAGTAGGGGAACTGAAAACAGTTGAAGAAGAAAGAGGGAGAAACTAGTGTGCTTCTGGATTCTTTAGGATGGTTTCATCACCAGTTGCACAGGATGACTGTCAGGGAAGGCTGCTTGCACTGCTGTAGTAGTGGAAGCAATGGATTTCTATGGACTAATGAAATGTTGTTTTCTTTGACTGTACTATCCTATACCCAGCACTTATCATCACAGCCCCATGACCCTAACTTCACTCATAGTCCATGTCCTGGAGCAGGTGGTGGGAGTGAAAGCAGAGGTGGGCTTCAAGCATGCATGGCGTAGGCACAAAGGAATCTTAGTAGAAAGGCAGGGATGGGGCAGTAACAAGAGAATAGGTAGGTTCTGCATTGACAGTATAAGCAGAAAAAAACTGGGCCGAATAGGTGGGCCAGAACACTGCCCAGCTGAAGAGCTCACATCAGGGAGGCTCCAGGATTCACAGAGGGGCTGTAAGAGGTAAAGCCTCTCTTCTTCTTGCTTAAGGGGTGCTACCCCATTGGCGCTGTGTGCTGACTGCCACACCCACCCAAGCAAGCAAGCTAGCTAGCTCAGCTCTACCTTTATTGCTGCATACTGGTCACGTGACATCACATGACCACACCTACCATTTTCTAGGTTTCCACTTTACCATTTGCAGCTAATAGTTTCTGACCACTAGGAGTTGCTGCAGTGCCCTTCTTGGCACCACTCTGCCCACTCTCCTCATCTCCGCTCACTATTTGCAGGTAATATTTTTTCTGACCACTAGGAGTCACTAAAGTGCCCTCACTTTCCTACTAATATACCCCCACTTTAGACCCTTTTACCATCATTTGCTACAGTCCCCTTGCAGGCTTTAAACCCTGTAGCCTTGCCTCCAAGGTCAGCAGCTCTACCACTAAGCCAACAAGTCGGGCTAATTTTTTTCAGTTTTTTTAAAGCTCTTAAAGCTCTCAACTCCCCCACCCTAGCTACACTGTGCTCAATATGACACTGCTTTCTAATACCAGCACTGCCATGTGGCTTGTACTACTAACACTAGCCCCCCTCATTTTGCCAGGGGATGCTCCACATGTCTCCCAACATGGTGAACCAGAACCACCTCTCACCTGGCTTCTCACCTTAGCCCCCTTCCTCACCTGTACCAGTAAATCACTCCACTCACTCTACCAATGGACCACGCCCCCCCCACAACTCCCCCTATTGGTGTCACCATGGAACGGCACTGGACGCTACTCTACCTTGCCTCTCCCTCACTACGGGACCTACCCATCCCCATCTCCATACGCTGCTGTTCCCCTCCCAACTGGTACCTAAGCTAATGAAGAAGCGACTCAAATTGGCATCATTGTGCATCCTCCTGCTCCTGCTCTTCCTCTCAGGAGATGTCAACCCAAACCCCGGGACCCACCCCTCCCCAGGTTACTGCTCCTAAGGATCTAATAATTGCCCCCCTTAATATATGTAGCCTCCTCAAGAAATTTGATTCATTTCAGGGCTGGGTTGCCCAGAATCGCCCTGTTGTCATCTCGGTAGTTGAAACTTGGCTCAACGACTGCACCCCAGACTCTGCAGTCTCACTTCCCAGTTTTACGCTATACTGTGCCAACAGAACCTCAAAAATAGGGGGTGGATGTGCACTGCATGTCCAAGTCTCTTTACAGTGTCTTGCCCTCCCATCCCCAACCCTCGAACATGGGGCCCAAGTTCTCATTCTGAAGATCACTCTTGCCCCAAACAGAGCCCCACTGTTCCTCTCCACCATATACATCCATCCCCAAAATCAGAAGACTGCTTTCCATTCTGTCCTCACCCATCTTCAGACATTCCCTGACAGTGCTGACATCATTGCCATTGGGGACTTTAATATAAACTGGCTAGCTGACGTATCTGCTCCCATTAGGGATACTGCAGCCTCTCAAAACTTGTCGCAACTTCTGTCCAATGCCACTAGAATCAAACAGAAGACTGGTACTGCCATCCTCCTTGAGCTAGTGCTCACCAATGCACCCCACAAAGCAACCCAGGTCAGGGTACTACCCAATGCCCTGAGTGACCACTCCCCAGTGCTCTGTCACTGGTCATATAGTGTTAAAAAGCCCCCCTCCCCAAAACTATCCTCCAACACCACCTCAAACCTGACAAACTTCAGTCCCTCAGACTCTTAGCTTGTGACTGGACCCACATCAAAACCTCACTGAACATTGACACTGTCCTCAACCATTCCGTCGACACTTTCAATGCTGCCTGCAACCAGTATGCACCCTTTAGCAAACAAAGAGTTAAAGGGGTTGACACCCCTTGGATATCACAAGCCCTGCTAGACCAGATGCGCAAACATGATAATCTATGGCACATTGCGCTGGATACTGGTAAACCCACTGCTAGGCAGCTCTACCAAGAAGCGCACAATAAATGTACTTGGAGTATTCATAAGGCAAAGTCGGAGTGCTACCAAACCTTGCTCACTGCCACATGGGGCTCAGGCTGTAAGTTCTGGCACTCCCTTAAAGAGCTCAGTGGCAAAGCCTCCACTGCACCTCCCTCCCAACTCGGGGCCAATGGGTCTATCACCACAGACCCTGCCCTGATTGCAAATACATTTAATGACTCCTTCTCCGACCTTACTGGTGTTCTCTCCCACAACTTTTTCTTCCCCACTCCCCTAGCACCGCATTGCTCCCTCTCCACCACCCATTCCGCTTTAAAGCAATATCTCAGCGTGAAGCTGCCCCTCTTCTACTCAAGGCCCTTAGCAAATCACGTTTCAGCAGTGACACACTAGACCTTAAACTGCTTAGACTCACCTTCAAAAATGTTCTTCCCCCTCTCACCATGCTTCTTAACCGCTCCCTATCGTTGGGCCAGTTTCCCTCTAAATGTAAATCTGCCCTCATCACACCTATCTTTAAAAGCGATGACCGCACTCTGCCTGGGAACTACCACCCCATCTCAATCCTGCCTCCCCTCTCAAAAACCTTGGAGAAAATTGTTTGATACAGTACACCACACACTACTCCTGGATTTCCTCACATAAATAGGCCTGTCCCCAGATACCACTGGCTGGTTTGCCAGTTATCTGTCTGAGAGAACCCAGACAGTCAGAATCACCTATACCCTGTCCTCCCCCTCCAAGTCAGGTCAGGGGTCCCACAGGGCTCTATTCTTGGCCCCCTACTTTTCTCCTTGTTCCTCAACTCCCTGCCCAAGGCTTGCTCTGGGAAACTACTACTGTATGTGGATAATGCTGTCCTCTACAGCTCCCACACTGATCCCATAGTCCTCAGCTCAGCACTCCAGAAATCTTTCACAGAAGCGGAATGCTGGTTCATTCAACATAGGCTAGTCTTAAATTACAAAAAAACAAAATCCATGGTGTTTGCACACCCCCAAAACAAGAACATAGGACAACCCCCTGCTCATACTGAACTCCCTAAATGACCCCCTTGAAATGGTTACCTCGTTCAAATACCAAGGTATCACCCTAGACTCTGGGCTCACCTACCATGACCACATCCGAATGCTGAGCACTGCTGTCAATGTGCGTATTGGTCTACTTCACCGGTACAAACACTGCCTCCCACCAGAAGCTCTCCACCTAGCTGTCTCTGCATATATACTATCGCTTATAGACTACAGAATCATCATCTGTGGGGAAGCTGACAACACTTACCTAAACAAAATTAGACTGGCCCTTAATAAGGCCTGTAGACTTACTACCGGCTGTGCCAGACTCACACATACCTGCACCCTTTATGCCACAACCAACTGGCTAAACTTTGATGGGAGGCTCAAATATCAGACCTGCCTTTGCTAAAAAAAATGACAGCAGGGCTACTTCCACCTGCTCTCTCTCTCTCTCCCCCCTACTCCAGGCACCATTGTCCACCCGCCTCACTCAGTAGTCGGTGACAACCCACTTCAGGGTACCTCACTGCAAGAGCACTTCGGGTCAAAGAACTTTTAGATACCTGGCCTCTAGCTGGCTCAGCTCACTCCCAAACTCCCTCCTCACAGAACCCAAACTTGGTCAGCTCATGTCCCAGCTAAGAGACCTACTCACTCATGACTCAGTCTGTGACTGCCTTTGATTTAGCCCTACCCACCCACCCCCATGACTTAACTCTGGTCCAGCCACCCCTGGGTGTACCTATATTTTGACAATGGACACCTCAGTCCAGTCTAGGCCTGCAAATAACCACAAGGGCATGGCTAGCGCCACTGCCCTGCAGTGTATGTTTTGTTACCTGCTACCACCTGCACTATGTACCTGTGTTTGGCAGCACTCTGTAACTCTGTATCACCAGCTGCTTTACTGTGTTATCTGTAACCATTTTGTAACCATTTCTGTAATTACTGTGACTAGTTGTTGCTATTGTCCCTGATGTCTCTGTTTTCTATGACATGGAATCTTTGTAAAGGAGCCTTTGACTCAAAGGTGTTATCTGATATTCATCAATAAATAAAAATAAATAAACAAGCTGTTCTTATCTGTTGATATATTCTATGTCCCACCATGACCAGTTCCTTTTCCACCATGACTTATAGAACTTGTACTTGGTGGAACTGGCATGGTGCAACATTTATCTGCTCCTTTCCTCCCCCTGCATCCCTTTCTCCTTCCTGTTCTTTTCTTCATGTTTTCTACATGCATTCAAAATACACGCACAACAGATGATGACATGAGTGCCATGAAGCAGCTGACGACAAACTATTAATAATTAACATTTGTCATTCTGATGATTCTGAGACGCTGACATAACAAGCACCCCTTTTGGACACACATGCAGCAGTGCTGAATGACTCACACAGTGATAAAGATCAACGCCAACAGACTATTCCTCTCTCAATAATAGACACCACCCACTGACAGGACTTGTGTCTCACATACAGTAGTAGTCTACTTTACCTTTCATTCATCAACTAACTGACAGAGTCTCACTCAGGCAAAAAAAAACAAACCTTGATTTCTATGCCCCGCACCAGCAGCAGCCAGTCCCTACACCTTTCCTAGTCTGCTAAATCACTGTGCCCTGCACCTGCTTTCCTGCTCCAGTGGCTAAAAAAACATGAAATAAGAATACAGTAAGGTAGATTTCTATGTCATCTACACCGTCAGAACAGAAGCTCTCACTCAGTTAAGGAAAGTTTGTCAAAATAATTCCAAAAATACACCCTGCACCTTTCTCAATCTACTAAATTTACTCTTTCCTGCTCTGCAGCAGAGCCTGCAGCTGCTAGTGCAGGCTCACATTGTGCCTTGCCTCCTCTCTGCTGCAACATGATTTCACTTGCCTTGCTGCCAGAAATTATGGAGACGTGTAGTGAGAATAAGCAAACTGAAATGATAATACATGATTCTGTGATGATTTCAAAAGCTTTCTAATCAAGTCACTCTTTTTCATATAAAATACGCACCTTCAGTAGTCAGCTCCTTTTCCTGTGAGAGATAGCTGGAAATGGCACTGAAGTTTGTGCAGTGGCAAGGCAAAGGCAAGGCAAATTTTATTTAAAAGACACCCGTGGGCATCATACATGAAACCAAACATCACAACATCAATAAATAAAATAAACATAAAACTACAATGTAATTACATAAAATACAATAAATAATGTAAAAAAGTCGGGCCAGTCAATAAAAAGAGGTCAATCTAGAATAATATTTATAATACTGAGTTGGGAAAACCCTGCTCAAGCAGGAAGGCCTTGAGACTTGCATTACAAACCTCCACTGAAGGGGCCTCCTATATTGATGGAAAAAGCAACTTCCACAGGACAGGGCTGGCGACGCTAAAAGCTCTATCGCCAGCAGTTACCCTCATACTGGGAATTGCAAGGAGGCCTCTCGAGAAGGAGCAGAGGCAGTGGACTGAGGCAGCAAGCATAAGGAGGTCCACCAGGTAACCAGGGCCCAGGCCATGTATGGCCTTAAAGGTGAGCAAGCCCACCTTAAAGAGGATCCTCTACCTGACTGGCAGCCAGTTCAGTTTACACAGCACCGGGGTGATGTGCCAATACTTACTATGCTCCATCAGTGACCTGGCAGCTGTTTTTTGCACCAGCTTAAATCTGCAGAGGATACCTCCCAAGACTCCAAGGTAGAACGCATCACAATAATCCAGCCTAGATGTCACGAAGGCATGCACTAAGGTAGGGAGGTCCAGAGGCGGAACCAGAGGCTTAATCCTGGCGATATTTCTCAGATGGCAAAAACTGACATGAACAATGGCCAACACCTGAGCCTCAAATGTCAGACTGCTGTCCAGAATAACACCCAGGTTATGCACCGTGGAGGAGGACTTCAAGGGCACAGAACCCAGGACCAGTCCTGTCCCTGCACCTGAGGCCATCCTATCATGCCCTCTGTTCGACTTCACTATCAGTACCTCTGTCTTATTGGGGTTCAGTTGCAAACAGCTGGAGGCCATCCAATCATTGATTTCAGCGAGTCAGTTGTTAAGCATGTCCACTGTATTGGATGTCCCCAATGCAAAAGAAAGATACAGCTGGGTATCATTGGCATACCAATCAAAACCCAAGCCATATCTCCTAATGAGCCCTCCCAGGGGAAGCATGTACATGATGAACAACATTGGTGACAAGACCAATCCCTGAGATACTCCACAATTCAAGATGCTAGAGGAGGAGGAGAAACTCCCCATCATTATCCTTTGCCTCCTGTTTGTGAGAAAGAACTTAAACCAGCAGATGACAGTGCCGGCAAGTCCTCAAAATTCCCTCAGGCAGTCAAGTAACACACAATGGTCCACCATGTCAAAAACTGAGGAGAGATCGAGAAGAACAAGAATTGTCCCTTCCCCTCAATCTCTCGCCCTGAGAAAGTCATTGTGCACCCAAACTAATGCAGTTTCCATGCTATGCCTTGTATGAAATCCTGACTGGAGTGGCTCATATAAATCAAAGGCCATGAGGTGTTTCTCAAGCTGCAGTGCCACAGTCTTCTCAACAACTTTACCCAAGAATGGAAGGTTGGAGATAGGGTGGTAATTTGTCTTGACGTCAGGATCCAGCAGTGGTTTCTTCAGAAGGGTCTCACCAATGCCTCCTTCATGGCATGGGGGAAGACCCCCTCTAAAACGGAACACCAGAGAATCAAGGCAAACACCGGGCCAACAGAGTTGACACATTTCATCAAGAACCACATCGGCACTGGGCCCAGTTCACAGTGTGTGTGCCTCAGCTTGGAAGCAACCCCGATGACTTCTGCCACCTCAATTGGTCTAAACTCCTCCAACTCGGCAGAGTGCTCTCCGGGTGTCCAAGGTGATCACTGTTGGCTGAAAATCAGCCCACTGGTGTAAGCCCTTGCCTGATGGAGGACACTCTGTCCAAGAAGAACTGAGCAAACTCATTGCATAAAGTGTTTGTAAAAGCTTTTTTCAGCTAGAGACAGGCTATGTTTAGCAACCTGTCCACAGTCCAAAAAAGCACACTTGGTCAATTCTTCCTGGCAGCAATCTGCCTGGACAGGAACTCTGCCTTCTTACGGTTGATTGCCTTCTGGTACTCAACATAGTGAGCATGCAGGGCCAGCTTGTCCGCCCTAGGCCTGTCCTTGACAGCAGCACTCCAGCCTCCAACCCAAAGCCTTCATCACTTAAGGCTCCCCATCAAACTATGGGGACCTTAAGTGAGAGGATTTGGATTGTACATGAACTTGTGCAAGGAAGTTAAGTGCCCCAGACAACACCCTATTATAGGCGGCAACTGTGGCGCATGTACCCCTCGCATGCCCACACTAGACAGATCAGCTGCCACCAGAAAGCCCTTGGGGGTCAAACCCCTTAAAGGGCTATAGCTTACCATCTTGGCAGGGGGAGGGCTTCTGAGGGGGTGCCCCAAATGAGAACTCCACTGTGCAATGATCGGACCAGCCAACCTGATCAGTCTTGAGGTTCTCGGTCTCAAACCCCAGCGAGAAGACCAGGTCCAACATGTGACCACCATGATGGGTCATGAAGGAAACATCCTGCGACAGTCCCAGCGATGGCATGGTCTGGAGGAAGTTGTAACCAAGCCTGGATGATTCATCGTTGGCCCAAACATTGAAGTCCACCAGAATTAAACATCTGGGGGCCTCCAAAGTTTGGCCAGTGATGAAATCAGCTACCTTCTGTAGAAAATCTCCCGCCACTACAGAAAGGTGGTAAATTAGGAGAATTCTGCAGCCTGCACTCAGACTCCTCCAATGGCCACACATTCAGAAGAACTCGGTCTTCTCACTGGGTGCACAGTGAACCCCAGCTTGGATCTAAAACAGATGGAAACTCCCCCACGAGAAACTGAATTTCTAGTCAGCCCATTGGCATGGAGGGCTTAGGCATCGCACCTTAACTCCTTCCAGACCAGTGACCCATGGTTGGTGGTGAATGTGGGTCACAGGGGGTCAGCTGGGGAGCTCCCCTCTCCCATGGTGGGTGGCTTGGTGGTTCACTGAATGACTGCCACCAGGTGGAGACCTGAGGGTAGAAAGGCAAGGAAGTCGCCAACAATGCAGGGTTTTAAATAATCGATTAGCACTTTTATGGGGGGGACAATACTAACTGTACAAAAAGCATTTATGTAGCTTTTCTAGTAGTGTTATATTTGTTAAACACAATGAGGCAAGTGCTCTGCATTTTCACAATGTTTTAGAACTTTTATGAGCAAAACACTAATCAATTTTTAGAGTTAAATAAAACCCTGCAATGGGAGGGTGCTGTGGGACTCTGCAGCATGCATACACCTCCGTGTGCATGTGCTGACATGTGCACCCCAGCATAGGAGTGGGGAAGGGAATGAAAAATGGAAAAAACTGGAATGTTGGCAGGATACATGAAGCCCGGACCACACTCCCGACTCGCAATCTCAACTCCCATAACTGGAATGGTGGTCACATGATGCAGGCAACCTAGTGGCAGCAGAGTTACAGGGCTCCTATCCTCAACCTCACATCATCGCCTTTTGCAACCTGTTTTCAACTGGAACCTCTCTAATGATCAACACAATGAAAAGAGGGCATCTTCAACATTTGATATCACCGCAACTTACATTGCTATTGGGAGATTTTCTTCCACGATGGATGCAGATATGAAGACGGCGCAGCTCAAACACACGCCTCCTCCCTCGCCTGAAAAGCTACCCAAAAAAGTCAGACCTCAAGAGGGAGCCTCCAACTCCAAAAGCCTAACGTCTGTGCAATCAGTTCCTCTCACGGTGGATCATTTTTTACAGGAACTATTACTGTTCCGGGAAACCTTACTTGAAATTTCTACTGAGATTTAGTCCATTAGAAGTGACATGGCTAATTTAGCTAAAAGAGTGGGAGATACGGGAGATACGGAAGCCAGATCCTTCTCCCTGGAACATTGGAGGGATAAATTTGATTCAGAGATAACCCAGCTCCGGCAGCAAATACACAAGTTGCAGTTAAAAACAGAAGATCTAGAAGGCTGGAGCAGGAGGAATAATATTCTAATAACGGGTCTCCCTGAAACAGAGGAGAACCCCAATGTTATAACATTTGTCCAGAAGTTATAGCAGAAAATAGTGGGCCCTTCTCCCCTCGGGGGTAGCTATCAAATTGAGAGAGCCCACTGGTGTCTTCGACCTTGCCCCCAATCTGGATCTCCCCCAAGACCTCTAATATTAAAATTCCTGAGTTACGTGTGTAACCCCCGGACCCCTGCCTTTTTGCAAAACAACAGGTGGTATGCTGTTGAAGCTGACAGCAGTACCTGGTGGGGACTGGGTTCGTGGAGGACTAGGTTACTTGGCAAAGGGGGCCTAGGTTTGGCTACTCTGCACAGGGGCACCCAAGTAAATCCGAACACAGGAAGCAATAACTGTAATGTCCAAAACCAGGAATGGGATTCTACAGTGTGGCTTTTATTCACATCCAAACTGAACAAACAAAGCATAGACAGATCCCCACGGGGCTACATTCCTGGTAATGCAGATTAGAGACAACAGAACACTTTTTCACATTTCAGCCCTCAGGCTCTGAACCCACCAGGCACACAGCCTGGACTTGCACGCAGCTTTGGGTACACAGCCCGACTTGTACACTACTTGGGTTTTCCCCGTGGCCTGGCTCCCCTGCCGGCCACTTGATCTGCGGTTCATTATGGGAATGAACCAGTTTTCCTGTTGGTGGCTCCCCAAACCACCTTAGAGCCTTCGACTCCTAGAGAGAATTTTCCTTCCATCCCACATCTGGGTACTTCCCTCATCACTGGCCAAGTGCATGAGGCAAAGTAGAAATCCACAGAGCAAATCCGTAGAGGTGGACCTGGTTACTAAAGATGAGGGGGTCTCCCACCTCCAGCTCCCACAATCCATACCCAGACATTTCTCTGGATACTAAACAACTCTTTTGAAAGCTTGGCAATGTAGATTACTGGGTAGACGTATATCACATCTCCTCTACATGTCTTGACTTCCCCATTGTGCTGGTCTTGAACAAACTTTTACTTTTGGCTAAGCCTATTACTCTAGGCCTCCCACTACTTCAGTAGTCCAATCCCCACTTTAACACAGTTCAGGATGAAACATGGGCCCTTTAGAAAGAGCAGAATGCACCCTTCAGTTGCAGGTGTCCCACAGGCGAATCACGAAATCTTCTTGTACCCCACACATGTGGACAAAATAAGGCAGCTTCTTTCTCCAGCAGTAGCCAGGGGGTTGCCCCTGGAATAGCAGGCAAACCTTCCTGCCCCATCCCCAGAGGGATGGGGCACAGAGACCAGTATCAGCGGTCTCCACCACTTAAAAAAAACAGCTTACTGTGTCTCTCTTTAGGCGGAACCACACACCTTTCCCCAAATGTAGCCCTATGTCAGGGTTGAGATTCCAAGAGCCTGAGCACAGAGCTGCTGTGCTCCTCTCACAACAATCTCCAAACTCCAACTGCCTCAGACTCACTGTTCAAACCTCCCAACATTCTACTCTAACTCCCTTTTGCAGATTCCACTGTGGCTCATGCAGCTGCAATAGTTCTATGGTGATGTCATCCCTCAGTCTCAGCTGAGAGTGAGAACAGAGTGAGACAGTGTGAAATCCATTTAACTGGAATTTCACAAGCTGCCTTCCCTGCCTACCACTAGGTCTTACTGGGATTCTAGTAACCCTGGGTAACAAGGGGGTTACACATGGAATGGCAGCATGTTTTAAATAAAGTGAGAGAGCTCCAAGCAATCATGTGGGAAGGCTCCAAACTCCGCTTCACTCAAGATCTGCCTTTTGAAACTCATCAAAAACGCTCAGCTTTCCACCCCATAGTTACCAAAATCATTGCTGTGAGTATACCATTTAAGGTGCTATATCCTTCCAAACTAATTTATAAGGTAGAAAAAGAAATGGGCAGACTGGATGGGCCTTGCGGTCCTTATCTGCCGTCAACTTCTATGTTTCTATGTTAACTACAAGTCTCAATATCTGGATCCTGAATCTCCTACAGTTCTCTGTCCCTAGCCATGGCTGACCTGAAAAATAGGCTACCAGAACTGTTTAAAAATGGCTGATTTATTTGACTGTACCTAGATCTCTATGAGAGTGTACTCTCTCTCTGAACATAGGTTTTTGTGAGAGTTGGAGATTTGCCTACCCGTCACTGATCTGTTCTCTTATCCAGGACTTGGCTCACTTCTAACAGTTGGGCCTGATCTCTCCAACAGCAATTCCAGATTTCTGACACAGGAGGGCAGCCCTCTGCACGAACCATATGACAGTAAAGGAACTGGTTACTCTGGGTGTGGGTAGGGGGATTATTTTTCACCTGGGACCGCTGTTGGTACGTGTGCTTTTAGCTTTCCCCCTTTCACTTCCTTACCCCATCTACAGGGACATGCCAGAATTCCACTACTCAAGTACTGTGTCCTTTTTCTCCTTTTTTTTTATAGCTCCATACAGTGTTTAGTAGCTTGTTCATGATTTCTCTTCGGTAATGTTGGAATTTGCTGTAATCAGGGGGCGGGGATACGCTATCTCTCCTTCTTGCTTGCTCTCATTTTATGGGGACGTGAGGCCTGAATCAATGACTATTGATTTCTCTAGGCCACCAGATCCTCCCATGAGAAGTGGTATTTCTGTTGCTAAAGTTGAGGACACATACCCAGGTCCAGTGGTACATGTTTAAATCTGTTTAGATTCCTTTCGAGCCTCCAGGATGTTAAATTTGGTCAGGGCTTTTTGTGCCTAAACATGCAGAGGTTTACAGCAGTAGTATTTGCTTATATCCTCGATCGATGGTGTGGCAGGAGGGGAATGGGACTGCCCTGGCTCGAGCAAGCTCAGGGTTAACTGCAAAACACGCCAGTATATGGGGATCGGCTCCTCCACATTCCCTGCGCATAGAACCTGGTGGTTCTGGCTCCTTTGGTTGATGATTTTTCAGTTTAAACAGTACCATCAGACCATATTATTATTCCACCTCCTACTTTTCTGGGTTATGTGGTTAGGAGCCATATCGGGAGGTCTCCCTTATTGGGGTTTGTTTATCACAAATTTTGGCTGTTTTTTTTACCAAGAGGGACATTTGTAAATAGTTGCTGGAGTTTTTAAGGGAGGGATTTGGGGGGGGTTCTTCATATATACTGTGGTTTTCTCTCACTGGGCTAGTCTTGAGTTCTGAGTCCATTAATATTTTGTAGAGGGTAAGCTATAGTTTCTGGGCAGCAGGAGGGGGGGGGAGCAACCTCATGGGTTTCATCATTCTACACTAATAAGGTTCCCTCTTCACTCAGATTGTCTTTGTTATTGCCAGTCTCCAAAATCAATACTGCTGTTGGGGACAGAGGAGGGGGGAGGGGGGAAAGAGTTGGAGTGTGCCTTATGACCAGCTACTTACCTTTTATTCCTCTAGAAAGACTACTTGATTTCTTATTTGGTATGGTTATTAACTCATGCAAAATAGTTACCTGGAATGTTGGGGGAGTCAGGGAACCTACAAAGAGATATCAGGTATTAAAGCATTGTGCCCTAATTAATGCAGATATAATCCTGTTACAAGAAACTCACCTATTAACAAGAGAGGCTATTTGGCTGTGTAGACTGGGGATTTCCCAATTTTTTGCAGCAGGGGTTTCTTCAACAAGTAAAGGGTGGTCATGCTTATCAAAAACACAATACCCTTTCAAGCTGACTCCACAGTATCTGATCCCAATGGCAGATATATTCTTGTTAAAGGTACCCTCCTGGGCACTACAATAGTATTAGGTTCAGTATATTGCCCACTGGGTGGTGAACCATCATTTTTTTATGGAGCTTGCCAGTAAGATTACACAATTCCTTCCCATTTCCCTGATCCTGGGGGGTGACTGGAATGTTCCCCCCACCCAGGATCTAGACAGGACCCATCGGCCCTTAAGACCTCCTTCTGCATCCCAAAGAGCACTAAATGACCTAATGAACACACTGGGGCTTTGTGATCCATGGTGTTTACTTAACCCATCACACCAACTGTTCTCCTTTTATTCTAATGTTCACCAATCCTGGTCCATACTGGACTATGTTTTAATTAGTATCCCTCTGTTAACCAGCTTATGTCAAACAGGTATCGAACTAATAGTAATCTCTGACCATTTACTGGTATGGGTGGACCTATCCCCTTCCCCTGATAGACCCAAAGACAGATCGTGGAGGCTGAATACCCAACTTTTAAAAGACAAAACTATTATTTCCAGAATTCAAACCACCATCCAAACCTTCATAGATACTAATGTGGGCACGATCCAAAGAGATGATTTACTATGGTGTACCCTCAAATGCTATATTTGTGGGAAATTCATTAAAGTAGCCACCAGAAGAAAGAAAATGAGAGAAAAGGAGGCCTTGTCTCTATTAGCTCAAATAAGAGTGGCCAAGTTTTCCCTATCATCCTCAACAACCCCAGACTCCATATCAGAGCTTCTGGACCTCAGGAATAAGTATACAGACCTCTTAAGAGAGGAAGCAGAATATGCACTCTTGAAAACTAAATCTACCTATATAGATCAAGGAGAAAAAGAGGGGAAAATCCTAGCTCTCTGGCTTCACAAACTGGAAAGCTCAAGACTTAGTACCATCTGGAGCCTGAATGGAAGGTATATCAAAACTGCCCCTAGAGACGTTGCTCTAACCTTTGAAAATTTTTATCATTCCCTATATGGGGAAAGACTCACGCCTGCATCTATTCAAAATATAGAAAGTTACCTGGACTCTTTAGCCCTTCCCTCCCTGCCTGATCATCACCAACTCTCCTTGACTGCACCTATCACCCTGGAAGAGGTAACGGATGCAATAAAGGACCTAACCCTAGATAAAGCTCCCGGCCCTGACAGCTTTCCCAACAATTTTTACAAATCTTTTGTAAAAGAACTGGCACCTTTACTGCCCAACTTTTATCAGTACATGCTTAAGGCTGAACCCCTAGATCCTACTCTATTGGAGGGGACCATAATTCTTCTTTTAAAACCTGACAAACCCCACTTTCTCCCGGCGAGTTATCAACCAGTCTTCCTTTTAAACTGTGATATCAAGATCTTGACCAAAATACTTGCTCTGCATATCTGGAAAGTATGGTCCCAACTTTTAAGCCCAGAGCAAGTGGGATTTGTCCCAGGTAGGTCCTCCACAGATCATCTTCGGAAACTCTCCCATATTTTCCAGACAGTCCGCTTATCCCAAACTCCCATGGCCCTAATCTTGATGGATGCTGAGAAGACTTTTGACAGAGTGGACTGGGAATTCCTCTGGCTGACTTTATGCAAGATGGGCTTCCTTCCCCTCTTCATTCAGTGGATTCAGGCCATATACTCCTCCCCTTCAGTAAAGATTCATTGCAATGGAGTATTCTCTTCTCGGTTCACCATTTACTCAGGCACGAGACAGGGATGCCCCCTCTCACCCTTCTTATTCAATCTCTACCTAGAGCCCCTGCTACACCACATCAAACTGTCACCCCATATACAGGGGATATCAATATCCAACCTTACCATTACCCTCTCTGCATATGCAGATGACATCCTCCTCCATTTAGAGAATCCGCTACTTCTCTGAAGCACTTATTGGATGTGGTATACCAATATAGTTCTCTATCCAATTATAAACTCATCCTTAACAAAACCAAAATTTTTCCCCTAAACCACTTCACTCATTAAGCTGACTTCAGTGGCTTTGATATTAAATGGTCCCCTCATTCATTCAAATACCTGGGAATCTACCAAACCACAAACCCATCTCTCACCAAGAAACTGAACCTGGATGACCTGGTGGCAATCCTTCAACTAGATCTTCAAAGATGGGAGTCTCTTTCATTGTCTCTTTGGGGATGCATAAACATAAAAATGAATCTCCTTCCTAGGTTTTATTACCCTTTATAAATGCTGAACATTTGGCTCCCCCTCTCTTTCTTTCAGAAGGTCCATTCTCTTATTTCTGGCTTTATATGGCTACATAAACAACCCAGAAAATCCTATATCAAATTGAGCCTTCCAAAAGCTTTAGGTGGTCTTCGTCTCCCTAATTTTCTTCTTTATTATTGGTCGAGCCACTTTTCCAGGATTGGAAGATGGCTTACCAACCCCATGAATGGATATACTCCTATTTGGTTACAGTTAGAAACCCAGATGTTACTACAACACCATCTTCTCTCCCCTGTCATCTGCTATACTTCCCCGAGGAAGTTACCAGACCCAGTCCGCCACTCAGTAATTGGGACCTCCCTAAAAGTTTTTTCTCAGTTTTGTTCCTCTTATAAACTCTCCCCACATCAAGACTTCGAATAACCTCTTGTCTTCAACCCCAACATTAAGGTAGATGGTACCCACCTTACTCACAACTGGTTGCCTCCTTTACAGAATGCTAGAGTAGCAGATCTTTACTCTCCCATTTCTCTTCTTTCCTCCTCTGAAATCTGAGCCAAATATGGCCTAACCATTATTCATACCTTTAAGGTTTTCCAGCTGAGACATGTAATTTGACAAGCATTCAGTACCTCTCCCCAGGAATTCAAGCTACTACCTGTGTTAGACAGCTTCCATGATCTATCTTCCAAGCCACATTGTTTATCCCTCTTATATAACTTCCTCCTCTCCACTGGACACCCAGCTCCCATACCTGGTTCCAAAATCTGGTCCTCTCTCCTGCCAGAAACAACCATTGAATGGTCCAATGTTTGCAAGATTTATAAACATACAGCTCCCAGGATAAGCTCCAGCTTACTCAATACCATATACTACACAACCTATACTACACACCTGTAAAATTAGTTAAAATTGGTCACCTTTCTAATTCTACTTGCTCCAGATGTGGCAAATATGAAGGAAACTTACTACATATCCTTTGGGACTGTGACAAAATTGCCCCTTTGTGGCATTCGATTCAATCTGGCTTGGATCCCTGACTTGGCCTAGGGGATCTCTTCACTGTGGAGACCTGTATTCTAGGTATCTACGCTAATATCTGGGTTAAAGAAAGGAAATACCACATAGCTTTAATTTCCATGGTGGTCAAGAAACTGGTGCTTAAACATTGATTGGACCAACTGCCTATATCCTATAATGAATGGCTAAATGACCTCTCAGCCAACTTCAGGATTGAGCATTTGATTGCTGGCTCTTATAATAACCTTGCAGTAGTTGATAAAAAATGGGGCAAACTGTATACCTTATATCTGCACTGACAGTCGTTAACCTGTAGACTCCTCAGGTTCATCCCAAGATGCTTTCTATGTATCAAATATTACTTTTGAGCTTTGTACCATATTTATTGGCACACTCCAGGGGGGACTGGGGGGAGGGATTTGGGGGTTCTTTTTCTTTTCCTTTCCTTTCCTTTCTTTTTTTTTCTTTTATTGCATTGTTATACCTCTGTATCATATCCAGTATGATTGCTATTGTGTTAACATCATAAATCTAATAAAGATTTTGAATTTCAAAAAACTCCCACCAACTGGATTGAGTGCATGGGGGATGGCCCTGCCCTCCCTGACTTTGCCACAGGGGGATATCTGTGGGGGACACATGGGGGTAGGGAGAGAGCAACATGGTCCTGGGGTGTATGTGAGCCCTCCTGAAGGGGAAGCCGAAGCCCAACTTCCAGCCACCCTAGGGGAGAAGAAATAGAAGGAAAAAAAAAAGAAACTGAATTCCTTAGGACCTGCTTTTCTGTTGTCCAAAATGCATGATTTAAGCATGTTCACCAAATGCAAATTGAGCAACAGCTCATCCTTAATCATGACCCAGGATGGCTTTCTCCCAGAAAGGCAGAGACTATATTTTGTGCTGCTAATTAGACAAATCCCTATGTGAGTCTGAACTCCTTCCCATGTTAGTATTCTTTAGACAAAAAACAACAACAACTGCTCAAGTGCCTTATGCTCTGCTGAACTACTACTGCTCCTTGCTGAGTCATGTGTTGTGACCAGTTTGGGTTGGTAGGCCTTTTTAATTATTCCTACCTGCCTTTGTAACCATTCCTTCTTCAAAGCTCATCTTACTGATTACTTGCTGACCAACTCCAGCCGAAAAGGTTTTACCAGATAACCTGTTATTGTACACTTTGCCTGGGTCTCCAATCATACCCAGGTATACTTTTACTACACTTTGCCTGGGTTTCCAATCACACCCAGGTATACTTTTACTACACTTTGCCTGAGTTTACAATCATACCCAGGTATACTTTACACAATTATTAAGAGCTTGCCCAGTTTGTTGTCTATTCTTGATGTATCCTATTATCCCTCCTGTACACAAAGAGTTCCGGTTGTTCCATTGTCCTACGGTATGCTTATTTAGAGATGTTGTGAAGTTTATTTCACCAGTGAAGTTCTGGCAAAGTTGCAAAATTCAGCTTTGGAAATAATGTTGTGAACTGCCAACTTTGCCACTTCACAAAATGAGTTTTTTTTTGGGAAATTCCACTTTTTGAAGTGAAGTTAATGCAAAGTTAAGGTGAAGTTGCAAGTTTGCCTTAACTTCACATAAAAATGTAACACTTCACCTGCCAAAAACTTTGTGAAGTTGGCACTTTGCGACCTTGACAAGCTTTGTGAGTTTTCTTCGTATAGCAAAGTTTGTCAAGTTCACACATTTCTATGCATATCCATGTACTGCATTCAAGCCTAAAAAAGGTCCACTGGACCAGTTCATCTAGGTAGTCCATGAATGAATAAATAACTAACTAACTACAATACAATAAAATACAGATAAAGCAGCAGTAGTATTTGGAAGTCTGCATTCCAAGATGGCCAGGTGAAGAGATCATTGGAGCTCCATGCCAGCTTTTCTCCCGACTGATGTTGGATACCCAGTACAGAGCAAAATGGAATTACCCCCTCACTTGAAGACTGCTAAGAATGTCGAAGAACATCGGAAGAGCAAGAGAAATAACAGAACTACAGTTTGCTGAAAAACATAAGAAGAAAGAAGTAAAAGCATGTGGAATGCAAAAATATTCATAGAGTCTCCCAGATTTGAGATTCTTACTGTAGGTACTTCTCTCTATCCACTCCCTGTTACACCAGCAAAAAAAAAAAAAGACAAGCAGAGTCAACAGGTAACATCTTGAATTATTTTTTAAAAGTGAAGCATAAAAATACCACTGCTAGCATGGACCAGGACCTGAAAGATTATCAGCTGGGGTGGCTTTCAGAAGTAGAATTTACTACTGTCCGTAAATCAGAACATTTTACTAACAAAGAAAAAATGCCCAAAAAAGAGGATGGGGAAAAATATGGAGAAAAGTGTAGAGCCACAAAATGTAGAAATGCAGAGGCAAGGCCTGACTAACAGCAATATTGCTGCAGCAGATCTTACTGAAGAACAAAGCAATGAAATTAATGTAGTTAATGAAACATCAGCAGAGCTGCCTGCTTCAGAGGCTCTAAACCAAATGTCGCATCAACAAAAACAAATAATGGATAAAGAAACCCAAGATACAAAGATCCTGTCAGCTGTAAACACCTTAAGGGATGAACTGCTGGAAGCACTTGATGAAATTAAAAGCACATTAACAGGGCCCACATGCACCTTAGGAGAAATAACAAACAAAATGGAGGACTTAACACTCAGAACAGATGTACTAGAAAGGAGGGTGTCAAAACTAGAAGACACTACCACCTCTATGAATAAAACACAGAAACAAATGGAAAAACAATTACAAATACTGCAACAAAAGGTAGCAGAGCAGGAAGACAATCAATCAATCAATCAATCAATCTTTATTTTACCAGGCAAAACATCATTGAGCAGAGTTTATTTTCAAGATGGACCTGGGACAGAGTGAAAAGAGATAATTCACAGCTCTGCCAATTACCTGAAGGAATTCAAGGGTCAGGGGATCCACTCCCCTTCTTTGAGAAATGCATTATGAAGGCAATGCACAGAAAGTATCCAGAGGAGAAAATATTACTGGATAGGGCCCCTAGAGCAGGATCACAATTTGTATCTAATAATTCATGCTTCCCAAGAACTGTGTATATAAAACCTCAAAGGTGCCAGGACTGAGAAGCTATACTACAGAAAGCCAGAGTAGATAAAGGCCTTACTTTTGGAAACACCAACTTTAATGCATACTTGTATTTATTAGCAGACACAACAACACAAAGGAAACTGTCCAATCCAGTAAAACAAAAACTGTACAATAAGGGCATAAGATTTAGTGTGATGCACCCGGCTAAATTAAGGTTCAATGTGAAAGGAAAGTTACAGACTTTTGAAAATCCAGAAGGGGCAATGGAAGCATATGAAGCAACTTAGGAAAAGCAACAGGAACACCACACAATTATATGGTAGGGTTACCTAGAGGACATAAATGCAAAACGTCATTTATTTGTATAACATTAAAATTATAAATATGAGTTATTTGTGAGCTCTAAAGTTGAAAATTTAAAGATGGGTTATTTGTGAGCTCTGGGATGACTGCACATTGTTTGATGATAACATTTATTATATAGTATACCAGGTAAGACGTTCAGATACTGTAGAAAAGTTGAAACACAGGGTAATTAATTTGCTAGTGAAAATACATTTTCCTTTGATAAAGGTAGCCCCATTGCTCACGTATGTTGGAGTTTCAAAGGAACAGCAAATTCCTCCTCCCTAAAGTCAGCATGCCTTCATCCAGGTGCCAGGGATAGGAGTGGACATAAGATTAATGAGGTGGCAAGCCATACTGATTTTCAGTAAGAGACTAGAATGGCAGTGGCATGCATGTACTAAGGACACCTTTGCTGCCACTGTATCTCAGAGTGTAGTACACAGATTAATAATTGAGACCTTAGATGAAGAAACGGTACAGATGGAATCTAAACTGGAAAGAATTATCCAAAGAATACTCACTGTGGAAGTCTCCACTAATGCTTTGTTGCATGAGAAAACAGAGAACAACATCCTCATGGAATGATTAGAGAATGATTTCCAGATATGCAGTTTAAGGCCTATAGGTTTACCAAGCAATCTACTTAAATATTTAAAAAGCGTGGTCGAACAAGTGTTAAAAGGTGGTGGATTAAGTGGAATGAGCTACCCAAAGAAGTGGTACAGGCCACGTTGATCAAGCAGCTTCAACAGGGATGGAACAGGCTAGTGGGTTTAATTGGGGGGGGTGTAGGAAAGGTGAGGAATTCCATATGGGCAAGGCAGAATAGTTAGGTGGGATGGACAGGCTGGAAAGGCCAAGCATCTTTTTCTGCTATCAATGTCTATGTATTTATGTATAAAGATAACATAGAACTTGCAGATTTTACTTTAAAAGATACACATAGTAGATAACTCATAAAATGCAGTTTAGAAACCTTCTTTTATGTGCAAATTCTGTTATGACCTGCACCAATATCACTCTGGTCAAATTAGAAAGCAGGCTACAGTCAATAAACAGCACTTTAAAACTATCATACAGAACTATCATATCATATAAAAATATTATGTAATAATATATAAAAATATATATGAAAAATTACTATATCAGACAGGTGTAGCCAGTGTAAATCTATTTTAAACTTCAACAATGCTCCCAAACTACTGCTGCATTACTTTAGTGCCCGACATTCGAACTGCATATATTGTGGCACACAGAGTGGTGCACAAATTGTTTTGTGCTCGTGCTACTTTGCATGTGGCAAAAAAGGAGATGTCTTGGAAACCAAAGACTAAAGCCTTTGACAGTGCTAATAGATTAAGCTAGAGGTGCCGCTCACATAGCAGAGCTAGGAGGAGATCCTTACCTGCTGTACTTAGTCTGGTTGCCAGTTTCCCTCACATCATCCCATCATACTCTTGTACTGTGGAGTAAACCCTGTCTGGTGGAGTGTGGCTACCAGAGTGGCAAAAGGCCATTGTATTAATTAATAAAAGTGGGCAAGAACTGTTATTTCTCATGAACCACGCTCCTTATTTAAAAAATTTTAATTGTGTTAAAAAGAAATATTAGTTCCACAAAACAGTGATGCATCAAATTATGGTGTAGTCAATATTCTGTGCTGAAAAATGTGTGTCCCCCAGAACAATGTGGAGGAGTGAGAATGTAAGTCAAATCATAAATCCACTAGACACATAGGCCGAGATATTTAAACTGTGCCATTTTGTGGCGCAAGCCCTTGCGCTGCTCAAAATAGTTGCGCTGGGGTGTGGCCAGGGCGATATTCAATGGAGTTGTGCTATGGCACAACTTCTTTCAATATCACCCCCTGGCCACACCCACTGTGCACGGTGCAGTGGAACTGCGCCAGCACAAGTGGTCAGAGTAGAGCACTGAGATGCGGTGGCGCAGGTTCCATTGCACCATGCACAGCACCTGCGATATTCAAAGGGTGACATGCAAATGGGGCCATAATTTATGCAAGGTGCATGGTGGACCATTTGCATCCTATTATGGCCCCATTTGCATGCCATTAGCATGCAGGTGCGCCGATCCCCGACGACTTGCGCCTGGCACCCTGCCAGGCAGCAGTCATCGGGGACCGACAGCCCCTGCAGCCCGATTGTGGGCAGAACAGTAGTGTCCCCCCCCATTAGCCTGATCGTGGACATAACTGAAAAGTCTCCCCCATTAGCCCGATTGCGGGCATAACGACCCCCACCCCGAGCAGCCTGATCGCGGGCATAACTGAAAAGTCCTCCCACCCCAAGCAGCCCGATTGCGAGCATCAGTCCCCTCCCAAAGTCCAGTATCCCTGGTGGTCAGTGGACCATGAATAGCCCGATCGGCGGGCGGCATCCCTCACCCCATGTCCGACATCCCTGGTGGTCTAGTAGCCCCACCCACCACCCGCGAGTCCCACCCTGCTCCCCCATCAGCCTGCAGGCGGCAGCACCCACCCGCCTACCACCCGCCGCCCATGACTGACAGCTCGGTGGGGCTGCCGCCCGTGGTTCAGAGCATGAGTCAGTGGTGCAGCATCCTCCGTGTAATCAGTCAGATGTGGGCAGGTTCATTCATATCTGGACGACTTGTATGTTATGGCTGCGCTCATTGGCTCATGCTCCTGAACAATCAGACGTCGCTAAGACAATCGGCCGGCAATGCCGCAGGAAGGGTGGGGTGCTACCACCACACTGACGGGGAAGTAAAGTAATGAGAACTCCCGTCGAGCAAGGGCGCTAATCACCGGGGATGTTGGTTGTGAAGTGAATGTCGCCAGCGATCGGTAGTCACTGGACCTGAGGATGTTGGACTTCAGAGATCTGATGCCAGCGGTCGGGCTGCCCAGAAGTGAACACTGATTATACTTGTGTTCGAGCTGCTCAGCAGAGGGACTTTCCAGTTATGCTGCGATCAGGCTTCTCGAAGAGGGTGAGAGACTTTCGGTTATGCCGCCAGTCAGGCTGCTCTAGCCGAGACTTTTCAGTTATGCCTGTGATCGGGCTAATGGAGGGACTTTTCAGTTATGCCGTGGTCGGGCTAATGAGAGTGACACTTCAGCCACGATCGTCAGGGGCATGGGGGCACCACAGGTGTGGCGGGAACAAGTCCAGGGCCACCCACAGGTGGCAGCGCTGTGCGCCCTGCAATGCGGCAGCTCACCTGTGGGTGGCCCCTGGCTTGTTCCTTTTTTCAGCATAACTTTGTGCCGGGCGCAGGTAGGGGTTGTGCCTGCATAACTCTGCACAGCCCGGAGCTGAATAGGGCTGTGCAGTTTATGCATGGGCACGCCCACCTGTGCCTGCATACATTATGATGCACCCCGTGCATCGAGCATTGCAGGTGCACTTTTCCCTTTTAAATATCGCAGCGGGGCACATCAGTGGGTTGTGCATGGTGCAACACTGTTGCGCCATGTGCAACCCTTTTGAATAACTGGGCCATAGGGCCTAATACACAGTCACAATTTACTGGAGCAAAGTGGTCACAAATGATATGAATTAGTGTCAGTTTCCTGTTTGGTGCTTTATTGTTGCTGTATGTTAATACCAATGCAGAGACCACACTTACGGTTGTCAGATTGGTTGCACATGCATTCATAGGTTCTGCTACCCTAAAGAAGTACGTGAGGCCATTTTTACAATTTTGTGCAGCTGCCTGCAAAATGGCAATGATCAGCCATTCCAAACTAACATTATGGTAGACTATTAGCAACATAAAAAGTGTTTTTTTTTATATGCAAGTGTTTATTTTTCTTCATCGGGGGAGCGATAAACCTCAGCTCGATCTCCAGCCCCTCCCGGCTGTCTAACTGTCTCCACTGGTGCTCGCTCATTCATTGTTTCTCCCCACAAGTTATAAAAAGTATATTTTAAAGTACAAGAGCACATTTTTATTTGCTCAGCATACTAATCAAAGGGATAGCTATCAGTGGGCAAGGGCTCTTATTAATAGTGGAGTCTTCATTTATTGCAGGAGAATATAAAAGCTGCAGTTAGAGGAGAATGCACACACCTTTCACACAAGAAGAAAATGTTCAAACCTTATGTTTCACCCTACACTTAGGGCTTCATCAGGCTCTGATGAAGCCCTAAGCGTAGGGTGAAACGTAAGCCAGGCAGCCTCTGTGCTGCCAATACTTGTATGTTCTTTCCTCTAAAATAGCTATGCATTAAAGTCTAAGGACATACCAAAGCTAACAGGTTTGGACATTTTCTTCTTGTGTGAAAGGTATGTGCATTCTCCTCTTAATGCAGTACGTTAATTTCTTGAGAATTGCATCACTGGTCCCAAGCACTCCTCTCCACTGCATCAAAAATATAAAAGCTGTTGACCAATTTGTGGTTGGTACTAATATTAGTGGGTTAACAATAGGATTTTGAAAAATAATGGGGACTCTAAACAAAAGCACAGGTACACCTGCAATGTACATGCGAGAAGCTACTTAATGTGGAAAAATGAAAAAACACTGACCAGTAGTAACTTACCCGCTGCATTGAAACAAAATGCATCAAATTTTGTTTCAGTTGTTGCATGCCAAGGCATTACTCCTGTTTTGTTCTGACCACATTTTGCATTTGGTCTGACTCGAGAGATTAAAGATATCTTTTCTATCACCCAGCCAAACCTGTAATACAATATAACAAAGTATTTTAAAAGAAAAGCAACGAGTGATATCATAAGAGTTGCGCCCAGCAACGGTTTTCAAAAACTGTTCTTACTTGCACGTTTCAAGGCCATTCTTATTAGCTTCCTCCACTTGAGATTTGTTTGCCAGGGTTGTTTCCAAGATCTTACAGGCCTTCTCTGCTGCTGAATAATTTAAGTTGTAAGCATTTCCAGACTGAACCAGAAACACACCCGAAATCCTGCAGTTGCTGAAAGTCAGATCTGTAAGTGAAACAGGAATTGTGAGAATGATATTACAGTTTTTTAAAAGGGACATTTCCCAAAGCTACTACCATCATATCTTTAAATATGGAGGAGCTCTTCTCATTGTAGAATGAACTGCACAGTGCAAAGTTACAAGGTACTTGTAATATAGATTGTGTTTATGTCTCTGAAAATAATGCAACCTAGAGTATTGTGTCCAGCTCTGGAGGCCGCACCTCAGAAAGGACGTAGACAGGATGGAGGCAGTCCAGAGGAGGGCAACTAAAATGGTACACGGGATGCATCAAAATCACTAGGAAGAGAGACTGAGGGATCTCAACATGGATGCCCTTAAAGGAAGAAGAGTAAGAGGGGACATGACAGAAACCCAGAAGTACCACAAGGAGGTGAACAGGGTGCAGGAGTGGAGCCTCTTTCAGATGAGAAAGAGCACCAGGACCAGAGGGCATACGATGAAGCTGTGTGTGTGTGTGTGTGTGTGTGTGTGTATGTGTGTGTGTGTGGGGGTGTGTGTGTGTGGGTGTGTGTGTGTGGTGGGGTTAACATGGATGCAAGGAAATACTATTTCCTGGAAAGAGTGGTGGACACCTGGCACAGACTGCCAGCATAAGTGGTGGAGGGAAAAACAGTACAGGGCTTCAAGCATCCGTGGGATAGACATGGGGCTATATTAGTAAACAGAAAGGGAAGATAGAGGGTAACGAAGACCAACTAGGGTCTGCAGAGATAGATTAAGCAGGGCCCATCTGAGCAGACTGGCTGGGCCAATTAGTCCTTTTCTGTCAACATATGCTATGTTTCTATTAAGCACCATCAATAATAAAGAGCAGGGACATTCAATACAGTATTCCGTCTCTCCAATAAAATATAGAGATGGAATTAAGAAAAGGGGGCACAGAAACTTAACCACATAGCTCTGAAGCCCCTGTAGTTCATATAAAACTGCTACTTGCAGTACTGGAGTCAGTTTAAAGATGGGATTTTCTTTTTTTTTTTTTTTTATACTTCATTTTTATCCAGCACTGGTTAATAGCAATACATTGAGATACTTGTACAGTCATCAACATAACCATTGCAGTTGATACAAAAACATTTCATAT
Organism: Neoceratodus forsteri; assembly: GCA_016271365.2. Classification (NCBI taxonomy): domain Eukaryota; kingdom Metazoa; phylum Chordata; order Ceratodontiformes; family Ceratodontidae; genus Neoceratodus; species Neoceratodus forsteri. The sequence continues at coordinate 786,614,514 of CM028133.1, forward strand.
CTTACTGGGTATTGCTAAGTAATATTTGATTTAAGCACTATATACCTAATATAGAAGCAGTCAAGGATACCGCAGCTATTTAAAGTTTACATTGTATTTTTAGCTACTACTACCTAGTAGAGGATTAACCTAAGATTTGATCAAAAAATAAGGCAGGTATTCAATGCAGATGTTTAGGAATAAAAGAACAATAAAAATCTTAAAAACCATTCAAAACGTGAAAAGAAAACTTTAGTTGGTCAGCTATAAACCATATAAATTGTCTTGGGCAAACATTACAAAATAATGTCACCATGAGGGTATTCTTCCTTTACAACAAGGTCGATAGATTAGAAGGTTCATACACTAGAGGGATTGTAGTAGATATCCGGGTCTTTACTCTGTGTTTCCTTCCCATAGTAAGGAGAGGGTAGGCTTATAATTCCTTGCCCACTCACCGGTGAATCCTACTTTAATACCTACGAACTACCTAGGATCAGGCACCCGGGTCATTCAAGACCCACCTGGACCACCTGTTCAAATACAGTGCAGGCTTATCCTGTAAATTATGAGAAATATTCTCAAGGATTCTGATAGAGTCCACAATACTTCTCCATTCAGAGATGGTGGGGGCCTCTGTAGCCATCTCCTAGTTATAGCCTTGTAGGCCACGACCAGCAGTATAGACCAGAGGTACTTCATATCCTTTTGTTTAAGAGACTCTGGGGGAATACCTAGGATCAAATTCCGTGCTGTTAAGGGTTCATCAAGGGTTAAAATATTGTAAATATGTTGGGTGACAGTTGACCAGAAGGTTTGAAGTTTTGGGCACCTAATAAATATGTGCGCATGGGTTGCCCCTTCTGTATCACATGCCCTCCAGCAAGCAAATGGAAGATTAGGATTTCTTTTAGCTAACAGCTGGGGTGTTAAAAAAAAATCTTGTTCGGACTTTCCAGATGTGTTCACGTCAATTTGGGGATGAAATAGTGGACCAAGTCATCTGCCAGATCTTTGCCCATTGGGGTTGTAATATTGTAAGGTGGAGGTCCTGCTCCCATTTAACTTTAAGGGGCTCTAACATGTGCTCCTGCAAAGACACCAAGTATTTATATATATGGGATATTACGTGGTCCCCACCCCCCCGGTAGCATTCAGAATTTGTATATACGGGGATGTGTCCTCTAATATCTGGGAATGGGACTGAATACACCTATACTGGGAGTTTAAGTAATCTCTAATTTGAAAATAACGTATTCTCTCTCTCTCCCCCCATTTAAATTTTGTCTTGGCTTTCTCATCATGTTATCATGGTATTTTGCCTAATGAGCTGCCAGGGGCCAAAAATTCCCCTATTTGCTTGGGTGGTATGCCAGGTTGATTCCCTGGTAGGAGGAAAGTCTGGGTTGTTAATAAACCACTTATACTTCCATGCATGCTCCTTAATATGCTTCCAAGGATGTCCCCTCCTCCAACCCTCCAGAACAGAGCGTATGCTCCCTCGTGTGTCTAGTAGGGCTTGTTTTAATAAGGTGCCTGAAAATAATGTAACAGGTAATGGGTGTCGTAGATCTCTAGTTAAGTCAATTTGTTTCCAGTGAACTTCATAATACTTGTGCCCCCACAGCGAATAAGCATCTCGCTGTGAGAGTTCCAATAGGTAAATAAATTCGGAAATGCAATTCCACCCTGTGACTTAGGTAGATGTAATGCCCGAAGCTTGAATCATGGTTTTCTGCCTTGCCATATAAAGGCAGTAGAGATTTGTTGCCAGGCCTTAAGGTCACGTATAGGAATAACACAAGGTACTGAGTGGAACAGGTATAACAGGCATGGCAGAACATTTAGTTTTATTGCCTGATTGCTAGCATAGAATGACAATGGGATTATATTCCACCTTTTAATATCTCTTTTTATGTTATTAGTCAATGGGGTGTAGTTGTTACTAAATAATTGACTGAGATCTGCTGGTATTTGAATTCCTAAATATTTTATAGATGGGAGATCCCATTTGAATAAGTACTGCTTTCAGATGGGCGTAGGAACAGGATAATTGAGTGGGGGAGCTTCAGTTTTGGTTACAGTCAGGGAATAGTCAGATAAAGCTGAAAACTTTTCAAGTTTATGAAAAAGAGCTGGAAGGGTCTTGGTAGGGTTTGTAAGATATACCAATACATCATCGGTGAAAAGGGCCAATTTATGTTCTTTACCCCCCAAATCTATACCCTGTATGTCTGCTGCTTGTCTGATATATTGGGCCAATGGTTTGATATAAAGGGCAATTAAAAGGGGGGAGATTGGGCAACCCTGTCTAGTCCCTCTGCATAAGGAAAGGTTGCGGGAAATGTCACCATTTGAGAGTACTGTATATATGCCTGGAGGTTCGAATAAAATTTGAAAATAAGATTGATGAATTTCTGGGGGAAGTCAAAGGCAGCAAGAACACCCTTCAAAAATTGCCAAGACACTCTGTCGAATGCTTTTTCAGCATCTAAACTTATAAGGATCGCCGGTATCTTATAATTTTGTACATGTTCAATCAGATAGATGGTACGTCGGATGTTATCTGAGGCCTGACGACCTGGGATAAACCCGCACTGGTCCTGATGGATTAGAATGGGGACCAGTTGCTTTAGTCTCTGTGACAGCACTAAGGTGAATATTTTATAATCTATATTTAGTACTGAGATAGGGCGGTAGGAGCTGGGTAAAGTTGGGTCTTTGCCTGCCTTTGGGATGACAGATATAATTGCTTGATCCCAGGATGGGGGGGGGGGTTCTTCCTTCAGGGCATGGGATATTAACAAACAATCTGGAAAGAAGGGGGGGTTACTACCACTTTAATGGATTTAAAAAATTCTCCAGGGAGGCCATCCATCCCTGGACACTTAAGAGTTTTCAGTCTCCCTATCTCTGTCTCTATTTCCCTAGTTGTTATAGGGGCGACCAGGCCCAGACCTAGATGTTTAGGCAGTTTTGGCAGTCGAAGGGAAGCCAAAAAGGTTTGTATTTGCTCCTCTTTCTCCTGGGTTGGAGGGGAGCTGTGTACAGTTGTGTGTAGTACTGTACGAAGGTATCAGATATTTTCTCCACCGTATGGCAAGGGGGATGTTGGTGGGATCGCCTCAGGGTAGATATTAGTGCTTTAGCCCTTTGTTGTCTGAGACGGCCGGCCAACAATTTCAAAGCGCGTGGCCTTCCATCATAGTACTTCTGCTAAAGAAACAATAGCTTCTGCTCAATTTTATAATCTAGTATGGCATTCAGTTCTTGTTTTAGCTTTTTGATTTCTTTTGAGATTTTAGGGTTGGTCTGGGACATCTGTTGAAGCTCTAATTTTTGTATTTGGGCAGTCAAAGCACTTCGTTTTTGTTCCCTCTCTTGTTTGTTTCTAGCTGATAGTTCGATAAATTTGCATCTACAAATCGCCTTGATGGCATCCCGTAAAATCGAGATATCAGTCCCAGGGCAATCATTTTCCTTCTCAGCCTGTTTGATAACCTCTTCCATTGTGTGGATGGTGTCCTTGCTGCGAAGCAGGGAGAGGTTAAGCCTCCACATGGTATTTTTCCTGAAATTGTCTGAATCTAATCTAAAGAAAACTGGGGCATGATCAGATAGAATAAAATCACCCATCCATGTCTTACCCGCCAACCCTAGTTGCTCTTGGGACATTAACATATAGTCAATTGTGGTATAACTGGAGTGGACTTGTGAAAAAAAGGTGGCATGTTTAGCTGATCCATTTAAGTATTTCCCTGTGTCCACATACCCCAGTTCCCTAAGCAATTTTGTTTCTTCTCTTGTTTTTTTCCCCACTGTCTTACCCCCACTCCCGACCACCGAAAGATCCAAATTAAAGTCTCCCCCACATACCGTTGTACCTTCATCCCACTGTGACATGAGGAGAAAAAAGGCACGGTAAGTTTTAAACTCAGTGGCTGGGGGGAAATATACTGAGGCAAAGGTGGTACGTTTACCATTTAGTTTCCCTTTGACCATTATATATCTCCTTTCTTTGTCACCCAGCTGGTCTTGAAATTCAAATGGCACCCTGGAAGGTATTAATATGGCTGTTCCTCTTCTGCGCCCACCCTTAAAAGATGAGGAATGGACCTGGGAAAACCCCAAATCGTTTAAACTTCTCATGCTTCTCATGTGACTGGTGGGTTTCCTGGAGTAAAGATATATTTGTTCCAGAGCGCTGTAAGTATGACAGTACCTTGGAATGCTTAATCAGCCCAGACAGGCCATGGACATTTTATGAGCATATAGTATAACCCATTGTGGCTAGATAATAACAAGCGTTGTCCCTTTAACATGAACCCTTTTTCCCGGTGCAAGAAAGATCTCAGATACTGTTTCTTCTGACCCCCCAAAAAATATACAGTAGAAACTCGACATACATAGCTGATCTGAACAACAAACCAGAACTATTTGTGCGAACAGTGCACTACCATAAACATTTTTAACTGACTTCCAAGGCAGGAGGTCAAACAAGTATGGTGACCTCTTATCCCACCTATCAGATGGTATTGGTGGGGGGAAGAGTGTTACAGATTCCCTCGAACCATAAGGGAACTCTTCCCAGGCCCTTACATTTAAGGGCTCCTGAAATGTGGTATTCGTCTCGTAACTGGCAATCAGAGCTGTGCTGCCCCGCCCGTAGTTAGTGAGAAAAGGAAAAAACTCCCCCTCACAATGCCCATTTAATCTTTAGTTCCCCATTCCCTTCTCCCTACCCTCCGATATCCCTGCCCCCCCACCTCCCGGGAAAAAGCGGAGAAAAAAGAAGGGGGAAAGCATGTCCTCAGGGCTCCCCTCACCTGAGTGCATCTCCACAGTGCTGTTTACATGGGCCCCACCTACAGTAGGACAATCCCTATGAATACTCACTATGCAGGATGAATAAAGGCAAAAAGTATCCATTTTTATGTTGCTTGCACGCATGTGCAAGAAACATAGTGCCATCAACGGAGATTTCGGAGGTGTGTCACCTCCTCCTCCAATTCAGTCAGTGAGCTGGCAGGCGTGGCCCCTGTAAGCCAATGCATTTTGGAGCTGTCTATGACACGCTCAAATGCGAACACTCAGATTGAAGGAGCTATGCTTCAGTGAGCAGCAATAAACATAGCTCCCCCCACACGCGGGTGTCGCGCCCCGCGCATGCACTGTATGCTTGACGAGGGTGCCCAATCCCTGTCGGCTGAGCTGTGTCGTTCCCCGTGGTTGGTGCCCGCTGGGAGCCCACCCCAGCATGGCAAGCAGTCCTTTGGCGATGGGGTGTCCAATCCCCACGTCGGCTGGCGACCCCTCCTTGTGCCGCTGGGAGCCCACCCAGCGTGGCAGCATCCACAACGTCTTTTTTTTTTTTTAAACTGAAAAAGCAAGCGGTCGCGGCGCGTCTCTCCCCCCACAACCCGCACCCACCCTCGCGCACCCAGCCTCCCACCACCCACCCCATACTTACCTCCGGACTCCGGCGCGATGATCTTGAGTGGACACGGGAACACGTCTGCACTCTTCAAAGCCGACTGCGAACTGAGGAAATGCTGGTAAGCTGTATAATGGGCTAGAAGGGGGTTCAACTTTCATACATATCTCAGGCATTTTTGGAATTTTGCACCAAATTTTCAACATGGGGTTTTAGGATCCTTCTCATGAATGATGTCACTGTCATGGCATTATGGGGCCCGAAGGGTGATTCGCGCAGTGACTGCAAGTCACCCTGGCCTGAAGACCCCATGGCAGTGACATCATTCATGAGAAGGGTCCCAAACCCCATGTTGAAAATTGAATCATCAAAAAACTGTTGTTCTGACGTGCGTTGCGCGGTTCCTTGAGCTCGCTCAGGATTCAGCTGAAATTTCAATATTTTCACTCCAGATTTTCAGCATTGCCATTTTACCACACCTTCTTATGAGTAGTACAGCTGTCATTTTCACATCTCACCCAAAATGTGTTTCCGCCCTTGTAGTGCAGAATGGCGCGGTCAGTGTCGCGAAATCAATGTCCGGGACAAATTAAGAAAATCACAGTGACACTGTTCATGAGCAGAGGTCTTAAAATGGCTATGTTAGAAATTGGTGAAAAATCTCTAAAATGACTGTTTTAATGAGCGCAGGCACAGTTCCTACGCAGGCTCAGAAGTTCACAATTTAATATTTTCACCATGTATTTTCAACATTACCATTTTACACACCTCCTCCTGAGCAGTACAGCTGTAATTTTCACATCCTTCCCAAAACATGTTTCTGCCCATGTGGCGCACAATGGCGCGAGTCGGTGTCTTGAACTCAGTGTATGGGACACATTAAGAAAATCACAGTGTCACTGTTCATGAGCATAGATCTTAAAATGGCATTTTGAAAATTTGGTGAAAAATTCCTAAAAATGACTGTTTCTGATACGTTGCACAGTTCCATCGCTTGCTCTTAGGTTTCAAATTTTCAATATTTCCACTCAGATTTTCAACATTGCCATTTACCACACCTCCTTATGAGCAGTACAGCTGTCATTTTTCACATCCTGGCTAAAACATGCTTCACCATAGCACAATGGCTAGTCGGTGTGCAAACTCAATGTATGGGACACATTAACAAAATCACAGTGACACTGTTCATGAGCAGAGGTCTTAAAATGGCTATGTTGAAAATTTGGTGAAAAATTTCCTAACAATGACTGTTTTATGAGCATGCATTGCGCAGTTCCTACGCACGCTCGTAAGTTCGCAAATTTTCAATATTTGCACTCCAATGACTTCCAAATACCTAAACAGCACATAGAAGCAAGCAACATTCGGCATTGACAAATGCTTGTTATATGTGCTTCCCTATATTATTGGGAGCTGTTTAAAGAAATTACTACCCCATCACATAATCCATCCTCCCCCACAGAGCAATTCACTTCCTACAATTAGGGGACTATTGTATCCAAAGGGCAGACTGGTTGAGTATGAACCAACACTAGATGAGAGAATCAAAAGTCATCCCCCTGCTGCGGCAAGGCCCTTCATCCCTTGCCCGCGTCAAATAGTTTCAAAGTAATGTGAACCGCCCAGGTATGCAAAAGCGTGCCATGTTTGATGAATTTTAAACAAGTGTGCTTCCCCCTAATCACTGCTTGATTTCCCCTCCATTATAATACAGGATTTCTGAATATACATTGTGTCATATATCCTTAAAAAGTCCATAAATCCAGTGAGCTTCTGCGTTTCTCCGAGTCCAATCATGCTGTAAGATTGCAGTCTCCCCTCAACACAACAGGATCTCTCTCACACTCGCCGCCGGCTCACTTAGAGCGAAAAAATGAAGCAGGAGAGTCACCAGATTGAGCTCCAAGGGGTCGCAGGAGCAAGCTTGGTAGATATGATCTTAAACAAATTCTTGATCGATGAATGTTTACTTCAAAAGGGTTAGTAAAGCACAGATGGGATTGTCTCTCTATCCCCTGACCAAAAATGTAGGCCAGGAAGAAAATGAAAGGGCCTGAATTATTCACTGGGGGGAACCAGGGCCTGTGCTGGGAAGGAGGCGGGAGACGCAAATCGGGCACAGTCAGTCTAAGATCCTGGCATCGGGGGGTATTTTACTTCGAGGATATTTATATCAAAGTGATGAGCCAGACAATTCTCACCTAACAGTCCTAGCTTCAAGAGAAAGCGGTGCTTGTAAGTATTCTCTCACCCATCTGCAGTCTCAAGGTCCCTTTCTGAGATTCCTGGCAGTTTCTTCATTAATTCTCTAAATTTGTGTAGGGTTGACGGAATGGTATTGCTGCTCAAAACCATATTTTTCCTCGGGGGAACAATGTGGCACTCTTCAGTGGGTTACTTTCTCTTGGTCTGAGGGGGCTTAGTAACAGCTGGGACCACAATCCCCCGCTTTTGCATCGCTTCACTGGCCTTCTGCGGAGTATCATACAGTTCAGCTCCTTCCTTCCAGAAAACTCTTAATTTCGCCGGGTAAGGGGTTTGAATCCGAAGTTGTTTGTTTCTCAGGAGTTTGATAAGTGGGATGTATTCCTTGCGCTGCTTCTGTATTACAGGTGGGTAATCTTGCTCAAAAAATAGATGGGAGTCAAGGTATTTAACCTCTTTCTTCGCCCATGCACGGCAGAGTACATCTTCCTTAGTATGATAACTTCAGAATTTGATCATTATTGGGTCTGGTGGTCGGGTCTTTGGGTTTAGGGAGTAGAGCCCGGTGGGCATGCTCGATCTTTGCTTTGTAGCCTAAGGGCAGCTCGAGGACATCTTTCAGCAGGTCTGTCAAAAATTTAACCATATCTCCTTCATCGGCACCCTCCTTCAAACCATAAAGATGTAAGTTGTCTCGTCTGGACCGACTTTTTAAGTCTACACACTTCTGTTCTGTGTATATTGCATGCCTACAAAGGGCAAACACTGTGCAGCCTAGATGTTTCAGGCCATCCTCCGCATTTGAAATTCGGTCCTCTGCTTCCTGACTACGACCCTCCATCATCGAAAGCTTCTGGTTAAGCTGTTTGAATTCTGCTTTATTTTCTGCTCGCATTTCTTTTAACTCCTTCAGTAAGGATCCGTAGCAGTTTCTAGACAGGTGCTCTGCTTCTTCATCAGTCTCGTAGTATTTTGCAGCCATAGTGACTCTAGATTGACTTGAACTGCGTACTGGGGAACTTGATCTTGAGTCTCCGCCATCCCTTTCAAACCTGGACTGCAGCGCTTTAGATCTCGCTCCTCGATCTCTTTGCAAACCTCCTCCTGACATTTTTGTTTAGTTTAAACTTTTGCAGGTGATTATTTATGGAGGTTATTTAGGCAGGTGAGGCAGAGAGCTACTTGTTTAGCTGCTGCTAAGTGCCGTGGCGGAACTGGAAGTCTCCTAAAGCTGGGATATTCAAAGCTTGCTGTCATTTTTCTAGTGTCATAACTGTTAGACAACATAAAATGTGATCTAACATTTTGCCACAAGTGCTGTAAGCTGCATATGGTAAATTATGCTTATGTAATTTTTTTCTATAGAGTGCGAATGTGTCCCAAATATGTTTAGGTGTATTTGGGATGTAGTAGCAATTGTGCCACAAATTGTGTGGCAGTAGTTTTGAAAATCCAGCTCAGGGTTTTGTGCCTTCCACAGCAAGTGCAATTTCAACACTTTATTTGTTAAGCTTTTGTTTACCAGGAAAGGTAGCTACAGCCTCCTTGGGTGGGGGAGGGAGTGTTTGGAGATAGAAACATAGAAAAAGACCAGTGGTTCATCCAGTCTGCCCGAGTTCCCTATTTGGCCCTAGCACTTACTGTCCCTCCGGGGTCCTAGCCCTCCCAATCCATCCCCCCCTTCTTTTCCCAGTGTCTGACATCCTGAGCCCCAACTATACTTTTCATTCTGTCCCAGCTGTGCTTGAAATCACCAACAGTTTTAGCACCCATCACTTCAGCTGGAAGACAGTTCCACATCTCCGCCACCCTTTCTGTACAATAATACTTCCTCATGACCTCTTGAACCTCCCTCTTGTCAGGTTTCACTTGTTTGAAGTTGTTATTCCTCTGTCCAGACAGCTGGTGAGACCCTATCTGGAGTACTGCATGCAGTTATGGAGACCCCATCTCCGCAAGGACATAGACAGGATGGAGGCTGTTCAGAGGAGGGCAACTAAAATAGTACAGGGTCTGCACCAGAACCCATATGAAGAGAGACTAAAGGTGCTGCATACCCTCGAGGAAAGGAGGGAGAGGGGGAACATGATAGAAACTTTCAAGTACCTCAAGGGAATTAACAAAGTCCAAGAGGGTAGCATCATTCAGAAAAAGAGATGTGCAAGAACAAGGGAGCACAATTTGAAGATAGAGGGGGATGGCTCAGGGGCAACATGAGGAAGTATTTTTTCATGGAGATGGTGGTGAATGCATGGAATGGCCTTCATGAGGAGGTCATCGGGTCAAAAACAGTGGGAGAATTCAAAAATGCATGGGGTAGACACACGTCAATTATGGTGGTGGTTAGGAAAAAGTAGGCAGTTGGCTAACTAGGATTTGCAGCTTATCCAATAGGTAGGGAAATGGGCAGACTTGGTGGCCAAGCAATCCTTATCTGACATCAAAATCTATGTTTCTATGTTTCTATGTCCACGTGACTGTGAACCAACATCCAGTCTGAATAGTTCCTCACAGTTCACCTTGTTAATTCCCTTCAGGAACTTGAAGGTCTCTATCATTTCTCCTGTCTCCCTTCTGGTCTGCAGCGAGTACTTGTTCAGTGCCTTGAGGCACTTCTCATAGGGTGTGACCCGGTGGTCATTTTTGTTACTCTGTGCTGCATTGTCTCCAGTCTATGCCTATCCTTCCTGAGTTGAGGGCTCCAGAACTGGGTACAGTACTCCATGTGGCCTCACCATGTTCTATATAGATACAGATGGAAACTGACATACTAAATCAGATTAAGCTGTTGGTGGTTATATTTAGTGATTATCTATACAGTAGTGATCAATTAACTATTATTATGTATGTGGGTATAAGACTGTCATTGCTGAACATATTGAGATGGAGTATAGAGGGGATAATTTTTTTCTGCACCCTTCCCCTCCTTCCCCTCCTTCTGCCCCAGCTGCATTGTTTTCCACAACCTCTGCTCATTATATTTCTGTCTCAGCCTTCAGTTCCAGCAGTTAACTAGTCTCAGATTATAACGTATTCTTACATCCTGGCTAATGAGTTCCATGTTTTGAAGATATATATATATTTATAAATATATATATATATATACACACAGTATATAAAATATATATATATATATATATATAGATATATATACACATTATATATATATTTATATATATATACACATTGGCTCAGATATTCAAACTGCGCCATTCTGAGGCGCAAGCCCTGTGCTACTCAAAATAGTTCCTGGAGGGTGTGGCGAGCGATATTCAAAGGAGTTGCGCTATTGAGCAACTCCTTTGATATCACCCCAAGCCACAACCACTGTGCATGGCGCAGTGGAACTTGCTGCGCACCGCCAAGTGCCAGAGTTGAGCATTAAACTTTGCGGTGGCGCAAGTACCATTCGCATCATCAATTCCGATATTCAAAGGTGACATGCAAATGGGGCCATAATTCATGCAAGGCGCAGGGGCCATTTGCATCTATTTATGCCTCATTTGCATGCCATTAGCATGTAGGTGCGCCGATCCCGAGGACTTGCGCCTGGCGCCTGCCAGGCAGCAGCCGTCGAGGACAGACACACCCTGCAGCCCGATCGCGGGCGGTATGTCTGAATACACTCTTCCGCCCCATCTCCGATGCCCGATCAAGGGCAGAGCGTGAAACAAACCCCCAGTGCCTGTCCGCGGGCAGATGTATAAAGCCCCAACCTGAATATCTCCCTGGTGGTCAGTGGACCATAATGCCCGATCGCGGGCAGAATGTCAAGTTACAACCCCCAAACATCCCCTGGTGTCTAGTGTCCCCCACCCCACCCACCCATGACCCCTCCACCCCGCTCCCCCAGCAGCCCGGTGAGCGGCAGCATCCCACTCGCCTGCCGCCTGCTGCACGACTGACTGTGTCAGTATTGACGCATTAGCAGAGCTACAGCCAATGGCGCAGAAGTTTATAAGTCAGATATGACAGTCCAGATTTGTGAATGAACATCAATTCATAAATCTGACTGTTATAATGGGGAGGATGTACCTACGGCCGTAGCTCTGCACCACTGGCGGCAGCCCCACCGACAGTCAGTTGGCGGGTCGCCGGGGAGGGTGAGGGGCTTTGTGGTGGGTGTGGGGGACACTAGACACCAGGGAGATGTTTGGGGGTTGTAATTTGACATTCTGCCCGCTGATCGGGCATTACGGGTCCACTGACCACCAGGAGATATTCGCTGGGGGGGCTTTTGATACATTCTGCCCGCGATCGGCACTGGGGTTGTTTCACGCTCTGCCCGCGATCGGGCATCGGGAGATGTGGGGGTGTTTCATGTTACTTTGCCCGCGATCGGGCATCGGAGATGTGTGGGGTGTTTATGTTACTTTCGCCCGCGATCGGGCATCGGAGATGTGGGGTGTTTTATGTTACTTTCTGCCCAGCGATCGGGCATCGGGAGATGTGGGGGTGTTTCGATGTTACTTTCTGCCTGCGATCGGGCATCGGGAGATGTGGGGTGTTTCATGTTACTTTCTGCCGCGTCGGGCATCGGAAGTAATGTGTGGGGGTGTTTCATGTTACTTTCTGCCCACGATCGGGCATTGGGAGATGTGTGTGGGGGGTTGTTTTTACGTTCTGCCCGCGATTGGGCTGGTGGGGGGGCACAGGGACTGAGTTGGGGGCCAGCCACGGGTGGCAGCTGCTGTGTTGCGCCCTGCAATACAGTAGCTCACCTGTGGGTGGCCCTCAACTTGATCCTTTTGGCTCAAAGTTGTGCAGGCGCAGGTTGGGGGTTGCGCATGCACAACTCTGCACAACCTGACTGAATATCGGGTTGCGCAGTTTATGCATGGTTCCTCACCCTCCTGTTGAGCATGCATTCATTTGCATTGCGCTGTTGCTCAACCTGTTGTCAGTAGCGTAACTGCCTCCTGCTGAATATCGCAGAATGGCGCAATGTAGGACTTCATGCATGCGCAACCCTGTGCTACATGGCGAATCCCTTTGAATATCTGGGCCATTATATATATAGGTAAAGGCCATATGCCTAGCAAAAAGCACCTATTGCAAGAACTTACTAGTAAGTGCCGCAGGTGACTCATAGAAGTTCTGGACACTTATAAAGAGCTTTATGGGTGTGAAACATACTCAGTCCTCTAATGATATGGTACTGAATGACCAGCTTTGTAGTAATCCTATCACTATCACCAATGCTTTCAACCAGTACTTCTCTGATCTAACTGATCATACTAACTCCCTCCCTGCCCAAAGCGTATCCACCCAGGATCTTCTGAACATGCCTTCCAGTTTGTCTCCCAGCTTCTGTTTTCATGCTGTGACAAAATAGGAGATCCATAAGCTACTCAGCACAATCTCCAAAAGCTGCAGTGCTGATGCAGATGGCCTTGAGCCCAGGCTTCTTAAACTAGCTGCTCTCCTAATTGCGTCCCCCTTGGCTAGGATCTTTAACCTATTGATTCGATATGGCACTGTCCCTTGTATTTGGAAGACTGCCAGGATCATCCCTGTTTTCAAGAAGGGTAACTTGAAATCAATCACAAACTATCACTCTGTCGCCATTCTCTCTGTACTAAGTAAGCTGCTTGAGAAAATTGTCTCTCTCCAAACAGTTGCATACCTACGAGATCAGAACCTCTTGCCTGCCTCTCGGCATGCCTTTCAAAAGGGGCATAGCACCACCACTGCTGTCCTGCAATTTACAAATGACACTAAATCAGCAATGAACAATGGTCTTATGACAGGTGCAGTATTCACTCACATGACAAAGGCTTTGATCTTGTCGATCACTCCCTCCTCAAGGCTAAAATGGTCTCTTTTGGCTTCTCCTCTGAAGTAGTGTTCTGGCATGATAGCTGCCTCTCTAACAGAAAACAGTTAGTCAAGATCTGGTCCGCCTCCTCTGAACCTTCTACTGTCGACATGGGGGTACTGCAAGGCCTTGTTCTTGGACCTCTTCTCTTCTCTATCTTTATTAATGACAGATCTCTGCATACTCCTAACAGCTTTTCCTTACTCTATTCAGATGACCTTGCGCTATACCATGCTGCAAAGGACATCTACTATCTCTACACTACTCTTACTTCTGATTTCCACAGTATCCTTGACTGGCTTTCCAAGAATAAACTAATACTCAACTGTAGCTCATTACCTCCAATAGCTCCATATGAAGTCCGAGCTATCCATTCTTTACCTGACACAAAATGGCCTTCCAGGAGGTAATGAGCTAGTAAAACTCAATCTATGCTGTTTGGATCTACTCTTAAACTAAGGACCTACTCTGACCAACTATCTGTCTCTGCCCTTGATGGCACCATCCTTACCTGTGTAAACACCTTCAAATATCTGGGTGTGACTCTTGACCCCTCTCTTGACTTCGACATTCACATCTCTAGTACATATAAAACTGTTAACGCTAAAATTGGTATGGCTTACAGAACCAATCATCCCCTAACACCCACTGCCATGGGTGGCTATTTCTCAGGCCATACTTCTCCTGCTCTCTCCTATAGATCAGTCTCTTATGCTGGGGCAACAAAAGCAAGCCTTCACAAAAGGGACACAACTTACAACAGTATTTGCCACTTTGCTCTGGCCTCTTGCCACCTGACCCATCACTGCCTTCTTTATGAGAACCTCCACGGGCTCTCTCCCACAGCCAACCATCTTTACGCCCTTGGCACTATCATTGACAGCATTTCTCATTCTGGAATGCCTCCTACTCTGGCTCAGTCACTGGTTACACCTAGCCCCTGATATAACCTATGTTCTGGTGATCAGCTCATTTTTCATATACCAAAATATAAAATGACAATGAATACTCAAGTCTTCTCATTCCTTGCTCCCCAATACTGGAACTCACTACCAGCTCCCATTCAACTCTCCCCTACACCCTCTAGCTTTAAGCACTAGCTAAGGAGACACCTCCAGTTAACCTATACCTGTACCTGTTTTCATCCCCCTTGAACTCTCTGATGGAACCACACACCTTGCTTGCTCTGCCCTCAGCTTTTAGTTTTCTTATTTGCACTTACTGCTGACTTACTCAATCGCTACTTCTCCTAGTTTCCCCTCATCCTAACTCCCTCCTCTAAAGCTCTATACCAAATCCTGTCACATTATTTACCATTGATTGCACTTATGAATTTTGTGGTTCCCTTATTATATTGTTGCTGTTGCATCCCTAAATGCATTGGGGCCTATGCATGATGGTGCAGGAAAGGTGGGGAAACCGCTGGATATGTGGCACATAGCTGCACACCACACAGGACTCACACAGCACGTGGCATGCATGACAATACCCACGGGCCACACAGAGGGAGTGGTTGGCACCATGGAAGGTGTGGAATGGGACACACAGGTAGCAGAGGTGGGGACAGGGTACATGTTCCTGCCCCTTGATGCTGCCATAAAAGGAGATCTGCACCTGCCAAACTGCACATGGGAACAGGAATCCCGAACACGGAGGAGGTGACACACATATGGCGGAACCAAGGGAGTCATGGAGCAAGCCACACAGAGTGACAAGGAGGGAGAGCAGGAGAGGCACATGGTGGGCCTGGGACATGGAGGCCCCCGCATCGGTGGAACCAGGTGGTTCCGATCAACCAACTTCACCTGGCTGCAGGTTGCCGCGATGGTGAGTGAGATCAGTGCCAACCACAATAGGCTAAATGGTGTGCACAGCCTATCCACCCTCGCAGATGTGAAGGCGCGCCTGTGGCTGGGGGTGCAGGCCACTGTCAACGCCACTGGACCAGATGCCAGGACAATAATGGTGATCAGGCACAAGTGGCATGACCTACGGATCACCATGAAGAGGTGACTGGTGGCAGCAGCACATGAACAGCATGGCACAGGAAGGGAATCACCCATAGAGGATCCCTAGCTCACCCCAATAGAGCGGATGGTGGTAGACACGATCACGATGGTGAGCATCCATGGTGTGGATGAGGGTGTGGACATGTCAGCAGGTAGGCATGGCACAGATGCACTGCACACCCATGCACGGAACTCACACAACCGCCGAAGCCTAACATACCTCCCATGTGCCAACAGAGCCAGCCAGAGGTGGCGGACATGGGGATAAGCAGCCTACGCAGACACCACACACCACAGATGCAGGACACACCCAGCTGATGGAGGACAACAGCACAGGTAAGCCAGGGTGTGTACGGGTGGGGCCACAAGCCACGTAGCATGAGCAGTGCACGTAACTCGTCCTACCATCTATCACCTACAGGGCGAAGACAACCAGCAGTGCCTGCAGCACTGGCCACAGCCTCCAACAGCGGTGCAGGAAAAGACACTGAGGCAGATGCAACTGCCATGGACACGGCAGGGGCCAATGTAGGAGGAGGGACACACAGGGTGGCATGCAGGGCAGCCGCACGACACAGAACACACAAGTGCCATGTACAATGGGCCAATGGAGTGCACCTGGCCAGACCCCACTGTGCTGTGGCTTGTGTGCACTTACCGTGGGCATAGCGGACCCTGACAGTGATGACGAGGGACCGTCTACCTGGACGGCAGGGTGAAGCAGGGCATCATGCACTGTGGTGATCGCCGACTGGCAGTACTGTGAGCTGCGGCAGCTGGAGTAGGACCACCTGGAGGTGCAACGGTAGCACACAGATGCACTGGTGGTGCTGACTGGTGCCGTCACCGTCATGGGCCATGACATAGCATGCATTGCAGCATCCCCAGGAGAAGTTGGAGATGAACATTGCAGGCTGAGGTATGCTGCCATGGACAACTGGCAGAGGGCTATGCCAGAAGCATGGCAACAGCACCTGTGTGGCACTGGCAGATGTGGGTCACCCATGGGAGGACAGGGACATGGCCACAGGAGGGCCAACACCACCTGATGCCATGTCGCCGGGACCAGATGTCGACACGGACATGCCCATGGGGACACCAGCAGACTCACACCTGGGGTCGGACACGGGGGGTAGCCAGGTTGCTGATGGTGGGGGGGTAGTCTGGCCATGGAAGGCGGCACTGAGCAGGACCCCACAGCCTCCTCTGACCTGCAGGAAACACCATGGTGCAGGGGCCAGAGTCATGGGCGTCTGGAAGGGAGCATGCCACACCACAGGGCACACAATGGCTGTGATGTGCTGGACTGGTGCATAGCCTGGCTGTGCCATGGATGTAGCCCTGAGGTGACACACATAGCGCCACCCACAGATGCACACACAATGGCATGGTATACAGAGCACAGGGCAGTACAGGGTGATGGTGTCATCACATGCATTTGGACCTTGGACACGTAGAGGGGTGACTCCTGTGCAGCTGGCTACCTTGCCATGGTACAGGAGCTTGTTGCAGGGACCATGGGACCTTGCCACCAAATGCCAGCCACACCTGCGGGCATGCACCATGGGCACAGCAGGGCCTATGCATGTCCTCAGACAAGCCTCATCATTGGGCATGCATTGGCTGCCACAGCGAGACCTGGCACAGCTGGCACATGCCCTGACAGTACAGACACTGGGCTGCAAGGCCGCACATGAATGTGGGGCACCATGCCTAGCAGCAGAATGTGTCATTGATGACCACCACATGTGCCGCATGGCCTGCTGTGGTCTCCTGGCCGTGCACCGGACCATCAGCTTGGCACTCCTGTGGCATGTCGGGGGGCTCATAAGGAGGCATCGGTACACCCCAACGCACGGCCATGTTGTGCAGCATCACACATACCGCGAAGACATGGTGGGCGCGCATTGGACTCATCATCATGTTACCCCCCCGGCGTGGTCCAGACACTGGAATCGTGTCTTCAGTAGGCCGATACTCCTCTCCATGATGGCCCTCGTCCTTGAGTGCGCCGTGTTGTAGGCGACCCCCCGCTGCATCCCCAGGCACCAGGTAGGGCATCAGAAGATACTGCCACAATGGATAACCACTGCCACCTACAAGAGAGAGGGAGGGGAGATGTTAGACATGGCACACGCATGTGGTACGGCCATACAGGGGCACCGATACCTACCCAGCAACCATCCGTTGACATGTCCCACATGGAGCCAGGAACTGAGACCCAATGCATCCAGGATGTAGGCATCATGGCATGACCCAGGAAACGGTGCGCACACGTCAGTGAATAGGTTCCCCGCATTACAGACAATCTGGCAATTGATGCTGTGGAAGCCTTTGCAGTTGCGATATGCTGCCTCATCGACCGTGGGCTGTAGGATTGCGAGGTGCATGCAATCCACGGCACTGAGCACGTTGGGCATTCTGTACATCGTGTAAATTGCCGCCCATCTGCAGGAGATGGATATGGTCCCCACACATGCATCAGCAAAGCGTCCATGACCTGGGCCAGTGCCCTGGACACAGACGATTGGCTCACGCCAACCACATCACCAGTGAAGTGCTGGAAGGACCCTGTCATGTAGTATGACAGTGCACTCATGACCTTGGTCTCTACAGTCATGGCCATGGACCGGCGTGTCTATGGGCCCATACTGTCACGGACCATGTCACATAGGTGCTCGACCATCGGCCACAGCAGTTAGAAGTGGTCGATGTAGAGGGTGTCCTGTAGCCCACACCCAATCCATACGGAGCGGAACACATCCTGTGACTGATGGACGCCACCCCTCCATCAGTGTACATTATGCAGATACGCATTCATGAGCATTCGCGGGCTCATGTCCCCGTCTGTCGGTACTGGCCTGTACTGGGAAAAGCGCACTTCACGGGTGTCACATCGCCTATGTAGCATCTGGTACGGCAGGTGTACGGCCGTAGCATGCATGTGCCATGCACCAGGTGGGGGCTGCCCTCCATGCGCACGTGGTATAGGCTGAGGGTACAGACTGTTACACAGGGCACATGCCATGCTGTGCTTGCAGCCAGGTGTGCATGCGCCACGCCCTGTTGCCACGTGTCTGAAGACACACCTCTTCTGTGGTGTGCACGGTGCACCTTGGGGGAGGACATGTGTGCCCTGTTGCACATTCCATGGGTGAGGTGCATGCGAGGGGCCACATACCATATGCACGTCAGACACTGGCGGGCTACATAGGGGACATCCTGTGCCTCTGCACATCGCACTGGCAACATGGAGCGATACCAGGAGGACCTCTGGTGCATCTCAGATGCTGAGTTCTCTGACAGCGGTGGCTACGGCATGCTGTGAGCCACCACGGCCATGCCGCAGGTATATGTGCCGCTCAGGTAATGTGTGCATGCCAGCAGAGGTTGGCAGTGGCCTGCCTTGGCATATGGATGCGTGCTGACCTTTAATGTCTTTTGTTCCCCCCCCCTTGCAGGGCTCAACAACCATTCCATGGTGCATGTAGCTGCATCGGCGGGAGCAGCTAGATGAGGCCACCATCATGGTGGAGATGCCCAGGGCACAGTACCACATGCGGTGGGTGTGCAGGATGCCACCTCATCTTCTTCAGACCACCACTGGGGGAGTTCCATATTACGAGGGGGAGCAGGGTGATGCAGAGCCATGTACCTTGTGCAGGGTTGTTGTGCCGTCGCAGGTAGGTGCACCACACACACCATGGGTTACCTTTTGTCCCCTCATCTGGGGGCACCTCCCCTCACACAGCTGGGAATTGGTCACCCTGTGCAGCCACATACACAGGGCAGTGTTACTCCTGGTTTGTGTCCATACGCCCCCTGCCCAGGACAGCTGTGCATGTGGGCTGGGACGACATTGTGGACGGTGTTCCAGTGTATGCAGGCCCTGGCTGCAGGGCTCATCGGGGTCGGTGATTGAGTGGATGGGGTATGGGGATCTGGATAGCTTCCTGGGTGCAGGAGTGGGGGAGGAGGATGTGCCTCCATTGGGTGGGTGGTTCCAGTCGGTATGTGTGCTGTATGGCGTCAGGCCCGGCAGTCTGTCCAACTCGGTGCATGGGCATGGAGGGGTGGGTTGTGGTGGTGGCAGGGGTGGTATGTGTGATTCCCGGTGTATACTGTTCTAACTGTCTGTGTCTCTCCACAGCGATGCCGTGGACACATATGGTGCATGGTGCTGTGCCATGTGCTGATGCCTGTGCTGGTGGAGGAGGAGACCAGCAGCAGTGGAAGCATCGAGGAGGTGGACAGACAGGCTGTGATGGGGCTGGAAAGGAGGATGTGGTGTGCCATGTGAGGAGATGACAGGGCCACAGAGTGACTGTCCAGCTGTGCTGCTGCTAAGGACTGTGTGTGGCATTGTGCATGGGGGGGTCCCTGGGGTTTCTTCCACCTGTGAAATTCTGCATTGTGTAATAAATGTTTGCCAGTCTATGATGTGTCATCCTTGCTTTGCATGTGTGTCTGTGTGGGTGTTGGTGTTGGGAGGGGGGGCAATGCCTTGGTTGGCCGCAGGGCTGTTGATGTCTGCCGGGGGGCTCGCGACAGGTGCCGGGGTGGGTCATTGTTGGTTGCGGGGCACCGTGCAGGGGGGTACGTCACAAAGCATGGTATAATGAACCCAGGGCACAGCACAGTGGTGTCCATGTGGGATTCGTATTGCCATAGTGGTGTCCTGTCTCTTGTTACTGGCCAGCTCAGATGGGTCATGCATGGTCACTGTGCCCGGCACCTTTTACATATGTGTCATCTGAGGGCCTGGGAAGTTTCCCTGGGACCACCAGGGTCCATCCCATGTGCTCGGGGTGCAGGTGTGGTATGGTGCTGGTACCCGGGGGGGGGGCATTGGCTTGTGTGGCCTCAGCCACGTTGTGGCCGTGGGCTGGTCCCACCCACTGGTCTGCTGGCTCTGCCTTTTGTGAGTTGCCATCCAGTGGGGCACACTGCCACTATTGCCATTGCGGGGGTTTGCCGCTTGGCATCCCTGTGCAGTGCACTGCCACAGCTGACACCGTGGGTCATGGGCCCTGGTGGGTGGGGTCACCGTCCACTGGCTTGTGGGTGCACTGTTGCTGCTAGGCCATACCACAGGTGTGTGGGTGCCTATGCACTGCTGCGGCATCCCATGCCATACCTGTTGTCACTGCCACTGGTGTGTGCTGCCTGTGTGCTGTTGCTGGTGGCCTGGTTGCCACACATTTGCATTCCAATACCATGCTGGGTTGCCTGGCTGCCTGTGTTGGGTGCTCACAGTGTGGCCATGGTGGTCTGCTTCCTGCTGTGTCATGCATTTGCGCCCTGCTGCACGCCCCTCCTGTAGCCATTTGCTGCTGCTGTTGGTGCTCCTGTTGCTTGTGCCACTTGCGAACCTATTTACATCTGCCCCTAGCCACACATTGCTTCGCTCGCTTTGAGGCATGTGTGTGCACGTGTTCTGCATGTCTATGCATGGGCTGTGCACATCAGCGCATACATGGTGCTCCGCTGTGTATTCGGGCTGCGTAACTCCACATTGCCCTGCTGCGTGGCTCCTCCCGTGCATGCGCGTATACTCCCTTGCTCACTACGCTCATGTGCTGCGCATGTGGCGTAGCCATCATGCAGAGTCCATTGAATGTATTTTTAGCTAACTTACTAATTTCTAACTGCCGTATGTTAGTCTAATTTGTTCCATTGCTGCTGTACCATGCCAATGTTTTACTGCTGTACTATGCAATTGTCTTTTTCTCTATATTACTATCTGTTTCTAAAGTTTACTGATATTGTTCCCTGTTACATATCATGTTCTTTATTATTGCTCTCTATTCAATTGACTGTAATATGTATTGTTGACCTTTATATTGTTGTCTTGTTGACTTGTACTCTCCTGGATTGTGCCTGAAAATATGCATTTACTATGTCTAGTGCACTTACCCGGTTACCAAAAATAAATAAATAAATGATATGTAATGGGTTGACTTTAAATATGCAATTTATCTTGAAGTGTGGGGGGGGGTGCAGGACCATAACTCATCTGTGGTGGAGTCACAAGTAAGTTAAAAGAGTCCTGCCCTCTCACAAGTGATGATAAACTGTGCATTTTGAGTCAGGCCATTGAATATTTGATTTATGCGACACCAGCTTACCAGCTGAACTTTAAACCTGCTTTCTCATTTATGATTTAACTATTTTTCTTTGATTTAAACTGCTGCCTTTGGTACTGCACTAAGCAACTGTGATATCGTCAACACTGTGAAAGTTGCTGTCTGGTTGTTTCAGTATAACACTGTGATGATAGCAGCCTTCAATGTATCCATTGTGACAATAGTAACAGCAATATGTTTTTGATTCCAGGTGATCCAGAGAAAGGCAAGCAAGATGGTGCAGTGGTTGCATGGGAATCCCTATGAGGAGAGACTCAGAGATCTCAATATTTACACTCCTGAGGACAAGTGAGTGAGTGGTGACGTGATCAAGACCTTCAAGTACCTCACTCACATGAACAGAGTGCAGAGAGGGAGCGTCTTACAAAAGAGGATGAGCTCCAGGATTAGGGAGCATGCAATGAAACTGGAGGGGGTCATTTCAGGAAGGATGTGAGGAAATACTTCTGAACAGAAAGAGTGGTAGATGCATGGAACTCATTGCCATTTGAACTTGTAGAGGCCAGAACATAGAAACATAGAAACATAGAAGTTGACGGCAGATAAGGACCGCAAGGCCCATCCAGTCTGCCCATTTCTTTTTCTACCTTATAAATGTGCCATCGGCCTTTGCTCTGTCAGTGACCTATCTATTCATAGTCATTTGTATTGCTCCCTTATGCCTATCCCATGCCTGTTTGAAGCCCTGCACTGTATTCATAGCCACCACTTCTTGTGGTAAGCCATTCCATGCATCTACCACCCTTTCTGTGAAAAAGAATTTCCTCACATTCCCCATAATCGGCCTCCCTCTAATCTCATGCTGTGTCCTCTTGTCCTGCTATTTTTCTTATATTTAAACATGTTAGACTCTTTCACCTTGTTTATGCCCTTAAGGTGTTTAAATGTCTCGATCATATCACTCTCTCCTCCTTTGCTCAAGGGTATACATATTGAGCTCCGTTAATCTGTCCTCATATGTCTTCTGATGCAGTCCCTGCACCATTTTGGTTGCCCTTCTCTGGACTGCCTCAATTTAGTTAATGTCCTTGTGAAGGTGTGGCCTCAATACTGCGCATGTACTCAGATGGGGCCTAACCAATATCTTGTACAGAGGATTATTACCTCCCTCTTCGACTTGTGATACCCTACTAATACACCCTAACACCCCTAGCCTTACCTACTGCTTTAGAGGTCTGCTTGGATGATTTTAAGTCATCAGTGATGATGATGCCCAAGTCTCTTTCTTCCTTTGTGACTGCTAGCAACTCCCCTCCCAGCCTATAAGTGGCTTCAGGGTTTCTCTTCCTATGTGCATGATTTTGCACTTCTTTGCATTAAATCCAGTTGCCACTCTTCTGACCATTCTGCTAGTTTATCCAGATCTCTTCTCATTCTGCCCACCCCATCTGGATCATCTACTCTGTTGCAGATCTTGGTGTCATCTGCAAACAGACAAGCCTTACCCTCTAGTCCATCTGCGAGGTCACTAATGAAGATGTTGAATAGGACTGGCCCCAGGACTGATCCCTAGTACCCACTTGTGACTTGCATCTCTTCTGGCTGTATACCATTTACCACCACTCTCTGTTTTCTGCCAGTCAACCAGTTTGCCACCCAGTTGACCAACTTCTGGCCACCCAGAGCCTACCTAGCTTATTATCAATCTTCTATGTGGAACAGTGTCAAAGCTTTGCTGAAGTCAAGGTAGGCGACATCAACTGCTCCCCTTGGTCCACCACTCTGGTTACCCAGTCAAAGAAATCTATGAGATTAGTTTGACAGGACCTTCCTTTTGTAAACCCATGCTGTCTTGGATCCTGTGCCCCTATGGATTCCAGGTGTTGCACTATCCTTTCCTTAAGAGTGCCTCCATAATCTTGCCCACTACTGAGGTAAGACTGACCCGGTCTGTGGTTCCCGCCTCCTCCTGCTACCACTCTTGTGGGTGGGATCACATGACCCTTCTCCAGTCTTCTGGGACCTCTCCTGTGCTCAGAGACTCACTAAACAATTCTGCTAACGGCTCTGCTAGTTCCTCCTTTAGCTCCTTAAGTACCCTGGGATGTATGCCATCAGGTCCCATTGCCTTATCCACCCTGAGCTTAGAAGCTCTTGTAGGACCCTTTCTTTTGTGAAGGGAGTAGTGCTCACCTCCCTCCCCCTGTGTCCATGATGCTGAGCTGTGGGCCCTGCCCTACCTTCTCTTCAGTAAATACTGAGCAAAAGTATCTATTTAGGATAGATGCCTTTACAGGGTCCTCCTCCTCACATGCTCCCTTTTCTCCATTAAGCTTAGCAATACCCCCTCTGGACTTTCTCCTTTCACTAATGTATCTATAGAAAGTCTTGTCACCTTCTTTTACTGTTCGTGCTAGTGTTTCCTCAGTTTGGGACTTTGCCTGCCTTACTGCCTTACCTGCTTCCTTAGGGCAGTTTGGTATGCCTCCTATCTTCATCCGCTGTGTTCCCTTATATTTTCTGAAGGCCAGCCTTTTGGCTCTGACCTTTTCTGCTACTGTATTTGAGAACCAAAGTGGTTTCCTTCTTCTTTTGCACTTCCTTTTCTGTCTAACACAATGGGATGTTGCTTCAAGTATTGTATCCTTAATGCTTGCCCACTTTGCCTGTACCTCCTCACCTGTGTTTCTTTTGCCAGGGCTAGCTTAACTCTGTTGGCCATCTTATCAAAGTCAGCTCCTCTGAAGTCCCATATTTTTGCTTTGGAATGGGATGATTTAGATGTAGAAGCCAAATTGAACCATACCATGTGATGGTCACTGGCCCCCAGGTGACCTTCTACCTGGAGATCTGTGATCCCTTCTTTGTTAGTCAGTACTAGATCTAGGATAGCCCTGTCTCTTGTGGGTTGCTGTACCAGTTGTTTGAGGCCCTCCCCCTGCAGGGAATCCACTATGAGTCTAGTTCTGGCAGATGTTCCTGCTGGTATTGACCAATCTGTATCTGGCATGTTGAAGTCTCCCATTATCAGAACCTCCTTTAGCTGTCATGTTTTGTATATCTTCTAACAGTAATGTGTCTATGTCCTCCTCTGGTCTGGGGGCCTGTAGACAACCCCAGTTCTTATGGCTGTCCCATTTCCTGTTTCCAGGGTGACCCACAGTTCTTCTGGCTCCTTATGTGTATTCTGAATTTCTGTAGCTTTGATATTTTCATTAACATACAGGGCCACCCTCCCCCCACACACCTCGGTCTCTTCTGAACAATACATAGCCAGGTACTGAAGTCTCCCAGTGTGTTACTGGTAAACCACGTCTCACTAATTGCTACTATGTCCAGTTTAGCCTCTGACATTATTGCCTGCAGGTCTGGGATCTTATTTCCCAGGCTGTGAGCATTGTGTACATGATTTTCCATTGGCCAGATTTTGGTGTGTTAGTTGTTGGGTGAAGTTTGGCATTACCCTGTGCATCGTATGGGGAGACAAACCTTTTTCTTACCTGGTGATGCAAATGAACGGCAAACACACTGAATTCCTGTTTGACCACTAGCTGAGGGGAGAGGGGTGTTCTTCCCATTCGACGTATGGGGTGCTGCACCCCTCTCCCCATTTGCTAGTTTAAATATTCTGCAAAGACGTCAAACTTCTGCCCCAATGCACTGACTCCCTCTTTAGTCAGATGCAGTCCATCAAATTTAAAGAACTTTCGCTCCCAGAACTGTTGCCAGTTCCCTACAAATCTGTGTCCTTTTTCCTGGCACCAGTCCTTGAGCCACGTGTTTAGCTCCCCTATCTCCCCTTCTCAGACCTTCCGTCCATCCAGAACAGTGGAAGACTTCAAGCATGGATAGGATAAACACAGAGGCATATTAAAGCAACAGGAAGAGGGGAGCGTCCCCGAAGACCAGTTTGGGTCTGCAGAGGTACAATAGGCAGGGAACCCTTGAGCAGAGTGGGAGGGCCTAGCCATCCTTTTCTTCCAAAACATTTCTATGATTCATGACATCATGCTGTTACTTTTGTCATCAGCCAAAATTTAACTTCTTTCCTGTCATTTTTACTCCCACTCCCGTTGTATAAATGCTATTATTGTACAACCACCATTGAAACAGTATGCTTCCATTGCACAATTACTGCGTGCCTTGCTCTGCATATCATGTGCACTGCATTTTTGCACTGTATAACTGTCAGTGCTCCTACCTATTTCTCCTTGCCCTGGGCCCACCTGCAAATGAGCCGCAGCTCAGCATGCCTCTACTTGTCATCAGATTCTAAATACATAAAGTATCTTGGTATCACACTATCTCCAGCAGGACATTGCACTAACTTGTTTACTGCAAAATCAGTTCCGGGCTTGATTTCCATTTTTTTAATTCAAAAACTCTAATTAGGCAAACAACAGCAACTGGGGGGGAGGGCCTCTATGAGAAATACAGTGTCTGGTCCTGAGCTCAGGGAATTCAAATGATAAGAAAATTATTTTAAGGTACCATTTTATGTTCGCTCTTCGCTTGCGCAAGGGTAAAAATATTGCTGTGATACTGGATTTCAGACGTGTGTCACTGTTGGGACCAATACATCTTAAGCTGCAATGGGCTCAGCCATGACAATCCAATGATCAGTGAGGCTGACTATGATGCTGCCCTGCTGGTTGATGGGCGTAAACTTTGTGTAGCTGAAAAGAGGTAGCCACACCTGTTGGACAGTGGCTGTCTTCCATCATCTGCATGACACCACATACCAACTAGTTGAGCTAGCATTTCTTCAGAGCATGGGAGAGTCTCAAGAACCACCCCTTGACCAAACTAACAGTACAGCCATCCCTGTCCCCAGGGCTGGTTCCCAACTTGGTCAGTTTTGCTCTTGCAAGTTCACCCCGCCTTCCTCACTTACTCCTATCCCTCCCACTCACTCAATCAAATCAATCAAAATATTTATTTATCCAGGTGGGCACCATTGAGCAAGGCTCATTTGCAGGGTAGACCTGGTCATGAATACATCAAAGTACAGTACAGAAGCAGGTATACAAAAAGCAATAATATACAAGGAAGAAAAAGTATATACAGTGTATACAGGTACAAAGCTGAAATAAATAAAAAAAAACCAGCATTATTTTACAATTGAAGAAGTCAGCAGATGTGTAGTCAACCATAGGCATACAGGGGCTATAAGCAGAGATCTTTTGAGTGAGGCAGCCGGCAACTACACATATAGGGGAAAGAGGCTGTGTATGGGGTGGCAGGTTAGAGAGGTAAGGAAGAGGAGGGATATATTACCGACGACTGGGGGAAAAATTGAGCTAAAATCACAGAAAGTGATGATGGATGTCGCGCACTTGTTTATTATGATAACGACAAGGAGGGGTAGATAATTGGGACACTACTATGGATGGGGTGGGACTTTAACCAGGCTGAAGTGGACAGGGAAGGGTGGGTGCAGTAAGAAGAGTTAATAGGGAAAGAGTGAGAGCCAGGGATAGAAACACTCTCCACCCCTTTTCACCCCCCCACCACACTCTTACCACATCCTAACCCCTGCTATCTGTCCTTTGACTCTGACATGGTTTACCTAAGTCCCTGCACCATGCCTTCTTTTCTGTTCTCGTTGCTGGACAAGGCCTTTGGCTGCAATCTTTTAACTTTGTTTTACGTGTCTGCTGGATGCCTCCTTTGCAACTTCAGTCTAGTTTGCCTAGTTGTTACTTTAGCTATTGTACTACCTTATCCTGCATAGACACTATGTCAGCCGTCCATTATCTTCGTCTTACTTGTTCATTCGCTATTTCTTGCTTTATAACTTTTGTAAAATGGCTAACTGTGCATTGTATGTAACTATCTATGTATTGATGACTTGGAACCTGTGTAAAAGAGCCATTGACTCATAGGTATTAGTTTTGAAACACAAATAAATAAATAAAAATATGGAAAACTAGTATCAAATATGAGAATACAGCATTTTAAAATACAATCATTGCTGCAAAATTCTTAAGCAGATCAGGTGCACAACCAGGCAGGATCCATGCACCCAGTGAAATTACTAGATCAAGACATCAGCACTATGTGGACTACATCTTAAAACTGAAGAAAAACCATGTCAGTATGGAAAGAGGTGGGTGAAGCACTATGTGAGGTACACAGTGCTTTGTAGCAAGAAAGTAGGGCTGGGCGGTCTGTTCCGTAGGAGATCCAGACCCCCAGATTGAACCTGCAGTCCATGAACCTGGATAAATACAGACTTCACAGCAGAAGTCTAGTTTTGGGTCCATGGAAATGCCATTTCTGCCATTTTGTTTACTGTTGCCATAGGCACGCTTGCTCCATATGCAGGCAGCTGTTGGCATCCAATCAGGCAACAGACGATCACGTGATGCACTCATGGTATATAACTGTGCTGAGTGTGCAATGAAGCCCAGATGAGAGAGGAGAACAGTCACAGGAGCACCTCATCAGAGATGCCACCAGAAAAAGTTGTCAAACAAAACAAAACAAAAAAATCACAAATATAAAAAACAAATATATGAAGGGAAGGAAGCTAGACTAGGGAGGGTCAGAGAAAGGAGATTTATGGGGGCAAGGTGGGAGAGAAGCTTATTGTAGGGGGAGGGTGACGGGCGGTAGGGAGTCAAAACTTGGTGGGATTGGAGAAAGAAGGAATCCAGAGGACCTGGGGAGATCATGGTGGCTTGGGTGGCACTGGTGGAGGATGCAACTGGCAGGCAGTGTGACTACATGTACATGAGCAAGGGCATGCTGGCAAAATCTTTGACTTGTGCCATTGCAGAAGAGCCAGAGAAGAGAGGATGAGACTATTGGAGGCCCAAGAGAAATTTTACGGTCACAGAAAATCCAAAATGAAAGTTTATTTTTCCTTTTCTTGGCCTCAGACACTGTAGCTGTGTATATGAGCAAGGGCAGGCTGGCAAAATATTTGACTTGTGCCATTCCAGATCCAGAGGAGACAGAGAGAGAGACTACTGTGTGGGCCCAAGAGAGATTTTACAGTTACAGAAAATTCCAAATGAAAGTTTTTCTTTTCTTGGCCTTAGACAGTGTAGCTGTGTGTACATGAGAAAGGGCAGGCTGGCAAAATCTTTGACTTGTGCCATTCCAGATCCAGAGAAGAGAGGGAGAGACTACTGGGTACACAAGAGAGATTTGACAGTATAGAAAATCCCAAACGAAAGCCTTTTTCTTTTCTTGGCCTCAGACAGTGTAGCAGTGTGTACATGACAATAGAAAGGCTGGCAAAATATTTGACTTGTGCCATTCCAGATCCGGAGGAGAGAGGGAGACATTACTGGGGGCCCAAGAGAGATTTTACAGTTACAGAAAATGCCAAATGAATTTTTCTTTTCTTGGCCTCAAGTCATTGTAGCTGTGTACACGAGAAAGGGTAGGCAGGAAAAATCTTTGTCTTGTGCCATTCCAGATCCAGAGGAGAGAAGGAGAGACTACTGGGGGCCCAACAGAGATTTTACAGTTACAGAAAATCCCAAATGAAAGTGTTTTTCTTTTCTTGGCCTCAAACAGTGTAGCTGACTGTGTATATCAGAAAGGGCAGGCTCGCAAAATCTTTGACTTTTGCCATTCCTGATCCAGAGGAGAGAGAGAAGGAGAGACTACTAGAGGTCCAATCCCAATTTTTTTCCCTGGCTATAGTGTGGCTGTGTGTACAGGGCAAGAGCAGCAGGGTGAGAAAATAAATTTTTGACTTATGCCATCCAATCATGAATCACAATCACTTGTTAACATTCATTCACAATCTCATCCAGAGTGGGGGGAGAGAGAGAGAGAGAGACTGCAGGGGGCTGACGACAAATGTAACAGTCACAGAAATCCCAAATAAAATGTATTTTCCTGGCTTCAGTGTGACTGTGTGTACAGGGTAAGGGCAGCAGGGTGGCAAAATAAATCTTTGACTTGTGACATCCAGAGGAGAGAGAGAGAGAGAGACTGTTGGGTGGCCCACAATAAAAGTAACAGTCCCAGAAATCCCACATTTTTTTTCTGGCTTCAGTATGGCTGTGTGTATAGGGCAAGGGCAGCAGGGTGGCAAAATAAATCCTTGACTTATGCTGTCCAGAGAGGAGAGAAAGAAACTGCAGGGGCCCACTAAAAATGTAACAGTCCCAGAAATCCCACATAATTGTTTTTTTCCTGGTTTCTTTCTGGCTGTGTGTACAGGGCAAGAGCAGCAGGAAGGCAATATAAATCTTTGACTTGTGATGTCTGGGGGAGAGAGAGAGAGAGAGAGAGAGAGAGAGAGAGAGAGAGAGACTGCATGGTAGCCCACAATAAATGTAACAGTCCCAGAAATCCCAAATAATTTTTTTTCTGGCTTCAGTGTGGCTGTGGGTACAGGGCAA
The DNA here is from genome assembly GCA_016271365.2 of Neoceratodus forsteri. Classification (NCBI taxonomy): domain Eukaryota; kingdom Metazoa; phylum Chordata; order Ceratodontiformes; family Ceratodontidae; genus Neoceratodus; species Neoceratodus forsteri. The sequence continues at coordinate 786,644,411 of CM028133.1, forward strand.
GGGCAGCAGGGTGGCAAAATAAATCTTTGACTTGTGCCATCCAATCATGATCACTTGTTAACGTTCAGTCACAATTTCATGTATTAAAAAAAAAATACTCTTCAGACAAACAACATACAAGTTGATGCACCTATGCTGCCGACTGTGGGTGGCTAAGGGGATAATCTGACTTTGTGACTCATAGCAGGCTGTTTACACTACAGCACAAATAAAGTACAACTACTGTACAGACAAGTGTCATCATCATCATCACTCATTCGCCATTATTCCTTCTTATTATCATTAGCTTTATAGTATATCGTGTTATATTGTGTATAAGCATTGACCAACCCCCAGCGTCTCACTGTGCTGCGTGTGGCTATGCACCAGATGTGCCTGCATCTCCAATTCAAATTCTGAGGCACTCTTCACAGTTGCTGAATTTGGTCACTTAACAGTAACTAACTGTATTGGAGGAGTTAGTCTGGTAATCTTGGAAGGAAGTGGTGGTGGACTGCTTTGCTGTCGGTGTGTTGTGTACAGTCATGAGTCAGAACAGTAAATTTGTTCCTGGCCTGTGGGTAGGAATCATCAGAAGGACATCATGTTAGTTAGAGGGATCTTTTGTTACAGGTTAGAATACTAATAAAAAAAATGGATCAAAGTGTTGATGAGGCACATTCTATTTCTCAGGTAGGCAGTGTCACTACAAAAGACAGCAATCAGTCTGACAAGGGAAAAAAAACAAACTCCAAAAAAGTGATTTTTTCTCACGTCTAAGGTTTTGTCTTCCAAGCGAATGTTTGAATTCAAAAAAGGTGAATGTCTCAGACCATCATCAGTCCCAAGTAAAAAAAAAGTTATGTAGTTAGAAAAAACTAAAGTTGTGGTGGGTACCACCCTCAGAGGCACCCAACAGTATGGAACAATTGCATACTATGTTACTGCCAGTCCCTCTTCTGATTCTCCTGACATTGAACCAGATGAGGGTAATAATAAAGGTGAAGAGAATGATTAGGCAGCACAAGGTTTACTGGAGGCAATGGAAATTGCAGATGAGGAAGAAATAGGCAGAAATATTTTGGTTGTGGAGGCAGCAGTGGGAATAAACCACAAGAGGAACAGACTCAAGTAAAATCAAAGGGGGGGCCTAAAAAAGGTGACCAAGGTGCCATGCCTTCCTGGGGGAAAAAAATATTATCTTTTGTTTGGTCATACTTCTCCATTAGTGCTTCCAATGAGTTGGTAGCAACATGTGCCATTTGTAAACAGTCAATCAGCAGGGGTAAACTGAAAGGAACATTGGGAAATTCAGCACTGAAAAGGCACCTAGACAGATGTCATAACATTACTGAGAAGTCTAGTTGCGAGTCTCGAAGAGAAAGTGACAGTGATAGCTCACTGCACTCAGGGGTAACTCCAATAAATGAAAGCAGTGGCAGCCCAAGCAGCACTACTGAAACACATCCACCACCACTTCTTGCCATTTGAAGGACACCTCCAACTGTTACTGAAAGTGACCATGTGTTCAAAAGCCCTCCTCCTTCAAGGAGATAGCTTACCATCCCAGAAACATATGAGCATAAATTGAAATATGTCCAAATATGCATCAACTCACTCTGTTGCTGTTACAATAACCCCCAAAAATTCAGAAATGATAGCTGCTGATTTGCTACCATATAACATGGTTGAACATATAGGATTCAGGTGGCTGCTTGAGTACCTCAAACCTCGATATAGTATACCACCGTGGAAATACTTCTTGACAACAGGGATTCCAGATCTTTATGATGTAGTATGTAAAAAATTAAGGTGTGTCTTGTGCAATGCTATTGGGAGGTGGTGCATCTCACAACAGATATTTGGACAAGCTGTCAGCCTGAACCCTTCATGTCTATCACAGCACATTGGGCATGTTTTGATAATTCATGTGGGACTGGGGACAGTGAAGCACCGCAGTCTGCTGTGCTAAGAATGTTTTATTTTCCATCTGAACATACCTCATAGAACATCAGTGAAGAGCTCCAAAAACCAATACTGCAATGGCTCACTTCACAGGGACTGTGAGTTGGCTTTATAGTTGCAGGTAATGGGTCCAACATAAGGAAGGCCTTGGAGGAGGTAGGCTTTGTTCACATCCTCTGCTATGCGCATTGCTTAAATTTAATAGTTCATGGTTTTCTCAATGATGACAGGCAGATTAAGGCTGTTGTTAGCACTGCTAAAAGAATATGCACTCATTTCAGTCACTCAAGTGAAGTCCATCACTTGTTTGAAAAAAATACAGCAGAACCACAGTTTACGTTTGCTTAGACTGATCCAAGACATTTCTACTCAATGGAATTCAACCTTTTATAAGTTCCAAAGGCTGCTGGAACAAAAGAAAGCTGCCCGGCAGTACACCTTAGAAAATAAAATTGGTGATGCAGACATCTATATTTCTCCACCATGCTGGGCCATGCTGGAGTTTCTAATTTTCCTGCTCCAGCCATTCGAGGAAATCACCAGGGAGGTTAGTGCAAACACAACGACTATCAGCCAGGTGATACCCCTAATAGAAATTTTAAAATTCAGATTGAATCTGATTAGGGAGAAGTTAGAGATGCAAGGCAGTTCCATGATCAAACAGGCTGCCAGTGGTGCTGCTAGCACATGCAGGTTGCCCCCCAGAATACAACAAGATCTAACGAGATGTATGATCAAAAAAGTTGAAGAAGATGACAAACTACATGAAATGCTTCATTCTGAGTAGTTCATTAAAGAACAATCTTGGTCCACGATAAAATTTGAAGCAACTATTGAGTGACGATGATAACACTTGTTTCGAGATAAACAGGAAATAATTGACGAGGTGTGTGCTGTCATGGAACAGAGTACAGCAGCAGCACCACATTCAGAATCTTCTTCACGACACAGCACAGCATCAGGTGGACCATCCTCTACTGTTGCGGTATTTTCTCCCACTTACTCCTCAACCACTGCAGCCGAATTTTCTTCTTCACCACCAGCCAAGCATAGCACTGTCTCACAGTCACTTGGTTCAGCTTAATGTCTCTGGAGTCACTTAGAAGATGTAATTGCAACATCTTCTTCATCTGCCTCTTGTAACACAGCCTCAGCACAGACCATTGTTGAAATGTACCTGGCAGAGCCCAATATCAGCTGGAATGGTGATCCTTTGCAATACTGGAAATCCAAACAAAAGATGTGGCCTGCTTTAATAAACATTGCAATAAAGTACATGAATTGCCCTCCAACTAGCGTGTGTTCAGAACGATTGTTTAGTTCAGCAGGTAATGTCATTACTGACACACGATCTTGTTTGACATCAGAAAATGCTGAGTGCCTCACATTTTTCAAAGTCAACATTCCTCACTTTAATTTCAGATATGATACCTGAATACAACATACGCTGACTGCTCCAAGCAGGCCCTATCCATAAATCACCTTCAAGAATTCATGCCTGTGGTGAAAATCTTTTGTGAATAGGGTCTATTACAAGAGATAGCATTTAATTTCAACAAGTCAGATCAGGATGGATTAGGCCAGGCCACTATAATCATCATCATCATCATCATCATCATATTTTATTTATAAAAAGTGCCTTTCTTATAACCAAGGCACTTGTACATAGTAAACAGTTAAATAAATAGTATCAGTAATAATCAATAAAATCCAACAATTTTAATTCTAACAGTTATAATAGTACCCTTAAAAAACAGAATATGCCTGTTCAAATAAATAAGTTATTAGTGCAGTTTTAAACTCCTGGATGGTCAGGCAATCTCGCACCCAACGAGATAGAGAATTCCACAGGGTTGGGGCCACAAAGCTAAATGACCAGGCTCCAGATGTCTTTAAATGGACCCTGGGAATCTATAACAATCCCTCATCGGTGGATCAGAGAGGGCAGAGGGGACAGTAAGGGCAAAGGAGATCTTGCAACTAACTAGGTCCCTGGTCATGTAGGGCTTTATAGGTCAGCAAACCGACCTTGAAGGTGATCCTCCACCGCACTGGAAGCCAGTGCAGTCCGCAAAGCACATGCGTTATATGACTGGTTCTAGATGTACCAGTCAACAGCCTGGCTGCCTCATTCTGCACTAGCTGAAGGCAGTGGACATCAACCCCGGTAGTCCTAGGTAAAGGGCATTGCAGTAGTCAAGGCAAGAGGTAACGAAGGCGTGGACCAGTGTTGGAAGATCAATGGGAGGAACCAGGTGTTTCACCTGGGCACTATTCCTCAGATGATAAAAAGTGGTCTTGATGACTGCTGACACCTGTGATTTAAGGGTCAAGCCATCATCAACAATAATGCCCAGATTCCGCACCCGGTCTGAGGTAGTCAGCGCAACACCCCCGAGACAAAGTACCAAGGGTGAGCCTCCCAACAAAGCCGCCTCCCAACGATCAGGGTCCACAACCAGCACCTCAGTTTTAGCTGGGTTCAACCTCAGCCAGCTCACACTCATCGAGTCCTGGATATCGGCAAGACAGTTATTAAATATTGAGAGGAACACATCTTAATAATAATAATAAACTTTATTTGTGTGGCGCCTTTCAAAAACCAAGGCGCCTAACAAGTTAAAATCACAAAATCACAAAACTTCACAACAGCAAAATCAACAGAACATATAAACAACATAATATGATCATAAAATCTTTCCATCAGTTAAATACCATAAGCTTGGCTCCATAAGCTGGTTTTCAGTGCTTGTTTAAAACCCTCATCAGATGTGTGCTCACATAGCCAAAGGGGTAGAGAATTCTAGAGGGGTAGGGGCAGCATATATAAATGTTCTAGCCCCAGAAGAGTTCAAACACACCCTTGGAATCTCTAGCAACCCCTCATTGGCTGAGTGAAGTGATTGCCCGGGGCAATGAGGGACCAGGAGCTCTTTCAATTAATCTGGGCCAAGTCCATGTAGGGCTTTGAAAGTCAGAAGACCGACTTTAAAGCTGATCCGCCACTGAAGTGGCAGCCAGTGCAGTTTGCACAGCACCGGCGAAATATGACAGGACCACGAGAATCCCGTCAATAGCTGTACCGCAGCATTCTGCGCTAGCTGCAGGTGGTGGATTTCCACCTCAGGTAGCCCTAGATACAGGGAGTTGCAATAGTCCAAGTGCGAGGTCGCAAAGGCATGGATCATAGTGGGAAGGTCGCCAAATAGAACAAGGTGCTTAATCCTGGTGATATTCCTTAGATGGTAAAATGAGGATTTGACAACAGCCGACACCTGAGAATGCAGGATCAGCCCATCATCAAAAACTACACCCAGGTTTTGCACCCATTCAGAGGTTAGGAGAGGCTCACCCCCAAGGTATAAGCTGGAGGGTGAACCCCCACCCAACCTCTCTGGTCGGCGACCTGGATCCACTACCATTACCTTGGTCTTATCAGAGTTCAACCTTAACCAACTGCCATTCATCCACTCCTGGATTTCAGCAAGGCAGTTATTAAAGACTGAGAGAGAGATCCATCCTGATTGGGGGCAAAAGAGAGGTAGAGCCGGGTATCATCTGCATAGCAATGAAACCTCAGCCCATATCTTCTTACAATGTCTCAGAGTGGCAGCATGTACACCACAAACAACATGGGGGACAGCAGTGAGCACTGAGGGACTCCACATGATAAAGGGACTGGGTCCGAGGAAAAAAAAACCAGACACCACCCTCTGAGATCTTCCCATGAGGAACGATGTAAACCACCTGAGGACTGTACCTGACAGTCCGCAAATGAACCTCAGATGATCAAGCAGTATCCCATGGTCCACAGTGTTGAATGCTGATGAGAGATCTAGGAGGACCAAGATAGAGCAGCTCCTCCTGTCTCTAGCCATCAGGAGATCATTGAGCACCGGAACCAGCGCTCGATACTATGCTTTTGTCAAAATCCAGACTGGAGGGGTTCATAGATGGCATGGATGGTCAAATGGTCCTCCAGCTATGTGGCCACTACTTTCTCAATCACCTTCCCTACAAGGGGAAGGTTAGAAAGTGGTCTGTAGTTAGAAGGCAGTCTGGTTCCAAAGAAGCTTTCTTCAAGTGGTGTTACCACCGCCTCCTTTAGGGAGCTTGGAAACTCACCTGTCTCCAAGGAGCACCAGACTATCTGAGCTAGGACCAAGTCAATGACATAATTACAACCCAAAATTAGAGACGTAAGTCTCGGGTCTAAACTACAGCATGTAGGGCACACACTCTGGACAATCCGCATGACATCCATGGAAGCCAGCCGGTCAAATATACTCCAAGAAAGACCAGGATATATGAACCTGCACTGGTCTACAACAGCACCCATACATTGTGCAGGATGGAAAGCCGATCTGATGTCAGCCACCTTATTTGCAAAAAACTGAGCAAGTTCATTGCACTCTTCTTGCAAAAAGGCTTTCTGAACTTGTAGACGGGCTGGGTTGCACGGTCTGTCCACAGTACGGAACAGCTGAGCTGTTCAATTTTGAGCAACTGTAATTTCTCCGGACAGGAACTCTGCCTTCTTACAGGAGATTTCAGATTGATAGACTTGATAATGGTCCATCAATCTAAGGCGGTCAGCATCAAAAGTCGGCTTCCGCCAGCAATGCTCCAATCTTCGCCCAAGTCACCGCATCTCCCTCAGAGTCCCATCAAACCATGGGGATCAAGGGCAAAGAGAAAGTGGACAAACACGGATAGGAGCAATGACATCCAGACTTGCCATAATGGCCGAATTATAAGCCACCACGAGGGCTTCTGGGTCATTATTTCCCTCTGAGAAGGACGAAAGATCAAGGACCGCCATTAGGCCTTGAGAACTTATATCTCACAAAGGGTGGTCCTGAATCATCACTACGAGGTGGCCTACAAAGGGGGGTGCTAAAACTAAACCCCACAGTGTGATGATCAGGCCATCCAACTGGTACCACCCCCACATTGGAGGCCTCAATCCCCAGGAGGAAGACTAAGTCAAGAGAGTGACCCCAATTGTGAGTGGCAGTGGAAACAACCTGTGTAAGGTTCAGAGATGTCATCAACTGGAGGAAGTGCTGACCAAAATGCGAGAATTTGTCATCGACCAAGCATTAAAGTCTCCCAGGACCATCAGCCTAGGTGACTCAAACACCATGTCGACGACGAAATCTGCAGCTTCCTGGAGGAATCGTTTCTCATCTCCTGGTGGATGGTAGATGAGAACGATCCTACAGCCTACACCTGCCACCATGGTACACTCAAATGACTCAGTCTCCCCCACTGGTACATTTGTGAGGTTAAGTTCGGACTTGAAACAGACCTCTACCCCTTGCAACCCAATCTCAGGCGGTGTATCACCAAGTACCCAGCAGGAACTGCAGCCTCCAAAACAGGGCCAGAATTCTCGTCAAGCCAGGTCTTGGTGATGCAAGCCAGGTCCACTGATTTAACAAGATCTGTAATAATTGCAGTCTTATTTTTAATGGAAATAGCATTGCAAAGCTCCGTCCAAGTTGGGTGAACTTCCCGGGCCTCCAGGACCACCTGCCTACCATTATCTGTAGTACCCTTGGGTATGGAAACCAAACATGGCTAACCATGCTTCTGGTTCCATTTCGCCCCAGGGCATCTCCTGGATCTCACTACCCTGATGCGGTGGCCCCCCTCATTTGTCCTCCGTTGTTCATGCCCCCCCTCGATTTCTCCGCATAATACCCAACGCCCTACAGTGTAGGTAGGTTGTAAACTGAAGTGGGGGAGGGGAAAAGGGTAGGAGGGCATGAAGGGTGGAGGATGAATAGCACACAGCTGTGGAGGTAGAGCCCCAACTCATTTTAAAAACAAGAAACCCTCCTCAAACTATCCAACTGTTCAAACAAAAATCAAAACCTAAACACAATCAATAAAATAAAATAAAACAATACACAATCCTACCAAATCCTAACTAATAACTATTTTTAAACCTCCCCCAATAATTACCATAAGACTAAGAAAAATAAAATCAATAAACACAATTAATATAAAAACCAAAAAACTAATAAAACATAAAACCATCTAGGAGGAGATTTCCCATGTCCAAGTCCAGAGGTCCTCTCACCACCAATCAGGAAAGGACAGTCCTCTCAGGAGCTCTCACCTCCCAAGATAGGTAGATGTAAACAAATTAGGAATTCTTCCAACATAAACAGAAAAAAAAACATTTCCAGCACTCATGTACTCTCACTATTAGAGTCTGGAAAGTTATTGTTTGACAGTCTCTCTGTCAATAAATAAATGAAATAAAAACACTCTGACTGTAAATCAGGACAAAGAACAGGAGTATAGGAGTCCAAAGTTCCACAGATAAAAAGTTCCTCTGACAAGCAGACAACACTCAGGGACCAGAACAGCCCAAATAGACTGACCTGGTGGACGCTGGCCACAGCAGCTACTACGGAGATCCCCGGTAGTGCCCACCAGACGATAGGCCCCCCGGAGAACCCTAGGGCTTGACCCTTAGCACTGACTCCCCGGTGAACAAGAGCAGAAACCCCGTGCCACTATAGCCCACCGCACAAACCACCAGACAGCTCAGAGCAACTCTGCTTAGTCCCAGATCGAGTTTCTGTCGACCTTAAATCCACCAAACACTCCGGCAATGATTATTCACACAGCCAAGTCCTGTTCTCTTCCCCCTTACAACCTGTGTGATGAAAAGCTGTCAGCACCCATCTTGACCAGGTGCAAAGGACATGTATAGCTGAGTGTCATCTGCATAGCAGTGAAAACTCAGACCATACCGCCTAATAATCTCTTCTAATGGCAGCATATACACTGCAAACAACATGGGTGACAAGATGGAGCCCTGCGGCAACCTGCAGGATAGGGGGAGAGAGGCAGAGGAGTAAATCCCAGACACCACTTTCTGAGTCCTACCCTCAAGGAACGATTGAAACCACCTGAGGACCATACCAGACAGTTCATAGATGAGCTGCAGGTGCTCCAACAGCACTCTATGGTCCACAGTGTCAAATGCTGCAGAGATCAAGGAGGACCAAGATGGAACGAGTCTTCCGATCTCTCACTATTAGGAGGTCATTTGGCATTCAGACAAGGGCCATCTTGGTACTATACCTATTCCTAAATCCTGACTGGAGAACCATAGCCACTGCGGCTGGTCAAATGATCATCCAATTGCGACGCAACCACCTTCTCAATAACTTTACCCACAAAGGATAGGTTAGAGACAGGTCTGTAGTTCGCCAAGCAGTCTGGGTCAAGGGAGGGTTTTAACCTGTGTAAGGCCCAGAAAATTAATTAACTGGAGGAAGTCTTGACCAAACTGTGAAAGTTCATCGTTGACCCGGGCATTGAAGTCCCCCAGGATCAGTCATCTGGGGGAGTCCAATGTCAGGTTGACGATGAAGTCCGCAACTTCCTGCAGGAAAACTTTCCCATCTCCTGGTGGATGGTAGATGAGAAGAATCCTGCACCCTACACCCTCGCCCAGGATACATTCAAAGGAGTTGGTGATCCCCATTGGAATTTCCACCAGGCTCAATTCTGATCTAAAACAAATGGCTACACCCAGACCCTTTGATCCATCCTCAGGCGGTGTATTACCGAGTACCCAGCTGGAATTGCTGAGGCCAAAACTGGGCCAGCATTTTCATCCAGCCAGGTCTCTGTGATACAAGTCAGGTCAGATGATCCCACAGGATCTGCTGTTAAGGCAGTCTTGTTCTTAATAGACCTGGCATTGCATAATACCTCCCGAGTAGGATGAGTGACCAAGGAGGACCATGTTACTTGCCTGCTGATGGCAGAGCCCTTGGATATGGGAATCAGGCAGGGAGAACCTCTTTTCTGAACCCATTTCACCCCAGGGCATCTCCTTGTTCCCACTACCCCAATCTGCTCATTCCTTTCCATTCCCCCACCAGTCCCAGCCCTCGTCTTCCTCCTTGTCACAATCCCCAGAGCTCAACACCACCTATACACTTCCAGGAACTATTACTTGAATGATTATTTGAGCAGCACAGAACAGAAACAATAATAATAACATCAGTGGGTTCAGAGTCCAAATACAGCAAGCACTGCATTTTATGTCACAGACTTAATTGGTGGTACCTGGTACCACCATCTGGTCTGGAAGGTAGGGTACTGCTGTCTACTACTACTACTACTACTTATCACTTTTTGTCCTTACTCTTGTCCTTACTTCTACTTGTCACTTTTTGTCATTATTCCTGTCCTTACTACTACTACTTTTTTTGCCCTCAGCAACTGATCCTGACTGTACTATTTTTGTATAGTGCATGGCTTAGCAGATGTCTGACCCAGAAACTGAACGCTCTTTGTATATTTCTCACGTCCCCCATGTCTAGCTGTGAATACTTCACGGAAAACAAAATGCTACTAAATTGAAATTTCATATAATTTCTTTATTGTTTGTGTGTGCGTGGTATGCTAGCCTGGTTACATCTCACTTAAAACTGGGCTGAGATTATTATTATATTACATATAGAATAATGCATGGAGAAGTGTGGCTCATGGGGATTTTATGCACCCCTGAGGTGTGTGATGCCCAATAAACCTCGAGAGCACAGTCTGAGGGGGTTATATGGGCATCACAAACCAAGGGGATGCATAAAATCCACAGAAAGCCACACTTCTCCATGTTTATTTTTTATATTTACTGGTTTTTGCTTTTTTGGGATTTAAATTGTCTTTTTTGTCACTTGCGAGGGTAACTGTTACCCCCGACAAGCTTGTCTCGCGCTGAGTGACCAATCGTGTAGCGCTTGTGAACGTCCAGTGTGAGGACAGCTTGTTTGGTGTTTTTTCTGGTCAAGCTGCAGTACTGTTCTGCCTGTGGTTTACAGAGCTCCATAAACCACATATGTGGTTTATAGAGCTGTTGAGTACTCACTGTCAGTGGTTAATAACCACTAACCAGTAAATACTATATTTTATTTTTGATATTTAAATTACTTAGCAGTGGCTGGCAGCAATTGTGTATCTGTCTTCAGGTCTTCAGGTGGCAGTGGCAAACTTTTTTATGACTGCACTGCACTTGACCGATGCGATATGTGACTGGCTGCCTGCCTGGGTGGTGGTGATCACTATGTCTTTCGTTTTTCTTCTTTAAGGATTCAGCGTGTTGATCAGATTCAGTAGTAGTTGTAGTACTAGAAAACATTACCACCACTTGGGCCAGGTAGTGTGCCATATACCACAGTACACTGGGGCATGCAAAGAAGTTGCATCATTTACATGAGTAGGGTGGGTGGGCTCTCTTAGTGCTGCTCATTTGATCATTCATATTCATTTCTTTGGCCTGTTTGGCTCTGACTGAAACATCCATCAAAATAATACCCACACAGCACCAACAATAAAAATATATCTTAGATGCCAGGCAGTGCCTGCAGTGCTCGGTGATGCTATGATATAGGTATCTGCATTTGTCTGTCCCTCTCGCTCTCCATCTCTCTCTGTCTCTCACAGCACATTCATGTCATGGACTGAGCAGGATATGCCAACGCACCATTATAGGATAGCCATGAATGGGCTAATAGTGAGGGATTGCTTTTTTATTTAGCAGTTTTACATTAATTTTTATACAAATAATCCATCAAATTATTTCCTATGGGTCCCTGTGTCAAGTGTGACCGACTTTGGCCACTTTTATGCATTTTGTCACATTTTTTCAAATATTTGTCAATAAATCTGAACTAATCAGAACAAATCAGAACGTCACCGTGTTCCGGTTCTTAATTAATGAGGTTCAGAATTCCACTGAGTTCTCCCAGCCCTACAAGAAAGCCTCACCACAGTACACACATGTGCAGATCCCACTTTCCATCCCCATCCTACCATTTTCCACATCAACTAAATGGATTGGGGATATTCAAGGAAGCCATTGAATAAATATCAAAAAAAGAAATCAAACCTCATCCTGTATTGCTCTTACAAGCCTCGCATACAGACTGATCAAAAGCTGTAAAAATACCAAATTGTTTTTAGGACAACTTGCAAATCAATCCAACAGCAGGTGTAAAGCCGGTTAGACCAGCAAAGACTGTTCCAGAACTCCTGTGACTACCAGTCCCTCCAGGTCACATTCAATCACTGGAACCCATGCAGATGGTCTCGTTCATTCTAAAGGAGGTACAGCTCTCAGTTCTCATTCAGGATATAAGCAGTCCACCTGTCATTCAACCTCCCAACCCCCTTCCTGTCAGACAATAATCATTAATGGAACTTTTCTGGATGCTGTTCCTTTTTTCATTCACCACAGCCAGAAACAGTACAAAACCACACTTTCTGAATGTTCCCTCTGCCAACCCTGTGTGAGCCCTTTACTCACACCAGGTGCCCCCCTCTGCCATCACCCACCCAATTCATGAGGCAGACTGCAAGCACACATGCTCCTCCACATTACCCTCTCTGCCATTTCCCTCACCGTTTCCCTCAGTGTGCTGGAAGTAAAAGTGATCTGGCTCCGGTTTATTTTTCTTTTTGTTTCACCACAGACGAATGACACTGAATGCCATGCTTTCTGACTCCCTCCTTCTGTCAGCGCTGTGTGAGCCTTTAATATAGTCACACCCGATTTCCCTCCCTCTGCCATCACCTGGCTAATTCACTAGGATTCATAGGATTTACAGAGCTGATAGACATACGTCTGTATAACTTGCTTTTGAATAGTTAACTAGCATTCCTTGGTAGTGGTCATCTAACTTGGCCTGGCTATTCAAAGGGGTTGCACCATGTGCAACCCCCCAATGGGCCCCGTGTGATATTTAAAAGGGGGTGAGTTGCGATGAGCAACTCCTGATGCTAAGTGCGCATCGTTAATGTATCGCGGCTCAATTGCGGGGCGTGCCCCATGCATATGCGGCATCGATATTCAGCCTGGGATGTGCAGCGATATGCTGGGCCCGGTGCCGCTCGGGTGGGGCAAGATATGCTAGAGAAACCAGGAACAAGTCCTGGCCACCCAGAGGTGAGCTGCTGTGTATTGCAGGGCACAACACAGCAGCCACCAGTCATGGGTGGCCACCCACCAACCCAGAACACCGTCCACAAGCTCCCTGCCCTGGGAGCAGTGCCCCCCGCCCCGTCACCTGATCATGGGCATATGTAAATGTATACCCTGGTGGCCCAGTGGCGATCCCCCCATTGCCCGATCATGGACAGGTTTAATTCAAAGCCTTGGTGGCCCAGTGGCAATCCCCCATTGCCCGATCACAGGCACAGAACTAGAACTGTTTAGAACCCTGGTGGTCCAGTGGTCACCCCTCATCGCCCAATCACGGGTATATGGCGAGTAGAACCTAGTACCCCCCCCCCCCACCCACAGAGGTCCCTACCACCCAGCACCCTCCCGTAATCAGCAGGTGGGAGCACCCCCGCTGCATGCAGCCTGCCAAATGACAGTGTACAATACAAACTGTACACCTATTGGTCCCCTCCAAGGACCAATGGGCCATGCAGCCCATACTGTACTATGCAGGCCCAAAATGTGAATGAATGTGTATTATTATTTATATTTTTAAATTCCCTCCCTCTGCCATCACCCATCTGATTCATCTAGTCCACTGCATCATTCTCCCACTGCATTTCCTTCCCTGTTTCCCTCTGTGTTTCCCTCGGTGTGCACGAATTAAAAGTGATCTGTCTGCTGTTTTTTTATTTTTTGTTTAACTGGAGCCAGATACAGTATTATGCCATGCTTTTCTGACTTCTTCCCTCTGCTAGCCTTGTGTAAGCCCTTTACTCACTCCAAATCTGCTCCCTCTGCCATCATGCACCTGATTCATCTGGCACACTGCAAGCACACATGCCATTCAGCATTACCTTCCCCTGCCATTTCTCTTCCTGTTTTCCTCAGTGTGCCTAAAGGAAAAGTGATCTGGCTGAGTTTTTTTTGTTTCACCACAGCCAGATACAGCGTGATGCCATGCTTTCTGACTCCCTCCCTCTGCCAACTCTATGTGAACTCTTAAAAGTGAAATGAATAAAATGAGATGTTATTTATATGATTCCTGTCTTATTTTGATGATTGGTATATAAGCTAGTAACATATTAAACTCATTTTATTATTTTATACATATTATTTCATATTTTTGAGCTTTGTCGGATCGTGATCTCTTCTATGCACTGTGCCGCCTGCTGATATGCATGAGGAGTCAGTGATGTCACTCTCCCTGTGAAACTTTCTATTGGAATGTGGTGTCACATGAGCCAAAGGATTATAGCTCTGGTGCAGTATATTGAAGCATGACTGTCACAGTAAATGTGTCAAGCAGGCTTGCGTAACGATCAATGATCAGATACTAACGTATATCATGGAATCTGTTTAATAAACATATTCTTACATTCATCTTATCTTTGGTCTCATTTTCCCACCCATCACTGCCATGTTGTGATCACTGTCAGACCCAACTACTAAAAACTAATGTAAGACAGATATGCATTCTCATTTTAAACGTTATGAGAATGATATTGGAAACAGACACGTATGTATTAGGTACAAGGTAATTCAAGTGTTAGAGAATGCATTTCTAAATATTTCTTATTGCATAATTTTCAGTGTAGCACTCTGCTCTGGGACTCTGCTATGTATAACGCTGATTCTACTTGACAGCAGTTGTCATTAGCGATCAATAGTTCAATGTGGGGGAATAATGTGCCTGTGTGAACTTATGATAATGTGTTACTTTGGCTTTACTCATTCTTACCTTTTTGCGTTGAGAGGCCAGGATCGAGAGAAAATTAAGGGGAGGAAGAGCGCTGAGTAGGAGGAGGTGTGGAGGATGGAGAGTGTCCAAATGCACTAAGTGCTGAGTGGAGTTTGGAGGTTTGCTAAGTAGTGTTGGGGCAGAGTCCCCCCCACTGAACAATGGGCATTGTCTTCCCATTCAATGTGGGGGAATAACCTGCTTTTGTGAATTTATGAGTATGTATTACTTTTGCTTTACTCATTCTTACCCCTTTTTGTCAAGAGGCCGGGATCGGGGAAGATTAAGGCCCAAAAAGAAATATCATGTAGACCTCCTCCAACTCGGAGAGTGTGAATGGCAAACCTACATGGAGGTATCGCTATTTCCAGCTCGGCCTACATCGGGGCCTGAACGCATGACATGACTAGTCTGGATACTTTCCTATGGTGGACCTATGTCAGGTTCTGCCAGTTCTTCCTATGGCTTACCTGCATGGAGGTCTTGCCATTGCCAGCTCAGCCCACATGGGGGCCTAGATTTACAGCATCACTGTTCTGGACTTCTTCCCATGGTGAACCTAAGTGGAGGTCCCGCCATTTCCAGCTTGGCCCACGTGGGGGCCTGGATGCACAATGTGACTATTCTGGATTCTTTCCTATGGTGAACTTACATGGGGATCTCACCATCCCTGGCTTGGCCCACATGGAGGCCTCACTCATGACTCTTACTTTCAGAACTCTGCACAGTGGTGGACCCAGGCAGGGATCCCACCACCCCTGGCTTGACCTATGTGGGAACTTAGCTTATGGTTCATTCCCTCCAGATTCCTGCTCATGGTGGACCTGCATGGGGTCCCACCATCCCTAGCTTAGCAAGATTAAAAAGATGATCTTTTAATGTAGATTTAAAGCTCTCCACAGTCAGGCACTCTCTTACCATTCTTGGAGGATGGTGAATAAGAAATGACCAATTTCTTAAGCTCAGTTATAAGGTGAGGAGAGGTCCAGTCTTGTAGAGAGTAGCATGATTTAGAGAGATACATTTGATGGGATGATGGGACTGGTGAAGGAGGAGGACTTACTGATGTACACTCCCCAGGGTGGGGCACAAGGTGACCTGATGTGAGTCACCCATGATATCATCAGGCAACAAAACAGGAGCCCTGGAAGGTGAAACAGAGTCCAGAGCAGCAGGGTGAAACTGGAGATGGGGATGAAAGGCATCGAGCCTGGAGATCTCCATGTAGAAAAACCTTGAAGCGTACAAGAAAACCTCCATGTAGATCAATGATGATGGGCCATCGTTGGGGAAATGAGATGGAAGTGAATGACTCCTCCACATAGGTCTGAGATAAGCCTAGATGCCAGGGACCAGCTCTTAGCCACTGAGTAGGCTGCAATGGTACAGATCCTCATGTGGGTCAGCAGGTGGCAGGCTGTGCAATGGATACTGGAGTGTGAGGTTTCCACTAGGTGGAAAATGAGGAAGTATATAGAACTGGGTTGCCATGTAGCAATTAGCAGTGGAAGGTGAATGGCAGTCCTTTTGGGGGTCGAGCAGAGGTGACAAGACGAGACTCAACACCGGGTCTGTATCCCCAGTAGAGAGCTACTGGTATTTTAACTGCAGTCCTGGAACCAAAGCAATGATTGGGAACCAAGTCACTGAGCATGAAAGTACAGTGGTAGATGTGATCCTAAAATCAAGATGGTCCCTTTAAATGTAGTCCTTGACCTGGTATGTGAGGCTGAAAGCTGATGCACCAACTGGAGGGAATATTAGAATTTGAGAGTATCTCTTTAAATGCTGTTTCCCCAGACCGCAAGTACTGCTGAGGAGCTCAAAAGCACTGGGTGCAGGAATCTGTCATGGAGAGATCCGTAGCATAGGAGCAAGGAGTTCTCTGTATTAGCGAGGATGAGTGCTATGGGCTAAATGGCTAGAGAGAAGCAGGAGAAGATGGAGCGAGGGAAAAGGGAAAGCAGGGATGGTACAGAGGAAAGCTGTGCAGTGACGTCACCAAGCTGAACCTGGAAGAAGGAAGGAGACACAAGCAGCAAATGGAGAGAGATAACTGGGGAAACCAACCCCCCAAAAGAAGAAAAAATGAAACAACGAACAAGGTATGGGGGGGAATGGAGCAGGGAGGAGGGATGGGACAATAATGGAGCCGCAGACACCGAGTGGTGAGAGAGGAGAAGGAGCGCAGGCAGGGAGGCATGGAGCACCTGGAAACAGAGAGAAAGGCAGAAGGGGGGGGTGTGACCGGGCAACTGATGGTGGTGGGCAGCAGGAGGGAGAGGAGAAAATGAGGAGGAGACAAGGAAGAGAAGGAGCAGACTGCAGAGAGAAAAAAAAAAAAAAAAAACAGCGCGTCAGAAGGCAGTCAGGGAGAATAGCACAGACAGAAACCACACAGTGGCTCAGTCCAGATGAACAAAGCACTGAGTGAGTTTGGAGGCATGCTAAAGTAGTATTGGGGTGCAGAGTTATTCCCCCCATTGATTAACGAGCAGAGCCCTCCCATATTACAGGTCTTTGTGCAATTTAAATTATCAGTCTTGAATTTCTATGATTTCTTTGTGATTGCTACGATACCATTATATTAATCTATGTGCTTGCCAGTATAATAAATTAGTCTGACAAATTATGTATGTAAAAGATTTCTAGTAAAATAAGTCCTATGTTTTTTGAAAGGCTGTGCCTGCAGTTCAACAAGTGGGAGCAACCAGCCATGCCCCCTGCATGAGCTACAGTGGCGTGAAAAAGTATTTGCCCCCTTCCTGATTTTCTCTATTATTGCATATTTGTCACACTGGATGTTTTCAGGTCTTTAGACAAAATGTAATATTAGATAAAGGGAACCTGAGTGAACAAATAACACTTGTCTTTTTTTACTTATTTAATTTATTTAATGAAAACAGTTAACCAACACCAACTGGCACTGTGTGAAAATGTAATTGCCCCCTTACACTTAATAACTGGTTATGCCACTTTTAGCTGCAATGACTGCAACTAAACGCTTCCTATAATTCAATATCAGTCTTTCACATCGCTGTGGAGGAATTTTAGCCCACTCTTCCTCGCAGAACTGCTTTAATTCAGTAACATTGGTAGGTTTTCCAGCATGAACTGCTCATTTCAGGTCCTGCCACAGCATCTCTATTGGGTTTAGGTCTGGACTTTGACTAGGCCACTCCAAAACTTTAATTTTGCTTCTTTTCAGCCATTGTGATGTGGACTTGCTTTTGTGTTTTGGATCATTGTCTTGCTACATGACCCAACTACGCTTCAGCTTCAGCTGACAGACGGATGACCGGACATTCTCCTTAAGAATTTTCTGGTACAGAGCAGAATTCATGGTTCCTTCAATTATGGTGAGTCGTCCAGGTCCTGAGGCAGCAAAGCATCCCCACACCATCACACTACCACCACCATGTTTGACTGTTGGTATGATGTTCTTACTATGGAATGCTGTGTTTACTTTACGCCAGACATAATGGGATCCATGTTGTCCAAAAAGTTCCACTTTGGGCTCATCTGTCCATAGAACATTTTCCCAAAAGGCTTGTGAATCATCCAGGTGCTTCTTGGCAAATGAGAGATGAGCATTTATGTTCTTCTTTGTTAGCAGTGGTTTCCGCCTTGCTACTTTCCCATGAAGCCCATTTTTGCCCAGTCTCTTTCTGATTGTGGAGTAATGAACACTGATCTTAGCTGAGGCAAGAGAAGCCTGCAGTTCTTTGGATGTTGTTTTAGGATCCTTTGAGACATCCTGGATGATTTTACGCTGCGCCCTTGGAGTAATTTTGGCAGGCCACCCACTCCTGGGAAGATTCTCTACTATTCCAAGTGTTCTCCATTTGGAGATTATGGCTCTCACTGTGGTTAGATGGAGTCCCAGAGCCTTAGAAATAGCTTTGTAACCCTTTCCAGACTGATAGATAGCAACAACTTTTTTTCTGATCTTTTCAGGAACTTCCTTTGATCGTGGCATGATGTGCTGGTTGAATCCTTGTGCTGGCAATGTGACTCTGATGGCAAGGGTCAAAATAAGTGAGGTTTATATTGAGCAGGGCTGGCTGTAATCAAGCCTGGCTGTGTTCAATCAGCTGACTCTAATTATCCCTTTAATTGGGTTGATTTAACTAGAGAGTAATTACTTTATCACACAGTGCCAGTTGGTGTTGGTTAACTTTTTTCATTAAATAAATGAAATAAGTAAAAAAAACAAACTAGAAGTGTTATTTGTTCACTCAGGTTCCCTTTATCTAATATTACATTTTGTCTAAAGACCTGAAAACATACAGTGACAAATATGCAATAACAGAGAAAATCAGGAAGGGGGCAAATACTTTTTCACACCACTATATATAAATCGGCTCCTTCCAGCCTCACTGTGAAGCACTGTTTCTTTGCTGGGGCTCTACCCCCACCCCTTTTCTCTCGATGTTTGTCTTCCACTTTCCCTTTGTGATTTTGGCTTTCTGCTTGGTTTTTGCTGGGCTGTCTACTTGTTTGAGCCTCTCCTGCTTCTAGGTCAGTATTTTGCTTCTACCTTCTGGCTGTAGTATGTGTTTCTTTCTGTCTTCTATATCTGATGTACTTGATGTACTCCTGTTCTCAAGTACCTTGTGTTTCTTTAAGTTTTGTTTGTTTTGGGTCTTTCTAGATATTCCACCATCCTGCCTTCATCATTTACTTTTGCTTTGTGCTATTCAGGCTTTCATTTTGCTGCTTTCCATACCTTTAGCAATCTCTCAGTTCCAGCTCCAATACCTAATTGTTTACACCTGGCTTCCAGCTAGGCTGACACTCTCTTCTATGTTAAGTTGTTGTTCATGTCAGCAGCTTTTGCTCTTTAGTTTTTGGTTCCCCTTCCCTGGCAGTTTCATTTGTCATTTCTACTGCCTCAGCCTGCCTGATTCGTGTTGTATCAGCAACTAACACCAACGTCCCTTATGAGCTGTGTAGAATGCATTCCTTATTCAGTCCAATCATGTACCATTCAGTCTCATTCAATGTTATGGCTATGAGGCTTCTCCATGACCTCCCACTACCTGCATTCAAATAATAAGCAGCCGGTTCCCATATATAGTACTCCTGCTTTTCCTAGCAATTTGTCATTTTACTGCCTCAGCTTCCCTAGTTTGCAATGCATCATCAGCTACCACTGACCTCCCTTATAAAACTGGTTGGCATGCATGCATAATTCATTCTAAGCTTGTAACATTCAGTCTCAATAATGTCCTAGTTGTCATTTGATGTCTCAGTCAGCCATGGCCGTCAGGCTTCAACAGAGACTTAACTATTCTTGTATTCAGATAAAAGCAGCACTCAGCCTTACCTACATTTTGTTTCCTCCCTGTGCTCATGGCCATCAGTCTTTGCCGTGGCCTCCCACTGCTGCTGTATTTGTATGCATGCCAGCCACAACCACAGTATGGTACCAGGGCTCACTGTGCAGCTGACAGTCTTGCACTGCCATCTTGAAGTCCGCATTTTGAGGGTGGGTCCCTTGACTGGGCACGGTCCTTCTCTTTCTGCCCTTCGGGTGAGAATGTACTCCACCCTAGGGGAAGCTTTAGCTGTGCAGATTAACTCTGCAGCACTTCTTGATGTAGTATTTAAGACTTCAGCTTCTGGAGGGTGGAGCCCTTAAGTCTAAGGGGGCTCCATTAGCTGTGCAGACTGAGTCAGCAGCATCTTCGATAGCTATTCACCATATAGCCACCAAAGATTCACTTGGTCTCCAACTCCTTCCCTTTCTTTTCGCCTCAAGGATAAAGATCATACAACTCCTAGTCCCAGCTCTTCATGGACTCGACTCCTTGTCTTACCCCTCAAGGGTTCAACTTCTCCTCTAGGTCTTCTCTCATGGAGGCCAGGTGAGTGCCTTTCAGCAGTTGTTGCTTTCCTCCTGCCGCCATGGGTCTCCTTGCCTGGTGCCTCACTTGGCCACAGAGATCACTCACAGCTTTCTCATGGCTTTCCAATTAGAGGAGAGAGAGGGAGAGAGGAGAGAGAAGAGAGAGAGAGAGAGAGAGAGAGAGAGAGAGAGAGAGAGAGAGACTTTCTCTAAAATATTTTCTCCAAAATTGGGTTTCTTAATTGTAGTAGCTGAGCCATCACTAATCTATCCCAAAGCCTGGAGGGAAGGTGACCAAGGCCTTAGATCCCCAGAGATTTCCTCCTTATAGGGTGTTTTTCCTCTCCTCCATGCTGAAGGTCATACAAGTTAGGTAATCCATAATGTAATGCATTTCTTTTAGTTTACCTAGATAGCTTTCTGCTGTTGGATGGAGTTGGTTGGTGGCCCTCCTTCTTTGACATTCCCTCTCTCCTTCTGAAGTCATGCCCCTCTGATATCTATTCGGATATTGGTTAGCCTCTTTTCATCTCTGTCTGTGTCTGTTTCCACTCCCGCTGATTGCCATCAACTTGTCCTCACTCAGGCTCCATGGTCTCTACTTGCTACGTGATACTTTTTCAGGGCTCCTACCTTAGGTACCTTTAGCTTAAGGGAATCTTCATTTGGCACCTGTAGGGGCAGATCCTTGCCTTCATGGTACCCCGACAGGGTGGTGGTACCTCGTGGAACAGACAGTGTGAATGGCCAAAGTATTCACTTACAACAATTTACAACTCATTCAAATACCTCAGTCTACCAATGCAGTTGCACAAGCATGACTCCACACTATGCTGAATAAGTCCATTGAACTGAAAAGCTATACCTGCAGTTCAATGGGTGGGAGTAACCAGCTATGCCCTCTGCCCGAGCTATGTAAGTCAGCTCCTTCCAACCTTACTCTGAAGCACTGTTTCTTTGCCCCACCATCCTCCCATTGGGTGTCAGCGTGGCTTAGTTGGTAGCACATCCGCCTCTGGACCAGAAGGTCGTGGGTTCTCGTCCCACACAGGGATTGGACTTGCACCTAAAAATCGCTGGCATCTGAGTGCAGTATTGGGGGGTGCTGTACTGCTGGGGTGTGCCGTCCTTCGGATGAGATGTTAAACCGAGGTCCCTTCTACCCATCCTGGTGTTGTCCTGGTGGGTGTCCAGGTGGAAGTAAAAGAACCCAGGGCACTCTTCGCAAAGAGTAGGGAACATTCCTGGTGTCCTGGCCAACATTCCCCTTCCCATAAACCGGTTCATGCAATTATCCAGGCTGTGTGTGGGTGATGATGTGCGATATGGCCGCCACCACACATTCAGTCACTTCACTACCAGTCTAGCATTGCTTGTAAAGAGCTTTGGATGTATGAAAAGCGCTATATAAATACTGATTCTTCTTCTTCTTCTTCTTCTCCCCTCCTCCTTACGTGGCAGACCTCTTTCCTTGGGGCTCCTTCCTAAGGTACCTTTAGCCTAAAGGAATCTTCCTATGGCACCTCTAGGGATGAAACCCCTCCTTGAGCATCCTTTGCCTTCATGTTGCTCCATCAGGGTGGTAGTTCCCTGTGGAGCAGAGAGAGTGAACGACTGAAGTATTCATCTATGACAATTTATGATTCATTCAAATACTTCAGCCTACCAATTAAGTTGCACAAGCGTAACTCCATACTAGCTTGCATAACCAATTGAAATGTGGGTATCCTGTTATGAAAACATATTAAATGTTCCAATTTAGCATTCAAAATCAGTGTGATGGGGAAATCGGATATTTGGTACAATACTATATTTTTACAATTCTATCCAACTTTCACCCCCCACACCCACATTCGACCTAATAAACTCCTTCATTAAAACAGATATGCACTGACACACACACAGATACTCTAGGTGAATATCTCTCATTATAAAATCCATGATGATATTTAACCAATATATTTTGCAATATATCTAATATGCCAAAGTGGCCATGACGTGTATATTTACAATATATTGCAATATATTTGCAAATTTTAAAATATATTGATTTTCCAATACATTACAATATATTATCAAATAAGTAGATTAGAATATATTTCAATATGTAAATATATTGTTAATAATATATTTTAAAATATATTTCATGCGCAAGGAACGTCTTGGGAGAATGGGACACTTTGGAGGTGTGCCCATCCTGTGCAATCCCCTGCTCCGTTGAACAGGCGTGGCGGTCCTGCACCAATGGATGTGGTGCTGTGTATGACAGTGGAGGTCTTCTCTTCAAGAAAGCCACTGCTGTGTGCTGGCAGCATATCGCGCCCCACCCCAAATCTTTGGTGCGCGCTGGGAGCCCACCCAGGCGTGGCAAGCGTCTCGTGTGTCTGCTGATGGGGTGCCCAATCCCCGTCTGCTCTACCTCCCCAAACAGCTTTCCCTGCTGCCATGCTGGAGCCCACCACAGCGTGGCAAACAGCCTGCGTCGTCAATTTAGAAAAAAAACTGTAAATTAAAAGCGGTCCCACGCAGTCTCCCACCCCTCCCACAACCCGCACCCACCCTCGCACCTGCCTCCCCACACCCCTCACCCCATCCTATTCCGGAGCTCAGCGACGATCATCGCTGGACCGAACACGTCTGCACTCTTCAAAGCCGACTGCGAACTGAGGAAATGCGGTAAGCTGTATAATGGGCTAGATGTTTTTTCAACTTTGTTGCATATCTCAGGCATTTTTGGAATTTTGCACAAATTTTCAACATGGGGTTTTGGGACCCCTTCTCATGAATTCTGTCACTGTCATGGCGTTATTCGGGCCCGAAGGGTGATTTCGCAGTCAGTGCGAAATCATCTTTCGGGCTCATTTAACGAAACGATAGTGCCAGCATTCATAAGGTGGGCTCTCAAAAAGCCTATTTTGAAAATTTGGTGGAAAATTCCTAAAAATGTCCATTTTACGAGCGTGCGTTGCGCAGTTCCTACGCAGGCTCGTAAGTTCACGAATTTTCAATATTTTCACTCCAGATTTTCAACATTGCCATTTTACTACACCTTCTTATGAGTAGTACAACTGTCATTTTTCACATCTCACCCAAAATGTGTTTCTGCCCATGTAGCGCACAATGGCGCTGTCGGTGTGCGAAGTCAATGTATGGGACACATTAAGAAAATCACAGTGATACTGTTCATGAACAGAGGTCTTAAAATGGTTATATTGAAATTTGGTGAAAAATTCTAAAATTACTGTTTTACGAGCTTGTGTTGCGCGGTTCAACATGCGCTAAACCGAAGTTCCCGAATTTTCAATATTTGCACTCCAATGACTTCCAAATACCTAAACAGCACATAGAAGCAAGCAACATTCAGCATTGACAAATGCTTGTACTTCTTTGTCACTGATTTTTTTAAGCCATGTCCAAGTGCCAAATACCACTGCAAATACCTGCAATCGAACATTCGGCATTGACAAATGCTTGTTGTAAGAGCCATTTCCCTCCCTCTTTCCCTCAGTGTGCTGAATCTAAAAATGATCTGTCTGCCATTTTATTTGCTTCATCACAGCCAAATAGCATTGAATGCCAAATTTCCTGACTCCCTCCTTTTGCCAGCCCTGTGTGAGCCCTTAATACCCATGCCAGAGTTCTTTCCCCCCCTCTGCCATCACCTGCCCAATTCATTAGCCTGCTGCAAGCACACATACCCCTCCACATCATCCTCCCTCTGCCATTTCTCCCCACATTTCCCTCATTGTGCTGTAAGTAAAAGTGATCTGGCTGCCATTTTTTGTTTGTTTCACTGCATCCAGATACCATTGTATGCCACACTGACTCCCTCCATCTGCCAACCCTGTGTGAGCCCTTAAAACAGCAGTGTTATGAAATGACCCTCCCTCCTCCTGCACCCTGGATGGGGCCACCATTTAGGATGTACCATTCTTCAAGTACCTTGAGTTCTGGCTTGATAGCCACCTCAACTTTTCTGAACATGTGGATGCCATTCATAAAACATGGCACCCCAAATTAAGAACGCTATACCGCCACTGTGGCTGCATCCCTCTGCTGGGCCGCTGAGCCATTGTTCAGAAAATGATCCTTCCCGTATTTAACTTTGGTGATATAGTCTACAACGCTGCTCCTAAATCTACCCTTTCCAGACTGGACTCTCTGTTTGACTCCTTCTGTCATTTCTCTCTGGACTGCCCACCCTGCACCTCACCACTGCACTCTTTACACCTCCCTCTCCTTTCCCTCCCTTGAAGCAAGATGCTTGGCCCACTGCTCCTCTTTTATTGCCAAATATTGGCTTGACTCCTTCCCTCCCTTCCTTCCTCTCCTCTATCCCCTTCCAGCCCCCCCCAACTTCTATGCCCTTCACAGCTCCCACTTCCGCTCCCTTGCTCTCTCCCCATGGACCTCCTGAACTGGCCAGGCTGCTTTCTCATACTGACTCCCTAAGCTCTGGAACTCCCTCCCCCTTCCCATCTACTCTGCCTCTTCCCCTCACTCTTTACCCTCCCTACAGCTTAACTTCACCTCCCCAACCTGTAACTGCAACTGACCTCCGCTATTTGTGTTCCACTGCCTTCCCCATCCCCCACTCCCCCTCATCACCTACACTTAAACTGAGAAACTCTCTCTCTCCCCCTAACTATTCACTCTCCCTTCTACCTCACTTCCCTTCCTCTCTTTCCTACCCTGCTCCTGTTCCCCTCCGGCCTCCTTTTCCTTCTCCTTGTCCTTCCCCACCTGTACCCTTCTCCAGTGTAGGCCAGGAAATCAGTCTCGAGCTGGGTGTGCACCCAGTCATGTCTGGTCCTTGTGGGGTTTGCATCCCAGAGGGACAATGGTTTTCCTCTCCATCTCTATCATACTCCTCCTCCTTTTCCTTCTACTCCTCTTTTCCTATTACATACCACACTATTTCCCTACTCCCCCTCTTTCGCCTCCTTCCTCACTTCTACCCTTCAACAATGCAGGCCAGGAAACCAGATGCAGGCTGGGTTTTTGTCCAGCTGTGTCCAGCTCTTGTGGTGTCTGCAACCCAGAGGGAAGATGGTTTGCCTCTCCTTCTCTACTATACTCCACCTCCTCCCTTTCCTTCCCTCCTCCTTTTTCCTATTACATTCTGCACTATTGCTCCCCTTCCCCCACTGTTACCATACCATGACTTACGATTCAATATTTATTTCCTTTATTTTTGTCTCATCCACATACCTAGATATTCTAGATAACTGTTTCAATATTATTTAAATCACTGTATGAAGTTTTATTTTAATTTGCTGTATGAAGTTTTATTTTGTGAAGCTTTACTCTGCCGTAAAAATCAATTCAATGTGCTTATGCAACTGAATGAGATAATATGAGATGATGCTTGTGTAACTTGATTTGCTTTGCGGCTTTCCCCCTCTCTATCCATGGGATATACCACTTTGTAGGGGTACGACACAAGGAACCCTAGAGGAGGGTCCCCCCCCAACAGGTGCCGGGAATGAATACATTGGCTAAAGGTAGGTTAGGAAGAAGCCCACAGGGAAAAGAGATGAGCCACTGGAGGAGGAGGGGTGGATGGTGGGCAACGAAAAAGAATCCTGGCAAAGCCCAGGATGTTATGATCTTTTAAGCTTGATAGAGGAGTGATGTTATTGCTCCGCCCATCGAACCTCAGGCTTAAAGCCCTCCCATTCAATGTGCTTATGCAACTGAATGAGATAATATGAGATGATGCTTGTGTAAC
Source organism: Neoceratodus forsteri (assembly GCA_016271365.2). Taxonomy (NCBI): domain Eukaryota; kingdom Metazoa; phylum Chordata; order Ceratodontiformes; family Ceratodontidae; genus Neoceratodus; species Neoceratodus forsteri. The sequence goes on from CM028133.1 coordinate 786,670,653, forward strand.
TTGATTTGCTTTGTGGCTTTCTGTGTCTCTGTCTGTGGGATATACCACCCTGTATGGGTACGACACAAGTAACCCTAGAGGAGGGTTCCCCCACTACAGATGCCAGGAATGAATGCATCAGCTAAAGGTAGGTTAGGAAGATGCCCAAAAAGAATACCCAACGATGTCAAGCTTCGAAGAGGCGAGGATGATGAATGAATTCTGTGAAGAGAAAGGCTAACTTCCCAAGGAGAGAGGGGAAAGCCAGGCCACCATCTGCCTCCATCCAACAGTGGAACCTAACTAACTAATGAGAAGAAAGTACTAACTCTAACTAATATTATGACCATTGGCATGGAGGAGAGGAAAAGACCCTTTCAGGAGGAAACCTCTGGGGATCCAAGACCTTTCCTCCAGGCTGACGACGTTTGATTTCAGGACATATGTTGGTAAAGAAAATGGTTCATAGATGAGGGCTATAAGTAGGGAGGATGATGATGGGATAGGGAAAAACTCCAAAGAAGCACAGATTAAGTAAGGAACATGAGGTGGCAGGGACCCAAGGAGGGTATGCTCGAGTAGTCAATGAGAGATAGTAGATCAGAGGAGCAAGAATGGGAGGGAGTAAATCTATGTATGAGTCAGAGGAGCAAGGGATAACCAGATGAGCTCATGAGGAGATTCCAGATGTGCTGATGAGGAGACAGATGATAATGCAGACTGGCTTGATTAAGCGATGCCCTTGATTGAGTGATGCGAGTGAGCAGACACTGAGGTTGAAGAGGCATGCTTGATTATGCGATGTAAATGATTAGACTCTGAATGATTAGACCTTGAAGTTGTAGTCGATAAGGTAGTTTGGAATTCAATGATAGGAATGTTTGAATAAGCGATGTAAATAGATAAACCTTGAGGTAATGCTGAGTGAATGATGACTGGATTTATGAAATCAATATGACTGGAGTTATGAACTTGATACATGCGGCAGGATGGCCACGGTTGATAGGTGGCATAGGAGTTATGGTAGGTATGCCCAAAAAGAAGATCAATAGCAAGCCACGAGTTGTGTGAATCCTGAAGAGCCGGTACAGAACTGGAAGAAGAGGAGACAGGAATGAACTTGAAAAGAACTTGAACAAAGGTATCATGCCATATGGAGCAATATGAACAATGATGCTTCTTGAAAGGAGGCATACTCCGAGGCCAAGAAGGCATGTCAGGAACCAGAGTGTAACTTGAAAGGGAACTGGTACAAAGGAAGTATTACGAAGTAGGCTCCTCGAAAGGAGACAGACTCCGAGGCCATGAAGTCATGGCAGGAACCAGAGGGTAAGGGAACTGGAGAGTATGCACAGGACGGGCAATCAAGATGAGCCAAATTGGATGATGTACAGAGAGAAGGGAAGCCATGAGTGGACAGATTCCATGATGGACATGCAAGTCTTTGATGACTGGGATGAGATAAGAAGCGATGAATGATGACCAGAGTCATGAACCTGATACATGCTGCAGGAGGGCTGCTGGTTGAGGAGGCAGCATAGGATGAACGATAGGGATGCCCAAAAGAAATATTGAATGCAGGCCAGATGGAGGCAGCTGAAGCATACCGACTGAGTGATTGAAAGAGATGAGCAGGTCGAAGTGAGATATCGAGGACCTGAGAGGGCTATGGGGCAGGTAAAATGTAGGAAATGGAGGAGGAATCATGATGGATCGAAGCTATGGAGGCTGGGTATAGTGAAAGCAAAGAATGAAAGGATGAAGGACAATAAGGGCCAAGAAGATGATGATGGAGGGAATCGGTGAAGGCAGAAACAGGAAAGGGAGGCATGAAATGAATGAAGCATGATGATGGAGGGAAGCCACAGTTGGAGGGAAGCCTTGAGGGACAGAATGGGACAAAAGGATGGGAGGGAGGTCAAAGGGGTAGCAAAGGACCCAGCCGATATGTGATGAGAACAGCAGCAGGGCAAGCTTGAGGATGAGGCACAAGTGTATGCAAAAGAAATAGAGCCAGTAGACCAAGATCGGAGCGAATTCTGAATGGCCAGTACTGAATGAGAACTGCAGGAGCAGCGGCGAACCGTAGGATTGAAAAGAAGCAAGACTGAAGGGGGAAGAGAGGAATGGAGGGCAGAGGGAACATGAGGACAAGGGGCCAGAGGAGGAGAGCCAAGCAGACCATAATTGCCACCAAAGGCAGTGATTCTGTCAGCAGCCGAGTAGTGGTTTAGCTACTGGATGGGGACAGTCAAATGAGACGTGCTAGGTATGCTTAAAAGAAACATGGAGTGCAGGGCAGGAATAAGCCAAAGCTGATCAGAATTGGCTTAAGGCACCACCTCTTGGTCAGTAGGAGAACATGCCTGAGATAGAGCAGGAACCCCCTTAAGGAAATACAGAGTGAATCACAGTGATATGGCCCTCAGAAGCAGGAGTCAAATGATGAGCTCAGTAGCGGTGAAAGGCAAACAAAGACGTGGTGTGTGGGGTGGGGCGGGGGTGAGGCAGAGAACTGCAAAGGGCCAGCTGCCCCCGTCTCCCCCGTCGGTCATCATGCAGCTGGATGAGGGGCGGCAAACCTGGAAGTGTGCCATCCACCACAATATAAATAAAAGGTGATAAAAGTCAAGGTTTGGGGTCATTTTGAGTAGCTACATATTTCGTGTAGCAAAAGTGAATATTTATTGTCTGGAATCCAGAAAATTATTGTAAGGAATTCAATTACTGCTCAGCAATTACGTGTGTAAATGTCAGTCCCCATCTCATGTTTCTGCCACCAAATTATTAAAAACACAAGATTGCTCTTCCTACACCATGTCAGCAGCACAGACATCTCGTAGATGTGACAGTGAAAGCTGAAAGGTAAAGGCCCAAAGCAACTGCACTAATAATTAAACTAATAATTTATCCAGGAAAGGAGTGGTGGTCAATGAATACTGGAGGTGAAGAGCACCGCAGGCCAGCAGGGATCGAGAAAGCAGATACTGGAGTAGATGATGGCATAAGCTGAGGCAGCGGAACTCCGTAGCAGCTGCACAGCATGACCACAGAGGGCTCGATGGAGGAGCCGGGAAGAGAAGCCAGGAGTGTGACAGGGAGCAAACAGAAAGCAGAGGGGAGGAGAAAAGGTACAGAAGCAGGTGGGGGGAATTACAGGAGATGGGGGTGAGCTAGCAGAGCGAGAGGAGCTCTCAAAAGTGCTGAGGGAGAAAAGCCAAGAGAAGAAGCAGCAGTGGTTGTGGGAAGATAAGGAGAAACATGCCAAAGTAGTTGAGGAAGCACAAATGGGCAGCCGGAGGCAGCTGCAGAGAGCGACAAGGAGTACAGGAGAAGAGATCCAGCTGGGGGAATGAGAGCAGTGCCTCTGGCTGCAACGAAAAAGAATCCTGGAAAAGCCCAGGATGTTATGACCTTTTAAGCTCGATGGGGGAGTGACGTTGTTGCTCCGCCCATCAAACCTTGGGCTTAAAGACCTCCCATTGTACTTTCTCCTTGTTCCCTTTTTTATTTTTATTTATTTATTAAATTCTCAGATTACAAATACCTTTGAGCAGAAACTGCTTGTTTACAAAGGTTCAATGTCAAAGGATGAGGGTCAACATACATATAGAGGTAGTAAAAGAATGCACAATAAACAACCAAAACAACTAAAGGAAAAAATAAAGATACTCAGTTATAACATACTTTGAGATAATATTCATAAAACGAGCAGCTTGAGTAGGCAGCTGGCTGTGGTAACAATAAGAGAAAGAGCACCATAGGCAATTAGTATTGCAGGCATGCGACCGGGAGAGGAAGTTGGCAGGCTAATGGGCCACTGTCCGATGGTAGTGGAAAATGTCTTGTACCAGTGGAGATGTGAAGCAGGAAAGGAGTCACAAGGAAGGCCCAGTGCCAGAGGAATGAGATTGGGAAAGGGCAGGCTGTGAGACATGAGTGAGCTGGGAGGTGTTTAGAGATCTCTGTTCAACAAAGCAGTCACATTGAGTGGTAGAGGTGAGGTTAAAGTTTGAGATTCCTTTTGAAGGGTCCAAGTGTAGTAGAGGAAAGTGATTCTTTATTGAGAATTGAACCATTGAGCAGCTCTATAGATAAAGGACCACTGACCCATGGAGTACAACATCTGGGAACCTGAAAGGTTAGAGATTGGGCACCACGTGTTTGATTGAGTGCCACTGTAGGTAGTAAGGTGAGCTAACACCAGGTGGCATGAGACCAAGGAGAATCTTTTTGGTAACTAAGCAGGTCTGGTATTGTATTCTGCTGCTTAGGGGTAGCCAGCTGGCCTGTACATAGAGGTCACAGGTGTGAGTTAGTCGGGCTGCACCTGTCAGTAGTCTACAGGCTTTGTTGAGAGCAACTGAGATCCTCGGAGGGCACTTGTTGGGCAGAGCCACCATAGATAGCAAGGCCATAGTCAATGATAGAGGTGACAGAGCTGTAGATGGCTGGTTTAGGAGCATCCATGGTGCATACAGTGCTTGTGTTTGTGTAGTAGTCCAATCCATATATTGGCAGTCTTGGCAACAGTGTCAATATGCCGAGTGTGGGAGGGTACTATCAGGGTAATACCAGGTACTTGAACTCCTTGACATGTTGAGTGGGTTCCCAAGCGTGGTTCTTGATGGTGAGGGACAGAGAGTTGTGCCTGCTCTGTCGGTTACAGAAGGACATGGCTTTAGTCTTGCTGTGGTTCAGGACAAGTTTATGAGAATTGAACCAGTCTTGATGTGATTGAAGTCGAGCTGCAGCTGGATTCAAGGACTGTAATGTCATGGTGGCTGGAAAACAGGACTGCATCGTCTGCGTATAGTAAAATATTTTTTGGTGGTAGGCACTGGGAGATTGTTGATGAAGAGGGAGGAAGTGGGGCCCAGAATAGCCCCTGGGGACTCGGGTGGACCAGCTTCTCATCGAAGAGATCCCTGCAATCCTTACATGCTGGATCCGATTATCAAGGTAGCTGGTGAACCATGGAAGGGCATCGCTGGAGATCCCAATGGAAGACAGTTGCTTGAGCAGTAGGGGGTGGTTAACTGTGTCGAATGCCTTGGTAAGGTCTATAATACTGCCCCTCCACAATTCCCTTTGTCAAGCGTGGCATGGATGAAGGTTGTAAATTCCAGTAGTGCAGTGATGGTGCTGTGCCCTTTTCTGAAGCCATGCTGCTCTGGGCACTGTACATTGAACTTATCCAGGAATTCAGCTAGTTGATCCGACACTATTCGCTCCAGCGCTTTGGATAGTGGGGGGAGGAGTGAGATAGGTCTGTAATTGGTGTGCAGTGTCCTATCTCCGCTTTTGTGAACCAGTGTGACAGTGGCTTCCCCCCAGGATGCATCTGGAAACTAGCTGTGTCAGCTCAGTATGCCTTTCCTAGTGAAACTTTTCAAATAAATAAATAACACACTTGTTCACAAATGGTTTTCTGCTGCTGGCTTGGGAGACTGTATTGAGACAGCAATAGTTATATCTCACTTCTATCCACCCTACTCTGCCATCCAGTCTACCTCACCGTCTGTCTGTCTGTGTTTCTCTCTATTTCTTTGTCTACCTATCCATGTGTCTGTGGCATCTGTCAGTTTATCTGCAGTGGTCAGGGTAACAGCAACAAAATAAATAAAATGGAATGGCAGAGTCCCTATTTCAGACAAGAAATCACTGAAACACCATACACGGAAAACAACAGATATATACCAGTCTTCACACCAGTCTTCACCATGAACGTGTCTCCAAAGTGATGTATGTGTGATTTCCTTCCAGTTACTGGCAGCATGTGGTTTTGGTACACAGATCATATAATTTCAACAACAAGCAGTGTGCAATGTACTTGTTAGCTAAACAATGCTTCACAAATGTCACACCAGCATTTCTTCATTAATATTGATTTAGCATACTCAGAAAGTAGATTTGTAGTTTATTCCCAGAAAATCTACATTATTTTTCTGCTTTCATGATAGCAGAATATATGTGTCTCTGATAGCAATGGAATTCAAAGCTTCCTCTTGTTCTCATGTTACTGACAATTGGGCATTATTTTGCCTTCCACCTGAATCCTCGTGCTGTGAACCCCTTTTACTGGTGTGGTGATTACTGTATCATCTTTATCAAGGCGGACCATCACCTTCCTTTACAACGTTGACAGGGTTCCTCTTGAGGCTGCTGGGCAAGCACCCTAAATAGCTTGGTGAAAACACTGAGCAAGGCAGGTTGTGTTGCTCAGAATGTAACTTTCTTATATATACTTCCAAAAGCCCTTCCATGGCATTTAACCAAATGGCAAAGTACAAGAGTAGGACTTCATATCCATCCTGTGGCTTTTTACCCCTCTACACTTGCTCACGTTCCCATATGCCTGTATAAAGCATTATGCTTGCTATCATTCCCACTACTGTTGTTGGAATAAAAAATATTAACAATAACTCAAAACTGGTACAGTGTCTGTCTCATATCACATATCAAAAGAAGGGGGTTGAGTAGGAGAGCTGGCAGCCGAGGGAGGTTCTGCTTTTGGATCATGTTTATATCTGGCTATTGTAAGAATTTCTGCACCATAGTACTGCATGCACTTTATGCCTGCCTTGTAGGTAAATAGCTGAGTTGGGTATTGGATTTTAACTGAACTGAACTGGAAATAAACTTTACAGATGTTCAAAGAAGCAGTTATTGAATTTTTATTCGAATGTAGCAAATGGAGTGCCTATATGTAGCTACCATGTAGTTGGGAATGCTAATTTTGACAGTTCTGTGGATAGCAAACCGAATAAAAAATGGCTGGAGTGCGGGTCACTTTTTAGGAAGTGATCAAGGTTTCATAATAACGACAAACTGAGAGTCAGACAGGGTTATGTAATGTGTGTGTGTGTGAGAGACTGTATTATAAAATGGGAAGGTAAAATCCTGTATTTTGATTGGTTGCTAGCTGTGCGTTAGAAGTGTGTAATGCATGGCTAGCAACAACTCCAGGTGACCACAGCCACAATAAAAAAATACATATTAAGAAGCCAAATGGAATTTTCATTTTTGTCTCACTGCCATTATTTTTCTTGCCACTAACCATGAGCTTCCTCAGTCATTGTAAACCTGATAAGCAACCAATCACTCAACGTAACAGCATTTTTCTATAAATTCGCTAACCACACCTGCCATTCCTTCACTCACTCCCAAGTTTTACACATTTACCTCAATTTCTCCTGTTCCTCTTGGCAGCTTTACTGCTACCTGTACACTTGCTGTGATATTATAACAGTCACTTGCTCCCTTTCTGCTTGTCAGTAAATGAGTGAGCCCTGCACTCACCATCTGCTTGCCATTCACTCAAACTGACTGAACTTAAAAAAAAAAGAAAATACATGCACTTGCTCTATATTCTGCTTTAGAGGATGCTGTCCCTGCTTGCTCCTTTTTGACACCCGCCTGCTTGCCTTTCCTCCTGATTTCCCACTCCACTCATTAGCCAGCTCCACTAACATCTACCATAACATGATCAAAAAGGAAAAAAAGCAAACATAAACACAACCACCACAAATCAAAAAGATTAATGTAAGAAACCAAAACGAATTAACACTACTCAGTGTGTATGGTGGTGGTAATGTGTGTGTGTGTGTGTGTGTGTGTGTGTGTGTGTTGCATGGTAGCTATGACAACCCACTTAAGGAATAGTCGCCACAGTAGAGCAAAAGTCCTAGTGGCAAAATAAAGTACAGCAATCTTGTGCAAGTGGAGGAACTATTTTGCAATAAAATACACTAAAGTTTTAACTCTTTCTCAATGTAAACATGAAACATTTAACTTTTACATGAATGTAAAATACTCTGGCTCCTTTTATAAGCACAATAAGACACTCCGGGTGTGTGTGTTTGACAGTTCTAATGAACAGCTGGGGTCTGCATGCACTCGGTCTGTGGCCTCATGCCTCACTACGCCCACTAGCCATGCACTAGAACTGTCTAAACGCACACTGTGTTATGTCTTATTGCTTACTTATTTTCTAGTCGACAAAAAGAGTGGAGCTATGCACAAACGTGTTGCCAGGAAGATAGCCAGTTCTAAAACTGGGGGAACGAAGACCCCCCGGCCAAAAAATGCGTGTTTGCCACTTCTGTCGGTAATTTTGCATGGAGAGATAAATGAAACATCCTAACTTTCCTGCCAGTATGAACTTGTGCCTGAGTCCCCATGCCTGGAGAGGTGTCATTAGTAATATTTGTCTATTTATATTTGCTGTTTCTTTGATGACTCACCATTGTACATTATACTCCTCCTTAGACTGGTTATGCCCAAAGTCAAAATGTATTTATTCAATAGGTAGTTTGGTGTATCAAGCCATTTATTTTTAAAATTATTTTCCATTGTTGGATACTGTTGTAATTAGAGAATCCCTGGCTGCTTTGGAAGCCAGTGCAGTTAAGAACAAATATTTATTTTATTTATTTCGTTTTTGATAAGTGGGTGAGTGCACTAGACACAGAAGTGACTATTTTCAGACATGACCCAGGAGGTTACAACATAGCAAAGGAAACAGTACAACAAATGGAAAGGTAGGACAATGCCAAAATACAACATATTGGAATACAGGAGAATTAATTTTGACCAGATGACACATTAGATATTGCTATAACAAAGAAACAGTAGGATATTAGACATTTCAAAAGTGCAGTAAGTGATAATGATTACAATTACAGTATCACAGAGGATAATGTATGGTCCTCTATCTATAACAATTGTGTGCTGCCATCGAGAAGTTGACAGTGGTGGGTGACCATTTAAACCTCGAGAACAAAGCTCGAGAGGTTTTGGTTGCCATGGCAACTCACAGTTGTTATAGATAGAGGACCATACATCGTCTTTTATAGTGTATGGTCCACTATCACTGAGAAAAGAAGCAAGGAGGTGCACAGCTGTGTCCTTACTTTGTGTTTTTTTGCCTCCGCACTGCGCTCCTTGTCTCTTGCTCTCACCGCTGCCACTGCTTCCTGACTGGTGAAGAATCGCATAACGCGCATGTGCAAAGGCATTCATTGTTGTTATACTGCAGTAGCTACATAGCTAATGCATCATAACAGCTACGATGATGTAGCTACTGCAGCATAACAATGCTATTCTAGGGATGGATATCCATCCCTAATAGCATTCTACCATACACTGTAAAAACATTATACATTCACAAGCTACAGTATATTCTAAAAGAGAGGGAGTAAAGAGACAGAGTAGTAAGTGAAAAAGTACAGCAGGACATAGCATGGACAGAGAGAGAGAGGGGAGATGGGGAAAGAGACCAAGGGGAGAAGATGGTGGGAAGCAGTTGGAAGTAGGGAAATATTTATGGTTTTTGTTCTTTTGTATCTGTAGCACCAAGCATATGGAATGATTTACCATTGTCCTCAAGGTCAAATTACCTCTCTGTCCGGGTTCTAAGTACAGCTTAAAAGTTATGTATTGTCTTTGGAAGTGTGTAATAGTTATATGTGATCTTGTATGACGTCTGACTTTTTACCTTTGCACTGTTTTATATCCAGGTCGGTCCTGAAAAAGGGCTTTCGCCCAGTGTCCTTACCCGGTTAACAAATTTAAAATTAAAAAAAAAAAATTAAAATTAGCAGGGAACTGTCAAATCTGGCCTATTTCCATCTGCAGAAGTGCACCATGATGGTGGGGGTGGGTTGAAAGCAGGGAGGGGATTGGGGAACGAATGGTCGGGATAGGGAAGGACATTTACTAAAAGACAAAAGTTGGGATGTGCAGGACAATGTCTGGGGCGTCAGACAAAAAAATTCAGAACCCAAGCCCTGGAATCCTGTTTTAACAATGCACCTGGTCCTTACAGTGATGACAGTGTCCTAGGATGCCTGTGATTTATATGAACAACTGATATCGCCGGATATTTTTTTTATAACCTGTAACTTACAAAGTACTGATGTTTTATTACTAATATATAAAACAGGGTAGTGTGAGGTCAACTGCCCATGGTAGGTTTGCCAGATGTGGATAGAAGCGTTTCACAATTGATATTTTGTTACTGAGGTCCATCAGCTGTTACACTCATGAGGCTATTACTATATACTAACACCACATGAAGTCTAACTTTACATATCTGTACCAAACATCATTCAAACTGACAGCAATTAATAACACAGTGCCTTGATGGTACTGTAATTAAAGTAAAATCAAAGCAGCTCACTTGCAACAGAACGGGGGAATAAATGGAAATATTACACTCCAACAGCAGCCTTTCAGAGTACACCGCTTGTTTTGTTTTTCCTGCCAGCAGCTCAGGGGGGCACACACTCCCATATGCAGTATACTCGCCCATAAGCACCATGGGAGTAAAGACTGGATTACCAACATGTCAGACATGTATTTTGTTTTGTGCGAATAAATTAAAAGCAGAAGTGGATATCTCTAAATTACTGCCGCCCAACAACAAAACATGTGCAATACACTGAAATACTAAATCCAGGACTGCATCACATCAGATCACTTCATTTGTTATGTTCATTGCTCTGCTGCTGTAATACTCGCACCAGGCTTCCCTGTCTCTGCCGTTACCCACCCCAATTTACCACCCTGCTGCAAGCACACATGCCCTTCTACATTAACCTCCCTCTACTATTTCCCTCACTTTCTCCTTCCCTCAGGGTAACTTAACTCATTTCCAAAACTTAAAAGCGATATTGTCTTGGTTAACATTCTCTGTATGCTTTACATTCAATTATATAAATATCCTGGTTGTCTAATACAATATTTACTATGGTTCACATAAAAATTTTGTAGAGCTATAGCTCAACAGGCTGAACTTTTTCCAGTGGGTCCTTAACTGCAGGGTTTGAATACCCTAACTAATAAATATTTATATTTTAAAATTTCCTCCCTCTGCCATCACCCAACTAATTCCTCCAGCCCACTGCATCATTCTTCCTTTTCCACTTCCCTTCCTGCTTCCCTCAGTGTGCAAAAGTTAAAAGTGATCTGGCTTCCCCTTTTTTTTTTGTTTCACTGCTGCCAGACAGAATGTTCTGCCATGCTTTCCAGACTCTCTCCCTCTGCCAGTCCTGCATGAGCCCTTTATGCATGTCAGTTTCTCTCCCTCTGACATCACTCACCTGATTCACCTGCCCACTGCAAGCACACATTGCACTTCTCATTCCCCTCCCTCTGTCTGTTCCCTCCCCATTTCCCTCGGTGTGCCAAAAGTAAAAGTGTTCTGGCTGCCATTTTTTTTTGTTTGTTTTGTTTCACTGCAGTCAGATACTGTTGAATTCCACACTCTCTAACTCCCTCCCTCTGCCATCCCTGTGACCCTTTACTCATGCCAGGTTTCCTGCCCTCTGACATTACCCCCAATTTATCCAGCCTATTGTAAGCACACATGCCCCTTGACATCATCCTCCCTCTGCCATTTCCCTTAGCATGCTGAATGTAAAAAATGCTCTGACAGCCATTTTTGTTTTGCTTCGTCACAGCCAGATACTATTGAATGCCATGATGGAGATTGGGCTACTGAAATACAAGGTTATTTGAAATTTGAAAAAAAAAGTTTGAATTCTAGAGGAGGAGGTATTGTACTGTACATAAATAATAAACTGAAAAGTATTTTTTAGTTAAAAACAATCTTCATAATGAACATACTAGTGAATTACTTTGGATTAAAATTAAGCTTACCTTGGAACATACTGTCACAGTTGGATTAGGTTATTGAGCTCCAAATTTGAATAAGGAAGAAAATGATTTATTTATGATTAATATAGAAGTCAATCTCCTTGACAAAAATTGTATATTTATGGGAGACTTTAACCTCCCTAATATAAACTGGAGTAATTGTAAAAGCAGTTCATCATTCGACTGCTCTTTTCTAGATCTTATGTCAATAAATAACATGGAGCAATTAGTCCAATCACCTACTAGATCAAAAAACATACTTGATTTAGTTTTTTATAACTTGGATAACACAACTTCTAAGGTTACAATTTAACATCCATTAGCAAACAGTGACCATAATATGATTCTAGTTTCAATGAATCTTTCATATTATTCTGAAACTACTGATTGCTCTGTAATTAGAAATTTTAAAAATGCAAATTATCTAAAAATGAAAGAATATTTAGGGTATTGGAATTGGTCTTTTGACCTTATAGGTAGTGACCTAATTACAGTATGGAAGAAAATTGACTCCAAATTACAACCTTGTATTAATACATGGGTGCCAACTAGAAAGAAATATAATAAGAAATGAAGATCTCCCTTGTGGTGGAATAACAACATTAAGAAAATATTAATTAAAAAGTGAAAGTTATACAAAAAATTTAGAAATAACAAGACTCCACAAAATTGGAACCATTATAAAAAGATTGCAAATAAAAGTAAAAATATGATAATTAAACAGAAAAAGAATCTTGAAGAAAAATTGGCTAATACGGTTAATGATAATAAAAAATCCTTTTATAACTATATTGGTTCATTAAAACAAAATAGCCCCATTATAGGACCTATACAAACACCAGATGGTATTTTTAACAGATGAAACAGAAACTGCAAATAATTTGAATAATTATTTCATTAATGTTTTCAAACCTAAGAGTATAGATAAATTACCTAATAAAATGGTGGAGACTTCTTTTATTCCTATATCTGAATATGAAGTACTAGAAGTGATAAATGTATTAAAGAATGGTGGTTCATCTGGCCCTGATGGTATTCCTCCAATATTTTTAATAAATCTGAAGGAATTATTGGCGGGTCCCTTAACATTATTATTTAATTTATCACTGAATACAGGTAAGACTGTCCCATCATGGAACAAAGTCACAGTTATTCCATTACACAAAGGTGGTAGTAAATGCCTTCAACAAAATTACTGACCTATAAGTTTAACTGATGTTATTTTCAAGCTTTTGGAAAGGATATTAAAAAACAGAATAACTAATCACTTGGATGAAATACATTTTGTAGATATTTACCAACATGGCTTTGTGAAGAATAGATCATGTCAAACTAATCTCATACATTTTCTTGAGCCAGTTAGTGAAGCTTTGGATGGAGGCTTATCAGTGGATATCATTTTTTTAGACTTCTCTAAGGTATTTGATTCTGTTTAACAATCACGGGATTTAAGAATGCATGGGATAGACATAAAGGAATTCTGGAGGTCAGGGGTAAGGGGCAACAGACTTCTAGGAAAACAAACTGAACTTACAAGCTCAAATGGGCAGACTGGGTGGGCCATAGGCCCTTATCTGCCGACACTGTCTATGTATCTATGTATCTATGTATCTATGTATCTATGTATCTATGTTTCTCATCTAATACTTATTTCTGAACTTGAGAAGTTAAATATTCACCCAGCTATAATTAACTGGATAGATGCATGGCTTTCTAATCGAACACAACAGGTTTCTGTGAAAGGCCATTTGTCAGCATGGGGTCCAGTGACCAGTGGTGTGCCTCAGGGTTCTGTGCTGGGTCCAACTCTTTTTAATATTTTGATTTCATCTATGAGTTCTTTAACTATTTCTTGTTGACTTGCCAAATTTGCTGCTGATTGCAAACTAGGAAGCATTATCAACAATGCAAATTCAGCTCTGGTTTTACAGAACAATCTATCTCACCTTGTCGATTGGTCCAAAAGGAAGGGACTTTTGTTTATTGAAACAAAGTGTAAGGTTATGCATTTGGGCAAAAATAATCCTTGCTTTTCATACACTATGAACAACATAGGCCTAGAGACCACTGAACATGAAAAAGATTTAGGAGTAACACTTTCCAATGACTTTACATTTAATATGTATACAATTAATGCTGTTAAAAAAGGGAATAGAATTTTGAATTGCATTCTAAGGAATATTAAAACTAGAGATTCTAAAGTTCTAATACCCTTGTATACTGGTCTTGTTAGACCTCATTTAGAATACTGTTCTTCAGTAACTGCTCCTTATTTAATTAAAAACAAGAAACTAATAGAAAATATTCAATGTAAAACTACAAAGAAAATATTTGGATTAAAAGAACTTGATTACAAAACTAGGCTGAAAAAATTGGGTTTATATTCTATGGATTATAGAAGACTTTGTGGAGACCTGTGCTTGACATATAAAGCTGCACAGAGTGATGCAATACTTGAAACAATAGGACTACAAAAAAATTTTCGACAGCAAATACTAGATCTCATTCACTAAAACTTAAAGGTACACAGAATAACACTTCCAAAAGAAACAACTGGTATACGCAAAGGATGATAAACATATGGAATAAACTCCCTGAAAATGTGGTAACTAGTACTTCTTTGACTTCATTTAAATTTAAATTGGATTATTGCATGGGTAATTCTAAATTTAAATTCCACCATTGATTAGGTGGCAAGTTCATAAAAGGTAGAAATACCTACTGAACTTGTATAATCCTATGAACCTATGAACATTTTCTGACTCCCTCCTTCTGCCAGCCCTGTGTGAGCCATTAATACCCACACCAGGCTTCTCTTCCCCCCTCTGCCATCACCTGCCCAAACCATTAGCCTGCTGCAAGCACCCATGCCCCTCCACATCATCTTCCCTCTGCCAATTCCCTCCCCATTTCCCTCAGTGTGCTGAAAGTAAAAGTGATCTGGCTGCCATTTTCTTTTGTTTCACTGCATTCAGATACCATTGTATACCACACTGACTTCCTCACTCTGCCAGCCCTGGGTGAACCCTTAAAGCAGCAGTTTTATGAAATGTTCACCCTTCCTTCTGCACTCTGGATGGGGTTACCAATGAGGATGTACTTTCCTTCAAGTACCTTGAGTTCTGGCTTGACAGCCACCTCGACTTTTCTGAACATGTGGATGCCATGCACAAAAAATTGCACCCCAAATTAAGAGTGCTGTACTGCCACTGTGGCTGCATCCATCTGCTGACCTGCAGTGCCATTGTTCAGAAAATGATCCTTCCCATATTTGTGTAACCCCTAGGTGGCACTATCCCACAGGCTACTACCCCTGCCTGCTTGGCTACTAACAGGTTAAGGGGCCTGAGTTCTGAAACGGGTGCCTCCACCCAAAGGTCAGGGTTGGTTTAGGTTATGCTAACCAGGCCACAGCCCTCTGGGACACTGTGACTCCCCCCCCTCATCTCCCACTAGTGGTCCACACAGTACACAAAAATAACCTTCCCAATACCCCAGATATGCAAACCACATACACTTATACTTAGCACTTACCCCACAGGACTGGTTCCTTCAGCTTGACTCTGGGGACCCCCTGTAAAATAAGGAGATGCAGTACAATAGCAACAATGCAATACTTTCAGCAGAAACTGACGCCACAGTCATGTAAATTGCAGAAACAAACAGATCTCATTTATTCAGGGGGCTATATCAAGGAAGGGGGAAAGTCAGGTTAATTAGCTTAAACACATTAATAATCACAGTACTGTCCATGCACTTAGAGTCCCACTCAGTCACATTCTCTGGGTACCCAGGATGGGAAAAGGGGCTAGCCAGGTCTGTTGCAGCTGGTTGGGGCCCAGTGATGGAAAAAGAACATGCACACACAATCGCAAAAATCACTGCAATTACCCGGGAGCACTACAGTAGCTAAAGTCCTGACAGGCCGAGCGCTTTCAGCAGAATCTTTGGTCTTCTACAGGGTAAACCTGGTCTCACATCAGCAGCAGCTTGCTTTTTCCTCACAGCTTCAGATTCAGTCCGATTAAATGTCTTCTGCACCTTCTCCGGGCAGAAATCAGGCTAGTAGGCCTTTAGACAGGCCTTCCACGGTTCTCCCGCGCGAACTACACCTCAAACGGCCGCTCAAACACTCAGCAGTGTTGCCTCCTCAGCATCCAACTTGAATCTGGCTTGCCAACAATCAGCTCTGAGGCTTTCACACAGATCCACAGAGTTTGGTTAGTCGGTTCAGTTGTCAGTCACAGCAGGGCTCTCTCTATAGGTGCAAAAAGGTGCCAACAGGCCAGAAACTACAATTCCCAGAGGCTCTCTTCACACAGCCCCATTTTAGCAGGCTCCACTCCAGAGTCCCAGTCCTGACTGGCCCATAGCCTGCTCCATCTTAGTGTCCCCCCAATCCAATTGGTCCAATTCAGCAGTCCGGGACCAAAATAGTGAAGCAGATCAGAAATAGTCCATGCTACAAGAAAGGCAGGTTAGACAAACAACATTTTTACTATTACTCTGCACTTTTTTCCCACAACTGGTTACAGCTTTTAGAAGGGCTCCCTCTGCACTTGTTGCACAGCAGAAACGGAGCACTTAGGCAGCAGCCCGGGCGGAACTCGGGCTCAAATACACACAGTCCACCCATACAAACTAATTATGTCTGCAAGCAGACAGCTCTTAAAGAGACAGTATGCAGAGGCTCTAAAAGCACTCACTATAATGCCGTTTAAAATGGCTGTGCCGCTGGATTCCACCCAGACTTGGAGTACTTAGGCAAGCTCCTGGAAGACTTCTGGGGAACCCCCATTTGCAGGTGGGTTACATTTGACTATGGTAATACACTGTAGTCTATAGCACTGCTCCAAAATCCACCCTTTCCAGACTGGACTCTCTGTTTGACTCCTTCTGTCATTTCTCTCTGGACTGCCCACCCTGCACCTCACCACTGCACTCTTTACACCTCCCTCTCCTTTCCCTCCCTTAAAGCCAGACACCTGGTCCACTACTCCTCTTTTATTGCCAAATATTGGCTTGTCTCCTTCCCTTCCTACCTCTCCTTTATCCTCTCCCAGCCTCCCCAACTCCTATACCCTTCACAACTCCCACTTCCCCTCCCTTGCTCTGCCCCCAGGACCTCCTGAACTGGCCAGGCTGTTTTCTCATACTGACTCCCTAAGCTCTGGAACTCCCTCCCCCTTCCCATCCACTCTGCCTCTTCCCCTCACTCTTAACCCTCCCTACAGCTTAACTTCACTTCCCCAACCTGTAACTGCAACTGACCTCTGCTATTTGTGTTCCACTGCCTTCCCCATCTCCCACTCCCCTCATCACCTACACTTAAATTAAGAAACTCTCTTTCTCCCCCCCAAACTATTCACTCTCCCTTCTACCTCACTCCCCTTCCTCTCTTTCCTACCCTGCTCCTCTTCCCCCTCCTGCTTCCTTTTCCTTCTCCTGCCCTTCCCCACCTGTACCTTCTCCAGTGCCGGCCAGAAAACCAGTCTTGAGCTGGGTGTTCGCCCAGTCATGTTTAACCCTTGTGGAGTTTTCATCCCAAAGGGAAAACAGTTTGCCTCTCCATCTCTACCATATTCCTTCTCCTCCTTCTCCTTTTCCTCCTACTCCTCCATACTTATTACATTCCACACTATTTCTCTACTCCCCTTCTTTCACCTCCTTTCACACTTCTACCCTTCATCAATGCAGGCCAGAAAACAAGATGTGGGCTGGGTTTTCATCCAGCCATGTCTGGCCCTTGTGAGGTCTGCATCCCAGAGGGAAAATTGTTTCCCTCTCCATCTCTATAATACTCCCCCTCCTCCTTTTCCTCCCCTTCTCCTTTTTTCTATTACATTCCACACTATTGTTCCCTCTTCCCCCACTGTTAGAATGGGATATGTTGCCCATATAATGTCTTGCAATTCATTATTTGTTTCCTTTACATTTATCTAGTCCACATACCTACATATTGTACATAGCTGTTTCAATGTTATTTAAATCACTGTATGAAGTTTTATATTTAAATCACTGCAAGAAGTTATATTTTGTGAAGCCTTTCTCTGTTGTAAAAATCAATTGTACCTACCCCTTGTCCTCATCTCTACAGGACACATCTGGAAACAGCACAGGGACATAATGTCACAAGACATTATGCTGCAGCAATATACTGTGCTGCCAGTACAGCGCAATATGCTGCCAGCGGCCTAAGTCTGTGTTTTGCGGGGGGCTCTGCCCCCGCACCCACCATTATTGGGGCCTGTGCCCCCTAATCACCCTCAACTAAAATAACCAACTCCGGGGGTGAGGTGGTGGTTAACACTTAAATTTGCACAAAGTGCGAAAATTAAAAAAATTCTGTGCATCTGGGACCCAGAATCAAAACCCGATCCACAGACACACTGCCTCCCTTGCTGCCTCTGGCTCATCCAATCGAACCATGGCAGCTGCTTGCTGGTTCCTCATCCCAGCAGGATTCTTATCCTGTACCTTGGAAGAGTGAGAGAGTACACTACCACGCATACATCCTTTCATGATTTTGCACCGTCTCACTGTTCCCAACCGGGCTATTCCTGTTGCGCGGTATTGACATGCGCTGTAAAGTGTACGACTTAGCGACCCGGTAGATCTGGAAATGGTTCCATATAATAATCGCGACTTTAAAATCTCGAATAGCATTATAGTGCCCGAATAATAACGAGTGCCAGTTGAGCGACCAAACATTTTAGCACTGCCCAATTTTGCCGCCTCTTAAAAATAGCGATCAGCGGGGCCCCTGCACACCAGCAGCCAGTGACATCCTCTGGGATCTGCAGCAGCAGGAGTGAACTTTATGAAACCAGGGTAATGGAAGGAAGATTTTGTGAGATCAGTGGAAAGAGTCTATGGCAGTGGGAGGTAAGCAGGAAGTGCGAGCAGTCTAGTTGCTGGCAGGCATAAGACAGACTCTATGGAAGTTACCGAACTGGGTGGGTACTTTAAGGCAGACGTTTTGGTGGGAGTCAAGCCTAGTCCCTTTCATGGCTGCTGTAATGTACAGTGGCCAGAAGCACTTGAACTCAGCTCAGCTAGGTAATACAGATAGAGAGACGATAGAGTGAACTTTATGAAGGAATTATGCTGCAACAGAGATAAGGGGTGCACTAACATGTAACAGCTGCACAGGAACAAGTTCATAGCTAGAGTCACACCAGCAGCCAATTGCAGGTAGGTGCTATTTTATATCGCTCGCTATTTTGGAGCACATGTTGGCACGTTGGGGTGCTATTTTGGATAAAGCGTGATTATCTGACGGTCGCCGATTAAATAATCGCTATTACTGCATCGCGATTTTGTAGTCGCTGAAATGCGGTTGTGATTTTCATGGGTTACCCTGGAAATGAGCTGTTTTAGCTCAGTATGCCTTTCCTAGTAAAACTTTTCAAATAAATAAATAAATAACATACTGGATCAGAAATGGTTTGCTGCTGCCGGCTTGGGAGGCTGTATTGAGACAGCAATAGTATCTCACTTCTGTCCACCCTACTCTGCCATCCAATCTACCTCACCCTGTCTGTCTGTCTGTCTGCCTGTGTTTCTCTCTAATTTTTTTGTCTACCTATCCATGTGTCTGTTGTGTCTGTCAGCAGCCAGGGTAATAGTAACAAAATAAATAAAAAGGAACAGCAGAGTGCCTAGTTCATACAAGAAATCACTGAAACACCATACACTGAAAAGAACAGATGTACAGTGGAATCCCACCAGGATGAAACCCACGTTTAAAGCACTCTGTAGTATGCTGCAGCAGGCCTACTGAATAAAGCAATGTAATTCCAATGGTAATCAGTCCCTTTTGTCATGCAGGAAACTGTGGCATTCACTTCATCCTGGCTGTGTCACATTTTCCTCAATGACAAAATGGACTAATTGCCATTGAAATTCCATTGCTTTATTCAGCCGGTCTGCTGCAGCATTCTGCAGAGTGCTGCAAAACGCTGCAGAACTGGGTTTCATCCTGGGGCCGCCACTGTATACTATTCTTCACCATGAATGTGTCTCCAAAGTAATGTATGTGTGTTTTCCTTCCAGTTACTGGCAGCATGTGGTTTTTGGTAGACAGATCATATCATTTCTACCATATGCAGTGTGCAGTGTACTTGTTTGTTAAACAATGCTTCACAAATGTCACACCAGCAATTCTTCATTAATATTGATTTAGCATACTCAGAAAATAGAACTGTGGTTTATACCCAGAAAGCTTGCATTATTTTTCTGCTTTCATGATAGCGGAATACATGTGTCTCTGATAGCAAGGGGATTCAAAGCTTCCTCTTGTTCTAATGTTACTGACCACTGGGCGTCATTTCACCTTCCCACTAAATCCTGGTGCTGTGAACCCGCTTTGCTACTGTAGTGATTACTATATCATCTTTATCAAGGAGGAGCCTCACATCCCTTCACAGCTTTGACAGGGCTCCTCCTGGGGCTGCTAGACAAGCACCCTAAATAGCTCAGATAAAACACTGAGCAAGGCAGATTGTGTCGCTCAAAATGTAACTTTCTTATATGTTCTTCCAGAAGCCCTTCCATGACATTTAAAAATAATAAATGTTATTTCTATATCGCCTTTCAAAAACCAAAGCACTTTACAGAGTTTAAAACACATCAGACATTTCAAATATTAAAATATATAAAACAACTGATACAATTAGACAAATGAAGTCAATCACCAAAAGCTTGACGACATAAATATGTATTTAATGGCAAAGTATAGGAGTAGGACTTCATAGCCATCCTATGTCTTTTTACCCCTGTACCCTGGCACACATTCCCATTTGCCTGTATACATCCTTTATATGGGTACTGAGTGCACTGTATGTGCTATCATTCCCACTGATGTTGTTGGTATTAATAATATTAATAATAACTCAACATTGCTACAGTGTCTGTCTCAGATCACGTATCAAAAGAAGGGGGGTTGAGTAGGAGAGCTGGTAGCTGAGGGAGGTTCTGCTTTTGGATTGTGTTTATATCTGGTTATTGTAAGAATTTCTGCACCGTAACACTGTGTGCACTTTATGCCTGTCTTGTAGGTAAATAGCTGAGTTGGGTATTGGATTTTAACTGAACCGAATTGGAAATAAACTTTGCAGATGTTCAAAGGAGCAGTTATTGAATGTTTATACTAATGTAGCAAATGGAGTGCCTATGTGTAGCTATCATGTAGTTGGGAATGCTAATTTTGACATTTCTGTGGCTAGTAAACTGAATAAGAAATGTTAGATCTGGCCAGTTTCCATCTGCAGAAGCATACCATAATGGTGGGGGTGGTCTGAAGACAGGGAGGAGATTGGGGAACGAATGGCTGGGATAGGGAAGGACATTTACTAAAAGAAAAAAGTAGGGCTGAGCAGGACAATGTTTGGGGCCCCAGACAAAACATTCAGAGCCCAAGCCCTGGATGCCCTGTCCTAGCAACACCCCTGGTCCTTACAGTGACAGTGTCCTAGGATGCCTGTAATTTATATTAACAACTGATATTTTTTTATAACCTGTAACTCACAAAGTGCTGATATTTTATTACTAATCTATAAAACAGGGTAGTGTGAAGTCAACCCCCCACGGTAGATTTGCTAGATGTGGGAGGAAACGTTTCACGATTACTATTTTGTTACTGGGGTCCATCAGCTGTTATCACGAGGTTATTACTGTATACTAACACCACATGAAGTCTAACTTTATATATCTGTACCAAACATCATTCAAATTGACAACATTTAATAACACAGTGCCTTGATGGTACTGCTTTTAAAGTAAAATCAAAGCAGCTCATTTGCAGCAGAACCGGGAATAAATGGAAATATTACAGTCGAACAGCAACATTTCAGACTACACTGCTTGTTTTGTTTTTCCTGGTTGCAGCTCAGGGGCATGTACACTCTGATACACAGTGTACACTCCCATAAGCACCATGGGAGTAAAGACTGCATTACCAGCATGTCAGTCGTGTATTTTTTCATGCGAATAAATACAAAAAAAATGGATATCTCTTAAGTGCTGCCTCCCAACAACAAAACACGTGCACAAACTGAAATACTAAATCCAGGACTGCATCACATCAGATCACTTCATTCTTTTGTTAGGTTCGTTGCCCTGCTGCTGTAATACTCACGCCAGTCTTCCCTCCCCCTGCCATCACCCAGTCAATTTAGTAGCAAGCTACAAGCACACATGCCCCTCTATACCAACCTCCCTCAACCTTTCCATCCCTTTCTCCTTCCTTCGGGGTACCTGAATTCGTTTCCAAAACTTAAAAGCGATGTTGTCTTTGTTAACATTCTGTGTATGCTTTACATGCAGTTATATAAGCATCCTGGTTGTCTAATATTTACTATGGCTCACATAAGGATTTTGTAGAGCTATAGCTTCACAGGCTAAACATTGTTCAGTGGGTCCTTAACTGCAGGGTTCAAATCCCCTCACTAATAATTATTTATATTTTAAAATTCCCTCACCTCTGCCATATTCTCCTAATTCTTTTAGCCCACTGCATCATCTTTCCTTTTCCACTTCCCTTTCTGTTTTCCTCAGTGTGCAAAAATTAAAAGAGATCTAGCTGCCCTTTTTATGTTTGCTTGCATGCATGTGCAAGAAACATAGTGCCACCATACAAGTTTTTGTAGGTGTGCCTCCCCCACTTCCAATGCCCTGCTCCCTTTTGCAGGTGCAGCCACAACACGACAATGAATGTCCGAGCTGTTTATGACAGCCATTCAGATGCAGTGGTGTACAGTTCAAAGCGAGAAACCACTGTAATCAGTGGTTGTAACATATAGGCAATTGGCATACTGCCGTCGGCAGGTAATTTACATACTGCTGTCAGTAGTATGCAAAGTGCCTACACTCAGCACTGCATCCTGAACACAGCTGTCATAGACAGCTCCCTTGTTTTCAAGTTCCCCCTCCCCAAACACTCAAGTAGCACGCTGGGAGCCCACCCCAGTGTGCTCTTGCCTCCGTCCACTGCACACAGTATGGCTGACTGGGGTGCCCAACTCTCGTCGCGCTTGCTGCCTCCAGCCTTTAGGTGCCATGCTGGGAGCCCACCCCAGCATGGCAAAAGTCAGAATGGTGACGGGGGTGCCCAATCCTCCATCGGCTCCACTGGACCCCCCCCTAAAAAAACAAACAGATTTCCAGTTGCCACGCTGGGAGTCCACCCCAACATGGCAAACGTCTGTATGGCCGACAGGGGTGCCCAATCCCTCATTGGCTCCACTGACCCCCCCCCAAGAAAACCTTTCAGTTGCCATGCTGGAAGCCCACCCCAGCATGGCACAAGTCCTGTGTCTTCATCCTAAAAAGAAAAAAAAAACACCTGAAAACAAAAAATGGTCTCTCGTTGATTGTCTTGCCCCCCTCACCCCAACCCGTGCTCCCCCTCTCTGCATCCACCTCTCCACACACCCCTGACCCCATACTTACTTCCGGAGTCTGGCACGATGATCTTCGGTGGACCGGGAACATGTCTGCACTCTTCAAAGCCGACCGTGAACTGAAGAAATGCTGGTAAGCTGTATAGTAGCATAAATGGTTTGTTTTTCAACTTTGGTGCACATCTCGGCCATTTTGGGGAATGTTTTCACCAAATTTTCAACATGGGGTTCTTGGGCCCCACCTCATGAACTCAGTCACTGTCATTTTGTTATTCAGTCCCAAAAGGTGATTTCGTGGTCACTGCGCGGAACCACCTTTCGGGACAAATGCAACGACAGTGTCACATTCATGGTGGGCCCAAAACCTATGTTAAACATTTGGTGAAAAAATTCCCCAAAATGACTGTTTTAAAAGAGTGTTGCGCAGTTCCTACACACGCTCGTAACTTCGCACATTTTTACTATTTCCACTCCAGATTTTCAACATTGCCAATTTATGACACCTCCTTTTGAGCAGTACAGCTGTCATTTTTCACATCTTGCCCAAAATGTGTTTTCATGCATGTAGCGCCCAATGGCGCCGTCGGTCTGTGAAATCAATGTTAGGGACAGATTAAAAAAATCACAGTGATGCTGTTCATGAGCAGACATCCTAAAATGGCTATGTTGAAAATTTGGTGACAGAAGTCCATAAAATGACTGTGTTACGAGTGTGCATTGTGCAGTTTCCATGCTCCCTTGTAAGTTTACGAATTTGTACCATTTTCAGTCCAGATTTTCAGCACTGGCATTTTTCCACACCTCCTTATGAACAGTACAGCTGTCATTTTTCACATCCTGGCCGAAATGTGTTTTAGCACTTCCAGCGCAGAAATGCGTGATCGCTGTGGGAAATCAGTGTTCGAGACAGATTAAGAAAATCACAGTGACACTGTTCATGGTCGGAGGTCCCAAAATGCCTGCATTGACAATCTACTGTAAAATATCCCCAAACTAATTACATTATGGGTGTGCATTGCATAGTTACTATGCACGCTCGTAACTTCACTTTTTTTTTATATTTTCAGTCCATATTTTCAACATTGCCATTTTTTACACCTCCCCATGAACAGTACAGCTATCATTTTTCACATCCTGTTCGAAATGTGTTTTTGCACCTGTGGTGCCAAATGGTGTAGTCACTGTGCAAAATCAGCTTTCGGCTAACAAACTGATATTGCCACTATTCATGAGGTGGGGTTCACAAAAAACCCATGTTGAAAATTTGGAGTGAAAATACCAACAAACACCTGGGGTGTTAGGGTTTCCGACCATAATGCCCCACCCTGTAGAGACTGACAGGCATCAGGGGTGTGACTTGGGATTGCCACCTCTAATGTTTATGCCATTCCACCCCCACCCACACCCTGCAGCCAGTGACAGGCATCGAAGTGTACCTTGGACTTTTCCCCCCAAAGTTCGCCCCATTCTCCTATACAGTACCCATCTCACCGTAGATCCTTATGGAGTAGGGTGAGCATAAGGCCCAAAGACCCCAAGGCACACCGTGACACTTGTCGGAGTCTGCAGGGTAGGGTGTGGTGAAATGACATGGCTGTTATGCTTGACGACCCAAAGGCACACCCCAATGCCTGTCAGTCTCTGCAGGGTGGTGGTGGGGTCAGCATCAATTCAATACCTCACTGCCATTCCTATTATGCATCTCTACAACTCCTATACTACCAATGCCAATGCCAGCAAGCAAACATTCGGCATTGACAAATGATTGTTTTGTTTGTTTCACTGCAGCCAGACAGAGTGTTGTGCCATGCTTTCCAGACTCTCTCCCTCTGCCAGCCCTGCATGAGCCCTTTACGCATGCCAGGGTTCCCTCCCTCTGCAGTCACTCCCCCGAGTCATCAGCCCACTGCAAGCACATATTCCACTCCACATTACCCTCCCCTTTGTCATTTCCCTCCCATTTCTCTCAGTGTGCCTAAAGTAAAAGTGGTCTCATTGCCATTTTTTTTTCACTGCAGCCAGATAAAGTGTAATGCCACGCTTTCTGACTCCCTCCCTCTGCCAGCTCTGTGTGAGGTCTTAATACCAAAACAGGTTTCTCACCCATGATTCACTAGCCTCATATGAGGACACTTGCCCCTCCACATCATCCTAAGTCAGCCATTTCCTTCCCCATCTGCCTCGGTGTGTGGCAAGTGAAAGTGATCTGGCTGCCTATTTCATTTTTGTTTGTTTGTTTCAGTGCAATCGGATACCATTGAATGCCATGCTTTCTGACTCCCTCCCTCTGTGAGCCCTATACTCATGCCAGATTTCCCTACCTCTGCTATCACCCACACGATTCACCAGCCCACTGCAAACACACAATCCTCTCTACATCATCCTCCCCCTTTTATTTCCCTCTGTTTACCTCAGTGTGCTGAAAGTAAAAGTTACCAGGCTGCCTTTTTTTCACCACAACCAGATACCATTGAGTGCCATGCTTTCTGACTCCTTCCCTCTACCAGCCCTGTGTGAGCCCTTTTTTATTAAATGCTTTATGCTTCCCTCTGGATTGGCCCAGATCGGCCTGATCTCTGCCCGCAGCCCCATCACCTATTCTCCAGGACTTAACTTCCTTCTTGTTCCTCCCTAGCTTACCTCCTAACATAGGGCCCTTGGGGGGGAACCACCTTTCTCCCATTGGAACCTGAGGCATGGTGTACAGGGAGTGCCACGGAGTAACGGTGCAAGACCTATGGGGCAAGGTGAGCGGCATAAGGCATGGCTCTGCTTTTCCCTTTTTCATTTCAGAAGGCGTGGTGTTCAATGTCATCAATGGCAAGAACACTGACATCTCCCCCCTCCCCCCAAACGAGCTCTGGCTGTCAGTTCCCTGGCTTTCCCAAGGGGTCCATCAAGCATCGACAGCAGTCCCCCTCCAAGGAGGAAAGCGGTCTCTAGGATGCTTAATCCTCCTCCCCCTAGCCAGCCCTCCAACGCCTGGGCTCATTCCCGAACCTGGCTCACTGGCATTGCAAGCGGTAGTGCTACTGCTGCACCAGTGGACTGGCCCCTGTGTGAGCCTTTTACTCATGACAGGTTTCCCTCCTTCGGCCATCACCCACCTGATTTACTAGCCCATTGCAAGCCCACATACCCCTCTACATCATGCCTGCTCTGCCATTTCCTTCCCCATTTCCCTCATTTTCAGACTCCCTCCCATTCTCTGGGTATCTGAACTCATTTGTGAAACCTAAAAGCATTAGTGCCTTGTTTAACACTCTCTGTATGCTACTCATTTAATTAGATAAATGCTCTGGTTGTCTAATATTTAATATTTTTTGCATAGAAATTGTGTAGAACTATGGCTCCACAGGCTAAACATTTTCAGCAGATCCTTAGCTGCGGGGTTTGAATCCCTTCACTGATTATTACAGTATTTATATTTTAAAATTCCTTCCCCTTTGCCATCAACTGCCCAGTTCATCTGGCTCACTGCCCCATCCTCCCTCTGCCATTTTTCTTCCCTATTCCCTCAGTGTCCACAAATTAAAAGTGATCTGGCTGCTGTTTTTATGTTCACCCTTCCGCTTGTGCAAGGGTGAACATACTGTTGTGATACAGGATTTCAGAGGTGAGTCACTTTGATTTCAATGCAGCTCAAGCTGCAGTGGGCTTGACCGTGACAGCCCCAAAAATCAGTGAGGCTGATCATGACACTGCTTTGCTGGTTGATGGACGGAAAGTTTGTGTAGTTGCAAAGAGGTAACCACACCTGTTAGACAGTGGCTGCCTTCCTTCATGAAAGATGCCACCCATTAATCTACTGAGCTGTGTTTCTGTAGATCATAGGAGATTCAAGAACCCCACCACCACCAAACTAACAGTACCACCATCCCCCCTCACTTAAACTAGTTCTCAAGTTGATAAGTTTTTCTGAAGAAAAAAATGTCAGGATGGGAGGAGGTGGACAAGCCACCAGGCAAGATACACAATGCTTTGCATCAAGAAAGCCTCATCACAGTAAATATACATGCTGGTCCACTTTCCATCCCCAACCTACCATTTTCCCCATCAGTGAAATGGATTGGAGTTCTTCAAGGAAGCCATAGTATAAGTATAAAAAAGAAATCAATCCAAGTCCTGTATTGCTCTCACAAGCCTCTCATAAAGGCTAATTGAAAGCTGTAAAAATCCCAAGTTGTTTCTCAGACACCTTACATATTGATCCATCTGAAAGGGTAAACCAGGCCAGGCCTGCAAAGACTGCACCAAGACTCCTGTGTCTACCACTCCTTCCACACCACAATCCTGTAATCCCATGTTAGAGCATGCAGGTGGTCCAAACTATTCTGAAGGAGGAACAGTGCTTGGCTCAACTTCAGGGTATGAGCATTCCACCTGTCATTTGACCTTCCAACCCCCTACTCCCTCTCGAAGAATCTCCAACTACTAACAACAGCCAGCTAATAACAAGAGAACAACTACTACAATATAAAGAAAAGACTACCACCACCAGAATACCCTTGGTTGTCACATACAACCCTGATCTGGAGCCCCTATGTAAAATTATTTAAGATCCCTAACCAATATTCAGTGAGGATGACACTTTGAAATGTATCTTCCAAGAACTACCTCTACTGTCTTTCAAACAACCACATAGCTTATCTAACCTGATTGTCAGCAGCAAACTTATACCTGACCAAAACAACAGAACACTAGGTGGCATGAGACCCTGCAATTGTTCTAGATGTAAGACATGTGAGCACATTTCCACTTCAAATTTTTTCAACACTGCCCAAAACAAGCACTTCAGTATACAGGTGAATTATATATGTGCCTCTCGGAACATTGTTTATTACGTTCAATGCAAGAAATGTCCATAAACAGGTTATGTGGGGGAGACTGGACAACTTCTTCTAACCTGAATGAACTCATATAGACATGATATTAAGATGAAGAAGACTGAAAACCAGAGGGACACCATTTCTCTCAATTTGATCACTCCATCTCTGACTTCTCTGTCCTGGTTCTCAAAGGACATTTCAGAAATATGCAACAGAGATGAGCATTTGAGGTCAAACTTATTTTCCTTCTGAATATGGTGCAGAATGGCATGAATGCAGATACTAGTTTCATATTCATTACACTATTTAAAGTGGTATCTTGTTTCAGGTACAACACATGGGCAGATATTTGTTTTACATGTTCCTAAAATGCTTGTATAATAGATGGTTCTCTTTAACCTAAATAACTGCATATTTCTGGAGTCAAAACTGGCACTGGCCCATTAACCAAATGCTGGTAGATTTTGTATTGGGCTAGTAAGATTTTCCTTCAAGTAGCCCTGTGGGCTTATACTGGAAAAGGTAACATTTCATGAAGCACACCAGCTGGGCCAGTGCAAAAGTCTGTGGGGCTAGTGGATTTTCCCAGTCAATTAGCCCTGCTGGCTAGTGGCTGAAAAATTTAATTTCAACCCCTGTATTTAAAGGTTTGTTTTTAACTAGTGGGTGGTGATTACAAGGGCTTTAGACTCACATGTAGAATTACTAATGTAAGTACTTGGCAAATACACACATGCATACACACACACACACACACACACACTTTAGTTTCTATTTGTTAAGACTTTTAAGTTACATCAGAACATTTATAAACCTCCTTCTAGATAACATTCTTTCTGTGACATTTAACCTACATAGAACTATATTTTAAAAGGATGTTTTCTCATCTCTGGTTCTGTTTCTTATCTAACTACTTCATTAACCTGTCACATTCATGTGTAAAATGTGTAAGCTCCGGTATTTTAAAGTGAGCTCTTTTTAGGAAACTTGCCATTTTCTTTCTGAAGAAGGACCTTATAGGTTTAAAAGTTTAAAGATTTTCTGTAAATCTCTGTTGGTCTAATAGGGGAACATTGTTTAACCAGGAGTAGCACACTAAACCGAAGCTTGTTTCCAGATTTGATCTGGGAGCACAAGGAAGTTAAGTGACTTGCTCAGGATCACACAGTATGCACCTAGGTGACTGAGATTCAAACCCAAGTCTCCAGATCTGCAGCTCAGAGCCTTAACCCACTGTGCTATACTGCCTCCTTAAACAGTATCAAATCACCTATTTTGTGCATCTCAGAGAATAACCAGTAATGGAACGTTTCTAATGCAGAGTTTTAAACTTTTGTCAAAATGATGTGCTTACCATGCTAACAGAGGGAGAGGAAAAAAAAACACAGGTAGGAGACCGAATGCATCCGCATTATAATACAGCTTCTAACAATAAGATTTGTTCACCCATTCATATCTGTGGAATCCTGACACCAAGTATCCTGCACTGGCAAGCAAACACTTCAGAAATTCTGACACATAGCTTAGGGCACTTGAAAGAAAATATCTTAAAGCAGTGAGCAGTATTCATATGTATAAATCCCACAGTATGACTTTTGGTAAAACAAGGAACTATTCCACACATGGTACAATTGAGATGTGTGGCTGCTGGGGCATTTTCTAACTTGACCGTGCTATGCATCAGAATCCCTCTTGCTTTCTAGAAGTTCTTTGGAGGGATGGATTATATTGTGAGAAACAGAGATTTTAAATTTGTGGAAGGTCATTGTGAAACCTGCCTATGCACCCACACCTCTGAGCCAGTGATCATTGCTAGTAGCACCACCAACTGCCAAGTCATGTAGCTGAACTTGCCTATTGCTTTGGCCTTGACCCATTCTATGAGTGTGCCCGTAAAGGACATGGGATGGATATTTGACAGAAGAAAGATGCAGGCTCTATGTATGTCACTATCCCTGTGTCTCCTGTTTTCTCTTTCTCTTCTGCATGCAGTGGCACGGTATGCAAAAGATAAAAAAAAAACAAAAAAACAGTGCTGGACAAGAAACACGTCTGGTTACAAAAGACTACCAATAAACCCAGGAAAAGTTTTCCAGTAAAAAATGTGTGCCATTACTTTCTGTTGCAACATCTGGTGGGATAAAAAAAAAAAAAGAAACAACAATATAAACAAAAAAACACTAAGATGGCATAATATGAAAGCTGGCAAGAAACTAAAAACGTACCTTGCCTTGAATGAAAAAGGGGGAGATAATTGAAAAGCTGAGCCAGCAGTGGATAAAAAGGATTCTGAAATGTACTTTTGTAGGAAGCCAAACTGGTGCATTCACAGTTACTTGTGCAGATTTTATATCGCACCCCAAAACACAACCTTAGTTTGATTATAGAAAACTGACGGTTGTATTGTTAAACAGCGCTGCAGTGCACAGACTTTCTTTCTGAGGACCATCCCTGTTGTTTTTTTTTACCTGTTTCTCATGCCAAACCATGCTCATCCACTAAGGCCGCAAGATTTGAACGCCTGCCCCCACTCCCATTCCATACTGGTGGAGCAGGGCCAGAAGCAGAAACGAAAGCTGCAGACCAAGCTTGCCGCACTGGATTGCAGCCTTGAACCACCTCACTGGCTCATCTGCAAAGCGTTGCTCCACAGGTACGTTCAGCGCCAAAACCGCCTCTCGGCCAACAAATAATTTTGAACTTATGACACCTGATCGCTGATTGGTCTAGGCTTCCAGTGACTCTCTTTGGATTGGCTGGCGCTTGTCTTTCAGCTCCCCACCTAAATTTCTATAGCCATATTATAATTCCTCTTTGACTACCTTTACTCCTCTGCCTAGCCATCTGTGTGATAATTACACTCACTTGTGTAAACATGGCTCTTCATTACATGTTCGAGATGATCCTATTACTTCTACTCCTACTTTGCCTTAACTGGGTTGTTATAACTTTCCCAGGATCCTATCCTTTGAGTTCTTCGATTGCCCTACATGCTGATTTCAGTTTCTCTAACCTATTTACTGTATCTCAACCTATGCTTGCTTTTAAGCACCTCCTATTCTCCAAGGGCTGTACCTTTTATGTGGTGACCACACTTCAAAAAATCGCCTGCTGAGTCAAGCAGTTCCTTTACTGTTTGGCTATTGAAAATTATGGTTCCTCGTCATCTTAGCTCTCCTTCTTGCAGGTGATGTTGAAATGAACCCCGGTCCACATGCCCTCTTCTCCCTGGCCGACATCTCCGTAATTTCTAGCAAAGGGCTTTTCATTGCCCATATGAACATCAAAAGTCTCTCCTGAAATTTCAATGATCTTGAGGCTTGGGTGGGTGTCTACAAGCCTGATGTACTCTGTTTGCCTGAAACGTGGCTAAAGCCAACTATCCCTGACTCTGTATGCTCCCCGACTAACTACTCCCTTATCCATAGGGATAGGCTCTCCTCAAATCATGGTGGAGGGGTTGCCATGTTCCATAAAGATCATCTGAACATTACGGACACCCTGTTCTCAACATCCTCCACCTGTGAGTCCCTTCATGCTACTCTCACCCTGGGAGCCAAGAAACTCCACATTGTCTGCGCCTACAATCCCCCAAATGGGGGCACTGAGATTTGCAGGACTTATTTGATCAGACCTCTTTCCACTCCAAACATAATGAGGTCATTATATTGGTGACCATAACCAAAACTGGCTAGGGACTGCCCATAGCATGCTGCTTTCTCTGGCACAAACTTATAACCTTATAACTCCACCAGCTGTTAACAGAGAATACAAGAGTTACTCCTTCACTAAAATCCTCTTCCCTTATTGACTGGGTACTGGTAAACCGTCTGGATCATGTACACCAAGCAGGCATCTTGGCAGATTTGCTTTCTGATCATTCCCGTCTTCTGCATCTGGAGTACTGAGGCTGCTCCATCCCCTCCACTGCACTATGGCATCTTTTCAAATTTCACCAACCTGGATATTGAGGCTTTTTGTCATGATGTCTCAAGGATAAACTGGTCTGGTATTTACCTTTCCCATAATGTTGAGTCTGCACTAAATATCTTCGTTAATGAATTCCTGGCCATCCAGAACAAGCATGCCCCCAAGATGACACGGAGGGTGAGGGGTAAACAAATGAGATGGCTTCACAAAGACTTGTTGAAAATGTACACTCTAGGGACAAATGCTGGAAAAAGTACAAAGCCTTAGGGCTACAATCTGACTATGCTACCTACAGAACCCTACGTAACTTCTGTAAAAAACAGGCCAGAACAACTAAGAGTGCCTATTGTAAAGAATTGCTGCTAGGCTCTGCCGGGTACCCCAGAAAATTCTGGGCCCATGTCAAGACCTTTCTCAGTGTGTCCCAGTCAACTAGCACCAGTGACATGTTATTAAATGGAGTACATTGCAGTGACTCCAACACCAATGCTAATTCCTTCAGTCAAATATTCTCAGGCCTGTCTCAGTATACCTCTGCCTTCCCATCTCCCCAGGCAGCCTCTCTGCTTGCAGCATCAGCACAGTCCACTACCTCAGCTATCCTTCCCAACAAATGTCTAAAAATCCCCTGTTCTACTTCAAGGCGATCTTAAGGACTGAGGTCTTAAAACTATTACGGATTGTCTCTGACAACACTAGCTCTGGATCAGATACACTTGAGCCTCGGCTCCTGAAACTAGCAGCACCATATATAGCCTTCCCTTTGTCTAGAATTTTCACCTTGTCTCTCTCTAATAGCCAAGTTCCTGACCTCTGGAGGATTGCTCGTGTAAGGCCAGTCCTTAAAAAAGGTGACACCAAGGAGATTACTAATTATAGGCCTATAGCCATCTTCTCGGTCCCAAGTAAAATTCTGGAAAAACTTGATGCAAATCGAACCATTGACTACCTCACAAAGTACAGCCTTCTCTGTGACACACAACATAGCTTCTGTAAAGGTCACAGTACCTCTACAGCACTTCTCAAATTCAGTACCGATGTGCTTACCAATATGGACGCTGGCCAGCTGACAGGGGCAGTTTTTATAGACCTTACAAAGGCCTTTGATCTTGTTGACCACCCCCTGCTCCTCTCCACTCTTTGCAATCTCAGCTTTTCACCCCCAGTTGTCGTCTGGTATGGAAGCTATCTATCAAATAGAACTCAAATTGTGAAATTCAACTCCTCTTTATCTGATGGTGCTACCATCAATAGTGGGGTTCCCCAGGGCTTTATTCTGAGACCTCTTCTTTTCTCACTTTTTATCAATAACATAGATAAAGTTTTTCTTTCACGCTCATCTATTCTCTATGCAGATGATCTTGTACTCCATTCAAGCTCTGATAAGGTCACCAGCATAAATGCATCCCTTTCTTCAGATTTCACAAATGTCCAAAATTAGCTTTCTGCACATAAGATTGTACTTAATACTAAGAAAACCCAAGCAATGTTACTTGGATCTGCCCCTAAACTTAGGACATTTCAAACTCCCCTACTGGTGCAAGCCTGCGGTAGCACACAAATGGAATGTGTTACATCTTTTAAGTACCTGGGAATTTTTCTGGACCAATCCCTGGACTTCAGTCTGCATATACAATCTGCCTGCAAGGCAGTGAATGCTAAACTGAGGGTTGCTTACAAGTCCAGTTTCATGCTGATTCCCTCAGCTAAACTTGCTATTGCCAGAGGCATATTACTCCCTGCCCTCACCTATGGCATGCCGACATTTTCCGCCACACACAAAACCATCCTTCATAAGTGGGATGTCACTTATAATAATATCATCTGTCAATATGCCTCCTTATCACTATGGCTTAAGCACGACTGCCAACTGTACAGGGACATGGGTTGGTTTTCCCCCTCAGCTTGCTGTCAATACTCTCTTGGCTCCCTGATTGACTCTGTACTCAGAAACCAGACCACTGCAGTGCTCACAACATTGCTGGTACCTCAGACCTCCTCCTATAGACTGTGAATGGTAGATAAATCCCTGCTGAATGTACCTAGATGTAAAATATCAAAAGGCTCTGTTGCCTTCAATCACTCTGCTCCTAAGCTTTGGAACTCTCTCTCCCCCAAGCATTTCGAATATCTGGATCCCATGACAACTTCAACAAGGAGCTGTGCCTACATCTATCCCTTGCTGATCTCTGCACTTGTTTTAATCCTCCCTAATCCACTCACCCGCCCAATGCTGCCTG
Source organism: Neoceratodus forsteri (assembly GCA_016271365.2). NCBI lineage: Eukaryota > Metazoa > Chordata > Ceratodontiformes > Ceratodontidae > Neoceratodus > Neoceratodus forsteri. The sequence goes on from CM028133.1 coordinate 786,704,694, forward strand.
ACCTAACTTTAACCTCCCTACCTCATAGCACTCCTTGCCCTTACTGTCTCCTTGAGAGCTAATCTACCCCAACTCCCTCCTCCCTCCACACACCTGAGTCTTGTTTTAGAGGCTGTGATAATGCATCCTGCCCAGTCAGGAATTTGCCCTTGTCTTGTTTCGCTGCCTATTTGAATCTTCATTGTTGTGACTAATTTGAAAAATATTTCTTTGCTGCTATGTTGTGGTATCTCTTCCTAGACTGTGTAGGTTTTCTCTGCCTAAAAATTCTATGTGAATTGCATTGATTGTTATTGTCCTGGCTGCATGTATTCATTACTACTGACTGTTTTGACCTATGCTATTGTAATTTTATTGCACTCATGCTATGTACCTGTCTTTGATTGTTGTACTCTCCTGGGTCATGCCTGAAAATATTCATTTCATGGCTAGTGCACCTACCTGGTTAACAAAAACGAAATAAATAAAATAAATGTAGCACAATACTGATGTCTTTGTTGCTCCCTTTGAAAATGACAGAAACACTTTGCGTGTATGATACATAAACCATACTGCTTTTGATAGAAAAAAGTAAGTAAAATAAAAAAGTTATGAACTAAAGGAAAAACCTAATTGAAATGAATGATCTCACACTTCTCATTCATTTCAGTGTGTTTTTTTCCCTTAGTTAACCTTTTTCTTATTTAATATTTTTAGCTAATTGTTTGTCTTTTTTAGTCCACCTCTGATGAACTCCATGCATGCCAATATTCCAATATTTGATGACATACATGGATATCAGTAATAAAAGTTATGGGTCTCCACTAGGATGCTCCCCCCACCAAGTGACGGCTCGGTGGCTACCCACCTATATGCTTATAAGTGAATGAACACTTGTCAAACCCCACTGAAAAGGAAATGTTGCATCTAAAATGATCTGTCCTAGAAAAAATACATTATAAAAGCAGGACCACACTAAAAACAAGATATGTTATCTCATCAAGACTGTTCTGGGTAAATGCAGTATAAAACTGTGTAAAATCAGGGCCCCATTGCAAATGACATAATACATCTCATCTGGTCTATCTGAGGTTAATATAAATACAGTATGACAGCAATGAAAGGGCAAACATTCAGCATTGACAAATGCTTGTTTAATACTGTCCTTAACCTTACCAGTATGGTCAAGGAGCAGGAAGGGTTTTAAATGCTTCATCATATTTTTTTGGAAGGAAATAGGACTCTGAATGCTTACTACTCTGCAAGGAAATCTGAGTTTACAGATTAACTTTCTGGAGGTTACCATAATGCTGCAACTTTTTCCAGTGGCAGATTATATAAGGGCAACTGTTGCTGTGGGTGTAGGTAAATATGGCAGAGAAACATTCGGTACAAGAAAGTTTGGCACAGGAAAACTAAAAAGCCAGACATTTGGTCCACACTGCCATGGAGCACCACTCCAGTGAATTTCAGGTTTAAGTGTAGATTTACTATTACAACACCATGCCAGCATGGACCACCACCCCAGTAAAATGTATGGACCAGATTTCCAGCCTTTTATTTTCCTGTGCTTGACTTTGCTGTGGTGAACTATCTTGTTCTGAATTTTCCTGTGCCATATTTGCTATGCCCCGTTGCTATTGGGGGATGGGGGAGGTTCCATGGGTATGTTCTCTGAGAATAGTGGCATTCCCCTGCACACTTCCACATACATAGGTAGAGTACACCAATTTAGACCATTTACATAATATTATTTTTGTACTATCTGGGTGTCAAGGTGGCTATTCAACCTTCTCTCAGGACCCCCGCTCCACTAAGATCCTAGCAGGAGAAATTAAAATCCAGCCCTGCTGATTTCTGGCCTGGCCTTGGCCAATGGTACAAGTCACATGCAAGCCTGGAGTTCCCTGGGGCGGGGCGACACATATGAGCTTCATCTGAGAGTCATTAAGAGGAAACCAGAAAAAGCAAGAAGGAACTGAGTGAGAGAGAGAGAGTAGGGCTGCTGTGAGCTGGAGAAGTGAATGAAGCTTAAAGCAGCAGCACTACCCAACCAGGAAGTAAGCCGTTACACCTGTTGTAGCACCACAGCAAATATGGCGACTAATTTCTAGTCAATGGAGTGGGCAGCAGAAACTAAACATAAACAAAGGATAGCTGAGCACATTATAGGGTGATAGTACATTGCCAGCAGGAAAAAATACCAGGGACATGCTCAGCAGAGTTCAGGGAATAACCAGTCGAAAAAGCGCAGATTTTTTTTTTTACATTGTACTGTTGCTTTAACAGTATCCTGTTTTGTATTTGCCTGTTAAAACAAACTGCTGGGAACCTTTGTTTGGTGCTGAAGTAAAGCAACTTTTTTTTGGTTCCCTGAACTCTGTTTGCCTTGATTTTTTTCTGAGGGTTCCCACAAATCTCAGCTTGCTACAACACGGTTACACTGGGTAACACCCAACATCCATTACCTAACTGTATGACTACATGAGGCCATATGACCCTTATTAGGTTCATCTTGTTCTATTGCTGTCCTGTGTCAGTCACCTGATGACTTGTTGCTGCCTTCTGAGTCTCAGATCAGTTTGTCTAGCCAGCTATGAACATGTAAATTCCAAAGTAGCTCTGGATATTGTGCCCCAACTCTTGTCTCCTGCCATTGTCCGTGTACAATGCAAAAGCGTCCACCAATCCATTGGATATGAGTGTTCAAGAATTGTTTCTAGTGTTGACATCATTCCTTGAACAGCAACCTTCTGTGGTTTGTGGGGTGATATAATTGCTGGTTATAATTATTAATGGCATATCTAGATGTTCATGAAAGTTTTTAAAACGTGTGGTCCCATTTTAATTTACAGGTAGTGATTGTATACCTGTCAGCCTTACCAAGGGAACTGTTAAGCAATATATCATGACAGGGAGTGGGTATATGGGTGGATTTGCCATGCCTGGTGTGGTTCGGTCATGAGGCTCAGCTGAGTGACTTAACCACACCAGAAGTGGTAAATCCATCCATATACCCACTCCATGGATGGGTATATTGCTATTATACAATGTCCCTCTTCAGTTTTTAGAAAAAGGAAAAATACAGTTTTTTTTTTTTCATTTTATATCTTTTTTTTTAAATTTATTTATTGTTGCACGGGAAAAAAATAATTCTCTGTTGATAGGCAGAATTCCTGATGTGTTATTTTGGGCTGCAGTGTGTCGTGAGGAGCGACAGTTTAGAATGTGGGCTACATCTGAATGGAGTACTGGCTGCTGTTCGTAGCAGTCTGTTTCCGGGTGCCTTGCTGAGGTGCTATTTTTTTTTAAAGTCATTTTTGTGAGTTGAAGGAGTTGTTTTTTAACGGGGGACATCAATAGATTGATTTACTCAGCAGGAGCATTCAGTGACTTTGTGAGCCATGATGATTTGGGGAACTTGTGAATGGAGCAGAGCCGACAGCGGAAAGTGAAAAAAGTGAGCTGTGAGGAAGTGGTTATGGGGAAAGTACTTTGAAAAAAAAAGACTGTTTGGAGTCATTGTATGATGTTTAGCAGTGTTTTCATTGCTTTTTGGTAGGATGTAGAAAACGTGATATTAGGGTTTAGAGAAGGAAGTATCAGTGGTGTTTAAGCATTTGTGGCAGTAGAAGTGATTTTTATGGGGGTTTCTGCTGCAGCTGACTGGTGGCTGGCACCATTTCCAGTGGGTACAATGGAGAATTTATCACACTAAAAAAGGTGCCAGCCAACCAATCGGATTGCAGGGATTGGGCATTTGAATTTATCCCATTGTATAATTACAATTGTATTTCAAATAAAGTGTCTGAAGACTGTTAATGGGATTTTACAAAATACCCCCCCCCCAAAAAAAAAAAATCCCTTCGCTCAGAGTGTGGTAAAATGGAACCAGAGACACTATCTCAATTACCTTTCATGATGAGTTGGGGGAACTAGGAAGCATTGTTCTTTATGCAAAGACATAAGGGTGTGTTTCAATGGGGCTTGTTGTATTTCTCAACACATAAAAGGATAAAAAGCACGTGTACTAAGGAAGGAAAACTATTCTCTTCTGAACTGATGAGTTGTACTCCTAACTTGCAGTAAAAAAGCTACAAGCCCCAATGAGCCCATATTCCTTTACACATATTGACAAACAGACGGACATACACAGACATATAGATTTTTATTTACTGAGCACCTTTCCATTTGCTGAAGGTCCAGTGCATATCAAAACAACATAAAATAGACAATATTACAAAACTAACACATGTGTATGGTAGGAACAATCAACCTAAAACCAGCTAAAATGGTACCCTAACTTCTTAATTGTGTTTTCTTCTACATTTTGTTACATAGACACATGCAATTTGGCAGCAAATCAATACCTACCAGTCCATCCAGTCTGACCATTAACCTGCCTGACTCTGTACTAGACTTGATGCTTGACCCCATTAGGGAGCCAATAGACTTAATTGTGTCTCAACTTACCCCTCTCTAGGCTGCCCCCCCTGACCTTTCCATGGTCCTCACTATCTCTTTGTGTCTGCCCCATTGATGTTTGGACCCTACCCTGCCACAAACCCCTACCTCCCTAGGTAAAGTATTCCATAAATCCACCGCCAGTTCTGTGAAAAAGTACTTTTATCACATTCCTCCTGAATCTTTCTCCTCCCCCCCACCAGCTTCCATTAGCATACTCCCGTGTACCCTGGTTATGGTGCATTTCCCTGCATACCTCTAACTGCATATCTTGTTATTTAATAATCTTAATAATCTTTTGCCTCTCCATGGACACCACATTGTAGCTACTTAGAATTTACAGTTTAAGGAGCAAAGCTATTGTTGCTTTGTTCCCTTTAAATAAATGTCTAGTTTTTTGATTTTGGCTCTTTCATCAGTTGGTATAATGTATCCCACATGTTGGCAGTAAGCCACAACATGGCATGGGTGTATGTTGAATTAAGGTATGCCCTGACTGCGTCATGAAGCATGAGGCCGATGACTGAGTGTCTTGTACAACTGGGGCTAGCTCAGTCCCCTACAAACCAGTGATGTGGGCACCATTCCTAGTGGCAGACTGAGTAAGCACATGCTTAAAACGGAAAGAGAGGAAAGGGGTGGAGCTATCAGTGTCACTGACAATGCTAGGCAGACTTGTATGCTTGCTTAGAATCATCAGTGGTGCAAACAGCTCTACTTGCTTCCTTCATCATCCTAGATACGCACTTACTCAATCAATAGGACTAGCAGGCACCCAGGAAAGGGAGTAACTAAGCCAGCCTTCTGTTTGACTACTACTGACACTGCTTCCCAAACTTGGATTGGGATCAAGTAGGGGCTCTCCGTTTTTTAGGGTTACCACTTTGAATAAGACAAAACCCAAATACTAAACCACACTCTAAATTCTGCCTCAGCCCCACCCCTTTTCATGACTGATCGTGCATTGTTCCCCTCCAAAGTAATTTGTCATGTCAGAGAAGACCTTAATGGAGTAGTAAAGGACAACACTTGAACCAGTTCAAAAAGTGTTAATGTGCTGTACCTATTAATTTTACTTTTATATGTTTTTATTATTTATCTATTTATGGAAGCTGTTTTATCAGGTAGACATCCAGAGATAATGAAAATCTCATTCATGGATGTGACTGGGGGGGGGGAGTAGGGCAAGGGAAATACTGCAAATAGTATTCAAGATTAGATAATAAATTGTTTGCTTCCTATAATGTGCACTATATATTTTTTTCTGAATCCAGTTCATTTTCATGTTCACAATATTATTTCAAAGCCAAAAGAAGTGACCATACTTTTTTTCTTTAGAAAAAAAAAAATTTAAAACATTTAAATATGGCTGCCTCTTTGCGGATGACACCAAAATCTGCAATGGGGGTTAAACGGATGAGCAGAGACATGAGAAAACTAAAGGAGAGGTCAAGGGTATGGCAGCAGGGTTTCGATGCAAAAAGTGTAAAATAATGCACTTAGGGCACAGAAACCCAGGGACAGAGTACAAAATGGGTGAAGTAGTATTGATGACCACCAAGCAGAAAAAAAACCTGGGGGTAATCATATCAGATGATCTAATAGTGGCCAGGCATTGTTGGCAAGTGGGATGCTGGGGTAAAAAGGAAGGGGTATCACCAGCAGAAAGAGGGAGGAGGTATTTCCGCTGTATAGATGGCTGGTATGACCCCACCTAGAATATTGTGTCCAGTTCTGGGGACCACATATCCAGAAGAACATAGACAGAGTGGAGGCAGTCCAGAGGAGGGCAACTAAAATGGTGCAGGGTCTGCATTAACAGCCCTATGAGGAGAGACTAAAGGACCTCAATATGTGCACCATGGAACAGAGGAGGGAGAGGGGAGATACAATAACGATTTTTAAATACCTCATGGGGAGTAAATAAGGTACAGTAGAAGAAAATTTTTCAGAAGATAAAGTGCTCAAGAACAAAGGGACATGCTATGAAGCTGGAGCAGGGTAGATTCAGGAGAGATGTGAGGAAGTACTTTTTCACGGAAGAAGAGGTGGATTCCTGGAATGGTCTTCCAGCAGAGGTGGAGGGGCAAAAACAGTGGTGGGGTTCACAAATGCATGGGATAAACACAAAGAAATCATAGTGGAAAGGAAAGGGGAAAGAAGAAAGAGCTGTAGATTGGGCATGGTCTGAGGTAATAGTATAGGTAGGGAGAAATGAGCAGACTAGATGGGCCAAGCATTCTTTATCTGCTGTCAGATTCTATGTTTCTATGGTTCTGTGTTAAATGCTGGTAGAGATGGAAATGTTTGTCAACAAATGAAAGTGGAAGATACCTGAATCTTCTACTGTTACAGAAGGTAGGGTCAGACTTTTAATATTAAGTGGATGGCTGTTTCTGATTTGCATAGCAACTGGCCCAAAACCCTAGGAATTAGCCCCAAGTTCACATTCCCAGGGACTGGTGAAAATTAAAAAAAAAAGTTTTTTCTTTTAATACTTTTTATTTTTGAGTTTTACATTTTATAAACAGAAAATGTAAAGATACACACAGTTCGTGTACGGTACTCCAATAATATTAATTACATATGTTTCAAACAAAATATCCAATAATCAGAGGAAATGAAAAAAAGATTATTTCATTAAATAAGGTATCCGATATTTTTTATATTAATAAGCAAAACAAATTGTTTTCTTTACTTATAGACTAATCTGGTGAGTGATGCTTTTTTCAAAAAGATATGCATGGCTTTGTGGCAATCACATGGTGCCATGCCATGCTTAGCTGTGGTTTGTCACTAGGTACATGGGTGTCCTACCCAGAATTGTCCTTCTCCCTAACCTGCCTAGCAGTTAGTTGCCCTGGTGGCCCAATGGTCCTCACCTCTTTATGGCCTTTGTCCTGACTATGCAGTGGTTCAGTGGTACCCCTTTCCACTCTGTACCCCCTTTCCACTCCAGCAGTGTCAGTGGCTCAGTAGGTAGCACACTCGCCTCTGAGGCCAGGAGATCAGAGGGCTGTGGGTTCAGTTCCCACATCTGGCACTTGGGTTAACATCCCAGTACTGACACTGTAGTGCAGCATAAGAGGGGTGCTGCACTTCTGAGGTGCCGTCTTTCAGATGAGACGTTAAACCGAGGTCCCATCTGCCTGGATTGGTGGTACTTCAGGTGGATGTTAAAGATCCCATGGCACTTATCGAAAAGAGTAGGGGAATTTTTTATTATAATAACATCAAAAACAAAATAATTATAAACAGTGTTAAGTCACACAAAATAATATACAAATCAGATGGCAAACAAAATCAAATAAGTGTTATAGTCATACATTATCAGATCAGTATGTGAAAAGAACTATGTATCAGCCTTCCCCCCCCCCCACTAAAAGAGTAGGGGACTTTTTTTATTAAATAACACCAAAAATAAATTTATCAAACAGTGTTAAATCACACTAAAAAAAATATAAATCAAAATAGTAATTAAACACAAATTATACTCTAATAATTTAAACTTAACATAGCTGAGGCCAAAGAAATAATCAGTATTAACTCATACTTTAATCATATATACTCCTATCTCCTTACTTTACCTTACTAAATCATCCCATTCCCCTTCTGCATAATCTCATCTCCTTTTGTTACATTAAGTCCTATCCTGAATCCCTGAACTTATTTATATTTAATAAAATAAGTCAATTCTTTCCACCAATTGTTTACCTGCTTGGTGGATGCAAATCCTATATCCGTAAGATATACTCTCTCTAAGGCCGCTTTTACCAAACAACTTACTATCTCATAAGACATTTGTTTCTGATATAGTACCCACTGACATAGAGCCTGCCATAGATAATATATTAATGCACAGCATAAGATATGTAAAGTTCCTATATAATACTTTTTCCTTAAGTGAGCAAATTTACCTAAAACCAAAATGTCATAATCTAAATTACCTAACCACTGCATTTTCCACTGTACAGCTAGGAATTTCCAAAGAGACTTGGCATAAGTACAATCAAAGAAAAAATGTTCCATTGTTTCCTCTTTATTGATACAAAGTAAATAAGGACAATTTCTTTCGGACTGTGCCTTATATTTTGCATTGCCTCTCACCCCAATCCTCCCGTATACTGACAGCCATATAAGTTCACACATATATGTTGGTAGCCTCAAATTATTTAACCTCTGGAGCACCAGTTTAATTCCTTTTGTCGGACAATTCTTGAAGGCAGGTTCATTTGGGTACAACTGCAACATTACCTTATTGTATAATATTTTCCCCGTATTTTCCCTCACTGATTGCACAGATAACTTCCATTTAAATAATCTTCTGACAATAGGTAAAAAAAGACTAGGGATAAATAAAGTGGGAACAGGTTTAGGGGGGTCTATCAACCATGCCGTAAAGTACCTATATAACACATTATGTAGTAATTGCTCTTCATTCGTGGGTGACAAATCCCATCCACCCCTTAGATTTGAAGCAATAAATAATGTTGAAAAAAGAATAATTGGATCAACCATACCCAAACCCCCATTCTTTTTTGATAAATACGTATACTGACATTTAATGGGATTAAGCCTATTTCCCCACACCATCTAGAAAAACAAACTATATAATCTAGTTTCTAATTTAATAGGAATTGGAAATATGTGGGTGATATACAATAACAGCGGCAAGATTAATTTTTTAAGAACTGCAACCCTCTTTATTTTGGGCAACTTCCAATGTTTCCATATATTGATTTTACTTTCAACAGAATGCAATCCTTTCTCCCAGTTTAGACTACGTAAATTCTGAGCCCCATACCACAAACCTAAAATCTTAATTGGTTCGGAAGAGATATGCAGACCCTGTAAAATTAAAGGCTCTGGAAATTGTACTCCAATAAATAATCCCTTGCTTTTAAAGGGATTGAGTTGTGAATTGGAAATCCTGGAATATATCTCCATAAAGTCTAAAAATATTGTTACTTGATGATAATGAGTAAGAAACAAACACAAATCATCAGCATAAGCCTGAACCCGTACTTCCTGTAACAAGGGGGGTGGCATAATCCCTTCCCATAATGATTTTTGTGACAAATACTGAATTAACACATCAATTGTATAGACATATAATAATGGGCTGAGTGGACAGCCCTGACGTACCCCCGTTGGAATGTGAAACCCATCTCCTATTGCTGTTTGAATCATAGGATGAGTGATATTATTTTTATACATCGCTTTAATCCAATCTATAAACCATCGCAGTACCCCATAATGATTCAACACCAAAAATAAAAATGGACGGTACACTCTATCAAATGCCTTTTTTTGGTCAACAGACACAATACAGCCAGACAATTTATATATATTAATATATTCAATCCAGTCTCTAATAATCCTATGTGCCTGAAATATATTTTTCCCTTGTAAACCACAAAATTGATTGGGAGATAGAACGTCAATTGCTACTGTTTTTAACCTGGTATTCATGATACTTGTTAACAGCTTGTAATCAGAATTCAACAATGTAATTGGTCTCCAATTCTCTAATGAGTATCTATCTCCAGATTTAAATAAAAAAATTAATAGACCCTCAGAAAACCACAGCAGGAATTCAGCCAAATCTAGAAAAACATTATAAACTAATTCCAAACATGTTGCAAAATATTCTGGAAAAGCTTTATACAATTCCATTGTCAATCCATCTACCCCAGGTGAGGTTCCAGTTTTCAACTGCTTAATAGCAGTAATAATGTCTGTTTTAGAAATAGGTAAAACAATAGACCCCACGTCTCTAGGTTGCCCAGGTCTTTCCAATTGTGCCAAAAACTGTTCTATAATCGGAACACTAGGCGGGGTCTCAGGCTCATGAGCAGTCAAAAACTGTTTCATCGTTTGTTGTAGGTTCTTAGGTGCTGTGAAAATTCTACCATCATCATCTTTAAGTGCATCTATTGTAGTATTAACTTCATAAGGATCTCCAGCAGGACATTTTTTATCACTATATTTAAATAATGCTTGAAGGGTATCTGCTCTATTATATTGCCACTCCTTGAGTTGTTGTTTTATTTGTGTGATATGTATAGAATTATCTACTTTTGAAGTATTTGCAAGTGAAATTAAATCATATAGGAGTTGTCATAACTTAAGATAGTGTAGAAACTTCTCATTTCCCCTTGTTTTTCCTATATTTTTAAAAAAATTACAAAAATCTTGTTTTGAATCTAACCACCACTCCCCTAAATTATCATATAAAAAGGCCACAGACAATCTCGCCTTTAATAATACTTTAAATTTATCTCTAACCTCAGGATAGTGTAATAATAATGCATTTAGTTTCCATCTAGCCCTCTTCTGTGATGGTAGCCTATAAGGCCCAATTTCACATTGCAAGAGCAGATGGTCTGAAAATGAGACTGGAACAGTAAAAAATTTAAATGGCAAAGAATCTGATAGAAACATATAGTCTATAGTGGATGTAAATTGGTTTTTATGATAAGTAAATTTTACCCCTCCCTGTTGCCGACTACCACCGTTAACAAGACCAGATGTTTTTATCAACTGTTCCAATGCATTGGAGTCACAATACACTTTTTTGCTTTCCCCAGGTGTGTCCTTTCTAGGTTTATTTCTTAGTTCACAATTAAAGTCACCACATAAAAAAATGTTATGTGAAGTGAATAAATATGGTTTTATTAATTGAAAAAGTGTTACCCGTTCTATTTTGATTTGTGAACAATAGACATTGATGAATCTACATGTCAGGGATTTCCAAACCCCATCAAGAATCATTAATCTACCTGGAACAATGTCCATTAACTTAATTAAAGAAAGATTAAATGAATTAAACAGAAAGCCAATGCCATCAGTCGTTTGCTGGCCAAACGACCAATAGGAAGGCCCCCAGCACCATTCTCTTTGAAAAAGCCTAGTTTGTTCTAAAGAATACATCCAGGTTTCCTGTAATAAACAAATATCTAAAGTTTGAAAGTGGATGTAATCATAGATCACCATCCTTCTTTTGAAATTCAAAAGACTATGGACATTTACAGAACCAATGTTAAATGCCATTTATGTCAAAAACAAAACCATTTATCCATCTTTTTTCACCTTTTTTTCTTTTTCCCTTTATATCCTTCATGTACCCTTAAGGGAGAGGAAGGGCTATCTTGTATGGGTTGTGAATCTAAATCCTTACCATCCATCTCTGACTCACCCCATGAATTAGCTAAAACCGCAAAAGGATTACTTGATTCCATCTCGACTGGGCTAGGCCCCATAGTAGATTTTGTATTCCGGGAAGACCTTCTTACCGGAATCATAACCAAGGGTCTTGAAACCTCAATACTTCCTGTCTCTTTCTGTACTACTACCCCTCCTTGAATATCCTCAGAACCCGTCCGAGGCAATTCCACTACAACCTTGTCTTGTCCCATGTCTTTGTCTATGTGTCTATCTTGATTTTCTTGGTCCAGTACCAACTCTCTAACAGGTGTAACAAAGTTCACTACCTTATCTTGTGCTTCCTGAATTAATAGTTCAGGACTGCCAATGGAGGCTTTATTCCTTGCCGCCCATTCACATTCCGCAAAAACATGCCCAATCCCATCACATAAGTCACACTTCGTGAGATTGGCACACTGAAACACCCCATGGCCTACCTCACCACAATTATCACAACGGGGTTTATCACAAGAGCTTGAAAAATGTGTCCTAGCCCTGCATCTATAACAAGCTCTAGGCTGGCCTTCGTAGAAACACACTCCTCTGTCCCTCCCCAGAAGAAAGGAGTTAGGGATGTGCTCAATCCCTTTATCTGTTTGCCAGAGTTTAACTTTGAATTTCCTACCCCTGGTCCTGCTCCGAATCAAGAATAGCCTCCGGGGGGCTTAAAACTTCACATTTTTGACCTAACCAGTATGAAATGTCATCCACGTGAACACCTTCATTCCGAAACATAACAGTTACAAACTTAATTAAAGGTTTCGTCAAAAGAATAACAAAAAAAGGCTTTCACATGGGTGAAAATTTTACCTGGCTATATCTTTCCCAGAAAAGATCGAGTGCATATGCTGAACGAAAGCTAACATCAAAATTATCCTCACCTGATATGTTAATGAAAGTGAACACTTCCCTGGGTGAGAAGTGCAATGAATCTTTTAATAAACATTTACCCACATACACCCTGTCTGGCTGGACTTCCATTTCTCCTTTATACCTGATGCGCACAGCATTCCTCCGAGGAGCTGCCTCTTTTTTAGTTTTAGAAAATAACTCAGACATAAGAGGCTTTTCCATATTTTGAGTTTGCTCCCTGTTCACCCCTGGCTGTTCCTCCCCTACCAAAAGGACAGGACTAGGACTAGGTTCACTAAGGACAGAGTCCTGCTGATCTGCCACCATAGCAGTTCCACCCCCCCCCTTCAGACATAACAACTGTTGAAGGCACATTTGGTTTCCACCCAGGCTCATTCTGAGAAAAGTTAAGTTTAGGATCCCAGTCTGGTGTTGGTGCCATGACCCTTTATTTAGTGTACAACCAGCCTCTTGTAAAGCTTTCTTTGGTGACCAATTTTCTGTTATTGGGGCCTGCAGCACAGAATTTGGCTCCATCGTTAGATTTACTTGTTTTTTTACCTGTAATGACTCATTCATGCGATTCTCTACAGGTACCTCCAGATTCCATTTTGCAAAAAGCACAACCGCTCGCTTGTCCTTCCCGTCATCCCCGATTTTCTCTTGTACTGGTGCAGAGTGTTTAGAGAACAGAAACTCCGAAACTCCTTCTTGCTGGTGTGGGTCCATTTTATAGATACTGGGCTGGTTATTTAATCCAAGTTGATCCATTCCACAAAAAAAAAAAAACCCGCTGCTTTTGAGAGAGCAACTGGGAGCCCCAAGGACTCAGCACTTCCCGATGCCTTCCGGTGCACATCCAGGTTACCTTCAGCTGCCTTGGAAACTGACGCAATGCTTTCCTTTATCATAGTTCGCTCAAAAGGTAAAAAACACTTCTGTTGCAACTTCCCCCCCTCTTCACCCTTCTGGTTCTCCTCCTTGTGCAAAATATCCACGTCCCCATGACTCTCACTATTCGGAAATACACACTTGCCGGTCACTGCAATGCCTGCTGCTGGACTCTCTGGTGTCTCCGAAACAAATTCTGTGTTCCCATACTGAACAACTGGTTTCTCCGCTTCTAGTGCCGAAATCTCCTTCAAAACTCTGTCTTGTTCCATTTGTAAAGTGCTGAGTTTCTCTTGCAAAGTTAGCTTAAGCGGTGAAATATTTTCTACATCATCTGGGCTAGTAAAAACACCTTCACCAGATAAATCAACTATAGACGACAAAATCTCGGTATTTCCTTGTACAGAAATTAGTGCGGACTGCACCCATTCTGGCCTTTCCATCTGTTCTTCCATCTGTAGAATACTTCCTCCATCCTCCTCTGCTGCTTCCATCCTTGCCTAAGTCTGACCTCGGCTGAACAGACTTGCCGTTGTCACTAGCCCCCTACTGCCAGCAATGCAGTAGGAGAATTTCCTTGGTGTTCTGGCCAAATTTCCCTCATTCACTAAAAATACTACCAACAGCTTAATCTAGTTCAAGGTCAGTTGGCATTCATCTGTATCCCCCTCCCCCGGGTCGTGCCTGAAAATATGCAGGATTTGTCTAGTGCACTTACCCGGTCAACAAAAAAACTACAAAAAAGATGCTACAGCCTTGGTGGTTCAGCGGTTCCACCCTGTTTACCCCCAATGCTTTCTCTATCGAGTTGTGCAATGGTCCTCCTGACATTGCTTTGGCAATGGTTTGTATGGTGCATCCCAAAACTAATGAACTAAAATGTTTTGAGGTCCTGTTACGTTTTACTGCAAGCTACATGCTCTGTCATTTTCCTTCATTAGGTTATATATCCTGTCATTCTACACTTGCAAGAAGGAAGGCCTTTGACACCATCCCACACAGGAGATTGGTAAATAAATTGGGATCCTGGGAGTAAGTCCTACGGTGGTAAAGTGGGTTGAGAACTGGCAAAGGGACAGGACTCAGATGGTGGTGGTAAGTGGCATGAAATCTTAGGAGAGGTAGGTGACCAGTGGGGTGCCAAAGGGGTCTTTGCTGGGACCAGCCCTATTCAGTGTTTTCGTTAGCGACATTGCAGAGCGTCTGAAGGGAAGGATGTGCCTCTTCACAGATGAAACCAAGGTCTACAACAGACTGGATACACCGGAGGGGGTGGAAAAAAATGAGAAAGGATCTAAGCCTATTAGGGGAGTGGTCGGGTGTCTAACAGTTGAGTTTCAATGCTAAAAAGTGCAAGATTGTGCACCTGGGTCACAGAAATCCAGGGGAGGAGTACAGGGTGGGTGGAAAATTCTGGCCACCACAAATCAGGAGAGAGATCTGGGGGTTATCATATCTGACAACCTGAAGGTGACCAAACAGTGTGAAAAGGTGGTGGGGAGAGCAAACAAAATGTTGGGTTGCATAGGAAGGGGCAGGAGGAAAGAGGTGGTGATGCTACTGTACAGATCACTGATGAGGCCTCAGCTGGAGTACTGTGTCCAGTTTTGGAGACCACATCTCTGGAAAGGACATTGACAAAATAGAGGCAGTCCAGGGAAGGGCAATAAAGATGGTACATGGACTGCACCAGAAGCTCTATGAGGAAAGACTTAAGGACCTTAATATCTATTCACTGGAGGAATAAAAGGAGAGGGGAGATATGATAGAGACTTTCAAGTACCTTAGGGGAATAAACAGGATACAGGTGGAAAGCATATTTTAGAGAAAACTCTGCACAAGAACAAGGGGGCATGGTTTGAGGCTGAAGAGTGGAAGGCTTAGGGGTAATGTTAGGAAGTACTTTTTCATTGAAATTGTGGTGGAGCTGTATGTAACCCCCTACAAATGGGGCTTCCTAAACTGTCTTCCTGGGCATGCCTAATGCCCGCTGCCATGTTGGTGTTCTATGTTCTAACCGTTTAAAAGTGCCTGCATGTGAGTGCCCTATTAGCCTCCATCCCTGTCTCTTTAAGAGCTGTCATTTTCATATGGTTATAATTATTCTGGGTGGGGCCCGAGTGTTTCTAGGCTTGAGTCCTGCCTGGGCTGCAATACAACCACTTCATTCTGCCATCGCTAATTGCACAGAGGAAACCTTAATAGGAACACTGATTGTTTGCTGACTATCTGCTTTAATAGTAATGATATAGTAGTTTGTTTAATCTGCCTACCTTTGCAACATGGACTTTATGTTTTGCACCACCATCTTGGTTCTGTACTGCCAGTTTGGACCAATCAGTACCTTTGGGGACCCTAAGGGGGAGCCCTTGCTGTGACAGACAGATGGGTCAACTAACTGAACCTTTTGGATCACTGGGAAGTCCCAGAGCTGCCTGCAGCAGTGAGTCAGTGTGTAGCTGGAGTTGAGAGAGTGAACAACTCGAGTAATTCGAGCAGCTGCTCCTGCATAGTAGCATGGGGGGGGGGAGGCGGTGGGAAGGCTGTGTCTGGTCTGCCTGCTACCATCTTCTCGAGTGAAGAAGTCTGCATTAATATCTCAGATTTTATCCAAATTTGCTATGATTGTGACTGGTGCTGACTTTTCCATTAGCAGATTATATCTTCTAGCCACTAGAGGGCTATTTCTCTGATAGCAGTGACATTTCTGTGTCTACTCCACTATTAGCAGGTTATATGCAGCTGCCACTAGGGGCTCCTTTCCTATCTAGCACATCACACACTCTGTTCCCCAGATTTTATCATCACAATGCTCCTCCCCCATTGGACTCTCCTTTTCCTCTCTCTCTCTCTCTCCCTCCTTAAAAACTAGATAAGCCTGCCATCCACTCTCACCTCTAACCACTTGTGCTTCTAGCTGCAGTCTCCCTACAGGGTTTAAACGCAGACACTCTTCCACCATCTGTAAACACACCTAGGGAATTCCTTCCCTGCTGTATCCCACAATATATTCCTCCTTAGAACCCTTTGTCTATTTCTATGAGTTCTGATATTGGACCCCTCTACAGGACCACACAAAACGCTCACTCCAATATGAATATGATCACATCAAGGACGTATTGCAGAATATCAGGAGGACATTAATTCTCCACCTCCAGACTGTAGTGCCACAATATCTTCACCTGGATAACACTAAAACCACAGATGTGCAGCTGTCAGTAACACGCCACATCATACCCCCCACTACATGGGTCTATATGAGCAGTGGACAGACTGGCTATCCCCTCCCTCCACCTGGTAGTGATGTACCCCTAACCTACCCATGTACCATGCCAAATTAATCATGTCGCATTACACAAACGCAGGCCCTAACATATCTAAAATGGCAAGCTATAAGGATCACATGGCTGCTCCTACTGATCTCAAGAAATATTCATCCCAACCCAGGCCAGCTGATAGACAGTGCAACAGTTCATAAGAAACAGAATGATCTAACAATAGCATCAATAAATATCTGCAGCCTGCTAGCAAAAATGGATACTGTTCAAGTCTGGGTCCAGCAGCACCAGCCCAACATTCTTGTGATAGTAGAGACCTGGCTATCACATCGGGTGCCAGATTCTGCTATACAACTCACTGGATATGCTGCGTTCAGAATTGATAGACTCGGTTAAAGAGGAGGTGGTTGTATTATATATGGTAAAGACCACATTCAGGGTCAAATGCTTAACCCATGTGACACCAAATGTGGGGCTCAACTGATGGCCAAAAAAGTAATACTTGGCAAGAACGGGAAAACCCTAACAAAAGTCTCGGCCTATATCCCTCCCAAGGAACAAGCAAACAGTTTCAATTCTTTCATCAGTTACCTCTCTGAAGGGGGACCAAACACAGAGCTGATAATGGTTGGATACTTTAATATCAACTGGTCCTCCGCTGAAGTTGTACACTACAAGGACTCATTAGCTGCTCTCAACCTTGTGCAATCGGTAGACTCCCCCACTCGGTATAACAGCAGAACAGGCAGAGGGTCAATAATCGACTGGCTGGTCACAAATCGGCCAGAAAGAATATCCTTCATCATGGTTCTCCCCGACTCCCTCAGTGGCCACTCGCCAGTAATCTGTAAATGGTCAAATTAGGCCTCAAAGGCACCAGCCAGGACTATTACTGCTAGACTTCTGAAGAAAGGCAAGTTTGGAGTGCTAAGAGCACACCTCAGCATCCAAGATTGGAGCTCTATTGACCACAAAACAGACGTCAACACTGCCCTAAAATGCTTTATAAACAAATTCAATGAAGTGTACAATGTCTACGCCCCATACACCAAAAGAAGGATCCGTGACTATGACAGCACCTGGATCATGCCACAGCTGCTCTCATAAAAAATAGAGACAACTTGTGGTACAAAGCAAGGATCTCTTGTACCCAGGCAGACTACCAGAACCATAGAGCTGCACAGAATAAATGCACCTGGGATATTCACAAGACCAAAAACACTCACTTTAAAAATAAGCTGATAAAACTCAAGGGGTGACAGTAGACGGCTCTGGGAGAACATCAAGTCCCTAACCGGTAAACCTAATAAAACTACCCCCACCTTCCTAAACATTGAGGGCCAACCTACGCAGGATCACAGTCGCATAGCAAATGTCTGCAACAAAGTTTTTACTGACCTCAGTGGAGTGTTGCCCTTAGCTTCCTTCAACACCAATCAGATACTTGCACCAAATGAAACCCGGGGACCCAATCAAACTCAGATCCGCCTTTCTACTTCAGAGCTATCACCTCTATATTAGCAAAAAAGTACATCCTAAAAGCGCTAGGTAATTCCAGAACTAGCTCTGATCAACTTGACCTAAAACTAGTTATGCTCACCCTGGAAATAACTCTCAAACCCCTCACCAAAATCTTAAATCTCTCCTTGGCATCAGGCAAACTCCCACAGATCTGGAAGGCGGCGGTAGTTACCTCTGTTTACCAAAGTGGTGACAGGGCCAACTGTACCAATTACCACCCAATATCTATCCTTCCTCCCCTCTTCAAGGCCCTGGAGTGAATCAAAACTGACCAACTGACGGAATATCTAGACAAGTATCATTTACAATGTCAGCAACAACATGGATTTCAAAAACAACACAGTACCGCAACCACTCTAGTGGAGTTTACCAGCTTTATCCATAATGTGTTAGGCAGAGGGCTCTTGGTGGGGGTAACATATATTGATCTCACCAAGGCCTTCGACACTGTCAATCACAATCTTGATCCTGGATCAGCTCTCCAATACCGGCCTGTCCCCTGCAACAGTAGCATGGTTCAGAAGCTACCTCTGTGGATGGGTCCAAAAAGTGAAAATCCAGGACACCTTCTCCGACAAACTTGATGTTAACACAGGGGGTTCCTCAAGGCTCTGTCCTTGGCCCTCTACTGTTCAGCCTGTTCTTAAACAAATTCCATCAATTGGTAAATGACCAGCAACTACTATATGCAGATGATGTGGACCTATGTTCATGTAATGCTGACCCCTACATACTGGAAAAATAAATGCAGGCTAATTTCACCACTGCTGAGCACTGGTTCCTTCAATTGGTGGAACATCTGGTTGTCAATGGACTACAGGACCCAAGGCAGCATGGTTTCACCAGGGGGAGGTCATGTCAGACCAACCTCATTGAATTTTTTGACTGGGTGACTAGGGAGGTGGATCAGGGGAGGGCAGTGGACATGGCCTATCTGGACTTCAGCAAGGCCTTTGACACTGTGCCACATAGAAGACTATTACACAAACTGGGGAATATGGGTGTGGGCAGGACAGTAGTGTGGTGGGTAGGTAACTGGCTGGGTGGCAGGACACAGAGGGTGGTGGTAAATGGCTGTCACTCCACAGAGGGAAGAGTGACCAGTGGGGTACCACAGGGATCAGTGCTGGGACCGGTCCTATTCAACATCTTCATCAGTGACATTGCACATGATATAGAAGGCAGAATTTCACTGTTCGCTGATGACACAAAGCTCTGTAACAGAGTAGACACACCAGAGGTGTAGACAGAATGAGAAGGACCTGCAGAAACTTGAAGAATGGTCAAGGGTTTGGCAGTTGAAATTCAATGCAAAGAAGTGCAAGATAATGCATAGAGGCAAAAAACCCTGGCACAATATATCAGTTGGGGGTGAGGATATAGCATGCACCAAGCAGGATAGGGATCTTGGGGTTGTCATCTCTGATGACCTCAAGGTAGGAAACAGTGTGACAAGGCATCAGGTAAAGCAAATAGGATGCTGGGATGTATAGGCAGGGGCATCACCAGCAGGAAAAGGGAGGTCATAATTCCTATACAAGACACTAGTGAGGCCCCACCTGGAGTACAGTGTACAGTTCTGGAGACCATACCTACGTAAGGACATAGACAGGGTAGAGAAGGTTCAGAGGAGGGCAACAAAGATGGTGCATGGGTTGCATCACAAATCCTATGAAGACAGGTTGAAGGAACTGAACATGTACTCCCTGGAGGAGAGGAGGAGAGAGGGATATGATAGAGACATACAAGTATCTCACAGGGAGGAACAGGGTGCAGGAAAACACTATTTTAAGCGAAAAGATGTTTCAGGACTAGAGGGCATGGGATGAAGTTGGAGGAGGACGATTCAGAGGAAACATGAAAGAAATTTCTTCACTGAGCGGTGCTGGACAAGTGGAACACCCTGCCAGAGGAAGTGGTGGGGCTGAAACAATCACGGATTTAAGAATGCATGGGATAGACATAAAGGAATTCTAGAGGTCAGGGGTAAGGGGAAATAGACTTCTAGGAAAACAAACTGAACTTACAAGCTCAAATGGGCAGACTAGGTGGGCCATAGGCCCTTATCTGCCGACACTGTCTATGTATCTATGTATCTATGTAATCAGAACTGCTCCTCATTTATAAAAAAATCAAGACTACGTGATTCGCAACATCACATAACAAACACCGCACCCACCAACTTTGCATTCTTAACAATCAGAACACTTTCATGGAGGATTTACCACCCCAGGCTTGCAAAGCCTTCTTAGCTGAATTAATTCCATTCGATGCACTAGGGGTGCAAACAACTCATCCCTCTGCATCCCTTTCCGCAGAACCACACAAGGCCAATGGTCCTACGAATACCGGGTGCTGCTTTGGCTTAATGCTCTTGACCTAGATGTCATGAAAGGGGACAAAATAGGCCCCTTTAAAGATAAACTCTGAGTGGCTCTTGCCACAAACAGTAACTGTGACTATGAGACCTGAACCCCCCCACACTCTTCCCTCCTCATTCCTGCTATCCTCATTCTAACCTGCACCCTTGCCTTCTCCTCTCTTCTTACTAACTAACACTACCCTAGTAGGATCCAGGTCCCCGCCTCAGCACTCCCCTCAAAATGAGTCTAGCCCTCCTCTATGACTACACTCTTTGGCACTTAATACAAAAGAACTGCTGCCCATCAAGTTCTCGCCTCCTTGTCTATAGTATTAGTTCATTATTTCACACACTGTATCATCCTCTGGTCCCTACCTGATTTGCTCTATATCCTCAAGTTTTTCATTGAAACTTCTTGTTAACCTAGCCTGCTATAAACTACGTATCTGTATATTTATACTTATGTAATCCCTATTATTGTAATTATGTAACCTCTGTAACCTGATGTACTCATGTTTTTCTAAGGCATAGAACCTCCTTGTATCTGGTTATGTACTTGTAACCACTGTAAATGATGTTATGCTTATGTATTACTACGATGTGGAACCTCTATAAAAGAGCCTTTGGCTCAAAGGTACTTCCTAGAAATCAATCAATCAATCAATCAATCCTGAATTGTGACAAAGTGAAATTCGCCTGGTGTGGACCGAAGATTTGCCTCAGTGCGTTCAGCCTGTCAGGGCTTGAGACAACCACAGAGCATACGGTTTGCGCAGAGACACTGTTGATTGCAACCGGACTGTCATCTGAACTGTGGTAGTTGCCTATCCTTTACTATAATTGTGCTGAATGTGCAGTGTGGGTCGCGATTTGGTTCCCCACATTGGATGAATTTGTCATGCTAGCTGGAAGCTGTATCCAGCACTTTACCAGACTGTATCCGAACTGTTCACCTGGTCTGGGCCTCACCATTTCGGCCCTGGATTGTCGCTCACGCCGCAGAGTTACATCCGACAAAAAGACCTGCCTGGGGATTCGGCTTCCTGCTCAACACCATTGAACAGGATTGACCACCAGGGTGCATCATGTGGGCCCTGCTTCTCCTGGCACAGCAGTCAGTCATCCTGAGGTCTTCATTTTGTCCATCCTGCCTCCTGGTTTGGGTAGCGTGAGTAAACATCAGGGTAGCTCCCTGCAACAGAGCTCAAATCAAAGTGTCATCTGATTTACTTGTTTTGGTTAATCATTATGAACTGAGCCATCTGGTTCCAGAATACAAATTGTAGGTTAAAGTGCATGTTGAGTTTTTCCTTCCTAAGGGCCCCAACAACAGCTGCAATGCTGGCCTACCCTAGGCAATGCTGCAGGCTAGCCTGCAGACCAACTGGGTACCCACAGTGTGTGTGACTGTGTTAGAGGGACTCTTAGAGGCATGCATGCTTAGCCTGATTAAATCAGATCCAGAATCAAACATCAGATTACTGCCTGTCCCTTGTTCACATCCCCCAATAAATCAGATCTAAATATTTTTGCATTTACCCTGGCTATTGTGTACCTTTGTGGTGGGGATACTGTGTTGCTATTGCCTTTCTCTATTGCAGGTCTTGTTTTGCAGGGGGTCTACAGTGCCAGTGCAGCTGATCCAGCCTTGGTGGTAAGTGTGCCAATTGTGGGTATAACATTGCATTCTGGTGTTCATTGTAACTGTCTAATTGCTGACCAGTGTAAGCCACTAGAGGGGTTAGAGGAGGATGTCAGTGTCCCAGAGGGCTGTACCCAGAGCAGCTATGCTATCATTAAGCCTGTCCTCTGTGTGGAGGCACCAGTTCATAGAACTCAAGCCCCTCAACCTGCATCTAGTCACGTAGGCAGGGGTAATATCCCTAATGATAGCGCCACCTAGAGATTACATGGGAACAGCCTTCCAGCAGAAGTGGTGGGCGTGAAAACAATACAGGGGTTCAAGAGTGCATGGGATAGACATAAGGGTAACCTGGAGATGTACAGAGCAAGAGAGCCACAGATCAAATTGGATCTGGTGTTGCGTCAGTGAGTAGGGGAAATGGGTAAACTAGGTGGGCTGTATGGTCCTTATCTGCTGACAGATTCTATGTTTCTATGTTTCTAAGATGAAGTGCAATCCCTTCTTGGCTTGCATACCAATGCAACCAACTCAGTTGATGCTCTATAGTAATTTAGTCGAGTCTGGCACCATATGATTAATAGCCCTCTTTTTGTGTAAGCTGGGACAGGGCATAGGACAGGGAGAGCCACTGTGTCTAGAAGTGAGGTGGTATGCTTGTCAGAAGGTTCCCTGCACCTTAAAATACACACTATACACATCTCTTTGGCTGTGGGGTGAGCTCAAATCTGACCTCTGTTATGACAGTAACTATCACACTGCAAGGGTCGTTTAAGCTGTAGTCACTCTGCTGGCATACTGCAGGTTCAGTTACCTTCTACTGGTTGGCACAGTACAGACATCTTTGATCCTGATCTCAGCTTGACTCTAAACTGTAAACTCCTTTGATAAAAGTCGTGACCTCCACACACATCAGGTGCCAAACAACCCCTCTTATTTCTCTTTTCACGCTAATGGGTGAGATTATACCATGGATCAGAGCCTGTCCTACCCTGCATAACTATAATGGTTTCTCCCTCTAGGCTAAATGCTTTCAATGTAAACCTGTTTTAAACACACACAGTGACACCCTAGTGTCAGATCAGCAGATGGTGCAGGAGACATCACAGCAGTAGCAACTGTACTCTTGAATGTCTGTTCACTAATGACATCCAGGGGTACTCTGGTCCTTTGGGCCAGTGCCCTGTGCTGGGTGCCTTACATCAGCTTCACTACATTCACCAGCAGGTGTGCTGAGTGCACTGTGGCAGTGCACATTCCAGTCTTCCCTCTTATAGTGGTTGGCAGTCTCCACAACCTTTGGCTGAGGCAGTGGCTCTGGTACCCATCCAAGCTTGGAGTTTCCTGTATTCAGCGCAGGCATTTCTTCTACCTTAGTCCACAGTTCAGTTTCTTTCACCGGGTTTCTCTCCATCAACAGCTCAGCAGGTATCATCTTTGGGGCATAGGACTGCAAATGCCCCACAAAAGTGAACACCCCATCTTCTGTGGGACCCTCCCTGCACCTCAAGTCTGCCAGGCACACCACTTGTATGGGAAGCCCCTCAGGGTTCCCAGTCTCTCCTAGTGTATCCCTTTCATACTTTCTGGATTACAGCAGTTTACACTACATTCCCCAGGAACTCTTCCCTAGTATTATGGCCCTGTTCCTGAAGACTACAAGGTGACTAGGCATCAAGATGAGTTGGTCTCAAAAGCTGGATCCATTGACAACTGCGCTGTGTGAGGTACTTGACACCTCAAGCAGTCAGTCAAGTGACCAGAGGCAATTCACCTTGAGGGCACCCTGGCACACTTCTCACACTTACACTCTAATCTCAGTCATTGGACTATCTAGGCAGAGGCATTACCAATCAGTATACTCTGGGCCTAGTAGTCTACTAACAAACTCCTCGTCCTTCTGTGGCTGGAGGTGGGTTGTTACAGAGGTTTAATTGTGAGGGAAGGGGGTGTGTTCCTATGCCAGGCTTAGGCACCCTCAGTCTTTGTGACTTGTGTGGTCCCTCTACTCATGGGGAATTTCAGCTAGAGCTAGTTCATGTCGTCAGTCTGTGACATTTCAATGTTCTGTTTAAATTAATTCATTCCATCAATTGTGCCCTGTTGAAATAGCACACAAAAGGCTGCACTAGACTGGCAGAAATTTGTAGAAGTAGCATCACAATATCGTAAAGTTATTCACCATGTTATAGCCCAACCAACCAGATGCATGGTGGCAGAATAAGCTGGGTGTCTGCTAGGGCTGACTTTGCTGGGACCCACTCACTCTTTCATTTAAACTGACTTTCGGATTGCAGGAGCTGCTCAGTCTGAACTGAGATGATTGCTTTCTGAGAGTCAATACCTCTGGGTATCGGTTTGGGGCAGTGCAGAGAGAGTTCACAGGACTGGGGAGGGGTCTTAGACAGGTGGCATGCACAGTGATCTTCTCGGAAGTGCTGCCTGTCTAAAGCAAGGGAGACGCCAGGATGCTTCGCAGACTGGGATTCAATGAGTGACTAAAGAACTAGTGCAGAGTAGAGGGTTTTGGCTTCATTAGGGACTGGGGACCCAACTGGAGAGATGCAGGCTTGTACGCAAGGGATGGTCTGCATTTGTCCGAAGGAGAAACCAGGATCCTGAGTGACAGGTTTAAATGTTTTATGGGCAAACATTTAAACTAGCCAATGGGGAGGTGGACATATCCAGAAGAAAATTAACTGCCCCCCTTACCAACCACAGGTTAATGAAATCAGAAAAGAGGATACTAAAGATGAGAAAATACAAGAAACTAAAACCATGGGCAAAGTCAGGGGAGGCACAGAGTGAAGGGATAGGAAGGGAACAAGTAAAGGCAAACTCATCAAATCATGGAGGGCCATGTGTACACAGCCTCATAGCCTAGGGAATCAGATCCCTGACCACCTGGCAGCCTTGATGGTGGAGGAATGTTGTGGCAGTCACTGAGACATGGTACACAGAAAGCCATGACTGGGATGTCCATATACCTGATTATACAGTCTACAGGAAAGACAGGGAAGGAAGAAAGGGAGGAGGGGTAGCTATATTCATCAAAGAGGGGATCAAAGCAATGGAGATAAGTGGGAAGTAGTAGTAGTATACTTTTATTCATAGACAATGAAAGGGAGTTACTCATTTGGGCACTACTCATTTACAGTGAGGTCCTAAAAACATTTGTACAGTTTCCATACATACATTGCAATATTTTATACATTTTAAATATAGTATAAAATGATAAAAAAAAATACATGAGATATTCACGCTAAACAAGGACACAAATACACATCTAACAAACAATAATCCTACATCCTGTCTACAGCAAGGGAGACGCCAGGATGCAGGGAGGAGGGGAGGCCTGGAATAGCAGAATGTGGCAGACACCTGTTTGTCAATCTGAGAGGAAAAGAATTGTTCTTACATGGACCTATTTGTTGAAGCTACATCACAGACAAACTACTTGTATAAATTAACTAACTTTAGATTTATTTTATATCCACTAAATAAACAACCCAGCGTTATAAAGCTACAAAATAAAACACACAGTTTTGATGGGACAGAACTTACAGCTGTGATACAGACAAGCTGATTTCTCAAATGCATACTACTTCAATTCAGCACTAAAACTCAAATGATAAGCTTTTAGAAAAACAAAATAATAGATTTTTAGCAAATTCATCAGAATGCATACCAGAGACTGAGTTAGTAAAAACCCTGGACAGAAAGCAATTAATTCTACAGACTGCTGTAATTAGGAAGTTTACAGCTCTTTAGTCAAGTAGGGACTTGCACTATTGCAGCAGTAGCATAGTCCAATATGATGTCATCACTCTCTAAGGCTCAGTAAGAAGGACAGAAACAGTCAGACTGTTTCCAGTTAGTGCAGAACAAGTTAACAAATGCTGATTTAAAGAAAACACCAAACCAAATAGCATGACATTTTCAGGAAACACTACTCATGACACAGGGACTTAAATTCAGGCTTTTTTTTTTACAATGTGTAAAATGGTTGCCATTGATCTTTAAAATAGCAGAGAAAGGGGAAGTGTTGTTTGTATGGGACCTAAATATGCCTGATGTAATCTGGAACAACTATGCTACAGCCACATCCAGGAACAGAATCATCCTGGATGCCCTGAAAGGGGTGTCATAGGGTATGGGATAACTGATGGAAACTCACAACCAGAAATAGGTTTAACACACGGTTGGCTCGGCGCAATGTTAATTTTTAAGCAACCAGATATAAAAGAACGTAAATACAGGCTTCACTGGTGAGCAAATAAAATATAACTATTTTAAATAATAGACAATCTCTCACAGCCATGGCAAACTTGTATAGTCAGTTTCCACAAGGTTGCAAGGACTCCCCCTCAGTCCTTCACCTACCCAGGCCAGAAAGCACTGACTCTAACTCCCTCGCATGCTGAGCAGGTAGACTCCTTATATACCTGCCCACCAGGTCATGTGATATCAGCATTATCAGAAACATTAAAAAACATTTTAAACAGCTCCTTTTAATTTATATTTATTATTTGTTTATTATTTATTTATTTATTTAAGAGTTTAACCAGGCAGGCGTACTGAGTGAAGAACCACTCATTTCCAGACGCAACCTGGGGGAAATTGGGGTAAAGGGGAACATAGGATGATTATTACATTCTGTACAGGATTTACAATAGTATACAGGATATGCACCCAGAGGGCTGAAGAACAATGACATTGATGGACGGTAGGTTTATGCATAATTGTGCATTATCTACAGCATAAAGAACAGAACATCAGTTAAACTTTTAGGATCATACAGTGTAACAGCTGATTATGGCATTACTATCAGGCAGTAGTAGCTAGGGAGCCTTTATGTATATTATTGCAATGCTCTAATGTCATGGATTTGCATTTTAAACAAAGGAGAACAGAAATAACAAGCATTTGTCAATGCCGAATGTTTGCTTGCTGGCATTGGCATTGGTAGTGTAGAAGTTACAGAGCTGCATAATAGGAATGACAGTGAAGTATTGAACTGAAGCCAACCCCACCACCATCCTGCAGAGAGTGACAGGCATTGGGGTGTGCCTTTGGGTCGTCAGGCATAACGGCCATGCCATTTCACCACACCCTATACTGCAGACACTGACAAGTGTCACGGTGTGCCTTGGGGTCTTTGGCCCTTATGCGCACCCCATTCCATCAGAAAATATGGTGAGATGGGTGCGGTATAGGAGAATGGGGTGAACTTTGGGGCTGAAGAGTCCAAGGCATACCTTGATGCCTCTCACTGGCTGCAGGGTGTGGAATGGAATGAGCATTACAGGCAAGACTCCCAAGTCACACCCCTGATGCCTGTCATTCTCTACAGGGTGGGGCGTTATGGTTGGAAACCCTAACAGCTCAGGCATTCGTTGGTATTTTCACTCCAAATTTTCAACATGTTTTTGAGACCCCCACCTCATGAACAGTGGCAATATCAGTTTGTTAGCGAAGCTGCTTATGCACAGTGACTACGGCATTTAGCACCACAGGTGCAAAACACATTCGAACAGGATGTGAAAATGACTGCTGTACTGTTCATGGGGAGGTGGAAAAAATGCAAGGTTGCAAATCTGCAGTAAAAATATTAAAAACTGGTGAAGTCACGAGCATGCAAAGAAACTGTGCAACTCACACCCGTAATGTAATTAGTTTGGGGATTTTTTACAGCAGATTGTCAACTCAGGCATTTTGGGACCTCCAATCATTAACAGTGTCACTGTGATTTTCTTTATCTGTCCCAAACAATGATTTCCCACAGCGACTACGCATCTCTGCACTGAAAGTGTGAAAACATTTTGGCCATGTTGTGAAAAATGACAGCTGTACTGTTCATAAGGAAGTGTGGAAAAATGCCACTGGTGAAAATCTGGACTGAAAATATTACAAAGTCACAAACTTACGAGGGTGCATGGAAACTGTGCAATGCTGACTCATAACACAGTCATTTTATGGACTTTTGTCACCAAATTTTCAACATAGCCGTTTTAAGACCTCTGCTCATGAGTAGTGTAACTAATTTTCTTAATCTGTCCCAAACATTGCTTTCGCACACCGACTGCACCATTGTGCGTTACATATGAGGAAACACATTTTGGGTGACGTGAAAAATGACAGCTGTACTGTTCATAAGGAAGTGTAATAAAATGGCAATGTGGAAAATCTGGAGTGAAAATATAGAAAATTCGCAAACTTATGAGCGTGTGTAGGAACTGCGCAACGTACGTTCGTAAAACAGTCATTTTTAGGAATTTTTTCACCAAATTTTCAACATAGCCATTTTAAGACCTCTGCTCATGAACAATGTCACTGTGATTTTCTTAATGTGTCCCATACATTGATTTCGCACACCGACAGCGCCATTGTGCGCTAAATAGGCGGAAACATGTTTTGGGCAAGATGTGAAAAATGACAGCTATACTTCTCACAAGGAGGTGTGGTAAAATGGCAATGTTGAAAATCTGGAGTGAAAATATTGAACATTTGCGAACTTATGGCGTGCGGTAGGAGCCTGCGCCAACGCGGCTTGAAAAGCAGTCATTTTAAGGAATTTTCCACCAAAATTTCAACATAGGCTTTTTGAGAGCCCACCTTATGAACAGTGGCAGTGTCATTTCGTTACTCAGCCTCGAAAGGTGATTTCACGCAGTGACCTCGAAATCACCCTTCAGGCCCGACTAACGCCGTCACAGTGCAATAATTCATGAGGAGGGGTCCCAAAAACCCCATGTTGAAAATTTGGGCCCAAAATGTCTGAGATATGCAACAAAGTTGAAAAAACCCTATTTATCCCATTATACAGCTTACCGGCATTTCCTCAGTTCGCGGTTGGCTTTGAAGAGTGCAGACGTATTCCAGGTCTCCCGAAGACCATCGCGCCGGGCTCCGGAGGTAAGTATGGGGTGAGGGGGGTGTGGGGAGGCAGGGTGCACAGTGGGTGGGTGCGGGTTTTGGGTGTGGGGGGGTAGCGAGACTACGAGGGACCGTTTTTGAGTTTCAGGTTTTTTGTTTTTTTATGACGATGATGCGGGACATTTGCCACGCTGGGGTGGGCTCCCAGCATGGCAGAGGGATGGCTGGTTGGGGGGGATGTGGAGCCGACAGGGGAATTGGGCACCCCCGTCAGCCATAGCATCTGTTGCCATGCTGGGGTGGGCTCCCAGCGTGGCATCCTGTACTCGGGGGGAGACAGTGGAGCCGATGGGGATTGGGCACCCGTCAGCTATATGACCTGTAGCCACGCTGGGTGGGCACCCAGCGTGGCATATGGAACTGTGTTTGGGGGGTGCAGCACAGCTGACAGGGATTGGGCACCCCGTCGGCTATACGTGTGTGTGCGTGGGGGCAGCATGCAGCATCGCGGCGGCGTGGCGTGTGTGTGTGGGGGAGGCGGCGCGCGGAAGCGAAGCGATATCTTATCGCTGCTCACTGAAGCGTAGCTCCCCCTTTCAACTGTACTCCACTGCATTTTGGAGCTGTCATAGACAGCTCCAGCAGGCATTGGAGAACTGCGGCCGCGCCTGCAAACACACTGACTGAATTGGAAGAGGGCTGACACACCTCCGAAAACTCGGATGATGGCACTATGTTTCTTGCACACGCATGCAAGCAAACATAAAAATGTGTTGTTTTACCTTAATCCTGATTGACAATAGTTGTCTTATAAAAGTGGTCACTAGAGGCAGCTGCCACCCTATAGTGGGGCCAGACAGAGCTGCTGAGCAACAAGGAAGTAGCTAGAAACTCCAGGAGGAGTTTTCCCTGTTGAATTTGCAGCCTTTTCTTCAGCCTGTAAGTTTCCCCTTTGAAATTACTTTTATTTTAAACAAAATGTAGTTATTTCTGTTGTGAGACAAACATTTATTGTGCCTCTTTTCAACAGCTTACGTTTCAGCTGAATAGCACTGGTACACTCACATAGGGCTTGTGTAAAGGGAGAGCCTATTTACAGGAGCAAATAAGGCTCACAGAAAACTCCAAGCTGCACACAAAGTGTGCCAAAATGACTGTTGCTACTATAACTATTTAGGCTACTTGCACCTATTAAAGGGGCACTGTCAGCTTTGCCCTCTCGGTTTTGCCTCAGTTTGCAACAATGATTCCACAGGCACATACCTGTACCAATATAAGAGCAGAATGCCCCTTCATAAGCAAAAAACTGAACTGGTTACCTGTTTTTGTAAAAAAGCATTATTTCGAAACACTTGCCAGCCAGATGCAAACCCATTACGGAAGGAGATTCCACACCAAAGCAGCATGTAGTAGGGCCCTGTGCAGTAATACTTTTATGGTCCCCATTACAACAAATACATAATTTAGTAGAACTCCATAATGAAAAGTGCTGCTGGTAATATGTAAATTTAATCCGAGCACGGTTCAGACAAAACACTTTCAAACTGTGGCGCAAGTCACATGCGCAATAGCAGCTGGAGGAAAGATCTGGTGCGTAAAGGCGTGCCACTAATACGTGGGTGGGATTTGATGTCACAGTTTGAAAGTGTTTGGGGATTTGAACCGGTGTTTGGGATTAAATTTTAAATACCAGCACCACTTTTCATTACAGAGTTCTACTAAATGATGTATTTGTTGTAATGGGGACCATAAAAAGTGCACTTCGGCACTGCACTCCGGCTACATGCGTGTTCTCGTCGTGGGATCTTTTTCCGGTGGGCCAGGTTTGCATTCAGTCCGAAAGTGAGCTGAAATAATGCTTTTTTCACAAAAACAGGTAACCAGTTCAGTTTTTTGCTTATGAAGGTGCATTCTGCTCTAATATTGGTACAGGTATGTGCCTGTGGAATTATTGTTGCAAACTGAGGCAAAACCGAGGGGCAAAGCTGACAGTGTCCCTTTAAAAACAGCTACTCTGGGGCTTAGCAATATTAAATATATTCCCCAGGCTTTCTCTTGAGGCATACTGAATATGTAGCCATTTTAAGGACATAAACCTAGCATATTGCACGCAAGACTGTACTGCCTAACATAATGAATTATTTTACATTCTACATGATACTATGTACAATGCTAGGTCATGTTCTGACCAAGGAACTGTACCCTTTTAGTGAACCTCAGTGGAAATGGAAAAACAGTGGAGATAGATAAGAGAGAGATGGGGGGGGAGGGAGGGGTGCCCAGAGGTGGCCAACCTCTAAACTAGAGCTGAAAGGATAGAATAAAGAACAAAGGATAGAACTGTTGCAACAGAAGTTTTTGTACAAGGAGAGGAAAATAAGGTCTACATCAAGTGACAGAGCTAAGCCCTGTCACAAGGAGCATGCTTCACACAAGTGGGCATGGATCTTACACGGGATGGGGCAATATTGGACCCGGTGCCAACAAATGGAGACAGAATAACTGATGTATTGGTGGGCAGCCGCCTCTGGTAAAGTGATCACAATACAGTATGGTTCAGGGTAAAGACAGTACAAAAATCAAGTCACACAAACGCAAGAGTCTTAGACGTCAAATGGGCAGAATCTGCAAAAATGGGAGAATGCCTCAAGAAAACATTGGCAAAAGGAGGGGGCGGGGAGTAGAGGAACAGTGTGACAATCGCAAGAGAGCCATAACTGAGGCAACAAGCCTCTGTGTGAAGCAAGTTAACAAAGCAAGAAGAAAACTAAGACCATTATGGTTCTCAAAAGAGGTGGCGGGGAAGGTTAGAGAGAGAAGAAACTGGCATTCAGAAAGTACAAAGAACGCAGAGGGAGGGAGACAAAGAACTTTATCCAATGAAGCAAAGGGAAGCGGGGAAAGTGGTCAGAAGCTCAAAGGTGCAAACAGAGGAAAGGACAGCAGATAGCAGTAAAGGAGAGGACAAAACCTTCTTCAGGTACATTAGGGAAAGAGGAAAGGAGAAAGACCAAGGGAGGGATAGTGAGGCTAAGTAAAGGGGGTGAGGAGAGTGGGCACATGGGGACCTAGAAAAAAACGGAGATCCTGAATGAATACTTCTGCTCAGTACTCACAAAGGAAGGGGAGAGGGAGGGACCAGAATTAGCCAGTAACCACACACAGGGAAGAGGGGTGGACACCAGTCCATTCACCGAAGAGAGAGTCCTAAAGGAACTCTTGAAACTGAAGGTGGACAAGGCGATGGGGCTGGATGGGATAGATCCCAGAATACTCAAATAACTAAAACTGGTGCTGCTGACATCACTGATAAACCTAGTCAACAAATTAATGGAAGAGGGAGTAGTACCAGATGACTGAAGGAGAGTAAACGTGATTCCCCTTCACAAAAGGGAGAGCAAGGTAGAAGCCTGAAACTATCAACCCATCAGTTTGACCTCTGTGGTAGGAAAGATGATGGAATCACTGTTAAAGGAAAGGACTGTAGAATATCTAGAAGTCAGTGAGGCACAGGACCCAAGGCAACATGGATTCACACCAGGAAGGTCGTATCAAACAAATCTGATAGATTTCTTTGACTGGGTGACAAGCGTAGTAAATCAGAGAGGGGCAGAGGACATGGCCTGTGTAGATTTTAGCAAGGCATTTGACACTGTCCAGCACAAGAGGTTAGTAAACAAGTTGGCCAGTCTGGGAGTGTGTCCCAAGGTGGTAAACTGAGTCATAAATTGGCTTAACTATAGGGCACAGATGGCGGTGGTAAATGGAGTTCAATCTGAAGAAGGGGGGTGATGAGTGGAGTGCCACAGGGTTCAGCACTGGGGTCAGTCCTCTTTAATGTCTTTATAAGCAACATTGTGGAGGGATTCGAAGGAAAGGTATGCCCCTTTGCAGATGGCACCAAGAACAGCAATGGGGCTGACACTCCGGGGGTGGGGTGGATAAAATTAAAAGAGACTTAGTCAAGTTGGAGCAATGATCATGAGTGTGGCAGCTCAGATTCAGTGCCAAGAAGTGGAAAATCATGCACTTAGGGTCAAAAACTTTGGGGAGGAATACACAATGGGGAAGGGGGAGGTACTGACAACAACCAAACTGGAAAGGGACCTGGGGTAGTCCTAACTGACAATCTAAAGGTAGCCAAACAATGTGAGAAGGCAACAAGGAAAGCCGTTGGGATGCTGGGATGCATAGGAAGAGGTACCATCAGTAGAAAATGAGAAGTGGTGATGACACTGTACAGGCAGTTGGTGAGACCTCACCTGGAATACTCCACGCAGTTTTGGAGATCGCATTTCTGAAAGGACATTGAATGGATGGAGGCAGTCCAGAGAAGGGTAACAAAAATGGTACAGGGACTTCACCAAAAACCATACGAGAAGAGACTGATGGAACTCAATATGTACACTCTTGAGGAAAGGAGAGAGAGAGGGGATATGATAAGGACATTCAAATACATCAAGGGAATAAACAGAGTTCAAGAGGGTGGCATCTTTCAAAAAAGGAGATGTTCAAGAACCAGGGGTCACAATATGAGGCTAGAGGGAGGAAGACTCAGGGGCAACGTGAGGAAGTATTTTTTTCACATAAAGGGTGGTGGATGCATGGAACAGCCTTCCTAAGGAAGTGAGAGAAGCAAAAATGGTAGGCCAATTCAAAAATGCATGGGATAGACAAACAGCAACAATAGGGTTGGGGAGGAGGAGGTAGGATTCAGATCAAACAGGATCTGGAGTTTATACATTAGGTAGGGAAATGGACAGATTAAGTGGGCCAAGCAGTCCTTATCTGCTGTCAAATTCTATGTTTCTATAACTTAGACCAACTGATTGCAGAAATGTGTTATCACTGGTACAAATTGCATACAAACACATTTATGATTTAAATCACTGAACTATTTCATCAACATCTACTTCCTTGTGCTAAATAAAAATGTACAATTCAAAGTGCAAAGAGTAATAAAATATATGGTAGCCAAACCTTTCACTACTCACCAGCAAAAAAACTAGACTAAGCTAATTGGACACCCAAGTAGGCACCAAGTACTATTCTGTATCAAATAACTGGTTGATTTCACCTCATGGAGCCCTGCATTTGCTTCCAAGTCCTACGTCATGACATATTGGCATATCTTACTACCTAACATTTATCATCTGAAAATTGTACATGAGACAGTTTGTAGTTTCATTCTTTTAAAATGTATCATATTCTGTTTGTGCTCCCACATTCAATGGGTACAGCTCACCTTTGGTCAGTTGGAAGCCTTGGAACTCCTCCTACTAGATAGCTAACCTTTGGGATCCACACCCTCATGGTGTCAGACTCCCACCTGCTAAATTCTTTGAAAGGTAATCCCTCTGGTGGTGCTTCCAAATAACTCCATATGGGAAATTGTCTCTAATGCTGCAGTTACAGAAAACAGGAAACAGGGGCCCTGGATTGTGAGACGTGTGCGGAAGCATCATCCACTGAGCTATCTCCTCTGTGTTCCATCTTCCAACCCCTCCCATCCTACTCCACTACTGGGGGTAGCGTCATGTGAGATGAAGAATAAGCTGTGCAATCAATGCCACCCAATCTGTTCCTGAAAATATAGGCCACCAGGGAAGTACTGAGCAGTTGATTATCTCACCAACAGAGGAGTAGGAGAGTGTCCGCTAAGGTGCTTGATCCTTATCCTGCTCACCCACTGTGATGTCCATGGCTCATGATGGTATGCTGTGATATGGGGCACTAGCAAGTGGGCACCTGCTGAAATGGTGTCCCACTTTCGGATAGTGCCCCGACGGTGGGGGTGTGGGGTCGGTGAAGAGCGGATGGGGTGGGTCGTGAAAAGGTGACAGGATGTTGGCGTTTATATGCACGCGAGGGGAGTCAGCCTGACGAAGCAGGCGGGAGGGTATGTAAGGGGTGGTGCTACAGGGTTCCGATGAGCTGGCGTCATAGTGTGGTGCTTTAGGTGCTGGCTTGGGGTGGCGAGGATACAGGGTTTGGGACCGGGCGCCGGTAGTTTTTGTTGCGCCTGGCAAGAACCAGTGTTTTTTTGGGGGGGAGGCATTCACCCCCCTGAAGTTGGGGTGTGGGGACACAGCCCCCCATATAAAACAAAAAACAAAAGGTTTTTGTGCCATGTTTGCTGTTGCTGGGTTCCCACATCACCGAAATGTGGGGTTGCCATAAAGGCATTTGGCATGACGAATTCGCCCTTATGACATAGAACCCTCATGACACTAATCCAGTTTATTGCTAAGGTCAGTGGCTCCCCAGTCACTAGCCAGCTACATAATTGTATTCTTTTTACATCATCATCATCTGTCGTGACAAGCTGCAGTTCACAAAGCTGAAGGAAGCTTGATCAGAACCAACTTCACCTTTGACCAAATATTTGGAGTGTTTAAAGTCTTATAACCACTGTTTCTTCTACATGTGTTTGACCTCCTATGGATTATTTTATCCCAGTTCCATCATTATGTGTAGCATGGGGTACCTTATAATCTAGAATCTTGTAAATCTGGTGCTGGTGTTTTATAGATGTGAATATACACTCAAGCTGTATGGACAATGGAATTCTCGCCAGATGAAGTTGTGCAGTGCATTTCTACTTCCAAAATGCTTTTTGGGATTTCTTTTTAAATTCTTCCAAACACCAAGAAGCATTTACTGTATATGTTAACTGTGGAATAACTTTCCATGGATTATGTAAACCATGGAGCTATCTTCTACAGATTGCAGAAAAGGAATCCAAAAACATTCTGCTTTCAAAATTTGGCAATTCTGTTGCCAACAGAATCCCATGTAATTAAGGGAATTTTCTAAAATTCCATGGAATTCCATTCTGCCATAACTTGGAAATTGCATGCCACACTATTATATCCTGGCCAAATTTCCCAGTTCACTAAAAATACACAGCCATATGACAGTATCTAATCATTGGGGATTTGGTTTTAGGCCAGGTTTATAGCAAGCTGTGGGATCAGTTTTCCATTGTCTAACCACTAATGTTTGTTTCCTGTGAGATACAGATGTATTGTGATAAATATTTTAACAGAAATAGAAAAACGGGTAAGTGTTTTAAAAACACAGTGTTGTAAAAACAGTACCGTAGTAACCAAGTAATGTAAGGTCAGAGGGACTCTAGGTCCAACAGGTCCCTCCCCCCCAGACTCCAACTGGTTCCCCCCCACACACCCTTCTAAAGGAGGGACCAAGTATGCCCTACTGCACAGAGAACCCCATGAATTCCTTCATGATAACAAGACAGACCAGTCTGCAACATACTATAGAACTTTCAAGGCTATGTGCAGGTGTAAAAATATGTATTTGCTGTTTTGAACAAGGTACATTTTTTACATGTTTTTCCCATTAATTAAGTAACTGTTGGGATGAGAAGGAGGAAGAGCCATAGAAGCTTTGCTTCTGAGTGCCCAGTATCTTGCCTGTGTTTGCAGCTCTGTATTGGAGAATCTGTTCATGCTTCTGTTCTCATCTGAAAAGCTGTTTGTACATTTTGTTGTAAATAAAGCAGACTAAGTCAGAGATATTTACAGTAATTTTCTTTTTTCAGAAGAAGTAGAAAAGAATGATAGAGACTGCTTTGAATCAGTTTTGTGACAGTATATTAAATAGAGAATAATATATGGGGTGATGTGTGTGACAAGATTTTACACACGTCCGAGTTGTGGGATGCTACATAAACCCCAAGGACGAAGCCCGAGGGGTTTATGAAATGCATCCCACAACAAGGGAGTGTATAAAAATCGAGTTTTACACACATCACCCCAAATTTTATTCGGCGTCGCACCCTTCCCCCACACCCGATCGCTGGCATTGTAATAGAAAGAGATATGTCTGGTGGTCAGTGGACCACTTCCAGCTGATCATGGGCATATGTAATAAAATTATTCTAAAGTATCCCTGGTGGTCAGTGGACTGCTTCCAGCCTGATCAGCGGGCTTTGTATATTAAAAACCCTGGTGGTCCAGTGGTACCCCCCCCACCCA
The DNA here is from genome assembly GCA_016271365.2 of Neoceratodus forsteri. Taxonomy (NCBI): domain Eukaryota; kingdom Metazoa; phylum Chordata; order Ceratodontiformes; family Ceratodontidae; genus Neoceratodus; species Neoceratodus forsteri. Next base: position 786,741,765 of record CM028133.1, read on the forward strand.
CCCACTCAGACCCGCCACCCCACTCCCCGGTCAGCGGTGGGCGGCAGCTCCCCACCCGCCAAGCCAGCCGGCCGCCTGATGACTGACTGCATGATAGTACGGTATCGCCCATTGGTCTACAGGGTGGGACAATGGGCATGCAGACCATACCGTACTGCACAGTCCAGATATATGAATGGATCCATTCACATATCGGACTGTGTTGTATGATATGGTGTGCATGCCCATTGGTCCACAGCACAGTCATGCTGTAGGCAGTCAGTCGGTGGGTGGCCAGGCGGCTTGTGGGTGGGATCTGCTGCCAGCCACTGACTGGGGTGGAGTGGGGTGGCGGGTCTGAGTGGGTGGGTGGGGAGGGGTACTGCTGGACCACCAGGGTTTTTACACATACAAAGTCCGCGATCATGCTGGAAGCGGTCCACTGGACCACCAGGGATACTTTAGAATAATTTTATTATACATATGCCTGTGTTGAGCTGGAAGTGGTCCACTGGACCACCAGGGATAATTTAAAATATGTTTTATCTTACATATGCCCATGAATGGGCTTTGGGGCACTTTGCTGCGATGTGCAGGGGGTGTCGGTCCCCGACAGCTGCAGCCTGGCAGGGCGCCAGGTGCAAGTCACCGGGGATCGGTGCACCTGCATGCAAATGGGGCCATAATGACATGCTAATGGCCCCAGTTGCATCTTGTATGCATTATGGGCCCATTTGCATATCCACCGCTAAATAACATGGTTCCTGCACCTAGCGCAACCACACTTGTGCTGGCGCATCCCCCTGCTCCTCTCTTGCCATTTGAGCTGGTGCAGTGCCACTGCATCATGCACAATGTGGGTGGCAACATTGCCATATTCAATGGTGCTGAGCCATGGTGCAGCACCATTGAATATCACCCAGCACTCTCCCTGGCACATCCCAGTTGAGCTGCGCCCAGGCTTGCGCCCCTGCCTGGCGCAGTCTGAATATCCGGGCCCCAGTGTAATTCCAAAACTAGCCATGTGACATTATCTTATCTTAAGCAATGAAGGTCATCAAGTAGTTGTCACCAGACTGACCGCAGTCATTGCTAGGTCCACTACTTGGCCAGTCTATGGGGTGCTTATATACCACCCACCTGGCATTCTCACCTGAAGCCTGTTCATGTCACCTCCACATTGTACCCTGCTTCTGCTACTCTGAGACTGTGTTCCAGACTAGATCTCCTGAAAGCTGAAAGTGTTGCTACTGTATTACTAGGCTGGCCCACCAGTACATCATTGAAATGCAAGATTTTAAATACAGTCTAAGCCTTCTATTTCTTTGTGGCTTACATCTGAGAAGTCTCCAGCATGTTTGCCATGCTTTCTTCTACCTCTGAGATGTGTCATCCACTTATATTGGAGTGGACACTGGGTCTTGAAACTGCAACCACCTCTGGCTATAGTCATGCCTTACTTGGTAGTTCTTCTGAGCTAAATGGTACCAGTGGTCCATAGTCAGGATTGGTTTTAGACCTGATGGTAGACCTAATGGCACCCCAAGCAGAAACTCTAGTAGTGCCCCTTCCACTGCTCTCTCTGTCCCATCACCCACCCTACATCAAAAAGTGGCAATTCTCTGGACACAAGAATACCAAGAGCAATTTAGGTTTTTCATTAATATTTTCTGCATTTCAAGCTGTTCTCTGCTTATATTTTCTACTTTAGCGTGTCCTTTCTGTGCTGGTTCCCAAAGCAGCAGCTTGGTTCAGTTATGCTGAACACTTTCAATGTCTGTATTCCCAAGAGAAAATCACTCTGCCATTCCCTTTCATGGAGAGTTTTCTTCTGTCTTGAGGACAAGTAGGGTTACCTCCATTAAAGAAGTCCAAAGTGGGACATTTCTTATTGAATCATTATTTTTTGTGGGGCAATATGTAATCTAGACCAATGCAACAGACTTGTTTTCTCTAAACAATCAGAACTAAGTGTTGTATTTTTTGTAGCTGTTTCTATTGTTTCTTATAATTTTAAGGTATTTTAGTTAAGGATTATAATGTTCTGCAACTATTTTTTTTTCTAGTACAAGGTCAGAACGTTCATTAGTTTTCAAATTTTTTTGCAGGACACAGCTGCTCAAATCAGGACAGGTGGTAGCCTTAAGGACAAGCAGAAGAAATGTTACAATCAGTACCCTCCCCGGAGGCAAACTGAATAATTTCTGTGCTACTTCCAAGCGTCCACTGCCCTCAAGCCCAGTCAGAGTTCTTTTCGTCCTAAGCCACGGCTTTGGGGTCACAAGATGGTGCAGTGCTACCTCTGGTGTAAACTCAAACTATTTAATTTTCAAAATTTTGAACAGGCACCAAAATTTTCACAACTAGAGACACTGGTTAAAAGTATGAACTGGAGCTTGGGATTAATAACTAAAAAATGTGTCTTTTAAATGGTGGTAGTTATGCATAAAAGTAATTCTTAATATGTGACTTTTTTTATCAGAAATGTAGGCTATAAAATTTAACATTGCTTATAAGTCTCTATTGCAGATCATTAATACTTGTTTTAATCTGTGGGTTTGAAGCACTTAAATTATATTACCAGACCCAAAATACACTTGCATCTTACTCAGCTGTCACTCATTTCAGAATGCAGTTCCTTTCCTTTTAATTGTTTTTTTTTTACATGCTATTTACCCAGGAAATTCTTACTACAATGCAGCATCCATGGTTGTCTCAGTAACGTCTTGCCTGGCTACATATAACTAAATAATCATTTCATTTTCAGAAGGTTCCTCTGTGTATCTCATTTTTTTTTACCAGGGAGGTCCGGACCAAGGTGCCAGAATTTGCCAAGACTTTAACAGGCTCATACTGATTGATTATTTTTTAAAACCTGTGAGTCACCTGGTTCAGAGTTCTGTACTATAACCACTTGACCACCCTGCTTGTGAGATGCTGCTTTTCAGCTGGAAAATGCTGAGTAAACAAATTGTAACAAATATAATATATATATATATATATATATATATATATATATATATATATCAACTTCATGCTTTTTTGTCTGAACACTGAATACAATTTTGTAATTAATTATTTTTAAATTACTTCCTGTTATCACAAATAGTTGTCTAAACTGCCAATATTACCAGCATTAAAATAGATTATTTTCTTGTAAGAAAAAATCTGATTGTGATGAATGTTGTTGACTCTGGGATAGGACCAGTTTGAGTTTTAATGTTAAAAGTCCTGTCTCAAAGATTCCTTCATCATTTGGATCCTGGAATGATGGCTTAGGCAATTTGACAAGTTCATATTGTGTACTATAGCAGATACATACCCTGTATACTGATGGTATTCTGTGATAAAGCCAAAGTAGACCAACTTGAGATGAAACAGAGGACCATTCCAGCATTTAATGCCATTGCTGCTGATATTATCCAGATGGTATTTCTTTATGCCCAGAATGCAGTCTATCCACTTTGAAAAAAAAAATACATATCTTTGTAAAATAAATTGTTATGTAAAAATGAATAGATCTTCAAACAGTTGTGCTTTAGCAGTAGTACTCTGCAGAGGTCAGTACCTAGATATTAGAAAGTCATTTTTGGACCTGATTTCTTATAGTCCAGCTTCAAAGTCTTTCTCGAGTATCAGGTCAGGGACACTGTGTGTATGGAACAGGAAACAGGAAACTCAACTTCCAGTTTTTTTATCATGGCAAATGTTCAGGAAAAAATAGAGCCACAATAAACATTTAATTACGTAGTTAAAATATGTTTTTATTAACTGTGATAACATCCTATTGTTAAAATGAGATGAGTTTTCTGACAAGTTAGACAAATGAGAGCAAAAAAGCTAATGTGAGAGTCTGGTAGGAGCTTTCTTGCCTAACTGGAATGTTCTAGTTTATAATGCTGGGCAGTGTCATCACTTGATTTAGGCAGTACACACTTTTCCCAAATGCAAACAAGTACCCTTAGGCAAAGCTAGCTGATGGCTTTTTTATATTCTGTCCATAATACATTTTTATTATCAGCCAACATTTGTCATACTCCCTGATTCTCAGAGTCTATGTGGCATGTCTTAATAAGATATGATTTTCTTATTACACAGCAGGGTTGTGCTTTTTTAAGCTCTACTGTCATGGGACAAGTTGGATGCCAGTTGCACATCTAGAACAAATTATAAATGTTTACAAACAATTTTTGCAATGGATTTGTAGGTGTTTTGACAGATCTCAAAGTAGAAAATATAGAATTTGTTGGAAGAGAAGGACAACTTGCCCAATCAGTCTGCCAAGATGATCCCTACCAAGTATGTCCCGCAGAACCTAACTAGTCTCTAGCCACCCTTCCTTCTCCCTCCCTATTAACTAATATTCCCCTATGTCTATTCCACGCAGGCTTGAAGCCCCACACTTGTTTTGCCTCCACCACTTCTGCTGGTAGTGTGTTCCAGGTGTGCACAGTGAAGTGGTACTCTCTTATATCCCACTTAAGCCTCCTCCCTTCAGCTTCATTGCATGCCTTCTGGTCCAGGTAGTGCCTGTTCAGGATGTCTGCTTTTTCTTGATCCTTTGTTCCTCAGTCTCCCGCTGCAGTTGTCCTTATTCTTGCTATCCATCCCCTTGCTTTTCTGTTCTCATTTATGTACCTGAAGAAAGCCTTATCCCCTTTAACTATCCCTTTGGCTATCCTTTTTGCTATCTTTGCCTTTGCTCCCCTCACTGCCTTTTCTACTTCCCTCTGTTTTATCTGGTATACCTCTCTGTCATATTCCCTCTGTATTTCATTATACCTCCTGAATGCCACCCTTTTTTCCCCTCACCATCTTGGCCACTTCCCAGCTGAACCGTAATAATCTCCTTTTCTTTCTACTTTTAATCACTTCCTTTATGCAGAGGTTGGTTACCTTAATTATGCCTGTGCTCCTTTTTCTTCACTGTGCCTCTACTCCTCCCTGGCAGTCTCCCATTTCCTTAAAAATCTGCCCTCCTAAAGTCCAGGACTCTCCACTTATGTGAGTTGCCTCTGTTCCCATCTTAATGTTAAATCACACTGTATGGTGATGTAAGGAATCATTTGGGTTACATGAGTTGTAACAGACCAGCGAACACCAATACCAAGTATAAAAGTCCAAAGGCTTTATTATGACATAATAAATATCAGTTAACTTACAAAAGACAACGAGGCTCCTCGACTGCTAAATTGCATTTGTCTTCAAGGGAGACTGACACAAGGCTCTTCGACTGCTAGAATGTAATTTTCTTCAAGGGACACCATATGTGTGTTCCACTACAGGCTGAGGCATTCTTTTTCTTTTCTGGAGTGGCTAGACAGCTCAGCTCACTGATCAGGGTATGAGCAGATATTTTTTACAGTCTCCCAACAGAACTGTTCATAAACAATTGCTGAGGTTGCATTTTCCCAATTTCTTATCATAAAAAAAATCTTGCTACATCTTAGGCAAACACTCGTAGTTTTAGCAAGTCACTAACAGCTTCTCCCTTCCAGCAACCAGGCTGTTGCATCGTTAATGGCCAGTTGGGCCCCCGAGCTGTCATGTTGCTATGGTGTTTGCAAGGAGAAGAGAGGGTAAACAAAATTACTATGTTTTCCACCTTGGCAGATCTAAGCTAACACATGTATGTGCCCCTAGTTATGTCTGTCCATATGTATTTGTGGCAGGGTAGGCCCAGTATTTATGTATTTAGCTGTTGTTTACTGGGTAGGCACACTAGACAATCAGCTTCCTGTTTTGCTTATTATTCCTATTTGACCATCCCCACTCACAAAATCACCTCACAGAGACAATTATCATGGGAGATTTTAACATAAACTGGCTGTCACCTGTGACCAACTCACTAAAGGAAGCAATAACAGCCCTTCACCTAACTCAACTTGTTAATACACCCACTAGGATAAACTATAAAATGAGGACTAGCACCACCCTTGACTGGATAATTTCTAACCAACCTAACCGCCTTTCCAATGTAATTGTGCACCCTGACTCCATCAGTGACTATTCCCCAATCACATGCAGTTGGACTAATAAATTCCTTATCCCTCCTCCCCAAACTATCTACAGCAGGTTTCTCAGAAACAACAGCTTCATGCCCAAAATTAGAACATCCTGGACTCAACCAATGATGTTAATGTAGCCCTCTGTCACTTTATAAGGGTTTTCAACACTGCTTGTGATACGCATGCCGCTCTCAAAAAGATTAAGGTCTCTGGCACGGTTAACCCCTGGATCACTCCTGAGCTCCATTCCCACATGTTTTTTCAGGACCATCTCTGGCACTGTGCAAAAGCCACTGGTAAGGAGCAGGACCTACAAGCCTGTAAAGCTGCTAGAAACAACTGTACGAGGGAGACTCGCCAGGCAAAAGACAAGTACCATAGGGAGATGCTTACCAACTCCTGGGATGATAGCAGGAGGTTCTGGTATAATATGAATGATGTCACTGGCAAAAAACCTAAAGTATTGCCTACAATGCTAAACATAAATGGAACCCCTACCGCTGACCCTCTGGAAATTGCTAATGCCTTTAACAATGCTTTTAACAATTTGTGCTGTGTTCTCCCACCTGACTTTTTCAATGATGATGCTGCCTGCTCCACAAGCCATGGTGATGAAAATAGTCCTGAGCACTCCCCTTTTTATTTTAAACAGGTATCATGCAACCTGGTTAGAAAACTACTAGTTAAGGTCCTAAGAAACACAAGACACAATAGTGATGGACTAGACCTTAAGCTTATCACCTTAACCTTAGATGAAGTTCTCCTACCTATAACTAAGATTCTAAACCTTTCTCTCACACTGGGACAATTTCCTGATGCCTGGAAAATGGCCATCGTAACTCCGGTGCATAAAACTAGTGATCGTTCCTTACAGGGTAACTATAGGCCTATATCCATTCTCCCTCCACTCTCTAAGGTGCTCGAGAGAATTGTTACCAACCAGTTTGGTGCTTATCTGGACACATACTCTATCCAGTGCCCACAACAACATGGCTTTAGATGCAAAGTACTACCACAGCATTATTAGAATTCATAAGCTTCATACAACAGGCCATCGATCAAGGCCAGATTGTAGGTGCAGCCTTTGTTGACCTAATAAAAGCCTTTGACACAGTGAATCATGCACTGTTGCTTGGCCAACTCTCTAAAACTGGTGTTGCCCCAAACACCCTAAAATGGTTCGGAAGCTACCTCAGTGATAGACTGCAGAGGGTGAGGATATCAAATGTAGTTTCGGAACAGAGGACTGTCCGATCAGGGGTACCTCAAGGCTCAATCCTGGGTCCCTTATTGTTCAGTATTTTCCTGAATGACTTTCCAGCTGTCTGCAACCAGTGTACTCTCCTCTATGCAGATGACGTGGTCATCTTTACTAGCCACCTGGATCCCAATGCTCTTGAAAACAGTCTTGAACAAGGTTTCACAGAAGCAGAGAGATGGTTTACTAATCAGAAACTAGTGCTAAACTACAAAAAAACTGAAGTCCAACTGTTTTCGTCCTCTCAGAATAAGTTTAAGGCCCATCAACTCACTATCACCAACAACCATGGAGATGCTCTTGAACAAACTCAGCTTTTCAAATACATAGGTCTAACCCTGGATAGTCACCTTACCTTTGTGCCTCACATTAAAAATGTTGCCAGAGATGTTAATACCAGAATCGGGCTCTTCTTCAGACACAGATGAAGACTTACTCAAGAATCCCTGAAGGTTGCAGTTCACAGCTCAGTCCTCTCGATCATTGATTATGGTCTAATCGTATACCATGCTGCAACCTCCACATCTCTTAAATGACTCACTGTGGCCCTGAACAAGGCCTGTAGGTTAGTTACGGGTGCTGCGCGCCTCACTCATACCTGTAAGTTATAAGCGCAATCTCGCTGGCTCCAACTAAGTAACAGGATCAAATATCAAAACTGCCTTCTGTCCACAAAAGCTCTACTTGGATTACTACCCCCAAGCATTGGTTGTCTGCTAAACAAATCCCCTAAGATCCAACACACACGTACCTCAGTTTCTGACCTCCTTATAGTACCCCACTGTCGGACTGCTCAATACCAGTGATCCTTTCAATACAGAGTCCCCCTGTGGTTTAATAATCTAAGCAACCAACTAAGCAGTCTTTCTAGTCTGTCCCAATTTAAACCTATGCTTCATCAGCATCTCCTAACCGAAAGCACTTGTGATTGTTATACCTAGTTTCCCACTTCTGCAGACACCCCTCATACCACTTTTTTCACTCTCTGAGGCTCTTATTTGGCTTCCTGTTTCATTTCACCTCTCCTCACAGAACAGTTTCCCCTTTCCCCCTGCCACCTCCTCCCTTACCTCACCCCCTTCTTGCTCTTATCCCACTGACCCCCCTCTTTCTGGACCTGTCCAGACTCTCTGGTCCCCACTCTCCCTTTTCTTCTTTCCCTTCATCCGCCCTCTTTTTCCCCTCTTTTACCCCTTCTCCCACCTTAGCCTCCCATCCCTCTCACCCTGCAGCAAGGCCTCTGGCTGCCATATTTTCTTTTCCTTCTTTATCTGGACTCTGCCCTCTCATCTCCCCTACCCCTTCCCCCCCCCTCCACCTCTGATTAGCAATGTTGCTTCAAATGTACCATATGGTTTTCTATGCTTGCTTGTAATCTTAAGTGTGTAGCACTGTTCCCACTTATTTACCAATTGACTTGATGTACTCCAATGATACCATAAATAATGTCTGTACCTCCGTTGATACCATGAATGTTGTCTATACCTCCCTACCTTATTGTAACCCTTTCCTTTGACATGGAACCTTTGTAAATGAGCTACTTCAAGCTCAAAGGTATTTGTAAACCAAGATTTAAATAAAAATAAAATATTTTAGCAGCAGGTCCATTTGGTTGTCAAAAGGGGACATCTGGCCGACAAAATGGGAACTCCTTTTCAAGTTCAGATTCAAGTTCATTGCAAGAAAACTCCATTGAACAGGCTCATTCACAAAGAGATCCTGATTACATAAAGGGTGATACAAACTTGGGAAATAGAACTGAAATCATAAGGGGAGATAGATACATACATACAGTCCTAGTGAAATAATTACTACAACTCAAAATATAAAAGTCACTAGTAGATCCTGGCAATTACACAGTGCAAAATTGTGCAGGGTTTTATGTAACTCTAAAAACTGATTAACGTTTTGCTCATAAAAGTGTTAAAACATTGTGAAAATGCATAGCACTTGCCTCAGTGTGTTTAACAAACATAACACTTCTAGAAAACTTATATAAATACATTCTGTACAGTTAGTATTATTCCAAGTAAAAAACTGCTAATCAATTATTTAAACCCCTGTTGTGAGAGATACAGTGAAAATACATAAGGCATATATCAAAGCTGTGGAATTTATAGAGTTACACAAAGGTGTAGGATTTACACAGTGCAATATTGTGCAAAGTACAGCAAAAGTAAAGAAGGGCATATATTGCAGCAGTGGAATTAACTGAGTTATGCAAAGCACTGTATAACAACTTAGAGGAGGAGGTCATTGGGGAGAGGTAATGGTATGGGTAGAGGAAAGACAGACAATTCCAGCAGGGGGAGAATGAGGGTAGGCAGAGAGAACTAGGAGGGGTGATTAACTGGGGGCAGTGAAAGGGCATAGTTTAGAAGAGAGATAAGGATGATGGAAGTGATAAAGGAGAGAGGGGGTGGAGGTAGGCATGCCTATGGGGCCAGGAGAGTATGGAGAGAAGGAGTGGGCACGGGAAGGGGATGGAGGAGTGAGTCATCGGACAAACGGGGGAGTGGAAGGAGAGGAGGAAAAATACATAGTTTGGTTATTCAACAGGGAAATAGAGAAGGATAGGGACAAGGCAAGCTAATTCCTCTGGCAGTTACAGGGAACCATAAAATGTTTAGAGGCTCCAAGCCACAGGAAGGACATGTGAAATAGCACCCTTGCCAAGGGAAGTACAAATTCTATAGACGTCCAGGAATAGGAAGGCAGACTTCCTGAGGGAGTAAATGCAGTGTGATATATGGAAGAGAGATGAGATATAGGTAGGGAGTTTATTGTGAAGCCTTTGAGTGTCCAAGTGCCAAGGTGGAGCAGTCTTATAGTGGTTAGAAACGTCCATCCAACAAGAGTGTACAACTCACAATGGTGGGTCCTGGAGGGGGCCTTCATAACAAATTGTAAGGCATGGTGGAATAGGACATTGAGCTTGTAAAGGCTGGCTGCTGAAGTGCTATTGTAAATGATATCCCTATAGTCTATGAGCGGAAGGAATGTTGCTTGGATGGGTCTGAGTCTGACCTTAATTGGCAATAGCGTTCCATTTCTAAAAAAGAAGCCAAGTCTGGCTTTAAGCTTGGCAGTGAGGCTATCGATATGGGCATTGAAGGAAAGCTTGTTGTTGAGCCATAGGTCTAGGTATTTAACCTTATTGACAACTTCAAGTGGTTCCCCTAGGGATGTTGATACTGTTGATATGCCAGCCTTAGCAATGGGAGGGTAGTTACTGTTATGGTTGAAGAACATTACTTTGTTTTTTCACATTGAGTAGTAGTTTGGCACTCATAAGGTTCCGTTCAAGCTGAAGGGAGTCAGATTGAAGTTCATCACAGACTTTGACTAGCGTAACATTGGAGGTGTACAGTACTATGTCATCTGAGAAGGAGTGTAGCTTCGACTTGACAATGGTGGAGCCAAGGGTGTTGATGTATATAGAGAAGAGGATAGGGCCTAGGATGGCTCCTTGGGGGATGCTTCTAGTAATGGGAAGGGGGTTTGACAAACGACCATCCACACTTACACTTTGGACTCGCCCTGTAAGATAGCTAGCAAAACATTGGACTGTGGGGGTGATAGCACCTAGATTAGAGAGACTTTGTAGAGCGAGTCTGTGATTGACAGTGTGACATGCTTTACTCAAGTCAAGGAACACTGCACCTGTCACTTGCTTAGAGTTGCAGGTGGAGAACCAATTGTTGGTAACTTTACCTAAAGCCAAAATGGTGCTCTGGTTGTGCCTAAAACCTGATTGTGAAGGGTTAAGGAGGTAGTGCTCTTCGATGTGTTCCTTTAATTGATTATATACAAGTTTATCTAATATTTTGGATAGGACTGGGAGGTTTAAAATTGATCTGCAATTGTTAAGGTCAGAAGGGGAACAGGATTTGAAGGGGGCAGTATGTGGGCCAATTTCTAGCAGGAAGGGACAGTCATGGAAGAGATAGATAAGTTGAAAATATGAAGGATGGGTGCTGTAAGGTAGTAGTAGCCAAGTTTGAGAAAGAAGGGTTTGATCCCATTGGAGCCTGCACCCTTCCTGGTGTCAAGGCAATGAATAGGGTCTTCCACATCCTTGTAGGTTACGGGCTACGGGGCTGGGGGTGTGTGGGGGGGCAGGTGGGACTGGGTACGGGCAAAATTGCCCTGCATATGGGGAGGAGTCAAATGCCAGCCCAGAGGTGGCAAAGTGGGAATGTCATTTCTCTAGGACAAGATTGAGATCCTCTAGCACGAAGAAGAAGAAGAATCTGTATTTATATAGCGCTTTTCATACATCCAAAGCGCTTTACAAGCAATGCTAGACTGGTAGTGAAGTGACTGAATGTGTGGTGGCGGCCATATCACACATCATCACCCACACACAGCCTGGGTAATTGCATGAACCGGTTTACGGGAAGGGGAATGTTGGCAGGACACTGGGAATGTTCCTATCACTGCGAAGAGTGTCCTGGGTTCTTTTACTTCCACCTGGACCTCCAGGGACAACACCAGGATGGGCAGAAGGGACCTCGGTTTAACGCTCATCCGAAGGACGGCACACCCTGCAGTACAGCACCTCCAATACTGCACTCAGATGCCAGCGATTTTAGGTGCAAGTCCAACTCGTGTGGGACGAGAACCCACGACCTTCTGGTCCAGAGGCGGATGTGCTACCAACTGAGCTACGATGACTCCTTTGTCAATGATTTTGGTAGGGACAGAGGGGGTAGATTTCCACCCTTCAATGAATTTCAAAGTCCACCAGATCTTGGAAGAATTCCCATTGGCCTGCTCAAGGGTATTGCTGTAGTAATTTGATTTGGACAGGCAGATGAGCTTGATGCAGGAGTTTCTAGCAGATCTGAAAACCTGCCAGTCGTCTTTGCACTTAGTCCACTTGGCATTGGTCCTTAGATTATCCCGTGAGCTGAGCGCAGCTTTGAGTGTTGGTGTAAACCCGGGATGGGAGAATTTACAAGCCCTGGTTTTGATAAGGGAGGCATGCTTGTCAGATAATTTTAGCAGATGGTTGTTGAGGAATGAGGTGGTCTCATCCGCTGACTCGGCTAGGTAGAGGCTTTCTCAGTTTGTCCGCCTAAGGTCATCAAGGTAGTAACCAACTTTGAATTTGTGAAAACTATGTTTAATGATAAATTTGGATGTCAAGGAGGATTTCACTTGGCTCCAGTGCAGACAATGATACCATGATCACACAAGTCATTGTGAAACACTGCAGTATTGTGGATTTTGTGTGGGTGGTTTGAGATGATGATGTTGAGGATAGAGTTGTGTGCATTGTTTTTGGTGTTTTCCCTGGTTGGTTCTGAGATAAGCTAGGAGAAGCTGAGTTTGTCACAGATCCCTTTTAAGCCATTTGACTTGGGGGTTAACCAGTCAAGATTTAAATCACCGACGATGATGGTTTCACACTTGCTGAAGGCAATCAAGGATTTTAGGGTTGTGATTACCGCATTTCCCCCATAGGGGGTCCTGTAGCAACCTATAATGTGAAGGATTTTGGACAATGGTAGGTGGAGGTTTAGTGACACATATTCAAGTTCTTTTGGCTCGGAGAAGGTCTGGATATCTGATACTTTGAATTTGTCTTTGTAGTAGATAACCTTCCCCCCCAGTGGGCCTATTAGCTCAGTGGTGGTTGTAGGTGGGTATGGATATTTGTTGGTCAGTAATGGATTGTTTAAGCCATGATTCAGTAATGATGATAAGGTCTGGCTCGGTGTGGGCTAACCATATTTGGAGCTAATCCATTTTCTTGATCAGACTTTGTACGTTAATTAGCTTATATTTTAGTCATGGAGTGGAGGCAAAGTCAGATGAATGTAATAGAGTAGTGTGGGCCAGGGTTTAATTCAACATTCCCAGAGCAGATAAGGAGAGGCAAGATGAGCTTCATTAGGTGGCACACTGCCATGGTAAGGATCTTATGCTTCAGGAAGCATCTGTTGTGCAGCAGCCACGAGTGCGCCCTGGAAGGGAAGGGGTATAAGTGATGGGGAAGGTCAAGGCAATGAGGGAGAGGGCACTAATGGATGTGGAGGCAGGGACAGTGTTGTGTGCTGCAGAGGGGAGTGGGCATGGAGCCTATGTGAATGGGGGCTGGGAGGGGTCGAGGTGACTCCCCAAGGTGTGGGCCACGTGGTGTCTTTAATTACTAAAGGGAGGGGGTAGGCAAATGCCACTGACTGTGCCTGGACAGTTCCCATGTGGGCTAGAAGGTACATAATCCCAACAGGAGAAGTGGAGCATGATGAGGACAAGCAGTAGCCAGGGGCAGATCCAGGAGTCCTATAGATGGGGGATCTCAAGTCAGAGAAAAAAATAAATAAAAATAATAGGCCGGGGGTCTGGTGGGCCGTCTAGGCCCCCATAAATTTTTTAACATTTTGGTGCATTCTGGTGCATTTTGGAGGCTATTTCTAATGCAATTTCTACTCATTTCCTCCCTCCCCATGCTTTGTAAGTCGCACCCTAGCACCATTCCCAGAGTCCCCACAGTCCACATGACAGTATGTTGTCCAAAATGTATTTAGTTTTTGTTTACTGGGTAGGTGCCATTAGCCCAGGCATGACTATTTTCAGGGCTGACCCGAAATACCCTACCACCCCCCAAAAAAAAAACACAAAATGCCAAAAGACTGCAGTTCGGCAGCAGCACACCTGAAACACATAAAAATGAGAAAAGTTGAAAGAGACTTGGTGATATGGTTTGATGGAACACTAATGTCCTGTCCCATCCCAGCAGCTGCCCCCCACCCACCATAGTTTGTGACTGTGAAAGTCTTTTGTTTTTAAAGCAAGAAGTACCTAATTAAATGAAGACTTGATCAATTTTCAGCAGGCTGAAGTCTATGTGCCCCTAGTTGAGTACTGTCTTCGGTCACCTGGCTGCCAAACTCTCTCTCTAGACAGCACACACTGGCCCCATGACTCCTAATGAGCAGAGCTCTCACTTACAGCTTGCTTCAGCTACCAGAAGATGACCTGAACCTCACTCCAACTCCTTGTGCTGATTTACCAAGGCCACACTGACCCCGTGTTATTGGACTGCTGCCGCCCGAAACCTCGGGCTTTGCTCTTCACTTGTGGGCTCCACTCTTTCTGTCTCCTCCTCAGTAGTACACTCGCTCCTCTCTTGCTCCAACATTAATCTTCCGAGTTAATGAATTACAGCTCACTCTTGTTTCAGCAGCCCAGACATTTAAAGAAGGCACCCCTTGCTAGTCACATCCACTACTGGACACAACAGCAAATCAGGAGCAGTGAGCACCAGGTGACCTGGTTGAGATCTGTATTGTTAAGGTCCACTCCACTTTTCTGCAGCTGTACCCCCCGACGCACGACCCCCCCCCCCGCGCATGAACAAAGGAGCTGCACCAAGCCTGCAAAAGTAGAGAATGAATACTCAGGCTCACCAAGGCAAGACCAGCTGCTGCCACAGTGCTGGGACTGGACCACATGGTGCAGGATGAGCGTTAGTAAGAAATTCATGCTGGAGACCGGCTTTTCGGGGGGGTCAACTATGTAATGCCGGTGGGGGTGGTTGTTTACTGCACTACCAGGATACTGGAGGACAGTACTGGCCTTAACCATTCTGGGCAGCCCCCTGCTGGGCCCCACCACTCCATTCCCTGTGGGCCCCCCACACCCAACATTTACACCTCACTAACCCTCCTGTCCTGAATTACTAAAGCAGTACCAGGTCTACTAGTTTAACCAGCATCTTTTAATTAGTGCCATTGACTGCATTGAATTATTTGACTTCACCACTGGAAATGAATCTGACTGAGCCTAGAGCAAGAACTTAAGTAAGTACGGTACTACTACCATATTCATTTCTGTAAGGACAGGGACATCATCACTGGATACTCACACCTCAGATACTCTGATTTGCAAACAAGTTAAACAGCTTAACTTTTCTAGAGGTGTGAGTGAGAGAGAATAGAGATGATTACCATGGAACACCAGTAAGGTTGCCACCTGTCAGTTTTTTCACCTGGTGATCAGGTTTTCAGGGTCCCTATCAGGAAATCTGGTCTTGCTCTGTGCTGGTCAGGTTTTTGAGCCATTTTGAGTGCTCACATACTTTTGAAACATATTTTGTCCTAGCATTCATTGTTTCACCTACATGTCCAGGTTACAAACAAGTTCTCTTGTCAATATAGCCCTTTGTTTGTGAAAGTAGTCGACCTGGGGGCTGTAAAGTGTGGCCATTAACACCATTAGCACTTACTTAATATAATCTTTTCCACTGCAGCAAAGCTGCCCCCACCTTTTGTGACAGTAACAGAGCCAGTTGTCTTCCACTTTCATTTGCAGGTAAACATTTTCATCTCTAACAACATTTAGGCATTTTTAAATGTTTTAAATTATTCCCCCCCCCCCCAAAATAAAAAATGGGCCCCCAAGGTGCAGGGGCACAGTTTGCACCTAGCTAAGGCCAGCTCTGCTGGAGGACAGATGAGACCTGTGTGGCTCAGGCAGCTTTCATGATTGAGAATACAGCAGTGTGTTACTAATAGAGGAGCTCCATGATGGGGGAGCTATAGCACTCTTAGCCACCACTCTAAATCCACCTATGGTAGCTGTGGAGCCATGATTGGTGAGGGTGACATAGGGGATCGGAATTGAAATAGAGTGGTAGAAGGTATGAGGTATGTAGTGGGAGGACTGAAGAAGCAGACATTATACGGGGATAAAGACTAAACAGAAGGCCTGGAGATAGGGTTGCCACCTTTGGATGAGGCAAAAACTGGATCCTAAGCTCCGCACCTAGCCCCACCCCTTTTCATGACCCATCATGCATTGTCCCTCCTAGAAGTCCATCTGTTATATAAATAAAAAAGAACAATGCAGCAGTTAAATAAAAATGTTAAGATGCTGTACTGTGCCTGTTAAAGTTACTTTCCAAGGTTCTTCCTAGTTATTTATTTATTTATTTGCATTGGTTAACCAAATAAACATACAGAGATAAAATAAATCTCATTTACAGATATGATCTGGGGGGAGACAAGGGAAATACTGTAAATAGCATACGATAGTATTCATACTTCATATCTTTTTCTGGCTTCATTTCCTGTTCTTGTCCAAAGTACTATTTCAAAGCCAAAGAAGTGACCATACATTTTTCTTGAGGAAAACAATAATTTAAAACATTTAAAAATGTCTAAATTCTGTTCGAGAGGAAAATGTTTACCAGCAAATGAAAGTGGAAAACAACTGGCTCTGTTACTGTTACAAAAGGTGGGGGCAGCAGTGCTGCTATACCACTTTAACATGCAGTGGAAAGATTAGGCTAAGTAGGTGCTAATGGGTTGATGGCCATACATTACATCTCCCAGGGTGACTGCATTCACAAACAAAAGGCTACACTGACAACAGAACTTGTTTGTAACCTGTTATGTAGCTGAAACAATGAATGAATTTGTTTCAAAAGTATGTGAACACTCAAAATGACTCAAAAACCTGACCAGCACAGAGCAAAACCTGATAGGGACCCTGAAAACCTGATCACCAGGTAAAAAACCTGACAGGTGGCAACCCTACCTGGAGAAGTGATATTAAATATGGATAAGGACTGGATAGGGGAGGGGGAGAGAGAGAGAGGTATGTCCTACAGAGGGCAACAGCAAGGAGAAATTCCCTGGTGTCTAGTGGCACCCCCAGCCGGTTTACGATATACATATGTGTGTGTATATATATATATATATATATATATATATATATATATATATATATTGTATTCATTTCTTTGTTTTCTATCTCCACCCACTTTTATGAGGGGTCACAAAGGTCCCACATTTTTTTCCCTGGTGTCTAGTGGTATCTCCCATGATCCAATGTCCCTGTTTTCTTTGGTACAGAGGAGGTATCCACCCTCATGGTTCCTGTTTCATTGTTTTGCTCCCTGAAAAGAAAATAGGTCCTTCAATGTCTTTTTTTTTTAACCTGTGGGGGAAAAAAGTCCATCACCGATCACACCCACACCCCACTCCACCCAACCATCAACTGTGCACCCACCTCCCCTCACCCCCCGTGACATCCCCACCTGCCGCCTCTCACCTATGGAGGTCCCAGATTCGAGATCCACTCCACCGATCGAAGACACGTCTTGCTGCTGGAACCAGTGACTGCAATATAAACTAAGGTGAATGAAACTCTGTGTATTTCAATGGGGGGTCAACTTTTAGCCATAATTGAGGTGTTTTTTGTCATTTTGACCCCAAATTTTCAACATGGTGTTTTGGGGACCCCACCTCATGAACAATATAACTTTTATTAGGCAACTTCTGCCAGAAAGGTGATTTTGCAGTTGGTTGGTGAAATCACCTTTCTGGTGTGATTTATGTAATGACAGTCATATTGTTCATGAGGTGAGGTCACAAGAAGGTAATGTTGAAAATGTGGGGTCAAAATTTGAACGAATGACTGCATTATGACCATTCCTTGCAATCTCACTATGCACGCTCATAACTTTGGAAATTTTAAATATTTTCACCCCATGTTTTCAACACAGCTTTGTTATTACCCCACCTCAAGTATGTGACAGCTGTCATTTTTGAAATCCTGGCCAAAATGTGTTTTTAAACCTGCATTGTGGATTGGCATTGCACTTGTGCATAGTTATGTTTTGCCGGGGACTGTGGTGCAGAACGGCATTGCAGTTGTACAGAATTATGTTTTGGCAGGGATTTGAAAGTTTTCTGTACTGGGTACATGTGTTGAGGTCATAAGAAGGCTATGTTGGGGTCACAATGATTAAAAATGGCAGCATTCTGACTGTTTGTCACAATTTCACTATGCCTGCTTGTAACTTTGGAAATGTTAAATATTTTGAGCCCAAATTTTCAACATAGCTTTCTTATTGCACCACCTCACGTATGTCTTAGCTGTCATTTTTCAAATCCTGACCAAAATGTGTTTTTTCACCTGCTCTGTGGATTGGCATTGCACTTGTGCAGAGTTATGTTTTGCCGGGGATTGAAAAAGTTTCTGCACCTAGAACATGAGGTGGGGTAATAACATGGCTATGGTGACAATTTGGTGACTGCTATGCTATAACTGATAGTGCAGGGGCCGGAGGTACCTGTGCTTCCACAGCTAGATACATATACGTATCTTTGGAGGAATGGGAGCGCAGGATCCAAAGGACCCTGTGCTCCAACAGTAAAATAAGGATATGACTATACTATCTCAAAAAGTAAGGAAATAAATTGCAAAAAACCTTGTTGATGCACTATTAGGGTTGCAGCATCAAAAGTAGAGAAATACGACCTTAGGGTCCCCAACCCTAAGACTCCACCCTCACTGTGCATGCAGGAACAGGCATGAGGGAAGTGTTTTGGGGTTGTGGACCCTAATGCTCACCCCATTCCATGCGTAAGTCAGGTAAGATGGGTACAGTATTAGAGAATGGAGTGAGCATTAGGGTTTACAACCCCAAAACACACCTCTCATGTCTGTTCCTGCATGCACAGTAGGGGTGGAGTCTTAGTCTTGGGGACCCTACACATATTTCCTTCTTTTGATGCTTCAACCTTAAGGGTGCATTAATAAAGTTATATATATATATATATATATATATAAACCTAAATTTATGTTTTTGTATATGGACATTTGTATATAGACTATATCTGGTGGCAATTTCTACTTATCTAGCCCACAAAATACCTGCTTCTGCCTAAATGTTTTTGGTTTATGTACAGACATAGGTCTTGTATATTTTTTAATTTTGCATCTGTATTCAATACTCTATTTTTATTCGCCCCCCCCCCAAGGACGCACCTGGAAATGAGGTACACTATGTAGCTCAATGAGCCTTTCTGGTGAAATATTTCAAAATAAACAAGTAAATAAATATAATATAGCAAGGTATACTTTGGGAAGAAGGTACATAGCATGTTGTTGTCATAGTTTGCAAGTAAGCAAAATATTAGTTCTCCATGCTGTTCCTAAGTAACTACTCCATTATGTTATAACTGTCCCAATGCAGGCTTCTATCACTCCATAAGCAAGCACAATATTTCAGTAGGATATAGGGGTGACATTACAGTATCCCCTCCACTCCCTTCCAGGTGTTCAGGAAGGGGAGACTGTATCGGGGTGTCATTACAGTCTCCCTTCCCTGAACACCTGGAAGTTTGTAACTTACAGTGGTTGACCAAGCAAAATGCACAACAGAGTAGTCCAAGGTGGAGTATGAGGAGCAGAAACAGTGGAAAGGGGAAAAGAGTGGTGTACCAGAGGATTAGGCAACTAATTCCATGGAGTGGAGGACAGGTAGTAGGCTCTGGTGCAAAGGCTAACTGAATATGGATGCAGCAGCTGAAAATCAAATTAAAAGGTACTATGTTTTAAGGCTTATTATGGTGAAGCTATGCCTTTTCACAGCAAAGGGTCTGTGGTTCCTGAGGTTAGGAATGGGAAAGCCCTGCCCCATGGCTCTGGTATGCTGCCCATGGATCTGAATTAAATGAAAAAGTTTGTGGGGCCTTGCAAAAACCAGTCATAGTACACCCATTCCCTTCCAAGCAGCCAAACCTCAAATGGAGGACTCTGCATTGCCCCCCCGTGGGGGTCATAGGCAAAGGGCATCAAGCAAGTCAATTCTGATTTCAAAATGAGGCGTGTATTGGGGATACCCCTGTGTAACAAGGGAGTAACAGTATGCAGGATAAGAAAGAAGCCCATAATGAGAAGAAACACCCAAATCCATTTCCATATAATTTCCAGACCAGGCAGAAGATTGCTAAACCAAGTCGGTACTTTAGAAATAACATACAATAATTTTTCAGGTTTGAACAATAGAGTATTATTATTTCTGTGTTGTTCTACCAAAGGCAGTTCACTAGCACTATGCTGTATGTCAGACGTAAGAGATGTCATTGTAACAGTTTATGTTAAAGAACTACTGACACTTCAAAGAAAACTTTAAAACATAATTTGGTACAATTCTGTTTGCATTCCATTTATATTTTATATATTTCTCCTCTCCATAATTTATTACTAAAGAAATGTTATGGATATATGATTGTTGTTCCTTAGAGTTCATTTTGAGTTCATCTGCCTCCGTACCTTACTCCCTACTTCAAGTCATAATCTTCTGTTGTGGCATCACAATCTGTTGCCATGGGAGTAACTGTATGGTAAAGATACAGTGAAGTTTTATTCACAGCTTAAGTGAACCCCGAATTGGTCCATCACTTCAAATTTGTAGCACTCACGCGAAAGGGCCATTTAAAACTTGAAATTCGCCTTACTTCACCTTACTTATGCGTTGTCCAGTTCGAGTTCACTTCAAGTTACAGTTTGATAAGGCAAAGTCATTAAAAAACAAGCCACTGATCACATGCTTGACTGTCTCTGCAGATCTGCAGGTCACATGATTCAGGCAGGCAGTTAAATAGGCAGGAAGTCAGTGTTCAAAGTGGGCTCAGATGCAGCGTGCAACAGTCAGGATTTGCTTTGTTTCAGGGTACTGCAGAAACTCCGGTACCACCGGATTTAAACAGTGGGCCATGCAGGGAAGACGCAAAAAGCCACCATTGCTGTTACATTTCACAATGTTTGATCCATCATCACTAGCTATGAAGCCAGCTTTTAGGGACAGGGGGTGTAGCCACTCATCAGTTTCTGTCAGTAGCAAGTCTAGCATGTGTTCGCCTGCATGCAACCCTGCTACACTATGCATTGCAAGTGTGGCATGCTGTCTAATGCCATGAAGGTTGCTATCACCACCACAGTCTGACTTATTACACTGCTTTCCCATCCCACCATCACAGACAACCCCAGGTTGCTGGGCTCAATGTGCAGTAATACACAGATAGGAACTACCCGCCATTTTGCCACTTGTCCACATATCCATTCTTAAGTGAATGTAAGGTGATATGGAATGTTGAAGGGCATGTCTTACAGACTCTGCCACAGTCTGATATAACTCAGGGACAGCACGGCTAGAAAAGTATGTCTGAGACAGGACCTTCCATTTAGGACATGCGCATGCCACAAAGCACCAGAAGCCCGCATTCTCCACAATGGAAAATGACAAAAGGTCAATTGTCAGCATTTCTGTTATGGCAGCATTGAGTTTATGTGCATCTGCATGACTGGGTGGGTATTTAGTGTTGCACACAAAAAGGCTGTGCAGTGTGGGCTGCATTGTTCATTGCTTTACACGTGGCATGCCAAATGGCTCTGCTCTACTAATTGACATGGATGAGGTACCGTGGATGTGTGATGGTGGGTACACAGGTGGCAAGCCATTACATGATGTTATTTTCCTTGTTTTAAGCACAGGGGTTGATGTAGTAGAATACTACATGGACCACCACTGCTTTTCTGACCACTGCTTGAACATTCCAGATCATCATCATCCTCCTCTTGCCTCTAGTAATCCTCTGGTGTTATTTCACCACTATTACCAACATGGCTACTTACACTGATGGAAGGGGATACCATGCTCACTAAGGTGGCTGAGGGTGAATGCCCAACTATGGCATTAGCTCCCCTTTGGTGCCATGTCCACAGTGTCTTGTGCCTGCTCTTTAGATGAGTATGCTGGCCCCCAGTGCACAAATGTCTACCTTTTTTACCACGCTTCACATGCACATTTAATTTTTGCCATCTTATAGAAAAAAATCCCAAACTAGGGATTTGAATGCCCTACTCTTCAGATGTCGCTGCTGCTGCATATATAACTGCACTTTTGGTGGCAATGAAATCATATCAAATCATCTTTATTTTTATAGCGTCTTTCAAAATCAAGGCACAGTACATAAAAACCATACACATAAAGATAACATTTTAAAACAAGCATTAAAACAAATCTCCGTAACTAGGAAAAGCTAAACTAAATAAATAAGTCTTCAACTCCATTTTGAGTCTATCGACAGTTGGGCATTCTCTCAACCAAATGGGGGGTATAATGCATGATTTCTGCTGTGGTGCACATTTGGACTTTGACTGAACATCACAATCTATGACTATTAATTGAGGATCATCATCAACAGACACAGCTACAGCAAAACTTTGAGGAGGGGGCGACTGACTAACAAAGTGTTTGCAAGACAGCTTTCTGACACAGCTGGCCCGGAGGCCGACTTGGTTAGAAAGGACTCTGAACCTTGCACTAGATAATGGGGAAGCTGTAAGGAATCTGGAAGTGGAGGATCCACTGGCTGGGAGTGACCACTTTTCGGTGTGGTTCATGCTCAACATGGGGAGGGAATCCTGGGGCACAGGTACAAGGATGATTGAGTTTAGGGGGGTGGACTTTAAGAAGATGGGGGAAATTTTGGGCAGACACCTGGCAGGAATGCAACCACACATGGATGCAGACCAGAAATGGGACATCATAAAGGAAGGGCTGGCAGAGGCAACAGAGTCTTACACTACGAACATATGAATGTGCCAGCAGAAACAGACCATCCGGTCTGTCTAAGTCTGCTTGAGTGTGCAGCTAGCACCACTAGTCTACAACTGCCCCACCCCCCTCCCATTTGTCATCCCACTGCCACACCCACCTCCCCCACCCTCACTCTCCCCGTTCCATGTCCCATGCTCTTTTGAAACTGTTCAAGATTTACGATACCACCCATTCTAGTAGGGTGTTCCATTTTGTTACCACCCTCTCTGTGAAATAGTGTCTCCTCATTTCCTTCCTAAATCTTCCCCCCTCTATTCTTAGCGCATGCCCCAGAGTGACCCTCCCCCTCCTTAACTTAAAGACCCCATCTGCCCCATCCTTACTGATTCCCCTCAGATACTTGAATGTCTCTATCATGTCCCCCTGTCCCTTCTGTCCTCCAGGGTGTACATGTTCAGGTCTCTTGGCCTGCTGTCACAGTCTTTTCCTTTCCATTCCACATATCATCTTTGTTGCCCTCCTCTGTGGCCCCTCCAGTAGCCTGATATCATGCTTTAGGTATGGCCTCCAGAACTGCACACAGTACTCTAAGTGTGGCCTTACCAGTGACTTGTAGAGGGGCAAGATCACCTCTCTTTGCCTGGATGAAAAAAACGTCACTATAAACCCCAGCATTTTGTTCGCTTTTGCGGCCACTCTCCTGCACTGGGCAGTGTTGTCCATGGTCTCTGGTATCATTACCCCTAGGTCCTTCTCCTTCTCAGTGATACCCAGCTTAACCCCTCCCAGCCAGTATTCTCTCCTGGGTTCTTCACCCCAAAGTGTATAACCTTACACTTCTTTGCATTGAACCCCAGCTGCCACCTCTCTGACCACTCCTCTAGCTTGCTTAGGTCCCCCTGCAGCTGCTTCCATCCCTCCTCTCCATTCATCACTGCTCCGATTTTGGTGTCATCAGTGAACAGTTTTATGTTGCTCACCACCACATGTGCAATGTCTGCTATGAAGAGCACAAACAATACTGGCCCCAACACAGAGCCCTGTGGCACTCCACTCATCACCGGCCTTGGAGTTGAGAGCTTACCTCTCACCACCACCTGTTACAGCCTCCCACTCAGCCAGCTTGTAATCCAGTTCATCATTTTTGCCCCTACCCCTACACTAGGTAGCTTCCCCCCAAGCCGCCCATGAGGCACAGAATCGAAGGCCTTGCTAAAGTCCAAGTAAAGAACATCCACTGCATGACCCTTATCCAGCTCACCTGTCACCCAGTCATAATATTGTATCAGATTGGTTTGACAAGACTTCCCTGAAACAAACCCATGCTGCCTCACATCCTGGAAGCCATTGTCCTCCAGGTATGACACCAGTATTTCTTTTAGTATTGTCTCAGTGAGTTTGCACACTATGAAGGTGAGACTTACCGGGCGATAATTACCCAGTTCATCGCTTGGTCTGCTCTTGTGTAATGGTACTACATGTGCCATCCTCCAATCCAGTGGCAACATCCCGACACCAGTGAGGTGCTGTACAGATCTGCCAGTGGCTCCGCCAACACCTCGCCATCTCTCTCTCAGCACCCTGGGGTGGATACCATCCGGCCCTGGTGCCTCATCTACCTTCAGTGCCCTCAGTCCCTCTAGGACTCTACTTGCCTCAATTCTTCCATCTGTTGCCTCCTCTCCCCCGTCCCCACCCTCCCAGCCCATGGCGGTAGTGGTCCCCCCTTTTCTTCCATGAACACTGAGCAAAAGTATTCATTCAGTGCTTCTGCTTGCCTCACCATTTTCCATCCACTTCCCACCCCATTTTATCCTCACTATTGTCTCCTTGCACTTCCTTTTCTCCCTGATGTATCTTAAAAAGTCTTTCTCCCCACCGTTAATTCTCTGCGCTAATCTCAACTCCCTCTGGGCCTTGGCTTCTCTCATTTTTCTGGTCACCTCCCTGGACCTTCTTGCATAATCCTGCCTGTTCACTTCCTTCCCTGTCCTTCTATACCTCTGGTGCGCCTCTCATTTTGCTCTTACCACTTCCACAACCGCATGGTTTTCTTGCTCTGCCCCTCTTACTCTGTGTCTTGGTGCAGGCTTCTGTTGCCTCTGTAATACCCCTTTTAATAATATCCCACTTCTGCTCTGCATCAATCTTCTGCCTTATGCCCTCTTATTTCCCTTTCAGTACTTCCTGCATCCTCCCAAAGTTTGCTCCCTGAAGTTTATTACCCGAGTAACTGATTTATCTGACTCCCCACACATCGTGATATTAAACCACACTGGTGATCGCTGTTGGTTAGTGGGTCCTCCACCTTTATTTCCCTTACTGCCTCCCCATTCAACAACACCAGATCTAAAGTGTTCTTTAGCCTAGTAGGTACACTAACCAACTGTGTCAGGAGACCCTCCTGGATTGCATCCAGGAGCACTTGCTCCCTAGCACTGGAGGTGACTGGATGCTTCAGTCAACCCCCGGCAAGTTGAAATCCCCCATGATGACCACCTTCCTTTTTCTACATACCTTTCTGATTTGTCTTGCTAATTCCCTGTCAGGCTCATCAGACTAGGACGTTAGCCTGTATACCACCACAGACCTCAGTTTCCTACCTCTTGAGTCTAGGAGCTGCAGCCAGATTGCCTCTGTTCTCTTTTCTTCCCCCTCATCCCTTGTGCATT
The DNA here is from genome assembly GCA_016271365.2 of Neoceratodus forsteri. Lineage (NCBI taxonomy): Eukaryota > Metazoa > Chordata > Ceratodontiformes > Ceratodontidae > Neoceratodus > Neoceratodus forsteri. Next base: position 786,767,049 of record CM028133.1, read on the forward strand.
TGATCCCGTCCCTCACATAGACTGCCACCCCACCACCCCTCCCTTCCTTACGGTCCTTCCTCTATACTAGGAAGAAAAGAAAGAAGGGAAGAGCAAAGAAATCCAGTTGGCTGACACAGGAGGTTATGGAAGGTATGAAGATTAAGAGGGCAGCATTTCAAAAGTACAGGAAATTGAAGAGGGGTGAAGATAAGGATATGTACATGGGGAATTCCAGTGAGGTTACCAGACTGGTCAGGGCAGCCAAGGCATCCAGGGAGCTGAGACTGGCAGTGGAGAAAAATATTTCTTCTGCTACATCAGAGAGAGAAGAAAGAGCAAGGACCAGCTGGTGAGGATTAAGAAGGACGGGGGTGGGTGGAGAAAGGGGCGGAGCAGGCAGAGGCACTGAATGAATACTTCTGCTCAGTATTCATGCAGAAGGGGGGACATATAACCTAGGTGAGGGTGGGCAGGTAGGAGGGGGAGGGGAAGACAGATGTAGGGATTACAGAGAGCAGGGTACTAGATGGGTTGAGGGCATTAAGGGTGGAAAACCACCTGGACCTGATGGCATTCACCCTAGGGAACTAAAGGAGTTGGAAGAGATCCTGGCAGGGCCACTAGCTGATCTGTTGAATACCTCCCTGGACACGGGATGTGTACCACAAGACTGGAGAATGGCTCATGTGGTGCCCATCCACAAAAATGGCCCAAAGGATGAACCAGAAAACTATAGACCAGTGAGCCTCACATCGATCATGGGAAAGCTCATGGAGACCATACTAAAAGAGAGGCTAGCGAGCTTCTTGGAGGAAAACGGCCTCCAGGATGGTCAACAACACAGATTTATAGTGGGCAGATCCTGCCAGACAAACCCTGTAGAGTACTATGACTGGGCGACGTGGGAACTGGATAAGGGCCATGCAGTGGATGCCCTGTATTTGGACTTCAACAAGGTCTTTGATTCAGTGCTGCATGGGATGTTGGGGGGGGACTGGAATATGTGGGGGCGGGATCAAAAATGGCAAAATGGATCACAAACTGGCTAAAGGGAAGGCAGCAAAGGGGGGTGGTGGTGGTGGTGGTGAGGGACCTCTTGTCACTGAGAGCGGTGATGAGCGGAGTACCACAGGGATCGGTACTGAGACCATGCTGTTTGGTATTTTTATTGCAGATATCTCACACAGAATCCAGAGCAAGATCAGTCTGTTCACAGATGATGCCAAGATGAGAGCTGTGGTTGATGATGATGTGGAGAGGTGGAAGGGGTTGCAGGAGGACCTGACTAAGCTGCAGGAGTGGGCGGAAACATGGCAGTTGAGGCTCAACATCAAGAAGTACAAGGTTCTGCACTTCAGATCCAGGAACCAGGGGAGGGATTATCATTTGAATGGGGTACAGTTTGGGAGCTCCAAAGAGGAGAAGGACCTAGGACTGATCATTACGGGGAGCATGAACAACTCTGCTCAGTGCAGGAAGGCGGCAGCAAAAGCCAACAAAGTGCTGGGGTGTATTGCGAGAGTGATCTCCTCCAGAAGGAGGGAGGTTATCCTGCCCCTGTACAGGTCATTTGCCAGGCCCCACTTGGAGTCCTGCATGCAGTGCTGGCACCCAGAGAACATCAGATTGTTGGAGAGGGTGCAGCGAAGAGCCACAGAGATGATCCAGGGATTGGAGAGCAAGCCATATGAGGACAAGCTGGGAGAGCTGAATATGTATTCACTGGAGGAGAGGAGGGATGGGGAGAGGGAATATGACCAAGATCTTTAAGTATCCAAAGTGGATAAACAAGAACAACATAGAAGGGATTTTTCAGATGAGAAGGGGGAGGGACACGAGAGGGCATGGACTGAGATTGAAGGGGGGAAGATTCAAGAGGGAGATGAGGAGACATTTTTTTACAGAAAGAGTGGTGGGTAAATGGAACATCTTACCAGATGAGTCAGTGTCCTCTAAGATGGTGGGAAGTGTCAAGAGAGGTTGGTACAAGGTAAGGGTAAGGGATACTGGGAAGGGGGCAGGAAGGGCAGCTGCGAGATGAGGGGCTAGCTGCATACTCGAGCAGACTTGATAGACCATGAGGCCTGTTTCTGCTGGCAATTTCATATGTTCATATGTATGTAAACAGCCACCTTCACTTTCTTTTTTTCTGGTTCTCAAATGAGGTCGCTAGCATCTTCATCATAATCATCCACTAATTCACTCTGGAGGCTGTCTTCCTGTGGAGATATTGTAAGTTCAGCAGCAGCCTCAGTATTATTAGCCACACTTTTTTCGTCAATGTCTGAATGTTTGGATGGCCTATACTCAACATCAGTGGAAACATGAGAGTGTGAGTCATCATCATGATCAGAATCATGTTCAAGTACTGTAGGTAGTGGGACATCAACTGTACTCAAGTCTGCAGATTCAACAGCATTTTTCCCACATGATAGGTTTAACAGGGTTGAACTTGTACCAATACTCATGTTGTTATCAACCATACCCTCACTAACTATACTAATGTAACCCCCAGGGGGGCGCTATCCCAAGGGCTACTACCCCTGCCTCTCCCGACTGTAACAGGGTGAGGGGCCTAGATCCGTTAGCGGCTGCCTCCACTCAGAGGTCGGGGCTAGAGCAGTCGAGGTTGACTTGGTCACAGCACTCTGGGCTGCTGCAACCCCTCTTTCTCCCCACTAGTGGCCCACACAGTTCAATTACAGTGTCCTTACCATAGGCGTAGATTATGGGGGGGCAGAGGGCCAAGCTGCCCCCCCTGAGAAATTAGACCAGGACTTTTTTAGGAGCCCAGCTAACGTTCTCCGGTTATCATTTTTTTTTATGCTCGCACTGCCTGCACCTGTCCAGGGGAGGGGAGGTGACGGTGTGGCACTGTGTCTGTTAAACAAACACTATCGCCTTTTCCGATTGGCTGCAAGCCTGCAACCATAGTAGCTTGCATGTTACAGCCAATCAGAGAGTGCTGCAAGCTGGCACCATCGCGTGAGCAGTACTCCATTAGTGGCACCATTTAGTTGTCTGTGTGCCTTCCGTGATGGAGCAGCAGCAGCATCCATATAGCGTAGGGCTGAGGAGAGATAGCTATTCGAGGATGTCGAGCAGCAGTCGTTGGTTGTCTGTCAGGTGTCACCAGTGTCTCAGTCAGTCTAGTGTTCCCACCCTCCTCCTATCCTGAACAGCCCAGTTTAAATATACCTCACCCAAGTCCTCTGACTACCTACTCTCTATTTCTCAGTGCAGCCAGCTGTGCTCTGGGCTCTCCCGCTGCCACCTGAGCCTCCCATCCCTGAGAGCCTAGGAGGCCTGCGGCCACAAGGCCTTTACCACTGGACAGACCAGGTGGAGGAGCGAGTAGTACAATTACAGTGAGTCAGAGTCGGAGGCATGGCCAGGCTTGCCTGCACACCCAGCTCCTGTGTCCAGCAGGCCAGAAAAAGATTTACCATGTTGTTGGCGGGTCCCACACCATGCCCATTACCCACCAGTTCCACGGTCCACTGAGAGGGATTATTCAGGTCAGTGAACAGCCAGACCCAGAACAGTGAAGAAGTCAGCGGTCATGCAGTCTATAGCAGACCCATAATGTGACATGTTCATCTGGTGTCAGAAAAAATGAGTTACTGTCTTATCAGGGGATTAATTGGAAGAGGAACAGGACTGTTGGGAGAGACTCGGCTATCTGACCTGCCTTCTTGGCCTTGCTGTGCCCTGCTGCATGCTGCCCTGTCTGTGCCCTTACTGATTTGGTGAGTAACTGTGCTGCAAGCTGGTTGTTGGAAATTAATACCATTCACATCCCAGAAATGTGTCTTTTGGGGGGTGGTTGTCTTGGCCATGGCCATGTGTCTGGAAGGTAGGTGGAAGGTTTGCTGTCAGCTTGTGTTTCTTTGGGTGGGAGGGGATTTGCTGGCTGTTGAGGCTGTCCATGTTGGTGGGGTGGGTGGGGGGCTATTTGTTTGGTATGGTGTGGACACTGGTCATGTTGGTGGGGTGGGGACACTCAGTTACTGTGCTACTGGTGTGGTGGGGTTTGTTGGGGAAACTCACTGGTCTGTGTTTGGTGGGGCTGGGGGGATGGTTTGTTTTGTGGGGTAGGGGTCGGGGTAGACAATCTGTGTGTTTTGGGGCAGACTCACTGAGAGGATGGTCAGTGTTTGGTGCTGGGGTGGGCCTGCGTTTGGTGGGGCTGGGGGGGACGATCAGTGTTTGGGGCTGTGGTGGTTAGTGTTTGGGACTGGGAGGGCGGTCAGTGTTTGGTGGGGCTGGGGGGACAGTCTGTTTTCTATTCTGGCGTCTGGTGGGGTGGAGACACAGGCCATGGTGATGTAAGGACACTGGCTGTGATGGTGGGGTGGTGACACTAGCCATTGTTTGATGGACTTGGCTGGACATTTGTCTGAGGGGACTGCCCATGATGGTGGAAAAGGGAGACAGTCCATGTTTGCCTGCCAGGTGTCTTATGGGAGGGGTGACTATTTGCTGGTCGGGTGTCTGGGGGATCTTTCCATATTGGCTTATGGGGATGAATGTCAGTGATTGTTGATCAGGGTCTAGGGACGGACTATCAGTGTTGTTGGGGAGAGGAACTCTCCGTGTTTTCTAGCCAGGTGTTTGGGGGATTGTTCATGTTGGTGGGGCGGGGAAATTCTGTGTTTGCTAGCTGTGTGTCAGGGGGTGGGGACTGTCCTTGGTGGGATATGGGGGCCGTCCATGTTTGCTGGCTGCCTGGGTGTCTGGTGGGACTGTCCTTGTCGGTTGAGAGGGGGCATTCTATGCTCACTGGCCCGATGTCTGGTGGGAAGGGGAAGGGGGAGGACTGTTCGGGTGTCTAGGGGGACTGTCCTTGTAGGTGGGGTGAAGAGGGGGACTGTCCATGTTTTCTGATTGGGTTTCTGGTGGACTGTCCATGTTGGTTAGGAGGGGGGACATTCTGTGCTTGCTCAGCGGGTGTTAGCAAATAAACATAAGTAAATGTTAAAACGTAATTTCCACCTCATCCTTTACCTGTCAAGGGATGTACCTCACTGACCTGTGCCCGCAGCTAGCATACGAACATTAGTAAATGTTGAATCATTTTTTCCCCCTCATCTTTTACCTTACTGTAAAAGTAATCTTTCACTTTTTTTTGATTTCTCCGATCATCCACTGTGGACTGGTGAAACAGACAGATTACTTGGCCTTGCTGTCTCTGTCTTCATTGCCTGGCAAACACAACCAAAGGGGTAGCTTTTTGTGTTCTCCCCCGTACAGTGGTACAAGACTAGCAAAAAAAATCTTGCACTAAAACATGCACCCTAAAGAAATGATTATACTACTGCCTGGCTATTGCTATAGCGACTACTGACTGGCCATGATTTTTTTTTGGGGGGGTTGGAACACTGGTCATGTGTGTGTGTGGGGTTGGGGACACTGCTGGTTTTGTGTGCTTGTGTGTGTGTGTGTGTGTGTGTGTGTGTGTGTGTAGTTGGGGACACTACTGATTGTGTGTGTGTGTGGGGTTGGGAACACTGCTGGTCGTGTGTGTGTTGGGGGTCGGGGACACTGCTGGTCATGTGTGTGTGTGTGTGTGTGTGTGTGTGTGTGTGTGTGTGTGTGTGTGTGTGAGGTGTTGCGGACACTGGTCATTTGTGTGGGTGGGGTTGGGGATACAGGCATTATGTGGGTGTGGTGGGGGCACTGTTGTGTGGGTGGGTGGAGGCACTGGCATTGTGTCAGTGGGGTGGGGTTGTAATTGTATATCAGGCAAACTGTGCTGACCAGTAGCTCAACATCTCTCTTTCCAGACAAAGAAAGAAACATAAACAAAATGCAGTATAAAATGTGGTTTAATTTATTTTTGTGTGCCTGTGATAGGGAGGCACAGACCTGGATGCCTGGAGAGATACCAGATAAATGGAGCTGGAAATGGTGTTGGTTGGATGGGGTGGGGAGAATGACTGTGCTGGTGTGGAGGGGAGAGTGGCTGTGCTGGTGGGGTGGACACAGAGTGTGGAGAGTGGCTGTGCAAGTCCATCAGGGTGAAGAAAGTAGCTGAGCTTGCCAGTCTGAGTGGAGATAGTGGCCTTGCAGGTCTGGGGTGGGGAGAGTGGGCTGTAGCTTTTTGCATGGACATTTAACTCACTGTTGCTTGCTGTGCCTTCTGCTGCCCTGCCAGCTTTTGGTGCTGTGCTGTCCAGGTGGACTGGTACATGCTGAAAAAATGGTTCTGGCCACTGGTGATGGAGGAGGAGGGGTGGACCGGCATACTGGCACAGAAATTTTTTTCAACATGTATGCCAGTCTGCTGGGTCCATGCCATGCTTACCTCCCTTGTACAAGGGACTTCTGAGCACTAAAGATAAGTTTCTACGTCAAAATTAGGAACTGTTGGAAAGCATAAAATCCTACAGTATACAAAATTGTGCATGTTTATGTAGTTTCATGTTACTGTGTGGTTCAACAAGATGTTCTTGGTCTCTCCTCCTCATTTAGCACCCTGACTTGTGACCTAGCCATTCCCCCCCGCCCCAGGGCAGGGGGAAGGTCCATTGTTTTGTGGTCTTTTGGTGGTTTGTTGGGCATTGTAAAATGCATTGTTTCATTTACTGTGTTGTACTGCCTGGACCTTCTTTACCCTGTCTCCATACTGAATGTAAACATGGTATAAAAAAAGTTCATTTTTTGGTGGTGTGTGTGTCTGTCTGTGTCTGTGTGTAGAAGAATAGAGACACATGCTCGGACCAAAAAAACTGTATTAAACCACATCAAACTGAAGCAACCATGTTTCATGTGTGGAAAAAATATAGGAAATGTTGGGGAGCCTTTGAAGTAAACACTCGTCACTCAAGTTATTGTTCTTCAATCTTTCTTTTTATTTCTCTTCCCCCACACACTGTCATAGGTGATGCTAATAAAAACCACCAACCAAGTACTTACCTTTCAGGGTGGGTCCTGCGAGGCTGTGCACAGGTATCTGGAGTCGTTGTTCCAACAAACTTCCTGTGGCATCTGTTCTCTTAGGTTATGTGATGTGACCACTTTTGTGCCAGGCAGTCCGTGTTTGCTTGGATGGGGTTGTGTAACCCTGGGCATGGACAGAGATGCATATTTCTTAGAAGCCCATGGGGAGGAGAGTGGTAGGAGTTGTGGTGTGACCACACCATGCCCATGATCATCTTGAACAATTAGGGGATTTACATTGTTCTGTTGCACTGTCCCAGGTACATCAGCATGCTTGTTAAGAGCACCACCTGAGGGATATCAGCAAGTCCCATGCTTATGTATGCAATGCTTGCTTGCTTGAGGAGAGCATTATCCTCTTCGCTTCCTTACCTAACCAGATTCAGGCATGTGACATTGAATAATATGGGATGGGATGGGATGGGAACTAATGAATTAACTTGGTTATAACAAAGAAAAGTGTTAACACTGGGTGCAAGTAAGCAATAATGCCCGACAGGCGTGTGTCATCACTGGGATAATGTCACGCCTCAGGTGGTTGGCATGTGCATCCAATACATAAGGCATGATGTTATCCTACCATGGCACACACCCTGGAGGGCATTATTGCTATTATACAATGGCGTGTTGTTATACAGAATTAAAAAAAATAATTTTAAAGATTTTTTATTTGGTGTGGAAAAGTATTTTTAAGAGAAGATACAAAAACCACACTAATGCTAGCAATCATCAAGAGGTTCACGGAGAGGCTGAGACTAGACCCGTGATGAATCGAATGTACTGGGATAACATCATGGGTCTAGTCCAAGACTGACCAATCAGAGGCCAGCATTCATTCTTGTCATTGTATAATTGCATTTTTTATGTAATCTATGTATAAGGGCTCATGCTGTGAGGATGCACATGCTGGGCTGTTTCCCATACCATCCATGTTTATAGGTATACTGAGGTGGCACAGCCATTTGCTGCACTTCCTTGAAACATGCTTTTTGCACTCCTCAAGGGTGGGAGGGCTAGCTCAAGTAATAATTTCAAGAAGTTCAGGATCCACTATAAGGCTGGACTTGGAAGGGTTATGTAAGCAGCAAAGGGGGTGAGAGACTAGTGAGCTATCCACCTGCAGGTTCAGGTGGGGGCAAAATTAGGTCAAGACTGATTTTAATTGAAGTTGAGGGGAGGTCCTGTCCTCTTGAGAAGGAAGTTAAGTTCCTTTCATATTTTCAACTTTACAAGTAAGTCCTCACTCCCAAGGCAGAAGAACGAAGAACTGAACACAAAACAGATCTTGGTCAGTTTTTTGACTCTGGTCTCAGGAGGAGTTGGGCCAAGAGCAGGCTGCAGTAAAACTGGTGGGGTGGGGAAGTGCTCTGACTTGGCCTGGACTGGTCCCTCCCAGGAGTTATTCAGCTGTAGTCTTAAATGTTTTTTGGGCATTATTTGATGCTAGTTGATTTGTTTGCATTACGCTAGCCACCCGCCCTCTTCAGTGTCGTGATACGCAAAAATCAGGACTTTTTTGTTACTTTGCCCCCCCCCTGTAAAATAACGAACTACGCCCCTGGTCCTTACCATACACACTTGCCCCCTGGCTCGGTCCACTCAACTCACTCCGGGAACCCCCTGAAAAGTAAGGTGCAGTTACACAATATTCACTGGGCAGTAATTCACCATTAATACACAAACTAGCCAGTGTACCTTTGCAAAACAAGCAATCTGATTTATTTAAGGGGAGATAACAAGGACCAGGGGGAATCAAGTTGATTGGCTTACCACCACAATATATGAGTATCTACCTAGGGCTCTGTGCACAGGCCTAACCTATAAGTTACGGTCATAGAAACATAGATTTTGACAGCAGATAAGGACCACTTGGCCCACCCAGTCTGCCCATTTCCCTACCTACTGGATAAGCTGCAGATTCTAGTTAACCAACAGCCTACTTCCTGCAACCCCCCACTATAATTGCCTTGTGTCTGTCCCATGCATGTTTGAATTCCCCCACTGTTTTAGACCCAACGACCTCCTCAGGAAGGCTGTTCCATGTATCCACCACTCTCTCCATGAAAAAAATTTCCTCACATTACCCCTGAGCCGTCCCCCCTCTATCTTTAAATTGTGCCCCTTCTTCTTACATATCTCTTTTTCTGAAAGATGCTACCCTCCTGGGCTTTGTTGATTCCTTTGAGGTACTTGAACGTTTCTATCATATCCCCCCGTCCCTCCTTTCATCAAGAGTATACATATTAAGCTCTCTCAGTCTCTCTTCATATGGTTTCTGCTGCAGACCCTGCACCATTTTAGTTGCCCTCTTCTGGACTGCTTCCATCCTGTCTATGTCCTTGCGTAGATGAGGTCTCCAAAACTGCACACAGTACTCAGATGGGGTCTCACCAACAGTCTGTACAGAGGGATAACCACTTCCTTTTCTACTTGTGATGCCCTTCCTATGCATCCCAGTATCCCCTGGCTCTCCTTACTGACTTCTCACATTGCTTACCCACCTTTAGGTCATCTGATATGACTACCCCCAGGTCCCTTCCATTTTGTTGTTGTTAGTACCTCTCCTGCTGTTGTGTACTCTTCTCCTGGGTTTTGTTTCCCAGGTGCATTACTTGCACTTCTTTGCATTGAATCTAAGTTGCCATATGTCTGACCATTCCTCCAACCTTGCCAAGTCCCTTCTCATCTTTTCTACCCCCCTTGTGTATCAACTCTGTTACAGATCTTTGTGTCATCTGCACAGAGGCATACCTTTCCCTCCAGACCCTCTGCAATGTCACCTATAAGGATGTTAAAGAGGACTGGACCCAGTACTGAGCCCTGAGGTACTCCACTAGTAACCCCCCTTTCTTTGGAATGTGTTCCATTCACTATTACCTTCTGTGTCCTGTTGTGCAGCCAGTTTGCTACCCAGGCTACCACCCAGGGACCCACTCCCAGGCTGGCTAACTTGATTTTTAATCTTTTGTGCAGGACTGTGTCAAATGCCTTGCTAAAGTCTAGGTCGGCCATATCCACAGCCCCTCCCTGGTCTATTACTTTGGTCACCCAGTCAAAGAAATCAATTAGATTCGTCTGACATGACCTTCCTGCTGTAAATCCATGCTGCTTTGGGTCCTGTGCCCTGCTGGCCTCTAGGTACTCAACAATTCTTTGTTTCAGAAGTGATTCCATCATTTTCCCTACCACTGAGGTCAAACTTAAAGGTCTGTAGTTTCCTGCTTCTGCCTTGCTCCCACTTTTGTGAAGGGGAATCACATCTGCCCTCCTCCAGTCCTCAGGTACCGCCCCATCCTGCCATGATCTGTTAAAAAGTGTGGTCAGTGGTGTCACTAGGTCCTCCCTAGTTCTTTTAGGATTCTGGGGTGAACTCTGTCAGGCCCCATTGCTTTGTCCACCTTGAGTTTTAAGAGTTCTTTCAGGACTTCTTTTGCTGAATGGACTGGTGTCAACCCTCCCTAGAGTGCTTCTATTGTCTGATTTAGGTAACTCCTCCTCATTTTCTTTTGTGAATACTGAGCAAAAGTATTCATTCAGTATCTCTGCCTTTTCACTGTCTCCCTCTGCCCACCTCCCCTCTCCTTTATTAATCTTCACTATCCCTCCCTTAACCTTTCTATGCTCCCTAATGTACCTATAAAAGGTTTTATCCCCCTTCTTAACTGAGTTGGCAATTTTTCCTCGGTTTGGGCCTTTGCTAGTCTGACTGCCTTCCCCACTTCTTTCTGCTTTAATTGATACAGTTCCCTATTGTGCTCCTTCTGTGATTCCTTATACTTTTTGAATGCAGCCTTTTTCTCCTTAACCTTCCCTGCCACCTCTTTTGAGAACCATAGTGGTTTTTTACTCCGCTTTGTTTTCTTTATTTGTTTCACACAAAGGCTTGTTGCCTCTGTGATGGCAGTTTTGATTTTTCTCCATTGTTCTTCCACCCCTCCTTTTTGGTCATTTGTTAGTGCATTTTTCAGGTATTCACCCATTTTGCCAAAGTCAGCCCTTCTAAAGTCCAGTATCCTTGTTTTTGTATGGCTTATCTCCATGGTTGTGCTCCATTGTGAAGCACACTGTGCAGTGATCGCTTGTTCCCAGATGTCTATTGACTTCTAAATTTGTGATCTCTCTCCATTTGAGAGTACCAGGTCTAGTATTGCTCCCTCCGAGTGGGTTCCAACACTAGCTGTCTAAGGCCTGCCCCCTGCAGGGCATCGAGAATGACCCTATTCTTGGATGTGGCTGCAGTACATGTTATCCAGTTAACATCTGGCATATTCAGGTCCCCCATCAACAGTATCTCCCCTTTTTCAGCCATTTTGAGAATGTCCTCTATCATTTTGTTGTCCAGTGGGTCTATGGGTACCCAAGCCCTAGAGGCTAGTTCCTCGATGCAGCTGGTTGGGGCCCTGACACAGAAACAGGCATGAGATTCCTACGAAGATTAAATAGAGCCAGCTGGTTCTGTTAGTGTAGTCAGCAAAGTAACCAGAAGGTCTTGCCCTTATTTGGAACATTTGACAGGGAGTTACCCTGATTTAGTACTCACGACTCCAGAAGCCCTCACACCACTTACAGGACCAAGCCTGGACTCCAAACACTTCTCCACACATTTATATGGAAAACAACAGAGGGGTACCATACCAGGCCGCTGCCCCTTGGGTCTGACCGAACTCACAGCTAATTGAGAGTCTCACCGCAGCTTCACTTTTTCTGACAGACCGAGCGCAATTCAGCAGATTATCCAGTCCTCTACAGGGTGAGCCTGGTAGGTAGCTGTGCTCCTGCACAGCCTCCTCTGACCATTGCCCAGTGGAGTTAGTCCAGACTTGCTGGCGATTCAAAATGCCTAACACTGGCCTTACACGCGCTTCCCACGTGAAAACTCAATGGTGCAGGAGCCCAGAGTTCTTTCCTTGCTCACAGCCACAATGTCTCTGCCCCTTGGCAGTATGGGGCAATCCTCTCAGTTTGGGCGCCACCCAATCCCATCGGCCGGCTGCTGATGCCAGTCACTTAATTTTGCCCTCATTGGTGTGAAAAGGCGTCATGGTCCAGACTTCACTTCCCAGAATTACTAGCTGGGTCTTCATTGGTTAGCCGGCTCACTAGAGAGTCCTAATTCTGGTTGGTCAAACAGATCTCAATTTTAGGGTCCCCCCATTTCCCATTGGCCCATTTCAGTAGTCCAGGTCTAAAATGGAGGGGCCAAGCACACACAGTACCAGTTGCAAAAGAAGTAGGTTAGACAAACTGTAATTCCACTTAATACTCTAACTAGTTATAGCCCAACAGCTACATCTTTCAAAGGGGCTCCTGTTGCGCTTTTCAGCGACTACATGAAGGGAGCGATTTCCCTGCAGCTTAGGTGGGATCTGAACAGGGAAACCCCAGTCTCCGCATTCAAACCACTAAAACCTGCGAGCAGGCAACTCTTAAAGGGACAGTACTGGATGCTGTAAAAGCACTCACTACGCCCGCATCTAGCGGCCTTATGCCGAACACCAATTTGGCATAGAGCATTTAGACAAGCTCCGGAAAGGCTTTTAGGAACCCCCAGTCATAGGGGGGTTACACTAACAGCAGGGACATCACCATCTCCAACCAGCATTGAAGCAACTGATTTCACTGTGAAAAACATAATTGGACAAATCCCTTTACTTGCACCAGCTACTACCTTTCCTTTCTGCTGCGTACTACCATGGCCATGACTACTCTTAACACTGCTACCATTGGGAGCCCCTGATGAACCTGCCTCATCTTTACAACAAGTTTCACTGCTAATGGTGTTCTTGGCGGCAGCACCACAGCCAGAAACTGCTTTGCCTGACCGTCTCTTCATGGGTATTTTTTCAGATGACACAAACAATTTACAACAACTTGATATTTCGGCACTTTTGGGTAGCTGGGAAGCAAAACACTAAATGCATCCACATGGTACCTGTGCTTGAATCCTTAACCCATCTTCAGAAAGCAGACAATCAAAAAACAATACCTTGTTTTGATGGGGAGGGGGAGGGAGACACAGTACCTAGCTAGCTACACAGAAGCAGGGAAATAAATTGCAGGCTGGCTTAGAAATCCAGAGTACTGCTATTGCGGTGCCACAGTGAAATGCATATCAATTGATAGCATGCACACGGATTAAAGGTCAGGCACAGAAACTTTAACTGTTCAATACAGTACAGTACAACATGACAGGCAGTCCTGTAAAAAGACTGAAAAACTGCCCAGCAAACAGAAAGTATTTATAAACAATTCAGTGAAGTTGTACTGTGTCTACCTGAACACAAAAATAATAAAACAATAGCAAACGGTTGGAAAAAAATGCCTGTCTCACTAGTCTCCCTTCTACACCACAGATCAGCCCTTCCCCCGAAGCACACCTACAGTGTGTCTCAGTACAGAAACTGAATCAACAAAATTAACATTCAACTTTCACAAAACATCAATAAATGCTCTATGATATAACCACATTAGGGTTTACTACAATCGATCTACTAAATTATGTCACAAAATTCTGTGGCAAAAAGGTGTTTTTAAAGGTTTTTAGAGGGTTTGAATCTCAGAGCTCTGAGACCAAACTTTCTCCAGCTTTTCACTACACACACTATGAAGAACTGAGGCTGTGCAAGACAATATATTTATTTATTGAAATGTTTCATCAGGCAATGTAGAGCACGTTACCTTACATCCCATGATTCACTGCAAAATTTGCCTTAAAGAGCACAAAAACAAGGCGAAGTAACACAAAGTCAAGATGAAGTAATGCAAAACCCATAGAGAACAATGGGAACTTCGCATTACTTCAAGATGTGTATTATTCACTTTGCTTTGCGGGGTAGTAAGCGAAATTCGGGTTCTACGCGAAATACTACACGTAGCTAATTTAGGCACTTCGCCCACCACTACTGCGTGGTCACAAGCAGCGCTCTATGACTTAAGGTAGGGAGAAAGCAGCAGAAATAGATGAACTCTTCAGGAGCAAAGATCCTGTTTTCATGCAGATGACCTCACTACTAAATAATGGGGAGCAGGAATACAGAACTAATGGGAAATATAAGCTGGACAGTGCCTAAATATTATGTTTTGTTAAAGTTCTCCTGAATGTGTCACCAGCTCTTTAAGGCAAGTACATTCTTTAAGCCATAAGGCACAGAAATAAAATGAATATATTCAATGGCAGGGTATGCAGTGTATATGGTGGGTACAATGGTTAAAAAGTTATAATCACAGTCATAAGTATGTGTTAAAAAGGTGACCAGTGTGGGCCATGTGGAGCCATTGGTTAAAAGGCAATGAGGGTTCAAAATCACATAAGTACAATTGACCAGTATATGTACTGTATTATGCGTCAGGTCTGAGACCCTGTTAACTTTCAGTGGACATGCATTAGAGATTTCACAAGGCGTGTAGGCCTTCCCTTCACAAGTGTACAACCTTTCCTGCCATAACACACAAGATTCATGTCTGTATCCTTTACGTCTTCCTTCACTATATGTAATATAATCATGGGGTGTTTGTAAAATGGCATGAAGTGTATCATCAGGGGAATAAAACCCATCATTATAGAGGTAGTGTGCAGCACCCTGGTTGTGACTCCATTTGTAGTGGAGTGGCTTGATGTTTGGTGTAGTGTCAACTGTCTTTAAACCTGTTAGTTAAATTGGCTCATTTTTGATTTTAAAACACTCTTCTGGTTTGATGCTTACCACGGAGGTGAAGTCAATGATGGTTTTGCGCTTGTGGCAGTTATGTGGTGAGAGGGAAAGTGTCAATCAAGACACCGGGATTCTTAAAGCGGCCACAGCTTAAAACTATAAAGTGAGACATAATTGCATTTGTGTGAATGCTGTATTTTATACATTTTAATATCAAGTTCCATGATGTGGAAATTAGTACTGACCTTTTTTCTTCCCCCTTTTTATGTTTTCTTGCATGCATGTGCAAGAAACATAGTGCCATCATCCAAGTTTTTGGAGGAGTGGCACCCGTCTTCCAATTCAGTTAGTGTGTTTGCAGGTGCGGCCGCAGTTCTCCATTGAATGCTGCAGCTGTCTATGACAGTAGTTAAAATGCAGTGGTGTACAGTTGAAAGGGAGAGCTACGCTTCAGTGAGCAGCAATAAGATATCGCATGTTCATGCGCGCTCTCCTTCCACACACGCACACACATGCATACATACTGCATGCTCGTACTCTCCCCCCACGCGCACACTGTATAGCTGATGGGGGTGCCCAATCATCCGTCGGCTGTGCTGCACTCCCCCCCAACAGAGTTCCAGATGCCACACTGGGAGCCCACCCCAGTGTGGCAACAGATCATATAACTGACGGGGGAGCCCAATCCCCCATCGGCTCCACAGCCCCACCCAAATAGCCTTCCAGCTGCCATGCTAGGAGCCCACCCCAGCTTGGCAAATGTCCTGTGTTGTCCAAGTAATAAAAAAAAAAAAAACCTGAAAGAAAAAAACCTTCCCTCTCTGACTGTCCTGACCCAATCTCCTCACACACCTCCACTCAACCCATACTTACCTCCAGAGCTTGGTGCGATGATCTTCGGTGGACCGGGAACATGTCTGCACTCTTTAAAGCTGACCACGAACTGAGGAAATGCCAGTAAGCTGTATAATGGAATAAATAAAGTTTTTTCAACTTTAGTGCATATCTCGGACATTTTGAGAAATTTTTTTACCAAATTTTCAACATGGGGTTTTTGGGACCCCACCTTATCAATTCTGTCACTGTCATGGCGTTAATCATCCCAGAAAGGTGATTTTGTGGTCATTGCATGGAACCACCTTTCTGGACTCATTTACGAAATGACAGTGTCACAGTTCATGAGGTAGGCCCCCAGAAACCCTATGTTGAAAATTTGGTGAACAAATTCCCAAAAATGACTGTTTTACGAGCATGCGTTGCATTGTTCCTATGCATGCTCGTAAGTTCACGAATTTTCAATATGTTCACTCCAGATTTTCAACATTGCCATTTTACCATACCTCCTTATAAGAAGTACAGCTGTCATTTCTCATATCTGACCCAAAATGTGTTTCCGCACATGTAGAGCACAATGGCACAGTTGGTGTGCAAAATCAATGCTTGGGACAGATTAAAATCACAGTGACACTGTTCATGAGCAGAGGTGCTAAAATGGCTATGTTAAAAATCTGGTGAAAAAATTCCCAAAAATTACTGTTCTATGAGCATGCATTGTGCTGTTCCTACGCATGCTCGTAAGTTCGCGAATTTTCAATATTTTCACTCCAGATTTTCAACATTGCCATTTAACCACACCTTCTTATGAGCAGTACAGCTGTCATTTTTCACATCTCGGCCGAAACGTGTTTCCACCCATGTAGCATACAATGGTGCAGTCGGTGTGCGAAATCAATGTTTGGGACAGATTAAGAAAATCACAGTGACACTGTTCATGAGCAGAGATGTTAAAATGGCTATGTTAAAAATTTGGTGAAATGCGTCCATAAAGTGACTGTGTTATGAGCGACCATTGCGCAGTTTCCACGCTCCCTCGTAACTTCATGGATTTCTAATATTTTTTGATTGTAGTGTCAGTGACTTAGCAGGTAGCACACTCACCTCTGAAGCTGGGAGATCAGTAGGCTGTGGGTTCTAGCCCCACACCAGGCACTTGGGTTAATATCCCAATACTGACACTGTAGTGCAGAATGAGGGGGGTGCTGCACTCCTGAGGTGCCGTCTTTCGGATGAGACATTAAATCGAGCTCCCAGCTGCATGTTCTGGTAGTAGTTCATGTGGATGTTAAAGATCCCATGGCACTTCTCAAAAAGAGTAGGGGAATTTTCCTGGTGTAATGGCCAAATTTCCTCCATTCACAAAAAATACCACCAACAGCTTAATTTGGTTCAAGGTCAGTTGGCATTCATCTGTATCCCCCCCCTCCTCCTGGGTCGTGCCTGAAAATAGGCAGGATTTGTCTAGTGTGCTTACCCGGTCAACAAAAACTAAATACAAAATAAAAATAAATATTTTCAGTCCAGATTTTCACCACTGGCATTTTTCCACACTTCCGTATGAACAGTACAGCTATCATTTTTCACACCATGGCCGAAATGTGTTTTCGCACTTCCAGCGTATAAAGGCATGGTTGCTGTGGGAAATCACTGTTCAGGACATATTAAGAAAATCACAGTGACACTGTTCATGAGCGGAGGTTACAAAATCCCTGTGTTGACAATCTGCTGTAAAAAATCCCCAAACCAATTGAATTATGGGTGTGCGTTGTGCATTTTCTACGCACACTCATGACTGCACCAGTTTTTTTAATATTTTCACTGCAGAATTTCAACATTGCCATTTTTTGCACCTCCCCATTAACAGTACAGCTGTCATTTTTCACATCCTGTTCGAAATGTGTTTTCGCACCTGTGATGCCTAATGGCGTAGTCGCTGTGTGAAATCAGCCTTTGGCTAACAAACTGATGTTGTCACTGTTCATAAGGTGGGGGTCACAAAAAAAAAACATGTTGAAAATTTGGAGTGAAAATGCCAATGAACGCCTGAGGCATTAGGGTTTCCGACCATAATGCCCCAGCCTGTAGAGATTGAGAGGCATCAGGGGTGTGACTTGGGATTCTTGCCTTTAATGCTCATACCATTTCACACCCTGCAGCCAGTGAGAGGCATTGAGGTATGCCTTGGACTCCTTGGCCCCAAAGTTCACCCCACTCCGCTATACAGGACCCATCTCACCATATTTCCTGATGGAATGGGGTGAGTATAAGGGCCAAAGACCCCAAGGCACATTGTGACATTTGTCAGTGTCTGCAGGGTAGGGTGTGGTGAAATGGCATGGCCGTTATGCCTGATAACCTAAAGGTACACCCCAATGCCTGTCAGTCTTTGCAGGGTGGTGGTGGGGTTGGCTTCAGTTCAATACTTCACTGCCGTTCCTATTAACGCAGCTCTCTAACTCCTACACTACCAATGCCAATGCCAGCAAGCAAACATTCGGTATTGGCAAATGCTTGTTTTTTCTTAGGGTTAGAGAGACAGTGTAATCACATCAAGCCTTTGTTGATTCGCTGGTTCATGCTGCTTATGAATGAGTATCCATGTCTGTAAGTGACCATCTAAATCACAGGCACGGTTACATGAGAACTAGCTGGGATGTTATTGTTAGGTTAATGGGTTTTGTTTTAGTTTGGTCATCCTGTCACATGAAAGCCATTAGTCCTGTGTGATTTTGACCTGACAAGATGTTCAATAATGTGGGTCTGCTGATGAATAGGGATGGGAGAACACGGTGAAGTTATGACCCCCTCTTACTGTAAATAAGAACCAGAACATGGTGAAGTTCTGATTTGTTCTGATTAGTTCTGATTTATTGATAAATATTTGAAACAAATGTAAAAAAATGCATAAAAGTGGCCGAAGTGGGTCACATTTGACACAGAGGCCAGAAGAAAATAATCTAATGGATTATTTGTATAAAAATCAGTGTAAAACTGCTAAATAAAATAGCAATCACTCACTACTAGCCCCTTCACGGCTGGCCTGTAATGGTGGCATATCCTGCCATATCCTGTTTGTGACATGAGTGTGCTGGGAGAGACAGAGAGAGATGGAAAGAGAGAAAGACAGACAGATGCAAATACCTATATCATAGCACCACTGAGCACTGAAGACACTGCCAAGCAGCTAATATTTTTTTGTATTATTGGTGCTGTGTGGGTATTATTTTGCTGGATGTTCCAGTCAGAGCTGAACAGGCCAAAGAAATAGATATGAATGCTCAAAGAGCTGCACTATGAGAGCCCACCCACCCTACCCATGTGAATGATGCAACTGCTTTGCATGCCTTAGTGTACTGTGGTATATGGTACACTACCTGGTCCAAGAGGTGGTAATGTTTTCTAGTACTACAACTACTTCTACTGAATCTGATCAACATGCTGAATCCTTAAAAAAGAAAAACGGAAGACATAGTGATTACCACCACCCAGGCAGACAGCCAGTCACACATCGCATCGGTCAAGTGCAGTGCAGTCATAAAAAAGCTTGCCACTGCCACCTGAAGACCTGATGACACACAACACAATTACATCCTTCCTAGTTCCACAATTGCTGCTAGCCACTGCCAGGTAATTTAAGTATCAAAAATAAAATATAGTAATAATCTCAACCTAGTTACTGTAAGTGAGATATAACAGGCTAGCATACCAAGCACAAACAAACAATAAAGAAATCATATGAATTTTCAATTTAGTAGCATTTGTTTCTGTGAAGTGATCGCACTAAAATATGGGAGATGTGAGAAATATATAAAGAGTATTCAGTTTTTAGGTTTCAGGCATCTGCTAAGCCATGCACTGTATGGAAATTAAAGGGATATAGTAAGAATCCCCACATACCTTTTTCCCATAATATGCCTTTGCCAGCCATGCTTCAGATGTTGAAGCTGCAATTCGTTTCGTAAAAATATCTGTGATAGTAATTTTTTTAATGTTTTATCAATACTTTTTTCTGCCTTCCCTCCATTTTTTTTGTGTGTAACCACACCCCCTGAATGATGTCATGCAAGGGATGTTTTACATACAACAACGATGAATTATGGGTAAAGTATAAAGGTGACTTAAATGTTTGTTACTAAGAGGTGCAGTCCCTTATTTTGGTAGTGGCCACTGCAGTACAGCTCCTAATATGTAGACATATTTATTTATGTATTTATTTAAAGGTTTCACCTGGAAAGACATACTGAGCAGACAAGCTAGTTTCTGGATGCATCCTGGGGGATAGGGGAAAGGAGCACAAAGTAGGTACATATGTAGCAAGGCAGTGTGGGTGAATACATAGCTGATTTTTCTGTCTCCCTACTCCTATTTTGACGGGTACAGAGGGGCTGTTTAAAGTAAGGAAGGGGAGGGTCACCAGGGGCCATGATATGAGACTGGAGCGAGGAAGGTTCAGGAGGGAGATGAGGAGACACTTTTTTACAGAGAGGGTGGTGGCTGGGTGGAATGCATTACCTGCTGAAGTGGTATGCAGTAGAACAGTGGACTGCTTCAAACGAGGATGGAACAGGACAAGGGGGAGGGTTAATGAAGGGGAAGGGTGGAAGGAAGGGGCAGCTGCAGAATAAGGGGTGCTAGATGCACATTCGAGCAGACTTGATAGACCTCTAGGCCTTTATCTGCTGGCAAATTTTGTATGTTCGTATTTTGCTAAAATACCAAGAATGACCAACAGAGGTTTCTGTTCCAAATCAGCTGGTGTTTAGTTCTAATAAAGAGAATACAATTGTATTAATTGTATTTTGATGTGTTAGTAATTAATTTTTACTTTAATTATAAAATACAGTATATGTTAATGCAGTGACACAAGTGAATTTTCACCTTTGTTTCTCTCACTGCTAGTAAAAAAGAATTCAGCAGACTTCTGGTATCGTCATGTCAGAAACTGCCAGCTACTTAATTTGATTCTTTTCTCACTAGCAATTGGTGACATACAACTATGATTTTGGAAGAGTAAGCAAAGAAACAAATGAAAGAAAATTGAATGACTGCAGAGTCATTTAAATCAAACCTTCATTCTCCCTTACTAAGCATTAGCTCTTTAGAAGCTTTGTTTACCTGGCATGTCACAGTTGGGGGCTGCAGCACAGAGGAATAAAAAGGGCTTGTTATGAAGCAGAGAACAGATAAAAGCATTTTTTCATGGAAAACAGCACTTCTGGGCAGTTTGAATGTTAGGAGATTAAATCACAACTCTTATAGGTTACTATTGCCATTTGTTATGGTACATGTTGGTAGATCTCTTTAAAACAGTATAGTCAGGATCTGTTGCTGATGGCAATAAAAGTGAAAAGCAGTAGTAGTAAGGACTGTAGTAAGGACAAAAAGTGATAAGTAGTAGTCATGACTCGTGAGGACAAAAAGTGATTGTAGCAGTAGTAGTAGGCAGCAGTACCCAACCTTCCAGATCAGGTAGTGGTACCAGGTACCACCAAGTAAGTTTGTGACATGAAATGCAGTTGTTCGCTATATTTGGACTCTGAGCCCACTGATGTTATTTTTTTTCTATTCTGTGCTGCTCATGTGATCATTCAAATAATAGTGGCATGGCTTAGTCCATCCTGACCTGACTTATTGCAATTAATTGCTACATCATGTACAGTAGCAGACCCTGTTCACAAAAGATTTTCACCACAGGCACAAATTCTTGAAAGTGTTTTGCGGAAAGGGCCTGCTCAGAGCAGTCAGTGTACATTTTATTCAGGTATCATATTTGAAATTAAAGTGAGGAATGTTGACTTTGAGAAATGTGAGGCACTAGGCACTTTCTGGTGTCAAACAGGATCGTGTCTTAGTAATAACGTTACCAGCTGAACTAAACAATTGTTCTTAATAGACACTAATCGGAGGGCAATACATGTACTTCATTGCAGTGTTTACTAAAGCAGGCCACATATTTTGTTTGAATTTCCAGTATTGCAAAAGATCAGCATTCCAGCTGATATTGGACTCTGCCAGGTACTGTACATTTCAACAATGGTCTGTGCTGAGGCTGTGTTACAAGAGGCGGATGAAGAAGATGTTACAATTACATCTTCTAAGTGACTCCAGAGACATGAAGCTGAACCAAGTGACTGTGGGGCAGTGCTATGTTTGGCTGGTGGTGAAGAAGAAGATTTGGCTACAATGGCTGAGGATGACGAGGGAGAAAATGCTGCAACAGTAGAGGATGGGACCTGATGCTGTGCTGTGTCGTGAAGAAGATTCTGAATGTGGTGCTGCTGTTGTACTCTGTTCCGTGACAGCACACACCTCATCAATTATTTCTTGTTTATCTTGAAACAAGTGTCATCGTCATCACTCGATAGTTGCTTCGATTTGTATCATGGTCCAAGATTGTTGCTTTAATGTAGTACTCAGAATGAAGCATTTTACATAGTTTGTCATCTTCTTCAACTTTTTTGATCACACGTCTCATTAGATCTTGTTGTATTCTGGGGGGCAATCTGTATGTTAGCAGCACCACTGGCCACCTGTGTCATCTTGGAACTGTCTTGCTTCTCTAACTTCTCCCTAATCAGATTCAATCTGAATTAAAAATTTTTTATTAGGGGTATCAGTGATTTCCTCAAATCGCTGGAGCAGGAAAATTATAAACTCCAGCTTGGCTCACTGTGGTGAAGTAATACAGATGTCTGTGTCTCCAGTTTTATTTTCCAGAGTGTATTGCCTGACAGCTTTCTTTTGTTCCAGCAGCCTTTGGAACATATAAAAGGTCGAAATACATCAAGTAGAAATGTCTTGGATCAGTCTGTGCAGAGGTAAACTGTGCTCCTGCTGTAGTTTTTCAAACAAATGATGGGCTTAGCTTGCATGACTGAAATGAGTGCATATTCTTTTAGCAGTGTTAACGAGAGCCTTAATCTCCCTGTTGTCATTGAGAAAACCATGAACTATTAATTATTTTTTTTTTTTAGTTTTTGCTGACCAGGTAGGTGCACTAGACAAATCCTGCCTATTTTCAGACATGACAGGGGTAGGGGGGTGGGGGGGGGATACAGATGAATGCCAACTGACCTTGAACCAGATGAAACTGTTGGTGGTATTTTTAGTGGATGAGGACAATTTGGCCAGGACACCAGGGAAATTCCCCTACTCTGTTTCCTGGAAGCAGAGGTCCCATTTTCATGTGGGACCAAGATGGCTGCTGCTGGACATGCTGTGGAGGACATGGAGGTGTTGGAGGCAGTGGAGCTGGTCTCTTCCCCTGTCTCTGTTCTGAGAGAGACCCCATCTTCTATGCCTATTGTGCTGCAATCTACTGAATATGGTTCTTCTGTGCCTTTGAACACTTCCCCTGCTGCTGTTGTGGATTCTTGTGTGCAGTGTTTGCCTGTGGATCCTTCATTTATTCCTCAAACTGTGCTTACAACGTCTTCTAGCCCTGCTACTATGGATATACGTGAGTCTTCTCCTCCTGTTTCTATGGATGTAGATATGTTACTTAAAATCGAGGAACAGAGTTATTTCACTGCTAGACAGCGTTTGTTGTCCTAAGCCTCAGTCTGGTTTTGTACCTGCTGCTACTGACTCACTGTCTGGGAAAGATTGTTTACTGTCTCTTCACCGATTCTGACACTTCTGCATTCTTTGCCTGTTGCTCTGGACCCTCCTCACTCCCTACCGCCTGTACTGACTGCCTCTTGCTCAGCTTTCTCCAGAAATTTCTTCTGTACAGGTGTCTGCTTCTGCTCTCCCTGATGCCTTGCACATGATGGACTGGTCTGTTGAGTCAGCCCTGGAAGCGGCCGGGTGGGAGAAGGATCCTACCGTTGGGACTTGGCGTTCTGGTTCTTCCCCGATCTGTACTAGGCCACCTGACAAACTGCTGGCCTCTCCTGTTTTGAAAGACTCTGCTGCTTCTCTTGATCTTTCTTTGCCAACTGAACTTCCTCTGACTCAGAACCCGACTTTGCAATTTGGTCCTGCTTCCTCGACGCCTCAAGAACAACGTACTCTTCGGGACCCTGTGTCTCGTCCAGTTCCTGCTACTTCTACTGCTTCGTCCCCTAAAACTTATGCTGCATGCTTTCAACCCCCTGTACATCAAGCTAAAAGACACAACGCTGTTCGGCTGCATTATTTGGGGTGCTTACCTGACTTTCCTGACCGATTTTTTGTTGGTCGCACTCTTTTGAAGGATTCTAAGCAATTTGCTGCTTTTGAGATTCATGCCTTAATTCATGTTTCTTCACAGTCTCATTTTGATATTAGTTTTAAAACTATCACTGGTTTAGAAAAGTTTTGGAGAAAATATCAGGAGCTTAAAACTTCTCCTCTATGGTCACTGTTTAATGCCATTCCCTTAATTAAACCTACTCAGAAAACTGTTACTATATTGTTTTGTGAAGGTGTCAGTCTTAATGATATTACTGTCTGGTTAAAGAAAAGATGTACTGTCCTTTCTGACCCAGAGGCTATCTTTGATTCTGAGAATATCTGGTGGGTGGGTGGAGGCGGGGTTATGCTTAGCGCCGGAGGTTGGAGTCAGCATCTCCCGAACAGCTTTATGCTGGGAAAGACAGGAGTTCTTTTTACCCCAGGCCAGCCTAAAGTTTGCTACAGATGTGGCTCTCAGAATCATATCAGTAGTGTCTGTGACAAGATTAAATGCTCTGTTTGTGGTAACATTGGCCATGCAGGTTCCCAATGTGTGGATGAACCTCTTTTCGTCCTTTGTGGCGAATTGGGGCACACTTTCCAGACTTGTACTTGGGCAGCTCACAACTCCCCGACTCTTGCTGATGGGTAAGAACAACATTTGATTATTACTGTCACTCAACGTTCTCGTTTATCTGACACTCTTTCTAGACCTCAACGCGTACCCCTCCCTCACCTGTTGTACCTGCTGTTGACCCCTCCTCTACTTTACATGAACGGTCTGCTCCTGTTTTGGAACCACAGACCTCTACTACAGCTCTCCCTCCCCTTCCTCTGATCTTGCTATTTCTACCTCGGAAGAGGTCCCTATTCCTGTCTTGCCTAGTATTTCTGGGTCTTCCATGGACCCCCCCCCCGAACCTTTGTTAGAGTTACAGGCTCTAAGAAGGGGACTTCTCCTCTTCTAAGGCCCTGAAATCCTCTACTGTAACTCATATGAATAAATTTGAGGTTTCGCTACCCTCAGGACCTTACAGGACTCTAATCGTCCTCTGTTCTTTCCTCCCACCCTGATGTGACTCGGACACTGAAGTACCCACTGATAATATTGGTTCTCAAAAAAGAAGCTAAGGCAAACTGAAACATAGGGAAGGTACCCTAGGAAAGGTAGGTTAAGGTGACTTTTGTGTTTTGTTTTCACTTTCCCGTTTCATGTCTTCAGCTTTCTCAGTGCATACTGTTAATGTTAACAGTATAAAGAAGCATGCTAAGAGAGATGCAGTTTTTTCCTTTTTATCTGGCTTGACAGCTGGTCTCATCTTTTTGCAAGATGTACGTTTCCATGCTCTTCCAGAAATTTCCAGGGCCACTCATGCCTGGACCTCTGGGCTCTCTTTTTGGTCCTTTGGACAGGACTCTTGTTCTGGTTTGGGTATTTTATTTAGTATACCTGATGTTACTGTTGTTAAACTGTTGGATGTCCACCTGGGTCGGCTTCTGTTGTTGGATATTTTGATTTCTTCTGTCCCTTTCCGGATTATTAATATTTACGCCCCTCAATTGAAACCCCACAGAGCTGAACTACTGAAACTGATTCAACCCTATTTATACACATCAATGCATGTGATTTTTGGGGGTGATTTCAATTGTAGGTTATCCACTAAAGATAAGTCTTCTACTTCAAAGACTACTAAGTTGTTTAGTGACACGAATTTTCTGAAACAATTGCTCCATTCCACAGGTTTACAGGATGCATATTTATCTTTTATGGGTCGGCATACTCCTACTTTTCACAAAGGCCCCCTTGCAACCTGTATTGATTTTTTTTTATTTCTTCCCACCTTCAACTTTCTGATGCTGTAATTCAAGTTGCAGAATTTTTGGATCATAATTTATTATCTATTTCTTTAGGCCCTTCCTTGACATCTCGTTTTGGCCCTGGCATTTGGAAACTGAATGCTTCCCTGTTATCTGATTCACGTTTGTTAAGTCACTTAACTGAGTATATTCATAATTGAAAGACTGTATTTTTTTATATGATGCCCCCTGGGATTGGTGGCGGGATACGAAATCTGGACTCCGAACTTTATTTAAAAATTTTAGTAAACATCATCATGATTCATTGTATTTCCTTTATCACACTAACAGACGATAACTTCAAAAATTACTTACTTTATCTCATGAAACTGGCCATGATTTTTCCACCCAAATAAGTACTCTTAAGGAGGCGCATGATGGATTATCACCTTCTGAAGAGCTACTTCTGTTCAGCATCAACAGCGTTTTGGGACCTCTGGTACCCGTGGCGCGAAGTATGTCCATATCTTCTATTCGGTGAACAGTGAGAGTAAAACCTTTACTCATGCGTTTGATGACAGTTTCACCGAGCTCACTGATATTTTTGGATATCAGGCACCGTGTTACCTGTTATACACAAAAACTATTTGGTCCCATGCCCCCCCATCTGCATCCATAATGGACTACTTTTCCTTTTTACAACTTCCTGATGTGCCTTCTTCTGTTGTAGATCTGTTAGATACTGAGATACAAGCACATGAAATTGAAGCAATAATCAAGTCTTTACGTCCAAGAGTGACACCGGGCCTGGATGGTCTCTCCAGTGAGCTGTATAAATTGTTTTCTGCTGACCTGAGTTCTGAATTGGCTACAGTTTATAATTCTATTCTACAGTGCGAACATCTTCCTTTAGACTTTAACATGGGTTGTTTATTTTACTTAGATAAAAAAGGGGATAGAAGATTGCTCTCCAATTCGAGACCTTTATGCCTCTTAAATACTGATTTTAAAATATTGACCAAAATTTTGGCCCTCAGACTTTCTAAATTGGCCATATATGTGATTCCTACCGCACAATCTTGCAGTGTCCCTGGGAGATGTATTCAGGGCCATCTAATTTTACTTAGAGAAATGATTGAACGTGGAAATTCTAATGTTTTACATAGTTTCATATTCTCACTGGACCAATGACAGGCTTTTGATTCTGTACATCATGATTTTTTATGGTCTACTCTTCGATATTGTAAAGTACCTGATTTTACCCTGACTAGACTCCGGTTGCTATATCGGTCTGCAACTGTTGTCCCACTGGTCAATGGATGGAAGGGCCCTATGCTTTCTCTACACAGAGGGGTTAGACAGGGCTGTCCCCGTCATCCACTTTTATATGTTTTTTTTTTGGATCCCTTACTTCGTTCTATTAATTCGGCCCCAACAATTATGCCACTTCCCTCATCCCCATATTCCATGTTGGCCTATGCAGACGATATGAGTCTCATGGTGGCTAATGTTGCCTCCGTGCGTTCTGCATTATGGCATTGTTCCAAGTTTGGGGCTGTTTCTGGCTCGGCCCTTAATCTTGATAAATGTGTAGGCCATAGATTAGGTTCCCCTTTTGTAGATGAGTCTTCTGTTGACATTAGACTTTGTGATGACCCTGTTAGGATTTTGGGCATTTTATACGGTACTGGTCCTTTAGATGTCTTTAACTGGGCTCCCAAATTAGATTATGCTCAGACTATGGTTGCACATTGGAATTCATGGCAGATGAGTAAGAAAAAAAGGATTCACATGATTAAAACCTTTATGCTTCCCCTTTTTCTCTTTCTGGCTTATATTTTCCCCCCTCCCAGGCAATTGGAAACCAGATTGCTTAGTCTCTTTTTTCCAGCCCTATGGGATAGCCACCTGAACCCCATTAAATGCCAGATCACCTATCTCCCTATTTGGGATGGAGGCCTAGCTATGGTCCAACCTGTTTTTTTTTTATACTAGTTTTTTCTTGTTTTATAATATTAGACCCCTGCTGGTTAACCAAGATCAAGGTTGGGAACCTTGGTTTCTTGAATCCTGTGGTCCTTGGTTTCATAAATGGGAACTTAACAAATTGACAGTTTTAACACATTCCTCCCAGATTTCTGCTTATGTTAGGGATAGTTTTTTTCATTTGAAACACTGGCAGATTACTAGCCATATGCTAATAACTGTCTCCAGAAAATCATTGTATAAGTATTTAGTGGACCGTGTATGTTTGGAGATTGTTGTTTTCCCAAATGTCCTCACAACATCTCCTGCTTTCTCACTTTACTTAAGTAATTCTAGGGTTCCCCAAAAGATGTGGGACTTGCATTGGCTTAGCTGCCATGAACGTATCAACATCAAATGTAACCATAAACATAAATCACTACAGGACAGATTTTGTTCCAGACCTGAATGTCAGCAACAAGAAGAAACTATTTCACACCTTTTTTTCATGTACATTTATTGTTTCTTTTTGGACTCTGTTAGCTGCCAGATGGCGTGAACCCTTGTTTGCTCTCATTACTTATGACAATTTGATATATGGTTTTTCCCCCCTCACTTGGTCTCATTGGAATATAATCGTTAAATTTGATTTTGTAATAATCAAATGGCATGTGGAATGCTCATTGTCTGTTTAATTTACAGAATCAGGATGTGCCTCTTCTTACCATTATTTGAAGGATCGAACATGATTTGAAGGCCATATATTTTTCAGAGGCAGAGCATTTGCCATCTGACTCTTTGTTGGAATTATGAACATTATTACCTTGGATAACTGATTCTGATTTTCCTGTTACTTAATTATTTTGTGTTTTATATTTTTCTCTGTATCATTTTCATTTTTCTTTTTCTGTTCAGTTGATGTTCTATAAAAACTTCCCCTACTCTTTTCGATAAGTGCCATGGAATTTTTAACATCCACCTGAACTACCACCAATCCAGGCAGATGGGACCTCGGTTTAACATCTCATCTGAAAGACAGCACCTCAGAAGTGCAGCACCCCTCTCATGCTGCACTACAGTGTCAGTACTGGGATATTAACCCAAGTGCCAGATGTGGGAACTGAACCCACAGTCCTCTGATCTCCCAGCATCAGAGGCGAGTGTGCTATTTACTGAGCCACTGACACTGAGCATTTGAGCATTTAAGCATTGTGCAAAGCAGAAGATGTGAACAAAGTCCCCCTCCTCCAAGGCCTTCCTTATGTTGGCTCCATTATCTGCAACTATAAAGCCAACTAACAGTCCCTGTGAAGTGAGCCATTGCTGTATTGTTTTTTGGAGCACTTCACTGATGTTGCATGAGGTATGTTCATATGGAAAATAAAACATTTTTAGAATAGCAAACTGTGATGCTTCTCTATCCCCGGTCCCACTTGAATTATCAAAACATGCCCAATGTGCCATGACAGACATGAAGGGTTCAGGCTGACAGCTTGTCCAGATATCTGTTGAGAGATGCACCACCCTCCAAACAACATTGAACAAGATGCGTCTTAATTTTTTACATACAACATCGTATGTTCACTTGGGAACATAAGCAGGAGGCTGGTAAGGACAGAGGTCTGGGGTTATATTCTGTTTTAACTGAAATATTTGAATAGTTTTGTACATGAAATTAGTTCTGTGTGTTAAAAATTACTACTTTGAGTTAGAACTGTTACTTGGGCTCTGATATTGTAACTTTTGAGGCTTGGGAACACTTGTTTGGCAGTGATAATTAGAGTGAAATTTAAATGTGATGTTTGCCTGGTGTTAGGGGGAGGGGAAATTAACAGAAATCACCTTGTCTTTCATTGTTCACTTGGGAACATAAGCAGGAGGCTGGTAAGGACAGAGGTCTGGGTTATATTCTGTTTAACTGAAATATTTGAATAGTTTTGTACATGAAATTAGTTCTGTGTGTTAAAATTACTACTTTGAGTTAGAACTGTTACTTGGGCTGTGATATTGCAACTTTTGAGGCTTGGGAACACTTGTTTGGCAGTGATAATTAGAGTGAAATTTAAATGTGATGTTTGCCTGGTGTTGGTAGAGCCCTTCCACCCACCCTGTTTTGTAGGCTTTCTTAAATACTGAAAAGCTACTGGGGTTGGGATTGAAGGGCTGTGTATTCTGTTTGGGACTGAAATTCAAAGCAACAGGAACTGGTGAGGCCTGTGACATCATACAGTACCTGATGTCTGCATACACACACCGTTAGTGGGACTGGACACACACTGAGTCTGTATGTGTTTGTGAGACTTGGGAACTTTATTGGTGGGGTTGAAATTGGGTTTGTAAATAACTGCAGTCAGTATAGAGAGAAACTGTATTCCAGGAGGAAGGGACTGAGAAAAGGGGGTGTGCCATTATAAACAGAGGGGACAAACAGGGTGGCCATATTCCCACATGGCAGGCATCTTCGGAAGGGTTGTAGGCTGCACAGGCTGTGGGATGGCAATAATTCTCAATTGGGCCTGGAGAGAGGGAGGCTGCCCACTCTGTAGACAGCTATCTTATATCAGAAGTGAGGTATATTGGTTAAGGAGTAAGCTGGGGGGGCTGTCCAAGGATAAGGGGTGTGGATATGGGCAGCAGAAGGGTGGGGCTGAGGGGAAGCTGGGGCAATGCTCTGAAATTACAGGACATTATGTTACAGCAAGCAGGAGGGGGATATTAGGGACAGAGGACCCTTAGATAGGGATGTTGACACTAAGGGAAAGCGTACGGGGTGAACATTCCAAATACAAAGAGAGCAGAGGGGGAAGAGTCAGGAGGGGCTGTTGTGGGGAAGCCTAAAACAGCAGACTGTGGGAAGGTAGCTCCTAAGGAGAACAGAGGAAGAGGGGAAGAAGAGGGGCAGTTTAGAGGTGCAGTCAGGGAAACTCGGGTTACTTGATGGAGGCTGACATAGAGTGTCACAATAAATTTGAGCTACTAAGCAACCTAGAGAGGAGTAAGGGGTTGGTGGAAATGAGAAACTGATACAGAGGCTGGGGAGAGTCAGATACCCATAGGGCATCACAGACCGGCAATGGAAAGGATAAAGTAGTCCCAGAGGAGAAGGAAACATAAATGTTAAGCAGATGGGAGATGCAACATATTGCAGACTTGAGGAGGAGAGCATGACTGGAGAAACTGGGGAGACAAGGAGGTGGGAAGGCCCCCTTCAGCAGGGGTCAGTACCAAGGATGGGGCCCTAGCTAAAGGGACCCACAGAGCCTCTGGAGGCAGGGTACTATTACAAGGGGGAGGATGGCAGTGTGGGGAGGGGAAACCATCAGGGCCAGGATAAATGGTTCAGATAAGAGAGGGTTAAATGGGACACCTATTCAGAGGGGGTCTGAGATAAGTGGGCAAAATAACAAGGGAGGCAGAAAGGGGAGGGTGACAAGGGGGTCTATAATAAGGCAGGAAGACTCCCATGGAATTGAGATCATGAATAAAGGGGGGATAGGGGGATGAGAGGGCATAGTGGAGGTAACCATAAAGATGATGGCGGTGTTAAGGTTCTGTTATTGGGAGACTCGATGATTAGGGGTATCCAGTGGGAGGGACAGGGGGTGGATGCCATAGCCAGGTGGAGGTAGTGAGTATCTCTGGGCTGACAGTGCACAGAGCAAAGTTCATGGTGTATGAACTGGTTAGGGATTGTGGAGAAACCGGTTCCTGGTTCATTTGAGGAACTAACGATCTAGAGGAAATAGCGTTTTGGAAATCAAGCAAGGTTCCAGAACTTGCCAGAGTCTGTTGGGATAATGGATGCAACATTTCCTTTTCAGAGATATTGCCAGTACCAAAGGCCTCAGTGGAGAAAAAAATGAAGATCACAGAGGTTAATGACTGGCTCAGGAAGTGGGGTGAAGAGAGTGGGTTGGGGGTGTTAGGGAACTGGAAAGGAGTTTGGGAGGATAAGGGACTGTATGCCAAGGACAGGCTTCATCTTGCCCCATTAGGGAAGGAAGTCCTTAAACAGGGGATGGCTATTCAAGAAAGGTGGGGTTTAAACTTGTGAGGGGGGAAGGGATAAGGAGGGACTGCCCAAAGCCCTCTCCTCAGAAGAGGAGTAGCCTTCAAACCCAAGGGAGGGAAACAGACTGGGGGTGGAGGTTTCAGGAGGAGCAGAGAGAGGATGGAAGTATAAGGAAACTGGGTGGGGTTCGACAAAGGGGATCAGGGATAAGGGGTGGGGGTTGGTGTTAGTAAATGCCAGGAGCTTGGGTAACAAGTTGCCAGTGTTCCAGGCCACGCTGTTCGGGGGGGGTGGATTTGGTGATGGTCACGGAGACGTGGGCCAACAAAAACCATGACTGGGACCTAAACATGCAGGGGTACACTATGCTTAGGAAGGATAGAAAGGAGGGCAGAGGGGGTGGAGTGGCTATGTTCATTAGAGATGACATAGAAATTGCTATGGTAGAAGAGGCAGAGGGAAACGTGGAGGCCTTATGGGTCTGCTCGATCCCCAGCAGGAGATAAGGTCAAGCTGGATGTAATATATAGGCCCCGGGATGAGTGATGTTCTAGAGGATGGTTTGCTGGACAACATCATTGCCCAGTGTGGACCAAAGGGGAAGAGTGGTGTTGATGGGGACATATATGCCAGGTACAAACTGGGAACCATGTCCTCTAAGGTGGCCAAGGTGCAGAGGCTGCTGGGCGGCTTCCAGGATGTGTTCTTAACACAGCATGTCATGGTGCCCACAAGGAAGGAGCATGTCCTGGACGTGGTTCTGGCAGATGGGGATCTGGTAAGGGACCTGGTTGTAGAGGACCCCCTGACTGGGAGTGACCACAATACTGTCTGGTTTCAAATAAGCATGGGGGAAGGGGGGGAGATCTAAGACACTGGTAGTGGACTTCAGGGGGGCAGACTTAGTGGGCATGGGAAATATTATCAAGGATTACTTGAAGGGGATTACATCAATGACAAGTGTGGAAAGGAGATGGGAGGTCATAAAACGGGGACTTCATGAGGCAGTCAGGATCTGCGCTAAGTTGAAGCGAAGGACAAGGTCACATAAACCATGCTGGTGGTCCAGTGAGGTACAGGTAGCAGTCAGAGAAAGAAGGTGGCCTACAAAACATATAAAACAACAAGAGGGGATAGAGATGAAATGTACCATCTTGCATCTAGAAAGTCACCTGGATGGTGAGGGCAAAAGTCAGTAAGAGCAACGACTGGCACAGGATACATGGAGGAAAAGGGTTCTTCGGTACATTGGGAGTGGAGAAAAGCGAGGCCATCTCAGCAGATTGAAATCAGAAGAAGGTGGGTGGAAGAGGCGAGGACCAGGCAGAGGTATTTAGAGTACTTTGCCTCTGTGCTCACTAGGAGGGATGGGATATTTACAAAGCAAGGCACGATTGGGATAGAAGGCAGTGATTGGGATCAGGAGCAACAGAAATGGAGCAAGAGGAGGGAGAGTACCCCAGGGGTGTCACATCTGGATAAGGATAAAAAGACCAGTAAGGTGGAGGGGACAGATGATGCTATCTCTGCCAAAAGGGTGTGGTTAGCCCTCAAGGCCCTAAAGAAAGACAAATCTCCTGGGCCGGATGGCATTCATCCGAGAGTACTATTGGAATTGGCGGACATACTGGCTGCACCCCTGGTGGAGGTCTTCAACAGGTCACCTGAGACAGGGAGGGTACCTAGGGATTGGTGAGAGGCACATGTGGTGCCAATCCATAAAGGGGAGTCGAGGGAAGTACCAGATAACTATAGACTCATCAGTTTGACCTCGGTGGTGGGAAAATTAATGGAGGGTATACTAAAGAAACGATTGGGGGTATACTTGGAGGAGATGGGAGTTCTGGATAGTCGGCAACATGGGTTTGTGCCAGGTAGATCATGTCAAACCAATCTTGTGGAGTTCTACAAATGGGTAACATCAGAACTGGACAGGGGAAAGCCTGTGGATGTATTATTCTTGGACTTCAGCAAGGCGTTTGACTCTGTCCCCCACAATGGTCTGGTGGAGAAACTGATGGGGTTAGGAGTAGGCCCTTTGATGGTCAGATGGATTGAAAACTGGCTAGCTGGACGCACCCAGAGAGTAGTGGTCTGTGGGGAGCTCTTGAACCCTAGAGGTTGGTAGTGGGGTACCGCAGGGCTTGGTCCTGGGTCTGATCCTGTTTAATGCATACATATCGGACATCAGGGAGGGTATAGGGTGTGAAATGAGTCTCTTCGCTGATGACTCCAAGATGGGAGCAGTAGTTGAGGGGAAGAGGAGGTTGGCCCTGCAAGGGGACCTGGACACCCTGGAAAGCTGGGCTCACACATGGAAATTAAATTTCAATATCACCAAGTGCAAGGTGTTGCATTTTTGGCGGGGAAACCCTAAACACAGATACACCCTGGGAGGGAAGGCGCTGGAGGCCTCAACAGGGGAAAAAGACCTAGGGGTCATGGTGGATGCATGTATGAATAACTCTGAGCAGTGCAGGAGAGCAGCTAGCAAGGCAAACAGGATGTTGGGATGCATCGTAAGGGGGATCACCTCTAGGAACAAGGAAGTGATTCTGCTGCTGTACAATGGACTGGTTAGACCACACTTGAGTACTGTGTACAGTACTGGAGACCACACTTGAAGAGGACATACAGCTCCTGGAGAGAGTACAGAGGAGGGCAACTAAGATGATCCGAGGGCTGGGGATTTGGCGTATGAGGACAGACTTGAGGAGCTCTGCCTGATTTCATTGGAGGAGAGGAGAGACGGAGGGAAATGATTGAGGTCTTCAAGTACCTCAAGGGAATAAATAGGGTAAACATGGAGGGGATCTTTAGACTAAAGCAGGGAGGTATCACCAGAGGGCATGGTTTGAAGTTGGAAGTTGGAAGGTGGAAGGGTGAGGGGGGAAAAGAGGAGGAGATTTTTCACTGAGGGGGTGGTGGGCCCTTGGAATGCACTGCCTGGCGAGCTGGTTAAGAGATCCACAGTGGAGGGCTTCAAGAGAGGGTGGGACAGACACAGAAAGTGGATGTATCAGATGATGCCTGGCTTGGGGGTGGGAATGGATAATAGGGTTTCTGGAACACAAGGGGGGGGCCTCAGCACCCAACTAGGGATCTGAGGTTCGAGCAGACTCGATAGACCGTAAGGCCTAATCTGCTGGCAAATAGTATGTTAGTATGTTAGTAAAGATCTGGAATCCCTCTTGTTGAGAAGTATTTTCACGATGATATACTATATCAAGGTTCAATGTACTCAAGCAGTCACCTGAGTCCTATATGTTTAACCACTTTATATGGTAGAAAATCGACAGCTATCATTTCAGAAAATTTGTTGGTTATTGTAACAGCAACAGGGTGAGTCGAGGCACATTTGGCTTTATGCTCATATGTTTCTGAGATGGTAAGCTGTCTCCTTGAAGGAGGAGGGCTTTTGAACACATCGTCACTTTCAGTAACAATAGAAGGAGTCCTTTGAATGGGAGGAAGTGGCATTGGAGATGTTTCAGTAGTGCTACGGGGGCTGCCACTGCTTTCATCTATGGCAGTTACCCCTGAGTGTAGTGAGCTATCACTGTCACTTTCTCTTCAAGACTCACAACTGGAGTTCTTAATAATGTTATGACATCTGTCTAGGTGCCTTTTCAGTGCTGAAGTTCCTGATGCTCTTTTCTTTTTACCCCTGCTGATTGGCTGTTTACAAATAGCACATGTTGCTACCAACTCATTGGAAGCAGTAATGGAGAAGTATGACCAAACAAAAGATTATATTTTTTTGTTTTTTTCCCAGGAAGGCACAGCACCTCGGTCATCTTTTCAGAGGTCCCCCCAACTGGATTTTTCTTGGGGTTTGTTCATCTTGTGGTTTATTCTCACTGCCCCCTTCCACAACCAAAACATTTCTACCTGTTTCTTCCTCATCTGCAATTTCCATCATCTCCAGTAAACCTTGTGCTGCCTGATCATTCTCTTCATCTTTATTATAACCCTCATTGGGTTGTACCTCAGAAGACTTGGATGAGGGTGAAGGGCTGGCAGTAGCATAGTGTGCAATTATTCCATACCATTGGGTGTCTCTGCAGGTGGTACCCGCCAAGCCTTTAGTTTTTTTAACTGCATAACTTTTTTTTTTTACTTGGGACTGATGATGATCCGAGAAATTCACCTTTTTTGGATGCAAGCATTCACTTGGAAGATAAAACCTTGAAAAAATCACTTTTTGGGTTTGATTTTATTTTCCCTTTTCAGCCTGATTGCTGTCTTTTGCAGTGCCACTGCCTATCTGAGAAATAGAATGCACCTCATCAGCACTTTGATCCATTTTTTCTTAGTATTCTAAGCTTTAAAAAAAGATCCCGCTAACTAACGTGATGTCCTTCTGATGACTCCCACTCACAGGCCAGGGACAAATTTACTGTCATGAATCATGACTGTACACAGCACGCCGACAGCACAGCAGTCCACCACCACTTCCTTACAAGATTGCCTGTCTCCTATAGTACAGTTAGTTACTGTTAAGTGATCAAATTCAACAACTGTTAAGTGTGCCTCAGAATTTGAATTGGAGATACAGACACATCTGGTGCATAGCCACACACAGCACAGTCCCACAGTGGGGGTTGGTTAATGCTTATACATAATGTAATGCAGTATGCTAAAAAACTAATGATAATAAGGAGGAATAATGGGGAAAGAGTGATGATGATGATGATGATGGCACTTGTGTGTACAGTGGTTGCACTTTACTTGTGTTGTAGTGTAAACAGCCTGCTATGAGTCATAAAGTCAGATTATCCCCTGGGCCACCCACAGTAAGCAGCACAGGTGCATCAACTTGTATGTTGTTTGAACAGTATTTTTTTAAATACATAAAATCATGAATGAACAGTAACACATGATTGTGGTTCATGATTGGATGGCACAAGTTAAAGATTTACCTTGCCAGCCTGCTGCCCTTGCCCTGTACACACAGCCACACTGAAGCCAGGAAAAAAAATATTGGGGATTTTTGGGACTGTTAAATTTCTTGTGAGCCTCCCCCCACCCAATCTCTCTCTCTCTCTCTCTTCTGGATGACACAAGTCAAAGATTTATTTTGCCAGCATACTGCCCTTGTCCTGTACACACAACCACACTGAAGCCAGAATTTTTTTGGGGGGGATTTCTGGGACTGTTACATTTCTCATGGGCCCTCCTGCAGTCTCTGTCTCTCCCCTCTGGACTTCTCAAGTCAGATTTATTTTGCCTTCCTGCTGCCCTTGCCCTGTACTTACAGGGACACTTAAGCAAGGGAAAAAAATATTTGGGATTTCTGGGACTGTACATTTCTTGTGGGCCCCCCCACCGCAGTCACTCTCTCTCTCCCCTCTGGACAAAACCATGAATGGACATTAAAAACTGATTGTGATTCATGATTGGATGGCACAAGTCAAAGATTTATTTTGCCAGCCTGCTGCCCTTGCCCTGTACACACAGCCACACTGAAAAGTCAGGAAAAAAATTTGGGATTTCTGGGACTGTTACATTTCTTGTGGGTCTCCCTGCAGTCTCTCTCTCTCAACTCTGGATGGAGCAAGTCAAAGATTAATTTTGCCAGCCTGCTGCCCTTGCCCTTAACATAGCCACACTGAAGCCAGGAAAAATAATTATTTGGGATTTTCAGTAACTGCAAAATTTCTCTTGGGCCCCCAGTAGTCTCTCCCTTTCTCCTCTGGTTCTGAAATGGCATGAGTCAACAATTTTGTCAGCCTGCCCTTGCTCATGTACTCAGCTACACTGTCTGAGACCAAGAAAAGAAAAACAAATTTTCATTTGGGATTTTCTGTAACTGTAAAATTTCTCTTGGGCCCCCAGTAGTCTATCCTTCTCTCCTCTGGTTCTTCTGCAGTGGCACAAGTCAAAGATTTTGCCAGCCTGCCCTTGCTCATGTACACAGTCACACTGCCTGCCTTTTGCACCTCCTCACCCTGGCAGCCACCCAGGCCACTACTATCTTCCAAGTCCCTAGAGATTTCTCCTTTCTGCAGTCCCGACCAGCCACCCTCCCCTGACAATCAGTTTCTCCCCCTCTCAACCCAGTAAGTCTCCTTTCTCTCTCCCAGTTTCTCTTCCTTCCCCTCCAAAAATGTATATTTTTTTTATATTTGTTTTTTTTTAAAACTTCTTCTAGCAGTTCCCTGAGGCAATAAGTGAGTGAGGTAGTCCTCCAACCATCCTCCTCTTGTTTGGGCCATGTTGCACACTCAGCACAGTTATATACCCTGAGTGTGTCACATGACCGTCTGTTTTCTAATTGGATGCAGCCGGCTGTCTGTACATGGAGTGAGCATGTCAATAGCATCCCAATGGCAACAGTAAACAAAATGGCACAAATGACACTTCCACAGACCCAGAACCAGAGTTCTGCAGCAAAGTCTGTATTTATCCAGGGCCATGAATTGCGGGTTCAATCCAGGGGTCTGGATCTCCCATGAAACAGTTCGCCCTGCCCTGCTGATAAATGGCAAATACATCAGTTTCCACAGATTTAACTGACAGCATGTAAATACACTGAATGATTTGCCAGCTGCATGTTATGTGCTGTAGCCATACAATACAATATCAATAAAGCACATAAGGGAATATGTGTGTGTGGGGTTGGGGACATTATTGAACATCCTGTCAAGTCGAAATCACACAGGACTACTG
Organism: Neoceratodus forsteri; assembly: GCA_016271365.2. Lineage (NCBI taxonomy): Eukaryota > Metazoa > Chordata > Ceratodontiformes > Ceratodontidae > Neoceratodus > Neoceratodus forsteri. Next base: position 786,805,065 of record CM028133.1, read on the forward strand.
GCTTTCAGTTACCGCGCTATGGCAAGATGATCAAACTAAAACAAAACACATTAACATAAAAATAACATCCCAGCTAGTTCTCATATAACCATGTTTGTGATTTAGGTGGTCACTGACAGACACGGACACTCATTCATAAGCAGAATGAACAGGCGGATCAACAAAGGCTCGATGTGATTACGCTGTCTCTCTTATCCTAAGGAAGGAAAGGGGGAAGAAAAAAAAGGTCTGTATTAGTTTCCACATCATGGAATTTTTTTGTTATTAAAGGTTTTATTCATTTTATAGGAATAAGCACCACATATATGCATAAGTATATACTTGATCTGAGACCATACCGCAACATTTGGTATGTCCGGATCATCAGCGAATTACATTGAAGTAAGAAGCATTGACTTAGCTAGTTATAAGGTTAGTCAGTGTGTTAATAAGTATGGTCAGAGAGAGAAAAAAAAAAAGAAAAACATGCTGCATGAGGTTGACTGATTATGCCATGACTAGTTTCTGCATAAGCATTCAGATAAAAGGACCATAGTGTGCTAAACCTTGGCATTCCCGAGTAACCAGAAGTAATTGGAAGTAAGGCATTGCTCACAGCATAGAACTAGATGTGGTGCAACCTAATAGTTATGTTTGTACTATTATCAACTATATACAAAACATAAGGCAATCCAATCTAAAAGAAGGGAGGTCAGTTATCTAACAAATCTGATTACTTCAAGAAGGAGACAGAGTTGCTGGTGAAGAAAGTGAAGAGCCTCTTCCAGAGCAGGGTAGGGAGTCATGCTTTGCAGCCAGTGAGTGGATGTCATGGCAGTACTTTGAGTTAAGGAAGGGATGCCAGCATGCCTCAAACTGAGAAGTTAGGCCAGCAGCAAAGCAGGGGAGTCTGTCCCAAATGGCACCTTGGGCAGCTGCCAGAAGGAATTCCAGGAAAGTCAGAGTACCAGGGGGGTCTCCAGTTCATCAGGATTAGCCTTTTGACAATAGTTCCTATTCCAGTAATCCATTTAGCCCCGGGGCAATATTTTGGCATGGACAGACCTCCACATCCCAGTAAGAGAAGAGAGGGATTAGGGTTAATTTGAGGGACTATTTGCTTACACATACTCTGGACTGATAGCCAGAAGGAATGGAGAGAGGGACAGGCCCAGAGAATGTGAAAAAGATTAGCCCCTAGATTGCCACACCTCCAACAGTTATCTGCCTTACTAAGACCCATGTGCTTAAGTTTGGCAGGGTCACAATAGCATCTATGTAGGGTTTTATTCATTATAAGGTGGGTACATCCATCTCTGCATGCAGCGTGTATCCTTGCCCAGCTATGGGCCCACCGTTGATCGGAGATAAGGGTTTGTAAGTCTGACTCCCATTGTACCCTAGCTGCTCAGGTAGGGTTCTGCAGGGCTTCCCTGAGAGCCATATAGATCGCACTCACTCGGTTGTTGAGACGCTTACCCCAAGCACCAGTGGGGTGTGAATCTTGGGAGAGCTCCTTATGGAGTGGGGCCTTGAGAAGGTGGGCAATGGCATCCCTGATTTGGAGGTATCTCCAAAGGTGGGTTCTGGGGAGATGGAAATGAGTTTCCAGGGTGTTAAAGGAGTCAAGAGAGCAGGTGCCAGGGAGTAATAAGTCGTGTACCAAGGAAATACCTTGAGCTTCCCCCAACTTCACATCATGGAATTTGATATTAAAACATAAAAAATACAGCACTCACGCAAATGCAGTGATGTCTCACTTTACAGTTTTAAACTGTGGCCACTTTAAGAATCCCGGTGTCTTGATTGTCACTTCTCCTCCCACCACGTAATTGCTACAAGCGCAAGACAACCATTGATGTCTCCATGGTACACATCAAACCATAAGAATGTTTTAAAATGAAAAACGGGCGGATTTAACTAATAGCTTTAAAGACAGAGATGACACTGTACCAAATATCAAGCCACTCCACTACAAATGGGGTCAAAATTGGTGTGCTGTACACTAGCTCTTTAACTGTAGAATACCTGATCCCAGATTGTCTCTTAAATATAACAGGCATATGTAGGATGAACTCCAAATAAGAGCTACAGCCCTTTGAGGTTCAATGATATGAATACACTGAAGCAGCAAAAAACATGGTGCCAGATATTCAATGAGGTGCAAAGCACAGCGTAAAATTTTGTGCTGCACCTTACGCTTGCTCTGGTGCCCAAAGATGCTGTATTCAGTGGAACAGTGCACTGGCACAATTTGACTGAATATAGGGCCATGTTGGCCCTGCACTAAGCAACTTAGTGCTGGGCAGACATGGCTTCTGAAGTAGGGCACCACAATGGCTTGTGCCCATGCTAAATTTCTGATATTCAATCTGACCCATGCAAATGAGCCTATTGGGCATGAAAGATGCTAAAGGACCATTTGCATGCCCATTATGGGCTCATTTGCAGGGGGAGTGAAGCTGAATTGTGCAGCATCACCCTCCCAATTGCCCGGTCCCAGAGAGCTATTGCTGGTGCTAGAGGTCACCACCCCCCACCAATCACTTGGCCCAATGTAAAAAATACACTTTCTCTGGCGTCTAGTGATCCCTCCCCCCAGCCAAAGCTGTGCTGATAATAAATAACAATGTTCTTAGTGTTCAGTGGCCCCCCCACCTCCAGCCATGCCTGATGTTTATATATCTATTCCCTGGGGTCCAGTGGTCCCTCCCTCCACCTGTACCCATGCCTGATGATTATATACCTATTTCTCGGTGTCCATTGGTCCCTCCCAATGCTTGCACTCATGCACAATGTTTACATCATTATTCCCAGGTGTCCCAGTGGTACCTCCCCCCATCTTGATCACCTGTACATGAAAGTTAAACCATTCCTGGTTTCTAGTGGACCCACCTCCCTATCCCTGATCCCCTCCCCTGTATACTATAGTAAAGCAGTTCTGGTGTCTAGCAGATCCCTCCACCCTGGCAGGAAATGCACCATGACCCTGATCCCCTCATTCTGACCCTGAGCTGGTGACTGGCACAGCCCTCCACCCTCCACCATGACTGGACAGTGACTGAGCTGTCAATGAGTATGTATTGTAACAGCTTATTGTACAGTATGTGCTCATTGACAGTTGAGTCAGTGGCCAGCCATAATGGAGGGCAGTGCCAGTTGATGGCTTGGGGTCGGGATGGAGGGAGATGGGTAGTTGGTCACTAACTACTGGGGTTATGGGTGGGGGGGTCTGCTAGACACCAGAGAATGGCTTTACTCTAGTATACAGGGGAGGGGATCAGGGATAGGGAGAGGGTCTGCTAGACACCAGAGAATGGTTTCACTTTCATATACAGGGGGATCAGTATGGTGGGACCACTGGATACCAGAGAATAATGATGGAAACATCGGGTATGGGTGAAGGTGGGGAGGAGGGACCACTGAACACCAGGGGGTATTGTGTTGGGGGTCAGTGGGGCCACCGCACTTCCTCCATCAACCATTAGGGTTGTGTGGGACTAAGTCAGGGTCTGAATTGGCGGTATTTGCGCTGCAGAAGGGGACCATGCAAAATGTCCTTGCATGGCACAAATACTCTGAATATTAGACTGCACCAATATTCTGGTCCCCACCCCTTCATTTGCATTGTGCACCCCTCCAAATGTTGCCTGGCACAAACCCAGTTTGTCCGCGCTAATTGGGCTTTTGAATATGGGACATCTGTGAAAAGCTGGGTTTGTGCACATAAACTAGACTTTGTACCCAGGCACACTTTTGAATATCTTGCCCCCGGTATCCAAATCTAAGGAGTGAGCAATGTCTGGGTCCATGCTATACATCAATCCCTCTCACTGCCATCCTTGGACTCCAGTCATCTACTTCATTGTGTTTCCATTGATGTTCTAAATTCTGGTTTTCCTTTCTTCCTCTCTACCTTAGTTGTCTCCTATTGAATAAACCTCCTTCCAACTACTCCCTTCATCTCCCTCACTCTCATAGTCATTCTGTTCCTGCCTGTCAAACTTCTTCTGAACAATCTGCATTCTCATTCCAACTCCCATGAGTTTGGAACAATCTTTTCACCTCCCTCTGCCTCTCCCTGTCCCTCTCCCTCTCTTATCTAGCATTCAGAACCTCTCTTTGAAACTTTCACACCCCTCCTGATCTTGCCTTTAATCCTCCTACTGTTTACCAGTGTCTGACATTCTACTCCTCTGAGTCCTTGACATACACAAGCTGGTATTTATTTGGCATTGCATTTTGGCCCCTTTTTGTCCCATATTCTGTTTCTGGCCAACCCATTCTCTTGCATTGTACTGATTTTTTTCCTAAGGCCGCATGGCTCCATAACATCTCATGTATTATACTAGTTAACTGCCTGTACTTGATTTCATGATTTGTATAGTTTTATGTACCGTATTATTGTACCTTCTGACATCCATTGTTTTCTATGTACCCTTTGTTCCCGCTCTTCTGGGTCATACCTGGAAATGAGCCTTGGCTCAGTGTGCCTTTCTGGGTTATCAAATTTTAAATCAGTCAATAAATGCATAAATACATACTCATGTAAATAATTAAATAAATACAATAAAATAAAACAGTGAGGTACTGGATTTCAGCAATTCTTTCTTAACCATTTTACAGTGGTTGTTTAATTATATAGTTTAACAAGCATTTGTCAATGATGAAAGTTCACTGCTGGTATTGCTATTAGTATTGATTACAAACCCTGTCCTGTTTCAATCAGATCGATTAGTGAACACAAACTAACCATATCGTCCTCCCCCAATGTAACATACTGCATTTTTGATTTAAAAAACCTGGTGCTAGGTAGCATTTGTACCACGGCACCAGCAGTTCTGTGCTACTGAAAACTGCTTGTATATTCCATTCCCTGCCTTGTCCTGAAATGCAGAATAGAGCTGGGGAACACACAGGTAGACTTTTTGCAATTGTGCTGCAGTGTAGGGCTCCAGCAATTTGGGGGGAGCATCCAGGTGTAGTGGGTGGGTGATCCCATACCTTTACAGTGTCCCTCAGTTCACTCAGCCCCTAAGAATTGCTCTGTTCCTCATGTAAAACCTGCCTACATACTTAGAATGTGCTGTGTACTCAGACATAAACACAGAAGTACATCTGTGCAGTCAAGGGGTGGGAAAAATCAGCTTGGTGAGGAGGTGGGGGGCTGCTCCATATATGTAAACAGTAGTGGGGGGTCCAGCTGCAAGGAGAGTGGGGGACAGTGAACTGGTCTTGGGAGGGTGCTGAGCTTGGGGAAGGCTGGGGTCCCAGCTCTGGAAAGGTGGTCCAGCTACTGGAAGGGTGGGGGTGTTCAGCTACAGGGAGTTTTATCAGAGGCTGGTCTGAGAACCGGAAGAGTGGTCCTGCTGCAGGGGTGGGGCTATCTCATAGGTGGAAATGGTGGTTTGGGTGGATCTAGCTCCAGGGTGGGTGATCATCTGTGGTGAGAGGCTGGTCTGGGGATGGAAGGGGTGGTCCAGCTCCTGGCAGGTTGCTTAGGGTTGGGGGGCAGTCCATGGTTAGGAAAGGTCTAGCTGCAGGGAGGGTTGCCTGCTGTGGGATGCTGGTGAGGAGCATGCAAGGATGGTCCAACTGTGGGGGATGGAGCAGTCCAGGGGATGGAAGGGAGGTTCAGATGCAGGGCAGGTAGTTGGGCTAGGGAGCTGGTACACAGCTTAGGGTGGATCCAGCTGTAGATGCCATGGTTGATGGGGGGAGGGCTTCAGAGACAGTCATCTGCAGGGTGGGGGATAGTCTGGAGACTTTGGTAATCTAGCTATATGGAGGTTACCCCAACTGTGCTTATAAAGATAATGGCACTGCTCGCATGACAAAATCAAATTCAAAAGTAGCTCCCAACTTATTAATTAACTTTTTATCCACCATCCCCACCTTGGGTACCCCAACCCTTACCTCCTGCCCCTTCAGGGTGATTCACCTAGGCCAAAGAAACAGTTATCAGAATTTACCTCAGCACCTGTAAGATATAGTAATAAATTTGCATGCATTTACAAAACTGACATTTTTTATGTCATGTCTTTTTACTGAGAGTAGTATAGAGTTCATATATCTTGTCAAATGTTACATTTCAGCCAATCAGCATGTGCCATGTCATTTGGCAGGTGGGCATGGCCTACAATGAATCAATCAGAATCATCCCTGTATTATGCAGGAAGTCCCGCCCTCTGCACAGAACGGTCCACCTTAAATGCAGGATGTGATGTACAAAATGCAGGAAATTACATATTCTTGAACCTGGAAATGACACATTATTCCCATTCTATGCCCCTATGTCCTTCCTCCTTCATCCCATTCCTCTGCGAACCTCCGCGGCACCATCCAAACTCAAACCCAAGTCCATCCTCCATCCAATCGAACCACAACCACCCCATCCTAGCTCGAACCTGATTCCATCCTCCGTCCCTCCACCCCCTGCCACAATATCTTGGCACCAACTCTCCCATCCTCTCAGTTTGTCCCACCACCTACCTTGCACCCATCACCTACCTTGCACCCATCATCTATGTTGAACCCGAGTCTCTCCCCTCCTCCCTCCTTGCCCCACCATTACCTACCTTGCACCCATCACCTACCTGGCACTCCCTCAACCTCATCCCTGTCAATCTGTGGGATGACTGCGGAGTGCCTTTTTACTCAAGGGATTTTTTTTTGTGAAATGCGCTTTGAAGCTCAGAGAACTATAAGAACATTCATCTCTACTGTGTAAGGTAATTATTTTAACACAATGCATTTTTAGTATTTATGGAAAAAACAGATATTTATTTTTTATTGTAAAAAAAAAATGAGTTATAACTTTAAAAGCAGAGACAACGTGTGTCTGTGTGTGTGTGTGTGTGTCCAGCGCTGAAGCTGATTTTACAAAGGTGATTATTCTAAGTAGAATGCTTCAAATCCTTACGTCTGATTAAAAAACAGACTTACTCGCTACATACTTTTTCTTTTAAATGAACGCATCAGAAATCTGGTATTTTGATGTCAGAAACTAAACATATTTTCCCATTTCCTTCGAAAAAGATCATTTACAAGATCGCTGCTTATCAAAAGCACATATTTCTATTAAATAAATACTTATGGTACTGGTGAAAGTATATAAGAGGGTTTTAACCTCCCAGAAAGCAACAAAACATTATTTGCAGTACCTATATAAAACTGAAAAACCAGTAGACTGTTTCATGGAGACTTTTATACTCTGAGAAACTTAAGAAAATTCATATTAAAGTTCCTATTAAAAATGCCCTGTCCAACATTACAGTATAAAAATCACATACTAGTCATTCTATGCATCACAAGAGATGACATAAGTATATTCATCAATGAGGGTCTCTCTTCTAAAACCTTGTGCTCATCCCATGTGATAGCCACATAGAGGATAGTTGATATTAATAGACTCCTGCTATGCATGCTGATGTGCTTTAATGTGTTGCTTATCATAAGAGATGAGTGAGGCTTGCCATAAGAGATGACATCACCATATTGGATCAATGGGGGTCTCTCTTGTATGTATCATAAGAGATGACATAACTATATTCATTTTATTTATTTATTTTATTTTATTTATTGAATACAATCAGAATTAATACCTTTGAGTCAGAGACTCCTTTACAAAAGCTCCACGTCATAGAAAACAATACAGAGCATACAGTGTACAGACATCACAGTATAAATAGCAGTGTGGGAAATATCACACCTGACGAAAGATACATGGTAAATTACAACAGGTGGATGTGTTACAGGGTAATTTCAGCAATCAAAGACAATGCAGTACAGTGGCAAAATACAATAAATACAGTAACTACAGTGGCACTCTAGAAGCAGGACCAAATGGGTCCATTGGCATGGCAGTTATAGGTCGTGGTTAGGTCAGGTACAGTCACAGGTGGAGTCACACAAGATACAGTATTGCTACAGAGAAGGGATTTGAACAGTCCTAGGGTAGCAGCCAGGAGAACTGGTATGGGCAGTGAGTTCAGCCAACTGGGGGCATGATATCTGAAAGTTCTTTGCCCCAAGGAGGTTTTTACAGTGGGGAACCTGGTAGGACAATTTCACAGCGTGACATGTGCATCTTGTGCAGTTGGGGGGGGCAGCATAACAAGAGTTGGGGGCATGAGGCCAGTCATGATCTTCTTGGTAAGGAGACAGATCTGGTACTTTAGGTGATTATCAAAATTAAGCCAGTTTGTACTGGTATACAGCGTACAGGTGTGTGTAAGCTGGTCACATCCTGTGGCCAGTCTACAAGCTTTATTCAGGAAAACCCTAATTTTGTTGAGGGAGGTATTGTCAGCAGTGCCATATAAGATAATCCCATAATCAATAAGTGACAGGATGGAGGAGGAAATGGCTAGCTGTAGGGCTTCAGGGGGGAGACAGTGCTTGTAGCAGTGTAGACAGTAGACCAATTCATACATTTATATCTGTATTAAGTCAGCGGATATGTTCATGGTAGGTTAGCCCTGAGTCTAGAGTAACCTCTAATTATTTAAAGGTAGAAACCTGTTCCAGGGTCTCATTATGGGACTTATGGATGAGCGGGGCGTGGTTACTGAACTTGTTTTGGGCATGGGAAAACAGCATGGATTTTGTTTTTTTATAGTTTAGAACAAGCCTATGGTCAGTAAACCAGGATTCAGCCTCATTAAACGACCCTTGGAGGGCTACTTGAAGGGTGTTAGGGTTGGTGTGGGTGCTGAACAAAATCGCATCATCTGCATATAGAAGGAGACTCCCAGAACAGGGCTTGAACAGGGAGTTAAGGAATAGAGTGAAAAGTAGGGGGCCAAGGATTGACCCTTGGGGGACCCCATATGTAACTCTGAGGGGGGATGATAAGATATGCCCTAATCTGACTCTCTGGGTTCTGTCAGACAGGTAGTTTGAGAACCAAGTGGTGGTATCCTGTGAGAAACATATTTGGGTTAGTGAGGTTAGAAGAAGTGAGTGGTGGATGGTGTCAAATGCCTTGGAAAGATCTATGTAGAAAGCACCAGCAATCTGGCCTGCATTCAGGGTCACATGGATAGTGCTGGTATATTTCAAAAGCACGGTTGTGGTGCTATGGTTTTTTTGGAAACCATGTTGTTCAGGGCAGAGGAGATTGTGTTGAGCAAGATAGTCTGTGACTTGGATGGTGACTATCTTTTCAAGAACCTTGGAGAGAGGGGTAGAATTGAGATGGGTTGATAATTACTAGGCAGGGTTCAGTCACCACTCTTCAGAAGTGGAGTGATGAGGGAAGTTTTCCACATGGAGGGGAATTGACCTAGGGTAAGGGAGTGGCTTAGCAGGGCAGTGAGGGGGTAGAGTACTTCAGGGAGAGTGAGCCTTAGTATTTTAAGATTGAGATTGTCACTCCTGAACTGGGATTTGCTGAGTGCCATTAGCAGGAGGGGGCAGCATCACGCTGGGAGATGACCTTGAAGTGGAAAGGGAGTACTTAGGTGGGTGTCAATGTTATGGTGGGTGTGGGTGCAAAAATGTTGGCAGGGAGCACACTGCTGAGGTCTGAGAATGAGTTCAGTGCATTTGCTATTGTATCAGGATCCATGGAGATACCACCATTTACCAGTATCTGGGGGGCATTAGAGATTTTGCCACAAAGATCTTTGAGGGACTCCAAGAAATTGTGCTCCTTCTCCCAGGAGTTGGTGAGGGCTGCTCTGTAGTATTCTGTTTTTGCCTGTCAGACCTGCCAGGTGCAGCGGTTCCTGGCCTCACGGTAACGTTGCCTATCAGCGGGTCTCCCAGTCTCCAAGGTTATGTGCCAGAGATTGTCTCGGTGGCCCATGAGGTCCAGAAGTTACTGGGACATCCACAGGGTGTCTGCTCCTTTAATGACTCATTTGCAGAAGGGTGCAGAAAGGTCACAGGTGGAATTGAAGGAATTGACAAAGTACTCCAGGGCAGAGTCAATATCAGGCAAGGCAGCAATGGGAGACCAGTCCCGGCTAATGAGGTGGTTTTTCAAAGACTGTAGCTTGCCTGGCCTGAGTTTTCACTGAAAGCTAACTTTAGGAGGGGTCTTTGTGGCCAAGTAAGACCAGCACCCAAGTATTGGGGAGTGGCCACTCAGTGCGTCAGGTAGCATGGAGACCTGGGTGAATTTGTGAGAGCGATTGGTAAGAATTAGGTTGATGAGGGTCGAGGTACCTGTTCTCAGGTTGTGTCAGGTGGTAGTGGGCACAACTTGAGATAGACTGAGGGTGGCTGCAGCATCCCTATACGGAACAGCAGTGTCTGCTAACCAGTTGATATTAAAATCACCCAGGGCAATAATTTCTGCCTTATCTGGGTGTTGCTGGAGGTGGGCGAGAACTGACTGGAATGCACTTTTTTGATTCCTGGGCAGGATGTAGATAGAGGAGATGAAGAGAGGTGCCTTGGAAGGAACAATATTAACTTGGAGGGAGAGGACTTGGGCACCATGGTCAAGAGCTGGGGAAGGTAGATTGAGACCTTGGAGGGTGTCACGGATGTAAACTGCACAACCTCTCCCTTTTTTGGCTAGTCTGTCAGCCCAAAATATTGTGTAACCTGGCAGAGTTACTGTGGAGTCAGGAGTGCAGCCATTTAGCCAGGTTTCTACCACTTAGATAATGTCTGGCCACTGTTGAACAACCCACCCTTGTAGATTATCAAATTTCTTTAGCAAACTGCAGATGTTGATGGAGGCTATACAGAGTTCCCTGGGTGCAGTCTGATTAGTTGGCAGCAAGGGGGTAGGTCCAGGGTTAGGGTGGATGTTTCCAGAGATCAGGAGGAGTAGCATTAATACCCGTAGGGAGGCGAGCCTCAGATTTGTTAATGCCCTGGAGTGTGTTTGGGTAGTACAAGCAGGAAGCAGCACACAGACTGGGGTGAGCATATCCCTTAGGAAGGGAGAGACAAAACAAGACAGCGACCAGCAGGATGTAAGGCCTAGAATACATGGCCAGAGATGGGTGGGGGGATCCCAGGAGTCCTGTTGGTTAAGGTAGAGGAGGGTGTGTGTGTCCAGGGCAGGAATGTCAAGTTGCCTGAAACAGACTCTGGGGTGCAAAGGCAGAGCCCTGGTAATCTGCAGCTTTGGGGAGTATCTACCATGATAATGGTGTATAGTAAGAGAAGGGCTAGGGGGCAATAGATAATGTTGGTGATGGAGAGAATGATCTTGGTAGGGTTTAGTAGTGCAGGATCTTGTGGGGGGTGAATGAGGATAGAGGAGATAAAGCAAAGGATAATTCTGTACTGATCCAGTGGTACAGTGGATGGGTCACAGACTTTGGTGCTAAAGGTACAGGGTTCAAGTCTGACATGGGGAACCTTGGCTATGTAGACAGCAATTTGGAATTTTAGTAGACTATGGAGTCAGAGGCTTTAAAGGGAAGCACTGGAAAAGGTGCAGCTTTACCCAGGCACTATAAACATTCCTGATTAGTGGTTTCAGACAGTAAAAATTTTTTTTTAATTCCTCTAATTGCTTTTGTAGTGATTTAAACAGTGGCCTTCAGCTTTCACTTTCTATTGCTGGCAGCCACCATTTCATGAGTAGCAGAGAGCTTTTGAGCTTACCTTATGCTAATGTGACCTGCCAACCAATAGCAGAGGTCAAACAGGCATATTAGCATACAGTGAGCTCAGGAAGCTCACTGCTGCTCATAAAATGGCTGCTGCCAGCAACAGAAAGTGAAAGTTGCTGGTAGCAGTTCTAAATAATTTTAAAAAAATGTTACTGTCTGAAAGCACTAATTGAGAGTTTCTGTAGTGTCTGAGGAAAGCTGTGTCTTTTCCATTGTTTTCCTTTAAGAGCTTTAAAAACTGATAATAAATTTGTCTGAGTTGTTGGCTTAATGGCATAGCTAATGATCCTGGTGTCAGGGGTACAGGGTTTGAGTCCTGTGATAAGAGATAAGTATTTTTCCTCCTAGTATGTAGAAAAAACGGTTTAAAAGCTTTAAAACCAAGAGAGAAAATAGCCTTACTCATTGGCTCAGTGGTAGGGCTGAATGACTTTGTAACCAAAGGTACAGGGTTTGAGACCTGCAGGGGACAGTAGCAAACTATGGGAAGAAGGGAGTATAGTGGCGAGGAAGAATAGAGATTAGGAAAGAAACTAGAGTGGTGAGAGGAAGACAGACAACAGGGACTAGGAGGGCACTGCAGTGACCCCCTAGTGATCAGAAAATATAAGCTGCAAAGTGGACACTTAGTAATTTGAAGGTGAGGTCACATGATGTGTCATGTGACCTGTATGCAGCAATAAAGGTAGAGCTGAGCTTGGGTGGGGCAGTTGGCGCACAGCGCCAATGAGGTAACACCTCTCCATAAGTAAGCCTCTCTGGAGTCCCCTGATGCAAGCACCTCAGCTGGACAGCATTCTGCCTCTACTAGAAACCTTGTGCTCATCCCATGTGATAGCCACATAGAGGATAGTTGATATTAATAGACTCCTGCTATGCATGCTGATTTGTTTTAACGTGTTGCTTGTCATAGGAGATGAGTGTGGCTTGTCCTAAGAGATGACATCACCATATTGGATCAATGGGACTTCTATGCAAGCTGATCTGTACATATCATAAGAGATGACATAATTATATTCGTCAATGGGGGCTCTCTTCTAGAAACCTTGTGCTCATCCATGTGATAGTCACATAGTGTGAATTCATCAGGCTCAGTCTTGTATATAGTTAGGGTCTCAAAGACCAGAAGTTCAGAGTTTTGAAAACTTTATGATCATGAACAGCTGGTCTGATTCAGAAGATCTATCTGATAGTGAGATAATGGAAGCTGCTGTATCAATACCAGAACCAAACAGTATTTATTCTTGCTGAAAATGTTTAAAATGTACCTACTTGTATGCTTTGTTTTTACAACTAAAAGCCAGTCTACTTTTTTTTTTGTCTGATTGGAAGGGGATTTGGCAGATAAAATACAATGTTATAAATCTGTTTGGGACCATATGTCTTACTACATATGTTTGAGTAAAATGGTGGGGGAAATCTTTGTTTAGCATATCTTTGTAGCTTGTGGTGGTGGGGGGTTAGCTTGTGTTGGGGTTAATTTAAATATTTGCTGACAATAAACAAATGTATTTTTATTGACTTAAATGCTTCCTAGCGTAAGTTTAAGAAAATAGCATGCATTTACATTGTTTTATATAAGTAGCCTCTGTTTGACTGGTGTGCGCGCGTGTATTGTGTGTGATAAAATACAATGTTAGAAATCTATTAGGGGCCATCTGTCTTACTACATATGTTCGAGTAAAATGGTGGGGGCAATTTTTGTTTAGCATATCTTTGTAGCTTGTGGTGGTGGGGGTTAGCTTGTGTTGGGGTTAATTTAAATGTTTGCTGACAATAAACAAATGCATTTATATTGGTTTAAATGCTTTTTAGTGTAAGTCTGAGAAAATATTTAACATACATTTATATTGGTTAATTGCTTTGTAGTTTAAGTTTGAGAAAATATTTAATATACACATATTGTTTTACTTGCTTTTTAGTGTAAATTTGAGAAAATATTTAATATACATTCATATTGGCTTAATTGCTTTGTAGTTCAACTTTGAGAAAATATTTAACATACATTTATATTGTCTTGATTGCTTTTCAGTGTAAGTGTGTGAATGATCTTTGGGAGATGTATTCATAGCCGTGTAAATGAAAGCTAGGCAGCCTTTGATTGGTAGTTTTTCTTTGGGGGCAGACCTGATGGACCTAGAGACCCTTTAGACCTTATAATGTTATTCTGTAGATACTCCTGTAATGTTTTAAATACTTAAATGATAGGTTGATTCTCTGCTTTTTTTTCAGCAGTTCAAACGTGTGCTTGAGGGAAAAAACAACAAAGAGACATTCAGAAGTTCATGAAAACAAACAGAGGCCTACTGAAATTGCCACTACCAGCACTAAATGTTTAAATGCAATAAATGACATTTGTTTAAATGCAAGCCAGAGCGTACTACCTTCCACCAGCTCAGGGGTTGCAGACAGAGCTGTGTCTCACCCCAGGATTGAGGAAAGGGACATTGTTGCATTGAAGTGATTGGTGACATTTTTTCCATTAACAGCTGGTGCCTTGTTTAAAGGACTTGTGGATCATGGCAGGTTACAGGGGTCATCATTTTTAAAAATGATCTTTTAAATGGTACTGTGATAAAACATGTAGTTACTTTGATATGTGTAGCTAAGGAATTTAACTCAGAGCTGAAACATGCTCTTCAGGTAGAAGAAATGTATCAAACAATCAAAGCGCTGGAACTGAAACTGTCTCAAAAACAGTGATAAGACAGAAAATCTTACAGGCTGAATAAAAAGGGGGTCAGCACTAAAAGCATGAAAACAAATAGTAGATGAGTGAAAAGAATTACATGGGAAAAAAATAAAATAACCCTAGAACATCTGAGAAAGAAAATAGGGCATGCGAAAATCGTATTACGCCGCAGGGCATCACAGCAGTTTGTTGGAACTCAGCCAGATGCTGAATTAGAAAACCAACAGCCCCCTCCATTTTTTTTTAGAAAGAATTCAGCATTATGAACATGTGCTACAAAACTTTAGAGCAACTGAATTTGATCAGACATTTAGGTTTGTAAATCTGGATAGACTAGCATCATTCAGCCAGGCCATTCAAGCTGTGCAATCAGCAATTCAAGAACTTATAGACCACATTATCCCTCAGTTAGGGGTACATGACTTTCTACAATTGTGTTTGAATGCTGGCTCTTTAAATCACCCCCTGTTCTCAAGGAGAACATGCCCCAAAGAGTTAAATGCTGGTACATTCTTAGAGCACATAGCTGACATGTTACAAAGCAATGCTGAAGTCATTTATGATGATTCTTTACAGTTGGTGGAAACAACTATCAGAAACCGGGAGGGTGGTGGGGTGGGGAGTAGATGTACACTGAGTTCTATCCTCTATAGCAAAATAATTGAGAAAAAGAGATGTTACTTGATTGATTTAAATAATAGAGATAATGTTTTTTGTTTTACTGGAAGTGTACTTGCGCTGCTAAACAGACACCTGACCGACAATCAATTGATCAGTAATGCTAAAAAATTGCATGCTGAGATACGTTTGTCAGAACACACACCTGTCAGTTTCAGTGATGTGCCACAATTTGAACAGTTTTTAGGAGTCACAAGTAAGGTTCTAAATCATAATGAAAGAAATTGGTGAACATTTTCTCAAACTTACGCTAGGAAGCATTTAAGCCAATATAAATACATTTGTTTATTGTCAGAAAACATTTAAATTAACTCCAACACAAGGTAACACCCCCACCACAAGCTACAAAGATATGCTAAGCAAAGCTTGCACCCAACATTTTACTCAAAATATATGTAGTAAGACAGATGGTCCCTAACAGATTTATTACATTGTATTTTATCTGACACACACACACACACACACACACACACCAGTCAGACAGAGACTACTGATGTAAAACAATGTAAATGCGTGCTATTTTTTTAAGGAAACATTTAAGCCAATATAAATACATTTATTTACTGTCAGCAAACATTTAAATTAATCCCAACACAAGCTAACTCCCCCACCACAAGCTACAAAGATATGCTAAACAAAGATTACCCCACCATTTTACTCAAACATATGTAGTAAGACAGATGGCCCCTAATAGATTTATAACTTTGTATGTTATCTGTCAAATCCCCTTCCAATCAGACAAAAAAAAAAAAGCAGACTGGATTTTAGTTGTAATAACAAAGCATACAAGTAGGTACATTTTAAACATTTTCAGCAAGAATAAATACCTTTTGGTTCTGGTATTGATACAGCAGCTTCCATTATCTCACTATCAGATAGATCTTCTGAATCAGACCAGCTGTTCATGATCATAAGGTTTTCAAACCCTGAACTTCTGGTCTTTGGGACCCTAACTATATACAAGACTGAGCCCGATGAATTCACACTATGTGACTATCACATGGATGAGCACAAGGTTTCTAGAAGACAGCCCCCATTGATAAAGGAAGAAAGAGACTAGGGCATCATCACTGATGACCTGAAATCATCCAAGCAGACCTCTAATGCAGTAGGTAAGGCTAGGGGGATGTTAGGGTGTATTAGTAAGGGTATCACAAGTCGTAAGAGGGAGGTAATAATCCCTCTTTACAAGACACTGGTTAGGCCCCATCTGAAGTACTGCATGCAGTACTGGAGGCCACACCTTCACAAGGACATTAACCAAATTTAAGCAGTCCAGACAAGGGCAACCAAAATGGTGCAGGAACTGCATCAGAAGACATATGAGGACAGATTAATGGAGCTCAATATGTATACCCTTGAGCAAAGGAGGAAGAGAGGTGATATGATCGAAACATTCAAACACCTTAAGGGCATTAACAAGGTGAAAGAGTCTAACATGTTTCAATATAAGAAAAGTAGCAGGACAAGAGGACACAGCATGAGATTAGAGGGAGGCCAATTAAGGGGGAATGTGAGGAAATTCTTTTTCACAGAAAGGGTGTTGGGTGCATGGAACGGTCTACCTCAGGAAGTGGTGGCTATGAATACAGTGCAGGGCTTCAAACATGGGATAGGCATAAGGGAGCAATACAGATGAGTATGAAGAGATAGGCCACTGACAGAGCAAAGGCCGATGGCACAGTTATAAGGTAGAAAAAGAAATGGGCAGACTGGATGGGCCTTGCGGTCCTTATCTGCCATCAACTTCTATGTTTCTATGAATATAGTTATGTCATCTCTTATGAAACGTACACATCAGTTTGCATAGAAGTCCCATTGATCCAATATGGTGATGTCATCTCTTATGACAAGTCACACTCATCTCTCACGACAAGCAACATATTAAAACATATCAGCATGCATAGCAGGGGTCTATTAATATCAACTATCCTCTATGTGGCTATCACATGGGATGAGCACAAGGTTTCTAGAAGAGAGCCCTCATTGATTAATATAGTTATGTCATCTCTTATGATGCATACAAGAGAGACCCCCATTGATCCTGTATGGTGATGTCATCTCTTATGACAAGCAACACGTTAAAACACATCAGCATTTATAGCAGAAGTCTATTAATATCAACTATCCTCTATGTGGCTATCACATGGGATGAGCACAAGGTTTTAGAAGAGAGACCCTCATTGATGAATATACTTATGTCATCTCTTGTGATGCATAGAATGACTAGTATGTGATTTTTATGCTGTAATGTTTGGCAGGGAATTTTTAATAGAAACTTTTAATAGAAATTTTCTTAAGTTTCTCAGAGTGTAAAAGTCTCCATGAAACAGTCTACTAGTTTTTCAGTTTTACATAGGTACTGCAAAGCATGTTTTGTTGCTTTCTGAAGGTTAGAACCCTCTTAAATACTTTTACCAGTACCATAAGTATATATTTAATAGAAATATGTGCTTTTGATAAGCAGTGATCTTGTAAATGATCTTTTTCAAAGGAAATATAAAAATATGTCTAGTTTTTGACATCAAAGTAGCAGATTTCTGATGCGTTCATTTAAAAGAAAAAGTATGTAGAGAGTATGTCCGTTTTTTTAATCAGACGTTAGGATTTGAAGCATTCTACTTAGAATAATTACCCTTGTAAAATCAGCTTCAGTGCTGGACACACACACACACACACACACACACACACACACATGTTGTCTCTGCTTTTAAAGTTAGAACTCTTTTCCTTTTTCATATTAAAAAAACAAATCTCTGTTTTTTCATAAATACTTAAAATGCATTGTGTTAAAAGAACTTCCTTACACAGTAGAGATAAATGTTCTTATAGTTCTCTGAGCTTCAAAGCGCATTTCACAAAAAAATCCCCTGAGTAAAAAGGCACTCTGCAGTCATCCCACAGATCGACAGGGGTGAGGTTGAGGGAGTTCCAAGTAGGTGATGGGTGCAAGGTAGGTAATGGTGGGTCAAGGAGAGAGGAGGGGAGAGATTCGGGTTTGAGCAGAGTGATGAGTGCAAGGTAGGTGGTGGTGGTGCAAGGAGAGAGGAGGGAGAGATTCGGGTTTGAGGTAGGTGATGGGTGCAAAGTAGGTGAAGGGTGCAAGGTAGGTGGTGGGACAAAGTGAAAGGATGGGATAGTTCATTCCAAGATACTGTGGCGGTGGTGGAGGGACAGAGGATGGACTCAGGTTCAAGCTAGGATGGGGTGGTTGTGGTTTGATTGGATGGAGAATGGACTTGAGTTTGAGCTTGGATGGTGTCACGGAGGTTTGCGGAGGAATTGGGATGGAGGCAGAAGGATGTAGGGGCATAGGATGGGAATGATGTGTCATTTCCAGGTTCAAGAACACATCATTTCCTGTGTTTTGTACGTCACTTCCTGCATTTAATGTGGGATGTCTTACGCAGAGGGCAGGGCTTCCTGCGCAATACAGGGATGATTCTGATTGGTCCATTTTAGGCTATGCCCACCTGTCAAATGACGTGTCGCACGATGATTGGCTGAAATTTAACATTTGATGAGATATATGAACTCTATACTACTAATGAAGCTGTATACTTTCCTTTTGCTATATTCTTTTTACTCGGGTTTTATGTGACACAAATGTTCTGATGATGCATGTAAATGTTTAACTATGACTTTTTATGATAACTCATAAAACAGTTTCTAATTGGGATCTCATTGGAAATTAACTTACATTTCTGAAAACAATCCATGTGCGTTTGTTTTTTCAACAAACTGAACTTAAACACACACACAAACCTGTATGCAGAAATACACACATACATATGTATTGAGACTCATATGGCCCAGAGTAGAGACACAGCAAATTTAAAATTTGCAGGCAGTGTACCCCACTTTGCAATGTTTTCACACAGTGGGCACTTTGTGGAAAAAACTACATTCTGGGGAATAATCAGTAGAAAAATCCTCAGCTCCACACACATGTGCCAAATAGTGTCCTGTAATCAAAAAAAAAAAATTCCTCCTGATGACATACGAGTAGAAACATAGACTTTGACAGCAGATAAGGACCACTTGGCCCGCCTAGTCTGCCCATTTCCCTACCTACAGAATAAGCTGCAGATCCTAGTTAACCAACAGCCTATTTCTTCCTACTCCCCACAAGAATTGCTTTATGTTTGTCCCATGCATTCTTGAATTCTCCCACAGTCTTAGACCCCACAACCTCCTCAGGAAGACTGTTCCATGTGTCCACCACCCTCTCTGTGAAAAAATACTTCCTCACATTGCCCCTGAGCCATCCCCCCTCTATCTTCAAATTGTGTCCCCTTGTTCTTGCACATCTTTTTCTGAAAGATGCTACCCTCTTGGACTTTGTTGATTCCGCTGAGGTACTTAACGTTTCTATCATGTCCCCCCTCTCCCTCCTTTCCTCAAGGGTATACATATTAAGCTCCTTTAGCCTCTCCTCATATGGCTTCTCTTGCAGACCCTGCACCATTTTAGTTGCCCTCCTCTGGACTGCCTCCATCCTGTCTATGTCCTTGCGGAGATGGCATCTCCAGAACTGGATGCAGTACTTCAGAAGGGGTCTCACCAACTGTCTGTACAGAGGGATAATAACTTCCTGTTTTCTGCTGGTGATGCCTCTCCCTATACATCCCAGTATCCCCCCAGCCCTCCTTACTGCCTTCTCACATTGCTTGCTAACCTTAAGGTCATCTGATATGATTACCCCCAGGTCCCTTTCCATTTTTGTTGTTACTACTCCCCCATTGTGTAATCATCCCCTGGGTTTTTGTTTCCCAGGTGCATTATTTTGCACTTCTTTGCATTGAATCCAAGCTGCTATACTTCTGACCATTCCTCCAAGCTTTCCAAGTTCCTTCTCATCCTTTCCATGCCTCCTTGTGTATCAACCCTGAGGCAGATCTTTGTATCATCTGCAAAGAGGCATACTTTTCCTTCCAGTCCCTCTGCAATGTCACTTATAAAGACATTAAAAAGGACTGGACCCAGTACTGAACCCTGCGGTACCCCACTAGTAACCCCTCTTTCTTCAGAGTGGACTCCATTTACAATTACCTTCTGTGTCCTGTTGTCCAGCCAATGTTTTACCCAGGCTACCACCCTTGGACCCACTCCCAGGCTGGTTAATTTGATTGTTAATCTTTTGTGTGGGACTGTGTCAAATGCCTTGCTAAAATCTAGGTAGGCCATGTCCACAGCCCCTCCCTGGTCTACTACTTTGGTCACCCAGTCAAAGAAATCAATTATATTCATCTGACATGACCTTCCTACTGTGAACCTATGCTGCCTTGGGTCCTGTGCCCCACTTTCCTCTAGGTACTCAACAATCCTTTCCTCCAGAAGTGATTCCATCACTTTCCCTACCACAGAGGTCAAACTGACAGGACTGTAGTTTCCTGCCTCTTTCTTGCTCCCACTTTTGTGAAGGGGAATCACATCTGCCTTCCTCCAGTCCTCAGGTACCATACCATCTTTCCATGATTTGTTAAAAAGGGTAGTAAGTGGTGTCACTAGTTCTCCCCTTAATTATTTTAGATCTCTGGGGTGAATTCCATCAGGTCTCATTGCTTTGTCCACCTTCAGTTTTTGGAGTTCTTTCAGAACCCTTTCTTCTGTGAAAGGACTGGGATCGACCCCCCTATCTAGAGTGCTTTTGTTAATTGGATTAGGGACCTCTCCCTCCTCCTCTTTTGTGAATAGTGAGCAGAAGTATTCATTCAGTATCACTGCTTTTTCACTGTCCCTCTCTGCCTACCCATCGTCCTTTCTATTCAGCCACACTATCCCTCCCAAACTAGTTGTGGCTTGGGATTCTGTACTGCAGGGTGGCCTTGCAATTTTACTGCTTCTAATAACTTCAGAATAACGATTACCTACGGTGCCATTGTTTTTTTGCTTTGAATTCTGGGTAATAACCTTTCCATGGAAAATATTCTGCAGAATGCAAATCCAAATGCCAACTTCACACAGCAAGGAACTTCACAAAGTGCAGAAAACTTTGCGAATATTCCACAAAGTAATGTTTTCCAGATGTCATGCATCTCTAGCTCACAGTGCACCTCTCAACCTTTTGCCCAAATGTGAGTCACCAACCCTTTAAATGAAAGGAAAAGAGGCCAGATTTGATCTTTCTTTCGAGTTCTGTGGATTTCTAGTTGCATGCTTGCAGGCGTGTGTCTCCATTCCCTTGTCAGTCAATGTGAAGCTGCAGCTCCAGGAAAATGTGGCAACTTGTCTGCATGAGGGAGCCAAGAACCAGCTCAATCTGCTCATCAGAGCCAGGAAAAACTTCCCAAATTTTCCTGATCTTATATGACAGACCCTGGTGACTCTAGTAAAGCATGAGAGTGCAGTTGTGAGTGGTTTTCTGTGCAGAAGCATGAAGTAATGGACGGTTAATCAGGAAGCGATCACCTTGGTTAGCAACCTGTGTGGCGTTCAGTGTGCTTCTTGTTTCACGAATATAACATTAAGTCCTTGTTTTTTAATTGAAGACCTTATGTGTGTGCCAGGTGCAGTTGAGAATATGTGGTGTGCTGCGTTGATTGCAATGGCATTTTTTTGGAGTGCTGCTGAGTTGTTCAGGATTTTTGCAGGAGATTGTGAGAGTTGCTGGGGGAACCAGGAAGTGTGCAATATTGTAGTCTTTCCTGCGTCTTCATGCCATGCTGTTTGAGTAGAGAGGATATGCATCATTAAACTAACATTTTTGTTTTTGCTGATCAAAATAACAATGGACTTGGAGACAATGAGGGAAGGTACCCATGGATGGCGGGGGGGGGGCGGTGTTACATAAACCAGCCAGGCTTATCAGGACACTGTACAGCTGTTTGCTAGGTGGTGTTCTGCAGATGAAAGGAAGAAGCCACAGTATGATTGGTGCAGCTTTTTCTTTTCAAGTAGAGAATGGTTCAGGGAACACAGTGTCACGATCAGCCTGGCTGATGACTGGTATGGCTCTGTCATGTCCCTTGTATACCACTCTGCACATCCTTCAAAAGCAACTCATATCATGAAGTTTGCTGCACATGCGTGCATGGCAGACTTAAAAATATAGTAGGGGATAACGATTTATACAAGTAGGACCTGCTGCATTATCTACCTTAAGTAATCCAAACCCCTTTCAGCTCTATCCTCTGCAAACTATATAGGTTCCATGTAATTCTCAGCTCCCACATCAGCCTTTGTCCCGCTGTCTGTAAGTGTATCTTTATCCTCGATTGTAAAAATGGAAAAAAACTAATTGTTCTGAACTTCAACCTTGTGCTCATCTTCTTCTACCCACCCATCGTTCTTTTTCAGTCTAATGATCCCTTCTTTTGTCTTTCTCTCCTCTCTAACATACAGTATCTGAAGAATTCCTTTCTCCCTTTCTCACGCCCTTTGCAGTTCAGAGCTCTGTGTCAGCCTTGTCTTCCCCAACAGCCTTTTTTTGCTTCTTTTAATTTTCCTCTGTAAACATCCTAGTTTTCTAGTTTTCTTTCTTTCTTTCTTTCTTTCTTGACATACTGAGCTAATAGAAGCTAATTTCCAGATACATCCTGGGGGAAGGGTAACTGGGAAAAGACAACAGTCAAAGCAATAAAATGACATAATATTACATGTCATGAAGAAGAGCAAGTAACAAAATACTAACACCAGGGATGTGGAGAAGATTGTAACCAAGACAGTTTCAAGTAGGAACAAATAAGTGCAAGGTACAGTAAGAGGAAGAAGGAGGGACAGCTATCATTAGGAATCCAAAGGGACTGAACCAAGGTGCCACGATAGCCTGGAAATAATGGAAGGAGTAGAATTAGAGAAGAACAGGAGGAGGGGATAGCGGGTAGAGAGTAGTGGGAATGTGGACAACTATCAGGAGCAATTGCAGGTGTGGGTGGAGAATTCATGGAGTAGGGAGGAGAGTGCAGAGAAGGAGCAGAGCAGATGTTTAGGGTAGAGTTCTATAGTTTAGGGAAATGGTAAGAGAAAGCAGCTCTACCAGCTGAAGGTTTTCTAGGAGGGAGAGCAAAGGAGTGAAAACCAGACGTACAGAAAGTGTATTGGGGGGCACAGGAGAGAAGTGAAGTAGAAGCAGAGGGGCTCAATTAAGAATTTATAATTGATCCAAAATGTAAAGATAAAAAAGGGGCAATGAGTGAAGCATCTGGCTTCGGGGAGGAGAGGGAAAGGGAGGAATGGTGGGTGCAAGGTAGACAGTCCAAAGCAAAGCAGAAGAAGGAGTGAGATAGGGGATCCAGTCTGGCTAGGGTCTTTTAACATTTTTGAATGATATCCTTTTAGCACTCACTGTCTTTGGTGTTTGCACCAGCTAATGTGACAGTCACAGGTATCTGGGCAGGGCATAACATCAGTCTCAGGCACTATGCCATGCCCCAAGCTCTGAGTAAATGATGCTATGGTCATAGATTCCCTCCACCTGCCCCTTACCTGTAGACACACCTGTAGACTGGTGCATTCTGAATTTTCCCAGGTGATTCTTGGGATTCCTGATTGTCCAGTTACCCCACCCACCTACCCAATCCCACTCACTTATGAAATCTGTGCAAGTTTCTGCCATTTAGTCCCACCTTTGTCCCATTTGCTGCTGTCTGCTGTTGTCATGACTGCCCCATGGTGACTTCAGTCTGGCATGGCACCATTAGCTGTGGTACAACATTGTGACACTCTTTGCCACTTACAAAGGGTGTTGTATAACTCCATGACTGCCTATGCAGGGGTCACTATGCTTTGTATGGAGCCCTGTGGGTCAGTTGCATATCATCTGTAAACTATATATGTTTCATGCAATTCTCAGCTTCCATATTAGCCCTTTGTGCTGCTCTCTAGAAGTGTACCTTAATCCTCGATTGAAAAAACAGAACAAAAATAATTGTTCAGAACTTCAGCCTTGTGCTCATCTTCTTCTACCCACCCATCATTCTTCTTCAGTCTAATGAGCCTTCTTTTGTCTTTCTCTCCTCTCCAACATATCTGAAGAATTTCTTTCTCCTTTTCTCACTCCCTTTGCAAAGCTGAGCTCTGTGTCAGCCTTGGCTTCTTTGACAGCCTTTTCTGCTTCCTTTAAAAGTGATAGGAAACAGTTCTTTTACACCTCTAGATGCCCTCTGTTTGTGCTTTTAGTGTCTATCCAATATTCTGATACGTGTTTGACCTTTTTTAACTTAATAATCTGATTTTGTGGTCTTTGTAACTACCCTGAATCTTTTTCTCCTCAGCAGTTGCTGTTCTCTCTTTTCATACTGCCTGAACATTCTATGACATCGACACCACCATTCCAGGCCTTTCAGGTGAATAGCATGGAATCGTGTTATCAATGTCATAGAATGTCTCAGAAACATGAAAAGAAATAGCTGTAGCTTGTGAGGAGAGTGGAACTCTAGATAGATCTAAGGGCATCCTAAAGCTAGATTATTTATCAAAAATTGGTCAGAGCATATCAGAATTTATAACTGGCAGATGGAAGGACAGATAAATATGTAAATATAATGTCCTATCTCCTTTAATTTTGCTTGGTAAACATCCTAGTTTTTCTCATTTTGTAAGTCTTTATTTTTGAGTGGTATCTTTTTAACCCTCATTGCCTCTGGGGTTTGCACAGAATAATCTAACTGTCATGGTTATCTGGGAAAGGTATAGCACCAGTCTCTCTGCACTATGCCATGCCCTAAGCATTCTGTTTGCCAGTGCATTCTACATTTTCCCAGGTGATTCCTGGTTGTCCAGTTACCCCACCCACCACTCCCACTCACCCACTAAATCTGTGCAAGTTTCTGCCATCCAGACCCACTGTTGTCCCATTCCCTGCTGCCTGCCATTATCATGACTGCTATGTGCTGATCTGAGTCTAGTATGGTTCCAACAGTGGTGGCTACAACTTTGTGGTGCCCTCTACCACCTCTAAGGGGTTTGGTAAAACTGTGACTGCCTATGCAAAGTTCGTCATGTTTTGTGCAAAGCTCTACATGTCATTTGCATAGGCTCCTTCCCCTTTCCTTTATGGTAACAATGGAGCTAGTGACCATGCAGGGAAAAGCTTGCAAGTGGTGCAAGATGATATTCTGTCTGTAAGTGGTCACTTAGTGACTGTCCCTTATGACTGTATATGGAGCCCTATAAGTTTTAAGTTATCAGTTTACTATGTAAGATTATACCCAATCAACCTAGCCAATCAAACTATCAGCCTTCAAAGCACTCTGTTCTTGCTCAATCAAGGAATCCTGTAACTGCTTCCCCTGATGTCACCTTCCCCTAGCCTCAGCTCCATCTGCTCCAGTGCATCCCTTTACTGGTACTTCTTTCCCACCTCTCTTGGGCAATGCTACAGCCTATAAGAACTTACAGCCTTAGGGACCAGCAATACTGAAGAAAATATGAGTCCTAAAACAGAAAAAAAGTGTTGATCTTTTTTATGGAACAGATATACCTGTCCGCCATGAAGAAGGAGCCTATTTGCCTCAAAATTTAGGCAGTGTGGCGGGTACTAACAAATAGTGATGGGCAGAGTTAGACAACTTCACTCCATGGAGAAATTTGTGACTTTAACCTGCAAGTTGAAATACAGCTTTGCCTTACAGCTAGAACTTTTTGAACATGAATTTGGTAACTTTGCCTGTGGTTGTGCTCCTAAGGCAAAATTTGTAATGATCCATGGGATTGGAGATCACATGGTGAGCTGCATTGTGATGTGCAGACTGAATTCAGTGCAGCCTAATGAGGAGAGTTGGTGTTAAATCTGTTCAGCATCTTTGTGCCCAAAAATGTTTCAAGGCATTTAAAACACAGTTGTTTTTCAAGCAAACCACTCCATTCAGTGTCTGGTGTGCCCTGTGCCTCTAGATTACCAATTATTTGTGGTATTTTTTTGTTATTCAGTTACCTTAAAATTACAAGTTCATTTTCTGTATTGTGTGTAGTGAGGCAGGGCTGTGGAGGGAGAGGAGTTGTGTTTGTAGCTAGCTGCAGCAAGCAAATGGCAGGCTAGGCAGCCTTTTCTGTTTGAGCAGCGCTAGTGCTGTTGTAGTTAGTGTTTTGTGTGAATTTTTTTCCCTGTTTTCTGTGGTTTGTAATTTTATTCTGTAGAACAGTTTTGTGTGTTTTAACAAATTATTTTTGTCATTCTGGTGTTACTATATGGATTGTAGTAATGTTGTTTAGTTATTGAGGCAACAGTTTTATTGTAATATTTACAGTGACTGTTTTATAAGTACCCCAGTCTTGTGTGTCTTCTTGATCCTTCTCTAGAAGTCTGCACTCTGTGATTTTTTATTTTATTTCTGCAGTAGTTTGTGGGTTTAACTGAAATATGTTGCTCAGTTAAGGTAGCGAACACTCTTGTAATGTGTAGTTCATATTTATTTGCAATTTATTTTACTTATTTGGGAGTTTTGGGAGTTTCTTCTTTTCTTCATGGTAATGGTCATGGTCACAATAAAACAAATTGTAATTTTCCACAATCATTTAAAAACATATATTTACTTGCTTCAACTCCAACACATCTATTGCATCTAAAATGAGATGAGAGAGGCTCTCTACCTTCTACCGGTCACATTAAAAGTTAAAAGTCACAGTCACATTAAAATAAATTTAATTTTACTGAATCATTTTAAAAAAATATACATTTACTTGCAGCGACTGACCCACTGTTGCAGTATATAAATCATCCCCCAAAGCACCCATTGCCCAGTACCACCAACATGTAAAATGAAGGGCTACAAAATCCATAGTCCAGTATCTGTCACCATCAAGTCATCCCATTTCTGTGGGTGTTGCACCAGATACTGTACTGCTACATACACAGCAGGTAATGGAGGCAAATGGTGAAATTGGAAGCTGTGCCTTTTTTTTTTTTTATCTCCTCAAGCTGCCAGCCACCCCGGTACCTCGGTCATGGATCATGGACTTCCACCCCCCACAATGGCCATGACCTTCCGATATCCCATGGATTGCCCCCCAGCTTGGGGCTGCAGTGCCCCTGGCACAATGCCACAGACATCGGGATAGGTCAGAGGGTCAGCCTTATGGACTAATTGAAGCCGTGGTGGGTGCCATCAACTGTGGCCAGCAGCTGTTCCCTTTTTCCTGGTTTTCTCTGGGGGCGGGGACATGCAATGATGTCCTGCATCCACTCCACCCCCTGGACCTGCTAGTCACTGGTAGCTGTGCAACCCCCAGCTGCCACCAGGGGTCCTTTGAGTGCCGGGTGCACTCCCCACCCTCCTCCTGGAGAAGGAGAGCGGTCCTCAGGATGCTCCATCCTTCTCCCCATGCCAGCCCTCCAGTGACCCGGATCTGTTCCTGAACCCAGGTTGCCGGCATCATGAGTGGAAATCCAACTGCTGTGCCAATGGGCCAGTGAGAAGCTGTGCCTTAATGGAACATATGCTTTGTACTCATGTCCATGCTCACATCATACACATGGTCACATTCATGGTCCCGTTATTCAAATAAATTATAATTTTCCATTATCATTTAAAAAAATACATGTTTACTTGTGTCAGCTGAACTCCAACCCATCTACCTTATCCAAGATAAAGTGACATAGTCTTCTCCTTCTTTCACGGTCACATTAAAATAAATTGTAATTTTCTTTGATCATATAAAGCAATATACGTTTACTTGTGTCAACTCCTAACCATCTACCTCATCCAAGATGAAGTAACAGAGTCTCCTGCTTCCATCAAAGTAATGATCACATTAAAATAAATTATAATTTTCCTTAATCATTTAAAGAAATATACATTTACAGTAAAATACTGATGGCTCTTAAAAAAAATAAAGAAAGATGAGAAAATACAACTAATTTACTAATAAGAACACAAGGAATTGCTAGACAATGGAAAAGAATAAAAAAATGGTGAGAAAATGGTTAAAAATAAGGTTTCAATTTAGAAGTCTGTATGAAAGCTGTCATATTTCTGCTCTCCTCTACTCACTGACAAACCATGCAAAACTGAAAATGAAGCTGTCTTACTTTGTACCATATGTCCTGCAGAAACTCTTCCATGTAACCTCACAAAAATGCTTGTTTATCAGCATGTGTTAATCCCTGTCTTGGTAACAACCAAAAAAAACCCCTAAAAAACAAAACTTTTTTGGGGGTGGTGTTACTAGCTACTGTTAGATCAGTAAACTGTTTTTTATTTCTTATTTTTCAGATCACATTGCTAATTCCTCAAAGAGGTGTTGACTGCTGCTGGGATGGTTGTAGTAGTAAAGGAGTAGCTGGCGTCAGTGGTGGGGGTATTAGTGTGGCCAAATGTTTCTTTGCCGCATCTGTGTGACATCCATGCTGATGGTTGCTGGAAGAGACAGCAAGCAGAGGAGTAGTACAAAAGTTTGCAAAGACGGTTGCTCTTGCTCATAGTCAAGGAAAACCCCAACTGTGTGCACTTTTTTAAACTATGTCCTATTCTATCCTGTCTTCACTATACAATTACCATAGCAGAGTTCCACCACATAGAAATGACAGTTCTACCACCTAGCAATGTAAATGTAAGAGTTCCTCCACCTAAACATTTGCAATTTAACTGCTGCATAACCTTTCCATTCACTTTCTGCAGTTATTACGCCTAGATAACAGACACCTTATTCTTCAACATCAGCATCCCAGTAGTGGCAGCAAGTTTTGAATGATTCCATGAGCAGTACTCCTAGGAATTGTGTGAACTGCTCACCATAGTTAGTATGGAGCAAGTGATTTTCTGAATCCTCCACAACAGTGTTACTCCCTGTCAAAAGAAGCTTGGGTGAGCTGTGTTTGGATCCAGGTAAAGGTTACCTGGGACTGAGTAAAGAGCAGACTCCATCTTTTTTCATGCAAAGTAATGGAATGACCAGTTAATTTCTTCCCAGTACAGATAATATTTAGTAATATATGGAGTTGGAAATCTGGGAAGGGGCCTATGAATAGATTGAAACAGATCCTCCAGAAGGATAGATATTTTGGATGCCAAAGTGTAATAGTAATGTTTTTATTGTTCAATCATACAGTAAATAGATAATTATAAATATAGCTAAAATATGCATATATATGATAAATACACGATTCATCACAACACATAATACAAGTTTAAAGCGTTCAACATATATATACATATATATATATATATATATATGTGTAATAGATAAAACACTCTGAGGTGTGTGGTCGCTCTCTGATATATGCAAACCTTGGTGTGTGTCAATCACCCAAGGCATGTGTATATCAGAGCGCGACCGCACACCTCAGAGTGGTTTATCTATCTTATAAAATGTCAAAATTGTTTTAGAGTGGGTTAAAAGTTGAGGTGTGTGGTCGCACTCTGATATACGCATGGTCATGTGATGTGTTTATACAATCAGAAGTCTTGATTTCTAGGATATTGTTATCTCCATTTTATAAATAAATATATAAATATATATATATATATATATATATATACACATACATACACACACACACACACCCTACAATTAATTACAGATCCATCATACATTACATATCCTTGTCACTGTCATTTTATTATTGTTTTTGTTCTCATCTTTCTTATTTTTTGTATTGCTACAAAGGTTAGCCACTCTACACACTGTATAATCATCTTCCATAGTTACAGTAAAAGAATGTTAATCAACATGGGTTCATCACAAGCTTGTAAAGAGGTTAAAGTCAGACCCAACCATTTTCCTTCTCACCTCCTTATGCCAGGGACACTTGAGTACTACATGTTGTAAATTATTTTTCTTCTCCCCACCACAAAAGCAGTATGTGTGTATGGGATCTTGAATTTTATTAAGTCTGGCATAAAGTATATTTGATTCAAAAAACTCTACTCTGAACCTTTCATACATTTTCTTTAATTTTGGTTCGTCAAAGATGTCTAGGTAATATCTGTACTTATGGTAACGATCATTTATACTGTACCATGCTGAAAATCTGGATCTTAATCTTTCCAAGTCATCCTTTTTTATACTTTTTTACAAGTAGATTCTTAATGTATCTGTTATATTGATCTGCTATTGTAATATTATTACTTGTCATGTTAAGAAGAGTTTTTAAACCTACTATTGACAAAATTATTTCAATCTTTAGCAACCATGGTGATTTCCAGCAATCACTATTTTGCCAGAATTGCTTTTCATCCAAACATCTTCTGACTACTCTGTCTTTTGGAAGTTTACTGATTCTTACCTAAAGGTTTATCAAGCATGATTCGGCTAATGCTAATAGGCTGGCCAAATCCAATTCTGGCCTAACACAAGGAGCAGGGTTTTTTTTTGGAAAACCCACAGATAATCTAAGAAGACGTATTATAGGTTTGTCAAGTATCTCAGTACATTTGTGATCCCAGAGTTCAGCCTCATACAATATTTGGGTATTATATTTGACTTCAATAGCCCTTAAGAGAGGTCTAATAGAAGATCCCCCAAATCGTATGTCAAATCTTCTGAAGGCTAAAACTGTATTGGTCACCTTCTTCATAAGTACATCAGAATGAGATTTCCACAAAAGGTTTTTTTGAGAAACTTAGTCCTAGATATGAATAGTCATGAGTTATCTGCAGCCGTCTTGAACTGATCAACCATTTACCAATATTCTTTTTACTTCCAAAGATAATGATCTTGGATTTATCCATATGTATCTTTAAACTCATTTTATCCACAAAAAGCTGTAGTATATTCAATTTATTTTGAAGACCTGATGAAGATAAAGATATAGCTGAAGTGCTATATCTGACATTCTTCACCAGACTGGCAGCCAAAATGTTCTTAGAGTGGATAATAGTTATAAAAAACTTTTGGTACTGAGGACAGCTATAGTCCACACTGCTCTCCTCCCAGTCACTGTGGAAACACTTGTGGTAGAAGTTGTGTGCACATGGTAACATGATAGGCTCTCTGAAGAGGGACGTATGCTGCTGTCGAGGGTAGGAGACTGATGATCTCCTCTTCCTTTGGGGTTCAGGCAATGCTGGCACAGCTACAGGGATGCACAGGGCAGGTGTTGCAGGAACAGAAGGGTCAATGGGTAGTGGTGCCACTGCCATTATATGCTGCCACTAGTGCTGTGCTGTTGCCTGGGGGGACGGTTTGCTACTGCTTCAGAACTGGAGGCTGTTGCTATATCTGACATTCTTCACCAGACTGGCAGCCAAAATGTTCTTAGAGTGGATTATAGTTATAAAAGACTTTTGGTACTGAGGGCAGCTATAGTCCACAGTGCTGTCCTCCAGTGGCTGTGGAAACACTGGTGGTAGAAGTTGTGCACACATGGTAACATGACAGGCTCTCTGAAGAGGGATTTATGCTGCTGTCAAGGGTAGAGACAGATGGTTTCCTCTTCCTTTGGAGTTCAGGCAATGCTGGCACAGTCACAGGGGTGCACAGGGCAGGTGTCGCAGGAACAGAAGGAGGGTCAATGGGTGGTGGTGCCACTGCATGCTGATGCTAGTGCTGTGCTGTTGCCTGGGAGGGGGAGGCTTTGCTACCGCTTCAGAGCTTGAGGCTGTTGCAGCACTATTTGGAGGGCTGCTAGACCACCTACTACCTCATGCAGAAACAAAAACTAAAGTACTCCAAACTAGTCAACAAATTAAATGAGAATGAGAAAAAAATTAAAAAATTAACTGTTATAGTACTAAAAAATTAGGATTTATATCTCTCTGTAGCTCTAAAAGTTATCAGTCTCCTATCTCCTCCACTGACTTACTCACACTAAAAACAAAGGGAAGCAAACTCAATGTATTGAGATGTACTGTGTGACTTGCAGAAGCTCTTCCAGGTGACCTCGAGGCACTGTTGTTTTAATTACCAGTAGCCTAATTCTGAAATTAGAAAGAGGACAGAAAATAGTTAAAAGTGGCACAGGTAGAAGATTTAATAGGTGAATGAAGAGTTCACTGCATGTCAGGCCCTCTAATACCCACATCACCATGGTGGAGCTCTGCCTAACCCTCCAACAGCCTCTCCAATTGGCAATAATAATTTTAATTTCTTCATTTCAGTAAACCGCAGACATAGGTCCCCCACTTCCTCCCTTAGGGTGGTGAGCTCAACTGCGGCTGTTGCTGCTGGTGGAAGTGCAGGTGCTGCTGGTTCAGGAGGAGGTTGAACTTCAGCAGAGGGTGCTGCCACTTCCACATAATGTGCCTGCCACCCCACTGTGACATGGAAATTTCCCTTTTATCCTCCATGAACCGCTGCCAGTACAGACATGCCACCAACTCCACCACCTCTGCTTTCCACTTCCCTCTGATTTTCCTCCCACTCAGCCCAGTGATTTGCCATGAGATGGATCCTATGGCCTTCAGTACCCATGTGAGTCTGCTGCTTGACCTGGTGAACACATTTATTGTATAGGTTGCAAGTGGCCATGCTGTAGTCACTAAAATAAAAATAAAATAAAAAAAAGAATAAGAATCACAAGTAAAAAAGACCACATGCCACACAAGAAAGGATTTGGGGTATGGGTGGCATGGCTGGTGGGGTGCTGCTGCTGGACAAACAGAGGGCTTCTCTACAGAGGGAGGAAGATGGTGCTAGAAGTGATGAAACCATGATGGGAGGGGAACAGAGGTTCTTGCCCTTCCATTTCTTCCTCCTGCTTCTGCTGCTTCTGCTCCTGATAGTCCATGACTGGGCAATACTAATGTCCTCCTGCTGCTCTGAGTACAGCTCAGTTGGAGGATCAGGTGGTGAGGCTCCTGCTGCTGCATTAGGAGGAGGAGGTAAGGTGGTATTGGGGGGTGCCCCACAAAACACAGAGACCAATGAAGATGGATGGCCCGCCATGGTACCACCCCACCACAACAACATTCTGAAAGCCAACACCACCACAGCAACAAATCTCACCAGGTCAAGATTGGTTGTTGTGGTGGTCTGCTGTCTGCTGATGCAGTGATTCCTGGTGTTGTGTCCCC
This sequence comes from Neoceratodus forsteri, assembly GCA_016271365.2. Classification (NCBI taxonomy): domain Eukaryota; kingdom Metazoa; phylum Chordata; order Ceratodontiformes; family Ceratodontidae; genus Neoceratodus; species Neoceratodus forsteri. The sequence continues at coordinate 786,837,890 of CM028133.1, forward strand.
ACACTGAACCAACTCTGACTCGGTGTTAGTTATTTAGAGATGGGGGGTGCAGGGGGAACATCTCCCCCCCCACATAGGGTGTGTGGGAGGTGAAGCCCCTCCCAAAAAAAATCACTTCTTCCCGACAGGATCAATGCCAACAGTAGACATTGTTCCTGACGATGTCAGGGGTGTCGACAATGATGTTGTCATTGTATTGATGTGGAACCGCCCGCCATGAGTGCAAACACCACAATGACTATGCTCCATCATTGATCACTGAATAATGAACTACAAGCCAAACCAGGGGGGGAGGGGGGAGAGGGGAGAGAAAGAGAGAGAGAGATACAGACAGAAAACAGTAAAGACAGTGAGAAAAATAAAAGTATCAAAAGAAATGTCCCAATAAATACTACAAGACAAGGATATTCCCGTAGGATAGCAGTGCAACTTCCTAGAAAATACCAACCGAAAATAGACATATAAAAAACATAAAAATTAAAAATGGAAATTCTCATAGGATAACAATATAACTTTAACAAACCTTAGCTCCATCAGTCTTTGGAGTAAAGGGACTGACTATCTATCTATCTATCCTGTATATTATACTGGTGCGGCAGTGCCAGTATTGTTAGGGTTGCATGCAAACATCGATGGTAAACCCAAATTTGTGAACCTTCATAACTTTGGAACTATTCATTGGATTTACACAAAATTTGGCATGCATAATCTGTAGGGGTAGTTCTCTTGAAATGTTGTGTGACTCCATTGTATGGTTTTTGAGATAGAAAATGTCAGAAAATCCTAAATTTACGTGTTTTTTGACATGTCTTTCTATAGCTGTTTCTCAGAAATGTCTTTATGTTGTGGTCTGAACTTTTTAGGGTAGAAAGCCATTGGGACACAGATGTGCCTTTTGAAGGTTTGGTGAAAAAATATTAATCCATTCAAAAGTTATTACATTTTTAATTTTCACATTATTTTCTATGGGAAAAGTTAAGTGTTCTGCATGAAAACAAGCTTGTTTTCATAGAGAAGTATCTTGTTTTCGCAGGCAGGGTCACATAGTGGTGCAGGGAGCGTGGTGTACTTTCGCAGGGCTGTCTTGTCTTCACAGGAATGTAGTCTTGTTCTTGCAGGAGGAGGTCTTGTTTTTGCAGACATGGTGACATAGTGTCAGAGGAGACTGCCGTGTTTTTGAAGAGTAGTGTTTTGTCCACCACTTTGTTTTCTCATTAGCGAGTGACTCAAACTAAAGAAAAGATATAAAAATGAATGTTATGAATGAGACAAACATCAGAATGTAGCTAAATGGGGCCAGTTTGGCCACGTTCTGATGTTTGTTTTTTATATTTTGGCTACAAATACTTTTTTGGGTACTTGATATACTGGTTGCCGAAGTTAGCGAGAGGACCGATTCTGCTGCATTCTCTGTATGGGAACAGTGGGATTTTCTTGACTTCTGCAGCCGGAACTGGAACTTGTGCTGCCAGCCATGGAGTCAGGATTGAGCTGCCCCTTTTCCTTGGTGTCTAGTGGCACACACGTTTATGTTGTCCCCACCCAGCAGCATGGGACACTGTGCAGTCCACTCCCAGTGTCCCAGTCATGTATTCCCCCCAACAATGTGGGACATTGGAGAGCCCACTCTCAGTGTCCTCAGACATATGTAACCACCTTCGAAAGCATGAGACACTGGGGAGCCCACTCACAGTGTCCTGGCTCATGTATTCCCCCCCAGCAGTGTGGGACACTGGGGAGCCCACTTCCAGTGTCCCCAGTGATGGTCCCCTCAGCAGCATGGGACACTGGGGATCCCACTCCCAGTGTCCCAAGACATCCATTAGCACCCCTCCCCCTTGCAGTGTGGGACACTGGAGAGCCGACTCCCAGTGTCCCCAGATGTGTATCCCCCCCAGTAGTCTGGGATACTGGGAAGCCTACTCTCAGTGTCCCAAAATCTGTGTTGTAAAACTTGTAAAAAGGAAACAGTCCCCCAACAAATTTTTTTGTCCTGAAAATAAGAAAATGGTCCCTCATTGTCCCCACCATCCCCTCTCCCATTCTGACCCTCCCACTATACACCTATCACCCCGCACTCCCATTACCCGATACTTACCTGTGGAGATCATGTGCTGTCATCCTGTGTGCACTGGGACAGGATCAGTCTTCTCATTGAACTGGACACTTGATGTTCAAAACTGTATGTGCGAAAATAGGTAGAGCTTATTTTTACACATGCTGAATTTTTGAAGGTCAAGTATCCTAATGCACACATTTTGTCAAGTAAAGAAAAAGCCCTTTGCTGTTGTGCGTCTGTGGTGGCACAGTGGACAGAACACTTGACTGCAAATGCAAGGGTCCTGGGTTCAAGACCATCTTCTCCAAATATGGAGAGGCTAGTCTCAAACCCAGGACCCTTGCATTTGCATGCCATGTTAGCTGCGCTACCACAAAAGCACAACAACAAACTGATTTTTTTAGTAATTAAAAATATCAATGTTTGGCCTCAAGTGGAAGTTATATGTTTGAAAATGTGGTATGTGCGAAAATAAGCATAGTGTATTTTCACACATACCACACTTGCGAACATTTGGCATCCACTTGCTGCCAAACGTTCACATCATTGACAGCTCCAGGGGCCTCAAGTGGATACTTCTTCCCCCAAGAGTGTGGGACACTGGGGAACACACTTTCAGTGTCCCCAGATATATATCACCCTCTCAGCAATTTAGGACACTGGGAAGCCCACTTCCTGTATCATGGGTGATGCATTTCCTCCCCCCCAGCAGTATGGGACACTGGGAAGCAAAATCATAGTGTCCATAGTCATGTATCCCCTGCTGTGTGGGACACTGGGAAGCCCACTCCCAGTGTCCCGAGGCATCCATTAGTGCCCCTCTCCCTTGCAGTGTGGGACACTGAGAGGCCCACTCCCAGTGTCCCCAGATGTACATCTCCCGCAGTAGTCTGGGCACTGGGGGGTTCACTCCCAGTGTCCCAAAATCTGTGTTGTAAAACCTGTAAAAAGGAAAACAATCCCCCATGTTTTTTTTGTCCTGAGAAAAAGAAAACGATCCCTCATCATTTCCGCCATCCCCTTTCCCCCATTCTAACCCTCCCACTGAGCACCCATTACCCCACACCCCCCCTGCTCTATACTTACCACCGGAGGTCATCCGCTGTCATCTTCTGTGAACCAGGACATGTCTGCACTCTTCAAAGCCGAACCAAAAGCTGACGAATCAAGGTAAGTGCCATAGAATGTATTTCATGGTGTTTTGAACTTACAGTATCTTGATATCTTAGCCATTTTTTGGTATTTTTTCACCAAATTTTCAACATGGGTGTTTTGGGACCCCACCTCATGAATACTGTGACTGTCCTTTCATATTGGGCCCAGAATGTGATTTCGCAGTTGCTGTATGAAATCACCTTTCAGGACAGATTAATGAAATGACAGTGCCAGTGTTCATGAGGTGGGGTCCCAAAAAGCCCATGTTGAAAATTTGGTGAAACAATGCCTAAAAATGGCTGAGTTATGTGTGATCATTCAACATTTTCTATGCATGCACACAACTTTGGTAATTTTTTATATTTTCACTCCAGATTTTCAACTAATCATTTTTTCACACCACCACATGAACAGTACCGCTGTCATTTTTCACATCCTGTCTAAAATGTGTTTTTGCACCTGTGGTGCAGAATGATGTTTTTCCATGGATTTCAAAATGTTCACCTATGGGGTTCATGAGGTGGGGTCATAAGAAGACTATGTTCAATATTTGGGGTCAAAAATGAAAATATGCCAAATTTATGACCATTTAAAGCAATTTCAGTACACTCGCTTGTAGCTGTGGAAATGTTTTAATATTTTGACCCCAGATTTTCAACATAGCCTTCTTGTTACCTGACCTCATGTATGTCACTGGTGTCATTTTTCAAATACTGTCCAAAATGTGTTTTCGCACCTGTGGCATGGCATGGAATGGTGTTGTAGTTGCACAGAATTATCTTTTGGTGGGGATTTGAAAGTTTTCTTTACCAGCTACATGTATTGAGGTTATACGATGGCTATGTTGATATTTTGGTGATGCATCTATGGAAGAATGGGTGCACAGGGTCCAAAGGACACTGCGCTCCCACAGTAAGATAAGGAAAAACATAGAGCATGGAAGTGCAGGGCCCGACTGTGACATAAGGACACTTATGGAGGATGGAAGTGCAAGGCCCAAAGGGTGCTGTGCTCCCACAGGCAAATACAGATACAAGTAAACTATCTGAAAAAGTAAGGAAATTCATTGCAAAAAACTTAATTAATGCATCAGTTAGGGTTGTTACTAAAGTAACAAAAGTAGGGAAATGTGGCATTAGGGTTTGCAACTCTAACATCCCACCCTCACCCTCTACACACCAACAGGTATCAGGGGTGTGCCTTGGGATCATCATCCCTAAAGCTTACCCCATTCTCATATACTGTATCCATCTCAGCATATTTACTTATGGAATGGGGTGAGTGTTGGGGCTGATGACCCCAGAGCACAACCTGATGCCTATCAGTATAATAAGAGGGTGAGAGAGGATGTTAAGTTGAAACTAATGCCACATTTCACTGCTTTTGTCACTTTACTAACAACCCTAACTAATGCAGTCACAAAGTTTTTTTTGCAAAGAATCTATCTGTCTGTCTGTCTATCTATCTTTATTGCCAAAAACTTCATTAATGCATCAGTTAGGGTTAAAATGACAAAAGTAGGGAAATGAGATGTTAAGGTTGAACCCCTAATCCCCCACCACCATGCCACCCCCCATCCTCCACAGACCAACAGATGCCAGGGTGTGCCATGGGGTCATCAGGCCCAACTCTCACTCCATCTAGAGGCCAGAGGGGCACAGGACCCAAGGCAGCATGGATTCACAGTGGGAAGGTCATGCCAGACAAATCTGATAGATTTCTTTGACTGGGTGACCAAAGTAGTAGATCAGAGAGGGGCTGTGGAAATGGCCTACCTAGACTTTAGCAAGGCATTTGACACAGTCCCACACAAAAGATTAATATACAAGTTAGCTAGCCTGGGAGTGGGTCCCAAGATGACAGCCTGGGTAAAAATTGGCTGGAGAATAGGACACAGAGAGTAATAGTAAATGGAGTCCACTCTGAAGAAAGGGGGGTTACTAGTGGGGTACCACAGGGTTCAGTATTAGGACCGGTCCTCTTCATTGTCTTTATAAGCGACATTGCAGAGGGACTGGAAGGAAAAGTATGTCTCTTTGCAGATGACACAAAGATCTGCAACAGAGTTGATGCACAAGGTGGGGTGGAAAGGATGAAAAGGGACTTGGCAAGGTTAGAGGATTGGTCAAATGTATGGCAGCTTAGATTCAGTGCTAAGAAGTGCAAGGTAATGCACCTGGGAAACAAAAACCCAGGGGAAGAATACACAATGGGGGGTGAGATACTAACAACAACAAAAATGGAAAGGGACCTGGGGTAGTCATATCAGATGACCTAAAGGTGGGCAAGCAATGTGAGAGGGCAGCAAGGAGGGCTGGGGGGATACTGGGATGCATAGGGAGAGGCATCGCCAGTAGAAAACAGGAAGTTATTATCCCTCTGTACAGACAGCTTGTGAGACCCCATCTGGAGTACTGTGTGCAGTTCTGGAGACCCAGTCTTCGCAAAGACATAGACAGGATGGAAGCTGTCCAGAGGAGGGCAACTAAAATGGTGCAGGGTCTGCACAGGAAGACATATGAAGAGAGACTTAAGGAGCTTAATATGTATAGCCTCGAGGAAAGGAGGGAGAGTGGGGACATGATAGAAACTTTCAAGTACCTCAAGGGAATCAACAAAGTCCAAGAGGGTAGCATCTTTCAAAAAAAGAGGTGTGCAAGAACAAGGGGGCACAATTTGAAGCGGCTCAGAGGTAATTTAAGGAAGTATTTTTTCACAGAGAGGGTTGTGGATGCATGGAACGGCTTTCCGGAGGAGGTCGTGGAGTCAAAAACAGTGGTGGAATTCAAGCATGCATGGGACAGTCATAAGGCAATTCTAGGGGTTGGGGGTAGAAAGAAGTAGGCTGCTGGTTAACTAGGATCTGCAGCTTATCCAGTAGGCAGAGAAATGGGCAGACTGGGTGGGCCAAGCGGTCCTTATCTGCCGCCAAATTCTATGTTTCTATGTTTCCATGTGCAAACAGGTTGACATGCTACAGTAAAGGAGAGTGGGGTGAGAGTTAGGCCTCACGACCCCATGGCACACCCCATCATATGTCGGTCTGTGAAGGATGGGGGGGTAGGGTTAGGCGCTCAACCCTAACATTTCATCTCCCCACTTTTGTCACTTTAACCTTAACTAATGCATTAATAAAGTTTTTTGCAATGAATTTCCTTACTTATTGAAAAAGTGCAATATAACTAGTAAATGGCCCCGTGTTTCCACCAAGTTGCTCATTTGTGCATAATGATCTGTGTCTGTGGGAATGTGGGCCCTCCGGGCCCTGCGCTCCCACCTACACATAACTACAGAGCCATACAGCAGCCCTATAGGGCAAGAAACACTTGCAACACAAATTTGTCAATTTCTCAGCAACCGTAGCAGCTATGAAAAAAATTCCAGTGCGGTTGTAATTGTGACAGCGAAACCTCCACACAAGATAAGTCAACTAAATCCATATCTTGCACTGTTTCCTAGATACGGGCACCAAAAATCATTGTGGGTGCTGCAGTGTTATCCTATGGGAAAAATCTCAACTTCGCTATGGCATATCTATGAAACCAATGAATTTTTTTTATGCTTGAACAGCATAATTCACATCTCTTGGACACCCCCTTTATACCCTGAAAATTTCAACCCAAAAGACCCAATTGATTATTTACAGTGTAATGTACCTGGTAACTGGTATGTCTTGGTGAAAGCGCAGCCCCTCAGGACCCACACTCCCACTAAACTGCCCATATGTGCATAATGATATGCATCTGTGGGAGCACAGGCCCTATGCTCCCATTTAGACATAACAAGTGATACAGTTGCACAATAGCCTGAAAAGGAACCCTTGTAAAACTAATTTGCCAATATCTCAGCAACCGTATGACCTAGGAAAGAAATTCCACTGCAGGTGTAATCTATGACTTCAAAACTTCCTTGCATGATTAGTTCACCTAAGAGTTATCTAAACTTCGGGTAGCGAAAAATCCATATCTCGTTTTGTTTTCGAGGTATGGGCACCGAAAGTCACTGTGGGCATCGCAATGTTATCCTATGGGAAAAATCTTAACTTTGTGATGACATATCTATGGAACCAATTAACTTTTCAACACCTAAACAGTATAATTCACATCTCTGGGGCATCCCCTTAATACCCTGCAAATTTCAAGTCAAAAGAACAAACCGTTTATTTACAGTGCAGTGGTGAAGTATTTAAAATCTTAGTTCACAAGGTAGCAAAATCCCCATTCGCGAGCAGTCAAAATCGCTGTTCGTGAGTAATCCTTGATGGTCAGATTTTGGCCACCTGGTTCCTAACTCACGGTCAAGGATTTTGCTACCTCACGAAAGGGGATTGGCTCACGAACAACGATTTTGGCAGCTCATGAAAGGGGATTCAGAAACCCAATCCCCTTTTGCGAGCTGTCAAAATCCCCTTTTAAGCCAATCCTTGTTCGTGAGAATGGCCATTTGGTCCATAACTCATGGTCAAGGATTTTGCTACCTTGTGAAAGGGGGTTGCTCACAAACAGGGATTTTGTCAGCTTATGAAAGGGGATTCAAAACCAATCCGCTTTCACAAGGTGACAAAACCACGTTCACAAGTCAATCCCCTTTCGCAAGTTAGCAAAATCCTTGACCGTGAGTCAGTTCTTGTCCATGAGAATGGCCATCTAGTCCCTAACTCACAGTCAAAGATATTGCTACCTCGTGAAAGGGGATCAGCTCATGAACAGGGATTTTATCAGCTCGCAAAAGGGGATCTGAAGCGAATCGCGAACAAAGAATTTCAAAATTTTAAACACCCATTTGTTTGGCAAAAACAAAGCAAACCAAAGGTATAGGTTTGTAGAGGGCATCACCCTGAACAAAACCCATGCCTTATTACAACAACAAGTCACCCGTGAAGGAAGCTACAACATTTTGTTTGGGGGAAAAGAAAACAAGATGGTGGCTCATGAAAGGGGAATTTTTCCTCACAAACGGGAATTTTTAAAATCCCTGCTCATGAGGTGACAAAATCCTTGACTGTGAGCCCAATCCCCTTTTGCAAAACATACATATAAATCTTGGAGTGAACTGAGCATTCTCAGAACCCACAAAATAAAACTTAAATAACTTTGGAATGAATTAATATTTTTTCACCAAACCAACGCTCGATTGTTCTTTTACCAAAACTCTTTCTACCCTAAACATGGCAGACCAAAATACCAAACAGTGTGGCTACAGCATGATGGGCAAAAATCAGCAAAAAAGTGTCAAGAAAAGGTGAAAACTGTGTTTTTCAGTGCTTCACTGCACGTAAACTGCATGTCCAACTGAAATGCAACCTGGCAGATCAAAAGATCTACCTTACGAGACCATGCATTCCAAATTTTGTGTAAATCCATTTGAACAGTTGCAAAGTTATTAAGGTGCACAATTTGGGGTTTATCATTAAACTGCTTGCTCAGCCCTAACTATACTGGCATGACAGTGCCAGTATAATATATATACACATATATGTGTGTGTATATAATACCTGCACGGTAGTGCAGGTATGGTTAGGGTTGCACAGCCACTTCTATGTTAAACCCAAAATGTTGAACCTTAATAACTTTGCAACTGGTAGTCCGATTTGCCTGAAGGTTTGCATGCACAGTGTGGAACCAAAGAGCTCTGGATCTGGAAAGTTTCATTCTGGTTGGATTTACGGTTCCGGAGCTACAGAATGTCAAAAACTGTGAAACATCCTCACTTTTTGTGCATTCTTATGTCGGCCATTGTGTCTGAGGGGTGTGTCCGTTTGGTCTGAAATTGTGTTGGATCATGATTATAACTGCAGTCAAAGGGGTGCCTTTCGAAGATTTGATGAAAAAATAGTAATCCGTTCAGAAGTTATGCAATTTTTTCATTTCCTATTATAGACTATGGCAAAATTTATATGTGTGGCATGAAAACTTTCATGAAAACATTTTTTTGTTTGTGCTCTGGAAAAATATATGTGCGCTGCTGCCATCTTGTTTTCAGTTAGCAAGAGACAAAAAATGTTGTAACTCAAAAAATAATGTCCTTTGGTAAACACCAACAGTTGTTTAGTTGTTTCTATCCAAATGGACCCTCAGGAACATGACCCTAGCATTACTTTTTAGGCAGGTGGTCTGGTAGTATGTTTTTCTAAGTTTTCCCATCATTCTACCATTTTGTTGTCGCAACAACATTTTTTGTTGTGGTGGCAAAAGCTGCGATAAAAAAAAATAGTACCTCGACAACATTTTTTTTGTGCACAAAAGGATTTCACTATAAGGTATAAGGATGTCGCGAAAACATTTTTGTTTTCGCGATAGTAATGCTCAAAAACACTGCCCCATGTGTTGCTTTCTTTGTCAGTTCATTGTGCCAAGGTGGATTGTGCTTTTGGGCTGAAATTTGCAGGGTGGCCAGCCCTGGTCCCACAGATGTACCTTTTGGTGATTTGGTCCCAAAACATTTAACAGGCCCATAGTTACGACATTCTGAAATTGAGAAATTTGCCACAGCATAATATTGTGGTGCCTGCTACACCTTTCGGAGCCCATATCTTGAAAATGATTTGCGATATGGATTTTTTGCTACCCGCAGCTAAGCACGCATGGAAATTTTGAAAGTCATGATTATAGCTGCAGTGGAATTTTTCCCATAGTTGCTACAGTTACTGAGATACTGCCAAATAAGTGTTACAAGGGTTCCTTTTCAGTACTATGGGGCTGCTGTATGGCTCCATATTTATGTGTCTGTGGGACAGCAGGGCCTGGAGGGCCCACGCTCCCACATATGCATACCATTATGCAAAACATTGGCAAAAAATGTAGGGAGCCTGTGCTCCCACAGACATTTACCACTAACCACTTACATCACACTTTCTCAAAAAGAAGAAAATTCATTGCAAAAAAACTCCATTAATGTATCAGTTAGGGTTGATGTCACAGCAACAAAAGTTTGGAAATTCAGTGTTAGGGTTACCACCCCTACCACCCTACCCCCCACCCCCCACCCTACAGGCACCAACAGGCATTGGGGGCATGCCATGGGGTTGTCAGACCTAACTCTCACCCCATTCTCCTATACTGTAGAGTGTCAGCTTGTTTACACATGGAATGGGGTGAGAGCTGGGCCTGATGACCCCATGGCATGCCCCAATGCCAGTTAGTGCCTGTAGGGTAGTAGGGGTGGTAACCCTAACATCGAATTTCCAAACTTTTGTTGCTGTGACATCAACCTTAACTGATGCATTAACAGAGTTTTTTGCAATGAATATATATATTGGGGGTCTCAAGGAGTACTACAAAACAAAGTGCCTAAGAAATGGCAACTGAAAATGGACATATAAAAAAATATAAAAGTTAAAAAAATTTAAATTCCATTGCATAACATTGCAAATTTAATAAGCCGTAACTTCATCAATCTTTAGATTTAAGGGGCAATCTATATATCAAAATAAAGGTCTCAATGAGTACTACAAGACTAACATATAATATCCCAGACAAATGTATGCAGTATGCACAGCACCCCAAAATCACTTCCCAGATTCACCATGGTGCCAAATTCATAAGTCTGGTAATCATCAACAATGCACCAAATGTGTGTTTCGTCTTGGACTACAACCATTCCATGTTTCAGATAAACCTGACAAAAACTGACTGTGTGATGCCTAAGACAACCATTACCACATCACAGTCTCTGCTTTCTGGGCAGCCAGCAAGGTAAAAAGGACTGCTAATCCATCTGGTGAGGCGTTGAATGCTGCTGCTGCCACTGATATTTAGTTTTACTCCAGTGTTTATTTGTTTTTCCTTGCAATCTTACAAATATGTAAGCAATAATACCTGACAGGGTGGGTGGTATTGTGCTATACCAGACTGCCCAAGGGTGTAATGGGGCCTGACACTGCAAGTGGAGGGCCTTATAGCCCCTGGAAGGTCTGGTGTAGCACAATACCATTCACTCTGGAGGCTATTATTGTGCTTAGAAAATGGGCATCAGTGTAAAGTTTTATTAAGTAATAAAATAACAGTGGAAATAACTTTGAAAACAATTATAAATATTACCAAAAAATGTTTTGGAGGTAAAGTAGTCCATTGGTTTCTGTGCTATTCCATCCTCCCTGAGCCATTCTCTTTTATATATCTCCCCACCAGATGGATTTTTCAATAAAAAGCCCCCCTTCCCCAATCTAAAACACTTACATTATCTGCCATTTCTGGAAGACTTTTCTTTTTTTTTTCAGTGGGAAGATGTGACTGTAAGAAACGTGACCAGTAAAAATGTACTGCTGTGGTTGAGACAATTTTTTTTTTAATTATTTTTCCCACTTGTCTTTTGCAGGTCTTTGTTGCTTGCTGTTCCTGTCTCCTCCCCCCTCCCCCTTCCCAGCAGTTCAATGTGGCAGCCCTGAAGCAGTCTGTTTTTTTCTCTCCATTTGTAATGATTTACAGTTCATTGCTGCCCCCTGTTCATGCCATTGTGGACAGCAGTGCATGAGGACAGCTGGCGGTCAGGACTCCAGATTGGGAAAGACATTTACTGGCTTTTGATTTTTAACCTCAACCCCCCCATAGATCTTAAGTTTACCTTTGTTTTTTAACCTACCTGTCTATCAGGTTCTGGCAATCGGGATGATGGCAGTGAGCACTGATGTGAATGACAAGATGTGCACCCATGACAGTTGAAGATTAGTTTTCATTGCCCCCCCCACCACCACCACCGTTAGTTTAGTTTTAGTAGGGGGTTTATCAGAATGAGTCTGGTAGGAGCAGAGGAAAACCAGAATAGAAGTATTGTGTACTGCTGAGTCAAGAGACCAGCACTACTTTCTTGTATGGATTTGACTCATGTATTTTGAGACATGCTGACTAGTAGGGCAAGCGGCAGTCAGAGGGTGGGGACGTGTTTCAAATAACTAGTGGTGTTGCAGGAAGGACACTTGATTTTTAGCTTGGTGGGGGATAATTCTGCTTTCTACTGTTTACTGTTTGTGGCACTTCCTCATTCCAATGTTGGGGAATTGTGCTGGCGGGCCATCTCTTGCTCGCTTAGTGAGAGAATAAAAAGGTGCCCATTTAAAATTCAGCATTCTGTCAGCTGAGTGATTTTGAACATTATCAGGTAGCCAGAGACTGGGACTCATTATTTCCCAGTCTCTGTTGCCTGATACCAGATCGGCTGGTTGGTGGCCTTATCCAATCAGGAAATTTTTATTTAATTTTTTTATTTATTGAAATCTCAGAGAAAATACCTTTGAGCTAGAGCTCATTTACAAAGATTCCACATCAGCAGGGCCACTGGAAAATTGCGGAAAAGGTTACCCAAAATTGCAGAGCGTTTTGCAAAAATTGCGTTAAATTGCGGGGGTTCTACTATAGACCCTGAGTGCTTCACAATAAATATTTTAATGTTTTCTGCAGCATGTATTAGTCAGTATAAATTGCTGAATGAATTCACTGACACCTGATTATGCTTAAAACATAATGAAAAGTTCATGTTCCTAAAAAGAATACTAAACTGATAAGCTATCATAAGGATTGCCTATCTTTCAAAATTTAAAAGCATCTGCCCCATATAGTGGTAAATAGATTCTATAAAGTGAGCCAGAGCAAATCAATATTAAATAAATCCAGAATAAACATGTTTTTCTGTTTGTGGATGTAGAATAATGAAGCCTAATCAACAGCTGTTTATAGTACTCTGCCAGCTATTCATCCACTTTGGTACAAGAAAAAAAAAAGCAGATAGAGTGGTAAATAATTGAGTTTTAGTAAAATGTTGTTAAAGTGTTTAATGGACATAATTTGTACTGTACACTATTTTTGAAATCACATATTTAAATATTAAATCTGGGGGTTATTGGGGCTGGAAGTATAATCTAGAGGTTAGAGTAACAAACTGTGAATGAGCTGATGACATGTAGCAGACCTGGGTTTGATTCCCACAACCTCCACTTCCATACTGTGTGATTCTGAGCAAGTCACTTAACCTCTTCAGTGCACCTGGGTTGTACCTAAAAATAGGCACTTGTGCCTAGTGGGCCTTACGTGGTTACCAAAAAATGTAAAAAAAAATATCAATATATTTTTACTGCATCATACAGTAGTCAGCGTACCCTGTAATTTACCTTTGTTTTACTCTGGCTGCAATGATTTTGTTTAGTTAAATGTTCAGATACATTTTGTGTTTTATAAGCTTGCTTTTAGACTTTAGTCAGGTTTTTATTGTAGTATTTGCATGTGGGCATCTAGGTGTTATTGCTAACATTGAGATCACTGTTAGCAATTAGCTTATTCAAGTTTAAAATCGGTAGGGCCATCCAAAAATCCTCAGCTGTTTGAATCAAATCTAGTCTGAATGAAAGTATGCTCACAAGGAAAAACTTGCCCTGCCACTTACAAAAAGGCTTCATGGTTAGCACCCCATTTAAGTGAATAGGATAATTTGCACCTTCTCTCCCATCTTTGTTTCAGTCTGTGTGGCAACAATAAGTTTTCTGATAGACTGCTTCAACACAGAACAAATGTTAAGTGTTTAAGTGTACTGTGCCAAACCAAACAAGACAAAGATTCAAAAGAAATTGGTGTCACATAAAACCCTTGCCCTACCTTGCACTGCATTGTTTCGGCCAAACCCAAGTCTGCATACAAAATTGTCAATATATTTGAGAGTATTTTATTAAAAATGTTAATAGTTTTTACACAGTTCAATCTAAAAACTCAAAAATTGCAAGAAATTGTAGAACATGTCAGTTTTTGCAGAGAATGGTGAAAATTACGGATTCTGCAAAAAAATTGCAGGCACAATTTTCCAGTGGCCCTGCACATCAGTAATAAGACAATACATACATTGCATAGCACAGTGAAAATTAACAAATTGTGGAACATAGAGTAAGCATTTTCAGAGGTACAAGGAACGGTGGATATCAGAGTGTACATGTTCAGGGGTAAACAGTCAAATATAAAACTAGGATTACAATAAGATATGGCTTCAAAAAACTAGCAGGCAAGAGAGGTAGTTGAGGGTATTGGAGAGGATTTGGCTACAAATTAAGGTAGGAATCAGAGGAGGGGATCAAGGCAGAAAGCAGCTGATACAATAGGGGACAGAAAAAAGGGGGGGAATGAGAAGCAGCTTAGGTGAGCCTTGCCAAGGGAGGCAGGCAGTGAGAGGGGAAAAGCTATGGGAGGGTGTAGCACCCAGGGGAAAAATGGGGACAAGTGCTAGGAATCATTAGGTGAATGCCAGGAGAGTACCAATGTTAGCAAAGTGGCCAGTGATATGGGAGTTAGGGGTTGCAATTATTGTTATAGATCTTTAGGTGAGTCCTTAGGTTAGACTTAAATTGGCCAAGCCTAGTTCAGGACTGTAGGTAAGAGCTTAGGGAGTTCAGCCAATTGGGGGCTCTGTAACCAAAGGAACGCTGGCCTTGCGAGGTCCGATGGAAGGGCACTTTCAGAGGCAGATTACAGGTTCTTCTGGTGTTCCTGGTGCTGTTGCTAGGGTGGAGGAGATTGAGTATCCCAGGGGTAGTGAGGCCCAGAGTGATCTTTTTGGAGAGTAGGCAGACTTGGTGCTTGATCCTATTTTCTACGTTGAGCCAGCCTATCCAGGAGTAGAGTTCACAGGTGTGTATTAGGCAGTGGGCTCCTAGAATAAGCCTATAGGCTTTGTTGAGACCTGTTTTAACTCTATGAAGAGTTGTATCAGTAGCTGCCCCATATATAGAAAAAGGATTCTCCATGCTCATTTTTTAAAAATATATAAAATGACTGGAAAGAGAAGCTTGAGTAAAGGGAGAGGTGCCAGTGAGGAGGCCAACAAGTATATAAGTTCTGCAGGGCATAATGTCTCTGTATCTAAAAAAAAACTACCTCTGCAGCAACATCGCCCATAGGCTCCAGGGCCAGTGGTAGTAGTAGTAGTAGGAAAGAAGTTGTTGGTGGAAGTGGGGTGGTAGTATTTGTGTTGACAAATTAAATTCTCTGCCACAACTGTGGCATCTATGCTGCTGGGTGCTGGGGGAGGTGTTGATAAGAGGATCAGTTCAAAAGGTAGCAAAATGTCTGGCTTAGGGTTAGGAAGGATCTATGACATCAGCATGACAACAAAGACATCAATGTCCTTGACTACGCTAGGAACCCATCTACACCCCGACTGCGACACAACCCTGAATCGACCAGCAACACCGTGATGCACAATGTGGTGGGACTGCGTCCCTGTACGCCCCCTACTATAGATATCTAACTCCACGTTGCACAGACAGTGAAGTTAGATATTTACTCTCTGTCTCCCTAAAGTTTCTTGATGCAAAACCCCTGTCACTGCCGATATAGGTGGGCTGGGGGTTTTGCTGTGGGGGGGGTTCAGTGTACCGATGTCACTGTAGTGACAGTATACCAGTTATTAACAGTGGACAAGGAGGATATTGCTTGTGTCCCCTTGACTGTTGGTGGCACTAAGCCTTATCTGGATAATAGGTCCCCAGTATGGATAATATGAACCAGTGGCCAAATAGCTGGTAGCTCCTTTCTGGGCATTGGATCACACTGGGCACAGGTACCTCGGGTAGTATTCAACTCAGTCCAGTGGAAAAATTGTACTAAGACCAACTGCAGTGGTAGCAACACTTGGGGTATTTGCCAGCATGCAACACTGTCAGTGAAGAGTGTAACTGGATCATACTCAGGTCGGAAAATTTTACAATTGCTCCTGACTGAGACTGATGAGTGGTTGCAGCCTGTGGTGGTGGTACCATGGAGTTTGGGGGGGTGGTACAGGGTCTTCAGACTGCAGTGGAGAGAGGGAGAATGGGGGGACTGCTGACCTTGAGTCTTTTGTGTATCAGTGATTTCATTTTGACCCGTCTTCACCTTGGTGTGCCCCAAAAAGAAGTTACAGGCAAAGCTGTCAGGTGAAATTACCAATGGTGAATTCCTACTGAACAGAAAAACTTTGTGAAATTATCCATGGAGGCAGATTTGACAACTTTGCCTTAACTTCTCCTGCAAATTAAAACTTCACAACATCTCTACTGACATATTTGTTTGTGTATGAATCAATTACTGAAATTTTCAGTCTGCTTAAGTGGGTCATTCTCCTATGTCACTTTGATAGTTATTCTGACCTTCATAGGGATGGCATGCTCCCTGATTTCAGCTTTTTAATTTTTCAGAACCCAGAGTTGGGCTGGATCTCCAACAGTAAAGGCAGGTTGACCTCCTACAGTAAAGGGAGGACCTCACTGAAGATAAGACATTGCATCTCAGATGTGCTATTATCCAGGGTAAGTAAACTGTAAAAAAAAAATTAGTAGAATCAGTCACTCATTGCTCACTTCCCTTTTGTCCTCCTGGTCTTTTGAGATGGGAGTAACCACACCTAACTTCCAAACAATCTGAAGTGTTGATTGAAACATTGATCAGTTACAGAAACAAGGTTGGATTAAGGTAACCTGAGCTCCAGAACATATTGAAGAAGCTGCTCCCCCATCCTCACCATTTGTGAGCTTTCCCCTATCACTTTATGCTATGACACTACAAATACTGACTAGAATAAGCTCTTAAGAAATTATAAGTATGATCATATTATTGATCTTGTAATCAGGAACTCTCCCTCTGCTCTTCATCACTACATCTGCTGCTTACCTTCACTGAAAACTTCCTGATAATGTTTGACTTCACTGTTCTAAAGCCTGCATCCATGATAAATACCTTTAGTACTTCATTCTTGATAAATTAATTGTCAAGCTTATAGCCCCAGATCCTGTATTCAAGAACCCTCATATCTCATGTTGACACTATGTAGCCATTTGGTCCTTTATACTAGCTGTGCTTTCTCGGCTGAGCTTGAAAAACATCTCCCTCATCCCTCACAATTCTTCTGAAATACTCAGGCTGTCCTCTGGAAAAAAAAAATTGAATACTACTTCCTATAACTTCATCACCCATCTTGAAATCTAGAAAACTTTGGAGTGGTTACTCTGAAAATCTACAAGGTTGGTAACAGTTGCTTATAAAGAGAAACTTTTTGTGTAGGAAGAAGGGAACATAAAGTATAGACTTTAGTACAGAAAAAGGAGTCCGAGGACCCAACACTTCTTATATAGACTTGCATTGTTAGGAAATATACTTTATGAGCATAGAGAATTTTTGGTTCCTTGCCAATAAACAAAGACCCCTTTCCATTACTGTAGAAGTAAATTACAGTGCAGCATGATCTACAGGGGTTTGCATCAGAGGAATGGGGACCTTGCCCCCCTTCGGCCACCTGCTCTACAATGCAATGCTTTGTGAATGCATGATGTGAGCTCAGTACTGCTGGGCTTACAAATTATGTTAATAAAACTGTGCCAAAATTATTGGTGCACCTTTTATTAACTATCAAAGGGTGCCAATTATTCAAATATCTGGCTTTGCTGGAAGAAGATGTAGCTCTAAGCACAAATTACAATTATGTGTATTTTGAGGGCATTCACAAATGTACAAATATTTCAAAAATTGTTGCTAATGTAGTCATCTCTGTTTCAGCTATTGTCTGATAGATAATGTTTCCATATTCAAACATTGTTTGAAGTACCTACAGTGCAGTTGCCTTTTCTACTTTATATGTAAGCCAAGTTTCAGATAATGTTAAGCTCCCAATGTACAAATAATAATTGTGGGTGCATTGTGTTCCTTAAAGAGGGAGTCTGATGAAAATTTATGGCATCAATAAGTTCAGAATTTTGATTAACCTATTCCCAATCAGCCTCATGCCAAAATGAGATCTCTAAGTTATACTGTTTAAAAGTTATTCTGTAACCCTAATGTAACTGCCTGTTCAAAAAAGCCAGTTTCAGTGAAGAGCTATTGATGATATCATAACCAGAACTCAGAGTATAATCCTCCCTGCAACCTGCCTTATAGGATTTATCAATCCCATGTTACAGAAAACTGTAGTTGTAGCAAACATTTGAAAAAGGAAAGCTGACACTGGGTGGGTACAGGTAATGCATTGCCATAATGGAAGTCTACTTATCTGGTAAGGTGACTGTATGGCATTCCCACCATTACATCATGGGTTGCTAAGTATATTGATAGGATGAAGATGCATAGACAGATTTGAATCTGACCCCATAGTCCCCTGTCATCACAGGTATCACCAGCTCAAGATCTTCCATAGCTATAAATGAATTGTGTTAACGTGCAATCCAATATCATGAAGAGTTCCATGAACAAAATACAGGGAAATGTCAGTTATTTACCATAAATCATCTACTCTAGTTTCTTGGGTACAACAAATGGAATACTTTGCAAAATGAGAATTCTATCACCATAACTGTGCAATATTTAATCTTGGCTCCATGGGTGGTCTGTTTCCCAATGGAAGAGCCTTGGAGTGCCATAAAGATATGGTCCCACACCTTTACTAGGTGAGTAAACTTCTATTGTGGATCGCAGTCTCTATGGCACTAGCACCATTACATCATGGGTCCTCACAAGCAGTTAATAGAGAGCTAAACAGGGTGGGGGAGAGTGACCAGTCATGGAGTCAGTTACACTTGGCTGAAAACAACACCACCTGTTCAAAACTGACCCTGGGTTTAAAGCCAGTGTCCAGTCTGTAATATTTTATGAATGTGTGAGCTGATGACCACGTGGCCACTATGCAAATGTCTTCAATGGGGGCAGAATTCTTCTCCACCCATGAGGTGGCTTTAGGCCTTGTTGAGTGTTAATGTTTGGGGCTGTTGAATTGTCTGCTTTGTAGGCCTCTGTTTTTGTTCTCTTTATCCTCCTGGCTATGGTGTGTTTTGACACAGCCATCCACCATTTGTGGTTTTTCATGATGATGAATAGTTTGTCTAACTTCCTTATGTCCTTCATTCTGAGGAGGTAGGTTCTTTGTTACTCCTGGCATGTCTAGTGAAGTTAGATGTGAATCCTGTGGTGCAAGGGAGAGAGGATCAATTTAGAGGAGCTTGATGGTCTTGTTCTGGTAGAAGTGTGATGCCAACTTTGGTGTAAAGGCTGGAATTGTTCTGAGAGTGACTTCTTCAGATAAGAAATTGAGGAATGGCTGCTTGTGTGCGAGAGCATTCAATTCGCTGATTTGCATAGCTGAACATATGGCCACCATGAATACTGTCTTTAGGGAGACACATCAGAGAACCACTGTGAGCAATGGTTCAAAAGGTTCCCTACTGAAGGCATTGAGAACAAGATTCAGGTTCCATGGTGCCATGATTTGGTGAATCCTACTACAGGTCTAATATTGTTGGCCACCTTCAGAAACCTGATGATGTTGGGGTGTGCCTCAGGAGTGTACTGTTGTTGTGTCCATGTGCGTGATCAATGGCCAACAGTTGTACCCTCAGTGATGAGGGTGGAAGTCCTTTGTCTAGTCCACGTGGGAGGAATATTAGGATCTGGGGAATAGAAATCTGTTCTGGGGCAAGAACCCTTGGAAAAGCACCAGTTCAAGAATATGAACCAGCGTCTCTTTTCGGCCCCCACAGTTAAGATTCTTCATGATTGCAAGATAGTATCTATGACTGAAGAGCGAAAGCCTTCTTTCAGCCAACTTTTCCCCTTCAGGAGCCAGGCCATTAATTGAACCTGTGTGGGCTGGGGTGGTTGACAGGCCCTCATCTTAGAATGTCTGGTCTGATTGGTAGTGTTCAGTGGTCCATGGCCATTGAGATCACTGTTATGAACTATGATCTCCTTGGCCAGCATGGACTTATTAAGATCTCGTGGATCGAGTCTTCCTGATCCTGCAGAGGATCTGAGCTATCAAGGTACTGGCGTGAAGGTGTAGGCTCAGTGGCAA
Organism: Neoceratodus forsteri; assembly: GCA_016271365.2. Classification (NCBI taxonomy): domain Eukaryota; kingdom Metazoa; phylum Chordata; order Ceratodontiformes; family Ceratodontidae; genus Neoceratodus; species Neoceratodus forsteri. Next base: position 786,857,892 of record CM028133.1, read on the forward strand.
GTCCACCTTTGGGTGAGTGTGTCTATTCCACTGGATTGCCTGTCCTTGAATTGGGAGAAGGATACAGGGACTTGATTTTTGTGCGATGTGGCCATAAGATCGATCTTGATAGGGCCCCATCTTTTGTCCAGTTTGTGAAAAATGTCCAGGTGTAGATGGCATTCCCCCTGATGGATTTTTTGGTGGCTCAGAGAGTCCACTGTGGTACTGAGAATTCCAGAAGGTGCATTGCTCAGATGTAGGCCAGATTGTTCTGAGCCCAGTTGAGGACTTTTGCCGATTTCTACTGCATCTTGCTGCTCATGCCCACCTGTTTAGCAATGTAAGACACTGTAGACATGTCTGATTGAACTAGAACAGTTCTTGCTTGAGTCTGGGCTTTGAAGTGTAGAAGGGCATTGTATACTGTCCTCATTTCCATGAGAATGACAGAAAGTCAGGCCTCTGATGGTGACCATCTGCCCTATGACAACCTATTCACTGTTGTTCCACCCCCAAACCTATCAAATTCACATCCATGTCTGTGATTATCTCAAAGTCTTGTTCCAGAGGTGTTCCTCTTGATCAGTTGCCTGTTGCCATCCACCACATGTGTGAGCTACTGATTAGTTGCAGAACTTTGGCTTTGGTTGGAGGTCGTCGTTTGTCTCTGCTACAGTTTGGATTGCTAGCAATTATAGCAGTCCCATCCTTTACCTGACCCATTAGAGCAGGTCTATACAGGAGGCCATTGTCCCCAACAACTGTAGAACTTGAGCTAGTGTTGGCTGAGAAGATCTAGTGATGAGACAAGCCTGCATGATAATATTGTCGATCCAATTTGTTGAAGGGCTGACCAGGCCTGTTGCTGTGTATTTTAGAGTGCCCAGGTGTTCCATCTGTTGGCTGGGATGCAGGGTGCTCTTCTCTAGATTGATCACCCATCCATGCCTTTTTAAGTAGCTCCAATACTGTTCAAGTGTCTTTTCATGCCTGTGCCTGAGTTTGTGTTCTCATGAATCACTTGTCAAGGGAGGGCCTGTGTGTATTCCCATTTCTATTAGTTGAGCTGCTCAGACCACAGAGACCTTTGTGAACACTCTGGGTGCTGACTTTAGACTGAATGGCAAGGATTGGTATCAGAAGAGATGACTTAGAGTAGAAATTTGTGATGAGAAATCCTGATTGGTATGTGGAGGTAGGCGTCCTTCCATTTGTGTGATACCATCTGGAACTTCCTGAGAGTTATGAATTTTTTTAAGTACCTTAAGTCTATTACTGGGCATAAGTCTCCCATCTTCTTGGGGACAATAAAGAAGCTCGAATAGACCCCTTTTCCCCCATCGATCCTATGGGACCTCCAAAATTACCTTGTTAATTAGGAGCTGTCTGAGCCAGTTTTCAATCTGTGTTGGCTATGCCTTTTTCTTGGACACTGGGGATATTGCCAGTCTGGGTTTGTCCATGAATTCTACAGAATAACCCTGATTTACAACCTCCTGTATCCATTTGTCTTTTGTGATGTGGTTCCAGTGATGAGTGAACTCTTGAATCTGTCCCCTGATTGGTGGCATTTGGATTAGGGCTTGATGTTGTCATTTGTAGTCACTGACAGAATTGCCTGCATGCTCTGAATTAGTTGAAATGGCCTTGGGCTGAGGAGCCTCTGCTTCTGAATCTACTGTTTCCTTGGTTGCTGTAGGGTTTGAAGGAATGCCCCTGTTGAAGGATCCGTAATTTTGTCTACAGTAGCGAAAACTGCCATGGCTTCATCTAAAGCCTCTACTCCATGCTGAGGGGAGGTATGTGGAGATGTGGTTTATCTGTGCTTAAATTTGTGCCTTCCTCTTTGACCTTTATAAATTGTTCTAGTCCTTCCCTGAAGACCTTACCCTTCCCCCCTTGAATGGCAATGTGTGCAGCAGGACGTTTGAGTCACAGTCCTCCTCCCAAAGTTTCTGCCATAATGTCCTGCATGCTCTGTTTACTGTAGCCACCATGCTGGTGGTGATCTTTAATGTATCTACGGCCATGTCCACCAAGTATTTTGTTGTCTGCAGGGACTGTTGTACCAGTTCTGCCTGCAGTGATTTTGTTTCTATCATTTTGCTGAGATTGTAGAGCCATGTCATTTGTGATTTAGAAACATAAATTGCCATGGTAGCTGCTGTTGCTGCCAGTCCTGACATCTTGAATATTTTTATTAGTACTTACTCCACCTTTCTGTCTGTGGGGTCTCTCAGGGGTGGGGAACCTTTGGATGGAAGCACTGTTTTTCAGCTATGCAAAGCAATCTGTAGATCCACTGCAGAGGCAGTACACCACAACTTAGGTCTGCCAGTTCTATGGGGTACATTTTGTCCCCTGACTTTATCTTTGGGATCCTAGTGGGAGCACCTGCCTCCCATTCATTCATAATGACTTCCTTGATGGCTTTGCATATGGGGAAGTAACCATTCAATTTTGGCTGGGGCTGTAGGATAGGCATGAGCTTGTTTGTGTTCTATGGGGGGGGGAGGATTCAAAACCCACAGTGATTCTGATGCAGCACAGTAATGAAGGTATTGCATGATATACAAGCATAGTTTAGTCATCAGTGACTAGAGTGGTCTACCTCCACTGTGTCTTTACCAGATTTGTTCACCTCTTTGTCCAATTTTTCATTCCTGTTTCAGGAGTTTCATTATCAGGAGCAGGGTTAGGTGACTGAGGGGGAGGCCTTGGGTCAGCCACAGTAGGTGGTGAGGTGTTATTTGGTGCTGGAATCACCTTGGCCATCACTTCCATCTTCACCATCATTTGGAGCTTGAAGGTCTGTTGTGCTTGCATGCTCTGTGCCAGAAAGACTCTTGTGTCATTGTTTGGCTTGTCAATGTCCATAACTTCTTTCTCTACTGTCTCGAGGAAGGAGTAGTTGGTGCTATCCTGGTTGCAGACCAGACATAGAGATCTCTGTTGGCCAGATAAGAGTGGGACACTGCATGCCTTGCATTTCCTGCCTTTTGCCATTGTAAATCTGTAGAGACACAACTGAGATTAAAGTGGATGTCAGGGGTGATTATGACTAGGAATTGCCCATATAAGCACATTCTTTAATATCATCCATTTATATTAACACAAGAGTGAAGTAGCCTTGGTTTCTCATTCCCCACAGTATTCATGATCTTATTAAAGCAGCAGGTGAGTATTCTACATACTGCCTTTTGAACTGTGGTAGTAGCATGGGGGGACTCATTAGGAGTGTTTAGGCAGCGAACCTCTTTCCTGGAAATGGTTGCTGCCAAAGTAAGTGGGAGTTAGTTGACTGCAACTTAGATACAATACTTCGAGTAATCTTTTACTTGCTGAGCAAGGGTCTGCATGTGCCAGCAGGGCAGATGCCATGTGCAAGATGGCAATTGGAAATGATGCACCATATCACTTCTGGTCTGCATGCCTAACTAGGTGCGCCCCAATGAGAATGCATTAAGCATCATCATAGTAAGGAGGAGTGCACTTGGGCATGAACAGCAGGACAAGGTGGGGCAGGGGAGATATTTCTCAAGCAAGAGGACAACATGGTGTTTTAGGGTGTAGGCAAAGGACTGCATGGTCCAAGATAGTGGATGTACTCCGTGGGTTGCTACAGACTGAGCAGCTTGACTGAGCTGGGCACTAGCGAGTAATGCCAGTAACAGTGCTCACTGCTGAATTGTAATCATGCTGTCAGAATATCTGAATAATTATTTGGGAGACCTGACTGAACAAAATATTGGCCACAAGAAGCCCATAGGTGAGTTGTATACTGGTTACTGAGGGAGCTTTGCAAGACCCATAAATATAGATGCTGTGAGAAACACCAGTGGAGAAGACAGCAATTACTGTATTTACCAATTAATTTATGTGCCTGTGTCACCATCTGACCCTAGAGCCATTGCAGTAGGGGCTCTAGGGTGGCAGGACTCAAGACAGAGTTTTGTTATTTAAAAAATGTCTTGCATATGGGGGGGCTTTGGTACAGGATCTTGGACGCTGCACCACAGCCTCTGTGATAGGGGCTGCAGGCATGCTCATGCTGCAAGGTGCGCCATCTCTTCTGTGGTGAGGAGGGGTGGCATGCTGGTACTTGAGTGGTCTGTCTGGCACTAGATACAATCTAGTTAGATGCATATGCAGGTTGAATCTTTAAATGGTTCCATATTGCTTGTAATTTTAGGTATGACTTTTGAAGAATAGAAGCTTGACACTGCATGTGGTCCTGTAGTATAAAGAATAGCAGACATGCTATAAGAGTAAGAGGCAAAGAGAATTTGTGCAAAAAAGTGCCTCTTAGAGCCTAATTTCCCTATAGGTAATATTGTTAGTTATAAGGTCACTGAGTCTGCTTACCTGAGTTGACCAAATATAAATATAAGTGGAAGGGGTTTTTCTTAAAGCAGGAACTAGGGTGAGTTCTGCAGCCTACTCAATGCACATGACAGAAGTCACTGAAAAAGCTAGAAGACTGGTGAAGGGTTTGGCAAGTGGGCTTCAGTGCCAAAAAGTGCAAAATTATGCACATGGATCACAGAAATCCAAGTGTAACATATCATTTTGGGAGGGGGGCGTTAACCACAAAACAGGAAAGGGATCTGGGGGTCATCATATCTGATGGCCTGAAGGTAGCAAAGCAGTGTGATAAGGCAGTAGGAAAGGCTAGTAGAATGTTGGGGTGCATAGGGAAGGGTATCACACTTAGAAAGAGGGAGGTAGTGTTACCCCTATATAGATCAATCATGAGGCCCCATCTGGAGTACTGCGTCCAGTTCTGGAGGCCCCATCTCAGGAAAGATGTAGATTGAGTGGAGCTAGTACACAGAAGGCCAGTCAAAATGGTGCATGGCCTGCATCAGAAGCTCTATGAGATGACTCAGGAAGCTAAATATGTACTCTCTAGAGAAAAGGCGAGAAAGGGGAGACATCATAGAAACATTCAAATACCTCAAAAGTATCAATAAGGTACAGAAAGGTGGCATTTTGCACAGAAAGAGATGCTCAAGGACAAGGAAGCATATTATGAAGCGGAAAGGGGGGAGACTTAGAAGGGATGTTAGGAAATACTTCTTTATGGAAAGGGTGGTGGACGTCTGGGCCAGACTCCCAGCAGAGGTGGTGGGTACCAAAACAGTAACAGGTTTCAAACATGCATGGGATAGATACAGGGAGACCTCACTAACAGTGAGTGTGTGTGTGGGGGGTGAGGCTGGAGATCAGTTAGGGTCTATGGTAGCACATTAGGTAGGAACCTAAGGGAAAACTAGGTGGGCCATGAGGTCTTTTTCTGCTTACAGCTTCTATGTTTCTATGAACTGGTGATACCTTAGATGACCAGGGACTATGAGGTTACATTCAAATCTGTCACATATGCATCGTCAGCCTATCAGGTATACATAGTAACCCATGATGTAATGGTGGGAGTGTCATGGAGAGTGCGATCCATGATGTGCAGATGCAGGGTACTTAAGAATGTGATGGGGGAGCTGGAATGCAATGGCAAACATGGCTTTATAATGCCACGGTTGTGTGCAATTTTTAGAAAACTGCAGGGATGAGAGTTCAGTATGCTACCAGATTACAACTGTGAAGTACAGAAATGAAACAATTTAAGAAAGTAACTGGGACAAACAGTTTTGGAATGTGGCACGGATGCTGAAAATCATAATGTGGTAGTGTTATAAATTATTAGAATGTGACATACATATGCAATTTTAAATGTGGGAGACACATAGTTGTGGTTGTTGAATGTGGCAGTGCAATTTTGGCACGTGCTGGTGATGCACAATTTCAGAATGTGGTAAGAATGCTTGATTTCAGATTATGGTGGCAGCATGCAATTTCACAGTGTGGCATGGACACAGAATCTCAGACTATGGCAGGGATGCACAGTTTCAGAATGTGGTGATCATATGCAATTTCAGAGTGCGGCAGGAATGCACATTTCTGGAATGTGGTGAGGTGTATAATTTCGGAATGTGTAGGGAAATGCATTTTCAGAATTTGATAGGTACACACAGTGTTGGAATGTGATAGGGATGCACAATTTCAGAATGTTTAGGGATGTACAATATTAGAATTTTGCTTGGACATACAAATTCCGGAATGTAGCAGGGATATTAATTTTCAGAATGTAGTGGAGATGTGCAATTTTGGAATATGGTGAGGATGTGCACTTTTGGAAAACAGGACATTTTGGAATGTGACAGTGACACAACATTTTGGAATGAAGTGAGAAGGTACAATTTCAAAATGGGGCTGGAACACACAGTTTTAGACTGTTGTGGGATGCCCATTTTGGAATATTGCTGGGAAATGCAATTTCAGAATGTGGTGGAAACACATAATTTTGGAGTGTGGCGAGGATGAGAATTTTCAAAATGTGACAGGAACAGTCAATTTTTGAGGGCAGTGTTGAAATAATTTCAGAATGTGGTAGGGATGCACATTTTCAGAATGTGGCTAGGAAGCACAATTTCAGAATGTGGTAGGGACATGGAATTTCAGAATGAGACAGTGACACGCAATTTTGGAATGTGGCAGGGGATGCACAATTTGGGACTGTGGCAGTGACACAATTTTGGAATGTGGTAGTAACAATTTCAGAATATGGCATTGGCTCACAACTACAGAATGTGGTGGGAACATGCAGTTTTGGAATGTGGCAGGGACAGGTACTTTTGTAATATGGCAGGAATGCATGTGTCAGAATGCGGCAGGAAACATAGAAACATAGAATTTGACGGCAGATAAGGACCGCTTGGCCCACCCAGTCTGCCCATTTCCCTACCTACTGGATAAGCTGCAGATCCTAGTTAACCAGCAGCCTACTTCTTCCTACCCCCACCCCCTAGAATTGCCTTATGACTGTCCCATGCATGCTTGAATTCCACCACTGATTTTGACTCCACAACCTCCTCCGGAAGGCCGTTCCATGCATCCACAACCTCTCTGAAAAAAATACTCCTTAAATTACCTCTGGAGCCACCCCCATCTTCAAATTGTGCCATTTGTTCTTGCACACTTTTTGAAAGATGCTACCCTCTTTGGACTTTGTTGATTCCTTGAGGTACTTGAACGTTCAATCATGTCCCCTCCTCCTTTCCCGAGGCTATACATATTAAGCTTCTTTCGTCTCTCTTCATATGTTTTCCAGTGCAGACCCTGCACCATTTTAGTTCCCCTCCTCTGGATAGCTTCCATCCTGTCTATGTCTTTGCAGAGATTGGGTCACCAGAACTGCACACAGTACTCCAGATGGGGTCTCACCAGCTGTCTGTACAGAGGGATAATAACTTCCTGTTTTCTACTGGTGATGCCTCTCCCTATGCATCCCAGTATCCCCCCAGCCCTCCTTGCTGCCATCTCACATTGCTTGCCCACTTTTAGGTATATCTGATATGACTACCCCGGGTCCCTTTCCATTTTTGTTGTTGTTAGTATCTCACCCCCATTGTGTACTCTTCCCTGGGTTTTGTTTCCCAGGTGCATTACCTTGCACCCTTAGCATTGAATCTAAGCTGCCATACATTTGACCATTCCTCTAACCTTGCCAAGTCCCTTCTCATCCTTTCCACCCCACCCTGTGCATCAAGTCTGTTGCAGATCTTGTGTCATCTGCAAAGAGACATATTTTTCCTTCCAGTCCTTCTGCAATGTCGCTTATAAAGACATTGAAGAGGACCGTCCTAATACTGAACCCCTGCAGTACCCCACTAGTAACCCTCCTTTCTTCTGAGTGGACTCATTTACTATTACCTCTGTGTCCTATTCTCCAGCCAATTCTTTACCCAGGCTGTCATCTTGGGACCCACTCCCAGGCTGGCTAACCTGTATATTAATCTTTTGTGGGACTGTGTCAAATGCCTTGCAAAGTCTAGGTAGGCCATGTCCACAGCCCTCCCTGATCTACTACTTTGGTCACCCAGTCAAAGAAATCTATCAGATTCATCTGGCATGACCTTCCCGCAGAATCCATGCTGCCTAGGGTCCTGTGCCCTCTGGCCTCTAGATACTTGACAATTCTTTCCTTCAGAAGTGATTCCATCATTTTCCTATCACTGAGGTTAAACTAACAGGTCTGTAGTTTCCTGCTTCTGCCTTGCTCCCACTTTTGAAGGGGAATCACATCTGCCCTCCTCCAGTCCTCGGTACCACCCCATCCTCCCATGATTTGTTAAAAGGGTAGTCAGTGGTGTCACTAGTTCTACCCTTAGTTCTTTTAGAATTCTGGGATTAATCCCATCAGGCCCCATTGCTTTGTCCACCTTCAGTTTTAAGAGTTCATTCAGAACCCTTTCTTCTGTAAATGGGCTGGTATCGACTTCTGTATCCAGAGTGTTACTACTGTTTGTTTTATGTACCTCCCCCTCTTCATTTGTAAATACTGAGCAAAAATTTTTGTTTAGTATCTCTGCCTTTTCACAGTCTCCCTCTGCCCACCCTCCCTCTGCTTTATTAAGCCTCACTATCCCTCCCTTGGTCTTCCTTCACTCCCTGATGTACCTATAAAAGGTTTTATCCCCTTCTTAACCGAGTTGGGTATCTTTTCCTTGGTTTGGGCCTTTGCTGTTCTGACTGCCTTCCCAGCCTCCTTTTGCTTTAACTGATACAGTTCTCTGCCCTGCTCCTTCTGCGATTCCTTGTACTTCCTGAATGCTTTCTTTTTCTTGAACCTTCACTGCCACTTCCTTTGAGAACCATAGTGGTTTCTTGCATCGCTTTGTTTTGTTTATTTGCTTCACACAAAGGCTCAAGTACCTCTGTGATGGCAGTTTTATTATTCCTCATTGTTCTTCCACCCCTCCTTCCTGCCCATTTGCTAGTGCATTCCTTAGGCACTCACCTATTTTGGCAAAGTCAGCCCTCCTAAAGTCCAGTACTTTTGTCTTTGTATGGCTTGACTGTATTGCTGTGTTTATTGTAAACCATACTGTTCGATGGTCACTAGTTCCCAGATGGCTATCCACTTCTACATCTGTGATCCTCTCTCCATCTCCATTTGAGAGAATCAAGTCTAATATTGCTCCCTCTCGAGTGGGCTCCAATACTAGTTGTCTAAGGCATGCCCCCTGTAGGGCATCTAGAATAACTCCACTCTTCGAAGTGGCAGCTGCAACTGCACTCCAGGGACACACAATGTCAGAATGTGGTTGGGATGTGATGCACATACAGTTCTGGACATTGGTAGTGATAAGCAATTTCAGAATGAAATGGAGTACCCTGCCACATTCCGAGAGTGTGCATCCCCGCTGTAGCCCCCCCACATCCAATTTGGGGGCTTACCGTATGGCCCATTGCTCTTGTGCTTGCTCCCACTCCTTGGACCACTTCCCAGCTGCCTGCTGTTTTCCTGTTGCATCCCCCAATTCCTGCTGTACCCCAGGTATCCCCCGGTTCAGCCCCAGTGTAATTTCAGCCCTGCAGGACTCCAAAAAGTTGAGCCATGATTTCCTTGCTGTTTAATTTGGCACTCCAGGGCTGGCTGGGATCATGCATGTGCCGCGGCACCTTTGATCTCCTGATTGCTTACTTTGGGTCAATCTGGAGAATGTTTCAGTGGTCCCAGTGTCCCCGCCAGCTAAGTGGGACCCAGTGACCTTGCTGAGGGCCATGAGAGCCCATCTACTTAATTAAATAAAACAATCCACGGAGTAGTAAGATTGGGGCTCATGAATATTAATGAGTCAGAGTCCCAATTGCTCATACATATGCATAAGGGTCTGTTTCTGCCCTCGGGGCAGCAGTGTTTCAGCAACTGCTGAAAAAAGGAGAAATGAAATTGTAAAATAAATGTAATAATGCTGCTAATGTTCAATGTTTGGGGGACAAATGTTTAAAAGGGAAGATGTGGTAAAGTAAATAAGTACTGACTGCACCAGTAAATATTTTGGGACTCAGATAGACAGCCTGCCTGCTGCAAATGGTGGCTGTAAAATATTGGCAGCAGTGACAGGCGAATGAACTGAGAAATTTACTCGATCTGGGTAGCGACAGCAAATACTCACCCAGGGCTACTGAACTGTGTGGTTTTATTAAAATAAGGTAATCTTTCTGGCTGCACTAGGACTTTCATTAGGGACTGTGGTAATTCTGGAAGGGACTGTGTGTATTAAGTAGCCATGTTAAGCAGCTTCAGCCAATAGGAAAGCTTAAATTGTCAGCCAGGATTTGTGGACTTTTTGTCTAATGCTTATGGGAAAGTGCCAAGTGTTCATGGGGAAACTGCAGGGACTTAATTCAGGTGCCAAAACAGTAAATCAACTGTGCATCGAGGAGGCTTCATGTATAGTTAATTTCCTGATTGACAAGCCTTCCAGTCAGTTGGAGGCCAAGCATCCAATAGCTTTAGCCAATCAGGAGCCTCCAGAGAGCCCCATAAATGATTATGTTTCTAGCTGTGTGAGCAGATTGATGGAGATTCAAGCAGGAGCCCCCCCCCAAAGGGGCAGGGGTTCAGGCCCACAGCAATGTAAATGGGCCTGGTGATCCAACTTAAGCCTCTCCAGCAGGGAGAAGGGCTGTCTCCTGCTGAAGGGAGAGGACAGCAAATGCCTGCCGCAGAAGTTCCTAACCTGGGGTCTGCTGGTAGAATGTCATCCAGGGCTAGTTCCAGCCTTTCCACATTTGGGGAAAACGTGGACCAGTGACCCGATGGCAAGTCAGCTGTGAGATAGCTGAGTTTGCCTCAGCAGTGAGAGTGCTGATGAATCCTGAGACCACAAGAGAGAAAACCAATTCTGCTAAGTAATCTGAGTAAGTAAACCAGTGTCTGACAAGTGCAACTTTAACCAACTTTTATGGGGCTACCCAGCCCAAGTTAAGATTGTGACTGCGCAACTTAATAATATCTGCCAGGGGCAGCTAAGCCCAAAATGTTGGGATTGTGACTGTGTAATTTAAAAGTATTTACAAGGGGCAGCGGATGCCCAAAGTAACCTAATTGTGACTGAGTGTGTCGGAACCCTGCGTCTGATCAAAGCCTAAAATGGGTGGACATCTGCTAGTACCTGGAAAAGAGTTTAAGGTAAAAATGTATAAATGTGTCTGAATTGAGTTATGCCACAGGACCAAATGGGAGTTCTCTGACCATGTGGAATGTTCCGGTAGTGCCTGGTGGGCCAGCAATGGGTTATGTCTAATGTGGTAGCTGCAAGTGCCAGCAAAGATCTACAAGGGTCTGCATGTTGTAGTTGAGCTTGGAAATGCTACAGAAATCTGTACCGCAAAATGCTACAGCAAAGCATAACTTAAAGCAAGTTACAAAAGTATTATTGAGCCCAGGGAGCTAAAAGTGAATACACATACAGCCATGTATCAGTGTTTGCATCAAAAGAGTCTGCTGTGTCTGTTTTGCCAACAAGCCAAGTTATGCACAGAAACAGTGGTTCTTAACACAGGCTCAACCTGGAAAAAGTATTGCAAGAGGCAGTGAGTTAAGGTTAAACTCAGTCCAGGACAATATGGGGTCCAGTGTGGGTAGCCAAGTCTTAAGCATGGTCTGGCCTGTAAGAAATGCAATCCTAGCTCCACATGTGGTCAAATGCATTGCCTGACTAATGCACTAAATGCAACTTTTCAGCTCAATAATGGTTTGGGAGACAGCCTGGTAGCGTGCCACCATCTGAGGCACTGCCATATGTGCTTCCCTAGAGAGGTGCAGCCTAGACATGGGGTTGAAGCATGCCGGCCCTGCTCCCTCCTGTTCATCCAGCAAAGTGCTTCCAGTCTTAAAGAGACACTGCCTTCAGAGTTTAAATTGCAAGTTTCACCTCGAAAGCTGTAAGACCCTTGCAGTCAGTTTCAGGCTCCTGGCTATTAGCCTCTGTCCTGTGTCTTGATCATTGGATTCAGAGTTTTGGCCTTTTACGAGCACTAAATCCGGGCTTTCCTAAACCAATAAAGACATTTACTGCAAGTAATGCAGGGCAATCCCTGCGTCACTGAACCCGATTTGTACATAGTTCAAGGGTGTAATTCCTGCCTTCTGCAGTTATTCCTATATAAGCCATCTGAAGTTAATCTTTGATCCCCTTAAGGGCCCCACCATGCTGGCCTGCATACAGCTGCATTGTCCATTAGGTCTGCATCATGTTTGAAGCTTTAAAGTTACTGGGTACCCAGGTTATGTGGGATTGCTGGGTCTCATACCAAATTATGGGTTACTGGTACCAGTGTGGGTATTGCTGAAAATGATCTTTCTTATGCAGCTACTTAGATAGCCAGGACTCCAGTTTATCTCCAAGGTTGGTGGGGGAAAATACCATTCTGAAAGCTGAATTTAAACTGCACTGTGATTTACCCATCTGGAGGGTTTCACCAGCACTTACCTGGTCTTGAATCAACTGTAAATATTGTAAATGCATAACCTCTATTCCATTCCCCTTCTTCTAGATCACCCCTTTGTAAATAAAGTTATTTGTTCTTGCAGATCCTGCCTCGTAAGCTTATAATTAGGGAGAGTGAGTAAATGGTAAAATGTTTGAATTGTGGGGAAATGTGCATTGGGTCATGCTTGGGGTGATGTCTTGGTAATGTGGATGTGTACAGCATCTCAGAGGTTTGTACCAGGTATTATGCTTGCCCACTGAAAGCTAAACTCTGGGTGGAGGTACTGTGCATTATTTAATATCATGAAAAGAACCAGTTTTAAGGTTTGGGAACCCAGGCCCCTCAACCTACATCCCGGCAAGCAAGGCAGGGGTGGTAACTCCAGAAGTAGCGCTGCCTAGGGGTTACATCACTATATTCCAAAATTGTCAGTCCCTGCCAAATTCCTTGATATATTTCCCTATCACATTTCGAGACTGAGTGTCCCTACTGTGACAGGGAGTTCCTGCCACTTTTGAGGACCAACCTTTTCTTAAATCTGTTGCGACAGATCTTCTATTTCTTAGCCTAATCTATTCTTTACAATTTCTAGTCCATAAGGCTGGCTACCTATGGGCACCCCCTTCCCTTTCTTGACTATGCTATAGTGTCCTCTTTAATGTTCCTTTTCCCTCTCAGGTCCTTGTACAGGGAGGTTATTGTGGTGATGTCCAAGTGTACGTAAAACAGGTTGGCCCAGATATTCAAACTGCGCCCAAAAAGTGCGCAACAGCAGGAGCAAGCACAAGTCCACTGTGCCCATGTGCAAGAAGCGCGATATTCAAAAACTGTGCAGGCCAAGATGCGCCTACGGCCGATGACTGAATATCGCACCACCTGCGCCATAGCTCAACTAGGGAGGTGAAGCTGAGCACATCTGATGCGCCATAGCACAACAAGGGATGTTCAGCTGAGCAGTCCAGAGGCGCCATAGGGCAACCAGGGACACTCCCCCCCAGCAGCAGGGCAGCAATGCAACAGCACAACCAGGGATGCAGGAGCCCACCACCCATGCCACAGATGGGCAGAGGAACACACAGCAGAACAGACATTGTCCCCCCACACCCCATGCACTGCACAACTGGGGGAGGGCTGGAATAACCACTGGCCCATGGAAACCAGCAACCAACCCACAGCAGGGCCATGGTGCCCCATCACACCCCCTGGCAAGCTGTGACCAGCACACAAGGATGGCCGACCACCCCGTACCACATCATCCCACAAATGTAGAACACACCCTGCACCATGATCCCCATACACCCTGCCCAAGAGTAGCACCCAACAGTGCAGGAAACCCCATGCATGCCACCACCCCCACTGTGACAATGCAACCCTGTGCACCATGGAGCCGTGCAAGGCAGCCCCACCATGGACACCCTGCAGCAGGCGGCAGCAGACAGTGATGCAACAGATGCATACACAGTGCCGCCCTGCACGTCCCCCCCGAGGTACAGCTGAGAGACTGACCATGTGTCAGCATATGAGGTACCCCACATGTGACAGGGCATGCCCCAGACCCCACCTCCAGCAGTACAGCACCCTGCACACCCTCCCAAGGACACATCCCATCCCAGCACTGGCCACAGCGGCCACCACTGACACACCAGCAGACTGTGCATATCACAGACATGCAAGGGTGTCAGCTGCACAGGCCATGGACAGTCTGACAGGGGTGCCATGCACACAGTGCAGGCCCCATGGACCACTGCACATAGGCATCCAGTGCACAGAGTACAACACACAAACCACAGACAGTGACTGATTGCCCTGCCCACACCATAGGCGGTTCACCTCTGCACACACACGCCCATGTGTGCACCACCCCTGACGCCATGCACACCACTGCAGCTGAGCACCTGTAGCCTGCTGCAAATCAGAGACCACCACAGTTGTTATAACAAAATGTATGTATTAAAATATAAGAACTCTGAAACATATTTACAAATATATACAAGGGTGGGGGGAAAGGGCCACAAACCAGGTGGGGGCGGGCATGGGGCAGGGGTGTACAAATGGGAGAGGGAAGAAGGGGTGTGAGGGTGGGTCCAGGGGGTATGGGTGTCAGGGGGTCATGGAGGGCCTATTCTCTGCCCTGCTTTCCACTCCTGTGGTGCCTCCGGGTTCTCCTCCTCTGGACCCCATGTCACTCCAATCTCTCCAATGCTGCCAGGGACACCTGTGCCAGCTGAAGAATCTCTTGGATGGCCCATTTCAGGGCCATCCAGCGTTGTCCACCTAGGACAAGGAGCAGAGTCAATACGTGTGACTGTCCAGTCCCCTGCAGCAAACCCATTGTGCATGACATACAGCCATGTGCCACGCCCCTGTGATGGTGTGCGACCACCCACAGTGACCGTGTCCACAAGACCTGCCTACCCAGGCAGCCACAGCCATGTGGACCACTGCACACACCCACTGCCCATGTCCTGCACAGCACCACCGTGGCCGTACAGTGACTTGGCTATGCAATGTGAAGGCAGTGGCACAGCCATGTGCCCGGTGCACGCATGCACCACCAGACATGCAGTGCCACTGGACAGTGCTGACTGTAACAAGTTGTGTGCATGGCAGTGGTGTCAATGGATGGTGGCCATGTCCCACTGCCTGCCCTGTTACACAGCATGCAGTAGTAATCATGGATGTAAGGCACTCACCATCATCAGACTGGTTCCTGCGCCTCTGCGGACCTTCGCCCATCCCGACCTGATGGTCCTCCTGGCAGCGCCTCCTCTCCCTCGCCAGCCTGCACTCTTCTGGGCCTAAGGTGCAAACATGGAGAGAGGAACATCAGTACAATCCTGTAGCAAAGTCCCCCGGCCCCCATGTGTGTGCAATCCCGCACAGCCAGACCCACCCACCCCACACCCTGATAGCACCACCACGCCAACACCGGACGGCCCCCCCCATGTGCCGGACACATGCAACTGTGATACCCGTATGGAAGATAAAAGTGTATGGATGTTGCACCTACCTGGCCGTGACACCGTGCCTCTCCTGGCACGTACCCGCAGGCGGGCAAGCAGGTCTGGGTCCCTCTGCCTCAGGTCCCCATATCAGTGGCGGCACTGCTCTGCCATCTGCCCATACCGGTGGCCTCCTCCAGGGTGTCAGCCAACTCCTGCCATACCTGACTCCTGGCCCTGTCCAGGGGGTGCTTCCCCAAATAGTGGGCCAACATGTGGCTCCACAGTGGCAACCAGGTTTGCCAGCTCCACCTGGCTCCACTGCACAGCTCGCCTCCGCGCCATCTCTGCTGCTCAGTTAAGTCAAAATGGCGCTCTGCAGTGCAGTTCTGCCATGTGCAGATGCTGTGTGGTACAGCGCTGCCATTCTCTATCACGCTATGACCGAACAGTGCGATAGTGGTGCACCCATGCCTGACGCATGGCGCCTAGGGGCAAAGGTCGGGCACAGGGCCAAGGGTCTCTGGCGCACGGACAGCCACATCATGATTGGAACCCAATGTGTGTAGTGTAATTGGGTGCCTGTGTGCCACCTCCTGTAGCAGCCTACTGTGCTGTTGCCCCAGTGCGCCTACGACGCCCCAGTGCCACAGTGCCATATAGGTGAACAGTGCTGTAGCACCACTGGCACAATGGTGTCTGTGCCCTGCATTGCCTCCCGTGCACAGCACGTCAGCAGCACGGCAGGCGCCTACGTCATCAACCCAGGCATGCGCAGTTAGATATGTACTGCACATGTCACAGAACTACGCCCTTGGCTCAGCACGTTCAACACAATTGCGCAAAGCGCAACAGCGTGATATTCAGCCGGCATATGCAAATCAGCTAATCAGCCATTCAATGGCACAGTCACTGCATTTGCATCCACTTAAAGATGCGCCTCGCCTCATTTGCATGGGTTGCGCTATAAAAGTGTGACATTGAGCTGCACTGGCCATAGTCGGTTACTGCAGTCTATTGATGAGTTGCATGCTGTTTGGGAGTGTGGACTGTGGATTTTGGGACATGCATGGGACTGCACAGTCACAGGTAACACCTGTCATTCTCACAGGCTGAATCATGACCGAGCATGTTGTGGAGGATGAGGAACAGAGTCTTGGGAGGAGAAGGAGGCCAAATTTCATGAAGGCTGAGACGGATGCCCTGTTCGAGGCCTACCTAGACCAGGAGCCGCTTCTCAGTGGATGCCAGGGAAATCCACAGGCCAGTGCTGCTGCATGGGAGGAGGTGGCGTGTGCTGTAAACCTGCATGGCAGCCACCAGCGCTCCGTGCAGGAGTGCAAGAAGAAGATGGGCACAGACAGGTGGAGGATGAAGGAGAAGGTGGCTGCCATCAGGGCAGCATGGTCTGCGACAGGTGGGGGACAGCCGGAGGTGCTACGCCTGACCCCACAGGAGGAGAGAGTTGCTGGCAGCATGCAGCGTTGCACCATTGAGGATGTTCCGGGTGGTGTATTCCAGATGGGTGGTAGCCCGTCACTGCATGGTAGGTCATAGTCTGTCTATTGAGGGGGAGCAGGGTAGGTCACATGCAGTAACGCGACTTTGTTTTCCCTTACAGCTCCTGAGCATCTGCATGGGTCAGCGGTGGTGGGCTTCTCCACTGAGGCCAGTCAGATGGAGATGGAGGAGGGCCCATCCACCTCCACAGGAATACATGGCTCAGGGCGACAGTGGGCCCGCCTGGACGTCCAGACTGATGTTGGTGGAGCAGGTGCAGAGGAGGCCCTGCCTGTGTCCCAGCATGCCAGCATCCATGGATGCCACCATGCTGAGACTTGGGCTGGTGCCGGATCCGTCACCGATGATGATGTCGCTAACGTCATGGGCAGTGACACGTGTGTGCCACAGGATGGCCACACAGCAGGTTACATCGCAGCCATGGCTGTGGGTGGTGTCACCGTGGAGGCCTGCGTGTCATCACAGTCCCAGCCTGTGCCTGTCAGCACTGGTGGGGCAGCACTGGTGTGTATACAGGACAGTGGGACTGTTGCGGCCACTGCAGTGGCACCATTGAGCCCTGCGGAGTGGCAGCCAGAGGGGCAGCATCAGCAGTCGGCCAGTGGGCTTGGGGGTACAATGTCAGGGGCCGGCATCAGTGCACCACCTGTGGACATGCCCAGGCCTGGCCCTGGTGTGCAGCGCCCACCCTCAAGGGGTGATGAGCATTAGGGCCGCGAACACCATTGAGGGACAGCATGCTGATCAGGCAGATGACCTCTTGGATGAGCACACCCGCATACTGCAAGCATCAGTCAATTAGCAGATGTGGCTTGTGACGGTGGTGGATGCACTGAGTGCGGCTCTGCACCAGGAAGAGGAGTGTCGCAGCAGAGAAACCACTCTGCTCCTGGCAGGGATGGACCAGATGCGGGAGGATGTGACTGCTGCCATTGACAGGCTGACACAGACAATCACAGCTGCCATGGCCACGGGGGCACACAGTTATTTGCCCATGCATCGCAGACACCGTGCAGTGCAATGTCCATCCCCCATTCCCAGCATCATACGACACCATCCTTGTCGACACCGGGTTCAGCTATGGGCATCCCGAGCATGCCTGGCGCAGGCATGTTCGGTGTGCTGCAGACCCCTGCGCGAGCACAGTCAGGTTCACGCAGTGGAACCCCTGGGGGACCATCGATGCCACCCCATGAGGCCAGTGGTAGGCCTGTCACTGCTGGCGGGTCTTGGTGGGGCCGCCCATGCATCTGTGGTGGCCAGGGCACTGTGGTGCGTGACTGACCTGTCTCCCAGCACGGCTACTGTCTGATGCTGCCCTGTGTGCATTGTGTCATTCAGCGGGCAATGCACGGGTGGGTACCTGGCCCTGCACGCACACACACACACACACACACACACACACACACACACACACACACACACAAAGTCCATCTGCACACCCTCCCAGCTGCTGTCCGCAGTTGTGTGAGCATGATAATAATAATAATAATTTTATTTATATAGTGCCGTTCAGTGTGTCAAGGCGCTGGACAATTTAAAATCATAAATTCAGATTCCAAATACAAAACTTCAAAACGTATATAAAAATACACCAAAATAGCATAATAAATTATGATAAAATTCCAATCATACTAAAATTAACTTAGTTATCCGAGAAGGCCATTTTCCATAAATGTGATTTCAAGTCTTTCTTGAATATCTCCACGGAGGTGCACTCCCGTAACCGGCGTGGTAGAGAATTCCAAAGAGTGGGTGCAGCATGAGAAAATGCTCTGCTGCCTGAAGATTTTAAACTCACTCTTGGAATCTCCAACAACCCCATGTTGGCCGAGTGGAGTGATCGGCCAGGGCAGTAAGGCACCAGAAGGTCTTTCAGATAGGATGGACCCTGATCGTGAAGGGCTTTGAAAGTCAATAAGATGACTTTAAAGGTGATCCGCCACCGTATAGGAAGCCAGTGCAGTTCACGCAGCACTGGGGTAATATGACAGGACCTACTTGTCCCATTCAAAACCCGGGCTGCAGAGTTCTGCACCAGCTGTAGGTGATGGATTTCTACCCCAGAAAGCCCAAAGTAAAGGGCATTGTAGTAGTTTAAGCGTGAGGACACAAAGGCGTGGACCAACGTTGGCAAAGAGTCAGACGGAACAAGGTGCCTAACCTTGGCAATATTCCTAAGATGGTAAAAGGAAGTCCTGACGATGGCCGACACCTGAGATTGAAGAGTCAGCCTGTCATCTAGGATAACCCCAAGGCTACACACCCGTTCAGAGGTTGGAAGTGACACGCCACCAAGAAAAATTCCAGAAGGCGTGCCAATATGCGACCTCTCAATCTGACCACCCAGGTCCACCACCAGAACCTCTGTCTTCTGTGAGTTCAACTTTAGCCAACTAGAATCCATCCAGTCTTGGATTTCCCCCAGACAGTTGTTAAACACCTTGAGAGCTCCATCCCGGTCGGGTGCAAAAGACAGGTATAGCTGGGTATCATCTGCATAGCAGTGAAACCTCAGCCCATACTGTCTTATAATGTTTCCGAGGGGCAACATATGCACTGCAACTAACATGGGTGACAGCACAGAACCCTGAGGCACTCCACACAGTAAAGAGATTGGGCCAGAGGAGAAGATCCCAGACACAACTCTTTGTGATCTCCCAGTGAGGAATGAAGTGAACCATTGAAGAATGGTTCCCAACATTCCACAGATTTGCCTCAGGCGTGCTAACAACACCATGTGATCCACAGTGTCAAAAGCTGATGAGAGATCAAGGAGAACCAGAATGGAACGTCTCTTCTGATCCCTCGCCCTCAGAAGATCATTAAGCACCCGAACCAGCGCAGTCTCGGTGCTATGTCTTTTACGGAAACCAGACTGGAAGGATTTGGAGATACTATGGATGGTTAAATGATCATCCAATTGGGCAGCCACAACCTTCTCAATAACCTTACCAATAAAGGGAAGGTTAGAGATAGGTCTGTAGTTTGAGAAACAGTCTGGGTCCAAGGAAGCTTTCTTCAGGAGAGGTGTCACCACCGCCTCTTTCAGGGAGCTAGGAAACTCACCTGACTCCAAGGAGCACCAGACTATTTGCACCAGGACTGGACCAATGATATCAGAACAACCCAAAATTAGGAAAGTCGGTCCAGGGTCCAAACCACAGCTTGTGAGGTGCACACTATGGATGATCCTCATAATATCCATGAACTCAGGTCAACAAAAGGAACTCCAAGAGAATTGAGGCACTGTGTTCTCGCACGGTCCTACAACATCACCCTTAGAAGTTGCCAGACACAAGTCCGCCCTGATGTCAGCCACTTTAGTTGCAAAGTATCGAGTGAGCTCGTCGCATTCTATTTGTGAAAAGGCTTTTCGAACTTGCAGACAGGTTGGGTTGCACAGTCTGTCTACAGTTTGAAACAGCTGAGCCGGTCGATTCTGAGCAACTGCAATCTCCCTGGACAGGAATTCTGCCTTCTTATGGGTGATTGCAGATTGATAGTTAGCATAATGTTCTATCAATCTAAAGCAGTCGGCTTCAAGGGTGGACTTGCGCCAACAACGCTCTAACCTTCGCCCCTGTCTCCGCATCTCCCTCAGAGTCCCATCAAACCAAGGGGACCTGGGGTGAAGGGATAGGGGGCACTCACGAACGGGGGCAATAAAATCCAGGGCAACCGTGATGGCCTCATTATAGGCCAACACCAGTGCCTCTAGATTACCGCTCACCAACGTGGGGGATGATAGGTCAAGGACCGCCGCCAGGCCTTGTGAAGTAACATTCCGTAATGGGCAGTACCTGACCATCTCCACAGGGGATGGCCTTCTAAGGAGGGTGCAAAAATTGAACCTCACGGTGTAGTGGTCAGACCAGGTGACTGGTTCCACCCCCACATCGGATGCATCAATCCCTAGAAGGAAGACTAAGTCCAGAGAGTGTCCAGATTTATGCGTAGCAGTGGAAACTACCTGTGTAAGGCCCAAAGAAGACATTAATTGGAGGAAGTAGTTACCAAATTGTGAGAGTTCGTTGCCGACCCAGGTGTTAAAGTCACCCAGCACCATCAATCTTGGCGACTCAAATGACATGTCGACGAGGAAGTCTGCTACTTCCTGTAAGAAACGTTTCCCATCTCCGGGTGGACGGTAGATGAGAATGATTCGAACAGCTACACCTGCTACGACTGTACACTCGAAGGACTCAGCCTCACCTACTACTACTACATTCGTGAGGCCCAATTCAGTCTTAAAACAGACTGCAACCCCCCCCTCCTCTGCGGTCCAATCTCGGGCGGTGTATCACCGAGTACCCGGCCGGAATCATGGCCTCCACTATAGGGCCTGAATTTTCATCCAGCCAGGTCTCAGTGATGCAAGCCAGGTCAGCCGAACCAACAAGATCGGCAGTAATGGCGGTCTTGTTCCTAACAGACCTGGCATTGCATAAAACCGCCCGAGTTGGACAAACCTCGGAGGTTGTTGGGCCTATCTGCCTGCTGAAATCAGTAGTGCCCTTGGGTATGGATACCAGACATGGTAAACCCCAATCCGGATTCTATTTCACCCCAGGGCGCCTTCTGGAGTTAATAACCCTGATACAATGGCCCCGCTCGTTCATCCTCCCCTGTTCGCATACCATCGCCCCCTTCACTCTCCCACGAACAATCCCTAGTGCTCTACAGCACTGGTAGGTATCAAATTGTAGGGGAGGAGTATAAAAGGGGCGGAGGGCGTGGAGAGAGGAGGATGAGTAGAGCACCACCGTGGGGAATAAAGGCCAGCACATGTCACTACTTAACTAAATAATAAACACCAAAACACAAAAACACAATCTTTATAAAATAGAAATTATCAAATAATCCCTAAACATATACAATATAGTTAAACAAAAACAAAACAAAACCCAACCTCACAAAAGTTTTCAGACTGAACTAAACTAACAATCCACTAAAAATAATGAAATAAAAATAAATATAAAATTAAAAATTAAAATACAAATTTAATGATGATGCCTGCATTGCGCTGTACACCAATGTGCAATGGTGCCCAGTGTCTGACACACGCACAATGACAGGCAGTGGGCGTGGTGGTCTGTGGACATGTGTGTGGCTAGGTGGCATTCTGGGTCGGCATGCCTCCTACCCTTTGTACATGTCTGGTGAGTTGTGTGTGTGTGTGTGTGTGTGTGTGTGTGTGTGTGTGTGTCTGACTGCGCATGTTAGACCTCACCCATCCCTGGCGGTGTGTATGGTTCCATGTCTGGCCACTTCCCTTGACGGCATGCACCCCTGGTGTGTGTTCATGCATGTTTGTGGTTTATGCCTTTGCCACTGGTGGTTGCACATGGCCCCATGAATTACCTGGGTTGGCTGAAGTGCTCCTCCGTGATGGTGTCCTGGTGCAGCTGTACCAGCCAGAGCAGTCGGGGGTGTCCCGTCGCCCAAGGGGGGGCTGCCCATCACCATTGTCACCGGCGTCCTCATCGTCCCCATCGCTATCCCCCTCTTTGACCTGTACGGCTATCCCACATTCGTTGGCCATGTTGTGCAGGATGCAACAGGCTAGGAATAGCCCACAGGCCTTTGAGGGGCTGTACTGTAGGGCACCACCGGAGGTGTCCAGGCAATGGAAATGTGCTTTCAGCATATCGAACACCCGCTCGATGACATTATGTGTGGTGGTATGTGCCTCATTGTAGCGTTGCTGCGATGGGGTCGCAGGCAGCCGGTATGGTGTGAGCATCCAGGGACGGAGTGAGTATCCACTGTCACCTGTGTGTAGAGGGTGGAGGTTAGTTTGGTGATCAGCATCGCCCTGCCCCAGGCCATGTAGGCCACTACCCATGTCACCTCTGACCATACCCCTCCCAAGCCCTAAGTTTGTCTGTGTGGTTTGCATACTCACCCACTAAGTGGCCAGTGGGGATGTCCCCACTCTCAAATCTGTGGCACAGTGCTGACTGGTGCCAGATGAAGGCATCGTGTGCTCCCCCAGGGTGCATGGCACAGACATTGATTATGCGCCCCCTGGCATTGCACACCACCTGGCAGTTGATGCTAGCATAGCCTCTTGTGATTATTATATGCGGCCCCTTGGGGCCAGGTGGTGTGTGTGGATGGCCACATGGGGTGCAGTCTATTGTCCTAGCACGCCCAGGCATATGTGCTACCCTGTGGAACTCCTGTATGTTTGCTGTGCACTCCACCGGTGTGCTGGGGAAATGGATGTACTCCGCAGCATATGGCAGCAGTGCGCTGAGGAATTGGGTGAGGTGGCATGACACGGCTGACTGGGTTATGCCTGTGGTGTCCCCTGTTGGTCTCTGGAAGGTACTCGTGGCGAGAAAGCACATGCAAGCTGTCACTTTAGTCTCCACTGACAGAGCATGGCTCTGTCGTGTGGGTGCCTGCATCACATCACTGCACAGCTCACATAGCCGCCTCAGAACTGCCCGATTCTAACGGTACCAGCCCATGATCTCAGTATCACTGTACAGCTCGAAGCTGGTGCGGGCTCAGTACTGCCTGTTGGGGGCATACCACCGATGGGCCCTTCCATGGCCGTGCCCCCCTGCTGCCCACCTTCTCACCCCCTCATTACTGCCTCCATCTGGATGGTGGCGCTGGCCATGTCCCTGGCTTGTGTTCACTCCCCCCGGCAGCTGTTTCTGTGTTCCCCCTGCTGTCCTGGCTGCTACTTCCCCTGCACTGGGAACACCTAACTGTGGTGGCCTCAGTGCTGTGTGGCACTTCCCCCTTCTGTACTGTGGCTGTGGTTCCCCACACCTTCCCTGTGCCTGTGGGTTCCAGGTGCCCTTTCTCTGTCCTGCCCTGTGTGTGTGTGTGTTGCCTGTGTGGCTGGCTATAGTTCAGCAACATGTGCCTTCCCTGTAGCGTTCTTGCACCTCTCCCTTGTTCCTTTTTATTTTGGCTCATTTCCACTATCGCGCAACTTCCGCTTGCTCCCCTATTGCGCATGGTGCATGTTGTTGAATATTGCACTGCGCCATTTATGCATGGTTCCTCCCCTTCAGTTGCACATACATTCATTATCATTTGCTATTGCTCAGCGTGATTTGGGGGCATTAAATTGCCTCCGCTGAATATCGCAGAATGGCGCATTTTCGGACTTGCGCTGGTGCAACCCTACTGGGCATGGCACAACCCTTTTGAATATCTGGGCCATTGTGTTTATCATTGTTGGATTTAGTATGCAATGGCACTATGTCATAAAATACTTCAATGTATATACTTTATGTGTATAAAACCTGTAAATATTGAAAATACCATGGCACTAGGTATTTTTGATAAAAGTAAAAAGTATTAGTTGACTGTATTATAAAAATTAAGTAAGTTGAGCTATTTAAAATGCATGTAAATTGCTGTTAACTGAACAAGTCTGAAATGTCATGGTGATTTGCACATATCCCATGACGCTTTGCATTATGGAAGTATGTATGATGTTATATTTCTTTGAAACTTGATTTGTTGCCAATGCCCTTTGGGGTAACCCTTTTTTCAGTGTTTCTGCACTGAGGTTCTCTGTTTTTAGCTTTTTTTTTTGTGCGCCCCCACTACCCAAGCAAGGATGAAGGGTTTTCACTGAAAAGTGGTTAGATCAGAGACCAGTGTCAGTAGGTGCTGGCTAAGTGCAGAGAAAGGACATACATAGTCTATTGCTGCAAACTGATGTACTGAAGAAAAAATATGGCATTGCAGAAGCTTATTTCCTGTATTTTGAATAAGCATCACACAGAGATTGTATGTCGAACCTGAAGTTTGGTGTCTGGTCCATCTGTTATCCCACAACCCCTCCACACCCACCACATTTCAAGATTGCGCAACCTGGCCCATGTTGGGATTGCAAGTCCCCCCCAGCATTTTGGAATTGTACACCATCTTGATATTCCATAACTTTGTCTAGCACTGCATTCCAAACTTACCTACTACAGTAGTCTACAGTACCATGCATCCTGATATTCGAGAAACACATGCACTGCACCCAACCTTGGTCTAATTATTTTTTATAGATCATTACTACACTACAGTTTCTTAAACTTTGGAGAAATAAGTCATATAAGGCTGCTGACACAGAGGACTAGGCTGTGATTTCTGGTTATGACATAATCAGTATCTCTTCACCATAACTGGCTTTTATGAATGGGGAGTGAAATCAGGGTTACAAAATCGCTAGTTACTTTTCAACACAGTAACTTAGAGATCTAATTTTTGGTATGAGGCTTATTGGGGAATGTTCTAATTCTAATTCTGCAATGTAGCTATGGCTGAACTGGGATTCTGTAATTCCACGGCTGTGCGGTTTACTGCAAAACTTTCATCATGCCGCAGAATTTGTTTTCTTGGTGATTTTTCATTACAATGTGAAGTTTTTTTTCATAGTTCTTGGCTCCCATCCCCTCCTGTTTACACCTGAAGTTCCTCCTCTGTGCTCAGCATGTGATGTTAACAATGACATCTCTTCATTGTTTAGCTAATGATAGGACTGCATTCTGCCACAGAAATGAATAATTCTTGCCACAGAAATAAGCAAATGCTACTGCAGGCGCATAGGTGTGCTGCCACAGAGATCAGTACAGAAGTGCCATACAGAACTAAGGGCCTTGCTTAAAAGTAAGCCCCATGGCATTAAAAGTAATACATGCTGTATTCTATTTATTTATTGAAAATTTCAGAGAATACCTTTGAGCACAAGTGCTGTTTTACAAAGGTGCCACATCAATAACTCATTCTGTCGCTTTGCTCTCAATGCTCCCTCTCACTCACATCACTGTGATCTCTAGCATGCCCTGTCCTTTCCACCACTTACAAATATGCGCCTCTGTCACTGTGCCAAACTGACCTCAAAATTAACTTGTTGAACTTCCTTCTTTTACCTCAATTCATCCCTCCTCCCTACTCCCCTGCCCCCTCATTCTCTAAGATCGTTTGACACCTGCACCTTGGTGATCCTCCACCACTCCTCCCGCATTGGCCAGACTGGTTTTTCTCACCGACTCCCCAAAATCTGGAACTCCCTCCCTCCACAAATATGGCACTCCTACTCTTCCTACTCTCTCAGACTTGCCTTACATAACTAGCTCTCCTCTAGCTGCTCCTGTTACAATCCTCCTTAACTTCCTGCTCCTTGCTTCTTCCTCTACCCAGTACCTGCTACTCACACACACCCTCCCCCTTTCTCCCTCTCTATCTCACTCTCTCTCTCTCTCTCTCTCCCCTCTCTCCCACTCTCACTTGCTGTCTCTCGGTCTCTCTCTCGCTGTCTCTCTCTCTTCATTTCCTAGCCTGTTCCATGCCCCCTTGCAGGGTTCTCAACATCCTGAAGGGGGAAACAGGGCTCTCAACATCCTTAAGGGTGAAACAGGTTTTGGCCTTTCTTTTCCCTCCTTCCTATATCTTCCTTCCCACTGGCTCTCACAAACGCAAATTCAGCACTTAATTCTCCCCCACACATTTCCCCCACTCTCTCCTCCTCTCCCCTCTCTCCCTGTCTATCTCTCCCTATTTCTCTCTCCCCTCTATCCCTCTCTCTCTTGCTTTCTCTCTTTATTAACAAGCCTACTCCATGCTACCCTTGCAGGGTTCTCAGCATCCTGAAGAAGAATTCAGGTTTTGGCATTTCTTTTCCTCCCTTCCTAAATTTTCCATCTCACTGGCTCTCACAAACACAATCTCAGCACTTATTTTCCCCTCCACTCTCCCCACTGCCTCGCACTTACTCTGTCTTTGCCTTGATACTGGCTTGCTTTTGTTACTCTCTGTTCTCTGTTATATGGCTGATTTACTGTCATTATATGTGGAGGTGGAAGACTAGGTTTGCTGGTAAAGGCACCTAGCTTCAGCTGAGCTCTTTTCTTCTAGGTTTGCTTGTAAGGACAGAACTAGGAACAACATTATCAGAGCAAGGAAAAAGATTAAGGTTTCTTTTGGCTAGGCAGATATACTGTGTGGTACAATTTTCTTTTGTGTTTACAGGTGTTGTTGCTGTTTGTTACTTACATTTTACTGCTTTATTGTTCTCTGATCCAAATTGCTGTTGCAGTGTATACTTTCTGCTGCATTGTTACAGGGTGTGCCTACAGGTTTGTTACTGTTTTGTGCTTACAGATTACTGCTGTAATCTTCTCTGATTCAAATTTTTTTGCAAAGTATATCTTCTGTTAAAGTGTTCAGCAGGTTGTGCTTACAGGTTTTGTTACTTTTTTACTGATTTTTTTCTATAGCAAAGTGTTTTTTGCAGGGTACATTTTCTGTGAAATTTTGACAGGTAGTACTTACAGGTTTTGTTACTTTTTATCTGTCATTAGGCTAAGCAAAATTACTGTTTGCTACTATTTTATTTTTTGATGACAGGTTTTTGTTTTGAGCTCAAAGGTGTTGCAGTCTCCTTCTCACATTGAAGGAGCTAATTTCTTCCCTCCCACAGCTCTTCCAGTGGATTAGGAGTGTAACTGGAGCTGACAAAGTCTTAGTAACTTCCAACAGAGGGAAGCGTTAAGAGGTCAGGCTAGTTGGTGTTTTTGAGGTGGAAGACTAGGTTTGCTGGCAAAGGCACCTAGCTTCACCTGAGCTCTTTTCTTCTAGGTTTTCTTGCAAGTACAGAGCAAGGAACAACATTATCAGAGCAAAGAAAACGATTAAGGTTTCTTTTGTCTATGCAGATTTAGGGCGTGTTCCAATTTTTTGTGCTTACAGGTGTTGTTACTGTTTTTTACTTACAGTTTCCTGCTTTATTGTTCTCTGATTCAAATTGCTGTTGCAGGGTATACTTTCTACTGCATTGTTACTAGGTGTGCCTACAGGTTTGTTACTGTTTTGTTCTTAAATATTACTGCTGTAATCTTCTCTGATTCTAATTGTTTTTTGCAAGGTATATCTTCTGTTAAAGTGTTCTGCAGGTTGTACTTACAGGTATTGTTACTGTTTTACTGTTTTATTTTTCTCTGTAGCAAAGTGTTTTTTGCTGGGTATATCTTCTGTACAATTGTTACAGGTGGTGCTTACAGGTTTTTCAGTTTTATCTATCAATAGGCTAAGCTTTCAGGGCTAATTACAGGAGCACATATGAGATACAGATTTAGGGATAGTGACTGCATTTGTTGTTGGTTGATTGTTTCTGCTCTTACCTCCTTGTTTCTTTCATCTGTGGTTCTTCTTTTTCGGTAGGGGAAGGGCCCAACCACTCACCCCATCCCCAACCACCCCATGCTATACTCATTTTATAGAGTAGCACAGTTGTGACATTTCCTGTAGCAAAGCAGGAAGGGGAGGATCAGAGGGGTATCCACACAGTGACCTCACTTACAGGGGCACAATTAATTTAACTCATTATATAAAGTTATACAAAAACAAATAAACAAAAAATATAAAAAAAAAATCAAACTTTTGCTTTCATTTTCCTTCTGATTACTCGGACCAGGTTATAAACTCAGCTGGAATGGATATTATTAACTGCAGGTACTGCAGGTTACTTTTCAAAAGGGCAGTTATACAGGATTTAGGATGCTGTCCTACATGCTAGACCATCAGAGATCTAAGGGCTCAGCTCTAGGCAACATGGGCAGAGATTCCATGCCACAAATTGCATATTTAGGAGGAAATATATTACAAGAACTGCCCGCCATTTCCCCAACATCCAACTGAAGCACCTCGACTGCAGAAGGTAGTTGGTCCAGGAGGGTGACAGGTGGTTAGAAGGGGCAAATCGGGTGCCCCATCACTCAGTACTCACCAACATATCACCTCAACAGACCATATAAAAACTGCAAACAGGTATCTGTCTCCATCTCCAAAATCAAACAAAGGGGCGGAGGACACTTCAGAGCATGACACAGCAGCACAGGAGCTAGCACTACAAAACTCACCCAAAACAGGGACCAAAAAAAGCAAAAAAGAAATTCAAAACACTTCTGATCATAGGAGACTATATGATTTGATGAGTTGATACCTATCTCCGG
Organism: Neoceratodus forsteri; assembly: GCA_016271365.2. Lineage (NCBI taxonomy): Eukaryota > Metazoa > Chordata > Ceratodontiformes > Ceratodontidae > Neoceratodus > Neoceratodus forsteri. The sequence continues at coordinate 786,886,654 of CM028133.1, forward strand.
ACAAGGGTAATGGTCAGATGTCTCCCAGGTACATTAGCATGGAGAGTCACTGACCACATTGGTAAAATCATGCAGGAAGCAGGAGAAAATATTGATGTCCTGGTACATATAGGGGCTAATGATCTTAACAGCTGGTCAGTTGTGGAGACCAAGAAACACCTGACCAGGCTGGGAGACAAACTGTTATCCATTTCATCTGGCATCTCCTCTGAGATACTGCTGGTCTGGGAGAGGGGGACAGATGGACAGAAGGTCAGCGAAGGGGAGATAGGGGAGCTAAACATGTGGCTCAAGGGCTGGTGCTAGGAAAAATGACACAAATTTGTAGGTAACTGGCAACAGTTTGGGGAGCTAAAGTTCTTTAAATTTGATGGACTGCATCTGACTAAGGAGAGTGTCAATGCATTGGGGCAGATGTTTGATGTCTTTGCAGAATATTGAAACTAGCAAATGGGGAGAGGGGCGCAGCACCTGATACATCGAATGGGAAGAACACCCCTTCCCCTCCTCAGCTAGTGATCAAACAGGAGAGCAGCATGTTTGTAGCTCATTTACTTCGCCAGGTGAAGAGAAAGGTCTGGCTCCCCATATGATGCACAGGGGAAAAGCTGGACCTCGCCCCACAACTAATGCACTGAAATCTGGCCAAATGGAATATCATGTACATAAATGCCCACAATCTGGGAAACAAGATCCCAGACCTGGAGGCAACAATGACAGAGGCTAAACTGGACATAGTAGCCATTAACAAGACATGGGTCACCAGTAACCACACTTGGGAGACTTCAGTACCCAGCTGTGTACTGTTCAGAAGAGACCAAGGCACAAAAAGGGGGTATTGACCCTTAATGTCAATGAAAATATAAAAGCTACAGAAATTCAGAATACACATAAGGAGCCAGAAGAAGTGTGGGTCACCCTGGAAACAGGAAATGGGACAGCCATATGAACTGGGGTTGTCTACAGGCCTCCAGACCAGGTAGGAGTACATAGACATTACTGTAGAAGATATACAAAACATGACAGCTAAAGGGGAGGTTCTGATAATGGGAAATTTCAACATGCCAGATACAGATTGATCAATACCAGCAGGAACATCCACCAGAACTAGACACATAGTGGATTCCCTGCAGGGGGAAGGCCTCAGACAATTGGTACAACAACCCACAAGAGACAGAGCTATCCTGGATCTAGTACTGACTAACGGGGAAAGGATCACAGATCTCCAGGTAGAAGGTCACCTGGGGGCCAGTGACCATCATGTGGTATATTTCAATTTGGCCACTAGAACTAAATCATCCCATTCCAAGGCACAAATATGGGACTTCAGAGGAGCTGACTTTGATAAGATGGACAACAGAGTTAAGCTAGCCCTGGCAAGAAGAAATACAGGTGAGGGGGTACAGGCAAAGTGGGCAAGCATTAAGGATGCAATACTTGAAGTAACATCCCATTGTGTTAGGGAGAAAAGCAAGAACAAAAGGAGGAAACCACTTTGGTTCTCACAAACAGTAGCAGAAAATATCAGAGCCAAAAGGTTGGCCTTCAGAAAATATATAAGGGAACACAGTGGGATGAAAATAGGGAGGCATAACAAACTTCCCTAAGAGAAGCAGGGAAGGCAGTAAGACAGGCAAAGGCCCAAACTGAAGAAATACTAGCATGAACAGTAAAATAAGGGGACAAGACTTTCTATAGATACATTAGTGAAAGGAGAAAGTCCAGAGGGGGTATTGCTAAGATCAAAGGGGATAAGGGGGAGTGTGTGGAGGAGGACCAAGGAAAAACATCTATCCTAAATAGATGCTTCTGCTCAGTATTTACTGAGGAGAAGGTAGGGCAGGGCCCACAGCTCAGCACTATGGACACAGGGGGAAGGGAGGTGTGCACAAGTCCCTTCACAAAAGAAAGGGTCCTACAAGAGCTCACTAAGCTCAGGGTGGACAAGGCAATAGGACCTGATGGCATACATCCCAGGGTACTAAAGGAGCTAAGGATTAACTAGGAGAGCCATTAGCAGAGCTATTTAATGAGTCTCTGAGCACAGGAGAGGTCCCAGAAGACTGGAGAAGGGCTCATGAGATCCCACTCCACAAGAGTGGCAGCAGGAAGGAGGCAGGGAACTACAGACCAGTCAGTCTTATCTCAGTAGTGGGCAAGATTATGGAGGCATTCCTTAAGGAAAGGATAGTGCAACACCTGGAATCCATAGGAGCACAGGATCCAAGACAGCATGGGTTTACAAAAGGAAGATCCTGTCAAACTAATCTCATAAATTTCTTTGACTGGGTAACCAGAGTGGTGGACCAAGGGGGTGCAGTTGATGTCACCTGCCTTGACTTCAGCAAAGCTTTCAATACTATTCCACATAGAAGATTGATTAATAAGCTGGGTAGGCTCAGGGTGGTCAGAAGTTGGTCAACTGAGTGGCAAACTGGTTGGCACGCAGAAAACAGAGAGTGGTGGTAAACGGTATATAGTTAGAAGAGATGCAAGTCACAAGTGGGGTACCTCAAGGATCAGTCCTGGGGCCAGACCTCTTCAATATCTTCATCAGTGACATTACAGATGGACTGGAGGGTAAGGTTTGCCTGTTTGCAGACGATACCAGGATCTCCAACAGAGTAGATGATCCAGATGGGGTGGGCATAATGAGAAGAGATCTGAAAAAACTGGCAAAATGGTCTGAAGAGTGACAACTGGGATTTAACGCAAAGAAGTGCAAGATCATGCACATAGGGAAGAGAAACCCTGAAGCTACTTATAGGTTGGGAGGGGAATTGCTGGCAATCACAAGGGAAGAAAGAGACTTGGGCATCATCATCACAGATGACCTGAAATCATTCAAGCAGACCACTAAAGCAATAGGTAAGGCTACAGGGATGTTGGATGTATTAGTAGGGGTATCACAAGTCATAAAAGGGAAGTAATAATCCCTCTTTACAAGACACTGGTTAGGTCCCATCTGGAGTACTGCGTACGGTACTGGAGGCTGCACCTGCACTAGGGCATTAACAAAATGGAGGTAGTCTAGAGAAGGGCAACCAAAATGGTGCAGGGACTGCATCAGAAAACATATGAGGACAGATTAACGGAGCTCAATATGTATACCCTGGAGCATAGGAGGGAGAGAGGTGATATGATCGAAACATTCAAACATCTTAAGGGCATTAACAAGATGAAAGAGTCTAACATGTTTCAATATAAGAAAAATAACAGGACAAGAGAACACAGCATGAGATTAGAGGGAGGCCGATTAAGAGGTAATATAAGGAAGCTATTTTTCACAGAAAGGGTGGTGGATGCATGGAACGGCTTTCTTCAAGAAGTGGCAGATTTGAATACAGTGCAAGGCTTCAAGACAGGCATGGGATAAGCATAAGAGACCAATACAGATGAGTATGAATAGATAGGCCATTGACAGGGTAAAGGCCTATGGCACATTCATAAGGTAGAAAAAATGGGCAGACTGGATGGGCCTTGCTGTTCTTATCTGTCGTCAACTTCTATGTTTCTATGTCTTTATTCCAGTCCAATTGTTCCTAACTGCCTTACATTATTTTTATGTATAACTGTGTAAATAGGTTATTTGCTCCCCCCTGTTACCTCTCCTATCACACTTCAAATGCTAGCTAGGTATGTACATGCTTACCTGATGTACCCTCTATGTAACTATTACTGTATGTAACTTTTGCTTCCCTGCTTATTTGTACAAGTCTGTTTAAATCCTTTATACCCCCCCCCCCCAGGTTGCACTGTGAGACGAGTAACTTGTTCAGTGTGCCTTCCTGGTGAAACATTTCAATAAATAAATACCTAATAACAGAGATTACAAAGCAACATAACATATACAATGAGTGAGTCCAGTAGAATGAAATCAAACAAATACAAATACAGTTGCACAAGAACAAGTAAAAAGGCTAGGTTCAATTGCATACACTTTTACAATAAGGCCGGCGGACAGAATCAGTGTAGAGTAAACACAGTAATGGTACATGACCTCAGATCCACAGTCTGATGCACTTCAAGGAGTATACGGGGGAGGGATTTTAGTTAGGATGATTAGCAGGTACAGTTGCATTGAACTGTTACCTGTCATGCTGTCTTAAACTGGCTAAACTTAGGTAGACTGAGCAAGGTATCAGTCAGCTCATTTAACCAGCCAGTGCTCCTAACTGCGAATGAACACTTGCCCAACTGAGTACAGTGGAAAGGTAGCTCAAGGGCATTCTGAGCCACACTCCTGGTGTTGTAGAGATTGATGACAGAATGGAAGCAGTGAGTTAGGGTTGGGGGGTTACGCCCAGTAGCACCTTCTTGGCAAGAGGACATGTCTGGAACATAATTCTGCTGGGTAGGGGTAACCAGTTTGTCTGTGTGTAGAGGGTACAGCTATGGGTGCACTTGTCAGTTCCAAGCACAAAGTGACAAGCCTTATTATAGATCAGGTTTATTCTGATGAGAACTGAGTTATAGGCAGTTGTGTAGACAGAGAGGCCATAGTCAGCTAGTGAGGGTACGAAGCTTGCCGCTGTTAGGCATCTAGCATCAGCAGACTGACCTAGTTATGATACAAGGCTCCTAATGTTTTGTTTACTGTGAATGACAAGTTAGGGGGTAACATTTTTTTTATTTGTGTGCTTGTGAAGAGTATTTTCTTAGTATTTTGTAATTTAGAACCGGTTTACTTTGCCAGAACACATTTTTTCAAGGGCCTCAAAATTGCCCTGGGGGACTGTGGTAAGGCTGCCAAGGTTAGGGTCCTTTTAACAGATAACAGCATCATCTACATAGAGAAGTACATTTGCAAACTGATGGGCATCAGGCAGGTGATTTATGAAAATGCCAAATGGGGGTTGGGGGCGGAGGGCAAAATGGCTGCAGTGCTGCTCCACTCCCTGTTGCGTTTGTGTATATTCTGCTGGGTGTTTGTAAGTTTTTTATTCAAAGTTTTCATTTTTTGTAATTTTAAATTTAGTGAATGAAACTCATTTTTTTTTAAATCCACATCATGTAGATAGGCACTTTTAATCTGTAAAGCTAACAGTTAAGAGCTGAGCTGAGCTTTTTGTTAAATGGTTGTGCCGGCTGGCTGGCCATAGTTTTTTGGCATCATTTTCGGGCTATGCATCTTATATGAATGAAGCAGACAAGGAATATTGAGAATATCTGGAAGGCAGTATAGCGCAGTGGTTTAAGGCTTCGAACTGCAAACCTGGAGACCTGGTTTTGAATCCCACAGCCCCCAGTTGCATACTGTGTGACCCTGAGTAAATCACTCAACTTCCTTGTGCTCCCAGGTCGCACCTGGAAACAAGCTTCGGAATAGTGTGCCTCTCCTGGTTAAACAATTTCTCCTTTCCCCTTACCTGGAAGAATAGATGATAGAATGGAAGAAAATGAAGACTATCCAGCTCCTGGATGACAAAGGTTTTCACATACCGGAAAAAGCACATTTTGTGCTGATATGCATATTCATGTTTACTGCAGGTATGCTGTGGTTGCCTGAGGAGAGGGATTATCTTCTTTGCCCCAAAGAAAGATAAAAGATAATATGCTCAGAAGAGCAATTCTCTCTTTGTGTCCCTACAGATCTCAACTGATAAGATATGATATCGGAGAATTTTATATGATGGTTTAACGCTTAACGCATAATACATTGAAAAGGGATTTTTGACCCCCTGCTGAGGTGTGTGTAGTCCTCCTATAAGCACAAACTCCTGCAAAAAGGGCAAAATGAGGAAAGAGGCTATAAAGGAAGTTAACTGGCAAGTATTCCTCCATTTCATGATACTATTGAGGAGCTGCACTATGCAAGACTTTTTTATGGTCCAGAGCTATGTTGAGCAGCTTTTTTTTTTTTTTTGCCTGATATATATGTTGGTCCCATTGATTTTGAGATCCTTGAGCTTTATAGTCGACACTTTGGATAAAACTGTTGCTGGTGTTATCCAGTGAAGGGAATACTCTGGACAGGGTCTAGAGCCTAAGCCATAGGAGTCCCTGTGAGGGAGCCAAATATTAAATTTGTGTATGGCATTGAATGTGGCATATGCACGAGGCAAAGCAGCAATATTAATTGCTGAAAGGCAGTTGGGGTTATGCTCTTGGACTACATTGCTGGCCCTCACATAAATGGTGAACTCTGAGCTGACACAACATGTGGTCTTCTTGTGATTACACCATATCAGGATACAAGGAGCATCAAACTTTACTTGTGTTCTTTTACTTAATACTGAATACTGAATAAGTCAACTCCTTTTCAAAACACTTCTTCACAGAATGTTCCGTAAGGTGCATCGTTCCTGTTCTGGTAATATATGCATTCTCACTCCCTCTGTCTCAGTGTTAAAAATATTTTTTTATTGCATTGAGAATGGACTCAATTTTGTAAGTTAAAAGTTGAAAGGACAAGATAAACTCAGAAACAGGTCTGCATTTTATAATTATTGCTAGCACTGAGATAAAATCATAGTCTATTATGGCAGCTTTTTGAACTCAATACTGATCTTTTCCACTCTAAAATAGGGTTCAGATTTTAAAATCTTCTAGAAATGATGCATGACTACTTGAAAATTAGTATGTTTGATTTGCTGTTGAGATATTATGATGTTTTTACTTATTTAGCTGTAGCCATTGTCTTGGGAAGTTTTAAGAAGCAGACTATATATAGTGCAATTTAGAGATACAGTACATGAAATATGACCTAGTTAGATTGTTTTATTAGGAAAGTTTATCTGATTTTATCATTTAAGAATGTTTTGGTACCATAACTATGGCAGTGGAATTAGATTAATTAATGTGCCTGGATTTAATTTAAACTACAGGGAAATGTAACTTATTTGATATAATGAATGTGGCTACAATGGAAATGTGATTAATATGATTATTTCCAAATTAGTAATGTAAAAGGAACAGTATCTTGCATGTAAGTGAGACTGCAATGATTTGATTGTTGTCAAATTAATTTATAAGAATGGAACTTTACAGGAACAGAATAATCAGGCTCTCATCTGCTTAACTGTTGCCTGATATGTATTACTGTACTAGGTGGTTTGTAGTACTTTAGACAACTTTATTTTTATTGCATATTGCAGAATTTATTTGTGTTTGTTGTTTTTGTTCTCATGGCCAATGACCGATCGATAAATCTAACTAATAAACCAAATAGTAGGGATCACAGAATGGAGCCCTGGGGAACACCAGTGGCTACATTCCTATCATGGAGCCATCTGTCTTAATGCAATCAATGCAATTAGTGAGATAACTCTGGAACCAGTTGTATAAGAGTTAGAGGCAAAGGGATTAATGCAAAAATGGTCTATTAGAGCCTATTTTCCCTAGAAGTAATATTGTTAGTTATAAGATCACTGAATCTGCTTACCTGAGTCAACCAAATGTAAATATAAGTGGAAGGAGTTATTCTTGAAGCAAGAACTAAGGTGAGTTCTGCAGTCTACTCAATGCACATGGGAGAACTGGTGATACCTGAGAAGACCAGGGACTATGGGACACATTCAAATCTGTCACATGTGCATCTTCAGCCTATCAGGTTAAATTTTCCAAGAGTGTACCAATTAAGATCTGTATTGTAAGTCTGTCTGTTTTTAAGATGGTGCTGAGAACCCAACAGCAAGACCTTTGTTTTCCCAGTCAGTAAGAGGCCACTTTCAATAAATAACCATTCTGAAGTGCAGTAGAGCTCTTCTGTAATTTTTCCTAAACTCAAGTAATACTGTAATTAAAACATAATTATAAAGCACAGTAGACATCATGTTAACCAATAATCTATGCACAAGCATTTGTCAATACCAAATATTTGCTTACATGTTGTGACGCTTTTTGGTGTTTGGTGGGGGTGACACAGCACTACTCAGCAGCAGAATCAGCACTGCCAGCAGGGTCCAGATATAGACCATTGCCCAAAGCAGCACAATGTTTGAAAAAAGTGCACAACTACTGCCCCTGCAGCAAGGGTCACAACTTTGCCTCGCTCCTAATACCTCTTAATACTTAAATTGCCATGACTGGGAAATAAAGATGTTCACACATAATAATGTAGTTTTCTTAGACTGTGACCTTGAATTTTCACAATGTTATGAATAAATATTGCAAAATGTCAATGTCTGTTCATAACTTTGTTGTTTGTTTGTGATTTTGATCCCAGATATTCAACATATATAGAATAGTGGATGGGTGACCATCCACAACAAGGCTGTGTTTCTATTGAGGGAGCTGATGAAATCAAAGAGACCTCAAGAGCGAAGCTTGAGAGGTCTCAATGATTTCACCAACTCCCGAGATGGAAACACAACCTTAGTTGTGAATGGACACTCATTCACTATTTTATATAGATATTTATTTTTTTATTTTATTTCATCATTCGGAAATAACCTTTGAGCAAAATGCTCTTTTTCAAAGTTCCATGTCAGGACAAGGGCCAAAACACAAAAACGTAAGTTACAGACTTTGGGTACACAAGCACAGAGGCATGAACAGAAAAGAGCAAGATAAAACAGCAAAATAATAAAGACTATTTACATTTGTGGGCTATATCATGTATAAGTGTAAACATTTTGTAATAGGTCTGACAATTCATAAGAAGGTGCACCAAACTGAGATCAGGAACATAACAGGAAGCATACCAAGTGCTATGTGCTGAAGTCTCAAAGTTAGCAAGAGGAAGAGCAGCCAGGAGACTTTGTTATTTTCATGAAAGGAAGGGAAGAAGGGGTGGGAAAAGGGGTTAGCATTAATTGGTGTTATACAGGTAGCTGTGTGAGGGAGCAAGTGCCATGGTTAGCAGGAAGAAAGAGGAGGGTCAGTGACCAGGGAGGAGCTTATAGCATTTGGAACCGAGGGAAAGGGTGGGGGGAGGAGGATTTTTAGGTAAGGTGAGTGGGGGGGGGAGGCACATGTCAGTATGTAATCTAATTGTCAGGATTTGAGTAACCCATACCAGAAATGAGATAAGAGGGTGGGAAACCCCCTGGGTGGAGGGGAAAAGGTGCCACACCATGGAAAATGTACAGACCTAAATATGGAGGGGCCTAAAAACTCTGATTACAGAGTTGGACATATGAGAACGAGGTGCCCATTGTGGTGGAGGCAATGGTACACAGATCAAGCCAGAAACCTGCACACGCAGGGACTGGAAACAGTAAGGTGTTGCTTCAATTCATCTTTAATGGAAGGGAGGCTGTTATTGCTGAGTATATGTGCAGGGATATCATTCAACCAAAGAAGAGCCCTGTAAGTGAAGGACCATTGTCCAACCGATGTTTTCATAAATGGAACAGCTATCAAGCCCCGGGCCATACCCCTGATCTGGTAGCTTGAGTGACAAGCGTGTAGTAAATCATTAATGCAGGGTGGAGCTTTACCAAGAAGAATTTTCTTGCCCAGAGGGCAAGTCTGATACTTAATCCTGTTATTTAGATTGAGCCAGTAACTTTCCTTATAGAGTTTACAGGACTGAGTTGAATTGTCAGCTCCAAGGGTTAGCCTGCAGGCCTTGTTGAGTACCGTCTTTACCCCTCTAAGCACGGAGCCTGCTGCAGCACCATATACTACTAGTCCATACTCAGTGATTGGCAGGATAGAACTAGCGACAGTTATCGGCAGGGCAGAGGGCTCGAGATAGTGTTTATGTCTATGAAGCACCCCCAGTTTGATATTCACTGCTTTTACAACCTGGTCTACATGTTGCATAAAGGAGAGGGTGTCCTCAATGGTAATCCCCAGATACTTGAATGATTGTACCTGCTTAAGGAGTTCAGACTTGTTGTTTACAGTGGACAGGACCCAATATGCCTTCTTGTGCTGACAGCTAGAGATCAACATTGACTTGGTCTTCTTATAGTTAAGAAGAAGTTTCCTCAACTTAAACCAATCCTCCAGCTGGATAAAAGTGGACTGTATCTCCTTCTGTAGCTGATCAGGTTGGTCTCTGTTACTCAGAGTCAGAATGACAGTATCATCCGCGTAGAGGATAATTTTGCTCATACGTGCTTCAGGGATGTTATTCAGAAATAAACTGAAAAGGAGTGGTCCCAAGATGGAGCCTTGAGGAACCCCAAGTCCAGTTTCCTTAGCAGTAGAGGTTGCAGAGCCTGTTTTGACACTCTGGGATCTGTGGTCCAGGTAGTCCTTGAACCAGAGGACAGCCTCTGAGGCATACCCCAGGGACAGCAGCTGCTCAAGCAGGATAGGATGGCTGATGGCATCAAAGGCCTTTGTGAGATCTATAAATATAGATCCCACAAACCTGCCACCATCTAAGGCTTTGTGAGTGTAGTTGGAAAATTCAACAAGAGCAGTAGTCCTGCTGTGGATCTTGTGAAAGCCATGCTGCTGAGGACACTGGAGGTTAAATTTCAGAAGGTATTCCATGACCTGATCTGCCACAATTCTCTCAAGTGCTTTAGAAAATGGGGAGAGAATCAAGATTGGGTGGTAGTTGGCAGTGCATGTGTGGTCCCCACTTTTCGGGACCGGTGTCACCAGAGCCAGTTTCCAAACAGATGGGAATTTTCCCAGGGAGAGCGATTTACTGAAAATTTTAGTAATGGGGGTTATTAGTTCATTAAGAGCAACATCCACCAGTTTCATATCAATATTGTCACTGCCAAGGCTGGTTTTACCCAGTACTTTAAGGACTTGTTTTCTGGCCTCCCTGATAGTGACACATTTGAGGTAAAAGTTTGGGCAGTTGGGAATGTTATGATTTATAAGCTTTGAGGGGTCAGCAGATTTGAGGTAGTCAGGGGGATGGACAGAGCTAAGGTCAGTAAAGGAAGAGTTCAAGGATTCTGCAATTGTAAGAGGATCCAGGGTTGGGGTACCATTGATATTCAGCATGGAGGGATGTTTCCTATCCTGTTTCCCAAGAAGGTCATTGATATTTTCCCAGAATCTTTTTCCATTCCCCTAGTTTTGATCCAACTGTTCCTTATAATATTTTGCTTTGACTAGCCTGGTTAGGTTTGTGCACCTGTTTCTAGCAGCCCTGTACTTCTGAAAGTCTGCAGGGTTACCTGTAACCCTAGCCCTGCACTATAGGTTATCATGTATCTTCAGCTGTTGTAGTAAACCCTGAGTGAACCACCCATTTATGTCTCCTCTAATTTTTCTTTTCCCTCAGCGGGGCAAAGATATTACAAATTTCATTGAACTTGTTTCTGAAAAATTTCATAGCCAAGTCAAGATCCTGTAGCTTGTCTATGGGTGACCTGGGAAAGGGCAGTTTTAAATGCATCTATGAGGCCTCTTTTGATAACATGACTTTGTATGGTGATAGGAGGATTTTTTTTCTTTAGATACCCACTTACATGATACTGGGTAGTGATCACTAAGGCAGTCAGGGAGTACCTCAATGCTTTTGATTCTGGAGGGACAGTTACTCAAGATCCAGTCCAGGAGTGTGCTTTTTCCGCTCTTTATGTTTAACCTAGTAGATTCATTAACCATTTGTGTCAGATAAACACCGGCTACCTGGTCTTTTAGTGGGTCAGTGTCACTGCTGAACCAGTTAATGTTGAAGTCGCCAGTGACAATGACCTCAGTGTTCTTTTTTACTTTTGAGATCACATCCATGACTAGGCCAAGTCCCTGCTTTGCCTTTCTGGGAGGCAGATAAACAGTGGCAATAGTGAGTGACCTTTTTTGTCAACATATAAGAAGATTAACCGCTAGGAGCTCATAGTCGCTAGTGATGCCAGAGATGGGCAGCATGCCCCTCTGGGTAGGTTCTCTAACATGGATAAGGCAGCCCCTGCCCCTTTCTCCTGATCTATCTAGCCTGAAGGTTCCATACCCTTGTAGGGTGATACAATTGTCTTTAATATTCGGGGTGAGCCATGTCTCGGTCAGACAGATGATTTCAGGGGAGTGAAACCGTGTCCAAGGTTGGAACTGGGTTAGTTCAGGAAGAATACTGCAGATTTTCAGAGCTGTGAATTTTAGGCCACATCCCTTCTTTCCAGCAAGGAAGCTCAAAAGGGGTGTTCCAAGGTTCAGGTACACATCACTGAAAAGTAGTAGTAGGAGGAAGAGAAGTAGGGCCCCGTGTTTAGTGCAGCAAAGTGGACCCACATTCTGCGTCAGGACCTCATACTTTCTGTGGCAGAGCAACTGCTGATTCTGTGGCCATTCTGCAGCAGATAAATTGTGGTTAAACAGCATACCTTCAAGGGGATGAAGTCTTAATTTACTTTGACTGCCTTCGTGCAACCACTCCACTACACTGAAAGTGGAACAGCAGGCCATTTAACAGAATGTAGTCTTCTTATCACAAATATTAAACTGCAATAACCCAAACCTGGTGTTCTCATGTAATAACTTTTCCCTCCCACTCAGAATTTGAAGGCTCATCTGTTTTTCTGGACACTGGTGGCTTTTGCTGTTCTCCTAGGTTATAATTGGAGGAGGACATAAACATTCTGCTAAAACTACACAGAAGGCAGCACCTGCTTGGATTTCTTCTGGTTTACATTTACAGTTAGCAGAAATAAAGAGAGACTCCAACTTGAAAGCCATTTTATTTATTTTTTCTGATTTTACTCAACAGTCTTTTAGATTATAATGTTTTTAAACTAGGAATACCCCAGCTGTCTTGCAACAAAGATGCTGAGTGCAGTGTGAAAATCTGTGTGTTGGGGGGGGATTGTCTTCCTATAATAGTGATGGAGGGTGCAACTTGCAGTGTCTGTATGATTTGTTGACTACTGATTTTCCTTTTGGGGAACACACTAAAAAATGCAAGCAATTCATTCTTATTAAGCTGGAGTTACCTTGGTTAGCATGTTCTCTTCTCCCCACAACTCAGGGGGTTGTGGTGTTCTTCAGTCAGTGACCAACATTTCATTTATGTATAGCAGCAATCAATACAACTCTCCATTTTGATGTTTTTCCTTATCTGCTCACTCCAGTTCTAGTATACCCTGTTCCCCAACTCTACTGCAGCTAGGCTACCTGACCCAACTTAATAATTGAGCTTGATGCCACCACTTAGGCTGCAGGTTCAAATCTGTCATGAAATTACTCTCACACTTGCAGGTACAGATCTGCAGCTCACAATTCAAAACTGTGATCCATGTCCATCGGTGGGGACTGAGTCTTCTTCCCAGTCTGCTGCTAGCCACATGTTTCTGCAATCAGCTCCTCCTCTGATACCTGCCACCACACCAAGATTGATTCCACCTCCATGGGCACCACTGAATCTTTTCACTTCTTGACTACTGCTCGCCTACCAGTTCTTCCTTCCAAATTCATCTTCCAGGGATTCAGCATGCACTGTGTGCAGCCTCACAATGAAAAATTAACATGGCTGAGCTAGCCATACCTACACAACAGCAAATCATAACCACTGTGGACCTAATCAAGCTCTGCTACTCTTGCGACAGTCTCCCCCCCCATAATACTGGCTAGATGGAGTTATGTAACAAGAGCCAGCATGAGACAAGATGCCATGCGGCCACTAGCATTTCAGCTTTGTAGCAGGTGGCATCAGTTTGTTGCTCCTTCTAATGAGTATGTATGCCATGCCATAGTTAACATATCAGTAGCTATGTCCTTGCCTTGTGTCATCATATAGCACAATTAGCATTTCTGTGGCCATATGGCTGGTTTTCATGATCTCTGCAGCCAGTACTGATTTCTGCGGTCAGCCCTGATTTCTGTGGCCATTGCTGCAACCGCAGAAGTGCAGAAAACACAGGGCCCTGAAGATAAGTCTTGCAGCAGAACAGAGGAGAAAGAGTACCCTGGTCCTTTTGCTCTTGAGTTTTGAGGTATTGACAAGGCTCCTGACCCTATCAGGAGAAGTCATCAGTTGGGCCAAGACCAGGATACTACTGCTGATGTGGTACAATATTTTATGGGTGGGTGAGGGTGTTAGCAGTACAGCCCAGTTTGAATGGGATATTGTTCCACATTGAAAGACACTGGATGTTAGTTCAGCTGAGCTATGCCCCATGTCCTTAGGTAATATATGGTACAGATGCTGACCAACAAGGGGAAGGAGGGCAATTAGGGTGATTAGCAAAACCATGGATATAGCCAGTGCCCAATACGTGATTGCAGTCACAAGTTTTATAGTCAGCTTGCAAAAGCTAGTATTCCATAAATCAGCAGACTAATGGCAGGTACCAGATTACAATGCTACAGTGAGACGTAAACTTGAATTCAAGATTGGTCCTTATGCCAGATTTTCAACATAGAGTTTTTATGACCCCACCTTATGATCAAGACAGGTAAAAATTGTTAAATTCCATTGGAAATGTGATTTCACAGGGGGAGGAGCCGGCTAACAAGATGGTAGGACTGTAATTTGACTGCTTCCCACAATAGGTGGCTTAATATTGATCACCCGTATAATTGACCCAACATAGGAGCTATCCAAACCACTATTGAGTTAGCCGAATACCTCACCTATCCAACAGCACCTTATTTATTTCAATCAGTCATGCCTAACGGATTCTGTCAACATCTACAATCTCCATAGCACTATGAGGCACTGGCCTGACAAAACCAGTGAGTTAAAGTTACAGCACCCAGCAAGAAGCTCCAACAGTGCCAACCTGCCTGCTGATGCCAATGGCAACCTCACAGAGAAGTAGAGTCAATTTACCTGTCACGACTTGCCATCCTGAGACGGATATGACAGACATTACACTCAAACTGGACAAAATCCTCTTGGACACTGCTGATCTTAAGCAGGTATCCCATAAAACAAACTTGGACTTGGCAGCTGAGGCATCACGGGTGGCCACCACTGAGCAAGCTGTGCTCGGCCATGAATCAACTTTACAGGTGCATTCAGTGGCTGTACAAGACCACCAGAAAAAAATCAATATCTGTTAAGCAAAGTAGATGATATGGAAAATAGGGCCAGAAGGAAAAATCTATGCATCATGAGGGTGCCAGAAGGGGCAGAGGGTAGAGACATGTACACTTTTTTAAGAGTATTCCTGCTTGACTTGATTCAAGGCAACAATTGTGGAGCTTCAGCAATTGAAAGGGCTCACAGATCCCTGGGCCCCCACTCTCAGCAAGGTGAATGTCCCCGACCCATCTTGTGTAAATTCCTTCGATACCCTGAGAGGGAATATTACTTAAAAAGGGCAAGAGAGCAGGGGGTCCTCTCTCTGGCATGGTCAACGCATACAACTTTATCAAGATTTCTCACAGGATTTCTCCAACAGAGGGCGAGCATTTGCTGGAGTTAAACAGCAGTTCTAGAAATGGAATATCCAAACCTCGCTGAGATCACCAGCAACTTTGTGAATCCAATATCAGGGGGAATACATATCTTTTGACAGCCCTGCAGCTGCAGAGAGATTCCTACATGACAACTGAAATGGACATGACACCCAGCTTATGAACACCTGTCAGCCATGAGGCAGCTCCATATCCAAGATGGAGGTGAGCCATGAGGCAGCAAAACAAATTTCAAACATCAGCTCTCAGGGTCCAAATGTAGAACCCCCATGGCAACCAGCCTCCAGAGGTCACCCAAAGAAAGAAGTCGTCTGCCACAGGGAAAACTCTTGCAAGGTGGGAACGATCCAGGAGTCATCAAAGGAGGTCTGCTTCATCCAATATCAGCAGCTGTTCACCGGGAGATAACTCGATCAAACTGGACAACAGATATGAGTCGCTGAGAGATCTCATGCCTTCGCTTCTCATCTTGCCAACTGACTCCCCCACAATGGGTAAAACATCTACTAAGACAGTAGTAGACCCAGGGGAATGGTCCTCACTACCAGGAGACTGGGTGGACTGCAAACAGGCTGTGGGGGACATGAACGAACACTCACTCAAACATCTGAAGGCCCTGCTCAATGCTTCCAACATTGATCCCTCTGGCTGAATCGCACATGGTACTTTAATTCATGCAATGGCACTGTGGGATTCTGCTCACTGGTGAGTACCATACTGCAGGAGTAATGTGTAATTGCCCTTCCAACTGGTAACACAGGGGTGATTCTTTTGTTTTTCTGCTTTATTTCACAGTGCTCCACTGCTGGAACTAAGCCTCCTATACAAGTGCTCATGGGGTGACGTGGGCAAGGTGCAGTACGACAGGTTAACCAAAAAGGTAACCAGGGTTGTGAGATTGGTCAAGATGAGGAAGGAGCAAAGGCTAGCACAGGGGATCAGGAACAGGGAAAAAGTGTTCTTTAGGTACATTAGGGAAAGGAAGAAAGTGAAGGGGCAGATTAGCAGACTGAGGTCAGGGAGTGGGTGGGCCTAGGAGGCCAGGGAGCAGGCAGAAGTACTTAATGAATACTTTGTCTTGGTCTTCACAAGAGACGATGGAGGGACAATGCCAGACAGGGAGAGGTGGGCTAGGACTGAGGAAAAGGGGGAGCTCTCTGATGGTGACATTACTGTTGGCAGGGTGTGGGAGGCCTTAAGTCTCTGAGAATGGATAAGACTCTGGGTCCAGCTGGCCTTCATCCCAGGATGCTGAAGGAGATGGCAGATGTCCTTGCTGCACCTCTGGTGGACCTTTTTAACTCCTCCCTATGGACTGGCTGGGTGCCTCAGGATTGGAGGACGGCTCATGTCATGCCCATCCACAAAAGTGGCTCACGGGAGGAACCGGGCAACTACAGGCCTGTCAGTCTGACGTCGGTGGTGGGCAAGATGATGGAGACCATCTTGAAATAGAGGCTGGAGGTGTTCCTGGAGACACAGGGCCATCTGGAGGATCACCAACATGGCTTCATTCAGGGCAGATCATGTCAGACTAATCTTGTGGAGTTCTACAATTGGGTGTCAAAACAGCTGGACCAGGGAAGGCCAGTGGATCTCCTCTTTCTAGACATCAGCAAGGTGTCTGACTTGGTGCCACACCCAGGGTTGCTGGAAGAGCTGGGGGGAATGGGGGTAGGAGAAGGATGGTTAGGTGGATAGAGAACTGGCTAACTAGGCAGTCTCAGAGGGTGGTGGTTGGGGGAAGAGATATCATCTCCAAGGAGGGTCATTAGTGGAGTCCCACAAGGGTCAGTGTTGGGCCCACTCCTGTTTAATGTTTACATCCCAGACATCAGGAACAGTATCAGGAGTGAGTGGGGGCGGTAGTGGATGGTCAAGGAGGGTAGAAGAGCACTACAGAGGGACCGAGAGACTCTGGAGTGGTGGTCTCACACTTGGAAATTGAGGTTTAATGCCAAGAAATGTAGGGTTCTCCACTTGGGGCTTCAGAACCCCGATCATGAATACTTTTTGGGTGGGGAGAAGCTACAGGTCTTTGGGAAGGGGGGATCTTGCAGTGTTTGTGGATGCCAAAATGACTAACTCTGAGCAGTGTAGGAGGGCTGTGGCTCAAGCAAATATAATGCTTGGGTGCATTGCCAGTGGGATAACCTCGAGGAGGAGGGAGGTGCTTCTTCCTCTGTATAACTGCCTGGTTTGACCACACCTTGAATACTGCATGCAGTTTTGGCACCCTTACTTAAAAAAGGACATTGCACTTCTGGAGAGGGTCCAGAGGAGAGTGACCAGGATGATACAGGGCCTGGGGGAGAGATCTTATGAGAAGAGACATGAGGAGCTGAACCTGTACTCCCTGGAGGAGAGGAGGGACAGAGGGGATATGATCGAGGTCTTTGAATATCTAAAGGGAATGAACAGGGTCAGCCTAAATAGGGTGTTCCAGATAAGGGAGGAGGGGGCCACCAGGGGACATTCCATGAGGCTGGCTGGCGGAAGGCTCAAGGGGGAGACTATGAGACACTACTTTACTGAGAGGGTAGTGGACCCATGGAACACACTGCCTACTGCCTGTGGAGTTGGTGGATGTGGGTACAGTGGAGGCATTCAAGAAGGGCTGGGACAGATATAAGGGGAAGGTAAAGCTGAGAAATGCCAGATGTGGAGGTGCAACTCTGTTGGTGGATGGGGTTGGGGGAATGACAGGGAGGGAGGGGAGGGCAGCCGGTGTCCAGAACTGGTGCTGATTTTCAAGCAGACTCGATGGACCTTTAGGCCTACTCTGCTGGCATCTTAGTCTGTTAGTATGTATACCCCGAGTCCCTCTTCAATGGCTGCTGGGGACTTATCTGCTGAGGTCTTTGAGTCTCCCTTAACTTTCATTTGTCACCCATTGCCATGGTGCGATAAGGAGCTCAAATTACCGGTAGATAGCTTGCATGGTCCGGCATACTGAATGATGTCACCTGCTAGTTCATGCTAACATATTATCAACTGTTATAATGTTTAGTTACTTAACTGGGTTTACTGTGTCTAAATATTGTGAAAGGTGCCAGTTTATCTGCCGTGTCTAAGCACTACAAGGCATGATTGTTTGAATAGCATGTATTTGTTAGGGGAAGGGGTCTGTAACACTGCATGTTTTCAACTGGTACTCCCAATACTGGTCAGATGCCCATGTGGGCATCACGTATGCGGTCCTCCCTAGCATAGCAGCCTAGAATTGTTACTGGTACCCCCCCATCCTTATAAATACAATGTGACCTCTTGGTGCCATTGTGAGAGCTCTGTTCTTTTTAATAGGATGCTCTGCACAGGAGGGGGTTCGAGGATGGTGTGTTCTCACCCCCCCCATCAAAGGCATTAGAGCTAACCTCTGTAAGATAATATGGCCATATGATGACTACACCACAAAGGTTTGTGCCACTGACTTCACCCCCAGAGGAGGGCTCTGGGAACATGGGGCAAATGGAGAAGTATGGTGAGCCCAGTTCCTGTACCAGAGCTCCACCTCCATCACGGTTCCTATTTTTTTTTTCAGTTCAAAGTTTATTGAAAATGTTACCATAGAGGACAGATACAAAATAGACATGAGCTAATGAACAGAGATGTTGTGTCATATTAAAGCTGTCCTCCCCTCCCCTTTCCCTACCCTCCCTAACCCCCATCACAGAGAAACCAAGGTTAATGACTTGAATGTACTGAAAGGAATCAATGTGTACGGGTTATAAGGAATATAAGGTGTGTAAGGGGTCCCAGATTTTCTTATACCTTTCTAGCTTGTTGGCAAGGCTTGCAGTCATCTTCTTTGTTCCAAGGTTGGCTAACTGCTCATTAAGCCATTCAGTGTAAAAAATGTCATCATTATCTTTCCAATGCCTAAGTACCAATTTTTTGACAGACATGGAGCTAACGGCCATGTAGTATTTGTGGTTGAGGACTGTAATTCCAGAATAGTCACCTAGCAAACAAATTTCAGGAGTGAACAAATCTGCTAGACCTAAGAGAGGGTCTACTCTATGTTGGATATTGGCCTGTAGGGGAGCTACCTTAGAACAAGTCCAGAAAATGTGGTATAATGTGCCATCTCCTTGGAGATGACAAATACATAAAGGTGAGGGTATTAAACTGAGTCTGGCTAGCTTTTGAGGGGGGAATTATACAAATTATGGAGTATATGTACCTGCATAAGCCTCAGCCTGTCCTGAGTAACAAATTTGTGGCAGTTGTGCCATAAGGCAGACCAGTCTATAGTGAGTTCTGGAAAAAATCTAGTCCAGTAAGCTGTAGGACCAAAGCAGCCCGGTTGGATCCAGTCAAATAGGATCCCATAAATCTTAGAAACTGCTTGTGGAAGGCCCACTAAATGGTGCAGATCCCTCTGGAAGGGTTGGCAAGCTGTTGGGGGGGGGGGATCTGTTCCCAACACCTTTAGGAGAAGGTGTCTCAGTTGAAAAACCTTAAAAATGTGGGTGGTTGGGATATTGAACTTGCGCATAATCTCTGCAGAAGAAAGCCAAGGGCCACCTTCTGTAGCAAGGTTGATGAGTAGACCATCCCCCAGGTAAGGTAACCAATGGGGAAGAAGAATTTTGTTGTCGATCTTACGGTTGGGATTACCCCTTATGGGTTGCATTGGGTCTGCAGTGTGCTTGTATTTAAGAAAGAAGCAAAGTTGGGAGTGAACCTTATTGATATGGTGATCGGGGAGGTTTTTAAACTGGAGGGAAGGGCACTTTCTCTAATGTGTAAGAGTGCTGCAGGGGATAATCCACAAGAACGAATGTGGGCTAGTTAAATTTTTAACCAACATGGGGAATAAGGGGGAGCATCTGTGGAGAGCCATCTGAGATACTTATTGGCTTGAATGGCCCAAAAGTAAAGGCCTAAGTGGGGGAGGCGTAATCCCCCTCTAGATTTAGGAGCAGCTAATTTGTGGAAGGCTAATCTTGGCAGCTTATTGGACCAGATAAATTTAGCAAAAAGGCTGTGAACTTTTTTGAACCAGGACAATGGGAACCAAATATTAACTAGGTCGAGGGGGTAAAAAAGGCATGGGAAAACATTCATTTTGATTAAATTGATCCTTCCCCAGATGGAGATCGGGAGAGCGGACCAACGATCCTGATCTTGACTAATAGTATGCACAAGGGAATCCAAATTGAATTTCAGACATTGTGCTGGATTTCTTGTGAGTTCAATTCTGAGATACCTTAGGGAATCCTGCTTCCAAGAAAGCCCTAATGCTAGGATAGTTGATTTAAATATCTTGTGGTTAAGGGGGAAAACAACTGTCTTACTAATATTCAATTTGTAATTAGATACTTGACTATATTTTTCTATGATTTCTATCATGGGAGGAATGGATGTGGCCGGATGGGAAAGTTGAAGGAGGAGGAGGTCATCTGCATAGGCAGAGACCTTTACTTTCTGAGATTGTATAGTAATGCTCTGAATCGTCAGGCATTCTGTTAGTCTGTGGATAAATGGCTCCAGATAAAGATTAAAGAGCAATTGGGTATAAGGGGCAGCCTTGCCTCGTACCTGATTGCAGCAGGAAAAGTTCTGAAGTCACCCCATTACCAGTTACTCAGACAGCTGGTACAAAGTGTGTATCCATTTCTGAAAGTCTGATGGAAAACCAAAATCCTTGAGAGTTCAGAAAAATAAGTGCCAGTTTACCCTGTCAAATGCCTTCTCGGCATCCAGAGACACCAAGTCTGTGGGAAAAGGAGCATCTCTGGATACCGAGAAGACATGAGCCAGGGTACGAAGGTGGTCTGATGAGGCTCTCCCTTTCATAAAGCCCACCTGTTCTGGTCCAATAAGATCTGGGAGAATTATATTGATACGATTGGCAAGCAATTTAGTCAAAATTGTTATATCCTGGTTAAGGAAGGAAATAGGTCGGTAACTTGTAACCAATTCAGGGGCCTTACCAGGTTTGGGTAAAAGAACAATCAGGGCTTCAAAGTGAGTAGGGTCAGTTTCTGCTCCTGAGAGTATGTGCTGATATAAGGGGAGAAGCAAAGGAACAAGTTGTTTTTTGAATTTTTGGTAAAAATTGGACTAAAACCCATCCGTCCCTGGGGTCTTATCTGTGGGGAGGTTTTTAATTATTTCAACCAATTCCATTGCAGTGATTGGGAGATAGTAGTATTTTCTGTTGCGTTTCAGAAAGGTGGGGCAATTTAGACTCCACAAGATACTTATCCAGTGTCTGCTCAGAGGGAGGGTTAGGCATTGGTCCGTATAATGATTTGTAATACTCCATAAACTCCGCTATAATATCAACTGGGGAAATTTTCAAAGAACCATCAATCCAAGAGTGTATTGATGCTATAAAATGGGAAGATTCTTGTTACTTTATTCTGAGAGCTAATAGGCACCCTGCCTTTTCACCCTGATCTGTATAGGATGCCTTAGTTCCCAATATAGCATATTCCACTTTTTCTCTCAAGAGTTCCAGGTAGGCAGCTCTCAATTTGGTTAATTCCTGTCGGAGAGATTCGGGAGACAGTGGGGTCAATTTCACCTCTATATTCCGGATTTGAGACAATATGTGTAACAACTGTTGTTCCCTGTTTCTTTTCCTTCTGGATGCTAAACCAATCAAAATCCCTCTTAGGTAAGCCTTAAAGACACACCATTCCACATCAGGCCTTGTAGTGGATCTATGGTTAGCCTCAATGAATTGTTCTATATGTTCTAGGATAGGTTGTATTACTCCAGAGTCTTTCTGCAACTGATCGTTGAGCTTCCAACGAGACCCTCCCCTAGGTAAGGACAAATGGGAAAGTTGACTTATGACCAAAAAATGGTCCGAGGGAGGGCCAGGATGAATTATGGTGCCCCAAACCCCGGGGAGAAGCGATTAGGAAAAGAGTAAATAGTCTTTGTGGGAAGAGGACCTGTGGACTGGGGAGGTGTACATGTATTCCTTATCGCTGGGGTGAAGAACGTGCCATATATCGCACAGACCTACCTGGTCCATCAGCTTTCAGAGTGCCTGTTGGGCTGGGGAGAGCTCTACTCAGGGGGAGCCGGTCCGATCTAACGTTGGATTGAAGACCAGATTGAGGTCACAGCCAAGGATAATCGGGATCGATATGAAAGGGGTTAAGGCCTGGATGAGTTGCATAAAAAACCCTGGAGTATCCAGATTGGGCCCATAAATGCTACCTAACAGTATGTCAATGGTATAAATTGTGCCCCAAACCAGTATAAATCTTCCCTGGGGGTCTCTAATGATCTGAGTAAGGGAGAATGGAACTCTTCTGTTTATTAGGATCATGGTTCCACAACTCTTACTAATGCTGTCAGCCAAAAACACTTGCCCTATTTGTTATCTCCACAACTGGAGCGCTTCAGAGTCCAACAAATGGGACTCCTGTATAAAAGTAATTTCAGCTGATAGAATAGTCAGGTGTTTCAGTACCTTGTATTGCTTAAGCTTCTGTCTGACCCCATTCGCATTCCAAGTAGCTATCTGCAAGTCCCTAGTCATTCTCCTTAGCAGAACCAAACCAGGGGGCTTTTAGGGTAAAAATAAAGGAGAAAGGATTTGGTACCTTTTTGTATGTCACTTCTGTGCTTTTCCCCAATCCTCTTTCCCCCCATACCACACTCCCTTCCCTGCTCCCGTGCTCCACATTCAATAACAATATCCAAACAGTTTCCCTGTAGTGTAAGACTAACTCAGCCCTCCCTCCTCTCCATACTGCTACGGACTGCGTTCTGCAGAGCTGTTTTTTTTCCCTCCATTCCGCCCTCCCCCACCCAACAATGATTCCGAACTAATACTACCTTAAAAGATTAACTACCTTTAAAAACAATATGAGTGCCCTGGATGAATGAGTCGGACACTGCAAAGCGTATTAATAATATGCACAGAATCAGTAACTAGGGGAGCCAACATAAAGATTCTAAATTGCAACTTTTAAGGGCGTTTTTGGTCCCCTTAATCCCTTAAACCAGCATAGCATTTTCCTAGAGGTGTACAATCTTGGGTAAAAAGTGTCCCAAACTGAAGAGAATCTCAGAATGTGGCAGGCAATCTCAGCAGAAATTAACAATGAAAGAAACTGAGGTAGGAAAAGGTAGTGCCCAACAGAAATCCTGTTATACAAGCCACAAAACAATTTGTACTTAAATGAAGAGATAAAGCATGTAGCACGCAGTCCTTCTAGTGCATACTTCAATAAATTGTCTGAAACCATTGGGGGATTCCTACAGCCTCGCGACTGTGCACAGTAGAGGAGACAGAAGGTGCATCTCTCAAAGCTGGTACAGGTCGTGAACCTGAAGGGAAAAGTTAGTGGGGGAGAAGGATACAATAACATATTTTACTAATCTAGCCCCCAAGTATTCAAAAAACTCAGAGGTCTCAATGCGGGTATCGCAAGGCAAAAACTAGGACCTCTTTTAAACTTAGATATGCTTTCCAAACCAGAATATGTCCGAACTTGACTCTCCTGGGGAGCACTAGGCTATCACACTTTCTTAAATCAGCTGCACACAGAAAAGTCTCTCCTTTTTATTTTAAACCAGACAAAATGTTCTTAGAGCAGGCCTTGATCAACAGGCGTGAAACAGATCTGGAAATGCTGCTTGCAGAGCTGCCTGCGCCACTTCTACATCCTCGAAGGTGGTCCAAGATCCTACAATCTGTACCTGCAGTCAGGCCGGGTACCCTATCTTGAATTTCACCCCTGCAGCTATTAATTATGATACAATGGGGTGAAATTGGGTCCTGCATTGTCTGACTGATGCTGTCAGGTCCTGGGTAACACGGATTCTGGATCCCTCTCATAGAACCTCCTGTAGGTCTCTCACTTTCCCCAAGAAATACTGTTCTTCTTGAAAATTCAGAAATTTAAAAATAAGGGGATGTGGGGCAGAACCAGGTGGTGGCATTGGCCTGAGGACACTATGTGCCCATTCTATGGTGTATGCTACACCGAAAGGAGAGGGGCCCACTAATTTTGCGATGAGCTTCTGAATAAAAAGGATAGTATTGGTCTCTTCTTCCTGGGAGACCAATTAGGACTACGTTGTTTCTGCAACTTTTACCCTCCAGGTCTTCAATTTAGGCCTCTAATTTTTTTATTCATGCCTGTTATCCACTGTGTCACTATTCATCTGATCGTCTCTTTTCTCCAGGGAGATTAGGCATGATTCATTGTCTGCCATCCCCGTGGAGATGTCATCGAATGCAGCAGCCATCTGTTTCACTTCAGTGGTGAGAGATCATAGTTCCTCACAAAAAGGATGAAATTCAGCAAGGAAGTGAAATAGTGTGAGTGGAGTAGCTTCTGAGGCCTGAGCGGTGGTAGTGGTAGAAGATCTTCCGGCAGCGCCTGGTTGGGCCTTGGATCTCATGCTGGTTTTCTCCGGGGTCATCGGAGGCATGTGCTTTGGCAAGGCTAGATGCATCTCCCTTCCATAACTATACCCACGGAACTTCTGCGAGTTAATAACAAGCACACAGTGCAAGAGATAAGCACATTAAGGCTAATTATAGTGGATTTAATAAGAAAAGATGCGTTGGGAGGAGGGAGCAGTCATGGAGAGCTGCTACTCAGAGCACTGCATCATGTGGTCTCCGTCACAATTCCTATTTTGCTTGTCCAAAGTTTTAGACACCTTAATGTCTAGTTGTACATGCCATACCCCATTCATGGCTGAGTTGTATTTTCAAATGGTATAGAATGTGGGTTGGCATAGGGATGGTTGCCCCTCATGCGACCCCCGAAAGAAAAATGAGGATGGGTTCTGGTATACTTTCAGGTGGAATTTGCTAAACCAAGAACCCTCAGTCAGGGACTTCATGACACATGCCAAAGGGAATCAGTTTCAAACAGTTCAAGGGAGGATAAGATTAGAGGTCACAACAGGTACTATATTCAGAGAAGGGGCCAGCATATACATATCAGGGCATGGGAGGACTTTTCCACACATACTTCCCATACATACAAGTTTCAACTCTCAAAACTTAGATAATGGATAGTCTTAAGGATGTGACTCCGATCTCATGGAATGCCAGGGGCCTTAAATTCCCCAATCAAAAGAAAGAAAATTTTAGCTAGACTTCGGAAACTTCAGTGTCGTATAGCATTTTTGCAGGACACTAAATTAACACAGGTGGAAGCTAAAATGTTAGTGAGAGAATGAGTGGGCAGAGAATTCAATAGCACCTCTAGTAAAGCTAAACGAGAGGTCTCTATCCTCCTACATAAAATCCCTCAAGTGGGAGGTATTGCACCATGTGCCGGACAGAGAAGGAAGGTGGGTACTAGTCAAGCTAGCCACTCCATTGAGCCCAGTATTACTTGTGAATATCTATGACCCCAACGAGGATATGCCCGATTTTTTTAACATGGTTTCACAAAAAATACTGGACCAAGCCCAGGACAATCCTGGTATCATATTAGGAGGAGATCATAATTTGGCTCTGGATTACCTACAAGACAGGTCCAATGCTAAACAGGAACCCCACACTCACTCCCTCAAAGCGCTTCAAGACTTACTCTCCCTGCACCAACTAGCCGATATCTGGAGGTTGCAGCACCCCTCAGATAAAGACTATACATATTTTTCTACAGCTAGAGCAAAGGCAAGTTGGCTGGACTATTGGTTCATCTCTGAAGGTATAACCAACAAAGTAAATGATGTGCACATAGCCCCCATCTACCTCTCAGATCATGCCCCAGTACTGCTAAATTTGGCCATGGACCCCGCTGCCAAAAAGACATCTGTCTCTTGGTGGTTGGACCCACTGCTTCTGCATGATGAGGAATTCAAAGTGAGAGCTGAAACAAAAACATTTTTCCAAATAAACCCACCTGGCTTCTCCTCAGCAGCAATGATCTGGGAGGTCTACAAGGCCACTCTTAGTGGCTAAATTATAAACTATGCGACACACAGGAGAAAACAAAGAAAGCAGGAGGTGGAACAACTTGAAAACTAACTTAAAAAAAAAGGAGGCAGAATATAAAAATGATCCAGGGAGACTCAGAAGTCGCACCCTGGTGTCAGAATTGACTACCATCAGAATTAAGCTTAACACCTTAGCCAACAGAAAGGCTGAATTACAAATTAGACACACCAACACAAATACTGGGCAGAAGGGGAGAAGGAGAGGAAGCTTCTGGCCTATAGGCTAAAAAAAAGGCAGGCAGACAGACACATTCAGGGGCTTAAGAATGCTAGAGACAAGATGGTATATGACCAGCAATAAATCATTGAAACTATGGCTCATTTCTACCAACATTTGTATAAATCACACACAGAACGGGATGAGGCCAAATTTCATGGTTTCATGGATAACATTGCTCTGCCCTCCTTGTCCAAGTCACAAAACCAAGAACTAAACATGTCACTCACAGGTTTATAATTGAGCAAGGCTATTTTAAATATGGCTCCCCACAAAGCGTCGGGGGCGATGGTTTCCCTGTGGAATTCTGCAAATTAGTGCATCAGGAAGTGGCAACTCCCATGCTAGAGATGCTGTAAGAAGCCCACTCAGTGGGTGAACAACCCCCCTCCCTGAGAGAGGCCATGATTACCATTCTACCGAAAGAGGGAAAAGATCACACGATCCCAGAGAATTACAGACCTATCTCCCTAGTTAATGCCGATGCGAAGATCCTGGCTAAGGCCCTGGCAACCAGGATGGAACATATACTGCCAGACATCATGCACCCATCCCAGGTTGGCTTTATTAGGGGAAACATAGCTCAGACCATGTTAGAGCTCTGGTGACTCTGATGCAGGTGGCGGCAGGACTCCCAACCCCAGCAGCACTTGTTACAATAGACTTTGAAAAAGCCTTTGTTTCAGTGGACTGGGAGTACCTGCATGCTGTTCTGTATCGGTTTAACATAGGGCCTTATTTCTCCCCATGGATATGTACACTGTATAAAGGACCTATGGGCAATGTAATTACTAATTCCACACTCCCCTTCCCCCTTTCCAGCTTCATAGGGACACTAGACAGGGCTGCCCCCTCTCCTCACTACTCTTTGTCTTAGCTATGGAACCCCTATCAGCAGCCTCAGGTTCCCATCCTGAAATACAAGGAATGAAGGTGGGAAACCAGGTGTATCATGCCAAACTGTATGCAATGATTATCTAATTCTCACTGATGACATCCAAGGGAGTTTACTACCCATCCTTAGCACCCTGACTGCTTTTGAGAAATTATCAGGGCTCCGAATCAACCAAGTGAAATCAGAGGTGCTCCCATTAAACCCCCTTGCCTCATCTGACTTGATAAACCCCTCATGCCTCTCCTGGGTCCCCACTGAAATTAAGTATCTGGGGGTCAAGCTATCCCTGATCTATCCTCCCTGGTAGATAGAATTTTACTCCAGTTTGGATCCAATTAACTAAAGACATACAGAGATGGGAGCATCTGCACCTGTCCATGGCAGGGAAAATAGCAGCTTTAAAGATTATGTTTGCTCCCAAGGTCTATTACCTGGTTTCCCATCTTCCTATTCTGCTTCCCAAGGTATGGGCTAACAAATTACATGCACTAATGAGTAAATTCCTATGGGGTCCTACGATACCGAGGTACAGCAGAGCTAAATTAAGATCCCCGTGGACCAGAGGAGGCTTGAACCTGCCAAATTTTAGCAGCTACTCCCAAGCCTTTATTATTGCCAAACAATGTAGAGGGATGAGAAAATTGACCCCCCCCCCGGCCTGGGTAGACTTAGTGACTGCAGCTTTGGGAGGGACCTCACCACTCTGCTTTCTAGGACACACCCTCCCAAGGGGTGCACAGGCATGGCTAACAATTAGAGTCAATGATCATGCCTCACATACCATGGCAAGACTGACTCATACATGTCTAACCTTGGGCCTACTATTCCCACTGGGGAACATCCCATATCTTCGCATTGACCACAAAACTTTTCAGTGAGAGGCCTGGAAGAAATGCCAGCTGTATACTTTTCAAAACCTAGTGCAGGAGGACAGCAAAACATTTGTCTCCTTCCAATTTTTAAAAGACCAGTATCACCTGCCTCAGGCATGCTTTTGACAATATTTACAACTCAAGAGTCTGTATCTTAAATGGTCCAGGTCCTCTGCACAAGTCTGGGTTGTCACTCCAGGGTAGGCCCACCCAGGGACAAATTCTTACTTGCACTCTGGGCCCGGCATGAAAAGGGCCTAGCAGGGAGAATTCAAGGATGAATCAGATACTCTGCACCTGATCCTTCCTGACGGCCAACACCAAATGGGAAAAAATGATGGGAATCCAAATCTCCTCCCAGGATTGGAGCAAGCACTGGAAAGCAGCACACAAGGCCTGCACTGATCTGTGAAGCCTCCTTATTA
Organism: Neoceratodus forsteri; assembly: GCA_016271365.2. NCBI lineage: Eukaryota > Metazoa > Chordata > Ceratodontiformes > Ceratodontidae > Neoceratodus > Neoceratodus forsteri. The sequence goes on from CM028133.1 coordinate 786,915,220, forward strand.
GAAATAAAGTCCTATGGTACCGCACCCCCCTCCCAGCTCTACTGTATGGGGTTGCTTCCTGACAACAAATGCTGGAGGTGCATGGCCCCAGATGTGGATCTACTACACATTTTGTGGCAACGTGAACCCTTTGGGAGGGTATGAGATAGGGTCATACAGTTGTGTTCCCACACTCTTGCCCTTGATCTGCCCCACTCCCCCAGCCTCTGGTTACTGGGAATAGTCCGAAATCACAATCATCTCACAAATCTGTAACTTCTTTGGCTAATCCAGACTGCAGCTGAATTTACCAGGCTTACTTTAAAACTGTGGAGAACAATATCAGTCCCAGTACTCCAAACCTGATATGCCTTGGAATTCCTGTTTTCCCAAACTCTGCTAGCCTATTTTGCAAAAAACACCGGCAGAACATTTTTAGATGTCTGAGCCCCATATCTGCATAGTATTAATCTGACCCTCTCCTCCTCCTCACTCAAAAACTCCAAGGATCTCCTGAAACCCCCTTGACTCTTTATTTGCAAATGGATGGATTTATGTATTGCTCTGTATGAATTGGATATTTGAACACTTCATTTCATTTAATTTTATTTTTATTTTTAGCTAACCCAGCAAAATTCCTCCCGAGAAGATCTAAAAAAAACCTTAATATCGAGGGACATCTCCATGACCTATGCCACTCTGCACGCTGGCAGGAGTTCTACCTTACATACTCTGTGGAAATAGTACTTCAGGTGTTAAACAGCATAATCATAGGTGCCCTCAATACTCATGCACCAATCACTAGTGTTAGAACGAAAAGCAAATCTTGCCGCTGGTTTTCAGCCGACCTTAAATCTGCACTGCTTGAGAGAGATAAGCTATGGAAAATGGCAAGGAAGACTAAGGAACCAAATGACTGGCTGCTGTTCAGAAAAGCCAGAAATAGCTGCACCAAAAAAGTAAGGGATGCTAAGGCTGCTTTCTATACAGCTGAACTTGATGCCTCTTATCACAACCCTGCTAGATTCTGGGGCACCATCAAAGGGATCTTAGGGCAGGACTCTAGCACTTCTCTGCTATCTCAAGTGCACCTTAATAAGGTTGCTATCTCCGACAAAGCGGGAAGTATTGGATGCATTCAACAATCACTTCACAGCGGCTGGCCTTGCTTTTGACTCCTCTCCAGCTAATCTATCGGCACAACTTAAATCCCAGTCTACTGAGGCTCAGAGGGCTGATTCTTCATTCTCATTCAAACCAATTTTACTGAAGCAAGTAGAGGATCTATTGTTGCATTTGGACACTAAAAAAAGCACAGGTGCAGACTCTCTTGACCCCCATTTTCTAAAACTTGCAATACATGTGCTTGCAGTTCCCTTAACACATCTTTTTAATCTATCTTTAGCCTCTGGGTCTATTTCTTCGCTGTGGAAGACAGCACAAGTGTTTCCCCTCCTAAAATCAGGGGACCCCATGGACCTCAACAATTACAGGCCCATATCCATCCTGCCAGTGCTTTCCAAAATGCTAGAAAAATTAGTGAGCATCCAATTAAGAGACTACCTTGATGTTAATAATCTCTTAAACCCCGCTCAATCTGGGTTTAGGACTAGGCATAGCACCATTTCTGCACTGGCAAAAGTCACAAATGACTGGCAAACTGAGCTAGACAAAAGAACAGGCGTCATGCTGTATTTCTTGATCTAAAGCAAAGCCTTCGACACAGTGGATCATGAGTGCTACTCTCTTCACTGCACTCCATAGGCCTAGATCCACCCTCTCTTAAGTGGTTCAGATGTTATCTCACTGATAGAACGAGCAGGTGAAAATGAAGGCGACCTGTCCTCATCAAAACCACTCCTAAGAGGAGTACCTCAAGGATCTATCCTGGCCCTATCCTTTTGCCATTTACATTAACAACATTGACTCTAATCTCACCAAAGCCAATGTTCACCTCTTTACAGATGACACTGTCTTATATGTCAGTAACCCATCACCTTCAAAGGCCTGTGAAATACTACAATCAGAATTCTCCCTTTTGCAATACCAACTACTTGAAAAAAAACTCCTCCTAAATGCAAAGAAGACAAAAGCTATGTTCTTCTCCACTAATTATTATACTAACACCTTTTCACCAAGCAATCTTCCCCAACTATACACCATCCTTGGAGAAAGCCTTGACTATGTTGACAAATTCAAATATTTAGGGGTATGGATTGACAACAGGCTTGATTATACTCAACATATTGAAGAACTTCTGAAAAAACTTCATCAGAGGCTTGGCCTTTTCTTCAGAATTAAACATTATTTAACAGAATTCAAGACAGAGACTAATCCAGGCCTCATTTCTATCACTTATTGACTATGAAGATTTCCTCTATGGCCACTGTTCTATTTCCTATTTAAGTAAACTGGATACCTTGTACCATAGAGCTCTCAGGTTCATCACAGATCTTCCATTCAACACTCATCATTGCTCTCTCTATGCTGCAGTTGGCTGGACATCCTTACACCTCAGAAGGAACAAAATGCTGCATTATGGATATACAAAACCCTGTCTAGCAAACTTCCATCCTATATTTTAGATTGCTTTACACTGGCCACAGCTAGGTTATATGCCCTAAACAACAACCTCATCACTTTGAAGCTACCCAAAGCCAGCACCGGCATGGAGATCTGCAATCAGTTACTCTAGCAATGGCATGGAATTCTCTGCAGAAGACCCTAAAGTTGACCACCTTTATACCTCTAACATCCTTTAAAAAGCTCTACACAAGTCTCTTCCCAGAGATATGCAATTGCTTTCACAAGGCTTAGTCCAATCACATTCATTACCCCTCCTTTTTTCTACTGCAGCTTTGCTAGCCCTTACCAAGACCTCCACAGCTACCCCTGTCACTTACTTCTACCCCATTCACTCACTACTAGTAGACTTAGTCCCTATCCAAAACTCCCACCAGCCCCTCTATGTCATTTTTCAGAGGCTGTTTTTAGCATTTTAGTAGTCATCAATCATAACTGTCTGGTTTAGCTTGCCTTGGAGCCTGTAATCTCTGGTTACCCTGTTTGTATATATGTTTATATTATTGTATCTGTTTATATAGATGTGTTTTGTATATGTCTGCTTTTGTACCTTCAAGTTGTTCCTCGACCTAGCAGGTCCATCTTGTAAATGAGCTTTGCTCAATGATGTCCGCCTGAATAAATAAAGATTTTGATTGATTGATTGATTGATTTTTTATACTGAAAGATCTGTGGGTTATTAACCCATTTTCACAGATGTCCAGTGTTACAAATACAAGCTTTAGACACTTACAATAAACACTAAATATATAAAAGACATCAGTCAATTATTGCACATACATGCAGAAAGTGTAATCAAATGACTCCTAAGCTGTACCTTAAAAGCTAACATGGTGGATATGCCTACTAAGGTAGTGTATTATAAATAACAGTGGGTTGGAAAGTTACAGCATTCTGTGCAAATTTTGTGCAATAAAGAGGAACCTTAAATGAAGATCTAGCATGCATTCTGGTGTTTAATGAATAATTATTTCTAACAAATAAAGTAGTTATGCTATATTGAAGGAACCCAAGTTAAATTTTATGTAAGAACAGTAATGAACGAAAATGAAAACGCTGATCCAAAGTTAAGCAATTAAATGTATTATATAAAATTCAGTGGTGTGTAGACCTTGGACAACCAGTGACAAATTGGAGTATACTATGGTAAGTAGACTTTAGTAAGCAGTGCCTCAGTTGTATATGAGTAAATCATGGAACCATAATCCAGTTCTAACAATAATAAACTGTGGGTTAACATATATCTAACTTCAGTAGTAAGATTTTTCCGTATTCTAAACAGAAAGCCCAGCCTTTTATGAAGCTAATTAATTAGATCAATAACATGAGCTTCATAAGTAAGATGAGAATCTAGTAACAGGCCAAGATACTTGAACACCTTCATTTGCTCAGTTTGGTTTCCAAAACTATCAAACAAAAGTAATTCAGATGAAGGACATTTCCTAAGACTGGGAAAAAAAAACCCAACGTTTTCATTTTACTGGAATTTAATACAAGTTTGTGTGCTTTAAACCAAGAATGTAATAAACTACATTCAGATTGTAATATGACTTGTAATATACAGTAGATAAATCATGACCAGAACAAAATAAAATAACATCATCTGCATACAAAATAAGTTCAGTGTGTTTAAATAAATTAGTAAAGCCGGCCCGGTGGTGCAGAAGGTTGAGGCACTGGATGCCACACCTCACGCTATGCCGGTGACCCAGGTTCAAGAATGAGCCTGAGTCATTGGAGGTCGGGGGAGGAGGGAGAGGATGTGAGAAGCTGCTGGCTGGCAGCATTCTGCCTTGGGAGGAGGGATGTAGCGCTCTTGGAGCTTGGCCACACTCTGGTGTAGGCCGGAGAGTTGGCACTGCAAGAGATGCACTGACGTAGGTCATGGGGAGGGTTGAGGGGACCCAGTCTGGAGCTACAGTGTGGATGTACACCTCCACGCTCATGTGCTACCGCTTCTGGGGGTCCCGGGGCAGCCAGGGAGAAAACAGAGGAAATAGTGGGGATCGATCTGGATGATGCCCCCGGACCAATTCAGTGGATCTGCCGGGGCTTGCATGGCACTACAAGACCCCGAAAGACCCAGAGATCGGTCGGCTTGGCAGACATAGAAGTTGACCTGCCACCGGAGGATAAAATATGTTGAAAATAAATAAATTAGTAAGTGAATTAACAAAATGAGAAAAAGCAAGGGTTCAAGTATCGAGCCCTGTGGGACTCCACAACTTATGGTAGCTTCACAAGATGTTAAACCACATAAGGAAGTTCTCTGGTTCCTGCTGGAGAGGTCGTTTCCGAACCAGGCGACCACATCATCTGAGAAACGGACTGCGGAGAGTAATTTCAATAACTCAGCATAGTCAAACAAATCAAATGCCTTGGCGAGGTCTACAAAAGCCGAGGCAAAAAGCTGACCTTCATCTATGGCCTTAGTAATTTGGCTTGTGAACCTCACCAAGGCAGTCTCCATGTTGTGTTTAGGTCAAAATCCATGCTGTGAATCCGTCTACAGTCCATATTTCTCAAGATGCTCAGTCACCTGGTCGGAGACTATCCTCTCCAGCACTTTTAAAAAAGGGGACAAAAGTGAAATAGGATAATAGTTGTTCAAATTAATCCTATTCCCAGATTTAAAAATGGGCTTGATCAATGTGCACTTCCACTTGGGAAAAACACCTTGACACAGAAAAAAATTTAATAATTTAGTTAATAGAGGAGCAGTACAGTATCCAGTTCTCTTTAAAATCCTCTAATCTTAGTTGTCTGGTCCAGAATTAGGTTTGGGGTTCATTTTTTGAATATACTTGTAAACATCAGTGGATTCCATAACGCCTGTCCAAGTTGGCCCCCTCCCTCTTCGTCCTCAGTCTCCTTGGTTTGATGGGACTTTGAGGAAGTTGAGGAGAGTGGTGCGAAGGTTGGAATGTCATTGGCGGAAATCTGGCCTGAAGGAGGACAGACTTGGGTTGATTGCCCATTATTTGGACTATCAATCAGAAATCTTCCGTAAGAAGGCAGAGTTCCTGTCAAGGGAGATTACTGCAGCAAGAAATTGACCTTCCCAGCTCTTTCGGACTGTGGACAGATTGTGCAATCCACTTCAGGGCTGGAGAGTCTTTTCACAAGATAAGTGTGAGGAGTTTGCTCGCTTTTTTGCAGATAAGGTGTCCTCCAACATGTTGGAGATTCAAATGAGTATGGCAGAGGTCGATGTGAGGGTACAGACACCCGGTCTGTGTGGATAGTTTTTGACCAGCCAGTGATCGTGGATATCATGAAGATTGTTTGGGGCTTGCGACTGACTTACTGTGGTTTGGATCCTGGTCCAACACACCTCCTGGTTGGGTGTATAGATGTCATTGGACCGATCCTCGTGGAGATAGTCTGGTGTTTGCTGGACCAAGGGGTGTTCCCTGATCTGTTAAAGGAGGTGGTGGTGACTCCCCATTTAAAGAAATCGTCCAGCGACCCAGACTGCCATGCGAACTACAGACCGGTCTGTAACCTACTCTTTTTGGGTAAAGTTATTGAGAAGGTAGTTGTGTTGCAGCTTGAGAACTTTCTTATCACCCATGAAGTCTACGATCCTCTCCAGTGTGGTTTCAGGAAGAGGAACTGTACTGAGACAGCATTAGTTCGGGTGATGGATGATCTCCTAATAGTGAGGGATCAGAGGACTCATTCGATCTTGGTCCTCCTTGATCTCTCTGCAGCATTCAACACCGTGGATCATGGGGTGTTGTTGGAAAACCTGTGGTAAATCTGTGGACATTTGGGGATGGTCCTCATATGGTTCCACTCTTTTCTCATGGGCAGGTCTCAGAGGGTGGTGTATGGAATTTTTTCCTCTGCCCCCTTTGCCCTGCCTTGTGGGGTTCTGAGGGTTCCGTACTGTCCCCCAAGTTGTTCATGGTATATATGCTGCCGTTGGGAGACATCATAAGGCAGTATGGGCTGAGTTTTCACTACTATGCAGATGACACTCAGCTCTACCTGTCCTTTGAACCCGAACAGAGTGGTGCTGTCTCTGTATTTAACAACTGCCTCACTGAGATTCAGGACTGGATGAGTGCTAACTGGTTGAAACTAAATCCAGATAAGACAGGTGTTGGTGGTGGACTCTGGTCACTGGGTAAAGAAGTTGACTCCTGGGCAACCATCTGGCCTGGTGCTGGGGGGTGACCAGTTGAGACCTTCTGAGAAGGTGTGGAATCTGGGGTTGTGCTTGACAATGAACTGACGCTTAGATCACAGGTGTCAGCAGTTGTCAAGTTCTTATTTTTCCATCTGAGGAACGTCGCCCAGATAAAGCACCTTGTTCTGCCTGATGACCTTCCTGTGTTGGTTCACGCCTTTGTGTCCTCTCGTCTTGACTACTGCAGTGCTGTATACCTAGGGTTACCGGGGGTGGATCTCCATCACCTGCAGTTGGTACAGAATGAAGCAGCCAGGTTGCTGACAGGGCAGTCAAGATCTTGTTATGTCACACCTGTGCTGTGCGGATTGCAGTGGCTGCCGGTGCAATGGAGGATCATCTTCAAGGTCACATTGCTGACCTATAAGACCCTACATGGACAGGGACAGGGTTACCTGCAAGAACTCCTGTGACCTTACCACCCCCTCTGCCCTCTCCACTCTGCCAAGGGATTGCTAGAGGTTCCTAGGGTCCATTTACAGATATCAGGTGCTAGAGCTTTTGCTTTTGTAGCCCCGACCCTGGGGAATGCTCTACCTCATCGGATTAGAGATTGCCTGTCCACTGAGATGTTTAAATCCTCCTTGAAAACTTATTTATTTGGCCTAGCATTTGGGGAGGATATTTAGTCATACGTATCATATGTATGCTGTCTTTTAATTCCTTGTGTTTTAACTGTTTGTTGGTTATTTTAAATTGTAAACACGCTTTGATTTAAGAAAAGCGCATTAGAAATAAAGTATATGATTTGATTTGAAGAAAGATAACGAAAATAAAATTTGGGGATAGTGGAGGCTACACTACTCATTACATCACTATTAGAAAAAAAAGGGCTCCGTTTTGTGCCTCATCACTGGGTCTATACCTATCCAAATTAGAAAAATGAGAGTTAAAGACTTCAGCTATCTTTAGGGAATTGGAAATACTTCAGTCATCAACCTCAATAGTACAACTATCTAAACCCTTAACTTTGCCCATAATATAATTTCAAATATTCTAGGTAGCTTTGGCATTGCCATTAACTTCAGTAAATTTTCCTTTATAAAACTCAGATTATTCCAGCATGAATTGCTAATTGACACTTCTTTATATTTTTGTTGATGATATGGTTGTTTAGTTTTTCTGCATAGCTTCCAGGCCTTATTACGTGCTCGTATTTGTCACGTAACCTGGGAGTCATCCAGACCCTATTATTGCTCCTAATTCTGTTTTTAATGGAAGAAATTTATGACAAATCAAAAGAAAGTTTGTACAGAAGATATCATAAGCTATATCTATATCATATATGTTATTTAGAAAAGACCAATCAGTCAGTGAAATTTCAGTGGAAAATGCTTGCTCATCTAGGTCTTAATTGTCAGTATGTGACAGTTTTGTGGATTACCTTAGGATGTTTAGTGGATCAATCACAGTAAACAGCACAATGTTCTCTGATTCCATCTGGAAGAACACCTGAGTTCACAATGTGCTGTGGCTGGTTGGTAATTACTCACTCTATTAAGGACTCATAACTGGTTTTATAGTTGGTCCGGATGGAATTAAAGATCAGTTTCTTCCAACCCATGTCTGTGGTAATGTTTTTAGTATCCAAAGATTTATTTGACACCCAGTTTAAATTAAAATAACCTAAAATAATAACCTCCCCTTTAAGTTACAATACTGAAAGTCTATTAAAGAACAGTGGAGTACCAATATTACAAGTGTTGGGTGGAACATACTAACATACTAAAATGCCAGCAGAATAGGCCTAATGGTCTCTTGAGTCTGCTCGATTTTCAGCACCTGCAATGAGGGCCGATTTTGGTGTCCTCCCTTTGTTGTCCCCCCTCCTCCTTGGGTTATAATGTCCCCAGTCCCAGATGTTGCACATGTATTCTGCCTGGTCAGATTTACCCTCCCCCTGTACCTGTCCCATCCCCTCTTACACCCATCTTCTCCACCTCTACCAGCTCCCTGGGCAGTGCATTCCACGGCTCCACCACCCTTTCTTTACTTACTTGGTATTATTTGGTATGAAAGAACCGAAGAAGGCCAGAGCCCATCAAGACTGTTCCTCACACTATGTGGGACATTATTTATCTATTATCCCTCAACCAAAAATCTAATTTGTTTTTAAAGACAGAGGCACTAGTTGCCTCTACCAATTCTTGTGGCAAGATGTTCCATACAATAGATGCTCTTATTGGAAAAAAGTTTCCCCTTTTGCTGGTTTTATACGTTTTTACTTCAAACTGTTTATTATGCAGCCTCAGAACACGTCTCCTTTTGGAGAGTGTTAGACCACATTTTTCCATTAGATCTGGTGAATTTATTAAATTAAAAACCATAAGCGTATCACCTCTTAATCTTCTAGTTTGAAGAGAGAAGAGACCAGTAGCTTTTAATCTGTTCTGATAATCCAAGTTTGTTAATCTTGGAATCATTCTAGTTACTCTCCTTTGAACCTGTTCAAGAATTGCTATGTCTTTTTTTTGGTTTGGATTCCAGAAAGGGGAGTCATAGTCTAGATATAGTCTAATGTATGCCCTATACAATGGAATAAGGCATTGTTCAGTGCAATTAACAAAAGTGCATTTTATTTGCCTCAAAAGTCTGTTGGTCATGCAAGCAGTTCTAACACAGTGATCATTTTATGTAAGTTTATTATTAACATATATCCCTAAATCTTTTAACAATTTGATGAGTGAAGTGGTAGTCCATTTATATGATATATCATTTTGGATTATTTACATGAAATGCACTACTAAACATTTGCCTTGATTAAACTGCATATGATTTTCATTTGCCCAAAGTATTAATTTTCCAAATCCTTCTTTAATGCAGAAATATTTTCTTGATTATTAACCCTTCTCAATTTAGTATTGTCTGCAAATTTAACTATGAAGTTATTTGGCCTTGTTTGTAAATCACTGATAAAGAGGTTAAACAATGTTGGCATAAGACCGCCTTTATTTTACCACTTGTCACACTACCGAATCAGACAAGATATCATTAATTCTGACTCTCTGAGAATGATTTGTCAACCAGTTTAAAGTCCAGTTGACAATATCAGGTAACAAACCTAGATTGTGCATTTTAGTAATGAGTTTTTCATGTGAGACTTTATCGAAAGCTCTACTAAAGTCCAAAAGAATTACATCAGTAGGGATACCCACATCTAGTAGAGTACTTATATTATTGTAAAAAGATATCAGATTGGTGGTGCAGGAATACTTGGGAGGAAACCCATGCTGATTTGAATCATAAATTCCTAATTTTTTACAATCTTGATCTATTAGAGATTTCATTACTCGTTCCATTAATTTACCAGCCACTGAGGTCAGGCTAATTGGATGATAATTTTGCACAGAACCTCTATTGCCTTTTTTAAATATGGGAGTAACTATTACTGAACACCAATCATTTGGTACAATGCTTTCTTGTAAGTATTTATTGAAAATAATTGACAAAGGTATAGAAATATTTTTAGAGGTTTCGATCAGAAACCATGGATGAATACCGTCTGGGCCCGGACTAGTATTTTTATTTAGTTTTTTGATAGCCTGTATAATGTCAGTTGGATATAACCTATGATAATCTACGTGGTGAACTTTAAATGTACTAATAGGTGATTTTGAGAGAAGACAGAACAAAAGTACTTATTAAAGAGATTCAAGGTTTCTATATCAGATAGAGAAGAGCCATTGGTTATAATGGGACCAATGGTCCTTGATACACCTTTTTTACTATTTATATAGGAGAAAAGAGATTTGTGACAGTCTTTTGTGTGAGCTAGTTTAAATTCTAGCTTATTTTTTGCCAATTTAATAGAATTTTTTTAGTTTTTCACAGATAGTCTGTATTTATGTAATAGAGTAGTTTTCAATGGAACAGAACTATTCTTAAGTTTCCTAAAAAGTTTAATTTTTATCTTAATCTGATTTTTAATTGTCTTGTTGAACCAAGGGGGAATTTTTCCTTTATTATTAAATTTCCTCTTAGATGGAATGAAGGTATTTTCCAAACAATGTACAATGTTTTTAAAAAAGTCCCAAGCTTGTTGTGTTGTACAATTAAGAAGATTAGATTCCCAGTTTATGTTTTGTAAGTAGTCACTGATTTTAGAAAAATTTGCTTTGTTATAATTTTTGTATAGTGTAACTTCCTTTGTGTAGTTTTAAACTGTTGAATGTCAAAAAAAATAGATGAATGATCACTGGTCCCAAGTGGATCCTAAATTTGTAAATTGATAATTTGTTGCTCTATGTTAGCAAATTAGAGATCCAAAATATTAGGACCTCGAGTGGGTTCAGCAACAAGTTGTAATCCAGTACTAACTACCACATCTATTAGTCCTTTCTCTGCATAGGACTGTCCTGAGAATGAGTCCCAGTTAATATGAGGGAGGTTAAAGTCACCAAATATTATAGTATCTTGAGATTCTGAAAAATGTGTAATTTCTTTAAACATATCAGTTGTGTAATCTGAATTTGCAGATGGAGGTCAATAGATGTTACCAATAGTTATATAGGACTGCTCCTTCAATAAGATTTTAACCCATATACTTTCCAAAGGAAAGGGAGAACACACTTCAAAAGAAGGAATATCATTTCGTATGTACATACAAACTCCACTGCCTTGCTTGTCTAATCTGTTTTTATGATATAACTTATAACCAGGAATTTGTCTGGATCAAATTGAGGATGTGCCCCACCAAGTTTCAGTTACTCCCACCACACCTATATTTAAAGTTTTACATTTGACTTAGAGTTCTGCTAATTTGAGTTGGTTTAAAGATCTTGCATTCAAAGCTAGGAATTTACATTTAGTTGTATTAATATTTTGGTAAGTATTCAGAGACTTGGGAATAGACCCATTCTCCCCCATTGTTTTTAGTTTAAACAATGATTTATGATTTTAGTGATACTTTTCCCCATAAGTGTACTATCCCTATGACTGAGATGTAAACCGTTCCAGCAGAACAAGGAAGAACGATCTGAAAATGATTCCCAGTGGGTAATACAGGGTATATCCTGCTTAAAACATCACTTTCTCGGCCATTCATTTAGGGTTTTGATTTTCTGCATCATGGTAGATGTTGCTCTTAGGACAGGTAGAATTTCAGATGTACATACGCAGCATCTCCTATCAAGTAATAGGTTACATAACACCACATAGTCCTGTTGTAACTGATTAAAAGGGGTGTTGTTTATGTCATTAACACCGGCATGTATGATAACCAGTGGATTTTCCCTCGCATTTTGTAAAATTGTAGGCATCATGGAGGTAATGTCAGATACCCTGGCCCCATGGAAGCTAGAACAAATGCGGTTGCTCTTGTCACTATTGCATACCACCCAGTCAATGTGCTTAATGATTGAATCTCCCAGGACTAACACTTGTTTTGAGACAGTAGGGGTACAAGAATCAGAAACAAGTGATTGTTTAACACACTCTGGAGTGATTAACTTAATAGGTATTGATTTGGTAGCTTGAGACTTACTAGGACAAGTATTCATGGGCATTAACTCCTGACTGAAAAGTGCTCTTAAACCATTATTAGCAACAGAGGGTGATGCACAGGATAACTCATGTAGCACTTCATTATTTGATACAGTCAATTGCTTAAACCTATTACGAGTTTCAATAGGGGCACTATTGTGTATTTGACTGCCCCTCCTCTTTGTAAGAGGCTGTGACAATGGTCCAGTCATCATTATCATGAGAAGAGGGCGGATAATCATCCACCTTATAAGAGGGGGCAGAGGCAACAGGTATACTAGTACTAGTAGTTAGAATTGTCTCCTCATCAGGAGGCATAGAAATGCTACCTAAATGTGAAGGAAATTGTTCATTAGAATGAAGTTGTTCATCCATAAGATCAATGTAACTTTCCAATTCCCTAATATCAGTAGAAACTGGTTTAATATTAAGCAGAAACGCTACCTCTGCTTCAAGAGTAGTAATCAGATGGCAATTAGCACATACATACTCACTCCCATACTTTCCCTCACTATACATCAAATATTGTATACACTTACTAAGTTCTTTTTCCATTATTAAAGGTGTATATTTACTAAGTAGAGGATATGCTAAAATTATCTTATCCAAGTTTGTCTAATGCCAGCAGTTTCGGCGTGTCCAGCGGACACAGCAGACATGCGCAAACGCAAATGTAGCTTCTTTTAGTGAAATAACATCTCCACCTCTTCCCTTTGAGCCTGCCCCCTTCCAGCTTACACCCGTGACCTCTTGTTGCCCCATCCTCCTTCCTTTGGCGCACCCTGACTGGGCCTCCTTTATTGATCCCTTTCATGTACTTAAAGACCTCTGTCATGTCCCCCCTGTCCCTCCTCTCCTCCAGGGTGTAATAAGCTGTACAGTTTGTTAAGTTCTTAGTGGAGCCAAATTTAATCAAAATGGTTAAAGATTCATAATGAATGTCATCAGGGACAAGGGAGAACTCAGTAACATTTAAGTTATCAGAAATATAAAAAAAGACAGCCACCACCCCTTTTACTCACTCTGTCTTTCCTAACAGTACTGTATCCTTGGATATAAATTTCTTGATTAGAAATTTTTTCAGTGAGCCAAGTCTCGGTTAAGGCTAAAACACTGATTTTTTTGTTCAGATAACAGACAGTCAATAAGTGATTTTTTGGTCACCAAACTGTGAACAATTAAATGGGCAACTCTAATTGGAAAGGTGTTAGAATTAGGGGCTGGGTTTGTCATGGGTTGATTTACAAGTGGTCCAGGGTTAGGATGAACGGATTCAGACAACAGCAATAACAGCAAAATTAATCACTTATGACTGTCCCTGAAATCATTCTTTTGCACCTTGATTTTACTAGGAAAGGTGTTTACAATTACACTATACCGGACTATTTGAAAACACCCTTGGAAATGGACAAACCAAATGACCCCCTCATCTCCCAATATTAAACCTTTTAAACTTGGTTGTGGGGGAGGTGATTCCTTTGCAGGCAGACCAATTTGCCAGCAAACATTATTTAATTCTGCAGCACCTTCTCTTATTTGAAAACATATACTATTGTGGTGTTCACCTATCCCTATATTAACCCCCCCTCCAGAATGCATGTACTAAGTATTAAAATAATGTGAGGCAATATCTCTAGTAAAACAGAACTTACTGTAAAATATATGTACTACAACAATTATTAGACAAATAACCTAAGTAAGGCAATAATAAATCACAATTTTTATAACAGCCTCCCTGCAGCCTCCCGCTGTAGACTTGTGCAGGTGACTCCCACCACTCCTATGGGAGCCACTCACATGAAGAGCCATTGTGCAGAGAGCAACTAGAAGTAGCTCCTCTTTTGAAGGAGCTGACTGTAACACCCCCTTCTGCCGTCACTTTCCACGCCCTCATCACTGGCTTCTGCCACAAGCCGAGCAGGAGAATAGAGAAAATGGCAAGTCAGCAAAAAGTTAGGGGAAAGCTGGAGTCTTCACCCTCGCAGGCAGCAGGAAGCAGGCAGAATGGATTAAAGTGTCCTGGTGCAGTTCAAAGCAGCTCCACTTTTGAAGGAGCAGACTGTAATGCCCCCTTCTGCCATCAGGCTCCATGCCCCAGCACTGGCTCCTGCCACAAGACAAGCAGGAGAATGGAGAAAATGGCAAGTCAGCAAAAAGTTAGGGGAAAGCTGGAGTATTCACCCTCGCAGGCAGCAGGAAGCAGGCAGAATGGATTAAAGTGTCCTGGTGTAGTTCAAAGCAGCTCCGCTTTTGAAGGAGCAGACTGTAATGCCCCCTTCTGCCATCACGCTCCATGCCCCAGCACTGGCTCCTGCCACAAGCTGAGCACGAGAATGGAGAAAATAGCAAGTCAGCAAAATATCAGGGGAAAACTGGAGACTTCACCCTTGCAGGCAGCAGGAAGCAGGCAGAATGGAATGAAGTGTTCTGGCGCAGTTCAAAGCAGCTCCACTTTTGAAGGAGTGAACTGTAACGCCCCCTTCTTCTGTTACTCTCCGTGCCCCCAGCACCAACTCCTGCCACAAGCCAAGAAGAAGAATGGAGAAAATGGCAAGGCAGCAAAAAGTCATGGAAAAGCTGGAGTCTTCATCCTGCAGGCAGCAGGAAGCAGGCAGAATGGATTGAAGTGTCCTGGTGCAGTTCAAAGCAGCTCGGCTTTTAAAGGAGTGGACTGTAACCCCCCTTCTGCTGTCACTCTCCATGCCCCAGTACTGGCTCCTGCCATAAATCGAGCAGGAGAATGGAGAAAATGGCAAGTCAGCAAAAAGTCAGGAGAAAGCTGGAGTCTTCACCCTCACAGGCAGCAGAAAGCAGGCAGAATGGATTGAAGGATCGGAGTCTCATGTGGTGGAGTTCCTCTTATGTCTGTAACCCTGAACACACTTTACGTGATTTCTTATGTAGATTCCATTATCCACTGTTGTATTTCACCTTTTTGTGCTTTTGATGCCTCAATAAAAAGATTAACTGCAAAAAGGAAATGTGATTTCACAGAGTGACTGCAAAAACATGCTTGGGGGGATTGAAAAACTCCATAACCCTGGTTCATGAGGTGCGGTCAATAAATGAAAATTTGGGATAAAAATATTAAAAAATCACAAAGTTATGAGTACAAGTTCAAAATGTATTAAAAAGGCATTAACCTATCTTGTTTTCAGTCAATTTGCAGTTATGCTTCATAGGTTTCATAGGTTTGTTCAGAGCTAAGGGAACTATAATGTCCATAGTGCTCACCTGATTGTAAAACTAAAGCTTACCCATTTGGTACAATCTATCTAACTGGTGCTTAAATACTTCCACCATATCGCTTTCCACCGCCTCTGCAGGTAAGCCATTCCATATAGGGATGACTCTGGTTGTACCACATCTTTCTGTGCCATGTTTTACAATTTTCTCCTTGTAACTGAAAGGAGTGTGTTCTGTTGTTGTATTTTTTTTTGTTGAGCTTTAGACCTAATTTGTTTCAAAGATTGTGGTCACTAAAGGCTTTAAAAAGAAGGCACATGTCCCCTCATAGCCTTCTATATTCAAGTGAGAATAATTTCAGTGTGTCTAACCTTGTCTTGTAATCTTTCCCTTTCATCCCCATAACCTCTCTTGTAACCTTTTTCTGAACTTTTTCCAATCTAGTGATATCTCCCTTGTGGTAGGGTGACTAGACTTGAGCCCTATACTCCAGCAGAGGCCTCACCAGTGCTCCATACAGTGGCAATAGTGTCTCTCCCGCTCTGATTGCAATGTTTCTAAGAATACAGTTTAGTACACTATTGGCCTTTCTAGTAACCTTAGTGCAATATGTGGTTCAGTTGTGCTTATGCAACTAGATGATATGATGCTTGTGTGACTTGATTTATGTTGTGGCTTTCCTCCTCTCTATCCATGGGATATACCACCCTGTAGGGGTACGATGCAAGGAACCCTAGAGGAGGGTCCCCCCCATAGGTGCTACAGGAATGATGCTGTCGGCTAAAGGTAGCTTAGGAAGAAGCTCACGGGTAAGAGAGACAAGCCACTGGAGGAGGAGGAGGAGGGGTAGATGGTGGGCAATGAGAAAAGAATCCTGGGGAGGCCCAGAATGAGTGGCCATATAAGCCTGATGGGGGAGTGATGTAGTTGCTCCGCCCATTGAATCTCGGGCTTAAAAGACCTCCCATTCAGTTGTGCTTATGCAACTAGATGAGATGATGCTTGTGTGACTTGATTCATGTTGTGGCTTCCACCTCTCTATCCGTGGGATATACCACCCTGTAGGGTAAGACGCAAGGTATCCTAGAGGAGGGTTCCCTCCTATAGGTGCCGTGGGAATGATGCCGTCGGCTAAAGTTAGCTTAGGAAGAAGCCCAAAAAGAATACCCAATCGGGTGTCGAGCATCAAAGAGGTGAGGATGATGAATGAATGAATTCTGAGAAGATGATTAAGGGCAGACTTCCTAAGGAAAGAGGGGAAAGCCTGGGCCACCATCCGCCTCCATCCAACAGGAGAACCTAATTAACCTAAGAAGGCACTAACCCAAACTAATATTATGATCATTGGCATGGAGGAGAGGAAAAAAGCCCTTTGAAAAAGACACCTCTGGGGATCCAAGGCCTAGGTCACCTTCCCTCAAGGCTGATGATGTTTGATTTAAGGATGTATGTCATTAACGAGAAGGATGTGAGTATGGAAGATGATAGTGGGCTAGGGAATACCCCCCAAAAAGGAAAGCACAGATCAAAGAAGGAACAGGAGGCAGCATGGACCCTAGAGGGGTATTCTCGAGTAGTCACTGGGAAGGAGGAGAGCCATGGAGAAGTCAGAGGAGCAAGGGGTATCTAAATGCACTCATGAGAAGACTAAGGATGAGGAAGAATGACGATGATGATCGCCGCAGGAGTGCAGCAGTCCAATATGAGAAGACTGAGGATGATGAAAACGGACGATGATGAACGCTGCAGGAGATCAGCAGGTCGATGAGGAAGCGTAAGACCAAAGGAGAGGTATGCTTGAGTGATAGATGTGAGCAAGCAGACTCTGAGGCCAATAAGGCATGCTTGGAACCAGATGGTATGCACCCTCGATAGAGCGATGTGATGAAGTAGACTTCAAGGCCAAGAAGGCAGGCCTGGAACAAGAGGTTAAGCTCAGTCAAGCAATCGATAGGAGCAAAATGGATGATGGACGATGAGGAGTGAAGCCATGATTGGACTGAATCCTTGATGGCTGCCAGACGGAGTCAGTTGAGGCATACTGACTGAGCGATTGAAATAGATGAGCAGATCGAGTCAAGGTATTGTGGACCAGAGAGGGCTATGCTCAAGTAATCAATGTGACGGAGTAGACCCATGTGGAGGCTGGAGAAGCGAGAATTCAATGATAGCAGGGTAGGAGAACCCAAAAAGAAGAGGCAGCTGAGCTGAGGTGAGGATAGGGAAATGGCCAGCAACTGGAGTGCAGTAAGCAAAGCTAAAGATGGCTAGGAGGGGACACAGACAGGACGATGAATGGTGGCAAAGTGCAGGGGAAGCAGCAGCGAGCCACACATTGTTGCTGCCAAAATACAGGGCTAGGGTGCTAGACACAGCATGAACAGCAGAAAAATAAGGCATAAGAGTACCAGACGTAGGAATGGCAAAATTGAGAAAGCGCTACACAGTCGCGCCCTTAGCAATGATTTGGGAGGTGAGGCAGATTATCAGAGAGGTATTTCAGGAGTCCAATACAAGCATAAAACAATGAATTCAGGAAACAGCAGGAAAATGAACTGGAAGAGGGAAGTCATTCCCTTCTAAGCAAAGGAGCTGTAGATATGTAGGAATGAAAGAAAAGTACTACCAGGAAGGGCACTGCAAAGCAAAGGGCCAGAATGCATATCACCCCCTACTTAAAACAAGAAGATGCATACAGATAGCGGGTCCCATGTAGGCAGTGACAAGAAATGGGACAAGCAGCCTAGGTCACTGACCCAACAGATGGTGAGTCCAGAGACAGCAGTAACATTAGGGAAGCACCAATTGAGGTCGACAGTGAAAATGCCAGCCTCCCGCACAGCGATGGCACAATACAGATGCAGATATTGTGCCGCTCGATCTGGAAGTGTTTTCTGTGGGGGGCTGTGCCCCCCTCACCCCCCATGCAGGGGGCTCTGCCCCCTAGCACCACCCGGACTTTAGGATTATCAACTCCAGGTCAGAGTTTGTCCAGGAAGGGGGTAGAACACTGGGGAAAAGTGAAACACAGAAAAGGACCCATTACAGTGACTGTTGCCGTGATGGTCTTTTTTCGTGTTTTCAATCAATTAATCAATCAAGTCTTTGTTTAACCAGGCGTTCATCGTTGAGCAGAAGCTCATTTGCAAGATGGACCTGGGTGGAGCATGAACAATTGTATATACAGGTCAACACAGGCATTTACAAGGCAATACAGATAATACTCTTTACATAGAGGAAGAAAAGAAGTTCATATGTACATAGAATTATACAGATATTGTACAGATTACACGGTATTTACATACATAGAAGTGTCTATAGGAAGATAAAGCAAGTTATCTAAGGTTGCAGGAGGAAGTAATGGAAGAAAAAATAAAATAAAACTATACACCAGGTAGAGGTGAAGGTAGGGGAAGAGAGGGAGGAAGTAGGGGAGAAAGTCTAGGAGGGCACGGTGCACAGAAAGGAGTTGGTAAAGCTGGATGTAGAGAAGGTGGATGGAGAAAAGGAGTATGTGAGCCCAGGATTGAAATGCTATAAAGTACGAGGCATGGTAGGATGTCACAACCCAGGTTAGTGAGCTCCTATCCGAGGTTGGGAAAGGAAGAATAAGGGGATGGATGGGCCTAGTGTTGATAAGACAGGGGATAAGAGAGAGAACAATTAGGCTGGTGAGGAGCAAGCTGGGGAGGTCAGTACTTAAAATTGGGTCTAGGCATGGCTATATACCAGTACTGGGTCTGAGTGAGTGAAGCAGTTACATACTTCTCTGATTGTACGGAAATAACGCATCTTGAAAGCATTTATACCGATTAGAGTGCTTAATTTGAGGTTTTTTTTGTTTTGCCGTTGGGGTGTTGACCTGAAGGGGTGTACAGTAACATTAGGAAAAATATCAGGAAACTTATGCAGAGCAAGGTAAAATGGAGTGTGAAAAGCAAAGCATGATGCAAAATTCATAGCAGTGGAGAAGCATGCAACTTACCGCCCCAGGCGGACACCCCAGCACCTGGGAGCATGTCCTGATTAGCATCCCCACACCAGTGAGGCAGGGGCAAGCGTGATTCAGGAATGGTGGTGCTGAAGAGGTGAAGGTTGTAGGGTCATTGTGGCAGCATGAGGGAAAATCCTGCCCCAGACATAGCTGAGGATGAGGAAAGCAATCATTGCGGTAGCGATGCAGGCAGCAGGAGGCAGAGCACGGTGGGAGATGAACGCCTGGAAGTGCTGGCAGTGAGATGGAGAGGGCTCAAAGGCCAAGCACCAGGTCCAGGCAGTGAAGCTGGATAGAGAAGGAGGAAAATGCACTCCAGAATGAATGAGGAGAGCAAGGTAAGGCAGGACTAAAGTCAGGGAGTTCAGACACAGGCACCGTGCACAAAGGGGGGCATGGAAGAAAACAGAGACGTGAGGGAGTGAGGTGCGGAATGAATGAAGGGCTGAAAGTGAGTGGTAATGAGAGGTGAGGAGAACAGGCAGAACACCATGGGACAGAATGGGTGGCCGGAGTTGCCGCTGTGACATAAAGAAGATGCAGGAAACAGGAGAGAGGAACGAGGAGCGGCGCCTCTGGCTGCAATGAGAAATTAATCCTGGGAAGGCCCAGGATGAGTGACCTTATAAGCCTGATGGGGGACTGACGTAGTTGCTCCACCCATTGAACCTCGGGCTTAAGAGCCCTCCCAAAATATGTAGGTCATTTGGTAATGGAGATACCCAGATCCCTTTCTTCTATTACAGATTTAATGTTAATAGTTCCCAGCTGGTATTTGGTGGCTTCGTTTTTGTGTCCCATATGCATTACTGTGCACTTAATGGGATTTAGATGCAAATTGTAAGCATTGCACCATTTATTAATGTTGTCCAATGTCTGCTGTAACTCCAGATGGTCATTTTGGTCAAGCAATTCTATACCTAGTCAGCAATCATCTGCAAATTTTGTAAGCCATACTTTTCCCTGCTGCACCAACAATGTTGATGCATAAATATTGAACAGACTTGGTCTGAGGACCAAACCCTGAGGCACCCCACTGATCACATCGGTCCAGTCAGATAAAACCCCCCTGATATTAACTCTTTGTACTCTATTTATTAACCAAGAAGTGATCCAGGATACGATTTTGTTGTGTACCCCAATGTTATAAAGATTTTCAATAAGTTGTGTATGGGGGAGTTTATCCAAAGCTTTAGAGAAGTCCAAAAAGACAGCTTTCACAGATCCTCCATTGTCAGGTATTTTACTGACCCTATCATAAAAATGAAGCACGTTCATCTGATATGAATGCCCCTTCCTAAACCCATGCTGAGTCATGTCCTCTAGATCATTTTCCTGATATCCTTTTATTTGCTGCCCCCAGCTGTTTTTATGGTTCCATCAAGTTTCTGTTATGGAACAGATTTTAATCTGTTTTTTTTCCCATAATATGCTTTAATTCTTCTATTTTTGGGGGGATAACCTATGAGTGTTTAATAAAAGACATTTCCAGCCCATTTTCCCTTGTTTTAATTTTTCTGATGGGTCTGTGTTTAGAGGGAATTTTCCTCCCCCCCCACACATCCTGTAGTTTAAAAAGGTGCTAATATGTTGGTTGATTGACTTAGCTAAGTGCCTTACCCCTATTTCATCCAAATGCATCCCATCATGTGCCATAAACCTATCAT
This sequence comes from Neoceratodus forsteri, assembly GCA_016271365.2. Lineage (NCBI taxonomy): Eukaryota > Metazoa > Chordata > Ceratodontiformes > Ceratodontidae > Neoceratodus > Neoceratodus forsteri. The sequence goes on from CM028133.1 coordinate 786,936,305, forward strand.
CCCTGAAAGTCTCCTGGTTTTCAGTGAATCTGAACTTTCTAATAGAGCACCAATGTTTCAGCCAGCTGTTTATCTTCAGGATGTCTTTCTGATACCATGAAGCCCCTCCCCCCATCTTCTGTATTTCATCTGCCACTGTACTAAAATCTGCATATATGTCATTTAAGTATCTATTTGCAATATTGTTCACCCCCATGTGAATAATAACCAAGGGTTGTATAAGGTTTGATAATAGTCCTTTCAGTATCCCTTTGACATCATTTATCCTAACTCCAGGTTATGTACTAACAGTGACCTGGTCATTTCTACCCTTGCATAGCAGAGTGTCCAACCCTCTGGTGATTGAGTCTCCAATTACCAAAATATCTCTATTTGCCTGATTTTTCCCTTTCTTGCTTTTCCTGTTGGAGTTTTGTTTGTTCCTTTGTTAGGGGTTCAAATCTATTTTGGAGTGTTATAGGGGGCCTTTCTTGGATTTTCCCCTCCATAGCATTAAGACCATCTCCCTTTGCAAATGGTTTCGAGCATTGCTGTGTCTGTTTCTCCAGTATATTATGAGGGTTTTTATTGATTTATTTTTGTTAAACTGCACTCTTTCCATGTTTCCTGTGTTACCCCTGTGCTCCCTGCATTCGTTTGTCTGTATTACACACTGATTATCTGAGTTCCTAACCCCTGTAGCCATTTTATCAGATGTTTTAGGCTGGGCATCAATGGAAGCCCTTTTATTTTTATTTAGGGATTTTTTCCTGGCAGAAACTTTCTGAGCATTGTCAATAAATTCCTCTAATATAGTAATCTTCTCTTGAACTGTCAATTCATGTTTTGCATCTTTTATTTCCTGCAACAGCATTGTTATTAATACACATTTATCACACTGCATATCCTCTGATAAGCTACCTTTATTGTACATATCACAACTTTTGCATAGCTGCCACCCTATGGTGCTATCCAGTTTTAAACCCTGATTACATGCTTCACATTTGCCCCCCCATCCATTTTGTTTTTCTGGCCCTTAAATAAGCACTTACTAGCACCATCTCTTGGTGCCTACCTACACAGATGGCTTACCCCTTCTGTTATCCAGCCACTATAACTTGAGATATTTTATTTACAGCGCATATCTTGTGAACAGACTCTCTCCGCCCGTACATGCCTTACACTCCGAACATGCCTAACACGTGCTTTGACGCATGTGTCTCGGTGTGCATCTCCGTGCGCAGTGCTGCACATAGCATAATCACAGCAGGGCATGTATTTAAGCCACCATGGATCCAGAAGTGCACCAGGGGTCGCGATGTGGCTAACAACCAAATTATATTGTTTTAAGTAGCAAAAGTTGGGCAAGAGCCACTCATCTGTGACCCTGGCTTGCTAAAGTGCTATACTGCCTGTTAAAACTCAATTTAAAATCACCCTTGCAAGCTGGTAGTTTGCTCCTTGTAGTGGACTGAACTGCTCAGCCTCTCTTCCTGTTTCCTGTAAGGTCTAGCAGGGCTCCAACCATCTGCACCATAGAACAGAAAATAAAAACGTGTTAAACACACTCAATCCCTTCTGTCCCTGAGAGCTGAGCTTGCTACACCTTCCTCAGCGTTGCCCACAGTGTTTTGTGCACATATCAAAGCTCTGCTCACAGCAGGGCATGTATTTAAGCAGCCATGGACCCAGAAGTGCAACCAGGGGTCGCGATGTGGATAACAACCAAATTATATTGTTTTAAGCAGCAAAATATGGATGAGAGCCACTCATCCATGATCCTGGCATGCTAAAGTGCTATAGTGCCTGTTAAAACTCAATTTAAAATCACCCTTGCAAGCTGGTAGTTCGCTCCTTGTAGTGGACTGAGCTACTCAGCTTCTCTTCCTGCTTCCTGTAAGGTCTAACAGGGCTCCAACCCTCTGCACTGTAGAACAGAAAATAAAAACATTTTAGACACACACTCAATCCCTTCTGTCCCTGAGAGCTGAGCTTGCTAAACCTTCCTCAGTGTAGCCCTCAGTGTTTTGTGTACATTCAGAGCAGTAAGATGTTTAAGACTTGCAGTGGTGGACCAAAGAGGTAAGTGAGGGTAGTGGGTATGGGGTGGTGAGTGGTGGGGGGTCAGGGGGTGGGTGGTGTTGGGGACTACAAAAGACATCAATGGACCATTTTCTTCTTTGCAGGGACAATAGCTTCCAACCTCAGGGCAGGCAGTGGGGTTGGGAGGAGAGGAGAGGAGATGAGAGAAACCAATGGTGGTATATGGTATAGTGGCTCCTAACTCCAGGGGAGGCAGTAGGGTTGGGAAAAGAGAAGGGCCATCAATGGTATAATGCCATGCCACAGTTGTCTCTAACCACAGGGTAGACAGTGGGGTCAGGAAAATAGAAGAGAAGAGACATCCATGGTGGCACACACCACAGTTGCTATTGATCCTGGGGCAGGGTTAGGACAAGAGAAGAATCACTGACAGTGGCACTCATGATAGAGCTCCTGACTCCAGGACAGGCAACTGGGTTTGGAAATGACTGCTAAGCTGAGAGGGGCTGATGTTGGGGATTTGGCACCCTAGTGGCATTAGTTGCTTGGCGGCACTGAGAGTGGGCACCTTTGTGAATGTTTTGGAGGAGAAAGAGAAGAAAGCTGATGATGACACTACTTAACTGGCTGCTGGACAGTGTCTTGTGAATGAAAAGATGCAGCCACACTGTTATAGGTATGGTGGCATCCTTTCAACTACACAAAGTTTCTGCCCATCAGCCAGACTGAACACCATCATTATCAAGGGATCAGGCCATCCTGGACTTAATTCTGATAAATAGTGATCACACCAAAAACATTAGAGTCACTCAGCCTCTGTGAGGGAGTCTGTGTGGTTTCAAGTGGAAATGGGACATGATGTGCTGAACATGAAAACATGTTCTTGACTTCAAAAGGGCAGATTTTGTATGCAGATGGATGATACTGGGGAAAGACTAAGGGAACTTAGGGAGGACATGGACATGGAGAATAGATGGGTTATAATTAGGGAGGGGTCCAGGCAGTTCCCACAACTTGCCTTAAGCAGAAGCTAGAAGGAGAAAGAGGAGGAAGCCACTCTGGCTTACAAAGGAGGTGAGCAGAGCAATGCAGGAGAAAGGGGCTTCTTACAGGAAATATAAGGAGTCCCAGAAGGAAGAAGACAGGGCAGAATATGCAGGGCAGCAGAAATCAACTAGCAGGGTGGTAAGACAGACCAAGGTGGAGACAGAACTAAGACTAGCTCATGAGCTCAAGGCAGGTGACAAAACATTCTTCTGATACATCTAGAAGAAAAGAACAACAAGAGATTAACTACTAAAGCTGAGAAGGGGGACCAAGTGGGTGAAGGAAAACAGGGAGAAGGCAGAGGTACTGAATGAATACTTATGCTCAGTCCTCACTAAGGAGAACAATGGGTCACTACCACAGGGATATGTGTGGGGGGCAGTGGGGATAAGGCAGGAAGAAATAAAAGAAGACAGAGTCCTCAAAGGGCTGAAAGCCCTCAAGGTGGACTAGTCCCCAGGGTCAGATGGCATGCACTGGATGGTACTGAGAGATCTGGCAGAAGTCCTTGCAGTGCTCCCGGCTGGTTAGTTCAACAGCTCACCGGACACAGGGGTGATTCTGCAGGAGTGGAGGATAGCTGATGTACCTCTGCACAAGAGTGGATCTAGGATTGAAGCAGAGAACTATACCCCAGTCAGCTTGACATCAATTGTTGGCAAGCAGATTGAAACCATCCTAGAGGAAAGGTTAATCAAGCTCCTTTTGGTAAATGGGCTCCAGAATAGCAGGCAGCATGAGTTCATGACAGGGACATCAGGACAAAAATAAATTATTTAAATCTTTGCTTGGGTAACTAGGGCTGTGGACAAGAGCCAAGCAGTGGACATACTATACCTGGACTTCAGCAAGGCCTTTGACTCAATGCCCACACAAGAGGTTGATCAAAAAATTAGCATATTTGGGGACAGGTGAGAAACTAACCAGGAGGATGTCAAAATGGCTAGGGGTAGAGCACAGTGAGTGGTGGTATGGAGGGAGCACTCTAGGATGAGGGAAGTTACTAGCAGGATCCCACTAGGGTCAGTGCTTGGACTTGTCCTGTTCAAAGTGTTCATCAGTGACATTGGGAACAACACCAAAAGCAAGTTACATCTTTTCAAGAACAACACCAAGCTCTGGGGAAGGGTGTACACTGAGGAGGGTGTAAGGGATCTACGGAGGACCTAGCAAGTTTGGAAAGGTGGTCTGGAATCTGGCAATTGGGGTTCAATGCTAAAAAGTACAAGGTGTTTCACTTTTTTTTTTCCAAGTCTTATTGTTTACTAACAAACTTCAGTGTAAAAAACATAAATGGATTTCATTTTAATTTTGCTGGATTAGTCTGCAGAGAAGCAGGAAAGTCAGGGCAATCATATGATAGCATTGCATGTATTTGAAACAAGCTGTGCAAAGAAATCAATCAGAGTGTACCCAGACTTTCCTCTAAAAGAAGAACCAGTGATTGTAAACAACATTTTGATGGACAACTTCAAAGCTGTTTTTCAAGCTGTGAAGTCATCATGAGAAAGATTGCTGTGACCAGTTTTTCTATGTAATGTCATAACACTTTAGATTAAAGGGACACTGTCAACTCCTCAGGCCTCAAATTGTCCATAGTTTAAACAAACTCTTGCCAGAGCCTATAGGGCTGCTGCCAAGGAATTTTGGGGTAAAAATATTAAAATTTACCAACGTTATGAGCCTGCGTTAGCAAAATGTAATGTAGGCTCATAAATTGGTTGTTTTGTAATATTTGTACACCAAATTTTCAACATAGCCTTGTTATGACCCTACCACATGAAGAAGGGCAGAGCGAATGTTCAACTTCTTCCCTCAAGGTGATTTCAATGGGGACTATGAAATCAACTTTCGGGATGCAAAAACACATTTTGGGCAGGAGTTGAAAAATGACAGCTATTACATTCATGAGGTACTGTAAAGAAACTGCTAAGTTGAAAATTTGGGGTAAAAATATTGAATATTACCAAACTTATGGGCCTGCATTTGTAAAATTCAACATAGCCTCATAACTTTTTGGTTTTTAAATATTTTTACACCAAATTTAGAACATAGCTTTCTTATGACTCCACTTTATGAACGGTGGCAGAGAAAGGTTTCAACTCCTGCCTGAAAGGCAAAATCACCTTCCGGAATTTAAACAAAACATTTTGGCCAGGATTTGAAAAATGACAGCTGTCACATTCATGAGATGCTATAATGATACAGCAATGTTGTAAATTTGGGTAAAAATATTGAAAATTACCAAAGTTATGCGTCGTATTGGCAAAATTCAATGTAGGCTCATAACGTTGTTTTTTTAATATTTTTACACCAAATTTTCAACATAGCCTTCTTATGACCCCACCTCATAAACAAGGACAGAAAAAATTGTCAACTCCTGCCAAAAGGTGATTTTGTGCAGGGACCTCAAAATCACTTTTCAGGACAGATTTGCCTAATGTTGGTGCAATTGTTCATGAGGCAGGGCCCCAAAGAAGGCATGTTGAAAATTTGGGTCAAAACTATGCAAAAATGCTCAAGTTATGCCTCTAAGTTCAAAACTCCATTGAAATACATAGAACCGCATGCCTGTTTCTTCAGTTTGCGGTACAGCTTTGAAGAGTCAAGACATGTCTGTGGTTCAGAGATGATTATGGCATTGGACCACTGATGGGTAGGTAAGGGCTTGGGGTGGTGCAGGGTGGTGGGTGCTGAGTGGGGGGTTGGGTGGGGGACAGGAATGGCTGCAAAATATATTAGTGGATGTTTTTCTTTTTACAGGGTGTAAAAAAAAACAAGGATTTTGGATTGTGACACTGGGGGATTGGGCACCTCCAATGTCACTCATATGTTTCTGGGGGGGCTGGGCACTGGGAGGAAGGGTCAGGTGAAAAAAATGGAGGCATCCTCATTGTGATACTAGGGGATTAGGCACCCCCCAGTGTCACTCTTATATTTCTGGGGAAGGGGGTGATGGATGCTGAGAGAAAGGCTTGGGAGGAGGATATGCATAATTTAAATTAAAAATTGATGGTGTCCTGATCATGACACTGGGGTTAGGCATTCCTAGTGTTACTCATATGTTTCTGGGTGTGTGTGTATGCTGAGGAGGGTCAGGTGGGGGACATCTATAATTGAAAGAAAGTAATCAGCGGTCATGGCAGAACACGTCACACTCTGCCACTACCATGTGCCACATCAGCACACTTTTTGTGAGCATGTGCAGAGTGCAGTGGCCATTTTGGACAGGAGGAGGAGGTGCCATGCTGTGCCGTGACCACCTATTTTTTTAATTATAGCTATCCCCACCTAAACCTCCCTCTCAGCACCCCTCCCAAAAACATAACAGTGACACTGGGGGTGCCCAATACCTCAGTGTCATGATCAGGATTCCACTGATTTTTAGAGTAAAAAGTAGTGCAGTGTGACTGGAGACAATGAGCAGCATGCTCCACAGACATGGAGGTGACTGTGGTGCATATCCAACATGTTGTTTAGTCAGAAAGAATGCGCTGAGTCCTTTTTTGATAGCAAGAGGTCTGCAGGGCTACGCCCACTGCAGCCCTAAAATCGTGTTAAGATTGCAAACATTCTGTAGACATTGCTGATGGAACTGGCAGTTTGCTTCTCATTTTTTTTTCTTTTTAAAAGTGATAAACAGGCTGTCTGCCATACTGGTGTTACCACACAAAAATGTGTTTATTTACATTCTTTGATCAACTCCCATTGTATTTTTTCTGGACTTAGGAACACTCCAACACAGTCTAGAGACTCAACATGCAGTGGGATGAGAGAAGACTATTAGATCATGAGTGGCTGCACTGTTTAGAGGGTGTTCCTAATGTTCTTGAAGTATGCAATAACAGTTGATAAAGGATATGAAACAAAGCAAGCTTGGTTACATTTACACCATTAGTTTACATGTCTACTAAGAAAAAATGCAGATAAAACAAACAGCAACATTAATGAATTTTGGAGAGGGGTGAAAAATCATAAAATGTGGGTTTTCAGCTAGAAATAATTTGTTGCAAAAAGGATTGACACAGTGTCCCTTTAAATACTGTCACAGTAAATTCACACTGAAGAATACAACTCTTCAAAAGCTACACAAAACTAACATGCCAAAACCTACACAGCTCACTTGTGTTTCAAGATTTACCAGTCTACTATTTTTATGATATTCAGATTATTTTCTTCTCATGGCCCCTCAGTGCTCCTCTCCATCAGACCCCACACATGCTCCCCCTGCCTACTGTACTCATCCCTCGCTACTGTACCTTACCTCCAGGCTTCCTGACTTCTCTGACACCCCCTTGGTTCTTGCATGTTCCTGCTGGGGGACTCCCTGCTTTCACCTTGGAGTAGGCACCACATATGTTGGGGATGCAGCCCAGGGGGGTGGGGCAAGGATGGTATGCTGAGTGATCAGGTGGTGCGAGGGGAACACACTATTGGCCATCTTTGAGTGCACCACGGGTGGGCCTTTTTTTCCCATTTTCTCACTTCCCTCTGCTCCCTGCCCATGTCACAGTTGCATTTTTTGGCATTCTGGAGAGACATTTGGCAGTGTGTGGTCACCCACACCAGCAAGAGCATCTGCGCCAATCTATCACCAGGAGCTACTCAAGGAACCATGAACGCCCTTCCCTCCCCAAGGGAGGAGAGTATCCTCATGGGTGCTCTTTACCCTCCCCACTGGTCCTGGGTGAGGGGCGTGAGCCTAGGTTGCCAGCATGAAGAGTGGGTGCCTCACCACTCAGTGCCACAAAGTTGGCAAAGCATTTGTTTGAATACTTAAGGACAGATGCGGTATTTAAGACATTTATTTTTAATTCTGGTGATGCCTCTAGAAATTATGGGCAGCCATTTTGCAACCAAACAATGGTTTGTAGTTTCCTGCAGCAGCCAAATGGTGTGTGAACAGGTTTTGCAACTTGCCTCCGTGAGTTTTCTGAGTCTCATTTACAGCAGACTCACTAAACTGAAATATAGCGAAAACAGGCCTGTTACCAGCCATACAGTGATCAGGAAAGCCCTGTGTCCTTGGTATATCCTTGACATGACATTAGCATGCACTCAGCATGAGAACTCAGTGCAGTGATAGACCATGTGTTAATTTCTATCCCTGCCTGTAGACTCAAAATGCAAATACTGCCAGGCACCTGTATCCCTTGTTGAAAGTGTCTGGAAAAAGGATTGTAAGTGATGTTATCGATGCATACTACTTTGAAAATGATGCTACACATAGGACATAAGAACTCCAGAGCCATGTACAGTCTTGAGAGGTGAAGGTCACAGTCTTAGAGAAGGAGAAAAACTGGGGATAGCAATTACAAGCTGATAACAAGGAAATCTTTCCCCATAATCTGAACCTGGGTACAGGAAGGCTAAGCAAAAAAAAAAATTCCAGCTAAATCATTGTTTGCATTTTAATGATTTAAATTGTTTTTAGGCTTATTGTGCTACCTGTGTTTAAAATATTTAGGTAAATCATGAAAAATTGTCTTTAAAATATTTAGGTAACTTCTGTTTCAGAGTGTGTAGGCAAGCTTTTTTACACACCAACATTCCCCCAAATTGTTGCTGTTATGTTTAATCTAGGCAATCTACGCATTTTAAATTGAATTTGTTTGCATCTTGTTGTTGTTTTCAATACTTAGACAACACATTGTGCATTGCAATTCTTGTGTTGTATATATTTTAGACATTTTTTATTTTATTGTAACTCATTCTCTCTCCCCCAGATTAAACCTGCTATTTTTATCTGCGTGGTTTTAAAATTGTGTATATATTTTTAAACTGCATTTTTGTACTGCTGTGTTTAACTTTCCACTGCATTTTTCTCTTACTTTAATACCCCTCCCCCATATGAGTTGTTTTGATTGACTTTCCACATTTCAGTCAACTGTATATTTTTGGACTGCATTTTTGAGCTGTTGTGTTTGACTGTGTCCCTTTGGGCAAATTATGTGTATTTTTCAACTGCATTGTTTTTCCTCTTACTCCAGTCAACCTTCCCTAAGCTCCAGGTGTCACTGCAGTGTTAAACCCTTTGCTTTTATTCTCCCCACTGTGGCCCCCACCCCCACAGGTGGCACTACAGTGTTGAACTTTCTGCATTTATTTTGTCCACTGTTGCTCCCCCTGTGACACTGTTGTGTTAAGTTTCTTCATTCATTCTGTTCACAGCCACCTCCCCCCCCAACTAGGTGTCACTGTGGTGTCTAACTTTCTACATTTGGGCAGACTGTACACCCATCAAACTTGCTTTACTGCAACCCCCCCCCCATCTCAGGACCCTCTGAGCTGCTCACATTTTCTTCACTGTACCCACCCCAACAGTTTACAAGCTACTTAATACTAAATCAAATTAAATTCCATTCCATTAGGTCCAATCAGATTAACTCATTGATAAAATAATGACCTTTAGTGAAATAAAGAAGGAACTGACTAAACACATGAATAGGAGTACAGTGGAAAATAGCAGATTCAGTGGACTTTCCTAGACACAGAAGACCCACGACCCCCCACCCCCACCTGAATCTTCAAACCAAGTCATGGGGGAACGACAAACCACTAGCATTCCTGCTGTGGGGTACAATTATGAAAACCCCAGTGCAGGACCTCTAAAAGATCACTTTTTTTTTATTGCAAGGTAAATCAGCTTTAAACCACTGCCCCACGACAGTTGCCATACTAATTTAAAGATCCTGAAATGGTTTGACTTAAACATAATTCACTATTTGAATTACACAGCTGAAACTATCTATATGAGACATGACAGATGAGGGGATAAGCAAGAATACACAGGTTTACTTACCATATGAGCTGGAAAATGTGGATAGTCAAGAACTGAAGCATTCCCAGGAAAAGACAGCATGAGCAGTATAACAATTTATAATAAGGTCCTAAATGATTGCAGGTCTCTTCAGGACTCTCACAGTCATTGTGACGATCAGTCAGGCAAAGTCAGTTATAATGGCAAATAGCTGAACTTTTAGATTTAAGAATTGTTTTAAAAAAAACAAACAAATGAGAGCTAAGACAAAATACCCTTTACAAACGAGAAACAAAATCAGATGACTCTACCAGAAAAGTGTGGGACTATGGAGCATTGACATAGGCAACAGTTAACCTAAAAAAATCCAGCGTATACTAGGGCTGTTACACTTTGTAAAGCAACAGTTTCCACACTACAGCAGAATAACAAAACCACCTTATGAGAAACTGAAAAGCAGGTCTACATTTATTGTGTGCCGTATGTGCCTCAGAGAACCAAATACATCTAGATTTGTTAAAACAAGCAGTCAAAGCACAGTATTCTTGCCTTGCTCAGAAATAAAGTCAACCATGTTTTCATTCAGTTCACATTAAGCAATAAATCTTATTATGCAAAACTCATGTAGGGAAAGAACTCAAACAAACTAAAAAAAGGAACTATATAGGCTTACAGAAAAGACACTCCCCAAACACAAAACAAATTTTACAGTTGAATAAAAAATGTTAATACCTATTACTCAGGTAGTCACTGTTTTCCCACCCAGCCCCCATCGTCAACACCCTCAAAAGGAAAACAGATAATCTTAGGAAAACTGTAGGGGGAAAAAGGTAGTATCTGTATGATGGTGGCTGGACAGGGTCCTTTATTTAATTTCCTCTCAGAAACAAGGGAGGATTAAGAGTTTGGCGAACCTCACAGTCAAAACTCAAGTAACAATCTTCATTTCTCACCAGGGTGTACTGAGTGCATTCTTTGCTGATACTTATGAAACTGCAGAGCTGCACATTTATTCAATGACCAATGGTATCTTCAGGCTTAACCTAGAAATAGGGACAGAAGTACAGCTTGGGGTGCCCTGGAGAGGACACAGTTCTAATGTGAAGCAAAACATGAAACACTTTCATGTCTGATACAACACTTCATTTCAGCGTGGAAGTGTCCAAAGAACTCAATGTTCTTTCCCTGTGACTTAGGCTGATAAATGAGTATTCAGCAATTTAGCACAGAGAGCATGTCCCTAGCAGCCCATCTTGGGCATTGTTCCCTGCAACACTGATGAAGCAGATCCCTGACATTACCCTTCTCACCTCTGACTCACTTGAAAGGGCTTTGTGCAGTCATCAGCTACTTTCAAAGAAATTGAACTGGCAAACTGACCTGCATGTAGTTCAACATCCCTCTTTCCTTCCCTCATCATGGGGCTTTGACAGCAGTCCCAATTTGTGTCACCCTTGTGCCATGGTGGAGACCTGGCACTGGCAGTCTGGAGGGGCCCAGTTGAATCATACAGATATTTGTGTTAGAGTCTCATGTGGCTGGGCTGGCATTGGGGCTCCCAGAAACCAGTACATGGCAGGGAGATCAGGATGTACATATGGACTCGGACTTCTAAAGTCCAGTCAAAGCTCCTCCCTCCTCAGACACACACAGTTGCAGCTGGAGTGCTTGCCACACCAGCTCCAGGCCCATTCTCCAATCAGCAACTCATTAACTCCCATACACCACTCCTCCTCTTCCACTTCCTGTGCATCTCCTTGAATGCTCATCTGGATCATACCAATCCATCTTGCTGACTCCCCAGCCAAGGTGAAACTGGGCATATTAACCCATGCCCTAAAATAGTGGGCTGAGTTGTATTTACAATTCATATTTCTAAGACTGGCTGTGGCTGTAATTTCTATGTTATAGTTCTGTTACCATCTCCTTGGGACCTCCATAAAAACAAAATGCTGCATCACATGGGGCTATCTTGGTGGGTACAATTTTAAATGAACAAATGCATAAATAAAGCAAGGGCAGGAGAAGAGTCTGTTTGCCTAGAAGAGGGAAGAGACATAATAAAAATAAAAAAATATCAACTTGTGGGGCACTGATTAGAAGTGAGTGACTGCAGGTAAAAAGACTGAAAAGAACAATGCCAAGAAAATCAGCATGCAAAGAAAGTAACTAAAAAGTAAAAAACAAAGGAAACGATTTTGAATAGATAAGTGGGTATACATTTTTAAAGATAAATCAGTGATATTTTTATAGCCAATGTTCACAATATGAAGCCACTGTATCACCAATTAGGAACCAAGATATTATATATTAGATGCATCACAATTGTCCTATTGATAACTAATAGTAACAGGGTTTTGACTTTTGCTATATAGTCTCTACAGTTGATGTACCTAGCACAATTATAAGTGTTTGCCTTTATCTGAATGTGTTTATTTTATGAACCATTCTTGGACATTGTGTTTAACGTTTGTAACCCCTTGTTGCCTTTATTCAGTTATTTTGATGCAACTCAGCTTTACACTATACTCTATGGTTATGTAATTGGGGATAATTTGCCTCACTTCCTCCAGTTTTATAATCTCCCAAATCCCACCTGAAAATGGGCATGTATTTGTCTAGTGTACTTACCTGGTCAATAAAAACTAAATAAATAAATGCTACCTTGACAACCATTACTGCACACATTCTTCAAAGACACTTCATTCATAGAAACAAACAGAAAAGCAGTGAATGAAAAAGAAAACTGCCTGCTTACTTGTTGAAACATTCAGGTCCTATTGTAGATAGAGATAGTCAAAGTCAGGAAAATTCACTCTGCAAATTAATTTGCGGATTTAGCACAATTCGCGAAGTGTGGATCAATCCACAAAGTATGGAACCTTGCTGCAAAGTGTGGAATTTCACATGTGAATGGTGGAATTTCACCATTTGCATGTGAAATTCCACTGCTCATGGTGAAATTCTGTCATTTGCAGGAGAAATTCCATGATTTGCAATTAGGTGAATTTTTAACCTAATAGCACAAATTCACAAATTGCTCTGTGGAGGTGAATTTGGTGACTTCACCAGAACTTCACCAGTGAATTAAAACTTCACAACATCTCTAATTGTAGATATCAAATATGATATGAGCTAATGTGCAATATTAATCAATTATGACTTCACCCTTTGTGAGGTCACAGGTCCAGTGCAACTCAGGAAGATATTTCTGATATCTTAATATTCCTGCAGCTCATCTCATATCATGTATTTAGTGTGATTTGAGTAACAGCTACATGAGTGGGCAACATTTCTGGTAGTTCATCTTTTAACAAAAATTTTAATTGGGTAGTTTCTAGTCTTGATGATATATACATAATGAAGAATTTGCAGTATAGGTAAGCAGTTAGCATGAGGAACCTTAATTAGGGTTGTCACCTTTGAGTCAAATGGAAACCAAACTACCAAAACTCCATCCCCTTTTTCTGGTAAGCGCCCCGCCTACAGTGATATCACATGTCAATCAAGATAAAAAGTATTAAGACATAAAATCATCTATACAGCAACAATTTTAGAGTGAAAAGGGGTCTTAAGACATCAATGATGCTGCTCACAGTTATTTTCAAGAAGAAAAAATGTTCTCTACATTTACTTATTGTAACCCCAACTAGGTCTCTGTTGGAATAAACTACTTCTGCGTTAGTGGGCAAGTCATGCACTTTATGGTTCTGTAGATACAGTGGTCCAAGATAAAAGTCTCAGAGACTAAGCTGTTCACACAGCAGCAAAAGAGTGGGTTGGTCAGGCTATACAGTATGCACAGAACTGGCGGGTACAGTGTTTCCTTGCCTCATTAAAGCAGCTGTACTAGATAAAAATTGGGTATTTTCAACAGTTTGTTCCCTGTGCTCTGCTGTGCATTTACCTGGTAATCTTTCTTGTTTTCAGTGTACTGTCACCTTGTAATTTGCTCAGTTTTCCTTTGTTTTTGTTTACATTTCTTCCACCCACCAGGTTGAACTGGAACCTTTTGCTGCCAACCACACATGTGCATGACTCGCAGTACTACATGGTGACAGTGGGAACGTGCAGCACAGGGTCCCACCGAAGTAAACAAAAGACATGATGTGATATGACTGGGGGGCTAAGCTAAAAAGTAGGTAGCAGCCATATTTAATGTGGTACCACAAATTGGAAATTAATCACTTCCTGATTATCTAGTACTGCTGCTTCAAATTTTCATTTTACAAGCTCATTCCCTATTCACAGCTATTATTGATATAATTAATACATTGTATATTTTTATGTGTGTGGAAAGGGGGACCTGCCCACCAGAGCAAAATGCCTTTATGTCAAAGTGGAGGACCTGCTGTGATACTCTTGATGGGGGGTCGATCCCAGTCCTTTCACAGAAGAAAGGGTTCTGCAAGAACTCCTAAAACTGAAGGTGGACAAAGCAATGGGTCCTGATGGAATTCACCCCAGAATTCTATAAGAATTAAGGGAGGAATTAGTGAAACCACTGGCTACTCTTTTTAATAAATCATGGGAGGATGGTGTGGTACCCGAGGACTGGAGGAAGGCAGATGTGATTCCCCTTCACAAAAGTGGGTCCAAGACAGAGGCAGGAAACTACAGACCTGTCAGTCTGACCTCTGTGGTAGGGAAAGTGATGGAGTCACTTCTGAAGGAAAGAATAGTCGAGTACCTAGAGGTCAGTGGAGCACAGGACCCAAGGCAGCAAGAGTTCACAGCAGGAAGGTCAAGTCAGATGAATCTAATAGATTTCTTTGACTGGGTGACCAAAGTAGTAGACCAGGGAGGGGCTGTGGACATGGCCTACCTAGACTTTAGCAAAGCATTTGACAGTCCCACACAAAAGATTAATAGTCAAATTAACCAGCCTGGGAGTGGGACCCAGGGTGGTAGCCTGGGTAAAACAATGGCTGGACAACAGGACACAGAAGGTAATTGTAAATGGAGTCCACTCTGAAGAAAGGGGTTACTAGTGGGGTACCGCAGGGGTTAGGTATTAGGTCAGTCCTTTTAATGTCTTCATCAGTGACATTGCAGAGGGACTGGAAGGAAAAGTATGCCTTTGCAGATGACACAAAGATCTGCAACAGGGTTGATACACAGGAGGTATGGAAAGGATGAAAAGGGACTTAGCAAGGTTGGAGGAATGGTCAGAAGTATGGCAGCTAGGATTCAATGCAAAGAAGTGCAAAATAATGCACCTGGGAAACAAGAACCCAGGGGAAGAATACACAATGGGTGGGGAGGTAGCAACAACAACAAGAAAGGAAAGGGACCTGGGGGTAATCATATCAGATGACCTTAAGGTTAGCAAGCAATGTGAGAAGGCAGTAGGGAGGGCTGGGGGTATACTGGGATGTATAGGGAGAGGCATCATCAGCAGAAAACAGGAAGTTGTTATCCCTCTGTACAGACAGTTGGTGAGACCCCATCTGGAGTACTGTGTCCAGTTCTGGAGACCCCATCTCCGCAAGAACATAGACAGAATAGAGGCAGTTCAGAGGAGGGCAACTAAAATGGTGCAGGGTCTGCAAGAGAAGCCGTATGAGGAGACTAAAGGAGCTTAATATGTATACCCTTGAGGAAAGAAGGGAGAGGGGGACATGATAGAAACTTTTAAGTACCTCAGTGGAATCAACAAAGTCCAAGAGGGTAGCATCTTTCAGAAAAAGAGACGTGCAAGAACAAGGGGACACAATTTAAAGATAGAAGGAGAGGCGGTTCAGGGCAATGTGAGGAAGTATTATTTCACAGAGAGGTAGTGGATGCATGGAACAGCCTTCCTGAGGAGGTTGTGGGGTCTAAAACTGTGGGAGAATTCAAGAATGCATGGGACAGACATAAGGCAATTCTTGTGGGGGGTAGGAAGAAATAGGCTGTTTGTTAACTAGGATCTGCGGCCTATCCTGTAGGTAGGGAAATGGGCAGACTAGATGGGCCAAGCGGTCCTTATCTGCCGTCAAAGTCTTTGTTTCTATGTTTCTGCTGGGGGGGGTGGTTAAGTAAATGGAACTAAACTGAAAAAGCACAGACTCAGTACAGAATAATTTTTCATCATACCCACCACGAAAATAAAACCATAAGTAAAAAACATTACCAGAAGGAAAAGTCAGTACATTGTCAGTGCGTTGCCTACTGCCATAAGTTACACAATGAAATAAAACAAACTGAATAAAATGGCAAGCATGGAACTCAAAGGATTTTATTAAAGGGAAACTGTCAGTAGATCCTCCACTTTCTCTGATGGTGACTGTAGAGGCTAGTCTGTGGCACAGTATTATGACCAGCAGCTGGGGTGCCCTTTATTTAAATCCCCACCTGTGGCCTTCGGCATTGTGATCGTTGGGGAGCTCTGTAATTCTGGCCACTTGATATGTCCTTTCAGTTTGTGCATTGATAGGCTCTAAGGAGCTTTTTCAGTGCAATGCCAGTCACTGATTCTTTATCTGGAATTCTGCTGTCATACTCGGACTCCCAGGGCTCATCAGAACAGAGAACCAGGCTGCAGTCAAAATTAAAAGCCTGCAGTTGGTCTCACAACCACTAGCTCCTAACCAGTCACAGCATGGCCGTGAATAATGTGAGCAATTCATCCTCCAGCCAGTGAGCTAGGCAGGCTGTAGCATGGTCATGGAAGCAGGGAGGGCATTTACTATGGGGGCTGCCTGTGTATTATACAACACAAAAAGATCCCAGTGGCAGCATATATAATCTTGGTGGGGTGGCATGTGTGATATCCGGGGGTTGGGGGACTTGGGTCAGGATATGCATTTCAGGACAAACTTTGGTGGTTTTAAAAGTGGAACGTGGAGGATGTTGCTAGAAAACAGAAAGATTGGGAAAAAACAATGGGAAACCAGAGAACAAAATTGAGAGGCTGAAAATTGGATTGTCCCATCAAAAACTGTGTAGGTGGCGAACTTAATTTTAATATACATGAGATTCTATGCTGCTGTGCCACAATAGTGGCATACCTACTGTGGCACAACAGCATTCTGACATCACTACTGTGGTACAAAACCATCTGGAAGTGTATGGATTTTCATACAACAACACTGAACCATATACTATACATTAATTTATCAGTCATGTGTCATAGAGCCTTTCATATTGGGGATATGCAAATAAATTTTGTTAAACTTTTTGTAATATGAAAGTAACCTATTCATTGACAAAGTATTATATATCTGAGAGTAGTGTTATTTTCTAAGTCAGAATACTTACTTGTACCATTAAGAATGAATTCAGGTTTGATAAATGATGTATACTACTTCTGTATACTTGAACTTTCGCCTTTCTATATTCTCACCCTCAGTAGAAGTGCCGGGCAGTGTTATGGAAATAGAAGGCCCAAAAAGTGAGATTACCTCCTCTAAGTCACGGAGAGTGTGAACAGTAGCATGCAGGAGAGGAAATACCCCGGTGGACGCAACCTCTGAGGAACCATATCAGCTGAACTGCCCTTCCTCTGAGCATACTAAGAGGAGATAATCCTAAATGCTTGCCTGATTTCTTCTTCCAGACTGGGACGTATGTTTAGAAGCATGAAGAGGTCTGTCTTCCCAGTCTCTTAATGATATGAGCAGGAATGTTGTTTTTGGATGCTAATGATGCTATTCCAATCTGAAAGGAATGTCGTGTGAAACCATTAGGATTAAGTCTAAGCCATTGTGGAAGAGTTCTCACATGCTTCATAAACTATTTGATAGTCATTGCTGCTTGACTGTTGGAACTCGTAAGAGGTTGTGAGGAATCAGAGCAAATATGGTATTGCACGAGCTGATCAAAAAGAGCTACTGGGCACCAGTTATTATGAGTTGAGTAATTTATTTATTTATTTTATTTAGCTTTTGTTGACCGGGTAAGTGCACTAGACAAATCCTGCCTATTTTCAGGCACGACCCGGGGGAAGGGGATACAGATGAATGCCAACTGACCTTGAACCAGATTAAGCTGTTGGTGGTATTTTTAGTGAATGAGGGAAATTTGGCCAGGACACCGGGGAAATTCCCCTACTCTTTTCGATAAGTGCCATGGGATCTTTAACATCCACCTGAACTACCACCAATCCAGGCAGATGGGACCTCGGTTTAACGTCTCATCCGAGCGGCACCTCAAGTGCAGCACCTCTCATGCTGCACTACAGTGTCAGCACTGGGATATTAACCCAAGTGCCAGATGTGGGAACTGAACCCATAGCCATCTGATCTCCCAGCCTCAGAGGCGAGTGTGCTACCTACAGAGCCACTGACACTGCTAATATGTAACCTGAGCTCCTATGTGCAGTCTGCCTGTCTTTAAAGTTAAAGTTGGAAGCAACAGCACATAATGATCTGCTTGTTTTATCAAATTGGCAACTGTGAGGAATTTAGCAGAGGAGGCTGATGATATAGTAAACTCTCCAGGACACAGGAAACTGTAGAAAGCTAAACAAATGACTGATGAGACCATAATGTTCATGGTAGGGTCAAACGGAATGGTATACAGCATGTCCAATAAGTTTCCGACTGTAGAGCCATCAATAGGAAGTCATTTAGGAGCCTTTGTAGATGATGCTCTGTAAATTCCAAGCAGGAGGATTTTAACGGAGGCATTGGATAAAACTGAAAACATGGATGGATTTGACTGATATAAGAAGAATTGGATTCCTGATAAGTATTGTTTGCTTTATGGTCCCATGTTATAATTTCAAGGCTCCATGGCAGTAGGTTATGAATCCAAGCGCATGACTGATAAAGAAGGAACTCCTATGGATTGATTGGATGCCACAGAAAGAGAAATACTTCTTGCAAGCGATAGTATAAGTTGCTTGAGTAGCTGTTGCTAAGACAGACCATATGAAGGCTTCAGCTTGATTACGATGATAGGCTAAGTCATGATGAGACTGGCAAATCGAAGAGGAGAAGTGATGACTGATACAGGAGAGGGATAGAGGTGATGAAATTCCTGGAGTTGAAATCAAGAAAAAGAATCAGCTCCTTCATTCATGTTGCCAGGAATATGAAAGCATTTCAGAGTAAAATTATGATACAGAGCTAATCAAATGAGCCTCCACATAAACAACATGATGGAATGGGATGAAGGTTTGCCCTTATTGATAATGTCCACTGTTGGTTGATTATCTGAAAAGATTGAGACTGTCTGCGTAGACCAGAGACATCCCCATATGAATGCAGTGATTACGATAGGGTAGATTTTGAAGAGAGGAGACATGGTTAAAAAGTCTTGAATGGTGGATATGTCAGGAGGCCAGGAACTGGTGATCCAGGAATGCTTAAAGATAGCAGCATAGCCATGAGCTGGTGACACATCAGTGTATATCTTGAGGTATAAGTCAGGAGATGGGTCTTTGTAAAATAGAGAACATTTTTTCAAGTTGGCTTGAAAATGGGACCACATAACTAGATAAGAGTTGGCTGTAGCAGCGATGTTGATTTGATGGTGCAGTTCAGAGACAGAAGATGCCAATGTCAGAAGGTAGGAAATAAATGAACAACCTTGCAGAATTATTTGCATTACAAAATTGAGATATCCCAGGAGTGAGAGAAGTTTGTGTTTAGTACAGGAGGAGTGAACAGAAAAAGATTCCACTAGTGCTTGAATCCTGAGCAGTTTATCAGATGGCAATCTGGCTTCCATGTGTTTCGTGTCCAATTCAATACCAAGGAATTCAATAGATGTAACCAGTCCTAACATTTTCTCCTCAGGCAGAGGAACTACTAATTCCTGGAACAGATGGATGAGTGCAGTAATGTTAGCCACAGGAGGTGAATCAGGAGGATCAATGAGATGGACGTTATCCAGAAGATGCATGACAGCTGGACAATGACAGACATTGAATAATAACTAACAAAGTAACAAAGTATCTTGCAAAACATGTTGAACAATTTCATGCTGCTTTTACAGCCAAAGGTCAGCTGAAGAGCAAAGTAGTAGCAATTTTCCCATTTAATGTCATATAGATGCCACATAGACAGGTGAATGGGCAGCATCTGTAATGTCTGCGTATGAGAGCCAGGAGCTGGGGCCAAACCATTTAATAATTGTAATGGCATCATTGATGTAAGCATAGGAAAGAGAATAATTATCAAATGGAATCAATGAATTGATGCAGGAATGGACATTGACCGAGGTGCAGAGAAGCCGATGATTAGGTGCTTCTTGCTAGAAACTTTTCTGGTGGCAACACTGACAGGAATGACGTGATAGGTGGGAAACAGTGGATGCTGAAAAGGACCAAAGACAAATCCTCTGTAAAAGCTGCTAGCATAATGTAAATTGTAACATATGAAGGTGTCCGAGGGAAGCACTGAAATGCCTGTATGGTAACCTTTGGAGAAGCCAGAAAGTAGATAGTCCACAAATGAGCAAGAAGGATGAGAGGCTACCACTTGACCTCAGATTCGTACATTTGTTGGAGTGGCGGGATGAAGTGATTGTCACTGTTTAGAATGGGACACTTTCAGTCAAATGAACTAAATATATGCATCACCACAGAAATTGCAGATATGAAGAAAAGGACAGCCAGAGCCTTGGCAGCCTTCACCACAGAAATTGCAGTTATGAAGAAATGGACAGCCAGAGCCTTGGAAGCCTTCATCATTAAAGTTTTTGAAAATCAGTTTGCCTCCTGAATATTTAATGTGTCTGTGTCATCTATCCATGCCGGGGCAGAAGAAGGCATTGGGATTAGCAATTGTTTGGGTCAGCATCGAAGCGGAAAAGGAAACAGGAGTTGATCCAGCTGATCTACCTCTCCTAGCTTGAATGGTAGATGATGAGTCACTAGACACCGTTATAGGACAAAGGGAAGTGAAATGAGCAGAGGAACTGCACAGTGGGCAGAAGAATGCTTACTTCTCAGTGAAGTGACAACAAAAGAGCTTGTCATCTAGGATAGCTGAATTCAGTTTTATATTAAAATGAGCCAATGCAAGTGCAGCTTTTGCGCAGAAGGACAGATGATAATCGCAGAAATGCATCCCTCCATATTGAATGTCTAGATTGACCAAGAGATATAAATATGAGTCCAGCTCCTCATGTCTACAAGGAAATGCAGAGCAAAGCACATCGTGCTATAATTGAAAATGAGAATGAATTCTGGTCAGTTTTTTCTTGAGCCTGAGATCTTTTGACTTCAGTATGACAGAAACATCTCTGCAGGATACTATTCTGCTTTTGATGGTATCATAAGCCAAGATGAGAAGGGATATCAGGTTTACATCCTTCCCATCTATGAGATCCCTGTGGAGGTGACCTGGGATAAGGTGACTAGGACAGATGAATGGAGGAGGAGAGTCTGAGCAGGAAGTAGTACCTGAATCCTGTTGAGTTGGCAGATCTGAAGTGGATGGAGTGCTTATTGTAGGCATAGCACTTATAAAACCAACATTCTCTTGGGTATGATTGGTGGACAGAAGGACAGCAGGTTTTGCTAAGTTTGAGGCTGTAGTAGGTTGCGAGTGAAGGTGAGCTTCAAGGGAAGTGATACAAGATCATAGTGCTGATACGTATGTCACAAGCTGAGCCATAAATTCTCACATTTCAGATAAAGCAGCAGGAACTGGCTGTGGATGAGCTGGCTTATGGAAAGAACTGCAGTAGGCTGGTTCAATGCAGGAGTTTCAGTAATCTAGCTAGGTGCAGGAACCCCGGCAGGCCAAAATTTAGCAGCTATGAATAAATCAAACCATTCCTGTTTCCAGGCTGACTCTGAATGTAAAATGCTGAGCTTTTTCAATTCAGACATAAGGCGGGGGACAGCCCAGTCCTTTATGGTGTATTTTGTTTTTGAAGGTCTTTTGCAAAATGGATGGATGTCCGAAGAAGTCCGAGAGACCCTGAAGAACCTTCTTCGGGATCTGAGAATTGAGTGCTGGTAAGTGTGGTGGAAGTCCTAGTGCCAATACTGGCGGAGAAGCTCAAGCCTTTTACAAACCTTGGAAGAATAGGGGAACAATATATTTTCTTACAAGACTCATGCAGAAGCGTTACTACTGGCAGGGTCAAGAAGGAGAATGAACCCCAGGCAGCTATGGCCAGTTGGTGGATACTGACATGGATGAAATAGCTCCAATGGGGCTGCATTCACTTTGCAGCTTTTTCAGGTTGCAGAATCACACCTCTGGCAGACAACGTCATGCCCACTACACATGTATATCAGTTTAAAAAATGCTGGCATGAGTACATGAGATGCGAGTCCAACAAGTTGCTGATGGATGGAAAGTTGCAGACTCCGGCCTCTGCCAGACAAAGTCGACCCCTACCTACACTCATAGACCTCCTAAAGATATGAGCTAGGGAGACAAGAGTCCGTAAGGCTGCTAGTGAGGGCTGTTTAAGGACAGGAGAGACAGCAGACTAGCTGCTTTATGTAGCTGAAATGGAGGCAGAGAAGTGGGAGAGCGGAGGCCTGAGATGCTAGGCTAGGAAGCAGAGAGCTGAAAGTACTGGCCAGTAAAATGATTGAGGAGCAGAACAGCAGGAATGAATGCAATGGAGAGAATTAAATCTCTAGGAAGCAGACATCAGTAACTTAGATGGGAAAAAAGGGGGCTGTAGCTTCAAGCCAAGCAGTGACTTCAGTCCACATCACAAACCCGGAAGAGAATATGAGATGGCTCCAAAAATGGAGTGAAAAGGCTCTGAGAATGGAGTGAAACAGAGGTGAGAACCCCCAAAAGAAACCCAGACATCCAGCACCAATGAGGAGAGATGGAGTGCAGACCCAAGAAGGGAGAATAAATACAGGTGAGCCTGGAGAAGGAAAAGGAGAGAGACAGTGGGTGGTCGGAAGCCTGCCAACTGAAGCGCCACAGTGGTGGCAAAGCAGCATAAGATGGTGGGAGAGAGGGGGGAGAAAGAGCGGACATGAAAGGGCCAAAAAGCTCAGAGAATGAAAAGAAAAGGAAGGAGAAAAGGTGAGGGGGCTACGAAGACCCCTGAGGAAGGGCTGCAGCAGCAGCAGAAAACAAGCAGAAAGAAAAGCAAAGAAGAGTGAGGCAACAGGGGGAAAAACAGGGAAACCGAAACAAGCAAATATGACATAGAGACATTGACGTTGTCTGCAGATAAGGGCTTTCAGCCCACCTAGTCTGACCCATTACCCTTAAAAACTGTGGTCTTTCATGCTCTCCTGGTATTGTATCCCTCCCCCCCAACTACCAGTATCCTTTTATGCCTATCCCAAGCATTCTTAAAACCTGTAATCGTTTCTGCCCCTACCACCTCTGCTGGCAGGCTTTTCCATTTGTAGGGAGGAGGCTGAAAACTATAGACCAGTCAGCCTCACCTCAATAGTGGGAAAAAAGTATGGAATCACTACTTAAAGACAGTATTGTGGAACACCTTGAATCCTGTGGAGCGCAGGATCCGAGACAGAATGGATTAACAGCAGGAAGGTCATGTCAAGCAAATCTAATTGATTTCTTTGCCTGGGTGACTAGGGTAATGGATCATGTGGGAGCGGTGGATGTGGCTTACCTGGATTTCAGTAAGGCCTTTGATTCTGTTCCACATAGAAGACTGGTGAACAAGCTGGGCAGCCTGGGAGTGGATCACAAGGTGGTAAGCTGGGTTTGGGACTGGTTGAGTGATGGAAGACAGAGGGTCATGGTAAATGGAGTTCAATCTGAGGAAAGGAGTGTGACCAGTGGGGTGCCACAGGGATCAGTCCTGTTTAATGTCTTCATAGGTGACATTGTGGAAGGGCTGGAAAGGAAGGTGTGCCTCTTTGCGGATGACACTAAGCTCTGCAACAGGGTGGACATGCTGGGAGGGGTGGAAAAAATGTAGAGGGACCTAGGTAAACTGGAGGAATGGTCTACAGTGTGGCAGCTAGGGCTGGACTGGGCATTTAAGGGCCCCGAGGGAAGGTATAGACAAGGGGCCCCCCCTCACACTGGCAGATGCAAAAATCCCACAGCACCCTCTCTTCTATTGGCATCCCTGTCCCATTCAGCCCACAGGCCTTCACCTGGGAGCAGCCATTTGGTGGGCCTACCAACCAACCCACCCTCCCCAGGACAGGAGAGGTGTCCTCCAGATGCTCGATCTTCACTGGCAAACCCCCAGTGACCCGCTTGCACCACTAGCACGGGTTGCCTGTGTGGCATGCGGTAAGGCAGCGATGCCTCAGCCCTCCATGCCACTGGGCCAGCCACTCCATGCCATTCTAAATTAAAGACTAAAGTCAGTGCTGACCTGGGAATAAGACTGAGGAACAACAGGAACTATAAAGGTAAACATTATTTAAAATCGCAACGACTCAATAACAAGCCCACAAGGTCCTCCCAAATCAGTCCACTGTCTCCAGTCTCCACAAAGTGACATAGGCTAGGAGGAAAAAACAAACAGCAATACACAGCAGACTATTAGCTAGCACCAGCCTATGCCTACCTAGTAGGCTACCTGTGGCCTCTCTTGAACTAAGATACTAGTGAAGTGTAGTGCACCCTCCCCCACACACACCATCAGTACTGCCCAATTGGAGGAAATAGGGCAACAGTAAACATATAAACAAAGCATCAGCACAGCACATATAATCTAAGAATGAAATACTGCATTATAGGTCAGTGATAGCAGATTTACAGGCAGTTAATTCATGCATAATACATGAAAACCAACAGTGCTACTTCTTTTTTTATATTATTTCTTTTTTACTCCACCTTCTGCAGCTCAACCGGTGGGGGCATCCACCCACTGGCTCCCACTGCATGGAGGTCAGCAGGCTCACTCACATGATGGGGTCTGGTGCGGCCATGCCCTGACCCACCAGGGGGCCCCCGCTAAGCCTCCCCATGCCGGGCCGGGAATAGACCCCCAGCATGATTCCACGACAGACCTGCGGGCAGTGCCGAGTGCAGCTATTAAGCTGCATGATCATGCCCAGCCATTTTCCTCCATTAGTGCCCCTTGGAGTGCAGATGTGTAGTGATGTCAGAGGCACTGCGTGCTGACGTCTGCCACACTCCACTCTCAAGTGCACCACTCTTTGCTGTGTACCTGATCTCCATCGGGGGCTGCTGCAGAGTGGTGAAAGCCACGGTCCTTCCCCAGGGATAGGAGAGCAGTCCTCCGGACCCCCAATCCTATCCCTTCCCTGCTGACCCCTGATGGCCCTGGGTGCGTTCCCAAACCCGGGTCACCAGTGTGGTGCAAGGCATGGCGTCCAGCACCTCAACCCTCAGCACCACTGGGTTGGCTAACAGTGCTACTTCTTGGTTCAAAATACATAGGAAGCAGCCATCAGGTAAAACATCCAAGCCCAATAGGTGAGACCAAGCACTATTCTACATATAATTTTGGTATACTTACCTTATCTGGATGCTCACCATCCTAACAACTAGTACCCCAGACAGCACTGCCTGAGAGATGGGATATCCTGATGCTAGTACACCCGATGATATTCCCCCCGACGGGATAAGGTAGCAGATGTGACAGAATGCTATCTTATCCATTCTACAGTACAGGAAAGGATGGCTGGATGGGGTTACTGGCCGAGCTGCCCCGGTGGTGTGGAAGGGTACACCACCGGTAGGTCAGCCAGCATACTGTGTGTGACCCGGGTTTTGATCTGGGTCACGTCATTGTACACACTGCACCCCCCGTAAATACTTAACATTTTACTGCAGGTTTCACTCCTCTTTGGAGTTAGATATTTTAGTTATGGAGAGGGGGGTGGGGGGGTGCAGGGGACAAAGCCCTCTGCATTTTGTACTTATTTTACATGTAATGCTAGAAATTTTCCTGTCAGGCATAGCATCTATTCGGGGCTATGGATTTCGGGCCACTGGACTCAGTACACCGAGCGTGGGCATACCGTGTTTAAGGATATCATAGTATATCCAGAATTTTAGTACAATAAGTGGAAGTTTATCTCCCCTCTAATATTGGTGGTCCACTAACATATTATTCCACTGAAATTAATATATGCAATCTCCCCCATCTTTTAAAATATATATTAGACCTATTATTGACACTGGCAATAATTGTTTCTATTTTCAGAGTATCCAGAATTTCATTGTGCCACTACATGTACAAGGGGACCTCTCTGTCCAGCCAGTGTCTTCTGAATTCTGCTTGCCTACAGTCGTCCCCATAGCCACGTGGTATTTTTGCATACCAAGAACCAGGAGGTGTCCATAGTTCCCTAGCAAACACATTTCAAGGGATTTCAAGGGTTAACACATCTCGCAGTCCCAGCAAAGGGGCTAAGTTTGCTTGAATTTCTGACCACAGCTTTGAGTACTCCCATAATATACACAGGAGATCTCTTCATGCTCTCCACATCTTTATACATGTAGGAATGTCAAAATGCTGCATTTTGAAGAACCTATGGGCTGTAAAGTAGAAGTCAGAAGTCCCAGGACACATCTGGAAATGAACAAGAGTCTGCTCAGTATGCTTGCATCGTGAAACTTTTAAATAAAAGTTTTTTAAAATCCTGGACCTGTACTGTGTAAGCCATATGTTGACCACTTTCAAATGTGTATGCACATTTTCTCTTCCCAGATGGTTTTCCATGACCAGTTATAAGTGCCATTGGGACACATTCAAACAGTAGTGGCCTACTCCCTCCCACACATTCATGTTAGGGCTGAGGCAGAGATTTCTGTCTGAGTACAACCTGGAAATGGCTTGGCTTATTGGCATTAGGGCCATTTGCAGATGCCCTGAGGGTAACTTAATTACCCAAGTTGTGCATTATATGAACATATGAAATTTGCGAGCAGATAAAGGCCCAAAGGTCTATCAAGTCTGCTCGACTTTTGCAGCTAGTCCCACTACTCAACAGCTGCTCCTCCCTCCCCCTCCTCCCTTAACCCTTCCCCTGTCCCAGCCCCTTTTGAAGCAGCTCACTGTTCTGCAGGATACCACTTCAACTGGCAATGCATTCCACTCAGCCACCACCCTCTCTGTAAAAAAGTGTCTTCTCATCTTCCTCCTGAACCTACCCCCTCCAATCTCATAGCATGGCCTCAAATATCCCTCCCTTCCCTCACTTTGAAAAGCCCCTCCTTCTCTGTCCTGTTTATGCCTGCCATGTACTTGAAGGTTTCAGTCTCATCTCCCCTGTCCCTCCTCTCCTCCAGCGAGTACATGTTCAATTCCCTTAGTCTGGGCTCGTATGGAAAATCCCCCAGACCCTGGATCACTTTTGTTGCCCTGCGTTACACCCCCTCCAGCAACTTAATGTCTTTCTTCAGGTATGGTCACCAGTACTGCACACAGTATTCCAGTTGTGGTCTTATCAACAATCTATACAATGACAGAATAACCTCTCTCCTCCTTGAGGACATACCCCTGACAATACAACCCAGCATCATATTGGCCTTTGTGGCTACTTTCCTACATTGTGCTGAGTTGTTTATTGAACCCATTATGATTACCCCCAGATCCTTTTCTTCCTCAGTCACAGCAAGCTGTACCCCACCCAGCTAGTAGCTCCTTTTTAGTTTCTTAGCCCCAAAATGCATCACCTTGCACTTTTTGGCATTGAATCCCAGTTGCCAGGTGTCCGACCAGGTCTCCAGCTTTGAGAGATCCTCCTGCAACCACAGCAATCCATCTGTCATCCACCACCACCCCCATCTTGGCATCATCAGCAAACAGACTGATCTTGCTCTTGATACTCACTGAAATGTCAGCAATGAATATCCCAAATAGCACTGATCCCTACACCGAGCCCTGCAAAACTCCATTTGCCACCTCCCTTGGGGATGAGAGCTCCCCACCCACCACCACTCTCTGTTGCCTTCCACTTAGCCAATTCCTTACCCATCTCACCATCTTGGCACCCACTCCTGTGCCTTCTAGCTTACTTCCTAGACTTCCATGTGGCACAGAGTTAAATGCCTTGCTGAAGTCCAGATACAGGAAATCTACTGCATGGCCCCTGTCCAACTCTATAGTTACCCGGTCATAGAATTCTATCAGGTTGATCTGACAGGATCTGACAGTGACAAAGCCATGCTGTCTGCTGTCCTGCATCCCATTGGCCTCCAGTAGAGCCACCAGCTTCTCCTTTAGGATTGTCTCCATCAGCTTCCCTACAATGGATATGAGGCTCACAGACCTATAGTTCCCTGGTTCATCCTTGGGACCACTCTTATGGAGGGGTACCACGTGAGCCATCCTCTAATCCTGAGGTGCACACCCTGCATCCAATGAGGCACTGAACAGGTCTGCCAAGGGCCCCACTAGGAACTCTGCCAGATCTTTAGGTACCCTGGGGTGGATGCCATCTGGCCCTGGTGCCTTGTCCACCCTCATTGCCCTCAATCTCTCCAGTACCCTACTTTCTGTGATTACCCCATCTGTCACCTCTTCCCCCTCTCTCTCACCCTTTCCCACCCTTGGGTATCCCACCCCCCTTTTCTCTTTAGTAAATATTGAGCAGAAGTAGTCAAGTGCTTCTGCTTTTTCTCCCCTTTCCACCCATCCCCCATCTGTTCTAATCCTCACAATCTGTCCCTTGCAGCTCCTTTTATCCCTGTTGTACTAGAAGAAGTCTTTCTCCCCCTTCTTAATAGCTTGTGCCAGCCTGAGCTCCTTTGACTCCTTTGCTGCTCTTACTGTCCTTCTCACCTCCCTTGCTACTTTCAGGTGCTCCTCCCTGTCCTCCCCCTCCCTATTTTCTTGTATCTCCTAAAGGCCTTCCTTTTCCTCTTTATGCCAGGGATGAGACCCAAAATGTGTGGCATTAGATAGCATGCTTTTTAATTGCAGGAATTTTTTTTTTTACTTGTGTTCGGTTTCCATACCAGTAGCATCAATCATTTTCCCTAATCTGCTCTGCACTCTAGCATCCATGCTGGCTAATTGGTGTCTAATCCTTTTCCACCACCACTGGTGAGAATAGAGATTTTTTCTGTCAGGATTTGTCCATTGCCTTAAAAGTCTTTCTTTGTGGGGATTAGCTTAAAAAGCAATCTAGTTGCTTTACTCCTCAGACTCCTCTGGGGTGTGCAGCGTACTGTAGTAGTGGCTCCGTCCCTCGCCGAGAGAGAATTTTTGACTGACCCTGACCCACTCTTAGTGCCCAGACTCCCCTGGGCTCACTGTAGTGTCCCAGCCCCACAAGACATTCCCTGTTGGTCCTCCAACTGTCCGCAAACAGGGTAGACCACTAGGCCAAAAGTTAGGGTATAATTCAAAGAAGAGCTGAGAGCGGAGCTGATGAGCCATTGTTTGGATCTTTGGTGGCGTGACGGGCGGCACCACTGATGGCTGACCTGGCTCGCCTCCTTGAGTGAAGTCTCTCACTGCCATCAGTGTTGCTGCTGGGGGTCTGGCCTGCTGGGGTACACCAAACAAATTCCCCAACTTACTCCCCTCAACTGACTGAACATCTCACTTTACAATTCCTTCTCCCGACTCAACTCCCCAAATCCCCCGGCCCAGCCCGTTCATCTCCTGACCCCTTCTGACCAAATCCAGCATCATCTACTCGAGTCAAGACACTGCCTGCTAGCAGCTAACCCAAAGATTAAAAGAAGCCAGCCCATAGCCCACTGTGCCCTCCTCCCAAGCTCCAGTGGCAGCAGCAAATGGAAATGGTGGTAACAGGTGCCAAGACTTACTCAGCCAGAAGGACTGCTGCTGGGTGCCCGCACATGCATGGTTCGGGTAACGTTCAAGGAAGCTGGAAGCAAGAGCTGTGACACACGTGCAAAGTGCATGATGACAACTCTCAAGCAGGCAAGGGACTAGACAAGGGCACACTACTGCGGCATGGGCAAGGGGGATAAAAAAAAAACAAAGAAAAAGAGTACAAATTCTTTTTTTTTTTCATTTCCTACCACTCACCTATGAGCCAGAGAAAACTTGAAATTTAGGGTTTACCCTGAAAAAGAAGTGCTGCCCGGCCATAGGACCCCCTCAAGGGGTGGGCCCCAAGGGAATTTTCCCTGTAGCCCTGTAGGCCAGTATGACCCTGGTGGCAGCTGAGATTCAATGCGAAAAAGTGTTATTTAATATCTATGTCAACAACTTGGTAACACAGATAAGAGGTAGTAAGATCAGACTTTATGCAGATGATACGGTACCAGTTGCATCTGCCAAGAATTCCGAGCACCTGGGATAGCAGCTCCAAATAGACTTGACCAATCTAGAAATATGAATGAGAGATACAGGCCTGCTTTTAAATGCTAAAACAACACAATGTATGATGTTTTCGGTAGGTCAAACAAAGAAAAATATGCCTGAAATGAAGCTTAAACTCACAGTTGGCAGTTTGGTGCAGAATATATCAACCTATAGATATTTAGCGGTCCTTGTCCACCCGAAGTTATCTTACACAGAACATAGTTTATTGCAAATAAAAAAAGTGAAACAGAGGTTGGGAGCACTGAGAATGATATCTGAGTGTCTTTCTAGAGAAATCAGAGAAAGGTTAGTGAAGCAACTATTGATACCAGTGGTAGAATATGGTTTCCCATTGTATATGAACTCTAACCAGAATTCTTTAAACATATTGAATCAATTGTATTATAGAATTGGGAACTTCATAATTAAAAAAGGCAATAGGACACATCACTGTGAAGTTTATTATGATCTCAATTGTCTTCAACCCGAAGCTCAGAGGGTTTACTTGTGGTCATTAATTTGTCATAAGGTAATTTATCAGAAAGAAAAACACCCATTAACTTACTTGGTACAGCTTGAATCTGGTTATACTCAATCGAATAGATTATGGAAATCTTCCCTGAAAATGCCAGTGATCAGATCACAAAATAGGATGTGGGACATTACATTACAGAACAGTTTGGCTAGAAATTGCAATAAACTGCCATACGAAATAAAATTGATTAATGAATTGCACAAGTTTAAAGTTATATTGCATAAACACCTGAAAACAAAATGTCAATATTTTAGATATGATGTAAGTAAACTAAGTCTTGTAAACTGTATTGTTAAGAGAGTGCATGAGATATTATGAATGTTTGTTTTTATGTTTGTAACTTTTTATGACCACAGGACATTGTTGCAAATGGGCATTTTACCTCAACAATTGATTCCTGTATAAAAATAATTTTTTATCAAATCAAATCAAACCAAACAGGAAAGTGATTTGGGGGTAATCATATCTGATGACCTAAAGGTGGCCAAACAATGTGACGAGGCTGTGGGGAGAGCCAGTGGGGTGCTGGGGTGCATAGGGAGAGGTATCACCAGCAGAAGAAAGGTGGTGATGCCACTGTACAGATCATTGGTGAGGCCTCATTTGGAATACTGTGTCCAGTTCTGGAGGCTGCATCTCTGTAAGACATAGACAGGGTGGCGGCAGCTCAAAGAAGGGCAACAAAGATGGTGCAGGGCCTGCACCAAAAGTCATATGAGGAGAGACTGGGAGACCTCAATATGTATACCCTAGAAGAGAGGAAGACAGGGGAGATATGACAGAAACCTGAAAATATCTAAAAGGCATAAATAGAGTACCAGAGGCTAGCATCTTTCAGAAAAGGAAATGTCCAGTAACGAGGGAGCATAACATGATGTTGGAAGGGGGTAGACTAAGGGGTAGCATGAGGAAATATTACTTCATGAAAAGGGTGGTGGATGCATGGAATAGACTCCCAGTGGAGGTGGTGGAGGAAAACACAGTGGGGGAATTCAAACATGTGTGGAACAGGCATAGGGGAATCCTAGCAATAGGAACAAGGAGGTAAAGCCAGAGATTAAGTAGGGTCTGTGGCTTTTGCAGTAGTCAGGGAAAATGGGCAGACTAGATGGGCCTAGCAGTCCTTATCTGCCATCAATTTCTATGTTTCAATGTTTCAATGTATGTTTCCACCCTCTCTGTGAAGAAGCACTTCCTTACGTTCTATTTGAACCTTCCTCCCTTCAGTTTTATCTTGTGTCCCCTCATCCTTGAGCATCTTTTTCTATGAAAAATTGTATTCTCTTGTACTTTATCCTTCCCTGTGAGGTACTTAAATGTTTCAATCATATCCCCCCTTTCCCTCCTCTCCTCCGGAGAGTACATATTTAATTCCTGCAGCCTGTCCTCATAGGGTTTGTGATGACGTCTCTGTACCATTTTTGTTGCCCTCCTGTGAACCGTCTCCACCCTATCAATGTCCCTACATAATCCAGAACTGGACACAGTACTCGAGATGTGGCCTCACTAATATCCTATATAGTAGAATTATTACCTCCCTTTTTCTGCTGA
The DNA here is from genome assembly GCA_016271365.2 of Neoceratodus forsteri. Classification (NCBI taxonomy): domain Eukaryota; kingdom Metazoa; phylum Chordata; order Ceratodontiformes; family Ceratodontidae; genus Neoceratodus; species Neoceratodus forsteri. Next base: position 786,968,326 of record CM028133.1, read on the forward strand.
TGATTCCCTGCCTATGCATTCCAGTATCCTGTTAGCCTTTCCTGCTGCCTTGTCACATTACCTACCTAACTTGAGGTCATTAGAGATGATCATCCCAGGTCTCTATCCTGCTTGGAGCATTCTATTCTCCCCAGATGATATGTTGCTCCTGTGGTTTTGTTCCTCATGTGCATTACCTTGCACATTTTTGCATTGAAACCCAGCTGCCAATCCCTTGACCGATCCTCCAGTTTCTTTAGCTCTCCCCTCATTCTATCCACTGCCCTTGGCATGTTCATGCTTTTGCAGAGCTTAGTGTCATCAGTGAACAGGCGAATTTTCTCATCTAGACATTCTGCAATGTCACTGATAAAGACATTGAAGAGGACTGAACCCAGCACTGCTCCCTGTGGTACCCCACTGGTCACTTTACCCTCTGCAGAGTGAATGCCATTTACCACCACCCTCTGGGTCCTATTATCCAGCCAGTTCTCCACCTACTTCACTACCTTCTTTCCCACCCCTATGTTCCCCAGCTTGCTTAACAGCCTTCTATACTGAATGGTGTCAAAGGCCTTGCTGAAATCTATGAAGCCACAGCCACTCCCCTCCTCCCCCGATCCACCTACATGGTTACACAGTTAAAGAACTCAATGAGCTTAGCTTGGCACAATCTTCCTCCCTTAAAACCATGCTGCCTTGGGTCCAGTAGACTGTTGACAACCAGGTGTTCCACTGTTCTTTCCTTCAGTAGTATATCCATGACCTTTACCACTACTGCGGTCAGGCTACTGTTGTTCCCTGCTGCCTCCTTGTTTCCACTTTTGTATAGAGGGACTACATCAGCTCTCCTCCAGTCCTTGGGTAACCCCCTGTTTCCAATGACAGGTTGAACAGGGTAGTCAGAGGTTCTGCCAACACTTCTCTTAGTTCCTTCAGTATCCAGGGGTGTACCCCATTAGGTACCATAGCCTTATCAACTCTTATTGTCGCTAGTTCCCTGAGGAACTCATTAAATAGACTCCCAGGGCTCCTCCTATAGGACACTACCAACATTGGAGGAAGAGGAGGGGAGATTTCTCATAGTCAGGGGGTGAAGAATGGAAAAAAGACTTCATTTTTATCTTATGGAGGGACTTTTATACTGCTTTCATTTTATATTAGAGTGTCCTATAGAATTAATTGATATATAATTTTTATCTTATAGAGTGACTTGTTTTAAGGTGGTAGCAACAATTGTTTGCAGGAAGGCTGTAGCAAGTGGAACTGAGAGGTGCAGCAAAGGCTAATTGTTGTCTTTTATTATTTAAAGGTACAGTAAAAGTTGGTGATTGCAGGAGGGCTGTGGTAAAGGGGATTGTAGGGTACAGCAAAGACTGATTCTGGGTGTTTTTATTTAAGAGGTAATGACATTTACAAGGTAGAATGAAATAAGAGCTCAGTAAGGGGCTAAAGATCTTGGTACATACTCAAAAGGGTAATGATTTCATAAGGGCTAAGTAAGGAGATATTTCTGTCATGTTATGACAAACTGAATTAACAACCAGAATTAAATGGTAGTGACATTTACAAGGTAGAATGTATTAGATCTGTAGGGGTTAGAGGTCTTGGTACATGCTCACGAGGGTAATGATTACAGAAGGGCTAAGTAAGTAGAACGGCAGGGTACAGTACTAACTAATTCTGTGCCTTTTTATAGGGGGTATTCTTTCAGCACTTTTAGGACTAAGGTGATCAAATGGATGGGCAACAAAGTTGGAGAGGTAGCCTGAAAAGGGGTCAGGCAGGTCTTCAGTATGGTCTCCAGGCCACTAGAGCATGTGGAATCTTTGGGAGGGTGGTAAAGTGCAGTGGGTGTGGTACAGCCATGGTGTTTGACATAGCATGGAGGCTGGGGGCTGCATGGTGTGCAGACAACTTACACAGCTAAGAGAGGAGATGGGGTGGTTAGGGTGGGCGCTAAGTGGAGGGGGGTTACAGGAGAGGATTGGCGGAGGTCCAAAGAAACCTCAAGTTGGGTGGGGGGGTGATAGAGTGAACAGAGGAGGAGATGTAGGGGGATTAGGAACAGGTGTAGAGCAGGTGCCAGAAGTAGGGAAAAGGACTGGAGGAGGTCCAGAGGATGTACTAGAGGCGCGAGAGGAGAAAGGGAGAGCACAAGGGAGGCTGCAGGAGACTTAGGTACAGGAGAAGTAAAGGACGAGAGGGGCCAGGAGAAGTGGCAAGTGGTAGGATCAAAAAAAGCACAGCAAACACCATCAGGGAAGGTGCAGGAATTAGGGAGGGGAGTATCAGGCAGCAGGCTATGAAGCAAGGGGGCAAAGCTGGAAAACAGATACGCACCCCTGGGGCACTTGAGGAGAAGGACGGCAAGGAGTGTGGCAGTGAAGAAATTATAGGAGATACAGGAGGAGCTAAGGTAATAGAAGGATCAGGAATGAAGGATGCACCTTTGGGAGGGAACCTGGAGGGAAGTAGCCACAACAAGCAAGAGGAGGGGGTGAACACAATCTCAAGGGGGGACACAATGCACAGAAGAGACAGAGATGGAGCCTACAGTAAGCTCAGGTAGGGAAAAGATAAAGGGAAGGGGGAAGGGGAAGGCTACCCATACACAGAGGGATTCAGGCAGTAGAGAGGAAGGAAAGGAGCAAAGGGAGGCTAGGATAAGGGGGACTGGTAGGGACACCAGAGGTGGGGAAATGAGAGATTTAGACCAGGGGGAGAGCAAAACTCTGGGGAAGGAGATGGACAAGGGGTAAAATGGGACCAGGGATGGAAATGGGAAGTCAGGTAAGGGCATGCCAGGAAAGGGGTGTAAGCTTGAGAATAAAAAGTACAAGCAGAAGGAAGGGGTAGCAGGGTCATGCTCTTAGGGGACATCATATTAAGGGGAATCACATCAGGGAGAAATGGAGGCAGGAGCAGCACCATTTGGGCTCAATGTATGCCAGGAATGATGGCACTAAAGGTGAGGCATAATATACCCTCATGGGGCAAACAGCAGGATGACCTAGGCACCAATGATCTGGAGGGGAGTAGTCTTTTAGAGGTGCAGGCTAGGTTCAGGGAACTTGCTAGGTTCTGCAGTAGTGTGGGGTTCCATTGGATTGCTTTCTCAGCTAGAGACTGCTAAACGGAGGGCATCAGGAGGGAGACAGGACCTATATTTATACAGGAGACTGATTCTAATGTTTATTGCAGAGCAAGTCAATGCTATATGCTCACGGAAGGTAAGGGCCGAGTCTAGGGTGACCCCTAGATATTTAAAACTGGCAACTGATTCTAGCGTGATACCCTGGGAATTCAGTATGGATAGTGTGGTCGTGTTGTGTTTATGTTGAGGGTGGGCGAATGGCATGACCTTTTTTATTTGTAGTTGAGGACAAGTTTGTGGGAGAAGAACCATGATTCTATTTCTGTGAAGGAGTCCTGCAAGGACTATTGGAGCTGTGTAGGGTCTGGGTGCTGGCTAAAGATCACAGCATCATCGGGATAAAGGAGCAGGTGCCCAGAGGAGGCCAGAGGGAGGGAGTTTAGGTATATGGAGAAAAAAAGCGAGCCAAGGATGGACCCTTGTGGGACACCCGACCGGACTGGGAGGCTAGCAGAAAGGGTGCTGTTCATTTTTACTTGCTGGGTACGGCCATGGAGATGGTTGGAGAACCAGTCAGCTGTCTCTTGGGATATACCAACAGAGAGCATGGAGTTAACCAGCATACTGTAATTGACAGTATCAAAAGCCTTGGACAGATCAATAGAGACAGATCCAGCCAGGGCTTCCTGGTCAAGGGCATCATGGATAAAGGAGGTAAACTCAAGCAGGGCAGTAGTTTTGTTGTGCCGTTTCCTAAAGCCATGCTGCTGCTGGCACAGTAGATGGTGCAAATCTAAATAGTAAGTAAGTTGATCTGCAGCTATTTTTTCCAGCGCTTTAGAGAGGAGAGGAAGTATGGAAATGGATCTATAATTACTACTAGAGGAACGGTCACCATTTTTATGAACTGGAGTGATTACCACGCTTTTCCATACCAGCTCCTTGTATGAACTTTTTCAAATACCGATCAGATGCAGCTGGAGGCAAATCAAGGTGGAACACATCACATGGTCAGCTCCCAATCATTCAGTTTATGATTGTCCTCTGTGTGACTGTGTATGTAGATAGGAATCTTTTGTGTAATTAAACCCCTGACATGCAGCTAGTCACACATATTACAAATCAAGTTCACATTGGCCTAAAGTGTGTGGGTGTGTCTGTGTAAGATAGTTTCAGTGTGTTCATGTGTATGACTGTCAGTGTTACTGTACATGCATGTGTTCATGCTTGTCAGTGTGATGTGTGTGTGTGTGTGTGTGTGTGTGTGCATATACACACTGCAGTGTTGCCAAAATTATTTCATGTATCCTCACAGTCCATGTTACAGAGTGCTGTTCCAAATCAGATTTTTTTCAGCTGTGAAAGTGAATTACCAAAATAAATGATTAAAATGGGCAGATAATGCGTGGTGTCAAGTAGTCTCTAATGAGTATTAAATAAGTAATAAGGCATGACAAGGTGTGTGTTATCATGTAATAACGTCATTCCTGGGGTGGGTTGAAGCACAAGGCGAAGCTGAGTGCTTCCACCACCCCAGGAGTGACATTATTACACATTATACAATGGCAGGAAAACATCTTGGGCTCTGATTGGTCACTGCAGGATCACAGGTCTAGTCCCAGCACACAGGCGACTGCATCAACTATGCAAAAAATCACTCCACAACCACCATCTCCTCTTACAGTGCCTTTACTGCTCTGGTATGAACTTCGATCATAATACCCACAACACAACACAACACACCTCGTAACCCCCCCCCATCAACCATTTTCCCAATCCGAACACCAAGTCTCTGCAGAAGCAAAGAAAAATCATTTTTTTCTATCATCACTTTTCTTTAGGTCACATTAATTCCAAAATGGACGTTGCGTACACCCTTGCTTCACTGTCAATACGGTAGTGATGCACGCTCTCACACGTTGACACAGAAACCCGCACAAAGTGGCTGTACGAGAATTAAAAAGAAACCTCAATGAACAAACTCCCTAACTCGGTTCAGCAGTGGAGCGGAGATTAAAAAAAAAAAAACAGCACACCTGCCCTGCCTGGCCAGGGGTCAGCAAAGGAACAGAAAAAATAAAACTTCACACCCGCTCTGCGAACCTACTTTTCAGCACTCTTACAATCGAACTCACATTTAAATACTGCACAGTTGGCGTCACTTACCTAACACATCATATCCCTCTTAATTGTCTCAAATCTTCACACATATAAAAAAAAAAAAACACCAATACCGGACAACAGATGATGGCAAGGGGGGGGGGGGCACAAAGAACAGCATCTCAAAAGGACACCAGTACATAGCAACAGCACCACCTTCTGGACACAGTGAAATATGTGCACTTTTGTTTAATTAATATACCTCCACTTACAAAAAAATGAACTGAAAATGTAAAAAAACATATTTTTCATATTTTTTTTTCTGTTTTTACAAGTGAGCCACTGTATAACAGCAATAATGCACTCCAGGGTGCGTGTTGTGCTGGGATAACATCACTTCTGGGGTGATTAATCACACTCTACCTGCGGCCTCATGCCTAATCACCCCAGGCGTGATGTTATCCCAGCACAACACACACCCTGTTGTGCATTATTGCTTAAATAACACACATCTTGGAATGCCTTATTGCAATTATACAATGGCTCGATGTTATATAAAATAAAATAAAAAAATTACAATTTTTTTGGTAGACTTTTTGTGTTTCTGAAGAGACAACAGCGATCAAATGATCCAATAAATCAATGCAGTGATGTTATTGTGTAATAACATCACTGTCTCAGGCACCCACTGACCAGTCAGAATACAGGAAATTTCCTTGCCATTGTATAATTATATGTCCTCACAAGTAATTAATTCATTTTGCAGAAATGTTGAACATTGGGTTGTAGTAAGGTATTAGCTCTTGCCAGCCTTCTGTAATCTTGTGCTAAGTGTTGTATTTTCAGGACTGATACCATCATTAATGTCATCTGGACAACCCACAGAAAAAATTATTTCCTCCATCATGGTGGTTTCCACTTTGTCGACATGTACTGTGTCCTGTTATGTTTGTTTTGGTGTTCCTTATGAGTAATTTCATGTTTACTGTGTCCTAATTATTCAGTATTAACCATCTTTATTTTAGTCTCTAACCAGTGCCAATAGAAGAATGGCCTTGTCAGGGAGACACTGCTTTTCACTAATATTCCCACAAACTGTCTGGGTTAATAAATGGTGAGTATACTGTATTACTAATGCATGTGTGCATGCACTTGCTCTGTATTATCTGCATGGTTACAAGAACCCATATGCAAAATGGTTTTCACTGTTGCATTAACTGTGGATTTGTTCATAGACAGTTTAAAGTGTTTTATTTGGTTTACTTGTCAATGTCCAACTAGTCGTATGTGGTATGGCGACAAATTATTTTATTGTAGATGTCGATACACCACTATGTAACTTCAATTTTGCATTATTGCATATGGTAAGTCACCATATGTCTTTTACTTGTTTGCACTTTTTAACATGGTATGAAAATTTTGTTATGTTGGCATGTGTCTTTGTGCGTCATATGTGTTCCATTTATAGATATATAAATCTTGTCCTTTTTTTTTTTTGCCATGTTTAGGTTTGTAAATGGTGTAATGGCTGATAATTCGGAATCTAGTGGAGATGAGCTACCCACGTTTCACATTCAGCTCACTAGCCAACCCTTTATGTTTGAGCCTGAATACCCAGAATGTGAGGTGCCCGATTATGTGAACGCTGACACGTCATCGGAATCAGACAGTGAAAACACCAATAGAGAAAAAGTACTGATGGCGAGAGAGCTGGTAACACAGATTAGTGTTCATGTGGACAATGTGAGGTGATGCCCACTGAAAGGGAGCGTAAATGCTGCCACGAGATTAATCTAATTGATGAGAAACGCCAGAGTAAATTTGTATTACTTTATTTTGATAGGGTCAGGGAAAGAACTCGTGTCATGATGTAGCAGGAAGTAGAGTTTGTGTGATGAGTCATACCATGATCAGTCAGCCACATCGCAGCTCTCATATAATGGTGGTGGTCGCATTCCCCCCTCATACTGCTGCAACCATGTGGCATACCGGTGGTCAGCTTGTACGGTGGTGCCAGTATGTACGGGGTGGGTACCTCAGCATGTTGCATGTGGATACGTCCACGTGTGTGCATGGATCTGAGTTGATGGGAGCTTGAGAATTATACATTGCAAGTGTTGTTTATCGGTACCTAATGTTATGTTACATGTCTTATTTTACAGATGCACAGTGTGTGACACTGAAACCACGCTTCAGTAACGTACATCTAGATAGCGAGGTGCTGTGGTGTGCCCTTGTCCAGCTACATGAAGTTCAACATAATGTGTTTGAACAGCCTATTCTGAATATGTGAGTATGTCTAAAATGCCAAGTGCTATTACTCTCTAATAACTGCACACCCTGTAGTGTGCTACAGCGTACAGAACCCCACTCACTTTCATTGCTTGTGAGTCACTTAACCAACATCCCATGCATCTTATGGACACTCGGCCTGTGGCCTCATGTCTCCCAATGCACACGTGGTGACAGTCTCTAACAACTGCACACCCTGTAATTGATTTTAGCTTACTGAAACAACACTCCATGCACCTTGTGGCCACTCTACCTGTGGCCTCGAGTCTCCCAATGCACACATGGTGTCAATTAGTATCCAATAACCACACACCCTGTAATGGGTTATACCTTAGATAACCCCACTCAATTTAATTGGTTATTGGTTACTGAAACAACACCCCATGTGTCTTGAGGACACTCGGCCTGTGGACTTGTGTCTCCCAAAGCACACTTGATGTCAGTTACTCTCTATTATAAAATGGGTGTAAAGAATGCCAATTTTTGATTGGCTGATAGCTGTTTTCAACTGGGCCATTATCACAGCACAACAGCCCAGCTGAAAGTAATATGTTTTAAAAAAATGCATAACATTTACTAAAAAGGACCCATTTCATAATCGCAATAAGGCACTCCAGGGAATGTGTTATAGTGTGCTGATGGCCCTTCTCGGGTGGTGGAAGCACTTTTTTTTATTTTATTTTTATTTAGTTTTTGTTGACCGGGTAAGTGCACTAGACAAATCCTGCCTATTTTCAGGCACACCCCGGGGCAGGGGGATACAGATGAATGCTTACTCACCTTGAACCAGATTAAGGTGTTGGTGGTATTTTTTCAGTGAATGAGGGAAATTTGGTCAGGACACTGGGGAAATTCCCCTGCTCTTTTCGATAAGTGCCATGGGATCTTTAACACCCACCTGAACTACCACCAATCCAGGCAGATGGCACCTCGGTTTAACGTCTCATCCGAAAGACGGCACCTCAGAAGTGCAGCACCCCTCTCATGCTGCACTACAGTGTCAGTACTGGGATATTAACACAAGTGCCAGAAGTGGGAACTGAACCCACAGCCCTCTGATCTCCTGGCCTCAGAGGCGAGTGTGCTATCTACTGAGCCACTGACACTGACTATGCCTCGTGCTTCAACCCACCCAAGGTGGGCCATTATCCCACCATGATGCACCCCCTGTCATGCCTTATTGCTGAAATAACCACACACCCTGTAGTGGGTTATAGCTTACAGAATCCTAATCACTTTCATTGGTTATTGGTTACTTAAACAACACCCCGTGCGACTTACGGACACTCGGCCTCTAGCCTCGTGCCTCCCAACGCACACGTGGTGTCAATTAGGTAGGCAATGAGACATGGCTGGGTGTTAGTAGTAGTAGTGAGATACCAGCACACCCAGAGGCGCAGTTAGGCATGAGACTGCAGGTCAAGTGCCTTCAGCCTCTGGGTGTACAGGTGTGTCAGTGCTACCAACATCCAGCCATATCTTATTGCTTATATCAAATGGGCCCATAGGCAAATTTGAAAAAATAATATTCTAAAAGTTTTCAAAGTCACAAAAAAATATACTAAAATGTTGCTCAATAAAGTTAAATAGTCCTTCCATGTGTTTTTTACCTGTCAGCCACCTGTCTTTCTGGACACTCAATATATTGTGTGACTGTTTACCATGGAATAGAACATTTCAAAGCTATGCATTTTTCCAGCAGTAGAATGCCCCCCACACACACATGCAGACACAGAATGGTAACATGGAATACATGAATTCAGCACTCTTCAGAGCTCAACTGGCATACAATCAAAGACACACACACAGGCCTGAAGTGAAGCCAGAACCTCAGTTTTATCTGTTGCCTGGTAAGGAGCATGGAGTTTTCTTTCAAAGCGGTTGGGATAGGACTGGGATTTTTCATTGTCATCAAAGAAACACCAGCAATGGAAACTCTGAATAGTACTTGATTTTTTTACAATTGTATATGTGTGTAAGGAGGGGGGCTCATGAGTGTAATTAACATTAAATGATTTACTTACTTTATTTAATTTAATGGACTTTTTTATTTTTAGGGCCTAGTTGATGTTTTTTACATATGAGTAAAGGCTGCAGCCATGTTTGTGCTAGAAACTAGAAAATAGGTGGCTTATGAATTCTGTGAGTTGCCCTGGTTGGCAGGGACTTGTTTTAGCCAGTGGTGGCACTCTCTTACTGAAATGGCTAGAACCAAGTCTCAGCCAATCAGGACACAGGGATTTATTTGCCCATTTTATATTCTGTAATAACTACACAACCTGTAGTGGGTTATAGCTTACAGAACCCCACTCACTTTCATTGGTTATTGGTTACTTAAACAACACATCATGCGCCTTGAGGACACTTGGCCTGCAGCCTCGTCTGTCAAAATGCACATGTTGTGTCAATTAGTCTCTAATTACCGCACACCCTGCAGTGGGTTATAGCTTACAGAACCTGACACCATGACGTGTGTTATTGCTTACATTACCGCACTCAATGTGTTAACATACAAGTAATCAATAATCAACAAGATGGTATGCAGTTATGTATGGAATAATCTATGACAGGACTTGCGGGTATTACAGACTAATCAACATAAATCATAATGTGTGTGTTGTGATGCATGATGACACAGGCCAAGTGCCCTCACGGTGTCAGTGGTGTTGATTAAGTAAGCATTGTATGTTAAAAGTAACAAATAGAAAGTGATTTTTGTTTGTTTTATACCTGAGAGTGGTTGTATTGATTGCAGTAATCATACTGTGTTATCGAAAAACCACTTCATTTCTGTAACTCACTATCTCTTGCAACAGGACCTCTCGGTGGGCTGCATACACCCAATTTACACACTGGATACACCAATGGCTTGGGAAAAAGGTTTGTCTGGGACAGGCACAGGGGAAGTTTGAGAGGGAAGGGAGTGATGAAAAACCATTGATCACATAGGGTCAGTGAACACATACAAAGTATAGGGCCAACAGGCAGACTGGATAGGCCTAGTGGTCCTTATCTGTCAACAATTTCTATGTTTCTATGTAATGTTATACCATCATATGCAGTGTGGTGCATACACCACAAGTATCCTGAGGCCTCTAGTAATTACATTGGTTTCTACGAAGCAGATGAGCCAAGATTTGAGTACTGATGAAGAACAAAAAAGTACACATGATATATGGCTTCATGTTTATGAACTGTTCTGTTTCTTGAAAAAAGGTTACAAACTGTTCTTTTTGGATTCTGAATACTGAAGTGATTTATTTTGCTATACAATGTCAATAAATCTTGACTTTACAGTAAATTGCTTCAATATTTACTAGGACTGTAGTTTAAAACAGAACACAATTTCAGCCAAAAAAATGGCAATTTGAACTTTTAACGGTATTAATAAAACAGAAACATGAAAATGTGAATATTTCATTAAATCATGACAGTACTCCTAAGAACATGAGGCTAATATGTTAGACACTGTGTGTCTATTGATGACAGATCACTTATTATTGAAACATGCGTAAAGAAAGCATAAATGTGGTTCCGTAATGGCAATGTAGTGACATTGAGTCGCCAAATGGAAGTATGCTCTTCTTAGTAGTGTCCATGGTTATGCAGTTGTGTGAATGGTGCATTGACAATTAAGCCAAGTTCTACTGTTCCTTATGGAAACGTGTCACATGTTGTCTGATTATCTCAGATTTCTCTGGTCGTTCTGTTGTTGCGATGTTCTTGGGCAGCCATTTTTGTTTCATCTGTGTAGGTGTCTGATTTTCTTTCTTGCATGCAGTGAGATCTATCATTCCAGACAGGTAATTATAATTCTTTTTTTCCCCTGAATCGGTTTTGCAACCCATGCCTTCTTGCTTTTAGGGTACACTATTCTGTACCTTTCCTCACCATCATGATTTCTTGCTGTTGATCTTGACACGTTATTTTTATGGTCCATAGCTGCTAGCTGGTGTCTTGCTGTCATCCCTTGAAATGAGAAGTGCTGCCTTTTAGGGCAATATTTCAGCACTAGTGAGTGATAGACCTCTAGTTCCCCCGTGTGGCAAAACATTGTGGCTTTTGAGAGGTCCTTCAAGAATTTCTTGTTAAAAATTACTTTTTTCAATGCATTGTGTGCAGCTGACTGCAGCTTTAGCCATATCTTTATTTTTGCCTCGACCTTTGTGAGTTTCTTGTGAGCACATTTACTGTACTTTGGCCTGTCTGACCAACTATGCTTGTTAGCTGAGTGGTGCACTACTGATGTCACCATTTCCCTCAACATTTGTGTATCGCCATTGTAATTTGCACAGGCCCACCAGAAATGGTTCGAGACAGACTGTATCCAACAATCTAGTTCTGCTGTCTCTTTTTTCTTTGCATGTATTGATTGTCGCTTCTTCAGCCACTTGTCAAGATGCCATACATTGCATTGGTGGTTTATTTCATATTCTAGTGTATAGACAGTATTCATCATGCTTGAAATTTGAACATGATAATCTGTTGCAATGGTGGAAACTGGAATGTTGTTTTCAATTAAAAATTCCATTGTCCGTCGAAAACCTTCTTTCTCTATATTTTTGAAGTATTTAACTTCGGACACATGTGCCACTTGAAAGTCAAGGATCAATGATATTTCTTGGTCCATGACTGTGTAAGCAAAGCAAAAGCAAATCTTTATTTATATAGCGCCTTTCAAAATCAAGGCACTGTACACAATATGAACTATAATATTAAAATCACACAGCATGTAAATTATTTAAAATCAGTCCAGGAAAGCCAAGGAAAATAAATATGTTTTATAACATAGATTTAAAACTACTGATGGTCTGGCATTCTCTTAACCGACGAGGTAGAGAATTCCACAGGGTTGGTGCTGCAAATGAAAAAGCACAAGCTCCAGATGTTTTTAAATGAACCTTGGGAATCTCTAGCAATCCCTCTTCAATGGATCAGAGAGGACGATTGGGGGGAGTAGGGAGTAGGGAATCTTTCAGATAGTTGGGTCCCTGTTTGTGTAGGGCTTTAAAGGTAAGCAAGCCTACCTTGTAGGTGATCCACCACTGAACTGACAGCCAGTGCAGTTTGTGCAACACAGGCATTATATGGCTGGTCCTAGAAGTATCAGTCAGCAGCCTGGCTGCAGCATTCTGCACTAGCTGCAAGTGGAGGATATCAACCCCAGATAGCCCTAGGTAGAGGGCATTGCTGTAGTCAAGACGGGTAGTAATGAAGGCATGGACCAGTATTGGAAGGTTGCCAGGTGGAACAAGGTGTTTCACCTGGGTGATATTCCTCAGATGATAAAATGAGAATTTAACCACAGCGAACACCTGAGATTTTAAGGTCAAGCCGTCATCAAAAATAATGCCCAGGTTACGCACCCGATCTGAGGTAGTCATCTGGACACCATCAAGCCATAGGCCCAAAAAGTGCCCAGCCCACAAACCCACCCCGGGTGACCCAGTTCCACAACCAACACTTATCCGGATTCAGTCTCAGCCAACTTGAGCTCATCTGGTCTTTGATCTTGGAGAGGCAACTATTTAGCATAGAGATTGCATCAACCTGTCCAGGCACGAAGGACATATACAGCTGAGTATCACCTGCATAGCAGTGAAAACTCAAGCTGTATCACCGGATATCTCCCAGTGGCAGCATATACACTGCGAACAACATGGCTGCCAATATGGAGCCCTGTGGCACCCCGCAGGACAGGGAAGAGTGTCAGAGGAATAAATTCCAGTGACCACCCTCTGAGACCTGCCTACAAGGAACAAGTGAAACCATTCGAGGACTGTACCCGACAGTTCACAAAGGAGCCGCAGGGTCTCCAACAGCACCCCATGGCCCACAGTGTCAAAGGCTGCTGAGAGATCAAGAAGGATCAAGATGGTATGAGCCTTTCAATCTCTCGCCATTAGGAGATCGTTTAATACCCGAACAAGGATAGTATCCATGTTATGCCTCTTCCTGAAACCAGACTAAAGAGCTTCATAGATGTTATGAGATACAAAGTGATCATCCAGTTGCAGCACAATCACCTTCTCAATAACCTTCTCCACAAAGGGAAGGTTAGAGACAGGTCAGTAGTTAGCTGGATCGAAGGGATCCAAGGAGGGTTTTTCTATGGAGTGGTCAAATGACCACCTCCTTAAGGGGGTCTGGAAAGACTCCACTCTCCAGGGATCTCCATACAATTTCAGCTAGGATCAGGCAGATGACATCTACACACCCCACTAAAAGGGGTGTAGGGTCCATATCCAAACAACAACAGGTTGGGAGCAAAGTCTGGACAATCTTCACAATGTCCTCAAATTCCAGTCAGCTGAAGTCCATCCAGACAGACCAGGTGCTCACCACCTCCCATTCACCTCCGCAACCCCTCATGGAGAGAGCCGGGCTGATTCCGGACCTGATGCTGGCAACCTTATCTGCGAAGAACCGAGCTAGCTCATCACACTTATTTTGTGAAAGCTCTTCTGGACTGGAGACAGATTGGATTGCACAATCTGTCAACAGTTTGAAAAAGTTGAGCTGGTCAGTTCTGTGCAGCAGAAATCTCCCTGGACAGGAACTCTGCTTTCTTACAGGTGATTTCTGATTGATAGTCCTTATAATGTTCCATCAATCTAAGCCTGTCAGCATCCAGGCCGGACTTCCGCCATGCTCTTTCCAGCCACCGACCAACCCACCTCAGCTCCTTCAAGGACCCATTATAACAAGGGGATCTTGGGCGAAGAGTGAGTGGGCAAACACGCACAGGCGCAATCAAGTTCAAGGCATCTCCCACTGCCTTATTATAGGCTAGTACGAGGTCCCCTGGAGTTGTTCTTTCACCCAGCAATCCCGATAGGTCCAGAACTGCTGACAGAACATCTGGGGGTAACTCCTCTTAAGGGACGGTACCGGACCATCTCCGAAGGGGTAGGTCCATTTGGGGGCCCCCCAAAACTGAACCCTATGGTGTGATGGTCAGACCAACTGACTTGTTCCACCCCCAAGTCAGTGATCTCCATCCCCAGGAGGAATGACAGATCCAATGAGTGACCTTCTATATGGGTAGAGGAGGTAACTACCTGTGTGAAGCCCAGCATTGTCATGAGCTGGAGGAGATTTTGACCAAACTGTGAGAGTTCATTGTTGACCCAGGCATTGAAGTCCCCCAGAATTATCCATCTAGGAGACTACAATACCATGTCGATGACAAAGTTTGCAATCTCCTGCAGGAATAAGCCCCCATCATCTGGTGGACGGTAAATGAGGAGTATCCTGCAACGTACACCCTCACCCATGATACACTCAAAGGATCTGTGGTCCCCACTGGAATATCCACAAGGCTCAGTTTGGTCTTAAAAAAGATGGCTACACCCACCACTATGATCCAGCCTCAGGCAGTGAATCACCAGTAACCCAGCTGGAACTGCAAAAGCCAAAACTGGGCCTGCATTTTCATCCAGCCAGGTCTCAGTGATGCATGCCAGATCCACCATTTCAACAAGATGGCTGTTTTGTTTTTGATTGACCTGGCATTACATAACACCACCCGGGTTGGATGAGATACTGGGGAAGACCTCGACTCCTGTCCAGAATCAATTGTTGGGCCCTTGGGTATTGGTACAAGACAGGGATTACCCCTGTCCTGGCACCATTTCGCCCCAGGGCGTTGCCTAGTCCCTACCACCCCAATTCGTTCCCCCCTTTCCATTCCTCCACCAGGCCCAGTTCTTCCCACCCCTTCCTGCGCCTCCTAGCAATCCCAAGGGATTGACAGCATTTGTAAATCTCCACTGATAGATAGGGGCAGTCAAAAGGGTGAAATTCCCTGAGCCTGGTGGTGGAATACTGCCTGACCATCTTTTGGCCTCCCCAACACATTATTAAAACAATAACTAACACAACTAATCCCAAAGCTCACAATAACACCCAACACAAATCCCCCCAATTAAGTAAAACCTCTCAACCACTAAACAATTAACAATGACAACCCAGAAACAACCTTAACCAAAAGAGGGATGAGAATTTAATAATACAAACAAGCCAAACTAAATATCCACCCCACTAATTCAATAAATTAAAACACAATAAAACAATAAAATCTAAAACCCTTCCCAAAGCACAGCAATATTACAGTCCAAAATAGGCAGCAGGAATATCAGTTTTAGATCAAAAGGCCATTGCTTGACCACATATTTCAATTTTTAAACAAAGACTCCAATAAATGTCCATATGATTGGGGGGGGGAGCTCTCGCTACCACCCCCTAATTGTCCATTTAATGCAGCACTCTTACTGCAACATATTCTTGATTTAATATAAAAGAAGGCTAAGTCACAGTCTAAGGAGGCCCTGTCACTGTCTCTCCAGGTCAAAATATGATTTTATGCAGTGCTGAATTGTTTAACCTGTAAATCCCAAGCCACAGTTGTCATTCAAACTCGAAAACTCCAGTAGCTGATTTCATGAGTTTTCCATCCTATGCCACACACCTCCCAAGAAAATTGAATCTAGGACCACAATTAGTCACAAATGCTAGTCAGCATCCCCTAAAGGCAGAGCATTAGCCCGGCATCCCCCCTCTACTTTGAGCTGCCTCTGACCACCCGAAATACTCAGCTGGACCCCCAGTGGCTCCAGGGAAAAATCAGTCAGTGCCCCCCTTCCAGATGGCACTCTCCAGCCCTCTAGGGGAAGACAACACAGGCCAGGAACCTACCTCATGGTGGGCTGAACAGCTAGCCAGAGTTACTCATGGCAGATCCTTCTTGGGGTGCAGGTCTTCAGCTCAACCGTATAATATTTTTGGCAGGTCAGTCAAACTGCCAACTCGACTCTTTCCACAGTTTGCCCCATCAGGCTTCAAACCAACACTGCTTCCAACACTATTTACAATAATAATTCAAATAAGGAATCCAGCATCAAACATTAGTCCAACTTGTTTTATTTAAATGAGGACATAAAAGCAGTTTCCACCAATAATGCACCCGGCCACCCGGCGAAACAACCACACCATCACTATTCAGTCAGGCAGACAAGTGTTCAGAAACACAAATTCACTCCAGTGTAGGGAAGGCTTTGCTTTCAATAAAATCAAACTGCTGCATGCCCAGAAACAGCATGCTATCAGTCCAAATATCTGAAGGACCCACCAATAAAAACTCAGAGAATGCTTCGGGAACACTTGCTTGCTTAGTGTCCTTCCAAATCCAAAGACAGATGAACAAACAAAAATGACAAAACAAACTCGCACTAAAACTCAATGAAGCTAAACTTAAAAAAATGTAAATAAAGCATGAAATAAACATGAAATAAATCTCAGCATAACGGAGCTCAAACCTCAGGCAGCTCACACACCACCACCATATTAGTTTTTAATCTGTACTTTGCAGAGAATCCAGGGGAATTACACTGCCCATTATCACATATTACTATTGAGTCTTTCTCCATTATTTGTTGCAGTATTTCCTACTGCTGCCACTGGTACTCCTTGTTCGCCATTGGAAAAATATATTTTTTCTGCATTTTCATGTAGGTAACATTTGAAACAAATTGCTAGCAAAGAAGATCTGCAAATGGCTCCGCAACCCCTTTGAGTTTGCTAAAAGAATTGCCACTGTACAGAACTGCAGCAGCTATTTCCAAGTTTTCTGATGCCATCTTTTTAAGCATTGGGTGTGAAAACCAAGTACGGTCATGATTATTGCTGCAAAACATTCTAGCAGTGAGCATGGATCCCTGTGTATTCACTGTAAGTTCGACAACAGCAGCCCCACACAGCAGGCAATGTTGAAATTATTCTTTAATGTTTCCAGAGCAGACAATAAATTTGTGATTGTCATCCAGATTTCTAACTGTCCCGTCACACTCATTTTCTGATTCCTCACTATCTGATACATTAGTTTTGCTGGGTTGGTAGTCACTATCATTATCTTGGTTTTCGTCCTTGTCTGACTAAGTTATGTCGCTAACATATGGAAGCACATCTTCATTTGCATTGATTCTTGAAATATATGCCATGGGATTGAACACTGCTGGGTAAGTGTGGTCCGTCGTTACTTTGTCAATGTGGCCGGCAAAGCTGAACTCAAATTCGGGCCACTGGTACCATTTATCTGTCACAGACTGCTCTTCCATTTGAGTACCAACTGTTGCAAACTGCTTGCTGTGAGGGCAAACATTGCATGTGCATTGATCCTGAAATGGAATTGAAATGTGACAGTATAAGTAATAATAATATTGAATCATTGTTAATATAATAAGGGTTTTCAATACATCATTCATATATGTATAGTCTATGCAAAAATCTTCATTAATGCATCAGTTAGGGTTCTTCTACAGCAACAAAAGTGAGGAAATTTGCCATTAGGTTTCCCACCCATTGAACCCCATCCCCACCCTGCCGCCACCAACAGGCATCGGGATGTGTGTTGGGGTCATCAGCCCTAACTCTCACCCATCCCATGTGTAAACAAGCTGAGGTGGTGCAGTGTAGAAGAATGGGGAGAGAGTTAGGGCTGACAACCCCAACGCACACCACGATGCCTGTTGGTGGGGGTGGGGTTCAATGGGTGGGAACCCTGATGGTGAATTTCCTCACTTTTGTCACTGTAGAAGAACCCTAACTGATGCATTAACAAAGTTTTTTGCATGGAATTTCCTTACTTTAAGAAAGAATAGAAAAGTAGAAAGTTATGCAAGTTGGTGGGAGCGCGGGGCCCAAAGGGCCCCACACTCCCACCAACTTGTAAGTGTCTGGCCACATTATACACCCAATGACTATAAAGTACATTGCAACAGCAAGGCCAGCCACCAAACGTTAATCTAGTAGAGCAATAGAAAATGCTGTCCACAAAACATTAACTGCGCCACACAATACCTCCTCAAAAATATATTGTCTGACACATAAACACCACTACTGACATCTACAGGAAATGCCGTCAACACCCTCCAAATTTCAAGTAAAAAGACCAAACCGTGTCTGAGATATAACATGTCAAAATTTGAAATTTTCATTTGTCAGAGTGGCACAGTTCTGCACCTGTTGACATTTAGCACACACAACAACTGAAAACTACATCCATGACACTAAGGCTAGGCACCCTATCAATTTCAAGCCACCAGCAGAATCCAAAACACTGTCCGCAACACGGAAAGTGCGTCACACAATATCTCCGCAAAATTTTTTTCTCCGACATGTAAACACCATAATTCATATCTGCAGGACATGCCGTAAACACCCTCCAAATTTCCAGTAAAAAGACCAAACCGTTTCCGAGATATTCAATGTTAAAGACTGGTAACATTTCTCTATCTATTCCATTATAAAAAATCTGGCCATCTTGTCTCCCCCTCGCGATCAAAGATGGCGATCAAAGAATCTCACGATCAAAGAATTTGCAGGCTCATGAACAAAGAATAAAAAATGCTATAAATCAAAAAATTGAAGTAATTGCGGTAAACCACCACCATGGTTCGACAGAGCGAAGCCCCCTGAGCAAAACCCACCCTCATTTGACTTCCTAGGGCTACCCTGGGCTGAGAAAATTTATTTATTAATCTGGCCATCTCGTCCCTCGCTTATGATGCACGATCGCGATCAAAGAATCTCACGATCAAAGAATTTGCAGGGTCACGATCAAAGAATAAAAACTGCTATAATTAAAAAAAGTGAAAGAATTGCTTTAAACCACCACCATGGTTCATCAGAACGAAGCCCCCCTGAGTAAAACCCACCATCATTTGTCTTTCTAGGACACCCCTGGGCTGAGAAAATTGAATTTTTAATCTTGCCATCTCATCCCTTGCTCATGATGCACGATTGCGATCAAAGAATCTCGCGATCAAAGAATTTGCAGGCTCTCAATCAAAGAAATTGCAAGCTCATGAACAAAGAGCGAGGGACAAGATGGCCAGATTAAAAAAAAAAAATTCTCAGCCCAGAATGCTAAGAGATAAATAGTGGGTTTTACTCGAGAAGCTTTCCTACGATCTATATTAAAAAAATAATGTTCTGCATTTCCTGGTAGTCGCTTAGGCCCCGATCTGTATAAAAGAATAATGTTCTGCATTTCCCTAGTAGTCTAGCGGCCCAATGTGTATTTAATAAATAATACTTTGTATAGCCCTAGTAGTCTAGCGGTCCCCAGATCTGTATAAAATTAATATTATTGTCCATATCCCTGGTAGTCTAAGCGCCCCAATCATGATAAAATACATTCAATTATCCAATTCCCTGGTAGTCTAAAGGTCCCCAAAATGTGTATATGATAAATTATGCTTTGTATATCCTGGTAGTCTAGCAGCCCCGATCTGCATAAAATTAATATTGTTGTTCATATCCGTGTAGCGGCCCCCATCATGAAAAATACATTACGATCTGCAATTTCCTGGTAGTCTAGTGGCCCCCACCAGCCGTGCCAGCCACCATATCCCCCACCCGGTGACTGGCACAGCCACCTCTCACTTCATGCAGCTGCAGGGCTGTCTGTAATAGCAGTGCTATAATGCAAAGAAAGCTCAAATAATTTCTGACAACCTCTTTGCATTAGCGCTGCTATTACACACAGTCAGTGGCTGGCCGTGAGTGAGAGGGTGGGCTGCTGCCAGTCGCCAGCTGAGAAAGGGTGGGAGGGTGCTGGGTGGGCTGGCATGGCTGGGTGGGGGGCCACTGAGACTACCAGGAAATTGCAGATCGTAATGTATTTTATCATGATGGGGGCCACTAGACAACCAGGGATATGAACAACAATATTAATTTTCTACAGATCGGGGGGCCGCTAGACTACCAGGGACATAAAAAGCATCATTTATCAAATACACATTGGGTGGGCCACTAGACTACCAGGTAATTGGACATCATAATGTATTTTATCATGATGGGGGGTCATTAGACTACCACAGATATGGACAACAATGTTAATTTTATACAGATCGGGGGGACCACTAGACTACCAGGGATATACAAAGCATTATTTATTAAATACACATTGGGGGGACACTAGACTACCAGGGAAATGCAGAACATTATTCTTTCTATACAGATCGAGGGAAGCGCTAGACTACCAGAGATATTAAAAACATGATTTATTTTATTCAGATCGGGCAGAACAAAGCCTCCTGAGCAAAATCCAGCCTCATTTAACTTTCTAGGGCACCCCTGGGCTGAGAAAATAGATTTTGAAATCTGGCCATCTTGTCCCTCACTTGCGATGCACAATCGCGATCAAAGAATCTCGCAATCAAAGAATTTGCAGGCTCGCGATCAAAGATCGTTAGCGAGCCACAAATTAAGATTTTAAAAGCTCATAACTCTATTTGTCGACCAATTTGGATGAAACCAAAGGCATGGCTCGATAGATCGGAGTCCTCTGAGTAAAACCCATCCAAGTTTTACTTCAGAAGTGACCCCTGAGCCGAAATATTTGTGTTTTTCTGATCGGAAATTTGAAAACAAGATTGCAGACCTCGTGATCAAAGAATTTTTAAGATTCTTGGGGATAAAGATTCTTGAACTGCGAGGCTGCAAATTCTTTGATAGCCAGGCGGGACCAGATGGCCAGAACCCCATTCTTTGTTCACAAAACATACATATAAATTTTCCCATTGACTCATAATGGGAAGTTAAAAGTGCCATAACTTTCGAATGCCTTACTTTTTTTTCACCAAATGAAAAGCGGCATGATAGGTGACCAAAGCTCTTTCAAACGAGCCATCTCACAGAGCAGCACGCCACACAATGGCCATGCAGGCCCACATCCAAAATCCCAAAAGCTGCCTCCAAAAATGGATAATTTTGCATTTTTGTACGCAAAGACCATAAGTCCGACCAAAACGCAATTTGACAGATCAAGAGATCTACCATGCCCCACTGCACATACCAAATTTCAGGCAAGTCTGTTGAATGGGTCCAAAGTTATTAACACGCAAAATTTTGAGTTTAACATAGAAGTGACAACTGAACCCTAACTATAGAGGCGCGACTGCGCCACTATAATATATATATTTAGAAAATGGGCTAAAGAAATACAGAAAGGTGATTGGCTGGCAGGGGTACATTAACTAACAGTAAGAGCCCTGTTAGTAAAAAGTCCCAACCATGCCAACCCTGCCAGCCTCATAAGTGGTATCCTTGTGCCCAGCCTGCTTCATCATTGGCTGAAACACTGGACACACAATTTGAAACTGGCGCAATGTTTTTGTGCTGCTTAGTGAGACAGCATGTGAGACCCCCCTCCCACACATTAACTCTTTACACCATCCTGTAATTGCCCAAAATAATGTAATCATAACCAAGAACTTTGAAGCCAGCAATATGCCCAAAGTGCTTCCTCCAAGTACCCTGTACCGCACAACGGTCATGAGCTAAGCGCTACAGGAGGAGCTGACCCCAGAAGTTGACCCCCTCACATCCACAGAAAAAAAATTTGTCTCTGTTTATCTTTTTGGCTATAAAGAAGTTGACCCCCTCACATTCACAGAAATATTGTTTTCTCTGTTTATCTATTTGGCTATAAAAAAAAACACAGTACCATCATACCGCCGTTCCAGCTTCCTCTCGAGCACCCCACGTTGTCCGTTGGATCGTGCCAGCTGCATACTACACAGCATCTACATGTCTTGCACTGGAGGAGGACCGTTGAAGAATACCAAAATTATGCGTTACTATAGACAGCGAGGTAAGACCTACAAAAACACCTCATCTGATGTACAGTTCCCGCTTTTCTTAGCAGAGGATCTAGTGCCTCAAGTTACACTGGGCTTTTGACTAAAAACATTTTTACACAGGAATTGTAACTACAAACAGTTTTTTATTATAATCAAATTCTAGCGCTACCTATCAGTAAACGGGGTGGGGGGCAGACAGTCAAAACAAAACAAAGGAAGAAAATACATTATAATAAGGAGCTCCCATAAGCAGCAGCACCCTCTAGTAGTATTTCAGTAAAGGAACTATTTTACACAAGCTGCTATTTCTGGTTATGTTTAGTAATATTGTACCTTCTTTCTTCCTTATCAAATCATTATTATAATAATAAAGAAAAATGTAAAACTTATTTTCTAAGCACAATAATGCCCTCCAGGGTGGGCAGTATGGGCAATACCGGACCTTCCAGGGACTATAACGCCCTCCGCCTGCAGCATCGGCCATCATTATGCCCCTGGGGCAGTCTGGTATTGCCCAATACTGCCCACCCTGTCGGTTATTATTGCTTGCATATATAAATATATATATATATATGCAATAATGTACAACAACTTACCATTCCCAGACTGGTCTGTACATCGATTTCAGAGTCTGGTGCATCACTAGAGTCTATTAGTACGACATCATCTTCTGCACTTTCCAAACAGGCATTTCAAGATTTGTTGAGAGCTTCATCCACAATCTGTGTACAGAACAAGAAAGAGAACAATATATTTGATCTGTACTTTTGAAAAATTACAGTGGGTTGCATTTCAGTACCTATGGTGAATGGTTATGCCAGGCTTATCTAATAGTGCACCATGCATTAACAAGAGGTTACCTGGTGGCGCTTGTGGATGATGTGTTGGTAATTACACCTCACGTCATGCCTGCGAACCCTTGGTCAACAACGAGGCAGACTCTAGCTTTTTGACTGAACTGTGGCAGTGGCAAGAGGGCAGTACTAGTCCAGAGGGAAGCACTGGTGTCATGACCTCCATAGGGATATGTGGCTCAATAAAATCAAAAAAGGAGCCAGTAAGCCACAACAGTGGACAGCACACCCAATGTCTGGATATTGGTCAGGATCCGGTGGTATAGCAGGTGCTTGTTCAACATGGAAATAGCATGGCTGGGGGTTGTGGGGAGACCTGTGGTGGATTTAGTGGGGTAGGATGTGAAGCGGTGAACGATGAACATCAAAGGGAGTGACCTGAACAATCTTATGGGCTCAGGGAGGAAAAAAAATATATATCGTTGATTATAGATTACATGATATACTTACCTCTCACCTTCTTTTCAGCTCAGCTCTGTGTTCACTACATTGTCTCTTCTTTGGCAACACCTGTGCAGAGTGTGGAAATATGGTAGGCACTGCATCCACTTTTAAAATTGGCTGGCACTTAAGATTCATTAGCTCAGCCTGTGTAAATATAAAGGAAAACAATATAATTTAGTAAACAGTTGTGATTACATAATAACAATGTGTAGAGTGTAATTATATTATATTCACTAAAGTTAGTGTCGTGGGTATTTTCAAGGATTAGTTTTGTCCACATTATGTCACATGTGTGCTTCATGGTATCCATGGTAGTGATGTTGTGTACGTAAAAAATGCTGGTATCATATACTTGATGGTGGGTTAACAATGTTCTTGTGTTCATGTAGTGTTCAGTTCCATCACCCCTTATTGCACCATGCATGTTTGTATCACAGCGTGTAGACATGATTCAGTTATTCTTTTACTCCACGGAAGGCACGCTATGTAAATGTAACCTTATATAACGTGAATTATGAGTCAGAATTTGTTTTAATGACCAAAAGTGTTGTCAGTACGAACAATGCAATCAAAATAATTAGAGTTACAAAATTGTTAGCCATAGTTGAATATCATGTATTCTCGAGGGTTTCATAGCAATGCAATAGCAGAGTATACTGACCAAATCTGTACAGTATCAGCGTAACAACTTTATTGATGTATGCTGGGGATACTGATAGCATAGAAGCATTAGTGAGAAGCAGGGTCACCATGTCAGGGTCCTTCCTGTGGACACTGGTTACACATAACAAAGGTCAGTTGAAGCACAAAAGCGTTTTTTTTTGGGGGGGGAGAAATGTAGTGTAGTTCAGATATGCATGACACCATATTGTCAGTCCACAAATGGGCTTGTGGAACAGTTTAATGGTATCCTAAAATCAATGCTCCAAGCATTTTCTGAACAGGATTACAGGGACTGATAGCTGAAAGTAATATGTTTAAAGAAATACATAAAATTTACTACAAAGGACCCTTTTCATATTCACAATAAGGTGCTAAAGGGTATGCCTCATGGTGGGATAACGGCCATTCTCAGGTGGTGGAAGCACTCGGCTATACCTCGTGCTTCAACCCACCCATGGTGTGCCATTATCTCAACATAATGCACACCCTGTCATCCATGATTGCTTAAGTATGCCATGGAAGTTTTGGTTAAAAGCAGTGTCACCACGACAAGGTCCTTCCATCTAGACACTGGTTACAGCCATCATGGTGGCTCTTTCAGGGCTAGGCTAAAGGAGTGGGTGTTGGCATGGATAGCACTCCTGACTCGAATCTGGTAGAGTGATGGATATAGATAGACAAGAATATCAAATGTAATATTACTCTTGAAGGAAGAGTGAAACGTGTGAGGTGGGCATATACAGTGCGAGGTACCAGTGGTGGGCATTGAAATAATCAATTCAGTCTTCAGAAAATAGCAGGGATCATGTGTACGGTGTGGGGTTGGGGAGTGGAACTGCTTTAAAAAGAGGGGTCATTTCAGATTTCAACAGCTGGGGCCAACAACTGGTCAGAGGGGCTGTGGGGGTGGAGCAACAGCTGAAAAAAATGGTCTGCAATGCAGGGGTGGGCGACTGCCTCCACTGGCTCTCTAAATGGTGCCCTGGGCTTTAAAAGAAAAAGGGGATAAGGTTGCAAGGATAGCCACTGTAAAGTTACTCTTGTACAGACAATGTAAAAGGTGTGTTGAGGACAAGTTGGGGGAGGCATAGATAGCTAGATGCAGACTGAGGCAACTTGCATGGGTTTGTGGGATGGCAATTCAGGCATCAGACATTACTCAGTGCTTGGGCGAGTGTGAAACATGGTTGTTCTGCATTAATATCAAGCAGGCCGGTGGCATGTGCAGGGAGAGGGTGAGATTGTGGGAAGGCAAAGCTGTCAGCAGACTTGAACCACTTGCAGGTACATTGCAAAAGGCGTGTGGTGTTCATGTTCATTCACAGTCAGACAGTGATATCATAAGTCAAGTTACATGTGCACAAAGAGGTCAGAAGTGGGGGTGGCACAGTTTACCATTGACAAGCATAATGCAACAGAAAATTATGGTGCACTACAATGAATTTTAATTGGGCCCATGTAGGAGAACCAAACTAATGCGTGGTGTCTGAGCTTGCTCATAGGGTGGACACCGATGAACTCATATGACATGACCAAAAATAACCACTTTTCACCTCATGACTGGTATCATGCTGGCAAGTACAAATTACACTGTCATAGTCAGGTGGAGAAATGGGTGGCGGGGGGAAGGAATGTTAAGACAATATCATGTGGAACTTGCAGTGTTAGCGTAAGAAGTGATAACAAGTGTGGCTCACTTGCATGCTTACACTCATTCAGCGCTGTATTTCAGGTTTTTACAATAATTACAGTTTAACGTGTTATTTCATGGATATGTCCAAAAACAACAGCTATTCAAAACTGCATGTATCTGTCATGTACTATGGTAGGTTTGGCGGGGAATATGATATACATTGGATGGACACCCACAACTACTTGACCACACACCATAAATACACACAAAATACAGCTTACTCAGCACCCAACCCCACCACACAGCCAAGCAACATCAGAATATACTGTGTGGATGTTCAGAGAGCAATTATGTGGTGTGAATAAAAAGAGCTGATATCAATCCAATATATTTGAAATGTCCACATGATATTCCCATAGTACCCAACAGATACATGCATTGCAGGGTCACATAAAACACTGAACAACAAACAGGAATCATATCATGTAATTATGTCATGAGGGAATACAGTGGCAAGAGGTGGCAGGGTCAGTGGGGGGGACCACAACAGAAGAAGGGGCCAGTGGCAGAATAAGGGGGTTGGGGAATGAGGTAGAAGGGGAAACAGTGGGGGGAGGACTGTGGGATGTAATAACTGTGGAGCAGCATTGTTTATGAGCACTTTGTGGAAGATGGGGTAATGCCCAGTCTGTCAGAGACTAAGGAGGCTGCAGGCAGAGATGGCAAGGCTAGGAAGGGAAGTCTTCTGGACAAGGAGGGATATGGAAAAGAAAGCTGGTGGAGGGGTTCAGGAGGCATGACATCAGTAGGACAACTGGGTGGAGAGAGCAGGCCACGCTGGGGGCTGGGGGAGAGGATACCAGGATAAGAGGTAGGGGTACAGTGGATAATAGTGCAAGTGAAAGGGGTAGATACACACTAGGCTTAAATAGGTATTGGGGCTTCACAGAGATGACGGGGCAGTAGGAGGAAATTGTAGGGGCCAGGGATCAGGAAAATGGTGGATGGACCATGGCTGGAGGGAACTCTGCCAGGAGGGTGCAAGGAGCAAGCACCAGAGTGAATACTTTGAAGCCAAGAAAGAAGAAGGTGGAGATGCCATGGGAAAGGGGGGGTGAAATACTGGAAAGGGGAAGGAAGGAAAGAAGGGAGGGCCCACCCAGGGGAGCCCACCCAGGTATGGAGGGGACACAGGGAAACCACTGGGGAGAGAAAAGTAGTCAGGGTAGGGAGGGGGATGCCAATGCCGCAAGTGCAGAGAGGTAGTCACATGCTGGAGGTAGGACAGCAGAGGGACTGGGGGCAGATGAGTCAGGGGGAAGAGGGTGTAAACAGGGAATGCAGAAAAGAAGGTACTGGGGACACAGTGGCTGAGGTGGGATCAGGGGGGACACAGGACAGGGTAGGAGGGCAGGGTGTCAGTGAGGTTATGGCTAAAGGGGCTGAGGGGACATGGTAAGGACAAGGGGCCAGGGGATTGAAGAAGGACCAGGGTGGGGGGACGGGGGGGACTGCTTAGACAGGGAGGGTAGACAATGCAAGGGCAACAAGGGAGAGGAGGGCAATGTCACAGACAAACCAGAACGATGAGGGGGTCAAGGTGCTACTGGTTGGTGACTTACTCTTAAAGGGGGTCAGCTGGGGTGGCAGAAAAAGAGGGATATGGGTTGAATGCTTGCCTGAAATGACTTTATCGGAGGTTGTGCACCATATTCCCTCGTCGAGTGGAGATCAGGACAGGAATTTGCATCTAGTTTTCCACTTGGGGACTAACGACATTTATTTATTTATTTATTTATTAGATCAGCAGTTTACAGACCTTTGAGTCGAAGACTCATTTACAAAGGCACCTCATCAAGAGAACAATACATCACAGCAAACAAAACAGTACAGTACATAACGCTTAGATTAAAAAAGCAACCAGTGTTACAGGCATTCACTGGTGGTGCAAGCTTGGTAATAGGTAGATCACAGTAGTCATAATATAGGTATACGAGTACCACATCAGGTAGCAACCAGAGATATTTTATTACATTAGTCAGCAGATGTTGCCTTAGATCCCAGGCATATACAGCAAACGTAGACAGGGCAAACCCAGCCTAGGGGTGAGGGTAAGGGGCAGGTGGGTGATTATGTGCACTTGCAGCAGCGAGTGCTTGTCAGATGGCATCTGAGGAAGACCTTGAAAGGACCAAGCTTAGTAGAGTCAGCTGTGTTGGCTGGGAGGGAATTGAACCAGGAGGGAGCCTGATAGCAAAAGAATCTCTTGGCCATAGAGGTCCTTACTCTGGGGACAATAAGGGAGGTTTTGACAGTGCTGTGAGTGGAGACTGATGGGGAGGCATGCTTCAGGGAGGTGGCAACCCCGGGGGGGGGACCCTAGTAGGCTCTTTTTTACAAGAAGGCAGGTTTGGAAGCAGAGTCTTTCTTCAAGGTTGAGCAAGTTGGTGGTGGAGTACAGCAGGCACGTATGGGTGTGCCTAGGGGCTCCCAGAATTAGCCTGCAGGCCTTGTTTATAGAGAGCTGGATTCTTCCAGGTGCAGTGTTGTCGGCTGCAGCATAGATGGGCAGCCTATAGTCAATTAGTGACAGGACAGAGGAGGTGATTGCCAATCTAGGGGCCTCTTTTGGTAGGCAGTCCCTATAGCGGTATAACAGTCCAGTCCTGACATTGGTGGCAGCAGAAAGGGCATTGACATGGGAATGGAAGGAGAGTGCCAAATCAAAGGTAATGACCAGATACTTGCAAGAGGAAACCTGCTCAATGGGGTTTAATGTGCTAGGCAGTATCACGAGGAGGGCACCACTGGCTTTGCTTTGGCAATGTGAGAAGAGCATAGCTTTGGTCCTTTTTAGGTTCAGGACTAGCCTTCGTGATGTGAACCAATGCTCAGCTCTATCAAAAGCTTGTTGGAGGGTGGCCTGGAGTGTGTTGGGGTTGGGGTCAGAGGCGAAGAGCACAGTGTCATCCACATAGAGGAGGATCTTACTTGGGCAGGCCGAGGGGTGGGAGTTGAGGTAGAGATTGAAGAGGAGAGGGACTAAAATGGAGCCCTGGGGAACCCCAGAGTGGACAGGTCATGTGTAAGACAGGGTGCTATTGATTTGTACACACTGAGTTCTGGTAGAGAGGTAGCTGGTGAATCATGCAAGGGGACTGGGGAGAAACCAAGGCATCTGAGGGAGTCAAGCAGGAGGGGATAGCAAACCATGTCAAAGGCCTTGGAGAGGTCAATGAACACAGCACCAACAGGACTTCCGGCATCAAGAGTGGAGTGCAGAAAGTTGGAGAATTCAAGTAGTGCAGTTGTGGTGCTGTGACCTGCATGAAAGCCATGCTGTTCAGGGCACAGGATATTGTGCATGGCAAGGTATTCGGCAAGCTGGTTGGCAACTACTTTTCCAAGGGCCTTAGACAGTGGGGGGAGGATGGAGATAGGTCGATAGTTACCCGGGGTCACTCGATCACCGCTGCTTAGAATGGGAGTGATTATGGCAGTTTTCCATGTGCTGGGGAACTGCCCCAGGCACCGAGAGTGGTTGAGCAGCTCAGTAAGTGGGACCAGGATAGCATCCAATATCAGACGCAGTAGCCTAGTGTCCAGTAGGTCGGTGCCAGGGTTGTTACTACTAATGGCTTTTTGCAGAAGGGTTCTAGCCTCCAGTGGGGAGATGGTGCATAGATAGAATGGAGGTCTCTGGAGAGTGGGCAGGGGTACTACTGGGATGGGGTCAAAGAAGTTACTGTGCAGGACTGAACTCAGGTCTGAGAAAGTGTGGTTTAGGCACTCTGCAATGCCAAGGGGGTCAGAGAAGACAGTTCCATTAAAGGAGAGTTGGGGGTGGGGGGCGGGATTTCCCATTCAGCTCTTTTACATTATCCCAAAAGTTCCTAGCTGACCCCAGGAGGAGACAAGAACAGATTGGTAGTACTGGGCTTTGGCCTTTCGAATGGCCCAAGTACACTTATTGTGCTTGGCATTGTGTGCTTGCTTATCAGATGGCTTGCCAGTTTCCATGGCAGTGTGCCATAGGTTGTCTCTCATTTTAGGTTTGTGAAGGGGGGACGGGGTAACCCAGGGCGTGCTTTGCTTTTTGGTGCAATTTCTAGCGAAGGGGCATAGAGGTCACAGGCAGAGTTAAAAGTCTGAGTGAAAAAATCCAATGCCTCATCTATGGATGGTGCAAGCCTGATTGGGGACCAATCCAGTTGTGAGAGGTACAGTTTAAGGTGACGCAGGCCATCTGGGAGTAGGCGACGTCACTGGGTGGTTTTTGGTGCAGGTTTGATGTTGGTAGCGGACCAAGAGAATACGACCAGGGAGTGGTCACTAAGTAAGCTGGGAAGTACACTGATATTGAGCACCCTCTGGGGTGGTTGGTAATGGTGATGTCCAGAAGAGTGCTGGTGCCAGTAGAGGGGTTGAATCTAGTTGGGGTGGTGACAAGCTGAGACATGTCAAGGGTGGCAAAAATAGGCCGTGGCAGAGAGCCAATTGATATTCAGGTCACCAACAATTATCTGGGCCATTTTGGGTGGTAGGCCAGAGAGGTAGTCAGCAAGTGCCTGAATGGTGAGGTCTTGCTTTCTGGGGGGGAATATAGGCAACGGTGAGATAGAATGAGCCCTTACCAGGGTTGGGGGAGATTTTTAGTGTGAGGGCTTGCTCCCCGTTATCAAACTTGGGCGGTGGAAGTGCATGTCCAAGGAGGGAGTCACGCATGTAGACAGCACAACAACCTCCATGCTTACCCACTTGATCTTCCCTGAAAAGGGTGTAACCAGGGAGGGAGATGAATAAGTCAGGAGTGGATTTGGATAACCAGGTTTTGACGAGTGCGACAATGTCCGGTTGGTGCTGAGTAACCCAGCATTGGAATGCAGCAGCCTTCTTAAGGAGGCTGCAAATATTCATGGAAGCTATGCAGAGTCCTTGAACCTGGGCAGGCTTGTTCATAAGGTTGGGCACGGGGTACGGGTCTGGATGAATGTTATCCAACAGAAGCAACAGGATGGTGATTAGGTGCACCAAAGCATGGTAGGGATTGTGGCATCTCCCCTTGCAACTGGACATGGGGCCGGGTGCTGGGGTGCAAGGGGTGGGTAGAATACGAAGGGTGGGAAAGGCATAGAGGAGAAGAGACCAAGGTGTTAGTGGGAAGTAAGAGGTAGCAGGGGTGGAAGTGTGGGGGGGATTGGGGGGAGATGCTGGAGCATCGGGGGGGTCTGGTAGAAGTGTTGTAGATAAGTGGGGGTACTGTGGGTAGAGGGTGGCGGTCCTAAGTAAAGTGGGGCTGGTGTAGGAAGTAGGAGGAGGACCAAAGTATGATAGTTGTAACCCCCCCCCCCCAGCACCACGGGAAATTCCTCTCCTCTTTACC
Organism: Neoceratodus forsteri; assembly: GCA_016271365.2. Lineage (NCBI taxonomy): Eukaryota > Metazoa > Chordata > Ceratodontiformes > Ceratodontidae > Neoceratodus > Neoceratodus forsteri. Next base: position 786,999,416 of record CM028133.1, read on the forward strand.
CTTATATTCTCTCAAATCTACTGCAGTAGTAATTTCTCCACTGTCCTTTGTCTTATTTCACATTTCTACCATGAAGGGTGGCCTCCCATCATGGTATCTCTTCTATTCTACCCCTCTAATGTTCTCTGTTGTCCCTGTGGTGCCTGTGTTTTGAAATGTAAGATTACCATTGTAAACATGAATGATAATAAAATAAGCAGCCCCAATTAGGTTCAAAAACAAGCAAGCATCTCAGCATATAGTCATGCTGTAGTTAAATAATAAAATGAGGTACCTTACAAGAAATATAAGGTTAAATAGTTATTTTCCTTGCGTGTTTATGTAAGAAATGAAGCCCTTACCTGGTCCACTTGCTGCAGGTACTGCACTCTAAGGAGCCAGTGGCAGCTCCTAACATATATTTATAGGGTACAGGTGTGGCAAGTCAGCACCAGAAGGGAGGGGTTAAACCCTTGAGTTTTAATTACGCTTTGTTTCTGTCTTGTGAAACTAATTAAGAGGTGGTTCATTCTGGGTATAATCAAGCCCAATCAATGTATTTTTTTATGGTCAGGCTGATCCCCCTACTTAATGTATTAGGGTAGAGATTAAATGTATTAGAATGGGGTGGATCAGCTGATCAATGATGTCAGAGTGTTCACCTATATAAGGTGGAGATTTGTGCAAGAGAGCAGATAGTATAGGAGCACAGAGGATAGTAGATGTGCTGGGGCTAAGCTCATCTACTCTGTGGCAGTACTCAAGCTGTTAAAAGTACTGACTGCTCAAGTTGAGAGAAAGCCATTTTTTTCATGTTGTTGGCTTTATTTTCTTTACAGTTAATTTCTGAAAAGTTTATTTTGAGTTTTTTTTGTAAATAAATTTCACACAAAGTCTTGTGTGTTCTAAAGAACGTCTGTGTCTGGCTTATCACTTCCTACGCCCGTTCACACAAAGTCAGTGTCAAAGCCTTGATCCTGGATGCATTGAGGACGATAAGTTAAATTTGAGCACGAGAGAGGATCACCCCTTTAAGACATTGCACGTAGTAGTCTCATGGAGGAGCAAGCAAGATTTGGGGCCCTAGCTAGATTTCATGAGAGGTTGAACTTCAAATCTCTAACCTTCTCAAAGGTATTGCAAGTACTGAGAGCCAGTACTGAGGGGAAACAAAGGATACTGGAGCTTAATGGCTGGCTAGCTAAATGGTGTGCACAGATGGGGTATGGGATGACAGGGGAATGGGGGCAACTTGGGAGGATAAAAGTCTCTTTTCAGCAGATAGGTTACACCTCAACAGAGAGGGGGTGGCCATACTGAAGCATCGGATAGGGGAGTTCTTTGAGAAAGAATTTAATTTAAATTTAAACTGAGTGGGGGAGGGACTGGACGTATCTCTACACTGTACCATGAATGAGTTGGGGGACTATAGGTCCCCCCGGAGAAAGATTGATGAATGAGGGACTGGCAGGCAGGGGGAGCAAAGGACGAATGAGGTGCTGGCAGGCAGGGGAGAACAAAGAAAGGGGAATGCTGGTGGAAGGGGTAGGTGGCGAATGCAAGGAGCCTTTGCATATAAGGTGGAGGAACTGACAGCCATCATTACACATGACAAGTTAGACATCATAGCGATAACTGAGACTTGGTGGATGGACCTTCACACATGGGAGACAGCGATACTGGGCTTCAGGCTGTTTAGGAAGGACAGGAGGAACAGGAGAGCGAAAGGGGCCACAGAAATTCTTTGGGTGAAGCTATGCAGGCAGACGGGGAAATACTTGAGACTGGGAGTCATATATAGGCCACCCTCGCAGGGAGAAGATCAGGACTGGGTGATGCTGCAGGATAATGAGAGGATGGCGCTCAAGCGGGATACATTACTGGTAGGTGACCTAAACTTACCAGATGTGGAATGGACCATCCCGGAAGCAGCTTCAGCGAGAAGTAGGGAGTTAGAGGACAGACTAAGTGGGATATTTCTGAAACAGCTGGTCAGGGAGCCTACCAGAGGGAGCAACCTGCTAGATGTGGTATTGACAAATGGGGAGAATGTGGAGGAGGTGGTGGTAGGAGAAAAAACTAGGGAAAAGTGACCACAGGACTGTCAGGTTCAAGGTGAGGGCAGGGAGGACAGGGATCTGTACCAGCACAATGGTGCTGGACTTTAGGTGAGTGGACTTTGACAAATTAGGAAGGCTGGTGAGGGAGGCGATAGAAGGTTTAGGGGATATAAACGATGCAGACGAACTATGGGTAGCTATCGGACCAAATTCAGAAGGCCACACATGCATCCATCAAAAGTGTAATAAAGGGGGCAAGAAGCAGGAAGCTGCTCTGGTTCAGCAGGAATGTAGCAAGGGTGGTAGGGGGTAGATGAAGGGCATTCAGGAGATACAAGAATACTCAGGGGGAGAGAGATGGGGGGCTTACAGGGAGGCAAGGAAAATGGTTGGTAAGGTCATCAGGTGGGCTAAGGCAGACACGGAAGTCAGGTTGGTGAAACAGGTCAAGGGAGGGAAAAAGGCATTCTTTAGATACATGGGGGAGAGGAGGAAGGCTGGCCAGGGGATTGAAAGGCTAAGGGGGGTAAGGAGGCAAGCACTTGGAAGATGACAGAGAGAAGGCAGAAAACCTGAACAGGTATTTCTGCTCTGTATATATGGAAGAAAAGGACGGTAGAGGGCTGGATTTGGAAAGGAGAGGGGGGAAAATGGGGATGGTATCGGATCCCTTCACCACAGAAAGAGTTAGAGAGGAATTAACTAGGGTGAAGGTGGACAAGGCCATGGGCCCAGATGGCCTTGTCCACCCAAGAGTGATCAGGGAACTAAGAGAGGAGCTGGATGCCACACTTGTGAGGCTGTTCAACCTGTCCCTAGACACTGGTATAGTGCCAGAGGATTAGAAAAACATGACAGTGGTGCCGATACACAAGGGGGGAAGAAGGGAGCTGAGGGAAAACTATCGCCCCATCAGCCTGACCGCTGTGGTAAGGAAAGTCATGGAGGCACTCATCGGTGAAAGGGTAACGAAGTATCTAGAGGTAACGGACTGCTGGATGACAGACAGCACGGGTTCACTAGGGGCAAGTCATGCCAGTCCAGTTTTATCGAATTTCATGACTGGGTGATGCAGGTAGTGGACCAGGGGAATGCAGCGGATGTTGCTTATCTGGATTTCAGTAAGGCCTTCGACACTGTACCCCACAGGAGGGTGGTCAACAAACTGGATAGCATAGGGGTAAGGCTCAAAATAACAAGATGGGTTGAAAACGGGTTGGAGGATAGGGATCAGATGGTGGTGGTGAATGGGGTGTACTCAGAGATTGGGCAGGTGAGGAGTGGAGTTCACCAGGGATCAGTGCTGGGACCATTTCTGTTCAATATCTATGTACTACACATTGTGGATGGACAGTCCGGGAGGGTGGCCCTCTTTGCAGATGAAATGAAAATCTGTAATAGAGTTGACTCCCCCACTAGGATGGAGGACATGAGAAGGGACCTGAGACTACTGGAAGAGTGGGCCGAGATCTGGCAGCTACAATTCAACATCAAGAAGTGTGCTGTTATGCACCTGGGGCACAGAAACAAAAGGGTTGAGTATATGCTGGATGGGGAGAGAGCCAGGGTGTCAGAGGATGAGAGGGATCTGGGGGTAATAGTCTCCAGCAACCTCAAGGTAGGGAAGCAATGCTCAAGGGTGGTGGGGAGGGTGTATGGGATGCTGGTGAGTATTGGCATGGGGATCGCCAGCAGGGAGGTCTGGGTACCCCTGTATCAGATCATGGTAAGGCCACACCTTGAGTACGGTGTCCACTTTTGGAGGCCTTACCTGTGCAGAGATATAGACTCGATTGAAAGGGTCCAGCAGAGGTGACTAGGGTGGTGCAGGAGATGGACGGCAAGCCATATGAACAGAGGTGCAAGGAGCTGGGGCTATATACATTGGAGACCAAGAGGGAGAGAGGGGACAAGATTGAAACCTTTAAGTATACCAAGGGGATGAACAAGGGAGGCCCAGAAAAGTTGTCCCACATGAAGGAAGGGAGCATAACAAGGGGACATAGACTGAGATTCCGGGGGGGGGGGCACTTCAAGAGCAATGTGAGAGATCAGTTTTTCACAGAAAGGGTGGTGAACTGGAATGGGCTTCTGGAGGAGGTAGTGAATTCAGAGACCATAGAGGGATTTAAGTCCACTTGGGACAGACACATTGGGCTGAGGGGAAGGGGGGACTTAATATATGGCAGGGTGGACTGGGGTGCAAGGGGCAGACTAGATGGGCCATAGGGTATTTTCTGCTGTCACCTTCTGTGGTTCTGTGATATGTGGATTATCAGATCAAAAGACATTGTTACATAGCAAAACACATAGGCTTCTCACTACTGACAGCATGATAAAGGGATCTGCTGTGTTATTTCAAGACACCAATAAATACATAACAAGAGTGCAGATGATTTCTATAGATGTGTCTTGCAAAAACACTGCAGATCACTTAATCATGCTGTTACTAATGATCAGCTTATGTGCCTTGTTAGGTAACAATGCATTTTGCTCTGGTAATCCACATAATGACATAATATGATTCTTGAGCGGTCTATGTAAAAATGCAAGACTGCTATCAAATCACTTAAAATGCCTGATGCTGATAGAAGAGACACAGGGCAGTAAAATAACATTTGTGGAGTATGTAAATCAGAATATAATATGGTACTGTACATCTACTGCAACCCCCTCCCCCAAACCACAAGCTGTCCTGTTACATAATTCAGAATATATGGGGACACCATATAGAACAAATCCTGGTCAGAGCCAACAAGGCAGCATAATGCTATTTTCAGTGTCAGTAGCTCAGCAGGTTGCACACTCACCTCTGAGGCTAGAAGATGAGAAGGCTGTAGGTTTTATTCCCACACCAGGCATTTAGAGTAAATCCCAATACTTGCACTATAGCGCAGCATGAGGGGTTTGCTGCAATCCTGAGATGCCATCTTTCAGATGAGATGTTAAAACAAGGTCCCTTCTGCATGGTCTGGTTGTTCAGGTGGGCAGTAAAGATCCTATTATAACCTCTGGGTGGTGCTATCCCCAGAGTTACACCCCTGCCTACTACCTACAAGCTAGGCTGAGGGGTTTGGGTTCACTAAACAGATAACATTTTAAAACCTTTGCGCAGTGCCTCCACTCAGGGTGCTTTACGTGGGTGAGCTAGTAACAGATATAGCCCCATGAGGAGCTTTACCACCCACAATAACCAGTTACCTTACCCAGACATGACCCAATAAACATTTTGCCACATTTCCATACTTTGCATTTAATGACTCTCTCTCTAATACTAAGCTCACACTCAGAATTTCAAAAAACAGTAGCAATCAATTTATTTAGGGGACACGGAGTTAGCAACGGGGATGTGGAGTAGGGGTTATTAGATTACTATATACATATGTAGAGGTTTGATTGGTGTTTTACTGTTGAATCCTCCAGCTGGGCGGCTACATACTAATAGACTACAGGCAATCACATTTCTCAATTCGACACACGCTACCCAGAGCCCTGGCTATCTAGCTGCTAATTAATCAGATGTTACATAAATAATTATTTGATTACCCACACTGGTACCAGTCCCAGATATAGCAGAAACCCCACAATATCATACCATACTGGACACCCAGATACCACAGTCCTAGATGTTGCAGGCCTGGTGGACATTGCTGCTGGTCGAGTTGGCCGGCTGTTGATTCGAAGGGAGGAGCAAACTTGGAGAACTATTACTACAATGGCTGTAGATTATTGGGTACAATGAAGGCAGGAATTGCCCTGCATTTAGAAGAATTCGTGGGAATTGACCCTGCTGGTTACAGAGAGCCAGGGATTGCCCTGCACATCACAGAAGACAGGGATTGCCCTGCACATTACAGAAACTGAACATTTCAGGACAAGCTACATGGCTAGATCTTGGATTTTACATCCCGAACATTCAGCACAATAATTCAAAGTCCCATCTAGTATAGTTAGAAAAGCGATACTTTTATCAAGCATCTGAATTTCCTTGAAACGAGGTCACATCCAGTACATTTAAAAACCAAACTGACATCTATACAGTAATGGCAAAAGGCGACACCTTTATCAAACATCCATATTCATTTTGCATGAAGTCACATCCAGTACACTTAAATACCACTTATTTATTTCATTTTGGTAACCGGGTAAGCCCACTGAGACCATAGGTCCCTTTTTCAGGGGCGACCTGGAGCTAATTACATACATTAATAAATACAGTGGTACAGACAATTAATACATACAGAGGTATAGCAGCTTACATACAGTAGGTTTGTTAATTATACACAATACACATTGAAAATAGGAGGTAATTAGACAGTATGGTAGCTCATGGTATGCAAGGTCAGTTGTAACTGATGTGACATAAGTTTATTGGAAAACCTTACATAGAGAAATATACAAGGCAAGGCCAGCGGTACTACCTCTGTTAGGGATCCCCTCCCATCAGGGATGACAAAGGCAGGTGGGGAGAGGTCATATGGAGGTAGAGTAGGCCAGGATCCCCTGAGCCCAGATTAGCATAAGAGGTGGGGATTGCAGGCCCAGTGGACAGGGACTAACGATAACATCCACAGAAACTCAACCCCATCAGGTTCACCTTCGAGGTGGACTTGAATTCATGAAGAGTGTGACAGCCCATCAGGTTCTCTGGAAGAGAGTTCCACTGATTAGGAGCAGCATATCTAAAAGAACTCTTGCCCAGGTTGGTCCACACTCGGGGGATATCAAGGGGGGAGCCAGTCAATGACCTCAGGTCACAGCACTGGATATTGGGGTTAAGCAAGCCATGCAGATGGGGAGGAGGGCCCGCAGCAGTGGATTTGTAAGTCAGACATAGCAAAGGGTAGGCCAGTTTGTGCCCTACAGCAGGCCAATTAAGGTCTGCAAGTACCTCGCATTGGTGCCTCCTGGGGGTGAGTGGGTAGTGAAGCAGCATGCAACCCTGTTACAGAGTAAAGAGAGCTTTCTTAGTTCACTCTACCTGAGAAACTGAAGAAGAGGAGCACCGTAAAGGAGGATAGGAAGTATGGTGCAATTTGTAATTACTCGCCTCGCCTTGTCCAAGAGGGAGTTAACCAGCCTGTAGAGTAGGCCAGTCTTTTGATGAGTGGTCTTGGCTAAGAAGTCAATGGGCAGCTTGTAGGACATATCCTGGTCAAGGAAGATTTCTAGGTATTTGATCTTGTCAATGACTTCAACTCGCTTCCATTGGGCTGTGTGGAGCTGGAGCAGGTTGTGCCTGTCAGCTCCCAGGCGACTGGTCCCAAAGAGGACAGCCTTCATTTTCTCCTCATTCAGTACACGTGAGTTAGCAGTGAACTAGGTCTCAAGTGCAGTGAGACTGGCCTGAAGTTTAGCAGAGATAACACTAGGTTGTGGATCACTGCAGTATGCCACTGTATCATCGGCATACAGGATTAGGTTGTCCAGACCACATTCCCGCTCAATGTCATTGACAGAGAGGGTAAATAGTAGAGGACCCAGGATCGAGACTTGGGGTACTCTGGAGGTAACAGGTTTGGTGCCCGATTGAACTCCTCTCTGCTGAACTTTTTGGGTCCTGTTGAGCAAATAGCTCTCAAACCAGGTAACCAAGAGGCCGTCCAGTCCCAGCAGTTGGAACTTGGAGAGGAGCAATTCATGACTAACCAGATCGAATGCCTTAGACAGGTCGATCAATAAAGCTCCAGTTGGGGAGCCACTGTCCATGGAATCAAGGATGTCAGATGTAAGCCGGATTAGGGCTGTGTCATTTCCATGGCCTTTCCTAAAACCATGTTGAATATCGGCTAGAAGTACAGTAGGTGCTGTTCAAGGCAATCCTGCAACTGGTTGTACACCAACCTCTCCTGCTCCTTCACAAGAGGGCAGAGAATGAAGATGTTCCTGTAGTTTCCCACATTTACCCCAGGCCCCTTTCTGTGTACAGGGACAATGATAGCAACTTTCCATTTGCTAGGGACTATTCCCTCAAGCAGGGATTGGTTAATGACCATGGAGACAGGAAGGGTGATAGCTGGGGCAGCAGCCCGCAGCAACCTAGGTTCCAGTTGGTTGTGTCCAGGGGAGGATTCGGGGTTAATCTGATTCAAAAGGGGTAGCACCTCAGACAGTTTGACCAGTTTCAGATGAAATTGAGGCCTAGGGTGTTCCCATTTCCATTGCTGTAGGGGGCACCCGGGGGGAGGGCAGGAGGCTTAGTAGCACTAGGGTTTGAAAATAAGGCATTAAAGGCCTCAGCTACCATTGAGGGATCATTGGTAAGGTTATCCCCAATCAGAAGAGCTCCATCCTGGGCACTAGTTGCACCCTTCAGAAGTAGGTTGATTTGACCCAGAATTTCTTTGGATCCCTAAGGTGTCGAGACTGAAGATCACGCAGATATTTAGATTTTGCATTTTTGGAAGCTTTCTTGCACTTGTTTCTCAATGCCCTGTATTTCTCCCAGTCTGACCTGAGGCTTGTGGACTTGGATTGCCCCCAGGCCCTATCCCTGAGTTGCATGCTCCATTTGAGGTCTGGGTTAATACACTTGTGGCAGTTGCTCTGTACCCTTAGCTTCTTGTGAGGGCAGGTACATTGACCATGGACATAAATATGTTGGTGAAATAGTCCAATGCCTCATCCAGTGTTGGGAGGGTAGCTATTGGCTCCCAGTTAGCAGTACTTAGATCAGAGCAGAAATCAGCCGGGACCAGTCTGGCATAGTTTCTGGCTTCAAATACCCTGGATTGCAATTTTGGGGGCTTATTTGACCACGTGCAGAAGATCGGTGAGTGGTCACTCAATAAGTCAGACATAATTCCAGCAGCTATTATCCTTTCCGGGTTCAAGACAAGAGCCCAATCTAGCAGGGTGTGGTTGCCCGATTTATGCCTGGTGGGTAACTGTATGACTTGGGTCAGGCTGGTGTCAATGATAGAGCACTGGTAGCTACCATAGTACTCCAGTTTTGATTAAAGTCCCCTAGGAGTATCAGCTCCCCCAGGGTATGCTCTGCCAGTGCCTGGGTAAGTGATTCGAGGGAGGAGGCTACCTGTGGAAGCGGCAGATAGACACAACCAATGTAAAGAGGTTTAGTGTCACCTAGGAGCAATTTTATGAATAATATCTCATTCACTGATTCATTGAGGGGCAGAAGGTCTTGCTGGGTAGCATTTAGACTGGTACCAAGTAAAGCATCTATAGACAAAGTCTCTTCCAGCAAGTCTAGATATCACACACTTTTGGCAAGCACTCTCAGACAAAATCTGGCTAAGACAGAAACAGCTAGCTTCAGAATACTTCAGGATCAAATAAGCTCTAGGGCCTCCAACACCATGAAGTGGCAAACGCAGCTTGGCTGCCAGCTCCACGAAGGTAGGATACTAACCCATAGGGCAATGACAAATTACAACACAGTTATATGATTCACTATCAAGCCATCTCAATGCACCTGCATATGAGCTATTTGGGCAGCAGGCAAGATGTATCCACACTAATTCTGAGCAAGGCAGTCTCTGTAGGGGCTCATCGTCCCAGACTAATAACTCTAAGATCTCATCTCACAACAGAAAATATCAGGTAGCAGGGCTTGAGGCCCCCAAGATTACTTCAGAAACTTCTCCCTTGCACTGGGGAGTACGAGGGTACTCACTCAGGTCCTCCACGGGTCGCATCCACAATCGAAGGCATCTTGGTGTTCTTCTTCAGCTCTCTCACAACTGAGGCATGGTTAGATGGTCTTCTTTCCACATCTTTCCCCGATGTGGGAGGGAGGGCTAGCCTCTGGAGGACATTTCTGGCAACCTCCAGACTAGCAGTTGCAGAACACATTTACTTTAACTTTTGAACTGTAACTAGAAAATAGCCAACACCCCCTGATGACTGGAGGGGCTTAGCTAAGTGATCCAGGCCTGGAAGCATGGCAGGGGCCTGAGCCCCCTCCCATGTGGGGGGCTCCCAGCAGACTGAAGCCTGCTCTACTCTTCTTATTCTGGCAAATCAGGCAAAATGCTGGCAGACGCTGTCTCTTATAGAGTTCTGTTTTGACTCCTGATTGACAGAAAAAATGGGGTGACAGATCTCCAAATGGTTGAGGAATCTGTCAATCAGAATACTCGAGGCACAGCTGGGTGACTTGGTGCCTAAAATGATGTCCCGGTCAATCCCCATGAGTATTTGAGTGTTTACCCATGAAGTGTAGTGCATGTCCCACAAGTTCTGGCTTTCTATTTCTGGCTTTCTAAGTGTCTGTGGCTGCTTGCAATGGCTGCTTAACCCACTGTACCTCATAGCAGATCCAATACAGTCTGAAATATTGTCCTGGTGCAGCCAGAAAGAAATAATTATTTGCCCCAGTGCCCCACAGCTCAGTAGCCCAGAGGGTGTACTTGCAGTTGCTCCACAGATGAAGGATGTGGGTCCTTTGGTTTTCCTGTCACTACTGTTACCTGTTACTGTTACCCATTACCTCTTATCTGGTACTATGGCAATTTCCCCCTACCCTCACCTGTTGCACCCTCCTGCAAAGGATTGGCTAATGATGACAAGTTACACCGATAATATGTGGGAAATTCATCCTCTGCTTCTTGCCACCACCATGCACTGGGACCCTAGACGCCTGCGCTGTACTCACCCTGATAAGCAACAGAGGTGTTATTCCATATACCATGAATTATGACTGATGACTCTCAAACTCATGCTCCTCCTCCTCCTCCTGATGTCAGGAAGTGTCCATCCAAATCCTGGCCCTGTCTCCTCCAGTTCAACTAATATTGCCAAATCGGAGGGTGGTCTCACCATCGCCACACTAAATATCTGCAGTCTTCTTCCAAAACTGGCCTCCCTTCAAATCTTTGCCAGCCAACACAACCCTGATATACTAGCCATTACTGAAACCTGGCTGACACCTAACACTCCCAACCATGCAATCTCTCTGCAAGGCTACAATATACTCAGAATGGATAGGACTTCTAAAAGGGGTGGCAGTTGTGCAATTTACATAAAGGACTACCTCACCAGTCACCTTGTCAGTTATCCCACTACAGACACCTCAGTGCAACTCCTTCCTATCAAACTACTCCTTGGTGCCCAAAACAAAGTTCTCACTGTTGTTGCTGTCTATATCCCACCCTCAGACTGTCCTCGAATTCGTAAGATCGCAACCTCCTGACACCGAGCTCCTTCTCCTTGGTGACTTTAATATCAACTGGCTCACCTCTGACGTAGGGTCCCACAAGGATGCAATCCTAGCTGCAAACCTAACGCAGATGGTAAGCTCCCCTTCCAGGAAAAACTACAAATCGGGGACCAGCACCCTCATAGACTGGATTCTTACCAGCCACCCAGCCCATATAAACAATGCAGTTGTTCTCCTGGATTCTCTCAGTGACCACTCCCCTGGCTTCTGTACATGGACAAATAAGTTCGGAAAGCCGCCTCCAAAAACCATCATTAGTAGAGCACTACCTTATGGCAACCTTACTCATCTCAAGGCCTGTCTCAGGCAGCAAGACTGGTCCCTAATATACAATACTCAAGATGTTGACTCAGCCCTAGACTACTTTATCACTACTTTCAATGCTGCCTGCGATATCTATGCACCAGTAAAAAAGCACAAAATCAAAGCGCTCTCAAATCCCTGGCTCACGGCCAAGCTATTGGTGCAACTCAAAGGTAGGGACCACCTCTGGGCTATTACAAGAGCCACAGGCTCTCCAATGGACATTCAAAATTATAAACAGGCTCGCAACCATTGCACTAAGCAAATCCGATTGATGAAGAGCTCCTACTACACGAATGCCCTCTCCAACTCCTGGGGGCACGGGAAATCTTCTGGGACAACATTAGAAATATCATGGGTAAGCAGTCCAAGTCCTCTCCTGCTATAATGACTGTTGATGGAACCACTACCCTAGACCCAATGGTCATGGCAAAGACCCTTAATGAAACCTTCACAGACCTCAGTGGGGTCCTCCCTACGGATTTCTTCCCTGACTCTGTCTCACCAAAACAAACGTCTCCTACTGCCTCTCCCAACAAACCCCCCTTCCATTTCAAATTATTCAAGGTACATGAAGTCTGCAAATATATTAAGAAGGCTATCTCCAAGTCCCGAGTAAGTAGCGATACTATTGACCTCAAACTTCTGTCACTTACTCTGGATGAGGTGCTGCTCCCACTTACAAAAATTTTCAATCTCTCCCTCTGCCTCAGTCAATTTCCCAGCAAATGGAAATCTGCACTTGTCACCCTGGTGCTCAAAAGTGGTGGCAAGTCCCTACCTGGTAACTATTGACCCATATCAATACTCCCACCCCTCTCCAAGGCCCTCGAACGTATAGTGGCGGACCAACTCACAGACTACCTTCAACAGTATAACATCTTCTGCGCTCAGCAACATGGATTCAGAAAAGGGCACAGCACATCGACTGCCCTATTGGAGTTCTCAGGAGCAATCCACAATGCCTTGGACAAAGGACACCAAACCGGAGCTGTTTTCATTGACTTAACTAAGGCGTTTGATACTGTTCACCATGGCTTACTCTGCAAACAACTACAGTCCCTTGGTCTCTCTCAAGGCACCGGTGCCTGGGTCAAAAGTTACCTCTCACAATGCACTCAAGCTGTAAAAATCGCAGGAGCTGTTTCAGACCCAAAACTGGTTCTCTCAGGTGTTCCCCAGGGATCCATTTTGGGCCCTCTTCTTTTCAGCCTTTTCCTAAACTCACTCCCCAAATCATGCCCAGAACAAATAATCCTATATGCTGATGATGCCGTAATTCTATCCTCTCATAAAGATCCAAAACGCCTACTCCACAGCCTGCAACTTGCTTTTTCCAAGGTTGAGATGTGGTTCCTTGATCACAAGCTGATCCTAAAGCACAAAAAAAACAAAATCCATGCTCTTCTCCAGCCCTCAAAACAAGAAAAGGCAACTACCACTCACTATCAATACATACCTGGGAAGTACTCTCGAACAAGTGACTACTTTTAAATATCTTGGAATCACCTTTGATCAAGGCCTAACTTTTGCAACCCATATTGATAAGACAGCGAAAGTAGCAAATCAGCGCATTGGTATCCTGTACTGGAACCGACAGTTCCTCACCCAATCTGCACTAAGGATTGCGATTCAAAGCTCTGTCATCTCAGTCATTGACTATGGCTTAATTATTTATGGGTCTGCCTCAACCACCTCTCTTAGGTGCATTACAACCTCCCTTAACAAGGCCTGTCGACTGCTCACTGGTGCTCATAGATGCACTCACACATGTGAGCTCTACACTGAAACTGGGTGGTTGCAACTATCAAACCGTTTAAATTACCTTACCTGCTTAATGGCGAAAAAATCTGCCATGGGCCTTACCCCGCCGTGTATCCAAGACCTGTTATGTCTGAATCCCAGCATCCGTCTCACCAGAGGATCGGAACATCAGCCTCTCCAGGTTCCCCGATGCCGGACTACTCAGGGTCAACGATCATTTGCTTATCGTGCCCTCAGCTGGCTAAATGCCATCAGTACTCTCATCACCCCCTCCACCCCCCCTAGGAGTCTTCAAATCTCAGCTCCACTCTCACCTCGCAGCCTCCAGCTCCTGTGACTGCCTCGATTAAATCTTTTATTTTTTCTTCACTACATTTCTTGACAAAGGCATACGAGAAGCTCTATTCTCGCTATTGTCTGCTCCTCTCACCTCCTCTTACCCTTTCCACTAGTACATTTCTTTACCATCTTTTCCCCACAACTATCTTATTTTTGTTGTATGAAAAGTAATTTGTTTCCCTTGTCTTATACTAAGTTTGTCAATTTAAGGTTATGTGTTATTTCTGGCAATTTGTCACAACTTAACTTATTTGCCTTTCTATGTAACTACACTTGTTTGTACTCAATTGACGTGGAACCTTTGTAAAAGAGCCTTGGCTCAAAGGTAATAATTCCTAGAACAATAAACTTTAAACTTTAAACTGCTCACATACAAGCTCCCCCTGCAGCAGCTGACAGCCCCAAAGCACTGGTGAATATGGGAAAAAAGCATTTATTTTAATTTAAAGTACTTTCCCCCCATTGATAGCTTGTTTCCATATATGCAGCAACAATTCACTATTGTAAAAACATTTATTTTCTCCTCCGATCAGCAGCAGCCAATTATAGCTACCCTGGGGACAGCCAGACACACATATCTATTTATTCAGCTGACCAGGGCCTGGCTCAGGTATATTTCAAGTATCCCCAGTCAAACTCTTTAAGTTTTCATTTGAGCGGCCCCCCAGCAGGCTGTCTGTGGTCACCGGGTCACAGTTAGGTGGAAGGGATCCCAGGACCCAAGGCACAGTCCCCAAGGCAACCACAAAATGCAGTGGTTCACTTTGAAGGCGCTTTATGCGCCAATGCAATTCTCATTGCCCTGGGGGCAGCACGTTTAACATTGCACACATGAGTGGCATTTTTAAGCCCTGAGGGGCTGGATTTTAATCAGGTTGCAGGTTGGGGCACCTAGAGGGGCAAAACAGATCTGGGGGACCAGAAAACTTGGTGTCAGGAATTCGGGTGAAGCCTGGGAGACAGCAAAAAGAGGACAGAAGGTGCAGGGCTAAGGTAAGCCTAGGCAGGCATTTTAGGAACCCCCATTTGCAGGGGGGGTTACACTAAGGCACTTCTTGAAAAGAATAGGGGCATTTTCCTGGTGTCCTGGCCAGTTTCCCCCATTTAGTAAAATTCCACCAACAACTTTATCAGGTTCAATTTCAGCTGGCTACCATCTGTACCAAACCCTGGTCACCCCTGAAAAAGAGACTTCTAGTTTCAGTGGTCCTACCTGGTCAACAAAATTCATCAAGAAAATAAATAAATTTTACAGGGGTTAGGAGCACTCTACCAGGACATTTATATATATATATACAGTATATATATACATACAACTGGTATCAGGATAAAAACTGACACAACTTCAGTTATCTGAGTCACTGTGTGGCTAGATGGGTGGTGATATAATCACTATGGGGATAACCTAAGGTTATCCCCATAGTGATTACATCACCACCCTTTTATCCACACAGTGACTACATCACTAACCACCACCACCTGTGCTGCCTGCTTAGCAGTACTGCCTCTCAGTTTCACTTTCAACTTCTCACAGTGCTGTTTACAACCCAAGCTATCACAGTGCCAAAGACTCACAAAATACACACCCTAACCAACTCCCCCCAAACTGAAACCACATTTTAAATGAAAACACTCTTGAGAACAAAAAGCAAATTTTTTCTCTTTCTCAGCACAGCAACCCTGCAAGCCAAACACGGCAACCAGGCACAGAGAAAAAAACATGGAAATGAACTTCAGAAAAAAAAAATAACAAAACTGAACCCAAAAAATCCTGTTGCATAAATCAAATATGTATGGGGTGCCTATGGGATAACAAAGCTATTTGTACAGTAGCCTGTGGCCACTCGTGAGGTTACTCGAGATCACAGGCTACTGTAGAAATACTGCAACTTGGTTATCCCACAGGTACCCCCACATATCATATATATATCCTCAAGCAGGTCAATATTTTATTTAAAACTGGCAGCCAGTAACAGTGATTGCTGGTCCTGTTAAAGTTAACACATTTTCTGGTGTAAACAAGTACAACCCACTCTCTTACCGCTAAAAATTATTTCCTGGTGTGCTGTGGCGAATCGCCTGTCCCAATAGTAACAAATGATTCTTTTGCTGTAGTTAAGGCCTGTCTGGTTCAGTGGTATGGAGGGATGAGGTTCTGGGTGCCTTATTGCCTGCCAAATCAGTGACTCAGGTTCAGGAATATACCAGATTGCCAGGGGTTGGAAAGCAGACTGAACATTCATCACATAGCTGTCCTGTCCCTGCATGGAAAGGCATGCTGACTTAACCTTTGGCTTCCCCCAGGTGAAGGCAGGAACTCAAGAAAGGGAAAAATGCAGAAATGGCTAGTGCAGGTTCCATAAAGCCCTACCTAGCTTGGCAGAAGACACCAGGAGAAAGGACTGCTGTGTGACTGAACTTCTCTGCTGGGACTAAAGTAGAAGAACTTTTGTATTTGGATCTTTAATTTAGGGTAAAAAAACTAACATACAAAACAAAAACAAAAAAGTGTGTGTTTGGGTTAACTGAACTGAATGGGTAACTGAAAAATCATCTAGGTGTAAATCTCAGGTGACTGAAAGGACTTAACTGTTGTGAGGTTTAAATTACTTGTAGAAAGATCTGGTAAGTAGGGGTAGCTTAGGCTAGAAGGCTACATTTAAAGACTACCTTAGAAAGATTCTGCTAATAGCTTGGCAGAAGACACCAGGAGAAAGGACTGCTGTGTGACTGAACTTCTCTACTGGGACTATATTGCCCTCCTTCCCTCCCCTCCACGCCCCCAAACTAGTTCTATTTTTATAGGCACAGGATTTGACTGACAACAGGAACTTCCTGTTTAGGGGCAGGAAGTGAGTGATCACAGAACCACCAAGGACCCACCATCCTAGAAGGACAAGAGTAGCTCTCCGGCCCCCTCTAGCTGCTGGAGGTCTGCCTTTGAACAAGTAAGTGGTCTACTGAGAAATATAGGATATTCTTGTCTCAGAACAGGACAATCAGGAGCTTAAAGGGCACACAGGCAGAAAGTAAGGAGAGAAAAAAAAACAGAGGAAAGAGTAAGGATTGCAAACAGTTAAGGGGCCAGAAATAAGACATGATTGGAGTGGTGCAGTGCAGTGGCTGTGGAGCAGCAGTCTTCCGGGAGATGTTCTGGAGGATGCGGTGTTGTCCATCTGCAGGCACTCTCTGGGCTGAGGGAGGAGGTTGCTCATCTCCAGGCTGAGTTGGCCAGGATTTGTGGGACCTCCTCTCCATCCAGGGACCACCAGTGCCACTGCCGCTGCCCCAGAGGTTGCCAAGAAAGAGGAGGTTGGACCACAGTGGGCTCAGAGAGGGTGAGGATGGTGGAACAGAGGCACATCCTCCAGTTGTACCTCTCCACAACCCTATGCCATTCTGGCAAAGTGTGGTTCCTCTATGGAGGCACCTACAGTGGAGACCAAGGAGGATGTTGGGAACCTCCACAAAGGAGACCCACAGGAGGGTGGCGGGGGACCCTGCAGGGGAAGGAAACAACTCCTGGTGGGGGACTCCATTGTTAGGAAGGTAGAACTGGGCAAGGAAGGGGAGAGGGAGGTAAGGTGCCTGCCTGGCGCCATGGCTTGGAGGGACAGGGAGCGAATCCTCAGGATTGCCGGAGCAGATGCACAGGGGAGGGAGCTGGATGTCATTGTCCACTTAGGGACAAATGACCTGGCTAAGAAAGGGATTAGAGAAGTGCAGGAAGAGTTTGTGGAATTGGGGAGGGGTCTTAGTCAAGTAGCACGCATGGTAACCTTCTCGGAGGTGCTACCCATCTATGGCATAGGAGAGGCTAGTGTGTTCCGTATCATGGGATTCAATCAGTGGTTGAAAAACTGGTGTGTAGCTCAGGGATTTGGCTTCATTGGGGACTGGGGTCCACCTGGAGTGATGCAAGCCTATACTGGCATGATGGGCTGCATCTGTCCGGGAGGGAACCAGGATCCTAGGTGATAGGTTTAAATGCTTCATTGGCAAGCTTTAAACCAGCCAAGGGGGGAGGCACTGGAAAGGAGCAGGAAAATCCTAGCCCCCACCAAACAATCACGGTAGTAAGTATGGCAAACACCAACATGGAGGTGCCGATAGGGAGAAGGGCAGGGATAAATGGAGAAAGTGACAAAGGCAAGAAGGACAGAGATGAGGCAAAAGGGGGTAAGGCCATCAGGAAATGGAGGGTAATGAGTACCAATGCCTCTAGTATGGGCAACAAGCTCCCTGAGCTGGTGGCCTTAATGGAAGAGGGATGCCTGGATATCGTAGCAGTCACAGAAACATGGTACACAGAGAACCATGACTGGGATGTTAACATACCAGGGCACATAACCTACAGAGAGACAGGCAGGGAGAAGAGGGGAGGAGTCGCCTCTATGTAAAGGAAGGATAAAAGCAACTGAACAAAAGAGTAAACAGGGAGGAGAGGAGGCACTGTGGGTCACCTTGAGACTGAAAGGGCACCACAATCCACACAGGGTTGTGTACAGATCCCCATGTCAGGGGGAAGGAATGGACAAAGATATGATGGAAGGCATTCTTAGAATGGCAGAGAAAGGGGAGATACTGTTGATGGGAGACCTGAATATGCCAGATGTTAACTGGAGCACATTTGCTGCAGCCACATCCAAGAGCAGGGCCATTCTTGACGCCCTACAGGTGGCAGGCATTAGACAGCTAGTTTCGAAACCCACTCGTGAGGGAGCAATCTTAGACCTCATACTCTCAAATGGGGGCAGGAGAAGATCTCAGATCTAGAAGTGGGTTGCCATCTGGGGACAAGTGACCATCAAACATTGTGTTTCACAAGTAACTCAGCTACAGAGTCAAGCCATACAAAAGTGAGGGTACTGGACTCTAGGAGGGCTGACTTTGGCAAGATGGGAGAGTGCCTCAGAAAATCACTAGCAAACAGGCTAGAAGGAGGTGTGGAGCAACAATGGGGATTATCAAACTGCCATCACAGAGGCAACAAGCCTTTGTGTGAAGCAAATAAACAAATCAAATGAAAGAAAGCCACTATGGTTCTCAAGAGAGGTGGCTGTGAAAGTCAGGAAGAAAAAGATAGCATTCCAGAAGTATAAGGAAACACAGAAGGAGCAGGACAGAGAGCTGTACCAGTTAAGGCAGAAAGAAGCAGGGAGGAAGTCAGAATAGCAAAGGCCCAAACTGAGGAAAAGTTAGCCAACTCAGTTAAGAAGGGGATAAAACCTTTTATAGGTAACATCAGCGAGCGAGAAAAGACAAAGGGAGGATAGTGAGGCTGAATAGAATGAGTGGGTGGGCAGAGGGGACAGTGAAAGCAGGAATACTGAACGAATATTTCTGCTCAGTATTCAAAAGAGGAGGGGGGTGCCTAATCCAATTAACAGAAGCACTCTTGATAGGGGGTCGATCCCAGTCCTTTCACAGAAGAAAGGGTTCTGCAAGAACTCCTAAAACTGAAGGTGGACAAAGCAATGGGTCCTGATGGAATTCACCCAAATTCTAAAAGAATTAAGGAAGGAACTAGTGAAACCACTGGCTACTCTTTTAATAAATCATGGGAGGATGGTGTGGTACCGAGGACTGGAGGAAGGCGGATGTGATTCCCTTCACAAAAGTGGGACCAAGACAGAGGCAG
The DNA here is from genome assembly GCA_016271365.2 of Neoceratodus forsteri. Taxonomy (NCBI): domain Eukaryota; kingdom Metazoa; phylum Chordata; order Ceratodontiformes; family Ceratodontidae; genus Neoceratodus; species Neoceratodus forsteri. The sequence continues at coordinate 787,018,683 of CM028133.1, forward strand.
GAAACTACAGACCTGTCAGTCTGACCTCTGTGGTAGGGAAAGTGATGGAGTCACTTCTGAAGGAAAAGAATTGTTGAGTACCTAGAGGTCAGTGGAGCGCAGGATCCAAGGCAGCATGGGTTCACAGCGGAAGGTCATGTCAGACGAATCTAATAGATTTCTTTGACTGGGTGACCAAAGTAGTAGACCAGGGAGGGGCTGTGGATATGGCCTACCTAGACTTTAGCAAGGCATTTGACACAGTCCCATCACAAAGATTATTAGTCAAATTAACCAGCCTGGGAGTGGGTCCCAGGGTGGTAGCCTGGTAAACATTGGCTGGACAACAGGACACAGAAGGTAATTGTAAATGGAGTCCACTCTGAAGAAAGGGACGGTTACTAGTGGGGTACCACAGGGTTCAATATTGGGTCCAGTCCTTTTAATGTCTTCATCGTGGCATTGCAGAGGGACTGGAAGGAAAAGTATGCCTTTGCAGATGACACAAAGATCTGCAACAGGGTTGATACACAAGGAGGTGTGGAAAGGATGAAAAGGGACTTGGCAAGGTTGGAGGAATGGTCAGACGTATGGCAGCTAGGATTCAATGCAAAAGTGCAAAATAATGCACCTGGGAAACAAGAACCCAGGGAAGAATACACAATGGGTGGGAGGTAGTAACAACAACAAAACAGGAAAGGGACCTGGGGGTAATCATATCAGATGACCTTAAGGTTAGCAAGCAATGTGAGAAGGCAGTAGGGAGGGCTGGGGTATACTGGGATGTATAGGAGAGGCATCAGCAGCAGAAAACAGGAAGTTGTTATCCTCTGTACAGACAGTTGGTGAGACCCCATCTGGAATACTGTGTCCAGTTCTGAGACCCCATCTCCACAGGACATATACAGGATAGAGGCAGTCCAGAGGAGGGCAACTAAAATGGTGCAGGGTCTGCAAGAGAAGCCGTATGAGGAGAGACTAAAGGAGCCTAATATGTATACCCTTGAGGAAAGAAGGAGAGGGGGACATGATAGAAACTTTCAAATACCTCAAGGAATCAACAAAGTCCAAGAGGGTAGCATCTTTCAGAAAAGAGACTTGCAAGAACAAGGGGACACAATTTAAAGATAGAAGGAGGGCAGTTCAGGGGCAATGTGAGGAAGTATTATTTCACAGAGAGGGTAGTGGATGCATGGAACAGCCTTCCTGAGGAAGTTGTGGGGTCTAAAACTGTGGGAGAATTCAAGAATGCATGGGACAGATATAAGGCAATTCTTCTGGGGGGCAGGAAGATATAGGCTGTTGGTTAACTAGGATCTGCGGCCTATCCTGTAGGTAGGGAAATGGGCAGACTAGATGGGCCTAGCGGTCCTTATCTGCCGTCAAAGTCTATGTTTCTGTTTCTATGTATACCTAGCTACCTCTGTTCCACATGACCACCTGGATGACTGTCTCAGTTGTGGATATAAGTGCCTGGCTGGGGATAAGGATGGCTCTCCTTTTTCTGGTTAACCTATCATGAGGAAGGGAGGCAATCCATGGGAACTTTGGGCTCTGTGGTTTAGGACAGGGGAGTGATGGACAGGGGAGGGATGGATAAGGATGAGAACCTGCCCGAGTCAACTGGCAAAGCAAAATGTTTTATGGAGGGGGAAAATGCTGCAGTATGTATGACCTTAACACATGCAGTATACATAACCCTCCCATAATGGGTGCAGCTGCACTGTTACAGTAAACCTATCCAGTATAGATAATATGTACAGGGTCTCTTGCCAGGGTACTACGGAGCTAGAGGTAGGAGTCATAAAGGGATGACATTTCTTAAACCTGTAGAATAAAATAGAGGAAAGGGATCACAAAGGATCCTCAGTTCTTAGAGAGTTACAAGGAGGTATAAGATAGATTACACATATTGTAAATAGGGGTGGGTGAAGTGGGCTCAATCTGCTCCACAAAGCAATTCGCGGAGCAAAGGCGGATTAGTGGAGTGCTCTGCAATGCAAAGTGGAGTACTTTGCGTTATAATGAAGAATGCAAAGTCCATTAGAAACAATGACTTCGTGTTACTCCGCCTCTCCAGACCACTACTCAGCCAAATTTAAGGCGAAGTGCATTGCCGCCTTGTTTTTGAGCTCCAAAGGTGAATTTTGCAGTGATTCATGGGATTTCAGGTCTCATGGGTACTATATTAATCTGCACAGCCTCAGCTTGGGGTAGTATGAGCAGGAAGGAGTAGGAGACAGTATGCTCTGATAGTTGTCTGTGATAGGAATCTTGTAAAAGCTGTTCAAAAAGCATTTTTGCGTTTTTTTGGGGGGATCCAGCTTTAGTTCATTGATTGTAGGAAACCATCCTGTGCTGATATCATCAAGCATTTTGGTTTTTGTGTGGATTTTGAATGTTAATTTACAACATTGAGTGTGTGTGGTGAAAGACAGTGAAAGTGTGCTTTGGGGAAGGGGCGTATCTGTGGTGTAGGTAGATTTAAGTTGGAGAAATAGTGATTTCTTTGTTTTTTGGTTATATTTTTGTTATATAACTGACTGTGTTAATCTACACATAGTAATATTGTCAGTAACAGTAGAAATTTTCTTGCTGTTTGTTGTATGGATGTGGTGCAGCACTTCATAAGTTTAGGTTGTTTACATTACAAATTTACAATACATAATGTGGCATAGTACTGAACTTTTACATTTGCTACGCATTCCTTGTTCAGCATTGTACACAAACTGTTCTTTGTAGAAGTGTGTGTGCAGTGTTGCGTGCATTAAATAATACACCTTTTATTGTGCCACAGACTAGTGTAATTGCAGGCGCAGCAGTGTGAACCTGCTATCCACTGCAGCTGCTTGATTTTGTACTGTGATCGTGGTATCTGTTCTTAGTTTTGCTGCTTGTAGTGCCGTAAAAATCTGCACTGTCTGCATTCAGCGCTCCCCTCCACCCCCATGTTCAAAAGGTATTTTTTACCAGATTGGATTGTTTTTGTGACCTCATCAGCACCACTGGTTACTGAAGTTGTTTTAATTCCGTGACAGTCTCAGAGTAGTCTCTTATCTGTTGTTGAAGCCACAGTTGTTTATTTGACTTCACATCCAGCGTCCCTCCAATCAGAGAGTGAACGTATCAAAATCTGAATTTGGGTATAATATTGTGGTTGATCCCCCAAAATGCCTGCAAAGAGACGTGCAAGCAAAGCTGTTTCTCGCCATGGCAATGTTGGCAATAAGATGGTCTGTGGGCATGGTAGTAGTACGCAGATGCAGAAGTGCATTGCTGATGTGAGGAAAGGTATTTCTCCTGCAATGTTTTTTACAGCCAATTCAGTAGCTTCACTCAGAGTTGGAGGAGATTATGTTTTCCCAGCCGGTGGTGTTAGTGTTACTGGTGTTAGTGGTGGTGGAGGTAGTATTAGTATTGTTGCATCAAGTTCTACTTCTGACCAGTGTACCATATCAAAAAATATTGAGTGTGAGAACAGTGCAAGTAAGTGGCAGTGTAGATGATGTCATACTTCCCAGTAACATCCCAGTAACTGAACCTGAGGATTCTGATAATCATGTCAACGATAGCATACAATATGATATTCCATCCACCGTGGCACTTAATGTCACGCATTTTCCATGCAGTGATTCACAGTGTGGTGAAACAATATCAAGTGATGGTGGTGTAGATGCTGATGATGATAATGATGATGTTGCTGTTGTTGCAACGTGCTGTCCACGTGCTAGCATCCAAGCAGAAGATGTCGAATCCGATGTGTGTGATGTTGATGAATATGATGATGATGTAATTGACCCCAGTTGGGAACCGGAGAAAAAGAAATTCAAAGTGGCTGTGTCTGAGTCTGTTTGTAGGAATCCCCCCCTGTAAAAACTTATGATCTACCAGTTTTAGTTGATGATGATGATGACCCAGTAATCAATATGATAGGTAGTCGTGTGGTCAGTTGCAGTCCAGGTGTGCAGTGCCCGAAACATCACATGCCCCCCCCACTTCAGTGCTTAAAATAAAGGACTTAAATAAGCCACATCATGAACATGTTATAAGCAAAGCATCACAGTCCCTTGCATTGGGATTTATTTGTTCAAGATGCAAATGATGATTCAGTTGCAATCTACCAGGTTTGCCATGTGCGTGTGAGTCGAGGTAAAAAGGGGAGCCATCTGGGCACAGGAGGACAGCATATGCATCTTAAGAATAGGCACTTGGCACTGGGGACTCAGCACAAGCTGGCAGCTAATACCACAGTGGGGCATTCACCCACGTCACCAGCAACCATAGCCAGCATGTTATCCCCTTCCATGACTGTTAAGCCCAGTAGGAAATTAAACGTGTGCAGTAGTGCGGTAATAAGAGCAGAGGATTACTACAGGCATGATGAGGTGGAAGACCATAATGACTTTGAAATGTTGTCCAGTACTGGTGAGAGAAGCAGTTTTTGTGGTGGTGGTGGTGAATGCACTATGTCTAGTGCAAGTGGTACATCAACCCCGGTTGGCAAATCTGGCAAAATAAAAGTATTTCTGGGTTTGTCATCATCACCTGTGCAACTGTGTTCATCAAATGTCCACACTCCACCCCCTGCCAATGCCATTCATCACAGAGCACAACCATTTGTGATCAACACACCCCATGTAAAACGTTTGTCAGCCCACATTACAGAGTGTTTTTACGCATAAGCTGAAGTGCCCCCCGAATCATAGTGTCATGTGAACTCAGTGCTGTTGTAGCGGAAATGCTGGCAATTGATCTTTTGCCCTTCTCCTTTGTGGATAATTCTGGGTTCTGGTGGTTTGCTGCACGTGCCTGTCCAAAATGGAAAGTCCCATCCAGGACATACTTTTCTACCCGTATTGTCCCCGAGTTGTTCCGCACTGTGTCTGACTCAGTAAGACATGCCCTTCAACATTCCTCCTCTCCATTCATCCATTTAAGTATGGATATGTGGACAAGTGGCACTATTTGTGTATAACTGCACACTGGGCGCAAGTGCCGGGGGTTGTTTGTGATGTTAGTAGTGTGAATAATCAGTGCAGTAAGGTGGATTGTCATGGTAGCAATCTTCCAGGAATTCGACAGAATGCAACGATTGCTATGCACAATGTGACCTGTTCACACACTGGTGAGAACATGTTTGACATGGTACTGACTGAAATTGACAGATGGCCAAACCCTCTGTCCCTGAGAGCTGGGTTCATAGCAAGTGACAATGGGTGAAATGTGGTGAAATGCATCACGAATGGTGTTTTTTTTTCGTGTTCCATGCATGGCCCACTGTTTAAATCTTGTGGTTCAGGAGTTTCTTCAGCACCCTGATATAAAGGAAATGCTGACCGTTGCACGACATATCTGCTCTCACTTTTCAAGATCTGGAAAGGCCCGTGACCAGCTGCAGCAGTTGCAGATACAAAACAGCCTGCCTCAGCACCGCTTGAAGCTGGAAGTTGTCACCTGATGGAACTCCACTTTATACATGGCAGAGAGGTTGTATGAACAATACAAAGCCATCTCAGAATATCTTGTTATGCACACTAGCTGTGACAGTTCCGGGGCCTCCATGTCTATGACAACTGAACAGTGGCACCTCATGGACTCTGCAATAACAATTTTGTGGCCTTTTGAACATGTCACACAGGCAGTGAGTGGCGAGTCTGCCTCCATTAACCAATCAATTCCACTGCTGCAGGTGCTGAGGCAGACATTGGTGAATGTACAGCATAGCCTTGATGTTGCTGGAGACGGGGATACCAGTATGCTGCTGCAACACATGCTGACAGTATTCAACCAGAATCGTCACATTGTGAGCATTCAGTGTAGTGACAACTTTTCCATAGCAACAATGCTGGACCCACGATACAAACGTGGAATTGCATCAGTACTGAAGGGATGGCCTGAACAGGTAAAAAATATCAGTGGTCAACTGGTGCGCTTGGTTCATGGGGCACTGAAGTCATGTGCCAAGGTCAGCAAACCTCAGCAGCATAATCTGGCTGAAGGTGTACCTGGAGGACCATCAAGCATATCCTGTAAGGGGAAGGGGACTGCAGTTCCAGGTGGTCTGTCATCCAAAGTGGCTGGCGTCAACCCGCTTTGGGATGCTTTGTCCCAAGTGGGTATTTGTGAAATAAATGATTTGGGAGAACAGGACGATGCATCAACCGGTGGACTTAGTGTGGCACAGAGAATGGTTGAGTCATATTTGTCTGAAAACAGGCATCTGACAATAACTGATGATCCTCTTTTGTACTGAAGTGGAAAGGTCAGTGAATGGCCAGAGCTGACTGAGTGGCACTGAAGTACCTCATATGCCCACCCTCCAGTGTAAGTGTCGAGAGGGTATTCAGCTCAGCAGGTGCAATAGTCAGGGATCGTCGGACAAACCTGTCTCCTGCAAATGTTAGTTTGCTAACATTCATTAAAATGAATGTGAGGCATATACCAGCACAGACTGCAACCTCGGTATTCATACCCTGGCCTAGTCATGGTGGTCTTGCTGATGTGGAAATGGAGCATCCTGGTGGCACTGTCAGTGGCTGCCTGAAATGGCCCACCACAGATGTAAATGACACAATGGAGAAAGAATTTCCCAGTGGTCAGACGTCCGACATCGATGACTGTGAGGGCAGCTTTCTTTATGAGGATGATGATGTGGTTAATGTTGGCAGGTTTTAACTGAAGTTTTTCAAAGGCAGTGTGCCCCTCCTGGACCACCACTACCAGGACTGATGTTAGCCACTGCCACCACTGCCACCATGAGTCTGTCTGCCCCCCGGACCACCACCACCATGACCACCACCGGGACTGATGTTAGCCACTGCCACCATGAGTCTGTCTGGCCCCCAGACCACCACCACCGGGACTGATGTTAGCCACTGCCACCACTGCCACCATGAGTCTGCCTGTCCTCCGGACCACCACCACCACCACCACCGGGACTGATGTTAGCCACTGCCACCATGAGTCTGTCTGGCCCCCAGACCACCACCACCGGGACTGATGTTAGCCACTGCCACCACTGCCACCATGAGTCTGCCTGTCCTCCGGACCACCACCACCACCACCGGGACTGATATTAGCCACTGCCACCATGAGTCTGTCTGCCCCTCGGACCACCACCACTGGGACTGATGTTAGTCACTGCCACCACTGAGTCTGTCTGCTCCCCAGGCCACCACCACCGGGAATGATGTTAGCCACTGCCACCACTGAGCCTGAATCTGTCTGGACCACCACATCCATCAGCCACAGGCACAAAGCTTCTTAATATTTAAACCATAAAGTGAGTATGTGTACTCATGTTTGTTATGCTGCTTCACTTCCTTTAGTTGTATGTTTTGTTTTCTGTAGCTTTTCAGAGCCGCAATGGTAAAACACATGCAGTACACTTCTTTTGTTTCTCTTACAGGGTAACAAAAAAAGGCTTCATCGTTAAAACTCATTGGGAATGGTACTGTAGCTGTACCGTACAGAGAGGAAGCAATGCAATATCCATGTGAAATCCATTCTGGTAAGCATGATGATTTTATTTCATCCATTTCATTGTTTTGGAAAGACTACAGCAAATATTGCACACAGGTTGTGTTAGCTGACAACATGTGAGTTTGAAATGTAACTTGACTTTAGATTGAGATTTGAGAACCAGGGAGGGACACATAACAATTAAGTTGTAAGAAGTCATTCATTTCTTTTTTTAGGAAACTTCCAGATGCTTTGTTGTTCTGTCAAAGTGGCCTTCTCCAAAAAAGTGGCCTTATCCAAAAAAGTTCTTCAACATCAGGCACCCCCTCCCCGGAGCTTGGGCACACATGCAACACGCAAAAGTCGTTTCATTAGATGACCATGACCATTCTAACATCCGGACTCCAGAAGGATGCTGATGAAACCTGTGAAGAAGTAACAAAATAAGAAACCATTAGAGACAAACCTGCAAACATGATTCCCCCACCCCTCCAAAAAAGGAAAAAAAATAACTTTCATGTGCTTGAGAGTTATCCGTTTCCAATTTCACTACAACAAATTCTCATTGAGCACTGGAATGTGCACACCAACAGTTTCTGTGTGACCTGTGATGCAGAACAATACTATGAGTACATGTCCATGTCAACCCCCCCTCCTCACCTACAAAATACACAGCTATATATATATATATATATATATATATATATATTAGAGGCAAAACTCTATTTAATGCATTAGTTAGGGTTGTTCAGTGACAAAAGTAATTTGGCGTTAGGTTGAACACCCTTCGGCCCATTTCTCCACGGCATTGGGTGCATATTGAGATCGCCAGCCCCAACTCTCACCCCATGACATGTGTAAAGCAGCAGAAGTATAGGAGAATGGGTGAGAGTTAGACCCACGATCCCAGCGCACCCCAATACCGGTTGGGGTGGGCGGGGGTCCAAGGTGGGTTTTCAACCCCAAACACCGAATTTCCTCACTTTTGTCGCTGTGGAACAGCCCCAACTAATGCATTAAACAGAGTTTTTGCCTCTAATTTCCCTTCTTTTTGAGAATGATAATGAGAAATAGTGAATGTAATGCAGCGTTGGGAGGGCCCCGCGCTCCCGCCACATGATGTCTTGTGGTATAGTAACAGGAACAGCAATGCAAACAGAAGCGCTAACAGTGGCGCACATGGTAACACAAGCGCGAATGAGAACAGAAAGGGTAACGCACATGGTGGCGTAGATGGGAATGGTCTGCCCAGTGATGTGTTGTCACATGGTAACATGGTGCCTGCAAACGGAAATGTCAATGGGCATGGTGACGCAAAGTGAAACAGAAAGAGAAACAGTACTGTAGACACAAATGGCAAAAAATAACAGAAATGCAAGCGCAAATGAAAACACAAAGGATAACGCACATGGTGGCGCAGACGTCAACGGTAAGTGAAACGGGTACGGAACCGCAAGCGGAAAGAGCAACAGTAACAGTAATGTAAGCGCACAGGCTGGTTTTCCCCAAAACCTGCATAGAGAAAGACAGTGAGTACAAATAATGTTTGCATAATAATGAGTGTCGGAGCAGAAAATGAGAACTTGGAATATAAATACGTTATATCTCAGAAACCGTACGACGTTAGAAAAAAAATTTAAAAGTCGTATGATTTACAACTGTCCTGGCTAATTTTATACTAAGCCCCAATTAGGGGGCTAAGCATTTTTCCTATGAAAAGTCTGTATCTCGCACCGTTTCCGAGATCCGGGCCCTGAAAGGCGCGGTGAACGCCGTAATGTTATCCTATGGGAAAAAAAGAGAAGTTCGGAGTGCCATAACTTTGCCTCCCTGTAATATTTTTTCACCAAACCACGGGAGGACACATCTGTGGGCTGTTGGCTGTCTTCCCTCTAAATTTCAGGAAAAAAAACGAAACCGTTATTTTGCAGCAGGGTGCCAAAGGATTCCTGTAATGCGTCGGGCGCCGTAATGTTATCCTATGGGAAAAACCATCAATTTTGGAGTTCTGTACCTTTGCCGCCATGTAATATTTTTTCAATACAACACTGAAAGGCACATCTGTGAGATGTCATCTGTGTTCCCCTCCAAATTTCAGCCCAAAACTCCCAACCGTTCTTTTGCAGCAGAGTGCCAAAGAATTACTGTTATTTTGGGCATAGTGTCGCAAAGTAGTGTAGCAATTTGCGACACTTTCGTGAATGCGACACTACTTTGTGAAAGTACTTTTCCCAGAAATTTGAAAAACATATTTCTGGGGTGTTTAACCCCAAAATAAAGACATGGCTAGCATCCTCAGGGCCCGACTAGGTGAATACAAAAAGAATTAGGTTGCTAGAGGGTCTCAATTTTGAATACCAAGCATTTTTCTGATCACTAACTGAAAACAAGATGGCAGGTTTGCAACAGTAACAGGGCCATTTGCGACAGTAAAAAGTGCATTTGCGACACTGTCGAACTTTTTGTTAACTTTTCCCATTGACTTATAATGGGAAATTGTTTTTTGAATAACTTTTGAACCGTTTAATATTTTTTCCTGAAATCTTTGAAAGGCACATCGGGGACCCCGGCCACACGTTCCCTGAAGATTTTGGGCCGGTCATGCAAACCGTACGACATGTAGGTGCGACCGTAGAATTCCAGAAAAGCGTAAACATGTGCTCAGATCATTCTTAATAACTCCACAGCCATGTATCTAACCAGTACGAAACTTGGCAGATCCCAAGGCCTATTGTTCTTGATTACGTATTCCAAATTTCAGGCAAATCTGTCAAACGGTTGCAAAGTTATTAAGGTGCAAAGTTTTGGGGTTTAACATAGAAATGGCTCCTCAACCCTAACTATAGTGGCACTACTGTGCCACTATAATATATATATATATATCTACTCACCAAAGCTACTATTAGTGTACAGCCAAAGGGCACCCTTCAATTCAGTTGAGATGATCTCATTGCATTTGCTCGAATCGTCTTGTAGAACACATTGGACCAGCAACATGATGCTCACAGTCATCATTTTATACTGGGGTATGTGCTGAAACACTCTTATTCCACTGTGTTACCACTTGTCAATTTTATGCACTCATGCAGGATGCATTTTGGGCCGGCAGAAAAAATCTGGGACTCTGTGCCACCACTGCGCGCATGACTGAGTGTACCATTAATTCTGGGGGACTTTGCATGTGCTGAAACACTCTCATTCCACTGTGTTACCACTTGTCATTTTTCTGTACATAAGCAGGATGCATTTTGGGCCAGCAGAAAAAATCTAGGACTCTGTGCCACAACTGCGTGCATGACTAAATGCGTCATTAATTCTGGGGAACTTTGTATGTGTTGAAACACTCTCATTCCACTGTGTTACCACTTGTCATTTTTCTGCACACAAGCAGGATGCATTTTGGGCCTGCAGAAAAAATCTGGGGACACTGTGCCACTTTTGTGTGTTATGTGATTGTTGCTGTGAGCTCATGATGTCATACTGACATTTTTACAATTAAAGCAGCATTGCAAGACTGTCCTGAGTTTCCTGACAGTTTTGAGCTGTACTTTTTTATGCTACTTTACATTGCCACAGCCACCACTAGTTACCTCCGAGTCGTGACTTGAATGATATGCTTCTTTTCACAATTTATGTCTGCTTTACTTACTTGACTACTTTTTTTCATGTATGAAAAAAAAAATGAGCACGCCTTCCAATATTGTTCGGACCAGGTTTGTATTTATTTACAGCTGCTTTTCAATAACTATTGTTCCGTGGTGTCATAAAACACTGCCTGCTGCATAACTGTTAATTAACAACAGAAGTGATATATAACAACTAATTGATGTGATGGAGAGAAGCAGAGGAAAACAATGACAAAGACCTGGTCAGCACCAATTTAAAAGGAATGCTCCTTTCATTATTTCATACATGAAAAAAGGTAGTACAGCAGACTCAACTACTGAAAATTTGCGTATCATTCCAGTCAGTCAGGATGTAAGTAAAGGAAGTTGTAACATAGCATTAAAAAATATAGGTCAGAGTTCTCAACAGATTGTTGCGCTGCTGTTTTAGAGAGATTCACCACATTACATAGTTATGGTGATGCACATAAGCTAATATGTGGGGGCATTACTCCCACTGGAATATTTCTTGCTTCACAGAGTGCAATATATTTCTGTGAAAACCGCCCATAATTTCATTACAATGTGCCATGTGATGGAGCAATTACCGATCAGAAAATCCACCCACATTCTGCCCCCTTTTCTCAGCAATGTTAGGATGTGATGCCGGGGGAGTGCAGGTGCATGCTCCACTATAGTGAATGTCCAGCAGCTATCACAATATTTCTTTATGTTATAAGGTTGACTTTGTGGTGAAATGTGGGAATGTTTCCACTAACAAGGCTCTTCTTACTGGAAACGTGCCCACAGGTTTCACCACAAATTGACCATTATAACATAAAGAAACATTCAGAAAGCTGCCAGACAATTGGATATTCACTGTGAGGAGCACGCACACACACTCTCCCTGCCATCATGTCCTACCATTGCTGAGAAGGGAGGCAGAATGTAGGCAGATTTTCAGAATGGGAATTCCTCCGTCATGTGACACACTGTAATGAAATTATGGGTGGTTTTCACACAAATGTATTGCACTATGTGGTGCAAGAAAGATTCCCCTGGAAGGGAAAATGTGTATGATTAAACAACAACAAAGAAAAAACACACAAAAAAAGTACAACACAGTAGTGGGGTGTGGTGGGGGTGTGGGGCAGAAAACAATCCCCTAACTTACTGTAGCCATGGGATGCCGTGGTGGTCCAGCAGCAGGTGCAGCATTGAAACTATTTGCTGCTGCTGTTGCTCTGTTCTGTTCACCTGCTGCTGCAAAGCACCGAACCGCTCATTATTTTCTTCTAGAGCTGCCCACACCAGGGTGATATCAGACTGTGTTGCAGGGACTGTGCTGGGTCCACTGCAGCAGGGAATCCAGGTCGTGGTGGTGGTGGCACTGGTGGAGAGGGTGGTGCTGGTGGCTGTGGTGGTGGAGCAGCTGCAGTACTAGCCCTCCTCCTGCTGCGGCGGTGACGAGGCACAACTCCCACCCCAGCAGCACCCTCGGCCACTGCCATGGAAGGACCAGCAGGTGGACACCTGGCCCCTTCAGTGGCAGCCTGCCACTCTGCCCTGTGGTGGTTCAGCATGTGGGTGTGCTGGCCACCGGTCCCCAAATGTGTACCACGGCGAACCACCACACCACACAGATGGCACACCACCACTGTGCTGTCTCCCCCCACAGAGTTAAAAAAAACTCCCACACTGGGGAGCTGCGGGGGGGACCAGACACAGTCCTCGCACGAGTCCCACCAGTGTTTTTCAGGGCCACCTCCTGTGGCTGTGGAGGGGGTGCTGCTGGAGCCCCTACAGCTGCTGCTGTGGTGGTGGTAGTGGCAGAGAAGGTGGATGCACCGCAGCCACCTGTGGCACTGGTGCTGCTGTTGCTCCTGTTGCTTGAACATGGGGGGAAGCAACACCCAGGAGTCAGGAGCGTTCCAGCATAACACACCCCCCATGGGTCTGCACTCCCCTCCAACCATGCCCACGGGCCAGCGACTCGCCTTCTCCAGGGTCCCTGTCTATCCCTCCCACACAAGTCCCCGACGCGCGCACACAAACACACAATCACACACAGTCACTCACACACACAAAACAAAACAACACTTATAAAAAAAAATGAACTACCAAAAAAACAATCACAAACACAATACAATAACTAAATAAAGATACAGTAGCTTTTAAAAAAGCTGTTGTTTTACAAAGGCAATAAGCACTTCATCACTGATTCCTACACTGCTCTGTCACAAGCCTTCTCCCTCTACGAGTGTAAAGGAGAACCTGAAAGTGCTTCTCTGACTCACTTCCTTCCTGCCTGGCTAAAGCATGTGACTTACAGTGCTGTAAGCCATGTGATGTGTGGGGGGCTGCCTATTCTCTTCTCACTTCACCTTACTTTGCGTTAAGGCATAATGGCAACACGGAGTGGTAATAATACAGTAATGATGCGAAGTGAACACCTTGCACTGCCCACTTCGCGATGTGCTCCACGGACGCGAAGTGGCCACTTCACATCCACTTTGCCAGCAGATTAAAAATTTGTTGCATCTCTGATCGTAATACTTATCTGATGGGGGAGGAGTTCACATCCTATGAGACTTGTGAAAGTAAAGAGAGGAAGATTAATATGGAGTAAATACAGTAGTGGGAACAATAGAGAGGAAAGAGATGAAATTAGTATTGTTTATTTATTTATTTACGAGTTTAACCAGGAAGGCATACTGAGCAGAGTTGCTCGATTCCAGATGCAACCTGGGGGTCAGGACCCAAGACAATGGTACATATGTTTGGTACAGAGTTAACAACACAATATTGTACAGTGTAAGAGGTAAAAAAATATAGCTGTAGAGGGAAAGGTATACAATTAAATTAAGTAAAAGATGCAGAGACAAACTTAAGTATTATGCTACCATCAGCAACTGTTTACCATGAGTCAAAAACAAAACACCAACAGACAGAATAATGAAATGTTTGTTACCATTGGAAAAGCTGATTCTGTGTTTTCACCTTGAATTGCATGTTGTTTTTACTGTGTGGTGTATATCACTTTGACATTTCTGTATAAATGTGAGGCACCCTTTTTTAATCCTCAGACTTGTCCTCTGCAGAAGGGCCACTGAAGGCTTGAAGTGCTGGCCCAAGTGGGTGCATGCAAGGCATGTTGCTAGAAAATAAATCTTGCACTTTGCATATAAAACTGAATCTAGGAATGCTGAGCATTTATTTATTTTGTTATTACAAGCTGGCTGCTTTGCTTATGCTCCACCTTTTCCTTTACTTGTGCACCACTGCACACTACCTACACAATAGCCACAGCACTGACCCCTGCCCATCACAGTACTGACCATCCCACCCCTGACAGTCACAGGACTGTACCCCCTCAGACAGTCACAGGACTGACCATCCCACCCCTGACAGTCGCAGGACTGTACCCCTCAGACAGTCACAGGGCTGACACCCTCCACTGTCAGTCACAGCACTGGGCACCCATGCCTGACCGTCACAGAACCGATCCCCCTTCCCAACAATCGCAGCACTACACCCCACCACCATGACATCACTATACCCGTATCCCCGACAGTCACGTGGATGACACTTTCCACAGACAGTCACAGCAGTAACCCCCCCCCACCAGTCACAGCACTGTACATCACAGCACTGATGACTACTCCATACAGCTGGGACTGCAACATCCCCCTCTCAAAAAGTTACTTAGTTTGGCACCTTATACAACCTTCCTGCTGCGTGTACAACTTCCTGCAAATGCTTCTGTCCCTCAAAATAGTAGAATTGTACAGAAGCACACCTCCCAAAAGTCAGAGGAATGACCCTCACCCTGATAGTCACATAAATGACACCTTATCCCTGACAGTCACATAACAGACCCTCCTCCTGACAATCACTGGACTGTACTACCACTCTAACAGTTACAGTACTGACACCACCCACCATCAGTCACAGCAATGACCAACACCCCAACAGTCATTGGATTGGCCCCCCCCCCACAGTCACAGGACTGTTTTACCCCAGATGCAGGACTGTACCCCACAGTAACAGGACTGTATCACCCCTCCTCCAGAAGCATGGGATTGACCCCCCCATCACAGGACTGTATCACCCCACTAACAATCACAGGACTAACACCCTCCACTGACAATCTTGACAATGACTACCCACCTCTTGCAGTCACAGCACTGATCCACACCCCTGAGAATCAGAACACTTTCTCAGTATTCCCAATAGTCACAGAACTGCTCTTCTGTCCCCCCAACCTGACAGTCACAGCAATGACCATACACCCTTCAGAGTCCCAGCACTGATCCCCATTCTCCCATAGTAACAGCACTAGTCACAGTACTGCACCTCATCCCATCTCACAGCACTGATCATCAATCCTCAACAGTCACACCACAGCCACCTCACCCCCAAAAGTCACAGAACTGACACCCCTACCATCAGTCACTGCACTAATTCCCATCCCTTGACAATGACAGCACTGACCTGCTACTCCTAACAGTCACCACACTGACCCCCATCCACAGAAACCACAGCACTGCCTCCTCACCCACAATGTTCACAGGCTACCAACCCCCCAACAGTCACAGACCTGTACCACCCTTCAATAGTCACAGAACTAACACCTTCCACCATCAGTTACAGTGGCCACCTACCCGACAGTCACAGTGCTGATTCTTATCCCCCAACAGTGACAGCACTTACCTCTAACCCCAACAGTCACAGCACTACCCATTACCACAGTCAAAGCACTGTCCCCCTACATCTGCAGCAGTCACAGGGCTGATATCCTCTACAGGCAGACACAGCAGTAATCTCCACCCCCACAGTCACAGCACTTCCCCCCCCACTGCCAAAAGTTGCAGTCCTGCCTCCCACCTGACAGTCACAGCAATGACCACCCACCCCTTGACAATAACTGCGCTGTCTCCCCACCCTCGACCATTAAAGCACCGACACCCCGAACCACAACAATCACAGTACTGACCCCCACCACTAACACAACATTGCCTCTGAACCTCCCTCAACAGTTGTAATACTTACATGTCCCCTTACAGCAATACCCCCGACAGTCATAGCACTGATAACCAGCCACAGGCAGTCCCAGAACTGACCACACCTCAGTCATTACATTTTCAAAATAAGATGTTTAAGTACCGTAACCCATCACAGAGAGTGCAGCAGTCAAAACTTGTAGGCCAACTAGTGAAATTCTTGTGGATTTTGTGTTAGGTTAGTAAGATTTTGCTTTAACTAGCCCTGTAGGTTTGTATTGTAGAATGTAACCAAAAAGTACAGTACTTCAGTTTGGCTAGTGGTAGAGTCTGTGTGGCTAGTAAATTTTACCAGTCAGTAGACTTGCTGGCTAGTGGCTGCAAAACTTAACTTGGAACCCTGGAGTAGGCCATACCATGCATAAGATGGCCCTCTCCCCACTTACCCTCTTCTGGTTTTACTAATCTTAATTTATGAAAGTGATAATTAGTAGACTGGAAAATGTGTTATGTTCCTTTGTCACATTATGATAGATTTGTTGCTGTTGTGCGGTGCCCACAGCCTCCAGGATTGGGAGCCTGAAAAATAAAATTTGCCTTGCCTTGCCTTGCCTCTAGACATTTCTGACCAGTGACCAGCCCTAAAGCTGAGCACCCTGCTAAGGGTAGGAAAACCTACATCTCAGTCCCCCTCCCAACAGGACCACTCTTCTAGTACCAGTTCAGCTCTGTATATTCAACTTTACATTGCTCATTAAACAGGCTTGTGGCACTGATTCTAGGGTTACAACCCTTGCCTGTATTACTAGCCACAGGTTGAGGGGCCTGGGTTCATAACTAGCTAGTACCCGGTTTTCCCACCCGTGGTAAACACCGAGTTCGGTGCCTCCACTCAGAGTAAGGTTTCAGTGGGTATTTCTTAAATTTGTTACAGCACTCTAGGAAGCTATAACTACCCACTACCCCACCTAGTGGTCCTAGACCTTGGAACAAGCAGTAATCTCTCACAACATTCACAATACATTTGTCAACAGACAATCATATGCTCATAGGTTTCCCACCTACCATGATCTGGGCTTCAGTGTGACCTCCTGGAACCCGCTGCAAACAATGGTTATCAGGCATGCATGTTCAGGAATATTTCAAACACAGTAACAGACCACCAGTAAACATGTGTGAGGCAATATAGCATTGAAACACCAATCAGGTTTATTTAGGGTGAGCATAACAAGGAAGGGCAAGCCTGGTCAAATTACTTTATACTTACTGATCTGAGCCAGGATACTGGCATGCATTTAGTTCTACTTTACAGTCCTATAAATATACTGGGTACCCAGATAGAAAAGATAGGGAGGCAGTATAGTGCAGTGGTTTAAGGCTCTGAGCTGCAAATCTGGTGACATTCAGCACACCAGACCTGGGTTTGAATCCCACAGCTTCCACTTACATACTGTGTGACCCTGAGCAAGTCACTTAACTTCCCTGTGCTCCCAGGCCGCACCTGTATAAAAGCTTTCAGCTTAGTGTGCTACTCCTGGTTAAAAAAACAGCTAGCCTAAACAGTGCCCAGGGTTGCAGCTGTTGTTGAGGCCCTTGCTGAAACAAGACATGATGATATGGCATGCAGTTTTATTTATGTCCAGTGGCTGGATGGCCCAGTCTCCTGAACCGTTAAACTAGCAGTGAAATGGAGATTAGGTGGCACCACAATGATTATTAAAGCTTGTCTCAGGGAGCTACCCTGATTTCTACTCACTGTACCCAGACAATGGAGATGAGCTAAGAAAAAAAGGCCCGTGGAGATGTTTCTTGAAGCAGGGGGGAGGGTTCCCTTGTGTTCCTCGTACAGCAGCTGGTCTGGTGATGCAGGAGCAATCGACTCTGGCTGATTTTACATAGCCCAAGGCCGAATGGCTTAGCAGAGTCAATGAGTCAAAACTGCGAACTGGATATCTTAAACTGGCCAGCCACACAAACACTTTGGCAACTTTTACACATCTATATGTAAGGGTGCTGCTGGTTCCTCTCTGGTCCTTCCAGTAGGCTTGCAGGCTGATCTGCAATACTGCCTTTTGCTGCATGAATCCACTGCTGTTGCACGCCACAGCTTGCAATGACTGATGCACCTTGGACCCCATGGACTGAACCACTGAGAAAAGTCTAGACCCACCAGGCCTAACCTCTAAGAGATGGCTGTCTCCTCAGAGGCTCACACTCTGAACTCATGGGTAGATCTGTCAAATCTCCACTGTTTCAGCAGTTAAAACCCTTTTATATGGGGCTAAGGTCCAGGAATCTCATTGACTGTCAAAACTATCCCAAACTGTCCCAGTCTCTTAATTGGCTTGCTTTATGGTGCCTAGAAAACATCCTCCTTTTTTTCCCTCACAAGTCTTCATTAATTCCAGTAAGTCTCTGGCCAAAAGTCCAGGCCCTTGACTGGTTATTTTGCTACACAATGGTGGCTGCTGCATAGTCCCAAACACACATTTTATTGCAGTCACAACTTCACTGTCCTGGTATAGCCAAAATAAAAACTATTCTTACGTAAATCCCCCACAGTTATATAGCCCGAGCATTTCTCTTTTAAACACATTTATTAATCTCTTCCCATATGTGACTAGTTTCTGTGTCGCTACCTTGTAAATACAGTGCCCCTCTAAAACTGGCAACAGCTCAATAATATTCATTAGTGTTTCACTGCCCTGACATTTGCCCAGTAATACTGGTGCCCTGGAGGCAGTGCTATAGGTGCTTGCCTTATACTTATTTAAAAACACTTTCCCAACCCTTACTCTATGTCCCTGGTGCCTTTTTAACTAAATACTGTGCACTAGGATTCACAGGAACACCTTCCGACTTTTAATCACAGCTGGAGGGTCGCAATGCCTCTCGAAAGTGCGAGCAGCGACTGCATGGCTGAAATGTTGGTCATTCACAGAATGTGCTCCGGGAGTCCAGCAGGGCTCAAGTGAGATAACTGGGCTGCCTGGAGAACCTGGGAGCGGGGACACAGAACTTGGGCCAGGTGCTGACCCAGGGGATTCATCGGGAGGATGCCCGAGAGGTACAGCTGACATATGGGAGGACTACCAGTAACCAGAGATAAAAGATGAGTGCCCAAATGTTCAGATGGTTAACAATGTGCTAACATGAATAGTGGCATACTATCCTGGCATAGTTATGCCTGAACAACACAGGAGCCATATTCAATTGGCCCTGATGCATGGTGCTCAATGGATAGCATGCTCCGTAGCTCTTATTCCACTAGTGGTTGTGCTCTCTCATTTGTCACATGCCTTATTGCCCCCCTCTCCCAGTCTCTCCCCCTCCACATCTCTCCTTTTCTCCATCAATCCCCACTCTCATGATGCCACCCCTCCACTGATTGGTCTCTACCTCCTTCACCTCTCTCTCCCCTCCCTCTCTCTCTCTCTCTCTCTCTCTCTCTCCACCTCCTCCCACCTTACCACAATAGCTCACATGCACCCTCCCCAGTTCCTCAGCTCCAAAGCTGTAGTGCAGTATGACAAGGCTTCTACTGGGCTGCTCTGTCCCCACACCACTCTCTCCCTATCTTCCATTTTCCTATCTTTCATATACCTCCTTATGCCACACAGCACTTAATATACCCTTAATGAAACTCGTAAGAAACTTAGCTGTTCTCTATTCTTTTTGTTACTTCCTGTACTGATAATTCAACTATGTTTGTATTTTGTTCTGTGAATTCTGTTATGTACTGATAATTGAACTATTTCTGTATTTGTACTGTGAATTCAATGATATCTGTCTTTGTACTGATCAATTGACATGGACCCTTTGTAAAAGAGTTCTTACTCAAAGGTTGTTTCTGAAATTTCAATAAACAAATACATGAATTTTTTTTTGCAATTTAAAAAGTAGGCTTTTGAATCTATCAATCAAATCAATCAATCAATCAATCAAAATCTTTATTTATCCAGGCGGACATCATTGAGCAGAGCTCTTTTGCAAGATGGACCTGGTTAGGATAGGAACTCAGTGCATATGACAATAAAGAGGAATTATACATATGTATATACACGACAAGGTATTACATGTAGGTTACAGTTTACAAGGCAACACACAACAACATAAATAGGCATAGAGCATGAATTATTTACAGTTGTAACATATGTACTTGACGATATTGCGGTGATCTCAGATTAAGTGACAGGAAGACAAAATTTGAGTTTGGAGAGGTAATAGCAGAAGTAGTGGCTAGGTGGGCCTTGAAGTACATAGCCAGGCAGTAGTGGGGGAAGGACACCAGCCAAGTAGGGCCAATAAGTATCATCACTAAATTATTGTTAGATAGGAGGGGGGCATTAACGAGCCAATAGTTTATCTACATGCGTCTGTCAGAGCTCCTTGGTTTTGAGTGGTCTACTCAAACTTATTTAAGGAATAAGCTGTCTTGGAATTTTTTTGTTTTACTTACGTTTGAGTTAAATACCTGCTTACTGTGATGGAGAAGTTTATTTCCCTGAAATTAGCTGGTAGAGGTGTTCCAGCGCGTGGGTCTGTGCAGGTAGCTGGAGCAGGAGCCTCACCGGTGGTGGTCCGTCCTGATACGGGCGCTAAACCCAAGGTGTCTCAAAAGCCAACTTTCGCTACTATTCAGTTATTATTGGGAGAGTTTCAATCGGAGGAGAAGGAGTTGACAGCACGAATTGAAGCTTTGCTTTTGGATATTTCCATTCGATGTTCGGCAGTGGAGGGAGACAAGAATGGAGAAAGTGGAGGGCTTAATTGAAAAGAAGGAGGAAGAGATCAAGAGAATCTCGGCTTGCATCCTCATGATGGAAGGGACTGCAAATGCAGCTTTACATGAGCAGCCGGCTCAAATGACGAGGTTGGAGTGGATTGAGAATAGTCTCTTGCAGAGAAATTTAAGGCTGATTGGTTTACCTGCTGATATTCCTAATGTTGAACTGAGGGATACCGTACAGAAGGCTTTATCTGCTATTTTTTCTCTGGAATTACCTCTGGTTCTTGAATCTTTATTTCGCCCAGTTTCCTGACAAACTAAGGATTCTACCCAACAATCTGGGGCTAGATATATTATACTAATATTTCAATCTTTCTCTGAGAGGAATAGAATATTGCAGTTAACACGGCAAAAAAAGCAGTTGTTTTACAAAGGACATCAGATACATTTGTATCCAGACTTATGTGTACAAACTCAGAGAAGAAGAAAACATTTTTTGCTGATTCTATCTGAATTTAAAGATGCCGGTTTAAATGTGATTCTACTCACTCCAGCTCATTTGAAGGTATTTTTTCAAGAGAAAAAATATTTTTTTGATGATCCAGACTCACCAAGATCCTTTTTTGAGACTAATGTGAAAATCCCAGAGGACATTGAGTCTGATTTTGAGGAGGAAGAAGATGCTGCCGAGGTGACTGAGTATCACCCAGTTTAATGTTTTTTGTAGTTTTTTTTTTGATACTGATGATTTTCTCATAATAAGCTTGATACATAAGTTGATTAAATAAGATGTCTAGTTTGTTGTTTAATTTTTGATTTGTAGGGATGATTAAACTTGGAGACCAGACAGACCTTATAAAAATTTTTTTTTTAGATTTTGGCAAAAGTATGTAAAGTAAAAAATATCTTTTTACCTCCCTTAAAATATAAAAAATCTTGTTCCTTATTTAATTGCAATGGAATAGAATTAGGGTAAGAATATTCTTAATGGAATTCTTTAATACTTGAAATTGTAACTGCATTTTTTTTTGTCTCAAGGAATAAAAATTTAAGTACAAAAATGATTGTTAGATAAATGTGGTGATGGCCATGTACGTGAATTAACAGAAGTGGAAAGCAGTAGAAGGCAGTAGAGGGATGGTAATAAATGGATGAATAGTACAGGCTAAAGGACAGACAGCATGGTGATACTGTGGGAGTTGATTGGGACTAGTGGCATGGGAAGCACTTGCACGGTTCCTTCAGGAGACAAGAGTAGAGAGTCTTTAATGAAGCAATACTGATGTGTACTCAGTTTTAAGGTTTTCTGCAGGTTGTTCCACAGGGATGGCAGCGCAAAGCTAATGGATGCTCTGCCAAGGTGAGAGTGGACTTTGGGAATATTTAATAAGATATAGAAGTAACTTCTCAGGGCATAGGTGCCCATTAAGCCTAGCAGGAGGCAGTCTGAGATATATTGTGGATTTATTTTGAGATAACTCTGTAGGTCCATAAGGCAGTGTTTTTTTCTCAACTAAACTGGAGGGAGGTCCATCCTACAGCTGCATATAATGAACAATGGTGTGTAGTGAAGGGAGGACCAGTAATAAATCTCAACGCTCTTTGGTAGAGTGTATCCAGTTTTAAGAGGTAAGAGGTAGGGCACTGACTGTACAGAAAGTCTGCATAGTCTACTAGTGAAAGGAATGTTGCTTGTACCAGCCTCATCTTGACAGAAGTCTAAAACTCCAGGAAGAGAAAATAAAAAGTGTTCACAACAAAACATTACAAACCAGTTGCCATTGAATCTGCTGCATTAACCACATAGTTCCACATGGCACTTGTGCTGTTTTATTAAAACTGGTTTTGAAATAATAGTTTGTCACCTATTATTGTGAGTTTACCCAAAGCACTGTGTCTGGTCATCTCAATTGTGCTGCAGTCCAAGGCTACTGTACTAATTATGTCATTTGCTGTGTCATTTTGGGAGCTTGTATCTATCTGCTGAATGGCTCAGAGGGTCCTGCTTCATGGTAGTAGTGTACTAGTGTTTTATGAGGGGGAAGATAACTGTTTAACCTTTGGTGTGCTTGTCTGGAAACATGACAGTTATGGTGCTGTTTCAGCTGTGAACATGCTGCAGGCATACTTTGTTGTTTACTGAACTAACCTGCTGGAATGCTACTCAGAGTTTCTGTGGTGGACAAATGATAGCACCCCATGATGTCCTCACAGCACTGCCTGACCAGGCAGAAAGAAGCTGAACATAGAACAGACTTCCTTTTGACTTCCTTTTCAGTCTAAAACTCCAGGAAGAGAAAATAAAAAGTGTTCACAGCAAAACACAACAAACCAGTTGCCATTGATCTTAAATTGTTTGTTAAACAGGCTTCTGGAATATATAATGTCACTGTTGTTTAACTAAGGGGTTTTAAAGAAGAAACATTTATAGTTTTTCAGGTGCTGTCTACCAACAGCAGCTTTCCTTACCTTGATGTGTTTTTTAAAAATCCTGCAGTTCTGTTTACTTTCTGCTTAAGTTCCATGGTAGTCTGTTGCATTTTGACTAAAGAAGTACAATCCATTCAGCTTGTGCGACTCAAATTCCTCAAGGTCCTAGTACCAACCTGATAAGAAACTGACAGCAGAATGTGCTTGGAAAGGGTGATCAAATCCTGTGTTTTTAAAAACTGTACAGAGCTATTTCTTCAGTGCCCCAGCAGTAGGAGGAGGAGGAGAGGGGGTTGTCAGATCTGCGGATAGGAGGGCAACTGGTAACCAATGCTGAGAGCATGACTGTAGCACTGTGGAGGGATACATGATAGTATTCCTGTCCCCGTTCCTCTTCTACTTCATAGCAAGAAGGCAGCATGGCTATGCCCATGCTGCCTTAAAAATTGCTTACATTTCTATATACCATAAAATCACATGCAAAGCAATAGGGAGCAAAATGAGAAGAGCAAAGAACTGTTTTTCTACTTCCAACGTCAGGCAAGTTATCCCTTTTGACAGCAGTCTTCCATTTAGCAAGCATCGCCTTGTCTTTGGGGAATCTGAAAAAAGATATGCCTCTACAGTCCATTTTTTTGGAGGCATTGAAACAACCAACAGCACAGCAGTTCACCATGATTCCAGTGAGAAACTGTTGCAGAATTTACTGTTTTAATCATATTTTAAACTAGCGGTCAATATAGAGAGTTGACAGCTCCACTACGAGTTATACAGTTTCCCGCGGTAGCACTAATTCGGCAAGCCTGTTGACGACATCACAGCAATACTGTGCATGTGTGAAATAGCACATTCAAAGTCGGTGCTTTCGAGCTCTTTTTAAAAACATTTTAAAACATGCTAAATCAGCTGAAACAGGGGGCGAAAGTATGATTACTTAGCAGAATGGACCAGGGACTCTACATCTAACAGTAAAAAAAAAAACACAAGGTGTATTTTCCCTTTAAGAAAGCAGAGGATTAAATAATTTAATCAATGGCTGGAGGTTTGGTGCAGGCAGATGGGGTTTGGGTTAGTGGGGGGCTGGGGAGCAACATGTGAGGATGAGAGCCTGTCTGCCCCAGACAGGCTATACCTGAGCAGGAAGGGACAAGCAGTGCTAAAGAGAAAGTTAGGGGACTTTACTGAAAGAAAGTTTAATTTAAACTGATTTCATGGGGGGGTCAAAAAAGGGGCCACTCAAAGTGGCAGGAGTGATGAGAGGTTATCAATCTCCCCCTCAGGATGGTGATACAATACTGGTAGAAAGCAATGGTTGGTAGGGAAGGGGGTCCTGGTGGAGGGGATTATCAGCCAATGCCAGGAGTTTGGGGAACAAAATGGTGGACTTGGAGGCCATCATGGCGGAAGAGGGACTGGACATAGTAGCGGTAAGTGAAACATGATGGACAGAACATCATGCCTGGGAGACAGTTATCCCAGGCTATAGACTGTTTAGGAAGGACAGGGAGGGTAAGGGGGGGAGTGGGGTGGCATTATATGTCAAAGATGGTATTAGGGCAATGGAAGGGCAGGAGGAGGTAGGGGAGACAGAGTTCATGTGGGTCACACTTGATAAACAGACTGGGGAATCATTGGGGATAGGGGTGGTTTATAGACCTCCAACTCAAGGAGAGAAAGGGGATAGACAGCTGATAGAGGCAGTTACAAAGATGGCTCTCAAGGGGGAGCCTCTGCTAGTGGGGGACCTAAATATCTGAACATGTCACTGTCATTTTGTTTATCGGTCCCAAAAGGTGATTTTGCAATCACTCCACGGAATGACCTTTTGGGACTGATTAACAAACTGACAGTACCATAATTCATGAGGGTTGGGTCCCAAAAAGTCCATGTTGAAATTTGGTGAAAAAATTCCAAAAATGACGGTGTTATGGGTGTGTGTTGTACATTTTCTATGCACGCTCGTAACTTAGCCAATTTTTAATATTTTTACTCCTGATTTTCAACATTGCCATTTTTTAACACCTCCTTATGAACAGTACAGCTGTCACTTTTCACATCCTGCCCAAAATGTGTTTTTGCACCTGTGGCACAAAATGGCATGGTCACTGTGCGAAATCAACTTTTGTGATGGATTAACAAATTCACAGTGCCATTCTTCATTAGGGGAGGTCCAAAAAAGCCCACGTTAAAAGTGTGGTTAAAAAATTCCAGCAAATGACCACGTTATGGACATGCATTGCACAGTTTCTACGCATGCTCATAACTTTATCAATTTTTCATATTTTTACTCCAGATTTTCAGCATTGACATTTTTGCACATCTTCTCATGAACAGTACAGCTGCCATTTTTCACATCCTGCCTGAAATGTGCTTCTGCACTTGTGGTGCTGAATCATGTAGTTGCTGTGCGAAATCACCTTTCAGGATTGAGTAATGAAATGATGATACCACTGCTCATGGGGGGGGGGGCCCAAAAAGTCCATTTTGAAAATTTGGAGTGAAAATACCAACAAACACCCAGGGCATTAAGGTTTCCAACCATAACACCCATCCTGTAGAGACTGACAGGTGTCAGGGGTGTGACTTGGGTTCATTATCCATAATGCTCATGGCATTCTACCCCAATCCTACAGCCACAGACATGCATCATGGTGTGCCTTGGTATCTTTGGCCCTAAAGTTCACCCCATTCTCCTACACTACACCCATCTCCACAAATTTCCTTATGAAACGGGTTGTGCATAAGGGCTGAAGACCCCAAAGCACCCCATGATACCTGTTGGTGTCTGCAGGGTGTGGTGAGGTGGAACGGCATAAGCGTTATGGCTGATGACCCAAAGGCACACCCCCAACACCTTTCAGTCTCTGCAGGGTGGGGGTTAGTGTTGGTTAAATACTTCACTGCCATTCCTATTATGTATCTCTCTAACTCCTACACTACCAGTGCCAGTGCCAGCAAGCAGACATTCGGCATTGACAAATACTTGTTTTAGCTTGTAATCTCATCATTCTGACTACAAAGCTATAAACCTTGCTTGCCTTTGTCAGATCAGTGAGATTAAAAGATAGAACTGAACTCATCCAACAGTATTCTTTTTCAGAATGAAGCATGTGTTAGCATGCACAAGATATAAAACCTCACCTTGCTGCAGAGTAGCAGTCCATGCTCACCCGACTCACAGTGTTAGTTTTTCTCTTTTTTTTTTGTTTATTGTGGTGAACTTCTTTTCAAGCACTGCATCCAGAACTTTAAAATATCCCCCCTCCCAGCCCGCCTGGTGGCACTGAGGGTTGAGGCACCGGATACCCCACCTCGCATCATGATGGTGACCTGGGTTTGGGGGTCAGCAAGGGAGGACTAGGATCAAGTGTCCGATGACTGCTCTCCTAGTCCTGGGGTGGGTTGGGGATCACCTATTGCATGGTAGTGACCTCTGAGATGCCCAGGGGGACTACTGGTGAAGTGATAGTTGGGGGGTGGACGCGGCGGACGATGACATGCAGTGCCTGATGTCATTGCACATCTGCATTCCCATGGGGACCAGAACAAGGAAAAGGGCTGGGCATGACCAGGCAGCTTGCTGGCCACATTTATTTTTAATGAGTTTCTGAAAGGAAGTCTATATACTGTAGTTATAGTCTCATACTAGATTTCATACTAGGTTTCAATAGGAGATAGAGAGCCAAAAAGGCCCATAATTTACTCCTATATATAATTAATGGGCTTCCCTTTTTCCCATAGGGAAACCATGGCGTAATTTGCCGTAATGTGTTTATTACGGCCAAACACCACTTCAGTTTCCCTCATTCTCTCATGTCCACCTGCAGTTCCTCACTCTGTAACCGCTTGACTTCTCGTTCCGAGTAAAACCGCCAGACAAGCAGAGCTCGGTGGTATGTTTTTTTTTTTTGTAATTTTAAACTCAATGGGGGAAAAGAAAGCACTTCTTCAACTGTTTTTTTTTTAAATTCAAACGGGACTGATGTGTACCTTGGCGGAAAACGGAACCGGAGCATGAGTGCACCGGAAGGGCTAGTATTTTATATAATTGCTGTGGCGAAAAAGGGAAACCCAGCAATTATATAAAATAATAATGGTGGTTGGAAATCAGTTTATTACTCACGGTGTAGGTGTTAATAAACCCCCGAGCCTGCCTCGGGGTTTAGTAGCATCTAACACCTCGTGTGTAAACTTCTCGTTACACACACCACCCCATACTTTATTCTATATATTAATAATAACGAGAAATTGAACCAGACAGGATATAGTTTGTGTTTTATAAGTTTGTATGGAATTACTAGTAATTACTTCTAAAGACAATGTATTCCATAACTTAACAACCCCTTAATGAAAAAAAGAATTTCCTTGGGAGAAAATTACATTTCTTAAGTTGTAACTGTAAAGGATGTCCCCTTAAATTGTAAGGTGTATCTTTAAAGAGAAATCCCAAATTCACTATTAAGTATGGATCATTTATGATATCGTACAGAAGGAGGAGATACCCCTTAGGCACCTTATTGATAAAGGTATTAGATGTAAAGAGTTTAGTCTACCCTCGTATGGTATATCTCTCAGATCTTTTTTCACCATTTTAGTATATTTTCTCTGTACCCATTCTAATGCTACGATATCCTGTTGCTGATATGGACACCATAACTGGGATGAATAATCCAAATGTGGAATAACATAAGCTCTAAATAGCGGTATCAGTACTCTTTTGTCCCTTGATACAAAAGTACATTTGATAGACCAAATAATACGATTTACTTTTAACATAACCTCATTTATAAGTGAGGTAGGAAGAAAATCTGCCATATCAGGACACCCAAATCCTTTTCAGAACATGTACTTGCCAACAGCTTATTGTCCAGTTTATAAATATGCCTAGGGTTATTAACCCCAAAATGCATAACCTTACACTTAGAGAAGTTTAGTTTCATCCCCCAGGTGACAATCCATTTGGACACTAAGTCCAGGTCTTTTTGAATTATAGATATTTGTTCTGGATTTGCACACGGCCCTCCAATTTTTATATATAACAGTATTTGAGTAGTTTTCTTTTGTTATGTCTGCTATGAAAAATTGAAATAAAATAGGGCCCAATACTGATCCCTGATCCCTGTGGAACCCCACTGGTTACTAATCCCTTAGATGAAAGCTGTCCCTTCCAGCCAATTAGCTATCCATCTAATTAAATCTGGATTTACATTCAAAAGGTGTACTTTTTTTATTAATGCCCAATGAGGGAGATAGTCAAAAGACTTACGAAAATCTATATAGACTACATCTTATGGGAGTCTATTATCCAACTGTAAGCTTAAATCCTATAGAAGCACAGTAAGTTTGTTAAACAGCTTCTGCCTTTTCTAAACCTGTGTTGTTCAGTATCAATATTCTCATAGTCTCATAGTCTATAAAAAGCATATATGTAGACTTTTGTCCATTTTGCTTACTTATTTTTCAATTCATTGTGTCTATGTTTAGAATTCTATGTTTTTTTTGTGGCTATAACTATCTATTCTTGTTTTAAAAATTTCCAGTGAAGGACTATTAACTAGTGTTTCTGGAGGGGAATTCCAATGTGGGATTGCCCTTTGACTAAACCAGAATTTCCATCTAAGTAGATTCCATCTCTGTTGTTTTAATTGTAGCTCATGTGTTCTAGTATTGTATTTCTTCTGTTTAATTTCCAGACCTAGATAGTTTCTGAGTTTGTGATCCTGAAAAGCCTTATATATTAGGATCATATCACCCCTCCAGCGCCTGTATGCAAGTGAATATAAATTTAATGCCCTCATCCTTTCCTCATTTGGTCCCCCCCCCAGCCCTTGTACTGCTCTAGTGGCTCTCCTCTGGACTTTCTCCAGTCTTTCAACTTCTCCTTTTTTATATATGGTGTCCAGACTTGAGAGCAATACTCAAGCTGTGTTATCACCAGCGCCCCTACAGTGGCATTAAAACTTCTCTACTTTTACTCTCAATGTGCCTAAGGATGTAATTGAGTGTCTTATTTGCTTTCCTTATGGTCTGATTGCAGTGTGATCCAAAAGTAATATCGTTCTTAATAATTACCCCAGATCCCTTTCTTCTGCAGAAAATTTGAGTATTTTATTATTGATACTGTATTGTAGTTCTGGATTTTTTATACCCATGTGTAAAACTATACACTTATCCCCATTTACTTTTAATTTGTACTTTTTAGTTCACTCCTCAATGTAGTTGAGGGAATCTTGAAGCTTAACCCTACCCTGTACTGAGTTTACAACTGTACCCACTCAACAATCATTAGCAAATTTTGCTACCCAAATATTTTCAGTATTACACTGTAGTGATGATATATATATAAGTTAAACAAACAGGGTCCCAACACAGATCCCTGGGGAACCCCACTTGTCACAGATACTCAGTCAGATAACACTCCATTTATTGTGACCCTCTGTCTTCTACTGTCCAACCAAGTTCTTATCCAGTTTATGATGTTATTTTGAATATTAAGTGCATAAAGTGAATTTATTAGTTCATGATGTGGAAGTTTGTCGAAGGCCTTGGAGAAATCCAACTGTACCACATCAACTGAATTCCCTGTATCCAAGGCCTTGCTTACTTTTTTCATAAAAATGTAGAAGATTTGTCTGGCATGATCTTGCTTTTGTGAACTCATGTTGATTAGGATCCAGTTGGTGTTTTTCATTTAACTGGGAATGAATATGATCTTTTAGTATGCCCTCCAGTACTTTGCCCAAAACCAATGTCAGGCTCACTGGTCAATAATTTTCAAGGGAATCCTTTTTTCCTTTTTTATAAATGGGAACAACATGAGCCTCTCTCCATTTTGTGGCCATCTCCCCACTATCTAATGATTTCTGAAAAATAAATGTCACAGGTGGAGCTATTTCTATTGCAATCTCTGAGATTAATCTTGGGTGGATGTCATCTGGTCCTGGTGATTTGTTCTTATTTATTTTTACTAATCTGGTTGTCACCCCTTTAATATCTAGTATTATTTAATTTTTATTTGAAGTAGCGTATTTAGCATCTCTAGTCAAGTTGTCCTTATGGTTAAAAACCAAACCAAAGTAATTATTTTGGACATTTGCCATGTCCTTATCTTCAAGTATGTCCCCATTTACATCCCTAAAAGGGCCTATACTTTGTTACTTCTCTTGTTGTTTATAAATGAATAAAAAACTCTTATAGTTGTCTATGCTATTCTTAGCCATTTTTTTCTCGAAAGCAGCCTTTGCTATTTTCATAGCTTTCTTCACTTTCTTTAACTGTTCCCTATATGCAGGGTAACTGATCTTATTTTGTCTCAGGTGTTTATACATTCCGTTTTTGAGTTTAATTTGCTTTTTGAGTTTCTGGTTTAACTATTTGGGAGTGTTTCCCTTCCTAGTATATTTGGCTCTATATTTTATGTTTATATCAATTGCAGTCTTTATCCTACTTATCAATTTTCCCGCATTTCATCTAAAGTTAAATTAACAAAATCTGATTTCCAGTCCCAGTTTTGCATAGTTTTTCTTATTAGCGTGAAATTAACTTTTTTAAAGTTGGGAATTTTTGTTTGCCCACCCTTTTTGTAAAGCAACTCAGTCAATTGAAAGTAATCTACCTGATGGTCACTGTTTGCTAATGGTGAGCTAACTCTGGTACCTGTTAAGGTGTCTCCAAAGTTGGTTAAGATGACATCCAGTAAATTGTTTCCCCTGGTATTTTCTTTCACTGTTTGTTCAAATCGAAACTGATAAAAAATTTCAAGGTAATCTCTATAATATGTGTAGTAGATTGTTTCTACCAATCTATACCCGAAAGGTTAAAATCCCCTGCCAAGATGATATTTTCTGTTGGGTTTATTAGACCCAGAAATTCTAAGATTTCCTGATCACCTTCTCTGGTAGTCGAAGGTGGATGGTATAGAACCCTCAATATGATTTTGGGGGCATTTATAGGGATTATCTTGATTGTCAGATGTTCTATTTGTACAGTCCCTTTATATACTTCCAGACATTTAAGGGATTCATGAATGTATACTGCCATACCTCCACCTTTTCTATATTTTCTATATTTTTTTGTATAAATTGTATCCTTTTATATTTTTAACTCATGTATCCCCTTCCTCCATAAGGTTTTCTATAAGAATTGCTAATTTAAAAAAATTTCACTCATAAGGTGAATTAATTCATCAAATATTTTGTCCAAACTTCTAACATTAGCTAAAAGACATTTGACTGGCTCACAGTTCTTCTTCTTTAGTCTAAATTTCATTTTGTCTGATGTTTCTTGATTGAGTCTTGGCTTTCTCTCCCCCCCCCCAGTAGCCAGTTTAAATGGTTTGCAATCATTTTCTTGAAGGTCTTTTCTAGGATTCTTGAACCCATTTTATTAAGGTATAATCCATCATTCTTGTACAGAGAATTATTTCTAAAAATGGGGTCTGGGATATTCAAAGCGGTTGCGCATGGTGCAACTGGGTTGCACATGCGCAACTGCGGAACTGTGCCATGGAGTGATATTCAGTGGGAGCCAGTGCGCAGCACAAGTAGCAGTGCACCAATGTGCAACTCTAATGAATGCATGCACAAGGGCAAGGGGCATTCCCATGAATATGCGGCACAGTGCGATATTCAACCCCTGACCCATGGCGCAAGTGTGGAGCAATGGCCAGATGCACCAAGCAGACTTGAGCCTATAAATACAGGGAGCAAGCAGGGGGAAAGCACTTGTGCCAGAGGGGAGTGAGACAGAGAAAGACAGATAGATAGACAGAGAGAGACAGACAGAAAAAGAGAGAGAGAGAGAGAGAGAGAGAGAAAGCCACCAGACCCTGGAGAAAGTGAAACAGGCAGCCACATGGGTGTGGGACAGAGGTGGCAGTGTATTGCAAGCCAGGGGCAGGAGACGCAAGAGGGAGCCAGGCGGAGTGACAGGCACTGCCCCATGGTGGCAAGTGGACCACTGGAGCCAGACGCCTAGGGGGAGACAGGATAACAGGGGCCATGGCCCGTGTAGCCTTCCAGATGGAGGCTGTAATGAGGGGTGTGAGGAGGCAGGAGGCAGAGCAATGTGGATATGGAAGGGCCCATTGGTGGTATGCCTTGAACAGGTGGTACCGTCCCCACATCAGCTTCGAGAACTACTCTGATACAGAGATCATTGGTCAGTATCACCTGAACCAGGTGATTCTGAGGTAGCTCTGTGAGCTGAGCGGTGAGGAGATGCAGGCACCCACTAGACGGAGCCACGCCCTGACAGTGGAGACAAAGGTGACAGCCGTCATGTGCTTGCTCACCACGGGCACCTTGCAGAGACCAACAAGGGACACCACAGGCATAACCCAGTCAACCACATCACGCCTCCTCACACAATTCCTCGATGCCCTGCTGCCACATGTTGCAGAATACATCCAGTTCCCCAGCACACAGGCAGAGCATACAGCAACCATGCAGGAGTTCCACAGGGTAGCATGGATGCCTGGCATGCTAGGAGCCATTGACTGCACCCATGTGGGCATCCACATGCCACCTGGCCCTGAGGGCATTGCATACATCAACAGGAAGGGCTACCCCAGTGTCCACTGTCAGGTGGTGTGTGATGCCAGATGGCGCATAACCAATGTCTGTGCCACACACCCTGAGAGTGCACATGATTCATTCATCTGGTACAGCTCTGCACTGTGCCACAGGTTCAAGAGTGGGGATATCCCCATGGGCCACCTAGTAGGTGAGTATGGGATGACCATAGGGAGCTGGGAACAGCAGGGCATGGGATTGTGGGTGGGCAGGGTGGGTGCACTGGCTGGAGCACCAGGGATGGGCAAGGGGCACAGTGACAGAGGACACCAGGCTGACCATGTATCTGTCCACACAGGTGATAGTGGCTACCCACTCAAGCCCTGGCTGCTCACCCCCTACCAGTGCCCGTCATCCCCAGCAGAGAACCATTACAATGAGTCACACACCAGCATGCAGAACATCACTGAGCATGTGTTTGGGATGCTGAAGGCATGATTCCATTGCCTAGACAGGTCTGGTGGTGCCCTATAGTTCAGCCCCTCGAAAGCCTGTAGCCTATTCCTGGCCTGCTGCATACTGCACAACATGGCAATTGAATATGGGATAGCTGTTGAGGCTGAAGAGGGGGACAGCAGTGGGGATGATAAGGACAGTGGGCTGGGGTGCTGTGGGCAGCCACCCCTGGTTGGAGGGGTCCCCGATTTCTCAGGATGGCATGCTAGCACTGGGACATGATTGCACAGGAGCACTTTGGTGCACGAAGGTAGGTGGAGCAACACCCATGCAGTGGACAGACACGATTGCACAGCACACGGGGATGGGAAGGCATGGCTATGGGCATGCACACACAGGCATGGGGCAGGGGTGGGGGTGGCGGTGCCACACAGCCACATGCAACACCACGCAGCACCATACAGCAATGCACACACACACTGGCACACGCAGGCACTAGCATGTGGTGTGGCTCAGATGCAGGGTGCTGGTGCACAGGCACAACCAGTGCTGTGCTGCTCTCATCATGCACATGCCACATGGGCCAGCGGCTGCGTGGGTGCACACACAGGCAGCGTGTGGCATGACACACAGTTGCCATGACTGTGGCATGCACTCTCACACATCACCCATGTGCACACTGGGCAGTGGCAGCAGACTGCAGACAGGGGTGGTGTGCACATCAGGTCCACCGTGCGAAATCACGACTGCCGCAGACACAGGGTAACCGCACCGGGGACACTTCAGCAGCCACTGGCTGTTCAATGGCCACAGAGGGGGAATGCAACTGCAACCCAGGGGTTGAACTGTGGGAATGCGACGGGGTCCTCACAGTGGTGTGTAGGCACCTAAACAGGCCCACCCCAGGCATGCCTGGGATGCTGATAGCAGAGCCTGGTGTCAACATGGAGGGAGTCACCCGACGCTGGGTCCATGGGGTAGACAGTGCACTCCACAGTGTCTGTGGCTGGTGGCCATGCCCTCTGGCAGCCAGTGGCGCAAGGCCAACTGAGATCGCATTGGCAATGCGATCCAGGGATGCGGTCATGTCCTCCTGCAGGCACTGTATGGCCTCCAGGACCTGCACAGTGCCCCTCTAGTGCAGCTTGGCTGCCTGGTGCACCTCCATGTAAAGTGCACGCACCTGGGCTATGAGCAGCACCTGTTGCTCCATGGAGGCCCGCAGCAATCAGGTATGCTCTGTCAATGGGTCAGTGCCCAGGGGTGTATGAGCATGCTGCCATCCCACTGGTGGTGTACGACCACACTGCATGGCCCCTCACTCAGGAGGACACTGCACAGTGGGGTCCCCATGGGATAGGTCACTGTCTAGTGCCCTGGCAATGGGCTCTGCATCCAGCCACCCAGTGTCCCAAGCCATCTGCCGTTGCTGCCCCTCTGGCCCCTGTGTGCTGGCCAGCACCTGAGCGGTTGCACCACTACCACCACCACCCAGCACTGCTGTGGCTGTGCACATGGTGGCACCAGGGGCAGTGGCAGGCAGCTGTTCCACCACCGACAGGTCGCTTGCCACGCTGCCAGTGATGGTGGTAGGTATGGGTGTCTCCCCCACAACACCAACCACGCTGTCCAGGATGATGGTCATGTCATAATAAGTGTCAGACCCCACCCTGATCTGTGTCTCCATGCAGAGTATGCCATGGCTGGCATCCTTCCAGAACACAACCAGGGCCTTGTCTGACACCAAGCCCAGGACATCTGGCTGAACGGTGGTGTGCTGCAGCCGATTGGGCCCCAGATGCCTGTGGAGGTGGATGGCTGGTCCTCTGGGGCTGGGCCTGCCCCCATGGCTGCCACTGGCACCCTGCTGCTGCATGCTGGTGTGCCAGTGCTGTAAGAGAAAACAGATGTGTTAGTGCCGCAAAACTGAAATCCCCCCCCGGGCATGGCATACATATCATGCAGGAATGGGCTCCCTCCTGTCTGGAAGCCACCACCCAGCACACCCTCAATGGTGCTGTGCTGCATGGTGGCTGCCACCAGCTCCTCTTGCACTGTGAGCTGTGGCACAGCAGCATGGCCCTCACCAGTGGCTGTCCTGGCAGCCTGTATGGCCGCCACCTTCACCTTAATGCAACATTTGTCAGTGCCAACCTTCTTTCTGTACTCCTGCACTGACCACTGGTGGCTACCCTGCAGGTTCATAGCCACCACCTCCACCCAGGCCACAGCCATGGCTTGTGGTGTACCAGTGGTTCCACTCAGCAATTGCTCCCTGTCCAGGTAGGCCTCGAACAGGGCATCGGCTTCCACCTTCATAAAGTTGGGACTGCGCTTGCGGGCAGGCCCACACTCGTCAGTCTCCTCATGCTCAGAAATGGTGCTACCTGTGGACATGGACATGTGTGTCACTGCCTGCAGCTGCCCACCCCATCCACCCTGCTTTGCTGACTGTACAGCAGGTGCAACTTACCTCAGATGGTTGCAATACCGGTTCATGGCCTGTGCAATTGTGTGGCACCTTTATAGCGCATCGCATGCAAATGAGCTGTGGCGCAATGGTAATGACATGCTAATATCCCCAATGCGGCGTGCATTGGCTGATGAGCTCATTAGCATGTGACGACTGAATATCACGCACTTGCTCCTTGTGCAATGGAATTGCTCTGGCACATGTCATGGTGCAGTGCCATGACATGCGCAGTATGCTGCCCACAGTACGCATGTGTCATGGCCTGTGCTACCACCTATTGCACACTGTGCATTCAGAGTGCTATAGGGCCATAGCGCCTAATGTGTCATGGGCTCTATAGCCTCAGAGTTATAGGCTATTAGCAAGATAGTGCACCATGGGCCCTATAGCACTCAGGCACTATAGTGGCCATAGTGCATAGTGCACCATGAGCCCTATAGTGCCTGAGCACTATAGGGCCCATGGCGCACTAGGCGCTATGGCCCCATAGCACTCCTGTGCACTATGCACTGGGTGACCCCTGACTTGACCCTTGCCCCTTGGAACTCCACCTCCACGTGCCGGGTGGGCCACACCCATACAGCACATCCATGGTGATGCGTGATTGGAGGACACTGTGCATGCCTCCATGAGGTGCGCATCCCATGCATGATGTGCAAATGCGCTAATGGGCACCATCTTGGTTCAGCAACTCATCCAGGGAGTATGGTGTGGTATGGGGTGCAACATGCTTATAATTGGAGTGAGATGGAGCTGGCCAACCTTGTGGCCCAGGTGCAGCCACATGCACCTGGTCTGTTTGGCCAGGAGCCCCTGCAGAAGGCTAGGACTGACATCTGGCAGCCATTGCTGCAGACCTGGTCCAGGATACTGGTGTGCCTCAGACCAGTGAGCAGTGCCACCACCGGTACTGTGACATGATTCAGAGGGACCCCGAGAGGCTGAGGATGCTGCAGGCATGTGTCTGCAGGGGGGCCGTGCCACAGCCAGGGAAGGTGGCACATGCTGCTTCTGTGCCCAACTGCTGTACCATGGTGTTGGCTGGGCTGCTTGACATGCCCTGTGGGGGGGCCACTGTCAGCGTGTGCCATGTGGTGTGGCATTGCCGGCCACTGGGTGTGCTGTGCCACTGCCCTGCGGGTCATGTCAGGCTGGGGTGCACACTGTATGCAGGGGTGGGGGTGGTGGGCACATGCTGTGGCTGTACTCTGATGTGTGCCTGTCTGTGTTCCATTCCTAGGACCTGAGGATTGCTGTCGTGCCAGGGTGGCGTGGGTGCCTGGTGGGCCACTGCAGGCTGCTGCAGGACATCTGGCCGGTGGAACAGGCCCAACTGGTGGAGGTGGAGCAGCTGTGGGACGTGTGCATGTGGTGCTGCAGCGGGCAGGTAGGCACTGTTCTCTTCCTCTACTCTTTACCAGGTGGTCAGTGGGGGGTGAGGGTGCAGCCATGGCCACCTGTGCTATGTGCCGTGTTGGCTGTGTGCAGCACACTGTGCATTATGCATGCTGCTGTGGGCAGCCATTGCACATGTGTACCAGCTGTTGATGGGATGGGAGTGTGCCCGGCTGCCACCAGTGCTGCTGTAGCCCTGTGCCACCTGCCTGTCACTGCGCGGTCAGGTGGCCCTTGGGCGGTGGTGTCCACCGCTGTGCACTGTTGTGGCATGCTGGGATGTCAGCAGGCTTTGGCCCACCCACGGTGGGTGGCCAGGGTGCCACTCCAGGGGCGTGTGTTCCCACTGTCCACTGCGCACAGTGGGAGGGCATGGTTTCTAGGGACTTGCACTGATCACCTGTCCATTCCTTTGTCATAGGCATCCAGAGGAGGTCATGACTGCCACTTTACTGCTGGCTATTACAGCAGATCATCCTCATCACATTGACAACATTGGAGATTGCCCAGCAGACTCGGAGGATGGTGCTGTGTGACAGACAGCATTGGAGGTGGCAGGTGGCGGCAGGCTGTGGCCACCCTTAGTTGACCCCAGTGCTTCCCTCTTACCCCTGTCATTCCTTTCCCTTCCTCCCCCTGTCCCGCTGTACAGTCCTTGTCCCCATCCCTCACTTTCCTACCCTTTTCTTCTGTATTACCTTGTGCATAGTTATTTTATTACAGTTTACTTGCTTAACCACCTGTGTCTGCGTCTGCATTGCAGCTGGTGAGTGGAGCATGCTGCAGTGGCGTGGTGGGTGTCTGTGTGGTGTGCCTGTGTCATTGTGCAGGCCATGCATGGTGGTGTCCTGCCCCTTGGTCAGTGGCTGTGCCTTGGGGTGGCCATGGGCTAACTGTCCAGGATGTGTGGCATGTGTGTTGGGCACCATGTATCAGTCTGTGGCTAGCCACGGTCTGGGTGGGTGGGGGTTTGGCATCCAGCAGGGGGTTCCAGTGGCAGCTCACCCTTGGCCATTGGTGCCAACTGTTCCCTGCATCCACTGCCCTGGTGCTGGGGGGGGCTGGCTGCCTGGCAGCACCCTGCAGGCAGTGGTCACCTGTGGCCCACCACTGTTCTTCCCCGCCACTGTTCCCAGCTGGGTTCTACTGCCTCCCCATGCTGTCCCCCAGCTGCTTTGCTTCTACCATAGCCTGGTCCTTCTGTGCCTTGGCGCATCTCCCTTTGCTCTCTTGCGCATCACTGGTTGTGCTATGGCACAGGTCTGGTTGCTCCCTGGTGCACCTCTGGCTGTGCCATAGCGCATCCCTGCGATATTCAGCTGTGTTGCGCTGATACATGTTGCCATGTTGTTGTGCAACCATTGAATATCAAAATTCACTGCACCATGGCACATTTGTGTTGTGCTGTACCGGAGTTGCGCCGGCCTTTGGTGCATTTCTGAATATCTGGCCCAGTGTGTGTATTTATGAAGCCAATCCCTTCTTTTAGGCATATTTGTCTTAAGCTAAGATTAAGATGAGTGATTTCATGATTTTTGTACTGAGGTCTTCCATAAGTGGGTAAAATGCCTGACATAATTATGTCTTCAGTATATTGTTTTAGCTCATGTATTAACTCTGTGTAGTTCTCTAGGATCTCTTCCAATGTTTTGGAATGTATATCATTTGCCCCTACTTGCACAATTACCAGTGGTTGTTCTGCTTTCCTCAAACAACCTTTAAGAAGTTTGTTCAGTTTGTGGGTTTTCATTCCTGGGAACATAGTGACCATAGTATTTCTACTGTCTTCCTTACATAGAATTCCGCCTATTCCTCTAATAGTGGTATCACCTATGACTATGATCTCTTTTGGACATGTACTGTTTGGTATCTTTTCCAGGTCTAGCTTCTGGTTTCCTTCTAGGGGCAGTTTTTTGGGCCTGCTAGTATCTATCATTTCTGATTTTGTCGCAGCTAAGTTGGAGGCCAGATTCCAAGTCGGGCTATGCGGGTGTAAGGCAGGATATGCCACTCTCCATGGCATATCCCACGACTTATGCCATGCGATACACCTAGTGCCATTCCAAGAGGTGCCCTGCACCAGTGCGTCTGTGGGCTGTGACAATCGCAAGTTATGACACTACTTATGCTGCAGCCCACAACGCCTAGTGCAGCTGCAGATTACGACATGCACATAGCCCAATTCCAGGTGGGCAGATGTTATAAGCCACAGTTGCAATTCCCAAAGCCACAGTGGCATAGGGAATATCCAACAGCTCAGAGTTGTCCTAAGCGGCATCTGATGGCTGGCACCATTGGATGCCACCACACAGAGCCCCAGTAACAGTGCCATAGGGACCCCTAGCCCCCTGTAACACACTCCTGCCCTCCAACCCCCAGATCATTAGGGACCCCCGGGGGTCTGATATTGGTTCACCCCCCAGATGCCTGTGCCATGTGGCCAGCCCTCCCATGCCCCCTGGTGTCTGCTGAGGTGGTCCAGGGCAGGGGGGGCTTTAGTGGGGCCATCTGTTGCCTGGTGCGAGTTGTGACCTGCAGCTGTGATACACCATGTGTGGACTACTGACACATGCATGGCATTTCTCACCTGTTGCAAGTGCTGGGACCCTGCCACTTCTGGAATGTGGCGTAGGATCCCTGGCATAGGGATGACTTGCATAACTCGCAACTCCGTGCAAGTTACGCCAGCTGTCCTGGAATCAGCCCCATCATGTCTCTGTATAAGTCATCTCCTGATTTATCAGGTATACATTCTTCATCCTGGAACATTTTGGAATTATTCCCAGAGTCTGCTAATTTTGTAGTGTCAACCACACTGAATTTGTTGAATGTTTGAATAGGGGACTATTGTATACTTGCTTTCCTCTATGTTTCCCTTTGCTTCTACTAACTATGGCCCAATATTGTACTTTTTCTCCCTGTGTACCCTCGTCAGTGATTATTTCACTAGCCACAGAATCAATAAAATTCTCTAACACTGTTATGTTCTGTCTTATTTCTAACCTGTTCTCTTATTTTCTGCATGAGATCTTTAATTTGTATGCAATTATGGCAAATGTATCTCATTGTATATTCTCCCAAGACATACATCAAACACAGTTCACATTTGGTAAAATGAGGTTCCATATTGAGGTTTGTTTTCTACTCACTCCTCTTATATACTTCTGTCTCCACTTGATCCTTGCATCCTACAGTGGACACAGCAGACATGCGCACAGGGAACAGAATTCCAAAGCAGTGGGGCAGCAACCCAAAAGTCCCTGTTCCCTGTCCCCCAGTTGCTTGCGATGGAAAAGATGGACCTAGAGCAAACCCGCATCCATGGAGTACAGTGGATGAGGAGGTGTGTAGGGCATTAAGAGATCTTTCAGGCAGCTAGGGCCCAACCATGTAACACCTTGATTGGTGATGGTTGAGACTGCAGTGTATAAAGTCAAAGGCTCAGTTTAACCTGTGAGCTAATTGGAATCTCCCTTTAGCAAAATGATTACGGCTGCTGCCTTCAGGAGCCAGGGGCCACAGGTCTGATTCCCAGCAAATGGCTGGTGGTGACTCTATCTACCCAACACAGGGGACTGATATAATAAGAAAACACAACAAAAGCTTGCCAAAGAAAAGAACTGAGGGGAAAAAAACTGGGACTAATGAGGTAATTTGGATTTGTGAACATCCCTGATTACTGGTCACTAGTGAAGTAACCCTATCCCCTTCCAAAAATATGAAGGTGTTTCAGTGACCACATTCTGTGCTTTACTCACATTCCTAATCTCATTGTACTGTACACGATTTCATCCTTGATGACAGACGTTTGCATCAAATTATGTGGCCATTTCTGATACTGTGAAAATGCTTGAATGAAATGCTGGCAGCCCAACAAAGTGTATTGCTTTTCTCTGCATCAGCTGAAGTGAGAGGCTTCAATTCTTCATAGAGGTAATTACTGGCAGTGTGGTCTAATTAATTTTTTTTGTTTAAAAGTTAGATAAATTACAGGATAGATTTTATGAGAAACAAGTCTTGTTTACAGAACATCCCAAGTCATCAAATGTATGCACAAATGGATATGAACAACAACGATTGTGCAAAATACAAATGCATGTTTAAAATTGATTATAACACACAGTTTGAGACACTGAAATCGGATAATCCTTAGCAACATCGATTAAAACAAGTGCATGTAAGTTGTTCCTGCAATAACAATTTTTTTAAATCATGATTAAACGTGTAATGAGACAGTGAGATTCTTGGCTGGGGGTGCAGTTTGTTCTACAAAAGTGAGGCACCATAAGAAAAGCATTCTTTTCCATAGTGAGTTTGAAACTTTGGCAGAGAAAGATCGCGAGGATGAATATCCCTGAGACTGTGGTTGTGGATAGGAACTAAAAGCCTATCAGATAGGTAGGTTAGGGTCTCTTTGTTCACTGTTTTATAAATTAAAGATACCCAATTGAAAGTATGCCTGGATACAGGGGATAGCCAGTTTAAGTCAGACAATAAAGTACAATGATGTTTGTTCCATGTTGATTTTAGAATGAACCTTTGGAGTTGGTAGTTAATCGTATTCAGTGAAGAAAGACTTGAAATGTTGGCATGCTGATAAATCATGTCCCCATAGTCTAATATGGGAAGAACAGCTTGGGCAACAATTAATTTATGATCTGTTATTGACAGACAGTGCCTGGCCTGTCTTAAGTGATCCAGACACTGGCAAACCTTTGTGATGTTTTGTTGATATGGGGCTGAAAGGTGAGAGATGGATCAAAAGTAAGACCTAGGTACTTGAATTTGTGGCTTCTCGAGGAATGTTATTTAAAGTAATAGAAAAGGGCAGGTTTGCCTGAGCCAAGGCAGACTGAGACCCAAACAATATAATTTGGGTCTTTTCACTGCATAAAAGTAGGCGATTATTGGAGAACCAGTGGATAGTTTTGTCAAAGTCACCCTGAAGAGTTGTTGAAAGAAAAGAAAGATTCTTGTGACCATAAACAATTACTTTGTCATTGGCATAAAGTTGAACTGAGCAGTTGTCAACTATAGAGGAAAAAGGATCAATAAAGAGGTTGAAAGGAAAGGAAAGGACCAAAATAGACCTCTGTGGTGCCCCGTGTAGGTAGGAAGAAGAGGAGAAAGACAGCCATTCCAAAGAACAGGTTGAGTTCTGCCATGTAAGTAGGGAAAAAACCTGAAGGCCACATTGTCTGAAAAAGCATAAGAAAAAAGATGGGTGCAGGTCTGCCTGACCTACAGTTCCTATGATGATGTCATGATTTGGTCCCAGACATAGACTGTTATATGTAGGTATATGTAGTTAGTATATTAGTATAAGGTATAGTAGTATTTACTTATTTATATATTTATTTGCTTTTGGTAACTGGGTAAGTGCACTAGGCATAAGAATGCCTATTTTCAGGCATGACCCGGGAGGACGCAGCACATGAAAGCAGCACAGTTCAGGGGGAAACAAAACTTAGGGTATGGAGAGACAATAACTTCAACAAGCCAAGTGAAAAAAAAACATTTAAAAAAGAATGTAAATGTTACGGTATTATGCAGTTACAATACAGATTGGACAAGTAACTAACAGGAATCAAAACAGAGTGGGAAAACAGGCATTGCAAGAGAAAGCATACAAAACAATACAATACGTGCCAAACTGAGTAGTTAATAAGCAGGAGAGAGGAAGGGAGAGTAGTAGGAAGGAGAGAAAGAGAGGGTAGGTATGAGAGAGTGGACATGTAAGAGGGTATAAGAAAGGTGGAGGAAGAGGTGTCAGAGAAGTGGATTACCTAGAGAAAAATAGAGGGCAAGGAGAAAGAAATGGTCTCAAGTGGATTAAAGCAAATGCTGAGGTTAGCATCACACAGATGCTCACGGTGAAGTTTCTTAAAGCTAGCATGGGTGGTCACTCAACGGATAGTAATGGGTATGGAGTTCCAGTATTTTGGAGCCGTGAAAGAGAAAGCGCGTGCGCCCATGTTGGTTCTGCATTTGGGAATGTGAAAAAGGGCTTTATCAGTTGATCGTAGCCCATAGGAGAGAGAGGTTGTGAGTCCAGTAGAGAGGCAAGGGATAGGGGGAGGCCTGATCTGGCAACGCAGTCAGTTAGTGAGCCAAAAGACTGGAGTCGGTGGGCAGAGGAACATAGCCATTTTAAGTCAGCATAGAGCTGGCAATGGTGTTTGTAACGTGGTGATGCAGAGGCATAGTGGCAGATGCTATTATAGGTGATGTCCCATTTATGGAGGGAGGATCTTACGGCAGATAGGTAAATGACTGAGCCATATGCTAGGGCTGGAAGAAGAAAGCCTTATGCCATAGCTAGTCTGGCTGAAGGGGTAAGGGCGTAACTAGTATGATAGGCACTTTCTATCTTGGCGTTGACAGACTTACAGATAGTTGTAATGTGTAGGTCAAAGTCTAGAGATTCGTTGAGAGTAACACCTAGA
This sequence comes from Neoceratodus forsteri, assembly GCA_016271365.2. Lineage (NCBI taxonomy): Eukaryota > Metazoa > Chordata > Ceratodontiformes > Ceratodontidae > Neoceratodus > Neoceratodus forsteri. Next base: position 787,062,172 of record CM028133.1, read on the forward strand.
TATTTAAAGGATTTGGTGCTAATCAATGGGGAGCCATCTGCACATGAGATTATAAGGGCATTATGATTCGCTTTAAGTCTAGCAGATGAGTCAAAGAGCATGGAGTATGTCTTGCTAGAGTTAAGAACAGGTTTGTTCTCAGTGAGCCAGGACTGGATACTTGTGAAGTCCAAGGCAAGAGAGTGGTTTAAGTCTGTGACAGTTCTAGCACTGTGGTAGATAACTAAGTCATCAGCATAGAGCAGGGATGAGCAGTTAGGTGCAAGTAATGGGATGTCGTTGATGAAGACAGAGAAAAGCAAGGGGCGAAGTATGGAGCCCTGGGGCACTCCAACATGAATAGATGAAAGATCTCATATGGCTGAGTTGAAAAGTACAGCCTGTTTTCTATCAGACAGGTAGCTTTCGAACCAGGCCACGGTATCTGAGGAGAAACCTATGGAGTATAGTTTTGCAAGAAGAAGGGTATGGTTGGCCATGTCGAATGCCTTGGTTAAGTCAATGAAAACCGCATCTGTCAGGAGGCCCAGGTCCATGGAGATATAGATGTCATTTGTCAGTTTAAGGAGGGCGGTGGAAGTGCTATGACCTTTGCAGAAGCCATGCTGTGAGCTAGAAAGAAGGTTGTATTTCTGGAGCTATTCTGTGGATTGGGTGGCCACTAATTTTTCCAAGATTTTGCTTAGCACAGAGAGTATTGCAATGGGACAGTAGTTCTTAATTTCTTTAGGAGCACCCTTTTTAGGAATTGGGGTGACTTTAGCTGTTTTCCAGATATTAGGAACTGTACCACGGCATAGAGACAGGTTGAAGATTTTGGTTAGAGGAGAGGCTATGAATGGGGCAGCAGCTTTCAGGAGGCTAGGTTCAAGACCATCAGACCCCGAGCTGGTACTGTCAGGAATGGAGAGTAGCAGTCTTAGCCATGATTTACAGATGAACTATTATTTAGCTACGAGTTACTGTTATTTAGCCATGATTTACCTACACAATGTGTTACTGTGATTTACTGACATACTAGTAGATATATTTGTGGTCCTAGAGTGCCACCTATAGCAATAAGCCACAATTACAATGTTTAGCATGTTTAGCCATATTTACGATATATTTGTAGTCTCAGAGCACCACTTACAGCCATTAGGAACACTGCCATAATCAGCATATTTTATGACTTGTTTCATTGTTCTAACAAATAGCTATGATCAGCATAATGATCAGCATATTTATCACAATGTATGATGCAAAATGCCAAGACCTTGGTCTGAGCGGCCTACCATTTACACCAATAGAAGTATTTTGTATAATGTACTTAGTATGCACATGAGCACGTTACAAGGTAATGGGATCTTTTCTTATCTTACTATAAGAGCTTGTCATTTACCGAAGCTCGATGAGATTGAGGATTGCACCTGGTGTAAGGGGGTTCCCGACTCCCAGCAGGGTATCATATGCTGTCCTTTTTACAAGCTTTTAGGGAATAAACCTTTAGTTCGCAATATCTGTTTTCTGAGTCATGTATTGCCAGACCAACTGGTTCAGAATCTGCTAGATAATCTGACAAATGGCAACCATGGCACAGACCAGTTCAGTCTGAACTGAACAGTCAGGATAGACTGGAGTACGGTAAGTGGGAACGGATCAGAGGGATCATGCAGGGTAGATCTGTGCCCATCTGTTTGACCAATACAGCCCAAGTCACAGCCTCCCTGTGCCCAGAACAGGAGAGGGAATCACAAAGGGACTCAAACCTACACCCCCTTGTTCACTAGTGGCTACAGGCTGTGGAAACCAGTATCCTGAATCTTGTAAACTGCCTAGGCATGGAGTACAGGGTCGATCGATACACCATGGGCCCTCAACTAAGTGCAGGAATAAGAGGAACCTTGAAAATGGCCATATGTGCTGAGCTTAAATTCGATATTTTAAATTTTCTAACCTCTCATGGAAGTTGGGGGAATTTTGCGCTGAACGCGAAAACACATGGTCACCCAATACAGTACGTGTGTATGCTGTATTTGGAGACCAAACATATGGTCGAAAAGAAACAGGAACAAAAAGGAATGATAGTTGCCGCTCTGTATGCGGCACTTAAGGCAGTGGAATCGGAGGTTCTAGCTCTGAAACAGGAGCTGGGCTCGAAATCCAAAGAGATGGGCGAGCAATGGAGGGAGTTGGAAAAAGAAGTTGAACAGCTCAAAAGTGAATCTCATTATGTAATGCATTGTACTGTACAAGAGAAACAGAAAAATTGTAAGCTTATTAGAGGATTGTGAAAGGTTACAGCAGGATAAGAAACATGTATTGCAATTGAATGATTGGTTGAATGAAGTGAAAGATACGATGCGGAATGAGTGTGTTGAAATGAAGGAGGAGTTAGCGAAATGTCAGGATAGTTTGGAAAGGGAGCTCAGGGAAAAACGCGAAGTGAACACTGTGTACAGAGTTTTCCAGAATCATGTTATCCAAGGGCAATGTAGGAACAGAACAGATAATTGTAAATGTAATGCAAAGTTGAAAAGGTTACGTCAGCAATTGACAGTCTTGAAAGGTCATGTGAAAGTTATGATGTATGTACTACCCATGGATCTGGCATCATCGGAGGATGACGAGATTAATGTTGGAGACCCCATCCAAGACAGCAGTCCTTGGGACACTGGAGGGGGGGGTGGAGACCTCACCCGCCTCTGGTAGCTGTCTTGATGAAACAAGACAGGGGAGAGATCAAAGCGATGATCGAACAAATGGTCAAAAAAGCTGGAGTTGCTCAGGCTCATTCCAAGGCAGTCCAGCAGGCCATAGCCAACTTGTTGAAGGATGAGGTCACAAAACAGTGACTCTGTGAGGGTACGTGGCCACTGCCACAGCCGAAGCAGTCATCAGAACCATGGACCTGCAGCATCTGACACCCAGCAGTACCATTTTGCAGCCCACCCATGCCATCCAAAGCATTGCAGAGAAACTAGGCCGCATGTCCCCCAGCGACAATCTCAGATGCCATTTGGAAAGAGTGCTGAGCCACTGCAAAATGCTCAGCCTTCTGGCTGAGCACAGAGTACGCGTTTTGAAGCAAACTGTATACCCTACATTGTGGGCCAAGCTGTTAGAAATGGTCCACAATAACGCAGGGGCTGAATTTGACACAATCGCTGCCAGTCTTCTGGCTGCACAAAATCCCAACTTGGTAGGCCTCATGCTAGTTCAAAAAGTAAAGCAGAATGCCAAAGAAGCTCCAGCCCAGTACCATAGTAAATTGTGGCTTGCATACAGAGCATGCAAAGATTTGGCTCGTGAGGCTGCAGGGTAAAATTCAATTGAGTATAAAAGTTTGTTTTTGAATAATCTGCAGCCTACATTGTGAGAAAAAGTTGAAGTGATGATATATCTGAGAATGGATACCTTTGCTGTCATCATGGACAGAGTGGAGCGCTCATACCAGATCTATGCGCAGGACCTGGATTCAGGTTCCAGGACCAAGGTTTCCGTGGTGCAGAGTAGCACCAAATCATCTGTCCAGTACATGGTGGAGAGGAAATCAAAGGATTTCCAACAGGATGGGCCCTCTTACCAAAAGCAGGGAGAGATGTATAAAAACTGACAAGAATATGGGCAGAAGCAAAACCAGCAGTACAACAGGGGAAACAATGGACAAAAACAACAGTCCAGACCTTCATATAAAGATCATGCCAAAGAGAGCAACAAGCTATGGGAATGGAAGGCCAAGCTTCAATCCCTTACAACGGCCCTTCCAGCAAGGCCCAGAGTGACCTTCCCATCTGCACCCCCATCAGAGGAAGAGCCAGATGGGAGTGAACAGGCTAAATCCCCATACTCTGAAGCAATCCAGATGCTTTGGGCAGTTGATCCCATACCCAAACCAGAACAAGACTGATCAGACTGACGGTGTCAGGCCCCAGTCCACATCATCCTCACCCTGGTAACTGATGCTTCCAGTCATCCATGTATAGAAGCACTGGTTTGGGGCCTCTAGCTTGAACTACTTCTAGATACGGTCACTGCTGTTTTTGTACTACATCAAGAAGACCCACAGCTATCCAGCTGGTCAACAGGAAGAGCAACCTCTGCCTGTACCTTTGAAGGGACTGTAGTTACAATGTACTGGTCCAAATCCATACCAATCACTATCAGTATTTTGGAAGTCGAATATCGGTTTGACCGCTTGGTATTAAAACATCACCAAGACATCTTGGGAATTGATTTTCTCAGCACTATGGCTGTATGGCACACCTAGCCAGCAGACTATTACTCCAAATACTAGGCCAACATGACATGATTTTCATTTCTGACTTGCATGTGGTAGCAGGGCCTAATGAGAGGGAGTATGACATCATCCTCATGCTCCAACACCACAAATGTTTTCCTCAATTGAGGCTAATTTTGGTGAAGCATCAGAAAGTTTTTGCCAAAAACAAGCATGATTGTGGAAAGGTGGATACCCTCATACAAGTTATTAGTGAGGAGCCACCATGCCAAAGGCAATACCCTTTTCCAGCAGAAGCGATAGCCTCATAGAGGGCCACTATTGGCTCCATTATAAAACAAGGGGTAATCAGGCCTTGTTCATCTACAATCAGATCTCCCATCTGGTGAGTGATAAAGCCCAACAATGGTTGGAGGCTTACCATCAACTACAGAAGACTTAATCAAGTTACCCCTAGTTGTGCACTCACAGTGGCATCTGCTCCAGATGTACTATAACTCCTAAAACCCGAACACAAGTGGTTCAGTACATTGGACATTTCCAATGGTGTTTGGTCAATCTCATAGGCCCCTAAAAGCCAATACAAGTTTGCCTTTACATTTGAATGCCTCCCACATGGATTCTACAACAGCCCTTCACTATTCCACATCCACATGAGAGATGCAATATGTGGCTTCTCAACACCAGCATGCCTACATCAATATGTGAATGACTTACTCTTGTCCACAAAAGGCCTAGAGAAACATCTGGAACTGCTGGAGGAACTCTTGACACTCCTGCAGATGGCAGGCCTCAAATGCAGTCCTGCAAATGTACAATTATACCTCCCAGAAGTTTCCTTTCTGGGCCTGCACATTAGTACAGAGGGCAGAAGCCCAGCCTTGGACAAGGTTCAAGGCATTCAAGACTTGCCCCTACCCACCAGTGTGATGACTCTGAGATGTTTACTGGGAAAGGTCAACTATTCTAGGGACTTCATATGCAAATTTGCACAAAAGGCCGCACCACTTTATGAGCTCCTGAAAAAAGATATACCCTGGCAGTGGTGACCTGTACACACAACTGCAGTCACTTCTCTGAAAAAGGCTTTGGCCTCTGCTCCAGCATTGGTCAACCCTAACCCAGAACTCCCACTCCATTTGGTAACTACCTCCTCTGAGTTAGAGATGTCAGCAGTCCTGGTACAAAAGGCAAATGGTATCTTCAGGCCTATTGCCTATGCATCAAAGTCACTCTCCCTTGTGGAACAACAGTACTCTGTTTGTGAGAGGAATCTGTTGGCAACCTTTTGGGCTATCAAACACCTTGCCTACCTTATAGGGTTTAACCCTATCATACTGCATACCAGCCACACCCCTACCAACTTGCTGTTAACAAACAGGATCAAGGATGGCAATGTGTCCAACACCAGACTCACCCATTGGTCTCTTCTGCTACAGGATAGAAACATCATTGTACTTCCTGCCAAAATGCCCTCCATTTTGGCACATGGCATCCTTTATCAAGGAGATCCACATGAATGTTGCCTAGAGCCACCCACCCTGCCAGACCTAGGTCCTTTTTACCCTGCTACAGAAAACAACATAACAGACATCACTTTATGCCATGTCTTCACAGATGGATCTGCCTTATACAGTGTGGGAGAACAAGTTGCAGGATTTGGGGACCTGGTCATTTCCCCAGCAGGGAACACCTTTGAGGTGTCAAGGAACTGCACCATTCTGTCTACACAGTATGCCAAACTAGCAGCAGTTGCCTGTGGCCTGGAAGTAATCCAAGGCCAAAAGAGTGAGAATGCCATAATTTTTCTCTGACTCTGCATTTGTGTGCAATTCCCTCACAGAGTTCCTTCCTTTTTGGAAGACCCATGAGTTTGCCTCTTCAGAAGGCACCCCTGTCAAATACAGGGAACTTTTCATTTATATTGTCAGCCTTGTTGACCAACTGACATTCAAGCTGCACATACACAAAGTAAAGTCCCACTCCAAAACTGAACCCTTCCTTGATCAAAACGATTGAGCAGATAGTTTGACTAAAGATGGTACTCGGGGGAATAATGCCTCCTCCACCTGTCACTGTTCCACACCCAGTGACAGCCCAAAAGAGGACCAAAGAAGTCCCCATGGATCTTCATGCTGTACAAATGTCAGATCCAGAGATAAAGAGGAGATATATGAATACCTTTCAAAAGACACAGAAAAAGAAATGCCTGTAAATAACCCATTTAGTAGACATTCTGACAAACTTCATTGTAACATGATCAGAAACTGGTCCTCCTCCATGAAGAGAATTAAAAACTCTGAATAATTCATAAAACACTCTGATCATAATTTATCCATCAGATCCATTACACCTCAACTGATGGACACCAAGGGGTGGATAAGACATTACAAAGAATGAAAACTGCAGGGTGGTGGCCTGGTATGGCAAAAGATATCCAGCACTACATGGACAACTACATTACCTGTGCTCAGAACAACCCAATACCTGGCAAGAAAAATGCCAAATTGCTTCCTCAGAAGCAAATAGGTCCTTGGAATGCAATTCAAATTTATTTCATTGGACCCTTACCTAGTACAAGTAGCCACAAGTATGTACTTGAAATCACTGACCTCTTAAATGGCTGGAGGCCTACCCATGCAAAGCAGCCACAACAAAGGCCACAGCAAAAAATGTGGTGGAGCAGGTATTCACTAGATGGGGCCTACCTCTCAAAGTAGGCTCCAACTAAGGGACCACTTTCACAGGACATTTAATGCAGGAATGTTTGGTGTTATTAGGAGTTAGACAAAGTTTCACATAGCATACCATCCTCAGTCATCAGGACAGGTAGACAGAGCAAACAGACAAATAAAAGTAATGTTGTGTAAGTTTGTAGAAGAAAATGCTAAAACTTGGGATACTCTGTTGCCCTTACTCCAAATGGCAATTAGAGGTACCCCATCTGCAGCTACAACCTTCGAGGTGATGACTGGTAGACAAATGAGACTACTAGAACATATATGGATTGATCTGAACACCCCCACTGCAGACAGAGTGTCAGGGGACACATGTTGCACAACTGAAAGACAATCTTCTACAGATCCACCTTTTTGCTATAAGAAACCTGGGCCATGCCCAACAGTAATCCTAAATGTACTTTAATAAAAATGTGAAAGAAGGAAAATAAGTAATCAAGTAATGATACTGAAATTTTCCACCCAAGCCTACCTATTTGCAAACAATCGGACAGACCCTTTTGAGATCATCAACAAATTCAGACTTATCTATAAGGTTAGTGTACAAGACCCTAAGAAAAGGTCCATTTAAAAATGGTTTCTTGCAAATCAGCTGATTTTGTATAAAGGTGAGCACTATGACTAGTTCTCCTTTAATGCTCCTTCCCCTGGCCAGGGAAGGGAGATCTGTATGTTTACCTTTTGTTCTTTTTGTCATTTCAGAAATAAAAAGAAATCCTTTAAAAGATTATTCTGATATGTCTACTTATTCTGTCTGGCATGAGGGCAGTCATGCTAGAGCCAGACCTTCCAATGCAGGATGAGTACCAGACGAACCTTTGTTGTGTCCTCCAGGTTCTGGAACCCTGGGATCCAAATTACTTACCTTTACCCTCTCAACCGCTTTCCCCACTTCCAGGAGTAGCTATTATCCTTCCATCTACCCACATCACTGTCCAAGATGGAAAAGATACCCATCTTGATGCCATGGTGGTGTCACTAGAACAATCAAATTTACAAATTGAATGGAAAGATATTGACTCTACTGGAAAACAAATCCCAGTAGCCCGCCTTACCAAAGGAACTTTTCAAGGCTGGCCTAATACTCACATTTCTCCTAATGGAACTTTTAGCATACACCAAGTTACCCAACAAAACTCTGGACTTCACAACCTCACAGCTACAATGAACCCTGACTTGTGTGCATGTTTCCACAACACCATCATATGCAAACATTGTTCTACTCACAGTACTGCATCAAACACCCTTCTTCTTTCCATTATTTCACAGGTTTCAACAGATGATCCTCTACAATGCCCAAGATTGGAGCCAGGGCCACCCAGCGGTCTGACTGCTACTTCTCTCCCTGGGACTTTAATTAATAATGTACAATTTATGCATGTGTCTGTTATCTTAAACCTTACCCACTGGAACATGGCTGAGTTTGGTCATTGTTCCAGTCCTAATGTTTCTAAATTTCATACTATTATGATGTTAGATACAGTATAAAGGTAGCATATCAAGCACTTGCACAAGACCCTGTAGCTACGGGCACCACCCAACTGAACACTGAGGAGTGTGCAGGCCTAAACAACAAAATAGAAGTTTAGGTATGTCTGGTGCAGCAGGTGTACTAGGATCTGATACAGGTATATTTGACTCTGGAATGTCAATCCGGAACCAAGCTGACTTGGCAAAAATTAAGAGGCATGCAAAATATGTCAATACAAAAATTGAGCTGGATGTGATATAACCCATGCTGCATGGTATTGCTGGTACTTCACAAGAAGAAAGATTTACAACATACAGAATGCATGATACTGCACACATGTTTAATCAAACCAGACACAAACTTATTCTGTCGATACACTTAAATGATAAAGAAGCTAGACAGCAACATATAGGCAGGACAATTCTTTGTTCTGTTTATGATAATTTTGCAATAACCACAGTAACAAATCTCTTCCATGATTTGGAATATGGGAGGAACCCAGATCTCATTAATGATAGATGTATGGCAAAATGGTATTGTCCCTTCTGTAAAACATTATCATGTACTACCAAGTGCATGGATAAGACCGTGTCCTCTTCTTTGGCCACTGCATGAAACTTGGGCTATGTGACTCCTCATCCAAATCAAGAGCCCTGCTACTCCATGGGCCACTATGCTATCAGAGACACTATGTATGTTACAGTCACAGTTTCCCCTTCCCTTATTCAAGAAAGACTCTTCAGTTTTTGACAAACTTTCTACAATCAACTCAGTGGGACATCTAGAAGAAGACATCTTTCGAGAATGAATTAATTTGCTTCCTTTGTTGGTGTTTCATCCTTGCCTGGATGCCTAGGATACCCCACATACTGACTGTTGTGCACAATATGGATACCATTATTTGTGCTAAAGTGATATGTTTGACTTTAACCATGCTAGTTTGTGGTTATTTGCCTGAATTTATGGACTGGTCTTAATAGGCTTAATAATGACCAAAATGTAAATGACACTGCAAAAAAAAACACTATTAACGTACAGACTCTTCAATCTAGAAAAACTTCAACTTTGCCTCAACAACAGATGGACGTCTTACCAGCCAACTGATGAACGCCCCAGTGACCTGCCCAATCCAGCTTTCCAAGTGGTGACTTCCTGAAGTTCGTGTGACCTACAATTCTGAAGGCCAATACTATGTTGTAACCAACTACAAGACCTTTTTCTATGGAACCTTTGTGTGTGATGTCATGAGTCCCAACTTCCCTTTTGTACCTAATGAGTGCACTATCATTGATCATATAGTTATCACCCCTGTTCCCACCCCGAAACAAGATTACATAGATAGTGACCCAGACTATCAAAATGATATGAAGCAGTATTTACCTCAATTTAATGTACACATTACTTGACCCACACTACACCTTAGAAAAGTATTACAATGGAAAGATAGGCATCTTATTCATATAAGCAATTATGTTAATCAAGCAAAACAATCACTTAGTGCACTGTTTCATGATGGAGACCTAAGCACAACATTGTCAAACACCTGGTTGGAGCTTACATTCAAATCTTTTGTGATTAGTCAAATTATCTTAATTATCATTTGGATTTCTACCATGTTTTATGTAAAACTCTAAAATTTCATAACAATCAACCAATTTTTGTATGCTACCCATTCTGCCAGTCTGTAGCCTACTCATTTACCCTGTTTGTGTTGCCTCCTTATTCAGGCAACAAGGGTTTGTATATGTAGACCTGCCTGACCTATAGTTCCTGTGATGATGTCATGATTTGGTCCCGATGTAGACTATTATGCAAGCAATAACACACACCGAGGTGTGGGTTATTGCCTGAAAAGAGCATGCCAAGGGGTGTACTAAGGCACGAGGTGCTTGCCCCGAGAGCCTTATGCACCTGGGCATGCTCTTATCGTGTGATAACCCACACCTTGGAGTGTGTTATTGTACTTATAAAATGGGTCCCTCATGAAAAAATTAAAAAAAAAATAAGTGTCAAAATAGAAATAAGATAAGGGGGAAAAGAGTTTTTAGTTACAACACTAAAAATATTTCCTGTGTTTATGCACTGTCTAAAAGTACAATACAGTGCATTTCTCTTTGTGACCACTAGAGCCCTCTACCAACATAGTGCTCAGGTTATCACAGTTAGTCAGTGACACACAAAGGCACGCTTGTGGTCAAGTTTGCTGCCCTAGTCACGTACAGACACTGTGAACTGTTTCAGATCCCCCCCCCCCGTTGCCCAGCCACATACATGCTGAGCTTCTAAATGTGTTGTTGTTTTTTAAACTGTGAAGGATAGTTTGTTAGGGAACGAGCATGTCCCTGTTCAGCCACCGTAGTGAGGACCATTTTTCATTGGAGCTCCGTGTTTTTTCTTTTTTATAGCATGTTTGAGAGGGACTGGAAGATTTGTTCTGGCCTGAAGTGACCAAGTGTTTTAGGAATGCCTTTTTTTTTTATGATGATCCATGGGTGCCAGTGGCAGGGGTGCCATGTTGCAGTAATCGCCAAGGATGGGAGAAAGCTGCTGCACAGAAGAGAGATCAGCGGCACTGCTTCCGATAAGCTTGTCTGCACTGAAGCTGTTTTGTGCAGCAGAGGTTGGTGTTTTTCTCATAAATGTTGTATTTTACTTGGTGACCAGGCAGATATAGTCATTTTGGGCAACAATTTCAGTGTTTGTGACAGGGTGGGCGGAGGGCAAATGGAATGGCACTAGAGCACTACAGCAGAACATGTTTTTTTAAAGTGGCATGCTTGGATCTCTGGTTGCACTGTGTCTTGCTTGGCATAACAAGTACCAGCTGCCATGTATATCAGCTGATAAGTGCACAGCTACTGGTACCTGTTAGCCAAGTCAGGAAGCAGGTTCTCTCTTACCCATTTTATAAATGTCATTAGTATATTAGTATTAGGTATAGTAGTATTTACTTATCTTAGCCAAGATTTACAGACAAACTATTATTCAGCTGTGAGTTACTGTTATTTAACCATAATTTACTTACACACTGTGTTACTGTGATCTACTGACATACTATTAGATATATTTGTGTTCCTAGAGTGTCACCTACAGCAATAAGATATAATTACAATGTTTAGCATGCTTAGCCATATTTACTATATATTTATAGCCTTATAGCGCCATCTACAGCCATTAGGCACACTGCCATAATCAGCATATTTTATGACTTGTTTCATTGTTCTAACAAATAGATATGATCAGCATAATATGTATCTCAATGTATAATGTAAAATGCCAAGGTCTTAGTTTGAGCGGCCCACCATTTGCACCAATAGAAATGTTTTGTGTAATGTACTTAGTATGCACATAAACCTGTTACAAGGCAATAGGACCTTTTCTTATCTTACTATAAGAGCATGTTGTTTACCAAAGCTCGATGAGCTCGATGATTGCACCTGGTGCATAGGGTTTCTGACTCCCAGTAGGTATTGCATGATAACCTTTTTATAAGCTTTTAGAGAATAAACCTTTAGTTCGCACCACCTGTTTTCTGAGTTGTGTATTGCCAGACCAACTGGTTCAGAATCTACTAGATAACAATCTAACATGTGTCAGAAGCAATTGGTGATTAATAACATCAAAAGCTTTGGACAGGTCTATAAAACAGTCCTAACAAAGTACCCCGTGTCCAGAGCTCTAGATGCAGAATCATGGGTGGATTGTTTGGGTCTGAAACCAGACTGAGAGTTGAAGAGAACCCAATGGGTAACCACATAGTCTAAAATCTGATTGAGAACAATTTTTTCCATGAGTTTAGAAATGACAGGGAACAAAGAGATTAGGTGGTAATTCTCTACTAAAGTTTTATCTCAACATTTGTGCAGGGGAATTACTACAGAGTGCTTCCACACAGAAGGAAAGGTTTGGGTAGTGAGGGATAAATTAAATAAGTGAGTTAAAGGAGGGGCTAATATATCAACATAGAATTTAAGCAATGAATTGTCTAAATTGTCATTCTCTCTTTATGAAGACTCTAGATTAAACACATCTTCAGAATTAATGTGCCTGAAAAAAAAAATGGGGTCTGGAAGGGGGAGGTTTTATTGATGAATCAGAAGACACGCTGGCAGTTGATAAGCCAGCTATTTTCAAAAGTAAGCTAGGGGCTTCCAAGAAGAATGTATTAGTGGGAGATCCAGGTTCAAATCCCACCAGAGGCGATTTCATCCTCGGATCACACCTACAAATGCAGCACTGTCAATTAGAGTGCCAGCAGAATGTCGTCTGCCAGCACAGCACTGCAACAGCATCTCACAGGGGACCAGGCGTGCCTGCTGAAGTCAGCACCGGTGAGCAGTGCACAACACCACATCCCACCAATCCACCCGCTGAATGCCAACAGGGCTACCTGAGGCGCAGCAATGATGTACGGCACCACATACAACAGTGCACCAGGTGAAATGACACAGTGGACACAATGCACTCTGAAACAGGGTGCCAGAGAAAAGCTGACATGGCACACACAATGTGCAACAGGCCCAGTGCATGTACAAAAGGCAACAAACACCGATGGCTGCCAACAGTGGGCCCCCCCACATGCAGAGCCCATGAGGACAGCAGACAGGTGTTCTTCTTGCTACTGTGCCCATCCTGAGCTGTTGTGGTATATGCCTTTGTCTGTCCTTCACTGTGTGGTGTGTGTCTTGGGTGCATTTTCCATCTGCGTTGCTGCGGACATCCCTATTGGGATCACAATGTTTTTTGACAGTTTATGGTCACCATGGTGGTGGTCTTTGCCATGTGCACACCTGCATTGTGCGCGCCTCTCTGCCCTGGTGCTCTGTTTGTTGGCAGTGCATTTTTTCCGTGGCCCGCACAGCACACTGTTTCAATGATGCTCTAATTGCAGGGATGCATATTGTATTTTCACCATGATGCTGGTGCCCTGAATGCCCAGAATCACCAGAGGCACTTACTCGCTGTGACACAAGAGAGTAAATTTATAGAAGGACTTGAATCTGATAAGAGAATAGGCAGCTGGAAAGTGATGTTGAACATGGACAAGTCTAAGGATATCTAAGATGCACATCCTTAAAAGCTAAGATTATTACACTTAATCGGGATAATCAGATTGTAGATATTGTAGACAGAACTATGAAACAATCCATGTCTTGTATAGGAGTTACAATGAAGACGAACAAGATTTTGGACTGCATCAGGATAGGCAAGGGAATAGAAGGTTTGGCTTAGACTGTATTTTGAAAACAATGCAAAAGAAAGTGTCAGCAAAAGCTATGCCAGTGTGTCTCAGTTGGTACCACACCCACCTCTAGGCCAGAAGATTGTGGGTTCTGTCCCACACCAAGACTGAGCTTATAACACCAATGCTGGCACTCAGGTACAGAAGTAGGGGGGTGCTGTACTGTTGCAATGTGCTGTCCTTCATATGAGATGTTAAACCAGGGTCCCTTCTATCCATCTTTGGGGCCATTCTGGTGGGTGTCCAGGTGGAAGCAAAATAACCCAAGCCACTTTTTATAAGAGTAGAGGTGTTTTTATTGAGTACATCAAAACTTGTACAAAGGATCAAATGAAAACAACCTGTTAATACATTAATGCAACATTAAAGAAACGAAACATAGAAATACATAAACGAGTATCTCCAAATAATCTGAGTTGAGTCCATAAATGGGTTAAAGTTCAAGGTGGGTGATACCACCAGTTTTCACAGTTTTTCCATAGAAGAACCATTTTCTCCTCAGTAAAAAGAGTCTGATCATGATTAAGTCCTGTAATTGCTTTTTTTATTAAATGTATAACTTCCATTTGAGTCAATAATGTTTGTTGGAATACCTATTTACATCTTGACAACCAGATAAAATATTTTAAAACCCCAGTAATAACTCTTAATGTACTGGGATGGTATCTTAACCATGGTCCATTATAGACTCCTAAGAGTAGTGTGTCATAATCAGTTGTTGCATATTCAGGACTAACTTGTGTACGTGCTAACATCCTCCATAAATCTGTAACATACGGACATTCAAAGAAAAGATGTAATTGTGTTTCCAGGACTCCATTAGAAGTATCTTTGGGGAAGAACCTTTCACTTACTTGTTTATGTTTGTGTGTGTTTCTGACACCTATTCTGCCACAACAAGATAGCCAAGTTGTTTCCCACATGTGTTCTGGTAACCTGGGTTTCATTAGTAGTTTAAGAGTTAATTCCGAGGTGTCATGAGTACCTAATGGAAATATTAGAAGTTCCCAGACATTTTCTTCCAAAAAATTCTGATAAAAATCTTTCTTTGAGAGCAAGGTAACTTCTTCTATAGTAATAGTCCACTGTTTGATCTTTTTGAAAATAATTATCATATGCAAAGGGGTTAATTCTTTTTTCCAAATTGTTTGAAAATGCTTTTTTCCTTTGTCCCATAAAGGAATTAACGTGTGTAAATCTGTATAAAGCCATGTATGCCAATTCTTGGTATGAGGCCCCAGGATGGGTTTGATATTATAAAAAATTAAATTTGTTATAAAAAAGAACACAGGGTTGACCATACCTAGTCTGCCTTTCTCACAAAGTAGATAAGTAAAATTTATTTTTATGGGGTTAAACCTACTCCTCCAGAAGGCTTGGAAAAAATGGTATATTGTCTAGTTTCTTGTTTCCATGGTAATGGAAAAACTGCACTGATGTATAAGAATATAGGTAACAATAAAGTCTTAGTCAAGATTACCCATTGTTTCTTAGAAATATGCATGGTTTTCCATTTTGCTGTAAGAGCAAAGCCCTCATTAATTTTATTATCCCAGTTGTTTGTTGCTACCTTGGGTACCCCAAAAGTGAAGCCTAGGAGTAAGTTTAAGGCCCCCAGTTACTATGGGGATGCTGACCACAGTGTCATATTGGTGTGTGCAAGTACCCAACTGCAAAGTTCTACTTTTTTTAATGTTAATTTTGGCGTTAGATACAGCTGAGAAATCTTGGAGGATTTGCTGAGTTTTAATTTCTGACTGCAAGTTAGCCAATAATAAACAAATATCATCAGCATATGCCAATACTTTAATAGGGGAATTTTTCTCTATAATGGAAATCCCTTTAATGTCCAGGTTTGTATTAATTTTTTTTAATAGTATGTCTATTCCAAATATATACAGTATAGGACTTAGGGGCACCCTTGCCGGACCCCTTGCATCTGTCTTATCGTCTTGTCTTGGAAACCATTTATCATTACTCTAAATGAAGTATTTTGATACATCAGTTGGATCCAAGAGACACATTGCTTGGGTATACCATGATGTCTTAACGCTTGGTATAAAAAGTAATGCGCTATGCAGTCAAAAGCTTTCTCTTGGTCTACAGAAAGCAGAAAACCTGAAATTCTGTTATTCATATATTTATGTACAATTTCTCTAATTTGAATAAGGTTGTCTGTAATATTCCTATTAGGAATAGAGCAGGTTTGAGCACTAGAAATAATTCTAGGTGTGATGTTATTGAGATGTTTAGTTAGGATTTTGGTCAAATTTTTCTGGTCTGAGTTTAACAGAGAAATTGGTCTGCAGTTATTTAAATCCAATGCCTCTCCTTTTTTGTATAATAAAATCATGCTAGCTTGAAGCCATTCACTAGTAATGTGTTTGGCTTCTAAAATTTCATTAAACAATTCAGTTAGCATTATTCTAACAATTTCTGGAATTTTTTTGAAGAATTCTGAACTTATACCATCAGGCCCTGGACTTTATGTAATGGGAGAGTTTGAATAGCTTCATCAACTTCTAGCAAGGTTGTGGGTTGTGTCAGAAGAGTAATTTCTGAATCTGATAAGGTTGTAGGTGATAAATCCTTGAAAAATTGTTCTTGTTTACTGGTAGTTGCGTCTGGTGTAAAAAAAAATTCATATTGTGTTCAACTATGCTGTAATAATATTCCCTGATTGTTTTTTATACCTTCAATGATTTTTATTTTGTTTTTCTCCTGATTGTATTTAAAAATATCAATAGATCCCTTCTTTAACCGAGTTCCAAGTCTTTGTTCATTTGCCAAAGTTTTGGCCCTATCGTATAGATATTGTTTAACCTCAGACTTGATACAGTCAATCTGTTTTTTATAAGACTGTTTTGTAGTTGTCTGTAAAGAAATAAGTTTAAAAAGCTGAGTTCTGAGTTGTAGATATTGTAAATAATCAGCCCTGCTGTTTTTCTGTCCTTTATGATAAAAAAAGGTTTTCAGTTCTTGTTTAGTGTCCAGCCACCATTCCAGCATGGTGTCAAAATAAACAGCAAATGAAAGTCTGTCTTGTAATAATGCCAAGCATTCTTGATATAAGGTATTACTAGTAGTGGTGGGTGAGGTGGGCTCAATTTGCTCTGTGAAGTGATTCGTGGAGTGAAGACGAATTTGCAAAGTACTCTGCAATGCAAAGCGGAGTACTTTGCATTATAATGAATAACACAAATTCCATTGAAATCAATGACTTCATGTTACTTTGCCTTCCCAGACCACTACTCCACCAATTTTAAAGGTGAAGTGCATTGAAAACAATGTACTTCACCTCTCTTCATCTTGCTTTTAAGCTCCAAAGGCAAATTTGCAGTGATTCATGGATTTCAGGTCACATGGACTCTATATTGTTCTGCGCAGCCTCAGTTCAGGGTAGTGTGTGTAGGAAGCTGTAGGATACAGTCTGCTCTGAGAGCTCTCTGTGATTCAAACCTTCTAAAAGCTGTTAAAAAGCCTTTTTGAGTAATTGTTTTTGCTCAAACTTTAGTTCATCAATGTAGGAAACCCCCCCATGCTCATATCATCCAGCATTTATTGTTTGTGTGTGGATTTTGAATGCTAATGTACAACATTGAGTCTGTGTAGTAAGAGACAGTGAAAGTGTGCTTTGGGGGAGGGGCGTATCTGTGGTGTAGGTAGATTTAAGTTGGAGAAATAGGGAGTTCTTTGTTTTTTGGTTATATTTTTGTTATATAACTAACTGTGTTAATGTACACACAGTAATATTGTCAATAATTGCTGGAATATTTTGCTGATTGTGTGTTGTGTGGATCTGGTGCAGCAGTTCATCATTTCAGGTTGTTTAAAAAAAGTTGGATATTACTGAAGTTTTCAATTTGCTACGCATTACTTGTAGACAAATTGTATGTGAGTATGAGTGTGTGTGCGGTGTGTGACATCAAATAATACACCTTTTATTGTGCCACAGTGTAATTGCAGGTGCAGCAGTGTGAACCTGTTATCCACTGCAGCTGCGTGATTTTGTACTGCCTTTGTGGTATCTTTTCTTTGTTTGCTGCTTGCACTGCCATAAAAATCTGCAGTCAGTGCTCCCCCCACACGGTAAAAGGAATTCTTTTCCAGATTGGATTGTTTGTGACTTCAGCATCATCACTGCTTAGTTAAGGTGTTTTTGAACTTGTGACTTTGCATCTGTATCTGTTGCTGAAGCCACAGTTGTTTTTTTGGCTTCACATCCAGTGCTCCCCCTACCCAGAATGAACGTTCCAAAATCTGAATTTGTTTAGAATATTGTTGTTGATCCCCCAAAATGCCCTCAAAGAGACGTGCAAGCAAAGCTGTTTCTCACCATGGCACTGCTGCCAGTGGTAAGACTGACTGTGGGCGTGGTAGTACGCAGACGCAGAAGTGCATTGCTGATGTGAGGAAAGGTATTTCTCCTGCAATATTTTTTACAGCCCAATCAGTAGCTTCACTTATAGTTGGAGGAGATGATGTTGTCCTAGCCGATGATTTTAGTGCAGTTGCTGGTGGTGGTATTAGTATTGCTGCCTCAAGTTACACTTCTGACCAGTTTACCGTGTCCAAAAATATAGTGGAGTGTGAAGCAGTGTGAGTGAGTGGCAGTGTAGATGATATCATACTTCCCAGTAACATCCCAGTAACTGAACATGAGGATTCTGATCATCATGTCAACGATAGCATACAATGTGACATTTCTTCCACTGGGGTCCAGGTCATACATTTGCCATGCAGTGATTCACAGTGTGGTGAAAAAATATCAGGTGATGGTGGTGTTGATGATGATGAATCTGATGATGATGATGTTGCTGTGGTTGCAACATGCAGTCCGCATGCCAGCATCCAAGCAGAAGATGTGGATGTGGGTGATGTTGATGAATATGATGATGATGTGAGTGACCCCAGTTGGGAACCGGAGAAAAAGAAATTCAAGGTGGCTGTGTCTGGGTCTGTTTGCATTAATCCTCCCCCCATAAAAAGTTGTAATTTACCAGTTTCAGTTGATGGTGATGATGATGATGATGCTCCACTAATAATGATATGTAGTCATGGTGGTCAGTTGCAGTCAAAGTGTGTCCTGCTGGAAAAATCATGTAGCACCCCCCCACACACACACACACACACTTTATGGCTTAAAAAAACAGAGTCCAATAAGCAGCATCAGGAACATGTTAAAACTAGAGCATCACAATCCCTTGTTTGGGATTTTTTGGTACAAGATGCAAATGATGAGTCAGTTGCAATCTGCCAGGTTTGCCAGGGGTGTGTGTGTGAGTTGAGGTAAAAAGGGGAGCCATCTGAGCACAGGAGAACAGCATACACATCTTAAGAACAGGCACATGGCACTGTGGACCTAGCACAAGATGGCAGATAATACCACAGTGGGGTGTTCACCTTCATCATCAACCATAACGAGCATGTTATCCCCTTCCACATTAAATGTGTGCAGTAGTGATGAAATAAGAGCAGAGGATCACTACAGGCATGATGAGGTGGAGGAGCATAATGATTTTGAAATGTTGCCCATTGCTAGTGAGAGCAGCAGTTTTGGCAGTGGTGGTGAATGCGTATGTCTAGTGCAAGTTGTACATCAACCCCAGTTGGTAAATCTGGCAAAATAACTGCATTTATGGGTTTTTCATCATCACCTGTGCAACCGTCTTCATCAAACGTCCACACTCCACCCCCTGCCATTCGCAGAGCAGAACCATTTGCCATCACACCCCATGTAAAACATTTAAGTCAGCCCATGTTACAGAGTGTTTTTGCGCATAAGCTGAAATACCCACCCAATCATACAGTGTCATGTGAACTTAATGCTGCTGTAGCTGAAATGATGGCAATTTATCTTTTGCCCTTTTCCTTTGTGAAGAATTCTGGGTTCTGGTGGTTTGCTGCACATGCCTGTCCAAAATGGAAAGTCCCATCCAGGACAAACTTTTCGACCAGTGCTATCCCTGAGTTGAACCATACTGTGTCTGACTCTGTAAGACATGCCCTTCAACATTCCTCCTCTCCATTCATCCATTTAAGTATGGATATGTGGACAAGTGGCAAAACAGTGGGGTGTTCATATTTGTGCATAACTGCACACTGGGCACAGGTGCCGGGTGTTGTTTGTGCTGTTAGTAGTGTGAATAATCAGTGCAGTAAGGTGGGGTGTTGTGGTAGCAATCTTCCAGGAATTCGACAGCAAGCAACGATTGCTATGCACAATGTGACCTGTTCACACACTGGCAAAAACATGTTGGACTTCATACTGACGGAAATTGACAAATGGCTGAAGCCCCTGTCCCTGAGAGCTGGGTTCATAGCAAGTGACAATGGGTCAAATGTGGTGAAATGCATCACAAATAGTGGCTTTGTTCATATTCCATGCATGGCCCACTGTTTAAATCTTGTGGTGCAGAAGTTTCTGCAGCACCGTGATGTAAAGGAAATGTTGGCAGTTGCACGCCGTATCTGTTCTCACTTTTCACAATCTGCAAAGGCCCATGACCAACTTCTGCAGTTGCAGATCTGAAAGGGCCTCCATCAGCAGTGCTTGAAGCTGGAAGTTGTGACCCAGTGGAACTCCACCTTATACATGGCAGAGAGGTTGTATGAACAATACAAAGCCATCTCAGAATATCTTGTCGTGCACACTAGCCGTGACCGTTCCGGGGCCTCCATGTCTATGATGACTGAACAATGGCACCTCATGGACTCTGTAATAACAATTTAGTGGCCTTTTGAATATGCCACACCAGCAATGAGTGGCGAGTCTGCCTCCATTAGCCAATCAATTCCACTGCTGCAGGTGCTGAGGCAGACATTAGTGAATGTACAGCATAGCCTTGATGTTGCTGGAGACAGTGCTAGCAGTATGTTTCTGAAACACATGCTGACAGTATTCGACCAGAATCATCACATCTTGAGCATTCAGCATAGGACAACTTTGCAATAGCAACACTGCTGGACCCATGATACAAACATGGAATTGCCTCAGCACTGGAGGGAGGGCCTGAACAGGTAAAAAATGTCAGTGGGCAACTTTTGCGCTTGGTTCATGGGGCACAGAAGTCATGTGCTAAGGTCAGCAAACCTCAACAGCATAACCAGGCTGAAGGTGAGCCTGGAGGAATATCAAGCATATCCTGTAAGGGGAAGGGGACTGCAGTTCCAGGTGGTCTGTCATCCAAAGCGGTTGGCGTCAGTCCACTTTGGGAGGCTTTGTCCCAATTGGGGATTTGTGACATAAATGATTCCAGACAACAGGATGATGCATCAACCACTGGACTTAGTGCAGCACCGAGAATGGTTGAGTTATATTTGTATGAAAACAGGCATCTGTCAATAACTGATGATCCTCTTTTATACTGGAGTGGAAAGGTCAGTGAATGGCCAAAGCTGACTGCAGTAGCACTGAAGTACCTGACATGCCCACCCTCTAGTGTAAGTGTTGAGAGGGTATACAGCTCAGCAAGTGCAATAGTTCAGGATCATCATACAAACCCCTCTCCTCAAAATGTCAGTTTGCTAACATTCATAAAAATGAATGAGAGGCACATACCAGCTCAGACTGCAACCTCAGTATTCGTACCCCGGCCTAGTCATGGTTTTGGTGATGTAGAAATGGACCATCCTGGTGGCACTGGCAGTGGCAGCATGAAACGGCCTTCCACTGACGTAGATGATGACACAATGGAGAAAGAATTTCCCAGTGGTCAGACTTCAGACATAGATGACTTTGAGGGCAGCTTTCTTTATGAGGATGATGATGATGTTAATGTTGACAGGTTTTAACTTAAGTTGTTAAAAGGCTGTCACATTTGTTATATGATACATGTTTTCTTTTTCATAAGGTTAAATGAGTGTCCCACTTAGAGTGACTCATATTCCATATGTCACATCACGTTTGTAACAGAGTACAATATATTCTGACCCCTTACCACCACCATAAGACTGCTGTTAGCCACTGCTACCACAGGGAATGACTTTGTGTGCCCCCCTGGACCACCACTATAAGACCGCTGTTAGCCACTTCCACCACAGGGAATGACTTTGTGTGCCCCTCCGGACCACCACCATAAGACCGCTGTTAGCCACTGCCACCACAGGGAATGACTTTCTGTGCCCCCCTGGACCACCACCATAAGACCGCTGTTAACCACTGCCACCACAGGAAATGACTTTGTGTGCCCCCTGAATTACCACCATAAGACTGCTGTTCATCACTGCCACCACAGGGAATGACTTTGTGTGCCCCCCTGGACTACCACCGTATAGACTGCTGTTAGCCACTGCCACCACAGGGAATGACTTTGTGTGCCCCCCTGAATTACCACCATAAGACCGCTGTCCGTCACTGCCACCACAGGGAATGAATTTATGTGCCCCCCTGGACCACCACTATAAGACAGCTATTAACCACTGCCACCACAGGGAATGACTTTCTGTGCCCCCCAGACCACCACCAGAAGACCGCTGTTAGCCACTGTCACCACCACCACATGCAGAAAGATGTCAAAGGGAATGTCATCATGTGCCGTAGCTATGACCACTAGCACCCACCACCAGTGTCATTTTGACAATGTTTTTCCATTACATTGACCATGCCAAGGCAGAGGGAGTTGAACAGGAGAACACATCTATCAGCCACAGGCACAAGGCTTCTTACTATTAAAACTATAACTTGAGTATTTGTACTAATGTTTTTTATTCTATTCAACTTCCTTTAGCTGTCTGTTTTGTTTTCTGTTGCTTTTCTGAGCTGCAATGGTCAAACACATACAATAAACTTATTTTGTTTTTTTCCAGGTTAACAACAAACCACTCTCCTTCCCTGAAAGTCGGTATCAATGGTACAACAGCAATACTGTCCACAGGAACCTATGGAATATCCATTTCCAATCCATACTGGTAAGTATATATATATTTTATTTCATCTATTCCTTTTTTTTTTCATAAGACTGCAACAAATCCGACTGAGGATTCATAAAAGAGGTGACATGTGTACATTACAAAAAACATTTCTGCCACATATCATGCACTGTATTCCAAATTTGCAGCTGTGCAGCCATGACAGTGTTAAAAAAGTTGGACCCAGGTTGTGTTACTTGACAAGATGTGGTTTTGAAATATAACTTGAGTTGAGATGCAGGGACACTGACACAGTGTATTTGTTACACAGCCTGGTACTAAATTAAGTTGTGATCTGCTGATTGCAGTGGGACAGCTTGCTATCTGTGTTAATCCATCCAGATACTCGTGGAACAGCCACGGCTTAAACATAATGTGTTACTGTTGCAATCAAGTTGTAATAAGTCCTTCATTTCTTTTTTTAGGAAACTTCCAGATGCTTTGTTGTGTCATAGTTGCCTTATCCAAAGAAGTTCTTCAACATCAGTCCCCCCCCCATGGGGTTGGGGCAGACATGCAACACGCAGAAGTAATTTCAATCAATGACCATGACCATCATTACCAACCAGACTCGAGAAGGATGCAGATGAAATCTATGAAGAAGTAACTAAATAAGAAAACATTAATGAGACCTACCTGCAAATATGCTTCCTCCCACAAAAAAAAATACTTATTACCTTCATTGGCTTGAGAGTATTTCATTTCCTATTTCAATGCAAAAATTTCTCATCAGGCACTGGAATGTGCACACCAACAGTGTCTGTGACCTGTGATACAAAACAATACAATGAGTACATGTCTATATATGTCAACCCCCACTTAGAAAATACAGCAATATATTTCTATATATATCAACTCACCAAGGCTACTATTAGTGTACACACAAAGGGCACCCTTCCATCCAGTTGAGGTGATTGCATCACATTTGCAGGAATCACAGCACCCTTTGGACCAGCAACAGTTCTGTCACGGTCATCATGTTAATCAAAACGTGCCCACATTTCACCACAAACTGACCATTATAACATAAAGAAACATTTGGAAAGCTGCCAGCCATTCACTATAATGAAATGTGTCCCTGCACTCTCCCTGGCATCATGTCATAATGTTGCTGAGCTTGGGGGAAGAACTTGGGCAGCTCTTCAGAAGGGGAGGTCCTCTGGGACCTGGTTTACTGAAATTATGAGTGTTTTTGCTAGAAAAGTATTGCACTATGTGAGGACATATGGAGCAAGAAAGATTCCCCTAGAGGTAAGGCGCCCATATATCAGGTGCAATACTGTAACTTGGTGAATCTCTTTAATGTCTATTTCAAAAAATAAATATTTCTGGAGCCTCAGTAAAGTTTACTTTGTGTCGGGACTCATGATTTTAAGGGGGTTTCACAAAAAGCATGACTGAGCAGTGCAAGTATGTTGTGCTAAACTGCATGTGTGCCATCAGTGTTCTGTCCTGTGTATGCAGACATTGTCCAGTATTGTGCAAACACA
Organism: Neoceratodus forsteri; assembly: GCA_016271365.2. Classification (NCBI taxonomy): domain Eukaryota; kingdom Metazoa; phylum Chordata; order Ceratodontiformes; family Ceratodontidae; genus Neoceratodus; species Neoceratodus forsteri. Next base: position 787,086,242 of record CM028133.1, read on the forward strand.
TATATGGTGTGACTTGTTGCAGTATCTCAAGAATAAAGATAAGAAAGAATATTTGACGTATATTTTATTTGTACCATCAGCACCAGCAGAGTAAATGATATGATATTTTTTCAGAGGTATTGGGTCACTGTGCACCTCAGTCACTCACAGTGCACACATGACTTTACAGAGATCATAGCACAAAAAACACATGCTCCCCTAAAAGTCATGTGTGCAGTACATGACTAAGGTGCACTCTGGCCAGACACCTCTGAAAAAGTATTGTATCACTTAGTCCGTTGATGATGATGATGGTGACAATAAAATATACATTATTCTACTCACTATTTTTCACACCATAAACACTGAAACAAGTCAGCAATATATATTTGCAAGAAGCTGCACAATGTCTGATGTCACACACACACACACACACACACACACACACACACACACACACACGAAACAACACTGACTGCACACATACAATTTAGCACATCATACTTGCACTGCTCTTACCAGCTTTTCCTCAACCATTCCACAACAGAAAGTAAACATTACTGAGGCACTGGATTATAGTAACAGGGCAATAAGGAGCATGTATGACTGTATGTATATGTATATATTTAAAGGGAAGCAGGCAGCAACAGGAGCTCCTGCCCCCTGCAAGGCTTACCCTCCAGTTAAGCCTTTTAGGTATGTTGCGGCGTCTTTCTTGCTCAGCAACATACTTTTTTTTAATAAAGAAAAGTCAGCGACCCTGAAGGATGGCGGACGCTATGGGGGCTCCATTATGTGTAAAGGAAAGGTGCTGCAGAGACACACCATGTGCTTCAATACTTTTGTTTTGAAGCGCATGGTGCATCGCCATTGCACCTTTACACATAATGGAGCCCTCATAGCGTCTTCCATACTTCCGGGTCGCTGACTTTTCTTTATTAAAATAAAGTATGTTGCAGCGTGAGAAAAATGCAGCAACATACTTAAAAAGCTTAACCAGAGGGTAAGCCTTGCAGTGGGTGGGACCTCCTGTTGCTGACTGCTTCCTTTAAACTAATACTATGTAGCCTTTCCTCTGCCTGTTATTAAACATAAACAAAACACAAAACACTACAGTGGGGGGGGGAGTGTGCAGAAAAAAAAAGCTAATTGGGGATCTCATGATGTTCCAGCAACAGATGGAGCATTGACACTATCTCTAGCTAGTGTTGCTCGATCTGCTCTACCTGCTGCTGGATAGCACCCACCCTCTCATTACTTTCCTCCACTGCAGCCCACAAAAGTGCTATGTCTTCCTGTATTGCAGGCATTGTGGCAGGGTCCACTGGTGCAGGGGGAAAACCAGGTAGTGGTGGTGGTGAGGGTGGTGCTGGTGGCAGTGGCAGAGCAGCTGCTGCTGTGGCCCTCCTCCTGCTGCAGTGATGCACAAAAGCAGTGCCCCCTGCCACTGCCACAGAAGGGCCAACAGGTGGAGGCCTGGCCCGTTTGGTGGCAGCCTGCCACTCCCCCTAGTGGTGGTTAAGCATATCTGTGAGCTGGCCCCCAGTCCCCAGATGTGTCCCCAAGGGGCCACGGCACACCTGCATACCACAAAGCAGACATGCCACAATGCTGCTGTCCCCCTGACACAGTTGAAAAACTGCCAAACTGTGGAACTATAGGGGGACGGGGACCAGGCATAGGGGTAGCAGATGTAGTGCTGGCAGCACTGTCATGCATCTGGGGCTCCACCTGCTGCTATGGAGGTGGTGCTGCTGGAGCTTCTGCAGCTGCTAGTGGTGGTGGTGGCAGACTTGGTGGATGTGGCAGTGGCACTGGTGGTGCTGCTGCTTCTGGAGGGGAGGATGCAGGACCAAACAGTCTGGAACGGACATCCTGCTATGACCACCACGTGTGTGCACTTCCCTCTGTCTAAGGGTCACAGGCTGTCCCTGGACCATCGCACAAAACACTCCTTCCCTCTCCGATGCATCACGCGATGAGCAACTTCACACACACTCACAGTCTCTCACACACACGCACACACAGAACACACAAAACAAAACTTATAAAACAAAGAAATTGGTCACCAAAAAGAACTGACAAAACAGTACAAAAAAAACCCTAAAGAATTAGCTTTCAAAAAAGCTTTTGGGTTTTCTGAAATTTGCTCAAGAAAGAAACTAATAACGAACTGTCCTCTCCTCTCCTACACAAAATGCTTCCTTCTTCTACCTCTGCAAAGGAGAAAGTGAAAGCATCTGCTTGTATGACTCACTTCCTTCCTGCCTGGCTAAAGCATGTGACTTACAGTACTGTAAGCCATGTGATGTGTGGGGGGCTGCCTAAAGTGCCTATATTGTTGTCATTCCGCCTTCCCCTTCTGAAGCTTCTTTTAGAGAAGAGGTTATGGATGACTAGTCAGAATCTTCTCCATCATCTTCTGTATTGTTTTGTAGCACCGAGTCATTATTTCTTGTTTTGATGGAATCCCTTTTAGATATTTTAGGTTTTGGTTGTTGCTTGTCTTGTTTTCTCTTCCTGCCTACACAGTAAATTCATCTTATGGGGTTGCGGGGGGTATTGTGTGGATTTTTTGGTTGAGGATTTTTTTATGTTTTGTTTGTCAGGTGGACCCTCAGTTTCAGTTGATAGCTGGATATTTGACTGTGCTGTGGTGGGTTCTTCCTGCGTCTGTTCGGGGAAAGATGCCTGTTCAGGAGTAGGAATGTGGGATTGGGCCTTCTTTCTTTGTTTTTGAGCTTCTAGGACCATCTCTTCCTGGTCACAGAAGGAGCCTTTTTTATGGGCTGCCCATGAGCACATTTTGTAAGAATGTCTTTTTTCATCACACAAATTACAGCATACTGGATTTGGACAAAAATGATGAGAGTGACCGATTTCGAGACAGAAGTCACAAACTTGAATGTCACATGCGTTGCTGAGAGGGGAGAGGAAGCTGCACCTGTGGCAAGTTTTAGGCTTCCCTGGGTAAAAGCAAACCCCCTGTCTCTGCCGATGTAAAAATTGTTTGCAAGTGCTGGATAACTGCATCAGAGTTCTTCAGTTTAACTTTTATGCACCAACCCCAGTCCATATATTTGCAATGTCCATGATTGGTTGTGGTCTCTCTATCATTTCCACCCTCTGCTTGACCCAATGCAGTATGTCTGAAATGCTGGCCGCTTCATTTTTAAATAAGATATTGATAGTTTTCCAAGTGGGTTTAGTTAACGGAATAACTATGAAGGGAGACCATACTAGCAAATGTTATATAGATTGGTATTTCAGCCAAAATCTGTCCAGTAAAAAAGAAGATCTAAAACTAATATTGAATTGTGTGTCCCCCGAGGTATGGATGAGAGTGAATACCTCTGTTACTGTTAACTGCATGGTCTCTTTTAGGAGTTTTCTGGCCACATAAGCTCTATCGGGTGGTTCCTCCAGACGCCCTCTATATTTTAAGTGAACAGCATTTTTCCTTTTAGTGGGCTCCCCGAGAAAGGAAAATAGGTCAGACAGTTTACAAGTTCTAGGGTGGTTCCATGTGAATGCTGCTTTCCATCTTGCTTGGCCGGGGTGGGGGTGCCCTGTTTTGGAGACCTCAGGTAATGGGTAATCTTCTATTATTTCTACCCATGATGTTGAGGGAAGTGCAATGTTTTGTTCATTTACTACAGTTGCCTCAGCCACATCAATTATTTTTTTCATTTGGTGTTTTATCAGATACTGAAACTTCTGTTTCTTTTTTAGCATTAGTATGAGTAGACCATGCATTGTAACTTACGTTTTTACCATGTAGGTCCTGTTGAATCGCAGATGCTGCTTCAGGCTTTTTCTCATTTGGGTGAAGTGTAGCTTGCTGCACTGAACTTTGTGAGGACTGGGCGATAGGTGCAGTCTCTATCTTGCCACCATTCGGAGTTGTCAAAGCAACCTGACCGCAGGTTGTCTGAGATACATTTTCTGAAGAGCAGACAGGTTAGAGTAAAGGGGTAAAATTGCTTTCAAGCATCAATGTATTAACCATTCCCAGAATTTCTTTTGTGGTCGGGACAGAGGTTGAAACCCATGTTGTGCCATCAGTCGATTTTTCCCATCCAGCGCCTTGCAGAGTGTGTTCCAGAGACCATTGCTGGGCAGCCCCAACTGATTTGTGAGACTGTTCTGGAGATGAACACACAGAGAGTTTGTTAGTTTGGGCTTCCATTGGTACATTTGGAATATTATCCTCTGTGTTTTCCAGGCTGTGTAAGGCTGCTTCTTTGGCTTTTAAAAGTTTGTCCCTCCGTTGTTTTATTTCAAGAATTTTGTTTGCAAGGACTGATTCCTGCTGCCTGCTAGTGGATCTTAAGACTTCTTCCAGGGGATTTTTTTTGCTAGCACTGAAGCTTTTTGCCTCTGAAATTTCTGGGTTTCAGGTTTGACATAAACAGTATTGGCTTTTGGTACTGATTCAATCTGAGATATGTCCATGTCCTCAGAAATATCCATGTCATTTTCTCCCACACCAGGGGTTGTAGTTTCTTCAGTTACTTCCCCCATAGCATCCTGATAGTCAGATTCCACCACTCCATCCTCAGCTCCTGTAAACCCTACTCCTTAGTTGGCATATCTTGCCAACCGATAGCCAGACAAGGGTTCCTCCTACTGGAGAGTAGGGGAATTTTCCCAGTGTCCTGACCAACATTCCCTTTACCATAAAACCAGTTCATGCAATTGTCCTAAGCTGTGTGTGTGTCTTGACTTATGAAATGGCTGCCACTACGCACTTACAGTAACTTCACTAACCGTCTCTCATTGCTTATAAAGCACTTTGGCATACAATATATATGAAAAGTGCTACATAAATGCTAATTCTTGTTCTCAGTTCTGGGTGCTGCATTATAGAACACTGAGGTTCTGAGTCAGTGCTAAGCAGGGCCTGTGTAAACTAGACACCTGCTGTTAAGCCAGTGTAGAGTGTGTTCTCTGGTGTACTGTGGCAGTTTTAAAGAACAGTTATGCATGTCAGAATGTGCTTTCAGAAGTACGATGTTTCAGCTTTTAGATGTTACTAGAGAATATATATGTTTTGAGTTTCCAGTTTTCCTTTTCAGGGTTTGTAACATGTCTTGGGACCTATCCAAGAAGTCTGCATAAAAAAAAGCTTTAGACGTCCCCTAACTGACCACATGTCTTTGTTTATGACAATATATTGCTTATCATGAAAGCAAACTAATGTCATAAACAGAGCAACTATGAGATCAGTTGGGGATATTCGGATGCATTCTGAAACGCACAAGAAAATAAGCACCATTATATTTAGAATGTCAATAACATGATGCAGGTTAGGCACATGGAGTACAGTAATGTTAAAGGGAACATAACACCATATATATTGTTCACATAGTTTCTATTTTGGGGAAGGGGCATGGTTTTCTTGGGATCTGTCATGTGGTTGTGACTGCACTGCATAATTACCTTTTTGCCCAACAGGAAAACATTATTCAATGGCCTACGCAGCCAGTATAGTGTTATGCTTGTACAACTGTGTTAGTTTGGCTTTGGCCATTCACACTCTCTATTCCAGAGGAATTACCACCCTGTAGGGGTACCAAAGACAAGGAACTCTCAAAAAAGGTTCCACCCCTACAGGTGCCGCAGGATGATTCCTGTGGCTAAAGTTAACTTAGGAAGGATCCCAAGGAGAGAAGTGCTGCCTCTAGAGGAGAAGGGGAGGATGGTGGGGCAAAGAAAAAAGTGCTTCAGAAGGAGGCTGAGAGGAACTGCTTATAGCTCAGGAAAGTGGGAATGACTGGCTGCTTGACCACTGAACTACAGGCCAAGCCTTCCAATTCAATGGTCTATGCAGCCAGTATAGTGTTATGGTTGTGCAACTGTGTTAGTTTGGTTTTGGCCATTTGCACTCCCTATTCCAGAGGAATTGCCAACCTGCAGGGGTACCAAAGGCAAGGAACCTTCGAAGAGGGTTCCATCCCTAGAGGTGCCACAGGACGATTCCCATGACTAAAAGTACCTTAGGAAGGATCCCCAAAAAGCATGAAGTAGTACGAAGCATATAAACAAACAATAGCTGTGACATAGTAGTAGATAAAGCAGCAGGCAGCTTGATAACATAATGAGATGCCTTGATAATGTAATGAGATGCACAGGTTAGCAATAGCATGAGTTCGGTGGGTAGCGCTAGAGAATGAGGGGAGAAAGGGAACGGCAAGTAGGGACACCATCCACCTCCATCCAACAATGAAACCTGCCTAATAGAACTAGGAAACACTAACTACAGCTAACTAACTTTAATGACCTGAGGCATGGAGGAGAGGAAAACAACCTCTCTGAGGAGGAAATCTCTAGGGATTCCAAGGCCTAGGTCGCCTTCCCTCTAGGCTGGAATATTTTATTTAGTGACGGCTCTGCAGCTGCGATTTGGAAACCCAGTTAAAGGGAGGTGGAAAATATTCCAATTTGATGGAAAGCTCTCGCTGAATCCCTCTAAAGGAAATGCCAGGGAAGATTGCGAGAGTGCTCTGTAACATTGGGGGCAACCAAGGTGGGAGGAGGAGAGCAATGACTACTGAGGCACTCACCTGGCCTACTCACCCTAAACACAAACCAGGTGAACCAGAGGCAGTTGTAGGGAGTATGCAGTGAAGGTGCCTTGCTAGGGAAATCACTAAAGCCAATGGATAACTGTAGTAGTGGAACCACTAGACCCAAAGGAGATCGGAGTAACCATCCTTCACAGCTAGTCTTAAATTCTATACCAGGAGCTGCTGTCATGTCAGTGAGCAGCTAAAGCCAAGCCCAGAGCGAGGACATTCCCAACTATGGGCCAGGTAAGAATGACCCCGCCCCAAGTCAGGCACACTCAAGATGTGGACTTACAATGCATAGCGAAACTGTCAGCTACAGGGAAACCCTGGGCCAGAATGGTATGGCTGGCATGCCCCAGAACTGATAAGGAGCTAAATGAGCGTTAAGTGCTGAGACCTTGCAAAGGTCAGATGCAGTGGTGAGTGCAGCAGACATCCCAGAGGCTGAAGCTGAAGGGATGGTGGTAAGCATGAAACAAAGATTGCGTAAGCAAGAGTGGACCTACATGAAGATCAGTAACAGTGTAGCAATAGTTGGACCTGCACATAGGTCTGCAAAACAAAGCAGCAATTTATTTATCTATTTAGTTTTTGTTAACCGGGTAGGGTGCACTAACCATGGCAATGACTATTTTCAGGCAGAACCTGGGAGAGTACAAATCTGTGAAGATGAATACAGAGCATCAGCAAATAACATAACTATACATCATAACATTGCATTAAAATGAACAATGTTACAAGGATGGGAATACATTGCAAAGCAGGAGATGAAATAACAAGCAAGGTAAAAAATACAATTTAGAGTAAATTCATTATCTAAGAGGGAAAAAAACTATACATTTACTAATGTTATGTGAGCAGGATATCAGTCAAATAAGGTTAGGATAATGTAGGGAAGGCTGTGCTGTAACACAAGTGTGGACATACAGGATAGATAAAGGAGAGTTAGAAGGTAGTAGTGAGGATTGGAATGAGGGACAGAAGGAATGGTATAGAAAAGAAAGGATATTGACAGAAGAAGTGGAGAGGACAACAAGTGATTGTGAGTAGGCCAGGCAGGTAACTACAAAAATATGTGCTGAGCGTTTGGGGATATGACTGGAAAGAAGTGGCTTAAGGGGTCAGGGTAAGGGGGTATAAACAGGCTAGGGTGGTTGGAAGCAAGTACAATTACATGAATCAACTAGGTGACAGCATAGCAGTCGCTTGAAAGAGGCTTGGGAAGGAGCAAGGCATAAAGTTAGAGGGAGAGAGTTCCAGTATTGGGGAGCATGACATGCAAAGACACTAGCCCCTTTACAGGAGTGATGCCTAGGGATGAGGACAGGTGCATTGATCATGGAGCACAGGCCATAACCAGACTTCTGAGTTAGAAATAGTTCTGCCAGGGGCTTAGGTGTATGAGTCTTGATTATGTTACCGATAAATGAACTGTATGCAAAGGACCGAGATGCAAGGGGTGAAAGCCATCCAAGTTCGGAATAAAGGAGGCAGTGGTGTATAAGCTGAAGAGAGGAGGCATAGTGACAGATGTTATTGTAGGTAACATCCTACTTCCAAAGACTAGATTTACTTGCAACAGCATAGGTTGCAACCCCATAGGTGAAGGACGGGAGGAGAATACCACGAGCTATGGCTATCCTAGCAGAGGGGGTTAGCATATAGCTGGAGTGGTAGGCGATGCCAAGTTTCATGTTTACAGACCTACAGGTCTGCTAGATGTAAAGGTCAAAATTAAGAGCCGGGTCGAAGGTGATACCCAGGTATTTAAATGAGTTTACCACACTTACAGATGTGCCATTAACCGTGGAGATCTTGTAATGTGGTAGGGAGTGTTTGAGCTTGGCATTAGTACCAAATAACATGGCTTTGGTCTTAGCTACATTGAGGACAAGCTTATGGTGAGCCAGCCATTGTTGAATTAGTGCAAAGTCCTGGGAGAGATGCCAGTTGATGTCAGAAATGTTTTTAGAACTGGTGTACAGGAAAATGTCATCGGGGTATAATAGGGAGGAATTCTGCAAGAGGTTGGAGGTGACATTATTTATAAATATGGAGAAAAGCAGGGGACCAAGGATAGACCCTTAAGGCACACCTATGTTGATAGAGGTTAAATCTGATAGGGTGGAGTTGTATTTGACTAATTGAGTCCTATCAGATAAGTAGCTGCCAAACCATATAACTACATTCAGTGAGAAACCTAGAGATCTCAGGGTCATTTAGAGTAGGGTGTGGTCAACCAGGTCAAAAGCTTTGGTCATGTCAATAAAAATTCCACCTGTTATAGAGTCAGAGTCCATGGCCACAAGGGTATCTGATGTAAACTTGACTAGTGCAGTGGTTGTACTATGACCCTTGCAGAAGCCATGCTGGACAGTGGAGAGAAGGACATGTTTTTGGAGAAAGTCAATGGTTTGGGAAGCAACAAGTTTCTCAAGTATTTTGCTGAGAACAGACAAAATAGCAATAGGCATGTAGTTTGATGGATCTTTACGATCATCTTTTTTGAAAATGGGGATTACCCTAGCCATCTTCCAGATGTCAGGAACATGACATTGGCACATGGAGAGGGTAAAAATCTTGGCTAGAGGTGCAGCAATGAAGGGTGCAGTGAGTTTCAAGGGCTTAGGTTCAAGATTGTCAGATCCAGCCGCAGTGAACTCAGATATGTTGTTTAACAGCCTGAGTACTTCACGAATGGCAATGAAGCAGCACTATTAATAGTGGGGCAAGCCAGCCAGGCATTCAAAAAGCCAATAAAAGTGACACATACTCTGAAGATTTGTCAGTCTTGGAGACAGGATTTAGAACATAAGTAATTAGCCACACAGGGCCATGACTCCCCAAACACTTCCAAGTCCCTGCCATAGGAAAAACAAGAAAGTGATGGAAGGGCCGAGACCCACATGCAGGTATTGAAACTAGTTGACAGCATCAGCAGTAGCTTAGCTGACCTCAGAGTATAACAGAGTGTACAAACATAGAAGCAGCATCTGTATTGAGTACACTGAGTTGTAAACTTCAATAAACATAGAAAGAAAAGTGACACCATGCTCTGAAGCAACTATCACCTGGCAGTGCAATGAAATGGCAGCAATGAGGTAAGTAGAATGAGTTGAGAGAGCATGATTGAGCTGCATAGCTATGGTTAGTGTAAGCCTGAATCAGGTGAAAACAATTAAGTACAACATGGAAAGCAGCTATGGTTGAGCTGAAACACACAGATAATTGTTGCAGTTGCATTGCAAGTAATTTGAGAGTTGTGAATGACTGAGAACAAGTAGTATGAGCTCTGGAGTAACAATATGCTAGGAGCTTAGAAACAAAGCCTCAAAAGACAAAACCAAAATACACAAACACAGAGAATGGGGAACAAGGCCCAAAACAAAGACACACAAACATAGAAAACAAAGAGTAATGACAGAAAGAAGCACATAGCCGGAGGCAAAATACAAACCAGAAGCAGAAAAACAAACACAGAATTCCAGCAGAGACAAACAGAAGTGGCAAGGTGGATGGGGGGGTGCAGGCCACAGGGTAGGCCCCAGCCAGCAGAAGAGGACAGACAGACAGAGCCTCCGGCCAGCAAAGAAAAAAGTGCTTCAGAAGGAGGCTGAGAGGAGCTGCTTATAGAGCTCAGGAAACTGGGAGTGACTGGCTGCTTGTCCATTGAACTACAGGCCAAGCCTTCCAATTAACATAACACTGAGGCAGTTTGTAAAGAATAAGACATGGTGGAGTAGGTGTTATACCCCACTAACATATCAACTGGTGAGTTGTTCAAAGTTGCAGGTGGAGGATTTTCAACCACTACAAGGTTTGTGCATTGATAATAGGGGCCTGCTTGCCCAAAATATTATTTCCTGAATAGTATAAATAATGGAATGCAGGTAAGGCGCACGACCCTTCGGGGCGGCGCACGGCCCATCTCCCACCGGACCAGGCCAATCCTTCTCCTTGGTCTGCCTCTGGTGAAGGCTCCCATAAAATTTGAATTGCATTCTAAGATATGTTGCAAGCAGGGACGCAAAAATGTTGATTCCACTTTATGTAGCACTGGTGAGACCTTATTTGAAGTACGCCGTTCAGGTGTGTGGGCCCCTCAAAACAGGGAGAATATTATTAAATTAGAGTCTGTCCATCAATATATGGACTGAAAACAAAATCATATCAAGACAGATTGACTTTCCTTAACCTATACTCTTTGAGTTATAGGAGATTTAGGGGGGATATGTGCCTATTGTTCAAGGTAATAGGAGAGGTAAACTGTTGGATGGAATTAGGAATTTTTCAAAGGACAGATGAATATAGAAGTAGAAGGCATAACAAACAGTTGATACTATCTACTTGGAAGCACAACTCAAGAAGGCACTGTTATAGCCAGAGAGTGGTTACTCCATGGAATGCTCTATCAGTGATCGTAGTTAACAGTGAGAGTATGAAACAGTTTAAGGACAATTTGGATTTACATTTTGGGGAATTAACAAATAAGTTTTAAACTTAGTAGTTAAAATGGCAAGCATTAAGGACATGAGTCTATTTGCTTGAAAACATCTATGAAATCTATGAAATTCTGACTATCGGGGCCATAGTATCATTTAACTGGTATTGAGGCAACAGACTTCTGTTTGAGATGCAGTTAAATTGCACTGAATATCAATCTGACTTTGTGAGATTATTGCTTTGGGACTTCAATCTTTGTCTGCAAGTGTAACAGCCTACTTTCTCTGCTTAATTGTTCATTAAATCTGGCTACCTTAGCTGATTGTACAGGGCCCCTACATCAGATCAACATACACTCTATCCCTATGCCATAGCCCAACTGAGATGCAACATCTCTTTTTCAGTAGGGTCCTGCTTCTACCCATTTCCTTAGCTGGGTGGATTGGCACACAGAAGGGTTAAGTGAGCACTTGGTGTAGTAGGGTTTGAACTAGTGATGTCCTGGTTCCCAAGGAGGGGCTCTTACCACTTGACCACACAGTTTCTACTATAATTAGTGCATTATAAAATGCGTGCACTACGTAAACCTTATGGGCTGTAGTGAGAGTGTTTGTTGTGCTAAATTCCTGATCTTATAAATTCCTGTTGGGCAAGGGTAACAAAATGCTTTCTAAGAGTCTGTTTTAGGTCTTTATTAATTATCCCATACATTTCTATGTCTTTCCTTATTTACATGCACAAAATCTATATAGTTCATGTTTCTAAAATAAAAGTAGATTGATAAATATCTAAACGGACCTTCAAAGACACAATAGCTCCACTAATGAACCCCAAAATCAATAATTTGGTTTCTCAACATGAGTACATGAATTGAAATAGGAGACACAAAATACTTTTAAATAGTCTCTAACCCTTCTCCCCCAGTTCCAGCTGGAGTACAGCATTATAAATGAATGTTTATGTTTGGAAGCCTTAAAAGAAGGGCTCTGCATGAGCGTGTATAAACTGCTGACATGTCTCTATGAGCACTGTGCAACTAAGCTAGGGGGTGTCTGTGAATACTATAGCAGAAAACATGGCATTATGCAGCATACAAAGGAAAGGGTGTGATTCTGCTACATGTACTTGTTGACCTTTTGTTGAAAATAAGGCACTTAGTGTCAAGTGTTGAAAAGTGTTCAAATTTAGTTAATAAATGCTTTCCTGGCAAAAAAAACAAAACAAACATTTTGTCTTAGATAAGAAACAATACAGAACTGAGGGAAAAAGATAGCCAGCTACTTCACTTATCACTAGTGTCAGCACCGATGATGTTTTTTTTCCGTAAATCGTCCTAAAATATAGTAAATCAGCAAGCTGTCAGGAAAAGGCTTCTGCGTGTAAAAATAACACTTTACTGTTAAAATTTGCTGAGAAAGAAACATGTGACCTGGCTACAGTCGTAACTACTGAAGGACATATAAGCCAATACATATTTTTACCAAGAAGGCACATTTTGCTGTACAGACAGAAGGACTGGGGATAGATTTATTGTACAAATATTGACTGGAGTTGAAGGTTATTGTGGGGAAATAGAGAGTCCGAGAGATAAACTATTGAATGACAAAGTGATATTGCCTGAAGTTGATGCAGGGGACAATATGACTACTGGAAGTCAATAGTTCATCTCGAGGGGTCAATATTTTCCCACAACATCCTGAAAATGTCTGCCAATCTCTGTTTTACTTAACCTTCACTTATGGGCTATTTAATTCTGCCTGCACTCCATCAACTTTTTAAGATGTGAATGTATACTTACCTAGCCTGATGGCCACTTACTCAGGCTGACTCTGTCATTTCTGTGACCTGATCTTCCCCTTCCCCATCACCATCATGACCCCCCCTTTTGTATTGCACACTTACTTCAATTGAAGCAGGAGACCCAGAGTTTTTCTTAGGTGTTTTGTTTCCTGTCTTCCCCTCTCAGACCCATTTTGTTTGCTGCAGCCCCACAGTGACAGAAAGAGAGAAAAGGGGAGCATGCGCGATGCACAGCAAGTCACCAGGAGAGTGAGAGGCCATAGATGGTGGCCGGAGACAGTGGTCAGTAGTGGAGGTGAATGGAGGGTAAACACTGGCCATCATTCTGAGGTTGGGGTGGCAGGGAGGTCATTAACATGCTCAAAAGTGAGTGGGTTGCTACACAACAAGAACGAAAAAGAAATTTAAAAAACAAGCCCAGTATTCAAAACTGGTGCCATGTTTAAAAAAATGTGCATGTGCCCATTTAGTGTGCAGTAATTTTTGAACTACTGCCCATTGCTAGGATTATTGCCCATAGCCAAGGTAAGGCAGGGCAACAGTGCTGCTCTCTGGTCATGCGACTAAGTTCTGGCCAAACATAGGCCATCATTTCTATGCAAGATTTAATAAATATATTTAGTGCTCTTTTGAGGCTCACACCCCTTTCAAAGGAAGAACACCAATACCTAGAAATATAAAAATAAAATGCATCCTATCTATATATATATATATATATATATAATACTATAAATAACTGTTGTTCCCTGTGGCATTTTGAACCTCTGGTGGCAGCACTAAGGCCAGGTGTGGAAGATTACTCATGTACTCAATAGGTGATGGTTCCTGTATTTTAATAGTTGTGGTGGCAACACTGCAACTGAGAAGTGGTGGGCTACCTTTTTGTGGGATGTAGTTCCTGTTTATTTTTTGACTACTTGAAATACTTGTGCTTCTCTTGCTATTTACTGCCTTTCTAATCAAAATTAATTTGTTTGTTTTATTTATTTATATTGATAGGACCATGGGCCAAAATTTACCTGTTTTCATGGATGATCAGTATACAAATAACAATTAAGTACAATATATAAATACATACATCTAACAAATACAAATAAAAAAAGAAATATACACATACCAATACAGATAAATATATCATAGCATCATCATTCAGTGTTTTAACACTAGAGTTCTGTTTTTGAAAGATCAAGAAAAAACAGTCAGGGACTCTAACATACTAACATACTATTTGCCAGCAGATTAGGCCTTATGGTCTATCGAGTCTGCTCGAACCTTAGATCCTTAGTTGGGTGCCGAGGCCCTCCCATCCCTTGTGCTCCAGAAACCCCTATCATCCATCCCCACCCCCCTGGGACAGGCCATCATCTGATACATCCACTTTCTGTGTCTGTCCCACCCTCTCTTGAAGCCCTCCACTGACTCTGTTAAGTATTACCTTTTTTGCTAATATACCTATTGGAATTTATATCTTCTGACAAGAGGAAGCCAACCCACTTGCTTTAAAAGATTAAAATGATGGCTCCTTCATGCAGATTTTACTACAAATCTAGCAACTGAGTTAAGTAACACTTTCACTTTGGATAGCACCCCCTCCCTTGCAGTATAATATAACAAGACCCCATAATCAATTAATGGCAGCAAGAAACTTTGGGCCAACAAAAATCGTGTGGAATCAGTATGTAAAGGAGATAACCTATATAAAACTCCAAGCTGCTGCTAAGTCACCTTCACCATATTAAGTATATGAGGTTCATAGGAGAGACCCTCATCCATCAACAAACCCAAGTACTTAAATTGCTTAACTTGTTCAATCAATATACCAGAAATAGTGTACAATGACTATAAAGGATCCAAGTTCAATCTTTTTGTTTGCAAAAACCATAGATTTCATTTTTTTTCCATTTAAAACCAATCCATGGTATCTTAACCAATTATGTACCTCCAAAAAATCATCAGCTAAATCTTTCTGAACATTTTCAAAAAATGAGAACCACTTACAAGGACCACTACAACATCAGCATATAAAAAAAATTGAAATCTAGTGCATATAGAAGGAAGAGTATTAAGAACAAGACTAAACAAAAGGGGTCCCAAGATAGTTTTAATATTTATGCCCAAATTGGATCTAGATGGAAAGGCTTGTGCAAATAAATTGCACCATACTTTGGTTTTAGAAACTGAAACTAAAAATAAAGGAGCACGTTGGATCTCAACTGGAGGAGAGTCCCATAAAACCCAGACAACCAATGCAACAGATTGCTGTGCAGAGGAATTGACAAAACTGAAGGTGGACAAAGCAATGGGGCCAAATAGAATACACTCTAGGATATTAAAGGAACTAAGGATTGTGCTAGCAGTACCACTGACAGGCCTGTTTAATGAATCCCTCAGTACAGGTGGAGTTCCAGAGGAGTGGAGGAGGGTGACTCTAGTCCCTCTACATAAAAGTGGTAGCAGGGATTAGGCAGTCAAGTATAGGCCAGTTAGCCTCACCTCAATAGTGGGGATGATTATGGAGGAGCTTCTTAAGGAAAGGATTGTGAAACACTTGGAATCTTGGTATCTTAACCAATTATGTACCTCCAAAAAATCATCAGCTAAATCTTTCTGAACATTTTCAAAAAATGAGAACCACTTACGAGGACCACTACAACATCAGCATATAAAAAAATTGAAATCTAGTGCATACAGAAGGAAGAGTATTAAGAACAAGACTAAACAAAAGGGATCCCAAGATAGTTTTAATATTTATGGCCAAATTGGATCTAGATGGAAAGGCTTGTGCAAATAAATTGCACCATACTTTGGTTTTAGAAACTGAAACTAAAAATAAAGGAGCACGTTGGATCTCAACTGGAGGAGAGTCCCATAAAACCCAGACAACCAATGCAACAGATTGCTGTGCAGAGGAATTGACAAAACTGAAGGTGGACAAAGCAATGGGGCCAAATAGAATACACTCTAGGATATTAAAGGAACTAAGGATTGTGCTAGCAGTACCACTGACAGGCCTGTTTAATGAATCCCTCAGTACAGGTGGAGTTCCAGAGGAGTGGAGGAGGGTGACTCTAGTCCCTCTACATAAAAGTGGTAGCAGGGATTAGGCAGTCAAGTATAGGCCAGTTAGCCTCACCTCAATAATGAGGATGATTATGGAGGAGCTTCTTAAGGAAAGGATTGTGAAACACTTGGAATCCAGTGGAGCACAAGATCCAAGGCAGCATGTATTCACAGCGGGGAGATCATGTCAGACAAATCTGATAGATTTCTTTGACTGGGTAACAAGGGAGGTGGATTAGTGGAGAGCGGTGGATGTTACCTACCTTGACTTCAGCAAAGCCTTTGACATCATTCCACACAGGCGGCTGGTAAACAAGCTGGGGAGCTTGGGGGTAGGCCAAAAGGTGGTGAACTGGGTCAGGAATTGATTGAGGGACAGAAAGCAGAGGGTGGTGCTAAATGGGGTCCAATCTGGGGAATGGGGGGTGGCCAGTGGGGTACCTCAGGGATTGGTCCTGGGGCCACTCCTTTTTAATGTCTTCAATAGCAACATTGCTGAAGGACTGGAAGGGAAGGTTTGCCAATTTATGGATGAGACCAAGATCTGCAATAGAGCAGACACTCCAGAAGGGGTGGAGAAAATGAAGAGGTACTTAGAGAAGCTGGAGAGATGGTCTGAGGTTTGGCAAATGAGATTCAAAATGAAAAAGGGCAAGATCATGCACCTGGGGTGCAAAAATCCTGGGAAGAGTTACAGGATGGGGGGAAGTTACTGACACTCATAAGGGAAGGAATTGATCTGGGAATAATCATCTCAGAGGATCTAAAGGTGGCCAAGCAGTGTACTAAGGCAGTGGGGAGAGCCAGTGGTATGCTTGTGTGCATAAGAAGGAGTATCACTAGCTGAAAAAGGGAGATGGTGATGCCATAGTACAAAACATTGGTGAGTCCTTATCTGGAATACTGTGTTTAGTTCTGGAGGTGACATCTCAAGTAGGACACAGAAAGCATGGAGGTGGTTCAGAGAAGGGCAACTAAGATGGTGCAGAGCTTTCAACAGAAGGCATATGAGGTGAGATTAAGGGACCTCAATATGCATACTCTGGAGAAGAGGCAAGAACTGGGGGATATAATTGAAACCTTCAAGTACCTTAAGAGTATCAATAAGGTGCAAGTGGGAGACTCCTTTCAGTTTTGGAGATGTACAGGAATGAGGAGACATAATATGAGATTGAAGGGAGGCAGGATAAGGGGGAATGTGAGGACATTTTTCTTCACAGAGAGGCTGGTGGATGCATGGAACAGCCTACCTCAGGATGTGGTGGGAGCAAGCACAGTGGGGGGATTCAAAAATGCATTGGATAGGCACAAGGGAGACCTAGAGGTGAGAAACAGAAGATAAAGCCAATGACTGTGTAGGGTCAGCAGCCACTGATACAGGCAGGGAAAACAAGCAGATTGGATGGGCCTAGCAGTCTGCATCTGCTGTCAAACTTTATGTTTCTCTGTTATTTTAAGTACTATGGTGGAACACATAGCAGACCATGGCCCATATAATGAATGACTCTCCCTGGAAAGTAAGTGGGTAGAAGATTGCAGATGTAGCTGGGGCCAGTCCTTTTAAATTTATGTCATGGAGATTTAGGATGATAAACTCATACTGCGGGAAAATGTGAGACACTTGCCCTTCAAATGTGGGACTCATCATCAAAAATTGAGATAGAAGCTCAAAATATTCCCAAACCAAGTGGATTTATTAATGCACAGTTTAAAGCAGACTATAATCATTGCTTATTAAGAATGTAAACCACGTGAGAAGGCATATTCCTTATGAGGGACAGCACCTTTTTCATATGTGATGGAGCAATTCTGAAATGGTAGAAAAAGGAAGTAGTTGTGGACAAAGTTAAAAATTCCATTTTGTACAATGTTAATGAAATTCACACAGTTCTCATCCAATTAAATAACTACTTTAATTATCTTAAAAGTGTCTAATTTCACTTTTTTAATGCACAATTTTTTAAAGAGCATCTTCTTATGCAAAAAAAAAAAATCATACAACCACAAATTTATTCCAGTTGTGTATTTTTTTATAAAAAAAAAATCAGGGTTTTAAAATATGAACAATTTGAACAGAAATGAGCAGTCTCATTTATTTCACACATAAAAGTACAAAACTACACATTTTCATAAGTTTTGAAACCCAAGCTGTACAAAATGAGCAACCTGGACATAAATAAGCACGTAAACAGGTTTTGCACATGAAACATAGAAGTTGTCAGCAGAAAGACATCTAGTCTCCCCATTTGTTTTAGACCTATTTTGACACTCTAGTTGCCCTTTGTAGTTTGGGCTCAATTGTGTCTATCCCATGCATTCTTGAATCCCCCCACAGTGTTGACCTCCATAACCTCTTGGGGCAGGCTGTTCCAGGCATTCACTACTCTTTCTGTGAAGAAAAACGTCCTGGTGTTGGTAGAGAATCTCCTTCCTTGCAGCCTGAGGTGATGTCCCCTGGTCTCAGAGCCCTTCTTGAAGTGAAAAAGTTCCTGTACCTGTACCTTGTTAATGCCTTTTATGTACTTAAATGTTTCAATCATTTCCCCTCTCTCCCTTCTCTGTTCTAGGAAGTACATACTCAGTTCCCTAAGTCTTTCCTTGTAGAACATGTACTGCAGATCCTGCATCATTTGTGTCACCTTTCTTTGTACTGTTTCCACCCGGTCAATGTCCTTCCTGAGGTGAGGCCTCCATAACTAGACTTCTTATTCCAGGTGAGGCCTGACCAGATATCTATGCAATGGTAGTACCACCTCTCCTCCTGCTCGTGATTTCCCTCCCAGTGCAGCCCAGCATTCTGTTGGCCTTCAATGTTGCCTCCTCACACTGCTTACTAACCTTCAAGTGGTCTGAGATTATGATTCCCAGATCTCATTCCTGGTTTGAGGCCACCAGTCTTTCGCCTCCTAGGTAATACTGCTTTCTTGGATTTTTCTTTCCTATATGCATGACCTTGCACTTGTTGGCATTAAATCTCAGCTGCCACACTCCAGACCATTCTTCTAGTTTCTTGAGGTCTGCTTCCATCTTGCTCACTCCTTCTGAGGTGTCCATCCTGCTACATATCTTGGTGTCATCTGCGAACAGACACACCTTCCCTTCCAGTCCATCAGTGATGTCTGCTATAAAAACATTGAAGAGCAGAGGTCCCAACACAGAGCCCTGGGGCACCCCACTGGTCACCTTGCCTTCCGTCTATTGCATTCCATCAACTTGTACCCTATGGGTTCTGCCTTGTAACCAGTTTTGTACCCATCTGGCTACTTCAGAACAACCCCTGTGTGGTCAAGCTTCTTTACCAGCCTACTGTGTGGAACCGAGTGAAAGGCCTTACTAAAGTCTAGGTAGACAACATCTACTGCCCCACTGTTGTCCACTATTTTTGTAGCATACTCAAAAAACTCAAGCAGATTTGTCTGGCATGACCTACCTACTGTGAAACTGTGCTGTTTAGGGTCTTGTTGACCACCAGTTTCGATGAATGCTATGTTCTATTGTTTGAATAGTGTCTCCACTAGTTTCCCTACTAAAGATGTGAGGCTCACTAGTCTGTAATTATTAGCCTCTTCACAACAGCCTGATTCGTGAAGTGGAACCACTATTGCCTTTTTCCAGTCTTCAGGTACCACACCACTCTTCAAGGCTTTCATGAATAGAAGTGCCAAAGGGGTTGCTAATTCTACCCCCAGTTCCTTAAGTGATCTTCGGTGCAATTTATCTGGTCCCATGGCTTTGTCTGCTTTTAGTTTATTTAACACCTCCCATACTTCGGCTTCTGTAAAGGGACTCATGTCTACCCTTGGTCCTGGGGTGCTGTGTTTTTTCAGGGCTGGGTCGTCCCCTGGGTCCTCTTCGGTAAATACTGAGCAGAAGTATTTGTTGAGGATTTCGTCTTTCTCTGGGTCATGTTTGGTGCATTTCCCTTGTTCAGTAGCACTATCTCCCTTTTGCCTTCCTATGTTCCCTAATATATCCATAAAATGATTTTTCTCCTCTCTTTGCCCCTTCTGCAATCTTTTCCTCTATCTGTGCTTTTGCCTTTCTAATTAGTTTGTTAGACGCTCTCATTTTTTCCATGTATGACTCCAAGTCTTTCTCAATTTCTTTTTCCAGGTATATACTGTATGCCTTCTTTTTTCCTTTGACTATGGTAGCCACTTCCTAGGAAAACCATAGAGGATTTATTTTTCTTTTTGCTTTGCTGACCCATCTGGCACATTGATCTGTGGCAGTCTTTATTGTTGTCTTGAGTCTCCTCCACATGACCTCCACCTCCTCAACCTCTATTTCCATTAACTAGCTGCTTATATTGGTCCCCATTTTTTGGAAGTCAGCCGTTCTGAAATCTAGCACCTTTATCTTTGAGTGACTGGTGTCCTGTGTTATATTTACCTTAAAGCTTACCATGCGATGGTCACTGTTGCCCATATGGCATGTCACTTTGATGTCCTTGATCCTGTCTGAGTTTGTGAGGACAAGATCAGGAATGCATCTCCCCTTTTTAGGGTGTTAACAAGTTGGCACAGTCCTGGACCTTGTAGTGACACTAAGAAGTCTCTACTTGTTGTTGCTGCCGTTAATGTGCTCCAGTTAATATCTGGTAGGTTGAAGTCCCCCACCAGAATTACTTCACCTTTATTAGCTGTTTTGTGGATTTCCCATATTAGGTCTTTGTCTCCTTTATCTCCTTGATTTGGGGGCCTGTACACGACACCGATTCTGAAGGGTTTTCCCTTGTCCGTGTCTACTGTTAACCACAGTGACTTGAAGTCTCCAGGTTGCTCTTTTACTTCTGTGCCTTTTATTTCCTTCTGAATGTAAATGGCTAGGCTTCCCCTCTCTTTTTGCCCTGCCTATCTTTCTCTGAACAGATTGTAACTGGGAATGGCTGTATCCCATCTGTGGTTTTCTGTGAACCACATTTCTGTTACAGCCACCCAGTCCAACTTTTCTATTTCCAAGATGGCTGTGAGTTCAGCACGTTTGTTGGTTAGGCTCCTAGTATTTGCAACCATTGCCTTCCAGGAATGTACATCCTCTTTGGTGTGAGGTTGTACCCTCTTCCTGGACTGCTCCAGTTTTCTCTTCCCGTCCAAGAGATTATGGAGGTTGCTGGTTCGGGTGGATGTTCACTCTGATTTGTTTTCTGAAGATGTATGCATGCATGTGGCATTTTGGAGAGTGATGGCCCGCCACTGATGACAGGGATGTGAGCTGCATCATACCCCTGAACTGTGTGGTTTGCCAAGTCACTGGTACCAAGGTGTATTGTTACATATGTAACATCCCCTGATTCCTGCACAATTGTCTTTATGTGGTTAGTATCCCCACTTGCAGAGGCTCCTGGTAGACACTTTACCACAATGTCGATTTTAACATTCTGTGATATGTGGTGTTCCACTCCTCGGATCATGGAATCCCCGATTATGAGAATTTTGCTTTTGTTTATATTTGCATCTTTTTTTATTTGGAGTTTTAGTATTTTTGTCATTGCATTTGGTTTTGATATTTTTGTTGGTTATATTTTGAGTGTTAGTATTTTGGTTTTTATTGTAGTTTGTATTGGTTTTAATTGGTGTTTTATCCTATTTTGGTGGTATGATTTCTTTACCTTGTATTACTTTGTCTATGGTTGTTAGCAGTGGAGCAAACCTGTTTTTTGTTTGGATGGCCGGGAAGTGCTCCTGGTTTTTGACTTCCTTCCTAGGCCTCCTATGATGCCTCTTTTTCCTTACCACCTGCCGTGAACATTTCAAATTGTTTATTTTTTTTTAAAAGTTACCAATAATGTGCAATTTTGGCATACCAAGTGCAACTTTGTGTGTTTTACACAGCTATATTCCAGAATGTTCATTTTTTACAAATTGGCTTTAAAAAATTCACAATGTAGATAAAAAGTGTAATCAAAAGATCTGCATTATTTTGCACAGTTTTGAGAAAACTGTGCAAAAGTGAGATTGAAAATTCCCTTTATCTCACAAGTATAAATATAATCACCCAGCACTATGAGTGATGTTCCTTGTAATGTGTGACAGTGTATATGTTTTATTTACATTTTTGTTATCTAAGTGCTTTAGACCAAAGGCCTATTTTCAGGCACGACATGGTACGCAATATACAAAATTAAGAGAAAAAATAATCAGAAATACTATAATATACAGTACATACAAGATAAAACATATATATATATATATACATATATTATTAAAAATCATGGGCATACAGTTGTGTTGAGACAATGTTTAAATCTGACTTTGAAGGGACACTGTCATCCTTTTTGTGTCATGCTATTTCTAATTGAAAACCCATATTTTATGATTGTTTACCTTCTCAAAATGCATTGGTGTTGCTGGTTATTTAACCTCTTTTCTTAGTAGAACTGAAATGCATACTAATGGTGTATTTATACCCTACCTTGTTTTGTTTCACATTCTTGATCTACTTCGATTGCATACTTAATGAACATCAAGAACACCCCCAAACAGAGCAGTCACTCATAATGCAATAGTCTCCTCTCCTGCCACCACACCTGGAGTGGCTCAACTGTGTTGGCAGTGTTCCTAAATCCAAGAAAGATGGAGTAGGAGTTGAGTAAGGAATGTAAACAAACACATTTTGGTGTGGTAACGCCAGCATTGTGGGCAGTCTGTTTTTCACTTTTAAAATGAAAAATGAATCTGAATCAAACTACTAGCTACATCAGCACACTATATGGAATGTAAACAATCATAAAATGTATTTTTTTAAACTAGTGACAGTTTGAGGCCTAAGGGGGGTTGACAGTGTCCCTTTTTAAAACATGTATTTTAAGGTACAGTTTTAACATACAGAAATGAGGGGAACATGCATCATCCTACTAATGACCGCTTTATTCTGTCAGGAATAATTTGTTATAGAAACCAAGGCATGAGTAACAGGAACTGGCTATAAAGTACTAAATAAACACTTTGGGAACAGGCTTTGCATTAATTTAAATATAAAACAGTCCAATTCATAGGAGTGCCTGGTTAAGGGAAAGAGACAGTTTGGTTCAGAATACTACTGACAGTAATGTTCTCTCTGAACTGTGAGACAAACCTACAAATCTGCTTGAAAGCAATCTGAATTTTTATTTTAGGCCTGGAAGAGAAGCTTCCAGAGGTGAGTCTACTCACTGCACCAACTGCTGTAGATCTTTAGCCACAGCAGACTCAGGTGCCTGACCCGATGTCACTGAACAAGTGAACCCTCCTTGTCATCCAACCAATAAGCATATCACTAAACTGTTAAAAGACCTACAGCAATTGATGAATTGATGAATGACTGTGAGATAGAAAACAGAGTGTTAAAAATAAATGGATTCCTTTCACATGAGGGCAGTGTGTCAAGTGGGATGCCTTAGCAGTCAGTTTTGGTGCCAGTAGTTTTCAGGCTTTCTGTATCATATATGGCCCATATCATATGGGTAAAGAAAAACTTTGTGGTTCCAGCAGATATGGGGAAAATAAATACTCTTGTGATTCCAGCAATTTGTGGATAACACAAAGTTAGGAGGAATGCCAGCATGTGAACAGCATGTAAACAGGATTCAGTCAGATTTAAATAAAACTGCCACATGGACAGATGTTTAGGGGATGAAGCTAAAGATAAAAGTAAAGTTAAACCTCTGGGAAAATTAAATAAATACCATATTTTATATATATATATATATATATATATATATAATTTTGGGAATACATTTTTAGCTGCCACAAATGAGGACACGGACTTGGATGTTACAATAACTAATATCTTAAAGCAACTGCCTCATCAACCACTCTCTTTGCCTGGGGAAGGTTCCAACTGCCTGGAAAGTCACCACTGTCACCCCTATCTTTAAAGGTGGTGATAGGACTGTGGCTGGAAACTATCGACCAATCTCCATTCTCTCTCCTCTCTCCAAGGCCTTGGAAAAAGTGGTGGCCTCTCAAATCTCTGACTACCTCGCCACCTATGATGTCCTATGTCCTGAGCAGCATGGCTTCCGAGTGGGCCACAGTACCAACACAGCCCTCCTAGAGTTCTCCAACTTTCTCTACTCCTCCTTAGACACTGGTTCTCTGGCTGGTGTGGTCTTCATTGACCTCTCTAAAGCTCTCGACACTGTCTCCCACCCCCTCCTTCTTGATGCCCTTAGTCTCTCTGGTTTTGCTGCTGGGCCTATCTCCTGGTGCACCAGTTATCTGTCTGACCGCTCACAGCATGTAAAAATTAATGAAACCTACTCAGACATCTGTCCCATCTTTTCTGGGGTTCCCCGGGGCTCCATTCTGGGCCCCTTACTATTCTCCCTTTACCTTAACACCCTTCCACGCTCTTGCTTGGGGAACATTCTATTGTACGCTGATGATGCACTCATCTTTGCCTCAAGTCGTAACCCTATTGCCCTCCAGGACTCGCTGCAGAAGTCCTTCGCTGAAGCCAAGGGCTGGTTCAAGGAACATAGATTGGTGATAAATCTTAAAAAAACAAAAACCATGTTCTTAGCTCATCCTCAAAACAAGTCCTGCAACTTCAAACTCCTCATTCACTCTGGGTCCTCTTTCCCACTCGAACAAGTTTGCTCCTATAAATACCTAGGGATCCATTTTGACCCCTCCCTCTCCTTCCATGGACACATCGCTGCCTAGCCACTGCCACTAATATCCGATTGGGCATCTTACATCGGTATAAACACTGCCTCCCCTGGAGACTCTTGACTCACAGTCACCTCCTCTATCCTGTCCCTAGTGGACTATGGACTGCCGGTGTATGGTTCTGCTGATCAGACCGTACTCCATAAAGATCCTTTACTACCTGAATAAGGCCTGCAGGTTAATTACTGGGGCACCTAGGCTGACACACACCTGTCTACTGTACACTAAAGCGCTGGTACTTCATCTTGATGAGCGCCTCAAATATCTGACCTGTACCCTTACAAAAAAGACCCTCCTTGGGCTATCCCCGCCAGGATTGACCACCACCATACGCCGCTCTGTCCCACTAGTTCATACTCGGACCTCTGGGAAAACTTCTCTTGTTATCCCTAGAGCTAGGACCTCTCACGGCCAAAGAGCCTTCAGCTTTAGGGCCCCCTCCTGGTTCAACACACTGCCCCCCTCCATTTCTGAAGCTCCAACTATATCGTGCTTCAAAACTTCCTTACGTAACCACCTTATTAACACCCGATGCTGTAATTGCCATTAGTCAAAGCCGTACTCAATACTTATGACAAAGCTTACTACTAAGCTGCTAAGGACAACATAACTCTGGTATTGTTTGCATCAATCCTACCTGTACCAGCTTGTTTGTATCTATGTCTTAAGTTACTGTTATACTTATGTGTTGTACTGCTATACTGTGTATTTTCGTTTGTCTTACTGTGACAAGGTACCTTTGTAAATGAGCCTATGGCTCAAAGGTTTTCCAAACTGCTGTTTAAATAAAATAAAAAAAATAAATAAATAAAAACTGAAACACTGCAGAGAAACAGCTAGCAAGGCAAGCAAGTTTCTAAATTCTATGAGAAGGCATTTTGATAGCAGAAATTAAAGGGCAATAGTGCGATTATATAAGAGCTTGGTTAGACCAGTTAAGGACTATGCATCCCCTTTGTGGTCACCATAACATGAAGGAGATGGAAAGGAACTACAAATGGTACAGAGAAGGGCAACCAAACTAGTACAGGGAATGGAGGTATTAGATGAGCAGTGGTTAAGTAAACTGAATTTCATAAAGTTAGAGGATAGAAGATTAAGAGCGGACTTTCTTGTGTGTATGATATTCGAAGGGATAATAACCTTCTTAAAATATTGCATATAAAATCAAGAGCAGATGCGCATACATGTTAGGAACACATAATGCAATTTAATTTGTTAGTTTTTAAAATGAGTAAGAGAACATTTGTTTTCACCCAAAATAATAACTGGGCTATGGAATAGTTTACCATCATCAGTAGTAAATAGTGAGACTAAATTAGCATTCAAAAAGAAAACAGACCACATTATTCTTGAGGGAATTGCTTTGATTTTCTACCAATGAAGTAGTGGGAGGTAGTTTGAATGGGCACCTTAGCCTGCTTCTACCTTACAAACCCTAGTAATAAACCAAAATAATGAACAAGAGATGAAAGCCAAGTTTACTAACCTCCTTGCTCAACTAGGTCATGCAGTGAACCATAACTGAGCTGGGTGAACAGACTGATGACAACACTAAATGGCTACAGGAGGCCAAAACTGGGATAGGAGAGGTACAGGAGAAACTAATCTTTGCAATGAGTTCCATGTGATCCACAACAATAATCAATAAATTGCAGGACAGTCTTAGTGACCATGAAAACAGGGAGCTGAGCACCACTCTGCATAGTTGACCTTCCCGAAAATGGTAAAGGATAGGACCAAGCAGCGTTCACGGTGAAGTGGCTCCCTGGGGTTTTAAATTAGGAGCCAGGCCAACACATGTTGGAACTGGAGTGGGCACACTGTTCCCCGGGGAAAAAATTGAGGCTGCAAGATAGACTGTGGCATTTCATAATTGCATTTCTACCATAGCAGGATAAAGTCTGAATTCTCCAATTTGCAAGAAAAAGTGCCTTATCAAAGTGGAAGCAGTCCTGTGCATGTTTTTTCCAGATTACAGCCAGAAACTATAAACAAAGAGGCAAGAATTTTCAGATGTTAAAAAAAGCTTCCATGTTAAACCAGTTGCAGTTTGCACATTTATTTTCCTTTCAAGGTTGGTAATCTGGCGAAGTGGTCAACCCCCATGTACCTTCATGAAACTAAACTACCTGTGGCTTCAACATTTAATATGACAGAGGATGTCAAATCAAATAAAAATTCAAATAAAATGTTATTTATATAGCACAATTCCCAAAATGATCCAAAGTGCTTTACATAAAACAACATTTAAAACATACTATAAATACACTAAAAACATAACTAATATTAACTCATAATTAAGAATACTAATCTAGATCTGGAAAGGCCTGTCTAAATAAATACATTTTTAGCTCCCATTTAAACTGATTAGTTGTCTGACTTACACGAACATGGCGAGGTAGAGAGTTCCACTGGATTGGAGCTGCATAAATAAAAGTGTGAGCTCTGTATGTTTTTAGAAAGACCCTGGGAACCTCCATTGATCCCTCATCAAAAGGGCAGAGTGAGTGGATGGGGCGGTAGGGACGCAGGAGGTCTTGCAGGTAGCCAGGCCCCTGCCCATGTAGTGCCTTATAGGTCAGCAAACTGACCTTGAAGGAGATCCGCCACCTAACCAGCAGCCAGTGCAGATAGCAGAGCACAGGTGTGATATGACAGGACCTAGATGGGCTGGTCAGCACCCTGGCTGCCGCATTCGGCACTAGCTGCAGGTGGCGAAGATCAGCCCCCAACAGCCCTAGGTATAGGGCATTGCAGTAATCAAGGTAAGAAGTCACAAAGGCATGGACCTGTGATGGCAGATCACCAGGGGGAATCAGGTGTTTAATCTGGGCAATGTCCCTCAGATGGTAAAATGAGGTTTGGACTATGGCTGACACCTGTAACCTAAGTGTCAGTTTGCTATCCAAAACAACTTCAAGATTTCTCATCTGATCCAAGGTAAGCAATTGGGAGTCCCTGAGCCACAGCCCAGAGACTAAATCAGCTTGCCCCCTCATCCCCCTGCAACTAGGTTCCAGCACCAGTACCTCAGTTTTGTCTGGATTCATCTTCAACCAGTTGGCCCTCATCCAGCCTTGGATTTCAGCAAGACAGTTGTAAAATACCAAGACAATATTCTGCTATTCTGGAGCAAAAGACAGGTATTGCTAGGTATCATCTGCATAGCAGTGAAAACTCATCCCATACTATCTTCATAATGTCACCCAGCAGCAGCATGTACACTTTGAACAACATGAGGACAAAACAGAGCCCTGCAGTACTCCACGTGAGAGGGGTGGCAGTACCGAGGAAAACATCCCTGACACCACCCGCTGTGATCTGCCAGTGAGGAAAGATTTAAACCAATTGAGGACTGTACCAGCCAGGCCACAATAAACCCATCGGTGCTCCATCAGTACCCCATGGTCCACGGTGTCAAATGTCACCAAGAGATCAAGGAAAACCAAGAACCCTGATCCCTTGCCACCAGGAGATCTTTAAGCACCAGAAACAAGGTGGTCTCAGTACTATTCCTTTTCATGAAACCCGACTGAAGAAGATCATAGATGTGCATTGTTAAATGTTGTTAAATGGGTTTTCAGTTGCACGGCCATTACCTTCTCAATAACCTTACCCAAAAAGGGCAGGTTAGAGACAGGTCTATAGTTTGCCAGGCAGTCTGGATCCAGTGAAGGTTTTTTAAGGATTGGCCTTATAACCACCTCCTTCAAGGGCCCTGGAAGAATCTCTGTCACTAGAGAACATCAGACTATCCTGCCTAGGACTCGGCCAATGACAACAACGCACCCCACAAGGAGGCGTGTTGGCCCTGTATCCAAATTACAAGTTGGCAGCAACCCCTGTACGACCCTCATAACTTCCACAATATCCAGCTGATCAAAATTACTGTGATCTCAAGGCCATCATTGCAAGGCCCATTAGAGGGCACTGACTGGGTATCCGACCTGATGGAGGCAATCTTATCGGTAAAGAACAGAGCAAACTCATCACATCTTGATTGTGAAAAAGCTCCCCCAGACTGAAGATAGGCTGGATTACACAATCTATCAATGGTGCAGAAGAGCTGAGCCAGTCTGTTGGTTGCTGCAGCAATCTCTTTGACAGGAACTCTGTCTCTGACAATGGCAGGAGTCAAGAATCAAGAACTTGAATATCCTGTCTCTATGCAATCTGTGGATTATAGCTTTTTGGTACCCACATGTTTTTTTTTTTTGTCTGGAGCCTTTTGGCCTGTTGGTACTTTTTATTTTGTTTCAACACAGCTTCCCTGTCATAGGTGGTGGATGTAGTATCCAGAATTTAGGAATAGGGTCAGTACACCTCAGATGACATAGCTGTGTATTCACAGTGTTCATCCAGCCTGAGTGAGTATGCAGTGCTTTGGGAGGCTCTTAGAGCAGCTGAGGTGAGGTGTCAGTCCCTTGTGTCTTTATGGGACCTCTGAGAAGAGGGAGTAGTTGCATATCTTATGGCGGTTAGGAGG
The DNA here is from genome assembly GCA_016271365.2 of Neoceratodus forsteri. Classification (NCBI taxonomy): domain Eukaryota; kingdom Metazoa; phylum Chordata; order Ceratodontiformes; family Ceratodontidae; genus Neoceratodus; species Neoceratodus forsteri. Next base: position 787,115,239 of record CM028133.1, read on the forward strand.
GCAGTTAAACCTCTGTGGCCAACAATGGAAAGGCAGGGCATAATTTCATGTTGTCTGCCTCACTATGACTGTGTGTCCTTTTATTTCTTTGCTCTCCCTTGGGATACCCAAACTACAATTAACTATGAGGCATTTTTCTGTTAAATAATGCTAGAACGGTCTTGCCTCATGCAAACTTTGCTAATTTGCATTTGTGGGGTCCCATATGGGCTTCTGATAAGACTGTGATGGATTGTAGTTTGGGATTCAACTACACAATGCCCCACAAGCTCGCTCATCTGTTGGGACCCTTGAGTCTAACTGCAGTAGGGACACAATGCCCCTAATGAGTCTGGGGGTGTGCTGTGTTGACTCCACATTCATTATGTCATGGTCTTCTTTAGTATGACAATTTATGCACCCTTGTTTTCTGTCTGGGGAGCTACAAATCTGGCTACTTCGTTATGATCGCCTGAGTAACTGACATGTCATTTTTCCATTTTATATTTTTCCTGTTTCTATTGTGCTTGCCTTCAGAGGGGTACCTGCTAACATGTCCTGTTTTGAGTCTCCCCCTACTGTAGTTTCGGAGTGCCTGGTAGAAATGGGTGGGACAACCGCATGTCATTCTGCTGCCAATGGTATTTTCTCCTGCTGAACCTGCCCACTTCCCTTTGCTTGAACAAGCATGTTCATGATGTTCCTCTGGAGGAGGGGGATAACAATCAGTGTGAGCTCCCTAGCGTTGCAAGTGGTGCCTCCACTATGCCCCCACCAGCTGTCAGGAGGAAAGCATCCATCAGACACCTTGCATCCTACCTGCCGCCCTCTGCTGCTGACATTCTGGGCTTGTGGCATGAACCTGGGTTGCCAGCATGTAAGAATGGTGCCTCACCACTCAGTGCCACTGAGCCACCTGTTTTATTTTTTAATTAATTTATGTCCGGTACTTGGATCTAGCCTACAGGCTACATAAAACTGTTTTGTCTACCTTCATTTAATACACAGAATTGGATGACATATTAGCATTTCTATGATTAAATGCTTGGCTGCATCCCTGAGGCTGGGATTCAAACCATGCAAAGTTCCACCCACACTTCCAGGAATTGCAAGCTGCATACCTCTCAGTTCCTGATTTTGCATTACAGATGACCTTTGTTCCTTTTAAATTTGGCATTTTTCCCACTGAAAAGTAGAGATTTGAATCATAAAATTATACCAGACAGTAGTTTTGCAGTCTACATGAACTGCCATTGCCCTTTTTTTAGACGTGTCCCTAATTTTGGTCATGTCCCCAAGATTGTGCCCCTGATTTTTGAGCCAGGGGGTTGGGAGGTATGGCGAGCTTGTATGGCTCCAGGGGGGGGAGAGGAGAGGAGAGGGCAGAAGTTCTTAAACTTTCTTGTTGTGCTTGTTTATCTGGCAGGGTAGAGTTGAGGTTAATAGCATTCTGTCGAGGGGATGGTTATGGGGCAGGGAAAACTGTGTTTATTTTTAATATGAGGATGTTTGTGGGGATATAGTTTACTTCTAGTTCTCCTAAAGAGCTTTACAGTAATTTGCCATCTAGCCAAATCTGAGAAATAACAGTGGCTGCTTGTATCTTTTCTTCTATCCATTTTGCTTCAGGGATATTAACTATGGGAATAACTTTAGCATTATGCCCTGGTATGTTAATGGGCTTTTAAATGTTGTTAAAAGAAAACAGATAATTTCCCAGGTTAAAAAACAAACAAAACAAACAAACAAAAAAGTTGTTTTGCTTATGCAAGAGATACATATCTCATGGGGAGGCCAAAAGGTTGAGCAAATCCTCAGAAGGAACCTTAGTGTTCTCATGTTTCACATCCACTGCAGGAAGAACAGCTATGTGGTTGAAGCCTAAACTCTATGTACAAAGCAATTCAATAGATAAAGACCCACAGGGCATATTTACTATAGTACCCATTGTGGTGAGCACTGAGTTGCTCATTCAGGCCTCCATATATGGCCTTACCACAGAAGACCCCATCTTCTATCATAAACTCTTTGTAGAGCATGCAGGCTTCTCAGCTCCAATGATGGTGGTGGTGGGAGAAATCAAAACTACAGTATCTAGGACCCTGATATAGACAAATCTGGCTTCCAAGCCAGGTTCTCTGGGCATAGTTCAGAGGCAGTTTGCCTCATGGCCAAGGTACACTTTTTATTGGAAACAGTCTTACCTAACATATGCCCTTCTGGATATGATACTGCTCTCAGCCCTGTTGGTATCCAAGGCCAGTAGCATAGAATACGGATCTATAATACACTCAGATCATGCCTCATTGACCCTCCATATGCGAGCTTTGGGGGCAACCCCAGCAATAAAGCTGTGATGTATGGGTCCCTGATTGTTAACAGATGCTAGGGCATATATGATGGAAGTCCTGTGGGATTTCTCTACACTCAACACATGGTGGAGCTGGAATGCCCTCTATCCATGGCTACGGTTGAAAAAGCAGCAAAATCTCTTACAAAAGGGGATGCTCCAGAGTCTGATGCCCTATTGGAGGAATTCTAGCTATCTTTAGGGAAGTTATAAAAGATCTACTGTTTGCTATGGTGCAGGATGTAGTTTCTGTATGATTGAGGAAGATTAGTATTAGTAAGCACTTACTGCAAATCATTAGAATAGCATCTCAATTGCTCTGTGGATACCATATAAACCACACCATGCATCATATTTAATACTTTTCCTGATTTCAAGCCTAAAACCCCTTCATGGAATGCTCAGTGCCTAGGTGTGTACAAAATAAACCTTACATAATTTTAAATTCACAGCAATTCCAACATTTACTGCTTTGTTTATAGTTATATCACCATGAAGGGATTATAAGGTTGAAATCAGGACATGTATTAAATATAATACATGATATGGTTAATATGGTATCCATAGGGCAATTGCAATAGGATGTAAGAGATGTTATATTCTAATAAATTGCAAATAAGTGCTTACTGTGTAATGACAATGAATTACATCATTTTGCTTTTAATTTTTTTAAATTAGGACCACCACGAGCCCTGAGAAAGTGGCCCTCTCGGCCACAAAATGTTGGCCATTTATGTTTATAAGTTGCTTACAAAAACATCTAAAATTCAAATAAAAATATTTTACATTTAAACAGGAGTCCTGCATCTTCCTCAGTCATACAGAGATTGCTTTAATATTGCTTTAATATTGCTTTAATATTGTGCTACAGAGGTTAGACTCCTCTGACTATATTTTTACTTTGGTCATAATTTAATAGACTATGAGAGCATCCTGGTCCCCCCCTCCAAAATATATGGTGGAGGGTGGCATGACAAGGGAAAATTTGTCCACAACATTGAATTTAGCCACTATGACAGCTCTTCCGAAGTCAGAGAAGGGGCTTCAGTTTACATCCTCATGTGCCTCATACATCCAAATCTGTTGTTACTCAGACTACAACATTTTTGTTAAACTTTTGACTACTAGCATGAGCATATGCCTTTAACTATTATTCATGAAGACCAAGTGTTTTTTTTATAAAAGGCCGCCACTCCAAAAATAATATCAGGCATACTTCCAATGTTATGTGGAGATTGTCTAAGGCCAAGAATTATATATTTGGCCTTCTCACAGATGTGGAAAAGGCCTTTGAGTACTTAGAATGGTCTTTCATGTTTGCGACTCTAAAGAACTGTAATTTTGAACCATGAATCTGTGCTCAGATAAAGACTTTATATCGGGTCCCTTCAAGCTCTGATACTTATAAATCATAACCTGTCAGAGGTCTTCAAGTTCACTAGTGGCATGGGTAGGGCTACCCTCTCTTGCCTTTATCATATGTTCTCACAGTAGAGCCTCGTTGTTGCCATCCAAAATCACGCCAGTAAGTTAACAAGCGATTCCAAGTGTGTGGGGAAGGGGGAGGGTAGGAAAAAACATGGGCAGACAAGTTGGACCTCGTGTTCCCCATCTGCCGGCATATTCTGTGTATGTATCTATGTATATCGACATTCAAGGGCTGCAACTGGAGAGAGTGAATCATATTATCTCCTTGTTTTCAGACGTTTTATTATATTTCCATGATGATCCTAGTGTACCAATCCCAGCTTCACTGGTCCTGTTCAAGACTCATGACTATATCAGGGCACACAATAGATATGGGTAAATGTGAACTGTTGAATATAGGACAAAAGAGGGAATCTACCAGTCAAATAAATGGGATTAACCTATTCCCCTCCTCTCAAATCAAGTACATTGGTGTTATTCTTCCTAATTAACTTCCCTTCCTATAGAAGATTAAGATAACCTCTTAGATAAAATAAAGGCTGTGAGTGATATATATCACTGCTCTTAACACTGATAGGTTGGGTATGTGCAGTTAACGTGTATTCTTTCTAAACTGTTACAGTATGTTCATTTCAGTTGTTTCCAATATGGGTGCTCTTGGTCTACTTTAAGAAGCTGAAGACACTAATATCCTTATTTCACTTGAGGGGGATGATTGGCTTGCACCAAACAAGCTATTTTGTACATGAAGGTAGGAAAGGGAGGTTTGGGCTTCCCTAATTTCAGCTTTTTTTTTTATGTGCAGGTTGCCTTTGTGGTTCGGCCCCCACCAGCACTCGGCACCCTCTTTGCACCCTGGAACTTACCTTCCAGTTCCCCCAATATCCCCTGGATTGCCCCCAGGATGGGACCACTGCACCAGCAGAACTCCCGTGATGATGAGACAAGGGTGCCAGCAGGTGAGCCCAATGGCATTGCCTCCTTGGCTTGTCACCCAAGGCAGGGCACAGAGTCCTACTGGCCATAGTGTGTGACAGGATAGGTCAGGATCCCTGGAGGTATTGCTGCATGCGATCGGGGCCAGGATGAGTGGGAGTTGTAGGTGGTGGTGGCCAGTATTTTTCTAGTTTTTTTCCCCTGGGGTAGGGACATGGAATGACATCCCATGTTCTCCCTGCCCCCCCACAAATAATGGCGCCTGCACAGGGGTACCCTGGCCTCCACCAGGGGTCCACATTGTGCTGGACACTCTACCCCCTCCCTCACAGAGAAGGAGATCAGTCCCTAGGACATTTAATCCTTCTCTCCCCAGCCAGCCCTCCGACATCCCCAGTTCTGTTTCCGAACCTGTATGTAGGTGTTACAGTCAGGCGCCCTGCCCCTGCACCGGTGGGCCGGCCCACTAATTTCAGCTTATATTATCTTGTTGTGCAGCTGTCTTGCCTAATATTGGAGGGCACATCTGATCCCTCCCTGGCAGTGGAGCAACACATGGAAGAAGATTCTCTTGGGAAAATACTTTAAGCTTATATATTTAGAACTGCACTGCATCATGTGTATAAAAGAAATTGCCAAACCCATTTACCACAGGCACTGTCGGTATGTGGTTATGTAGCTGCAAACTGATACATCATCAGAGTGCCCTGTTTCCAGACGCAGCAATACTTCTGGAACTCTGATCTTCTAAACCCCACCACCACCACTGGCAGTGGTGTGAGTCATACAGGTCTGGGAGAGAAAAGTCCTAAGAACTCTAGGAAACCTACAGTTTGTGAGGTACACCCTTTTTTTGCCTGTCTTACAATTAACACACCACAATAAATTGCTCCTGAGAAATGTATTTTCATAGTTACAAGTCTGGCAGTGAATTAGTAGGATCCTACATATATTAATAGATATGTTAGTGAGGTCACTCTTACAGGAAACTCTGTTCAACCCAGCTGTACAGGAAAATCCCCTTCTCTGCCAAATAATAGCTTACTTTTGTCAGGAATAGATGAAACACAGGGTACTAAACTTAAATAGTCCCATGACTTACATCCCTTTCTCTGCTAAATAACAACTTACTTTCATCAGGAATGGATAAAACACAGAGTACTAAACTTAAGTAGTCCCAGGACTTAGGTGAAAATATTTCAGAGCATATATGAAAATATGACATATAATGTGAAAGGAAGCCATTGCTTTTGATACTCAGAGTTTAAGAAATAATAGACTAAGACAAATAAATAGAGTACAATTTAATTTTTTATTCAAAACATGCATTACACTGGCAAAAGCTCATAAACTGTGAACCCTATTGTCTCCCCAGTTGTCTTTTGTTCAAAATGAAGTATAGAGGTGGGTACCTTTTTAACATTTGTCTGTGCTCTGCTCAAAGGTGGCTCCATTTTAACATGGGGTGGGAGAAATTATGAATGAGGTTTTGCACAGCAAAACTGCCACCTAGGCAATTTATCTTTGGTATGGGATACATTTTCCATTTTTTCCTTTCAGTTTAGGGACAATTTTGCCTTGCCAGTTGCTAGGATCTCTTTCCACCTGCCAATGCTGTTTTACCCACAGTGATAGTCATCCAGTAGTCCAACCCTCCACCAGCTTCTGCTCAAAAGCCTCTCCGCAATCCTTGACCATGATCCACAGCTTGTCCTCTGCAGATGTTACCCCCTTATTCCCAAAGCTGGGAGGGGATACTTAACTTAATGGTCAAGGCCGGGGGGGGACAGAAGAGACATTGGAGGAGTCAGTAGGACCCCACTGTGATGTGTGGAGCAGTGGAGCCATCTGCCTGGCTCTGCTGGAGTATTCCACCCAAGCCCTCCCTTATCCCTTTCCAGGATGTGGGATGTGATCCTTCTGAGGAATGACCCAGCAGACTGCAGATCAGGGCTGTCCAAAGGGTGGGTGAGCCCCATCCTACTTTTGGAAATTCCCTCCTGGCCCCATTCTGGGCCTGTGATGCCATTGTGTTACTTGCCTGCCAAGTGGGTGTGTGCTGTCATGAGGGTGCTCCAGAAGGACCACTTTTTCCTTCCCACATGACACACCCTCTTCCTGGGCCCCCAGGGGGCATTCATGCAGTGGAAGGAGGTGCCTTCGCTCCCTGAGGCAGGAGACATCCAAGACTGATGCTAGAACCCCACCTCTCCAGCCAGCACCAGGTGACCCAGGCTTGGAGTCCAAACCCAGTTTGTTTGGATGGCAAGTGATAGTGCTACCACTGTGCTAGCTGGATGGTTTGAGATGCCATATTCAAGATAACAAGAGGGTGGAGATCCCGTTATGGTCTGTGGTGTTAGGCGCTGTAAAAAAGATGATCACATAAAACTGAATTGGTCCTGCTAGCCCCATAATTGCTCAATGAGTGTCTTATCTTACTACCTGCATGATGTTAGAGAGGATACAGCACAGTACTAAGAACAACATGCAGATAGTTAAGAAAATACGGGACACTCTTGTACAAGCTATGCATAATGCCTACTTTTCAGTGTGAGGGTAGCTGGCACCAGACTTTAAATGTACTGTATGATGTATTTCAGCTTCTGAATTTCTTTGTGACTGGGATCGGAGGAGCAGAAGAGGAGGTACTGATGGTGTCAGTCCTGCATTTATGAAGCTATGTTAATCTTCTGCATATGGTTTGGGGCATGACAATTTGAACACTTTGAAAACTATATTTTACAAAATAAATTAATGACTGGTGAAAAATACAGAGAAGAGCAGATTGCCCTCCTAAATTTCGTACCAGGCATATTAGATGTTTTCTCCTACAGTGGTGCCAGCCAGGATGCAATGCAGTAATGCAGCAGTATATCACAAAATGCTGCCGTATACTGGAGGGAACAGGCCCATTGCTAGCTGGGGAAATTCTACTGAGTGGTAGGAGGAAGTAGGCTGTTGGATAACTAGGTTCTGTAGCTTATTTAATAGGTAGGAAAATGGGCAGACTGGGTGGGCCAAGCGGTTCTTATCTGCTGTCAAAGTCTGTGTTTCTATGTTTCTATGGGTTCATCTGGTTCGAACAAAAACCTCATTCCTTGAACTTCTGTTTTTTTTATTTTATTTGTGTTTTTGACAGTAAACTGACTGTTCCCCATTAAATCTCCCCCGCCAGCAACTGTAGCATAGTGTGAATGCTTGCCCTGTGCCTCACATCACCCCCACTCCTTCCAATCCACCCGTATCCCAATGAGCCAATCAGCATGTGACTGACATCCATGAGTCACACTGATTTGCGGTACACTGACAAGAAAAAGGCCCTCAAAGTCGCAAAGGCATGTGGATCCATACAGTTCTGATGGTGGATGAGTTTTGGTGTACCAATATACCCGCTGAGAGATTCACAGAGGAGGAAGATGTGGTGGCTGAGGGGAGATCTCATCAACGAAGTACTGCTCCATCCTGATGTGCTCAAATGACTCCCAACAGTTGTTGCGTGAGCTTAAGGTGCAAGGTAGGTGCAGGAGGGAGGGTGGCCGGCCCAGTTCCAAAATATGAAGACAGTCCAAAAACCAGCACTCACAGGCAGAAAACACAATAAAACGTGAATTATGTAACTTAGGTTCAAAAACCTTTATTCCACTGTACATGACTTAAGCTTGGTTCTGGCTGCAGCTCGAACCATGCACAGTGGAATAAAAGTCTGGTATTTGCACCTTAAATTACAGGTTTGTATTTTATTGTGCTTTCTGCCTGAAAATGTGGTTTTTTGAACTGTATCTGGCTTGATGTGACCTGAACATAGTTTTGATCTAAAACTTTTTTCATTTTCTGTGATCCCAACCCCTACACAGAGTACCCACATGCTGAAGGAGTCTATTTGACTGCTGGGCTCCACACACAATATCTGGTGTTGGGTGGTAGGTTGTGGGTACATGAAGGGTGGAGAGGGCAAAGTGACTATTTCTCGCTTACCTGGGGACCCCAGTTGTGCTATGACCATCAGCAAGGACCTTTGCTTCCTGTAGATTGGGGTAGTCTAGGTGGGTGAAGTGTGTAGTGAATATTTAACATTTTGTTTTTAAATCATTCTGGATTTAATTTTTCTTGCCATGAGGAAGTAGCACTTTGCAAGGCCATTGCCAGGATTTGTGCGGGGGGGGGGTCTTTTAGTAAGTGGTAGGGGCATGTTGTGAACATTGTGTGCAAACAATTTTAGTAAAAAGCCAGGGGTCTGGGGGTCGCTGTGCCCCCAGAAGCTCCAGGGATTTTCATGCTCTGTGGTGCATTTTAAGGCTTACATTGAGGATAAAACAAAGTTCTGGTAGATCTCCCCCCACCCTTGACTCCAAAAGAAAGAATAAAATTCTACAGATGTCTCTGTCTGAATGGGAAAACAGGTGCCTCAATGGAAGGGAGTAAAACAGTAATCAACTGTCAAGTGGTGCACTATAGGAGAAAGGGGGTGATACCTCCTTTCTTGCCTGGGTAAATGAAGCTTAGCATCCCTACTGTCACAAAACCTGTATGAAGTTAATTCACAGTGATGTTCAATAGCAGACACTTAATACCATGGGGCACTATGCACTAAGTGGGTGGGTTATCGCAGAAATGTTGCATACCTCACCCGCAACCCTGCACCCTGCAGACAGGTGTGGCCATACCGTCACTTACCAATGCCGACCACATTGTCCATGGCTCCTCCCCCCTGGTGTGCAGGACTCTGCAAGGTGGCCAGGGGAGGAGTCGGCATCAATGGCTGTGCATGACGATTGCAGGCACCCGGACCCACATGGCACCATCCTGTACTGGTGCTACCACTCCCGAATTCACCGGGTGCTCGCCCTTCCAGCTGCCCCTGCCACCTCCTGCTGCCCAGCAGTGAGGGGCAGCACAGTGTGCCCTGTCCCCGTCCCCAGTGATCGACAGCCTGTGTTGGTGGGGGCATGCGGTGGGCTATGGCAGGGTCTACCCTGGCATTCAATACGTTACCCTCTGCACCCATGCGGCCAACACTATGCAGGTTAGTGAATACCATGTAGTTCTGGCATGCCCCCAGAATGCCCCCAGTCCGGAGCTGTCCATAGATGTGGGGATCAGGTGCGGTGGGTCTGCACCCCCCTTTGAGCATGCCATGTGGGGGGCGCAGTGGGTGCAGAGTGGCTCCATGTCCCAGAATCGCACAAAATGATCCACGCGCCAATGAGTGCATAGCCCATGATCAGGGCATACAAGAAGCCGTTGGTTAATAAATGCTGTAGTTCACTTGTTTTGAAGGATTTTATGTAAGCTGATAACAAAGAGAACAAGAAACACTTTTAGCCAAAGCCTTGAAAATCTTACTCAAGTGAAATCGCCAAATGCACTATGCTAATATTTATTTATTTATTTATTTTATTTATTTAGATTCTGGTAACCAGGTAAGCCCTCTGAGACCAGAGATCTCTTTTTCAGGGGTGACCCGGGGTTGATTACTACAACCACTTTACATCAGGTGAGGATTCTAGTGACGTACAATAACTCAGTTACAGAGAGTGCATACATAGTGGGGTACATTAGACAATAGTTGGTAGAAACAGCTAGAAACAGTTACATTACAACAGGTCCACAGTGTTTTTAACATTAACCATAGGCAGTCCAAGGAGAGAAGAGCATAGGTCAGTTGGCATAGAAAGGCGTTTGGTTTAGGACATGATCTAGCAGTTACAGCCACAGAGGCTCAGCTCAAGCAGGTACACTTTGAGTCCAGATTTGAACCCAGAGAGAGAAGGTTTGTCAAGTAGGCTTGCTGGGAGCGAGTTCCACAAGTGTGAAGCTGCATATTGAAATGAATGCTTACCTTGGTTGGTGCGAACCCGGGGGATGTCAAGGAGATGACTTGCTGTGGACCGGAGGGTTCAGCAGGGGACTTTGGGAGTGAGCAGGCCACTCAGGTGAGGCGGGTGACCAAGAGATCTGAATTTATAGGTCAGGCAGGCAGTAGAATAGGATAACTTAAGCCCTAGGGTAGGCCAGTGTAGGTCGGTAAGTGCCTCACAGTGATGTCTCCTTGGGGAGGAGTTGGTTCCAAAGTGGGCTATTTGGTGAGAGGGCGGTAAGTTTGATTAACTCAGTCTCCCAGAGGGACTGGAGTGGGGGGAAACCATACAGCAATGAGGAGTGGAGGTTACAGTTAGCTATGGTTTGCCGTGCTTCTCTGGAGAGGGAGTTTCCCAATCGATATAGGAGGTCAATCCTCTGATGTATGGATCTAGTTAAGGCATCAATGTGTAGTTTGTAGGTTAACTCCTGGTCAAGGAGAACCCCAAGGTACCTGAACTGGTCTGAGACTTCTACTTGCCTTCCTAGGGCTGATGAGAGTTGGAGTAGCCCACTACGATCACTGCCCTGGCATCGTGTCTCGAAGAGGACTGCTTTTGTTTTTTCTTCATTTAGCTTTAGATTGTTTGCAGTGAACCAGACTTCAAGAGCTGAGAGGCTGGCCTGAAGACTGGAGGAGATAACAGAGGGTTGGGGGTCACTGAAGTAGATTACGGTGTCATCCGCGTAGAGTATAAGGTTGCAGGGAGCACAATCCTCTTCTATGTCATTTAGGAATAGTGAGACTAGTAGGGGGCCCAGGATGGAGCCCTGGGGTACCCCAGAGGTCATAGGTCTGGGGTTAGATTGTTCTCCTCTCCAGCGGACTTTTTGGGATCTGTTTGTCAGATAGCTCATGAACCAGGAGAGTGAGAGCTGATCCAGGCCAAGATGATGAAGTTTGCTAAGGAGAAGCACATGGTTGATCAGGTGAAAGGCCTTGGATAGGTCAATGAATAGAAACATAGAATTTGATGGCAGATAAGGACCGCTTGGCCCACCCAGTTTACCCATTTCCCTACCTAATGGATAAGCTGCAGATCCTAATTAACCAGCAGCCTACTTCTTCCTACCCCCACCCTCTAGATTTGTCTTATGACTGTTCCATGCATGCTTGAATTCCACCACTGTTTTTGACTCCACAACCTCCTCCGGAAGGCCGTTCCATGCATCCACAACCCTCTCTGTGAAAAAATACTTCCTTAAATTACCTCTGAGCTGCCCCTCTATCTTCAAATTGTGCCCCTTGTTCTTGCACATCTCTTTTTGAAAGATGCTACCCTCTTGGACTTTGTTGATTCCCTTGAGGTACTTGAAAGTTTCTATCATATCCCCCCTCCCTCCTTTCCTCGAGGCTATACATATTAAGCTCCTTAAGTCTCTCTTCATATGTCTTCCGGTGCAGACCCTGCACCATTTTAGTTGCCATCCTCTGGACAGCTTCCATCCTGTCTAAGTCTTTGCGGAGATTGGGTCTCCAGAACTGCACGCAGTACTCCAGATGGGGTCTGACCAGCTATCTGTACAGAGGGATAATAACTTCCTGTTTTCTACTGGTGATGCCTCTCCCTATGCATCCCAGCATCCCCCCAGCCCTCCTTGCTGCCCTCTCACATTGCTTGCCCACCTTTAGGTCATCTGATATGACTACCCCAGGTCCCTTTCCATTTTTGTTGTTGTTAGTATCTCACCCCCCATTGTGTACTCTTCCCCTGGGTTTTTGTTTCCCAGGTGCATTACCTTGCACTTCTTAGCATTGAATCTAAGCTGCCATACATTTGACCATTCCTCTAAACTTGCCAAGTCCCTTCTCATCCTTTCCACCCCACCTTGTGCATCAACTCTGTTGCAGATCCTTGTGTCATCTGAAAGAGACATACTTTTCCTTACATTCCCTCTACAATGTCACTTATAAAGACATTGAAGAGGACCGGTCCTAATACTGAACCCTGCGGTACCCTACTAGTAACCCCCCTTTCTTCAGAGTGGACTCCATTTACTATTACTCTCTGTGTCCTATTTTCCAGCCAATTCTTTAACCAGGCTGTCATCTTGGGACCCACTCCCAGGCTGGCTAACTTGTATATTAATCTTTTGTGTGGCCCTATGTCAAATGCCTTGCTAAAGTCTAGGTAGGCCATGTCCACAGCCCCTCCCTGATCTACTACTTTGGTCACCCAGTCAAAGAAATCTATCAGATTCATCTGGCATGACCTTCCCGCTGTGAATCCATGCTGCCTTGGGTCCTGTGCCCCTCTGGCCTCTAGATACTCGACAGTTCTTTCCTTCAGAAGTGATTCCATCATTTTCCCTATCACTGAGGTTAAACTAACAGGTCTGTAGTTTCCTGCTTCTGTCTTGCTCCCACTTTTGTGAAGGAGAATCACTTCTGCCCTTCTCCAGTCCTCGGGTACCACCCCATCCTCCCATGATTTGTTAAAGAGGGTAGTCAGTGGTGTCACTAGTTCTACCCTTAGTTCTTTTAGAATTCTGGGATGAATCCCATCAGGCCCCATTGCTTTGTCCAGCTTCAGTTTTAAGGGTTCTTTCAGAACCCTTTCTTCTGTAAATGGGCTGGTATCAACTTCTGTATCCAGAGTGTTTCTATTGTTTGTTTTAGGTACCTCCCCCACTTCCTTTGTAAATATCGAGCAAAAATATTTGTTTAGTATCTCTGCCTTTTCACAGTCACCCTCTGCCCACCCTCCCTCCTCTTTATTAAGCCTCACTAACCCTCCCTTGGTCTTCCTTCACTCCCTGATGTACCTATAAAAAGTTTTAACCCCCTTCTGAACTGAGTTGGCTATCTTTTCCTCGGTTTGGGCCTTTGCTGTTCTGACTGCCTTCCCAGCTTCCTTTTGCTTTAACTGATACAGTTCTCTGTCCTGCTCCTTCTGTGATTCCTTGTACTTCCTGAATGCTTTCTTCTTCTCTTGAACCTTCACTGCCACTTCCTTGGAGAACCATAGTGGTTTCTTACATCGTTTTGTTTTGTTTATTTGCTTCATACAAAGGCTTGTTACCTCTGTGATGGCAGTTTTTTTTATTCCCCATTGTTCTTCCACCCCTCCTTCCTGTCCATTTGCTAGTGCATTCCTTAGGCACTCACCCATTTTGGCAAAGTCAGCCCTCCTAAAGGCCAGTACTTTTGCCTTTGTATGGCTTGACTCTATTGCTGTGTTTATTGTGAACCATACCATGGTTGCTAGTTCCCAGATGGCTACCCACTTCTACATCTGTAATCCTCTCTCCATCTCCATTTGAGAGAACCAGGACTAAGATTGCTCCCTCTCAAGTGGGTTCCAATACTAGCTGTCTAAGGCATGCCCCCTGTAGGGCATCTAGAATAACCCCACTCTTCGAAGTGGCTGCTGCGGCTGCACTCCAGTTAACATCTGGCATATTCAGATCACCCATCAGCAATATCTCCCCTTTTTCTGCCATTCTAAGTATACTTTCTATTATTTCCTTGTCCTTTTCCTCCCCCTGAGAGGGGGGTCTGTATACAACCCCTGTGTGGATTGTGGTGCCATTGCCTGTCTCCAAATTGACCCACAGTGCTTCTTCTCCTCCCTGTTTACCCTTTTGTTCTGTTGCTTTGATTCCTTCCCTTATGTAAAGAGCTATTCCTCCTCTTCTTTTACCCTCCCTGTCCCTCCTGTAGATAGTGTATCCTGGTATGTTTACATCCCAGTCATGGTTTTGTGTGTACCATGTTTCTGTGACTGCCATGATATCCAGATGTTCCTCCTCCATCAAGGCCAGTAATTCAGGAAGCTTGTTACCCAGACTATGGGCATTGGTACTCATTGCTCTCCATTTTTTGATGGCTTTACCTTCTGCTGCAGCATCCCCTACTGACCTTTCTACCTCGGGTACCCGTTGGGATACCTTGGTCCATGACCTTAAGAATGTCAGATGTTAGACGGATAAGGGCGGTGTCGGTGCCATGGCCTTTCATAAAGCCATGCTGTACTTTGGAGAGGAGAAGGTGTTGTTCCAGGTAGTCTTGAAGTTGATTATAGGCAAGTCTTTCCTGAATTTTCCCCAGTGGGCAGAGAAGAGAGATGGGCCTGTAGTTTCCTACTGTATCCTGGGTTCCTTTTTTGTGGACAGGGACAATGGTTGCAACCTTCCATTTACTGTGGACTGTCCCTTCTTGGAGGGACCTATTAATGAGCAAGGTGACAGGATAGGCTATGGCCGGGGCTGCAGCCCTCAACAGCCGAGTTTCTAAGAGGTCATTTCCAGGAGAAGAGTCTGGGTTTATTTTCCATAGGAGGGAGAGTACTGTCACAGGCTCAACTAGTTTCAGGTGGAAATAAGGGATGAGGTAGCCCCCTGTCTACATTGGGGGAAAAAGGGGGTCCCAGGCAATGGTGGGAGGCATCTGTAGGGGTTTGTAAAGGAGGCACAGAAAGCGTCTGCCACTTTAGCTGGGTCATTGGTAAGTGAATTCTCGATTAGGAGTGAGTCATCATGTTCTTTAGAAGGACCTTTGAGGAGAGAGTTTATGTGGCCCCAGAATTTCTTTTTGGGTCACATAGGTGGCCAGTTTGGAGGTCCCCAAGGAATTTGGATTTGGCCTGTTTTGCAGTTTTTTTTGCAAAGGTTTTTCAGGCACCGGTACTTCTCCCAGTCTAGTTTATGGCCAGAGGATTTGTAGAGTCCCCATGCCTTGTCTCGGAGTCGCATGGTCTGCTTTAGTTTAGGGTTTAGCCATTTGTGGCATTTTCCCTGTACCCTAAGCTTTTTCCAGGGGGCATGTAGGTTAGCTAAGGACAGGAATGTTTTAGTGAAGTATTCCAGTGCCTCATCAAGTGAGGGGAGGGAGACAATGGGGTCCCAGTTGACTTTCCAAAAGTCGGAACAGAGGTCAGCGGGTACAAACCAGCTGAAGTTCCTTGCTTCAATCACCCTGGCAGTGATTTTAGGGGGTTTATTGGACCAGGCACAGAAAATAGGGGAGTGGTCGCTCAGGGAGTCAGACATAATCCTAGCAGTCAGTAATCGGTCAGGGCAGGAGATGAGCGCCCAGTCAAGTAGTATGTGATTACCAGACTTGATGTTATGCCTGGTTGGCAAATCAATCACTTGAGAAAGTGATGAGTCCAATATTAAATTCTTGATTTTGGAGGCACCAGGGGAAAGCCAATTAAGGTTGAAATCCCCGAGGAGGATGGTCTCACCCAAGGGGTGATTGTGGAGGGCATTTGTAAGGGATTCTAGGGAGGAGGAGGGATGGAGTGTGTCGTGGGTTGAACAAATCAGGTCACACAGGAATCAACAAATTTGGTACAACATACCTAAATGGTATGATTTTTATTAAACAAACAAAAAAAATTAAATCCAGAAAAAATAACAGCTTACAGCAGCGAACTTCTGATAATAAACAAACAAAATAAAACTTGAAAACAGCACAGCTTCCCTGCCAAGGGTCTAGCAGTGGAACATAATCTTGTGCAGAATAACAGAGAGCAGGAGGTCCAAACATGAACTCTCCCTAACAACATCTAACCTGAGGATCTAGGCTGGCTTCTTTTAAAGAGTGGAGCTCCACCCCTTAGCTCAAATCCCCACCTAATTATTAAGCTATTTACAGGAAATCTTCTTATTTCTTTGTACAATCAATTACGTAGAATATACATAAATGAAAGGCATAACAAATAATCCATTATTATGACATCAACATAAACACCCTAATGCTCTATCAGATATGATTGCACATTTCTTGCAGAGTGGGCTGCATTATAGACAACTCCTCCCCTTTTCTAAAGGTAACCTAGGAGCTGCAGCATATAAAAGAAGGGAGAAAGGTGCTGCTGACTTTCTATAGGAGACAGCACCTTGCAAGGACACCAGCACTGATTGGAGACATGATACTTCTGGGAGTTGTGTAAGTAGACCACATTTTAGTTCTTCTCTATTATCTTGTATTTTAGTTAATTTGCTAACTGTTTAACTTTTCAAGTACAGGATATTCCAGTCTGCACCTGTACATAGCCTAAAGAAAAACATTTAAACTGGCATTGGTAATTTCTTAGTTTGACTGTCACTCCCAGCTTGCTTTTTACATTGTGAAAAAAAACCTTTGCCTACCAAGTCTGTTTTGAGACCTTTAGTTACTTTCGTTCTTTAAGTCTGTGCAGCTCATTTAGACCATTTCTGCACATTTAAGGGCAATGCAGGGAAAAAGTGCTTATATTTAACTGGACTATGACGTAGAAGAGCAGAAATAGGAAGGGGAAGAAAAATAGTTTAAATTGTAATACACAGCGTCAGATGGCCAGTCTGACTGCAGCATATTCTATATGTTTTACACAGAGAAAGGGGGATCTTAAAGAGACAGAAAGACATAAAATGAAGGAGTAAAGTGCTGTTGGCAACAGTCTTTGGAACAGATATAGGAGAGAAGAAGAAAACGCCAGGTTCAGCTAAGTACTATTCACATGGGGTTCAACTACCACAGAGTGGAAAGGATGAGAAGGGACTTGGCAAGGTTGGAGGAATGGTCAAATGTATGGCAGCTCAGATTCAATGCAAAGAAGTGCAAAGTAATGCAGATGGGAAACAAAAACCCAGGGGAAGTGTACACAATGGGG
Source organism: Neoceratodus forsteri (assembly GCA_016271365.2). Classification (NCBI taxonomy): domain Eukaryota; kingdom Metazoa; phylum Chordata; order Ceratodontiformes; family Ceratodontidae; genus Neoceratodus; species Neoceratodus forsteri. The sequence continues at coordinate 787,132,396 of CM028133.1, forward strand.
TGAGATACTGACAGCAGTAAAAATAGAAAGGGACCTGGGGGGTAATTATATCAGATGACCTAAAGGTGGGCAAGCAATGTGAGAAGGCAGTAAGGAAGGCTGGGGGGATACTGGGATGCATTGGAAGAGGCATCAATAGTAGAAAACAGGAAGTTGTTATCCCTCTGTACAGACAGTTGGTGAGACACCATCTGGAGTACTGTGTGCAGTTCTGGAGATCCCGTCTCCGCAAAGACATAGACAGAGTGGAGGCTGTCCAGAGGAGGGCAACCAAAATGGTGCAGGGTCTGCACCAGAAGACATACGAAGAAAGACTAAAGGAGCTTAATATGTATACCCTTGAGGAAAGAAGGGAGAGAGGGGACATGATAGAAACTTTCAAGTACCTCAAGGGAATTAACAAAGTCCAAGAGGGTAGCATCTTCCAGAAAAAGAGATGTGCAAGAACAAGGGGGCACAATTTGAAGATTGAGGGGGGATGGCTCAGAGGTAATGTGAGGAAGTATTTTTTCACAGAGAGGGTTGTGGATGCATGGAACAGCCTCCCTGAGGAGGTTGTGGAGTCAAGAACAGTGGGGACTTCAAGAATGCATGGGACAGGCATAAGGCAGTCCTAGTGGGGGGTAGGAGGAAGTAAGCTGTTGGTTAACTAGGATCTGCAGCTTATCTGTTAGGTAGTAAAATGGGCAGACTAGGTGGGCCAAGTGGTCCTTATCTGCCGTCAAATTCTATGTTCTATGAGGTGGCGGTTTGGGTGGGAGGTAGGCACACCCTATAAAGAAAGGCTTGGTATCTCCCAGGAGTATTTTGACAAATAGTACGGCACCTCTCCCAGAGATCCATTTTGAAAGGGGAGATCAATCTGGGTTGCTTACAGGGAGGAGTTGAGGTAGATAAGAACCCCCCTTTTTTCCTGCTTTGTCCTTTCTGATGGCCTGATAGCCAGCCAAATCGACTTCATGGGGGAGGATTTGAGGCTTTAGCCATGTTTCCATCACTGCTAGGACATCCAGTTTGTAGAGTAGGGTCCAAGCCTCAAGGTCAGGCATTTTGTGCCTTAGGCTCCCAATGTTCATATGCACCAGCTTGAGCCTGCAGGTGTTTGCCCAGAAGGGGTTAGTGGGGTCACTAAGGGTGAGGTTAGGAGAAAAGGGACCAGGGTTGGGTTCAATGTCCCCCCCTAGCATTAGCTTGAGCCTAATTGAGAGGCCAGTGGAATTGGGATGGGGGGTAGGTGAGTCATATCGGTTCAGGTCGAGGGCAGGATTATGACTGAGGATGGTCGGGGGTGGTCCTTGTATGCTTAGTCTGGGCTTATTTAGCCTCTCATGCCAAGGATGTTTTTGAATTTGAGGGAAGCAGAAGTTTAGTTTTTTGAAGGAATGTCTCAGCCCAGCAGTCAGAGATAGGGAGGTTTCAAAGTAAGTTCTCTGACTTGGGTAGGGATCCCTGCATGGGGGAAAGAATTCTGTTATGCTAGTCGGAGATTTAGGGCCAAGGTGTAGGGAGCACATCAGAATTGCAGTTTTGTCACAGGTTTTTAGCTCAGATGGGGGGGATATAATTTTAAGTTACTACAACTGCGAGCAGATGATGCAGGTGGCAGCAGGGATTTAAGCAGTTTTAATGGGTAGGAGGCTGACAGTACAGTTTTTGGTACGACCTCTAGTGGAGAAGTCTGATAATCTGCAGATGGAAAAGTGAGCTGATAGGTTATGCAGCTCATGTGACCACTGCTATATAAGCAGATGTTCACCAAACAGCTGGTCCAAACATGCTTGACCAAACAGCTGGTTTGGTCAAGCATGTTGCTTTTGACAACAAGAATCTTTGTAAGCTGATAGCAGACAATAAGGGAACTTCAGTGCAACAAAGCCTTGAAGTTTGTTAAAAAAAAGATTCCAAGGTTATGCAGCTGCATATGCAAAATATACACAAAGTTTTTTAGCAGAGTAGCATATTAACCTTTGAAAGCCACAAACGGTTATGTGGTTGAAGTGCTACAGTAAAATGTGCAAAACAGGCTTGTGAGTGCAAAACAGAACCAGGTACAAACTATAGCAACTAGGTTACAGTCTCTTGAATAAAGTGCTTTTCGTCATGCCTTTCAGAGCTGAGAATATTTAGCACTATTACTGCTAGATATTCTCTGCTCTAAACGGCATGAGAAAAAGCACTTTACTCAAAAGACTGTAACCTAGTTACTGATATTATTTGAGATTATCTAGCAGCATTACAGTATGAACAAATTTGCCTTTTGGTGCCTGTAATTCACAAAGAAGCTGGCAGTATAGGGCAACAGGACTCATCCCACTCAATAGCCAGTTTTCTTGTTGACCTGTCCAGGATGGTGTCAGTGACACAATCAAAGCCTCCCCCAGCACCCAAGGCCCAGGGAAGCTTATCATATCTAGGGCCAACTTTAGGAAAAAGTCTGGGTCCTCCACATTTGGACCATGGATGGACCCCACTAAGAAGGCCCCCCCCACCACAGTAATATGTGCCAGATTGTATCTGCCACTTGGGTCCATGCAACTCTTGTGTATGGTACCCTGGATTGCTGGTGGCAACTATACAGTGACTCCCCTGGCCTTGGCTAAAAAAAACGCAGCTACCCACTGACCCTCCAACTGCTGCTTGCACATTCAAACTCTGATTTGCTTATACGAGTTCATTGTGTAACCTAACAACTTTTTTAATCACCCCTAGGACCTTCCTTCTTTTAATGACATTCTTCAGGTCATTAACATTCCAGGTGGCTATTACCTGGCCCCAGTCTTGAGAACTTTGTCAATACTGTGACTGGGTTAAACCCACAGCATGAAAAAATAGTCCTTAGGGACTTCGACTGTAATCGGCTCTCAGGCAGTAGCAAGGCTTACAGGGACACGCTCGCCATCATCTTCTTAACCCAAGTGATCTCCTCTCCCACTAGGGTCAATTACAAAATGGGCACTGCTACCCTGCTGGACTGGGTGCTAGTCAGCCAGCCAGACAGGATCATTTCCACAGAAGTTCTGCCTGGCTTCCTAAGTGATCACTCCCCAGTCACATGCAAATAGTCATCTAGAGCACCCCCTGTGGAGCCTTCCACTTCCAAAACCAGAGTGTTCCATGGTTACAGGCTCCCTAAATTCCATGCCCTCACACACCAGGTTAATTGGTCTTTCCTGTCACAGACATGAGAAATAAATGCAACACTGGAGTACTTCATACTCCAGTTCAACAGAGTCTGTGACATTGTTACCCTATATAAGACCCTTGTCAACAAAGAAACCTCTCAAGCATGGTTTACCCCCATGCTCAAGTTCTTAACAAGAGAGACTGTGACAGAGCCTGGGCCCAGTTTAAGGAATATGGTCATCATAACTTTCTCCAAAAGCATAAAGAGTTCAGCATCACAATCAAAACCCAAATGAAAGTTGCCAAGGCTAACTACCATAAAAATAGACAAAAGACCCTCCTCCCTCAACCCAAACAGCAATGGGGTGTGATCAAGGAGATTCTAGGCAATGCAAGGAAACCTCTTCAAAATTTCATCACAGTTGATGACATTACAGTTGAAGTAGACAAGAACATTGCAAACTCCTTTAACCCTTAGTGACCTATCTGCCTACATCCTGGCTCCAAACTCCCACCCTACTGGGACCGATGATATACCCGACTTCCCTCGAAGACCCAAATTCTATCTTAAAAGGCTAATCTGGGCTGAGACACACACCTACCTCGCCCAAACCAAAATCACAACAAGAATAGGTTCGGACAACATAGATATTGCAGCACGTTCAATTAGTAATAAGGGAGGTTACCTGTTCCCTCCAGTTCATCTTTAATGTATCCCTCTCCACTGGGAAAGTACCAAGGCTTTGGAAAATAGCACATGTAACCCCTGTATTCAAAGGGGATGATCACGGCCTACCCTCAAATTACTGTCCCATCTCTATTCTACCACCCCTCAAAAACACTAGAAAGGGTGGTAAATGACCAGTTCACTCAATATCTGAACCAGCATGAGCTCCTGACCAAGGAGCAGCATTGTTTCAAGAAAAACCATGGCACTATGACAGCTCTATTGGAATATACAGATTTGGTTTACTGCGCACTGGACAGAGGGGACTTTGCAGGCTCTATATTCATTGACCTTACCAAGGCCTTTGACCTTGTCAACCATGCATTGCTTTGTTGTGGTACTGTTAGATTTCAGTTATCTAGCAGATTCTGGACAATACACACGACTCAGAAAACAGATGATGTGACTAAGGGTTTTATTCCCTGATAACAAATAAATAGGACAGCATAACATACCTGCTGGAGTCATCCAGGAACCCCCTTCCACCAGGTGCAAACATCGATCTCATTGAGCTCCCCTATTCAATGGGGTCTTATACTAAGGTAACAAACTGTCCCGTTACCTTGTAACGTGCTCATGTGCGTACTAAGCATGCTATACAAAACATTTCTATTGGTTTAGATGGTTGGCTGCTTGACTGAAGACCTTGGCATTTGCCATTATAAGTTTCAGTAAGTATTGTGCTGAGTGTAGATGTTTATTAGAACAATGGAACAAGTTTTAAAATATGCTGATTATGATAGTGTGCCCTAATGCCATATCCTCAGAAGGAGAGATGGCCAATATTCAGAACAAGTTATTTGCCTCTGTTTACTCTGACAATAACAATAAAACAAAAGAGTACAGATAACATATTGAAGGTTACTAGCAGCCCAATTCTAATAGACCCAATAATAATCAGAGGTAGGCTATGGAAGCTAGAACAAAACAACTCACCTGGCCCAGATGGTCTACATCCTAGACTCATTAAGGAACTAGCAGATGAACTTGCTCTACCCATTACTCATATTTTTCAAATGTCACTGGATAAAGGAGAAGTTATCGACCAATGGAGAATAGCTACCATGATACCTCTATATAAGAAAGGCAACAAGAAATGTCCAGCAAACTACAGACCGGTTAGTCTTACATCGACTTTATGTAAAACCTCGGAGAGTATTATAAAAGATTATATTATCGGTCATATCCAGGATCATAACTTAGAGGATGTTACACAACATGGTTTTACTAAGGGTCTGTCATATCAGACAAATATGTTGGAATTTTATAACATAGCCAGCAAAAGATTAGACTCTGGCAAACTAGTAGATGTGGTGTTTTTGGATTTTACAAAAGCCTTCTGCAAAATAGGGTTACATGAAAACATCATCTCATGGGTACACTCCTGGCTACTAGACAGGAAGCAAAGAGTCTGTATTAAAGGGGTATTTTCTAAATGGTTAGATGTGTCTAGTGGAGTCCCTCAAGGCTCTGTGCTAGGATCATGTCTTCTTAATATCTATGTTTCATCCTAACAGTTAAATCAGTCTAATCTGTGGATGACTAAATTTGCAGATGACTGTAGTGTAGGGGCAGAGGTCAAAAACATGAAAGATTCCAACAATCTACAGGAAGCCTTAAACCATATAGACAAGTGGTGCATTGACCACAAACTCTTACTGAACCCAAAGAAGTGCACAGTGATGCACCTAGGACAAATAACCCTAAAGTTACTTACAATCTAGGTAAGCAAATACTTAAAGTCACAGTAGAGGAAAGGGATCTAGGAATTACCATCACCAATGACCTACAGTTTTGAGTTCACTGCAGAAAGATGTGTCAGAGGGCAAATGGAGTCTTAAATTGCATCTTAAGACATATCACCAGTAGCAGTAGGGAGGTGATGGTGCTGTTGTGTGCCTCTCTTGTGAGACCTTTAATGGAATATGGAGTACAGGTATGGTCCCCATACAAATGGGAAAATAGACATGATGGAAAAAAATACAGAAAAGGGCTACAAGCACCATATCAGGCCTACAGGGTATAGATTATAAGAAAAGATTGGTGGAACTGGACATGTTTACATTACAGTACAGAAAAGTAAGGGAGGATTTGTGTCTACTGTTTAAAGCTCAAACAAGCAACTATCTACGGGATAAACTAGGATTTAAATATAGTGAACAAATCTATCATACAAGAGCCCATCCCCCTTCAGCTTAAAGGAGAGCAATGTAGGACATGGAAGAGAAAGAATTAGTTTAATCAAAGGGTCATACCCTGGTGGAATACCCTACCTTTAGAAGCTGTGGGTTCTTCCTCAGTTGATAGCTTTAAGTTACAACTAGACAGCTTATATAAATCAGGCATGCTTACTATTTGAGCAAATGGAGAGCAAAAGGACGCAAGTCTGTATAAGCTCTGTATAAATCTATAATGGCAGTAGGTGGCACTCTAAGACCACAAATATATTGTAAATATGGCTAAATATCCTGGGCATTGCTAAACATTGTAATTATGGCTAATTGCAGTAGGTGGCATGCTAAGGCCACAAATATACCTTAAGTAGATCAGTACCTTCTCATAGTATAGATGGACAGTAATCATAGCTGAATAGAGTTACTGCTTCCAGTGCCAGTGACCCAGGTTCAGGAAATGTGCCCGAGTTGCTGGAGGGCTGGCCAGGGGGAGGTAGATTGAACACCCTAGAGACCACTCTCCACCTCTGGGGAGGGAAGGCTGTGGATCTTGACACCTTACCACCACCTGGGTGACCACGGGTGGTGGTACAGCAAGACTGCAGAATAACTGGGAGGAGAGGATGCTGGCCAAGGTCTGGAGCAGTGGCACATCTCAGTGTGCCCCTGTCTCCTTGGACCTCCCTGTGTGCCATTGTTCTTGGGGCTCTGCACCTGAACAAAGGAAAAAACCCACACTTGCCCTGTAGATGGGCTCCGGCACTGCGACTCCATAACCAGGTTCCGGGGATTGGTGAGACCACCCGTGCACACTCTATGGACTGGAGGGAAGACCCGAGACCCCCTCCTCCCCACTTGGGGGGGGTTAAACTGAGGCCAGATGGGGGACAGTTCACCGATTGCCCTGGAGTTACCCAGGGAAGATGATCGTGGTCTGCATAGGGAGTCCCAGAAAAAAGGAACAAGCTGCGGTGAGGAAGGAGACATAAAGAGTGAATTAAAAAATAAGAAACAAAACTCAAGAGTCTTTGTCAAATAAAGGCAATGAAACTGTGAATTTAGCATACATAGTGTCTCTAATAGCACATTGGCCTGATGAATAGCAGGGCCCTTGATTGGGACTGGGAGTCACATAGCCCAAGTTTCGTGCAGTGGCCAAAGAAAAGGACACAGTCTTATTCATACACTTGGTAGTACATGATAAAGTTTTACAGGAGGGACAATACCATTTTGCCATACATCTATCATTAATAAGATTTGGGATCCTCCCAGATTCCAAATTCCAGAAGAGACTTGTAACTGTGGTTATTGCAAAGTTTCCATAAGAGGAACATAGAATTTTCCTGTTTATGTGTTGCTGTCTAGCTTCTTATTATTCAAGTGTATCAGCTGAATAAGTGTGTGTCTAGTTTCATTAAATATATGTGCAATACCGTGCATTCTGTACATTGTAAATCTTTCTTCTTGTTCAAAGCCTGCAATACCATGTAGCATGGGCTGTATCACATTCTGGCTTAATTTTGAAATGAAATATTTTGCATGTCTCTTAATTTTTTGCCAAATCGGCTTGGTTCCAGATTGACATTACAGAGCCAAATATACCTGTAGCAGATCCTAGTGCACCTGCTACTGTATGTTGGCTATACCTAAACTTCTCTTTTGTTGTTTAGGCCTGAACACCCCTCGGTGTTCAGTTGAGTGATACCCAGCTACAAGGTTCCGCATATGTGCCTGTTATGCTGCCATTATATCTAACATCATAACAGTATGAAATCTTGAAACATTAGAACTGGAACAATGGCCAAACCTGGCCATGTTCCAGTGTGTAAAGTTTAAAATAACCGGTATATGCATAAATTGTACATTGTTTATTAGAGTTCCAGATATGGAAGTTGCAGCTTGGCCACTGAGTGGACCTGCTTCTTGTTCTGGTCATTGTAGAGTCTCTTCTGATGAAACCTGTAGAATAACTGGAAGAAAAATAGTGTCTGATGCAGTAGTGTGAGTGGAACAAAGTTTGTGCATGATGGTGTTGTGGAAATGTGCACAAAAGTCAGGGTTCATTGTAGCAGTGAGGTTGTACAGTCCAGTGTTTTTTGGAAAACTTGGTGTGTGCATAGTTCCATTAGGGGAAATACGGGTGTTAGGCCAGCCTTGAAAAGTTCCTTTGGCAAGGCAGGCTACAGGAATTTGTTTACCTGTAGAGTCAGTAACTTTCCATTCAATTTGAAGATTGGATTGGTCAAGGGATACCACCATGGTATAAAGATTGGCATCTCTTCCATCTTGGACAGTGATGTGGGTAGATGGAAGGGTAACAGCTACTCCTGGAAATGGGGAAAGGGGTTGGGAGGGTGAAGGTGGGCAATGTGGATCCTGGGATTCCAAAACCCGGAGGACAGAATGAAGGTTGCTCTGGTATTTATATTGGACTGGAAAATCAGGCTCTGGCATGACTGTCCTCATGCCAGAGAGAAAAATAAGCATGTCAGTATCATCTTTTCAAGGATTCTTTTTATTTCTGAAATGAAAAAGAACAAGAAGGTAAACTTACAGATCTCCCTCCCCTAGCCAGGGGAAGGAGCATTAGATGCAAATTAATCACCTCTGTACAGTTTTAGCTGATTTGTATGAAACCACTTGTCAGTCGGCTTCTTTTCAGGAAGTTGTATTCAAACTTGATAGACAGCAGAGCTCAATTTGTTGGTGATCTCAAAGGGACCTGCCCATTTGTTTGCAAATGGGTGGGTTGGGTGGAGAAATGTGGTATCATTACTTGATCACTTATTTGCCAATTAACTTCTTTTACATTTTTGTCAAAGTACATTTTAGATTGCTGTTGGGCATGGCCCAGATTTCTTGCAGCAAAGATCTAAATCATGTGATGTTGACCTAGTATTTGGAATAATAACCTTTTGACTAGATCCACTACGTAGCCATGGTGTCCAAGGAAATCCATTCCCAGGATGCTTTGGTGATGATGTAATGTCATGAGGTTGAACTGGTGTTCAACTTCCAAAATGCCAATAGTGATTTGTAAAGGTACGGAGTGGTACATTGTAGCCACGTCCCTTCAAAGGTACAGGCAGATGTTGCTCTTCCTGTTAACCAGCAGGATAGCTGCAGGTCTTCCTGGTGTAGTACTGAAACAGCGGCACCCATATCTAGAAGCAGTTCAAGCTGGTGGCCCCCTACTATATAAACACCTCTATACATGGATGGCAGGAATCATCAGTCATTAAGGTGGTTATGATGTGAACCAGAGCCTGACACCATCAATTTGATTCATCTGGTTCAAGTTTGGAGTTGGAATTGGCATCCCAAAGCATCTGCGTTGCTTCAGAGCATAGGGATTTGGCCTATTCATTCTCATCATGCTCATCATCCAATGGGGGTGTGAATGGGAGGGCCGCTATGGGCCTAGCTGGAAGGGCTGATGTAAGGGATTAGACCTTGGCCTTCCATTCCCATAGCTGGTCGCTCTCTGTGGCAAAATCCTTGTATGTGAGGCCGGACCGATATTTTTGTCCATTTTTCCCCTTGTTCTGTTGATTTTGCTTTTGCCGATATTGTTGTCGGTTCTTGTTTGACCCTACCTGATTTTGGCAAGAGGATCCATCATGTTGGAAATCCTTTGATTTCCCTTCCACCATGTACTGGTGGATGGTTCGGTGATGTTCTACACCACGGCTACCTTGGCCTTGGAGCCGGAAGCCTGGTTATGGCCATAAATCTTATATGCACACTCCACTCTATCCATGATGACAGCAAAATCATCCATTCTTACATTCACCAGTGCTTTAATCTTTTCGCACAATGCAGGCTGCAGATTTTTCAGAAACAAACTTTTGTACTCAATTGAATTTCTTACTGCATCTTCATTTGCCAATTCTTTGCCTGTTCAGTATGCAAGCCACAGTCCACTGCTATACTGCGCTGGGGTTTCTTTGGTGTTCTGAATGATCTCTTGGGCTAGTATGATGCCAACCATATTGGGGTTTTGCGTCACCAGGAGGCTGTGTCAGATTCAGCCTTTTCATCATTGCAGACCTCTTCTGGTAGTTTAGCCCACAATGTAGGGTCTATGGTTTGCCTCAGAACCTGTACTCTATGTTCAGGCAGAAGAATGAACCTTTTGCATGGCTCTGCATGCTTTCCAAATGGCAACTGAGATTGTCACCAGGAAACATACAGCATATTTTATCCACAATGCTTTGGATGTCATGGGCTGACTACAAAACATTAGGGGTAGATGTTGGATGCTGCAAATATATGCCTTTAATGACTGCTTTGGCCATGGCTGTGGCCACACCATGAAACATCTGCTGCTTCACAGTCTCATCCTATAACAAGTCAATTATGGAACACTGGAATGCCTCAGAATGAGCCTCGGGAACTCCAACCCTGTTGACCGCTTGTTCCGTCAACATTTCAATTTCACCGCTATCTTGTTTTGTCAAGACAACCACTGGAGGTGGTAAGGTCTTCTCCCCCTAGTGTCCCAAGGACCACTATCTTGGATGGGGACTCCATCATCAATCTCATCATCCTCTGATGATGTCAGATCAATGGGCGGTACATATGATAAAGCTTTCACATGACCCTTCAGGACTGTCAATTCCTGACATAACCTTTTGAACTTTGCATTGCATTTTGAATGATCAGCTTTGTTCCTAACTTGCCCTTGACTAATATGATTCTGTAAAACTCTGTATGTGGCACTCACTTCTTGTTTTTCCCTGATCTCCCTGTCCAGATTATCCTGACATTTTGCTAACTCTTCTTCCATTTCAACACAATCATTCCACATCTCTTCTTTTGATTCTTTCAACCAATCATTCATTTGCAATACCAGTTTCTTATCCTATTGTAAACTTTCACAATCCTCTCTCAGCCTTACAGTTTCTCTTTCTCTTGTACAATACAATACATGTCATTATGCAACTCACTTTTGAGCCGTTCAGTTTCTTTTTCTAACTCTCTCCATTGCTTGCACATTTCCTTGGATCTGGTGTTTAACTCTTGTTTGAGAGCTAGAACCTCCATTTCCCCTGCCTGAAGTACAGCATACAGAGCAGCAACTATCATTCCTTTTTGATCCTGCTTCTTCTTGACTGTGTTTGGTCTCCAATTACAGCATGCACACGTACTGTATCGGACGACAATAGGTTTTTGCATCCAGAGCGAAATCCCTCCAACCTCGATGAGAGATCAGAAAATTTGAAATATCCAGTTTGAGTTCAGCACTAATGGCCATTTTAAAGGTTCCCCCTATTCTTGTGCCAGCTGAGAGACCAGAGTGTATTGATTCGCCCTGTACTCCACACCTAGGCAGTTTACAAGTTTCAGGATATGGGTTTCCACAGACTGAAGCCACTGGTGAACAGAGAAGGTGTAGGCTTGTTCTTCCTACGCTCAGCTTGCTCTAGGCATGGGGAGTCTGTGGTTTTGGCCATATTGATTAAACAGGCGGGATCAGGTTTTTTACTGAGAGATACCTGTTCCTGTTAGGCACAGTCCAGTCTGTATTGACTGTTCGGTTTAGACTGAAGTGGTCCTGCCACAGTCGCCATTTACTAGATTTTGGTTATCTATCAGATTATAGACCAGATGGCCTGACAATATGCGACTCAGAAAACAGATGGTACTACTATGGTTTTTATTCTCTGATAACAAGTAAATAGGACAGCTGACATACTTGCTAGGAGTCATTCAGGAACCCCTTTATACCAGGTGCAAACATCGAGTCTCATTGAGCCCCCCATTCAATGGGTTCTTATACTAAAATATGAGGCTGCCTGACCGTCGAGAGTTTTAAATCAGAGCTAAAACCTTTTTTGTTTGTGAAAGCATTTGGAGAATGATTTTATTGTTGTTATTGTTAATAATATGCTTGTAATTTAAATGTTGCTCATTTGTACAGCAGTTTGGATTTTTGAAAAGCGCTTAAAAAATAAAATTTTACTTACTTACTTACTTAAGATAACAAACCACCCCGTTGCCTAGTAACATGCTCATGTGTGTACTAAGTATGCTGTACAAAACATTTCTATTGGTCTAGATGGTGGGCTGCTCAGCCAGAGACCTTGGCATTTGCCGTTATAAGTTGCAATATTTATTTATTTATTTAAAAGTTTTACCAGGAAGACACACTGAGCAATAGTGCTCGAGTCCAGGTGAGTCCTGGGGGAAGGGGGCACAGGAAACTGTACATACACTGGACAATAGAACAACCAAGCAATTTGCACTAACCACAGGGCAATATTGTACATGCTTAGCAGGATAACAAGTATACAGACAGCAGTATATACAGAGCAGTTTAACATCATTTATGAGCATCCAAAATAACAGGAGCAGTGAGAATAAAACAGCAAGCAATGCAACCATATGATAGGGTCAAAAATAACTGCATAGGAGACTATATGCCCTATAATTGACTCCCTGGTTCTTATAAGTTAAATTTGTCACAGATTACCCACAGGCACAAGATGACATGAAATGGGAATTGACGAGAGAGCTGAAGTGCTTAGTCTGGGGCATATGCCTGATGACAGATGGGAGGGAGTTCCATGGTTTGGTCATCCGGTATCTGAAGGATGCTTGACCACTAGAGGTGGACACCCATGGGATGACCAAGGTGCGTGTGTCATAGTTCCTAAGGGGGTGCACAGGAGGGGTAGGAATAGCCAACACAGCAGAGAGATAAGTGGGCAAGGTCTGGGACCAGTATTTGGCAGTGAGCTCGGCACAGTGGGTCAAGCAGTGGTCATGGAGGGGAAGGAAAGGAGAGGGACCTGCAGAACGCACAGTGATGAGTGGAGGGAAGGCTAGCCAGTGCAAAGCAGCAGAAAGAGTGGAAGAGAGGGTCCAGTCTGGCTAGGATGGACTTGGGAGCGACACTGTAGACTACGTCTCCATAGTCAAAAATAGGGAGAATCATTTTCTGTACAAGTGCACAGTGAGCTGGTGGCAGGATTCAACCACGACTCCGATAGAAGGCACCCAGTTTTGAGTGTAGCTTTTTGTGTATGACATCGACAGGTACAGGTCAAGGTGCTGGTCTAGCCCTACCCTGAGATATCTGAAGGAGGTGCAGGCCTCCAGAGTAATCCTGTCCAGGGTGTGGAAGGAAGGGGTAGCTGGGGAGCCTAGAGAGTCTCTGTCTTGTGTTGAAAGTCAAGGAGACTGACTTCTTGGCATTGAGAAATAGCTGGTTTGCATGGAAACAGAGCTGACCATCATTGAAGTCCTGCTGTAGTCTGGTCTCAATGTCAGCAGTTGACGGGCCAGACGTATACAAGACTGTATCATCTGCGTACATATGAATGGATGTGTGATGGCAGGCGGAGGGCAGATCATTTAGGAATATGGAGAATAGGAGCAGTCCAAGGACAGAGCCTTGAGGGACCTCTGAGGTTACTGGGAGGGGTGGTGAAATGGTACTTCAAATTTTTACTGCCTGGGAAAGGCCAACCAGGTAGGAGCAGAACCAGCCAGTGACCAAGGTAGAGAGCCCAGCCCGGGACAGCTTTTCAAGTAGGAAGGCATGGGAGACCAGATCAACAAAAATGGCTGCAGTGACAAGGCCCTTGTCCATGCCATCGAGGATGTTATCAGTGAGTCTGAGGGGCGAGGTGATGGTGGAGTGAGATTTCCTGAATCCAGACTGGTAGGGTGAGAAGAAGAAGGAGTTAAGAAAGGTGGAGAGTTGAGAGAGGACTATATGCTCTGTAGCTTAACCATTATAGGTAGGAGGGAAATAGGCCGGTAGTTGCCAGGGGCTGAGGTATCAACTACCTTATGGAGTGGGATAACTGTTGCATGCTTCCAGTCTTTAGGGATGGATCCTAAGGTGAATGAGAGGTTTAGATGGTCGGCCATGGGGGCAGTGATAGCAGGGGCAGCCAGGTGTAGCATCTTTGAGTCCAGTCCAGAGGGGCATTTACCTTTATTCGGGTTTAGGGAGAGCAAGGCATGATAGACTTCAGGTGAGCTAACCTGATGAAAGAAGAAGGAGGGAGCAGTGGGAGGAGGAGATTGGGCAGGAAGGCCAAAAGAGGAGGGGTTGGGCTGGGAAGGGGGGAGAGTGGAGAGCTGTGTTGAGGTGCAGCTTGTAAATGAGGAATTGAATTCAGAGGCAACTGTGTGCAGATCAGCTATGACATACCCGCCTATATTTAGCACTGAGTTGGGAAGATGGGAGGGTGGGGAAAAAAGGGATTTAACCACTTTCCAGAATTTCGGTGGGCGATTTATGTTAGCCTAGAAGGAGGCTTTGAAGTAATTTGGTTTAGCTAGCCTGATTTGTGTAATGCAGCTGTTTCATAAGGTGGGGTATATATATTGGTGAACAGGGGAACCGGAGGCCTTGAAAGACTTCCATGCCTGGTCTCTTGTTTTAGTATGGGACAGGATGTTGGAGCTCATCCAGGGCAAATGAGTGCCCCTCACCCATCTGCATCTGAGCAGAGCATGGTGATTCCATGCAGCTAGGAATCTGAGCTTGAAATAGCCCCAAGCTGTGTTGATAGAGGCTGCTGTAGGACTAAAGGACCAGTCAGTGGTTGTTAGGTCTGTTGGGAGCGGAGCTAAATCCAGGGATTTGTATGATCATGTGAGAATGGTATGGGGGGGCTTTAGGCCTGAAAATTTTATGGACAGAGTAGACCATATAGCGGTCACTGAGTGAGTTGGGCAGGATGCCCGAGGCTATAGTACAGCGCTAGCGTGAGGTAAGGGACCAGTCGAGGAGGGAGTGGTTCAACAATTTAAGGTTTAGCCTTGTGGGTTCAGAGATCGCCTGAGCCATATTAAGGGTGGCTACTTGATTCCGAAGCTTTGTGTTGCCTCTGGCAAGCCAGTTCACATTAAAATCCCCCCGTATATGAATCTTGCCCCCTGTGGCGAGGGATTTAAGGGTGCCCAAAAAGTCCAGGATGGTATCCGAGGAGGAGTTGGGGGGGGGGAATAGGATCTGGCTATGAAGATGGGAGTGGAGTGGGGGAGGGAGAGCTTGATCATCACGGCCTCAATTGACTGCGGTGTCATAGGTATAGTGACTAGGGTGTACTGGAGGGAGGACGAGATGTACATTGCTATACCATCACCCTTTTTTCTGCCAGAGCGGTCATGATGGATAATGGAGTAGCCAGGGATGGAGAATTCGGGGTATTTATTATGGGGCTTGAGCCAGGTTTCCGAAATAATCATAATGTCAGGCCTCAGGGAAGATACAGTTTGCTGCAGTGAAGTTATTTTGTGCAAAAGGCTACAGGCAATAGATATTGTGCTGAGTGTAGCTGCTTGTTCGAATAATGGAACAAATTATAAAATATGCTGATTATGGCAGTGTGCCTAATGGCAGTAGGTGGCACTCTAAGACCCCAAATATATTGTAAATATGGCTAAATATCCTAAATATTGCTAAACATAGTAATTATGGCTAGGTGCAGTAGGCGGCACGCTAAGGCCATGAATATACCTAAAGTAGATCAGTAACTTCTCATAGTACAATTAGACCATAATCATAGCAGAATAACGGTTTGTATCTCATAGCATTGAAGTTTCTCAGTAAATTATAACTAAACATTATACTAAGTACTAACTACATATAATAGTCCACGTTAGGGACCAAATCATGACATCATCATAGAAACTGTAGGTCAGGCAAGTCTACAGTACCCTCTCAGAATATAGATCAGTTACAGTTGGTATCTCTCAAGGGTCAATCCTGGGCCCCCTTCTTTTCTGTCTCTTCATAAAAATGACCATCCCTCAGCCTGTAAGTCCACAAAAATCCTTCTATATGTCTATATGTCGATAATACAGTAATCACCTCGACCAACAAATGCCTGGGGAAACTCCAGCAGAGACTACAACCTGACCTTTCTGCCATCCAAGATCAGTTCACTTCCAATCTACTAGTTACACACTCTAAGAAAACCAAATCTATGCTCTTTGCCACACGTAGTAAGTCCTTTTCTTCCAAAACATTAAAAATGATCCCTTCCACAGGAGCCCCTTTAGAACAGGTTGACATCTTCAAGTACCTGGGGATCACCTATGACATGGGATTATCTTATGCAACACATGTTGACACCCTAATCAAGACTGCCAACTCCAGACTAGGCCTATTTTATAGACATAGGAATAGTTTCCTACCAGAAATAAAGAAACTTCTTGTCAGATGCTACATTGTCTGCATAATCATCTATGGCCTGATGGTCTACAGTGCTGCTAGTGAAAGTGTGTGGGCCAGGGTATTGAACAGAGCATTTTGTTTTGTGCTTGACCTAAGGCAGGACTCCCACTCCTGTGTACTGTATAGTATCCTTGGTTGGCTGACTGGTAACACTAGATTACACTACAGTACCATGCTTATTGACAAGAAAGCCCTTCTTGGACTGCTGTCCCCCAATGCTCAGACCATGCTTCACTTGGTTGACCAAAAATATGCCACAAGGGGGAGGGTGAACATAACCCCCTGCTGCTGCCCCACAGGAAAATATCCTTAGGCCAAGCCTGTTTCTCTTTCAGATTCCCTAAATTGTGAACTGACGCCCCCCTTCCTAAAAGCATCTGACTTTATAAATCAGTTCAAATACCAGCTTCTTTCTTCTCTCCCTCCCCCAGCCCCTGCAACTGCTATCGCTGATCGTGGAACCTGCCCTCTGTCTATCACGCAAGCACAGGCACTTGTACTACTTAAATCTAATGCTAAGTAATGGCACTACTGTTCTCAGACAAATAACCTCTGTAACCTGGCAGTTCACAGTATCCCCTTAATTGTAATGTATGACTAATTGTACTTTATTAACTGTCTTGTATTGCATGACTGTATTACATCACAAGGTCATATTACCACTCTCTAACCATCTGCTTTGACTAGGATTGCACAATGAATGTATGTATGTAAGTATGTATAACATACCTGCCAACTGTTCTCCTCTATTGTATCTGACGCTAAACCCTTTGAAACAGGCAAAGCCTAAAGGGTTTTGTTTGTAATAAATAAAAAAATAAATATTACTACATCCTTAGCCATTTGGTTGAACTAAGGGAACACCTTGGTGGGCCTTGACATCTACAGCACCAGCATGAAGTTGCCAGAAATGTGCATTGAAAACCTATGAAATAAATTGCTCAACAGTAGCTCACAACGGTAGATTTTCCCTCTGCATAGTACCCCCTCACCTCCCCAAACCTCCCACCACTCCACCTGGCCACACATCCCAACATGAAACCCCTGAACAGTGTAACATTGAACTGAACAAAAACCACAGCATAACAACCCCATCACTACTCACTCTCTCCCCCTTTGCCAAGCATCGCACATTTTGGCAGAAATTCCCTTGCAATTAATCGTTGATGAAACCATGTTATTTGGCACAATAATAAAAGAGTGCAACAAACAGTAATCTTATAAACAGCTAAAGAACTAAGCAGGACACTAAGTGGGGGGATGGCGTGGTACCATTCAGTGCCTGAGCCCCCTCCTCTGATGGAGTGCAGTTTATTTAACTAGTATAGCCATGCCTTAACTTGCAACCCTTTACCCCAGTAGTTGCTGAGGGAAATCTTGCTGAGCCAGCAGTCCTGAGATGAGTGTCCTTTGGCCAGCATCCTCAAGCAGTGTTCAGGAGCCATGAGGTGGGGAAGCAGGGTGGAATATAAACCCTGGCACACTTCAGACATGTCTAGAGAGTACAAGAATTCTGCTTGCTGTCTTCCCCAGCCTCATTTGTGCAGTTTAGCTCACTGGCCCCTACATAAGGCTTTCAGTGCTATCAGTCTGGATTCCTGAGTTAACTGGTACAAACAGTACCCCCCCCACCACCACCATATCTGCATCCCAGGATACAGTTGTAGGGGGACCCCACTCACAGCCAGTGAAGCATGATGGGATATCAAGTGCCCAGCAGCTCATAGTCCAAAACAGAATTAAACCATTAACTGACTTTATGGCCCAGGGAATCCACTGCAAGGGATAAACTTAAAATAGTTCAGCCAGAATAGGCATCCATGAGACCTTGACAGCGTATAGGGTCAGCTGTGCTCCTGAAGCCATTACACACTGAGTCACACAGTTGTGCAGACAACAGTGAGCAAAGTGTTGCTTCCTCATGGCAAGAACAATGAATCCAGAATGATTTAACAAAACAAAATGCTAAATATCCACTACATACTGCACCCACCTAGGCTACCCTGATCTACAGGAAGCAGAGGTCCTTACCGATGGTCATAGCGGTACTGGGGTCCCCAGGTAAGGCAGAAATAGTTAGTATGCCCCCCATGACATACCCACACCCTCCTGCCTAACACTGAATATCATGTGTGGAGCCCCAGCAGCCAAATGGACTCCTTCAACCTGTGGGTACTCCATGTAGGGGGTCAGGATCACAGACAAAAAACTTTCAGATCAAAACTGGGTGCAGGTCACTGTGGAAGTGTGGTGGGAAACAACAACTCAGACACAGAGATGATTCAAATTCAGATCACACTGAAAAGTCAGTGTGTATTTTTATTGCCAAAAAGGCATTTCAAAGCTTGTTAATATAGCATTATCAAAAAGAAAATAAACTTAAATTTACAAAATAAAATAAATTAACTTAATAACTCAAATTAAAGCTATTCAGCTCCAACACAATTCCCAGACCTCGGTTGTGTAGCCACAGAGTGGAAGATTACACTTTTAAAACTTCAGTGTTTCCACTATCTTCTGTACTAATAGGATGCAGAACTTTCCCTGCTGCTACCTAAGGCTCATCTGTCTTACTACAGGTTCAGAGGGAATACATACTACTCAGCAGTGATGTCATAAGGTCAGCTGATCCACCTCTATTCTAAAAACAACTATATCTCTATTCTAATACATTGAATTGGTGAATCAGCCAGACAAACATATAACAAATACTTTATGTAATGCAATTACATTATGATTACTCTCAGAAAGTCCTAGATGCTGTGCTTTTGTCCTGCTAAATACTTAATGGTCATCTGGGTGTCATGGCTATGCCCCCTGGACAGTATTATGGACAGTCCATAACCTCTACATGGTATTGAAATGAGCCTCTGTTTGGCCCCGATTTTCCCTAAGGTACAGTCCCATATTGAAGTCTTTTGTTTGGCCCCGATTTCCCCTAAGGTACAGTCCCAAACTGAAGTCTTTCAGGTAAGAGGCATTACGTTATATCTTCACTAAAATAAACCTACTTTATCTTAGAAAAGCCCTTAAGCTTCCAGGGCATTGGGTTTTATGTCTGTATTTTAAAACAGTCTTCATGAAGTAACGCCAGTATTTACATTAGCCGGTGGCTCTAATATCAGAGATGCTAAACTAGTACATCCTGTTTGTTTGAGTTTCCCAAACGTAAACAATGTTATCCCTAAACCAACAGTCTTTCCCCCTCTAGTCTGATACAAGACCGAGCCTATTTATGGTTCCTCCACCTTATTTTCTTGTCCCTGGAAGAGCTTTGCCCTTGCTCTATCCAGCAGGACCAAAACACTCTTTTCAGTGCTACCGCTCGTCCCCCATGCACACTCGCTGGTTGTACTCCTCATTTTTGACAACCGTGAGGCGCATTCAGTAGCGAGCTGCATTGCTTCAAACTGTCTTCTTTTTTTTAAACTACACCAGAATGGTGGATGCCCATTTCATTTAAGAGACATGAACTTCGGGCTTACACACACTCGCGCTGTACCCTGGACGCGCGGTGTTACCATAAGCGAGGGACACTTGCAGGAGGAAATATTTGGTTTATAGCAATAAACATTGTATTTTTACAATAACCTTATAATACAGAAGTCCTTGTGTAAGGTGATACCCAAGAGTTCTATATTTTTATTCAATCTCCTGTCCAGACGTGCTTATGAGGATACTAACAAAACAAACTTTGTCAAGGACATGGAAAAAGATATAAACAGCGGGTAAAGATTTAGATAACAAATTATGAGGGGAGGTCACCCCCTCATAATGGTAGATGTGAAAAATAGGTCAAGGGAAACCTTAAAAAGGGTTAGAGATGCTACTGCAGTAGGCTTAAACAGAAAAGAAGGGAATAGGTCAAGGGGATTATCCTGACATGAAGTGGGGGGGGGGGGGAATACCTCAGCAACAGTCATATCAAGCTGGAGACGGTCCAAAAACAGCACTCAGGCAGAAAGAACAATAGAATACCAACTCCATAATTAAATTTGTAAATATCAAACTTTTATTCCGCTGTGCATGGCTCGAGCTGCAGCCAAAACCCAGCTCAAGTCGTGAACAGTGGAATAAAAGTTTTTGCATCTAAATTACAGAGTTCATATTTTATTGTGTTTTCTGCCTATGAGTGCTGGTTCTTGGACTGTCTTCACATTTTCGGACTGGGCCGGCCACCCTCCCTTCAGCACCTATCCTGAATCATGATTTCGTGCAACAACTTTTGAGTCATTTAAGCACATCAGACTGGAGCAGTATCTCATAGGTAAGCTCTCCTCTCATACATCGCATCTTCCTCCTCAGCAAATTTCTCAGCAGCTATCTTGGTACATCAACACTCGACCCCCCTCAAAACTATATGAATCCATGCACCTTTGAGGAACTTTTCCTTGTCAGTGTACCACCAATCAGCATGACTCACAGATGTCAGTTACATGCTGATTGGCTGATCGAGGTAGGGGTGAGTTGGAAGGAGCAGGGATGATGCGAGGCACAGGGCAACCATGCATACTATACTACAGTCCTGGTGACGGGTGAGATTTAAAGAGGAACAGTCAGTTGGCTATCTAAAACACAAAAAATAAATGGAGATTCGGGGGGGGTGTTTGAACCAGATAAACCCCAGCTGGCAATGGCCTTGGTATGGTGCATGTGGTGCCATGGTATCACCCTTTAATTTTAACACTGTGCCCTGAGTCATCCAGCTCTATTTCCTCCACCTCTAGAGGGACATCTCTCCTCAGTAAAATAGCCACCCCTCTCTTACAAGGGCAGGCCTGGCAGGATGAGGCATAATCCACTCCAACCAACCCCCTCTTCAATTTGGCATGTTCGGTGGAGGAGGGCTGTGTCCCCTGTAACAATACTGTGGAGGCTTCCATCCTCCCCATCTCTTGAAAAATATGACTCCTCTTTATAGGGCTATGAAGCCCTTTTACATTATATGTAGCTATGCATAGGTCAGCCATATCCAGTGAGGAAAATAAAAAAAGATGCTATCCCTGTCCCCACCCTCCACCCACCCCAATGCACATCTGCATGTTAAATGTATGGTAAACAATTAAAACAACCAAACTGCCAACTTGCAACAGGTAAAAGAGACTAACGCTCTACAGTAGAACCAGCTTCATGGTTAAAACATATTTCAGTACTGATCTTGTTGTTTTTCCATGAGCAAAGAAGTGAGGTACCGATGCCTCAACTGAGATGTCTAAAAAAAGTGAGCGCCATAGACTAGAAAACCACCTGTAGTGGAGTGCCATCCCTGTAATGCATTACTGTCGTGGCATCTGACATAGGAAAAATACCCACTAGTGACCCTCCCAATCCCGCTCAGCATCCAAGAGCTCACGCTCCCAAAAGGGAGCATCAGGACTAGAGTTCCCCCAGAGGGGCAAGTTAGTTCCTCAAAAAGAAAAAAAAAAGACTAAAGGAAAAGGCAGCAACAGGCCCGTAGTCAGCAGAGGCCAGTAGAATACTATGCCAGACCCTCTGATGGAGGCTGTCCCACCCATCAGGGCTACCAGCCATGCAAAGTCAGCATCATCCAATGAGGTGACAAAAGTGATAAAGGATCTGGTATTGATCCAAAATGCGTCAAGCGTTTGCCTTTGTGGGTCATATTTATGTATCAATAAACATGAAATAATTTTAAATCTACAAGTGGTTGGAGTCAAATTTATATTGCTGGTGAGTGCATGATTTTGTGGACAAGGAAGTTACTGATTTTTTTGTGAGCACCACCAACCCAGTGCGCACGTCCTAACTGTATGTGTGACAATAGTCAACTTCATGTGGAAGCCTTTTACTAGAATGGCAAAACCCCTCCCACAGTCTCCTCAAACCAGACAGCCCAATACAAACTAACCATTAATTTAATAGGATCAAGAATGAGGTATGAGGGCCTGTCTACCTTCCCTCCCATACCAACGAACATAAACTGACAATGTTGTATAATAAAACTACTTAACCCCAATAGTGGCCAGAAGGAGAGGAGTCCAATAACAGGAAATGTCCCACTACCAGCTCTCCACTCCCATGGTGGATGCCCTGGGGTTCACCTTGGGATGATGCAAAGGCCAAAATGAAGCCAGTCCTCAGTGTATACCAGTAGGTTCAGCCAGAGGAAGAAGGTCCAGGCATCAAATCCGATGTCTGGCTGGGAGGCTTAGATGTCCAGATTGCCTTCCAGCACTTCAGCATCGTTGGTGAGATAGGGGCCTTGTTTCTCTATTTAACAGGGACTGTCTGCCAAGCCTGTTCATTCAGAGAATCCTCAAGGAGTTCCTGTGGCAGTTTCAGCAAGTCAGCATGTACCCTCAGATCCACCAGCAAAGGTCAGGCTTCAGCCAGGCTCCAGAAGAATTTAAGACCATTTTGTAAAATAAATGTATATTTTGTTGGGTAGAAGAGTTGCATTTTAACATCTTTTTGTCTCAGCCACTTCTGAATCTTAACAAGGCACCTCCTTTTTACCAGTGTCTGTGGGGCATAGTCATGATAAAAAAAAAAAACTGATGTAGAGGTGGGCAAGCCAGAGCAGGATAGAGCCTGGCTTGAGCTTAGTGCCTGACTTGGCTCAAACTCTATAAGCAACTGAGAGCCTAGGTCAAGCCAAGCCAGACATGATCAAAGTAAGCATTTCTGTCAGCCCTAAGCAATTAGTATCGTGTCTGAAATGTTCAACTCCTATGTAGAGAACTGCTGGTATTAGCCAGGACTCAACTCGTGTACCCTAGAGCAAAGGAGGGGAGAGGAGTGATATTATCGAAACATTCAAACACCTTAAGGGCATTAACAAGGTGAAAGAGTCTAACATGTTTCAATGTAAGAAAAATAGCAGGACAAGAGGACACAGCATGAAATTAGAGGGAGGCCGATTAAGGGGTAATGTGAGGAAGTTCTATGGGTAGACTGGATGAGCCTTGCGGTCCTTATCTGCCATCAACTTCTATGTTTCTATGTTTGGCTTGTAGAGTCAAGCCTGACCCCGGCACAGCTCTGGCTTGGCTCTAGATGAAATATTCCTGGCTTGTCCACCTCTACACCACCTTATGACTGTCCCATGCATGCTTGAATTCAACCAGAGTCAAAAACAGTGGTTGAATTCAAGCATGCATGGGACAGTCATAAGGCAATTCTAGGGGGTGGGGATAGAAAGAAGTAGGCTGCTGGTTAACTAGGATCTGCAGCTTATCCATTAGGTAGGGAAATGGGCAGACTGGGTGGGCCAAAGCGGTCCTTATCTGCCGTCAAATTCTATGTGTCTATGTTTCTAGCCTGGTGTCACCAAATACTACTTCCTTTTAGCCACAGGCCATTTGAAAGACCTTCATCTTATCCCGCTAATTTAAAAATGCCATTACTATGGATCTGGGATGTGCCTTTGGGTTGGAGGGATGTGGGGCTAGTGCTGTATGAGCTTTCTCTAGGGAGGTCTGTCTCTTTCAGCCATGCAAACAGCTCTTTAATTAGTGATTCCATAAAGTTCACCATCTCTCCCATTTCTGTTCCTTCTGGGAGACCATGCAATTGAAGATCATTGTGCCTAGATTGCAACTTGAGGTCTTCTAGCTTTTACAACACTAGTTTATCCCTAGTAAAGAGATGACATAGTGTGGTATTGTGTCTGTGTGCAGTATCGGAAAATCCTGTGCTCTAAGACTGCAGTGTGGTCCTTTACTTCTTGTAGCATAGTTTTTGTCTCCATCAGGGCACCTTCTATCCACTGGATAGAGAGCCCCCAGATTTTTTAGTTCCTGGATTAGCTGCTTAGAAGTAATTGTGTAGTCTGATTCATCTTCCTCCATCTTCCCAAAATCATCATGGCAGGCTGGAGACAAGCTGGTTGGGAAGTGGGTTGCTGCTTGAATAGCCTAGATTTCTTGGTGGGTGTCTTGTTGGGTAAATATTCTTTTACCTTCAGCTTGGCTGCCATTGTAATTTCTTTGATCCTCTGTTTGTCCAGCAGTTTGTAAGTGTTTTTTGGGGGGAGAAAATAAAATATGAATTGGTATCAGGAGAGAGGTAATCACATCAGCTGCCACTTGAAGCCATGGGAAAATCGGAAGCCACCAACTCTTGTTTATTCCCCCTACTCCTTAGCCTTTTTAAGGGGGCAAGTGCATTGCAAATGGTGTTAAAGTGAGAATAGAATGCTTGAAGTGCAGCATTCACATCTGTTGAATTATCCAAAATGGATCAGTCAGTCCAGGACAGAACATCTCAAAATTTTGCAGTACCCAGTTTTTTAATGTTTCAAGAATAAATATATACTGGTTGAATAGGTTCCTTTATGGCAATCCAGCAGCAATACCCTGGGCTATGGTCACTGGCGCCATCAGATAAAACACCTGATTGTATACTTTTTGTGGACTAGAATCCAGTCTCACACAGCTGAGGAACCAGTTTTGTAATGGACCCTGGTAGAAGCATCTGTTACCTCTGTGAGTCTGAGATTACTTAAAGCATCTCTGTACTTCAGCACATTTTTCCCAGACCAGTTTAAATTCAGGTCCCCATGATGACCATTTCATTGTTTGTATGTTGAAAGTTCCTTCTGTGGGTCTGAATTAAATTTAATCCTTCTTCCTGATAACCAGGAGGAATTCACAAGAAGAAGCTTATTTTATTATTCACAAGAAGAGCTTATTCCTGCTGCTATGCCACCTTTTCCCTGGGATATGACTTGAAAATGAGAAACTGTCTTAATTAATATTAAGGCACAACCAGGAGTTGGGATACCGCCCATTAATGTAACCCTGGTAGGATCCTAAACTATGAGGTGAAGCCTAGCACTTTGTCCTCAGTGTCAAACTAATATAGAATAATGCAGTGGCAGGTGAATATTATGATGTTTATTTACACATCTGAGGTGTGTGATAACCCATAAACCTTGAGAGCAAAGCTCAAGAGGTTTATGAGGTTGTTACCTGTGTGAGTCTGAGATTACTTAAAGGATCTCTGCACTTCAGGGCATTTTTCCCAGACCAGTTTAATTTCAAGTCCCCATGATGACCAATCCATGGTTTGTATGTTGAATGGTCCTTTTGTGGGCCTGAATTAAATTTAATCCTTCTTCCTGATAACCAGGAGGAGCATAAATAACCACTAGTGATAGAAATTTCTTATGACCCAGAATCAAAGTTAATGGCAGTAATTCATAAGAAGAAGCTTATTTCCTGCTGCAGTGCCACATTTGCCCAGGGATGCGATTGAAAATGAGAAACTGTCTTAATTAACATTAAGGCATGACCAGGGGTTGGGTACCACCCATTAACATAACCCTGGTGGGATCCTGAAGCATGAGGCGGAGCCTATTGCTTTGTCCCTAGTGTTAGACTAATATAGAATAATGCAGAGACACAGGAGTATTATGAGTTTTTTTACACATCTGAGCTGTGTTATAACCCATAAACCTTGAGACCATAGGTTTATGAGGTCACACATAGAGGATGTGTTAAAAAACTGCATAGACACATACATCCATATTTTATTTTTATAATATCTGGTGGAAGGAGTTTCAAGAAAAAGGTAAGAAATCAACGGAGAAAAAAAAACTGTGTTTTTTAGTATGCTAGACATATTTATTTTTAACAAACAAGAAAAAAGAATCATTATGGTAAAGAACTAATGGCAAAAAGCTGACTTTTAATAAACAAAAAGTTAAAATAGAGATTTGGCCTTACAGATTGAATGGCAATTTGTGCTTACAATGCTCCAAGTGAATAGACTGCAGACAGATTGTGGTCTGAACCAAGCAGAAGTGCAGTTTTTATGGCTGCACGGGCGGAGCCATGCTGACATATTACTATGAAGTACGAGAGAGAAGGGATTGTGGAAGCATGTGCATGGATACATAGACAGTCCTCCTCCACTATTTGATTGACTATTGATGATGTGGAACCTTTGTAAAAGAGCCATTGGCTCAATGGTAATAATTCCTAGAACAATAAACTAAACTGAGTGCTTGGACTGGACATGAGTCACATCTCTCTGCCTACTGTCCATATATCATAATGGTGTTTATCTGTCTGCTCCCCCCATCCACCCCACTCCTTCCTGCACTACACTGCATTATGAAATAAGCATCATAAAATAGGAGCTCTGATTGGTTACTAGGGATGTGATATCCATTCTGATGCACAGGAAAAATGTCCAACACTGGCCAGTGGGCATTGATATAGGTGATGCTGCCCACTCAGAACCTTAACAAAACAAAACACAGCCAAACTGTAACAAATGAAACAAATACCTCTGACCTCCTGTTCATATTGCCCCAGTCTTTGAATATTTTTATTTTTATTGAATCCTTCTGCATGTGGATGTATCATGAAATGAACAGCCCATATGCTCTTTCATGTGTTAAAAAAAATGACACAGCCGCGATCTGTATACTAGCCCTCCTTCCCGCTCGCTCTTGAAAAAGTCTTATTTTGATTTCTAAAATTCCTACTACCTGTGGATGCAGCAAGAAATGAACAACAGTGATGTCTCTCATGGCCCACATGCTCGTTCATGCATTATAAATAAAATGGAACAGGCACGATCTGTATACCAGCCAACCCCCTCACTCTATCTCTCTACCAGCCTGCCCTTGAAGTTTTAGTTTTGTCTTTTATTTAAAAAAAAAACAACAAAAAAACAGCTGCAATCTCTTTCTGCACACAGCATGGGGAGTGAATACTGCCATGACAACGAGACCTAAACTATGGAAGCCTTTGTTGGACAAAAGTCCTTTAGTACAAAAAAGAAACACACAGGACACTTAAGCGGAGGAACTATTTTATTAAAACTGACACAAACATACATGTTTTTTCTACTTAAAATTGAGAATTTAACCTACCAAATGCAGTTGCACTACAGATAGTCATTTCATAAGCACAATAAATCACTCCAGTGTGTGCGTTAGACACTTTAACACATGGCTAGAAGGCTGGACGCACTCGGCCGGTGGCCTCGTGCCTCACTACACCTCCTAGCCATGTGTTAAAGTGTCTATGCACACCCTGTCATGGCTTATTGCTTACCTATTTCATTCCTTCCAAGATGAAATAACACAGCTGGGTGCTGGGAGGATGCAGACTGAATCCAATCATTCTGTGGCTGTTCAAAAGTGATACTTGTTTTTTTTTCAAAATGTAAAATATTATATTGCAGAGTTCTATTTTAAGACAGCTATTCAAATTAATGTAACTAGTAGCTGCTGAAAAAAGAAAGCCTCTGTTCTCATACAGTGAGTTAGTTAATGGAGTGACTGTCAGCTATAGAATCAGTCATCTGATCATTCTGTTAGGCGGGTCATTTAGGGGTCACCAGGGGTTGAATTTGTGACCCCAACGAATTTGTTGTGGATCTGTTTGCAATCCACTGGTTCCTGCTCCTATAACCCCTTCACAGCTAAGAGACACATATTTGTCTTTTTCCATTGACTCCTATGTAATTCTGGTGAGAAGTGGTTAAGTTGCTGTTGTAAGACAAGAGCCTCTTTCACCTCGCTCTTGCAAGGCAATTAGGCAAGTAAATCAGCCTTGCAGACAGCTCAAAGTGCTTGTCTTTGGAGTTCATCAGGTCAATGTCATAAAAGCTCAGTGCCTTTCTTTGAAGTTCATCTCACTTTGCTACAGACAGCCTGGTGCTGCCATGAATAAACTGTTTGCTACAATGTGGTATGCCCAAAAAGCTAGCTTAGCTAGGTATAAAACTAGGCTCCACGGCCTCAGTATCTTCTTGCTAATGTAACTTTCTGTATGGCTGATTGTTTTTGCTGTGTGAGCCTGCTGCAAGTGTCTCTGAATACTTTTGATTTTATTTATTTTGATTTCCTGCCCACAGGACTGTTTATCTGCCATTGCTTGTTATAGCCTATGCTCACCCATGGATTTGTTTCTTTTTTGCAGGCACACTTCTAGTATGTAAATGAAATAGTACGAAACCCAAGTTAAACTTTTTAAGTGACAACTATAATCGATTTATTTGAGCTTGATAACTGTAGAAAATAATACCAAAATAAATACATAAAAAAAATGAACAGCACTATAGATAATAGCAGCCATTCACTACAAAGACAGTGTAATTGCAAGCAGCTGTTCAGACCTCTTTTGAGACACTCTCTAGAGCTGATTGAAGACCAATGGCAAACCTTCTTCTTTGACAGTGAATTTTTAGGTTTACAATGTGCCGAATATGTCCATTTCAGAAGTTATTTTACACTTTTAGTATTTAAAATACATTTAGCTCTACTTAGCCATTTTCAGGTCATACTAAATAGTTTAGACATTTTACAGGCTAAACATGAGATGTGGAGGAAGGGGGGAAGATACTCAACATCTGGTATTGATTTAATTAATTAATTTATTTGAAAACCTGTGACTAGGAGAGGCACATTGAGCCATGGATTGTTTTCAGGTGTTACCTTGGGGGGTAGGAGAATATGAGCATGATTCATGAAGAAAGCCAAAAATCCCACAGCTGTGGGAAAAAAGCCTGCAGCACTGTGGAAATGCAGTTGCATGATATTTATAAAGAAATTTTGAGCAGGTGCGGAATTTTGTAAAATTCCTGCAGCTGCGGAAATCGTGCAAGTGCTGAAAATCCACAACTGCGGATCTGCAGCTGCAGAAATAGCTTAGGAGGCACAGCAAAGGTGAACTTAATTAGCTGGAACAGCAGACTTTAACAGGGCTGCCATAGAATGAAAC
Organism: Neoceratodus forsteri; assembly: GCA_016271365.2. Classification (NCBI taxonomy): domain Eukaryota; kingdom Metazoa; phylum Chordata; order Ceratodontiformes; family Ceratodontidae; genus Neoceratodus; species Neoceratodus forsteri. Next base: position 787,161,322 of record CM028133.1, read on the forward strand.
TAAAAGCACTCACAAAGAGACCAGCAGCCAGTCCCTCAACTGGGACCACTGCAGCACCACAGGTACCAGCAATACCATGGCACCACAGTGGCCAACTGTCATTGCTGGTCCTCCCTCCCTCCCTGGGGTGTCCCTGTTGCCTGCAGGGGTAGTACTCAGTGCAGGTTGGCCAGGTTCTACTGTCTGTAGGGCTCCGTCATAGGCTGCACTGTGTCTGGTGGTTGTTGCCTGTTGCCATATCATGGCAATGTGTGCTTTTGTTGCTGTTACAGCAGCCACTGTTATACTATCTGGGATGCTATTACCTGTGCCTCACTTCCACCTTAATTAATTCCAACTGCTGGGGCACTACTGCAGTTTGCTGAGTGAGAGTTACACTTCATTCCACTGTATGTAACATTTTTTCCGCAGCTGCAGAAATAACTGGTCGTGAATATCCTTTCAGGGGCTGTGCCTTACTTATCTCACACCTTTTTTTCCTCAGGGACTTTCGCAGCTGTACTTTTTTCCAGTCCTTAGTGTTGTTTTCTGCAGCTGTGGAGGGTTTTGTGAATAGTGCCCAGTGCAAATTCCCCTTTGTTTCCATAGTTACCCCAGTTTTGGGGACGTAGGGAAGGTTTTGCTCCTTCAGAATGCCTTGTGAATCCAGCCCTATGTGTACAGATGCAATCAGCTGCAGTATCTGTAATAATGTGTTTCTGGATTTTTTTTTTTCCTGTTTTCTTTATCCTCCTACTCGCACTGGCCTCTTAGACCTCTCTACAGTGAGATCTCTTGGAGCTTCCTTATCCTGCCCCACCTGAGGTCCTCCTGGTTCTGGTCTGTGCTTCTCAGGAACTCCCCTCCAGCTCCTCTGACCACCGCACCTCCCTGGCTCTGTGCCCCCCCGGGGTGGGACAGCCATACTCCTACAGCACTCTATCTACCATATAGAAGGGCAGCCATGGAGTGGAGGGGAGAGAGAGAGAGAGAGAGAGTAACCAGCCAGGATGGACCTGACATTGGACATGGGGGCAGTCCACAGGGCCCACCATTGCCTGTCCAGGTGCCAGCATTTTTCCTTGTTTTCAGTTGCTCCTGGGGTTGCGGATGTGCAATGATGCCCTGCACATGACAAACGTGCTCCCACACTCATACATAAGGCATCCACCATCACCCCAACCCCAGAAGAGTGTGCCACACGTTATGCTGCCCCCAATTGCCACTAGGAGCTGCTAGTACTGTGGTGAGTGCACACACACACCCAGGAGAGGAGAATAGTCCTACAGACGTTCATTCTTCTCCTGTCCCTGCCAACCCCCGATGGCCCAAGCCTGCTCCCGAACCCAGGTCACCGGCATGGCACAAGGTGTGGGATTCAGCACCTCAACCCAAGTGCCACTGGGCTGGCTATGTATTTCTGGATGCTGACAACCTCATTTCTTTTTTTGCAGTTAATCTTTTTTATTAGAATTTTAAGGCATATGAACAATGACAGCATACAGTAATACTGTACCAATGATGAACTTAATAAAAATATGCACAACAGTACAGTAAATATGAACATCATAACACACAGATTAACATGCCTCAATTGCTCAAGAATAGCAAACTAGAAGCAATTTAGTATGAGAAAAGGCATAAACAATAAACAAAGGAAGAACCTTAACAACTAGAATCATAAGACACCCCAACAGAACAAATACCAAATTAAATTAAATTAAATGTTGATAATTAGGCATTGCTGAACATTAGAGGGAAACCTGATCTGAGGTAAATTGATCAAAGGAAGCTGCCTGTGAAAGACCATTAAATAAATTTACAAAAGAAGGCATCAATGGAGATTTCCATCCTTGTAAAATTAGGCATTTTGATTGCATAGAAAGTATGGTCAACCATCTATTGTGTTGAATTTTGCTGTATCATCCCTATGTAACCCTGTCCCCGTGTTGCACCTGGAAATGAGCCTTGGCCCTGTGGTGCCTTTCCTGGTTATCGAATTTTAAATGAATAAATAGATAAATCTATGCTGGAAATGTGAAAGAACAGGGGCATAATCAGTGATGCCCAGCAGAAACAGTATAGACAAAAAAGGAATATCCCGATCTAATATTTTAAGTGCAAAATCATGGATCTTTTGCCAGAAAGGATTAATACATTTCCAGGACCATAATATATGGAATAAATTACCCCTGCTAGCATTACATCTCCAGCATTGATCATTTGGTAGAATATTTAGATGAAAAAGTACTGAAGAAGTTTTATACCAAAAGTGGAGTATTTTATACTGAATGAGCATACTGTGGACATCTTTAAAAGTGTAGTGCCAAAAGGTCCAGCATTTTTCCATTGCAACTCCAAAATATTGGTCTGTAAGACAGCTTCCCATTTGGCTGTAGCAGACATGGATTGATCTTGTAGATGACTTTTAATAAAACTATAGATTATACCTGCTCTACCAGTTTTGCACTTTAACCAAGAAGAAATATAAGTACAGAATTGAACCTGACTAGTTTGAGACTGGATTAGAGACAAAATAGCTGCACATATTTGTACAAATTTCCAGAAATCCTGCCTAGATAGACACCAATGAGTTTGTAGGCTGGAGTAGGATTCCATTACAGGGGTATTATGTATCGGAGCATCACTCAAGTACAGGATCCACTTTAATTTCCATGGGTGGTAAAAAAGTGAATGACCCTCAAGTGTAATTTTTGGGTCACCCCAAAGGGGAGAGTATGAAAGAGGTCTGCGATCAATACCCAACCATTTATGGAGTTCAAACCAATAATAAATGGATGTGCCTATGATGGATGACTTTTAAGTTTTTTAGACAGGGCATTAAAAATAAAATTAGCAGGAACCTCTCCTGGAGTTTGCAAGGCTTTCATATGCAGCCATAACGGAGCTTCAGATGTGGGCCCTTCAAACCATTTTATAGTTTGTGAAGATCAAAAGGCCCAAAGGTAGGCCTGAAAACCAGGGGAGGCTGAAACCAGCTGTGGATCAATGAGCTTGTAATTTGGTGTGACTAAAGTGCATTGAAGGTCCTTCCCATATGAAATCACCAAGCAACTAGTCAGTTTTGGTTAAAAATGGATTAGGTAAGGCCCAAGGAATATTAGAGAAAACATATAAAAGTTTTGGTGAAACTATAATTTTTATAGCAGCCATTTTTCCTGCCAAAGTAAGTCTGAGAGATTTCCAGCAGTCAAGCACAGTTTTACTATAAGCTAACAGAGGAAGGGGATTAGCATCCCATATTTTATTAAAATGAGGTAACATTTTTATATCCAAGTAGTTAATTCCATCAGAGGACCACCAAAAACCTAAAGGACTGGTCATATGAGGTTTGCAAAAGTCATTTAATGGTAAAACTTCAGTTTTCTTATTGTTTACAGTTAGGCCAGTTAAACCACTAAAAGTATTAAAAAGGGAAGTAAGTGAGTTGGCAGAAGATTCTACATTTTCTAAAAGCATTAGTAAATCACCTGCATATAATAATGAAGAATAGTGTCTATTTCCACTGGAAATATCTTTTATTTCACAGGACTGATGAAGAGACGAGGGGTTCTAAATCTAAAATAAAAAGTAAAGGGGATAATGGACACCCCTGTCTAGTGCATCTGTATAAATGAAAGGTATGGGACAGGATTGAGGTGTTAAGGACCCTCACAAACAGGGAGGTGTAGAGAAGCATAATCCAGGAGTTAAAATGGATACCAAAACCCAGGTGGGATAATACAAAGTGTAAATACTTCCATTCTAGTATATGAAAAGCTTTTTCAAAATCAACAGCAATAGCTGCAGCAGGAGTCTTAAGGTGTTTTATCTTGTGCATAAGATTAAGTACTGAATGAAAATGATCATAACATAAACTTCCTTTGATAAATCCCGCCTGGGATTGGTGAACCAGCTGAGGTATAAGGGGTTCAAGATAGGATGCCAATAATTTAGCATAAATGTTACAGTCTATATTTAATAACAAAATTGGCCAATAATTGAATGGAAGGGTCGTGTCTTTGTCCTTTTTGGGAAGCATAGTAATGATTGCTTCCCTCATAGTATATGGAAGGGTATCAAAGATAATCACCTCTTTATAAACCCTACAAAGAAGGGGACGCAGTAGATCCACTAAAGGTGTATAGAAATCTACAGGGAATCTGTCACTTACTGGTGCCTTGCCTGATTTTGGAGACATCACAGCCTGACTAAAACGTCTTCTGGAGTAAATGGCTGCTCTAAAGAGACTGAGATCTCCGAAGAGGGACGTGGAAGAGCTAACGTATCAAGACAATTAGTAATAGGAGGCTGATCTATATTGGATTGGAAGAAGTATAAATTCTTATAGAAGGAAGTCATAATGTGATTGATAGAAGCAGCATCAGCAAATAACTGACCAGTTGAATCCTGCAGACCAGCAATATAGTGTTCCATTTGTTGAGAATGAAGATGATACACTAAAGGTTGGCCACCTTTCTCTCCATCTTCCCAATATTTGTGTTCAATCTGAAGAAGGGCAATCTGAGTTTTATGGGAAATTAGCTCATTTATTTCCATAAGACATTATAAAATCTCATAGTGCAAAGGTGATTTGGGATTGGGATGTGCTGAGGCAGCGTACTGGGCTTCTTTGGCCTTAAATGTTTTTTCAAGCTCATTCAGTTGATGTTCCCTCATCTTCCTTCTGTGGAAAGCATAACTAATAATTTTACCATGAAAGGTGACTTTTAGAGCTTCCCAAGTGCTTCCCACTGTGGTATCAGTCAGGTTATTGGAGGCCAGATAATTTTACACTTCATGACTAATCCAAGGCAAAGATTCAGGATCTTTTAGCAAAAGAGGGTCCAAGCACTAAGAAGGAGAATGAAGAGGAGGGGAGCCCCATAAAAGATATAATTTTACTGACGCATGATCAGAAATCAAAATAGGCAGGATAGAAGAGTCAACCACATTTTGTGTGACCATAGGGGAAGTTAGCCAATAAGCAATTCTACTATAGGATTGATTAACAGGGGAATGATGTGTATATTCTCTATCCCGTGGGTGAAATAACTTTCATGCATCTGAAAGTACCACCTCTTTCATTAATAGGGAAATCGCAACTATACTTTTCTGGTAGGAGTTCACTGCTGAATTGCTTCTATCCAAGGAGGAGTCTAATGTTAAATTAAGAGCACCACCAAAAATAATAGGGGTATTAGACATATTAATAATGGAAATATGATAAGCCAAATTATGAAAAAAGTCAGGTTCATAAACATTTGGAGCATAAACATGAATTAACAATAAAGGTCCAGAAGCAGTGTCCAGGAGAGAAATAACCCATCTACCTTGAAGGTCCTTTAAAATGGAAGCAGGACACCATTTTAAATTCTTATGACTCAAAATAGCAACTCCCTGCTTTTCTACTGGGGCTAAGGCCACAATTACCTGTCCAATCCAGTCCAGCTGTAATCTGTGATTATCTGCTGGCAGTAATTTAGTTTCTTGTAAAAAAGAACAATTTGAGCTTTATGCCTCTTAAGATGTGACAAAACGTGTTTACACTTACTAGATGCATTGAGACCCTTGAGCTTCCAAGTATACATCAGTAAATCAGTCATTAGGGACCAATAATAATAAGAAAACAATTATATGACAAATGATCCAATGCACCCAGCTATAAAACATTCATAAAACCAGACAATGACATAACTGATAGACTTAGGATATAGGGAGTCAGGCAGTAGTAAAATCAGGGTCAAAAATAATTGTTTGGGAACTCCTAAGGTCCAGCAGACTAGTTTCTTGGTGTCTAAAAAGTGAAGTAATAAAGGTAACAAAAACAAGCAATTTAATAGAAAAATCCAAACCATTTACACTTCTGCATTTCTGAGGTGCTGTCCTTCAGATGAGACGTTAAACCGAGGTCCCATCTGCCTGGATTGGTGGTAGTTCAGGTGGATGCTAAAGATCCCATGGCACTTTTCAAAAAAGAGTAGGGGGAATTTTTTATTGTAACTTCAAAGAAATACATACATAACAGTGCTACATCTCACTAAAGAATAAAACAAAAAGAAACAGAAAAGAAGTATTTCGTTATATAGTACATTTCAGAAATGCAACTCAGCATGTATATAACCCCAGAAACCCATTTAGTGAAAATGAAAACCCACTGTAAAACTATATGAAAACTATATATATACTATAGCAGTGTTACTTCACACTAAAGTAAAAAAATAAAGAAAAAACAAACAAAAAAGGCATTTCATCACATAAATAACCAAAAGCACTGAAACCATAAATATACCCCCAAAAACCCAACCCCCCAAATTGAGAGACCACCCTCCCCTGAAGTAGCATAATGGAAGTGATAAGAAAACCAAAGTAGTGAAAAACCTCTATGGCAGTACAACTTTTAACAATAGCATAAGAAAAACAAAAAAGAGGGTTTGGCTTACCATTATAAAACTTAGAAAAAGAGAAACAAAAAACTAAAAAAAAAAAAATCCAACAGTCCAATCTGACATACCTAGAAGCCAGAAATAGCTGCCCTCTCACTTAAACTAACCGACATCCAAAAACCAATCCATGTGGCGCCACCTATCCTGAAATAGGGAGAATGAACAAGTCAAAAAATCCAAGACCCTAACCGTATTAATTAATTTTGTATTGTCCAGAACAATTGTTCCACCGTAACCTGTCTTTTATACAAAGTCAATTGGCATCTTGTATGCCATATATGATACTTAAGCACTAACAAGAATAAATGAACAGTGCCTGAGTCATATTTATCCCACGTACGAGGTACTAAACCCAGTAACAAAATATCCCTGGTTATAAATAAAAATGGAAAATTGGGCCACCGTAGGTACAAAAAGGACCAAAAAGACTAAACAAATGGACATTCAAAAAATAAACGATCTATGGTTTCCAATATGCCATGACAAGTGTCATCTCTAGGACACCCTCTATCTGTTACTTCCTTATGTTTCAAGTTGCTCCATACATTCAATTTTTCGTGAGTGCATAACCAAAGCACATCCCACATTTTACCTCGTAATCTAGGATTTAACATCTTCCCTATTCTAACATTTTCCACAGGAGATTTAATCCACTATCTAGAAATGTCTATAAAAAAATTTTCCACAACATATGTATACATCTCTTTCCCGAAAAATGTCAACAATTGACATTTAATAATGGACCATAATTTCAATTTACCAAAAATACACCACATAAAATAATGAAGACCCTGTAATGATTTTTGTTTCAGAATGGCAGACTCAGCTCCCCAGGAAGCAAGCCAAGGTCCTACCTGATCAGAAACCCAGGGTCTCCAAACTTTAGTGCCAGATTGCATCACAGTTTTCAAATTGCAGTATAAAAATAAAGAAATAAAAAAAACAATAGGATGAACCATTTGTAGTCCACCATCTTTAATAGAATGATATAAAACTCCTCTCTTTATCGGGTTAAGTCTACTCCCCCAAATGCACTGAAAGAAGACGGCGCTTTCGTCATAAAGCGCTGTCTCCTTAGTTGGTGGAAAAAACGCACATAAATGTAAAAACATAGGTCATAAAAAGGTTTTAACCATATAGATTTTTTTTAATTTGATGTGTGACAAGAATTCCATTTCCCAATTTTCACCTTAGCTTCTGAAATAATATGAGACCAATTATAGGTACACATATCTCACATACCAAAATATACCCCCAACAGCTTCTGTGGTTGTGTCTGATACAGTATGTCTAGACAAACCAAAGTCATAGTAACCAGATCTCCCATAGGAAGACATGTTCTGTTAGCAATGTTAATGGTAGTACTAGTAAGCAACGAAAAAAGCTGAATTTCTTGAACTGCCATACCTCCTCATGCCTGGTCCCCCAATACCAGGCACATATCATCCACATAGGTAACACTATTTTCAAATCCCCACTATGCACTGAAAGACCCCTAATGTTATCATTTAGCTGTAATTTCCTTAAGAGTGGATTCAAAGCCAGGACATACAAAGCTGGGCTCAGGGGGCAACCTTGTCATACCCCCGTCTGAACCGGACAACTAGCCCTCACCCAGCCATTCACATATGGTTTAACAAAGGCTTTCTGATAATACAATTTAATCCAATTCAAGAAAGTATGTGGAACACCATGACTTTGAAGCACAACCCATAAATATTCATGACTAACAGTATCAAAAGCTTTTGTTTGATCTAACACCACCAAATAACCACTTAATTCTCCCCCAGTTCTCTTTTCCATAATCTCCCTAAGCAAAATTAATGCATCTGCAATTTTCCTCCCTGGAATAGCACAAAATTGAGTAGGATGAACTATGTCCTCAAGGACCAAAGCCAAATGATGATACAATAACTTTGTCAGAATTTTACTATCCATATTTAAAAGAGTTATTGGTCTCCAATTATCCAAAAAGGCTCTGTCCCCAGATTTGAACAGAAAAAAGATAAGACCATCATCCATGCTACCTGGTAAAGTATAAGTACTTAAAAAGAAGTTGAAAGCAGCAACAATCTCTGATTTAAGCAGTGGAAAATGTCATTTATAAAATTCATTTGGAAGGCCATCTGGTCCTGGGGCTATGCCCTGTTTCAACCCAGAGATAGAACATGGAAATGTAGAAACATAGAATTTGACAACAGATAAGAACTGCTTGACCCACCCAGTCTGCCCATTTTCCTACTCAATGGATAAGCTGCAGATCCTAACTAACCAACAGCCTACTTCTTCCACCCTCCAGCCCCGAGAATTGCCTTATGTCTGTCCCATGCATTCTTGAATTCCACCACTGTTTTTGACTCCACAACCTCCTCAGGAAGGCTGATCCATGCATCCACAACCCTCTCAGTGAAAAAATTCTTCCTCTCATTACCTCTGTGCCGTCCCCCCTCTAGCTTCAGATTGTGCCCCCTTGTTCTTGCATACCTCTTTTTCTGAAAGATGCTACCCTCTTGGACTTTGTTGATTCCCTTGAGGTACTTGAAAGTTTCAATCATGTCTCCCCTCTCCCTCCTCTCCTTGAGGCTATACATATTAAGATCCTTAAGTCTATCTTGATATGTCTTCTGGTGCAGACCCCGCACCATTTTAGTTGCCCTCTCTGGACTGCCTCCATCCTGTCTATGTCTTTGCAGAGATTGGGTCTCCAGAACTGCATGTAGTACTCCAGATGGGGTCTCACCAGCTATCTGTACAGAGGGATAACAACTTCCTATTTTCTACTGGTGATGCCTCTCCCTATGCATCCCCGTATCCCACCAGCCCTGCTTACTGTCCACTCACATTGCTTGCTCACCTTTAGATAATCTGATATGACTACCCCCAGGTCTCTTTCCATTTTTGTTGTTGTTAGTATCTCACCCCCCATTGTGTACTCTTCTCCTGGGTTTTTGTTTCCCAGGTGCATTACTTTGCACTTCTTAGCATTGAATCTATGCTACCATACATTTGACCATTCCTCCAACCTTGCCAAGTCTCTTCTCATCCTTTCCACCCCGCCTTGTGTATCAACTCTATTGCAGATCTTTGTGTCATCTGCAAAGAGACATACTTTTCCTTCCAGTCCCTCTGCAATGTCACTTACAAAGACATTGAGGAGGACCGGTCCTAGTACTGAACCCTGCAGTACCCCACTAGTAACCCCCCTTTTTTCAGAGTGGACTCCATTTACTATTACCTTCTGTGTCCTGTTCTCCAGCCAATTTCTTTAGCCAGGCTACCATCTTGGAACCCACTCCCAGGCTGACCAACTTGTATATTAATCTTTTGTGTGGGACTGTGTCAAATGCCTTGCAAAAGTCTAGGTAGGCCATGTCTACAACCCCTCCCTGATCTACTACTTTGGTCACCTAGTCAAAGAAATCTATTAGATTTGTCTGACATGACCTTCCTGCTGTGAATCCATGCTGCCTTGGGTCCTGTACTCCTCTGGCCTCTAGGTACTCAACAATTCTTTCCTTCAGAAGAGATTCCATCATTTTCCCAAACACTGAGGTTAAACTAACTGGTCTGTAGTTTCCTACTTCTGCCCTGCTCCCACTTTTGTGTAGCGGAATTACATCTGCCCTCTTCCAGTCTTCAGGTACCACCCCATCCTCCCATGATTTATTAAAGAGGTTAGTCAATTGTGTCACTAGTTCTTCCTTTAGTTCTTTTAGAATTCTGGGATGAATCCCATCAGGGCCCCATTGCTTTGTCCACCTTCAGTTTTAAGAGTTCTTTCAGAACCCTTTCTTCTGTGAAAGGGCTGGTATCAACCCCCATATCCAGCGTGTTTCTATTGTTTAGTTTAGGTACCTCCCCTCTTCATTTGTGAATACTGAGCAAAAGTATTTGTTTAGTATCTTTGCCTTTTCACAGTCACCCTCTGCCCACCCCTCCACCCCCCCATTAAGCCTCACTATCCCTCCCTTGGTGTTCCTTCACTCCCTGATGTACCTATAAAAGGTTTTATCCCCTTCTTAACTGAGTTGGCTATCTTTTCCTTGGTTTGGGCCTTTGCTCTTCTGACTGCCTTTCCTGCTTCCTTTTGCTTTAACTGATACAATTCTCTGTCCTGCTCCATCTGTGATTCCTTGTACTTCCTGAATGCTCTATTTTTCTCCCTAACCTTCACTGCCACCTCCTTTGAGAACCATAGTGGTTTCTTACATCATTTTGTTTTGTTTATTTGCTTCACACAAAGGCTTGTTGCCTCTGTGATGGCAGTTTGGATTATTCCCCATTGTTCTTCCACCCCTCCTTCCTGACCATTTGCTAGTGCATTCCTTAGGCACTCACCCATTTTGGCAAAGTCTGCCCTCCTGAAGTCCAGTACCTTTGCCTTTGTATGGCTTGACTCTACCTCTGTATTTATCATGAACCATACTGTTCGATGGTCACTAGTTCCCATATGGCTACCCACTTCTAAATCTGTGATCCTCTCACCATCTCCATTTGAAAGTACCAGGTCTAAGATTGCTCCCTCTCGAGTGTGTTCCAATACTAGTTGTCTAAGACATGCCCCCTGTAGGGCATCTAAAATGACCCCACTCTTAGAAGTGGCTGCTACAAATACACTCCAGTTAACATCTGGCATATTCAGATTCCACATTAGCAATAGCTTTCCTTTTTCTGCCATTCTAAGGATACTTTCTATCATTTCCTTGTCCATTTCCGCCCCCTGAGATGGGGGTCTGTATACAACCCCTGTGTGGATTGTGGTGCCATTGCCTGTCCCCAAATTGACCCACAGTGCTTCCTCTCCTCCCTGTTTACCCTTTTGTTCTGTTGCTTTGATGCCGTCCCTTATGTAGAGAGCTACTCCACCTCCTCTTTTACCCTCCCTGTCCCTCTTGTAGATGGTGTATCCTGGTATGTTTATGTCCCAGTCATGATTCTGTGTGTACTATGTTTCTGTGACTGCCACAATATCCAGGTGTTCCTCCTCCAGCAAGGCTACTAATTCAGGAAGCTTGTTACCCAGACTACAGGCATTGGTACTCATTGTTCTCCATTTTTTGATGGTTTTACCTCTTGTAGCAGCATCCCTGTCCTCATTGACTTTGCGTTTTCCAGTTACCCCTGTCATGCTCCCTACTGACCTTTTTACCTTGGTCTTTACCTCATTTAGTACCCGGTTTTGTAGCGGGAGGCTGAGACTCTCCTGCTGCTCATCAGTGCCTCCCCCCTTGACCAGTTCAAGAGCTTGCCAATGAAGCATTTAAACCAATCACCTAGTAGACTTGTTCCCTTCCTGGACAGATGCAGACAATCCTGCCAGTATAGGCTGGTATCCCTCCAGGTGGAACCCCAGTCCCCAATGAAGCCAACCCCCTGTGCTCTGCACTATCTTTTCAACCATTCATTGAATTGCATGGTTCAAAGTACTCTCACCTCACCCTTGCCATAGACAGGCAGCACCTCTGAGAAGGATACTGTGTGTGCCACTTGACTTAGGCCCCTCCCCAATTCCACAAACTCCTCCTGCACTGCTCTAATCTCATGTTGAGCCAAGTCATTCATCCCTAGGTGGACAATGATGTCCAGCTCAGTCTCATGTGCAGCAGTTCTTGTGATCCTGAGGATGCACTTCCTGCCCCTCCAAGCTGTGGTGCCAGGCAGGCACCTTACATCAGTTTTCCATGATCCCCCCAGTTCTATCCCCCTAACAACTGAGTTCCCCACCAGGAGCTGCTTCCTTTTCCTGTGGTGTCTTCTGCCTCCTTCCTGTGGGGTTCCCTTGTGAAAGTTGTCTGCAGCCTCCTTCGTCTCCTCTGTGGGTGCATTCTTAGGGGAACTATGCTCCATCAGAATGGTGTATGGATTGTGGAGTGGTACAACTGACTGGGTGTGCCTCTGTTCCACCACCCTCACCCTCCCTGAGCCCACTGTGGTCCAACTGCTGTGCTTTGTTGGCAGTGTCTGAAGTAGTGGCGGTGGACCTGGTGCTCTCTGGGTGGGGGAGGTTCCCTTACTATTGTCCAGTGTGGCCTGAAGATGGGCAACCTCCTCCCTCAGGGCAGAGAGTTGCCTGCAAATAGGGCAGCATCTCAGCCTCCAGAAAGACTCTCAAAGACTGCTGCCCAGCCAGTGTACACTACTCCCATGTTAGTCTATCTTCTTGTTTATCCTGTGTAAGTTTTTATTTGTCCCTTAGTTATTGTTTTGTATGTATGTATGAGTTGTATATAATGTACACTTATATTGTCAGTGCAGTATGCTGGAAGGGATATGACAGTGGTATGCACCTTGACCTCTTGAGGAAATGTTGTCAGAACCCTGGTATAAAGGAAATGGTACGGTGGGTGGGTTCGAGGGTAGGGGGGATTAGGGCCCAAACTGTTCCCTCTTGAAACAATCAGCTAAAAACTCTGACCCACCAATATGATGAGTGTTGACCTTAAACAAATAGAAATGCAAACAGTTGAGTCAGACACAGGTAAACCTCCCTAGCCCTGTGATTTGTGCATTGAAAGCAATCAGCCCTAAAACAAGTCAGTTGTACTCAAGGAATACACTGTAAACTATTTCAAAATATTTTGCTGCAAACTGTCACAGAATACTAGTAGACAATCCAGTTACCTACAAAGGAAAATCAAATATGCAGTTATTTCAACCCTTCTGAAATTACTCACAAGATAAGCAGGTTTGAACACCCCTTCCTGATTTAAAAACTAAAATAATTAAACACAAAGCAATACCAATGTAAGACTGTAAAGTAAGGAAAACCTCCCTCAGATGTAAGCAACAGTGAGATTTGTTGCAGATTTCTAGTCCCATGCAGCTGTCAGTTGTTTCCAAGCACTCCCTGTTACACAACTTCAAGAAGATGGGCTTCTGTCTGAAATGAATCACTCCAGTAGTTTATAGTAATTGATCAATGCTGGAATGTTCCACCCAGAACAATTGGCTATGATTCAGGCCTCCGTGACTAGTGAAGACAATGATGGAACCCAATTCACTTTCAGTAACTGGGGCTATCAAAGAGGATTTCAAAGAATCAGAAATTTGTTGCAAATCACAAGAGGCCACCCAATCCTGTACTTCCCTCTCAGATACACTTAGGGAGGAAAATTTGTTCTTTACGTAGCTTTCAACTTCCTCCATAAGATCCAATTTCCCAAATTTCTCAATCCCTTCCTTAGACTTTAGGGAGTACATGACTTTATTCTGCTGCTGGATCGAACAAGAATCAAAGGGATTTATACTACCTTGCTTCCCCGTACATCCCCATTTCTGTTCGGTTTCCAAGGATTTCATCCTGTTATATTGCAGAAGAAATAACTTGTTCTTAAGCTGATCTATTTGGTCCACATAGGAATTTACAGAAGAAAACTGTAAAGTCTGCAATAAGTTTAGTTGTTCATGCAAAACTTTACAATCTTCTTTTTTCTCTGTACCATTCAATTTACCCATTAACTGAAAATATCGTTGGAAATATTCCGTACTATTTATTTATTTTGCTTTTGGTAACTGGGTAAGTGCACTAGGCATAAGAATTAGACCACCATTCCTCTAGCGAGTTATATAAAAAGGCTACTGATTCCCTGGCTTGTACCAGAGAATGAAAACCATCCAGTATCTCTACATTATCCAGCAAACTTAAATTAAGTCTCCAATACCCCTTCCCCCTCATGGTAGCAGCAAGGTTGGAGAGGGAGAACTTAAAAAGATCCTGGTCAGATATTGCACCCGGTATCACATTTTTTTAATGGTTAAATTAGGAGACAAAACCAAAAATTTATCTGAGTGGATAAAAGCCCCTTAAATATATGAGGGGGATTCAAAACATCAGGAAAAGAAAAGGCATCAAGGAGACCAGTCAACTGTAAAACATGATTAAGATACCTTGAGTCACAATGAATCTTGGAGATCCATGGGCCCCTATCAGCAAAACATCTACTAGTGTTAAAGTCCCCACCAAAAAGCAAATTTTTGGACATATAAAGATATGGCAAAATAAGTTTAAGCAAATCAATCCTAGCCGATTTAGTCTGGGGAGCGTACCCATTAATCAAACAAAAATCCATCTCCTGAATTTGAACATCAAATAAAAGAGCTCTACCGGGCAAAATTTCTACATGATGAAGTATTTTAACATTATGAGAAGTGAAACAAATCCCTACCCTACTACAAAGATCTGTCCCTCCCCACCAATAACTAGCACTCCAAACCCAAGCATCCCTGCCAACTTTAATATCAGTCTGGGTCTGCAACCTGGTATCTTGTAAAAACACAATATCATATTGCAAATCAGAAAATAAATCAAAAGTCGCTAATCTTTTCCGCTCTGCCAACACACTATTTGTGTTGAGAGAGGCAATAGTCAAATCATAGTGACCTATCGCCAAAGGCTGTATCGGGGGTATTTTCAAGGAACTTTCCTAGAGGAGGCCCTAACACCCATTCGCCTGCTCCGGTTCTGCAAGCAACAGTTCCTTCCAGATAGTCAGCATACAAGGGAGCTTCATCCTGTGAAGAGGCCCAAGACACAGTGTCTGAGTCCAAATCATCCTCAGATGTACCCTCCTGCAGTGGGTGAAAAGGATTATTGTGAACAACTGGCTCCACTGATGCACCAGGGGTTGTCTTGGCCTTTCTTCCCTACAACCCCTTTTTTTTCCTAACCTCTTGTTAGGTGGGGCTTGGTGGTGGGGCTTGGTGGGGTCATTTCTTCACAGGACTGTGGGACTGCTTCTGGAATCAGGATAACATCACTACATGCATCAGAAGGGCCTGCCACAACAGCAGTAACTGGACTAGCCACAATCAGACTCACTAAATCCGGGGTGGATTGAGGGGGGTGGAGAAAAACCTCAAAAGCCAGAAGCAAATTTTGTTTTCTGAATATAAAAATCCTGTATGGTATAATCTGCATCAGCAGTATTATGGGATGCCCAAGGGCAAGTCGGGAAGGAATGCCCCTCCTCATCACACAAATTACACTTCAAGGGATTCGGGCAATGGTAACTTGTGTGGCCTAAGTCTCCACATTGAGTGCACTTAAACACCTCACAGTTGGGACTGATGTGTCTAGCAGACCCACATTTAAAACACCGATGGGGCTGACCTGGATAAAAGATAAAACCCTTATCCTACCCAATACATAGGCAGTTTGGTAAGTGCAGCAAGTCAGTGCCTTCATACTGAAGTTTAATTTTAATCTTCTAACCC
Organism: Neoceratodus forsteri; assembly: GCA_016271365.2. Lineage (NCBI taxonomy): Eukaryota > Metazoa > Chordata > Ceratodontiformes > Ceratodontidae > Neoceratodus > Neoceratodus forsteri. The sequence continues at coordinate 787,176,960 of CM028133.1, forward strand.
CCGTTCCAAAATCCCATCTCATCCACGATAGGATCAGGGGTACCTTGTACTTCACATTTCTTATCCAACCAATAGAGTATATCTTGGATATTAACCCACTCATTCCAAAATAAAACTGTGATCACATGAAAGGATTGTTTGGTTAATAGAATGATTTGGAATAGGGTCCAAAGGGGGTTGGTTTTTAAGTTCATGTGTTTGGCCCAAAACTTTTCCAAACAGTCTGTGGTCCGAAAACTAATATCAAAAGTTGATTCCCCTGCAGCATGGATAAGAGCATAAACATCTGCAGGGCTGAATTGTAATGACTTTTTCAATAAAACTTTCCCCACAAAAAAACAATCTGGAGGCATCTCCATACCCCCTAAATATCAAAACTGCACAGCATTTCATCTTTTCACAAGCTCCACAGGCTTTTTAAAAAGACTGGCAAAGGTTGGAGAAAAACTGTCTTTCTCACCCAGAGGTTCCTCTAGCAAATCACCCTGCTGGGCATCCGGGACAGGCTTCAGAGCAGGAACCTGTGCAACTGATGGCCAAGCCTCATCTACAGAATGAACTTGCTGGCCATGGGGGAAAGTGCCCAAAACAGGAGAACTTTTTTTTTTAGTTGTTTAACCAGTAGTAGCACGTTAAGCTGAAAGCTTTTTTACAGGAGCAACCTGGGAGCACAGGGAAGTTAAGTGACTTGCTCAGGGTCTCACAGTATGCAAGTAGAAGCTGTGGTATTCAAACCCAGGTCTGGTCTGCTGGATGTCACCAGATTTGCAGTTCAGAGCCTTAAACCACTGCCCTACGCTGCCTCCCTAAAAATCAACAGTACCTGAAGGCTCTGCTGATGCCCCACACCATCAACAACAGTGAGTAAATCTACATTCAGCTCCACAGCAGCTTCTTGGTCAGCATCAACCATTTTCAGATCCACTTCAGCCTTCCAAATGCCTTCTGCATTTAGCATCCAACCTCCCTTCTCTAGGGCTCCTTCCAGGGACTATGCTTCTCCCATGTCTCCACAATGTGACATAGCCACTTGGGGAGGACTGGAACCACAATCAGATGAACACTTCTGAGTGTTACAAGAAATAAATATTTTAGATGCACCACCTTTCACAGCGTATGGGGAATCATCAACCAATTGTTTGCATTTTTAAATATCCTCACAAATCAATTTCTATGCCACCAGCTGGGCTTCAACCACTGCCAACTCATCTTGCAGAATCTGCCATTTTTCCTCTAAAGAGAGGTTAAGATTCTCCGTCCGACTCGGAAGCTGGGAAAACTCCATAGGGACTGAATCATTAAACTGCACACCACATTCCATAGAGACTGGCCAAGGTAAGTCCTCAAGAACAATTTCGGTGTCTACAGCACCAGACAGAGCATCCAAAACAGGTCATGTCTCCTGCTCCTCATCTCCCATAATGGAGATCTCCATGCTTGCAACAGCGGTTCCCCCTACCGACAAGAAGGAAAATTTCCTCTGTGTCCGGGCCAAATTTCTTCCATTCACTAAAAATACCACCAAGAGCTTAATCTGGTTCAATTTCAGTTGCTTACCATCTGTATCCCCCCTCCCCCGGTCGCCCCTGAGAAAGGGACATCTAGGCCCAGTGGGCTTACCGGGTCAACAGAATTCAATAAAGAAATAAATTAATAAATTTAGGATGTACAGAGGAATACTGGTCGATCAACAGCAGTGATCAATCCCCCACTCTGTACATCAGGGCATGGAAGCAAAAAACATGGGAGGGAAGGGGAAGTTAAATGTCCCTCACCACCTAGTAGCCAATATTTGAAACTAATGACCCTTTAAGTGGAAAAAAACAGAAAAAATCTTTGATATAAGGTATAGAACCAAGAGTGTCACCCCATACTCCATCTATAAAATGCAAGAAACATAGTTGTAGCATAATCAATTATATCAATAGTGCACAACTTAATGTTATATTGTAAAAGTATTAAAGCTTGATACAGAGGGAAAAATAAATACACAAGACATGTCAAAGACTATAATGCAGGTTCAACCAAAGAAGTCAGTAGATATCGCAGGCACTGAAGCAATTGAGCCCCAAAAGATGTATAATAATTAGGCATAGCAAACATCCATAAGCAAAACATCAACTGTGTCACTGGATGTAAAACGTTTTAAATTGAATACAGTAATCAACAAATCTAATCTGCAATATAAAGCAACATTATATATATTAATATAGAAAATAGATATTTATGGGGTCATATATAAAACAAAAAGGAAAGTTTACTGAAGCAAGTGCCCCAGAAATGATTACATATGGTTCAACCATTATAATTACACCAAACTATTTCAGCATTAAACAAGCAAACAGAGCATAAAGAACATTAGCTCTCCTCATAATCTTATCTAACCAATAATGCGTTCATAAATCCAAGCACAAAAAATTAACAACTACTTTCTGAATTGTATGAAATTGCTAGTTATGTAAAACATATACAGTATGTCAGAAAACCAAAAGTTGGGACCCAGTAACAAGAAAGCAAACAAACAGTATTTCATCCCTATTAAGCTGGTTTAAAAGGGTATAGGACTAGGAGCCTATATCTTGCAAATAAATATTCAACAGGTCCCATAGACATAACTGATCTCAGGTGATCAAATCCAAGCCTCCTCAAGTAAATAACATGGTTTAGTGTGCAACGGTTATCAGAGGGCAGTGCACGAAGATCAGTAGTTTAAACAAAACATACACTGCTTCAAATGACAATAGCACACTCATTGCAGGATTGCTAGCAATAATCAGACATAAGATACGATATTTCAGAAAAAATACAAATGTGGAGCTGGTTAAGGATACAAGTCTGTAATGAAAGAAAGTTAAACATTATCACATCCCTATTAACTTGGATTAAAAAAATGTAGGAATACAAGTCTATTGCTTATAGTTAAATATTCAACAAGTCCCATAAGCATAACTACTGATGTCAGATGATCAGAACCAAGCATCTTCTAGTAAATAACCTGGTGTAGTGTGCAGCAGGGATTAGAAGTGAGAGCACACAGATCAATAGCTTAAAAGAAACATATAGTGCTCCTGATGACAATAGCACACTCACCACAAGATCGCTAGTGATTGTCAAACAAAATAGACATCCCGAAAGTAAATCCCATCAAGTGCCTGAAGAGCTGAGTTGTTTAAAATTCTGAGACTTCAAGAATCAGAGGTTTGAACTGGCTTGGTGCGATTTTTAGGCGGCTCCAAACTTTTGTGAGGAGAGCTGGCCATTATATTCACTCAGGAAAGATCCGTAGGAGCTTTAGAGTTGTTTTGCAGAGCTGGAGACAATGTTGAATGGGTTTCCACCGCTGATGACTGTTCCTGTAGAAATGGATCCAGAGGTGGAGCTGAGCTTCTTAAAGACACATATTTGTCATGTAGTGGGAGAATAGGCGACACCACATGTAACATAGCAGACTTACTCACAGGGATATGACTCCTCATGGGGCTACTACAACATGATTTGAATTGAGTAGAAGAGTCGCTTGATTTTTCTTACAGTCGGGATGATTGACTCCTAGGTATTGTATCTGCTGACTCTGTATTCCAAGTTGCTGAACCTTCCAAATGTGAGTCTGAAGTAGAGGCAGCCACATTGTATGGAAAGGAGATATCCATAGCTTCTGGAGTATTAATCACTTTAGAAATGGTGCTAGATTGTAAGCTCTGAACAGTTTGTGGTAAATTTTTAAATAGAAAGTTTAAGAAAGATTCCAGTGTATTGAAGCCTCTGGTGCCACTGTTGTAAGTAATAGCCATACCTGCAGGATAGCACAAGCTAAAATGGATTCCCAATTGATGCACAATGCATCTAGCTTCAGTAAAGGCTCTCCGTTCAGTGAAGAGATCTTTAGCGTAATCCCGGTATATAAAACTTTTATGATCCTCCTCTGTCTCTGTTCTGTCCCTCCTGTCCTCCCCCATCAGTCTGTTCTTTTGTGCTTGTTTTGGATTCCTGAGTTAGCCGGCACCTTGCCTCTGTCTGAGACTGCCCCCTGACTTGTCTTTCAAGTTGGTGCTCAGCTTTCTTTGTATCTCTGTTTAGACACCCCCCCATCTGCTCCTATTTAATCTGCTGTCTCCTTCCTTACAGGTGCCACTTGCCCCCACGGGCAGTGGTCATGATCCAGCCATAGCACCTCTATAGTGCAGGGCCTGATCCCTCACCCCAAAGAGCTAGATAAGTCGATGCTTGAAAAATTGCCACGATTTCTCTGGGCTGTGTGAATGCTGAACCAGATCATCACTTGCAATTTGCTGTTTTCAATTTCAGCACCTTCTCAGGGTAGCACTATTGGCTCCACGCCTGTGTAGAGTTCCCTGATTGGCTGGCCTCACTCACCTGAGACAGGAGCACCCGAGATGTGTGGCTTAATGTAAGCCTGCATCCCTGTACTCGGCTTCTAATTTATATATTTTCATTTAGCCTGTTCTGCTCGGCCTGTGTAAAGAAACTTACCATTCCTCTCTGACGCAGTTTCTCTCCAACTGTATGTGCACTAATTCAGTGCTAGTTCTTCAAACTTCCCCTTGATTTTTCATCCCACCCCTCCCTCCCAGGCCTCCTTTAAATGCACACAGTCTCCGCCTCACTCCTATCTGATTTTCAATTTATTGGTTACTTATTGTCAACAACTGCAATTCCTCCCATCCCCTTTTTGCAACTAAGCCTTCTAGCAACTTTATCTCATTCTGTCTTGTTGAGGCATACCAATTTGGTACTTTAGGTTTGCTTATTGCTGACTAGCATATCCTGTCTTGCTAAGGCAGTTGATTTATGTCAGGTGATCTCTCTAGTACTTAGTCTGCTCCAGAGTAGTAACTAAGAAATTTGCTTCAAAGCCTCTCTGCCCCTAGTACTACTCTATAGTCAGGTGAACTCTTTTCTTATTAGCCTGACTAGGAGCTGTACTTAAGGATTACTGCTTCAGGCTCCACTGCCTATAGTAGTATTCTGCAGGGATTAAGAAATTCTCCTCCATTGAGAATCCCTTCTCTTGCATGCACTTGTAGTACCCATTGGGTGATAGTCTTATAATGAGGGCATATTACTTGCTTCTATGCTTGTCTCTGCTCATCTTACATGTATTGGACCTGAACGTGAATCAAAAAATAACTCCTAGAGTGGAGAATGGCTCTCTTTTTACGTTGTCTGACCAGGACTTTTCCTATCAAGTAGAATAACTTGTATGTGCTCTAACTTCCCCTAGCCCGCTGCTGGTCCTTCACCTGCACCGTCATACAGGAACTCTCCTAGAGCCTGCCCACAGGGCTACACCACCTTCTGCATACTTCCCCCTACTTCCATTGACTCTCTCAGTCAGAGTATTATTGTATGCAGCATCAGGAAAACTGGGAATTAGCCTCAGAACTTCCTATACTGCCGCAGATAAATCACTTAACTGAAAGAAGAGCCAGCCACCCACACTTCTTCTAGGACTCTGCAGGAAACTCATTCCTGCTTTTACTATGCTCAGTAAATGTTGAGCTTAATTCAGGCCCTCTGGCACCCATGGAATCCCCAGCAGAGCTACAAAGCCTCAAGGGGCTTACATTCTTGCATGTTAATGTATGTAGCCTATTAAAAAAATCACTTCTGTTCAGGCCTGGGTATGTCATACTGCTCCAGATGTTCTGGTGTTTACAGAGTCCTGGCTCTGACCAGTGAACAGTAACAATGAAGTTAACATCCCCTCCTATTCTTTGTTCAGAGCCGATAGGCAAACCAGAGGTGGTGGGGTAGCTATTTACAGCAAGGATAAATTCCCTGCCTCCATAATTGACTCAACCTCTGTTCCAAAAGAATTCAAAAGCTTGTCACTAAAGATTGAAATTGCCACCAGTGTCTTATTATGTATAATAGGATGCTAGAGACCTCCATCAGCTGGACTACAGTTGTTAAAACATCTCAAACATCCTGGGTTCGGCATCTTCAGAGTGTATCATACAAGGGGACTTCAACTTATACTGGCTCTCCAATGCTTCCACCCCACTTAAAATGTTCTGTGATTCCCTTGGTTTGTCACAACTAATAAACAAATCTACTCATCCTAACAAGCTCAACCCTAATAACAGTACTCTCTTGGATATCATTTTAGTTAACAAACCCCATTTATTCTCCCATGCTGGTGTCTTTTTCTCTGATATTAGCCACCATTGCTCCATCGTTTGTGTAAGATCCACTCTTAAATCCACAACTGTACCAAAATTCACCTTTAAAAGGTGCATACGCAACTTTGATCTCCATGGGTATATATCAGACCTAAGAGACTCCATGTGATGACAGGACTTCTATCTAGCCAAGTCCCTGATTACGGCTTATGATATTTTCTCAGAAATTGTGCTAGGGGCTCTCAACAAGTATGCTCCCATAGTAAAAGTTTGTGCCAGAAACAAATCCTGTTGGTGGTTTACAGAAAACCTGAAAGATGCTTTGCAGAGTAGGGATGTACTCTGGAGAACTGCTAGGAAACTTATTTAACAAATGATTGGAATTCTTTCCAGAGGGCGAGGAACCTCTGCACCAAAATGGTCAGAGAAGCCAAAGCTAATTTCTACCGCTCTCAGCTGGAGAGCTCCTCAAGAAATGCCTCCAAATTCTGGAAGACTATCAAAGACATTGAAGGTCACACCACTGTAAATTCCCTACCTACTAAATTATTGATCGACAATACTGTCATCTCCGACAGACCGTCTATACTCGATGCTCTCAATAATCATTTTGCCACTGCAGGGCTAGCCTTTGTCTCCTCTCCCGCGAATATCCTCTGCCAACAACTTAGATTCAATACACAAGAAAAACCCATCCCTAGTCCATCCTTCTGTCTTCAGCCTACCTCCCTGAAAGAAGTTGAAGATCTTCTCCTTCAGCTGGACACTAGGAAAAGTACTGGGGCCGACCTCATTGACCCGTACTTCTTAAAGGTCGGCTACCGTGTCCTCGCAGTCCCAATTACTCATCTCTTCAACTTATCCTTGTCCCTGGTGACCTACCTCCCATAGAAACATAGAACATAGACTTTGACGGCAGATAAGGACTGCTTGGCCCATCTAGTCTGCCCATTTCCCTACCTACAGGATAGGCCGCAGATCCTAGTTAACCAACAGCGTATTTCTTCCTACCCCCCACAAGAATTGCCTTATGTCTGTCCCATGCATTCTTGAATTCTCCCACAGTTTTGGACCCCACAACCTCCTCAGGAAGGCTGTTCCATGCATCCACTACCCTCTCTGTGAAATAATACTTCCTCACATTGCCCCTGAACCGCCCCCTCTATCTTTAAATTGTGTCCCCTTGTTCTTGCACATCTCTTTTTCTGAAAGATGCTACCCTCTTGGACTTTGTTGATTCCACTGAGGTACTTAAAAGTTTCTATCATGTCCCCCCTGTCCCTTCTTTCCTCAAGGGTATACATATTAAGCTCCTTTAGTCTATCCTCATACGGCTTCTCTTGCAGACCCTGTACCATTTTAGTTGCCCTCCTCTGGACTGCCTCTATCCTGTCTATGTCCTTGTGGAGATGGGGTCTCCAGAACTGGACACAGTACTCCAGATGGGGTCTCACCAGCTGCCTGTACAGAGGGATAACAACTTCCTGTTTTCTGCTGCTGATGCCTCTCCCTGTGCTTCCTAGTATACCCCCATCCCTCCCTACTGCCTTCTCACATTGCTTGCTAACCTTAAGGTCATCTGATATGATTTGGAAAAATGCACTTGTGGTCCCTTTGTTTAAGTCAGGAGATCCTAGTGACCTCAATAACTACAGGCCAATCTCCCTACTTCCAATCCTGTCAAAGATGCTGGAGAAAATAGTGAACTCCCAGCCTCGGAAGTACCTGGAATCAGAAAAATTGCTCAACCTGTTACAATCTGGTTTTAGAGCACAGCACAGTACAATCTCTGCTCTAGCCAAGGAGACAAACCACTGGCAGCTTGAATTAGACAAAAAACACTTTGCGCAGTTTTCTTGGACCTAAGCAAGGTGTTCGATACTGTTGATCACGGACTGCTTCTGTCGTCCCTCCAGAACATTGGTTTGGATTTCCTATCCCTTAAATGGTTCTCCAACTACCTCTCAGGATGACTTCAACAAGTAAAGGCAGAAGGAGAAGTTTCTCCACCAAAACCCCTATTGAGGGGTGTACCGCAAGGTTCCATTCTTGGTCCCTTGCTCTTCACCATTTATATTAACAACGTAGATGCCCCCATCAAAGAAGCACAAATATACCTATTCGCGGATGATACGGTACTCTATGCTAGTAGCCCCACACCTGAAGTGGCCTGTAAAGCCCTTCAAAATGAATTTAATCTGCTGCAACATCAGTTTATAAACCAGAAACTGCTCTTAAATGCAAAAAAACAACAAAGCAATGTTCCTCTCGCCCCTTCAAAATGCAATAAATCCTGCAATTGCTGGGACACTCCTGCAGATCACTACCATTCTAGGTGAGCAGTTGGACTACGTACCAAAGTTCAAGTACCTGGGGGTCTGGTTAGACCATAGACTTACTTTCACAGATCACTTAGAAGAACTGGCAAAGAAACTTAGACAAAGACTTGGTCTGTTCTTTAGGATTAATAATCTCCTCACAAGAGACACTAAACTGAAACTGGTTCAAACTACCTTTCTTTCCCTATTGGATTATGCAGACTTTCTATATAGTCAGGGACCTGCAGGTACCCTAGCCAAACTCGATACGCTTTATCACAGAGCCATAAGTTTTATCACAGGTCTTCCATACTCAACCCACCACTGTGGGATGGTCATCCCTTGTTTACAGATGGCAAAAAAATGCTGCAGTTTGGACATACAAAGCTATCTCAAATAAACTGCCCCAGTATATCTCTGTCTGTTTACCTTTGTGCACTCTGGGGAAGTATGCCCTGAGAAGCACCTCACATATCTACCTTTATGTTCACAAAGCAAAATTTTGCATTGGCAGAGCAGCCATCAGCTTTGTGCTCCCTCAACTGTGGAACAAGCTGCAAAAAACTTTGAAATTAACTCACCCCATCAGCCTAGCAGCTTTTAAATCTCTATATCTACATCATAATAAGGAGTTCTGTGCCTCTCTACCCTAAATAGTGACTCCTTTAAGTCCAAGCACACTCTGATTACTACTGTTAAAAGACTCATCACATCTATAATCGACTCTTCCCTCTCCCCTTTTTCTACCCCCATATCAGTCCCTTCCACATTCCTTTGACCCTGGTTTCAGCTCTAAATTCTCCATACCGTGTCACTGTATATCTTTTTATATTAGGTTTTATTTGCATTTAGTGCACCTGATATGTATATTTCTTTACTTTTATGAAAAATTGTGTCCTACCCAAAACTAGCTGTATCTTCTGTTCCAAACATATACTACTGTCAATGCTACCTGTTGATACTTTATATATACTGTATTATTGTATCTCACTTTATTTGTATTATTACTTTTTTCTTGTGTGTTGCATCCCATGTATATTGTCCCTTGTTCCTTGTTAACAAACCCAGGTCCACCTCAAAAATTAGCTTGCTCAATGGTGATCGCCTGGCTAAATGAAGACTTTGATTGATTGATTGATGTAAGAGTTCCAAGCTCTCTAGCCTTCTGTAATGTCAGTTCAGTGTGTGCATAATTAAGAAATCTCACCAAGATTGGAAAAGGCCTTTGACCAATTTGGATCTTGGGTACTAAAGAACAATGTGAGCATTCTATTATAATTCCATGGTCCTCCTAGAACTTTAACAACTGTGGCAAAATGTGTAAGAGAAAGGATTTAAGATTATTTAACTCTGCATCTTCAGGAAATCCATAGAACAGCAGATTATTTCTGTGGCTGAGGGTTTCAGTATCATCAAGCTTAGCCTGCAAGTTCTTGATAGTTCGATCTTGCTGAAGCACAATGGCTTGTAGCTCAAGTATTGCAATTTCATTAGTCCGAGACTTTTTCTCCGATGCTGCCAGTCGTAAGTCAATCAATTGTAGAGTTGAAGTAGTTTGCTGGGAGACTGCTTTTAAGCCATTTGTATCCAGTACTAGTTTCTGAAATTGTAAATTCAATGCCTGCCAGTGGATCCTGTTGGTTGTTAGACTCTGCCATGATTAGCAGGCCCCAAGCTGTGTAGTGAGGAGATCAGAAAGTAATAATGAAAGAACCTAATAAAGTCAAAACATGCCACAATACCACTCATATCAGGAGCAACAAAGTATAGACAAGTTGTATCTGTTATTGTTAGATGTTTTAAGACCACAGCATATCAAATGATGCAGGTGGATTTATAGGTGAAGGCCAGAGAAGCAGAATCAAGCCTCCATCTTGCCTCAAGCCAGGCCATGCCCTTGACAATCTCATTTCAATGCCTCATGCTACCAGGTTCGAAACTATTTAAAGCTGTCTGGCACTGAACTGTGCCAAACTCATGCACAAATCTTGTAAGACCCACAGTCCCCTCATATAAAATCTGTTTTTACACTCTTGCAAGAATAAATTGATTAATGTGGGTTTCAACAATGATTGTATCTTCGCAGCTGTATCTTTTTTCTTTTAGGATTATGGCATGCTAATGTCTGTATATGAAGAAGTTCATGTAAGAAATTATGAGTTTGCTAATGGCCCACAGTGCTATTAATATATCTCATATATACCACACTGCTATCACTTAGGTTCTGATTCTTTTACCTATACACTGCCCCCCCTTCTACTTCAACCACACACAGACACACACACACACCAAAAATACATTTATAAAACTATGGATGTCCTGTGCATACTCCTGACTAAGTGTGTGCTGAGTATGCCGACTGCTACCAGTAATGAAACTAATATTATGTTGTTGTCCTTTCTTCAGTCTCCAGATTTTCTTCATATACCATCCCCATTTGCACACATCTGAAATATATACACATTACATATGTCTGTCACATGCTCTGGTTGTACACATGACTTGCACACCTCATGCTATAGCCATGAGCATTATGCATGAATTTTTACCTTATGAGTTACTTTATTGTGTCAGTGGCACTTCACAAATGGACCATTGTGACAGATGAATTTAAATATTATATCAAGCTATCATGACTAAAACAAGCATTTGTCAATGCCGAATGTTGGCTTGCTGGCATTGGTATTGGTAGTGCAGGAGTTAGAGAGATGCATAATAGGAATGGCAGTGAAGTACTGAACTGATGCCAACCCACCCCCATGCTGCAGAGACTGACAGGCATTGGGGTGTCCCTTTGGGTGTTGGCCATAGTGCTCATGCCATTTCACCTCTCCTTATCCTGCAGACACCGACAAGGGTCCCGGTGTGCATTGGGGTCGTCCGGAGTTACAAGGGTGCTTGGGAAATATGCAACGCATGCTTGGAACACTGCCATTTTATGGGCTTTCAGCACCAAATTTTCAACATAGGCATTTTAGCACCTCTGCTCATGTACAGTGTCACTGTTATTTCCTCAAAGTGTCCCAAGAAGTGATTTCGCACAGCGACCGTGCTATTCTGCGCTGGAAGTGAGAACACATTTTGGGCAGGATATGTGAAATGACAGCTGTACTGTTCATCAATAGGTGTGGAAAAATGGCAATGGTGAAAATCCAGAGTGAAAATATCACAAATGCACGATGGTATGAGTGTGCGTGCAATCTGCCAACGCACGCTCGTAACACAGTCATTTTATGGAGTATCATCACCAAATTTTCAACATAGGCATTTTAGGAGTTCTGCTCATGAACTGTGTCACTGTCATTTTCATAATCTGGCCCAAACACTGATGTCCCACAGCAACTGCACTATTGTGCACGGGAAGTGCAGAAACACATTTCGGGCAGGATGTGGAAAATGACAGCTGTACTGTTCACAAGGAGGTGTACAAAAATGGCAATGCTGAAAATCCAGTGCTAAAATATTGCGAATGCGCGAAGTTACAAGCCCACATAGCAAATGAGCAACACACGCTTGTAAAACAGGCATTTGTTGGATTATTTCACCAAATTTGGAACACAGGCTTTTTGAGAGGCCGCCTCATGAACACTGGCACTGTCATTTTGTTAATGGGTCCTGAAAGGTGATTTTGCGCAGTGACTGCAAAATCACCTTTTGAGGCCAATTAATGCCATGACAGTGATGGAATTCATGAGGAGGGGCCCCCAAAACCCCATGTTGAAAATGTGGTGCCAAAATTCCAACAAATGCCCGAGATATGCATCAAAGTTGAAAAAACCCTATTCATTCCATTATACAGCTTACCGGCATTCCTCAGTTCGCGGTCAGCTTTGAAGAGTGCAGATGTGTTCATCCACCAAAGATCATCGCGCCCGGACTCTGAGGTAAGTATGGGAAGGGGGTGTGGGAGGCAGGGTGCACAGTGGGTGGTGTGGTGGGGGCATCGATGCGACTACGAGGACCTTTTTGTTACAGGAAGAAGAAAACTAAAACTAACATCGCAGGGACAGTTTTTTCTTTTCAAGGTATTTGGCACACTGGGGTGGGCTCCCAGCATGCCACCTAACTGGTTTGGGGGAGGTTGCTGCAGCCGATGGGGGAATTGGGCACCCTCGTCGGCAGACAATAGGGGGGTAAAGTTATGCCGACGGGGATTGGGCACCCCCGTCGGCACACAGTGAAAGTGCTGGGGAGGCAAGAACTAAGGGGGATTGGGCACCCCCTCAGCATAGCGGAAATGGGGGGGGCTGCTGTATGCCGACGAGGAGTGGGCTTCCCCATCGGCAAATTTCTCTGACCATAGAAAGCTGCTGGGGGATTGGCACCCCGGTTACCGTATGGCCGCCCGCCATGCTGCTATTGTGGTATGCAGGAGCTTTGCTCAGATTGCAGCAGACCTTTGCTCAGATTGCAGCAGACCTTTCCTTAGATGTGCTTGCCACATTAGCATGCATGGTGTGGCACCGGCATGCAGGCTGATTGGGGAATGAGGGATGCACCTATTGATGAGTGCCCTGCATTCGCTCAACAGTGGCCGCGCCTCCAAATCTGCACTCTCCCAAGAAGTTGACTTGCGTACAGGCACGGTAAGCCAACATAAAAATACAGTAAAGTTGAGTGTGGTTACATACTGTACTTAATCATCTAAAATCGTATGTATTTCATCCGTTAAGAATTCATACATTGTGTTCCTGGCTATACCTTGTTATTTAGAGTGCAAGTTATGTGTACAAACACAGTACTTCAGGGACATAATATATTTACTTTACTGTGTATATGTTTCATGTGTCTGTGAATGGGGGATAGTGTATGCAGAAAATCTGGAGAATAAATAAACCACAACATAAAGGTTTGTGTATGATTGCTCATACACAATAAGGGTATTTTTCACTCGAGATGTTTCCATGGTAAATGGAGACCTCAAGAGCACAGCTCGAGAGGTCTCATTACCATGGAAACCTTGAGAGTTGAAAAATGCCCTTGTTGTGAATGAGTGATCATACACAGACTTTTATAGTGTATGGTCACTCATAACAAGACTGCCCTTACTTTCGTTCACGGTTTTTGGTTCCTCCAGCCTGTTTCACCACCACAGCCATTCTTAGCACATCGCCGGTCTGCCGATCGTGCATATGCATCCAGCTTCCACACATGCCTGCACACCATCTAGGTGTTATGCTGCACTAGCTACGTAGCTAGTGCAGCACAACAGCTATGATGACGTAGCTAGTGCAGCACAACAACGCTGTTGGGAGCATGGATTTCCATGCTCAACAGCGTTCTATCATACACTATAACATGATATAATTTAATTACTGGCAGCAATCAGCTTACTCAGCACAGCCTTAGTCAGGAGTGTGGACATTACATCCATAGTTTTATAAATGTGTGTGTGTGTGTGTGTGTGTGTGTGTGTGTGTGTGATCTGTAGAAGGAGGGGTGCTCAGTGTACAGTTAAAAAATAAAATTACAATTTAGGTGATATCAGAGAGCTATACATGAGATACAGTTATGTAGTAGTAGTAGTAGTAAAACAACTTTATTTATACAGGCAATTATTTGACAAGCAAGTATCACACAATAGGGCCAAGTAAGCCTTGTTTTTCAGGTGTTCCTGTGTTTAACATTATAAGTTAAATCACAATAAATACAATGCAAAAAATTACAACAATTTACAGTGCAGGGATTAAGCCTAAGGTTTAAGAACATCTTACTAATAATTTACATATCTAACAACATAAATCCCAGAAAACTTATACGGAAATACTAAAGCAGGACACTAATAGCAAAGTCATTTGTGCAGTTTTGGTTTCACATATTGTGTAAATGTATCTACAGGCAAAGTCAAGTCCCTCCATTGGCTTGGGAAATTATTCCAAGCAATCATTGCCCGATATTTAAAGGTCTGCTCCCCAAATGTATTTTTAGCTTTGGGGATTTTCATACATAAGTTTTTATCCCTTAAGGAAAAGTTGCTATTTTTCCACTCTATTGTGCTAACCAATCTAATTGGCTCTGCTGATTTTAAACTTTTAAATAAAAGAATAGCTCTCTTTTGTTGAAGTGTACTCCAAGATAAGTCACGATAAAGCATGCAGTGGTGAACATTATAGCCACTTTTTAGCACAAATCTGGCTATTTTGTGATAAATCACATCTAATCTATGTAGTAATTTTTTTTGTACTGTTATTAAATAGATGGCTACCATAATCTAGGAGGTGAACCAGTAGCTGGTTAGCCACTGTTATACAATATTTTCTACTCAAGCATTGTGATACTCGACTCACAGTTCTCAACTTTCTCTCTACTTTGTTTACCAGAGTGTCAATATTGAGCTCAAAATTTAACTGGTCGAATTCCACTCTCAGGTACTTATAATTTTGAGCCTGGGATAAGATACGACCATTGCCTGCCCTAATTTCTAAGGTTTGAGATATTTTTAATTTATTTCTCCTGTCTGCACAAAATAGCATACTGTAGGTCTTTGTTTAGGTTCATATGCAATGCTTTAGATGCCAACCATTTTTCCAAATGATTAAAATCAGCCTGGAGTTTAGACTTAATGTCCTGGACATTTATTCCCTCTGTAACTATTACTGTGTCATCAGCATACAGTGTTGTATGTGTATTCTGCACAAATCTAGGTAGGCTATTTATAAATACTAGAAACATCAAGGGGCCCAGCATCGAGCCTTGGGGTATGCCCCTATTTACTGGGGCCAGGCCAGAATTTATATTTCCTATGGATACCATTTAGAAGTGGTTTTCTAAGTGTGATCTGAACCAAGTTAAAAGTTCATTCTTTACTCCAATTGCTTCTAAGCAGGAGTCTTCTGTGTTCCACCAGATCAAAAGCTTTGGACAGGTCAACGAAAACTGTGCCCATGGACTAACCTTCCCTAAGAGGGGTAACCAGTTGGTCATAAAAGTCCATGAGCGTGGTCTCCGTGGACTGTCCTTTCTGAAACCCATATTGTGCTGTTGTTATTCTTTTGTATTTTTCCAAGTATCCCATGAGTTGGGAATAAACTAAGCATTCCATCAGTTTTTAAATAATTGGTAGCAGGGCGAGAGGCCTATAGTTTGAGGGATTTGAAGAATCTCCCCCTTTAAATATAGGAATAACCTTAGCTCTTCTCCACTTGTTGGGAAAAATCCCTTGAGTTAGACTCATATTGAACAAGTGTGCAAGAGGTTAAGAGATTTCTACAGCTTTACCTTTTAGGAAACGGACTTCTATGCTACCCATACCACATGCATTGTTATTTTTAAGTTTGGTTATTTCGGCAAACACCTCCCTTGGTTTGATAATTTTAAATCTAAAATCTGGAATAGTAGTGTTATTACCTTGATCCCTCACAGGGATTCCATTATTTTTTGGTTCATAGTTACCCAGTTTTGTATCTAGATCAGAGAGATTTATAAAATAGTGATTTAGGATTTCTACAGCTCTTTCCTGGAAAACTAATTTTCCATTTTCTATTAGGGGTATACCTTTTTGGCCCTGCTCTGTTTTTACTAAGTTTTTTAAGAGCTTCCAGTAGTTCTTTGGCTCTTTGGTGTTTTTAATCTTCTGTTTATAACAGAGCCATTTTATTTTCCTGATCTCCTGTTTGACTATATTTCTAACTTTTTTAAACTTGTCCCACAAGTTTTGTTCTAATTTTTTGTTAGCTTTTTTCCATAGCCTGTCTTTTTCCTTTAATAGTGTTTTTATGGAATCAGTTATCCATGGGAGTTGTTACAGTTTGATTTTTATTTTCTTAAGGGGAGCACATAAGTTGTAAGCCCCCAAAAATGAATTAGAAAAATCATCTACTGCTAGGTCTGTATCAGGTATGAAGGCAACTCTATGCAAGCATAATGCTCTAACGTTTTTCAGAAGTACCTGGGGACTGTATTTTTATAATATCTTTTTATAACATAAGAAGGACTATTTTGATAGTTTCTATTTGCAGTTACTTTTACTTCACACATGATGACTTTGTGACCTCCCAAGTTTGGGGGGGATTACCCATTTGTCCACCACTTCCATGCCTGTAGTTACAAAAATCAAATATAGTATATTACCTGGGCTTAATAGTTTCCCTTTCCTAGTTGGGGTATTTATTATTTGATCCATTTGGAGAGGCTGAATAAATTCTCCCAACTTTTTTCCCCTTTGTCCAGGCTGCATTGAAATCACCAATCAAAATGAATTGTCTGTTTTGTACTTGTTTTAAGATTTCTTGAATAAAAGGTTCAAATAGAGCACTCTTCAGCTTGGGAGGAGAACAGATGGCCCCTACAACTAATTTTAGGTTCTGTATTTGAACTAGAATACATTCAATCCCTCCTTGTGCACCAGAATAATGCAAATTGGTTGGACCCAAGGTATCCTTTATATATACTAGAATCCCACCCCATGTGAGTTTCTTTCCTGTCTATAACTGTGAAACTCATTTAGTTCAATTTCTTTAGAGTCAACCACTTTAGTTAGCCATGTCTCAGTCAGTGCAATTACATTATTGGATACTGTCTGTACCCAGGATTTAAACAAATCCATCTTGTTTACAAGGCTCCTTGCATTGTCATGTGCTATTTTTATAGTTTGGGCCCTTGGGCCTGGATTTAGCTCTATATCCCCACAGAAAATTAATGAGAACCACACAATTTTATTATGATGGTTTAGCTTTAGGTGGCATATGAGGCACAAAATTTGTTTTAAAGCCTGTCTGATTTTTATAAAGTAATTTCTGCTCTTTTTGGGAGTGTCCAATCCTACAGTTCCATTTAGTGCTATATTCCTGTCCAATTGTGTTCTCAGTGCAAGAGGACTTGCATCTATGTGTAATATTGTGAGTACACACGCCAATAGGCCCAGGAGACCAAACATCTATAATTTCATTCTTATTGTTTCTAGTTTAGTCCAAAATTATTAAAATAAATACCTGTGCTTTGTGCTATGTAGTTAAAAAAGGTTTCCAAGAAAACATAGAACTGGCTGGATAGCTATAATTAAAATTTCAGACTGTCTACCACCACAATCAATATTCTACCTAATTCTAAGTAATAAATACTACTAAATAACTATGGTTAAGGTTTCCAAGTTATCTACCCCCCCCAGTCGAAGTATAAACCCTAAATAAGACAATTTCAGCCAACAAGCATTGCTTCTGTCAAACAGTGTCAGAGAGTAATGCTCTGGTAAGTAACTCTGTATTTCAGGCACTAGTTTAGCAAATTTGGCACTGACAAGAAAATAAATCTTTTAAGAAGAACTCACCAGAGCAGACACTGTCGACACTGTAGATTATCATTGAGGAGTGGCGCAGCCACTCATGCTCGCAGGCTTTTAAATGTGCAAGCCCCACCTTCAGTGTCTGTTCACTGGCTGTCAACTCCCTCAAGCCCCCTACATGCCAGTGGATGGTAAAGTTACAGAAAAGTTATTTTTCAAGAAGTGTAGGTGGCAGATTCAGTGGATATTCTCCCTGGGAGCTGTGTGCCTCTGGAGTGGGATGCCAGTAGCAAGGTGAAAATGCTGATTCTGGTTGGATGAGTGGTGGGAGCTTTTAAATGTGCAAGCCCCACCTCCAGTCTCTGTTCACTGGCTGTCAGCTGCCTTGAGCCCTCTACACAGCAATGGATGGTAAAGTCACAGAAAAATTATTTTTTAGGAAGTGTAGGCAGCAAATTTGGTGGATCTTCTCCTTGGGAGCTGCATGCCTCTGGAGTTGGATACCAGTAGTGAGGTGGAAACATTGATTCTGGTCGGACTAGTGGTGCAGGCTTTTAAATGTTCAAGCCCCACCTCCAGTCTCTGTTCACTGGCTGTTGGCTGCCTTGAGCTCCCTACACCCAATGGATGGTAAAGTCACAGAAACATTATTTTTCAGGAAGTGTAGGCAGCAAATTTGGTGGATCTTCTCCCTGGGAGCTGTGTACCTCTGGAGCTGGATGCCTGTAGTGAGGTGGAAATGCTGATTCTAGTCCGATGAGCAGCGCAGGCTTTTAAATGCACATGCCCTGCCTCAAATCTCAGTTCACTGGCTGTCAGCTCCCTTGAGGCCCCCTACATACCAGTGGATGGCAAAGTAACAGAAAAGTTATTTTTCAGGAAGTGTAAGCAACAAACACAGTGGATCTTCTCCCTGGGAGCTGTGTGCCTCTGGAGCTGGATGCCAGTAGTGAGGTGGAAATGCTGATGGCACTATGAGCAATTAGCAAGCTTAGTTTATGAAAGGAACCTCTTCATATACAGACATGCACATGCTGCAGTCTTAAAAAAATTAAAAAAATGAGAGAGCTGAGAAGATACACTCATTCGTCAAACACAAATTCATCAATTTCTTCTTGCAAGTCTGTAGGAACAGAATGGGTGACTCTGGCTCTGACAAGATTTGTACATTGACTTTGAAACACTTCTGCTACAGACCGCTTCACCTATTTTTGAACCATATTACCAGAGGCAAACAAATTAGTTTGTTCACATCTACAAACACATTAGTACAGCTGCATGGGTGGAGCCTTGAAGATGTTTTGCTAGGAGGGGGGAATGGACTGTGGAAGCATGTGACTGGCTACCAGTGCATTGGCCTTTCACAGTACTGTGGTCAGTGCTGTATCACTGTTTTTCCACTGTCCCTCCCCTTCCCTCCTCAGCTGCATACATCCCTTCTCTTGGCGGACATGCTCTTTTTTGGACACTCATCGCTGCAAGTTCTGCAAGAGCCCATTGTCCCCAAGATGGCCATCAAGAGCTCATTGAACATGTGTGACTATCATCGGCAATCATACATGAGCACTGTTGTCATGGCAGCCATCTTGGGCACTGTGGGCTCCTTCTCAAGCATGCACAATTATCGGTTACTGCACATGCCTGAGTATCATGCAAGTATGGCACCAGCCATGGTAGAAGCTCTGAGTACTGTTTGATTTGGTCTCACTGCTCTGCATCTGCTGTGTTGGTGCTGTCTAGAGTTTGTTAAAAATTACTATTGGAATTAACAATGACTTTCTATCTTATTTTCACTTGTAGGATTTATCTGACTTTGCCAAATAAAGAACAGGATCTGTTTTCTTTTAATGGGGAAATGGTTATTCAGCTCACATAGGTTTACACTAATGTTGTTCCCTGTCAGCAATAATCTGTTCAAAAATGTAAGATCAAAGAGCCATAACTGAGGGGGCACCTGTGAGGAACATCTCCACATCACCATTTTGAGAAGTTCCAAGATGGCCAGGTGAATAGGATGCTGTAACACCCAGCAGTGCTACCTTCCCTCGCTGCAACACACTTCCAAAAGCCATTTCAATTTCTTCTGCTGGTAATGAGGTCAATAAAGCATTGGATATATGCTAGAGCAATACACCCAAGTGAATTTATCAGTTCTCCAAAAACAAAATAATGTCAAAACTGGTTTGGTGCACTAAGAAACTTTCAGATGCTAGTGGTGAGAAAAGAAAAAGAAACAAAGATACAAAAACTACCCGGTCGCCCTGCAGGCAAGCCACTCATTTATCTCTGAGCCTACTTGACCTGCGGGCTTTTTCAGAAGATCTTCAGCCTTTGATCTCTCTGATTTCTGGCACACCCAAATGATCTATTGTGGAGAGATCTGCACAGGTAAAAGGTAACATTTCAAATTACTTTATGAAATTAAAAGAAAGGGGTGAGATTCTGAAGCAGTCCTCAGCAAATTTTCAAGAAAATAATTTAGATAGTGGGACCTCTGAGCATTTTGTGCCTGCTGCATGTATGCTGAAAGAAGCTAAAACAGTAAAATTACAGGGGATAGCTAACACTGCAGAAATGCCTAGTGAAAACACAGACACAGGAGATGCTCAGAAAAGCAACTCTAAGCACTGCACTGATTCCCACGCAACAGTTTTGGAAAGTCAAGTTAATTCACCTGTATCTGCTAGTGAGGAATCTGAACTAAATAGAAATGCTGACACTGTAACACCTTTGGGGACTGGCACTAATAACACAGAGGCAAATACAAATCAAATGGAGGAAGTGATAGCAGCCATTGCTATCCTAAAAGAAGAGATGCAAACTGCACTGACTGATATAAAGAACTCACTTAGCTCAGTTACAATCTCTCTATCTGACCTGAATAAAAAAATGGAAAACCTCTCCCTTAGAACAGATGAACTTGAGACTTGCATGTCTAAAGTGGAGGATGAAACTAACAAAACCCCTTCTCAGATCCTAACCTTAGAGAAACATATACAAATTCTATAGCAAAAAGTAGCTGAATAGGAGGACTGGGCAAGACGAGTAAATGTGAGGCTGTATAGGATTCCTGAGGAGGTAGAAGGAACCAGGGACCCCCTTCCCTTTTTTGAAAAGGTGATTACAGTTGCCATGGGTAAGAAATATCCCAAGGAAAAGACTGTATTGAATAGAGCCCATAGAGCTGGAAACAGGTTTGGTGGTAATTCAAATTATCCATGCACTATATTTATCAAACCTCTAAAATATCAGGATTGAGAGGCAATTCTAAATAAAGCAAGAATAAAGAAAGGCCTCACCTATGAACATTTTAGCTTTAACACCCACCTAGACATGTCAGCTGAAAGACTCAACAATCCCATAAAGCAGTTATTATTTAACAAAGGGATTAGATTTCAATAATTTATCCTGAAAAGATTTGGTTTGTGTTAACTGGCAGGCTGCAGATATTTGAGACACCCTAAGATGCTATGGAGGCCTTTAATATTGTCTACAGACCTCAAAATGAATTGGAACACAGGAAAAAACACAGAACAGATTCTAACCCACATCCAACTTTTTCCAGCAAACATCATTCCTCTAACTCTCCAAACAGTGAAAAAGAACAAGAAAAAATTGAATAAAAAGGAGGAAGAATTTTCGGTAGGAATTGGATTGGAAGAGGGAAGCAGTAAAAAAGGGAAAGAAAATGGAAAGGGAAGAACTAAGGGAAAAGAGGAAAGGGGAAAGAAGGAGAAAGGAGAAGAAGGAAGAGAAAAGAAAAAGTGAAGAAAAAAGGGAAAGATAGAAGGGAAGAGAAGAAAAAAGATAGAAGGGAAAAGAAGACAGAAGAGAATGGAAAGAAAAATAAAAAAATAAAGAGAAAGGAAGAGAACATATATATATATATATATATATATATATATATGGAATACGTGTAAGGAATTTAAACTAAGGGCTTGTATACAGAAGAAAAAAGAAAGAGAAAATTGCAAAAGAAAAGGAAAAGTGAAAGGAGGAAACAAAGGAAGAAAAATGAGGAATGAAGACTTTTTTTATTTTTTTAGTTGTTTGTACTAAGAGGGAATATAGTAGCTTTCCTGCCCGGGTGTAAATCATGGTGTACTAAGATGGTTACCCAGCCATCTTGGCAATTTTGGGGGGGGCATTACAAGCTAGACAAAGAGGGGGAGGATGCGGGGAGAGGAAATGGGGGCCAAAAAAAAAATTCAATCATGTTGCATCAGGTAGCACAAAGATCGAAAAAACACCCACAAAGAGGTTTACACATAGATTAACTGATCTGATATGTATAATTTGAAGGGTCCAGGAATTGCATATGTACTGTAAGTAAGAACACATTAGGAATGTTATATGAAATAAAAAGGGCAGAAGGGATAAACAGAGATCTGATGGCTGATTCCGTTAGAATCACAACCTGGAATGTGAAAGGAATGCAAAATAGAACTAAAACAATAAAAATAATAAAATATTTAGAAAGTAGAAACATTACCATGGCTTTACTACAACAAACCCATAAGATGGCTAGGGAACCGCATGGTTTTCTAACAGATGGGGTACACTACACTTATCAGAATATGCAAGAAACTCACACGGATTCATTATTTTATTAAATAAAAATTAAAAAAAACAGACCTGGCTGTCATTAAATAGATGGTAGATTTACAAGGGAGATATGTTATAACACAGATGCAATTAAATTTGTTTATAAGACAAAGAACCTCTGTGCATAAACACTGAGGCAAGGGTTACCCCAAAGGGCATGGCTGGGAAGCCAAGTGCACACCCACACATGCCCACGTAAAAGATGATATGAGGAGGAATACTATGGCTGGTCCATCTTTACAGACCATGGTGCCGAAGTACCAGCAGGCGATGAGTAGATTGCCGTTCTACCAGGACTCATCATGCCCGCATTTGCGGCATACTGATGAGTCCTGCAGGACAAACACGGTCTATGTCTCTGTTAGCACCTTTGCAACCAGGTGAGAGGCCTTTCGGCACCATGCAATTCTGCTTAAAGTTGGACCAGCATAACATTCTGTGGTGATTTGCATATGCAGCCCATGGTGCTTTGCATTGTGGCGGCATGTGTGATTTTGTACTAAATTTGTTTATATTCACCCATGCATCTATATATGCCCCTAACATGACTGACCTTAAGTTTTATGTGGATTTTTTCATGACTTTAGTCACTTTCGAGTCTCCTTATATCATTGGAGAGGATTATAACATAGCAATGACAAAATTAGATAAAACTACTAATTTGGATAGAATACACCAGTCCTCAAGAACAATAATTAATAACTTTGCATCAAATTTGGGTATTTTGGACCCCTGAAGGGAGCTTTATGGTGGTAAGAAAGTATTTTCTTTTCATTCAGCTGTTCACCAATATTACTCCAGGACAGACTTTCTTCTACTTTCAGATTCTTTGATGTTTTCAATAGACAAGGTAGAGTACCCAGGAATAACAATCTTGGACCATTCACCATGTATTCTGAACATTAAAATAGTGGAAAATAATGCTGTTCATAAAATATGGAAAATGGATCATATGATTCTGGCAAAAAAGCAAATGCAGGAAAAGCTCAGTCAGGCATCTCAAGAATATTTTAAATTTAATAAAGTTGAGGTGACATCAACAATTAACACATGGAAAGCATTTAAAATCTACATAAGAGGCATAATTATAAATATAGAAGCTTGGGAAAAAAGAACAGCAAAAAAACTCTAACAACACTAGAAAAAGAAATAGGCATTTTGTCAGAATTACATAGTAATTCATTTGACACAAACATATACAAGAGATTAATATAGAAAAGAGAACGATTCAACCAAATATCATCAGAATTAACAGAAAAACAAATTGTGAATGCAAGATCTAATTATTAGTTTTGCTCAGACAACCCCTTAACATTTCTAGCCTGGCAAGCAAAAAAAAAAAACACAAAAAGAAAACACCATTTTGGAAATTAAAGACCCTAATGGTATTATACATAATAAACCAAATAACATAAATGACTGCTTTGTAGATTTCAATGAAGAGTTATATTCCTCACAGTTTGCCAGGGAAACAGAGGTCCCTGATAAATTTGTAGAACAAATATCACTCCCAACATTATCAGAAGGGGCTATAACTCAATTAGACCAACCTGTCACATGGGATGAAATCAGAGATGTAATAGAAGAACTACTCAAAGGAAAAGCACCAGGCCCAGATGGTTTAGGAGCAACATTTTATAAATTCCTTGAGAATCACCTGAGAGATATCTTAGAAATATTATTTAATTAATTTAATTAAGAATCCAAGATTCCCAAATCTTTTAACATGCCATAATACACGTCTTCCCCCCAAAAGGAAAAGATTCACTGAGCTGTGCATCGTACCTCCCAATCTCACTACTAAATACAGATTACAAAATTTTAACAAAAATCATTACAAATAGATTAGACCCAATACTACCAGAATTCATTGCACAAGACCAGAATAGTTTCATAAAGGGTAGAACCCTAAATGAAAACATCAGACACACTGTTAACATCATTTCATTAAACAAATCTACAGATGCCACATTACTGGCAGTAGCTGCAGAAAAAGTCTTTAATAGGATAGAATGGCTATATATATTTTCAACAATTCAGAAAATGGG
Source organism: Neoceratodus forsteri (assembly GCA_016271365.2). Classification (NCBI taxonomy): domain Eukaryota; kingdom Metazoa; phylum Chordata; order Ceratodontiformes; family Ceratodontidae; genus Neoceratodus; species Neoceratodus forsteri. The sequence continues at coordinate 787,201,294 of CM028133.1, forward strand.
GTTTGGTGCACAGCTCAGTGGATGGATAAAACTTCTTTATGACTCTCCGGTAGCTGCTATAAAAACTAAGAATGTTATCTCAAATAATTTCAGTTTATTTATAAGTACTAGACAGGGCTGTCCCTTATCCCCTTTAATTTTTGCATTGATCATGGAGCCTTTTGCCATAGCAATAAGACAGAACAATAAAATACATGGTATTAAAATTCAAAACACCATTCGTTAAAATTGGATTATATGCAGATGATGCTATACTGTACAAACCCCATCTGGAAGATTCCATAAAATAATTTATAAACTTAGCTACATAATTTGGCAACATATCCGGTTATAAAATAAACTAGTCTAAATCTGTTCTACTAAAACTAAACACCAGTTACATAGTGAATATTCCAATACAATATACTATTATACAATCTACCTCATATATAAATATTTAGGGGTCAATATTTCAGTAAATTCTAGAGACCTCTATGAAAATAATTTTCCAGAGTTCTTAACAGATATGCAGAAAGATCTAAATAAATGGGACTCACTTAATCTTAATCTGATTGGGAAAAATAAACTTAATAAAAATGATGATTTTACCCAAAGTTTTATTTCTTTTTCAAGCTTTAGTGATACCAATCCCAAACAACTTCTTTGCAGTTTTGAATTTTATTATTAATAAATTTATATGGAAAAACTCAAAACCAAGAATTGCCAGGTCTACATTAATTTTGCCCAAGGAAAAAGGAGGAATGGCTCTACCAGATTTTTATACTTACTATCTGGCCACACAAATTGCCCAGGTGTGGTTCTGGATGCTGGAAGATAACCCTGTATTAATCTCTACCAAGGTGGAAACGAAGCACAGCCCTATAATAGTATGTTAAATGTATTATGCTCAGCATAGTATCAACATAACAAAGTGGCACAAAGATGTATAACAATGGAAACAACATACAACTGTTGGATTAAAGTCCCAAAAATATTAAAATAAGAAAAGGTTATAACAAAATATTCTCCGATTTACAAAAAAAAATTATAATTTTAAACCTTCAACAATAAGAGAAAATTTTAGGATTTGGTAAGAAAAAGGGATTACACAATGGGATCAGATTTATAACCAAGACAAAATTAAATCATTTACACAATTACAGCAAGAATGTAAACACCCAAAAAACAAACGTTCCAATATATTCAATTAAAAAGCTATATGAGTAAAAATAAAGCTCTGATAAAAATGATAGATTCCCCCATATTGTTAGAAGCATTGCAAACTACTAAATCTGGGAAAAATCTGATGTCTTTAATTTATCAACTTATCATGTACGAGAAAGAAAATAATATAAGTAAGAAATTTAAGAAATAAATGGGAATCCGATTTAGGCATAGCATTAACTGAAGAAATGTGGCAGCAAGTTATCATGGCTTACACAGAAAACGTCCAATTTACCAAACTTCAACAGATTCAGATGAATACTTCTCACCGTACTTATTATACCCCACCTAAACTGCATCAGTTTAAACAATACTATATCAGACAAATGCCCCAGATGCACATTTACCACAGGAACACTAATTCACTTAATACACGCGTGCCCATGTTTATCCAGTTTTTGGGGGAAAACTGGTAAAAACATTATCTATGATGTTTAATAAAAATATAGTTCTCTCACCAATAATTACAGTAGTGGGAATTCACCCACGCAAAGACTATTTAGACATGTATGAAAAAAGACTCTTCACATGGCTTCATGCATAGCCAAAAAATTTATTCTTTCTAAGTGGAAGGATAAGACTCCCCCAAGCTGCGAGACATGGGTTAATTTAATGCTTGATGTAGCCAAACTGACACAAATTGGATATTTCAGATTAGATAAGAGAGAAATAAAAAAAATATGGACTCCATTCCAGGTTGCTATACAAAATCAATTCATTTAAACTCTATGAAGGAGAAAAGAAATGAAAAGGCAAGTAAGATATTTACATTTAAATAGTATAAATAGTTAATTCCTGGACCCCTGGTAATGATGATGCTGTACAAAGACACTAATTCTGAGATATAGCTATAAAGAATAAAAGGGTCTTTGTTATCTGAACAAATAAATGCTATAACTGGGTAGGATGTTACAGCCAGTTAATACAGCATTTCATCAGAGAAAAATACTGGGCATTATAATGGGTCACCAGCTTTCAGGGAAAGGTAACCCAACCCCTACAGTGTCTTAATGATTTTATTAAAGTAACATGTTTTCATATATTAAAAATTCATGTTTTTATGGTTCAAAGTCTAAGGGCCTGATTCATGAAGTGGGCTTAGATCAATGCAAACTGAGGCAGAAACCTACTTGCGCCAAAGCCTGGTGCACTGGTGACCCTGCACTTGATTCAGAATAAGGAGTGGTCCTGGCGCCTAAGTCCCCACACATGCAGCATCCTCTCCTATGCAGAAAATACATAGCACATGGGAAGGGTCTGCCACAGGCTCCATATGGTAAACACTGTCCCCCCATCCCTGATAAAAGAAACAGTACCTGTTCTGGTGGTCTAGTGGTCCCTCCTCCCAATCCCTGATATCAGTGGTTGTTAAATTATTAAATATGTTAACCCATCCTGGTGGTCTAGTGGCCCCCAACCCCATCCCAGCTGGTAGTGTTCACCACCCACTTTCCCCTATCCAAGAGTGCAGCTGGTGACCGGCACAGCCCACCTCTTACCTCTACAGCCAGCCACTGGACTGAACTATCAGTGAGTGCCTCTACTGTATAATGCCCATGAATAATCATGAGCATGTAAACTATACAGTTGAGGCATTCACTGACAGTTCATTCCAGTGGCTGGCCTCAGAGATGAGAGGTGAGAGGTGAGAGGTGAGCTGTGCCAGTCCCTGGCTGCATTCCAGGATTGGGGGAGTGGGTGGTGGGTGCTACCAGTTGGGGTGGGTGTTGGGAGGCCACTAAATCACCAGGATGGGGTAACTTCTTTATTAATTTATCACTGTGTGCTATCGGGGTTTGGAGAGGGGGTACCATTAGACCACCAGGATGGGGTAACATATTTATTTAATTCAACAATATTTAATTCAACAATGGGTACTATCGGGAATCAGGGAGGGGGGACCACTACACCACCAGTGAGTTATTCTGAAAATAAATAGATAAGGGGTGGATCAGGGCTGGGGCAGGGGATGGGAGCACACTGCTGCACAGTGCTCATCCCACCCAGAGGGTGAATTTCTAAGTACCCGTAGACCAGCCCTGTCTAGTCTAGGGGTACTTAGAAATTTGACCTCTGGGTGAGATTTGTGAATCCCAGTTGTGAAACTATTGCAGTCTGCATCTGCTGCAAGCCCCTAGCCCCATGTTGCAGCCCATTTCTGGGCACACGGGTGGCACAAGCTCTGTTTGAGGCAGGCAGCCTATGTTTGACATAGGCTGCCTTTGTAAATAGCTAAGGGGGCAGCATTTGATGCAAGGTGCCACTTGTGTCATTTATGTTTGGCAAAGGCACCTTGCATCAATCCAGGACTTTGTGAATTGGGCAAATTGTTTTATTGTACAAGAGATTATCTAGCCATTATCTAACCCTTTACAATGAGAGTGAGCCAGTCCTGGCATTCTGCAGATGAATATATAGATATAGATATAGATATAGATATAGATATAGATATAGATATAGATATAGATATAGATATATGTGTGTGTGTGTGTGTGTGTGTGTGTATACATGCATACATAAATAATTATCAGGAACACATAAATTATAAAGAGGTGACTATCCTGTTTTTATGCAAGTGTATTTGTAATGGTGGCCACCACAATCAGGTTGATGGGAAAAGGTCATCAGTGACAGGGGTGTTCTGGATTTCGCAGCTCCCTGCACTCGCAATATTTTCACCATCCACACTGTTCTCCTCTCTTACACTCATGCCCAGACCCAGAGGTGATTATAAATAGCATTGGGGAGTGCAGGAGGTGAAGCCCACCTGCAAAAACTAACTCTTCTCCACTAATGTCTGTTGGCAGCTTATATGTGTTGCAGTAGAATGTGGGGGGCCATGATCATTACGGCGACATGTATTGGGTGCTCTAATTTACAGTGACCAGATTCATGTTGCACTGCCATGGGTGAACCAACTGACTTTATATTCATATTTGCTTGGAATCTTGTTAAACTGAGTTCTTGTGACAATAACCTGGACTTTTTCCAAGTGGTACAGTACTGCTTTAAATATTATCTGTCATTTTGCATGCTAATTGCATAACACATGCCAGAGTTAATACCACATGCATTAGTAAGTATACGAACCTCGCTCTTTAATGCCTAATGATCAGGCCTCTGTAACCACTGAATATGTGTATTGTCTTAGTGTCCACCCTGACATGGAACCTTTGTAAAAGAGCTCACGCTCAAAGGTCTTTCCGAAATACTAATGAAATAAATTAATTAAAAAAACACCTAGCTCATGAACCTAGGGATATCAGTCATTGAAAAAACAAATCAACTAAAGTCTTATAATTTTATTACTTACCTTGCACGTCAACATATGTTAGTTAGATTTTCAACATGTACTATACCCACATATCTAGTGAATCCAGCATCAGTAATTTAATTTAAACAGAACTGGCCAAAAATAAAGGAAAGCAGCTCATGAATTTAAACACAAAAATCAAATTCACAGAAAACTAGAACTACAGATAAAAAATGTCAAATTCTTACAAAATCACTCAGCAATACAAAAATAATTACGGAAAAACCAAGTGAAATTATGTATACCAAAGTTAATTTTATTTCAAAACTCAAGTATGTGATACAGTACAATACTAGCACACTTGTGCAAAAGTTTCCAAGTTAGAGATTTAAATATTAATAGCCTAGACAAAATAGTGCTCCTTTAGTTTCATCTAATAGTAATGTCAGTGCAGTGCATAAATAAAACAGGAAAACACTTGTGTTTTACTAAAGCAGGAAAAATAAATATTGCACTCTGAGACTGTCATTTTTCAAAATTAAACATTAACATTACTAGCCTAATGTTTTAGATTTATCTGATACACCAAACCAACTACAGCCAAATAACAGTTTTTACATAAAAAAATAAAATAATAAAGATCACGTTTATAGTATAATCCATCATGCTTTTTGAAATTTATCTCGATCATACCTCCTGAAACAGCCTCACTAAATTAGACACTTTGTTGCCATTTCAGACCTTTCAATCATGTACAGAAAAACAGTATATACTGAACTGCAAGTTCTTCCCATTAAACTGCTTTGACCACTGGTTTTGATAGATCTTGAGAATAGTTAATCATATCATTGTGTATTTACTTTTTACTTCCAAAATGGGTTTCAGGCACTTTTAATGGTCAAAAAATACACCAGCTTTCAAAAGATGTAGCCCATCCAAAAAATGCCTTGATTCTAAATACATAAATATGGATATTGTTTTTTAAATTTAATTGTGAGGAAAAATGTGCAGCTATTCCTCCAAAGGTGCTTCAAAAGTCATTTATAATCATGAAACGTTTTCTAACTTGAGAAAATATACTAATTTCTTTCACAATTTTCTTCTTCTGACTCATCTTGTAATCATGATACTGACATCATTCATTGTTTCTATTTCTTACTATGTATCCCACCAATTCTCCCCGGAATAATTGATGCAGTAGTTACATTTCTTTAATAAATCTCAGAAAAACTGGTCCCTGGTTGGACCAGTACCAGTTACATGACATACAGGATTTTTTAACTATTGTCTGGTTCAGAACTAAGAATCAGGCAATACTTCATTAGAACCAAGCAATAGTCCATTAGAACACAACATTCATTTTTGGGGGGCAAGGATTACTAAAATGAATATATTGACATGAGCTATGTAGGATATAGTGGGAAATTATAGAACCCTCAGGATGAATAAGCCTTCCAATAGCTATACTGGGGCCTATGTATCGTTAAGGGCCAGGTGTGCACAACAGGCATGTATCTGGTCTGCACCCACCCATACCCTTGAGGTGGTGCTCACCATGCACCATTTGCTATTACTGACTGCCTGTCCATGGCTCTGAATCACAAGCATGTTGGTGCACAGTGTGTGGACCAGGGGATACAGGCAGACATACAATTGGATGCCCACCCAGCCTTACTGGATCCCCTGCTCCACATTGAGTAAGGGATTGTGGGACATGGTAGGTCCCATAACAACAACTCAAATCCAATGGCTGCCCCAGGTCCTCTCTGCAAGCCTGAAAGGCTTGGGAAACATGGCAGGAGGGTCACTTGCCCCATTGTGGTTTGTCAGTGTGGGTCACAGGAGGCAAACTGTAGTTACAGCAGGGTCTCTGCCTGTGTAGCCATCACTCCCCCCTTTTACTAGCACTCCATGCCTTAGTTCATGGTGTGGAGTGTAGCATCACTCTGACCACTCCTCCAGTCTGCTTGCATGGACAGAGCTGTAGACAGACAGACAGGAGATCAAGTGCAACAGGGGCACACACCTCTCCCATGAATGCCGGGGCTCTGTAGGATCTGTAATACATGGCGGTTAGTCTTAGAGAAGCCTACTTACTACATGTATGCAGTGCATAGACTTAGTTCATAGACCCCATTATCCTCAGTCTTCAGCTTTGGGTTATATATCTATTGTCAGGCAATAGTTCATCCCTCTGGGTGACTAGGGAAGTGGAATGGGGGAGAGGTGGATGTGGCCTTCCTGGATTTCAGTAAGGCCTTTGATATTGTCCCACATAGAAGACTTGTGAACAAGCTGGGCAGCCTGTGAGTGGGTCACAGGGTGGTAAACTGGGCTAGGAACTGGTTGAGTGATAGAAGACAGAGGGTGGTGGTAAATGGAGTTCAATCTGAGGAAAGGAGGGTGACCAGTGGGGTGCCACATGGATCAGTTCTGAGGCCAGTCCTGTTTAATGTCTTCATAAGTGACATTGCAGAGGGGGCTGGAAGGGAAGGTGTGCCTCTTTGCAAATGACACTAAGATCTGCAGCAGGGTGGACACTCCAGGAGGGGTGGAAAAAATGAGGAGGGACTTATGTAAACTGGAGAAATGGTCTAGAGGTCTGATGTTCTAATGGTCTTGGTGCTGTAGGTTTGTTGGAGGTGAGCCGCAGAGAAGGGGTTAGGTGCAGGAGGCACCCTGGGTTTAGATGGGACCTGGAGAGAGGCCAGACATGTTTGGTTCCCATCCCCAGAGGTTCCACCAGACTGAGTGGGCATGTAGTCAGTGGGGCTGCAATGCCTGCCAGTCCCCTTAAGGCAGTGCTGTGTAATGCCAGAGCGATCAGAAATAAGACTGCAATTATAGAGGACTTGATTTCAATGGTTGATCTGGCCTGCATCATGGAGACCTGAGTGGGTGACGATGCTGGGTAAGTTTTGGAGGCAGCCATCCCCTGGGTACTCTGTAGTGTACTGCTCTAGAGTGGAACGCAGGGGAAGGGGAGTGGCCATCTGCTTTAGATCCAACCTGGACTTCACTGTGCACCTGGTGGGAACTGCAAGTTTCTTCTAATGTGTGGCCATGTGTTTGGGGTCATTGTGCAGGCTGTGGGATTCTCCTGATTTATTGCCCCCTGGGGCGGTGGGACAATTCTTGCAGGAGGTGGTGGATCTTATCACTGGTGAAGTGTTGGAGGCCCCCCAGATGTTTAGTGCTAGAAGACTTCAACACTTGGGAAGATGATGAATCCTCCAGGCCTGATGCCATTCTCCTCCAGATCATGTAATCTCTGGGCCTGTCACAAGAATTTACTTCGATGACCCATCATGGTGGCCACATGCTGGACTTGGAGTTCTCACTGGGGCTTGAGGTAGGTAACCTCAAGACTGATCAGGTCAGTTGGTCTGATCACTGCACATGGTGAGGTTCTCATTTGGGGTCCCCCTCAAGAGCCCTCCCCCTGAAGAGATGGTCAGCTACTGCCCTTTGAAGGGATTTCCCTCAGAGTGTTTTCTGGAGGTGGCTGATCTATCTAGTGTAGGTGTTGCATGTGCAAAGGGCACGAGTGATGCAGTTGCCGCCTATAATAGGGCAATGTCCGATACACTCGATGCCCTCACACTGGTCCATGTATGACCCAAATCCTCTCACTTGAGATCTCCTTGGTTTGATGGGGAGCTGAAGGGGATGCAGATTAAGGGTCAGAAGTTAGAGCATTGCTGGCAGAAGACCAGGCTAGTGGAAGACAAACTGGCCTTGCATACTCACTATGGTGAGTATCAGGGGGCAATGAACCATAAGAAGGCAGAGTTGATGTCCAGGGAGATTGCTTCAGAGAAGAACTGACCTGCTGTGCTATTTTGGACTGTAGAAAGACTATTACACCCAGTCTCTCTGCAGACAAAAAAATCCTTTTCTGATTCTTTGTGTGAGGAATTTGCTCAGTTCTTATCTGACAGGGTATCCTCCATCCAGCAGGGAGTTCCATCAGTGAGCCAGATTACAGCCTGCAGTGATCGCTGGGGATGTCACAGAGGAACTTCGTATGTTTGGGGTGAGCTTAAACCAGTGGAGGTGGCCGAGGTCATTGAGGTCACTTCCGGCTGAAGCACACATATTGTGAACTGGACCCAGTGCCAACACGTTTCTTGATGGGATGTGTCGGTTCTGTTGGCCCAGTGTTTATCTTGATTGTCCAGTGCTCTTTGTATGAGGGGTTCTTCCCAGATTCCTTGAAAGAGGCTTTGGTGAGACCCCTTCTGAAAAAAACATCCTTAGACCCTAACATGTTGGCGAATTATCGACCTGTCTCCAACCTCTATTTTTTGGGTAAGGTTGTAAAGAAGATCGTGGCACAACAGCTTGAGGAGCACCTTATGGCCTTTGACATCTATAAGCCACTCCAGTCTGGATTTCGTGCTAGGCATAGCACTGAAATGGCCTTAGTTTGGGTGCACAATGACCTCCTTAGGGTGAGAGATAGAGGAGTGGGGTCAATTTTCATTCTCCTCGATCTCTCCTCAGCATTTGACACAGTGGACCATGTTGTGTTGCTTGCCCATCTCGGGGAGTACTGTGGGCTTGCTGGTACTGTCATCAGCTGGTTTGAGTCCTACCTCACGAACAGAAGGCAATGAGTAGTGATGGGGAATTTCTCCTCCTTCTTGAGCCTCCTGTCCTGTGGAGTACCTCAGGGTCTGGTCTTGTTACCAATGTTATTTGCTGTGTACATGATGCCCCTGGGTGAGCTCTTTAGGAAGTACAACATGGGTTTTCATTGCTATGCAGATGATACCCAGTTGCATCTTTCCTTTGCCCCTGGGACATCCGATGCTGTGGAAGTGCTTAATAGCTGCCTAGCCGAGATTAATGACTGGATGTCTTCCAGCTGGTTAAGACTGAACCCTGATAAGATGGAGGTCCTGGTTGTGGAGTTGAACCACAGGCATGCTAGGACTTCCTCTGGTGGGGCAACTGTTCTTTTCCTGGGGCCTACACCATTGATGGCTTCCTCTAGGGTGCATGATCTGGGCATTTTCCTAGATGATGAACTGACATTTGAACCCCAGGTGCTGTCCAAAGTATTTTTTACCATCTGAGAAATTTCGCCAGTAACAAACCCCTAGTTCTGCCTGAGGACCTTCCTCCCTTGGTACAAGTCTTTGTGATATCCAGGCTTGATTACTGTAATGCGCTCTACTTCAGGGTCTCTGGTGGTACCCTCTGCTGGCTGCAGTTAGTGCAGAACACTGCTGCCAGGTTGCTGATGGGACTTTCCAAGTTCAGTCATGTAACCCTGGTGCTGCACAAACTACACTGGCTGCTGGACAGGTAGAGAATTATTTTCAAGGTGGGATTGCTCACCATTAAGGTCCTGCATGGACTAGGCCCTGGCTATCTGTCTGACCTCCTTACACCTGCCACTCCTGTTCACTCTTTCCATTCCTTCTCTAGGGGCCTCCTCACGATGCCCAGGATGAGATTAAAAACTGATGGCAACAGGGCGTTCAGTGTCACTGGCCCTGTCCTGTGGAATTCATTTCCACCTGCTGTCAGGGAGGCTCCTTCAATTGAGGTCCTCAATGGCCTTTTTGCTTGCTTTGGCTTTCCCTGATATAGAGCGACACAGAATTGTTATCTGCTCTATCTTTAATGCTTGCTTTCTGTACAGTTTAATGATTTTATTATATTTATAATTTTTAGCTATATTTATGTATTTATGTACTGTCCTATCTCTTTGACTGTTTGTATTTGTGAGGCACCCAGAGCCTCCGAGATTGGTTGCCTAAGAAATAAAATTTGCCTTGCCTTATCTAGAGTGTGGCAACTGAGATTCAGTGCAAAAAAGTGTGAAATCATGCATTTGGAGCACAAGAACCCAGGGGAGGATTATATGATTTGGGGGGGTACTGATGGTCACCAAGCAGGAAAGAGATTTGGGAGTAATCATGTCTGATGACCTAAAGGCAGCCAAACAATGTTCCAAGGCTGTGGGGAGAGCCAGTGGGATGCTGGAGTGCATAGGGAACAGTATCACCAACAGAAGAAAAGAAGTGGTGATGCCACTGTACAGATCATTGGTGAAGCCTCATTTGGAGTATTGTCCAGTTCTGGAGGCCATATCTCCGTAAGGACACAGACAGGGTGGAGGCAATTCAAAGAAGGGCAAAAAAGATGGTGCAGGGCCTGCACCAAAAGTGATATGAGGAGAGATTGGGAGATGTCAATATGTATAGCCTCGAGGAGAGGATATACAAGGGAGATATGATAGAAACCTACAAACATCTAAAGGGCATACATGGAGTGCTGATGGGAAGCATCTTTCAGAAAAGGAGATGTTTATAAATGAAGGGGAATGACATGAGGCTGGAAGGAGGTAGACTAAGGGATATTATAAGGAAGTATTTCTTCACAGAAAGGGTGGTGAATGCATGGAACAGACTCCCAGTGGAGGTGGTGGTGGAAAACACAGTGGGGGATTTCAAAAATGCATGGGACAGGCATAGGGGAACCCTAGGGTTAGGAATGAGAAGGTAAAGCTGGAGATCAAGTAAGATCTGTGGCTTTTGCAGTAGGTAGAGAAAATCTGCAGACCAGATGGACCTAGTGGTCCTTATCTGCTGTCAGTTTCTATGGTTCCATGTAATAGTTTTCCACTATTTCCTTCACCTCTGGCCAATATTTGTATCTTATAGAATTAAAATTAAAAATAGGACTCTGTGGATAAAGAACTGTTCAGCCAAGCAGGATATTCAAATGCTTAAATGCTGCATTATCTGAATATAATTACTCGTTACCCATAATATTCAATGGGAAATCAGCCCCTTACATGCTACATATTACACAGGTGTGACATCACACCCATATAATGCAACTTGTTTAATATCGAGCCACTGTCAATCAAAGCATCTGTTTCTCTGGTGCCCACAAGATAAGCTGTTGAGATGCTGTTGAACTTAAAAACAGCAGATGTGACAGCATCTCAGGCTTCATCTCACTCTATCATAGCATTCTGCAGGAACACAAAAATAAGACTAAAAAATTTTAAAATTAAAAAACATACAGAACAGTTTATCCAACTGTTTCAATTTTAATCCACATGTTTCTCTTTAGCAATATTAATTTCAAAGTTTTTTCTAACACAACCAGCAATTATAAAACATCGGCAAGTTTAAACTCATTTTTTTAAATAGCCATAGTGTTTGCTGCTTTGATAAACACACATCTCAGTTGTGTAAAAAAACTTGTATCACACAGTTTTCCATATATTATTCTATATGTTCTGTGTCCAATCAGCTTAGCCCAGACAGTGGATTTAGTGCTGCTCTGGATCTAAAAATAATAAACTCTACCCAACTATCTGAAATTGAATGAATGGACAGTATCTGTGCAACCATAGTAATTTAAAACGTATAGCTGTACAACTGTTATCGTAGACTCAAAGCCATTTTGATATATTCTTCTCCATTTTCCTTCAAAAATTCATATATCTCAAACATTTTTTATAACATCCCTGTCTTCCTTAGTTAAAACAATGTAGTCTTTTAACATTAATTACAGTAGATTGTGTTCTTCAAATATCATTTTGATGATAATTATACACTAGGTTTATCTTACAGAACATGATGTTGAATTATCATTTTTACTGAGTTATCCAAATCACCATAAACAGTGTCCTTATAGATATTGCTGTCCTATATTATTCTTGTGTATGGTATTTTTGCTGAAGCCCTGAGTTCCACCAAGAGTATCGTTGAACAGCAGAGCATGAAGTTTTTCCATGAGATTTGTCAGACAATTCATTGCAAGAGTAAAAAGAATTGTAGATGCCAAACACAACAGCAAAGATGGCAATCACAGCTGCCATAATCCAGATGACACTCCAGTCTTTAAGTAAATTGGGGCATAAAGCGTTGAATAACTCCAAAGTTTCTTCAATTTTGCTGCAAAATAAAAACATGAAGTTAAAATGTTAGTGGCTCAAACTTTATTCATATAGTTCTGCTAACATTACCAGTTGAGAGAGGGGCATATGATAGAGATCTTCAAGTTTCGGAAGGGAATAAACAAGGTGAACTGTGAGGAACTATTTAGCAGGAGTACAGAGTCAACAACCTGAAGTCATGAGCGGAAATTGGTAGGGGAAGGTTTGAGGTGTGATTAAGTTCTGTTTTACAGAAATGGTGGTAAAACCATGGAATAGTTTGCCAGCAGACATGGTGGGTACCAAGACCACAAATGGTTTTGAGTATGGCTGGGACAGATTAAAGGGTTTGGTGGTTGCTCAGCTCAGTAGCAGTAGGAAGAAGAGGTGGACAGAGAGGGATAAAATCATGTATGTACAATTTATTTTATGTATTTATTTAAAAGCGTTTCACCAGGAAAAAACCTACTGAGCACACAATTACTCATTTCCAGATGTGTCATGGGGGGAAGGAGAGAGGTATAAATTTAAGGACATTATCAGATATATACTGTACAATTGTACAGGTTGAAATACAGATAATTAATGAGTACAGAGGTGGAATAACAGATACTGAAAGCAATGGAAATATGTAGGTAAACTACATTAAGTTCAATATACTACAATAAGTGTAATATACAGAGGCAGTAATTAAGCACAATGTTACATGCAGTGTACAGGTAGGTGAAGTACAATAAGTGCAAAATACAGACACAGAAATTTGGATCCTGGGGAACCAGGGGAGGGGTCAGCATGCACTAAGAACAGTGGCAGGTGGGAGAGGTGTGTGAGTGTAGAAGAGAGATTAGTGAGGATTTAGTAGAGGCTAAGCGAATGTTTAGGGGAGAGAATTCCAGAGTCTAGAAAAACTGAAAGAGAAGGCTGATTGACCAGCAAGAGTTTTATAGGCAAGAGGCTGGGAGCGAAACCCTGAGTTTTGGAGGGAGCAGGAGGAAGGGATGGATGGAGAGAGAAGGGAGTCAGGATAGTGGGGTACAGAGGATAGCCAGAGTTTGGAAGTGAAAGAGGCACAGTGGGACAGATGGAAATCCTCCAGGGAAGGGAGGGAAAGAGCAGAGTAGAGAGAACAGTGGTGGGTGTGGGTAGGGCAGTTAAGTGCGAAACAGCAGAAGGAATGGAATAGGGGTTCCAGTTTGGCCAGGGTGGATTTTGGGGCAGCTCCATAGACAATATCACCATAGTCAAAGATTGGGAGAATCATCTTTAAAAGGATGGCTTGGCAGGCAGGGTTGTGATACATTTCTTATGCCTATAGAGGGCACCTAGTTTAGGGTGGAGCTTTTTATGAATGGCATCTATATGCTGAGATAAATGGAGGTGATGGTCAAGCCAGACATCAAGGTATTTGAAAGTCGGTACATCTTCAATTTGGATGCCATCTAGAGTTTGGAAAGAAGGGAGGACCGTGAATTTAGCGAGCATAGGTCTAGTGCCAAAGCACACAGAGACTGTCTTCTTGGCATTTAGGGATAACTGATTTGACTGAAATTATTTCTGGATTGAGTTGAAATCAGGTTGGAGTTTGGATACTAGTTCAGCTGGCGATGAACCAGAGACAAATAGGGCAGAAAGCGAACCCAGGTAGACTAGATGAACCTTTGGTCTTTTTCTTCCATCATTGTCTATGTTTTTATTACTTTTAAGACTCCAAACATTTGACACTGCTTCTTCATTTATCTTGCCTCAGAATAAAGTGAACCCATATATATATATAAAGGCCCAAGTATTAAAAAGTTTAGCACTGTGCTAATAGGATTACTACCATGCTAAGTGTAAATAGTGTAGCTGACAGTCTGTTAAACAGCAGCTGCCACTTTCAGGAGAACTTTTACAAACATAATATTTAGATACAGTTCAGTTAGTATTTCATATTAGTTCTGTATTTTTCCTCTCTATTTATTACTGAGGTCATTTGCATGGAAACAGAATCTTTACTATTGAAGAGTTCACACTCCCATTTGTTATTCCCTGTTTGATGTTATAATGCACTGCTTCTGACATCACAGTTCCTCCTATGGCAGTAGATTTTGATGTCACAACAGAGGATTGTTTTTATTTATTTATTTAAATTCTGGATAACACCTTTGAGAACAAGCTCATTTCATAGGTTCCACATCAGATGAACAATACATATTGGTAAAGTATGAGACAGAGAACAAACAAAACAAGGAATTAGACAAGACATTACAAGAGTGTATAACTAGAGAAGTTCCAATACATGTGGCATTGTACAATGTATGCCATGGTACATATTTGATTAAAACCTGGAATTCAAAGGGTCATATTAGAGGGGGTAGGGTCTTATTAAACAACACTTTACAGGAAAATGAGAACAGACTCTGCCTAATATCTAATAATCAACAAGGTAAGGGATGGCATCAGCCCAGGGGCCTCATCAGAGGTGAGAAGGTATGGGACAAAGTATTTTAAAGCGAGCAAGAGAGCTCAGAAGATATAACAGGGGGGAGGGGAAATAGGGGGAAAGCCATAGAGGGGTGAGGGGAAAGAGTGGAAGGGATCAAGAGGAAATGTCAAGGAGAATGATTAGCAACTTAGAACAGTTATCTACATGCTGAGAACAGTTATGCATAAGGTCGTGATAGCATAAGGTTAGAATAAGTGCTGGTCACAAGAAGGAAGGTTATTGGAAGCAGTCACAACTGGCATCAGCAACTAGCTGTTGCTTGAGTTTAACCTTGAGGGAGCCCAAGGTGGTTGCTGAAGTGATGTCATGGTGCAGCGAGTTCATCCATACCGGGGCACAGTAGGCAAAGGACCTTTGTCCCAGAGAGGTGCGACAGCGGGGTATATTAAAAATCTGGTTAGTAGAGCTTCTGGTGCAATGATGGTTGATAGTGGGGGTAATACACTTTTGGACTCCTGGGATACTTTGCCTAGGCATACTTTTTTGGATTTTTTGGACAGTAAACATGTTTGGTACATAAGTCTACCTTTAAATTGGAGCCAGTTAGCCTGGGCGTACATGTCGCAGGTATGGGACAGACGAGCTGAGCCAGTAAGGAGCCGGCATACTTTGCTGAGTGCAACTATGATGTGGCAAAGAATTGTCTCAGTAGCTGATCCATAGATTGGTAAGCCATAATCAATAAGCTAGACAAGAGAGCTTTGAATGGCCAGTCTAAGAGCCTCTGGGGTCAAACATTGCTTATGCCCATAAAGTAGCCCAATGCGGGTGTTAACAGCTTTAGCAATGTTGTCAATGTGATAGGCATAGGTCAGCGTACTGTCAATAGTAATCCGCAGATATTTAAAGACTTGAACTAGCTCCAGGGGAGAGCTCTCTTCATTGGTGATAGAAAGAGGGTAAGTTCTGTGTCTATTTTGGGAGCTGGAGAACAGCATAGTTTTAGTCTTGTTGTAATTCATAACTAACTTGTGCTTATGGAACCATCTTTCTACAACTATGAAATTACTCTGTAGCCTGGATTCAAGAACCTTAGGGTCTGGATCACTGGTAAACAAGACAGCATCGTTAGCATATAAAAGGATGTGACCCTGACAGGAGTTAGGAAGATTGTTGAGGAAAATGCTAAATAAAAGAGGGCCCAAGTTGGACCCTTGAGGAACTCCAAATAGGACAGGTCTGCTATTCAAGAGGATGTTACCAATCTTCACCTGCTGTGTACAGTTGTGCAGGTAACTTTCAAACCAGGCTATGCTGTCATGAGCTAGGCCAATGGTGGTAAGCTGTTCGAGCAGGAGGGCATAATTCACTGTGTCGAAAGCTTTGGTTAAATCAATGAAAGCAGCACCAACCAGGTGTCCTTGATCTAAGGAGTGGTGAATAAAGCCTGTGAACTCCAGAAGGGCAGTAGTGGTACTATGACCATTTCTGAACCCATGTTGTTGCGGGCATTGTAGCTGATATTTTTCTAAGTATTCAACCAGTTGGTCAGCCACTATACGCTCAAGAGCTTTTGCGAGTGGGGGGCAGGCTAGAGATAGGCCTGTAGTTCCCAGTAATTGTGCGATCCACAGACTTATAAACTGGTGTCACACTGGCAGATTTCCATTTCTGAGGGAACTGAAAGTAAGTGACATGTTGCAATATGTGTTAGAGGTGACAGAATTTCATCCAGCGTAAGGGCTACAAACTTAAGATCCAGGGCGTCACCACTAAATCTTGATTTCCCTAATACCTTGAGTAGATAATTCCTGGCTTCATGGGCTGAGAGAGTTTTGAAGTAGAAAGGAGGATGAGAAGGGTGCTGAGTCTCTTTCCCACTTGTGAGGGGTGAGAGAAGTAGCCAGGTGGCGTGACATCACTCAGGTCCACAAAGTCATTATTAAAAGTGTTAGCAATAAGTTTGGGGTTAAGTGAGAGTACACCATCAATGTTAAGCATAGTAGGAGCAGATCTAAAGTCTCTCCCAGCGACCTCTTTAAGGTTAGTCCAAAATTTTCTGCCATCATTCCAGGTCCGAGAGAGCACTTCCTCATAATATTGATTTTTATCTGCACGCATAGCCCTCATGCAGTTGTTTTTAGCCGCTGTGTACCTCTGGATGTCGGCCTGGTTACACAGGGACCTAGACCTGTGCCATTAATGGTCCCTGGCATTCAGAAGCTCAAGATTATGACTTGAAGTAGGGACTAAGCACATCCCCGTCCAAGATACAAAGACACAACCTGCACCAGCTGATCTCTGAACCCACTAGGACTACTCCTTACTCAATCACTAGCACCTTACTGGACTGGGTAATTACTAACCATACTGAACACATAGTTGCAGCAGGTACGTTAGCAGGTACCATCACTGACCACTCCTACTTTCTGTATAAAGTAGCCTCGGTCCCATCTAAGCCCCATTTCATTACATTAAGTAACTATGCAAACTTTGATTCTCACACCTTTCTATAAGATGCCTCTAGTATTGACTGGTCCAGCCTATACAAAGCTAGTGATGCTCAGTCAGTCCTAAATATCTCACCAAGCAATTTTATGGTGCTACAGGATAGACACTCCCAACTTGTGACTCCCCGTGTTAAAAACAGGCAAACCCAATGGCTGAGGTCAGATCTACTCGCCAAATTACGGGAGTGGGATAAAAGTTGACACTTTCAAACTCTCTGGTCTGACAGCTGACTACAATACCTGTAGGACACAGTGGAATGCCTGCAAAAAGGAAATTAAACAGACTAAAAGCTCTTACTGCAAAGACTTGCTAACAAATTCCTCTGGTGACTCCAGAAAAGTTTGGTCCCATATCAATACCTTCCTTGGATCAAACCAGTCTCCTACCCCTAATGATATGACACTAAATGGTGTCCACTGTAACAACCCTCAGACCATAGCCAACTTTTTTAATGTGCAATTTTCTGACCTAACCAAATTCACTGCTTCCCTCCCTGCCTCACAATGGTTGAAAACTCTTCCAGATGTCACAGTACCCCACTTTCATTTTAAGGCTATTACTCAACCTGAAGTCCTAAAGCTGCTCAGTGCAATTTCAGAAAGCACGGCAATGGGCTCTGATAATCTTGAACAATGGCTGCTAAAAATAGCTGCCCCCTTCATTACTGTCCCCAGCTAGAATCTTCACACTCTCTCTCTCTCTCTCTGTCTGCTAGAGTCATGTTCCTGATATATGGAAGACAGCAAGAATAGCTCCAGTATTTAAAAAAGGTAACCCCAAAGACCCCTCAAACTACAGACCCATAGCTATCCTGTCAGTTCTAAACAAAATCCTTGAGAAGCTAATATCTACTCAAACTATTGAATTTCTTTAGAAAAATGACCTTCTTACAACAGCACAGCATGGATTCCGCAAGGGTCATATCACCACCACTGCTCTCCTCAAATTTACAATGAATACCCTATTGGCTATAGACTCAGGCCTTCTCACTGGGGCTGTTTTCACTACATTTCACCTAGTTGACCACTCCATTCTCCTAACCACTCTACAGACATTAGACTTCATGTCCAATGTTGTCAGCTGGTTTGGCAGCTACCTATCAAACAGGATCCAAGTCAGAAAGTACAACTCCACCCTATCTGACCAAACTGTGATAAACATCAGGGTGCCACAGGGGTCCATCCTAGGCCACTTCTTTCTTCAATTTTCTTACATGACATCACCTCAAACCTCTCTAATACCTCCTCCTTTCTATATGCAGATGACATTGTCCTTTACACTAGAGCAAAAATCTTTGCAGACATAAATAGACAACTCTCCTCTGACTTCCAAAAAACTCAAATTTGGCTAGCCAGCCACAAACTTGTCTTAAATGAGTCCAAGATCCAAGCCATGCTGTTTGGGACCAACCTCAAACTAAAACACTCCCTAAACAACTTTAAAGTCTCTGCCTTAGATGGTTCTCCTGTTGGAGTGGTGACCTCTTTTAAATACCTGGGTGTCACCTTGGACCCATCACTGAATTTTGATCTCCATATACAGAAGACCTGCAAGTCTGTAAACTCCAAACTAGGCATTGCCTACTGTACTAGCTATGTGTTAACTCCCTCTGCTAGGCTTGCAATTGCTCGTGGAATACTTCTACCTTCGCTTACCTATGGTGTCGTTACATATTCTGCCACGTCTAAGTCAAGTCTGCACAGATGGGATGTCACTTATAGCAATATTTGCTGCTACGCTTCCTCCTCCCACCATCTAAAACACCACTGCCTCCTCTACTAAGATCTGAGATAGCCCCTGCTGAATGCATCCAGGCTCTACTCACTTGGCTCTGTCACTGACAGTGTCATAAAGTCACAAACTCCCAAGTCCCTAGCTGATCTTATCCATCATACATCCTGCTACGGCTTACGCTCTGCGGATAAGTCCCTGGTTTATGTTCCCAAACACAGTACCTCCAAAAGGGCCAGTGCTTTTTCCTGTCAAGCTCCCCAATTCTGGAACTCTTTCCCCTTCACTGTCTGCCAGGCTCCCTCGCACAACATCTTTAAGAAAGAGCTTCGCAACTAACTCATCTCCTCCAACCAGTGCTTATGCTTTAAACCCCCTGAGACCTTCCTCCTTACTTACCCTATTATCCCCCTTCCTCCTCACCATGTTAACCTCTTCTCTTCTCTTCTCTCCTCTCAACCTGCAGCACTTATATACTAAATATACTAAACGTTTTGTTGCTTGATATTGTTTTGCTCTACCTTAGCCTACCTGTTGATCACATGTCTTCAACTATACTCTTGTACCCACATTTGCATGTCCCTCTGTTGGCAATTTTGCCTTACCACTGTCATTATAACAAATTCTTTGGTTCTTTGACATCTTATTGTACTGATTGTTTGCTGTTTTCTTTGTATTGTAATCCTCCCAGATCATGCCTGAAAATAGTCATCCACATTGCTAGTGCACTTACCTGGTTAACAAAAACTAAATAAATACATAAAAGTAAAGGCAGATGAGCTCTAAGGGAACCCTATGGGACAAAGATCATATATTAATGCAAATTTACTCAGTAATAAATAATGGGGAGAAGAAATGTATAGAATATACACAGAATTCAGACAGAATTGTGCCAAATTGTTGTTTTTCAAAGTTTTCTTTGAGGCACCAGTAGCTCTTTAACATGGCCACTGCTATAGTCAGAAACACTGTACATTTAGAGCAGTGCTACTCTTTTAACACATTAGGACTAACAGATACCATGCACCCTATGCAAATAAATGCATAGACTGCTCACTATTTTATTTAAAGAGCTGGTGACACGTTCAGGAGAACATTAAGAAAACATACTATTTAGGCACTGTCCAGCTTGTATTTCCTTTTAGTTCTGTATTCCTCCTTCTCCCCATTATTTAGTAGTGAGGTCATCTGCAAGAAAACAGGATCTTTGCTTTTTAAGAGTTCACCTGTTCTTGATGCTTTCTCCCTACCTAAAGTTATAGAACAATGCTTATGACCTCGCAGTTACTCCCATGGCAACAGCTTCTGATGTCACAACAGAGGATTACGACTTGAAGCAGGGAGTAAACTATAGAGACAGATTAACTCAAAATGAACTCTAAGGGACAACAATCATATATTCATATACATTTCTTTAGTAATAAATTATAGGTAGGAAAATATATAAAATATAAATGGAATGCAAGCAGAATTGTACCTAGTTATTATATTTTTAAAGTTTTCTTTGAGGTGTCAGTAACTCTTTAATAAGATTTGTTAGCATTTACAGACTGCTTGTGCAGAGCTGTTTAATGATTCCAAAACATACACAATTATGAGTGACCACCCCCATCTGTGGTGAAGTGTGTTCTGAAAAAAAAAGATAGCCAATCCCCCTTCTCCACTTCCCGATCTTAGTACATACAGTATATTTTGTTTAATCTCTAGTTGTCTACTGGCACTCCCTGCTCAATCCCAGTACATTTAACATATTTTCTATTATCCTTGGTAGTCCACTGGCACAACCCTTACCCAACCCTTTACATATATTAAAACACAATATGTTCTTTAATCCCTGGTGGCCTAGTGGCTTTCCCTCCCACCCAATCCTAGGGCCGGCCACAAATAATTCCTTTTTCCTAGTAGTTTAGCAGTCCCTCCACCCTCACCTAATTTTGTTTGTACTAAAGCACCAAAACCAGCATCCTCCATATAGGCATAAACCCCCTACCCCTACTGGCAGCTGGCACTTACCCTCTGCTCACCAGCATGGCTAGCTGCCAACTACCCTACAAGTCTTGTACTGATTGACAGTTTTTCTCGTAAGTACTGTCTATTGATTCAGAACTTGGACATGTCCTGTATCAATAGGCTGTACTTGCATGTGATTCTGTTTATTGATACCAGATGTGTAGGGTAGTCAGTGGACTGCTGTGGTTGTGAGCAGAGGGTAAGTGCCAGTTACCATGGGAGTGGGGTGGGGAGGAGGCAGTGGGGGAGGGGGTCTGCTAGACTACCAGGGAATAGAGTTTATTTTATGATGGGCACTGCAATCGGGCTGGTGGGGGTTTTGTATGCTGTTTTTTTTTTTTCAGAAGACACAGCATCACTAATGCATGGAAAGGGAGGGACAGCCCTTCAAACAGTGCATGGAGCAAAAGCTAGCACCTCATACGTCTGTGAGCTATTATGGGATGCAGATGACTTCTTAGCACCTTGTATGGACTAATGGGTAGTTTGCATAGTGACTTTTGAATATAGCAAGTCAGGACACAAGCATTAACATGTCTGAAATGCTGTCACTAATTTTGCTCCTTGACAGCTTCAAGTTAGTATAGGTATATTCCTCTCTGTGACCAGCAGGGGTTTTGCTTAGTACTGAGTGCACCTTTTAGTCCCTTTGTTAGAACTTTGCTTCTGGGGGCAATATTCAAACACATTTAGGATACTCACACTATATTCCTAACCTATTTGAATATAGCAAATTTAGAACCCTGTGCTAATTGCACTTAGGATATGAACTTTGAACTGTGCAAACTGGGGCATTTTTTTTGTTATTGTTTATTCTGTTGCCCCCACAGTCCTCAAAATCTGGGGGAGCCCCAGCCTCATCATCCCAGCATCCTCCAGCCAGCACAGTAGTGGCCCCAGGGCTTGCCTTCCCTGGTGGGGTCGGAGGAGGGCCCTGCCCTCTGAGACAGGATTGAGTGTTCCTGTTCTGTGGCTGACTGGATATGAGGTCTGTGAGCTCCCCCTTCATCCTCTGTGGTGCCTTTTTCCTGGTTTTCCTTGTTGCTGGGACAGCACATGCAATGGTGCCTGCGACGTCACCATGCACACTCCTTTACGCACTGCCAACAAGTGTCTGCACTGCTCCTGATCCCACATCTTGTGGTGTCAGTGCACCAGCTCCCAGCTGCTGCTAGGAGACAGGCTAGCACCGACTGCTGAAACCCCTCTCCCCAGAGAAGGAGAGTTGTCCTCCAGATGCTCAATCCTTCTCCTCCTTGTTTACCCCCGGTGGCCCGTGCTCATTCCTGAATGTGGGTCACTGGCATGGTGCGAGGTACAGCATCCAGCACCTCAACCCTCAGCACCACTGGGCTGGCCTCAAACTGGAGCATTTGAATATGGGATCCCATGGTTTCTGAGAAAAAAAAGTCCTAATAGATCATTTACAATCAACTTTGTACCCCTTAATTTGAATGTATAACTTTTGACAATATACTTATGCCTTGAATAACTGAATTTGGCTTTGTAAACAGTTTGTTACTTTAAGTAACTGCATGTCTTCATGGTGTCTCCCCAGAACAGCCATACAAACAGGATTATTAGCCCTGCAAAACATGTACAGTAGATGAATAAATACATACTGTAACAGTATTCATTTAGATTGTATTAGTTTAGTTTAGCAGCCATTGCATTATGAAATATCATTTACAAAGGCTTCACGTCAGGGGGTGCACATACAGCAAATACAATAAACAGGTTATAGTCAGGAATATAAAACAGGACCAAGGATATACATGATACACATGAATTATAATGGAGGTTATAAGCAGACTATGGCAGCAACCAAAACAGTTCGTTAAATGCTCTAAAAGAGACATTTAGAGGAAACCACATAAAAGGCAGCAGGAAACAAGTTCTAGCCAGAGCCGATATGGCTGTGAAGAGCTACCAAATGACCAAAGTTATTTTCTTGTTGGTGCCATATAGCGCGATTTAGTTACAATCATCACAGTGCTTCCAGATCCAAATAATCATTTTCCTGTAACAAGCCTTCATTTTTCTTGTATTTTCCCTGTAGAGGCAATATCAAATCCCTATATAAATCCCTGTAGATTTTTCCATAAACCACTAGTTCCTTATTTATGACTTTGTTGTACAGTATATCTAAATGTAATATGTTGGCAGCCTTTTATCAGGAAAAGGGCTCTGATTTGCTGTTAGGTATTAAAATTATACGTCAAGCTGACAGTGAAATCACAGGTGAATGATCTGGCAGTCACTGAATTGCTGTTCCTAAGTAGCAGTGATGTCGCAGTCAGTGAGGTCACAATGTTGGTGATGTAGTGGGGGCAGTATAGCTAGCTATGTCAGCTGCCACACAGTGCTGTTCCACACATCACACATATTAACATCAGGTAAACAATCCTCTAATAAAACAAAGGAAAAAGATAAAGTACCTCAAATATAAAAGGCAATGGTTGACTGCTTTTAAAATCTAACATTAGTTTCAGGCAGTACACAGGCTCTTTAACCCACATGCCTAGTGTGGAGATAGATCCCACAGCCTTCTGATCTTCCAGTCTCAGAGGCCAGTGTGCATGCTATTTTTTGCATCTTTCATTTGTTAGTTTTTACACAAATTATCTCAGACTTTTTTCTGACTACCTGTTGGAATTTTGAATGAGTTACATAGATGTTATTATTTTCTTCAAGGCCCTGACCCTGCAACTAAATACATACTCAGTACATGATATTATAAAATGAGAAAAAAAGTCTTCTATTTCCAGTGCTTGCCTCTAACCTGTAATACAGAAAGGAATGTCAGCTAATGAACTGGAATTCCGCTGTCTATAATCTGACACTGAGTCTGACTTTCGTGTTCACAAAAAAAACAAAAGGAAATGAGTTAGCTCCTAGGTTGCTGAAAGAAATATAACAAATCTGTTAGACTGAGCTGGACAGAAGATGGAAACAGCAGTTTAAATTTTTTTTTTGTTAATATCCTGAGAAGTTCTGAGGTACAATACAGTAGCATCCCCCTCCCCCCTTCAGATGCCTTTCATAGAGCAACAAATAGCAAAAATCAGAAGGGGAGTGCACTGCTTTGCAGCTGTGGAGGAATAAATACAAATGTCTAAAATAGAAGTTCTAGGAAAAGCCATCTTTAGAGCTACAGATGACAGAAGGGCTGTAGGCTCCACCCACATCCCTAAAAATGAGAGTGCAATCCAAACAGGACTTTGTTAAAAACAGCAGATAAGGAATAAAGACGGACAAAGAACAGGACACAGAAAGAGAGGTTATAAAATAGTCAGGACTCAAGGTAAAGGAGGAGAAGTATGTAGTCAAACAGAAACTGTCTAAGATGACAGTCAACAATAACAAGTAGAGGGGTACACAGGGGGTTGGGGTGGAGGGCATAAGCATAAACCTTTCATTACTTCTGAATGTAATACGGATGTGTTTAGGGGTGTTTTGGGGTGGGAGAAGTGCCACAACTATGCTTCGTGCACTTTTTGCAGTGAAGTAAACAAACATTTGTCAAAATTCTCTTTCACCAAGTGTGAGGTTTTCAGGAAAAACTCTGCGAAGTGTCAACTCATGGAAACCAGCATTTTATGGGTATAACATGCTACCCTTTTGCTTAAAAAAATTTTAAACGCATCCCACTCTTACAGCACAATCTCCCACCCTTTTCCAGAGTCCCAGAGAAATATGAAATCTCCCTTCACCCAACCCACTTAGCACACCATCTCCCACCCCCCCACCATGGTTCCAATAATGAAGTAAGACATACTCCTTCTCCCACCTACTGAGCACCTCTCACCTTCTCCTTCTGTTGCACGGTTCTAATGATAAAAAAAAACACTTCACCCAACTAATCAGGCACCCAAATTTCAACTGTCCTGTCCCCTTGGGGGTGTCAACTTAGGAAAAAAAAGATCTGGAGATGACCTGCAGATAATAACCTCTCACCACCTCAGCTGGCCACAATATGAATGAATCAGAGCAAACTCCTACTTATAATTGAGAGTGCTTTTTCTCTATGGTGGCCAAGGGGTGGTGGAGGAAGGGCTGTGCCAGTTGCCATCTCCAAGCTAACTAAATATCCTGCTTTTTTCTAGGTCAGCACACTGAAGGGGGAGTAGGTGTGGTGTTGGAATACTACTGTATGTAGGTTGAGGAGTTTTATTTTCTTTATTATCAAGATTTTTGGGGGAGTGATGGGTGTAGATGTGGGACTCATTGGGATGTGGGATGGAGGATGTTTTACTTTATTACTGGGACCATGGGAGGGACAAGGGTGGCAGTTGGGGTGCTAAGTCTGTTGGTGGGGGGGTTCAAATTTTATACTGAGACCACAGGTGAAGGAGGAGGAGGATGGAAATTACATTATAAGGGTGGAGAAAGGGTATTTATTGTTAAAAAAAATAAATAAATTATCAACAGGTATTTACCCACAGGGTGAAATAAAAGAAAATTCTGCCTGTAAGAGGGCACTCAATTAGATCACAAAAGGTTTCTGGTGGAGTGCCTAAGTTGCCAGCACTTTGCCACAACTTTGTCAGCTGAGGTCTATGTTGCAACATTTTTACATGTGTGTAGCCACTTTAATCTCCTATTGCACTTTTTCTTTTGCTTTGAAACAATCCTCACCCCCCCACCCTGGCCCCTTGTTGATGCTGCCTTTTCCCCACCTGATACTCATTTTCATTAGTGTTAATCAGTCTCAAAACCTGGTAACATCAATTGAACAGAAGATGAAAGTACAAGATTTACTGCAGGGCCTCCACTCAACTGATGTCACCAGGTTCTGGAACTGAGCAATAATTGTAAAACTGAATATCAGGCAGAGAAAAGTCAACATCAGTAAGGGACCCAGAAAAAGTAAGCAATGAGCTTGACAAGGTGTGTATTG
This sequence comes from Neoceratodus forsteri, assembly GCA_016271365.2. Taxonomy (NCBI): domain Eukaryota; kingdom Metazoa; phylum Chordata; order Ceratodontiformes; family Ceratodontidae; genus Neoceratodus; species Neoceratodus forsteri. The sequence continues at coordinate 787,227,233 of CM028133.1, forward strand.
AAGGTTTTTTATGAAATAGCAAGAAAAAATCTAGAAACTTCACTGGCATGTATTAAATGCCTAGTGAAAGAACTGGAAGGGGGCAGGATCAGTTGTGTTCCAGGACAGTAGCTGCTGCTGTTTTCACAGGGTTCTTGTGGATATTACTTGGTAGGTTAGTTCTTTTCTTTCTTGCTTCTAAGGGGCTAGCAGTGTATTGTTCTGGGGGATCCTGGATGTTTGTAAACTGATTTAGTGGCTGTAAGTGGGGCTCTTTTTGTGGATGTTTCACTTTGTAACAGGCTGCGCTAGTGACTATTTCTTCTGATTTAAAACCTGTTTGGTGGGATTTGCTTGGAGATGGTTCTTTAGCTGCAGGGCTTGGAGGGGGACACAGGGCTGATACACTCTCTCGTCAGGTGTCTGCCCAAGACCCACCCTCCCACCCTCCCCTCCCCAGAAGTCTGCAAATTTATGGGGAAGACCTGCCCTGCAATTGGAGAAAAGGGCTGCTGGTGCAGCTCATGTAGTTCTAGCCACTGGGGTTGGATTTAAAGGCCAGGAGAGAGGAGCTTAGGGAGTTGTTCATTTTCCTTACATGTTTAATGTGTTGTACTGCACCTAGTAACAGAGTTACTGGTGTACAGTGGGACTGTCTCTAGGATTAGTGGGTGACCTGATTAGGCAGTAGGGGTATCTTGGAATAGGGGGAACCTGGTGGCTCACCCAAGGAAAACTATTTGAAAGGGGATGGAACCACACATCATTAGGGCCGGCATCTTTGGGAGGGTGGTGGGGTGCACAGGGTGTGGAGCAGCCATGATACTGGACTGGGCTTGGAAGTTTGGTGGTTGCCCAGTGTGCTACCAGCTGGCACAGCTTAGGGAGGAGGTTGCGGGGATGAGGAGAAAGCTGGGGAAAGGGGGGTGGTATGGTTGGGGAAGGGGCTGGAAATCTCCACAGGGTTGCACCAAGCACTGGGGGTAGGGGTATAGGAAAGGAGTGCAGGAGAATACTCAGGGGTCACATAGGGACCCTGGCAGAGGGGCCCAAAAGACACTACCAAGGATTTATAGCAGGTAACTGGGGACCCTCACAAAGGGGGACGGAGGGACAACATTCTCAGGGAAGTAGGCTGATAGCCAGTGCTGGACAGAAGGAAGCAAGGCAGGAGGTGATCAGACCTTATACTTAGTAACCGCTTAGTCCTCTTTCTCTGCTCAAGGATGGGGGATGTAGCCACGACAGAGGTGGTTAGAGACGAAAGGGTGTGGGAGTGGGGCAGGAGGCAGGGGCCAGATAGCAGGAAGAACAGGGGACCTGGAATGCAGGAGAATGGGGGGAGTAGTAGATCGGAGCAGGGGGAAGAGAGAGGAAAGCGCAAGGAGAAGGACCAGTTGGGAGGAAAGGTAAAGAAGGACCAGAAGTACAAGGATGATTCAGTAAAGAGAGCTGAGGGCTTAGGCCAGGGGAGCACGATGAGCAAGGAGGAACTAAATGGAGACAGGAAGGAAGGGAGGATGAGCCAGGCTAGTTTAGCAGATGGGGGAGAAGGACCAGTTGTGAGCAGTGAGGGGGGAATTAACAAGGTACAGAAAGATACTCAGGAGGAGGAGAGGCATAGGATTGAAGGGGAGGGAGTGGCCATGGTAAATAAGGAACGGGTGGCATGTGGCACCCAGATAGGGGGAGGAACAAGGAGCCAGCTGGGTGGGGGGCCGTAGAAAGGATGAGGGACATGGAAGGGGGAAAATGGAGGAAAAGGAGGGTCAGAGTGCTCCTGCTGGGGATTCTATGATCAGGGGTATCAAATGGGATAGGGAGGGAGAAGCCTGGCCAGTTAGAACAAGATGCTTCCCTGGACTAACGGTACACAGGGCTAAGCACGAGGTATATCAGCTGGCAAAGGACTGTGGGGGTTCCCCAGACATACTGGTCCACCTGGGCACAAATGACATTGAGGGAAATAGCGAGCTAGAGATACAGGCAAGATTCAGGGAGCTACGCCAGGATCTGTCATGACATAGGATGCACAGTTTCCTTCTCAGAAATCCTGCCAGTGCCAAGGGCTAGTGGGGAACACAAAAGAAAAATTAGGGAGATAAACCAGTGGCTCAGGGAGTGGTGTGAGGCCAGAGGGTATGGGTTGATGGGGGATTGGGGGGAGACCTGGGAGGATAAGGAGCTGTATGCTAGAGATAGACTACATCTCAATTTGGAGGGGAGGGGAATCCTTAAGTTGAAAATGGAGGAGTTCATTGGTGAAAAGTGGGGTTTAAACTTGTGAAGGGGGGTGGGATGAGAGAAAAGGCAGTCAAGGGGATGCCGATAGAGGAGGGACTCTGTCTCCACCCCTGGGGACCAGGAGGATTGCAGGAAAAGACCAACTGGCAAAAGTGCAGACCAGGAGAAAACAGAATCCCAAGGAACACGAGCAGGGAAATGAAACCAAAGGGAAAGGGTGGAAGGTGTCCTGCTAAATGCCAGGAGCTTGGGCAATAAAATGCCTGAGCTCCAGGCGATGTTAACTGAGGGAGCAGTGGATGTGGCAGCGGTCACTGAGACTTGGGCCACTGCAAGACATGACTGGGACCTGAACCTGGAGGGTTACACTATGTTCAGGAAGGACAGGGGGGAGGGAAGGGGAGGAGGGGTAGCAATGATAGTAAAAAACTGCATTGGCATAGGGGGAGTTGAGGAGGCGGAGGGAACCGTGGAGGCGATTTGGGTCACCTTGATAACAAGGGGGGGCAAGAGAGTAAAAATAGGAGTGGTGTATAGACCCCCTGCCCTGGCGGAGGAGCTGGAGGACAGTCTGGTGGCAGATGTTAGGAGACACTGCAGACTGGGCAGAGGAAAGGTGGTGGTGTTGGGGGACTTAAACATGCCAGGAACAGACTGGGAGACTGACATCCTCTGTGACCAGGGAACAGAGGTTGTTGGATGTCTTTCAAGACGCGTTCCTAACTCAGCAGGTGAGGGAACCGACCAGGGAGGCACGGGTACTGGATGTGGTCCTGGCAGACAGTGACCAGATTGGGGGCCTGGAGGTAAGGGACCCATTGGCGGGGAGTGACCATGCCACGGTCTGGTTCTGCCTGGACCTAGGAGGGGTAGAAGGCTGCACAAAGACGGAAGTAACCAACTTCAGGGGGGTGGATTTTAAGGAAATGGGAAGGATCCTTAAGGAGCATTTGGATGGGATTGGGTCAGACATGGACTCTGATAGTAGGTGGGAAATCATCAGGAGAGGGGTGCAGGATGCTACCAGCACCTGTGCAAGAGTAAGACGAAAATGCGGTAGGGCCCAAAAACCCTGTTGGTGGACCAGGGAGGTCCAGGAGGTGGTGCGGGGAAAGAAAGCAGCCTATAAGAAATTCAAGTGCTCAAGGAGTGAAAGGGATCGAGGGGAGTATGAGCTGTTGGCTAGAAGGGCCACTAGAGTGGTGAGGGCGGCTAAGGCAAGGAAGGAGCAGAACCTGGCCAGGGAAATTAGGAGAGGGAAAAAGGGGTTCTTTAGATACATTGGGGAAAGACGAAGGGTGAAGGGGCAGATTAGCAGGATTAAATCAGGGGAGAGATGGGCACAAGACCCAGAGGAGCAGGCTGAGGTACTAAATGAGTACTTCACCTCAGTTTTCACCAGGGAAAATGGGGATGCTGCATCATACATGGGAGGAGACAGAGATAATGAGGAGGGGGGACCCTTACCAATCGGCAGGTCTGGGGAGAGGGGGGGCATCACTGGCAGGTGGGGGGAGGGCTAAGCAGGGAGAAGAGGTACTGGAAGTGGAAATCACAGCAGAGAGAGTGAGGGAAGCCCTCAGCTCCCTAAGACGGAGAAAGCACCGGGGCCAGATAAATTACATCCTAGAGTGCTGAAGGAACTTGCAGATGTCCTGGCGAAACCCCTGGCAGAGCTTTTCACCATCTCTCTGAGGACAGGGTGGGTGCCCCAAGACTGGAAGGTGGCATGTAGTGCCTATCCACAAGGGGGATCAAGGAGGTGGAGGAACTACAGGCCTGTCAGCCTGACATCAGTGGGCAGGTGATGGAGGGCATTGTCAAGGAGTGGCTAGGGGGGCCCTGGATAAGTCAGGGTGCCTGGACAATAGACAGCATGGATTCATCCGGGAAATCGTGTCAGACAAACCTGGTGGAGTTCTATGACTGGGTGACAAGTGCCTTGACCTGGGTAGACCAGTGGATGTCCTCTTTCTGGACTTCAGCAAGGCATTTGACTCTGTTCCTCACGGGGCCTGTTGGATAAACTAGGAGAAATGGGGGTGGAAACCAGATGATCCGATGGATAGGCAATTGGCTCCAGGACCGGACCCAGAGGGTCGAGTTGGTGGGATAATCCTTCCCAAGGAGGGTCATTAGTGGGTCCCACAGGGATCAGTCCTGGGCCCCTTCTGTTCAACGCCCACGATCTGACATAAGGACAGGAATCAGGAGGAGATGAGTCTCTTTGCAGATGACCTCGAAACTGGGGGCAGTGGTGGATGGGGAGGAGGGGAGGGTGGCCCTGCAGGGGACCTGGAGGCTCTGGAAAGATGGTCTAGAAAGTGGAAGCTGAGGTTTAATGCAGAAAAGGTACTCCATCTGGGGGCCAGAAACCCAGGCCAAGTGTACACCCTGGGGGGGGAAATACTACAAGTCTCAATGGCTGAGAGGGACCTGGGGGTGGTGGTGGATGTCAAGATGAACAACTGAGACTTGTAGGAGGGCAGCAGCCAAGGCCAACAGGATGCTGGGATGCATCGCTAGGGGGATCACCTCCAGAAGGAGGGAAGTGATACTCCCTCTGTATAACTGCTTGGTGAGGCCGCACCTGGAGTACTGCGTGCAGTTTTGGAGGCCACACTTAAAGAGGGACATTAACCTCCTGGAGAGGGTCCAGAGGAGGGCAACCAAAATGATTTGGGGCTTGGGGGACAGGACCTATGAGGAGAGGCTCGAAGAGCTAAATATGTACACTTTGGAAGAGAGAAGGGATCGGGGGGACATGATAGAGGCTCCTCAGGTACAGAAGAGGGTAAATAGGGGAGGAACAGTGAGGGTGCTTCAAGGAAGGAGGAAGGGGCCACTAGAGGGCATGGGTGGAAGCTGGAGGGGGAAGATTCAGGGGAGAAAGGAGGAGGTGCTACTTCACTGAGAGGGTGGTAGAGCCATGGAATGCACTACCTAGGGGGCTGGTGGAGGCAGAGACTGTGGAGGGGTTCAAGAGGGGGTGGGACAGGTACAGGGGAAGGGTTCAGGAAGCAAAATCCAATGCAGCAAGAATATCCGGAAGTGGGAAGGGAGAAGCCAGAGAAGGCGAGGGGGACAGCAAGGTCAGCACCCAGGGTGGGGGCTGACCAAACGAGCAGACACGAAAGACCATTAGGCCTATTCTGCTGGCATTTTAGTATGTTAGTATGGTACATGATCAGCAGGTGCTGGATCACATTAGCAAGGCAAAACAGCTTCATTTCCCAAAAACAGGGACAATTTTATGTGTATACACATATATTGATATTTAAAATGTATTTAAGCAAATAAGTTATGCAAATAAATTATGTTCAAAATTTCTCATATTACTTTTAACACAAAAGAACAGTGAGCCATGTTATAAGTGCAATAAGCCACTCAAGGGTGTGGATTAAAGGAACTGAATGATTTTCCCAGGAGCGTAAGGTTACTCGCTCTTTGGTGTTGTGCCTCACTCCCCTGGGGCTTTCATTACAATTCTTTAATGCACATCTTGTAATGACTTATTGCTTACTTACTACATGCCCCAGGGGAGTGAGGCATGAGGCTGAAGGCTGAGTGTCCTTACACACCTGGGAAGTGCATTCAGATTATTTAATACTCACACTGCAGTGGCTTATTGTGTTTATAAAATGGACCACTGTTCTTTCATACTTTCTGTAAAGTGAAATATTTTTATTATGATTTGTTTTTACAATTACTGATCAGTTCCAGAACCTGCCAATTTGTTTACATAAAATAATTTTTTAAATGCATTTAAATTGGCAAAATTATATACAAGAAATAGTCCTTGATTTTGTAGGTAATAAGGCTTTTGTGCCTGGTAATGAGATCTTCTGCTGGACCATGCATCACTAGTTTTTTAAAAGGACTCTGTCAACCCCCTTAGACCTCAAATTGTCCCTAGATTAAAGAAAAAACACTTCGTGATAACTCCCATTCTGAATCTGTAGAGATTGCTAGTGTAGCTATTTGCTTGATTTTGATTCTTTTTTTCCTTTTTAAAACTAAAAAATAAATTGCCCACCATAGTGTCATTACCACAAAAAAAATGTCTTTCTTTACATACTTTGATCAAGTTCCACCACATCTTTCCTGGACTTGGAAATGCCCCTAACATAGTCTAGTCACTCATTATGCTTTGGAAGGAGAGGAGACTATTACAGCATGAGTTGCTGCACTGTTTGGGAGTGTTTCTGATGTTCAGGATGTATGCAATAAGAGTAGATCAAGGATCTGAAGCAGAACAAGGTTGGGTATAATTGCACCATTCCCATGTATTTCAGTTCTACTTAAAAAGGAAGCAGACCAACCAACCAACAACATCAATGAGTTATAGAGAAGGTAAGCAGTCATAAAATGTGGTTTTCTGGTAAGAAATAATTGAGTCAAAAAGGGTTGACAGTGTCCCTTTAATGCATCGTCAAGGTAAAGAAAGTTTTATGTTCTTTTAAATTAAAGATTATAAAGTCCTTATTTGCATAGCAACTAATGACCAAAATCTTCATGAAGCAACATGGGTATGCAGATGAAGAAATATCCACAGCTGAAGCTTATATCTGCTCTCACCTGCACTTTTTTCCTTTTGTCTTCCCAGTCTCTTCTGGTTCATCTGGGCTTTCTTCAATCTTCACCTCATCCTCTTCTTTTAAGTCTTGAATTTCCTTACTTCTTTTCAAACCTTCTTGATACCTTTAAAGAAAAACAGAAAGCTTTTGTAAACTACCTTGTAAATGCTTTAAGAAAAAACAAATGTCATTTTCTTAAGTTATGTACAGAATAGTTAATGAAGAGATATACAACAAGGTTTTTTTTGTTTGTTTGTTTTCTTGCTATACTGATTTTTTCCTCACTCCTGCTGATGTTCAGGTATATAACCTGTACTCGGGGATATAGCAGGTTCAGACAATTTTGCTGTTATTCCGACAGCCAGGGATTTTCTCCCTTGGTGCCTGCCTTTGGCATGAGAGATGCCCTTCAGCCTGAGCACTCCAACATGTGCCCATGGAAGGAGGCAAACTTCCTGGCCCACTGCTCTTATTTATCTAGTGGCTATTACAGAAACTTGATGATAATATACACACCTGGAGTCACAGCTTCAACTTTCACAAGAGAGTTTACAATGTTAGAGCACTTGTTTTAGAAGCAGAGTAAGTTCACAAAGATCCATACTATCAAGGATTGCATTTATTTTATATGCCAAAAAAAAATACAAAATAACAAACTTGTCCAGGAACGAGTTTAGCCATGGCTCTGCATGGTATGCTGGTGTGCCACTTGTAGACATATGAGAGCCTTGCCTGCTATCAATTAGCACAGAAATCGACAGTACAACTAAAACTGTGAGCAAAAAAGGCTAAAAAAACCTTCATGACAATAAGGAACAGAGATCCGAACCTCAAGATCTAAACAGAAAACATTATAGAAAAAAAAAGTAAAGCATAAAAAGTTAAAAGGATACTGCCGGTGTTTTTTTTTCAGTTTTTAAACTGCTTGGTAGCAGTAGTCTTGTTGGCATTAGTATTAATAACAAAGTACCTAAATGCCACAGGATTCCTTACATTTTTCCAGTCTTTGATTTTTTTAAGGATAAAATGCAATTAGTACTTTCTCAAGTGGACCACTCTCCAATTGGCAAGAGACACTTTTCTTAATCGAATATTGCCTCGGAGGCAAACGATTTAATCCCACTCTTTACTGTGTCTCATTGGTTAATACCTTCTGAAGGGCAGTAACTGTGGTTGCCCACCTCTTGCTGCCGATTGGTTACATATGCCGCTGCCTCGGAGGCAGACCACTTAATTCCACCCTCTGCTGTGTCCCATTGGTTAATATCTTCTAAAGGCAGCAACTTAGGTTGCTGCCGATTGTTGCTAACTGGTTATTCATCTGGTCTCTAAATGGACCTCCCACATTTTTCCTTGCTCTGTTTGGGTGGGTCTAACTTGCCTTTGATTGGTTGACATACAGAAAGTGCCCTTTTTAAAGACGTGTTTTTTTAAATGAAAGTTGTCTCCAAGGCAGTCCTGCCTTTGAGGCAGGAATGGATAGGGCTGCCTCACAGGCAGGGCTTTAACTTCTATAGCTAAAGACCTGAGCTTCACTGCTTTGCTAGCTTGGTGGTGTACTAGAAAGGTCTACAGCCTAATAAACAAGAGGTTAAAAGTCTGAATCCATACAAGATCCCCTCAGTTCTCTTTTGTCAGAATTTCATTTGCGTGGTGATTCATGGCAGCATGGTGTTAGAATAGTAAGTACAGTATATAAGAAAACAAACTTACTGAAGCTGTGAGAAAGAATAATTGCAGCAATAAACTTTTGCATTGGAGGCAGATCTACAACACTTTTCTTAAATTAATATTGCCTCTGGGGCACAGCTAAGTGCCTTTTCTTACATACTTGCTATTCTAACTCCATGTTGCCATGGATCACCACTCAAGTGAAATTCTGACAAAAGAGAACTGAGGGGATCCTGTGTGGATTCAAACTCTCAACCTATCATTTATCAGGCTGTACACCTTTCCACTCCATCACCAAGCTGGCACAGCAGTGAAGCTCGGGTCTTTAGCAATAGAGGGTAAAGCCCTGCCTAGGTGGCAGCCATATCCATTTCTGCCTCAAAGGCAGGGCTGCCTCGGAGGTGGGTATGCCTCAGTGGAAACTTTCATTTAAAAAAGAGTCTTAAAAAGGCATTTTCTGTATGTCAACCAATCAGGGGCAGGCTAGAACCACCCAATCAGAGGAAGAAAAAAACATGTGGGAGGAACATTTACAGACCACATGAATAACCAATCAGTAGCAACAGGCAGCAACCTGAGTTACTATCCTTCATAAGGTATTAACCAATGAGACACAACAGAGGGCAGGATTAAGTAGTCTGCCTCCGAGGCAGCGGCATGTGTAACCAGTCAGCAGTAAGAGGCGGACAACCTCAGTTACTGTCCTTCAGAAGGTATTAACCAGACACAATGGAGGGTAAGATTAAGTAATCTGCCAGCTCTGCCTCAGAGGCAATATTCATTTAAGAAAAGTGTCTCTTGTGGATCTCATTGTATAGGATCACCGTTTGTTGCTGTAGTATCTGTGCTTGTTCTCTACAGTTACTTCTGCAGTTATGTTTCTTTGTGTTTTATAGTGGTGTGGGGGTAGTCTGATTACAGGAGGTCTGTTTTGTGGTTGTGTTTCATTTCCATAAATGATATTTGACCTTGAACAGTTATACTGAAAATAACACAGAAAATAACACAGAAACCATGAAGCTACCTATAGGTTGGGAGGGGAGTTGCTGGCAATCACAAGAGAAGAAAGAGACGTGGGCATCATCATCATCACAGATGACCTGAAATCATCCAAGCAGACCACTAAAGCAGTAGGTAAGGCTAGAAAGATGTTGAGGTGTATTAGTAGGGGTATCACAATTCATAAGAGGGAGGTAATAATCCCTCTTTACAAGACACTAGTTAGGCTCCATCTGGAGTACTGCCTGCAGTACTGGAGGCCACACCTGCACAAGGACATTAACAAAATGGAGGCAGTCCAAAGAAGGTCAACCAAAATGGTGCAGGGACTGCATCTGAAAACATATGAAGACAGATTACTGGAGCTCAATATGTATACCCTAGAGAAAAGGAGGGAGAGAGGTGATATGATAGAAACATTCAAATATCTTAAAGGCATTAACAAGGTGAAAGAGTCTAACATGTTTCAATATAAGAAAAGTAGCAGGACAAGAGGACACAGCATGAGATTAGAGGGAGGCTGGTTAAGGGGTAATGTGAGAAAGTGATTTTTCACAGAAAGGGTGGTGGATGCATGGAATGGCCTACCTCATGAAGTGTTGGATATGAATACAGTGCAGGGATTCAAACAAGCATGGAATAGGCATAAGGGAGCAATATAGATGAGTATGAATAATTAGGCCATTGACAAAGTAAAGGCCGATGGCACATTCATAAGGTAGAAAAAATGGGCAGACTGGATGGGCCTTGCAGTCCTTATCTGCCATCAACTTACATGTTTCTATGTTTAGTATGGAGTTATTTTGTCTGGTATAGAGTTTTATGTATAGTAAAAGATAATCACATGTGAATGGCTATTGACCTGTAAAAAGTTGGACACTGGACAGACAACAAGTCTCAGCTCAGAGAACTTTATGTCAGCAACGCAATGTAATACAAGTAACAGTAAATAAATGAGTATGTTTCATTTTCAAAAGAGGCTGAGTGCAGATGAGTTAGATTGGTGACTGATCAGAGTACCCAATTTCATACATTTGAGGGTGGCAGTGTTTGTGAAGGTGAGCTGTTGTAGTCAGGGTAATTGCCAATTGCAATGAATTTTATAGTACTACAGTACTGTACATGTACAGGTTTTGCTGAACTGTGTATTGCTTGGTCTATATATGTGTTTACTGTCTTGTAGAATTATATTTTTGAAGGTTTTCTGTTTTTATTTGGTCTGCCTTTGGCATTATATTTCTTTCTGTGTTTCTCTGGCGAGCACCACTGACATTGAATGTTTTGGTTTGTTTCATCAGTTTGTGAGAGCAAGATGGCTGCAGATAGAGAGCAGCTGCACTGTGAGGAACTCTCTCAATTAGGTCCTGTCCACACTTGCATTCTTGTAACGTTACTGGCAGTCTGCAACGTTACAAGAGCGGCAACCATGGATTGTGTCCACACCTACCCTGGTTCTGAACCATGTTTCAAAACCGAGTTTAAAACCTGAAGAAATGAGGATTTTAGCTCGGTTTTGAAAACATTGCAGAGTATAGCATGGTTAAAAGTCAGCTGTGAGGATAGGAGTATGGTACATACTGTGTTTGATATCCCTGGTCTTCCTTGTGCCATAGTGCCAGAAGAACAGGGGCGTGCTACAACGTTACTACCCCCAAACAGCATGTCTGGCTAGGAGATTATCATGTTTAAACATGGTTCTGCAGAAGTGTGGACACACCAGCACGGTAACCACTGTAACATTACTAATAACATTACAGCCTAGAAGACACAAGTGTGGACAGTGCCATAGTGTTAAAGGGGGACAGTCTGCACAAAGGACCCCACACTCAAGTGGGGGACTGGTCCCAGTGTGCAATTTGTGAACAAAAGCATTTTGGCTTACATACTGTTTACTGTAGTATAGTAGATTATGATGAATTTGCTGCAGGCTGACATCTTCTTTTATTTATTTAGTTTTTGTTGACCCGGTAGGTGCATTAGCCATAAAAGGACTATTTTCAGGCATGACCTGGGAAAGTACAACTTGTAACAGAGAGAGAAGCAATGTAGTGATACATGAGTACAGTCATACAAAATAGAGAAAACAGCACAGCAATGCTACACAAAATACATTAAGTTGGAGTACATATTATGGTAAGTAAAACAGACAAGGTAGCATAACACAACAATGTAGCATAATGGCAATAAGAGTAATAAATAAGCATAGGCAGCACTATATATGATAAATGGAGAAACAGAGGGCATACCCTAGAGGAGAGAAAGAGTATATGAGAGACTAAGGAGATTTGATAGAACCACTAAGGAGTCTAGGAAGGGTCAAAGCAAGTGCAAGTATTAGCAAGGTGTAGATAGCGTCGATATTCATTTTTAAACTATGGTGAGACTGTGACTGCTGAAGGTTGAGTGGAAGAGCATTCCACATCTGGGGGGTAGCACTTTGGAAGGCCCCTGTGCCTTTAACCGTACGACATCTCGGGACAAAGAGCAGGGATTTGTCAGCAGATCACCAGCCATGGGAAGATGGTTGAGGAACAAGCAGCTCAGCCAGAAGGGATGTGATTTTATCCCGGATGATTGAGTCCATGAGAGATCCCAGGTAATATTGTCTAGTGGCAGCAGGTGAGAGCCAGTTTAGATCTTTATAGAGAAGGCAGTGATGCTTGAGTCGAGGTGACGAGGAGGCAAAGCAACAAATATTGTTTTATGTGACATCCCATCTCACTATAGAGGATTTATGGGCAGAGGTGAGAATAGAGGCACCATAAGCAAGAGCTGGTAACAGAATGACGTGGGCAATAGCTAGTTTTGCAATGGGAGTAAGCATGTAGCTCGTTTTGTGAGCCACTCCTAACTTCGAGTTTATAGAGTTGCAGGAAGATTGAATATGAAGGTTAAAGTCTAGGTATGGGTCCAACAGGATCCCAAGGTACTTTAAGGAAGTAGCATTTTCTAGTGGAATTCCTCCTGGATGAAGAACCTCCAGCACATTGGAACAGGCCTTCATCTTCGGTGCAGATCCAAAGAGCATGGTCTTTGTTTTCTTTTCGTTGAGTACAGGCTTGTGGTACAAGCTTTTACTACAAATCCCAGAATCCCCTGCAGCTGACATCAGAATAGTAGGCAGTAGTGGGAGATTCAATATCCTGCAGTGCATGTTAAAGCTTTTATAAACTCCGATCAGATGTTTCCAGGACTGCTTTTCTCCAGGGGCTAAGTACAGTCCTCTGTCACTCTACATAGCTAATAAAAGAGAGCGGGACCAGCAAACAAAAATTCAAAGCTTATAGCATCCTGCTTCCTGCCAATAGACAGATCCTCTTGAAGATGATTCCACCCATTTTTAACAATGGTGACATTCCTTACAGTGCTGCTTCCATGTCCACTTTAGCCAGACTGGACCCTTCTTTCATTCCCTCTGCTGATTTGCCCTCCACAAACCCCTGCGCATACTCATCATTGTTCTTTGTACACTTCCAACCCCTCCTCTCTCTTGATGCCATGAAATGCGCCCATTGTGCCTCCATTATCTCCAAAATTTGTTTTGGCTTCCTCCCCTCTTATCTCCTCTATTCCCCCCACCCCCATTACCTCTTACCCTCTTCACAACTCTTGCTCTCCCTCTCTCCCTCTCCCCTCAATTAAATCATCTGCTGGTCAAGCTGCCTTCTATAGTATTTCCACTTCCATAAACTATGGGTCTCTCTCCCACTCTTATTCACTCAGCTCCTTCCCTTCCTGCTCTGAAATCTCACCTCCATGATTTCTCTCTACTCACTCCTGTGGTTGCTCTGACACTAGGTCTTGGATTTTTGTCTGCTGCCTTCCACCCTTCAATGTCACTAGTAGAGCACCCCCACCAGGTTTTAGCCACTACCCCACCCCTCTTATTACTGCATTGTTGCTCATTGCATATTGTTCTTATTGTTCTTCATCTGCATTGTACTGTATTACATAATTCCTGCTCAGAAACATTGCCTGTAATTGCTTAATAATTACTGGTGACCATGAATATCATCCGGATTACTGTATTGTTAAAAATGCATATCAACCAGATTTCGGGTTATTATGCTCCAAAGGCAATAATAACCCGAAATCCAGTTGATATGGCACTTCATAATAACTTGAAATCCAGTTGATATGAGAGTCCCCGGAGAAACAGACTTTAAAGTTGTTGCATTCCATTATTTCACAAAAAGTATTTAAACTGCAGTATTTTCAACTGTGTTTTATTCATGTACAGTTCAATTTCTTCAAAAATAAAACTGCGCTCTAGCTAAAAAATTTGTTTTTCTTTCACGCTGCTAGAAATACAGTCTAAACTTCCAAACAAGCAATTATAAAAAAAAATAAAGAATAGGTAAGTTTGATGTCATGGATTTGTGATGACCACTTAAATCTCTCAAGCTTTGCTTTCAAGGTTTATGGGTCATCACACACCTCGGGTGTGTGAAAAAAATCCATAGCACGCAATTCTCTATTTAATGCATATGTTAGGGTTACAAAGCCACAAAAGGAGAGAAATGTGGTGTTAGGTGGTTTTCACCCCTAGCCCCAGTCCCTTAGCCCCTACTCTTATGAGCAAAAGCCAAACTACAAGTCCAGGGTCATTCCCTATGGTTTTGTTGCTTGAAGCTGCAGGTTTGGAGCCATCCTTCACAAGTAATGCCCACAGACTCAGTCATAAGCTTCTTTGCGCAGAGCCTCGTGATCTCTGAGTGAAGCACACGATTGGTCATAACTTTCTTCACACAAGGCCATTCCCAAAAATACATTTGGGGTGCATTTAACAAAATAACATTTAAATAGGAACAGTCAACCCTAAGAGCCCCACACCCAAATAGGGGGAGGCTGGTCCCAATATGTGCTTTGTGAGCAAAAATATTTTTTTCCTAATGGTTACTGCAGTATAGTAGATTGTATAGGACTGATTCCACTGGCTTTCAAGTTTACATTTTCTGTAGATACAAATCTCAGAATCCCCTACAGCTGACATCAGAGCATGGCTGCAGTAGTAGGAGATTTAATAGCTTGCAATGTATGTTAAGAGTTTCTGTAAGCTTTGATTAGATGTTTGCTGGTCCCACTGTCCTCCCTGGGCTAAGTACAGTCATAGAGGACTGTACTTAGCCACAGGAGAACAGCAGGATGACAAACATCTAATAGGAGCTTATAAAAGCTGTAACACGCACTGCCGGCTATTGAATCTCCCACTTTTGCAGCCTTGTTCTGTTATCAGCTTTAGGGGATTCTGCAATTTGTGGTTACAAAAAATGTCACCATGGAGGTCAGCAGAATCATTTGAAAACAACCTACTGTACTGCAGCAGACAAAGTGCAAACTGGAACCAACTCAACACTTGAGTGTTGATCTCTTAATGCTGACTGCTCCCCTTTAAGTGTTAATGTGGTGAGGTAACGTTATGGACATGCTGAAAATGTGGCCTCAAAATCACCAAAAAAGGCCAAGCTATAAGCACAAGGGATTAGGCATCCAAAAATCTGCCACATATTGATGTAGGGGACAGTTTAAGATGCAGGGATGACTCCTCGTCAACTGTCATACTGTCTTTTTTTAAGATTTTGACTTTTTTTTATTCAGCGAGTGAAGAAACCTGTTAAAACAACAAACAGGTTTCATCATTTGCTCTCTAAAGAAAATACCAACATATTTAAAAAGAAAACTACAGCATGCCAGTCAGTGAATAATTATATTTCCATCCTACACTGACCCCCACTTAAATTTCAGCCTGATTTTTTTTATTTGTTAAAGGAGCACTAGCAGTCATGTAACCAGAAAAAATACAATGAACAGGTTTCATGAATATTCACTTTATTCTCTGAACATTTCATTTTGCACTGTGTATGGGCAAAATGGAAATAATCTGGTTCATAATTTAAAACTAAAATATTTTTTGAAAAGTAACCATCAAAGAATCATCCTTGAGCCAAAGATAAACGAAAGTGTACATTTGCAACTTTCAAATTCCAATCATGATTTTGCTATTGGCAAACAAAACAGGTCTCAATCTTGGAATTTTATGTGTTTCAACCTTCTACATCTTTTTAACTACTGATCAAATCATTACCAATACAGGACCCTGAAATTCTGGCACAGACTCAGTGCTCGCAGAGTTTCAAAATGTCAGACAAACTGATCAAATGACAATCAAAGTTATTAATGCACAAAAAAAAATGGGGAATAATATTAAACTGCCTACTCAACTCTAATATAACAGTCTCTAATTTGAGCCACTACGGCTGCTAATACATTAACTTGGTAAGGGCGTGTCATGTATAGGTCATTAGTTAGACCACACCTGGAGTACTGCGTGCAATACTGGCATCCGTATCTGAAGAGGGACATTAAGTTACTGGAGGGGGTGCAGCGCAGAGCGACAAAGATGATCAAGAGGCTGGGGGACTTATCATACGAGAGGAGGTTGAAGGAGTTGAACATGTACTCACTGGAGGAGAGGAGAGACAGGGGTGACATGATTGAAACCTTTAAATACATGAAAGGAATAAACAAGACGGGTGCAGAGGGGCTGTTCAAAGTAAGGGAGGGGAGGGCCACCAGGGGCCATGATATGAGACTGGAGCGAGGAAGGTTCAGGAGGGAGATGAGGAGACACTTTTTTTTACAGAGAGGGTGGTGGCTGGGTGGAATGCATTACCTGCTGAAGTGGTATGCAGTAGAACAGTGGACTGCTTCAAATGAGGATGGGACAGGACAAGGGGGAGGGTTAATGAAGGGGAAGGGTGGAAGGAAGGGGCAGCTGCAGAATAAGGGGTGCTAGCTGCACATTCGAGCAGACTTGATAGACCTCTAGGCCTTTATCTGCTGGCAAATTTCGTATGTTCATATGGGCTTAAACATAAAATTGAAGTGCCATAGTCAGGTCCATGCGTAAATGTCATTTTTGGTAAATTGAGATAATTTATGTGGGTGATTCTGAGTTAAAAATGTGAGTGGTGAGTGCATTTTGTACTATACGGGGAAGGAGAGGGAACTCTGCACCAAGGCTTTGATATAATGGTAGAAGAAGTGATGCAGAGAAGAGAGCTATGGCTACACTGGGGACTGGGGACCAACTTGGAAGGAGAAGAGCCTATACCGGGGTGATGGCCAGATTCCATCCAGCAGTGAACTATAGTCCTCAGTGGATGGTTTAAATGTTACTTGATGGACATTTAAAGTAGTCGAGAGAGGTGATGGAAGAAATACGGGAGGTAGAAAGTGTCCCACCACAGGCTGAGACAGAGAGTAGGGAGATCTTAAGGGGAGAGAATGCCACCAGAATGCAAGTTATTCAAGGAAGCAATGGGCTAGCGAAGAAGAAAGGGGGAGAAAGGAGCAGTGAAAGGAGAAATGTGAGGAAAGGGAAAACAATTGGAAAAAGGAGAAGGCAACAAGAAAAGAGCTAACAGAATATGGAAGGTGACATGTGCAAATTGTACAATCTGAGAAATGAGACCCCAGACCTAGAGACCATCATGGTGAATGTAGACTTGGATATAGTGGCGATTACCAAATCACGGTTTACTTTCAACTATGTTTGGAACATATATACCAGGCTATACAATGTTCAGAAGAGACGGGTAGGGAAGAAAGGAGGGGTTGTGGTGCTTTATGTGAGGGAAAACATAAAAGCAGCAGAGGTACATGAAATTCAATGGGGTTGAGGTGATGTGGGTCACTCTGTAGTAGAGAAACAGAGCCACTGTTTTGACAGAAGTGATCTTCAGGCCTCTGACACAAAGGATGGCTTAGATAAAGAAACGTAAGGAGCAACTGGTAAAATGACTGAAAAGGAGTAGTGTTGCTGGTGGAGGACTTCAATCTGCCAGAAGTAGTTTGGAGCCTTTCAGCAGCAGCGTCAGCTAGGAGCAGGGATATCCTGAACTCCCTGCAACAGGTGTTCTTCAGGAAAGTAGTCAGTGAACCCACTGGTGATGGGGCAATACTGAACCTGGTTCTTACTAACAGAGACAGTATTGCAGATATCAAGGTTGGAAGCCATCTGGGGACCAATGAGCATCACACAGTGTAGTTCAACAAAAGAACAGGGGCGGATTCCAACCACACAAGAGGGAGGATCCTGGTCTTCAGAAGGGCTGAGGGTACAAAGGTTGTTGAATGCCTCAGGAATTACCTGGCAGTGGGAGATGGCTTAAGGGTAGGGGGTTGTAGAAAAAGTAAGTCAAAGTAAAAGAGGGCACAGTAAAGGTAACAAACCTTTGTGCCAAGCTAGTGAGCAAAACCAAAAGGAAGATGAGACTGCTATAGGTAGGGACATCACCAGCAGGAAGAGGGAGGTAGTGTTGCCCCTGTATAGATTAATGTATAGCACCCCACCTGGAGAACTGTCCAGTTCTGAAGACCACATTTCTGGAAAGAGATAGGCAGAATGGAAGCAGTCTGGAGGACAACTGCCAAAATGGTGCAAGGTCAGAATCAGTAGCCTTATGAGGAGAGACTAAAAGAGTTCAGTATGTACACCCTGGAGAAGAGTAGGGAGAGTGGGGATATGGTAAAGACCTTTAAATACCTCATGGAGCTTAAAAGGTTCAGGAGGGAGATATTTTTCGGAAAAAAAAGGTGCTGTAGAGCAAGGGGTCATAATATGAAGCCAGAAGGGGGTTGATTCAGGACAAATGTGAGGCGGTACTTCTTCACAGAAAGAGTGGTGGATTCCTAGAACAGCCTTTCATTAGAGGCAGGGGCGCAAAAGCAGTGATAGGATTCAAAAATGCCTAGCATAGGCACAAGGGAATCCTAAGGGGAAGGACGGGTTGGAAGAGACCGTGCTGTAGATTAAGTGGGCTCTACAGCAAAAGTGATTATAATTAAAAACGGGCAGAGTAAATGAGCCCAATGGTCATTATCTGCCCTCAGTTTCTATGATTGCATGTATGACTGGTTATGTGATTCAAATGGATACTGCGTAAAATTATTGATATGTGCAATGTCCATACTGTATTCCTGTTGTACTATGCTACACATACACGATAATCAGATGGGCAATAATATATGCATTGAGCAAGGGTGGAAAAAAGCAAGGGGAACATGTGAAACAATATACTACTTATAGAGTGGAGACACCATGATTCACTTTTAATTTTAAAGACAGTAGAAGGCATGACACCCATACGAGTTGTCCCTCGTTTAGTTTAAATAATCCTCTAAACTCTTCTCTGCCAAGAATTTGTCCAATTTTTTTCCTATGCTCAGAGAAATTCCTGCTATATACCACTTCAGAAGGCAGATTTTTTTTTTTTAATAATCCATACATTCTCTATACACTTATGACACAGCCAAGGATGCTTGTTACAATTTGTGACTTTTTTGTACCACTGTATTCATTTTTGGGAAATCACTTGCAATCTGGTATATGCTCTGTTTTCTCAGGTTAACAATGGGTTAACCTTATCAACTGCAAAATGCTGGCTCTCCTCCCCCCCCCCACTCAGTCCTTTCCATAACACAGGGATCACCCTTTGCCACATACTCCAGAAGTGACTGTACATACAAGAAACCATTGAGCTTTACATTGCAAGGCAAAGTAAGGGAACTGAAAAAAATCTCACTGAACTAATTGTTTTATCAGGTCTTTGATTTGCTTTGTGCCTCATTGACTTCTGTACTCAACTTGGGTACGTCAGTGGGGAGTGGGTGGTGCTTTCGCTGACCAGCAGCATGGCACAGCAGAAACAGGATGTGCAGCACCAGAGATTCTTAGGCCCTGTCCACACTGAGCCCTGTAAACCGTTACCAGTCTGGTGAACCGTTACTGCTACCTCCAAAAACGGTTCGCGTCCACATTGCTAACGGTTTAACAGACGTTTTTAAAACCGGTCTCAAGACCTGTAAGAATGTGGTCTTTAGATTGGAATGGGTAATGTTCTAGAGCCTGTAACATTATAGTTACATGTGTGGACACGTGACCGTTTGGATCCTCCATTCACAGGATCTTCCAAACGGATTAAAACTAGGAGAAATGTGGTGTAATGTGGATGCCACACTAATGTCTGTAAAGTTTTTAAAAACGTTATTGCCAGAATGCAGACACTCCAAAATGGTAAGGGCAGTAACATTTTTAAAAATGTTACCACAAACAACTTTATAGTGTGGACAGGGCCTTAAACACAAGGTCATCAGCCTAGAAAAGCTGTGAAGGGATTGTCTGAATAAAAAGGAGGTACAAATCAACATGAATACTATATAATCATATATATATACACAAGGAGCTAGATTCAATGCATGCAGCCTACCTCACAAAGTCTTAGGAATTACCTTTGCAAGAAAAAAAGACTAAATAGAATACCACTATTAGAGCAATCCTGAAAGGGTTAACATATAAGCAGACAGGACTTACACACACACACACACACACACACACACACACACAAGAAAGATAGAAAACCAGAGAATGCAAAATGCCAGCAGACAGAGGTAAAGTACACACACACAAAAAAGGTTAAAACCCTGATAGTGAGCATTTGTAAGCTCAGGAGTTCAAGTCAGGAGCATGGAAATAGTGCAACTACGGAAGTGTTGGGGTTGAGGAGGGGTGGAGGGGGGGAGACAATGGAACAACAAGGAACAGCACTGCGGAGGTGAGGCGGAGAGTTGTGATTCATCTGCAGCCCAAGCATTCAGTGGATGGAGATCCTCTAGATATCCATTCACATGCTTCCAGGGTTTCTTCTGTCTCTCTAAGTCATATCAATATGTCAGCATGATGACATCACCATGCAGCTGTAAAAATGCATGCCAAGTGTTGTCATGTGCCAAGATTATGTGCAAAACTTTACATGTAGTGCAGAAATAGAAACATGCCACACCCCAGATGTTTTTTCACTTTCTCATTTCTTGATCAATTTTCACAGAAAGAAAAGGGACTCTAGATGAGAGATAAGAAGAGAGTAGCGGGACAAGGAACAGGGAGTGTTACGTACAGAAGTAGACGTCCACAGATTGTAATGTTAAATACAGCAGTATGGATCTCTACTATGAACATAAAAAGTATAAGTGATTGGAAAAGATTGGATGGCTAATTAAAACGTGGTCTATCTTCTAATCCAAAGCCAATCTTAGTTTTCTCTGAACAAGTAAGAGAAACAGCTACTAGAAAATATTCACATTATGAATAAAAACTGTAATAGACCATGTTAAACTATACATATCTGGCTATTACTTAGATCCCATCCATTCTTAGACTCACAATTTGGGGGACCAATTGTGTTTTGTTTAACTTGGGTAAGTATATTATCTTTTTCCATTCTGCATATGAAACAGGGGGTACAGACATGATGGATCTAGAGATCCTTCCCATCTTAAATTGCTATGTAAAAAGTGTCTATTCCTTCCAAGGTGGCTAGGGCTAATCTGTTGGCCACCCTTAGCCCACCTCAGTCATCTGCTACCCCCTCTCCTACAGTCATTCAGCACACAATTTGCAGGTCTGCTGATATTGTCCCAGGAGCCAACAGCATAAAGTTAGAGATCCTCTTTCCTAGCCCAACTCAACCAGGCCGCAAAGGGTGTCTTCCCACTTTATCTCCCATCCATGATTTTAGTGGGTTAACAAAATACAAAATCTTGCTAGCTAGCCCAGGCGGTCTGTCCTCACTAATCAATGGCATGCCTTTGTAGAGTGAAACATACTGTCATCTGAATGTAAGTAGCACTGCATACCTAGTAGGAAGGTGGCAGAGGACTGGTCTGTCTCACTGATGACACTAGGCAGACTGATCAGCCTAGCGACATGAATGACACAGATTCCCCTCCCCCCCCCCAGTGTGTACACTACTACTACTACAGTTAGATGACTGTATCATCCAAAGTGAGCTATGGGTTAGGGAACGGAGACCAGCTGGCTAGCCAGATTTTAACTTCATTTGTCCACCAAATCATGGATTCGGCGGTCAGTAGGGGAGGCTCACTTGCAGTGAATGGTTCATTTGGGCTAGGCTAGGAGGTTCGGCTAGGGAGGGGTTGCCGCTAACTTGATGCTGTCAGCTCCTTGCACAGTGCAAGGAGTTCAGTTTATTTTACTAAACAATTGTATGGATGAATGGGTGAGGGTGGGAGATGACTGAGGTATAGGAGGGGTACCCAGAGGACTAGTCTTGGCCACCTAGGGAGAGAGATGGAGTTATTTTTCAAATATTGTCCCTCAATTTCTGGGACAAATAATGTATAATGAGTATATGGTGTGCCGAGCAAAAATACTAACCAAGTATTCAAAAAAGGTACTAGCCTAGCCCATCCCCCAATGGAAATGTTCTCACCCTTTGTTGTAGGCTTCTTCCACAATTTTGGCCTTTTCAGATGGATTGATCTCCTCTTGATTCCCTTGCACTGGTGACACATTCATAGGGGATTCTGAGTCTTGGGCCCCATCCTCTTTTAGACTGCTTTATAAGTACAGTTGCAAAAAAAAGAAAGAACAAACAATAAAATGCCAAGAGGAATAACCACAGTATTTTAAAGCAGCAGCACAGCGAAGCTGGGCATAATATGTGACCCTATAGTATTTTCACTGTAAAAGATTCTAGACATTTCCAGTTACGTTTGCTGATAACACTTTCTATTTCCACCAGAACTGAAGGATTTTTAAATGTGTTCCATTATTTTTTTCTCAACAAAAAAGGCAGCCACCTCATTTAATAATATATAGAATAATACATGGGGTGGTGTGTGTAACATGAATTTTACACACACGAGGTGTTGTTTGCCACCTAAACCCTGAGAGAGAAGCTCCAGGGGTTTATCTAGGCATCGAACACCGAGCGAGTGTGTAAAATCTGAGTTTCTGCACCACCCAATATTTTATTTTATATAATTGCTGGGTTTCCCTTTTTCACCACAGCAATTACATAAAATAAGAGACTTTTGTGTGCAGATGTGGTCCAGTTAGGTTTCAGCGCGGTCCGTGGTCACCTTTATTTGTTTAGTTAAATGTTTATTTCTTTATTTATTTCAGTTACCCGCCAAAAGTTAAGTTTTCCCCTACGGTAGTTGATTTATTTCTTTTTAAATAACTTACCGTTGAATCTGAGTGGCAGTTCAGTCTCCAGGGGCAAGACAAAGTGGTCAGTGGTCCGAACGTAAGAGCTGTGGCTGGTGCAGACGTGGAGCAAGGGGAAACCCAGCGCATATTTGCCATTATAAACACTCCTTTATAATGGTAAACTACGCCACAGGTTTCCCTATGGGAAAAAGGGAAACCCAGTTATTATAAAAAATGTATTCATAAGAAATTGAGACACCATTGAGTCAGGGACGAATTTACAGTTTCCAGTTGCAGCAGGATTGGGTTACAGCTTAGAGGAGGTACTATTTTATATCATAGCTTAAGTACAAATATAGATTTTAGCCATAGTTACAACAATATGTAACATTTTACTTATCACTCACAAGTTGAGAGGCACTTGATACCCAGCCGTTAGATTGCTACAGATAGCAGTTACCTTCTATGTATGTCTCACATGGATAGATAAATTCACATCATATTAAACATACAACATAGGTCAGTAATAGGTATTGGGTGTATTCACCAATGCCACAGATTTTCTGAGCTTGCTCAGTTACAGCAGGGCCGAGGGTGCAGCAGTGCAGAATGTATCATCCTTTTATTTGGCTAAACATGGTGTGGGTATACAGGCAAGACACAGGCCAATAGGCAGGTTGTTCCAAACCAGAGGGCCAGTACAGGAAAAACAGCTAGACCCAGTGCTGGTGTTCATGTGTGGGGCAATATATTTCAGTCCTGCTGCAGATCTAAGCTCTTCTGGACTGGTCTGTACTCTACCAGGGCTAGGATGTAGTCAGGCAACTTATCAGCAGTGCATATGTACATGAGGTGTAGCAGATAAAGTTGTGCGTGGTCACCTAGGTTCAGCCTATTCAGTTTATTGTGTAGTGTGACGTAGAAGCTATTTTGAGGTGCATTTAGTACAAACTGAACAAGCCTGTTGTAGAAAACAGTTAGCATGTTTAGTACACATTCCTTGGCCTCATCACATATAGTATGCCCATATAGCCCAGTAAAGGAGTTAACATGTTTTCAGTGTGCAGGTGCGTAGGCATAGGAAACCAGGCCTTATTCTTGTACAGGAAGCCTTTTTTTGGAGATTTTTAATGTGTACAGTGTTTCATCTGAGATGATTGTCCAGCCACATGCACAAATATTTGTATACAGTAGTGAGCTGGTGCTCACAATGGTCTAGGGTAGTGATAACCATTTGTTGGTTAGTGCATCTGAGTTTCTTCTGGGACCCCAAAACCATTGTTTGAGTTTTGTTTGTATTTAATGTCAGATTATGTGATACAAAGAATGACTGGTCCGCCTCAAAACCTTGCTGTTTGATTAGAAATAGCACTGTGGAGCTGGCAAGCATTAGGATCAATACAATAAAAATATGGTGCGAAGCAAAGGAGGCACGTAGAAAAGCAGATTTAACAAGTGTGAAATTTTTTTATTAACTGCAGCTGGAAACTATCTTTTTGGAAAAACAATTTTTGTTGCTTTGCTGTTTTAGACAGCTCATGGATGGGGGCATGGTCTGAGCCCGACCAAGATGTAAGCTTAGGCTCTTCTCTCCACTGATCTGATTTTTTTTATCCATCTATATCCAGCAGTTTCTCCAGCCCCCTAATCTTTCTTGGTCTTCCCTTCTACATTATGGTACAAGTCTGCTGTCTCTGTTTTTTCCTTTTTCTTTTTCATATTGTAGTTACCGATCACTAATAGTGCTCAGTTTCCAACTCCTGTCAGAATCCTGTCAGACTCAGACATTTCCTGCCCTTGCACAATGGCCTCATCAATGCCTACAGACCAAGTGGAGCAGATGTTTTTGTAGCTTGTGGCTGGCATGGATGAAACGAGGGCTATGACTGCTCAAAACAAAAAAGACATCCAGGATTTGGGGCAGCGAGTTACCACAACTGAAATTAATTTTGTCGGCCTACAGACCACAACTCATGACCTTCAGGCACAGCTCAGGGAACAGAAGAGAACCACTGAAAGGCTCCAAGGAAAGGTGGACA
This sequence comes from Neoceratodus forsteri, assembly GCA_016271365.2. Lineage (NCBI taxonomy): Eukaryota > Metazoa > Chordata > Ceratodontiformes > Ceratodontidae > Neoceratodus > Neoceratodus forsteri. The sequence continues at coordinate 787,251,757 of CM028133.1, forward strand.
ACCTTGAAAACGGGGCACCAGAACAATTTACATTTTCTTGGTTTACTGGAGAAGACTGAATCAAATGACACTATCAAACTTTCTTTGAAATATATCGCCTGTAATTTTGACGCTCCCTAGTAGTCCTTGGTTTGAAACTGAAACAGCACCTAGGATCCTAGCACTCCTGCCCAAGAAAGGAGAGAAGCTTAGGCTGATCATGTCCCAATTTTTATGGTACCAGAACAAAGAGGATATTCTGAGGTGAGCCAGGGAGCTGAGTCAATTAGAATGGCAAGGGCACCCTGTCTCTATTTTTGAAAACTTTTCTCTGGACCTTGCAAGCCACTGCAAAATATATATGGTGGTTCATCAAAGACTTCACCACCTGGGCATCCCTTTTCTCTCAGATACCATGCCATGCTCCAGATTGTCACCAGTGAGGTTCCAATAACCTTTAATACTCCCAATGCCACCATGGAGTACTTGCAAGTACATTACCCCTCGAGGACGGACTCTGCAGCACACCCCTGTCCAACCAATATTATTGAGGGCCGCTCAGCTTCTGATAAAGCAGCTCAGATGGACATCACCTCAGCCCTTCAAGGTGATCACCCACTTTCACATTACCCTCAGGAAGAACAGTGGTCATTGCCCCTAGATCCATGTGCAGAAATTGACTCATGAGGACCAGGAGATATAAATCTGTACCGCTGTCTGGTCCTGAAGCCACAGACATACGGATAAGGAGTCTGGAGAGGAGGGTGAGCCCAATTTCTCCTCTTTTCAAAGGGCTAATAAATATATCCTGCTGACTCTCATGGAGGACAATGACATGGTTCCAGTGAAAGAAGCAAATGCAGCCAGTCCTCTTCTAAAGGGGGATGTTTCCATATCAGCTGTTCAAGATTCATCCTGTAATTCAATAGCCTCCCGATAAGCAGAAACAACAATGTCTTGGGCAGAAATTGTGGCCTTGGCAGCCCCTCTTCCATCTTCTGACTCCCCCAGACCTGAGAATTCTATCCCTCGGACACAGGAACAAGCCTCTGCTACAGGTGGCCGGGGTTGAAGCTGTGCCGCTATATGACTACAGGTGTTCAGGCTATGGATGAGAATATTTGCACTGACTTCTAGGACTTGGGTTGCATAACTGAATCAACATGGGTTACTGTGACTGTTACTTGTCTATGGGGCGGTGGCCTGACTTTTCTTTCTTGGTCCTTTTCTGTCTGCCACCAAGCCTGAAAAAACTGTAATCCATAACCATCCACATCCCACACGTGCCAGAACACAAATGGCCTTTGTCATTCTCCTGCCTATGTTTACTCACTGAGTCAGCCCTCTCAAATGTGTGACTGTGTGATTACATGGAGCAACTCACATGGCTGTGCTATCTAACTCCAGCGGACACTCAGACAAGCTCACATGATCAACATCAGGATGAAATACAACTTTCATATATATATATAATTTAAGACCAGCATTGCTATTTATCTTAACAAATGAAATACATGCATGTTTAAACCCACTATTCCACTGGAACACAGAAACATAGAATCTGATGGCAGATAAGGACCACTTGGCCCACCTAGTCTGCCCATTTCCCTACCCTAGTTAACCAACAGCCTACTTCCTCCTACCCCCACTAGAATTCCCTTTTGTCTGTCCCATGCATTCTTGAAATCACCCACTGTTTTTGACTCTATGACCTCCGCAGGAAGGCTGTTCCATGCAACTACAACCCTCTCCATGAAGAAATATCTCCTCACATTACCTCAGAGCTGTCCCTCCTCTATCTTCAAATTGTGCCCTCTTGTTCTTGTGTATCTCTTTTTCTAAAAGATGCTACCCTCTTGGACTTTGTTGAGTCCCTAGAGGTATTTGAAAGTTTCTATCATGTCCCCCCCCCTTTTCTTGAGGCTATACATCTTAAGCCCCTTTAGTCTTCCTTCATATGTTTTCTGGTACAGACCTTGAACCATTTTGGTTGCCCTCCTCTGAACAGTCTCCACCCTGTCTATGTCTTTGCAGAGATGGGGTCTCCGGAATTGTACACAGTACTCCAGATGTGGTCTTACCAACTGTCTGTACAGAGGGCCAACAACTTCCTGTTTTCTACTGGTGATGCCTATCTCTGTGCATCCCAGCATCCCCCCAGTCCTCCTTACTGCCTTCTCACATTGCTGGCCCACCTTTAGGTCATCTGATATGAATACCCCCAGGTCCCTTTCCATTTTTGTTGTTGTCAGTATCTCACCCCCCATTGTGTACTCTTCCCCTGGGTTTTTGTTTCTCAGGTGCATTACTTTGTACTTCTCTACGTTGAATCTAAGTTGTCATATATTTGACCATTCCTCCAACCATGCCAAGTCCCTTTTCATCCTTTCTACCCCACCTTGTGTATCAACCCTGTTGCAGATCTTTGTGTCGTCTGCAAAGAGACATAATTTTCCTTCCAGTCCCTCTGCAATGTCACTTATAAAGACATCAAAAAGGACTTGCCCCATACTGAACCCTGCAGTACCCCACTAGTAACCCCTCTTTCTTCACCGTGGACTCCATTTGCTATTACCCTCTGTGTCCTGTTGTTCAGCCAGTGTTTTACCTAGGCTACCACTCTGGGACCCACTCCCAGGCTGGTTAATTTATTAATCTTATGTGTGGGACTGTTTCAAATGCCTTACTAAAGTCTAGGTAGGCCATGTCCATGTCCACAGCCCCTCCCTGATCTACTACTTTGGTCACCCAGTCAACGAAATCAATTGTTTATTCTATAATTTTCAACTTAGTAAGTTTACATGTAGATTGATCACTATTACAACAAAAAGTGAAAGACGATTAGAGAAAAGGACCAATTTAAAAAGATTAGTAATGCTGTTATTACTTATGTCTGGATCACTGCATCCACACCCTGGGCCTAATTTTTCATCAAAGGCAAATTATGAGTCAATCTCAGCTGGTGTCAGTAAGGACCCTGTTTCTTCCACACTTAAGATTGTTCATTTGAATATACAGAGTCTGCTACCTAAATGGACCCAATTTGTTGCCTGGTCTCAATATCATTCATTTGATATTATTGCCCTTTCTGAAACGTGGTTGCACAATAGTATCTTGGACTCAGAGATTCATCTTCCCAACTATAATTTGATTAGGCAAGATAGAGAAGGAAAAAGAGGAGGTGGAGTGTTAATGTACATTTTTTGTAAATTTGATTATATTGTTCTTGATCCTTCTATGAGAAACTCAGGATGCAATATGATTTCTACTGATCTGATTCTTGGACAAAGCAAACATTTGATTCTTAGTACTGTTTATTTTCCCCCTGGTAAAATATTTTATGGTCTTGAATTGTTTACCTCTTTTCATGAGGTTTTACCCCCCAATAGAAAATGGATTACTCTTGGTGACTTTAACTGCAGCTGGGACAAAAGTTTGAGGGGTGGAATCAGAGAGACTCTGGCTGATCTGGGTGTTATTAGGTCAATTATAAAACAGGTGAAGGGACCGTCCTTGATTGGATCAAGGTCACTCACGTTGACAGAATTTCCCATTGTGAGGTTATGTCTGATACCATGAGTGACCATAATCCCATTAAATGTGAATGGTCCATAAAATTGTTAAAAGGTCCCCCTAGATATGTTGAAATTTGGCTGAATTTACTTCCCAGAGAATTCAAGATTTGTTTAATGAAATTGATTGGTCTCCCCTAGTATTTTGTACCAATATTGATGCAATGTGGTATTTTTTTTGTATAGCCTACAATGCAATTATAAACACAGTTTCCCCCTTTAAGAAAATAAGAATTAGATAATCTAAACATGAATGGGTCACAAGGGACCTTACTCATTTAATGAGAAAACGTGACAAGTGTTGGAAATCTTATACCATATCTAGAACCCCTGCTCTTCTTCAAGAGTATAAGACACTTAGAAATAAGTGTAAATCTGAAATCAGGAAAGCTAGGGTCACATATTGTTTAAACGAACAAAGGAACTCCAGGGTTAATCCTAAAAAAAAATGAATTCCTTAAACAAAATTTTGGGACAAAAAAAAAACTGTTTCTGCTCCAACTATTCTTCAAAATGGACAAAGTATAATAGATCATTCTGAGGTATCCAACATCTTTAATAGTCACTTTGGGAACTTAGCTTCCTATAGAACCCCCATAAATTTGGATGGTGTGACTGATATTAGCGATAGTTATGACACCAACCCAAAGTTTTACTTTAAGTCTCTTACCCCTTCTTTAGTAAAAAAAATATTTCTTGAAAAATAATCCAAAACCCTTTCAGGGTCGGGATGGAGTTGACATTAGGATTATTAAATTGGGTATAGATTGTTTTGACTATCCTTTAGCACATATTTTTTTATTTTTCTTTACTTCATAATGTTTTCATTTTTCATTTTCACCCTAAATCTCCATCTCTGTCTCCTTCCCACACATTTGTAACCTTTCAGCCTCCTTACTAGGCCCTGTTAATTAGTCCCTACCTGGGAACTTCCCTAGCTCTTTCACTCTCATTATGCTTTATCTTTCCCATCATCACCTTTTTGTTTCACAGATTTTCTCTTAATCTTACCATTTATCACTTCTTCTCCCTGAGCCTCCCTTTCTTCTTTCCCTACATATATAGTGTATCTCTCTTTTTACCTCCCCTCTATACTAACTTTATTTCTTTCTCTTTTAGATATTTCCTGAAGAAGATCTAAGGTCAAAACGTAGATTTTTAACTCTATTTTCTATTTTCAGCGTGCATTTTATATAACCATTTTGCTTTGCTTTTAGACCACATGCTGACGCGGCATTTTGTTTTTGTTTTTTACAATTTGTATGCTACATTTGCTGCGACCCACTATGCCTAATCTGAAATCTCTTCTGAATTCTCTACAATGCTTCTTCATTTCATCTATGTCTGCATTCCCTTCTCATATTTCTAAGTCTTCTCTTGAATTATTTTCTGCCATTTGCTCTAAGACTAAACTCTGCAGTCATTTACAGTTTCTTTCCAAATGCTGCCACCTGGGTATTATTCCTAAAGGTTTCTGTTTGAAATTCCATCCTTGCTAATTTGGATCTGAGATACATGTTTCCTCCACTAATAAACTTTTGAAAACTTTCTCTAGGAAACTTATCACACACACCATTCTTTCCATTAAAACACAGCTGATCTCTGTGGACAAAACCATTCAAAGGCAAACGGATTTCTTGCAGCGAATGGCTCCATATAACCTTCCTTTTATTAAACACTGCATCCAAAACCTTAACTCCACTCTCTTTCAGTTCCTCAGGGACACCAAATCTGCAAAACTCCAGTCTCTCACCTAGCAGATCAACAACCAACATGAGCCCTCGAGTCAGACACAACCTAACAATTTGGTATTTTGTATTCCTCCAGACCTTCCCCTGACACAAGATGAGAAATCACTCCTTAGCAAAGGTCTCTCTTTTGTGCCCACACCCAGATATCTTGATGCACCCCAGGTTCAAGTTGATCTTCAGTGCTTCTATCGTAGAGTATGCCTTGCAGCTCATTTTTCTAATGTGACTCCTCTTCCCACAGATGATGACAGTATCACCAGTACAATCAATGATATCAATCCCCAGCATAGCGCATGGACACCCCCTCCAGGACGTTTTGCTGCTGTTGATTATTTTGTTAATCAATGCATGGAAAACACAACTAACTTCAATCTTCATTGCGGGCACAACCATTCCAACCTGACACCTGGTGAGCTTGCAGCCCTCAGATCTCTACAATGTAGGAATGACATTGTTATTAAACCAGCTGATAAGGGAGGTGCTGTTGTGGTCTGGCAAAAAGAGCTATACATCACTGAAGCCACACAGCAACTCTCTGACACCAGGTTTTATTCTTCTCTTCCATAGGACCCCACTGCTGACTATCAGACTGAGGTCACCACCACCATCACCTCTGCCATTGAAAACAAAGAGCTCCCTGCTTCCGCTAAGAGACTCATAGTTCAGCATCCCCAGACATCCAGGTTTTATCTCCTTCCCAAAATCCACAAAACAGGTAACCTGGGTCGTCCCATAGTGTCTGCCTGCTCCTGCCCCACATCCCACATCTCTGCATTTTTGGACAGCCTTATGAAACCCCTTGTTGAGTCCCTGCCCTCCTATGTTAAAGACACTAACCATGCTCTCCAGTTATTTGACAGATTCAGATTCAGTGACTCTCATCACCTCATCTTCACCATGGACATCAAATCACTTTACACAGTGATCCCCCATGATGATGGTCTGACAGCTTTGCAGCATTTCTTGAATAAGCGGGAAGTCCAACAGCCACCCACATACACACTAACTCATCTGGAAGAACTGGTTCTTACACTCAATGCTTTTTTTTTTTTTTAATAACAGTTTTTTTCAGCAGGTCAGTGGAGTTGCCATGGGTACCAAGATGAGTCCCAGCTTTGCTAATCTGTTTGTGGGTTGGGTGGAGGAACGTTTTTTCTCTCATTCACAGGGACTATGCTTGAACTCTACAAACGCTACATTGATGACTGTGTGGGGACCACCTCCTGCTCTAGGGAGACCCTCCAAGTCTTCCTTGACAAGTTTACCATGGCCCATCCTTCCCTTCAATACACTGTTGAAATATCCTCCTCTACACTGCCTTTTCTGGATATCCAGCTGTCAGTACAGAACACTGGTCTGAAGACATCAGTTTATTACAAACACACTGACTCTCACAGTTTCCTTCTCCACAGCTCCTTCCATCCTAAACATGTCAAAAATGACCTGCCTTATTCACAGTTTCTTAGACTTCGCAGGTTATGCAGTGAAGAGGAAGATTTTGCTGAGTAGACCCAAATAATGCATAGTTTTTTTATCAACAGGGGATACCCTAAAAGCACAGTAGACAGAGCACTCTCCTAGGTTAGCAACATGCCCCGTAACCTTGACCCCCGCAGGAAGGTTACTGTCACAGAACAACGGCGTATTCCACTAGTGCTTCCCTTCCATCAGAGTACACCTTCTCTTCACAGGATCATCACCAGTAACTTTCCCATTTTGGAAACTGACCCTAACATTGGTGCTTCCTTTACAGAACCACCCATTGCCTCATACCGCCAGCCACCTAACCTGTGCAATCTCCTGGTTAAAAGCAGCCTACCTACTCCTAACATTTCCTCCTTCCCAGGTACCAAACCTTGCAACAGGACTCGCTGCTACACCTGCAAATTTATTTCCAGTGTGACTGAAATTCAGGGGCCTACATGTGTTTTTCACATCACCAAGGAGTTCTCATGCACCTCCACTAATGTGGTGTATTGTATTATTTGCAGGAAGTGTACAGCTATTTACATTGGAGAAACTGGTAGGTCTTGCTGACTGTTTCAGGGAACATTACAGAGCAGTCAGGAATGGTGAAACTGCTAAACCCATTGTATCCCACTTTATCTTCAGGGACCACAGTGTCAATGACCTTTCTGTTTGTGTCCTTCAGCAGGGCGTCTGGGATCCTGACCAAAGAAAAAAACATGGAAGCCAAGCTGATCATCTGCCTTGGCTCCCAGCAGTCCTCTGGTTTAAATGATAGACTTATTTTCCACTAACATCTTTCAGCTATCCCTTTTTTTCCCTATAGTCTATTTGTTTTTGTACTCACTTAATTCATTTTTTCATGTTCACCCTAAGTCTCCATCTCTGTCTCCTTCCCACACATTTGTCACCTTTCAGCCTTCTTACTAGGCCCTGTTAATTAGTCCCCACCTGGGAACTTCCCTAGCTCTTTCACTCCCATTATGCTTTATCTTTCCCATCATCACCTTTTTGTTTCACAGATTCTCCTTAATCTTACCATTTATCACTTCTTCTCCCTGAGCCTCCCTTTCTTCTTTCTCCACATAAATATCTCTTATTTTACCTCCCCTCTACACTAACTTTGTTTTTTTCTCTTTTAGATATTTCCTGAAGAAGACCTAAGGTCGAAACGTAGATGTTTAACTCTATTTACTATTTTCAGCGTGCATTTTATATAACCATTTTGTTTCAGTTTTAAGAGTTCTTTTGGAACCCTTTCTTCTGTGAAAAGGACTAATATCAACCCCCTTATCTAGCTTCTATTGACTGGATTAGTTATCTCCCCCTGCTCTTCAACTGTGAATACCGAGCAGAAGTATTCATTCAACATCCCTGCTTTTTCACTGTCACTCTCTGCCCAACCACTTTCCTCTTTATTCAACCTCAGTATCCCTGCCTTAGTCTTTCTTTTCTCCTTAATGTACCTATCACATGTTTTATCCCCCTTCTTAACCGAGTTGGCTAACTTTTCCTCAGTTTGGGCCTTTGCTATTCTGACTGCCTTCCCTGCTTTCTTCTGCTTTAACTGGTATAGTTCTCTGTCCTGCTTCTTCTGTGTTTCCTTATACTTCCTGGATGCTATCTTTTCTCCCTACCCTTCCCCGCTACTTCTTTTGAGAACCATAGTGGTTTTATCTTTCATTTTGATTCGTTTATTTGCTTCACACAAAGGCTTGTTGCATCTGTGATGGCAGTTTTGATGTTTCCCCATTGTTGCTGCACCCCACTTTCTTGCCTGTTTGCTAGTGCTTTTCTTAGGCACTCTCCCATTTTGATAAAATCAGCCTTCCTGAAGTCCAGTACCTTCACTTTTGTATGGCTTGACTCTAAAGCTAAGTTTATTGTGAACCACACTGTTTGGTGGTCGCTTGTTCCCAGATGGCTACCCTCTTCAAGATTAGAGATCCTCTCTCTGTTCCCATTTGAGAGTACTAGGTCTAAGATTGCTCCCTCCCAAGTGGGTTCCAAAACTAGCTGTCTGAGGCATGCCCCCTGTAGGGCATTGAGAGTGACCCTGCTCTTGGATGTGGCTGCAGCAAAGGTGCTCCAGTTAACATCTGGCATATTCAAGTTCCCCATCAGCACTATCTCCCCTTTCTCTGCCATCCAAAGGATGTCTTCTATCATTTCCTTGTCTATTTCCTCCCCCTGAGATGCGGATTATGGTGCCATTTCCAGTCTCCAGGGTGACCCACAGTGCCTCCTTTCCTCCCTGTTTACCGTTTAGTCCTGTTGCTTTGATCCTTTCCCTTACATAAAGAGCTCCTCCACCTCCTCCTCTTCCACCTTCCCTGTCCCTCCTGTAGATTGCGTACCCTGGTATGTTAACATCCCAGTCTTGGTTCTCTGTGTACCATGTTTCTGTGACTGCCACAATATCCAGGCATCCCTCTTCCATCAAGGCCACATTTTCAGAAAGCTTTTTACCTAGACTACAGGCATTGGTACTCATTACCCTCTATGTTTTTATGGCTTTATTTCTTTTTGCCCCATCTCTGTTCTTACTGCTTTTGTCTTTTTTCTCCATTTACCCCTGCCCTTCTCCTTATTGACTGTTCTGTCATGGTGTTTACCTCACTAACTACCCTGATTTTTCTGGGGGGAGCTAGGATTTTCTTCTCCTTTTCAGTGCCCCCCCCCCGGCTAGTTTAAATGCTTGCCAATGAAGCATTTAAACCTATCACCTAGGATCCTGGTTCCCCTCCTGGATAGATGCAGACCATTGCACCAGTATAGGCCTGCATCCCTCCAGGTGGAGCACTAGTCCCCAGTGAAGCCAAATACCTGAGCTCTGCACCAGTTTTTCAACCAGTCATTGAATCATATGGTGCAGAGTACCCTAGCCTAATCCATGCCATAGACAGATAGCACTTCCAAGAAAGTTATCATGTGTGCTACTTGTCTAAGGCCCCTCCCCGACTGCACAAACTCCTGTTGCAGTGCTCTAATTCCATTCTCAGCCAGGTTATTTGTCCCTAGGTGGATAATGGCATCCAGCTCACTCCCCCTTGCAGCTGCCCCCACGATCCTGAGGATTAATTTCCTGTCCCTCCAAGCCATGGTGCTGGGCAGGCACCATACCTCCCTTTCCCCTCTGTCCCCCCTAACAATTGAGTCCCTCACTAGGAGTTGTTTCCTTCCCCTGTGGAGTCCTGTGACACCCTCCTGTGAGTCTCCATTGTGGAGGTTCCCAGCATCCTCCTTGGTCTCCACTGTGGGTGCCTCCATAGAGGAACCATGCTTCACCAGAGTGGTGAATGAATTGTGGAAAGGCACAACTGGAGGGATGCACCTCTGTTCCACCATCCTAACCCTCACTGAGCCCACCATGGTCCATCCTATTCCTGTTTCTTGGCAACCTCTGAGGTAGTGGCAGTAGCCTGGGTGGTCCCTGGGTGGGGGAGCAGGTTTCCTGAATCCTTGCCAGGTTAGCATGGAGATGAACAACCTCTTCCCTCAGACCAGAGAGGTGCCTGCAAATAGGGCAGCAATGCAACAGTCTCCAGAATGTCTCCCAGAAGACTGCTGCTCCACAACTAGTGCATTGCACTACTCCCCACATGTCTGTGTCCCTTCCTGTTACAAATGATTTTCTTGTTGTTTTTCTGTAATTGTTTTAGTGTGTTCAAGCTTTTGTGTGTCTCTACCCCCTATTCAGTGTGCTGTGCCTTTAAGGATATGAACAGGTGTATGTTGTTAGCAGTTTTGGGGAAGTGATGTCAGAACCTCTGTTATAACGGAAGTTATACATTTTGGGTGGGTGGGGTGAGGGACAGAGTAGGTGGGAGTAAACCTGTGCCCTCCAGAAACAATCAATTACAACTCCAACCCTCCACCCCAAGGAGTGCCTTCCTTTCTTCCTGGCACCTATTTCACATAGGTTAAGTAACAGGTCTAGTCACAAATGACTGCAAATATCTCCCAGCTACAGTTTCTCCCAGGCAAATAAAAGTTAAACTAAGAAAGGTCAACCCCAAAAATGGAGAATCAATGTTAGTTACTTACACAGGTCCAAAAAGTAATAATTCAATTCAGTGTAGTCGATTCAATAACCTCCTTGATTTAAGGAAGCTTTGGCTGCTCTCTCTCTCTCTCTCTCTCAGCAGCTGGACATTTTAAGTTATTTAAGAGCTCTGCTGGCATATTTCTAATCAGTGGGGGCTGGCTTTTCTTTTCCTTGCTGATTACTCAACAAGCACTCATGAGATACAGCACATCCACTGTACAGTACCTGCCCATCCATTGCCCCTCACCCTAGACAGTTATCCCAATCTCCAATGCTCTTGTTGTCAAAGGCTGCTATTTATGTGCTATTCCTTAATGGGAGAACTTTAACTCCGCTTGCCAGCAGTGCAGAAGGACAAAAGCACCTACCTCCAGCAAATAGGTGGGTCACAGTGCTTCTACCTGCTCTGAAGCTGGGCCTCCATAGTACTTTCAATTGCTGGCTGTACTGCAGAAATGTCATCTGCTGACCTCCTGAACTTGCACTGCAAGATGCACAAAGACAACTGCATTTGCACTGTGCTTAAATTTAAGGGGAAAGGGGAGGGTTTCAGAGCTAGTTACTATAGTGCTTGCTGCCTTGTGCTTGGGTCACACAGCAGCCATATGTGAGTCAGACTCTCAGTCTGATCAGCAGAGCGTCGAGATGCCTGATGTAGACTGCTACATTACCATCCTGTGTAGTTCTTTTTATTCATAGGCATTGGTCCATTAAGTGTACTGTTGTGTACTGTTGGTATAGTTAGTATCTTCAAGCTTGGTAGAAGGTGTACACCCCCCCCACCATGTAGAACTTGGCAATGTGTTAAATTCTATATCTTTAGCTGTTTCATTTGTATTATGCTTCATAGTCAAAATGTATGACTGTGCCACGGGCTGTTCTTGTACATATTTGCAATTTTTTTTCCTGTAAATTATAGTCATATCTCCCTTTTTTCAGACACAGGCTGGCCTTAAAACTTTCACCCCACTAACGGCAGTATGAGTATTAGCCCTTCATCAAAGGACCTGTCCATGTTGGTATAGTTATATGGACCACAGAATATGAAAGTAGGTACACTCATAGGGAGGAGGGGTGCAAAGTAACTTTTAAGAGCTGCATTGGATGAAACAATAAAGGCACCCTATCACAAGCACTTCCCCAAAGGTCTGGCCATCCCTCACCCCCATATGTCTAGGGGAGCCTGGGCATGAGGGTAGTGCTTGTAATGAGCAGCATTGGCTGCCAGGCTCTGGGCAAATGATCTCAGCAAAGGAAGACCCTTAAAGCAGCCCACCTCCGCCACTCCCCCACCCACCCATCAAGGATAAGGCTATTTTTGCTAGTACCACTGCATTACACTTTATAAACCACCTCATAAGAAGCAGTTGTGTATTACCATCACCTCTGGGAGGTGCAACTTTCATGCATTAGCTAGCCCACAGTATCTAAGATTCACCTATCCCTTGTCCCCTCTTTTTTTTTTTTTACTAAGCAGAAATGGGCCTTGAAACCTGATATGCAGGCCCCTGTTTCTCTTTCCCCTTATGACTCCGGTGATTAATATGACAAAAGGCTCCTATGACATATGGGAAACCAAGTCCTCCAGTTACTATCTATTCAGTGACAGTGGATTAAACTGCATTTCATGGGCTATACATGCCACCTGGACTTTTGCCATGAGAGCAAATAGGCAACCATGGGACATCAGAAGGTGTCCTGTAATTTCACTACTGCCTCAGACCAAAGTATCATTGTACGTAGTTTTAACAGTTTCTGTATTATGTGTTACTACCGATTGTATGTTTCTAACTGTACCTTTTATCAACTTAACTTGCTACAAGAGCCTGTGTTCCTTCAAACTGAGGGACTTCCACGCAAGGGCTAACCTTCCCCCACTGCAGTCTGGACACTCATTTTATTACCCCTATTGCACCAAAATGGGTCATTAAGGGTACTTGCTTGTGCTTCACCGAGGTTTACACTGAACTTATATGCCTGATGGTTGAAATACAATGGTGGACATAAGATCTGTTAGCTGGAATGTCAGGGGAATGAATTCCCCAGTGAAGCAGAAGCAAATTTTCTCCCATTTGCAGTGTTCTTAAACACAGGTGGCCTTACTGCAAGAAATTAGATTGCTTTCCTTGGATGCTCGGAAGTTGCAACAAAAGCGGTTGGGGGTGGAATTACATAGTTTTACCCTGATTAAAAAAAAGGGGGAGTGTCTATACTGTTTCATGAGTCCTTGCACTGGAAAGTCCTCAAGACAGAACAAGATTCAGATGGCAGATATGACTGATACAGGATTAGGTCCCATACTTTTAGGCAACCTGAATGCTCCCAATGAGGACTCCCTGTCTTTTTTTCATCAGCTTGTCATCAAACTGCTACACTTCAATGACGGGGTTGGGGGCTTCTGTACCAGTAGGAGGTGATTTTAATTTAGAACTAGATCACTGGATCATAGACAGAGCATGGCAGTACCACACTTGAAGGCACAGCAAGCAGTTAAATTTTGGTTGTCCGACCAGGCTCTCACTGATATATATGACAATTGCACCACCCCAGAACTAGAGATTATACCTGCTGTTCTGCAGTGCATACATTTTACAGTAGGTTAGACCTTTGGCTAGCATTATCTGACCTTCTCCCCACTGTTACAGCAGATCACAGCCAGCCTGCTATACTTTACGATCATGCCCCTCTACAGAGTGAAGTGCAGATGGGCACACCCAAGAGCAAATCTCTCTCCTGGTGAATGGCCCCATTACTTCTACATGATAAAAAATTCACAGCCTGGATTCAGAAGGAGGCTATGGCCTTCTTTCAGGCTAATGCTATGGCATACACCCTGGTCAGCACCCTCTGGGAGGCCTTCAAGGCCACTATGAGGGGCTTAATCATTGGCTACTCTGCTAGCAGATGCAGGGAAAGGGAACCCAGTTGTTATAACTGGAGAATAAACTTAGAATCAAGGAGGCAGATCATAAGGCCTTGTCTAATAGAATGGCAGCCTCAGTGCACCACAAGGATGTTCTCAAGCTCTTTATGGAGAGTGACAACCTGCTAACTCGGGAAGTTGAACTGGTGCTGTTTCAACTTAAACACAGCTACTGGGAGGGTGGCAAGAAATGCAGTAGGGTATTGGCCTGCCACTTGAAAAAGTCGCAAGCTGAACATTTTATTGCAGGACTTAAGGATGTAAATGTGTGCATACATTCCAAAGGGGCTGCAGTCAATGCAATGATGGTGGCCTTCTATAAAAAACTATACAGGTCAATCTCAGCACCATCAGGCCTATAAATTGAGTCCTTTCTGTGCTGCTACCACTCCCCAGACTTACAGCAGCTCAAGATTTGGATGCCCCCCTTTATGCTTTTGGAGATCTAAGCAGTGCTCAGGGTCTTAAAACAGGCAAGACTCCAGGAGATGGTGGCTTCCCTGCTGAATTTTAACAGTTCCTAACCCTCACAATATGTTCTATTCTGGAACACCTCTATTAAGAGACCATGTCCATGGAATCTTTTCCACCCTCCATGGCCACAACAACATTTATGGTGCTTCCCAAGAAAGGGAAAGACTCTACAGATCCAGCCAACTACAGACCCATCTCCCTGATCATTATGGATAGTAAAGTGTTTGCTAAGGCTTTGGCTGCTGGATTAGAAACTATGCTATCCTCCCTAATACATCCCTCACAAGTGGGTTTTGTCAAGGGCAGGCACAGTACAGATCACATCAATACTCTCGTCAACCTAAATCATATTGCAAAGGGTATTAAATCCCCTGTAGCAGCCATGGCAATCGAGTTTGGAAGACCTTTGACTCCATTGAACTGAGTTATCTTTATGGAGTTTTGGAATGTATGGGGTTTGGACCTCAATTTCTTGCTGGGGTATACACCTTGTATTCCAAACCTGTGGCCAGAGTGTTGACTAACTTGACATTATCTGAAACCTTTCCTTTGATGAAGGGTACTTATACGGAGTGCTCAATCTCCTTTTTGCTGTTTGTGATGGCCATTGAGCCCCCTGGCCCTGGCAATGTATACCAACCCACATAAAACAGATCTCCAGGTGGAGCAAGAAGTGTATGAGGTGCTCCTGTATGTGGATGACCTGCTAGTTTTTACAGACCAAGCCCCCTCCTCAGCAACCCATCTGCTACAACACCTTTCTGACTTTTCACATATCTCAGGACTTAAAATTAATAAGTCCAAAACAGAGCTGCTGCCTTTGAATAATCAATGCACACTATCTTTGTTCACTCTGAGATGGGCACCAGAGAGAATAAAATACCTAGGAATACCGGTATCCCCAAGACTCTCTAGGATGTGTGCCATGAACATAGCACTCCTGATAGAGGAACTCCATACTGAATGTGACAGTGGAAATCTCTAAAACTTACCATGGCCGGGAAGATAGAAGCCATCAAAATTGTCATGGTCCTCAAACTGACCCATGCCATTGCTCATTTGTGCTACATATTGATACCAAATGGTTCTGGCTCATCAACAAGATGATTGGGAACTTTCTCTGGGAGGAGGGATCACCCTGGATACAGTTGTGTAAAGCTGAGGTCATACTGGAGCAAGGGCAGATGGGGCCTTCCCTGGTTTCAAGCTTACTACTGGGCCTTCCATATCCAACAGATGCTCAAATGGTTATCCACCCTGAACCAGTCTTCCCCCCTTTGGGTGGCCATTGCATCAGCAGTTATGATGGAGAATTCTCCTGCCTCCTCCCTATTTACACCTTGCTTCAAATTTCTCCCCCTCAACCCACGATGGGAACATCGCTAGCTATATGAAAGAAAGTGCAGCAAAAACTCTGGCCCACCCTAAGGAGATCCCCTTATGGGATAACCTCACCATCTATATAGCAAATCATACTGTGCACTGGAACTCCTGTTGCAGTAACAGAATCTACAAAATCTCTGACCTGCTAATCCTGGACACCATGACTCTGGACTCATTTCAGGATCTTTCAACTATGTACCAGCTGACTAAGACAGATTTCTGGTGCTTTCTGCATATCAGAAGTGCAGTGGAGGCACATCTTAAGCAGCTGAAACCAATAGGTACAGCTGCCTCTCAGCATCCAATGCTGTAATGACTCAAGCAACCCAAAAGGAGAACTGGGCAGATTTACCAGCACATCAGGGACACTATCTCTGATCAATTACACATCACCCACAAGCGATGGGCAGCTAACCTGGGAAGATCCACCTCAGACATTGATTGGTCATGATGTTGTAGCCTAACCCACTAAGTCACCAGCAATCCAAAAGCCAGGTTGGCACAAAACAAAATACTGCATTGCTGGTACAGGTCTCCATCGGTGCTATATGCCACTCATCTTGCTCCTCAATCAGACTGCTGGTCTTATGGATCCCCAAGTGGAGACCTTTATCATATTCTTTGACAATGTCCACAAGTCTAACCCTATTGGAAGCAGGTCACACAATGCCTTAGTCAGGTGCTGACACAACATATCCCCATGTTTCCAGAATTTCTGATTCTTGGTTTGCCAGAACAAGCCTAACACCTGCCAGTCAACCGGTTACACTGGGTATTAGCAGTATCAATAGAAGCCAAACATCTGATACTACTGAAATGGAGCACTAAAGAAATACCTACTATGACTGAATTCCAAGCCTAGTACTCAAAGCAAAATATGAATGTCTGTCACATCTGAGTGATCGCACATTGGCAAAATACTGTTCAGTTTGGAATCCTTTCCTTCATTATGTAGGCATGTCATATTTAGGGCACATAACTCCTCAATCACCAATAAAACAGGACATTGGCTGAAATACCCATGTGACAACTACATCTCTTATCTCCCTGTCCTATAAGTGCCTCAGAGCTCAGGCTGATTCAAAGGCTGTCATGCTCAATAATACAGTTATCCTCTGCTCTTGCACTACTGCATGAGTCAGGCACTTGGAACACTGTGTAGCAAAGCCAGATAAGATCCTTTATAGAAGTTGATAGGAGGTACATAGTTTTATTTCTGTTATCAGATTCCATAGTCTCTTGTTCTTACCATAGAGGTAGTCTCAGGCGGTACATAGTTTTACAGTATTTCTGTTATCAGATTCCATAGTCTCTTGTTCTTACCATAGAGATAATCTCATTCCTTACATCTTGTCAGTTTAATCTTTTTAAGGAACACAGTTTGGTTTTGAATGTATTACTGTTTTAATTTTTCTCACAAATGGTTCATAATGCTTTTCAAATAGTTTTTTCTTCTTTTATCCTTCTGAGAATGTGATATATGTGGTCTTTTATAGTAACAGCATAAGGTGTGTTCATAGGTTGTTTATAGTGTATTTATGTTCTTGAAATTTCAGTAAAAAGATTAACTGCTAAATAACTCATGTACATACTCATTTTGGAGGATGATGTGAGCTGTGAAAAAGTGAAGAAGAAAATTGAGGAAATACAGGGAGGCATTATGAGAACTCTGAATTACTACAAAAATTAGACTATGAACTGACTGACTGCATGAATAAGGTTGAATTAGAGATAAATGAAAGAAAAAAGAATAAAATACGATGGGACAAGGATGATTATACCTCTAATTTCATACACAGCTACAAGAGGAGGGGGAAGGTCTCAAAGCAGGGGATGGCAATGAAAGTGTCAGCATTCTTATAAATGGAACTTCAGCAGGAAACCTACTAATAGAGCCCCAAGCACAATGAGGAGACAATCAAGCTCCCTCCATCAAGAGCATTGACCCAAGTGTGAACAGAAGTGTTTTAGAGGTATAGTCAAAAAGAAATCAGACTACAAAAAGATATGAAAATGCAAAATCAGGTAGGGTAAATGAGGCATAGGAAAAAAGATATCTTTCACAGCACCTGCCACATTTCATTTTTTCCCCCCTTCTCCTTTCAGTCCCTGGCCCTCCATACCACTGGCTCCTCCAGCCCCTTCACCCAACATCTCATGGGCTTGCCTTCCAACTCTAGCCTAAAACTTGTCCTTTCCCTACCCAGGGCTATGGGCTAGGGGGTGGTGGTACTATGCCCTGTGCCTGCCAGACCAGGTCACCAGCAGGAGGGGTGCCACGTCACTGGTGCAGGGCCTGAGGGGAGCCAGTGATCATCTATGCTGGGGTCTGACTCTTTTTTCTTCTTTCTTTGGGTCCCTCCCACATGAGTGCCAACAGCGAGTGGTACGCAACAGCGCTTGGTGTGTAGCACCAACCTGCATCCATCCCTCATGCTAGCTGCTCCAAGTTGTACCACCACCTGTGAGCCCCCAGCTGGCAGTGGATCAGTGGAGCCAGCATTCCTTCATCCCAGAGGAGGACAGCATCCTCCTGGATGTTCGATTCTCCTACTACTAGCAGTCACCTGGTGTCCCTTGCTTGTTCCTGAATGCGAGACATAGGCGTCGCGAGCAGTGACCCTACTGCTGCACCAATGGACCGGCCGCACGTGAAGCATTTCAGATCTGTCCAACCCTTTTCAGGAGCCTTTGAAAAAGAGTTGGTCAGACTTGAGATGTGTCAGGTGCTCTGGGGGTCCTTGTATGGATGTGGTAATGTTGATTTTACATGAATAAATGCAAATTTACTTATACGTTTTTAGTTTGTGTGGCAGCTTTTAATTATCAGTGTTGAGTGCCTAATTAATGTGAAAGGTCTGTTTCTGAATAGAGTAACATGAAATCATAGAAAGAAGTATATTTCAGAAGTGTCTTCACTGTCTTATAGTGTGATTTAGAGGCTGGAGGTAATACCACTATGCCCCATATCTGTCAGAGACTAGAGGGTTATACCACTGTACCCCTTATCTTTCAGAATCTGGAAGGTTATACCACTGTGCCCCTTATATGGTAAGTGTAGACTGCTGGCAGTAAGAAACTGGTGTGTGTCACAAACCCACTCAACGGGTCAGGCCCTCTACTCCCAAAGTGCCAACCTCCGAGCGCAGTCTTGTGAACAGTTTAACAGAACAAGGTAACTCTCTTGTCTGTTTTGTGAGTTTGGATCAACCTTTTGTCTCAGTTCTGGAGGGATTCAAGCTGTGAAACTCTTGCTAGTGTACCCAATACACCGGCTCAGATATCTCTGTCTTCATGGGGCCAGATATCCTTGCCTACGGGCACCTAACCAGGTATACAGAGATGAACCCTTAAAAACTTTAATGAAGACCTCAGATTTAAAATGCTTCTCTTTCCAGTTTGGTACCACCATTTAAGCTTATGCTTCATGCCTGCTATAACCATATATACTCTTCTTATAAGTAAAGGAAAAACAAAGGCTGACCAAGTAAGCTTTAAAATGAGTTTTTACTAAAAATATGTCAAACACAAAATACAGAACTGTTATATCACAAGACATACAAATCTTTTAAAAGAACAAGGTTTAAATAGTGCAAATTCCTACTTACAGTACTTAGATTTGACTCTGTCTCTAAATACCTGCTTAAAGTGCTTACAGATGTATCCTCTTCAGAGTCTAGATAAAAGTGTATCTGTGTAGTAAAACAGAATATTCCTTAAGCATACTGTATTGGCCAACCCCTTTTGTGTGAGGTCATCTAGCTCCTCCTCTGTCAGATTATATAAAAATATATATATCTTATACAAAAACAGGATGTTTTTCAAAGTATTATATTCTGCAATCTTCAGCATGACTTATGTCCTTCAAATGACGCATCTTTGATCTCATAATAAGCTTCCCCTTCCAGGACATGAAAGCATCTTTATGATTTCTCACTCCTGTGTAATAACCTGGGTATTCCTTCCAACATCATAAAATGGATATGATCTTCCATCTTAGCAACCACAGCTGCAATTAACTCAGACAAACAGGAGATCCTTGATTAAGGCCTTCCATGTAGCACATTGTCTCCAAAACCTGTGTGTGTGTGTTATCTCACATGCTGTATCAGCATTTTCTCATGGTTTTCATCTTTCAGCTAAAACCTGGGAAGGGGAGTGAGGTCACTCCTAAAGCACCAGATTTTCAGCAGAGACAGTCAGTAATACATTTTATATTAAAAAACAAATGATACAGCACTCAGAGCTGGCTGTCCACATCACAATTCCTCCCCACCTAGACTGAAGTTGGGGGTTCTATCCCCTACATGGGATGAACTTCCCAAATCAGTTCACTCCTCATGGACCCTAGACATCCCAACTGCATTCTGGTTTGTCACTCCAGCCCTATGTACGATTGTCAGATCATACTGGGTGATCTGTCCCTTGGCTGGACGTCTGACTCAGTACTGCCCTGATACCCACGTCTGAGGCATCAGTCTGAACTATAAAGGCCTTGCTATAGTCAGGACTTGTCAAAACAGTGGCACTGCACAGTGCCTCCTTTAGTCTGGTAAAGGCTTCTGGGCCCCAGGTAATTTTCTTTGGCATCTTTTTCAGGTCGGATAGGGGAGCAGCCAGGCCACTGTAATCGAGTACAAATTTTCTGTAGTACCCTGCTGTCCCTAGAAAGCTCCTGACCTGCTTCTGGGTTTCTGGTTTGGGCCATGCCTGGATCACCTCTATCTTTATTTGGTTAGGACGGAGCTGTTCCTGGCCTTCCACACGCCCAAGGTATGCCACTTCCCCCATGGCCACCTGGCATTTCTCATCTTTGACAGTGAGCCCAGCCCCCTGTATCCTGACCAGCACTTTTCTAAGGTGGGATTAGGTGTTTCTTCCAGCTGGTACTAAAGATGGCAATGTCATCCAGGTACACCACAGCGTACTCCTCAGCACCATTTAACACCTGGTTCACCAACCTTTGGAAAGTGGCCGGGGCATTCTTCATTCTGAACGGCATTATTTTAAACTCAAATAAGCCTATCGGAGTGATGAAGGCTGAACTCTCCCTTGCTCTGTCTGTCAATTCTACCTGCCAATACCCCTTTGTCAGGTCAATGGTCATAAGGTAGGTCGCCTCTCCCAACTTGTCCAGGAGTTCATTTTTACGGGGTATCAGATGGGCGTCGGACTTCATGACTGCATTCAGTCCATGATAGTCCACACAGAAATGAGTTGAGCCATCTGGGTTAGGTACAAGGACTACAGGTGAGGCCCAGGGGCTGTGGGATCTCTGGATTACCCCTAAATCCAGTGTCTCCTCCACTTCCCTCCTAATGTCCTTTTGGACAGCCTCTGACACCCAATATGCTGTCTGCCATATGGGCGTCTGTGTCCCTGTCTCCAAATCATGTGTCACTAAGAGGGTTAGTCCCAGCTTGGAGCTAAACAATGGGGCAAAGTCTGCTAAAACCTCCCTTACTTTCTGAATCTGGTTCGGGGCCAGCTGGGAAGACAATTGTACTGCCTCTACAGAGGACTCCTGCTTACTTTCCTCCAGAAAATCCAGAAGGGGGTCTCCTTTGTCTGTCCCCTCCCCATGACTACACACTGCAAACACCATGTCAGCCCTATTTGCATATGGCTTCATCAAGTTGACATGAGGGTCTGGAGGGAAAGGTATGCCTCTTTGCAGATGACACAAAGATCTGTAACAGAGTTGACACAAGGGGGGTTGTAGAAAGGACAAGAAGGGACTTGTCAAGGTTGAAGGAATGGTCAGACATATGGCAACTTAGATTCAATGCAAAGAAGTGCAAAGTAATGCACCTGGGAAACAAAAACCCAGGAGAAGAGTACACAATAGCAGGGGAGGTACTAACAATAACAAAAATGGAAAGGGGCTTGGGGATAGTCATATCAAATGACCTAAAGGTGGGTAAGCAATGTGAGAAGTCAGTAAGGAAAGCCAGGGGGATACTGGAATGTATAGGAAGGGGCATCACAAGTAGAAAAAGGGAAGTAGCTATCCCTCTATACAGACAGTTGGTGAGACCCCATCTGGAATACTTTGTGCAGTTGTGGAGACCCCATCTACGCAAGCACATAGACAGGATGGAAGCAGTCCAGAGTAAGGCAACTAAAATGGTGCAGTGTCTGCATCAGAAACCATATGAAGAGAGACTGAGAGAGCTTAATATCTATACCCTTGATGAAAGGAGGGACGGGGGGGACATGATAGAAACTTTCAACTACCTCAAGGGAATCAACAAAGTCCAGGAGGGTAGCATCTTTCAGAAAAAGAGATGTGTAAGAACAAGGGGGCACAATTTAAAGATAGAGGGGAGACGGCTCAGGGGCAATGTGAGGAAATGTTTTTTCATGGAGAGAGTGGTGGATGCATGGAACTGCCTTTCTTGGGAGGTTGTTGGTTCTAAAACAGTGGGAGAATTCAAACATGCATGG
This sequence comes from Neoceratodus forsteri, assembly GCA_016271365.2. Taxonomy (NCBI): domain Eukaryota; kingdom Metazoa; phylum Chordata; order Ceratodontiformes; family Ceratodontidae; genus Neoceratodus; species Neoceratodus forsteri. The sequence goes on from CM028133.1 coordinate 787,273,801, forward strand.
GACAGACTTAAGGCACTTGTAGTGGGGGGTTGCAGGAAGTAGGCTGTTGGTTAACTAGAATCTGCAGTTTATCCAATAGGAAGGGAAATGGGCAGACTGGGTGAGCCAAGTGGTCCTTATCTGCTGTCAAAGTCTACATTTCTATGTTTCTATGGTACATCCTTTATGTCTGTCTTCTGTCAGGTAACTCCACAATGTAGTTCACGTCATTTACCTTCCTAATCACTTTATACAGTCCTGCCCACTCAGCTTGCAGCTTGTCTTTCTGGACCGGAATAAGGAGCATGACTTCCTGGCCCACCATGTATGCGCGAGCTCTGGCTCTGTGGTCGTACCACACTTTTTGTTTCTGTTGGGCAGCTGCTAGATTGCTCTGGGCAGTCCCCATAAGCTCCTTCAGCCTTTCCCTAAACCTAAGGACATAATCCACAATGGGAGTTCCCTGGGTGGTGTGCTTGCCTTCCCAGTCCTCCCGGATCAAGTCTAGGGGCCCACGTACCCAGCATCCATATAAAAGTTCCAAGGGGGAAAATCCTGTTGATTCTTGGGGCACCTCCCTGTATGAAAACAGCAGGTAGGGAAGGTATTTCTCCCAGTCCCTCCCATGCTGTTGAGCAAACACCTGGAGCATTGCCTTTAGAGTACCATTGAATCGTTCCATGAGTCCATTGGCTTGTGGGTGATACGGTGTTGTGCATCTCTGCACCACTTCACACTTCTCCCATAAACATTTCATCAGGTCCGACATGAAGGAACCCCCTCGATCGGTGATAACCTCCTGCAGAAACCCAACACAGGAGAAAATCCCAAGTAAGGCATCTGCCACTTTGTCCTCAGTGAGGATAGGGCGACTGCCTCTGGGTACCAAGTGGCATAATCTACCACAGTCAGGTGAATCTCTTCCCTGAGGAGCTGGGGGTATTTAAAGTCCCCACAATATCCATTCCCACCCTCTGGAATGGCTCCTCCACTATGGGCAATGGAATCAGGGCGGCTTGGGTTTTCTTGCCCGCCTTTCCTATTTCTTGGCACTGGTGACAAGTCCTGCAATACTCCTTCACCTGCTGACCAGGCTGTACCTTTACTAACATCAGGGATGCCCCTGTGTCTTTTAACCCTTGCATCTACACATCATTTACCATGACTGGGTGCATGTGTTCCCTCATGTTCACTGGCATGCTTCAAGGGGCATGCAAACAATCTACTTCTTTTCTAGCACCCTGTTGCCTACTACTTGTCTTTTTGGGGCACTGTCTGGCAATATGCCCAGTTTCTTTACACAACCAACATTCAGTTCTTCTCTCAGAGAAATCTTGTCTCTGAAACCTGGGGCTAACTGGTTTTGGTGGAGGCAGTGAGGGTTTTAGCTGCCCTGAAAGCGTGCTTTTCCCTTTCTGCACTGCCACACCTGCCCCATTTGATCTCAGAGCAGGTCTGCTCTTGGCGTAGCGGTCCAAGAGTTCAGCAGCCTCTTGCACTGTTTTGGGATCTCAGTCCTCCAGCCAGGTTTTTAGCTCTGCTGGGCAAGCCCAATAAAACTGTTTTAATAAAATCACATTTTCAATTTTATTAACAGAGTTTGCCTCAATTTCTTCCCATCAACATTTCGTGGCTAGCTCTTCGTAGCTCATATCAGGGCTTCTCCTGAGTTTACGTAATTTAGCTCTGTATGATTCAGCAGTTAATTAAAACTTTTTTTAACAGGGCAGCTTTTAGTTTGCTGTAATCATTGCTGTCCTCATTGTCCATTTGACCCAATGCATCCCGAGCTTTCCCGGTAAGTAGCGGGGATAGCTGGAAACTCCAGGACTCTCTAGAAATTTTAGTGTGAATACAAACTTTTTCAAAAGAATTTTAAAAGGCATCCATGTCCTCCCCCTCTTTAAACTCAGCTATTAATTTGGAGTTCAATTTGTAACCCAGTCCTGCAGTCCTAGTTAAACCCAAGCCACTTACCTGCTCTGGTGTCACTGGTCAGAGTTGTATCTTCTCCAGTTCATGTTGCCTCTGGTGCTCTTCTCTCTTCTCCTCTGCAGCTCACTGGCACTCATGCTCCTCACAGTCTGCCTCCCTCTGTTGCCGCTCTGCATCTCGGTGTTCATGTTCTCTCTTCTCCTCTGCAGCTCGCTGGCACTCATGCTCCTCATGGTCTGCCTCCCTCTGTTCTTGCTCTGCCTCCAGTTTCATCTTGTGCAACTCAATTTGCAGTCTGAGTACCTCTGGATTCAGGATACTAGTGACCATCCCCTGCTGCTGTGGCCCTACACTGACAGTGGCCCTGCTGTCCTCCTCACTGAACCTGGACACAGCACTGGCCACTAGCCCTGACACACTTGAGGTCTGGTCCCTTTCAGTCATGGTCTGTGACTTGCTGCTCTGGGTATCTGCTACCATCAGGGCCTCTATGAGGTTCTGCTTTTTGGCTCTCACCTCGAATGGGACTCCTCTGTCCCTGCACAATTGCTTCAAGTAATCTACAGTGTGCCTGCTGTAGTTGGAAGCCATCTTCTTCCCTGACTATGGCTACTCTGACTTGCACTTTAGGAAAAAAAAATAAAACGGGTAGGAGCTTGACTGTACACCAAGAGATATATAGTTCTGTTTCCTTTTTAAAATAAAACTCTGTCTTTTTCTTTCTTTGCAAGAGAGCTTACGGCCTCAGCTGACACAGAACAATTCAAGCTTGTGATACCAAAATTATGCCACCTCTGTCAACCAATCTGTCACAAACCTGCTCAACAGGTCAGGCCCTCTACTCCCAAAGTGCCAACCTCTGAGCGCAGTCTTGTGAATAGTTTAACAGAACAAGGTAACCCTCTTGTCTGTTTTGTGAGTTCGGATCAACCTTTGGTCTCAGTTCTGGAGGGATTCAAACTGTGAACCTCTTGCTAGCATACCCAATGCACAGGCTCAGATATATCTGTCTTCAGAGGGGCATACATCCTTACCTATGGGCACCTAACCAGGTATACAGAGATGAACCCTTAAAAACTTTAATAAAGACCTCAGATTTAAAATGCTTCTCTTTCCAGTTTGGTACCACCATTCAAGCTTATGCTTCATGCCTGCTATAACCATATATACTCTTCTTACAAGTGAAGGAAAAACAAAGGCAGACCAAGTGAGCTCTAAAAAGAGTTTTTACTAAAAATAGATAAAAATATGTCAAACACAAAATACAGAACTGTTATATAACAAGATATACAAATCTTTTAAAAGAACAAGGTTTACACAATGCAAATTCTTACTTACAGTACTTAGATTTGACTCTGTCTCTAAATACCTGCTTAACGTGCTTACAGATGTATCCTCTTCAGAGTCTAGATAAAAGTGTCTCTGTGTAGTAAAACAGAATATTCCTTAAGCATACCGTATTGGCCAACCCCTTTTGTGTGAGGTCATCTAGCTCCTCCTCTGTCAGATTATGTGAAAAAATATAAATCTCATGCAAAAATAGGATGTTGTTTCAAAGTATTATGTTCTGCAATCTTCAGCATGACTCGTGTCCTTCAAATGACACTTCTTTGATCTCTTAATAAGCTTCCCCCTTCCAGGACAATAAAGCATCTTTATGATTTTGCACTCCTGTATAATAACCTGGGTTTTTCCTCCAACATCATAAAATGGATATGATCTTCCATCTTAGCAACTACAGCTGCAATTAACTCAGACAAACAGGATATCCTTGATTAAGGCCTTCCATGTAACACATTGTCTCTGAACCTGTGTGTGTGATCTCACATGCTGTATCAGCCTTTGTTTCATGGCTTTCATCTTTCAGCTGAAGCCTGGGGAGGGGGGGGAGTGAGGTCACTCCTAAAGCACCAGATTTTCAGCAGAGATAGCCAGTAATACATTTTCTATTAAAAAAAAAATGATACAGCACTCAGATCTGGCTGTTCACATCACAGTGTGCATGGGCTCAACTAGGAATCCTGCGCCCCCCCCCCCCGTCTAAGATCTGCTGAACTGAGAACACTGGTGTAGGCTTTGATCTCATCACATGTAAATTACTATGATGTGCTATACCATACATTTACTGTACCTAATGGAAAGCCTCATTGCCTGCAGCTGGTACAGAATGCAGTGGCACGGAGTCTGACTTCTGCTCAGAACTTATATTATGTCACTATCTCACTTTGCGTACAGCACTGACTATAAGAAATGCAGAAAATTGGCTACAAGATTCTTATTCCAATATATATGCCCTGAATGGTCTGATTCCACTGTACAGTATCTCTGCAAGTTCCTCATCTTCTGTGCATCTGGGAGAGCCACTCATTTCTCAGTCCAGCAGTTTAGTTTTTTAGGATCAGCCCATCCAAACTAAAATCAGCTGGTGACTGCTCTTTTGCTTTTGCCTGGCCAGTGGAACACTGTCCTTAAAACTCAGGCTGTATCCCACCATTTAGAATATAAAAAAATGTATATCATTATTTATTTAAAGAACTACTGGCTCACATATAGTATACAAGCACATCCTGAAGAGAATGGGTCTTCAGTAACAAGACTGCCTGTGCAGGTTCAAGCTTCATAGTAAATAAGTAAGCATTAATCACCGCCAGAGGAGGGCTCTGCTGGTGGATTAATGCTCGCTGGGGGGGGGTTGGTGCCTGAGGGCGCAGCCCGAGGGGTCCAACTGCCCAGAGGGCATTAATCCCTGGCAGAGCCCGATGCTGAAGGTGATTAATGCGCTTGTAACATAGGCTCGTCGCGGCGACGACGAGCCTATGTTACCGGGATCACCTCCGGCGGGCAGTATCGAGACTGTTTGTGTGCAATTCAGCTGAGTGTTGTATCCCTAACTCCAAATACAGGAAGGGCTGCTCACATATAGAATCGCAAAATTCAGGTTGCTACCTACCTGGTGATCCGGTCCCCGAGCGCCGTCATCCAGATTCTGAAATGTACATTTTTTAGTGCCATGCCGAACTGACTGAAAACACTGAGAAATCAGTACCGCCGCTACTGTTTGTGAAGCCATCATTGTTTCCCATGCTGGCTTGGTGTTTCATGTTTCAAATACTTCTGGTGGTGGTGTGCTGTGGTCTGCTGAGAACCCCCTCCCTGCTCAGAGTGACGTTAGCGCTGATAACGGTAAAATCCTTACCGACCCTATGGTTCTTGATTTGGCAGGGATCGTGGAGGCTTGCTGCTGCTGGCGCACAGAGGATGGAGGATCTCAAGTGCTAGAGACTGACTGCTGGATAGTCATGCCCCCTCCACCCCAGCAGCAATAGCACATCAGTTCTCACTGGCACACCATGCAGGTAATGGGGTAAATAACTTCAGGAGACACACTTAAAGGGCAGCTGCAAAGACCTCACTAATGCTACCCCGGGTAAAAATTACATGTACACACTAGCATACACTGTGTATGCCTGCCGACATCGGTGCTCGGAGGTAGGCTCTGCTGCTATGTGGCGTGGTCGGAGGGCCAGGGTCTGCAAGCGCGCCGTAACTTTCCGCAGTGTGTGGTGACTCGGTGGGCGGTGCCCTCTGGTGTCTCCATGGCCACAACTGGTACTGACGGCCAGGCGTTATGTGTGCCTTAATACCCGCTCGGTTTCAGTCAGCTGTGGCCATTCGGCCAATCCTCGTGCTCCTTTGCAGTGCCAGACAGTGAGACATGTTACAAGTCTAGATGGAGCCCTAGCAAAAACCACAGCTTCAGTAGAGATCTAGCAGGCAGGCATTTAATGCTGTGCCTGTGCACACCCCAGTAATGGCACTGGAGGACAGTGGTGACACCTCATTTTGATGACACGGGATTGCCCCTTCTAATACAATGCCCTGTGTAGACAGATTGTGCATGCTCTTCAGCTAGGTGCCTTAGCCTACCAGTGATGCTTCCCCAGTACATCTCCTATTCCCAGTTGTATCTGCAAAGACTAAGCCTAAATGCCATGCTGATGCTTATAATTACCTGCATCATGGAGAAAATCTACAGCAGGTTTTCAGTCGGAATTTAATCACACTGATATTACATAAAATAAGAAACTTGGTTTTATTTTTTCATTTTTTTGGGGGGGTTGTCCCTGTTTAATGTATTACATTTTTTATGTTTGCTTGCACGCATGTGCAAGAAACATAGTGCCTTCATTGGAGATTTTGGAGGTGTGTCACCTCCTCCTCCAATTCAGTCAGTGGGCTGGCAGGCGCGGCCCCTGTAAGCCAATGCATTTTGGAGCTGTCTATGATACGCTCCAAAATGCGGTGGCACTACAGTTGAAGAGCTACGGCTTGAGTGAGTACCGATAAGATGTCGGCTGCTCACGCAGCTCCACGCCCTGAACAGGCGATGCGGCGCCCCGTGCTGTATCGCCGGCGGGTGCGCAATCCCGTCGGCTGAGCTGCGTCCCCACCCCCAGTTGTAGGTGCCATGCTGGAGCCCACCCCAGCGTGGCAAACACTGTAATCCTTTGGCCGGTAGGGGTGCCTAATTCCCAGTCATCTGAGCATCCCAAAGTCGTTGTGCCATGTGGGGCCCACCCCAGCGTGGCAAAGCAGTCTTGCCAATAATTTTTTTTTTGTCGTGAAGGTGCCCAATCCCCGTTGGCTGAATCCCCCAAGTCTTTGTGCCATGCTGAGGCCCACCCCAGTGTGCAACGTCCCAACCTCTTTTTTTGTTTCAAACCTGTAAAATAAAAACTGTCCGTAGCGTCTCCCAACCTCCCTCCCACAACCCGCCCACCCACTGCGCACCCCAGCCTCCCACACCCCCATACTTACCTCCAGACTCTGCGTGGCGATCTTGGTGGACCCGGGAACCGTCTGCACTCTTCAAAGCCGACCGTGAACTGAGAAATGCCGGTAAGCTGTATAATGGGTTACATAGGGGGTTTCAACTTTATTGCATATCTCGGGCATTTTTGGGAATTTTTGCACCAAATTTTCAACATGGGGTTTTTGGGATCCCTTCTCATGAATTATGTCACTGTCATGGTGTTATTCGGGTCCGAAGGGTGATTTCGCGCAGTGACTGTGCAGTGACTGCAAAATCACCCTTTGGGCCTGAATACTGCAATGACAGTGACAGCATTCATGAGAAGGGGTCCCAAAAACCCCATGTTGAAAATTTGGTGCCAAAATTCAAAAAAATGACTGTTTTACGAGCGTGCGTTGCACAGTTCCTACGCAGGCTCGTAAGTTCGCGAAATTTCAATATTTTCACTCCAGATTTTCAACATTGCCATTTTACCACACCTTCTTATGAGTAGTACAGCTGTCATTTTTCACATCTCACCCAAAATGTGTTTCCACCCATGTAGCGCAGAATGGCGCAGTCGGTGTGCGAAATCAATGTATGGGACAAATTAAGAAAATCACAGTGACACTGTTCATGAGCAGAGGTCTTAAAATGGCTATGTTGAATTTGATGAACAAATTCCTAAAATGTCTGTTTCTGAGAGGTGCATTAGCAGTTCCTCGCTACACTCGTAGGTCGTAATTTTCAATATTTTCACTCCAGATTTCCAACATTGCCATTTTATCACACCTTCTTATGAGCAGTACAGGTGTCATTTTTCACATGTCACCCAAAGCCTGTTTCTGCCATGTAGCACACAATGGCGCCAGTTGATTATGTAGAGATCAATGTCTGGGACAAATTGAAAATCACAGTGACACTGTTCATGAGTTCAGGTGTTAAAATGGCTATGTTGAAAATTTGGTGAAAAAATTCTAAAATGACTGTTTTACAAGCGTGCATTGCACAGCTCTATGCCTTCGTAAGTTCACGAATTTTCAATATTTTCTCCAGATTTCCAACATTGCCATTTTACCACACCTTCTTATGAGTAGTATAGCTGTATTTTCAATCTCACCCAAACGATGTTTCCCGCTCATGATAGCTAACAATGCTGAAGTCGGTGTCCCAAGGAATCAATGTCACAGGACAAATTAAGAAAGTCACAGTGACACTGTTCATGAGCAAAGGTCTTAAATGGGTATGTTGAAAATTTGGTGAAAAAATTCCTAAAATGACTGTTTCTGAGGGTGCATTAGCAGTTCCTACGCACACTTCGTAAGTTAACAATTTTCAATATTCACTCCAGATTTTCAACATTGCCATTTACCACACCTCCTTATGAGCAGTATAGCTGTCATTTTTCACATCTTGCCCAAAATGTGTTTCCGCCCATGTAGTGCACAATGGCGCAGTCGATGTGCAAAATCAATGTATGGGACACATTAAGAAAATCACAGTGACACTGTTCATGAGCAGAGGTCTTAAAATGGCTATGTTGAAAATTTGGTGAAAAAATTCCTAAAATGACTGTTTTACGAGCCTGCGTTGCGCAATTCCTATGCATGCTCGTAAGTTTGCAAATTTAATATTTTCACTCCAGATTTTCAACATTGCCATTTTATTCACTTCCTTATGAACAGTACAGCTGCCATTTTCATATGTCCTTAAAATGTGTTTCGCACATGGCGCACAATAATTGCTATTGGTGTGCGAAAGCAATGTTTAGGACAGATTAAGAAAATCACAGTTACACTGTTCATGAGCAGAGGTCTTAAAATGGCTATGTTGAAAATTTGGTGACAAAAGTCCATAAAATGACTGTATTACGAGTGAGCAATCGCGGTTTCCATGCACCCTCGTAAGTTCATGACTTTTGTAATATTTTCAGTCCAGATTTTCACCAGTGGCATTTTTCACACTTCATATGAACAGTACAGCTGTCATTTTTCACAACATGGCTGAGTGTGTTTTCACACTTTCAGCGCTGAGATGCATGAGTCGCTGTGGGAAATCATTGTTCGGCACAGATAAAGAAAATCACAGTGACACTGTTCATGATCGGAGGCACCAAAATGCCTAAGTTGACAATCTGCTGTAAAATATCCCCAACCTAATTATATTACGGAGTGCGTTGCACAGTTTCTATGTCACAGCTCATGACTACCATTTTTTTAAATATTTTTACTGCAGATTTGCAACATTGCCATTTTTACACCTCCCCATGAACAGTACAGCTGTCATTTTACATCCTGTTCGGCATGTTTTTGCACCTGTGGTGCTAAATGCCTACTCACTCTCGCATAAGCAGCTTTCGGCTAACAAACTGATATTCCCCCTGTTCATGAGGTGGGGTCAAAAAAAACATGTTGAAAATTTGGAGTGAAAATACCAACGAATGCCTGAGGTATTAGGGTTTCCAACCATAGCGCCCAACCCTGTAGAGAATGACAGGCATCAGGGGTGTGACTTGGGATTCTTGCCTGTAATGCTCATACCATTCCACACCCTGCAGCCAGTGAGAGGCATCGAGGTATGCCTTGGACTCTTCAGCCCCAAAGTTCACCCATTCTCCTATATCGCACCCATCTACTGCATTTCCTAATGAAATGGGAGTAGCATAAAGACCAAAGACCCCAAAGGAACACCGTGAGACTTGTCAGTGTCTGCAGGGTGGGGTGTGGTGAAATAAGCGAGGCCGTTATGCCCGATGACCCAAATGCACACCCCAATGCCTGTCACTCTCTGCAGGGTGGTGGTGGGGTTGGCTTCAGTTCAGTACTTCACTGCCATTCCTATTACGCAGCTCTGTAACTTCTACATTACCACTGCCAATGCCAGCAAGCAAACATTCGGCATTGACAAATGCTTGTTTTATTCTAAACTGTATTCAGTTGTGTGAGGTGCCATGTGTGGTGTTTTCCAGAATGCATCAGTTAAATAAAAGCTTGATTTATTGGGTGACTGATAGATGAGAATGTTGCAAACATTAAGTGTAGCCTTTTATAGTTAAGACTACTTAGGGGAGTATATTCAAATGGTTAGCACAGCACTAACCGGCGTTATGTCATGCTAACAATATTCTGTATAGCTGAAAGTCAGTTTGCACTCCTAGTGGAATACTGGAAGGCACAGTTATCATGACATTATGCTGTTAATGCAGGAGCACTGATGAATAGCAGGTGTATATGTAAATGCATGTTTCTGCCTTATATACAGTACATCCTGGCATATTACATAGATACATAGATTCTTAGAAAGTGATGGCAGAAGGGGGCCATAAGATCCATCTAGTCTGCCCATGTCCCTACCCCCCCTCCCTTAACTGCTACTCAGTGTTATGATGCCTTTGTAATTATCCAAAACATCCTTAAAAGCCCCAATTGTTTTCAACTCCACCACTCCCTGGGGAAGGCTATTCCATGTGTAGACCACCCTCTCCATGAAAAAGAACTAATGTGTGTTGCTTCTGAACATGCCCCCTCACAGTTTTATATCATGACCTCTTGTTCTTGAATAACTCTTTTCCTGAAACAGGTCTTGAACCTGTACCATATTTATTCCCTTCATGTACCTGAAGGTTTCAATCATGTCTCCTCTCTCTCTCCTTTGTTCCAAGGAATACATGTTGAGATCCTTCAACCATTCCTCATATGGTTTCAGATAAGTCCCTGTACCATCTTTGTAGCTTTCCTTTGCACTATCTCCAATATATCCATGTCCTTTCCAAGATGTGGATGCCAAAACTGCACACAGTGTAACCCCCCTACAAATGGGGGTTCCCAAAAGTCTTCCTTGGGTGTGTCTAAATGCCCACTGCCAGGTTGGTGTCCTGTGTCCTAGCAGGTTTAAAAGTGTTTGCACATGAGCACCCAGTTAGCCTCTGTGCCTGTCTCTTTAAGAGCTGCTTGCCTCATAGTTTATAATTAATCTGAGTGGGGGCCGAGTGTTCCTGGGCTCAAGTCCCGCCTGGGCTGCAGTACAGCCGCTTCATTCTGCCATCACCAATTGCACAGAGGGAGCCCTACTAGACTCTGTGGTTGTTTGCTGATTATCTATTTTAATAATAATGATAATGTAGTTTGTCTAACCTGCCTTCCTTTGCAGCATGGACATTTCTGTTATGTACCACCGTCTTGGTTCCGGACTGCCAATCTGCACCAATCAGTACCTTTGGGGGCTCTAAAATGTAGTCTGCCCCCCAGGGGTCTTGTGGGAGTAAATTTCTATAAGAATTGTAGTTTTCACCCTTTGGCACTTAAATGGACCTGGAGGGGGAGCTCAAGCTGTGACAGACAGATGGATCAATGAACCAAATCTTTTGGATCACTAGGAAGCCCCGGTGCTGCCTACAGCAGAAGTCAGTTGTGGAATAAGAGTAGAGAGAGTGAGGAGCTCGAGCAATTTGAGCAGCTGCTCCTGTGTAGTGTGCAGGGAGAACTGGCAAGAAGGCTGTATCTGACCTGCTTGCTACTATTGTCCTAAAGTGGAGAGACTTAATCCTACCATCAGACTTCATCCGAACTTGTGACCTTTCTAACGTGTGACTAATTTCACCTGAAGAGGACCGAAGACTTGCTTTTGTGTGATCGGCCTATCAGGACTTTCACCACAATTGCAGAGAATACAGTTTGCACAGGGACACTGTGAATTGCAACTGGACTGTCATCCGAACTGTGGTATTTGTCTGCCTTTACTATAAGTGTGCTGAATGTGTACAGTGGGTCGCGATTTGGTTCCCCACTTTGCTGAATGTGTCATGATTGCTAGAAGCTGTTTCCATCAACCTTACCGGACTACATCCATATTGTTCTCCCAGTCTGGGCCCTGCCATCCTAGCCCAGATACCCACTCGAGCTGCAGAGGAAGATCCGACAAGAGACCCTCCTGGAGATTCAGCTCCCTGATCAACAACACTGAACACAATCGAGCGCCACTTCGCATCGTGTGGGCTCTGCTTCTCCTGGCCATCCAGCTCTTCACCTTGAGATCTCCATTTCATCCATCCCGTATACAAATTTGGGTAACATGAGTAAAATTAGGGTAGCTCCCTGCAACCCAACTAACAAGCACAGTGAGTCATCTGATCTCATTGTTAAGCTCTTGTGGACTGAGCCATCCGGCTCCAGATTACAAATTGTAGGTTACAGTGCATGCATGTTTCTTTCCATCACAGAGCCCCAACCAGCTGCAATGCCAGCTTACCCCAGGCAACGCTTCAGGCTAGCCTGTAGTTCCAACTGGGTACCCAGAGTGTGTGTGACTGTGTTCCAGGGACCTTTGAGTGCATGCCTTATAGCCTGAATCAATCAGATCTAAAATCAACCACCAGTGTATTATGCAAGCAATATGTTAAAAGTTGGAAAATGTCAATAAAATATTACATGATTAAAATAAAATCAACCACCAGATTACTGCCCCTCCCTTGTTCACATCCCCCAATAAATCAGATATGGATCTTTTTGCAGTTAAACTGGGTGTGGAGTACCTCTGTATAAAAAGTACTGCATGAAAGTTGCTTAATTGTTACAGGTCTTGTTTTCCAGGGGGTCTTCCAAGGCATTCCAGCTGATTACAGCCCTGGTGGTAAGTGGTTACAAGGAGGGATTCACTGTGTGTTGCAAAAGTGTGTTGGTGTGGGGTAACTGCAGGCTTACCCAAGCCACAAGGGGTAAATGGGGGGGTATCAGTGTTCCAGAGGGCAGTGCCCAGCGCAGTCACTTTGCCAACAACCCTGTCCTCTGGGTGGAGGCACCCATTTTGAGAGTCCAGGCCCCTCAACCTGCAGGCTACTGTGCAGGCAGGGGTAGTAACCCTCGGAGTAGTGCCAGTTAGGTTTTACAACAGTATTCAAGGTGTGGTCTTACCAGGGATCTGTTGAGTTGCACCACGACTTCCCTTTTTCTACTGGTGATTCCCCTTCCTGTGCATCCCAGCATACCATTTGCCTTTAATGCTGCCTTCTCGCACTGCCTGGTCATTTTGAGGTCATCCTTTATAATCACCCCCTGATCCCTTTCTTGCTTTGTGGCCTCTAGTTTCACCCCACCCCATGTGGTATTCTTTTTTAGTATTGCCCTTCCCTGTGTTCATGACCTTATACTTCTTTGCATTGAATTGTAGCTGACATATTTTTGACTATAATTCCAACTTCCTGAGATCCGCTCTCACCCTATCTGCCCCACCTGGGATGTTGACCCTATTGCATAGCTTCATGTCATCAGCAAACAAGCTCACCCTGCCCTCTGAGCCTTTAGATATGTCTCTACTGAAGATATTAAAGAGGATGGGTCCCAGTACTGACCCTTGTGGCATGCCAGTAGTCACCTCTCTTTCTTCCTATAAGGTGCCATTTACCAGTACCCTCTGGGTCCTTCCACTCAGCCAGCTCCCTACCCACTCCAATACTTTCTGGCCTGCTCTCATGTTGGTGAGCTTGTTTAGCAGCTTTCTGTGCAGAATGGAGCTGAAGCCTTTGCTGAAGTCCAGGTGTACCATGTCCACAGCACCTCCTTGATCCACAGTTTTGGTTATCCAATTGAAGAAATCTATTAGATTTGTCTGGCATGATCTTCCTGTGGTAAAACCGTGCTGTTTTGGATCCAAGTTACCACTCTCCTCTAAGGAGGTTAGAATTCTTTCCTATCCCATCTGATCCCCAAAAAACATCCCTGACATCTAGTTGAGCCAGCTCCCCCACTGTATCCCTGGTATGAACATCTCTAGTGTCCAGTGGAACACTGACCTTTCACTTGATCCTCCAGTTCACTGATCCCTGGTGCCCAGTGGTACCCTGTCCCATTCCCTGTGGCTGTAGTGCTACACATAATGTCCTTTTGTATCCCTCCATAATCAGAGTTCCCTCCCTCCTGCTTCCAGTCTCAGTCAAGCCATATAAGTGCTGTGGCCCCAGTCCTTTAGGATCCCACCACCTCCAGTTTGGGATAGTAGCCTGCAATAACCTTCCATTCACCACCATTTGCATCCAGAAGTACAGCAGCAATATGCAGTAAGATATATTTTTACAGTATCTGCAGGATGGCTATAACTAGAAACACAGAAGCTTAGAAATTGATGTGGTTTACGGCACAGCTCCCTCCACCTCCCTGGCCAGACTGGACACCATCTGTAATGCCTTCTGTTGTTTTGCTACTAACTCCCCCTCTAGCACCCACCATTGTTCTCTCTACTCCACCTTATCCAGTCTTCCTCTGCTTTCATGTTACCAGAACCACTGTGCCTCATTCATTTCCAAATACTGGTTTGGTCCCCTTTCCTCTTACCTCTTCTCCATTACCTCTGCTCCAGTGATCCTCACATTTTTGCCACTCCTCATCCCTGCTCCTCTGCGGGGTGGTCAGCCTTTTCCTGTCCTCTCCCTTCACTCTGGAACCCACTTCCATCCTCCCTGTGTTTCATTACTTCCCCTGTTTCCCTCGGATACTAACTGATACTCCATACCTCCACCACTTGCTCCTGTTTTTCCCCTACCTGACTAACTCCTTTTATGTGCTTCCTACCCCCATGTAGGTGTGGCTGAATTGCCTGATTTTTTTTATGCTTGCTTTTACTGTACTTACTCCTGTTTTAATCATGTACACTATTCCACTTTACTGTGACTTTTGTCACTCCTGTGCAATTACATTTAACTGTGTACTTTGTTCATGATACGTATTTGCCTTCCCTGTTCCCTTCCCCAGGACACACCTGGAACTGAGCCTTGGCTCACTGTGCCTTTCCCAGTCACCAATTTTCAAATGAAATAAATATATAGAAATTGACTGACAGCAGAAACAGGCCTTCTGGCCTATCCAGTCTGCTTGGCTCTACCTGTGGTATGATGTGAGTGCCCTAGTGGCCACTCACTCCCCCTCTCCCCATATCATCCTCCCCTGCTGTCCTTTCCAGCCCCATACATCTGCTCTACTCTCACTTGAATACTTCTATTGATCTGACACAGGCTACCTCCTCCAACAGTCTGCTCCACTTATCCACCACATTCCCTGTAATGAAACACTTTCTGACATCCTTCCTGAACCTCCCTTCCACTAGCGTCTTTGAGTTCCTCTGCTTCTTTGTGCTCCCGTTGCCACTTACTGGACTAGAGTCATGAAGGTGAATGTAGCACATGGTAAATAAAGAGAGCACTACTGTTTCTGTAGTACCACAAAATTGAGAAGCAACAGCAGCACTGCTAATAGGCATGGTAGTTGTGTTCATGATACACATGCTGCAGTTTATTTATTTATTTGAATTTTGATGACCGGGTAGGCCCACTGAGATACACATCCCTTTTTCAGGGGTGACATGGGGAAATACATTTCTAGGAAGTTAGGAACATTAGCGAAACAGGATGAGCATTACAGAGAATGCAATCTACAGGCTAGTTTCTACTAACAGACAATTTATCAGTGCCAAGGTCAATAAATTACAGACATGACAAGGTAGGGATTACAAAATAATTATCAAATCAACCGTATAAACATACAGAATAGCATGAACCCAGTATTACAACTTGTAGAAATAGTACTTACAGTGAGATATTTGACCTGAAAGGTAGAAAATAAATAAAGGTAACATAGGGGAAGCAGAGTAGAGGGAAAAGGAAATACAGATTAGGTAAAGGGGGGGGGGGCGAGAGTGTGAAGGAGGACTTAGTAGCAGGAACAGATGGGTGGGGGAAAGAAGAGTTCCTTAAACCATTTTTTGAATTGAGGAAGGGACATGTAGGAAAGTAGTTTGTGCGGGAGGCTGTTCCATTTTTGGGGTGTTATGTAGGTGAAGGATTTCTTCCTTACGGCTAGCTGTGTCTTGAGAAGACTTAACCAAGGGAGGTGAAAGGAGCATAGGGACATAGGGATGGGTTTTAAAGTGAGCAAGTTTGTGAGGATAGGTGGGGAGGGAAGGTGGGTAAGTTTGAATGTAGTACAGAGTAGGGGGAAATCAAGCTTTGCCTCGAAGGACAGCCATCC
This sequence comes from Neoceratodus forsteri, assembly GCA_016271365.2. Taxonomy (NCBI): domain Eukaryota; kingdom Metazoa; phylum Chordata; order Ceratodontiformes; family Ceratodontidae; genus Neoceratodus; species Neoceratodus forsteri. The sequence continues at coordinate 787,289,521 of CM028133.1, forward strand.
CAGAGCTTTGAGGACATTGCAGTGGTGCGTTTGAGCAGGTGCTATTGCAAAGAATTCTGTGATAGGTTTGCTTTCATTTGGTCAGGATAGATGACTTAGCTGACTGAAGTAGAGGGACTCCATAAAAAAGATCAGGGAGCAGAGTTGCTGAGGCAAGTGTTCTCTGGGATTGGGGGTCAGGTAAGGGGCAATTCAGTAAAGTAGGCAAAGTTTTTGGTGTGTAGACTTAATAATTTTAAGAGAGTGAACTTCGAGGGATAGATTTTCGTCCAGGGTTTTCCCTAAATATTCAAAGAATTCCACAACTTTGAGAGCCGTGCCTCTGGAGGTATTGATTTTGAAGAGTTGTTGGGTGGATAAGTTAAAGGAAGTGTGGTGGAACAGTATTGTTTTAGTTTTCTTGGTATTGACGACCAGTAGATTTTCCTTAAGCCAGGTTTCAAATAGCCAAAAACCTTTTTCAAGGCCTGACTTGATGGCAGAGATTCTTCTATCAGATCTATATAGAATAGTCTCATCTGCATAGAGTTGTACGGATGCACCTCCACAACTGCGGGGTAGCTCATTAATGAAAATGGAAAATAACAGAGGACCCAGAATAGACCCCTGGGGGACCCCACCCATAATGTGTGCAAGGGATGAGGTAACTCCAGCCCATTTGATGTACTGTATTTGGTTAGACAGGTAATTAGGAAACCATGATAGGGTATGAGAGTCGAGACCGAGTTGGTTTAATTTTGCCAAGAGGAGTCGGTGGTTAACAAGATCAAACACTTCTGTGAGATCAACAAAGACAGCCCCAGTGATGCACCTTTGATCCATGGCTTGAAAGATATCCAAGGTGACTCAAAGGAGAGCAGAATCTGTCCCATGCAGTTTCCAGAAACTGTGTTGTGAGATGGCAATGGCATTTGTCAGTTCAAGGAAGGAGTATAGCTGATTGTAGAGTATTCTTTCTTGAATTTTTGCTAGGGGACATAGTATGGAGATGGGTCTATAATTTTCTGTAAGATTAGATGGGCCACTTTTGCATACAGGGACCACATTTGCAGTTTTGCATTTATTCAGAATGGTGTGTGAGAGGAAGGACCTATTGATTAATTGCACTACTGGATGAGCGATAGCGAAAGCACCAATCTTTAGGAATTTGGGAGGAAGGGAGTCAAATCCCAGTGAGCTATTGGGGTCAAGTTTGTTTAGGAGCTTGAGAATCTCTGTGTGTGAGATGAGTTTCAGATGGAAGGGAGTGGGAGGGGTGTCAGGACTGATGTCGATGGGGAGGGGTGGTGCATTTGATAAGCCTTATTTATACCTGTCTAGGTCAGTGAAAAAGTGATTTATACCAGATGCAATTTCCAAGGGGGTGTACAGAACTGTACCATTGTTGATCATGGTCTGGGGGATGGTACATTCCTTACACTTAATGAGGGCATTGACTTGTGCCTAGAAGTTTTTAAGGTTTAAGAGATGGTTGATTTGTAAAGACTTGGAAGTAGTCAAGCTTGGAATTTGTGATTTTTGCTTTACAAGTGTTCCGCAATTAATGGTAGGTCTGCCGGTCAGAGCTGAGGCCAGATTTTTAAAAGATTTTCCAGGCCCTATCGCGAAAGTGCATTAAATGTCACAGATCCTGGGAGAGCCAGGGGGAGTGAATGCCCTAGGCCCTTCTTAATTTGAATGGGGCATGTGAGTCAAGAATGGCGGAGAAGGTGTTAACAAAGAAATCCCCGGCTAGGTTAATATCTGGGAGGGAATTAATAGGATCACAATTGACAGAGTTCAGACTTCTCAGGAATGCAACCATGTTGAAGTTAGTAAGGCCTCAAGATGTAATAGTTCTGGGGGGGGGTAGGAGGTTGTTCTTCCAAACACAGTAGATGGGGGAGTTGTCACTTATAGCAACAGGGGAAATTCCTGCTGATTTGATGTGGTGTTTGCTATTTGTTAGCATCCAGTCATTTAGGCTCATGTTGAGTCATGTAGGTTGGTCGAGAATTTGTTCTAGATTGACCTCCGAGAGTGCTGCTAGGTACTGGGTTTTGCTTGATCCTAGCCAATTGAGACTGAAGTCACCACAGAGGATAATGTCCCGTTGAGGTAGAGTATCTAAATTCGAGAAGAGGTCAGGGTAGGAGAAGGAGGCGATGCAGGGGGTAGATAGACACACCCTATTATTAACTTCTTGACTTGCCCTTGGGTGACTGTGACAAACAGGTGCTCTAATGTTGTTGCAAAGTTTATTTCTGGTTGTTCACAGGCTGCTAACTCTGCCCTGGTGTAAATCAGTACTCCCCTCTCTCCTTTAAGAGCTGATCTCTCCTAAACCAGGGAGGGCTATTTTGTGGGACAGAATGGAGGGCTTGAGCCAAGTTTTAGTAATGCAGAGGATGTCTGGATTATAATGCTTGACCCATGTATCAAGTTCAGCCATTTTCTTCCTGATGCTCTGTATGTTCATGTGTGATACTTTAAGATCTTTTACACAAGACCATGTACGTCACGAAATTAGAGAGAGTCTGTGCCCCCTTAATGAGCCCAGGGTTCAGTTCGATGTCACCAGATAAGAGCAATAGGCACGTGAGCGAATGGGAGTGGGAAGGCCTCTTGGAGAATTTCATACTTCGGGGTATGCGTAGGATAGATTTATTACATTGAGTCTGTATTAGTGCACTTAAGGGGAGCTCAGCTTCGGTGGGGTACAGGCTGGATAGTGAGCAGGGCATTGCACTGACAGGCCAATGGGCTGAGGAGTGATGGTTGTCCTACCCTGGTGCAGATCCAGTTGGAGATATAACAGGAGGGAGCAGCTTGTAAGCAAACCTTTCAAAAGATGAAGCAAAGACATTTTGCAATTAAGGGAGAGTTGTCAGGTGATAAAAGGGGTTTTAGCAGAGGTAAGACTTAGTAACTTAATAGGGGAGAAAATCCCACAAATTTTTGGGGGAAGTCTCACCTAGTGGGAGGGATTTCACCTAGTGAAAATGGATTAAGCAGAGGGTAACCAAAAAGCTTATTTGGTAGTAAGTTCCACTAGTGTACTGGGGAGTAAGTTTCACCTAGTGGGAGGTATTTCACCTAGTGGTAAGGGTCTTCTCAGAGGTTGAGAGTCAGAAAAGTTAATAGGGGAGTAAGATTCATGAATATGTAGGGGAATAAGTTTCACCTACTAAGCTGAATGGGGGAGAATAGGCAGGTTAGAATTTGAGCTGATGCTGTGTCTTGATGGCACTTCAGTCAGAAGGGGCAGGGGAAGAGTTGCAACTGAGACTGCCTCCCATATGTAACTACCAATTAGGATAGTGGGGGTGAAGCAGCAGCGGATGTAATAGAGAGAGAGGGGGAGGGTGGGTGGGCTGAAAACTACTTGGATTAGCAGCAGCTCCCAAAAAGCCAATAACAAATTAATGCTGAGAGTTCTGCCAGCTGCCCAAATGCACCAAATTCAAAAGTAGAGCTTGTCCTCTGCACCTCAGGCTGATCTCTTGACTTGCGGTAGCAGCAGGATCAATGGAGGGGCTGTGGGGGAGTGCAGACATGAACGAGCCCTCCAGACCTTGGAAAAGTAAAAGGAGAAAAAAAAAGACAGATGGTTAATCGGAGATGCTGTGCAGTGCCCTAAGGGAACTGGAGATCTCAGAGAGTAGGGGAGAGAGGGAGATTTAAAATTAGAAGGTGACTATGGGGAGGGGGACAGAGAAAAAAAGGAGCTAAAGGGGGGAGTTTTGCAAGTGGAATGTTAATATTCATGAGATCGTTAGCTTGTTTTCTGGGCTGCAGAACATTATATCACAGGCACTACTACATAGAGTAGGATGTTGCAGTTAAAGTGCAAGCATCATGTGATTCAGAATGAGTGGAGAGCACATGCTGTCTGCCTTTAAAAGTACAGACATCGAGTATGCAGTAATCAGTCTCTTTCCTGGACATCCAGGGTTGGAGTCTCTTGTGTGGTTCCTTGACTTGGAAACTGGAAGAACACAGGTTCAAACCCTGCAAGAGCCAAATTATCTCTGTGTGACCCTGGGCAAGTCACTAAACCTTCCAGTGCTTCAGACCACCAAGCTGTGGAAATGAGTAGAGGCAGGATTCACTGTAGCCAATGGCGCAGATTTCAAAAGGGTTGCGCATGGCGCAACAGTGTTGTGCCATGCACAACCCACTGATGCACCCCAGCTCGATATTCAAAAGGGAAAAGTGCACAGCACAAATCCTGATGTGCCACAGTTCATCAGTAATGTATGCAGGCTCAGGTAGGGGGGATGTGTCCATGCATACCCTGCACAGCCCGATATTTAGCCCAGGATGTGCAGAGCCATGTATGTGCAACCCGTACCTGTGCCAGCACAAAGTTGATCCCAAAAAAAAAGGAACAACTGACGGCCACCCACAGGTGAGCTGCCACATTGCAGGCTCAACACAGCAGCTGCCACCTCTGGGTGGCCACCCGAGCTCCGGCTGCACCTGGCGGTGCCCCCCCCATGCCTGATCGTGGGCATTTGTAAAAAAAAAAAGATTAATGTCCAGTATCCTTGGTGGTCCAGTGGACTGCTGTCTGCCCGATCGCAGACATTTTTTTCTTAAAAACATAAATAATACCAATATCCCTGGTGGTCCAGTGGACCACTGCTTGCCCGATTGCCGACATTTGTAATAAAAAGAAATTCCATCCAATAACCCTGGTGGTCCAGTGGACCGCTATCTGCCCGATCGCGGACATCTGTATATAAAAAGAAATAAGTCCAATAACCCTGGTGGTTCAGTGGACCGCTATCTGCCTGATCATGGGCATTAGTGATGAATAAAAATAGCCCCAAACTCCCTGGTGGTCCAGTGGACCACTGTGTGCCCGATCTCGAGCATTTGTAATACAAAATAAAATCGTCCAATATCCCTGGTGGTCTAGTGGTACCCCCTCCCGCCACTGGCCCCCCGCCCGCTCCCCGGTCAGCCGGCAGGTGGCAGCACCTCAACCGCCACCCCGCCCCACCACCCCCCGACTGAGTACGCAGGTAGGCTGTCGCCCATTGGTCCTGGCGTGAGCCAATGGGCGTGCAGCTCCCATACCGTACTACACATTCCAGATATGTGAATCCATCCCCATGCTCCACTCTGGCCACTTGCGCTGGCACAGTGCCACTGCGCCATGCACACTGTAGGTGGCCAGGTTGCAATATTCAACGTTGCTGAGCCATGGTGCAGCTCCGTTGAATATGTCTCAGTCCACACCCCTGGGCAGCCAAGTTGAGCTGCGCCCAAGCTTGTGCCACAGCCTGGCACAGTTTTAATATCTGGGCCCATATGTTATATCTCAGGTGAGCTATTTTGGGTGAATAATTTCTACATAAAAAGAATCAGAAGTAATCTGTGCATCACTTTTCTCCTCCTCATGGGTTGCTGGTATGTAGACAGCTTGTACTATTGCCATTTTGTGGCACTACTGCATCCTGGTGCAGTACTATGCTATTTAAAGAGCAGATTCTTACTTTTTAAACTAGGGAGCCCCCCCAAACAAATAATATCCCTTACCTGGCCCCAAGCTCACTACCATAAATGTTTTAATTTATTTCAGCCAGGATTGCGCAATATAATACATTGTATTTTGTTTTGTGCAGCCGACTGAGAAAATGCTGCAGTTTCGTATTGTCAGAGACACCCCTGAGCTAGGACGTTTGATGATGTTAATAAAGGAACAGCATGGGGGCACGCTCCATACACTACTATAGGGATCATGCCTTTTTTATACTTTAGAGTTGCGAATTTGACAAATGAAGGCCACTGCTCAATTAATAAGATCCTTGTTAGCTGAGCGTTGGCGCCCGGTTGTCAAATTCTAACTCAAAAATATAAAAACAAACAATGGTGTATGGGCCGATGTATTCGCTTTATAGCATCATTAAACTGCTAGCAGCTGGACATGTCTGACAACACAGAAGCTGCATAGTTTTCAGTCGACTGCAGAACAAAACACAATGTATTACATGGTCCACCTAAATGAAAAGCTTTTACGTCAGTGAGCGCGGGGCTAGGTAAAGGATAATATATGTTTTGGGGGGTGCCCTAGTTTAAAAAGTAAGAACCTGCTCTCCAAAGGGTACTTGAGAACCCCCTTATTTAGCACAGCAGAAACAGTGTGCTATTTGCTTCCTAACTGCTGTGTTACAGTGTTCTGGCGGTGTGGTTGCTTTGCTAATCATGGCCATGACAGTGATGGTAGCTCCATTTGCAGCAGTTTTGTAGGCTGCAGAGTCTGTACCACTCATGAATTGCACCATGTGTGCATGTTCTGTTGCTGTGCCTGCATTGTTGGCTGTGTTTTTATTCTCAGTGGCAGTGGTGTCATTGCTCTGCCGTCCTTCAGCTGATGGACTCCAGCAGTTAGCTTGTGCTACTTTGACAGTGTTTAGCTGGAGCTCTGTTGTGTCCCCTCTGATTGATGCTGTTTCCTTCAGAGGCTGTTTCCTAAACCATGAGGTATGAAATAGCACACACTGCCTGTAGTAGCGTGCATTTACCCTGTGATATTTCCTTCATGAATCCAGCCCACTGTGAACAGTTCTCTGGTGTCTACCTTGTTTATCCCATAATTAATTTAAAACTTTCAGTCTTGCCCCCCCGATCTCCAGTGTATACATATTGAGGTACTTGATCCTCTCACTGTAGGACTTCTCTTTCTGACTCTAAATAATTTTTGTTGCCATCCTCTGCAGCGTCTCAACCCTATCCCTGTAGTTTCTTGAGTGTGAAGTCCAGAAATGCAATTATCATCATGTTAGCACTAGTATTATGTATTGATTGGGTGAGGTTGAAGTCCTAAGTGCTGCAGCCCTTGATCATGGTGTTCTGGAAGGTGCAGAGAAAAAGTTGAAAAACACCCGACCCTGAAATTACAAGATAGTACACTTTGACTTCAGGCCACTAGCTGCCAAAAGGGAAAGCACCAGATTCATTTCACATGAGGGTTATAGGATGTCCAAAGGCCCACTGGGAGGGTTACATCATAGAGCGCAACTCCTTGGGCAGGTCAGAATGATGGAGCTAGGAGGTGGCCATTGGCTGAAAAAGGTGGGCCCATAAGATACAGGGTGCAAACAATAAACTAAAACACAATCTATCCTACATATGGATGGATATTTTGAGTAGTGCTTATCCATTCTATTAAGCAGTGAACAGATACTGTCTCATCAGATGAGTCCCTATCTAAAATGTTTGATTAGAATAAACTTTAATCCATCCATCCATCCAGCCGTCCGTCCATCTGTCCGTCCATCCATCCTTCCAGTCAGCCAGTAACTACTAGATACTAGTCACCCATCTCAACTCAGCATAGTCAAACCAAGAGGCAGTATCTAATGTACAGTAAGGGTCTGCATCTTTCGAGTTTTATTACTCAACTAATTGAGGCACAGAGAGGTTCAATTACTTGCTTGAAGTCGCAAAGTAAGTAAACAGCTGTACTTAGATTTGAACAGGGTTTTCTTAGTTAGACATTGTTTGCACTCACTATTGGACCCCATTGTATCCTCATTTATATTTTAAAAATACAGAAATAATGCTTCAGATAATTTAATGGCACTGAGTTAGTGTACAGACACAATGTAATAATATGTATGTATAATTGTTTTGTTCATATTTTACTATGTGGCTTTGCATCACACTTTTTTCTTGTGTCCACACTTTACATCTTGTAGTGCAAAATTAAACCCTTGCTGTGCTGTGGACTGATATGTCAGTCCAGAATTCCTATATGTTCTAACTCTGTTGGCAGCCTAAAGGTTAACCTTATGATGCATTAATTTTCCAGTCAGTTCATATATAACTACTGATAAAGTTTGTTTTGGTGTTTTGAAGTACTTAACATACTGTATAGTATTTCTATTTATTTATTTGAAAATTGGTAACCAGGAAAGGCACAATGGGCCCTATGCACTATGGTGTGGAGTGGCTACGTGCCGCGTATCTGTGGGACGTAGCCACTCCATGCCCATTGCACCACCTGAGCCACATTCAACAATTGGGGCGTGCAGCCTGATCCCTCGGCCGTGCAGACAGCAATGTGCTGGGGGCGGGTGGTGGGCGAGTCAGGGGAGTGCCCGCACTCTGCACCATTCACAGAGGTGTGGAGTGCTGGGTGTGGGGTGTTCACCTTACGCTAGATAACACCAGCCATAAGGGATACAAGCCCTCCCAAGATGCTGTTGCTGGCAGGGGTGCAGACGTGGGGGCACTGCAGACCCCCCACATGCTGCCCCAGCCCATGGATCAGCACGGAGGGCTGGGGTGATGAACCAGGCACCCTTCCGCCCCGAGCCTGTGGTACACATCACACCCTCTATTGTCTTCCGTGCCCTGCTGGTGCAAGTGATCCATTCACTGGCTGTGTCTGGGGAGCCCGTTGGATGCACACCCAGTCTGTGGAAATGTCCTCCGCACATCTGCATGCCAGGGGGGCAGGGCCATGAACAGGTGGTGGCTGGTAGTGACTACCAGTTGGGGTGCACCTGTTCACAGATGAGGAACTCCATGGGTGGGTAATGCTCAGCCGGCACATATTACCTTCCCATATGTGCATAGGGCCCATTAAGCCAAGGCTCATTTCTGGGTGAGACCCAGGAGAAGGGAAAAAGTGTTGATAAATAGTGCAACATACACAGCAAGGATAATATAGCATCAGTATAAGGGTAGAATATAAAATGCAAATGCAAGGGGGGTCATGTGATGACACTGCCAGCATAACAGCACCACCGACCGGCTCCTGCTCCTCCCGCCTGTTTTTCAACTTAAATCTTTTATTTGGACCACAGTTTGCATCTAAAAATACTTCTCCAGTAAATCTAAGCCTCTTACCTACCAAGAAATCGCAATAAGGGGGAAACTGTGCCACTTTTTGTCTGCCAGGATGGAGGCTAAGATGCGACTGGCCCCTCCACACCATACGCTGCTTCGGACCCCAGAGAAGCTCCCAAAAAGCATGAAAGGCCAAACGCCTACTCCAGTCAAATCCACCACCAGCTCTGCCACTTTGGTGCCACTCACTGAACAACGATTTATGGAAGAAATGCAACCTTTCAAGGTGGCCTTGCCAGACATCACTCAGGAGTTCAACACTTTGCGGGGGGGGGAGCCTATCTAATGCCACCAGGGCAATTACGAATGTAGCGGCTTGCACATCCTCACTAGGGCTGGAGAGAGAGAACAGAACCAGACCAGATCATTCTCTGTCAAAAGCTGACAAGAATGAGTATAAAATTGAAGATCTGGAAGGCCAGAGCCAGCAAAAATAATATAGTTGTCTTCAGCCTTCTAGAGATGTAGAAGGAACAGCGCCTATTACATTTGTGCAGAAGCTCTTAACTAAGGTTGAGGGCCCTCTCCTAACAACACAACATATATTATTGAAAGGGTCCATCGTTCACTGAGAACCAGACCAGCCCTGGGACTCCCTCCCAGGCCACCTATTCTAAAATTGCTAAACTTTCTCGATAAGACCCATGTACTCTTGTCTCTCTGTACTGCACCAAGGTACCTGGCTTAATTACGAATTCGCCGAACAGGCTCTTCCAGCTTTACAGGCCATCTTCTCTGAGCTGTTCAGTGTGCGCTGACCTTCACCACCAGAGGGCCACCTCTCATCCTGAACTGCTGCATGAATGTGTGCACAGTTATACTTCATAGTGAATGGGACTGACTATTGATCTTGAGGTCTTTCCTGATGTGTTTCTGTCTGCCTCCATGGACTATGTCCTCAGCTGCCTTACAAGCAGGGTGGTACAACGATGCCCTAGATCATGATTTCCAGCTTTGCGATACCCTCGGTCTGAACATGATCCTTCAAGAGTTTTTCAATATTTGGGACGCAGTATGGGACTTGTAATCGCTGATACTGAGGACATTATAACCTCTGGACAGTATGTCTATTTTTGTTCCAACTATCAGGTGAAATCACCTCCTGTTTATTTTCTGTTTCCCTCTTCTCCTCTCTAACTGGGTTTGTTTTATCTCATCATAGTAAAAGCGAATTGTTCAAGAAAGTACTCAGAGAACTGTACCCAGTTTTGTCATTTGGGACTATATTTTCAGACAAACTAGTGTGGTTATTTTTACAGACATAATCAAAATTGTAAATACTTCCTATTAGTTCATTGTAATGGGGCATTCACTTTTGCAGGGGCGGGCGGGGAGGTAGTTAGTGGCAAATTCTGCTTCCTGGGCATTGGTTCATGGTACCGTATATTGGGGGGATCTCGCAACAATATACTGGATGTTTATTTACTATTTGATAATGATACTCACTATGATTATAAGATTCCTAACTGTAAGGGCCAAAAAGGACACAATGGTCAGGGATCTGTTTCTGAATTGGGGGATTTGGTTTGATATGTTGTGGGCAGGGATATGTGTGGGACTGGGATTTCAAAGGAGGGTACTATTTTTAAAGTGTTGGATGTTTTTTTTTACAAATATGGAGAAGAATCTGGGGTTTTAGTTAGCCCTCTGGAGTCACATGAATATTTTAGCTTTTAGCCTAACTCTGACAGAGGGAGTTTTGTTTCTTCAGTTGTGGGCGGGGTATTTCTGAGGGATGGTTGGGATAGGGAGGTAATGTTTTCAGGGTATTTGTGGGTTATTTTTGTTCACCTGTTCTACATATATTCTGTTGCTGGGGTAATGTTGGGGTTAGAGAGATATAGGGGGGTAGTTATAGTTAGATGTAGTGTCTTCTGCTGCAATGATGTTATGGTGTATGTTAGAACATTGTATTCCCTGAAAATCTAGCTTTCCCTAGTCTTGTACCATTAATGTAACGTCACGATGTTGTTGTACAACAGCTCTGTTTGCGTTTGCACATGCTCAAGTTGCAGTTCGTAGGCGTTCGAAAAATTGCCATGGCAGTTCATCGGATGCACAGGAGGACATTCAAATCTTTCAGTAAGTGCTGTTTTTTTATACAGTGGCTGGCACACAGCAGGACAGCCATATTTATTTTTAAATTTATGAACTAACAGTATCTTTGTGGACCGGGAAGGAGTGGAGTGCTTTTACGGACACAGGCGGAGTGGGGGTGTTCACGACCATGGAGGCAAACACAAGCTATTTTGTTTTACTTTTGCCATTACACTATAAAAGACAGTGGATGGGCAACAGTAACAACAACACTGTTTCTCACTTCTTGAGGTTTCATGACAAGTGAAAACCTCTCGAGCTTCACTCTCGAGGTTTACTTGGTTGTCATGACAACCTCTCGAAGTGAACAACAGTGTTGTTGTTCACTGTTGCCCATCCACTATCCTCTATGCTGTATATCCTACTTTGGCTGTTAGTTGGATTGTGTATGGGGGGTGGGTCTGGCATGGGTGCAGGGCTAAGATACAGAATATGTAAGTTTATTTGTACAAGTACAGGTTGGTCTCTGCAAACCCTGTTCTATATTTCAGGGTTACAAATCATCGGAGGGGGGTGTGTGTGCACCACTTATGCCGCTATTTTTGATCCCTCATGGATCCCAGACAACCTAATAAAAGTTGCACCTTGTTTAAAGCAGTGTCTTACGTTATCTCGTGCAGTACGGCTTTAAGTCTCAAATTCTGTTCATGGAATGTGAAAGGAGCCCAATTCCCCACCAAGAGGGCCAACATTCTTCTACATCTCAACAAATTAAATGTAGATGTTGCCTTCCTCCAGGAGATGCACCTCCTTTCCTCCCAAGCACTCCAGTTTCTGAGATCTTGAGTGGGACAGGCATTGGGCATGGGGGTGGACTCCTACAGAGCGGGGGTTGCCATCCTGGTGGCCTGTAAAGCCCCATTTAGACTTCTGGATTCGGTCATGGATCCCCAGGGGAAGCACATTATATTAAAGGCCCTGTTAGGTCACTCAGAGGTTCTGATGGGTTCAGTTTATGGCCCTACAGCTGATGACCCTCAGTTTTTCACCTCCTTAATGACCCATTTAGCCCCTTGGTCCACTCTACCTGTCCTGCTAGGAGGGGATTGGAATTTGGTATGCAATAACTCTCTGGACAGATCCAGGACAAGCTCTCATTCTCTATCTCCAGCACAGCTCACACTCAGGGAGTTAATGGACTACGGAGGACTCATTGACCCCTGGAGGCACTATTTCCCACAAATAAAGAATATTCCTTCCGTTCAATCCCTCACAACTCTTTCTCCAGACTTGATTACTTCTTGTTGGGTATTAAGCACCTTGATGCTGTTTTATCCAGTAATTATCTCTCTAAGATAATCTCAGATCATCACCCTACACTTCTCCACTGGCGATTGGGGCCTGGTACTAATAGAGATAAGGTTCAGAGGTTCAACACGCAGCTACTAAAATCGGATAACTTTAATTCTCACTGCCAAACCTTTATCTCTAACTTTTTAACCAATAACTCCCCTACTATGGCCAGGCTAGATCTCCTTTGGGGAGAGTTGAAATGTACCACTCATGGTGAAATTATTCACCTGTCCTCCATCCATTAGAAAATTGCCACTCAGTTCTCAGCTAATATACTTCAGCAAAATCATCAGCTGGAATTGTCTCCCTCCCCTCGGCCCACCCTGGATAGGCTCTATCGGTTAGAGATCCTCCGCTCTCGTTACAACATGTTTTTAAGTGACAAGGCTGAACATCTTATACTCAGATCCAAGGTCCATTATTTTGACCAGGATGACAAGGCTGGGAAATTACTGGCACTGCATCTCCGGGCTCAAGACTCTGATAGAATTGTGTCCTCCCTTTGTACTTCTGATGGTAGCATTATGACTTTACCATATAATATTGTAAATTGTTTTTAGGAATACTTTCAAACCTTATATTCCCAGCCCTCAGGTACCTTTCAACAGGATCTTATGGATCACTTTGTACAGGCTGTTCAGCTCCCACAGCTAAGGCTACAACAGGTCGAGTACCTGCAAGCCCCCCTAACGATACTGGAAATTATGTCAGCTATTGATGCACTCCCATCAGATAAAGCACCAGGTCCGGATGGTTACTCCATGGACTTCTATGAAATCTTCAAATCCCATCTTGTGCTTGTCCTGCTCGATACTTACAATTATATATATGAACGTGGCTTATTTAATCTTTCCCTAACTGAGACCATGATAGTTATTTTTCCTAAACTAGGCAAGGACCCTCTCCTTGTTTCTAACTGTCTGCCTATTTCATTGATTAATGCAGATCTTAAAATTTTTACCAAAGTCCTTGCTACTCGACTCAACAACGCCTGTCATGCCTTGATAAGTCCAGAACAGGTCGGTTTTGTAACCGGCAAACTGTCCGTGGACCATCTTCGTAAAATCACACACTTCATCTCTGCATCTCGGGACTCCAGCACCCCTGCGGCATTGGTGTCCCTCGATGTGGAGAAAGCATTTGATAGGGTCTCTTAGGACTATCTTTTTCACTTATTGCCCAAATATAAATTCCCCCTCAGTTCATCTGATTGATCAAGGTTCTATACTCACACCCTATGGCCCACATACTCTGTAATGGAGTACTTTCCCAACCCATTACCCTTCAGCAAGGTACCAGACAAGGCTGCCCATTATCCCCCTTTTCTGTTCAACTTGTACCTTGAACCCTCTCATCCAACGTATTATTGCCTCACCATCAATCTTAGACATTTCTGTTGGGCCATCTCAATATAAATTATATGTTTACATGGATAATATACTCCTTCACATTACACATATATCCACCTCGCTCACAGCGGCTAGTAACATAATTGAGGAATTTGGCCAGCTCTCCAATTACAAACTGAACCTTTCTAAAATGGAAGTCATGCCCCTCAATGTCTTCACAGTACAATCTGATATACAGCATTTAGGATTCACATGAATAATAGATAAAATGAAGCACCTGGGTATCTGTATTTCCCAGTTGGGTACTAAAAATGAAACAGTATAACCAGGATGGGACCCTCGCTCATATCAAAGTTGACATGTGGACATGGCCTACCTAGACTTCAGCAAGGCATTTGACACAGTCCCACACAAAAGATTAATATACAAGTTAGCCAGCCTGGGAGTGGGTCCCAAGATGAGAGCCTGGGTAAAGAATTGGCTGGAGAATAGGACACAGAGAGTAATAGTAAATGGAGTCTACTCTGAAGAAAGGGGTGTTACTAGTGGGGTACTGCAGAGTTCAGTATTAGGACCGGTCTTCTTCAATGTCTTTATAACTGACATTGCAGAGGGACTGGAAGGAAAAGTATGTCGCTTTGCAGATGACACAAAGATCTGCAACAGAGTTGATGCACAAGGTGGGGTGGAAAGGATGAGAAGGGACTTGGCAAGGTTAGAGGAATGGTCAAATGTACAGCAGCTTAGATTTAATGCTAAGAAGTGCAAGGTAATGCACCAGGAAACAAAACCAGGGAAGAGTACACAATGGGGTGAGATACTAACAACAACAAAAATGGAAAGGGACCTGGGGTAGTCATATCAGATGACCTAAAGGTGGGCAAGCAATGTGAGAGGGCAGCAAGGAGGGCTGGGGGATACTGGGATGCATAGGGAGGCGTCACCAGTAGAAAACAGGAAGTTATTATCTCTCTGTACAGACAGCTGGTGAGACCCCATCTGGAGTACTGCGTGCAGTTCTGGAGACCAATCTCCACAAAGACATAGACAGGATGGAAGCTGTCCAGAGGAGGGCAACTAAAATGGTGCAGGGTCTGCACGGAAGACATATGAAGAGACTTAAGGAGCTTATGTATAGCCTCGAGGAAAGGAGGGAGAGTGGGGACATGATAGAACATTCAAGTACCTCAAGGGAATCAACAAAGTCCAAGAGGTAGCATCTTTCAAAAAGAGGTGTGCAAGAACAAAGGGGCACAATTTGAAGATGGAGGGGTGCGGCTCAGAGGTAATTTAAGGAGTATTTTTCACAGAGAGGGTTGTGGATGCATGGGCGGCCTTCCGGAGGAAGGTTGTGGAATCAAAAACAGTGGTGGAATTCAAGCATGCATGGGACAGTCATAAGGCAATTCTAGGGGGTGGGGGTAGGAAGAAGTAGGCTGCTGGTTAACTAGGATCTGCAGCTTATCCATTAGGTAGGGAAATGGGCAGACTGGGTGGGCCAAGCAGTCCTTATCTGCCATCAAATTCTATGTTTCTATGTTTCTATGACCTAAATCGCTGGGCTTTACTCCCTCTTTCTCTCTGGGGGAGAATAAGTGTGGTGAAGATGAATGTTCTTCCCCATCTTTTATACCCCCTCCAGATGTACAACTATTTTCTCCCAAAAGCCTGGTTCTCGTAGGTACACAGCATCATCTCCAATTTCATTTGGATGGGTAAACCCCACCCGGAGAGCATTCTCTAAACTGCAACGTGTGAAATCCAGAGGGGGCCTGCAATTTTCTAATTTCTTTCTTTATTATCTATCCATTAATTGTTCTGTGATCTGCCATTGGCTATCCCCATCCCCTCCGACACAATAAGATACGTACGCTCCACTATGGGCGCAATTGGAGAAAATGTTTTGCATCTCTCACAATCTGGATCTGGCCTCTCTTATATAAACTCCTCTAAAACATATCCCTGACCAACTACGTAAATCCCCCATCATGGCAACACTCAGGGCACACTCCCAGCTATGTGCCATCATAGGGGTAATGGTCAGATGTTTTCCAGGTACATCAGTGTGGAGAGACACTGACTGCACTGCTAAAATTGTACAGGAAGCAGGAGAAAATATTGACATCCTGGTACACAAAGGGACTAATGATCTTGACAGCCGGTCAGTTGTGGAGACCAAGGAACCCCTGACCAGGCTGGGTGACAAACTATCATCCATTTCATCTGGCATCTCCTTCTCTGAGATCCTGCCAGTCTGGGAGATGGGGGCAGATGGACGGAAGGTCAGAGAAGGGGAGATAGGGGAGCTAAATATGTGGCTCAAGGGCTGGTGCCAGGAAAAAGGACACAAATTTGTAGGTAACTGGCAACAGTTTTGGGAGCAAAAGTTCTTTAAATTCGATTGACTGCATCTGACTGAGGGAGTCAGTGCATTGGGGCAGAAGTTTGAAGTCTTTGCAGAATATTTAAACTAGCAAATGGGGAGATGGGTGCAGCACCCGATACATTGAATGGGAAGAACACCCCTCCCCCCTCAGCTAGTGATTAAACAGGAGTTCAGCATGTTTGTAGATCATTTGCATCACCAGGTAAGGAAAAAAGGTCTGGCTCCCCATACGATGCACAGGGGAAATGCCAGACCTTGCCGAACAACTAACACACTGAAATCTGTCCAATGGAAAATTATGTACACAAATGCTCACAGTCTGCGAAACAAGATCCCAGACCTGTAGGCAATAATGACATAGGCTAAACTGGACATAGTACCCATTAGCAAGACATGGTTCACCAGGAACCACACTTGGGAGACTTCAGTACCCAGCTATGTACTGTTCGGAAGAGGCTGACATGCAAAAAGGGAGGTGGAGTAGCCCTTTATGTCAATGAAAATATCAAAGCTACAGAAATTCAGAATACACATAAGAAACCAGAAGATCTGTGGGTCACCCTGGAAACAGAAAATGGGACAGCCATACAAACTGGGGTTGTCTACAGGCCTCCAGACCAGGGGGAGGACATAGACACATTACTGTTAAAAGATGTACAAAACATGACAGCTAAAGGGGAGGTTCTGATAATGGGAGACTTCAACATGTCAGATACAGATTGGTCAATACCAGCAGGAACATCTGCCAGAACTAGACACATAGTAGATTCCCTGCAGGGGGAGGGCCTCAAAAAACTGGTACAACAACCCACAAGAGACAGGGCTATCCTAGATCTAGTACTGACTAACAGGGAAAGGATCACAGATCTCCAGGTAGAAGGTCAGCTGCGGACCAGTGATCATCACATGGTATGGTTCAATGTGGCCACTAGAACTAAATCATCCAATTTCAAGGCAAAAATATGGGACTTCGGAGGAGCTGACTTTGATAAGATGGCCAACATAGTTAAGCTAGCCCTGGCATGGGCTGGTTTGGTGAAAATATATTACTTTGCTCTGGAGTTCTGCGGGTTTAAATTTTGTTCATTTTCCATAGGGTAACATTGTAATGGGAGGAGTAAGCAATTGTTTCTTTGTCACTGTGCTATAAAGAAACGGTTTCCAATTTTGTTCTAAAATCTTCAGGGTACAAAGGGCTTGCCCCACCAATGTGCCTTTTGCTGGTTTTGTGAAAATGTATTAATTTGGTGTTGACTTACACATGTTTCACTTTTTTCTGTGTTTTGTATAGGATAGCATTGCAATGTGAGGTGTTTCTTTGGCTCTGCACCGTACAGGATGGGAGTGCAAGGCCCAGAGGGCCCTGCACTACCACAGGCAAAGAAGGGTAGTGCTACACTATCTCAAAAATTATGCATGGATGGGAGTGCAGGGCCTGGAGAGCCTTGTGCTCCTACATGAAAATACAGATACCAACAAGGATGGATGGGAGAGGGACCTGCACTCCCACATGAAAATAGGGATATGATTACAATATCTCAAAAATTATGGATGAGGTTGGCCTGCAGATACTGACGGTTGAGGCTCTGGACACCACAAATCGCACCATGCCAGTGACCTGGGTTCAGGAACAAGCTCGGGCTGCCTAGGGTCAGCAGGGGTGAGAGAGGATTGAGCATTCGGAGGACTGCTTTCCTCTCTCATAAGGAGGGAGAACTGCCATCCTGCTCATTGACTGACCTTTGGCCATGGCTAGAGGGCAGTATGGGTTGGGAGACATGTGTCAATGTCATCATGTTGGTAGAGATAGGCGATGAGAGAAAGTGGAAAATGGAGCCTGGCAGGTTTTGTGATGGCTCCTGCATTCATGGGGATCAGTTGCAGCATCTGGATTGGGTATCTGGAGGGGGAGGCCGGTGCCCTCCTCCCTGGCCCCACCACTGGGGGGCAATCCAAGGTGGATTCACCAGGGTCAGTGATACTAGGATGCAGCCAGAGAGTGAGTCTCTCCAAAAAGGAGGGACCACAGCCACCTGCCAGGGCTTCCAGGAGGAAAAACAGATAATAGAAAAAAAAATTATGGATGGATGGCACTGTGCAATCCCACATGCAAATACATTTACCATTATGGAGTGATGGGAGTGGCATTATGCATAGATGGCAGTGCAAGGCCCAGAGTGCTTTGCACTCATACATGCAAATACGCAGTGGATTACAGAGTGATGTGAGTACAGAGCCTGGAAGGCCCTGCTCTCCCACAAGGAAATAAGGATACAATTACAATCTCTCAAAAATTATGGCTAATTGGGAGCACAGGGCCCAGAGGACCCTGTGCTCCCAAGAGCAAATAAGCCTACCATTATACTATCTCAAAAAGTAAGGAAACTCTCTGCAAAAAACAATGGCCTCACTCAAAAAATAACAAATGTATCTTCATGAGTGATGGGACAGGATCATAATTCATGAGTGCAAAGCCACAAGTGAGTTATTATGATACACAGATACGTGGACATTGATGGCACAAAAAGGCCTACTGGCCCATCTAGTCTGCCTACCTCACCAAATTACTCCGCAGTGGCCCTTGTGGCCATTCTGCCCCTTAATTTCTGCCCCCTTTCTTTTTTTTTAACTCATAAAGTTTATTGAAAATGAAAAGGATCGCACTGCATTACATTCAGAGGCATAACACAGTGTACATTGTAAGCATTAATACAGCTGCCATTCAGAGTCTCTACACCTCATTAAGGCATAGTCCAAGGAAACTGGTATCTAGGTGCAATCTAGCTTCTTGCTTAGCATACATGGACCATTATAAAAACTAAACAAACCAGTGCCTTAACAACTGAACTGCTTTTGTGGAGGCTAAGCAGCACACTTCTTTCAATGCCCTTTCATTTTTGAGCTGATCCTTCATTCTGTGTCTAAAATAAAAAAAAAGGTTGTAACAGAACTTGTGCCCTGTGTCTCATTTTCTACATAATAGTGTAAGAAATACTGCCCCCTTCCAACAAAGCCCATATGCCTGTCCTGAAACTGCATATTGATGTGGCCCTTACCACATCTTCTGACAGCTTGTTCCACTTGTCCACCCCTCTTTCTGTGAAAAAAAAAATGCTTGCAGATCTCTTTGTTAAATCTGCCCCATAGTGGTTAAAATTAGTTCCCCCATATCCCTGTATTTGAGTTCCAGGAGATTTTCTTGACAATGACATTGTTTATCCTATGTACTTGTAGATTTCTGTCATGTCTTTCATTTCCCTTCATTTCTTGAGGGTGTAAATGTTTAAATCCTATTGCCTCCCCTCATATGACTTGCCCCTAGTCCCTGGACCATCTTGGTTACCCTGCATTGTACTGTTGCCACTTTGTCAGAAGCTTTCCTCAGGTGTGGACTTCAGTACCTCAACCATATTTTACCAGAAATTATATACCCAGGGCAAACCATTGCACAGGCTAATCGAAAAACCCAAGCTATATTTCAACTAATTAATCTAAAAGAAATTTATAAAAAAGATGCATACTTTGCCATAGCAGCTGATGCAAGTAAGGCATTCAATTTAATTAACAGAGAGTATATTTTTTTACATATTACAACAATGGAAAATCCCAAAAGAAATTGTATTTCTCATAAAACAACTATACAAAAACACATCTGTTAAATTCCAAATTGATACACATCTTACAATGGAGTTTGAAATGCAGACTGGGGTTATACAAGGATACCCCCTGTCCCCCACATTGTTTACAAGGTGCCGTCTTTCGGATGAAATGTTAAACCAAGGTCCCATCTGCCTGTTCTGGTGGTAGTTCAGGTGGATGTTAAAGATCCCATGGCACTTCTTGAAAAGAGTAGGGGAGTTTTTATTTAGAACAAAAGAAACATTACATCACAGAATCAGTTAGTGACCTAAAAAAATAAAGAACAAGAGAGCACACATCCAAAACAAGAAAAAAAATGAAACATTCTGTACAAAGTGATAACCCCAAATCAACATAAGCATACAAAGCAAGCCCAGTGTTCTTACCCCAATTAAACTTGATACCCCATCCCAAATCTTGATTACGAATTCCTTCAAGTCACAAAACCTACATTTCTCCAAAATAACCTGTTTTATCCCTTGTGAACTGCAACTTATCATTAGTTTTAACCTGAGTTAAAGCAGACTCAATTTGTATTATTAAGACCCCAGGAGGGAGTTTGATTTGTTGTAGCACCAGCTGACACCGGCTTTGCCACAGATAGAATTTAATAGCTGCAAAAAAAAAAAAAAAACTCAGCTTACTGGCATGAAATATCCTCCAAATGCCCAAAAAATCACCTAAAACTAAGGTCTTATAACTTAACCTCTGTAGAAAAGGTCAGTTCCACTTAAGCCACTCATTCCAGAATATCCATGATTTAGGACAATTTACAAGAAAATGCTGCATGGTTTCTTTCTGTGAGATACAAGAAGTCTGTGGGCAGTACCTTTCCTGCATAGCTTTATGTTTGGCGTTCCCCTGTACACCCAATTTGCCATGACAGCAAAGCCAGTTAACATCCCACATAAATAGCAGAATTCTTTTATCAGTCAAAATTTTCAAAGTGATAGGAGTCTGTGAGGGTCATGAGTTTGGAAAAATCAAAGGCACCGGACAGTGCAGGCCAACTACTCTCTGGCATAACTGTTTACGATATAAACTTAAAAAATCACCCTTCTCTATTTTCCACTGCCTTAATTTTTTAAAGGAATCTACAGCATAGTCCGGTACATCCCATTGTTGCAAGATTTTTGGAGGCAAAGTAATCCATTTATCCATAAATATTTTAGTGGCTCCCTTAACCCATTCCTGACCTATTGAAAGCTCCTGCATTCTATATACTTTGGAAAACCCGTCTAAAAAAATAGTGTGAAAAAACATGCAGGGTTTACCACATTCAGACCACCTTGTTTTATCAGTCTATATGTTGTATCTCGCTTCGCCAGGTTTAGCCGACTACCCCAAAGCATCTGAAAAAAAATACTAAAAAACCGAACCTTAAACTGAGCTGGGACTAAAGACAGCACTTAGACAAACAAAATTAAGTAAGATTTTTTTTATGATGAGGACTCTTTTCTGTTTCCCAAGCTTCCAAGTCTTCCAGACCCGGACCTTTGACTCGCAGATACCCAGCTGTTTATCCCAATTAAACAAGGCTGAATCTCGAGGACAAAACCAGATCCCCAACATTTTCTGAGGATCAGCACTGATTTTGATTCCCTCTAGAGGCTGCCTCAGAGCATCCTTCTGCTGCAGAAGAATGACCACACTCTTCTCTATATTAATAGCGGATCCAGAAATATGTGAAAATTTTGCAAATGTTTGTAGGGCCCTAATTCCGGATGCCGCATTCCGAACCAGAACCACTTCATCATCAGCATATGCAGTAAGTTTAACAGCCTGACTAACCCTCAAGTGAGTGAGACCTATAATCTGAGGATCCCATTTTATTTCCCTAATAATTGGATCCAAGGCAAAGGTATACAGAAGCGGGCTCAGAGGGCAGCTCTGCTGCATGCCCTTTTCAAAAGGAATCGGATCCCCCAGGATCCCATTCACCGATGGAATGCACTGTGCGTTAGTATAAAAAACTCTCACCCAAGAAATAAATTTTGAAGGAATCCCATATATCTGCAAAACCTGCCATAAATAGTGATGTTCTATTTCATTGAAGGATTTGGCCTGATCAAAAGCCAGAAGATATCCAGTCATGGAATCTTTCCACTTCAACTCAAAAATATCTCTCAAAATAAAGAAGTTGTGATGAATATTCCTATGAGGAATAGAACATGTCTGCACCTCGTCAATTAAAGTACTTGCTATTCTCTGTAGTCTGTTACTTATAAGTTTAGCAATAATCTTATAATCACAATTAAGGAGGCTAATGGGCCTCCAGTTTGCAAGTGACAACCTATCCCCAGTCTTATAAATGTAACTAATAATAGCTGTGCCAAAGCCTGGAAGCGGCGCCCCCTCCTGGTGAAGAATATAATTAAAAACTATAGACAAAATTAAACTAAAGATCGATGAAAATGTTTTATACAAATTATATGATAAACCATCAAGTCCAGAGGCTGTACCAGTTTTCAAGGTTGTAAGAATAGTCAGGATTTCATTCCTCTCAACGGGTGCCAGTAAAAAATCACTATCTTCTACCAAAAGGCCGGGAGATGAGGCCGAAAGCAAATCCGCCAGCACCCCCCCTTTACTACCTGCAGCAAATTCTCGAGCCAGATAAGAATGTAAAATTTGCAACATATTAATAGAGTTATTCTCAACAATACCATCCTTATCATAAAGTCCTGCCATCACAGTCTTAGCAACCCATTGTTTACAAGCCATGAAAGGGTCCGATGCTGGGGATTTCATCGTCTCATACCTCATCTCAGCATCTAATGTTTCAGTTCTATCACACTGATATTTCAGCATACACTTTTTCAGTTCTAGAATTTGTTGCCTGTACTGTGCCCTATCCTTACCTGGGAAATACATAAGTTTATAAACTTGGTTCCTATAACCAAGATATTTTAGATAAGCAAAATTTGATGCAGCTCCCCCATGGGCCATGAAAAGCTGCCTCATTTCCTGTTTTGTCTCTACCCAACATTGCAAGATATCATCATATAAACATAGTATGGACAATCTAGCCTCCAGTAGAGAACCCAGTTTGCAAAGTGCATCATTCTGTAGCAAAACTGCAGAATTAAATTTCCATTTGTTCTGTAACAGTAGAAATTTGGGAGGTGCTGAGCCCAGATTAAATTCCCCCAACAACAAATAATGATCAGAAAATTCTGTAGGCTGTAACTCTACCTTCATAGGAACACAATAAGAGGACACAAACAAGTATTCTATCCTAGTGGAATAGATATTCCTAAAATATGTGGCACCTGAATCCTTTCGAAGCTTCCTAAAGGCATCTGACAAAAAGGCATCTTTAAGAATCAGGCGAAAAGGGCATGGGAATCAGAATAAATGTTTTTGCCTTCAGAACCAGGGAAATCTAGACTACAATTAAAATCTCCTCCCTATGCTATATGTTTCCTAGTGTACAAGAAAGGCTGTATTAAATTAAAAAGTTCAATCCTGGCCTTTTTCACTTGGGGGGCATAAGTGTTAATAAGGCAAAATTCAAAGCCCCAATAACGACAATCAAGCACCAGTGCTCGACTAGGACAAACATCAATTACCATAGAGAAAAAAAGTGTCATTTTAAAGAGAATCCCTAACCCATCAGATGCTTCGTTCCCAAAAGTCCAAAAGGAAGGCCCCCAAACCCAGCATCTCTTTAGTTGCTCAATGTCAAACAACATGGAAAGATGGGTCTCTTGTAAAAACAATACCTCAGCATGTATGTGATGAAGAAAAGATGTCAACATTAATCTTCTTTTGTAGTTTTTTATACTACATACATTAAAGGTAGCAACATTGAGGGTGGCCATCCTACATGGATTTAGTGAAGAATAAACTTAAGGGGCCCAGCCAAACTAACCAACCTCATCTTGTTGTTCCCTATCTTTACGTTTTTTTCCTTTATTTTTCTTTTTCATCTTGCTAAGGGGTCTTTTTTCTTTATCCTCCATTTCTGAGGTGAGCCCTGACCTGAGTGATGCATCAGAATCATGCTCTGAGTCCCCTCCATTCCCTTAAAGAGGCATAAAGGGATTTTGTGTTACCAAAGTGAACCCAACCTGACTTTGTCTCAAAATGACCCTTATAACCCTCCTTGTGAAAACGTCTTGGGGGGGGGGGCATTATGACCTTACATTCAGCAGGATCAGGGTTCGTGAGGTCTACACTAGTATCTGGAGGTGGAACCTGAAGTGCATGCACCCTATCCTCAAAATCATTGTCTGCCGACTCAATGGTACCTGAATCAGTATGTGTCCACTCAGGATTTGTGGGTCTTTCATGGACATGAGGCCTATCCCACTCCACCAGATCCTGCAGTGGCACATCTTGTGCAGCACTAGGCCAAGGCCAATTTTTTTTCTCCTGGGCCATTTGCACCAGGTTCTCCTGGTCCCACCCTTGAGTACTATTCTGCTCAGCCCAGGGGCACTGATGATATGCGTGCCCCTTGCCATCACAAAGGTTATACTGAAAAATGTTATCACAGTTTACACTAGGATGGCCATACCCCTATATAAGGAGCATTTCAGCATGTCACAAGTACTGCTTAAATGGGTCCAGGGTCCACATTTATAACATGCCCTGGGCTGACCCTCATAAAAACAGACTCCCATGTCCTTCCCCAGAAAGAAACTATTGGGAAGATGGGTGATTTCAGAATTAACCTGAAAGAGTTTTACCTTAAATCTCCACCCTCCCATCCATAAATCATCATTATCAACAATTGCTTCAGGGGGGCCTAGCACATCACACCTGTTCCGTAACCAATAATAGACATCACTAACGTTAACACCCTCATTTCTGAACATAATAGTAATCGTTCGAATGGTAGGCTTTGTCAGATGTATGGCAAGAAAGGGTATCCACAAAGGCGTTTTCAAATCCCCCTGTAATCCAACAGTAGGAGCAGTCTGTAAAATGTCCTTTGAGTCTGGGTCAGAGAGACTCACAGTACCATGAGAGTCAGGGTACCTAGAAAAAGTACCACAATTTACAGCCCCAGAATCCGACAGTACCTTGGTTTGTAAGTCCATAGAATTGTCGACATCCCGCGTAGCAGGCCTGTTTGAGTGCGCCAAAACTCCATTCCCTTTCTCGTCCCAGTCTGTATTCAGAACCCAGCTACCATCCGAAGATAAAGATCAGCCCGCATTGCCCACAGAATCCTCCACCGACCAGTCCAGAGCTCCTTTCTCGGTTCCTGCCATGGTTCCTTTTGAGTTACCAGAAACAAGCCCAAACTGCTTCCGAATGGTTTGCGACACAGTCACCGCCTCATGATGTGCAGTAGCAGCAGCAGTATCTCCCAGATGCTGCGTTTCCCCAGCTGATCCCTCAACACTATCACTGAAAGTGCAATCTTGGAAATCAGTCTGAAAAATCTCCGAAAAGCCCATACCTGCAGGTACAACAGGCTGCATCTCCATGTCTTCCTCGCGTGTCTCGGTATTGCCAGAATAAGAAACAAGGGTTACAGTCTCCATAGCATTGTCCGACAAATGTTGTGGTTCCATAACAGCAGACACCACAACCTCCTCCACCGCCATCCCATCACTGAATGGCTCCTCCATCACCGGAGCAAAGGGTCCCCCTACCGTAGAGTAGGGGAATTTCCACAGTGTCCTGGACAAATTTCCCCCCATTCACTAAAATACCACCAACAGCATAATCTGGTTCAAAGTCAGTTGGCATTCATCTGTATCCCCTTCCCCCAGATCGTGCCTGAAAAAAGGCAGAATTTGTCTAGTGCACTTACCCGGTCAACAAAAACTAACTAAATAAATAAATAAATACTGGGACTGGAACCTTTTTTACAGGTTATTCAAAACATTGTGGAAATAGAGGGGATAGACCTGCCACAAGAAATACTAAAACTAAACGTCTTCACAGATGACATTTTGCTAATCATAAAAAACAGGTGCTTCTTTGGAAGCATTTCTAATGGAAACAAAAAATACTCTGAAATATTTGGATGCAAACTAAATAAGAATAAATCAATGATAATGAAAATTACTAAAAATAAAACAGTTAACATAGATCATTACAAACAAGACTTCATAATAAGTGACTCAATTAAGTACTCGGGTCTAGTTTTAACTCCTGGCCAGCAGATTAACATTAGAACAAACTGCAATGAAGTTAAAGAAAAAATACAAAATATTTTGACTTCCTAGAGAAATGTGACTCTATCTTTGTGGGATTGCATGAACACCCAAAAATGATGGCTATGCCACGTTACATTTCTGTGCTACAAAATATATTAGGTGCTCCCACAGTCAAATGGTTTGATGAACTTAAATAATATTTAAGTTTTTATGGAGAGTTGGGAAACCTCGTATTGTTTGGGGGAATTTAACAATATCCAGAGAACTAGGTGGTATAGGGTACCCTGATCCATTAGGCTATTCAGAAGCACTTATTCTTTCTATGATACACCAATGGACCTTCTGATCAAATCAAGATAATGAAATATACCAAATATACCAAGATTTGATTAACATGAGTAGCAGCATGAATACCAGAATATGGGATTTAATGCTGGAGCTAGATATATATAAGAATAAGAAGTGTTCTCTCAGCTCCTGGCTGTCATTAATCTTAAGAGTTTAGCCCCTCCAAAAAAAATAATAGATATTCCCTGGTCACATATGACAATTTGGACCAGTAAAACAATCTGGGGGGATGTAATAGTTCACTTAATTATAAAAAAAGTTCACAGAATAACATAACTTAATGGAAAGATGTATGGATCAATGGGCACTTCATATCATACAACCTGTTAAAAGCAAAAATACAAAATCCCAAATGGAATATAATAGAATATTACACATTAAGAACTAAGTATAAGAAAATGGAAAAACATTTTAAAAATGAAAAGATCAACATAATAATGGAAATGAAAAAACATGACAAAATTATTGAGAAAGGTAATATAAAATTATAGCAAGATACTATGGATGTTTCTGATGGTCTGGAACAAAACTAATGTTTACAAAATCAATGGAAGATGGAATAAAGAGGCCTCCCTATCTATATCACATCAGCATTGGGAATAATTTAGGATACAGGGGAATAAGATATACATATCAGCAAAAACGAAACCTATACAATAACAAATCTTAGATAAAGCCAATATAACACCAACACAGATTTCAAAAATAAATCCTAATTATTCAGACCTGTGTTGGCACACGTATGGACAAAGACGGACACTAATCCATTATTTATGGGCATGCCCAGTGATTAATGAGTGGTGGTCCCAAATTAAAACACTGATACAGGGAATGCTGGATATTCATATTCCATTTGAAATGGACATATTTTTGTTTAATAATACTCAGTCCCTAGTATTAGATGCACAAAAATGTAAAGTTTTTTCCCTTGCAACTATGGCCTTAAAAAGGTATATTTTGAATAACTGGAAAAATCCCACACTCCCAACATTAGATATTATGAGCTGGTGGTATACACTTAGGGAGACATTGCTGATGGAACAACAAATCTATGAATAGATGAAACACAAGATTATATTATAGGAACACAATGGAAGATTATAATTGAAAACATGATGCCATTACTTAGACTGGTCTAATATCAGCAGGCACAAGTACCCATACTTCTGTACAATGTCACTAGAGTATACTCAGTCATAAAAATAACAGTATATAGTTAACTATCAGAAGTCCATAGTGAGAGAGAGGGTGGGTACTGGGAGGATGATATATCACTTTATTGAGACATCTACCAACAGACAAATAGTTTAATTTTATAATTTTTTTTTTTTCTTTTTTGGGGGGATTGTGACATAAATATAAAAGTATACTCTGAATTATGTAATATTTTAATCCATTGATATGTGCATATGCATATAATGAAATAAAAAAAATATTAAAAATGGTGTGAACTCCAGTACCCTGCACAGTACTCCAGATGTGGTCTCACCAATAATCTGTACAGTAGAAGGATCACCTCCTGACTTCTGCTGCTTATCTCCTGCCCTACACATCCCATGCCATCCCATTATGTATGTCCTACCCCTCGAAGATGAGTTGCATGTTTTGAGTCAAGCCATTGTGTATTCAATTTATACATCATTTTAATGCTCTTACTTTTAAATCAGCTGTTTGTGTGTAGAGCTAAGTGTTTCTCTTTGAGTTCAGCAGCTGGCTCCTGGGTAGGACACTGCTATTGTGATATCATTAGCACTGTAAAAGCTGCTGTATGAGAAAGGCTCCAGCTGTAGAATGTGTGGTTGTTGCGTATAGTACAGGGTGGAGCACTATTGTATATGGAATTTGATTACTGGAATCAGCTTGTTGTGCTGTGGTAGTGACATCAAAGTGTTGTGCTTCACTGCCTATGTCACTGTTACAGCATAACAAGATCGAATGGCTTCTCATGCTGTAGTCAACTTGAGCAGCGGTTACCATTGTTAGCACTGTCATGCTTTTAGTTTCTCTCAGACTGTGACAGCACTAACAGTAGTTAGGAAACCATGGATGCCGCAGCTCAGGCAAGCACCTCATCAGAACATGTTAATGGAGCGTTTGTATTCTGCTTACTCAGTTCTGGTTGGTATTGTATGACGATTAAACAAATTCCGTGTTTCATCCTGCTCTCGCAGTGACTGATTGTGCTCTGGTGTGTCTGTAAAGAAAAGTTATAAGTACGAAAACTGCATGACAACTAAGGTGTGTTTTGCTCTGCTGCTAGTATTTATTTTTTGGTGCTGTTAACTGTAATACCTGCCCATACACTATAAAAGATTGTGCATGGTCAGGAATATACAGACAAGGCTGTGTTTGAATCTTGAGGTTTCCTTGGTAATAGAAAACCTCTCAAACTGTGCTCTTAAGGTTCCTGTTATCAAGAAACCTCTTGATTCAAGCACAGTCATGTTGCATGTCTGCCTATACACAATCCTATATATGTAACTTGTAAAATAAATGATTGTGACATATGTGATAGCTAAAATATGTTTAATTTTAGAGGCTGCATAAGCCATCAGCTTAAGTAACATATTTATTTGTGTACTTTTCATTCCATTAGTGTTTTTTTAAATAGGGGCTATTACGTAGGACATCCAGGAATAAGCAATTTGTATGTTGTCATTGTCTACCAAAAATGTTGTATGTTCCCTGTTTAAAATTGTGTAATATTATGTTGCATCCTCTATAGATTGTTTCCAGTATGAGGTGATCCACTTCTAAATAAAGATTCCTGAATGCAAATCATGTAATAATTAATTTTTTTTTTAACTTTCATTTTCTCAGGTTGCATATTTGGTACACTCAAGGTATACTTTCCACATGCCATGGCATTATACCAGTCCTAAACAAGTAAAATGTCCCTATTATATTACATACGGTATTAAGAAATAAACTAATTATACCTAAAAGGAGAACCAGATAATGCATCCCAATCCAACCCTTATAGCTCTCACTCAAACACTTTATAAATCCTAAAAATTGCCTGAAAGGGCACTTATAAACAAAGGAACTTGGTTTGTGGAGTGGGAGATCCCCAAAGAATATCATAGGATCCCACATTTATGTACACAGATTAAACAGAGCTATTCTAACCCAACCACTTAGCTGCCCTAGCACCCCAATAAAGAAATTTTGGTAGGGCTGCAAGAAAAAAAATCATTAATATATCTTTCTCTATAGAGAAAATCATTCAGCCTCCTCTAATGCACTAAAGTACAGGTGACCAATGTTTAAATCTTCACTAAGAACAGAGCAGGAGGGTTAGAGTTACCTTGTGAAATAAAAGGCTGTATACATATGAAAAAAAACGGATAATGAACCCCAAACAGAGCTCTCTCCCATAACTTGTGTAGCCAGTGTGGCCATAAACATATGCTTGTATTGTTCAAATCTTTACTACAGTAGATCCACTGTGTTATAAAAAGGTGCCAAAACACTGTCCATACTTCCACAGTCTATATCTATGTTAAGGAACAAAAATATTTTCCAGTCTGCTAAATCCCCCTGCCCCCTATCTTATTGGGATCAAAGAGAATTCAATAAAGGCTTGGCTGACTCTGAGTCAATAAATATATATGGCTCCCCTTTTTGCATTCACTTACGCATGTACAAGGAACGTACTGGGATAATACGGCATTTGAAAGGTGTGTCACTGCCAGAGTCAATTACAGCTGAAACTGCAATGGGCTTGGCAGTGTACACCAATGACCAGGCACTCTGGTCATGACACTAGTTCAGCTTTGCTGACGTGGTGCATTGTCTAGTTAAAAGAAATGAACTGCTCCAATGGGAGCAGTTCATTTCTTCTCATAGACGTAACTCTGGCCATGCGCATTGCAGTTCACAGTAATCTGCATGGCTGGTGTTACGGCAGCTGTACTCTCTCTCCATCCTCACTCCTCTGACCCCCCCCCACCCAAAGGCTTCAACAAGGTTTCAACATTAGCCACGGTGTGGCTTTCTTTCGCTCCTCACCCCTTCAACATTAGCCATGGTGTGACTTTCATAACTGTCCTTTTCAGACAACCCACAGAGCTTTACCCCCCATTAGGCTTTTCTGCAAGAAAAACATTTTTATTCACTTGGTAACTTACTTAATTTTAGTTTGCAAAAGTCCGTGATCCCAAAACATGGTGGACGGTGCATGGCTCCTTTTGGTGTTAAAGTGTGGCGCCGCACCACTCACTTCAAAACAAATGCAATGAAGCAGGCGATGCAGTGCCATACTTTAACACCAAATGGAGCCTCACACTGTTTACCATGTTTTGAGATTGTGGACTTTTGCAAACTAAAATTTGCCCTATCCCCTTGGCAGAAATACAACCCCCCTCACACTGCCACTGAGGGACACTGGGGAGCTCACTCCCAGTGTCCCCATATCTGTACTCTCCAATAGTCTGGGACACTGGGGAGCCCACTCCCTGTTTCCCTATATCTATACCCCCCAATAATCTGGACACTGGAGAGCCCACTCCCAGTGTAAGTAAGTAAGTAAAATTTTATTTCTTTCACGTGCCCTTCCCAAGCTCAGGGCATTTTTACAATAGTTCAAAAACACAGCAGTCATAAATAATGCCCACTTATTACATCCCAGTGAATGCTTGGGTAAAGAGGAAAGTCTTTAGCTGTTTTTTAAAACTTTCCACAGTCAGGCAATCTCGTATCTGATGAGGCAGAGAATTCCACAGGGTCGGTGCCATAAAGGCAAAAGATCTACCTCCAACTGTCTTTAAACATACCCTGGGTATCTCTAGCAATCCCTCATCAAAGGAGCAAAGAGAATGGGTAGGACAGTAAGGCACAAAGAGTTCTTTCAGGTAGTGAGGTCCCAAATCATGCAGGGCCTTAAAGGTCAGGAATGCGACCTTGAAGGTGATCCACCACTGTACTGGCAGCCAGTGCCGACCACACAGCACAGGTGTCATATGGCTAGATCTTGAAACTCCCATCAACAACCTGGCCATTGCATTCTGCACAAGCTGCAAGCAGTGGATATCCACCCCCAGCAGCCCTAGATAGAGGGGATTGCAGTAATCAAAACAGCTGGTGACAAAGGCGTGGACCAGAGTGGGCAGATCTTCAGGTGGGACCAAATGTTTCACCCAGGCAATGTTCCTTAGATGAGAAAAAGGCAGATTTGACTACAGCCGACCACCTGTGCCTTCATGGTCAGGCCTTCATCAAATATCACGCCTAGGTTATGTATTTGGCCCGAGGCCAGAAGTGGGGCTCCCCCAAGATATAAACCTGAGGGTTTCCCAGTCCAAGCCCCTATTGTCCTCCCCCCAGGGTCCACGACCAATACCTCATTTTTCACTGAGTTTAACCTAAGCCAACTAGCACTCATCCAATCCTGAATCTCCAGGAGGCAATTATTAAACACTGTGATGGAATCAGACTCCGTTCAGGCATAAAAGATAGGTAAAACTGAGAATCATCAGCATAGCAATGAAAACTCAGTCCATACCACCTTATAATGTCCCCCAATGGAAGCATATACACCTCAAATAACATAGGGGACAGCACCGAACCCTGCAGTTCCCCACAGGGCAGCCAGTGAGGGGCTGAGGTATAAATCTTGGACACCACTCTCTGAGATCTGCCCTCCAGAAAAGATCAAAACCAACTGTGGACTGCTCCCTTCAGACCATAGAAAGACCGCAGGTGGTCGAGCAGTACCCCATGATCCATGGTGTCAAATGCTGCTGAGAGATCCAGGAGAACCAAGATGGAACGGGTCCTCTGATCTCTTGCCATTAGGAGATCATTCAATACCCGAACAAGAGCCATCTCTGTACTATGCCTTTTCCTGAAGCTGGATTGGAGAGGGTCATACAGTACATATTGTGGCTAGATAAATGATCCTCCAGTTGCAGAGCGACCACCTTCTCAATAACCTTCCCTACAAAGGGAAGGTTAGAGACTGGTCTGCAATTTGCTGGGCGGTCGGGTCAAGAGAGGGTTTTTTCAAAATGGGGTGTACCACCACCTCCTTTAAGGGATCTGGAAAGATCCCACTCTCTAATGACACCACCACTATCCCAGCCAGGACTGGGCCAATAACATCTACACACCCCACCACCAGGTGAGTAGGGCCTGGATCCAACTTATAGTAGGTAGGTTGCAGAGTCTGGATGATCCTCACTATATCTATTACTGCATGTAGGCTAAAGGTGGACCAGGACAGCTGGTATTAATACCACCTAATTGACCAGTGCAAGGTCCAATGGAAGGGTGCTTGTGGATCTCATTCCTGATGGTGGATACCTTGTCAGCAAAGAATTTCACAGATTCCTCACACTGTACCTGTGATAATGCTCTACCAGACTGAAGACAGACTGGATTGCACAGTCTGTCCACAGTCCGGAAGAGCTGGGATGGTCTGTTCTTTGCTGCAGCAATTTCCCTGGACAGGAACTCTGCCTTCTTATGGGAAATTGCTGATTAGTACAGCTTATAATGTTCTAACAATCCAAATCTGTCCACCTCCTGTTGAGTTTTCCGCGAGCATCTTTCCAATCTTCGTCCCTTCCTCTTCAACTCACGGACCTCCCCATCAAACCAGGGAGCCCCCAAGTGAAGAGTGCATGGACAAACATGAATTGGAGCAATGACATCCAGGGCCTCTACCACAGCCCTATTATAGGCTAGGACCAGAGGCCCTGGATCCATGCTATCCCTTAGAAGACCCAAGAAGTCCAGCTCCATCATTAGGCCTTCTGAGGTAACCCTTCTTAAAGGATGGAACTGTACTAACTCCCTAGGGGCAGGCCTATTTCAGGGGGCCAAAATCTAAACCTCAGGGCGTGATGGTCAGACCATCCGACTGGCTCCACCTCCACATTGGATATCTGTCCCCAAAAATTAGTTGTAAATGCACCTGCTGCAAAAAGAAAATGACACCCCAATGTTTTTTTTACCTGAAAAAAAGAAAACCATCCCTCAATGTCTCCCCCATCCCCTTCCCCATCCTGACCCTCCCTCTACGCACCCACCTCCCCTTATCCCCTTTACCCCAGACTTACCTCTGAAGGTCAGCTGGAGGTCAGCTGCTGTGATCTTCTCTGGATCAGGACATGTCTGCACTCTTCAAAGCTCAACTGCAAATGGAGGAATCAAGGTAAGCCTGTATAATGGCTGTCAATGGGGGGTTCTACTTATGTTGATATCTCAGCCAGTTTTAGGAATTTTGACCCCAAATTTTCAACATGGGGTTCTTGGGACCCCACCTCATGAACACTAGCACTGTCATTTCGTTACTTGATCCCAAAAGGTGATTAAGGTGATTTTGAGGCAGAGTTCATGGAATCACCTTTTCGGGCCAAATAACAAAATGACAGTGCCAGTTTTCATGAGGGGAGGTCCCAAAAAGCCCGTGTTAAAAATCTGATGCAAAAAATACCAAACATGACTGCATTATGAACAAGCGTTGCACAGTTGCTATGTACACTCATAACCTCGCCAATTTTTTTATATTTTCACTCCAGATTTTCAACATTGCCATTTTTTCATACCTCCTCATGAACATCACAATTGTAATTTTTCATATCCTTCCCAAAATGTGTTTTCATACCTGTGGCGCAGAATGGCGTGGTCACTGTTCGAAATCCACTTTTGGGATGGAATAATGAAACCACAGTGCCACTGTTCATGAGGTGGAGTCCAAAAAAGGCCATGTTGAAAATTTGGTTTAAAAATTCCAAAAGATGGCCACGGTACATGTGTGCATTGTGCAGTTTCTATGCAAGTGCATAACTTTGCTAATTTTTATTATAGTCACTCCAAATTTTAAACATGCACATTTTATTATACCACCGCATGAACAGTACAGCTGTCATTTTTCACATCCTGCCCGAAATGCGTTTTTGCACCTCTGGAGCAGGATTACACAGTCACTGTTCGAAATCACCTTTCAGGATTGATTAAGGAAGTGACAGTGCCAGTGTTCATGAGGTGGGATACCAAAAAGCCCATGTTGAAAATTTGGTGGAAAAATTCCTAAAAATGGCCATTTTACACAGGTTCATTGAAATTTTCCTACACACACGCATTAACTTTGGTAATTTCCAATAGTTGCACTCCAAATTTTTAACATAACCATTTTTCCACTCCACCTCATGAACAGTACAGCTGTAATTTTTAACATCCTGCCTGAAATGTGTTTTCAAACCTGAAACACGGAAAGGCGCAGTCGCTGCACAAAATCACATTTCGGGATTAACAAAATGATAGTGCCACCGTTCATGAGGTGGGGTCCCAAAACGTCCATGTTAAAAATTTGGAGTCAAAATACCAATAAACGCTATGAACATTAGGTTTTCCAACTGCAACACTTCACCACCCCCCACCCTGCAGAGACTAACATGCATCAGAGGGGAGGTGCCTTGGGGTCATTGGCCTCAATGCTCACTCCATACAATTCCCACCCCCACTTTGCAGACAGTAATAGGTGTCAGGGTGTGCTTTGGGGACTTAGGCCCTAACGTTCAACCCATTCTCCTATACTGCACCCATCTCAGCTTATTTCCTTATGGAACGGGGTAAGAGTTAGGGCCAAAGACCCCCAAGGCACACCACAATACCTGTCACTGTCTGCAGGGTGGGGGTGGGAGTGGAATGGCGTGACCATTATGGCCGACAACCCAAAGGCACACCCCACAATGCCTGTCAGTCTCTGCAGGGTGGGGGTGGGGCTTTAGGGTTGGAAACCCTAATGCTTCATTAAGGAAGTAACTCAGGAAGGGGCACTAGATGTCACCTACCTTGATTTCAGCAAAGCCTTTGACACTGTCCTACATAGAAGGTTGATTAACAAGATGGGCAGTCTGGCCACAGGGCACAAGCTGATAAACTGGGTTAGAAACTGTCTGACAGACAGGAGGCAGAAGGGGTGACCAGCAGGGTACCTCAGGGATTAGTTCTGTTCAATGTCTTCATTACAGACATTGTGGAAGAGCTAGAAGGAAATGTCTGCCTGTTTGTAGATGACACCAATATCTGTAACAGAGTTAATATTCCAGAAGGGGTGGAGAAAATGAGCAGAGACATGGAGAGGCTTGAAAAATGTTCTGAGGAGTGGCAACTGAGGTTCAATGCAAAGAAGTGCAAAATAATGGACCTGGGAAGAGGAAACCCTGGGGAAAGCTACAGGATGTTGGGGAGGTGCTGACGATCAGCAGCAAAGAAAGGGACCTAGGAGTTATCAGTTCTGATTACCTAAATGTGTCAAAACAGAGCACAAATCTTGCAAGGAGGGCCAATGGCATGCTGGAATGCATAGGCAGAGGTATTACTAGCAGAAGGCATGAGGTGGAATGCAATTGTATAATGCACTACCGAGGCCTCACCTACAGTACTGTGTGCAATTCTGGAGGAGGCTGCAACTCCGCAACAACATTGACAGGCTAGAGGTATTCCACAGAGGGGCAACCAAGATGGTACATGATTTGCAACATAGAACATATCAGGAGAGATTAAAGAACCTCAGTATATACTCACTGGAGGAAAGGAGGCAGCGGGGGACACGATAGGCATGTTCAAGTACCTCAAGGGAATAAACAAGGTGCAGGGGCAGACATCTTCCAATGTAGGAGTACAAGAATGAGGAGGCATGATGTGAAATTGGATGGGGGTAGATTAAGAGGAAATGTGAAAACAGGTTTCTTCACAGAGAGGGTGGTGGTCACATAAAATAATGACCAGTGAGGTACCTCTGGGATCAGTCCTGGGACCAGTCCTGCTTACCTCCTTCCTGCATTTACTGTGCAGCTTCCTCCAAGCAGCACCCACTGCTCTCACTGGTGCCTCCTCACTCATCTGAAACCAGTACCAAACACCACTGCAAATACCTGCAAGTGAACGTTCGGCATTGACAAATGCTTGTTAAGTGTGACACAGCCTTGCTTGGTAAAATAGAAGAGATGTTATCCCCAACTGTAAAAACAACTTTTACACAGCAATACGTCTTTACATCTTATTTGGGTAAGGGCTGAAAAATAGCAGTTTTTTACCCTGAAATACAGCCTTTCTGTGGTCTCAAGCCTCCACCAAATGCATCAGTTGTTTCTTTGAAGATTTTAACTGCACCAGCACTGTAGAGCCAGAAGCTCACCTTCTAATCATCCACTCAGTTGCAAATCAATTGCCCTCTTCACATCCACCTGATTCATTGTTAGTGAGAATTCCTCAGCCAGAAAAGCTAAAAGTACCAAGGGAATGTTAGTGAGGACAATTTTGATCATGACGGTATGGCAACTATAATTATGGTGCCCAGTACATATGGGCAAACACTGTTACGGCAACAGTTTTTAAAATGCTTCTTTCGTGGGGTGCTTCGACCCCCACACCACCCTTTGCAGGGGGCTTCCCCAACCCCCTTACTAAAACAACCAACCCCAAGGTCATAGCACCTTAGGGAAGGTGGAATACCTTTGTCACTGTATCGGTGCTAACCCATCTTTCCGGTCACTATACTAACATTTACTGACATTGCCGTCACTGAAATTGTACTTGCTAAAATTCCCTCCCTGAATTGACATGCTACCAATCTGCTTTTGTGACTCTGTAGCTTCCCCAGTAAGGGAATATTTGTTGCATGCAGTTGATTTTCAAGTTATCTCGAGTTTACTTACAGTATGGTGGCCTTACTTTCTTTTAAAGAGGACAACTCTGCTCTTGCCATCCTCTAAATTCTTTAATTCTGTGTTGTATTGATCTATGGTACCATCTAGCTTCTCCAGCCTTTTATTGATCCCATCAATCTTCTCCTCAATACACCTAACAATTACTAAAATCTGCTGGAGCATAGTGTCAGCTCCCACTGATTGGCCTATGCCATACCTCCTGGCTATTACAAAAATTCATCGATTGAAATTTGTGGCTTTTCAGGAGCCATCTCTTAGCGCCAGTGGTCACACTATATGGCAAGATGAAACCCCCACAGATTTAAATAAACTCTTAAGCCAAAAGGTCAAAAACAGATGGAGTTGTACACAGATATGGGAGCTGCACACAGTTGCAGTATACCTGTATAGCTCTCCTATAGGCTCCACATCTCTTCAACTAAGATTTTAAATGCAGTTTGGTTGCACTAGCAAACTTTAAACATACATTTTTGGAAGTAAACCCGTAGAAGTTCTGGTTGAGCAATTTTCTGACAACCCAATTTTATCTGCAAGTGTTTTGAAAATATTGCTCTTAGAGCAATACATTCTTTCACACTAACTTTAAAATCTTGTGTGTTGCTTTTTTTCTTTCTTCTTATGGCCCCATTTATGGTAATCTCATCTTTACTGCCATTTGTCATATATTTTTGTTTCTCTATATGGTGTCATAATGAAAAGGTAGACCATACTTGTAGGACCATACTTGTTTGTAGAAACAGATTCCACTTTATTGATCCTGCCTTGTTTGCAGTTTCTGCTACAAAGAGAACACAGGTCTAGCTTATTTGCAGAAACACTCTTCAGTGACACACTGTAAATGAGAGCAACACAACAGTTAATCTCACAGTACTGAGACTGAGAGTACAGCGGTACTTGATGTGATGTGATGCTAACATTCCAATGACTGAAATCCAAGGTATGATTCTGACTGAAGAAATCTAACCTGACATCAGTCACATACTGGCCAGTTCAGTATTTGGTCTAGCACTTTGTTTTTGACCATCCAGGCATACCTTCACATTTCATATTTATACTGTGACACAGAACACTGTGACAATTTTGTCAAGAATATAAGAGGGGAAGATGATTCTAACAGAGATTTACCATCAACGAGGTATGGTACAGGATGGAGCTTCATGCCCAAGAGAATAGAATATGTTTTGGACTGGATATTTGAACACAGTGTGTTGCAAAAGAAAAGGTCAGAGAATAAGCTGTGGAAAATATTTAATGTTTTAAAAAACAGCTACCAACATTTGGTTGCTGATAATCTCTTTGTAGTTACATAATTTGAGTCTGCTTAAATATAAAATATTTATCTTTTCTTGCTAGGCATCCTGTTTTTTAATGGAATGAGATAGCAAAACAGCATGCTTCAGTAGATAATTCAATCTGTTACAACCAGAATTATATGTTATTTTCTATGTGTTTGAGTTCAGTCAAGCATGTCTTGTGTAGGGACAGGTAGTACCATATAACATTTTTTTCATCTTGGCTGGGCCAGTCCAGTGACCAGACCCAGTCATTTGTCAAGTAGTGTCTGGCAGAGGCTCAAAACTAATGTGACCAAAGTGGTTCCTCTTGGTTCCTACTCTAATAAAGTGACCCTATCCCCCACTCAGATGCGCATGCACACCTCAGTTTCCCTAGCTGGTAGCTTTGGTGGTTGACCGTACTGAGAAAACTAACTGTCTGAGAAGAAACTCACCACAAAGTACTATATTTTTTCAGCTTTGCTCATTCCAAGAACAGGCAGTTGCATTAGCACTCTGAGGCACATAAAAAACTTGGGTCAGATTTCCCAGCTTTTTTACCAAGCAAAATTTATTGTGCCAACAATCAGTCACATAGGACACATCCCCCATACCTGTCCTCTCAAATCCTGCAAATGCACAACCACAGAACTTCAAACTTCATATATTGAATGGCAGAGTAACTACTATCAGAACATCTGAGGAAGGTATCAATCTGACATTGAAACCTTATCTAGTGCATGCACATGTGTGTTCATGTGTGCACCCAGTTCTGTGTGATGTCCTGCTGGTAGTTTTTCTATCATGGAGATTGAAGTCAGATTTAAAATGACAAGTTATGAAGTTTGAAATTCTGTGGTCAGTGAATATGCAGGATTCAAGAGGACAATTACTGAGTTGTGTCCTGTGTGGTAAGTACACAGCCTGTTTTCAGTAACCTATTGTTTGAATGATTGTAGGCACAAACATTTTGCTTGGTAAAAAAATGGGAAATGTGATCCTGGTTTTTAATGTACTTCAGAATGCAAATGCAATTGCCTGTTCTCTGAATGGGTACCAGTCAACAGTTGTACCCCAGGCAGCACTGCACTGAGAGATGTTGTGGAGGATGCAGTGCTGTCCCATCTGCAGGCACCTCTCTGGCCTGAGGGAGGAGGTTGCTCAGCTCCATGCCAAGATGTCCAGGATTCCAGGGACTGTCCTTCTTCCAGGGACCACCAAGTCTGCCCCCACTGCCTCAAAGGCTGCCTGGGTGGAAGAGTAGCTGGACTACAGTGGGCTTGGGAAGGGTGAGGGTGGTGGGGCAGAGGCACATCCCTCCTATGGTTAAAATCCACAACTCATATGTTGCACTGCCAGTGTGGGTCCGTCCCAAGGTGGCACCCGCAGTGGAGACCAAGGAGGATGTAGGTGTCCTCCATGGTGGAGACCCGAAGAGGGTTGGCAGAGGACCTCAGAGGAGGAGGAAACAACTCCTGGTGGGGAATTCTATTGTTAGAGGGTAGACTTGGGGACAGATGGAGTGGAAAAAGGGATGTTAAGTGCCTACCTGGTGCCACAATTTGGAGGGATGGAAAGTGCATCTCTTGGGCAGCAGTACAGGAAGGAAAGCTAGACATCATTGTCAAACTGGGGACAAATGATCTGGCTGGTGATTAGGTAAGGGTAGTGCAGGAGGACTTCAGGGAGCTGGGGAGAGGTCTTAGAGATGTCATGCACTGTAACCTTTTCATAGGTGTTACCGGTCAATGACAAGGGGGAAGGCAGAGCACTCCACACCATGAGAATCAATGAATGGCTGATGGACTGGTGTAGAGCAGAGGACTTCAGCTTCATTGGGGACTGGGGAGGAATGCAGGCCTATACAAGTGGGATGGGCAGCATCTATCCAGGGGGAACCAAGATCCTGAGTGAGTGGTTTCATTGGCAAGCATTTAAACTAGTCAAGGGGGGGCGATAACAGTAGGCAGGAAGAAGCTAATTGTCTCCCCCACAGGATGAAGCAGTCAGTAGGGAGGACCCTAGGACTGGAAATTTACACTAAAACTTAAAACCGAGGCTGACCCAGTGGTGCAGAGGGCTGAGGCACTGGACTCCTTACATCTCACTATGTTAGCGACATGTGGTCAGGAACGAGCATGGAACGCCAGGGCTCAGCCATGGGGAGGGCTGGGAGTGGATGGAGCAGCCGCCAGGCAGCCCTCCTTTCCCGGGTTGGGGTAGTAGGCCTCTCCATCTCTTGGCTGCCACCAAGTGGAGGCTTGATGGCAGTGTCAGGCATTGGAGAGGGCTGGTGCTATGCTTGGTGGGAGGATTGGAGCCATCTTCGGTGCTGGTGCACATGCGCGCCTCCACGCACATGCACAACCATGGATGGCCAAGGCTCTGGGGTTAAGGGGAGCAAAGGTGGGGAAAAAAATGGAGGCAAGATGAGGACTGCCCACCCATATGCTTCACAACAGTGGCTGGATGCAAGTCCTGTGGCAAAGGACACCAGGTGGAAGGTAAGTCCCGGAAGAGCCAGATGACAGGGCTGGGGGGGTCAGTCAGAAGGGGCGCAGCCGAGGAAGCAAAGGGCACAAAGTGTATATGAAAAAAAAAACTAAACTGAGATAGGTAGAATGGAAGAGATAAGGAAGAATGGGAGTAAAAACAGGAGAGGAAGGGCGGGAAGACATGGGGATAGAAAAGGAGCAATTAGAAGGGGAGGTTGCAAAACTTGAAAGGCCATGTGCATGAATACCCGCAGCCTGAGAAATAAAATCCCAGACCTAGTGGCCTTGGTGGCAGAGGCAGACCTGGACATTGTTGCTGTTACCGAAACATGGTACACAGGGAACCATGAATGGGATATAGCCATACCAGGTTGCATTCAATTTAGGAAAGACAGGGTGGGAAAAAAGGGTGGAGAGGTGGCTTTCTACATGAGGGAGAGAATTAAAGCAACTGAAGTTCAGGGAATGCAGGAGGGAGCAGAAGCACTGTGTGTCACCCTAGAGACAGGAAATGGCACTGCCATTTGCACAGGTGTGATCTACAAACCTCCAGCACAAGGAGAGCAGATTGATAGGGTACTAGTGGAAGCCAAACCAAAGGTGAAGTGCTTCTGGAAGAGACTTCAATTTGCCTGATGTTTATTGGAGCACCCAGGCTGCAGTCACAGCCAGAAGCAGAGGCATCCTGGATACTCTTCAGGGATGTGCCTCAAGCAGCTTGTGTCAGAACCCGACCAGAGAAGGAACAATATTGGACCTGGTACTCACCAATGGGGACAGGGTCTCTGCTGTAATGGTGGGAAGCTACCTGGGGTCCAGTGATCATCGTATGGTGTGGTTCAATGTGAGAACAGTGGAGGAGTTAAACCACACGAAAACAAGGGTCCTGGATTTCAGATGAATGGACTTTGCAAAAATGAGTGAATGTCACAAGGAAGCCCTGGCAAGGGAAGAAGAAGGGATGAGGTAGAGAAACAATGAGCTAACCTTAAGGGAGCCATAGCAGAGGCAACAAGCCTTTGTGTTAGGCAAGTAAGCAAAACAAAGAGAAAGAAAAAAAACACTCATGTTCTCAAAGGACATGGCTGGGAAGGTAAGCAAGAAAAGGCTAACTTTCAGGAGGCACAAGGAAACAGAAAGTGGGGAAGACAGGGAACTGCATCTGGAAAAGCAGAGTGAGGCATGGAAGCAGTCAGGAGTGCAAAGGCACAAACTGAGGAAAAAGTAGCCCAGGCAATTAAGAAAAGAGACAAGACCTTTTTCAGGTATATTAGTGATAGATGAAGACCAGAGGTGGGATTGTGAGGTTAAAAAGGGAGGAAGGGGGTGTGCAGAGGGGGACCTAGAAAAAGCAACAATCCTGAACAACTATTTTTGTTCGGTATTCACAGAAGAAGGGGAAGGAGAAGGACCACTACTGGGGGATAGGAGTACCAATGGTAGAGAGGTGGACACCAGCTCATTTACGGAGGAAAGAATCCTAAAGGAACTCAAGAATCTGAAAGGGGACAAGGCTATGGGGCCAGATGAGATACATCCCAGAATACTAAAATAACTTAGAGAGGTGCTGGTAGCACCGCTAACAGCCCTATTCAACAAATCGATAGAGACAGGGGTGGTTCCAGGGGACTGGAAGAGGACAAATGTAGTCCCTCTCCACAAAAGTGGGAACAGGGAGAAGGCTAGCAAACACAAGCCAGTCAGACTGACCTTAATGGTGGGAAAATTAATGGAGTCAACGCTACAGGAAAGGACTGTGATATTTCTTGAATCCAGCAGAGAACAGGATCCAAGGCACCACAGATTTATAGTGGGAATGTCTTGTCAAATGAATCTGATAAATTTCTTTGACTGGGTGACCAGGGAGGTAGATATGTGAGGTGTGGTGGATGTGGCCTACTTAGATTTCAGCAAGGCCTTCAACACCATCCCACATAGGAGGCTGATAAATAAGTTGGCAGCCTGGGAGTGGGCTCCAAGGTGGTAAACTGGGTCAGAAACAGGTTGAGTGACAGGACACAGAGGGTGGTGGTAAATGGTGTTCAATCCGATGAGAGGGGAGTGACCAGTGGGGTGCCACAGGGATCCATGCTGGGGCCAGTTCTCTTTAATGTCTTCATAAGTGACACTGCAGAGGGGCTGGAGGGGAAGGTATGCCTCTTTGCAGATGACACCAAAATCTGCAACAGAGCTGACACTCTAGGGGGTGGAAAAAATGAGAAAGGATCTACTGTAAACATGCTTTAGGAGTGGTCGAGAGTGTGGCAGCTAAGATTCAATGCAAAGAAGTGCAAAATCATGCACATGGGGCACAGAAATCCAGGGGAGAAATACAAGCTGGGGGGGGGGGTTACTGACAGCCACCAGTCAAGAAAGGAACCTGGTGGTAATCATATCTGATGACCTAAAGGTAACCAAACAATGTGAGAAGGCTGTGGGGAAAGCCAGTGAGATGCAAGGGTCCATAGGCAGAGGTATCACCAGCAAAAAAAAAAAGAGGTGGTTAGCCACTGTACAGATCATTAGTGAGACCTCATCTGGAGTATTGTGTTCAGTACTGGAGGTTGCATCTCCAGAAGGATATAGACAAAATAAAGGCAATACAGAAGAAGGGCAACAAAAATGGTGCAAAGATTGCACCAAAAGTCATGTAAGGAAAGACTAGAGGGGCTCAATATATATTCTCTGGAGGATAGAAGATTGAGGTGGGTATGATAGAAACATTCAAGTACATCAGGGGTATAAACAAGGTACAGGAGGGTAGCATCTTTCAGAAAAGAAGGTGTACAAGAACAAGGGGGCATGATATAAGGCTAGAAGGGGTAGGCTCAGGGCCAATGGGAGGAAGTACTTTTTCACAGAAAAAGTAGTGAATGCTAGGAACAGCCTCCCTGCGGAGGTGGTGGGGGCAAAAACAGTGGGATAATTCAGGAATGCATGGGATAGACAGAAGAGCACTCTAGCAATAGGGAAGAGAGGGTAAGCCACAGATCAACTAGCGTCTGTGGCAATGTATAGGGTATGGAAAAG
This sequence comes from Neoceratodus forsteri, assembly GCA_016271365.2. Lineage (NCBI taxonomy): Eukaryota > Metazoa > Chordata > Ceratodontiformes > Ceratodontidae > Neoceratodus > Neoceratodus forsteri. Next base: position 787,333,074 of record CM028133.1, read on the forward strand.
GGGCAGACTAAGAGGGCCACACGGTCCTTATCTGCCATCACCTTCTATGTATTCATCTACCATCTAAAATGTGATCTGGCCCAACTATAAGGGGTCTTGAGAGCTGGTGAACTCTGGTGTGGGTACTGTATTTCTTCCTTAGTGTAATTTATGTCAGTAATAAGCCATGACAGGGTGTGCATTAAAATCTTATGATACACACTCTGGAGGGGCTTATTACACAGATAAAATAGCTCTATGTATGTTTTTTTTTTTTTGGGGGGGTGATATTCAGCACCTGACCATGTGTTTATACAGATTTAATGCATACTTTTCAGCCAATTAAATTTCTAGATTTTTTCTTGCCATTTTATAATAAACCATCAAGTAGGTGAAAAAACAGCTAGCAACAAGAAACACATATAGTATTTTGTAGTAAGTGTGTTTATTCTACAGACAGGTACTATGCAGACAGATTGTTTGAAGTAGACTTCTCCCGCTTTCAAATTTGTATTACAGGAGTGAGACCACACTGGGAGTTTCTTTGTTGAACATAATGTGCACCACTAACCTGGCTGCTCTTGTTAGCTCTGCTGCTGGCTGACTACTGCTACTGTACCAGTGCAAGATGTGCCTAAAATAAAGATTTACCAGGAAATGACCCAGACATCTCAACTGTATGCCACTTTGTTGGCCTTCTATGTGGAGACTGAAGCTGCATGCTGGAACTAGTGAGCCAGACGCTGAACCAGAAGGAACTGCTAGGTTCATGGTTTGAGCGGCACCTTTGGGGGCCCTGGACATGGGAATGACAGTAAATGTGGGCAGTTAGCTCATCACTAGTCATGTGTATGCCATTCAATAACCAATGATTCTTACTTACTTCTCCATAACAGCTGATAGTCCTAGAGAAGGGGTTGCACTGCATTTTCCATTCATTGACTCTGGCTGTACAATAAAGCATTCAATCATTACACTGTCTTAACTGTTGCAAGCAAAATATATACACTCTGGGACTTAGGTCTCTAGTCAGCAGCACCTTTGAACCCTTTCCATCCATTCACAAATTATTTTACAAAAGTAGAAGGTACATAAAAGTTAATTAAATGGTTACTTTATAACTGAAAATTAAATTTTAATTCCTGTATAAATTATCATATGACTGATAAAATAAGTATACCGATCTTGTTGCTGGTGAAAGGATGCCAAAACCTACTGTAGACATGTTTTTCAAAATACTATAGCCATTTAAAAATAGATAATTCTTCAGAGAAACATATATATTCATTTTCTGTTTCATAAGGTTTAGTATGCCCCATTTGGAAAAAATAATACAATAAATAACAGACCAATAGAATTTTCATTTTATGTGACACCCATCATATTACAAGCATTTTAAAGTGCTCTACAAAGGTAGAGATACAAAGCAACAACTCCAAAATGCCACAGTATACAAATAAATGAAGTACAGGAATCTTACAATAATATAGTTGGCCTACTGGTGTGACAATATTGTTACTGCTTGCAGCACTGGCGACCCAGGTTCAAGAACAAACTCAGAGCAGCAGAGGGTCAGCCGGTTGAGCACAGAGGGGAATGCATTTCTCCTTTGGAGAGGGGTGCAGTGCCTGGTATATGCTTGGACCCTAGCAGTGGCTGAGGGGAAGGGCAGAACACTGAAGCTGCAATGTGTGTGGGCCAAGGGGTAACAGATGTCTGGTGTGCTGCATGCAGAAGCTTGCATGGCATCATGCTTGATATCCCTGCATGCACACTCCTCCAGGAGGGAAAAAATTCAGAAAGCATCCTGGCTAGACGAATGACCATTGCCCCTTACAGACCCTGCACTGGTGACCCAGGCAACACCTGAGCTGAATCCTTGAACAGCGAGTTGATGAGGACTCCCTGCCACCCCACCATGAGGGGGCAACTGTGTGGGAATCAGGCCAGATAAGTCCATGGAGAAGCCAGATGACAGGGCTGGGAGTGGACGGGGCCAGCCAAGTTGGGGGAGCATAAAAGACATAAACTACAATAATATATATCAGTAGAAGTTACAAAATAAAATAACTAAGCTGATTAAATAGCAATAATTTTACATCTGTATCCTTTCTCCCCCTCCTGGGAAAAGGTTGAAAACAGGAAATATTTTCTAGCCTTCCTTTTCCAGTGAACACAAACAAATAAATCTCATGATTGACTGGAGAGAAAAAAAATACAAAACTGAAAAAGGCAGGACTGCAGGTAGCAGTGGGAAAGTGTTATAGAACCAACAGCTATATGCCACCAACAGCTTAATGTGGTTCAATTTCAGTTGGTTACCATCTGTATCCCCCCCAGTCACCCCTGAAAAAGGGACTTCTAGTCTCAGTGGACCTACCAGGTAAACAAAATTCAATAAATAAAGTAAGGAGGAAAAGAGGAACGAGGGGTCTTAGGAAAGAAAAAAAAAGGTTTTTTTTTCTTATTTTTTATTTGAAGAGGATTAGACATTAACGTGGTGAAGGGAAGTTATTTCAGATGGTAGGAGAGAGAAAGAGAAGGCTCTTGAGACAAAGTCAGCAAGATGGGGAGTAGAGCAATATGATTAGCACAATTTTTTTATTCATCCAGAAGGAAAAGGAAGTCCACAAAGGTTTGTAATGATAGGGGAGATGCAATTCTGGAATAGATAAGGAGGTAAGCAATAGTATTTTGAACATACTGGAATCTAAACAGTTGAGATTTACAAAGGTCACAAAAACGAACTACAGTAACTTGACTCAGGATTTCTGCAGAGGACAGTGACAACGGTCAGGGAGGGTGACAAGGTAGTGACAGGCAGGAGTGATTTTGGATTGATGGCACTAGACAGATACCGTATGTGAGATGTGTGAGAAGTAAAAGAGAGCTCAAAATTTAAGAGCATCCCAAAGTTAGAGAAACAGAAGACACAAATTACTATTGATTGATGTGAAGGAGGATGCAAATAGATGAACAAGGGGTGAAGTTGCATTTATAAATACTCATCTTGCTGTGGAGTGGAAGTTCAGTCTTACAAATCTTTAGTACTGTATATGGAAGTTTGAGTGCAGCCAAGAGTTGGCAGGGTTAGGAAAGTAAGACACAGTGGGGAAAAGGGATCATAAGATATCCAGTGGGAGGGGGAGACTGAAGTGAGTAGGATGCCAAATATATAATCTTAAGGAAGAATAACAAATTATAGGTAAAGCCACCAACAAACGTGAAACAAAGATGAAAAGGAAAAGGTTAGAAAAGTAGGTGTAGAACCAGAACAAGAGGAAACAAGAGAAAACAGCACTGTGCTATATGCTGTCCAAAAGGGGATTGGTGCCGATACTGTTGAAAGGTACACAAAAATCAAGAAGTACAAGGGAAAATTCCATTAGTAGAATGGAGTTCATCAGCTGCATGGAAGAAGGATTTCTATGCAAAACTTGGGATGAAGTCCAAGTTGATGGCAGTAAATACTGTTGATATGGGAGGGGTAGTTGGAGAGATGAGAACAAATTACTTAATCTAAGATCTTGCTGAAAAGGAGATGGTTGGAAATGGTCTGATTGTTAGAAACGGAGCTTACAACAAGAGTAGGCTTTTTAAACGGGTTAAAAATAGCAATTTTATGGAAATCAGTAAAAGTGCCAAATATGAAAAAAAAAACAGTTTTCAATGGCAAAATATAAGGGTCATGGGTAGGGTATCAAGACAAGGCAAAAGTAAAAGAGGATTATCAGAATTATGTAGGAAATGTCATTAAAGAATGGAGAGGCAGAGTATAGATATAGAGGAATACATGAACATGATAGATATGAGTGTGCAGTTTTTTCTATTATGAATAAGAGCAGTTTTGAAATGAAAAAAGAACAATGCGACTTCCTCATATCTGGTACAGAGAAAAAAAAATAAGGGATAAAAATTAGTTAAGAGGAGGGAAGAGAGAACAGATGGTAAAAAAGATGATAGTGGCTTTCCAATACCTTTAGCAATTATAGTATAGGCACATAGACTGTGGACTATGTGCTCCAGAAAGCATCTCTGCATAGGATACGTTTAAGCAATATACCATGACAGAGAGTGGGTATATTGGTGGATTTACCACACCTGGTGTGGTTTGTCCGTAGCAGCAGTGACTTCTTTCCATGGGTGGTAAATCCATATATCCACTCTGTCATGGTATATGTATGCTCAATGTCCAACTTGGTTTTTTGTTTTTATAGTGATATAAAACTTTTACAGTGGGTATACTGGAGGATTTATCACAGTCATGTGATGTGTTTTGACCAATGAGGTTACAGGATTTTCTTACCCATTGTATAATAGGGCTTCCAGACCTGAGGGTTGACATGGATGTGCACAATTGTAATTAGTAGTAATAGTAGTTACCATTTTTTCTTGCAATCAAGAAAAGGATAGCCCAATTGAGCAGAAGCTCTTTTACAATGGAGTCCATCATTCAAACAGCATACACAATTGTATAAAAACAACTTTATACAACATCATGAAAAAGAAGCATACTTATTATCAAAGTTTCATAATTTAAAGAGTGCAGATTATTGCAGTGACAGATTCTAGGCAAGGTTACAGAATACAAATTTCCTAGCTAACAACCGCTTTTAGGCTGTATAAATTCACTTATAATCCAAGTTTTTATCAAACTCCATGAGACTTTCTCTTTTGATTTTAACATTTATGGCAGACTATTCCAGGCTCTGGGTCCAAAACTGACAATAGCAAAATTCCCCTCTGCTGTTCTTAATACTGGGACTTTGAGTTCTAGATTTTGAACTGTCCTTAGATCATTTTGTGATATGCGAACTTGAAATAAATTACTTAAATAGGGTGGAGTTTTTTTGCAATAGATTTTGATACATTAAAATGAAAAATGTAAATGCCTCTGTTCAGTCAAGCTTATCCATCTCAAAGATTGATACAAGAGATGGTAGTGTGTCAGCTGAGGGGCATCCATGATGAAATGAGCTAACCAGTTAAAAATGACATCCAGCATGTCCAGTTCTCTCCTGGATGCCCCCCATGAGCCACCTCCCCATAATCAAAGAGTGGTAGTATCATAGTATTAACAATTTGTTTTCTAGCTTCCATAGGGATACATCTCTTAACCCTATAGAGGGCCCCTAACCTAGAATTCAATTTTTTGATTAAGCCATCTATGTGCACATCCCTTCTAAACTGGGAATCTAGCCATACTCCAGGATATTTACAGGAGTTTACTTGCATCAGAATTGAATGTTTTTGTTTTGAACTGTAATGTTTGTGTTTTATTATTGTATTTATTGCCAAAAAATCATTATCTGAGCTTTTTTGTCATTTATATGCAACATTTAGCAAGATTGGAGTAAGTGGAGGCTATCATCATACCAGTGAGTTTTTAAGGGTTAAACAGGATTAACTGTGCCTCTTTGAACAACCCATGGTCTAATAGTGTGTGGTTATTTGAGTCTTAGGTACTGTATGAATGTTTTAAGTATCCTATTAACCAAAGTTATGAACCTTTTCCATACCAGGGCAGATAATGAAGACACTGATGATGTATTAGGGTTTTGGCCAGGAATGTTCAATAAATTGAACTTTGGAACAACAGCAACACTGACTCTTCTACGAGGCATAGCCTAAAAAAAAAATAAAAAAAAGATTTGCTTAAACAAGTTCTAAAATAACAAACGTGTAATTTGACTGTAGTTAAGTACAAGATATAATCAATTTCAATCCAAGAATTCAACAAATGCTAAACCAACAAGGCTTGTTTTAGTACTTCAAGTTTCTTTCATACAACTTAAAAACTTTTTAGAGTACCTGAAACTGTTATACAGTAAATGATGTAGGCTCAGCTTGAACTTTGAAATCCAAGAAACAAAATGCATACTTAATAGAAGAATACAACTGTTAGTTCTAATGTAGCATTTTGCAGCCATGAATGTGTCCAAACCTTTCTATAGTACATAAGGGCTGATGTATTTTAGTTAATTGTACTATGCAAAACTATTAGATGGTCACATGACAGTATCTTATAATGCTAAAGCCAATATATTTAATCTTTTTAAACTGGCTGTTAAACAATATGTTATATTTTTATACAGTTCAATAACTAGAAAAAAAATCTAGGTTTTTATCTATCTGCTTAAAAGTCTAGTATTTGATCACACTGTATACCATTCTGATCACCAGAAGATTAATGACCCTATTCTCAAGGCATGCCTGGTTTATGATTCACTCATGTGAAACTGTTATGTAGCAGGGAGAGCACAAGCCAGTGATAAAACTTAGGATAGAGGGTTATAAAATGTTTTCCATTTCCCTTCACAAAAAGATTATTTCAATCAAAGGGTAAAGTGACATGCTATGTGTGGGCACTTTCACACGTTTTGTTACTAGAAGGTTGTATTATTATCATATCTCCACTTTGACATGACTGGATTTTCAAGTCCTAATCAGGCAAACTGAGAAAAGAATATCGGCTTCCTTCCTTCCTTCCTTCCTTCCTTCCTTCCTTCCTTTCCCTTTATCAATGTGTTACTCTGTTCAGTTTGATCACCCTCACAGCCCTGTCCTTCCATTTTCCATCACTCACCTTGCAGGTGGTCCATGTAGCATGATTCTCTTCATGCTGCATTCTGTTGGTGATGATGGCAACTCTCCACATGTCCATCTTACATAGAAAGGAGATGGGCAATTGAGTCAGAGGTCCTGAGAGTGGCAGTTACATGCTGCATACTTCCAAGGTGTTCCTCTTTATTTTTTATCATCCCTTTTGATACCTCTGGCAAGAACTTCAAGGTACACATGTGCACATACAGCATGCCCATATACTGGAGTCAGATAGTGACCTTCCACCTTACGTGTGGCTCCAACTGTACCCTCACCTGTTGTCATACAGATGGTGGTATAGCAAAAGAGCTCACCAACCCCCCCCCCGGGTATAAAAACCTCCTCCTCTCAGCTCACCGCTAAAGCCCAGGGCTCATCCCTGAAGCCGTGTCACTGGCATCAAAACTGGCAGCCTGCCACTGCACTGATGGGCTGGCAACATTCTTTCTTTGAATGTAACAGAGGCATAAACAATAAAGTTCATAATTAATCTATGCTCAGCAAACCAGGCTTCAACAGAGGTAAGCCTGCATTGCAAGTCACTGGTAAGGGGTGTAGGATCAGTCTGGCTTGTGTAGATCACAGCATCATCTGCATACAGGAAAAGGTTACAAGGACAAGCTAGGAGAAGGGTATTGAGCTAGAGGCTAAATAGTAGGGGACCAAGGATTGATCCCTGTGGAACACCGAATTGCACAGGGCAGCTACTTGAGAGTGAGTCTAAGATTTTTACACGTTGGGTTCTGCCACCTAGATAACTTCTGAACCAGGAGACGACATTGCTGGAATGTCCTAGGGAGGGTAAGGTCTAGAGCAGTAAGGAGTGATTGACCATATCAAAAGCCTTTGTAAGATCTATATATATATAGATCCTACAAGGTGACCACAGTCGAGCACTATATGGATATAGTCTGTGTAGGTGAGGAGGGTGGTGGTAGTGCTATAATCTTTCCTAAATCCATGTTGCTGAGGGCATTGAATGCCATGGGTGGATAGATATTCAGTTAGCTGTTCCGCCACTAAGCGTTCAAGGGCTTTTGAGAGGGGTGGTAAAATTGAAATGGGATGGTAGTTGGAATGGTTAGCTCTGTCAACACTCTTGTGGATTGGAGTCACAACTACAGCTTTCCAGACAGAGGGGAAATGGACCACGGCACAGGGACAGATTTAGGATCCAGATGAGGGGGGCCAGGACTGCATCAATGGAGAGGAGAAGCAGTTTGAGGTCTAGGGTGTCAGAGTTGTGCCTTGACTTATCAAGAACCTTCACAAGGTGTTTCCTGGCAGCAGACAGGGAGACTGACCTGAAGTAGAACTGGGGAGTGTTTAGAGGGGAGGTACTATTATGGGCAATATCCTCAGCAGAGGGCACATCGAAGAAATTAGGGAGAGAACTCCACTCAGGTCATTGAATGAAGTATTGAAAATGTTAGCAATTTTGCTTGGGTCTTGAATGGTGACACCATTAGAGTTGAATAAGGTGGGAGGGGACTAATTGGGCTTACCCGTAAGGTTTTTAATATTGTCCCAAACTTTTTTACTATTATCCCAGGAGCTATCAAATATGCCTTGGTAGTATTTGGCCTTTGCCCACTGGATGGCCCAGGTGCAATTATTTCTGGCAGCCTTATAGCAATGCCAGTTTCTAGGTTTGCTAGTGGCGTACACCACTTGCCAAAGGTGGTCACGAGTGTCCACAAGGTGCAGAAGAGAGGGTGTAATCCATGGGTTAGAGATGCCTTTAACTTTCCATTTCCTGAAAGGGCCAAATAAGTCACATGCCATGTTGAATAGGGCGATGAAGAGGTTTAGTGCCTTGTCAACACTTTCAGCAAGAAGACTGGGGACCAGTCACAATTGATGAGATGTTCTTGGAACTGTTCCTGATGCCCTTTCCTGAGAAACCACTGGTAAGATGTTTTGCATGGATGTTTAGGGGCCTTATTGGTCCAGAGACATGTGATTGGGGAGTGATCACTCAGGGCGTCAGGTAACACTGTGGTATCTGTGATCCTCTCAGGGTGGTTAGAAAATATAAGGTCAATCAGTGTGCTAGCACTGGTCCTATAGTTTATTCTAGTAAGAGTAGAGACCAACTGGGAGAGGTTGACGGCTGTGGCTGCATCCTTACAGGGGTTAGAGTCAGCAGACAACCAGTTGATATTAAAATCCCCTAGTGCAATGACCTCTGTGCCTTTAGGTAGATTGGCAATGAAGTCAAGGAACAAGTGGAAGTCTTTATGATTCTCCTTAGGTGAAATGTAGACTGAGAGGATATTAATTGACTTCCCTTTTTTTACCTAATGTAATTTTGACCCCTAATGATTGATCACCATCCCTGAGGGCAGTGTAGCTAGAGCCTGGCCTTGTAGGGAGTCCGAGAGGTATAGGGTGCAGCCACCACCATGTTTATCAGTCCTATATAAAGTGTAACCATTGAGGGAGACTGCTGAGTCTGGTACCTCAGGGGAGAGCCAGGTTTCGACTATGGAGAGGACATCAGGCCTGTGCTGTATCACCCAGACTTGCAGTTGCTCTAGCTTGAGCAGGAGGCTTTGAATGTTAATGGAGGTGAGTTTAAGACCCCTGGAGCTACTGTTGCTACCAAATGGTTGTTATAGGGGCCCTGGGTTAGGGTGCACATTATCTGACAACAGCAGTGGTAGCAGGAGCTGTCTAACCAGAATGTATTTGAGGAGTTTACATTTGGGCTAGAGCGGGTGTTTGGTGGGCTTGGGGTGATTGTAGTGGTCGTTAGAGAGGAGAGATGGAGGGACAGATAGTATGCCTGGTGGGACGGCCAGCAATTAAAGTGAGAAATAAACTTCACTGGCTTGAGAGACAAGACAGGTAGACTGGTCACAGTGACAGATGCTGCAGAAACTGGGAATGTTGGAGACAGGTCTATAGTGGGTATAGAAGTGTTGTCTGATGGGAGTGGCAAAATTAGTGTTAGGACAGCACTAAGGAGAAAGTAGTGATAAAGTGCCATAATTTGTCCGTGGTCTGTTCCAGATGTGGGGTAGGCACTATGTATCTTACCATGTGGAGGGGGGATGGCTACGTCAGAAGGCAGCAAAGGGGTTATATGTTGCCAGAATTAGGATAAGGATTGCAGAAACCTAGCATACAATTGTACCCACAAGATAGTGTAGTGGTCAGGGTACTCGCCTCTGGTGCAAAGGGTTGCAGGTGCAAATCCAGGCAGAACAGAATATGGAAGTATCAAAGGATACTACCAAAAAATGGGGTAGCCAGGAAGGTGAAATGGCCATGCAAGAGGCAAGAAGAGGCTAGAGGATGAATCAGAGTATTCAGGAGCAGAAGCAGTAGCAATATAGTCAGGGGCGACTCCTAGTGATGATGTGTATAACAAACTAATGGGAAAGTGGGGACTTGGGTTCTACTTGGTACATTGTCATGTGACAGGTCACATGACCCCATGAGGTATAAATCAAAGGCCAACCCAGGGTGGGCAGGGCAGTTGATGTGAAGCATTGATGGGCTAACACAGTAAGATGGTGTGCACAAGCTTCAACAGTACTGAGGGATCTGTTTTCCAAAACCTTGTTTCTGTGTGTAGCAGGCTGCTCTGTGGGATGTACACTCCACTAGGAGTGTATCTAATCTCTTTGTATTATCTCTTTCTGTTCTGAACCTGCCTATGTAACTCTAGGGTTGTGCCTGAAAATAGGCAATGTGTTCTTACTTACATGGTTAACAAAAACGAATTAAATAAATAATAAATACTTTATGTGTAATGTGGGGTGTCTCTAATTGAAAAACAACATCCTCTCATGCAGTTTGGGCAAGGGAACAACAAAGCTCCCAACACCCTCTCATGCTGTTTGGGCAAGAGGACATCAAAGCTCAAAGCTGTTTCTCCTTTCTTAACTTCTTCTTTTTCTGCCCTTTGCAGTCTGGCTTCCACAAATCCCGCTCCACCGTCTCATCCCTTCTCCAGTTTACTGGTACTTTACTGACAGGATGGATCCAGGTCAGTTTACTGCTTCGCCTTTGTCAACCTGGCTAAGGCTTTCAACACGGGGGACTACTCTCTCCTACAAGAGAAACCTGGGTCTATCTGACATCTGTTAGTTGGTTCCACTCCTGCTTGTCTGACAGGCTCCTTCTAAGCGATGCTTTCTCCCATCCTCTCCCTGTCCATTCAGGTGTCCCCAGGGCTCTATCCTGGGTCCAGTCCTGTCCTCAATCATTTTAATGACCTCACCTCAGTCTGTGACTTCTTTTATTTTTTTTTCTTTTATTTGGTACTTGGATCACTGGTAGCTTAGCCCCCACTCCCTCACTCCCCACTCACCCCACAGGACTTACACAGGTGATGATCCTCCCAGGTTTGCCTCTCAGGGCAGGGTCACCAAGTAGGCATGCCCCTGACAGAGCCCGTACTCAGTTCCTGGTAGACTCCCAACTACCCTTGTTCCTCCCTGGCTTAACCCCCATGGCAGGGCCATGGAGTCAGGCTGTTCCCGATGGTGGACTATAAGCTTGGTCACCAGCCAGTTGATGTGGGCGGTGCAGAGTGGGACTGGAGAAGCAGGGAGTCATTCATGGGGGTTGGCATTTTTGCTTGTTTTTTTCCCCTGGGAGGTGTGGTGTGCAGTGATGTAGGTTGCCAAAGCACTGATGTCCAGCATGCTTCCCCTGCAACTCAACTCCAGCAGCTGCTCCCCCTGGTCTCTGCCAGAGGTCAGTAACATTCCAAATGCTCACTCACCCACCCCCCTGAGGAGGATAGCAGTCCAGCTGGCCCCCTAACTCCTCAGGTGCATTCCTGAACCCATGGTGTCGGTGTCGCAGGCAGAAGCCCTACTGTTACATTGGCAGGCCAGGTCAGAATGTGTCTTCTTCCACAATTATATTTATGCAGATGGCACTGTACATTTTGCCTCTGGAGCCTCTGACACTGAGCTGAAAGCTTTACTGCAGTACAAGTTCAACAGCATCTAATGTAGGATCCATGCCAATCAACACTCAATGCTGAAACAGTCTCCACGACTTTTGGCAATAAGCTGAAACTTGCTAGACTTAATTAAACCCCAGTTTTCTTGACTCTGAATGATTCCATTATTGAAGAATCCCATAACTTTAAGGAACTAGTTGTGTGGCTGGTTTGTTCATTTGATTTCTTCATACACATCGACTCCAGCTATAAAACGTTGCTCTTTAAGCTTACGACACTCTACCATAATACATTTTGCCTCCCACTCCCTGTCTATTATGAGGATGTCCTTAAGTTGCTCCTCCCAGGTTCTGACTAAGCCAGTGTAGTTTATAACGCTACTTTCAAATCCTCCCTCAAGGCAGGAGTGCCTTTTTTACTCTTTCTATCATTTTGCCCTCCTTGTACCCACCATTGTTCCTTCTACCCTAACCTCTCCCTCCCCTCCCTTGTTTCCTGGCACCTGTCCCACTGTGCTACCTTTCTTACTAAATTCTGGTTTGGCATCCTCCCACACTGCCACTCCTCTCCCCTAACCCCATCTCTGCCTTCTTCCTACTGCCTTCACTCTTGTTACTCCCACTCCTTCTTAGCTCCATCCTGTAAAACCATCCTCTGCTTATTCTGCCTTCCTGTCTTGCTTTTCCTTCACCTGAAACAACCTCCCACCTCCTCTACACTCCCCCCTCGTCTTTTTCCAAGCCCTCCTCTGAGACCTGACAACACATATCTGTACCTGCAATTAGAACTCCTAAAATGTAAATGTTCTTTCATCTTCTCTGTCTTGTGCCTGCAATACAGCCATGTGGCCCAGAGTACCTACCCAGTAACCACTTTTAAAATAACATAAATAAATATACAGTATATCATTCACTTCACACTGCAAGGTGGGGGATATGTGGCAGGGAGCTCCTGACACTCTTGAGGACCGACCTGTTCTTAAATCTGTTGCAACAGTTCTTCTATTTCTTAGCCTAATCTATCCTTTACAATTTCTAGTCCATAAGATTGGACACCTATGGGCACCCACTTCCCTTTCTTGACTATGCTATAGTGTCATCTTTAAATTTTCCTTTTCCCTCTCAGATCTTCATACAGGGAGGTTATTGTGGTGACCTCCAAACGTATGTAAAACAGGTTGTGTTTATCATTGTTGGATTTGGTATGTAATAGCACTATGTCATAAAATACCTTGATGTATATACCTTATGTTTATGAAACCTGTAAATGTTGAAAGTACCATGGCACTAGGGTTTTTTGATAATGGTTAAAAAGTACTAGGTGACTATTATAGAAATTAAGTTAGTTGTGCTATTTAAAATGCATGTAAATTGCTGTAAACTGAACAAGCCTGAAAGTTCATGGTGATTTGCATATATCCCATGATGCTTTGCATTATGGAAGTATGCATGATGTTGTATTTCTTTGAAACTAGATTTGTTGCCATTACCCTTTGAAGTAACCTTTTTTCAGTGATTCTGTATTGAGGTTCTTTGTCTATAGCTTGTTTTTTTTGTTGTTTTTTTTGAGCCCCCAATACCCAAGCAAACATGGCTTGCATAGGGATGAAGGGTTTTCACTAAAGGTGTTTAGATCAGAGATCAGTGTAAGTAGGTGCTGACTAAATGCAGAGAAAGGACATACATAGTCTGTTGCTGAAAACTTGCCAACTGATGTACTGAAGAAAGAATATGGTGTTACAGAAGTTAATTTCCTGTATTTTGAATAAACAGCACACAGAGATTGTGTGTTGAGCCTGAAGTTTGGTGTGTCGGGTCCATCTGTTATCCCACAACCCCTCCACAGTTATCAACTCATAATTGTTTACTTTCTGATAATGTGTCTGAGTCAGTCAAAATCTGACTGGTATTCAGACCCCCCCCCCAAACAAAAAATGATTCTATCTGTATTTCCTGACAATTATGTTATATTACGAAATTTTGTTAAAGTGATCAGTCAAATAGTGTACTAGAATGCCCATAACACCAGGTTTCACAATATGACTGTAACAATAATGCCAGTCATTTCATGAAACATCTGAAACTTTTAAGCATTTCATGTAATGACTGAGTGAAACAGGCACAGTCAAATGGTGTAATAGAATGCCCATAATGCCAGTCATTCCATGAAATGCCTGAAACTTTTAGGCATTTCATGTAATGACTGAGTGAAACAGGCACAGTCAAATAGTGTAACAGAATGCCCATAATGCCAGACATTTCAAGAAATGCCTGAAACTTTTAGGCATTTCATGAAATGACTGTGTGAAACAGTCATTTCGTGAAATGAGTAAAAAATGTAGTCATTTCGCAAAATAACTTGTTTCACAATAAGAATGTAACACATATTGAGCATCATAAAAGTGAGTCAATTTAACACAGGTTGTCTGATATCTATACACCATGTACAAAAACAGTCAGAGATTACAGTTAATAGAATTACATGTGCACTCTGATGTTTTGTTCAAGTTTTTATTTAAAACAGGATAAGATGACACTTAGCCAATTGAGCAATGCTCATTTTCAGTGGCCTCCTGATTACAATGATTAAAAAGTTAAAAATAGATACATCATAAATTATGATTGCAAACATGAAAATAGTATAAATACAGCATTTAATACTTTAAAGCAATGGTTAGTAGCACAACTAAACTACAAGTTCTCATAAAAGCTACATCGTACCAAATGTAAAATTTCTAATCTTGCCATGATTTCTGAATATTATAGTTTTTCAATTACATTTTACTCTATTGCAATAAAAAGAAACATTGTACCTTTCCCAGGCTCAAAGACATTGATCTGGACACCCGTGGAACACCATCATCTGTGATTGAAAAAACAGAAAAACTCATCAAACCAAATAATATTCTGAAAAGTAATAGACGCTATAGTTGATCTCAATATCCTGTTTTATTTTATTTTTTTTGCTTCAGGCTTTTGGGTTTGATTTAGTGATCGTGTAAGACAAGGCCTTGGTAGCAGTGGAGATGGAGGCCCTCTACTGGTCAACAGAACAAATACAGGGTATAAGTCTCACCTTGCTCTATCATTGCATCATCAAAAGGGACCTCCCTTTTTTGGAGTACGGGGCTAAATTATTATTGATGCTTACTATATCTTTTACCTATTTTAAGCACAGAACAAGGTGACCAATGGTAGCCATGCTATGATAGTCATATTGCATCTATTTATTTTTTTCTCACTGAATGAGAGGCAATTTTGCCTTTTTTATTTAAGCAGTTTAATATAGCTACATTAGTCTGAAACTTTGAGATGATAGTTTATGTTTGAAGAGACATGGGCTCCAATATTCAGAATGTTAGTGTAGTGCTAACTTGAATGCTACCACACTAACCAGACATAGTGCATCTGAATGGTGCAGGGGCCATATTCAAAGGACCTCAAAGTATGGCACACAGTGGATAGCACAATCATGCTAAACACACCACTGCACCCTTGATATTTATTTATTTATTTAAAACTTGGTAACCAGGAAACGCACACTGAGCCAAGGCTCGACTCCAGGTGTGACCTGGGGAAGTGCAAGGGGTCAGAATATAATAATACAGCAAATGTGCACAGTAGTTCATCATTTTACATGGCGTTAGAGAAGAGCATAAATAACACAGCAGTAAACAAGGCTTTGCAGAGTTGTTCACAACATCAAGACTAATAATATTGGTGTGAGCAGTAGGAAGAAGTATAGGATCAATACATCAGTGACAGACAAAATAAGTACAATAATGCATGGGACAGAGAGGTAGATTACAAACAGCATTTACAATTGGCAACTCGTAGAGGATATGAGAAAAATCAGTTCATCAGTGCAAGACAAAAGTAGGTCAAGTAATACATAAGATGACAAAACAATTACAATCATCAACTCTTAGGACAACGAGGCAAAATTATAGTTCATTGGACTTCGAGGCAATTGTAGGCACATGTTATAGTACAGGTAGTGCTTTTGGAATGGGGGTAAGCAGTATAGGTGTTTGCTCACAGAATAAGAGCTGGGGTTGAATACAGAAACTAGGGTGGAGGGTGGTTAGGGATAGGGGAAGGAATATAAGGGAACCCACTTGCATACAGGGTGCTGTGGTATAGCAAGAGGATTTTGGAAGAGCTAAAAGGCTTCTAAGGCAGTGCTATTTAGCTCTTCCAAAACTCTTCTCTTATCACTGCACCCCCCCCCCAGCAGCACTGGTGCCAGGTAGTGTTAGGACACCAACCTCCCTCCCATCTTGATCCAAGTTGTATTATATAAATGCAACCTGGTGGTCTAGTGGTACCCCTCCCACTTTGATCCCCATTGTAACACAGAATGCACTCTGCTAGTCTAGTGGTACCCCACTCCTGCCCCATTCCCCTTTATAATACTTAAATGTTCAGTGATACCACCCTACCACACTAATCATCTTCATTTATTTATTGATTGATTGAGTTCTGCTGTTAATCATTTTTATTGAGATTTCATTTGTTACAGAACATAAAATAACATAACAGAAAAGGAGACACAGAGGGCCTCCAAGGTCCAAATGTAAATACATACACTGTAGTCTATAAGGTCAGGCTAGTAGTGTCCTATGAATGCATTACAATTGAAATTTCAGGAGTGAAGGTCCCCATAAAGATGGAAGGAGCTTATAACAGGTTACACAGGTAAAGGCATAAAGAAAGCAGTCCAGAATTTGTGTATAAAACAGAATGGTTCAAGGAGGTTGCCAGGGCTCCTTCGCTTTCCAGGTTGTAAGCTAGGGTCCAGGGAGCAGAGAGGGGGGAAGAAAGATAGGGAGACCACATCTTACAGTACATCAGGAGAGAACCTTCAGCCCCGTGGGAGAGTCTAGTAAGCAGCCTGCTGTGCAATAACCATGAGCCTTTCTTTTGCAGAGGGGATGGAGGTGGAGCACCAGCATGATAGAAGCAGTCATTTGGCTTCGACACACACCGCTATGAGCCACAGTGCCATGTGCTCTTCTATGTAGGGGATTGATGGAGGATACTATGGAGAAACAAGCCAGTAGAGGAGGGGATCGCTGTGCTCAACCAGAGAGCATTTATGTAGAACGTCCTTCTGAGCATGCAGTCCCATAAAATATGGTAAGGGTCTCCTTTCCCCAAGTTACATCTCCAGCATGAATCTTATGGGATGAGGTCCAAGGATTTGAGCTGCACTAGAGTGCCGTACCATAGGTGAAGCAAGTTATTTTGTAAGCATAAGCTACGGCTATCAAAGCAGGTCTTGCAAACCAATCGCCAGCATTTAAGCCAGGTTGGTGTAGAAATGGGGGAGTGCAGTGCCACTTCCCATGTTGAAGCCATTTGGATAGCATGAGCGAAGTGATGGTTTGGAAAGAACGAGAGGCCTGCCTCGTATATGCCATGGCTTCACTGCACAGCTGCAGCTACTTCCAGAAATCTAATCTGGCAAGTGCAAACTGGGTTTGGAGGTTCGCAAAGGCATCAATGGATACCATGCCTGACTGAAAAAGATCACCCAGTGTCTGAACTCTGGTGGGCTTCTGTTTGAGGAACTTTGGGGGGAGTGCATGGATGTATGAAGAGAGTGAAGCACCGTTACCCAGAGTCAATTTCAAATCTATCCAAAGTGGAGAAGTCTGTGTCATCGGGCTAAACCATTTACATATATGAGTGCCTAGAAAAATGATATGATACCCCCGGAACCAGGGAAGATCCCACCCTCCCTTTGACCAGTAGGCACGCAGTTTGGCCCTGCCATAGTGAGGTGCCTAACCCTCTAATAACAAGTTGACAACGGCGGCAATCTTAGTGAACCAAACCAGAGGGATTTATACTGCTAAATGTGAAAGATGATGAAAGAGCTTGGAAGCTATCACCATCTTAAGTGCTGTTATCTTGCCAGCTAAGGATATATATAAGGTTTTCCAGCATTCACACACCATTCAGAGGTCCAGAAGCAGAGAGATCACATTGGTGGAGGCCAGACAGGCAGAGTCCACAGACAGCTGAATTCCTAGTTAGTTTGGAGCCCTGTTGTCTGAGTGAAGGAACAGAGGGGGAATGCTCTGTGAAGTGTCTTCTGCCAGGTCTAGCAGGTCATCCACACAGAATAAAGTGCGGTATTTCTGCAAATGTACTCAGATGCCCTGCAGAGCTTTATGCTCTCTGATGGTAATAGCAAGGGATTCTATGGCCAGGACAAAAAGGACACCATCTTAAGTGCTGCTATCTTGCCAGCTAGGGATAGATGAAAGGCTTTCTAGCATTCACGCTCCATTCAGAGGTCTGCAAGCAAAGAAGTCAAATTGATGCAGGCCAATCAGGCAGAGTGCACAGATAACTGAATTCCTAAATATTTAATAGAGACCCCAAACCATTTAAGCCCCCATCTATTGATCAGTGCCTTTGAGCATGTAAGAGTTATGGGCAGAATCTGTCTTGGCAGGGTTAGTTCCAAGGCCTGATATCTGAGCAAAGGAGTCCAGTAGTGTCAAGAGAGGAGTGCTCCATGAGAAGTCTTCTGTCAGGGCCAGTAGGCCATCGGCATAGATGAATGTGCAGAGTTCTATGGCCAGGACAAAAAGGAAAGGGGAGAGAGAGAAACCCTGTTGGGTGCCTCTGGAGAGGGAGAAGGGATTGGAAAGAAGGTTATTAGTAAGAACCTTAGTGGAAGGAGAGGCATACAGAGTGGAGATCCACCTTTATAAGGTAGGCCCAAAACCCATCTTGTCTATGAACTGTTGCAGGTACTCCCATTTAATGGACTCGGAGACTTTTTCAAAGTCTACTGCTATTGCCACTGCCAGAGTGGGAGCAGAACTAGCAGACAGGAACACAGTGATGAGGGACCACAAGAAATCAGCTTCTAGCCTACCCTTGACAAGTCCCACCTGAGATTTTTGAATAATTGTGGGTAATCAATGGTTCAGACTATGGAGAAGGATCTTAGCTAGGAGCTTTGTGTCCACATTGATTAGGGAGGTAGGGCGGTAGCTGTGGGTCCTTCCCTTCTTTAACAAGTACGATGATGACTGCTTTGGTAAGGGTGGAAGGAAGGTGGCCCAAGGCCAGAGAGTCAGGAAAAAACCTCTGAAATATTAGACAGATAGTAGGACTGCTGAGCTGAAAGAGGTCAGCTGGTAATCCATTGCCCCAGGTGCTTTGCAACAAGTAAGGGAGGCTAGCGCCAATTCAGTCTCTTCTTTGGTAACAGGGGATTCCAGTGAGTTAGTCTAGTCCTGAGAAAGATGAGGGATAGCTAGAGAGGAGGAGAAGAAGGACTGGTAGTGAGCTGGGTCTTGAGGACCTCAAGTGGAGCAAGGGGAGGTGTAGAAGTCTCTCATCACCCCACTGATTCCCCCCAGGGGTAGTATAGGGTGTCTGGGTGCCATTGCACTGGGCAGCAATGAAGTGTTCAGCCTGTTGCTCACACAGACAGTAGGAAAGCAGCTTTCTCACTTTCTACTCCCTTCCCAGTACCAGTGTTTCATGCATGTAAAAGCACGTTCAGCTTTATGAGATGTGTGGGCATTCAGTTAAAGTCTAAGGCCCATCATCTACACCAGAAGAGAGAGAGGTCTGGAGAAACAGAGGGTGTAACTGCTGTGTATAGAAATGCCTGAGTCTGTAAGGATTGTTCCTGCAGTTTTAATTCTGCTTCCCTAGCCTTACATCGCCTAGAGGCATACTGCACAAATGATCCCCAGAACGTGGCTTTTAGTGCATCCCACAAGGTGGCAGACAACATGTCGCCAATGTCATTCTGGTGGAAAAACTTAGCAGCTTCTGAACACAGCCAGTGAATAAACTCTGCATTCTTTAGAATTAAGGGGTTGAGATGCCAGGATGAGTAGTGAGAGTGCTCAGGGCCCCATGCCAAAGACAGGAGTAATAGGGCAAGTCTGGACATGTACAGGGGGGCAATGGCAGAGAAGCAAGAAGCCTAGGAAAATCATAGGGAGGCCAGCAGAAGATCAAGCCTACTAGAGGTTCCATATGTGATCAAGAAGCAAGTTTATTCCTGCTCGGCAGGGTGACACTTCCTCTAAATGTCAGCTAAAGCAAACTCTGACATAAAGGCTTGCAGGACCGATATTGCTCTGGGGTGGGGTTCTCTGGCACCTGTGCATCGGTCCACAGGGGTTGCAAGTTTAGTTTGAAATCTCCACCAAGCAGAAGAGGGCAGCATCTGGATTAATCTCAGCAATGGACTGCCCTAGTGTGTGGAAAAATCGAGGCTTGTTTGGTTATGGCCATAGACATTCCCTTGGACAATTGGGCTCTCAGGAGTGGACAAATGGGTCAGCAACTAGTAGCCATCCATATCTGTGCACTGATCTAGGATACTGTAGACCAGTGAAGGGATCTGTGAATCAAGATGATGCCGCTCTCTTGGCCGACGGACCACAGCCATGTGCCTTGACCCCAAGCCACTCCATGTGGGACTTCTCAGCCTTTGGGTAGCTAAGTTTAGCTTTTTGGAGAACAGTGACTTGAATATGTAAGTAGTTGAGATGAGCCAGTATCTGTTTATGTTTAATGGGGGAGTGTAGAACCCTAACATTCCAGAGGTATACGTTAGGTCAGCCATAATGTGTGGATGAGGGCAAATGCTTGAGATAGAGATCGTACTGAGGCTAGTAAAGAAATCAGGAGCTCACGTGAACCCCTTTCCCTTAGCTGTGTGAACAATGGGCAGAGGACTTAAGATGGGGGAAGGTAGGAGTAACCAGTATGAGGTACAGTGTAATCATGTAATATACTCAGCAGTAGTGCACAACAATATTGAGAAGCTATATACAAGAACTAGAATAATGAGCAATTGCAGGATACTCAGCTAGGATACATTAGACCAGCTGGCCAGAGCCAATAATAGGCCCAAGGTCTGTCATCTATCTGCTCTGGGGGATCCAACCTTAAAGTGATGAGAAACAGTAAAGGTGGCCCCCTGTTTCCACCAACAATATAACAGTATTCAGACTAGAGAGTATATTTCAACATGACAGGCAGCTTTTAACAAACCTGCCAAATTCAGCAAAGAGGGCCACAACTGTGAGGGACAGGGAGTGAATCCTCAGGATCGCGAGAGCAGCTGCATGAGGGAAGGAGCTGGATGCCATTGTCCACCTAGGGGCAAATGACCTGGCTGAGAATGGGATCAGAGCAGTGCAAGAGGAGTTTGTAGAGTTGGGGAGGGCCTTAGACAAGCAGCACGTACTGTAACCTTCTTGGTGGTGCTGCCTGTCTATGGAAAGGGTGATGCTAGGGTACTCCGCATCCTGGGATTCAATGAATGGTTGAAAAACTGGTGTGGAGCTCAGGGTTTTGGCTTCATTGGGGACTGGGGCTCCACCTGGAGGGATACAGGTCTATACTGGTGTGATGGTCTGCATCTGTCCGGGAGGGGAACCAGGATTCTAGGTGATAGGTTTAAGTGCTTCATTGACAAGCATTTAAACTAGCCAAGGGGGGAGGAACTGAAAAGGAGCAGGGAAATCCCAGCCTCCCCCAACAAAACACGGCAGTTAGTGAGGTAAACACCAAGGTAGAGAAGTCAATAGGGAGCAGGATGGGGTAAATGTAAAAAAAGGCAAAGGCAGTAAGGATAGGGATGGGGCTAAAAGGGGTAAGGCCATCAAAAAATGGAGAGTGATGAGTACCAATGCCCGTAGTCTGTGTAACAAGCTCCCTGAACTAGTGACCTTGATGGAAGAGTAACACCTGGATACCGTGGCAGTCACTGAAACATGATACACAAAGAACCAAGACTGGGATGTCAACATACCAGGGTACACAAGCTACAGGAAGGGCAGGGAGGGTAAAAGAAGAGAAGGAGAAGTAGCTCTCTATATAAGGGAAGAGATCAAAGCAACAGAACTAAAGGATAAATAGGGAGTAGAGGAGGCACTGTGGATCACCCAGGAGACAGGAAATGGCACCACAATCTGCACAGAAGTTGTATACAGACCCCCATCTCAAGGGGAGGCAATGGGCAAGGAAATGATAGACGGTATCCTTAGAATGGCAGAAAAAGGGGAGATATTGTTGATAGGGGACCTGAATATGCCAGAAATATGGGACTTCAGAGGAGCTGACTTTGAAAAGGTGGCCAATAGAGTTAAGCTAGACCTGGCAAGCAGAAATACAGGTGAGTGGGTACAGGCAAAGTGGGCAAGCATTAAGGATGCAATACTTGAAGCAACATCTCATTGTGATAGAGAGAAAAGCAAGAGCAAAACAAGAAGGAAACCACTTTGGTTCTCAAAAACAGTAGCAGAAAAGGTCAGAGCCAAAAGGCTGGCCTTCAGTAAATATAAGGGAACGCAGTGGGATGAAGATAAGGAGGCATACCAAACTTCTCTAAGGGAATCAGGGATGGCAGTAAGGCAGGCAAAGGCCCAAACTGAGGAAACATTAGCACGAACAGTAAAAGAAGGGGACAAAACTTTCTATAGATACATTAATGAAAGAAGAAAGTCCAGAGGGTGTATTGCTAAGATCAAAGGGGATAAGGGGATTGTGTGGAGGAGGACAAAGGAAAAGCTTCTATCCTAAATAGATACTTCTGCTCAATATTTACTGAGGAGAAGGTAGGGCGGGCCCCACAGCTCGGCACCATGGACACAGAGGGAAGGGAGGTGTGCACTAGTCCCTTCGCAAAAGAAAGGGTACCATAAGAGCTCACTAAGCTCTGGGTGGACAAGGCAATAGGACCTGATGGCATACATCCCAGGGTACTAAAGGAACTAAGAGTGGAACTAGCAGAGCCATTAGCAGAACTGTTTAGTGAGTCTCTGAGCACAGGAGAGGTCCCAGAAGACTGGAGAAGGGCTCATGTGATCCCGCTCCACAAGAGTGGTAGCAGGGAGGAGGCAGGGAACTACAGACCAGTCAGTCTTACCTCAGTAGTGGGCAAGATTATGGAGGCAATCTTTAAGGAAAGGATAGTACAAACCTGGAATCCATAGGAGCACAGGATCCAAGACAGCATGGGTTTACAACAGGAAGGTCCTGTCAAACTAATCTCATAGATTTCTTTGACTGGGTAACCAGAGTGGTGGACCAAGAATGTCGCCTACCTTGACTTCAGCAAAGCTTTCGATACTGTCCCACATAGAAGATTGATTAATAAGCTGGGTAGACTCGGGATGGGTCAGAAGTTGGTCAACTGGGTGGCAAACTGGTTGGCGGGTAGAATGTAGAGTGTGGTGGTAAATGATATACGGTCAGAACAGATGCAAGTCACAAGTGGGGTACCTCAGGGATCAGTCATGGGACCAGTCCTCTTCAATATCTTCATCAGTGACATTGCAGATGGACTGGAGGGTAAGGTTTGTCTGTTTGCAGATGACACCAAGATCTGCAACAGTGTGGATGATCCAGATGGGGTGGGCAGAATGAGAAGAGATCTGGATAAACTGACAAAATGGTCGGAAGAGTGGCAACTGGGGTTTAACTCAAAGAAGTGCAAGATCATGGAAATAGTGAAGAGAAATCCTGTAGCCACCTATAGGTTGGGAGGGGAGTTGTTGGCAATCACAAGGGAAGAAAGAAACTTGGGCATCATCATCACAGATGACCTGAAATAATCCAAGCAGACCACTAAAGCAGTATGTAAGGATAGAAGGATGTTGGGGTGTATTAGTAGGGGTATCTCAAGTTGTAAGAGGGAGGTAATAATCCCTCTTTACAAGACACTGATTAGGCCTCATCTGGAGTACTGTGTGCAGTACTGGAGGCTGCACCTGCAAAGGACATTAACAAAATGGAGGCAGTCCAGAGAAGGGCAACCAAAATGGTGTTGGGACTGCATCAGAAAACATATGAGGACAGATTAGTGGAGCTCAATATGTATACCCTAGAGCAAAGGAGGGAGAGAAATGATATGATCAAAACATTCAAAGATCTTAAGGACATTAACAAGGTGAAAGAGTCTAACATGTTTCAATATAAGAAAAATAGCAGGACAAGAGGACACAGCATGAGGTTAGCGGGAGGCCAATTAAGGGGTAATGTGAGGAAGTTCTTTTTCACAGAAAGGGTGGTGGATGCATGGAATGGCCTACCTCAGTAAGTGGTAGATATGAATATAGTGCAGGGCTTCAAACAGGCATGGGAAAGGCAAAAGGGAGCAATACAGATGAGTATGACTAGATAGGCCCTTGACAGAGTAAAGGCCTATGGCACATTCATAAGATAGAAAAAATGGGCAGACTGGATGGGCATTGCAGTCCTTATCTGCCATCATCTTCTATGTTTCTATGTTTCTATGATGTTAACCGGAGCACCTTTGCTGCAGCCACATCCAAGAGCAGGTTATTCTTGATGCTTTACAGGGGGCATGCCATACAAAAGCAAGATTATTGGGCTTTCAGAGGGCTGACTCTGGGAAAATGGGAGAGTGCCTCAGAAAAGTACTAGCAAATGGGCAAGAAGGAGGGGTGGAGGAACAAAGGGGAAAAATTAAAACAGCCATCACAGAGGCAACAAGCCTTTGTGTGAAGCAAATCAACAAAACAAAGTGAAGGAAAAAAACACTATGGTTCTCAAAAGAGGTGGCGGCGAAGGTTGAAGAGAAAAAGGTAGCATTCAGGAAGTATAAGAAAACATAGAAGAAACAGGACAGAGAACAGAGAATTGCACCAGTTAAAGCAGAAGGAAGTGGGGAAGGCAGTCAGAATAACAAAGGCCCAAACTGAGGAAAAGATAAGCAACTCAGTTAAGAAGGGAGATAAAACCTTTTATAGGTACATTAGGGAGCGAAGAAAGACCAAGGGATGGATAGTGAGGCTTAATAAATGGAGTGGAGGGTGGTCAGAGAGTGATAGTGAAAAAGCAGGGATACTGAACGAATACTTCTGCTCAGTAATCACAAAAGAAGAGGAGGGGTGGTACCTAAATTAAAGAATAGAAGCACTCTGGATAGGGAGGTCAATACCAGTCCCTTCACAAAAGAAACTGTTCTGAAAGAACAACTGAAACTGAAAGCAGACAAAGCTATGGGGCCTGATGGGATTCACACCAGAATTCTAAAAGATCTAAGGGTAGAACTAGTGACACCACTGACTACCCTTTTTAACAAATCATGGGAGGATGGTGTGGTACCTGAGGACTAGAGGAGGGTGGATGTGATTCCCCTTCACAAAAGTGGGAACAAGACAGAGGCAGGAAACTACAGACCTGTTAGTTTGACCTCAGTGGTAGAGAAAATGATGAAATCACTGCTGAAGGAAAGAATTGTTGAGTACCTAGAGGCCAGTGCGGCAGAGGACCCAAGGCAGCATGGATTCACAGCAGAAAGGTCGTGTCAGATCAATCTAATAGATTTCTTTGACTGGGTGACCAAAGTAGTAGACCAGGGAGGGGCTGTGAACAAGGCCTACCTAGACTTTAGCAAGGCATTTGACACAGTCCCACACAAAAGATTAATATACAAGTTAGCCAGCCTTGGAGTGGGTCCCAAGGTGGTAGCCTGGGTAAAAAATTGGCTGGATAACAGGATGCAGAGGGTAATAGTAAACGGAGTCCACTCTGAAGAAAGGGGGTGTTACTAGCGGGGTACCACAGGGTTCAGTACTGGGGCCAGTCCTTTTTAATGTCTTTATAAGTGACATTGCAGAGGGACTGAAAGGAAAAATATGTCTCTTAGCAGACGACACAAAGATCTGCAATAGCATTGATACAGAAGATGGGATGGAAAGAATGAGAAGGGACTTGGCATGGTTGGAGGAATGGTCAAATGTATGGCTGCTTAGATTCAACACAAAGAAGTGCAAAGTAATGTACCTGGGGAAAAAAACTCAGGGGAAGCGTACACAATGGGGGGGTGAGATACTAACATCAGCAAAAATGGAAAGGGACCTGGGTGTAGTCATATCAGATTACCTAAAGGTGGGCAAGCAGTGTGAGAAGGCAGTAAGGAGGACTGGCGGGATATTGGGATGCATAGGGAGAGGCATCACCAGTAGAAAACAGGAAGTTGTTACCCCTTTGTACAGACAGTTGGTGAGACCCCCTATGGAGTACTGCGTGCAGTTCTGGAGACCCCATCTCTGCAAGGACATAGACAGAATGGAGGCTGTCCAGAGGAGGGCAACTAAAATGGTGCAGGATCTGCACCAGAAGACATACAAAGAGAGATTAAATGAGCTTAACTCATTCATTCCACAGGAGCTCTTTGAGAGTTCCACCGCTTGCCTCCTGTATACTCTTAGCACTGCATCCTGGGCCTTTCTAAGCAAAATCAATCCATAATCAGCATGCCGCAAACAAATGCTACTACCTCATGCACCGTAAGTGCTACACACAAAGTAAGAGTAGCAAAGTTGTTCAGCACAAAATTATCTTTCCAATGGTGCAATGTAATTAATAAGTAATTTTGTTTTCTATACTAGTCGAAATAACCATTTTTGTTGGGCAAAAAAAGACAATGTAAGCCATTTGTGGTTGGGAAATATGTAACATATCAACACCTAATTAAGCATCCATACGTTAGATGTAGTTACAATAGTACATTTGTACAAAAAGCATATTTTCTAGTATAAAACATGTATTTTCCCCCATTTTATGCAAGGTGCTTAGGTGAGGCTTGATGGCCAAAATGTCTGCTATACATACCATGTCATAAACAAATGTGAATAACTCCTAAAGTGAACATGATACACATGAAGTATGTAAATAACTCCTAAAGTGAATATGATACACACGAAGTAGCAGTGGCAAGTTGTTCAACACAACACTACCTTTCAAATGGTACTATGCAGTCAGTTCTAATCAATATTGGCTGGCAAGTAATATTAAAACATGTGAGTGACATCTCCAGACGTTACTAGGGCACACAAGAAGTCTGGGACACACTGCAGTACATTTGCTTCCACCTACAGGCATATTCTAGGAGACAATGAGTTAATATGTATACCCTTGAGGAGAGGAGGGAGAGGGGGGAGATGATAGAAACTTTCAAGTACCTCAAGGGAATCAACAAAGTCCAAGAGGGTAGCATCTTTCAGAAAAAGAGATGTGCAAGAACAAGGAGGCACAATTTGAAGATGGGGGGGGGGGATGGCTCAGAGTTAATGCGAGGAAGTTCTTTTTCATGGAGAGGGTTGTGGATACATGGAACAGCCTTCCTGAGGAGGTAGTGTAGTCAAAAATAGTGGGAGAATTCAAGAACGCATTGGACAGACATAAGGAAATTCTAGTGGGGGATAGGAGGAAGTAGGCTGTTGGTTAACTAGGATCTGCAGCTTATTCATCAGGTAGGGAAATGGGCAGACTAGGTGGGCCAAGTGGTCCTTATCTGCCATCAAATTCTATGTTTCTATGTTTATCACCCCTCTGAGATTAAAGGGGGAATATGTATTCCTAGGAGGGAGAGCATGGTAGTCACTGTTCTCCCAGGGGAGTGAAAAAGGGGAGGGGATGTGTGTGCAGAGCTTCAAAATCAGGGGAGGGAGGGCATGCTAGTCGGGAGGCAAGATGCCCAGAAGTGGGGGTGGGAGTGAACTTAATTGGGGGAGGTACAGAACCCTATTGTTGCCTCCAGCTACGCACTCCAGTCATTCATTTAGCTTGGTAAACCTGATATCATGGGGGGGCAAGGGTAAATGGGTGCAGGAGACAGGATATACCTGATAAATCTAGTATGGGACAGCCAGAGAGGCAAGGCCACCATTCATGAAGGCATGCAGTAGGAGCACGACAGATTAATTTAGGAGGGGGGGTCCACCACCATTCACTGCCCAGGTACATTATAGGTCCCCATGGAGGATCCCTTAACCTTTTCTGCAAGTGTGTCTACTGTGTTTGTCACCATGTTCAGAACTGCTGATCAGGTATCACTGGATGGACTGGGCTTGTTGGGAAAGACTACAACTGGTGGGAAAAGGTGTACAGCGCTGTGCTGAGCAAGTCCAGAACAGGCAATACTGCAGGCTTCCTCGAGTCAATACCCTTCACCACCTCCACCTCACATCCACTACTCCATGGTAGATACCTCAACATAGGAGAGAGTGGAAAAACACAGGGCAAAAGGGGTCTGGGGGGGCAAACCCTAAGTGTTATTTTAAGCTTCTGGATTAGTTTAGGGTAGTGGGGTAGGCAGTGATCAGGGGCAGGGAAGCAATAAGATGAACCACTGCATATTAGCCCAGTATTGATTGTATCCCCCATGTCACAGTTTGACCCACTGGACCTCTTGGGGTATCACAGGACAAACAGGATATGTGTTTTTTGCAGTGTGCAGCCACATGCAGTCAGGAGTTCTGGCAAAGGCATTCATCATCCCCACAAAAATCCAGATACACTTTCAGGTATGAGGAGCATGCTACCTTCCCACACAGTAACAAGGGTAAAGTTTCACAGTTCTAGGGGAGCAAAAGTCCATGCAGGGCTGGGATGGAGCTGGTAGTTGTCAGTCCTTGCTGACAAAGCTGCAACTGCAGCACCACTGAATCCCATTTCGCTGAGGAGGCCATGATCATAACAGCTATGAACATATAAGCTAGTGACCAGGGCTGGACATGCTAGTTCAACGGGGGGAAGAAGAACTAGTAGAAGCAGCAAATCACTGCATGAAAAAAGTACTTACAGACCAGGAAAGTTTGATTCAGCCTAAGGGATAAAGAGGTTGTAGGTTGGGCTTGGGTTTCTGTGGGGGGGTCAGGGCCAGATAAGCCACTCCCAAGGAAAGGAGTGAATGCCACCACTATGGCCCATGAAGGATGAGGGGCCACTGGTACAGGAGCTGGTGTTGAGAAGAGTGGTGGCTTTTGGGTTGCTAGGTCATCCTATGGATCTGTAGAAATGACTGCATAGGGCTTTGGATGTATTGGAACCTCATTTACGTCATCAGAGGAAGCTCGGGAGTGGTGGTCCTTGCTGCAGCTCAAGTGGGATGCCTGAGGAGGAAAGTCCTTTGTAGGCCCAGTACATTGGCGTCTCCATGCATGACTTCATTTTGTCTGGGTCCAATCATCTCCACCAGGGTGATGTGGAGGATCTTTGCCACTGGAGGTTATGCTGGGGGATATGGGCTGTGAGAGAGAATGAGAAGGTGCTGTGTCCATGGGTTGCACTGGGGGAGGATGACAAGGATCATCTGTTCTGGTGGGAAACATTCCATATCCTGTGATGGTACAAAGTCATGAGCAACATCAGGAGATTGTAATATGGGAGGCACCTGATTTACAACAATTCTGAGCTGGGCTGTGTAGCAAAGGTAAGTCTGGAGGCCCATGCCAGCCTGCTGTCTTCTGGCTGAGGTATATTCCCGTTGCCTGGTGGAAACCTCGGCTGAGAAGTCCTGCTGGAGGTGAATGGTGTGCTCCTGACGGGACAGGGTGACTTGCTTCCCTGGCAAGTCCCAGGATGTCTTCCTTAATGGGAAAACACAGGAACCGCGCCAGGATCGGATGCAGATGCTCCCATGGCTTTGGCTTGGATGCCAAGAAGCAGTGTGCATGTTTGATGTTAAGAGGCATACAGTTTCTGACTTGTAGGAGTCCTGGGAGGATCATCCAGAGTACGTTGATGGCATCAGCTCCCTCATCACCCTCTGTGAAGTTGACAAAGCACAAGTTGTTGCTCCTGGCCCTATATTCTAAGTTGTCCACCTTATCCAAAAGACACATGATTTTTCTCTCTTATTCACACAGGCAGGAATGGAGGATGTCAATACGGCTTTCAACGGGGTGATTCAGGATTTGGAGACATCCAGTCAGAGACTGATAGTGTTCACATCCTGAGAACTTCACGCCACGGTGATTTTGTGATCAGTGGTGTCCTGCAGGATCTTGGCCAGCATCGCCAAGATGTGGGAGAGGTTGACTAAAGCTGAAGCCATACTGTAGAAGTGTGAGTCAGCTGGTCGAGGAGTTCAGCAGAGATTGGATAGGCCTCAATGATGAAAATACTGTTGCCAGGCCTCAGGTTACATTTTCCCAGTACCACAGGTATTGTTGGGTAGCTACTAAGGCAGAGAAGCAATTTTGCGTGATTTTAATTCTGTTTAGCCAATATAGTAAGCAGGATGATGTTGGATAGGCACAGGGGGTGCCAGAGCCATAGAGTTGTGCTGCCATCTTGATGCCAGGTAAACCAGGCCCCCTCAATCCCCTTTATAATACCTACATTTACCCTGATATCCTATTGCTGCTCCCTCCTGCCCCAATCCCCGTTGTATGATGTTGTAAACCCCCACTCCCCGGCCCACTCACCACCCACTATCCTTCACTCCCCCCTGTCCAGCACTGCCTCACCCTAGAAAATTCCACCCAGGACTGTGGGCAGTGCATTGGATGCCAACCAGTACCGATTCCCATCTCACCATCTGGGATGGACACCACTAAATAACAGGGACCAAGTACATGCATACTGTAGAAACAGCTGTTTCTACAGTACGTGCACTCACTCTCTGTCATTCAGATGGCAGATGACTGAGGTGGTGAGAGGAGTGTCCATGCAAGTTACCATCCAGTGCTCTGCCTGCAGTCCTGGCTGGGCCTTTTTAGGGTACATCAGTGTCAGACAGGGGTGGAGGGTGATGGGTGCTAGGTGGGTGGGGCAGGTGGGGTGTTACAACATTGTATAACGGATAAGAGCAGTAGGAGGTAATAATTGACTGCTAGGTTGAATTTAAGTGTTATAATGGAGATTTGGGTGGCAGGTGGTACCACTTGTCTACCAGAATGCATTTAAGTATTACAACTGGGATTAGGGTGGGATGGAGGTACCGGTTAACTGACAGGATTTTTATGTTAGGAAATGAGGAAATGACATCGGTGAGGACAATGGCCACAGCTCTGCACAATGCCTCCATGCATAGAGAAGTGCAAAGGCACTACACACTGAGCTGCTAGTGGCCACATAATGGCATGCAAATGGGCCCTTGGCACTGTGCATGCCATATGTAGTTGTTAGCATACTGGCCTTTGAATATGCACTCAGGAGCAAAATTACATACCTGTTTGGGATGTACTATCCCCTTTGCCCTTGGGTATCTATTGCCAGCAGGGGGCTTTGCAGCACTGCTTACATGCAGTTTGCACATGCTACCATGGCCCAATATTCATACAGGCAGCATATAAATAAAAGTATACCCCTATCCCTTTTTCCATAGTGTAATGGCCCCCTCTCCTGCCCTGATCACCATCATAAAACAAATAATCCCAATCCCCTTTTTCATACTGTAATGTAGTGGCCCCCCTCCCCAGCCCCAGTCACTGTTAGACAAAACATACTCCCTGATCCCATTTTCCATAGTGTAGTGGCACTGCCACCAGCCCTGATCACTGGTAGAAGGCTCCAAACCCTGTTTCCTGGTGGCTAGTGTTCCCCGCCTCACTCCCACCCGGTGAGCAGTAACCCCACCCCTCCCCCCATCCCAGTCTGTGCTGGCGGCCGGCACAGCCCTCCTCACCATGCCTTAGCCAGCCACCGACTGATTGTTAAGGAGCACATACAGTACATAGGACTCAGTCAGCCAAAGGCGTGTCCTATGTACTGTGTGCTCCTGTCAATCAGTGGTTGGCTATGACAGGATGAGGGGAGGCTGTGCCAGTCACAATCACAGGCTGGGATGAGGAAGTGAGTGGTGGAACCTGTCTACCAAGGGTGAGGGTTAGAGAACACTAACCACCAAGTAGGAAGCAGGAATTGGAGCCTTCTATCAGTGCCCAGAGGCTGGGGAGAGGGTGCCACTACACTGTGGAAAAATAGGATCAGGGAATATATTTTGTCTAGTGGTATTTGGGTCTGGGGAGGGAGATCACTACACTATGGAAAAGGGCATCAGGGATTATTTGTTTTATAATGGTGACTGGGGCAGGGAAGGGGGGCCACAACACTACAGAAAAGGGGATAGGGATGTACTTTTATTAATATCACTGCTGAAGGCTGGGGGAGGTGGCCACTACACTACAGACAAAGAGTATAGGGATATACTTTTATTTATATCACTGCTCAGGGCTGAGGAGGAGGAGAGACAGTACAGAAAAGGAGACAGGGATATACTTTTATTTATATCACTGCTCTGGGCTGAGGAGGGGGGACACTACGGAAAAGGGAATAGGGATATTCTTCTCTTTTCACACTGATCAGGGCTGGGGAGGGGGATCGTGTACCTGGCCCTAGACTATCTGCAGGAAACCAATGGACCCCGGGACATAGTTAAAGTAGGGTTTCAAAAGTGTAACTGTGCACCAGAGCAGCCAGCCATAGTTATGGGGGGGGTTGAATATTGTGATGCACGACATATGCATGAGGGACCCCTCATTTGCATAGGTGCATCACAATATTGTGTGTGGCAGCACAGTTAGGGGTGTGGAACGCATTGGTGGCCTTTGAATATGGCCATGCCACTGATGGTCCACGCAAGTCTGAAGATGTATGGTGAATCCTGGGATGTGCTGCGCTTCTCTTCTGAATATGGGGCCCTTAGTTAATATCCCACATTGTAACTGGTGGGTTACCCAAGGGGTCAGGTTGATGGTATTTTTGTGTTATTAGTGCTGTGCGGTGCCTCCATATGTAACCCCCTACCTGAGACCTGGGTTCGGGGAGAAAACTATTGCTCGGTATTTTGGCTAGGTTTGACTTCTAGTCAGGGGCACCCAAGTAACTCTGGACACAGGAAGTAACAACTGTAATGTCCAAACCAGGAGTGGGATTCTAAAGTGTGGCTTTTATTCACAGCCAACAGAATAACAAAGCATAGATGGACCCACACGGGGCTACACTCTTGGTAATGCAGATATATGGAGACCAGAACACATCCTCATACACTGTAGCCCTCAGGCTTAGAAACACACTGGGCACTCAGCCCAACCTTGTACTCTTCTCTGGGTTTCCCTGGCTCGGCTCCCTTGCCAGCCCTTGGACTACCTTCTTTCCATGGCTCGGCTCTCAGGCCAGCCCTTGGACTACTTTACATATAGCATGGATCAGTTCTTGGTGGCTCCCTAAACCACTTCTGAGCACTTCTGGCTCCATCAGGGAATCTTCTTCAACAATCCCATGTCTGGGTACTTTCCTCAGGCACTGGCCAAGTACCTGAGAGAAAGCAACAGGTGT
Organism: Neoceratodus forsteri; assembly: GCA_016271365.2. Classification (NCBI taxonomy): domain Eukaryota; kingdom Metazoa; phylum Chordata; order Ceratodontiformes; family Ceratodontidae; genus Neoceratodus; species Neoceratodus forsteri. The sequence goes on from CM028133.1 coordinate 787,365,669, forward strand.
CCTAAGGTGAACCCGTAGAGGTGACTCTGGTCACGCCAGATGGAAGGTCTTCCAACTCTTGCTCCCATAAATCATACCCGGCCATTCCTCTAGACTTTAACACCTCATCTCTGAAAACACTTTACTGTGTAGATTCTCTTTAAGTGTATGTCACATTTAATCTACTGTTTCTTCCATCCCACATGTGCTGAACTTGAAACACACTTAATGAGTGGCTCTGTCCATTTCTCTAGACCCCCACAGAGTTAAGAAGTCCAATTCCCACAACTTTTAAAACTGTACTTGGCTGTCTTTTCCTGACCCCACAGTAGCAGTGACTTAAATTCATCTTGTCTCAGGTGAAAACACATTGGCCCTTTAGCAGAGCAAACTCACCCCTTGGTTGCAGGTGCCCCACAGGCTTTTTGTCTTCAAAGAAATCTCAACAAACTTCTGGTACCTCAGCACGAACCTAGATTAGGCAACTTCTTTTTCCTCTAGCTGGACCAGAGGATTGCCCCTGGAAGTAGCCGGAATCCTTCCCCCATCCCCACAGGGATGGGGCACTGAACCTTTGTAAGTGGTCTCTACCACTTCACTTGGTTCTTCTTGTGTTCCTCTTCAGGTGAGAACACACACCTCAAACAAAAATATAGCTCTTTGTCAGAGCCGAGGGCTCTGAGGGCCTGCAGCTGCAGCACACCTCCTCCCTCTTCAACTCTCTACTACAGACTGACTTCAAATTTCCCAACATTCTATCCTAACCTTCAGCTGCAACATTCCAGTGTGGCTTATACAGCTGCAACAGTTCTAAAATGATGTCATCCCTCAGTCTCAGCTGAGACTGAGAACAGCGTGAGACAGTGTGAAATCCATTTAACTGGAATTTCACAAGCTGCCTTCCCTGCCTGCCACTAGGTCTAACTGGGATTCTTGTAACCCCGAGTAACAGGGGGGTTACACCATATAGTCTTTTGTCAGTACTGGTTGGGTTGAATTAGCTTATTATGAATTATTTTGTTAAATTTGTGTCACAGGTGGATGATAGATCATTACCATTATACATAACAGAAGCAGAGGAGGCTAGGATTTTAGGGAATGCTCTTAGTAAGAAAGAACTATCTACAGAAAACCCAACAAAAGGATTAACAGACAGACTAGAACAGTCGAAACATAAAGAAATACATTTAGAATGGCGCAGCATCACATTAGTTGAATACATTAAACAAAAGCATGTCTCTAGAGGGTTAAGACAACCAATTGTACCACATTCAGGTTTTAAAAACAAGTGACAGAAAAACAAATGGCATGGGGTGAGAAATAGGTGCTAACATGACTTCATGCTTCTGTTAGTAGAAGCTATCACTACAGAACAACGTGCAGTGTCAATTGAAATTCAGGAAATAAATGAAGAACTCAAGAGCAAGTTTTCAGATGAAGATTTAAAACAGTACTTAGAAAAGGTTAATAATACCATTGAAGAATGTGAAGATTTTATTAAGGTACAAAAATTAAAAAAAATTAGATGCCACCTTGTGGACTACAAGGAAAATAGTTTACACTTGAGCATCAAACTAACAATACTACTCATACATTAGATTTATAATCATTCAGATAGTGCATTTTATACCATTGAGTCTGGATCAAACTCTGAACCCCGTTATCATCCACAGCAAAGGGGACATTTGTTTTGGAAGGGGCCAGAGTGGGGTGGGAGCAGATGATGGGGTCGAAGAGGCAGAGGTGGTTACAGACCATCAAAGAGACAAAAACAGGAAAGAGACCAAGGAGGAGGGGCGGACGCAGGCACAGAATCAGAAAGTGGAACCATAGGAGGATATCAGGACACACAGAGGAGGAGAGGGAGACCCTAACAGAAACAACCACAAGGGGAATGAATGCCTACACAGCAGACCCCAACTCCACAAGAAGCGTTAAAACAGTAGTGTACAATCTGCCAAGTATGGAACTAACAGATTTACAACATCAGGTTTTTGCTATAGGATTTTACTTCTGCCCACATTAAAAATGCAAATTTTTTGAAATGAAATAAGATCTTCAGCATTTTTACAGGAAACTAAGTTTCAGAGACTTTTTCGATAACTTTCTGGATAAAGTTCTTAACACCCAGGCTAAGGCAGAAGTGAGATATAAAATGAGTAAGGCCATCAATGTAAAGTCGACTTTTGTCCCACCTGGAAAGATCCCAGCAGCAATAGACATGTATATTAAATTAACAGATTTAGAGATAGAGAAATTGATGCAGATGGATAGAAATAAGGACAGCAGACAGACATTCAATCTTAATGCTGATTAGTTTTCAGCATTGCAATAACTGGAAAACAACACTACAGTTGTGATTAAGCCAGCAGATGGGGTGGGATGGACTGTAGTCATACATACAAACATACGAAATGCCAGCAGAAACACGCCTCGTGGTCTATCGAGTCTGCTCGATTGTGTAGCTAGCCCCTCAACTTGCAGCTGCCCCACGCACCCCTCCCATCCTCATAATAACCCTCCTCACATTCTGTCCCTTCCCCTCTTAAATCCTCCCACTGTTTTACATGATACCACTTCCTTGGGCAGCGTATTCCACTTGTCTACCACCCTTTCCATGAAAAAATGTCTCCTGATTTTCCTCCTGAATCCCCCCTCCAATCTCAGCTGATGCCCCCTCATGTCCTTCCCCCTTCTGATCTGAAGAATCCCTTCTGTATTAGTCTTGTTTATTCTCTTTAAGTATTTAAAGGTTTTTATCATATCCCTTCTATCACTCCTCTCCTTCAGGGAATACATGTTCAGCTCTCCCAACCTCTCCTCATAGGATTTTCCCTCCAGTCCCTGGATCATCTTCGTTGCTCTACCGCTGCACCCCCTCCAGCAGTCTGATGTCCTTCTTCAGGAATGGATGCCAGTACTGCATGCAGTATTCCAGGTGTGGCCTAATCAGTGACCTGTACAGGAGAAAGATCACCTCTCTGTGCCTGAAGGAGGTTCCCCTCACTATGCACCCCATCATCATGTTTGCCTTTGCAGCTGCCTTCCTGCACTGAGCTGAGTGGTTCATATTCCCTGTTATTAGTACCCCTAGATCCTTTTCCTCCACGGTGCTTTCCAACAGTACCCCTCCTAACTGATATTTCATCCTCTGGTTCCTTGCTCCGAAGTGCAGGACTTTGCACTTCTTGGCATTGAACCCCCAACTGCCATGTCTCTGACCACTTCTGTAGTTTGGTCAGGTCCTCCTGGAGCCCCCTCCACCCCTCTATGTCATCAACCACAGCTCCAAATTTAGTATCATCTGTGAACAGACTGCTCCTACTCCAGATCCCGTTTGAGATATCTGCTATGAATATCCCAAACAGCACCAGTCCCAGTACCGATCCCTGGGGCACCCTGCTCGTAATGTCCCTTGGTGATGAGAGTTCCCCCGCCACTCCACCCTTTGCTGCCTATCCCTCAGCCAGCTGGTCATCCAGTTGACCATTTTTATTCCCACCCCTATGTATTCCAGTTTTCCCTTCCAGCCTCCCATGCGGCACCAAGTCAAAGGCCTTGCTGAAGTCCAAATACAGGACGTCCACTGCATGGCCCCAGTCTAGTTCTTTGGTGACCTAGTCGTAGTATCCAACTAGGTTTTTCTGGCAGGATCTGCCCAAGACAAAACCGTGTTGAGGACCATCTTGGAAACCACTGTCTTCCAAAAAGGTTACCAGCCTCTCTTTTAGGATTAACTCCATGAGCTTCCCCATGATTGAAGTGAGACTTACCAGTCTGTAGTTGCCTGGATCATCCTTTGGGCCACTTTTATGAATGGGCACCACATGGGCCATTCTCCAATCCTGTGGCATGCATCCTGTGTCCAGTGATGTACTGAACAGGTCTGCCAGTGGTCCCGCCAGGATCTCCGCTAGCTCCCTAAGTACCCTAGGGTGAATGCCATCTGGCCCCGGTGCCTTGTCCACCCTCCATGCCCTTAGTCCTTCCAGCACCCTGTCCTCTATAATCCCGATATCAGTCACCCATATCAGTGTCAGAGGCTCAGTAGGTAGCACACTCACCTCTGAGGCTGGGAGATCAGAGGGCTGTGGGTTCAGTTCCCACATCTGGCACTTGGGTTAATATTCCAATACTGACACTGTAGTGCAGCATGAGAGGGGTGCTGCACTTCTGAGGTGCCGTCTTTTGGAAGAGACGTTAAACCGAGGTCCCATCTGCCTGGGTTGGTGGTAGTTCAGGTGGATGTTAAAGATCCCATGGCACTTATCGAAAAGAGTAGGGGAATTTCCCTGGCCAAATTTCTCTCATTCACTAAAAATACCACCAACAGCTTAACTGGGTTCAATTTCAGATGCTTACCATCTATATCCCCCTCCCGGCCGGTCACCCTTAAAAAAGGGACTTCTAGGCCCAGTGGGCTTACCGGGTCAACAAAATTCAACAAACACCCCCACCACCCATCTGCCCACTCCACCCTTCCCATGGGGTATCTGTCCCCTTTTCCTTCATGAACACAGGGCAGAAGTACTCATTCAGTGCCTCTGCCTGGTCCTCCTCCTTCTCCACCCATTCCCTATCCTTCTTGATCCTCATGATTTGGTCTTTGTTTCTTCTTCTCTAGCCTATGTATTGGAAGAAGTCCTTTTCCCTGTCCTTGACTGACTGTGCAAGTCTCTGCTTTCTGGAAGCCTTGGACACTCTGATTAGCAATTAGCCTGGTAACCTCCCTGGTCTTCTTTGTGTACTCATCCTTATTCCCTTGCCCGCCCGACTTTCTAAGCTTCTGGGATGCCTTTCTCTTGGCCCTAATCCCTTCCATGACCTTCTGAGTCAGCCAGCTTGGCTTCTTTGCCCTACCCTTCTTGCTCCATGTCCTTGTACAAATCTCAGTCGCCTCTGCTAGCCCTTTTTTGATGATATCCCATTTGTGGCTAGCACTCATACATGGTTGAATTCCCCCCAGGCATTCAACCAGAATTTCCCCCATCCTTTTAAAGTCCACTCCCTTAAAATTGATCACCCTGGTACCCATACCTCCAGGTTCCCTACCCGTGTTCAGTGTGAACCACACCATGTAATGGTCACTCCCAGCCAGGGGGTCCTCCACTCCCAGATCCCTTACAGCCTCCCCATTTGTTAATATCAGGTCCAGAGTCCTTCCTTCCCTAGTTGGCTCATGGACCAATTACATCAGGAAGCAGTCCTGAAATGCATCTAGTAATACCTGCTCCTCTGCACACGTGGTGGTTGGGGTGTTCCAGTCCACCCCAGGGAGGTTGAAGTCCCCTACCACTACTGTGTTTCTCTTTCTACAGACCCCTCTAATCTGCTCAGCCAACTTCCTATCCAGCTCATCCCCCTGAGCTGGTGGCCTATACACCACCCCCACCCTCAGTGTCTTTCTTTTGGAGTCTTGAAACTGCATCCATAGGTCCTCTGTCCTGCCCTCTACCCCCTCCTCCCTTATACACCTTACCCCCTCCCTCATGTAAATCACCACACCCCCTTTTCCCCCTAGCCCCGTCCTTCCTGAATATCCTGTACCCTGGGATCATCACATCCCAGTCCTGGTTCTGGGTGGCCCTTTCAGGACTATGCTGCATATAGGGAATAATGTATGAGACAACTACATAACAATGAAAATTACAGGAAGCTAACACACACAATCCGACTCCAGAGGTTACTGAAATAGTCCTTGATACTCCAGATAAAGTAGTGAACTGAGATGTAATCGATGACTGGGCACATAGAGCATTAAGGAATAAAAAAAAAATTGTACCTGTATTTTATACTTTATCAAAGGTGCATAGATCCCTAATTAAACCCACTGGGCAGGTATAGGGTCTATATGAAAGCCTTTATCTAAATTTGTAGATTTCAGCATTAAAGGATTAGTATCGGAGAGACCCACATACATTAAGGAAACCAGCCATGTATTTAACATGATAGAGTATCTCAAAAGGCAGGAAATTGATTGGTCAAACATTATTCTAGCATCAATGGACAATGGAGGGTATAATTCGAGATAAGCTGGCCATTTTTCTGGGTAACCTAGATGATACTCTCAACTCAAAAAAGCCACCCCATGGCTGGGTGTGCTGATGGAAGAAGCAACAGTCAGCACAGGAAATCTAGCACCACCCACCACATAAGAGACCACAAACAGAATTTGCTGTATATCAAAGCAGTTTATTAAGGCAAAAGAGCAAGCCTCAAAAGTGCAAATGCACAGACCAGAAGACAGCAGGCAGGACCCTACTAGACTACTACCAGTTTTTTGCCAAAGCGTCATTAGGAAGTGTCCCACAGGTGTATACACAATCAATTTAAACCCAAGGCTTAAAGATACAGTTCACCAATTTGATTAGATCAACCCCACATAAAAAATAATAATACATGTTGTTGCAATGTCCCAACATGTCATAGGATATATATATATATATATATATATATATATATATATATATATATATATATATATATATATCTATATATATATATATATATATATATATATATATCTATATATATATATACACACACACATATATATATATATATATATATATATATTAATGTGAGAAAGTGAATAACACCAAGCAGTAAATAAAAACTGTCCTTGAATAAGGAGGACGGGATGACTCTTGTGACTGCACTGGTGCCAGTATTTAGAAATATATAAACATAATCAATACAAATAATCCATTCAAAAAATCAAATACCAAAAAGCACGGTCTTTCCTAAAATATTGATATTCTAAATACAAACTGGCTTAAAGAAATAATATTCAAAAAGCCACCAGGGGGTATTACATAGTCAAAATAACTTAACATAGAAATGTTTTTTTTTTTAAATGTTACTTCTCTTGTAATAAAAGGAAAAAAAATGAAAGAAAAAAAACACAATCATAATCATGTGGGCCACAAAAAAAACAAAACAAATAAATCCTGCTAATAATCAGACAGACTGATAAATTTCATGTTACTAAAACTAAAGATAAACAGCACCATTGTAGCTCGACTTTTATGTATTAGGAGTCATAGAACCTTCAGTCAGTATTTATAAAGTAACCACTGTGCAAGAACCATAAAAACAGATATATTCAGGCTACCACAAGTGTAAAAAGATGTGTATAACACATGCAGGCAAGAATGTATGCATGTTCCACACCTTTTGTTCAAATGTCCAATACGGATCTCACTATTTCTGCAGGTGGACAGTGAGATCTTTGCCATCATTTAGACACAGATCTTTTAAGGCGCCTAATGTGTAGATCCAAAAGGATTCTTTTTCTGCCGTCCAATTAAGGCATGATGGCATGATCTATTCCACAGAATATAAAACTGTAGACCTGTCCATTTCTAAACTTCAACAGGTGCATGCTCAAAGCACTCTTTGCATCCTCCAGCTTCACTGAACTGAGATACTGACAAACCCTTGTTTTTAGTGGTCATCTCATTTTCCCCACATAAAAGGAGCCACAGCAGCAGGTAACCAGACAGATCACATTTGCTGTATTACTATTGATAAAATGTTGAATTTGGAAGGGGCCCCTATTGTTAAGTGTAGAAAAAGTTTTAGTTGTTACCAGTACCCTATACTGGGCCCTCCTCCTATATTGAAAACAACCTTTTGGGAGTTCTGGGAACCACCCCATCATACTGGACTTTGGCACAGGCAAATTACTTTGTACAAGAGAATCTCTCAAGTTCCTACCCCACCTATATACAACCTTGGGTTGCTTACTGGTCAAATCAGACGGGGAGGGTACAATGGACAAAATATGCCAGAGCTTAGATATAGTTTCTTTCATTATCCCACTGTCCAACCCATATTTTGTAATAATGTCTTCTCTCAGGTCCTGTACTCCAAAAGATCCTGTCTTGGAACCTCATTTACCTGCATCTGTACTGCCTCCAGATGCATTTGCACTTTTGCACTTTTGTGTTTTGCCTTATTAAAATGCTTTGATATACAGCAAATTCGGTTTGTGGTTTCTTATGTGGTGGGTGGTGTTGGATTTCTTGTGCTAACGTGGATGATAGCCAACATGGTTTTATTAAGGTTCATTTATGTCTGACAAATCTCCTTTGTTTTTATGAAAAAATAAATCAAGAATTAGATAACTCCCCCAGCGATGTCATATATAGATTGATTTTAATAAGGCTTTTAACACTGTCCCACACGATACGATAATTAAAAAAGTAATACACGAAGGTGTTAAAAATCAGACTTATTAAATGGATTTCTAGTTGACTAGAAAACAGCACAGAGGGTCTTGTTAAATGAGCACTTGTCTCAGGAGGGCTTAGTGACAAGTGGTGTGCCACAGGGTTCAGTACCCAGCCTGTATATTTTTCTGTTACTTATTGCTGACGTAACTGGAGAGCTTGACAACTGGGTCATCAAATATGCTGATGATATTAAGTTTGGAGGAGTATGTGCTACTGCAGAGGGCACCCTAAGGTTGCAGAAAGATCTTAATAAAATCATTGACTGGGCCCACAAATGGGGGATATACTTTAATTTGGATAAATGCGAAGTTATTCACTTTGGTTTCAACAATCCTAAACAAAACTAATCCTTACAAGGACAACTTTTGAGTACAACAGAATTAGAGAAAGACATACGTTTCTATATTACAGACAATCTATGTTTTATCAGACAAGTGAATGAGACTATCAGTAAAGCCAATAAAATCTCTTAAGTCTATGAAAAATAATATTTGGTCAAGAAGCATTAAAGTTCTGTTGCCACTCTATCATTCATATCTTCTACCACACATGGACTATTATTCCTAGCTCTGGTCCCCCTACAAGGTTAATTATATTATGCAACTCAAAAGAATTCAGAGGAAATTTATAAAACAAATATATGGACTGTGCAACTTAAACTATAAGGCCAGACAAAAATCTCTCAGTATCATGTCGCTTGAGATGAGAAGGAGTAGAGGGGATTTACTTTTTATATGGGACGTGGTGAACAATTCCTTTCCATTTAACGAGATAGATTTTAATTCCTGACGAGAAAATATCAAAACTAGGAGGCATCCCCTGCAAGTGCATGCTTTAAAAATAACAGAAACAGGCAGAAGTATTTTTTTACAGAGAATTATAAATCTATGAAATTCACTACCCATAGATACTATTGTCAGTAGTAGCAAAGCTGCATTTAAGTGCAATCTTAATATCTGGCTCATGGACAGTGGAAGGTGTTAGATTTGTGGGTTCAGTGATGGTGGCTATCGTGGGAAGACTGCCTTTTGATCCCAACCAAACCTCAGTATGAATTAAAGATCTTTACACTTCAATCCCCCATGACAAGGGTCTGTTCAGCCAGGAAGAGGCACTGAAAACATTGAGGGAGATCACCACATCTAAAAATATTTTTAGTGGAGTTGGCATCAATTGTGCTAAGATACAGTTACTTCAAATTTGAGAATCAGCTTTTTTATCAAGTAAAGGGAACTGTAATGGGCTCCGCAATGGCACCTTCTTATGCCAATTTACATATGATGAATTTTGAACAGCTGTTTGTTTTGTCACCTATGTGCAACCCTTACCTCAGACATATTGTTTGGTGGGGGAATACATAGATGATATGTTACTTTTATGGAAGGGTACGCTGAGGAAATATGTTCATTTCATGAGTTTTTGAACATGTGTACAGAACATTACATTTTATAATGGAATATAGTGCTGAAAGTATCAGTTTTCCTGGTTTGGAGATTTTGTAAATAAACAATATGATACATACTAGACTTTACAGGGAGAACAAGTACAAACACTCTGTTACATTACAAAAGTTTTCATCTTCAGTCTCAAAAGGCAGGCATTCTATATGGGCAATTGATCTGAGCAAAAAGAAACTTTTCTAGGAATGAGGATTGGCAATATAACCACAAAGGTCTGAACCAGAAATTCCTAAATCGGGGATATCACATAGCTCACCCTGAGAGGGCAGATGAGAGATGTGCAGCTTTGGAAAGGTCTGACTTAATGAGATATCAGCCTAGAGAGAACCAATAATCTAGGATGGTATTTACCACTACATTTAGTGATAGCTTTTTTTTTTTGCATCAATAACATTGTTGTGAGGAACTGGAGGGTTCTGCAAGCCACAAAAGGGGGAGAACAGGTTTTTTAGAGAAGAACCTCTAATAGTAGTTAATAAAGCTGGGTCATTAAGGGATAGGTTCGTAAACCAAGGACATAACATACCAACATCAGAACAGCATGTTTTATCTAGGTTAGGTCCCCCCATTAAAGGTAACCTTTTTTGTGGGTATTGTTCAGCTTGTACTCATACTTACAGAGTTAAATCTGTTAGGAATGTGACAGAGAATGAATGTGTGGAGATACAACAACTGATCACATGTGAAACCACATATATGCTCTACATTTTTAAATGCTCTTGTGACAAAATCAATATTGGACTAACACCAAGAGCATTAAATGTTAGAGTTCTGGAGCACAAAGGCTACTTTAGATGTAAGGATCTGAAGTCTACTATGGCCAGACATTTTATTTCAGAAGGACACTCTAGTACATCTCTACGTTTGTTTGGATTGGAACATGTTGCACCACTCCCTAGAGGTGGTGACAGGGACAGGAAATTTTTACTTACAGAGGCATTTTGGATTGATAGGTTTAAAGTGACTGATCCAAAATATGGCATGAATGAGGAGCTGGACTGGACACCTCTGATTTGATGTCCACTGATTTTCATGTTCTCCTTGGATGGCTATACATTTCATTTGTTTGGATTGCTGCTGTTCTTGTTTTAACTTCTGGGCATTACAGGACAATTCCGCGTTTGCAACATTTCTCCTCCATGTGGTTATCTACCCACTCTAGTGTTTGTATATATTAATTAATTAACAAAAAAACTTTGTTTAAAACAAAGTTAGGGTTCACATAGCTCTTCAACCAAAGTGATACAGGTCAGGAAACTGAATGCTAGGGTTTACAATTTTGATACCCCTCCCACACCAAACCCTACCATTGGAACCACACTCCCGACCCTCCACATGCCAACAAGAATCGGGGTGTGACTTAGGGTCATGGTGGGTCCCGCCCAACCCCCCACACATTCCTACCCTCGCAACACCACCCCCACCCTCCACATACCAACAAGCATTGGGGAGTGCCTTAGGGTCATGGGCCCTAACGCCCACTCCATTCCATCTAAAAGGAACCTCTCATGGTACAGTATAGGAGAATGGGGTGAGAGTTGGTACCCATGACCTAAAACACTCCCAACACTTGGTGTATAGAGGATGACTGAGGTGCTGTAACAAGGTTGTGTGTAATGGTGAGGTGGGACCCACCACCCTAAGTCACACTCAATGCTGTGTGTGTGGAGTGGGGGTGAAGTTCCAATGGTAGGGTTTGGTGGGGAAGGGGGTATCAAAATTGTAAACCCTAACATCCAGTTTCCTGACCTGTATCACTTGGGTTGAAGAGCTATGTGAACCCTAACTTTGCTTTAAACAAAGTTTTTTGTTACTTAATTTCCTTACTTTTTGATATAGTATAATAGTATCCCAGTTTTGTGAGATTTCGTTTTTTGGTATTTGTGCAACAAATTTTCAACGTGCCCTTTTTGGGACCCCACTTACTGAACAGTGGCACTGTGATTTCGTTAGTACATCCCAAAAGTTGATTTCACACAGCAACTGTGCAATTCTGCGCCAGAGCTACGAAAACACATTTCAGGCAAGATGTGAAAAATGACAGCTGCACTGTTCATGAGGAGGTGTGGAAAAATCTCAATGTCGAAAATCTGGAGTGAAAATATTACAAATTGGCGACGTTACAAATATGTGTAGAAACTGTGCAATGCACACTCATAACGCAGTCATTTGTGGGAATTTTTGCACCAAATTTTTAACATTGCCTTTTTGGGACCCCACCTAATGAACAGTGGCACTGTGATTTTGTTAGTACATCCCAAAAGTTGATTTCACTTAGTGATGGCCGCCAGGCTGGACGTGCTGTTGCTGCTCCTCTTCGGGAGTTTTTAGTTTATTTAGTGTCTGTTACCTTTTGTATTTTATTTTTCGGTTTTGGTTTTTTTATTTTCGTTCTTTGAGTTTTATTGCTACTTCATGGTAGCTTATCGGTGCGGAGTTTCATTTGCAGGCCAGGGATTTGCGGTGAGAAGTCGGACGAACTTTTGTTTCATTTATTCCACCCCCCAATATTGTGGATGGGCTTGAAGAAGTTCTGCAGAGCCCCAAATTCCTTGTTTGCTGCTGTGGTTAACGTTCCTCACTCCCTGCACAGGAAGAACTTTGCGGGTGTATGGAGGGCGAGGGGCTGTGGAGAGACTTTGAAAGACTTTAGTGGAGCCGTGAATGTGGGAACGAGATGGGACATCCTCCTGGAATTGATCTGGGAGGAGACTACATGGGGATCTATAGGCGACTGCAGCAGATTTTGTTGGTCTCCATTTAACTTTGGTGGTGGGGCAACTGAGATTGGCAGAGAACCCTTGACTGGAATTTGATTGTTGGTGTTTGATGACTGGGAGGGGCCCGACTCCGGCAGGTGTTTTTCTCTCGGGATTTGCTGCCCCTTGGGGGGGGGGGCTGGAGTATCTACCTAGACAGAGTGCTGGCTGGGGTACTGTGCTCCCCTGGATTCATGGAAACAGCTGCTATTGCAGCCTTTCTTAGGCTCCTTGCTGGGGCTGCAATATTTCCCATGGGATATACCTGGCTGGCAGTAAGGGGGCCTTAAAATGCCGATGAGATCTTGCTAGCAAGATGTGATTGAAACGGTTTGGGATTTGAAGGTTCCCTGTATTTTAGTGGAGTTATCCCATGGATCGTTCCCTTTTCCCTTTGGATTCTATGGATTTTGACTCTCCACTGGAATTTTGGATGCTATGATCTCTGTGCCTTTACTGTGAAGACTGCTGATACCCCTCCTTGGATTAAAACCTTTTTTCCTTTTTTGGGTGATTGGGTGGTGAGAGGACCCTGCGTCCATACATTTTGTTTACCTACCTATGTTAAAGTTTTTATGTTTTAATTTACAGTCTATGACTTTCTTTGGCAGTGAGAAGTGCCAAAACTATCTTATCTCCCTGGTTGTGAGAGGACTGGGGATTTCATATTTTGTTCTGTTGATTGTGAAACTTTTAAACTGTATTCTGTATGCTATGTTATGATTTAGTTTTCCAATTGTAATTGTTTGGCAGTGAGAGTGCCAAATTACCCTCTTTCCCTGGTTGTGAGAGGACTAGGGGGTAAGGGAAAAATTTCATCTTGCATTTGTGTTGTTTATTTATTTTTGTTTGGGTGGTAGAAGAACCTAAATTATATTTTCTTTGTCTGTTATGTGTGTACGTGGGGGGATTACAGCTGTCGTTAGACTTAAGTTCAGATTTGATCTTAGTTAATTGGGATCTGGGTGGTGTTTTAAATTGTTTTATATTGGAGCTTGTGTATTATTATTTTTGGTGTTTGTTTATTGTATTCATTATTTAGTGGTATAGCTGGTGCATGTGCTGGTCTTTAACCCCCACAGTTGTGCGCTACTCATCCTCTTCCCTTCATGCCCTTCTCGCTTTTTATTTTCCCCCTCTCCAGTTTGAGACCTACCAGTGCTGTAGAGTGCTGGGCATTATGCGTAGGAGAGGGAGAAGAGCGAAGGGTTATGAACAGAGGAGGATGGACGAGGGGGGTTAACGTATTGGGGTGGTTGGGTCTAGAAGGCACCCTGAGATGAAATGGAATCCAGATCATGGTTCTCCATGTCTGGTGCCCATACCCAAGGGCATTACCAAATATAGTAGGCAGATGGCCCAGGCAACCCACGAGGTTCATCCAACTCGGGCGGTGTTGTGCAATGCCAGGTTCATTAAGAATAAGACTGCAATTATTGCTGATCTTGTTGGTATGGTGGACCTGGCTTGCATCACTGAGACCTGGTTGGATGATAATTCAGGCCCCATTTGGAGCTATGACTCAGGCGGATACTCGATGATACTGCCGAGATTGGATGGCAGAGGTTGAAGTCTCGATCTGTTTCAAGATTGAACTGGGCCTCACGGAGTTATTAGTTGGGGAGGTTGAGTCCTTTGAGTGTACAGTAGTAGCAGGCGTAGGCTTTCGAATCGCCCTCATCTACCATCCACCCGGTGATGAAAAGCAATTCCTTCAGGAAGTGGTGGACTTCGTCATCGGCATGGCATTTGAATTGCCCAGATTGATGGTTCTGGGCGATTTCAACGCCTGGGTCAATGATGAACTCTCACAGTTTGGTCAACACTTCCTCCAGTTAATGACATCTCTGGGCCTTACACAGGTGGCTTCTACTGCTACACATAAATTTGGGCACTCTTTGGACTTAATCTTCCTTCTAGGGATCGAAACCTCTGACGTGGGGGTGGAACCTGTTGGGTGGTCAGATCATTACACCGTGGGGTTCAGTTTTTGCACCCCCTCTAGAAGGCCTTCACCTGTGGAGATGGTTAGGTACTGCCCTTTACAGGATATAAATTACCAAGGCCCTGCAGCGATACTTGACCTCTCATCCCCTGCGTTGGCAAGCAATGATCCAGAGATTCTCGTGTCAGCCTATAATACCACTGTTATGGGGTCTCTGGATTCTATTGCTCCAGTCTGTGTTCACCCCCTCTCCCTTCGCCCCAAGTCCCCTTGGTTTGGTAGGACATTGAGGGAGATGCGGAGACAGGGGTGAAGGTTAGAGCACTGCTGGCAAAAGTCCGCTCTTGATGTCAACCACCTTAGATTGATGAACCATTATTCGGTCTATCAATCTGCAATCACCCATAAGAAGGCAGAATTCCTGTCCAGGGAGATTGCGGTTGCTCGGAATTGACCAGCTCAGCTATTTCGAACTGTGGACAGACTGTGCAACCCAGCTGATCTGCAAGTTTGGAAAGCTTTACTGCAGTTAGTGTGATGAGCTTGCTTGATTCTTTGCAAATAAGGTGGCCGACATCAGGGCGGATCTGCAGCCAGCACACTCTAGGGGGGTTGCTGTGGATCGGTGTGAGATCACTGTGCCCCAATTTTCCTGGAGTTCCTTCAGTCAACCGGAGTTCATGGATGTCATGAGGATTATCCAGAGTGTGTGCCCTATGTGGTGTAGTTTGGACCCTGGACCGACCTCCCTAATTTTGGGTTGTAGTGATATCATTGGTCCAGTCCTTGTGTTGATAGTCTGGTGCTCCTTAGAATCGGGTGAGTTTCCTAGCTCCCTGAAAAGGCAGTGGTGACACCACTCTTGAAGAAAGCTACTTTGGACCCAGACTGTTTCGCAAACTACAGACCTATCTCTAACCTTCCCTTTGTTGGGAAGGTGATTGAGAAAGTAGTGGCAGCTCAACTGGAGGACCATTTGACCATCCATGACATATACAAACACCTCCAGTCCGGTTTTCGTAAAAGACGTAGTACCAAGACAGTGCTGGTTCGGGTGCTTAATGATCTCCTGATGGCGAGAGATCGGAAGAACCATTCCATTTTGGCTCTTCTTGATCTTTCTTCCGCTTTTGACACTGGATCACGTGGTGTTGATAGAACACCTGAGGTATGTATGTGGAATATCTGGAACAGTCTTAAGATGGTTCACTTCGTTCCTCACAGGGAGATCACAAAGAGTTGTGTCTGGGGTTTTTTCCTCGGACCCAAAGGCTTTGTTGTGTGGGGTGCTTCAGGGTTCAGTACTGTCACCCATGTTATTCACGGTTTATATACTACCCATCGGAGACACTGTAAGAAGGTATGGGCTGAGGTTTCACTGTTATGAAGATGATACCCAGCTATACCTTTCTTTTGCTCCCGACAAGAATGGAGCTATCTCGGTCTTTAAAAGCTGTCTAAAAGAAATCCAGGAGTGGATGGATTCTTGCTGGCTGAAGTTGAACTCGGAAAAGACAGAGATACTGGTTGTGGACCTGGGTCAACAGATATGGGGGTCAGGTGTTGGTGCGCCTTCTGGAATTGTTCTTGGCTGCATCTCTCTCCTGACCTCCGAACGGGTGCATAACCTGGGGGTGGTTCTTGATGATAGACTGGCACTGCAGGTGCAGGTGTCAGTTGTCATCAAGACTTCCTTTTACCATCTTAGGAACATCGCCAGGGTTAAGCATCCGGTTCTGTCTGACGACCTTCCAACTTTGGTCCACACCTTCATGTCCTCGCATCTGGACTTCTGCAACTCCCTTTATCTAGGGCTTTCAGGGGTTGAAATCCATTGCCTGCAGCTAATGCAGAATGCAGCAGCCTGGCTTTTGATGGGCTCGAGTAGATCTTGTCATATTACTCTGGTGCTGCGTGAACTGCACTGGCTGCCGGTACAGTGGCAGATCACCTTTAAAGTCGGTTTGCTGACTTTTAAAGCCCTACACAGTCAGGGTCCAGTCTGTCTGAAAGAACTTCTGGTACCCTACTGCCCTGATCGATCACTCCACTCGACTGATGAGGGGTTGCTGGAGGTTACAAGGGTGAATCTGAAATCATCTGGTGCTAGAGCTTTTTCTTATGCTGCTCCCACCCTTTGGAATGCTCTACCCCATTGGTTACGGGAGTGCACTTCTGTGAAGGAATTTAAGAACAGTTTGAAAACTTTTCTTTGGCAAAAAGCCTTCTTGGTAAACTGAATTGTTTATTTGATTATGATTTTGGCTGTGTTGAATATTATTGGATTTTTAATGGTTGTTTGTAATTGTTCTAATCATTTTATATGTAAGGCGCCTTGGAAACAGGAAAGCACCATATAAATAAAAATTATTATTATTATTCTGTGCCAGAGCTGTGAAAACACATTTCGGGTATGATGTAAAAAATGACAGCTGCACTGTTCATGAGGAGGTATTAAAAAATCTCAATGTTGAAAATCTGGAGTGAAAATATAAAAAGTTGGAGAAATTACCAATCTGAGTAGAAACTGTGCAACACACACTCATAACACAGTAATTTTTGGGAATTTTTGCACCAGATTTTCAACATGGGCTTTTTGGAACATCCCCTCATGAACACTGGCACTGTCATTTCATTAATTGGTCCAGAAAGATGATTCTGTGTAACGGCTGCAAAAGCACCTTTTGGGACTGAATAACGAAATGACAGTGACAGTGTTCATAAAGTGGGGTCCCAATAATCCAATGTTGAAAATCTGGGATAAAAATTACTAAAAATGGCTGATATATCAACCTAAGATGAAAAGCCCATTTAGAGCCATAATACGAGCTTACCTTGATTTCTCAGTTTGTGGTTGGGCAGTATCAATGCCGACTCAGGGATTAGGCACCCCAACATTGGTGAAGGTTAGCACTTCGATGCAGGATTCTGCAAATAAAATGGCAGGATGCAGAATTCTGCATCAAATTTACAAATTACGTTGGGGGACTGTTCTCTTTATTTTAGGGGTACAAAACAGATTTGGGGACACTGGGAATGGGCTCCCCAGTATCCCACAGTCATTTTGGGGTGTGGGGGTGCTGATCTGCACCTGTGCCCTTTGGCATACAGTCCTACCTGTACAGCTGCTCCATCATAGAATCGTATGCCCATTGCTAACTTCCGCATAAAATCCTATGCCGGAACGTTGCTCCGACTTAGAATCCTATGCTGCCAGGGACATATATTTATTCCCCTTGGAAGTAATGGATAAAATAAAATTGAATAACTTTTGAACAGATTAATATTTTTTCTCCAAACCTTCAAAAGGCACATATATGAGGCAAAATTGTTTCATGTCTGCAGCTACAGCTGATTGTGAGATACAGGTTGACAAAAAAACAACTAAAATCATAAAAAAAATCTTATTTTTGAACACTCTGTATCTCACAAACCACACAAGAGATACAAACCAAATTTGGAACATCATCAGACCTATCCCTTCCAATGATGCATGCTAAATGTCAAGCAAATCTATTGCACCTGGCCAAAGTTGTTTCCCTGCAAAAATTGACCTTTAACGTTACATGCGCGCAGGAACCCTAACTATACTGGTGCTACCGCGCTAGTATAATATATTTGGGTATATGTTCATATTCTTCTCATGCATAACAGAGATACATTGATGCTAGTTTTTGTCCTGCCATCATGTGAGTTTTCCTGTAGTATACTGCTGGTGAGTGTGATTGTTTTCAGAGCAGGCCAGGTAGGGACTTGTGATTTTTCCACACATCCCAGAAAGAGATCCTTGTCCATACCTGGTCTGGGAGGAAAATGGACCAAAATAATCAGGACCTTCATTTTTTGCCCTTTATTTAGATTGTAGGTGTTGTACAGGCCCTTTATATAGAGTGGATTGTAATCATTTATGGTGTGAATGGGCTAAGGTATCGGGTTGTTTTGGTCTTGATTAATAATGTAAATAGTGGAAAGTAAAAGACAGACATCAGCACTATTATGCCACTGTTTTTGAGGATGACCTGTACTTTACATAGTTCATGAAAATGCTGAATAGGTTACAGAAGTATGAGAGTTTTTGAAAAATTCAGACTGCTTGTATAATGAGTACTGCAGTGGGAAAGGGGTGTACCTTGTTTACTGAGTTTTACTTCACTGGTTGCCCAGCAATAAGATATGTGTTTCTTAATTTTTAGACACTGAGTTATAGGAACACACTGAGCATAATCCTGGATTTATTTTGCTATGACAAGATGACATGTATACATGAAAAAAGTACTAGTTATGAGTTAAATTTATTGTAATAACTGGGAGTGTTTTCTCCCGTAGGAAACCCGGGTTATAATTTGCCGTTATAACGCATGGGTTATAATAGTGAACATGTGCCAGGTTTTCTTCACTCAGCACATGAGCCACACTTGCTCTTCTCTTTCTGTGCGCTGCCAGCCCTGCGCTTCACCACTGCACATCGCCAACTGTCCCAGTCAACAGTAAGTTCTTTTTGCTATCTTTTTAACATTTTTACTGGCAGTATAGAATTAGGGATTAAACAAAAAATGTAAATGCTGTGTTCCTTCAAGAGCCACAGATGAATGACCATGCTGAAACCCCACTTGTCCATGGCGCGACTCCGTGGGGTTGTTAAGTTTATTTTATATAATTGTTGTGGTGAGAGAAATATACAGCAATTATATAAAATAAGGATTAGTAAAGGGGAGTGTAAAACTCAAATTTTATACACACTCTTGAGGTGGGATGCCTTAATAAACCCCTCGAGCTTAAGCTCTCGGGGTTTATGTGGCATCCCACCCCTTGGAGGTGTGTAAAATCTTGTTAAACCCCCCTACCTAGCCATTATTGTATAATAATCAATGCTGTTGAAATTGCAGTCCAAAGATGCGCTGATATGACTGCATTCTTAACTTTGTATTTTGAGTTTCAGCTGTCTGGTTGCCTATCAACAAGCTGAGTTATATCTGGCATTTTTGTGTTGAGCTGGAAAGCTATTTCAAAGAATTGTGTACAATCTAGAATTATGTGGTAGTAGCAGTTTGACCTGAAAAAAACAAAAGAATGTGCTTAGTAGAGGTTTAAAACATTAAAAAGATTTGAGTTGTTGACACCAAGATCACTAAATGCACTGATATCATCATGCTCATGTTTCTTTGATGACGTCATGTTATTTTTTTTTATTTTTTTTGGTAACCAGGTAAGGTCTACTAGACACATGTACCTGTTTTCAGGGGTGACATGGGAGCACTGGGGAGGGTAAGTGACTTGCTCAGAGTCACACACTATGCAAGTGGAGGTTGTGGGAATCAAACCCAAGTCTGCTGAATGTACCAAGCTCATTCACAGCTCTTTCCTGTAACCCCTAGGCTATACTGCCAGCCCCATTTGGATATAGCCATTTCCTTGTGGGGTTCCTGTGCAGTATAAAGCAGCTGTCTCGAGGGCACTCTCCTTTGCCTGTGGAGCTGCATACAGTGCAGGAGATGATGCCCACCTGAGCTCTGGTAAGCTCTTAAAATTTTCAGACTTCTGTGGTTCTTTGCCACTAGCATGAATTGACTTTAAGGTGTAGTAAACTGAAAGCACATTATATTTTAGGAGGCAGCTAACAAAGCACTGCAAAACTGTATGAATTTAATGGAGGTTAAGGCTACCGAAAAAGACTTGAAGATATTTAACACAAATTCTTTTTTGTTTGTTGTAATGAATTATTAGAACACTGTAGTGCAGTTCTGCAAAAGTTTTGAGAATTATCTGAGTTTTGGAAAATGCTTTTCAAGGGATATATGTGTGTACTGTTAACACAACTATGCAGGGATATCAGTGGTGTAGATTATTGGGGGTGGGGAAGCTGCCCCCACGATGTAAGAGAAATCAGGCGGGACTTTTTAGCACGAGTTTTTGTTTTTTTTGCATTGGGTGCAGAATCTGGACTCAGAACAAGATTTTTGTTTTTTGGGGGGCGATAAGGACATGCGGAGTCCACTGAGTCTTCTGTTCCCTCCTTTGTACTGCAGTTTTTAAATGTTCCCGGATAAATTAAAACAGTGATTGCAGCCAATCAAGGAAAAATTTCCAGCCCTGAAATTTCCCCTTGATTGGCTGCAGTCACTGTTCCTCAGTTCATTAGCCAATTGAAGTGCAAGCGGCCAATGGTGGTGGGTCAAGCTCACGCCTAAGCGGCAACAGTTGTTGGAGCATGCATGCCAGCAAGAAGCATAGTGGCTCTGTGTTATTTTTTTTGTGTCAGACTGACTCTGTTTGTGATGCGGATCGTCGGGTCTTCATGTGTGTTGCACCGCGCATCATTGTTCAGCCCGAAGTGTCCGGTTGTTTGCAGCAGCTTGATACAGCAATCTGGAAGCCAGGTGGCAGTGAGTGGAAGGAACAACAACTCAAGATAAATAGTGTGTCTTGTTGTCTGAGTGTTTAGGTGGGTCGGACTCTGCCATTTTATTCCAAGCCCCACACTCTCTCTCCTTCGAAAATGCTTTCACTCCTCCACACACAGTGCCTCCCATTCTGGTGCCAGCCCAGTAGCAATCATGTGGTGTAATAAAGGGATGTAGTTGTACTTGAATTTTGCAGTCCGCTTCAGTGGTCACACAAGGGCACCAGGAGGGAGGATTTTCGGCCGCGTCAGCAGCAGTGCTCCAGGAGGGGCAGAGGAGGCTCCCTGACCAAGGAGCCTATCAGAGCTAGGGATGCCAAAGTTTAAACTTGCTGCTGGCCTATAAAGCAGGGCCCAGCAGGGCACAGTGGACTTGGATTTTCTCCCACCCATGCCACACCACCTCCTTTTTTAAAGGGCTGGGTGAGCCAGTAAAGGGCGGGACCACCCTGGATTGCGGCACGTGAAGGAGAGTGGTTGATGGATGAACAACCAAAGAACAGCTTAGAGGAAGTGGGACATTGGATATGGGATCAGATCGAGTGGAGGACACTGTTGGGGGGTCTTACATTTCTACCTAAAGGGTAGCCTTGTAATAAAGTGAAGGGGTGAGAGTTGAGTTTAAGCTCATTAGGACTCTGTTAAGTGCATGAATACATCTGTGTTTGCAGTATTACCTAAGGGGAAGCTGGGTAATAAGTGTTGTTCACTCTGAAGCTTATGCTCACAGAGAATTGAGAAGCAAAGGTGCCCTGAGTTTATGCTTATAGAGAACTGAGTAGTGCAGGCACTTTAGGTGCTATGCCAAGTATATGCTTGACTCTGAGCAAGGGTACATGAGTTTGAGAGGGGTGGGAAAGTGCTACACCTAAAAGCTACAATTTTCCTGTAGGGCCTTCACAAGATGGGGTTAAGGTGTGGCAGGGACTGCAGGGCACTAGGCCTGGCCTTTTTGGTAGTGTGGTGGGTGTCCAGGATGTGGGTCTGCCATGATACTGGACTGGGCTTGGAGAATGGGGGATGTATGGTATGTGGCCAGTTGGCTCCAACTTCAGGAGGCGATATCAAGGCTAAGGAGGTATGGGGGAGTAGAGGAGGACAGAGACACATCGTGAGGGGATGGACTTGTTCAGTAGGTCCTGTAGCTGAACTTGGGTTCAGGAACAGGCAGGGGAGAGGCACCAGGATTATCAAGTTAGGGGGAGGTGGGGATGGGGGCATGGGGAGGAACAGAACGGCAGGCCAGTTGGGGACAGAGGATAACCCCAGGTTCAGTGACATGTGCAGCAATGAGGGCAGGGAGAATGGAATGCAGGGAGCAAAGGAGTGTCCTGGTAGGGGATGAGTGAAAGAGGGCACTGGTAGGGGCGGGGTTCAAGGCAGAGAGTTATGCAGCTGCTGGCAGACGGTTAGGGAAAAGTGACAAGTGGGGGCGAGTTCAGGAGCTACAGAGGGGGTACCTTCTGGGGTTAGGAAGGACTTGAGCATTGAACTAAGGAATAGATTCATGCCACTACTTCTAGGGAAGGACAAGGGAGCTGTAGTAGCTAGTTTAGTGGAGGAAAAAGTGGAGGGAAGGGGGTTGGAGAATTGTGTCTGCCAGGGTGGTACAGAGGACAAGCAGTCAGGAGCAGTGGGGTGCCCTTCAAGGAGAAGGGGAGAGAGGGTATCAGCTAAGGAGGCCTGGAGGACTGAGGGGGGAGAGCAGGGGGCACACCTGACAGAACCAGACCTGAGGGGGGTGCAGGGGCCTAGGGAGCACAAGAAGCCAGAGGGAGCAAGGTGCATGTCACCCCAGGAGGCGATGTCACAGCCCTGCAAACAGGATTGGACATGACCAAGGTTACAGCACAAGCAGTGTTCACACAGGATCAGGGGACAGGTTCTGGCAGGGAGAATGGGGAGCTAGAGGTCAAGAGAGGACCCGGGACCACAGAGTCAAAGGCAGAGGGTCTGGGAGGCTACCACCAGGGGGTCTCCTATGGAGGAAACAAAATGGAGTGAGCCAGTGGTTAGGAGGAAGGTTACTGCAGCTGGGAAAGTGGGGCACAAGAATGGTGAGGATGCCAGGGACAAGACAGGGCAAGGAGCCAATGCAGGCAAGGATGAGGACATGATCAAGTCAGTTAAGGAAGCAGGGGAACAGGCT
Source organism: Neoceratodus forsteri (assembly GCA_016271365.2). Lineage (NCBI taxonomy): Eukaryota > Metazoa > Chordata > Ceratodontiformes > Ceratodontidae > Neoceratodus > Neoceratodus forsteri. The sequence continues at coordinate 787,388,598 of CM028133.1, forward strand.
GGGGTGGGACTAGGGCAGGCAAGATCGAGGACAAGGTCGTGCTAGTAGGGGATTCCATGGTCATGGACATCACCTGGGGGGGGGAAGGGGAGTAGGGGTAGCAAGGTGTGGGTCAGTTGCTTGCCAGGCGTGACAGCTGCAGAGGTCATTCATTATATCCTGTCATGGGGAAGGAGCAAAATAGGAGAACCCACCTGGTGTTTCACTTTTGAACGAATGACCTAGCTGGGCACAGCCTGATGGAAGTGTAACCAAGATTTGAGACCTTATCAAGGTTCTATAGCAACCTGTGTTTCAATTTAGTGGCATTTTCGGAGGTGCTTCCTGTCCCTAGAGCTAGCACAGATAGGCAGCAGAGGATAGAGAAGTTCAGCTGCTGATTCTTGGATTGGTGTGCACAGAAGGGCTATGGGATAGTGGGCCAGTGGGGGTCGCTCTGGCAAGATGACAGCCTCTATGCCCTGGATAGCCTGCACCTCAGCAGTCTGGGCAAGGTGGTTCTCAAGGGTAAATTCAGGGAATTCTTTAGAGAGTAGTACAGTTTAAACTGATATGGGGAGCTGCAAGTGTCACTAATGAGTGAACTCGGCAGGGGGGGACAGCTGCACCCCCAAGAAGCAAGCGGACTGGTGGGAGTCAGATCTGCAGTCACATACAAAGCAATGACCATTAGGAGAGGGAAGGTGGGGGTTAGAGAAGGGTATAAATGGAGGGGCATGTGCACAAACAGCAGGAGTCTGGGCAACAGGGTCCCAGACTTGTCGGCGATCATGACGGAGGAGGAGCTAGACATAGTGGGGATCATGGGGACTTGGTTCCATGATGGGCAGGAATGGGACAGGAACATTCCGGGTTATACACTGTTCAGGAAGCACAGGGTTGGTAGGAAAGGGGGGGGCATGGCATCTACATGAAGTCGGATCCAAGCATTGTTGAAACACAAGGCAGGTGGGGACACTGAGGCCCTATGGGTCTCTTGGCCACAGAGAAGGGCAAGGTGGTGTGAGCGGGAGTTGTGTACAGGCCACCAGGGCAAACTGTAGACGTGGACAGCCAGAAGGTTGAGGAGGTACTTACTGTAGGATGGTGGCTAAGAGGGAAGTGCTGCTGCTGGGAGATCTCAATTTGCTGGATGTGGAGTGGCAAATGCTGTCTGCCTCCTCATCCAGAAGCAGAGCGATTGTTGACCTACTACAGATAGCCTACCTAAGTCCGCTGGTCAAGGAGCCCACTAGAGAGGGTGCGGTACTGGACCTGGTACTTATGAATGGTGACAGGGTGGGTGAGGTAACAGTAGGGGACAACCTTGGAAGCAGTGACCGCAACACAGTGTAGTTCATGATACACGCAGTGGCCTCACATCATCGGACTAGGGTGAAGGTGTTAGATTTTGGATGGGCTGATTTTGGAAGGATGAGGGAGTACAGTAGACGGGCACTAGGGGGGTGGGGGAATGTAGGGGGTGGAAGATATTTGGGCCATAATTAAGGGGGCAATTATAGGGACCATGGACCACTATTCAAAGAAGGTAAGCAAGAGCAGGAGGAGGCCACTGTGGTTCAACAGGGAAGTGGGGGAAAGCATCAAGGCAAAGTGGTGCACTTTCAGGCAGTACAAGATGACACAGAGCAAGCTGGACTGCGAGGCTTACCAGGATAAGCAGAAGGAAACTGGGAGTGTGGTCAGACTGGCTAAAGCACAAACAGAGGAGAGTATAGCCAAGGGTGTCAGGAAGGGGGACAAGACCTTTTTAGGTGCATATGTGTATATAAGAGAGCAGAGGAAAGGGGGGACTGGGTTGCCGGGCATGCGGACGGAGACAGGGGATAAGGTAGAGGGGGACCAGGAAAAGGCTGAATTACTGAATATTTATTTTAGTGCTGTATTTATGGGGGGGGGGCTGTAAGTGGTCCATTGGGAAGTGAGGGGTGAATGTGGGACCATTCAAGGAAGAGGAGATCTCAAAGGAGCTTAAGGGCCTGAGGGCGGACAAGGATATGGGGCTGGATGGGATTCACCCTAGGGTATTGTGCGAGCTGGATGAGGAGCTAATGGCTCCCCTGACCTATCTATTCAATGATTCCTGATGATTGGGGGTAGTCCCCGAAGACTGGAAACGTGCAGATGGGCTCCCCATGCATAAGGGAGGGGGAAAGCAGGATTTGAGCAATTACATGCCAGTGAATCTGATTTCAGTGGTAGGCAAGCTCATGGAGATGCTGCTCAAGGACAGAATTACAGACTACCTGGAGACAAGTGACCTGCTTGACCGAAGGCAACACGGCTTTACCAAGGGCAGATCTTGTCACACGAATCTGGTAGCGTTCTTTGATGAGGTCACTAGCGTGGTCGATCAGGGTGGGTCAGTGGACATAGCCTACCTAGATTTGAGGAGGGCCTTTGATACGTTACCACATGGTGGGCTGGTGCACAAAATGGAATGGCTATTTTTTTTATTTTAATTGTTTTAGCAAGGAGTAGCACACTAAACTGAAAGCTTTTTACAGGTGTGACTTGGGAGCACAGGGAAGTTAAGTGACTTGCTCAGGGTTACACAGTATGCAAGTGGAAGCTGTGGGATTCAAACTCAGGTCTGGTCTGCTGGATGTCACCAGATTTTCAGCTCAGATCCTTAAACCACTGCGCTATACTGCCTCCAAGGCTAGGGCTAGTGAAGGTAGTTATTGTGTAGGTGTGCAACTGGTTGGCGGAGAGAGCGCAGAGGGTGTTGATAAACAGTGTCCCCTCAGGAGAGGTGGGAGTCACGAGTAAAATGCCCCAAGTGTTGGTGCTGGGACCCCTGCTGTTTAACATCTATGTAAATGACACTGCGGAGGGGTTGGAGAGTAGACTGAGCCTGTTTGCCAATGATGTCAAAATTGGTAATAGAGTGGACATACAGGGTGGATTGGAAAGGATGCAGAGAGACCTAGGGAGATTGGAGGAGTGGGCCAGGAAGTGGAAATTATCTCCCAATATGACAAAATGCAAAGTCATGCAGCTGGGAAGAAGGAATGGGAGAATGGAATACTGGCTAGGGGCGAGCCGCTTGCGGTTACCATGGAGGAGAGGGACCTGAGTGTCATCATCACTCAGGACTTGAAGGTGGCCGGGCAGTGTGGTAGAGCAGTGGTAAAAGCCAGTAAAGTGTTGTGATGCATTGGGAGTGGGATCACTAGCAAGAGGAAAGAGGAAAGTATGTCTAGAGGGTGGAAAGAGTACAGAGGAGGGTAACCAAGATGATTAAGAGGCTTAGTCACCTGCCGTATGAGGAGAGTCTGGGAGCCATAGATATGTACCTCTTGGAGTTGAGGAGGGAGAGGGGAGAACATGATAGAGACCTTCAAGTACCTGAAAGGGATAAACAAGATGACTCCTGGAAAAACCCGTCCAGATGAAAGTGCCCATGATCTCCAACTGGAGGGGACCATGTTCAGGGGCAACATCAGGAAGAACTTCTTTACATAAATGGTGGTGAACTCCTGGAATGGACTGCCTAGGAAAGTAGTGGGAGAAAATTCAGTTGGTGGGTCAAGAGGGTGTGGGACAGACACAGAGGGCTGTTTAAATGAAAGGTGGGGGGGATATCAGGGGCAAGCCTAGGGGTGATAGGCTAATGGGCAGACTAGGTGGTCCTGGAAGTCCTTTTCTGTAGACACATTCCTATGTTCCTACTATGGGCTGCTTGATAAGCCTGCTTGGATCCAGACACAGGACTAAATAAGGAGTGTGATTGGTCCATATTTAGGTGATTGTGGAACTATTTGGACTTACAAACTTAAATACATAAAAGTGATATTTTTGGGACATTTTATCTGGTAGAGGAATCTTGTAATCTGGAAACACATATAACTTGTAATCTGTGGTTTGCACTCTGTGATCTATATAAACAGGATAGTGGGGGGTGTAGACTCCCATCACAAGTGATGATGTTTCAGTTTAAAGTATAGGATCACGATCCAAAAAAGATATACAGTATGTTACACTAGTAAACATGACAAATTGAATGTGGCATTCTAAAATCACTGTTTGCTTGAGAGGATCTACCATCAGAAATCCTTGACCTCTGCACTGCTTGCATGGAACATGAGACAGCAGAGAAATCTGAAAAACCAAATACAGGCAAAATTGTTTTTGTAATTAAAAAAAAAAAAAGAAAAATAGACCCAAATCTTTATAAAAAAAATAGTCCGGGGGGGGGGGGCACTGCAGTTTGCAGCCTTATTGTACTAAGGTTTGCTGAAGGACAATCGCTGACCCTTTGAGCAACAGCCTGTCTGCAAAGGCTTTCTTGTTGAGTGCTCCCATAGCAGTAGGTAGTCTGGTTGGGTGCCTTACAGGTTATTAATTTTGTAGCATGTTCTGTGGTGTCTAAAGATTGGACATGGTAACAATGGAATTGCAGGTTGAGGTTCAAACCTCACTAGCACAAGAGACTTGCCTTGTGACCTTGAACCGCTCACATTATCTCCCACAGTGCTCTGTCCCAGGCACCCAGATACTGCAGTGGAGTAGAAGCAGGACCCCACTAGAAACTAGATGTTGCATCTCAGCTGGGCTCCATTGGGTAAATTGTGACTGAAAAATAAAAAGTGAGATAGTTAGTGCCCACCCTGTATGTTTTTTTTTCTGGGGTATTCAGTGCCTCTGGTGTGGGGGGGGGGCGGTAGTAGCTCATTACGGCTGCTTCCATGGGGCTTTCAAGTGCCTATGCTCCAAATAAGGCTGCAACATAATTTTAATGGTTAATGCCAAAACACACACTGCACACTTGTGTTTAAACAGGTAATTTTATTTTTTGCATGGAAAACAGTTTGTAGGGGAAAAAATATCTAGTCTAGAGCATTTCCTGGGGAATTAATGACCTGCTGAGCTGCTGATATATTCGGGCATTAGTGAGTGCCTCAGCCTGACATTGCCTCAGGCACTCAGTTTTCAAGTGGGCCCAATTTATTCCTTAGGGAATGCCCTAGCTCTTGTAGTGTTCTTTACAGTTAAAAAAATGTATTGTTAGTGACAGAAAATAAGCTGATCTTTGACCAAATTCAGCCTGTGACCAAAAAAAAAGTTTGGGCAACATGGTGACAATCTTAGATGCAGTGAAGTTAATAATTTTGGTAGTGATATAAGTTGTTTGCAGCAAGTCAAATAAATCTTTAAAAGCAGCCAAAACATTTCAAAATGACCCCCAAAATGCACCAGGATGCATCTAAAACCTGATAGCTTCTGGGGGCCTAGGTTGCCCCCAGACCCCTGGCCTACTGGTTTAGTGTTTATTGGGCGGGCCAGGACTTTCATCTGTCTTTGCCCGCCCCCATCAAAAAATCAAACTACGCCCCAGGGGGATATCGAATCGCTGACATCGAAACCCCAGCATCGATGGACTTTGTGTCGACAAGGATTTCTCATTGACAGGGATTTCTTGGTGACGGGGGATGTACCTAACTCCACTGTCTGTGTACAGTGGAGTTAGATATTTAAAGTAGAGGGGGTGTGGGGACACAGCCCCCCAACGTATTGACATAGTTGAGTGTTGCAGTTGGTGTCTGCATGTTGAGGGTTGGTGTTGAGACATGTTAGTGTCGGAGGGATCGCTTCGATGTATGGAATATCGGTGGGATTTCTGTTGCTGTGGTTTGTTGAAACTGGAGATATATATATTTATATCTATATATTCATTGCAAAAAATGCATCAATTAGGTTGTCATTCGTGACAAAAGTTTGGAAGTTGATGTTAGGGTTACCACCTTCCACCCCTCCACCTTCCACACACCAATAGGTGTCAGAATTGTGCCAGGTCCTTGACCTAACTCTCACCCTATTCCATTATGTAGGAAGCTGCGATGGTACAGTACATGAGAATGGGATGAGAGTTGGACAGATGACTCAAGGCACACAATCTCTGTTGTGTGTGGAGGTGAGGGTGAAGGGTTGGTGACCCAACATCGAATTTCAGACTTTGTCACTGTAATGACAACTCTAACTGATGCATTAATGGAGTTTTTTGCAATGAATTTCCCCTTCTTTTTTAGAAAATGTAATATTACTCTTATCCATACTGTACATGGGAGCACAGGGTCTCTAGGCCCTGCGCTCCCACCTACCCATAAGCATAGAGATATAGCACAGTAGGGCCCTCTGCTCCCAGTTTTGAATAATGGTATCCATCCACCCATAAGTATAGAGACAGCACAGGAGGGACCTGTGCTCACAGGTTTGCAAAATGGTATCCACTGGTGGGAGCACAGGCCCTCCCGGCTCCGCATTCCCAGTCACCAATAAGTGTAGAGGCATAGTGCTGAAGGGCCCTGTGCTCCCAGTTTAGCATAAATGGTATGCATAGGTGGGAGCGTGGGCACCCACCTACCCATAAGTACAGACACATAGCGCAGGCATAGAGACATTCCAAGTAACTCTTGTACTGCAAATGTGGCAATATCTCAGTAACCATAGCATCTTAGGAAAAAAAATCCTTTGCAGCTGTATTCATGACCTGACCACCTCCACACTGCTCTTAGTGAAAAATCCATATCTCAAACTGTTTTTGAGACATAGCCACCAAAAGGCATCACGACTGCAACAGTGTTATCTTATGGGAAAATTCACAACTTCAGAGTGCTGTAACTATGGAACCAGTGTCAATTCCTTCACCAAACCAGCAAAAGGCACATCTGTAGGACAAGAGCTTGCCACCCTGCAAATTTCAGCCCAAACGTCCTAACTGTTGTTTGCTATGAAGTGGCAAAGAAATAGTTTTTTGGGGGGATGTTTACCTGTGGAACTTTCGCGAAAGTTCAGTGGACTTTCACAAAAGTACCATTGGTTTAGCTGGGGAGCTTTTGTGAAACTACTGCATAACTTTTGCAAGAGTCCCACCATTTTAGATGTAGGACTTTTGCAAAAGTACCCATGAGACTTTCGTGAAAGTCCATGGTACTTTTACAAAAGTTCCGTGGCTAAGATGAGAGAAAAATTTAAAAAACATATTCCAGGCATCATATGGAAAAAATAATCCCAGTGTCGTGTTCTTAGGGCCGCAATTAGGTAAACCCAACTTTTGTTGTTTACCAAGGGGCAGTCTTTTTTGAATGACATTGTTTTTTCCACATCAGTAACTGAAAACAAGATGGTGGCAGCACGAAAGTACTAAACCCATCTGCGGCAGTAAAAAGTGCTTTCGCAAAAGCAAAAAGTGCTTTCGAGGGCGACATAAATTTTTTCCCCATAGGCTATAATGGGAAACTTTAAACTTTAATAACTTTTGAATGGATTAATATTGTTTCACCAAATCTTCAAGAGGCACTTCCTTGACCCAGTCCCCATATACTTTAAACATTTCAGACCAGGCAGACAAACCATTCAGGCTGTAGAGATGAGCAAAGAATTTGCCAAAAAGTGAGGATTTTTCACACTATTTGACACTACTCAGCTCCGCAACTGCAAATACAACTGGAACAAAACTTTCCAGATCCAGAGACCTATGGTACCAGACCATACATGCAAAATTTCAGGCAAATTGGTCTAACAGTTGCAAAGTTATTAAAGTGCAAAATGTGAGATTTATCATTAAAGTGCCTACTCAACCCCAACTATACTGGCCCTACTGGATATGTATATGTATACATATATGTATATGTATATACATACTCGCATATATATTATACCAGCCTAGAAGAGCCGGTATAGTTAGGGTTGCGAGGTCACTTCTATGTTAAACCTTAAAGTTTGGACTTTAATAACTTTGCAACTGTTTGTACGATTTACCTGAAATTTGGCATGCACAACTGCCTACCATAGTCCTTTAGATTAGGAAAGTTTAGTTCCAGTTGGATATATGGTTGCAGAACTGTGGGGTGCTCAAAATGTGAAAAATCATGCTTTTTTGTGCATTTTTTGGTAAACCATAAAGGACTGAAAAATGTGCTTGAGTGGCTTCAGATTTATTTGTCTACATGTGGCCTAGGTTGAACTGGTGCCTTTTGAAGATTTGGTGACAAAATATTGCTCTGTTAAAAAGTTATTCCATTTTTTCATGTCCTATTATAGCCTATGGGAAAATTTACATGTGCACTGCGAAAATTTTCACAATCATATTTTTCGATGTTGAGCTCTCTGAAACTGTTTTCGTGCTGCCACCATCTTGTTTCCAGTTAGCATAAGAGAAAAAACATTGTAACTCAAAAAATAATGGCGTTTGGTAAACACCAACAGTTGTGTTTACCTAATTGGGCCCTGCGGAACATGACCCTGGCATTAATTTTTCACCAGCTGGTCTGGAAATATGTTTTTCAGACTTTTTCCACCATTTTGCTATTTTCTGATCAAGGCAACATTTTCTGTTGCCATGAAAACAATCACTATCCCCAAAAAAAAATAACCATGACAACATTTTTAAGTGCACGATAACATTTCCATTATAGAGATACGAGTACCACAAAACTATTACAGTAATCGCCATAATACTGCATGATCACAATTTGAAATGTGTTGTTTTCTTTGTCACTTCATTGTGCCAAGGTGGATTGTGCTTTTGGCATGAAATTCGCAGGGTGGTAAGCCCTCGTCCCACAGATGTGCCTTTTGGTGGTTTGGTATGAAAATATTGAACAGGCCCATAGTTACAGCATTCCGAAGTTGAGAAATTTCCCATAGGATAACACTGTGGCGCCTGTGATACCTTTCGGTGCCCATATCTCGAAAACAGTTTGAGATATGGATTTTTCGTCACAGGAATTCTCAGACGTAGGTTGGAAAGCCATTAATACCATGAATTTTGATTTTTTTTTCTGCCTTGTATAGTTACTGAGATATTTGGAAATTAGTATTCCAATTGTTCATTTTTATATCCGTAGGCCACTATTACGCCCTCAGAGTTAGCACTCATAGCGCTTTTCAGTGCCCCTATCTTGGAAACGTTGCGAGACACAGATTCGGTTGATTTATGTTTCACGGACGTCACACTGTCATGATTACAATCACACTTGAATTTTTTTCCTAGCTGCTATGGTTCCCAAGATATTGGCAAATTTGTGTTACAAGGATTCCTTGCCTATAGGGCTGCTGTATGGTTCTGTAGCTATGTGTAAGTAGGAGCGCAGGGCCCAGAGGGCCTGCACTCCCACAGACATATATCATTATGTACAAATGGGCAGCTTGCTTCGGGTCCCGCACTCCAAGCAGCACATACCATTTACTATTTATATTAAACTTTTGGAAAAAGAAAGGAAATTCTTTGCAAAAAACTTAGTTAATGCATCAGTTAGGGTTCTTTCCACAGTGACAAAAGTGTGGAAATTCAATGTTTGGGTTACCACCCCACCCTACGCCCCCATCCTCCACACACCAACAGACATCGGGGTGTGGCAGTATAATTAGGGTTGAGTAAGCACTTTAATGTTAAACCCCAAATTTTGCACTTTAATACCTTTGCCACCATACAATGGATTTGCCTGAAATTTTGCATGTGTGGTCTGGTACCATAGATCTCAGGATCTTTCAAGTTGCGTTATGGTCGAATGTACGGTTGCAGAGCTGCAGAACGTAAAAAAGGGCAAAAAAATTTACTTTTTGCGTGTTTCTTTGCTCGTACCCACAGCTCACATGATTTGCTCATTTGGTCTGAAATCTTCTGGGAAGATGCAGTCTGGGTTACTGGTGTACCTTTTGAAGATTTGGTGATAAAATATTAAACCGTTCAAAAGTTATTCTACAAACAAGTTTCCCATTATAGTCAATGGGACAAAAATATACGTGTCTCACGAAAGCTGCCACCAGTACATTTTCCTTTCGCAAATTACCCTTTTACTTTCATGCTGTGGCCATCTTGGTTTCAGTTAGTGAGAGAGAAAAATGCCTGGTGTTTAAATTTGGGACCCTCTAGGTAAACACTGGCTGTTGTGTTTACCTAGTTGGGTCCTGAGGATGCAAGCCCTATCTTTATTTTGGGGTAAAAAAAACAGAAATGCTGTTTTAAAACTCAGAGCCCTAGTACTTTTGTAAATTGCAGCAGAAACTGCCGCAACACTTTTGCAAACACAAAAGTTTCATGCTGTTTTTTGTGAAACTGTCGCAATTTGCAAAAGTACTTTGCCCAACAACTGCAAATGTTTGCCATCCTCTTGCAACAAAAGAGTTGGGGCTTTTGGGCTGACATTTGCAGGGTGGCAAGCCCTGATCCCACATATGTGCCTTTTGGTGGTTTGGTAGCAAAACATTCAATGGGCCCAAAGTTACAGCGCTCCGAAGTTGAGAAATGTCCCATAGGATAACATTGCAGCGCATGTGACGCCCTTCGGCAACCTGCAGCTTAGATCACCTTTAAGTAATCTAATCTGTAGAAATAAGTTTGGAAATCATAGGTTACTCTAGCAGTGGAATTTTTTTCCTGCTTGCTACAGTTATGGAGATATTGGCAAATTAGTGTCCCAAGGGTTTCAAGGATGCCTTTTCAGTGCATTTCAGTGCCCATATCTTGTAAATGATGCAAGAAATAGATTTTGTTGATGTATCTCATGTGAAGATCTCGATCTCATGATTACAATGACAACTGAAGTTTTTTTGTGGCTGCTACGGTTGCTGAGATATTGTCACATTAGTGTTACAAGGGTTCCATGCCCTACAGAGCTGCTGTATGACTCTGTAGTTATGTATAAGTGGGAGTACAGGGCCCGGAGGGCCCATGCTCCCACATACGCATATCATTGCTCAAAAAATGGGCAATGTGAAGGGAGCACAGGGCCCGCACTCCCACTAACACATGCCAGTTACCAGTTACATTACATTTTCTCAAAAAGAAGAGAAATTCATGGGCATACCCCGGCGTCTGTTCGTGTGTGGAGGGGGGTGGTAGGGGTAGTAACCCTAACACCACATTTCCATGCTTTTATCGCTGTGCTTTGAACCCTAACTGATGCATTATTGGAGTTCTTGCAATGAATATATATATATATATATATATATATATATATATACATATATATAGATATATATATAGAACAGTGATCCTTGAATTCTTATTTTACACTGTGTTCATGGTATTTTCAAATTACTTTTCACAGCTTCAAAATTTAGTTGTGTGAACACAAAATAATGAATGAAGTACACTGTGGTGCTTTGTTTCACTATAAATTATGCTATAAAAGTTGTGGTTATTTTGTTTGCATTTCTGAAACAGTGTTATAAATGGGAATTTAAGTAAATGTACGAAGTATATTTAATCTTAATTTAAGAGTACTGAATGAGCAGGATTTGTTCTCTATAAGTGGGAAGTCTTTTGAGCAATCGGTTTAAATGCTTCATTGGCAAGCTTTTAAACTAGTCAAGGGGGGAGGCACTGATGAGCAGCAGGAAAATCCCAGCCTCTCCCTACAAAACAGGGTACTAAATGAGAAAAAGACAGAGGTAGAAAGGTCAGTGGGGATGCTGCAACAGAAAGTAAAGCCATCAAAAATGGAGAGCAATGAGTACCAATGCACGTAGTCTGAGTAACAAGCTTCCTGAATTAGTGGCCTTGATGGAGGAGAGAACATCTGGATATCGTGGCAGTCACAGAAACATGGTTAGCACAAAAACCATGACTGGGACATAAACATACCAGGATACACTATCTACAGGAGGGACAGGGAGGGTAAAGAGAGGAGAGGTAGCTCTTTACATAAGGGAAGGAATCAAAGTAACAGAACAAAAGAGAAAACAGGGAGGAGAAGAAGCACTGTGGGTAAATTTGGAGACCGGCAATGGCACCACAATCCGCACAGGGGTTGTATACAGACCCCCTTCTCAGGGAGAGGAAATGGACAAGGAAATGATAGAAAGTATACTTAGTATGGCAAAAAAAGGGGAGATATTGCTGATGGGTGATCTGAATATGCCAGATGTTAACTGGAGTGCAGTTGCCACAGCCACTTCGAAGAGTGGGGTTATTCTAGATGCCCTACAGGGGGCATGCCTTAGACAACTAGTATTGGAGCTCACTCGAGAGGGAGTAATCTTAGACCTGGTTCTCTCAAATGGAGATGAAGAGAGGATCACAGATGTAGAAGTGGGTAGCCATCTGGGAACTAGCGACCATCGAACAGTATGGTTCACAATAAACACAGCAATAGAGTCAAGCCATACAAGGGCAAAGGTACTGGACTTTAGGAGGGCTGACTTTGCCAAAATGGGTAAGTGCCTAAGGAATGCACTAGCACATGGACAGGAAGGAGGGGTGGAAGAACAATGGGGAATAATAAAAACTGCCATCACAGAGGCAACATGCCTTTGTGTGCAGCAAATAAACAAAACTAAACGATGTAAGAAACCTCTATGGTTCTCAAAGGAAGTGGCAGTGAAGGTTCAAGAGAAAAAGAAAGCTTTCAGGAAGTACAAGGAATCGCAGAAGGAGCAGGACAGAGAACTGTATCAGTTAAAGCAAAGGAAGCTGGGAAGGCAGTCAGAACAGCAAAGGCCCAAACCAAGGAAAAGATAGCCAACTCAGTTAAGAAGGGGATAAAACCTTTATAGGTACATCAGAGAGCAAGGAGACTAAGGAGGGATAGTGAGGCTTAATAAAGGGGAGGGCAGAGGAGACTGTGAAAAGGCAGAGATACTAAACAAATATTTTTGCTCAGTATTTACAAAGGAAGAGGGGTACCTAGAACAAACAGTAGAAACACACTGGATACAGAAGTTGATACCAGCCCATTTACAGAAGAAAGGGTTCTGAAAGAACTTTTAAAACTGAAGGTGGACAAAGCAATGGGGCCTGATGGGATTCATCCCAGAATTCTAAAAGAACTAAGGGTAGAATTAGTGGACACCACTGACTACCCTGTTTAACAAATCATGGGAGGATGGGGTGGTACCCGAGGACTGGAGGAGGGCAGATGTGATTCCCCTTCACAAAAGTGGGAGCAAGGCAGAAGCAGGAAACTACAGACCTGTTAGTTTAACCTCAGTGGTAGGGAAAATGATGGAATCACTTCTGAAGGAAAGAATTGTCAAGTATCTAGAGGCCAGAGGGGCACAGGACCCAAGGCAGCATGGATTCACAGCAGGAAGGTCATGCCAGACAAATCTGATAGATTTCTTTGACTGGGTGACCAAAGTAGTAGATCAGGGAGGGGCTGTGGACATGGCCTACCTAGACTTTAGCAAGGCATTTGACACAGTCCCACACAAAAGATTAATATACAAGTTAGCTAGCCTGGGAATGGGTCCAAAGATGACAGGCTGGGTAAAATTGTGGCTGAAAATAGGACACAGAGAGTAATAGTAAATGGGTCCACTCTGATGAAAGGGGTTACTAGTGGGTACCGGGGTTCAGTATTAGGACCAGTCCTCTTCAATGTCTTTATAGCGACATTGCAGAGGGACTGGAAGAAAAGTATGTCTCTTTGCAGATGACACAAAGATCTGCAACAGAGTTGATCACAAGGTGGGATTGAAAGGATGAAAAGGGACTTGGCAAGGTTAGAAGAATGGTCAAATGTATGGCAGCTTAGATTCAATGCTAAGAAGTGCAAGGTAATGCACCTGGGAAACAAAAACCCAGGGGAAGAGTACACAATGGGGGGTGAGATACTAACAACAACAAAAATGGAAAGGGACCTGGGGGTAGTCATATCAGATGACCTAAAGGTGGGCAAGCAATGTGAGAGGGCAGCAATGAGGGCTGGGGGGATATTGGGATGCATAGGGAGAGGCATCACCAGTAGAAAACAGGAAGTTATTATCCCTCTGTACAGACAGCTGGTCAGACCCCATCTGGAGTACTCGTGCAGTTCTGGAGACCAGTCTTGCAAAGACATAGACAGGATGGAAGCTGTCCAGAGGAGGGCAACTAAAATGGTGCAGGGTCTGCACCGGGAGACATATGAAGAGAGACTAAAGAAGCTTAATATGTATAGCCTCGAGGAAAGGAGGGAGAGGGGGGACATGATAGAAACTTTCAAGTACCTCAAGGGAATCAACAAAGTCCAAGAGGGTAGCATCTTTCAAAAAAAGAGGTGTGCAAGAACAAGGGGGCACAATTTGAAGATAGAGGGCGGCTCAGAGGTAATTTAAGGAAGTATTTTTTCACAGAGAGGGTTGTGGAGGCATGGAACGGCCTTCCGGAGGAGGTCGTGGAGTCAAAAACAGTGGTGGAATTCAAGCATGCATGGGACAGTCATAAGGCAATTCTAGGGGATGGGGTAGGAAAAAGTAGGCTGCTGGTTAACTAGGATCTGCAGCTTATCCAGTAGGCAGGGAAATGGGCAGACTGGGTGGGCCAAGCGGTCCTTATCTGCCGTCAAATTCTATGTTTCTATGTTTCTATGCTCTGAGTGGTTCATAAGTTATATGGTACTTTTATTGAATTGTTACAGTTTTCATGAATTAATGTTATTGCTATGTTAATTGATTTTTACAGTATAATCACTGTTGCCCTGAGGAGGATGCTTGGTCCTCAAAATGTTGGCATTTTTGATTGCAGTATTCATGTGTTACCTTGGTTTATGAGTGTGTTTATCAATAAATACAATAATGCCATTTAATCACTGGTGAGTGGGTCTACTTCTTCCTAACCCTCCTACCACTGAACTATTTACTATCAGATTAACCTACCTGATTAATACCCAGAGCGCTGATATTGCTCCATATGATCCCAGGACCAATTTGGTTTGCACAATGGGAAATTAAATTACATGAATTTGAAAGCGTCCAAAGAAAACAAACCTCTGGAACATGAAGATTATACAGTACATATCTTTCTGGATTTATGCTTCACCACTGGGAACAGAAGGAAGGGTTTTCATTGGATATGTCAACAACTGTAAGGCTTAGGCATTGTTCAATGCTGACTTTTCCCAGCAAGGCTCCAAATAACATATTGGGAAGAAATTTTCTATTTTTCCAACTTCAGTTATACTGGGAGATGTACCAGTACCATGGACACCCACACCATTTCGGAAGAGTTCAACTCCACCTTCATGGATCTTAGCTCTGTTCTACTGGCTGAATATCTGAAGCCTATCAAAGCTGATAATAGGTGCCCACCAGACATCAACTCGCACCCTCAATTTTACTTCAAGAGAGTCACTGTCAAAGAAGCACTGGGTTATGTTAAAAAGGTCCTGGGAAAAACCAGAATGGGGTCTGACAACATTAACATGAAACTGCAGGCGTTGGCAATCAATGAAGTCATCACTCCCATCACTACAATTTTCAATAAATCCCTCCAGCTCGCCAAATTCCCTTCTCCTTGGTAACAAGCGCTGGTGACCCTGGTGCATAAGGGAGGTGATAGGTCACTGATCGCAAACAGACCCATCTCTATCCTCTACCCCCTCTCTAAAGCACTGGAAAGGATTGTGACAGACCAGTTTACTGACTATATTCACAAATACCAGCTGCAATGTTCCCAGCAGCACAGCATTAGGAAACTCCACAGCACGGACACTGCACTGGTGGATTTCACTGAGTATGTCCATAAGGCATTGAATGAGGGAAAACTGGTTGGGTCCATCTTCATTGACCTAACAAAGGCATTCGATACAATCTGCCACCCACTCCTTTTGTCTTAATTGCATACCCTTGGTGTTTCCCCAAATGCCACTCTATGGTTCCAAGACTACCTAAACTCCCAGTCTCAGAGGGTCAAGATAGGTCACTCCATATCTGCATCCAAGGAAGTCTCGCTAGGGGTGCCTCAAGGGTCCATCCTGGGTCCACTGCTCTTCAGCATGTTCCTGAATGACCTATCCAATGCCTGCACTAGCAAAGTCATTCTATACGCCGATGCTGCTGCTCTACTTAGCTGTCAGTCTTGCATAGAGCATCTACAGGCTGAGCTACAGTCATACTTCCAGCAACTGGAGACCTGGTTCTACTCTCAAAGGTTCCTACTAAACTACAAAAAAAACCAAGATGATGCACCTCTCTAGCCCCCAACTAAAAAGGAGATGTCCAGAACTAACAATCACAAATCACCTGACTGCCCCACTGGAACAGGTTTACTCCTTCAAGTACCTGGGTGTCATTGTGGATGATACTCTCTCGGCTGTTCAGCACACTGACGTGGTGAAAGCTGTGAATACTAAATTAGGATCCTGTTTAGGCACAAGAAAAGCCTAACTGCTGAAGACATCCGGCTCTCAGTCTACAGCTCTGTCC
Source organism: Neoceratodus forsteri (assembly GCA_016271365.2). Lineage (NCBI taxonomy): Eukaryota > Metazoa > Chordata > Ceratodontiformes > Ceratodontidae > Neoceratodus > Neoceratodus forsteri. Next base: position 787,404,732 of record CM028133.1, read on the forward strand.
TCTCCCTGGTTGACTACAGGCTGGTGGTTTATGGCACTGTTACTGATACGGCCCTCAGAAGGGTTGCCACTGCCCTTAACAAGGCTTGCAGACTATTGCTAAATGCTGACTGCTTTACGCACACTTGTACCCTGTATTGTCTGGCCCACATACTACCGCTTCAATCCAGTATCAGATACCAAACTTGCCTGCTAGGGAGAAAGGCTATGCTCTCCCAAACCCCTACCTTCATTGCAGTCCTGGTAAAGGAAGCAAGCTCCAAATACAACACACGAAGAACAGTGACAACCCAGCTTGATGTCCCATTTCACAGAACTTCCCTAGGACAAAGATCCTTCATGTACCGAGCTCCACCATGGCTAAACGAGAACCCTGCTGCAGCCCTCAATACAAAAAATGTTCAGTCCTTTAAAAGAGAACTGAAGTAACACCTGCTAAACTCAAATGCCTGCTACTGCCTTGCCTGAATCCATATCTTCAACCTGGATACCCGCTGTTAAACACCTCTGACTCCCTTACCTGAGTCCACATCCTCAACCTGGATACCCCCCTCATCTGTCTGAGCCTTTCTACTGTTTTACCTACCCTGGACCCCCACCTGCCATCCCTTGCCATTCCCCCTCTCAAGCTCCCTCTAACTCCCTCCCCTCCATACTCCCAACACTTCCCCTTTCTACTCACTGTTCCCCCTAAATATTCTCCTTTTCCCAGTACCTTTCTCTCTCTCTCTCTCTCTCTCTCTCTCCTCCTCCCTCTCCCTCTCTCTCTCCTCCTCTCTTTCTCTCTCCTCCTCTCTTTCTCTCTCTCTTCTCTCTCTCTAATCTACCCCTCATTTGCATTCTTCCCCCCTTTCTTTCTCCTACCCTTTCTGAGACTCTACCTTGATAGGCCCCCTCTGAGGCAGCTATGTTATACTTTGCTAATTGAAAATCTCCTTCCACTGTTTAATTTCATTTGTCTAGGTTACTCAAATGTACTATTTATCTATATTCTGTATTATATGGCAATCTTATGTTTTGTGTTAACTGTCAAATTTTTGTTATGTCTCTGCTGTTTTGCATCCTGACTTGGAACCTTTGTAAAAGAGTGTATACTGAAAGGTTGTATCTGAATTATCAAATAAATAAATAAAAATAAAAAATGTATTGCAAAGTGAGCATCCAAGTTTTAACTAGGCAGTACCAACGGCTCTGGGGAACCGGATGGTCGAAGCAAACCAGGGCATTGGTCCACTCTCCAATAGGTGTCTTGGTGTCTATCTACAGGCAGTTATCCCAAGTACTTAAGTTCTCTCCAAGCCGCCCAAGGGACCAACCTGTGTGGTGGAATCCTAACTTCAAGATAAGGGGGCAAACTGTTTATAAATAGCATTGGGTGGATAAAGGGGTTACTTTGATTTCTAATTTTCTTGTTGGTGATACTTGGATAAATTTTTGTGAGTTTCAACAACTGTGTAGGATTCCCCAGCAAGACATCTTTCCCTTTCTACAGGTACATTATATGTTGGTGAAGGTGCAGGGGAGACAGGTGGTTCTTACAGAGCCCTCCCTTTCTTTACAAGAATTGGGGGAGCTCGATATGCAACAGCATACTATTTCCAATCTTTATCATGCACTTTCTTCTTGCATTCCTTCCAGATATGGCCTGTCCTCTGATTATTGGCCCTTGGACCTGGGTAAAGAATTTACTGTGGATCAATGAGAGGAAATTTGGAAGAACACACACAATTATATTACATTATCTGTATTACTCTACTTCTAAATTCAACTTTTGTATGTATAACTGCCTCCTCTGTAACCCCTCCCCCCAGGTCACACCGTGAGACGAGCATCTTTTTGCTCAGTGTGCCTTACCTGGTGAAACATTTTCAATAAATAAATAAATAAAATTAGATGATTATTGCTTAATGCAGTTTAAGATAATACACAACTTTTGCCATACTCCCAAGAAGTTACATAGCTGGGGCCTTTTTGAGTCCCCTCATTGTACTAGATGCAAAAAGGAGGATGATACTCTGCTGCATAATTTGTGGGACTGTTCCAAATCCCAGTACCTCTGGCAGGCAGTCCTGGCAGTTTTAGATTCAGTGCTGGTCCTGGAAGGTACCTTCACAAAGGAAAGATGCCTGCTTGGTGTTCAACTGCAGCCTTTAATTGGGAACCATAAATATTACTTTATTTTAACAGTTATGGTGATCAAAAAACTGATATTATGCCACTGGCTGGACTAGATGAACCCCACACTCTTAGAATGGCACAAGGAGATTTTGTCTATCTTACGGATGGAGAAGATAATGGTATCCCTAAACCATAAAGTGACGGCATATCATCATCGCTAGGATACACTGGAGGCATTCCTTCTTCTAATAGACTGTACAAGCTAAATAAGGTTCCCATCCCATGCGTAATTATCAGCATATGGTCTATGCTGCTTTATGGGCTTGGACTCTGCATCTGTGGAAAGGGGGTGGGGTGGGAGAAGGTCACCTCTTTTATCTTTTTTTTTGTTTATAATTTATTTCTGAATTGCTACTTGGTTTATTTGTTTATTTTTCTATGATAAACTCAATAAAGTATACTTTCTAAAAAAAAAACATATGAAGTTTTAGGGCTCTGCCCCCCACCCCCAAAAAAAAAAAAAAAAAATATTGTATGCTGGTAAATAGGTTAACTACTTAGCATACTGATCCTGAAAAGGAATGTCATGATTCAAATAGTTATTTGTTATGCTTAAGTGTAGACTTATGTTATTACTGTATGTTCCAAGATGAGACCAGCTGTACAGCAAGAGACCATATACTTTATTTTTTCATGAGCTTATCTGCTTTTCAAGACTGTGCCATTACATCATTGAAAGGTTCCCAGGAGTTACAGTATGTGCTCAATGTTACTAGAGGGGTGGAATTCCAATGAATCAAACACTTAACTTTATCATATACAAGTTTACAAATTTGACAGGACACTGTGAACATTTTCTTATTATAAGTAGGTATTCAGTGGGTTTAAATCATCATTCTGTTTATGCAGATGTCTCTCATTTGAAGTGCACTTCCCTATTAGTATACATATGCATGCACTAGAAAATTAACAGCCTCATATTACTGTGATAAGAGTTATTTTTAACCAGGTTAAAGATACTCCACTGCAGTGAAGTGGTAGCAACTGTTGATATGAAATGTAATTATGTAGGATTCTCCTGTTCTCCCCAAGTGTTATAACACAAAACTATATGAGACTATACAACCTTTTTATGGTATCCTTCATATGGTCATTCTATGAAATGCTGATGTGCTAATTTGAAGCATATTAATTGTTTTTCTTTTAAAAACAATACAATATACATTAAAAAATGGTTTCTGGATTGGAAACAGAGTTATTGTACAGTAAATGGATATCTATCAACATTGAAAATTGCTAACTGAGAAAGACACACTGACCTGGGGTTCAGATATAGAAACAAGAGACCAGTGGGATACCGCAGAGGTCTGTCCTGGGACCAGCAATGTTCAATATATGTGTAACCCTTATGTGGCACTATCCCAAGGGCTACTACCCCTGCCTGGTTGACTACTAGCAGGTTAAGGGGCCTGAGTTCTGAAATGGGTGCCTCCACCCAGAGGTCAAGGTTGGTAGTGGTCAAACTAGCCTGGGCACAGCTCTCTGGGACACTGTTCCTGCTAGTGGCCCACCTCCCATTTCTGCTAGTGGCCCACACAATACGCAATAATTACTCTCACAATACCCCTGATATGCTTTGCCAGTACCCACACAGTTTACACTTACCACCAGGGTCTGTTTCTCCAGTTCGACCCTGAGGACCCCTATAAAACATGGTTAGACAGAACAAATGGGAACAGTACAATACTTCGAGCACAAACTGGAACCACAGTCTGGTTATATGCAGAAAACAATAGATCTGATTTATTCGGGTGGGTTGAACAAGAGAGGGCCATAATCAGGTTAATTAGCTTAATTGCTCTATGAATCACACAGCTGTGCATGCAGTCAGAGTCCCTAACAGTCACACTCTCTGGGTACCCAGGTGGAGGAAAAGGGGCTAGCCAGGACCGTTGCCCGGGGTAGGCCAGCGATGCAGCTGGTCAGGGCCCTGTGATGGAAAAAAACAACTTGCACAACACACTATTTGTGATCCTGAGGCAGATGGCTCAGTTCATGAAGGAAAAGAAACAACAAAGAAATCAGATGACACACTTAGATTAAATGGTAGTTGCAGGGAGCTACCCTGATGGTTACTCACAATATCCAGGACTGGACACAGGATGGATGAAAATTGAGACAGAAGATGAGCTCTATGGACTGCCAGGAGAAGCAGGGTCTATACAATTTGCCAAGGTGTCGTTCCTGTTCAAGTGTGGAGCAGGGGGCTGATCCCTGGGCTGGTCTCTCATCGATGGCTCTTCTCTGTGCAGTAGGGTAGTCTAGCAGGGCCCTCGTGGCAAGGCCCAGCCACATGGAGATAACCGTGAATTCAGTCTGTTTGTACGAGATACAACTCCCAACATTCAGCACACAGTTCACACTACGGAGAACTAAATCACGACCCCCATTCAGTACACAGCATGTTTATATGCAAGGAAATCTTACTGTACCAGGCAGAATGCTCCTCAGTCATGATCGCACAGTCTCTGCCCAGACCAGGAGCTCAGAAGTAGCTGAAGTTCCTAACAGGTCGCTCGCATACAGCAAAATCTTTGGTCTTTTGCAGATTGAGCCTGGTACACTTCAGTGGCTTGATTCTGTCTCACCACCTCAGATTTAGTTCAACTGTAATTCTCTCTCTCTCCTCTCAGGGTAACGGGCAGACTTGCAGGCCTCGACTCAGGCCTTCCCACAGTTCTCCCACTCAAAACTATGCAGACGCTTGGTTGACTATCATGAGCTGCTCCTCTCTCAGCTTCCAACTCAGATCTGGCTAGCCAGCAGACAGCTCGGGGGATTTCCCTCAGATCCAAAAGGTTTGGTTGGTCAGTTCAGCTTTCAGTCAAAGCAAGAGCTCCCCTTTTAGTTACAAAAAGGTGCCAACAGTCCAAAACTACAAATCCCAAGCTTGTAATCCACTCAGCCCCTATAAGCAGGCTCTATATTAGAGTCCCCAAGTACTGATTGGTCCAATTTGGCAGTTCGGGACCAAAATGGTGGAGACAGACAGAAACCCCCTCGCTGCAAAGAAGGCGGGTTAGAACAAACAACACTATCTTTGTTCACTCTAAATAATTCTCAGCAATTAGTTACATCTTTCAACAGAGCTCCCTCTGCACAATTAGCAATGGCAGAAATGGAATGATTTTCTGGCAGTCCGGGGTGGGACTCAAGCATGCCAACACTCTGCCCCCCTTTCAGATTAACTATTTCTGCATACTAGGCAGATCTTAAAGTGACAGTACATAGAGGCTACACAGGAGCTCTTTAGCAATACTATTTAAACTGCTAAACACAGAACACCAGCCTGGCAGTGAGCATTTAGGCAAGCTTGAGGAAGACTTTTAGGGAACCCCCATTTGTAGGGGGGTGACACCCTTCCCTGCCTGGAGTAAACTTGGTGTCCACGTCAAGTCTGTACCATCACAATAATTGCAGCTGCAAATTATACTATACATCTATACCATTAGCAGGTTAGGCCTGTGACTTCTAAGTCAAGATATTTAACCTTTACTGTACACATTCTCTGCATTTCACAGTACGATATCCATTCTGAATTACATTATGCATTTTTCACACAGGTAATTTGCACATTACTATACTGAATCAGGTAATAACTTCCTGTACATTGAACAATGTGAGAGGGGGCCCTTCCCTATCTGCTAACCTGGAACTAGACGGGGCAGGGGCACCATACCTAGAGGGCAGGACAATCAACCAGGAATTGGTACTTAGACTCAGTTCGGGCAGTGAGCTCTGGGAAACATAAACCCCCTTACGGACCGCATCAAGAGGCAAATCGACTGGCCTCCCGGGAGAATCATAACTGAAATGTACTACTGGCTTGACGTCTCAGCCAGTCCTTCTGGGGGGAACAACCACAGTCTCTGTACTTTCAGCACTGGCCCTGGGGCTTTCATCACTTGTGAGGGAGGCCTGTGCTGGGGTAGGAAGGTTTGAACTTGGAGCACTGCCAGCCCCTGGCTCTACAAATTCTGTTTCTACAACACTTTGCTCACTTGGGAGACACTCTGGCACTAAGAGGGAATTATCACACTCAAAATATTTTTCAGGTTCTGGCATCTCATCAGAATGACTCATATCATCTGCCCCCACCTCAGCCAAATCATATAGTTTCACCGTACACAGAGACTCAACATCTTCAGATGTGATACTTTGCACTTCACTTTCAGGGAGCATTGGCTCCAAGGACGAAGCTGGGGGATTAGGCAGTCCAGAAGGCTCAGCTTCATCCTCACAATTAATCATGGGATTACCTCAAAACAGCTGACTCAGTTCCTAAGAGGGGTAATAAGCATAGTTGCACTCACTCTCATCAGAAGTGGACTGACAGTCATTATCATTCTGGGCTTGCTGTGGAGAAAACCTTAAGTCTGTGACCACTGGGCTAGGTTGACTCTGCCTTTGTTTTGCAGCAGCACGAGTCACCGGTCCAGGGAGAACAATCCCTGGGGATTCAGCCTCAATCATGACTTGGCCAATAGGTAGTAGGTGGCTATGGTGCATGGTCTTGACAGCTTTGGAGTTGTTTTCAGGGTGCACTTTGTACACAGGTAAATCATCCAAATTGCCTACTACTATATGGGGAAGATGGTGCCATCGGTCAGCAATTTTATGTTTACCATGCAGTCCCAAATTTCACAACAACACACGGTCTCCAGGTCGAAGCTCTTGGGCCTTTACTCTTTTGTCATGCCTCTCTTTGTTGGACAAGTTTCTCTTGGCAGCCATTGTCTGGGCCAGTTGGTAAGCATGATTCATCTGAGCTTTCAGTTTCTGTACATATTGCAGATAATTTTCGGCTCAGACCCCATCTGGAGAGATCCCAAAACAGATATCCACAGGCAATCAAGCCTCTCTCCCAAACATGAGATGGTAGGGAGAGAACCCGGCAGCATAATTTTTTTTGCAATTATAGGCTTGTACCAAGGTGCTAATCTGCTGGCTCCATTTATGCTTGTCTTTTGGGTGAAGGTGCCTAGCAGTCTAGCAGGGTGCGATTAAAGCATTCTGGTTGTGGGTCCCCCTTCGTGAGATAAGGGGTAGTTCTTGACTTTTGCACCCCCATAGAGAGAGCATTTCTTTCATTAATTGACTTTCAAAGTCTCTACCTTGATCAGAATGAATTCGTCGGGGTGGGGGGCTCCATAGTGGATGAAGACATTTTTCACCAGCACCGTGGCCACGGTGGATGCCTTTCGATCCTTGGTGGGGAATGGTTATGCATACCATGTGAAATGATCCGTAACCACAAACACATTACCAATGTGTCGCTGGTCAGGCTCCAAACTTAAAAAGTCTATGCAGACTAATTCCATCGGGGTGCTGGTGGTGATGTTGACAAGGTGGGCAGCCCTCTGAGGCAGGGCTTTTCTCTGCAAGCAGTGACTACAGGTCCATACATGGTGCTCAACATTGGCCCCCTTCTTGGGCCAGTAGAACTGAGATTATACTAGGTCAAGGGTTTGGTCAATACCAAGGTGGCCCATATGATTGTGGAGGGACCTCAGCACCAAATCTTTGAAGGCTGTGTGTAGGACCAATTGTTGCTTATCTACTTGGCCACCCCAATCTACTGTCTGTCTATACAACTGATTAATCAGCTTCAACCTGGGGCCTTCCTTGAACAAAAAAGCAGTTCGCAAATCAGAGGAACGTAACTTGGACACATCTTTCCCTGCAAGGAGGGCATCAAGGGCTGGCTTAATCATAGGATCTTGGGATTGAGCCCACTGAATGCTGTCACTGTCAGACTGAGATAGCGCACTAATATCTAGAGCAGAGAAGTGACAGTACACAGCCGGTATACATGTATCAGAAGGGCCCAAGCAATCTGCTGAGCAATCCACTGTGTCCGCAGACATCTGTTCATCTTTATCAAACTTTTGGCACAAAGCTTGAATGTCAGGCTCAGACAGCCTGACCCAATCACTCTTGGAAGTGGGCCTGCAGGACAGGACATCAGCATCGATGTGATTCAGGCCTGACCTGTATTCAACAGCACAATCATAGGTAGACAATGCAGAAAGCCACTGATGCCCTGTGGCATCTTAGTTGAAGTCTGCACATAGGTCAACGAGTTATCAGTCTTTACCAGTATCTTTGCTCCACATAGGTATTCATGGAACTGGTCAATGATGGCCCACTTTAACGCCAGGAATTCCAACTTATGCACAGGGTAATTTCGCTCTGATGGGGTCAGACTCCTACTAACAAAGGCCACTGGTCTCAAACCATCCTCATGGTCTTGATACAACACAGCTCCCAAACCTTGTAGACTAGCGTCGGTATGCAGCACATAGGGTTTGGTAGGATCAGCATAGGCGAGGAGGGGGGCATGGGTGAGCTGGTATGTGGTTTTGTGGAAAGCTGCTTCATAAGCAGGCGTCCAGCGAGGCCCGAAAAGTTCACCTGGGTGGAAGTATACTCTGGCTGGTCCTGAGTGCCCCCTTTCTTGTATTTACTATTCATAGGAGGGTAACCCTGGGTAAGATTCAAAAGTGGGCAAATCACCTTGGAGTAGTCCTTTATGAACCGGCGGTAGTAGCCACAGAACCCCAGGAAATGTTGAAATTCTTTCAGATTGTGGGGCTGGGGCCATGTAGTCAGGGCCACAACTTTACTGGGATCAGTATCTATCCCCTCTGTGGATATTATGTGCCCCACATTCTTCACAGAGGTCTGGAAAAATTGGCACTTGTCAATTGACAGCTTGAGGCCAAAATCCTCCAGTCGGTCTAGTACTTTGAATGATTGACTCTCATGCGCTTCCAATGAACTCCTGAGCACAATGACGTCATCCAAGTACACCAGGCATTCCAGCAAATTCATATCTCCCACCGCACATTCCATCAGTTGCTGAAAGGTGGCTGGGGCACCCAATATCCCCTGTGGCATCCTCAGAAACTCATAGAACCCCAATGGAAAAATGAAGGCTGTTTTCTCACAGTCTTCCAGGGCCATAGGAATCTGGTAGTACCCACAGCAAAGATCCAACACTGAGAACCATTTGCTCTCATTCAAACAGTCCAGAGCATCTTTTACATGGGGCATGGTGTATTGATCAGGGATGGTCCGCTGGTTCAGAGTTCGATAATCCATTTACATTCTCACAGACCAATTCTTCTTATGCACAACCACAGTATGCAAAGCATAGGGGCTTCTGGATTCTTGTATCACACCAGCCACAAGCATTTCCTGCAGGTGTCTTCTCACATCATCTACGTCTGCTGGAGCTACGCGTCGTGACCTTTCATGAAATGGCTGTTCATCGTGCAGGCATATGTGATGTTCCGCACCGTGGACACATCCCACGTCCCATTCCTTCAACGAAAACACTTGGTCTCTCTGGGCAAGTTTCTTGCTGATTCTAGTCTTCCATTCAGCGGGCAATGGGGAGTCACCAAAGTCAAACAAGTCGGGAGTCACTCTATCAGTCTCACCAAGGTGCTTGTTGCTGGGTAACACTACAGTGTCTGTGCAGTGTACTGTAGCTGGGGTGCAGCCTCTGTTCACCTGAATCTCCTGATCTGACACATTGTGAATCTGGACCATCATCTGGCATGCATAGGCATGAGCATGAGCGGGCAAGATGCTGGGCTTGACCAATAATCCTTCTGGCAATTTTCCATCGCATGGCACATCCAGCATCAGTATTCTATTCTTGACATCTTTCCGTAGATGGATCTCCCCTTGAAGGGTACACTGGGTGTTAGGGGCCAGAACCATCGACTCGGGATCTTTCTTCCATACAACCCCTGCCAGTTCATCCTGGTCTACTTCCTCGGGATTCTGCTGCTACTCATTGGCCTTCTTGATCAGAACTGGAATTCTCAGAGCCCTACCATTCTGGTGCCCCTGTTTCTCATAGCAGAGTTGTACCAGTCTCCCAAACATATAAGCTTTGGTCCCAATTAGCAGGGGAACCCCATCATACAGTCCAGTAGGGGGACTCACTAAAGCCAAGGTCTCGACTTGCTCCACCAATCCAGCCACTGAGGTAGGAAAAGACATCCAGATCCGAATATACCCTGACTAAGGATATGACTTCTCACTCAGTCCCCAGACATGCAGGCCTTCCAAGGGTTGTAGGGGCACATTAGGCAGGTGCTTCCTATACCAATCTTAAAACATTATATTCACTTGAGAGCCACTATCGAGCATGGCCCAGATAGACACCCCATTCACCTTTACTGTTGTTTCCATGGAAGGAGCCACCACCTCGGACCATTCGGGTGGTGCAGACTTAGGTATCGATTTGGCAGTGGCTTTTGAGGAGTAACTTTTTCAAGCGGCCCTGCCTGCTGGCTGGTTGTTGTCCTGTAGAATCAAGGCTAATAGTCTAGTACGGACCTTCCTCAGATTCTCTGGTGAGTGACAATAGAAACAGATGTGTCCATCCTCCCCACAATGGTAGCAAAAATTGGGTTCTCTAGGGTCTCTGGGGGGGTCGTGGGCCATCTCCGGTTCTTGTACATCAGGGGCTCTTGGCTGTTCCTCCTTCACTGGTGACTTGCATCCTTGATCCTCTGGACCTTCGCCAACTTTGGGGGTTTGTGTAGTTCGTAGTAGGTCCCCCACCAGGGCTCTCAATTCACACACTTCTTCCAATATGTTAACCTCAGTCTGGGTTTCTGAAGAAACAGCATGCACCCCACCCCACTTTTGGTCTCAGGGGGTGCCTGATAAAGGTCAGTTTCTCTAGCTGCCTAAGTCAATTCTTTAATTAGCTCCCTCAACTGCTGTGCCTCATCTGTCTCACTTCTCTCAGGGGTCCGGCAGGTACCAACAACCCCAGCATAGGGCTCTCAGCCCTCTTCATCAGTCTCTGCCTCATGAATCTCTTTCATAAGGTGACAGTACTCGGGAGGATTAGCCTTCCTTTCTTGCAACTTAAGTTTCAACATCATCACACTGGAGTACCTGGCTGACTTGAGAATGTGGTCCAATCTAGACTGGTTCAGTTCTTTAGCCAGCACCCCTCCTTTTATGTGGGCCCTCTGCAGAGCCCTCTCAATTCTAGTAACAAATGCAGACAACTTCTCAGTTTTCCATTGCTTAGCAGACTTGAATTTCCACAGCAAATCATCCCCCAACTCAGTGCTTCCAAACACTCTTTCCAATGCACAGAGGTATTCAGCCACATTAGCCTCTGGGCTAGTGGCTCACAAGAAGTGGATGATCTCTAGTGCAGGGCCCCTTAAGCTCTCCATAAGTCTCTTTCTCTTTCCCCCTCAGAGTACTTCCATTCCTGTACCAAGGGGGTAGCAAAGTCCAGCCATGTTTCCAGGTCATCCTCACCCGTAGGCACTGGGACTGTGCCTGAGAAAAGTCTGAGTTTACGCTATGAGTCCAAATGTACAGATGTAATTATTATGGGGGGGACTACAGGGGACCTCTTAGTTGAAGCAGGAGATGTGGCCGGGGACTGCAGTGGCATGTGGTCCTTGGAAAGGTCTAACACCATTACTAGCTCTTGAGCAGTTCATCCTTCAGACGCTAATAACTTGAGCAACTTGTCCTTTAGGGAGGCAGTATAGCGCAGCGGTTTAAGGCTCTGAGCTACAAATCTGGTGACATCCAGCAGACCAGACCTGGGTTTGAATCCCACAGCTTCCACTTGCATACTGTGTGACCCTGAGCAAGTCACTTAACGTCCCTGTGCTCCCAGGTTGCACCTGTAAAAAAGCTTTCAGCTTAGTGTGTCTCACCTGGTTAAACAACTAAATAAATAAATAAATAAATAAAAACCTCAATACTAGGGGACCCACCCGGGGTAGCCAGATCACAATGCAGATGAATGACCCTCCACCCCTTCTTTGCCCCTTCTGGCAGGATAACATGGGGTACCTTCTCTGGATCTATGGGAGAATTGCAGGAGAGTAAAACTATCATAGTCTGCTCAAACATAGAAACATAGAACCATAGACTTTGATGGCAGATAAGGACCACTTGGCCCACCCAGTCTGCCCATTTCCCTACCTACTGGATAAGCTGCAGATTCTAGTTAACCAACAGCCTATTTCCTGCAACCCCCCACTATAATTGCCTTATGTCTGTCCCATGCATGTTTGAATTCCTCCACTGTTTTAGACCCCACAACCTCTCCAGGAAGGCGGTTCCATGCGTCCACCACTCTCTCCGTGAAAAGAATTTCCTCACATTACCCCTGAGCCGTCCCCCTCTATCTTTAAATTGTGCCCTTGTCCTTACATCTCTTTTTCTGAAAGATGCTACCCTCCTGGACTTTGTTGATTCCCTTGAGGTGCTTAGAAGTTTCTATCATGTCCCCTGTCCCTCCTTTCATCAAGGGTATACATATTAAGCTCTCTCAGTCTCTCTTCATATGGTTTCTGATGTAGACCCTGCACCATTTAGTTGCCCTCCTCTGGACTGCTTCCATCCCGTCTATGTCCTTGCGTAGATAGGTCTCCAAACTGCATGCAGTATTCAGATGGGGTCTCACCAACTGTCTGTATAGAGGGATAACCACTTCCTTTTCTACTTTTGATGCCCCTCCTATGCATCCCAGTATCCCCTGGCTTTCCCTACTGACTTCTCACATTGCATACCCACCTTTAGGTCATCTGATATGACTACACCCAGATCCCTTTCCATTATTGTTGTTGTTAGTATCTCCCCTGCTATTGTGTACTCTTCTCCTGAATTTTTATTTCCCAGGTGCATTACTTTGCACTTCTTTGCATTGAATCTAAGTTGCCATATGTCTGACCATTCCTCCAACCTTACTGATCTGAATCCTTCCCCTTCACTTCAACTTTGCCCAAATCTTTAACATGTTCCACAGCTTCTATAATATCAGCACTAGTGGTCCCTAAGGGGACATCCAGTGACAGGAGGGTCTGTCGGGGATCTAACCTGTCAGCCTCACTCCACCCCATCATTCAGTGCACTAACAGCTTGTGTGGGGCAATTTTGAGCTTTGGCATAGCAAGATTCACCATTTTCTCACTAAAGCTGAACATATCAGGGTAATTCCCTTCTTTGGCCACTAGAGGCTGCTAATCCCAGTGGTGCCTCCAAGATGTAACCCCTATGTGGTACTATTCCAAGGGCTACTACCCCTTCTAACAGGTTAAGGGGTCTGAGTTCCGAAACGAGTGCCTCCACCCAGAGGTCAGGGTTGGCAGTGGTCAAACTAGCCTGGGCACAGCCCCCTGGGACACCTAACCCCCCTCTGTTCCTGCTAGTGACCCACACAATACACAATAATTACTCTTACAATACCCCTGATATGTTTTGCAAGTACCAACACAGTTTACATTTACCACTAGGGTCTGTTTCTCCAGTTCCACCCTGAGGACCCCCAGTAAAACAAGGTAAGACAGAACAAATGGCAACAGCACAATACTTTGAGCACAAACTGGAACCACAGTCTAGTTATATGCAGAAAACAGTAGATCTGATTTATTCAGGGGGGGTTGAATAAGGGAGGGGCGTAATCAGGTTAATTAGCTTAATTGCTCTATGAACCACACAGACGTGCATACAGTCAGATTCCCTAACAGTCACACTCTCTGGGTACCCAGGTGGAGAAAAAGGGGCTAGCCAGGACCATTGCCTGGGATTGGCTATCGTTGCAGTTGGTCGGGGCCCTGTGATGGAAAAAACAACTTGCACAACACGCTATTTGTAATCCGGAGGCAGATGGCTCAGTTCATGAAGGAAAAGAGACAACAAAGCAATCAGATGACACACTTAGATTAAATGGTAGTTGCATGGAGTTACCCTTATGGTTACTCACGATACCCAGGACTGGACACAGGATGGACGAAAATTGAGATGGCAGATGAACTCTCTAGAGTGCCAGGAGAAGCAGAGTCCACACGATTCGCCAAGGCATTGTTCCTGTTCAAGTGTGGAGCAGGGGTCTGATCCCTGGGCTGGTCTCTTGTTGATGGCTCTTCTCTGTGCAGTAGGGTAGTCTAGCAGGGCCCTCATGGCAAGGCCCAGCCACATGGAGGTAACCGCAAATTCATTCCATTTGTATGGGATACAGCTCCCAGCATTCAGCACACAGTTCACACTACGGGGAGCTAAGTCGCGACGCCTATTCAGTACACAGTACATTTATAAGCAGGAAAATCTTACTGTACCAGTCAGAACGCTCCCCAGTTAAGATTGCACAGTCTCTGCCCAGACCGGAAGCTCAGAAGTAGCTGAAGTTCCTAACAGGCTGATTGCATACAGCAAAATCTTCGATCTTTTGCAGGTTGAGCCTGCTACACTTTAGTGGTTTAATTCTGTCTCACCACCTCGGATTTAGTCCAACTGTAATTCTCTCTCTCCTCCCAGGGTAACACTTGCAGGCCTCAACTCAGGCCTTCCCATGGTTCTCCCACTCAAAACTATGCAGACGCTTGCTCGACTGTCACGAGCTGCTCCTCTCTCAGCTTCCAACTCAGATCTGGCTAGCCAGCAGACAGCTCAGGGGATTTCCCTCAATCCAAAAGGTTCGGTTGGTCAGTTCAGATGTCAGTTACAGCAAGAGTTCCCCCTTTAGTTCCAAAAAGGTGCCAACAGTCCAAAACTACAAATCCCAAGCTTATAATCCACTCATCCCCTATAAGCAGGTTCCATTTTAGAGTCCCCAAGTACTGATTGGTCCAATTCAGCAGTTTGGGACTAAAATGGTGGAGACAGACAGAAACCCCTTGCTGCAAAGAAGGCAGGTTAGAACAAGCAACAATATCTTTGTCAGTTTAAATGATTCTCAGCAATTAGTTACATCTTTCAAAAGAGCTCCCTCTGCACAATTAGCGATGGCAGAAACAGAGCAATTTTCTGGCAGTCTGGGGCAGGACTCGAGCATGCCAACACTGTGCCCCCTTTCGGATTAACTATTTCTGCATACTAGGCAGATCTTAAAGTGACAGTACATAAAGGCTACACTGGCACTCTTTAGCAATACCATTTAAACTGCTAAATGCAGAACACTAGCCTGGCAATGAGCATTTAGACAAGCTTGAGGAAGACTTTTCAGGAACCCCCATTTGTAGAGGGGTTACATATGTATAAGTGGTCTGTAGCTGGTCACCAGCAGCTAGGTTGCTATTCATCAAAATGGGAAAACCAGTTGCACAACAGGATGAGATAAATGGGATGGCAAGACACCTGGACAAGTGGAATGAGTGGGCAGAGAGATGACAGCTGAACATCTCTGTGGAGAAATACAAAGGTGTGTACCTTGCAAGGAAGAATTTGAAGACAAAATTAGAAACACAGAAATGTAGAAATTGACGGCAGATGGGAACCAAAGATCCATCTAGTCTGCCCTGAGCCTAACCCCCCCTCTTTAGGATTTCCATGAGACAATTCTCTTGTGTCTGTCCCAAGCTGCTTTGAATTCCCCTACTGTTTTGGAGTCAATTATTCCAGCCGGTAGACCATTCCATGGGTTTGACCACCCTCTATGTGAAGAAAAACCTTCACATGTTGCCCCTAACTCTTTCTCCCCTCAAGTTCATCTCATGTCCTCTTGTCCTACTGGTGCTATTGACCATAAAGAGCTCCTGGGTGGAGACTCTGTTTACACCCTTCAGAAACTTGAATGTCTCAATCATGTCCACTCTATCCCTGCATTGTTCCAGGGAGTACATGTTGAATTCCTGTAACCTGCTTTCTTATGGTAACTTATGAAAACTGTGTATCATTTTTGTTGCCCTTCTCTGTACTGTCTCCAATCTATCTATGTCCTTCCTGAGATAAGGTCTCCAGAACTGGATGCAGTACTCAAGGTGGGTTCTCACCAGGGACTTGTACAGTGGCAGGATCACCTCCTTTCTTCTACTTGTGATGCCCCTTCCTATGCATCCCAGCATCCTGAAGGCATTCTTTGCTGCCTTTTTGCGTTGTCTACCTACCTTTAAATTGTCTGATAATGATAACCCCTAGATCTCTCTCCTGATGGGTGGTTGCTAGTTTATCCCCTCCCAGGCAGTAGTCTGTCTCTGGGTTGCTTCTGCCCAGATACATAGCTTTGCTTTTTTTTGCATTGAATTTTAACTGCCACAAGTTGGACCAATGCTCCAGCCTGAGTAGTTCACTTTTCATTTGCTCTACTCCCTGTGCAGTGTCCACTCTATTGCAGAGCTTTGTGTCATCTGCAAACAGGCACACCTTCCTGCTCAGCTCCTCTGTGATATCGCTGATAAAAATAATAAAGAGTAATAGTCCGAGGATGGACCCCTGTGGCACCCTGCTTGTCACCTCCCTATCCCCTGATGCTGCCCCATTTACTGTCAAAGATTGATTTATCTGTTAAAGCCAGCTACTCACCCATGCTACCACTTCCTGTCCCACTCCTGTATGGTTGTTTGTTTAGAGGGATTCTGCGTGGTACAGAGTCGAAGGCCTTGCCAAAGTCAAGGTAGATGACATCAACGGCTCCCCCGGTCCACAGCCCTAGTAGCTGAGTCAAAGAACTCGATCAGGTTAGTCTGGCAGGACCTTCCCATTGTGAAGCCATGCTGCTTGGTGTCCAGTTGTCCAGACTGGTATAAAGATTATGAAAAGCTATCAGCAAAAAATAAAACTGGCTGCTGACTTGTGATTGACAGCACATCCTGTGCAGGGGGCAGCTAGCAAATCAAAGAGAAACATGACATGCATCAAAAGAAAAGTCATAAGTATCACGAGATATAATGTTCTTTTATAGATCATCATATTTTGAGCATAATGTTCAGTTCTGATCACCATGCTTGAGAAAAGATACTGACATGATCCAAAAATCCCAGATAAAAGTGATCAAGTTGGTTGATGGCCTGGAGAAGATAAAACTCTGAGGACTGAATGACTGAGATGGAGCTATTTTCATTCAGAAAGAGATATCTCAGTGGAGACATGATCATAGTATTCAAGTACCTAAAAGGGAGAGAAATGCCAGTACAAAACTGCTCTTCAGAATGTTCAGTGTTGAGACACCAGGCAGACACAAAAAGGAAGTAAATTCAAGGTAAATCTTAAAAAACACTGCTTCACAGAATGAGTGGTACTAACAGACTCTGAAGAAAATGGGGTGACTGTGGGTATTTGCACTGATGGGGGGGGGCTTGATAGACTAGTAAAGGTCTTTTTTCATTTCAAAAATCATTTGTTCATAAATATGTCAGTTTCCCACGGAAATGGAAAATAATATAGTTAGATAAACTCAGGTCTTTATCAATGTTACCAGGGTGGGTTGGAATATCCTATTCTTTTGTTATCCATGCAAACAATTGACAGATACATAAGAGCAAGGGTATTTTAGGATATTAATACATGTCATTTTTTTCCCCTTAATCCATTTAAAGGGGAACAGTTAGAATCAGGGGCCCCACACTTAAGTGTGGGGCTAGTCCCAGTGTACACTTTATGTGCAAAAACATTTTTGTTTACTTACCATTTACTGTAATATAGTGGATTATATCAGATTAATTGTGTTTACTTCTAGGGTGACACCTTCTGTAACTACAAATCCCAGAATTCCCCATAGCTGACATCACAGCAGTACTGTAACAGCGAGGGGTTCAATTGCCTACAGTGCATGTTAGAGTTTATATATGCTCTGATCTTTTGTTGGTTGCTGCTGATTTCCTCCCTGGGATAAGCACAGTTGCAGAGGATTGTACTTAGCCCTTGGAGAAAATCAGAAGCGGTAAACATTTGATGGGAGATTATAAAAGCTCTAACAAGCACTGAAGGATATTGATTCTCCCACTGCTGCCTACTGCTCTGATGTCAGCTACAGAGGATTCTGGAATTTGTAGCAACAGAAGATGACAGCCTAGAAGTAAACAACATTAGTCTGAAGCAATCTATTATACTATAATAAACAGTAAGCAAACCAAAATGTTTTTGCACAGAAAGTGCACATTGGGACCAGACCCATACTTAAGTGTGGGGCCCTTTGTGCTGACTGTTCCCCTTTAATTTGATTGTAACATCTAACAATACTGAAGTAAACACAAACATCATGCTGTTCTGGAAAGGGAAAATTAGCACATTACCACCGCTATTACCAGATCCTCCATAGTTCCGGGTGGTGTTCTGATTTGCAAGTTTCTTGAATTCAGTTAATTCTGCATGATCCTTTTCATAAGTTCTCTTCAAATTCTCTACATACTGCATCATAACCTCTGTGGCCCTTGACATGCGTTGTTCCTGTTGTTGGAGAATAAAGTCCAGTCATGAGTTCAAATCCCAGCACATCCACTGGCTCACCATGTGACCTTAAGCAAGTCACCTAACCACCTTGTGCCACTGTCTCTCAGGCTGGTAAATTATGAAGAGTCAGGGCACAACTACAAATAAGGAGCCTGATTCTCAGTTACTATTCAATTGGTACAAAATAGGTATATTTTTCCCACACAATAGCGGCACCACAAGAAGTGCCATATTCAAAAATTGACACATCACAGGAGGAGATGTCTTCCCTGCAGCAGAGGTGAAATTCAAATAAGTGGTACATTTGTTAGTGGCTTCAAATATCCAGCCTATGCATCTGCAGCAAGGACACAGCATGGCACTGCACCAGATGCACGGTGCAAATCCATGCTGTACCCTGGTTCTGTCATCTCTCACGTGGATATTCTTCCCCCAAAGTGTCCCCCCCTCTATAACCTGCCCAAGATTCTTGGGCTCTGGGGGTCCAGTGGTTCCTCCCCTCTGTAGCCATGTAGTCATTCATTATAGTTATGTAGTGGAAGTGCAGAGCCTTGGTGGTCCAGTTGTCCCCCCTCCTTAACAACAGCATTCCCATATACACAGCGGTCTACTTGTCTCCCCTAAACATATCCTGTCTGCCTGGCTTTTGCAGCTGGTTTCAGCACTGTGCCCTCCATTCCAGCATAACCAGGTGAAGACAGAGGATACTACAACCAAGCCTGCAATGGCCATCATGCCTTTGTGTATGGTACAGTGGACCATTTTCATTACAATCCCACCTCATAGGCTGGCCTAGAGGCACAGAGGGCTGAGGCAAGAGACTGCTTACCTCATGTTACACCGGCGACCCGGGTTCAGGAACGGACTCGGGTCATCGGGGAGCTGGCTTGAAGAGGAGAAGGGGGAGAGCAGGATTGAGCAGCCAGAAGGCAGCTCTCCTCTCTTGGGTGGTTGCCAGACCCCCATAGTTCCACTGCCATCGGGTTGAGGTCCGGTGGTCAGCGTAGGCATGAGGGGGTGGCAAGTAGCAGGAGGGCACTTTGAGATGCGGCGTGCACATGCATCCACATGTGCATGCACAGCCAAGGTACGGGGATGAGTGAAAAATGGGGAGAACATCCAAGTGAAAAATCTATTTAAAAACAAAAAAACAAAGCCCATCTCTTTAACTACTTGCAATAACTTCTACCATTTCTTGAGAAGGGGTTGTGCTCTCAGTAAAGACACTACTTGATTGCATGCACAGCTGATCTTCAGCCCTTGCAACAGAGCATTGGACCCCCAGATGTTTCATCTTAGCTGGGCTAGCCTTGGTAAATAATGTATATATACATATATATACAGTATATGTGTATATATATATATATATATATATATATACACACAGTATATATATACAGTGTATATATATATATATATATATATATATATATATATATATACATATATATGCCACACTGTCGGGCTTTTTGCACCTATTTTTTTTATTTGTTTGTTGAAATGTTTCACCAGGAAGAAACACTGAGCAACAAGTTGCCTGTCTCCCGGTGCAACATGGGGAAAGGGGTACAATAGGGATGAGACATTTTACATTCAAGTTACAAAGATCAACACAGCATACAATTAATTAAGGCAGCTGTTATAAACAGTGTTGCATACATATGTAATTTGTGAGAACAGTTAATAAGTGCAATGGTAATAAGTGAACAAGTGCTATTGGAAAATAAGGGGTGAAGAAGAGAGAGGATGAAATGACAGAACGTGCAGAGTCGTGTCCAGGAGAGACCCCTTCAGCTGCAAAGGGACAGAGGACTACAGTAGGGATTAGACAGGAAGGGAGAGAGAGAGGGAATAAGTGTGATATAACACCTAGGAGGGGAAATAAGGAATGGAGTAGGGATTAGAGAGGGAGAGGCAGAGGGAGTAAATGTAATTAACACCTAGGAGGGGAAATAAGGCCTGACTCAAAAAGAGAATGATTCAGGATGCGATGAACCCTGCTAGGGGTCAGGGAAGTTCAGGTGACTGTAAACCCTCCTGCGGTTAGGCCTTGTAATTATGGAGGGATAGTGAGAGGGAGGGAATGAGACATAACACCTGGGAGGGGATGAGGCCTGATCCAAGGAACTCATCAGTCCACTGGGGACCATGCAAGGGGACCTGGAAGGCCAAGGATAGGTAGATGGGGACATGCAGTGCCCAGAACCGAGGAAATAATAGTTGATTACCTACTCCTATGTAGGTTTTATAATGAGGGGAGGAATATTCTTTATTTTATTTGTAGTAAGTCAAGTTTTTGGCACTCTGCTCCCAATTTGGACCATGCACACTTCCAGCCTAATTCCAACCCAGGAATTAATTGGGTGGGGGGATTATGGGAGAAACTGCCACAGGTTTTGCCAGGTTGTTTACACAAATTTTTTCTCAACACTGACTTTCTTGGCAAATTCTGAAGATAATGCATTATGATAGAACATGCTGTTTTTCAATAGGTTGAAGGTATAATGTTAATACTTAGGCCCCTGTTTCTCAGCCTTACATTTCACCCTTGTAATTCCACATTGATGTAGACTTGCCATGCACTCCACAGCCCATACACCTGCAGCATGGGATTAAAAGTATAGTGCTGTTACTTATCCACATCTTTTCTCAGAGTACTTTTGAGTGAGGTATCCGCTGGTTCAATAACCATTTCAGAATGCAGTGTTTAACCAAGGCTGTACTCTGGTAATTTCTTGAAAACTAGATGGCAATGCCCATAGGGACAATTGATATAAGAGGTTGAAAGTCTACATGAATAGATTATATTTGCTGCAGCAGAAAGTATATCTTTCAAGATGAGAAAATATTGTGAAAATGTGAAGTCTTTATTCACATTTCCATAGACATGTACAAAGAAAGGTACCTTATTAATTTCCTCTGAGGATTAGCAATGGAAGGCAGGAATAATGATCAACATAATGATGTGGAGACAGTACAGCCAGTGGGTTAAGGCTCTGAGCTGCAGACCTAGAAACCTGGGTTTGAATCCTACAGCTGTCTAGGTGCATACTGTATGATCCTGAGCAGGTCACTTAACTTCCTTTTGCTCCCAGGTCGCATCTGGAAACAAGCTTCGGCTTAGTGTGCTATTCCTGGTTAAACAATGTTCCCTTTCCCTTCATTTCAAAGTAAAATCCCTCTCTCTAAAATCTTACTCTCCATTTCCTATAGTATCACTCATCAGCCTATCCAAGTGATGTGCAGTTCACTGGCTATTTATCAGAGCTAATCAATGACTGGCCCCAGAGTTCTATCTGACTAAGTAGACCTGATGATTTTATCTCAATTTCAGCATGTGTATCAGTTGAAACTGGTAACTTATACATTCTGAAGAGAAACCAGAGTTCTAAAACTTATATAAAGGGTGCTTACTCTGCATACATGTCTTATTCTACTGGAGATCATTATTTTGCTATGCCTGTGCTTTGCTGAACCAAGCATTGTATTCAACTCATTATGCTCATAAGGAGCTAGACAATGAAGCCAAGTTTATTCACACCTCACCTCCCAGTTATAATTCTAGGTAATTAAACAAGAATGTTTCATTCCTGCATACCGTCACATGTATTATTACCCCTTTAACTGTGCACAACTGAAACTAAATGAATGCTGCAGTCAAATATTCTCACATAAACCATTGTCTCTGGAACTAAACAAGTAAGATTCCTGTCTACTAACCTAGTTGTGTGTCTGCCATAATTCTCATTTTTTAAATTTTAAAACGTAGGTAGGTTTTATAGTACCAGGTAACAGGAGGCAACCTGGCACATTAGTGACCTCAGTGACTGTCCCAAGCCTGAGATGTCAGGATTGGACTGGCAGGAGTAGTAGTAGTAGTAGTAGGATGATCAACCATCCACCCAGAACTTCACTTCACTCAGCTCTTACTTCAGTGACGTAAGGATTTCAGTTGTGCCACCTTGATTGACTTCTGTGGTCTTGGGGGCTTGGATAGTTAAGGAAAGGCAGAACACTATGGGAGGAGGTGCTGTTGTAACATTCTCATGACAGGAGTGGCATATGGACATCAGCACTTGCCTGCAATTGGGAAGGAAGAGAAAGGATCCACACATCTCATTTCCCAGCAAGCCATTCCACTGGTGACTCCCCAGCTGGTCTTACCACCTGCTTGTCACATAGTTGTATCTAATACCCATGCTAGGATTGTAAGCCATCCTGATGGGCACTGTTGCAGAGTATTGGTATGATAGTGGTATCAGCTAGTCACATAGGGAGTACTGATTGCAGGGTTATAGGTAGAGGTGTACACAACATGCATACTAATCCCCAAATAACACAACTAATGGGTATTCCATACTCAGAACTGAGTATTTTTCATTATCCAATTATCCATGTACTCGTTCTGTATTCAAGACATGACAAAAAAAAAATAAAAAAAAGGGAAAAAATAATCCTCCTCAGCTGCCTCAAGCTTGTCCCATGGCTACCCCTCCCCAATCCTAATTTTTTTTCACTTTCCACCCCCTTTTCCTGTCCTCCAAGAGGGATTTGTTAGGAAAAAAAAAAGAAGACTTGTTGACTCCTGGCACTCTGCAAGGAGCTGACACCATCATATCACTACACATCCCCTCATCCAACCCACTCAATCCCCAAAATGGTTTTGTTTCAATCCCAGACCCCCATCAGACCACAATTCATGATTTTGGGGGGTCATTTGAAGACTAACCAGGATAGCACAGTCATCTCACCAACCCTCTATCTGTAGAAGTATCAGCTGACTGATACAGCATGAGGGTGTGTTTGACCAGAAGGGAGGAGTACTGCATTGTGAGTCACTGATGACACCAAGCCAACTAAGCAATCAGTTTGGCTAGAGTCATCAATGATGCACATCATTCTGCTTCTCCCTCCTTCCTAGTCATGTGCACCTTCATGTTGTTATCAGTTAACTGATACAAATAGAGTTCTGGTGCTCTGCAGGAGTGGGGCAACTGAGCTACCCTGGATATTCTTCAGTTGGACAACTTCCAAAATTATAGCACAAGAGTCAGGAGGGTGGGGCCTAGGATTTAAATGAAACCATTCTGAGGATTGAGGGCCCAAAGCTCAGCACCATGGACACAGGGGGGAAGGAGGTGTGCACTAGTCCTTTTACAAAAGAAAGGGTCCTACAGGAGCTCGATAAGTTCAGGGTGGACAAGGCAATGGGACCTGATGGCATACATCCCAGGGTATGAAAGGAGATAAGGGTGGAACTAGCAGAGCCATTATCAGAACTGCTTAGTGAGTCTCTGAGCACAGGAGAGGTCCCAGAAGACTGGAGAAGGGCTCATGTGATCCTGCTCCACAAGAGTGGTAGCACGGAGGAGGCAGGGAACTACAGACCAGTCAGTCTTACCTCAGTAGTGGGCAAGATTATGGAGTCACTCCTTAAGGAAAGGATAGTGCAACACTTGGAATCCAAAAGAGCACAGGATCCAAGACAGCATGGGTTTACAACAGGAAGGTTCTGTCAAACTAATCTCATAGATTTCTTTGACTGGGTAACCAGAGTGGTGGACCAAGGGGGATCAGCTGATGTCGCCTACCTTGAACTCAGCAAAGCTTTTGATACTGTTCCACATAGAAGATTGATTAATAAGCTGGATAGGCTCAGGGTGGGTCAGAAGTTGGTCAACTGGGTGGTAAACTGGTTGACGGGTAGAAAACAGAGTGGTGGTAAATGGTATACAGTCAGAAGAGATGCAAGTCACAAGTGGGGTACCTCAGAGATCAGTCCTGTGGCCAGTCCTCTTCAATATCTTCATCAGTGACATTGCAGATGGACTGGAGGGAAAGGTTTGTCTGTTTGCAGATGACACCAAGATCTGCAACAGAGTAGATGATCCAGATGAGGTGGGCAGAATGAGAAGAGATCTGGATAAACTAGCAAAATGGTTGGAACAGTGGCAACTGGGGTTTAACGCAAAGAAGTGCAAGATCATGCATATAGGGAAGAGAAACCCTGAAGCCACCTATAGGCTGGGAGGGGAGTTGCTGGCAGTCACAAGGGAAGAAAGAGACTTGGGCATCATCATCACAGATGACCTGAAATCATCCAAGCAGACCACTAAAGCAGTGGGTAAGGCTAGGGGGATGTTGGAGTGTATTAAGAGGGGTATTATAAGTCATAAAAGGGAGGTGATAATCCCTCTTTACAAGACACTGGTTAGGCCCCATCTGGAGTACTGCTTGCAGAACTGGAGGCCACTCCTTGACAAGGACATTAACCAAATTGAGGCAGTCCAAAGAAGGGCAACCAAAATGGAGCAGGGACTGCATCAGAAAACATATGAGGACAGTTTAGCAGAGCAATATGTATACCCTAGAGCAAAGGATGGAGAGAGGTGACATAATCGAAACATTCAAACGCCTTAAGGGCATTAACAAGGCGAAAGAGTCTAACATGTTTCAATATAAGAAAAATAGCAGGACAAGAGGACACAACATGAGATTAGAGGGAGGCCGATTAAGGGGTAATGTGAGGATGTTCTTTTTCACAGAAAGGGTGGTGGATGAATGGAACTGCCTACCTCAGGAAGTGGTGGATATGAATACAGTGCAGGATTTCAAACAGGCATGGGATAGGCATAAGGGAGCTATACAGATGAGCATGAATAGATAGGCCATTGACAGAGCAAAGGCTGATGGCACATTCATATGGTAGAAAAAGATATGGGCAGCTTGGATGGGCCTTGTGCAGGGGCATAGTTTGATTTTTTGACAGGAGGGGCAAAGACATATAAAAGTCCTGGTCCGCCCAATAAACACTAAACCAATAGGCCAGGGGTTTGGGGGCCACCTAGGCCCCCAGAAGCTATCAGATTTTCGATGCATCCTGGTGCATTTTGAGGGTCATTTTGAAACATTTTGGCTGCTTTTAAAGATTTCTTTGACTTACTGCAAACAACATACAGTATATCACTACCAAAATGATTAACTTCACTGCGACTAAGATCGTCACCATGTTGCCCAAACTTTTTTTTTGGTCACAGGCTGAATTTGGTCAAAGATCAACTTTCTTTCTGTCACTAACAATACATTTTTTAACCATAAAGAACTCTACAAGAGCTAGGGCATTACCTGAGGAATAACTTGGGCCCACTTGTAAAACTGAGTGCCTGAGGCAATGTCAGGCTGAGGCACTCACTAATGCACAAATACATCAGCAGCTGAACAGGTCATTAATTCCCCAGGAAATGCTGTTTAAACACAAGTACAGTAAGTGTGCGTGTGTGTGTTTAGGCATAAACCATTACAATTATGTTGCAGACTTATTTGGAGCATAGGCACTTGAAAGCCCCATGGAAGCAGCTGCAATGAGCTACTGCCCCCCCCCCCACACCAGAGGCAGAGAATACCCCAGAAAAAAAAAAACATACAGGTGGGCACTAGCTATCTCACTTTTTACTTTTCAGTCACAATTTACCCAATGGAGCCCAGCTGAGATGCAACATCTAGTTTCTAGTGGGGTCCTGCTTCTACTCCACTGCAGTAGCTGGGTGTCTAGGACAGAGCACTGTGGGAGATTATGTGAGCGGTTCAAGGTCACAAGGCAAGTCTCTTGCACTAGTGAGGTTTGAACCTCAACCTGCAATTCCATTGTTACCATGTCCAATCTTTAGACCCCACAGAAAATGCTACAAAATTAATGACCTGTAAGGCACCCAACCAGACTACCTACTGCTATGGGAGAACTCAGACAGAAGGCCTTTGCAGACAGGCTGTTGCTCAAAGGGTCAGCGATTGTTCTTCAGGAAACCTTAGTACAAATAAGGCTACAAAATGTTTAATAACAACAACAAAAATCGAAAGAGACCTAGGAGTAATTATATCAGATGACCTAAAGGTGGGCAAGCAATGTGAGAAGGCAGTAAGGAGGGCTGGGGGATACTGGGATGCATAGGAAGAGGCATCAACAGTAGAAAACAGGAAGTTGTTATCCCTCTCTACAGACAGTTAGTGAGACCCCATCTGGAGTACTGTGTGCAATTCTTGAGACCCCATCTCTGTAAAGACATAGACAGAGTGGAGGCTGTTCAGAGGAGGGCAACCAAAATGGTGCAAAGTCTGCACCAGAAGACATATGAGGAGAGACTAAAGCAGCTTAATATGTATACCCTTGAGGAAAGGAGGGAGAGGGGGGACATGATAGAAACTTTCAAGTATCTCAAGGGAATTAACAAGGTACAAGAGAGTAGTATCTTTCAGAAGAAGAGATGTGCAAGAACAAGGGGGCACAATTTGAAGATAGAGGGGGGACGGCTTAGAGGTAATGTTAGAAAGTATTTTTCACAGAGAGAGTTGTGGATGCATGGAACAGCCTTCCTGAGGAGGTTGTGGAGTCAGAAACAGTGGAGAATTCAAGAATGCATGGGACAGGCATAAGGCAATTCTAGTGGGGGCAGTAGGAAGTAAGCTGTTAATTAACTAGAATCTGCAGCTTATCCGTCAGGTAGGGAAATGGGCTGACTAGGTGGGCCAAGCGGTCCTTATCTACTGTCAAATTCTATGTTTCTATGCCCCCCCCCCCCGGGGACTATTTTTTCTTATAAAGTTTTAGGTCTATTTTTCTTTCTTTTTTTTTTTTTTTTTAATTACAAAAACAATTTTGCTTGTATTTGGTTTTTCAAATTTCTCTGCTGTCTCATGTTCCATGCAAGCAGTGAAGAGGTCAAGGATTTCTGATGGTAGATCCTCTCAAGCAAACAGTGTTTCTACAATACCACATTCAATTTGCCATGTTTACTAGTGTAGCATACTGTATATCTTTTTTGGATCGTGATCCTATACTTTAAACTGAAACATCATCACTTGTGATGGGAGTCTACACCCCACTATCCCCTGTTTATATAGATCACAGATTACAAGTTATATATGTTTCCAAATGACAGGATTCCTCTATCAGATAAAATGTCCCAAAAATATCACTTTTATGTATTTAAGTTCGTAATTCCAAATAGTTCCACAATCACCAAAATATGGACCAATCACACTCCTCATTTAGTCCTGTGTCTGGATCCAAGCAGGCTAATCAAGCAGCCCATAGTAGGAACATAGGAATGTGTCGACAGAAAAGGACCTCCAGGCCCACCTAGTCTGCCCATTAGCCTAGCACAGCTAGGCCTACCCCTGATATCTCCCCCCACCTTTCATTTAAACAGCCCTCTGTGTCTTGTCCCACACCCTCTTGACCCCCCAACTGAATTTTCTCCCACTACTTCCCTAGGCAGTCCATTCCAGGAGTTCACCACCATTTCTGTAAAGAAGTTCTTCCTGATGTTGCCCCTGAACTTGCCCCCCCTCCAGTTGGAGATCACAACCCTTTTTTTCTGGGGCACTTTCATCTGGAAGGGTTTTTCCAGGAGCCATCTTGTTTATCCCTTTCAGGTACTTGAAGGTCTTTATCATGTTCTCCCCTCTCCCACCTCAACTCCAAGGGGTACATATCCAGGGCTCCCAGACTCTCCTCATACAGCAGGTGACTAAGCCCCTTAACCATCTTGGCTACCCTCCTCTGTACTCTTTCCACCCTCTCCACATCCTTCCTTTGGTAAGGCCTCCAGAACTGGACCCCATACTCCAGATGAGGCCTGACCAGCTGGGTGTACAGTGGGATCAAAACCTCTTTCCTCCTGCTAGTGATCCCTCTCCCAATGCATCACAACACGTTACTGGCTTTTGCCACTGCTCTACCACACTGCCCGGCCACCTTCAAGTCCTGAGTGATGATGACACCCAGATCCCTCTCCTCCATGGTAACTGCTAGCGGCTCGCCCCTAGCCTGTATTACATTCTCCCATTCCTTCTTCCCAGCTGCATGACTTTGCATTTCGTCATATTGGGAGATAATTTCCACTTCCCGGCCCACTCCTCCAATCTCCCTAGGTCTCTCTGCATCCTTTCCAGTCCACCCTGTATATCCACTCTGTTACCGATTTTGACATCATTGGCAAACAGGCTCACTCTACTCTCCAACCCCTCCGCAGTGTCACTTACATAGATGTTAAACAGCAGGGGTCCCAGCACCGACACCTGGGGCATGTTACTCGTGACTCCCACCTCTCCCATGGGGACCCTGTTCATCAACACCCTCTGCGTTCTCTCCGCCAACCAGTTGCGCACCCACACAATAACTACCTTCCCTAACCCTAGCCTCGGAGGCAGTATAGCACAGTGGTTTAAGGATCTGAGCTGTAAATCTGGTGACATCCAGCAGACCAGACCTGGGTTTGAATCCCACAGCTTCCACTTGCATACTGTGTGACCCTGAGCAAGTCACTTAACTTCCCTGTGCTCCCAAGTTACACCTGTAAAAAGCTTTCAGTTTAGTGTGCCACTCCTGGTTAAAACAACTAAAAAATAAAAATAGCCATTCCCTTCTGTGCACCAGCCTACCATGTGGTAACGTATCAAAGGCCCTCATGAAATCTAGGTAGGCTATGTCCACTGACCCACCCTGATTGACCACGCTAGTGAGCTCATCAAAGAACGCTACCAGATTCGTGTGACAAGATCTGCCCTTGGTAAAGCCGTGTTGCCTTGGGTCAAGTAGGTCACTTGTCTCCAGGTAGTCCATAATTCTGTCCTTGAGCAGCCTTTCCATGAGCTTGCCTACCGCTGAAATCAGATTCACTGTCCTGTAATTGCTCAAATCCTGCCTTCCCCCTCTCTTATTTATGGGAAGCCCATCTGCATGTTTCCAGTCCTCCGGGACTACCCCCCTTCATCAGGAATCATTGAATAAATAGGGCAGGGGAGCCATTAGCTCCTCACCCAGCTCGCGCAATACCATAGTGTGAATCCCATCCGGCCCAATGGCCTTGTCCACCCTCAGGCCCTTAAGCTCCTTTGAGATCTCCTCTTCCTGGAACAGTCCCACATTCACCCCTCGCTTCTCGATGGACTACTGACAGCCACCCCCCCATAAATACAGCGCTAAAATAAATATTCAGTAATTCAGTCTTCTCCTGATCCCCCTCTACCTTCTCCCCTATCTCTGCCCGCATGCCCAGCAACCCAGTCCCCCCTTTCCTCCACTCTCATATGTACCTAAAAAAAGGTCTTGTCCTCCTTCCTGACACCCTTGGCTATACTCTCCTCTGTTTGCACTTTAGCCAGTCTGACCACCTTCCCGTTTCCTTCTGCTTATCCTGGTAAGCCTTGCAGTCCAGCTTGCTCTGTGTCATCTTGTACTGCCTGAAAGCCCACCACTTTGCCTTGATGCTTCCCCCACTTCCTTGTCGAACCACAGTGGCCTCCTCCTGCTCTTTCTTACCTTCTTGGAACAGTGGTCCATGGTCCCTATAATTGCCCCATTAATTTTGGCCCAAATATCTTCCACCCCCTACATTCCCCCATAGAAACATAGAAACCTAGAATTTGACGGCAGATAAGGACCGCTTGGCCCACCCAGTCTGCCCATTTCCCTACCTACTGGATAAGCTGCAGATCCTAGTTAACCAGCAGCCTACTTCTTCCTACCCCAACCCCCCAGAACTGCCTTATGACTTTCCCATGCATGCTTGAATTCCACCACTGATTTTGACTCCACAACCTCCTCCCGGAAGGCCGTTCCATGCATCCACAACCCTCTCTGTGAAAAAATACTTCCTTAAATTACCTCTGAGCGCCCCTCTATCTTCAAATTGTGCCCTCTTGTTCTTGCACACCTCTTTTTTTGAAAGATGCTACCCTCTTGGACTTTGTTGATTCCCTTGAGGTACTTGAAAGTTTCTATCATGTCCTCCCTCTCCCTCCTTTCCTCGAGGCTATACATATTAAGCTCCTTAAGTCTCTCTTCATATGACTTCCGGTGCAGACCCTGCACCATTTTAGTTGCCCTCCTCTGGACAGCTTCCATCCTGTCTATGTCTTTGCGGAGATTAGGTCTCCAGAACTGCACACAGTACTCCAGATGGGGTCTCACCAGCTGTCTGTACAGAGGGATAATAACTTCCTGTTTTCTACTGGTGATGCCTCTCCCTATGCATCCCAGTATCCCCCCAGCCCTCCTTGCTGCCCTCTCACATTGCTTGCCCATCTTTAGGTCATCTGATATGACTACCCCAAGGCCCTCTCCACTTTTGTTGTTGTTAGTATCTCACCCCCCATTATGTACTCTTCTCCTGGGTTTTTGTTTCCCAAGTGCATTACCTTGCACTTCTTAGCATTGAATCTAAGCTGCCATACATTTGACCATTCCTCTAACCTTGCCAAGTCCCTTCTCATCCTTTCCACCCCACCCTGTGCATCAACTCTGTTGCAGATCTTAGTGTCATCTGCAAAGGACATACTTCCGTTCCAGTCCTTCTGCAATGTAAACATAAAGACATTGAAGAGGACCGGTCCTAATACTGAACCCTGCGGTACCCCACTAGTAACCCTCCTTTCTTCTGAGTGGACTCCATTTACTATTACTCTCTGTGTCCTATTCTCCAGCCAATTCTTTACCCAGGCTGTCATCTTGGGACCCACACCCAGGCTGGCTAACTTGTATATTAATCTTTTGTAGTGCCCGTAGTGCCCGTCTAGTGTACCCCCTCATCTTTATAAAAACAGCCCATCCGAAATCTAACACCTTCACCCTAGTCTGATAGTGTGAGGCCGCTGCTTGTATCATGAACCACACTGTGTTGTGGTCACTCTTCCAAGGTTGTCCCCTACTGTTACCTCACCCACCCTGTCGCCATTCATAAGTACCAAGTCCAGTACCGCACCCTCTCTAGTGGGCTCCTTGACCAGCTGACTTAGGTAGGCTATCTGCAGTGGGTCAACAATCGCTCTGCTTCTGGATGAGGAGGCAGACAGCATTCGCCACTCCACATCCAGCAAACTGAGATCTCCCAGCAGCAGCACTTCCCTCTTAGCCGCCATCCTACAGTAAGCATCTCCTCAACCTTCTGGCTGTCCATGTCTACAGTTTGCCCTGGTGGCCTGTACACAACTCCCGTTCACACCACTTCGCCCTTCTCCATGGCCAGCAATACCCATAGGGCCTCAGTGTCCCCCACCTGCTTTGTGTTTCCAATGCCTGGATCCCCTCCCTCTCGTAGAGCGCTATGCCCCCCCTTTCCTGCCAACCCTGTCCTTCCTGAACAGTGTATAACCCGGAATGTTCCTGTCCCATTCCTGCCCATCATGGTACCAAGTCTCCATGATCCCCACTATGTTCAGCTCCTCATCAGTCATGATCGCCGTCAAGTCTGAGACCATGTTGCCCAGACTCCTGCTGTTCATGCACATGGCCCTCCATTTATACCCTTCTCTAACCCCCACCTTCCCTCTCCTAATGGTCATTGTTTTGTATGTGACTGCAGATCCAGCTCTCACCAGTCCGCTTGCTTCTTGAGGGGGCAGTTGTCCCCCCTGCTGAGTTCACTGTTAGGTGACACTTGCAGCTCCCCCCCCCATATCAGCTTAAATTGTACTACTCTCTAAAGAATTCCCTCAATTTACACTTGAGCACCACCTTGCCTGGACTGCTGAAGTGCAGCCTATCCAGGGCATAGAGGCTGTCATCTTGCCAGAGTGACCCCCACTGGCCCACTATCCTATAGCCATTCTGTGCACACCAACCCAAGAGCCAGCAGCTGAACTCCTCTATCCTGTGCTGCCTATCCGTGCTAGTTCTAGGGACAGGAAGCACCTCCGAAAATGCCACTAATTTGAAGCACAGGTTGCTACAGAGCCTTGATAAGGTCTCAGACCTCGCATTACACTTCCATCAGGCTGTGCCCAGCTAGGTCATTTGTTCCCAAGTGAAACACCAGGTGGGTTCTCCTATCTTGCTGCTTCCCCATGACAGGATATAATGAATGACCTCTGCAGCTGTCACGCCTGGCAAGAAACTGACCCACACCTTGCTACCCCTACTCCCCTTCCCCCCCCCCAGGTGATGCCCATGACCATGGAATCCCCTACTAGCAAGACCTTGTCCTCGATCTTGCCTGTCCCTGCCCCGCCCCCAACCTGTTCCCCTGCTTTCTTAACTGACTTGAGCATGTCCTCATCCTTGCCTGCATTGGCTCCTTGCCCTGCCTTGTCCCTGGCGTCCTTACCATTCTTGCGCCCAGCTTTCCCAGCTGCAGTAACCTTCCTCCTAACCACTGGCTCACTCCATTTTGTTTCCTCCATAGGAAACCCTCTGGTGGTAGCCTCCCAGACTCTCTGCCTTTGACTCTGTGGTCCCGGCTCCTCTCTTGACCTCTAGCTCCCAATTCTCCCTGCCAGCACCTATCCCCAACCCCTGATCCTGTGTGAACACTGCTTGTGCTGTAACCTTGGTCATGTCCAATACTGTTTGCAGGACTGTGATGTCACCTCCTGGGGTGACATGCACCTTGCTCCCTCTGGCTTCTTGTGCTCCCCAGGCCTCTGCACCCCATGCCCCCCGCTTTCCCCACTCAGTCCTCCAGGCCTCCTTAGCTGATACTCTCTCTCCCCCTCTCCTTGGAGGGCACCCCACTGCTCCTGACTGCTTGCCCTCTGCACCTCCCTGGCTGACACAATTCTCTAGCCCCCTTCCCTCCACCTTTTCCTCCTCTAAACTAGCTACTACAGCTCCATTGTCCTTCCCTAGAAGTAGTAGCATGAATCTTTTCCTAAGCTCAATGCTCAAGTCCTTCTTATCCCCAGAGGTTACCCCCTCTGTAGCTCCTGAACTCACCCCCAGTTGTCACTTTCCCCTAACCATCTGCCAGCAGCTGCACAACTCCCTGCCTTGAACTCCGCCCCTACCAGTGCCCTCCTTCACTCCTCCCCTACCAGCACCCTCCTTTGCTCCCTGCACTCCATCCTCCCTGCCCTCATTGCTGCACAAGTTACTGAACCTGGGGTCATCCTCTGTCCCCAACTGGCCTGCTGCTCTGTTCCTCCCCATGCCCCCATCACCACCTCCCCCTAACTTGATAACCCTGGTGCCTCTCCCCTGCCTGTTCCTGAACCCAAGTTCAGCTACAGGACCTACTGAACAAGTACCTCCCCCCCCCCACTGTGCAGGTCTGTCTCTGTCCTCCTCTACCCCCATACCTCCTCAGCCTTGATATCTCCTCCTGAAGTTGAGCCAACTGGCAACATACCATACATCCCCCCATTCTCCAAGCCCAGTCCAGTATCATGGCAGATCCACATCCTGTACACCCCAGCTCCCTCCCAAAAAGACCTGGCCTAGTGCCCTGCAGTCTCTGCCACACCCTAGCCCCATCCTGTGAAGGCCCCACAGGAAAATTGTGGCTTTTAGGTGCAGCACTTTCCCACCTCTCTCAAACTCACGTAAACCTTGCTTAGAGTCAAGCATATACTTGGCATAGCACCTAAAGTGCCTGCGCTACTCAGTTCTCTATAAGCATAAACTCAAGGCACCTTTGCTTCTCAATTCTCTGTGAGCATAAGCTTCAGAGTGAACAACACTTATTACCCAGCTTCCCCTTAGGTAGTACTGTAAATACAGAGGTATTCATGCACATAACAGAGTCCTTATGAGCTTAAACTCAACTCATACCCCTTCACTTAATTACAAGGCTACCCTTTAGGTAGAAATGTAAGACCCCCCCAACAGTGTCCTCCACTCGATCTGATCCCATCTCCAATGTCCCGCTTCCTCTAAGCAGTTCTTTGTTTGTTCATCCATCAACCACTCTCCTTCACATGCCACAATCCAGGGTGGTCCCACCCTTTACTGGCTCACCCAGCCCTTTAAAAAGGGAGGTGGTGCGGCATGAGTGGGAGAAAATTCAAGTCCACTGTGCCCTGCTGGGCTCTGCTTTATAGGCCAGCAGCAAGTTTAAACTTTGGCACCCCTAGCTCTGATAGGCTTCTCGGTCAGGGAGCCTCCTCTGCCCCTCCCGGAGCACTGCTGCTGATGCGGCCGAAAATCCTCCCTCCTGGCGCCCTTGTGTGACCGCTGAAATAGATTGCAAAATTCAAGTACAACTACATCCCTTTATTACACCACATGATTGCTACTGGGCTGGCACCAGAACGGGAGGCACTGTGTGTGGAGGAGTGAAATCATTTTCGAAGGAGTGAGAGTGTGGGGCTTGGAATAAAATGGCAGAGTCTGACCCACCTAAACACTCAGACAGCAAGACAAACTATTTACCTCGAGTTGTTTTTCCTTCCACTCACTGCCACCTGGCTTCCAGATTACAGTATCAAGCTGCTGCAAACAATAGGACACTTCTGGCAGAACAATGATGCGCAGTGCAACAGCATGCAGCCCTGATGACCCGCATCATAAACAGCGTCAGTCTGACACAAAAAAAACAACATGGAGACACTATGCTTCTTGCCGGCACGCAAGCTTCAACAACTGTTGCCGCTCAGGCGTGAGTTTGACCCACCACCATTGGCCGCTTGTGCTTCAATTGGCTAATGAACTAAGGAACAGTGACTGCAGCCAATCAAGGGGAAATTTCAGGGCTGGAAATTTTCTCTTGATTGGCTGCAATCACTCTGTTACTATATCCGGGAACATTTAAAAACTGCAGTACAAAGGAGGGGACAGAAGACTCAGCGGACTTCGGCATGTCCTTATCCGGCCCCTCCAAAAATCTTGTTGTGAGTCCAGATTCCCGTACCCAATGCAAAAAAAACCCCAATAAAACTCGGTACTACAAAAGTCCCACTCTGATTGCTCTGCACATCAGAGGGCGCAGCTTGCGCCCCCATTATCTATGCCACTGGCCTTGCAGTCCTTATCTGCCATCAACTTCTATGTTTCTATGTTTGATTGGGGAGATCAGGGTAGGGAGGTGGAATACACTGAAATTATGGTGTCACCCCTGGAAGAGTGCCATGAACTGGCAATTTTGTTTAAACAAATCTGTCAGAGAATGGGAGAAGGGAGTAGAGGGAGTGAAATTACTGGCACTGGTGAGGGGGTAGCCTCTGGATTAGCCTGGGCAACTAGAGGAGAACTAGAGTTTTTTCTTTTAATTTTTTTCAGTCTTACCCTAAATACTGAGTGCCCAAGTATTTGAGGTGGAGAGTATGAATACTTACTGAGTATTTGAAAAAAGGTACTCGCACATTCCTAGTTACCAGGATGGACAGAGGGATAGATGACATAGATGGAGGTCCTGCCTGGACAACCACAGGGTGGGCAAAGAACAGCTAATTGAAAATAAATATGAGAAAACAGACCCTGGCAAAGGAGAGGCATATTTAACCACACACACATTATAAATCCAGGAATCTTTTTCAAAAGGTACCTATAAGTCTACAGACTTGCATA
Source organism: Neoceratodus forsteri (assembly GCA_016271365.2). Classification (NCBI taxonomy): domain Eukaryota; kingdom Metazoa; phylum Chordata; order Ceratodontiformes; family Ceratodontidae; genus Neoceratodus; species Neoceratodus forsteri. The sequence goes on from CM028133.1 coordinate 787,440,354, forward strand.
CATTCTGTAATGGATGATGTCAGCAGCAGTTTACTGACAACCAGACACATGTTTAATGAAATTAATGTGTGAATGGATTGTTTTGGACTGTGCCAGTAAACCCATGACCCCATCCACTTTGTATATGGTAGTCAAACATGGATTAATCACTTCAATTGTTCAGAAATTGATTGGTTTGATTCTGTATATATAATTTTTCCTCATGCTAACTTTGACCATTCGGTGATAAATGTATATCGTCTTCTGCCACGCCTCAAATCCTGTCCTTCACTTGGTACATATTTACTCTAAGTACAGTTGGGCTGACTGTGGTAAAGCAAATGATATCTTAAGGCAAGTAATCTGAAAATGTGAGGTTTGTGAATCAATATTAAAGTGCCTACTCAACCCAAACTATAGGAAAGCGGAATAAATCAGCACACACTCCATCTTAATTACTTGTATCTGTGTAATATGCCATTTACCATAAATACTATGGTTCACATTCAGTTGCTTGGTTTAATATCACAGAGCATCACATTGGTTAGCTTACCATTCTGTTTGCTGTCAGCAGTACAGCACACCCTTCCTCGTCATGAACAGCTACAAAAGACAACAAGGAAACTTTGCTCCCAGCTAATGTACAGGCTGGCAAAATGGTTCACTAATAGGGGTCCATAATAGGTAAAGAATTAAAAATTATACTTATTCACATTTTTCCTAAATCAGATGCACTATTCTAGTTTACTTTTCCTTTAAACTTTCCATACAATTACTTTAAAGAAAGGTCACCTTATGTTATGAACTGATCTACTCAGAGACTTGGAGATTTAAACAAATCGTGTTTTGTTTTTATCAACAAATTTCCATGGCTGATGAAGAAAGAAAAAATTACTCACCAAAGTAATGATGTTTCTTCTAATGGGAGTAATAGTGAGCTAATGCAAAAATGGCATCATCTCTATGCCGAGATGTTGCCTTGGAGATTAGAATAGTGCTGTGGAAACAGAACTCCATTCAAATGTTGCTGTGTGGTGATGCTCCCTCTGGTGTTCTAATGTCAGATTTGTGCTAAAGAGTAAAAGGGAACAACACTAACTAGCTCAACTGCAATGCTTATTGTAAGCTAAATAGCAAAAAATAAGACTTAAATTAAGAAATTTGTACGGAATGATACCATATTTTTTTAAAGACATGCTTAAACTACTAACTATGCAAACATATGCAAATGCTCAGGTAGAAAAGAGTCTTTAAACCTATATTATATTTAGGAAACATTTTTTGAGGAGGTTCCAGAAGGGGAGGTAGGGATGGAATTATATTGGCTCACTACTGCACCCATTAGAAGAAACATCATTACTATGTTGAGTAATTTTTTTCTTCAAACAAGATGAGCCCAACTGTGATGCCGTAGAAAAACTGCAAATATTGAGATGTCTGTGCTCAGACAGCCATGTATAAAAGACCACACACATGGTCATCAGATACCATGTACTTTTATTACAGTAAGTTACATAAAGTTAAAACAGTGGCAATGGTAACCCACAGTTTTGCCTTGAGAAAGAGACAGGGGTCTCCAAAATGTTTGGCAGTTTGTGGGTTACAGTCTTCACTGTTTTAACTTTATGTAACTTAATAAAAGTACATAGTGTCTGTTGACCAAGTGTGTGGTATTTTATACATGGCTGTCTGAGCACAGACTTCTCAATTTTTGCATGGCTAAGATTATGCCTGGAGCTTGACAACTGATCTGGTGACCACCTTCAATTTTGGCTTTTGCTTGCATACAAAAAGTGCAACTACACAGCAGTACCTTTGGAGATTAAGAAGCCTTGAACCTATTTGGGGAAAAGGCTGTATAAGAATGCTGTCCCAAATCTGGCATCTTTTCTCGAGAGAATGTCCGGACAGTAGAGTTTAATGAAGGTGTCTACAGTTTTCCAGCTAGGTGCTTTGCAGATATCTACCAGAGGGATGCCTCTTGAGGCTGCCACTGAGGCTATGGTGCCCCTTGTGGAATGTGCTTTGAGCTCTAGCAGAACTGTATGCAAAAGTCCACCCACCTAAAAATGGTCTTGCTTACAACAGTTTTACCTATGCCAACATCGCCATAGGTGACAAAAAGCTGGTTGTTGTCAGATCTAATATATTTTGTTCAGTCAAGATAGTAGCCGAATGCTCTCCTGACATCCAAACAGTGCATTCTTCATTCACCTGGACTTGAATGGGAAGGAACAAGCACAGGTAGAGTGACTGGTTAAGGTGAAATTTTTACATCACTTTGAGGAGGAAGTTTTTGTTTGTTCTTAGGATGACTTTGACCCTTTGCATGATATAGTAATGTAGCTAGGCTCTGTGTGCAGGGCTTGGAGTTCACTGGCTGTCCTAGCAGAGGTTATAGCTATAAGGAAGAGTGTCTTCCATATCACAAACCTGAGGTCCACAGAGACCACGGGCTTGCAGGGAGCATGCACTAGTTCTGCCAAGCATATATTTAGGTCCGGGGGGGAGGCAGGTTCAATAACTGTGGGTTGCAGGTGAAGAAGACCTTTAGAAAATCTCTTGAACTCAGAGTGGGAAGCTACAGATTTTGGTTGCTCTGAAGATAGTAAGGGAGATATTGCTGCCAAGTGGGCTTTCAGTGATAAAGTCCTCAATCCACTTGTGTGCAAATGTTCTACATAATCTAGGACAACTGTTAAATCAGCTGAGTACCAAATGAAAATCATTCCTATTTTGAGGAATGTTATTTATTGTGGATTGTTTCCTTGAAACTTTTAGAATATGTAATGCTTTGTCTGACAGATTCATACTAGAATATTCTAGGTCTTCAAGAACCAATCCTTCAGTCTCAGTGTTCTGAGGTCTGAGAATTGTATCCTGCCCTGAGACAGAATCAGAAGGTTGCGTCTCATGGTGAGAGAGATGGAATCCCTGTCTGAGAGGGACAGTATGAGAGAGCAATAGATGTGTACCCAATCTGGTGCCTCCAGAACTATTGTTTCTGACTAATACCTCAATTTCCAGAGTACACTAAATTAGATGGAATGGGGAGAATTCATAGGGGAACCTTCCCTCTCAACTGAGAGTCACAGCCTCCTGGAGTAGAATGCCCCTGTGGGGTGGCCTGCAGCAGAACAGTGGTAACTTGTAATTGTCCCATGAGGCAAACAAATTCAACTCTGGTACACTCCATCTCCTGAATAAGGTTTGAACCACCTGGTGGTCTAGTGACCATTTGTGGTTTCCCAGACTTATCCTATTTTTAAGTCATTTACAAATCAATGAAACAAAACTGATGAGCTTAAAGGCAAAACAAGTTGAGTCATACAACGATCATCACAGTGACATGGGTAGTACACGAATAGAGCAAAACAGACTAATTACTAGTTACACAAGGATAATATAAAATGTATGCCAACAGAAGTTCAAAAAGAGCACATGATCAAGGAAAATAAACAGTATGGGTATGTGATAGGGCTTAAAAGAATTAATGCCACTGTGGATTTCTTAAATGGTTTCAATATCAACTCAAAGGTGACTGTTGATCTTAAAAAAATAATGAATTATTTCCACCTTGTAAAGGTTGAGCATGAGATTAAACCATACTCTAATGGGAAGAGGAGTACTAATTTCCAGGATATTAGGATGCATTTCTTGGCCATTAGGAGCCCTAGTGATAAATGTTTTATTTGCTCTTTGAGACAATGGTAGTCTCTTAGGTTACAGCCAAGAAAAACTGATAATGTGTTGCAAGTTAATTTGAAATGTTGTTGATTCTTCCAGAACCTCGAAGACAGAGTTCCAGAATTTTGTAAGTATTTTATATGTCAAAAACATATGAATAAGCAACCTGAGTTACTAAGGCACCTGGGTCATTTATCCTTAAGACTGCCATCAAATTTATGTAGTCCTAGTAAGTGTAAGGTGGGTTCAATTGCACGATATTGAATTGAATCTGCTGTAGTGTTGATGAGTAGAATTCCTAACAAGCATTTGTCAATGCTGAATGTTTGCTTGCTGGCATTAGCATTGGAAGTGCAGGAGTTAGACAGATGCAGACTAGGAATGGCAGTGAAGTATTGAATTGATGCCAGCCCAACCCCCACCCTGCAGAGATGCACAGGCATTGGGGTGTGCCTTTGGGTCATTGCCCATAATGCTCACTTCATTTCACCTCACCCTACCCTGCAGACACTGACAAGTGCCGAGGTGTACCTTGGGGTGTTCAGGCTTTACACTCACCCCAATCCATAAGGAAATACACTGAAATGGATGCAGTATAGGAGAATGGGGTGAACTTTGGGGCCGAAGAGTCCAAGGCACACCTCAATGTTTGTCACTGGTTGCAGGGTGGGGGTGGAGGTGGAATGGTATGAGCATTACTGTAAACAATCCCAAGTCACACTCCTGATGCCTGTCAGTCCCTACAGAGCAGGGCGTTATGTTGGGAAACCCTAACACCCTGGGCATTTCTTGGTATTTGCACTCCAAGTTTTCATCATGGGCTTTTTGTGACCCTAGCACATGAACAGTGACACTATCAGTTCATTAGCTGAAAGGTGATTTTGCATAGAGATTGCGCCATTTGGTGCCACAGGTGCGAAAACACAATTCAGGCAGGATGTGAAAAATGACAGCTGTACTGTTCATGAGTAGGTGTAAAAAAAAGCTAATGTTGAAAATGTGGAGTGAAAATATAAAACAATTGGTGAAGTCATGAGAATGCGTAGAAACTGTGCAATGCACACCCGTAATGCAATTATTTTGGAGATTTCTTTACACCACATTTTCAACATAGGCATTTTGGGACCTCTGCTCATGAACAGTGGCTTTGAGATTTTCTTAATCTGTCCCAAACGTTGATTTCATACAGTGACCGCACCCCATTGTGTGCCCCAGGTGTAATAACATGTTTCAGACAGGATGTGAAAAATGACAGCTGTACTGCTTATAAGGTGGTGTGCAAAAATGACTGATGAAAATCTGGAGTAAAAATATAAAAAATTGGCGAAGTTACTAGTGTGCATAAAAACTGCGCAATGCACGGTGGTAACGCAGTCATTTTTTTGAATTTGTTCACCAAATTTGCAACATGGGCTTTTTCGAACCTCTCCTTATGAACACTGTCACTGTGATTTTTTTAATCTGTACCAAATGTTGATTTCGCACAGTGACCGTGCCATTGTGTGCCACACGTGCAAAAACACATTTCAGGCAGGATGTGAAAAATGGCAGCTATACTGTTCATAAGGAGGTGTGGAAAAATGGCAATGTTGAAAATCTGGAGTGAAAATATAAAAAATTCTCGAAGTTACGCGCGTGCGCGGGAACTGTGCAATGCACACTTGTAACACAGTCATATTTTGGAATTCTTTCACCAAATTTGCAACATAGGGTTTTTTGGAGCCCACCTCATGAACAGTGACACTGTCATTTCATTACTCTGTCCCAGAAGGTGATTCGATGCAGTGACCACGAAATCATCTTTCGGGATGGAATAATGACATAACAGTGACTGAATTCATGAGGTGGGGTCCCAGGAACCCCATGTTGAAAATTTGGGGCCAAAAGTCACAAAAATGGCTGAGATATGCCATTATATGGCTTACCAGCATTTCTTCAGTTCGCGGTTGGCTTTGAAGAGTGCAGACATGTTCCTGCTCCACTGAAGATTGTCACACCAGACTCTGGATGTAAGTATAAGGTGAGGGGGCACAGGAAAGTGGGGTGCACAGAGGGTGGGTGCAAGTTGGGGGAGGGGACCCAACCATGAGGAACCATTTTCTGTGTTTCAGGTTATAAAAAAAATAATTAAAAAACTCCATGGGCCATTTTCTGTTTTTTACAGGTGTAAGATTTTGGGGTGTCATGTTAGCCACACTGGAGTGGTCTCCCAGTGTAGCACACAGTGGGAGTGGGAAGGGAGCAGGAAAATGCCAACACTATGGGGGGGGGTTAAACATGCCAACAGGAGGATTGGGCATCCCATCATCAGATTGGGGGCAGGGCACTGAAGACAATGGGGATTGGGCCCCCCATCGGCAAGTGTGTCTGTGTTTGGGGGGATGATGCCGAGGGGGATTGGGCACCCCCCTCAGTGGACAAAACACAGCAAACGGGCACATGTGCCAATGGGGATTGGACTCCCCCATCAGCAAACAAACTGGGGAGGGGGCATGCAGATAGGGAGATTAGGCACCCCTGAATTCAGCTTGCTGGGTACTGTGAGAGGCAGCCACCACCATGTTTATTGAAATATTACACCAGGCAAGGTATGCCCTGCAATGAGAGGGCGCTTCCTCATTGCAATGGTGAAATAATTTCAAGTAGGTGTCATGCTTGCAGACTACTGTCATAGCCAGCATGCTCGTCCATTGGTAACACACAGACGAGTCCCAAAAAGCAATGGTGGCATTGGCCCACAACACTGCTGCACCTCCACAATCTGGTTCTCCAGCAAGCTGCCACAACGTGTTTCTTGTGCATACTTGCTAGCAAACATAAAAAGGATATGCAAGCATGACATCCCTGTTTTCATTTGATAAGATCATGCCAAAGTGTTATTCCCATTTAGTTTTTAAGTGATTGACATTGAAGGAGGTAGAATTTTGTAGTAAGTGATACAAAGATGAAATGGACTTCTGATTTGTAATCTGGGATAATAGGAAATCTTCAATGAGTGAGGAGGTTGGGGAATAGTTGGATATTAAAATACAATTGCGAATTTGGAGATATCTACAAAAATGCTGTCTAGAGGTATCATATTTGACCTGTAGCTGTTCAAAGGGCATCATAATATCGTCTACAAATAGATCTGCTAGTTTTTGGATGTCTGAGAGCTTCCAGATTCGAAAGCCCTTATCCAAGACTGATAGACAAACCCAAAATCTCTGTAAACTGGTGTGTAGCAAGTGGTCTGTGTAGCTAGTAGGTAATGAAGGTTACGTTTTTTACCTGTATAGTACTGGGAATACAGAATATTTTTGGGATCAGGGTATCTATGGTAAGCCTGTTCAAAATTTCTTCTAATAGTGTGTTCCCCTTAGAACCAGTAATACATTTGTGAAATTTGTGCAGTTAACTAGTAATTTTTAAAATTTGGTAAAGTGGTAATATGAGGCCACCCAGATTTTTTGATGGTCTTTATTTATCTAGGTTAAGTCTAAGAAGGGTGAGATTAATTTATCCAGATCCTTAAACATTTGTATCATAAAATGGGATAGGGAGTGCTTGAAATAAAAAGAGGAAGTGAGGCCAGTATTCATTTTTATAACATTACACCATCCAATTAGTGCCAGTGGAAGTTTCTGCCATTTATCTAAATCATTTCAAATTGCCTTGCACAATGATAGATAATTATTCTCAAAGAGACAAGAAAGGTGTTTAGTAATATATTTACTCCCAAGTAATTGACTTTCTCTGCTATTATATCATGGACTTCAGTGGAGAGATGAATTATCAGTACAATTTAAATGTACTGTACGGCTTCCATTCTTGCCATATTAATAGAATCTTCCCCAATGTTTTTATTAATGATAGGTAGACATGAATTGATGTAGATGGTTCTGATAAATACAGCAGAGTATCATCTGCATGAAGATTAGTTTTCTGTTTGGAAGGCCCAATTTTAATGCCCTCGATCAAGTTGCTGTCCCAAACAGCAATAGCCAAAGGCTCAATGGGTAAGACAAATAATAAAGCAGATAGGGGGCAGCACTGTCTGGTACCCCTAGTAAGTGAAATGTTTTGAGAAATATTATTTGTTTGAACTACAGCTTTTGGTGAATAATATAAAATTATGACCCAGCTGATACATGTTTCGCCAAAACCAATTTTTTTTAAAGACATCAATGTATAGGGATATATAAGGAGAGGCATCACCAGCAGAAAACAGGAAGTTGTTATCCCTCTGTACAGACAGTAGGTGATACCCCATCTGCAGTATTGCATCCAGTTCTGGAGATCCCATCTCCGCAAGGACATAGACAGGATAGAGGCAGTCCAGAGGAGGGCAACTAAAATGGTGCAGGGTCTGCAAGAGAAGCCATACGAGACAAGACTAAAGGAGATTAATATGTATACCCTTGAGGAAAGGAGGGAGAGGGGGGACATGATACAAACTTTTAAGTACCTCTGTGGAATCAACAAAGTCCAAGAGGGTAGCATCTTTCAGAAAAAGAGATGTGCAAGAACAAGGGGACACAATTACACAATTTAACGATTGGGGGGGCGGTTCAGGGGCAATGTGAGGAAGTATTTTTTCACAAAGAGGGTGGTGGACACATGGAACAGCCTTCCTGAGGAGGTTGTGGGGTCTAAAACTGTGGAGAATTCAAGAATACATGGGACAGACATAAGGCAATTCTTGTGGGGGGTAAGAAGAAATAGGCTGTTGGTTAACTAGGATCTGCAGCTTATCCTGTAGGTAGGGAAAGGGGCAGACTAGGTGGGCCAAGCGGTCCTTATCTGCCATCAAAGTCTATGTTTCTATCACATAGTCTCATTCCACCCAATTGAAGGCCTCTTTCAGCATCCAGGGTGAGAATCAGGGCCTCTTGATGTTTGCAGGAATCAAGTATATTTTATCAGTCTTAATCTCATTTCTGTCTGTCTCTCTCTCCTTATATTTTTTTTGTAAGAAGAGCTTGGCCAAGCTCTCCACACTCACCAGGTAAGTGAGCACTATTAGGCTGCCTTATGTTGGTGTAAAAAGGATTGGGGTGGGTCTTTAAATAGGGAAGGGGGGGCTCGACTGGAAGATACACAGTGGGATTGGTGGTGGGTAATGGAGTTAGTAGCTTAGATTTTGAAATCTGTTCTGAATCTACAGATGTTTTCTTTCTTTTATACATTGAGGTAAATGGGATAAAAAAAACAAGGGAAACAAACATTTATCCATGCTGAATGTTTGTTGCTTGCATTGATGTTGTATAAATCTTTACTATACATTTAGCCAAGATAGACCAGATAAGATGTAATACATCAGTTGCAATGGGGTCCTGATTTTATACAGTTTTATGCTGCATTTATCCAGGATGGTAGAGGTGAGATGCAATATCTCATGTTTTGTGTGGTCCTGCTTTTATAATGTGTTCTTCAAGAGCAGATCACTTTAGATGCAACATCTCCTTTTCAGTGGGGTTCTGCTGTAGGGTCCTGTTTTCATACAGTTCTGCAACATATTTACCCAGGATAACCCAGCTGAGATGCAATACCTCATTTTCAATGGGTCCTGCTTTGACACATTTTTGTAGCGTATACATCCAGGATAGCATAGCTTAGATGCTGGCTTGTCTTCATTGGAATCCTGATTTTCCCAGTTTTTACTCAGTATTTACCCAGAACAGCACAGCCAAGATGCAGTATTTCATTTTCAGTGGGGCCTTGCTTTTATCCATTGTTATAATGTATTTACCCAGGACAGCACAGCTGAAAGGCAAGTTACATTTTCAGTGGGGTCCAGATTTTACAATGTATTTTTCCCAGGCTAGAGCAGCATAGATGCATAGTTCAGGTGGGGCTCTGTTGTACTGGGGTCCTGCTTTTACATGTTTTTACTAATTATTTACCCAGGATAGGCCAGATGAGATTCAAATATCTCATTTTCAGTGTTATCCTGCTTTAACACATTTTTAGATAGTATTTACCCAGGATAGGCTAGCTGAGAGGCAATATATAATTTTCAGTGGATTCCCACATTTTGACCCCAAATTTCCAAACATAGTCTATTTATAGCTTGACGTTATGATCAAGACAGGAGGAATTTTTTAAATCCCATCCAAAAGGTGATTTTGCAGTGTGACGGCAAAAACATGTTTCAGAGGGTATTCAAAAAATGACACCTGTCATTTTCATGATGTGGGGTAATGCAAGGGATATGTTGAACATTAGGGGCCAAAATCTGCAAAAAATAAAGTTGAGTAAATGTTGAAACAATTCAATGGTTCTTCGTAACTTAGTTGTTTTTTTTTCACATTTTGAGCTAATAATTTTCAGAATAGTCTTTTTATGACCCCTTCTTCCAAACATGACAGGTGTCATTTATAAAATACTGGCCAAAGTGTCATTTTGCACCATAAGTGCAAAAACACATTTTGGGCAGGATTTGAAAAATGACACCTGTCATATTCATGAGGTGGTGTGAAAAAATGGCTATGTTGAAAACTGGGAGTCAAAATATTGAAAATTACCAATCTTATGAGCGAGTGTTGACAAATTTCAATGTGCCTTCATAACTTTATTGTTTTTTTAATACTTTCACCCCAAATTTTCAACATGATCTTTTTATAACCCAACCGCAGTAACCCGGCAGGTATAAATGTTCAAATCCCTCCAAAAATGTGCTTTCACAGAGCGACGTGAAATTACCTTTTGGGCCAGATTTAACAAATTTCTCCTACCTTATTCATGAGATGGGATCCCAGAAAGGCCATACTGAAGATTTTGTGGAAAAATATAAAAAAATGACCAAGTTAGGCCACCCCAGTGGTCCAGCAGCACTGCTGCGCTGACGACTCCAGTTCGGAAGCAAGCCCAGGAAGTCATGTTGGGAGGCAAACCATGACTGAGCCAGCTGCTGCTCCTCAGCAGTGTATCTCAGTCAGGGAGGGTTGGTGGCAGACTCCACCACTGCAGTGACCCCTGCAGCTGGGTCAGGGAGCTTGCTCTTACTGCATGGGGGATGCTGTGGCTGTACGTAGCTGACTTAGTCATTTGTTCCCACAGGGGAGGAGGGAGGAACCAAAAAATTATTAGAAAAAAAACAGTAGCCATCTGAATGATGCCCAGGTTTGGTCTGACCAAGTTATATCCCTGTGAATAGGGTATATCCCTGATGGAATGTTACCGGCTGGGCAGAAAAATATCTATGGAGAAAAAGGAGACCAAGTTATGAGTGCAAGTTCAAGATGCATTGAAATATATTGACCAGAGCTTACCAGATTTCCTCAGTTCCTGGTCCAGTGTTGAAGAGTGAAGACATGTCTCTGTTCCAGAGTGAATTACGGTGTTTGACTCCAGTAGGTAAGTAAGGGGGGTGGTGGTTGTGGGTGCTGAGTGGGAGGGTCAGGTGGAGGGAGGGTAACAATGCTGGCAAAAGACATCGATGGATTGTTTTCTTTTTGACCGGGTGTAAAAAAAGACTACGAGGAACAATTTGTTTTATCTCAAGTGTTTTAAAGGGATACGGGCTATAGGAAGTGATGGGGAGGTCAGCAAGGAACTTGGTAGTGGGAGGAAGTTGCTTTACTATTTGCAAGGCACCAGGACAAAAACTGGGAGGTAGGAGGGCTACTTGGCAGTGGGAGGAAGTTGGTTTACTATTCACTGGGCACTGGAGGAAGAACTGGGAGGTGGGAGTGATACCTGGCAGCAGTGGAAGAGAGTTGCATTATTATTCATGGGGCACTGGGAGAAAAATTGGGAGGTGGGAGAGATACTTGGCAGTGGAAGGTTGTGTTGGGGAGAAGAATGAGATGCAGCTAATCATAAGGCTGATCAGTTGTGCTTGTTAGGCAGCATCATGCAGATCAGCAGATCAAAAAAAAGGAGCCACCCTGTGATTTGGGTGGCTTTTTTCTCTGAACTTTACAAAGATTCTACCCAGCAAGCTCTGAAGAGCATCATGATCAGCCTGGCTGATGATTGGCCTGACACTGTCGAGCCCGCTGTAGACTGCCTTCCATTGGACCAACAGTGACACACCTATCAAAACCACTATTGCAGCAACATTTTCACTGTGCACAAGTGAAGCGCAAACATAAGAATGATGGTACAGAAAAGAAACTAGGAAGCTGGATGAGTATAATATGATTTATTGCTGTATGATGATTTTATGACAAGAGCCAGTTCAGTCTAGACGCTTCTTTGATAAGCAATGACTGAAAAAAGCATTTTTTAACCAATACTGCATAAATATAAGCTCTTTCTTGGCAGGGGTATTGATAAGGGGTATTACTTGGGAAGGTTGCTTGGGTACAGGGTATAGATAAAACTGTACTATTGCAGAGCTAATTGATATGGCCTTGATCATAGTTTTTGAGGTAGTAGAAGGTTGTACGTGAGGGAAATAGATGCCGTATCCCAGCTGGGGTGGGAGTTGGGAATATGATGGGTATTGGGTCGTATCAGGGGGGTGCATTGTGTTTAACAGGGGCTCTTAGTACAACACCATGTTGTGATGCAGTACATGCACAACTATTAATAGAACTAGCATGGTGATGGCCTGATGAATAACTTAGGGTAAACACACTAAGCTGAGGCTTTCAGGTAGTTTTTAAGCATTGTTGAGTAGAGACTGCGTGCCCAGTGCAGTAACACAGAAAGGACTACCATTTCTTGCTTACCTGGGGTCAAGATCTGTGATGTCAAGAACATGATTGATAGACTGTTGGAGGGTCAGGAGAAAACCCTGTAGTACTTTTACATGTAGGGTAAATGACATACGTAAAAGACTGGATGACTGTATCAAGGCAGACTATAGTAATGTGGGTCGTTACTTAAAGGATAGAGGTTGTAACATAGTAATATCTGAGATTTTACGGGTACCTAGAAATGGGTAGAATGCATGCAATAAGAAAGCTCAATTATTGGTTGAAAAACTGGGCATCACAGGAAGGGCATGACTTCATTCACAACTGGGAAGTATTTGTTGACAAAAACGATGTGTACAGGAGGGATGGCCTTCACCTAAACTGAATGGTGGCAAGGATGGTAGGGGAGAGACTGAAAAAAAGTCTTGAGAAATATTTAAACTAGGTTTCTAGGGGTGCAGGAGTGGGGCATCTGAGTGTACACATACAGCTCATACTTCCTATAATAGGAGCCAGTACCCAGATACACTCACTGGGAGTCCTACTTTTGAAACATATATCAGTAGATTGAATTGTCTCTTAATCAATGCTAGGCATTTAAACAATAAATTTGGAGAATTAGCAACATTAGTAGAGCTAAACAATATCACTTGCATTGGAATAATGAAAACTTGTTGGATAGGGATGATACATGGTGTAAAGAGCTCAAGGTGTACAATTTATTTCAAAAGGACCAAAAGGGGCATTTAGGAGGTGGTGTAACACTCTATATAAGTAATGATCTTTGGGCTGAGGAAGTAAATATAATGATCAGCCCAGAAAATGAGACCCTTTGGGTCTGATTTGGGCCAGATTAGGGAGGAGTAATCAGGATTCTGTTATTATGAACGTTTGCTATAGACCCCTGAATGAGGCAGATGAAGTAGACAATGAACTCACTGAAGCTATTGAAAATGTTATGGAAAGATGTAATGTAATTCTCATGGGAGACCTAAATATGCCCATGATCAACTAGGATATGGGTGGGGGAGGCAGTCCTAAGGACAATACATTGGCTACTAGTATTAAAAATCTAAACATACAGCAATATGTAAGGGAACCTACTAGGGGAAGCAACATTTTGGATGTTGTCCTTAGTGACATGGATGGCACCATTGGAAACTATCACACTATTGAGCCACTAGGGGACAGCAACCATCACATGGTCTCCTTCAGCATCAAGAGACAAATCATGAAAATCAATAGATCTTCAACCAACAAGTGTTACGACAGGGCTAACTTTAACAGAATTAGGGAGCAACTTAGGGATTGGAAATGGAAAAAGGAATTTGGTAGCTCTGATGTGAACACCATGTAGCAAGTACTTGTCAGGAAAATTAAAGATCTGGAGCAAAGATGGATACCTGAAAGGAAAAATAATATACAAAAAAATGGGATCAAACTGATTTAGCTAAATAGGAGGGCGTTGAAGGCAGTAAGAAGGAAAAGAAGGTTATTTAGGAGAGCTAAGGTGTTTGGAGTCTGGGAGCACTGGGAAGAATATATTAGACAAGCAAAAGAATGCAAACCCTTATTAGGTCAACCAAGAGGGAGTCAGAAAAGAATATAGCCAAGAAATTTGGATCAGACCCTAAACTGTTTTGGGCATATGTAAGGAACAAGAGATAGACAAATAAGACAGTTGTACAACTCAAAGAGGGAAATGTAGTCATCAGAGATGACAGGACAATGGCAGAGTATTTAAATATTTACTTTATGAAAGTATTCCAAGAATCCAACCTACATATAGTTACTATTCAGATTAGTGACGCCATAAGGAACAGTTCACTAGAAATTTAGGTGAGGGATATGTATGACGCCCTGAAATGTTTGAATATAAGGAAATCCCAGGGGCCAGACAACTGCACCCTATGTTTTTACAAAAACTGGCTCTGGAATTAGCCGAACTGATAACCACATTTTTAGAAAATGTTTGGATCTAGGAGGGGTGCCAGATGATTGGTGGGAAACCATTGTGGTGCCAATTTTTAAGAAAGGTAGTATGGCACAAAGGGAGAACTATAGGCCAGTTAGCATCACATATGTGGTGCGCAAAGTATAATGGCATTTCTAGGAAACCTTATTGACAAACATCTGACCTTCTTGGATTTATTAGGACAAAACCAGCATGGCTTCAGAAGTAACAAATTGTGTCAATCAAATCTGATAAGCTTCTTTGAGAAAGAGAGCAGGGCCCTGGACGTAGGAGCAAGTCCACATGGTTTACTTGGTTTTGCCAAGGCTTTGATATAATTCCCCATACCAAGTTAATTTAATGCTTACCAGACATAAATCTAGACATCGGACTTATAAGATGGATTAAGGAATGGTTGAAAGATGGGTTACAAGTTGTTAGTATAAATGGAATAGACTGAGTTGAGATGTGTGAAGAGTGGGGTTCCTCAAGGTTCAGTGTTGAGGCCCACCTTATTTAACATATATGTGAGTAGTATGACTACCACAAAAGGAGGGTGGATAAATTTGCAGATGACACTGAAATAAGCCCTCTAGTTGAGATCAGTAATCAAATCAAAGATTTTCAAGAAGAATTAAACAATTTGTATGTGTGGGCAAAGGACAAAAAGGTGAAGTTCAGTCTAGAAAAGTGTGTAGTGATGCACTTTAGAGGAAAAAATATGGAGGCAGACTATACTCTAGGAAATCACACTCTGAGATCCACAGATAGTGAAAAGGGCCTGGGGTGCTGGTGTCAAAGGATCTGAAGCCCAACAAGCACTGTAAGGAGTCATTGCAAAATGCAATAAAATCTTGAGATGTGTCTGGAGGAATATTACGAGTAGGGACAGAAATGCTGTTGTAGCTATTTATAGGCCCTTGGTAAAACCTCACTTGGAGTACTGCGGGCAGTTCTGGGTTCCCCAAGATGTTGGACATACTCAAAGACTGGAGAGGGTACAAAGGAGAACTACAAAAAGAATTACTGGTCTGAAACACATGGACTGTCATACTAGACTGAGTACACAGGATCTTTTTTTCCTTCGAGATGAGGTAAATGAGAGGTGACCTAATATCAGTTTTTAAATCTCTAAAAACCCTGATTTAAGGTAATGCCTAGATCTTGATCTGAAGAACAATAGTAGAGATACTATGGGGCATAAACTTCAGATTAAGTGGGAACATTTTAAGACAACTAAAAGGAAGAACTGGTTCACACAGAGGATGGTGACTCACTGGAACTCCTTACCAGAGGAAGTTGTATGCAGTTCCCTTTAACTACATTTAAAAACAGACTAAATAGGTACTTTCAAATGGGTGGGTTTATCAGTGTCATCCAGTAACCTTGTGCGGACAGGCTAGAAGGGCTTTTTTGATCCTTCTGTTGTTTTTTTTCTCATGTTCTTATGTTCCCTGAGATTGTCCACTACTTTCTTCCACCACTCCAGAGCCCTGACCAGGTTTGCTGTGACTGGTACTAGCTGGCTCAGTGGGTTTGACCATTGATGTCAGTGCCTTCTTAAGTGGTACTGAACATCTGTCATCTGTAAGTGGGCCCAGGATATCACAGCTTTTGCTGCTGACATGTACCCTAGCAACTGCAAGAAGTCCCTTGCTGGCCTTGGCTCGCCTTACTTGTAAGATTTTGCACAGGACAGTAGGCTTTCAACTCTTACCTGTGACAAGAATGCTTTCCCCTGAGTAGTGTCCAGCTCTGCTCTTATGAAAACCAGCACTTGATTGGGTTTCAGCTGGGATGTTTGTATGTTTAGTAGAAAGCCCAGACCTTCCAGGATGTTTCTCACCATTGCAACGGAGCACAGTGCCTCTTGTTTTGTCTCTCCTGTGACTAGCCAGTCATCCAAGTAAGGATACACTGTTACCCCTGTTCTTCTCAGAAGTGCAGCCACTGCTCCTAGGCGCTTTGTAATCACCCTTAGAGCTAAGGTTAAGCCAACAGGCAGTGTGACAAATTGATACTGTTCTTTTCCTAATCTGAATCTTAGGTATTTTCTGTGGGAGTGCCTCACAGGAATATGGAAGTATGCATCTTTCAGAACCAGTAATTCCAGTCACTTCTATTTCTGCAGAGATGGTATAACTGTTCCCAGTGTTACCATTTTGAATTTTCCCTTTTTTTATGCACCTGTTCAGGAATCTTAAATCCAGAACAGTCTGTCAATCCCCATTTTCTTTCTTGTGAGAAAGTACCTTGAGAAGAGACCTTTTCTTCCCTGTGAGGGAGGGCCTTTTTTCTATGGCCTTTCTTTTTAGCAATTTCTTTATGCACAGCTCTAACAGGATTTTTTTCCTAAGGTTGGAGTGGAGGAAACGCCTTTGGGCTCTTTAGTTTCTGGAAGCCTGTAAACTGAAGGAATAAACCCTGACTCATTGCTTCCAGTACCTACTTGTCCGTGATGGTGATTTTCCACTCCTGAAAGTAATGAGACAGACAGCCTCTCCCTGGCAAGCTTCTATGGCAGCCAGCACAGAGTCAGGGATTTTGTTTTTCTTGTGCTTTAGGAGCTAGTGCTTGCTTCTGCCTTCCTCCTGTCCTGCCTCTGCCTTTAGGGTCAGCCATCTGAGGAGAGTAATCATAGTAACATCAAGTCCTTTGATAGCAGGCCCTGCCCCTATCTTCCCTTCTATATGACCTGAAGGAGGTAGACGCTCTCCCTTCTGGGTCAAATTCCTGCAGATTGTTTTTTGTTCATGAACCTTTTTGATTTAGAAATTGATGACAGATAAGGACTGCTGGGCCCATCTAGTCTGCTCATTTTCCCTACCAACCATAAAAGCCACAGACTCTACTTGATCTCCAGCTTTATCTCCTTGTTCCTATTGCTAGGGTTCTTCTATGCCTGTCGCATGCATGCTTGAATCCCCTCACTGCACCCACCACCTCTGCTGGGAGTCTATTCCATGCACCCACCACCCTTTCTGTGAAGAAATGCTTCTTCACACTACTGTATTATCCCATGAGACAGAGAGTTCTTTGAATGTGACATCTATAGCCTTTGTTTTTGTGCCTTCTGGCAGGTTGGTTGCCATGAGCCAGGCAAACCTCTTTAGAGCCACTTGATGTGCTAGTACCCTGAGCAATCCTCCTCGGAGCTACTTCATGTCTTAGTATCCTGGGCAAACCTCCTCAGAGCTACTGCAATGTGCTAGTACCATTAAGGTTGTGTCAGTCACATCCACAGCCATGTGAAACTGATATTTGGTGGCTTCCAGTGCATCCAGGTCATCTGCAACCCTCATGGCCAAACTCTCCACCACCTACAATAGTGCCTGTCGCTTTGCCTTACTAGCCCCTTATTCCACCCACCACTGTGTCCTCTATCAGTCACTGGGGTGGATCCCACTTCAAGGCTACTTTGACCTCACCTTCTGCTGCTTGGTTAATAATGCCATCCGCACCAGCCAAAAGTCCCCTCTCGCAGCCCTCTTCAAAGTCAGAACCGTGAGCCGCTGCCTCCACTCAAATACTGTCCCCCCGCTATTTGTTCCCAGAGTATCTACAAACATGGCCGGGAGAGCCCTATCACCTGCAACCCCCTTGCTATGGAATAAGCTGCCTGCTGAGCTTCACTCCCTCGACACCCACCGCCTGTTCAAATCCTGCCTCAAAGGCTGGCTCCTTGCTGAGTCTTGCTGCCTGTGCTTTTCTGACTAGTGTTACCCCTCCCCTTGACATCCATTACTTCCTTAGTCTGTCTTCTATTTATCCTTCCCTGTTTCTTATCGCCAACCCTCCTACTCCTAGCACTTACCCCCCTCCCCAAGTTCTGACTACCTAATTGTTCGGCACCTTTGTTTTATGCTGTTTTTCTTTGTAATAGGAGTTTATCACTCTGCATTATGTGTCAGGACCTAATATTGTCACTGCCTATTGTTATATTTTCTTTTATCACTTTTGTAATCCACGAGTAAACTGGTTGTTTGAATATAAGGAAATCCCAGGGGCCAGACAACTGCACCCTATGTTTTTACAAAAACTGGCTCTGGAATTAGCCGAACTGATAACCACATTTTTAGAAAATGTTTGGATCTAGGAGGGGTGCCAGATGATTGGTGGGAAACCATTGTGGTGCCAATTTTTAAGAAAGGTAGTATGGCACAAAGGGAGAACTATAGGCCAGTTAGCATCACATATGTGGTGCGCAAAGTTATGGCGGCATTTCTAGGAAACCTTATTGACAAACATCTGACCTTCTTGGATTTGTGGGACAAAACCAGCATGGCTTCAGAAGTAACAAATTGTGTCAATCAAATCTGATAAGCTTCTTTGAGAAAGAGAGCAGGGCCCTGGACATAGGGAGGCCAGTCCACATGGTTTACTTGGGTTTTGCCAAGGCTTTTGATATAATTCCCCATACCAAGTTAATTTAATGCTTACCAGACATAAATCTAGACATCGGACTTATAAGATGGATTAAGGAATGGTTGAAAGATGGGTTACAAGTTGTTAGTATAAATGGAATAGACTGAGTTGAGAGGTGTGAAGAGTGGGGTTCCTCAAGGTTCAGTGTTGAGGCCCACCTTATTTAACATATATGTGAGTAGTATGACTACCACAAAAGGAGGGTGGATAAATTTGCAGATGACACTGAAATAAGCCCTCTAGTTGAGATCAGTAATCAAATCAAAGATTTTCAAGAAGAATTAAACAATTTGTATGTGTGGGCATGTTCTATGCATTTTTTTTTTTTTGCTACTGTTGCTTCTGTGCCAATGCTTTTGGCCTGGGTCATGCCGGAAAACTGTCCCTGTACTCACCCGGTTATCAAAGTCATAAATAAATAAATAACATTTTCTGCAGTTTCTGCTAGATCACTGCGAATTTCACCTCCCACCTTTTCACTTAGGATTTGAATGGCACTCCAAAGGGCTTTTTGGTACTGTGCAGTATATGCCATGTACACAGCCTGCCTTTACCACAGGGTGGCTGAAGTTTACTCTTTCCTAGACATATAATCTAGCTTTATGGAATTCATTTCTGCAGGCATGGAAGCTAGTGACGCTTTAGATTTTTTTCACATGCAACTGCCTGCACAACTCCCTCATGATCAGGGTAGGAATATAAGAATTCTACCCACTGCTTCTCTACTTGATATTTCTTTTCCATTTTTTTTGTCAATGCCAGAAACTAAATTTGGATGCTTCAGAATGTTCCTAGTGGCTTTTTGAGGGATTTGTGAATGGATGCTGTGAGCCTTTATATGATGTTACTCCCAGCATACTCATAAATTCTGCCTCCTCAATATCCTCCTCTGTCTCTGTGGAGAGGACATCCAAAGTGTCAACCAATGGAATATAAGGAAAAATCCTCATTCAGTCTTGGTGGGGAACAAAAATCCGGTTTAGTGGATACTTCAGGTGCAGTCAGTTCACCCTCATCCTCCTCCTCCAGCACAGGTTTAAAAAATGCCTGAGTCTAGGGAGGGGGGAAGAAATGGTAGCAGTGTTCCCCATGGCCTGGAAAGACTGGAAGAATTGCCACATTTCTGTAATGTCCTCTGCTGATGGCAACACTCTTTGTTCTAGTGTTGGGTCCTGGTTCCTTTCAAGGGGAGGTGCAATCAGAGACTTTTATTTATATATTTTTTCTTAGCCGGTGTTGATGGCACTACAGCATCTCTGGCTGTTTTCTTTTTGCAGTCCTTAGCATCAGGGTTCAGGGTTCCTGCTATCAGGCACCCGGTGCTCTTTTACTGAGCTGAATGATGGCTTGGCAGCTTTATCTGTTACCTTGATCAGAGACTGCTGCTTTTCTTTTACCTTACACTTACTTTGAGGAGAGGTACTTAAGGATGCATGCTTTCCACCATCTGAGGTACTTCCCTCCATTTTTCTTTTAGGAGAGCTGTTAGGGGACTCAGCGGCAGACTGTGACTCTCTGAGTTTTGCTCTTTTCTTTTGTGTTTTGGGGCAAAAATGTTTACACAAATCACATTTGAAATAGTCATGGTCAGGGCACAAACAATCAAGGCACAGATCGTGGCAGTCTGCCCTCACTAAGACCTCGTGACAGGATTCACAAGTGTTTTTATGCATTTGTTTATTCTCCTTGTCTTCAGCTCGGGGATATACCCACATTGGTCTGCTGGGTCCCCACAAGGATCCCAGACTTCATGCGGCTCACCATCAAGGGATTTTTCCTGTGTGTGGTTCCCCCATCCCCCCCCTTGATGGAGGAGAACATACAATGACCTCAGTGCATAACTGGGTGCTCTCCTGCCCCCAACATGCAGATGTTTGCCACCTCTGCCAATTTGGACTCAGTATTGTGTAGGCGTGTAGCTGGGTGCCAGATCCCTTCCATCCCTCCCCAGAGAAGGTGAGCAGTCTAACTGACACTCAACCATCACCCCCAGCTAGACCTCCAACAACTCTAGTTTTCTCCAGAACTCGGGTCATCAGCAAGTGGTAGCACTACCGCTACACCTGCGGGCTGGCCAAGGTGTCACAGTTTTTAAATCCTATAGATCCTGTCCTTTTTTAGGCTTTCAGCCATAACAGTCGACTGAAAACTATTGTCAGCTCCTTAAACAACAACATATGTAAACCATTAAATAAAGATTGAAAATAAGCGGTTAGTTCTTAATTTTTAACAAAATTAAATGTTACCGCGTTAATGTGGGAACTGTAAAATTGACTTTTCTCCAGTTCTAGGGAACTGATCAGAAATTGAGGAAAAGTACTAAAATAGATTAAAAAAATATCTAACTAATGTAAATATCAAGACCTAAACAGGAAAAAAAACAGAGTTTTTTAATAAATAAAAAAAATAAAGGACTTAGCCGATGGACTTGGAGAGGGTCCCCTTAGGCAACTACTCTTCAGAGGAGAAGACAAATCTGCCATTATAACACTGGAGGGAGCATCACCACACAACGACATTTGAATGGGGATCTGATTCCACAGTACCATTCCAAAATCTGAGGCAACATCTCAGAGTGGAGATGATGCAGGTTTTTTATGGCATCGCTGATGGACTCATGTTAGAAACTACGGAGTTCCATACAAATTGCACATTGTTTTAATAAACAATGCATCACCAGCACATGGACCCTAGTCAAAAACACTTTGAAAGTGAGGCTTGGAACACAAACAAAGAAGTGACTGACAGCCAACACAGGAAGTAATATCATTTCCTACGTTGACTAACAAGCACACTCTCTTATTTTCATTCCAAGCCTCACTTTCTTTAACTTAAAATTGTATTCAAGGGATTCCAGCCAATATGGCGTTATCAGGTCAGACTACATAGAATTACTGATTACACTGGAGTATAAACTGGTTGGTCCAAAAAGACTGATACAACAGATACGATTTGAATTGGAAAATTAATTAAACAATGTATGGGCAACATCTCCTGAGAATTTAGAACACCATCATACAGCCTTAAAAAACTGTCATAATCTTGATAATATTTTCAAGCCTAAAAGGGTAATACAGCTGAAAGAAAAGGCAACTGCTGACATGTATGTGGGCTGCAGTATACAGCAATCAAAAGGTGTGCCAATCCAGTTCACAAGATAGTGCTAGTGAAAAACATAGAGGAGTCCATAAAGATCAGTCCATGTTGTCTTCCATGCAGAAGGTGTCCAAAGGTCTCCAAAAGTTCAAAATGTGTCCCTACAGAAGTTTACATCTGCCATTATGCTTTCCATGTTCCTGATGGCTTGTGTCCATTTAATCCAGGAGGAAACCTGTTTTGCAATGCCTGTTAACCAATGCAGGATTATTCCCTTAAAGGCCACAGTTCTCATAATCAATTAAGTCCTCTTTTTTTTTTATTCTTAGCCATTTCCCATGGAACCAGAGTATCACAAAAGGAAAGGAGCAAGGAATATCCATGCCAAACCTTACTTTCAGATTTCCTGGGACTAGGTCCCATTTCGGAAGATGTTTACTAAAGGAAACCTATCAAATATGCATGAGTACTTGGCCTCGGCAACCTCAAAGGTAGTGATGTGGGAGGCAGGGAAAGGCTACATGAGGAGCATGATAATTAGCTATGTGGTAAAAATGAAGAGGCAGAGATGGGAAAGAAAGCAAGAATGAGAAACAAAGCTGAAAGAACTTGAAAAGAAAGTGTTGGAGGGTTGGGGAGGACAGCCTGAGGGAATTAAATGCAACCAGGTAAGACCTAAGTTTGCTCCTCATGGGTGAGGAGAAAACAGAACTGTTCTTTGCAAGACAGCGTATCTTTGAATGGGGCAACAAGCTGGGACCACTATTGGTGAGGCTAGTCCAGGGCTGTAGGGGGCCCGCCAAGATTTCAACACTTTGAGAGAGTTGGGGAAACATGGTTAGGCACACAGATTAGACTGGAGAAGCACTTCATGGATTTTATGAGAGCCTGTATAAGGCAGAATGCTGGGGGATGCTGCAGCAGCCTTTTTGAATGATGTGGATATACCCACCACCCGGGAATTACATGACACAAGAGACAAATATAGCGTTAGTTCGGGTTACAGGAATCACAACAACACAGTTATGGTGGCAGAACAGAAGCATAACAGTACAAATGGAATAAATAGGTTGATCAGCAGTGATAACATTGTACGAATATTAGCAGTTTGACATGGAGTTTAAACAGTGATGGAGGATAGGACCTGGTTAGTCATTTATCTCTGGGTTCCTATCAGGAGCCGGTACAACGGCAGAAACTGGCGACCTCTAGGTGGGCCTTAAGCCTAGTGCAGAAGTTTTTGATAGTGGGGGTTTCCTGCACCCCAGGAGGGAGCTAGTTCCACAGTGTGGGAGCGGTTAGGGCAAATGACATACCGCCCACCTTGGTTCTAACCCTGGGGACATCTAGGAGAGTTCGGCCAGTTGTGCGGAGGTGTCGGTGGTTGGCCTTTAGAGCAACAAGGCCAGAGAGGCTGGGGGAGTTGGGCTGACTAACTTGTAGGCTAGACAGAGCAGGGGGTACTGGAGGCCTGCATCCAGTGAGGGCCAGTTTAGGAAGGATAGGGAGTCACAGTGGTGATCCCTAAGGTTGGCCTGGGAGGCGAAGTGAGCCACCTTGTTGTAAAGTACCTGAAGCCTGTTCCTCTCCAGCTTTCCCAACCCTTGCATGACTGGGGCAGCATATATGAGTGTCAGGAGGAGGACGCTGGTGGCAATTGAGATTCTGGCTTCGGGTATGAGCTGGTCTTTCAGATGGTAGAGGGTGTCTAGTTGCCCATGTAAGGTTTTGGTGACTGAGTCCACGTGGTTCTTCAGGGTGAAGCCCTGGTCCAGGGTTAGGCTGAGGTATTTCAGGGAGGGCACTACTTCTAGGCTATTGCCCGACGCAGTGGTGAGTTGTAGGTGCTGTGAAATCCTAGGGTGAAAGTTACCAAGTAAGAAGTGTTGGTGGCTATAGGTTCCCTCAAGCAGGGTAAAGTCAGCTGCCCAGATGGGTTTGGTACAGAGTATTATAAGGGACTGTGGGATGACTTAGTGGGACACATGGCTGACATATCTGCAGAGGATCGGGAGAGGGGGACTTGTGCCACGTGCTATGAGGTCTCCACACATGTACTACCCAAACCAGGGAAAGTTCCATCAGAGTGTGCCTCCTCCAGTTCCATATCCCTCCCAAATTGTCACCTGAAGGTTCTGGCAAAGGTGACAAGATTACTGGACCAGGTGCTCCCACAGATAATGCACCCGAATCAGATAGGCTTTGTACAGGGCAGGTTGTCATACCATAGCATGAGAAGGCTGCTGAATGTGATGTATTGGGGGTCTCAGCATCCACGTATAGCACTTGTGCTGTTGATGGACACCGAGAAAGCATTCAGCTGTATCGCGTGGGAGTAACTGTTCAAGGTACTTGAGGGCTCTGGGATGGAGAATGCCTATATTAACATGGTGAAGTTACTATATAAAAGCCCAAAGGTGAGGATACTGGCAAATGGAGGCCTCTCACAGGAATTCCAACTATTTAGGGACATGACACAGGGGTGTCCCCTCTCCTTGCCACTCTCTGCGCTGGCCATTGAGTCATTGGCCATAAAGATCAGAGTTTCCCAGGACATTCAAGGGGTAATGGTGGCTACTGGGAAACAGCAAAAGATCACACTCTACACTAATTATCTGCTTCTGCACAATACGGATCCTAGAGTATTGATACCAGCACTTCTAAAAGTTGTGGAAGACTTTGAAGCCTTCTCTGGCTACAAGCTTAACCTTAATAAATCAGAGATTATGATCCTGGGGAAGCCTCCAGAGGACTGGGCCAGGACGTGTGGGTCCTTAAGGTTGTAGGCACATCACTGAAATATCTGGGAATCAGGGTGGGCAGAGAAATAGGTAGTTTGCACATCCTTAACTATAAGCTCATGTTCAACCAGGTACTAGCAGAGCTAGAATGGTGCAGGGTACTGCCCATAGCACAGCTAGGGCACATAAAGATAATTACCACATCTATTATATCTGATGCAGAGGTTGCCAATGGGTCCCACAAATGCATGTATGAAAAATCTGGAGAGGGGGTTTATGACATTTATATGACAAAGTAGAAGACCTAGGATGAGACTCTACTGCCTTAAGAGCAGGGTGGGCTGTCCCTCCCAGACCTCAGAGGTTACTTTGGGGTAATACAACAAAGGTGCACACATGAGTGGGTGAACAGGGGAGAGGCACCAAGTTGGTTGGATCTAGGGGAAATGGATGGGGTGGTCAACTACCTGTTTATTTAGCCCAAGGGGCTGGATGAGCCTATAACCAGAAAAGGAATCCTAACACTCTGGTAAAGTACACACTGGCATTGTGGGAGATAATAAGGAAGAGGAGGGAGGGCGAGGGAAGACAGGACCCTTCTGGCTACTGTAGCAGGAAATCCAGACTTTCTGCCTGGCCTGGAAGACAGGGGGTTCAAAGAATGGGAGGACAGAGGTGTAAGGTGCATTGGTGATCTGTACATTGGAGAGGAATGTGCTCCTTTGTGGACCTGTAGGAGAGACTGGCCCTTTTGCAGTCCCATTACCACAGATATCTGCAGATCAGGGACTATGGGATGAGAATGGGGAGGGACCCAGTAGAGGCAGCACTACTAGCTTCATTGGAACAAACAACCTACCAGTGCAAAAAGGGCAGGGCCTACCTACTGAGTTTGTCTAGCAAGGTCAAAGCCCAATGGAAGAGGGACCTAGGGCTAAATATTACAGAGGAACAATGGTGTACAATATTGAAGCTGCAAATGGGTCTGTTGCTGTGCAAGAGATACAAGGAATCCCAGTATAAATTTGTGCATCATTTATACTGCTCTCCTAGCCTACTGCACCCATTTAACCCCACAATCTTACTACAGTGTGAAAGATATAAAATGGCCCTTGGTACATATAAATACAAACTACCAGTCCTAAAGAGATACCAAGCACACTAAGCTGAAAAAAAGGAGTCCAAAAATCCAGATAACATGTTGCAAGGTATGGTTTTATTTAACGCTCACTGAAGTGACAAATTCATAGTGGAGTCATGGCAGACTAAAAAGAATTCAATGAATAAAGGGTAAAAATTCCACAACAAGTCCTTTGCTGTTCTTGCCTTAGGCCCAGCGCTTCGAATCTGTCCGTACCTAAGCTGTACTTTGCAACAAGTTATCTCGCTGTTTGGACTCCTTTTTGTGTTTGCTATGCTCGTGCACCAAACGTCTTGGGACGAGTACTATGGGTCTTGGGAGGTGTGTTACTGCCGAACCCACTGCAGTTGCAACTGCAAGGCACTTGACAGTCTGCACCAATGACTACACACAGTGGTCCTGATATCGCCCGGGCTGCAACCTCTTGTACTTCAAAGGACCGAAGCCACTCCAATCAGAGAGGGCTTCGGCCCTTTGATGTACAAGAAGCTGCATCAGCAAACAGCTTCTCTGAGTTCAACTAGAAAAGCTAAGCTCTCCACCCCCCCATCACAAACTGTTTTACTGAGGCATGAAGCAGCATCAGCAAACAGCTGATTGATCGGCTTTCAAAACAGTTGCAGCTGTATACTAGAAGTCTGCAACATACCTTACTGGTGTGCAGCTGCTATATCAGCCCTGTAACAACAAAAAACGTTCATCGATGTCTATTGTTGGCACCTCTGTAACTCTCTCCCACCCAACCCTCCCTCTCATGCTGACCACCAGCCCATGCCTCCCCCCAACAAACATTTTTTTTTATTTACTTATTTTTGCAGGGTTCTCCACCAGATTTCGTCCCTGGTCATGGCCCCCGGTCTTCCACCATCTGTCTATTGCCTTGATCCCCCGGTCACCCCCGGCTTTCACCCTGGAGGGTGGGGCCGCAGAACTGTTCTGCTATCCAGCCTGTGGAACCAATATCTGGTTGGGGGATCCAGCGACAGAGGCTAATTGAAGCCCAGGGAGGGCTTCATAGAGGCGGAGGCATGCTTCATTTTTTCTTGATTTTTGGCTCACTGAAGAGCCAGACATGCAATGATGTCAATGCACTGATGTGCAGATGTTTGCCGGCTCTTCACCCCATGTAGATGCCGGTAGCTTGCTGAACACCCAGTCTCCGCTGGGTATCACTGCAGTGCGGCGCATATCCCTCACCCACCCTGAAGGAAGGAGAGCTGTCACAGGAGTCTCAATCCTTCCTTCCCCCTGCCAGCCCCTGGCGGTCCGAGTCCATTCCCAAACCCAGGTCGCTGGCGTGGCGCGAGGTGTGGCATCCGGTGCCTCAACCCTCAGCGCCACCGGGCCGACTCCCCCCAACAAACATAATGCTGACACTGGGGATACCCCAGAGCCCACTGCTGGTGCCCCTGTAACTGTCACCCCGACACGACCCTCCCACTCAGCACCCACCACCCCCCACACCCCAACACATGTAACACTGACACTGGGGATGTCCAGTGTCAAAACCTGAAATAAAGAAAACCTTCCCTCTGCATTTTTTTCAAGCCTGCAACTAAGAAAACCATCCATCCATGTCTACTGCACCACTGTAACTGCATTATCCTGCTGTTTATCACACTGACATTGGGGGTGCCCAACCCCAGTGTCCCTCTGCTGACACTCCTGTAACTGTCACCCCACCACCCTCCCACTCAGCACCCACCACCCCACCCCAGACATAGCACTGACACTTGAGGTGTCCAATACCCCTGTGTCAAAAGCCAAAATAAAGAAAATCTTCCTTCGGCATTTTTTTTAATACCCTGTGAAAAAGAAAACAGTCCATCGATGTCTGTTGCAGCCGCCACCATAACTGCAACCCCTGTCCTATTTATTATTTTTTGGGGGAATACCCTGTAAAAAAAGAAAATGGTCCATCAATGTCTATTGCAGTGTATCACCCCCCCCTGCCATTTATGATGGTGACACTAAGGGTGCCCAATCCCCCAGTGTTCACTGCTGGTGCCCCTGTAATTGCCACACCCACAAGAGCCTACAACTCAGCACCCACCCACCCCAAACATAACGCTGACATTGGAGGTGCCCAATTCTCCCAGTGTCCACCCCTGGTGCCCCTGTGATTGTCACCCCAACCTGACCCAGCCACTCAGCACCCACCATCCCACACTCCCCCCAAATATAACACGGACATTGGGGGTGCCCAATCCCCTAGTGTCAAAACCTGAAATAAAGAAAACTTTCCCTCAACATTTCTTTTTCTTTTTTTAAGCCTATAAAAAAGAAAACGGTCCATCTATGTCTGTTGCACTGTTAGTTCACCCTCCACCTGACCCTCTCACTCAGCACCCATCACCATACACCCCCCCCAGCCCTTACTTACCCACTGGGGATCTGACACCATAATCTTCTCTGGACCACAGACACATCTTCACTCTTTAACACCAGACTGTGAACTGAGGAAATCAGGTACGCCATTTAATGTATTCAATGGGGGTTTGAACTTAGTGGCATAACTTGGCCATTTTCTTTTTATTATTTCTTTATTCCCCCACCGCGCTGCCGCATTAGCCACTCCTTCGGGCATGCCAAGGACTCTTTCCAATCCATCCTGTCCCCTGAGCCACCGCTCTCAGATGGCATCCACCCCAGGATAACCTGGCATAACCCGGCATAACCCTTCGCCGGGTGGGTCCCTCTTCTCTGAGGGGGAAGGCACCAGCCTGGGCAGGACAAACCAGCATAACATCTTGGCCCCAAGGTGCTGCTGGGGTGGATGGCTGCAGGGGCACTGATGGCCTCAGGGAGCCGGGTAGCTGTCATCCGGCGTAACATGGAGCATTTTCTGCTTTTCTGGTATGCTTCCCTCCTACACCATCGTGCAGTGCTCCTGGTCTCCACCAGAGGCCGCTGCTGACCAATGTCAGGCCATAACCCGCCCCAGAAGAGAAGAGCAGTCCTCTGGATGCTTGATCATCTCTTTCCCTTGCCAGCCCCCAGCGTCCCAAGTCCATTCCCGAACATGGGTCGAGGTAAGACACCAGTGCCTCAGCCCTCTATGCCACTGAATTGGCCCCAACTTGGCCATTTTAATATTTTTGCCTCAAATTTTTAACATACCTTTTTGGGACATCGCCTCATGAACAATGAAAGTGACGTTAGGTAAATCTGTCCTAAAAGGTGATTTTGCATTTGCCGTGCAAAATCACCTTTTGGGCTGGAGTTGAAAATGTTCTCTGCACTTGTTCATGAGGTGGGCTCATCAGAAGACTATGTTGAAAATTTGATGTAAACATATTAAAAAACAAAGAGGATAATGGATGGCCATCGGACAATAACCGAGCTGTAATCACTTCTCGAGGTTTCCATGACAACATGGAAAACCTTGAGAGCGTAGCTCGAGAGATTTACTGTTGTCATGGAAACCTCAAGACGTGACTATGGCACATTATTGTCTGATGGCCTTCCATTAGCTTTTATAGTGTATGGGCTCCATTCACTATAAAAGCTAATTCCACTTAAGTTGACTTTTTTTTACTTGTCTGAGTGGTCAGACTTATCTGATGCCCCCAAATCAAGCCCTAAGCAGTTCTCTCACTGAGAGTGTATTTTTTAAAAATAAGTTGTTTCAGCCCCATCAAGAGAAACATTCAGCTCGACTGCAGTTTAGGATCCTACTTTAGTGTGGCACTCCCGTTCTGTCATCAACAGCATTTTGCGGTAAAAGCGAGAGATGCGCATGCACAGAGGCACCAATGCTGTAATCCCATTGCTATGACATACTTAAGCAGGGTTTACAGGAGCCTGATGTCAGAAGGATGAGATTATAAAGTTGTAAAGTGATCGTTTCAATCAGTAACAAGGGCTCCCCATGCATTATAATAAAGTTATGAGCCTACGTTGAAATTTGCAAATGCAGGCTCGTGACTGTGGTAATTTTCAATATTTTGACTCCAAATTTTCAATATAAACATTTCTTTACAGCACCTCATGAATGTGACAGCTGTCATTTTTCAAATCCTGGTCAGAATGTGTTTTCGCACCCTGAAAGTTGATTTCATAGTCATTGCACAAAATCACCTTTCAGGCAGGAGTTGAATATTTTCTCTGCACTTGTGCATGAGGTGGCATCATAAGAAGGCTATGTTGAAAATCTGGGGCAAAAATATAAAAAAGCAACAAAGTTATGAGCCTACATTGAAATTTACAAAAGTAGGCTCGTAACTTTGGTAATTTTTAATATTTTGACCCCAAATTTTAAACATAGCCATTTTTTCACAGCACTTCATGAATGTGGCTTCTGCTATTTTTCAGATCCTGGCCAAAATGTGTTTTCATACCTGTGGTTCGGAATGACGGTTCGGTGGTGTGGAATGATATTTCGGTGAGGATTTGAAAAGCATCACCTGCCGGGTCCATTAGGTGGGGTAATAAGAAGGCTATGCTGAAAATCTGGTGTACAAATATGATAAAATGCCCAGGTTATGACTGAATGTTACACCATTTCAGCATTCACTTATAACTTTGCTGATTTTGAATGTTTTGATTACAAACTTCCAACTTAGCCATTTTTCCAAAAAGCCTCATAAATGTGAAGTGTCATTTTATTAAATCCTAGATGAGATGTGTTTTCACACCTCTGGTACAAAATGACATTTCGTTCAATATACCACAAATGGTACATGTCATGTCTATAAGATGCATCCTAAAACAAGTATCTTCAAAAGCTGAGGTCAAAATTAGGCAAAAAAGAGGTACATACCACTAGCAAATGTTCAGCATTGACAAATGCTTGTAATAGTTTGCAAGCGGCTGAAATGGATACATTTAGTAGGCTTTTCCAGTTTTCCCACACTGCTACTAACACCAAACTGCCACAAGTGTGGCACATGATGTCAAATGTGTCAGTGTTGTTTTACTACATTTGTGTTTCACAGTATGTTCTAGCATACAGTAATGTTTCTCAAGCCCCAAATTCCTGTGGCCTGAAAAGGCCATAAAATGCAGTCACCAGAACCTACTGGTGGCCTCACTCCTTATTTTTTACCCCAGACCCCTGGATACACACCAAAGTGCCAATAATACATTTCTTTTCACACAGCATACATGAAATCAAGTCCCTGGTGTATTTTGTCTTGAAGTGTATCTCCCACGTTTATGTAAAGATAAGAAATTTTGCATTCCGTTTCATTAGCTTTGAGACTGGAGCTCTAAAGAGCTCTGTGGCAGTACAATATTGTATTGATGGCTGCATGCAGTCATGGTGGCCTTAGGTAAGAAACACTGGGCCTGATTTTCAAAAGGTTGGACTGGCACACGGGGCTTGCAGCAAGGAGAAATGGCACAAAGGGCTCCTTCCACCTGTCTCAGTTTTGTAAGGGACTGTCTGACACTGGGGGGACTGCCTGCATCAACCAGGCTTGCATCATCCTTGAGACAGATACACTGGTGTACCATGGCAGAAGAGGGCTACATTGGAATGTTTCAAGACCCCCCCAAAGGGCAGACAGACCCTGCGGTCAGACCAGCCTGGAACTGGTCTAAGCTGCCATGCGCCACTGCTGCAGTCCTCACTGGTGGGGGGTGACCCTGTGCCCCCATGGGCAAGGTGCCTGGACAGCCCCTGACACCTGTCAGACCACCACTGGAGTGGCCAAGTGATCTGTGACAGATGAGAGCCTGCAAGCCCCCCCCCATGGTGGTGATGCTAGTGCAATCACCACCACCCCCTCCGCGGACCCACACTATCCCTGCCATTACCCCAGCCAGTCCCATCACACATCCCCATGAGCCAGGTCACCCTCCAGATGACCCACCAGCCACCAGGGTGATCAGCCGGTGGGTTGCCATCACTGGCCACTGATGCTATCAACCTGTGTCACAGCCAGAAGCACTTCTCTTCTGTGTGATGTTTGGTCAATGAACAGGTTGGCTTACTGCAAATTTGGGGACTTTGGTGCTGGGACCCTGTTCGTGTAAAATCTGGTGCAGGGACCCCGGCACACCTGAATTTGCTGCAGGTGATGGTTCACAGCACAATGCGCTGATCTGAACTGGCTTTTAAAATCAAGCCTACTGTTCTAGAATCAGGCCTCTGAAAACATGCTGTAGTTCTACATAGATACATAGAAATTGTAGGCCCATCTAGTCTGCCCGTAAGCCCTATACTTGTATGCAGTCACTGACAGGTTCTAAATACCAGTTTGAGTAACAGTGCTGAGAATCAAGTGTATAGCTACTGTACATATGATAGTATCAAAAGCATTAGAACTTGGTACATTAAGTACTTACTGTGGCAAAAATAAAAATAGTGGGTCTGATTTTCAAATGCCAAAATTTTGCGCAAGATGCCTGCACCAAAAGGATTTGATGCAACTGGCACCTTGCACGAAATGTTGCAGCAATCCTGATTTTCAAATACAGACTGCATCAAAATCGTGATGCTGCACCAAAACTACCCTGCACCACCCTTGCGCCAGAACAGGTGGTGCACCAGGACGTAATGAGGCTTGCATCATGGGAGGGGTGCAGAGTATATTGAAATAACACAGATCCCACTTGATCTCTGGCTTTTACCCTCTTTTTCCTACTGCTAGAGTTCTCTTGTGCCTATCCCATGCATTCTTGAATTCCCCTACCATTTTTGCCCCCACCACCTTCGCTGTGAGGCTGGTGTATGCAACCACCACCCTTTCCATGAAAAAATATTTCCTCACATTACCCCCCTGAGTCTACCCCCCAGCCTCATATCATGACCCTTTGTTCTTGAACATCTTTTTTTCTGAAAGAGGCTACCTTCTTGTACCTTATTTATGCCCTTGAGGTATTTAAAGGTCTCTATCATATCCCCCTTTCTCTCTTCTCTTCCAGAGTATACATATTGAGGTCCCCTAGTCTCTCCTTATATGAAAAACAAAACAAGTATCTTCAAAACTTAATGTCAAAATAAAAAAAAAAAATAAAAACAGGTGCATACCAGCAGCAAGCGTTCAGCATTGACAAATGCTTGTTTCAGCTTAGTGTGCTTGGTATCTCTTTGAAACTGGTGGTTTGTGTTGTGTGGCTGGCTGCCCGGCCTTACTTTGAGCATCAACTCTACACTGATGAAGCACAGCTCTGAGCCCTATGGAGCAGTACATATAAATACTATTTTTGGGAGTGTGGGATGTTGAAACCCTTTTGGGAGGGGATGGCACGGAAGCTTACAACATTGCTGGGGAGGTCTGTCCCATGCACACCATTGTACCTACTACTGGGAGTGGAGGACATGGGAGAGGAAGAGGGAAAGCCACACTCCAGATAGGTCAGGGTGTTTCTGGCCCTGGCACAGCAGTGCACCCAAAATGCATGGGTGTCCTGTGTAACACCAACCCTGCTTCAGTGGAACACTCAGGCCTTGCAGACACTGGCAATGGAAAGGCTATTGTACACCCTGAGGGGTAGGGAGGAGCTATTTGTTAGGAGCTGCGGTAAATATCTGGACTCCCCCCACCACCCACCGAAAAAGCAATACTACAAAGCGGTTTACTTTAACACCATGCGTGGTGATGCAGGTGGAACTATGAACCCCAGAGACAAAAGAAAGACATTCAAATAGCCTTTTGATTTATTTATTTAAAGTTTTACCAGGAAGAACATACTGAGTAGAAGCTCATTTCCAGATGCATCCTGGGAGAAGGGGGACAAGGATGAGAGTACAGGATCATAGTGAATACAGTATTTTCAGAGGCTTGAGAATACACACAATACAGATGCACAACAGCACAATAAATACAGTATGAGTAAACAAAATAAGCAAAAATACAATTACAAAATACAAGAAGTTTACAATAATGCAGATAAAGATTTTACACAACTTAAGAATAGAGCAACAGAGTGCCAGCAAATTACAAGAACCTAGTACACAGTACTAGTTACATGGTGCAATAAATAGGATACAGAAACAGCTTTGGTGGTGGATTAATATGTGCTTAAATGCCTAGAGCCTGAATGCATCAGCGGAAGACAGCAGTGTAGGGACAGCATGGCCGTTTGATGGCAAAGGATTAGGAACAGGTGCAAGGGGAGCAGAAATGTTTTTTTATGAGGTAATTGAAAACCTGGGGGGGGCAAATTGAATATGCCTTGGGAAGGAGTTCTACAGAGCTGGAAACCTGTATGAAAAGGCAGCCTGACTGGCTGAGGAGGTATGATGAGAGACAGTTAAAGTGAGGGGTCAGAATTTCTGAACGAATAAGAAGGGGGAGAGGTAAGGGTGGAGAGAGAGGAAAAGAGAAAGGAAGGTAAGGACTGTGATCAGAATTTGGCCAAGAGGCTGATGCAATGAGTGCGCCATCTGTTCTCAAGGGAGGGGAGAGACAGAGATTGGTAAAAGGTACAGTGGTGAATGCGAGGGGGACAGTCGAGGGCGAAGCGGCAGAAGGAGTGGAAGACTGTGTCCAATCTGGTTAAGGAGGAGGATGGAGCGGCACTGTATATGACATCCCCATAATTGAAGATGGGGAGAATCATTTTCTGTACAAGAGCCCAGTGAGCTGGTAGCGGAATGCAACCCTGGTTGTGATACAGGCCACCCAGTTTAGGGCGCAGTTTCTTGTGCATGGCCTCAATGTGTACAGAAAAGTTGAGGAATGGTCAAGCCAAACACCGAGGTATCTAAAGGAGGAACAGTCCTCAAATATTGCCCAATCCAGGATGTGGTAAGAAGGGAGAGAGGGGAGCTGAGAGAGTCTCTGCCTAGTGCCCAAGGTCATGGAGATAGTTTTCTTGGCATTCAGGAGAAGTTGGTTAGAGCAGAACCACAGCTGAACATTATTGAAGTCACACTGAAGTCTGGCCACCACTTCAGTGAGAGGGGCTAGAGGCATACAAGACGGTGTAATCTGCATACATATGGATAGAGATGTGTGTGGGCAGGCAGTGCGTAGGTCATTTAGGAAGAGAGAAAATAACAGGGGGCCAAGGACAGATCCTTGGGGCACACCAGTGGTTATGGGGAGAGGGAGTTGCCAATTTGAACAGACTGTGACCTACCTACTAGGTAGGAATGGAACTAAATGGTAGACTCAGTGGAGAGCCTTGCAGAGAAGAGATAAGAAAGGAGGAGGGGGTAGAACACAGTATTGAAGGCCTTTGCTAGGTCAATGAAAATGGCAGCGGTGATGTGTCCCTGGTCAATGCCTGATTGGATGGAGTCAGTGACCCTCAGCAGTGAGGTGATGGTTGAGTGGGATCTCCTAAAATTAGACTGTAAAGGGGTGAAAAAGGAAGTTGTGTCGAGGAAGGAGGAAAGCTGAGATAGGACTAGATGCTCCTACAGTTTAGCGAGGATGGGAAGAAGTGAGATTGGGCGGTAGTTTCTGATGGAGGAGGGGGGGGACAACAGTGGCCTGTTTCCACTTGCCAGGAACAATTTTGAGGGAGAAGGAGAGATTTAGCAGAGAGGCAAGAGGGGGTGGGATGGCAGGGGTGGATAAGTATAACATTTTGGTATCCAGCCCTGAGGGGCACTTTCCCTTTGAGGGATTTAGCACAATAAGAGCATTGTAGACATCCTCTGGGGTAATGGGGCTGAAATTGAAAGAATGTGTTTGGCGGGTAGAAAGAGAGGAAGGGGGGAGGACAGGATCAGCTGAGACCAAGGGGAGCGATAACATCATGGATGACGCGCAGGTGGTAAAGAAGGAATTGAACTCAATTGCTACAGATAGAGGGTCAGACAATGTGCCGTTGCCAGTTTTGATCATGGGAGTGGGGGATTGAGATTGGGGATGGAATAAGGAATTTACCACCTTCCAGAACTTGGAGTGGTGATTTATATTTGTAAGGAAGGTGTCCTGAAAGTATTCTGACTTAGCAATTCTGATTGCCCTGGTGCAGGCATTTCGGAGTGTTCTATATTTCTGGAAGTCTGTAGGAAGGCTGGAGGATTTGTGAGTCTCCCATGCTTGGTCATGGGCTCAGAGACAGGCTAAGTGATCAGTGGAACCCCAGGGATGATGGGTCCCATGCACACAGATTCTTCTCAGAGGTGCATTGGTGTCCCACATGGAGAGAAGATTAGGCTTGAAGTAGTCAAGAGCATCGTCGATGGAGAGAGCATGGCCAATAAAGCACCAATCTACACTAGCCAGATCATGTAGAAGGGAAGCAATATTTAGGGACTTGTAGGACTGAAGCAGCAGTGTTTTGGGGGAGGGATTTGGGGCGGTGGATTTTTCTTACAGCATAGATCAGGTGGTGGTTGCTTAATGAGTCCAGGAGTAGATCAGCCATAATTATATGATGTGTGTGGGAGGAGAGGACCCAGTCTATCAGAGAGTGGTTGAGGGATTTTGTATTTAAACGGGAGGGTTCATTGAGGAGTTGAGTGAGGTTTAATGCAGCAATGACCTGCCGAATTTTAGAATGAGAAGGGCAAGCCAATTTTTATTGAAGTCACCCAACACATGGAGTTCGCCACTAGCCGCATGAGTTTGTAAGGTGGCTAGGAGGTCAGTGATTGATGATGTATGTGCACTGGGGCAGCAGTAGGAGCCTACGATGAAAATAGGTATGGGAGCAAGGAAAGGTGAGTTTCACCAACAGAGAATCATATGTCCGAAGGATGGATGTTGCAAGTATTGGGGTGAGTGTAAGGGAGGAGGCTGCATACATGGCAACTCCTCCACCCTTTCCATTGCCAAGCTGGTCCTGGAGGATGAGGGAGTAGCCAGGGATAGAGACACAGTCATCTTGGATGTGAGGTTTTAGCCACGTTTCTGTGATGATAAGGACATCAGGTCTGAGGGAAAGTGCTAATGGTTGGAGCAACGAGATTTTGTTGAGGAGGCTCCTGATGTTTAGGTGAGCTAGCTTGAGGGAAGTTGTAAAGGTGTGGCAGGGTCAGGGTCAGGATTGGGTTCGAGATCTCCAGCTAACAAAAGCAGAATTGTGAACATAAACTTTCAGGGGGTGCTATGCAAATTCAATTGGAATGGCAATGGGGAGTGGTGAAGTGGGGAGACTAGGGTGAACCAGTGATGGAGTCTAGAGGGGCAGTCTGGCATGGAAATGGGGGGGGAGAATCAAGGGGCTTATTGTCCTGGGGTTGTGCAACCAGAAGTTGGCCAGTGATGTGGGTGAGGTGCTAAAGGGAGGTGGGAGAGTGAGGTAGAGGGAACAGGTTTAATAACAGGAGAGATAGGGGTGGAAGAGGGTGGAAGGGACAGCAAGGGAAATAGCAGAGGGAGGATAAAGAGACTATGAGTGAGCATAATGGTAGGGAGAAACAGGATGGGTAGGTAGAAATGAATAAGGTAGAGGGTGAGAGTAAGGCAGAAGGTGAGACGGTGAAATGATGTGGAAATGGGGAGAGCAGAAATGATGAGTATTGAGGGTGAAGTACTGCTAAAAAGGAAAAAGCTTTAGTGTCAAGCACTAGTTATGCAGAAAGCTGTGAAGTTATTCCCAGTCATGCAGAAAGCAGTGAAGCTATTCCCAGTAATGGTGGGAGGACAGGTAGAGTACAAAGACAGAAACAGGCTTCTAGAGACTGTGGCCAGGAAAGAATCAGGTGTGGTGGGTATAGCAACAAGTTGCACAAGTATTAAATATCCAAAAACGAGAATGTAGGAATTAGTTTAAGTTTGGGGTCTATGGTACATTCACAGCAGGCTAGGTGTGCCTTCGGGGAGAAGGGTGTGGCTTGAAATGCAGGAGGTGGGATTTCTAAGCTTGTTGGAGTGTAGGCACGTCTCTACACTTCTGGATCCAGTTAGAAAAGACCAGAGGTGGGGTTTTAGCGGGTTTTTGATATGTTGACAAGTGTGGTTTCTTAATACCTGAAGAAATACACTGTATGAAATAAATGTAGAATGAATGTTTATGTTACCGTGTATGTTATCCAAGTTAAAATTTCCAATGTAATGAACTGTCTGTATGATTTTCATATAAAAAGCAATAGAAATACTATACAAAAAAAATAATATGTATGTGTGGCCAGCCCAGTGGCATGGCAGGCTGAAGCACTTCTGCCTCACCACCTGCTGAGCTGGCAACCCAGGTTCAGAAATGGACCTGGGTCACTTGGGGGCTGGCTGAAGGAGAGATGATTGAGAGTCCAGATGATAGTTCTCCTCCATCGGGGCTTTTCCAGATTTGACTGCCATCTAGAGGAATCTAGGTGGCAGCAGTGTGGGACAGCAAAGGAGGTGGATCTCACACCTGGATGCCAGGGGCATCATCACAGATGAGGAGTACGCATGTGTGTCATTGCACACATGTGGCTCCTGATTGGAGAAAATAGAGGACCCCCCATTTGAAGGCAGCACAGTGATGGCCCGGTCTCATGCAGGTTCCACACCATTAAATGGGTACTTCCGGCCTGGTGCTGGGACAGGATGACCCCGGAGTAGGTAAGTCCCAGGAATGCTAGATGATGGGGCCAGGGGACGGGCCCAGATGGGGGCAGGTCAGAGTGACCAAGGTGAGAAACACAGAGTGGGAGAAAAAGCATGCATGAGCGTTCATAAGGAGGTCTTGTGCCTGGGTTGGAGAAAATAATTGAATTCTGACTGCACCATTATATGTTAATACTGTATTCCCCCAGAGCCACTCACTGTAGGATAAGAAAGGTTTAATATGTGTTTTTCTGCATGAGAACAGTGAAGTGATATAGAGCTGTTCTGATATGTGATGAATGCAAGTGAAGCACTGTTATCCTCCAACTAGTAGGGACGGGGGATACATCAACATAATATGCACAGGAAATGCTTATATTTTATAACAGCATTTTTTTTTTCTCAAAAATGGACTAGCATTCCCATCAGGCATGTGTTCATTGCCATGGCACTGAGTGGGATGCAATTGTATTAAAATAAGAGTGCCTCAGAAGCAAACAAAAGTAGAGATGTGATTGGTCAAGGGCATCACGTGATGCCCCGTCAATCTACAGAATAACAGGCAGAACATCTCTACTCAGCTTAGACAAGTATCATGTTCCTGGATTGGTCAGAAAGCAGACGGGAGTTCATTTAAAGGACTCACCAAAGAAAAAGTGCATTCAGCAGCACAGTGAATATTCTATACCATGCTAGGATGCTGATAAATGGGCAATATTCATGGATTACCCTAATTAGGATTAGAATACAAAACCTTCCAATTCAGAAAAAAAAGATATTAACCACTGAGTCATGAAACCGAACATGAAGCCTTTGTCAGCACTGCATGTTGAATGATTATAACATTACATAGACCTCTAATGTCTGCATTGTTGGTACTACTGTACCAAGTTTTCCTGAAAGGACTAAAGCACAGAAGGCCAAATATCTTGAACTGAATTTTCATTTCAATTGCTGTCTTGTACAGTGTCTAAAAAAGGATTCTCACCTGCCGAACAGCTCCAACCATTTCAGCTCGACTAGAGAGCCGGGTTGTCAAACGATGGAGCACAGCAATAGTCTCCAATAACTTCTGATAAGCCTCTTTTTGGTCAGGATGCTGCCACAAGGAAGATGAAGACTAGAATTAAAGACATCCACAGTTACTTAATATGTAAAATGGACACATGATTTAGTTAGTATGATTTATTTGTAAAATAGTTATCATGCCCTTACTACCTGTTCTAATTCAAAGGATCAATGTTGTCACTTCAATTAAATGTAAAATAGCATTATTTTACATAATAGAACACTTCACAGTCTCATCTTTGACTATTAAAGCAATTTAATTTAAAAAGTACATTGATATGACAAGATACTTACTTGGAAACCGCTAAGGGTAAAAAATAAACACCATGAACCTTGTAGTATGCACCAGTCAGTGGTTCCAATCTGCTACTATGAGTTGCTGATAGTGCACAGCACAGAAATTCTAATAAAACATGTCCTTAAATGTTGTGGCATAGACTGGCATCCCAGTCTGCCAAAAAAGGAATCTGAGCAAACTGAATCTGCACAGAATGAGCACTGAGGATAATGCTGGATGAACCATCATGCACTACAAAAAAAGAGTGCTGAACTTACGATCACTGGTAGACGGACATGAATGGATGGGTGTAAAGTTTCTAAGTCACTGCAACTCTCAGATAATAAGTTACATAGTTTAATTTTCAGAAACATGCAGGAAAGGTACATACTCAAGCAGAAGAAAAGTTGAGTTACAATCAGAGGAAAAACTATTGACACATATAAATAGTGTTGTACCATGGTCTGTTCAAAAATTTGGCTAAATTAGAATAATGTTGTTATGCTCAGTTCATTGTACTAATGAAATGGGTGTCATAGTTGAGCCAGGTGTGTGAGCCCTGGTATATATGCAGGTTATTAATAATCATCTTATCCTGGTTCTTAATAATAACTTGTCAAAATAATAAGTATATTTTTCTTATTCAGAATCACATACAGACACCTGTTTAAATGGTATAATTCTTGGGTTAATTGATTCTGCCATGTAATATTTCATACAAAAAATTATTGTGTGTGCTCTAGTTATGGACATTGGGTTTTAAAGCATGGATTTGTTCCCTTTAAAATTGGAAAAAGTATTTTATAACATTGTCAGTAGTTGATTTAACTCATCTAATCTGATTGAACTACCTTTTTAGGATTGTGAATTGTCATTTGTTATTTGTATTAAGTATTGTATGTATGTATGTAGGTAATACAGTACCTGCATGCTTTTAGTTATATGTATTTAATTTGGTTATGTAATATTTCTACATTGTTATTATGAGTTCCTAATGTGGTTATTGTGGTATGGAATATGTCTGTACATGTATTACTTGTAGAGGTTGATATTTATTGTAATTTATTTATTTGTTTTGTTGTATACGTTTCGATTATTCACAGTATATAGTTTATTATTGTTTGTATTTTACAATATGACTTGGAATGTTCTGTAAACAAGATTTGTATCTCGAGGACCTTATCCTGTAACTTTAACTTTTAGAATGAATAAACATGTGTTTTGTACTGTATAACTTCAGATCTAGATTGGCTCCCATAAATACCACTACTACTATAACCAAGCCCTTCCTTGGTGGGAGTATCAACTGAATCTGAACCTTAAGAAGACAAAAAGACTTGGCTTGGCTCAGCCTCTAAGGTCCCCCTACCTAGCCATTAAAAGTACCATTTTCTTACTTTAACCCCTTCTGTGCTATCACTCATTCCATAATTGAGGAGGATGGCAATGCAGCAGGTGGCTTGTACTGCGGCAGCAGAAAAATCAATAATATGTCTGTTAAGGGAGCATGAAATATTGGCATTGGCGATTGGGTGCCTATAATAATGGCGACCCAATCCCCGGCACTTGTCTGCAGGGCTACGGTAGGGTAGGGCGGATAGATGGGGGGGGGCTCAGCGAATATAGCAATGAGATGTTGTATACATATGCACGTGGGGGGCAAGCACGACAGCAAGGGCCAGGAGGGTATGTGGGGGTGGTGCTGCAGTGGGTTGCTGAGCTGACCCCGTGGCAGGTTGGGTGGGTTGGTGGCTTTGGTGGGCAGTGTACTGGCTTTGGGTCCAGGCACTGGTGCATTTTTGTTGCGCCCAGCCTGAACCTTTTTTTTTTTAAATGTTTTTCACCCCCCCAACCATGCATCCCCCTGGAGTTGAGAATCCTTAAGTAGGGAAGTACAGGGGCCACAGCCCCCCACATAAAACATAAAAAAACGAAGTCCCCAGTGCTGTTTTGCTGTGTGCCAGGGTTTGAGAGTGCTGAAATAAATTTTCGGCACTCTGACTTTGCAATAACAGCGATTGCCTTTAGGCTTTTGCTGTTATCACATAAACCTGTCTGTTAATAAGATTCACTTATGAAGGAAATGACAGCAATCAGAGAGGGACTGGCAGTGAAATGATTAAAATATATAGTGGCAGTCATTCCGCTTATTAACACTCCCATGTCTATCTTCTTTGACCAAAGAATGATAATTTGTTATGCAATGGAAGACCCATCAGTTTGAAGGATGTAAAGAATGTAGTCAGCATTAATAAAAAACAGGGATAAGGGATAGGGGAGGGGTAAATAGTAAATGTCCATTCCTTGATTTTGGTTTGTGTTGCAGACTATAATAGGTTCTTTGGGGGGGGGGGAGGTTAAAAGAGGAAATGGATTGTGTTAGCTCTTTCTTAAATACTTTCTCAGTTCCAGAGATCACCAAGAAGATAAGGGTGAAGCTGGGGAACCCAATTTTTGTGTTAGAAGTTAAGACTGTGATTAAAGCTTTGCATAATGACACTACACCTGGGTTAGATGATCTGACTGTAGAATTTAATAAATTTTGTATAGATATTTTGCCTCACAGCCTGACAGCAGCATACAACTTTATCTTGTCTGAAGATTACATGCCTCAGTCCATGTATGAAACATTATCAATGTTACTGCATAAAAAGTGATACCTTAGATATAGATAATTGGCACTCTGTAATTGTCCTGAATTGTGATTACAGCATCTTGTAAAAAATTATTTGTTCTTGTTTGGGGGCAGTAGCTAAGCATCTCACAAAAAACCCAGGCTCAAACATGTGCTGTGGGGGCAGATATGTTCAGGATGATTAAATCTTGCTCCAGAGGTCATGGAATGTGGTCTAAGGGGTCAGTTGGAAAGTATCTTTTTTCTTTAGAGCAGAAAAAGGTTTTTGATAAAAGTTTGTCTTCATTAGCAGTGTCAGTGGCTCAGCAGGTTCTACACTTGACTTTGAGGCCAGAATATAGCAATGTTGTAGATTCTAGCCCCACACCAGGAACTTGGGGTAAATGTAGTGCAGCATGAGGGAGTGCTGTACTCCTAAAGAGCCATCATTCATGTGAGTTATTAAGTTGAGTTTCCATCTGTTTG
This sequence comes from Neoceratodus forsteri, assembly GCA_016271365.2. NCBI lineage: Eukaryota > Metazoa > Chordata > Ceratodontiformes > Ceratodontidae > Neoceratodus > Neoceratodus forsteri. The sequence goes on from CM028133.1 coordinate 787,482,829, forward strand.
TCCTTCCTGGTGGTTGTTCAGGTAGAAGTTAATGACCCCACGGCACTTCCTGAAAATGGTCTAGCTCCTCTTTCCTGGTCAACAAAACCAAAAATAAAATGATCTGTTTAAATTGCTGCAAGTTGATGCTATTCCTTCTAGGTTTTTTTCTTGGTTTCTGGTGTTATATGAGGATATGAAATGTCTATCATATATTATTGGTTGGGTGCATGACCGATTTCCATGTATGGGGGGCGGTGCATCAGTGCAGTTTGCTTAGTCTTTTACTTTATGTATTTAGTTTGGATCCTTTGCTGCATAAGTACTTCTTAATTTGAATATTCATTGTTGGCATGGGAAAGGCAAAATGACCTCCCCTTGAAGGTAGTGTCATATGCCAATGACATTTTCTATTTGTTAAAGATGACATCTCTGCACTATAGGTGGTCTTGGAACTGGAAAAGTACTATTGATCATCTGGATCTAAAACCAGTTATAGTATACACAGGGGGTTCTTTTTGTCTGCAGGAGACTATGCAAGCAGTTCTCTGATGGCTGGAATTAACATAGGGCCCGATCAAATTAAAATTTGAGGTATCACATTCAGTGTAGGTGACCCATGGGTAATGGATTGGGAGGAGAAGCTGACTGTACCAGAAAGGTTAACCATGAAAAATGTATCCCCTCTCCAAAGAGAGGAAGATCCAGCTGATAACAAAAAAAAAATCTGCTTCCCATTTTGGTTTATGTATTAAGTTTTCCATTGTCTTATCTATGTGCTGCCATTTTTTTTGCCTTGGTATATAGATGAAAATGGGATAGTCATCCTAATTCACCATCTTGGTAACAGACAGTTAATCAATCAATCAGTCAATCAATCAATCAATTAGTCAATGAATCGAAAGTATGTAAGATTTGCTGTAAAAAGAAATTGCAATAGAAGTGGTGTTTCAGGGGCTACAATTTATAAAGCTATTTAATATTTATTATAAATGTGCATGTAGTGTTTTTAATTATTCAGGTAGGAAGTGGGAAGATACTGATTTTATATGGGCATGTACATTAAGAAACCATAACAGATCCTTTTTAACCCTTTAACTTCAAAACAGGCCACACATTCTCAGAGGAAATATTGACTTTTCCTATTGTACTTCTCCAGTAAGAAAAGGGTTAAATAACAAATGTGCAGACTAAACTGTTAAGCTCATTAATCCTTTTTAGAAAGCAAAATTAATCTGTAATTGGATTACCACTAATGTTGTTATGTGAGCATATGGACTGACATCAAAGTACTCAGATCTAGCTCTGAGGACTTACCATGACCCCATTGACAGTATCAACTGCGAGATTTTTGTCCTACTGAAAATGAATTTGTTACTGCATAGAGACCAGAAATGGGCATAAAAACTGAACCATACAACACTGGATGTGAAAGACAGGGAAAAGAACTTGGGGTTATCACAGACTCATCTTTAAAACTGTCTGAATAGTGCTTGGCAACGGCCAGCAAAGTCAACAGAATGTTAGGTTGCATTAAAAGAGGAATAAATTGTACAGCAAAGGAGGTGCTATTGCCACTATACAAGCCACTGGTTTGACCCCACTTAGAGTACTGAGACCAGTTCAACATATCACATTACAAAAAGGATATAAAGGGGGTGGCAATGCATGACAAAGGGCTACAAAGATGGTTAGGGGGCTGGAAAACATGATGCATAGGGAAAGGTTGGTGCACTTGAGTTGTTCTTAAAGAGATTGAGGGGGGATATGACAGAGGTATTCAAAATCATGACTGTTTATTCAAAAACAGAGCAGGACAGCCTGTTCAGTAGAATCTAGGATAGCAGAAATGTAGGTGACAAGTGCAATCTATGGGATGAGATAGTCAGGGACTACATAAGGAAACATTTATCACCAAGAGAGTAATAGCATTGTGAAGCAGATTACCATAGGGGGTGGTACATGCAGCTAGTGATCAGTGTTCCAAAACTAGGAGTGAGATACCAAGTAACATAGTAATTTAAAATAAAAAAAACACAAGGTGCTGCATCAGTGTGTGGTCTCAGATCAACAAAATGGTAATATTAAATGCACACCGAAAATCGAAAATAAAGTATGAATTGACATTGAGACCAAAAGTCTTCTTCAGGAATTATGTAATTCTGGACGCTGAAACAAAAAGCCAGTGAAGTGACTAGCCAAGAAAAGTCAGACAGGTCTTGTGGATGTGAATGAAATTCCAACTGTAAAACTATGTTTACAGGCAAGTCATCTTTTCTTTTAACTGCCTGGACTCAGTTCACTATCTGCCCTTGTCTTTATGGAAGAGGGAGCTAGAATCACATCTCCAACCACTGTGAGACTGAAGAAGTGTAGTCCCAAATACAGCATCCCTATGACCGAGGGATCATTGTTGTAGTGGGAGAAGAAAATGTGCATGCGTTACTAGGCGTCAACTCAGTAGATCTTAACAATTTAAATACACTTGGCAGCAGCAACAGAGGCAGCACTATACCTAGTAGAGTCTCCTGGAGGCAATGCAAGGTTTATTTTTAAGGCACCTTTTTCCACAGGTTCAGGGCATCATATAAGGGAACAAAAACAGATACGATATATGCAAATTGGAAATTAGCAGTAAATGAAATATGTAATAAATTAACTGACCAAAACAGTAGGCATCATTAAATAAATATGTTTTTAAGACACGCTTAAAGGTCTCCACTGTGCGTGCAGAATGGACGTTGGGAGGCAATGATTTCCGCAGAGCAGTGTGGCCACCCCAAATGCTCTGCCACAAAAAAAAACTAAGATAAGACTGCATTGGTGGAGTGAAGAGGGTGGACAGGGGTTTAAGGAGACAGCAGATCTTGTAGGTGATCAGCACCAAATCTATATAGGGCATGTAAGTCAACAAGCATATCTTGAAGGTGATGCATTGTTGAACTGGAAGCCAGTGCAGAGTGTACAACACTAGCAAGACATGTTTCCTTCTGGATCAGCTGCAGTTCATCAAACCTCCAGATAACCCTAAGTACACAAAATTGCATTAGTCCAGTCTCAAAGTGACAAAGGAGTTGACTATCTCCCCAGGTCCTCGGGTGCATGGTACAGTTTCACAGAGGCAATATTATGCAGATATAAAAAGCCACTGCAGACTACCGCACCCATTTGTTCTTCTAGTCATAACATGCATTTCAGAATGACCCCCAGATACTTTATCCACAGCTCAAAGTGTATCCTCATTTAAACTTGATAATATGGCATCTACACGTTTCATTGCTGACCCACTAGGACCTGGCTCAACACTCATTACCTCTGTCTTGCCAGTGCTGAGGCTCAGCCAGTGGGAGGAGATCCAGTCATTGATCTCATGAAGACATCACACCTACACAGTGGCCATAAGCCTCCTGTCAGATGCACAATGCAGGTATTGCTTTTTGTTATCTGCGTAGCAGTGAAACTCAACACTACACCATCTTATGATCTCACCCGGCAGTATGTACATGGCGAATAACATGGATGTGATAATCGAGCCTTAAGGCACACTGTAGTTGAGTACTGCAGTTTCTGAGATGGAATTACCCAGTCTTACCTGTAGTGTTCTCCCAATGAGGTAGGACTCAATCAGCATAGAGCTGTTCCAGTGAGCCCCACCGAGTGCCTCAGTAATCCAAAGGTACTCCATGATCCACCATGTCAAACAGTGATAAGAGATCTAGAAGGACTGAGATGGACTGCCACCTTCAGTCCCATGCAGTGAGAAAGTCATGGAACACTCTGGCAGCCTTTTAGAGGCTCCTTTCCATCCAGCTTGTATCAAAGGACAAGGTAGACTACAGTCCACATGGTGAGTATTTTCTTAGCTGTTGGTCTCCCTGAGCACATTATGTGTACATAACCAAAAACTGGCGACAATTTATTTAGCAGCCAGTCGATCACAAGCAGATTCAGAGTACCTAGCACTCAATGGGCATGTCACCATAAAACTCAGACATACGCTGTCTGTAAAACAACAAAGCCCTAAGGGCATCAATGGCAAGTAAGGCATGCTCATTATCCAGTTTAATGATGACTTTGAACAGCAACAGTGTCAAATCACACTGAGGAAGGGGTTTATACATGGTACAAAAGATTGTTCACACTATTAAAGACTCCACCCTCTCTATGGCAAGGACAGATATGGCCACTCTCCATTTATGAGAACCTGCCAGCTCACAAGAAACACTCAAAAGTGTGCTGTGTTTTACAGTGCAGTGGGGCCGAAATAACCAATCAGCCAAGGTTTGCACACCTGCTACTAGGTCTCACATGGTATGTCCCACCCCTCCCCTAGCTTGAACCCTTTTGGTATCTTCCAGTTCCAAGCTGTCCCAACTCCAGGCTTTCTAATTTTAGCTGGAGTTCTCTACTGATTTTCCTGAAGATCTGACCCTGCCTTGCCTGCGTATAGACCTCATTCTCATTTCCTGTGCTGTTGTAAACCCTACCCTCTTCACAAACTTTTTAACCCCCTCCCCCATCCTCTCCATCTTCACTACTTCTTGCCATCTCCCCTAGGTCCCCTCAGTACTGGAAGTTAAGTCCTATAGGCAATTTTTATCTCTTGACTTGGGCTCTCTCTCCCAAACTACCCTGGGTCATTTCCTTCTCCCCACTATACCATGACTCGGCTGCTACATACAGGCATTCTCCTCTCTGTCCTGACAGTGCTACTTACTCTGTCTGATTCTGTGCCCTCTGACCAATGTTCTGGTGACAAAATACCATCTTTAATGGACTTCTTCCTCTCTAACACTCTTGTTGACCCCCCCCATCTGCCCCTATAGTTCACTGCTTCTAATTCTTAAAAAATGGTTTTCCATTGCATTCCACCCATGCATACGTTACAGGCGTCATGTCTTTACATGGTCCTATGTTATGCACTTGGTTCTCTCCTTTTTTGCACTCTCTCTCTCCTACTTTTAGGTGAAGATATTGAGCCCATCCCTGGGCCCCCATCAGCCCACAAAGGGATCTTCACCTTTTTCAATTGAATGCTATAAATCCTCTACCCAAACTGGATGCCTTTAAAGTCTGGGTCACCCAGCATACCCCTGATGTCTTGTCTGTCACCGAATCCTGGCTGTCTGCCAGGATTCCAGACTCATCCCTCTTCATCCCCAACTGTAACCTCTTCTGCCAGGACCATGGCAATCGCGGTGATGGTGCAGCCATCTATGTAAAACAATATTTACCCTGCACCATCACACTAAAGGAATCCATTCATGCCTCACATAAACTCCTTGTTGTACTCCTTTCCCTACCCTCCACCATTCTTGTCTTTATCAGTGTACTTCACCCCTCCCAAAGTGGCTCAAGACTCCCTCATTGCTTGTATCTCCTCCATCTACACCCACTCGAACAAAGGTGAGCTTATTCTACTCAGATATTTTAATCAGTACTGGCTCTGCCCATTTGCTAAACCACCCTTCTCAAGATCTAGTCACTAAACCTCATGCAGTAATCTTGGAGCCTAAATCCAAAATTCACAAATCATTCCCTCCTTGATTGGATACACTCCTCACACCCCCACAGGATTACCACTGCTGGTGTCCTCCCGGATGCCCTCAGTGATCACTGACATCACCTACTCTGTCAGAAAAGTTGCTGTCCCCCTTTCAACCCCCCAATATATCTGGTACCGCCCTCTATGTGCCCTTGATACTGCTACTCTACTCCAAGACCTATCCCATGTCGACTGGTTCCCAATGCTCTTTGCCCCTGAAGTTGACTTGGCACTTTGCATTTTCACAGACACTCTAACACAGATCTGGAATACCCATTCCCCCCCAGTGAGGGCCAGGGTTAAATGTCTCTAGCACCCGTGGATCATACCAGACCTCTTATCCCTCTGCAAAGTCCAGGACAAATATTGGGCACAATTTAGATCTTCCATGTCCCCTGCACACCTACTGCTGTACAAAGCCCATTGAAATGCTAGTACCAAGGCTATTCATCAAGATAAAGCTGCTTATTGTAAGTCCCAACTCCAGGCTAATGCTGGCTCCCCTACAAGTTTCTGGAACATTATCCATTCCCTGCTGGACCCCTCCCCGGATTCTCTTGACCCTCTAGTCCTTAAACATGGTGACTTAGCTATCTCTGACCCTACCATCATAGCCAAGACCTTCAACAAATTTTTCACCATCTGTGTTCTGCCTGACAATCCTACCGCCTCCCCTATGGGTCTCCCTCTCCCTCCTCCTGGTACTGGCTATCATCTCCCTCCCATCTTGCCCACAGAGGTTTACAACATGCTAATGTCCCTAAACCCAGTAAAATCTAGCCCAGATGGTCTTCACTCGAAGCTCCTCTGCATCTCTGCCCCAGCCATTGCCTACCCCCTAGCCCATCTGCTAAATCTCTTCCTCTCAACTGGTACCATCTCCCAGGCCTGGAAATTGGCTAAAGTGATTCCACTCCATTAAGAGGGGGATCTGACTTCCTACACTAACTACAGGCTCATTTCTCTCCTGAACTCTTGCCAAATTGCAAGAGTCTCTGGTTTACTCCAGGCTCTTGGACCACCTCACAGCATCTGACACTCTCTCCCCATTCTAGTCAGGTTTCAGAAAACAGCATTCCACTATCCCTTCCCTGCTCTGGGCCTCTGACTCAATACAATCTGTGATGGACCAAGGCCAGATTACTGCTGCCATTTTTACAGACCTGGTGAAGGCATTTGATTCTGTTTCCCACTGCCTACTACTGCACAAACTCCAATCTCTCAGGATGTCTCAAACAGCAATCAACTGGTTCAGCTCCTACCTGCACAATAGATGACAATCAATCCTAGTTGGCAATGCCCTATCCTCCCCCTCCCTATCCTTGCAGGCATACCCCAAGATTCTATACTCATTACCATCCTTTTTTCAGTCTTTATTAATGACCTCCCCTCTGTCTGCTCTGTGTCTCACATATACATATACATATATATGTGCATGGATGAAACCGTGATCTACTCCTCTGACTCCACACCCAGGGATGTTGTTATCTCCCCCCCCCCCTCAGCAAGACTTTGGAAAAATACAACACTGGTTCCAGGCAAATCAGTTAAAATTATACTCCAAGAAAACTGTTTCTATGTTCTTTGGTTCCAGACAAAAGCCTGTCTACACTTAAACCCACCCCCGTGTTCCTCACTCTGGATGGCTCCCCCTAGAGGTAGTCCACACGTTCAAAAATTTAAGTGTTTGGCTGGAAAGTAACCTAGACTTCTCCTCTCATATCGATGCTGTCTGCATGAAACTCTCCCAAAACTTGGCATCCTCTACTAGCACAAAGATTTCCTCCCTATATCTGCTTGCTGTGACCTTGTTACTAAAGCAATCTTACTCATCTTTGATTATGCGGACATTGTTTATGTCTCTGCCCTGCAACTTCCCTCTCTAAACTTGACATGCTCCTAAATTCTTCCTGTTGCTTTGCAACCTCCTTCCCTCATTCACCACTGTCTCCTCTACTCCTCTCTTTCCGTTGTGCCTCTTTCCACAGGTGCCTGGTCCACAGCGCCTCCCCTAATTGCCAAATACTCATTTGGGACCCTCCCTCCTATCTTTCCACCCACTTATCACCTGCTCACCTTTCTACCTACTCCCTTCACTCCAGGGATATTTGTTCTTTCTCCCTCCCCCACCCCCACTCGGGGGCCAGGACATCTGCTTTTTCCTATCACCTCCCTTCCCTTTGGAATTAGCTTCCCAGGGAAGCTCATCAATCCCACATGCTCACTTCCCTAAAGTCCTTGTATGATTTCTCCCTTGCTCTGACTGCTCTTGCCTCTCCTCTACCCTGCCTCTTTCCTCCTAGCTTACTGCAACCACTTGCCTATGCCCCCCATTGACTACTTTCCCCTATTTTGTCCTCCAATAAGCACTTAACATCTGCTATGTATTTTTAGCCCTAGTCTCCAATTACCTATGATGGTACTCTATTTTTGCCACACTCATGTGTCAGTTTGACATTATTGTAATATTTTTGTTTCTCCAATTTTGCTTTACATTCAAATTATGTTTACCGTACTTGTATTTTGTCTTGAACTGTCTGTAGTTGTTTGCCTGCAATTTTTGTTATCTTCCTCCCTGATCATCCCCCCGTGTTACACCTGGAAATGAGCCTCGGCTCAGTGTGCCTTTCCCAGTTATCAAATTTAAAATAAATAAATAAATCACATTCTCTGATGAAACGGTGACTAAACTTCTCTAAAGGAAAATCAGAACAGCATCTCCATAACCAGTCATACTCTCACAATGAGGTTTTGTTCCAACTGGGACACCTCAGTATTATTAGCTTTTGACTTGACCTCATTAAGACTGGCCCATGACATACCCTCCTCTCAGCACCTATTCATGATCTCATGATGTGGCTCTTGTGACATCACAGCTCCATCTGACTGCAACAGAGAGGAATGCAATGCATACTGAATGACTGCCACTAATTTTAGTAATTTAACCTGGCTGCTGACTATACAGAGGAAGGACACAATCCCAGATTACTGCTTGTAACAGTGCTGCTCTGTACCCAAGCACTCACAGACAGAAACTCAGCAGTGGCAGCTGCAACACCTGACTAGCCAGCACCCACACTTCTACTCCCTGCTGGCAGCAGCACTCACTTAGGATGATCACTCAACCCACACAGTTATCAGGGCTGGGACAATCCAGAAGCAAGTACAGCCAATGCTACACACCGCTGCTTATCTTACCTTGACATATGGGTTTCACATGCTGATGTCTATAGCACAGCATGCACAAACTCCTCCTTACCACCATCATATATTGACTTGGCATCTTCTGTCTCAATTTCATTGGCTTATAATTGCAGCTGCCAGCATTTGTGTACCATGTATGACACAGAAGTGCTCATGATCAACTGGCCTTGTCCCCATCTGTCAGCAATCAACCAACAGAATTCATGACTCAGTCAACTCACCTCAGGCGCTGCTGTCCACAGTGGCTCAGTGAGGCTTATTAACCCCCCCCCATACCTATGCTGACTTTGCCTGGACCGTTGTTCCCTCTTGCCTCACAAGGGCCCACCAGAAACTCCACCCACAATCATTTCCTCATCACTTGGCCCACACACACCCCGAGCAGCCCTACACTACTGCAATTAAAGGAGAACTGTTGTGTTGTTCTCTAACTGCTCTGTAACTAGCACTCTGCGCTGTTATGCTTGCATCAGGCATAGGACTTCATTTATTGCTCTCCAAGAGTAATTTTTAAATCAACTGATTGAAAACTTGAAATATCTGGTGTAATGTATTTTGTCTATTGCCTACTTTGTAACATGAGAACTGCACTATTGTTGTACTGTATCTGCATGGTTGATACTCGACCCCGGGTCGACCCTGGAAAAGGGACTGTAATTGTCTCAGTGGACTAACCCGGTTACCAAAATTCAAATAAATAAATAAATAATAAACTGTATAACTCCGGTATCCCTCCACAGCTGATAGGTGTTTCCCAAATCAAGGGTTTCGGCTAATACAGATATTTGTAGCATTAACATCAAAGTGATTATGTATATTTTTTATATCATGAGTTACTTCCATTTGAAATAACCACCACCATCTCATGGTCAGTAAGTACTTCTGCCACTCACTCTGTCCTGCTGAATAAGGATGAAGAGAGCAATGGATGCATTCACTGGCCAGGACATAGTGGTGGCCATTTCAAACAAAAGTAATTCAGTGATATTAAAAATGTACATAACCTCTTAGAAGGTAATGCAAATATTTCTTTACTAATCAGGAGAATACTGCAATATTTGTGCAATTCTTTAAATGGAAGAAATTCGCCAGCTGCAGATAAATTAAGCCCCTGCAAAAACCAAGACAAAATTCCTATTTGAAAAATTGTCTTAGTGCACCAGAACAGCAGCCCGAAGAGTGGGACTGTTCTGATCAAACTGGAATGTCTGGTCAGCCCCCTCAACATATCCCAAGCCTGGAATTCAAACTGATCAGGAACCAGGCACTCTAGTGCAGGGACTGAAGATGCAGGTGGAGAATTGAGCCCTCAAGCCTAGACAGAGAGTCTAGTCTGCATGGATGCATCCATGTCCTCATATGGTGGATACTAAGCAGGACCTGATACTAAAATGGGTGCAGCTAGTCCAAGGCAACCAGAATGACACTCACTTGATCCTAGAGTCAATTGTGTGACAAAATACTAGACTACTGGGGCAGAGAATACTGTAGTCGACTCCTACCAGAAACTAAAGTAGGGTCTAACGAGGTGGGAAAATATGGCCACCAACATATTTTTTTGATGTATTAGAGGAACAACAGCCCTGAAGCCACTGCCACAACCTCTTTAACACCAACCTTCACTGAACATATACCATACTTGCTCTTAAGGGAGTGGTACTATTGCCTCTGCTAACAAAGGGATCCCCAAAAAGAATACAAGCCTGTTCCCTTGTGGCTCAGCTATCACCAACTATGGGTACAAGATTTTGTTGTACCATGGTATTAGATTTCTTGATCTTTATCAATAATTATTTTACTTTAGGCCCAAGGGAAAGGGGAAATTGTTTAACCAGGAAAGGCACAATAAGCCAGAACTTATTTCCAGCTGTGATCTGGGAGCACAAGGAAGTTAAGTGACTTGCTCAGAATCACAAAGTATGCAAGTTGGGGCTGATGGGATTCAATCCCAGGTGTCCAGGTTTGCAACTTGGTGCCTTTAACCACTACGCTATACTGCCTCCTCAAGGAACAACCAGGTCCATATATTTGAACAGAAGATCAAACACTTGTGTGGATGATTCTTTAAAAGGGAGCAATAAGGGGTCAGAACACCTGGTGCAGAGTAACACCTGTTGCAATTTACATGGAAGTATAATCCGCAATCCAACATCATCTGAAGTTGATTATTCACGGCATCCATACTGTGAGTCTGAAGGTCAGCCCTATCGGTGTGTAGCCAGGAATTTTAAACATGTACTCAAGAACTGATGAAACTGTTGCCATCCCCAGTGTCAACACAAACCAAAAGATGTGTTTCCTCACCACACAAACATTGCCCCACCCCATTTCCATCAACAATATGTAGTAAACCAATTACTCTAATAGAGTCACAATGATTTAGTCTGACATATACTACCAATCAGACAGAAGCTGGCTGGATTTTAGTTGCAATATTCAGAATACATCTGGATCACCCTCTTTACCACAGCAAGGTAGCCAGCTTCCCAGAGGTCCAAAGGAACAAACTGCTTGGGCTTCGATTCATGGCATAATGCCCCCACGCCACCTCCACTTACTGTGATCACTCATAAATTCACTTGAGTACTTGCTACCAGCTGTGTAATCCTTCAGGAACAAAAGTGGAAAAGGCAGCTTTATTATTTTACTCTGGCTCTGTTTGTTGGTTGCCCTGACCTGAGACTTGTGTTGCCCCTGTATTTTGATTTTACTGTACTAGGAAAAGTACACCAAGTATGTCTGCCGATGCCTAAGAGCCCTATGCTGTTGGCAATCTGATGTAAGAAGACCTACAGTGAACTCAAATCCATTAAAAATGTGGCAGATGCAGTGGTTTCAATAGGCCACATAACTCACCTGGTGGATGCCCAGGGTACCCATAGTCCAGCTTCCTGAATTCCTTATCTGGAAGTCTGGATTACTGGTTCTGAAAGTTTGCAGAACACTACTCAGATGAATGGTCCAAGACAGCTGGGAACACCTCAGTTGGGATTACATATGAATAATCTATTCAACAAAGCAAAGAACCAGAGGATGCTGATCTATCCCATACCTGCTGGGCTGGATCCTTAATAGAGACATTACTAGGGAAAACCTGGAGGAAGGAACCTTTCTTGGACAATATATAGAGGGTTGTACAGGTGTTCTCTCTGTGAAGCTGCTTTAGGGGAACCACAAGGGATTCTGACTTGTGAGGCATAATCACTGAGAACAATTGGAAATCATCTGGTGGAGGTGTCCATTTGGGACTGAAATTCTTTTGCTCCATCAGCAAAGACACTCATCTGGATCTTTTCAGACAGATCTACAGTGAACTAGAGTCACCAGACCTTCAATTTAAATGGTTTGGAGTAGGAAGGTTAACCAACTAGAATGGAAGAAGCTGAACCTCCACAATTGGAGCCCTCAAATGGCCAATAGGTACCAACCTTGGGTTCTATGTGATTTGAGTGAATAAATAAGAGCAAAGTAAAAAACAGTGAGGTAACTACCGCAAATACAAAAACAGGGAGTCACATCATAGCTCCGACTCAAAAAAGCGAACAAAACACGGCACAGCCGTAACACTCAGGAACCACACTATCAATAAGACATTACGACTACTTCCTATACTTCTGTGTGGGGCTCTGCTCCCCACACCCTCCTTTACACGGGGTCTATGCTCCTGCACCCCACATAATTTATATAATTAACTCCTGGGGTGGGTGGACATAGGGGAAAGAATATAACTCCAGTGGGGGGAGGCTACTGGAAGGGGGCATTAGCTGGATGGAACCAAGGCATAAGAGAAAACTTGGGAGGGGGAGCTACTCAGGGGTTGGGGGGGGAACCTGCAGGTGGAAGGGAATGGGGAAAATGGACTACAAAAAAATTACATCTTATAAAAAATAAAAATCATCCCTACAGCCAGACCCAAACCCGGGTCCATTGCATACACAGGCAGTTACTTATACCACTGCACCAGATGGCCAGCTGCAAACTGCTTGGCCAAACACAGCCCTATAACCTAATACAGCAGTGTAAGTCATTAACACACTCACTGTATGTCACCCTAGCTATTGTTTGGTACTCGCTCTTTTTGTAGGCACTCAGATTGAGTCACTGAATTTGACGCGCCCATATTACAGGATACCCAACCTTGAAGTCACTAAGGCCATTCTTCAGAAGGCTTCCTGATCCTTGGCAAGTCTATCCTCAAGGCTGAAGCAAAGGTGGCACACTTTGATTAGGAGGTCCTGCTCTGGTAGCTCTGGCAGATCTGTAGCCAATGGAAGCAGAGGCTCCAAGACTGAGGCCCACCCTAAAGGTGATGCCAAACATAGAGGAATAAGTGGTCAAGGAGGAGACATAGATTGTTGCTAGTGAGGAAGGAACAGTAAAATCCAATCCATGGGAGATTCTGCTGAGCATCAAGGATGCTTTTTGTGTCAACATCAAAAGCCAAGGATGAATATACAAATTAAGGGCACGTTATACAAAACAAACAAAAGAGTGGCTTATTTCACTCAGAAAGTGGTTAATTACTGGAATGGCCTACTGCAGGATGTGATTGGTGCACCAAGTGTAGAATGCTTCAAAACTGTGCTGGACGCGTTGATGGACAGTTGGGATAACAAATTTGTTACCACAGTATGGGGGGGGGTAGACTAGAAGCACCATTGATGCACCTCTACCCTTTCAACATCTAAGTATCAAAGTAACAAGAGGCTGAGAAATGGCTTGACCACTAATGTTTCATGTTTGTGAGAGATGGAACAGAATAAAAACCTCCACAGTGATCACAAGCATGATTCTGACTGGAATCAGCAAGCATGCTTCTAAGGGACTACAGTGGCAAGATCTGGATGAGGAACAATAATAGAAACATTGGCTTAAGTGTCCATACCAACTCATGCTAGTGGTAAACCTAGGGGGCAAGGGTGGGGATCTTGGTCACAGAGAAGAAATGTCTACGTGTTGCTCTGATAATAATAGGCATCCATGCCATTAACTAATAGGTAGGGTTTATTTGGGCAGAATGGATGGACCTCCAACCTTTTTCTGCCTTATCTTTGTTTATATGAAATCATTTGACAGGGTGTCTGACTGCTCCTTTTTTACCAGACGACATGTCCTAACCCAAACCCTGATGTGAATAATTGATGACTTTCACTCCTGAGTTATCGAAAAAAAGCCAACGTGAGAGAAAATGGGCCACTTCTCACTGTGTCAACAACCTAGAGACTGAGATGCTGCTTGATCTCAGCCATGCTCAAGAGCAGGAACCATCCTTGCACTTTGTTTAATACTTTGATTAATGTTAAGGATTTGACATGGTAACATTCGAGGCAAGGCCACATATGATGATCATCATACTGGCTACCACTGAAAGAGGCCTGTAAAGAAGCTTCTACTGAGGTAATCCTCAAAGATCTCATCAGCCTTGCTAAACTTAAGCTTAATAATCTATGATTCTTACACCCCTCAAGATCAGTCACAGAGACATCCCCTTCACTCTCCTGACCCTTGGAGGACAATGGGACTAGTTATACAATACCTTGTATCCTGCCACCTAAGTGGCTGATGATCAAGAGGAAGTGGACTTTTGATTCTTAGTTATTTCCAGGTGATCCTTAAAAGATTTATGCTGCATCTGCTGGCACAAATTACAGGTCATTGAGATCTGGCCAGTACCTAAGTAATAGATGCATGTCGTGCCCATTGGAGAGAGACATCTTAAATCTATAGACTACACACCTTTAGAAACCAGTCTTGTGTTGTTCCATTATATCAATCATTGAACCAGGGTTGGACAGTGATAAAAACATTGCCAGTAGATAACTCAACCTGAAAACATCACAATCTGATCAAAAATAGAAGAAAAATTATCCAAATCCTGTAATACCAGAAAGGGCAGTGAGGGAGGCTTCTGAATCTTTCATCTGAAAGAAACTGATGGACTGAACACATCACACCACTGAGAGACCTTTTGTGTCACACAGCATCCTAGAAACATAGAAAAATGACTGCAGAAGAAGACCAGGGGTCCATCTAATCTGCCCAATCCTTCTTTATTTTTCACTCACTGACAGGCTGACTGGCTTACGCAGAAGCAAACAATAAAAAGATGGATTTCTGTGCCCCAAACTAACATCAGCCAGCCAGTATAAAATTACTTAAATAAATCCTTCAACACTGCCTCCTACACCTTTTCCAGTCATATATATTCACTCTGTCCTGCTCCAGCTCAGGTGTAAAAATAAAATAAATAAATAAAGATGGATTTCTGTGTGCTTTACACCACCAGTGCAGCAGGATTTAGTACAAAAGCATTGGGAAATAAAGCCTTCAAAAATCCTTCCTGCATGTTTTGTAGTCTACTAAATGTACTCTGCCCTGTTGCTCTGCTGTATGGCCTGTAGCTGCCAGAGCAGGCTCACACTGTGCACTCTCTCCTCTCCTCTCCTCTACAGTATGATTTTAGTACCTGCCTGCCTGAAACTACAATAAAATGTAAAATGTAGTGAGAATTAGCCAACTGGAATAATACTGCAAGAGTTTGTGACGATTTTGAATGTTTTCTGATCAAAAGTCCATCTTATTCATACAAAATGAGCTCCTTCAGTATCAGGTCCTTCTCCTATGTGACAGAGCTGGAAATGGCACTGAGATGAGTGCAGCACAAGTAGTTCTTAGTCCATAGCATTGCTGATTGGATGCTTTAGCTCATACAGCTTGCCAGCAACTTGGACATCTCAGTGTATGCTTGCTTTAGAAAGTGCTGTGTCATGACATCAAAGTGCCGAAGAGAAACCGAGTTCCTTTGAACCTGCTTCGCTGGTGTCCAAAATGCCAGATTTCAGCACTTTTATCATTGAATTCAATTCGGCATTGGCACTTCCCTAGAAGATACTAGTCATAGTCTGTCATGGAGAACGTCATTTGTTTTCCTCTATTTATAGTAGATCTGATTAGCTCAGACAATGGATTTGAATGGTGCAGTAGCTCCCTTGGATCTGCAGATAGATAGAATATACAATAAGCTGACTCTAAATATGCAGTTTAACTTCAAACGTAAGCGGGCAGGACCATAACTCGAGTGGCAGAGTCACTAGCGAGTTACAAAAGTCCTGCCAACTCACAAGTGATAATAAATTGCCTATTTTGAGTCAGGCTCCTGTATATTCATGGAAACATAGAAACATAGAATTTGACAGCAGATAAGGACTGCTTGGCCCACCTAGTCTGCCCATTTTCCCTCTCTGTTTCATATACTGCAGATCCTAAATGATCTGTGGCATACCCTCTCTTTCCTATTGCTAGAGTTCTTTTATGTCTGGACAAGTATGACATCCTTTGTAAACAACAGCATGGCTTCAGAGAAGGCCACAGCACCACATCTGCCCTCCTTCAATTTACAGGAGCAATTCACAACTCCCTGGACAATAATTACCTCAATTGGTCGGTTTTCATAGACCTGACCAAGGCTCTTGACATTGTCCATCATCGAATACTCCTCACAGAATTGCTAAAAGCTGGGCTCTTCCCTGAATCTGCAACTTGGTTTAAGAGCTACCTGGAAAACCATTCCCAAAGAGTGAAAATTGCTGATGTTCTCTCAGATGCTAGACCCATATGCTCAGGAGTCCCCCAGGAATCCATTCTCGGGCCACTCCTCTTCAGCCTGTTTCTGAACAATCTCCATAATCCTGTCCGGAACAAATCCTACTCTATGCTGACAATGCTGTCATTCACACCACCCAATAGGACCCCCACCTACTCCAAAACAAGCTTCAGAATGGCTTTACCTCCATTGAAACGTGGTTTAGTAGTCAAAAGCTGGTTATCAACTATATGAAAACCAAATCAATGCTTTTCTGTGGCTCCCACAACAAACATAGGCTTCACCCCCTTAATATTACAAACTGCCTTGATGCTGTCCTTGAACAGGTTCACTCCTTTAAATATCTGGGAGTCACCATAGACAGCAACCTGTCCTACAGCATCCACATAGATAGGGTCGCCAAGCTGCAAACACATGCATTGGTCTCCTCTACAGGCACAGACAATGCCTCACCTCGGATGCCTTAAGAATAGCAGTTCAGAGCTCGGTGGTCTCGCTAATTGACTATGGTCTGATTATTTATGGCTCTGCAACTGACACAGCCCTCAGGCGCTTATCCTCGGCCCTAAACAAAGCCTGCTGATTCATCACAGAATCCCGTCTCACCCATATGTGTGACCTCTGTGCCCAAACAGGGTGGCTCCAGTTTTCAAACCATATCAAGTACCAAACTTGTCTAATGGCTAAGAAAATTATGTTACATCTTGCTCCCCCGGAGTTCAAACTCTTCTCCATACAGCACGCTACCCCTGCCTCACCAGGGCTTCAGAAAATCAAATGCTGCACATTCCTTGGTGCCGCACCACACTGGGCCAGAGATTCTTTGCGCACCAAGCTCCTAGCTAGATTAATGGACTCAACAAAGCTAGGCCCGTTCAAAGCCAACCTTCACCTCCACCTAGTTGCGTCTAGTTCCTGCAACTGTCCCTCATAATCTGATCTCCCCCCTAGCACTTCTACTCCAACTCCCTCTCTCTCTCATCCTACAGTCTACCCTCCCATTTCCCCCTACCCCCCCAAGCACTTTTTTGAGGCCTGACAAATGCCCATGGCTGTACCGCTCTTTTTGTGTCCATTCCAAGCCTCAGCTACCTCTGTCTACCCTGCCCCCTCTGGTACCCACTTTCCCTAAATGTGATGTATTTCAGCTGCTAAAAAATGTCTGTACACCATTTCTGCATTGTTACTCAACTCTGTGACTTGTTTGTATTGTACCTCAATTGACGTGGAACCTTTATAAAAGAGCCTTGGCTCAAAGGTACTTGTAACCCTAGACTCTAAATAGATAAATAAATAAATGTCCCATGTATTTTGGAATCCCTCTACAGTTTTGTCCCTACAACCTCTGCCGGGAAGCTGTTCCATGGATTCACCACCCTTTCCGTGAAAAAATATTTTCTCACGTTACCCATAAGTCTACCCCCTATGTTTTCATATCATGGCCCCTTGTTCTTTAGCAATTTTTTTAAAGATTCTACCCTCTTATACCTTATTTACACCCTTGAGGTATTTGAAAATCTCTATCATAGCCCCCCTCCTCTCTCTTCTCCTCTAAAGAATACATATTGAGATCCTCCAGTCTCCCCTCATATGACTTTTGGTGCATCCCCTGCACCATTTTTGTTACCTTTCTCTAAACTGCTTCTACTCTGTCTATGTCCTTCTGGAGATATGACCTCCAGAACTGGACGCAGTATTCTAGATGAGGTCTCACCAATGTTCTATATAGTGGCATCAGCACTTCCTTCCTTCCTTCTGCTGGAGATACCTCTCCCTATGCACCCCAGCATTCCACTGGATCTCCTCACAGCCATCTCACATTGTTTGGTAACCTTTAGACCTTCAGATATGATTACTCTCAGGTCCCTTTCCTGTTTGGTGGCCATCAGTACCCACCCCCCCATCATGTACTCTTCCGCTGCATTTCTGTGCCCCAAGTGCATGATCTTGCACTTCTTTGCATTGACTCTTAGCTGCCACACTCTTGACCACTCCTCAAGCTTGCTTAGGTCCCTTCTCAATTTCTCTTCCTCTCCTGGAATGTCAACCCTGTTGCAGAGCTTCAAGTTGACTGCAAAGAGGCACATCTTCCCAACCAGCACCTCTGCAATGTTGCTTATGAAGACATTAAAGAGGACTGGTCCAAGCTCTGATCCCTGCAGGACCCCACTGGTCATCCCCCTCTCTTTGCATTGAACTCCGTTTACCACCACCCTCTGTCTTATCACTCAGCCAATTTTTGACCAGTTTAGTACCCTGGGCCCCACTTCCAAGCTGCCCAGCTTGTTTACTAGCCTCTTATGTGGAACGGTGTCAAAGGCTTTGTTGAAATCCAGGTAGGCCACATCCACGGCCCCTCCCTGATCCACCTCCCTAGTCACCCAGTCAAAGAAATCTATCAGATTTGTTTGACAAGATCTTTCCTGCTGTGAATCCATGCTGCCTCAGATCCTGTACTCTGCTGGATTTGAGATATATCGCAAACCTTTCTTTTAGTAGTGATTCCATTAGTTTCCCCACCACCGAGGTCTGACTGACTGGCCTGTAATTGCCAGCCTTCTCCCTGCTCCCACTTTTTCGGAGAGGGAATACATTCACCCTCCTCCAGTCCTTTGGTACCACACTTGTTTCCAACGAACTGTTGAACAGGGCTGTCAGTGCTGCTGCCAGCACCTCCCTGAGTTCTCTTAATACTCTGGGATGTATCCCATCCCGTTAATACATACAACAGTAGTTTACAAGTTACAGCATTTAAATCTGCAGTTTGAAGCTTTTTTGTTTTTGTTTGATTTTAACAGCTGGCTTCCATGCTGCACTAGGAATTGTGATGTCATTAGTATTTTTAAATCAGCCCTCTGATTGGTTCAGCATTCCACTGTGATGACAATAATCTTAAAAATATCCATTGTGACAACAGCAACAACACATTTTTGATATGTTACTGGTACTGATGCCACTATTTATTTTTTTTATTATTTTATTTTATTATTAAGATATCTTTTGTATCTCATTATTTTACCCCACATTCCTGTTGAACATTTCATACTGTCAGAAACTGAAATGACAGCATCCTCACAACCTATGTCTTAAAAGCACTAATCGATGTATCCTAAAGGATCTCTCAGTCTTACCTTTTCTGTGATTGCTGCTTTGAAGGTATCTAGTTCCTTTCCTATGTTCTCCTCTGTCACATTTCTTTCCCTCTCTGCTTGACGCAGTCTCCTTTCTAAAGTATAACTGTCATTCCTGAAGGCCAAGGACAGCTGAACAAACACATTCTGTTGGAAAATAACACCACAGGAAATGCAGTTTTAAAGTGAGGTCAACTGTGTCACACACATACTTAATATATCTCTACTCAGATTCAGTTA
Organism: Neoceratodus forsteri; assembly: GCA_016271365.2. Taxonomy (NCBI): domain Eukaryota; kingdom Metazoa; phylum Chordata; order Ceratodontiformes; family Ceratodontidae; genus Neoceratodus; species Neoceratodus forsteri. Next base: position 787,502,531 of record CM028133.1, read on the forward strand.
TATAAAGGCTGAAGATGTCACAGATAGTTGGTACCATATACATACATAGTGCAGGTAGGTACAACAATAGTAGGGAATGGGGAATCATGTTACATAGAAACAAACTAAACAAAAAAGGCCCTTTTTAGAAAAACAGAAACACGAAACTTTGATCAGTTTTCTTGATAATCAATTTCATAGTTTGGGAAATAATTAATAATTCATACTTTATATTCTGAGATAGTGTTCAATGGATGCCCATGGCTACTGCTATCTCTGTTGCTCCAAGTACATGCTAAGGGCCATTTTTATAACGGACTGGTGCTGGAGTCTCATGGTGATAACAGGTGGCAACTCTGCAGTACCAGACCAATCAAAATTTAAAACCATTTTTATGTTGGCTCACTCACTTCTGCACCAGCCAACATCTTGCGGTGGTAGCACATTTGGAGGAGTGGCCAGTGTTGGGTGAATGCAGGGCACGCATCAGAAGGTGCGTCCCTCATTCCCCAATCAGCCAGCAGCAGGCTCTGACCTTACGCATACCAAATGTAGTCACCAGAATAAAGAAAAGGTCCACTGCAATGAGAGCGAAGTTCTCATGCAGCGTGACCACAACATGCCTCCCGCAGTGCAGGCAACATGGCGGCAGTGTGCCACCGCTATCTGTCAAAATGCCGACGGGGGAGCTCCTTCCCCGTTGGCATAATGTGCCCTCACATGTACAATGTATGCCGAGGTCCTCCCAATACGATGCCGACGGGGTGCCCAATCCCCATCGGCTACAGAATCCCAAAAAAGGCTTAGTCCAATGCCTGCTAAAAAAAAAAAAGTCCCACAATGTTTTGTTTTTTAAAGCTGTAGAAAAGGAAAATGGTCCCGCCTCTCTCTCTGCCCCCGTCCCACAACCCACGCCCACCCTCTGCACACCCTACCTCCCCAAACCCCTCACCCCATACTTACCTCCGAGTCCAGCGTAACGATCTTCGATGGACCGGGAACACGCCTGCACTTTTCAAAGCCGACGCGAACTGACGAAATGCCAGTAAGCTATATAATGGTATAAATAGGGTTTTTTCAACCTTGATGCATATCTCAGGCATTTCTTGGAATTTTTGCACCAAATTGTCAACATGGGGTTTTTGGGACCCCTCCTCATGAATGTTGCCACTGTCATGGCATTATTCGGCCCCAAAAGGTGATTTCTCAGTCACTGCGCGGAATCACCTTTTGGGACTGATTAATGAAATGACAGTGCCAGTGTTCATGAGGTGGGTTCTCAAAAAGCCTATGTTGCAAATTTGGTGGAAAAAGTCCAAACAATGGCTGCTTTACAAGAGCGTGTGTTGCACAGTTGCTGTGCACGCTCGTAACTTCACGAATTTGCAATATTTTCATGCCAGATTTTCAACATTGGCATTTTCCCACACCTCCTTGTGAACAGTACCGCTGTCATTTTTCACATCCTGGCTCAACTGTGTTTTCGCACTCCCGGCACAGAATAGCGCAGTCGCTGTGGGAAATCAGTGTTTGGGACAGATTACGAAAATGATAATGACACTGTTCAAGAGCAGAGGTCCTAAAATGCCTATGTTGAAAATTTTGTGACGATACTCCATAAAACGAGTTTCGAGCGTGTGTTGCGCAGTTTGCACGTACGCTCGTAAGTTCACAATTTTGTAATATTTTCACTCCAGATTTTCAAACTTGCCATTTTCCCACACCTCCTTATGAACAGTACACCTGTCATTTTACATATCCTGGCCAAAATGTCTTTTCGCACGTCCGGTGCAGAATAGCACAGTTGCTGTGCGAAATCACTTTTCGGGACAGTTTGAGGAAATAACGGTGACACTGTACATGAGCAGATGTCCTAAAATGCCTATGTTGAAAATTTGGTGCCGAAAGTCCATAAAATGACTGTGTTACAAGCGTGTGTTGCACAGTTTCCATGCACCCTTGTAACTTCGCAAATTTGCAATATTTCTATGCCAGATTTTCAACCCTGGCATTTTTTCACACCTCCTTATGAACAGTACAGCTGTCATTTTTCACATCCTGCCCCAAATGTGTTTCCGCACCTGTGGCACACAATGGCGTGGTCGCTGTGGGAAATCAACTTTTGGGACAGATTAACAAAATCACAGCATAGGTCCCAAAATGCCTATGTTAAAAATGTGGGTGACAAACTCCCCAAAATAATTGGGTTATGGACGTGTGTTGTGCACTTTCTATGCATGCTCATGACTTCACCAATTTTTGTCATTTTCACTCCACATTTTCAAAGTTGCCATTTCTTACACCTCCTCATGAACAATACAGGTACCATTCTCCATATCCTGGCCAAAATGTGTTTTCATCCCTGTGTCGCTAAATGGCAAAGCTGCTGTGCAAAACCACCTTTCAGTTAACAAACTGATGGTGCCCGCTTTTCATGAGGTGGGCTCACAAACAGCCCATGTTGAAAATTTGGAGTGAAAATACCACTGCACGTCTATAGTGTTAGGGTTTCCAACTGTAGCACCCCACCCAGTAGAGACTGACAGGCACCAGGCGTGTGACTTGGGATCATCGGATGTAATGCTCGCACCATTCCACCCCCACCCCCACCCTACATCCACTGACGGGTATCGTGGTGTGCTTTGCACTGCTCGGCCACAAAATTTACCCCATTCTCCTATACTGCACCCATGTCAGCGTATTTCCTTATGGAATGGGGTAAGTATAATGCCCAAAGACCCCACAGCACACCACGACACTTGTCAGTGTCTACAGGGTAGGGTGAGGTACAATGGCATGAGCGTTATAGCTGATGACCCAAAGGCACACCCCAATGCCTGTCACTTTCTACAGGGTGGGTGTGGGTTTGGCGTCACTTCAATACTTCACTGCCATTCCTATTATGCATCTCTAGCTCTGGCACTACCAATGCCAATGCCAGTGAGACAACATTCGGCATTGACAAATGCTTGTTATTCTTGACACACTGTAGCATAAGCCTAGATTGTACACATTTCAGAGGCTCCAATACTGTAGGAAAATAACTAAGAGACAGGATGTGTTGGAAAATTCAGACAAAGCTGTCTGGGCTCTATACCAGCCTCCTATGCTGCCAAGCCAGACCAGCACAAGGTGCTTCTCACACTGCAGGACAATACCCTCCTGTAGCGGGGTTCAGCTTGGCCAAGACTGGGAGTTGCAAATGTCCTAGGAAGCAGTAGTGTGTGGGGCGGGGCCAGGGGTAGACACTGGACCTGGTAAGGTTTGCACTCTTAACATTCTGTTTCTTATAAGGGTAGCTATTCTATTGTAAAGCAAGATTTACTGTCTTGCATTACGAAACATACAAAAACTTTCCAGCAGAAGCAGGCTATAATGGTCTGTCTAGTCAGCTTGAGTGCACAGCCCAATCTATTTTACTAAAGTTGCCCCCCCCACCTCCCCTCATTATCAAGGCCACTGTTTTTCGGTTTTTACCAGAAAATCTGGTAAAATTCCGGAATTAGGGCTGCCTGAAAACCAGTAAAAATGAAGATTTCATGGAATCTGGCAATTTCTATCAGATCAGTAAATCTATAAAAAAGTGTGTTTTTCTTTTCATTCCTTCCTGTACTATTTTTAATTTGCTTTATTTAATGCTCTGTATATTAAGCCTTCTTTAATTCTGATTATTTATGCACATGCTAAAAGAATGATAACAGAATCCTGGTAAAATCCGGAAATTAGAGTAACAATCACCGGTAAAATTCCGGAATCTTAAGTCTTGAAAATGGAATTTAACTGTTTTAATCACCGTAAATCAGTGGCCTTGCTCATTATCCTGCCACTCCCTCATTTCCTCCCTACCCATCCTCCCTCCCATAGCAACCCTCTTTTTTTAGCCTGTCCCACCCCTTTTTAAAACTTCCCACTGTGTTCAAGGATATCACCTCCTCTGGTAGCTCATTCCATTTTGACACCACGCTCTTTGTGAAAAAGTGCCTCCTCATTTCCCGTTTAAATCTACCACCGACAAGTTTCAGACTATGCCCCCTTATATTCCCTTCCCTTTTTAAATTGAAGATGCCCTCTGTTCCAGCCTTGTTTATACCATTTAGATACTTGAAGGTTTCTATCATATCCCCCTTCTCCCTTCTGTCCTCTAGGGAGTACATATTGAGGTCCCTCAACCTCTCCTCATATGGTTTGCCCCCCACGCCCTGGATCATGTTGGTTTCCCTTCACTGGACCTGTCCAGCAGCTGGATGTCCTTCTTCAAATAAGGGTGCCAGTACTGCATACAGTACTCCAGGTGCAGCCTCACCAATGACCAGCACAAGGGAAGAATTACCTCTTCCTTCTTGGACGTGATTCCTCTAGCAATGCAGCCCACCATTTTATTTGCTTTGTCTGCTGCTTTCTGGCACTGTGCAGAGTGTGTCATGTCACTCCTGACTATCAGCCCCAGATCCTTTCCATCTTCCATGCTGGACACCTACTCCCCCTTCAGATAGTAGTTGATCCTCTGGTTCCTAGCCCCCAGGTGCATGACCTTGCATTTCTTGGCATTGAACCTGAACTGCCAGATGCCAGACCACCTCTACAGCCTCTCCAGGTCCTCTCTGAGCTCCTGTGTCCCCTCCTCCTTGTCCACCCTCCCACGGAGCTTAGTATCATCTGGAAACAGGCAGATTTTGCTACTGACCCCCCTCTGCTATGTCCCCAATATAGATGTTGAATAGCACTGGTCTAAGTACCGAGCCCTGTGGGACTCCACTGGTCACAGGGTTAGACTTGTATAATCCTTCCCCCCCCAACATCACCATCTGGTTTCTGTCTTGCTATCAGCTTCTTACCCACTCCTGCAGCTTGTCCCGACTCTCAGGCTACTCAGCTTGCTGAGCAGCCTTCCATGTGGCACAGAGTCAAAGGCTTTACTGAAGCCCAGGTATAGGACATCCACTTACCTAGTGACCCAGTCGAAGAAGTCTATCATGTTCGTCTGACAAGATCTCCCTGAAACAAACCCATGCTGCCTAGTGTCTTGGACACTGTTAACCTCTAGAAAGTTCACCAGCCTTTCTTTCAGAATGGTCTCCATTAACTTGACTACAATGGAGGTTAGTTTAACTGGCCTGTAGTTCCCAGGTTTATCTCTGGGCCCACTCTTGTGGAGTGGCACCACATGTGCCATTCTCCAGTCCCGAGGCATGCACCTCATCACCAGTGAGGTGTTAAACAGGTCCACTGGGGGGCCACCAGTACCTCTGCCAGTTCCCTTAAGACCCTCGGTGTATGCCATCCAGGTCAGGAGCCTTGTTAACCCTACGATCCTCCTCAAGGGGCCTCCTGGCGATTCCCAGGATGAGGTTGAAAACTGCCGTCGATAGAGCTTTTAGTATCGCTGGCCCTGTCCTGTGGAATTTGCTTCCGCCATTGGGGAGGGAAGCCCCTTCTGTGGAGATATTTAAAGCCCTCCTTAAGTGTTATCTATTCAGCCAGGCTTTCTCAGACATTGGATGAGATTATAGATTATCAAACCCTTTTTGAAGTAAATATTGTCTATTCTGACATGTGATTATTTATTATATTGTGAGATGATATTTTTCTGAATTCTTGTGTGTTTGTACGGCGCCCAGAGAGCCTCTGGGATTGGGCGCCAGAAAAATAAAATTTGCCTTGTCTTTGCCTTACCTAAGGATTCTGAGACCTTCTAAGACCCTGTCCTTGTTGATTACCTTATCTGTCTCATCTCCCCCCTATGTTTACTCCAATCTTCCCCTGTGGCAAATGTCCGTCCTTTTCCCTAGTGAAGACAGAGCTGAAGTACTCATTCAGCATCTCTGCCTGCTCTTCACTGTTTTCTGCCCCTCCCCCCTCCTTCTTAATTCTAACAATCCCCTCCTTTCTGCTTCTTCTCTCTCTTGTATATCTAAAATCCTTTTCACCTACCCTGATCCCCTGCACTAGTCTTAGTACCTTTGCAGCTTTAGCTGCCCTGACCACTCTCCCTGCCTCCTTGGGTTTCCCTGTATACATTTCCCTGCCCTCCTCCCCTTCTCATTCATATGTACCTCTGATAGCCTGCCCTCTTCTCCCTAACCTTTGCTGCCACTTTCTTGTTGAACCAGCTTGCTTTCTTGGTTCTGGATCTTTTACTCTGGGTCTTTGTGCAGGCGTTTGTGGCTTTATTCAGACCTAACCTAATGACTGACCACTTCTGTTCCACATCCGTTTCCGGCTTGATTTTCACCAGGTGCCCTACCAGAATGTTCTCCATTCCTCTAAAGTCCACCCTTTTGAAGTCCACCACCCTCGTCTTGGTCTTGGTTCTCTCTTTACCCATACTGAGGTAAAACCACACTGTGCGGTGGTCGCTGCCTGTGAGGGTGTCCTCTACTGCTACCTCCTGGGCCTGCTCTCCATTTGACAGCACCAGGTCCAGTATAGCTCCCTCCTTAATTGACTGTGTGACCCCCTGTACCAGAAAACAGTCCTGGAAAGCTTCCAGAAGAACCTCTTCCCTGGTAGTAGCCGGGGTGCTCCAGTCCACTCCAGGCAAATTGAAGTCATCTGTTACGAAGATGTTACCACTACCTCCTAGTTTTCAGAACTGGTTCCCCAATTCCCTGTCCATCTCCTTGTCCTGTGAGGGTGGCCTGTACACCACCCTTAATCCAACCCTTGTTCCATTTGAGTTCTGGAGAAGCACCCATAAGTCTTCTGTCCCCTCCTCCTCCTCCTCCTCTTCCTCCTTGTTGCATATTTTACTTTCACTTACAAATAAGGCAACATCACCACCCCTTTCCCTTTTTCCTATCCTTCCAGTACAATCTGTACCCATGGATCACAAGGTCCCCGTCATGGTACTGGTTTGCACATATTTCTGTGATGGCCACTATGTCCGCACCTCACTCCACCATCAGTGCCTGGAGATCAACCGTCTTATTGGCCAGACTCCTTGCATTCAAGGACAACAACTTCCATTGTCCATTATAAGCATACAAACATTGAAGCAGCTAAGCAGAATATGGCAATGTGGTCTATCCAGTCTGCTCATATTGCAGGGTCCTGAGCTTACGATAATGATCCTGCTCCCCCATCCTCCCATTCTTTCCATCTGCCCCTACCATGACCCTTGCTTTCCCCTTATGTTTATAAAATGGGCATTAATGCTTGGTCAAATGATGACTTGTCACTGGCCAGAAAGTGTCACCTGACCATGCATTAATGCTCTGGTATATGCACAGTTGGAATGCCGACTGTAAAAAGCTTTTGATCTTTTGCTTTTTACAGTTAGCAAGCCATTTTATAAGTGCAATAACCCACTCCGGACATTGGGTGTATTGGGGCATTAATGCACTTCCTGCCTGGTTGAAGTCACTCGGGCAAGCCTCACAATGCAACCGGGGTATGAAGTAATGCCCCAATACACCCATGGTCTGTCATGGGTTATAGCGTACCTATCTCAGCTGGTGTACCATCACTGCAGTGACTCCCCAATGGCGAAGACCACCACAGCAACAGGAATCAGGCAAAATCCACCCGTCACTGTGGTGGTCTGTGTGCAGATCGGGATTGCCTCGCTGGGTGATTGCCCCTTCTCCGGTCCAACTCCGACTTGGGGTTAGAATCCTAGAGACCGGGGGTGTGTGCGGGGTGGAGCCCCCCACAAGGGGGGGGTTCAGGGTGTGCAGTCCCCCGATTGTGAGCGCCGACATCCCTGTGGCTACAATGCCAACATTTGGCATTGTAGCTGTCACTGTAGGGGATGTCGGCACTAGCGCTGTTGAAGTGCTATAGGTAAACCATCCCAGCCTCTCCTGAAGCTGCCCACCATTTTCATCGAGACAACTTCTTGTAGCAGTGCATTCCAACTGGCCACCACCCTCTCCGTGAAGAAGTCCTTCCTAACCTCTCTCTCCAAACCCCCACCGCCCACCAGCTTAAGGCTGTCTCTCCTCATGTTTCTGTTATCACTAAACGTAAAGAAACCCCTCCATATCCACCCTATGTATCCCCTTTCAAGTACTTGAAGGTTTCTATCATGTCCCTTCTCTCTTCCTCTCCTCCAAAGAGCACATATTTAGGGCCCTCAACCTCTCTTCATATGTCTTACCCTGATGACCCGCAGTCATCTCTGTTGCCCTCCTCTGGACCATCTCCAGCAGGTTAATTTCCTTTTTAAGGTGTGGGCACGAGCACCTTACTCTATACTCTAGATGTGGCCTCACCAGTGACCTGTACAAAGGCTGTATAACCTCCTCTTGCCTGCTACTGACTCCTCTGGCTATGCATCCCAGCATCTTGCTAGCCTTTGCTGTTGCTTTTTTGCACTGCGTGGAGTGCTTCAAGTCACTAGTGATCATCACTCCCAGATCCTTTTCCTCCTCTGTTGCCATTACCCATACCCCTCTCAGGTAATACTCCATCCTTGGATTTCTAGCTCCATTGTACATAACTGCATTTCTTAACATTGAAGTCAAGCTGCTAAATCCCGCACCACCTCTCAAGATTTCTCAGATCATCCTGCAGGTTTTGTATTCCTTCAGCTGTGTCCACCCTCTCATAGAATTTGGCTACGTCCGTAAGTGGGCACATTTTGCCCTTAAAGGAGAGCTACTGGGGGAGATGCTCAAGTCACTGATTATAGATATGGCTTGAGCACCTGATCTACCCCCGAGTCCCAATATTTGTTTATTGAATAAAAGTACCTCAAGCATGTAAATTTCATCTCCCGGGGGCGATATAACCTACATACTGATAATGGGAGCAACCCATTGGGAGATCACACTGGCATAACCCACAAGATGATGCAGTGTTGCCTCTACCTCTCTATTGCCCACCTGGTTGGAGATATTAAAATCTCCGTATTTTGTATACCAAGTGCTATTTTACAAAAGGTGCTTATATGCCATGCCCACATGCCATATAAGCACCTTTTATAGATAACTCAAGTATACAAAATGCGGAGATTTTAATCAACATGTGACAATAGAGGTAGAGGCGCTGCGTCATCATCTCAGGTTATGCCAGTGCGACTCCGGTTGCGCCTCCCATTATCAATATGCTGGCTGCATGCCCTCCCGGAGATGAAATTTACAGGCGCTGAGGTACTTTATTCAATAAATAAATATTGGGACTGCTGGGGGGTGGGGATCGGGGTGCTCAAGCCATAATCTATGCACCAGTGGCTTGAGCATCCTTCCCAGTAGCTCTCCTTTAAAGGAGAACTGCACTGAACCTGTAAGTAACGTTTCCTAGTGGATGTTTTTTTAATATATTTGATCCTTTCGGTTATTTTTCCATCTTTAGTGGCCTTTTAGTAAACACAGTGGGTGTTTCTAATTAAGACACTGCTGGTAAATGCCATTTTAGAATTGCATGATGTAGTTTATGTTCCATTTAGGCCACAGAGTTTCAGAGTAGAACATGAATGCATTGTGAAAACAATGTGAGTTCTGTTATAAGGACACAAAGTACATCATATAGTTCTAAAATGATACTGCCCACCAGAGTGTAAAGCAGAAACATCTGGTGAATTTACTAAAAGGCCAGTAAAGATGGAACAAAAACAGAATGTGAACCAGTATTATAAATGCTGCTTCTACAGAAAACACAGGATTGTACGTTCAAGGCAGTTCTCCATTAATGCGATTCCCAATGTCATTGATGAAGACATTGAACAGCACCTGCCCAAGCAACCAACCCTGCAGGACACAACTGGTGACTTTCCTGGTACTGGACAACTCTCCCCCCACCACCACTCTCTGGGTCCTGTCCCTCAGCTAGTTTCCATCCTACCTGGTCATCTCCTCAACCCCGAGATCCCACAACTTCCTGATCAACCTCTTGTAGTGTAAAGAGTCAAGCACCTTGCTGAAGTTCAGAAAAAGGATGTCTACCACTTGGCCCCTGTGACAACCTCCCTTCCATAAACCTGTGCTTCCTCACATCCTGGAGATCATTCTCCTCTGGATACCCTGCCAACCTTTCATTAAGTATGGTCTCCATGACCTTGCACACAACTGAGGTCAGACTGACTGGTCTGTAATTCCCTGGGTCATCTCTGGGACCACTCTTATAGAGGAGCACCACATGTGCCATTCTCCAATCCTGTGATACCATGCCCGAGTCTTGGTCAGCTATTGAACAGGCCCCTTAGTGGCCCTGCAAGCACCCCCACCAGCTCCCTCACTACCCTTGGGTGTATGCCATATGGGCCTGGTGATTTTTCCACTTTCAATGCCAGCAGCTCCTCCCTCACTCTCTTCTCCTCTATCACCATATCTGTGCTCCCCCCTACCACTGCTCCTTTCTCCCACTGTAGGCACTGGTCCATCTTTTTCCCTGGTCAAGATGGAGTAGAAGTATCTATTCAGTACCTCAACCTTTCCCCCTTTCTTCTCTACCCACTCTTCTCCCTTCTAAAGCCTGACAATACTGTCCTTCTTGTCCCTTTTCTTACTTATATAGCAAAAGAAGGCCTTCTCCTCCTTTTTAAGTCCCTTGGCTACCTTCAGTTCTTTTTGTGCCTTAGTCCACCAGACTGCCTTGTTTGCACACTGACCAATCTTAGGTAATTCTCCCTATCCACCTTCCTCATGATCCTTCTGAATCTCCTATTGGCTAACTTCTTGTTCCTGACTGCCTGGGCAACCTCAGAACTGAACCAGCTGGATACTTTGGCCCTTGAATTCTTTCCCTTGAGCCTAATGCACTCCTCTGTGGCAACCATTATTTTCACCCTTAATGATGGACCATTTTTGTTCCACCCTCTTATCCACTCTGATGCCCACCAGGTGCTTCTTTAGCACCTCACCCATCTTCCTGAAGTCCACCCGCCTAAAATCCAGGATTTTGGTCTTAGTGGGGATGTTCCTCTGCCCATATCCAACCAGAATCACACTGTGCGATGGTCACTACCACCCATAGTCTCCTTCACCATTATTTCCTGTATGTGTTCCCTATTTGTGAGCACTAGATCAAGGATCGCCCCCTCCCTGGTGAGTTCTGTGACACCCTGAGTCAGAATTCCACTCTGCAACCCTTCTAAGATCACCTGACTCCTGGCACATGTTGTGGATGGTATGCTCCAGTCTACCTTGTGCAGATTGAAATCCCCCACTATTATCACCTCTCCCTTACCAGGTTCCAGTATTTGCAAGCTCATTTTCCTGTTCCTTTCCTCCTCCTCCTGGTTGGGTGGTCTGTAGACCACCCCCAGCCTCACCTTCCTCTCTCTCTGTTGGACTGTAACTGAAATCACAATGCTTCCACCTTCCCCTCCTCCGTCTCCTCCCTCATGCATGTTAAAGCCTCCCTGATATAAACCGCCACCCCTTTCCCTACCATCCTTGCTATTGCAGACTGTTGTGACCAGAATGCCTTGCATGGCCCAGTGAGATGATGTCACATTTGAAGACCAAAGTGTGAGAGAAATAAGATGTGATGATGGATTGTTAGCAACCCTTTGCTGTCTGTTGTTTTGTATTCCATCAAGTAAGTATACTACAGTTTCTGGCTGTGAGGATGTGATGACCAAAGCAATTCAGGTGGATTGGGGGGAATACAAACATGGGAAGTCAGTAAGCTTGCTATGGGTGTGGCGGGAAGCATTCACCTAGCATCTGCAAGTTTAATAATGAAAAATGCCACCAGTGTCTAAAAGCTGTGCATATTGCATCCACTGTGAAAAATAGGAGGGTACCAGCTGTAGCACACAGTGTGGAGGAGAGCTTGGAGATTACACTGCAGAAAATTACTGTTTTGGTTTCTTCACTGTGCAAAGCAAGTGAAGGTAAAAAGAGGCACAAAATATTAAAATACACTTAAATGGCACACCTGTGATAATGCAACTAGACATTGGAGCGACAGCAGCAATAGATCCAGAGACAGTCTACTAACAACATTTTGCCCATATTCCTTTGGAAAGTACCTCACTACCACTCAAAACTTGTTTGGGGTAGAAAATTCCATTACTGGAAGAGGTAAAAGAGCAAATTATATTTAAAGAGCAATCGACTATTTTGCCACTGGTTATAGCTAAGGAACTTGCTTATACATATCACGTTAAATTATCCAGATAGTGCCCAGGTGATGATGAGAGTGACTTCTTAGAGTAGCACAGTAAACGAGATTTTGATGTACCATAAAGCAGTCTTTGAAAAACAGTTAATGCCCATAATGAATTACCAAAAAAAATATCTGGTTGTGACCAGGAGCAGAACCTTTGTTTCACAAGCCACAGCCCATGCCTTCTGCTTTTTGAGAGGCTGTGGATGAAGAGTTAGCAAGATTACAGGCCAGCAGCATAATTTCCCAGTTGGAAAGAAGTAGGTGGGCAGCACCAACTTTGGTAGTGAAATGCTTAAAGGAAAACGGCGGATATTTCCCAGACTTTCCCAAGATGCGTCCCAAGGCCTCTATTTGCATTTTCACCTTAAATTACAAATGTTAAAAATACCTCCTGATGTAGTTTTTAAGTTTATCATTTTCATCCATGGCTTCCAGTTTAAAAAAACATTCTCAGCCATCTTGTGGCTGCCAGGCGCATCCCTTGATTTCATTATGCTGATATACCTTGCTGACCAATGGCAGAGTCAGAAGGGTGTATTAGCATAGAGCGAGTGGCTAATGTGCACAGCAGTTGCAAGATGGTTGCAGACATTCTTTTAAACTGGAAGCCATGGACAAAAATAATATACTTAAAAACTACATCAGGAGGTATTTTGACATTTTTAATTTAGGTGAAAATGCAAATTGGGGCCTTTGGATGCAGCAGGGGAGGTTTGGGAAATATTGGGAGGGCTTTAAGACCAAGGTTCGATGGGCAGAGCAACAACGTCACTCCCCCATCGAGCTTAAAAGGTCACACATTCTGTACTTCACCTGAATTCTTTTTTTGTTGCAGCTGGAGGCGCTGCTCTTCTCCACCTATCTGGCCTTCTGCTGCTTTTCCCTGTCATCTCTGCAGCTGCCTCCAACTGCCTGATTGTTCATATACACTTTCCTTCGCTCTTTTCCTGTGCCCCTTCTACATCGGCGCCTTCAGACTCCTCTCCTTCTACTTGCATACTCCCCACCCCGCTTTTTCCTTCTCCCTGCGCTTTCCCTTCTTCCTCTCCCATTTTTCCTCCTTCCTATCTCTCGCTTTCCGCTTTGTCTGCCCGTGGATGGTAGCTTTTCGCTTCTGTCTGGTGCTCACCTCTGTATCTTTCAGGGTGCGGCTCATTCATGGTGTCCCTTTCTCAGCCTCCCCCTTTGGAGCGCTCCATCTTCTCCCTAAGCCATGTCTCTTCTCTGGCTCCTCTGGTCACCTGCCATTGCTCCCCGCTCCTCTGAGCTGCTCGCTTCCCTCCCGCTTTGTGCACCGCTCGGAGTTACCGCTCCATTTCTCCTGTAGCTTTCGGGTTTCCACTGCAGCCGCATCTCCTGGCTTCTGTTGCTCTCGCTCAGTTTGCACCTACTTCCTGGCTCCTCGTAAGCACATCAAACTGCTATGTAGCACTCAGTGGAGGCAATAAGTACAATAATCAAGTCTGTACACACACCTATAACACAGCTGCTCACTAATTACTGTGTGACATGCAGCTAACTATTGATCTGACTGCTTACAGTGCTGACTTACAAATCAGAGACAGCTGAAGGGGTTAATGACATTGACAGGCAAATCCCCATATAAAATGGATAAATAATGAGACACAGTTCATCATAAATGCCAAAAGATTTATTCTGCCAGCACTGTTAGAAACTGAACATTTCCCGCTGAAATATTGGGCTGTCAGACTCACTCACTGTGACTGCCCACTGCATGCATGCCTCACTTAACATCATCACGCTTCAGGAGCAGCAGGAACACGTGGCAGCCACAGGAGTGAGTACAGGAACATGGGTCAGCTACAGAGAAACAAAGCTACTTACATTTCAGCTGAGAGAGAGGTATTTCTACAAAGTTTTAAAGGTGTACTTCTGCAGTTGATCTCAATGACTAATGTTAGGGGAAAAAAAAAAGCCTGCCTATCATTGCTATGTCTGCTACTCCTGGACTGCCACCGCCCATCTCTGGCCGATTTCAGCCCCGACCTCGTCGTTCTCCATCGCTCCCCTCTCATTTGTCCTCCTCCCCTCTCTGCTACCTTGAACTGACTCGATTGGCGTGTACCAACTGGGTCCCATGCTACCCATTGACCTCCCTACCATCCTTCAGCCTTTTCTACCTTGTTTTCCAGTACCAGTCTCCATGGCTTCAATCCCTTATCATACCTCATCCATTTCCTAGTTTACCTACCTTGTTCTGGTGCCTTTTCTCATCCCAACCGACTCCATCTGACTGGCCATTGTGGGTTCACTCCCATCTAGGCCTCTCTGTCTGCCTCGGCTTGTCTCTGCCTTCTGCGCTTCCCTCCCTCATGGCCGTTTTTCTGCATTGTGGACTCTTGGCTTGTTCTCTCTGTCACTCCGAGTCCCTTCCTTCATTACTCCTTCTTGTGGGTGATCTCCCTCCTTCCTTGTCCGGTACTTTTTTTTTGGAGAGGGGGTTACCCTGTGCTGTCTTTGGCCCTATCCTGCCATCACCATCCTATTTGTATTCTCCTCCCCCCTCGGAGTCTACCTCCTTTCGAGGAGCCTACTTACTCCATATCGTCCGTTATCAATCCCTCCATCAGAGATCCTTCGACGACTCCTTAGCCCTTCAAATCCTCAATACCTTGCCTCGACCTGCTCATCTAATTCAGTCGCTCAATCTGCACTCGATATTTCTTTGGGCTACCTCCCATTAGGTCTCATGCTACCTGATCTACCTTTTGTGCTCCTGCAGCCATCATCATCATCCGTACTCATCTTCCTCAGTCACATCGATTCAGCCCTATTTCTGCTCCTGGCCATGCCTTTCTGTCCATCACCTTTATTATGAGTCAGCTGTCTGCGCTCCATCATCGTTCAAGTTCAATTTCAAGTTCATTTCCAGTCTCCTTTTCCTCGATCTTCTCATGTTGAACCGTTGCATTCCTGTGGCAGTCATCATCATCATGGCATCATTCCTGCCTCCTCCTCTTCCAATTCTGTACTGACTCTTCAGGATTCACTCCACTCGTGGCTTGCTATCGATATTTCTTTTGGGCGTACCTATCATGACTCCTATGTCACCTAATCAACCCGCGGCCATCTTGCTGCATGTAACAAGTTCATCAATCCAGTCATCATTCACTCAGCATTTCCTCAAGGTTTATCTATTTACATCGCTTACTCGAACATTCCTATCATTGAATTCTATGCTACTCCATTGACTACAACCTCAGGGTCTAGTCGTTCAGGGTCTAATCATTAACACTATATAATCAAGCATGCCTCTTCAACCTCAGTGTCTGCTTACTTTCATCGCTCAATCAAGCCAGTATGCATTATCCTCAGTCTCCTCATCAGCACATCTGGAATCTCCTCGTGAGCACATATGGATACCCCTTGCTCCTCTGACTTCTTCATGTATCTACTTTCTCTCATCGACTACTCGAGCATACCCTCCTTGGGTCCCTGCTGCCTCATGTCTCTTCTTTAATCTGTGCTTCTTTGGAGTTTTTTCCCTATCCCATCGTCATTCTCCCTACTTATAGCCCTCATCTATGAACCATTCTCTTTATTGACATACATCCTTAAATCAAACGTCATCAGCCTGGAGGGAAGGCGACCTAGGCCTTGGATCCCAAGAGGGTTCCTCTTCAAAGGGGTTTTTTCCTCTTCTCCATGCCAATGGTCATGATATTAGTTAGAGTTAGTGCTTTCTTCAGGTTAGCTAGTTAGTTTCCACTGTTGGATGGAGGTGGATGGTGGCCCCGGCTTTCCCCTGTCTCCTTAGGAAGTTAACCCTTCTCTTCCCAGAATTCATTCATCATCCTCGCCTCTTCGAAGCTTGACATCTTTGGGAATTTGTTCTGGGCTTCTTCCTAACCTACCTTTAGCCGATGCATTCATTCTGGCGGCATCTGTAGGGGGAACCCTCCTCTAGGGTTCCTTACGTCGTACCCCTACAGGGTGGTATATCCCATGGGTAGAGAGGCAGAAAGCCACAAAAGTAATCAAGTTACACAGGCATCATCTCATATTATCTCATCCAGTTGCATAAGTACAGCGAATGGGAGGGCTTTAAGCCCAAGGTTCGATGGGCAGAGCAACAACGTCACTCCCCCATCGAGCTTAAAAGGTCATACATCCTGGGCTTTGCCTGGATTCTTTTTTCATTGCCCACCATCCACCCCTCCTCCTCCAGTGGCTCATCTCTCTTACCCTTGGGCTTCTTCCTAACCTACCTTTAGCCGACGCATTCATTCCTGCGGCACCTGTAAGAGGGGAACCCTCCTCTAGGGTTCCTTACGTCGTACACCTACAGGGTGGTATAGCCCACGGTTAGAGAGGTGGAAAGCCACAAAGCAAATCAAGTTACGCAAGCATCATCTCATATTATCTCGTCCCAGTTGCATAAGCACATCGAACCATTGTTTTCTTTTAAACCACACAAGTCTCTTCACATATGTGGTGACTGTAAAGTTACTTTAAATCCATGTATTGATGATGAGATGTATCCACTTCTGAATGCTAAATGTTTGTTTGCCATTCTGGCAGGTGGGGTCTGTTTCACTAAGCTGCATTTGTCAAATACATACCAGCAACTTGAACTGGACTCAGATTCTGAGGAGTTTCTGAATGAACCACCCATCAGGGACTATACAGATACCACAGATTACAACGTGAAGTTTCTAGTGCTACTGCTATTATCTAGTCAGTAAAGAACCAAATTTTGCAAGGACTAGATCACGTAGTGTTTTGATCACAGGCCAATGGGGAAGGGGGCACTGCTGAGCACTGCTGATCAGCAGACACGTTTTTCAGAAGCTCTATAGCTTTGAAACTTTCTTGGGGAAAAAAATGACTTAGCAAAATGAAAACGTTTTATAAGAAAGAACAGAGAGTGTCATGCTGATCAGTTTAATATATGCAACCCAGGTGCTGTGTAACAATGGGCTATTACCCCTGCCTGGTGGGCTCCAACCAGGTTGAGAGGCCTGGGCTCTGTTGTGATGGAAATGGGAGGATCTTTCCCAAGATAAAAGTAAATAGCGGGGTGCCTCCACCCAGAATAAAATATAGTGGGCCAGTTGTTTGTGCGAACCCCTTGGGATGTTGTACCTACCCACCCACCTCACCTCACAGTCACCCCACACATGGATTGCCATAAACAATTGCCATACTCTACTTTGCATGCAGTTAATGACTATAGTTAATAATATGCTCACGGACAGTTTTAACCAACAACATGAAACAATTAATTGAAAGAAAAAGGGAAATGGGAATGCAGAGAAAAATGGCAGTCTGAATATGCAAACAGTAACAGTAACAGCCACTGTGCCCACCCCTCAACAGCAACAACATTAACGTGAACCCACCTCCCAACTGGCACCAGTGTCCCCTAGAGTCTAACTGGGTATCCAGACAGAGATGCAGGCCTGTATGTTGCTACGGGCCGACCAGCCTTGGTACACTGTAAAATAGAATAGGAACTGCCTGGCAAACTTTAAACAAATCCCCAGGTCAGGGCAGGCCCTGTTTTTACTCATGGTTCTGCAGTCCACAGAGTCTGACAAGGATGGCAGGTGCTGTCTGTCGAGCTGGGGCCTAGAACCGTGCAAACATGGGGTAGCAGTCTGGGTGGCAGGGTCAAGCAGCTTGTCACCTTCAGGGCTGTTGCCAGCTCTAGCAGTTTGTTACCTTCTGTGCAGGCTGGATCAATTGCTGGAACAGGACAGTACTGGGAACCAGGGTCACATGCCTCCAGAGGAGATGATGGGTAGCATCTAACAGTAGCACTACCTGGCTGACTCCCTAGACCATCCTTGCTGGCAGTGGCTTCTGTTCTGGAGTTCAGTGGTCACTCTCTCTTTCTCTCTGCAGGCAGCAGACTTTTAGCCTCTGTAAATATGCAGTATGCACCTTCACCCTCTATGACCATGCCCAGATCCTCAATCTTGATGAAAGGCTCCAGTTCCAAGTATGCCTCATGGCCAAAAAAATCCATCCTTGTGCAGACACCCCCAGGAGTGTCAGCCTCCTGGCCCCTAGCCACCTCCAAAGTCCATACATGCAGAACAGACACAATAACACTGGCCATCCCCAAGGTCAGGACTACGCTTGCCAAGAGATCATTCCAAGTCACAGCCCCTGCCTTGTATAACACCCTACCATCCTTGGTCACTACCCACACCAAGCTTGGCCGTTTCAAAGCGGCCCTCAAAAATCACCTCTATGCCAAATGTACCTGCACCTGGCCGTGCTAGTCCTACTGCCATTTTCAAACCACAGCCCAGTTGCTACTAAAGTGAGCCTAGACCAAGACAAGATTTAACCCAAGACTGCTCCACTTAACCCCATGAGGGACCACTATCATGTCTCTGCTCTCTTGTTATTCTGCTTAGCTATCACTGTGTCTAAGCCTACACCACTGCTTTGCAAAGAATGTATGTAACCAATAAAATTAATACTCTGTATAGGTACGCACCAATGTATTGTAATGCCTGCACTACTCCACTGCAAAGGATGTTTGTAACGGCTTTGCACTGCAAAGGACTAATCTAACTGCTTAGCTAACACTCTGCATAGGTACGCATCAAAGGATTATACTGTTTAATAATGTTTGTACATCTACCGTCCAACCAGTTATGTAACGTTGTCTTTGCAGTACTACTGTCATGTCTGTATTTGTCATCCGATGAGCCTTTGGAAATGAGTCTATGACTCAAAGGATTGTAATTCTGATTGTCTAATAAATAAATAGATAAATAAATAAATGATCAGCATACTCCCTAAAGCTAGGAGTGGCTAACAGTCTCTCAGGTGGTTCCAAACTTCAGATTCAAGCCCCAATACATCTATTTCACTTCAAACTGGATTTCCCAGACTATGGGAATCTTCTGCAGACATCTCTGGGATCTGCTTGCTTAATCTAGTCAACCTTCAGGCATTTGGCAGGAAGCAGTTCACCCTACCCACAGGCTGAGGGCTTCTCTCAGATGATACAGAGTACTAGCTGCAAGTGGCTCTTCAACTATTCACTCTGGCTTTCCAGTTGATAGAAAGCTTTTTGGCAAATGTGGAGTTTGGCTATGGAAGCCTTAGATCGACTTCCAAACTTTTCCTTGGACACAGTCCAAGGCCACTTGTCTCACTGAGAGCTTCAGCCATACTGCCCCAAGCTGAATTTGCCCCCAACATTTAGAGAATCAGCTGTAGTGTCCAGTTTGTCAATCCAGTTATCAATCAGGCAAGATTAATATGCATAATGTCCAGATGACACCTGACTGGTTTCCTGATTTGGTGCCAAGAACATTGTCCTTTCCCCCTTCCCAAGAGCCATAGCTGCAATCCCTCGAACTCCTCAGCTGCTGAATGGTGGATCTAGGGGTCAGGGGTTGCAAATATTGGCTGTCCATAAACAGTTCATAACAAAGTCTCACTTTAAGTCCTTTTTTGCAAGCAAGCTAAATACATTTAACCATTAACTGCCCCACAGTTCATTAGCTGCCCCTCTTTCCTGACATTTGCAGGCAAAGTGGGTCCTGGTAGAGGCTCCCCCTTCCTGTTGCTAGCACCGTAGTAATGTACCCCTAGGTGGCAGGCAGAGCTTCATTCATTTAATGTGGCCTCGGCTGCTCTTCAAGTTACAGAGCTCCCTTAGAGTAATACCGCTTAACAGCGCTCTTTTAAACATTTTATTTTCTTTCTTTGCCCCTTCCCTTACGTGCCTCAGGACCCCCGTTACCACTTACATCGTCCATGGGGCCAAAGCACATGAAAGGGATACCTGACAGAGCTGCTGAGTGGCTTTACACATTAAGTACCACAGCACTGTTGCAATCTGCATTCTGGTAGTCTCCAGCTCGTACATTCATGCTGGCATCCTGCACAAACGGTCGCACATTTTCCAGTGTGGTGTTCGATGAACTGATAAGTGGGCAGTATTACTTTCTTCTGCTCCTACAGTCCCCCAACAGGATTTAGGGAATGGTGGCCAGCAGGAGCACACCAAGGGGATCACAAATGGACTGGGACTGGTGGGACAAGTAGTCGCGAGGTGACTTAAGGTAAGCCCCACCCGTGGGGGGGTTACATGTATTTCTAAAAATGGTAGACCAAAATAAAGGTGGAGGAGTAGGGTCAAAAACTCATGCAGCATGACAGCCAGATCATGGCTCAGCTTTTACTGATTAAGGAGACTGATAAGGCACCACCATGGAAGCCCCTCATGTTTTCTATGAAAGCAATGGACACGAATGTAGACACAGTCTTAAAACACAAGGAGGACAAGGATGTTAAAACAGATGTAGCCATTAAAATGGCTACTGAATCTGGCAAACATGCCACCCAAGCCTTGCTGACCTCCAACAAGTTGGTGTAGAAGAATGCCTAGCTTCATTACCCCTTAGAAGCCCTGGAGAATGCAAATAGGGCCATCAATGTCTGGCTGGTGGGTTTGCTGGATCACTGTGAGGGGACTGACCTGATACAGTTTTTGAGAGATTGGCTTCCTGGAACCCTAAACCTACATTCAAACCAACTTTCCCCACCTACTTGGTATCACCAAGATCAGCGGCAGCACAAAGGGATCTCTGCAGACCATCCTCATTGCCACACCCAATGTTGCCACCAGAGGCAACATACTTGAGGCTTCATGGGTGGATCAGAATTTAACAGCAGCTCAGCCATCCACTTATTCTCAGCCTTTCTTTTGTGATATGGGCATGTTGCAAGAAGTTCGAGGTCATTCAAGCCTGATTTGATGCCTTGGAGTCATACATTCACTCCTGACGCTAGCCCATCTGAGAATCCAGTATGGCAGGCATACATTCCAGTGTACCATTGCCTTAGAGGCTGGGAAGAAGGTTGAGGAGCTGGTGAGCGAGTTTGTGCAGGTGTGTGCTGTGGACATCATAGAGCAACTGGACTCAGAAGAAGAGACCCAGACAGCAGCCTTAAAAACTGTTCACTTTGTTCCTGTGATGAGGGAGGTGACCTTGCTGTTTGAACTTATCTTGGGACATCATTTTATTTTACTGGTGGGACTGTGATTTACAACAAAGCTATGCTGTCCAATAATTTCTACTTTGTCCTTACATACAGTTCTGTTTTTAGTTTTGCTGTTTAAATTGCAGAGATTATAGTAGAATGGACAATAGAACCAAAAGTAAAATGTAGACAGACTACCTTGTGGAAACAGGGAGACATACACTTTTTCTCCATTCAGAGACATCACAGCTGTATGGTCATGAATACACTAATGACACTAACTGCATTTTTCATAATACCTCCTCGAGCTCAACACATCAGCCAGAGCGAACTGGTTCATATACTAGCTGTTTGCTAGTAGCGAATTTAATTCAGTAACATTAGTTTGCTAAAGATAACTGAGCTGTATAATAGTTTCCAGTTTAAATTTAGTCACTGTCTTTATTAATTCATACAGTTGTTGTATGAGCTGGGGGGGGGGGGTTGCTAACTTACAGTTCTGCTTGAGGAATGTATGGAATGAGACCACATTAATTCTCAAAGACTGTGTATAAGGTATGCTGGAAAATGTTTTCTTTGTATATGATGGTATTTAGTTTAAGAAGAGTTACTCCCCCATAACCTAAAGTCAGAACATCTAGACTATGTGTATATTTTCCATTGGATGGCTCCTTGTATTGTGTATTAATGTCTGACGTGAGAATACGTTTTTAATACTTAATATTGTAATATTTAAAGCAATAAAATATAAGTTAAAGAAAAGAAGAACATGTAAAGGATACTGGATGAATTACTTACCCAACTTGAGTATTATGGGCACTACATTATAGAAAAGGTTTCGGCCATAGAGAAAGCACCCCAGCCTACACATTTCACTGAACTTCAATCATTCCATGGATTGCTACACTATTATGGACCATTTTTGGAAGGTCTGGCAACCATCCTGAAATCTTCATATGTGTTGCTACATAGGGATAAGCCTTAGAAGTGATCAGGTGCATGTAAAGTGACTTTCAGCAAATGTAAACAGCAACTTTTAAACAGTCAAGTCTTAGTACATTATGATAGAAAGCAGCCAATGAAGTTAGCCTGCATTGCCTTACTATGTGGGTGGGGACAGTGATATCCCACGTAGCAGAAAATAACAAAGAGGGGCCTACTGCATTTGCATTAAGGACCTTATCTAGCAGTTATGCACAAATCAATCAAGAGGCACTTGAATTAATTTTTGGGGTACTTAAATTTCACGAATATCTTTCAGCTGCACTACCTTAAGCCCATGATGGTTGGTCCAGAGGCAGTCCTTGTGATGTACAGGAGAGGGAAAAGGGCCTGGGGTGCTTTTGACATCCCCACTCAGAAACAACAGCAAAAGGGAGGCAAGGAGATTAGAGATCCTGCGTAAGTGTGGGGGTACCAACAAACACTTCTGGAGCAAATATATGCACCTGTAAGACAGCTCTGTCTCCTGTCCAGTAAGGCAAGGTGGGGGACCAGGAGATACTGAGAGACATGAGTGGTGGAGTTGAAGACAGGCCCAGTTGGATTACTTTTGAAATGTGCTAGGGCAGCTTAATCAATTGCCAAAAAGAAGGCACATGTGTCTGACAATGTTACTAAGCCAGTTAGAAGAGAACCCATTAGTGCTACCAGAAATAATGAATATATTTTGGATGTAGGGGTAATTGCTGCCAATAGGCTACTGAAGTTTTAAAAAGGCTTCTTCTTCAGAGGAGACTGTCCTGCCTGCCTGATGGTCAGTACTTCACAGGTGCCAGACTACCCCAAGTAAGGAAAGATAAAAATTGTGGTCAACTGTGAAGCCCTAGAGTTTGTGCTGGCAAAGGTGCCTGGGGATTTAGAATATGTGCAGACCACAGATAGAGGATCACTAGGAGTCCTGTATGAGGCAGGTTACTGACCCCTAGGGTGCATATAGGCAAGGACTCTTTATAGTTCATATGGATACGCCATACAAGCAGCTCCCAGATAGAGAACTTCTGCTGGCCCACAAGAAAGTGAAAAATTGCAATTAGATTGTAAACAGGCCCTGGGGATTGCAAGCCAGGGTTCCGTCCTCAATGTTCTTATCCATCATCTGACTTGGAGCCCCTTTAGATCCTTCTGGGTCAATGAGCAGTATCTCCCTGTCTTCAGGATTTCAACAAATTAACATGGTAAATTTGTGTTTCTTTTTTTCTGTCCGGTTGTAAGACCCCATAATCAACCAGTCCACCTTTCAGAGGATCTTATATGGTTCCAGTCATTTAGCTAGGAGTTCACTGTCAGTCGGAGTTATGCAATAGAAGGAATACTTTGTTGCCAGGCTTTAACTGTTGTAGTCTGGCCCTTAGTTATTGTGCCCTGAGGGTCTGCTGTGTTTTTATTACATTTTCTTTGGCAAATCTGTCAACCATGTCCAATCTTTCTCATTTGTAATACATACTGAGCAAGCTAGGTGGACTATGTTCCTGTTCTTCCCATGTTTCTCTTATGAAATCCAACAGTCCTTGGGGTTGTCACCCTTATATCAGTTCAAAGTGTGAGAACCCAGTGGACAACTGTGGCACATCCCAAATGACAAACATTAAATATGGTAACAAGTCATCCTAGCTTTTTACCACAGTTAACATACATTTACACAGCATACCTTTTTTTTCTATAGAACTGTTTAGTCCAGCAGGGGTGCTGCCTGGATCTTCAGCCCCTACCAGCCACCACCTTCCCCCAGGTCTTAACTGTCTAGGTTCCCCCATGGCTTAACCCCTGATGGAGTCTGGGGAGGGAGGGCTGCTCTCCTCACCCCCAGAATCCAGATCCGGTCTGCAGTGCCTGGAGTGATGGTGCGGGTCAATGATGGCAGGTGGGGCTTCCTTGTGCAAGCTCCTGCTCTTCTGTGTTTTTGATCCTATCCCTAAAGCTGGCATGTGTGCAATGGTGTGGGCATGTGATGTGAAGATGTCACGCGTACTTGAATGCCTGCACCCGTCCATGGAGAGGCTGCCACCTGCTGTATCACCCAGCCTTCACTCAGTGGCAGTCAGGCAGCAGCTTGTACCATTCCTTCCCCCCCTTCCCCAAAGGAGGACAGTCATCTGTGGACACTCAATCCTTCTTCCCTTGGCTAGTCCCTGAGAAACACAGGTCCATTTCCGAACCAGGTTTGCTGGTGTGGCTGGAAGGAAGGTGTCCAGTGCCTCAAACCCCCCACAGCACTGGGCTGGTTAGCACAGCATACCTTTTAACTATTTATAAAGGCATTCCACTAAACTGTCAGTCTGAGGATGATGCCCTGATGTCCGAATTGACTTAACCTTCAGTTAAGCGCACACCTCCCTCATACGTTTTGAAATAAAGTTGGTACCTTAATCAGTTAGGATTTCCTTTGGCAGCCCATCTCAAGAAAACACTTTCAGCAACTCTTTTGCCACTGACCTGGCTGTGGTGGAACATTGGGGAACAGTCTTGGGGTAATGGGTGGTGTAATCAACTATAACCATTATATACTGATACACAGATGTACATTTTATCAAGGGTTCCAGTATCAATCCTAATTCTTTCAGATGAGATATCTGTTATGGGCTTATGGATCAAAGAGGTCTTTTTTTATTCTTTTGGGGGCCACCAACTGACACTTAGGGCATGTAGCACAAGAATCTACTACTTACTTCTATATACCTGGCCAGAAGAACCGGGCAAGTATGCACTCCTCAGTTTTCTCCCTGCCCAAATGATCCACAATAGGTGTAGTATGGATCAGCCTCATTACCTCCCTTCCTGCAGACCTGGGAACTACCAACTGTTAACATAAAGTTCCCTTTTGTTTCTGGAGTTCTACCCAGTACAAACCTTGGAAAACATTGTGCTTTTCATCCATGTACCATATTATCATATACCACAGCTAAGTTGAGTAAGGCATTCCTGAGAACCTCATTAGCCCTTTGTTCAGAAATGATGCTGGCTGGGTTTTGAAAAATGTATGGACTGACCTCCAGAACAATCTTGTGACCTTCTGTAGATGTGGATGTCGTTACCTCATCTGAGTCACCTCAAATCTTCCTTGAACCCAGGTCCTTATGGTACCCAACCACTATGATCTCAGAGCCTTCCTTTGTCTCATTATGTTTCTAATCCCTTCGGGGCCAAATGGTTCAGGAGCTGCAAAGGGAAATACAGGTTCTAGTCCCTCTGTCTGTGTGGCCTCCTGTGGGTACACACTTTTGGTATTGTTCTGCAGGAAGTTATGAAACCCTACCCAGTCTTGGCCCAACACTACTGATTGGGGTAAGGATTTAGAAATTCCCACCTTCATTATTCCTACCCATTTGCCTTCTTTTAACCATACCGAGGCTGTACTATATTTATGGGTAACCTCATGCACACAGGCAATAGTTATGGGATCTCCTCTCTGACCCAGGTTGGTTCTACTACTGATTTTTTAACCAATGACTGCCTACAGCCTGAATCTACCAGAGCCATAACTGTTTGGTGCCCCACTTGCACTGGTGTTGTATATGGGTTTTTGGCCCACTACTTATGTGTGGGGGCTATAGCTATGAGTTCCATTAAGTCATTGTCCATGCAGTTACAAAACTTACTGACATGTCCCACTTTACCACACTGCAATCATACAATGTTACTACCAGGTCTGTAACCTGTGCTTCCCTATTTTGGTCATTGTAGAGTGGGGTCTTGGGGCTGGAGGAATTACCGCAGACCCTGGTGTTATACCCTTTTGAAGTGGAAGGGTAAGTAATATTTGACGACTTGACCACTTATTCATACAAATATGTTTGTCCCATACCCCTAAAGTACCTTTTCCTCTCATCCATGTGGGTCTACACACAAGGTTCATCATGGGTTCTATACTTCTTAGTGGCATTTGGTCTTTCAATCTCAAGGTGACATTCTGTGATTTTCACTGCTGCAGCCAGAGTGGGCTGTTCATGTCAGCTTACCCAATCACAGACATAGTCTGGCAAATGCTCCAGTACTGCTCCAGTACAATCAAATTCACAATCCTCACTTTAGTGTGCACCTCTGATTTTAACCACTGAGTAGCCAAGTCTTGTAATTTTTGTGCCAGCACTCCAGGCCATGGTCCAACTTTGAAACCCAAGGTGTGAAAGGTCCATCAGTAGTTCTCTTCAGTTATTCTGACCTAGTGTAAGATGGCTACCTTTACCTAACTGTAGTTTCTAGTGGTGACATCAGTTAGGCTTCTGTACACAGCTTAGGCATCTCCAGTCAGGTATGGTGCAAAGAAATGGCCCATGTTTCTCTTGGCCAGGTAGTGGTACTGGCAAATCTCTCAAAAGTCATAAAGTAGGCAATGGGGTCATGCTCAGGGCCCATTTTTGTTAGCATGGGGTGGGGTCCTACAACCAACTCAAGGCAACCCAAGCTTGCTCCCAAATTCAGGTTGCTGGTATGGCAGGAGGTGTGGCATCCAGCACCTCAACTTTCAGTGCCACCATGCTGGTGAACCAGCTGGCTTCTCAAGGAACGATCACAGAGAAAATCCTCTGGACAAGAGTCTAAATTAAATTAAAACTGCTTTATGTTCAGCAGCATACAAAAGACAAATAGCTTGCATTTAGCTTTACAAAAAGGTTATTGCATTTCAGTCTCTAGCTGTATCCAAAATAAGAAAAAAAACTCTCTTTTCCTTTATTTAGCCTCCCCCCCATTATTGGGTTAATGTATTGTTGGTTAACACTCCATCTTTATCACTCCCCCTCCCCTCTGAGGGACAGGCAGTAATTAGATCATGCAGTATACAGAGGTCTTAAAGAGCCAGACTTTAAAGAAAGAGAGGTTTGGTTCAAATCCCCTCCCAGCCCCTACCAAAACCTATGCTGCTACGGGTATGTGATGGAGTTGACCGATGTCAGAGTGTGATAGACATATACTGTATTACACACACACACATCTATATATATATACACACACACTGTATTTGATTCTTTCAGAGTGCACCTTGACAAAGGCCTGAGTGGCAGGCTGAGCTTGGCGAAATATTTTCTTTTAGAAATCTGTCTATCTCAGTGGACCCCTCTCCTGCACAGCCCATGCGCTGCATAGCATATGGCCTCTGAGTGGATCAAGCATGTGCACAGTCAGTCTTTCAAGAGTCACTAATGATGCAACTGTTCCACCCACTCCCTCCTAATTGAGTACCTACTTGCTCTATTCAGAGATAGGACACAGCATTTTACTTTTGCAACTAAAGCAATGTCTTGGGGGCTGGGGGATGGAGAGATGGGCAGATAGTCAGTGGGGTGTGGAATGGGATGGCCATGGAACTAGTCCTAGCCAGCTAGGAAGAGGTAGAGAGAGAGAGAGAGGCTTTTTCTTTACAACCCATTGAAGTGTTGAAATGCCAAAGGAAAAAACAATTAGCGGCAAACTAGCTTTTTCTGATGTCAGAAAAGCTGGATTTCAGCACTTCGACCAAATTTCAGTTTGGCTCAGCCCACCCTTACCCAATGGCAGATGTCAGGCTTTCTCAGGAATGTCATTATTCTCCCAATTGGCAGCACAATACGTACAATGAGCACAACCAGTCTGGTTAATTGGCAAAGTTTTTAGTGCAGTCAAACGGAAAAAATAAAACTAACGCATGCATCAGTCAACAGAACATAAAAAAAAGAAAAAGAGGCTGATTTTCTGAAATCAGATCTAGGTATGGAAAGAGTAATAGGATAAAGATGACAATGCCAGTACAATTCAATACCATCCTTAAATATGCATTGCAGTGCCAAACAAAATGCAGAAATCGATATGTAAATGATGTTTCCTGTTACCTCAGTGACCTATAGATTGCAGTATGCTAAAGCAATCCTTACCAAGGGTATTATTTAGTAGTGTGTGCATGTGTGATTCTTTTAACATGCCTCACTGTTCAATCAGAAATAAATGTGCTATTTATATAACCCCAAGGCCCTACCCCTATGAAATAAACATTCCGGGTCAGCAGTAATGTTACTGACATGACATATGTGATCTGTTATTTTACTAAATCAATCAAATGCAAATTCTTACTAATGAGTGATTATTATCACAACTAGCTTTAAACTATAATGCAACTATAATGAAAAATGGCTGGAGGTTAAAGAGCTGCTGGTGCCTCAGAGAAAACTTTGAAAAACAGAAAATTTAGACAGTTCATCTTGTATTTTGCATATCTTTTATAGCGTTCTTCTCCACATTATTTATTACTAAGGAAATTTGCACAAACACACGTGTTATGCCTCAGAGACCATCTCTCTCAGCAGCTCATTCACCACTTGAGGTCATAATCCTCTGTTGAAACATTACACTCAGTTGCCAGGGAAATGGATATGATGTCACTAGCAGAATATTATGACCTCAAGTGGAGATAAAGCAACTGGAGTGGAATCAGTCCTTAGGAAGAAAGGTCCTGTTTTCAAGCATGTGTTCTCTCTGATGAACAATGGGGAGGTGAGAACACAGAACTAACTTGAAATAGAAGCTTGATTGTGTCTCATTGTTACATTTCAAAGTTCCCCAGGAGGTCTTAGTTGCTTTTTAACGTGTAGTATAAAAATTCTGACTGAGCAGGTGAGAATATTGGATTTGCAGCCAATTAGAGTTAACATTTTTTCTTCTTACGCCAGTTGTTACAAATTAAAATTGATGCTGCTATGCATGCTGTCTCAAAGTAATTAATCTAAAGGCACTCACCTCAACTTCTTTCTCTGTTAGGGCTGGTGAGCTGTAATTAAAAAAAGGCATTTACTTACAGGCATATCTCTTGGCTATTCCAAATTAAGTAAAAAATATATATGTATTACTGGTTACATGACTAACACCTTAGCATTGCAACTGCAGTATTTTTCCCCAGTTTTACTGGGAGGATCAGCTGTCAGTGCTGCATTAATGTTTACTATAATTTGGGTGCAAGAAATCTTGTACTGTGATCAGAGGACTCTGAGTGCAGTAACTTGCTCTGGGGCTGACTCAGTTATTTGTTTAATATAGCGATTGCATTGCACTGAGGTGTTCCAACAGGATGAAACATGTGTCTGTAGTTTGTTGCTCTCAGCCTTAGCTGAACCAATATACAAGACAGTGTTGAAGGCAACTTTTGTTTTGATACATCCTTATCAGTGTACCCCACATCAGGGTTTGCATACCCATAGATCTTTGCACTAGATTAGAGGCATTAGAATGTGCAGTATCTCTGTGGATTGAAGAGAGATACACAGAAACCAAATTATTTCAAAATTTTCTCTCTCCTTGCATCCTTTATGGATCCTACTTACTGTTATTTTTCTAAACTATGTCCAAGGCCCCTGGAATTCTGCGGTTCGGCGGTTGCGGAATTTGCCACAGAATTTGCATCATGCCGCAGAATATATATAGTGCCGCAGAATTCATTGTTTTTGGTGAATTTTCATATAAATATACTGTTTTTCCATAGTGTCAGGCTTTCTTTCCCACCTCATTTATCCTGAAGCCCCTCCTCTATGCTCAGCATATGACGTCATCGATGACATCACATCATATTTCGCCAATGGCAGGACTGCATTCTGCCAGAGAAATGAATAAATCATGCCGCAGAAATCAGAAAATGCTGCCGCAGATGTCAAGGAGCCCTGCTGCAGAAATCAGAAAATTCTGCCGCAGAACACCGGGGGCCCTGACTATGTCTCTGATGTGCCACACCTAACTGTACTAAATAACTGATGTGGAGGACTCCAGGCACATGACAATGCATTCATTTTACATAACCATGCAGTATATAGGAGGCACATTGACTTTTGTTTAGAAAAACATATTTTTGATAATTTAAGAGTCAAGTTTTATTAGCATCAAGCTTTTGCAATAGCTGACACCAGCCAGGCAAATACCAAACAAGTATTAGTCAATGCCAAATGTTTGCCACTTGCATTGCTGTTGTAATGGGTCTTGCTTGTACACATTTTTAATAGACCAGAAGATATGAAATATCTCATTTTTAGTGGTGTCCTGCTTTTACATGTTTTTAGATTGTATTTATACAGAACAGGCTAGCTGAGAGACAATATCTAATCTTCAGTGGGCTCCCAAATTTTTACCTCAAATTTCCCTTTTTTATGACCTGACGTCATGATCAAGACAGGTGGAATTTTTTAAAATGCCATCCAAAAGGTGATTTAGCAGTGCGACTGTGAAAACAAGTTTCAGAAGGGATTTGAAAAATGACACCAGTCTTGTTCAGGAGGTGGGGTAACACAAGGGATTTAATGAATGTAGGGGGCTAAAATCTGTAAAAAATAAAGTTGTTAGTAAATGTGGAACAATTCAATATTTCTTCATAAGTTAGTTTTTTTTTCAATTTTGATCCCAAATTATCAACATAGTCTTTTTATGACCACTCTTTCTGAACATGGCATGTGTCATTTATAAAACAGTGGCCAAAATGTCATTTCACACCACAAGTGTGAAAACACATTTTGGCCAGAATTTAAAAAATGACAGCTATCACGTTCATGAGGTGATGTGAAAAACTGGCTATGTTGAAAATTTGGGGTAAAAATATAATAAATTATCAAAGTTATGAGTGTGCATTGAAAAATTTCAATGTGCGCTCATAACTTTGTTTCTTTTTCTCAACATTTTTACCACAGATTTTTAACAAAGCCTTTTTATGACCCCACCTCATGAACAAGGGTTGAGAAAATTCTCAAATTCTGCCTGAAAGGTGATTTATGTGCCACAAGTGTAAAAAGACATGTTGACCAGGATTTCAAAAATGAGAGCTGTTGCATTCATGAGGTGGTGTGAAAGAATTGTCATGTTGAAATTTTGGGGTCAAAATATTGAAAATTACCAAAGTTATAAGTGTGCATTGAAAAAGGTCAACATCCACTCACTGCTTTGTTGTTTTTAAATATTTTTATCCCAAGTTTTCAACACAGCCTTCTTATGACCCACCTCATGAACAAGGGCAGAGAAAGTTTTAAAATCTTGCCTGAAAGGTGATTTCACAGAGTGACTGTGAAATCACCTTTTAGGATGGATTTGCATAATGACACTGCCATTGTTCATGATGTGGGGTCCAAAAAGGCCATGTTGAAAATATGGGGAAAAAATATTCAAAAAAGACCAAGTTTTGATGGCAAGTTCAAACCCCATTGAAATACATTGAACTACAAACAGTACCTGATTTCCTCAGTTCCCAGTCTGGCATTGAAGAGTGAAGATGTGTCTCTGGTCCAGAGAGAATTCTGGCATTGGACCCCAGTAGGTAAGGGGTGGTGAGGTGGGGTGGTGGGTGCTCAGTGGAGGGTCAGGTATGGGGACTGCAATGGCAGTGGCAACAGACATAGATGGATGTTTTTCTTTTTTACAGGGTGTATAAAGATAAAAATGTCTATGAGGGATGGTTTTCTTTTCTTCAGGTACAGACACTGGGGATTGGGCACCTCAGTGTTGATGTTTTGTTTGGCGGCACAAGGGGTGAACTCCTCGGTGTCACACAATGAAAATGGGCAGGATGGAGGTAGTAGTCAGCACTGGGGACTAGGTACCTCAGTGTCAGTGTTATGTTTGGAGGCACTAGGGGTGGACTCCCTGGTGTCACACAATGAAAATGGGCATGGTGGAGGTAGTAGTCAGCACTGGGGACTGGGCACCCTGGTGTTGGAAAATCAATGGGTGCTGAGTGGGATGGTCAGGTGGGGGAGGGTAACAATGGCAGTGGCAACAGAGGTTGATGGATGCTTTTCTTTTTTACAGAGTGTATAAAATACAGGATAAAGTATGGGGAGAAGTGTGTTACGAGAATTTAACACACACCCGAGTTGTTGGATGGCACATAAACCCCGAGGGCGAAGCCCGAGGGGTTTATGAATGCCATCCAACAATGAGGGTGTGTGTTAAATTCGAGTTTGACACACTTCTCCCCATATTTTATTTTATATAATTGAAGGACTCCATTTTCCCCAAAAAAAAGACGTGGAGGCTTACCTTGCAGATGAAAGCTTTTATTTGTGTGAGGAGAACAGAACTGTGGTTAAACATTAAGTTTAGTAATTTTAACTGTTAATAAAATAAACTGGCCACAAGTGTTAGAAGTCTGGTATGGAGATTCTTCGTATCATTTCCTGTCTGAATGGTATTTTCGTTTGACCTGCAGAGGAAAGGTTAGGGTTGAAAGGGAGAGAGTTAGGGACCATTGTTAAAGTGTTAACTGCATAAGTTAGATCGAGAGAAAAAAAGTTAAATGTTTGCGTTTTTCGGGGGTCTAAATACAATAAAATCCCTTAATCGGAGGTATCTGAATCTTCGATGACTCTGACTCTTTTCCTGCTTTGAGGTTTTTGGTTGGAGTTGTAGATATTTATTGTTACAGGACTGTGGAAAATGCAGCCGGTCCCAAACATTGCCTGCATGTTTCCAGACGCCATTTCTTCTTGCTGGGTACTGAGGTGTGGAGATGTCTATTGCTGTTCCTGTGAATATTTTGAAGTGGAAGGGAGCTGGTGATCTGAGTAAGTTAAGAGGTTGCTAATTTCATGCTGCTTTCTTTCGGAGAGGCTGCAGTAATTGTTTATTGACTGCACATTGCGGTGGCCTGATGACTGCTGCACGTCAGTCGGTGGGATATTGTGATCTACCAGGCGTTGTATGGCGGTCTTTCTTGTGCTGTGGTTAGTAATTCTTTGGCTGTGAGGTATACCAGAGTGCATTTTCATTGTATGCATCATTGTTCTTAGTTTATTAATCCCTATGTTCATGTTACTGAACCAGAGGGATGAATCTTTTTTGTTGCTGTTGGGTGCTATGTAAAAGGGAGCATCAGGTTTGAGCATTTCAGGTGGCCTCTGTGATTTATAGATGTGGTATGCTTCAATGGTGTCTCTGTCTGGGTTCTGTGTGTTTTTATAAATTCGGGGATTTATTGGGCGGACATCACGCGGGTTTTCTCCTGTTCTGGTTTTTGTCTGGCGCTCACAATACTCCAGGAAGATGTTTCCATTTGTGTCTGTGCTCTCCCTTATGTCTCCCCACTGTCCACTGTAGGTCGTAGTGTTCTTTCGTTCGGAGGGCAAAGTGGATGCCCAGATTAAAGAAGAGGAAATTTAGCAGCCCAGTTGGTGTGGTCATGTTTAGTGTTTTGGATTTATGCAATAGTTCAACGTCTTCCTCAGTTAATGCTTGGGCTTTATTGGGACGGTTTCCTTTACCAGCCTTTTTTAGTTGCTTTTGTTTGGCTGCTAGTGTTTTTTTTGTGTCAACAAATATGTTGTCTGGGCTTTTGAATATGGATTCGGGGTACTTGTTTGAGGATAAATGCCTCTCGATACTCGCTAGTATCCCTTGTATGGTTCCTGGCTCATATTCTGACCCGTCTTGTTTTTTTAATATGTAGAGGAAATTAGCTAGTAGTTTATCTAATTTTAGGATGTCAAGAGTTTCAAAATGTTTTGGCTCTCCTACCTCAGAAAAGTAGGTTGTGAAAAGTCTGAGGTTGCTTTTTGTTTTCCGGATTGTGTTGCGGTTTTCCTGCTCTTCAACAAACTTTTGTCTTTCTGTTTCATCCGCTGTTTGGAATCGGCTTAACATATTTTTTTTAAACTTATAGGTGATGTGAGGCTGCTGGAGGCTATCTGGAGGTGACGCCTGAGAAGTAAGTGTTTTTTTTTACGCCAGTGGCAGTTGAAGTGACAGGGACAGTTTGAACGTCGCGCTATGTTTAGTCTCGAGCGCTTTGTTGTTCAAAGGGAGCACATGAATGCCGTAACACCTACTCAGGTGTTACGGCATTTAACACATGGTTTTGGCAATGGGAGAAAACGGAGACCATTAATTATATATAGAATAACGTATGGATGGGTGTGTGTAACCAGAATTGTACACACACTCATGGTGTGGGATGCTACATAAACTCCGAGGGTGAAGCCCGAAGGATTAATACAAACATCCCATAAAGAGGGTGTGTTTAAAATTCTGGTTCACACACACCCACCCATATATTATTTTATTAATGGGCAGCATTTTTGCTACTATTCCTCTGTTGGTGGTGGGCTCCTATTCTGACCCATGATCCTTTTTTTAAGCCGTAAATGAAATTAGCTAGCTAGAATACTGTCTAGCTCTGGCATGGGGATGGTATCAAACTCTGTGGACTCTCCTATTTCTGACAAAAATGTCTTAAAAAGTTTAATGACACTTGCTGTTTTTGTTTTCCTGCTTGGAGATGAAGTCTTCCCAGCTCGGTAAGTCACTGAGGACAAATCTGGATTCCATGCTTGTTTTGTTTTTTTCTTTATAGGATGGCCATTTAATTTTGTTTTTATGCAGTTTTTTGATGTTTTGTTCCATTTTCTGGCTTGGTGTTTTGTCTGTGAGGAAGTCCGTTGAAGCTGTTTCACAGTGGGGTACTTAGCTTCTGCTTAAGTAAGTGCCAGCGAGAGTGACAGGTGCCAATTACAACCTCAATCAATCACGCAATCAATCAATTTTCTATTTTTAAAAAGCACAGTTCCATGTGTTCAAAGTGCTTGCACAATAAAACATAAATACAAGGATATCAATAATTAAAAGAATGCAACTTTAAAACCCATATCCAAAAATCTAAACAGAATCAGAGAAGGCTAATGTAAATAAATGAGTCTCGAGAGTGATCTTAAAGCTCTCAATGGTCAAGCACTCTCTCACCCAACAAGGTAAAGAGTTCCATAGGATAGGGGCTGCAAAAGCAAATGAGTGGGCCCCAGAGGTCTTAAGTCAAAACCTGGGAACCTCTAGCAAGCCATCATTGGAGGAGCAGAATGGGCAGAGGTGGTGGTAGGGACAAAGGAGATCTTGCAAGTACAGAGGTCCCTGACCATGTAGGGCATTATAGGTCAGTAACCTGACCTTGAAGGTGATCTGCCATTGTACTGGCAGCTGGTACAGGCCGCACAGCACATACATGACATTGCAGGATCTTGATAAGCCAGTCAACAGCCTGGTCACCTCATTTTGCACTAGCTGCAAGTGGCAGATATCAACCCCTGGTAGCCCTAGGTGGGCATTGCAGTAGTTAAGGTGAGAGGTCACAAAGGCGTGGACCAGAGCTGGAAGATAGTTGGGTGGGGCCAGATGTTTTATCCGGGTGATATTCCTCAGATGGTAAAAGGAGGTCTTGACAATGGCCAACACCTGAGATTTAAGGGTCAGACCATCATCAATAATAACACCCAGATCATGCACCCAGTCAGAGGTCACAAGCTGGGTGCCACCAAGCCAAAGCCCAGAAGGCTGTCCCACAAGCAACCCCATACCCTGATGACCTGGGTCCACCACCAACACCTTACTGCTTTCAAGGTTCAACTGAAGCTAGTTGGCACTCATCCATTCCTGGATCTCAGAGAGTCAGTCAAAGACCAAGACAGCTCCACCCTGCTTGGGTACACATGACATGTATAGCCAAGTATCATCTGCATAGCAGTGAAAACTCAGTCCATACCACCTTATAATGTCTCCTAACAGCATCATATACACCGTGAACAACATGGGTGACAGAATGGAGTCCTGTGGCACCCTGAAGGAAAGGGGGAGAGGGGCTGAGGAATAAATCCCCGACACCACTTTCTGTGTCCTACCTGTGAGGAAAGATCAAAACCATCTGAGGACTGTGCCCGAAGCCCACAGATCAGCCGCAAATGCTCCAATAACACACCATGGTCCGCAGTGTCAAATGTTGCAGAGAGATCAAGGAGAACCAAGATCAAATGGGTCCTCTGATCCCTTGCTATTAGGAGATCATTCAGTACCTAAATCAGTGCCATCTCGTTACTATGCCTCTTCCTAAATCTGGACTGAAGAAGATCATAGACATCATGGGAGGTCAAGTGATCATCCAGCTGCAATGCAGCCACCTTCTCAATAACCTTACCCACAAAGGGTAGATTAGAGATAGATCTGTAGTTAGCGAGACAGTCTTGGTTGAGAGAAGGTCTCTTAAGGTGAGGTCTCACCACTGCCTCCTTCAGGGGGTCAGGAAATACCCCTGTCTCGAATGAACTCCAGACTATCTTAGCTAGGACTGGGCTGATCACCTCAACACACCCCACAAGGAGGCGCATTGGGCGGGTCCAAACTACAAAAGGTTGGTCGCGAACTCTGGATGATCCTCACGATGTCAGTGAGCGCCAGCCAGCCGAAGTCAAACCAGGTAAATTGGGTGCTTGCAACCTCCTGCCAACCTCCACAACACCCAACAGAGGGGACAAGATGGATGCCGGACCTGATGATGGTAACCTTATCTGCAAAGAAGTGAGCAAATTCGTCACACTTATTTTATTAAAATACTCCCCCAGTCTGAAGACAGATTGGATTGCACAATCTGTCAACAGTCCGGAAGAGCTGAGCTGGTCAACTTCGCACAGCAGCAAGCTCCCTGGACAGGAATTCTGCCTTCTTACAGAAGACTGCTGGTTGATAGTCTTCATAATGATCCATCAATCTAAGTCTGTCATCAATCAGGCCCGTTTTCCACCAGCTCCTCTCTAACCTTCGACCCACACTTCTCAACTCCTTCAAAGTCCCATCAAACCAGGGGGACTTTGGGAGAAGGGTGAGAGGACAAACACGGACAGGAGCTATGGAATCCTGGGCCATTGTCACTGCCATATTATAGACATGTAACAAATCTCCTGGTTCCGAACACACCCAATAGGTCCAGTACCACCCATTAGACCATCTGGGGTCATGCCCCTTAAAAGGCGATACCGGACCATCTTCATAGGGGCAGGTCTATTAGGAGGAGCCTCAAATCTGAACCCTATCGTGTGATGGTTTGACTAACCGACCGGCTCCACCACCAGATTGGAGATCTCCATCCCCAGAAGGAACAACAGATTCAATAAGTGACCGTGATTATGAGTGGCAGAGGTAATTACCTGTCTAAGGCCCAATGAGGTCATAAGTTGGAGGACGTCTTGACCAAATTGTGAGAGTTCATCATTGACCCAGGCATTGAAGTTGCCCAGAATCAACCATCTGGGCAACTCCAGCACCATGTCGACATTGAAGTCCATGACTTCCTGCAGAAATTCCTTCTCACCACAGGGCGGATGGAAAATGAGAAGTATTCTGCAACCTACACCTGCACCCACGATACACTCAAAGGATCTGTTAGTACCCACTGGAACATCCTCAAGGCCCAGTTCTGATTTAAAACGAATGGCTACACCCCTGCCCTTATGATCCACCTTCGGACAGTGTATCACCAAGTACCTGGCTGGTACTGCTGATGCCAATACTGGGCCAGCATTTTCATCCAGCCACATCTTGGTGATGCAAGTCAGGTCAGTTGTACCAACAAGATCCGTTATCATGGCAGTTTTGTTTTTTATAAACTCAGCATTGCACAAGACCACCCGAGTAGGATGGGTAGCTGAGTAAGACCGTGCTACTTGCCTGCATAAAGTAGAACCATTGGGTTTTGGAACCAGTTAAAGAGTACCCCTATTCTGGGCCCATTTAGCCCCAGTGTGTCTCCTTGTCACCACAACCTCAATCCGCCCACTCCCCTCCACTCCCTCACCAGGCCAAGTACCCCCATTTCCTCCTCCTCCTCCTTCTAACTATCCCTAAGGCACAACAGCATCTATATGCCTCAGGAAATAGAGGGGGACAGCTGAAAGGGTGGAGGTCTCTGAGCCTGGTGGGAGAGTAGTACCTGACCGTCTGCACCCTCTGCCAACACATATTAGATTAAAGGCAGCCAACCCTGCAGCCAACCAGCAGAAAAGAGTATATCACACACACTCACACACCTTCAGCACACGCCCCACAAATTAAACCTACAATCCCCCCAATACAAAAAACACTAACCCCCTCTAAAAATAAAACAAAACTATAACCCAAACTATCTAAAGCACAGCAAGATAAACAGTAACATAAACAAACAAAATGAACATAAATTAGAATAAAGCCTTTTGGCAGTTTCAGTTTTTCATGGCTTTATGAGACTCGCCAATTCTCTTTAACAGTTTAATAACGGATCGTCAGAGCTCACACCTCTTCGAGCCAATATCAACTGGGAGGTTGTAACTGGGAATAAAACTATTGTTATCTAGATATAAAAAAATGCTGGCCGTTAATTAAAATAAAATAGAAAAAGACTACCTGGGTCAGTTTTCTTTATTTCTGGTACAGATACTGGGGATTGGGCACCCCAGTGTCAGTGCTATGTTTGGGGGCAGCTGGGATGAGCTCCCCGGTGTCACACAATGACAAATGGGCAGGTTGGGGGTAGTTGCCGGATTGGGCACCCCAGTGTTGGAAAATTAAGAAGGATGGGGTAGGAGGGATTGAGGGATGGTTTTCTTTATCAGGTTACATTGGGGGGACCACAGCAGGC
This sequence comes from Neoceratodus forsteri, assembly GCA_016271365.2. Taxonomy (NCBI): domain Eukaryota; kingdom Metazoa; phylum Chordata; order Ceratodontiformes; family Ceratodontidae; genus Neoceratodus; species Neoceratodus forsteri. Next base: position 787,540,908 of record CM028133.1, read on the forward strand.
TGATCAGGATTCTTATCAGCTCTGCTTCCTGCATGGCGTTGTGCAGATCAAAGGAAAGAGCCACCCTATGATTGGGCCAGCTCCTTCCTTTGAACTACATGAAATTTCCAGCCAGCAAGACTAGAACAGTGTCATGATTAGCCTGGCTGATGATTGGTCTGACACCGACAAGCCCCTTGAAGACTGCCCTGCACTGGACTTTCGTTGACACACTACTCAAAACCCAGTATCATACCAAAATGTTTGCTTTGTGAGCAAGCGCAATGGTGAACATAAAAATAACATTATGTAATAACAGCAATCGGGACAATAATTGATTGCAATACACCACCACAGCTAGCACTGACAAATGTTAACAGTGCTATGATAAAGATTATTTAGATCTTAAGCAACATGGATCTACAGCCATCTATTCTTGAACCAAGGGGTAAGTTTACATCTACAGAAGCGATCAGGAGAATGTAAGAAGCCCCCTATCTACAACATGTGCACAGAATGCATTTAATCAAACTCCTAACTTCATTCTGTGGACAAAATGCATTTTATCAAACCCATGACTTCATGCTGTGGACATCAGAAAGTAATTCTGCATAGATCATGACAACAAAAAATGTGTGCACAAAAATTTTATTAATGCTACATTTCTGTGGACATATTATCAAAACTGCTTCTGTGGACAAATACAAATGACTACTGTAACTTCATTGTGTGGACACAATTCTTTGTTGCAGACAAAATGTTAAAGTTACCAGCAGCACCCCACATGCAATAATATGTAATGTTAAATATATTATTTAGTAAGTCACAGTAATCAGATTTTATATGCATAGACTTCCATCGCCCTTGTTATATCAGCCTGTTTGGCACTTAAGGAGCTAGCATCCTGCTTTGTGAAGTTAATTTAATAGGCAGATATAATGGGCTCGATTCCAGGGCAGCATACACCTTCGCAAGCTGAGTTACACCAAATCTCATGGCATAACTCATGACTTGTGCCATGCGTTACGCCAGTACCTATTCCAAAAGGCGCCTTGCACCATGTTGGCTGCAGGCTATGCCAACCATGGGATATACCACCCACTATGGTGCAACCCACAATGACATGGCACAAGGGTGGGTTACAGCAGCAACAATTCACAACATATCCACAATTCCAGGAGCTACACTGGTGGAGCTATTTTAGAGCATCTTGGAGATGCTCTAAGGGGCATCCATCGGTGTCATCCAATGGATGCCCAATCCACAGCGCTGCAGCTAAGGTCCCACTGTGCTCCCCATGCCCCCACAGACACAGTCATGCCCCCAACCCCCCTGAATGTCAGGGATCCTGGGGGTCATTTCTCCACTGTGCCCCCCAGACTCCTGTGCCTCCTGTCCAGCCTCCCCATATCCCCAATGCATGCCATGGCGTTCTGGGGTGGGGGGGCTCAAGGGGGCAGTCTGCAGTGGGCTGCGACTTGCGACATGCAGGGCTATTACGCCATGCCAGTGGTGTTAGCCTACGCATGTTGCAAGTCACATGTCATAAGTGCAGGGACCTTGCCACTCTTAGAATATGGCGCAGGGTCCCCAGCATAGCAGCGAATGCTGCAACTCGCATATGCCTGCGAGTTGTGACACTCATTCTGGAATCCTCCCCAATATACCTATCTGACAAACTAAGGAAGCCATTATTATGTAATTTAAAAAGGAGCAGTAATTCCTTTGGTTTAAACACTTACAGTATCCTCCTGCTAGAATTTCCCCTAACAAAGAGACCACAAAATGGCTGCTTAGCTCTGCCTCATTTTATGTCATGGCAGTGAGTAGTATTGCTAACTACGTAGAAGGCAAAAAATGATGGACCCACTACAAAGCAGAGACCATGCAATCAATCAAATGTTTATCATTTATTAAGAATAAAGTGCAGTGAGCATCTCATAAAAAAATGAGGGGTAGAAAAAGCACTGAACAAGCGTAACAGAAAGGGATAAAAACTGCCGTTTTGCAAGATTGTGCCCCAAGGTTCTTTGGCTAACTATGTTTAACTATGTAGTGCATTTTTATCCCCTAAAACAAGCCACTAGCTTGTTTTGTGGCAAATAATGGGAAAATAAAATATATGGTATGACCTTAAGGGAAGTCTCCTGTCCAAAGTGCATATGTTTTTTTTTTGCAAAGTAGAATATCTCTAGAATATAACTCTGTGGAGTTACTGCAGGAAACCATGCAATTTCCGTGGTACAGTAGTTAATGCGTTTTGTCATGCACAAATCTATGGCACTGCATTGCTTCCTGGTTGGCCCCACAATACTGTATGGTTAGCAATATTGCCTGTTCCCTTAACGTGTCATTTTAAGGGTTGGAGCTAGCTGGTTTCCTCTAGTTGGTGGTATACTATGCTGTGCTGGGGAAAGCCTGGAGAAGGGCAAGCTTTTAAACAGTTGCATTAGAGAAATCCCACTAGCTTGTTTTGTGGCAAATAATGGGAAAATAAAATATATGGTATGACCTTAAGGGAAGTCTCCTGTCCAAAGTGCATATGTTTTTTTTTCCCATTAGTCTCCCCAGAAGAAGTTATGTGGCCTAGTATAATGGGGTTCCATGTGCAGTGGAGTCCATCAGGATGCAAAGTAGAATATCTCTAGAATATAACTCTGTGGAGTTACTGCAGGAAACCATGCAATTTCCGTGGTACAGTAGTTAATGCGTTTTGTCATGCACAAATCTACGGCACTGCATTGCTTCCTGGTTGGCCCCACAATACTGTATAGTTAGCCATATTGCCTGTTCCCTTAACGTGTCATTTTAAGGGTTGGAGCTAGCTGGTTTCCTCTAGTTGGTGGTATACTATGCTGTGCTGGGGAAAGCCTGGAGAAGGGCAAGCTTTTAAACAGTTGCATTAGATGATTAGAGAAATCACTGCTCATTTGTAAATTGGATTATAGTGGTTCTCTTAGTAAGTAGAGATGCAACAAAGTTTTACTACGCGGGAGAAATTGCTACAAAGTTGTCAATTTCACCCACATAGCACTTCGCAAATTTTTTTAAAATTACCCAGAATTCGCCATTTATGACTTTGCCTTGCTTTGGGGTGAAGTGCAAATTGCAGTTAAAAACCCTAAAGCAACTTGAGGTTACAAACTGCAAATTCGCCCCACCACCAACACCACCCCGATCTATCCTTGGTGTCTAGTGGTCCCCCCTACCCCACCGATCACATACCCCTTCCAAATTTAATTTAGTCCCTTTGCTGGTGTCTAGTGGACTCCCCACCCTGTCAGGTGTTACCTCGCCCACTACCCCACCCAACCCCGAGTATGAAAAATCATTTAGCACTTCCCTGGTGTCTAGTGGGCGCTCCCACCCTGTCAGGTAGTACCCCCACCCCGTTCCCCCAACTCCTAGTCCTAAAAATAATTTATCACTTCCCTGGTGTCTAGTGTACCCCCTCACCACCAACCCTGTCAGGTAGTACCCCCACCCTGCTCCCTCCAACCCCAAGTCTGATCCATTTCAAAACAAAAAAATACAAAATCATTTATCACTTCCCAGGTGTCTAATGGCCCTCTACCCCCCACCTTGTCCAGTAGTGCCCCCACACCACTCCCCCCAACCTCGACCACAGTGATCCACTGGCACAGCCCTCCACTCACCTGCACGGCCGACAGCCCATCCGACTGAGCTAAATGAATGAGCGCATGCTTGTACATGCACTCGCTCATTCATTGACAACTCGCTGAGATTTACTCAGCTGTTCAGAGGTGTAGAGGAGGGGAGGGAGTTGCTCCAGTCATTGGTGGGTTGATGGGATGGGGGGAATGGCATTTTGGATCCCCAGGGTCCTCAACACTGTTCCCCCATCCCGCTGCCCCCAAGAGCAACCAGAGCAACCCGCTCCCTTCCTCTACACCCCTAAAAAGCAGAGTAAATCACAGCTCTAATTCATTTAGCTCAGTCGGGCGGGCTGCCAACCATGGAAGTGAGTGGAGGGCTGTGCCGGCAGCCCGCTCTGGTCAGGGTTGGGGGAGTGAGGTGAGGCACCACCGGATAGGGTGGGGGGGTCACTGATACCAGGAAAGTGATAAATGCTTTTGTATTTTTTATTTTCAAATGGATCAGATCTAGGGTTGGGGGCAGCAGGGGTGGTGGTACTACCTGACAGGGTTGGGGTGGGGCTCCACTAGACACCAGGGAAGTAATAATGATTTTTTGTACTCAGAGTTGGGGGGAAGGGGGGGTACTACCTGACAAGGTATGGGGAGAGGTGGGTCCACTAGACACCAGGAATGTTTGTTTACAGATATGGGTTGTTGGCTGCCTGAGGCTGTGGCCAGCTCCAGTGATCCTGTGGGTGTTTTGGGGGAGGGAGGGTGGTCGTTCTTGTGACTGTATCTGGGGGGGGGGGTCTGCTACACCATGTGGTCAAAGTTTGTGTGGGAAGTGTGGAATTTCGTGGGTGAAATTCCACACTTTGCATTCGATCTGGCCACAGCGAATTAGGCGCATTTCACTTATAGTGCTTAGCGTATTCAGCGCAATACGTGAAATATTTCATGGAGCAAAGTTTGTCCACTTTGCCCACCTCTATTAGTAAGATTGGTAGGTATGTAGTAGGTACCTATTAGCTTTACATAGTGGGATACTAGTTTTTTGAGACATGAAAATTTAAAGTAGTCTGATCCATTCAAGAATTGACCATAATCAGGACTAGAAGGCTAGCACAAATCTAACACTGGGCAGACAAACATATGGTGTTATGATGTACAACTGTTACATTAAAGAAATCTGTTCATGGCAGGGAAATCTTGTCAGACTAACCTAATAGTTCTCTTTGACTGAGTGATGAGGGCATTGGATAAGGGCCATGCCATGGATTTTCTCTACTTTGACTTTAGAAAGGCTTTCAAGTCAGTGCTTCACAGACGCTTGCTGAAGAAGATGGAGGATCTGAGCGGGGGTAGGTACATAGAAAGGTGGGTAGGTAACTGGCTAAAGGGTAGGCAGCAGAGGGTTGTGGGTAATGGTGTCAAATCAGAAGAGAGGGAGGTCAAGAGCGACATATCACAGTGCTCTGTCCTGGGTCCCGTCCTCTTCAATGTGTTCATCAGTGGCACTGAAGAAGAAATCAGGGGCAGGTTGTCTCTTCTCAGATGACACTGAGCTCTGTGGGAGGGTGGATGGTGACAAGGGACTCAGGGGAATGCAGAGTGACCTGCAAAGGCTAGAAAGGTGGTCTGAGGTTTGGCAGTTGAAATTCAATGCCAGAAACATGCAAGGTGATGCACTTAGGGAATGAGAATCCCAGGACAGAGTATTGGATGGGAGGAGTAAGACTTAACACTACAGTATGTCTGTGGAATGAGACCTAGGAGTTATCATCAATTATACCCTCAAACAATCAAGCCAATACAACAAGACCTATAGTAAGACAAATAAGATGCTGGGATATATCAGGAGGGGTACTGACAGAAGAAAAGAAGTAATACTACCACTTTAAAGATCTTTTGTGAGGCCACAACTGGAGTAATGTGGCCAGTTCTGAAGTCTTCTCCTCAGTAAAGATAAGGCCATGCAGGATGTAGACAATGCAGTAACGGGTGACAAAGGTGATTCAGGGCAAACAGGGCAGGTTTTATGAGGAATGCCTCAAGGCTCTGAACACGTACTCACTGGAGAGCAGAAAGGACAGAGTAGATATGATAGACACCTTCAAGTTCCTGAAAGGAATAAATTAAGGTGAACTGTGAAGAATTATTTAGCATGAATAACAGTATGAGTTTACAATGGCATGAGCGGAAACTGACAGGAGGAATGTTCACAAGGGTTATGATGAAGTATTATTTTTAGAAAGGGTGGTGAAACCATGGAATAGTCTACCAGCTGAGATGGAGGGTGCTAAAACCATTGATGGTTTCAAACATGGCTGGGACAGAGAGAAGGGTATAGTGGTTACTCAGGATGACAGGAAATGGAGGGGAATAGGTGGGTGGATATTGAAGGCTAGGACCCTGGATGGACAATAGGTCCCAGGGTTAGATAGGGAACCACGGGCAGACTGGATGGGTATACAGTCACTACATCGACAACTTTACAGTGATGTGGGCAATACTGACAACATTGCCATTTAGCTGTAAAGTCTGCCTGGGACCCCAGCACACTTCCCTGAGGTCCTGCACCCCATCTCTGACTCAGCTCCATCCCGGAGTTGGGAATCTTAAGTGGGCGGGTGCAGGGGGCATAGCCCCCTGCATGGGGGGTGCAGGGGGGCTGTGCCTGCTGCAAAAAACAAAGTTTAACTACCACAGGACCATCCTGACCACAATTGCGGGTGAAGTAGTGGTGTCGGAGAAACGTCGCATTGACATGAAATTGTCAATGCGGCGTCATGGATCCGACTGGATGGACTATTGGTCTTTTTCTGCCGCCATTGTCTATGTTTCTGTGTAGCTTCTCCAAGTCAACATGAACAAAAATCACTGCTCATATAGGATGTTATTATATCAGCTCAGTTTAATAGCCATAATCAGTTGTTCCATTCTACTTTAAGTGTGGTAAAAGTATTCCACAAATTAGGATTTTTAAAGCGATTTTACAGTTTCCCTCAAAGAATTCACAGTTGGCATCAGTAGAACTCAGTTATACTAAATTCTACCAATATTTGAATTTGGGGCCATGCTATTTTTATAACTGAAGCCATTTTCATAAAAAAAAAAAGATATTTTTACGTACCCTCCTGCCTTGGAAGCCCTTCCTAGTACTGGTCCCTTCAACGAGAGCAGGGAGACTAGACTAGTTAGGTTACAAAAGTTTATTGTTCATTTGTTTTTCTATTTCACTAGATCTTTATTCTTGTTCTATGTACTGTTTATTGTACTGCTCCGGCTATTTAATTACTGTATCACCTATAGAGACTTGTCTATATTACAGACTTTTCAGACAGAGTTAGAGCCACTCAGTTGACTATTTCTGAACAGTTTATTTGTTGCTCAACACTGTTTTTCTGATATATGATCATTATTGTGGGAAAATATTGCCACTCTTGTTTGGTTATATGCCACCTATCTGCGGCCTTATTGTTTTGGTGAGAAATTAAACTGGTTATTATTGATTTGGAATGTTTTTTTTTTTGTTTTTTTTTATAATCAGCCCATGTACTTAGCTGATTACAGCAGAGGATGAGTTAGAAAATCTGCATTAATATGGCTAAGTCTATCAGAATATTTTCACAAAATGTCAATTGCCTTAATCATACAATCAAATGAGCTATAGCACTAGCAGCTATTAAGAAATATAAGCCGCATTTATATTATTACAGGAAACTCATTTATCCAAAATGGAGCATGTTAAGCTAACCTGGTTTGGCTTTGGTAAGGTGGTAGCTTCCTCCTTTCAAAAGGGTAAACAAAGGGGAGCTGCCATATTGATTCTGCACAGTACCCCTTTTCAAACGGCTGTTCTGAGATAGATGTTGCCAGGTGTTTAGTTATGGTCAAATGCTTAAGATGCTTATGTTAGCTTATATATTCCTCCAGGCTCCACCCCCTCTTTTGTCAAGAAACTCTTCCAACAGATTACTGCTTTCCAGAGTGGTACTCTGGTACTGGGGGGGTGGGGGTAATTTCAACATGACCTTGGATAATAGGGATACTATGAACTCTAGGCCACCACATTATACTGCAGTGCAATGCCTAATGAAATCATATCTTGGAGAAATGGGTTGGATTGATGCCTGGAGGTATCGCCACCCCACAGATTGGGCCTATGCCCACTTCTCTTCCCCCTGTACCCTCTACACTCGAATAGACTAATTTTTAATTTCCCAAGAGCATGCCCACCTTATTCAGCATTGTATGATTAACCCTATCCTGTTGTCAGACCACGCCCCATAATTTCTGCACCTCCAGTTAGGTCCTAAACAAAGGTCCTTCACTTTGGTGCTTTAATAATTATCTACTAAACAAGAATTTCTAAAAGTGGGTGATGGACTGCATAGAAGGGATTGTTAGAGAAAATAATGGAGCAGAAGTACAAGAAATATTAAATCTGTGGTCAGAGATGGCCCTTTGCTACCTTAGTTATAAATATTATGAATGTGGCGCAAGGGCAGCTAAAACCCTAGCCTATAGTCTCTGGTAACACATGATACAAACTATGGTCATGCATATTAAGCATCCTGCCACACACCAGTTGCTCACTACCCCCAATGCAACATTAGAGGCATTCAAGCATTACTACACCATTCTATATTGAGCAGAGATTAACCCATCTATAGAGGATATTCAACTATATCTGTAGCCTTTACACCTTCCCACTTTAATAATACCCCATGCACAATCTCTACTTGCCTCAGTTTCTCAACTAAAATTAAAAGCTACCACCCGAGGTTGGATCGTAGGGGTTGGGGCGTAGCCATCTTTTTTAAGACCGAACTAGGCCTTGTGGATGTTCCAGTGGGGACCACCAGATATGTGTCATGGGTGAGGGTGTAGGCTGCAGGATACTCCTCATTTACCGTCCACCAGGTGATGGGGGTGCATTCTTGCAGGAGATTGCAGACTTCATCGTCGACAAGGTGTTAGAGTCTCCCATATTGATAATTCTGGGGTTCAGTGCCTCGGTCGATGACAAACTCTCACAGTTTGGTCAAAATCTCCTCCAGTTAATGACAACACTGGGCCTTACACAGGTAGTTACCTCCTCTACCCGTATAGGTGGTCACTCATTGGATCTGCTGTTCCTCCTGGGGATGGAGATCACTGACCTGAGGGTGGAACCAGTCGGTTGGTCTGACTATCACACCATAGGATTTAGTCTTGGGGCCCCCCCAAATGGACCTACCTCTCTGGAGATGGTCCTGTACCGCCCTTTAAGGGGAATTACCACAGATGGTCTATCAGTGGTACTGGACCTATTGGGATTGCTGGGTGAAAGCATGAGTCCAGGGGATCTCGTGCTAGCCTATAATAAGGCAGTGGGAGAGGCCTTGGACTTGATTGCTCCTGTTAGTGTTCAACCACTCACTCTTCGTCCAAGGTCCCTTTGGTTTGATGGGTCCTTGAAGGAGCTGAGGTGGGTTGATCGAAGGCTGGAGAGAGCATGGCGGAAGTCCGGCCTGGATGCTGACAGTCTTAGATTGATGGAGCAATATAAGGGCTATCAATCAGAAATCACCCGTAAGAAGGCAGAGGTCCAGTCCAGGGAGATTTCTGCTACGCAGAACTGACCAGCTCAGCTTTTTCGAACTGTTGACAGATTGTGCAATCCAATCTGTCTCCAGTCCGGAAGAATTTTTTCACAAATTGAGTGTGAAGAGTTAGCTTGGTTTTTCACAGATAAGGTTGTCAGCATCAGGTCCGGAATCAGCCCGGCTCTCTCTATGAGGGGTTGCAGAGGTCGACGGGAGGTAGTGAGCTCCCGATCCATCTAGACGGATTTCAGCTGACTGGAATTCATAGACATTGTGAAGATTGTCCGGACTTTGCGCCCAACCTGTTGTAGTTTGGATCCAGGCCCTACCCCCCTCTTAGTGGGTTATGTAGATATCATCTGCCCAATCCTAGCTGAAATTGTATGGAGATCCTTGGAGAGGGGAATCTTTCCAGACCCCTAAAGGAGGCGGTCATTCGATCACTCCTTAAAAAACCCTCCTTGGACCCCATCGATCCAGCTAACTACCGGCCTGTCTCTAACTTGCCCTTTGTGGAGAAGGTTATTGAGAAGGTGGTTGCACTGCAACTGGACGATCACTTGATAACTCACAATGTCTATGAAGCTCTCCAGTCTGGTTTCAGGAAGAGGCATAGCAGGGAGACTGCCCTTGTTCAGGTATTAAATGTCCTCCTAATGGCCAGAGATCGAAAGGCTCATACCATCTTGGTCCTTCTCGATCTCTCAGCAACTTTTCACACTGTGGACCATGAGATGCCTTTGGAAACCCTGTGGTTCCTTTGTGGACTGTTGGGTACAGTCCTCAAATGGTTTTGATCCTTTCTCGTAGGTAGGTCCCAGAGGGTGGTCACTGGAATTTATTTCTCTGACTCCTTCCCCCTCTCCTGCGGAGTGCTGTAGGGTTCCATATTGGCACCCATGTTGTGTGCAATGTACATGCTGCCATTAGGAGATATCATCAGGTGATACGGCTTGAGTTTTCACTGCTATGCAGGTGATACTCAGCTGTATATGTCCTTTGTGCCCAGACAGGTTGATGCAATCTCTGTGCTAAATAGCTGCCTCTCCAAGATCAAAGACTGGATAAGCTCAAGTTGGTTGAGATTAAATCCGGATAAGACTGAGGTGCTGGTTGTGGATCCGGGCAGGGGTGTAGAAGAAATTTCTGTTTTGTACACACAGTCTTCAACAGTTACCCACTCCCCCCAATAAAAAAATGTACACATTCTCTCTAAATGGTACCCTCTTCCAAACAAGTCAGATTGTTGTCAGATGATTCCTCTAAAGAGGTTATACATGTATCTGTCTCCTAAACAACAAAAGTTTAAACAGAGACACTCCTCAGTGGCCTACACTAACCCAAATACTACAGATAAAAATGAAAATGTTAACAGAAAGGCATATGGTTTGTGACAAGCACTCAACAAAACTGTACACAAATGTGTACAGTGAGTATGCCTGCCTACACCCTTGGATCCGGGTCACCCGGGGGCAGGTCTTGGAGCTGGGCTCATGTCGGGCCTGTGGCTCAATGGTGTCCAGCTCATTACCTCAGATTGGGTGCATAATCTGGGTGTTATTTTTGATGATGGCTTGACCCTGAAGTCTCAGGTGTCAGCCGTGGTCAAATCCTCATTTAACCATCTGAGGAATATCGCCTGGGTGAAACACTTGATTCCACCAGGCGACCTTCCAACATTGGTCCATGTGTTCATTACCACCCATCTTGGCTACTGCAATGCCCTCTACCTAGGGCTGCCTGGGGTTGATATCTGCTGCCTGCAGCTAGTGCAGAACACTGCAGCCAGGCTGTTGACTGGTACCTCTAGGACCAGTCATATTACGCCTGTGCTGCGCGAACTGCATTGGCTGGCAGTTCAGTGGCAGATCACCTATAAGGTAGACTTGCTTACCTTTAAAGCCCTACATGAACAGGAACCTGACTACCTGAAAGATCTCCTGACTCTCTACTCCCCCAATCACCCTCTCCGATCCACCGATGAGGGATTGCCAGAGATTCCCAAGGTTTGTCTTAAAACATCAGGAGCCCGTGCTTTTTCATTTGCAGCACCAACCTTGTGGAATTCTCTGCCTCATCGGTTAAGAGAATGTCTGACCATCAGCAGTTTTAAATCTCTGCAGAAAACTTATTTATTTTCATTGGCATTCCCTCACTAATTGTTAAATTAAATGACTGTTTTTAAAATGTATTATATTATGGTTTATGCTGTCATTTTACATTATGTACAGCACCTTGGTTATGAAAGGCGCTATATAAATAAAGTTTGCTTGCTTGCTTGCTAAAAACATAGTAACATAAAGTCCCTGAAGACAGAAGTAGCATTACTTCAAGAAACATACCTCTTAGCCAAATCCAATGCTTGGCTAAAGAAATCTTGGGTTGGTGATGTGGCAGCTAGTTCTGCCTCTACAAAATCCAAGGGGGTAGCCATTTTTCTGAGATGCTCCTCAGCCTTGAAAATCAACTGTTTAAAGAAGGATACACAGGGCAGATGGTTAGTATTGTGGCTATCCTCAGCTGGGGGAGCTCTGATTTTGGGTAACATTTACACCCCTAATAATGACCACACAGATTTTTTCCCAGCAGTCAGCCAAGCAATTTTGGAAATCCAAATAGATGGCCCTCCCCTTCCCATTATTCTGGGAGGGGATTTTAACCTGGTGCAGGATATTTTCCTAGACAAGTCAACACCCATTCCACATGCCAGCCCTAGAGCAAGGCAATCCCTTGTGGAGCTACAGGAAGAGTGGGGCTTAGTAGATGCCTGGCCAAAGGAACATCCCACTGATAGGGATTACACTTTCTTCTGTACCCCACACCACATGCACAGTCGCATTGACTACTGGTTGATGAACGATGTCACAGGGAGAGGGGTCACGGACACAGGGATAGGTTCAATAGTGATTTTGGATCACTCCCCGGTCTGACTATCATATCTCCCCTCTGTGCAACCTTCCCATAAAGTCAGATGGTGCTGTAATCCGCTGCTGTTTAAGGATCCAGACTTTGGCCAGATGTTGGCCTCCACCACGAAGGAATATTTCTCCCTGAACTCAGATTGTGGAGTTTCCCCAGGCATAGTGGGGGATGCCTTTAAAGCAGTTCTAAGGGGGCGCATCATCGCTTTTTCCGCAGCAAGAGATAAAACACATAAAGCTAATCTCACCTCTATGCAGGCTGAATTAGTCAGCTTGGAATGGAGGTTCAAAGCTAACCCACAGCCCACTGTAAACAAGGATATATACCACCAAATACTTAACCTTAAATATAAGATTAATTTAATACTGCATCAAAAGCCGAATGGCACTTACTGTGCTCCAAGCAAGAGTACTGGGCCAATTGTGAAAGGTCTGAGAAACTCGGCCTACCAGCATAAACAGCAGGCAGCTACCAGGATACATTCTCTCTGGACTGCATAGGGTTCAGTAGTCACTACCCCAAAGGATGTGAACCAAACAATGCGGCTCTTCTATGATTCCCTGTATCAATCCCATTCTTCTGAAAACCATGTGGAAATGGTCCAGAGTGCTATTGGAGTTTTGTCATCGTGCACAACTCCCTTCCCTATCTCCTGAGCAAACGACCCTATTGGAGGCACCTGTGTCCTGCAATGAGCTAAAGCTCGCCTTGGCTAATATGGCACAAGGGAAAGCACCTGGCCCGGATGGTATGTCCATGGAACTTTACCAGGCACTTGGCTCAGACATATTCTCCCCTCTTCTATTGGCCCTTCAAGACTCACACAAAAACCATATCCTCCCACCGACCATGAGGGATGCTATCATCACTCTTCTGCTGAAGAAGTCATCCGATCCACTGTACTGTGCAAACTTCCGGCCAATATCCTTATTGTCGGATGATACTAAAATTATGGCCAAAGTCCTCGCCATCAGATTGAGCTCAGTGCTCCCCACTATCATTCATCCTGCACAAGCTAGCTTCCTCAGAGGAAAAACAGGTGTAGATAACACACGCCTTCTGCTTGGCCTTAAGTGGCTGGCGGCTAAAACTCCCCACCCTGCAGCTGCTTTGGCTATAGATTTTGCCAAAGCTTTTGACTCTTTAGAATGGATCTTTCTACACGAAATACTAAAAGTGTTCGGATTTGGGCCATATTTTAAACAATGGGTACGCACTCTGTACACTTCCCCTATGGCGTGCATTCTCACAAATGGTGATGTATCTCCCCCCTTCTCCCTCCATAGAGGTACTAGGCAGGGTTGCCCACTTTCCCCTCTCCTATTTCTTATTGCCTTGGACCCACTGATACTGGCTATCATTGCAGAACCTCGGATACAAGGCATTAAGAACAAGGGGCGTGCTTATGTAGCCATGGCTTATGCAGATGACCTCCTTTTGACTCTAACTAATCCTCGACAAGCATTGCCCATGACACTTCTGCTTCTGGAAGAGTATGTCACACTCTCAGGTCTTCAGATTAATCAGACAAAGACCATTCTGGCCCCTCTCAACTCTTTGTGTACCAAAGATTATATACAAGGCACCAACATCACCTGGGCTGAACACAGCTTTAGCTACCTCGGGGTCCAAATTCCCTTTAAGTGGTCAGCCCTGGAAATGGCTAACTTCTCTCCCCTGTGCACTCAACTAGCCATAGAGGTGGAATGATGGTGTAGACTTAAACTGTCTCTCCCAGGTAAAGTAGCAGCGGTGCGCATGCTGCTGTTACCATGGATCCTGTTCCTATTAACCAACTTACCCGTTCCCCTCTCCTCAAAACTCTTCCAGTTCCTGGACAAGTTAGTATCCAACTTCATTTGGGAATACAAACCACCAAGGTGGAGCAGGCAAAAAACTAGAGCACACTGGGCCAGAGGCGGTCTCAATGTGCCTTGGTTTTATGGCTACCACCTAGCATGTCTGGCAGCCCAGGCCACCAGATGGTTTGTGCCAAGTAATCTAGCAACCCCCCCCCCTTGGGTTCTCTTGGAAACCGATTTGGTATGGCCCCATACACTTTACCATCTCCTAACACCCCATCCAAGGATTGATTCACAACTCCCCCTCATAATCTCCCATACAGCCCGAGCTTGGAAAGTTTTATTCTCCAAATCTCATACACCCAAGGAAACATGGTATCTGACGATACTATTTGCCCCCATCTGGCATAACAAGATGATTCAGATCGAGGGGGAGGGAATCTGTTGGTTGAATTGGCAGCAACAGGGTATTCAGATAGTTCAAGACTTAGTTGTTCCTGGAACTCAACAGCTGCTGTAATTTGAGCAGCTGAGGAACAAATACTTCTTGCCAAACAAAGATTTTTGGCGATACCTGCAGATCCGTAGTGCCCTAACCCCCCTCCTAAGCGAAAAAAAAAAGACAGATAACAAGCAATGGCAGTGGCTTACTGATCATTGTGTTTTGGATTCCCGGAAAGGCCTTATGGGTCGTTTCTATAGCACTTGGAGGGACTCACAACCCAATCCCACACAGAACTGTAGGTTGCAATGGGGAAAAACTACTGGTGGTATCAGTCTCGGAAGAGCAATGGTTGTCATATTGTAAAAGTATTTATTACTCCTACAGGGACTCTAATAGTCACTTTATACAACAAAATATGCTGTTGCTGTGGTGTTGCACTCCACAGTTTTTGCATAGGAGAGGTTTGCTTAGCCAGAGGCTCGGCTGGCGATGTGCACAACCAAATGCTCACCTTGAACATATACTCTGGTCATGCCCTTCCCTTGCTCCCTTCTGGGCTATGGTGGCTGATGACCTCTCCAAAGTGTTGAAGGTTAGGGTCACCCTGTCTGCCCCGTTACTACTTTTGGGGGATGCAAGCCAATTGGTAGCCCTTCCGAAACCCCTGCAGTACTGGGTTCTCTCCGCCACGCTAGAAGCCAAACGACTTCTGCTCATGCATTGGAGACAGCTCATAATACCTAGCAGGTCTGTGTGGCACGTGGCTATCACACGCCTTTCTCAGTCTGAATGGCTCTCTTCCTTGCAAGGATCCAACATGCGTTCATACTATGCCAAATGGGAGCCCTACCTTCAGTCTGACTTTTTGAAAATTCCAACACAACCCGGGAATCTTCCCTGAGTTACCAGGGGATTTTGAAATTTCCTTTTTCTCCTCCCTGGTCTGTCTATATTGGCACAGAGATCTCTTTTAGACTGGGGTGAAAGCATTGACCTTTTTTGGTTAGTTTGGTAAGAGGTACACAATGTATAATTATGATTTGCATCATATATGTCAAATACAGCTAGAGAACCTAGCACAGATTTATGGAGACTATGTCTACTGAAGGTGGATTACTGCACTGTTTATTTGATGTATCTTTATGTATCTGTATCTTTATACCTTGTACAATGCTATGATTTGTAGTTTGTATGTTAAAAGGAAAACTTAATAAAAAACATTATACGATTTAAAAAAAACATAGTAACATAGTAGTTGATGGCAGATAAGGACCACTAGGCCCACCTAGTCTGCCCATAGTTCCTGCCTGCATCAGCTGCTGCTGACCCTACTTGGTCATTGGTTATTGTCTCTCTTCACCCCATCTAGGGTTCTCTTATGTCTATCACAAGCATGTTTGAATTCCCCCACTGCGTTAGCACCCACCTCTTCCTGGGGTACGCTATTCCAAGCATCCACCACCCTCTCCGTGAAGAAAAAATTCCTCACATTTCCCCTTATCCTGCCACTCCCCCCAATCTTATACCATGTCCCCTTGTCCTTGTGCAATAAAAGCCCCTGGTCAGATGATTATACCGTGGAATTTTATAAATCATTTTCAAATCTTATCTACCCACTCCTTCAGCCTGTTTGTAATGTGATCCTTCCAGATGGACAGTGCCACCAACATGGTGGCAGGCCACCATATTGGCTATTCTGAAACCAGGTAAGGGCATGACCCTCTGTCCCTCATACTGACCTATTTCAGTATTAAATATTGATTTCAAAATCTTTACTGCCATAATGGCCAAACACCTTCTTTCACAGCTGATAGATGGAGACCAAACAGGATTCGTGTCCTCCTGGCAAATGCAGGACAATATTAAAAGATCCCTGCATATCCTACACAATGCCACCTGGTCAAATTCCCAATTTTTACTTCTTAGCCTAGATACAGAGAAGACATTCGATTAGGTGGTGTGAACTTTTCTTTTTCAAATATTAGCTCATTTCAGTTTCCCTTAGCGATTTATACATATGCTTAAAGCACTTTATGACCAACCTGTGACCTACAGTGGCATCTTCCAGGATGAAACCCACTTTTAAAACACTCTGCAGTATGCTGCAGCAGACCTACTGAATAAAGCAATGTAATTTCAATGACAATTAGTCCCTTTTATTGTGCAGGAAACTGTGGCATTCTCTTCATCCTGGCAGTGTCACATTTTTCCTGAATGACAAAAGGGACTAATTGCCATTGAAATTAAATTACTTTATTCAGTAGGCCTGCTGCAGCATTTTGCAGAGTGCTGCAAAATGCTGCAGAATTGCGTTTCATCCTGTGGGACGCCACTGTATATTAACGTGAATTGCCAAATATCTACTACCTTCACATTAGAATGGGGGACACAGCAGGGATGCCCTCTGTCCCCCCTCCTATTCACTCTTTTCTTAAAGTTCCTTCCCCAGACTAGAAGTCAAAACCCATCTATAACTGGTATACAATTAGGACATGAAGAGCATAAACTGGCATTATATGCCAGTGATCTTTTAATATATTTAAGTGATCTGGAACAGTCCCTCCTTTCTCTTTGGTATACCCTCTCACAGTTTTGGAATTTAGCAGGCTGCAGCCTCATTATTATGAAAACTTAAGTTCTTCCTATATATTATACTCCATCTCTGGAGATCCCACACCAGTTCTGGTTCAAATAGAATATTTTCCACTTTAAACACCCAGGAGTTCTTCTCCCTAAAGTTGCAAAACAGGTTTCCAAACTGAATTATGACCAATTTATGCAAACTTTGCGAAGAGGCCTCCACCGTTGGTCCCATTTCCCCCTCCCGCTCATTCAATGTATTGACAGCATTAGAATGATTACACTTTCCAAGATGCCTTATTTGGCCCAAACCCATCCTGTAACTCCATCTGTCACTTACTTCCAAATCTGGAATAAGCTTATAGCTTGATACTTGTGGCAAGGTACAAAACCTTGTGTTCATTATACCATCCTGCAGCGTCCTAAACATAAAGAGGGTCTGGCCTTCCCTAATCTACTGTTACATCATGAAGCAGCCCAGCTCCACACTGTATTTTACTGACTAACCAATATTTTATTTATTTATTTATTTTATTTATTGAAAGAATCAGAATTACAAACTTTGAGTCAAGGACTCCTTTGTAAAGGCTCCACGTCAAAAATGAAATAACATAACAGGGTACAAGAAAGACAAGAACAGAACAATATTACAATGTTGAAAACAGGACAAGTAACAAAATTAAAGGGTGGAGAGATCCAGCCCAAGTCAGACAGTGAGCAGTAAACAACAATAGTTACAGTATCAAAAGACAGTGATCAATAAACTACAGTCTGGTTACAATTTCTGCAGGGTCAAGTGGTAGGGGAAGACCCCTAATTACATAGCTCATTGGCAAACCCTTGAACTTATAGAGGGGAATCTTCACCCTCTGTATAAATTATTGCTGATGGCAACCCCTACCCCGCTTTCTGATTATACAAATAATCCATATACTCTGAACTCATTACACACGTGGTTTCACCTTCTCTGCAGACGGGACCTGCATCCTTATATTTACCAACTTCTGTCCCTCACTGAGAGCCCAGAATTTCATTCCTCTTGCTTAGATGATGGTTTCCAGGTTTGGTTGCGACTGGGTTTAAAATGTTGGTCACAGCTGTTACACAGGTCTGATGTTTGCACTTTTGAGGAATTAAGAGCTGCTTATCATCTACCTTCTACACATTTTTTCTGATATCTACAAGTCCGGGATTATTTAATTCAGTGTAAGCAGGCAGAGCCACCTCTTCAGGATATTCCTCTACTGATAACCATGGTGACCTGAACCTTAATGTGTGATGATCTTACTGAACATCTTATTTCTCAGCTCTATTAGGCACTACAGACTCTTTCTGATCACTCAGTGGACTATGTTAAATTAGCCTGGGAGAAAGACCTTGGGGTCTCCTTTACAGACCAACAATGGTCCTTGACATTACAACATATCCATAAAGTCACTTCCTCCCTGAAAACAGTACTCCATTTTTTTTTACTACACTAGTCTGACAGGTAAAATACTTACATCACAGAAGTTCAATCTGTTGGAGACAGTGTGGAACTTCCCCAGCCTCCCTAGGACACATATTCTGGCCCTGCCCGGTGCAGGAACCTTTTTTTCCAGCAGCTCCAGTTGACTTTAGGGGAGATCTGGAATTCATCTCTTCAACTTACTCCCCTGTTGTTTCTATTTTTTTGACTTCTCAGCTGAATATCAAACACCAGACACTCAATAATTATTGCTCACCCCTTTGGCAGCAACTAAGAAAGTGATTACTATGCTTTGGCTAATCCCACAAATTTCCACTATTAATGCCTTGCATAACTTAGTAACATTTGCCATATGGAGAAAATTATGGACACTCTCAGCAGTTCACATTCTGCTTTTGAAATTCAATGACGCAGATGGGTGGTATATATAATGGCTAAAAACCCAATTTTTTTCCCTGAAGCCTTAATCAAAAAATCAGACTGAAATCTGGGCTCTCATGCTATAATTATGGCACAACATATTTTGGCTTCTTCAATCAGATTGTTTCAGTCATGTTTTGAGATTCTGGACAATATTTTAATGAATGGGTTCTATTGGTGGCCACTATGTTTTTTGGTTTTTTTTTTAAAGGTAAAAAAGAATCAGAATCAAACAGCTACATCAGCAGTCTCTACAGAAAGCGAACAATCGTAACAATGAATATGGCTAGGTTTTTTTCTCGATTGTTCACCAATGTTATTTGAACTCATAGGGTCAGACTGTATTCAGTATTGTTATGTTTTATATCCCATCCTTCCTGTACAATGTAATGTTTTTCTTGTGCCTTGATTGTGTACTGTCTTGTAACCTCCTGGGCTGTGCCTGAAAATAGACAATTTATGGTCTCATCTACCTATCCAGTTAACAAAAACTAACTACATAAATAACGTCTTTTTAAAGCTAGGGACACTTTAATTCCTAAAGGGGTTGGCAGTGTCCCTTAAGGAAGTTTTGCAAGGTTTCATAAAGTGATTTATAGTAGTTCCCAAATGCCTTTTTCACATAGTATGCCATTGCCAACCATGCTTCAGATGTTGAAGCTGTAAGTTGTTTTGTAAAAAAATCTCTGTTATAGTACTTTTTTAAATGTTTTATCAGTGCTTTGTTCTGGCTGCCCTCCAGTTTTTTCTGAGTGCCAGCTTGTGGCCACACCCCCAGAATGATGTCATACAAAGGAGCCGTCAATCACTTTCACTGGCTGCACAGTCTATTGAAGAGGAAGATTTTGGTAATGGTTACAACAGTATAACAGATAATATACTGTTTCACACACAGCAACAAGGAATTCTGGGTAAATTATAAAGCTGACTTAAATGTTCCTTAGTCAGAGGTGCAAACTCTTATTTTGGTAGTTGTGACTGCAGTGTAGCACATAATATGTAGATGTACATAGCAGGGCATCATGGGTACAGTAGGAAGTTGTTTTCCATTTTCCTTACTGTGAGGTGCAGTATCTTATTTTTATAGTGGCTTCAACAATATAAGCTCTCATATGTTTATTTTCAAAACAAGGCATTGTCCATACAGTATCTAGCTGACAAGATTTCTTAACTAAGAGATGTAGTCTCCTTTTTCTGTAGTGAGTACACACATATAATATCCTCTATACTAATTTACATTGTGAGGCATTCTGGATATAGTAAATAGATGATTTTTCTATCTCCTTAATCAAAGTGCAGTCTCCTGTTCAGTATTGTTTACAGCAGTACTGTGTAGTAAAGCCTCTGGAAAAATGTTTAGTGATGCAGGTAGGACATAAAAATCATTTGCCATTCTGTGTAAATGCTGTTTCACTTTCAGTTCCTGCTGGTGAAGTGACAGGTCTGAAGTGACAGCTCCTGTCAGAATGTGGGAGTGTGATGTTGCTTTTCAATGTTTATGTTACAGGGCTTGAATGGTTGTAAGTAGTTCAGGAATATAATTATGGGTCAATAATTACATGACTCTGAGCTGCTTTCAGACAATCAAATCACCAGAATTGTTCTACATGTTCTAGTGCTAGATACAACTACTACCAAACAATGTAATGAGTCAGCTAAAAACTGATAATGTCTCTTTAATACAACTTTGTTTCCCTTGCATGATGTAAAGGTTGGGGGTTGCAGAACTGAGAATAAAAAGGGTCAGGGTTATGCAAATGAAATGGAGCACAAAAACAAAAGGATCTTTTAAATGGAAAACAGTATTGTTTGGCCAGTTGAATGTTATGAGAGTGATTCACAGCTCCTACAGATTATTACCCACATTTGCTATGGCAACCCTCCATAAATCACTTTAAGAATGCTCTTTTTTCATTATTAAGTAATGAATAGTGGTTTCAACATTTCTTACAGTAGCAAGAGCTATTTGTTAACCTATAACTCATATTCTTTATTTTCTTGAATTCATCAAAACTCACTGCATGTGAATTTTTTTTCATAAGAACAACAATATTATTTCCGCATATAGCGAGTCTTTTACATTTCTTAACCAAGGAAAGTCCAGGGGTTCACATATGTGATGATTCTTTGCTTCCCACAGACAGAGCCTTTGAAGTCTTTATTCATTAAAACTATTTTAATTCAATTCAAAAATATTTTTAACAGGGTGTGGTGTTTATACTGTAGGATAAGACCCCGGTTTCAGTCTCAGAAAACATGAGGTGATAAAATCCAGCAATGACAAAAGTACTGTATTCTCAGAAATTTGTTCTGAATTATGTTCTAGTGGGTCCAATGAATTATGCCTCCGAAGTTCTGCAACATACTGTGTAGAAATAGCAACTATAAGCATATATAACTTTTCAGATAAGAGGTCAGAAGTGGTAGAGGAAGTTCATTGTGCATTAAGTTGGGGGTCACCAGAAAGAGAATACAAGGGAGTTCCCAAGTGAGTCACATCAGTAGACATGCTAGCGTTCAAAGTCTGTGCCTGCAGTGCCTCATAGGCTGTACTTGCTGGTCAACAGTGTCATGTAATTGTGCGCTGCAAACATTGATGGCAGGCAAGGGTGTGGTTGCATCCTGGGTTGTAAAGGAACCCACAGAAGGAGCGAGTGTGGAGCAGACACCACCAGGACTACTATTGTCATGCATTGTAACTTCAGGAGCTAGGGGACACAGCACAGTGTCAGTTACCATTTGTGATACTGGAGGATCCTTAGTAATCTGCTGCAAATCAGTATGGACCACAGCACCTTGCTGCATTGCAGCTTGAAGGGGGCCATGGGAGAAGCACTCTGCACAGCCACAGGAAGAAAGACAGCAACAGTTACATCAGAAGGTGCCATAACAGGTGTTGCAGGAGTGCAGTCACTCACTCCACTGCTCAACACAGGTTGTCAGCCAAAGGTATTTGACAATTTTACTGTTTCATCCTCCATGAGTATTGATTGGAGCAAGCATTTTGTGTCTGACAGAGCAAAATCCAAAACCTCTTCAGGAGTCCCACTAGCAGTGGGAAAGGAGAAATCAGGCATCTGAAATAGATCTGGGGAGGCACTTACAGCCTCCAGTGCTTGTACAGTGTCCATACGTTTGACCTCATGGTGTTCTGATGCAGGGGGAGAGGTCAGACCCACCGCATCAAGTGTGAGCACACACTCCGCTGGGAAGGTGGCCACCATCTTGCTCAGAGCACAGACCGCGAAGAGTTCCCCCCTACTGATGAGTAAGGGAATTTCCCCAGTGTCCTGGCCAAATTTCCCCCTTTCACTAAAAATAAAAAAATACCACCAACAGGTTAATCTGGTTCAGTTTTAGTTGGTTACCGACTTTATCCCACCCTCCCGGGTAGCCCCTGAAAAAGGGACTTCTAGTTTCAGTGGGGCAACCCAGTCAACAAAATTCAATAAATGAATAAAGCAATGTCCCTCAAAGCATCAACTTTCTCCTCAGATGCTAGTCCCTCCATGCTGCTGCTGCCATTTGCCATAAAGAACCTATTTCTTCTTAAACAACAAGCTGTCCATGCTGATGCCTTCCAAACCCCAGAAACTACCCTGCTAACATGCCACTCCTGATCACACAAAAGATGTTGCTCACACACTGCTCCCAACCACAGATGCCATGCCACTCTTGACTACAGAAACCACACTGAACTAAAGAATGAGCAGCTGCAGCCATGTATCCTTTTATAGGAAGACCCAAACTTAAACTGCACAAAAAAAAATGAAACCGGCAAAATGCCACTATACTTTGGAAAGAGAATAGAGCAACAAACTGAAAAATAAAAACTCAGAAATGACTGGAAATGCAATCATTAGGGACAGCCTGTTACGCGAACACAAGGTCATGGCAGAGTTAATATTTTATGGAACTGGCTCTAGCACCTCTGTTTCAGGCCCTGTAAAAGATGACTGCCATTTCTTCTTTTCATTTGCATGTTGTTCTGCGGTGGTGTTAGTTCTGGCCATGACAGACCCTTTGGTAGTGTGATGCCTGGCAGTAGTTGCAGCAGTTTGTAAAGCTGCAGTAGTGGGTCTGTGACATCATCACTACTGGCCAAGTTGTCATGGCTAGCACTCATTTCTATTCTTACGCTGGAGCCATGCCTGTAACTCTGCTTGAATTCACTATGCAAGAGTCCATCTGCCATCTGCTAAAATTTATTTTTACTTATTTATTTTATTTTAGTCTTTGGTAACCAGGTAAGGCCCACTAGGCACAAGTGCCTGTTTTCAGGGGTGACCTTGGAGAACTGGGCGGTTAAGTGACTTGCACAGAGTCACACAGTATGCAAGTGGAGGTTGTGAGAATCAAACTCTGGTGTGGTCTGCTGGATGTATCAAGCTCATTCACACCTCGTTCCTCTAACCTCTAGGCTATACTAAAATGGTATGCTAGAGCCTCCTTGAATACAATGCTTGTTCACTAGAACTAATTCAATGTTGGCCATGGAGATACCATGAGCTATCTATGACTCTGGCCCTGTTTCACTAATTCTGATTCCTTGCTGTTTCCACAAACTGCTTCCTAGTCCATAAACAGGACTGGAACCATGACATTCCCTGGCCTGCATTTTCAGACCAAGTCAATTCCCCAAGCCAAGTCCCTCAACAACTGGTTGTGAGCCACCATGTTGAAAGCATTGGCTAAGTCCATGAAAATTATGCCAGTCATCATTCCATTTCCATGGAAATCAAAACATAATTTGCTGCTTTAAGCAGTGCAGTGTATGCTGAATGAAAGAAAGGAAATGGAATTATCCTAGGCGATGACCTTGAGGTAGTCAACAACTTCAAATATCTGGGCCATGATTTCGAAAACCACCTAACTTTCTCTGCCCACATTACTTCCCACGCAAAAAAAACTGCATCAGCATATTGGTTTCTTCTATAGGAAAAAAAAAACCCTTTTCACGGCTGAAGCCAGAATACGACTTGTCCAGTCAACTTTCTTGCCTCTTCTCTACCATATCAACATTGTTTATGGCCGATGCTCAGACTTCCTACTTCACCAGTTGGATACACTCTACCACAGAGCAATTCGTTTCATCTCTAATGTTTACCATTGCACACATCACTGCGAACTATATGCCCAATTAGGCTGGACCTCCCTATCATCCAAACGCCTCATCCACTCCCTCACCTGGTTATAAAAAGCCCTCTTGTCTAAACTCTCGGCATATATTTCTACCCTCTTTCATCACACTGCCTGCCTCTACTCTTTATGGAGAAATAACTACATTACGCTATAAGTACCTTGCTCACGTACTTGTTTCGGTTATATGGCCATAAGTCACGCCCTTCCGGCTGCCTGGAATAAAACACAATCCAGTCACAAACTTCAAACATTTGCACCCCTATGCAATTTCATAGTTCTAGTCTCCAGCAAAATTGAGGACTCCTTTGCATGCCACTGAGCCCTCTCCACTCCCACTCAACTCCTCTTTCTCCCTCCTTCACTCCCCACCCTCTCACACCCCCACCTACTCTACTACACCTCCCCTTCCCCTTCTCTAGTTTTGCCTTCTGCTCACTATCACACCCACCCATAGCCCTCCAGTCCTCTTCCCTCTCCCCACTTTCCTACTCTCCCTACACCCACCCACCCTCCTCCCGCCTCTACCACAACCCTCCCCTCATCTCTCCCCCTTCTCCTGACCCCTGCTCTTGCTTTCTCTACAATCTCTGCTGGCCATATGGCTTACCTCCCTGCCTTCAATTTGCTCCAATGTATAAACTTTATGTTTTTACCATGCCCTAACATCACTGTTCTGTACACCATAGCCCGGACTTCTGTATATATATGTATATACTGCTTATTTCCTTTTAAACCTTCACTCTGTACTGTACATGTATTTATAACTGCTTACTCTACCCTATTGTTTGCATATTTGCTATTAATGTTTTTAACCTTGATGGTTGCTCAGGACCTCCTTATAAATGAGCTTGCTCAACGGAGTATTTCCTGCCAATAAACTTTGACTTGACTTTGAAAAAAAAAGTCTGAAGCTAATTGGATATCTGTTTCTAAAATATTTTTGATAATGTTGACAGTAGGCTTATTGGGGGATAGTGAAATCATATTGACATCATCACTTTTATAAATTGAAGTTATCTTTGCATATTTCCAAACTATTTAGAAGTAATAATTGATAAATCAAACAATATGTTAAAAACTTAGCTATAACAAAGGCTCACAATTAAAAAAGGCAGTCAAATCCTTTCTCCCACTTAATTTAGGATTAAAACATATAGCTAGCATTTAATGTGCTACATGAGTTGAAAATAGTGATTAAAGCTTCTCAATAAGGCAAAAGAGCCAGTAATTATTTAAGAATTTATAGTCAGTGATAGTGGTTGTTTGGAAACCTGAGGTTAAATCTGATGACACTAATGTGTTCATATTAATATAAGATACATAATACTTGGACTTTGCTTGTTGTGTGATTTAGTGCAAACAATTTTCACTGCTTTGTAGCTGTTTAGTCACTAGGATTTTTTGCAAAGCTTCTATAGCCTAGACTATAGCTCAAAGCATTAAATTACATTCAGGACCAATTTTAAAATGTCTCCTAGATTAGCACACATTGCACTGATCCATAGCTGTAGAAAACTAAGGGTGCATCAGGGACCTTACGCCCTATTTCAGAAGAAAGGGAGTTCCTGCACAAAAGTCCAGAGAGTTGCCATAGTCACAGTGTTGCAGCAAACCTTTGGCACACTGGAGGGGTTTGATGGAGGGTCATATCAATTCCCCCCATCCCCACGCAACTCAAGTGTAGCTGTGAACTGGGGGGGGGAGAAGAAGCCTGCACAGTCAGGAACTGCGGCAGAGGGACCAGTGGAGGTGCAAAAGTCAAGGAAATGTGGGTTCCCTCCCAATAAAGTCATAGGTCACATGGGGGTTGGGGGATGGAATAGATCCAAGAAATCAAAGAAATGGCCAGCCATGCCTACTAACATTTTCAGCAAATGTTCTTTGTCTATATTTTTGAATATTATTGACAATAGATCCTAGTATCCCAATGTTACACCTCAAGAGGCTTCTTCGGGGGTATGCTCTAATTATAATAAACACATAAATTGTTTTTATACTGTAGTCACTTAACATATCACACTTCCACATGAATAAAATATAATCAATTTCAGTACATGTTCAGAGAGTACAACTGCCATAGTCTGCCACTCAACGCTTATCTTCAAAGGTATTATATACATGCTATAGTCACTCTTATTTATATTACAATAACTTCAACAGTTGGTTACAGCTTGGGCTAGGTGCCATGTCCATCAACCCCCTGAGGTGGTCCAGTGTTAGCCTCAAGCAATTTTTTATGTGACAAGCTTATTATTTATTTTAGTCACTCTTTATACCTCATTTAGCAAAACCTTCTAAAATCTTATAAGTTTAACCACCCAGTCCCCTGGGGTTACTAGAATCCTATCAGTATTATTATTAGGAAGGTAGCAGGCAGCTGGTAGGGAGCTCATTAAGGGCTTCTTACATGGTGACATCATTGTTTACTCAGGTAGCCTGAGGAAAGAATGATTAGGTCATTCGGAACTCTCGCAGCAGCATAAGCCACACTGTGTGGACAGCTGCTCTGAGGAGCTTAGAATGTTCAGTCTGTAGTAGTCAGTTGCTCAGTGAGGAGGTGAGAGTGGCAGAAGGACTGCCAGTTGAGCTCTGAAGTGAGGGCCCAGCATTTCTCACCCTATTGGAGTGTCATTTCCAGCTTCCAGTAAAGTGATGGAGACCAGTTCTACAGCAGGATTTCCTGATTTCTACTCTCAATGAAGTGGAAGGAACTGCTTGTTCTCAGTGGACTCAAGGGACAATCCTCTGAAGATTCTGTGTGTGTTTCAGCTGCCTTGGAAAGGAACTTTGAGAGACTGTTTGATCTGCTACCCAGGAGAATGCCTTTTTCTTTTTGTTGTTCCATGCCCAGTGGATGGGACAACCATTTGTGAGTACTGTTCTAGGAGACAAGATCTCCACATAATTTAGGAGAATCATAGTCTGGGGTATATGTGCCCATAGATAAGGCTGGATTGCACCTGTCAGTGCCCCTAGTTCACCCAGGAGAGTGAATGTTCTGTTAAACTGCTCACCCAAGAGAGTGCAGTTTGTTCTGTGGTCACTCCAGTGAGTGACAGATTTAAAGTGTGGGACTTCTAGCATTTCAGTGGGAAATGGGGGGTTCAATGGTGTAACCCTGAAGAATGGCAGAGACTGTCAGTTGGGGCCAAGGGTGGGAGGAACGCCATCTAAGTGCTTGCAAGGCGAGTCTTCCTGGTTTGTAAAGGGCATCAGTTATACCTGAGCAAGGGCCAGTGCTGCAGGTTTAGGTTTATGGCTGAGTTTCACTTAATTGCACCTATGTTTGAAGAAGAGTTCTGAGTGTGTGGCTTAGATTCATTAAATGACACTCATGGAAGGAAAATGTTCATGTGTGTGTGGCCAGGTGTCCACTAAATGCACCACTGGGAAACTGGGAGGAAGATTTTCTTTTTGTGTGTTCATGAACTGTACTGCATGTAAGGAAAGTTTGTGAAGTGTATCTGTCTGACCTAGACTGACCCTTGGGGGTCCACTTCTGCTTTAGATTGCTATCTGTTGAATAAAGCCATACTACACAATCCCAGTTATTCTGTACATTCCGATTATTGCTTCTGGTTGTTGGATTTACTGGGGCCCCCTCAGCAGGTTAGATCTAGCATATGCCTAGCAGCCTCCACCCAGGACCTGGGTTGATTTTTACACAAAGTTCATGTTGTTTTGTTCTTGTAACACCACACCTCTCTTCTTCTAGAAAATGAGCCAGGTATACATCCTAACACGAGGGTGGCACCAACCTTTTGTAAAGTAAGTGATATGCTAGTATGTGGGTACCAGTGTTCCAGATTTTAATGGGGGATGTGCTAATTAATTAAAAAGTGGCCTGGGGTTACATAATTGTTATCTAATAAAATGTTTCCAAGAGGGGAATTACCCACATATCTCAATTCATCTGTTATATAGTAAAGGTACTGCAGACTGTGTTGTGCAGGGTTAGAGGCCTCTGTTTTGCTATGGTATACGTCAGAAAAATGGGTAAAGGTAGCAGCACATACCAGATTGTCCAACGGTGTTTTGCTTGGTAAAACATTTTTTTACATTAAATGACATGCTAATCTGTTTGTCACAATTTATTTACATAATCCCACTTTACAGTTTCATTTATTTCTATTCATCCTGTAACACAATATGACGATATTCAAAAAGTGCACATATCCTTAATTTTACTTATCAAAAAGGATTCAACAACATCTTCCTTTGTCCCCCTGTCCTCCTCTGTCTCTGTTCGGTCCTTCCTGCCCTCCCCCATCAGCCTGTTCTTTTGTGCTTGCTTTGGATTCCCGAGTTAGCCAGCACCTTGCCTCTGTCTGAGACCACCCCCTGACTTGTCTTTCAAGTTGGTGCTCAGCTCTCTTTGTGTGTCTCTGTTTAGACCCCCCATCTGCTCCTATTTAATCTGCTGTCTCCTTCCTTACAGGTGCCACTTGCCCCCACGGGCAGCAGTCACGATCCAGCCATAGCACCTCTACGGTGCAAGGAGCCTGATCCACCCACCCCCCAAAGAGATAGATTAGCTATGACACTTGAAAAATTGCCACAATTTCTCTGGGCTGTGTGAATGCTGAACCAGATGATCACTTACAATTTGCTGTTTTCAATTTCAGCACCTTCTCAGGGTAGCGCTATTGGCTCCATGCCTGTGTAGAGCTCCCTGATTGGCTGGTCTCACTCACCTGAGACAGGAACACCCGAGACATGAGGCTTAATGTAAGCCTGCATCCCTGTACTCGGCTTCTAAATTTATATATTTTAATTTAGCCTGTTCTACTCGACCTGTGTAAATAACTTACCATTTCCCCCACTGCAGTTTCTCTCCAACTGTATGTGCACTGATTCAGTGCTAGCTCTGCAAACTTCCCTTGATTTTGTCCCACCCCTCCTGGCCTCCTTTAAATGCACACAGTCTCCACCCACTCCTATCTGATGTTTCAATTTATTGGTTACTTACTGTCAACAACTGCAATTCCTCCCATCCCCTTTTTGCAACTAAGCCTTCTAACAGCTTTATCTCATTCTGTCTTGCTGAGGCATACCATTTTGGTACTTTAGGTTTGCTTATTGCTCACTAGCATATTCTGTCTTGCTAAGGCTGTTGATTTTGGTCAGGTGATCTCTCTAGTACTTAGTCTGTTCCAGAATAGTAGCTAAGAAATTTGCTTCAAAGCCTCTCTGCCCCTAGTACTACTCTATAGTCAGGTGAACTCTTTTTTTATTAGCCTGACTAGGAGTTGTACTTAAGGATTACTGCTTCAGGCTCCACTGCCTATAGTAGTATTCTGCAGGGATTAAGAAATTATCCTCCATTGAGAATCCCTTCTCTTGCCCGCACTTGTAGTGCCCATTGGGTGATAGTCTCATAATGAGGGCATATTACCTGCTTCTATGCTTGTCTCTGCTCATCGTACATGTATTGGACCCGAACGTGAATCAAAAAATAACTCCTAGAGTGGAGAATGGCTCTCTTTTTACATTGTCCGACTCTCTCGGTCAGGGTATTATTGTATGCAACATCAGGAAAACTGGGAACTAGCCTCAGAACTCCCTATACTGCCACAGGCAAATCACGTGACCGAAAGAAGACCCAGCCACCCACACTTCTCCTAGGACTCTGCAGGAAACTCTTGTTCCTGCTTTTACTATGCTCAGAAAATGTTGAGCTTAATCCAGGCCCTCTGGCACCCATGGAATCCCCAACAGAGCTACAAAGCCTCAAGGGACTTACATTCTTGCATGTTAATGTATGGAGCCTATTAAAAAAATCACTTCTGTTCAGGCCTGGGTATGTCATACTGCTCCAGATGTTCTGGTGATTACGGAGTCCTGGCTCTAACTGTCGACCAGTAACAATGAAGTTAACATCCCCTCCTACTCTTTGTTCAGAGCCGACAGGCAAACCAGAGGTGGTGGGGTAGCTATTTACATCAAGGATAAATTCCCTGTCTCCATAATTGACTCAACCTCTGTCCCAAAAGAATTCGAAAGCTTGTCATTAAAGATTGAAATTGCTACCGGTGTCTCATTACGTATAATAGGATGCTACAGATGCCCATCAGCTGGACTACAGTTGTTAAAACATCTCGAAAACATCCTGGGTTCGGCATCTTCAGAGTGTATCATACTAGGGGACTTCAACTTAGACTGGCTCTCCAGTGCATCCACCCCATTTAAAATGTTCTGTGATTCCCTTGGGTTGTCACAGCTAATAAATGAATCTACTCATCCTAACAAGCTCAACCCTAATAACAGTACTCTCTTGGATATCATTTTAGTTAACAAACCCCATTTATTCTCCCATGCTGGCGTCTTCTTCTCTGATATTAGTGACCATTGCTTCATCGCGAGTGTAAGATCCACTCTTAAATCCACAACTGTATCAAAATTCTCCTTTAAAATGTGAGTACACAACTTTGATCTCCATGGGTATATATCAGACCTACGAGACTCCATGTGATGGCAGGACTTCTATCTAGCCAAGTCCCTGACTACGGCTTATGATATTTTCTCAGAAATTGTGCTAGGGGCTCTCAACAAGTATACTCCCATAGTAAAAGTTTGTGCCAGAAACAAATCCTGTCGGTAGTTTACAGAAGGCCTGAAAGATGCTTTGCGGAGTAGGGATGTACTCTGGAAAATTGCTAGGAAAACTAATTTAATAAATGACTGGAATTCTTTCTGGAGGGCGAGGAACCTCTGCACCAAAATGGTCAGAGAAGCCAAAGCTAATTTCTACCGCTCTCAGCTGGAGAGCTCCTCAAGAAATGCCTCCAAATTCTGGAAGACTATCAAAGACATTGAAGGTCACACCACTGTAAATTCCCTACCTACTAAATTATTGATCGACAATACTGGCATCTCTGACAGACCGTCTATCCTCGATGCTCTCAATAATAATTTTGCCACTGCAGGGCTAGCCTTTGACTTCTCTCCCATGAATATCCTTCACCAACTTAGACTGGATACACAAGAAAAACCCATCCGCAGTCCATCCTTCTCTCTGCAGCCTACCTCCCTGAAAGAAGTCGAAGATCTTCTCCTTCAGCTGGACACTAGGAAAAGTGCTGGGGCCGACCTCATTGACCTGTACTTCTTAAAGGTCAGCTACCGTGTCCTTGCAGTCCCAATTACTCATCTCTTCAACTTATCCTTGTCCCAGGGTGACCTACCGCCCATTTGGAAAAATGCACTTGTGGTCCCTTTGTTTAAGTCAGGAGATCCTAGTGACCTCAATAACTACAGGCCAATCTCCCTACTTCCAATCCTGTCAAAGATGCTGGAGAAAATAGTGAACTCCCAGCTTCGGAAGTACCTGGAATAAGAAAAATTGCTCAACCTGTTACAATCTGGTTTTAGAGCACAGCACAGTACAATCTCTGCTCTAGCCAAGGTGACAAATGACTGGCAGCTTGAATTAGACAAAAAAAACTTTGCGCAGTTTTCTTGGACCTAAGCAAGGCGTTCGATACCATTGATCATAGACTGCTTCTGTCGTCCAGAACATTGGTTTGGATTTCCTATCCCTTAAATGGTTCTCCAACTACCTCTCAGGATGACTTCAACAAGTAAAGGCAGAAGGGGAAGTTTCTCCACCAAAACCCCTATTGAGGGGTGTACCGCAAGATTCCATTCTTGGTCCCTTGCTCTTCACCATTTATATTAACAACGTAGTTGCCCCCATCAAAGAAGCACAAATACACCTATTCACGGATGATACGGTACTCTATGATAGTAGCCCCACACCTGAAGCAGCCTGTAAAGCCCTTCAAAATTAATTTAATCTGCTGCAACATCAGCTTATAAACCAGAAACTGCTCTTAAATGCAAAAAAAAACAAAACAAAGCAATGTTCCTCTCGCCCCATCAAAATGCAATAAATCCTGCAATTGCTGGGACACTCCTGCAGATCACTACCATTCTAGGTGAGCAGTTGGACTACATACCAAAGTTCAAGTACCTGGGGGGTCTGGTTAGACCATAGACTTACTTTTGCAGATCACTTAGAAGAACCGGCAAACAAACTTAGACAAAGACTTACACTGTTCTTTAGCATTAATGATCTCCTCACAAGAGACAGTAAACTGAAACTGGTTCAGACTACCTTTCTTTCCCTATTGGATTACGCAGACTTTCTATATAGTCAGCGACCTGCAGGTACCCTAGCCAAACTCGAAATGCTTTATCACAGAGCCATAAGATTTATCACGGGTCTTCCATACTCAACCCACCACTGTGCATTGTACATGGCAGTGGGATGGTCATCCCTTGCTTTCAGAAGGCAAAAAAATGCTGCGGTTTGGACATACAAAGCTATCTCAAATAAACTGCCCCAGTATATCTCTGTCTGTTTATCTTTGAGCACTCTGGGGAAGTATGCCCTGAGAAGCACCTCACATATCTACCTTTATGTTTACAAAGCAAAATCTCGCATTGGCAGAGCAGCCATCAGCTTTGTGCTCCCTCAACTGTGGAACAAGCTGCAAAACATTTTGAAATTAACTCACCCCTTCAGCCTAGCAGCTTTTAAATCTCTATATTTGCAGCATAACAAGGAGTCCTGTGCCTGTCTACCCTAAACAGGGACTCCTATAAGTTCAAACACACTCTAATTACTACTGTTAAAAGACTGATCACATCTATAATTGTCTCTTTCTTCTCCCCTTTTTCTACCCCCATATCTGTCCCTTCCACATTCCTTTGATCCTGGTTCCAGCTGTAAATTCTCCATACTGTATCACTATATATCTTTTTATATTAGGTTTTATTTGTGTTCGGTGCACCTGATATGTATATTTCTTTACTTTTATGAAAAATGGTGTCCTGCCCAAAAGTAGCTGTATCTTCTGTTCCAAACATATACTACTGTCAATGCTACCTGCTGATACTTTGTATATACTGTATTATTGTATCTCACTTTATTTGTATTATTACTATTTTCTTGTGTGTTGCATCCCATGTATATTGTCCCTTGTTCCTTGTTAACAAACCCAGGTCCACCTCGAAAATGAGCTTGCTCAATGGTGATCGCCTGGTTAACTAAAGACTTTGATTGATTGATTGATTGATTAATGGCGCTTAAGTTTAAGTATATAATCTACCTTTGCAATAAAACACTTATGTGCCCTCAGGGCAACTCAAGCTGTTTTGAGCCATTTGATAAGTAAAATTAAGGATATGTGCACTTTTTAAATATGGTTATATTGTGTTACAGGATGACTAGAAATGAATGAAACTATAAAGTGGGATTATATAAATTCATTGTGACAACCAGGTTAGCATGCCATTTAATGTTAACATTTTTTTTTTTACCAAGTCAAATACCGTTGGGGCAATCTGGTATGTGCTGCTAACTCTACCTGTTGTTTCTGACTTATACCATAGCAAAACAGAGGCCTCCAGCCCTGCACAACACAATCTGTAGTACCTTTACTACATAACAGATTAATTGATGCATGTGGGAAATTCCCCACTTGGGAACAGTTGATTAGATAAAACTTGTATGATTTTAGAAGGTTTTTGCTAAATGAGGCTCAGTATAAAGAGTGACTAAATAATAAGCTTGGCACATAAAAAATTGCTTGAGACTAACAGCAGCACACCTTAGGGGGTGATGGACACGGTCCCTAGCCCAAGTGGTAACTAGAGATGCAGCGGATTTAAAATCCGCCTGTGAAGTGAATGTAAAGTGGCCACTTTGCATTGGCACTTCGCTACAAGGAGTGTCCCATAGGAAAGGCTCACTTTGCCTTGTTATTATTACTTTGCAATGTCATCCCTCTTTAAACATGAAGTAAGGCAGAGGGACAACAATATTGGCAGCTCCCCACCCACACAGTCACCAGAATTAATGTGCATCCCCAAACTGCTATTGTCTTGTGTCCAGAAAACTCCCCAGTGCTGACAAACTGAAATGAGAGCATAACAAGAAATGCAAAGTCTCCCAGAATTAATGGCGCACTCAGTCATGCATGCAATGGTCACACACAGTCACCAGAATTAATGTGCATCCCCAAAATGCTACTGTCTTGTGTCCAGAAAATTCCCCAGTGCTGATAAAATGCTACTGCCTTGTGTCCAGAAAATTCCCCAGTGCTGACAAAGTGAAATGAGAGCATAACAAGAAATGCAGTCTCCCAGAATTAATGGTGCACTGCAAATGCACAGACAGATTAAGATTGTGCTGCGCACTGAAGGGATGCATATGAAAAGGCACAACAATACCTAACTAGTGCACACAAGTCACAAATCCAAATCTGGAAAATAATATATTTTGCCAGTAGGGGGATTACTGCATGGCAGTAACAATCCACTACCAATAAAGATATCACAAAGCAATATAAAAAATTCATGCAGGTGCGGTGGATAGCACGTTCACACTGCTGCAATTACTCTGTGGCACAATGAAAGGTGTCTGATTTAATGGAACGCATCACACACATACTTACACACTCACTACAAGTAATGCGTAGCAAATTGAAAATCTTTAGCAACATAACCAAATGTTTTAAACAAACAAATTATACACTGCTGCACCACAACAATCAGCAAAAAAATGTCAAGAATTTGGCCTTGTACACATTAACAAGTGAGATATGGTCCATTTTTATGTTGGTGCGCTTGCTCAGCCAACATCTTGTGGCAGTGCAGATTTAGAGGCGTGGTCGCTGTTGGGCGAATGCAGAGCATGCATCAGTAGGTGCCTCTCTCATTCCCCAATCAGTCTGCATGCCGGTGCCACACCACCTGGGTGAGCACATCTAAGGAAAGGTCCACTGCAATGCAAGCAAAGCTCATCACACGAAGCGGACCTCCCGACATGCTTACCCAACAGAAACATGGTGGCACACTACCGGCAAAACTGTCAACTTTGGGGGTGTCCAATCCCCCTGTCAGCTTACCCTGCCCCCAATGTATGTGCTGACAGGGGAGCCCACTCCCTGTCGGCATATGGAACCCCCCCATTTGTTATATGCTGAAGGGGGTGCCCAATCCCCATCAGATCTTGCCCCCTCCCCTGATTTCCTTCTGTGCCGATGGGGGTGCCCAATCCCCGTTGGCATAAACTAACCCCCCCCTTTTGTTGTGTGCTGATGGGGGTGCCCAATCCCCTGTTGGCTACAGCTGCCCCCCCCAAAAAAAACACAAGGCTCCGTTGGCACACTGGGAGCCCACTCCAGCGTGCTACATGCCCCTGTAAACATAAAAACGGTCCAGTGATGTCATTTAATTTTTTTTACCTGTAAAGAAGGAAACAGTCCCTCGGTGGTCTCCCTGCCCCCAAAACCCACACCCACCCACTGCGCACCCTACCTCCCCACACCCCCATCACCCCATACTTACCTCCAGAGTCCAGCGCGATGGTATCCGGTGGACCGGGAACACGTCTGCACTCTTCAAAGCCGACCACAAACTGAGGAAATGCCAGTAAGCTGTATAATGGAATAAATAGGGGTTTTGCAACCTTGAAGCATATCTCAGGCATTTTTTGGAATTTTGACACCAAATTTTCAACATGGGGTTTTTGGGACCCCTCCTCATGAATTATTGCACTGTCATGGCATTATTCAGTTCGGAAAGGTGATTTTGCAGTCACTGTGTGGAACCACCTTTCGGCACTGAGTAATGAAACAACAGTGCCACTGTTCATGAGGGAAGCTCTCAAAAAGCCTATGTTGCAAATTTGG
This sequence comes from Neoceratodus forsteri, assembly GCA_016271365.2. Classification (NCBI taxonomy): domain Eukaryota; kingdom Metazoa; phylum Chordata; order Ceratodontiformes; family Ceratodontidae; genus Neoceratodus; species Neoceratodus forsteri. The sequence goes on from CM028133.1 coordinate 787,576,555, forward strand.
TGCCAAAATTCCAAAAAATGGCTGTTTTACAAGCATGTGTTGTGCTGTTTCTACACACGCTCGTAATGTCATGAATTTGTAATAGTTTCACACCAGATTTTCAAACTTGGCATTTTTCCACTCTTTCTGAAGAACAGTACAGCTGTCATTTTACATATCCTGCCAGAAATGTGTTTTCGCAAATATGGCGCAGAATAGTGCAGTCGCTGTGCGAAATCACTTTTCGGGACAGTTTGAGGAAATGATGGTGACAGTGTTCATGAGCAGAGGTCCTAAATTGCCTTTGTTGAACATTTGGTGCTGAAAGTCCATAAAATGACTGTGTTGCAAGCATGCATTGCACAGTTTCCACACACCCTTGTAACTTCACAAATTTTCAATATTTCCATGCCAGATTTTCAACACTGGCATTTTTTCACTCCACTTTATGAACAGTATAGCTGTCAGTTTTCGTTTCCTGCCCAAAATGTGTTTCCGCACCTGTGGCGCACAGTGGTTGGTGGAAATCAACTTTTGGGACAAATTAACAAAATTGCAGCACTACTGTTCATAAGGGGAGGTCCCAAAATGCCTATGTTACACATGTGGCTACCAAACTCCCAAAAATAATTGGGTTACAGACGTGTGTTGCGGAGTTTGTATGCATGCTCATTGCTTCACCAATATTTCATATTGTCACTCCAGATTTTCAACGTTGCCATTTTTTTATGCCTTCTCATGAACAATACAGTTGTCATTCTCCACATCCTGCCCAAAAATGTGTTTTTGTCCCTCTGTCGCCAAATGGCACAGCCACTGTGCAAAACCACCTTTCAGCTAAAAAAGTGATTGTGCCACTTTTCATGAGGTAGCCTGACAAGCAGCCCATGTTGAAAATGTGGAGTGAAACTACCAACACATGCCTACGGTGTTAGGGTTTCCAACTGTAGCACCCCACCCAGTACAGACTGACAGGCATCCAGGGTGTGACTTGGGATCATCAGATGTAATGCTCATGCCATTCCACCCCAACCCCCACCCTGCAGCCACTGACAGGCATCGTGGTGTGTCTTGCACTGTTCGGCCACAAAGTTCACCCCACACTCCTATACTGCACCCACATCAGCGTATTTCCTTATGGAATGGGGTAAGTGTAACGCCCAAAGACCCCAAAGCACACCCCAACACTTGTCAGTGTCTACAGGGTAGGGTGAGGTACAATGGCATGAGTGTTATAGCTGACAACCCAAGGGCACACCCCAATGCCTGTCACTCTCTACAGGGTGGGGTGGGGTTGGTGTCACTTCAATACTTCACTGCCATTCATATTATGCATCTCTAGCTCTGGCACTGCCAATGCCAGTGCCAGCACAACAACATTTGGCATTGACAAATGCTTGTTAAAAACATTTTAGACATGTTTTTGAACTCACCATAGCAGCCTGTCCACATCAGTCTTCAACCGAGTTTAATTCGGTTATCACACAGCCAACTCCCATCCGCATCTGCATCCAGTAAAGTTTTTAAAACTGGTTCCCCACAACTGTTAACACGCTTCCTAATGGAGCAAGATGCAGACGCCCGTCTGCATTGACAGGTAACATGCTTTCACTTTCTAAACCATTTTTAAAAATGGGTTTAAGACTAGCTTCCTTCAGGGTTTTAGCATGCTTTGTTAACACAGTATGAAACTGTGTTTTAATGCAGGCGGGAGCCGTGTTTGCACTAGTTAAAACATTTTAAGCACCTTAAAATGTTTTAACTAGCCTGATGTGTACAGGGCCTTACTGAAAATATTACTGTATGTACATTAACACAGTCATACAAGAAAAATATAACCAAAACAGAAAGACTGTCTTTTTCTCCCAGTTAATGCACCTACACCACAAATACTGGAGACTTCACGAAGCACACTTCACAGTACACAGACTGACTGTTCTAAATTGCCATTCAAAATCCACACAAAACAATAAACACTTGATTATTTGAGCACAGAAGGGTTTCCTACAATCGATATACTAAATTTTGAGCAATAAAAATGACTCAAAAAGGCATTTTAAACAACTTTTAGAGGTTTTGAATCGCAGAACTCTGAGAGCAAACTGTCTCCAGCTACCACTACACACACACACTACCCAGGCCAGAACTGAAGCTGTACAGAACAATCTATAGTCCATGTGACCTGCAGTCCCATGAATCACTGCAGAATTTCATTTGGAGCTCAATTACAAGGTGAAGAGAGGTGAATTACATTGATTTCAATGTGCTTCACACCTTAAAATTGATGGAGAAGTGGTTTGGGGAAGGCGGAATAATGCAATGTCATTGGTTTCAGTGGACTTCGCATTCCTCATTATGAAGCGAAGTACTCCACTTCACATTGTGAAGTCCTCCGTGGATTCCGTGTTACTCCGTGAATCACTTCGCTGAGCGAATTGGGGCCATTTCACCCACCCAGTACTGTAACTCACATGCTGTACAGGAAGGAATGCGAATGCTTATTGCTGTACTTCCCCGATGAGCTGTAGCATAAAACTCCCAACTTAAAAACATGTATTAATGAGTACAATGGTGGGGTGGTAAAGCCTGGAGAGATACTACAAAACAGGCTTACAATACACCCAAGTAACTAGTAAAATAAATAATGTGATTTGTGACGTGATTGTGAATCGTGATTTGTGACTGCATTTGAAACTGTAATGATGAACAACGTGATTCAGTGTTGACGGTGTGAGATAACCAATATGGAAATGTATTGGGAATGAGAATGCCTATGGCTGTACTTCCCCGATGAGCTGTAGCATAAAACTCCCTGACTTAAAAACACGTATTAATGAGTACAATGGTGGGGTGGTGAAGCATGAAGAGATACTACAAAACAGGCTTACAATACATTCAAGTAACTAGTACAAAAATTAATGTTGTGATTCGTGACATGATCGTGAATCATGATTTGTAACTGCATTTGTGACCGTGATGATGAAGAACATGATTTGTATCACGAGTGTCTCGTGATGATGGTCCTGATTTAAAAACATATATTAATGAGTACAATGTCCATGCAGAATTATGCACCACACCTGTCTAGTACTCTGAAGGGAAGCCAAAGAAACCACTGTGACTTAAGTTTTTTTTTTTTTAATTGTTTAACCAGGAGTGGCACACTAAGCTGAAAGCTTGTTTACAGGTGCAACCTGGGAGCACAGGGAAGTTAAGTGACTTGCTCAGGGTCACACAGTATATGCAATTGGGGGCTGTGGGATTCAAACTCAGGACTCCAGATTTGCAGCTCAGAGCCTTAAACCACTGCGCTTCCCCAAGTTACAGATGGAGATTGGGCCCTAAAGAGATGCAAATGCACAGACAGATTAAGATTGCGCTACGCACTGAAGAGATGCAGATTCAAAAGCACAACACCTAATCAGTGCTCACCATCAGAAATTCAAATCTAGAAAAGAATACCTTTGCTGGTTGGGGCGGGCCGCGGGAGAGGGGCAGTAACAGTCACTAATACTAGTACCAGTAAAGATACCACAAAGAAGTACAAAAACCACACAGCTGTAGTGGATAGCAGGTTCACATTGCTGAAATTACTATGTGGCACAATAAAAGGTGTCTGATTTGATAGCACATGTCACACACATTCTCAAACACACACTAAGTAATGTGTAGCAAATTGAAAACTTCCGTAATATGACCACATATTTTAAACAAACTAAAATTATGCACTGCTACACCACAACAATCAGCAAAAAAATGGCAAGAATTATTGAAAATATTACTGTGTGTACATTAACACTGTTATACAAGTAAAATATCACCAGAACAGAAAGAATTGTCTTTTTCTCCAAGTTAATCTACCTACACCACAGATAAGCCCCTCCCCCAAAGCACACTTCCACTGTCTCTCAGTACACAGACTGAATGTTGTACATTAACATTCAAAATCCACACACAAACAATAAAAACTCGATGATATGAGCACAGGACGGTTTCCTACAATCGATGAACTAAAATTTCAGCAAAAAAATGACTCAAAAAGGCTTTTTTAACAGCTGTTAGAAGGTTTGACTCACAGAGAGCTCTCAGAGAAGACTGTCTCCTACAACTTCCTACACATACTACCCCGACCTGAGGCTGTGCAGAACAACCTAGAGCCCATGTGACCTGAAATCCCATGAATCACTGCAAAATTCACCTTTGGAGCTTAAAAACAAGGCAAAGTGAGGCAAAGTACATTGTTCTTAATGTACTTTGCCTTAAGAATTGGTGGAGTAGTGGTTTGGGAAGGCGGAGTAATGCAAAGCCATTGTTTTCAATGGACTTCATTTACCTATTATAAGACGAAGTACTCTGTTTCATGTTGTGGAACACTCCGTGAATTCGCCTTCACTCCGCGAATCACTTAGCGGAGCAAATTGAGGCCACTTCGTCCATCTCTAGTGGTAACTAACTGTTGAAGTTATTGTAATATAAATAAGAGTGACTATAGCATGTATATAATACCTTTGAAGATAAGTGTTGAGTGGCAGACTATGGCAGTTGTACTCTATGGACATGTACTAAAATTGATTATAATTTATTAATATAGAAGTGTGATATGTTCAATGACTACAGTATATACTAAAAATGATTTATGTATTGATTATAACTAGATCCAATCCCTGAAGAAGCCTGTTGAGGTGAAACATTGGAATACTAGGATCTATTGTCAAGAATATTAAAAAATATAGATAATAAAGGACATTTGCTGAAAAAGTTAATAGACGTGGCTGGCTATTTCTTTGATTTAATGGAAGAGTGGGGGGTGCCATAGTGGGCAATGGAGGCACAGCAGCAGTGGTTGGGTACAGAAGAGGCACCTGGCAGAGGTGCCATGGCCAGTGGAACAGAGCCACTTGTATCAGGTACACCATGGTAGGTACACATGGACCATTTCCTAGGACCCCCAGGTGGCAACAGCCTTGGCTCCTGCCCTGTAACTGACACAGTCCCTGATAGTGTAGGTGGGCATCAGCATGGCTTCACATGGCAGGCTGTTTCACAGGGGAATGTTGTGGTGCCTGGGAGAATCCCCATACATTGACTGTACCATGCACCCTGCAGCCAATGCCACCTGCTGCATGTCAGGGACTTTGTCAGCTAAGGGGCAGGTGCCAGCGCTGTTGCCACCTAGGGGTCCAGGACATATTCTATGTATGCCTACTGTGATGTACCCAGTCAAAGCTGCTCTGTCCCACTGGCCATGGCACCTCTGCAGGGTGCCAGCTCTGTACCCTGTCACTGTGCCCCAATCACTCACTATGGCACCCCCCATCCATCTGCCCTGGTTCTTGCCTTGCAGTTTCTTTCCCACTCACCTTCCTCCAATCCAGTGGTACAGGGCCCTTAGACTAGCTCATGGCTGATCTAATCTCAGCCTCCCCCTGCAACCACCACAGGACTTCTAAAATCCCAAATAAGGGGATGCTGAAGCCCTGCTGTAGTGTAAGCCCTTTTGTGACCTGGTGCTCCAGCACTTCTGCCACATGGGTGGTGCAGGCGTGCTTTGGTGCAAAGCATCCCAATTTTGACACAGCTATATTTGAAAACTGTGAATGCTGCAAAATTTGGTGCAAGGTGCCACTTGCAGCCAATAATTTTGGCTTGGGCACTTGCGCCAAATTTCAGCCTTTAAAAATGGGCCCCCAGTGTCTTCCCAGGCAAATACACACCTGTTACATGCACAGTTTACAGTGGGGCATATTAATATTAAAGAATTCAATTGCTAAATCCAAAGCAGGTACAAGGTTTAACCCTTCCCAATTTATTTTGATCAAATCTGATTCAAAGCTCTCAAAACTGAAATGCCTCAGTAATTGTACCATAATTAGCCAAGGAGTTGATTTATTACTTTTAATTTTTCTGATACAATCGAGAGTTTATTTATTTATTTAGTCATTCAGAAAGTACCTTTGAGCACAAGTGCTCAGTTACAATGGTTCCACGTCCGAGACAAGAATAGAGGAATACACATAACAGTAAACAATACAGGAAATGGAAACAGCAACTCCAGAGGTGCGTGGTCAGCAGCAAACCAAATAATACATTAGGTACAGGATTAGAACAATATCTATTTCAGCAACAATAATGGTGATACTGTACAGTGCAAGTTAGAAGTACCAATTAACTGAAACAGGAACATTTGGAACTTGTGGTGAGTTCTTTTCCTAGAGCAATCTTGAATTAGGCAATTTTAGGGAGGCTTAACAGGCTTAACAGGCTTCGGGTAATTCATTAAGCCACACAGATGCTTTGACAGTTAAGGTTCACTTACCCAAGTTTGTTTTCCAGAATGGGTATTTCTGGGGCATTTCTAGTCATACTCCTGGTATTGTATTGCTTGTTAACAGGGTGAAAACAATTTTGAATAGTCAGGGGGATAAGATTCAACAGTGCTTCTTTGTCAGCAGACAGGTCTAGTGCTTTAATCTGCCCTGGAGGAGAAGTCAGTTGCTTATGGTAAAAAGGAAGCAGCTATGGACAAGCACGTCAGCCACAATACAAAACAACAGAACTTGTTATACACTATCCTGTTTCTGTTTAGTACGGAGTCACTAGCCACTGCATAAACTGGGAAACCACAGTAAAGGAGCGACAGGACTGTGCTGGAGACAGTAATATGCCTGGCTTCATGGTGAGGGGAATATCACTTGAAAGATCCTCTTGCATGCCAACTTCTACTGTTCTTTGGGGAGCAGTTATCAAAAGCCAGTCCAATAATGAATGATTATTAGACTCCCAGTTTATCCTATTGGATATTTTTTTACATTGGGTTAATTCAACAGTTATTTTCTTTGACCTTTGGTCATATTTGCTAACCAATTTCAAAGGGGAACAGTCTGCACAAAGGGCCCCCTGTTTGTACTATAATAGATTGTACCAGACTAATTTTGCTTACTTCTTGGCTGACACCTTCTGTTACTACAAATCCCAGAATCCACTGCGGCTGACATCAGAGCAGTAGGCAGCAGTGGGAGAGTCAATAGCCTGCAGTGCTTGTTAGAGCTTTTATAATCTATGATCAGATGTTTTCTAGTTCAGCTTTTCTCCAGAAGCTCAGTACAGTCCTCTGTGGTTGTACTTATCCCAGGGAGGACAGCGGGACCCGAAAACAAAAGATCCAAGCTTATATTAATTCTGACATGCACTGCAGGCTACTGAGTCTCCTGCTGTTGCACACAGCACTGATGTCAGCTGCAGGGGAATCAGAGATATTTAGTAGAAGAAGATGGCAGCCTAGAAGTAAATAAAATTAGTCTGATACAATCTAGTATGCTGCAGTAAATGGTAAGTAAACCAAAATGTTTTTTCACATAACGTGCACTTTGGAACCAGCCCCACACTTGAGTGTGGGTCCCTTGGTGCTGACTATTCTGCTTTAATTAAAATACCTAACAACTGAAAGTTCTCTTTTTGGAATTTTGTTGATCATAAATGGTCAAAAAATATGTAATCCCAGCAATTGTCTGAGTTGCTCCATGTGAAGGTTGATAGACCTCTACAATTACAAATGGATTAGACTAGGACCAAAACTGGATATTAGTAGCTACATTAAGATCAATGGCTGAATTTTGTCTTACCTTTAGCTAATTATTATTGTGTGGGAATGCAGGATTGGCTGTTGTAAAGGGAGGAGGAAGAGAGAGGAGAGAAACAGAGGGTGAGATAAGGGAGGCATCCAGAGGCAACTGCAAGCAGCACAATTGGTGGTCAGTCGGACCATGTCACTGCAGCACACCAATGGGGTGGCTGTAATTCTTTGGCAGGTAGGTCTACAAATCAATGGGCTAACTAAGGAGTGGCCTAGTTCAGAGATACCAGCCTGAGGGAACCCTAGAAACAGAAATTGATGGCAAATAAGGACCTCTTGGCCCAACTAGTCTGCCCATTTTTCCTTACCTACTGTATCACTACAGACTCTACTTGATCTCCGGCTTTTCCCCCTCTCCCCTCAAGGCTCCCTTATGCCTATACCATGCTTTCTTGAACCCCATGACAGTTTTTGCCCCACCACCTCCACTGGAAAGCTGTGCCAGGCATCCACCACCCTCTCTGTGAAGAAGTCCTTCCTCACAACTCCCCTGAGTCTACCCCCTCTAGCTTCTTGGCATGACCCCTCGTCCTTAGGCATCTTTTTTCTGAAAAATGCTTCCCACTTAAACCTTATTTATACCTCTGAGGTATTTGAAAGTTCTTATCATATCTACCCTCTCCCTTGATTCCTCCAGGGTATACATATTGAGATCCTTCAGTCTTTCCTCATAGGTCTTTTGATGCAGACCCTGCACCATTTTGGTTGCCCTACTCTGGACCGCCTCCACTCCTTCTATGTCCTTCTAGAGATGAGGTCTCCCAAACTGAACACAGTACTTCAGGTGAGGTCTCACCCGTGATCTAGGGGCAACACCACCTCCCTCTTTCTGCTGGTGATACCCCTCCCAATGAATCCCATCATCCCGCTAGCTTTCCCGACTGCCTTGTCACACTGCCTAGCCACTTATAGGTCATCAGATATGATAACCCCCAGGTCTCTTTCCTGTTTGGTGATCATCAGTACCTCTCCTCTCAATTTGTACTCTACCCCTGGATTTCTATGCCCCAAGTGCATGATTTTGCACTTTTTTGCATTGAAGCCCAGTTGTCAAACCCTTGATCACTACTCTAACTTTTTCAGATTCCCTCTCCCCCGAGTGTCTACCCTTTTGCAGATTTTAGTGTCATCCATGAACAGGTAGACCTTTCAATCCAGCCACTCTGTAATGTTGTTAATAAAAATATTAAAGAGGAGTGGTCCCAGTACAGATCCCTATGGTACCCCTCAAGTAACCCTCCCTTCCTTGAAGTGAGCTCTGTTTACATCACCCTCTGTCTCGTATCCCTTAGCCAATTTCTTACTCAGTTGACTACCTGTGGTCCCGCTCCTAGGCTATTCAGCGTGCTTATTAATCTCCTCTGTGGAATGGTGTCAAAGGCCTTGTTGAAATCCAGGTAGGCCAAATCCACCACACCTCCCGATCCAATTCCCTGTAAACCCAGTCAAATAAATCTACTAGATTCATTTGACAAAACCTCCCTGCTGTGAATCCATGCTGCCTTGGGTCCTGTAAGTCACTGAATTCAAGGTATTCCACTATTCTTTCCTTCCTAGTGATTCCAATGATTTCTCTACCACCGAAGTCAGGTTGACTGGCCTCCTCCCTACTACAGTACCACTTTTGAGAAGCAGGACTACATCTGCCCTCCTTCAGTCCCCCGGAACCACCCATGTCTCCAGTGAAAGGCTGAAAGTTCAGAAGTGCAGCCAGTACCTCCCCGAGTTTCCTCAGTATCCTTGGATGGACCCCCTCTGGCCCCATTGCCTTATCCACTTTCAGATTTGCAAGTTCTTTCAGGACTCCCTCCTTTGTAAATGGACTATTGCCCACCTCCCTTCCTTCGATGCTCCTGTCACTTTTCTATAGCCCCTCACCTTCGCCTTCTGTGAACACTGAGCAAAAGTATTTGTTCAAGATGTCTGTTTTTTCTTGGTCCCCCTCCACACAATCCCCCCTTCCCTTCTTAGTCTTACAATCCCTCCTCTGACCTTTCTCTTTTTGCTCACATACCTAAAAAATGTCGTCTCCTTTCTTTACTTCCTCTGCTATTTTCTCCTCTGTTTGCACCCTTACACTCCTAACTGATTTCCCTGCCTCCCTCTGTTTCTCCAGACATAGCTCCCTATTCTCCTCTTTCTGCAACATCTTGTACCTCCTGAATGCTAACTTTTTTATCCTTACCTTCCCATTCACCTCCGTAGAGAATCACAGCAGTCCCTTTCTCCTCTTGCCTTTGCTTACTAGCCTAACACAGAGTTTTGTAGCCTTGTCTATGCCTCCTTTTGGTTTCACCCAAAGTTCCTCCACTCCACCCAAGTCTCCCCCCAACCAGGGCATTCCTGAGACATTCCCCCATCTTTTTAAAATTGGCTCTTCTGAAGTTCAACACCTTCATCCTCACATGGTTTGATTATGCCCCAGTACTTATATTGAACAACAAAGTATGGTGATCACTGGTCCCCAGGTGACCACCCACTGTGACATTTGCAACATTGTCCCCATTAGTTAGTACAAGGTCCAGTATTGCCCCCTCATGAGTGGGCTCCCCAACTAGCTGCCTGATGAGTGCCCCTTGAAAGAAGTCCAGGATGTCCCTCCTCTAGCTGAAGCTGCAGCTGGGATGCTCCAGTCTACATCCAGCAGACTGAAGTCCTCCACCAGCAACACCTCTCCCTTTTTTGCCATCTTTTGGATTGCTTACTCCAGAACCTTATCCAATCTCCCCTCCCCCATGCTGGATGTCTCTAGATCAGGCCAGTGCAAATAGTGGCTCCATTCCCCATCTCTAGGGTGACCCACAGTACCTCCGCCCCTCCCTGTATTCCCTGTACTTCTGTCGCTTTTATGCTGTCTCTCACATAAAGAGCAACTCCTCCCCCTTTTTTTCCCACCATGTCCTTATCCCAGTCATTGTTCTTAGTGTACCATGATTCTGTAATGGTGACAATGTCTAGGTCAGCCTCTGCCATAATGGCCTCTAAGCCTGGGATTTTATTTCACAGACTTCGAGCATTGGCACATGTGGTCTTCCAACTTCTAGTACCACCCTAGTCATCATCCTCCCATTTTCCCTTTTGCCCTCTCTCCTTACCACCTCTGTTCTCATTCCCATCTCTCTTCATTACTACTAACTTGTTTTTCTTTCTAATAGGTACCGTTGGGGATTTGTCTCCCCTAGGGTTCTCCTTGCTGACTATTACAGTTTGTGTGGGGGGGTGGCAATTTATGTCTCCCTGCTTCTTTCTGCCACCCCCCCCTTGGCTAGTTTAACTGCTCCCCAATCTAAGACAGGCAGCACCTCAGAAAAGGCCACTGAGCTTGCTACCTGCCTAAGACCCCTCCCCATTTCCTGACCTCCTCCTGTACTATCTCCTCCCCATCCCTAGCCAGGTCATTAGTCCCTAGGTGGACAATGACATCCAGCTCTCCCTCCCATCCTGCGTGTCTAGCGATCCTCAGGATCCGCTTACCATCCCTCCAAACTATGGTGCTAGGTAGGCACCTAATCTCCCTCATCCCCTTCCTTCCTGTCCCAGAACTATTCCCCCCATGATGAAATCCTCCACCAGTAGTTACTTCCTTCTCCTCTGGGGACCTCTGCCACACATCTTGGGGTCTCCTCTACGGAGGACGCCCACATCCTCCATGGTCACTACCTCCATGGGACAGTTCTGCCCCACCAGAGTGGTGTTGGAGTTGTGTAGTGTTACAGGACGGGGAATGTGTGTCTGTCCTATCACCCTCTTCTCCCCCTCCGAGCCCACCGTTGTCCAGCCGCTCCTCCTCCTAGGCATTCTTTGAGTTAGCAGTGGCAGACTTGGTGGTAGCTGGGTGGGGAGGAGGTCACCTGAATCCTAGCCAATTAAGCCTGGAGTCTAGCAACCTCCCTCTTCAGCTCAGGGAAGAAAACAACAGGGGCGGTAGAGATAAGTAAGTGCTTTAAGTGCAATTTAAATCCTTGTGTTTCTTTTTTTCTGTTGTCTCACCTGCAGCTGATTATTACTGTGCAGGAATGCAGAATTGGTTGTTGTAAAGGGGGAGAGAGGAGGGGAACAGAGGGTGGGATAAGGGAAGTGCCCATAGGTGACCGTAAGTGGCATCATTGGTGGTCGGCAGGACCATGTGACCGCAACACTCCAGTTGGGTGGCTGTACTCCTTAGACAGGTAGGACTACAAATTGGTGGGGCAGCTGAAGAGTGACCTAGTTCAAACACACCAGCTGGAGTGGAGAAGACAGGCAGGGCAGAAGACATATGTGAGCATTTTTATTACAGTTCTAATCCTTGTGTTTCTTTTTTTTTGCTGTTGTCTTACCTGCAGTTGATTATTATTATTTTGTGGGAATGCAGGGTTGATTGTTGCAAAGGGAGGGAGAAAAGGGAGGACAGAACAGAGGGCAGGTAAAGGGAGGACAGAACAGAGGGCAGGTAAAGGGAGGACAGAACAGAGGGCAGGTAAAGGGAGGACAGAACAGAGGGCAGGTAAAGAGAGGCATCCAGAGGTGGTTGCAAGCAGAGCTATTGGTGACTGCAACACAGCAATATGGCAGCTGTAGTCCTTAAAAAAGTTGCTTGAATGAACCCAAACCTTGAGTGCCACAAAGCAGGAGTGTGAGTCTTACTTAGGTTTATCCTTGAATACTGAATACTGAAATTCTGAATTCTGAAAGAAAGCTTCAAATCCGATTCTGTTTGGTGGATTCCAAGCAACCCTACTGTGGTCTGGAGTTTCACTGTTATGCAGATTATATGCAGCTATACCTTTCACATGCACCAGATGGTGTAGATGCACGGCCTGTACTGTGTCAATATTTGCAAGAGTTTAATAACTGGGTTGCCTCCAACTGGCCAAGCCTAAACCCAAGCAAGGCTGAGGTGTTGATTATTGATCCAGGTTCCCATGGGTAAGCAATGATAAGGAATGATACTTGTTTACAATCTTTAAATGATGTTGCCCTTTGTGCTGTGGATATGGTCAGAAATCATTCAGTCACTATGGACTGCAGGCTATACCAGGAGTACCAGATGTTGGCAGTCATCTGTAGGGGCTTTTCTTTATAACATCACACAGATTAAACCATTTTGAGTACCTGGTGCCAGTAGTTCTTGCTTTTGTCATATCTAGGCTTGATTACTGTAATGTTCTCCACTTCAGGTTGTCTAGGAATTTGATGTATTATCTGAAGCTGATCCAAAATGCGGCAGCATGTTTGATCTCTAGAATATCTTGAAGAAATCATGTTACCCCGGTGCAGTGCTAACTGCACTGGTTGCCTAGCCTGTTGTGCTTTAACTTCAGCAAATGCTTGATGGCGTACAAGGCCCTGCATAGTACGAGATCAGGTTATCTAAACAATCTCTTGACCCCACATACCTCCACCCCCCCTCCGCTCTACTGGTGCCAGCATACTGTCCGTGCCCCAGTCGAGGCTGCAGTTGTTTGGGGACAGAGCATTTATGGTGTCTCCATCCATGCTCTGGAACTCTTTGTCTAGCCATGTCTGCTCTGTGAGCATGGTTAAGGCCTTTAAAGGGGCCCACAGGTTCCATCTTTTTAATTTAGCACACTGCCTGCTGCTAGTTGACTGTTTTACTCCTCAGAGCTATTTATTTACTTATTAATTTAATATTAATTTTGTCATTCATTTGACATTTTTTTTATTTTCAGTTTGGATTATGTGATTTGCCTCCTTTGCATGGTACCCTGGCCCCGTGGAAAGAGTGTCTAAAAATAAAACTATCTTGCCTTGTCCTACACCTTCCCCTTCCCCATAGTAGAGTACTGTTTTAATGGTGTTGTTATATTTCAGTGATGTGTACATTATTTTCAGGTTGTTTTTCTTGTTTTTTGTATTCTGCCAGCTTTGATTCATGTTTGGGAAGTGCCCATAAGCTGGTAAGGATGCTCTAAAAGGAAAAAAAACTAATACTGTAAAACAAAAGTATACTGTCACTTTTATTCCAGTCCATTATATAACATTCAAAACCTTATAAATATATATTTTTGATAGTACAGATCTAGAAACAATGGTTTGATACCTTTTGATACTTTTTCATAGTAAAGCCACACAAATTCAAATAAAATACATCAAACACATAAATCATCAGGACTTCCGGTGATGTCAGCAGTCGAATGGTGGCTTAGTTCGGAGCTCCACATCGCCCTAAAGATTGTCTGCATCCATCATCTACAACCATGCAATCCCCAGCAAAGGCAACCTGCTCAAAAGTGCTTTTAACAAAGAACTCACAGACCCCAGTACAGAAGCTTCACAACATGTTACAGCAGGAAAAACGGGATTCGTTCTCAGAGGCCATGGGAGAGGAGCCTGGGTCAGAAATGTCGGGCCCGGAGGAAGAAAAATGCTCCCAGCTCATGACATCAATTTTGCAAACAGCCAAGACTGTTAAAAAAATTGGAAGTACTCTGGAAGAACTAAGGGAGGACATTAACAAAATCGAGCACAGAGCAGATTAAATAGAAATAGGACTGATGAACCTCACGGAGCAGGCGGATGTCCAAGACTGACTGATGTTATACTGTTATACTTGCTGGCCAGAGAAAGATAGAATTAACAAATAAACTGAATGACTTGGAAGGAAGGAGCCTCCACCAAAACATAAGGGTGTACGGTGTTCCGGAGGGCTCTGAGGATGGGACTAAGGACATAATTACTTTTCTGCAGTGGGTTCTCCAGGAGGCCCTGAACCTCCCACCAGATTATGTTCTAACAATGGACAGGGCACACTGTTCATTGGTATGGAGGCCCACGAACCCAGGGGCTCGTCCTCGATCTTTTGTGGTAAAGCTTACTTCTTACAATGCCAAGGAAGATATACTGAGACTAGCCTGGCGAAGAACTGCCATAACATATGGGAAGCACAGAATTCAGACTGACAATGACTACACAACTTAAGTGCAAGAAAGCAGAAAAGTCATGTGGCCTGTCATGAAGCAACTTTGGGCCAAGAACATAAAGGCTCAAATCCTATATCCAGTGCGACTGAGAACTGAAATAGAGGGGGGAACAAAAATCTATGAGGACTTAGTGGCAGCATCACAATACTTGGAAAGCATCAGAATTCTTGTTCCTCACTTGGTCAAAGAGAGGTTAGAAAAGGAGCTGATTCGTGCGGCCTGGTTGGTGGCCAGAAGATCCCCAGTGCCTGGTTAGACCACAGAGACTGCCTCGTTGACTCTGCATGCAGATGTCTGCACCATGCTCAAACAGTACAACTCAACAGTACAGATCGACTCAATTATGGCAAGGGGAGAAGGGGACAGATGAACAACTCAACAGAGCCCAGATCCAGCATGACAGAAACGATGACCAGAACACCAGACAAACTTAAAGAGGTAACAGTTTGGAAAGAAACCCCCCCCCCCCGAGGATCCCCGGTCTCGCCAGTGACTATCAACAGGTACTGTACTAAATGGGGCTGAACTAGGGTGTTGGGCAAAGGGAAGAGTGTGGGGGGTTGAAAAGAGATGTTTCCACTTGCTGAGGGATTAATTTGCTTTATGTGATGCTTCCCTCCCACCTTATAAAAGCATAACCCAGACTGCACACAACTGACTTTTGGCATGAATCTCAGAAGCAAGCTTGCATCTTAAATTGAGAGTGGACTTTGATATATTTCTACCCTATGCAACACAAAGGTGCTTTGTAGAAAGTTAGGGACCTTTACAGTTGACTGAGTAATGAGATGGCCAGCTCAACAGCCACATGTTGTTGTTATTGGGTCTTACTAAAGGGCAGGAGGGTTTGGTGAAAGAGAAGAGAAAGAAAACAATGTGCACAATACACCCTGCTCTTAGGAGAGGGACACATTTTCACCAGATCTGAAATAATGGATGCACAACCTTGGAGGGGAATATCTCTCAGCTGAAACAAGATTTAAGTAAAATTCCCCTAACCTCCCCCCCCCCATATTTCAATTTTTACATAAAGGGCATAAGGGAGCAGAATAACAACTCACTAACGCCTAATGATCTGGGTACTATTATTTCCGCTGACGTGGGCTATTTTCCACGGGGAAGGGCAATGTCCCATGACACTCCCCGCAAAATGGCTTCACCCCATACCACACTTGGGGCCAAGAGTCCGTGATAGGACTACACCCGGCAAGCAGTTAATACCCCTTGCTGACCAAGGAAGTCAGACCTTAATAGGTTCGGAATTCTCCCAACAAAACAACAACCAGCTGCAAAATGAGTGGATCCACCTAACCAAAGCAAGACAAAGCATTAAGCAATTTGGTGGGCAGGTAGAGATCCACTCCCCAGGTCTCCTTCAGAGGGAACTGGGAACCTGTACCCAAAACTATCAATTACAGCTAAAACTTCCAGCAAAGCAATTAGTTGCTGGAGATCAGTTATATAAGGTTCTAAAGATTACACTGCCACTTTGTGAAGAAAGTTGGAACTGTTCTAATACTTTACAGTTATGGAAGTTTATGTTGAATGGCTGATTGTATTTTCTAATGTTTCAGAAGCAAGAAAGGCACCATGTTATCTTGATAGAATCTGTTTTAACTTCTCATGGTACTAAAGCAGGCAAACTAGCAATACTTGGGAGAAGCAGCATAAGAGGTAGAAAGGTCACAAGAATGGAGATGTTTACATTTAGGGGATGGAGGAGGACCGGAAGACCTCCAACAGGATTGTGGACCCCCTTAGATCTTAAAAATGGCCACAATTAAAACCAAAGTCCTATCCTATAATATCAACGGAGTCAATCACACCATCAAAAGAAAGCAAATCCAGAAATTCATTCTGACCCAGAAATGTGAAATAAATTATTTACAAGAGATGCACTTATCTCCCAACGAAGCCCTAAAGCTTAAAACTAAGGGTTTCCCGGTCCTTTACCACACCTCGCTAGAAAAAGGTAGAAAGAGAAGGGTTGCTACAATACTGTCTGAAAGTCTTCCGCTTGAAGAGGTGGAAGTGGTGGCTGATGTGGAAGCCCACTATCTAATAGTGGTGGGGAAGATACAGGAGATGTGGGGAACACTAGTTAACGTGTACGCCCCCCCCCCGAGTCACCAATTACTTTTTACTCGGACCTCCTACAGCTTGTGGCACAGAAAGCGAAGGGGTAGTGATAGTTGGTGGAGACTGAACTTAGTTCTAAATAGAAGATGGGATTCAACCACTGGTATCCCCACCTTGGGAAGAAGAGTTGCCACACAATTCTCTAGACTCCTGAAGGACTGCAGTCTGACAGCTGTCTAGAGAGAAAAGCACCCCACTGCATAAGATTATACCCACTACTCGCCTAGACATAGGATCTACTCCAGACTAGACATGTTTTTTTTGTGTACAACAAATATATTTCCCAATGTTAGGCTATGTGGGTGGGCACGGCTGCACATCAAACCATCAACCAATTTTTCTTGAGGTAGACCTGCAGCTTCCCAAAAAACCTGCAAGCTGAAGATTAAATATAACTCTCCTGAGGGATGAGGAAATTAAAAAGTAATCACACAGACAGTAGACTACAATGATAGGCCAGACACCACATCTCAAATTCTATGGCATACAATCAAGACGATGGTGAGAGGAAAGCTGATCTCCCTAGCCTCCTATAAAAAAAAGAAAAGGCTCAAACAAATGCAAAGTCTCACTACACAATTGAGATCTCTGGAAACACAACAGAAACAACAATGGAGTAGAGAAAGAGAGACTGAAATTAAGGCAACAAAAAGTAAAATCCAGAAGTTAAATAATTTAGAAACTGAAAGGGCCTTACATTATTTAAAGCACACATACTATGAAGGGAGGGCCAAGGCAGCAAAACAACTAGCCTACACCAGAGTGCAGCAAAAGCTACCATCACTGGAATGAGAAACCCGATCTCAGGAACACTTAAGCATAAATGGGAGCATATAACAGACTCCTTTGTGTCATATTATAAACCCCTATACAGGGCCGAATAGGTGACACTGGTAAACGACACAACAAAATTCTTAAGAGACTTAGGCCACCCAGACTGAGCGAATCCCAAGCACAGACCCTAATGGCCCCAATATCATCAGCTGAAATTACTGCCACAATTAAAACACTTAAACTAATGAAATGCCCAGGCCCTGACGGCTATAGCAGCAAGTTTTATAAAGCTTTTGCCCCAGAGATAACAACAATGTTAAGGAGGGTTTATAACCTAATATGGATGGAAGGAGAACCTGTTCCACCATCCTGGAACTATACCACCATCACAGTTATACCTAAGGAGGGAAAAGACCCCAAAGAATGCAGTTCTTGTAGACCCATCTCCCTACTAAACATAGACTATAAAATCTTTACGGCCATTTTGGCAACCAGAATAAACCCACTCCTAACTCAATTAATACAACCAGACCAGACAGGATTTATTACAGGGAGGCAGGCCCAAGAAGGGATCAGGCGAACAATTAACATCATAGATCTAGTAAACAAACACCACACCCCCCCTTGCCTTATTGGCCTAGATGCCAAAAAGGCATTCAATAAAATCGATTGGCACTTCTTGTTCACAGTCCTGGAGAGGTTGGAATTTCCTAGGCCTTTCCTTGCAGCAATTAAATCTCTTTATGCTGCTCCCCAGGCCTGTGTCAGAGTCAACGGGGGTATATCACAGAGGTTTACACTTGAGAGAGGCACCAGGCAAGGTTGCCCATTGTCCCTGCTATTGTTTGCTATCTATATCAAACCCCTTGCACAAGCAAACAGGGAAGATCCAGCCATAAAGGGTTTTCTAGTAGGGGAAACAGAGCACAAAATCTCACTATATGCAGATGATGTGCTACTATATATTACAAACCCGGAAGAGTCACTACCAAGGGTCTGGGAACTCCTAAATAAATTCGGAAGACTTTCAGGTTATGCCCTAAATAAAAACAAAACGGAGATCCTAAAATTCTTCTATACCCCTTCCTCTAAAATAAACTGGCTCCTCCCTCTAAGATGGAATACCTCCAAAATTAAATATCTAGGAGCTTATATCCCCAAGAACTTAAGCCAACTGTTCAAAGATAACTTTGACCCCCTCTTTTCTCAAATTAAGCAAGACATCAAAAAATGGGAACTTTAAAACTTACCCTTATATTCCCGAATTGAAAAAATATCTATGAATGTTCTACCCAGGTTCCTGTACCTCTTTCAGAGCCTCCCTATCAAAATATCACCAGAACAATTCAAGAACTGGCAAAAAACAATTATCAAGTTTATCTGGGCCAACAAAAACCTAAGAATTAAAACTCTAATCTTACAATCTAATAAGAAAGCTGGGGGTAGGGCAGTACCCAGCTTAGAGGATTACTACTTAGCCTCCCCCCTGTGGTGTGCCCTTCTATGGTTGACACCTGATTACCAGACACTTTGGAAAATCATAGAAAGGGAAGTCACTGAGGGAACCCCCCTTGAAGTGAGACCATTAACTCCCAAACTCTTAATGCAAGATGCAGGCCTCTCACTATACTCAGTCAGGAATACCCTAGCTGCAGTACATATACTCTAGGTAAAGCATAAATGTCTTGGGAAACTATGGCCCCTTAGAATGTTCACTTGTGACAGAGATTTTGAGCCTGCAAGACAGGACCTTACCTTCCGGAGATGGAATAGGCTGGGTCTGAACTCCTTAGAACAATTTTTGAATGGAAGTATAGTTCGGGAGTTTGCAGATATTAAAATGCAGTTCCAGCTGAGGAACCCAGATCACTACAGATACCTTCAAGTCAAGAACCACAATCAGAACCTACAAAAGAAATATGGTCCTGTGGTAGAGCAGTCTGGGCTGCAGGTCATCATGGGAGAAAATTATGAGTTCACAATTATGCAGAGGCCAAATCTCTGCCCTATATGGGACTCTCCAAGACAGAGAAGAAAAATTTGGCCCCCCTTAAGAGTCGGTGGGAGAGGGAATTAGGGGAGCAACTAACAGAGAGAGAATGGGAAATTATTTTCACCCAAGCCCACAAATCCACATACTCACAGAGATGGAAGGAGTTTGAGTGGAAAATAAGATCACGTTATTTCATCACTCCAGTAGTGAAAAATAAATGGGATGGAAGGCACAGCTCAGCCTACTGGAGAGACTGTGGAGAGGAAAAGGCAGGTCACCTGCATGTTTTGGGAATTTGCCCCAAATGAACACAGTTTGGGCAGGATGTGGTGGGGCCCCTGGAAAGTATGTTCTCTATAGAAGAGTCCCTTACTGCTAAGCATCTGGTGTTGGGGTTGGTTCCTAAAGGGGTGAAAAGCAAAGATCAGACTTATCTGTGGAATGTCCTAGTGGCTGCTGCCCACAAAGCTGTAACCAGGAGGTAGCTATCATCAGACCTACCCTCACTACAGAACTGGAGTGAAATAGTTGGTGAGATCCAGGATTTAGAGGAACTGATGCACAAAATAAACCTCAGATCCTAATTATTTGTGAACAGATGGAATAGATGGATAGTGTGGCAGGGAATAGAAGGGAAAGAGATGCAGTTAGGAGAAAATCTGCAGAGATGAAAGGACAGGAATACTCTGATTTGCTAGAACATTTTCAATATCATACTGAGAACTTCGACCACTATCTTACTCTTGAGTAAAATGAGAAATGGAACTTTAAACATTACATCAAAGAATATATCTAAAAGAGACTATGACCTATAAGTGAATACATTTAACTAAAGTTTACCTAAGCTGCTATGTAATAGATAAGAAATGCCTGTACTCTGAATGAAAAAATGTGTAAGTACATTGAGAATATGAATTTTGTATGAATGCCTATAATGTCAATAAACTTGAATTTCAAAACAAACACATAATTATCTATCTTTAGAAAAATATTCCTAAAATTAATGTGATACATTCTTCTGCCTTTAGGAAGTCATTTTAAATGGATAGCTTGATTAAAAGTACTATCCAGACTGGGAATAGATTCAGCATCTCTGCTTACTCTAAAATTAAAATTAATGATGATGTTACAGGTTTAATGAGAAATCAGAAGCCCTTAGAAATTAGAAGAAATTCTCCACTAACATTCAGCTGAAAGGCCATGCCTATGTAGTAGAACTGGTTGGGGCAATATATGAAAGTCATTATAGAGATGGAGTTGTTCTTTAGATGTACAAAAGTATTTATTTATTTAGTTTTTGTTGACAGAGAAAGAGGGCTAGACAATATTGCTGGGGATATAGATTTGAGACAACTGAAATTGAACCACATTAAGTTGTTAGCGGTATTTTTAGTGAGTGGGGGACATTTTGGCCAGGACAATGGGAAAATTCCACTACTCTCCTGTAGGAGGAACCTCTGGCTATCTGGCTGTTTGCCAAGATGGCTGCCAGGAAAGGTGGAGATGTGGATGGTGTAGAGTGCGGAGTGGACCCTCCCCATTCCCTTTCTTCCAGAAGTCCAAACAGGGATGGATGTTGGTTTTGATATGGAGACTGATATGTCGGAGAAAGAAGCTGAAATGGTACAACGTGTGCAGGAGACTGATAATTCTGCACAACAGCAACTTAGAACTGCAGAAGAAAAGTCAAGTCAGGCTATGGAGAAGAAAAAAAGCTACTCCTCCACATGGTGGCTGAGGGAGAAGCCAGTTTACAAATAGAAAAGGAGAGCTATTTTTGGCACATCAGCAGTAAGAGGTGCCGTGAAGAACTCGGGCACTGTGCCTCAGACTTTGAAAGGCTTGCAGCCTATTGCTGCAAAGCACATAGCAACATCAAAAGAACTGGCTGACAGCTGACAGTATGAGTTGCCACAGAACATGGAAGTAATACTGCATAGCAAAACTGTATGTTTGCCTAGTGCTTTACAGCCCTGTGGAGTTTTTACAGCTGCTACTTTGGAAGATGCTGTTTCTGCAGCCAGTTTCATGTCCATTTCCAGAAGAGGCTGTGGCTTCTACAGACCATGGTGCTGAAGCTGGGAAACATTTAAAGAAAGCTGATCCCAGGAGAATGCCCTAACAGAAACAAACAGGGCATACTGCTACAGATGATTCTGCTGCCTCAGAATTGGGTAAGAGACAGACTGCTGGAGGAGTGGGAAAACCAGCAAGACATTTAGGGATGAATCAGGAATGCTCTACATGATTTAAAAGTGCAGGTTTGGGGCAGCAACATTAAAAGAACTGGTCTGTGGAAACAGCGCTATTAAGCGCAGGCTGAATTAGGACTGCTGGTGGCAAATCATGTATTCAAGGGGATTCCAATGACAAGGGGCATAGCAATAAGCCTAAAGCACCAATAAGTACTTCTGCAAAAACTGCAGGTGATGGAGAGGAAAAATATTGAAAATGATGAGTTGGTAAGCACTGAAGGATTGTCTGAAGAACAAAGAGAAGTTGGTCATGAGGTGAAAATGTTTTAAATGCTGAATCCATAATTTCTCCTGAAGCTATGGAAAGTGAGAGTTCTGTGGAGGCCCCAGAAATCTCCTCCCTCCCTATAGTTGCAGAGCAAGCACAAGAGGAGGATATGTCCTCTCAAAAGACTCTGGTGTAGATATTTCTGAAGCCTCTGATACTGACTCTGTATCCAGCCACATCCTAGGCCTGAAGAATCCCCACAAACCTTTAGACTTTCAGACCTTTTTGCTGCTCAGTGGGAACTGGCCCAGAGGTGTAATGTGGTGAGACTGAAATCCAGGGGTGGTCTAGAACTTCCCTGGACAGAATTAATGTAATACAAAATGTGTTAAAGAGTCCATTTTTATGTTGGCAGCTATGACCAGCATCTTCTTGCGGTAGTGGAGATTTGGGCGGAGGTCGCTGCAGGTGTGAATGCAGGGCATGCACCAGTAGGTGCGTCCCTCATTCCCCAATCAGCCTG
The DNA here is from genome assembly GCA_016271365.2 of Neoceratodus forsteri. NCBI lineage: Eukaryota > Metazoa > Chordata > Ceratodontiformes > Ceratodontidae > Neoceratodus > Neoceratodus forsteri. Next base: position 787,598,982 of record CM028133.1, read on the forward strand.
CATGCCGGCGCCACACCACGTATACTAATGTGGTGATCACATCAAAGGAAAGGTCCACTGCAATGCAAGCAAAGCTTGTCACACACAGCGGACCTTCCTACATGCTTCACCAGCTACAAACATGGTGGCACAGTGGCCACTAAACTGCCAACTTCAGGGGTGCCCAATCCCCTGGTCAGCTTACCCTACCCCTCATGTATGTGCCGACTGGGGAGCCCACTCCCGTCAGCATAATGTGTCCCCCACTCCTTTTGCTTGCCGGTGTCGCCCAATCCTCCTTGGCTCATGCCCCCCCACTTTCGTTTGTTTGCCGATGGGGTGCCCAAATCCCTGCCGCCATCTGTCCCCCTTTCCCACTTTTATCGTGCCAACGGGGAGCCCACTCCCCATTGGCATGATGTCCCTCCTTCTTCTGTGCTGAGGGGTGCCCAATCCCCTCAGCTAGTGTCCCCACTCCCTATGTGCTGACGGAGTGCCCAATCCCATTGGCTACTGTCCCCACAAAAAACACCTATAAAAGGAACACCATCATGATGATTTTTTTTAACACCTGTAAACAGAAAATGGTCCCTCGTAGTCTCCCTACCCCCTCACTACCCACACCCACCCTCGTACCTGCCTCCCCCACCACCCTCACCCCATACTTACCTCCAGGTGCTCATAGCGATCTTGGTGGACCGAAACACGTCTGCACTCTTCAAAAGCTGACTGCGAACTGAGGAAATGCTGGTAAGCTGTATAATGGAATAAATAGGGTTTTCAACTTTGATGCATATCTCGGCATTTTTGGAATTTTGCACCAAATTTTCAACATGGGGTTTTTGGGACCCCTCCTCATGAATTCTGTCACTGTTATGATGTTAGGTGATTTCGCAGTCACTGCGTGATGAACAATACAACTGTCATTTTACACATCCTGCCGGAAATGTGTTTCGCATTTCCGGCGCCAGAAGAATACGTGATGGCTGAAGAAATCACTTTTGGGACAGTTTGAGAAATAACAGCAACACTGTACATAAGCAGAGGTGCTAAAATGCCTATGTTGAAAATTTGGTGCCAAAAGTGCATAAAATGACTGTGTTACAAGCTTGCGTTGCGCATTTCCCACGCACCTTTGTAACTTCGCAAATTTTCAAAATTTACATGCCACATTTTCACCACTGCCATTTTTTTAAACCTCCTTATGAACAGGACAGCTGTAATTTTTTACATCCTGCCCAAAATGTGTTTCTGCACTGCACTGCCAAAGCCAATGCCAGTGCAACAACATTCGGCATTCACAAATGCTTGTTTTTCTATGGAATTATATGCTATAATCCATATTTGGGAGAAACCGTGTTTGATATTAGTTTTAAAGGACAAATAAATAAGCAATTTAATATGTCAATCAAATCACAAATGCCCCTGTGTATTTGTAGCATATAGCAATGCTGATTTACACTATTCTTGAGTTTACCTTTATTTTGTTGATTTACATCATTTTTGTCAAGTTTAAAACGCTGGCTGGAATGTAAACAAAAGCTCTGTTTAGCCCAGCTACTAAGCCGCTGCTCGGTTTACAAAATGGTGATGACGTGCCAACGCAATGACATCATTGTAGTGAGTCCGCTCCACTTCTTCTATTACAACCTATGGGCATTGTTGTAAAATGCAGGACTTTGGCAGTATATATAGTTATCAGCCTATGTATTGATACTTAGCTTGTGCACCAGACTCAGTGCACAAGCTAAGTCTCACTACATAGGCTGATAACTAAACTCTGCCCAAATCCAGCATTTTACAACAGTGCCAATACTGTAATAGAGAGAATTAGAGACTTCTCTGATGATGCATCGATCAAGCATGTCATTGCCATTTTGTGAGCCAAGCAGCGGCTCAATAGTGGGGCTAAATGGAGCTTTTGCATATTCTAATAAAGTTTAAACCCTGACGAAAACTATGTAAATCAACAAAGTAAAGGTAAACTCAAGAATAGTGGAAATCAACATATATGTTACAAATAAATGGGAGCATTTGTGATTTGATTGACATATAAATTGTTATTTATTGTCGCTTAAACTCTGAAAGCATTAGAAGGTTTTGGCCAAAATATGAGCAGCTAAAAAACTATGCTCTATGGGCCCTCAAATATAGGATTCTACTGTCCTGACCAGGCAAGAATCCAATTTAATCCAATTTAAGGTCGATTCAGTACCACTTCTAGGTATTAGCCAACTCCAGAAACACAGAATTATTGATTGTTCAGTCAGACAAGCTGGAACTCAAGATATAATTCTCTCGGGCTCTGCACCACATCGCGGGGTCTCACTCGTCCAGGAGCTCTCATTCAGAGACTCAATCTGCACTCTTGTCCTGGCACTCACTCCACTTTGCTCCATGTCATGGCCTCTCTCCATACCTATCTCCTAGCTACAGCAGATGGATTAAATATATTGTATGAAATATCTGCAACTAAAAATTATGAACTCATGGAGCCTCATATTAGTCATAAGGGGCGGAGAGGTGTAATCAATGGTGTCATGTGCTCAGTACAAATCCCTTATCATGATATAGAACAAGCAGGGAAGCAGCTGAGATATATCAATATCTATGCTCTACAGACTAAAGCAGAAAGGATAATTTTATTTCAAAATGTTTAGCCCATATTTGCATATAGTACTAGCAGGTCACAAATCCACATACTCACAGAGATGGAAGGAGTTTGAGTGGAAAATAAGATCACGTTATTTCATCACTCCAGTAGTGAAAATAAATGGGTGGAAGGCACAGCTCAGCCTACTGGAGAGACTGTGGAGAGGAAAAGGCAGGTCACCTGCATGTTTTGGGAATTTGCCCCAAATGAACACAGTTTGGGCAGGATGGTGGGGCCCTGGAAAGTATGTTCTCTATAGAAGAGTCCCTTACTGCTAAGCATCTGGTGTTGGGGTTGGTTCCTAAAGGGGTGAAAAGCAAAGATCAGACTTATCTGTGGAATGTCCTAGTGGCTGCTGCCCACAAAGCTGTAACCAGGAGGTAGCTATCATCAGACCTACCCTCACTACAGAACTGGAGTGAAATAGTTGGTGAGATCCAGGATTTAGAGGAACTGATGCACAAAATAAACCTCAGATCCTAATTATTTGTGAACAGATGGAATAGATGGATAGTGTGGCAGGGGAATAGAAGGGAAGAGATACAGGTTGGAGAAAATCCGCCAGGGGATGAAAGGACAGGAATACTCTGATTTGCTAGAACATTTTCAATATCATACTGAGAACTTCGACCACTATCTTACTCTTGAGTAAAATGAGAAATGGAACTTTAAACATTACATCAAAGAATATATCTAAAAGAGACTATGACCTATAAGTGAATACATTTAACTAAAGTTTACCTAAGCTGCTATGTAATAGATAAGAAATGCCTGTACTCTGAATGAAAAAATGTGTAAGTACATGAGAATATGAATTTTGTATGAATGCCTATAATGTCAATAAACTTGAATTTCAAAAACAAACACATAATTATCTATCTTTAGAAAAATATTCCTAAAATTAATGTGATACATTCTTCTGCCTTTAGGAAGTCATTTTAAATGGATAGCTTGATTAAAAGTACTATCCAGACTGGGAATAGATTCAGCATCTCTGCTTACTCTAAAATTAAAATTAATGATGATGTTACAGGTTTAATGGGAAATCAGAAGCCCTTAGAAATTAGAAGAAATTCTCCACTAACATTCAGCTGAAAGGCCATGCCTATGTAGTAGAACTGGTTGGGGCAATATATGAAAGTCATTATAGAGATGGAGTTGTTCTTTAGATGTACAAAAGTATTTATTTATTTAGTTTTTGTTGACAGAGAAAGAGGGCTGACAATATTGCCGGGGATATAGATTTGAGACAACTGAAATTGAACCACATTAAGTTGTTAGCGGTATTTTTAGTGAGTGGGGGGACATTTTGGCCAGGACAATGGGAAAATTCCACTACTCTCCTGTAGGAGGAACCTCTGGCTATCTGGCTGTTTGCCAAGATGGCTGCCCAGGAAGGTGGAGATGTGGATGGTGTAGGTACGGGGGAGTGGACCCCCTCCCCATTCCCTTTCTTCCAGAAGTCCAAACAGGGATGGATGTTGGTTTTGATATGGAGACTGATATGTCGGAGAAAGAAGCTGAAATGGTACAACGTGTGCAGGAGACTGATAATTCTGCACAACAGCAACTTAGAACTGCAGAAGAAAAGTCAAGTCAGGCTATGGAGAAGAGAAAAAAGCTACTCCTCCACATGGTGGCTGAGGGAGAAGCCCGGTTTACAAATAGAAAAGGAGAAGCTATTTTTGGCACATCAGCAGTAAGAGGGTGCCGTGAAGAACTCGGGCACTGTGCCTCAGACTTTGAAAGGCTTGCAGCCTATTGCTGCAAAGCACATAGCAACATCAAAAGAACTGGCTGACAGCTGACAGTATGAGTTGCCACAGAACATGGAAGTAATACTGCATAGCAAAACTGTATGTTTGCCTAGTGCTTTACAGCCCTGTGGAGTTTTTACAGCTGCTACTTTGGAAGATGCTGTTTCTGCAGCCAGTTTCATGTCCATTTCCAGAAGAGGCTGTGGCTTCTACAGACCATGGTGCTGAAGCTGGGAAACATTTAAAGAAAGCTGATCCCAGGAGAATGCCCTAACAGAAACAAACAGGGCATACTGCTACAGATGATTCTGCTGCCTCAGAATTGGGTAAGAGACAGACTGCTGGAGGAGTGGGAAAACCAGCAAGACATTTAGGGATGAATCAGGAATGCTCTACATGATTTAAAAGTGCAGGTTTGGGGCAGCAACATTAAAAGAACTGGTCTGTGGAAACAGCGCTATTAAGCGCAGGCTGAATTAGGACTGCTGGTGGCAAATCATGTATTCCAGGGGATTCCAATGACAAGGGGCATAGCAATAAGCCTAAAGCACCAATAAGTACTTCTGCAAAAACTGCAGGTGATGGAGAGGAAAAAATATTGAAAATGATGAGTTGGTAAGCACTGAAGGATTGTCTGAAGAACAAAGAGAAGTTGGTCATGAGAGTGAAAATGTTTTAAATGCTGAATCCATAATTTCTCCTGAAGCTATGGAAAGTGAGAGTTCTGTAGGAGGCCCCAGAAATCTCCCTCCCTCCCCTATAGTTGCAGAGCAAGCACAAGAGGAGGATATGTCCTCTCAAAAAGACTCTGGTGTAGATATTTCTGAAGCCTCTGATACTGACTCTGTATCCCAGCCACATCCTAGGCCTGAAGAATCCCCACAAACCTTTAGACTTTCAGACCTTTTTGCTGCTCAGTGGGAACTGGCCCAGAGGTGTAATGTGGTGAGACTGAAATCCAGGGGTGGTCTAGAACTTCCCCTGGACAGAATTAATGTAATACAAAATGTGTTAAAGAAGTCCATTTTTATGTTGGCACGCTTGAGCAGCCAACATCTTGCGGTAGTGGAGATTTGGAGGCGGGGTCGCTGCTGGGTGAATGCAGGGCATGCACCAGTAGGTGCGTCCCTCATTCCCCAATCAGCCTGCATGCCGGCGCCACACCACGTATACTAATGTGGTGATCACATCAAAGGAAAGGTCCACTGCAATGCAAGCAAAGCTTGTCACACACAGCGGACCTTCCTACATGCTTCACCAGCTACAAACATGGTGGCACAGTGGCCACTAAACTGCCAACTTCAGGGGTGCCCAATCCCCTGGTCAGCTTACCCTACCCCTCATGTATGTGCCGACTGGGGAGCCCACTCCCCGTCAGCATAATGTGTCCCCCACTCCTTTTGCTTGCCGGTGTCGCCCAATCCTCCTTGGCTCATGCCCCCCCACTTTTCGTTTGTTTTGCCCGATGGGGTGCCCAATCCCGCCGCCATCTGTCCCCCTTTCCCACTTCTATCGTGCCAACGGGGAGCCCACTCCCCATTGGCATGATGTCCCTCCTTTCTTCTGTGCTGGAGGGGTGCCCAATCCCCTCAGCTAGTGTCCCCACTCCCTATGTGCTGACGGAGTGCCCAATCCCATTGGCTACTGTATCCCACAAAAAACACTCTATAAAAAGGAACACCATCCTGATGATTTTTTTTAACACCTGTAAACAGAAAATGGTCCCTCAGAGTCTCCCTACCCCCTCACTACCCACACCCACCCTCGTACCCTGCCTCCCCCACCACCCTCACCCCATACTTACCTCCAGTGCTCATAGCGATCTTGTGGACCGGAAACACGTCTGCACTCTTCAAAGCTGACTGCGAACTGAGGAAATGCTGGTAAGCTGTATAATGGAATAAATAGGGTTTTTTCAACTTTGATGCATATCTCGGGCATTTTTTGGAATTTTTGCACCAAATTTTCAACATGGGGTTTTTGGGACCCCTCCTCATGAATTCTGTCACTGTTATGATGTTAGGTGATTTCGCAGTCACTGCGTGATGAACAGTACAACTGTCATTTTACACATCCTGCCCGAAATGTGTTTTCGCATTTCCGGCGCAGAATAGCGCGGTCGCTGTGCGAAATCACTTTTTGGGACAGTTTGAGGAAATGACAGCAACACTGTACATAAGCAGAGGTGCTAAAATGCCTATGTTGAAAATTTGGTGCCAAAAGTGCATAAAATGACTGTGTTACAAGCTTGCGTTTCGCATTTCCCACGCACCTTTGTAACTTCGCAAATTTTCAAAATTTACATGCCACATTTTCACCACTGCCATTTTTTTAAACCTCCTTATGAACAGGACAGCTGTAATTTTTTACATCCTGCCCAAAATGTGTTTCTGCACTGCACTGCCAAAGCCAATGCCAGTGCAACAACATTCGGCATTCACAAATGCTTGTTTTTCTATGGAATTATATGCTATAATCCATATTTGGGAGAAACCGTGTTTGATATTAGTTTTAAAGGACAAATAAATAAGCAATTTAATATGTCAATCAAATCACAAATGCCCCTGTGTATTTGTAGCATATAGCAATGCTGATTTACACTATTCTTGAGTTTACCTTTATTTTGTTGATTTACATCATTTTTGTCAAGTTTAAAACGCTGGCTGGAATGTAAACAAAAGCTCTGTTTAGCCCCTACTAAGCCGCTGCCGGTTTACAAAATGGTGATGACGGTTAATCTAATGACATTGTAGGAGTCTTCCGCTTCTTCTATTCTCTTATTATAACCTATTGTTAAATGTAGGATTTGCAGTTATCAGCCTATGTATTGATACTTAGCTTGTGCACCAGACTCAGTGCACAAGCTAAGTCTCACTACATAGGCTGATAACTAAATATACTGCCCAAATCCTGCATTTTACAACAGTGCCCATAGGCTGTAATAGAAGAAGTGGAGCGGACTCGCTACGATGATGTCATCGTGTCGGCATGTCATTGCTATTTTGTGAGCCAAGCAGCGGCTCAGTAGTGGGGCTAAATGGAGCTTTTGTTTACATTCTAGCCAAAGTTTTAAACTTGACGAAAACTATGTAAATCAACAAAATAAAGGTAAACTCAAGAATAGTGGAAATCAGCATGCCATATGTTACAAATAAATGGGAGCATTTGTGATTTGATTGACATATTAAATTGCTTATTTATTTGTCCTTTAAAGCTCTGAAAGCATTAGAAAGGTTTTGGCCAAAATATGAGCAGCTAAAAAACTATGCTCTATGGGCCCTCAAATATAGGATTCTACTGTCCTGACCAGGCAAGAATCCAATTTAATCCAATTTAAGGTCGATTCAGTACCACTTCTAGGTATTAGCCAACTCCAGAAACACAGAATTATTGATTGTTCAGTCAGACAAGCTGGAACTCAAGATATAATTCTCTCGGGCTCTGCACCACATCGCGGGGTCTCACTCGTCCAGGAGCTCTCATTCAGAGACTCAATCTGCACTCTTGTCCTGGCACTCACTCCACTTTGCTCCATGTCATGGCCTCCTCTCTCCATACCTATCTCCTAGCTACAGCAGATGGATTAAATATATTGTATGAAATATCTGCAACTAAGAAATTATGAACTCATGGAGCCTCATATTAGTCATAAGGGGCGGAGAGGTGTAATCAATGGTGTCATGTGCTCAGTACAAATCCCTTATGCTTGATATAGAACAAGCAGGGAAGCAGCTGAGATATATCAATATCTATGCTCTACAGACTAAAGCAGAAAGGATAATTTTATTTCAAAATGTTCGCCCATATTTGCATATAGTACTAGCAGGTTAATTGTTTTGGGGGGATTTTAATTGTTAAATCTCCTTAGCAGACAGGGGAAGTAAAACAAGAAAACTGTATAATTACATGAGTTATTTGAAAGAAATGGTTCTTACTGTGAGTCTGCAAGATGGTATGGCCCAGAATAAAAGGGGCCCTGGGGTTACTTTGTTAAGGTACCGGGTTAATATAGCGCTGCCTGAACAGCACTTGAAAAACCACGCATGAGAAACCTTGAAAGTAATTACAGCAAAAGGGATTTCTCAGCATGCGGCAATAACTGCTATCCCTGTCACTGTAGTTTCACATTGAGGAGTGTGAAGTACGCCGCTGATGCAGTGCCTGGCTGAGCTGCTCCCGTGGTGGAGTGGCTAGAGCAGTGGCATCGTGGACCTGGAGCTGTGGTTCAGTTCTCCCCATGTCCCTTTGTGTTGCATTTTTTTTGTTTTTAAAACACAATTTTCCCACTACCAACCTACACCCCCATCCCCTAAGTCCACACCCCCTTGGAGTTAGATAATTATATTCCAGCAGTTGTGGGGAGCAAAGCCCCCTACAAAAACAAAGATATTCCTCCAGTGTGTGCTTTTGTTTCCTGGTTGGCGTGTTGTGCTGACGTTATTTTGCCACACAGTGATTTGCGTGTGGCATTCTTGATGTGTGCGGTTTTGACTATGCATTATGACCCCATGCCCTATTTTAAAGGCTCACTCTGTGACTACACCCTCTACCGAACAGACAGAGTTAGCAAGTGGGGAGGTGGCTGTGCCATCTACGTTAAATCCTCCCTCAGGTCCCTTGAGGTCCATACCCCACCACCTATGCATGGAGCCCAGACCCTAACAGTCAAGCTTAGTCTGGGCACCCAGGGAAAAACCCTTTACATTATGGCGGTGTACATTCCCCCTAGCAACCAAAAACTGGCTTTTGAATCAGTCCTGGACAGAATCTCCCACCTCCCCCCTAGGAGTGAAGTCATCCTTCCAGGTGACTTCAATGTAAACTGGCTGGCTTCTACATCATCCCCCAGTAAGGATGTAGCCCTTGCTTGTGACCTTACACAGGTCGTCAACTCCCCAACCTGGTGGGACCCTAGAACAGGGACCTCAACCCTAATTGACCTCATCTTCACTAACAAACCCAAAAACATCTCCCAAATCACTGTGCTCCCTGTCTCAGTTAGTGACCACTCACCTGTTACTTGCCTATGGTCCACCAGAATTGCCCCCACCCCCACCAGTATCATTGAACAAAGACGTCTAAAAAAAGGAGCCCTAGCACACCTCAAATCTCACTTAGCCTCCTGCGACTGGTCCCCTATTCACACTGCACAATCTGTGGACTCCGCTCTCTCCTTCTTCATTACTACCTCCAACACAGCCTGTGATATATTCGCTCCCTTCGCCAAACAAGTAATCAAAAAAAGAAACACCCCATGGATCTCCCAATTGCTACTAGATCTTATGCAGCAGAAGGATAACATATGGCATAAGGTCCTCGCTTCAAAGCTCCCGCTTGACAGGCAACTGTACAGAGCGGCTCGTAACAAATGCACATGGGCCATCAAGCAAGCCAAAGCTGCATACTATAAGCACACCCTCACCTCCACCTGGGGCTCCGGGAAAAATTTCTGGAGCAACATCAAGGAGCTCTGTGGGAAACCTCTCTCCCCTGTCCCTACCCAGCTTACAGTGAGTGGGGTTACTACCCAGGACCCCACGACCATCTCCAAAGCCCTCAACACCTCCTTCTTGGACCTCTCCCATATTCTCCCTCCTAACTTCTTTGATCCTACCTCCCTCCATCACCTCGGCCAACAGCACCACAGCCCCTTTTAGGCTAAGAGTCATCTCCTGTAACGAGGCAAAATGCTACATCACCAAAGCTCTGGCAAATTCTCGTTTCAGTTCAGACACGCTGGACCTCAAACTCATTAGATTGACCCTGGATGTGACACTCCCATATCTCACCAAAATCCTCAACCTGTCCTTATGCCTCAGCCAATTCCCATTGGCCTGGAAGGGAGCAGTAATAACTCCTGTTCTGAAGGGTAGGGATCCCACTGTGGCTTCCAACTATAGACCAATCTCAATTCTCCCACCCCTCTCCAAGGCTCTTGAAAAAATTGTCTCGGATCAGCTTACTGACCACCTATCCAAACATGACCTACTCTGCCACCAACAGCATGGTTTCTGGAGGTGCCATATCATCTCCACTGTCCTCATCAAATGCACTACCTTTATTCATGAGGCCCTCAAACAAGGATCTGTGGCTGGGGCTGTTTATGTTGATTTAACCAAAGCGTTTGATACTGTCAGTCATGAGCTATTACTCCTTACCCTCCCTTCCCTTAGCATTTCACCTGAGGTCACCGCCTGGTTCAGAGATTACCTCTCAGGTCGGTCGCAACAAGTCAAAATTAACACTACTATCTCCTCACGCAAGCCAGTACATGCTGGAGTCCCACTGGGGTCGATACTAGGCCCTCTACTCTTCAACCTCTTCCTTAAGTCACTCCCCACATCCTGCAGTGGTCACTTACTGCTCTGTGCTGATGATGCAGTAGTTTATTGGAAACACCCACACCCCAACTCTCTTCAACTTGCCTTGCAAGGATACTTTAGTGAGCTAGAAACCTGGTTCTCTGAACACCGCCTTATTATAAACTACAAAAAAAGAGTCTACGATCTTTGCCCACCGCCAAAGCCCCCACTGTCAAGTGCCCCTAGTCATAACTACACCCATGGCTCTGCCCTGGAACAGAGCTCCTGTTTTAAATGTCTCGGAGTCACCTTAGACACTTCTCTCTCTCCTTCCACACCCATATTCAACAAGTCGCCTCCTCTATCAACATGAGACTGGGGATCCTTTATAGACACAAGCACTGTCTGCCCCCTCAGGCCATGCACCTCGCTGTATCCTCCTCTGTCCTATCCTTGGTGGACTACGGGATAGTCATCTATGGGTCAGCAGATCAAACTGCCCTACACAGCATTAACCTCACCCTCAACAAAGCCTGTCGATTAGTCTCGGGCTGTGACAAGTTAACACACACCTGTGAGCTCTATGAGCATACTGGTTGGCTTAACTTCCAAGGCAGACTTAAATACTTCACCTGTCTCATGGCCAAAAAGATGCAACTAAAGCTAGCCCCTATCGGTCTCCACCCGATTTTAAGCACAGCCCCCCATTGGTGGTCACAACGGCACATAGCAAACTCCAGCCTACTCATTCCCCACTGTAGAACTTCTCTCGGACAAAGATCTTCCGCTACCGGGCTGAACAGCCTCCCGTCCTCCATCTCTATGACCCACAGTTTAAACCAATTTAAGACAGGGCTCAAAACCCTACTCCTTGCCTCTACAACCTGTGACTGTAATTAAACTGCTGCCTAACCAACCCCCCTGCCCCCTTACCCCATACCTGAATTCAGTTTACTCAGGAACCACCTCTGTCTCAGTTAATTTCCTATAATCCCTTGGTAGACTGTTGCTTGCCTCCCTCCCAAGGCACCCAATCTTTCCCTACCCCTCTATGCTGGTACCATGACTCTGGGTCCCTCAGGACCCTATGATAATGTTACCTGTCTTAACTTTGACTCGGGGTCTCCGACAAGCTCCCAGATGATATATCTTACCAAGTTAATGTAAGCCAAGATTATCTAACCTGCATCTTCAACTACTACTGTTAATGTATCTGTATTGTGTCTTATGCTGTTCCTTTACATTTCCTGACATGGAGCCTTTGCAAAAGAGTTTATGACTCAAAGGATTGTAATTCTGATTATTTTCAATAAATAAATAAAATAATGTAAAACTCAGAAACAACCCAATAGTGATGTATGAAAACGATACAAAAATCAATAAAAGTATAATACCCATCAAATCTCATGTTGCTTGTACAAATGCAGTATATTGAAAACTAGTGGCATATGTATTGATGTTGAGTGGAATTTTGATCAGTTTCACATCCAACTCACAGCCTAGTGTCTCTCATGTCTAAAGTACTTGGAAACACTACCTCTCCAACATTTAATTTACAGTGTGACACAACTTTAATACAGTCTCACTTTTTTCAGGAATGCTAGCAGAAAACAATATTCTCTTATAGTAATGGTAACCAATCTATTTCTTCACTGAGACCATGGGTGCTTCCTAATGTACCAAATCTCTATATGTCTCTCTCATCAAACGTTGTTGATCTCTGTTTCCTCTCCTGCTGTGTGGTTCAGCCATCTCCAATTGTTATCTGAACATAGATTGCACATATTTTTAATTCATAGGACCACTCCCCTTGAAAAAAGTTGGCAGGAGGCCTGTGAAACTGCTAGGGCAAGCAAATTTAGTGACCAGTATGAAAATAAAAATGTGTTTGTGAAACTGAATATAAGTCTAAAGTGTGGCTAACCAGTTGATGGAGCTAATCTGCTGTTTTGGATGCTTTCATTCTTGTATCTTTATCTTGGTAGATCATCATTATCTGTCAGCATTGGGTGTGACTGAAACTGGATCTCCTCCCTGCTTTGGAATTGCTTTCTTGTCCTGAACAGCCTTTGATCCAGTCAGACCTTATTAACCTCCCAAGAGAGGTGAACTTTGAATCACCACAAAAGGTACTGTTTCCATACTATACTGTATGGTTTCTCTAAAATCCAAGAACTCATCAACTTTATTAAAACCATCTTCTCTCTTTAAGAGGTGCATGGACTTACAGCATAATACGTGATTTGTGAAATTGTTTTGGATTTATTTAATTTTGCCTTTATTTGTTCTTGCTGAATCTCATGTTTTCCTACAATTTTGTACCAGAGTGACTGAATGGCATTTGCATTGTTAGGTAAACCAGAGTAAGTACTGTTAAGACAGGAAACACACACACACACACACATATATATATATTTTTGTTACCAACAATTAGTGGTGGGCGTAGTGGTCTCAATTTGCTCCGTGAAGTGATTCACAGAGTGAAGACGAATTTGCAAAGTACTCAGAATACTGTGGAGTACTTTTATGCTATAATTGGTAATGCAAAGTCCATTGAAAACAATGACTTGGTGTTACTCCACCTTCCCAAACCACTACTCCACCAATTTTGAGGTGAAGTACATTGAAAACAATGTACTTCACCTCACTTTGCCTTGTTTTTAAGCTCCAAAGGCAAATTTTGCAGTGATTCATGGGATTTCAGGTCACATGGGCTCTAGATTGTTCAGCACAGCCTCGGTTCGGGGTAGTGTGTGTGGGAAGCTGTAGGAGACAGTCTGCTCTGAGAGCGTTCTGTGATTCAAACCTTCTGACAGCTGTTAAAAAAGCCTTTTTGAGTCATTTTTTTGCTGAAATTTTAGTTCATTGATTGTAGGAAACCCTCCTGTGTTCATATCATCGAGCGTTTATTGTTTGTTTGTGGATTTTGAATGTTAATGTACAACATTGAGTCTGTGTACTGAGAGACAGTGGAAGTGTGCTTTGGGGGAGGGGCGTGTCTGTGGTGTAGGTAGATTTAAGTTGGAGAAATAGGGAGTTTTTTTTTTTTGGTTACATTTTTCTTGTATAACTGACTGTGTTAATGTACACACAGTAATATTTTTAGTAATTGTTGAAATTTTTTGCTGATTGTGTGTGTTGTGGTCTGGACCTGGTGCAGCAGTGCATAATTTCAGGTTGTTTAAAATACGCTATATATTACTGAAGTTTTCAATTTTCTATGTATTACTTGTAGACAAAGTGTGTGTGTGTGTGTGTGTGTGTGGTGTGTGACATCAAATAATACTCCATTTATTGTGCCACAGTGTAACTGCAGGTGCAGCAGTGTGAATCTGCTATCCACTGCAGATGTATGATTTTGTACTGCCATTGTGGTATCGTTTCTTGGTTTTGCACTGCTGTAATCTGCAGTCAGTGCTCCTCCCCCCCCAACCGGCAAAAGGTATTCTTTTCCAGATTGGATTGTTTGTGACTTGAGAGTACCACTGGTTAGTTAAGGTGTTGCTGAACTTGTTGTGACTTTGCGTCTGTATCTGTTGTTAAAGCCACAGTTGTTTTTTTTGGCTTCACATCCATTCCAAAATCTAAATTTGTTTAGAATATTCTTGTTTATCCCCCAAAATGCCCGCAAAGAGACATGCAAGCAAAGCTGTTTCTTGCCATGGCACTGCTGCCAGTGATAAGACTGTCTGTGGGCATGGTAGTACACAGTTGCAGAAGTGCATTGCTGATGTGAGGAAAGGTATTTCTCCTTCAGTGTTTTTTACAGTGCAATCAGTAGCTTCACTCATAATTGGAGGAGATGATGTTGTGTAGTTGCTGGTGGTGGTATGAGTATTGCTGCCTCAATTTCCACTTCTGACCAGTTTACCGTGTCCAAAAATATAGTGGCGTGTGAAGCAATGCCAGTGAGTGACAGTGTAGAGGATGTCATACTCCCCAGTAATATCCCAGTAACTGAACATGAGGATTCTGATCATCATGTCAATGATAGCACACAATGTCACATTTCTTTCACCGAAGTTCAGGTCATGCATTTACCATGCAGGGATTCACAGTGTGGTGAAAAAATGTTGGGTGGTGATGGTGGTGCTGCTGATGATGATGATGTTGCTGTGGTTGCAACATGCAGTCCATATGCCAGCATCCAAGCAGAAGATGTGGATGATGTTGATGAATATGATGATGATGTCAGTGACCCCTGTTGGGAACCGAAGAAAAAGAAATTCAAGGTGGCTGTGTCTGGGTCAATTTGCATTTCCCTCCACCCCCCATAAAAAGTTATGATTTACCCGATTCAGTTGATGATGATGACCCAGTAATAATGATAGGTAGTCATGGTAGTCAGTTGCAGTCCAAGTGTGTCCTGCCTGAAAAATCATGTAGCACACCCCCCACTTCATGGCTTAAACAAAATGGAGTCCAATAAGCAGCATCAGGGGAGACATGGTAAAACTAGAGCATCACAATCCCTTGTTTGGGATTTTTTTGTGCAAGATGCAAATAATGAGTCAGTTGCAATCTGCCAGGTTTGCCAGGGGCGTGTGAGTCGAGGTAAAAAGGGGAGCCGTCTGGGTATGGGGGACAGCATACACATCTTAAGAATAGGCACATGGCACTGTGGACCCAGCACAAGATGGCAGCTAATACCTGTGCCACAGTGGGGTGTTCACCCTCATCCTCAACCATAATGAGCATGTTATCCCCTTCCATGACTGTAACATCAAGTAGAAAATTAAATGTGTGCAGTAGTGATGAAATAACAGCAGAGGATTACTACAGGCATGATGAGGTGGAAGAGCAGAATGATTTTGAAATATTGTCCAGTGGTGGTGAGACTAACAGTTTTAGTGGTGGTGGTCAATGCAGTATGTGTAATGCAAGTGGTACATCAACCCCTGTTGGGAAATCTGAGAAAATAACTGCATTTCTGGGTTTGTCATCACCTGTGCAACCATCTTCATCACACATCCACACTCCACACCCTGCGATTCGCAGAGCAGAACCGTTTGTCATCACACCCCGTGTAAAACATTTAAGTCAGCCCAAGTTACAGAGTGTTTTTGCGCATAAGCTGAAGTACCCACCCAATCATACAGTGGCACGTTAACTTAATGCTGCTGTAGCTGAAATGCTGACAATTGATCTTTTGCCCTTCTCCTTTGTGGAGAATTCTGGGTTCCTGCAGTTTGCTTCACATGCCTGTCCAAAATGGAAAGTCCCATCCAGGACATACTTTTTGACCCGTGCTGTCCTAGAGTTGTACCATACTGTGTCCAACTCAGTAAGACACGCCCTACAACATTCCTCCTCTCCATTTATCCATTTAATTATGGATATGTGGACAAGTGGCAAAACAGCGGGGAGTTCATATTTGTTTATAATTGCACACTGGGCGCAGGTGCCAGGGGTTGTTTGTGCTGTTGGTAGTGTGAATAATCAGTATAGTAAGGTGGAGTGTCATGGTAGCAATCTTCCAGGAATTTGACAGCATGCAACGATTGCTATGTGCAATGTGACCTGTTCACACACTGATGAAAGCATGTTGGACCTGGTACTGACTGAAATTGACATGTGGCTGAACCCCCATCCCTGAGAGCTGGGTTCATAGCAAGTGACAATGGGTCAAATGTGGTGAAATGCATCACGAATGGTGTTTTTTTTCGGGTTCCATGCATTGCCCACTGTTTAAATCTTGGAATGCAGGAGTTTCTGCAGCACCCTGATATAAAGGAAATGCTGACAGCTGCACGCCGTATCTGTTCTCACTTTTCACGATCTGCAAAGGCCCGTGACCAACTTTCGGCAGCTGCAGATCTGATACAGCCTCCTGCAGCACCTCTTGAAGCTGGAAGTTGTCACCCTGTGGAACTCCACTTTATACATGGCAGAGAGGTTGTATGAACAGTACAAAGCCATCTCAGAATATCTTGTCATGCACACACAGTTCCGGGGCCTCCGTGTCTATGACGACTGAACAGTGGTGCCTCATGGACTCTGTAATAACAATCTTGAGGCCTTTTTGAACATGCCACACAGGCAGTGAGTGGTGAGTCGGCCTCAATTAGCCAATCAATTCCATTGCTGTGGGTGCTGAGGTAGACATTGGTGAATGTACAGCATAACCTTGATGTTGCAGGAGACAGTGCTAGCAATGTGTTGCTGAAACACATGCTGACAGTATTTGACTAGAATCTTCACATCTTGAGCATTCAGCGTAGTGACAACTTTGCAATAGCAACAATGCCAGACCCATGATACAAATGTGGAATTGCCTCACTACTGGAGGGCAGTCCTGAACAGGTAAAAACTGTCAGTGGGCAACTGGTGTGCTTGGTTCATGGGGCACAGAAGTCATGTGCCAATATCAGCAAACCTCATCAGCATAATCAGGCTGAACGTGAACCTGGAAGAGTATCAAGCATATCCTGTAAGGGGAAGGGGACTGCAGTTCCAGGTGGTCTGTCATAAAAAGTGGTTGGTGTTAGCCCACTTTGGGAGGCTTTGTCCCAAGTGGGGAATTGTGACATAAATGATTCCAGAGAAGCAGATGATGCATCAAGCACTGGACTTAGAGCAGCACAGCAAATGGTTGAGTCATATGTGTCTGAAAACAGGCATCTGTCAATCACTGATGATCCCCTTTTATACTGGAGTGGAAAGGTCAGTGAATGGCCAGAGCTGACTGCTGTGGCACTAAAGTACCTGACATGCCTACCTTCCAGTGTGAGTGTCAAGAGGGTATTCAGCTCAGCAGGTGCAATAGCTCGGGATCATCATACAAACCTCTCTCCTGCAAATGTCAGTTTGCTGACATTCATAAAAATGAATGAGAGGCACATACCAGCTCAGACTGCAACCTCAGTATTTGTACCCCGGTATATATGGGCTAGCAGTATAGCCTAGAGGTTAGAGGAATGAGGTGTGAACAGGCTTGATACATCCAGCAGACCAGACCTGAGTTTGATTCTCACAACCTCCACTTGCATACTGTTTGACTCAGAGCAAGTAACTTAACTGCCCAGTGCTCCCAGGTCGCCCCTGAAAACAAGCACTTGTGCCTAGTGGGCCTTACCCGGTTACCAAAGACTAAAATAATAAAATAAATACTCATGATTTTGCTGATGTTGTAGAAAGGGACCATCCTGGTGGCAGTGGCAGCATGAAATGGCCTACCACTGACATAGATGATACTTTTGTATTGAAGTGCATGGTGCGTCATCACACCTTTACACATAATGGAGCCCCCATAGCATTCGCCATACTTCCGGGTCACTGACTTTTCTTTACTAAAATAAAGTATGTTGCGGCGCAAGAAAAATACCACAACAGACTTAAACGGCTTAACCAGAGGGTCAGCCTTGCAGGGGGTGGGAGCTCTTGTTGCTGAATACTTTCCTTTAAACTAATACTGTGGCCTTCCCTCTGTCTGTTATTAAACATAAACAAAAGACAAAACACTACAGTAGTGGGGGGGGGGGAAGTGTGCTGAAAAAAAAGCTAATGGGGGATCCTCTAATGGTCCAGCAGCCTATGGAGCATCAACACAATCTGTAACTGATGTCGCTCTATCTGCTCCAACTGCTGCTGGACAGCACCCACCCTCTCATTGTTTTCTTCCACTGTGGCACACAAAAGTGCTATGTCTGCCTGAGTTGCAAGCACTGTGGGGACATCTGATGGGGTACACCAGGTAGTGGTGGTGGTGAGGGTGGTACTGGTGGTGGTGAAGGTGGTGGTGGTGCAGCAGCTGCTGCTGTGGCCCTTCTCCTGCTGCAGCAATGCACAACAGCAGCACCCTCTGCCAGTGCCACAAAAGGGCCAGCAGGTGGAGGCCTGGCCTGTTCTGTGGCAGCCTGCCACTCCACCTTGTGGTGGTTCAACAAATGGGTGCACTGGCCCCCAGTCCCCAGATGTGTCCCCGGGGGCCACGGTGCACCTGCACACCACAAAGCAGACATACCACAAGGCTGCTGTCCCCCTGACACAGTTGAAAAACTGCCAAACTGGGGAGCTGCAGGGGGGACCAGGCACAGGAGGGGCAGATGCAGTGCCGGCAGCATGGTCACGCACCTGGAGCTCCACCTGCTGCTGTGGAGGCATTGCTGCTGGGGCTCCTGCAGCTGCCACTGGCGGTGGTGGTGGTGGACTTGGTGGACATGGCACTGGTGGTGCTGCTGCTTCCTGAGGGGGGGAGGCAGGACCAAAGACTCTGGAGTGGTCCAACACCACCCAACTACACCCCCCACGCATGCGCACTGCTCCCCTCCTGCTACGGGCCACATACTGTCCCTGGTCCATCACAAAAAAACACTCCTTCCCTCTCTGATGCGATGAGCGACTTCACACACACTCACACAACACAGGCACACACATAGTCACACACACACACACCAAAACTTATAAAACAAAGAAATCGGTCACCAAAAAGAAAAAATGAACTGACAAAACAGCACAAAAAAAAGCTAAACAATTAGCTTTTAAAAAAGCTTTTGGGTTTTTTGAATTTGCTCAAGAAACATAACAAGAACTCTCCTCTTCTACACAAAATGCTTCCTCTCTCTACCTCTGTAAAGGAGAAAATGAAAGTATCTGCTTGTATGACTCACTTCCTTCCTGCCTGGCTAAAGCATGTGACTTACAGTACTGTAAGCCATGTGATGTGTGTGTGGGGGGGCTGCCTATACTGTTGTCATTCTGCCTTACTTCACGTTAAGGTGGAATAACAACGTGAAGGCATAATAACAAGGCGAAGTGAAAACTTTCCAATGGTCACTTCGCATAGCGTTATGATAACGCAAAGTGGCCACTTCGTGTTCACTTCAATGACGGAATTTAATTTTGCTGCATCTCTATAAACAATGGATTGTAACTGTACCACCCTGCCTACTATAGTCTGCTTGCCTCCACCAACATTGGAATGGAATTCCTTTAATTATATATATCTGTTAAATGATAAAGAAACTAAAGTATTTGGATACACAGACACTGAAGTAGGCAACATGATTGATGCACATTCCAGTGTTAAACTTTATCAAAATACTGTTAATGAAAAGGCACTCACAAGAAAATTGGAGACATTAAGAGAACAAGATTAAAAGTTGGAATATCACATTATCACTTTGAATATGTCAGAAACAAACGTATTCCACATGGTTTAAGAGTTTTAATTGAGCCCAATGTAGTATTACACTGCCCCATACTGCTGGAGCAGTAGGATGGTATTAGAGGAAAGTGTTCAACTGATTTCATGGTCTCAGTAATTGAAGCCGCTACTAGAAAAAGAAACAGACTGCGCTTGGAAATTGATAATCTACAAACTTAATTGAACACCTTGGTATTCACTGAGGAGCTAAATAAATCAGGAAGAATTTAAAAAGATTTGGAGCAATCTGAAGAAGAGTTAAGAAACAAAAAACTTCAAATATAGAAAGGACACAATTGGTTACAGTGATGGGAGGGAAGATCACAACCCCAAAAGGCCCCTTTTAGGCAGACAGCAGAAACAGTTTCAGAAACAACACCCCCCCCCCCCCGCCAAAGCACAGACAGAGACAGACCACAAGTCCAGTTCAGACTATGTGAGCAGGCCAGACCAGACAGAACCAACACCACAGAAAATGGGGGGCAACACCATCCAAGGACAGCAAAAAAATCAAGAACCAAAGAGAAAAAGAAGAAACCATAACAGAGGTAGAAGAAGAAAGGGCAGCCAGCAGGATGATCACTAGATCCAGGACAGAATCGTGTTCAACCTTTCACAAAGGCCACTAACAACAAACTTAAAAGAAAGTGTCTGAGTTGTGGACTAACTTTTGCCCCCACTGCTTTACCAGATCCTTTTCAGACTAAATTAGCTCTTCAGCGATTTTACTAAAAATTAAGGTTAAAATATTTTTTCTGGACTTAACAGCACCCCCAGACTTAGATAAACAGGGAATCAGAGGGAAATTTCATTGAACTTCTAAATTTGTTCCTCAATGCCCCATTCTTAACATGATAGACACCTTTATAAAGGGTGTTGACAGACAAGTAGACCACTTTTTAAAAAGATTTAAGACTAGAAAAAGGAATCATACTAGAGCTGAAAGGATGGCAATTAAAAGTTTTGTAAAAGATCAGGACATAGTTATTAATCAAGCCAATAAAGGAAGAGGTGTTGTTATCTCTTTCTTGGTGGACCATCATTATCAAGGCCACTGATCTGCAATGATTAAAGTAATAAAATGCTGTTTTTAAGACTTGAAATTTCAGGAACTGCACAAGTAATTGTTAGTCTAATTTCTGGATTTTACCAGGATTCTACCGTCATTCTTTCAGCATTCTTTCAGCATGTGTATAAATAATCAGAATAAAAGAAGTCTGACTATAAAGAGCATTAAAGAAAGAAAACTGAAAATAGTACAAAATGCAATTATAAGAAAAATAAAAGTTCTGCAGATCTACTGGTCTGGTATAAAATGTTGAATTCAGTGAACTCTTTTTTTTTTTTTTACTGGTGTGCAGGCAGTCCAAATTCTGGAATTTTACCAGGTTTTCCAGTAAAAAACAAAAAAACAGTGGCCTTGATCATTATCTGTCAGTGTGGGATATGGCTGAAACTGGATCCCCCCACATACCCACACACTTTGAAATTGAGTTTCAACTGCCAAATCTTTGACTACCTCTCTAGCTTTTGCAAGTCTCTCTATGAATCTTCCTAACCCACTCTTCGCTGTCTACCCTGCCACAGAAGTTAGTGTCATCTGCAAATAGACACATCTTGCCTTGGATTTCTTCTCCCATGTAGCTAATAAACATATTGAAAAGGACTGGACCCAGGATCGATCCTTGTGGCACCCGACTGGAGACCTCCCTCTCTTCTGATTTGACTCCATTAACCATAACCCTCTACTGTCTCCCTTCCAACCAGTTTCTCACCCATCTAACTGTGTCTTTCACTGTACCTAGCTCTCTAGCTTTTTCAGCAACCTCCCATGAGGCACCAACTTGAAAGCATTGCTGAAATCAAAGTAGAGTAAATCCACAGCATGGCCCTCATCCACTACCCTCATTACCCAGTCAAAGAATACTGTTAGGTTGGTCCGACAACACCTTCATGCAAGAAACCCCTGCCATTTATTATCTTGGAGTCCATTGTCCTCCAGATAATTTACACTGTCCTCTTTGACTAGTGTCTCCATCAGTTTACCCACGATAGAGGTAAGACTTACAGGTCTGTAGTTACCCAGTTGTTCCTTGTCTCCCCCCCCCCATGGAGCAGGACTACATCTACTACCCTCCAGTCTATTGGAACTACACCTGTCTGAAATGAGCTACTGAATAGCCCCACCAGGGGTTTAATTAGTTCTGTTGCTAGTTCTCAGATGCATCCCATCCGGCCTTAATGCCTTAGGCTGCTAGCCCTTTCCAAACCCTTTCACTGGTAAATACTTGCTGCCTTGTCTCTGGGATCCCCCTTACAACTGCCTACATGCCATCCTCTGCAAAGGCCATCTGTCCTCCATTGTGAATACAGACCAAAAGTGGTCATTAAGTACGGCTGCTTTCTGCCCATCCAACTCAGTTACCCTCCCTCCCTCTGTTAACCTAACAATTCCTCCCCCCTTCTTTCTTTTTTCCCCCTAATATAAGATGAATATTTAAATATTATGTATTAGGGATCTTCCATCCCACTCTTAAGCATGGGGGACTACATCCACCATCCTCCATTCCACAGAGAAAATGCTCATCTCAATCAAGCAGTTAAACAGATCTACAAGAGGTGCTGCTAATGCCTGCCCTACCTCCCTGAGAACCTATAGATGCAATCCATCTGATCGTGGGGATTTACCAACTTGCAATCCTCTCAGACCCTCAAACACTCTTTCTTTCATGACAATCCCCACTGTCATTTTTCTTTCCCTTCCCTTTGATGCTACACTTCAGCAATGCCCCTCCTCAACTGTGTAGACCAAGCAGAAATATTCATTCAGAATCTCAGCTTGTCTTTCTGCATCCATTTCCCCCTTCTCATTATCCTGATTCCTCCTCATTCTCTCTCTTTTTCTTGATAAACCTAAAGAAAACTTATTGTTATCTCACATGCCTTCTTCAGTTTTAAGCTTCACCTCAGCTTTTGCTCTCCTCACTGCCTTACTGGTTTCCTTTACCTTGTTAATGTAGCACTTCCTGCTTGCTTCCATCTGGTCAGCCTTGTACCTTCTAAAGTCTGATTTTTTGGCCCACGCTGCTACCCCATTGTCCTTAGGAAATCACATAGGCCTCTTGTTCCTCCTTCCTATCCGTAGATGCCTATGGCATTCTTTTGATACATCAAGGATCCAGTTTGGTAAATTCCCACTTGCTCTCCATCCCCTCTGGTAGACAAGTCCTCTCTAACCTTTCCCATAACTTCTACTCCATCTTCCAGAAGTTAGCCCTTCTAAAATACAGGACCAATGTTCAGGACTTCTACCTTTATGTTTCTTGGGCCATATTGAACCACAGTGGATTGTGGCAGCTAGTCTCGAGCAAATCCTCTGTGTTAACTCCTCAAAGCTATCCTGATTGGTCAAAACTAGTCTGAATATGGCTGTATCCCTAGATTGCTCCTCTACCTGTTGAACCAGGAAAGAGTCCTTGAAGGTTTCCACCATCGTCTGTTTTTTTGTGCTCCATGCTTCAAGATTAATTCAGTCCACATCTAGCATGTTGACATTACCTAGTAGCACAATTTCCCATCCAGCTGCTGTCCTCCTGATATCCTCAGAGAGATCCCTATTCACCTTCTTATACTGACTAGGGGGCCTATAAATTTACCCCAATATTGACAGTTCTTCCCCTATTAGCTATCAGCTGAGCCCACAATAATTCAACATTGCTTATTCCCAATGTTCACATCCTCAGACACCCTGATGCCTTACCAAACACACAGTGCAATCCCCCCACCCATCTTCCTCTCCCTCCTGTATGTTATGTAGCCTGGTATTATAAGGTCCCAGTCAGCATTGGGTATTGCCCACATTTCTATTTTTGCCATTTTGTCTGGTCTGCCTTCTGCTGCCACAGCCAGGAAATCACTCATTCTATTACCAAAGCTCTTGGCATTTAAGCAAACCACCCTTCAGGACCCCTGCCTTCTGCTATTACTGCATCCTCTGGCCAGATCTATTTTACCTGTTCCCTTTGTTGTATTTCTTCCTATACCCCCTCCCTATCTAGTGTGGTTTACGCTCTCTGTCTCATACCTCTTCCTTTTTCTCCATCTATGTTTTCCTGTTTCTCCTGATCACCCATACTTGCCAGGGGAGTGCTACTGGGGTCTGGGACAGGAGAACAAGAAGCACAAGAAGAACAGAAAAAAAGGGAATGTGGGGAGTGGTGCAATGCAGTGGTGTGGGGCAGCAGTCTACAGGAAGATCTTCTGGAGACTGCAGTGCTGTCCCATCGGTGTGCACCTCTCTTGGTGGAGGGAACAGGTCTCAAGGCTTTGGGCGGTGCTGACTAAGAGTCAGGAGAATGTTGCTAGATACAAAGGTGCATTGGCAGGGAGATCTCTCTTTAATCAATAGACAAGCAGGTATCTCAGAACCTAAAATTTTGCTACCATTAAGCGACAGTGACCATAACATGGTTGAAGTTGAGATCACACTAAAGGCTTGTAGTGTTAATGGTACAACCATTGTTAAGGACTTCTATAAAGCCAGTTATCACAGGGACTGGAACTGGGAAACAGATCTCAATGGTCTAAATTTAAAAAACACTTGGGGAAAAAATAAATAAGAAAATTAAGTATTCTATAGCACATTGGGTGCCAGAAAGAATAAAATATGTCAACAACAAAAGACTACCATCTTGGTGGACTAAAACAATAAAACATCTAATTAATAGATGCAACAAATGATATAACACACATAAAAAACACAGACTGATACATCTTGGACCAAGTATAAAAAAGTACTAATAAAGCTAAAAAAAGTTATGAAGGAAACTAAAGAATACAAGCTAAAATTAGCATCAATCACTAAAGATAATAAAAAACTATTTTTCAATTATATTGGTTCATTTAAGGGTTATCATAAAGGGATAGATGCCTTGGTAACATCCAAAGGAACAATAAGTAAAGAGGATGAAATAGCAAATAAACTCAATGATTACTTCTTGAGTGTATTCAGACTGAAAGAACAAATAACCAAAGTGGATATTCCATACTCAGAAGATACGACTGAATTTACTATAATCGAGGTATTAGATGCCATCATTAAGATTAAACCTAATGGCTCCACAGGTCCTGATGGAATTCCACTGAAGTTCATTAAGGAATTGTCCTCAGTTCTGGTTGGCCCACTAACTAGGTTATTCAATGTCTCACTTACAGAAGGAAAATCATTATCAGTTTGGCAAACTACAGTTGTCACACCCATATTCAAGGATGCTTCAGGAAAGGTTGTAAATAACTATTGGCCTATAAGCCTTACCTCGGTCATCAGGAAACTGATGGAATGCTTATTACAACAAAGAATTATCAGTCATAGTAACAATAAAGGCCTTAGAGATATAACACAATATGGGTTTTGTAAAGGGAGATCATGTTTCTCAAATCTGCTCCAATGTTTTGAACCAGTGACTGCAGCTTTGGACAAGGGCATGTCAGTGGATGTGCTGTTTTTGGACTACTCGAAAGCATTCAATACCATTTCACATAGGATCTTAGTTGACTATCTCATTAAAGGGAAACATCCATCTAGGATTAAATTAATATTGTTATCAATGGAAATCTGCTTTACATAAGCTATTGACCCAACCCGTAACACCTTTAAGCCATAATTAAAACCCATTCAGTTTCCCCCCTTTATAGTTGCAGGCATCCGTTTTCTAAATCACAGACACAGGAAATGACATCACATCAGGGGAAAACACATATAGTCAATAAATATTTTAATCAGGGGAGGCACACTAAGCTAAAGCTTGAGTCCAGGTACAACCTGAGAGCACAAGAAAGTTAAGTGACTTGCTCAGGGTCATATAGTAATGCAAGTGGGGACTGTGGAATTTAAACCCGGGTTTCTAGGTTTGCAGCTCAGAGCCTTAAACCAGTGACTTTTTGTGATTTATAACAGATGGCTAAAATAATAGATGGCTAAATGAGTAGAAATAAAGTAAACCTTAGCTTGAATGGGCATTAGTGAGGTAAATCCCCACCTCATCTGTATAGATAATTAACACTTTACTATACTAAAAAGCTAAAAGGGCTATAATATGATTAGCCCTCTGTCTTTATGGTACCATTGTTGTGACAACATGAATAAAATAATTGTTGTTAGTAAGCATGGTAACTATCATAGTCAATCAGGCCTGTAGTAAGTAAGAGTAACCTCTGCTATAAAAAATTAAGTGCAGAAGTTTATGTTTTAATTAAGCTTAATCTCTATCACTTTACATATGCACGTGTATTTTGCATTATTTAAAGCTGTTGTTACTGTTGCCACTTATCTCTGATAGATAGCCAAGTGAAATATAAGACAGTTTTTTGTAGCCTGCCTGATGACATTTTGTCTGTGAGCCAGTTTATTTGCACTGTTGCACTTTGCCAAATTAAAGCACTTTAAGATGTGACCTGACTAAGTCTATGAAATAAGATGCCAGGCATGGAGGTCGCCATGTCTGAGGCAGACCTGGATATTGTGACCATAACCGAAACATGGTGCACTGACAGCCATGACTGGGAAATGGTCATACCTGGCTACATGATGTTTAGAAGAGACAGGGTAGGAAGGAAAGGTGTGGTAGTGGTGCTTTATGTTAAGGAAAACAGAAAAGTGACAGAGATACAGGGAAATGTGTGTGTGTGTGTGGGGGGGGGGGGGGTTGAGGTGTTGTGAGTCAACCTCCAGTCAGAAAACAGAGCTGCCATTCAGACAGGAGTGGTATACAGACCTCCAACACGGGGAAGGACTTTGACAAAGAAATGTTGGAAGACATAGGCAAAAAGGCTAAAAAGGGGGAGGTGGTGCTAATGGGGGATTTTAACCTGTCAGATGTAGAGTGGAGCCTACTGCTGCAACATCAACTAGAAGCAGAGTCATCCTGAACTCCTTGTGGGGGTATTCCTGAGGCAGCTTGTTAGTGAACCCACTCAGGGTGGGGCAATACTGGACCTGGTGCTTACTAATGGGGACAGTGTTGTGGACATCAGGGTGGGAAGTCATCTGGGGACCAGTGACCATCACACAATGTGGTTTAATATAAGAACAACAGCAACATCTAACCACACAAGGGTGAGGATCCTGGATTTCAGAAGAGCTGACTTTACCAAGATGGGGGAAGTGCATCCAAGAGGGCCTGGTGGGGGGAAATGTTCTGGGTGGGGTGGAGGGGAAATGGACCAGATTAAAAGAGGGCATAGTAAAGGCAAGAAACCTGTATGTCAAGCAAGTAAGCAAAAGCAGAAGGAAGAGGAGACCATTGAGATTCTCGAGAGAGGTGGCATAAAAGGTAAGGGCAAAAACAGTGGCATTCAGAAGGTATAAGGAGACCCAGAGAGAGAGAAGGACAAGGAAGTATATCTGGGGAAACAGAAGGAGGCAACCAAAGCAGTAAGAAGCACAAAGGCATAAGCTGAGGAAAGAATAGCTCAGTCAGTATTGAAGGGGTACAACACATTCTTCGGGTATGTTAGCAAGAAAAGGTAAACAAAGGGAGGGATTATACAGTTAAAAAAGGAGGGGAGGGCTGTACAGAGAAGGACCAAGAAAAGGCAAACATCTTTAACAGATACTTCTACTCGGTGTTCACAGTAGAAGGAGAAGAAGAGGGACCACAAATAAGCACAAAGAGCTTTGAGGGGAGGGGAAGGAAGTGGTCACCAGTCCTTTTTCTGAGGAAATGGTCAAGGACAGCACTTGCTAATCTAAGGGTGGACAAGCCATGGAGTCAGACAGGATGCATCCAAGAGTGCTGAAGGAACTCAGGAAGGTGCTGGCAGCATCCCTGGCAGACCTGTTTAACAGTTCACTGGAGACTGGTGTGGTTCCGGAGGACTGGAGAACAGCAGAAGTAGTCCTAGTTCATAAAAGTGATAGCAAGGAGGATGCAGGAAATCATAGGCCTGTCACAGATGATGCCAAGATCTACAACAGAGTGGACGCTCCTGGGGGGGTGCAAAGGATGGGCAGAGAATTAAAATGGCTGGAGGAGTGGTCAAAAGTTTGGCAGCTAAGGTTTAATGCAAAAAAGTGCAAAATAATACATTTGGGTTACAGAAACCCAGGAGTGGTGTACAAAATGAGGGTGAGGTACTTGCAGCAACCAAGCAGGAAAGGGACCTAGGGTAATCATATTGGATGACCTGAAGGTGGCCAGACAATGCAACAAAGTGATTGGGAGAGCTAGTGGTATGCTGGGTTGTACAGGTAGGGGTATCACCAGCAGGAAGAGGAAAGTGGTGTTGCCCTTATATAGGTCATTGGTAAGACCCCCCTTCCCCGGTGTACTGTGTCCAATTCTGGAAACCACATCTCAGAAAAGACACAAACAAAGTAGAGGAGGTCCAGAGAAGAGCTACCAAGATGGTATGGACACAGATGTTGTGACCAGTGGTGTGCCACAGGGCTCTGTTCTGGGCCCTGTGTAATTTCTACTAAATATAAGTGATCTGCAGCTAAATATTAAAAACAAGGTCATTAAGTTTGCAGATGATATCAAAATTGGAAGACCAGTATCAAACAACCCTCAAAGAACAAAGATGTTGGAAGATATGAGAAAAATAGAAGAGTGGGCTACGAGGAATGGGATGCATCTGAGTGTAGACAAATGTGCAGTTAAGCACCTAGGGATACAAAATGCAGCTCAGCCATACACTTTAAATGGAAAAAAATTAAGGATTACTACACTAGAGAAAGACTGTGGTGTTCTTGTTGACAACAGGCTTTCATTTAAGGAACATAGAACAAACATAATCAGAAAAACAAATTTCATGATAAAAAACATCAATAGGAGCTTTATAAATCATCATCATCATCATCATCATAGTTTATTTATAAAAAGCACCTTTCTACAACCAAGGCCCTTGTACATAACACAACCAATCCAATAAATAGTTCAATTTATCAGTACAATATTATATTTAAAATCAACAGTCAAAATCCTATAAGTTAAAACCACCTTATGCTGCTTCAAATAGAAAAGTCTTAAGAGCAGTTTTAAACTCCTGGACGGTTAGGCAAGCTCGTATCTGATGAGGTAGAGAATTCCACAGGGTTGGGGCCACAAAACTAAAGGAGCGGGCTCCAGATGTCTTTAAGCGGACCCTGGGAATCTCTTGCAATCCCTCATTGGTTGATCGGAGAGGGCAGAGAGGGCAGTAAGGGTGAAGGAGATATTGCAGGTAACTGGGTCCCTGATCATGTAGGGCTTTATAGGTCAGCAAACCAACGTTGAAGGTGATCCTCCACCAGACAGGAAGCCAGTGCAGTCCATGGAGTACAGGCGTTTTGTGGCTGGCTCTGGATGTACCAGTCAACAGCCTGGCTGCCACATTCTGTACTAGCTAAAGGCAGCTGATGTCAACCTCCCAGTAGGTATAGGGCATTGCAATAGTCAAGGCAAGAGGTAATGAAGGCATGGATCAAAGTTGGAAGCTCTTCGGGAAGGACCAGGTGTTTCACCCGGGGGAAAAAAAAATATGGCATTCATGGTGCCTCTGTATAAAACCTATACAAGACTGCATTTAGACTATGCATCCCAACTTTGGAGTCCATATACAAAAAACAGAGAATTACAGGGTAGAGAGAGTTCAAAGGAGATATACTAAAATGGTAGGATCCCTTCATAACAAAAGCTATGACATTAGACATCAAAAAACTGGCTTGTTCTCCCTAAAGCAAAGAAGAATGAGGGGAGATATATTGACACTCAATAAATTTGTGAAAGATCCAAGCTTGATGAGAGAGATGGGTATAAGATTACAGGATAAGGCGGAAGGGCTAAGAGGACACAGGTTACAGGTCAGAATAGATACAGTTAGAAATAATAAGAGGCATTTCTTGTACCTAAATAGGACTGGGAGATTATGGAACATACTTCCAGAAAGAGTTGAAAATGCGAAATCTGACATTACTTTTAAAAACCTACTAGATAATTGGATTCTGACTTCTAAAGTCAAATAGATCCACATTGTGGGGATTGGTTAATATGGAGGATAAGCCATCTTCTGGTCTACTACCTAGTATGAGAACCTACTGTAATATGAGATGGAACAGGATCTGCATCAAAAGCCCTACAAGGAGTGGCTAAAGGAACTACAAATATACTTCCTGGAGGAGAGGAGGGAAAAGGGGGATATAATCGAGACCTTTAAATACCTCACAGGGGTGAATAAGGTACAGGTGGGAGATATTGTTTGGAGGAAAGGGTGCTCTAGAACAATGGGTCATGATATGAAGCTGGAGGGGGTACATTCAGGAGAGATGTAAGGAAATACTTCTTCACAGAAAGAGTGGTGGATGCCTGGAACAGACTTCCAGTGGAGGTAGTGGGGGCACAAACAGTGGTGGGATTCAAAAGAGCCTGGAATAAGCAAAAAGGAATTATAACAGATAGAAAAGGGGTGGAAGAGAAAGTGGTGTAGACCTAGAAGGGTCTGCAGTGAAAGCAATCACAATGAAAAAGGGCAGACTGGATAGGCCAAGCAGCCCTTATCTGCCATCAGTTTCTGTGTTTCTATGTAAGTAGATAAGACCACCTGACAGGAGACTCCAGAGAATAATGTATAATGTGGATACCCCTTTTACTCCTGAAGTATGATGCACAGTATGTTAGGTAACTAGGCCATCTCAGGGGACTGCTTCCCTTTTAAATGGGGGCTTTGGAGGGTATTGGATATGTGACAGGGTTAACTCCCTGCTCCTGTTGTCTTGAGTGAAATAAAGTAAGGAAAACCACTAGGGGAATAAAGAGAGACCTTTTTGTGGCATACTTTCTGGACCTTGCATTACCTTTCTCTAAGTTTGTTGCACAACAGTATTTCTTTCTTTTCTGTCTGCAGGATGGTCACCTGTAGGCAATCATTCTAACCTTTCATAATGTGCTTGCTTTTATCTTTTCAGCTTTATTATACACTTAAATACAGTTATGTGTTAAAACTTCTACTGATGTTAGGCTTTAAGGCAGTCTGCAAAAAAGTAACAGCAGTTGTCATGGTTACAGGTTTGTTCTTCCCTGTTCCTTTGGATACAATGTGTGTCCTTTGCATCTTGCTTCTTGTCTTGGTAGAAACGTATGTTTTAACTAATACAAAAGTAAGCCTTTATGGAACATTTGGTACTGTTTTTTTTTTAACTGTTTGAAATCAAGTGTTTTGTATGGCATGCTTTTTTTACCTAGTTATACTGAGATACTGAAGCCTGAATATTTTCTGATTTGAAGGAGTAGATTATATGATCCAGGAGGAGTATACGAGACCCCTTCAGACTGACGTGAGGAAACCAGCTCATTCCCCTCATGCCACAGAAGGAATAAGGTCTCCTGCTCAGGATTGTGTCTACTAGTGAGAGAGACTTTCTAAGGAAAGAAGCTGGTCACAGATTAACCCTTAATGGAAAAAAAAAAACTAGAACTATCTTGTCTTGAGACTTCCTAGTGTTATGTGCTGTTGCAACTCCAGTATGTATATATGCTGTCCTGCATTTAAGGCCTGTTTCCTTATTTTTGTATCTTGAATTGTCATCTGCCTTATTAAACTGCACATGGAATTCAATGTGTTAAATGTCATTTCTGTGTGTCTGCCTCCAAACTTTCCCACCCCTTCACAGAGGTGCCCTCTTTCCTCTCCTCCCTAACCAAGCCAGGGTCCCATAAGGTTCCATTCTGGGTCTAATTGTTTTGTCTATTTTCCTAAACAACCTCACCTCTGCCTGTGCAGTCTTGCTTATTCACATGTATGTGGATGACACAGTTCTCTACACCTCTGGTCCCTCAAATGTATCTGTGGAAGTCTTTCTCCAGGAAGACTTTCACAGTGTTCTGCGTTGGTTCCAGTCCAACCAACTCCAGGTCAGCACACACACACACACACAAAAAAACGTTGTCAATGACCTTTGGTACCCACCTAGAAACTGGCCTGACTCACCCCTTCCCCATCTTCTACATGCTGGATGGCACCAAGCCTGAGGTAGTCCCAACTTTCAAGTACCTCAGTGTGTGGTTAGATAGGGTTGGCTTCTCTGCACACATTGATGCCATTAGTGCCAAATTCTACCTCAAATCTGGTACCTTGTACTACAATGAGAATTGCCTTTCTTCACAGCTTTACCAGGAGCTGGTTACCAAAATGGTTTTCCCAGTTTTTTTGTTTTACTTTAAATCTTTATTAAAACATTTTTCATAATATACATCGTAGGTAACAAGATATATGGAAATTAATGTGGATGTGGTCTCTGGCACCGCCCTTCCACCTCCTGTGCCAGACTAGACACCTTCTGCAACACCTTCTGCTGCTTTGCTACCAACTCAACCTCTCAAACCAAGCACTGCTCCCTGTACTCCTCCCTATCCATCCTCCCTCTCCCCTCATATTGCCAGTCCCACTGTGCTTCCCTCATCTCTGAATACTGGCTTGGATCCCTCTCCTCCTACCTATCCCATCTCCTCTTCCCATCCCCTCCTCCTCCTTCTCCCTGCACTCTTGGGATCCATGTACATTTTCCCCTTCCCTACCCACACTCCTCATATGGGAAATCTGCTTTATCATATCAACTCCCCTCCCTCTGGAACCAGCTACCCTCCTCCATCAATCTCTCTCCCTCCCTTCCCTCTACTAGATGCCATCTAAAACTTCTCCCCCTTCCCCTGCTCCTGCCAGCCCTCTTCCTGAACCCTTCCAGCCTGGGAGTGGGTCCCAGGGTGGTAGCCTGGGTAAAACACTTGCTGGACAACAGGACACAGAGAGTAACTGTAAATGGAGTTCACAGTGAGGAAAGGGGGGTTACTAGTGGGGTACCACAGGGTTCAGTACTGGGGCCAGTCCTTTTTAATGAAACATAAACATAGAATTTGACGGCAGATAAGGACCACTTGGCCCACCTAGTCTGCCCATTTCCCTACCTAACGGATAAGCTGCAGATCCTAGTTAACTAAGAAACAGCCTACTTCCTCCTACCCTCCACTATAATTGCCTTATGTCTGTCCCATGCATTCTTGAATTCCCCCACTGTTTTTGACTCTATGACCTCCTCAGGAAGGCTGTTCCATGTATCCACAACCCTCTTTGTGAAGAAATATTTCCGCACATTCCCTAATGTCTTTATAAGTGACATTACAGAGGTCTGGAAGGAAAAGTATGTCTCTTTGCAGATGACACAAAGATCTGCAACAGGGTTGATATGCAAGGTGGGGTGGAAAGGATGAAAAGGGACTTGGCAAGGTTGGAGGAATGGTCAAATGTATGGCAGCTTAGATTCAATACAAAGAAGTGCAAAGTAGTGCACCTGGGAAACAAAAACCCAGGGTAAAAGTACACAACGAGGGGTGAGATACTGACAACAACAAAAATGGAAAGGAACCTGAGGGTAGTCATATCAGATGACCTAAAGGTGGGCCAGCAATGTGAGAAGGCAGTAAGGAGGGCTGGGGGGATACTGGGATGCATAGGGAGAGGCATCACCAGTTGAAAACAGGAAGTTGTTGGCCCTCTGTACAGACAGTTGGTAAGACTACATCTGGAGTACTGTGTACAGTTCTGGAGACCCTATCTCCATAAAGACATAGACTGAGTGGAGGCTGTCCAGAGGAGGGCAACCAAATGGCACAGGTTCTGCACCAAAAGACATATGAAGAAAGACTAAAGGAGCATAAGATGTATAGCCTCAAGGAAAGGAAGGAGAGGGGAGACATGATAGAAATGTTCAAATACCTCATGGGAATCAAAAAGTCCAAGAGGGTAGCATCTTTCAGAAAAAGAGATGTGCAAGAACAAGGGGGCACAATTTGAAGATAGAGGGGGACGGCTCAGAGGTAATGTGAGGAAGTAGTTATTCACAGAGAGGGTTGTAGATGCATGGAACAGCCTTCCTGAGGAGGTCGTAGAGTCAAAAACAGTGGGGGATTTCAAGAATGCATGGGGCAGACATAAGGCAATTATAGTGGTGGGTAGGAGGAAGTAGGCTTTTGGTTAACTAGGATCTGCACCTTATCCATTGGGTAGGGAAATGGGCAGACTGGGTGGGCCAAGCGGTCCTTATCTGCTGTCAAATTCTGTATTTCTATGTTTCTTCCTTATCGTTCCCTGCACACTTGACCACCCCTTACCTCCCGAACTCATAGTTCTGTACTTCAGTGAAGTCTAACAACCTGTTTTGACCCCTCATCTCAGCACCAGCTCAGCCTCCTTTCATACTGGCACTAGAAATTTTTGAGTGTGCCCAGTTTGCACAGATGTTTTGTATGCTAATTGATTTGTCTGCCATATGCAATGTTTTCCATATTATCTGTACTACACTCAACTTATGCATGTTATGTCATTGTCCTTGTTTTTTTCTTCATTTTTGCTTTTTCTTTGTTTTATCACTAATCGTTTTACATCCCCCCCACACCTTTCTCCTTATTTTAAATCTGACCCTTTTTATGGCTCGTCTCCCTCACTCTTAGACTGAGGTCTGTCTTTTTGATATTGTTCCTGTTATTCATGACAGCCTTACGAACAGAAGTTATTTTCTTTTTATAAGCGTTTTAGTACCCTCACCTGCCACTGACCCACACCTGACTAATTTCAGCATCTTGCACCTTGCTATCTGTTTTCACCCCTGGTACCTACTACCTTCTCACACCAGTCTCTTTGCTCCCTGATACTCCTCTGCTAACAAGGACTTGGAGTAATTGCCAAACATTTGCTCAAGACAAGGCTGTGTGCTGCTTCTTAAAATGATTGTTTATACTAAAAATTATAAGACTGTATTAGATAGCTACTTGTACTTTTTGTTGTAACTCAGTTCAAATCCTGTATTGTCTGTGTATATCTTGTCCTTGCCATGAAACCTTTGTAAAAGAGCTATAAGCTCAAAGGTATTGTAATCCAAAGTATCAAATAAATAAAATGTTTTTGATCATTTTTACAGACTGTTTCAAGTTAATGAACTGCATGTGTGATGAGTTTTGATGATTATGTCTATGTTACCACATTGCTGTGATTTTATTCACACCTGTGCCTTCCACTGCTTTGAACCACTAATTTTAAATGTCTGCTTTCATGTCATTGTAATGTCATCATAATGTGACTATATATTGTTTGTCTTTACATATGAGCCTTAGCCTTTGATAAAGGATTGACAAGATCTGAACTGCGTCAGGTGGGCGAGTATGCTACTTGTCCACTGATTGTTAATAAATGGCTACTGAGCCTTTTTAAGCCTTTTGGATCTTGATGTTTTGTTTCTTATTTTAGGTGGTGTGTGCTTAACGCATGTGTTTTTATAAGCTCATATCTTCCCTGACCGGAAAACATTTGCCTTCCAGCTGCAGTAATAAAGCAGGTTATGCTGCTATCAGTTTTATTTATTAGTTTTGGTTTGTTTGTATGTTTTTGATACCAGGTGAGATACACTAGACATACATATGCCTATTTCAGGCACAACCGGGGAGAATTACAAACTAACAGCAGGAACAATGACATACAACAAAACAGTAACAGAAGTTTAGAGCAACATCATCATAAGTTACAATTAACAGACATTAAGGAAATGGCAGTGGCATAACAAAATAGAGTAGTCAGCAAACAGAGATGATCAAAATATACAGAAGGGCTCCTCATACTTGGAACAGCCTCCTAATTGATATAAGAGGTGATACTAGCATCTGGAACATCAAGTTGAAACTACAATATCACTTCACTCCTGCCTGCCTGCGTTCTGTGATATGTAGAACTGTGATAAACCTCTGTGTTATGAACCTCACTAGCATCATTGTTCTTCCCTTTGCTTTACTTTCTGCTATTCTGTAACATATTTACAATATGTTCTGTTTAACTGCTAATATTTTCTGTATCTTATTTGTGCCACGTTGTATTTTAACCTAACCCTATCCTTATCCCTTCTTCCCAGGACATGTCTGTAAACAAGATTTCACATGAATCTCTGTATGTTTCTCCTGGGCTAAACAATTAAATAATTCAAAGTCAATAAATAACATTTCTTCAATGTTGTGAAGTGAGGAATATATTTGAAAAAGAAGATGACCTCAGCTAAGGAGTTGATGAAGAGGATCATGGAAGGAAATCAAATATAGAATAGCCTGAAGGGGCAACCTAAGGCCTATAACCCACCAAAGAGGGCTAAACATTCATGACAAGAACAGCCCTACTATATGTATGTTAAGACAGATGTATATTCAAACATTTGAAGTGCGACTACTGCTTTGCTGAAATGTCTTGTAAGGAGAGTAAATTACGTAGAAGGCAGCCTTTGATGAGCAGATTAGTTCAGTATTACTCATTATTAATGTGACAATTAGATGTTTGTGGTGTAGTATTAGCCACTACTAAGCAATTTATATCACAAATTATAGTGAGAAAGAAATAATGAGTTCAATTCCCAGTAGGTCACATTATTTCTATCTCACTACAATCTGTGATCTAAATTGTTTAGCAATGCTAACACAGCACCAAAACATCTATTTGTCATCTCAATTGTTCCAAGATGCAGGATTTGCAATACCAGAGAAAGGAAGTGTGTCCAGGAAGAGTCAGGTCCAACCAAGTAAGCCTACAGCTCAGTGGTTAGAGCACTGGAACGGTATTCTGGGGGCCTGTGTTCAGTTCCCAGTAGGTCACATTATTTCTTTCTCATTACAATTTGTAACATTATTAATGTGTAACATCACTTACCTGATTTCAGCCAGCAGAGTTAAGAACTGCCAGACTTCGTATCCTGCGTACAGCTGGTGTCTTGTATGGGAGCTTCAAGTGGAACATTCCACTTTAGCAGTGTGGGAGAGGAGTGTTATATATGTTATTTTTTTTTTAATAAAGTTCTTACAATGTTGGAAACTTGAATGATGAATTGTATATTCATATATGTAGAATGGTGTGTCGTATGTAAGAATAACATCCTCTCTGAAGAAGCCAGAAGCCAGCAGGGGAAGGAAACATATTCATTTCAGTGCTTTACATTAACTGTTCATTGCTATTTTTGTTTTAAACTTAGATTGTGGGCTTTTAGTGGCACCATAATTTCTTTGCTGTCTTTCCTTAGAATTATTTTTGGGCTGTTGAAAATTTAAAATCTAGTTTAGTGTGCTTGTAGTGGTGGTCTATTCCTTTGCTGTCTTTAATTGCTACAAATTTAGTCTTGGCTGGTCTGACTTGCCCTGTAGTTTGGGTGAGGGGTGCTAATTGTCTGGCCTCTGACTTCAGCTACGTGATAACTGGAGGTGGGACTTAGTCAGAGTTGAGGTAGCAAGTGATTTTTGTTTTCTCAGAAGAAGCCAGAAGCCAGAAGGGGAAGGAAACAGATTCATTTCAGTGCTTTACATTAACTGTTCATTGCTATTTTTGTTTTAAACTTAGATTGTGGGCTTTTAGTGACACTGTAATTTCTTTGCTGTCTTTACTTAGAATTGTTTTTGGGCTGTTGAAAATTTAAAATCTAGTTTGGTGTGCTTGTAGTGGTGGTCTATTCCTTTGCTGTCTTTAATTGCTGCAAGTTTTCACCACCCCCTCCCTCCCCTGCTTCCAACCTCCCCTGCCTCCAACTCTTAATTATATGTCCTGTCAAATCTGATTGACAGGAGCTAAGCACAGGGGATAGTAGGGGTTGTGGAGTAGGAGGAGCATAAAGGTGAAGAAGCCCACCCTCAGCACAAGTGTTTTGACTCATTTTTTTCTTTCTTTTTTTTTTAAAGGAGAAGTATCTGCAGATCAGTGGCAGGATTTTTAGGACAGTAAATTAATAAAAAGGGAACTAGGAGAGCTTTAGTAACAGACAAGTACTGGAATAGCAGTATAAGTGCAGTATAATGTTGGGAGTGGTGCAATGCAGTGGCTGCGAGGCAGCCATATTCAGGCAGACCTTCTGGATGCTGAGGTGCTTCCCTATCTGCATGCATCTCTCTGGACTGCAGGATGAGGTAGCCAGACTCAGAGCGGAAGTAAACTGGGTCAGGAGTACCATCACCCCTAACCAGAGACCACCCAGTCCAATGTCACTGCCTCAAAGAATGCCGAGAATGAGGAGCACTTGGATAACAGTGGGCTCAGGGAGGGTTAGGGTGGTCAGGCAGAGGCACATCCCAGATCCTATTCCACTCAAGAACTCATATGCCACACTGGCAAATGGGGACAACCAAATAGAGGTACCCAGAGAAGTGGAGGGAAAGGATGTGGAGGTTAGCCAATGAGGTGACCTCAGTGGGGAGAGCAGTGGACCCCAGAGGAGGAGAAAGCAAATCCTGGTGGGGGACTCCATCATGAGAGGGATCCAGCTAGGAAAACTGGAGGGGGAGGAAAGGGAGGTGAGGTGCCTACCAGCTGCCACAGCATGGAGTGATGGAAGGAAGATCCTGAGGATCACTGGAAAGGCAAGATGGGAGGGTGAGCTGGATGTCATTATCCACCTAGGTACTAATGACCTGGCAAATGGGGAGCCAAAGGAAGTTCAGGAAGAGTTTAGGAAATTGGGGAGGGGTCTCAAGCAAGTAGCTACTTATGTCACCTTCTCAGAAGTACTGCCTGCAAAAGGCATGGGAGAGCATAGGGGTGCATGCACCAGGAACTTTTAACTCATGGTTGAAGAACTGATGCTGAGAGGAAGGGTTTGGATTCATTGGTGACTGGGGACCCACCTGGAGGGATGGAGGCTTGTTAAAGTCTGACGGCCTGCATCCATCCTGAGGGAATCCAAGCATTGAATGTTTATAATTTGCTCACATTGACAAGCATTTAAACTAGCCAAGGGGTGGCAGGCCAGCAAGGAGGGTATCTAATTGCCCACCCCTCACAGCAAGCAATGGAACCAGTGAACCAGAGGAGTGGATATCTCTACAAAGCAGTGTGCAAAAGATGGAGATAAGTGCCCAAGAGGAGGATAGGCAGAAAAGGGGCAAAATTCAACAGAAGGGCAGACACAAGGAGAACCAGGGATAAATGACAACCAGGGAGGGGGCTGGAGTAGAACAGCTAAACAGTCTAGGGTGGTCAAATCATGGAAAGCCATGTGTGCCAATGCCAGGAGCCTTAGCAACAAGATGGAGAATCTGGAGGCTGTCATGGTGCAGTCAGATCTGGACATTGTGGCCATCACAGAAACCTGGTGTAATGATAACCATGACTGGGAGATGGCCATACCTGGTACAACATATTCAGAAGAGACAGGGCAGGTAAGAAGGGAGGAGGAGTGGCACTGTATGTGAAAAATGACATAAGGGCCACAGA
The DNA here is from genome assembly GCA_016271365.2 of Neoceratodus forsteri. Classification (NCBI taxonomy): domain Eukaryota; kingdom Metazoa; phylum Chordata; order Ceratodontiformes; family Ceratodontidae; genus Neoceratodus; species Neoceratodus forsteri. The sequence continues at coordinate 787,638,072 of CM028133.1, forward strand.
AATCCAGGAGGAACAAAATGGGGGAGAGATACAGTGGGTTAAGCTGGAAATGAAAATGAGGCCAGCCATCTGCACAGTTGTGGTCTATAGACCACCAGCCCAGGAGGAAGAAACAGATAGGGAGCTGATGCTAGCCATCCAAAGGATAGCAGACCAGGGTGAGGTAGTGCTGATTGGAGACCTCAATACTCCAGACGTGGACTGGAGCATCCCAGCTGCAGCATCAACTAGGAGCAGATTTATCCTGGACTCCCTTCAGGGTGCCTTCCTCAAGCAACTGGTCATGGAACCAACTCAGCAGAAGGCAATACTGGACCTAGTGCTCACAAACTGGGACAGTATGAAGGGGGTAACAGTGGGGGAGTGCCTGGGGACCAGTGACCACCAGTCATTGTGGTTTGAAATCACAGAAGGAGCAGAACCAAACCACACAAAAACACGTATCCTGGATTTTAGGGGGGCAGACTTTGGGAAAATGGGGAGATGCTTGAAAGAGGCATTAAGGGGAATGGGGCAGGAATCAGGGGTTAAAGAACAGTGGACAGTATTTAAAACGGGCATTATAAGAGCAACAGAATTATGCATTAAGCAGGTTAGCAAGGGGAAAAGGAAGAGGAGGCCATTATGGTTTTCCTAGGAAGTAGTGGAGAAAGTGAAAGCCAAAAAGATTGCATTCAGGCAATACAAAAAGACACAGGCAAAAGGGGATGAGGAGAAGTACCAGGAGAAGCAAAGGGAGGCAGGGAGGTCAGTAAGAGGAAGCCAAAGCTCAGACAGAAGAGCACATTGCAAAATCAATGGGTAGAGGGACAAAACCTTTACAGGTACATAAGGAAAGAAAGGCAAAGGAGGGGTAGTGAGACTGAAGGGAAGGGAAGGATGGGGGCCGTGTGGAGGATGACAACAGTAAAGCTGACATATTGAACAGGTATTTCTCTCAGTCTTTACTGAGGAAGAGGAGGGTAATGGGTCTGAAGGAGTACAAAGGGGTGGGAATGGTGCAGAAATGGACACAAGTCCTTTACACGAAAGGGTCCGAAGGAACTGGAAGTAAGAGTTGATAAAGTAATGGGGCCAGATGGGGTGCACCCAGGGTCCTTAAAGAATTGTAGTGACTGAACCTCTGGCAATCCTGTTTTAGCCGATCACTGAAACAGGGAGGTATCCAAAGACTGGAGGATTGCAGATGTAGTCACCTTATACAAAAGTCGGAACAAAGAGGAAGCAGGGAACTACAGACCAGTCAGCCTCACCTTGGTAGTGGGGAAGATCATGGAAGCACTACTGAAGGAGAGATTGGTGGAACACCTGGTTGTCAGTGGACTACAGGACCCAAGACAGCATGGTTTCACCAGGGGGAGGTCATGTCTGACTAACCTTGTTGAATTTTTCGACTGGGTGACTAGAGAGGTGGATCAGGGGAGGGCAGTGGACATGGCCTATCTGGACTTCAGCAAGGCCTTTGACACGGTGCCACATAGAAGACTATTATACAAACTGGGGAATATGGGTGTGTGCAGAACAGTAGTGTGGTGGATAGGTAACTGACTGGGTGGCAGGACACAGCTGGTGGTGGTAAATGGCTGTCACTGCACAGAGGGAAGAGTGACCAGTGGGGTACAACAGGGATCAGTGCTGGGACCAGTCCTATTCAACATCTTCATCAGTGATATTGCACAGGACCTAGAAGGCAGAATTTCCCTGTTCACTGATGACACAAAGCTCTGTAACAGAGCAGACACACCAGAGGGTGTAGACAGAATGAGAAGGGACCTGTAGAAACTTGAAAAATGGTCAGGGGTTTGGCAGTATAAATTCAATGCAAAGAAATGCAAGATAATGCATATGGGGCACAAAAACCCTGGCACAATATAGCAGTTGGGGGCTGAGGATATAGCATGCACCAAGCAGGAAAGGGATCTTGGGGTTATCATCTCTGATGACCTCAAGGTAGGGAACAGTGTGACAGGGCAGCAGGTAAAGCAAATAGGATACTAGGATGCATAGGCAGGGGCATCACCAGCAGGAAAAGGGAGGTCATAATTCCACTATACAAGACACTAGTGAGGCCCCACCTGGAGTACAGTATACAGTTCTGGAGACCTTACTTACATAAGGACATAGACAGGGTAGAGAAGGTTCAGAGGAGGGCAACAAAGATGGTACATGGATTGCATCACAAGTCCTATGAGGACAGGTTAAAGGAATTGAATATGTGCTCCCTGGAGGAGAGGAGGGAGAGAGGGGATATGATAAAGACATACAAGTATCTTACAGGGAGGAACAGGGTGCAGAAATGCACTATGTTTAAGTGAAAAAGATGTTCCAGGACTAGAGGGCATGGGATGAAGATGGAGGGAGGACGATTCAGAGGAAACGTGAGGAAGAATTTCTTCACAGAAAGGGTGGTGGACAAGTGGAACATCCTGGCAAAGAAGTGGTGGGGGCTGAAACAATCACGGGATTTAAGAATGCATGGGATAGACATAAAGGAATTTTGGAGGTCAGGGTTAAGGGGCAACGGACTTCTAGGAAAACATAAACTGAACTTACAAGCTCAAATGGGCAGACTGGGTGGGCCATAGGCCCTTATCTGCTGACACTGTCTATGTATCTATGTATCATGCTGTTTGGTTTGACAAAACCACTCAGCTTTGTGGTCCTCTCACTCAAATAGCAGACAAGGATGTTATTTTTTCCAATAAGAGACACTCCACACTACACACACACATGCCGTATATAGTAACAGTACTATTCCGAGCAACTATAGCACTGCAAAATAAAAACAAAAAGCAAACATTAAAACAGTTATACTTAAAATGTCCTAGACTGGTACACTAGAGAAGACACATTTTAGAGCCCTTGGAGTGGCTGGAAGAAACCCACAGCTGCAGTTCCACAGAGCCATACTAGCATCAATGCATCTGAGGTTCCTTTTATATTTTTGTTCAGCACTTATTTTCAAAAGCATATTTTTAGAAAGGAAAAATTAAAATTCTGCTTTGGAGGTTCCTTGGCAGGGTGCTGAGATTAACCATTGGATTAATTTTGAACCTGTTTCCAGCAATAGGAGATGGGAGGGGAGGGAAGGTAGCATGCCTGAGAGGAGCTTCAGTTTGGAGGGATGGAGGGCATATCCATAGGACTGCTAGACATCAGGAGCTGGGAGTGAGCTAAACATCATGGTCCATCTGCGAATTAATGACCTGCCAAGGGATAAAATGTAGGGGTAGTGCAGTATAAGTGCAGGGAGTTGGTGCTGGGCAGGCCTTAGAAACATAGAATCATAGAATTTGATGGCAGATAAGGACCACTTGGCCCACCTAGTCTGCCCATTTCCCTACCTAATGGATAAGTTGTAGATCTTAGTTAACCAACAGCCTATTTCTTCCTACCCCCCACTAAGTTAAATTGATGCCATGCTTAAGTTGATAGCATGAACAATTACTTTTCCCATGGTGTTACCTCTGTACGGCTAGAGAGATGCAAACATACTCCACACTAGGACATTTAACAATCAGTTAAAGGCATGGTTCATGGAAAACAGCTTAGGCTACACCAGGGACTAGGGGCCAGCCCGGAAGAATATGGGCTCTATGATGTGCTGGCCTGCATTCTTCCAGGAAAATGATCGGAGTTCTTGGTGGAAGGTTTTAATTCTACTTGGATGACCATTTAAACTAGCCAAGTGGGAGACAATAAAACCAAGGGTGTCAACACTTGCCCCCCCTTCCCAATAACGGAGCAGCAGGGAGGGAGGGCCCAAGGGGAGAAACACCCTAGGGCAGGGGTGTAAAAAGGCAGGATGCACATTAACTGTGCACTACACAGTATGCAATGCAGCTGTACAGAGGGCAAACAGTAAACCAAAACCACAGAAGGTACAGTGCACTCAAAAATTAGCTAAGTGAATACTTCATTCAATCAAAAAAGAAGCTTCTAGTTCCCAATAGGTTCTCCTTTTTTTTTGATTACATAAAGTATTCACTTTGCTACTTTTTTCTGTGTTCTTGGTGTAGAAAGTCTGGGATAGGGTTAAGATAGAAGAAAGGGGGCAAAACTCAGGTAAGCAAGGGTTAGAGGATTGAATGACACAAGAAATGGGGAAAATAAAAAGGGAAGATGAAAGTCGGGGGAACTTTAAGGAAAAACAGGCAGGAATGGGAGTGAAGCAGGGCAGCATGCAGGGTGTTAGGAAGGTGTGAAGAGCTATGTGCATCAATGCAAGGAGCCCTGGAAACAAAAGTCCCGACGTGGAAGCCATCTTGGCAGAGGCTGACCTGGATTTAGTGGCCATAATGGAGTGATGCTGCACAGAGCACCATAACTGGGACATTGCATTAACAGTCTACTCTGTGTTCCAGAAAGACAGGCCAGGAGGATGGGAGACAGGGTCATTTTATATGTGAGGGATCAAGGCCATGGAGGTACAGGAGCACCTTGAGGAAAAGGAGGGTCTGGAGTTGCTGTGAGTCACCCTAGAGACAGGCTCTGCAGTCGCTATCCATACCAGGGTTGTATACAGACTTCCAGCACAAGGACAGGAGTTGCATAAGGCACTTTGGAAAGCCATCATCAGAATAGTGAGTAAGGGGGAGGTGCTGCCAGTTGGTGACATCAATCTGCCCGACATGGAGTGGAGCCTTCCAACTGCAGCTTTGGCAAGAAGTAGTTCCATCCATGACTTCCTACAAGGGACTTTTCTCAGGCAGCTAGTCAAAGAACCCACTAGGGGCAGGGCAGTGCTGGACCTGGTGCTTACAAAGAGGGATAGCATTACAGATGTCACAGTGGGCAGTCCTCTGGGTACCAGTGATCACTGTACAATGTGGTTTGGCAGCAACAGAGGCTAACCACACAAGGAGAAGGGTCCTGGATTTTAGAAGGGTGGATTTTAAAGAAACGGGGGACTGCCTCAGAAATTACCCCAAAAGGGGAGATTATCAGGGAGGGTAGAGACACAGTGAAGAAAAATAAGCAACCATCCTCTGTGTTAAGGAAGTGAGTAACAGCAGAAAGAAAAAGAGACCATTAATGATTCTCTAAGGAAGTGGCAAAGGTGGTTAATGAAAAAAGGGTAGCTTGCTGGCAAAACACAGAGGGAGGAGGACAGGGAGGAATACCTAGTAAAGTAGAGGGAAGCAGCTAAGGTGATAAGGGGAGCAAAGACATGGAGAGAGGAATGGCTCACCAAAGGGGTCACTAAGGGGGAATAAGACTTTCTTCAGATAACAAGGGAGAAGAGGAAAGGAAGGGGAGGGATAGAGAGGATTAGAAAGGCAGAGTGGGGGGAACTGCACAGTAGAAGATGAAGAAAAAGCTGACATCCTAAACAGGTACTTCTGCACAGTCTTTACAGTTGGGGGGAGGACATGGACCACCAGGGAAAAGCAAGGTTAGGGAAGAGGGGAGGTGGACACAAGTCCATTGTCAGAAGAAAGAGTCTGGAAGAGACTGGAAGAGACTTGCAGCTCTGAAGGTGGACAAAGCTGTAGGGCCAGATGGGATGCACCCGAGAGTTCTAAAAGAACTCAGAGAGGTGCTGGGTGTCCCACTGACAGCCTTATTCAACAGCTCATAGGAAACAGGAGTGGTTCCAGAGGACTGGAGAAGAGCTGACATAGTTCCGCTAAATAAGAGTGGCAGCAGGAAGGAGATTAGCAACTATAGGGAAAACAGTCTTACTTCAGTGGTGGGGAAGCCAATGGAAAACCTACTAAAGCAATGACTGGTAGAGTACCTTTTTCCTTTAAATTAACAGTTTTTATGAAGTTTCAGTTTTGTAGACAAAGCAATTATACACATCATTACAAACAAAAGCAGTAGCAGCATACAAAACAATGTCCAGCATTTTAAATACCAGTGTGTCCCCAGAGGAGGAACACAAACATGTTTGAAAGAGTCGCTCCAGTAATGATATTGATGGTAACATTTGAGTCCTTACAAGGAGAGAAAAAAATATAAGGGCATCTATGGGGGCTCCAACTGGTAAGAGTATTTTGAATCCAGTGGACTGCAAGACCATGGGTAGCATGGATTCAGTGGGGGTGTGGGGTTGTGTGGAGGCATGCCAAATGAATCTGATGGATTTTTTGACTAGGTGAACAGGGAAATAGGTCAGCAGAGGGCAGTTTATGGGGCCTATCTGAACATCAGCAAGACCTTAACAATGTGTTCTACAGGAGGCTGACAAAGAAACTGAGCAGCCTAGGAGTGGGATCAGTATTGGGGAATTGGGTTATAAACTGGTTCACAGATAGGAGACATAGGTTAGTGGTAAATGGCATGCACTCTAATGACAGTATTGTGACTTGTGGTGTGCCACAGAGCTCAGTGCAGGGACCGGTTCTTCTCAATGTATTCATACGTGACACTGCCGAAGTACTGAAAGGCAAGGTATGCCTTTTTTCAAATGATACAAAATTCTGCAATAGGGTGGACACCCAGAAAGGAGTAGAGAGAATGTGCAGAGATCTTTTTCCATATAGGTTTTTATCCTTCCAGTAGGCCGGTGGCTCATATCGTTCGTCCATACCAAACATCTGCAGTCCCTTTGGGGCCACCTCACTTTCCCGATAGGACCACCGGAGCCAGCTTGGGGCATCATCTAGCTGTCACCCCCGCTTTTTCTGCATTTTTTCCCCCCTTAATCCCCAGAGCCCCAAACAAGGTCAGACATGCACGTGGAGGTGCACGCCTTGGCTTGGCCGACTCTGCTCTGCTCACCCCTGGCCTAGCGCCCGACTCCCTCACTGCCTACACCACCATCACGCCTCCATGTAGTAGTGGTCTTAGGCCAAGAGAGATGACCTCCCTGATCCAGGAATGGAGAACTACCTGTCAGCTGCTCTATCCACTCCCAGCCCTCTCCCCGGCCGACCTCTGATGACCTGTGCTCGTTCCCAAACATGGGTCACCGGCGTGGTGAGAGGTAAGGTGCCCAGAGCCTCAGCCCTCAGTGCCACCTGGCCAATAATGTGCAGGGATCTTGGGAAACCAAAAGAGTGGTCAAGAACATGGCAGTTGGGGTTCCATGCCAAAAAGTGCAAAATTATGCACCAAGGCCATAGAAATCCAGGAGCTGACTATAGGATTGGGAGGATGCTGACAGTCACTAAACAGTGATTATTATATCTAATGACCTCAAAGTGACAGGGCAGTGTAACAAAACAAAGGAAAGAGCTAGTGGGATGCATAGGGAGGGGTTTCTCCAGCAGGAGGAGGGAGGTGGTGCTGCCACCATAATGCTCACTGGTGAGACCCCACTTGGAGTACTATGCCCAATTTTGGAGGCCGCATCTAAGAAAGGACATCGACAGGGTGGAGACAGTGCAGTGGAGGGCAACTAAAATGATGCAGGGCTTGCATGAAAAGCCCTACGAGGACAGACTGATGCCAGACCTCTACATGCACACCCTGAAAGAGAGGAGGGTGAGAGGTGCATGATAGGCCTACAAGTGCCTCAGAAGAGAAAACAGAGTGCAGGAGGGGACTCTCATTCAAATGAGAAATAGTAGCAGGACCAGGGGGAATGCGACGAAGCTGTAGAGGGGAAGTTTAAGATTGATGTGAGGGAATACGTCTTCACTGACAGAGTGGCAGACACCAGGAACAGACTGCCAGCTGAAGTAGTGGTGGTCTTCAAGCATGTGTGGGATTGACATAGGGGTATATTAGAGATAGAAAGGGAGGAGGAAGGGTTGCCAAAGACAAGTTAGAGTCTGTGAATACAGATTAGGAAGGGGACATCTGGGCAGACTGGGTGGGCCAAGAGGTTCTTTTCAGCCAGAAAATTCTGTTTCTATGTACAGATACATAGCTGAGCTTTGCTATCTGTTTCAGCTTGAATCCACTGGACCAAAACCTCCTTCAATTACTCATCAATTCACAAATGATTTAATAGAAATTCTGACCCTTTAAAAGGCATTCTAGCTGATTGCCTACGATGAGCCATGGTAGGAATGCTTTATAAGGGACTGAACAAAAAACTTTCTTAAAATATTTTAAAATCCTAAAAATCCTCTTGCTGTCAGCAGAAACAGGTAAACTGACCTCAACAGACAGTGGGATTCTGATTCTGTGCCATCAAAGAATAGTCCCATAGCTAAATGTTTTGATCTGCTGCTCAGGCTCCAAAGGAAAATGCAACAATAACTACAATGGTGACAGGCTATGACAGGTGTCACATTCATGAAGCAGTGTGAAAAAAATGGCTATGTTGAAAATTTGGGTCAAAATATTGAACATTACCTAAGTTATGAGCATGCATTGAAATATTTCAACACACACTCATAACTTGGTTGTTTTTTCAATATTTTTACCCCACATTTTTAACATACAGTAGTTTTCTTCTGACCCAATCTCATGAACAAGGGTGGAAAAATCTTTCAAATTTTGCCTGAAAGGTGATTTCACGCAGCAACTATGAAATTACCTTTTGGGATGGATTTGTGTAATTGCACCACAACTGTTCATGAGGTGGGGCCCCAAAAAGGCCATGTTGAAAATTTGAAGTGAAAACGGGTAGGGCTGGGGGTACTAGCTGGTACCAGGATTTGGGCACCGTTGTGTTAGAAAATGAAAAGGGGTGTGGGGTGGTGGGTGCTGAGTAGGAGGGTTGGGGGGAAGAGTAACAGCGGTGGTGTGCAGGCATGGACAACAGGCATCGATGGAAAGTTTTCTTTTTTTATAGGCTCTATAAAACTTTTTTAAAAAAGACTACAAGGGACAGTTTTCTTTATTTCAGGTATTGACACTTGGGATTGGGCACCCCAGTGTTGGTGTTATGTTTGGCTTCATTGGGTATAGGCTCCCTAGTGTTGCATGCTGAAAATGGGTGGGGTTGGGGTACTAGCTGGCACTGGTGATTGAGCACCCTGTGTCAAAAAAGTAAGAAGAAGGAAACAATGGAAGATGGGAGGGATACTTGGCAGAGGGTGAGTGGGATTGCTTTTACATTGGGGAGACCACAGCAGGCTGATAAAGAAACTGATCAGCTCTGCTTGCTGGGTGGCATTGTGCAGATCAAAGAAAAGAAACACCCTATGATTGGGCTGGCTGTTTCCTTTGAACTGCACAAAGTTTCCACCCAGCAAGACCAGAACAGTGTCATGATCAGCCTGGCTGATGATTGATCCAACACTGACAAGCCCCCTGCAGACTACCCTGCACTGGACCGACAGTGACACACCTCTCAAAACCCACTATCATACTGTACCAATATGTTCATTTTGCACAAGTGCAAGGGCAAACATAAAAAGCAGTCCTCAGTGTTGCCAAATGTGGATGTTAAAATGACAATGGAGTTTATAAGCATTAAGAAGATTTCTACTCCAGTGGATGGACTTTTTACTTTCTTCCAAAAGTTTGCCTTTGCTGTGCCATGGACTTCTCCACACATCCTAAATTCCTATATATTCTAAATCTACTGGCAGCCTAAGCAAGGTGCTGTAATGGAGTGTAACAAAGATGTGTGTGCTAATAAAGTGACTCAAGTAGAAATAAAAAAGGTAGTAGAAACAAAGCTAATTTATTGTTTTACTTTGGATGTTCTTGCTTAAACAAATACAGAGTTTTTTATTGTACACCAAAGAAAAGTTGATCAGTTCTTAGAGGTACGCAAATCTCCATATTGATAGTCTTCCCAATGAACTAGAAAGCTATGACCCATTAAGGGAAATGACTGAAAAAGTATTTATAACCGTGCTTAAATTTCCACCTGAGAATCTTCCTTTTGTTATAAAAGATTTTTGAGGTCTGACTGAGAAATACTCTTTTTTTTTAATGGGGTTCTCTAAAGCCTAATCCCTCCTCCCATAAAGACTGATCAACACTACTCTGTCCTTACAAGTGTTTCAAGTAGAGTGTTCCATGCTCCACAATGGTACTGTAATGACACCAGTCTTAGACATTGATCGGGCATTATCATATGGGCTGCCTAGAGAAAAGGAGCCATATTTTTTTAATAAACATCAGTTTCATATTTAGCCCAATGTTTCTCCAGTTACAGCACCCATTAATAACATGTAATTGGACAATAAAAGAGGGAAATGCAGACAATAAAAATATTGTTATAGCACATTATTCCTTTTGTAACCTTAATATAAGACTGAGGTAATATAATTAAATGTCTGAGGCTTGTGGCACTCACACTATTGCTTGGTAGAATATTTGAAAATGCTGCTGAGATTGATTTAATTATTTCTTCTTTTACTTTGTCTTGGATCCCTATGCTCTTGTATATTTATTCTTTCAACATGATACTTTATTTTTTATAATGAATGAGTTTTCATTTTTCATTATGTAATCATTTACATATAAAAACTGATAAAAGCTTGAAACAATGAAAAATAATATCTGCAAATCTATTGGTTCGAGCAGATAAAGCTAAAGAAACATATTGTATGGCAAAAAAAAACTGTTAGCATTAGCAGCTCATAATATTTCAAATTTAAATAATAGATCATGTCTGACCTTGAACAACTTATCTAAAGGATAGAAAATATTTCAAAATCAGGTAACCTGAAGTGAGTAATATACATCCATAGAAGAACAAAATAACTCTTAGAAACAATTTTATGTAGTCATATGTTACTCAGTCTGATGTTTTTAAATACATTTTCATTAGGCTTTAATTATGTAAAATAAAACCTGCTGTATTTCTAAAATAACTGCTCTGGAACAAGCGTATAATAGCCACCAACATCATTGCATGAGGAAGTCAAAGGAGCAAGAGCCTTCCAGCCATATTACTGGACCCCATGGTATGATATAAATATTAACACCCATTGCCGTATAATTATAACCATTAACCTTAAAAGTCAATACTTAATGTAGCTTGTTCATTAAACTATAATACACAAGCTTAGAGAAATGAGAGAGGGGCCACTTCCAGGAACTGGGGGTGCCTGAGTAAGAAGTAAACACAACATTAGAGAAGCCAGCACCTGCCCTAATGAAAACTGCACTAATGACACGTGCTTCACTTTATTTAAAAAAATGTGCATAATGCAGCAGGAGATACAAGAGGCTATTGCAGCACTAAATCTGGGAACGGTGACAGGCATGGATGGTCTTCAAACAGGCTTTTATCACTACTTTAATGGTGTTCTCTCCCCCATATTGAGCACAGTTTGCCAAATCTCATTCTCTGCTTCAACTCCCTCAATCACATAGTGAAGTGGTTCTCTCTTACCCTTGAGCTACCACCACATTTCCTACACAAATACTGATGCCAAAATGTTTGAGTCAGTGGAGTGGGGGTACCTACTTAGGGTAATTCATAATGTGGATTTCAGCCTGTCATTCCTTGCATGGATCTGAACCCTATATTCTGTTTCCTAGGCCAGAGGTCCTCACCAACAATTTATTTTTTTCTTCTTTACTTTCAGCTATTTAAAGGGATGAGGAAAGGCTGCCTTCTGTCAACTCTCTTTTGTGTTTTGGCTATAAAGCCATTGGTCATTGTGATTCAGGAGCATCCAGACCTCCAGGGCATAACTGTGGGCTCTTCTACTTACACCATGATGTTGTACGCCATTGATTTTCTGGTGGTCCTGACAGATGCCATGACTTCCATTAGTCCCCTCAAGATCTTGTTGCAAAAATTCATACCCATGTCAGACCTGAAGATGAATCTGACAAAAACAGAGGTCATGCCACTAACTTCACACTGCCCACAAGCACCCATTGCAACAGTGAGGTTGTGCTGGTCCCCACAGTCTTTCAGATAGCCAGTGATTCAGGTTACCCTAGATGTGTCTAAGATGTGTGTGGGTAATCTTTCCCTACTCCTTAAAAACTACAGGAAGATTATGACCAATGCAAGAGGCTTTCCCTGTCTCTGGCCAATAAAATCTCAGCAATCAAGATGACATTAGCACTGAAGCTCATGCATTGCCTCTATGACCCACTAACCAGAATTCACAAATTGTGGTTTAATGGATTCCCTGTTGGGGAGATTTTTGTGGGATGGGAACCCTCCCCGTTACAGCAGGGCCAATTGTATTGTGCATTGGAGAAAGGGGGATGGAATTGCCATTAGTTCTATGGTTGCTACCTCACTTTCTTGGGGGCGCAGACCTGTCTATGCTTCTGCCCTCCTGCGCCCTCTTCCACCTTTAGGTGGTAATGGAATGGGAGATCTGTGACAGTGTGTCCCCTGCAGTATTTTTATGCTCACCTTTACCCTAATATCTACAGACTCACCTCAACATAACAGCATCTTGTACTATATGGAAGTCCCTATCTAAACTTGTTAAAGTTCCCTTAACCCCTCTAGTTCTTTCATCCATCTAGGGTAATCCATCCCTCTGTATTAATAAAAAAAACATTCATTAGTGTGGGTGGCAAACTAGTGGCATTAACTTAATAAGAGACCTCCTTGCTCCATGCTTGTCACACCTGGACTCCTCCTGGGGCCTATAGGCCTGCTACAGACTGCCCCAGATTAAGTCCTTGTGCTTTCTTCAACTACATAGCTTGGTCCACCCCTTCTTGGGCCTGTCCCCTGGGCAGTCCAACTCATGTCCAACTGCTCCTGTGTCAAGCTGGCTTGCCTGTCCTAAGAGCAGGGCTGGTAAAAGTTATATAAGCATTAGGGCTAAGATGCTAGATCAAATAAAATCAGCCTGTGAACACTGGGAGAATAATATTTCCTTCCCTGCCTCAGACTGGGGGCATTGCTGGAAGGTAGCTCTGGCAGCCTGCTTGAACAGCAGAAGTTTGTTGATACAAAACAAAGTATTACACTTCTGGTGTAGGACCCCAGGCCAATTACAGTCATTTAGTCTCCTATCTACGGTCCTGTGTTGATGATATCTCCAAGCTGGAGGAGACCTGACAAATGTGCTCTGGTCCTGCCCACCCTAGCCCCTTTTGGTCCAAAGTACACAAGAATTGCCAGATGGTCCTAGGGGTGGATATCCCTTTCTCTCCATATCTCTATCTTCATGGCCATCTGCTGACCACTTTGGCCCTTTTCTGGTCTGATCTCTTATGGCTAATGGCAGTAGGAGTTGAGGCAAAATGCCTTATTCTCTGAAAATGGAGATCCCTACCCTATCTGAGTGGCACAAGACAGTTAACCAGCTGACCTTTTTGGCCATATTGCTGTCAGTGGCCTGCAAGTCCTTGCACACATTCTACAATGTATGGTCCAGGGATATAAATTCTTAGTTGTGTATAGTGGACACCAACTTCCCAGTAAGAGGTGGGAAAGATCTGCTGTGACTCTCTTAAACATCTCTCCCCTCTCCATTCGTGTTTTATCTTTAAACTGGTATGATATTTATGATACCCTTATGCAACAATTACTTTTGTAGTGTCATGGGTTCTGTATAATGTGGGAAAAAATAAAGAAGGCATGGGTTAAAAGGGTGCGGCAACAAGAGTGCCTGTCAAGAAGGGGAGAGGCAAAAAGGGTGACATCACCCAATGTTGCCAGAAAGCTGACCCTGTAAAGTATGGCACCACACACAAGTTGGTGCTGTAATGTTGTGGGAATCCCCCCCCCCGAGTTATTATAACAAATTACATGGCAGGGCACATCGGGGAGCAAAAGGCAGAGAGACACCCTCATGGCACAACACCCACAAGTCCCGTGTGCCCACTTGAGGTGCACCCACATTATGGTGCCCTTGTTCCTGTGCCCCTGTTCCTGCACCCTCTTAACTGTATACCCGTGTCATGATGTTAACCTTTTGTTCTGCTAGTATGTAACTGTCAATGTTTCATGTATTGTATGATATTTGGTGCTTGTCTATGTTTTCATTGGAAATACATCAATAAAAAGATTAATTGCAAAAAAATGTGCAAAAGCAGCCAACAAGCTGATAACAGCCCAACAGAAAACCTGACGGTGTTTCACATCCTTGTGGTGCCTAATCAAGGCAAAGAATGTAGAGATTTTTAGAGTTAATTAAATTAACAGAGCTACTTAGTTACACTGTACCATTGGGATACAATAATACAAATGGAGTAATTTTGCTCTGTTGGTGTAATCAGTAATGTCACTGATGAAAAATTTAGGCTGAATTCAGGGCAGCAATTCTCAAAACAGAGCAGGTTATTTATACCTGACCAAAATGTATTTAGTTGCTCAGGTTTTGTTTGCCAGGTAAGTTTATTTATTTATTTCATTTTTTTAATTGACCTGATAAACACACTAGACAAATAAATGCCTATTTTCAGATACAACTGCAAAGTGGGCTACAGAATCAAGTTCCTATTTTCAAGCATGACCTGGGAGATTACAGACTAAATGACAACAAGATATCACAGCATACAATGAGTGCAAAGAGAAAGGAACAGTCAATACATGCAGCATAGCAATGATAAAACAGCAACAGGAGTGGCATAAAATATACATAATATATGAAATTTCCCAAGGTTCATATGAATACATTGATAAAAAGGTATCGCTGTCACAACAGTTATCTACAAGACAGTGCCAACAAAACCTAAGCATAAGAGCTGTATACTGCCTTAAGTAGATATTCATGATACTTGCTATAGAACAAAGAAATGTAGGGGCATAGACAAAGTTCAGAAGGGATTGAGTTCCATAACCTTGGTGCAGCATAAGTGAATGAAGTTTCACCTATTTTTGTACCAAGTTTTAGGATAGACAAGAGGGCATGTTCACTAGAACACAAGGGTTATGTATGTTGAGCTGGAGTGAGATCAGGGAGGAGGACTGGCAGTTGTGCAGAGTACTGAAAATTATGCCACCAAACTTGTAGTCGCATAGGGATGATGGGGGAAGCCAACTAAGCCTGGCATATGTGGAGCAATAATGGGTTAAGTCAGTGGGATGCTAGTGCAGAGTGGTAAATATTGTTATAAGTCATACCCTACCTATGAAGTGTAGATTTGGAAGCAGTCAAGAACACAAGGGCACCGTACAGACATTTTGGGAACAGCATTCCTTGATCAATGGCCAGGTGTGCTTGGGGAGTAAGGTTATGACTATCTTTATAGGAGACACCCAGCAAGAAATTAACATCTTTACAGCTACCCATCACATGAGGTGAGATTTCAAGTGAGGGGTCAAGGGTGATACCAAGGTAGTTGAAGGAGGTGACAGTGAGGATTGGAGTTCCATCGTGATAAGCAAGGCCACTGATTTATGATAATTAAGGTAATGAAATTCCTTTTTCAAGGCTTTAAATTCTGGGAACTACACCAGTGATTGAAGTCTAATTTCTGGATTTTACGGGGACTCTACTCCCATTCTTTTAGTATGTGTATAAATTATCAGAATGAAAGAAGGCTTAATATACAGAGCATTAAATGAAGCAAATTGAAAATAGGAAGCAATTATAAGAAACACACAAGTTCTTTAGATTTACTGATCTGGTATAAAAATGAAAATTCCATGAAATTCTTTGTTTTTACCAGTGTGCAGTCAGTCCAAATTCTGGAATTTTACTGAGTTTTCTGGTAAAACCTGAAAACCAGCGGCTTTGGTGATAAGCAATTTCAAGCGGGGACAGACACAACCTTAATTTAGGGGTTATCCCAAAAAGCATAGATTGTGTTTTGGTCATGTTCAAAAGCAGTTTGTAACAGTCAGTCAATTATATACAGACTATATAGGTCCTTGGACAGATTCTGATTGATACTTTCAGTATCATTAGAGCTAGTGTAGAGCACCAGGTTATCTGCTAATAGGACGGAAGGACACTGGGACAGACACTGATTTATTGAGTTTATATGCGGGACAAACAGAAGAGAATCTAAACTAGACCCTTGAGGAACCTTACCAAGATTGGGAAAGGTTCTGAGAGGAGGGATCTAAATTTGACCTTCTGAGATCAATTAGAAAGATAGTTACTAAACCATGGAAGTGCAATGAATTAGGTTCCCAGCCTAGAAAGTTTGGAGCAGAGCAGTGTCGTCTACCAGGTCAATGTTCTTTGTTACTGTGCCCGTAAGACAATCCCTATCCATGGAAGAGACATTAACAATTGTGAGAGTGAGGAGGACAGTGACAGTGTTTTGTTCTGTCCTGAACCCATACTGTGCAGCAGACAGATGACCATAGGAGGCGAGATAATGGTGAGCTGTGTGGCAACAACTTTTTCAAATAATCTTTTCAGGACAGCACAGATGGTAATGGGCCTGTAGTTGCTTATGTTTATGACTACCTTTCTTAAAAACAAGGACTACATGAGAGGATTTCCATAGCTTAGGCATGACACCTGTAAATAAGGATTAATTAAACAACCTGGTTACAGCATATGCAAGTTCATGAGCAGCAATCCTGAAAACCTTAGACTCAATACTATCCAAGCCAGCAGATTTAGAATCAGGGATTTGATTCCGGAGTCTGTAAACCTCAGCAGTTTGAGCCCATTTAAAATAAAAATGGGGATGCACAGAGGGGGTGACCCTAAGCCAGGCATCACCACTAGATAGGGACTGAGGCAAGACTAGGAAAGCCCTGGTATATGAGAATGGATCTGAGAAGTAACAGTTAAAAGCATATGCTATGTCTAATGCAATTGACATCATTTAAATCTATGTCGGGCGGGGGTGATGAGCACCTTTAAGATCCAGTGTTTGCTTAATGCACTTCTAAAAGAACCTATGGTTTTGGTCTGTGGAGTCAAATATTTGCATACAGTGAAGGCTCTTATTGTGCTTGATTGCTCTTTTATTTTTATTTCTGATAGCCCTGTATTCAACCTAAGCAGTTGCAGATGAGAAGGCCTTAAACTCAAGCCATTTTTTATCTCTTGCTATGATCATGGTTAGGAGATTACAAATCCAGCCACTTAGAGACAGAACCTTGTACTCTCATCCTGGTTGGGGGGGGGGGGCAAAATAATCCTGCAGGTCAGTAAACACAGGTAAAAAGGGCTGCTGCTGAATTAACATCAGAGGCCTCAAATAAGTAGAGCCAATCACTGTGAGACACCTCTAGCCTGAATTGTGCAGGATCAGTGTTAGAAGTCTCTATAAACTGAATAATTCTAGGGGGAAGTGTTTTGTAACTTAGCCCACTACATACAAACTACAGATGAGTGGTCACTTATGGCATCAGAAAGCACACCAAAGCATCTGGTTCTATCTACCTTGGGAGTGAGGATCCAATCACTCAGAGATTGGCTATTCGCATTGTTTGAGCATCTGTTAGGTTCCGTCACGATTTGTGACAGATGAAGCTTACTAAGGGCCAGTTCCACATTTTTGCTGCTATTTTGAGCCAATTATTGTTGAAGTCACCAAACAGGATGAATTCATTATTTTTAACCTGGGAGGGAGCCTACATACTTAACCAGAGAAGGGAGTAAATTCATACTTCCATCTGGTCTAATATCCACACAGAAGAGATGCAAATGTTTCACATTGCACAGTGTAAACACACAATGACAGCATTCAAGTGTGTGTGTGTGTGGGGGGGGGCAAAATTGATGGTTTGGGATTGTAAGATTAAAACACCAATATTTGTTAGTCAGCAAAAAAAATTATAAACTTTTTTTTTGCAAAAATGTATTTCAGGCATCCTTAGATGCATTCTTTCAGTATTTTTTATTTTTTCAGATATTTTTAAAACTGCTTTTATGGTTAATTTTGTAATCAATGACTCACATAATTAAAGATGGCCATCACTTGCAATTTTTGAAAACTTTCTTCTATTGATGTTACCTGTTGAATATAGGAG
Source organism: Neoceratodus forsteri (assembly GCA_016271365.2). NCBI lineage: Eukaryota > Metazoa > Chordata > Ceratodontiformes > Ceratodontidae > Neoceratodus > Neoceratodus forsteri. Next base: position 787,655,740 of record CM028133.1, read on the forward strand.
ATTCATACTGTGGCTGTATTAGGAGTGTGTTACCACATGTTTCTAGAGGTGAGCAGCACAGCACAATACTTAGTTATTTCATGGTGCATGGCACAGGAGTGAGAATGTCTAAAAACTTTAAAATCCCTTAGCTTCATTTGGGGATGAAACAAATAAAAAGAAAAATGGGCGTATTCATGCTTTTGCAAGGAAAACATTATTGCTGAAAAAAAAAAACCTACATGGTGACTAACAAATACTGCTGCTTTAAAATGAGATCAATAGTAAGTCAGTGTGCCACCCCCTTTCTTTGAAACTGTAAAATTGTTACAACTCATCAGATCAAGTAAGCAATAGCTGGAATAATTTTATACTGCTATATTCTACTGCCCTAGGATTTTGTATTGTTAATGTATAATCCTTTAAAAAAAAACTTCTTTAATGCACCAGTTAGAGTTCAGATTAAACTGACAAAAGTATGCAAATGTGGTGTGATGGTTCCCAACACTAACACCCCACCCCCAGCCTGCAAGCAGAAAAGGAAAAAACATTATGGTTTTACCTCTGCTGAATCTTCAAAAATCAGGCCTAGGTTGTTCTTTGGGGTTGTCAACTCTAATTCTCACCCCATTCCATTAATAAAGAAACTGACATGTGCAGACTATATGAGAATGGGGTGATCATTAGGGCTGACAGCTTCAAGGAACACCCCAGGCCTGATTTGTGAAGACTCAGGAGAGGTGAAACTGTAGTCATTTTTTCCTTTTGTATCTGCAGGGTGCTGGTGGGTGTTAGGGTTGGGAACCCTAATACCACATTTCCCTACTTTTGTTGGTTTAATCTGAACCCTACCTGGTGCATTAATGAAGTTTTTGCAAATAATTTCCTCATTTTTTGAGATAGTATAATCATATCCTCATTCATGCAGGTCCCTTTGGGACCTGGGTGAACATATCCATTTGCCTATGGAAGCCCTGTACTCCCACATCTTCCAAAAAGCAGTTTATTTGCTTGGTTGTATGGCTTGTGAAACTTCCAGTGTTATCCTATGGGGAATTAGATTTTTTAATTTTTACTTTTTTTACATGGCCCCTACATTTTTTTTGGGGGGGGGAAGTATGATGTATTATTCATGTAGTACTCATTAAACCCTTTGTTGTGATATATAGATTGTCTCTTAAGTGCAAATATTGAAAAAGTTATGGCTTGTTGAAGTTGAAATGTGGAAAAAAACTAAGTCCAAACTCATTTTTCATATGAAGTGATCCTTTTTCGTATGAATGAGACAACCTCATGAAAAAGGATTCTTCATATGAAAAAAGAATCTGAAAAAAATGAAGTCCAAACTCTTTTTTTTTGTGTGTGTGTGAAGGGATCCTTTTCTGTGAGGTTGTGTTGTTCTACAAAAAAGGACCCCTTTATAAGAAAAAATAATTATGACTTTATTTTCAGATTCTTTTTTCATATGAAGGGATCCTTTTTTGTGAGGTTGTGTCATTTATATAAAAAAGGATGCATTCATACAAAAAATAAAGAATCTAAAAAAAATAATAAGTCCAAATTCTTTTTTGTATTAAGGGATTCGTTTTGTATGGCCCAATTCCTTTTTCATATGACCATGTAAAAAAAAGAATCAGAGTCACGAAAAAATATTTAAAATGTATAAAAAACACATATCTGGGTCATTTTTCCAAAGGCTAACTCCAGAATCCACTAAAAAGGTCCCGATTAGCAAGATACATGTGTTAGTATCTCTGCAGGATCTCATTTTTATGGGTTTTTAAATTTTTGGTTTTGAAACAGAAAACCAGAAACAAGATGGCAGCCATATGAAAAAATAATTTTTTCTCATGAAAACAGATTACCCCCATATGAAAAAGGATATTTTTTTCATATGCACATAATTCTTTTTTCGTTTCAAGAAGTTATCCAAAAAAAGTACTGTGCGTGCTCAGAACGGAAATGTCAAATTCTTAAAACTTTGGAATGGATTAATATTTTTTCATCAAACCAGTGAAAAGCACCACTGTGGCCAAAGCCCTTTCTACCCTGAAAATGTCAGAGCAAGATTGCAAACTGTCTGGCCAGTAGGCAACAACAAAAAACAGCAACAAAAAAAAACACGGAACAAAACTTGGTACGTCAAGAGATCTTGCCCCAGACCGCACATTGAAAATTGTGTGCAAATCCTTTGAAAGATTTTGAAGCTACAGTATTAAAGTGCAAAGTTTGGGGTATAACATAGAAATGCCTACAACCCTAACTATAGTGTCACTACTGCACCACTATAATACCCAGTTTTGATTGTTTAGCTGTATTTAAACTTCCCTGTACTTCAATCAACCCTGGTGTAAAACTGGATGAAGGAAGCAATCCACTGAACATGAGTGGGCACATAAACTATAAAATAAAACAAAATTACTGTCATAACTAAATGCAAAACAAAAGACATTTGAAAGAGGCTGCAGTGATTATGAACTCAGTGAAGTATTTGACCGGAGAAAAAAATGTGGTCAAAACACACCAAGCTCTAAACAAAAAGAGCCACGTCAATCTAATTTGAGTATTTCTGGTGCAAACAGCACAAACACAGGCCCTAATACTTTAAAGAGGAGACTTATTTTCCTCCTTTCCCTCTCCTACCAACAGAGAAGACCGCCATTTTAGAGGAGCACCAGGATTGCCAGGTTTCAGGATGATACAAGAGAACCTCTAGGGGCCACAGGGGGAGAACAAGAAAACAGGACGCCTCAAAAGAGGGGCAGACAGCAACCACAGTACTGTGCCATCAACACCAACAGGGAAGGAGGGAGGAGTAGATGTTGATATTAAATGGCATCAATCTCTCCAAATACAACCTCACTACTGGTGAAATTGTCATACTGTAAAAAGGACTCCTGTTTGTAACAACTACACAGGTAAACACATTTTAATTTATTTTATGTATATGTATAGGTTTAATGGAATACTCAGTCTTGAGGCTTATTATGGGTACAGTTGAGCAATGGGAGGGTCCACACAGCAATCAGTTTTAAGTGGTTGAGCAACTATCAAATACCGGCCTGCTTTACCACAATGGAGTTTCAAAACTATTGTCTTTTTGTTCCCCACTTAATCAGTTTCTTTTTTCCCAAAAGGTGTGTGAGAGGAACCAAACCAACATTTATGAATTGCACAAGGGAAGAATATGCATCATTGCAATCACTCAAAGAAAATGAATACATTCCCATTAAACCAGTGAATAAGGGGATTCATGGTGGTTACACAGATAGATATGGTGCAGCAGACCCAGTTTAATAGTAGAATATTTTATACACCATTGCCATCAGATGTTACAATGGATGTCAACTAACAAATTGATAATATGTTGTTAAAGGCCTGTCAATATGTTGTAATCTCTAGTAATGTGTGTGAGTAACTAACTATAAAATTCTCAATCAAAACAACAATATACATGAAAACAGCTCTGAGCCACCAGGTAGGCCCATTGTGACCAGTATTAGCTCTGTCACTGAGCCACTATCTAAATTTGTGGATGCACACATCAAACCAGGGGGAAGTGCATATACACGGTACAGTGCTTGAGGGATACAACTAACATATTGATTGTTCAGGGGGATCTGTATGTTGAAGACCACTGACACCTGGTCACAATGCATGTGGAGTCCTTATATAGTGAGTAATGGAAGAGAGAGCTTAGAAATAAGGTGATGGAACAGAAGTTCAGAGAAAGGGGGTACTTTCAGGTCATTAGAAAAGCTTTAAAGCAGATAATAAAGACAGAGGTGAGCTACTAGTTGCAAAAAGTAGCAGGAATATGGACCAAGAGAATGGGCTCTGAATTTTGTGATTACTTACAATATCCAGTCTAGTGCTGTAGCTAATATCATAAGGCAAAACTGGCACATTTTGAGTGCAGGGCCAGCCCTTGAGGAGATTATTAAAACACCACCACAAATGGTATACAGAAGGGCTCAAAACATGAGTGATTTGGTATTGCACAGCTACCAGAAAAGTCAAAAACACAGAACACAGAAGCATGGAATTTGTCAACAGAAGAGGACTGCTTAGCCCACCCAGTTTACCCAAGTGTCCCTTGTCTGTTCTATCTCCACAGACCCTATCTGGTCTCCGGTGAAATCTCCCTACTTCTGATCTAATATTATATCCCTATGAATATCCTGTGCATGCTTGAAGTCCTCCACAGTTCTAGCCTCCACCACTTCAGAATCTACCACCTCTTCAGTGAAGATACATTTCCTCACACCCCTACTGAACTTCCCCCCCTCCAGCTTCATCATATGGCCCCTTGTCCAGGAGCTCATCCTCATTTGGAAAAGGCTCCTCTTCTGCACCTGGTTCACCCTGGTGAGGTATTTGTAGGTCTCAGAAGAGGGGAATGTGTGTTTTGGGCATGGTGATGCCTCACTCCAGTTCAATAATACAAAGTGTCACAGAAGAGACAGCACTCACCTCCCAAAAAGAGTGCCTTAGCTGCATATCATTATTCAGATTCAAGAACTTTCTTAGTGTCAAATTTTATTGAAGCCTCTTTTCCAAAGTGAAGAAAGTCATCAGACAGTACAGCCAGTGCAGGTGCTGACTACAGGCTGGTACAACTGCACCACTGACCTAACATTTCAAACTGGCTCCAGTTCTTCATCGGAGGTGAGTGTAGGTCTCGACCATGCCACCTCTCTCTCTTTCCTCTCCTCCAGAGTGTACATGTTGAGATCCCTTAGTCTCTTCTCATAGAGCTTACCTTGCAACCCCTGCACCATTTTGGTTGGCCTCCTCTGGATCACCGCCACCCTGTCTAAGTCCTTTCTGAGTTGCGGTCTCCAGAGGTGGACATAGAGCTTCAGTTGGGGTTGTACATGAGATCTATACAGCAGCAGCACCACCTCCCTCCTGCTTCTGGTGATTACCCTCCATATGCACTCCAGCATTTCTCTAACCTAATCTAGCAAAGATTGTAAACTGGCTATAAAAGCATTGCAAAACAACTTTAATAATCTTCAACTTGCACTTACTAAGCTATGCTTATTACTTAATAGGTAAAACTCTGTGGGTTTTATTCACTGGTAGGACAAAGAAGGAGCACCATAACTTAACTATAACTGCTTTGGATGGGACACAACTATGCAGGACCACTTCCTACAAATATCTAGGCATTTTACTGGATGAATTTATGTCATTTGATAAACATATTCAAATGTTATCTGTTAAGCTTAAAAAGCTGTTATCCTTTTTTATAGAAACAGGGCCTGTTTACGTTTCACAGTCCATAAGCAGTTAGTTAGCTCCTTTTTATGTCACAATTGGACTATGGTGACTGTATCTATACGAAGACCTCAGATACTGTGTTGAGACTACTGGATCCTTTGTACCATAGCACCTTGAGGCTTGTCTCTGGTCTGCCATGGATGACCCACCACTGTCAGCTATATGCTGCGGTGGGGTGGCAGTCCTTGGCAGCTTGCGGACAACTTCATTGGTGCATTTATGTAAATTTGCATCACAACAACTTCCTTTTTATTTAACAACTCTGTTGCAGCTTGAACAACCAAATAGATATGCACTAAGGTCCAGTGGTCTCCCACAGTTCTCAATACCTAAGTCCAGGACCAAACATGGTAACAACTCACTGGCAGTTTCAGTACCTTGTACATGGATTTCTATCCAAAAGAAATTAAAGATGATGGCTTTAATATAAATTTCACATTTTAAGAACTATCTTATTGAAAGTACATAGTACAAGCGCAACTGTTTTTTTAAATGAATGTCTGTTAAACTATTTGTCTGTCTGTGTGTTATCTTAATTTGTATAAAATATTTGTTTTTGTTTAACATTTTGGATGCAATTATAAAACAGTCTTTACTCTCAATTTGCTTTCCAATAAAAATCGAATTGAATAACCCTGTCCATGACCTTTTCACACTATGCTACCACCTTTAGGTCCTCTGATATAATAACCACAAGGTCCCTTTCCTGTCTAGTGACTGCCAATACATCCCCCCCTATACTCAGCAACAGGGTTCCTATGCCCTAGGTGCATAATTTTGCACTTTTTGGCATTGAACTGCAACTACCATGTCTTTGACCACTCTTCAATTTCACTAGAGCCCTGCCCATTTTCTCTACCCCTCCTCAGTGTCCACCTGATTGCAGAATTTGCTGTCATCTGCTAAAAGACATATCATCTCCTCCAGTTCCTCTGCAATGTCCCCTATGAAAATATTGAAGAGGATTGATCTCTGTACCAAACCCTGTGGTACCGTGCCGGTCATGCTCCTATCCTTAGGGTGCATGCTGTTAGCCACCATCCTCTGTCTCCTATCCTATAATAAGTTTCAAACCTAATTTATAAATTTGGACCCACTCCTAAGCTGTCAACCTACTAATCAGCCTTCTGTGCGATATGTTTTGCTGAACTTATTGCATAGACTACTGCTGTTTTAACATTATTTGCCTGATCATACTGCTGCTTGAACAAACTACTGCTGCTTTAATTTTTCCACCTGACTATACTGCTGTTCTGCACCCCTATCCCATTGTCTTGTGACCACCTGATCGCATAGTTAGGGGGCTCGGTGGCGAGCCAGTGCAAACGCGGTACAAGTGCATGGAGGAGGGTCTACAGGGCTTTAAAAAAGCTGTGCTGCACCACAGACTTTAGAAATATCTTGCCTGCAGCCTGTTATCATCATCAGAGGAAGGCGTGCAGTGAGCAACATCTTTAAATAGCAGACGCAAAGTAAAGTGCACTGTGTTCAACTCTGTGGGCAAGTAAACTGCTGCTGAGAACAATCTGCTTGCTTGAAACATATAGACTGCTGCTGCTTTAACATTTGACTGCTGCTGTGAATGATCTGTTTTACTGAACTTATTGCATAGGCTGCTGCTGCTTTAACATTATTTGCCCGATCATACTGCTGCTTGTACAAACTACTGCTGCTTAAATTTTCCTGCCCAACTACATTGCTGTTCTGCACCCCTGTCCCATTGTCTTGGGACCACCTGACCACAATTAGAGGGCTTGGTGGTGTGCCAGTGCAAACATGGTACAGGTGTGTGGAGGAGGGGCTACAGGGCTTTAAAAAAGCTGCGCTGCACCCCAGACTTTAGAAATATCCTGGCTGCAACCTGTTACTATCATCAGTGAAAGGCATGCAATGAGTAACATCTTTAAATAGGAGACACAAAGTAAAGTGTACTGTGTTCAACTCTGTGGGCAAGTAAACTGCTGCTGTGAATGATCTGCCTGTTTGAAACTTATAGACTGCTGCTGCTTTAAAATGTAACTCCTGCTGTGAATAATCTGTATCTGTTTTGCTGAATTTATTGAATAGGGTGCTGCTGTTTTAACATTATTTGCCTGATCATACTGCTGCTTGAACAAACTACTGCTGCTTTAATTTTCCCGCCTGACTATATTGCTGTTCTACACCCCATCCCATTGTCTTGTAACCACCTGACTGCATAGTTAGGGGGCTCAGCGGTGAGCCAGTGCAAATGCTGTACAGATGAGTGGAGGAGGGGCTACAGGGCTCTAAAAAGCTGCACTGCACCACAGTGCGAGCATGGTGCACGAGCGTGAGTGAAGCAAGTGCCACTCGGTATAAATATTTTCAACATCTGGGAAGCTGATCTGGGCTGGTGACAGAGTTATGACTTAAGGTTTAACATTCAACAGCTAGTAGGTACCCATATAATGCTGTATAGATATTACCTGTCAGCTAGGATAATTCAAATTTTGTGATTATTGTTGGCAAAAGGAATTTGAGCAATATATGTAGAGCAGGAATTAACCTAATATATTGAAAATGACTACTCATGAAGTTAGGTTTGTGCTAAAATAAGTAGCTTGTGGTGTTTGTATAGGGTTTGCTCAAAAGGATACAGAATACATTTTAAAGGTGTGCAATATAATTCATCTATCATTAGTTGATAGGAATTTTTAAACTGCAGTAGTATACTAATTGTAGTTAGTAATTATTAGGAAAATAAATTAGGAAGTAACTCAACATGTGCATCCAATGGATTTGTTTTTTTAATTTTGGTTAATTCATGTAGAAATAGTGTAATGCTACAATAGGTAAAGTTAATAATACATTCCACACACCTGAACTTGATCTAATTCCTGAGGTAAATATAAGGACATTCAGTTGCTATTATGACAAACAAGGCCTGACTAACCACATAATTAAATCAGGTATGATGATTGGGGGATATTACACTGATCTAGTTAAATCATTACAAGTACTTGGGAAACAATATCTGGGGGCTTCCAGTGGAAACATAACAAAAATTAAAATTATGAACTTACTGAATTTAATAGGAAAATGGGCTAATAAAAATGGGATTATCAAAACCTACTAAAATATTATGTCATAGTATTTATTTTACTATGTGGGGATATACACCCAAACCCTGGACCATTGGAAATAGAAGCAATTAATTCGGAAGTATTGAAACAAGAAAACTTGGGCATGGTGCATTTCAACTCAAGAAGTATTTGGAAAAAATTTGATCAAATACAGGACTGGATGATTGAATATCACCCCGAAATAATTGTGATAACTGAAATCTGGTTAAACAAAAAAATGTCCAGTTCTTCAATAGAACTGAATAATTATAAAGTATTTAGAAAAGACAGAAATAAAAGGGGTTGGGGAATATTGATTTATGTTAATTCTCAATTTATTTCACAAGAAAAACAAAATGATTTGCAAGAGAAAGGATTAGAAGCAGTAATGGTTGAGATCAAAATGCCTTTCAATAAACCATTGCTTCTGGTAGGGATTTATAAACCCCCCCAAAACCAAGGAAAGTGTCTTTAAAGATTTGCTAAGTTTTTTATATGGGTACAGAAGTACACATGAAATAACCGTATTAGGAAACTTTAATACCACTTGGTATAAAATTGAGACAACTCACAGACTAATGGAACTGCAAGTAAATTTGGGTTGACACAATTAATTAATGATCTGACCAAAATTAATAATAAAGACTATAGTAAATCAACACTACTAGATCTCATTTTTACTAACTATCCAGCACAATACCTTCAAAGTGGTGTATTACCTGACACCTTTTCAGATCACCAACTCACATCTGCAATACGGAATAAAGCCTGCAAGAACACTAAGAAGTCATCTATGCTGTATTGGAGAAATTTTAAAAACTTTGATTATACAGCCTTTATGATAGATGTGGAAAAAATTGAATGGGATAAGTTAGAGCTAATTCCCTTTGCTACTGATACATGGAATTTTTTCCTATAGGAATTTATTAAGGTACTGTATGTGACTAGTGGTGGGTGAAGTGGGCTCAATCCACTCTGCAAAGTGATTCACGGAGCAAAGGCAGATAGGCAGAGTGCTCCGTAATGTGAAGCGGAGTACTTCGCATTATGATGAGGAACGCAAAGTCCATTGGAAACAATGACTTCGCATTACTCCGCCTCCCCAGACCACTACTCCACCACATCTAAGGTGAAGTGCATTGAGGACAATGCACTTCGCCTCACTTCGCCTTGTTTTTGAGCTCCGGAGGCAAATTCTGCAGTGATTCATGGGATTTCAGGTCACATGGGCTCTATATTGATCTGCACAGCCTCAGTTTGGGGTAGTATGTGTAGGAAAAATTAGGAGACAGTGTGCTCTGATAGCTGTCTGTGATTGAAATCTTGTAAAAGCTGTTAAAAAAGCATTTTTGAGTATTTTAGGGGGCTCCAACTTTAGTTCATCGATTGTAGGAAACCCTCCTGTGCTCATATCATCGAGCGTTTTTGTTTTTGTGTGGATTTTGAATGTTAATTTACAGCATTGAGTGTGTGTAATGAAAGACAGTGAAAGTGTGCTTTGGGGGAGGGGCGTATCTGTGGTGTAGGTAGATTTAAGTTGGAGAAATAGTGATTTCTTAGTTTTTTGGTTATATTTTTGTTACATAACTGACTGTGTTAATGTACACACAGTAATATTGTCAGTAATAGTTGACATTTTCTTGCTATTTGTTGTGTGGATCTGGTGCAGCAGTTCATAATTTCAGGTTGTTTACATTACAATACATAATGTGGCATAGTACTGAACTTTTGCATTTGCTATGCATTACTTGTTCAGCATTGTAGACAAACTGTTCTGTGCGTGTGTGTGTGTGTGAGTGTGTGTGCGGTGTTGCGTGACATCAGATAATACACTTTTTATTGTGTCACAGACTATTGTAATTGCAGGCGCAGCAGTGTGAACCTGCTATCCACTGCAGCTGCCTGATTTTGTACTGCGATTGTGGTATCTGTTCTTTGTTTTGCTGCTTGTACTGCCGTAAAAATCTGCACTGCAGTCAGGGATCCCCACCACGTGCAAAAGGAATTTTTACCAGATTGGATTGTTTTTGTGACCTCATCAGCACCACTGGTTACTGAAGTTGTTTTCATTGCGTGACAGACCAGTCTCTTATCTGTTGCTGAAGCTACAGTTGTTTTTTTGGCTTCACATCCAGCGTCCCCCCAGAGAGTGAACGTATCAAAATCTGAATTTGGTTATAATATTGTAGTTGATCCTCCAAAATGCCTGAAAAGAGATGTGCAAGCAAAGCTGTTTCTCGCCATGGCAATGTTGGCAGTAAGATAGTCTGTGGGCGTGGTAGTAGTACGCAGACGCAGAAGTGCATTGCTGATGTGAGGAAAGGTATTTCTCCTGCAAAGTTTTTTATAGCCCAATCAGTAGCTTCACTAATAGTTGGAGGAGATGATGTTTTCCCAGTCAGTGGTGTTGGTGTTACTGGTGTTAGTGGTGGTGGTAGTATTAGTATTGTTGCATCAAGTTCTAATTCCGAACAGTGTACTGTATCCAAAAATATTGAGTGTGAAGCAGAGCAAGTGAGTGGCAGAGTAGATGATGTCATACTTCCCAGTAACATCCCAGTAACTGAACCTGAGGATTCTGATAATCATGTCAACGATAGCATACAATGTGATATTCTGTCCACCGTGGCAGTTAATGTCACGCATTTTCCATGCAGTAATTCACAGTGTGGTGAAAAAATATCAGGTGATGGTGGTGTAGATGCTGATGATGAATGTGATGATGACGATGATGTTGCTGTCCACATGCTAGCATTCAAGCAGAAGATATGGATGTGTGTGACATTGATGAATATGATGATGATGATATAATTGACCCCAGCTGGGAACTGGAGAAAAAGAAATTCAAAGTGGCTGTGTCTGAGTCTGTTTGCAGGAATCCCCCCCCTGTAAAAACTTGTGATCTACTGGTTTTAGTTGATGATGATGACCCAGTAATAAAAATGATAGGTAGTCATGGTGGTCAGTTGCAGTCCAGTTGTGCAGTGCCTGAAACATCACGTGCCCCCCCACTTCAGTGCTTAAAATAATGGACTTAAATAAGCCACATCATGGACATGTTAAAAGCAGAGCATCACAATCCCTTGTTTGGGATTTTTTTGTTCAAGATGCAAATGATGAGTCAGTTGCAATCTGCCAGGTTTGCCATTTGCGTGTGAGTCGAGGTAAAAAGGGGAGCCATCTGGGCACAGGAGGACAGCATATGCATCTTAAGAATAGGCACTTGGCACTGTGGACCCAGCACAAGCTGACAGCTAATACCACAGTGGGGCGTTCACCCGCATCACCAGCAGCCATAACGAGCATGTTATCCCCTTCCATGACTGTTAAGTCCAGCAGTAAATTAAATGTGTGCAATAGTGAGGTAATTAGAGCAGAGGATTACTACAGGCATGATGAGGTGGAGGACCATAAGGACTTTAAAATGTTGTCCAGTGCTGGTGAGAGTAGCAGTTTTTGTGGTGGAGGAGGTGGTGGTGGTGGTGAATGCAGTACTAGTGTAAGTGGTACATCAACCCTGGTTGGCAAATCTGGCAAAATAACAGCATTTCTAGGCTTGTCATCATCATCTGTGCAACCGTCTTCATCAAATGTCCACACTCCACCCCCTGCCAATGCCACTCATCACAGAGCACAACCATTTGTGATCACACCCCATGTAAAATGTTTAAGTCAGCCCACATTACAGAGTGTTTTTGTGCATAAGCTGAAGTACCCCCTGAATCTTACAGTGTCACATGAACTTAATGCTGCTGTAGTGGAAATGCTGGCAATTGATCTTTTGGCCTTCTCCTTTGTGGAGAATTCTGGGTTCCGGGGGTCTGCTGTACGTGCCTGTCCAAAATGGAAAGTCCCATCCAGGACATACTTTTTTCTACCCGTGCTGTCCCCGAGTTGTTCCACACTGTGTCTGATTCAGTAAGACATGCCCTTTAACATTCCTCCTCTCCATTCATCCATTTAAGTATGGATATGTGGACAAGTGGCAAAACAGCGGGGAGTTCATATTTGTGTATAACTGCACGCTGGGTGCAGGTGCCAGGGGTTGTTTGTGATGTTGGTAGTGTGAATAATCAGTGCAGTAAGGTGGATTGTCGCAGTAGCAATCTTGCAGGAATTTGACAGCATGCAACGATTGCTATGCGCAATGTGACCTGCTCATGCACTGGTGAGAACATGTTGGATGTGGTACTGATTGAAACTGACAAATGGCTAAACCCTCTGTTCCTGAGAGCTGAGTTCATAGCAAGTGACAATGGGTCAAATGTGGTGAAACGAATGGTGTATTTTTTCGTGTTCCATGAATGGCCCACTGTTTAAATCTTGTGGTTCAGGAGTTTCTGCAGTAATGTTCCTTGATGTAAAGGAAATGCTGATCATTGCACAACGTATCTGCTCTCACGTTTCAAGATCTGGAAAGGCCCATGACCAACTGCGGCAGTTGCAGATACAAAACAGCCTGCCCCAGCACCGCTTGAAGCTGGAAGTTTTCACCCAATGGAACTCCACTTTATACATGGCAGAGAGGTTGTATGAACAATACAAAGCCATCTCAGAATATCTTGTGATGCACACTAGCCGTGACAGTTCCGGGGCCTCCATGTCTATGACGACTGAACAGTGGCACCTCACGGACTCTGTAATAACAATTTTGTTGTCTTTTGAACATGCCACACAGGAAGTGAGTGGCGAGTCTGCCTCCATTAGCCAATCAATTCCACTGCTGCGGGTGCTGAGGCAGACATTGGTGAATGTGCAGCATGGCCATGATGTTGCTGGAGACGATGGTAGCAGTATGCTGCTGCAACACATGCTGACAGTATTAGACCACAATCGTCATGTTGTGAGCATTCAGCATAGTGACAACTTTGCCATAGCAACAATGTGTACCTGGAGGACCATCAAGCGTATCCTGCAAGGGGGAAGGGGATTGCAGTTCCAGGTGGTCTGTCATCCAAAGTAGCTGGTGTCAACCCACTTTGGGAGACTTTGTCCCAAGTGGGTATTTGTGAAATAAATGATTTGGGAGAACAGGATGATGCATCAACCACTGGACTTAGTGCGGCACAGAGAATGGTTGAGTCATATTCGTCTGAAAACAGGCATCTGACAATAACTGAAGACCCTTTTTTGTACTGGAGTGGAAAGGTCAGTGAATGGCCAGAGCTGACTGCAGTGGCACTGAAGTACCTCACATGCCCACCCTCCAGTGTAAGTATTGAGAGGGTATTCAGCTCAGCAGGTGCAATAGTCAGGGATCGTTGGACAAACCTGTCTCCTGCAAATGTTAGTTTGCTAACATTCATTAAAATGAATGAGAGGCACATACCAGCACAGACTGCGACCTCGGTATTCATAATCATGGTGGTTTTGGTGATGTGGAAATGGACCATCCTAGTGGCACTGGCAGCAGCTGCCTGAAACGGCACACCACTGACATAGATGATGACACAATGGAGAAAGAATTTCCCAGTGGTCAGACTTCAGACATCAATGACTGTGAGGGCAGCTTTCTTTATGAGGATGCTGATGTGGTTAATGTTGGCAGGTTTTAACTGAAGTTTTTAAAAGGCAGTGTGCCCCCCCCCAGACCACCACCACCACTGGGACTGCTGTTAGCCACTGCCACCACTGAGCCTGAGTCTGTCTGCCCCCCGGACCACCACCACCGGAACTGCTGTTAGCCACTGCCACCACTAAGCCTGAGTCTGTTCACCCCCTGGACCACCACCACTGGCACTGCTGTTAGCCACTGCCACCACTGAACCTGAGTCTGTCTGCCCCCTGGACCACCACCACCACCACCACTGGGACTGCTGTTAGCCACTGCCACCACTGAGCCTGAGTCTGTCTGCCCCCCGGACCACCACATCCATCAGCCAGAGACACAAAGCTTCTTAATATTTAAACCATAAAGTGAGTATGTGTACTCATGTTTGTTATGCTGCTTCACTTCCTTTAGTTGTATGTTTTGTTTTCTGTAGCTTTTCAGAGCCGCAATGGTAAAACACATATGGTACACTTATTTTGTTTCTTTTACAGGTTAACAAAAAAAGTCTCCATTGCTAAAACTCGGTGGGAATGGTACTGCAGCTGTACTGTACATAGAGGAACCAATGGAATATCCATGTGAAATCCATTCTGGTAAGTATGAAGATTTTATTTCATCCATTTCATTGTTTTGGAAAGACTGCAGCAAATGTTGCACACAGGTTGTGTTAGTTGACAAGATGTGGGTTTCAATGTAACTTGACTTGAGATTCGGAACCAGGGAGTGAAATAACAATTAAGTTGTAAGAAGTCATTCATTGCTTTTTTTAGGAAACTTCCAGAGTCTTTGTTGTTCTGTCAAACTGGCCTTAACCAAAAAAGTTCTTCAACATTGGGCACCCCCCTCCCCCGGGCTTAGGCACACATGCAACATGCAGAAGTCGTTTCATTAGATGACCATGACCATCATTAACAACAACCGGACTCCAGAAGGATGCAGATGAAATCTGTGAAGAAGTAACAAAATAAGAAACCATTACAGACAAACCAGCAAATATGATTCCCCTCAACCCCCCCCAAATAAAAATACTTACCTTCATGTGCTTGAGAGTTATCCATTTCCAATTTCAGCACAAAATATTCTCATTGAGCACACTGGAATGTGCACACCAACAGTTTCTGTGACCTGTGATGCAGAACAATACCATGAGTACATGTCCATGTCAACCCCCCTCCTCACCTAATACATATATATATATATATATATCTACTCACCAAGGCTACTATTAGTGTACAGCCAAAGGGCACCCTTCAATCCATTTGAGATGATCACATTACATTTGCTCGAATCGCCTCGAAGAACACATTGGACCAGCAACAGAACACTCACGGTCATCATTTTATACTGTGGGACTTTGTATGTGTTGAAACACTCCCACTTCACTGTGTTACCACGTGTCAATTTTCTGCACACAAGGAGGATGCATTTTGGGCCTGCAGAAAAAAATCTGGGACTTTGTGCCACCACTGCACGCATGACTGAGTGCGCCATTAATTCTGGGGGACTTTGTATATGCTGAAACACTCCCATTTCACTGTGTTACCACGTGTCAATTTTCTGCACACAAGGAGGATGCATTTTGGGCCTGCAGAAAAAATCTGGGACTCTGTACCACCACTGCGCACATGACTGAGTGCGCCATTAATTCTGGGGGACTTTGTATGTGCTGAAACACTTCCATTTCACTGTGTTACCATGTGTCAATTTTCTGCACACAAGGAGGATGCATTCTGGGCCTGCAGAAAAATCTGGGACTCTGTGCCACCACTGCGCACATGACTGAGTGCGCTATTAATTCTGGAGGACTTTCTATGTGCTGAAACACTCCCATTTCACTGTGTTACCACTTGTCAATTTTCTGCACACAAGGAGGATGCATTTTTGGGCCTGCAGAGAAAATCTGGGACTCCTTGCCACTTTTGTGAGTTGTGTGATTGTTGTGAGCTCATGCCATACTGACATTACAATTAAAGCAGCATTGCAAGAATGTCGTGACAATTTTGAACTGTACTTTTTTATGCTACTTTACATTGCCACAGCCACTAGTTACCTCTGAGTCGTGACTTGAATGATACGCTTCTTTTCACAGTTCATGTCTGCTTTACTTAGTTGACTACTTTTTTTCATGTATGAAAAGAAAATGAGCACTCCTTCCAATATTGTTCTGACCAGGTCTGTATTTATTTGCAGCTGCTTTTCAATAACTACTGTTCCATGGTGTCATGAAACACTGCCTGCTGCATAATTGTTAATTAACAACAGAAGTGATATATAACAACTAACTGATGTGATGGAGAAAAGTAGAGGAAAACAATGACAAAGACCTGGTCAGCACCAATTTAAAAGGAATGCTCCTTTCATTATTTCACACATAAAAAAGGTAGTACAGCAGACTCAACTACTACAAATTCTTGTATCATTCCAGTCAGTCAGGATGTAAGTAAAGGAAGTTGTAACATAGCATTAAAAAATATAGCACAGAGTTCTCAACAGATTGCTGCTCTGCTGCTGTTTTACAGAGATTCACCACATTACATAGTTATGGTGATGCACATAACATAATATGTGGGGGCCTTACTCCCACTGGAATATTTCTTGCTCCACAGAGTGCAATATATTTCTGTGAAAACTGCCCGTAATTTCATTACAGTGAGTCATGTCACAGAGGAATTACCGTTCAGAAAAGCCGCCCACATTCTGAGCCCCTTTCTCAGCAACGTTAGGATGTGATGCCATGGGGAGCGCAGGTGCATGCTCCACTATAGTGAATGTCCAGCATCTATCCCAATGTTTCCTTATGTTATACGGTTCACTTTGTGGTGCAATATGGGAACGTTTCCACTAACAAGGCTCTTCTTACTGGAAACATGCCCACACATTTCACCACAAACTGACCATTATAACATAAAGAAACATTCAGAAAGCTGCCGGACAATCAGATATTCACTGTAATGGAGCATGCACATGCGCTCTCCCTTGCATCACATCCTAACATTGCTCAGAAGGGAGGCAGAATGTGGGCGGCTTTTCAGAATCGGAGTTCCTCTGTCATGTAACACTCTGTAATGTAATTATGGGCTGTTTTCACAGAAATGTATTGCACTATGTGATGCAAGAAAGATTCCCCTGGAAGGGAAAATATGTATTATTAAACAACAACAAAGAAAAAACACACAAAAACAGTTCAACACAGTAGTGGGGGGGCCACAAAACAATCACGTAAGTTATTGTGGCCATGGAATACCATGGTGGTCCAGCAGCAGGTGCAGCATTCATACTGTTTTCTGCTGCTGCTCTTCTATTGTGTGGACCTGCTGCTGCAAAGCACCAACCCTCTGACTGTTCTCTTCCAGAGCCGCCCACACCACGAAGATGTCATGCTGTATTTCAGGGACTGTGGCAGGGTCCACTGCAGCTGGGAATCCATGTAGCAGGGGTGGTGGTGGAGATGGTGGTGCTGGTGTCTGTGGTGGTGGTGGTGGAGCAGCTGCTGTACTGGCCCTTCTTCTGCTGCGGCGGTGACTGCGAGGCACAACTCCAACCCCAGCAGCATCCTTGGCCACTGCCATGGAAGGGCCAGCAGGTGGATGCCTGGTCCCTTCTGCAGCAACCTGCCACTCTGCCTTGTGGTGGTTCAGCATGTGGGTGGACTGGCCACTGGTCCCCAAGTGTGTCCCACGGGGGCCATGGTGCACCAGCACACCACACACGGCACACCACAACTGTGCTGTCTCCCCCCAAAGAGTTAAAAAACTACCACACCTGCAGGGGGGAGCAGTCACAGTCCTTGCATGAGTCACATGGTTTGCACCACATTGATTTTCTAGGGGCACCTCCTCTGGCTGTGGAGGTGGTGGAGGAGCTGCTGCTGGAGCCCCTACACTGCTACTGGTGGTGGTGGTAGTGGCAGAGAAGGTGGATGCACAGTAGCTACCAGTGGCACTGGTGCTGCTGCTGCTGTTGTGTCAACATGGGGCCAGGGGGAAGCAACACCCAGGAGTCAGGAGTGGTCTAGCATGACACGACCGCCCCCATGTGTCCGTACTCCCCTCCGACCATGTCCACGGTCCAGTGACTCACCTTCTCCAGGGTCCACGTCCATCCCACACACACACACACACACACACACACACACACACACACACACTCACACACAGGCACTCACAGACACACACAAAACAAAACAACACTTACAAAAAAAAATTAACTACCAAAAAAACAATCACAAACACAATACAAAAACTAAATAAAGATAGCTTTTAAAAAAGCTGCTGTTTTACAAAGGCAATAAGCACTTTGTCACTGACTCCTACACTGCTCTCTCACAAGCCTTCTCCCTCTATGAATGCAAAGGAGAAAGTGAAACTCTGCTCTGACTCACTTCCTTCCTGCCTGGCTAAAGCACGTGACTTACAGTACTGTAAGCCATGTGATGTGTGGGGGGCTGCCTATTTACTTCTCACTTCACCTTACTTTGCGTTAAGACATAATGGCAATGCAAAGTAATAATGATAATGCAAAGTGAGCACTTTGCAGTGCCCACTTCACGTTGTGCTCCGCCAGTGTGAAGTGAGCACTTCATGTTCACTTCGCCAGCGCATTAAAAATTCGCTGCATCTCTATATGTGACCTGCATGCACCTATAAAGAAGAGGAAAGTTAAAAATGCAGGGATAAAGTGGTATAATGCAGAATTACATAAATTAGGGAAAGAGAAAGACAAAAGATGGCATAGGGCTAAAAATACAGAGACCAAGGAGGATTGGCAACTTTATAGACAAGCTAGGAATAGATATACACAGGTAGTAAGGAAAACAAGATTACTTTAAAGGTAAATTGTAAGATAAAAAAAATAGTAATCCTAGATCCTTTTGGAAAACCATGTCAGGCTTAATGGGAAGGAATAAAACTGCCCAGAATAGTACTTTTTTGATAAATGGACAACGTGTTCCATTGAGCAATGAGGTGGCTAGTGCGTTCAATGATTATTTCATTGTCAGGAAACCCAGGGATGGATTCTAATAAACTAACAATTAAGGATCATGGGGAAGAAATTCATGAGCAAAACTTACAAACAAAACATTTTGAATTTCATAATATGTCTGTGTCAGATGTGAGAAATGAATTGTTGAAACTGGATACAACTAAAGCAACAGGTCTAGAGAAGATACCAACAAATTTATTACAGTTTGCTGCCTCTTGTATCGCTTACCCTTTATCACATATTTTTAACTTTTCCCTACAAACTGGAGAGCATCTAACAGATTGGAAGATTGCTAAAGTTAAACCCATATTTAAAGCAGGTTTAAAAGAAGATTTAGGAAATTATAGACCTATTGCATTGTTGCCTATTGTTTCCAACATTTTTGAAAAATTAATTTCAAATCAACTTAAAAAATACTTGGAGGAGAACAATAGGCTAAATAGTTTCCAATCAGGGTCCCATTCAAAACACAGTACCCAGACTGCATAATTGAGTGATTTGCAACTGGGCCTGAACAGGAAGATGATGGTCGGGGCAGTGTTTATAGACCTGTCAAAGGCCTTTGATACTCTGATCCATGGTATCCTCCTGTCCAGGCTCAGGGAATTGGGTCTTATGGGAATGGCTCTAAAATGGTTTTCATCCTACTTACAGGACAGGAAACAGCTTGTTGATCTGGGCCTCTACAGGTCTTTACCAACTGCCATAAAGTCTGGCGTCCGTCAGGGCTTCATTTTGGGGCCCCTACTTTTTAATGTCTATGTCAATGACTTGTGCTTCACTGACTGGGACATTAACTTTCATTTATACATCGACGATACAGTGATTTATGTTGAGGGGCCCACTGTTGAATATATTCGGGACAGGTTACAGTTAGCATTTACACAAACTGAGACATTTTTTAAGGATCATTTATTGAGATTGAATACCAAAAAACACAAATTATATTATTTAATAGAAAGTTAAATAGGGAAGGTAAACTCACCAGGTGTGTTCAAACTAAGAATGGAGTGGATATTGAGCAGGTCACACAGCACAGATATCTAGATATGTGGTTGGATTGTTCTTTGAGATGGGAGGACCATATGGATATGGTTATCAAAAACACTAATAAAAAACTTGGGGCATTATATCATATAAGGAGATACATGACATCAGAAACAAGATTAAGAATAGTTAACACAATGATTATCCCTGTCTTAGATCATGGGTATATTCTGTATGCTGGAACAGTGAAATCATGTTTGGATAGAATAGACATAGTTTTCAATAGATTGGCTCGATTTGTTCTGGACATACCGTACAGCACCCACCAATGTGATTTAATTTGCATGTTGAACTGGGCCAGATCACAGTCTAGGAGAGATCTGCATATGTCTCAGTTTATGTTAAAGATATATAAGAAACAGGTACCAAAGTACATTCTAGACCTATTTCAGATTAAACCTATTAAATCATGCCTACGATCAGCACAAGGTATTATCAGGCCGTGGCAGGTAATCGTGAAGTAGGGAGGTTATCAGTTTTACACAGGAGGGGTAACTGTATGGAACTTATTGCTGGTAGAACTAAGGGGTATTAATTTTAAGATAACAAAGGAAAACCTAAAAAAAGGTTCACATCACAGGGTCAGAAATCTTTACCATGCTGCTTAGCTTAGCAGGGTGTGGGTTGTGCTGGGATAACCTCACGCCTGAGTGGTTGGGCACGGGGCCGCAGGCCGAGTGCGTCCAATGTCCCAGAAGTGAAGTTATCCCAGCACAACCCACACCCTGGAGTGCATTATTGCTTAATTATACAATGGCTCGTTGTTATACAAAATAAAAAAATAAAAATAAAAAATGTTTTTAGTAGATTTTTAGTGTGGCAGTATATCTCTGTTTCTTAAGTGTATGGCATCCAACTCATCATCCAAATGATCATCATCCAAAAGATTATCATCCAAGGCATCCAAAGCAATATAGTGAAGTTGTGCTTTGATAACCTCACTGTGCCAGGGACACACTAACCAGTCAGAGACCAGAACATTTTCTTGCCATTGTATAATGTTTGTTAGATGTGTGTTTTTGTGCTGGATTAGTATGAACATCTCATATGTCTGTTTTTTTTTATCATTTTATATTATATTTCAAATGTATAACATATTATGATGTATGTATGGAAACTGTATGAATGTTTTTGGGACATAATTGTAAATGAGCATCGCTCAATTGAGTTACTCCCTTTCATTGTCTATGAATAAAAGTATACTACTACTACTACTGCTACTATTACTACTACAGTGCTGAAGGCCTTGCTGAAATCTAGATAGGCTACTTGCACTGCCCTCACCTGGTCTAGTTCACTGGTCACCCAGTCAGAGAAATCTATCAGAACTGTTTGGCACAACCTTCCCCCAATGAATCCATGCTACCTGTAGTCCTGCAACCAACTGGATTCTTGATGCCCAACCAGCCACTCCTTCAGTAGAGTTTCCATTAGTTTCCCCACCATTGACGTTAGGCTGAGTGGTCTGTAATTGCTGCCATCCTTCCCACTGCTGTTCTAATGAAGAAGGACCACGTCAGGTCTTCTACAGCCCTTTGGAACTACTCCTGCTTCCAGTAAGCTGTTGAACAAGGCTGTTAGCAGAGCAGCTAGCACTTTCCTGTGCTCTTTCAATACCCTGGGGTGTATCCCATTCAGTCCCATAGCCTTATCCAGCTTTAGGGCTGTGAGCCCTTCCAGAACTCTTTCCTCTGTAAACATAGAAACATAGAATTTGTCGGCAGATAAAGATTACTTGTCCCACCATGTCCGACCATTTTGTCCCTGCCTGTACTGTCACTGCAGACCCTACCTGATCTCCAGGTATTTCCCACCCACAGATAATTTTATTTATTTTGTATTTTTTTGACCAGAAAAGGCACACTAAGCTGTGATAGTTTGCTTCCAGGTGTATCCTGAAGGGTGGGTTGCAGGGACCTGTTTTGTTGACAGGGGGGAGTGTTGGCCATAGGACTGGGGAAACTCTGCTACTTTTCTCAGATAAGTACCATAGGATCTTTTACTTCCATGTAGACAGTTACCAGAGATGGGCAGAAGGGACCTCAGTTTAACGTCTCATCCGAAGGACAGTACCTCACCAGTGCAGCACCTCCCCCTCGTACTGCACTACAGTGTCAGTTATTTGTATAATCCCAAAGGCCTGGTGGGGAGCTAGAACCCATGACAATCTTAACTTCTAGCCCAAGAGGCAAGAGTGCTACCTACTGAGCCATGACACTGACACTAAAAACAAGGGGCCCAATTCCAGAAGGGTATACGCTGGTGTAAGATGAGATATGCCAAACCCCATGGCGTATCTCGCTACTTACGCCAGGAAATACACCAGCCCCTATTCCAAGATGCGAGTTGCACCTTGGCATCTGCGGGCTATGACAAATGCAGGTTATGCCAACACTTATGCAGCAGCCTGCAACGCCTGGCCCAACTGTGGGTTACGACAGCAACCTAGCCCAATTCCAGTAGGGCAGCTGTCGTAACCTGCAAGTGCAATTACAAAAGCCACAGTGGCGTGGCTCAGTTAGAACAGCTCTGAGCTGCTGTAAGTGGCAACCGATGGTGCCATCCATTGGCTGCCCACCTCTTGGCACTGCAGCAATGGTGCAGATGTGTTCCTCCTATCCCCTAATGTATATCCCTGCCCCCACCCCCCAAATAGCAGGGACCCCCAGGGTTCCATTCCCTGGCACACCCCCGGACACCTGTGTCTCCTGTTCTGCCCCCCTCCATGCCCCCGGTGTGGCTGGTGGTATTCTGGGGCAGGGGTTGCTTCAGGGGGCCATCTGGTGTTCATTGTGAGTTGCGACTTGTGGCAGATATACACCATGCATGGGCTATCACCACACGCGTGGAATATATCACAAGTCACAATTGCCGGGACCCTGCCACTTCTGGAATGCAGCGTAGGGTCCCTGGCGTAGAGGTGACTGGCATAACTCACAACTTTATGCAAGTTACACTGGCCATCTTGGAATCGGGCCCAAGGTCTCAGTGAGATTCAAAGCCATAACCCCTGGTTTACAAGCTCATTGCTCTAACCTGTGAGCTAGGAAGCCTGTTTTGGACTTGTGCCCAATCCCCCTCCCCCCATTCTTGCTTCTTCCTGGTGGCCCATCCCCTCCTTCTTACCCTGTGAAGACCAAGCAGAAGTATCTGTTTAAAATGTCAATTTTTTTCTTGGTCCCCTTCTGCACAGTCTCCCCCTTCTGCTCTTTTAATCTTCATTATCTCGACACCTGTTTTTCTCCTCTCGCTTACATAAAACCCATCTGTTGGTTCCCACCCCCATTGCTGCCAGGATGCAACTGCAAATTTTTGCCCTGTAATTAAAAAGACAAATGATCTGAACATCCCTCTACAAAACAATTGTTCAATATTGACAGATTTATAAACTTCAATATCTCTGCAGTGGTCTATATAGCACTATCTAGTTGTGGAGCATTCTGCATTGGAAAAATGAACAGTAAATTTAATGTGCCCATTGAGGACAGCACCTCAGTGTTTTTGAGAAAAAAACAACAAAGAGAATGCCCTGGCAGCACATACAGCAGTTTTGGGAAGTTAGCACAAGTCTGAGTTTGTGGAACTAGAAAAAGACTGTTTGGAGCCAAGATGGAGTGATTTGGAAAAATTATTATTGAAACAGGAAAGCTTTGAGATCCACAGACTGGAGGGCTCACACTTATCCAGTTTGAATAATATAGAAATATAGAATTTGACAGCAGATAAGGACTGTCTGGCCCACCTAGTCTGCCCATTTTCCCTACCTACTGTTACACTGCCGATCCTACTTGATCTCCTGCTTTACCCTCCCCTTCCTTACCACTAAGGTTCACTTATGCCTATCCCATGCATTCTTGAACCTCATAATGATTTTTGCCTCTACCACCTCTGCTGGGAGGCTGTTCCAGGCATCCAACACTTTTTCCATGAAGAAGTACTTCCTCACATCTCCCCTGAGTCCTCCCCCACCCCAGCTTGATAGCATGTCCCTTTGTTCTTGAGTATCTTTTTTTCTGAAAAATGCTTCCCTCTTGAACCTTATTTATATCCGTGAGGTATATGAAATTCTCTATCATACCCCCTCTCCCTCCTTTCCTCCAGGATGTACATATTGAGGTCCTTTAGTCTCTCCTCATAGGGTTTTTGTTGCAGACCCTGCACCATTTTAGAATGAATGGCAGAATTGATTTGGCCTCTTTATAAGATACTGTAGTATACGTAATATCAGGGTGGTCCCAGGTTAATCATATTCAAATTGATAAATGATGAATAGTTCCATTTGAGTGTTACAGTTTAGAGTACAACATGTTATTATATATAAAGTTAGTAACTGCTTTCCCTGTTCTTCATCCCTATAAGCTTCACACATATTCCCTGTAAGGAATTTCATATGGATGTCCAAAAGTGTTCTCATAATTCCTTCTACAGTTCCTATTTGATAACAGTGTGGTAGTGGTGTGCAACTATAGTGAGGCTTGGCACAGTATGTTAAAGAGAAACATAAATACTGGTTCTGAGGATCTGATAGACTGCATTATTTATAAGCTAATGTATATCACGTTATCAGTATCTGTGGTTTTTAGTCCCAGAGAATTTAGTTTAGGGTTTTTTCCCAGAGGGTTTGTTACTTAATATATTTGTATCTCTACCTTTATAAGCTGAGTCAGACAAGAGTATTGTGATCTGTTAAATGTTGATAATGTTCTCAGTTTCCAGGATGTCCAGATTCAAATATTTGGATTTAAGTGTACCCTCCTCCAGTTTGTTGACCGATTATCGCAACGTATCTCTATGTACATGTTTTTCAATGTCATGAGTTTCAGAACACTTTATATCATTCTTCATTAATTGCCTCAGCATGTTAACAATATCTTGCTTGAAGTATCCGCACTCAAAATATGACGTTTGAATTAAAGAGTTTTATTATATGGATTTCAAATTTAATACTATACTAAAGCATACAAAAAAAATCCTGTTAACACCATCCCTAACAAACCTGTAATAATATACTTGCTCACTGATAATACTATCATTCAGAAGTGATAATAATACCATTCAGCACCTGAATGATAGTATTATCACCATGACCACACAGCACAAGCGCCAGAAAGGTGCCACCTGTGCAGCACAAGATGGACCGTAGTGAAACTGCCACCTACAGTGAAACCCAAACAAGCGTTCCACATTTAAAAAACAGCTGACAGTTTTTGTTTTCTCAAAAGAAAATGTCTCTCTCAAAAGAAATAAATACTTCCAAGGACAGGCTTCGCTTTGTGCAACAACAAGAAAATATAAATACACAAAAAAAAGGACATTTGATCTACGTCTCCTCAGCAACTACCGGACTAAAATTGATGAGTCCTGAGACATTGAAAGCATACTGCCACAAAAACTAGACCCAATACTAACTGACTTTGTCTTTCAATTAAAGAAACATGATTGCTCTGAATATGAGCCAACAACAATACAGGAGTGCTAGCAACCATAGATAAATACTTAATTAAAAACGATGGGACATCTATCTTCCAAGGACCTGCAGGCACATTCAAGCAAACAGTAGACATCCTGATAGCAAAACAAAAGTATCTAAAGAAAATGGGTCTTGGAAACTGAAAGCAAAGCCTCTGTCAGAAAGTGATATAAATCTCCTGCACTTTACAGGCACACTAGGCTACCATTCCCCAACTGCCTTACTGTACCTCACATGATGTTCTTCAATATACACTCACATTTTGTGCTCCGTATCAACGAGCAATACCAGCTCAAATGGGGAGACATCATTCCAGGCACTGACTCAGAAAGGAAACAATTTCTAGAATACCATGAGAGGCAGATGAAGACAAGGACTGGAGTAAATGTCAAGGATGTTAGGCCAGTTGCTCCTAGAATGTATGAAAGCTCACAAAACCCTGACAGAGACCCAATAACAGCCTACAGAAAGTACACCAGCCACAGGCCACCAGAAATGTTACAAGCAGATGCCCCTTTTTGTCTAGCACCAAACACCAGGCTAAAACCAACCAGTTACTGGTATCGGTGCATGCCAATTGAAGAAAATAAAATAAGATCTATAATGAAGCTCCTTCAACAGTCAGCTGGAATACCAGCTGACAAAACAATAACAAACCACTCAATGTGGAAAACCGTGATCCAAATGCTCATAGACTCAAACATACCACCAACAGATGTTGCACAGCTTTCTAGACACAAAAACATCGAGAGCATTAATGCATACAGTACCTTATTGGAGCAGAAACAAAAATGCATCTGCTCCATACCGTCTTGCAATCCTCAGCAGCCATCAACCTTCCAAGAACAGCCTGCACAGATTGAACCTATCCCTCTTAGTCCTGGAATCCCACCACAAATGCACTGGATACCATCAACAACTTCCAGTATGCAGGAGCAGGAAATGACATCAAGAACCAAACTGACCAGTCACAGCTCCCAAATCTCGGCAACATCAGGAAATATTTTTGGAAGCCACTGCACGTTTTATGGAGATGTCTCCATAAACATCCGTCACTCTCCTCAACCAACCAAAAAGTGCCGTTACATCATTTACTCAGACTCTGACTCTGAGTAAACAATGGCACACAAACGAATTTAAAAACATGAATTTCTTTCTTCATTGCCGCAATCATTGGCACTCGTACCTTTGCCACCAGTCATTGGCACCAGTTGTTTGGACTGTTTAAACTGTTAAAACTATTCAAAAAACTGTTTAATCTCTTCACAATTTTGGACTACTAACCAGCCCTGACATGCAAAAATGCACCATTACAGGCAACAACGAAGCCATCAAAAGGTGAGACTCAAAACAATTCAGATCCATATATTAAAAAAAACAATGGACAGGTGAGTGTGCATTACCAGTGAGCAATATCATCCTGAGCTCCTGGACACGGGAACCTCTCAAGCTTTGCTCTCGAGGTTCCTACATGTTCAGAACCTCTCGATCATATTACTAAACCATAATGCACACTCACCTTTCGATTATTCTGTTTATGTTTTTAAAACTGTCTTTTGAATATGGTTATTGGATATTTATTAATTTTACAATTGTTACTTTGAGATTCACCTGTACTGTATATAAAAAGCACTGTCACCATGGACCAGGCACCTTGGCAAAGTGCTCCAATAGGCATGAAACATTGGGTGTCTTGTCCAGTCTGGTGAGCTACACAGCACTACCATTTGTACCTGCTAATAAACTTGGAAATATTTATCTCTGCCAGCCCTTTGTTCTTGAGTAGAGTAAGTGCCCAGTTTTCCTGACTGTATGAACAGACCCCAGGCCTGTGGACTGGGTGGGTAACATTAGAAGATAAAAAGCTTTATAATAGAAAGGTTTGGGTAAATACCATTAGATTCAAGCACCAAACATGCATTAGAAACTATGAAATAATTTCTGGAGATTTTATTAAGTTAGTGTTTGTATCACTCACTTTACTGGTAATCTGCCTTTAAGCCATTTCTCCCCTTCTACTTGAATCACCACTCTGTAGGCCAGAAATATACAATATACTGTTTCAGTATTTGCCTCTATAGCTGATAATAATTCCACACAGATAAACTAAAGGGGTCTGCACATACTAAGTTGTCAATTGCTTTTCCTTGTGCATCAATTGCTTCTTTGGCACATCAACCTAAATACACACAAGTCCTGGACTGAAAATTCTCTTCTTACCCGAGCTAAGTTTTGTGCTGTCAGTTAAACAGGCCAGCCCTGATAACATTATCTTACACAATAATATTCTTTTCTTCACAAAGTACTGTACAGTCTCACATTTCTAGGGATGTGTCCATGGTTACAAATTCCATTAAAGACATACCTGCTGGGCAGTGCCTTGTGCATTCTAAGTTTTTGAAGCAGTGAATCAGGAACGTTGGGCATAACATCACCATCACACTTTGCATCATCTTCAGCGCATGAATTACCATTAGGCAATGGACCTTAACAGAAATTACAACACTCCTTTGAATAACTGAACATGGAAAAATGGTTTAGAGTGAGAATATGATTATATAATAACAAACAATTGTGCTAGCACACAAGAAAACCATATCTCTGCTTGTGATAAGTTGTTAAGATTACAATGAATCATAGCTGTCTCTTGCATAAGTTCTAAATTATTTACATTTAACATTTTTCTAAATGTTGTGATATACCATGTGACATCAATATACATAAAATGCCTTGTTTCTTCACTTATTTTACATGACATTCTCTTAGGACAACATTTCTAAACTTTGGATGCCAGCTAATATCATGACAAGAACAAAACTCATTCTTGAGGTTAGGATGTGTTCAAAAATCTTTCCTGTCTTAGTCACTCAGTTTTGATGAATGAGTTCTTCTTAGTACTGACAATTTTGCACACATAGCTTCCTTCTAGAGTTTGTAAGATATCCAAGCTATTGGAAGTATTTTAAGATGTGCCTGGAATTTGTTATAAACAGTTCTGTAGCACAGAGGATCGTTAGGATTATTTTTGTGTTTTTCTTCTGAAGTTGCTTGTCTCTATTTGCATAGTTTGGTATTAAAGAGGACAGGACAGTTTTTCAAATTGGTAGCTGTTTATAATGCTCCCATTTACAGACATGATCTCCAGAAGCCTAAATGATCCATATTTAACTGTACCTGAATAAAAAGTGATGTGAAAAACTATATTTTGCATTGTTTTGTTTTTATGGGCAGCATTCTGTTGCAGTTCTTTTCACAGAACAAGTGATCTGGAATTTTAACTATGTCACAGTTTATGCACAGAACTTCAAGCATGGTTCTGATAGGACAATAGCTCATGCTCAACATTCTGTACACAAACTGTGACATAATAAAAACTCCAAATTACTGGTTCCATGAAAAGAACTGTGCAGAATGTTGTCCATAAAAAGGAAATGACTGAAAACACAGTTTTTTACATCAGTGTTTACTAAGGTACAGTTAAATATGACACATTTGGAGACCCGACTTTCATTTCTCTTACTAGGAACGTTACTAACTGCTGCCAACTAGCACAAATTTCCTGTCCCCTTTAAAGGATTTTTCCAAGAAGGTCTTCTGGTAATGCTTTTGCAAACTGAATCAAGTCATTCTTTCCATTTACTTTAAAGAGACACAATCAGATTTGCTGTGCTGTTTTCTGGCCATCTTTGACCTGTGTGCCTCTAGGCACAGACTTGGCAACTAAGTCTGTAGAATGCCCCAGCATATAAAATAAATTAGCAATAACCCACTAGAAGGTGTGGGGCTATAGGCATTTAATCCACAGCTGGGATGCATTGTGAGACATGAGGCCACAGGCTGAGTGTCCTCATGGCGCCCCAGGTGTGGATTAAATGCCTATAACCCCACACCCTGGAGTGGGTTATTGTGCTTAGAACATGGGTTAGGTTGAGGATAGGATACAACCCCCCAAAAGTAGCTGCTCCCCCTGTTTTAATGGGAGAAATGGAATTTATCCTTCTGTCTTGCAAAGTAGTCCCTGACAGCAAAGGCTTGCTGTTGCTTCCTATGCACATACAAGTGTCACAGTCACACTTCTGAGATTGGCAGTTGGCATTTGTGATGTATAACAATGTAGCATGTTGTCTTTGGATACTACAGAGCTACTGACCCATATACTATGACAGCTGTACAAGGGTCACAGTGACTGGCTATGGCACAGCTGCCGAGTGTGGATTAAACTTTCAGTTTAATCCACAGTTGCAGTGCCTCACCTAGTTACTGTAAGCTGTGAACAGAGCAGCTCTATAACTGGTGGAGAAGGGGGTAACAGTGACACAGTAATTGCTTCTGTGACTGACATCTGTCTGGGTTACTGTTGTACATTATCAATAGTGCTCACTGTCCGTGCTTCTGTCTGCAGTGCCTCTCTCTCTCTCTCTCTCTCTCTCTCTCTCTCTCTCTACCTCCCCATATGGTGAAGCAACAATGCTGTGACTGGCACTTCTGGGGAAAGGGGGCAGGGAATGAGGATGCTCTTTCTTTGTCACACCCTGCTAAGCTGACTGTGTTTCATGTGGGGTCGGGTTGGGGGGGTCATGAATCTGGGTGCAGGACTCTGACAGCACTGTGTCTCTCTCTCTCTCTCTGTCTGCGGCATACAGCTCTCTGTGTTTCCACTGCGCTGTGACCTTGCACACCACTGAGGAGAGAGAGAGAGACAGAGATGTGCCATAAATCTGGTGTCTGTGTCTGTTGCTTACACGGACATTGCTGTTCATTGGAAGGGATTGGAGAGATGTGACAGCACCAGCTCTCTCAGTTGCTGCACAGCTCCACAGGAGTGGGGGGGTGCACCCACTCCCTGTCTCTCTCACAGTGGTGTTACTTATGCTCTGCCTCTGTGGAGATGAAGAATGGGGATCACTGTCAGCTCCATTGGCTGCTGCAGGACCTGGCTTATGCATGACACAGCATGCAAATTGTGAACTGTTACTGTGTCTTGCCATTGATGCCTGCTGCTGCTGTACTCTTGGGGATGC
This sequence comes from Neoceratodus forsteri, assembly GCA_016271365.2. Taxonomy (NCBI): domain Eukaryota; kingdom Metazoa; phylum Chordata; order Ceratodontiformes; family Ceratodontidae; genus Neoceratodus; species Neoceratodus forsteri. The sequence goes on from CM028133.1 coordinate 787,686,160, forward strand.
AACTTCCGCACCTGATCAGCACAGTCCTCGACATCGCTGGCCTCTGTCTGTGTTAGTACCAATGGGGGATCACTGTCGGCTGCAAGTTCTGTGACGGGAGCTGTGTCTGAGATTTTTATTTGTTTTACATCTCGGACCACGGCTTCTCCATTAGGAAACCTCTGATCCAGCCATTCATTGAGACTCAGGGTGCCAAACAAAGAGAAATTCACCTGCTTTACACTGTGGTGGTTACAGTGTACTCTGCTCACTAAGATGAAAAACAACAGTGGCTACTGGCAAAAACAAGCAGAGCTGAATCTGTAGATCCCTCCACGGTGTGATCAAATCTTGTCCATTCTCAGCAACAAGATCAGGCACAGAAAGCATGGATTAAATAGCAAATTTAATCCATCGACAGCTGATAGCTCTCTACCAGTCATGTCCGCTACCTCAGCTAACCCATGTTATAATTAAGAATTATTAGCTTTTTTAGCCATTTTTCTAATCTTGTTTGGACCGAGCGATCTATGTGCAGGATCTCAGCTCCATTTTTCAAAGTTATTTATTATCACTGTCAATGTTCATTTTAGTAAGTGAATCAAAAAGGCTTGTTCAGCATTTACTACTCTACTGGATGCCATCCTTCTTTCAATATACAGATGGAAAAAATCAAAGCTTTATCCACAAATTGTTTGCTCAATGATGGCATGATTAGAGATGTAGGTTTGTGGTGGGGATATGATTCCAGGAGGCAGGAGAATAGCACGGATGGCTCAGTTTGAACAATATTAGAAACATGTCTAAAAAAATAATTATTCTTAATAGAAACATAGAATCTGTCGGCAGATAAGGACCATACGGCCCACCTGGTCTGCCCATTTCCCTACTCACTGCTGAAGCCCCAGATACTATTTGATCTGCAGCTCTCCTGCTCTTCACATCCCCAGGGTACCCTTATTTCTATCCCATGCACTCTTGAACCCCCGTATTGTTTTCCCCTCTAAAAAAGTCACTGTGGGAATCTAATCCAGTCCTACTTCCTGCAGCAGCACACACAAACACTAACCGAAACCTCTGTGCTACACTGCCAGCATATAATAGTTTTATATGCTGGGGCATTCTACAGGCTTATTTCAAAAATGGCCAGAACATTGCACAGCAAAACTGGCAGAGTTCCTTTAACCCCAACAGTTTCACAAATTTACAATAGGAATGTTGGAAATGTTTGATGAAAAGAGAGCACTGGATGGATTTTCAATGGGCCGAAGGTGGGCCAGGGACTAAGTTCTGTGTTGCAGCCTGAAAGTGCAGAAGAACAATTTGCAGCACTGGCTGACATTTTTGTATTCTCAGCCAGTCATGCACACAGGCAGAAGACACGCTGAGGAGGATGTTACACCTGGTACATAGCATTTTGATGCAATTGCTCTGCTGTAAATCACAGAGCCTGTCACAAGCCAGCTCCACATATGAAAATATCAAGAATGCAGCAAAACCTGTGGGTGTGCTCAGGTTTTGCTACCCATGTGCAATTTTCAACTTGTGAAAATCTGGCCCCCAGAGTTCAGCATGTTCAGCTCCTACCATACACACAGCTGCAGCATTTCATGTCCTGAGAAATATTGGTTATTATTGTAAAACTGGCAAGTGCCAATAGTAATGTTTATAGACTTTGCACTGCAGATAGGAAAAATGCCAGTGGTGGAAACCTCTGGCATCTTCAGACAAAGTGATCCACCTTTTCCTCCCAGGTACCTTACTTCTGATATGAGGTAAGCTGCTTGTCACTCTCCCTTCCCCAAATAACTCAATGCTATATCCAGCAATGATATTCTCTATGAGGAACTGATTCAGCTTGAGTTTAAAATAGTCAACACTCCCCACTTGCACTGCTTCGTTTGGGAGGCTTCCCACATGTATACTACTTTCCGGGTGAAATATACTTCCTCACATTACCCCTAATTGTGGAAATAAAAGAACCCATGGCACTTTTTGCAAGAGTAGGGTATTTTCCCCGGTGTCCTGGCCAACATTCCCCTTTCCATAAAACCAGTTCATGCAATTGTCCAAGGCGGTGTGTGGGTGCTGATGTGCGAAATTGCTGCCACTACATGTTCAGTCACTTCATTACAAGTCTAGCATTGCTTGTAAAGCAGTTTGGGATACAATGTGTATGAATAGTGCTATATAAATGCTGATTATTCTTTTTCTTCTAATTCTATCATAGGGAATGATAGTGCTGCTTTTCTGAAAAAGTTGAAAATGTTTCTCCTGGTTCACCTTATCCAATCTCTTTAAAATTGCTACTGTATAAAACTGTCACCTTATTCTTTTTGTACTGCAGCTACCAGAATATATTTCTTTATTTGGTTGTTGACTACTAAAAGAGGGCTGGGCAATACTGCCTATTTTCAGTCTTGTCCTGGGTGGGGTCACATCAAAAGTACTAAGTCACAAAACTCGAAGCAGCATATCCTCAATAAGTCTCACATAAAACTGAGATCTCTAAATGATTTCATTTAAAAGTTACAAGCAATTTTGTAATCTTAATTTCATTGCCTGTTCTGAAAAGCCTGCTTCTCAGAAGAGATACTGATGATGTAAGCTTTAGAACTCACAGCCTAATCCTTCCTGCCAGCAACCTTATAGGACTTATTTCTCCAAAGTTTAAGAAATTGTAGTTGCAGTAATTATTTGAAAAAAAAACTGACACTGGGCTGCTTTTCCAGAATGTTCAGTTGCATCGTATTGAATTTTAAAATGTGGTAGGAGAGGTGGTTTTGGAATACAAAGGTGGATATGGATTTAGAATGTCAAGGCTGTGAAACATACTGGTACTTCTCAACCTTTTGTCAGTAAAATAAGGGACAAGGACATTCACAATGAGGGACAATGAGAGACACTGACTCTCATAATGAGGGACACATCCTCAAACATGGAGATACAAGCTCACATCACTGCGGAAACTACTGCTTTTATTTGTACAAAGTTTATTTTTTATTTAGCATCTTAGAATATTATTAATCTCTGCTTTAAAGTCTGAATTTTCAGCATATTCTCTGTGTGTACAGCACTTTTTCCATGAAGGATGAATGAGAGACAGGGCAAAAATGAGGGATGTCCCTTGCAATGAGGGACACTTGAGAGGTATGCTGCAAAAAAGTTTCAGAATACTGTGGTGATGACATTTCAGCATGTGGCAGGGATCCAAATTTTGTAATACAACAGGTATTCATGTTCAGCATGCAGCATGGATGTACAATTTCAGAATGTGGCAGGGAGCAACCTTTCAAGTTTATTTAGGGTTCAGTCATTGAGCCAAAGCTAATTTACAGTGACGTCCCTACATACATGCATACCTACATACATGCATATACGTACCTACATACATACCAATGTTACATCATATAATATAGTAAAAAATATCACTTAAAAATAACAATTCCTAATATACAGTATGTACATCCATGTAAGTAAAACATCAATCTATTGGCAAACATGAGTGTTCAGAAATTTGGGGGGAGGAGATCAATATATAAATCAAGGGGGATTGTAATCATGTTACCCCTTCCCTCTATTAGGCACACATTTGGGGTAGTAACAGGAACCATGTTTTTATTTGTCTTATAGAAGGTTTTATTTTATTCCCTGTGTTTGAAATATCAGGGAAGGAATTCCACACTAGAGGCACCCAGTAGCTACAAAAGTACATGATCCTTGCAATGACAGTCTGTGGGGATACCAGTTCTAGGAGACATGCACTCTTAGGGATGCATGCTTTTCCCCAAATACCAACCTCTCAGTTAAATATTCTGGAGCTTTATGCTGTATACAGTTTAATGCAAATAACATTTTGTGCAAGGTACGTCTATTGGTGAGAGATGTCCATTCTAATTATGTATCCAAGTCACAACTATGAATATTATACGCACTGTTTAAAATGAAGCGTATCAGTCTGGTGAACAATAAGCCTCACTTGTGTAATTTGTTCATTGTACAGAACACATAAGCTGTATTGGCATAGTCAAAAATAGGAAAAAAATTGAAATCTGTGTTACTTGTCATCTTGTCTGTAAATCCATGCACCCTGTTCTGATACAGGGCTCCAGCACATTCACCATTTCTATTTGTGAGTTTTGTAACATGTAGGTTACCTGATTCCTGAGTGTCTGTTCAAAAGCCTAAATATCTGTACTCCTTTACTTGCTTAGACTTACAGTAGTAGCCACAGACATTGCCAGCTATTTCCCAAAATGTCTGTGATATTTCTAGAGAAACCTCCTGCTTTCTGCATTACCACAGTAGGGGCAGCAGAGAGAAACTCTAGAAATTTCACAAAATATCTAGAAATAGCTAGCAATGTCTATGGCTACTACTGTATTTTCCTCTTTGGAACGGATGACCTGTGTATTTTTATCTAACTTATTTAATCTTTGAACCATTCCAAGTAGCATTACTTTGATTTTCTTTTCATTTATTTTTAAAGAGATCTGACTGAAAAATGACTAGACCATTGAAAGCCACCTGCGACCATAATTGCACTGCCCCAGTGGAGGTATCTAAGGTGTAAACCACCATATTATATGCATACAGATGGTAGAATATGCCTCTGATGCTCTCCCCTAAATCCCTGAAGTATTATGTCAATAACAGAGGGCCAAATAATGACCCCTGTGTGACTCCATTTTAAAAAAAGCAGTTCTCCTCACTGTCTCTCATTCATTAAGATCTTTTAAGTTCTACCAGTAAGGTAATTGTTAAACCAGCACAAAACCCTATCCTCCAAACCAACCTCCTTCAACTTCCCCAATAATACTTTTTGGTCCACCATATCAGAGGCCTTGGAGCGATCTACAAAAACTGTGCCACTAACTTTTTGAAGCTCTGAGGCCCTGTTGACATCATCCAAGACCTTCAACATGAAAGATACTATACTTTGGTTTCTATGAAAACCAGACTGAAATTAGTCCTGTTTGCTGCCCTCTTCCAAAAAGGACTATAACTGTCTTGCCACTATTTTCTTCAACAATGTAGCCACCACTGGAAGTAAAGAGATTGACCAGTAGTTTGCCATCAGGCCAGTGCTGCCTTCCCTTAAAATAAGAAAAACCCTGTCCCACTTTTAACCTGAAGATAAATTCCCTGATGCTAAGGACCAATTAAATGAATAGGCTAATAGTCTTGAAGTATGTAATGCTGCATATTTTAAAAATCTAAGTGTAAAGTTGTGGCTCACAGTTTTTATTGCTTTTTACGTTCACTTGCGTGCATGCGCAAGGAACGTTTTGGGAGAGTAGCACACTTTGGAGGTGCGTCTCTCCCATCCAATGCACTGCTCCCTTGAGCAGGCGTGGCGGTCCTGCACCAATGGGTGCAGGAGCTCTATATGACAGCGGTGTTCCTCTGCTTCAAAGGAAAGCACCGCTGCCATACTGAGCACCGCGTCATGGTGTCCCCCTCTCGTGTCACGCGCTCCCCCCGCAGCGTAACGCTGCCCCCCCAAAGCTTTAGTGCCACGCTGACCCCACCCCAGCATGGCAAACATTGTTTGCCGACAGGGTGCCCAATCCCCGTTGGCTCCACGGCCCCAAGCCATCCTGCTGCCACGCTGGAGCCCACCCCAGCGTGGCAAGCGTTCCTTTGTTTTGCCGACGGGGGTGCCCAATCCCCATTGGCTCCTCGCCCCCCCAGACATCTTCTGCCACACTGGAGCCCACCCCAGCATGGCAAATGTCCCATGTCGTCATTTTTGTTTTAAAACCTGTAAAATAAAAGCAGTCCCACGGCCCGTATCCACCCCACAACCCGCACCCACCCACTGTCACCCAGCCTCCCACCCCCCTCACCCCATACTTACCTCTGGACTCTGGCGCGGCGATCTTGGTGGACTGGGAACACGTCTGCACTCTTCAAAGCCGACCGCGAACTGAGGAAATGCCGGTAAGCTATATAATGGGCTACATAGGGGGGTTTCAACTTTATTGCATATCTCAGTCATTTTTTGGAATTTTTGCACCAAATTTTCAACATGGGGTTTTTGGGACCCCTTTTTATGAATGATATCACTGTCATGGCGTTATTCGGGCCCGAAGGGTGATTTTGCAGGCACTGCACAGTCACTGTGTGAAATCACCCCTTGGGCTTGAATAACACCATGACAGTGACATCATTCATGAGAAGAGGTCCCAAAAACCCCATGTTGAAAATCTGGTGCAAAAATTCCAAAAAATGACTGTTTTACGAGTGTGCGTTGCGCAGTTCCTACGCAGGCTCGTAAGTTCGCGAATTTTTAATATTTTCACTCCAGATTTTCAACTTTGCCATTTAATCACACCTTCTTATGAGTTGTACAGCTGTCATTTTTCACATCTCACCCAAAATGTGTTTCCGCCCATGTAATGCACAATGGCGCAGTTGGTGTGCGAAATCAATGTATGGGACACATTAAGAAAATCATAGTGACACTGTTCATGAGCAGAGGTCTTAAAATGGCTGTGTTGAAAATTTGGTGAAAAAATTCCTAAAAATGACTGTTTTACGAGCGTGCATTGCGCAGTTCCTACGCACGCTCGTACGTTTGCGAATTTTCAATATTTTCACTCCACATTTTCAACATTGCCATTTTACCACACCTCCTTATGAGCACTGCAGCTGTCATTTTTCACATCCTGCCCAAAACGTGTTTCCGCCCATGTAGTGCACAATGGCGCAGTCAGTGTGCAAAATTAATGTATGGCGCACAGTAAGACAATCACAGTGACACTGTTCATTAGCAGAGGTTTTAAAATGTCAATTTTGACAATTTGGTGAAAAAATTCCTAACAATGACTGTTTTACGAGCGTGCATTGCACAGTTCCCATGCACGCTCCTAGGTTTACGAATTTTCAATATTTCCACTCCAGATTTTCAACATTGCCATTTTACCACACTTCCTTATGAGCAGTACAGCTGTCATTTTTCACATCCTGCCCAAAACGTGTTTCCACCTATGTAGCACACAATGGGGGTAACAAAAAGGTCATGCTGACAATTTATTGTGCAAATACCAGCAATCGCACAGGGCATTAGGGTAAAGCACCATACATGCCAAACACCACTGCAAATACCTGCAAGCGAACGTTCGGCATTGACAAATGCTTGTTAATTCTAACATCCTGTTCTGTTATTTCTTCAAAGGTAAACTGTCTTCCATGCTCACTAGCACCATGTGTTAGCTCCTTAGTTTCCCTTTGAACTGCTATTCCATCAGGGACCCCCCCCCCCCCGATAAAGACTTCATTAAATTTGTCTGGAAAATCCTTTTCTTTGATGAAATTATTGTGATCAGCTGTTATTTTAATTTCTCCACTAATCTTATTTTTCCCATTAGGACTTTAATTGTATTCCAAAATATCTGGGGGGTTGCCAGCTAGATCTATGGTTGTGTTCTTAAAATACTTTTCTTTTACAGCTCTAAGTTCTCTCATATATTTGTTGCTGCCCCTTTTTTTCTCTGTTTAACTGTGTCAAATAGCTAATGAACCACACAGTAGAGTTCTTCTTTATTTCATTACATTTTCCCAATTCTGTCTGTCCAAATCAGTCATTAAATCTATATAATTGAAAGATTTTGTAGAAGGTATTATCCTTGGTGGACCCCTAGACAGCAACTTCCCTTTGATATAATAAATGGTGTGGTGGTCACTGTTTAGATCTACCATGGTATCTGCATCCTTGTAAGTGGAGGGAGAATTAGTAAAGATCAGGGGCTGGATTTCTACCCACTGTGGGACTAAGTCCCACTCTGCAGCTGTCAGAGTAGAAAAAACCCTCTCTGCACCAGCACCAAGTCTTAACTACCACACAGGCAGCAGTTATAGCTATGGAGGCTTTTGGCCGCAGCCTGCCATAAATCATGGAGCTAGTCACAAATGGCTCCACGATTAAAAATAAAACTCATGAGGAAAAACCTTGTGGACCCGCAAGTTTATCCCACATGGATGCCAAAAATGTCCTGTTTTGAAAATCTGGCCCCAGGTCCAGTAGACTTACAACAAAGGAGAACTTGGGATTAATATGTGTGGGTTAATTTATTAATTGCTCTAGCCCTAATGTGAAGGCAATGCTACCCAGATGTTGTGATTTCCTCTTCACTTCTCCAATCTAAATTAAAATCTACTAGCAGAAGCAATGTATGAGTCTCAGCAAATGGTAATTACTACCTCATTAGTTCTTCAATTTTAGGGGCAGAAAATGTGTGTGGCCTGTAACAGCCCAGTAAAAGCAATGGTTTACCTCCAGAAATATTTATTTTAACCCCAGTTGTTTCACAGACATCACTTGGGATATGCAGTTCCTGTCTTCTAACAGCATATTTGGTTTGACAGTATATTAGTATCCCCCTCCTCTTTTGTTCCTGCCCTGCCTTATTAAAATATAAATTTCAATCCCTATTAGCTCATTCCCCAGTCTCTTATTTAACCAGGACTCTGTCAGTATTGAAAACTTGGGCAATATTCAAGAACAAATGTTCTAATACATTCTATTTTTGGTACAAGACTTTTCACATTTGCATGTGTGAATAATAATCCTTTCTGTATGTGTTCTCGATTATGCAAATTTGCTGATAGTTTTGGAGCCTGGATTTGTTATTTATTTATTTATTTATTTATTAAACTCTAAGATTACAAGTACCTTTGAGCAGGAACTGTTCCACGTCGGAGGATGGTGGTAACATACAACAATGGTAACAGTCATAACATACAGATTACTTATACATAAATAGTTCAGTCAACATGTTAAAGTAGAACAATACTAGTTAGCTTATTTACAGTATCCAAGGTGAAATGGTATACTTGGTCAGAAGGAGTCAAGAGGAAGCCAGCTGGAAGGTGCCATTGTCAGAACGGGGATGAAAAGAGAGAGGGGGACAGGGGCCAGTGGCCAATGGTATGAGTGGGTCAAAAGAGAGGGGATGAGTGGGTGAGGGGGGCAGAGTAAGAGGGGGCTGGTGCCACAAAGGCAGGGTTGCGAAGGCTGATAACAGTTCCAACAAAGGTAGAGGGTGATGACCATGGCTTAGGGGAGGCAGTCACAGTGTGAGGTAGTGGGGAGGAATAGATGCAGTTGCCTTTTAAAGAGGCTTAGCGTAGTAGCAGCAAGTGATTCTTTGTTAAGGGTATTGAACCACTGAAGAGACCTATACATGAAGGATCTCTGACACAGCGAGGTCCAGCACCAGAGGACCTGGAAAGTCTGGGATTGAGAACTGCATGTTGGCAGGGTGCAGCTGTTGGTAGTAAGGAGACTCACCACACCTGGAGGCATAAGTCTGAGAAGAACTTTTTTGCAATAAGACAGATTTGGTATTGTATTCTACTTATTAGAGGTAGCCATCCAGCCTTGGCGTAAAGGTCACAGGTGTGCATAAGGTGTTCCGCCCAAGTGAGAAGTCTGCAGGCCTTGTTAAGAGTCACTGATATCCTCCTGAGGGCAGTAGTGGAGGCAGAGCCATAGATTGCAAGACCGTAGTCGACAATGGAGGTAACATAGCTATGGGTAGCCAGTCTAAGGACTTCAAAGGTCATGCAGTTTTTGTGCTTGTGGAGCAGGCCAAGGCGTATGTTGGCAGACTTTGAAACCTTCCCAATGTGCTGGGCATAAGACAGTGAGCTGTCCAGGGAGATGCCGAGGTATTTGAACTCGTGAACCTGATCAAGTGAGGTCCCATCTTGATTCTTGATGGTGAGGGGTAGAGGTTTATACTTGCTACGTGCATTGCAGAAAGACATAACCTTAGTTTTGCTATAGTTCATGACAAGTTTGTAAGAGCCAAGCCATTTTTCCACCAGGCTAAAATCACGTTGCAGTTGAATCTCAAGTAGGTTAAAGTCCCGGTTGCTAGAGAAGAGGACAGCATCATCTGCATAGAGTAGTATCCTCTGTTGGCAGATGCCAGGGAGGTTGTTTAGGAAGAGAGAAAAGAGTAATGGGCCCAGTATCAACCCCTGAGGGACACCCGAGAGGACTGGCTTTTCAGCTGACGAGACTCCAGCAATTTTTACACTTTGAACTCTCTCCCCAAGGTAGCTAGCAAACCAGGGCAGTGCATCAGTGGAGAGCCCAAGATCAGTCAGCTGTCTGAGTAGTAGGGGTGGTTAACTGTATCAAAGGCCTTAGTCAGGTCAATGAATATGGCCCCCCCACATAGTCCTTGGTCCAAGGCGTCATGGATACAACCGGTGAATTCCAACAATGCCATGGTGGTACTATGCCCTTTTCAGAAGCCATGTTGCTTGGGGCACTGAATATTGTGTTTTTCCAGGAACTCTACAAGCTGGTCAGAGACTATGTGTTCAAGTGCTTTGGATAGTGGGGGGAGGATGGAGATGGGCCTATAATTGGCATGCAATGCCTTGTCTCCACTCTTATGTACTGGTGTGATGGTAGCCTTTTTCCAGATTCCAGATGGTTCAATAGCTCCATTAGATATTGACAGTGTGCTGTAACTTTACAAAATTTCATACCATTTCTGAACAATCTCGTTAAAAAGTCAACATACTCCCACACACTCCCCTTAAATGAGCTAATATAAATTTATTTTTCAGGTCTGAACGCTCAGTTCATTTTCCCAGCTTCAATTTAATTATTAGGAAGTCTTTATTCAACTTTTGTAAAATATTTAAATGGTTGCCTTGTCCTTTGTGGGTAACATGTATGTGATCAGTAAAAGGTCCCTTTTTCCATTCTAAGTTATTTATACCATTCTGTCCCAATTTTACTCCATCCCTCCCAAAAGCAGTCATTTATCACTCCCTGCTGTAATTCCAAAAGGGACAATACAACCGAAAAATATACTGCAGCTACTACTAAATGTTTCATCTTCTTGTAATAGTTATCACAACAAGCACCTAACTAAAGGTTGATGCTTTATCCAGCAGCACACTATAATTGCAAAATACTAGCATCTTTTTAAAAGCCAAATTTCTTTGATACTACTGTTTCACTGTGCGGGGATATAAAGTGTTTATGTTAGTCACTGATGCTTGATGTCACTGAATGCTTGTTGTAACATTGGTTTTGGCCTTGCTCATTCCCACCCTTGAAAGAGCTGTGGAAGAAATGAAGGTCCAAAAAGAAGGTTTGTAACCACCTCCTCCAACTCATGGAGAGTGTACCTGGTGGCACTCAGGAGAGAAAAAAACCCTTTATCGGAGGAAACCTCTGAGGAACCATGGCTGCCAGGTTGCCCTTCCTCTGGGCATACTAAGAGGAGATGGAATGAAAAGCTGAATGTAACTCATGCTCAGAATTAGGGATGTAGGTTTCGAAACATGATGAAGTCCATCTTCCCAGTCATTTGATGATGTGGGCTGGTATGTTCTTCCTAGATGTGGATGTTGTGGCTCCTGAAAACGATGCTGGGTCATATCCGAGGTGCTGAAGAAGTCTGACTGAGTCCATGAATTCCTTAGTGGTTAGTGGAATATGGTTTGAGGTAGGTAGCAATGGAGCTGACGGTGAGGACCATTTGAGAAGTTGAAGTAATTGATATAACTTGGCGATGGGGCATGAAGCATTGGAAGTAGGAAAGTAAGTGATGTCGACTCCTCTTTTGAGTCTGTTCATTTTGGAATAAGGTAGGTGAAGAATGTAGTAGTTGTTGCGTAGGTGTTTCACCATGAGAAATGTAGAGCAAATGGAGACAGAACTGTGAATTCCCCTGGGCAGAGGAATCCATAAAAAGCCAGACATAAGGCAGCAAATAAATCAGTAGTACAGTAGACATCTAGCGGGTTAGTTTGAAGTAGGTTGACTAGCTGTCTGAAAATGAGGTCATCAATGGGTTGGTGAGTAGCAGGCTTTTTGATTGTTGACTTGAGAATGCCTGTCAGGAGCAGTTTGACAGCTGGGTAAGAGACGATGGAGTCTGAAGCTGGATTTGACTGTAAGAGGAAAAACTGGATACTGGACAAGTATTGTCAGATGGTACTGTGCGTTAATCTCCGAGTCATACGGCAATATGTGATAAAGGCCAGAATGGTTGAAATGGATACTAGTATCAATGGTGTTGCTGTCATGGTGCAAAAAGTGGTGTATTTCTTCCAGGCTGTGGAATATGTAGATTGAGTGCTAGCTGATAAAGCAAACCACATGATGGTCTTAGCTATGCATAGGTAGTCTGTTAATGCATTATGAGATCTTGAAACTGGGAAGCTGGAGTAGCAGATGGCTCTGCAGATGGTTGAAGGAGCTTGAAGTCCTGAAAACGAAAATGAGAAAGATGATCTGCAGCAGTATTGAGGAGCCCTGGAATATGGAAACAACGAATTGAGAAATCATGTATCAAGGAAAGCCAGGTCAGTCTCCACAGGAACAGCATAACTGAACGAGATGATGATCTGCCTCTGTCGATTATGTCTACAGTCACTTGGTTGTCTAAGAATACTGAGATAGTTTGTCGGGATCATAGATGACCCCATGTAAAGGCGGAAGCCACTATGGGATAGATTTCAAACAATGGTAAGGAGGTGGCAAAGTCAGTAAGTCGAAGGAACTCAGGAGGCCAAGGCTCGGACATCCAGGATGTTTTGTATATTGTGGCGAACCCGAAAGCTGGTGAGGCATCGGCATAAATCTGAGGAGACAGGCTAGGAGAGACATCCTTGTAAAACATGGAATAGCCATTCCACTGTTCCAGGAAAAGGGGCCACATGGACAAATTGGATTTTGCTGAAGCAGTAAGGGTGATATGATGATGCAGTATGGGAACAGAAGAGACCAGTTCGAGCAAGTACAAGATAAATTAGCGACCTTGGGGAATTATGTGCATCACAAAATTTTGATGACCCAGCAAGGAGAGCAGTTCATGCTTAGTGCAGGATGACTTGGCAGAAAATGATAGCACCTAGGCCTGGACTCAGACCAATTTATCATGGGGTAGTCTGGCTTCCATGTGAGCCGAGTCCAGTATAATGCTTAGAAACTTCAAAGTGGCAGATGGACCCACTGTCTTCTCAACAGATATGGGAACTGCAAGATCATGAAAAAGCTCTCATAGAGAAGAGAGGGCTGCGGCAGGAGGGGCTAATGGCAGTTTGATAAGGAGGAAGTCATTGAGCAGGTGGATGATGGTAGTGACGTGACAGTAATTGAGAAGTAACCAGCATACCGAACTGCGAGGTAATAGGAATCCTCCCACTTAATACTATACAGGTGCCACAGAAAAGGATGGCTAGGGAGGAGCTTGAAGGCATCCAGTATATCAGTTTTAGTCAGCCAAGAGCCTTTACCAAGCCTTTTGACAGTAGTGATGGCATTGCCAATACGAGCGTAGCTCAAGGAAAAGTCATCGGAGGGTATGAGAGAATTAATGCTGGGAATGAAAGAGGTGTGGGGTGCAGACAGGTAGAAAAGGAGCCTCTTCTTTCCTGAGAACTTCTGTGTAGTGACACAAGTGGGACTGACATGAATGATGTGAAAAGGAGGCTGCTAGAATGGTCCTATGAGAAATCCTTTGTTGAGTTCCATCTGAAGAAGCTGTCGGACAACATCAGGTTTGCTTAAGGCTGTAAGTAAATTCCTGCATTAGTGAGATTCCTTCAGAAGAACGAAGATGCCAGTATGAAAGCCTTCTGAGAAACTGGAGACAAGAAAGTTAACCAGGAATTGAGATGGATGTGTGGAAAGCAAGCGTGTCAGTGTCTCAACATTGATGGGAGTAGATAGATGCTGTAATTATCAGAGCTTGAGCCACAGCTTGGGGCAGATGGATCTGGAATGTGCTTCCCCGCAATGACTGCACATGTGCAAGTTATGGCAACTGTATGGATTGCATCCAGAAGCATTGAAATTATTGTATATTGGCTGACCCTCGATGAAAGTGATCGGGTGGTGTAGCGTGTCATGAGAGGAATGTGGTAAAGCAGCCAGATTACAGATGGTGCGTGTAATGGAGGGAGTAGCTGAAGACAAGGGATGAGTGGATGAGATATCAGGCACTGTCAAGGGGCATAAGGTAGCTGAATGCGAGAAGGAGTAGCATTGTTAGCAGGTTAATGCTTGCTGACCTGCAAAGTGGCGGCAGAACAGTTCATTATCGAGTGTTCCCCAGTTTAGTCGTATGTTAAAGTGAACAAGGGTGGCAGTGGCCTTGGCAGAGAAAGCTTTACAATAATCGAAGAAGTGCACACCACCATAGCGCACAGCTAGGTCAACGATCAGGTACAAGTCGGTGTCCAGCTCTTCACGGCATAAGGGGAAGGCGGAACATAGAATATCCCTGTAGAGGCTAAAGGCTAAGACAAACTCAGCAATGGTCAATTTTTTGGGTAGTCTAGGGTCCTTGGATTTCAGAACAACAGAGACATTGCTGCATGAGATAATTCTATTCTTTATGGAGTCATGAGAGGATATGAGTAACGATATAAGATTAACATCTTTCCCATTGATGATGTCCTTGCGGAGATGATTGGGAACTAAATGAATAGGTGAAATGGCAGGCAAGGATGAGTTCTGGGATTGAGTACCTGAACTGGAAGAAGGAAGGAACACTCTGGTTGATGTCGCTAGTCGAAGGAGCTTGAGGTACAATAAGTGATATAGGCTGCGATAAGGAAGTGGCAGATGGAGGCTGTTGCTCATTGGGAAGAGCAGGCTATCTGTTCTCCAGGACAGTAAGTCGAGATTCAATGTCAAATACAGAAGTGGCAAGCTGGGTGATGAGATCCTTGAGTTAGGTGAGAGCGCCAGGTTCCGGGCATGCAGGTGGAGTCGGTGAATCAGGAACCCTTTGAGATCGTGCCTCCACAAGTAAATCATACAGTTCTTGCTTCTTGGCATTAGCAGGGAAGACAATGCTAAACTTCTTCAACTCTGCTATCAATCACGGTACAGTACAGTCCTTAAGAGAGTGTTTTGACTTGGAAGTGCATTTCCAAGGAGCAGAGGGAGCAGGTGCAGGTCCTTCTGAAGGATCCAGAGAGGCCATAGTGCAGGCAGAAAGGCTCTGTAGAATAGGGTGCTGCTCCAACTGTAGGACGTTACTAGCATTTGAACTTACAGCCAGCTGTGCACAGGGATGACAGTTTGTAGGCAGATCCTCACCTCCACGTAGGTAGGATGATGCTGAGGAGGAAGGTGAGGGGCTGGCACCTCCATGTGGGTGCTGGCCGACAACAGCAGGTGATCCAGTTGCCCCTATTAAGGCACCAGATGAGTAGGTAAGAGAGCTGTAAGCTGATGGTCCAGTGGCCCCCATGTAGGCACTGGATGGCAGGTGAGAGAGAGAGAGCAGGAACCTCCACATAGGTGCAGTTTGGAATTCCCGTGCAGCAGAGGCTAGAAGATCCATACCTCCATGTAGGTGCAGTGTAGTTGCTTGGGTGCTGAGTCGATGAGATGGAAAAGTCCTGAGCTGTTTTATTGAACTGCCAGAGCAACGGTGGAGGTCGCCTAAGTGAAAAGAAGCAGCTGCACAGTGCGATGCTGGTGAGGTACTAGGAGGTAGACTGCAGGCGGTGATAGAAACTTATGCTGCCAGAACACTGACAAGTGAGCACGGGCTGCAGTGGAACAGAATCTGTAGGAGGAGAGAGGGACTGGGAGTACAGTCACACAACCAGGAAGTGGATGCAGGAGCAAGCAGCAAGGAAACGAAGAGCGGTACTGGTGAAGGAGGAACAGAAACAGCACCAGAAGAATGAGAGAGAGAACCCCCAAAAGGAAGGTGGTACCAGGGAGAGCAAGGGAGCAACCAGAGGAGAAAATGGGGGGGGGGCACTGAGTGGTGGAGCTGTGGGCGGACGAGGAGGAGGGCCACAGTGCGCAGCCAAGACAGCCAAGGAGAAAGCTAGAAGAAAAGGGAAGAAGCAGGAAGAAAATACCGGTGCAGCCAGAAAACACAAAAACGAGCAAGGAGCGGCCGGAGGCCGAGCAATGAGCAGACAAGTGCAAGCAGAACCACACACCCAGCTCAGCGGCAGAGGTGACGGCTGAGCACTGGTGGCTGGGTATGTAGGTAATTTGTAGGAGGGTATCCTCACCCACTGAACCACGGGTGGGGCCCTCAAAAAAAACAACTGCTTGGACCAGGTAACATCCTTCAGTTTATTCTCACCTCTTATTCACTTTCAGTCCCATTATATAGAAGAAACACTCAAATTTTCACCTCTGAAGCAATAAGAACTTACAGATTTCTTTTTCTGAGTGTCACACATAGAAACATAGAATTTGATAGCAGATAAGGACTACTTGGCCCACCTAGTCTGCCCATGTTCCCTACCTACTGTCACACCATAGACCCTACTTGATCTCCAGCTTTATCTCCCCCCTTCCTTGCTTCTAAGATTCCCTTATGCCTATCTCATGCCTTCTTAAATCCCATTACAGTTTTCACCCCCACCACCTCCTCGAGGAGGCTGTTCCAGGCACCCACCACCCTTTCTGTGAAGAAGTGATTCCTTATGTTTCCTGTGATTCTACCCCCTTCCAGCTTCATTGCATTGCCCTTTGTTCTTGTGCATTATTTTCTTTGAAAAAGGCTTCCCTCTTGAACCTTTTGTATACCCTTGAGGTATCTGAAAGTCTCTATCAAATCCCCATCTTCCTCCTTTCCTCCAGTCTGTACATATTGAGGTCCTTCAGTCTCTCCTCATAGGGCTTTTGATGCAGACCGTGCACCATTTTAGTTGCCCTCCTCTGGACTACCTCAACTCTGTCTATGTCCTCTCAGAGATGAGGACTACAGAACTGGACACAGTATTCTAGGTAGGGTCTCATCAGAGATTGATACAGAGGTATCACCACCTCCCTCTTTCTGTTGGTGATTCCCCTCCCTATGCACCTTAGCATCCCACTGGCTTTCCCCACTGCCTTGTCTTACTGTTTGGCCACCTTTAGGTCACCAGATATGATAACACCCAGGCCACTTTCCTGCTTGGTGGTCGCCAGTACCACTTCCCCCTTTTGTACTCTGACCCTGGATTTCTATACCCCAAGTGCATAATTTTGCATTTTTGTGCATTGAAACTTACTTACCACTTCCTAGACTACTCCTCAAGCTCACCTAGATCTCTATTCATTTTTTCCACAAACACACACACAGAGTTTCCACTCTATTGCAGATTTTTGTGTCATCTGCAAAAAGACATACCTTCCCTTCTAGTCCCTCTGATATGTCACTTATAAAGACATTACAGAGGCCTGGTCCCAGTACTGATCCTTACAGCACCCCACTCGTCACCCTCCCTTCCTCAGAGTGAGCTCCATTTACCACTACCCTCTGTCGCCTATCCTCCAACCAATTTCTTATCCCAGTTTACCACTTTTACTCCCACTCCTAGGCTTCCCAGCTTGTTTATGAGTCTCCCCCCAAATGGAACAGTGTCGAAGGCCTTACTGAATTCTAGGTAGGTCACATCCACCGCTCCATCCTGATCTACTTCCCTGGTTACCCAGTCAAAGAAATCCGTAAGATTAGTTTGACATGACCTCCCCCTAGTAAATCCATGCTGCCTCAGATCTTGTAGGCCACTGGATGCAAGATATTCCATAATCCTTTCTTTCAGAAGTGATTCCATTAATTTCCCTACCACTGAAGTCAGGTTGACTGCCCTGTGATTGCCAACCTCCTCCCTGCTCCCACTCCCTGCTTCTTACACCACTCATGTGAACTCTGCATGTGTGTGCCATTAGGGCAGCATGGGACATGCAATTTCAGATTAGGTGAGAGATGCCATTTTGGAATGAGGGACATGTGATCACAAAATGTGGCATGGATGTGCAGTCACAAAATGTAGTGGGAATGCATAATGTCAGAATGTGGTAAAGACATGAACTTTTGCAATGCAATGGGAATGTACAATCTCAAAAGATAGAGGGGATGCACACTCTCAGAATGTGGAAGAATGCACAATTTTTATCGTGAAATTGCTTGTCTCTGCTGCATTCCAAAAATGTACACAACTACCATGCTTCAAAACAGCACATCCTGCCACATTCTGACATCGCCCATCCCTACCACATTCCCAGATTGTGCATTCTTGCCTCATTCTGTCCCTGACACATTCCAACATTCTTCATTAATACCACATTTTAATATTGTTTGTCAATGTTATGTTCCAAAATTGTGTCATGCCACATCCCGAAACTGTGTCACCATCTTATCTTGAAACTGCATGTCCCCACCACATTCAGAAATTGTATGTTAATGCCGCATTCCAGAACTGTGTGTCACTGTCACATTCAGAAACTGTGTGTCCCTGCCACATGCTGAAATTGTGTGCCAATGACATATTCTGAATTTGTGTGTCAATGCCACATTCTGAAATTGTATCACTGCTACATTTCAAACTGTGTATCACAACCATGTACCAAAATTGTGTGTCTTGCCACATTTCATATTTGTGTCAGCTCCTCAGTCTGACACTGTGTGTCATTGCCACATACCGAAATTGTGCATCCACAGATTCCATCATTGCTTGCCCGTGCCACATTCCAAAACTGCATATTCCCACCACATTCTGACATTGTGTCCCCTCCATATTCTGAAATTATGTGTTCCAGACACATTACAACATTGTGCGTGCCCAACAAATACCCCCACTGCATGTTCCCACCATATCCTAAAACTGCATGTCCCCACCACATTCCCAAACTGCATGCCCTGCCACATTCTGAAACTGTGTGTCACAGTCTGAAACTGCGCATTCCCACCACATTGTGACATTTGTTACTGCCACATGCCAAAATTCCACATTGCCATAATATTCAGTAAATGCATTTCCCTGCCTGCTCCAAAATTACACATCCCACCACATTCCAAAAAAGTGCATCCCTGCCACATTCCAACACTGCATGTCACCACTGCATTCTGAACTGTGTGTCCTGGCATATTCTGAAATTCTGTTTCCATGCCACATTGTGAAGTTGCATTTTGTTACCACAATCTGAAATCAAGCATCACCGTGACATACTGAAATTGTGCATCGCCACCTCATGACAAAAGGATGCCTTCCTGACACATTATGAACTTACACACCCATGCCACATTCCATAGCTATGTTTCTCAAATCCAAAATTGCAAATCTCTGCCACATTCTAAAAATTTGTGACAATGTCACATTCCAAACTGTCATCTGTCAGTTTCTTTTCCCATGCCAGAGATCTATAGATCATGCCAGCACAAATAGTAGCTCCAGTTCTTGTCTCCAGGGTGACCCACAGTACCTCCAACCCTGTCATTCTCTTGCTGGATTCCTTGTGTCCCTGTTGCCTTAATACATGCTCTAACATACAGCACCACCCCTCCTCCCTCCCTTCCCACCCTATGTTTCCTGAATTGAACTGAACATAGGCTGGTATGGCCATGTCCCAGTTGTGGTTTCCTGTGCACCACAACTCGGTAATGGTTGCAATATGCAGGTCTGCCTCTGCCATGATGGCCTCTAGGTCTGGAATTTTGTTTCCTAGACTTCTTGCATTGGTAGACATGGCTTTCCACACTTTCTTCCCATTCTGCCTGCTACACCCTACTTTTGCATTTTGCCATGCCTCCTTTACCCTGCTCTTCTTACAACTCTTGTTCTAGTCCCCTTTGTTTTCTACCACATTGCTTTTTTAGCTGTTTTGCACCCTGGGGGATTTCCTCCTCTCGCATCCTCCATTCTCTCTGCTTCAGTCAGTGGGTGGAGGGGCAGTTTATGTGTCTTTCCACCAAGCTTCTCAGCTACTTTAAATGTTCATCAGAGTAACATTTAAACTGTCCACTGAGGACTACGGTTCCCCTCCCAGACAGATGCTGGCCATCACCCCCTGTATAGGTACAGATACCTCCAGGTTAGACCCCATTCCTCAATGTCACCAAACCCCTCTTATCGACACCATTACTTCTACTATCAGTTGAAGCTCCTGGTGCAGAGAACCCTATCCTCCCCTGGTCATAGAGAGGCAGCACCTCAGTGAAAGCCACAAAGTGTGCTACCTGCCTAAGATCCCTTACTAGCTCCCTAAAATCCCCTTGCACAATCCAAGCCCTGTGCCTAGCCACGTTAGTAGTCCCCAGGTGGACAATGACATCTGGCTCACGCTCCTGCCCTGTCACCCTAGTGATCCTTAGAATCCACTTTCTAGCTCTCTAAGCTGTGGTGCCAGGTGGGCATCTTACCGCCTCACAGATCTCCAGGTAGAAGGTCACCAAGGGGCCAGTGACCATCACATGGTGTGGTTCAATTTGGCTACTAGAACTAAATCATCACATTCCAAGGCAAAAATATGGGACTTCAGAGGAGCTGACTTTGATAAGATGGCCAACAGGGTTAAGCTAGCCCTGGCAAGATGAAATACAGGTAGGGGGGTACAGGCAAAGTGGGCAAGCATTAAGGATGTAATACTTGAAGCAACATCTCATTGTGTTAGAGAGAAAAGCAAGAGCAAAAGAAGGAGGAAATCACTTTGGTTCTCAAAAACAGTAGCAGAAAAGGTCAGAGCCAAAAGGCTAGCTTCAGGAAATATAAGGGAATGCAGCAGAACAAATAAAGGGAAGCATAGCATACTTCCCTAAGGGAAACAGGGAAGGCAGTAAGGCAGGCAAAAGCCCAAACTGAGGAAACACTAGCACGAACAGTAAAAGAAGAGGACAAGACTCTCTATAGATACATTAGTGAAAGGAGAAAGTCTAAAGGGGATATTGCTAAGATCAAAGGGGATAAGGGGGAGTGTGTGAAGGAGGACCAAGGAAAAGCATCCATCCTAAATAGATACTTCTGCTCAGTATTTACTGAGGAAAAGGTAGGGCAGGGCCCACAGCTCAGCACCATGGACACAGGGGGAGGGA
Organism: Neoceratodus forsteri; assembly: GCA_016271365.2. Classification (NCBI taxonomy): domain Eukaryota; kingdom Metazoa; phylum Chordata; order Ceratodontiformes; family Ceratodontidae; genus Neoceratodus; species Neoceratodus forsteri. The sequence goes on from CM028133.1 coordinate 787,706,955, forward strand.
GGTATGCACTAGTCCCTTCACAAAAGAAAGGATCCTACAAGAGCTCACTAAGCTCAGGGTGGGCAAGGCAATGGGACCTGATGGCATACATCCCAGGGTACTAAAGGAGCTAAGGGTGGAACTAGCAGAGCCATTATTAGAACTGTTTAGTGAGTCTCTGAGCACAGGAGAGGACTCATGTGATCCCACTCCACAAGAGTGGTAGCAGGGAGGAGGCAGGGAACTACAGAACAGTCAGTCTTACCTCAGTAGTGGGCAAGATTATGGAGGCACTCTTTAAGGAAAAGATAGTGCAACACCTGGAATCCAAAGGAGAACAGGATCCAGGACAGCATGGATTTACAACAGGAAGGTCCTGTCAAACTAATCTCACAGATTTCTTTGACTGGGTAACCAGAGTGGTGGATGTCACCTACCCTGACTTCAGCAAAGCTTTTAATATTGTTCCACATAGAAGATTGATTAATAAGCTGGGTAGGCTCAGGGTGGATCAGAAACTGGTCAACTGGGTAGCAAACTGGTTGGCGGGGAGAAAACAGGGAGTGGTGGTAAACGGTATACAGTCAGAAGAGATGCAATTCACAAGTGGGGTACCTCAGGGTTCAGTCCTGGGGCCAGTTCTCTTCAATATCTTCATCAGTGACATTGCAGATGGACTGGAGGGTAAGGTTTGTCTGTTTGCAGATGACACCAAGATCTGCAACAGAATAGATGATCCAGATGGGGTGGGCAGAATGAAAAGAGATCTGGATAAACTGGCAAAATGGTCAGAAGAGTGGCAAATGGTGCTTAACGCAAAGAAGTGCAAGATCATGCACATAGGGAAGAGAAACCCTGAAGCCACCTATAGGATGGGAGAGGAGTTGCTGGCAATCACAAGGGAAGAAAGAGATTTGGGCATCATGATCACAGATGACCTGAAATCATCCAAGAAGATCACTAAAGCAGTAGGTAAGGCTAGAGGGATGTTGGGGTGCATTAGTAGAGGTATCGCAAGTCATAGGAGGGAGGTAATAATCCCTCTTTACAAGACACTGGTTAGGCCTCATCTGGAGTACTGCATACAGTACTGGAGGCCGCACCTGCACAAGGACATTAACAAAATGGAGGCAGTCCAGAGAAGGGCAATCAAAATGGTGCAGGGACTGCATCAGAAAACATATGAGGACAGATTAATGGAGCTCGATATGTATACCCTAGAACAGAGGAGAAAGAGAAGTGATATGATCAAAACATTCAAACATCTTAAGGGCATTAACAAGGTGAAAGAGTCTAACATGTTTCAATATAAGAAAAATAGCAGGCCAGGAGGACACAGCATGAGATTAGAGAGAGGCCAATTAAGGGGTAATATGAGGAAGTTATTTTTCACAGAAAGGGTGGTGGATGCATGGAATAACCTACCTTAGGAAGTGGTGGATATGAATACAGTGCAGGGCTTCAGACAGGCATGGGATAGGAATAAGGGAGCAATACAGATGAGTATGAATAGATAGGCCATTGACAGAGTACAGGCCTATGGCACATTCATAAGGTAGGAAAAATGGGCAAACTGGATGGGCCTTGCTGTCCTTATCTGCCAACTTCTATGTTTCTATGTTTCTCTTTCTTTCCCTTCCTGTTCCCAAATCTACCCCCTAATGATCATGTCCCACACCAGGAGTTGCTTCATTCTCTGCTGGGGGCCTCTACTGTCCAGTTTGGGGCCTCCCCTCCAGAGGACCCCCACATCCTTCTTGGCCATGGATCTACGATGCCGGTGCAATGCTGAATACAGTGACAGCAGTTACAGTGACAGAACAGCTGTGAATGCAACCACACCACACACACAGACCAATGACAATGGCAGTGTCGACAACCCCCACAATGACAGGACAGACCCTCCCTTGGAGTGTAGCACCAGGTAGCCTGTCCCCCCTCGGACTGCAGCACCAGGCAGCCCGCTGCCCCCCCCACCTGGAGTGCAGCACCAGGTGGCCCGCCTCACACCCCCAGGGTGCAGCACTAGGCAGCCTGCTCCCACCTCCGGAGTGCAGCACAAGGCAGCCTGCCCCCCTCAGGAATGCAGCACCAGGCAGCATGCCTCCCCCGGAGTGCAGCACCAGGCAGCCCACCCCCCCAGCACTGCACTAGGCAACCACCCCTGCACTGTCTGCCCATGTGATACAGGGCAATGCCTATGGCCACCATCACAGTGACCAGCACAACAGAGACCGGTGCAGTGCTGAAGTGCTCTGCTTTAAGGTGACAAGTATACAGCCAGCTGGACATAACAGTGCTATCAGCAATCTCCCACCACACTGCCATGACAACCAGGTACAGTCCAGCCAGGCACCAGGCATGAGGAAGTCTGTCCCCCAAGGGGCATTACACCTGCAGGCAGACATTCAGGGCGATGTCCATGAGGTAGTCCCACAGGCAGTGTTGCTTCTACTGTTCCACTATCGCCATCAGGCACTTACTGCTGCCCTGTATCTTCCTCCTCAATCCACTGACATCTGTGCCATGCACCACCTGCTGAATCCTGAGCTCTGTCAGCTGCTTCTGACCCTGGAGGACATCAATAAATTTCGACAAGGTGGGATGGGTCACCCCCATCAGGGAGTTAAAGCCCCTGTGCCAGCCCTTGATGGAGTTTATAGTAGCCCTTCCCATGCCGCTGCATAATAGTTCTAAAAGTCAATGGGGCAGGTTTGCTGCCACTACACACCACTCCGGATGGATCATCTCAGCCAGGTGTCCTCATAGTAGTCAAGGAAGGGTGCCAGCTCCTCCTTATAGGACACATAAAATTCCCCGGTTTGCAGCTCCTCGAATGCACTGCAGACATCGGCTGGGGGCATGAAGGCCAGTGCTGCCAGCATGCATATGTGCATGGTGAACTCATCGTTCACCACATATAGCTGGGTGAGGGGGCCATGCTGCTCCAGCTTTCCCAACAGGCACTGTGAGAAATGGAAAAAGCAACCCCTGAGATGGGCCTGGGGAAACACAATCTTCAGTGCCTTGTAGGTGGCCAGCTCCTAGTCAGGCATGATGGCCAGTAGCTTTAGATCAGGACACAGCTCCAGCAGTTTTTGTAAGACTGCTAGGTAGCACCCCAATGTCTAACTGGCCATGAGGACATACACGTCCGGCAGCACTGTTGCCATCTCCACCCCATGCAGGCTGTACAGCTGGTGGAATAGGCGAAGACAGCTCTTGAATGTTCCACCTGCATACCAAGCTGTGTACCTGGACAGGTACTCAGGGTTTTGTCCAGTGCTGAACATTAGGCAGCATACCTCCCCTCCGCCTAAGTCATGCAGTAGGAAGAGTTCCCCTGCATCCCTGGTCTGGTATTAGTTGGGTATTCGCAGTCCCAACAGTGAAGTGGGCTTCACTGGTGTGTGCCACACCCTCCTCTGGATCCTCTGAAAGACCTGCTTCAGGATGCCCATAGGCGGCAGGCAGCCCCTGACTGCATCTGTGAGTCCACTGCAGCAGGTGGCCATGACCTGCTGGCTGCTCTCAGTCTTCCCCACTGCCCACTGTTTCACCACTTCACAGACCCGATGAACTGCTACGCTGGCACTGTTGAGCCATGGTTGTGCCGCCCAGTCAGTGACACGTTGTCAACACCCTCCACTGTCCTTGCATGCCCGAGACACCTCCCAGTGTGGTATCTGACACACTTCCAGTACATTGCTGCACCCCTGGTCTGCTCCCGCTGGTACAGGAATCATAGAAACACCAGTAGATCATTGCCACAGGTGCTCTTGACATATTCAAGTGACATGGTTCTGCAATCCGTATGCAACAGGTGCTGCTGCTGCTGCTCCCCTTCCCACTGGCACTCCCTTTTGCTACCGTTTGCTGTGAATGCCCATGGGGTTTTGCATGGGGTGTCTATCAGCTGCACCTATCATCCTGTGGGGGTTCATTGGGTTGCACCTGCTGTGGGTCATCACGGCGCACCTCCAAGTCAGCCATGGCTGTTGTGGTTCACATCCACCTAGGGAGCTGCACTTTCCTCGGCGTGCCTGACGGGCGCATGTTCATCATCCCATAGAGTGCCGGATTGCTGTGCTGCACCTGCCACTAACTTGTGGCTCACTTTGTTGCTCCCATCACTGTGATGCCTCTGTCACTGGTGCACACTTCGCAGCCTGGACTTCGCTGTTATGGTTTCACCATCGGGGGGGGTCGCTGTTCAGTTGGCATACCCTTGGCCATTACTATGGGTGCCTCCTCCAAGCAGTCCTATCCTGCCAGAGCGGTGAATAACTTCAGTATAGAAAGGATGAGGAATGTGCCTCTGACCTGCCATCCCTACCATCCTGGAGCACACCACTGTCCAACAGGTTATCCCACTCCCAGGTATCCTCTGGGACATCTGTAACAGATTTGGTTGCCCCTGAGTGGGGGAAGAGGTCCACAAATCCTAGCCAACTCAGCCTAGAGTCCAGTGACCTCCTCCATTAGCCCAGAGAGGTGCATGCAGATGGGGCAGCACAAAAGTCTCCAGAAGGTTTCTCTGAAACCTGCAGCTCCATATCCATTGCACTGCACCACTCCCAAAACCCCCCTTCCTTCACTTCCTACTTTTTGGGAATTTAACTTGTGCTCGTACCCTAGGTAGGGGTTTCTGATCTTCAACTTTATTGCTTTACTTAACCCCTTTGGTTGGGACAGAGTTAAGGAGTTAATAGTCATGCAGGGGAACCAGTAAGGCAGGAAACATGGAAGCGGGTAGCATAAATACAAACTCCATAGAGATATTAATGGCCTGATTCTGAAATGCTCCCTTGGAGTGATGCAAGTTGTGATGTTCCAGGGATGCGGCCACATTCAGGTAAGCCAGGGACCAAGTGATGGATTCTGCAAAAAAAACAGGGTCCCAGCACTGAAATCTCTGGGTTTGCCACAACTGCAGATCAGCACCCAACCATAGGTGCAGCAGTGGCACATGCCGCAAAGATCTGTCTCCCCTCTTGCTGGCACAACACAGGACAGGCAGCATTGGTAGTGATGAGGGGGATAACCACATGCCCAGAGGGGCATGGGGGGCACAGGGTGAGTTGATGTGACAGTGGAGAGGTCAGGAATTGATTCAGCACCAGGCAGGGTGAGTATGGCTATGTCTTATATATATGGAGGCATATGCACCCCACCGGGTGCCAAAGTAATCCCATCTCCCTGCTGTCCCACCAACCCACCCAATGCATCTCTGTTCCCTTCCTGCCCCCTCACCCCAAATGTAGCTATCCCCACACTGTGTGCCACACTGGTGCAAGGGGCTTAGCCTCCTGGCAGATCTAAGTGGAGCCCCTTGCTGCAGTCATGGTGGGGCTTTTGGAATTTGAAATTAGGGGTTGTAGCAGCCCCACCATGGTGCAAGCCCTCTTGCAACCTGACATACCCAGATGCAGGTCACAAGGGTGGTGCAGTGCCCGTTTGGTACAGTGGCTTCCCATTCAAGAGCAGAACACGTACTGGAATAGGGAATGCCACAAACTATGATGCAAGGTGCAACTTGCAGCATTGCTGTTTGATGCAAGCACCTTGCATCAGGCACAACCGTTTTGGTTTCGGGCACCAAGTCTTCATTGTAGGATAGTGTGCTATGGGCAGACTAGATGGATCAATGGTTGTTTTCTGCCATCAATTTCTATTTTTAAACAAAGTAAATTAGAGATTTAATTTTTGGTGTGAGGCTAATTGGGGATATATTGATCCTTATTTTGAATTTATTCATGTTAGAAATTTAAGCTGGACTCACTTTTTAAGCGGTTGATGGTGTTTTAGTAAATTGCACAGAGTACTCAAATGCAGCCTTATCAATGCCATACAAAGGGTCAAAATCTCATATCATTCATTGCATGTATTATCCCTTCAACTGTAACACCTCATCCAATTTCCTTAACTGCTCCATTGCACATTGCTGTGACAGCTTCAGCTTCCTAACAATGATTACCCCTAGGTCTTAGTGATAGTTCACTTCTGCTGGTTGTTTACTATTTTAATTTAAAAGATAAGAACCTAAGCTCAAAATTACTAGAGCAAAGGTTGCCAGAGAAAGGCATTGGCAATAAAGTCAAGTTCTAAATAAATGCAAACTTGCACATTTTCCTAAGGCAAAGCATTTGGGTAGAAAATGCAAACCACCATGGATAACATTAGGCTGATTTGGATTTCAGCAGGACTATATGCACCAAAAAAACTGACAAACAATCTGCAAAGACTGAAAACAGCAAAACACAAACACAAGTATTGTCCTTGTTAGGGCTCCTCAGTGTAGTATAGCTGTAACTGCAATCCAGAAAAAAAGGAACCAGAAACATGATGTCAAATGTTTGGGTCATGGTGAGCCTTAAATAGGGCATTAATTTGAAACAGTAGAACCTCGGTGCAAAAGCACTGATGCAAGAATTACACTGGAAGGGCACTGGCAATCATATTAAATTGAAAAGAAATACAAAATTACACCCCTTATCCAAAGCATCATGGACAATATATGCAAATTACAATGAAGCAATTTTTGGGCTGACTTGGCATGATTTTAAACAGGAGTGTATGGTGCCTAAAGGCCTCACAAACAATCTGCAAAGGCTTAAAACAGCAAACCACAGATATGTGTTTCATCTTGGTTAGGACTTATCAGTGTGTGTAGCTGTTTTCTCAGCACATAAGGAAGTGGAACTGAACATATCAATGGTTTTGGTCATATTGAGTCCAAAACTGGAAGGATATTTAAATGACTAGAATATCAGTGCAACAGCTGTGAAAATTGGAAATTACATACCTACCGTAATTCTTGACCTTCTTGGACAAGTCTTCAACACTCATTCATATTACTGGGTACTACACCGGAGGTGCTAGGACCCAGCGGTAGCCAAAAATCTTCATAGCGGTCAGCACCAAGGTGTTACCACACATGTGCGGCACCACGAGACTGACTCATGCCTGTGTGGGCTATCTCAGCGTTGGCGCCCCAGCCGCCTCAGTACCTTTTTGACCAAGGAGTTGAAGTATAAACTAACCTAGGAAACTCCTAACCTAAACCAAGCATAAGATAGCCTGGTGGACCCGTGTAAGAGGGTCAACTCAACAGTGTCTTCACAGCCCAGACCAATGAGGGTGTGAAGAACAGAATCAGGATGAGCGAGCTCAGGGGGATGGTGGGTGGGTGGGTGCATGAATGAGTTCTGAAGACTTGTCCAAGAAGATCAAGAATTATGGTAGGAATGTAATTTCCATATCTTCCTGGACTTAAAGTCTTCACCACTCATTCATACTACTGGGTGAGTACCGAGCTAAAACCAATCCCCCGAGTAGGACGGCAGGAGACAGAGCTTGCTCAGGACAGAAATCCATTAGGGATTGTACTAACAAAGGAACTGTGTTGTCTGGCATGTACATCTACAGCATAGTGCTTCATGAAAGTATGCCGCGAGCTCCAAGTAGCTGCTTTGTAGATCTCTGCAATGGGCATGTTACGGATCTCTGCCAGGGAAGCTGCCACCACTCTGGTAGAGTGGGTGTATACCTGGTCTTCCAACTTGACTTGCACCATCAAATAGCAATGATGAAGGCATGCCACAATCAAAGCAGAAATGCATCTAATGGCAACCGGCTGTTCCAGCTGGGCCATGTTGAATAATACAAAGAGTTGCTTCATTCTATGAATCTTCTCCATTCTGTCGATGTAAAATCATAAAGCCCTCTTAACATCCAGGGAGTGAAGGGTGCATTCCCTTTCATTCTGGAAGTTAGCAAATAAGTGGGGAGAACCAATGGCTGATTGAGGTGAAACTCCAAAACCACCCCAGGTAGGAACCTAGAGCGAGTATGAAGTACTACCTTGTCCTTGTGAAAGATTGTATACAGAGGGTCTGTGACCAAGTCATGTATCTCAGAGACCCTGCTGGTGGAAGCAAAGACCATTAGGAAGATGGTCTTCCAGGTCAGGAACTTCAAGTCACAGGTGGTTAGAGGCTCAAGGGTTTACATGTGAGCATATCTAGCACTAGGTTAATGTCCCACATGGCCAACAGTCTCCATACTGGGGGCTTAGTGTGCAGGAATCCTTGAGAAACCTCTTGACTAAGGGTAACTGAGCCAGTGTCATGTTCTGTACTGGCTCATGATAGGTGAAAATCGCACATAGGTGTACCTTCACTGTTGAGTAGTGCAGTCCTGCATTTGACAAATCTGAAAGGTTCTACAACACTTTATTTGGTGGGCAGCAGAATGGGTCCAGAAGGGATTCAGCACACCAAATCAAAAAGCATTTCCATTTAGCCATGTAAGTCTTCCCAACAGAGGGCTTATGCACTGCCAAGAGGAGTTCTGAGATTCTCTGAGGAACCTTAAACCTTCCCACCAATATCTCCTAGGAGGTAAGCATGGAGATGAAGGGAGTGCAGTTTGGCATGAAGCAGAGGTCCCTGCTTCAGGAGGTTCATTCACAGGGGGAAGTTGCCTTTGGGGGACCTCCAACAATCTGTTGATCAACAGAAACCATATCTGTTGAGGCCAGAATGGGGTGATTAGAATCATCCTGACCCGCTATGCCTCCAATTTGAGCAACACCCTCTGAATCAATGAAAGAGGAGGAAATGCCTACAGAAAGCATCTTGTCCACCACAGTCTGAATGCATCCTGACAGAAAATACCAGGTACTGGATTTCTGGAGCAGAATAGAGGGCAGTTTTGCATTGAGTGGGGACACAGAAAGCTCCAGGTCTGGACTGCCCTACTCTTTGAATAGTGACTGTATGATGTCTTGTGAGAACGATCATTCATGGGGATCTGCCACTGCTCTGCTGAGGTGGTCCACTAGATTGTTCTGTATTCTTGGCAGGTAAACTGCTTGGGCCAGAGTGGTGTGTTCCAGACACCACTCCCATGCCTTCATTGCTTCCCTGCACAGGGGGTAGTAGTGCACTCCTCCCTGCTTATTAATGCAGTACATCATAGCCTTGTTTGTCCAAAGAAAGATTATTTTGTGGCAAAGGACTTCTCTAGGGCTTGAAGAGCATACAGGACTGCTCTTATCTTTAAAACATTGATGTCCAGATGAGATTCCTCCTGAGTCCACACTCCTTGAGTGCAGAGATCCTGGGAGTGAGTCCATCCCCAACCGAGCAGGGGTGCATCCATGGTGATGGTAACCTGTGGCTCCAGCGGGGCAAAAGGGAGACCTTGAAGAAGATGTCCAGGACGGCTCCTATGAATAGGAGCTGCTTAAAGGCTTGAAGCTGTGACTTTCCAGGTACAGCCGTATTCCCATGGAGGTGAGGAACTGAGATGATGTAGAGACTGCCTCTTAAGTCTGTTCCCTTGACCGACTGGTGAGGAGCCAATCAACCAGGTAGGGAAGGACTTGGACACCCAGCTTTCAAAGGTGTGTGGTGAGCACTGTAAAACAGTACCTAAGAACTCAAGGTGTCGAGAGTCCAAAGGGCAGGACTGGAAGTGTCGACCCAAGGCCACAAGCCGGAGGAACCCTCATTAACTTGGGTGCACTGGAACATATTGGTAAGCATCTCATGTCCAGGGATGTGAATTAGTCCTGCTGTTGGAGAAGTTTTAGAAGAGTCCCTAAGGAGACCATCTTGAACTTCTCCCTTATCAAATACTTGTTCAGCTTTCTGGGTCGAGAATAGGTCACATGCCATCTGTTTTCTTTGGGACCAGAAACAAATGGGAATAGAACCCTGTATTTCTTTTCTCCTGAATCTCTGAAAAGAAGGTCTGACTGTGAAGTGGGAAGACTGTCCTGATGCTTGGTTAGAAGTTGGGGGGAATCTCTAACAGGTCGAGGGAGCACCCCTCCTGGAAAATCTGGCAAGACCCACTTATTTGTTGTTATAGACTGCCATTGGCTGAAAAGTCAGCCGACCTCCCACTGCAGAGAAAAGATCCACCTCGGTAGTTGGGGTGGAACTCGGGCCAGTGTCTCAGAGGGTGGCACTTGGCACTTTCAGACCTCATGCTGTCTGCTGCATTTTCTTTGTGGCTGATGGACCTGCTGTTAAGCATCAGAAGAAATCCTGATGTTCCAAGCTAGATGTGTCACTTGACACAGATCCCCGTGGCAGCTGCCCTGCAGGCAGTATCGTCGTCATCCATAGAAGTTGTGAGCTGATGGCTATTGGACTTCTATACCCAAGGAATAGTCTGCAGAAGCTCTATTTTGGAGTCAGGCTCTGGGAGGTTCTCCACTAAGGGAATTCCAAAGGACGTAATCATATAGAGAGAAGTGTCCCAGATAACGTGCAATATACATGCCCAGGGCTGCAGCAGCAAATGCTAATTTCCCCAAGGTGTCAATCTTATGAACTTCCTAAAAGATTGGTTGAGTTGTAGACTCCTGAGGGAGAGCAACCTTGTCATTCTCAGCAAGGACAATCAGAGCATCTGTGATGCGTTGTGAAGCTAAGAAGGGTGTCCCCTTGGGAGGGACATATTTTTAGCCTATGGTGAAAGGGTCTTTGGAGTGTTAGGAATATGGAGAAATCTGAGTCGCAAAAGCCCCCCGAGTCTACATCGGAAAGACAGGACTTCAACCAGGGGTTTGATTGGAAGCGAGGGATTCACATTCAGGCTGAAAAATGAGTCATTGTTGCTATTGTCAGAAATGATGAGGTAAGGATCCGACTCGTCATGCTCCACATAGATATCAGGAATTGCCTCAGAAAGGCTGAACCTGGGCAAAGGAGAAAGGAGACAGTGGGAACCGAAACTGAATCTGGTACTGAAGACTCCGACACCACACGTGGCACCAAAGCTGACAGCGCCACATATGGCACCAAAGTCAAAGGCACCGCACACAGTGCTGATTCCAATGGTGCACACACACAGCACTGATGTGAATGGTGCTGCACGTGGCACCAAAGTCCCAGATGCCACATACGGCACTGATGCAGACACTGCTGTTCATTGCACCAGAGACCCCGATGCCGCCAACAGCACCGAAGAGCCCAGTAACAGAAAACAGCCATCTCTGGAAAAGAGGAGGAAGGGATTGGTACCTGTGCTGGCCCCTGTGGGAAAACAGAGTGAATAGGGAAGGCACATGGGATCAGTGTTAACAGTGTCGGCACTGGAGAAGGCACTGAATGCAGATCCCGCTCCAAAAGCTCTGACCACAGCTAGTGGTACCAAGTCCTGAAGGCCCCAGCACTAGGACCACCGGCAAGGGCAAATGAGCCAAACACTGAACCCACAGCTCCAAAAGAGCAGCTCAATGATGAAACCATTCACTGGATCCCTGCAAGTGGACAGAGAAAGGCTCCAGTGGTGACAGTCTAGGCCGTGAAGAGTGGAACCTCCGGGAAACTCTGAGGGCTCTTGACTACTGGGTACTCCCTGACAGACATACCAGAGGGTGACCTCAAGTGGTACCATTTCTCCCTCTTCTGATGGGAAGAGGAAGAGCTCAAGGCTGAGCGGCACCAGGTTCCTGACCTGGATCGAGAAAGGGCTGCTTCTTTTGCATCTGTGGGAAGACGGTCCTCCCTCCCTTCCAGACACCAAACTGCCTGTGGTCAGACCCCACCTCCAGAGAGGGTAGCAGACTGGACACAGCCTCACTGCAAGAGCAGCCTTCTGAAGAAGCATCCCTACTCTCACTAAAACCATCCATGGTCAACTCCATCAATTACAGGGTTGAGAGAAATTTCTTCTTTCTTCTTCTTTTTTTTTGCTTTAAATAATAAAGAATAACAGTAAATCTAATGGAATTGAACAACTAATGCTGCTGCTGTATAGATGAGAAGTTTTGACTTCCGGTGGGTGGGCAACATTATCACTGAAGCACACTCGATGGTGGGAAAAAGGAACTGAGGCAGTTGGGGAGTTGATGCGAGATAGCCCACACAGGTGCGATTCAGTCTCATGGTGCCGCGCATGCATGGTCCTATCTTGGCATTGACCTCTCTGAAGATTTTTGGCTCCCACTGGGTCCTAGCACCTCTGGTGTAGTACCCAGTAGTATGAATGAGTGGTGAAAGCTTAAAGTCCAGGAAGATAAGGGGTTACCCTGGAAGGGCACTGGCAATAAAGTGAAGTTTCAAGGAAATGCAAAATTATATATACCCCAATCCAAGGCATATGGGTAGTATATGCAAATCACAATGAAGGCATTCAGGATTGCTCACCTACAGTACCTTGACTATTTTATTAATTCCTCAACCTGAAATCTTTGGGAATAAGTGAAGTACATGTATACACATGGAATTTCAGTTGGCATATGTTGATCCACTCTCCAGTACTTTTAACAAGTCATTTGTACACTGCTTTCTTTTTTCTAGTGTTTATTATAGTGGTTGCCACTAATGTTTGTAATAATATCAATAGTTACAGCTAGCAATGGCTAGACATGGGTTATTCAGTTCAATGGCTGATGGATGGCCATGCCTTCTACTGTACCATCAAAAGCTGTGTGTCACCTACAATTTTAATTACCTAACTTGGAACCCTTGACTCCAGATCATCAAACAGTAGAGGTCCCAACATTGACTTCTGAGGAACCTCTCTGGTAACTTCCTTTTAATCATCTGTTACCTTATGAACCCTTATCCAATGAGCCCTATTGCTTAACCAGCTGTATATCCATTGTGCTATATTTCCTGAAATTCCAGATATACTTAACTTCAGCACTAACTTGTTGTAAGGAACCATGCAGAAAGCTTTACTGTAGTCTAAATATGTTGTAGTAACTGCCCCTTCTCCTGTGTAGTTAATGTACTACTTTCTCAGAGAAGACCAATAAGTTATACTAGCAGTATCTTCTCTTAGTGAACCCATGCTGATTCTTCTTTAACAGTTAGAAGCTTCTAATTTTATTTATTCATTGTATTATTACTAGGAAATACTTTGGGGCACATGTGCTCTTTTACAAAGGTTCCACTTCAGGAACATTTACAATAATGATAGTACAAGCAACACAGTGGATAATATGACAGATGAGACAAGTACAATGGATATCATAGTGCAGCACAGCTTACACTGAGTCCATAACAGAGGTCAACAGAGAGTGCAATAACACTGAGCCAGCAACTGAGACCACATCATTGGGTAAGCATGGGTACATGGTCTGTTCAAATGTTCCATACTTTGGCCCCTGGTAATCACTCCCAGTATTTTTCCAACAATCGAGATTAAGCTCAATGGACAATGGTTACCTGAGTCATCTCTACTTTCTTTTTTAAACAGAGGCATCACATGCTCTCCCCTCCAGGCTCCAGGCACCTCAACAGTTTCCAGTGACTTTTAGAAAATGATTGCCAGAATACCTTCATTTCATTCTTTAACTTCTTGATACCCTTAGAGGCATATAATATGGCCCTTACTGTTTATTCACCTTCTACTTACATAGTTGTACAGCAAATACACTTGCAGTGATATCTGTTGTGCTATAAGTATGCTTTGCTAATACTTCAACTGTTTCAACCAAATGTGGCAAGTCTCCCAACTCCTCTGTAACAAATACTGAGGAGAAATATTCAGTTGGCCTTTTTGCACACAAGGCACCATATTATATTTTCTCCTCTCCAGATTGTTTGCCTCATGGTCCCATTATGTCCATAATCATCATCTTTCCTCTGATATAACTAAAGAAATTTCTCATCTTCCTTAACATTTCTTGCTATGTCACGCTACAATATCTTGTTGCCAACAATGCGTTTCTTTAAAATTTTGCAGTGCTTGTTTATATTGGACCCTATTTCCATGGAACATTTCTCCCTCTGTGCCTTAAATACCTTTCTGTTCACCAAATCTATGATTGCTACATCCATCCATCCAGATATGAAACATCACTGTGTTTATCCTTTTACTGTTTATGGATACATACGATCCACTGCATTTTTTATTATCCTCTTTAAGGAGTTACACATTTCTACCCTTTTTGCGATGCCCATTTTATGCAGGTTCTCCTTAACCATTCTCTTTAATTTATCAAAGTCTGCCTTCTTAAAGTTTTACATTTTTAATTTAACTTCCATCCTAGCCTTTATTACTTTAAATGTTACCATATCATGGTTGCTGGAACCCAGATACTCCCACATAGTTACAAAAAATCTGGTTGTCTCCATTGCTCAGAATGAGATTTAACGTATTTACCCTTCTGGATCCCTCTTTCACAATAGGTACTGTAGCACTGCACCATTACTATTAATGAGTCCTGTCCTACCTTCCCTTTGACAAAATCACTATCCCAATTTATATCAAATGAATTAAAATCTCCCATAATTGCTTTATACTATGCAGGCATGTACTTATCAAATTGTTTCATCTTTTCTATCCCTTTTCTGAACAAAAATCAAAGTCTGGTTTATATTGGATAAAGAGGATAATAATATGAGCCAGTCTGTGGCAATCTATATACAGAATTACCATCAAGTAACTGGAGAAAGTGCCTCTGCTAACATTTTACAATCTCCATGGCCTGAAAACCAGTACTGGGGCTTTGAGTTTTAAAGTAAGTGAAATTATAATATTTTCTTGTTATACTATTGCTTAATGGACAAATAAGGCTGAGGGCCACTTTCTTTTGACAGTAACCACCAAGCCTAACGTATGTAGCTATTTCAATACCTCGTAGACAAAGAGCCAATATTTTTACAACACTGTACTTCACATATTGTACATTTATTAGAAGAAACATCTCAGCATTATCTAACCATTTGAAATATTTTTCACTTTTGAGTCCCTGTGTAAAAACATGATCATATTCTATAAGTGTTACCTTACCCTTTTCCTGTTCTGCTGCTTCACTAAGCTCTGGCAGCTTTATTGGCATCAGGTTTTGATTCCGCATTTGCTTATGTTCCTGCCAAAAAGATAACTTTTATTTAATTAGAATAGAAATCAATTTCATTGCATATAGCACCATTCATACATAAAATATTTTGAAGTATGTAAATTAATAATGATAGTATCTTTCAGAGGGACAGAGTAGGAACAAATGGGTACAGGCTATGTTGTTTTGTTCAAGATCCTTTGATGGCTAAGGATGGTTATGTCGATATCCCACTAAATGGTTCAACTCCAAACCAAAAGAATTATGGGCCTGATTTTCAAAAGTCCTGTAAATGCTGCAAGCCCCTGGTGCACCGAACATGTGGTGCAGGGGGCTTGCGGCATTGTTTTGACACCAACTGTGATTTTCATTCAGTACACCAAATGCCATAAGTTAGACAAGCTCACCCCTGGTCTAACTTGTGCCATTTGGGGGACCCTTTTTACGGGTCTTGTGCCTGAGCTTTGCGCAAGCTGCCGTAAATTGTGGAAAATGTTGCAACTGCACCAAATGTACTATAACTGAGTGCAGTTGCATCAGAGGAGCTTGGTGCAGTTGTGTCAAACATTAGGGTTGATGCAAGCCCTGTATCCACCTTTGAAAATCAGGCCCTATCAGATGCATCCTTATGCTAGGGGTCACTACAACACGGATCCTTGTATACTGTATATAGCACACACTCAATGATTGACAGCAGCTGTCAATCACTTAGTGTGTACTAGATACAGTACATGCTCATTCAGAGCTCAGTTGGTGGCTGGCTGTGGTGGTGAGTGGTGGGCTGTGCCAGTTGCGGCTCAGTTTCAGGATGGGCAGAGTGGGGTGGTAGAGCACTGTGGGATGGGGGTCCACTAGACCACCAGGTATTTCAGACTTTCATTTAGTGGGGGATCAGGGCTGGAGTGTTCCACTAGACCACCAGGGATATTTTAATTCTTTTTATGGGAGATAGGGGCTTGGGGGGCCACTAGACTACTGGGGATTTTTAACAGGAGTGACGGGCAATCAGGGCTGGGGGGGCCACTAGACTACCAGGGATTTTTAATGATTATAACTGGTGATCGGGGCTGGGGGTGTGCTAGACTATCAGGGATTTTTTAATGATAATGACAGGTGATCAGGCCTTGGGGGGCCACTAGACTATCAGGGATTTTTAAAACTAATGATAGGCAATCAGGGCTGGGAGGGCCACAAGACTACCAGGGATTTTTAATTATAATGGGTGATCGGGGCTTGGGGGGCCCTAGACTACAAGGGATTTTTTAATGATAATGACAGGCAATCAGGGTTTGGGAGGCACTAGACTACCAGGGACTTCTCAGGGACATTGCTGCATGGCTGCCCACGGCTTGTGGCAACCTGTCAAGTGTGCCATCTGTTTGGCACACCGCTATGGTTCCTGCAAGCTATGAGACTTTGCTGCCAGGACCCTGCCCAATAAAGAATCGGGCACAGGGTCTGTAGCTCACCGGAATCAACACAAGCTGTGGTTGCTGTGGCTTGTGCCGAGTTTTGAGAACTGGGCCCATTACATAAAAAAGGTTTGCATTAAAGGAAGTAAAAAGGTCTGTTAAATTTAAAACTAAAAAAGTCATGGGGACTTGATGGGATTGAAAATGGCTCCCAGGGAGATTGTTGTCCTAGTTGCTAAACTAGCTAATTACTGGGTGCACAAACTATGCTGGAACTAGTTCCAATATTTAAGAAATCATGTATAACACCATAGGTATCACATGAAAAATTATAAAAACATACAAAAATACGAAAAAACATATATTATTACGTTATACATGGTTCGAGCGTTTTTCAATACAAATGCTCAATGCTTCAAAACTTAATACTATCACCTAAGGTTCTAAATCATAATATCATCGATCTGACATCAGATCAAAGCTATTATAATTTAGAACTTTAGAAACAGCAGTGCATGCCTCAGTAGTGTCTATGTCACCAAGAAGATCCTGGCCACAGCTACTAGTTGCATACACTATCAGTGTACATGTATGTGTACATGTGCATGTGCGTGTGTGTGTCTGTGCTGGTGGGACAGACTCTGTAATGAAATAGTGGACACTGCAGATATCTTTCAAAGAATTAAGAACCAGCACTCCAGGCCAGCTTATTCAGTAGTGAACAAGTATTTTAATGTGGGGCAAGATGTGTGTTTGTGTGTCAATTTGAGCTTTAAACCTGAAATCCGATTTTGAAGTCTTGAAGCTTATTTAAAGAGCACCTTTCATTATGGTCCAAAAAGTTATATCTTGTAGTCATTATATGCAGCACTAGACCTGAAAGAGTGAGTGCATTTGTTATTTTTGGCCAAGGTTTACTCTGCCTTGCATAATTTGGATTTGTTTTTGAGCTCTGCTTTAGCCCTGCTGCACTTGCCTTTGCTGTTCAGCTGCTGGGCTGCTGGCTCCTGATGACATCACTGTAGGGCAGAGGAGTGGCTCATGCTGTGCAGTACAGTGCAGTCACAGCAGTTTTGCAAGGGAAAACTACCAGTACTCACTGTACATACTGTGTTCCCCCTTCCCCAAGACACCCCGTTAGCAATACATTATGCCAAAATCCAAATGCCTTGTCAATATGTTTTTTGTAAAACTAACTTATTTCTGCCTCTGTAACAAAGCATGAGGATTGAGAGAAGATCAAGTTGCTGTCAGCACCTTTCCCAGTCCTTTTGACTTTCATGCATAAATTACCCCATTTTGTGAAAGACAGGATTTGAAACTTACAAGAACAGGAGGCAAAGTTTCAACTGCTAGGAAAAGACATCTTATAAAAGACAGCAATATTTTGTTGAGAGATAGAGAGAGATTGAGATTTAAAGAGAACCTTTCCAGTCCTTTTTGACTTTCATGCATAAATGACCCCTTCTTGAATTGATTCTGGAATTGCTTTTCATTACTGTCCTCTGTAGTTAGTTTTTGCATTCTGAGCTGCTAAAAACTACAGGGTGTACCAGAGCTTCTGTAGCAAGCCTGGTGTTTCTGTGGATCCAGGGCTGTATTGCTCATATTAGTATATGGCAGAGGTGTGACTCCCACACAAGTCAATTTTACAGAAAAACATATTGACAAGGCATCTGAATTTTCGCATAATGCATTGCTAACAGGGTGTCTTGGTGAAGGGGGAAAACAGTATGTACAGTGAGTACTGGTAGTTTTCCCTTGCAAAACTGCTGTGACTGCACTGTACTGCACAGTGTGAGTCACTCCTCTGACCTATAGTGATATCTGCAGTACAGCCCTGGGTCCACAGCCACACCAGGCTTGCTACGGAAGCTCTGGTACACCATGCAGTTTTTATTAGCTCAGAATACAAAAACAAACTGCAGAGGACAGTAATGAAATGCAGTTCCTGAATCAATGCATGAAAGTCAAAAGGACTGGGAAAGGTGCTCTTCAACTGCAACATTTGTTGTAAGTACTGTGATATTTCACATTAAAATGCTTGTTCACTCCTGAATAAGCTAGTCTGGAGTGCTGGTTCTTCATTCTTTGGACTATTCATATTTTCCAGCACCCACTCGTAACTGAGAACGCTGCTTTCTGTGGACTGAATACTGCAGATATCTTTACCCGGTGAGTCATTGAGATATGCAGTCCTGCAATTAACAGCTGAAAAGGTGCTTGTTCTGTGAAACTGTGACCCAAAAACAAAAAAATATGTATTCTTTGTAACTGAGAAAGGACCATGTTGGTTGTCATGTCAATGGTTTGGTGAGTGAAGGGAGCGGCACTTGTTACTTCTCATTGGTGAGTATGGGGTGTGTGACCATGATTAACATTATAACCATGGATATGGGGAGTTGTTACCATGGATCATGACATCATCATGGTGGCAAAGAGGCAACACTGAAGCCAGTGATGGATCTTGGAGGGGGGGGTGAAGTAGTGACTGCACCCTTCATTGGAACTGACTTGCTTGCTGCTACATTTCCTTTTTTTTTGCAATTCAATATACTTTATAAAGCATTTCAACAAGATGCACAGAATAACAATACCACAAAAACAAAAAAAGAAACATTACAACAATTAAAATAAACATCCACAATAATGATTAACAACCAAACCAATAAAGTGACAGGGTACCAACCTCCCTCCTCCCACCCCTACTACCCAAACCCCACTGCGCAATTCATGAAAAACAGACAGCTGTGAGAAATGGCCTGGTTTGCCAATACAATGAGTAGAGTTCCAAAGGGAGAGAACCTTTTCAGCTGGGGGAGTGAGAACCAAAGTCAGTGATTACTGACTAAGGAAGGCTACAAGTTGGACCAGCAGGCTCAAAATTTGGCAGAAGCACCATTAAATTTGGCTATAGCCTTTTCTGCACTAATTGCCACTAAACATTCCTGTACCCACTCTGAGTACGTAATTAGGAGACCACTTCCTCCTCCAGTGGCAGGCAAGAAGTAATTTAGTCACCAAGGAGAGAGAGGCCATATAATGTTTATGTTAGAGAGTGGGAACACCCGAACAGTCTCCCAGTAGACAAATTTCCGGAGTGAAATAATTTACGTTAGAGAACAGAGAGGAGACTTTATTTCAAACTAAAGTCTAAAAGGTCCTAGCTGATGGACACATCCAATGTACCCTTCTCTCCTGGGCATGTTTCATAATCTGGTGTGGGCAGTTTTTTCATTTTGTGAAGTCTGTAAGGAGAGAGGTACAGATTGTGCAAAATGTTGAACTGTAATAATGGTCTTGCTTGAAAAGAGAATAAATATTGTTCCACAAAACATGCCAGTCAAATTTAGACCAATCATGGTCTAAGGTACTCTGCCAATAAAAGGCATTGGACTGGACACAATTATGAGCTTGCTTGAGAAGCTCTTTATAAAGAAGGGAAATAGCCCTCCTCTTATAGGCACTTGCAAGCAAAGGTTGGAAAAAAGTAGAGGCTAAACTAGACCATGGGGGGGGGAGAAGGACTGGACACAGTGGGTGACCTGAAAATATTTAAAGTAGGAAGATGCAGGGACCTTATACTTCTCACCAAATTTAGAAAAATAAATAAGTTTGTCCCTATTAACCAAGTCATCCCCTCGCACTCCAGATGGCAATGACTATTGGTGGGCAGAAAGCGGGTGGCCAGCAATGCAGAGATTCCATTTATAGAGTAGGGGTTGACACAAATCCCTTTTACAGGAAAGTTTAAAATGCCTGCATAACTGAGCATGGGCCTTAAGACTCCAACCAATCGGGGTATCCTTCAGGGATAACATTAAGGATGAGAAGGATAGATACAACAAAGAGTTCAGGGAAATATTGAACCGTCTGGTCAAAGACTGTTCAATAAGTAACCAGTCCAGTTTAACAGCACTGGCATCACCCAGAACCCTCCATTTAAGGTATTTGGTTCATGTAATGCTAAGTAAAACATAAAAAATCAGGTACTGTAGTTGCAGCCCTTCCAAACTGCCTGGCCTACACATCTTAGCATATGAACGTCAAGGCGGCTTACCAAGCCACAAAAAGGAGGAAAAAATAGAATGCAATTTGGCAAACCAAGGTTTTGGAAGAAAAATGTTGAGAACACCCATGGAGTAAAGAAACTTGGGCAATACAGACATTTTGAGCAAATTGGCTCTCCCCCACTAAGAAAGCGAGAGCTTATACCATTGAGCTAGATCTTCTCCAACTTGCTTAACAATGGGATCCAGGGTAAACATTTTTAGCTTACATAGGTCCTTAGTCAATTTTACACCAAGATATAACAGACCAGAGGTCTCCTATTGAAGACTCAGCTGGAGACCAAGGTCTTTCGAGCATGAAGGGGATAAGGGGTAAGGAGTAGATTTATTGGTATTTAACTTATATACAGAAAAAATACTGAAATGATTAATAATAGTCAAGACTTCAGGTAATGAATGGGTCCAATTCGTTAGGCACAGGAGGATGTCATCAGCAAAGAATGAGAGCTTGTAAGATGCCTGACCTACCATGATACCTTTTATTGAAGGGGTAATATTAATTTTTCTCGCAAGGGGCTCCAGATACAAGTTAAATAAATATGGGGACAGGGGACAGCCTTTCCTAATCTCCCTGGTTATTGTAAATGAATCCGAGAGTACGTTGTTACAAAGAATACAAGCAGTTGGACAGCTGTACAGAACCTTAATCCTGCCAATAAACTCCTTAGGGAATCCAAATTTCTCCAACATGGTAAAGAAATAGGACCATGCAACTCAATCAAATGCTTTCTCTACATCTAGGAAGACCAACACTGAATCAGGGTTGGCCTCCCCAGACGAAGAGAGAAAGTAAAATATTTTCCGAAAATGATACCCTGAACTCCGACCCGTGATGAAGCCTGCTTGCTCAGGATCCAAAAGAGAGACCCAAACTGATGCCAAACGCATGGCCAAGATTTTAACATACAGTTTAATGTTGCTGTTAATAAGTAAAATTGGGAGGTAACTTTCAGGTCGAGATGGGTCCTTCCCCAGCTTAGGAAACAGAACAATTCAAGCTTCAAACAAGGTTGCATCCTGAGGTGGTTGAGACAGCCAGGAATTAAAAAGATTTACCAGTAAGGGAGTTAAAGACTCCACATACATTTCATAAAATGTTATTTTGTTAGAGCATTATAAACTCTATCAAACAGAAATTTCCCGTAAGAAGGCAGAATTCCTGTCCAAGGAAATTGCTGTTGCATGGAACCGACCGGCTCAACTCTTCCAAACTGTGGACAGGCTGTGCAACCCAGCCTGTCAGCAGTTCCGTCGAGTCTTTTCACAAAGTGATTGTGATGAAATCACTCATTTCTTTGCAAATAAGGTGGCCGACATCAGGCAGGAGTGCCGTCAGCTTCGCTGTATGGGGGATGCTGTTGGTCAGTGCTTGCCCACAGAGCCTGGAGTTTCCTGGAGTACCTTTGAGCTGCCAGAGTTCATGGATATTATGAGGTTTATCCAAAGGATGCACCCCACTTGCTGTAGTTTAGCCCTGGGCCCTACTTCCCTGATTTTGGGTGGTAGTGATATTATCGGCCCGGTCTTAGCTCGGATTGTCCGGTGCTCTTTGGACTCAGATGAGTTTCCTAGCTCCCTGAAGGAGGCGGTGGTGACACCCCTCCTGAAGAAAGCTTCTTTAGACCCAGAGAACCTAGAGAACTACAGGCCTATCTCTAACCTTCCTTTTGTGGGAAAGGTTATTGAGAAAGTTGTGGCTGCACAACTGGAAAACCATTTAACCATCCATAGTTTATACAAACATCTCCAATCAGGTTTTTGTAAGAGGCATAGTACTGAGACTGCTCTGGTTCGGGTGCTCAATGATCTCCTGATGGCGAGAGATCAGAGAAACCATTCCATCTTGGTACTCCTCGATTTGTCATCAGCTTTTGACACTGTGGATCATGGGGTTCTGCTCGAGTGCTTGAGGTTCATCTGTGGGCTGTCGGGGACAGTTCTCAGATGGTTTACATCTTTCCTCACCGGTAGAACTCAGAGAGTTGTTTTGGGAATATTTTCTTCCAAGTCTTTCTCTCTGCCTTGCGGGGTACCTCAGGGCTCGGTGCTGTCTCCCATGTTATTTGCAGTGTATATGCTGCCCCTCGGTGACATTGTAAGATGGTATGGGCTGAGGTTTCACTGCTATGCTGATGATACCCAGCTCTGCCTGTCTTTTGCCCCTGATCAGGCTAGTGCTATCTCAGTATTGAACAGCTGCCTTGTAGAAATCCAAGATTGGATGGGTTTCAGTGGTTTAAAGTTGAACACAGGAAAGACTGAGGTTTTGGTGATGGACCCGGGTAGTAGGACAGAGGTGTTGAGGACTGATCTCCCCTGTGGTTTAGTCCTTGGGGGGCTCAGATTCTTACCTCTGAGCGGGTGCATGACCTGGGAGTGGTGCTTGACGATGGTCTGACCCTTTGACATTAGGTGTCGGCAGTCATCAAGCTGGCCTTTTACCATTTTAGGAACATTGCTAGGATCAAGCACCTCATTCCGTTCAGCGACCTGCCTGTTTTGGTCCATGCATTTGTGACATCGCACCTTGACTACTGTAACTCCCTTTACCTAGGGCTTCCTGGGGTTGATATCCACTGCTTGCAGCTAGTGCAGAATGCTGCGGCACGTTTATTGACTGGGGTATCTAGGAGAACTCATATTACCCCAGTGCTGCGTGATCTGCACTGGCTGCCTATTCAGTGGCAGATCACCTTTAAGGTAGGTTTATTAACTTACAAAGCCCTACATGGGCAGGGTCCTGATTACCTGAAAGAGCTCCTGGTTCCTTACACTCCCATGTGACAGCTCTGCTCGGCTGATGAGTGGTTGCTGGAGATTCCGAGGGTTAGTTTAAAGTCATCTGGTGCTCGCTCCTTTGTGTTTCTTGCCCCTACCCTCTGGAATTCTCTGCCCCATCAGCTATGGGAGTGCAGGACAGTGGGGTGCTTTAAGCAGGCACTGAAGACCTTCCTGTGGGGTAAAGCTTACTCTGAATTTCATTGATTTTATTGGCATTTATTGTATTTTCTGATTTTATCCAATTGTGCAGTGCCTTGATTTATGAAAGGTGCTATATTAAATAAAATGTATTATTTCTATTATTATTATTATTATTATTATTAAAAAGCTGAGGAGAACCTATCAGGTCCTGGAGCCTTGTTCAAAGGTAGGGAAGCTATGGCCGCACCCACCTCTGCTCCAGTTATGGGGCCGAGAAGGGTCAGACACTGATTTTCATTAAACAGAGAAAGGTTAAGTACCTGGAGAAAATTGACTTGGGAGGACTGGGCCTCTGCAGTCAGTTCAGGTGCTGAGTAAAGGGTATGATAAAACTCAAAAAAAATGTTGGCCATTACTTGGGGATCTGTAGTCGGTGTGTTAGTAGAAGGGTGTAATAAAGATGGAATCTATCTGTAAGCCTGCTGCTGTTTAACTCGGAGGGCTCACAGCCTTCCAGCCTTATTTCCCTGGCCAATATAGGTCGCCTTAATACGGGAGGCAGTACAATCCACTAGGCCAAAGAGATACTTATTTATTTAATTATTTTATAAGTTGGAATAACATCCTTTGATCTAAAAGCTCCTTTACGAAGGATCCTCGTTGTACAATAAAAAAGGGGGGGAGACAAAAATAGGGGGAACATACACAGCTAAGAAGCATTGTCAATTTTAAACAATTAAGTACAACAGTAAACAATATAACAGTATAGGAATAATATCAAAGGAATCACAAGTTCGGAGCAACAGATTATTAGGGGTCACATCCCAGAGGGAGGAGGTAAAGTGCTAAAGTGAGAGGCACAAGAAATAAATAAAAGTGAGTGAAATGGTAGATGCAGCAGTAGCGATGTGCCCAAGGTCTAGCTAGGTGGGACAAGGAGATAGGTAGGGGGCAATGACAGGACCCAGGAGATAGGTAGGAGGGAATGACAGGACCCACAGGGTTGCCTACATGAGGACGTGGTTGTAAGGGGTTAAGGAATGTAGGTAGGAGGGGGGATTATGGAGGGGTAGGTAGAGAGACAGGAAAGAATTGGGGGAGGATGTGGGTGTATGGGGCTTTGACAATGGAATTGAGCATGCAGCCTGGGCTAGGCCAAGGCATTAGGAGAGCTAGTATCCCACAGGGGATTACCAATGGCAGACGCACTACTCAGGGGGCATGATGGATTTTCTTAGTTCAGTTTTAAAATGGCTCAAGCTTGTGTGGCTGTTAGCAGAGAAAGGGAGTGCATTGAGCCAAGAGGGAGCCCTAACAGCAATGGCTCATTTTCCCAAGGCTGTTTTTTCTAAATGACACAGCTAGTGTGTGTTTAGAGACACTTCTAGCGGCATGCTCAGCTGGGGCTGGTCGGAATAAAGCCTGTAAGGAAGGTGGAGCAAGGCCAAGGAGGGCCTTCTTTCCAAGGATGCAGGAATGAAACTTATCCAGTCTTGGAGAGGGAGCCAGTTCATCCTACTATAAAGGTTGCATGTGTGCGTAAGTCGATCAGCACCAAGAATTAATCTACAGGCTTTACTGAAGGAAGTCTGAACTCTGTGGAGGCTGGTGTCAGTGGCAGCACCATATACCATGTTTTTATAGTCAAGACTTGGTAGAATTGTTCCTCTAACCACCTGGAGCCTAGCCTCAGTTGTAAGGCAGAACCAAATCCTATAGAGGGTGCCTAATTTCCTGTTGGCGGCAGTGGTGAGATTGGATATGTGCTCGTCAAAGGAGAAGGATTCGTCAATAGTGACTGAAGATACTGGAATGAGGTCACCAGCTTGAGGACGGAGAAAGAGTTGTAGGTAATTGAGAGAGGTTCTGTTAGTCTCCTCTTTTGGCGACCAGCGAAGGGCATGGTTTTAGTCTTTTTGCTGTTGAGCACCAGCAGACTATTGGTGAGTCAGTTTTGAATGAGATTAAAATTGTACTGAAGGTTCCTGGTAAACGTTTCTTGGCAGGGATTATGAGAGAAGATTACTGTATCGTCCACATAAAGCAGTATCTCTGAGGTAGAGCAGGCAGCTGGTAGATTATTCATGAAGATGCTGAATAGAAGAGGGCCCAGGATTGACCCTTGGGGACCCCAACTGTGACTTTGCAAATCTCAGATATGGCTTCATTGATTTTTACTTGCTGGGAGCACCCAGTCAGTTAGCTGGAGAACCAACTGACTGTATTTGGGGACAGTCCTAGGGCACTTATCCTATGGAGCAGTAGCTGGTGATTGACAAGGTTGAAGGCCTTGGACAAGTCAATGAAGACTGTCCCAACCAAACTACCCTGGTCTAGTGTCTCATGCACATAGCCAGTAAAATTAATTAGAGACGTGCTTGTGCTGTGCATCCGACAGAACCCGTGCTGCTGGGGGCAGAGGAGGTTGTATTTAAGCAGGTGGTCCATGAACTGGTCAGCTATAATTCTCTCAAGCGCTTTGAAGAATGAGGACAGGATTGACACGGGACTATAGCTGGCTACTAGTGCTCTGTCTCCCCCTTTTAGCACTGGGGTGACCAGAGTGGATTTCCAGGCAGAAGAGAAAGAGGACATGTGGAGTGAAAGGTTGAACAGCATGGCGATGGGAATAATGATCTCAGGTAGTGTGATGTCAATCAGTTTCATATCGAGACCATTACCCCCAAACGGGTTTTCCCAAGGACTCTGGAGATGTACTTTCTGGCTTGGGCAACTGTCACTTGTCTGAAGTAGAAATTAGGGCAGATGTTAGGGGAGGTCGGTTGATTAGTGGGTAGGATACCCCAGGGGCATAGTAGGTCCAGGAGGGAGGACCACACTGTAGTCTGTGAAGGCTTCGTTGAATACATTGGCCATGGCAGTATCATCTATAATGATCTCCCCTTTATGGTGAAGCATGGAGGGGAGTGATCTATTGCCGGTCCTGAGGAGGTTCTTCATTGAGGCCCAGAACTTCTTCCCATCTCCCAGGCACTGGGATTGCTGGGTCTTGTGATACTTGGCTTTGGCATGTCAGATTGCCCAGGTGCATTTGTTTCTGGCTGCTCTGCAATTTTGGATGTCCAGAGCTGCCCTTATTGCCCTAGCACGGTGCCAGAGGAGGTGCCACTGTCACATCATGCTGAGGAGTTGAGGGGTGTTCCCATTCATGCTGCCACCTTTTATCTTCTTTTTGCAATGGGGGCAAATTTGTCTGCTGCCTCATTAAAGAGAGTGCGGAAGAGTTGAAAGGCAGTGCTGACCGAAGGGCATTTATCTACTACGCTCCAGTCTTTATTTGCAAGATGGTTCCTGAACTGGACCATAGAGCTGGCTCTGATGACTGTATTCCACACTAGTCGGGGGGGGCTTAATCTTTTAAGCTTACCACTCACATTGGGTATGTGAGTTGTCGCTCAGGGTGTCAGGCAGAACCGTCATATTGGATAGTCTTTCTGGGTGCATGGTTAGTACCCAGTCAATTAAGATACTGGTCCTCATACGATAGTTAGTTCTAGTGCTGTTGGTGATCATTTGCATTAGGTAGAGCCCAGAAATTAGTCCTCTGTGTCTTACACTGGAGCTGGCCATCCAGTTGGAGTTAAAGTCCCCTAGTACAATGGTTTCTTTATTTTGGCTGGCCTGGGTGAACAGGGTCGTAAAGGCTTCCAGCCCTGTGTGTTGCCACCCAGGTGGTATATATACTGCCATGATAACTAGGCCTTCACACCCTTTGCCTAGAAGGATTTTTAAAGTAATACATTCACAGTCACTATTTGCAGAAGCCAGTTGGATTCTGTGGTACAGCAGATGGTTCCAGATGTAGATTATGCAACCGCCCCCCCTTCACAGAACAGTCAAACCTATGCAGATTGTAGCCAGGGATGGAGACTTCAGAGTCGGCAGTACATGGGAACAGCCAGGTCTCAGCCAAAGCAAGGACATCAGGCTGGTTATGGGCTACCCAAGCCTCAAGCTGAGTTAGTTTAGCAAGGAGGCTACAGATGTCCAAGGATATGATCTTTAGGTGCCCTCCTCCAGTCGTAGTCTGGGTATGAGCTTGCATGGAGCCAGGGTTAGGGTGGATGCTCCTGGAGATCAGCAGTAAAATCATGATAGGTTTCCTGCACAATTTCAGGAAGAGTAGCTTTCCTTTTGGCTGTGTTTGAGTGTGGAGGTCTGGATTGGTGGGTTGAGGCCCTAACAAAACGCGAAGACCAGTAAAGAGCCAGAAGGGTGGGAAAGTAATCCCTGAGCCCAATGTTCAAATGAGAGGTGACCCAGTATGTATTAGGGATGGCAAGATACTACTGGTTTCCAACTGGGCAGCTTTTATACACAGTGGGATAGGGTAGTCAGGGTGTACGTCAGGCACGGCTTGGGCACTGTGACTTGGTTCCCAGGCTAGCATCAATAGTTATAGCAGCTGAAGGGCAACTACGCCTGGCAAGAAGTGCAGGCTCATGTTAACTCTCCTTAGATGAGTGGTAAAGTACACAAAAGGAGCCTTACACTCACTTCTTTCAGTCCCAACCTGCTATATGTTCAGTCCTGATATGTGGCAGACCTGGGTCTATGTCAATTCGTGCCCAACAATTCGGTCTGTGTCAACTCTCTTCCGATGATTTTCTCCATGGGCAATTTACTCCTGCCAGTCGCACACCAATGTCAGTTGGCTCCCACTCCCATTCCCACATTCAATGCCATGAAAATAAATCTAAGCTACCAAAATACAAAAACAGTCAGTGCCACATAAATAAAAACTAAGCTACCAAAATACAGAAACAGTCAGTGCCAATTCCCACATTCAGTGCTACATACTGTACAAGCTATATATAGCAGTGCAAATCAGTATTCATTATGCTGTCACTAATCACCTTAATTAACTACTGCAACTGCCATTCTGTGCCAATCGCTGCTGCTGTAACTTTATCAAGCAGCAATCAGGAGAATTTATAAAAAAAAAACGCATCCTCAAACACGTACACACTGTTACCTATGAAAATGAAAGGGAGGTTTATTTTGTCTGAGCATAAAAAGAAGAAGCTGGTTGAAGAACAAAACTACATTTATACGCACCATGAACGTGGCTATAATGGAAAATCAATATGGCAATGCGAGCTCGCAGTTAAAAAAGACAAAAGCTGCAATGTGAGGGTGCATGTACAAAGTTATGATAACCCAGTCATTATAGCTACATTCAGTCAGCACTCTAATGCTCCAGACCCTGCAGCAGTGGAGCCGGTGGAGGCATTAAACATTGCCAAGAAATGAGCAGCAATCATACAGGACACAATGGCGCAAGTGCTGCTACATTCAAAGGAACAAGTTTCGTTGGCAGCACAGGGTGCATTGGTTGACAAAAATATAAAGAGAACAATCCAACATGTGTGTGTGCATGGTGCCCCTCCTAATCCCCAGAATTTAACAGAGCTTGCTATACCAGAGTATTACACCACTTTCAAAAGTAGCCAAGGTGATGATGTTAATTTCCTACTGTATGATGGTGGTCTGGGCTCTGATCGAATACTTGTGTTTGGTACTAAAGTGAATTTACAATATTTAGAGCAATGCAAGCAGTGGTTTGCTGATGGCACCTTCAGCATTACCCCACCATTTTTTTATCAGATGTTTGTAATTATAGGGGAACACTTTGGGAGTTTACAGCCTGCCATATATGCACTATTGCCTGGGAAGAGAAGGGAGCATTATGAAAGGGTCCTGAGGGCTCTAAAACTAATAAACCCACAGACAGAACCAGCTGTCATCATGAAAGATTTCAAAAAGTCCACGATTCAGGCATTCAGTAATGTTTTCCCCAATGCATGGCAAGTCGGGTGCTTTTTTCATTTTGCCTAGTGTATCTATAGGAAAATACAAGCTGAAGGACTAGGGCAAAGGTACTCGCAGGATAGCGAGTTCAGTTTGAAATGTCACTATCTGCCAGCACTTGTATTTTATCCACCCGACCAGGTTGTCTCATGGTTCGAGGAAATCACTGACGAAGCAAGGAATGCTTTCCCTCCGGAACTGGAACCAATCATTAACTACTCTGAAGACACCTGGATTGGGCGGAGGAATAGATGGGGGACTGGGCGCAGGCAACCACACTATGCAATCCCTCTGTGGAATCACAGTGACACCATGGCTGAGAAAAGGGCCAAAAACCAATAACTCGGCTGAGGCTTTCCACAGAGGTATGCAGTCGATTCTTTGCATGAAACATCCAATGATATGGAAATTTATTGAGGGATTAAAGGGGAAACAAAGAAAAAGAGATGCTGAAATTCAACAGATTATTGCTGGCAATGCCCAAACTGAGCCTAAGACACTGTATAAGGACAATGCTGCATGGCTGGAATTAGTGCTTGAAAAGTGCTCAGAACGCTTGACAGAGGAATTCCTTAGAGGGGGTTGCTCACTGTTTCCAATATTAACAAGGTCTGGTCATATCCACCACGGGTGTATAATGAAGTTAATGAAGTTGTGTGGAATTGTTAAGGAGACATGGAGAAATAACACAATGATTTGTAAGTAGTAAGATTTGTTGTAGTTTCTGTTCTAAGAAAGGCATACACATTATTAGGAAAATATATGGAGGTGTGAATTTTAATGGAAGGAATAGTAAGCAATATAGGTTTACAAAAGAACCCCAGAGCAAATGCCACTGAGGTATGTGTTATCCCAGAGGATATTGGCCATACAGCCAAATTTTAAAGAAAACACAACTGCACATACCCCAATAATGCAAAGCTTCATGGGAAACATAAGCAACTCCCCATGATGGTACAGAAGGTGGCAGTACATGAAAAAGTAATGGCTGGCATATGTTCAGCCTTGAGATTATTTACACAGTTATTTTTGTTTTAGAGAAACAGGGTTTTTGTCCATGTGGTGATGTAAGTTACATTTAAGCAATGTGTTGATGTCAGGTAGTCAGGCGTAATGATGGACTGTTAGCAAAGAAAATGTGATAGTAACTTTTAGAGAGGGTCGCTGTTGATAAGGTTAACGTTGTTATGCTTGTGATAATGGGAATATTAGGAAAGTATGAGGTCTATGCAGGAGTGGAATACAAATATGCAGAGTTTCATAAGTATGTTCTCAGAGTGCATGTAAATGTATTATGCAGGTTTGTTTTACAAATAGTAAAAATAGCGATACATGCAATTGATAGAAAGATAGATAATTACATAGACAGACAGATTGAGAGAGAGAGAGAGACAGACAGACAGGCAGGCAGAATAGGAATGGCAGTGAAGTATTGAAGTGACACCAACCCCACACCCACCCTGCAGAGATGGACAGGCATTGGGGTGTGCCTTAGGGTCGTCACCCATAACGCTCATGCCATTTCACCTCACCCTACCCTGCAGACACAGACAAGTGTCGAGGTGTGCCTTGGGGTGTTTGAGCTTTACACTCACACAATTCCATAAGGAAATATGCTAAAATGGGTGCAGTATAGGAGAATGGAGTGAACTCTGGGGCTGAAAAGTCAAAGGCACACCTCAATAACTGTCACTGACTGCAGTGTAGGAATGGGGGTAGAATGGCATGAGCATTACTGTTGACAATCCCAAGTCACACTCCTGATGCTTGTCAGTCCCTACAGGGCAGGGCATTATGGTCAGAAACCCTAACGCCCTGGGCGTTTCTTGGTATTTTCACTCCACGTTTTCAACATGGACTTTTTGTGACCCCACCGCATGAACAGTGACACTATCAGTTCATTAGCTGAAAGGTGATTTTGAACAGCGACTGTGCCATTTGGTGCCACAGGTGCAAAAACACATTTTGAACAGGATGTAAAAAATGACAGCTGTACTGTTCATGAGGAGGTGTACAAAAAATTGTAATGTTGAAAATCTGGAGTGAAAATTTTAAAAAATTGATAAAGTCATGAGCTTGTGTAGAAACTGCACAACACACACCCATAATGTAATTATTTTGGGGATTTGTTACACTAGATTTTCAACATAGGTATTTTGGGACCTCCACTCATGAACAGTGGCACTGTGATTTTCTTCATCTGATCCAAACATTGATTTCACACAGCGACTGCGCCCACTGTGCGCCAGATATGCAAAACCACATTTTGGGCAGGATGTGAAAAATGACAGCTGTACTGTTCATAAGGAGGTGTGCAAAAATGGCAATGTTAAAAATCTGGAGTAAAAACATTAAAACTTCTCGAAGTTATAAAAGTGCATGGAAACTGTGCAATGCACACTCATAACATAGTCATTTTGTGGAATTTTGTCACCAAATTTTCAACATATGCATTTTGGGACCTCCACTCATGAACAGTGTCACTGTGATTTTCTTAATCTGTCCCAAACATTGATTTCCCACAATGACCGCGCCATTGTGTGCCAGATGTACAAAACCACATTTTGGGCAGGATATGAAAAATGACAGCTGTACTATTCATAAGGAGGTGTGAAAAAATGGCAATGCTAAAAATTAAAATATTAAAAATTCTTGCAGTTATGAGTGAGGGTGGAAAGTGTGCAATGCACACTCATAACACAGTCACTTTTTTGGATTTTTTCACCAAATTTGCAACATAGGCTTTTTGGGATCCCTCCTCATAAACAGTGGCACTGTTGTTTTGTTAATCGGTCCCAAAAGGTGTTTCCATGCAGTAACCACAAAATCACCTTTTGGGACTGAATAATGACATGACTGTGACTGAATTCATGAGGTGGGGGTCCCAAAAACCCCACATTAAAAATCTGGTGCTGAAAGTCACAAAACTGGCTGAGATAGCCACCTAAGTTGAAAAAAAAAGCATTTACTGTATGCCATTATATAGCTTACTGGCATTTCTTCAGTTTGTGGTCAGCTTAGAATAGTGCAGACACATTCTCGCTCCATCAAAGATCATTGCGCCAGGCTCTGGAGGTAAGTATGGGGTGAAGGTGGGTGGGGAGGTGGAATGTGCAGATGGTGGGTGCAGGTGGGGGGGGGACACCACAGACAATGAGGGGCCATTTTCTTGTTCACAGGTTAAACAAAATAAAAAAAAACACTGTGGAAAGGTTTTCTTTGTTACCAGGACATCTGGCACACTGGGGGTGGGCTCCCAGCATGCCACTTAGGTGTTTTGTGGGGGGGGGGACTGGAGCCAACAGGGATTGGGCACCCTGTTGGCAAAAAAGAAATGGTCTTTTTTTGGGAGGGCATGATGCAGACGGGGATTGGGCTGCCCCTCGGCAGACAAATTATTGGATGGGGGACCATTATGCTGATGGGGATTGGGCTCCCCCATCAGCAAATGAACTGGGGAAGGGGCCTGCCTACAGGGGGGATTGGGCACCCCCAATGTCAGCTTTCTGGGGACTAGAGGCAGACATCGACAGTGACAGCCAAGGCCATGTTTATTGAAATGTTACACCAGGCAAGGCATGCCCTGCAATGAGGTGGTGCTCCCTCATTGCAGCAGCAAAATTCTTTCAAGTTGGTAGCACACTTTTGCACTGCTGTCATAGATAGCATGCTCATTTATTGTTGCCACAGAGACAAGCCCCACAAAGCAGTGGGGGCATTGGCCACAACATGACAGCACATCCACAAACTGCTACTCCAGCAAGTTGTCACATGTTTCTTGAACATGAGCACAAGCAAACATAAAATACAACATGGCATGATCAGTCTCTGCAGTCCTGTAACTGCCAGAGGTTGGCAGCTCTACTGAGAACTTTTTTTTTGGTCTGCTGCCAAGTGTGTAAAATTAATAACACTGTAGGAACCTGTGTGTGTGTGTGTGTGTGTGTGTGTGTGTTTGTTAGGGAAGGAAGAACTCTGCAGGCAGCTGAGCCTTTCCAGTGCACAAACATTTGACTGTGATGGTTAATTTCACTGTTGCAGTATATGCTAGCACAATAACAAACACAAGGGAAAAAACAGCAGTACAGTAAGCAACCCAATACTCTGTCCTGAAAATTATAATGATTTCTCCATGTCCATGTTTTATTCTTATATTGTCTGTTGCCTGCTTTCAAAGCTTAGAAGTAATTGAGGCCATTGACACAGGGTGGTCACTGATCTGTGCAAAAGGTTATACACCTTAGGTTGCACCTTGACTTTAAGCTTCAAGGTACTGTTTTTTTTTGTCACAGGGTACCCCCCCAACCCCGCTGAGTGCAGGTCTGGTTACCTATTAGTGTTCAGATATGTTTCACTCAAGCTGAAGTTTAATAATATTGTTTGTAGTTTGATTGTAGATTTAATTTTTGTGTCCTACACAGTGTTCAGTTATGCTTCACTCACACAACAGAGTAATACATGATTTTGTATAAAGCTTCTTTTCCTACAGACTCCATCCTCTTCCTCTGCCCATGACATTATCACTCTCTATATATTAAACTTCAAAGCACAAAACCTGTTCATATGCTAAAATCCCCAAGCCTTCAGTCACTTCACACAATGATGGTAAATGTCAAGTGCCAGGTTCTATAGAAAAACTGCCAGTCTTTCTGTCTGAGATGCAGATGACTTTACATTCCTTTCCCAGTAATTGACATTAGATGAATCTTACATTCCAGTGTCAAATCCACTTTCCATGCAAAGGATATCAACTTAAGCAAGGCCTTTGTTTTTAGTGCCTATACAGTGTTATTTATCATATCACATCCATCATTTGCTTCTGAGGTTGCTGGAGATAAGCAATCTTAAATTACTGCTAAGAAACCAAACCCATATAGTCTGGCTCTATGGACTGAAAGCGACTGGCTAATAGTTAACTGGATACTGCACTACTGCTACTGATATATTATAACCAAAATATTTCCTTGTTACATGGATCAACTCAAAATAAGTGACTCTTCTGTGTATTTCCTACCAACTTCTTCACAAATTGAATTATTTCAATGATGTCCTTTATAGGACTAACATTTCCATTTCTGTATCAACTTTGGTAAGTTTTTTTTCCTTTTATACCATGCACCCACTGTTATATTTACTACCTTTTATGTACTGTCATTTTTTAATGTACTATAACCTGCACTGATTACTGATCCAAGATATCAAACTTACAGGGCAGCAAAATTAAATCCAGTCTCATGTAATTATTACACATTGGTGATAATTACGTTTTTATTCATGTACTACTCAGACACATTAATTTCATTATCTAGGTACTTGCAAATGTATTTGTAATATTTAAAAACTTTCACAGAACACCTTTACAACCTCAAGGGCTACTGTATATTAATACTTTAATAGTTACTTTCATGTAACAGGCACCACACCATGATTCTTTTGGTGTGTGTGTGTGTGTGTGTGTGTGTGTGTGTGTGTGTGTGTGTGTGTGTGTTAGGGAAGGAAGGACTCTGCAGGCAGCTGAGCCTTTCCAGTGCACAAACTTTTGACTGTGATGGTTAATTTCATGGTTGCAGTATATGCTAGCACAACAGCAAACACAAGGGAAAAAAAAAATCAGCAGTACAGTAAGCAACCCAATACTCTATCCTGAAAATTATAATAATGTTTCCATGTCCATGTTTTATGTTTATATTGTCTATTGCCTGCTTTCAATGCTTAGCAGTAATTGTGGCCATTAACACAGGGAGGTCACTGATCTGTGCAAAAGGTTATACACCTTAGGTTACATAGAAACATACATAGAAACATAGAAGTTGACGGCAGATAAGGACCGCAAGGCCCATCCAGTCTGCCCATTTCTTTTTCTACCTTATAAATGTGCCATCGACCTCAGATGTCAGTGACCTATCTATTCATAGTCATTTGTATTGCTCCTTATGCCTATCCCATGCCTGTTTGAAGCCCTGCACTGTATTCATAGCCACTACTTCTTGTGGTAAGCCATTCCATGCATCTACCACCCTTTCTGTGAAAAGAATTTCCTCACATTCCCCTTAATCGGCCTCCTCTAATCTCATGCTGTGTCCTCTTGTCCTGCTATTTTCTTATATTTAAACATGTTAGACTCTTTCACCTTGTTTATGCCCTTAAGGTGTTTAAATGTCTCGATCATATCACTCTCTCCCTCCTTTGCTCAAGGGTATACATATTGAGCTCCGTTAATCTGTCCTCATATGTCTTCTGATGCAGTCCTGCACCATTTTGTTGCCCTTCTCTGGACTGCCTCAATTTGGTTAATGTCCTTGTGAAGGTGTGGCCTCCAATACTGCACCAGTACTCCAGATGGGGCCTAACCAATGTCTTGTACAGAGGATTATTACCTCCCTCTTACGACTTGTGATACCCCTACTAATACACCCTAACACCCCTAGCCTTACCTACTGCTTTAGAGGTCTGCTTGGATGATTTCAGGTCATCAGTGATGATGATGCCCAAGTCTCTTTCTTCCTTTGTGACTGCTAGCAACTCCCTCCCAGCCTATAAGTGGCTTCAGGGTTTCTCTTCCCTATGTGCATGATTTTGCACTTCTTTGCTTAAATCCAGTTGCCACTCTTCTGACCATTCTGCTAGTTTATCCAGATCTCTTCTCATTCTGCCCACCCCATCTGGATCATCTACTCTGTTGCAGATCTTGGTGTCATCTGCAAACAGACAAGCCTTTACCCTCTAGTCCATCTGCTGGGTCACTAATGAAGATGTTGAATAGGACTGGCCCCAGGACTGATCCCTGAGGTACTCCACTTGTGACTTGCATCTCTTCTGACTGTATACCATTTACCACCACTCTCTGTTTTCTGTAGTCAACCAGTTTGCCACCCAGTTGACCAACTTCTGACCCACCCAGTCTACCTAGCTTATTTATCAATCTTCTATGTGGAACAGTGTCAAAAGCTTTGCTGAAGTCAAGGTAGGCGACATCAACTGCTCCCCCTTGGTCCACCACTCTGGTTACCCAGTCAAAGAAATCTATGAGATTAGTTTGACAGGACCTTCCTTTTGTAAACCCATGCTGTCTTGGATCCTGTGCCCCTATGGATTCCAGGTGTTGCACTATCCTTTCCTTAAGGAGTGCTTCCATAATCTTGCCCACTACTGAGGTAAGACGTGACCGGTCCTGTAGTTCCCGCCTCCTCCTGCTTCCACTCTTGTGGAGTGGGATCACATGAGCCCTTCTCCAGTCTTCTGGGACCTCTCCTGTGCTCAGAGACTCACTAAACAATTCTGCTAATGGCTCTGCTAGTTCCTCCTTTAGCTCCTTAAGTACCCTGGGATGTATGCCATCAGGTCCCATTGCCTTATCCACCCTGAGCTTAGCAAGCTCTTGTAGGACCCTTTCTTTTGTGAAGGGAGTAGTGCTCACCTCCTCCCCCTGTGTCCATGATGCTGGAGCTGTGGGCCCTGCCTACCTTCTCTTCAGTAAATACTGAGCAAAAGTATCTATTTAGGATAGATGCCTTTACAGGGTCCTCCTCCTCACATGCTCCTTTTCTCCATTAAGCTTAGCAATACCCCTCTGGACTTTCTCCTTTCACTAATGTATCTATAGAAAGTCTTGTCACCTTCTTTTACTGTTTGTGCTAGTGTTTCCTCAGTTTGGGACTTTGCCTGCCTTACTGCCTTACCTGCTTCCCTTAGGGCAGTTTGGTATGCCCCCCTATCTTCATCCCGCTGTGTTCCCTTATATTTTCTGAAGGCCAGCCTTTTGGCTCTGACCTTTTCTGCTACTGTATTTGAGAACCAAAGTGGTTTCCTTCTTCTTTTGCACTTCCTTTTCTGTCTAACACAATGGGATGTTGCTTCAAGTATTGTATCCTTAATGCTTGCCCACTTTGCCTGTACCTCCTCACCTGTGTTTCTTTTTGCCAGGCTAGCTTAACTCTGTTGGCCATCTTATCAAAGTCAGCTCCTCTGAAGTCCCATATTTTTTGCCTTGGAATGGGATGATTTAGATGTAGTAGCCAAATTGAACCATACCATGTGATGGTCACTGGCCCCAGGTGACCTTCTACCTGGAGATCTGTGATCCCTTCTTTGTTAGTCAGTACTAGATCTAGGATAGCCCTGTCTCTTGTGGGTTGCTGTACCAGTTGTTTGAGGCCCTCCCCTGCAGGAATCCACTATGAGTCTAGTTCTGGCAGATGTTCCTGCTGGTATTGACCAATCTGTATCTGGCATGTTGAAGTCTCCCATTATCAGAACCTCCCTTTAGCTGTCATGTTTTGTATATCTTCTAACAGTAATGTGTCTATGTCCTCCCTCTGGTCTGGGGCCTGTAGACAACCCCAGTTCTTATGGCTGTCCCATTTCCTGTTTCAGGGTGACCACAGTTCTTCTGGCTCCTTATGTGTATTCTGAATTTCTGTAGCTTTGATATTTTCATTAACATACAGGGCCACTCCTCCCCTTTTGCACTCGGTCTCTTCTGAA
The DNA here is from genome assembly GCA_016271365.2 of Neoceratodus forsteri. Taxonomy (NCBI): domain Eukaryota; kingdom Metazoa; phylum Chordata; order Ceratodontiformes; family Ceratodontidae; genus Neoceratodus; species Neoceratodus forsteri. Next base: position 787,744,466 of record CM028133.1, read on the forward strand.
CAGTACATAGCCAGGTACTGAAGTATCCCAAGTGTGGTTACTGGTAAACCACGTCTCAATAATTGCTACTATGTCCAGTTTAGCCTCTGACATTATTGCCTGCAGGTCTGGGATCTTATTTCCCAGGCTGTGAGCATTTGTACATGATTTTCCATTGGCCAGATTTTGGTGTGTTAGTTGTTGGGTGAGGTTTGGCATTACCCTGTGCATCGTATGGGAGACAAACCTTTTTCTTACCTAGTGATGCAAATGAATGGCAAAACACTGAATTCCAGTTTGACCACTAGCTGAGGGAGGGTGTTCTTCCCATTCAACGTATGGGTGCTGCACCCCTCTCCCCATTGCTAGTTTAAATATTCTGCAAAGACGTCAAACTTCTGCCCCAATGCACTGACTCCTCTTTAGTCAGATGCAGTCCATCAAATTTAAAGAACTTTCACTCCCAGAACTGTTGCCAGTTCCCTACAAATCTGTGTCCTTTTTCCTGGCACCAGTCCTTGAGCCACGTGTTTAGCTCCCCTATCTCCCTTCTCTGACCTTCCGTCCATCTGCTCCCTTCTCCCAGACTGGCAGGATCTCAGAGAAGGAGATGCAGACAAATAGATGATAGTTTGTCACCCAGCCTAGTCAGGTGTTCCTTGGTCTCCACAACTGACCGGCTGGCGAGATCGATAGTCCCTATGTGTACTAGGACATCAATGTTTTCTCCTGCTTTGTGAACAATTTAGCAATGCGGTCAGTGTCTCTCCATGCTGATGTACCTGGGAGACATCTGACCATCACCCTAGCTGGAGATGGGTATCAACTCCCCGAATCATGGAGTCTCCTATGATCAGAAGTTTTTTGGATTTCCTTTGTGCTAGTTTAGTTTTGGTTCCTGATTTGGGTGAGTATTGTTGTGCTAGCTCCTGTGCCACAGTGTCCTGCTCTGCAGTGTCTTCTGCCTCTTTATTTGATTTCAGAGATAGAGGCAGATACCTGTTTGTAGTGTTCATATGGTTTTTGGAGGTAATGTGTTGGAGAGCAGAGAGTGATGGGGCACCTGATTTGCTCCTCCTAACCACCTGCCAACCTCCTGGACCAACTACCCTCTGCGGTTTAGGTTTTTCTGTTGGATGCTGGGGAAATGGCGGGTGGTTCTTATAATGTATTTCCTCTTCAATATGAAATTTGAGGCGTGCAATCTCTGCCCATGCTGCCCGGAGCTGAGACCTAAGATCTCCAAAGGCCCAGCATGTAGGACAGTGTCCTAAATCCTGTAAGAATGTCCTTCTGAAAATTGATTCCACAGTACCTGCAGTTAATGAAATCCATTCCAAATAAGTTGCTGGGTTTGTAACCTAGTCAGAGTAATTAGAAGGAAAAAAAAATGCAAGTAATGGTTTAATTGTGCTTTGTTTAACTTGTTATAACAAGTTAAATTACTAGTGCCCTGTAAATGAGATCACCTTGTGGAGGCCCCACTGATCCACCCCTTCCTGCTCTGCCACAGGAAATGTCACAACTGTGGTACCCTCAAAAGGAGTGTGGCGTGGGGTGGTTGGGGATGGGGTGGGTGGCTGGGCCTTCCCTGCCTAAAAAGAAGAACCACGGACGAAAGAACAAGGAGGTAAGAGCAGAAACAATCAGTCAACAACAAATGCAGTAACCCTGAAGCTTATCCTAATGTTAGATAAAACTGTAAAACCTGTAAAGCACCACCTGTAATAATTTCAGAGAAGATATACCCTGTAAGAAACACTTTGCTCCAGAGAAAAATAAAGCAGTAACAGAAGATATACCTTGCAAAAGACAATTTGAATCAGAAGATTACAGCAGTAATCTGTTAGCACACCTGTAGGCACACCTTGTAATAATGCAGAAGAAGGTATACCAGCAACAACAATTTGAATCAGAGAAAAAATAAAGCAATGAAATGTTAGCAACAAACAGTAGCAATCCCTGTGAGTAAAAAATAAAAACACCACCACACAGTAAATCTGCTTAGCCAAACTAAGTCTTAATCCTTCTCCCTTGCTCTGGTAAGTTTCTCTACTCTGCCTTTCAAGCAGTCTTAGAAGGAAAGAGCTCAGGTGAAGCTAGGTGCCTTGGCCAGCAAACCAAGTCTTCTACCAAGGTTGTACCTTGACTTCAAACCTCCAGGTACTGTTTTTTTTTGTCACAGGGTAACCCCCGCCCCCCCACCCCGCTGAGTGCAGGTCTGTTTACTCATTAGTGTTCAGATATGCTTCACTCACACTGAAGTTTAATAATAATGTTCGTAGTTGTAGATTTCATTTCTGTGACCTACACAGTGTTCATATATGCTTTACTCACACAACAGAGTAATAATAATAATAATAATGTGCATAGTTTTTTTAGACATATCTAATCATTTTGCAGCTGTGTGTGTGTGTGTGTACTTTTGATTTAATTGCTTGTGTCTTGCATGGAAGACAGTGCTTGCAAACAAATATCATTTTGTAGCTATGTTCTGCTGTGTGTGTATGTGTGTGTGTGTGTGTCTTGTGAAGAAGGCAGTGCTTGACTGCTTGTAAACAAATCTAATCATTTTGCAGCTGTGGTCATCCACTGGCTAAGTAGGCTTTGTGATTGTTTGTTTTTATCTGATCCAATCCTGACTTAGTATTTGGTTACTTTATTGATGTCTCTTATGGAGGGACTCAAAATGTGCAGAATAGTTTTTTTTAGCAAATTCAGAGAAATCACAGAGGCACCAGACTTGAACATTGGGTGGGGTTTTCCTTTAATGTCTCTCAAGCCAGAGGCAAGCCAAATAAAACACTATGGAGGAGGTTTCAATTTGCCAAAAAGGCTATTTGAAGAGATTCTTGCTAATGGCATAATCTTCCCATCAGTGTTAGTTCTAGACACACTGTAGCTAGCTTGGCTTGAGGTAGGGTGAACATGGTCAGGACCCCTTAGCAGCTGAGATGCATATGCAGCAAATAAGTCAAGATGGACTAACTTACCCTAAAACTGTTGAGTATCACAGTCTGCACAATACACAAGGCTTACAGTGATGAATCTTCATATGGTTTGGCTGGTGTGGGTTCTACTGTTTATAATCTGGGGATGAATATCTGGGGAAACATTTTTCAATGACTGCAAAATGTGGCACAGTGGCAGATGTTTTGCAAAGGTATAACAGAAATGATGTCTATCAGGTATTGTTGCCCAGGAATTGGATCACATTTTCATAGAGACACATTACATTTAGGGTACCTGATTATTCCTTTGTGAATCACTGCTGCTCTCTGCACTGAGATCACTGTTAGACATGTAGCTGACTTAAATCTTACTGATTCTAGAATTTACCCTGAACCTGTATTTACTAATGTAAAATATATCTTTTTTTTTTTGAGGGGGTGCCTGGTTATGGATTATCCCAATATTTAATTTCAGCATTTTTTTTTTTGTATATTCTATTTATACCCCAATTGTGCTCTGCAGCTGCCTCTCCTTCAGGCTGCCATGACCCTCAGACATCCTCCTACTATCTCCCCCAAGCCACCTTACCTCAGATCTGCAGCCATCCTCGGGATAGCCTGGTGTAACCTTGTACTGGGTGGGTCCTTCTCTTCCGAGGGGAAGACACTGGTGGGGAGGAGACTGGCACACTTTTTTCCTCAGTCCTGGGTGCTGCTGAGGCTTTCCATGGCTTTCTGGGAGTCTTCAGAGGTATCCAGGGCCAGCAGCCGTCATCCAGCCAGTCCCCAGAGTGGTATTTCCATTTTTTCCTGGTGTTCCCCGTAATGCGATACCTCTGCTGTGCTCCCGCTCTCCACCGGGGGCCACTGCAGAGCGATCATGCATCCCTAACCCACCCCAGAGGAGGAGAGCAGTCCTATAGATGCTCCATCCTACCCCTTCCCCTGCTGACCCCCGGCGCCCGAGTCCATTCCCGAACTCGGGACGCTGGCATGGTTCGAAGTGTGGCATCCAGCGGCTCAACCCTCTGTGCCACCGGGCCGGCCTAATTTCAGCATTTTAGTGGAAACTTTGCACTCTGATTTTCTTATTCTGAATTTTTTGCAGTATGTTGTCTGTACTTAAATTAATTCTGTTGGTATTCCTGGTAATGTACAGGGGCAGGGGATTGAGTTGTGATTGGGTTTGAGTAAGGAACACAAATATTCATTACATTGCTTTCCTATCTCCACTGGATTTTTTTGCTGTATCCCCTTTATTATTAATATACTTACATTTTTTTTGTTTACGCTATTGATACTGGGGTCCCGTCACAGAGGTCATGAGGGCTGCTGCTCCTGCCCTCCCCCCAACCCCGCTTGCAAAAGCCGAAGGTAATTTCACTCCCTGGAAGGATCCGTAGTGTCTGCAAATAAGACTGTTTAATAGAACTGTAGGACAAACCGAAGAAAAGATCCCGCTACAAGTGAAGCACGTACCAGCAATCACCAGGCCGCTCGCTCATCACGCTGGTTGTTCCTCTGAGCTGTGTGGAGGTTTTTGAACTTGGCACCTTTTGTTGGTGCAGATGTTCCGATAGTTTTTTTAGTTGAATTGTTTGCAGTACTCATTGTTTTAAGCTGAACTTAAAAGTTCTTTAAGGGATCATTCATACAGCCATTGTTGGTCAACCTGAATCAGTCTTTATTAAGTGGAATCCTCCCCAGTACTTGCTATTTGTAAAAATGAACTTAAAAGTTAATTTAAGGGGCTAATCTTACAGGCACTGTTGGTCAATCTGAAAAAGCTACTTAAGGAAACCCTGTGCTACTGACTGTTTTACTGCTATTTAAAGTCACCTAATTAGGATTTAGAATCACAGGCATCTCTACTTTCTCCCCCTGTCCTTTATCTCCTCCACCCTGCACTGTATAAATAGCCTCACCTTGATTTTTATTATTTCAGGTGAATCTGATCCCACCGGACCGGGGTCCCATCACGGAGGTCATGAAGGCTGCTGCTCCTGCACTCCCCCACCCCACTAGCAAAAGCCGAAGGTAATGTCACTCCCTGGAAGGCTCCGTAGTGTCTGCAAATAAGGCTGTTTAATAGAACTGTAGGACAAAGTGAAGAAAAGAGCCTGCTACAAGTGTAACATGTATCAGCAATCACCAGGCCGCTCGCTCGCCATGCTGGTTGTTCCTCCGAGCTGTGTGGAGGTTTGTCCCCACCGGCTTTGCCGGCTGCCCCACTGCCCCCACCACCACCCTTGGTCATCACCGCAATTTATACATACGAAGCTGATCACGTGAGCTGCAATAACCTATCAGCCCACTTTGCCATTTGCAGGCTATACCGACTCTCCACTAGGGGCATCCCCATTGATACTGCATTTCAGTAAAATTCTATGTCAGTCTTCCCTAATAATTACTGTTCTACTTCTGATTCCTCCCTCACCCACCCATTCGCCCAGCGTTCATATTAAACAATTCCCTAAAATGGAGCTACCCATTGAACTCCAAAGCCGGCCATCGCCCCTATAAAAGTTGTGCCACCCCTCCTTTTTCTTTCCTTCCTGAACTCTCCTGAGACTACCCTGTGGGCCCACTCCCACATCCCACTAACTGGAAACCCTGACATACTCTGCCCCTACCCTGCTGCCAGGGTGCAATCTCACACTCACCAAAGTAATTCCTCAGGCTCTCCCGCTAGCCAGCACTTGAAAGATGCCCACACTGTAGCCATAACCTACTGACAGCTGTATACTTTTCTTTTTCCTTTCTGAAGAGACTCCTTCCCTGCAGGGTCAAGACGATCCTTCCCCACTGGGTTCACCTCAGCCTAATCATGCTCAGACCCATCCCCAATGACTTCAGCTATATTTTTTCTTCTCACTTCAGAGATGGTGATCAGTGGAGACCCCTCCCCTTCCCCCACAAAACCTCTGGCTACCTTGCCAGGCTCAAGCTAGCTTTAGTGGGGATATTGAACTTAACCCTGGTCCCTGCTCTCTTAGTCACACTCTCAGCAACCCCTCCAACCCCCTCTGGGCCGACACCAAAGGACTCAAGCTGGCACATATGAATATTGGCAGCTTAAGGCACAAAATCCATGACATCGAGGCATGGACAGCACTTTATAAACCCGACATACTAGCTGTGACTGAAACTTGGCTCAAGCTGCATATCCTCCCCACGAAGTGGACCTATCAGGCTATCTAACTTTCAGAAAGGACAGAGAGGGGAAAAAGGGAGGAGGGGTTCTTATCTACCTCAGCACTGCCTTGCAAACCTTGCAGTTTGACCAACCCTCTCTTTGTGGATCCCTAGGTGAGATACTATTCATGAAAGTTCTCCTCAGAAACACCAAGCCCCTCTTCATAGGGTGTGCCTACCTCCCACCCCAATCTGCCGCCTCCTCCCTTGAATCCCTAACCAATGCCCTGGAGGAGTTCCCCATGGGGGGAGACTATCCTCCTTGGGGATTTCAACCTCCACTGGCCAGTCTTGGGGTCCTTCTCTACTAAGAATGCAATACTTGGCTCCCCACTTACCCAAATCATTGATCTACCTACTAGACATAATGCTAAGTCTGGTAACCATTCTCTTCTTGACTGGGCATTAGTCTCCTGCCCTGACTGCATACTGTCAGCTGGGATCATGTCAGACTCCCTGAGTAACCACTTGCTAATTTTATGCACCTGGTCTAACAAGCCCCTTAAAACTGCCGCTAAGGTCATAGAAGCTAGGAACTTCAGCAGGCTTGTACCAGCTGACCTCTGCTCTGACCTGGGGAAAATAGACTGGGACCCCATCATTTCCCTCCGCTCACTTGATGAGGCACTTGACTACTTCACCCATTCTTTCCTGTCTATGGCTAATCTGCATGCCCCAAGAAAGAAGCTCAGGGTACAAGGAAAGTGCTATAAATGGCTGAGCCCAAGCCTTAAGCAATCCATGCTACTCTGCAACAGGGCATGGGGAATCTACAAATCCTCTGGCAGTACAACTGACTGGGAGAAGTACAGGGAATTGAGGAATCAGTGTAAAAAAACTTCCAAACAGGCCAAGTCCCAGTACCTAAGAGACCTCCAAACAAGTCACCTACGTGACCCTAAGAAATTCTGGGGCCATATAAACACTCTCCTCAAGGGTACTACAAATACACAAGCAGACTCCATCCCAGTTGGGGATACTTTGACCAATGACCCCTCCATAGTTGCTGAAGCCTTCTGCGCCTCTTTCTCAAACCCAAATGGTCCCTCCCCCCCGTTCTCTCTGGGACTCCCCACTACTCCTGAATGGACTGAGTGCCTTCTCGGCCCCAATTCCACCTGAAACTGGTCGAACAGTCTGCGGTACTTCCTCTTCTACTCAAAATAAACCCTAACTTTTCCCCGGGACATGACCTGCTAGAACCTCGGCTGCTGAGGGCCGCTGCCCCGGCTATTGCCTTGTCTGTCACTCTGCTCATCAACAGGTCCCTCCTTGAAGGAGCAGTCCAAAGTAAGTGGAAGGTATCAACCATCATCCCTGTTCACAAAAATGGACCCCAGGACAAAATGGAAAACTACAGGCCAATCTCCCTACTCAGCCCACTAGGGAATGTACAGGAGAGACTTGTATACAACCAACTACAGGACTACCTAGAGCAGCACCTACTCCTAGCTGATGTACAACATGGCTTCAGGAAAGGCCACGGCACTGACACTGCTCTCATCCGACTAACATCCAACATTCTCAAGGCTATGGACCAAGGCTCCCCATGGGCGCTCTATTCATCGACCTATCCAAGGCCTTCGACCTGGTCAACCACAAACTCCTTCTCTCCAAACTCCACCATCTTGGTCTGGATGAACACTTGCTCTCCTGGTTCAAGAGCTACCTGATCAACTGTACCCAAAAAAGTCCGCTGGAGAGGAACCCAATCTGGCACAAGACCCGTCATCTCTGGGGTACCCCAGGGCTCGATCCTGGGCCTCCTGCAATTCTAACTCTTTCTCAATGACATTGAGGACAATTGCATGCTCAGCAACCTCATACTTTATGCAGACAACACTGTCATCTACTGCAGTGACCCGCAACCCAGTGTCATCTCTGCCAAATTGCAGGCCTGTCTCTTAACTCTCGAGGCCTGGTTCACCTCTAACTCCCTAAAGCTGAATGAAGACAAAACCAAAACTGTTCTGTTTGGGACTAGACACCTGGGCACTGACAGAAGCAAGCTACTCCAGCTCAACTCAGCCCAAGGAAAGAGAGTAGAGGTCATTGACCAGTTCAAATACCTGGGGGTCCTCCTTGACCAGGAGCTGACCTATAAACTGCACATTGACTCCATAACTCTGGCCATCCATCAAAGGCTTGGCCTCCTCTTCCGCCTGGGCAACTCCCTCTCCGGTGAGGCATGATGAGCCATTTCCAACTGTAACCTCCTCCCCTCCATCCTGTACGGTGCCCCCCTACAGCAGTTCCTCCATGAGATGGAACTCAACAAACTCACCATGCTCTACAACTGAGTTACTCACTTTGCAACTAACTCCTCCCCTAGGAGGCACCACTGTGAGGTCCTCATGGACCTAAACTGGCCCACCCTATGGCACAAACTGGCATACCCAACTGCCTGCCTTGCCTTCAAATTCTCCTCCCTCCGCCCTCCTCCCCACCTTCAAGGGCTCCTCACTTCTAAAGTCCAGTGCTGAACCCTGTAATCTTCTGCAAGTCGACCCCTTGATATTCTTGTGTTCGCACCAACCAAGGCAAGCGCTCCTTCCAATATGCTGCCTCCTACCTATGGAACACCCTCCCAGTAAGCCTGATTGACAAGCCTTCCATCCCTCGGTTTAAGTTGGGCCTCAAAGTGTATCTCCTCGAACTCAGCCTCTGTGGCTGTAATCGCTAGACCCCAGTCCGGGCCCTCTCCCCTACTACCACTAACTTAACCTCGCCTACTCCTCTCAAGAATCTCTTAAGCAAGGATGTAAATGTACTGCATACCTGTCTCAACACCTATGAACTGTGTGAATCCTGATGACTCTGTGCTAAATGTATGATTCCGAACATGTACCTGCTGTAACTACTGCATACCGATGCAAATGTATATATATATATATATATATATATATATATATATGTATCTGTTGTAACTACTGTATAACGATGCCAACATATGTTTCCTCTGTAACTAATTCCAGGTCGCCCCTGAAAGGGACCTCAGGTGTCAGTGGGTCTACCCGGTTTCCAAAATCTAAATAAAAATAAATAAATGTAACTGCACAATTGCTTGCTGTTGCTGTTGTTTGCATTTGTTGCATTTGAGTTCCATTTTCTTTTTGAAATGGTTACTTTAGCGTTTATGTTTCTTTAAAAATGTTTCATATTCTGACCATGTGGTTATGCCATGGTTTTTGTTTTCAGATATTTTATTGCATGTTTATCTTTTTTGTTGTTTATTGTTGTTGAGTCACTTTCTTCACACCCTCATTTAACCATCTTGCTTGTCATCAGTTGTTGTTATATTCCTTGATCCTTTTAATGTAAACTATTGCAAATGATAATATGTTGCCCTAATCAAGTAAGATCAACCAGCATGGTTATAAAACAGTGAATTGACACCTCTGTATGACTGGGGAAGGGGATACCAGCAAAACAAGTTTCTCAGTTTGTAAATGGTTGTAAATTAAGCACTGAAACTTAGCACTGAAAGATCACTATAGCAGACGTTTCAGCTTTCAAACAAAAAAGGCAGTACTTGGGGATAGCTCAATTAAAGGAAAACTACATGATAAATGTGTGTGAGTGTATATATGTGTGTGTGTGTGTGTGTGTGTGTGTGTGTGTGTGTGTGTGTGTGTGTGTGTGTGTGTGTGTGTGTGTTGATTCAATTGCTTGTGTCTTATTAGAAGACAATGCTTATAGACAAATCTAATCATTAAGTAATAATGCCTTTATAGTCTAACCAATACCTCAGTTGTTCTCTCCCTATATTCCCTAAGTAAAGTGAAAAAAATTTAATTTGCTTTTTCTTTTCATACTCCTGGTTTGCAAGATGGCATCATGCCAGCATTTTTTTTAATGCAACTGGTGTCCTGTATTTCTGCCTATACAGTGTGTGTATGTGTGTGTGTGTGTGTGTGTGTGTGTGTATTGAAACAGGGAACTATATATCATTACAAACAGAACTTGATGTTTTTGTAAATACATTTGTTTTGCATCAGTTTTTTGAGTTCCACAAAAAAATGATCTTTTAAGTAATAATGCCTTTCTAGTCAAACCAATGTGTCAGTTGTTGTTTCCCTATATTTCTTAACTGATGTGATACAGGTATACTTTTTTCCTTTTGAATTTCATGCTGGCATTTGCAATGGCCCCTGCAAATTAATGATACTGCTTGTGTCAGTAACTGTGCTTTTACTGTAATTTGAGAAAACCATCACCCTTGATAGATTGTTTTCATTTATCTCAGCATTTTTGCCTCCCCATTTATGTGGCATGAAGCACAGTGCTAATTTTACACACCGACTGTCCTGTACTACACCTTGTTGTCAGTAGTTGACCACACTACAATATATGGCAAGATGCTAAAAATATTCGTTTTGACATTGGATGCCTAACTGAAGTGAAAAAATATTTTTTATTTCTTTTTATAGTTACAATTTTGGCCAACTGCATTTAAAATGCAGATCAATTTGTTTTTTTCTCTTTTTATACATTGAATACAGCATTTTTCTGTATTGTAAAGACACCGTTTTAGGATAAGAAGTTTAGACAATACTGATATTCATAAGTGACAAAGTAAGGTGATAATTTAGTACATCATTATTGAAAGGGGAACATTAAGCTGGCTACAGTGAACACCAGACTTAGTTTTATATCACATTATGATGCAGGTAGGTGCAGTACAGGAAGGATCCTTCATCCTGTTAAGCCAGCTGAAGTTTAAAAGCAAGAACAGTATTACCAAAATGTTCCAGGATTCTCAAAATCTATTTTCTGCTGTTGCCTTAAGGCATCTTCTTTGTCAAAAACCTTGATGTTCCCTCTGAGGCTGTTCTTGCAACCTGGGAAAGGCAGAAATGACAAGGTATTTCCTCCCTATTCCTGGATGCAAGTTCCCTCCACTCTGGGAACACCTGCCTGTCCTTAGTGGGTGGCACCTGCTTGCCCTCCTCCCCCAAACCTGTCCATCTAGGTGTCCTGGTCATGCCCCAAGACAAAGTCCTGCTTCCTCTGATGCCTTGCAGGGAAGGAACATGAGCCAGAGGAAAAATAGTGCTCTCTAAATCCCATACACACACAGGCAGTGTAGTAATGAGGTTTCAGTGAAGGACGCTATTTTTAACACTCAACCATGTTATTTGGAAGGTAATTATGCAGGTAGTCCTTTTCTCCAAGCAATACGTCTGCAGGCTATGCCCACTGCAGCCGTAAAAAGCAGAAAACACTTGAGATTTTGACTTTTAATGTTTACCTTCAATAAAGCTGATGTTTTATGGATTGAGAATGCTGCTCCTAAACAGTGACGTTGACTGAACTAATTGAGAATGCTGTTCCTAAACAGTGACATTGACTGAATTGGTTACCATGGATGCACATCAAGTGACGTTAAAATGCCACACCCATGCAGGAAGTCAAACAGGTAAATGATTCTTTAATTAATAAATTATAAAAACAGAATGTTATGCATTATGCAAGGTTGTAGCTGAACAGTAAATGCTAATGAACAGGTAAATGATTGGCAATGTTGTAGCTGTATACTAATACTGATTTTTGTATGCGGGTGAATGGGAGCGGGAGCTAAATGACACGGAGCAAGTGGAGGTGGGAGCGAATTTTACAGGAGTGACGGGCAGAAGCTGGTTGTCCGGGGATGAACTGACATGCTCCTGGCAGACCCAAGGTGTAGAAAGGAGAAAAAGAATATTCCTTGGTAAGAAACAAATATTGACTGTCTGCTGAAGGGGAGTATTAGTTGGAAGGCCAGAAACTAAGTGAGAGTCACAGAACCAGTGCCTTAGTGCAGGTGGTTGAAGGCACTTACCTCTTAAAGAGGAGGAGTACAGGTCTGAGTATAAGGAGGGGTGGGTCTAAAAGGTGTATTTAATAAAGGACAGGGGTGGGGGTGAGTAGGCTGAAAAATCCTGGGAGAAAGTCTGCAGCGGTGGAACTAAGCTCCGAGGGGGAAAGTCTTTTTCCTTTGTGATTAAGTCTTTTTTGTAATTCGCAGCCTATCAGGCTGGGGACAGAAAGTCTGCTTAGCTAGGGCATGCAAACAACAGGAGACAATGCAGATCTTTAGCTAGGGTGAGCAAACACCAATAGGAAAATGGCGACAAATTCAAACTGGAGATATTCAGAGTATTTAGCCCTCAGCTGACTCAGTTCCACATGAGTACTTTCTGGGGAGGGATACTGAGAGAGTCCTCTCCAAACTCCTAATGCAGAAGAGCCACTCCTCTGTCTGGGCCCGTTGTTTCCTCTTACGAATAGCTGCCAGACGAATCAATTCACCCTGCCAAGTAGCCTTAAGCCCACCCCAAATGGATTTAACGGACACTGGGGAGACCTGATTATGGTGGATGGATTGGGCCAAATAATTTTGAAAGGTTCGAACCAAGTCAGGGTCCTCTAACAATTGGTTATTTAGTAACCAAGTGTAAGATTGGGTAGAAAGCTTGGGGACCTCAAGAGAGGCCAACACTGGAGAATGGTCAGAGAGTACCTGATTCTGTATGTGAAATGTCTTCAACCAGGGGAGTAACTGTTTACTAAACAAAAAATAATCTATCCTAGACATGACTCTGTGGGGAGGACAATAAAATGTAAAATCATGGGTATTGAGGTGCAACGTCCACCATGGATCAACCAGTCCAAGGTGGTCAATTAACTCTGAGAGAGCCCTTTGAGCAGGAGAAAGGCTAACCATAGAGCGGTATGTTCTATCAACAGCATTAACCTGCACCAAATTCCATGTCGCCACCCAGCAAAATTGGGAGGTGGCAGAAGGGCAAGAGCACATTAAGCAAGTTGGAGAAAAAAGCCAGGAAGTCTTGGTTGGGGCCATACACACTGCCCAAAACAAGTTCCAAATTGCCCAACAAACTGTGCAACAAAACATATTTACAGTACCTTCCTCATCTCTGACTATATTTGTCAAAGTAAAAGGAGCACCTTTTGCAAACAAAATAGCTACTCCCCTTTGACACGAGCTGTTGCCCACCCCATATGCTTGCACCACCCATGATTTCTGCAGAAAGCCCACCTAAGAAGAATCCAAGTGGGTGTCCTGAAGAAGCACTATGTGGGGTTGGAATTTACATAAGTGTCTTAAGATATCAAATTTCTTCCTGTTGTCTCTACCCCCTTTTATATTCCATGTAAGAAACGTTAGCTCATTAATCATACAATAAACAAAAAACAAGGGTAGCAACCTGACCCAGCAAGCACAGAACAAGCACAGCCATCCAGCTCCTCCCCGACCCACCCTAACAGCCTTCGTAACCCACAAAACTAAACAAGCAGTATAACAGTGAAAAGACAATACTATATACAAAATATTATTTAAGCTACCCAGGCCTAAAAGCCTACACTTAACAAAGATAAGGGACCTGATTCTAGAAAGGGATATGCCAAATGTAATGTAGATGCACCAATATGAATGCCATAAATGCGAGATGTGGCAAGCAGTTGCAACATACGAGATTCTAGAGAGCGACATGCGCCATGTCAGAAACCAATACACCAAAGACCACTTACGCCACATATGCGCCAAACCTCTAGATACATGGTTGTGTAAATAGACATATGCCAAACACAGCGGTAGGATCTACACTGGCGGGATTTTGGGAACATCCAAGATGCAAGGAACACCAATTGCAAATGGTGTAACATAAACCAGGTGGGAACAGGTGTAAGTTATACAGTATAAAAAATGTCTGTGGGAGACAGTCAGCAGTCACTGTTGAGCAAGCAGTGTGAAGACACCCAGCTGAGAGAGAATGAGCTTGAGAGTGACAGAGAGAGAGAGAGAATGAGAGAGACAGAGAGATATCAGCACCAGGTGCCATACTGGGAGTAGTGCTACTAGACAGGTGGCAGAGACATCGCAGGCGCACAATGGCTGGAACCAGGGGAACAGGCAGCAGCCAGTGCAGCACATAACAGCCAGATGACATGCACCACAACTGTACAGGGCCAGGACATCATACCGACACCTCATGGAGGACCAATGCATTGCACGCTACCGCCTGCCAAAGGCCATCATTGTAGGACTGTGCAATGACTTATGGGATGAGCTACAGAGTACCACCCATAGGGGTCATCCAGTACCAGTGGATGTCAAGGTGAGTGCCGCTCTGCGCTTCCTTGCAACCGGAACCTTCCAGAGAGCCACTGGTGACACCATAGGAATATCACAGCCTGCAATGTCCAGGTGCCTCCACCAGTTCCTGGATGCAATGATATACCAAATAGGGGAGTACATCACCTTCCCCAGAGAGGCATGTCAACAGCAGGAAGTAAAGCAGGCCTTCTGTGACATTGCGCAGTTCCCACATGTGCTCGGTGTCATTGATTGTACATATGTGGCTATCAGAGCACCACCAGGTGAGCCAAAGATGTACGTCAATAGAAAAGGCTTCCACTCCATGAACATGCAAGTGGTGTGTGACAGCCAGTGCCGCAACCTGTATGTGGTAGCACAGTACCCTGGTTCCAGCCATGATGCATACATTCTCTGCAACTGTGGCCTGCATGAGACATTCCAGAGGGGACAGATCACTGGCGGCTGGCTCCTTGGTGTGTGCCTGTGACATACAGAGACACTGCCCATGACTGCTATGCACAATGCCCAAATGGCCAACATGTGACATGCACACTGAACATGCACCTTACATTCCACAGGTGACTGTGGATACCCACAACTGCCATGTGTTATGACACCACTACGGCAACCACACACCCCTGACGAGGTTCGATACAATGATGCCCACACCACCACCACTAGAGCATTGAGTAGACATTTGGTGTCTTGAAAGCATGGCTCAGGTGCCTGAATATATCAGGAGGGGCACTGCAGTACGGTCCAGATACAGTATGCAAGATCTTCATGTTGTGCTGTATGCTGCACGACACTGCAGTCCAGAACCGATTGCCAAACCCCGACATGGAGGCAGAGGAGGAGGAGGAGGTGGGGGAGGAAGATGAGGAGGAGGAGGGGGAGCCTGGTGACCATGACAGACTGCAACAAGACCAAGCAGCAGGTGCCCAGGCAGGGCAACGTGTACGACATGAACTGATAGTGCAACATTTCACCTAATGCACTGTGGCACACTATCAGGAGGCACCAGTGGCAATAATCCACTTGGCTATGTGTAGAGGAGCGGCACACAGCCATGCCACCTGGTGCTGTACACCGAATATGGTGACACTGTACAATGTGAACAGTAGCCATGTGTGGTGGCAGCAACTGGTGGTAATAGACATCCATTGCAGTGTGTGAAGCACCCATGTATGTTACAAGGGGAAGAATAACAGCACACAGCATGGCCTGCCACAGCGCCGTGTGCTGCAAGGGAGGTGCGTGTAAAAACAACCATGTACAGCCCAGTGCAGCACACCAGCCATGGCCACTGTGATGTACATATTGCAGTCAGGTATGGTGTGTTGCATAGGGGAGATTATGTGCTGCAAGGACCCTCCAGTGCAACAACCACATGTGGGGGGTAGTGGTGCTGTGTGTGTGTGTATGTGATGGGTATCAAATTCTGCACATATTATGTTCACAGCAAGTGTAGTACACATGTGCAGCCAAATCCTAACGACACCACTGGTATCACAACAGGCCTGGCAGCTGTACACACCTCACACAGGCCACTGCCAACTATTTACTGGGTGTACCTCTGCATTCCACAAACAATGTCCACCTTAAGTGGAAGAGCACACAATTTCAGCCCTGAGAAGACTGCACAATTGGTCAACCTTGTGCAGCAGTGGCGCAACAAACTGCTGCCACCAGGGTGCAGGAGACACACACCACAGGAGAGGGACAGGGTGTGAAAAGCATAGGTGCCTGGCTGCAGGAGATGACAGGCATCTAGAGGACCATGAAGCAGCTGAAACATAAGTGGCAGGACATGTACAGGAGGGACAGGAACATACTTGTCCATCTGATGTACATGTCCGCTCATAGGGACACTGACATGATGGGTGGAGGCAGGCCCAGGGAAGGTGAGTAGTCAACCCTGTAGGAGCACTGCTAGACAGCACTGCAACTGCATGTGCAATCATGTGCAAGGTAAACTAACATATGTCACATCCCTTGTGCTACAGGTCAGAGAGGTCCCAGACATGTGGCCATGGGCAGACCGGGTACAGCCCAACATCTTTATAGGTGACATTGCAGAGGGTCAGGAGGGAAAGGTATGCCTCTTTGCAGATGACACAAAATCTGTAACAGAGTTGATACACAAGGTGGGGTAGAAAGGATGAGAAGGGACTTGGCAAGGTTGGAGGAATGGTCAGACATATGGCAACTTAGATTCAACGCAAAGAAGTGCAAAGTAATGCACCCGGGAAACAAAAACCCAGGGCAAGAGTACACAATAGCAGGGGAGGTACTAACAACAACAAAAATGGAAAGGAACCTGGGGGTAGTCATATCTGATGATCTAAAGGTGGGTAAGCAATGTGAGAAGTCAGTAAGGAGAGCCAGGAGGATACTGGGATGCATAGGAAGGGGCATCACAAGTAGAAAAAGGGAAGTGGTTATCCCTCCGTACAGACAGTTGGTGAGACCCCATCTGGAGTACTGTGTGCAGTTTTGGAGACCTCATCTATGCAAGGACATAGACAGGATGGAAGCAGTTCAGAGGAAGGCAACTAAAATGGTGCAGAGTCTGCATCAGAAACCATATGAGGAGAGACTGAGAGAGTTTAATATGTATACCCTTGATGAAAGGAGGGACGGGGGGGACATAATAGAAACGTTCAAGTACCTCAAGGGAATCAACAAAGTCCAGGAGGGTAGCATCTTTCAGAAAAAGAGATGTGTAAGAACAAGGGGGCACAATTTAAAGATAGAGGGGGACAGTTCAGGGGTAATGTGAGGAAATATTTTTTCACGGAGAGAGTGGTGGACGCATGGAACTGCCTTCCTGGAGAGGCTGTGGGGTCTAAAAGAGTGGAGGAATTCAAACATGCATGGGACAGACATAAGGCAATTATAGTGGGTGGTGGCAAGAAGTAGGCTGTTGGTTAACTAAAATCTGCAGCTTATCCAGTAGGTAGGGAAATGGGCAGACTGGGTGGGCCAAGTGGTCCTTATCTGCCGTCAAAGTCTATGTTTCTATATTCTATGTTTAAGTAAGCTGGGCAGCAGCAGGATAGGCAGGGATGACACCAGCAGGGTAAGAGTGTGACAGTGGACCATGATGAATGTGCACACCACATGACATCCATACACACTGCATGCACATATGTGATGTTACATGGTGAGCAATGACACATCAGTGACATGAGTCACATTACCCTGCAACAGGTGTGCATCTACCAGTGGCCCCAAGACATAGGGTCCTCCTGAGTGCCATGGCATAGCAGAAGCACAGGGATGCCAGGAAATACCGCCAACAGACCAGGCGTATGCGACCAGAGTGTGACTGCTCCCACCAGAGACAGACAAGGAGAATGCAGAGGAGGCTATGGAGGGCACAGTGGGTGAGCTGGGGGAACATCAGCTGGGAGAAGAGGCCCAACATCAGGCTGAGGTGGAAGGTGCACAGCAGCCACCTCATGAGGGATCAGAGGCACAGCAGGTACAGAAGGCACAGCAGGCAGAGGCTGTACCAGATGACAGTGGCAGTCCAGCATCCATAGTGGCAATGGACATGCAGATACCGCAGGTGGAGGACCCACAGCCACCAAAACCAGACGTGGACCCCGGCCAGGCACAGAATTATGTAGTGGTGGATGAGGGGCAGATGAACAACCAACCACAGGCACCACCCATGGACCGTGACAGGCAACTTGCAGACCTCGTTGAGTACATAAGTGGTCACATGTATACAGCACCATGGTGGTGTTGCATGTGTGTCTGCTATGGCGATATGGCTTATGTGTGTTGGCCTTACACCACACAGCAATTGGCATGACACATAGTACAATGATATATGGCACAATGTATTGGCAGCAGTACATTGTGTTGAGCATGTACACATACCCCTGCACAGAGGAGTTGGGACTATGTGCAGGCTGTTGACCTGTATGGCACCACCTCACCTGAGGGTGTCACTGACCCTGCAGATTGCACCACTGGCACGTGGTCATAGTGTTACAGGACACCAGCCAACAGCAGACACATGCTGCTTGGTGCTGAACACCCATCGTGGTGACACTGTATACTACAACCAGTGACCATGACTGGTGCTTAGTGCCTGGCGGCTACAGCTGCATGGTGCAGCATCGCTATCCAGAGTGCCTTGCACACTGTTCATGTGCCATGTTCAGATGCCCAGCATTGTCTGTCTCGATGCAAGCCCTGTGCCTGGTTTTCCACTGTTGGGCCTTGCAGATGCAGCAAGCATAGCGGTGTTTACCCTACAGCGTGTGGGACATGGCGGGTGTGTGACAATATGTCCCCCACCCTGTTGACCATGGTTGCAGTGGTGGCTGCAGTCCCATAATCATACTCTACGTTCCCCGCCATCATGCCATACCTGTGTATGGGCTGGGTACTGCTGCATGGACCACACATCCTCACACCAAACACAGCTTCCCATATGGTGATGTCTATGGCCTGTCCACATGCATCCATATGCTGCAGCAATGCTGCACCATGTGCACTGGTGGGATGTGCCTTCACAATGTGTGTTCATATACCAGTCCACATGCGCACATTCACAGATGCTCACCCCAGTGGTAGACTGCAGGGTCCAACCTGGCTGCGGACCATACCTGTACACAGCAGTACACCCCCTCCCATGAGGGTGCTGTCACACACATACAGAACATATTCCATGGCACACCACTGAACACTGTCCTGCCTATGTATGGTGCACCCGTGCAACATATCGTGCCCAACAGTTGCACTGCCAACACTCATGTGACCCTACAAGGACCCCACACATGCATGGCATCACACTGCATTGCTCCCACACAGTGCTGTACCCACTCCTTAGTAATGGTCAGGGACATGACCATGGGACACATAACACCCCTCCCCACCATCACCTGCATGTAACCTAGACACAGACATGTGTATGCATATGTGCCACAGTGGCATGGTACACATACCACAATGTCCCATGCTGTCCCATGACATCGGCGGAGTATGCCACCACAGTCTGCCACCCCATGATGCACTGCAAACCCAAATATAGGGATGTCCTAATTGCAGGACACTGCAGTCACTGTTAACAGCTCTATGGCAGACACTGACAACAACATCAACACTGTTTGATCTGTAGCCATTTATTTGCATGTACATCAGTGTTATGACATTGTATACAGTGTTGAGTACTGTACTCCCCCATAGACACATGCACACACACACGCACACACACATACACACACACACTGTTGTGCTGTCTGCACCTCCACCCAACCTACTGTGCAGTATCATATGCATTCATGTCCATACTGTTGCACTGCATGCCACTGATGACACATTGCCTATAGTCAGCTGTCTCTGTGATCACCCACCCACATGGCTGCACACTATACTGTCATCTACTGCTGTTGTGTATGCTGTAGTTTCTGTTGCACAGCCCTGTTGTGTGTGCGCACACCAGCACCCTGTGCAGTCTGAGCCCCTTGTGCACTGTCATCTGTGCCACGCTGGCAGTCATTCCCCTGCTGTGATGCACATGGAACATCCTCCTGTCACCATGAGTCAGTCCCCTTATCAGCTCCTTTCCTCCTTTTCCTGCCCCGTTTGTGTTGCTGTGTCACTGTGGGCATTGTTGGTGTGACAGCGCCCCTACCATGATTCCCACCCTGTTGGCCCGGACTGTCGGACTATGCAGCATGTGTAACTGTAGTCACACCTGGGGTGTTCTGCTGCACCAGTCCTGTGTTTGCATCTGCACTGGTGGTTGTGGTGCTGCATGTGTATGATAGATGGGTGACTATCTGTGCTGCTGATGTTGATGGTTCTGCCCTTGTTGTGTTCACAGTCTGTTCGTTGTTGATACCATCACCCACAGTGGCTACAATGTGTGTGTGTAGCATATGCTGTGTCATCCCCTGCCAGTTTGTGCTAGGCCCTACCACTGTAGGTGGTTCACCACTTTATGTTTGCTGCCAGGTATGGGGATCTGGGGGTATACGTGTGGCACCGTGTGTGGCGGCATCCACTGTTGCATGGGTGGGTGCTGCATGTGCATGGCATCAGCTATTGCCAGCAGTGCATTGATCATGACCTCATTGTTGGCCTGTTGTTGTACCATCATGTGCTCCATGACCTGGGTGCACTGCACCACAGACTCCATGTGCCCCTGTGTGCAGTGGCGTAGGCCATGGATAACTTGCACCACGGTCTCAAGCACTGCTGAGGTATCCCTGCTGCTGTCATGTATGGCAGCACTGATAGCTGTCAGGTGGTCTTTCTGCCTTTGATGGTGCTCCTGCAGGGCCTCTCTGATAGCAACTGGCTCCTGTCTTATATCCCTCTGGCCTGCCACCACTGACTGGCAGTAGTCACCAATGTATGCTGGTGGTGACACCTGGTCCTGCAGTTCCCTGACTGCATTGTCCAGCTGGACCTCTAAGGCTGTGTAACTTCTGGGGCTTTGTTCCCCTGCCACCATCCCCTGACTGGCTGCTGTCACATTCTGACCCACACTGTGCATCCCAAGGGTGTGATCACTAGCCCTGGATGCATGGCCGGTGTCACTGGCACCTGCTGCACTGTCCTGATCTGCCCAGTGCTGTGTACTGTCCCCTGTCCCATTCATGGCACCATCCTGATCCTCTGTCCTGGAACTGCCAGTGGTCTGTTCCTTGGTGGCATCTTCAGCTGATAACCCTTGTGTGGAGCTGTCTGTCACCAGACTGCACCAGTGGCACTAGTGTGGAGCTGCCTGTTGTATGCTCAGGTGTTGCTGGTGAAGTGATGCTTGGTCCTTGCAGGGGTGTTGCTGTTGTTGAGCTGCCTGTTCCCTGTTCTGGTATTGCTGGCGTGGAGGTGCTCGTTGCCAAGCTGCTGGCTTCCCCTGTCCCCTCGGTGCACCTGCTGGGCTGCTGTTATCTGCTCAGTCCAACACCGTTGGCCCTGCTGGCACCATGCACTGCTGTGGTCCCTGTGGAGTGGACATGCTGTCAGTGTGCACCCCACACAATAGCCATGCACCTATACCCTGCCTCACACAGTGGTCCCTGCTGCACCTCAGTCCATGGTCTCCTGCACAGTACACCGTGTCTGCTACTGGTGCCTGTGCAGGTGTTCCCACCCCATACCCCACCCCATGGCCAGTGTGTGTGTGTGTGTGGCACATGTGTGCCTCCACCCCTCACATGCCACTACAGGTCATAGTGTGTGACATGTCACACACCCACCTATGGCTAGCATATGGCTCTTCTGATACATGCCCCATATCACCACCAGCTCACACACAGTAGTGCCACCCATCACTCCCATATGTGTCATGTGCTGCTCCAGGAGGTGTTACTGGACAGTATGCATCACCCCCACAGACAGTGTGTGCTTTCCCAACTCACTACATGACACTGTACCCTCCACCCCACTGACCAGCATATGCAGTTCATGTTGTGCTACAGGACTATTTACCTCCACCCCCCAATGTCAGGAATGTGTTGTTGCACGGCATGCTATGGCACACTCCACCGTCTCCCCCCCAGCCTGTGTGTGCTACTGAACACTTGCCCTTCCACTCATGGGTCGCTGTTGTGGAGGCTGCTAGTGGATTGTACATGCTGCCTTGCTTGTCCGGTGTGCATTATCTTCTGGCATGTTATTTCTGTTCCCTAGATGTCCACATACCTGTGCCTCTCTGCAGCCTGAAGGTGTCCAGGTCAGTATCCCCACTGATGCTGTGCTGGCTCAGCAGTGCAGCTAGTTTCCACTCTAGGGATGTCAGTATCTGCTGCTGGCACGGTTCTCCCCCAATGGCCTGGGCACTGCAGCAGTTGTAGGTGAGCTTCTGCTTCATATGCCTCTTTAGATCACAGTATTTTTTCTGGAGGTCACGTATGGTCCTCCTCTGGGTGGCCACTGCAGTTACTTTTCTGGCCACTCTGTCCCAGGCTGCCTTTCTACTGGCTGTTTTGGCTGTGTCATCTCCATGGCTCAATAGCAGGCATGGGTTCTTTCGTATTTCTGAGACCAGCATGTCCACCTCATCATGGCTAAAGTTGCATTTTCTCCTGGCTCTCCTAGTAGCAGGCCTGCTCGAGTTGCGTTCCTATTTCACAACATGCTTGTTTGGCGTTGTATACACCATTGTTATGATATGCGCTATCTTATATTGTGCACGTCGTACTTGCAGTAGGTATGGCGTATGTTCAGAGTGTTCTAGAATTGCATGTTTCACGCATGTCACAACTACTTTACCTTATTTTGCACATTGGCATACTTTGTGCATGTCGTATCTGGCCTTTCTAGAATCAGGCCCAACCAAGCCCCTACATAAATCGTGGTAGTAGTGCTAGCTAACCCTTCATAACAAGCCCCAGTCCCACCCTTCTAATTTCCAAGCTGTCAAAATCCATAGCAATTAGCCCAACTGAAAACAGAAATATAGCAGCTTACTAAGAAGGGGCTCCTAGGACACAATTGTATGAAAAATATAATGGAAGACACTCTGCCCCTCAAAACTCATACTCAGTGGATCCCCACAAAGGAAGTCAGTAGGGGCTAAAAAGAACAACTTGCCCCATAAAATAAACCAACGAAAGGTAGCAAGGTTTTAACTTCAAACAACAAGAAATACTAAGCGTCCATATATAGACTTGATGGTACCAATAAAACAGGTACTTCTGTCCGAATAAACATGTCTGAGCTGGAAAGGAAAAAAGAGCACATTAGTATGGCATAAAATAAAACAATACTCATGACGATGATGTAACAGGAGCTATATAGTAAATGCAAAAATATTGCCAAGTCCATCCATGTCCCACGCCCTTGAAAAGAGCTATAAAGTGCAGCTTTGTGTGAGACAAGTAACTGAAGGTAATAGCTTCTTGCAGAGGGACAGATCCAAAAACCCAACAGTAGATGGCGCTCAATATGCGGCAGTCCTGTACAAAAGGGTACGCTCATACTCAGAGTCCTAAAAGTTCAAATGTTCCAGGTTACAGCAAATAAATCCAAAAAAGAATATTCGGCGATCAGACCACCTTCCACATCTATATTAAGTTGAAAGCATCTCTTTTTGGTACAAATGAAAAGGTCACACATACTGCACATCGGGAAACAAAAGCAAGGTCAACCGTTGGTTAGGAAACTAGAGAGACCCAAAATATGCAGTAAAACAACCCTTAATGCAAGTCAATATAGGGATTCCCTTTAAACCCATCTTAGGGTCATCACAGTCCAGCAAAGTTCAAAGCCAACAAGGACTTACACTCAGGACAGCGTCTCCAAATAAAGTCACTTCAGCCGGAGGATGTAAGAAACAAGTCGGGGATTAACTGTGGTATATCCTTACTCGCCTGGTCAGCCATGTCGAACCACTTATTGCCAGCTGCTGTGGTCACTTCCAGCCGTACCAGATAAAGAAACCTGTGCTTAATGTGGTCAGCCCATAGTTTCTTAAAGCGAGGACAGTATTCTGATCTGGTGGTCATATCG
This sequence comes from Neoceratodus forsteri, assembly GCA_016271365.2. Taxonomy (NCBI): domain Eukaryota; kingdom Metazoa; phylum Chordata; order Ceratodontiformes; family Ceratodontidae; genus Neoceratodus; species Neoceratodus forsteri. The sequence goes on from CM028133.1 coordinate 787,768,175, forward strand.
GGGACAATCCACAGCTTCCTCCCTGACCAATGAATGGATTCCAGATTCCTGGCCTCTCTAAGGATGTGCTCCCTGTCTTGAATATTTAGAACTTAAAAATGATAGGGTGAGGAGGATCCTCAGGAGGGGGCTTCTCACGAAGTGCCCAGTGGGCCCTCTCTATTACATAGCTGGGTCCATTGGGAGAGGGGCCCACCACCTTCTGGCAAAAGTGCTGTAAACACTCCAGAGTGTTAGGCCCCTCTTCACCTTCAGGGATCCCAAGTATCACCAGATTGTTGCGGCAATTTTGACCTTCAAGATCATCCAGTTTGTCTTCTAGAGAGGAGACTGCACATTGTAACTTCATCACTTCTGGGTCAATTTTCTCTCAGTGGTCCTCCAGGGAGGAAATGCGGGCCTCAGCATCTGAGATTCAGGTTGCCAGAGACCCCAGAGTTGGCTTGATATCTTTCATTTCCTCAACCAGCTTAAAAACTGCTTCTTTTATTGCTGATAGATCCATAGAAATTTGTGAGGGGAAATACTCCTTCAATGCTGGATGTGGAGAATCGATTGGGAATGAACTTCTGTGTGGGCATTTGGCCTCCAAGCCGATCTGCAGTTCAGCATCCCGTGTTGCCAACTCCTCCGGATTCTGGTCAGATAAAGGTAGGATTTCTATTTCTTCACCTGCCGTGTCGGTCCCCAGTAGTTCCCATTCACTGTGAGACCAAAGGAGCAGGATTAAATTGGTGAGAAAACCAGAGTTAGTTGGCTTTTTTATGAAAATAGAACAGAGCTCGGTGAAAAAAAACACCCTACTACAGTGCTGACATCACGTGATTCGCTGCTGCTGCATTTCATGTTGAAGAAGTCTGATTTATTGATTGTAAGGAACTATACTTTTAAAACTATATAGTACATTTGTATTTTCTATCAAAAATGTAATGAAAAAGATAATAGCAGACAATACAAAAGATTAAAAAAATTAAAAATTGTGTATCAAGTATGCACACCATCCCAGCACCTCCCTTTGTAAAATCCTGGATATGACACTGACTGAAGCACAGTAGTACACTGCAGTGTTAGCACTGTGCATGAGCACATATCCCAGTTGTTGAACCTTAACTTATGGGTCCGGATTCACAAAGCCACCAAAACTCCCACAGCTGCAGGGAAAACCCAGCGCAAGTGAGCTGCCACTTGTGGAGCTGCAGTTTTTCCCACAGCTGTGGCATTCACAAAGGTGGAGCTGGTTTACAACTGGCTCCATGATTTACTGCAGCTTGTGGGTGGTGTTTCCATAGAAATCCCTGCAGCTGCGGAAATATGTTACAGCTGGTGGTACCAGCCGTAACATTCATCTCCAGCTGCGGTGGATGTGAATACTAATCTCCACAGTTGCTGAGATTTTAGTCCACAACTGGAGTTGCAAAGTGGGACTTAGTCCTATTTTGCTTTGTGAATCCGACCCATGATTTTCTGGTCCTGAGGTGATAGTATTAGCAATGAGCCACACTGGCATTTTCACCTCTTGAGTATGTTCCATTTCAACATGTACCAAGGATTTTTTTTTTCATTTAGAAGAGGTCATCTGTAGTGAGATTGTATATGTTACACCCAAAACCTCTGCCCCACCCCAAACTCCACCAAACTGTAATTTATGAAAATAGAAACCCAGATTCCAGGTACACAGCTACTTAGATCCCTCAAGCCTTACTGGCCCTGTTCCCCAGTGCCCCTCCCCAGAGTACTCTTCTTAACTGCTGTCCCCTCCTTCAATACATCCCAGAGGCTCAGCCATTAATTTCTTATTATACTCAGCTGAATCACCTCCAAGTTTTAGAACTTGTTAGGCATGTAAAGACGACTCCCTGCAAACTGCGCAAATAGAGGCATCTGCATTAAATCAAGTGCACTTGTCACAGAGACTTCTCTAGGTAGTAGTAGTCATTTTATTTTATATGGTACTCTTCCCCGGAGGCACCTTACAGACTTATATAGTAGTACATGCAGCTAACAATATAATAAAACATACATCACTTATATAAATACATATAAATGAATAAATAACCATCAGTAGCAGAAACGTTATAATGTGGGGATCTTCTCAGAGAGATCTTCCAAAAGTTCTGAAAGCTTCTCTAAAAAGTTGGAATTTCAGACCCCTTCTAAAGGCCCCACCAATGGTGCCACCCTCAGGGCTCTTGAAAGAGAGTTCCGGATCACAGCAGGGGTAGCTACCTCAAATGCCCAATCTCCTGAGAAGTTCAACCTCACCTTGGGAATGTCAAGGAGGCTTACATCAGAGGGACAGAGAGAAGGAAGGATGAGTGAAGAGACAGGAGTTCAGCTAGGTATATTGGGTCCATCTCATGCAGGGTTTTATAGGGTAGAAGCTCAGCATTGAAGTTAATTCCCCAATTCACCAGCAGCCAGTGCATTTCATGCTGGACTGCGGTTACATTTCCCAACCTAGGTAGGCACATCAGTAACCTGTCACTGCATTCTAAGGATCTTGTCATCTACCTCTCTACTTCTCCATCCACTCTGGTAATCCAAAGTGATCCATCACGACCTGCTCCCAAGACAATACACATTCCTAAAGTTAAAATCAATTATGGAAAAGCATCCAGTGATGTGCTGGAGCTGGCTTGCTCGAGCTGGTAGTTAAGTCTCTTAAGTTGTTTTACCAGCTTGTGTGAGCCAGTAGTTAGAAGCCATCAAGCAACCAGTATTTTAATTTCAACATGCACCATGCAAATAACTGGGTTTTTTTTTTTACCCTTTTTTTTGTTTGTTTCTTCATCAATCCTGCAGATTTATGTTGGGTCTGGGGGAGGTGATGGGATCTTCTCACATGTGCCAACTGTAGGACAGGAGTGACGCGACTACAGCTAGTTACTAAGCAGATTGTAGAGTACTACTGTGTACATTGATTTTGCTGCAGGCAGGGCAGCTGTGGACCTATGAACAGAGTCTGATTTAACTACTTCAGCCCACCTGCCCCTTATCTTTACACACTCTCACTCACTGATGGCAACCACCCAATCCAAAACCATTGCACACCAACTACCCCAGCCCACCACTCAACAGTCACAGGATATGGATGCACTGCCTGAATGCAGTGTGCAGAAGTTGGAACTTGCAGGCTGCTGCCAAAGTGCCATTTAATTTTGCTCATGGCCAAGTAGTGTTAAGAGTTAGGCTAGGCTGGCATCGTAGTGTAAGTGCAGGTGATGGTAACATTCAGGAGGCAGGAACAGGTCAGGATGTACCAGAAGTCAGTGCATAGTCATGCAGATAAGGACACAAAGGCCCACCAGGCTGGTGGACTGAAAAGACACCAGATTAAAAGGTCAGATCATCTGAGCAAGTGCTAAGCCAGCAGCAATGCCAACTACGTCACTTTACTTAGCAACTCTGGGAGACCATCAGAATGAGCAGGTGCACTACACCAAAAACTCAAATGAAAAACTGAGGCCCACATTTTCAAAGGAGATGTATGGTGCAAAGTGGAGATGCACCACGCATCCCAGAAAATGATCAGCACTGCGATATTCAAAAGGAAGAGATGTGTCACACATCTCCAGATGCGCCAGCACGCATCTATAATGTATGTGATGCATATAGAAGGGGTGTTCCCATGAATGTGCCGTGCATCCCTATATTCAGCCAACATATGTGGCGCATCTGCTGCACATCTCAGAGATGAGCCACCCAAAGTTAAGCATGGAAAAAGCATGCCTAAATTGCCAGTCATCCACATTTAGGCTGCAGAACTGCAGGCAAGCCATCCGAAGACAGCCCCTGGAGGTGCACCAGGACATGCTCCAGGCACCCACACACAGCAGTCATGCCAGGATGGATGAACCCTGTGCCACAGATGCTATGTCACCACTGGCACCATCCAGGGAGCAACACCCCACACTACACCCTAGCTGTAGACACCCAGCAGCCACACGCCAGTGCTGTCATGTAACCCCCAGGTGCACCAGTGGGGTGGACAGTCACACTGCAGCACATGTACCAGGGGCCATGGCCAGCACCCATGTGGCCTACAGGGTGTCACCCCATGGTGGCATCTGTGGCAATGGTGCCCATGTTGTCCGGTGGTATTAGAGGCTGCATGGCACAGGCCAGGGACTGTCCAGTAGCACACACCCACAATGGTACCCCATAGGTGCACACAGGTGCAGCCAACCCACCTGGGTACCTCGCACTGTCTGCACACTGCCATCCCTTGCAGTGCCCACCAGGTACCTCCTATACTGGGGTGTGTGGGGCACTGCAGGTGACTGTATACAGCATATGGAGCTGGTGCATCACATGCATGTGGTAGCCCTAGCAGCCTGTGTCACCCTGTGCCCACCCCTGTTGCATGTCCATGTGGCCCCGCGGCCACTGTCCAAGTGGGCCCCCTGTACCCCTGTCCAGCCCTGTACATGGCTATGGGGTGTAGCACTGTACCCAGGCCAATGCAGTCCAACCTCCCACACTGCACACTATCATTCTGAGGAGGAGAAGAAGTAGCAGAGACACAGACACGCATTCACTTCTTTTATTACAGGTATGCTACTGTTGCCTGTAAAGAAGAGAGACAGTCTGTGTACTTTCCAGTTCAGCTTATGTTGTAGTTTTTGGCAGTAAAATCTTGGGCTCTACATTTCGATTGCTTCTGTTTGGTTGAGTCCGTGCAGTGGAGGAGCTCCAAAGAGCAGCGTTATACTGGGGCGATCCTGCAGAGGGTCAGTCGCTGGAAAGATATTTTACTCCCTATTTCAGCTAAATAGCTAAACACAGTTAATTTCTGGGTTTTTTTGGCTTTTCAGCTAGTTGCTGTCATCTCTCTCTCTTTGGGCGCTTGATCTTTATACATTTTTACTCTTTTAAGCGCTGTGTATGAGTTTTACATGAACTGCGACTGTTGCATAAATGTATAAATGCATTTATTTATAAAAATAGGTGGATTTGTTGTGATTTTTGTTGTGTTTTGCTTTTATTTTTTCTTTTGAATATATTTTTTATACTTGCAAGCAGTTACTGTGATAGATAATAGAACAACGTGCCTGCAAAGCAATTGACTGTGACTTGTTTAATTAGAGAGACTGTGAATACGCATGGGAAATGTGTGAATTCTGTTATAGCAGTGTTTGAAAGTGTTTGAAGTTTAGAGTCTTAATTTGGCTAATCTGGCTTTAGTGCTTTAGTGAATTGGTTAGTTAGTTAGTTAATTAATTGGTTAACTAGCCAAAGAGTAGTTCCAGGGAGTGGTTACACTCTGAAGGCATAAAGAGGATTGCAAGTATGGACTGAGAGTTTCAGTCAATAAGGCTGTAATTGGTTTCAGGTGTTCTGAGATCACTTGGTTTAAATACATTGTATTGCACTGATGTTTTCATTCATTCTGCCTTTTGCCTCTCTTGGTGCTCAGTGCTCGGTCCAGTTGTATGCTGCAGTCGACCTGTATAAATGTTTTTTGCTGCTAATACTTGCTGAGCTCTCCTCCATCTGAGGAAAATTCTCAGAGAGAGATCTAGCATCTGTTTTGCCGTGGGCCATATAGTCCTGTTTTCTTTTTGCTGCTATATATTAAAACGCTTAAAACACTGAAACGCTGCAAAATGCTGTCTGCGGCTAACTGACTGATGGTTGCTTGCTGCTGGCATAACCCTGACATGAAAGCTGAATGAAAGTTGGTAGAAGTTAAAACAGAGAAGCAAAAGTAAGTGCTATATTTGCCTCTTTTATTGATTTCTACTGCTTTTTAAAATACAACAGGCTATCCTTAACAAAAGTTTACAGCTAAGCCAAAGTGTTTTGGTTCATATAAGGGATGAAAGCTTTTTTCTGGTTGGTCTTGGTTGGTTTTGATATTGTTAGGTGTTTTGAGTGTTTCTGGTGTATTAATTATTACAATAGCATTCTTTTCTTTTCTGTTTAATGTTTTATTTTTAAAGTACCTTTTTTAGCTAATTATTTAAAACTCATTTCCAAGATTGAAAGTTAAAACTTTTTATTGTGTTGCTTTGGTTTTTTCTGTGACTGGCCCTTGGATTTTGTTAGTCGTTACCCTATTTTTTCTTTTTGCCCTCCCTCCCTTTTCTATTATACAGTGTTCTTCTGGATCCTTGATGGCCCAAGTTTTAACAGTGAGGGAAAAGGAAAGAATTATCAAAGTTTAAGAATATGGAAGGGGTTTCCAGAGTCTGAAATTAAAATCACTGGAGAAGAAACTATGTGCTGGGACTGCATTGGACTGTGTTGGGACTGTGTTAAAACTCTATCGGTATTGTGCCTGATTCATGTGCTAGGGAAAGAATTTTTGCACTACAGAGTCAAGTTGGGAGAACTGGATGAACAAAAACTTTTTATTTTTTGATTTTTTTTATAAACTATGTATGTGATACAGAACGCATTAAGGTACATTAGGGTATTTTGAATTTTATTCTTATCAGAAGGTGCCCCTTTATTAGAGAAAACCAATGTAAATGAAGAATCTTAAAAATACAGATTTTTAAATTTATTGCCACATTTAACACATTTTTTTGATATTCCCTATAAGTATAGTATATCTGGTATGTCAAATGATAAAGCATTATTGAATACTTAGGAATTTTTGTGGCAGTGGATATCCATTTAGAATTTAAAATTTTGGGTCTATTTGTTACATTATTGGCTATACTTCTGGCCATATCTTGGTTATATTGTGAAAGTATAAGAAATAAGAAATGATGACTAGGCTATCTAAAAGGAAGTTAAGTGGAAATCCTGTATGTTATAAAAATAAGAAAAAAAAAAGAAAAGTTTGGATGGAATGGTGAAAAAAAACAGAGCAGAAAATCACTAGTTGCATTTTAGCCCCAGGAAGCCAAATACATTTTGTGGGGAAAAAAGAGACCTTAGGAATTCAAGGTTCAAGCTTGCCACCCATAAATTCTTCCCCTATAACTGATAGATTAAATCCATGACAGTTAAGTAGAGAGGAGCATCCACTAATGAAATCTATGAGGATATTTGAAATGGAAAATGAAGGTCAGATTTTACAAAAGGAAGATTTAGTACAGAAAGAATCAGAAGAACAACAGAAGTGGAGAAAGGTAGAGAAATATAAAAATATGCAACAATCTGAGGAACAGTTAGGGAAAGAAAGAAAACATCAGATGCAGAATATAGATTTGGAACAAAGAAATGTTAAAAGTAATATGAGAGATGTTTCACGTCAGTGTGCTAGTGCCTCATTCCTTGGTGATTTTGATGTCTTTCTTACCCCATATGTACAAAGATTTAAATTGGACCCCCCATCTAGATTTCATCCAGCTACATCCCATATACTTCAAAACAGAAATGAAGAAACTCCAGAAGATCTATGTATAAGGGGAGAGAAGAGTAAGGCTAGTAAGAAAATGGATGAAAGTGAGGCAAGAGAGTCTCCTTTTTTGAAAATATTAAAATAAATAAAGAATGGGATTTTGTTAAATAATGAATTATTAATTAATCTTACAACAATGTTAAGTAGGAATTATGTAGAGAGTGTAGAGGGTGGGAAAGATATCCCTCTAAGATAACCCAGAGGAAAAGATAAAGGCCATGACAATAGAAATTGGAAATAAGGAAAAAGGGGAGCTTGAACAATTAGTACAGAATTTACAGAGAACTAAGGAGGCTAAGAACAATAAATTTGAGGAGAAAACACAAAGATGTAAAGGGAAGAAGGAGAAAAAATAATAGCATAAAATAAGAAAGAAAAAGAGAAAGTAGAAAGTGGAAAATAAAAATCTTGTGAAAAAGGAAAAAGGGTTGGAGACTGTGAAGATAGTTTACATATAAGAGATGATGAAAGAGAGAATCAGATTGTTAAAGGGGAAATATTACCTACTGTCTTTTTTAAAGGTATACCAAGAGCAAAAAATGAGAACCACGTAACCCTAAAACTGGTTGTGTATAACATATGCAAGGGAGTTCTGGGTAAGAGGTTTACGTGGCATGATATAAAATCTACCTATAAATATCATGGAGGTAAAGAAAAAGGTTGGATTTGTTTGGTGGCTAAAAATAGTAATATTAGGAAACAGCTAGTGACAATGAAGGAACAGTTTCGGAAGATAGGAATAAATGCGGATACATCTGTAGAAGAAAGAAATATTGAAGACGGGGTAGTAGGGATAGGTTTGATTGGATAGGAAAGGAGAATAATGAAAAGAGTAAACATCTATACGGTAAGATCCAACAGAGACTATCACACTACATGAAACCAGTAGTGAGTGAACATTTATTAACTCACTGAGGCCTCAGAAGCTCTTTGAGAATTCCACCACTTGTGGCCTGTACACTTTAAACAGTGCAACCTGGCACTTTCTGAGCAAAATCAAGTCATAACAGCATGCCACAAACAAATATGAATATCTCATGAACCATAAGTACTACACACAAAGTACGAATGGCAAAGTTGTTCAACACAAAATTATCTTTCCAATGGTGCTATGCAATTAAATATAAGTAGTTAGCCCGGCCCAGTGGCACTGAGGGTTGAGGTGCTGGATGCCACACCTTGCACCACGTTGGCAACCCGGGTTCGGGAATGAGCCAGGGCCATCAGGGGTCAGCAGGGAAGGAGAAGATTTAGCATCTGGAGGACTGCTCTCTTCTCCTGGGGTGGGATCCAGAGGTTACCGAGCTCAGTAGCAGCACCCAGAGGAAGCAGGGGCACCTCGCTCAGTAGCAAGGTCAGTAGAGGGGTTGACATCGGCAAGATGGTTGTGGGAGGGCCCCATGCCACATCCACTGCATGTCACGTCAAGAGGGGAAAGGAAAAAAATAAAAAGCCTCCTACACCTTCAGTGAGATGATGGTGGCCCTGGGGGAATTCGCTCACATCTCAAGTGCTGGCCCTATGCACTCAGGATCCTCCTCCATTTCTGACCCAGCAACAACAAGTAGACACTTCACACTTAGGTGGTAGCCACCGAGGAGGATGGAATCAGCCCTGGAGATGGTGATGGGGGTCGGGTCTGCCTGGTGTCATTTGGGGGAGGGGATCAAGGGAGAAGCAAAGGTTCAGGCTGGGAGTAGAGCAGAAACTCCAAGTGGGTAATCCTGAAGGATGCCCAGGGGTGTGGGTGTAGAAACAAAGTTAAAATATATATATATATATATATATATATATATATATATATATATATAGTTCCTTTTTTTCCATATTGGTTGAAATAGCGAAAAAAAATTAATTAAAAAAGGCAACAGAAACCATTTTTTGTGGGAAAATATTTAACATATCAATACCAAATTAAGCATCCATACATTAGATGGAGGTACAAAACTAATTTTGTACTAAAAAACAATTTTTGTAATATGATACATGTATTTCTTTTTTGTTTTATTAAGGTGGTCAGGTGACGCTTGAGAGACAAATGTCAGCCATACACATCATACCATACAAAAATGTGAATATCTTCTAAAGTATACATAACAGACACAAAGTATCAGCAGCAAAGTTGTTCAGTAGAACATTACCTTTCCAATGGTGCTATGCAGTCAATTCTACTCACTTCAGTTTGTGAAATATTTAAGTTTTAAGCAGTGATGTCCTCAGGTGTCAAAAGTCCTCAGTGGCACAAAGTGCAGGACATCTGGTGGTGTTAAAGACCTCAGGAGTATATTTTCTGCTGCCACCTACAGGTGTCTTGGGGCCTCAGTGAGTTAACTGCAGATGTGGAATATAAGAAAGTGATAAGAGGTAGACTGCAAAAAGGACCTAGAATAAATAATAGTGTAATATTGGATCAAACCCCCAAAGAGGACACATTAGATAGTTACAGGAGTAAGAACTGGTATGGAATGGGAGAAGAAAGTGTGGAAAATGGAATAGAAGAAACAATAGAAATAGATTGACAATATGACTATAAGAAAATTAATGAAGGAGAACAAAAATAACATCTCTTAAGCTGGAATATAGCAGGAGTTGTTGGGAAATTGAAAGATAATGGAACTCTTAGATTTATAAATGAAAAGCATATAGTCATGTTACAAGAAACTTGGGTAAACACATTAGAGGGATGCCACTTAGAAGGATTTCAGGGATGGCATATCCCTGCCAAAAAGATAAGTCTTTATGGACGTCCAGCAGGAAGAATTAGTACCTTTGTTAAAATAATGCCTGGTTTAATGTGTAAATGTATTTGGGATGACAAAAACTTTTATATTCTTGTTGTTGAAATGGAATGGGAGAACAAGGAGAAAATGTTATTGATAAATGTGTATTTTCCACCTGATACCACTGCTTCACCTATTATACACTGCATATGTAGATATATAGAAATATTAGAAGAGTTACAGACCCAGTATCCAGGGGTTATGATTATTGCTGCAGGGGATTATAATTTAAGATTAGGTGAAGAACAAGAGAAAAATGGCAACAATTGGAATTTGGATGATATTTTTGGAGTCCATATTAGAAAATCTTGTGATAACAAGAAAAGTAGGTTTGGTAATAGACTTTTAGCTGGTTTATGCAAACTGAATATGTGGAGTATGAATGGAAGAAGTAATGGAGACAAAACTGATTTATACTCTTATGTGCATAAAAATGGTACAAGTTTGTTGGGCTATATAATTGTAAACATATACTCATCAAAAGATTTGTAGTTTGCAAATAGTTGAAAATTGGGACAGTGATCACAGGCCACTTCTGATGACACTGGAATGTCCAATTATGATTGTTAAGGGTGGTAAGGCTAGAAGAAAATGAGAAGATCAGAATATGGAAATAAAAAAAAGTAAAAGAATACAATGGAATAAAGTGAATAAGGAACAATTCAAAGGTTATCTAAATGCACCAGAAATAGAGGAATTAAAGAAATATTGTATGAATATTCTACAGGTTAATTTAGATTTAGACATAGAACAAGATCAGAAGAATGAATAGTTTTCGGAATATTTAAAGTTGGAAGAGGAAATATTTAGAGAATTAGAGAAACAAGAAAAAAGGGGTAAAACAAGAAGAGCTTTCTTTGGTGCAAAATGGTATGATGATGAATGTATTAAAATGAAAAAGCTAATAAATCAAACTGGGAGGAGAATAATGAAAACTAATAGTGTAGAAGACAGAAGAGCTTTGAAATCATTAAAATCTGAATACAATGCATTGATTAAAAATAAAAAGGATAAATATAACTATGAACTGTGGTACTAACTGCAAACAGCTATTCAGGAAGAAAATTGAAGTGATTTCTGGAGATTGGTGGCATTCAGAATGGATGATATAAGGTATAATACAACAGCAGGTTATTCCTCTATAAAAATGGGTACATTTTTTATTGAAATGTTTAATAGTAAGGAAAATGTATATGTACAAGAGATACAGATAGAAGTGGAGAATGTTGAAAATTTAAATTGGATGGAATTTACAAAAGAGGGGATAGTGATGGCAATACAAAAACAGAGAAGGAATAAAGCCCCAGGTATAGATAACCTTGGGGCAGAGTTATATCAAACAGATGTTGAATGGTGGGCTGAGATATTAATAAAATTATGTAAGAACATATCAAAGTATAAGAGAATACCTGAGAATTGGAATATAGGAGTAATAGTACCCCTTTTTAAGAAAGGGGATATGACAATGCCAGAAAATTATAGGCCAATAACACTTTTGAGTATTAATCAAAAAATATTTGCTAGACTGATGTTGAACAGGATAGAACATTGGATGGAAGAAAATGGTGTTGTCTCCCCTTTTCAAGCAGTTTTTTGTAAAATTAGGTCGATGGTGGATCAGATGTTTACTCTCAAGTATATTTTGGATAAGTATGTTGGAACAAGGAAGGGAAAGATATGTACTACATTTATTGATATTAAATCACCATTCGATTCTGTCCACAGAATGACCTTCTGTTCACCATTTTTGAGTGGTGGGGTAGCCCTGCAAAGCTGGAACTGAACATGCCCAGGGTATGCAAATGGGCTGAATACATTCCAGTAATGAGATGCAACTGTGGGAGAAGGGCATGGAATGTGCAATGAGGTCATTTGCATATACTGGCTGAATATTGCAACTCTGCACACCGTGCAAGTGGCTTTGCATTGTGCATTTCCCCACGCTCCACATAGAACTTAGGTCACCCATTGCACCATGCATCTCCCACTGCACAATTGGACATCTTCAGGATATTCAGCCTGACATGCGTGAGTGCATCTCATGGTGCATCTTCTGAATATCTCATATGTTTGGGCCGGAGGTGCATGGTGCAGGCACTTGTGCAATTTTTCAGGGGACTTTTGAATATGGGGCCCTAAGTGTCTATGTTTCTTTACTTAGGAAGTTCAGCATTCCATTGTGTGCTAATGCACTGCTTACTGACTCATTTTTTTTCTGCTAGTAGGTGTTGGTTGCTTAGGGCTTGTCTCTTGAAGAAAATGCCAATGAAGCATTGGGAAGGGAAAGGCATGTTATATCATTTATGGGTCACTTTGGAACTCTCCAGAAATATGATATAAAAAAAAAAATCTGTAGCCAGCTCTTTACTTTGGGTTACCCACCCTGAGTGAACTATTGCCAAGTCAAAAAATAACTTGCCCCACCACTGATTGTCCTTTTTTATTGGTTTTAAAAAAAGAACAACCAAGTCTCTCCTCTTTCTATCTCTTCTCTATGGTGAATACCTGTGTATATTAAATTGCTTTAATAATCTGTATGTTATTAAAAAGAAACTGCTCTCTTTTTGACAACAAGGGTTGCTGCCTTTCTGTTCTAGAAGTCCACCCCAAGGCTTTTCTAGTGTCCTTGGCTACTTCTGTCTCTGTCTTCTATAGTCGAACAATGGTGGTAGTGGGGAGTGTATGCCTTCCACTATATGATCAGGTTGAAGGAAGAAATTGCATTAGATAATAGGGTAATGTTGATGTTGGAGTGTTTGTATCGGATCAGATGATGGGGACGGGGATTGGGATTGTAATCAGCTGACTGACTCTTGGTCAAAGTTCAACTTCAAGTTTATTTGCAGGAAAACACCATTGAGCACACTCATTTACAAGGAGGTCCTGGGATGGCATTGAAATACAACAATACTGAGCAATGGACAACTGCAACGAGTACAGTTTACAATGAATACAACTTACAATGAGTACAATACACAATAGTACAATTTACAATGGTTACTACAGTGCAAGCAGTGTAGCATCACAACAACTTGGTAAAAGCAGGCAACTTAAGTGCTATATTTTAACATAGTAACAGTAGTGCTGGGGGTACAACAGCATCAGGGGACTAGGGGAAGCATAGATAATTTGAAATCAACACTTCAGCCTGGGAACAGAGATAAGGTGGACAACAATAGATAATAACTCAAAGTCAAGAGGAAGAGGTAAACACTAGCACAAACCACTAAGGGTGCAGGGGTTTCAGAAGATGGACACATATTAGAAACAACTACAGAAGAAAGAGATTTAGGAATATTCATAGCAGATACACTATCAATGGATGTGCATACAAAAAACATAAAAAAATGTCAGAAAATATTGGATTGCATTCTGTCAAATATTAAAAGTAGAGATAGAGAGGTGATTATTCCACTTTATACTAGTTTGGCACATCCACATTTAGAATATTGTTCCCAGTTCTCAGCTGCAACCACTGTAGGAAGTTAAAAATTGAAAGAAAGAGTACAAAGAAGAATAACAAAGAAAGTGAGAGGACAATATAATGTGCCATATCGTAACAGACTACAGAATTTGGGACTATACTCAACTGAATATAGACAACTAAGAGGGGATCTATGTTTAGTATTTAGAGCCACCAAAGATCAAGGGCTAATGGAAAGCATAGGAATTAAAAGGTGTGAGGAACCAAATAAAAAGACTAGATCACACAACTGTAGATTAAAAGGTGACATAAATATGACAACAAAAGTTTGGATTTTTTACCCAAGGAGTAATAAAAAGTTGGAATGAATTACCTAGATACTTGATTGAAAGTGAAATGATGGATAGTTTCAAATATAATTTGGATGAATATATGGGAAGTAAAAAATTCATGTACCACCAATAAAGTAAATAGGTGGCGAGTTCATTAAGGACAAATTGTCTACAGAACTTGAAATTAACTATGAATCTATGATCCAATTGCTGGAGGGTCAACGTTGAGGGGAGCACACCAGCATATCCCATCAGGACAGTCAGGCATGAACATATCAGGCTAGGAGCAGTGGAGGTCTGAGGGACCCAAGGAGGGGTATATACTGTTGGCTGAGGTAGAGGCAGGGGAGAGGGGGGGGGTTGAATGGGGGAGGAGGGCTACAATGATCAGCTTAAAGCATGATCAGTAGACCTACCCACTGTAGGTAGACCTACCTGCTGTGGCATTGGTAGGTTTCCTTGAAGACCCCATTGAACAGAGATTTAAAGGAGACAACAGAGACAATCTCAATGACTTTGAGTGAGGTTTGTATTTTGTTCCAGTAGGATGGTATGGTATAGCTAACTGCAGCTCTGCCATGGAATGTTCGTGTTCTGGGCACGTCAAGCAGGATGAAGTTATTTTTATGCATGGAATAACAGTTGTGGGATAAGCAGAAGAGTGAAGAGATGTAGGTGGGAAGTTCACACAACAAGATTTTCAGTGCCCATGTGCCTGTGTGGAGCAGCCTTCTAGCTCTGAGAGAAGACCAACCTACTGTCAAATAAAGAGTGCAGTGATGTATTCTATAGGGTGCTTTTGTTATGAAGCAAAGGGCACAGTGGTATAGGATGTCAAGCTTGTGAAAGTGGGACGCCATGCTGTTATTGTATATGATGTCCATGTAGTCAATGAGTGTGAGAAAGGTAGCCTGCACTAGTCTTTTCCTGATTGCTTCAGGAAATAAGGACTTGTTCCTAAAGAAGAACCCTAGTCTTATTTTTAGTTTTTTTGGAAAGGGATTCAGTATGGGTGATGAAGGATAGTTTTGAATCTAGCCACATGACTAGGTACTTGAAGTTATCCATGACATCAAGAGTGTCACCTAACAGGGTTGTAACTGGAGCAGGCATTGCCTGGTTGTGGAGGGATGAATGGGATTGAAGTGGGAGGAAATACATGGTCTTTTTTTTTCATGCTTAGGAGAAGTTTGAAGTTCAGGAGGTTACACTGGAGCTGGCTGAAGTCCTTCTGAAGTTCATTTTCCACTTCTTTCAAGGAGGACTTGGCAGTGTAGAAAACAGTGTCATCCATGAAAAAAGTAACGACTTTTCATAAACAAATATGTGAAAAACAATCTAGCATTTAGGCTAATTGTCAACTGAAGTTTTTAGCAGAGGGGGGCTGAGAAGGCCATCTGGGAATGGTGGTAGTGGGGCACATGGGGAGATCAGGAATGGGACTGGGTGAGGTAAAAGTGGGGTACACTGAGAGAGTAGGCAATGGCTGGGGGGCATTCAATGGCTGTGGGGGGGCTGGCAATGGCTGGAGGGGTATTAAAAATTTGCCAGCATATCACTGAAAGCAACATTTCTATATACAGGATGCATACTGTAGAACTCTCTCTCCATGGATACTGAAACAGTTCTCAGCCTTGCTACTTTTAAAAGAATGGTCACTAAACACTTTGAAACAGAGAAAACATATATGTTTAAACATGGAAACATGAAATACTTGTGTAAAGGTATTTTGTGCAATATGTACTGTAAAATGTAATCACGCATCACTACTGTATCATTGTCTTATAACTGTTAGCTAGCTAGGGCAAGACCATATTGCGAACATGTCTTTGGACTAAGTAGGCTATCCTGTGAGAAAAGGTCTTCAAATAAATAAATGTAAAAATATTAGTGATAGGACCAATGAGATTACTTACTAAAGAATTGTTAAATAACCTGGACAAGATCAGGACAGTAGGACAAACACTTAGAAAAGAAAATATAAAGATCCGTAGCTTGTTCAAGAAGAGGGGGAAAAAAAAGAAACAAGACACCTGGCCACCCTTTACAGACCCTAGAAACTTCCCCATATCTGATGTACAGGCTTAAAATGAACTTCTGAAAACCCCAAATTATTTCAATAAAAAATTCCTCAGCTGTAAAATATGATTCCATCCTAAACTACTGGCACTATTCGTGATTAAGCAATGTACTAAATCAATTACCTGGGATAAAGAGAAAAGAAAACTGCTGGGTTTGCATAAAATGCCTACTATGACTATAAAGGGCTTCAATTTAAGCACTAAAGTTATTTATATATTTATTGTTTATTTGATCATTGGATATATGCACTGGTCCCAGGGATCATTTTCAGACACAATGCAAGCCTCTATGATGGAAAAAAAAACTGTATTAGAAAAAACATAAAATAATTATATATGTATGTATGAATTTATTTATTTCAAAGGTTTTACCAGGAAAGACACATTGAGTTGGTATCAGTTTGTTTCCAGAAGTGTCCTGGGGGAAGGGGGGGGGGAGAGAAAAGATACAAAATACAGAGTATAAAACACATCAACTGGAAATAAGTATGTCAAAATAAATCAGACACTAATGCTTAAGAATAAAATTGACAATCCGGAAGGTACATACAGTAAATCATGGAAATGGCAAAAGAACAATTAAATAGTAACCAATATATCAAAATATTGAACAGAGGAAATGAATGATGCTAGCAAAGTGGGAAGTGTTGAAATAAAAAGATTGGGAGTTACAGATGAGGGGATCAAATCAAAATCAGAAACAACTACAGGAGTAAGAAGAGAATTTATGGAGGAGAGTTTTAAGAGCAGGAAAGGAAGGTGCAGAGCACATTTTAAGAGGGAAGAGAACCCAATAGTTTAGGGAAATGAAGCAAGAAAGCAACTTGGACAGCAGTAGATTTCATTAAAGGAAAAGCAAAAAAGTGAGAGCAAGCACTTTGAAGAGAGTAAGAGGACAAAGGGGGAAAGGAGAAGAGATAGGCAAGATATGAAGGTTGCAAGCCAAACCAAAATTTGGAGATAAAGGAAACACAGTGGGTAAGGTGCATGGCATCAAGAGAGGGGAGGGAGAAGGAAGAATACAGGGTACAATGATGTGTACATATGGGTTTATCAAGGGCAAAGCAACAAAGGGAGTGAAAGGGAGGGTCCAGTCTCGCTAAAGTGGACATTGGAACAGCACTATAGACAATGTTTCCATAGCCACAAATGGAATCATCTTAGTGAGGATTTATCTGCATGCAGGAAGTGGAATGCTTCTGTTATTTCTATATAGTGCCCCAAGTTTGGGATGGAGCTTCTTGTGGATAGCATCCACATGAACAGAAAAATCTAGATGGCAATCAAGGCAAACCCTGAGGTACTTGAAGGAGAAAACATCTTCAAGAGTTGCACCATCATGATTATGAATGGAAGGAATGGGGAGTACTCTAGCAAGTCTCTGCTGAGTGCTAAAAGTCATAGGGACTGGTTTCTTGGTATTGAGGGATAACTGATCATCTCAGAACCAAAGCTGGATATTGCTAAACTTCACTTGGAGCTGGTTCATGAAGACAGGGACAGAGGATCCATAGGTAAAGAGAACCGTATCATTTGCATACATACGTATTGACAAAGAGGGGAAGCAATTGAGAAAAATTGAGAAAAGAATTGGGCCCAAGACAGGCCATTGTGTGATGCCTGACCATATAGGGAGAGGGGGGAAGGGAGTCTGCAATACAGACAACTTGTGGCCTGCCCTCAAGGTAGGAACAGAACCACCAACTGAAGATACTGAGAGTTCAGCTGCTTTAAGCTTGTCCAGGAGAATGGGATGGGCTACAGTGTTGAAAGCTTTTGGTAAGTCGATAAAAATAGCAGCACTGACAGAGAGGATAGCATCAGATCAGTGAGCCAGAGGAGAGAGGTGGAAGAGGAATGAATCATTCTAAAACCAGACTGGAAAGGAGTGCAGAAGGAGGTTGAGTCATGAAAAGGGGATAGTTGGGATAATACTTTACTAGGCTAGGGGAAAAGAGAGCACCCCCTTTGGGAAAAGGATGACAGCAGCTAACTTCCAAGAGTTGGCAACAAAGGATAAGGGAAAGAGAGGATAAGAAGATAGGTAATAGGGAGGGTATTGGCATGAGCAGAGAGAAATAAGAGTCTAGGATCAAGACCATCAGGACTCCCACCTTTGTGAGGATACAGAGACAAAACAACCTTAAGAGTAGTAGCAGGCGTAATTGGAGAAAAAGGAAAAGGGAGGAGGGGCAGTGGGAGAGGTTAAAGGGTAAAGTGAGAGAGAAAAGAAGAAGAGAGAGAGAGAGAGAGATAGACAGGAGGTGGAGGATAATGAGGAGGAAGAGGAGAGGCAAGAATAAGAACAGAAGGTATAGATACATAGAGCATACATGATATATGGCTCATATTCAGAAAATGGGGCAAGTGCAGCACAAATGCTCATGCTTCACTTGCCCATGTGCTCCCCAAGCACCTGCAATATTCAGATGGATAGCAAGTGGCACTATCTGGCTGAATATCAGTCCATATTGTAGCAGTGCTAAGTTAATCTGCACTGCCCCAACATGGACCAGGGCTGCATATGGCCCACAGGGAACAGCACTGCCTGAAATGGGATAGGGCCAAATCCCCTATGGGATATATTCAGCCCAAGCATGTAAATGGGCCCACTGAACATGCAAGGCATTAAGAGGACATTTGCACACCCACTATGGACTCATTTGCATGGGGTGCAGCAGCCCCAAGCACCGCTTACAACATAAACAAGAGCCCTAGTTGTCCAGTGGTTCTCTCCACCCCTCCTCCAGATCACCTGCTTTCTCATACTAAATGATACCCTGGTGTCCAGTGGTCCCCCATCCCCCATTTACTCTATGTACATTATGCCCTGGTGTCCAGTAGTTTCCCCATCACCCACTCTCCTGTTGCAATATTGATAATATGCCCTGGTGGTTCAGTGGTTTCCCCACCCCCTGATCTCCTGTTTGCTGTATATATAGTATTCCCTAGTGGTCCAGTGTTTCTCCTCCCAGGACAGCCCCCATATGACCAGCCTGCTCACATCCTACCTCCCTAGATGACTACCATGGCATACTATTAATATTGCAGCAGGAGATTGTGGAGTTGGGGAACCACTGTAAACCTGGATATTATACCATCACCAGAACAGGAGGATGGGGGTGGGTGGCTGCTGTACAGGCACCCTGTCTTCAGAGGGTGGGTGGACTTAGCACCCAGTTAAGAGGAGGTGTTCAGTGGTGGTAAACCGCATTACTTGGGGAACAATTTACTGCTGCTGCAAACCTTTGAATATCCAACTGAGCCAGTATGCATGAGTGGACTCCCTCATTTGCATAGGCACAGTGATATTTTAGCTCCAACCTTTGAATATTGGTCCCATAACGCATATGGTCAAATAACATAAATCAACAATTGGTGATAGCTGAGGGCTATAATAGGCAAACAATAAATACTAAAAAATAAATTCAGTAATTGCAATAGCTGAAAATGCACCAATAACATTGTTACAAAAAATCTGATTGGGGAAACATTTATAAGCGGGGTCAACCAGAAGATCATTTTTATAGAATGATTGGAATGAGGAATTAGATACAAGAGACTGAAGGAAAATAGGTAGGTTATTTCAGTGGGAGGGGGCAGTGACAGAGAGGGCTTTTTGTCCCATGCAAGTGGCAACAGGGGGATTCTCTAGAAACAGCAGAGAGGAGGACCTGCTGCTACAGTGGCACAATGTAGGCCTTAGAAGGTTAGTTATAGGGAATTTTCTTATTCCCTCAAGAACTTGTCTATTAGACAGCCTAATATGTAATCACAAGTGGGAAGAACTAGTCAAGGGATCAGTAAAGATTGCAGTGGTGGGTACCGGAAGGGTCCATTTACATAAATCTACAGGTATTCTTATATGAATGAACTCCATGAATCCATTCTTAGCCTACCAAACATTACCCAATTTAAAAACACTTTGCATGCAGCCCTCTCTGCCAACTCCTACTGTACTTGTTACCAATAATCCATAATCATGCATTGAAGGTCCTAATACCCCACATAGTAGCATAACTGTTGGCTTAATTGTACCCTTCTCACCCTATTGCATGTTGTGTTTGTATTGACTACATTTCATGGGCATTGCTGTAATTGATTTTTGTTCTGTTTGTAACTATGGTTTGACATGGAACCTTTGTAAATGAGCACCTGTGCTCAAAAGTACTCTCCAAATATATGAAAATAAAATAAATATTTAGCACTGATTTCAATCTGGCCAGATTATTAGCAGAAATGTTTGAGACAATGGGGGAGCACTGAATCCTTGAAATAATAAATCTTTTGACTGTGGTCTTATGATCCTTAAGTCTGTAAATGACACCCACAGAACTCCCAAGTCAGCACACCTCAAATGAGGGAGATCTGCTTTTATTTATTTCAATTTTGGTAACCAGGTAGACTCTCTGAGCCCAGAAGGTCCCCTTTTCAGGGGTGGTCCAGAATTAGTTACATAGAAGAACAACATTTAGAAGAAAGTGCATTGCAGTTACAAAGTTACATTTCAACTCAGGTACTGCTCCCATCCGGGATGTATAAACATAGTTAGACAACTCTTATTAGACAATGCTTATTGTGATCACTCTAGACACTCACATTAGGACTAGTCTCCATTTCTGGACAAAGTTAATTTATAGCAGTGGCACACAATTCAACTTCAAATGACAGAACAGTTAGGCTTAGGTGGACCTAGGTATCTTTTTAAGTGCATGAACATTTGTTATTGTCCAGCAGATGCCCCCGGAGCCCTTTGCAGAAGACATCCGGGAAGGTTGCTTCTTGTAGGTGGGTAGGGAGCTTGTTCCAGAGGACTGGTGCTGTGTGAGTGAAGGACTTGCTCCTTGCCACTGTCTTAATTCTTGGCTCCTCCAGGAGATTTCTACCTGTGGTGCGGATCTACCTACCAGATCACTTGGGGACCAGGAGGCCAGCCAGGCCAGCCGGTGGGTTGCCATTCATGAGTTAGTAGGTATTACACAATAAGGGGTATTGCAGTCTACCACTAAGGGATGACCAGTTGAGGGAGGACAGAATCTCACAGTGATGTCACCTTGGGTACAACATTGTGGTGAATCAAGCTATTTTGTTGTATAACGTGTGCAACCTATTTTGCTTTTGTTTCCCGAGGGAGTGCAAGATCAGGGCAGTGTAGGTAAATGTTGGGAGGAGAATTTTCTGAGCTGTGGTGAACCTGGTTTCAGGCACCATTTGACCGCTTAGGCGATGTAAAAGACCTAGTTTTTAATGGATCATTTTTGTTACCTGGTCCATGTGGGACTTTGTCATAAAGCCTTGGTCCAGAGTTAGCATACATATGGTTATTCTCGTATGATTTGTGTAATGGGGTGCCTTGTGATATAAGTATATATTTATTTCCCTATGTATGTAGTCATCTGTTTCTTGACTAGGCACACGTATACTATACGTTCCTATTTTAGTATCTATTAATTGGTATATACCCATATACCCTAGATTATGTTTATTTTCTCCTTGTTAAGGCCTCCCCTATCTGGTAAAGTTTACATGCTTCATATTTATCTATTTGATATTTGTATTTATATTTATGAATATCTTTACAGTGTTTGTTCTTTGACCCCCCCCCAAAATCCTGTTTGATTAGAATCTTTTGCATAACATATTTATTTGCACACCATAACTTTCATCAACATTTTATAGCAAATTTTACACATTCCACACCTTTGCACTTTTTATTGGCCACATTAATTTGCCAAGCCAGTATTTATCTTCTTATGGCTTTTTAAATAATATTGTTTTATGTCTTTCTAATGTCTGGGTTCATTCACTCTTCATGAGCAATTTATTTATTTATTCATCAGACATGTGCTATTTTAGCTTTTTTACACTTTTTGAAACAACACTGTTCCTTTAAAGCTGCACTTTAAATTACACTGCAATACTAAGTCTCACCAGTCTTGAGAAAGCACTCTTGTGCGAAAACATTCAACGCTGTGTGAGACTTACTTCTCTGGGGGAAAGATCAGCCATCTTTCGAGGTGGTGGTCATTTTGTGTGGATTTTCCACTTTGGAAGTTTTTCTTGTGGAATAATAAAGAACCTGTTTTTATTCAACCTGAGGTTCTTGTCCTGATCTTCTTCTTGTGGCCTAGTGGACCTGGAGCTCATACTGCTGACTTCTCTCCTGTAAGTACTGTTACTTTTTGTTGGCACCGGCCCTTGCTGCATCGTAGCCACCTATCCTTTTGGGTTCTACTGTTGTATTGTTTTGGTGTGCTCCATGGTCCATTCCCTTACAGCGACTGCAATATGTTGCAACAGACTATGCAACAAATGCCTGACCTGAACAGAGGGACACTCCCCCACCCAGGCATCTACAAACTTTGTGGATTCTTTGTTTTTTCTGGAGGGTCAACCTAACCCCTTGCTGATGGAATGATCAGCTACATGCTCATACACTACTGCAGCATGGTCAGTTTCTGAAAAACAACAACCTATGGACATTAGGATGGCCTTTTTATTATTGGAGCACATTGCACTGATAGCGCGATGCATGTATGGGCAGAAAGTAACATTAACAGCATATTTAGCTAAAAACAGAGCACCATGGGGGTTGAGATTTACAGTACAACCTGCTTTTGGCACAGAAAGAGAGAGTTTTTTGAAAGGATGGCAATAAAGGCTTTTAGGCTACTCAGCGGACATTATTTAGTACAATTTAACAGATGCAGAATCATAGCAAGAGCAACTTAAAAAAGAACTGCTTGAAAAAAAAATAGCCTCTAACTTTTCCAACTACCCTGAATACAATTCTTTTAGACAACAACTTGATGCTAACATTAAGAAGCATAGAGAACTTATTAAGAGGTTAAACTGAATAAATTTGAATGTGACAGAAATGACTATTTGAAGGGGAGGATTTTCTGTTGGATAAAGAATCGTGGCCCAATGAAATCCATACTTAAAAAGGCAACATCGCAATATGCTTATGCTCAATCATCAAGAGACACTTATACAAGTGTATCCGAAGCAGACACCACTGCAGAGAATTTTCCTAATAATTTTTTAGACCTCAGCCAGGAGGATCTTCCCCCAAATCAGGAGGCCCTCCTGGATCATAAACTTATGGTCCCTATCCCCACTACTTCAAATACTGTCTCTCTACCCCCGCATACCCTACCTGGTTCACAGCAATCGGTATCCCCCACCCCCAACCCTGCTCATACAGAATACCATTACACTGCCAGAATGCCCTCTGAGGAGGAGCCCAAGGATAGCTCGCTTTCAAGAAGAGTCACTAGAAGAGGCAGTAGGGGTAGTGGTAGAAAGAGATGTGGGTAGAGAGAAAGGGAGAGGGAGGGGTAGAGGGAGAGGGAAGAATTGGAGGGGCAGACAACAACAGTGGAGAAACAACACAGGACAGAGACAGCACAGGCAGAGCAAGATGAGGGGTTATTATGACCCTCAGGAGAACCAGTTCAGGAACTCCGGGGCGGTGACAGAGATATTAGACTCAACACATAACACTGATCTATTAGTTGTAAACATCTCTGACCATCTTTTATAAAAAGATGAACTGAGGTTTTGCAAAAGGGTCTTTCCTTCATTCCCACTAAGGACATCAACAACTTTGAAACAGCAGTTGATATTCATAAACTAATGCAGAAACTATGCCTTAGAGCATTTTTTCATAAAGAACCACAGGAACTGAATGAGGCTTTACCATCTATGACATCATCTGCTCTGCAAGATTTTTAGTACTGCAAATGAAACAACAACCACGACAGGGCTTTTTAAACCAAAATCCACTTTCGTACCACCACCAAACCCCACTGTTTCAGTATTAGAAAAAACATGTCTAAGCAATCTGGAAATGCTGAATGTCCCCCTTGCTAGATATTATAATTGTACAGTGGCAGTAAAAATAGCCATAAAAAAACTAAAGGAAAATGATGAAATTATAATCAAGCCAGCAGATAAAGGTGGGGCAATCGTGGCATGGTCAAAATGGGATAATGAAGAGGAGATGCTAAACCAGTTGAATAACATTGAATACTATGACTCACTATTAGATGATCCAACTAGCAAATTTAAAACTGAAATTGACACTCTGTTATATGATACTCAGTTGTGTGGGATTATTGACGAGAACACTTTCAGTTTCTTCAGGTTAAACATCCAGTGAAGGCAGTCCTTTATGGACTGCCTAAAACTCATTAAAGTTTAACAAAACCACCTGTGAGATCAATAGTTGCCAGCAATGGATCCCTTACTAAACCCCTTGCCCATTTCATCGACAGTCACATAAAACAAGTGGCACAGACTTCCAAATCATACCTAAGAGACAACAAGCACCTGCTTTGCATTCTCAACTATATGGAATTACAATCTGATTTGTTCTTTGTAACCATGGATGTTAGGGCGTTGTAACCAACATACCACATGGTGATGGTTTAGAGGCTTTAAGGGATACCTTTTATAGAGAATCTATTTCTCCACCTGATTTTGTGGAATTCCTGTTAGATTTAACAGAAAAGGTACTCACATGTAGTACTTTCATTTTTAAGGATTGTATAAATATTCAAAAGAAGGGGACAGCGATGGTGGCGGCCATGGCTCCCAACTATGCTATCATATATATGGCACATTGGGAACAGAACTACATTTATAAATTGGCTAACAATAAATTTCTGGACAAAACTGATGTGTATAAAAGATACATCGATGAATTTTTCTTTGCGTGGAAAGGCACAACAGATGAATTGAAATCTTTTGTCAGATATCTGGACTCAACCAATAACACTCTTCAGTTTGAAGTGACTTCTGACCTTCAATGGGTTAATTTCCTAGATACTACTATTAATAAAAATGCCATTGGCACCCTCTCTACAGTTGTATACAGGCAAGAAACTGAAAGTAAATTCAGTACTGCATTTTGAAAGCTGTCACCTGTTACATGTGACGAAAAACACTGCAGTGGGACAATTTTTCAGATACAAACAAAACTGCACATCTGAATCAGACTATCAAGAACAAGCTTAAAGTCTCACTATTTAGTTTAAAGAAAGAGGGTACAGTGGAGAAGTTCTCAAGGGAGCAAAAAATAAAGTGGATCTTATTAACAGGGAGACCCAAGTACCAAAACAACAAAAATACTGTAGATATGGACAGTAGTGTTCCCCTCATTATCACTACAGTCACCCCCTCAAGCATACCTCACTAAAGAGATCTTTCCAGTCCAGTGGCACTGAGGGTCAAGGCGCTGGACACCACACCTCACGCCAGGCCGGTGACCCGGATTTGGGAACGATCCTGGGTTGTTGGGGGTTGGCAGGGGAGAGAGAGGATTGAGCATCCAGAGGACAGCTCTCCTCTCTCAGGGGAGGGATTTGGGACTGCTCAGCATCCTGGTGACCCCTAGTAGAGACCTGGGGTAATACAGGCATGCCAGCCAGAAAGAAGGGGCGGGAGTGCGGCAGACGTCAGCAGGGAGACCGTGCGTGGATGTCACTGTATGCTGCACTCCCGAGGGGACCAGAAAAAAGAGAAATACCCCTTCTCACCTGAGGAGATGATGGAGGTGCCAGTGACACAGCCCACATCCCACCAGCTGGCCCATTAGTTGGAGGGCTCCAGGGCCGACCCAATTCACTCCAGTTCCGATCTCCCTAATCTCAGACAGGCCATCGCAGGTGGATGGGCCCCCCCCTTGCAGGGTGACCCGGGGGGGGGGTTAGATCAGTCTGGGTATTTGGGGGGGAGTTCTTCCAACATGGAGGGTTCAGGATTGGTAGTACAGGCTGGTGGTCGAATGCATACCTCGGAAGGATGCCCAGGTGGGTAGGTGAATAAATAATGTGTACAAAAAAAAAAGAGATCTTACAAAAAACAGGCACATTCTGGAATCAGAAAGGAAATTAAATACAGTTACTACTGCTGCACCACAAGTAGTGTTCAGGAGAGGGGATAACATTAAAGACACATTAGTGCACAGAACATACTAGGAGAAACAAACTGTTACCAACACAGCAAAAGGATGGACCACAGGGACCCACAAATGTGGGAATTGTGCACTTTGTCAAAACATATATTCTGGCTCTACCTTTCAACACCCTGTGACAAAAGCTGTATACCACATCCGTGACTTCATTACATGTTATCTATCTGGCTAAGTGTGACCTGTGCCCAGAAATACTATGTTGGCAAAATCAAGAGAAACCTGAGAGAAAGGATTGGGCAACATATTCACAGCATACAGAAACTGGAGGCATTAGTGCATTGGCACAACATTGTCAGTTCAAAGAACTGAACCACTGATTTACTTTTCAAGGCATTGCTAAAGTGCTTATGAGTGTCCGAGGTGGTGATTTGGACACCGAGGCCCGCATATTCAAAAGAGTTGCGCGTGGCGGAACAGGGTTGCACTGTGCGAAACCCACTGATATGCCCGGCATGATATTCAAAAGGAGAAGTTACACAGCACAAATCCCGATGTGCCAGGGCACACCAGTAATGTATGCAGTGGAAGTGCAGGGGGCATGTCCATGCATATTCTGCACATCTCAATATTCAGTCCGGGATGCGCGGTGCATATGCAGGCACATACACGCCTTGAGCCGCCTGAGGCGTAAAGATTCACCAAAAATAAGGGCAAGGCCTGGCCACCCACAGGTGAGCTGCCATTGTTACAGGACACAACACGGCAGCCGCCAACTGTGGTTAGCCACCCGACCTCCAGAGCCATGGTCCAGTCATCATCACACCCATCCCCCACCCACTCTTGGGCGTATGTAAAGAGAAATCTCCCTGGTGGTCCAGTGGACCTGCTCCCCCACCTGATCTTGGGTTTGAATACATAAATCCATCCCCTGGTGGTCCAGTGAACCTGCTCCCCCTCCCAATCGGGGGCGTAAATATCTAAAACTGATCCCTGGTGGTCCAGTGGACTGAATCCCAGCCTGATCATGGGCTTAGCATATTTAAAAGTAGCCTTGGTGGTCCAGTGTTCAGAATCCCAGCCCGAACGCGGGCTCAGTATATTTAACATACATCCCTGGTGATCCAGCGGTACCCCCCTCCCCACATGCCAAATCAAACCAGACACCCCGATCCTCCCCCCCAGGCAGCGGCAGACGGCAGCTCCCCACCTGCAAGCCACCCAGCCACCCGCCGACTGACAGTGTACAGTACGGCTGTAGGCCCATTGGTCCACTGAGTGGGCCAATGGGCATGCAGACCGTACTGTACTATGCAATCCCAATATGTGAATGGAATTCATTCAAATATCAGGACTGTGTAGTACAGTACGGTCTGCATGCCCATTGGCCTGGCAGGGCACCAGGTGCAAGTCACCAGGGATCAGCACACCTGCATGCAAATGGAGCCATAAAGACATGCAAATGGCCCCCTTTGTGCCTTGCATGCATTATGGTCCATTTGCATATCCAGTGCTGAATATTGTGGTTCATGCACATAGTGCACCCTTACTTGTGCTGGTGCATCCCCCCGCTCCACTCTAGCCACTTGCGCTGGCACAGTGCCACTGTGCCATGTGCAATGCACACAGCTACGGTGCCATATTCAACAGTGCTGAGCCATGGCACAGTACTGTTGAATTTTGCCCAAACCATGCCCTGGCGCATCCCAGTTGCACTGTGCCCAGGCTTGCGCCCCTGCTTGGCACAGTCTGAATATCCGGGCCCAAGACTCTGCAAAGAGAAACCTTTTGGCAATTCACCTTGAAATCATATGACTGGCCAGAACTGAATGAACATTTTCAGCTAGCCCCTTATTTATAAGATTTATAAGATTGATACTGTATTCATGCCTCAGTAATATGTCTTGTTTCTTTATTTAGTAATAGTTTATCCTGTTGTTTGGCATGCCTTCATTGCATTGCTTGCATAGGGTTATTCCCGTATGACTGGTGTAATAGAGTGTCTTGTGATACATGTCTGTATTTATTTCTCTATGCATGTAGTCATCTGTTTCTTGAATAGGCACACGTATACTATATGTTCCTATTTTAGTATCTATTAATTAGTATATATACCCATATACCATAGATTATATTTATTTGCTCCTTGTTAAGGCCTCCCTTATCTGGTAACTTTTATATGCTTCATATTTATCTATTTGGCATTTGTACTTATATTATGAATATCTTTGCATTGCTTATCCTTTGTCCCCCCCCCCCCAAAAAAAATCCTGTTGGACTAGAATCTTTTGTGTAACATATTTCTTTGCACACCATAACTTTTATCAACATTTTATAGCAAATTTTGCACACTTCACACCTTTGCACTTTTTATTGGGCACATTATTTTGCCACGCCAGTATTTATCTTCTTCTGGCTTTTTAAATAATATTGTTTTATGTATTTTTAATGCCTGGGTTCATTCACTCTTCACGAGCACTTTATTTATTCATCAGACGTGCTATTTTAGCTTTTTTACACTTTTTGAAACAACACTGTTCCTTTCAAGCTGCACTTTAAATTACACTGCAATACTAAATCTCACCAGTCTTGATAAAGCGCTCTTGTGTGAAAACATTCAACGCTTTGTGAGACTTACTTCTTTGGTTGGGGGGAGGGGTCAGCCATCTTTCAAGGTGGCAGTCGTTTTGTGTGGATTTTCCACTTTGGAAGTTTTTCTTGTGGATTAGTAAAGAACCTGTTTTTATTCAACCTGAGGTTTTTGTCCTGATCTTCTTCTTGTGGCCTAGTGGACCTCTCAGGAATGGAGCTCATGCTGCCAACTTCTCTTCTGTAAGTACTGTTGCTTTTTGTTGGCACTGGCCCCTGCTGAATTGCAGCCGCCTATCCTTTGAGGTCTACTGTTGTATATGATCTATAATTTTCCTATGTATGTAACATGTTATACTGTATGTGTTTGAAACATGTTATAGATTAGCAGAATAATGTATGTAAGACATGATTAATGCTCTGTTGCAATATTTTGTACCAGGAACCCCACTGAAAATGAGCATTGCTCAATGGGCAATCCCTATTCATACCGTAAATGAAATACATTACTACTACTCCTACAAAAGCTAACATGGGGAAAGTGGGTCATGGCTTGTCAACCAAGTTTTGATGAGTTCCGTACAGCAGTACTATAATTGTTAGGGGGAACAGTCATTTATACATTTTGCCTTGTTCCTAATAAAGTGTGTATTCCAAAATACACAATCTAAGCAGCTAAGGAATGAGGAAAACTATATAAAGGAAGGTGATAATCTCAGTAAAACCATGCACTGTAGCATGCACTGATGGGCAGACCTCTTTGTTTACAGAAATAAGTGGCAACTGTAATCAGAATGAAAGTCCCCATAGGATACAGAAGGGATAGTGGCAACAAGTAAAAACAAAGTTGCAGCAAAGTGAAACACTTACATGATACCCTCAGGAAATCAAATTATTTGTTGTATTTTAACAAGGATTGCACTGCCAGACTCTTGTGTTTGGCCTCTGAATTTTATTTTTATGTACGTTGCTGAATTTGTTACCATATAGCACAGTTACATAAGAACTTACTGTAACAGTAGATCTTTGAGAGAGGTTCCTGCAGTAAGTCATAACATATAGAACTAACTGCACCCTCTGGCATCAGGACCACATGACAAACTTTTCCTAGCAATGTCTGGCAGGGGACCGCCCAACCAACGTCACGTGATGATGTCAGCATGACCCTATGTAGTGGGCGTTCCACCCACCCGCCCTCCAGTTCTCCCACCAGAGACCCAAAGGGTATGACAGGAGAAAGGATGGAAATCCTAGAGCCCAATCTAGAACAGCCTGTATGAATATACTGAAAAACTGAGGGAAGGAGAGCGGGAAAGCGTGACCTACTGCAGGAACCTCTCTCGATGATCTACTGTTACAGTAAGTTCTTACATAACTGTAATATCTTACTTCAAGAGGGTTTCTGCAGAAGGTCATAACATATAGGACAGAATCCCAGGCAGTCACCATAAATGAAACTGCTGAAACAAGGGAGGAGGAAGGATAACAGACTGACCAGAGCAGGTCTAAGATAGCAGATTCTGCAGTACGGCTAGGCCAAATCCATCTTTAAGCCTAGAGGCAATGTCCAAACTGTAATGCTTCAAGAAAGTGTGGACTAAACTCCAGATTGCTGCGATGCAAATCTCAGCTGCAGAAACATTTTTTAGGAAAGCTGTGGAAGCAGCCATCCCTCTAGTAGAGAGACCTCTGACCTCTCCCAGAAAAGGTTTCTCATACTTCTGATAACAGAAACAGATGCAGTTAGTCAATCATTTGGACAAGCACTGCTTTGAAACTGCTGGTCCCATGGTTCTGGGGCAAAGGAAACAAACAACTGATCTGATCTGCAGGCTTCCTTAGTCCTATGGACATAGTACCGCAAAATCCTATGTACATCCAGTGTATGTAAATGTAAAAGAGCCTCACCCTTATTCATATGAGTAGGGTGGTACACTGGCAGCTCAATGGTCTGATTCAAGATGAACTCAGAAACCACCTTGGGAAGGAACTTAGGATTTGTTCTCAGGACCGCCTGGTCTCTGTGAAAAATTAAATAAGGCTCCTTACATATCAGGGCAACTAAAAAGAGTGCTTTCCAAGATAGGTAGCACATTTCTGCTTATTGCCGGTTCAAAAGGAGGCAACGTAAGCTTCTCTGAAATAATATTCAAATCCCAAGGTGCAGTAGGGTTACAGATAGGGGGCTTCAAGTGGAGAATCCCTTTCAAAAAGGTTTTGGAGATCTCCAGTTGTGCCACAGTTTTCCTATCCACCAGTATATGATAAGCAGAAATAGCAGACAGGTGGACTTTCAGTGAGGAATAGCTTAAACCAGAGTCTGACAGGTGCAAGAGGTACTCAATTACCTTGGGCACTGAGCAGGAAAAGGGGTCCCAACCCTTGGAGGCTGCCCAAATAGAAAAACGTTTCCATGTCATAGCGTAGGTAGACCTAGTAGGTTTTCTTGCTTCTACTAAGACTTGAGTGACCCTCTGGGAGACTCCAAAATGTGACACAATTATGTCTGAAGGAGCCACACATGAAGATGTAGGGACCTGAGTCCTGGGTGCACTAGTATGCCCTGTTCCTGTGTAAACAGATCGTGTTGGAGTGGGAGGGGTACTGGGGGTTCCATGGTCAGCTGTTGTAGGAGTGGAAACCAAACTTGTCTGGGCCAGAGGGCAGCTATCAGGAGCATCTGAGTGCCCTCTTCCTGAAATTTCAGTAGGACACACTGTAGAATGAGAAAGGGAGAGAAAGTGTATGAGTACCTCCCTGTCCAGCAGAGAGACAATGCGTCTTGCCAGATAACACCAGGCCCTTGAATGAGTGAGCAAAAACTGGGTAGTTTTGCATTGGATGGAGAGGCGAAGAGATCCATCTCTGGCCTTTCCCAGTGATGGAATATAAATTCTGCTATGTCCTGGTGAGGTTCCCATTTGTGAACTAGTGTCATTGTCCAGCTAAGGCTGTCTGTCAGTATGCTGTGTGTGCCTGGGATGTGTACAGCTGTGAGGAACAGGCCATGCTGGACCACCCAGTATCATACACGCATCACCTCCCTACAAAGGGGGTTCGATGGGGTGCCTCCCTGCTTGTTGATGTACCAGATAAATGACATGTTGTCTGTCTGTACTAGCAAATTTCCTGCAGACAGGAGGGTCTGAAAAGCCAGAAGGGCATAAAGAACCGCCCTCACCTCCAGGATGTTTATGTGGAGAGATGCCTCCAGCTGGGACCAAGTTCCTTGTGTCTGATGGTCTCCCAGGTGGGCCCCCAACCCAGACCCAAGGCAACTGTGGTTAGGGTCCAAGAAGGAGGGGGTGTTCTGAAAGGCAATGCCCAAGACAGATTTTGAGGATCTGCCACCATGAGAGATCCTTCTTGAGTGCGTTGGACACCAAGACTGGATGATTCAGATAATCTGAACACTGATCCCATTGGACTCATAAAGTCCATTGGGTGACTCTCATATGCAACCTGGCCAATGGAACCATGGAAATAGTAGCTGCCATCAAACCCAGAAGGTGTAAGAATGGCCTGGCTGGAATATTTCTGGAGGAGACGAACAGATTGACTTGCTCCCGAAGAGTATCCACTCTGTCCAATGGCAAGAAGGCCTTGCTCTGGACAGTGTCCAGTACTGCCCCAATGAATTGGAGGTGTTGGGAAGGAACCAGGGATGACTTGGGGTAGTTGACAGTAACCCCTAGTTGAGCAAAGAGATCAAGGGTGAAGGACAGGGATTCCTCTAGATTGCTCCTAGACGGGGCTGCCAAGAGCCAGTTGTCCAAGTATGGGAACACTGCAATGCTCTGATGGTGAAGAGCTGCTGCCACCACTGCTAAGCACTTTGTGAAGACCCTGGGTGCCAAGGAAAGGCCAAATGGGGGGGCTTTGAATTGGAAGTGCTTCCCCTGGAAAAAGAAATGCAGGAAATGGTGGTGGCTGGGAAACATTGGGATATGCAGGTAGGCATTCTGCATGTCCAGTGCACAGGTCCAATGATCTGTCTGTAATAAGAGCAGAAGACCATGTACTGCCAGTATGCAAAACCTTTTGTGTTCCTCAAAAAGGTTCAGTTGGAAGAGGTCCAGGATGGGTCTGAGGTAGTCTGTCTTTTTGGGGACAAGGAAGAAATGAGAGTAAAATTATTTCCCTCTTTGTGCCCAAGTGACTGGTTCTATGGCTGACTTTTGCAGTAGAGTCAGTATCTCTTCCTCGACCAGAAAGGCCTGGTTTGGGGAATAGCAGGATCAACCTGGAGGAGAGTCTGGAGGAATTTCCAGAACTCGATGGTGTGGCCTCTTGACACCAGTTGCAAGATACAAAAATCTGACATGATGCCTTGCCATTCCACTTGGTGAAGGGCAAACCTTCCTCCCACCTGTAAGCATGTGGGTTCAATTACAGACACCAGTCACAAAAATGAAGTGCATAAAAAACACTGGCATAGCATTTATCATTTTATTTCCAGAAAATAAATAAATAATTATTTACAGAAAAGAAATAGGTTAACTTTCACCAAAACAAAAGTAAACAAAAACTCAGGCAAGTCTTGCAGTCAGACTCCCTGCTCTTCTCAGTATCCAATACTTCCAAGCTAGTGTGTAGGCATTCACACTTCCATTCCTTCACCTGATCAGAAGGTACTGACCAGTCTCCTTCCTCTCCCTATCTGACAAGGTCTTCTGGTGGAGGCCTTATATAGTACTCAAAAGGGGTGGAGTTTGAAATTGGCCCCACCTACTCTCTGACATCACCTCCATTTGTTTGCTATAAAGGCAGCCATTTTGTGGGCTGCCAACCCTATGAGAAGGGCTTCCCAGATGACTTTACCCAGGTAAGTAAACCATAATAGAGAAAAGAGAAGTAACCTAAATAATAAATATAAATATAAAGAATCTAGAATCTTTAACCAAAGGCAACAGATGAGGGGCGTGCTCCCTATCTTGTTTCCTTGTAAGGTTCTAGATTCTTTAATAAATAGCCAGTTTTATGTTCTAGTGCAAAACCCAAAGGAAAAAAAAAAACAGTTTTTATTTATAAAACACATTGATCTCCTATTTACATACTGTAATTCTAGCTAACAAGAGTTTTTTTTACTGGTATAAATCCTCTGCATAGAAAGCTGGGGGCTCCTTTAGCAACATACTTTTGCTTTGTCTGAATTTTCTAACAAATGCTTTTAAGGGCAGTTACACTTTATATTAAAGCCCATTACCATAACTACTATCAAGATGTACAAACTAAAATTGGATAACAAGGATAATAAAGCTTTAAGAATTGCCAGGTTGGCCACCCTGACAAGAAAATTAGTATAGATAGGAAGTTAGAGGATTAGACAGGAGAGAGTGAAAATTAAAACAAAAAGGAGGGGGACATCTTGAATTTCTCTTCTTTTTGAAACTTTTTTATTTTCTGCATAACAGGACCCTGTTACATACCTCCTTGCACAAGAAGACAACATAATAAGCTTTTATTCTGTTGACTGAGACACTTCACCCTTGGAACTTCCGACCACCCACTCTCAGAAGTTCCACCTCAGGGACCCTTAACAAATCGGAACCATTTACCAAACAATAATATGTACATTACAAATATGGTTCCAGTTACCACAATTCCGAGGTGTGCATCTAATAGTTTGCAATATTATTTAACATTTTAGATGTAACATCATCCATTTTCTTTTCCTGAGCCATCTTTATCCACTCCAAATCTAGATAGGAAATCTGCATTTTTGTGTTGGGATCCTGCTCGATGTTTATTTGAAAACTTGTAAGGCTGCAAAGACAAGTACCACCTCATAATTCTCATATTCTTGTCTTTCATCAGATTAAGCCAACATAAGGTATTGTGATCAGTTACAATTGTAAATTCATTCCCCCATAGATAATATTTTAAGGCCTCAATGGCCCATTTCATGGCCAAACACTCATTCTCTATGGTGGAATATCTTCATTTCCTTTCATTGAGCTTTCTACTTAAAAAAAGAAATGGATGTTCCCCATGTTTGTCATATTGGGTAAGAACAGCTCCAACGCCTGTATCTGAGGCATCTGTTTGAACCTCGAATGGTTTGGAGAAGTCTGGACTATGTAATACTGGTGCTGAACATAATATTGCCTTTGTTTTTCTAAAAGCAGCATCACACTCTGCTGTCCACTTCACCTTAGTGGGGCAACAATTCCTTGTTAGATTTGTTAAAGGTATGGCAATGGTTGAG
Source organism: Neoceratodus forsteri (assembly GCA_016271365.2). NCBI lineage: Eukaryota > Metazoa > Chordata > Ceratodontiformes > Ceratodontidae > Neoceratodus > Neoceratodus forsteri. Next base: position 787,802,859 of record CM028133.1, read on the forward strand.
AAGTCTGGTATAAACCGACGATAGTAACCACCCAGGCCCAGAAATGAGTGGACATGCTTTTTTGTACTGGGCACTGGATTGTTTGCCACAGCTTCAATTTTACTGACTTCTGGCTGATAGCCCTGTTTCTAATAAGAAAACCTAAGTAACCGGTTTCAGTTTTAGCAAGGGTACATTTTGCCAGATTAATCGTTAAGCCAGAGTCTTTCAGATTCTGAATAACCGCACTTTAGTGAACTAAGTGGGTGTCCCAGTCTGGGCTATAGATGACGATGTCATCTAGATAAGCGGCACTATATGCTTTATGGGGTTTTAACACATGGTTCATATATCTTTGAAAGGTGGCAAGGGCCCCATGTAGTCCAAATGGCATGGTTGTAAACTGGTATAGCCCGATTGGAGTACAGAATGCTGTTAGTTCCTGTGCTTGGCTTGCCAATGGGATATGCCAGTACCCCTTTGAGAGATCAAGTGTACTGATATACTGGGAAGATCCAGTTTGGTCCAACAGATCGTCAATCCTGGGCATGGGGCACCCATCAAACTCTGAGACTGCATTTATGCATCTAAAATCCAAGCATAACCTAACTCCACCTTCTTTCTTACTAACTACTACAGGGGTGAAGACCATGGACTGCGCAATGGTACAATAACCTTAGCTTGCTCCATCCTTTTCACTTCCTCCACTACTTCCTGTCTGACTTTTTCAGGAAGCCTATATGGTTTCTGGTGTATGGGCCTGTTCTGTGACAGTTTGATTTCATGCTCCACACCCTTTGCTCTTCCAGGATTTTTTGTGAAAGTACTTTTAAAATAATCTAAGAGATTGTCAATCTCTGGACGTTGTGCTGGTGCCAAATCTGGATTAATGTGAGTGGGTGTCTCCTCATGACAAGGGCCTAACCGTTCATATGCAACATCCAGTTCTGTGTTATCCTGTTCTGGTTGGATGTAGCATACTACTTCAGTTTTTGTTTTTTCTTCCCATTTTCTTAACAAGTTGGCATGATAAATTCATTTTAAGGGTCTATGCCCTGGCATATCTATTTCATAATTTATCACCCCTCTTTTTCTGACAGTTTCATAGGGGCCTTGCCAATGCATTAACAACTTATTCTCAGTCGTAGGTAGCAACAATAATACTTTTTCCCCAGGCTTGAATTGTTTTTCTTTCAACCCTACATCATATCTTTCTTTCTGAGCCTGTTGTTTATTTTCCACATTCTCATGTGTCAGTGCTATATACTTCACCAATCTTTCCCTTCGTGACAGCATATACTCAACAATATTTGTGACCCCAACATTTTTTCCAACCTCCCAGTGTTCTTTCACTACATCTAGGGGCCCTCTGGGGTTGCCATACAACAGGGTAAATGGGGAGAACCCAGTAGTGGCTTGGGGTACCTACCTATAAGCAAAAAGAAGGTAGGGAAGAAATTTGTCCTAGTCTCTTCCCTCTATAGGCACAAATTTCTGGAGCATTTTTTTCATGGTTTTATTAAACTGCTCCACTAGTCCATCTGTCTGGGGATGGTATGGGGAAGTTCTAAGGGCTGTAACCCCTAGTAGTCTATACAATTCTGGCAACAGGGCTGATGTAAAATTACTGCCATGGTCTGTTAATATTTCCTGGGGTATTCCCACTCTACTAAAAACTCTGGCCAGTTCTTCTGCCACTCAAGGGGCTGTTTCCATCCTCATTGGGATAGTCTCAGGGTACTGGGTAGTATAGTCACAAATTACAAGAATATACTGATTTTCTTTAGAACTTTTAAGTAGGGGTCCCACCACATCCATAGCTACCCGATCAAAAGGGGTGGTAACATAAGGGATAGGCTGCAGGGGTGCCTGATCTTTTCTCCCTCCTTGTGCTACTACCTGGCATTTAGCACAGGCTCTACAAAAAGCAGCCATGTCCTGATAAATCCCTGGCCAACAAAATCTGGACAGGATTCTCTGAACGGTTTTATCCCTCCCTTCATGGCCAGCCATTGGGATGTCAAGGGCAAGAAACATCACCTGTTCTCTGTACTTCTGGAGCACCATCAACTGCTCAGTTTCTAAATCATTTTTTTGGTCAACAGATATTCTATATAGTATTTTATTTTTCTGTATGAAATAAGATTGTCCCGGTTGTTTTTCTTTGGACACCTGTGAAAATAAAGGTTTCAGAGAATCATCTGCCATTTGATCTTCATAAATATGGTTACAAGACAACCCTGGTACCATATACTCTGTCCATTTTTGGTGTTGTTCTTTCCAAGCCTTCTTCTCCCTTCTTCTTTCTTTTCGGGACTTCCTATCTTTGCCCCCACTTTCAAAATAACCTTCTTTGAAGGGAAAAACAGAGTCTAATTGGACTTTAGTTTGAGATCTGGTAACCACATTAACAGTCTCCATAAAAGTCTGGCGATTACTCATCAGTGTTGAAAAAGTTGGGAAATCTTGTCCAATAATGACAGGTACTGGTAACCGGGGTACTAGACCAACTAGTACTTTACAACAGTCATTATTTATTTTAATATCAAGATGGGCAGTTTTATAATGGTGAATGTCCCCATGCACACATCTGACAGTAGTATCCTGCTGGTTTATGGCAGAATCAGGGGCAAGATCAGTTCGCACTAATGTTTGCCTGCTCCCAGAATCCAATAATCCCAGGGTTTGTAGGTCTCCAATCCCTACTGTCTCTACATAGCCAAAATTGGCCAGAGCCAAATGAGCAGGCTCTTGTCTTTTATTATGACAATTCCTCACAATGTGACCCTTCCCAAGGCAACCATGGCATATCAGTTCAGACTATGGAATTCTAGCACCTCTATCCCTCCTGTTATACTGTGATTGTCTCTGATTCTGCAAATTTTGGGAATATAAGGGTTTTACCGGAGGTGCAGGTTGTCCTTGGTTACCTGGTTGTCCTCTGGGTCTAGTTGCTCTAGCTGCTAGGTAATCCTCAGCTAGCTTAATGGTTTCTTCTGCAGTTTCAGGTTTGTGCTCCTTCACCCATACTTGCACATCAAGAGCCAAAACCTGGATAAATTGTTCGATGGTAATAAGTTCCATAATCTGGTCAATAGACTTTGTGGTGGGTTGTAGCCATTTTATACTGTAATCCTTAAGTCTGGCATAGGTCTCCCTTAGCGTGTCATAATGGAACATTTTCTGTGACCTAAAGTGCTGATGGTAAGTCTCTGTGCTGATATTATATCTTCTTAAAATCGCTTCCTTTACTTTAGCATAAGTGGCAGCATCAGTCCCACTTAGTTAACTATATACAAGCTGAGCCCTCCCAGACAAGTAGGGTACCAATCTTATCACCCACTGATCTTGGGGCCAGTTGCAAGTCTGGGCTATTCGCTCGAAAGTCATCAGATAAACTTCTATATCATCACTCTCGGTTAATTTAGTCAACTTAATATCTCTTGGCACAGTTTGTTCTACTTGCCTTTGTGACATCTCCTGTATCGCCTTCAGGGTGTCAGTCCATTTATGGTCCTGTCTTCTCCTTTCTTCAGCTTGGCGTCTTCGGTCCTCATCCCTCAGTCACCGATCTTTGTCCCTCTGGTTCTCTATCTCGATCTGCCGCATGCATAGCCACTTTAACAATTCACTAGGATCATCAGCAGCTGGCGGTACCTGTCGTACTTGTGGCTTTGCTGCTGCAGCTAGTACCTCTTCTTCTTCTTCCTCTGTCTTCTTCATTTTGGGTCTGGTTCCAGGGTTTAGCCCAGGCAACAAAGGCTCCCCAGTCCTTTCTCTCACTGACCTGGTGAGATGCAATGCACTTTTTGTCTGACTGTTCCCCTTTGTGCATCTGTTAGGGTGTTTATGCTGCAACACCCCCTGGTACACCTCCCAGGCAGCCTCGATGCACCAGGTTGAATCCCACTTCTGACACCAATGTAAGTGTGTGGGTTCAATAACAGACACCAGTCACAAAAACGAAGTGCATAAAAAATGCTGGCATAGCGTTTATCATTTTATTTCCAGAAAAAAAAATAATTATTATTTACAGAAAATAAATAGGTTAACTTTCACCAAAACAAAAGTAAACAAAAAACCCAGGCAAGTTTTGCAGTCAGACTCCCTGCTCTTCTCAGTATCCAATACTTCCAAGCTAGTGTGTAGGCATTCACACTTCCATTCCTTCACCTGATCAGAAGGTACTGACCAGTCTCCTTCCTCTCCCTATCTGACAAGGTCTTCTGGTGGAGGCCTTATATAGTACTCAAAAGGCGGAGTTTGAAGTGGCTCCACCTGCTCTCTGACATCACCTCCATTTGGTTGCTATAAAGGCAGCCATTTCGTGAGCTGCCAGCCCTATGAGAAGGGCTTCCCAGATGACTTTACCCAGGTAAGTAAACCATAATAGAGAAAAGAGAAGTAACCTAAATAATAAATATAAATATAAAGAATCTAGAATCTTTAACCAAGGGCAACAGATGAGGGGCATGCTCCCTATCTTGTTTCCTTGTAAAGTTCTAGATTCTTTAATAAATAGCCAGTTTGATGTTCTAGTGCAAAACCCAAAGGAAAAAAAACAGTTTTTATTTATAAAACACATTGATCTCCTATTTACATACTGTAATTCTAGCTAACAGAGTTTTTACTGTGTTTAGTTAACAAATATTGGGATTCCCCAATGGCTGCAATTCTCAGCCAACAGCTGTTTATTTTTTCAGCCTTTTAAGAGAAAAGCAGCACCTTCTTTAAACAATTACAGCATCTTTTTAATGAATATAGACACTGTAGGGCTTACTTCTTTATGCCCTCAGTGTCCTTGCATAAATTCAGCTCCTTTTTATTTCCTTGGAGCGAGCACCAGAACAGGACTTCAGAGTTACTTGCTAGGGAGCGTAGCACTGCTCCTTGGCAACCTTTGCTTTACTGGTGCAAACCCTCTGCATAGAAAGTGTGGGGGGGGCTCCTTTAGCAACATACTTTTGCTTTGTCTGAATTTTCTAACAAAAGCTTTTAAGGACAGTTACACTTTATATTAAAGCCCATTACCATAACTACTATCAAGATGTACAAACTAGAATTGGATAACAGGGATAGTAAAGCTATAAGAATTGCCAGGTTGGCCACCCTGACAAGAAAATTAGTATAGCTAGGAAGTTAGAGGAGTAGACAGAAGAGAGTAAAAATGAAAACAAAAAAGGGGGGACATCTTGAATTTCTCTTCTTTTTGAAACTTTTTTATTTTCTGCATAACAGGACCCTGTTACACCACCTTCTCCACGTTGCTGGGAGGTGGAGGCGGGGGAGGTCCGAACAAGTCAGGAGGTGGAGGGATGGGAGGAGAGGGCTCCTCCAACTGTCCTCTGGTTTTGGGGGGCAGGGGGTGAAGTGATGGCAGACCCCGGTGCTCTCCTTTTGTTCTGACACCTGGTGAAGAGTTGTTTACCTTGCCTCTTCTGCTGGCGCCAAGAGGGCTGTTTTGGTTTGAAGCCCACCTTGTACAAGGATTTGACAGACTTTAGGGCTTGTCCACTATCCTGATGGCCCATAATTATGTCTTTGGTGTCTCCATTGAAAAGAACTGATCCTCAAAAAGGGGCATCCTGGATGGCTGCCTGTATGTCAGGGGAAAGCACAGAGATACACAGCCAAGTGTGATGCTGAAAGCACATGGCCAAGGTGGAGGAATGAGCCACTGCATCTACTGTGTCATAAGAGGCTCTAAGTGCATGCCTGAAAGCTATCTTGGATAGATGTAGGTTCTTAGTCAGTTCTGCCTTGAGGTCCAAGTCCTCAACATTCTGGAGAAGAGCTTCTAGTTTGGCCATAGTCGCCTTCTGGAAGGAGACCATGTGTGATATGTAGCTGAGTGAATGAAGAGCACAGGTAGAGGAGGCATAGATTTTTTTGCCCAAACTGGTCAAGCTGCCTAGATTCTTTACCAAGGAGGGAAGTACTCAAGTGCTTGGGCTTGGCAGTACAATCGTGAGCAGCTGCTGTTACAATGGAATCTGCCTTAGGTTGAGAATCCAGAGAGGCAACACCCTCTGGTGTATGGTATATCCGGTCTGCCTTTCTCAGGATGGCCAGAATAGAATGGGTTAACTGCCAAATTGTGGTAGTGAGGTCCTCATGGGGAGCGATCCATGAGGGAATAGGAAATGGAAATACTTCCTCCAAGTCTAGGTGTTCAGCTAGACGCTTACATTTGGAGTCTTGTTCTTCTGCATTCCATCCATTAGCCTGCTGGATAATGTAGAGGAGTTCTGTGAAGGAGGGGTCTTCTGGAGGTGATTTTGGTGACTCATTGTCCATGGCTCCTGTGGTTCCAGTCTGCTCCCCAGAAGAAGAATCAGAGGAATCCTCCTCTGAGCCTGAAGACTCACCTTTATCAGAGATCCTGACATCTGGTAAGGTGACCTCCTGCGTGGTATCTCTGAAAGTGTGTACTGTGGTAGACTGGAAACAACCCATGGGAGATAAGGTGGGGGGTTGGGGTAGCCACCGGTGCTAGCATTCTTTTATCCAGGTTGGAAACCAGCTGGGATCTGGCTTCCTGCCACCCGGACTGAATCATAGACTGAAGGTCCTGTTGTGGTGAAGGAGGAGGGGGAGGCTGATAATAATGGGTGCCCATCCCCGGGTATTGAGGGGGAGGGTATCCGGGTGGTTGGTAAAAAGCTGGAGTATAACCTTGATACCCAGGATAATATCCCTGTGAAAAAGGGATCATAGCCAGGCCCAACAGTGGGTAACCAGATGTTGGAAAACTCGGATAAGGGCGGTGGCCTGACAGATGGCCCTGATTCAAAGGGGGCCTCAAAGGGCCCAGGAGATTATCTGGCTCTGGGAAAGTTGACATCAGAGGGTCTGACGTCGGGTCCAGTGTCGGGTTAACTGGCATCAGGGGCAGATGTACAGGCTCTGATGTTGGATCCATCAGCTGGTTGGCGAAAGGATCCAGCGGCACACCAGGCGTAAGGTGCACAGTACCCGATAGAGGAACCTCTGGTGGTGGGGCTAACGAAATGCCCATCAGAAGCAAGAAGTCTCTTGGAGCCGGTGTTAGGATCAGGTCAGGTGTCAGAGTCCCAGGGAGAGTATCCAAGGGAGTGACAGGGGTACCACCACTAGAGTGGGGGAAGGTAGATCCACATCCAGGGGACCCTCTTCCCCATCCATCCCGGTCATAGTGTCTTGGGCTGGAGGTTCCACCAGGGAGGGCAGAGGGGAAGGCTCCTGTCCAGGGGGGACCTGGGAGAAGGGCTGGCCAGCAGATGTCTGCAAAGCTCTACCAGACATCGGGTGTGTCGGGGTCAGCCCCCAACTGGTGAGCTTCAATTGGGCCATCACCAGAGGCCCTGGCAGCCAACTTATCAGTTGAAAGACTGGCCAGGATGGATGGGGGGGTCCCCGACCAGCTTATCGGCAGACGTCGTGTGGATTTTCTCTTGGTGGGAATCCATTTTATTGACTACTGGGCAGGCTCTGGGAGATCCGGAGTCTGACTTACCAGTAATAACTGGTCGCTTGCCGGAGGAGCCGGCAGGTGACTTATCAGTAGAAGGGCCAGGTTTGGGACCCGTTTTAATGGGCCTAAAAGAAGAAGACATACCTGGAGTGTTGGAAGCAGCCAGGACAGTCACCAGGGAAGGTGGCAGGGAAATGGCCTTGCTCATCACAGGGCCCATGGTTTTAGGCCTGGCGACCTTATCGGAGGAGACCTGCTCCCAGTCCTCCCAACATTCCCACTCCCTATACTTCTCTTTATCTTTCTTTTTCTTCTTTTGCTCCGAAGAAGGAGAAGAAGCAGATTCCCTCAGTTTTTGCATTTCTTTTTTCAAGGAGGTCATTCTGGATTTTAGAAGATGGGCTTCTAGGGACTACTGCCTGCATTTGCATGTGGCCTGGTTGAAGGGTTTGCAATCAGGGCAGGCCTCAGTATCATGACCCAGGCCTAGGCAGAAGAGGCAGCACCAGTGGCCATCCTTGTGAGGGATCTGTGCGCTGCACTTTTCGCACTTCTTCTTGAACTTCAGAGTCAGAGGTGAAGATATCATAAAATTTAACAGAAAAAGACTTTATTTTTGAGAAATAAGTGAAAATCATATACTGACCATGCAGTGTCACTCCTACAGAGAAGACCATCACAGCGACATTGTCGGTAGTTACTGTGATGGTCTCCGCTACCCGACACTGGTGCTGGGAAGGTGTTTGCACCCATCCCGGAACTAACTCCAACTGGAGTTAGTAATCTATAGTATGGGTGGTGCAGGGGGCAGAGCCCCTCACATGGGGGGTGTGGGGGTCAAAGCCTCCCACAGAAAACACTTGGCCCAAATCCTGAGTGACAGCACAACACCAGTTGCTGGTGTTGTGCTGTCACTGTGCCATCAGTCAACATGAAATTTGTTTCCGTGGCATAGTGGAAACAGTGAAAATACTTAGACAAAATGGCGATCAACTGGAGCAATGTTCACCATGAGGTCCTTGCACAGGTCGATGGTGGGAAAGAACTGGAGGGCCAGACATTGCTAGCAAAGGTTTGCCATGTGGTCCTGATGCCAGAGGGTGCAGTCCTATATGTTATGACCTATTGCAGGAACCCTCTTGAAGTAAAATCCAAGTTTCCAGGTTCTTGTTTTCCACTAAAAAGCTACTTTTCGATCAATGATAGCAGTGAGGGTATTTTGTATGTGCAGCACTAAAACGATGTGATTTTGTTTTAGGGTTATCCATATGTTAACATTAAAAACATTATTTCAGGTGTTTTTGGTTTTGAAGATTCAAAACTGAATCCATGATTGAAGAGCATGGGATTAATTCCTGAAACCGCGAAGTTAGTGCAAACTGCCTGCGTCACATAGAGGTGTCACAAGGGGCACCTAGCGTCAAAACTTGTGGAGATCCTGATTCATGAAGACCCCCCTGCACCAAACCGAGACCCTGTGTGCCAGATTTGCCCTGTGCCAGGTCAGTGCCAACCTGCTGAGTGTGCCAGGGCACTAGAGGGCTTGCAGGAGATGCAGGCTGTCATATTCCCAACACTGGGAATCTGCAAACCCCCCCCAGAGGTCACACATTTAAGTACTATTAGACCAGCCAGGACTGGTCTAATGATCCACTCCTGCAGCCCTCCCTGGGTGGGAGGTAACATGTGCTGTTGCCAGCCCACAGCCTTCCATGCCCCCACGACAGCATGGTATGTGCACTGACATTGTATTTGCCTAGTGCAGTAAACCAGAAAACAAAAACAAACCAAAGCCATAAATCTGGAGCCCTTTGTGGTGCGGTGCCCACAGTGGCCCCCAATGGTGCCCAGCATGTGGATGCCCCCAACACACTGGCATCACAGTGACACCTCTAATGCCCCATTGGGGTGCTGGTGCCACCCCTCCCATCACCTATCTGTGTGCCCCCAGCCCTCCCCATGCACTGCCCCATCTCCAATGACCCCAGCAGCCTTCCTGAAAGGTCTCTTTTCCTAGGTGCAGATGCTGCCTGACTTCTCCACAGCTTGCAGCAAACCACTCCGTTGCACCATCTTTTTGTCACATGGCCCCATTTGCTACAAGCTGTGGGACTTTGACGCCAGGACATAGAAACATAGAATTTATTGGCAGATAAGGACTGCTTGGCCCACCTAGTCTGCCCATTTCCCTATCTAATGGATACACTGCAGATCCTAGTTAACCAACAGCCTACTTCCTCCTACCCCCCACTAGAATTGCCTTATGTCTGTCCCATGCATTCTTGAATTCCCCCACTGTTTTTGACTCCATGACCTTCTCAGGAAGGCTGTTCAATGCATCCACAACCCTCTCTGTGAAAAAATACTTCCTCACATTACCTGTGAGCCATCCCCCTCTATCTTCAGACTGTACCCCCTTGTTCTTGCACATCTCTTCTTCTGAAAGATGCTACCCTCTTGGACTTTGTTGATTCCTTTGAGGTACTTGAAAGTTTCTATCATGTCCCCCCCCCCTTTTCCTCATGGGTATACATATTAAGCTCCTTTAGTCTCTCTTTGTATGTCTTCTGGTGCAGACCCTGCACCATTTTAGTTGCCCTCCTCTGGACTGCCTCCATCCTGTCTATGTCTATTCGGAGATGGGGTCTCCAGAACTGCACACAGTACTCCAGATGGGGTCTCAACAACTGTCTGTACAGAGGGATAACAACTTCCTGTTTTCTACTGGTGATGCCTCTCCCTATGCATCCTAATATCCCCCTAGCCCTCCTTACTTCCTTCTCACATTGCTTGCCCACATTTAGGTAATCTGATATAACTACCCCAGGTCCCTTTCCATTTTTGTTCTTCTCAATATCTCACTCCCCGTTGTGTACTCTTCCCCTGGGTTTTTGTTTCCCAGGTGCATTACTTTGCACTTCTTTGCGTTGAATCTAAGCTGCCATACATTTGACCATTCCTCTGACCTTGCAAAGTCCCTTCTCATCCTTTCCACTCCATCTTGTGTATCAACCCTGTTGCAGATCTTTGTGTCATCTGCAAAGAGGCATATTTTTCCTTCTAGTCCCTCTACAATGTTACTTATAAAGACATTAAAAAGGACCAGACACAATACTGAACCCTGCGGTACCCCACTAGTAACCCCCCTTTCTTCACTGTGGACTCCGTTTTCTATTACCCTCTGTGTCCTGTTGTCTAGCCAGTGTTTTAGCCAGGCTTCCACCCTGGAACCCACTCCCAGGCTGGCTAATTTGTTTCTTAATCTTTTGTGTGGGACTGTGTCAACTGCCTTGCTAAAGTCTAGGTAGGCCATGTCCACAGCCCCTCCCTGGTCTACTACTTTGGTCACCCAGTCAAAGAAATTGAATAGATTCATCTGACATGACCATTCCACTGTGAATCCATGCTGCCTTGGGTCCTATGCCCCACTGGCCTCTAGGTACTCAACAATTCTTTCCTTCAGAAGTGATTCCATCATTTTCCCTACCACTGAGGTCAAACTGACAGGTCTGTAGTTTCCTGCCTCTGTCTTGCTTCCACTTTTGTGAAAGGGATCACATCCACTCTTCTCCAGTCCTCAGGTACCACACCATCCTCCCATGATTTGTTAAAAAGGGTAGTCAATGGTGTTAATTGTTCTCCCCTTAGTTCTTTTAGAATTCTGAGGTGCATCCCATCAGGCCACCTTGCTTTGTCCACCTTCAGTTTTAGGAGTTCTTTCAGAACCCTTTCTTCTGTGAAAGGACTGATATCGACCCCCCTATCCAGAGTGCTTCTGTTGACTGGATTATGTACCTCCCCCTCCTCTTCCTTTGTGAATACTGAGCAGAAGTATTCATTCAGTATCCCTGCTTTTTCACTGTCCCCCTCTGCCCACCCACCCTCCTCTTTATTCAGCCTCAGTAGCCCTCCTTTGTCTTTCTCTAATGTACTTATAAAAGGTTTTATCCCCCTTCTTAACCAAGCTGGCTATCTTTTCCTCAGTTTGGGCCTTTGCTATTCTGACTGCCGTCCCTGCTTCCTTCTGGTTTAACTGGTACAGTTCTCTGTCCTGCTCCTTCTGTGTTTCCTTATACTTCCCAAATACTATATTTTTCTCCCTAACCTGCCCCACCACCTCTTCTGAGAACCACAGTGTTTTTTTCTTTCATTTTGCTTTGTTTATTTGCTTCACACAAAGGCTTGTTGCCTCTGTGATGGCAGTTTTGATGTTTCCCCATTGTTGCTCTACCTCGTCTTCGTGCCTGTTTGTCAGTGCTTTTCTGAGGCACTCTTCCATTTTGACAGAATCAGCCCTCCTGAAGTCAAGTACCTTCACTTTTGTATGGCTTGACTCTACAGCTGAGTTTATCATACTAACATACTAAAATGCCAGCAGAATAGGCCTAACGGTCTTTCACGTCTGCTTGTTTGGTCAGCCCCCACCCTTGGAGCTGACCTTACTGCTCCCCTCGCCTTCTCTGGCTTCTCCCTTCCCAGTTCCAGATATTTTCGCTGCATTGGACTTTGCTTCCAGAACCCTTCCCCTGTACCTGTCCCACCCTTCTTGACCCCCTCCACCGTCTCTGCCTCTATCAGCCCCCTAGGCAGCGCATTCCATGGCTCACCACCCTCTCAGTGAAGTAGCACCTCCTCCTTTCTCCCCTGAATCTTCCCCCCTCCAGCTTCCACCCATGCCTTCTAGTGGCCTCCTCCTCCTTCCTTTGAAGCACCCTGACTGTTCCTCCCCTATTTACCCCCTTCATGTACCTGAAGACCTCTATCATGTCCCCCCGGTCCCTTCTCTCTTCCAATGTGTACATATTTAGCTCTTTGAGCCTCTCCTCATAGGTCCTGTCCCCCAAGCCCCAAATCATTTTGGTTGCCCTCCTCTGGACCCTCTCCAGGAGTTTAATGTCCCTCTTTAAGTGTGGCCTCCAAAACTGCACGCAGTACTTGAGGTGTGGCCTCACCAAGCAGTTATACAGAGGGAGTATCACTTCCCTCCTTCTGGAGGTGATCCCCTAGCGATGCATCCCAGCATCCTGTTGGCCTTGGCTGCTGCCCTCCTACAAGTCTCAGAGTTGTTCATCTTGACATCCACCACCACCCCCAGGTCCCTCTCAGCCATTGAGACTTGTAGCATTTCCCTCCCAGGGTGTACACTTGGCCCGGGTTTCTGGCCACCAGGTGCAGTACCTTGCATTTCCCTGCATTGAACCTCAGCTTCCACTTTCTAGACCATCTTTCCAGAGCCTCCAGGTCCCCCTGTAGGGCCAGCCTCCCCTCCTCCACATCCACCACCACCCCCAGTTTTGAGTCATCTGCAAAGAGACTCATCTTACTCCTGATACCTGTCCTTATGTCCATGAACCATACTGTTTGATGGTCACTTGTTCCCAGATGGCTACCCACTTCTAGATCTGAGATCCTCTCTCTGTCCCCATTTGTGAGTACCAGGTCTAAGATTGCTCCATCCCGAGTGGGTTCCAACACAAGCTGTCTGAGGCATGCCCCCTGTAGGGCATCAAGAATGGCCCTGCTATTGGATGTGGCTGCAGCAAAGGTGCTCCAGTTAATGTCTGGCATATTCAGGTCCCCCATCAGCAGTATCTCCCCTTTCTCTGCCATCCTAAGGATATCTTCTATCATTTCCTCCCCCCGAAACAGGGGTCAGTATACAACCCCTGTGCAGATTGTGGTGCCATTTCCAGTCTCCAGGGTGACCCACAGTGCCTCCTCGCCTCCCTGTTTACCCTTTAGTTCCATTGCTTTGATCCCTTCCCTTACATAGAGAGCTACTCCTCCTCCTCCTCCTCTTCTACTCTCCCTGTCCCTCCTATAGGTTGTGTACCCTAGTATGTTGACATCCCAGTTATGGTTCTATGTGTGCCATGTTTCTGTGACTGCCACAATATCTAGTTATCCCTCTTCCATCAAGGCCACCAGTTCAGGGAGCTTGTTACCTAGACTATGGGCATTGGTACTCATTACCCTCCATGTTTTGATGGCCTTACCCCTTTTTGCCCCATCCCTGTCCTTACTGCTTTTGTCTTTTTCTCCATTTACCCCTGCCCTTCTCCCTATTGACTTCTCTATCTTAGTGTTTAGCTCACCAACTACCCTGATTTTTTGGGGGGGCTAGGACTGCCCTTCTCCTTTTCAGTGCCTCCCCCATTTGCTGGTTTAAATGCTTGCCAATGAAGCATTTAAACTTATTACCTAGGATCCTGGTTCCCCTCCTGGACAGATGCAGACCATCGCACCAGTATAGGCCTGCATCCCTCCAGGTGGACTCCCAGTCCCCAATGAAGCCCAAACCCTGAGCTCTGCACCAGTTTTTCAACCACTGATTGAATTCCATGGTGTGGAGCACCCTAGCCTCACCCATACCATAGAGAGGCAGCACCTCCGAGAAGGTTACCGTGCGTGCTACTTGTCTAAGGCCCCTTCCCAACTCCACAAACTCCTCCTGCACTGCTCTAATCCCTTTCCCAGCCAGGTCATTTGTCCCTAGGTGGACAATGACATTCGGCTCCCTCCCCAGTGCAACTGCTCCCACAATCCTGAGAATTCCCTCCCTGTCCCTCCAAGCCATGGCACCAGGCAGGCACCTTACATCCCTCTCCCCTCCCTTCCCCAGTTCTACCCTCCTAACAATGGAGTCCCTCACCAGGAGTTGTTTCCTTCCCCTGTGAGGTCCCATGCTACCCTCCTGTAGGTCTCCTTTGTAGAGGTTCCCAGCATTCTCCTTGGTCTCCACTGCGGGTGCCTCCATAGAGGAAGCACACCCTGCTAGCATGATATATGAATTGTGAAGAGGTACAACTGGAGGGATGCATCTCTGTTCTACCACCCTCACCCTTTCTGAGCCCACTGTGGTCCAACCACTCCTTTTTCTTGGCAACCTCTGAGGCAGCGGCAGTGGCCCTGGTGGTCCCTTGATGGGAAAGGATGTCCCCTGAATCCTGGCCAGTTCAGCCTGGAGATGTGCAACCTCCTCCCTCATCCCAGAAAGGTGCCTTCAGATGGGACAACACTGCATCCTCCAGAAGTCTCCCAGAAGACTGCTGCTCCACAGTCACTGCACTGCACCACTCCCATCATGTCTTATTTGTGGCCCATTAAATGCTGTTTGCATACTTACTCTTTCCTCTCTTCTTTATTGTATTTTTTTTATATAAAATTTTATTTTTCTCTCCCTGCTTTCCTACTGCTTTTGTGCCCTTAAAGCTCCTGATCTTCCTGTTCTGGGACAGCAAGTTCCTATATTCCTCAGTAGTCTCCTTCTTACTTGCTCAGAATCAGACCTCCAGCAGCTGGTGAGGGGGAGAGCTACTCTTATCCTTCTAGGATGGTGAGTTTTTGTGCCTCTGTGATCACTCCCTTCTTGTTCCCAAACAGGAAGTTCCTGTTGTCAGTCAAATCCTGTGCCAATAAAAGTACAACTGGCTAAGGACAGGTGGAGGGGAGGGACGGAGGGCAATATAGTCCCAGTAAAGTTCTAACAGCAGCTCCTTCCTCTTGTTGTTCTCTGACACAAGCTATCTAGGTCAGTTTTTAAATGCGAACACCTGGCTTCCTTCTCTCTAAGTCTCTCCCCCAATTCACATTTTCTTTTTCACCTAGCTAACTGCACAGATAACAATTCCTTCACTCAACTCAGACAAACACACTCTTTTTTCTACCCTAAATTGAAGTTCCTAGGGACCCTACCTAATAGTGAATTGGGCACAGGATCTCTGACGCACCGGTGATCAATGCAAGCCACCATTGGTATGGCTTGCACCAATCTTTGAGAATCAAGCCCCATATCTTCAGCTACTGTATATAACATGATTGATGCTGCTATTGTGTTTTACTGTGTCATCAAACCTTTTAGTAACATGGCACTGCATCACAGTAAGACAGTGATGGAAGGAATTTAAAGTACATGCTCCATCTGGTCCATCCCTTCCATCATCTGGTAGTGACACTATCCACTTTAGATTACAGTGTTAAAGATTATGCTTAGTGATTACCTACAGCTGAGGCATGGAGGGAATAAAAAACACTGATAGCTGAAACCTTAGAGAATTCAAATCACACTTTCCTGTTCCTGTCAGGTATACTACAGTATATATAATATTTACCTGGTTCTAAACCAAATAGACATCAATCTATGTTTCTACTGTACAAGAAACACATCAAGGCTGAGCTTAAATTACTGCATCATGGCTGCACCCACCACTTCCTCAGGCCTGTTCCATACATTCATCATTCTCTGTAGAAAACTGTTCAATTGGTCCATTTTACCTTCCCTATACTCACACCCTCAGCTTCACTACATGCCCCTAGTCATGTTAGACTTCACTAGACTGAAGAACCTTGAGTAGGCCACCCTTGCAATCTCTTAAAGTATTTAAAAAAAGTCATGTCCCTCTCAGTCCCCACTTCTCTAAACAGAATACATTTTTTATTAATCAAACTTCATAACTCTATGCCCCAGTCTCTTTATTGTTTCAATGGCTGCATTTCCATATCTTCTGGATATCCTTCCTGTAGTGAAGTGGCAAAACTGAACATAGTACTCCAGGAAGGTCTTAACAAGTGCCTTCTATATAGGAACATAAGAAATGACAGATGGAAAATTACCATGGGTCCAACATGTTTGCCCACTGCCATCCAGGTAGCTACAGCATTAAAAATAATGTGACATACTGTACACGTAGCCATTGTTAAGTGGAACTGCTACCACTATAAAGTTCATGAACTTTGCCACTATTAACAGAAAAAATTCCAAAAGCAGAAACCCCTAGCTCTCTATCCATTGCAGTATATTTCCTGTAATACTACATTTCTTGAACTTGAGAACCAACTTCTCATGAAGGACTGTGAGTGCCTTACAAAAATCTAAGTTACTACCTCATCTGCCTCTTCAATGTTAAGTGCCTTTGTTATTTCCTTAAAAAAACTCCAAGTTAGACTGGCACAATCTCCTCTTAGTGAACCCATGTTGCCTATCCTTTTAGAGATGGAATCTGTCCATATGTTCCATAACCTGATCCTTTATAATCATCCCCAGTACTTTTTCCCATCATTGAGGTTAGTCTTGGTGGCCTCTGGTTACTTCTTCTCATCTTTTTGAGCAAAGTCACATTTTCCCTTCTCCACTGCACTTCTCTGTTTTCAGTAACTTCTGGAAAATAATTGCCAGACTTCCAGATATTACATCTTTTAGCTCCTTGAGTATCATCAGATGTATATAATCATGTCCTTGTGATTTATTCACCTTAAAGGTTCCAAATTATACAGTAATTAATCTAACAGTTATATTTAGTTTGTATGGGAAGAATGACCTCCCTTGATCAGCTGGTCACCAATCCATCTATACACCTCATATTTATTACAAACAAAACAGAGTTGAAGTTTATGCAAAATCTTAAACATGGAGTTAGATCAGGTTAAACATACATAGAAAGATAGAACATAGAAACATAGAAATTGTTGGCAGATAAGGACCGCCAGGCCCATCTAGTCTGCCCGTAAGCCATATGCTTGATTAACTCCTCTGACACTATCAGGTCAGTGGCTTCCCCTCCCTCCGCCCCACCTCTAAGGTTCCCTTGTGTCTGCCCCAGGTATGTTTAAACCCCTCCACCATGCTCACTTCCACCACCTCTTGTGACAGACTATTGCATGTATCCGCCACCCTCTCCATGAAGAAAAATTTTCTCACATTCCCTCTCAACCTGCCACCCTCCAGTTTTATATCATGCCCCCTCATTCTTGTACTCCTCCTGTACTGGAAGATGTCACACCCTTGCACCTTGTTGATGCCCTTGAGGTACTTGAATGTTTCTATCATGTCCCCCTTCTCCCTCCTCTCCTCCAGCAAATACATATTGAGGTCCCTCAATCTCTCCTCATAGGTTTTGTTGTGAAAACCCTGTACCATCTTAGTTGACCTTCTCTGGACTGCCTCCACCCTATCAATATCCTTATGAAGATGTGACCTCCAGAACTGCACACAGTACTCTAGATGAGGCCTGACTAGTGTTTTATACAAAGGCATGGTCACCTCCCACCTTCTGCTAGTGATACCTCTGCCTATACAGCCCAGTATGCCACTGGTCCTCCCTGCCACCTTGGTACTCTGCTTTGACATACTAACATACTAAAATGCCAGCAGAATAGGCCTAATGGTCTTTCGTGTCTGCTCGTTTGGTCAGTCCCCAACCTGGGTGCTGACCTTGCTGTCCCCCTCACCTTCTCTGGCTTCTCCCTTCCCAGTTCCGGATATTCTTGCTGCATTGGATTTTGCTTCCAGAACCCTTCCCCTGTACCTGTCCCACCCCCTCTTGAACCCCTCCACTGTCTCTGCCTCCACCAGCCCCCTAGGCAGTGCATTCCATGGCTCCACCACCCTCTCAGTGAAGTAGCACCTCCTCCTTTCTCCCCTGAATCTTCCCCCCTCCAGCTTCCAGCCATGCCCTCTAGTGGCCCCTTCCTCCTTCCTTCAAACACCCTGACAGTTCCTCCCCTATTTACCCTCTTCGTATACCTAAAGACCTCTATCATGTCCCCGGTCCTTCTCTCTTCCAATGTGTACATATTTAGCTCTTTGAGCCTCTCCTCATAGGTCCTGTCCCCAGCCCCAAATCATTTTGGTTGCCCTCCCTCTGGACCCTCTCCAGGAGGTTAATGTCCCTTTAAGTGTGGCCTCCAAAACTGCACGCAGTACTCAAGGTGCGGCCTCACCAAGCAGTTATACAGAGGGAGTATCACTTCCCTCCTTCTGGAGGTGATCCCCCTAGCGATGCATCCCAGCATCCTGTTGGCCTTGGCTGCTGCCCTCCTACAAGTCTCAGAGTTGTTCATCTTGACATCCACCACCACCCCCAGGTCCCTCTCAGCCATGACATTTTCAGGTCATCTGAGATCATAACCCCCAGGTCTCTTTCTCCCTTGATGATTGTCAGCAGCTCAACCCCCCCCCCAACCTATAGCTTTCCTCAGGGGTTTTTCATCCCAGGTGCACAATTTTATACCTAATTGAGTTAAATCTCAGTTGCCACATCTCAGAATATTTTTCCAGCTTCCTCAGGTCCCTTCTCATTGTCTCCACCCCAATTGGAGTATCCACCCTGTTGCAGATCTTGGTGTTATTTATTTATTATACATATTGGAATTACAACCCTTTGAGTCAAGGACTCATTTCCAAAGACTCCACATCAGTTCCAGTGGATTCAGCACATAGACAGCAACACAAATGCAATATGACAGACAGGAGGTTACAGAAGTTTTTTGTTGTTACATACCAAACAGCGAATAGCAAACAGTATTCATATATTTGTAGGTGTCAGAACAAACAACATAGAATCCCGAGCCATCCAGTGCCCAGATAAGAGTTACCATTTACAAAAGCAGTACAGAGGTCTATATAGTGTGATATCTAGGCTCCAAGGACAAATACAATAAATTCAGAATTGCAGCCTGAGATAAGGCGATTGTCGTCAAGAGTCTAGAGAAGAGCCCAGGGAGGGAGTGGGGCACCTATGGGCTAGGATCCCGCTTGTGGAGTGCATTTGCTGCTGTGGGCAGAGAAAATGAGGATCTTGAGAGCTGCTTTAAAAGGACCTATTTTAGTGAGGAGGAGATCGAGGAGGGGAGGGCATTGAATCAGTGTGGTGCCCTGTAACAAAAGGATCTCTGGGCGACTGATGTCCGCACCCTCGGGACTCTGAGAGCGGCCTTAGTGGAGCCATGAGTAGAGGCAGAGGGGGAAGCAGGGTGGAGGGAGGTGGACACCCCTGGTGGGGAGAGACCTAGAAGTATTTTTTTAACCAGGAGGCAGGTCTGATATTGTAACCACTCTTCTAGATTGAGTATGTTGGCCAGCAAGTATAGAGTGCATACATGAGTCCATTTGTCTGCACCAGTGAGGAGCCTACACGCCTTATTTAGGGAGATGTTGGATTCTCCTGAGGGTGGTGGCATCAGCAGCAGCATAGACAGGGAGGCCATAGTCTATAAGAGACAGGACAGAGAAGGAGACAGCCAATCTGAGGGCATCCAGTGGGAGGCAGTCCTTATGATGGTAGAGAAGGACTATGCACATGTTAATTGCTGAGGTGAGCAGGTTAATATGCGAGTGAAAGGAGAGGGCAGAGTCAAAGGTAATGCCCAGGTATTTGTAGCTGCTAAGTTGTTCTAGTGGGTGGAGTGAGCTGGATAGTATATGGAGGGGAGAGTTTTTTGCCTTATTTTGATGATGGGCAAACAACATGGCTTTTGTTTTTTTCAATGTTAATGACCAGCCTGCGGGCATTCAACCAGTTTCCAATTTGACTGAAAGAGTGCTGGAGGGAGGCCTGAAGAGAGTAGGGGTCAGGGTGGGAGAAGAGGAGAACTGCATCATCTGCATATAGCAGGACCTTGCTGGAGCAGGAGTTGGGTAGGGCATTTACATACAGATTAAAAAGAAGAGGGCCCAGGATGGAACCTTGTGGGACTCCGGAGAGAACGGGGTGAGTGCTGGAGAGGGTGCCATTTATTTTGACACACTGGGACCTTGAAGAGAGATAGCTAGAGAACCAGTCCAGCGGGCCTTGGGAAAAGCCTAGTTGAAGGAGAGTGTCCAGTAGGAGTGGGTGGCAGACCATATCAAAGGCCTTGGAGAGGTCGATGTAGACAGCCCCTGCAAGGTGGCCTTTGTCAAGGGTTTCATGAAGGAAGTTTGAGAACTCCACGAGAGCAGTGGTCATACTATGACCTGGACGGAAGCCATGGTGCTCTCTGCATAGGAGATTGTGGGAGGCAAGATATTCAGATAATTGGTCTGCCACTATTTTTTTCCAGGGCTATAGAGAGAGGAGAAAGAATAGAGATCAGCTGATAGTTTCCAGAGAGGAGGTGTCACCACTTTTGAAGATGGGGGTGGTCACAGCCTTTTTCCAAGCTAAAGGGAACAGGCAGAGGGAGCGGTTGAGTAAATCAGTCAGGGGGTTAAGTACTATGTCAAGGACCTGCCATAGGATCCTAGTATTCAGGGGATCAGAGGAAAGTCTGGTAACACTGAGGGCTTTTGTTAGATAGTGCCAAGAGTTTTGTGGTGAGATGGTCCTCGGGTAGAAAGATGGGTGAGGGAGGGGCTGTGGCTGGGGGGGAGGTAGGGTCGAAGAAGTTACTAGGGAGAACTGTGCTGAGCTCTGAGAAGGCGGCGTTTAGGCAATCTGCAATATTAGCGGGGTCAGTGATAGCGGTTCCATTACAGTTGAGTAGAGATGGGGTGGGGAGTGAGACTTCCCATTTAGCTCCTTTATGTTGTCCCAGAAGTTCCGGGTAGAACCCCAGGAAGAGGCTAGTGTGGATCTGTAGTACTCTGCTTTAGCCTTACAAGTCACCCAAGTACATCTGTTGCGCTCAGCATTGTAGGACTCCCTGTCCCCAGGAATTGTCTCTATGCCAGAGATTGTCTCTGTGGTGGAGTTGTTTGAGCAGTGATGTTGTGATCCATGGTGCATTATGTTGCTTAGTCTGGGTTTTGACCAGCGGGGTAAAGATGTCGCAGGCCTTATTGAAGGAGTGGGTAAAGTAGTCGAGTGCTTCATCAATACTAGGGTCCCGGTTGATTGGTGACCAGTCCCACTGGGCGAGGTACTGCTTAAGCCTAGCAAGGTTACTCGGTCGGATAAGTTGGCGGGAGACCATGCTGGGCACAGGTTTTGGTAGACGGCAGGACCATGTGAAAGTTACTGACGAGTGATCACTCAGTGAGTTTGGATGGACAATGATGTCCACAATTCTGTGTGGGCGGTTGGTAAGGATGATGTCCAGTAATGTGTAAGAGCTGTTGGATGGGTTCAGATGGGTAGGCTGGGTTACCAGCTGTGTTAGATCCAGGGCTGCAAAAGCATCCTTGGCAAGGGCAGATGAACTGGCAAGCCAGTTGGTGTTGAGGTCACCCACTAGTATCTGCTCGCCCTTATGCAGGAGGCTGGACAGGTAGTCAGTTAGGGATTGGATTGCTTGGGTTTGTTTCTGCAGGAGTATGTAGGCTACCAAGATAGTCAGAGGGGCTCTGGAGGGGTCTGGGGTGATTCTAAGTGAGATGGCTTGGGTACCGTGGTCAAGCTGGGGAATTAGCACTGGAGGGCAGTGGTTTTTTTTAAGAGGCTATAGATGTTCATAGAGGCTATGCGTAACCCCAATGTAGGGAGGGTCTGAGTTTGGCAGGAAGGAGACGGGTCAGGGTTGGGATGAATGTTGCCGGATAAGAGTCGGAACAGGGAGACAAACCTGAGGAGAGAGGAAATTCATCGTTTGTGTGAGCCATGGTGGTAGTAAGCTGAGCTAACAGGAAGAGAACATGGGATGGGCAGAGCATGTATGGTGGGGATAGCATGGTAAAGCATTGGCTATGGTGTGTTGTGGGAGACCAGATGTAGATGGAGCTGGGCAGGATGGGGTGGGGAGGGTGATGGTGGTGGACAGGATGGGGTGGGAGAGTGGATAGAAGGGGAGGAGAACCTCAGTGGGTGGGAGGGTGGACAGAGGGTGGGAAAACCTCAGGGTTATTAGCAGTTGATGTTGGTGATGGACAAAGGTGGGGAATAAAGACTGCTAGGACCAGTAGAGGGATTGATAAATTTGGTCTTAGGAAGAGGCCCATGGTTGTCAGTGGTTGATGTGAATTCATAAGGAACAAAGTTGACAGACAGCCACTCAGATACTCCCCTTCTAGTAAAGAGGCCAGTCAGAGAAGAGCAGGGGTGGAGCCACAGAGTATTTAATTAAGGAAGGGAGTGGGGGATGGGTGGCGGGTGGGCATGAAAAATCAAGCAGGCAGGAGCTTAAACAAGAAGCTCCGTGATTTAGTTTACAGCGCTGTTTGAAAAAGGTGCCAAGTTTTAAAAAATAAAGTCTTGTCTGCAGTCTGATGTTCCGAGTCCTGTCTCTTCCATTATGGCAGTTTTCGGTGGCTTGCAGCAAGGGGCTGGGGAGGGCTGTGAAACATTAAGCCCTCAGACCTTTCCATTATGGCAGTTTTCAGTGGCTTGCAGTGAGGGGCTGAGGAGGGCTGTGAAACATCAAGCCCTTAGACCCTTCTGTTATGGCAGTTTTCAGCAGCTTGCAGTGAGGGGCTGGGGACGGCTGTAAAACATCAAGCCCTCAGACCCTTCTGTTATGACAGTTTTTGGCATCTTGCAGCAAGGGGCTGGGGAGGGCTGTGAGACATCAAGCTCTCAGACCTTTCCGTTATGGCAGTTTTCGGTGGCTTGCAGCGAGGGGCTGGGGAGGGCTATAAAACATCAAGCCCTCAGACCCTGGAGACCCTGCAAAAAGGCAGACTTTTCCCTCCAGCTCTTCCGCAATGTTACTAATGATGATATTGAACTGGACTGGTCCGAGGACTGATTCCTGAGGCACACCACTGGTCATCCACCCTCTCTCCAGATTGCATCCCATTAACCACCACTCTCTGCATCCTGTCCGTTAGCCAGTTCCTAACCCAGTTGACCATCTTTTGCCCCATACCCAGTCTACCCATCTTGTTGACCAGCCTTCTATGTGGGACGGTATTGAAGGCCTTGCTGAAATCAAGGTAGGCAATGTCCACTGTCCCCCTCCTTGATTTACTTCCTTTGTCACCCAGTCAAAGAAATCTATTAGATTTATTTGACATGACCTACCTGCTGTGAATCCATGTTGGCTCAGGTCCTGGACACCATTGGATTCCAGATGCCCCACTATTCTTTCTTTAAGCAGTGCCTCCTTGATCTTCCCTACTACTGAAGTAAGGTTGACCAGACTATAGTTCCCCGCCTCCTCCCTACTGCTGGATTTGTGTAGAGGGACTACATGTGCCCTCTTCCAGTCCTTCAGAACCACTCTTGTGTTGAGTGACTCATTGAACATGACTGCCAGAGGTTCTGCTAGCTCTCTTCACAGTTCCCTCAATATCCTTGGGTGTATGCCATCTGGCCCCATCACTTTGTCCACCTTCAGTTTTGTGAGCACCTCCAGAACTCTCTCCACTGTGAATGCACTGGTGTCCACCTCTCCTCGCCCTTGGCATCTGTTGTTGAGCTGTGGTCCCTGACCCTCCCCCCCAGTGAATACTAAACAGAGTATTTATTCGGTATCTCTGCCTTTTCTAGGTCTCCCACTTTACACTCCCCTTCATCCCCTTTGAGCCTTACAATCCCCCCAACCATTTTTTCTTCTTTAACTGATGTACCTACAGAATGTCTCATCCCCTTTCTTTACCATCTGTGCTAATTCTTCTTCAGTCCAAGCCCTTGTTCTCCTAACAGCTTTTCCTGATTCCTTTAGACACTCTAGGTACATCTTCCTGTCTTCCTCTCCCTGGGTCCCCTTTTATTTCTTGAAAGCTGCCCTTTTAATCCTTACTTTGTCTGCCGCCTCTTTCGAGAACCATAGTGGCTTTCTCCTTCTCTTACCTTTGGATAACAACCTGATGCATTGGTTTGTCACTTCCACTATGGCACCTTTTAGGTGTCCCCATTGCTCTTCCACCTCCCCCCCACCTCCTTCTTCTCTAGGGTTATTCTGATACAACTCCTCATTTCAGCGAAATCTGCCTTCCTGAAATCCAAAACTTTCACCCTTGTGTGACTTGACTGAGTCCCTGTTTCCATGCTAAACCACACTATGTAGTGGTCGCTGGATCCCAGTTGCCCTTCTATCCGGACATCTGTGATTCTGTCCCCATTGGTCAGTACTAGGTCCAGAATCACCCTGTGTCTGGTGGGATCAAGCACAAACTGCCTGAGATCTGGCCCCTGTAGGGAATCCAGGATACCTCTGCTTCTGGATGAAGCAGCCACCTGGGTGGTCTAGTCTACATCTGGCATATTGAAATCCCCCTTGTAGCAGCACTTTACCTTTCGATGCCATCTCATGGATTTCATTTACTAGTTCCCTGTCCACTTCCTTCCCCTGTGCTGGAGGCCTGTAGATCACCCCTGTGCATATTGTTCACCATTGCCAGGTTCAAGGGTGACCCACGGTGCCTCTCCCTCCCCCTGCCTCCCCTGCACCTCTGTTGTCTTTATACCCTCTCTGATGTACAGGGCCACCCCCCTTATGCCTTCTCTATCTCTCCTGAACAGAGCATAACCCGGTACATTTATGTCCCACCCATGATCTGAAGTGTACCATGTCTCCATTATTGCTGCTATGTCCAGGTCTGCTTCTACTATCAAGACCTCCAGGTCTGGGATTTTATTTCCCAGGCTGCAGGCATTAGTTACCATGACCTTCCAAGTTTTGCATCCTATCCTCCCATTGTCCCTCTTTCTTCTCTCTTGCTTCTTCCCCCCTTCCCTGTTAACTATCCTGTTTATAGAAAAAGTAGTAATAATACAAAGAAAGAAAATGAAACACAAACAGGCAAATGTAGTAGACCAAGCTATCATTGATATATAAAATCACAACTGACATAGAACTTAAAGAGGACAGGAAATGATTTCTAATTGGTAGCTGTTTTTAATGTTCCAGTTTACAGTAACGATATCCATAAGCCTAAATGATCCATATGTAACTGTACCTGAATAAAAAGTGGATATGAAAAACTGTATTTTGCATTGTTTTGTTTTTATGGGCAGCATTCTGTTGCAGTTCTCTTCATGCAACCAGTGATCTGGAGTTTTAACTATGTCACGGTTTGAGGAAAGAACTCAAAGCATGGTTCTGATAGGACAAGAGCTCATGTTAAGCATTCTGTACTCAAAACGTGACATAGTAAACACTCCAAATTACTGATTCCAGAAAAAGAACTGTTCAGAATGTTGTTCATAAAAAGAAAACAATTGAAAACACAGTTTTTCACATCAATGTTTAATAAGGTACAGGTCAATATGGTTCATTTGGAGGCAAGTTTATCATTTCTCTTACTGAGAACATTGCTAACTGCTGCCAATTAGCAGAGATTTCATGTCCCCTTTAATATAATGTATACAGGCAGCTCTTGGTACAAAACTAAATGTTAGAGCAAACACATGGCAGGCATTTGAAATAGAAGGATAGTACATTTGAAAAATGACTTACTCACCACTTAAGTATTTATTTTGAAGTGTTTTATTGTTTTATAATTTCCTACTGCCAGTTTTGAATATATCAACCTACATTTCATGAAGTATTGTCCACTTCTTCAGGGCTACTGTATTTCTGTAAATAATATATATTTACGTATTAAAAAATTATGCAAGCAATAGAGTTTATTATAAGTAATCTGAAAAGTTGTTGTACTAAACCTCCCGCATTCAACACATGCAAACTTAAATATTTCATTTTCTAACAAATTCTGAAATCCTAGAAAGACTAGTGAGACACCAGACATATATCTCTAAAAGGTCCGTATATGACCAGATCATAATGTAATACATTTTATAATCATTTAGATATGCATACGTACCTTTTTTGTTACAATTTGTCAAAATATTGGTGCTGTTTCTCCTGTGTCATAACAGCAATTGGACACCTGTGAATAGTCCATAGGCCAATAAATGACCCCATCAAAATAAAATAAAAACCAATATTAGTCTTTCTTATTTTTTTTCTTGTTGCTTCTTAGTTGCGTATCTAATTAACTATGCATTCCTTTATATGTCCTTATTATTCTAATATATTTCATGTGACCTTATCAATTCCTACAAATAATTATATATTTTAGTTCAGAACATATATGTTTACTACACATTTGGCATTTTCCTTTACTTGTGATATTTAACTTTTCTAAACTTATTAATACTTATTCATTCGTATTGCTGTTTTAAATTATCTTTTTTGGTATCTTGTTATCATTTTAAATAGTCACAACAACTTTTTGTATCCTAATTTTATATCCCTATTGCCTACTGTAAAGCAAAACTATTTCTTCTTTAAAATGTCCATTTATCATCTTAAAGGAAATACAATTATGTATATATATATATGTATATATATATAATGTGTGACCTGTTTCATTTCTCTGATGAGAATGTTTTACTTTAGCAAATGATACAGTCAAACCAGTATTCATTTTGTGCAGTAGGCCATTACGTAAGCACCAGAGAAGACACAAGCAGACTCCACAATTTGATATGTAATTCCAAACAACTAATCTGCTTCCCTATGTTTGCTCTTTATTTCAGAAGCAGGCACAGAGGAACTACTCTGACATTACAAGGGGTAAGAGCTCTAAAATGTTACCATTTTTTCTTTTGACTATATTATTTGCTAAAATAAAACACTCTCACATAAATGAAACAGGTCACAAATTATAATTATGTATTGTTAAAAAAGGGTATTTTCTTTAAGATGGCAACAGGGAGCTTTACATATTCTGTATAAAAAACACAGAAATGTAGAAGTTGACAGCAAATAAGGACTGCAAGGCCCATCCAGTATGCCCATGCTTTCTACCTTATGAATGTGCCATAGGCTTTACTCTGTCAGTGGTCTATTTATTCATACTCATCTGTATTGCTCCCTTATGCCTATCCCATGCCTGTTTGAAGCCCTGCACTTTATTCATATCCCCCACTTCCTGAGGTAAGCCATTCCATGAATCCACCACCCTTTCTGTGAAAAAGAACTTCCTCACAATACCCCTTAGTTCGGACTACCTCTGATCTCATGTTGTGTCCTCTTCTCCTGCTGTTTTTCTTATACGAAAACATGTTAGACTATTTCACCTTGTTAATGCCCTTAAGATGTTTGAATGTTTCGATCATATCACCTCTCTCCCTCCTTTGCTCCAGGGTATACATATTGAGCTCTGTTAATCTATCCTCATATGTTTTCTGATGCAGTCCTTGCACCATTTTGGCTGCCCTTCTCTGGACTGCCTTCATTTTGTTAATGTCCTTGTGCAGGTGTAGCCTCCAGTACTGCATGTAGTACTCCAGATGGGGTCTAACCAGTGTCTTGTAAAGATGGATTATTACCGCCCTCTTATGACTTGTGATACCCCTACTAATACACCCCAACATCCCTCTAGTCTTATCTACTACTTTAGTGGTCTGCTTGGATGATTTCAGGTCATCTGTGATGATGATGCCCAAGTCTCTTTCTTCCCTTGTGATTGCCAGCATCTTCCCTCCCATCCTATAGGTGGCTTCAGGGTTTCTCTTCCTTATGTGCATGATCTTGCATTTCTTTGCGTTAAATCCCAGTTGCCACTCTTCAGACCATTTTGCCAGTTTTTCTAGCTCTCTTCTCATTCTGCCCACCCCACCCCATCTGGATCATCTACTCTGTTGCAAATCTTGGTGTCATCTGCAAACAGACAAACCTTTCCCTCCAGTCCATCTGTAACATCATTGATGAAGATATTGAAGAGGACTGGCCCCAGGACTGATCCCTGAGGTACCCCACTTGTGACTTGCATCTCTTCTGACTGTATACCATTTAACACCACTCTCTGTTTTCTGCCTGCCAACCAGTTTGCCACCCAGTTGACCAACTTCTAAACCACCCCGAGCCTATCCAGCTTATTAATCAATCTTCTATATGGAACAGTATTGAAAGCTTTGCTGAAGTCAAGGTAGGCAACATCAACTGCACCCCCTTGGTTCACCACTATGGTTACCCAGTCAAAGAAATCCATGAGATTAGTTTGACAGGACCTTCCTTTTGTAAACCCATGCTGTCTTGGATCCTGTGCTCCTACAGATTCCAGGTGTTGTACTATCCTTTCCTTAAGCAATGCCTCCATAATATTGCCCACTACTGAGGTACGACTGACTGTTCTGTAGTTCCCTGCTTCCTCCCTGCTGCCACTCTTGTGGAGTAGGATCACATGAGCCCTTCTCCAGTCTTCTGGGACTTCTCCTGTGCTCAGAGACTCACTAAACAGCTTTGCTAATGGCTGTGCTAGTTCCACCCTTAGCTCCTTTAGTACCCTGGGATGTATGCCATCAGGTCCCATTGCCTTGTCCACCCTGAGCTTAGTGAGCTTTTGTAGGACCCTTTCTTTTGTGAAGGGACTTGTGCACACCTCTTTCCCCCTGAGTCCATGATGCTGAGCTGTGGTTTTACCTTACAGTAGTCATCACGAATAGGATACCAAAGATTGTAGTGACTATTGAAAATGTTAAATCAACTAGATAACAAAAAGATAATGTAAAACAGCAATACAAATGAATATAATATTAGCCGTTAGGCTGCCAACAGAATTAGAATGTATTGGAATTCAGGACTGATATATCAGTCTGTGGAACAGCAAGGGTTAATAACTTTAGATAAGTTAAATACTACAAGTAAAGGAAAAGGACAAGTAAACATATATCTATTCTGAACAAAGAAATGTATGATTATGTGTATGAATTGACAAGAACGCATGTAATATATTAGAATAATAAATACACATAAAACAATGCACAGTTAATTAGGAAAGCAACTAAGAAGCAACATGATAAAATTAAGAAAGATAAATACTAGTGTTAATTTTATTTTGATGGGTCATGTATTGGCCTATGTACTATTCATGGGTGTCCAGTTGCTGTTATGACTCAGGAGAAACAACCAATATTTGGATGAATTGTAATAAAAAGGTATATGTACACATATGAATGGTTATAAAATGCATTATATTATGATCTCAGACAGATATTGATCTTTCAGAGATAGGCAGTATATCTAGTATCTGACTAGTCTTTCTAGAATTTCAAAATGTATTCAAAAATCAAATATTCAAGTTTGCATATACTGGGTATGGGAGGGTTAGTAGAGCAACCTTTTAGATTAGTTATGATAAACTGTATTATATACATAATTTTTTAGTATGCAAATATATATTACAGTATTTACAGAAGTACATTAACACTGAGGAAGTATAAAATACTCTACAAAACATTGGTTGATATATTCAAAATGGACAGTAGAAAATTATAAAACAAATACTTGGCGAGTAAAACATTTTCCAACATACTGTCCTTGTATTTGCACCACTGCTGGAACAGGATCAACTCAGTTATTTTTACTTTTGCAGGTACTGGAACCATACTGTAGGTGTAATAGGTATTTGTACTATACCTACACAAAGGGTGCGTAAATCAACAACCTCCAAGGTATTCAAGATGTCATCTAAACCTGTCCTTTTACTTCACATCTGGACATAATCCTATTCTTTTACTGCATATTTGGACATAATCCTATTAATACTATTTACAGCTGCAGTTTTCTTTTCCTTTTAGGAATTCTTGTGCTGTAAATAAGGGGCTTCCATTTTTTGTTTGCCTGCAGCTAATACAAAGAATTCAGTATACAGTACTTCTGGTACTGTACATGGACGTGATTGTAACAGTAAAGCATTGTTTAGAGAAGTTCAGATAATGCAAGATGTGATCCAATCTGCAAGTGCCAGATAGGTTATCCAGATCTGATCAGACATTAAAAACTGATCAAATATTGAAAACATATTATTAAACTGGATTCATAAAATCAGATGAATGATATAGTGATCTAGCATGAAAAACTGCACAGAAACATTCTATTCCCAGCTCCGCCACCACTGAAAAGGCAAAGTTCCCCATCCCTTACTTTCCAAACACCCAGACTGTGGTGTATACAGAGGCCTCTTTATGTCACACCTATCCCTTCCCTGCATTCTGTTGCTCCCCAGGCCCTGCCCACCTCACTACTCAGCACTAGTTTTATCTGAGCTTCTTGACACATTCCTATACATACGATAGCCTCCCTGGTGCTACACAGGTAGATAGAGGCCTTGTAGTTTAGCAGCAGCAGTAGCCGCTGTCAGTTGTGACAAGTGACCTGAAGCTAGGAAGTAATTAAAAAGATCAGAGATCTGATTAAAGGTCTGCTGTTTTTTTGTCTTAATTAGAGCTAACCCAGCTGCCAGGATATAGGGCTTGTAAAGTTTTGTGATTCCTATAGGAAGAACATTTGATACCAACATGGTGTTAAAAGTTGTAAAACCCTTTGATATGCCTTGGGAATAAGAACTACACAAGATCAAAGAGAAAATGTTTAATTAAGGAGTCATATTTAGGAAGTAGAATTTTTGCTGATGTGACATTATTTAACATACCTCCTGCTACAAAATCATGTTTGGAATTTTTTATTCTAAAAAGGAGGATCTAGATGACTCACCAAGGGGGGTGGGAAGATGGAGTTGAAATGTATCCTTGTAACTGGGGAATAGGTCATATCAGTTTGGGACTCTAAAGAGAAAGACACAGTTCTCTAACTTTCAAGGCATTTTCCGAGGTAATACATTAGATAGAAAAGGTCTAAAGGTATTGTGGTAGGAGTTTTTGTTTTGTACTTTGCCCTTCTTCTTTTAAGTGATTGTATGCTCTTTGATATATTGTTGTGTGTTTACATTTTTCATATTTTTATCATATTTTAGTAAAGTACCTTTTATTTAAGATACTGCCTGGGTGTGTCTTCCAAGTTCTTTTTGCATGTGATATATACGTGGTTACTTTTAACAGCTGTTCTGAAGGATCTGATGGTCTTATCAAACTGGAAAAAGGTAAGAATATACCTAAGATCTCTTACAGAGTTTTAAGGGTTCATTTTGGAAGCCTGGCTTGGTGCCCCGATTGTACCACAATCCCCGAAGAGGGTACGTATCTGAGCCTGTACATTGGGTATGCTAGCATAAGGTTCACAGTTTGAATCCCCCCAGAACTTGAGACTAAAAGGTGATTCAGACCCAAAAGCATACAGGAGGGTTACCCTGTCTGTTACCTGTTCACACTATTGCACTCAGAGGTTGGCACTGTGGAAGCAGACGGCCTGACCTGCTGAGTGCATTTGTGATAGCTGCCAGTAGGTAACTTAGATCCCAAATAGGCTGTTTCACTGCAATAATACACAAAGCATCCTCCACTAAAACTGCGAGCATGGAATCAGATTTTATTCACTTCTATACAAGATGCTACGTGTTTAGCTGCAGTGCGTCAGCCTATGTGGGACCAAAGTTAATTAACAGTGGCTACTACTATCTTGTTAGGCATCTGTTTACCTGACTGGCACCAGTGAGCGCCCACTCTTATGGAAACAGGTCTGGGGGCTCAAACAGAATTAGAGGTGGGCCTCAGGGACTTGATGAATGCTGTTTGATAGTCATAGGGAGAATTAATTTGTTCTGTGGACACAACACCATAGAGGTAGAAGGGTGACATTGTGGGTCCTTGTTTTTTTTTTCACTGATGCAAGGAGGTTAGAATTTAAACTTTTTGACAGTTTTTTCTGCCTTGGATTGCCAGATAATGTTGTCAAGATGAGTCCAATCCAATAAAATTACAGTATCCAATCACTAATCTAATCTGATATGCTCATGATGTACAAACATTTCATTTTTTCAAATTTGTACACAGAGATTTTCTCCAGCCCAATTTCAACATAAAGCATTAGTGTGGCATTTTGGTTCAGTTTAATAGAACTTAAGTTTATTTGTTTGTGGTTAAAATATTATAAAGAAGACAAATACATTTACAGTAACAAAATGAGAGACTACCTCCACAGAAAAACACAAAAAGATACCTAGATTAATAGTAACTTGATAAGGTATGTTGTATACAATTGTCTTAGACATAAGGGGCAGGATATTCAAAAAAAGATCATTCCAAGATGCATCTGCCACCATTTCCAAAATGGAAATGCATTCAGACTGTTAGTCCATCTATTAGATGGTATAACAGCATTTGAATTTTACAGCAGAATAAACAACACAGTTGCAGCACAGCATGTAATTTTTGGCTGCAAATTGTTACATTTTGTCAAACTTTTCTTCTTATTTTTATTTATTCATTACATATATGGGCACATTCTTTGAAAATAGCAGCAGGGCTACTCAGACACAATCAGAATGATGCAGATGTAGGTGCAGCATGCATTTGAGTCCACATCTGACAAAACCAAGTTCAATATAATTTTATGTTTGCATCATTCATTTCAAAGTTGAAGTCTGGTGTATACACAATTATTGCCCCCAATAAAATTTGAGACCTAATGTTGCAATATGTCCAAAAACGCTGAGCTATATTTCCCATCAAGGCCAGTTGGACTTTTACTTGTTTCCATACTACTGTACCATATTTAAATACTTTATACATTGTGTTTGCTAGACTTTTGTTAAAGGAATTGTTTTGACAAATAATTTTAACTAATAATTCCTTGTTTTTCTTAGTAATTTCCAGCAAACACAACAACAGCAAACTGAATCAAGATGGAGCTAGAATTTTTAAAAAAACTTCATTATACGTTTTTCACATTTTGTCTTTCATATTTTTTGTAAGGTTTTTTAGTGCTCATGAAAGTTGTTGGATCAACAGTACTAAAGCCTTTAGCATTCTGTGCACAGACCCGTTAACATACCTCAACCCTATCACAACTAGACCACTATGTACTGTAGGTGAGAGGGTAGTTCTGATTCTACAGTATTGGGGTCTATGTCATAAAGGTGATCGCCGAATGGCAACTGCCATTTGGGCGAGTGTACATTACCAAAAATAAATAACAGTGATGTATACTTGCAGTGACCACAAGACGGGTGACAAGATTCCATGATATATGGGGGGCTGCACCCCCTACTTCAAGATTCTCAGCTCCAGGGGGATGCATGTTGGGGAAGTGTAAAACTTACTAAAAAATTAAAAAAATGGCCTGATGAAAAAAGCGATCACACCTCAGAACCAAACCTGGCACCCTTCCAACCCCAGCCTGCCACCCTACCCACCATGACTCATGGCCAACTTGGCAGCCAACAGCCACACTACACCCCACATACCCTCCCTCCCTTGTGCCCTTTGTGTAGCATGGTCTCTCCTCCCCCATTCATGTGTATATACATGCACATCCTGTTGCTGTAGTCACCCACCCTACAAGGTAACTCAGAACACAGGCACCATGATTGAATTGACCTTATTGCAGTCACTCAGTCACAGTCACCATGTTCACTGGATACTACAGTATTGTAGACCTGCATGCCCTAGTAACCCTAAGGGAGACTGCCTTCAGTTCACAGTATAAGGGAAGACAGCATTATGGTGTAGTGTTCTATTTGTGGTCTTAGCACACCCCTACTGACATTAGCTGATATGCAAAGCTTACCATAACCTACTGAAAAGCTCTATTGTTACCCAAAAGTAGTACTAGTCAGCAATATTACTTATCTACTGACTGATGATACCCCATCTGGGCCCCTGTCACCTGATTCTGCCACAGGAATGGCCATCATTGTTCCTCAAAAAGTTGTCACTGTTCGAGAAGGCAAGGATGCCTACCTCAATGCAATGGTAGTTTCCCTGGACCAATCTACCCTACAGACAGAGTGCAAAACTGACACCCTAAATGGAAAACAAATTCTTGGGGCCCACCTTTCTAAAGGAATCTTTCAAGGCTGGTCAAATACCTGCACTGCCCCAAATGAAACATTGTCTATTCGTCAAACCAAACAGCAGCACTCAGGTCTTTACAGTCTTACTGCAATGATAAACCCAGATTTTTGCACAACATTCCCAAATGACACCTCAAGCCAGTTTTGTTGTGTCTGCAATCAGGAGTTTTTCCTAATTAGTCTTCAAGTTTTATGGTAGTTTTACTACCCCTGGTGATCGCAATCTCTGCCAAGTTTATTGCTTTTCTTGTGCCTACAATGCATCCTATCTCATGTGACAGTGATGTAGCTGAGCCCATATATTCAGCAACAAGCACTGCTTTACAATACAACAGCAGAGATGGCTGTTTTAGAAACTATACAGTTTAGCTTGGTGACTACCCTCATTGTAAAGATCTTTTTGTTGTGAACAATTTTGACACTGGTTATGTATGTGTAAATTGTATGGTTTTCAAGATATTTACATTTGTTTGGCATGTCTACTTGAGTGTTCACTCAGAGAGGAAAAAAAAGCATTTGCTGTTTGTAAGTGCATTTGCACACATGCCAAATAACTCTAAATATCTTTAAAACTTTACAAGCTACTCAGAAACACCCATCAGCAAAGTTGTTCATGATTAAAAGATCTTTACAATGAGGGTAGTCCCTGAGCTGACCTCTATATAGTTTTTAAAATATTGCCATCTAATTAATCACATTTCCATGTTTTTTTACCAAATTTCCCACTTTGGATGGCAAATATTTTAAAAACTGTAACAAGTTCAGTTTACTGGCCACCCTCATTGCAACAATCCTTTTGTCCTGAACAGCTCCGTTGCTTCTTGTTTTTGTGTAGCTTCTATAGTTTTCCAGATATTTAGATTTGTTTGGCATGTGCACAGATGCACTTACAAACAGCAGATGCTTTTTTCTCTCTGAGTGAACACTCAAGTAGACATGCCAAACAAATCTAAATATCTTGAAAACCATAAAACTTACACATACACAACCAGTATCAAAATTGTTCACAACAAAAAGACCTTTACAATGAGGGTAATCACCAAGCTGAACTCTGTACAGTTTTTAAAATACAGCCATCTCTGCTGTTGCATTGTAAAGCAGTGCTAGTTGCTGAATCTATGGCTTGACTATATCACTGTCACATAAGACAGCATGCATTGCAGGTACAAGAAAAACAGTAAACTTAGCTGAGATGGATATCCCAAGGGATCACAAAACTACCATAAAGCTAGTAGGCTAATTTAGGGAAAATTCCTGATAGCAGACAGAGAGAATGACACACTAGGACTTCACACACAAATCAAAACACTCTGCACAACATATGTTTTTACAAATTCTGGGTCTACTACTCCTTTAATCGTACCCACTGAAATATGACTGAATTTGGGTACTGTTCTAATAGCAATGTTTCCAAATTTCATGCTATAATGTTGTTAGATTTAATGGCAGGATATCAAGCATGCACGCAAACTCTTTAGACGGGTCCCATACCATTGAACATTCAGGTGTGTTCTGGCATTCCAAAAGGGTTGCTTATACAAACATAGCAGGCACAACAGGTGCTGTTACAGGTTTATTTGGCACTGGAATGTCAGTCTGTAACTGAACTGATTTGGCTACAATTAAGAGTCAGACATAAAAATTTAATGATTGTTTTGGGCTAAAATGTCATGCAGCCTGTGCTACACAGTATAGATGGTATTTCACAAGAGGAAAGATTTACAATGTACAACATGCACAATATTGCACTTTTGTTTAATGAATCTAAAAATAAAATCAATTAATTGATTTTCCAGAATAATAAAGACACTTCTCAGCATCCCATAGGCAGGAAGATAATGTGTTCAACTTATGGTAATTTTACTATTACTAAGATTACAAATCTCTTCTGGGATCTGTAGTCAGGTAAAATCACAGATTTGATTCATGATAGACATATGGCTAAATGGTTTTGCCCAGGATGCCACACACTTTCATGCACCAACAAATGCATTGATAAGACTGTTTCTTTTTCCCTAACAACATCAATGAACCTGGGCTATGTTACTTGTCACCCCAGCCAGGGACCCTAATATGACATATGCCAATGTACTCTAAAAGAGATTATGTATGTGACTTTTACCATCTCTTTACCACACTTTGATCCAGTTTCTTCTGTGTTCAACAAGCTAGCAACCATCCACTCAGTGGGCCATCTAGACGGCAATATCTACCATGAACATATGGACTTGCATCCTTTGCTGGTGTTTCATCCTCAAGTTGATGCGTGTGTCACCCCACACACAGACTGCTGTGCAAACGGGGCTACCATTACTTGTGTAGATGTGATGTTTTTGGCATAATTAAACCTATTTGTGGTTACACACCAAGTTTTTCAGACTGGTCTTACACTCTTGATATGGACCTATTTGCAAATGAAACTGCTAATGTTACATCCACATCTGCTGAAGACAAGCCAACTATGCCAAAGCCAAATGACTCCAAGCCTGCCATGGCCGCCTCCACTAAAGACATTCAACAACTCACCAACAAGATCACCAGCTCTTCATTTATTTGCCATATTTTGCTCACCAAGTGGCACCTTCTTGAAGTTCATGTGTTCTACAGCTCTGATGGACTGTACTGCGTCATAACCAACCATAAGACTCTTTCCTGTGGACTTTTGATTTGCAACATCTCCATACCTAACTTTTGCTTTGTCACACAGCAGAGCACTGTCATTGGCCATATGGTTATCACTCCTGTTCCCACCCCAGAACCAGATTACATTGATAGTGACCCTGACTATCTTGATGCTATTTCTCAGTATTTACCAGTGTTTAATGTGCATATCTACCCACTCACCCTAAATTGTAGAACTCTGTTAGACTGCAAGATTCACATCTGATACATATTAGTAATAATATCACTAAAGTTAGTAATTCTTTGAACTGTTTTGTTTCATGATGGTGATCTCTCCACTGCCTTGTTCAATACTGCCTTAGAACTTACTTTTAAAGGTTTTGTTATTCTTCAAGTGTTTTTGATCTTTTTTATAATTATTACCTTACTGCGGTTTAAAACATACTCTCAAGCAACATCGTGAACAACTGAAGTTTATCTACAAAGCTTGTGCAGCTGAACTGTGACTAAGTGTCTTAACAACTTACTTACCCTAATGTGCTGTTGCCTCCTTATTTAGGCAACAAGGGGGGATTATGTAGACCTGCATGCCCTAGTAACCCTCATGGAAATTGCCTTCAGTTCACAGTATGAGGGAAGATAGCATTATGGTGTAGTGTTTTATTTGTGGTCTTAGCATGCCACCTACTGCCATTAGCTGATATGCAAAGCTTAGCATAACCTACTGAACAGCTCTATTGTTACCCAAAAGTAGTACTAGTCAGCAAAATATTACTTATCTATGTATATGTGCAAAATGTTATAGTTTTGGGTGCCAAACGCCCACCTAATCCACCAATGAGAGCCATGCACTGCTCGGCAGATGAGCCACCACCTAGTTAATGTACTTTCTATCTATACTATATAACATAATGTAAGTTTTTTGTTCACTTAGTTTTTCTGCATGATCACACAGTTGTTTGGAGAGGTACCAAACTCCCAGCTATTTAGGTAAGCTGTTTTATGTGTACCAGAGAATAACCCTTATAGTCTGCAACAACTGTCTCTGTGTAGTGTTTTGCCATCAGGTCAGAATATTCTACCAGAACCCAGGTAACAGTATGCTCATTCGGTCATTTACCTCATTTATGAGACTATCAACAATGGTCCCAGTAGTGACAATTATATTGGTATTTTTTGTGATGTGGACACCTGTCCATTAGGCACTGAAATGAGAACTACCACATTTAATTTCACATAGGACACAAAACAGCCTTCAGATGGCAATGTCTTTTGGCCACTACCAATATGTGGTCAGATTTAAACCAGAGACCTAAAGGTCAAAGCCTCCTAAAAGGTGATAGGAAAATTACTGTATTTTTGCATAGTTAACTGGCCTCCCATTTTCCTTTTCATGCCAGTTATATGCTGATATGCCTTGACCATTTTTGGATAAATAAATAATCTACCTTAAGGGTGCCCTTAGATCTATATAGAGTTCCACCCTCCTCATCAGTTTCTGTTCAAATTTCTAAGACATTCCATGACATCTGTTATACCATTCCATGCTATTTATATGAATGGCCTGGAATGGTGTTACTGATGTCACAGAAAGTTGAGTCGGTATGAAAAGGTTCAGACAGTATAAAAAGAGACCAGCAACTGCTGAGAAGAAATAAATTCAGAATAGTTACAAAGGCAAAAAATTAGATTAACCAAAAAAAGTGAACACACATTAGAGTACTACATAGACACTTAAAAGAAAACAGAAGGGCATCAAGAGGTGTAAAAAACTGTTCCTTATTACCTTCAACATGCAACCAGTCTGCTAAGCCATCAAGTTCCTTACCAATTATAGTACGTCATGCAAAAATGAGATAGAAACACATGTGGCTCTGTTAGATGTTAGACCGTGTTAATGTCTACTGTGTGCACCAGTTTTTATCTTTTTCAGGAACTCGTTTTCTGAAAAAAAGACATGAAGTGGCTAAAATCATCAGAAAAAAAAATATTTATATATATATAAAAAGCCTGAGCATTATTCCTACTAACTAGGGTCTGTAGGACATTTAGGGGCAGGTGTAAGTTATGTCCCATCTCCTTAAGCCATAATACACAGTTGGAACAGAAATGAGGGCTTCCTTGTACTTTCAAACATAAATCCATAATAACTGACTGCCCTGTCGGCAACTGGATAAAATAATTGGGAACCTACCTCTCTCAGCTGTATCAATTTGTGCACTTTCACTGGTTGCACTGGGAAATCTTTATATCCTGTTGATTTGAGAAACTGATTATTAGATTTGTCCATAAAGGTAAGATTGTCATCTAAGTGAGCTTGGGATTTTGTGGCTCCCTTGTCCTTATTTTCAGATTCTACACTGTCCCAGGAGACAGCTCGCATGAAAGAAGGTTTTAACAAGGTTCCTTTAAATTCAGTTTTAAAGGGAAACCTAAGTTTACCCTGATCCTGAGAAGAGGTTTTGGTGCTTATGTCCACTGTATTGAAACTTGGTCCTTGTAGTTGAGTTCCCAGAGGAAAATTGCATTCAGCCGATTTTTTAAACTGCATTTTTCCCTTGGATTCTTCAGTAACTTTTGCAATAATAGCCTGTGAAACTTTATTGCTTTCAGTATTTGTGCCGTATGCTTGAGCTAGACCAGGGGAATTATTATAGGGATCAACATTTTCTTTTTGTTCTGATGACGTCTCTTCTGAGTTCATGAAAGAGCCAGAGTGAGGATTTGACATGCCTTGAGAAGCCTTTCTGTGATCATTGTGCCTGTGATCTACCAGTTCCTTCTTGACATTCTGAAAGAATAGACATTCAAAAAAAATCATTTTATTTAATAATTGATTAATTTGAAAATTGGTAACTGGGAAAGGCACACTGAACCATGGCTCATGTTCAGGTGTAGCCCTGGAGGAAAGGGAACCAAGGGGAACAGTGTGAGAATATACAAGTAAAAAATGTACAGTAATGTGAAGCAACAAATAACAGAAATGTGATGACAGGTACAAGAATTAATATTAGTGCAATACATAAAGATACAATAAAGCAGTACTAACATTAAGCCTGGAACTAAAAACCATACATGAGGAGCAAAACAAAAATTCTAAGCCAGTTAAGTTCCAACAGTGGGGGGCAATGGGCGAAAAAGAAGAAAGGAATAAGGAGTACAATGGATGGAAAAGAGAAAAGGACATTATTTAAACCAGCCAAATACTTACTTGTGATTCCACCTGTGAGCTGTCCTTTTGATCTTTTGCAACTGGCACTTCTAGGCACTTAAAATTAGAAATCTGAAATTAATAAATACTCTTTGCATGCAAATAAGTCTAAACACCCCATTAACAAACTAATTATATTTTTCATGGAAAATAAATGTAGAAATATTAGTTATATTTGAACTTTTAGAGCAGCTGATGAACTTACTAGCATCATATTTAACATTTTCATTTTGTTTTTCTATTATTTCAGTTATGTAAAAATAGAAGTTAAACTATATTGTATAGAAAATAAAATATATGTGCATACAGGATAAAGTGGCCTGATGGGTTAATAAATTGTGGTGCAATGGGGTACCATTTTCTATGTTTAGGAGCCTAGCTGTGCAAAATGCAAACAAAAACATCTTTACACACTTTACACATTTAAGGAAGTTTTTTTCAGCACTGAAACATTTCTTGAAGTGTGCAGAATGAGGAAATATTGGAGAGAGGGAGAAACACAAAGAGCACTTCAGATGCTCTAAAATGTAAAAAATATCTGTAGATAATATGTGGCATTCAAACAACTTAAAGAGCTGCCAACACTGTAAGCAGACATTTGGACATAATTCAACTTACATTTACCTTTAGCCCAGTATTCCTTCTCTACATTTTTTTTGTTACTATGGTCATAAGCAAGCAAACAGGATCTTTGTTCCTCGAGATTTCATCAGCTTCTTTTGCTTATTCTCTGCATGATGTCACAATACTCTGCATGTGACATTACAGTTATTACCATGCAGCCAACTGTGATGTCACAACATATTATGATTTCAAATAAGGAATAAGATATAGAAGCAGATCAACTTCAAGTGGCAGTGTGGTGTTTCTTTGGCTTTGAATAAACATACAATACAGGGTGGTATTGTCCTAATTTGAGCACTGTTTTTTTCAGACACAGAAAAATACTCACACACCAGTGCTTGGAGGGAGGATGAAACACAAAGACAGAGCACTTCAGCTGCTGTTAATGTCTATGACTTTACCATTGTACGAAGTGTTGAACTGTGCAAAGTGCTAAAAAGTTGCCATACATACAGAACAGTAGTTTATCTTGGCTGTCTGGTCTGACAACCCCCAGCACTTCAACTGTTGCATCTTCCTCAGGAGACATGTCTAATACCTGGGGCAGATCGCCTTAAATAGGAGCCAGTTTATGACATCACAAAGCTCTGATACTTCATTTCCAAACAATGCAGGAATAAATTATTAAAGAATGCTTTATTCATTTCTGTTCCACCCCCACTGTTTTATTCTCACCTGAGATTTTCTTCTTTCCTGTATCCAGTTCCACTTTATCTATTTCTATATAGCTTTAGCATTAACAACAAATCATTGGTATCTCACATCCTATCAATTCTATGGCTACATTTCTGTTTTCTTTTCTCTCCTTTCTAATTTTTCACAGTCTGGTCCTAAGTGTTCTATCACCATACAGCTCTTAAAAAAGATACACATTTATGATTTCTTTGTTTTTATCCCTATTTTGTTGCAGATCACTAAATTTCTGCACTGTGAACTGGCACTCAAGGATTACAGATCATGTTTGTGACAGACTTAAACCTGAATACACAACAGTTATATGATTCATTTAAGTAGAATGGACATTTTGTAAATAAGTTAGTAATTTTTTTCCTTAGAATCTTTCATATGAACATACGAAGAAGCCAGCAGAAGATAGCCATTTGGTCTATTTAGTCTGCTTGTATTGCAGGGTCCACATGTTGAGCTACTGTCCATGTGCCCTCCTCCCCACTCCTGCCTTCCTCCCTACCCATGATCCTCAACTTCCACCTCTGCCTATCCCAGCCTCTCTTGAAGCTGCCCACCATCTTCAATGAGACCACAACTTCTGGCAGTGCATTCCAAGTGTCTACCACCATCTCCATGAATAAGTGCTTCCTGACCTCCCTCCTATTTATTTTTTATATATTTATTTAGTTGTTGTTGACCGAGAAGGAGGACTAGTTAATTCTGCCTATTTTCAGCCTCATCCCATGGGAGAGGAATACAGATGGCTGCCAACTGACATTGAACCAAATTAAGCTGTTAGTGGTAAACCTAAACCTCCCCCTCTCCAGCTTAAGACTGTGCCCCCTCATGTTATGGTTGCCACTCAGCTTAAATAGACCCTTCTTATGCATATTTCCTTATTTTAATGCATAAATATGAAACTGGCAAATGACATTTTTCCAGTACGAAGATTTTTTTAGTCAGCACTATGCACATTTGCATTTTCGCTATGCCAGATTTGTATTTCATTTGTGTCCCTTTCTCTGATAGTCGTATTTGGGAGAATCTTATTGGTGCTGGTCCACTGTAAAGAGCTGGGGATTACTTCATTAATCTGCAGTCCACTTAATACTTAAAATTGTAATTATTTGTGGTAACATAGTTATACACATGCCTGTGTTATAAAAAATGATATTGTATCAGGCACTAATATAAAAAAAGGTTATTAGAACCAATGATTCCCCATCACCATACCTGCAACAATTCACCACTAGGACATGCTTCTTGGTTCATAATGTTTACTACCTGACATCATGGCATGAAGATATATATAGTCATCCACTGGGTTACTTTTAAATTTAGTAGCAACCAAAATAGCACTAAAGGCCACCCCCTTTTCATTTTTTAAACCTGTATGCACAGCATTCTAAAACACATGATCCTGAGAGGGTTTCTGCCACAGCAGACCTTGTGTCACACTGCTGTTCTTGTCATAGCTAAAACATTTTTAAAGAGATAATGGATGAGTACCTTTCTGTCTTTTTTTTACATTTTTGTACATTCCTTAATAATAATTTATTTGTTTCTGCAAGTTTTGGAAATGAAGTATGATGATTTTATGATGTCATAATCTGGCTCCTATTTGAAGTGATCTCCCCAGGTATTGACCATGCCCCTGGTGGAAGACTTAACAGTGAAAGTGCTGGGGCCTGTCAGAACAGACAACCAAGATAAACTACTGTTCTGTATGTAGAGCAACTTGTTAGCACTTTGCACAGTTCAGCACTTTAAGCAAGAAGAAATTCATAGACTTTAACAGCAGTTAGAGTTCTCCATCTTTAGGTTTTACTCTGCTTACTTATTCAAGAGAGCACCTGATATAACTTGGATGCAGCCATTTTTTTGCATACTGGATGCAGCATATTTTTGTGTATACTTGTGGTTCTATTTTTGGCAGGCTGCCTGGGCATTTAAGCAATCACAGCTGTTAACTGTTCTCAGCTGTCCGGAGGGGTCTTTTCAATTGCTGCAAAGCATTAATAAATTGAATTGTATTGTACTAAGGGAAATGACACAAGGTATAACAGCAGTGTTCAGTTTGACAAGCACATGTCTGGCCACTAGATGCAGTAATACAAAAATGGATGTGCTCACTCCAAACCCTAATGAAAAGAAGGGGAAGAGCATACTTTTAGAAATTTACCAAGTTGGAAATATTTGGTTACAAAGGAAACAAGTTTACATTACAACATGAGCAATCTTAAAGCATATTTAGAAAAGGGGTGGATGCCCCATGAATTAAGGGTATAGAAGTTACCAGCCTGCATTCAGGAAAATTGACATCACAGGGAACTATGGGAAGAAAATATGAGAAGTTCCAATAAATGTGTAAAACATACTGCAAGAAATAGCAGCAATGCACACTGAATTGTTGGCATACATCTAATCAGACCTGGGAAGGGAAATGGAAGGGGAAAACTGTTTAATCAGGAAAGGCACACTAAGCCAAAATTTGTTTCCATGTGTTACCTGGCAGCACAAGGTAGTTAAGTGACTTACTTAGGACCACACATTATGCAAGTGGGGGCTGATGGGATTCGAACCAAGACCTCCAGGTTTGCAGCTCAGTGCCATTAAGCACTATGCTATACTGACTCCTAGAGAGCAAGATAAAACATTGACATAAAAAGCAACCAAAATAGAACAGGAAATTAAAGACTGAAAGAGAAAAAAATTACTTAAATGCTAGAGTGATTATAGCACAGAAAATTCTATAGCTGGGACACATGCCGATGATCAGTTAGCGGGGCAGATCTCAGTATAGAAATAATTCATGGTCTTGATGCAGAGGCCATTCCAGCTACAAAAAAAAAGCAACACACAGAATTTGAGTGACTCCTCAACCTCACTGTATGGCCATAAGTTCAAGTTTATTACAGGAAAAGCTGCATTGAGCAGGTCCTGATTATGTAAAACAGGGACATATATATAAGGACAACAAGGGTAGGTGAGATACATAACAGGATAATTACAAAATATTACAGGTGATGCAAATACAGAACGGTTGCATGACAGCAATAAAAAACAAAATAAAGTATGCACAGAAAAACAGGGAAGTCGTATAATCATGCATTACAGTGATAAAGTGCATGGTAAGGCATTGACTAAATACAGAGTGGAACAGACAAATACAGTGTAAACATTTCAGAGGGGTGGCTACTAGAATCCATTTGTATAGCATACTGGAATAGGGTTGAAGGGGTGGCTGATTTAGAGGGGAGAGAGAGTGTATAGGATGGGTAGGGCATCAGGATAAGCCAGAAGGAGGGAGAACAAAAGGGGGCACATGCATACTAGGGAGTCATGGGAGGAAAGGTGAAAATGGTAGAAAAGAGAAAAGTACATGAGTGTCTGGGGTGAGGTAGGAGTGGAGTGCAATTGCATTTGTTACAAGAATAAGGGTTCAGGGGTCGAGTAGGAGGGAAGGACAATAGACAACAGGAAAGGGATATGGAATGTGGGATGGGGAGGGCAGGTGGGAGAGAGGAAGGGGAGGTAGAGGTACCAGGGAATTGAGAAGTGGAAAGAGAGAGGTAAGGGGGTAGAGAGGGAGTGCCAGGTGAGGAGTGGAGATACGGAAGTGGTGACAGAGGGAACTAAGCCCTCTGACAATTACATACTAACAAAGTGTTTTTTAGCCAGAGTTTTGAAGAAGTTAACTGAGACAAGGCTAGTGAGCTTGAAAATCACCTGCATGCTATTCCATGCCACAGGGAGGGCATAGGAAATAGCACTCTTGCCAAGGGAAGTGCGAGTCCTAGGTAT
The DNA here is from genome assembly GCA_016271365.2 of Neoceratodus forsteri. Lineage (NCBI taxonomy): Eukaryota > Metazoa > Chordata > Ceratodontiformes > Ceratodontidae > Neoceratodus > Neoceratodus forsteri. The sequence continues at coordinate 787,847,556 of CM028133.1, forward strand.
GTCCAGAAGGATGAAAGCTGTCTTCCTTAGGGAGTAGGTGCCATGAGAAATGTGAATGAGTGAGGAGATATAGCCTGGAAGTTTATTTAATAGTAATTTGAGCATCCACGTGCCGAGATGAGTCAGACGCCTGGTGAAGAGGGATGTCCAGCCAACTTCTTTAAACAGGTCGCAGTGGTGCATCCTAAAAGGTACCTTGGTGATAAAATGCAGGGCATGGTAGAACAAGACATCTAGTTTGTGTAAGTCGGTTGCCGAGGTGCAATTATAAATGATGTCGCCATAATCTAGAAGTGGGAGAAACATGGCCTGAACTAGTCTGAGTCTGACCTTGGGTGGAAAGAGTGATCTATTTCTAAAGAAAAATCCTAGTCTACCTTTGAGCTTGCTGGCAATGCTATCAATATGGGTGTTGAAAGGCAGTTTGTTATTTAGCCATACGCTTAGGTATTTACATTTATTAACAAGTTCTAGTGTTTTATTTAGGGTTGTCACAATAGATGCATTTGTAGCCTTAGTGTGGCTGGAGGGTGAGTTGCTGTTATGAGTGATGAACATTACCTTTGTTTTTTTTTTTGTGTTTAATAAAAGTTTGGAGTTTATGAGGTTACATTCTAGCTGCAAGAAATCAAATTGAAGTTCATCGCAGACTTCAGCCAAGGTTGGTTTGCATGTGTAAAGTACAGTATCATTCGCGAAAAATTGCAGCTTTGACTTAACGATGTTGGAGTCCAAGGTGTTTATATAGATAAAAATAATAGAGGGCCTAGTATGGACCCTTGTGGCACACCTCTTGTGATGGAGAGGGAGTCTGATAGACGGCCATCAGCTTTAATTTGCTGGAGTCTACCTGAGAGGTAACTGGAGAACCACTGAACTGTGGTAGTAGAAGCACCTAGATTTGTGAGGCCAAGAAGAGTGAGGTTGTGGTCGACAGTATCGAGTGCCTTACTCAGGTCTTAGAAGACGGTGCCTGTTACTTGTTTTGAATCATGAGTGGTGAACCAGTCATTGTAACTTTACTAGAGCAGAGATGGTTCTATGGTTTTGCCTAAAACCAGACTGGGCTGGGTTGAGTAGAGAGTATTTTTCAAGGTGATCTTTTAGCTGCAAGTAGATTAGTTTTTTGAGGATTTTGGATAGTGCTAGAAGGATGGAGATGGGTCTGTAACTGTTCAGATTGCAGGGGTCACCGTATTGGAAGAGGGGCAGAATATGAGCAGATTTCCCACAGGAAGGAACTGTGGTGGTAGAAATGAACAGGTTGAAAATGTGAAGGATGTGTGCGGAAAGACAGTAACAGCCTAATCTGAGGAAAAAAGGTTCAATCCCATCTGCTGCACCATCCTTTTTGATATCTAATTTGCTAAGATGGTTTTCCACTTCCTTGCAAGATATGGTGCGAAGCTGGAGGAGGTTCAGGGGCAAGGATACAGGATGTGTGTTAGTGTCCGGGGGAGGGCAGGACAACCACATGCCAGCCCGGCGGTTGTGAAATGGGAGTTTAGTTTTTCTAAGATAAGGCTACGGTCTTTGATTTTGACTGCACTGGCACATATTTTGTTTGGGACAGAAGGGGCAGTTTTACGTCCTTTGGCTAATTTTAAAGTGTTCCAACTCTTGGCTGAGTTCCCATTGGCTTGTTCAAGGGTTTCAATTAGAGATGTGCGAAGTCTATGAAATTTCTCTCCATGAAGTAATTGGCAGATTTTGTGGAGCAATTTCACATGATTCGTGGCTGTAAATTTCAAGGATTACGCCATTAAACACAACATTTTCACCAGTGAATTTCACACTTCACCTATGAAATTCAAGCTTCACTATAAAAAAAACTTTAAATTTCAGTGAAAACTTTGTGCAAATTGAAGTTCTGAAGTTTTTCCAAAACTCTGCGAATTCTGTGAAGCATGAATATATCATGCGAAATTCACAGGCAAAGTTTAACTTCACAACATCTCTAGTTTCAATATAACAGATAGATTTGGCAGAGCATATTAAGTTGACACATGAGTTCCTGGCAATTCTAAAAGCCTGCTAATCAGTCTGGCACTTAATATGTCTTGCACGATCTCAGAGTTTATTCCAGTTGGTTAGAGCAGCTTTGAAGCCTGACATGAACCGTGGATGGGAAAACTTGTGGACTCTGGTTCTGATGAAAGGGGCGTGCTTATTTGCTAACAGTGCTAAGTTCTTGTTGAGTGTGGTGATGGTCTCATCCACTGTTTTGGCTAAATAGAGGCTTTTCCAATTGATTTGGCAGTGGTCGGAGAAATAATTATCGGCATTGAATTTCCAGAAACTATGCTTAGTAATAAATTTGGACAAGGAGGGACATTTTTTATGGGATCTGGTACATGCTACAATGCTGTGGTAACTCAAATCATTATGGAATATGGCAGTGTGCAGGATTTTGTGAGGACAGTTTGAAATGATGACATCCAAGATGGAGCTGTTTGCGCAGTTTTGGGGATTTTTCCTAGTTGGCTTTGTGATGAGTTGGGATAGGCCAAGCTCATCAAAGAGTCCTTTTAGCCTGCTTGCTTTGGGTGACAGACAATCAAGGTTTAGCTCACCTAGAATGATGATTTCTTTGTTGTTGGGGGCTATGATGGATTTGAGGGTTGTGATTATTTCATTCCCCTTTGTGGGGGGCCTGTAACAACCTATGATGTTCAGGGCTTCTGAAGAGGGCAGGTGGATTTTTAGGGACACGTATTTGAATTCTTTGGGTTTTGACACGGTGCAGTTATCAGTGATGTTAAATTTGTCTTTTGAATAAATGTCAACCCCTTCCCCTCTTGTGGACCTGTCTGTTCTATACAGCTTGTAGGCAGGAAGAGAAATCTGCTGGTCTGAAATTGTGCTCATCAGCCCAGATTTGGTGATAATAATAAGGTCTAGCTTGGTATGTGCAGCCCAAATTTGGAGCTCGTCTAGTTTATCCAGCAAACTCTGCACATTAATCAACATCATCTTTAGGCCTGGTACAGCTGTGAAGTCTGAGGGGAAGGGCCAGGGGCAAGGGGGACTGGAGTTAACCTCCACATTACCAGAGCAGATAAGAAGCAGGATAAGCTTTCTCCAGTTACATCTAGCTATAGCAAGTGCTTTCTTATTTTGGGATTGTCCAAAACATGGTAATGAAGGTAATGGCTTTGAAGGAGGGGTAGTGAGTCAAAGGGGACAGGTCATAGCTAAAAGAGAAAGTGCTCTAGTGGACATGGGAGCAGGCAGAGTGCATGGGAGCACTAGTGAGAAGCAGGTGGAGTACCTTGGTGTCAGGAAGCATGCAGGGAACTTTGTAACTCCCCACAATAAGGGGAGTGGTTGGTAGGGGATGTATGCCATAGTTGGAGTGTGCCACAGGGAGATTATGGAAGCAGAATCCCTAAGTGAGCATGGGAGCAATGCCAAGGCAAATAATAACTGGAGGAGCATGGCTGGTGAAGAATGAGGAATGGGGGAATGAGGGGTTGGCATAGCCTAGGGTATATAATCAGTAGAAGTTAAGACTGAATTGGGATAGGTAAGCACCAGCAAGATTGGGTGGCCTTAGTGCCAGCTTGCAGTGCCATTGGAGTAGGGTCCAAATCCCAAATCCTACTATAGGCAGGACAAAGCCAAGAGAAGCAAGCGGGGAGTGCTGAAAGGGAAATGGAGGGGCCTGGGGTGTAGAAAGGGAGTCAGGCCTGGGAGTAGAAAGGGAGTCAGTCAAAAAGCTGAGGCCACTGGGGGAACAGACAGAGTTGATAAATTAGGTTTTTAGTGGAGTTATAGAGGAGAATGAAGATAAGGTTAACGTAGAGAAAGGTGAAGCAGATGACAGGTAGATGGTCTAGTGGTACATCACAGACTGTGGACCTGGAGGTTAAGGGTTCTAAGGTCAAAAACATCCAATTTAATTAACAGTGATATAAAGGAGAAGGGGGATGAGAGAAGCTTAAGGATAGCATCGAAAAAGGTATGATTTAGAGGGGAGGAGGTTAACTCTAACTGCAGGGGTGGGCTAAAACAAGTAGAGTTGGTTTCAGGGGTGCAACAGTAGGAATGCTTGGCTGTGAAATTCCTAAGGTACCGACAATAAAGGTAGTACAACCTGATGCCCTCTAGTGGTGCTTTAGTATAACCTGCAAATGGCAAAATTGACACTCGCCACATGATCATCCTTACCTATATATTGCTGGCTAGCCAAAGGTGGGAAGCCACCACACAGCGGTGGTGGGAAACAGCAACAGAGACCATGCTGTGGAAATTCAACAGGCAGGCTCCTTGAGAGGATGCTTTTTACAGGGACTTATAAATTAACTTTGTGTGGATCCCTCTAAGTTAAAAAAACCAAAGCCTAGTGCAAAAAATGCAAAACTTGTGAGGAACATTATGTGGCGCTTTCTTCTTGCTTGCTGAGAAATTCAGAGGGAAGTCCCAGTTACAAAAGCAGCTTCAGTTGGTTCAGGAAGAAGCTCCAATGCAGGAATAAAAGCAGCTCCGGTCGAGGAAGTTGCACTGAATTCAGGCAGCTGCAACTAAGTCTGAAGGAGACCCTTTTATAGGGTGAGAATGCATGGAAAAAGGCTCCAGTGCACTTTCAGGCTCTGTGGAAAACTTAGCTGATAGGCTCTGATTAAATGATTTACTTAACTATAGAAAGCCAATATACTGCCTCACTGGCGATCATTTTAGATCTGAACAAGGAAACTGCTGCGAGTACAGAACAAGCATGGTTCAATATGAGGAGCTCCGAGTGCAGCTCTCTGAGATAAGCTCTTGCACTGCCCTCTAATGAAATTAATTGGGCTCAATATAAAAATATGAGCAAGGAATAAGGATTAAAATTTAAATTAATAGATTTTAGAATGGCAGCTCACTAGGAGTGACTTTCTTAACTTAATAATAATAAGAATCAGCATTTATATAGCACTTTTCATACACAGTGTATCCCAAAGCACTTTACAAGCAACATAGACTGGTAGTGAAGTGACTGAATGTGTGGTGGTGGCCATATCATACATCATCACCCACACACAGCCTGGATAATTGCATGAACCGGTTTATGGGAAGGGAAATGTTGGCCAGGACACCAGGAATGTTTCCTACTCTTTGAGAAGAGTGCCCTGGGTTCTTTTACTTCCACCTGGACACCCACCAGGACAACACCAGGATGGGCAGAAGGGATCTTGGTTTAATGTCTCATCCGAAGGATGGCACACCCCAGCAGTACATCACCCCCCCAAATACTGCACTCAGATGTCAGCGATTTTTAGGTGCAAGTCCAATCCCGATGTGAGACAAGAACCCATGACCTTCTGGTCCAGAGGCAGATGTGCTACCAACTGAGCCATGCTGACCAGCTCCAGCACTACCCTATATGCTTTACTATAAAGCTGTAAACTTTTCTGAGCAGGGTCCTCAAACAATCCAGATGGAACAAATACAACAGCAACAATTAGCTCTAAGTAAAAATAAAAATAAAAAAAAGATGCAACTTTACAAAAAGAAAATGAAGAGTGGCCACAAGAGTTGGGGAAAGCAAAGCAGAACAACATCCAATAATATGCAATTAAGCAATCTGGAAGTCACAAAAATAACTCTACCCAAAAGAACTCCAGCATCAGTACAACTGAAAGTATTGACTTATGGTTTGTCATTCATCCCAACCCTATAGAGAACACATTCGAAATACATTGTGGTTTTTTCCAGTTATTCAGGAAAATCAACTTACATAAATATGTCAGTAATACTGAAAACACGGAAAAGGAAATCGAGCAAACACCCAATGGACATGCACAGCAGTACTTGTTTGATAAGACAGCATTGGTAGCAAATTCAATCAGGACAGCTGGATGACATGGCAAACACTTAAAATTTGATAGATAAAATATCTGATGATGATCTAAATATGATTTTGGAAATGGCAGAAAAGACATCTAGATGTTATAAAAGCAGGCACTGCAAGAAATAAAACAAATGACAGACATCATAATCAGGCCCTTGGACAAAGGGAGCAACATGATAATTTGGACCAAGAGTACTACAAGGCTAAAGTGGAACTGCATACTACTACAAATTACAGGAAACGGGCAACTGCACTAGAAAGCACTCCAGACCGAACAGCTTGTTTTATGAGGCAATTGCAGTTTTAAAAACACTTTTGCATCATCATAAAGTGGGAAGAAAGCACCAGAGTAGCAAATTCTACTTTTAGAAAATTGCCAGATCAGAAGTTGTGCAATTGCCACTTCCAGTTCGATGCACATTTAAACCACAGCCTCAAAGAGGAAGCACAGCTAGCAAGGGTACCTAACACTACAGCTCTGCTTGGTGGTGCTTTCAAGCTATTTTGCTGCATTTTGATTAATTGCTCACTGTACCATGTCAGTCTCTGTGAAAAACAGAATAGAAAAACTACAAAAAAGGGCGACATTTGTGTATTGTGTAACTTCTGTCTATCCTACCAGCTCAACTAGGTCCTGCAAGGGACTGTGGGATATAAGAGGACCAACAAAGTAGGTGTCTATATCAAGTACTCCAGCATGAATAGATTGTTCAAAAGGACAACTGCTGTTCAAAAAACACTTTCACATCACCTCAAAGAGGGGAGAAAGCACCAGAGTAGCAAATTCTGCTACTTGTAGAAAACTGCCATACCAGAAGTTGCGCAACAGTCACTTCCAGTCCAGTGCACATTTAAACCAGAGCCTCATGAGCAGAGGCAAGCATGTGGTGGAGGCAATGCTAGCAGAGGCAAGCGTGTCTGCCAGTGCCAGCCAGGCTAGGCGGGGGCCAGGTCCTTTACACATCACAGCATAGAGTCTCTTGAACAAAAAATACAAAGTGAGCACTTAAACAAAATCACAGTAGACAGTGAGGGATTTATCACAAAAAAATAGTTTTATAGCATTGCAGTGTATCTCAGTGGGCAGTTCAGTACTGAGTAAATGACTGACTTCATCAATTATATGTGTAAGGACTGCAGCCTAATTAACAAGTTCAATTACAAAATACAACAGTTGGAATAAATCAATGAAACGCTAAACAAATCAAAAGCCAATAGCAATAACCCATGCTATGAGGCAGGTAAATCAATGGAGGAATATGGTATCAGCAGTAACAGAGAAAGGAACTAAATGAAAAGGCAAAGAGAGGAAGGCAAGGGTGCTAAAACAGAATGGTATATGGTGGTGGGAGGAGGACAGCATAAAAAAAGGAAGAAGGGCAATGGGTAATGAAATCAATCTCTTGAATAAATTCATGCCACTGATATACTTATCCAATGAAATTACCACACCACCAGAAGTGATTTGCAATACAGACACAACATCCAGCACAAATCTAACAAAAACAAATCATAGTTCTAGGAGGTTCAATAATTAAATACATGGACAGGATAATCTGCAGTTCAGACAATGTCAACAGAATGGTTAGTAATTTTGGAGGGGCAAGAACAGAAGTTGTGACAAAAATGGTTGAAAACATACTATCCTATGCAGGGGAGCACCCCCCCCCCCACACACACACACACGCATGCAATTATACACACTGGAACAATCTAGGGGAAAAAAACAAACACTGGAATCCAAAGAAATTTTCAAAATGTAGGAGCTAAACCAGAAACAAGAGAACATAAAATAGTATTTTCAGTAATATTGCTGGAGCTAAGAGCATACTACCAAAAACATAATAGAGTTAAGGCTATTAACCAATGGGTGACAAAGTGGACAAATGAAAGAGGCTATCAGCACATCAGAAATGTCAAAACTGTTTAAGGGAAACATAACCTGTATGGAAATGATGGGCTGTACTTAAGCAGACAAGGTACTGGAACCTTCAGGTACAAAATAGAAAACGTTATCAAGAATAATTTAAACTGATTACCCCATGGGCAACGGACATGGGGAGAATTTCAACCACAGAAAAGGTACCAGTAAAAGTAAAAACCAAAAAAATTAAACAAAGAAATCAAGGTGGTCATACTAAATGCTAGAAGTCTGAACATTATAAGAAAAAAAACTAAAATTAGAACAACTAGTACTATACAGGGATAAAACAGAAATAGCTGGGATTACAGAAACATGGTGGGATATGGAAGCACACCGGAATAACAATATTAATAGGTACGAAGTATATAGTAAAGAAACAATAAACAAGAAAGGAGGTGGAGTAGCAGGGTATATGACAGACAATATCAGTTGCACCCAAAACAGTCATGGCAAAGGAAGACAATAATGTAGAACAAACATGGATTAAGATTAATGATATGCTAGGTAAACCTTTTCACATGGGACTTTGCTACAAGCCACCAAAAGCATCAGAAACTGTCACAAAGACACTTACTGACCAGAAGAAAAATGTAACACTATCTTGTGATGTCATAGTGATGGGTAATTTTAACTAGATGGTAGTGCTATGAGGAATGCAGAATTCCGCTGGTGAACTTAGCACAGAATGACCATTCTGCCAGTAGAATTTCTATGGAAATCTCACTGGTTCTTCTAGGGAATTCCCCCTGCTGTGATCTGTGGAATAATATTCTGCAGAACAGCATTTTTTCTACAGAAAATCATTATGTAGCCATTTCTATGGAAAAAAAATAAGATCCATGGAATGACATTCTGTGGAACTGCATTTTTTCCTATGGAAAATCATTATGCAACCATTTCTACAGAAAATATTAAAATCCACTGAATAATTTTCCATGGAAATGTTGCAGAAAAACCCATTCTGCATTTTTCTGCTGCAGAATTCTGCCATTCCATTTCCAGCAAAAGTTGGCAGAATTCTGGCAGAATTTCAAAAATTCTGCAAAATTTCATTCCACTGGAATTTGAAAATTCTGCACAGCACTACTACCCAAGCATAGAGTGGGCAATGGGAACAGCAACTAATGGGACTGAGAAAGAATTTTCTCAACATGAGACATACATCTAACATGGAACAAGTAAGCAAAGGAGGAATTACAGAGAACACTCTTGACATAATTATCACTAATATGCAAACTAATATTAATATTAAGATTACTGAACCCTTAGGAGGCAGTGACCACAGCATGATCACATTCACAATCAATCATAAAACATGTTATATAAGTGGAACAACAGAAAAACCCAGTCATGGCAAGGTGGATTTTAACCCATTAACTGGAAATTACCCACAATAGACTGGGGACTGGAATGTAAAAACAAAAGTATTAATGATTACTAGGAGACCCTCAAGAACACCATTCTGGACTTACAGGAACAGTATATATCAAAAATAATTGTATACAATAACAGAGGGGAAACACATACTGGCTAAATAAGAAAGTGGAAAAACTAATAAGAACAGAAGAAGGTTATTCACAAGATACAAAACCAATCCTAATGCAAGGAATTGGTAAATTTACAAGGAAGCAGTTAATTTATCAAAAAAGGAACTAATGAGGCCAAAAGAAATATAGAGTTTAAATTAGCAGTGACAAAGGGGGATACAAACACCTTTTAGGCTTATGTGAACTCTTACAAGGGCAATAATAGATCAATATGAACACTGTAAACCAAATCAGGGCATACAAAATACCAAAAAGAAATGGTCAATGATGTGAACTGTTATTTTGCATCAGTATTTGATATTGAAGGGAAATGTATTGCACACCCCAGGAACAATGACAAAAGCATAGGTCAGGAAAAGTGAATGTAATTAGCAGAGAAATAATTGAACAAAAAAAATCAACAAACTAGATGTGTGTAAATCAGCAAGTCCAGATAGGGTACAACTAATGACATTCAAAGAAGTTATTGAAAACGTACCATATACTATATCATTTATAATAAATAAATCTATAGAAGAAAGGGTAGTACCACTGGATTGGAAAACATCAATAGTGGTCCCTATGTTTATAAAGGGAGACAAGAGCACTGTAGCACCAAAACCTATAGACCAATTAGTCCAACGTCTACAATACACAAATTAGTTGAATGTATAATCTTTAACAATATCATGGATTGATTAAAAATAAGTGGACAATTAGATCCTAGTCAACATGGATTCATGAGAAAAAGATCCTGTGGAACAAACCTTCTGAGATTTTATGAAGTAATCAGCTATGCATTAGATTACAACGCACCAATGGATGTAATCTGTCTGGATTTCGAAAAGGCATTTGGCAAGTTATCATACCAAAGGCTTATATAGAAACTAAGGGATTATACAATCAACCCACAATATATTGATCAGATTGCATCCTGGTTGACAGAAAGAATGCAAAGAGTAATAATTAATGGAGAAATATAAAATTAATTCCCTGTTACAAGTGGAGTAACCAAGGGATCCATACTGGGCCCTCTGCTTTTCAGTATATAAATCAGTGGTTTAGGGAAGGAATGCCAGAACACCAACAACGTTGCAGATAACACCAAAATAGGAGGCCCTGTTAAAAGTAACAAAGATAGACATAATATGCAGGGTGACTTATATAAACTAGAAACATGGACCAATGGCAATACAGTAGGGTGGAATTCAATTTATTTGTTTAAAAGTTTTACCAGGAAAGCATACTGAGCAGACAACAGCTTGTTTCAGATGCATCCTGGGGAATAGGAGAAGGTACATTTGTATACAAAACAGTTGAACAAGTAGAACATGAATATCAATGTAATATCATACAATAATAGCCTAATACAGCAATTTAATAGAGCACAGAATTCACACATTTAGCTGCTGAGGTGTCAACAGAGCCAGGCAGCCCAGCCTAATGCGAGTGCTAGAACATAATACAGTAGCATGTTGGTTAGAAGCAGGAGCAGGAGCAGGAGGTGAGGAAGTGGTCTCTGAAGAGATTGGTAAAATAGTGGGGGGAAGTGGTGTGGTGAATGGTAGACGGGAGAGAATTCCACAATTTAGGTAACCGATAAGAGAAGGCAGCCTGGCCTGCCGAGGTGGACATGCATAGACCGACAAAGACTGGGAGTCGTAGTGTCTGAGGGAGTGGGATGGGGGGGGAGAGAGCGTAAGAGAGATAGGAGGGCAGGGACTGTGACCAGTATTTATTTATTTATTTATTTTTTGTTGACCAGGTAAGTGCACTAGACAAATCCTGCCTATTTTCAGGCATGACCCGAAGGTGGGAGGATACAGATGAATGCCAACTGACCTTGAACCAGATTAAACTGTTGGTAGTATTTTTAATGAATGAGGGAAATTTGGCCAGGACACTGGGGAAATTCCCCTACTCTTTTCGATAAGTGCCATGGGATCTTTAACATCCACCTGAACTACCACCACTCCAGGCAGATGGGACCTCGGTTTAACGTCTCATCCGAAAGACAGCACCTCAGAAGTGCAGCACCCCTCTCATGCTGCACTACAGTGTCAGTACTAGGATAGTAACCCAAGTGCCAGATGTGGGAATTTAGCCATGAGACTAGTGCAGTGGGCCTGTCTTCAGTCCTTTAGGGCTGGGAGGGACAGGGTTTGGTTGAGGGCACAATGGTGAGTACTGGGTGGACAGTCAAGAGTGAAATGGCAGAAGGAGTGGAAGAGGGTATCCAGTCTGGTTAGGGAAGTTTTGGGAGAGGCACTGTAGACTACATCTCCGTAGTTGAAAATAGGGGGAATCATTTTCTGTACTATTGCACAGCGGGCTGGCAGCGGGATGCATCCACGGTTGTGATACAGGGCACCCAGTTTGGGGTGCAGTTTCTTGTGGTTGGCCTCAATAAGTTCAGAAAAATTGAGCTGCTGGTCAAGCCAAACCCTGAGGTATCTAAAGGAGGAGCAGCCCTCCAGTTTTTTCACATCCAGGGTGTGAAAAGTGGGAAGGGAGCCGAGAGAGTCTCTGCCATGTACCAAAGTTCATGGAGACTGTTTTCTTGGCATTCAGGAAGAGCTAATTTGTACAAAACCAGAGCTGGACTTCCTTGAAATCATGCTGTAGTCTGGTTGCCACATCAGCTGTAGTATCAATGTTAATAAATTTGTGGTTGTTCACTTCATGAATAATAATCCACAATAAAAACACTTCATTAATGAGAAACAGCTGGAAGTAGTCAGCAAAGAAAGAGAATTGAATACTTACAGATAACAAAGATAAATTCAGTGAACACTGTAGAACAATAGCTAGTAAGGCAAACAGGGTATTGAGATGCATCAGAAAAACATTCACAAACAAAAACATGGCTGTAATGTGCCCACTCTGTAGAACATATGCATGCCCACATTTTGACTACTGTTCTCAAGTCTGGAGTCTGCACTTGGGAGGGGATATAGACATGTTAGAAAGAATACAGCAATGGGCCACAAAATTAATCTTTAATATAGCCAACAAAACCTATGAGGAAAGGTCAGAATATACAGGTCTACAACCTTTGAGTTAAGAAGAACATGTAGCGATCTACTATTAATGTGTAAAATAGTAAGAGATGAGAACCTGATTACACAAATGGATTAACAGATATCAGTTAGAAACATAGAAACATAGACTTTGATGGCAGATAAGGACCACTTGGCCCACCTAGTCTGCCAATTTCCCCTACCTACAGGATAAGCTGCAGATCCTAGTTAACCAAGAGCCTATTTCTTCCTACCTCCCACAAGAATTGCCTTATGTCTGTCCCATGCATTCATGAATTATTCCACAGTTTTAGACCCCACAACCTCTTCTGGGAGGCTGTTCCATGTGTTCACCACCCTCTCTGTGAAAAAATACTTCCTCACATTGCCCCTGAGCCATCCCCCCTCTATCTTCAAATTGTGTCTCCTTGTTCTTCCACATCTCTTTTTCTGAAAGATGCTACCCTCTTGGACTTTGTTGACTCCACTGAGGTACTTAAAAGTTTCTATCATGTCCCCCCTCTCCCTCCTTTCCTCAAGGGTATACATATTAAGCTCTTTTAGTCTCTACTTGTATGGTTTCTCTTGCAGACCCTACACCATTTTAGTTGCCCTCCTCTGAACTGCCTCCATCCTGTCTATGCCCTTGCAGAGATGGGGTCTCCAGAACTGGATGCAGTACTCCAGATGGGGTCTCATCAACTGTCTGTACAGAGGGATAACAACTTCCTGTTTTCTGCTGGTGATGCCTCTCTCTGTACATCTCAGAATACTCCCAGCCCTCCCTACTGCCTTCTCACATTGCTTGCTAACCTTAAGGTCATCTGATATGATTACCCCCAGGTCCCTTTCCATTTGTGTTGTTGTTACTACCCCCCATTGTGTAATTGTTCCCTGGGTTTTTGTTTCCCAGGTGCATTACTTTGCACTTCTTTACATTGAATCCAAGCTGCCATGCTTCTGACCATTTCTCCGCCCTTGCCAAGTCCCTTCTCATTATTCCCATGCCTCCTTGTGTATCAACCCTTTGCAGATCTTTGTGTCATCTGCAAAGAGGCATACTTTTCCTTCCAGTCCCTCTGCAATGTCACTTATAAAGACATTAAAAAGGACTGGACCTAGTACTGAACACTGCGGTACCCCACTAGTAACCCCTCTTTCTTCAGAGTGGACTCCATTTACAATTACCTTCTGTGTCCTGTTGTCCAGCCAATGTTTTACCCAGGCTACCACCCTGGGACCCACTCTCAGGCTGGTTAATTTGACTACTAATCTTTTGTGTGGGACTGTGTCAAATGCCTTGATAAAGTCTAGGTAAGCCATGTCCATAGCCCCTTCCTGGTCTACTACTTTGGTCATCCAGTCAAAGAAATCAATTAGATTTGTCTGAAATGACCTTCCCACTGTGAACCCTGCCTTGGGTCCTGTGCCCCACTGGCCTCTAGGTACTCAACAATTCTTTCCTTCAGAAGTGATTCCATCACTTTTCCTATGACAGAGGTCAATATGACAGGCCTGTAGTTTCCTGCCTCTGTCTTGCTCCCACTTTTTTGAAGGAAAATCACAACCACCTTCCTCCAGCCCTCAGGTATCACACCATCCCCCCCATGATTTGTTAAAAAGGGTAGTCAGTGGTGTCACTAGTTCTCCCCCCTATTTCTTTTAGAATTCTGGGGTGAATTCCATCAGGCCCCTTTGCTTTGTCCACCTTCAGTTTTAGGAGTTCTTTAGAACCCTTCTTTCTGTGAAAGGACTGGGATTGACCCCTCTATCCAGAGTGCTTCTGTTAATTGGATTAGGCACCCCCCCTTTTGTGAATACTGAGCAGAAGTATTCATTCAGTATCCCCACTTTTTCACTGTCCCTCTCTGTCCACCCACCGTCCATTCTATTCAGCCTCTCTATCCCTCCCTTTGTCTTTCTATGCTCCCTGATGTACCTATGAAAGGTTTTATCCCCCTTCTTAACCGAGTTGGCTATCTTTTCCTCAGTTTGAGCCTTTGCTATTCTGACTTCCCTTCCTGCTTCCTTCCACCTGAACTGGTACAGTTCTCTGTCCTGCTCCTTCTGTGGTTCTTTATACTTCCTAAATGCTATCTTTTTCTCCCTAACCTTCCCCGCCACCTCTTTTGAGAACCATAATGGATTTTTCTTTGGTTTTGATTTGTTTATTTGCTTCATACAAAGGCTTGTTGCCTCTGTGATGGCAGTTTTGATGTTTCCCCATTGTTGCTCCACCCCTCCTTCTAGCTTGTTTGCTAGTGCTTTTCTAAGGCACTCTCCCATCTTGCCAAAGTCAGCCCTCTAGAAGCCTAGTACCCTCACTTTTGTATGGCTTGACTCTGTAGCAGAGATTATCATGAACCACACTGTTTGGTGGTCACTTGTTCCCAGATGGCTACCCACTTCTAGATCTGAGTTCCTCTCACTAGTCCCCATTTGAGAGTATGAGGTCTAAGATTGCTTCCTCATGAGTGGGTTCCAAAACTAGTTGTCTGAGGCATGCCACCTATAGGGCATTGAGCATGGCCCTGCTCTTGGATGTGGCTGCAGCAAAGGCGCTCCAGTTAATATCTGGCATATTCAGGTCCCCCATCAACAGTATCTCCTCTTTCTCTGCCATCTTAAGGATGCCTTCTATCATATTTTTGTCCATTCCCTTCCCTTGACATGGGGGTCTGTATACAACCCCTGTGTGGATTGTGGTGCCATTTCCGTCTCTAACGTGATCCACAGGTAGAAGTTAGAACAGCAAGGAAGTAGACCAGAAATAATTTCTTCATGATTAGGACTATAAGGAAGTGGTATGCCCTACTGGATGAAATAGTTGAAGCACCTACTGAAGCATCTTTCAAAAGACTATTTTAGGCAAGTCATTACAGGAAAGGAATTAAATGGATATAACCACTGGCGGACAGTCCAGATGGACCTAGTCCTTAACTGTCCTGTTTTTCTTGTATTGTTTCCAGTATTGAAAGAAAATCCAATGCACATCTTTAAGAAGCAACTTAATACATTTCTGGAGGAGCCATAAGAAAAGGGATGGATATCAGAAAATGAAATATTGGCCCTGACGTGTGATAATCCTGTCACCCCAGTGTTCTACCATGTACCAAAAATTCATAAAGATTAACAGTGTCCACCAGGTAGGCCATAGCGTCCAGTAATGGATCATTAATGGAAAAACTTTTTCGGATTTATTTACTTTTTAGCAGCAAGTTGTAACACAACTTCCCTCATTTTTAAGAGACACAACCTCAGTGTTACAGTGTGTGGAGGCTCTGAAATGGAAGCAGATATATATTTGGTTGACTGTAGATGTTACAGCATTATAAACTGCAATTAAGCATGAGTAGAATCTCCATGCAATGAAAGTCATGCTCGAACAGTCTAGTTTTGTCTTTCCCACAGAATTCATAGTAACAGCTATTGAAGTAATACTAACCAGTAATTGTTTTCATGTTTGATGGCATTTATTATGTGCAGATAAGGAGGACTGCCATGGGCATGTCATTGTACCAAACCTATGCCAACCTATTTATGAGTTGGTGGGAGGAGTGGGCCATCTACAGCTGCATGGCCAAGCCATTTTATTAAAAGACAGTCCTGTGGGCCCACTTCATTGATGACGTGCAGTGTGCTTGGGTTGGCATGGATAACAAACTCCAAGATATTCTAAAACACATTAATAAAATCATCTAGGATTGAAATTCACTGAAAAATGTGACAATGAAACCATTGTGTTTTTGGATTTGAAACTTCATGGTACTGAATGTGAACTGGTTTTTGACACAGAGCATAGGAAATCTAGAGCAGACAATGCCCCGTTGTGTGCCTGCAGTTAACATCTGTGCCACGTCCTAAACAGCATACCCTACAGACAGCTGGTTAGACTCTGCAGAAACTGCACCAAAAATGAACACTTTGAAAGGGCAGCTGTTGAATTATTGGATAGGTTCAGAGTGAGAGGCTATGAGGAGACTGCATTACAGGAAACATTACAAAAGGTAAAATAGATAGACAGAAGGAACCTTATTTCAGGTAAAACTCATAATACATCAGGAGATGACCAAATTACCTCCATTGATGCCTGTGGTCCAGTGGCCCTGGACATCAGGGAGGTCATACAAGACAATTTGGTTTATGTTGGGACTAGAGCCTGATTCAGAACAAATTGCCACTGTCGGACCCAGAGTAACATTTAGGAAGGCCAAAAGTACAGGTGATTTCATTGTCCACAGTGCCTTCAATGAGAAGTAAAAGGCAAAGCAAAGGTAAAGTTTATTTCTTTTGCGCCCATTCCTGGAGGTTCTAGGTACCTTACATAAAAACATATAAAAAAGTAAAGCATACATAATTACACATTTAAAGCATGATAAACCAATAATAAAGCAGAAACTATCACAGCATGTGTAATAATAAATAAATTTATTTCAGCAATTCTGTAACATACTAGATAGCTAAGTCTGGGAAGGCCAGCAAGAGAAGATGGGACTTAAGGTGGCTCTTAAACACCTCAATTGAAGGGGTCTCCTTGATGACTGGAGGAAGTGAATTTCACAGGATGGAACCAGCGATGCTAATGGCCCTGTCACTGGCAGTTTTAAGTCTCATCCTGGGAATTGCCAAGAGGCCCCTAGAGGAGGAACGGAGTAAGCAGACTGGGGCAGCAGGTGTTAGGAGATCAGACAAATAGCCAGGGCCAAGTCATGTAGGTCCTTAAAGGTGAGTAAATCCAACTTGAAGATAACCCTCCATCTGACTGGCAGCCAGTACAGTTCATGCAGCACTGAAATTACATGGCAGAACCTTGAAAGGCCTGTCAGCAGCCTGGCAGCTACGTTATGCACCAGCTGCAGTTGGTGGAGGATACCTCCAGAGACCATGAAGTAAAGGGTATTACAGTAGTCAAGCCTGGACATTACAAAGACATGGAACAGAGTGGACAGGTCCTCAGGCAGAACTAGGGGTTTGATTCTTTCAATATTCCTCAAGTGGTAAAAACCACTTTGGACAACCAATGACACCTGAGATTCAAATGTCAATCCAGCATCCAGAAAGACGCCAAGATCTCGCACCCTGGAGGAAGTCATCAATGGTATAAGCCCCAGAAAAATACCAGTTGCCCCACCGAAGGCATTCCTATCATGCCTTCAGCCTGGTTTCGCTAACAGAACCTCCATCTTGTCAGGGTTCAGTCACAATCAGCTGGAGGACATCCAGTCTTTGTTCTTGGCCAGGCAGGTGTTTAGCACTTCCACAGCATTGGGTGTTCCAGGGGCAAAGGACAAATACAATTGAGTATCATCTGCATAGCAGTGAAAACCCACATTGTACTTCCTAATTAGCTCACCTAGGGGCAGCATGTGCACTGCAAATTACACTGGCGACAGGATCGATCCCTGAGGTACTCTGCATGACAGAAGCTTCAGGGAGGAGGAGAAAGTCCCCATCATTATCTGTTGCTTCTTGTCAATGAGATAAGACTCAAACCAGCGGATGTCAGTGCCTGCAAACCCTCAGCACTCTGAGGCAATCAAGCAACACAAAGTAGTCAACAGTGTCAAAAGCTGAAGACAGATCAAGGAGAACAGGAACTGACCCATCTCCTCTATCCCTTGCCCTAAGGATGCCATTGTGCACCCTAACTAATACTGTTTCTGTGCTACGTCTAGCTCAGAAACCAGACTGGAATGGCTCATAGATGTCAAAGGTCACAAGGTGCTCCTCAAGATGTAGTGCCACAATCTTCTCAACAACCTTTCACAAAAATGGAAGGTTGGAGATAGGTCGGTAATTCACCAAGATGTCCAGGTCAAGAGATTGTTTCTTCAGAAGAGGCTTCACCAGAGCCTCTTTGAAGGAATCTGGGAAGACCCCCTCTGATAATGAACACTGGACAATCAAGGCGAACACCAGGCCAACAGCATCAACACATCCCATTAAGAAACGTGTCGGCACTGGGTCCAGTTCACAATATGTGTGCTTCAGTTGTTTGTTTTTTTTGAAATTCAGCTTCTTTATTGATATTATGCCTTGGCACAGAATATATGACCAGGACAAATGTACCACACATTAATAACAACCAAAATGGCTGAAAGATGAGATAAGACCGTAATGTCATTGGATCCAGTATAACCCAATAAGATAAATTAAAATTTAAATGCCCTCTCCTGCCCTCCCCACACCATCCCCACCCTCCCTCCCTGGAGTGTGCCTTTTTACTGACAGTAAGACCAATTGATACAAGTGGATAAACAACAATCCAGCAAAGCCAACCATCAAAGGGAAACTGAAACTACTTAAAACAGTCAGAGGCATGTGTTATATAAGTCTACTTCAGAAATAAAGCATACAATTTACCCCCTTTCTGGTTAAAGGAAGCTATACAATTCCGGGACCTTGCTATTAACCTTTCGGTGTTAAAACAAAGCAACATTTCTTTCAACTATTCAGCATACATGATATAGTCAGTTGGTCCATCCAGTGTTTAAGAACCAGTTTTTGACTGCTATAGAAATTAGAGCCATGTGAAATCTACGCTCTCAAATTCTAATATTATAGAACACCCCTAAAATACATATTTCCATGGTAAACAAATCACCCAGTCCCAGGAGGGAATCCAGATTAGTTTGGATTGTATTCCATAAAGGAGCCACCTTATCACAGTGCCAGAAGATGTGTATCAGGTTCCCATCAGCCGCACCACACCATGTGCAATTAGCCAGAGGTAATCTGCCTAATTTGGCCAATTTAACAGGGGCATAATATAGATTATTTAAAATATGATACTGTATGAGTCTATGCCTATCTTGAGTAAGGTATCTATGCATGTCCACCCAAATCTGACTCCAGATCAGGGAGGAGTCTGGCAGAAAGGAGGACCAGATTTTAGAACCTGTAAGGGCATTAGGGTATTTAATATCCAGTAAAAAGGAGTATATCCTGGAGATTCCATGGGGCTTATTTGCACATTCCTGAATCTGCTCTGAAAAAGGCCTAACGTGAGACAGCATAAATGTGGTCCCAAATAGGAAAACCATAAGATGTCTTAGCTGAAATACCTTAAAAATATGTTTCTGAGGAATATTCAGTTTGGCAATTATGCCGGTTGAGGACAGAAGGGAATCCTGAGAGAATAGGTTTTCCACAAGAATATATTGTAACTGAGGAAGCCAGTCCGCTGAAAGCGGAGAACCTCCTATTTTAATATTAGGGTTTAGAATGAGGGGTTGGGCTGTGTCTTTTTTGGGTGAGATGTTAAAGAAATTCCAACACTGGGTCAAAACCTTTATAGCAATCCCCACCATCGAATTTTGTATAGTGGGGTGTAACGCTGAAAAAGCGTAATAAAAGACTCTGGGTGAGTTAAGTTTATGCATGTCCAGAAGCCTCTTCTCCAGCTATAGCCAGATGAGAGAATGTTTAGCAGATGTGGGCTCAAACCATCTCCCCATTTTGGACAGATGACTCGCTCAATAATAAAAAAAAAAGTTGGGGAGGCGAAGTCCACCTCTCTCCTTTGGTAAATTGAGTTTAAGGAAGGCCCATCTAGGGTGTTTACCCTGCCAGATAAATTTAGAAAGAGCAAAGTGGAACTGTTGGAAGTAAGACAAAGGGAGCCAGATATTCAGTAGATTTAAAGGGTAAAAGAGACGGGGTAGAACATTCATTTTTATAATACTAATTCAACCCCATAATGACAAAGGGAGTTTGGCTCATCTTTGGAGATCTTGCTGAATATTCAGCACCAAATCGTCCAGATTGAGCCTCCTGAGAACGTCTAGGTCTCTAGCAAGATGTATGCCTAGATATTTGATTGAGGAGGAGGACCATTTCATACCAAAATGAGAGAAGTTACCTTGGTGCACGAGAACATTTAATGGGAATATGACTGATTTGGATAAGTTTAATTTATAGTTAGTCACTTGTCCGAACTGTTCAATAATTTGTAACTCATGTGTTAATGAGGTTTCTGGATTGGCCAGATGTAAAAGAATATCATCTGCATAGACTGAAAGGGTCAGAGATTGTTGGTATATTAGACATCCAGTGACCTGAGATGAGTTCTTAATACTAATTAGAAGGGGTTTCAGATATAGGTTAAAGAAAAAAGGAGACAGGGGACAACCTTGCCTAGTGCCTGTAAACAGGGGTAATCGAGAAGAAAAAAACCCATTGCAATAAGTTCTAGCCATAGGCGCCTTATATACCGTCCGAATCCATTGACTGTGTGCTTCAGTTCTGAAGCAACCTGAATGACCTCAGCCACCCCCACCAGTTTAAACTCCCCCCAGACAGGTGGAGTGCTTCTACTACATCCAAGACAATCACTACAGGTCATCATATGGCTCACTGATGGGATTCCCTGCCGGATAGAGGACACTCTGTCAGTGAAGAACCGAGTAAGCTCGTCACACCATGTGACAGAAAAAAAGTTGATTCTTCCCTGAAACAATCTCTCTGGACAGGAACTCTGCCTTTGCAGACAGACTGGATCTACAGTCTAAAAAAGTACCGCTGGTTGATTCTTCCCTGAAACAATCTCTCTCTGGACAGGAACTCTGCCTTTTTATGGTTGATTGCCCCCTTGAACTCACCATAGTTGGTACGCAGGGCCAGTTTTTCCTCCTCTAGCCTGGTCCTCCATCAGCAAAGCTCTAATTTCTGACCCCTAATCTTCATCACCTTGAACTCTCCATCAAACCAGAGAGACCTCAAATGAGAAGATTAGGGTTGTACGTGGACCGGTACAAGTGCATCGAGTGCTGCGGACATCACCCTATTGTAAGTGGCAACAGCCTCACTTGTGCCCCTCGCACATGCAGCATGTACACTAGATAGATCAATCACCGCCAGAAAATCCTCTGGGACAATCCCCTCGAAGGGCGGTAGCTGACCTTCTCAACAGGGGAAGGGCTTTCGGGGGAGGCCCAAATGAGAACTTCACCATACAAATGATCAGACCATTCGACCTGATCAATCTTGAGGTTACATACCTCAAGCCCCAGTGAGAATACCAGGTCCAGCATGTGGCCACCGTGGTGGATTATGGAAGTAACTTCTTGTGTCAGGCCCAAAGCGGACATCATCTGGAGGTGGTTGGAACCAAGCCTGGAGGACTCGTTGTCAGCCCAGGTATTGATGTCCCCCAGCACCAAACATCTGGGAAACTCCAACACCTTACCAATGATGAAATCCACCACCTCCTGCAGGAACTCTCCCCCCTCCCCAGGAGGACAGTAAATAAGGAGGATCTTGCAGCCTGCACCCAGACCCCCATGCACTGCCATACATTCTAAGGACCTGGTAGTTCTCACTGGGTGTACGGTGAACATAGAAACATAAAAGTTTATGGCAGAAGGAAACCACTAGGTCCATCTAGTCTGCCCATTTGTTTTAGACCTATTTTGACACTCTAGTTGCCCTTTATAGTTAGGGCTTCCTTGTGTCTATCCCATGCATTCTTGAATCCTGCCACAGTGTTGACCCCCATAACCTCTTGGGGCAGGCTGTCCTAGGTGTCCACCACTCTTTCTGTGAAGAAAAACTTCATGGTGTTGGTAGAGACCCTTCTTCCCTGCAGTCTGAGGTCATGTTCCTGGTCCTGGAGCCCTTCTTAAAGTGAAAATGCTCCTGTGCCTGTACCTTGTTTATGCCTTTTATGTACTTGAATGTTTCAATCATATCCCCCCTTCTCTGCTCCAGGGAGTACATATTCAGTTCCCTAAGTCTGTTCTTGTAGGACATGTACTGCAGACCCTGAATCATTTTTGTTGCCTTTCTCTGTACTGTTTCCACTCAGTTAATGCCCTTCCTGAGGCGAGGCCTCCAGAACTGGACTCTGTATTCCAGGTGAGGCCTGACCAGCGATCTATGCAGTGGTAGTATCACCTCCATCCTCCTGCTGGTGATTCCCCTCCCAGTGCAGCCCAGCATTCTGTTGGCTTTCAATGTTGCCTTCTCACACTGCTTACTAACCTTCATGTCTTTATTTATTTATTTATTGAATTCTCGGATTACAACCTTTGAGCTACAAGCTCATTTACAAAGGTTCCATGTCAGGATGCAGAAAACAGAAAGCAATTAGTTACATAGAGTCACAGGCATATACAGGTGCTAGAAACTAATAACAGTACAGGTCCTAGATCTGGGTAGCAGAGGGGGATAGAGTTTACAGTGGATTGACAAGTTGAACAGCTACTGAGCAGAGCTGGCGTAGAGAAACAGTGAGAGAGGGAGGTGGGTGAGTAGACAAGGATAGGTGGTGAGTAGGAGAGAGTTGGGGTGTGAGGTAGCGGTTCCTCGGGCTCGGGAAACCTTGTCTGATGATGGGTGGGGGAGGGGCAAGACAAGGTAGGGACATAGAGGAGGGGTGAGTCGTCTGAGATTATGATTCCCAGCTCTCATTCCTGGTTTGAAGCCACCAGCCTTTCGCCTCCTAGGTAATACTCCTTTCTTGGATTTTTCTTTCCTTTGTGCCTGACCTTGCACTTTTTGGCATTAAATCTCAGCTGCCACACTCCAGACCATTCTTCTAGTTTCTTGAGGTCAGCTTTCATCTTGCTCACTCCTTCTGAGGTGTCTATCCTGTTACATATATTGGTGTCATCTGTGGGCAGAGACACCTTCCCTTCCAGTCCATCAGTGATGTCTGCTATAAAAACATTGAAAAGCAGAGGCCTCAGCACTGAGTCCTGGGACACCCTGCTGGTCACCCTACCTTCCATTGATTACATTCCATTTACCTGTACCCTCTGGTTCTGCCTTGTAACCAGTTTTATACCAACCAGACTACTTCTGGACCAACCCCTGCGTGGTCAAACTTCTTTACCAGCCTTCTGTGTGGAACTGACTTGAAGGCCTTACTAAAGACTAGGTAGACCACATCTACTGCCCCATAATTATCCACTATTTTTGTAGCGTAGTCGAAAAACTCAAGCAGATTTGTCTGGCATGTCCTACCTGCTGTGAAACCATACTGTTTAGGGTCTTATTGGTCGCTATTTTTGAGGAACGCTGTGATCCTCTGTTTGAGTAGTGTCTCCATTAGTTTCCCTGCTGTAGACACGAGTCTCACCAGTCTATAATTACTAGCCTCTTCGCAACTGCCTGATTTGTGAAGTGGAACCACTATTGCCTTTTTCCAGTCTTCAGGTGCCACTCCATTTTTCAAGGATTTCATGAATAGAAGTGCCAAAGGGGCTGCTAATTCTGCCCACAGTTCCTTAAGAATTCTGGGGTGCATCTTGTCTGGTCCCATGGCTTTGTCTGCTTTTAGTTTATTTAGTGCGTCCCGTACCACAGCTTTTGTAAAGGGACTAGTGTTTACCCCTGGTCCTGGGGTGTTGTGTTTTTTCAGGGTTGGCCGATCCTCTGGGTCCTCTTTGGTAAACACTGAGCAGAAGTTTTTGTTGAGGATTTAGGCTTTCTCTGGGTCATGTTTGGTGCATTTCCCTTCTTCAGCAGCAATCTTTACTATCCCCCCTTTTGCCTTCCTACGTTCCTTAACGTATCTGAAAAATGATTTATCTCCTGTCTTTGCCCCTTCTGCTATTTTTTCCTCTGTCTGTGCTTTTACCTTTCTAATTTGTTTGTTAGACTCTCATTTTTTCCTTGTACGACTCACAGTCTTTTTCAGTTTTGGTGTCCCAGTATATGCTGTACGCCTTCTTATTTTTCTATGACTGTAGTAGCCCAGGTCAGATCTAAAATAGGGGGCCACTCCCCTGCCCCTGCGTTTCACCCTAGGGCAGTGCACTACAGAGTAACTGGGGGGTACGGCTGCCTCCAAAAGTGGTTGGGCATCGTCACCCACCCAGGTCTCCGTGATGCAAGCCAGAACGACTGTAGAAATCAAATCTGCCATAATTTCAGTCTTGTTTCTGATTGATCTGATGTTGCAAAGCACCACCCTAAGGGGACTGGTAGGCACTGCAGCCCCTCTGGCTATATCCTCACTTGGTCTGGTGGAACCCCTGGGGATGGAAACCAGACATGTCTTGCCTCTCTCCAAGTCCTGGAAGGGAAAACTTTTAGGAGACTACAACTCAGCACTTCTCTTACTAGTGTTGAGAAACAGATCACAATGGTCTTCCAGTGATGACTTTTACTCAGGACCACCAGAGTCTAAACTTAGAAAACTCCGCTCTCACCACAGCATTTCAAGGATAGGAAAATTGCACAGTCATGGGGGAATAACGAACGGACAGCCCGGGGGCCAAATCTGAAAGGCTGCTGAGCAGAAGAGGACACTCTGAACAGATCTTTGCACAGCAAGTCAGGTCCTTGGAAGAACAAAACAGTCCCACATCAAAAGGATGAAAAGAAGTTCCAAGAAAGAGGGGAAGAAATACACAGCTTACACCAGTCCAAAGTGGAGCTGGGTCAAAAGGAGGGCTGCTCCTCTCTACATAGAGGGAGCTCCTCTCTGACCCCCTTCCCCACAACTCTGATCTAGAAGCAACTCACACATGGGGCAAAACAGTGGCAGAATAATGGGGTTTTCTCGGGGGGGGATACTAGCTGGCACCCCCTCCAAAACCCTCTGGTTCCTTTCCAAGCAAAAACGGTATTGCTTGAAGACATGCCAAGCAGGATAATGTTTTTGTCAATCCAGCACTCCATGATATCAGATGGGTTACAGTCAGGCAATTTCATCATATGTACCACTAGTTCCATCGTCTATGCCTTGTGGTGCTCCTGTGGTAAAGCCTACATAAGCAGAACAGTAAGAATATTAAAAGAAAGAGTACAGGAAAACTACAGGGCAATAGGTGGAAAACTGCTGGGCCATTCAATAGCTAGTCATATTATTGACAATTATAGTGATGGAAATTTCAAGATTCTCTACATGGGCATAGAAGCCATACTGCTAACCCAAGAAGAGTGAACAGAGTATACAACTTACTGCAGAAAGAATCATGGTGGATATTTATGATGAAAACTTTAAAGCCTAATGGATTTAATGATCAGATGGATTGGGAAGAATTTTTTTAAACACTGGGGGCCCCAAGTACAACTGTCCACTCTCTTCTTGGTCATTTTTTCTATCCACACCTCCCTTACACCTGTCATTCCTCCTTGCTCATCTAGCATTTATTTCTAGCACTATTTTTCTTGTCTACCCCACCATAAATGTAATTCTTCCTCATACTTCTAAATTTATCCCTGCTCGCTCTTTCTACCCCTTTTTACTGTTTTATTATCCCGAGTGTTTTTCTTTTTTCTTATATCCTGTTCCACTTTATCTTTTTCTAAATAGCTTTAGCATTACCAACAAATCTTTTTTATTGGTATCGCACATCTTTAGCAATTTTATGGCTACATTTCTGTTTTCATTTTTCTTCTTTCTGTGTTTCCACAATCTTTCCCTGAGTGTTTTATTATCATACAGCTCCTAAAAAGGGTACATACTAATGGTTTCTTTGTTGTTCTCCCTCCTTTGTTGCAGATCACTTCGTTTTTGCACTGTCAACTGGCCATCCAAGGATTACAAAGGAACAAGATCTCAAAGAATGACAGGGTCTGTGCAGGTGGATGGACTGTGGTGGGAAAGGCGTACACAAGTGGGAGGGTGGTGACTCTTTGGGTGGAAAATATGAACCAGTTTGTGCCACTAGTGAAAACCATTCTGGCTGCTGATGCCAAAGAGAAAGCAGCACTGGAAAGGAGAATGCACCTGAAAAAAAGTGCCCAAAAGGGAGAGGGGCATTGCAGGAGCAAAAGAAATATTTTAGTGTCAGAAGATTTAATCATTAGGGGTACATTGAGGTTGTTACACACTACTGGCTGGGAAGAGAGATTGGTCTGCTGTTGTCCAGGGGTGATAATGAACAAGGTGCTCCCTCACCCAGAGAAGATCATCAAGGTAGGGTAGGGGAAGCCAAATGTGATGACTCACTTAGGTACCAATATCCTGGCAGGTAGCAGTGTAAGATAAGGTCAAGGACAACTTCTGTGAATTAGGCAGGAAGCTGAGAGTAGTTGCAGAGATGGCAACTTTTCCCGAGGTCATATCTGTGCCATGTAAGGTTAAAGACATGCAGGAGAAAATTGGGAAGTTTAACACATGGCTAAAGGGCTGGTGTGGGGAACAGGGATTTTTCTTTTTGGAGGACTATGGATTGTTCTGGGAGGAGTGCTGGTTGTTTACTACAGATGGCCTGCTTCTAAGCAGGGATGGCACCAGTGTGCCAAGGAAGAAGACAGATGTAAGTATTGCTAGGAATTAAGCCAAAGAAGTGGGAGCAGCATTAAAAGGCAGGTCTTTGTGCACATGTATGTATACACACACAAACACATGTGTGCACGTATATACACACACACACACACACACACACACACTGCCCAAAATGACCTGAAAACCATAATTTCAGCCTAAGATAAAAGGGGGAATTCTTGGTACCTTGCCTCAGCACAGAAATGTAGACAAGCTTGGCTACTGTGCCCCATCATGGTGATTCCTCATAAGCCAGGTTCCTATAGTATCATTTTAAACTGCTTATGTGAGCTGGCGTTTACCTAAATCTTCTTCCTACAAGACATTTCTTAAGCAGTTTTAAGCTGAACTGTTTCCGATTTACATAGTCAGGCCCATAAGGGCCACCCGGGTTGCCAGTTAGGAATCATGTTAGATGGACAGGGCCAAACCTTTCTTAATTATTTTGATTCAACTTGAGAGTACAAAGAACCAAAATCTCCTCTTTTTTCAACCAGGGTAGAACTAAAAAAGCAAAAAAAAAAAAAATGAAATTGAAAACACATTTAAATGATTTATCGTCCCATTAAAGAAATATTTGTTGGGGGTATTTTGCATGTTAGTTGATATTGGCAACCTACCACCATCACCTCTGTAAAATACCATACAGATAGCAATTTGTGAGATTTAACTGAAGTAAAGTGACTAAGCCAGGGTTGATCCTGTTGCATTCTAAATTGTCCAAATAATTAAGGACATGTGCTGCTCTTTCATCTAACATGATTCCCAACTGACATAATAAATTAAGGGAACATGCTTGACAAATTGGAGCAATCCTTTCCCCTGTGCATGAGATACTCTCCTGCCATATGCCTAGAAACAGGGACATTGGGTGGGAGAGGGGAGAGCAGGTTACATTTTTAATATATTATTGATCACCGTCAATTAATTATATATTAATGCATCCTCAAAGGCCAGTCATGTGATTATAACAGAGGTCTCACTTACATTCTTGGGGTATCAGTTTTCATACCCTAGCTGTGTGAGATCACTCTTACAATCTGTATGTTCATCTGAGATAATACAGCTTGAGAACGCTCTTGTAGAAAAGAGGGAGAGCAGCAAGTCTAGAACACATGTAATCAGTAAAAACTATATAAAATTGGATGATAAGGAGTCACCTTAATGTGGTGGCTATGCTTTCCCATGTTTCAGTAATAATCTGTGGTGCCACAAGCACATATTTTTAAACCAGGGTAAGAAGAGAAAAGCTGAAAAACATGTTTACATTTTTTACAGTTTGGGCTGTACCAGTTGGAGAATGAATTTTGTCTGTTAGATTACAGAAGGAAAAAAGGGGGGGAAGAAAATATTAATGGGAATATAATGGGACCCATGCTGATCTGTAATGTGAATAAGGCATGTCATTTTTTTTTGTAACACTCAATCTGTTGATAAAATACTTTTTTCTTAGCCAAACACTATGAGAAACCAGATATGCAGAACACCAAATGAGGACAAAATGGTACTGTAGAAAGCATTCTTACCTGAAGGTGAGATGCTGAACCAATGCAATTCATCATTGTTCCACTGGGACCTAAAACGTTATCAGTTAAAATGTAGTTACACAATGTTTCAGTCCACATTTCCAGCAGTGCTGCTTTGATACTATCTGATGGAATCGGATACTGTCAGATACCACCAGTTTTTGCAGATACAAGAAGGAAGCAGTTAACACTGGTATAACAACTGGATCCTATCACCTAGGATCCAACAGAATAGCAACTACCTGATGTGACTATATGGGCTCCAAGAAATCAAATACAAGCAGGTGACCTTAAATCCCTGTATCCAACCTCAGATCCCACTGGGTCATATAGGATCTCAGATACAGAGTTGGATAGATGGACTATATGTCAGATTCCATTAGGATAGGCAGAAAAATATTACCCGAGCATCACTAATTTCAACTGTAACAAAATATTTTAGGCTCTGTAAGCAGGAAAATTTTAGGTTGCACTGTGTAACTATCCTGACAAAAAGATGTACATATACATACCAAAGATCTGCTATTGTATGGTGCAATTTCTTTGTTTTACTTTTTGAAAGTTATACATATTAAATTAAATTATACATCCCTGCAAGAACTATATTTGTTACATGGTGACATTTACCACTTTGTGGTGGGACTGTGAGGGAGATGCTCCTTGATGGTACAGGTGAAACTCTTGGACTCGGTGATGGTGAAAGTGCTGCAATTTGAAGGAAACATAATATTGTTAGAAACTCCTCAGTTCCGTGCCTTGTAGAAAAAAAAAACATAGTAACAGTGATTCATTCTATAATTGATAAGAAAAGCAAAATACTTCTGTGTCTAGAAAGTTAGTAATATTAATGATAAACAAACAATATACCATAATGTGAATAAGACGTTCCTTTTATAAGAAAGCATTGCATACTGCAACCCCAGGGCACAGCAAAGTAGTTACATACTGGAGTGTACAGATTTATTACTGCATTATAATGACTGGGTTTCCCTTTTTTCATAGGGAAACCCATGGCAGTATTTGATGTTATAAAGGAGTGTTTATAATGGCAAACATGAGCCAGGTTTCTTTCACTCTGTGCCTGTGCCAGCCGCAGCTCTTCAACTCAGACCATTGGTTGCCTTGTCTTGCCCCCGGAGACTGAACTGCCACTCAGACTCAGTGGTACGTGATTTTAAAAAAACAAAATCAACTACTGTACCATAAAAAAATGCTGACTGAAATAAATAAATAAATAAATAAAGGTGACTGCGGACCACGTACTGAAACCTAACCAAACAGTGACTGTACAGGAAGTCTTTTTATTTTATATAATTGCTGTGGCAAAAAAGGGACACCCAGCAATTATATAAAATAAAATATGGGCTGGTGCAGAAACTCAAATTTTACACACAGTCCTGGTGTTGGATGCCTAGATAAACCTATGTGGAATCCAACACTTCGGGTGTGTGTAACATTCTTGTTATACACAACTCCACATATATTATTCCATATGTATCACACATAGATGCAATTGGCTAACCAACAACTGATTAAACTGAAATTAGGGATGAGCAGGCTGGTTTTAAAACCCCTGAGAACCTGGTATTCTGAATTTCTTTTTATATACTTTATTTTTATTCCTTAAGGTGGAAATAAAAAAAAAACAAGATAGTTTTCATCAATTAGAAAGACATTAAGACAACATTAATACATATGGAAGTTAAACTTAATAAAGCACAAAAGGATTATTTTTCATTTATAGGGGTTTAAAAGAAAAAGAAAAATAATATAAATTCTTAGAGCTTATAATTAGAGTACATGAACTTTGACTTTGAAAGTGCTTCAAGCTTTTACTTCCCAACCTTAAATTAATTCACGTAATTAAATTAACAGCCTTTGAATCCAAACACCCTTTCCTCCCTTATTGAGTCCAAGACATAGCCAGACAATGATAAAAACAAAGAAAAAAGAGAAAAGTCAATTAATCTTGAAGAGTTAATGACTAAAAGCAGTATTTTATATATTAACCAGATGATATTCTGTGAGCTCTGCCTCACCCTCTTCTAGATCAGAGCCAATATCCTCAGGTATTTTAACATTCGCTTCATAGAATGCTCTCAAATGGGTTGGTGCTAGCAAATCAGCTGCTAGCCCAGCTTCTTTAAATTCTGACATTATTGACAAAAATTGCTTGCATCTACATTGAGTTTGTGAACAAAAATCAGGGTATAAATGAAAACCTATGTTCCTCTTAGAAATAATGCTTAGTTGTTCTAGCCATCTGGAGAAGTCTATTACAATCCAGCAAATTATTGAAAGTCATTCTGATAAATCTTGCCTTTTGCAGTTCCGTAGCAGGCTTCTTCATCAGATGAACAGGAGGTCTATAGACATTTTCCAGTGAAAGTGAGGGTTCTAGAGAAAAAACTGTAGTGAGTGCCTTTTCCACTGCTACTTTCAACTCCAATACAGGAATAGTCCTAGGGAAGCCAATTAATCTGAGATTCTTTTGAGAGCATTATTCTCAAATCACTCCAGTCTTGATGCTTGAGCCATCTGTTCATGGAGTGCGGCATTCGCCACACCTTCTAAGGTTAGTGTTCTCCCTGATACTGCTTTAAGCTCATTTTCATTGTTTTTAATTGCTCGCTGTGTGTTCTCCACTCTTGTTTTGATTGCTGCACAATGAGAAGAAATTTCAGCAAGATAACTTTCAATTCTGCTGGTAGATTGATGAACTTCTGCCTGAAACTCATCCAGGAATGTTTGGACGGATGCCAGTGTTGGTTTCACATGCGGTTTAGGCTTAGCGCTTGTGTCTCAGCACATACTTGGAGGGGTTACTGCTCCAGCCATGGCAAGAGAGCCCTCAGGCCCCTGCACTGGAACTCCTCTCCCAAACATTTTTGGGGAAACAAATTTATCCATTGTGGTTGACCAACTTGAGTATTATTTCCATGAAAAATGTTTGTCTTGAAACTTTTTTTTCTGAGTTTTAACCATGAAATTGCAGAGCTCCAAACAAATGTGTACTTCTGTCTAAAAGCTCAACAGTGACCCTGGTGTTCTGAAATTTTGAGCAAAAAAGAACTTGCAGTCAAAAATAATTTGAGCGGTTTGAAATACAAATTCATAGTTAGCATCAACAAAAACTAAATAGATAATACATAAATACATTTCATATAGCTTAACGCCATTTTCCAGTGTCATGGGGTATTTTTTAAAAATATAATATTCTAACACAGTTTTGCTTATATGTTGCATTTTGCATTGATCTCTTCTTATTCTTTATTGCTGGGACATTTGCATGCAAATAGTATCTCTGTCCCAACAGACTTTATTTGAGCCTCCTGCTTTTCCCTCTCTGATATCAAAATCATTTTCACAGCAGCAGATTGTGATGTCACAAACAAAGGATTATGGGTGAGATTTTCAAAACTCTAGACGCAGCACTTCCTTCATTTTTTTATGCAGGTGTATCATATTAAATGAGACAGGATGTTTGCATCCTGTTTTCAAACATCCAGATGCATTTACAACTCTTTATCCAATTTGCAAAAGAAAAATGATGCATGCATCAGAATTCTGATTCATGCGTCATCTTCAGAGCACAACTCATGGTAATCCCTTTTAAGTGGTCTAATAGTCTTGGTGCATTTAGCACATCAGTGTAAAAGAAATGACACGTATTATTTGAAAATCCAGCCCTAATTGTCTTTATTGGAGGGAGAAGGAGAAGCAGATGAAGTTTAGAAGGAAAATATGCCTTGTTTTCATGCAATTGTCCCCAGTCACAAAGAACAAATGAAGAAAACAGACAGTTAATTAACTTTAGAAAATGGGTAAAACAGACCCTTGATTTTGATTGGCTCAGAGACTTGTTTAGGTGCACATGTATGAGACAACAGTGCCCACCAAAAACAAGTCCCTGTGCCAGGTGCTCCATCACCCATTGGTATTCCCCAGCCAGTTGGGAAATTCAGACGTGCTAACCACCATTTGTGTATCACCACAAACTCAAAAGGACAAAGAAGAAAAAAAGAGTCAGACAAGCTTACTGTCAATTTACAGCTTGTCAGCAATGACCAATTCAAGGAAATGTTTCAAGACATCAAAAAAAATGTTCCACAACCTCCAGGTGAAAAAAAAAATGAAAACGGAACTCAAAGACAGTATCTATTTTGGCACAGTACTCTCAGAAGAACTAGACACAATCAAAGCTGACCATGAAGAGGTAAACACTTTTAAAAACACTAACTGGAGACTAAAAATGTTCAATGGGCTTCCTCCAAAAATGTTATTATTGACTGGAGAAGTGACTCTCTTGATAACAGCTCAACATGACCCTTCGGCAATTCTACGCTGAGGTGCAGACAGATGCTGGAGAGCAGTACTCTGTGTCCAGCTACTGCTCCCTCCATGCTGGCCTCAACAGGCACCTCAACAGTTGTTAGTCTCATCAGCAACACCACCCTTTGTTCAACTAAGAATGTCCTTGCCTCAGTTTTAAAACCAGATGAGGAAATGACAAAAGGATTGTGCTGCCCACCACCCTCCTCTCACTGACACAGATCTGCAGAAACATAGACAGTCCCCAGCTTTGTGTCCCAGTACTGCACCTGGCCTAATAAGGAAAGTTTGGTTTGATGTCCAAATACATATAACCAGGCACGGATGTGAGGGTTTAACAGAACTGATGCCAGCTTCATTCTGTGTCTGCCCTGATGAGCATGGCCTCTGCTACATCTCACTGAGCCATGATGAACAAACCAAAAATCACAAAAGCCTCACAGAAAAAAATTGAGACAACACCGAGGATTTATGTATGAAGATCCCTACAATGCTCTGTACCATGTAAAATCTTCACTAAGTACTGTACCTGCCCAAGCTACCAAAAGATGCACCAACATCCTTCTACCATCCACTCAGATAGCCACATTGCATCATAGATTCCCCGTCCTGCTGGTAATCAAAAGAACCAATGGGAAAAAATGACTTGGGAACAATGATGACAAGATTAAGTGAGGAAGAACAACTTACCAAGTGTTACACCAATCACAGCATCAGGGCCACTGCTGTGCAGCTGCTGTCCAATGCTGGCCTAAGCAGCAGAGAAATAACTAGTGTAACTGAGCAAAGAGTTGAAAGCAGCCTAGCCAACTACTGGGTTCTAAGACCAGAAGACAGGAAACACTGGAGCAGTATATTGGGTGGGCAGCGCACAGAAAAGAAGAATGAAAGTCTGCCAAAGAAAGATGAAATGCCAGTGCAGCCTTAAACCAGCTGTACCCTGCCTCCTGCAGGCACCTCCAACCCCATAAATAACTTCAGTCCAAGCAACTGTGCTTTCCTCACTCCAATTAATTTTATCACCTACATAAAATAGTGTTTTTTTTTTTATTTTTAAACCTTTTCATCAACAGAAAGTGCTACAGTGAGTGCAAATGGATTTTATTATTTTCTTTTTTCAGGGACTGCGTTTTTTTCCTCTGTTTATTTTAATAAACTTATTTACTGAAATTTTCGAAAGTTAATTCCTGTCTCTGTGTCATTATTACACCTAAAACCCATTTTCTAAGCACAATAATACCCTCCAGGGTGGGAGGTATAGGCTATACCTGCCTCTTCCAGGGGCTATAAGGCCCTCCACCTGTGGCAACAGGTCTCATTATGCCCCTGGGTGACTGAGTATAGCCCAATACCATCCACCATGTTGGGTATTATTGCTTGCATAATCCAAATTGTGTCCTGATATTATTAAAGAAAAACACCACAAATTAAAATACCACCTCCAAGGCTGCCTTCCCAATTAGTTGTTTTACATTGAGAAATAATTGTGTTGCTAATTACACCATGCAACTTAATAAAAGGATTGCTCCGTACTTCATAGAGTCAGTACTGCCCACCACCATCTCATGTATATACAGTAGCACACTTCCAGTACTCATTGTATGCTGCTTTTTCATGAGCTCACATGGAAGAAAAAATTACTCCTCATTGTAATGTCGTTTCTTCTTAAGGGATTTATTTATTTACTTACTTACTTATCTATTTATGTATTTATTTGTTAACCGGTTGTGTGCACTGATCCAGTGGACCATTTTCAGGCATGACTGGGGCCATGAAGATGGCACACTAAATGTGCAATACAGTTACATTAACTTAGAAAATATATATAATGTACAAATACATTTACTTTAATTTAGAAAATGTTAACAAGTGATAAAAGCAAACAGGAAATACATAGAATACTTCAGATACAGTGACAAATGGAGAAACTGGTGCAAGTCAGGGACGGATTAAGGCACAGGCAACATCATACCTCTCAACTGTCCCTGATTTTGAGGGACATCCCTGACTTTGCCTCAGATTTTTCCTCTGTCCCTTGTAAAATTTGTGTTCTTGTGAGAGAACAGTGGGGATTGAAAGCGCAAAGTAATGCCAAACATTAAAGTTACAGACTTGTTATTCTTCAGAAAATGTATCTTAACACAAATCCCTTTATTCTATCAGCTTTCCAAGTGAATAGTATCAGATTTTAAGATGTGTGTCTGGTTTGGCGTCTTAGTCACTGATTATTTTAAACCTTGTTCCCGATTCATGAGGCAAGAAGTTGAGAGGTATGGGCAACATAGGCATGTGCCTTGGGCCCTGCCTGCCAAAGGACCTACAGCAATCTCCAACATATATTTACTATATATATCTATCTATATACAGTATATATATATATATATATATATATATATATATATATATATATATCTATATATATATATACAGTATATATCTATATATATATATATATACAGTATATATATAGATATATATATATATATATATATAGATATATAGATATATATATATATTTCTTCTACCTGAGATGCACTGTTTGTAAATGACTCAACTGCTAGGTAACCTGAGCAAGGCAGAGTCTGAACTGTGACATGATTCTCACTTAAATGATAAGGTGTTAAGTGTAGCTGATTGCTTCAGGGGCCCATGGCTAGGCTGATCTGTAAGGTGTGAAAATGCCAATGTCCTTTGCTTTGTCTCTCCCTCCCACTTAGAATCTCCACTTATCAAATATTACTCTTAAATGTAAAAGATTAACAGTGCAACTCAATATGTATGTTTTATATGTAAAGAGCCCCTGAGCATTAGGAAAACTTTGAAAAAAGTAAGATTTATTTTCAGCTCTATCTCATTTTCTTTATTACTTCATATGTATTTAAGTACTTAATTCTCAGTTTTCTTTATGGCTGAAAACAGTTGCATGAAAACAAGATCCCTATCCAGTAGACTAGTTCACACTTCAAGTTCGCTCCACTGGTCAAATCTCATTTAAAGCCTAGAACCCATTGTAGATTTACCCCAGACCTTAAAGCTGCATTGCTAAAAAGGGACAAACTTTGGAAAATTGCTCGTAAGTCACAACTTCCCAAAGACTGGTGTCTTTTCAGATCTGCCAGGAACTCCTGCACAAGGTTAATCAGAGAGGCCAAGTCCAAATTCTACTGTACAGAGCTAGATGCTGCCTCAACTTGCCCAACCAAATTCTGGTCCACAATAAAATACCTTTCTGGTCACACGTCAGGAAGTGCACTTCCCTCAAAAATCTCCTTTAACAATGTCCTCCTCAATGATAAAAAAGAAATCTTGCAAGCATTCAATAACCACTTCACCTCAGCTGGATTAGCCTTCGATAACTCGCCTGCTTGCACCCTGCACCCTTAAAGGCATACACCACCCCAAGAGCCAAATCTAACAAATGCTACCTTCTCATTCTCTCCTGTTAGTCTAAAAGAAGTCAAAGAGTTACTCCTTCACTTGGATACCAAGAAAAGTGCAGGGGAGGACTTACTAGACCCCTACTTCATAAAGGTGGCCTGGTAGGTGCTGGCAGTGCCCATCACTCATTTGTTCAACTTGTCAGTCTCTCAGAGATTCTCCCAAACATATGGAAAACTGCACACATCATTCCACTTTTTAAATCTGGGGATCTCTGTGACCTAAATAACTATAGGCTAATCTCATTACTCCCCATATTATCTAAACTGCTAGAAAAAATATTGAATGCCTAGCTACGAGTCTTCCTGGAAAGCACAAACTTCCTAAATCCTTTACAGTCAGGCTTCCGAACGAATCACAGTATGGTTATGGCATTGGCCAAGGTAACAAATGACTGGCAAATTGACCTTGAAAGCAAAAAATTAATCTGCGCTGTCTTTCTTGACCTAAGTAAGGCTTTTGACACTGTTGATCACTCCCTACTTCTTTCCTCCCTAAAAGCCTTAGGTCTAGACTCCACCTCCCTTAGATGGTTCCAGAACTACCTAATGGGAAGGCACCAGCAGGTTAAGGCAGAAGGGGAGCTATCATCCCCTAAACCGTTAGTAAGAGGAGTCCCTCACAGTTTCATCCTGGGCCCAATACTCTTCTCCATATACATCAACAGCATAGATCTCAGCATAAAAAAAGCCAGTATTCACCTGTTTGTGGATGACGCAGTACTATACCTAAGCCGGCCAACACCTGAAGCTGTTTGTGCAGATCTGCAACATGACTTTGACATCCTTCAGTATCAGCTACTTAACAAGAAGCTACTCCTTAATTAAAAAAAAACCAAGGCAATGATCCTTTCGCCCTGGCAACCTACAGTCTTACCCATCTAGTGGTACTACACCCCCCCATCACCACCTTACTGGGGGAAAACCTGGAGTTCATCCCCAAATTTAAATACTTGGGAGTTTGGCTAGATCACAAACTCTCCTTTGGGGAACACCTAAAGGACATGACGAAAAAGCTAAAGCAGAGGCTGGGGCTCTTCTAGCGAATAAACCACCTTCTGACTCCTGAAGCAAAAAACCACTCGTTCAGACCACTTTCATCTCCTTACTAGACTATGCCGACTTCATCTATAGTCACTGTAATGCCTCATACCTGAACAAGCTGGATGTTTTATACCACAGAGCATTGCGCTTTATCACCGGCCTCCCCTCCTCTACCCACCACTGCTCCTTATACACAGCTGTGGGGTGGTCCTCCCTACAATACAGATAAAGCAGAAACACTGCAATATGGACATTAAAAGCTATTATTTGCAAACTACCACACTATATTTCCGACCTACTGCCTCTAAGTGAACTCTGAACCTATGCCCTAAGAAGCTGCTCCCTAATCTCTCTGAAGATCCCCAGGGTCCACTCACACCTTGGGAGAGTGGCCATAAGCTTCTTGCTGCCAAATCTTTGGAATGAAATACAGAAATCATTGAAACTAAGTTCTCCAGTAAGCGCTGCAGTATTTAAGAATTTGCATGCCAAAGCAATCAGAGAGGTATGTCACTGCTTCCACCACCTTTGATCTAAGACTCCCTTACCCATCAAGAGCTCTCTGGCTTATTGCCACTCTTTCCATGGTTACCAAGCAGCAGCACCCCAGAAGCCAATGCTTGAGACCACAAGTCCGGATCCAAGTCATCTAGAGTTACGGTAAAGCTGTGAACACATTGCAGCATGAGCGCTTTTGCTGTGTACACCCAAATTGGCTTTTCACTCCACCCATTCCATCCCTCACTTCCACCTCTTGCCTCTACTCCTTTTCACAGTGCCAAACTGCCCCTCAGAATACCCAGTGTAGACTTCCCAAGATCTATGGCCACCAATGGTTGATGTCCCCGAAGCCACCCCCAAGAACCAATAAACAGGATCATGCTCTTCTAGTACTGTGAAACCCCTAGCTTCCCAGCCAGGACATTGCATATACCTACAGTACCTACACCATCTAATCCATTGTCTGTATGCCACTCCCTGAGAATGGTGTCCGCAGCTCACTTATCCCAAATAGCCAATGACATGGCCACCAGGGGTCATCAGACCAGAAGCCGCTCCAGCGCTCGATGACCCAGAAGCCGCTTCTGTGAAGCCATAATAGGATTTATCTCTTAATACTGCATTGTCTCCAGTTGTCCAGTCTGTTGTCATATGCACCTTCAGTGCCCAGGTTGTCAACGCCTCCGAAGACATCTCCCATACCCAGCTCGTTCAGAGCTGTGTCGGCAGCACAGCCATCCCATATAGATAAAGTTTATGGGTATTCAGTGCCACAATAAGCCCCCAACCCCTACACCATTTAGCTACAAGGTACAAGTAGGTATTCGGTACCATGCCACAATTAGAACTTGTTGCCTCTGCCTCATCCTCCCCACCCATGCACCCTATATCTTGAGACTCACCAGCTT
Organism: Neoceratodus forsteri; assembly: GCA_016271365.2. Classification (NCBI taxonomy): domain Eukaryota; kingdom Metazoa; phylum Chordata; order Ceratodontiformes; family Ceratodontidae; genus Neoceratodus; species Neoceratodus forsteri. The sequence continues at coordinate 787,885,828 of CM028133.1, forward strand.
TCGCTTTCCTCACCTATTCCACCACCTGTCATACATAAAACTGGATACACCTTCAGGTGCCTCCTGTACCACAGTCTCTATTGTTCCCATTAGTTTATTTTTCTGGTCTAGCAACACATACTCCAATATTGCCTGTACTTATGTGTGACCATATGCACTGTGTCTCTTCTGTTTCTCTGATCTTACTGTTATTTACTTTTTTATTGTTATTTCCATGTACTGTCATAATGCCTGTATATATGTATGACTATATATATTTGTTTATGACTTGTGTGATGCAGGTCCACCTTGCAAATGAGCTTGCTCAGTGGTGTCCGCCTGGATAAATAACAAATTTTGATTGATTGATTGACTGAAGTTTATTGCAGGAATAACTCCATTGAGGAGGCTTATCCACAAAGAGGTCCTGAGGACATATATCATCAACATATACAAATAAAAGGCAGGTAAAACACATACAGTACTAGCACATAAATAAAATGGGGTAAATAATGTTCAATTAATACATGACAAATACAATATTTACAGAGCAAAACTGAGAATATGTTACAGAACATAGAAACTGTCAGACTAGGGAATTATACATTATTTATCCTGACTGTTTCTCTACATATTGCATCACAATCCTCTGTTTATGATAATGCAAATATCTTCACAGTAACATATTTTAATGTGACAATTATGATTTCAGGTGTGCATAGGCAGCCAGAGCTAAAAAGGGCAGAGATACTGTATTTTACAAATACCCTTAGTAATAAAATACAACATATAAGTTACATCTATCTCCGAATGTTAAATTTTTTCAAAGTTGTCTCAACTGTGTTAGAACTCTTTAATTTCACTCCTAAAATCACGAACTCTACAATGCATTTTAATTGTAATGTTAAGAATTGTACTCTTTTTTTTTATTTCCTCATCCCACTCATGTTGAAGTTCTGGTGCTGATGTAGTTCTGTTTTCAGGGTGGACCACTGAGTTATCGTTCCAGAGTCCCATCAATAAATCTTGCCATTATTTGTTCCTGGCTTATTATCAGTAACATAAATGTATGATTCCTGAAATTATTTCTTTCAACAGTCACTCACTTCGCAACATAATCCCTATCATTCATCATGACTCATTTAGTAAACCACCAGTTTAACTCCTACACCACCTAGGATCTATGCTTTTTCAGTGAGGGGCCCTACCTGATAAAACTCCTAAATCCTGGTTCATACTACTTGACAGGACAAAATAGTTTATTTATTTTTTATTTTATTTAGTTTTTGTTGACCAGGTAAGTGCACTAGACAAATTCTGCCTATTTTTAGGGACGACATGGGGGAGGGGTATACAGATGAATGGCAACTGTCCTTGAACAAGATTAAGCTGTAGGTGGTATTTTTAGTGAATAAGGGTAAGATTTGGCCAGGACAGTGGGGAAATTCCCCTACTCATCAGTAGGGGGACAGGCCATCTGACTGCATGATGGCCACTTTGCCTGGAACACTGGAGGGTTCAGATGTATTGCGGATGGGAGAGCAGGCCTCCTCTCCTGATCTAAGTTTGCCAGAGGCTGAAGAGGGAAATTTGATCAATGTTCCTACTGCTTCTGATGAGGATATTGCTGATATTTATCTCTCTGCAGAAGATTTGAGTAAGGAACCAGCAGTGGGCTAAAGGGCAAGAATTAACCGAAAACTTGAATGTGATGCAACAAGAAATTTTGAAACTGGTCTTGTTCGAAAAAGAATGCCATATATTGGAAAAAAAGTATTTGAGAGAGCAACTAGTCATTTTACAGTTTGAAAAGGCTTCTGTCATCCCGAACCTTGGGCCTGTCAAACACTCTGATGATGATGCAGCTGCTCCTGACCACGCCCCAGAGGGGTCGGGTGAGTCCGAAACTGTTTATATTGTTTCAGCGATAAATAAGGCTGGCAGCAAAAACACCCCTTCTGGTGTGTGCCTAGAGCCTAGTTGTTCTACAAACACTTCATTTTTGCCCACAAATGAAATTCTCCCTCTTGCTGAAAACCGCAAGTTTCACTGCATCCCAACTCACAGCTCCTCATTAGCACAGCACAGTCCTTTACAACAGCACAGACTCTCGTGGCTAAACCTGGAAATTCTACTAAGACTTCAGGGCAGACTGGCAGTAGTAGCACTACCTGCAGTGCGTGTCTAGAGTCTGAACCCTGTAGAAAGTCTCTTGATGTTGACTCTGCTTCTGCTTTACAAAGTGAGCAACTTTCGTGCTGCGACGACTTGCAGGATACAACTCCTGCACTGCCTTCCCCAGTAATTACTCTTTCCAGAATGGCAGCTTTTGTTTTTAAACACCCGAAACCTGTGGAAACTGAGTCCAATATTGTTTACCAAACTTGGCCCAACTTTCAGGAGGGCACTACAAATTTTATATTTGGACATAAATTATCAAATGGGGCAGCACAGCAGCAGAAGATATTACAGGAAGGAACAGAACAAGAAGGAAAGGAGATAGATAATAAGAACACGAAAATATTTCACCCTGATTCTACCCCTTCAAATAAACCTACTGTCTCCACTTCCATTAATGTTGATCCATCAGGTACTCAGCCCACCGATACATGGACTCCTCAAAAAGCACTCTCAGGTGCAGGATGGGCATGATCGACAGAGGGGATTTGGATTGCTGACCCATCCTGAGACATTTTGCTCTCTCAAGCTTCAGTAGAATGGAAGCCCAGGGTCCCTTCCAGCCCTTTACTGGGCAGTCCTTTAAAAACTGACCATCAGAGCATTACTTTGCCACCTGTTCCTTCTCTTAAAATTACTTCCTCAAACATCGACACTACCCTTTCTACCCTTGAAACCTGAAAAAACTACAGACACAGCGAATCCTTCTCCTTTGGATTCAGGAACTTCACGAGACTCTAAACCCTTATTATCTGATCTTTTTTCTAAATTTAAACAAGAAGCAGCTTCACGCAGGAATGCAGTTCACATCGGATATAAGGGAGGATTGAAGATAGACCAGATAGATAGTACGTGGGGAAAGTGTTAGTGAAAGATTCTTTACATTTTCACCAAGAGAGGTCTATGCATTTATTAATATCTCTGGAGAAGATAATTATGATGTGAGTTTTCAAACCTCTTATGCACTAGATCTGATCTGGGAAAGGTATGGGCTGGTTAAGATATCTCCAGCATGGACCCCTTTTGTCATTATACCCCTGACAAAACCATTGATAAAATACGTAACAGTTATGTTTTGTAATGAAGGGGTTCATGTTGATGACATCACATATTGAATATCACAGAAATGTGAGGTACTAAGTGCACCAGAGGCTATTCTTGACAGTGAACTATTCTGGGCCAGGGGATGGAAATACAAAGTAAAACTCCATCAAGGGGATACTGGCATGGAACATATTCCTAATTCTCTTCTTTTGGGTAGAGACCATGGGGTCTGCTTCTGCGATGGTCAGCCTTGGGCCTGCTATTACTGCGGATCCCGTACTCATCTCTCTCGTACCTCTGATAAACTTAGGTGTAACAATTGTGGAGAGAGAGGTCACAGCACCATGCAATATGCTAATCATACTTGATGTGACCTCTGTGAGGAATATGGGCATATCTTTAGTGACTGCCCTTGGGCAGCAAGAAACAAAGCAAATTGCATAAGCCCAAAATTGCTTAGCCAGCAGGCACAAGATTCGGCTACACCTGTGGTACCAAAATCCTGTTTTCCTGATTGTGCTTCTCAGAACCCCATCCAAGAACTGTCCCCCCTTTGATTTTTTCCACCACCCCCAATCACTGAAACTCTTCCTGCAGTTTCTATTATAATTTCTGATGATCCAACATCACAGGATGGTACTCCACAGGCCCATGTACGGCAGATCATTACCCCAGACATACTCACTCCAGTTTGTTATGAAGACATAACTACTTCCTCAATGGAAAGCTCTGACTTACCTATTCCTGACCCTTTGCCCCGTAGGAGATCTTCCAGGTTTTCAAAATCCATTTCCTCTGGCCTTCCCACCCCAGTGGAAACTAAAAACTCATATGAAGCTTTGTTTACCTCTTGGGGGGACTCCGAAATGGAGGTGGGAGATTCTGACTTGCAGAAATCAGTTAATGACCAAGGTTCCCAGATGGTTACAGATGGGGATTATAAAGGGAAAAGGAAGAAATGAAGGAAAAAAACTTAGTTGATTGTTCATCTGGAATTTGTTGAATGGTTAGTGGTCTGGTTTGTTCCCTAAATGTGCATAGCCTGCTGAATTTTGATAAAAGAGGTGCTGTGTTTCAATTTTTCCATGATATATCCATTGATGTTTGCTTAATCCAGGAAACATGGATGTATACAAAAGATCAGGTTCGACAGTTTCAGCGGGAATGGATCTGGGGACCATCGTATTGGTTCTTTGGCCAAGATTCCACTGATGGGGTTGGGATACTTTTTCATTCTTTTAATTTCACTTTACGCAAATTATTTGATTTAGTACCTGGGAAGGCCTTGATTTTGGATGGTCTATGGAATGATATGGACTGTAGATTCATTTCTGTTTATACTTCACAAATAAAGGCGGAAAAAGTAAGCCTTTTAAAAACAATTCAGCCCTTTTTGGTTACCCATTATAAAAAAATTTTATGTGGGGATTTTAATTGTAGTTAGATCACAAGGAACAAAAGGAAAAAACAAGAAGGAAAAAGTACACTGTGTCTCTAATGCATTAACACAGATGGTTTCCACTGCTGATTTGCTTAACTGTCATTTACTCAAATACAAAAGGTCGTAATTTCACATATAAGCGTAATAATTACACCTCTATAACAGACTACATTTTTGTTTCTTCAAATGTTCCTAAAGGGTCTCTATCAATTACACCTGTTGCATTCTCAGATCATTTATTGCTACTTTTCTCATTACATCAATTTGTCACTAGATCCACCTTGCACAGTAGATGGAAACTTAAGGTCTCTTGTTGAAAAGACATTATGGTCATTATGGATATGACAACCTTGCTTCAAGCAAGATTGTCAGTTGAATTTCTATACCCTGACAAGGGTGAATGGTGGATGGACACAAAAACTAATGTTAGGAATTGGTTTTCCAAACATGGTAAAATAATTGGAAATAAAGAGTTTTTAAACTATTTTTTCCCTCAGACAGCAGTTACAAAGATTAATTTATCTGTCAAATCTTTCTAAATATGATTATTATTCTCAGATCTCTATGGTAAAGGAAGCCTTGAAAACTTTTGAAACTGCTAGAGCAAAATCTGTTAAGTCACTTTTGATAAATGGTACAAAAACCTCCCCCAAAGGTGACCCCTACGAGGCCTATAAAACTTTGAAAAATAAAGTTTCTCTGGACTCTTTAGTTTCCCCAGATGGACAGAAAGTGACTTTATTAGAGGATCTGGAAGCAATGATTCAACAGCATCATGCAGCTTTAAATCCGCATTCAAATGTCTCAACTACTGATATAACAGATATTTTTAAAATCAGTTGTAGTTCCAGATGTTCCATTAGAAGTCTTAAAACTACAATCCTCCATTACCAAAGAGGAAATCACACAGGCTATTAAGGCTTTACGACCTCCTACTGCTCCTGGCTTAGATGGTATCCCTCACACATTTTATAGACATTTTTGTTCGCAATTGGTAGAAAGCTTATTTATAACTTACATGTACTGGTTTTATAACAATACCATACATCCTTCCTTTTCTGAAGGGTTATTATTTTACCTCTATAAAAAAAGGAGTCTGCTCTCAAATTAAAAACTGGAGACCCATAGTTTTACTCAATACAGACTATAAAGTTCTTGCACATATTTTAAATGCACGCCTAAAGGCTTATGCCTCTTTGGTGATTTCCCCAGCTCAATATTGTGGTCTGTCGGACAGGAATTTTCAATAAGCCTTACGAACCATGAGAGACGTAATTCATCATTGTAATATTTCAGGGTTTCTGGGTTGTGTGGTAATAGTATACCAGGAGAAGGCTTTCGACAGTGTCTTACATCATTACTTATTTTTAGTATTACAAACTTATAAGATACCATTACAATTTATAAATCAGTTGCAGTTGTTATATTCCTTTTTTACTGTCAGACCTTTGTTAAAAGGGGTTGTTGCTCACAGTTTTCAAGTACATTGTGGAGTCCGACAGGGGTGCCCATTGAGCCCTTTGTTGTACATTGTTTCCTTTGATCCATTACTTCATTCTATTATATCACCCCTAAAATGAGCAGGGCTTATTGGGATTGGTATCCCACATGCTTTATGCATACAAGCCTATGCTGATGACATTTGTGCTTTTTTTTTCATATCCAGAGCAGATTAATTCTTTTTTGATGGAAATTGTACAATATCAGAGGTTTCCAATGCCAAATGAAATATGGAGAAAAGTAAAGGTCTGTTCATTGGGCCTGGCACACACCATGATACTATATGGTATGGACTTTCAATTTCCTCCACTCCTTTGGAAATATTGGGTATTTTTTTTGGTTCTCAAAATTTACCTGAAAAAAATTGGGAACAAGTTATCATTAAAGCAGAACAAAAAGTAAACAGATGGAAACATTGGAAGTTTTCCAAACTGAAGCGGATTGCTATTTTGAAAAAATTCATTCTGCCACTCTTACAATTTGTAGCATTGGTGTACCCCTTATCTATTAACTTGGAAACAAGAATTTATAGTTTGTGCTTCCAAATATTGTGGGGCACAAAATTAAACCCCATTAAAAGACACTACACTTATCTAGATATTAATATGGGAGGTCTCAACATGGTAGAACCTGCAGTGTTCCTCCATACATTATTTTTTAAACACTCCATTGGCACTGTGATACACAGTACTGAAACTATTTCAAATGTCGGGATGCGGAAATCCCTGGTCATAAATCTTAAATCATGACTACAAACAGCACCTAAATTATATCCCCATCTTCAAATTCCCCCTTATTTTATATCTGTGGCTCAGAAATTATATAAATGGGGTATCACGAAAGACTTCATTACTATGCATACCACCAAATTATTATATAAAGACATCATGTCTTGACATTACCCTAGAGAATCTTGTTTTAAGAATTGTCCCTCAGTTGATAATCATTTCATTATTTATCAATTAACACTTCTGAGGATCCCACAGAAAATGTGGGTAAATCTCTGGCTTACAGTTTATGGGAGGTTAAATTTAAGGGAAATTGCAAAACATAAGAGCGTAATTGAAAGAAATTGTCCCTACATGGAATGTGTGGCACAGATGGAAACCATGGAACATTTTTTACTGCACTGCTCTTATGTTGCTACTTTGTGGGATTTTTTGGCAAACAAATGGCATCTAGATTGGCTCCGATTTCTATCTTACGATATTCTCATAGTGGGAAAATATTGGTCTGGCTTAGTAGAATATCATCCTGACACTTTAATTGTTTTTTTCTGTTGCATTAGATTCTATTTATGGCAAGCCCGATGTCAATGGGTTTTGCAACAAAAAAGGATGTCTTATGATTGTCTAAGTATTCTAGTTTACAATGAGCTTAGGGCTATTTACAAATCAGATTATTATATTCTTCACAACAGGTGCTGAATTGATGGAAGGGGTTCACTTATTTTATTAAATACAAATAGAGTTTTTGTTACATAGTCATTTTGCCAGAAATGTAATTAACTTTTTATGTGTGATTTTCTTTTTTTCCCTCCCTTTTCTTCTTCTTCTTTTTTTCCCTTTCTACAACCATTTTCTGTATATTTATTTTTTTACCTGATTGTTTAACTGTTTATTGTGATTGTTTCTTATGTGTTTCAATAAAAATCTCCCCTACTCCTTTCAAGAAGTGCCATTGGATATTTAACATCCACCTGAACTACCACCAGAGGAGACAGATGGGACCTTGATTTATTGTCTCATCTGAAAGATGGCACCTCAGGAGTGCAGCACCCCTCTTATGCTGCACTACAGTGCAAGTATTGGGATTTAACCCAAGTTCCTGGTGTGGGGATAGAACTCACAGCCTTCTGCTCTCCCAGCCTCAGAGGAGAGTGTTAACTCCCACACTGCAAATGCACATGCATTGGGGGTGGGTCAGAAATGCAAATCAAGACAGACATTTCATACTCGAAACAATATTTGTACCAGGCAAATTAGAAAATTATTTTCTCTAAATAATCAAAACTAGGACCAATGTTTTTTTTTTTGTTGTTTTCATACTGATTAGTTCAATTCATTTTTAAGCATTTTAGTTAGGTTTTTTAGTTATGTCACTTTTTATGGGCAGTAAAAAAATAAGTTTTAAAAATTTCAGTAACTGATATGCAATGACCAAAGAGCGTGATCATAGTGCAGGGGCACTGGTGCGGTGAGGGGGGCCTTAGATTTGTCCTGGGCCTAGGGCCCCAGGTTGCATTAATCTGGCCCTGGTGCAAGCAATGCAATTAGGATACAGAATACTCTAATTTGAATACAGTACACGAAGGGAGCAAGTGCAGGATGTAAGAAGGAACAGACCATCCAGTCCTGGAAAATAAGCACGAGTAAGCTTTACAGTAGCAATCAGTCCACTGGATTGCACTGCCCCAGAGATAGAATTTAAGCTAATTTTGAAACCTTAGAATTAGAACTGAGTTCAGACTCTGCACTGTAGTCATACTCCCACCAACTGTCATGTTTGTTTCTAAAACTTGGGGAAGCTGTGACCACTAAAACTAATTAACTAGATACCAACAATTTATAAAAACATTTTAAATTAAAAGTTGGAAAACATTAATTAACCTAAGGCAGACAACAAACATTTTAGTGGAACACTTTTTGCACCTGATGACCTACTGTACCAACAATTGTGAAGGAACTGCAACAAGTAATGCTCAGGCAAAATGCAAAAAAAAAGAACTGATTCTAGTATGAACCCATTTTCAGGTTCTGGAAGAGGAGGCAGTGTATAGGATGGTAAAGCATACTGTTGGATCCCTTAAGAATAAAAAAATATTACTACGGTGAGTAATTTTTTCTTCTAACTCCAGGAATCCATTAGTATAGCTTTACAATAGCATTCCCCATAGCAGTACCTTTGGATGTTGAATGCACATACCGTTTCTCATACTGTTTTGTAAAACACCAACATGAACTGCTACATGCTAAAAACCAATAAGTCTGCTGAACTGTTAAAGTCTTAGCTCTTAAGCTCACTCACATCATCTGGAACATGTAACTGCTATCACATACCAATTGCCTTTTCCTCAAGTGCATGTTATGTACACTGCACTTTATTCATAATGCTAACTAAACATTATACCTATGTAGTATGAAATATTGTACTAGCATCACTCACACAGCTATGATTTTCTGTGTCTGTCACTGTGTGGTTGTTGTTACCACTGTATAACTATAGTTTCATATAGAATATTACATGGGGTGATGTGTTTAATGAGATTTTACACATACCCGAAGTGTTGGATGCTAATTAAACCCTGAGAACGAAGCTCGAGGGTTTTATTTAAGCATCTGAGACTGAGGGTGTGCGTAAAATCTCAAGTTAAACACATCACCACATGTGTTATTTTATATAATTGCTGGGGAGCCTTTTCTCACCACAGCAATTATATAAAATAAAATAGCTGCAGTCCAGCTGGGATGAAGTGCTGTATGCAGTCTGTACCACCGGGCGACTGCTCAAACCTTTTTTTTTAAAATTTAACCATGGATTACATGAGCAGAAAACTCAACTGCTAAGAGACATTTTTTAATCTACTTGACTTACCGCTGAGTGATAGAACAAGGTGGCCAGCTTTCTGCCACTGTGTACGGGAAGTGCAGTGGCAGGCGTATGTGTGGAGTGAGGGAAACCCAGCACGTGTTCGCTGTTATAACCCGCAGGTTATTATGGCGAATTATAACCGGGTTTCCCTACGGAAGAAAAGGCTCCCCAGTTATTATAACTGTATAATGTAATTTTGTTGTACCTGACTTATGTAACTTCTATTGTACCTGAGTCTAAACCCTTTGGAAAAAGACACTGCCTAAAGGGTTTTATGTTTAAGGAAAACTAAAACTAAACTATTTAGGAAAAAGTTTCTGCAAGACAGCATTGCCAAAACTGGCATTCCTTCTGGACTGTATGTCCAGACAATAGTGTTATGTGAAGGTGTGCGCTGTCTTCCACACAGCTACTTTACAGATTGCTTATAAGGGAATGCTCCTTGCTGCTGCCACAGAGGCAGAGGTGCCCCTTGTGGAGTGTGTCCATAGACCTCTGGGGGGTATTCTGACAGATTTTCTGTAAAAGAATTGTATATAGTAGACTGTCTAATGTGAGATATCTCTCCTTGCTGCTGTTTTACCCTTTCCCACATCACCACAGGTAATAAGAAGCTGAGAACTGTTGAACCTAACATCTTTTGTGTGGGCCAGGTAGCAATTTGGTGCCCTCTTTATATCCAGGCAGTGGAGTTTTTGTTCCCCTGTACTAGAATGCCCAGTGAAAGGCATAGGGAGGGCAACTGACTGATTCAGGTAGAATTCTAACACCACCTTAGGGAGGAATTTCCTATTAGTCCTGAGGACTAAATTATCCATGTGGAAGATTATGCAGTTTGGATCTGTGCACAGGGCTTGCAGCTCACTCATCCTCCTGGCAGATGTAATGGCAACTAGGACTAATACTTTCATTGTAACATACATTAGGTCAGCAGTAGCCATACGCTCAAAAGGTGCTTCCATCAGCTGAGCAATGCACACAGTTAGATCCGATGGTGAAACAGAGTCCCTCACAGGAGGGTATAAATGACTGAAGCTTTTGAAAACAGGTTGTGAGGCCAGAGACTTATTTTCCCCAACTGATGTGTGAGCTGAAACTGCTGCCAAATGCACCTTTTGGGTTGAGGGCCTCTGGCCTAGGGACTGTAGGTGCACTAAGAAATCCAAGACTGCAGGCAGGCCTGCCTGCATAGGGATTATCTTTCTGGGAGCACAACCGAGTAAAGATCTTTTCCATTTTGAGGCATATGCTTTCCTTGTTGTTGGTTTCTAGAAACCTTTAACACTCTCATCAGCTTCTCTGATAAATTTAAAGCAGCAGCATTTGCTAGTTGGCAAACAATGTCATCATATATTTTTATGCAAAAATGTATTTCTGATGTCCTTAAATTCATCATCACTGTGTTTTTAGATTTCTCAGATTTTGTTAAAACAGCTTTTGTAGCTAATTGCATAATTAATGACTTATGACATTAAAGATGGCTAGCTCTCTCCAATTTTAGAAATCTCTTCCATTGCGGTTACTTGTTGAGATTACATGCTTGATTCATAATGTGGGTGCATTACGGTGGTGCTGTCACATGTTTCTGATGGTAAACAGTGCAGCACTGTACCAAGATATTTAACTGTTTCATGACAAACATGGCACAGAAGTGGGAACTTTTAAACACTCCAACATTCCATATATTTGTTCAGGAATGAAAGAAAATGAAAAGATAAATGGGCATATTGGTATTTTTGCCAGACAAACATTATTGCTGAAAAAAAAAAACATATGGTGACTAACAAATGCTGCTGCTTTAAGCTAGATAATTCTAGCTCCTCAAGAACCATAAGCTAGAGAATTGTAGCTCCTCTAGAACCATGCCCTTAGGTGTAGGGTTTTGAGGTCTGGAAATGTTATCCTGCCCTGGGACATGGTCAGCAAGTTGCGCCTCCGTTTCAAGTTGATGGACAGACTCAGAAGCATGGAGTACTGATCCTGGCTGGTTCAGTTTGATGTCATCAAAATCATTGTTGCTCGCTCTCTCCTGAGCTTTATGAGTTCTCTCTGCAAGGGTGGGAATGGAGGGGAAAAACACACAGGGACCTCTCTGTCCAGTTCAGGATCAGGGCATTCTCTGTGACTGTTCCTATTCCTGGGGGCATGCAACAGAATTGAGGGAGTTGGTTGTTCTCCTAGGAAACAAATGGGTCTGTTTCTGTTGTACTCCACCTTCTGAACACTTGTGCCAGCACCTGCTGGTCCAGGGTACACTCATGGTTTCCGTGGTTGATTCTGCTTGGAGAATCTGCTAGAACATTCTCTTTTCCTGGTAGGTGGTGGTGGGAAAAGTGCCCTGAACTCCAGGAGTTTGATATATTACTGAGTCTCCTGTGTGCTCCAGGTGCCACTCAAAGTAAAATCCTTTAGGTGGGCATCCCAGCCTATGACAGAGATATTCACACATGCCACAGCAACATGGAAGTGAGTGATGTAAAATATGGCACAAGCAATATGCCAACAGTACCTACGGTGCCCTAACAATCTGCCACCTGGGAGCCATAGCACCACATGACAAGAAGAAACACAGTGGAATATTGCGGGGAGCTGTCCCCCCATGCCCTCCACAGTAGATATAACAAACTCCAAGTCTTGGTACAGTAGACATAGGGCAACACTCAGGTGCACCCCAGCAGCACGGCACTGTGAAACTGCTGGAGCAGAAAACAATGCCCAACAACAAATCAAGGTAGCTGACAAAGTCTGTGGCAACATCCTGGTGACATAATCACCGTGCCAGTAATGACTACCTGAGTAAAGTATCTGTTGTGAGGATACCTGTTGGTGATTGTTGGAGAAAGAGAATGACCGTTCCTTTCACCGCTCTAGTCCCATATCAAGTTTCTTGTGACAAGCACTAGTTTGGACATGGGTCCCACCTTTAGAGCTAGTGGTCCCTTATGTGGTACTTAATGTCCCCATCTGGAAACTGTCCCATGGTACCACTGCAGTGGAAGAGGCCATGTTTCCCAGGAGCTGCAGAAAAATGCTTGCAGGCCTCAGCTGGTTTAGTGTGAAGGAGTCTGCAGTGGTAATCAGACTTGACACCCCTGCCTGAGGAAGAAAAGCATTCCCTTGCGTGGCATCTGGCTCTACACCTATGAAGTCCAATACCTGAGTTGGTTCTATTTGTGACTTAGGTTTATCAGGAAGCCTAGGTCCTCCAAGGAGCTTTTTACCACCTGTATGGAGCCCCTTGCATCCTGGTGTGTTTTTCCTGAGACTAGCCAGTTGTGTAGGTAAGGGAAAAACACCACATCTTGCTTTCTCAGATGTGCTGCTACCACAGCTAGGCATTTTGTGAAAACCCTTGGTGCTTAGGTAAGGCCACAGTGAAGGGCTGTGAACTAGCATTGGCAGTTCCCTAGTCTTATCCTGAACTATTTTATTTGGATATTTCTGACTAGAATATGAAAGTTTGCCTTTCAGATCCAGAGACCCCACCAGCCAGTCTCCTGATTGCAGGGATGGAATCACTGAGCCCAGTGTAACCATCTTGACTCTTTCCTTTTTAATGTGTTTGCTCAGATATCACAGATCTAAGATAGGCTGCCATACCCCAATTTTTATGGGTTAGGAAATATTTGAAAAAAGTCCCTCTCCCCATTGTGAGGAAAGGACCTTCTCTGCTGCTCTTTCTAGCAGCAGTTTCTTTACTGTACCTCTAACTCCAGTAGGATTTTTTTTCTGTTGGTGAGTGAGATGAGAATAATTTTAGTTTTTGCAGTTTGGGGAATTTTGAACTGCAGGAACAAACCTTAACTCACCACTTCCAGGACCCACTTGTTTGTGGTGATTTTTGTCCATCTTTAGAAGAAGTGAGCCAGTCCCCCCCCCCGCAACTGGTAATGGTTGGGTGACCTTGTCAGAATTGTCAGGGGTTTTGTTTTAGCTGTGGCTTAAGGGCTGGTGCTGTGGGTGAATACCTAGCACCCCATCTGCTGCTGCCCCTATAGTAACCTCTTTGGGGTTGATACTCATAGAGGACATAAGGCTTTGGGTAGTAACCCCTACCCATTCTTCCTATTCCGTAAGGCCTGCAGGAAGTGGAGGCCTTTTCCTTTTCTCTGTTATTTCTATAAGTGGTTTAGTATTCATCTACTTTTTTTCATGTATACCTGTCTTATTGCCAAACAAGGAGTTTCCCTCAAAAGAGAAATGCATAGCCTTAGTCTGTGTGTTCTGGGATAGGATGGTAGACCAAAGCCAGGCAAACCTCCTTAGACATATTGCATGTGCCAGGGGGACTGTGACCATGTGGAATTGGTACTTAGTGGCATCAAATGCTGATCTTTTTATGTCAGCCAAGTCCTGTGCCCCTTGACTGTTTACTTTCTCCATTAATGACAAGACCGATTTCCATAGTGTCTTCTGGTACTGGGCTGTGTATGCCATTTAAGCTGCCTGCCAGAGAAGCAAGGAAGCTGAAGTGTACACTTTTTTGGCAGTGGTATCCAGTTTTCTGGAATCCTTCTCTGGAGGCTGTGCAGAGAAGGGCACCATAGCCTTCTCACATGCAGCTGCCTGGACCATTCCTTCATGATCATGGTGGGCATACAGGTACTCAACCTCCTGTCTGTCCACTTGATATTTCTTTTCAATCTTCTTATCAATCTCAGCAGTTGAAGTGGGCACTGGCATGATTTTGGCAATGGCTCTTTGGAGCTATTCATGGATGGGAGGTAATAGGTTCTTTGTGAGAGCCAGACCCATCATATTCAGCCTCATCTTCATCCTCCTCAGCTTCATGACAGGGGATGTTGAAGGTTTTCATCATTTGCCTAACTAATGAATAGTATAATGTATAATCTTCAAAAGGCCCTGGACCAGAGTCAAATTCTTGCTCAGGTGAACCATCTGGTTCCAGAGGTTCACCCATCTCTTCATCTTTATAATACATTTCTTCCACCTCCACATGCAGTGAGTGTGTAACTGGGGCCGGGGGGGGGGCAGGTAAATTCATAAAATTTCCCATAGCCTGGGAGGCCTGTAAAAATTGCTATGCTCTTGTCATGTCCTCCAATGAGGGCATTTGTCTTGTGTCACCTGTCTGTTCACTTCCTTTTTCAGGAGTCGTGATGGAGACAAGTTGTTTTTGTTTGTTCTTAGCAGATACTGTTTCCAGTGCCTGTTCTGAGGCTCTTTTACTTTTACTGTTGCCATCACTGGACTCAGGGTTCCCCCTTTTTGGACACCCTGTATTCTGAACCATCTTTAGCATAGTTTTCTGATGGTTTTGGAGCCTTATCTTTTTTATCTGTCTCCTTTGACTGGGACTACTGCTAACTCTGAGGGGAAGGACCCCTAAGCATTTACTATGTTATTCTGACATGGAAGCAGACTGAGAAGCTATAAGGTCTTCCCTTTTTTGGCTCTTTTCTTTTGTGTTTTAGGGCAAAACATTTTACGGAGTTCACAATTTATAAAACTGTCTGGACCCAGGCATCTTAAACAAAGCTTATGGCAGTCTTCCCTTGCCAGGAGATAAAACCCACTGGTAGAATTTTTAAAGCATGTGGGCCCTGTTTTTTTTTACTTTGGTATGTCAGCCATGCCAAATGCTGCTGGACAATAACTCTCTTTTACCGGTTCCAAAATAGTCCATTAAATTGTATTAGAGCCCAAAGGGTTATAAAAAGGCTCCGAAAAGACTTCTTCAGTACAGTTCCCTGAAAATAGGAGACTGCATTACATTTTTACCGAAAAACCAATTGTTTTAAGAATAAGGACTGAGGTTTTGTTATCAATTTTAAGATTTATCACTAACAGTGGCTTGGTTCCTTCTACAGTATATTGGAACTGTGAATCTACTGCTGTAAAACCACTACAGTAAAGTAAAATAGGCAGCTTTTTAGGAATAAATTCTTTTTTTCTTCACATAAATAAGCAGTTCCCTAAAGGCGGGAACCGTATTAGCTGGTGCCCTCCTCTGCTTACTCGGAGCCTATCGGGAAAACTGGAGAAACTACAATACACTCAAATAAAATAAAATAAAATAAAAAGCCTGACTAACACAGAGTATTGAGAAATAATGAAATAATTATTACAACAGAAATTAAATTGCTCAACCACTCTGGAGTCCAGAAGGGTGGAGCTGTACTTTGGGCAACTGTTCAATTCAAGCAGAGAAACAAATCTGACTATTGGTGGGTGTGTGGCCACAGTGCAAACTATGACTTTAGAGTGAAGATTCCAAAATTGGCATAAGTTTTAGCTCCAGGACAACTTGATCCAGTGGACTGATTGCTATTGTAAAGCTATACTGATGGATTCCTGGGGTTACAATAATTAGTTATTATAAACTGGCATGGAATTTTCCTGACCTCCGATTAGTCAGAGACCAAAAAAAACAGTAGTGCTATTACAGTACAAAATCACATTTCATAAAAGTCCCTCCCTGGCCATCAGCCTTTTCACCTTCATAAAATCAATGAGTCTTGTTAGCCAGAGATTTCCATCACAAACATGGCTGCTACCTTTACTCACTAAAAACCTTTAACTAGGCCCTAAAAATAAAACTACCTTAAATTAAAAAATAATATTAATTGTTATATGCCCTTATAATCATCTTCTTACACACATAAACTGTATTTAAATTATAAAAAAAGTCAGAGAGTACTTAGTTTAAAGTTCTGGTGTTTCTTTGCTGCCCATGAAAAATCCTTTGTCTATCCTTACCTGCTTACCAGGGAAATATCTGCTGTTCAACTTGCTACAGATAAATCAGAAGCCCTGGTTCCAACTGAGGCCTTCTGTTGTGTGATGTGGGGGGGGGTGAACATTCTGCCAGTAGATCTGAGCAGAGATTTGAATTTTTGTATTTCATCCATAGTAAACATTCCATCAATTGAATGTAGGAAAGAAAGAAAATGAGGAAATGATTTAAAGAAGAAGGTGAAAATGTGAGGAAATAAGTAAGTAAACAAGGGTGCTTTTGATCAGCTTGAGCAGCGCTAGCAGGCTCAAACTTGGTAAAGGCTCTAAGCTTAAACAAAAGAAGGGTTTTGTTCTGCAGTTTGTTTTGCTTTACAGGAAGGACAAAATATGAGGTCAGGGGTTGAAGGCAGAACAGGGAAGGACAGCAGGCCACATGAGGAACATGGACCTATTGGGGGCTAATAAACATAACATAGAGGTTGACGGCAGATAAGGACTGCAAGGCCCATCCAGTCTGCCCATTTCTTTTTCTACCTTATAAATGTGCCATCGGCCTTTGCTCTGTCAGTGGACTATCTATTCATACTCATCTGTATTGCTCCCTTATGCCTATCCCATGCCTGTTTGAAGCCCTGCACTGTATTCATAGCCACCACTTCCTGAGGTAGGCCATTCCATGCATCCACCACTCTTTCTATGAAAAAGAATTTCCTCACATTCCCACTTAATCAGCCTCCCTCTAATCTCATGCTGTGTCCTCTTGTCCTGCTATTTGTCTTATATTTAAACATGTTAGACTCTTTCACCTTGTTAATGCCCTTAAGGTGTTTGAATGTTTCTATCATATCACCTCTCTCCCTCCTTTGCTCAAGGGTTTACATATTGAGCTCCATTAATCTGTCCTTATATGTCTTCTGATGCAGTCCATGCACCACTTTGGTTGCCCTTCTCTGGACTGCCTAAATTTGGTTAATGTCCTTGTAAAGGTGTGGCCTCCAGTACTGTATGCAGTACTTCAGATGGGGCCTAACCAGTGTCTTGTAAAGAGGGATTATTACCTCCCTTTTATGACTTGTGATACCCCTACTAATACACCCTAACATCCTACTGGCCTTACCTACTGCTTTAGAGGTCTGCTTGGATGATTTCAGGTCATCGGTGATGATGATGCCCAAGTCTCTTTCTTCCTTTGTGACTGGCAGCAACTTCCCTCCCAGTCTATAGGTGGCTTCAGAGTTTCTCTTCCCAATGTGCATGATCTTGCACTTCTTTGCATTAAATCCCAGTTGCCACTCTTCTGACCATTTTGCTAGCTTATCCAGATCTCTTCTCATTCTGCCCACCCCATCTGGATCATCTACTCTGTTGCTGATCTTGGTGTCATCTGCAAACAGATAAGTCTTACCCTCTAATCCATCTGCAATGTCACTAATGAAGATATTGAAGAGGACTGGCCCCAGGACTGATCCTTGAGGTACCCCCACTTGTGACGTGCATCTCTTCTGACTGTATACCATTTACCACCACTCTCTGTTTTCTGACCGTCAACCAGTTTGCCACCCAGTTGACCAACTTCTGACCCACCCCAAGCCTACTCAGCTTATTTATCAATCTTTTTATGTGGAACAGTGTTGAAAGCTTTGTTGAAGTCAAGGTAGGCAACAGCAACTGCTCCCTCTTGGTCCACCACTCTGGTTACCCAGTCAAAGAAATCTATGAGATTAGTTTGACAGGACCTTCCTTATGTAAACCCATGCTGTCTTGGATCCTGTGCCCCTATGGATTCCAGGTGTTGCACTATCCTTTCCTTAAGGAGTGCCTCCATAATCTTGCCCACTACTGAGGTAAGACTGACTGGTCTGTAATTCTCTGCCTCCTCCCTGCTACCACTCTTGTGGAGCGGGATCACATGAGTCCTTCTCCAGTCTTCTGGGACCTCTTCTGGGCTCAAAGACTCATTAAACAGTTCGGCTAATGGCTCTGCTAGTTCCACCCTTAGCTCCTTAAGTACCCTGGGATGTATGCCATTAGGTCCCATTGCCTTGTCCACCCTGAGCTTAGCGAGCTCTTGTAGGACCCTTTCTTTTGTGAAGTGCTCACCTCCTTCCTCCCCCCCGTGTCGATGGTGCTGAGCTGTGGGCCCTGCCCTACCCTACCTTCTCCTCAGTAAACACTGAGCAAAAGTATCTATTTAGGATAGATGCTTTTACAGGGTCCTCCTCCTCACATGCCCCCTTTTCTCCTTTGAGCTTAGCAATACCCCCTCTGGACTTTCTCCTTTCACAAATGTAGCTATAGAAAATCTTGTCACCTTCTTTTACTGTTCGTGCTAGTGTTTTCTCAGTTTGGGACTTTGCCTGCCTTACTTCCTTCCCTGCTTCCCTTAGGGCACTTGGGTATGTCTCCCTATCATCATCCTGCTGTGTTCCCTTATATTTCCTGAAGGCCAGCCTTTTGGCTCTGACCTTTTCTGCTACTGTATTTGAGAACAAAAGTGGTGTCCTTCTTCTTTTGCACTTCCTTTTCTGTCTAACACAATGGGATGTTGCTTCAAGTATTGCATCCTTAATGCTTGCCCACTTTGCCTGTACCCCCTCACCTGTGTTTCTTTTTGCCAGGGCCAGCTTAACTCTGTTGGCCATCTTACCAAAGTTAGCTCCTCTGAAGTCCCATATTTTTTGCCTTGGAATGGGATGATTTAGATGTAGTGCCAAATTGAACCATACCATGTGATGGTCACTGGCCCCAGGTGACCTTCTACCTGGAGAGCTGTGATCCCTTCCCTGTTAGTCAGTACTAGATCTAGGATAGCCCTGTCTCTTGTGGGTTGTTGTACCAGTTGTTTGAGGCCCCCCCCTGCAGGGAATCCACCATGTGTCTAGTTCTGGCAGATGTTCCTGCTGGTATTGACTAATCTGTATCCGGCATGTTGAAGTCTCCCATTATCAGAACCTCCCCTTTAGCTGTCATGTTTTGTATATCTTCTAACAGTAATGTGTCTATGTCCTCCCCTGGTCTGGGGGCCTGTAGACAACCCCAGTTCTTATGGCTGTCCCATTTCCTGTTTCCAGGGTGACCCACAGTTCTTCTGGCTCCTTATGTGTATTCTGAATTTCTGTAGCTTTGATATTTTCATTGACATACAGGGCCACTCCATCCCCCCTTTTTGCACCTCAGTCTCTTCTGAACAGTACATAGCCAGGTACTGAAGTCTCCTAAGTGTGGTTACTGCTAAACCACATCTCATTAATTGCTACTATGTCCAGTTTAGCCTCTGACATTATTGCATCTTATTTCCCAGGTTGTGAGCATTTGTGTACATCATTTTCCATTGGCCAGATTCTGGTGTGTTAGTTGTTAGAAGCAACAGACAGTTTAACAAAAGGCACTGTTTATTTGAAATGTGTGCATTTGGTCAGTGGCAGCAGGTTCAAGCTCAGTAAGGGCTCAAAACTTAAACAAACACCTTGTTTTGTTCTGTAATCTGTCCTGTTTTACAGGAAGGGCAGTATGGAGGTTGAGAGTTGGAGGCGGAACGGTGAAGGATAGCAGGTCACATGAAGCACATGGATGTATGACGGGCTAACAGAAAGTACACCAAGGAGGATAAAAGGAACCACTTCTAGCACGTCTCAGCATGCTCATGTCCCAGCGCATAAGCAGAACTGTGCAGAAGTGGAACGGAATTGGCATCTTAGGCATCTGCAGGTATCTGTAGATAACAGTAGGCATGCAGGGAACTCTGCCAGTCAACTAAGGTAAGGTAACATGCCTGTATACATGTTACTGCTTGAGTAGGAGAGTACGGAAGAAGATAAGTGGGTAAAGGCAGGGAGGAAACAGTTCATCCAAACAGTAACTGCCTGTTGTGTGGGAAAGGAGGAAACACCCTATCTAGGGTACTGGGCACAAAGGGGTAACAGTAAAGTTAAAAGGGGAGAACTAGAATCACCTGAAGTGTGGGAAAAGAGGTAACACTCTATCTAGGGTAAGGGTACAAAGAAGAAAAGAAATGCAAGAAGGGGGAAACTAAAAACACCTTATCTAGGGTCATGATGCAAAAGGGGTTAAGTAAAACAAAAAAGTGAAAATTAGAAACATCCTATCTAGGGTAAGGGTACATAATAAATTCTGATAAACATAGTGAGTGAAAGAAGGGGACTGTTGGGAGTTGTGTAGTGCAGTGGTTGTAGAGCAGCAGTTCTCAGAGACACCTCCTGGAGACTGAGGTGCTAACCCATCTGCACACAGCTCTCTGAGCTCAGGGAGGTGGTTGCTGGACTCCAGACTGAGTTGTCTAGGATTTGGGGCACATCTTTCTCCACCTAGGGGCCACCAAGTCTCACCACTATTGCCCCAAAGTATGCCTAGGAGGAGCGACAGCTGGACTGAAGTGGGCTCCTGGAGGGTGAAGGTGGTAGGTCAGGGGCATATACCTCAACCTATGTCACTATGAAACTCATTCACTATCCTGGTGGGACAGGACTGCTAAAAGGAGGCCCCCTTGCTAGTGGCCAAGGATGATATCGGGGTCCTCCACAAGACAGGTCACAAGGTGGGAGGTAGAGAATCTCAGCAGAGGAGGAAGCAGCTTCTGGTGGGGGATTCGCTAGTTAGGGAAGGTAGATCTGAAAACAGAAAGGGAGGGAAAGAGAGGTAAGGTGCTTACCAGGTGCCTTGGCTTGGAGGGATGGAAAGTGGATCCTAAGGATCACTAGGGAGGTGGGGCAGATGGAGGAGATGGATGTCATTATCCTCTTGGGGAACTAATGAACTGACTAGGGACAGGGATTGAACTGTGCAGAGAGATTTTAGAAACCTGAGGAGGGGTCTTAGGCAGGTTGCACACTCAGTGGCTTTTGCTGAGGTGTTGCCTGTCTACGATTGGGCAAATCATAAAGTTATCTGCACCTGGAGCTTCAACTTGTGGCTGAAGAAATGGTGTAAAGAGGAGGGTTTTGGCTACATTGGAGACTAGGGATCAATCAGGAGGGATAAGGGCCTATATAGGGGTGATGGCTTGCATACATCTGGGAAGGGAACCACCATCATCAGTGGATGGTTTTAATGTTACTTTGATGAACATTTAAACTAGCTGAGGGTGGTGGTGGAATGAAACAGGGAGGCATAGACTGCCTACCCCCCAGACTGCAGCAGAGAGAAAGGAGGACTTGAGGGGAAGTAAAACCCCCCAGTGTACAATATATAGGAAAAAACAGTGTGGTAGAAAACAAAGGTGACAGCAACATGAGTTGTAAAATGAGGAGGGAAAAGGAAGCAGGGCAAAAAGGAAAAAGGGGAGTAGAAGGTACAGTGGTAACAAAGTGTGGAAAGCCATGTGTAGAAATGCAAAAAGTCTAAGAAATAACATTCCTGGCCTAGAAGTCATCATGGCAAAAGCAGGCCTGGATATCATGGCCATTAATGAGTAATGGTGCACTGGAAACCACAACTGGGACATTGCCATTTCAGGATATACTCAGTTTAGGAAAGATAGAATGGGAAGAAAGGGAGGGGGGACGGGTGGTGCTATATGTAACAGAGGGTATCAAAGTGGTGGAGACACAGGGAATCCAGGAAGGAAAAGAGGGTTGGCGGTACTGTGGGTCACCATGGAGACAGAAACCAGAGCCACTATTTGTACTGGCATGATCTGAAGACCTCCTACATAAGAGGAGAAACTAGACAAGGCAGTGGTGGAAGCTATTAGCACAATGGCAGAAAAAGGGAAGGTGCTGGTAGTGGAGGACTTCAATCTGCCTGATGCAGATTGCAGCCTCCCAGCTGTAGCATCAGCTACAAACAGGAACATCTTGGACTCCCTGCAGGGGGTCATTTCTCAGGTTGCTATTCAGGGAGCCCACATGTAATGCAGTAATACTGGACCTCGTGCTCACTAACAGGGACAGTATTGCAGATGTCAAGATGGGAGGCCACCTGGGGACCAGTTATCACCATACAGTGTGGTTCAACATAAGGATGGTGGTGGAAACAAATCACACAAGAATGAGGGTCCTGGACTTCAGGAGGGCAGATTTTAAAACAAATGGGTGAATGCCTCAAAGACAACCTAGTGGAGGGGGGACCTGGGGGGTGCAGGAACAGTGGGCTAAGTTAAGGGAAGGCATCGTGAAGTAACAAATCACTATGCAAAGAAAGTCAGCAAAAACAAGAGAAGAAAGAGACCACTTTGGTTCTGTAAGAAAGTGGCTGAAAAGATAAAGGTAACAAGGGTAGCATTCAGGAGGTACAAAGAGATGTAGAGGGAAGAGCAGAGGGAGGTGTACTGGAGAAGCAAAGGGAAGCAGGGAAAGCCGTGAGGAGCACAAAGGCACAAACCGAGGAAAGAATAGCCCAAGGGGTAACTAGTAGGGATAAGACATTTTTTTAGGCACATAAGTAAAAACAGCAAGAATAGGGGAAGGATTGTGAGGTTAAGAAGGGCAGATGGGACTGTGCAGAGGAGGATTAGGTAAAAGCAGATATCCAGGAAAAATACTTTTGTTCAGTGTTCACAGAGGAAGGAGAAGGGAAGGGGGCCACAAAAAAGTAACAGTAGCATTGGAAGGAGGGTGTTGGGCACTAGTCCAGTCTCAGAGGAGAGAGTTTTGAAGGGACTCGTTAATCTGAAAATGGACAAAGCAATGAGGCCTGATGGAGTACATTGAAAGAGCTCAGGGAGGTACTGGCTGCACCTCTGACAGCTCTGTTCAACAACTTACTGGAAACATTAGTGGCTCCAGAGGATTGGAGGAGAGCAGATGTAGTCCCACTTCATAAAATTGGTAGCAAACAGGAGACTGGCAACTATAGGCCAGTCTGCCTGACATTGGTGGTGGGGAAGTTAAGAAGGAATGTCTGCCAAAGGATAGGATTGAAGAGTATCTTGAATCCAGTCAGTTTCAAGACCTGAGGCAGCACAAATTCATGAGGGGCAGTTGTGTCAGACAAATCTGCTAGATTCTTTTAACTGGGTGACCAAGGAAATAGATTAGGGTGGAGTGGTGAATGTGGCTCACTTATATTTCAGTAAGGCTTTTGACACTGTTCCACACAGGAGACTCAGAAGAAAACTGGGAAGCTTAGAGGTGGCTCCTAAGGTGGTAAACTGGGTAAGGAATTGGTGACGGGCTAAGCAACAGAGGGTGGCAGGAAGTGGAGCTCATTCTAGGGAAGGAAGGGTGACCAGCAAGGGTCCTCAGGGTTCAGTACTGGGACCAGTTATCTTTAATGTCTATAAGTGACATGGCAGATGAGCACGAAGGAAGGGAAGGGAAGGCATGCCTCTTTGAGGATGATGCCAAAAGCTGCAATAGTGTGGACACTCCAGAGGGGGTGAAAAGAATGTGCAGAGTCCTGAGAAAAGTCTTGAGAAAACTCGGGGAGTGGTCAAGGGCACGGTAGCTAGTTTCAATGTGAAAAAGTGCTAAATTGTGCACTTCGGCACAAAAACCAGGAAGCAGAGTTTAAAATGGGAGAAGAGGTTTTAACAATCACCAAATCGGAAAAGGACTCGAGTGTAATCATTTATGATGACCTCACGCTGGTGAGACAGTGTGATGAGGAAGTTGGTAGGGCCACTGGGAAGCTGGAGTGCATAGGGAAGGAGAATTACCAACAGAAGTTGGGAAGTCCTGTTGCCACTGTATAGTGGTAGTAGTAATTGTTTATTCTTGACAATCAAGAAAAGGATATACCAATTGAGCTGATGCTCATTTACAAAAATCACTGGTGAGTCACCCCCACCACCCCCGGAGTTCTGTGTCCACTTCTGGAGACCCTTCTCAGGAAGGACAAAGACAGAGCTGAGGCTGTCCAGAGAATGGCAACTAAAATGGTGAAGGGGCTGCATCAGAAGCTCTACAAGGAGAGACTGAAGGACCTCAATATGTACACCCTGGAAGAGAGGAGGGGGGATGGGGGACATGATAGAGACCTATAAATACTTATGGGGTAAATAAGGTATAGGACAGGAGTACTTTTCAGACAAAAAGATGCACAAGAGCAAAAGGATATGCAATGAAGCTAGAAGGGGGTACATTTAAGAGAGATGTGAGGAAGTACTTGTTCACTGAAAGAGTGGTGGATGCCTGAAACAGTCTTCCAATAGAGGTGGTGAGGGTAAAAACAGTGGTGGGATTGAAAAATGCATGAGACAGGCACAAGGGAATCTTAGAGGGAAGCAAGGGGAGAGGGGAAGGAGCTTGAGATCAAGTAGGGTCTGTGGTGACAGTATAGGCAGGGGGAAAACGGGCAGACTGGGTGGGCCAAGTGGTCCTTATCTGCCATCAAATTCTATTTCTATGTAAATGGATGTAGGTTGGGGGAAAATAGAGGTTTAAGGACTAATAAAAAAATGTGAGATGACATGCCAATGCTGGGATGAGTTGGGTTATTTTGTGGGGGTGGATAAATGTTTTTTAAAAAAATCATTAAAATGATTAACATTATTTTATTTTTTGCATTGTTTTTAAAACCCCCTCCCCCCAAAAAAAACAACAACCTTGGATCCATTTGATAACTGCAATAAGGCACTCCAGGGTGTGCTTTGTGGTGGGATAACAGCACTTCTAGGGTGGGTGCAGGCAATGCCACATGCCTCTCAACACACACTATGCGTGCTGTTATCCCACCACAATGCGCACCCTATCATCTCTTATTGCTTAAGTGAAGAAATTATTTCTCAGTGTAATATGGCTAATTGGGACAGTAACTTTGGCCAGTGGTGGGGTGGGGGTAATTTAATTTGTGAAGTTTTGATCTAAGATGTGAATGGAAGAAATTACTAGGTTTACAGCAAGAACCCTTTTCTGAAATATTTCTGGTTCTAATCAGAAGTGGAAAGGTTTTGCCCATCCCTAAACAGAATACTATTCGAAAGTTTACTCTTTTTCTAGAATGATTGCTTACCTGTAGAAGATTCTGAGAGGCTGCATCTTGACTTTCGACCTCTGCGTGTTAGAAATCGCTCACTGACCTTCTTTGCTTCTTCTAGTAGCTCCATGTTTTTCTGTTTCTCTACATCAGTGATTTTAACATCTGGCAGCTCATCATTCACCAGGTCAATCACATGGCCTTCACTGTCTGTTTAAAAGGTCAGAGTCCGATATTATGGCAGGTATAATATTGCAAGTCATATGTAAAGCCAGGTTTATAGGCTCAGCTATCATATGGTCAGCAGCCCACAGTACAGTGCTATACAGCACATTACTTACCATAAATTAGCTCACTGCTGGCAGCCTATTCACAAGAAAGGCCTAGGAGTGAAATAAGATTAATTGTCCTCTCGCCCTGGGAATAGTATTTCCCATACCATATCAATAAAAATCAAGCATCATAGGATGCAAAAATTAGCTCTGCAAAGAAAAGTGCAAGGATAACAAAACATTTCTTGCATAGTGTTATAGCATCCAGATGTAATCCTTTTTTCCTACAGTATACTGTATTCATTCTTTTCATTTCAGTGAAAATTCAGGGATTATGCTTGAATAATACAAGATTATGCTGAAATATTTTTTTTCTTGCCTTTTCGTTGCAGAACTCTTGGGACAACCAGTCATTAATGACTTGTATAACTTGCTTATGCATTGCATCATCACTGATTTTTTTTATCAGCAGGCACCCTCAATTTCAGGTGAATGCACAAAAGCAGTTCAGTACAGGGAATTCCACAAGGTGCTGGGCACTACGTACACTTGGAGTTAGCATACTAAAGAGACAGTTCGCAGGAACAGCAGTGCATAGTATTTGTAGAAGAATGCCAGGAGAAAACTACCCAAATTGTTTAGTTTTTATTTATCCGTCTGAACCTTACGCATACTCTAAATCCTAATCCCAGTGCATGGCACCATAGGTATGCAAATCCTTGTGACAAGGAATCTTACAATCTGGTATTAATAAAGTAGGAAAAGCCCATCTTGCACGAGACTGCAGACTGATCACTTAAGCAATACTGACCAATGACCAGGGCATTTCCAGCCTTTTTAGGCAGGGAAAAAGTGGGCAGGCTGGGTGGGCCAAACGGTTTATCTGCCATCAAGTTCTATATTTCCATATTTATCACAATCTGTATGATTTGGGAATATAAGGCCAAACTGAGGGCCTTATTAGAGTTATTTTTTTCTGTCACAAAATGTCCAGACCAGGGGTCAGTATTGCTTTTGCACACTGTTTTTACAGCCGGAATGTCTTATAAATAACTGTTTTTTGGTTTTATCTTTTTTCTTCCTTTTTGTGAATTTTTAACATTTATGAACACTTACTAATGAATGTACTTGATTGTACCAGTATATGAAACTAGATGATGACACACAATTTAATATTACAAAAGTAAGGTCAGATGTCTCCTAATCAAAACGGTGCTGCTGTTTTATGTTTGGAAGGCATGGAAGTATAGAAGTGTAGTAAAGCCTTAGTTGGGCTAATTTTTGGAGCTGAGCACTTTTGGACATCATAGCAAGGCTCTGTAATGTTGAAGGGGATTATAACACAAACCTGTAAAAGGGAGAGCAAAATAATTTCATATCAGAAGCAGAATTATACCTGACAAACATGAATCCCCAAACCATAAAAAGACTTTAGAAAAGAGACACACAGCTAACAAAAAAAAAACATCAGTGGACACTGTATTGGTACCTTTGATAAGAAAATCTAATTCATGAAACAACTCCTACTGTCACTACTGAATTATGCTGATGTGGTATATTGCCTATCCCTTTTAAGTCAAATTCAATAGAATAGCTCTCCTGTAGGTGTATGACTGAGAGTGACTCAGGAACCCACCATTGCATATTTCTTGATATATTTGACTGGCTGAGCCTCGCTGCTTACAAATTCTAAAATCAATACACACTCCTCCACAAATATATCCACTCCACACACCTCACATATCTTATATTCCTCTTCCACCCTGTTGCTTCCCCTAATTCTAAAAGATCAACTGAGGTAACTAGATGGATAGTTCCTAAACTGTGAAATCTAGATTTAGTAGTTGCTGTATTGGTCCTTGTAAGAATAGATCCAGAAGCAAATGATTTGATACCTTTTAATGGACCAACATAGATGTAACAACAAGAACAAAGTGCTCTAGCTTTTGGACCAACCAGTCCTTCTTCAGAAGCTCATGGCAGTTGTTTAGAAAATACAATACTTATAACAGCTAGATAATGCAGAGAAAAACAGAAAAAAATTCCCATTGGTTTAAAATACTCATTTAAAAAAAAAAAAAACAGAAGATGATGTCAGAGAAGTTTAACAGTACAATACTGCCTTCAGCCAGAAAGACCCTTGGGTCAGATGCGCTTGGTGGAACACACATACAAAGAATCCTACTGCATATAAATTTAAATGACATAAGATAACACTGCTGAAGCAGATAACTCCTAAGTCAAGCTATGAGTGTCACAGTTAGTATAAGGATGTGATTACATGATTTGATGTTGCCTTCGTAATCATCGCCCATACTAGCATAGTAACACTCATAACTTGTTGGATTATCTGCTTCAGCGCAGCATTATGTATGTCAGTAAGTATATGCAATAAATTTCTTTAACATGTGTGTTCCCTGTAAAGGGCACAAGCCTACTCTGACATCATCTTCTGTTTTGATTTTTATTTTTGTTTTTAAATGAGTATTTTTAAGCCAATGGGGATTTTTCTGTTTTTCTCTGCATTATCTAGCTGTTGTAAGTATTGTATTTTCTAAACAACTGCCATGAGCTTCTGAAGAAGGACTGGCTGGTCCAAAAGCTAGAGCACTTTGTTCTTGTTGTTACATCTATGGTGGTCCATTAAAATATCAAATCATTTGCTTCTGGATCTAAACTGTGAAAGTAATTCAGTTGAAGAGACTTTTTCTTCTCAGTCCTCACAAAAGGAAATAGTCTGCCAGCCCCCTTGGACGAACCTCCAATCTTCATTTTTCAGAAGGCTGCTTTTTGAGCAACTCATACTGACGATTAATGTAGCTGCTTTTTAACCTGAACCCTCTTCTTAACTACCACCTAAATATGTAACAATTGAATGCATGGAATACTGTAACCTGCTTCCTTTTAATTTTTTGTGGTTTCTGTATGTACAGTGCTGCAACCCTTATCATCTATTGTTATCTCGCCCCTTTCTTCTTTGTGTGTAATTGGCCTCTACTGTTGCTATGAACTTTCTTGTATTGTAATTTGCATTTGTGTTTCCCTTCTGAATAATCATTTTTGTATCCAGTTGTATTGCAATTTTCAGAGCACATGGGGATTCAAAGAGCACACAGATAGATTAGACATGCATTGGGGAGAGGCTAAGCACTTGGGGGTTCAGTGACTTGCTCAGGGTCACACAATGAGTAAGTGCAGTTGTGGGATTCAAATTCAAGCAGAGAAGCCAGCAGGACTTTGAAACTACAAGAGTCATGCATTGGAGCTTGGTGTGTAGGGAGACTGGTTGTGGCCAGTTGTGTTAGGGTAGAGTTGGGCAAACTATTTGACTATAAATAAAGGCCTAGGCCTTAAAGGTTACTCCCCTACCGGGTCTTTGGGTTTACAGGTCTGCACTCTACATACTACTAGACCAAACTGCCTCACGTTTATATGGAATAGAATTAAATATTTATTAACTAAATAATCAGAGACACATCTTAAAGAAAGCATGCAACACAAGTGGAGCAACTCCATCACTGGGATGCAATAAACTGCTGGAAGAAAATCTGGAAGTTCCTTGACTCAAAGCTGGATGGGTCTGATCCCTTCTGAGATGTCATCCAGGTGAACAATTATACCCTGCTTGTCTCCTTTTGCAACAACATTAACTTGGAGTTAGGCAAGGTGGCAAACTGCCTCACTCCTGTATCACTATCCACATCACAGGTGGTACCTGCCTTCTACCTCACAACCATTGACAGAGTTGAATAAGAACTACCCAAGCTGGATACCAGCAAAAATGTTGACCCAGACAATATTCCAACCTGGTTCTGGAAGCCTGGTGGACTTTACTGGCTCTGCATATTTACACACTATTTGATGCTACAATGTTGGAGGGACAGGTAGACCTCACCTGGAAAATAAGCTTTATAACCCATATACTGTACCAAAATCTAACAAGATAACAAACATTGCCCCAGACCTCAGATCCAACTCCCTTGTTCTTGTCCTCTCCATGTCATGTAAAGGGATTAGCTACAAGATTTGTTACAATATCTTATTTAAAAACACTACTGCTATGGATATCAACCTGACCCTCTGAAGCTGGACAAGACCCTTCTTCCAAGGTAGGCAGAAATGTGTCAACATGTACAGCAGTTGCTCTGCCTGGCTCACATGGAATAAAATAGTTTTCAGCGCACTAAAGAGTATTGTCAAGATCAAGCAGACTTGCCTGATCTGGTGTCCTGCAGCAGGATGTGGGAGCCTGCCTTAATGCTCAGAAGTGATAAAATGCAAGGGTAATATAAGGAGACGCTTCTCCCAGAGGGTGGTGAACAGACAGAATAACCTGCCAGTGCAGGCAGTGGATATGAAGACATTATAGGACTTCATGATGAGCCTAGGCAACCTTCTGTTTCCTTGGGAATCACAGGCTACCCTGAGTGATAGGGAGAGTAGGTAATCCCTACATAATATGTTACTGTAAAACATGTTTGCATGGTATACTGTCCTTATTCATCCCCTCATATGAAGCAGAGTTGGGGAGGGTGAATGATGAACCTAGGGTGCCTTCCAACTTTAAATTACTATATTATTACATTACTAAAAGGATTCAAGTGGATCTATTCTTTTTTAATGGTCATAATTAATGATATTAGCATGAGAACTATGACCACGATCTACACTGATGATATTACCATTGGGTCCAGTTTCAAAGCTCCAGAAAACAAAATTACAAAATATTACAGCATACTCAAATAGGACTAAATATAGAAATGCATTTATTTATTATTTATTTAGTTGTTTTTTTTTTTAACCGGATAAGGTACACTAGGCAAACATTTGCCTATTTTCAGGCATGACCAGGAAGATTACAAAATTATAGATCAGTACAGTGAAGACAATGAAGATGCATGGTAACAATGTGGGAACTACAGTGGTACAATTCTGTGCAGTATACAAAAGTAAAAGGAATCCTTTAAAATACAAAAGTAATACAGTTCTGCGCAGTGGCAGTGAATGTGAACGCAGCAAGAATAGGAAGTAGAGAGAGGAGAATGCCACGTAATGGCTCATGCACAAAAGGGAGGAGAGTACATGGGGAGGGGAGTTGATAGAAATAATTAGGTGCATACAATTAAAAGAGATAACAAAATAGACATGTGCAAAGGGTGAACAAGCATAAGTAGCTTGAGGAATGCTGTTGACAGTGGTTAGAAGTAGGAGCAGGCTGCTAGTTGGAGTAAATGCAAACAGTATATGTACCGGGAACATAGAAAGTGATCACAAGATCAATCTAGTCTGCCCATGAGCCTAGCCCTCCTCCCTTAACTGCTATTCAGTGTTATAATACCTTTGTGCCTATCCCAGGCTTTTTTGAATGTTTCAACTGACGTAGCCTCCACAACCCCTGCTGGAAGGCCGTTCCGAGTGTCCACCACGCTCTCATGTTGCTCTTGAACTTGCCCCCTTCCAGCTTCATGCCACGGCCCCTTGTTCTTGTATGATTCTTGACCTGAAACCGATCCTGAACCTGAAACTTGCTTATTCCTTTCAGGTACTTGAAGGTTTTGATCATGTCCCCCCTTTCTCTACACAGTTCCAGGGAATACATGTTAAGGTCATGAAGTCGTTCTTCATATGGCTGAGTCTGAGTATCATTTTTATAGCTTTCCTTTGTACTGCCTCCAGTCTTTCTATATCCTTTCTAAGTTGGGATCTCTAGAACTGCACCTGCATTCCAGGTGAGGCCTCACCAGTGATCTGTACAGTGGCATAATTACCTCCCTCTTTCTACTAGTAGTCCCTCTTCCTATGCAGCCCGACATACAGTTTGCCTTTAATGCTGCTTTTGCACACTGTTTGGATGTTTTCATGTCATCTGTTACAATTACACCCAAATCTCTTTCCTGCTTTGTGGCTTTCAGTTTTACTCCACATAGAAGCTATTCCTCACAAAGACTGTTCCTCCCTACATACATGGTTTTGCACTTTTTGGCATTGAAATGTAGTTGCCAAGTGTTTGACTTTCTTTGTAGGTCAGCCCTCATCCTTTCCACTCCACTTGGAGTGTTGACCCTATTACATATCTTTGTGTAATCTGCGAACAGACTCACCTTGCCTTCAAGGCCCTCAGAAATGTTGCTGATGAAAACATTGAAGAGGATAGGCCCTAGTACTGATCCTTGATACACACAACTAGTTACCTCCCTCTCCTCCAGAAGGTGTGGGCTTCAGAGCAGTGCCTAATGTGTGCAGGTATACTGTTTCAAAGTCTCAGAGCTGCAACGGTGAGGGCCTTCTCTCCATGTTTGGTCCTGGTCTTAGGGATGGAAAGAAGGTCTAGATCAGTAGATCTGAGGGAGTAGGGCACCAAGAGGGAGGCTAAGGACTTGGGCACTTGGTTCTGTTGTATGTTATGGGTTATGCTGCCTAATGAAAGACCGTGGAGTGCTATAGAGGAGGGCCAACCTAGTTTGGAATACAGTGTACAATGATGAGTGAGTCAGATGCAGATCAGAGGCAAAGTGACAAATATTATTATATGCTACATACCACTTGTGCAGGATAGCACTAGTGGTGTTAGAAAAACTAGGCAGGCCATAAGATAGCATGCAGAGTAGTAGAACATGATCTATTGCAATGCGAGCACAAGGAGAAAGATTAGGGCTGGCTCGATAGTCCATTCTGAGGCTCATGCTAACAGCCTTACAAATGGCAGTTATGTACAGTGAGAAGTCAAGGGAGGGATTGGGCATCACATCTAGATATTTAAAGGTGTTTACAGAGTCCAGAGATGAGCTGTTGTCACAGAGCAATGTGGACTGAGTACCAATGTTTTTAAGTTGATTAGTAGTTCCAAATAGCATGGCTTGTGATTTAGAGGGGTTCATAAGTAACCTGTTCTACCTAAACCGTGTTTGGACAGCCCTCAAATTGACTGTGAAGGAACTGTTAATGTCAGTTACATTTTGTGCACTGGTAAAGAAGACCAGATCATCATCACATAGGAGAGGGGTACTGTTTGAAAAGCAGTTGTGTACTGAGTTAATTTGTAAGAAGAAATGAAGAGGCCCAAGTATAGAGCCCTGAAGGATACCTGTGGTGGAGGGTAGATTGTTGGATAGAGTAGAGCCAATTCTGACACACTGCTGTCTCTTGGAGAAATAGCTTGCTTCAGTAATGGACTTCAAATACTGACTGGCTCAAACGCAGTAGACACTCAACTGGGCTATCTTCAAATAAGTTGCTCCTTAACCAGCTAGTATCTCACCCTACTTGGAGTTCCAATACTGGACAAAGTGCCATGCTTATGGACTGGGATTTAGTCCCCAGTACTGACAAAATAATCTGTTCTGGTGCTCTCCCTGACTTAGTCATCCTTCTGTGCCCACGTGGATGATTGCATGCAGGTGCTGAGCACCTTCAGCCATCTGTGGCATGTATCCATAGCTACAGAAGCACTGGACCATGGTGATAGATGTCTCTTGTGTCATGTGAAAGAGTTATAGGCTGTTTGTCTTACCTGATGATGGATGTCTGTGGTTGCTTGTGTTGCCATACCCCCTTTGGCTTGTTGGGGGGGAATGTGGAGTTAGGTTTGAAAACTCTAACATTGCATTTCCGTACTTTTAATGTGTATAAATTGTAACACTAGGAGGTGCACTACACCCTGACAAAGCACTCGATAAGAGTGTGAAATGTTGGTGGTCTGTAGCGGTCTCTCAGGGCTACACCAGCCACATTTTTTATTACCTGCCTTTCTACAAATAAATCAACTTGGTGGGAAAGATTTTATCTGGAGTCACCATGGTATTTGAGTGCTGAATCCAGGACCCGGAATGTTGATATTGATCCATGGCCATAGCCAGGCAGATATTTTAAGTTAAAAGAGTTTAACACCAGCAAGATACTTTATTACTTCATTACCCTAAAAAGAGCTAAACAGAATGGAAACCCAAACTACTGTATGTACAAAATGTTCATTAAGCTACCATTTGAGTATGCTCACCCTGTCTTTAATAGCCACTCCATTCAAGTTCCAGAAGAATACTGGAAAGCAACCACCACGTGGCTTTCAGAAAAATGTGGCACAGCCCCAGTTATATCCTCAACCTTATAAGTTCTGGTTTGCACAGCATAGGCTTCAGACATACTGAAATGTGTCAAGCCCACTATAACCAAACACTGTAAAGGGTCCAAATCAGAAGCTACAGATTGCAACCAAAGAACCACATCAGTGTAATATCAAGAGCGACATAATATAGGTCATTCACAATGTCAACAGTCCAACCCTTATTATAACATGCATTCTGCCTGTTGTGTGTGAAGAGGGGTTATAGTTTGTTCTCACCACAGATGATTATTTTATTGTTCTGATGTCAACAGAATTGTATTTAGAAAACTACATATTTTCTCATAGCTGCTTTTAAAATCATTTTAACACAACTGCCTTACTACAGTATGTCTTAGCCACAAACAGAAAAGACCAGGCACCTGGACATGATGGGAAATCTACAAATTGCAGAGGGTCTGCTTTAGTCATGGGGATATTCTGATGGACTACTTAAATGACCTTTTTGTAACCTCTAAAATCTCTTAAGCACATAATCTATTACCTGCCTTTCTACAAATAAATCAACTTGGTGGAGAACTTGGAAGAGAGAAAAAAAGCATTCAGGAAGTACAAGGAATTGCAGCAGGAGCAGGACAGAGAACTGTATCAGTTAAAGCAAAAGGAGGCTGGGAAGGCAGTCAGAACAGCAAAGGCCCAAACTGAGGAAAAGATAGCCAACTCAGTTAAGAAGGGGAATAAAACCTTTTATAGGTACATCAGGGAGCAAACGAAGACCAAGGGAGGGATAGTGAGGCTTAATAAAGGGAGGGAGGGTGGGCAGAGGGAGAATGTGAAAAGGCAGAGATACTAAACAAATATTTTTGCTCAGTATTTACAAAGGAAGAGGAGGAGGTACATAAAACAAACAGTAGTAACACTCTGGATACAGAAGTTGATACCAGCCCATTTACAGAAGAAAGGGTTCTGAAGAACTCTTAAAACTGAAAGGTGGACAAAGCAATGGGGCCTGATGGGATTCATCCCAGAATTCTAAAAGAACTAAGGGTAGAACTAGTGACACCAACTACCCTCTTTAACAAATCATGGGAGGATGGGGTGGTACCCGAGGACTGGAGGAGGGCAGATGTGATTCCCCTTCACAAAAGTGGGAGCAAGGCAGAAGCAGGAAACTATAGACCTGTTAGTTTAACCTCAGTGATAGGGAAAATGATGGAATCACTTCTAAAGGAAAGAATTGTTGTGTATCTAGAGGCCAGAAGGGCACAGGACCCTAGGCAGCATGGATTCACAGTGGGAAGGTCATGCCAGACGAATCTGATAGATTTCTTTGACTGGGTGACCAAAGTAGTAGATCAGGGAGGGGCTGTGGACATGGCCTACCTAGACTTTAGCAAGGCATTTGACACAATCCCACACAAAGATTAATATATAAGTTAGCCAGCCTGGGGTGGGTCCCAAGATGACAGCCTGGGTAAAAATTGGCTAGAGAATAGGACACAGAGTAATAGTAAATGGAGTCCACTCAGAAGAAAGGAGGGTTACTACGGGCACCGCAGAGGGTTCAGATAGGACTAGTCCTCTTCAATGTCTTGCAAGCGACATTGCAGAAGGACTGGAAGGAAAGATGTCTCTTTGCAGATGACACTAAGATCTGCAACAGAGTTGATGCTGGGGTGGGGTGGAAAGGATGAGAAGGGACTTGGCAAGGTTAGAGGAATGGTCAAATGTATGGCAGCTTAGATTCAATGCTAAGAAGTGCAAGGTAATGCACCTGGGAAACAAAAACCCAGGGGAAGAGTACACAATGGGGGGTGAGATACTAACAACAACAAAAATGGAAAGGGACCTGGGGGTAGTCATATCAGATGACCTAAAGGTGGGCAAGCAATGTGAGAAGGCAGCAAGGACGGCTGGGGGGATACTGGGATGCATAGGGAGAGGCATCACCAGTAGAAAACAGGAAGTTATTATCCCTCTGTACAGACAGCTGGTGAGACCCCATCTGGAGTACTGTGTGCAGTTCTGGAGACCCAATCTCCACAAAGACATAGACAGGATGGAAGCTGTCCAGAGGAGGGCAACTAAAATGGTGCAGGGTCTGCACCGGAGGACATATGAAGAGAGACTTAGGAGCTAATATGTATAGCCTCGAGGAAAGGAGGGAGAGGGGACATGATAGAAACTTTCAAGTACCTCAAGGGAATCAACAAAGTCCAAGAGGGTAGCATCTTTCAAAAAAGAGGTGTGCAAGAACAAGAGGGCACAATTTGAAGATAGAGAGGCGGCTCAGAGGTAATTTAAGGAGTATTTTTTCACAGAGAGGGTTGTGGATGCATGGAATGGCCTTCCGGAGGAAGGTTGTGGAGTCAAAATCAGTGGTGGAATTCAAGCATGCATGGGATAGTCATAAGGCAATTCTGGGGGGTAGGAAGAAGTAGGCTGCTGGTTAACTAGGATCTGCAGCTTATCCAGTAGGTAGGGAAATGGGCAGACTGGGTGGGCCAAGCGGTCCTTATCTGCCGTCAAATTCTATGTTTCTATGTTTCTATGTAACACTAAGGCTGTTTCAACAGATTCAACCAGTCATTTATGGATCACAAAACCAGCCACTGATAACCTTGTCTCACTTCAAACTGCTAAGACAGAGGAAGCATGGCACATTGAAATTTTATGGAAATGTAAATGATAAGTTTGCTTCTGTATTTGTTGTATATAAACTGTTATTATGCCCACATTGTCTTCACTGTGCAAATCTGTACCAACATTAACCTGTGCTGATGCTATTGTTTTAACTGTTTCACCACAGGTGATCTTATTTGTGTTTGTCTCTATCAGCTTCCACCTTCGCTGGAGTAGTAGCTAACAAACATTTGATTTGATTTATTTGAAGAACGTTACATGGAAGGACCACTTTATGTGAATATCCTTGTGTTGGCATAGCTCACTGCTATTATGTGCTGCAATGTTTTGTTTTAGTTTCTTCTCCTGTCCCTCACTTATATCAATCGTGTCCCTCACAGAGGTGCCTAGAATCAGGTTCCATCATGACTAAGGATATCTGTATACCGTTGTCACAATATCCTTAGTCTTAACTAGTTGTGACTCTAGGTATCCTTGGTGTCACTGTTTTTAAAAGCTTAAAATATACATTGTCATCTTCAGGGTTGTTAAAGACTCAGCAGGAGGCACTGTTCAGAAATGGTGTTTTGCCAATGTGTGATTCACAAGCCCTTTCACCTACAGTCTCCAATAGCTAGCCGGCAAGTTGCAAGAAGATAAGCACATGCAAAGTAAAACTGACTATTCTGATAGTACTTCATTCAAGGTACACGATGACATGACAAAACCTGACACTGGGCACTACATGAGGAGGTATGCTGGTGAAACAGTGACATTTTGATGGCGAAACCCAACACAGCAACAATCTTGAGAGGTTTTGAGAGTGTCACTGTGATGGACTACCGGCGAAATTTAATTGTTTCACCAGTGAGTCCCTCCATTTCTAATAAACTCAACTCAGAATTTGTTATATAGAAATAGAAGTGTAAGAGGCACAGCCCCACATGAGATTAGAGGCTGGCCCCAGATGAAAAACTCACAATGTCTGACAGGCGAAATTTCGCCTGTTGACATTGGGGATGTTGCCAAGCTGCATGTTGACAACTTCAGTGTTGATGCAGCTTGGTGGAACCACTGGAGGCTGCAACTAAAGATTAGGCAAGCAGCTACCACACCAGGTAATGCTCACACCACTCCATGTTTAGCTGTCTGAGAGTACATGAAGTCTAGTTGCCTGCACCTTCCCTCCAGGACTGAATGCCTCACTTCCAAGATGTTTTTCCTACTAGTCCTATGGTGAGTCACCCCTCTGCACACAAACCTGGGTTTTAGGTGGCAACACTGTGTGCTACCAGCATGCCTTTAGGCTGGTCTGCGATGTTCTGCAATACAGTGTATGCAGGGAGGTGGCCTCTGTGGCTGTCTTTCCACTTATTTATTTTCTACAGTTTATTTCCAAACATCACTAGGTATCAGCTGAAACAAAATCATAATTCAGAAAAATGCATGAATTCAGTTAATTGTGTGCTGCAGATAATGAACAAAAACAGCAACAAAAAAGGTGGGTTCGGTTTGTGGTGGGCAAAATGTGCCGCTGTATCAACTGCCCCAGCCAAATAAACCACCTTTCTCTTCCTCTCCTCCACATTGACACCCTTTCTCCAAACCCACCCAATCCCTTATCCAGCTGCCTGAGCCTCCCCCTCCCTTCACCTAGTACTAGTTTTCTCCATGGCACACAGGGCCCCTGTTCTGCCATCTGCCTTGATCTGTTCATCAAACTGGGGGTGGGGGGATGGTGAAGCGTGACAGTGATTCTCTGGGTTCTTTACAAGCCTGGCAGTTCTGTGTAGTGGCATAGCAAGCAGCATGTGGTTTTTTGTTTTTTTTTAGCCAATTAAAATAGATACATCAGCATTGGATTTGCTTATTTCTGGTGCTACTAGGAAGAATAGTGGAGGGGAAGGAAGATGATTTGCTCAGTGGGTTGGTTGGTTCTTGTCTAAAATCCTGGTTTGGTCATTTCTACTTTGGAATGTGTGATACAGGTAGCACAATCAGTCAGAACACAGTAGCAAAAACAGCCTTGTAGTTCATCAAATATGTTATATATCTTCCAATGTAACAATTTGATTGTTGAATATGTTTGCAACATATTCGGATTCTAAATGTATATACAGTACATGCCTTCCGCATTATAAGGATTAAATAAATTGTAATGAAATAGAAATAATGTAACCTAACCTGGAATTGAAATCAGTCCATATAGCTTATCTGGTAAAGCAGTAGAACAGTAGTTTGTGGTCACAATATTGTTTTCTCATTAAAATGTGTGCTCCAAATTCTTAGCGGTGATCAATAAGCAACAGTAGTTTACCAACTGCTGACTTACCAATAGATGTTAATGCGCTCACAGAGGATGTAGATGCCCTGGAGTGTCGAATGGAATGTCTGGGACTATGAGGCCTAAGAGTAATGAGAGGAGAAATAAGCAAGCAATTCAAACATAGAACTGAATATATTTAAATGATATGATTCTGTAATGCCTTTTGAACTTAATAAATTGTTTACTTGTTTATAATACATAGCCAAACATTTTCCCATATGAAAACTGTATGTTTTTTCCTCATAAATCATACCAGCTCTTTAATATATACCAGTTACTCACTTGTGACATCATCCATAACCTATCAATTAATTGTGACATCACTAATTGACATATTTTTTAATTTCTTAGCTCAGTCACAAAAGCAGACTTTCATCAAAAATAGAGTGATAGCAGTCTGAGTCCCTCCAGGCAAGTACTTTTTAAAAGCATTAGGGTTAGGAAAATTAGTAAATTTCAGTTTCACAATGTTTCAATTACATTTTGAACAAGCATTTGTCAATGCCGAATGTTGTCTCGCTGGCATTGGCATTGGTAGTGCCAGAGTTAGAGATGCATAATAGGAATGGCAGTGAAGTATGGAACTGACACCAACCCCACCCCCACCCTGCAGAGACTGTCAGGCACTGGGGTGCGCCTTTGGGGTGTCAGCTGTAACGCTCATGCCATGTTACCTCACCCTACCCTGTAGACACTGACAAGTGTTGTGGTGTGCTTTGGGGTTTTTGGGCCTTATACTTACCCCATTCCATAAGGACATATGCTGAGACAGGTGCAGTATAGGAGAATGGGCCTCACCCTTCCCTGTAGACACTGACAAGTGTCGTGGTGTGCTTTGGGGTCTTTGGGCCTTATACATACCCCATTCCATAAGGAAATACACTGAGATGGGTGCAGTATAGGAGAATGGGGTGAATATTAGGGCCGAACACTCCAAGGCACACCTCGATGCCTGTCACTGGCTGCAGGGTAGGGGTGGAATGGTGTGAGCATTACAGCCAATGATCCCAAGTCACACCCCTGATGCCTGGCAGTCTCTACAAGGTGGGGTGTTACACTTGGAAACCCTAACATTGTAGGTGTTTGTTAGTATTTTCACTCCAAATTTTCAACATAGGCTTTCTGTGACCCCACCTCATGAAGAGCGGTACAATCAGTTTGTTAGCTGAAAGGTGGTTTTGCACAGTGGCTATGCCATTTGGCAACACAGGGACAAAAACGCATTTTGGGCAGGATGTGGAAAATGACAACTGTATTGTTCATGAGGAGGTGTAAAAAAATGGCAACACTGAAAATCTGGAGTGAAAATATGAAAAATTGGTGAAGTAATGAGCATGCATAGAAACTGTACAACACACGTCCGTAACCCAATTATTTTTGGGAGTTTTTTAGCTACATTTTCTACATAGGCATTTTGAGACCTCCCCTCATGAACAGTGGCACTGTGATTTTGTTAATCTGTCCCAAAAGTTGATTTCCCACAGTGACCACGCCATTGGGCGCCACAGGTGCAGAAAGTCATTTTGGGCAGGCTGTAAAAAATGACAGCTGTACTGTTGATAAGGAGTGTGAAAAGATGCCAGTGTAGAAAATCTGGCATGAAAATATTGCAAATTTGCGAAGTTACAAGGGTGCGTGGAAACTGTGCAATGCATGCTTGTAACACAGTCATTTTATGATCTTTTTGCACCAAATTTTCAACACAAGCATTTTAGGACCTCTGGTCATGAACAGTGTCACCGTCATTTTCTCAAACTGTCCCAAAAACTGATTTCACACGGCAACCGCGCTATTCTGCGCCTGACGTGTGAAAACACATTTCAGCCAGGATATGTAAAATGACAACTGTACTGTTCATAAGGAGGTGTGGAAAAATGCCAATTTTGAGAATCTGGAGTGAAAATATTACAAATTCATGAAGGTGCGAGAGTGCATGGAAACAGCGCAATGCACGCTTGTAAAACAGCCATTGTTTGGAATTTTTCACCAAATTTGCAACATAGGCTTTTTGAGAGCCCTCCTCATGAACAGTGGCACTGTCATTTCATTACTTGGTTCCGAAAAGTGATTCCATGTAGTGACCACAAAAACACCTTTTGGGATCGAATAACGCCATGATAGTGCCTGAATTCATGAGGAGGGGTTCCAATAACCCCATGTTGAAAATGTGGTGCAACAATTCCAAAAAATGCCCGGGATATGCACCAAAGTTGAAAAAACCTTATTTATGCCATTATACAGCTTACTGGCATTTATTCAGTTTGCAGTCGGCTTTGAAGAGTGCAGATGTGTTCCCGGACCACTGAAGATCACCTTGCCAGATTCCAGAGGTAAGTATGAGGTGAGGGGTGTGTGGGGAGGCAGAGTGCACAGAGGGTGGGAGCGGGTTGTGGAAGGGGGCAGGGAGACCACGAGGGGCCGTTTTCTTTTTTACAGGTCTTAAAAAAAAAAAAAAATTGCGGGATGCTTTTTATTTTTCAAGGGATTTGGCACACTGGGGTGGGCTCCCAGCATGCCACCTAAGTGTTTTGGATGGCATGCTGTAGCCAACGGGGGATTGGGCACCCCTGTCGGTGCACAACAAAAGCAGAGGGG
This sequence comes from Neoceratodus forsteri, assembly GCA_016271365.2. Taxonomy (NCBI): domain Eukaryota; kingdom Metazoa; phylum Chordata; order Ceratodontiformes; family Ceratodontidae; genus Neoceratodus; species Neoceratodus forsteri. The sequence goes on from CM028133.1 coordinate 787,927,008, forward strand.
CAAGAGCTGAGTGGGATTGGGCACCCCCCTCGGCACATAACAAATAGTGGGGTCTGCAATATGCCAAGGGGGAGTGGACTCCCCTGTCGGCACATACAGTGGGTCAGGGCATGCCGACAGGGGGCTTGGGCACCCCCGAAGTCAGCATTGTGCCACCATGTTTAATATATTTTTCACCAGGGAAAGCACGTCGGGAGGTCCGCTTCGTATGGCGAGCTTTGCTCGCATTGCAGCAGACCTTTCGTTAGATGTGCTCACCACATTATGTGTTCATGGCGTGGCACCAGCATGCAGGCTTATTGGGGAATAAGGGACCTCCTGATGCATGCCCTGCATTCACCCAACAGTGAGTGCACCTCCAAATTTGCTACTACCACAATATGTTGGCTGTGCATACATGAGCCAACATAAAAATTCTGTGAAATGTTGTAGAATGTCATGGAATTTTATGGACTTTCATAAATATGTTCATTTGGCCATAGATCAGCCATCTGTTAAGCTGGAAGCCAAGAAATTGGCATGCTTTCTTTTTAGCTTGTCTAAGGACATACTATATATCTGATGCATACCTCTCAACCTCCCTCATCACAAATCAGGGACAAGGCTTAAAATGATCAGGGACAAATGATCAAAATCAAGGACATATCTGAAAAAAATTTAATATTAGTTCCAGAAGCTATGAACAACATGCTTGTTAGTGTAAATAGCATTTTCTTAATGAGAACTAGATTGTAACACCAATGACTGGCATTATTTTGTGATTCAAATCCCTACTCTTCAGTGACAGAAATGCTTAATTGAGGAGGGACAAAAAAAAATCTGAGTCAAAATCAGGGACCTCCCTGAAAATCAGGGACACTTGAGAGGTATGATCTGATGTTTAAATGAGTATTTTCAGACTTATAGGGTCTCAAGGTCAGACATTTTATTTTTGGGAAATTTTATGAAAATAATTCTCTGCTTCTAACTTGGTCACCTCTGGAGCTAGACCTCTGCACCTTAGAATGCATAACCTTCTTGGAAGGGTCACAGAAACTGCTAAATATGGAGAGGTTTGGTTAAGTTGTTTTTAATTTGCAGGGATTATTTATTTCTCTAATTATTTGTAAAATATTGTGAAAACTTTCTATAAATGTGGATGTCTGTAACTTCCCTGTTATTGCAGTTAAAGGCCTGGAATTGCTCATGAACTCAAAGTCAACGGACCCTAGTATCTAACAAAGCTAGAGAAACTGGGTTCCGTAGTTTTAAATTTGCAGTGGAAATATTGCAAATTACTACTTGCCAAATATGTCTCACAATTTCATGGTAGTGTATTAGGCAACGTCACCAGAGTTCCACTTGTGGAATTTAACTTTTGCTGAGCTGAGCTGTTTGCAGTCCTGTAGTTTCCTTCTGGGTTACTATCCCCGCTCCCCACCCATTTCTTAGCTTGACTAGATGGAACTGCTTATCCCCATGCTATCCACTTGTCCTTCACTGTGACACACTTCCTTAACAAAAGAATCACCCACTCTTTTTACTGTTAGACCTATTCCATTGTACTAGCGTGAATCCTCCTTCTTGGCTCCCAGTCATTTTCATCCCACTAAGTCTCATTTAATGTCTCTATGTCCTGAATTCCAGGTATATCAGTCTCTTAATTTAGTCACTTTCTCTGGGTGTGATTCTTTTACAGTATGTCCTGCTTTAAAGTCAGAATAGTTTTCCATCTATGCTTCTTTTCTCCATCTGGGGGTCTACAATTCTTGTGTTTTTCAGCTCAGCTGTCATTTCCTTGGTGAACCCATGCATCTAACTCCTGCCGCTGAAGACCTGGACCCTTATACTTTATTTTAAATTCAGGAAAAGCAAAAATGACTGTCACCAATAGGGAGAGAGTACTCATCATATTAAGGGACAGGACAGTTAGGAGAATTTAAAATAAAGACAAGCAACTGGTCACTCCACAGTATGACTGTGCTCAACCAGACAACATACAGGAAAAGAAAAAATGACTGGCACCAGACACAGTTGCTAGGAAAATCTTTAATTAGTGCAACAAAGTGTTTATAGCATAAAGTGCCCCATAATATGAGGAGTACCCTCTCCCTATTTGCAAACCTGTAGCACATAGCAGGCAGTATAGCATAGTGGTTTAAGGCTCTGAGCTGCAAATCTAGAGACCTGGGTTTGAATCCTACAGCCCCCTTGCATACTGTGTGACTCTGAGCAAGTCACTTAACTTCCCCGTGCTCCCAGGTTGCACCTGTAAACAAGCTTTCAGCTTAGTGTGTCTCACCTGGTTAAACAACTGGAAAAAAACAAACATTCTAACCATACAGAAATTCCTTGCCCCATCGTGCCCTCTACCTCCCTTAAAAAGAAAGTCACCTACTCCTTTCCTGTTGGGCCTGTGTAATTGGAATAGCCAGAAGTATTCCTTCTTGGTGCCCCAGGTGGTCAGCTGGCCAGAAAAAGACCATCTCTCTTTCAACAGAATCTTAGCAAATATTACCTGGTATTACTGTAAGTCAGTGTTATTCCTCACAGGCGTCAGGACCATGAGAACCTTGGAGAAGATCCCTCTGGACATCTTTCTTCTTAGAAACTCCTCTAATTTAATAAATGACCTCCTCATGTCCCCACTACTTGTATTCCCCATCACAATGTGGGCAACAGTCAGCCTCTCCCTCTGGTTGCAGTGCTTGGCTATGAATCACACTCATTTGACCAGTATGGCAGGCAGAAAAAAACACCTTAACTGCTCTAGCATCATGGTTCTGCAATGCACCTCAAACTCTTCTGCTACTTTTTCAGTGGAGTCCCCTATGAATCCAACCTTATTATAACTCTACCAAGCTGTGTACAGCTGGGCAAAATTCATAGCTATGGCTTCCACAAAATTATCAAAAAAGTTTACAATTTTCACACAACCCAAGACATTCTGCCTATAGTACTGATGTTATTTTGCAGTTTAGGGCTGCTTATAACATGGACATCCTTTAAACAAGAAATTAAGAAGTTGGCAAAGACTACTTCCAATTCAGCGTCTGTGAACCCACCATACTTTGTAGAACAGTAATAGTAACTAATGAGTTAATATCCAGTAAATTTCAGTCTTGCTTTTTACTGCAAAATCGAGGATTTCCACTGTATTGCTTCATGTTCTCAATAAGGTCATCCTTGTAAAGCTGTACAACCAAACTTACTGTAACAGCAGAGATAATGTTAAACTGAATATTATGTAAATTATAGGCCAGGGAAAACCGGAACAAAGAAAACTTTAATATTTCACATTAAGATACAAATTGTAAGAGCAGAATACATTTACTAGAAAGTTCAAAGAATATACTGACTCATGCCATCAATTGCTAATGAATCAAATCTATCTCAAATACTTTTAACCAGAAACTTGAAAGCATCCTTTGTGAGATGATTTCTAAATGCAGCATGCTCTGGATTCACTGGTAAATTTCAAAGTACAAGAGGAAAGGGCTTAAAAGACATCCTTCTCTAATTATGAAAATCACAGAGGTATTATGTCTGCGTCAATTAGTGCACTATGCCACTTCCAGTTTAAGTGCAGGTTTTATGTTTTCTGTTCTTCAATGCCTTGGTTTCCCCAATGTACTGCTCCTCCACTCTTCCTCTACGCTGCAAAAAAAACTCTGCAGAGTGACACAGTACAGTTTTTCAAGGTCTCCATGCCCTCAGTGTGGTGCTTATGACCCCGTCCCCACATGGTTGATATGACCTGATGAGGAGAGAGATGTGAAACAGTTTTGCAAGTTCGCCATGGTGGAAAAGCATTCTTCAGTTCAAATGAGCCCCCCCCCGCAAAGGTACTGTAACTGAAAAACTAAAAAAAACTTGAGATGCATACATATGTCCTTAAAGGGCAGGAGTAGCTATTTATGAGGGTTGGGGGAAATTTCTTGATGCATTCCCAGTAGCCAGGGCAAAACTGCTGAGATAAGATATAATATAATAGGAAGTGGGGATCCTGAGAGAGCTGGGATGGTCACCACGCAGCTTATCATGCATGGTCCTAGAACTATCTTAGCTGTGCTGGATTGTCAAAATGAACTGTCTGCCAGCCAGCTTAAAGGGACACTGTCAACCCCCCTTAGGTCTCAAAATGTCTCTAGTTTAAACAAAGTCTGGTCAGAGACAACACAGCTGCTGAGCAGTGAGTCCAATCAAACAGTACTTGGAGCTCCCACTGCGGCTAATGCCATAGTTGCCCACCGTGCTTAAGATGTCCACCACGACAACAGAGTGCATGCATGAATATCACTGATACTCATGCATCATCATCAGCTTATTGGAAGGCAAGTTGAGAGAAACTATCATTTACAATTGCCTCCAATTACGTAATAACATTTAAGAACATGTAAATATGCACATTTCTTATAAAATGTTTGTAATTATTAAAACATTATAGACTTGACATCAGTCAAAGCATACATAGTGTTTTTGAAAAAGCCCAGCTACTACCAGCTACATCAGCAATCTCTACAGAATGTGAACAATCATAACACATGCACATGTGCAATGAACTCATGGTGGCCATCTTGGGCATGGCGGGTTTCCGCAGTAGTTACAATGACAACTGTCCAAAAGAGAGTGCACTCACCTGGAGGAGGGACTAAGGTGGCTGCAGAGGGGAGGGACTGTGGAAAAACAATGCTACAGCACTGACCGCAGCTCTGTGAAAGACCACTGTGATAGTAACCAGACAAATGCTTCCACAGTCCATTTCCCTTCTCCTAGCAGAACATCTGCAGGGCTCCACCCATGCAGCCATAAAAATGTTTGTTATGATTGTTCACATTTGGTAGAGATTGCTGATGTAGCTGGTAGTTTGATTTTGATTCCTTTTTCTTTTTAAAAGTGAAAAACAGACTGCTTACCATACTAGTATCACCACAGAAAAACATGTTTGTTTACATTCCTTGATCAACTCCTACTGCATCTTTATTTCACTAAGTTTCATTAAGTTTTGTAGGAGCAAGAAAGGTGTAGCCCATAATAGCTCCTTTAGGACAATGTATAATATTTCATGATCCCATGTGTAGCGATATATTTGTCAAGGTTAGTCATAAAGTTTTCTTTAGTAGTACATGAGACTACTTCAAGAGGAAGTCTGTTCCAAAGGGCTGGTGTTTGCAGAGAATAAAACTATTTTCTATTTTTAGTTTTGAACCTTTTAAGCTTAATCTGTAATGAGTGACCCCTGATATTAAGCTGGTCACTCTTGTATTCAATATCTAGATTCACCATCAGTAGTGGGTTATTCAAAATAACAAAGATGAGCAGAGTATCTCCTCTCTGTCTTCTAACTTCCAGGCTATGAAGCCCTAATTTATCCAGCTTCTCTTTGTATGAATATTGTTTTAATGAAGCTATTGATTTTGTATATCTTCTCTGTAGCTTTTCCAATTTTATTTATTTCTGTTTTTTGGTATGGCAACCATATTTGTGTTCCCTGGTCTAGAATAGGCCTTAGATATGAATGGTACAATGGCAGTAGGACCTCTACGTCCCTACTCTTGATAATTTTTTTAATTGCTATTATTACTTTGTTTGTTTTGGCAATGGCTGAACTGTGTTGTTCTTTAAAGGTTAATTTGTTATCTATTAATATTCCTAAGTCCTTTTCAGTGGCTTTATTTAGAAGAGGTACACCGTTTAAATAATAAACATGATTTGGGTTATGTTGACCAGCATGTAATACACAACACTTATCAGTGTGCTGAGTTGCATCCCCCAATTTTTTATTCATATGGTTAAAGAATTAATGTCATTTTGTAAGGTCTCAGTCCGTTCGATGCTGTTACATGGGCCACAGATTTTTGTATCATCTGCATACTTCATAATGGTGTTACTTACATTGTCATCCATATGTGCCATGACTATCTGAACGATCCCTGTGGAACTCCACTTGTCACTGGGCCATCAGTTCACAATTGACTTCATATGGCTACTGTCTGAGATCTGTTCTGAAGCCAGTTATCTATCCACCTTATAATATACCTATCAATTTTGTACCTTTGCAATTTTTGATTTATTGCCCAGTGTGGAACTCGATCAAGTGCTGTACTTAGATCAAACAACAGTACATCTACAGGGGTACCAATGTCAGTCATTTTGCTCACATGATTATAAAAGCAAACAAGATTAGTAGCACAAGAACGTCCATTTTTAAATCCATGCTGATTATGATCAAACAATGGATCAGTGTTAATTTGTACATTAATTCTGTTTTTAATTAATGTTTCTAATATTTTACATGGAATTGATGTCAGGCTCATAGGCCTATAATTGGAAACTGATGTTTTGCATCCACTTTTGTAATTGGTGTAACCCTGGATTTTTTTCCATTCTATGGGTACAATACCAAAACTGAGGGATTTTTTCATACAGTAATTTTAGCAGTAGCCAGATATTAGCCTTCATAAGTTTAAGCAAGGAAGAGGTAATATTATCTAATCCAGGGGGCGCTATGATCTTTTGTGTATTCAATTTCCCTTATGATTTCTTCCTTAGAGAACTGATGATTCCCTTCATTATTTATGAACTCTGTCTGAATGGTTTGTGCAATTTGTACAGAATAAACAGAGCAGAAGTAATCATTAAATACATTTGCAATTGTAACCGGATCTGTAATGGATGGAGTATTTTCTATGATAGTGGTTAATTCTCTCTTACTCTTTTTCAGAGAGTTAATGTAACTGTAAAACTATTTACCATTAGATTTAGTTGCAATTTTTGTCAAATATAATTTGTATTTTTTTACTCTATTAATTTTATTTTTAAATTTTTTTGTATTCTTTAAAATTGGACCAATTAGATATTGTTTTGTTTTTCATGTATTGCCCATATGTTTTGTTTTTCTTTTTTATTAACTTGACAATACTTTTATTGAACTATTTTGGTGCCTGTCCATGTGTGCTATATTTTTTGATTTGTTTGACATGAGTATTCATCATTTTATGAATTGTAGCTTTGATATAAGACCATGATTCATCTACAGTCTTTCCTTCAAATTCTTTCACCCAATCAGTTTTGCCAAGATCTCTATTGATTCCTTCTACATTTGTTGTCTTGTACAAAAAGATGTTGGTACAGCCACTGACTGGTGAGCTTTCATACTCTAATGTAAATAAAACAGAGGAATGATCACTGTTGCCTAGAGGTGATGTAGTCACTCATTTTGTTATGATGATATCATTAGTTGTGAATACTAGATCTAAAATATTATCTAATCTGGTTGGCTCTTTTACATGTTGAGTTAAATTGTTTTCTTTACAGAAATCTAAAAATTATCTACTGTACTTTGGAACACTCCCAACATAGTCTAGCCACTCTTAATGCACTGGAAGGAGCAGAGAATATTGCATCATGAGTGGCTGCACTGTTTGGGGTGTTCCTAATGTTCAGTGAGTATGCAATAAGAGTACCTCAAGGATATGAAACAAAACAGGGTTTAGTGTAACTACACCATTAACATGCATTTCAGTTGTACTAAGAAAAGATGCACATAAAACAACCAACACCATCTATAAATTTTAGAGAAAACAAGCAAACATAAAAAAGTGGGTTTTCAACAAGAAATACTATGATGTGAAAAAGGATGACAGTATCCCTATAAGGATTTGTCTTGGTCTACCTGTATATGATCCAAGTCTGAATTCCTGATGTGTGTAATGTGGGATGTTAAAAATTTCAATAAACATATTACACAAAACAGAAACCTTGAATTACTATGTTTGAAGCATAAAATGTGTTGTATAAATTGATTGTGCAATGACCTAATGTGAAATATTTGGGCCATTTCTGTAAATGAAGTGTCACACTCCTGTGAAACTACCCGGTGAACAAAAATAAATAATTAAATATATGTTTTAACTCCACTAATGGGGGGGTGGGGCTTCCATAATTCACTTGCACTTGTACCCCCATCCTCATGATTTATGGCCCTACATCCTAACCTGTGATGATAAACTACATACTTCAAGTTAGGACATGTATTATACTTGTGCGGTAGTGTAAGTATGGTTAAGGTCATGCAGAGTGTTCAAAGTTAAACCCCAGATTTGCACCTTAATGACTTTAGTGGTGTTCAGCAAAATTGCCTCATATTTGGCATGCATTGTCTGGATGTCAGGTTCTCAAGACATGAGAAGTTTCTTGATGGGCACTTTTCTGATTTCTGAGATCTGGATGTGTCCCAAATACAGAAAAAGCATCACTTTTGGTACTTTTTGTCATTTATTTGCTATCACCCACAGACTGGAGAGTATGTAGAAACATAGAAACATAGAAGTTGATGGCAGATAAGTACCGCAAGGCCCATCCCAGTCTGCTCATTTCTTTTTCTACCTTATGAATGTGCTACAGGCCTTTGCTCTGTCAATGGCCTATCTATTCATACTCATCTGTATTGCTCCCTTATGCCTATCCCATGCCTGTTTGAAGCCCTGCACTGTATTCATATCCACCACTTCCTGAGGTAGGCCATTCCATGCATCCACCACCCTTTCTGTGAAAAATAACTTCCTTACATTACCACTTAATTGGCCTCCCTCTAATCTCATGCTGTGTCCTCTTGTCCTGCTATTTTTCTTATATTGAAACATATTAGACTCTCTCACCTTGTTAATGCCCTTAATATGTTTGAATGTTTCAATCATATCACTTCTCTCCCTCCTTTGCTCTAGGGTATACATATTGAGTTCAGTTAATCTGTCCTCATATGTTTTCTGATGCAGTCCCTGCACCATTTTGGTTGACCTTCTCTGGACTGCCTCAATTTGGTTAATGTCCTTGTGAAGGTGTGGCCTCCAGTACTGCACGTAGTACTCCAGATGGGGCTTAACCAGTGTCTTGTAAACAGGGATTATTATCTCCCTCTTCTGACTTGTGATACCCCTACTAATACACCCCAACATCCCTCTAGCCTTACCTACTGCTTTAGAGGTCTGCTTGGATGATTTCAGGTCATCGGTGATGATGACGCCCAAGTGTGCCAAGGATGTGCCTTTCAGAGGTTTTGTGAAAAAATATTCATTGGTTCCAGAGTTAAATGATTTTGAAATTTTGCTTCTCAGCATGTTCAGTGGGGTTTTAGGATAACCCTCTGATACAACACCAACATTTTGCTTTTGTGAGCATTTTGTTTTTAAAAAATGTGTGTTTCATGGGTTGTGAGAAAACATTTTGGGTTGTAGTGGTTGCCATCTTGGTATTTTTTTCAAACCCAAAAATCTGGAAAATGTATAGAAATTATGTATTTTTCCAAAACCAAACACCAAAACCTAGGTGAATGGGACCCATTTAGCTAGATTCTCGTATTTGTTTTTTTTGAAAACTGACCTAGAAATACCTTTTCTGGGCACACGAAAAGTCCTGCCTGTCCAGTTTAGCGAGAGGGGCTGTTTTCCAGGTCAGGAGCCGAGAATTCTCTTGTCACATGCAAAGTGCTGTGACAAGGGAATTTTTGGCATACACAGGAAAGACTGCAGTGTCTCACATGACTGGCACCATCCACTAGAGCTAAAGTTTCAAAGTGTTATTTCTTGTGCCACCTTTCTTGAGTTCATACCTCCTGGCTCAGTGACCTGCCTTCAGGGATTTGTGCTGAGATGCCAGCAATAGATTCTAATCTGCCCATTGAATGCTGCTCAGAGCAGGTTTACAAATTAATCCAGTCCCACCTCTCATGCTTAGAAACCACTAAAAGTGACGAACATAAAAAAAAGACAAGCCTCTCCTGCATTGTTTTCTGCTTGGAGCAGGCAAATAATTTGTTTAAATGACCCTCCCTCCAGTATTGAAACCTGCCCTGAGTGAGTATTTTAAAATAAATACAAGTCCCTTCAGGGCTGCTATGGCTACCTGCTCAGATCTGGCATAGGATTTTTCTTAAAAGCCTCTCCTGTGCTGGGACTTGTTCTGAGCAGCCTTAATAAATTCTCAAGAAAAGCAAAATGCACTTGCACTCCGGAGCCAGGAGTGTATCCTCCAATGAAAGAATTGACTGACCAGATGTAAGTTGAAAGCAAGGTTGTATATTTACTGGCCAAATGCTCATGTAACAAAATACACCCCGGACTACTGCTTGAGGGCCCATGTAGCCAAGTGCCCTGGCAATTTGCCAATTAAGGCTTTGTCAGGGGGCGCTTAATAAATTCTTCCCCCATCCCCACACTGAGACCCGCTTCAAGTGGGTAATTAAAAATAAATTCACCAAAGGAAAAAAAATAAACACAAGCATGTCCAGGGCTGCTACCTGCTTAAAGCAGGCAATGGAATTTTTTAAAAGCCCCTTCTGGCTCAGGACCCACTCCAAGCTTACCAAATTCAGCATCCCTCCAATGCTGAGACTGGGTTTTTGCAGATCACATAGCCATCTCTTCCCCAGTGCCAAGACCTACACTGAACAGGTAACTTAAAAGAATTACAAGGCAAGCCTGTATTGGATTTGTTTTTATTGCAAAGCCCTTACTGGGCTCAGTCCTGCACAACAATTGCCACAGCAAATTCAGCACACACACCCAGCACTTGGACCCACTTACAGGTAATTGAAAATAAGTACAACCCCTTCAGGACTGCTACTTCAGAGTGGGCACTGGATTTTTTCTAAACCCTCTCCTGGGCTGGTGCCTACTCTGAGCAGGCTTCACAGATTCAGCCGCCCTCCCCTACACAAAGACCCACTTGAAGTGAGCTTACCAGCCCCCTCCAACAACCCTGAGCTGGTAACATAAAGTACAGATTCCATCTTGATTGAAAATTATATGTTGGGATGGCAGGACACATATATGTGTTAATTCTCTGCTTGATTGTTTTACAAAACTGGCAGCAGTGGCAAGATGTTTTTTCTTTGCATGTCTAGGCTTTTTTATTCTTACCACTTGTGCGTTAAAGAAAGAGATACATTAATTCAATAAAAGGACATAGAGTGATGATTGGCTTTTCCTTGTCTGTGCATTTAAAAAAAAGAAACAAAAAACTGCAATGACATGTTTAGTACACATGGGAAGCTAGGTAAAAGGCAACTAAATACATCAACACTGATACAAAGCTGTGGCACAAACCATGGAATAGCTGAGGCTGGTACATCTATCCCTTTAGAATTAATATGTCAAACATCTTAATTACTGATCTGAAACATTGTCTAGCATGCATGAAGTCAGAATTCCACAGTTTGGCAGAAGGTAGAAAGGTTTGTGGTAAATGCATGTGTATGACTGACAATGATACAATGTATGAAAAAATATAGAATACATGAAAGGGCAAACAAGTAAACAAATAAAATAAATACAAAATCGACATAACTGAAGTAGATAGTGAATAATTACACTGTGCTTGTACAGTATGTTAGTCGCATGTGTGTGTGTGTGTGTGTGGGGGGGGGGTGATGAAATCCTGAGATTCCATCAAATAGAAACATTTAGTGTCCCTATTTCTAATGTAGTTGTACCATTTGCTATTCAATATTGTGCCAGCTGCCACACTTTCAGTCATCTAAGGCCTTGTCCACACTAGGGTATTTAAAACGGTTTAAGGAGGTTAAACCATTTTAAAGTGCCCTAGCATGGTTTGCATTTGCACTTAACACACTTTGAAATCCATTTTTTAAAACCATGTTTAAACCCTGATAAGGGCCAGCCCAGTGGCACTGAGGGTTGAGACGCTGGACGCCACATCGCATACCATGCCAGCTACCCAGGTTCAGGAATGAGCCCAGGTCATCAGGGGTCAGTGGGGGAAGGAAGAGATTGAACATCCGGAGGACTGCTCTCTCATCCCAGGGAGGATTCTGAGGAGTGATCGTTCCTGGAGAGGCCTCTGGTGGTGGTCAGAGGTGCCTGGCATAGCAAAGCCGCGGATGCAGGGGCGGAGTTGCGGCATAACATGGCCTTGTCTAGCCACACTCTGAGGGACAGGAACCACAGAATAAAGATCAGAAAATCCCCACTCCTGGGGATAGGTGAAGACACCTTGGCCTCCCAGCCCACACTCCCAATACCGGACTGGCTTCCTCTCCATGGGGCCTCTTGTGTGCCTGGCACTTTGCCCTTGAGGTAGAGTGTCCTGGGTGGATAGAGCGGCCCCACCTCCGGAGGGTTCAGAATCAGAGGTGGTGCTGGGTGGAACGAGTGGTGAGGATCTGGATGCCACGGTGGGAGGTAGTGACTAGGAACCTCCGAGGATGCTGTAAAGAGTTCCCTAAAGCAGTGGATCATAAATAAAGTTTAAAAAAAAACCTGACAAGACCTAGGCTTAAACAACAATTTTAAAAATGTTTCAGAAGTTAAATCAGATTTACCTGCAGTGCAGACAGCCAGACATGGTTCCCCTTCATGAAACTGGATGTCCCCGCTTGTAAACTGATTTATAGTTAATTCAATCCAGAGGCAGTAGTGCAGATGCTGCAAACTGTTTTAATAATGATTTACAACATGCTGACGGCTGTGTGGATGCTATAACATGGATGCTATAGCACGGTAATTAATCCATTTAAAAAAACATTTTCCATTACTGTGCTGTAGTGTGAACAGGGCCTTAATCATCACAGTGACTCACAGGATGCTGCAGTGCTCAGGCTGCCACTGCTGTTGAAAACTGCTGACCCCAATGCCGATGTCACGGAACTCTGCAGAGGACTGTGGGGTTAACAGTACTATCACAGCATACTGGGGACTCTGCAAATTATGAAAGTCCCACCAAAATGGGATCTATCCGTCCCGTCCCGCTACAGCTCCAACCAACCCACCCAGCTCCCTCCCTCCCCAACCACATGAACCAATTACACATTATTAATATTAGTAAAGAGTCCTCACTCCTCCCTATATATCCAGCTGTCCCATGACATTTCCCTTATTGATTGGGTTATGTGGAAGCAAAGGGAAGAGTCTGTATTTAAATGTCCTAGATGTTTTAGTAGAAATAGGTCTCTGGTCTGAAAGGGGAAGGTTGGATAGTAAGCATAGATTGCAAAAAAAAGCGATTAAACTCTGTGAATAGGATTGAGGGAGTTAAAAAAATTATCACAGTGTCTTACTGCCAATTATTGTGCAAAGAGGGAAGAGGCATAGTCTTTTATGTGTTACCAATTTCTAGTTTTTATATCTGCATAAATGTAAGCTGCCATCAGGTCCAACTCCCTCCAGAGCCCCTGACATTCCCCTTGATCTACCAGTGACAATACCTTTAGTGCTCCTGTTAGTCAGTGTGTGTAGTAGTGAAAGAAGGGATCCCAATTTTAAAGTCACATGGGTTTTTTTTTTTCAAAGTAAGCTCTGATAGAAAATGGGGGAAACATATCTTACTTGGTGCTGCTAGTTTTATGTTATCATGGATGAGATCTTCAAGGTAACAGAAGAGTTACCCAAACTGGGGTTCTCTAAAGGATACAAAAAAAAAACACACAACTACAAACAAGTCTCTGGCTTAGTTATATACTATGAATTCCTCCCCCATTCCTCTGCTGCTCCATCCCAACCAATCTATGGACTGGAACCCAGCTGAAAACTTATTAATAAAAATATTTTCCATGCTCCATCTGCAGCTCCCTCCTGACAGAACAACTGACTGGACCCCAACCGAAAATGTATTAATAAAGAATTCTCTGTCCTCCCTCTGTTGCTTCCTCCCAACCGGTCCATGGACTGGACCCCAACTGAAAAATGAAAGGCCTGTGCTTCTGCAGCTGATGGTGTGACATACACACTGACATTTGGCTGTAGAAGAGCAGGCCCTCTGAAACTCATGGTTTTCAAATTACAACACTACTTCTGTCAGCAGCACTGTAGGCCCCTGCTGAGCCACAGGTGCTCATGCTCACTGTAAACATACCCACCAACTTCTGGCTGCAGATACTGCACAAATCCATGATATCCAAACTGCAACACTACTTCTGCCTGTGGAGGTGCAGTCGCCTGTGAGCCTGCTCTTCTGCTGATGCATATAGAAATTCATGATACCCAAATTGCAAAACTACTTCTGTCCCATGGGGCCAGCACTTCTGTAGCCATAGGTGCTCATGCATGCTGTAAGACATACACATCCTCTGGGCCCTGTGCTTGCATTTCAGCCAAAACAGCAACCAAACAGCACAGCCTTGTTATTACTCCCAGCTCATGAACGCTGTGCTGAGAATTTTCAAATCCCTGCTGAAACGTCATTCCATGGCACTGCAACGTCATTCGGCGCCACAGGTCAGAAAACACATTTTGGCCAGAATTTGAAAAATGATAGCTGTCAGTTCATGAAGTGATGTAAAAATGGCTATGTTGAAAATTTGGGGTGATAATATTTAAAATGATCAAAATTACACGTCAGCATAGTAAAATGCCAACATATGCACCTAACTTTGCCATTTTTACATATCTGGACCCAAAATTTTCAACACAGCCTTCTTATGACCCCACCTCATGAACAAGAGTGGTGAACATTTTTAAATCCCACCTGAAAAGTGATTTCACCAAGCAACCATGAAATTACCTTTTGGGTCAGATTTGTGGAATTCCACCATCACTGTTTGTGAGGTGGGGTCCCCAAAAGGCCATGTTGAAAATTTGGTTCCACCATTGGAATGCACCCATCTAAGTGTGTCCATCATTAGGGCACATGGATTTGAATTTGTCGATCTGTGTTTATGCAGAGGGCTGTGCCTCCTGCACCCCCCTGGGTGGGGGTTGAGCCTCCCATGTCCCCTCTAACTAAATATATCAACTCCGGGGGGGGGGGAATCTTGGGGGGGTGAAGAATTTGAAAAGTTGATGCCCTAATGATGGGCGCACTCAGACCAGCACACAGATGGCCAGAAGGGTGAAAATTTAGGCTCAAAATATGAAAAAATGGCAAAGTTATGCATCAAGGCTGAAAACCCTATTGAAACACATTGAACCACACTGGTTCCACTCTTGGAATGCACCCCGTCTGAGCGTGCCCATCATTAAGGTGCCAGGATTTAATTTGGGCGATCGCCCTATATCTGGAGGGGCTGCATCCCCCACACACCCCCATATGAGGGGCTGTGCTCCTCACACCCCCCTAGCTAAACATTCCAACTCTGGGGGGCGGACATCAGGGAGGGGGCAGCAAATTTCAAAGTTTTGCCCCTAATGACAGGCTCACTCTGACGGGTGCACAGATGGCTGGAAAGAAACTGCAGTTACCTTAGTTTCTCATATTGCAGTCGACGGTTCCAGCAGCAAGTTGTGTCTTTGATCGGAGAGTGGATCTTTGCCATATGACCTGTTTAGGTGAGTGAGGGTGTGTGTGGGGGTGTACTGGGGGGTACGGTGGTGGGTGTTGAGTGGGAGGTGGGGGTGGGTCACATCAATGAGGGGACATTTTCTTTTCTGCAGGTTCAAAAAAAACTGTGGAATGACTTTCTTTCATTTCAGATAGGGACAGCAATCAGAGGGTAGGGTGGGCACCAATAGGCACCAGAAAAAGGCAAAAAACTATGCAAGGATGGTGATCACCATGTGGGTGGTGCCAGTAGACACCAGGACAAGACAAAGACAAAAACAGAATACAGGGATGGTGATCAGATGTGGGGGTGCACTAGACACCAGGGAAACAAAAAAAATATTACAGGGACCACAATCAAGGGGTGCCACTAGAAACCAGGGAAAGGAAAAACTATTATGGGAATGGAGATCAGAGGGTTGGGGATGCCACTAGACACCAAGGAAAGCACAATGAATTATGGCGATGGAAATCAGAGGGTGGGGGAGCCACTAAAAACCAGGGAAAGAAAAAACTATTACAGGGACTGCGATCGGAGAGACACCAGGGAAAGATAAAATGAGTAAAGTTATTCATAAAAGATGCTGTTTCTGTCATAAAACCTCATTCGTTACCTCACTGTGTGTTGGAAATGCTACTGATATGCAGTCAGATGAGAGGGAAACATGGCAGTGAGTGTTCTCTGTTCTTCAGTAACGTGTGCTGAAGTGAGTGAGTGCATTCATAGAAACTTGCACATGCTGCTGAGAAAGCGACTTGCTCATCTCTGTGAGTAACTGTTTATCTATGTTTGACACAGAGACAAGCTTGTACTTGAGCCGCAATCCGGATTTTCAATGACCTGCCTTGAATTATATCCATCAGTATATTTTAAAATGCTGCTTGTTTTTTTAGAAAACAAAATACATCACAAATAAATAAATAAAGAGACATTTGGTTTACAGTAGATCTATTTATTGAACTTGTACCTAAAAAAATGATACTACATATCTGACAGTCTCCCTTTAAATGGAGCCCATTGCAAACAGAATGAGATTGGTGGCTCACTCCTCTTACTGCAGCCTGCAGCACGAATTCCAGCTGAACATGTCAAGAAAGTCCTGCTGTTTGCATGCAGAGAACGTGGGTAAATGGCTCCTCTCTCTAAGCTGGGTACCCAGGAAAGGTATTTCTGCCAACTTTAAAAAACAATAGAATCTAGCTAAACGACTCCTGTTTAGCTAGGTGCATCATGTTATGTACTTTTACTGTTTGTAAATTTAAACAGTAAAACGAAAATGGCAGCCATCTCGACTGTTTTTCTCTCATGACAAGTAAACCATGCAGATAACCACTCGAGATTTTTTTACCTTTCGTGATAGTTTTTTTTTACCTTTTGCAGTAGCTTTTGAGAGGAAGCAGTGACACCAGAATGTTAGCTCTAACACCTTTATACCTCTGGAACCCTTTAATATTTTTTCACCAAACCTTCCAAAGGCACACCCTTGGCAAGGTCCTCTTCAACCCTGAAAATTTCATGAAAACATTCCACACCATCTAAGCTGTAGGTGACAGCAGAAAATACCCCATGTTAAGTATAGGGAAACCAAACATGTTTTTCTCCATTTATGGCACTCCGTATCTCAAAAAATGTACAAGATGCCATCACACAACTTTCCATGTCTTGAGATTCTGGCAGCCTGACCATGTATGCCAGATTTTTGGCTATTTCATTAAAGAATACAAAAGCTGTTAAGGTGCAAAAACAGGGTTTAACATTAAACAGGCTGCTCAACCCTAATCATAGTGGCGTGACTGTGCCCCCATAAGAGATAGATAGATAGATAGATAGATAGATAGATAGATAGATAGATAGATAGATAGATAGAAAGAATAATGGGTAAGGGGGGTATAAAAGGATGTATACCATTGAGTGGGGTAAGTAGGGCTATGGGGCCACAAGTCCAAAGGGTGAGTGGCTTTATTGTCCCAATTGGCCCCCAAGATGGGTATACTTCCGAGTGTTCCACCCTTACCCATTGTTTGTTGAAAATAATACATTAGGATGGTTATTTTTATGGAGGCTGCATTTGAGATTGCATTATGGCACCTGAAGGCCTCTTGTAGCAAGAAGGGAATGAATGGTGTGTGGTGTGCAGGTAGGAGTTTGGGAGATTTTTAGGTTTGGTAAAGTTTTGTGTGTCTTTTTTTCCTGGTTCTTTTGCAACTTGTTAATTAATTTGACTAGCTTTCTAATGATGTTAATTGTGTTATGAGTATTGTCCCATAGGGTTCAATATAGTGTAGGTACAGTATATACCTTTTGATAGTGTGAGTATATACTTTTAATTCTTTCATTAGTGTACAGTAGGTATATATTTTTAATTGTTTGATTAGTGTAGGTGTATAGTTTTAATGATAATTTAGTTATAGGTATGCAGGGAAATAAAGAATAGCCTTTTGTATGGGAGGAATTCCCCATCCACTTTGTTAATGCACTGGTTAGGGTAACTTAATTTATTTATTTGCTTTTGGTAACCGGGTAAGTGCACTAGACAGAACTGCCTATTTTTAGGCATGACCCCAGAGAATACAAATCAAGGAACAGGTAAAAAACAACAAATTAATGCCACAAAAGTAAGGAAATGTGGCATTAAGGTTTTCAACCCTAACTACCTACTTCCACCCCCTAAGCAGCAAAAGGAAAAAACATTAGGGTTTGAGGTCTACAGAGTTTTGGTAAATCAGTGGTGGGGTCTTTCTTGGGATTGTCAACCCTAATGCCCACCCCATTCCCTGAGCAAACAAAGTCAAACATGATCTCCTGTCCTGTATGAAGAAAGCCACAACAAATTGTGTTGGCAACATGTGGTGAGACATACTTCTCTACCTTTGAAGAGTGTATCACTGTGAGGCACTGGCTTGGAGCTGTACCTTGTTCTTCGGACTAGAGGCTAGGGGCTGGGGGGAGCATTGGGGTTAACAGCCACAAGGAAGACCCCATAACTGATTTGCCAAGACTCCAGAGACCCAAAACCCTAATGTTTTTCCTTTTGCTACTTGGGGGGTTGGGGTGGGAAGTTTGGGTTGGAAACCCTAATGCCACATTTCCCTACTTCTGTGGCATAATTTTACCCTAACTGGTGCATTAACTAAGTTTTTTGCAAACAATTTACTTTCTATTTGAGATAGTGGATTCATATCCTCATTCATGCAGGTCCCTTTGGGACCTTTGTGAACAGATGCAGATGTCCTGCACCAAGGGAAGAATCTATCTGACTACAGAAGTGTAGTGACAGATGTGAAGAATTCATGGGGATGTCTGGTGGGCTACGGAAGGACAGGACTCTGCGGTCCCTATACTTCTATGTGGCTGTAGATACAGAAGCACAGAGCAAAGAGTACATCTGTCAGCCAATGCACCAGATCCTCTGCCACCCACGGGTGGACAGGTGCAGGAACCTATGTCAAGAGGACAGTTGTCTTTACTATATGGTACCTGGACCTGTGTGGAAAACCCTGCACCTTTCATTCCCTGGCTGAGAGGGTGTTGCATAACAGTGCCATCCCCCACCCTCACCCCATCCAGCTGGACCACTAAGCTCAACACCGAGCTCAGCTCACTGACATGGGATCACAAAGCATACTCGCTGGGATCAAGACTAGCACTACACACAACATTTGTTAATTATATTTTTTTTTATTTTGTCCCCAAATTCTCAAGATACTCATTTTATGATTTGCCTAATAAACATGACATGTACCATTTATACTGTATTGGATGAAATGTCATTTCACACCAGAAGTACAAAAACATGTCTCATCCAGGATTTTAAAAATGACATGTGCCATACTTATGAGGTGGTGTGGAGAAATGGCTATGTTGAAAGTTTAGAGTCAAAATATTGAAAATTAGTGAAGTTGTGCATGAATGTTGAAATACTGCAACATTCACTCATACAGTAACTCAGGCATTTTACCGTATTTGTACACCAGATTTTCAACATAGCCTTCTTATTACCCTATCTCATAAACCTGGTGGATGAAAATGTTCAAATCCCTGTCGAAATGTCATCCTGCGTAACAAGTGTGAAAACACATTTTGGCCAAGATTTGAAAAATGACAGCTGTCATGCTTGTGAGGTGGTGTGAAAAAAATGGCTGTTTTGAAAATTAGCGGTCAAAATATTTTAAATTACCAAAGTTACTACTGAGAAACATAGAAACAAAGAATTTGATGGCAGATTGGCCCATCCAGTCTGCCCATTTCTCCCTTCCTACACTATTACATCAAGCTGTGCCTGATCAACAGTTCTTTCTCCCTCCCCTCTTCCTTTCCACCATGATTCCTTTGTGCTTATCCCATACATACTTGAACCCCACCACTGTTTTTGGCCCCACCACCTCCACTGGAAGGGTGTACTAGGAACCCATCACTCCTTCTGTGAAGAAGTACTTCCTGACATCTCTCCTGAATCTACCCCCCTTCAGCTTCATAGCATGTCCCCTTGTTCCTGAGCACCTTTTCTTGTGAAAAATATTCCCCTCCTGTACCTTATTTACCTCGTGAGGTATTTCTTTGTTTATGCATTTTACCAGGAAGGCATACTTAGAAGGCTACTGCTTGATTCCAGATGCATCCTGAGGGAGGGGTGGTACACACACAGTTGATCTAAGCAAGTAAAAAAAATAGTACAAAATACAAAATACATAGTACATAGTATCTAATTAGGACAGACACAATGGATTAGGAAACAATACAGAGTTTTGAAAGGTCTCTATCATATCTCCTCTCTCTCTCTCTCTCCTCTATTCCAGGGTGTACATATTGCAGTCCTTTAGTCTCTCTTCATAGGGTTTTTGATGCAGACCTTGCACCATTTTAGTTGCACTCCTCTGGACCACTTCCAATCTGTCTATATCCTTCCAGAGATGTGGTCTCCAGAGCTGGACACAATACTTGAGGTGGAGTCTTTCCAGCGATCTATACAGAGGCAACACCACCTCCCTCTTTCTGCTGGGGATACCCATCTCTATGCACTCCAGCATCCTACTTGCTCTCCCTACTGCCTTGTCACTCTGCCTTGCCACCTTTAGGTCATCTGATATGATTACCCCATGTCTCCTTCCTGCTTGGAGGTCATCAGTACCAGTCTACCCATTTTGTACACTTCCCCTTGGTTTCTGTGCCTAAGTGCATTATACTGCACTTTTTTGCATTTAAACCCTGCTGCCATATCCTTGGCCATTCCTCTAGTTTTCTCAGGTCTCTGCTCATCCTTTCCACCTACCCAGAGTTTCCACCCTATTGCAGATTTTGGTGTTATCCACAAAGAAGCAGACCTTCCCTTCCAGTCCCTCTGCAATGTCACTTATGAAGACATTAAAGAGGAGTGGTTCTAGCACTGATCCTTGTGACACCCCACTGGTCACATTCCCTTCCTTGGAGTGAACTCTGTTTACCACCACCCTCTGTCATCTATCCCTTAAACAATTTTTTAGCCAGTTTATCACCTTTGGACCTACTCCTAAGCTACCCAGCTTGCTTATTAGTCTCCTATGTGGAACAGTGTTGAATGCCTTACTGAAATCTAGGTAGGCTACATCCACCACTCCACACTTATCTCATTCCTTGGTCATCCAGTCAAATAAATCTATCAGGTTTGTTTGACAAGACCTCCCCTTTGTGAAACCATGCTGCCTTGGGTCTTGTAACTCACTGGATTCAAGATATTCCACAAACCTTTCCTTCAGCAGTGATTCCATTAACTTTCCCACTATTGATATCAGGCTGACTGGCCTATAATTGCCAGCCTCCTCCCTGCTACCATTTTTGTGTAGTGGGACTACATCCACCCTCCTCCAATCCTCTGGAATCGCTCCTGTTTCCACCATTTGACATGACCTCCCCCTTGTGAAACCATGCTGCTTTGGGTCTTGAAGCCCACTGGATTCAAAATATACCACAACCCTTTCCTTCAGCAGTGACTCCATTAACGTTCCTACCACCGATGTCAGGCTGACTGGCCTATAATTTCCAGACTCCTCCCTGTTACCACTTTTGTGTTGTGGGACTACATCCACCCTCCACCAGTCTCTGGAACCACTCCTGTTTTCACTGAGCTGTTAAATAGAACTGTCAAAGGTGCAGTCAGTATTTCCCTATGCTCTCTCAGTACCCTCAGATGCATCCCACCTGGTCCCATTGCTTTGTCCACCTTCAGATTAGCAAGTCCCTTTAGGACTCTCTCCTCCAAAAAAGGACTAGTGTCCACCTCCCTCCCTCTAAAGCTTTTGTTACTTTTTTGTGGCCCCTTCCCTTCTCCTTCATCTGTGGACACTGAACAAAAGTATTTGTTCAGAATGTCTGCCTTTTCCTGGCCCCCCTCTGCACAATCCATCCCTTCCCTTTTTAACCTTACAATCCCACTGCTGGTCTTCCTCTTTTCACTTACATATCTTAAAAAAGGTATTGTATCCTTTCATTACCTCCTGGGCAATTCTCTCTTCAGTTTGTACCTTTGCACTTATTACTTCTTTTCCTGCTTCCCTGTTTCCTCCGATACACCCCCTATCCTCCTCCCTCTGAGTCTCCTTGTGCCTTCTGAATGCTACCCTTTTTGCGTTTATCATTTTCAAAGCATTTTGAACCTTTATTCATAACTTCGTCATTTTTATACATTTTTGCACAACATTTTCAACATGGCCTTTTTGGGACCCACATCATGAACAAGATAGGTAAAATGTTTCAAATCTGTGCTGAAAGGTGATTTTTGCAGTCACTCCAAGAAATCACCTTTTGGGCAGGATTTAAAAGTTTTACCTACCAGATTCATGATGTGGGGTCATAAGAAGACTGTGTTGAAAATGTGGTGGAAAAATATGTTAAAATGACCAAGTTGTGTGTGATCATTAACATTTTTCAATGTTCACTCATAACTTTTGTAGCTTTCAATATTTTGACCCCAACTTTTCAACAGTCTTTTTTCACACCACCTCATCAAACTGACAGGTGTCAGTTTTCAAATCCTGCATGAAACGTATTTTCGTACTTGTGGTGCAAAATAACGTTTTAGCCAGTAGTTTATAAATGACACCTATACTATTCAGAAGTAGTAGTAGTAGCTTT
Source organism: Neoceratodus forsteri (assembly GCA_016271365.2). Taxonomy (NCBI): domain Eukaryota; kingdom Metazoa; phylum Chordata; order Ceratodontiformes; family Ceratodontidae; genus Neoceratodus; species Neoceratodus forsteri. Next base: position 787,949,368 of record CM028133.1, read on the forward strand.
ATTTCTTAGGTGCACTTCTGTGTGTGAGAGGAGAGTGTGTGTGTGTGTGTGTGTGTGTTTGTCTGTAGAATATCATGTAGTTACAAAATATCTTCTATTTGTTTATCCTTTTGAACTAGCACAAGGGTATCCTATTGTACTGCACTATAACCTAAGCACATTTTGTAGTCTGCTGTACCAAAGTATCCCCATAAATTTAAGATTCTGTATCTCTTGGGGCCATCCCTCCAACTGTTTACTGCAAATCTGCAATAAATAAATATATTGTATAAGAACCATGGAATGAACTTACCAAAAGTATTGAATTTATTGCAAGACTGAGGGGGTAGGACCATACCTCATCAAACCAAGAATGGGTTATGAAAATCATACCCCCTAGCATTAATTCCAAGATGCATCAAATGCACTCTTTGTTTAAGTTAAAACTTTGAATTTTATTTAAATAGTACTATACTTGTAAAGAACTTACGTGTGTGTGTGTTTCTGTGCAGATTATAGAGTAGCTATGAGTGTGGGAAAAGGGGGCACTCAGGGTTTTTGCCTGCCTGGCTGTTTTTCCTGCACTTCTGGACTGGTTTCATTTTTGGAATAACATTTTTTGAACATATTCATGAATTAGTTGGAGGCTAGTCTGATAACTTTTTATCTGATTTGAACAAGCTAGGGCCGCCAGAGTGGAGCAGGGGGATGCGCTAGCACAAGTTCCATCGCACTAGGTGCAACAACCACAGTATTCAAAAGTGCACATGTAAATGGGGCCATAATGCATGCAAGGTGCAAATGGGGCCATTTGCATGTCATTATGGCCCCATTGCATGCAGGTGCACCGATCCCTGGCGACTTGCGCCTGGCGCCCTGCCAGTCTGCAGCCATCGGAGACCAACACCCCCTGCACAAGCGGCAACACGTCCCGATGCCCGATCATGGGCATATGTTGCAGTACAATTGACCCATCACCCTGGTGGTCCAGTGGACCGCTCGCAGCCCGATCGTGGGCATAAGTATGAATAAAACTGTAAACACACTCTGTGGTGGTCCAGTGGAATGCTTGCAGCCCGAATGCAGGCATAAGTATGAATAAAACTGTAAACACACTCCCTGGTGGTCCAGTGGACCTCTTGCAGCCTGATCGAAGGCATAAGTATAATTAAAAATGGAAGCACACTCCCTGGTGGTCCAGTGGACCGCTTGCAGCCTGATCACGGGCATATGTATGATTAAAGTGTGCAATACCTGGTTAAACAACTAAATAAAAAAAAATAAAGATGGAAACTCACTCCCTGGTGGTCCAGTGGACTGCTCGCAGCCTGATCGCTGGCATTTGTTATACAAAATGACACCCCAATCAAACCCTGGTGGTCCAGCGGTACCGCCCTCCCCACCTGCCCCCTGAGCCCCACCGCCCTGCTCCCCCCAGTCAGCCAGGCGTGGTGGCACACCCACTTGCCGCCCGCCACCCACTGACCGACACCATATAGCAGGGCTGTGCACCCATTGGTCCACAGGGTAAGCCAAAGGGCATGTACTCCATCGCATTGATACAGACCGGATATGTGAATGCATCCATTCACATATCTGGACTGTGTAGTACGGTATGAGTTGCACACCCATTGGTTCACGCCAGGACCAATGGGTGTACAGCCCTACCACCATGTGCCGTCAGTGGGCGTGGGGCGGCAAGCAGGTGGGGAGTTGCCACCCGCCACTGACCGGGGAATGGGGCGTGAGGCTTAGTGGTGGTGGGAGGGGGTACCACTGACCACCAGGGTTTGACTGGGGTGTCATTTCATATAACAAATGTCCCACAATCGGGCTGCAAGTGGTTCACTTGACCACCAGGGAGTGAGTTTCCATTTTTAATCATACTTATGCCCATGATCGGGCTGCAAGTTGTCCACTGGACCACCAGGGAGTGAGTTTCCATCTTTAATCATACATATGCCCATGATCAGGCTGCAAGCGGTCCACTGGACCACCAGGGAGTATGTTTACAGTTTTATTCATACTTATGCCCACGATTGGGCTGCTAGCGGTCCACTGGACCACCAGGGAGTGTGTTTACAGTTTTATTCATACTTATGCCCGTGATTGGGCTGCGAGTGGTTCACTGGACCACCAGGGATATAGGGATATTATTATTCTATGTACGCCCGTGATCTGGCATGGGGGGAACCACCAGGAAGGTGTAGCTGGAGCTCGGGTGGCCACCCACAGGTGGCAGCTGCCGTGTTGCACCCTGCAATACGGCAGCTCACCTGTGGGTGGGCAGCTGTTGCTACTTTTTTTGGCTCACCTGTGTGCAGCGCAGTGAGGTTGCACATGCATGGGCTCAGCACATGCCGGGCACAGACTCCCGGGATGTGAGGAGCATTGACACCCTTCACCTGTGCTGCATACATTACTGATGCACTCCAGTGCATCGGGATTTGTGCCAGGCTCAGTCCCCATTTGAATATCGTGCCAGGGTGCATCAGTGGGTTGCGCATGGTGCAACTGTGCTGCACCGTGCACAACCCTTCTGAATATCCAGGCCTAGGTTTTTAACCATATGCCATCCCTGCAGCAACAATTATACAGTGATCTCCATCTTGCTTCCACTGTATTAACAGTGTACTGAGTATATTTCCTTTTTTTCTAGCAATACATGAATTATCTATACTACAATGAGCAATATATGTTTTAATAATAACATACTATAAATTGTAAAACAAAAAAAAAGAAAGCTTTAGTCTTTTTCTAATCAGTTTGTAAACATAAAGCAGCAATATTTGTTAGTCAGCCAAAAAAAATTACATCACATAATTTAGCAGCAATAATTTATTTTTATTGCATTTCCTTCCTGAACTGAAATATGTAGTGTGCTAAGTTTTTAAAAGTTCCCAGTACTGTATCATGCCTACAGTACAATGAAAAAATGGAACATCTTTCTATGATGGTGAGCCATTTACAATCAGATGCATACTGTATGTTAGCACCATACTAATACATCTACAGTAAGAATTTAGCATGTATAGTCAAAAAGTAACCCCAAAGGAAGAGCTTTTTCAAAACGGCTAGTGACAGCTTTGTTTATTTACTTGTGTCATTATTTATTTACTGAAAAGTCTGGAGAATACCTTTAAGCATATGTGTTCTTTTACAAAGGTTCCCCATCAAGAGGAATATGTAGGGAGAGGGAGAGGAGAGTTTAGGTTGAGTGAGAGGGAAGGGAGGTCAGAGTTCCCAGATTGGGGCAGCTACAACAGTGCTCACAAAGGTAGCGGAGGCAAATGTCGAGGCGACAAAGTAGGAAAATAATCTGGGCAAAATTAGTGGATGCAATCACAGCTGTTGTTTGCTTAAAAACTATATTGTGTTATTTTTGCTGACTAACAAGTTCTGCTCTTTAAGGGGACTTATAAATTGAAAAGATTCTCATTGGCACTTACTGTACATGTAAATGGTACTATAAAGAGGACAACTAATAAAATAACATAGACTTGTTGGGAGTGTATTGTGAAATCAGTTAAATCAACTCAAATAGATATATTATATGATGCATTGTATGCAAGCACTCTGTACCTGCTCTGGATAAGTCGAGTAGATTCCCCGGCAGTTGTACCAGCAGCATCTGGCAGAACGATGGACGGTGTACTGCTTGATCTCACCTCGGCAGCTGTAGCCTAATAGCCAATGACAGAACATAGAATTCAGAAATACAGATAGACACCCAAAGAAACTATAAGCACTGTGACCCAATTAAAAATATAACTCAATGGAAGTTGGGTCTTTTTAAACAAGGGTTACTTTTATGTCTCAAGGGATTTCCATCAAAGGGAAATATTTATGAACATTGCCCATCATAGTTTGAAGGTCTATGAAAATATCTTTTAAATGAGATATTGGGCTCCTCTGTAGCTGGCAGCAGTCTAGAGATACCAATGCTAAAGTCTGCCCAATAGCGGTACTACATTGGCACCATTCTTAGAACCTTGCAATGTCACAGATAGCCAAGCAGTGTCTGGCTGCAATGTGGTTAAGCACAGCTTGATCATCAGTGACATCACTAGGTTCTACAAATGGTGGCAAAGTAGAATCAAGATAAGACAGACATAGACATTGATATCTGTGAACTGCTGTCAGCTACAGGTAAGTCCAATGTGTCTATTAGAAGAGATTTCCATAGGCATTCAAACTATGATGGGCACAGTTCATGACTGTTTTCATTTAAAAACCTGAAAATGTCACTCTCCTAAACTGTTTGTTTACTAAAATGTTCCCTGTTGGCTACACAAACTGAAACATTTGCCCACATCAGGTAAAATTAATTTATGTTGGAATGCGTGCTAGCTAAAATAATGTTGTAAAGATTTATGTGTTTGTTTGCTTGTTTATTGATTTAAAAGTGTTGGCCAGAATGGCACACAGAGCTAGACAGCTTGTTTCTAGGTGTATCCTGTAGAAAGAGGATAACTGAATAATACAAATACACAAGGTAATATGTCAAATATAGCAATAACAGTAAAATCATAAGGTGTGCAAACGGAAGCAAGTCAAACATTTGGTACAGAATATTCATGAATCAAATAAACCCCATAAAGAGGACTGTTGCAGCCAAAGAAAAAAACCTTAAGTGGACCACTGCAGCAAATATTGGATGTAGAAGCCAAGCAAGTGGACAGCTGTTAATGTGTGGACTCCAGTTAATGGGGCCACAGAGGAGCAGACCAAAGGCATGGGACACCCCTCCATTATGTGCCTCTTCAGTGACCAGTTTGAGGAGATGATTTGAAGGATAGGCTGGAAGGAGTTCCATATGGAAGGGAGCCTCCAAATAAGACAAAAGTAATGCTGTTTGGGAGAAAGATTGGCTGTTGCTTTTCTGTCATATGCAATAGCCACAGTACCACCTTAAAAATGCATAAATGTTAGGCTCCCTTCTAGAATGATCATCTTCAGTTTGCTAGGTTTTCCAAAAATTGCCTTCAAAATCATTTCTGAAATGAAGTTATAGTAAAGTACACCATCTCAGAGTCAATATTTTTTTCTGAAAGTGAGCTGGTAACTCCAAACCATGGACTGACATCAGTCCTGGACAACTTGAACTGCGAGTGCCTCAGAATAACTGGATGATGTTTAAACGTTTATAGTATAATAAATACTTCATTTTGTTACTTCTGACGAGGGTGTAGGCAGGCATACTCCAAGCACTCCATGGTGTGCAATTTTATTTAAGGGGGGGTAGCAAACAAGCTCTGAACTGCTTCCCTTTTCCATGAAAACTAAAAGAAAATACTGAACCTTTCTGTAATTTTATTCATAGGAGTCGAAACTAGAACGACTGGTCACTAATACTCTCTTTGCTTCCCAAGGACAATACAACTTTACAGGCTCTGGGCTGGTATGTGGGTGTCTTAGGGAACAATGCATGGCATTTGTATTTGCCCATGCATGGCAACAACCATTGTCATCAGATACAAAAGTTGCATTTACTATGCCAAATGAGGCAACAAACACGGTCCTTGTGTACATTTGTATATAGTCTGGCTACACCCGGGGGTGGGGTAGCTCACTCTAACAAGGGGAGGGGGTAGCAGTGAGTTCACCTGGTGTGCAGATCTGAAATCTCTTGCTACACCCCTGACTTCTGAAGAGTTTCCTCTCACTCTCAGAATGACAGTTTCTCTAGCTGAACAAAATGGAGGTATTGGTTTAAATGGACTTGTTTTATTTTGGGGGCAATAAATTATTTTTGAGTATCTCAGAGTTTGTATTTCGGCTTCTGAAATATGCACAGTTACTGTACTGCATTACCTAATCATTTAAAACTTCATTACTCCTAAAATAAGCAGCTTATTCTTCTCCTCCCAATTTGAAACTCTACTGTATATCCATCATGAAACTGACACCCCACAGCCCTCTTGCTTGAAAAGGACACCTCTGACCCCTTCTAAAACTGACACACAGATGCCTCATAAACAGTACACCCCACAAGCAACAAATTATACCTTCCTCCATTTTTAAACCATACCCCTTCTGAATTTGACCCCACCAAATGTGATATCCACACCAATCCTAAATTTAATAACACACACTCCCTTCCAAAACTGACATCTAAAACTCCTCTCAAATTTTATGCTACATACCCCTTCTGTGATGATACTATGTGAAATTGTATTGTACATACTTAATACTGTGTATTGTGTTTTACAGAGAAGCTGGCAGCTTGAGTTCTGACAGTGGAGGGGACAGTAAGTGCCTCATTACACGAACAGTTAGGAACAATGGCCAAATTGGAAAAAAATAGAGAATACTCTTTTGATGAGAAATCTAAGACTAATTGGCCTATCAACAAATATCAAAAGTCCTGATCTTAAATTTGTGGTGGAGAGGGTATTAACTCTAACTTTTTCTCCAGACCAGCCAATTATACTGGAGTCTGTCTTTAGACCACAACCTAGAAGAGACCCTTTAAAAACACAAGTGATCAAACCTGGTATTAGGTATGTGACTTGTTCCTTTAATTCAATTGCTCAGAAAAATAAAATGCTTCAGTCTGCCAGGAATAAAAAGAGTTTCATATAAGAAGGTTTAAAGATTCATCTCTATGCTAACTTTTGTTTAACTGCACAAAGATATAGAAAATGCTTCCTGGCAATTAGATCTGCATTTGTACAAGCAGGGGTTTCTTCAGGTTTCTGCAGGTTTGCAGTCCCCTGCTAAACTGAAAATCTCTTTCCAAAGGCAGGATTACGTCTTTCTAGCTGTAGATGCTGCATGAGCCTTTTATGATAAAAAAAGTTGTACAGAAGTAGGACCTGAAGAAGATGAAAATGATAAAGAACTTGCTGATAATACCCAGTAACTCCCAGAATTTACCTACATTTTGGACTGGTTTAATAGACTTGACTGTAGTAATCTTTGTACCTTTTCAGAAATGCTTTTTCTTATTTTTCTCTAGCTTAAATAAGGTCCACTGATGCTCTTGTTTTTGCCTGAAACGATAAGCTGCTAGTTTAATTCTAATTAGTTGGGATGTTATAGTTGGCACATGAAAAACACAGCTATTCATAGTAATATTAAGATTTGCGCTCTCGAAATATTATTAGGTACAGTACAAGCCACTTAATCAGGATGCAGATAAATGGGATGGCCACTTTATTAGGACATTCCACTGGGAACCAGTTAGGTGGCTATGTAACTCTATGACAACCACAATTGCTTAAATGAGACACCCCTGGACATGCCAGTTACTTAGATGGGACGATCAGGGATAATCAAGGCAGGCATGTCCCTCTCAAATTCCTCTAATTGTCTCACTGATCCTTTTTTTTTACACCTAAGAAGATGTGAATTGTTTTCTCCAGCTGCCTTCCCTGTTCAACAGTAGTGCATCTGTCGCCCAGCATACGTGCTTTTTCCCCTAGGTGAGACTAAAGTGTCACATTGACTCACTCTTTTCTCTCTCTTCTCTCACTGTTTCTCTCTCTTGCCACTCTCGCTTAGCTCATAAGCTTACATCTTTAGTTAGGAGCAGAACAGAGCCATGTGTTAATCTGGACCTGTGCATTAGTCAGGAGCCATCTTTGTAGAAGCAGTGAGAGTGAGAAAAGTGAAAAGCAGCCTTACTGTAAGTCTTGCTACACTCGCTGAGTAGTCTCTTGACCAATGTGAAGGTCAGAGAATGGAGGCATAAAAAATAGATTTAACGCTGAACATGGAAGGCAAGTAAACAACCGGCTCTGTAAATGAAATCACTGAAAACTTGCACTTCTGATAAAAGGGATGGCCACTTAATTGGGATGAAAGGGCAGCCACCAGACCATCCCGTTGAAGCTGTATATAACTATATACTGTATATAACTGTTTACCCCCTTGAAAATGTAAAAAATATTTATGCTTTTCAAGGATTTGCTTTCTTTCTATTTTTTTGGGATGTTCTTACAGAATGAAATGTATGGTAATTTTTATTTGTTTTTTTCTCTGAATAAATATAAAGTATTAAGAGTCTGCCCCAGGGGGCCTTATCTCACCCCTGTTTCTCTAGCCAATTACCTCACACCAGCATTGTGCAAATTTTATTCTTTTAACATTGGTTCCACACTCCAACCTATTGCACAACACAGCATCCATAAAATGGGTTCCCTTTTTGCCATGTTGTGATTTAGTGCAGAGAGGTAGCTACTCCAAGGTAATTAGAGCCAGAGCATTTGTCTTAGCATGTGTCAGCTGCAAAAGTACATTGCAAAGTCACATCCAATCTGCATTAGAACTCCCTGTTGTGAGGTGTATGGATTACTTGCACTACAGGCTGATGTTGCCAATGGAAAATTGTTCCTTCTTCAGAGATGAAGAGATTAGTTAAATCCCTCTGGGGCAGACATTGTTATTAATGATAGGACATCAACTGAGCTAGTCAATTTGGGTGAAGTAATTTGGGTGAAGAGATTTGAGCGACAACAATTTGGGTGACCACCACACTGCAGTGACCGCACAATGTGGGCAACACCACTGAGCAGCGATCCCTATTGGCAATGTGCGGTGTGGTGTTAGAATAATAAAAATGTGGGGTGTGGGGGCAGAGCCTCCCACATTAACAAAGTCTTTATATTATGTAAACATAGAGGATGCTGCCTCAGAGGGACGATGCCATCCTTGATCTAACGCTACTGCACAATAAAATGTGAGTACAGTTATGTTGTAAGGGCGTAACAGTGTGTTGGGCTCCTGATATATTCAATCCTCATCCTTGGGCAGTGACTGTGTGAGTAGCCACTGGACCATGATCTGGCCCAAAGTATAAATGCTTTATAATCGCTGTAATGTGCCTCGCTGTAATGTGGCATTGCTATTATTACGGTCACCCAAACTGATTAGCTGATTTTGCACTCGCTGTAATTGCTTAGCCCAAATTGCATGGAACCTTATTAATATTGATAATTTCTTTTATCTAGCACTTTAAAAAAAGTACCATTCCACTGGAGTTTGTGAGTGACCTTGACTATGTATATTATTCTCTAATCCATGGAATGGAGCACCTTAGACATCCTCAACCCCACATCAGTGATCAAATGAACACAGTAATTTATGTTTGTCCATATATAAAGGGACTCTCTTCCAGTCAGCCTACTCTGTCAACAAAATAAATAAATAAATACATTTTGTAATTGTGTAATCCTGGGGTGCCTTGGAAATGAGCCTCAGCTCAATAGGCTAGTAAAAATTCTCATTGCTAAATTACATTGAATAAAACTGAATCGAATTCATGACTTTAATATTGTACAGCCCCCCCCCCCAAGAATGACAACCCACCATACCATTTCTGAAATGCACATCCCACTTTCCCTTCCAAAACTGGGACCAGAGGGTCAGGGATAGCATGAAAAGAAGGCACACATAATAGTGCTTAACATCCGCTGTGAAAAATAGATGAACTCCCTCAGTGGTTTGTTAAGATGATGGCTTGATGCTACCACTCTCAGGCCTCATACCAGATTATCATTCTCTGGAGGGTCAACGGATGCCATTGGCCTGAAGGTATCACTGTGGAGGGAATGTCAAAAAGGACCCAGGAGAGGTGAGTGATGACAGGGCCTGAGATCATAAGAGGCTGCCAGGGAGACCATAAAGATCTAATAATAAAAAATACAGTAATAGTTTGCTGCTCCATCCAAATTAGATTAATATAAACTTTTCCCTGTCTTTTATTTATCATCCTTGGAACATTGGCTGCCATTCTGGATTCACCTTCTACCACTGCCCCAGATATCCCACACAGCTTCCCCAGGGCTGGTGGAGAGGCAGGCATTCCCAGCTGGAGCATAATCTGGTGTGAGAGTAGTATGAAAGGTTTGGGGGCCATGCCAGAGCCATCATCCTGGTGGTTGTTCTGTTTCCACTTCTCTCCCTGTCCCAGACAGTTTTGACCAGGGCTCCAAAGCACATACATGATGATGTGTGTCAATGTGGGAGCAATTACATCCGCCCAAACATGATGTGTCCTGCTCATGTTGACTCCATGTGGCCACTAAAGAGCAGCTGCAGACCGAGGAGGCCAACCCACCCTCCTTGAAGGCGAGGGAATTCCATAAGGCTGCCTCTCAATATTCTATCAATCTGCAAAGGGATCCCAGGCTTGGGGAACAAACCCCAGTTACAACCATGGCAAGCACAGTCTAAGCCACCACTGTAAGGCTGGTTTTCTTGTTACAAGTTTAATAAAAATGTACTTAAACTGAAAGACAGGAATTCCACATTCTGTCATTCAATGAGAGGGCTCAGCTCAAGTTTATTTAATTTATTTATTTAGTTGTTGTTGACCGGGTAAGTGCACTAGACAAATACTGCCTATTTTCAGGCACGACCCGGGGGAAGGGGATACAGATGAATTCCAACTGACCTTGAACCAGATGAAGCTGTTGGTAGTATTTTTAGTGAATGAGGGAAATTTGTCCAGGACACCAGGAAAATTCCCCTACTCTTGGCCAGTAGGGAGATGGCTGGCTTGTGGCAGGATGGCCACTTTGGAAGTGAGCTCGGAGGAGAAGGTTGTGGAGGCTGTAGAGCAGAAGTTGGAGTGAATTATTGAACCTGAATCTCAGTTAATTTCCTTCTCGGAAACAGAAGTGGAGGAGATTTTCCATGAGGCAAGGACGACTACAGAAGGTTTTGGGTTACTATCTCAGAACAACATGAAGAATGATTCAAATGGGATTACCTTACAGGCTGCATTAATGAAGGTTCCTGTGGCTTTCAACAAGGATGGAAAGGCAAGTTTCAGAGCGGAAATGGACTGTCTGGTATAGTGAGATGTCCAGAATGTGTGTCGGAACACGGAAGTGTTCACTGAAGGAGTGTTTATGGAAAGGAACGCCGCACAAGTCGTGCTGCTGGATGAAAAAGAAAGACAACTACGGTCTGTTGCAGATAAGGCGATGGTAGGCTTACAAAGGGCATTACCGGTATCAGAGAGTGCAACGGATATGACTTTCCTAGAGTCAGAGAACATATTGAAGCCACCGGTGAGTATTACTCTGGTGTTTACCGATATGAAACCGGTGCAATTGAGTAAAGAATCGGGGTTTGTCTTTAAACCTTTTGAAGGGGACAATAAGTGTACGAACTTTGGAGGATCGGTATGCTACCAAACGGATACTCACAATCAAGAGGGTGTTACAGAATTTCGCTTCAAAATGAAGGGTTTGCAGCATATGGACATTGGGTCTCAGCAGGCTACTACAGAACATTGTTCTGATATAACTGTGTCAAATTTAACAGTACTGGATGCTGCAACTAAGTTGGTAATGGCACCTCAAGCTCATGATAACACTTGGTCACCACAGGAAGCCTTACTGGCTGCTGGCTGGGAGAAAACTGAAAAAGGGGCCTGGACTCCAGACCAAGCATGGGACCCAGTTTTGGATTTAAAGAGGGGTTCTCCTGACTGGAAACCTCAGGGACTGCAGGATGGTGTTGTAATAGGAGGGGGTGTTGAAACCAACATCTTTCAGTCCAGTCTTTGTGATAAACTGTGTACTACAGTGGCAATGAAGGAGGCTGATGAAAATTCTGGTTTGCTTGATTCAGTTTGTAATGTACAGCCATCGGAAAAGCCTTTAATGTCTTCACTGTTTACTACAGCAAAAAGAGAGGCTGCGCCTCACCGTAATGCAGTTCGTATCAGATATAAAGGGGGTCTACCAGAAAGGCCAGACAGGTACTATGTGGGAAAATTGTTAATTAAAGATTCTCTTGGTTTCTCTCCTAGGGATGTCTTTGCTTTCATCAATATTTCGGGTGAAGACAATTATGACGTTAGTTTTCGTTCTGCGTATTTATTACAACTATTTTGGGAAAGATATAACCAAGTAAAGTTTTCCCCAACATGGACTCCCTTTTTAGTTATTCCACTCACTACACCTTTAATTAAACATATCACTGTCATGTTTAGGAATGAAGGAGTCCATGTTGAGGACATTACTCACTGGTTATCCCTAAAATGTGAGATTCAAGAGGCCCCAGAACCAATTTTAGACTCAGAACAGTTTTGGACGGGGGGCTGGAAATTTAAAGTAAAACTAAGACAGACTGAAAAAGGGATAGAGCATATCCCAAACTCCTTCTTGCTGGGAAGGGATAGAGGAGTGTGTTTTTATAGTGGCCAACCCCAAGCATGTTACAAATGTGGCTCAAAAACTCACTTATCTAGCACCTGTGATCTCCCAAGGTGTGATAATTGTGGGGAAATTGGACACATAACAATGCAGTGTGCTAACCAGACAAAATGTGACTTATGTGAAGAATATGGGCACTCCTTTAGAGAGTGCATACGGGCAGTTAAGAACAAGGCCTCTTGTGGAAGTATTGATTTGATATTGCAACAAGCCCAGGAGGCAGTGAAGAGGGTAGTGTCTGAACCAAAGGATTTAGCAACCCCCCCTTCCAAAGCAGGTGGATAGACCCCCTGTACCAACTGTACCGGTAGAAACCGTACCTCTATCTGTTTCTTCCCCCCCCCATCAGAGATACATACGATACCTATAAAAAGGGAACAAACAGTTCAGCAAGCGGAATTATTATAACCTGTTTGTTATAAGGAACCAAATGACAAACTAGGAGTTGATTCAGTTCAGCAGTTGCCCTTGCCTCCTAGAAGGTCCAGTAGAAACTTTAAACCAATTCCTTCCCCAGCTAAAATAGAGGCAGAAACACATAACATGTATGCAGCCCTTTTTCCTGCATGGGGAGATTCGGAAATGGACCTTAGAGACTTGGACTCACAAAAATCAGTACAGGGCAATCCAGGGGAACCTTTGGGTGATTATAAAGAAAAAAAAAGAAACGTAGAAAAAAATAAGGTTCGCTTTCACTAATTTGGTCTGGATAATGGGCGTCCTTTGGGCTTCTTTGAACACACATAGTTTATTGCATAATGTTAAACGTAAAGCAATTTTCCATCTACTTCATGATAGGAATATTTCTATATGCTTTTTGCAAGAGACTTGGATGTTCTCTAAAGAACAAATTCATTCTTTTAAAAATGATTGGCCATGGGGACCTTCATATTGGTCGTTTGGCAGGGAAAAGGCGGATAGAATCGGGATTCTCTTTAATGGCTATCAGTTTACTCTATATAAACTAATTGATTTAATCCCAGGGAGAGTACTGATACTAGATGGTGCATGGTTGGACACTACATATAGGTTCATTACTCTCTACAACCCTCAAACAAAAGTTGCTAGAATTACTTGTATGAAAGAGATTCAACCATATTTAGTCACAACTTTACCTATTCTTTGGGGAGGAGATTTTAATTGTACCTTGCTTACTAAAGGGATGACTACAAAAAAAATTTATTGTGACTCTAATTGTTTGAAAACAATTATGAAAGTTGCAGATATGGTAAATTGTAATCAGAACAAGGAGGAGAGTTCTGGATATACTTTTTTTAAAGGGACAAAAGGTTCCACAATTGATTATCTGTTGGTCTCCAAAAATCTTTTAGTTCAAAACTTTTTGACAATGCCTGTAGAATTTTCAGACCATCTGTTATTACAGGTGGAGGTAGTAGATACGAACTTTCGGAGACCTAGGAATGCCAGATGGAAATTAAATACCTCTAGTTTACAGGATCAGATGGTTATAAATTCAATTAAACTAATTTTAACCGCTAGACTTTGGGTAAGTTTTCTATATTCAGATATCAGAGTCTGGTGGGCGGAAACGAAGGCAGATTGTATTCAATGGTTTAAAAGTTATGGGATTAACAAGAAGAACTCAAAGTTTTGCTCTTACTTACAACTCAGAGCTCATTTGCAACATTTATATTCGATTGCAAATGTTTCAAAACAGGACTTCTCCTTTCAGATTAATAATATTAAGTTAGAAATGAGACGATTGCAATATGATAGGGCCAAATCTTTGCAAGCCCTTTTTAAACAACCGCATGGGGAAATCTGTTATTGGAGACCCTTATTCTTTATGTAAAAAAATTAAAGATTCTACTACTCTAGAGTTTTTGGAAACTAAGTCAGGTAGAGTAGAGGATGTGAAGGCAATAAGTCTCTGTATTAATAATCACTTTCAGAACCTCCAGCTTAAAGACTCTCCTTCCAGTCAGGAAATTAATGACTATCTAAACCTTTTTCATCCCCCCAAGGTTAGATAAGGGTATGACTGCTGATATGATAAAACCATTTTCACCTCAGGAAATTGAGCCTGTCCTAAGTAAACTGAAAGATAATATTTCCCCAGGAATGCACAGTTTATCCAACCCATTTTATAAAACTTTTCAAACAGAAATAGTCTCTGGCTTATTATTATTATTTAATACTTTTTTAGCTGGAAAACCTATCCGAGTTATTTTTCTCAAGCTCTAAAAATCTATATTTTAAAATCTGGGGAGAAAGGAAATATACAGAATTGGAGACCAATTACTTTGTTAAATTCGATTACAAAATTTTGGCATCATTGATTAACAATAGACTAAAACAAATGGCGACCATAGTAATTTCGCCACTTCAGCACTGCGGAATAGCTAATAGGAGGATTCAGTCGATATTGACTACAATAAGAGATGTGATTGAACACCTGTCTGACATGGGTACTAGAGGTGGCTTGATTTCATTGGATCTCGAAAAAGCCTTTGATAGGGTAAACCATGTATTTCTATTTAAAACTTTAAGGTTTTTTAGTATTCCAGTATAAATTCTTAATATAATAAAAGGTTTGTATGCAACAGCTAAGGTCTCCCCTAGTATCAGAGGGATTGTTGGAGAACAATTAGTGATCACCACAGGGGTTCGACAAGGATGCCCATTGAGTCCATTGATGTATAATTTTTCATTAGAGCCTTTGATTAGAGCAGTCAGTATCAGGACAAAATGGGAGGGATTTAAAATTCCAGGTATAACAAAGGTATTAACAATACAAGCTTATGCAGGTGATGTGTGTTTGTTTTTTAAGAATTTAGCAGAAATAGAATATTTTTTTCAGGAGTTTCAACTATATGCTAGGTTATCCAATGCTAAACTTAACTATTCCAAATCGAAAGGTTTATTGATGGGGTGCAGTTAGCAGACACCAGTACTGTACAAAGCTATTAAAATAATGAAGGACCCAAATAATGTTTTGGGAGTACTTTATGGACCACAAAATCTTCCTACGGAAAATTGGATAAAAGTGTTGGATACAGTGGAACAGAAAATACATAGATGGAAGTGGTTTCAATTTAGTAAAAACAAAAGAGTACAGATATTAAAACAATTTATTTTACCATGTTTTCAATATGTAGCAGTAATCTTTCCCTTACCCTCCCACCTAGAAACCAAATTATATAGTCTCTGTTTTCAATTATTGTGGGGAAATAGACTCAATCCAATTAAAAGATATTATACATATCTGGACAAAACTAAAGGAGGAGTGGGCATGGTTGACCCGGTGGTTTTTGTTTTTCTTTGGTTTTTGCACAATCATTGAAAACTTTTATAGGTATTACAAATAGAAGTGAGGATCAGTAGTTTAAGACAGCAATAGGTCAATATTTACAAGCCTGGACACAGTATGCTCCAAAATTGAACTCCCATCTCCGACTTCCGGTGTTTTTTAAGCCAGCTGCTCAAAAACTGTATAAATGGAAGTTAACAAAAACCCAAATATGTGAAGGTTCATCTCAGACATTATACAAGGAGATACTAGCTTCTATCTATCCAATGAGTCCGGTCTTCAAGAATTGCCCGTCAGCTTTGAATCAGACAGTGCTAAATCAGCTGAACAATCCTAGGTTACCTCCTTATATGTGGGAGACTCAATGGCTAATCATGTATGGTCGGTTAAATAGTAGGGGGACAGCAAAGTACAAAGCAAAAGAGGAAAGGAATTGCCCATATTTAAAATGCATTAATAAGGAACATTTTTTTTTTAGATTGTTCAAATTCAGTTATATTATGGACTTACTTAGCAAAACAATGGTCATTTCCTTGGTTATTGAAACCTACTTATGAGTTATTAATAATTGGTGACCTTTCTCAAAACTTAAAAAAATATGAGAAAAGTACAGTATGGGTATTGCTCGCTTGTTTAAGATTTTGTCTGTGGCAAATTAGATGTCAATGGGTATTATATCAAAAGATGACTACAGTGGAGGCATTTTGTCTTTATGTAACCAATGAACTACAAAAAGTATATTTACAAGATTCACAAATATATACTGTAGAGAAAGTTAAAACATGGTGGAAGGGGTTTTCACACATTATAAAATATAAATAGGAAAGGATTGAAGATTGTGTATGTGTGAAAGCTTTCATTGAGATAAATGTATATATTGAATGACGTACCTTAGTAATTGTATAATTATCTTTATTTTCATTTGTTTGTATCATTCGTATTATGCTTTCCTCTTATTATAATAAAATCACCGCTACTCTGTGAGACAGAGGGCACTGTGTGGCTGAGTATCGGTCCTGCTCAGTGGCGTCTAGAGTCTCAAGGGAGTTGGACATGCGGGCGGCTAAGGAACTGGTCTCCTCCTTGGCCTCCATTGCCTTTAATGGAGACTGATAATGAAGGATGTTTCCAGGCTATGGATATCATGGAGCCAGACGAGTTGGTTGAGAATGAAGTGAAAGAAGACTTACCAGCTAAATTGGAATTGGGAGCCCCGGAAAAGCAAGTTGTAGTGCAGTCTGCAAGTGGTGATGTTGCGGCAGTTTTACGGGTGCAGTTGGAGGAAGTGGAATACTCCTATCGAGCAGCAAGGGAGCAATTGCAGGAGGCACTCGAGAGGCAGGCCACAAATGATGTTGTGCAGGAAACGGATGTGCAGCTTCAAGTAATGGAGATGGAGGCGGCTGTCGCAGCTGTAGGCTCTGCAAGAGACTGGGTGAGTTCGCTTGAAGAAGTTTTTGCAACGGAGTGTTCGGTGAGTGCCAGTACTGACTCAGAATCGGTATCAGTAGCAGGGGATCTAGCTAAAACACCTGATGTTGTTAGCATGGTATCTGCTGCACGGGATGAGGCGTTCCTTAATGGGCAAGCTGAAGACTCAAATCAAGCAATGGGAGCTCCTGCTATAAAGCTATTGCTTTACCTAAGTGACTTTTAATATAGGGTCCACGATAGAAGGTGCAAAGCGAGTGCTGAAGAAAGGGGTGGGAAAAAGCAGAAAGCTGCGGGTTCATGTAGCTGATGGTCCCATGCAGGGAAAAAGTATACAGAAAACAGACCAAGGCCCGGGTAATTGGGTGACAACAGCCTTGCAAGCTGCAGGGTGGGTTAAAAATTCTGCAGGTACTGGGTGGGATGCGAATTTGAATAGTGCAGGATCTTTGCAAACTTCTCAGCCAGTGGTTTCTGGTGCTCCAGTAGTACCCCCCCCCAATAATGCTCTGGTTCCTTCATTGCCACCAGGGCAGTGCTCTCCTTCAGGGAGTGGGCTGGCTCAGCAGCCAGAAGAGCCTCATCCTTTATTAAAAATAATTAGAGAGCAAGAAACAGAGAATCCTAGTTCTTCTACTGAGAAATCAATAAGAAGTCCTGTTTTAGAACAGCAAGACTCTGTTTCTGAAGATCTACCGGCATTAGCTCCTCTGGTTTCAACTCCTGCTAAAGTGTGGCATGGAAAGGAAAACGAACATTTGTTTCCGACTGAGAGAGGCCCAATGTTAGAACCAGCAGTGAGAAGGAATGCTGTGAGGCTGAAATATAGGGGTGATATTTCTACAGTTCCGGACAGACATTTTGTTGGAAGAACTCTGTTAAAAGACAGTATGAAATATTATGCATATGAAATATATGCCTTAATTCATGTTCCAGGGGATTCAATTTTTGATATCAGCTTTAAGCATCCTGCAGGCTTGGAAAGATTTTGGAAACAATATCGTCTTTTGAAACGTTCTCGTTTATGGAGGCCTTTCTTGGCAATCCCATTAACAAAACCCCTTACAAAGAAGATTACTGTATTGTTTAGGAATGAGAGGGTGAATGTTGCGGATATAATCTACTGGTTGCAACAGCACTGTACTGTTAAAGGTTTCCCTGAACCTATTTTGGATGAGGAACAATTATGGACTGGGGGGTGGAAATATCAAGTAGTTTTGAAACTTGAAAATGGTCAAACCAGTAATTTACCAAATTGTTTTTTTGGGGGGGTCGGGACAGGGGGGTGATTTTTTATCCTGGGCAGCCACGGGCTTGTTTTAAATGTGGGGATGTGGGGCATCTTAGTAATGTTTGCAACAAGCAGAAATGTGGTTTGTGTGGGGAGTTAGGGCATGTTGGGGCTCACTGTCGGCAGCCTTTGCGTTGCAACTTATGTGATGAACAAGGGCATTCATTTCGCACTTGCTCATGGGCATCACATAATAATGTGGATGTAGCTGTCAGAGCTGAACAGGATGTCTATGTGGCTACTGCTCAAAATGAAAAAATGTGCATGATGGAATTACTCAATACTGTTCTTGATAGGAATCCTCTGCCTCAGAGGGTCCCAAGGAAAACAGATAGGACTGGGAATCAGAAAAAGGAGGTAGGAAAATAAATATTAGAGGAAGCAGTTCAGAGTACAGCTCAAGAGTTAGAGAGTGAAATAAGGTCCGAAGAGGTTGAGGGTGCAAGTCAGTCTGGAGATGATGAGAGGGGGAAGGAAGATGTAGATAATGTAGAACAAGGTGTTGAAATAATGGAGGAGGGTACTTCCATGCCCCCCGCCATGCAGTCAGAGGTGGAATTTCAGAGAGTAACCCGGTCTAAAGCAGGTAAGCTTCTAGCAGGTTCCCAGGTACCATCTAAAAGCATGGATAGAGTAACAGTACAAAATTCTTATGCTTTGTTATTTGAATAGGGGGTGGAGGAGGATGGGTTTGATTCGGATTTTTCCTCTGTGGCTTCCTCCCAGGTGGAGGGTGCTTTAGAGATAGGTCCCCTTGAAAAGCCTAAGACTAGGAAAAGGAAGAAAAAGAAATTATCAGGTTAGCGTTCCTTTTTTCCTTTTTTGATTTTTTTATGCTTTTCTCATTACTCACAGTTAATGTAAATAGTATCAAGTCTTATGAGAGAAGGCAGAATACCTTCCTAAATCTTAGTACAAGGGGTGGGCAGATAATTTTGTTGCAAGATACTAGGCTGCATACTTTGTTTGAAGTGCAGGCAGCACAAAGAGAATGGAGATGGGGCATCTCCTGTTGGTCAGTAGGGGAGGAACAATGTTTTGGAATAGGAATAGGATTACTTTTGTTTAGGGATAACAGTTAAAATATTACATGTTTATGATATACAGCCAGGGAGAGCTATGGTTGTTGATGTAGTTTAACAGAAAGAAGCATTCAGGATCATTAATATATATGCCCCCCAGACTAAAGCAGATAGGTCTAATTTGTTTAAAAAAGTGGAACCATACTTGAATACCTCTAAATTGGTTCTATGGGGTGGTGATTTTAATTGCGGACTTTCACATAGAGATTGGGGGAGGACTACAAATTTTTTTTTTTGTGATTCTCATACTTTGTTAGCAGTTTTGCGTAGGAATAACCTAAAAGATGTTTATGAGATTTTGCAACAGATGCCAAAACAAACCTTTTTTAAAGGTAAACAATCTACTAGGATAGATTGTTGGGTTGTATCAGCATGAATAACCTGTCAAGAAGTAGCTTTGCTGACATTAGAAACTTCGGACCATTTGGCAGTTAAGTTGTTGTTGGGAGAAAGATAGAAATTAATAGCTGATAGGGGTTATTGGAAAATGAATATTTCAGTGTACAGGATGTTTATATACAAAACTCTATAAAGGATTTGCTTTTGTTAAGAATAGATATTTGCTTTTTGTATGATAGTCCCATAGATTGGTGGGAGGATACAAAATGGGACTTGCAATGTTTATATGTATCTCTTACGAAGAAGAAGGCAAAAGACAAATATATTGCATACCTAGGGCTTAGAACAAAATACATGCAAGTTCTGCCACAAGCAGTGGATAGATCAAATAATGTTTCAGTACGTTTGCAGAGCCTAAAGGAGCAAAGGTGGCAAATCAGCAGAAATATCAGACTATAGGTACAAAGGAGGAGGTAAATCCATATGATCTAAGTATGCAGGGAGTACAGAAGTTGGTTATGACAGCACTGAGAGATGAGCAGGGTAATTTAAAGGTGCAAAACTAGGATTTAATGCTTATTGTACAGCAGTATGTTGTAACAACTTTTCAAAAGGAGGGTAAGGGATGTCAGGACTCCTTTTTCTCAGACTTAGTTATACCTTTTTTGGCTGATGAAGAGAAGGAAAGATTGGTTTCGCATAGTACAGAGCTAGAGATTAAGGAAGCTCTTTCTCAATTGTCTGCCAAGACTACTCCCGGATATGATGGGATACCAAATGATTTCTATAAGGCTGTTGCTGATATTTTGGCCCCATGTTTAGAATTGCTTTATAAAGCTATTTGGGAGGAAAATAGGCTTGCCACATCGATGAAAATGGGGATTATAATTTTTCTATATAAAAAGGAGACTCCCAATTGGAGGCCATTAACTTTGTTGAATACGGATTATAAAATTTTGGCAAAAATACTTACTACTTGGGTGGCAAAAGTTGCGTAAAAGTTAATTGTCTCAGAGCAGACTTGTGCAATTCTGGGTAGGAATATTATTCAAAATTTGACTTTTGTCAGGGAGGTTGTGGAACAAGGTTTAGGTAACAAGTTAAAAGGATACTTAATGTCGGTAGACCAGGAAACTGCTTTTGACGCAGTTCGACAGCAGTACATTTGGATGGTTTTGCAGCATTATGGGATTCCTAAAACCTTTTTAGATTTAATTAAAGTATTATATACTGAGGCTCAAGCTACTCCACAAGTGAATGGTTACTTAGGGGTGCCGATTTACTTAAAGAATGGGGTAAAGCAGGGTTGCCCCGATGAGCCCCTTGTTATATGTTTTTGGTCTGGACCCTTTGTTAAGAAGAATTGGGCAAAATAAAGATATTAGAGCCATTACAAACTGTGATGGCTATGTGTTTCAAAAGGTTTCTGCTTATGCGGATGATTGTGTCTTTACTGTAGCAGATGGAGAGTCTGGTACCCGGTTATTAAATATGCTACAAGAAGTTTATAATATTACAGGAATTAGGCTTAATATGGGTAAGAGTATTGTTTTGGTGTTAGGGGATATTGGGAAGGTAGAGGATTTTCCAATTCTAATGACTACAAGTGCTATTAAAGTTTTAGGTTTATTTTTTGGAACCAAGGATTCAGAAGAACAAAATTGGAATACTGTTTATGACAAAGCGCAGCTTAAGGTTTTATCTTGGTTATCATGGAAAATGTCTAGGAAAAGGCAGGTTTATCTATTAAGGGCATATATAGCACCTATTTTTTTATATGTATCACATATGTTTCCCCTCCCTTATAAGATGCACACTAAAGTTATGGGTCTATTTTTCCATTTTTTGTGGGGAAGCAGATTGAACCCAGTTAAAAGGGTTCATACCTACAGGGTAAGGAAAGAAGGAGGATTAAATATGATTCATCCTCTGATTTATTTTTTGGGGAATTTCTTTTTTAGCTCTATTTGCCCATTGTTGTTGCAGAGAGCAGGGATGGGGCAAGTATGTATGCAGTTATGCGGTAAGCCTTTTTTAGAAGCATGGGGTAGAGGTAAATGGCATCCTATAGCTCAGATTCTTCCAAGTTATGTGCAAACTACTATACACTATATACGAATTTGCTGATTGAATTGAAATGGTGTTTAGGAAAAGGGAAAAAATTGTTTTACAAAAGTATTTTAGATAAATGGTATCGAGTTGAGACGGTTTTCCAAGTTTCCTCAACAATTAAAACTAGTTTACTTTTAGAAAGTATGATTGATCCTAGACTCCTCTTAAAATGCAGGACTTTGTTTGGATATGTGGTCATCAAAAACTGCAAGTAAGAGGCAATCAGAAGCATAAGCAACAAGATGATAGAAGGTGTGGAGAGAGTGCTTGTGCTGACGCTGTGGAGACAATGCAGCATCTCTTTTTTGAGTGTATTCATGTCATTAATTTTTGGAAATTATTGTCTGATTTGTGGGGGGGGAATTTTTCTATTAATGAACTATGATATTTTAATTTTAGGACAAATTCCAATTGCTTGGGAACAATGGACAAAAAGTACAGTCAATATTCTTTTGGTATGTATAAAGTGGTCCATTTGGCAGGCAAGATGCCTTAGGTTCCTGCAAGGTAAAGTGGTCCAACAACAAGATGTTTTCTTTAGAATACAGCAAGAGCGTGACAATATTTATGAGTATGAAAAACGTACTCTGGGGCAAGTGGTGGTATCAAAATTGTGGCAAAATGTTGGATGGGTGGGTTGATGTTTTTGTATTAATGTGCTTTTTTTTTTTCTTCTTTCCTTTTTTTCCCCTTTTTAGTTATCCAAATCAGTTTGACAATTTCTCAGCAGGACAATGGTTCTTGTTTTATATTCTTTTGGTTCTTTGGTAGTGGAGCTTCAGGATTTTAGTAGATTAATTTAGGGAGATATATTTTTGAAATTGTATAGAGATGTTTGGTACTTGACATAGTTTTGCACTTTATGTATAATATGAATGATTTGATTTCTTAAACTATTGATTGTGTTTCTTTTGTTTTTTGTTTTTGAATTCTGAATAAAAATTTCCCCTACTCTTTTCGATAAGTGCCATGGGATCTTTAACATCCACCTGAACTACCACCAATCCGGGCAGGTGGGAGTTCGGTTTAATGTCTCATCCGAAAGACGGCACCTCAGAAGTGCAGCACCCTTCTCATGCTGCACTACAGTGTCAGTACTGGGATATTAACCCAAGTGTTAGATGTGGGAACTGAACCCACAGCCCTCTGATCTCCTGGCCTCAGAGGCGAGTGTGCTACCTACTGAGCCACTGACACTGACAATGTGACAAGTTTCAATGTGAGGGAATAACTCCTCCCACTTACGTAATAAAAACCAACCTCTCCCAGGAGCCCTTGCTCTAGTGTTTGGTGGTTTCCTTTGCTCCATTTGTGTTTCACTTGCTATTCCCCTTGTAGTTTTGTCTCTTTGCCCTGTGCCTGTTTTGTCATCCCTTGAACCTTCCAGTTTGGGAAGTGCTTTGCTTCTCTTTCTTCGTTGCCTGTTTTCTTTGTTTTGTGTTTTTCCTTGCTGCTCCGCCCTCCTGTTGTTGTTCCCTTACCCTCGCTGTTTCCCCTGATCCTACCTCTGTGATGTTCCCATGGGTTGTCTGCCTCATTTTGCCTTGCAGGTATCCCCGGCATGCCACTGCTTGGCCAGAGTAGACACTGTCCTCCCTTCTGCAGTTTATCCTGGAGTAGAAGTCTTCCACCCACTTCTTGCAGTCTTTGCACCCGTGGTTGTTACTTTCTGCTTTGCGCTTCTCTGGTATGACCTATACTCTCAATTTTATCTTCAGATTTGCTGCCAGCTCCTGCAATTGTGCCTGGAACTTTCTGTTTTTCGTTTGTTCCTTGGTGGCTTTTTTCCCGGCATACTCCTGCTTGGTCACTCTGGCTTGTTTTACCTCTGCCATGTCCTCCCATTCTCATCCTGGACTCTACCGCAGACAGCTGATCTGCAATGTCTACAGACTCCAAACCTACACCCATGCATACCAAGTACTGTTCCTGATGCAATACTGCTGCCCCAATCTAGGTCCCTGCCTGACAGTCCTGACCTCTGTTTCTATTACTTACACACCCTCAGTTCTGCATCTCCTGTGCTCTCCTGACACAGTGACTGAAGTGATTTAATTTGGCCTGGGGTGCGATACCATTTCTGCATACCAGTTATTTTGTTTTGCTCCAACAGCCTCTGGGAATCTGGTAAGGCTCAGTGGGTAACCCTCCAGCATTTGGACCACATTTCTTCAGTTACTGGTGATTGTTAAGAGGCTTGCCATTTCTCTGACCTTCATTGAGGTAACCTATACCACTTATCCCATGTATACCAAATGTGCATCACAAGGTCATACAAGGAATGCTTCCTGATACAGAACGTTCTTAGCAAACCAATCAAATTAACAAAAAAAAAAAAAAACTAACTGCTTCTGAAAGCTGTTAAACTGCTTTTGCACAATGCTTCATTTCACTCTGGAGGTTGGATCAGCTACAGCTGTCACTGTAAACTAGTTTTAAATCCACTTGTGTGTCACAGCACTTTACTGTGGCTTCTTTGTTTATCCTATGGCGGATGACAAGGGGTTTTTAATGGAGAGTAATAGCCCCATGTGATTCATAAACTTTACATTCAATTACTGCCATCACTGCTAAAATCCAAGTATTTATGTCACCTTTTATTGGCATTGGTTGATGGCGTGGTTGGCTTGTGTTCCTTCCTCTTTCCTTGCATAGCCTGTCTTATAGCCTTGCTAGGTTTGTGCCTCACACTGGATGAGGGACCAGGTTAGCCTGAGCTCTTTGTTCCATGCCTACTGCTTAGCATTCCTCTTCATACTGTCTGTGTACCATGCTGCACACTGCTTGTTGTGCCCTGCCTTACCATATACTGCCTGCTCTATTACTAAAAGCCCCCCCATTTCCTTTCCCTGCTTCTTCTCCTGTCTTCTCTCCCACCTTTTCTTTTCTCTTTCATCGCCTTGCTTTCATCCAGCACACTCTAGTAGTTCTACAGTTCCTGTTCCTAACTCTGTCTTTGGGGTATTGAGTACTTAGATACATAGACAGTGTCAGCAGATAAGGGCCTATGGCCCACCCAGTCTGCCCATTTGAGCTTGTAAGTTCAGTTTATGTTTTCCTAGAAGTCTGTTGCCCCTTACCCCTGACCTCCAGAAGTCCTTTATGTCTATCCCATGCATTCTTAAATCCTGTGATTGTTTCAGCCCCCACCACTTCCTCTGGCAGGGTGTTCCACTTGTTCACCACCCGTTCTGTGAAGAAATTCTTCCTCATGTTTCCTCTGAATCGTCCTCCCTCCAACTTCATCCCATGCCCTCTAGTCCTGGAACATCTTTTTGCTTAAAATAGTGCATTCCTGCACCCTGTTCCTCCCTGTAAGATACTTCGTATGTCTCTATCATATCCCCTCTCCCTCCTCTCCTCCAGGGAGTACATATTCAGTTCCTTCAACCTGTCCTCATAGGACTTGTGATGCAATCCATGTACCATCTTTGTTGCCCTCCTCTGAACCTTCTCTACCCTGTCTATGTCCTTACATAGGTAAGGTCTCCAGACTGTACACTGTACTCTAGGTTGGGCCTCACTAGTGTCTTGTATAGTGGAATTATGACCTCCCTTTTCCTGCTGGTGTTACCCCTACCTATGCATCCCAGCATCCTATTTGCTTTACCTGCTGCCTTGTCACACTGTTTCCCTACCTTGAGGTTATCAGAGATGTGAAGGTAGTCTTCTGTCTGCCAGGAATGGGAGTCCTGTTCATGCCTTACTCATTCATTAAGTCTTTGTCCTCCAGCTTCTGTCTCATCAGTGGCAGTGGATTAGCTTTGGATGAGAGTCTTTGCTGCCTCTGTGTTTATCTCATGATCTCTACCTGGTGCAGCCTTGCACTGAATAAGGGATCATCATGCCTGTTACGCCTTGCTGCCTCTGTGTTTATCGCCTAACATCTGCATGGCATCAGCTCACCTTGGAAAAAGGATCATCATGCCTGTTTTGTCTTGTGTTCTGTTTCATTTCAGTCGCCATCCCTGCACATCTCTGACTGCCTGTGCCTTAGGTTCTTGCACCGGGGGTTGGGAGTGACATACTTTCATTGCTGCTTTACATTGCCTGTGTTTTGTTGCTTGTCATCCCAGCTCCTGCTGCTACTGCTACTTTAAATTGTCTGCATTAATCAAGTCTCCCACTGCTGCTGCCTGCCACTGCTGCTGCTGTATATTGTCTGCATTACTCAGGTCCCACAATGCTGCTGCCTGCCTCTGCTGCTACAGTATACGGTCTGCATTAATCAGGTCTCACACTGCTGCTGTCTGCCTCTTCTGCTACTGTATACTGTGTGCATTAATCAGGTCTCACACTGCTGATGCCTGCCTCTGCTGCTACTGTATACTGTCCGCATTAATCAGGTCTTGCATTGCTGCTGCCTGCTACTGCTGCTATTGTATATCATCTGCATTACCTGAGTCTCCCACTGTTGCTACCTGTCCCTACTGCTACCCTAGCTTGTCTGTATTGCTCAGGTCTCACCCTACTGCTGCCTGCCACTGCTGTTCATTGTTCCAGCTTGGGCCTCTGTGGCGCCCTGCCATTGATCTCCACCTCAGGTAGTTCAGCCTTATTACTGGGATCTGCTTTCTTCTGGCTTCTTGCTTCTCCTTGAATGCTTCTTTGCTGGAATGCAATGTTGCTCCTTCTACTGCCCCTGCTGATACTCCTATGTCACCACTTGGTAGGGAGCGTATATCCAAGATTCAGCTTTCTGTTTAGGATTGGACTGTTCCTCACATGACTACGGAGCTTCACCAATGTAGCATTACTTACTCTGCTTCTGTTCACCTGCAGGACCTCTACAACCTCTCTATCCCCAGTTTTTAGACTATGCCGGCTTTAATGTCTGTCCCTGTGGCTCCTCCACCTGCCTTTCTGTGTCAGAGATCCATGTCCAGTTGGATTCCCTCGTACCATTGTTACTGCTTGGGCTTGTTCTGATGCTTTGGTCATCCTGTCTGGATATTTGCAGCTGTCCCATCAGCAATGCTTTCCCTGCCCAGGGATGTCCTAGTTCTGATTGTACCTTTCTATGTGACTGCAACTATTGGTGCCACCCACATTCGCTGTTTTTGTTCTGTGGCTCTCAAGTCTTCTGAATGTCATTTCCCATCCATTACTTACACTCCTTGTCTTGGTGTTGGTGCCTGCTTAGGCCTCTCCTCCTTTTTGTACTACTGTTGCTCACCTCCTTTTGGGGTTTCAACATGGATTCATATCGGTCTAGTTGTGTAGTTAATAAGTTGGGACTAGATAAATATTTAGTGACATAGATATGCAATTGGCTGCCTAACAGAATTCAGGAGGCTGCAATCAATGGTTATCTGTCTGCATAGGGGAGGGCATGGGTGGGGTCCCACAGGGCTCTGTGTTGGGCCCTATACTATTTCACTTATTTATTGCAGATTTGGGTGATAATATTAAGAACAATATAAAATATGCAGACAACACCAAACTGGGGGAGGAGGGCTCAAGTGATACTATGGAGAACATCAAATCTATGCAAAATGACTTGGATTGTATAACTGATTGGGCATTCTGATGGGGAATGACCTTTAACACTAACAAATGTTATGTACTGCACTTGGAATGTAACAACAAGTTACTATATGCCAGTATATTTTAAGCAGTTCAGCCTTAAAAACTGCTTGTACAGAAAGAGATCTAGGTGTACTAATTGACAAAAGCTGGACTTTGGAGAGCCATGTACAAATGTTGCATCCAATGCTAACAGAGTAACGGTGCTATAAAGAGGAACATAAAGTTTTGCAAAAGTGAAGTAATAGTACCCTTGTATAGATCCCATGTTAGGCCACACCTTACGACTTCTGTAGTCAACTCTGAAACCCATACAAAAGGTTGACATAAACAGGGTAGAAAGGGTGCAGAGAAGTATGACTAAAATAAAATATGAAGTCAGGGAACTTCCATATGTGGAAGAATAAATCATCTAAAACTGTACACACTGGAAGAAAGAAGAAAGAGAGGTGATCTGTTACTGTTTTATGATATTGTTAATGATGCATCATTAATTGATGATCTGAATATTATATTTAAGGATCCTAATTCCAGAACTAGAGGTCATTCAATCCAGGTGCAAGGGGGTCATTTTAGGAGCAACAGACGGAAGTACTTATTTACCAAGAAGGTGGTGAATTTATGGAATGGGCTACCAGAAAGTATTGTTGTCAGTAAGAACAAGGAGACATTCAAGAAATGGTTAGATAGGTTCCTGACAGAGGGAGGGAAATTGACATACTACTATGACCTATAGGAGCTTCTCTTGGGCTATGCCTTTTTTGCTCCTTATGCAATAGTGACACTAGTGATATTCCCTCTGAAGCATACATTTGCCAAAATTTGCAATCCACATTTCAAGAACTGGATATTGTTAAGTGGCTAATTCAGAAGGAGTTCCAAAAGAACCTCATCATTGGTCTGTTCCTTTGTTCCCGTTTCCTACCTTTCATTACAACTGCAACATTTGGCTATGTGGTCTTTATTCCTGCCTCACTGGAATAGATGTTCTATGTTCTATAAAGACCCTTCACCAGACTTCTACCCTAGGATTTATACAAATGCCTCACCAACATATGGATCGTGTACATGAAGGAGTTTTCATACCTATATTTCCATTTAAGGACAAATGGTGCCCAGTCACTCAATTGGACAAACTTATGCATTTTTATTCTGGATCAAATCATTCTCATCCTTTACTATCCTCAGTCCATAACTCTCCAATGACTACAAAATGGTTCATAGACCATATCAGATTTTTGCTTCATCAGCCAGACCTGATCCTTATTCATATTCTGGGCACTCTTTCAGACTTGGAGCATCATCATCATCAGAGACAAGAAATAACATCTCTAGCCATATTATAAAGAAGTTCGGAAGATGGAAGTCATCAGCTTATGAAACCTACATTCTGAATCCAAATTCTAAAATTAGAGTAGTATTTTGATCATCTCCTGTCAGTATGCCCAGAAGATGGGCAGTCCAGTAACCATGGGTCCTCAGAGGTTTTTCCACAAGGGTTTTGTTCCTCTCCTGTGCATTGCAGGACATACACTCCATGAGTTTGAGGAGGTCATCTGACATTACATTTGTGGGCTCTCTATTCCTACAGCTATCCAGTTTAAAGTTCCTATGCTTACCTAGCTTAAAGTAATAATACCAAGGATGGGAACAGAGTTAAGCCACAACAGAGTATGCACAAGCATTAACATATTTTATTCCACAAACATTGAATGGGAAGGATTAGCCTGAGGTTCAATGAGGGGGAATAACTCTTCCCACTTACGTAATAAAAACCAGCTTCTCCCAGGATCCCTTGCCAAGGGTGTAGGCAGGCATACTCACTGTACACATTTGAGTACAGTTTTGATGAGTACCTGTCACAAACAATATACTTTTCTGTTGACATTTCCATTCTAATCTATAGTATTTGGGTTACTTTAGGCCACTGAAGAGTGTCTCTGTTCAAACTTCTGATGTTTAGGGGACAGATACATGTATAACCTCTCTAGAGATTAGAAGAATCATCTGACAACAATCTGACTTGTTTGGAAGGGGGTGCCATTTGGAGAGGATGTGTACATTTTTTAATTGGGGGGTGCAACTGTTGGAGACTGTGTACAAAACAGAAATTTCTGGCTACACCCCTGCCTTGCTCTAGTGTTTGGAAAAGTAACCCTCCATCCACCCCTTCCTTCTCCTTCTCCAGCGTTGTCCCCATCCATGGTGCTGGGCTGTCTGTTCCTACAGCTATCCAGTTTAAAATTCCTATACCTACCTAGCTTAAAGTAATAATACCAAGGATGGGAACAGAGTTAAGCCACAAGCATTAACATATTTTTTATTCCACAAGCATGGAAGCAATGGTATGATTACCACACAATAATCACACAGGATCAAATATCTTCAGATGCATGCAGAAAAACTTTAGGTTTTTTGTCCAGTGTGTTTTTGTTATTATTAATGACCTACAGATTGATAGTCTTTATAATAGTGAAAAAACTCTCATAGTAGGGATTACATTTTGGCAATCCTACCCTCCTTAACAAAGTGCACTTGGCTTTTCCTTTTGTTATTTGTCACATTGGGAGGGGCAAACAGTACCTACTTCCTTTTATTTCTTGCCTCAAAAATAAGTTGCAGAAATAAAGAATTCCATAGAATTATATGTTTGAAATGATTGTACTAAAATTCTAGATACACAAAATCATTTGGCTTTTAAGAAATATTATGTATGTAACTCATCAGAGGTACAAAATCATTACTTCTTAAAAGATATTCTTGTTTTTTAAACTTACTATTTTTCCATACTCAGTCTGAATCCAGATACCCCATCAACCTACCCATTCCCTTACCCTGCCATATGAGTTATCCAACTAAATTTCCACTAAGTATTCCTCTTGGATCCTCCACCCTTAACCCATGACTTGTGCCTTTTGGGAAGAACCATGGTTCCCTAAGTGGGGAGAAAAACTCTCTCAACACAGGAGGCCCAGGAAGGCAAGCCAGTGAGGAGTGGGCAACATTGGACAGGCCCTACGTTCATGTGGAGGGCAGATGGCTTAATCTGCCTGGGGCTAATGGATGAGTGTTAATCTCTGCCCCCTTCCCTTCTTCTTCTGGCTACCCTTCCTCCCCTAGGCAAGAGGAACAGATAGCAAATGTTTAGTCTGTCTTAGCTGGGCAGCTCCCAATGAAGAATGTCTCATTTTTAATAAAGATCCTGAATCATGCTGATCTGGGTTTCCAACTACTGCTTCATAAAAGTAACTCATTTGTATCTAAAACTGTGTAATACTGTGACAGAACAGATGAGAAATCACTACATGGTTTATTGCCTATTTCTTTATCTCTTGCAACCTGACAGACATGTTAAGTCCAGTTTAAGAATTCTATATTTAATAGGAAAGGGTCCAAGATTTAATAT
Source organism: Neoceratodus forsteri (assembly GCA_016271365.2). Taxonomy (NCBI): domain Eukaryota; kingdom Metazoa; phylum Chordata; order Ceratodontiformes; family Ceratodontidae; genus Neoceratodus; species Neoceratodus forsteri. The sequence goes on from CM028133.1 coordinate 787,979,978, forward strand.
AATAAGTGAAGCAATATGATAATACTGTAAAAATAAACTTTGCTTTCTGTTAAGGTGTGCAAATTACAAATATTTATTCCTGAATATCACAAATAATGTGGTACTTGGTACTTACATGTAAGTGCTAAATATTGTTCCTTATTCAGGAGTATTCAGGGAAAAATATATGGGGTGTCTAAAACTTATAAAAGTCTGCTCCCTTTCCTGGGGTACAGGGTCATAATGTTGTTGCAAAAACAGCACGGCAAACAATGCCACAAGCAAAATGGCATGTGTGCAAATAAGGTCAGAAAAACACCTACTGATACAAAATGCGCACACACAACCTGGAATTTTTATAATCAACTATGAGGGGGTGTGGACCTAGGGGGCAAGGAGAAACTTGGGAGGGGGAAAATGTGTTTAAAAAAAAAAATGCTGCAACAACTGGAAACAGGGAACCGACCCTGATCCCCACTGCTCCTACACCCCAGGTGCTAGTGCCTTAAGTTGTGTTTACATGTGTTTACCCGTGATCTGCCTGTCTACATAGCCCTTCTCTGCACCACTGCAATCTGTGCTGGTGAGGGGCCATGCATCAGAGGGGTGCCAGACATCTTCTGGCTGATGGATGATTTACTATGGCACAGGCAGTCCACACTGTGATTAAACTGCTGTAAGCCACTCGCTCCTCTTGGCACACCCAACCTCCCAAAGAATCTGGGAGCATCTTAGTGAGTGGCTTACTCTGACTGGATACATGTCCACACAGTCACATTTGCACTGGAGCAGCCCGAGTGCATGGGTTCCTCCTGTGCAAATGTGATCCTGTAAAGAGGGATTTAGCCACTCCACCACTGGAGTGGCTCAACCAGGCACTCGCACCTGCAGCTACTTCACCACTCCCCCATCTGAGCATACAGCGACAGGGGTAGCAGTAATGCCTGAATTCTGTAATACCCTTGTTGCTGTACATGTTTTAGCACTTCCTGCAGCGTGGTTTTAGCTGCGCTGTTCAGGTTGCAACATATTGACCCGGTACCATTCCCTGGTTACCAGGGCTAGTCCCATGGCCATCCACTTTCCAGTCTAATGAATTTTCCAGCCCTTCCTCTGTTGTCCCAGAGATATATACTTTGAAAAAAACATTTGTCTACTCCTTTCACTCTGTCAGGTGCCAACATTGTCTTTGCTTGGTATCTTTCCTCCCTAGCCTGACCACTGCTCCAATCCCATAAATGTCATTAAGAACATAAGAATTTGCCAGCAGAAGGGAACCTCTTGATCCATCTAGTCTGCCCAGAATACCTACCCCCCTTAGACCATTTCCTTTTCTATGCATAGTGTTTATTCTTTGCAAGTCTGAATTCCCTTACATTTTTTGAGTCTACTACCTCTTGTGGTAGGCTATTCCAAGGGTCGACCACCCTCTCAGGTATAAAAGTACTTCCTGATGTTTCCCCTAAATTTACCTCCTGCAGTCGTAGATTGTGGCCTCTTGTATGACTCTCTGATTTCATCTGAAACAGGTTTTCCTTCTGCGCCATTCTAATTCCATTTCCCTTCATGTACTTAAACATTTCTATCATGTTCCCCGTCTCTTCTCTGTTCAAGTGAGTACAGCTGTAAGTCAGCCAGTCTGGTTTCATATGGCTCCTGGTGCAAACCCTGCACCATCTTTGTAGTCCTTCTCTGCACTGCTTCCAGTCTGTTGCTATCCTTCTTCAGGTGTGACCTCCAAAACTGGATGCAGTATTCCATGTGCGGCCTGGTCAGTGATCTGTAGAGTGGCATTATCACCTCTCTTTTTCTGCTAGTTCTACCCCTTCCAATGCATCCCAGGATGCCATTCACTTTCTGCACTGCCCATTCACATTGCTTGCTCGTCCTAAGGTCATCTGTAATGATTACACCAAGATCCCTCTCCGCCCGTGTTACTTTAACCTGGTGTCCTAGCAGCATGTATTCCTTCCTGGGGTTTCTTTTACCCAGATGCATGACCTTGCATTTTTTTGGCACTGAACCTCAATTGCCAATTTTTGGACCATCCTTCCAGCCTATTCAAATCCTTTTCCATCTTCAAGACTCCCTCTTGGGTGTCCACCGGGTTGCAGAGTTTTGTATCATCCGCAAACAGGCATACTTTCCCCTCCAGCTCATCAGCGATGTCACTGATGCAAATGTTGAAGAGAATGGGACCTAATACTGACCCCTGTGGCACTCCACTGATCACCTTGCCCTCCCCTGACTGAGTTCCATTATTTGACTCTTTAGTCCACTGGACCCCGATGCATGATTTGGGGCCAACAGAGTAAAATTCTGGCTAGCTCAGTGGGTATGCCATCTGGGTTGAAATTATACTTTTTGAGCTCTGGGAGCTGGAGGGGCCTGTAAGGGCCTTATCTTTAAATTGAACCCCCTTTCCATTATAAGTCAATGGTAGTGATGCATGACTTTCCAGGACTCACTTCAGAGCTGCGGGGACTAAGTCCTGGCACCCCCACCCCATAATTCCAACACTGGTGGCATCCATCTTTACTCTACATTCATCACTGACACAGCACGAGGATGAATGTAGCCAGAAAGGATGGGGCTGAATAGCATGAATCATTGATGTTGCTAGGAAGACTTACCAATTAGTCTGCCTAGTATCATTAATGATGCAGACTGCTCCACCCCTTCCTCTCAGTCATGTGCACCCTGGCACTGTATTGGTGTCTGAGACAGAGTACAGTGGGATGGAGCACCGAGGGAAGCGGGACTGGACTAGACCGGATTTCTTCTATTGCCTTGTCAAATTATGTACTGGGGTCAGGAGGGTGGTCCTAGGAATTAAACAGACATTTAGGAGATCAGGGGTGAGGTCAGGCTAGGGAGGGGAGATACAAATATGAAGCCAGGAGGGAGATCACAATAAAATCGGGTGTTGAAAATAATGTCATGAAACAAAATGAAAAACCGCACTCCAGGCCAAGTGAGAGATTAAACCACTTTACTTTACTGAGTCCTAAAAATTGCTTAGTATAACTTTACAAAGGTGTAATAGTGACATATGGGATCCACATACCTAAAACATAAACAGCCCAAGGGAGGGGAGAAACTCTGAAAAACTATGTCAGCTTCTTGCACATTGCCAGGACTCGGCAAGTGTTTGTAACATATCAATGTGGAAGGACAGAGTGGGTGGCAGGAAATAACTTGGATTGGGGAAGGGTGGTGACAGGACAAGCCCTGGCCACCTGGGGATTGATAGGGGGGTTTAAAAATATTTAAAATTTTTTTTTCAAACATCAGGTAACAAGTACCTGGGGGAGCTGAGTAGGAATACTCATCACATATATGGGAAGCAGTATAGTGTAGTGGTTAAGACCACTGAGCTGCAAACCTGAAGAACTGGGTTTGAATCCCACAGTCACCACTTGCATTCTGTGTGACCATGAGGATAACTTCCCTGTGCTATCAGGATGCACCTGGAAGGGCCGGCCCGGTGGTGCTGAGGGTTGAGGCACTGGCCACCACACGTCATACCACGCCAATGACCCTGGTTCAGGAACAGACTCGGATCATTCAGGGGTCAGCTGGGGGAGGTAAGGACTGAGCATCCGGAGGACTGCTCTCCTTCTTCAGGGAGGGGGGATAGTGCTGTGTGCTGTCGATGTACACCTAGTGGCAGCTGGGTGTCAGCGCAGATACAATCATATGGAAGCAGCCCATGTCCAGGGTGATTGGCTGCCTCTATGGAGGTGGAGACAGCCGCCCCACCTATTGCACAGGTGTAGGGCATGAGAGGAAAAGTGGAGGAAAAACTGGGACCTGGCAGACCTGTGATGTCTCCAATCACTCCTGTGTGGCAGCCCCCAGTTTTATATTGCTGTTCCTGGTGGGGTGGCACTCCTCACCCTGGCCTCACCACAGAGGGAAGCTGGGGGGGGATTTTTATGGGGAGGCTGAGCAGGATCTGTCAGAGGAGCAAGAAGACGTACCTCTCCAAGGGAGGGATCGTAGCCCCTTTCGGGTCCGCAGAGGCAGAGAAACAGACCTAATAAAAACAAAAAAAGATGCACCTGGAAACAAGCTTTAGCTTAGTGTGTCTTTCCTGGCCCAAAATATTGTAAAATAAAATAAATATATGCCTGAAGGTACTCACATGCATCCTACTTTCTATACACTCCAGTTACATTCTTCTTCTACAATCAATTATAATCACAGGGTGCTTGTGGAACAATTATGTGGGCAATAACACGACAGGATGAGCACTTTGGGGATATACACACTCATTCATTGCACTCTGACAAGCTAGTAACCTGGTATTTGAAACAGGAAAGCCTATGAGTATGTATGCCCATTTCCAAAGGCATCCACGGTTAGAGAAAAACAAGACTTAAAATAATAGCAATACACAATGTACATAGTCAATGAACAATAAATAAACATTTGCTTTTAAGACAGTACAGAACTATTAAAACCATAGGTAAGAACTGTTGTCTGGTAGGTAATTTCTAAAGTTTATTTAAATTTACGTGAGGTCAGGCAGTTTGTTACAATATGTGGAAGCAATTTCCAGTGTTTGGTGGCCCTAAAATCAAAGGATGATTGTTCAGTTTTTGTTTTTCTTTGGGGAAGTAATATGGTACTCTTATACTGAGACCTGATAAATGAGTTACCGTTAATCTTACCAAACGTATTCACCAACAGTTAAAGCATCAGCTCTGGTACATCAAAATCTTCCATGACCAATTGCATTTAGTTAGTACTTGTGTTCCTTTAGATGGCAGCCACACTGTTTTCTCATATGAGAAGCAATGATGTGTTCTACTATGTGCATGGAGGACAAATCTATAGGATTTGTCCACCAATATAGTAATTCTGAACATTTCCTCATCTCCTGCACCACAGTGGATTACCAGGCCATAATCATTTACAGAAAAAAAAATATCACTACTTGTCGGGCTTCCTCAGTTAAATTTATTCTATTTCTGTAAAGGATTCCTACTTGTTGATTTACTACTCCTACTTCATAAGCAATATGTTCAGCATGTGATCATGTCCTGCCTAGGACCAGGTCAAAGTAACAGAAGGTCATGACCTGCACTATCAGCTCACCTTCCAGGGTAGAGATGGAAAGGACAGGGGAAATATTAAATTTCATTTTAATTATTTTTTTACCACTGTGCTGTTTTCCTTTGGCTATGTTCATCAGGCATATACCCTCATTCCTGGGATATATTCAGTTTAGGCCCTGGTGCTCCCCTGTCCCTACTTGGTCCTGCGGCTAGCCCGACATCTTCTATTGCTTTCCTTTTGTGGCAGGGGCTCTGAGGAGAGGGCCATCCTCCCAACTATACAGCAGTGCACTGGGTGGACTAGGATCCAGTGTCATCAGGCACTTGATCGAGAGAAGTCCAGAAACCCCAGCTGTCATGCTAACATCAATGTGTTTTTTTTCACCTGATTGTCCCCAGTCCTCTCTTCTCCCCTAACATGGGTAGAGCCTGCTGATGACCTCATCTGCACACAATAATGCCCCATAGAGGGAGCAAGCTCCCCTGGCCCACCACAGGGGTTGCAGTGGCCATCCCTCGTGACTGCAATGCACTGCCATGCGGCAGCTGTTGGGGTCTGTCCTGCCTCCCAGTGCTGTGTCTCACCTTTGAACTTAAGTCACCTGCATGGTAGCATAACATGCTGCTTCTTGGCCAGCAAGGTTACAATGCCTTTTTTTCTTCTGCTACACATATTTCTTCCACGCTCCACTGTGTCCTGTGTTGCATTTGACAGTAAAGCCTCTCACACCTGTTAATAGCCATATTATCAAAAATCTAACATCTCTTCTCTTTTGTGGATATGTTCATTACTGCAAGGAGGCCTCCCTATCCAATGTACACAGGAAATACTTTTTTGGAAAAACTCTAATCACCTGACAAAGCGAACTTTAAGGCTTGAAAGCCTGTTTACTGAAAATTTCTTATTGGTTGAATAAAAGATGCCAAATCACCTGTTTTGTTCCTCTGTACCTCACCCTATTGCAGGGATATTGCAAAAGTCAAAATCAAATTCAGTTGTATAAAACAAGAAATTCCATTTGTTTTATAATTTCAGTTCTTCTATTACTTCCATTTTACTCCATTTAAAAAATGCATGATTTGTAGAATTCCACACACATTCTGCCCAAGTGGAGACTGAAAAGCCTATCCATCAATTAACCCCACTATGAGCCTTTACCATAAGCATGAAGAGATTCAGTGTCTGTGGAACTCATTGGTCCTACACAGCTATACTAGGGCGACATCCAACAATTAAACAAATGTGGTGCAGGATAGAGTTTACATTATATGTGTATGAGAGTGTGATGCTGAAATATGGACAGCAGGTGGGGCAAAGGGGGACTAACAGAACTCCTTATTTGTAAGCACACCAGCCTCTATTTTGTCTCTTTAAGCAGGAGGAGCATGCAAAAAAATTCAGTATGTTTAGCATATGATAAAGTCCTGTCTAGGACCAGGACAAGAAGGGTGTTTAGCGGTGTGCGTGAACCTTTTTTGGAATACTCTGTGAATTTTTGTACTAGGCACCCCAGACACTTGGGTATGTGTTACTTGTTATCCAACTCGGGGGCAAAGATAAAAAAAATAAAATAAAACCCCTCTATCCCTCCCCAGGGATCCAGAGCTAGTAGTAGTTTAGTTTAGTTGCAATTAAAGACACAGACAAATATTTCCTGAAATTTCTGGGATAGCTCCTACTGGCAGGACCACCGTGGGCCACCACAGAGAATTTTTATGAAATATTGTGATATATCTAGAAATTTCTGTTTGTATCTGTGGCTGAAACTGTTAGTAGTTTTGTTTTATTTTTTTATCCAGGTATGTGCAGTGATACCGATACGCCTTTTTCAGGCCCAACCCGGTGTACACTAAGGTACAAACAATTAAATACAAACAAATTTCATACATTTGTAAACATATGAAATACATACAATAAATACATATAACACATTTATAAACAAAAAAATCATGTGCAAAATACAAATGACAACTTTATACAAAGCAATTGCAAGTGCTCAAGTTACAAAGCTGCTCATTCAATGCAGCATTAAAGATACCTGAAGAAGAGGAGGATCTAATTGAGGCAACTATATTAGGTCATAAAAAAGCTGCTCTGTAGCTAAATGAGTTTTGTCCCAGTGCAGTGTGCAAACGAAGAAACTGAAGCAAATGTTTTGATGGTGAACAAGCTTTATAATTAAAATTTAGATCCATGAGTTGATTACCCAAACAAAGGAGCTTTTTTTTATGCAAAGTCTTGAAAATGAAGATCATGAAAATTAATTGTGATTTATATTTGAATGACAGCCTACTCAAGTTAGAAATGTTTATGCAATGGTAGGTTCTATTGTAAGACAGAGGACAAAACACATTAAGAAATGTTTTGATATAAAGATTTATTTTACCTAGCTTAGTTTTTAGAGCAGCATCAACAATGACAGAACTTTAATCAAAGATTGGTGAGGCAAAGGGTGGTAGTTAATGACCCTCATTCTAAAGAGGGGAGTGTGATAAGTGAGGTACCACAAGGCTCAATAGTGGGGTAGTCCTCTTTAGAATCTTTGTATTGGGACATTGCAGAAAAACTGGAAGAGAAGGTGTGCCTTTTTGCAGATGATACAAAAATTTGCAGTAGCATGGACACTCAAGAAGAGGTGGAAAAATGCGTAGGGATCTTGAGAAACTAACTACAATGGTGCATGGTTTGCACAAGAAGCCCTACAAATAGAGATTACAGGATCTGAACATGTACCCCCACATGAAGAAAGGAGAGAGAGAGAGAGGATATGATAGAAACCTACAAGTACCTCAAAGGAGCAAATAGGGTACTGGTGAGGAGTCTCCTTCAAATGAGAACAAGCACCAGAACCAGGGGCATGCAATGAAGCTGGGGGGGGGGTGTATACAAGAGTTATGTGAAGAAGTATTTCTTCATTGAAAGGGGTCAATGCCTGGAATACATTAGCTGCAGAAGGGGTGGAGCCAAAACAGTGGGTGGCATCAAGCATGCATGGGACAGACATACTGTAGGAGTATTTTAAATAGGATGCAGGGAAGTGGGAGTGTCGACAGAGACCAGATAGGGTCTGTGGAGACAGAATTTTATTTTATTTATTTATTTAATCTTGGATTAAATACCTTTGAGTGCAAAGTGACTCATTTTCAAAGGTTCCACATCAGTGGGGGAAGGTTACAAACATACATAGGAAGACTAACATTGGGTATATAAGCAGGGCGATAAAACAACATCATCATCATAATTGTAGCAGAATATTAAGGCTGATCATCTCTTATTAAGTTAAGACACTTCAATGGAATAAGAGAATAAGTGCAGGTAAGAAGTAAGGTGACAGTAGAGAAAAGAGGGAAAATTGTGACAGGTTGGTAGATGAGAAGAAGCAGCCAAAGGCCTTGTCGCATGAAGCTATAGGGTTGGAAAAGATAGGTGAGCTCAGCTTGGGAGGGTAATCACAGGTAAAGGACAGGAAGTACATGGGGGGGGTGAGAATGAGAGAAGATGGATGTGCCACAGTATGAGAAGGGAAGACTTAGGGAGCAAGAGGATGCACCAGAAATTAGGTGAGGCAGATACAGTAGATGGCCATTTAGGTGAAGCAATCACAGGAGCTGTTTGATATGAGATGCTGGTGAAGCAGGATCTTGAACTGGCCAAGCTTGGGTAAAGATGTTATTTCAGAGTCCAACGCATTGAGCCATAGTGGTGCTCTGTAGGAGAAAGACCGCTGTCGTTGCTTTGTCCGACAACTGGGGACAAGGAGTAGTTGGTTGACTGATGCACGGGTGTGCTGGGAGCTGAGGTATGGAGATAAAAGGTTTACAACCCCAGGGGGCATGAGCCCAAGCAGTGCTTTCTTAGCTAGTAAACAGGTGTGATATGTAATTCTTCCACTAAGTTGGAGCCAGCCCTAGATCGCATATAAATTTATTTATTTATTTTAGTCTTTGGTAACCGGGTAATACCCACTAGGCACAAGTGCCTGTTTTCAGGGGTGACCTGGGAGCACTGGGCGGTTAAGTGACTTGCTCAGAGTCACACAGTATGCAAGTGGAGGTTGTGAGAATCAAACTCAGGTCTGGTCTGCTGGATGTATCAAACTTGTTCAGACCTCATTCCTCTAACCTCTAAGCTATACTGCCAACCCAAAGCACTAAATCGCAAGTGGGTAAGGCATGCAGAACCAGTTAATAGCCTGCATGCCTTACTGAGTGCAACAGTTATCCTTTTAAGAGAGGTGGGGGTGGCTGAACTGTAAATAACAAGACCATAATCAATGATTGATAAAACGGAGCTATAAATTGCCAGTGAGTGCTTCAGGTGTCAAAAAATGCTTGTGCCAGTACAGTAGTTCAATCCTTATATTAATGGCCCTGGCAACATTCTGTATGTGATGGGTGTAGGAGAGGTGGTTATCCAAGGTAACTCCCAAGTATTTGAAGTGCTCAACCAGTTCAAGAGGGACTCCAAGGCATTTTTTTATTGTTAGGGCATGTGATTTATACTTGTTACGAGAGGTGCTGAACATCATCACGTTCATTTTCTTGTAGTTCAGGAACAGTTTATGATCACTGAACTACTCTTCGACTTCCTGAAAGCTGAGCTGTAGATGTTGTTCAAGGAGAGTAGGGTTAGAGTGGCTTGTAAAGATGATATCATCATCGGCCTACAAAAGGATCCGATGGTGGCAGCTGTGAGGTAGATTACTGAGAAATAAACAACCTCACAACTGCAGAATAGGTAGGTAACATCTGTGCAGACTAGGTGGGTTAAGCAGTCCTTTTCTGCTGTCAAATTCTATGTTTCTATTGTGAGTTGCAATTTGTAAATATGGTTTATAATGCAAATGCTTTCCACCACAACATAACTGACCTACTTTTGATGGACTCTTTGGTCATATTCTTAATGTGTGCTCCAAAAGTCACCCAAGAATCAAGATGTACTCCAAGATATTTAAAAGCCTGAACTACTTCAAACAAATTTCCATTTAGTTTTAATTTAAACATTTTGAGAATATTTTTTTAAGTTTAGCTGCTGTACTAAACAACAGGGATTACATTTTAAACATGTTAAGTTTACCTCAAACAACTCATGAAGATGCTAAAATTAATTTTGAAGTGTAATACAAATGTTATGTTTTTGGAATGAACATAAAGAATGGTACAATCGGCATAAAATAAAGTGTTTGCCAAGGGACAAACTTTAGGAACATCATTAATTAACAATGAAAAGGGCAAAAGCCCTAAGATGGATCCCTGCAGAACACTACAGGGAATCACTTTTTCATTTGAGAAGACTAAACATATTTTCACTCCTTTTTTATCTTGAAAGGAGTCTGAAACCCAATTTAAAGATGATGTACCCAGATCCAAAGTTTTTTTTTTATGTAGTAGTAGGCTATGGTCAACCAAGTCGAATGCCTTGGTCAGGTCTATGAGTATTGCACCTGTCAACATGTCAGCATCTAGCGTCTCATATATGGTGCTCGTGAACCTGACCAAGGCATTGTCAGTCCCATGGCCTTTGCAAAATCATGTTGTTCTTCACACAGTAGACCATGCTGCTCAAGATATTCCATCAACTGTTTGTGAACAACTTTTCCCTGTATTTTAGAAAGTGTAGTCAAGATGGAAATTGGATGATAATTATTAATGGCGGATGTGGTTCCCTTGCTATGCAAAGGAACCACATGAGCCAACTGCCATAAATCTGGACCATGTTGTGACTCAAACGACAAATTCAATATTTTGAAATGATAAAAAACATGTCTGATACTGCTAATTTCAGAAATTTAAGGGCAAGATTATCTGCACCTGCTGATTTATCAAGTGTCAGTATGGATAATAATTTAAAGACATGAGAACTAGTGACCCTCCTAATATAAAACTTGGGGCAATTTAGAATGGTCAATTAAAAAAATTGAATTTGAAGTAATCATCTGCTTCTCTTCCTGGTCAGTATTTATCAATACTGCAAAAATAACTATTGAAGATATTAGAAATATTTTGATAATCAGAATATTTTTGACCATCCAATTTAATTTTCAAATTAATTTTTGTTTTAGATGGACATAATAAATTCTTTAGTGACCCTCCTAATATAAAACTTGGGGTAATTTAGAATGGTCAGTTAAGTAAATTGAATTTGAAGTAATCATCTGCTTCTCTTTCTGGTCAGTATTTATCAATACTTCAAAAATAACTATTTAAGATATTAGAAATACTGTATTTTGATAATCAGAATATTTTTGGCCATCCAATTTAATTTTTAAACTAATTTTTGTTTTAGGTGGACATAATAAATTATTTGAGCAACACCAACAGTTCTTCAGAGTGGATAAATTATCCATTTGTTGTCTTTTAAAATAACTACTTTTAGTTATGGTAGTATTTTTAGTTAACATTTATTAAACATTTTGCAGCAGTACAATTTGTATGAAAGTTTTGCTGTTGTACAATCAATACAATGGTTGTACAGTAGTCTGTTGTACGAATAATAGAAAACCAACATGTACAATTGCTCCAATGGTGTGGCCTCAGCCTTAATGTCCTTTTCTTGGTCAATAAAGTGATGGACCCTCTGGTCAAGAATATAACATTCAGATCAGCTCTTACCCTTTTCTCCTCATATGATCATGTTTCTCTCTAGTCAAGGGGATGATGTCCTCTCTATGACCCATAACCCAGAGCAGCCAGCCATTCCATGTAGTATTAAATTTATATGTTCCTAATGACAGAGCTGCTGTCAATTTTTCAATTGTATATATTTCATGTACTATATTTTACCAGTCATGTTGTGTGGGTGGGTCTGGTTGCAACCATCTTCTGGTTATGGCTTTTTCACTGCTAGGAGCCATATGCTTATTTTGTGCCTTGTGCATTTTATTTTTAACTCTGTCTGGGAGCAAAGAAAATATGGCAAGTGCTGAAGTTAGGTTGTCTACTGGTGTTAATTCTTGTACGGCTCTCTTTATCTCATTTCAGTAGGAATGCAACACTGGGCAGTCCCACAGTACATGGGTATGAGCCGCCAGAGCATGTCCGCACTGCCACCAGCATTGTATCCCTTTGTGTCCCTTTGAGATTGTTATATTTGCCTGTTATGTGAGGAGTGCAGAAGTAACAGACTACAATTTTCCATTGACAGTGCTAAGGATATCAACATGGCACTTGATTATTTCATCAACACCTTTAAAGCTGCCTGTGACTCCCATGCACCCCTAAAAAAATGTAAAATCAAAGGACCTTGCAACTCCTGGCTCTCTGTAGACTTATTAGCTTCTTTGAAATCTAGGGACCACCTCTGGCATCGGGGTTGAGCCACTGGCATGCAATCGGACATTCAAAAATACAAAAGAGTGTAGAATGATTGCACAAGGTCCATCTGCCTTGAGAAAAATAAATACTACAAGGTGAGTGCTTACTGACACATGGGGCAATGGTAAAGCTTTCTGGAATAATAAGAGGTTACAGGGAAAAATCTGAAAACATCACCCACTTTACTTGACATTAATGGGACTACAACTCTGGATCCCCTAACTATTTCCAACACCTTTAATAATGCATTCACAGGCCTTAGCAGTGTTCTTCCACCTGACTTTTTTGATGCAGATGTCACCCTGGCCAATCCTGTAAGCTCCCCCCAACGACCAGTCATCCACCATTCTACTTCAAAGAAGCCTTATTGCATAAAGCCCAAAAATACATCCGTAAAGCAATTGGTAAATCTAGACACAGCGGGGAATCCCTTGACCTCAAACTGCTGTCCCTCACCCTTGAGGAAGTGTTAGCACCTTTAACCAGGATCTTTAACTTCTCACTCAGACTCACACAGCTCACCAATAAATGGAAGTCAGCCACAGTTGCCTCGGTCTACAAAAGTGGAGACAGGACTCTTCATGTGAACTACCGGTCTATCTCCATATTACCACCTCTCTCTAAGGCTCTTGAAATCATTGTAGCTACCCAGCTTACTGAAAATCTTGACAAACATAAGATCCAATGAGCCCAACAAAATGGGTTCAGAAAAGGGCATAGCACCACCTTGGCCCTTATGGAATTCACCGGTTCTATACACAGCTCCCTGGACCATGGTCAATTAGTTAGTGCTGCCTTGATCAACTTGACAAAAGCATTCGACATGGTCCATCACCCTCTACTACTGGAACAACTACTTAATGCAGGACTCTCCTCTGGGTCTACTGCCTGGTTTAAAAGTTATCTGGACAACTACACTCAACAAGTCAAAATTGTCAGCGTCCTCTCTGACTCAAGACCTGTTCGCTCTGGGGTTCCTCAAGGGTCCATCCTGGGCCCACTCCTATTTAGTCTGTTTCTAAACAGTCTCCCCAGCTCCTGCCCTGAGCAAACCCTACTCCATGCAGATGATGCCATAATTTGCACACCTCACCTGGAGCCTATACCCTGTGAGACCCAGCTACAACTTAGGATTTGCCTTGGTAAGGAAATGGTTTAGTCATCACAAGTTGATACTAAACTATAAAAAAACTAAGCTTATGCTCTTCAGCAGCTTCCATAACAAGCACAGGCAACATCCTCTGACTATCACTAACTACTTTGATACTGCCCTTGAACAGGTACAATTCTTTAAGTATCTTGGCATCACCATAAACAGCAATCTATCATATGGGGTGCATATAGATAATGTTACTAAAGCAATCTCTGACCCCTGAAGCCTTAAGGATAGTTGTACAGAGCTCTATTATTTCAATAATTGACTATGAACTGATCATCTATGGCTCTGTGACTGATACTGCCCTCCGGCATATCGACACTGCTCTTAACAAGGCATGTTGTCTCATCTCAGGAGCCCACCATCTCACCCACACGTGTGACCTCTATGCCCTAACTGGTTGGCTACAGCTAATAAATTGCATCAAATACCAAATGTGCCTGATGACCAAAAAATAACCTTAGGCCTCTTGCCACCTGGAATACAAGATCCTCTAAGGCCCCCTTGTAATCCATGCTGCACCTGAGGTTCTGAATCTCAGCTCCTACAGGTCCATCATCGACGAACCACCCGGGGTAAAGATCATTCACCCACAGGGCCCCCCTCTGGATGAGTGCTTTCAACAGTGGCATCTCCTCTGAAACTAAGCTGAGCCTGTTCAAATCCAAGCTTCGGTCACTACTCTCTACAGCTAGCACCTGTGACTGTCTCTCTTAACCATGTTTTCCAAAACCTCGATCTTAGCACTTGACCTCTTTCATACTAACTTAGCACTCTTGCCTACTACTCTAACCCCTGCATCCCCTACACCCTCCCCTTCCTCCCTCCCTTGCCCCACCTCTCCTCATGTACTCCACTTCCACCCCTCTTCTCTTATTCTTCCAAGCCCACCCTCCCACATCCTTCCTACACCCTGTGCCCTGTTTGTCTTGACAAAGCCTACTGGCCGATATCAATGTACTGTATGTATTTTCCTGTGCCTGAAACTGATTAACATAATATGTCTCTTTTGTTTTATGTTGACTGTCCATTATGATTTTGTGTCCATTATGATTTTTGTACCTCCTATTTATACTTTATTGTACTGTACTTTACTGTCCTGTTTAATCTGTTGTCCTTTCTACTGATGTGGAACCTTTGTAAAAGAGCTCTTAGCTCAAAGGTATATGTAATCCGATACTTAAATAAATAAAATAAAAAAAAACTGTATTGCCTAGATAGATAGATAGATATATGAGCATGAGGTTTTGTGCTGTCTGAAGCATGTATTTGCCCAATCTACATCAGAAAGTTCCTTTCCCAATTTCCCCTCCCGATGCATACAAACAGAGAGGATATCTGTGTTGGATGTGAACTGTACTACCTGAAAAATAATAGAAATAATATGTTCTGGGGTTTGCCGCTCCAAGGATTGGAAGAGCAAGTCCACCAGGGGATGTAATGTTTCCCTGTTGCATCTTAAGTCCTTTGTAGAATGTACATAATGTCAGATTAGCATGTACCTAAAATAATCTGGATGATGGAGGGTGTATCTCTATTTGAGCTGAGAAAACTTCCCACCTCGAAGAACTGATATATATGCCTGAGGATCTGTAGATGCCAGTATCGGAATGTGTGGTCAATAGCTGATGGGTCAAGCTGCAGGTCATGGGCTAACAATTTTAAGTATCTTAACTCTTGTTTTATCCTGGAGATCTTTGTCAGAATCTCCAGCTTTCTACTACTGCATCCATGAATCAGGATGAGGGTCTGTTTGCTGCCTCTGTGGGGGGGAATGTTTAGTGAGGATGTAGGTGCAGGAATCCTGTAATTCCACTGATTTCCAGTGGTGTGGACTCATATCATCTAGCCATCTCATGGCATGTGCCTAGTGGTCTGCATGACAGTAGTTTTGGAGGTTCGGCAATGCCAGTCTGATTTGAGTTTTATGAACTTGTAATTTTCTGTAGGGAATTCTGAGTCTCTTATCTGCCCACAAAAATCAATAAATTTCTTTATCTCACTTTTGAAAATTTGCCTTGGGTACAGAAAGTGGTACAGTCTGGAAGAAATAAAGGAACCTCAGTAGTACGTTTATGCATACTCTCTCCACTCTGTGGATAAGGGGTAATGGAAGTGGTGTCCATCTTTGGAGATCTTATCTTCCTGGAGGTGATGCATGAGGGAGTCAAAATTAAGAGTGTGAAACTGGTCCAGATTTTTGAGATACGTGCCCCTAAATATTTACTTGCTAGTCTATTCCCTTTAAATGGAAACTTATTCTGAAGGGCTAGGGGTGGGTTGTGACCTGCCTTTAAGACTTCTGTTTTTTCTATGTTAAGCTTGTACCCAGCCTGGAGTTCCACCTCCTGGAGATAATCAAGGAGGGCTGACAAGGTGTCCAGTGTGTCAAACAGACCAACAGGTAATTAGCATAAAAAGTAATTTTGTGTTCCAGTTGGCTTACCTCTACACTTCAAATATGCTCATTAGTCCTTATCAATCATAACAGCAGCTCTACATAAAGGGCAAACAAGAGGAGTGTCCCTTGTAAAAGGAACTTGATTTGAAAATGTCCCATTTACTTTAACTACTGCTTGGGGTTTCGTATACACTGTCTGAGTGACAGATTTAAAAGAATCTGGAAACTTAAAATAATGCAGGATGTGTTGTAGAAATCACCACAAAGCCCAATCAAATGCTTTCTGCACATTCATGCTAAGTATAAACATGGAGGTGTTAGCACCAGTAGCATGTTCTACAAAGTATATGGTCCATATAATGTTGTCTGAGGTTTGTTGTGTGGCAAGAACCCCTGCCTGATCTTTGTTGATAATGGTGGGTGATATCTATTTGAGTCTGTGCACCAGTATACTGGCAAACAGCTTGTAATCTTGATTTTAATACAGAGATGGATCTATACAACTCACAGTATAAGGGGTCTATTTGAGGTTTAAGGATGGCTGACTTGTTGGTATATTGCCAATTGGGTGGGGAGGAGTATCTTCCTCCATGATCTCCTGGAAAGTGTACCAAAGAGGCTGTAGCAATAGAGACTTAAATGTTTTCTAGAACTTTCAAGGGTAACCATCTAAGCCCTGGCTGTTATTTGTTTTAGTTTTAATAATAACTAGATGAATCTCCTCCACAGTTATGGGTGAAGATGATCATTCTACTGCACCTCTGTCAAGGGTCACCCTTGTAAAGAACACCTGATACCTCTCTACCTCTGGCCCTGGACCTGGGTGTATAATTGTATATCTGTCCTAATACTTTTTCTCTGCCTTCCTCCTTTCCTTATAGCTTCTCCTATATCTGTTATAACATTCACCTTATATGTACATATGTATATATTTAGTTCATGTATATATGTTTACATGAAGCTCATGCTTCCCCTATGTGAAATTATTATTTGTACTCTATATGTTGGTTTTGTACTGTTGTTATTGTTAACCTTATGCCGAGGTCCATCTTGTAAATGAGTTCTTCTCAATGATGTTTCGCCTGATAAAATAAAGATTGACTGATTGATTGATTGACTGATTGTCAAATTGAATGAAAGCCATCCAGTATATTCTGAGTGCAATAGTGATGCTGTCTCATGACTGGGTGGGACAACTTAGTGACTATAGCCAGTTTTTGTTTTTGCTGTAATATATATGCCAGGATGCATGACGCTTCCACCCCTCCTTCAGAATATTTTTGTTTGACACACAGAAGAGCCTGTTTGGTCTTATATTCTAGTGACTCTCTTATTTTCACCTTTGTTACCTGCAGTTGGGAGTAGATGAATTGGTCTCCTTGCATATCCATTTGCTGCAGGAATTCTTACATTTCTTGTAAATGTGCCTGTTTTTGGTCTCTCAGTCTTTTTTGCTGGGCTGCATAACTAATGATCTCCTCCTGAGGACTGTCTTCACAGTGTCCCAAGTTACTATAGTGGGCATATCTGGGGCTGTGTTCTCTCATAAAATTTGGGGGAAACATGTTTTTATTAGTTCCTTAAATTCAGGGTCCTTAAGTAGGATATATTAAAATTCCACTGTTGGTCCATCTTTGCTGAGGTCAGTGTATGTTCCATAGTGATGGGGCTATGGTCTGAAAGCAGGATGGTGGCTATGACTGCCCTGCTTACCCACCCAACATGCTCTGCACTAGTAAGGAAATAATCATGGCATGAACAGTGACAGTGAGCCCCTGAATAGAAAGTATAGGTCCAGGTTTGAGGACTGAAATGTCACCAGACATCTATCAAGCCTAAATCTTTAATCAGCTTATGACTCTGCTTCTGGCATGTTGTAGAGCAGGGCAGGCATGGATCATAGCTATCTTTAGTGGGATCCAAAAGTAAATTGAGACCCCCTAAGATTGAAGGTTCAGGTCTGAACTTTATTATTTTATCAAACAGCTTTTGATGGATAGAGGTGTCAGAACCTGGGGGTATGTACTTGCTACCTGTTGTATATTGTGTGCCCTGCAGGGTGTGGATGCCTGTAGCCAGTCCTAACCTCTCCTCCTGGTTGACATACAAGATATGCAACCTGAAAAAGAAAGCTGTTCCCCTATGTCTACCATGTTTCTAATCTGAAGCTATCACATGTACCATGCCAGATTTGTCCAGTTAAGTATGTTCTGGCCCTGAAAGGTGTGTTTCCTGCAAAAAACTAAATTTAGGCTTTAATTTTTCAGACTAGTAATCACCTTTGACCTTTTGGTCAAATCTGTCAATCCACTGACTTTCTGGAAGATCACCTTAAAAGTAGATACTGAAAGCATAACTGGTGATTTGCAGCTTGTGCCAGGATAGTGCTCCCTGATGCAGTTTGAATAAGGGGCTCCAAGGCTTGCACAAGCAGATGTCAGTGCATAAATGTACCTCTCTGCTACCAAGGCATGTTACTTTGTTGTACAGTGCTGTCACTTCTTTTAACATAAAACCCAAACCAGTAAAAATTATGTAAAATAATCAGTAAAACCATAAATTTAGGAGGAAGTAAAGGGACCAACAGGCCCAGTGGGCATCTATGCCTAGTTAGTACAATGCCAGCACCTCAAAAAAGCAATAATTTCAATCATTCAAACTGCTATTAGGTAAATTTATTAGATCAAAATATTTTTATAGCAGCAATTCACTTCGCTATACCAATATACAGTACAAGTCACATTAAACTGTTCCATCAACTCACTGGTGTAGCATTTTTTTTTTGTGATGCTACTGGAGTGGCAACTCAAACTGTTGAAGCTTCCAACTATTTTACAACCATCCTTCACTGCCTATTCAACTCACATGTAACTGTTTACTGAAATGGCAGTAGCTGCATTTTCATGGCACTGTTTATAAATATCACAGCATTCCTTAAGAGCATTATTTATAAATATTACAGCATTCCTTAAGAGCATTGTTTATAAATATCACAGCATTCCTTAAGAGTTGTTTAGTCTGCCTTCTGAAATAAAACTCATAAGCACTCAGCTGAAAATAAAGCTTATAGTATATAACAGCTAGATGCAAACCAATACTAACCTTTTACTAATTCATTGAATTAAACCTTGCACAGATTAGGAAACTAATTGAACAAAGCTGCACCAGTGAGTTGAGGGAACAGTTTAATGTGACGTATACTGTAGTTCCATATCTTTCTGTTTGTTATAAATGCTTGTTTATTCATTGTAGTTTCATAATGATCATTATTTTATATGCTGGCACATCTCCTTGGTCATAGAATAAGTAAAATCCTTTGTTCAATAAATATTAAAAATAAGTTAAAAAATGCGTGCACTGCAGCAAAGTCAGAGTATAAATGAACGTGCATAAAGTGCTGGAAAACTGCAGGTAATGAGTGTTCACTCTAAGCATATGTTGCTATGCACTGTGCAATGCCTTTGAGTGAGAAGGGTTTGGGGTAAAAATTTGAATTAGTGGCTCCATATAATATTCACAAATCTGCAACAGCATATATATGTGTAGTTAAGTAATGAATGGCAGTCCTGGTCAACAGCCCATCATTTTATTTTTTTATGTTAATTTGTTTCTCTCCTTTGATCTCCACCAGTCGGCACACATCTGCAGCCACCCACCCAGCCCCCACACCCCGACATCAGGCAGACAATCCCCATATTCCCTCATGGTTTCCCCTATGTGGCAGGACAGTGAGGAGCCCCCAACTCAACTCACCTCTAATAGGATCCAGTGTCTGGGGAACTGCCATTCAGGGTCGGGGCCTATGATGGGTTGCTGTTCACTCTGCTGTGACCTGGGACCATTTTGCTAGTTTTGATTGGTCCTCATAGAGATGTGGTGTGCAATGACACTGACTGGGGGGGAGCACACACATGTCTGCATGCACTCCCTCCAGGTGTCTTCCCATCTCTGCCCCTTTTTTCTGCAGTGTCAGTGCACTACCCCCAGCCTCCACTAGGGGCCAGTCTAGGACTAACTACTGGCTTACCCTCTCCCTGGAGAAGGAGAGCAGTCCCTCGGACACTCGCTCCATCTTCTCCCCTGCCAACCCTTGGCGGCCCGTGCTTGTTCTTGAACACGGGTCACTGGCATAGCACAAGGTAAGGCATCCTGTGCCTCAGCCCTCAGCACCACCAGACCAGCCAATAGCCCATCATTTTATAGGCTAGAACAACAACCTGTGCAGTAATATCTTACAAGTACTTTTGATGGAAAAGTGCTGACTTTTTTCAAGGCCCCCCTCTGCTGAAAGCATACTAAAGTGAGGCCTGATACAGCATACTTTTTTTGTTTTTAAACACCAGTTCTCCACTCAGTGTAAGTTTGTGGTTTAGGCAGTAACAAGATGCATAAACAGTTTGATGTAATATAGGTATGTGATACTTATCAAGTACTGGTAGTGCTAGCCACTTACAAATCCCATCAGAGCTCCTTGAGAAATGTCCACACTTGTATTCCCACAAGGAAAATGAAAGAGATGTGGCCAGTCGACCATGGAAATACCGAAGTGCTTAGTGCTGCAGTGTAGAAGCTTTATAAATCCATAAATCGTGTAGGTCACAAGAGTCATGGAAAAGATTTTTACCGCATAACATGATAAGGCCATTGTCCATCCCAGAGAGGTTGGAGTCAGTGAGCCTTAGAAGGGAAATGGTGGTGGAGTGATTCTTCCAAAAAACAGATTGGAAAGGGGTGAAAAAGGAGGAGTCAGAGAGAAAGGAGGTAAGTTGGGAGAGAACCAGGTGTTCTTGGAGCTTGGCAAGGGTGGGGAAGAGAGAGACTGGGTGGTAGTTGCCAGGAAAGGAAGGGTCAACACTCTTTGGGAGAGGGAGGACCACTGCATGATTCCAGGGTGAGGGGACTCATGAGGATGAAAAGGAGAGGTTTAGGATTAAAGAGAGAGGGTAGGCAATAGCTGGAGCTGAAAGATAAAGGAATTTGGGGTCAAGGTCATCTGGATAGTAGTTATGTGTGGGAGTCACAAAAGTATGTGCCAATGATGGCAAGTTTTTATTTATTTATTTATTTATTGAAATTGTTTCACCAGGAAAAGCACACTGAGCAGCAACTGCTCATCTCCCGGTGCAACCTGGGGGGAAGGGTACAGTGGAGGGAGGAGGACAAGGGCTGTCCAGCTTCATACATATATACATACAATTTACATAATACAGTTGCATACATTTGACAGAAATAGTTGAGCGTAGATAACATAAGTACCCTAACAGGTATAGAAACATTTACAATGTGGAACAGCTAGGGATGTCCAGCTTCATACATACATATATACATACAATTTACATAATACTGTTGCATACATTTGACAGAAATAGTTGAGCATAGATAACCCATGTACCCTAACAGTCTTGGTAACAGTTACAATGAGGAAATATAGCTAGGGTTAGAATTGTGGCAATAATAGAGATTGAATAAGTGCAGAGCTGGCTAGCTCATAAGTTTGGATTAAGTGCAATAGTTGGGTGTAGGGTAGCTAATGTAGCACCCTTGGGCCTAGTGGGAGAGGAAGATGGGGGTATTTGTTGCAGGAAGTAGAACAATTGGAGTGTTAGCTGCAGGAGCAGTTTACTGAGAAGTGGTTGGCCAGGGCAGTGGATAGTAAGCAGACAGAGGAGGAGTGGTGAACTTGAGTGGGAAAAAAGTTCCAGAGTTGAGGGAAGTGGTGAGAGAAGGTGGCCTGGCCAACTTGGGTCCTACGTCTGGGGATTAACAGGGAGCTGGGAGTCTAGGGACCACAGAGCATGAGTGGGTGCCAAGGGGGATGATAGAGCAGAGGCCAGGTAAGCCGGGAGGGCACCAAGCCAGCTCTTCAAGATAAACTTGGCACAATATATTTGGCAGCCGTTTTTGAGGGAGGGGAATGCAAGAGAGTGGTAGAGCTTGCAGCGATGGGTGCGAGGAGGAGTGTCAAGAGTGAACCGGCAGAAAACGATAAAAAGGGTATCCAGCTTGGATAAGACCGACTTGTGGATGGCACTGTATGCAATATCACAATAATTGAAGGAGGGAAGTATCATCTTCTGGATAAGATCATGATGGACAGGATAGGAGAGACTAGTATGGTTCATATATAAAGCCCCAAGCTTGGGGCAGAGTTTTTTTTAGTAAGGAGTCAGCATGGATGGCGAAGGTGAGGTGGTGGTCAAGCCAAACTCCAAGATACTGGAAGGAAGTGACGTCCTCCAGATTTGTCCCATCAAAGGTGTGGAGAAGCAGGAGGGAGGGGGGCCTGGCTAGTTGTTGGGATGTGCCGAAAGTCATAGTTACAGTTTTTTTTGTGTTTAGAGAGAGCCAGTGAGAGTTGAACCAGTGCTGGACTTTGTTAAAATCCACCTGGAGGGTAGAGGTAACTGTGGCCAGGGAGGAGCCAGAGGAAAATAAGACAATGTCATCGGCATAGATGTGGATCAAGGAGGAGGAACAAGTTTGTGGTAGGTTGTTTAGAAAAATGGAGAATAAGATGGGCCCACGCACCAAACCTTGGGGGATGCCAGTGGACATGGGGGTGGGGGGTATGGCATCTGCAATCCTTACAGATTGAGTGCAGTCTGTAAGATAGGTGCTGAACCAGTCAGTAGGAGATGTGGAGAGGCCAGAGTCAGAGAGGCATGATAGTAACAGGGGGTGGGAGACCGTATCGAAGGCTTTAGCCAGATCGATGAAGATGGCAGAGGTAATAAGACCTCTATCCATTCCAGATTGGATGGTGTCAGTGAGCCGTAGTAAGGAGGAGGCAGTTGAGTGATCTTTCCTGAAGCCAGACTGGTAGGGTGTGAAGACATTTGATTCAGAGAGATAGGAGGTTAGCTGGGTAAGCACAAAGTGTTCTTGCAGCTTCGCCAGAACAGGGAGGAGGGAGATCGGCCAGTAGTTTGAGGTGGAGGTGGAGGCACCTCCTTTAGGGAGGGGGATAACAATGGCATGCTTCCAGGCCAGAGGGACAGATGCAGTGGTGAAGGATTAATTTAGGAGGTAGGCAATTGGGGTGGCTATGGCAGAGGCCGAGAGGAACAGAAGTTTGGGGTCCAGTCCATCAGGGGGATTCCCTTTAGAGGTGCTTAATGTTTGCAGTGCCTCTAGAGCTTCAGCCAGATAGATTTCCTTAAAGGAGAAAGTACCTGTATCATGAGGTACTTTAGGTCCTGTAAGTGGTGAGGGAGGTGAAGTGGAGGCTAAAGAGGAAAGGAGCGAGGAAGCACAGGTGGTTACGGCTTTTTTTACAGAGGTTACAATGATATATATAGTTTGTCCAGTTATGAATGGATTTGGTTTCTTTGAATTTTAACCAAGCCTTCTCTCTAAATTTAATAAGTTTAAAGAGTTCCTTGTTCATCCATTTTGAGTTGTTGCCTCTAAAGCATCTTCTTGTTAAGGGAGCCTGCTTTTTCACAAATTTAAGAAACTCAGCGCTAAAGAAATCCAATACAAAGTTAACATTTGGAACTGCATCCAGAAACAACCAGTCTACATTAATCAGGTCAGATAAAACATTAGATAATGCCAATCTGGAACAATCATAAACCCAAGCTGCAGTGGGATTAGGTTTCTCTAGTAAACCATTGTGCCAGTGTAACAAAAATTGTTGCATGGTCACTAATGTAATCGGACAGTGAGCTGAAATTTTTAATTCTATTAGGGCATTGTACTAAAATCCAGTCAAATAAAGTATATTTTTTAATTTATTATTTATTCTTGTCAAGTTCAGTCAATAACGTTTAATCCTACTTCTCCCAAAATTTCACCCAGTTGCTGTATTTGACAGCTGATACAGGTTGAAATCCCCAAGAACTATAACTTCTGCCACCCTCAAGAGAGACAGCATAGAGGTCAGGTCTCTGGGCCCATTAACACCAATACTAGAAGGTGTTGTAGACACAGTATACATTACATTTCTTTGGCTCAATCTTTAACTGAAGAACAAGCCACTCATGGGCAGTCTTGGGTGAATAAATACTTGAAAAAATAAAGGGCATCCAACTCCCCTCCCATTTCTGGGGCCTGTCTTTTCCATATACACTGAATACTTTGGAACTGCAACTTCAATGTCAAGAATTTTTGGCCTTAGCCAGCTTTCACTAATTGCAAGATCATGTGGGACATGCATCTTAATCAAAACTTCAATCTCGACTTCTGGTTCTGGTTGCCTGCGAATGGAAGGCTAGATACACAGCTCTGCCCTGCTTAAAATCAAATCTAGTGCCATCGGTCCCTTAAAAGCTGCCAAACTGTTGAAACTTTGGACCATTACTGAGTTTATGATGTCGGCCAAACAAAAAGGTAAAGATGGGTCAGGATGGCCAAACAACAAACAGACGCAGAACAAACAACTATCGCTGCAGCAGGCCACGCTCCGTGAAGATATTTTGGCCCTCATCACCCAATCTTCCATGCCAGGCCTGGAAGAGGAGGAGGATTACACAACAACATCCAAAGCCCTCTGCAAGACATTAAAGCAGATAAATGAGACACTTACCAAGTTGGAGCAGAGAGTGGCGGAGGATCGGTGCAAACTGTCCCAACTGACCAAAAAAACAAACTGCCTCGAGACAGAAGTTACCACCCACGCTACCACCATTGATCTACATAATGCAGCATTATTGGACTTACACACAAGGGAGCTACTATTGCAGCAGCAAGTCAAAGAGCTGGAGAATAGAAATAGGCATAACAACGGTGTTCTGGAAGATATGGAAACTGGCAACATGATTCAATTTACAGATAGTTTCCTGAAAGAAATCTTGAATCTCCCAAAGGACAAAGAACTAGGTATAATTAGAGCCCCCTGCTCACTTATCACTAAGCCCAAAGATCCCAAAGCCCACCCGAGATCGATTGTGATGGCCTTTATGGACTTCTGAATTAAGGAAGAGTTCTTGAGACTAGCTTGGTCATGAAAACAAATAGTGTTCGGCGATGTCCATTTATATTTTAATCAGGATTATGCACCTCAAACCCTGGCCCACCGACAACAAGTATACCAACTAACGAAGGCCCTGAGACAAGCTGTCCACCAAGCTCAAACGGAGTATCCTACTAAATTAAAAGTACAGACTGAGGAGGGCTGGAAACGCTTTACCAAGTTGGAGAAAGCCACAAGCTGGGTCAAGTCACTGGGGATCCAGATCTCCGAGGATGGGACATGTTGTAGAGAGAGGTCCCTGCTGGAAAGAAGCTGGCAAGTGCAGGGAACCAGAAAATCAGGGCCAATGGGAGCAAGGGGGACTTCCTTTATGTGGGACAGAGTTACGGCCAAAAAGCTCCCCCAACCTGAAGATTCGAACACTCCCTCAGCATCGGGAGAGAGAGCAGAAACAACGGCTACTTGAATGAGATGAGCAGTAGATAAAATGAGTCAAATTCTAATCTTCCCACAGAGGGGGACAGTTTCTCTTGGAACTGATTGACTTTCCTTGATGGAGAGCTCTGAGACCTTGAATTGGTTTTCAATGGGCAACAGGGAGGTCATTACATAATTTGGTGGCTACCCCGAGGTTACTGGCAGGTGGCGCTTAATTGGAAATTAGATTGGGAGGTTGGGAGGCAGGGAAGGGGGAAAACAGCATGTGCTCCTTCCGCCAACACGAACATGAAGGCTTGGATAGGTCTTGGAACCAGATATTCTTGATAAAGGGCTGATTTTCACTAGGTTTTAGTAAGTTTAGCTTGATGGTCCATTGGGGGGATAGAGATAGATTTCTTCAGCACTGCTTATATGGAAATTAATAGTTAACTCCACTCGACTGTATGAGTCAGCGCTTGTCTCTCCCTCTTTTTTAAGTAAGGGGATGGATCCCTGGGCAGCGGGGGTGTACCGAATAAAAGACAAAAATAATAACCAGAAAGATGGTTTGGAGGGTGTCTTGGAGTGGGGTGCAGAGGGGTGGGGAAGGCTGTAGCAGGGGCGGACCCATACCCAGACAGAGGCAGCCTCAGTGTTCCTTGACTGTGCAGACTGGTAGGCTGGGGGGGGTCATGAGGTACAGGAGTAATACATTTGTAAAGGATCTTAAATCTAATCTTAGCCTGGCAGACTATGGGGACCAAGAAAGTGATCAAGGTGGTGAGTCAAGAGGTGACCTGGAGGGGTCCCTTTGGCCCCACAGCAATCTATGGTCGGAGAGAAGTTGGCACTCTTTATTTAAATACAAGGTCCTGTCTGGGGGTGAGAGGAGTAAAGGTGCCTGCCTCAGGGGATTCCTCCCTTACTTCATATGGCCACCAAGATATAAAGCCATGTATGTATCTGACACAGCTTCAAGTTGGGGGCATGGGAGTGGTCTGGGGGGGCTCCAGCTGTGGTTGCTCCTGGGTCAGTCCTCCTGGCGCTCATGTGGAGAGGTGCCCGCCAATTTAGGACAGGTCTTTCACTCATCAATGGGTGTTATTTGGCTCCAGGGGGATGTTTTTAAGATGAAAGGGTAAACCAAATGCATTCTCCATATTAAAGAGGGAGACAACAATTTTTTTGGAATATGGGATAGATCATCGAGGGCATTAAAGTTAATTTTGTATAGGACAGGGCGAGCTGACAGGACATACTTTACAGTCCAGCCCACAGGCAACAGACTTTAACCCAGCTGGGATACAACCCTTAAAGGGTAGAGTTGTTCCAGGAAGGAAGGAAAGGGTAAATAGCAACTTCCTACCTCACCTCGTAGAAACATTCTTGGAAGATGGGGGGTGGCGTTTACTTAAAATCTTGAAGTATAGTAGACCTGGCTAGGTCACATAAGGACAATGTATATAGTTATTTTGATTACAGTTTTAATTGGTTCATTGTTTGTATTGATGTTCTATGGGCAACCCAATTCATCCAGAAATATAGGAGTAACAATAATAACTTAAGATGGGAGACCTGAAGATAGTGTCTTGGAATGTCAGGGGGATCAATAGTTCTGTTAAAAGGGCAAGAATAATTCAAGATTTACAAAGAGAGTGGGCGGGGTGGCATTTCTACAGGAGACATACTTGGGGGAACAGGAACATAAGAAACTCTGCAGAGGGTGGGTAGGAGAGGTATATGCCTCACACTACCAGATGCACACACACCGAAGAGGTGTAGCAATTCTGTTAAGGAGGGATATCCCTCTGAGGGTAAAAAGTGGACACGGACCCAGTGGGATGAGTTATTCGGGTCACAGGGGTGAACAGGGGATAGGGGTGCACTGTGTTGAACTTATATGCCCCGGACGAGGATCCTGAACAAGCATCGTTTTTAGCAAAAGTCATTAGGGAGACAGTGACAAACTCAGAAAACCTAATTATTATTGGAGGGGATTTCAATTCGGTGGTAGACCTCCAGCAGGACAGAATAGGATCTAGGGTGGTAGGCTCTTCAAGATCAGGGAAGATCATTAACAGATTAAGTACGGAACTAGCTTTAGTAGATGCCTGGAGCTTTACACACCTGAGGGACAGAGATTATACATACTATTCCCCAAAATACAGAATGTACTCAAGGATAGATTTTTTTTCTGGTGTCCTCAGAATTGGTGTCCAGGATTAGAAGTTCTAATATAAGAAACATTACTTTGTCTGACCACGCACCCCTAAAATTGGAATTAGAGATGGCACCAAGACCAAAGGAGTCTATTTGGAGGTTTAATATCAGCCTGCTGACACAACAGGAGTTCAGGGAGACAGTCCAAAAAGGGATTGAGACTTTTTTGCAGCTTAACCCTCCAGGGGATACCTCAGCAGGGATGAGATGGGATACCCTTAATTGCTATTTGAGAGGGGAAACAATCATATTTGCCTCAAGAGCTAAGAGGGCGAAGCTAGAGGAGTGAAGGAAGTGGGAGCTGGAGGTTGGGCAGCTAGAGAAGGAACATCAGTCTACCCTAGATGAAGATACCAAGCAAAAGCTGTACCAGGCCAAATACAAACTTAATAAGATTTTAGAAACACAGATAGAGGGACAATTAAGGTATGCTAAACAAAAATAATACAAACAGGGTAATAGGGCAGGCAAACTCCTGGCCTGACAGCTGTGCAAAGAAGCACACTCTAGGGCAGTCTTGAGGTTGAAGGACTCCGGGGTGGGGGGGTGCTCCACTTTGGCACCATCCCAAATAGTTAAGCATTTCCAGGAATTCCATTAGAATCTTTACTCAGCAGAGAGGGGGCCCAGAGCATAGGGAGAAGATCTCAAGTTATTTGAACAAGTTACACCTTCCAGAACAACAGAGGATCAAAAAAAAAGGCTTAGAGTCCAGAATCTCTAAACAGGAGATCTTAAATAAGATCAAGAACTTAAAAAATGGGAAATCACCAGGGATTGATGGATTTGCCTCAGAATTCTATAAACAGTTCAGTGTAATGCTGGTCCCTGTGCTGAAAGAGGCTTTCAATGAGGTTATGGGGGGAGAGGGGGCAGCCCCTTTGTCCTGGAATCTAGCTCAAATCTCAGCGATCTTGAAACCCCAAAAAGACCCGGATGATTGTAAATCATTCAGGCCCATCTCCTTACTCCCAGTAGATCTTAAAATCTTGACAGGGATTTTGGCTGACCGCCTCCAAAAAGTTATAGTAACCTTAGTTCATAAAGATCAAACAGACTTCAACTCTGGGAGATACTTGCAGGACAACATCAGATGCCTATTAAACATAATTTCAGCCCAAAAAAAGGAAAAAGAATTCAGCTAACTATCAGCATGGATGCAGAAAAAGCTTTTGACAGGGTGGACTGGATATTCTTAGATTTGACTTTACAAAAATTTGGGTTGGGAAACAAATTTATGGGAGCAGTAAGAGCCCTTTATAAAGCCCCAGAGGCAAGGGTAAAGGTCAATGGACACTTCTCAGATAGATTCCCCCTGCACAGAGGTACGCAGCAGGGCTACTCTCGCTCTCCTCTATTGTTTTCCCTGTCTCTGGAGCCTCTGGTGGTAGAGATCAGGTCCCAGAGATGGATTAAAGGGGTGCTCGTGGAAGGTTTGGAACAAAAAATAGCACTATATGCTGATGATGCCCTATTTTTCGTGGCAGACCCCGAGGTCTCGGTCCCCATACTTCTCGATACATTAGAGAACTTTGGGAAGCTGGCAGGCTATAAAATAAACTCTACCAGGTCTGAGACAGTGATCCTGAACAGGACTCTCCCACAAAACTTTAAAAAGGATTTCCCTCTGGCCTGGGCACGTAAAAACACGATACGATACCTGGGGATTAAAGTATATATAGACATAGCTCTCCTATATAAAATAATTATATTCAACTGTTTTAGGAGCTCCAGTCAGATTTGGCTAGATGGCACTTGCTGCCTCTGACTTTGTATGGGAGAATATAAACTTTAAAAATGAATATGCTCCCTCGCCTACGGTTTCTTTTCCAAACACTCCCATTGCAGCCACCTAGGAATTTCTGGACACAGCTGCAAAGAAAGATGCAGAGATTCATCTGGACCAAGAAGCACGCTAGGATTGCCGAGCCCATACTCCAGGCACCCAAAGAGAAGGGTGGCTTAGGTCTCCCTAACTTCTACCAATATTATCTGGCTGCAAGGGGGGCCCAAATATGTACTTGGGCCAAGCATAGAGTAGAGTCGGGTGGTACCAGTTGGAGGAGGCAACCTTAAAGAACTGGGCCCTATGGGCACTCCCAACTAACTCATTGCCCACTGAGATCTGGAGAGCTACAGATAACCCCTGGATATGGCACTCCCTGGGAATTATAGTTCAATTGAGGAAGGCCACTTGCACCCCTGAAGGTCCAGGACCTTTATCATTAATTAGATATGAGCCAACCTTTGAACCCCCTAGAAGTGACCAAGGCTACAGCGGATGGGCTGTCCAAAGATTGACAACCTTTCTCTAATGTTTAGATGACAAAGGTTGTACCTCATTTGCCCAAGTGAGGGAGAGATTTGCCTTAGAGGAAGAAGATTACTGCAGATTCATACAGGTCAGGCACTTTTTGAGGATACCAGAAATGCAAGCATGAATTAGGAGAGAGAAGACCGAGATTGAATCTTTCTTTTACTATGCGATAACTCTCAAGGAGAACTCATATTATCTATCTCAGCTGTATGGGGTTTTAGCATCCCTGAACCCAGCACCATTAGATAAACTAAGGGAAAAATGGGGGGAGGACCTAGGCACCCTCCTCAAGGCAACTCGGTGGTCAAGAAGGCTGAGCAGAGGTTGGGGGGTCACGGCCTCGCCCAGCTGGAGGGAGTTCAACTGGAGGGTCATGGTTAGATTCTTTCTTACCCCTTCCAATATGCACTGTGTAGACCCTCAGAAATCAGATCAGTGCTGGAGAGGCTGTGGAGACAAAGGAAAGCAGGCACATATCTTCTGGGCCTGCCCCAAGATTCAGACATTTTGGACACAAGTACATTCCCACATACAACAATTGACAGGAATTCCGATCCTTTATTCGGGTGAAGATTTTATTTTGGGAATCCCTACTCTAATTAAAGGTAGGAAGTTGACAAATGCACTGGTACAGACTTTGAGTAGCAGCCTTGAAGTGTATTACTTCAAGATGGCTTTCTCCACAGCCTCCAAAAGTTCAGGAGTGGAAGGTTAGAGTTATGGAATTAGAAAGAATGGAGTAGATCACTAATAAGGTGCAGTTACAGTATGACAAATTTCTTCAAATTTGGAACCCCTGGCACCAAGACACAGGTGTCCACAGTTAAAATAGATAAGCATAGAAACCATGATGTTTCTGGACATTAAATTGGGTTGCCCTTGTGTTATTAAGTTACAGTTTTATAAAAGGTTATAGTTTAAATCAAGAAAGATAAACAAGAAAATTTCTTTTTATTAAAATGTAAAAGAACAAGTGAAAAATAAGATAATAGAAGTGTAGATTTTATTAGATATATAATTTGTATTTAGATATAAAATGTATGTGATATGATTGGAAGGCAGTGGACTGAATGTTGAGCATAACTTGTTACTAAAGCTGAATGGCTGGACTAATTTTATCTATTCAATAAAGACAAAGTTTAAAAAAAAAACGTTAATCTCAGCGCATTGAGAAACTATGCTGCAAACATTTAAATGCATAAAACACGAACCTTTATTACCAGTCTATGTGCCACCACGTGTGATACCTGAGGTGTATTTAATAGGACCTGGATTGTACACAATGTCCCCTGATATCACTAATAAAAAAGGTAAAATCTTTACTCAATAAATGCAGCTTTTGGCTGGCCCATCGATGTGGTGGTTGCACTACTGCCTGCAACACCAGTGTCCCAGGTTTGGGAACAAACCTGGGTCATCAGGAGCCACCCAAGGGAGGATGCTGTCCTCTTCTGAGGGGGAAAAGGCAGTCGCAACATCCCATTACTGCCACCTGTGGAGGCACGGGCAGTGGCACAGGACTCAGTGTGGGGAGGACAGGATGCCATTAGACCTTTGGCTGAGACATGCACCAGCACATTTACAGCCTGGACTCTCATCCTTCGTGCCGGCATCCTCAGTGGTGGGGTTTCATGCACCAAAACAACAATAGGGAATAAAATACAAAAATCAAGCCCCCACTGCCAAACAGCATGATCTCTGAGAAGCTGGAGGGAGGATGGAGCATGGATGGTCGGTACCACCACCACCGAGTCCTGCTAGCAGTGAAAGATAAAATGTGTTACAAAATAAATAAAGAAATAAAACTTTTAAATGGTGAATTGGACTAAGTAAATGACTTAGGGCTCGATTCTCAAAATGAGCTTAGATCAGCAAAAGCTGCAGCAAACAGCAGCTTGTACAGATGTCTGCTGCGCCAGGGACGCTGCACCCAATTCTCTCTCTGGCAGGGTCCCAGTGGCAAAGTGCCATGGCTTGCAGCAAGAGTGGCCATGCAGCAAGCAGACAGCACACCAGGAGGGTTTGCCGCAAGCCGAAAGGCAGCCGTGTACCACTCTAGACCCTGGTGGTCTAGTGTCCCCCCCACATACACCTGTATGTACAAGTACAGTAGAATCCTTTCTTGGTGGTCTAGCAGTCTCCCCCCCAACAAGCCCGTATGCATCATTAATATTAACTCCCTTCCCTGGTGGTATAGTACCCCACCTCACCAATCCCCAATGGCGCTGGTATTATTATTAGCAAATATTCCCCTTCCCTGGTGGTATAATGGTCCCTCTCCCTGATCCCCAGTGGTGCCAGTATTCATATTAGTAAATATTCCCCCTCACTGGTGGTATAGTGACCCTCCCCAATCCCCAATGATGCTGATATTCATATTAGTAAATATTCCCCATTCTCTAGTGGTGTAGTGGCCCCCCCAGCTGACCCCTGATGTGGCCCACTATAATAAATATTAATATAGCCCCCATCCCTGGAGGTATAGTGGCCCCCCACCCCAGCATGCAGTGCCCACCACCTCCCCCCATCCCAAAACAGCCCTCCTCTAACATCCATGGCCAGCCACAAGCAAGCCTGGGGCTTTCAGAACTGAGCGTGCTGCGTTCTAGTGTGGGACTGACTCTCAGTCTCTAACACTCCCCCTCCTGTTACTTTCGGTGCACTGGGCGCCTGCAGCTGCCACTCTGCATTTTCTTTTCTTTTCTTTTTACATTTATCACAGAGCAGCTTTTTTATTTACAGGAATTATCTTTTTATCATTTTATAAAATCTAAAAGCACTAACATACGGGGGATAACCCAGGCAGACCAAATTACACCACTGGACCCCCAGGGCATGTACTGTAGCCAGGGTTACTAGCCCACTGGCCACCAATAACTAAACTACCATTTTAACAATAAATACTACATTTTTATGTACAAAATCTTACCAATCAAATAAAAACAGGCAAAGCTGCATGTGTGTAAGATAAGCCAGGACCAGGAGTTCTTTCCATACTTCCCCCCTGTACTGCATCCTACTATGATAATTAATAATATGCTCATGCTGACTTCTGATAACTAATCTATTTTATTTATTTTTTATTTATTTATTTGGATTACCGGGTAAATTACACTGATCCCAGGGACCATTTTCAGGCATGACCCGGGCCATTTTAGAAGGCACATCTAACATAACAATATCTAGAAAGTTAACAGCACACAGTTTCTACAATCACAGCAGAGAGAGGATCATAAGTGGAGAAACATGTAGTGAAATAGAAAAGTAAGAAAAAGAAAGGTACATTAACAATTCTCAACTGCTAGAGACTTTAAAACTTGTTTCTAGTCAAAACACCGAATAATATAAGTGCATTAAGAATAGCAGGCCTTGCCTTATTGCTTGGCTGATATATCGGTCAGCCACTTGCAATAAGTAGGATTAGTATTTGCATAGAAATCTACCTAACATCTACTCTAGGAAGTGCAGTTTAAACTGCTGATTATTTATTTATTGCAATTTTAGATCCTAAATCTGCTTTTTATTATCACTGCATGGGCCACCCCAGACCTAGCTGGCAGCTCCTAGCTACTCTGGGACTCAAACCTAAGTCATTGCCATTGTATATTTTAGATACACTAAAACTATCTATCCCTATTCTACTAGGTGGAACAGTCACATGAGGCTGTTACACTGTGGCATATTGCCGCAAACAGGCAACTCTCCCAGAGAATAATTATCTAAGTACCCTTAGACCAACCCTAGCTGGTCTAAGGGTACTTGGAATTTCTCCCCGAGAGATTTCTGTGAATCCCATCTTTGGAGATGTGGCAGCTTGCATCTGCCACAAGCCCCGCAGTGCCAGGTCGCAGACCATTTTTGGATGCACAAGTGGCACAAGTCCCATTTGGGGTAGGCAGCCTGCTGTTGATGCACGCTGCCATTGAGAATCACTCCTGGTGCATTGTTTGGCACAGGTGGCACTTTGCACCATTCTTTGTGGTGCAAGCCCCCTTGCACTGTACCAGGGACTTTAAGAATCAAGCCCTTAGTCTTTATCCATGGTCAAGAGTAATTAGACCTAAAAAGCAGCTGTTATCAAAGTACATCATGATGTGAGTTTTGTAACATTGTAATATGGTGTACTATTTCTCTGAAGCAGTGGCTATGCTGACAGAAACCAGTGCATCTAAGCATAACCATGAAATTCAATAGGATAAGTTAAAAAATAAACAGCATAGCACCATTTTGTGGAAATAAAATAAAATTAGTAAAACAATAATACAAGAAAAATTAGTTATTGAAAGATGATAATCACTAAAACATAAAATCAATTTAACAAAAAGCCTTCCTGTACCCCTCCCTTGTAGGACTCCCAGGAGTGACTCCTGCCACTCCTGCAGGAACCACTCACACAGAGTGTCACTCCACAGAGTGCTGCTGGTGTGGCCATGCTTTTAACTCTGGCTAACCCTGCACTCTGGCTGATGTCAGCCACTGAGTGGGAGGAGGCAGTAGGAGGGAACTCAGTGGCACTGACCATCAGGATTGTTCTATTTCTGGAGATTGGGGGAGCAGCACTGATGTAACAAGCCAAGGCAGTCTGGACCTCTGAGGAAAAGGCAGTCTCCATCACGAGTTGAGATGTTAAGTGATGCAGGCTTTGCTTACTGTCTCAGAGACTGAAGTGTTGCAGCCCCACTTTTAACTCTGCCCTCTAGCTGATGTTGGCCACTAGATGGGAGAAGGCAGCATGAGGAAACACCAGCACCGACCAATAGCACTGATCAAGTTCTGGAGGTTGGGGGAAGTGGCACTAATGTAACAAGCCAAGGCAGTCTGGACTTCTGAGGAAAATACAGTCTCTGTTGGGAGGTGAGATGTTAAGTGTTGCAGGCTTTGCTTACTGGCTCGGGGACACCTCTGCTCTCTCCCATCCCACTTACTTTCTTTCCCAAATTACCTTCCCAATTCTCCCATACTCTTTATAATTTCAGGCTACTGGCACTGCGTGAGAGCAACTGTTTAAAAATATTTAGCAGTTTTACTAAATTGTAATTCTGGTACATGCCTATATTAATACTGCACTTCAGGAGCCCATAGGCAAAATAAGAAATTAATAATGTCCACTTTGTTAGCGATAGCTTCTATAGGCACTGGAGTTAATTGCTGGGACTCACATTACAGTAAAACTAGTCAGCATATTTCTATTAACTAGGAACACAGCTTGGCTATTTGTGGTGCTGTGATACTTTCAATAATCCCTATATAACATTTTAATATCAGATAAAGAAAAACTGTGAAGCACATTAGAATGTAAGCAACAAGGGCAAATAGATATCTTCTCAGAGTAATTTATCAAGTTTTTCAAAAACAATTTGTGCTATGTATTTTGCATTTCAATTTGATTTAATTTATGAACACATTTTTTAAATGTTACTATTGAGGATGGAAAACTGATACTTAAATCAAAAGTATGCTGCAACCCAAGTGAACACATTTTCAGAGAAGACACAAATTAACAGCATGAGATAAATATTATACTTACATTGTCTTGAGAAGATGAAATGACATCCTGCTCCTCAGCTCCTTCCTCCTCATCTTCAGGGAGGGTTGGCATTGTGGGTGGAATGAGACAAGACAGGCTGTGTGTTGCAGAGCCAGTGATCAGGCTGGACAGACCACCTAAAGATGAAGGGGGCTGCTTGAAGCTAACTTCAGTAGGTAAGTACTGGATGGACTTTTGCCCTGCAAACTAAAGTAAAGAAAGTTCTGATACAGATCAAATCCAACCAATCTACTATAAATCTCTTGCACTGTCTGAGATCATGACATAATAAACTATAATGACATTTAATACCAGATATGTATTAAACTTGATAGCACTGTCTTGTTGCACAAGGTCAGGGATAACACTAGTGAATAAAATCTATTTTAATTGGGCTTGGTATCATTTTACTTAGATTTCTAAGCCCCTATACAGTATACTGCACTTTCTTCGGACCTTTTGCTGTTTAATTTGATTATGCTAGATATTATCATATGTAATACCTGAAACGATGCAATATTTCAGGGATTATATAAACTAAGCCAAAACCCCCCTGAGAAGGAGACCTGTGTGGTGGTGAAAGTTCATGCCCTGCATCATCTAAGTATGAATTCTTAGTTTGACCAATAATATGCATCACAGTCATCTGAAAATCAAAATATGATAAAGCAGGTCCTAAAAATGCAAGTTTTTTGCCAGGTAAAAGAAAACTATCCTGTTATGCTACAAAATTGCATTCCATTGGCATCTAATATATACTTTATCTACTCAGATCAGTCTTAAAAAGAGCAGCGATAGCTCTCACTGCGAGATCTAGGAATGGCCAGTGAACCTTTTCTTAGAGAGCTGCTGTAGGCTGAAATGCCCTTCTTTTTTTTATGACTTTCATTTTTATTTATTTTCATAAAATATTCAGTGCATAATTAGACAG
Source organism: Neoceratodus forsteri (assembly GCA_016271365.2). NCBI lineage: Eukaryota > Metazoa > Chordata > Ceratodontiformes > Ceratodontidae > Neoceratodus > Neoceratodus forsteri. The sequence continues at coordinate 788,016,220 of CM028133.1, forward strand.
ATATGTATATATATGGAAACAAAATACATGCTATCAGCCTATTAATACAGAACTGTACAGCTAAAGGCAATTCATGTGTTGCTACATTTCTAGCCCCAGTGTGACAGGTAGGGCAAGATAATATAATAATAACATTTGCACTGAAGAAAAATAACAATACCCTGGTGAAACTTCACCATTGAAAGTGAGAAGAAACTGAACACAGCTACAATTTTAGAAATAAAATCAACAACATTTATAGGGCAGTATCAAAAAAACAATTTAAGCAAAAACTTCACAGATAGCTGCAATAAATTTTCTAATACCAAACAATTAGAACTTGAAGAGGAAGGTAAGGCCTTCTATTTATCTTTTGTCTCTTCTATGACTAGTACTGTAAAAAACTCAAATCCCCAACTGCACAGATTAACTGTTACCTTTAAATTCACTTACTGATGTAGATATTCATTAATTTCTTAAAAAATCAGTACTTTAAAACATCCATTCTAGATTCTATCCCATGCTGCTGTTGAAAATATGTTCTTCTTTGTACTCCTCTTTTCTTCAAATTGATAAATTCCTGTCTTTTTACTGGTGTTTTCCATCATCACCCAAAACAGCTATCATTACACCTCCCCTCGGGAAATCTTAAAACATTGAAGAAGTAGTCAACTCTATCTGCAGTGCTGATGCCAAGATGAAGTGTAATATTTCAGTTTTAGCTAGTGACATCTTGCAGACTACTACAGAAACCAATGTCATCCAATGGTTATTACTCCAGTTTGTCATGTTGGAAACCATGACATCTGATTATAGAGTGCATCATCCTGCATTGCTCAATTACCCTTCATCTCCAAAGTCATCAGAAATTGGGGCTGACCAAAGTCAAGGTCATCTTCCATATAACGTTTTTTTACATTTTAATCTGGCTTCCATGGCTTGCATAGCACTTAACCAGTGGCACCCAATTGTTCTACTGATATTAGACATTTCATCTGAATATTGATGCTATCAACCATGATCTGCTACTGCAGCAACTTAAAATCATATTTGGATTTGATAATACTGTTCTACTTTGGATTCACACCAACTTATCTAATTGTAAACTAATACAGTTTGCCCCTCTGTGACATCACTGTCTGACTCATGATTCCACTAAATGGCTTCTGAGTTGATTTAATTCATGGATGAGTTTGGCATTTTATTTATTTAATTATTTATTTATTTTATTTTATTTAGCTTTTGTTGACCGGGTAAGTGCACTAGACAAATCCTGCCTATTTTCAGGCACGACCCAGGGGAAGGGGATACAGATGAATGCCAACTGACCTTGAACCAGATTAAGCTGTTGGTGGTATTTTTAGTGAATGAGGGAAATTTGGCCAGGACACCGGGGAAATTCCCCTACTCTTTTCAATAAGTGCCATGGGATCTTTAACATCCACCTGAACTACCACCAATCCAGGCAGATGGGACCTCAGTTTAACGTCTCATCCGAAAGACGGAACCTTTATACATTTATACCACTGGACTGCTGACACCAACAGATAAGCCAAATACCCTGTTTGAAATTTCTTTTTATGGGATTTCAGAATTTGAGGCACTGACACACTCACATTCCCCTTTAACTGAACTTCTAAATAAAGTGCAATTCACTCTGGGTGTATTATCCTTTTTATGTTTTTCTCTATTAACTGTTATTTCAATTAACACTTAACATTTGCTTTTAGTCAGTTATCAGTTAAACTTTGATTATAGCTATATTTTATTTTACTTTTATCTTACTACTGTAGTTTCTCACCCTTTCCATATAAGTGAGATACCCCCCACACCAAAATCTTAAAATATGTATATAGGGGGTGTGACATGGGCTAACTTAAAATAACACTTTTATCTTCATAAAAGCATGCTAGTCTCCAGATATCTCATGAATGGCAAATCCATGAGTGAGACAGCAAAAAGCAAATACCATCAAATATAGATAAGAATGACATACTCAGTCACCCCATGTCATATTCAATTAATGCAACATGTGTTTAGGTGGTTTTGTGATAGAAGTAACACAAAAGCTACAAAATAAAAAAGTACATAAACTGCACCCCTGTGTTCAATAGTCAGCATAAGTGCAACTAATTGTACATGGGCTACTGTAAATCAGAACATACAGTAAATGGCCTCTCACATGTGAGAGCAAATAACTTGAGCATGCTCAATGTGGCCAAAATGAAGGAAATGAATTTCTGAGTATGCTCACTGATCAACTTTATTTATTTTGCTCTTGTTGCCAAAAATGAGATGTTTATCTTGGAAATTTATTTTGATAAACACTGTATAAATTTGTAGACTCATGCATCAAGATGTAGATTTACAGTTAATCATTGGATTTATAATGTGGTGCATTGAGTCCATCTTGCTTTATGTTTAAAATGTCTCTTCAAAAGGGTTCATTAAAATGTATAGAGTCAATGAGCTGGATTTTCAAATGCAAGTATGCTGGAGCAATTGTGTACTACCATTGTGCCTGCATCCATCCACCCTCTTTAACTGCTTTCATTTCTTTTTTTCCCCACAAAGGTTTTTATCTTCCCCTAGCAGACCTGGGTTGCTGTCAGTCCTGTCCCCATGCTGGGTGGTGGTCCTTTACCTGTCTCCAGCCTGAGAGTTCATTCCCCCATGGATTTCCCCCTGCAGCAGGGTTGGAGGGGGAAGGTCAGTCTCCCTTCCCGACAGACATATCCAGAATCACTTCAGGACCAGAGCAGCAGGGCAGACTGCTGTGACATGGGCAAGGCTTCATAAAGCCCAGTACCTGAGATTTTCCACTTTTTATTTGCTCCTCCCCACACTGTGGCACCAGAACATGTGCATGGAGCAGACCCATCCTATGATGCTGCAGCCCCCCTCTCTTCAAGTTGTTTGCATTTGCAGTACCACTGGGCCTCCATCCAGTATCAGTCATGGGCTGAGACTGCTTGGCCATAACCACAGAGAGAAGAAGAGCAGTCACTGGGATGTTTGATCCTCTCCCACACACCCCAATCCCTTAAAACCCATGCTCGTTCCCGAACATGGGCCGCTGGCATGGCAGAAAGTAAAGTGTGCAATGATTCAACCCTCCACCACATGAGGCTGGCTCAACTGCATCCATTTCTGACAAACAGTTACACTCTTTAGCAATCTGAAAAGAAAGAAAGAAAGATGCCTGTTCAATTTGCACCAGTTATTTTAATGGTCTAGGGTACAGTATGTGCAAAGAGATAAAGATGCAAGTCTGCTTTTCAATGTATTGGCAGATGGATCCCAGATGGATCTGTTTGAGAGTCTTCCCCATATACCACATACTGTTTTTGAGCTAGGACAATGGTTCTACTAAAAGAGAATCTTTGAGCTTAAAAACTCAATATTAATTCATATTGACTGTAACTCATATTTGTAAACTCTTCTTGCATTTCACTTTCTGCCTCTAACTCTTCTATGGTACATCTGTTAGCACTAAATTGAAGTTTTTTTTTTCACTCAAGTTTTTAAATCCTATCTTTATGAGTGGGTGTTGGACAAGCCCTTTTGTTATTGTGATGAATTTACCTGTTTTAATTTTTGTAAATTTATAATCTTATTTTGTATGTGCCATAATTTGACCCAGGCTGAGTCTGAAAATGGATCTTGAGTCAGTATTCCTACCCAGTAAGCATATTAAATAATCAAAAAAGAAACATTTAATCTGTATTTAAAACAAATGTAAAGATCCATCTAGTAGTATCAAATCTCAAGGGTAAACTTCACATTAATACAACTAAACAAGCATTTTACACATTTTGTTTTTTAATAAAATTACTCCATGGGCTTGTAAAGGATAGGCTGTTGTTTATATTTATACTGAAACATCATTTATTAAACTAGGAGAAATGCAGTTTCATAACACTTGAAAATTTCAAACACAGCCTCTCCTGATTCAAAAATCCTGCTTTGAGAATCCTAAAATGGCTGCCTTGATGATGTCAATGAAGTGAGGGATGCCAGCTGTGTAGATGTATTTTAGTTCCACTAACTGTATTCAAATGTGAATAACTTTAAAATGAATAATGATAGCATGGTACTTTGAGCATGAAAGTTGTTCAGCACAACAATATCAGCAAAATGAGCAGTATTTCATTTATAGATGCCTTTTATTTTGTTTTGTTTCTTAATTAGCAAAAAAGGCAGCAGAAATTTCATTTTTTTGTCATGTTTTCAACAAACAAATGCAAACAACTTTAAAATGAAAAAATGATAGCATGGTACTGTGAGAACAGAAGTTGTTCAGCACAAAAATATCTACAACATTAGTGGTGCTTAATTTATAGATACCTTTAATTTATTTTACAATTAGCAAAACAAGCAGACAAAAATTCAATTTTTTGTCACTTTGGCAACAAACAAAAATGCAAATAACTTTAAAACAAAAAAATTATAGCATGGTATTGTGAGCATAAAAGTTGTTCATCACAAAAATATCTACAAAATGAGTGGTGTTTGACTTATAGATACCCTTTAGTTATTTTATAATTAGCAAAAAACAGTAGAAAAATTCAGTTTTCTTTTTCACTTTTTGCAACAAACAAGTGCAAATAGCTTTAAAACAAAATATGGTACTTTGAGTACAATAGTTGTTCATCCAAAAAATATCTGTCAAATGACTGGTGTTTCATTCATAGATACACTTTTGATTTTTTATAATCAGCAGAAAATGGCAGAAAAATCATTTTCACCCTTTTTTAGAGGTATGACATAAATGGAATATGCTACCTCTATACTGGAAATACTGTTGATATTTTTTGTTCTCATGCCCCTCTCAATTAACCAAACTGCAATTTGCTTTCCAAATAGCTCCCAACGCTTGCCTTCTGAATAGGGGGGTTCAAAACTATTGTACACTTAATGGATCAGATTTTCAACAATATTTCCAGCAGGGAGGTAGCATATTCCATTTATGTCATACTTCTAAAAAAGTGAAAAAAATTTATTTTCCTGCCACTTTTTGCAGATTATAAAAAATCTAAAATGTATCTATGAATGAAACACCACTCATGTGGCAGATATTTTTGTGCTGAACAACTTTCATGCTCACAGTACCATGCTATCATTTTTTTTTGTTTTAAAGTTATTTGCATTTGTTTGTTGGAAAAGTGAAAAAGAAATAGCATTTTCTGCTGGTTTTTGCTAATTATAAAAAAAAATATATATATATATATATATATATATATATATATATATATATATACACATATATATGAAACACCATTCATTTCGTAGATATGTTTGTGCTGAACAACCTTCATGTTCACAGTACCATGCTACTGTTTTTTGTTTTAAAGTTATTTACATCTGTGTGTTGACAAAGTGACAAAAACTTGAATTTTCTGCTGTTTTTTGTTAATTATAAAAAAACTCAAATGTATCTATAAATGAAGCACCACTCATTGTGTAGGTATTTTTGTGCTGAGCAACCTTAGTGCTGTTAGTACAATGCTATCATTTTTTGTTTTAAAGTTATTTACATCTGTTTGTTGCCAAAGTGGTAAAAAATTGAATTTATGGCTGCCTTTTTTGCTAATTTAAAAAAACCTAAAAGGTATCTATAAATGAAACACCACTCATAGTGTAGATATCTTTGTGCTGAACAACTTTTGTGGTCAAAGTACCATGCAATAATTTTTCATTTTAAAGTTATTCACATTTGAATACAGTTAGTGGAGCTAGAATACATCAGCACAGCTGGCATCCCTCACTTCATTGACATCATCACGGCAGCCATTTTAGGATTCTTAGAGCAGGATTTTTGAATCAGGAGAGGCTGTGTTTAAAATTGTCAAATGCTATGAAACTTCATTTCTCCTAATTCAATAAATGCAGTTTCAGTATAAATGTAAACAACTGCTTCTCCTTTATAAAACAAATGTATAAAAAGCTTGTTTAGTCATCTTTTAATTTCAATCTATGATTATTTCACTTGTACTGCCATACTGGATGAGTCCTTAACATAACATGTTTTTGTCTTTTTTGATTTCTCTTTCTTTCCTTTTTTGGGAAGCTAAATGTCTTATAAAGTAATGGTTGATCTTCCTAGGATAAATGGAGGGCCTCTTTCAAATGTTATTTATTTTTTTTAGTCTTTGGTAACCGGGTAAGGCCCACTAGGCACAAGTGCCTGTTTTCAGGGGTGACCTGGGAGCACTGGGCGGTTAAGTGGCTTGCTCAGAGTCACACAGTATGCAAAAGGAGGTCGTGAGAATCAAACTCAGGTCTGGTCTGCTGGATGTATCAAGCTCATTAACACCTTGCTCCTCTAACCTCTAGGCTATACTGCCAGCCCAAAATGGTCCTCGGCAACTGAAAGGTTCAGGAACTAAGCGTCTAAGGCATCAGGTAAAACTCACAAACAAACTCACAAACAAAAGTATTCTGTACAGCAGTTTCCCTTCCATGTTTTCAATTTTTCTTCTGACAGAAAAAAGAGTCTATAATACTTGTAGCTAATAATGCCTCCAAGGTATTGAGCATAGCAGCATTTTCTGATACCATGGACCTGATTCACAAATGTTCCAGAAATGCCACAAGCCCTGGGTGTGCTGAACATATGATGCACATGACTTGTGGCATTCCCCAGATGACAATCAAGATTCTCGATCCCATGCACCGATTGTTGCTAGTTAGACCAGCTTTTTCTAGTTTAACTTGTGGCAATCTTGAGTGACATTTTTATGGGGCTTGTGTCAAATATTTGACACAAGTTGCCATAAATGGGTAAAAGTGTGACAAATGCACCTGACCGTCGTGAATTGAGCATGTGTTGCAGTGAAGTGTTTGGTGCAGCTGCACCACAAAACAGGTTCGATGCAGGGCTTGACACTAATCCTGTGCCACCATTCATGAATCGAGCCCCATGTCTTTAGTCTGTACAGATTCTGCTCTATCTTCTTTAACTCCATTTTCCAGGCTCTCTGCTTTTAAGAAAATCTAATCCAGTTTCCCTTAAAACCACTGCATAGCTGTGTTTAAGCAAATAATCAGTTAACAGCATCTAATGACACAGCAGTTCTCATATTTCCATGGCTAGGTAGGAATGCTCCTGCTTTTGAGGGTTAATTGCTGTAGCCATCTGGTCAGTTCTGTCAGGCAATGCAACAGCCAATGCCTTAACTACATCTGAGCCTTCTACATACCATTGCGTATGCTCCAGTTGTGAAAAAAAATAGCTATAGGGCTGGAAAAATTCTAACATTCCTTAATCCATCTCAAAGATAAACATGGCAAGTAAGTTGATTTGCCATTAATTTCAGTCTATGATTCTTTCCCTTGTACTGCCAGATTGGATGGGTCCGTAATGCAACTTTTTTCTTTTTTAGTTTCTCTTTCTTTCCTTCTTTTTAAACTAATAGGTAATCCTCCAGAGAAAAATGTAAGGTCCCTATCAAATGGTCCTCACCAACTGAAATGTTCAGGAACAAAGAGTCCAAGGCATCAGGTAAAACTTATAAACAAAAGGATTCTATACAGCAACTTCCTCTCTATAGTTTCAGTTCGTCTTCTGAAAGCAAAAGAGTCTCAAACCTTGTAACTGACAATGCCCCAACATATGATTTAAGCAGTGTTGCCATGTTTTTAGTCTGTATAGAGTCTGCTCTAAATTCTTTAACTCCAAGTTCCAGGCTCTCTGTTCTTACAAAAATATAATCCAGTTTCCTGCCAAACCACTGCACAGCTGTGGTTAAGCAAATAAGCAATGTATTAACAGCATCTAATGACAAAGCAGGTCTCATTGGTTTCATGGCTAGGTAGGAATGTTCCTGCTATTGAGGGTCCATTGCTGCAGCCATCTGATCAGCTCTCTGGTCAGCTCTGTAAGACAATGTCAGGGCCAGACCCTGTATCAGATATGCATGTGCTCTAGTGATGAAAATATAGCTAGTAGGTCAGTTCTGAGTACTAAGTCATCAGCAGAGGCCTTACTCATTTCCTCCAGTCCAGTCTTTTGGGGAGGTTTATAACCTCTTCTCATAATTTTAAAATTATTTTTAAGTCTGCATTTAGGAGAGCAAACTCAAGCAGTGTCTGTACCAGTGGTCAGCTTGCACATCATCCTACCACACTTTCAAACAGCATTAAATGAAACCAACACACACTGGCATCACTTTGTTTGGTGATGTAAAAAACACCAATTAGGGTTGTTACCCATAATTTAAATTTTTTCTTTATCCTTTGGTAAATATAATCCATAAAATATATCCACACTGCAACTTCAGATAGCCTGAGATGGCTATGGCCATCCCATACTCCCCAGCTGGTATCCTGTGCACCAAATATGCTAATTTGTGCTGCTGGCCTCTACCAATAGTCAGCAGTACAAACCAGCATATTCAGTCTCACATGGAGTACTGTGTGCAGTTCTGGAGGCCGCACCTTCATAAGGACATTAACAGGCTGGAGACGGTCCACAGAAAGGAGACTAGGATGGTACACGGCTTGCAACACAAGACTTATGAGGAGAGATTAAGGGACCTCAATATGTACTTGCTGGAAGGGAGGAGAGAAAGAGGGGCCATGATGGAAACATTAAAGTACCTAAAGGGTATAAACAAGGTGCAGGGGGGAGACATTTTCCATTACAGGAGGAGTACAGGAATGAGGGGGCATAACATGAAATTGAAAGATGGGAGGTTAAGAGGGAATGTGAGGAAGTTCTTCTTCACAGAGAGGGTGGTGGATGCATGGATGCCTCAGGAGTTGGTGGGAGCAAGCACTGTGGATGGATTTAAGCATGCTTGGGACAGGCATGGGGGAACCATAGAGGTACAGCTGTGGGTGGGTCAGTAGCAGTAAATCCAGTACAAGGACTTATGGGCAGACTAGATGGGCCAGGCAGTCCTTATCTTGCTGACAATTTCTATGTTTCTATGTTCTGTTTATGCTCCCAGTTCTATTGTTCCATCTTTACTGACCTTTTATGTAAACTCAGGTTGTTTCAGATCAATACACTCAAGGCAAGCACAGTGCACCCTCTATTATCTGCCTACTTTGGTGCACCAGCTTTTTGGCAGATAATAGAGGGTGGTGGATAATAGAGATGTGTTATGTCACATTGGTAAAATACTGGAAAATTAGCACAGAACTACATTTAGGTATTAACTATTCAGTTTTTTTATTTGTGTGCAGTTTTTTAAACAAAAACACTTAAAACCACAGCATGACTATTAAAATCTAGTTCAGTACCTTTTTCATTTATCGTACATCAACTTTAAAGTAATCAGTGAGGGACGTCTGTTTGGTTTTATTTATCAAGATTAACTGCATTTTGGGGGGGATTTAAGAATGCATGGGACAGACATAAGGCAATTCTAGTGGAAGTTAGGAGGAAGTAGGCTGTTGGTAAAACTAAGATCTGCAGCTTATCTGATAGGTAGAGAAATGGGTAGACTGGGTGGGCCAAGTGGTCCTTATCTGCCATCAAAGTCTATGTTTCTATGTTTCTAACCAAGTCATCCCCTCTCATTGGCCTGCAGTGTTGTCAATGGCATGTACAGAGCTGAGAGACTGGAAAGGGAGAGGGAGTGACTATGGTGAGGCTTGGATAAAACCCACCACCTGCATGGCAGACACTACATATCTCCTAACATTTTGTCACTAAATGTTGGGCAGTGACATCCAAAATGTAGGAAAATGAGGGACACTGGCCTTAATACACACATGGAAACACAAACTCAGAACACTGGGAGCTGGTGACTTACCAGCATTCCACCCCTGATCACAGCTTGGACACTAGTTGGAAAACCTAACAATGTGGTGACAATGACTCACACTGAATCTTGTGTGTGATCCTCACCTTGTGCTGCCAGATGCCATGTAAATGCAACTCTTAAAGAGCTGTTAATCATACCTAGTCATTTGAAACAGTGAGCAAGATCAGCATGTAGACTAGCACTTGCTTAAACCTTTACAGCAATTCTAAAATGCAACACAGTTCTAAGCAGGGCACTGTAAAATATTTCTTATTAAGACATTTACAATAACCAAATAATTGTGACAATAATGTATTGCATCAGTGCCTGTGATGTGGCAGATAGCAGAGGTAGACTAACATGAGAAATATACAGACTGTACATCAGAAAGTGTTGGTGGATGGCGGATAGAGAGGGCTACTTTGGTTACTTTGGTTTGTTTGAACAAAAGGAGGCCAAAGACCCATCGAGACTGTCTCCTACCAATGCGGGCTATTATCCTAGTTTGTTATCAGACATAAGCTACTGATCCAATTCTTTTTTAAATGAGCTAAAATTTTCTATTTCTGTTAAACTTCTTGGGAGTGTGTTCCAAAGTTTGGCCACTCTAATTGAATAAAAATGATCTCTTTTGGCCGTATTTGCCCATATTATATCTAATATTTTGTTATGTATTCTCCCAACTATACATCTGTCTGTCAGTTTGATAACACAATGTTTCATCATGTCATTATCATTCAATATTTTGTGTAATAAAAGTAAGTCCCCTCTATTTCTTCTCATATGGAGTGGAAATACACCTGTTTCTTTTAATCTACTTGGATAATCTAATTTTGATATTTTTGTCACCATTTTGGTGGCTCTTCTCTGAACAGTTTCTAACATGGCTATGTCTCCACTTAAGTATGGGTTTCAAAAGGGTGACCCATAATGTAGGATTGGTCTAATATAGGATCTGTAGATGGGTATTAGACATTGTTTATCCCTAGAGACGAATGTCCGCTTGACCCTATTAAGAAGTCCATTTATTTGGTAATTTTGAGGCAATGATCTGTTGAGTTAAGTTTGTTATTTATCATGATGCCAAGATCTCTTTCACATGTAGATTTTGCAATCTTTACATTATTTAGGAACAGATCCAGAAACAAATGATTTGATACCTTTTATTGGACCAACATGGATGTTACAGAAAAGAACAAAGTGCTTTAGCTTCCGAACCAACCAGATCATACTTCAGAAGGTTTGACCTGGTTGGTTCACTAGCATTCTCTGCTGTAACATCCATGTTGGTCCAATAAAAGATATCAAATCATTTGTTTCTGGATCTGTTTTTAAAAGGACCAATACGGCACCTACAACATTTTTTTGCATTATTTAGGAAGTAATTTGTACATGGATTTTTTGTTCCATAGTGTATTACCTTACATTTATTTACACTAAATAGCATATTATTTTCTTTTGCCCAGCTTTCGATCTTAAACAGAGCATCTGTTAATGTGTTTACACTTTCTAAATTGTCCACCTTAACTCCGAATTTTGTGTCATCAGCGAATTTTGACAAAAAATTATTTTTACTTATTTCCATATCAGACATGTATACATTAAACAATAGAGGACCAAGTACAGAGTTCTGTGGTACTCCACTGGTCACTCTCCCAGTACTGGATAGGGTGGCAGATAATAAAGGGTGCGCTGTACAATGTTAGAACTGTAAAATGCAGTTTATATCCCTGTCAGCCACAGAGCTCTGTAGTAATATACAGATGCATTACAGCAACAAATAAGAGCAAGGGAATAAACTAAATCATACTTTTCTAAAATGGTGTCTATCACCAACGTAGAAATCAGAAATGTCCAGAAGATCTATTGAAAGATTAGAAAAGATTGAATGCAACAGTGCAAACCAGTATTTGAAAAACAACTTCTATAGGAATTACTGACTTGCTGTTGAAATGAAGGTCTTCTTTAAATCCTCAGTGCTAAAATATTTATCCCTGATATGCAGTAATTCTAACAGATCCTATTTATCAACTGTGTGAGAGTTGCATCATTGAGTATTGATGCATGAGTTGTCTAATGCCCAAAACTGCATGTAGCTCCACTCGCTACTGTTATCACAGATGAATGCCTTCCCATCAGATGCAGGCTGTTTCAATTCCAATAATGTTTTTGTGGTTAATAAGCAAATGAATATGTGACTAAAAAAGCAACCAAATATATAAGTGCTGGATATAGCCAACCATAATTTAGATAAAGTTTATAAAAATAAATAAATAAAAGCAAGTTATGTTGCCACTGATGCTTAATAGCCTTGAAATGCTATGCCTAGCATGAGAGTTGTTTTACTTCTACTGCATGACCTTGATTTATTATATTACAAAAAAATACAAGAAATGAAATAGTTTCTCCTTAAGGCTAGAGGCCCAATTACTACAATTTTCAAATTACTCAGATGCAATCCTTATGAAATTTTAAAATATGCTATATTATCAGTGAATTAATAATTTATCAAATCAAATCAATTTTATTCTTAAAAACGCCTTTCCAGAGATCAAGGCACTGTACATGCACATAAATAAACACAAAAACAACTTGAAATCAAAATTAATAAAATTATGCACGCAATTTATAATTTACAGCAGTATTAAATACTAAAATACCATCAATTATGAGCCACTGAAAAAGCTGATGAATATGGTCAAGCAGTTATAGCTTTGATATTGTACTTCTGCATTATGTATAATATTTATTTATGCAATTCGGATGCAATACCTTTGAGTCCAGTGAGCTCATTTACAAAGATTCCTTGCCAAACATGAGATTCCAATAATGTTACAAGAAGAAGTACATACAGCAGTATGCAGATAGAGATAGATCAAGCAACACATTTAGTGACATTGTTAAGTATAAGAGAACTAAGGTAGCGGTAGGAGGTAGCAGAGAAAGTGAAAGCCATAAAGATTGCATTCAGGCAATACAAAAAGACGCAGGCAGATGGTGTTAGGGAGAAGTACCAGGAGAAGCAAAGGGAGGCAGGGAGGTCGGTAAGGAAAGCCAGAGCTCAGACAGAAGAGCGCATTGCAAAATCAGTGCGTAGAGGGGGCCAAACCTTTTATAGGTACATAAGTGAAAAAAGAAGGACATAGGGAGGGATAGTGAGACCAAAGGGGAGGACGGTGGCTGTGTGGAGGATGACAACAGTAAAGCTGACATACTGAGCAGATATTTCTGCTCAGTCTTTACTGAGGAAGAGGAGGATAATGGGCCTGAAGGGAGTACAAGTGGTGGGAATGGTGCAGAAATGGATACAAGTCCCTTTACATGGAAAGGGTCCTAAAGGAAGTGGAAGGAATAAGTGTCAATAAAGCAATGGGGCCAGATGGGTTGTACCCCAGGGTCCTAAAGGAACTAAGAGAGGTGGTGGCTGAACCTCTGTCAATCTTGTTTAGCCGATCACTGGAAACAGGGGAGGTACCCAAAGACTGGAGGACAGCAGAGGTAGTCCCCATATACAAAAGCAGGAACAAAGAGGAAGTGGTGAACTACAGACCAGTCAGTCTGATCTAGGTAGTGGGGAAGATCATGAAAGTGGTGCACCCCCTTTTCATCGACACCCCAATGGCAAAACAGGAAAAAAGACCATTACCGCGACATTCGCAGTAATGGTCCTTTTTCTGTGTTTCACCTTCTCCCAGTGTTCTGCCCCCTCCCCGGACCAACTCTGACCTAGAGTTGGAATCCTAAAGTCCAGGGGATGCAGGAGGTAGAGCCCCCTGCATGGGGTGTGTGTGGGGAGGTGCTGCCCCCACAGAAAACACCCTTGAAACAGGTGGCACAATACCTGCGTCGGTATTGTGCCATCGCTGTGGGGGAGGTCGGCATTGTCGCTGTTGACCAAACTTGGTGCTTCCTCATGAAAGCACTATTGAAGTAGAGATTGGTGGAACATCTGGTTACCAATGGATTACAGGACCCAAGGCAGCATGGTTTCACTGGGGGGGGAGGTCATGCCAGACCAACCTCATTGAATTTTTCGACTGGATGACAAGAAAGATGGAACAGGGAAGGGCAGTGGATATGGCCTATCTGGACTTCAGCAAGGCCTCTGACACTGAGCCACATACAAGGCTATTAAACAGACTGGGGAATATGGGAGTGGGCAGAACAGCAGTGTGGTGGGTGGGTAATTGGCTAGGTGGCAGGATACAGAAGGTGGTGGTAAATGGGCAGACTAGGTGGGCCAAGCGGTCCTTATCTGCCATCAAAGTCTATGTTTCTATGTTTTTGTTCCATAGAGGGAAGAGTGACCAGTGAGGTACCACAGGGATCAGGACTGGGACTGGTCCTATTCAACGTCTTCATCAGTGACTTTGCACAGGACCTAAAAGGCAGAATTTCCCTGTTCAATGATGACACGAAGCTCTGTAATAGAGTGGACATGCCAGAGGGTGCAGACAGAATGAGAAGTGACCTGCAAAAGCTTGAAGAATGGTCAAGTGTTTGGCAGTTGAAATTCAAAGGAAAGAAGTGCAAGCTAATGCATATGGGGTACAAAAACCCTGGATCAACAAATCAGGTGGGAGGTGAGGATATAGCATGCACCAAGCAGAAAAGGGACCTAGGGGTTATCATCTCTGATGGCTTCAAGGTAAGGAAACAATGCGACAAGGCAGCAGGTAAAGCAAATAGAATGACGGGATGCATAGGCAGGGGCATCACCAGCAGGAAAAGGGAGGTCATCATTCAACTAAACAAGACACTAGCAAGGCCCCACCTGGAGTACAGTGTACAGTTCTGGAGACCTTACCTATGTAAGGATCTAGACAGGATAGAGAAGGTTAAGAGGAGGGCAACAAAGGTGGTACAAGGATTGCATCACAAGTCCTATGAGGACAGGCTGAAGGTCTTGAATATGTACTCCCTGGAAAAGAAGAGGGAGACAGGGATATGATACACTTACAAGTACCTTCCAGGGAGAAACAGGGTGCAGGAATACACTATTTTCCAGCAAAAAAGATGTTCCAGGACTAGAGGGCATGGGATGAAGTTGGAGGGAGGACCATTCAGAGGAAACGTGAGGAAGAATTTCTTCACAGAAAGGGTGGTGGATAAGTGGAACACCCTGCCAGAGAAAGTGGTGGGGGCTGAAATGACCACAGGATTTAAGAAAGCATGGGATAGACATAAGGGAATTCTGGAGGTCAGGGGTAAGGAGAAACAGACTTTTAGAAAAACATAAAGGGAACTTACAAGCTCAAATGGGTGGACTGGATGGGCCATAGGCCCTTATCTGCTGACAATGTCTATGTATGTATGTATCTATGTAGGGTAGGGAGAGGGATAGAGCGAAGCAGGTAGCACCTTATTGAGCATTGTCTGATGTTGGGGAGGTGACCAAGGTTTGGTGGTGAGGTCATGAAATTGAGTTGTTTGAAATAATTTTTGATCCTCTAATGATTATTGAATAACATTCACAGTGTGTTCTTGGAAGCAAAATATTTGTACTCAGCAGTGCCCTCCAAATTTCTGACTTTGACTTAGTTAATGGTATCTTGAGGGGGATCAAAGAAAGTTGGCAGTAAAACATGGCTAAGGTTGGTAAAATTGTTTTTGACAGGGAACACTCCCATTGCACATTCTTATTAAACAGTGCTTTCCTTAAAACTATTAAGTTACTTAGGAATAGCAATAGCTTTTACTCAGGAATGTGCTTCAGACAATCAGAAAGGACACGTTATCCCTGTTACATTTACAGACGCAGCTTGTGCCAGCAAGCCTTTTTGTACCTGTTCATGAAATGACCTTTCTGTGGCTCTTTCTTCTTCTTGACATAAAATTCACATAAAGATAGACAAAACCTACTTTATAATCAATATACATCTTCTACAGTAGAACCTTGAGCTTGACCACTACAGTAGCTTACTATTTTTCTAACTAGACACGTGAATGGCATGTGTGAGAGAGAAAAAAATTAAAAAATTTTATATGATCAGCTTAAAATAAACAAGAACAGTGCCCTCCAGAGAAGGTATTTCTGGGCAGTTTAACAACCAGCGGGATTAAGAGTGTAAGAACGGAAGTTTTTAATGCAAAAAAGCACTCAAAAGTAAAGCGGTACTGAGTCACAGCGACAACATTGCAACTACCAAGTAAAGAAGTGTGCTAACTGTACCTCAAGTGAAGGTTTAAAGGAAAGGACCAGTCTGGATGGTATGCTGATGAAAGGGTGAAATCCTGTTGGTGAAATCCCCATAGCAACATTTTTGACAAGATTCGAAAATGTCACTGTGGGGGACCCGCCAGTTAAATTTCACTCTTTTGCCAACTTTGCCCTCCTCCTTGTGTTAACTCTGACTGGGTTAACAATCCTATAGGGGTTAGGGGCGCAGCCCCATTATTGAGGTTTGGGGCACAACCCCCTGATTGAAACCAGACTAATGTCTGACAGGTGAAATTTCACCTGTCGACATCGGGGATGTCTCTATGCTGCACGTAGACAACAATGTTGTTGCGTCGGCATAGGTAAACCAATCTGGACTACGTTGATTTTAGCAAAAATACTTTTACTTATAAAACCAAAAAATGCCAAACTAAGAGCTGCCCAGACATCCAACATTTTACACATGTGTATTTTCTCAAGGAAAGTACACGCATGTGAGAAACGTTGCATGGTAGGCACCTCTCTGTTTAGCACTTTTTTGTTTTGTATGTAAAAGTGTTTTTGCTAAAATCAGTGTGTTCCAGACTGGTCCTATTCTTCAAACCTTTGCTTGAGGTACAGGTAGCCAGGCTTCTTTACTAGGACTCAAGTTTTCCATCTTTTTATTATCCAACCTGAGATGTCCTCTCTGTTGCTCATTAGCACTGAAACATATACTTACAAGAGAAATGTCCTTCTTTTAGGAACATACAGTGGAACTCACCAGGATAAAACAGTTTTTTTTAGTTCACTATCACTAAATTGCCACAAACTCCACATGCTTTATCCTAAGAATTACATATAGAATAATGCATGGGGACGAGTACATAATGAGAATTTAATACACACCCAAGGTATGGAATGCTACTGCTTGAGGGGTTTATAAAGGCATCCCACACCAAAGTTGGGCATAAAATTGGAGTTATCACTTCACCCCGTGCAACATTTTATGTAATTGCCAATTACTAATTTTTTCCCTGCTTCTGTACTGTTAGCTATATTAAAGAGGTGTTTTGAATTGGGTCGATGTAAATTTTTTTGTTCTTCAGAGATAACTCTTTCTGAAAAACACCAGAAGGTTGGCTGGCCTACTGGTGCAGCGATTGGATTTTCACTTGCAATGCCAGTGATCCAGGTTTGGGAACAAGTCCAGAAGCTGGAGGACCTGCCGGGGGGGAAGGGTCGAGCATCCCAGTGACAGCTCATCTTCTCCGAGGAGGGGGGACATTGCCCTGTGCTTGACTGGCCCCAGCCAGGGGTCTGGGTATAGCAAGCTCACTGAGCAGAACAGTGAGGAGGGTGTCACAACATCAGCGTCCATGCTTTGATGTCTGGGCAAGTGATATCCTGTGGAAAAATGGGAAAAATCACCCTCTGGTGCCAGGGAGATGGAGCGCTGAGCCTGGTCCCAATGTGCTACCTCCTGTCCTGCTGTCTCGGGGCCCAACGAGGCACAGAAGGTTCAGAGTGTCATGCCCCACCCAGTCCCTGCCCAGGGGGTATACCGCAGCAGGATGGGGGACCTGAATAACCAGGTAAGGCAGATAGCAGAGACAGGCTTCATTGGAACATCCTGATAATGCGGCGCTGATAGGAACGGAGGAGGAGATAAACAGAAATAGAAAAAAAACAAAAAAATACTAGAAGGTTTACCTGTTTATTAAAATCAGGTACTGTCCTGAACAGTAGAAGCAGCAAAGCTGGGAAAAAGCCGTGTATAAGACAATAGTTTGAATCATGCTTAGCACTCAAGATCACACTTAACACTTAAGAAAAACGTTAGCATAATTATCTATTTTAATAACAAAACAGTAAACATTTAAAAATATAATAACTTATGAGTTTTTAATGGTCCAAAGCTTCAATTTTTTGTTTTTATGAAGACCCCTTAAGGTCAAGAAAGTGAGTTTCCATATTGATAATTAAATAAGACATTCACATGCTCTGGTTTCCCGAACACTCAATGCAAGCATCCCTTAAGAAAAGCTGGCACATGTTTGCTGTTATAACCCCTGAGTTATAATGGCAAATTATAACCAACTTTTCCTATGGGAAAAAGCAGTGCTCAGTTATTACAACTAGAATAATAGATAGGGGACTGTATATTATGAGGCTATAATACCGTCAAGAAGTTCTGGTGATGTGAACCTCAAGAATGAAGCTCGAGAAGTTCCAACATGAAACTAGAACCTCAAGATGGGATTATAGCTGAGTGGTATGCAGTTCTATATTGTTTTAATTTTTGTTATATATGGATCGAGACAGGAGCTTACCTCTACGCTCCTGCCTAGAACTGCAGAAAACTGTATTCCCAGAGCAGCTTCTTCTGTGACTGGAGGTGAAACTGCATGTTTCCTCCATTCCATCTCTCTTCAAGTGCAGAATACTCCCCTAAGAGTGCACAAACTATATGCTCTCCCCCCCCAAATAAAGTAAAGGTGGTGCAGGAAGGACCGGCATGGGGGGTTGAGGTACCAATTTTTTTTCTCCTGAACTGTTCTGCAACTGTCTTTTACTGTAATCAACGGTTACAGCAAAAATCCTGCTCATGGGCAGCTATGGTGAGTGTGTGCGAGGTGAAGAAAGCTTGAGTCTTATAGCACTTTCTTAGAAAATCCATCAATACTATTATGAGATCTTGTAATAGTATCACTGAACATCAAACAATAGTATTTTGAGAACTTGTAATACTATCAATATATTTCTATGATAGTATTATGAGGATTTTTTACATAGTTTTGAGTAGTATTATTAAGGATATCCATATATTACATAGGAATATATTGTTCTCTTGTTATGTCATGTGGAAACTGCATGAAATGTTTTCTGTAACCTGGGATCGACTGAGGTGGAAAGCACAGTACATAATGTCACAATGAATTGTAAAGCATGCTAGATCATGGCATTAATTGTAATTTATGTTCCATGTACCAACTGGTTAAATTGTTGCCTTATTCAAGTTCAGATTTTATCTGTGACAAATGTATTACCAATAAGGAATTAAATATAGAGATTGCTACATTTTCAGCTAGGTTAATTCAGTTAGAAAATAGTCAAAAAGACATGTTACTTAGATTTACACAAATAGATAGAGCCCCACTGCCTAGCATTTTATCTACCGAAGGGTTACTTGTTGAATCCCAACCGTGAATTTCAACACCGACTAAAAAAAACACTTCTGTTCTTACTGCCTCTAAAACTTTTTTTAACAACAATGTCAATATTGATCAGGACAGTATCCAAAATATTAAGAACCAAAGAAAGCGGGGAAGAGATGAAGATGAGGATCTTGATGATAATCTTGAATTTAATAATGAATGGTTTCAATTCCCAAAATCTAGAGCTAACAAAAAGGGTCACAAGGCAGATCAGTATCTTTTACCAATCCAAAATTATTTTTCAGTACTATCTGATCTAATAACACCTTCTTTATCCAATAAGGATCAAGAAAGAAATACAAAGCATAACTCTGCTATGGTATCAAACATCCCCCTCTCCCAACCATTGACATCCTCTAAGCCCTATTCCCCTATCCCTTCCCTTATGGGAAATGAGATAGCCCAATCAAATAGTTCACAAACACCAAAAGTCTTTACAAATAATACCATCACTTCCCAAACCCATTCACAACCTTATAGTTCTATGAGTAAATGTAATTCTCCTATGCCCAGTAATATGTCTCGTCAAGTTCTTGTGCTGTGTGATTCTATAATTAAACATCTTGGGAGATAAATTTGTAATCCAGACAAAGCCAATCATGTAAGCTCTAGCTTCTGTGGAGCTAAAATATCTGACATCACTAAGATGGTACCTAAAATAATCTTCACTGCAGGTTTAAACCCACTGGTGATTATACTCGCAGGAATTAATGATATACAGAGCACCCATTCCCTTCAAGTAAAGAAAGATGATGTAGCAAATTACAATCTACTTGTTGAAAAGGGATGTACAGACTGTTTCTCTGAAATCCTCCCAGTACCAAGAGCAACAGACACCATTATCACTAATATCAAAGCTATGAACGAATAGTTAAGAAAATGGTGTCTCAGACAGAACCTTTATTGTATTCCTCATTGGGAGAACTTTTGTGGGAGAGACTCACTGTTCTGCTGGGATGGTCTCCACCTCAGCAGGTGGGGGAGTACCTTATTGGGTAAAACTATGAATTCCATCATAAACATTTAAACTAATATACGGGGGGGGGATAATGGTCATCCAACCAATTCTCCAACTGGGACTAATAAACACTTGAGTAACAGAAATTGTAATTTCCTGTCCGTTAATGCCAGATCTTTAAACCAACTGAAAAAATCTGAATTAGAGCTGATATGTTTCCAACAGCAAATCCATATTATAGCAGTTATTGAGACTTGGTTGGATTCCTCTTCAGGTTGGACTAGGGAACTACCTAACTTTAAACTTTATCATGAGGACAAAGAAAATCGATCAGGGGGAGGAGTATGTCTGTATATTACAGATGATATTACATCATATGAAATTCCTATTATTACTAATACTGAATCATTATGGGTCATTATATTACTCAAAGGTCATCCAAAGCTTACGTAGGGTGTTTGCTATAGACCCCCCTTCTGCAGATACGCTATACACTTTAGATCTGTTAAATGTAATATCTGATATGTTCAACAAAGGAGATATCTTGATCATGGGTGACTTTAACTTTCCCGGCATTAACTGGGAAACTTCATATTGTAATACAGAACATGAAAAAATATTTGTCACTTCATGTGTAGATCATGGACTTGAACAATTGGGGGAGTCATTCAATCTACTTGATTTAGTTCTTACTAACATTGAGAACAAGATTTTTGATATGGAAATATTAGCACCATTAAGTAACAGTGATCATTATACAATTAAATTTAATATAAATGTTATTAATCCTAAACTCAGTAATATTAGTATTCATAAAGATTACAACAATGATAATTATGATTTAATTAATACTAAAATTATTAAAACTGACTGGGAGGCAAAATTTAGATATAAATCAGTAAATAGTGCCTGGAGTGAATTAAAAAAACTTTATATAATGCTTGGAAAAAAGGTTTGTTTCTACAAAAAAGAAATACAATAACAAAGGTAAAAGTCCTGTTTGGTTTTACAAAACCATAAAGAAACTCATTAAAAGGAAGGACACATTGTTTAAAAAACTTAAAATATATCCAAATTCTTATATTAAAAATCAATATAAAATGGTGGTTTCCTTACTCAAATCATCAATCAAACAAGCTAAGTTAAAATTTGAATTCAAATTAGCCCATTCAAAGACAAGTCATAAATCTCTGTATTCTTACATTTACAGTAAGGAAGGCAATAACAAAACCCTAGGCCCCATATTAAGTAATGGAAGCCCTACTAAAAAGGATGCTGAAACAGCAAATCATTTTAACACCTATTTTTGCTCAGTTTATACCCCCCCCCCGAGGTAAGCTCTATAATAGCTAATGATGTGTCCAATACTCCATTGTTTACATATAATGATATCTTACAAGCATTATTACAAATAAACAAAAATTCCAGTTCAGGTCCTGACAATATAAACCCTAGGTTTATATTATTTTTTTTTATTTATTTTAGTTTTTGTTGACCAGGTAAGTGCAGTAGACAAATTCTGCCTATTTTCAGGCACGACCCGGGGGAGGGGGATACAGACGAATGCCAACTGACCTTGAACCAGATTAAGCTGTTGGTGGTATTTTTAGTGAATGAGGGAAATTTGGCCAGGACACTGGGGAAATTCCCCTACTCTTTTTTCGAGAAGTGCTATGGGATCTTTAACATCCACCTGAACTTCCACCAAGCCTGGCAGATGGGACCTCGGTTTAACGTCTCATCTGAAAGATGGCACCTCAGCAGTGCAGTAACCCTCTCATGCTGCACTACAGTGTCAGTACTGGGATATTAGCCCAAGTGCCAGATGTGGGAACTGAACCCACAGCCCTCTGATCTCCCGGCCTCAGAGGCAAGTGTGCTACCTACTGAGCCACTGACACTGCGGTTAGAAACAGCTAAATCTCTGGCCTTCCTATTAATGTTACTATTTAATATATCCTTATTAGAGAAAAACATCCCTGATGACTGGCGTTCTGCCATTGTAGTTCCCTTATACAAGAAAGGTAACAAATCAAATGTACAGAACTATAGGCCTATTAGCCTTACATCAAGTATCAGGAAAACAATGGAGCATTTGATTAAGGCCTGGTTTGAAAAGGAAATGGACAACCTAGATATTCATGACAGGAAACAACATGGCTTTACAAAAGGCCACTCATGTTCCACAAATCTTATCTCCTTCTATAATTATATAAGGAAATATTTGGACATTACAATTCCATCTAATGTCATACTACTTGATCTAGTAAGGCTTTTGATAAACTGCCACACTCCATTTTGATCAATAAATTACATAAATTTGGTTTCTCATCTTATCTAATAAAGTGGACTGCCAGTTGGTTAAAAATAGGTCTCAAATGGTAAAAATTAATGGTTCCTTTTCTGATTTAGGTCAAGTTACCAGTGGAGTCCCTCAGGGTTCTGTGTTGGGACCTCTATTATTCAATGTTTTCATAAGTGATATGTATGTTTCCCCAAATAGTCTCCTGTCTAAATTCGCTGATCATAAGAAATTGGGTGGTAGGGTTGATACTATATCTGCTATAAAGTCTCTTGAAAATTATCTTCTTTGTATCAAATCTTGGGCACAAAAAAATTCAATGCTTTTTAATATTGAAAAATGTCCGGTCTTTCATTTTGATGGTAGAAATTTAAAAGTAAATTACTACCTGAATAACATCATGTTAAAATCAACCTCTAATGAAAGAGATTTAGGTATTGTAATTGATAATAAGTTATCTCTAAATTACCATTACAATAATGTGATTAGATCTGCTAATACTGTAATGAAACCAATTCAAAGAACATTTGTCAGTAAATCAGAACATTGCCTATTACCTCTTTATAGGGCCTATGTTAGACCTAAAGTGGACTATGGTTCACCTTTTTGGAGTCCTTATCTTAAAGGAGACATTAGCCATTTGGAGCTAATTCAGAGATGATTCACCAAAATTATACCACGTTTCCATTCCTTAAGTTATGAATCACATTTAAGAGAAACAGGTCTTTCTCGCTTAGACGCACGTAGACTTAGGGGGGACATTCTTTTTGTGTACAAATTATTCAAATCTCCTATACTTAGGGATCAGTGTGGTCTTACTTTAGCAGATAAATGCATAGTGGGTAGATGTCATAACAAACAATTAACTGTAGAGTGGTCTAATACAAAAAAAGTGACAACTTTTTTTCTATTCGAGTTGCCAAATCCTGGAATTCTTTACCAAAGGAAATGATTAATATCACTAATTTTGACACATTCAAATCCCAGTTGGATTTATGGTTAAATTCTTAACATTTTCATTATAAATGATCCACTATTGTTGTGGGGGACACTCTCGATGGGCCTCATGCCTTCTTTTGTCCCAAACGTATCCAGTATCCAGTATCCAGTAGATCGAGCGAACAATCTTCTGTGAATGATGTAAGTACAAGTGAATTCCATATGAATCATTTAACTACATGTGCATTTAAATTAGGACTCTGTGGTTAATTAAACAGAAATATCAAAGGAAAATACAGTAGAGTAAAATAAATTAACATTATCTTGAGTAATGATACTTGCCGTAATGCTGAAAATAATTCAGTCATAGGAAATGGAACAAATATAAATCTGTCTTAAGGTTCTTTAAGCACTTTGTACTTATGTGTACGTTACTACTCCAGATTCAATAAGGTGTTTTGACAAAAACCATAGCTATGGAGAAACTAATGTTTGTTCCATCCTTACCAATGCTGTCATATGGAATACAGTTTGTCCTCCACACCTCTCCTACCATGCCAGTTTTTCTCCCTTATCACATCCATCAAACATAACATCTTACCTTAATCCACAAACAGTATTCTTAGTGAAATCCTTTGCATTTTACAGTATGTGTTACCTGAGGTGGCTACCATGTCTTCTGTCCTCAGCCTCTCTACTTTGCCATCTCTAACTAACTCTCTGCCACTCACTCCTTTCATCTTCCACTTGATCCCTCTTTGTCTCCCTCTTAGCCATCTGCCTCTATTGTCTCCCCTTTGCAATCCCCCCTCCTCTCCACCACAACCTCTTCAGCTCTTATTTACTAACTTCACTACTTTTAGTTCACCCTCCCCCCCACATACCCCCACTCAACTACCCACTTATCCTGCCCACTCCTCTTCTCTCTGC
Source organism: Neoceratodus forsteri (assembly GCA_016271365.2). Taxonomy (NCBI): domain Eukaryota; kingdom Metazoa; phylum Chordata; order Ceratodontiformes; family Ceratodontidae; genus Neoceratodus; species Neoceratodus forsteri. The sequence continues at coordinate 788,040,440 of CM028133.1, forward strand.
TCTCTTGGATCTCATGCCATTTTGATAAATAATTTGGTAGACAATGTGGATACATAAGGTTCATGTAATTTCTCATGCTTCTGGAAACATAAGTGTTTTCAGACCAGACTTAAAATCATCTAGGGAAGCACTTTGTCCAAGGGCAAGAGGAAAGGCATTCCATAGTAATGGAGCCACACCACGTGCAGTTCTTAAATGGTGTCTGAAAACAACTAAGAACTTTATATTTGCAGACCTAAGAGGTCTTACTGGACAATCTTTGATACAATCTCAAACAGAAGCATTTAAAACAATCCTGACTGCTGCATTTAAAAGACAATGTAATTTGCATAATTTTGTATTTGGATGACCTGAAAGGAGAGCATTGCAGTTGTTAATGCTAGAGATAATAAATGATTTATCAACATTTTACCAAGACCACATTGATACACTTCTTCATCTTTGTCCATCAATGCCAAAAAAAGAGTCTTCTTGACTTTTGGAACCCAACAGAGGCTTACCAGACTCACTTTTCTCTCTTTATTTCACTCCCTTGATGGTACTGTAATTGAGGATGTATCCTCCTTTAAGTACCTTGGGGTCTAGCTGGAACAACAACTTGATTTCTTGGTGAATGTTGATGCCATACACCATAAGCTCCACACCATGCTTGATGCACTGTGTAGGAGCAAAGTGAGTATCCCACTTCCTGGCCACCATGAGATTGTTTTAAAGATAATGTTCCCTATTTTTGACTATGGTGACATAGTCTGTAGTACAACACCCAAATCCTTTTTTGCCAGACTGGACCCCACTTTCACTCTTTTTGTCATTTTGCCTTAGACTGTCCCCCTCGTATCAACCACTGCTCACTCTATTCTGCCCTTTAAATCCCCTCTCTTGACAGTGGGCATCTTTCTCATTGTGTTTCCTTTATATCCAAGTTCTGGTTTGGTTTCTTTCCCTCTTACGTTACATCCTTACTATCCTCTCTCCCTTCTTCCTCTTACCCTCTCTGGAGTAATGGAAACATAAACATAGAAACACAGAAGTTATCTGCAGACAAAGACCTCTTCCAGTTTGCCCATCTTCCCTGTCTACTGTGCCACAGAAACTCTTGCATAATCTCCAGTTGTACCCACCCTTTATGTTTCTTCCAAGGTCCCCTTGTATGTGTTCCATGCATGCTTGAATCCTGTGATTGTTTTGGTGCCTACTGCCTCAGCTGGGAGGTCATTCCAGGCTTCCACCACTCTGTCTGTGAAGAAATATTTCCCCACATCCCCTCTGAGCCCCCCCAGCTTCATAACATGACCCCTTGTCCTCAAATCTATCTTTCTGGGGTAAATGCTACCTTCCTGTACCTTATTAGTACCTGTTATGTACAGTATTTGAATGTTTCTATCATATCCCCATTCTCTTCTTTCCTCCAGTGAGTACATATTCAGTTCTCTTAGTCTCTCCTCATAGGGCTTTTGATGCAGTCCCTGCTCCATTTTGGTTGTCTGCCTTTGAACTGCCTCCACCCTATCCCTGTCCTTCCAGAGGTGTGGCCTCCAGTACTGGACACAATACTTGAGGTGTGGTCTTACTAGCGATCTGTACAGGGGAAACACTACCTCCTTCTTCCTACAAGTGATACCCTTCTTATGCACCCCAGCATTCTACTAGCTTTTCCCACTACTTTTCACTTTGCTTGGCTACCTTCAGGCTATCAGAAATTATTACCTCTGGGTCCCTTTCCTGTTTGGTGGTTACCAGTACCTCCCTTGTCGACTGGTATGTAGCCCCCAGGCTTCTGTGCCCCAAGTGCCTGATTTTGCACCTTTTAGCATTGAAACCCAGCTGCCATACACTTGACCATTCTTCTAACTTCTGAAAATTATTTCTCATTTTTTCGATCCCCCCGGTGTGTCCACCTTGTTGCAGTTTTTTGTGTCATCTGTGCACATGCAGACTTTCCCTTCTATCCCTAATGCAATGCTGCTGATAAAGATATTGAAGAGGACTGGGCCTAGTACTGACCCCCTGAGGCACCCCGCTTTTCACCCTAACTTCTCCAGAGTTGGACTCCATTTACCACCACTCTCTGACTCCTGCCACTCAAACAACTTCTTACCCAGTTTACTACTTTCTGTCCCAGTCCTAGACAGGCCAGCTTGTTCACCGGTCTTCTATGTGGAATGGTGTTGAATGCCTTCCTGAAATCCAGGTGTGCTGCATCTACTGCTCCACCCTGATCCATTTCCCAGGTCACCCAGTTGAAAAACTTGATCAGGTTTGTCTGGCAAGACCTCCTCACTGTGAAACCATGTTGGCCTTTTAAACTGCAATCCACTTGTTTCAAGGTATTCCATTATCCTTTACTTCAATAGTGATTCCATAACCTTGCCCACTACCAAAGTCAGGCTGGCAGGTCTATGATTTTCTGTCTCCTCTCTAGTCCCACTTTTGTGAAGTGAAACTACATCTGCCCTTCTCCAGTCCCTGGGAACCACCCCTGTATCCAGTGATAAGTTAAACAAAACTGCTAGTGGTGCCACAAGCACCTCTCTGAGTTCCTTCAGTATCCTAGGCTGAACTCATCTAGTCCCATTGCCTTGTCAACTTTTGATTTTGCTAGTACTCTGAGGACTTCCTCCTCTGTGAAAGGACTAGTGTCCACCTCCCAACCAATTCTGCCCTTGTTCCTTATGTTCAGCCCATCACCTACCTCTTCTGTTTTAAATACTGTACACAAATATCTGTTCAATATATCTACCTTCCCTTCGTCCAAATCCTCACAATCCCCCCCTTCACCCTTTATGCTTGTTATCCCTTTGTTGGTCTTTCTCTTCTCACTTATATCTAAAGAAGGGTTCATCCCCTTTTTTATTGACTGGGCAATATTCTCTTCTGTTTGTGCTGTTGCTCTCCTCACTGCCTTCCCTGCCTCCCTTTGTTTCTTCTGGTAAATTAATCTATCCTCCTCTTTCTGTGTCTTTTTGTATTTTTTAAATGCTAGTTTCTTCGCACTTACTATTCTGCTAGCTTTCTAGAGAATCATAGTGGTCTTCTTTTTCACTTGCCCTTGCAGACCTGCCTGACACAGAGATTCATAGCTCTTTTGATGCCCTCTTTAATTTTTGCCCACTGGTCCTCAACTTTGCCTGGCAACCCTGTTCCTGCCAGGAAATCACTGAGGCACTCTCACATTGCCTTGAAATCAGTCCTCCTGAAATCCATGACCTTCGTACTTGTGCAGTTCAGTGCAAACTCAGTTTTTATACTAAATCACACTGTATCATAGTCACTGGTCCCCAGATGGCCCTCCACTGTGATGTCAGCAACACTGTCCCTATTGGTCAGCACTAGGTTCAGTACTGCTCCCTTACAAGTGGGTTCCATCACCAGTTGCCTAAGGAATGTCCCTTGTAAGGAGTCTAGAATGTTCCTTCTCCTGGAACTTGCTGCTACTGGGAGTCTTCAATCCATTTCAGGTAGGTTGAAGTCTCACATTAGTAACAACTCTCCCTTATGAGCTAGCCTTTGAATTACTTCTAGCATTTCCTCATACACTTACTGTATATGTGCTGGAGGTCTGTATATCACTCCTGCATGGATGACGGCCCCACTCCTTTTCTCCAGAGTGACCCACAGTACACCCACTCCCCCTGTTCTCCTTGTATTTCTGTAGCCTTTATGCTGTCCCTTTCACAAACAGCTACCCTTCCCCCCATTTCTTTCACCCCTATCCCTTGAGAACAGAGTAAAACCTAGTACTGCCATATCCTAGTCCTGGTCTTTAATGCTCCAGGTCTCAATGATGGTGACTAGATGACAACTAGATTAGATGGCAACTAGTAATATTTCCCATTCCCTCACTATTCCTTCTAGGAAAACCTTATGTTAGTCAATCTGCTTTCCCATATTGCTTTCAAAAACTATGGTCCTCCCTTCCCCTGACACTTTACTCTACTTCTTCTGCTTTCTCCATTAAATCTCTTCTTTGTGACTTTTCTACTTCCACCTGCAACTGTCCATAAGCCTTTGCCTTGATCCCCTCCACGCCATTATTACAGTTCTGGCCATTGTGCTTCCCACATCCTCAGGCTATACCTGTATGAGTAAATTCCCCTGACTATCAAAACTCAATTTTATCTACTACATGTATCTCTTGCATTGATTTGCCTTCCAATGTTTATGATTATGCTCCTCTGATATACTGTGCTGCTGTATATGACTTTATTTGTGGAATGCTGTTAATACTATTCAGTTTTTACACCTTGAGATCTATCTCCACTTCTCCTCACCCCCAGAACACATCTGGAAACAAGCAATTAACAGAACAGTATGTCTTCCCTGGGGAAACTTTTGAAAAATAAATAAATGAAAATAAATCACTGAAATTGTGTGTTATCTTGTGTACATACTGTATGGAAGTTTGATTTGAAGCAATGATTAATGTTACCAATGGATAAAATATATATATATGAAACAGGGTCCTCATAAAGATGCCCTGAAGAACTCCAGAAAAAATATCCCCAGATGAGGATCACATGTATCCCATCTTAACCACAATGGAGTGAGATGACAGATATAGAGAAAACAGTTAGATAGCAGATCCAGACAGGCTCATGGATTAAAGACAGTCCTACATTATCTTACTGTCATAGTATCTGCAGTGAGATCTAACATGATTAGAATAATCTTCCCAATCAGCCATAAGAATATCATTAGTCATTTTACAAGAGCCATTTCAGTTGAAAGATTCATGCTAAAGCTAGATTAAAAATGTTCCCATAAATCATTTTCAGATCGAAAAGGGATAATTTGTTCGGCCACTACTTTTTCAAGAATTTTAGGTAGCAGTTGGAGGTTAGAAACTAGCTGATAGTTCAGGTGGTCTGGATTAGGATCAGACCTTTAAGAATAGGTTTCACTATTGCAGATTTCAAAGTCTGAGGAACTTCACTGAACACACTACACTTATTAGCCAGCCCCATTAAGCACTTAATCTAAACAAAGATACAGGGAAAACAGTGAGAATGCAAAGGAGTGAGAGAACATGTTACTTGCTTCAAACAAATTAGCACATTCCAGATTGTCTCAGTAGACACTGCTTGCAAACTGAAGCCCACATTGGAATGTGGTAACCTACAGAATTTGCAAATACAGTAAACCCAAGTTTCAAAGATTTAAAAGACACCAATCTAATATTAGTAATCCTATCGCATTGAGCCAATTATTAAAATTTTTTTCAGTGAAGCAATTGGTCTACTGTCATATGTAGACTGCACTGTCAATTAATTAATAACCTAAAAAAGAAACCTTGTATTTACTGAATTCATAATGATACAACTGGAATAATATGCACATGTAATAGTTTGGTTTCACTGACAATAAAACAGCAGATGGTCCTTTAGATCTGCCTATGAACATACAAGCTGAATATCCTCCAAACTCTCTACAGTCTATAGTTAGCACATGTAAGCTGGGAGAGGTCAGAGGAGAACTGGGTGAAACAACCAGTCTTTTTGATGAACAAAGTTTTGGGGAAGCAACGATATCTAACTGCTTTGACACAAAAGAGTTGAAGGGATCAACCATTAAATCAGGTACTGTGGAAAAAAATCTGTATCAAATTAACGGAAAAACTATCAGTATACACTGCATTCAATGCTCAAGTAACAAAAGCTTTCTATTCTGAAAAGGAGAAACCAACATTAAAAGCTACCAGGATATAATCAGTAAACTTCAGCTCTTTACACCTAATCAGATCAATCAGCAAGCCATGGAAAAAAAAATTTAACTTAATGTGTGACTGGCAATGTGAGTTGAAATATTATGGTGTTACTGGAAACCATGCAAGTGAAAAAATATTTATAAATTCATTTGCCTGCCTTTCATCAGACTTATCAACTTGAGTACTGAAATCACCAACAAACAAAGCTTTTTTCACCCAAGTGAAAGCTGAGAAAATAAAATCATAAAATTTTGTACAAGCCAGGAAAGGATCCATGGAGTTACAAATAATAACTAGCTGTATCAAGCCACAGAGGACCAAAAGTGGTTATATGCAACAACTAGTTGTATCCAGTCCCTCCTCCCCCTCTTCCATCCCACTATGTTCCCTGGTTCCCCCCCCCCCATTGTGCATGACCCCTTCCAGCATCACACCCATTTTCTGGTCCTTATCATTTGATTTGTAATGCTTTGCCTCACCTTGGTCTTGTTTAGTCCTTAGAATATGTACTGTATTTTATATTTTTATCTCTGTACTGATTATTTTATGTTTATATAATTAAATTTCTGTACTGATTGATTTCTGTGGGTACCAACATAACTTTACTGTGCATCCATAAAATTCTACTTCTGTACCTACCAATTTAATTGCATTTGGACAAATACTGCTTCACTGGATATGCTATTTCCCTATTCATCTCACTCTTCTATATGGGAAGGAGCATTGACTCTGAATTTAAAGAATTCCAATGGAATTCCATGCAATTCCTTGAAATTCAGCAGAATATTTGAAATGTTGTTTATTCAGTCATAACTCGGTCATCCATTGAGCTAGCAACTTGATATCTGGCATGCTTACTTACTGATTGATTCCCTAAGGATACATTAAATATCATGGCATTTGAGTGAGTAGTTTTAAACATACTGTACAGGGGCTCAGAATCTGGCATTGTATTTTTTTGGGAGGGGGTTGACAGAAATATTTATCTGCTTGTGACTTTTTGGTATAGATATCTGGAAATAAGCATAAATAGCCTTTTTAAAAGGTTGATAGAAACTACTGAATATGGAGAAATTTGATTTAGAAATGTTTAAGTTGTAGTGTGGCCAACAGCCAAGCAGTAGGGTCACAAGTAGCTCAAGCTTCATCCCTACAATCAGTGTCAAATTAGACCGACTGGTGTAAAAAATGTGGGTCTAAATTGAAACCTACCGTGTGAAAATATAATCAGTGGCAGATTTTCAACAATTTGCATTCCCTTCCCTTACTGTTATAGAGTAGGTGCATCAATTTGGACACAGTGGTAAAGGGAAGTGGGTTATTACTGGGCAGGATGCAACTTTTGCCCCTTTGGTGCATGTTACCATTTTCCCTACTCTAAACTGCTACAAAGTTCAATTTTATTCATTTATAACTAATGAAAAGAGTCAGGACTTACTTTGTGCTGACATTTGGTGCTTTTGTTGAAGATGGGTCAACCGAAGGACTCAGGAAAATCAGATGCCACCAGTGGGTCTGCAGTGTCTGGGAATCCTGCAGCGGGACAATTGCCATTGGCACAGGCTACAGAGCCACTGATTAGCAGAGAGTCCTTGCAATGGGCTATCACAATGTTGGCTCAAACAATACAAAAACTGGACAAAAAAACAGACTTACAGAATGAAAAGGACATTGTTGTCAAGCAACACTTAGAGTCAATTTCAGGCACAGTTGAGAGCATGATCTCTTGGCCTGGAAAGCACTGTCCACCACCGGAGCAGTGATTAGAAAGCAGATTGTTATCCATAACAAACTAGAAACAGCTTGAAAATCAAGCCCAGTTGGCCAACATCCAACTCCTTGGCATGCCCAAGGCATGGAGGAGGGTGATCTGTCCATGTTTCTGGATCTCTGGCTCCCTGAGGCTATTGGGCTGGGATTTTCAGTGCCTATTGTGAAAGCCTATCAGATCACTCTCTGCATAGTGAATAACAACTCTGATTGCCCTAGGACAATTTTATTCACTACTATCACCTCAGTACTACGGGACCAACTTTTATGGTCAGCCAGGAACGTGTTTCCTATAATGCTGGGTGAGACAATGGTTCTCTTTCTTGCTGACTATTTATATGCCATGCATCTAAGATGTAAAGCCTTTGAGGGGTAGCAAACAAATTGAAATCAGTGGGGAATTTTATAGACTTTTGTTCTCAGCCCACTTACAATTTAATGATATGGACAAGTTTTACTGTTTTACTGATCTTAAAGCAGCCAGGAACTTCACTGCCAAGCTACTAGTCCCTACTTCTACAGTGACACACACGGAAGCTTCAGATTATGTAGGGGAAGCCTGACTGATAGAAGTAAAAACTTTGATGTCTTCTCTCAATTATCCTTGCTTGAATTCTAAGTCATGTCATATGGCCCCAATAACACCAAACTGGTTAATTATTGGCAATGAACTATATATCCCAAGTTACCTCCATATAATTCAACTTTGTGTAAAGTGCCTCTAAATGTGTGATACTGCAGGTGGGGACCAGGGTTGGAAACTAATAATATCAGTATATGCTTTGTGTTTTGATCAGAACAAGCCTCTAGCTAACAGCGATATCACTCAATCTAAATAACAAATAATCACAAATGTCTTTTATTGTTGAATTAGAACTCATACCCTGTTTTTAATGCAGAGGGCAGAGTGGTACCTAAAGTGGCAATGGTCTCCATATGGCGTAGCCTCCTCAGAAAGTATATGTTGGACGTGCCTTTCTCAGCAGTGCTCTGAATCTTTGAGTGGCTGGTGGGAGCACAGTTGGCTAATCTGCAAGGTCCGCAACAGTTGCATCAAACTGGCCAACCTAACTCACAAATCTAGTTCTGAATTTCTCAATATAACAGGATATGAATAACACCTCTCTCATCAGGTATGTGTTTTTGAAACACTGTATGTTCTAAAAGTTTTAAAGGAAAACTACACCCTCATGTCTTCTGTATTGTATTTGTTTCCATGTCAACAGACAACTCTTTTCATGTAGCAGTTATAGATGTATGCAACTGCTTTAGTCTGTTTTCACAGTTTATACTAGGTCCTTTAACTGTCCTGGGAGGTTCCATTGGGTGGTTGTTGAAATCTCATTGTCCCTGAAAGCTGCTTTAGCATATGAGAACATGATACATAATCAGCCTTTAAACTCCCCAGTATGGCTGTCTGCTTAATTAGTCTTCAAAGAAACAAGTTGCAAGAGGGTGTGAAATACCACATTTACCTTCAGTGAGCTTTGCAAACTATATGAGTTGTAATGCAGGGGGTTTCCCTTTAAACTCCACTAAATGTATATGTTTTCAAAGAGTTTTTGCAGGATATTTGTTCTTTCAGTATAGAGATACATGATATAAATGGTTGCTCTGACATCATGCTCTAATATGGCAATGCAGTTCTCATGGACAATGAGATTTCAACAACCATAGAAACATAGAAACATAGAATTTGATGGCAGATAAGGACCGCTTGGCCCACCCAGTCTGCCCATTTCCCTACCTAATGGATAAGCTGCAAATCCTAGTTAACCAGCAGCCTACTTCTTCCTGCCCCCGCCCCCTAGAATTGCCTTATGACTGTCCCATGCATGCTTGAATTCCACCATTGTTTTTGACTCCACAACCTCCTCCTGAAGGCCGTTCCATGCATCCACAACCCTCTCTGTGAAAAAATACTTCCTTAAATTACCTCTGAGCCGCCTTCTATCTTCAAATTGTGCCCCCTTGTTCTTGCACACCTCTTTTTTGAAAGATGCTACCCTCTTGGACTTTGTTGATTCCCTGAGGTACTTGGAAAGTTTCTATCATGTCCCCCCCCTTTCCTTGAGGCTATACATATTAAGCTCCTTAAGTCTCTCTTCATATGTCTTCCGGTGCAGACCCTGCACCATTTTAGTTGCCCTCCGCTGGACAGCTTCCATCCTGTATATGTCTTTGCGGAGACCATGAAATGGGGACCCCCAGGGAAGTCACAGGGGGCTACCATGAGCAGTGAAAACTAACTAAAGCTAACCATATAGCCCTAACAGCTACAGGAAAGGAGCTGTCTGTTGACATGGAAACAAAACTGAAATTTATTTATTTATGTTTTTGGTAACCGGGTAGGCAAATTGATCCAAAGGACCATTTTCAGCTGTGACCCAGGCCTTACAGTGGCAAACAATACAGGGTCATACAATAGTTACAATAAGGTAGGAGCACATAATACACTGGGTAAAATGGAAATCGAGAACAGTGATATAAACACAACAAAATCTAAAAGGGAAAAGAACAAGTTTCTTAACAGATACATAAGAGCATGCCTGATCTCAGATACTAGGGCCCAGATATTCAAAAGGTTTGCGCCATGCGCAACAGGGTTGCGCGTGCGTAACTCCAAAAATGCGCCATTCTGCGATATTCAGAAGGGCCAGTTGCACACAAAAACATGCTGAGCAACAGCGCATGGAAATGAAGGCATGCACAACCCGAAGGGGCAGGTCCATGCATAAAGTCGCCAATGCGATATCAAACCCTGCGCAATGCGCAAGAGTGGCTCAGCCGGAAGTTGGCAGAGTACCGGATTTGCAGCCAAAATAAAAGAGTCAAGGAAGCGCGCAAGAACCCTAGCAGGCCGCAAACTGGGGGAGAGAGAGAGAGAGAGAGAGAGAGAGAGGAGCTGGAAGGGCAGAGAGGGACAGTGGGTCCAGGAGGACAGAGAGGCCAGTGGGGTGCCCGGCAGTGGGAAGCAGTGGGGGCAGCGGGGTAACACAGAACAGCAGCCGGGGGGCAGAAGCCAGGAGATGGACAGTGTCAGCTTCACATGGAAGTTGTAATGAGGGGTGAGACACCATGCTGCAGGGGGCGTGGCGCTGGAGGGCCCGTCGGCTATGCCCCAACAGGTGGTATCGTGCCGCATCAGCTTCGAGCTGTACAGAGCGTTGAGATTGTGGCCCGGTACCACCTGAACAGGGCAATACTGAGACGGCTCTGCGAGCTGTGCAGTGATGTGATGCAGGCACCCTCATGACGGAGTCATGCTCTGTCCGTGGAGACCAAGGTGACAGCCTGCATGTGCCTGCTCGCCACGGGCACCTTCCAGAGGCCGACAGGGGACACCACAGGCATTACACAGTCGGCCACATCACGCATCCTCACCCAATTCCTCAGCGCACTGCTGCCTCATGCCGCGGAGTACATCCATTTCCCCAGCACCGCTGGCAGAGCGCATAGCAAACATGCAGGAGTTCCACAGGGTAGCACGATGCCTGGCGTAGGGGCCATAGACTGCACCCATGTGGCCATTCGCGATGCCACCTGGCCCCGACGGCCAGGCTTATCGGAACCGAAGGGCTTTTCCAGTGTCAACTGCCAGGTGGTGTGTGATGCCACTGGCGATTATCAATGTCTGTGCCACACACCCTGGCGGAGCACATGATGCTCTCATATGGCACCAGTCTGCACTGTGCCATCGATTCGAGAGTGGAACATCCCCACGGGTCATCTAGTGGGTGAGTACACATGTATGGAATGCAAACCCTGGGCAAGGTTGGGAGTGACACAGGTGCCATGGTAGTGGCACACAAGGATATGGGCATATGGACCTGACATGACACTGATCTCCACTATCTCCACACGGTGACTGCGGATACCCACTCCGCTCCCTGGCTGCTCACACTGCACGGTGCCCCACACCCAGCGCAGCTATGTTTCAATGAGGCACATGCCGCAACATGTAACATCATAGAGCGGGTGTTTGGGATGCTCAAGGCACGCTTCCGATGCCTGGACACCTCCAGCGGAGCCCTACAGTACAGCCCCCAAAAGGCCTGTGGGATATTCCTGGCCTGTTGCATCCTGCACAACATGGCCAAAGACCATGGGATAGCCATACAGGTCCAAGAGGGGGACAGCGATGGGGATGCCAGTGGCGCTGGTGATGTGGGTGATGAGCAGCCCCCCCTAGGACGGAGGGACCCCCGACTGACCCGGCAGGCCCAGCTGCACCGGGACACCATTGCAGAAGAGCACTACGCCCAACACAGGTAAGGCAAGGGGACATGTGCAGGCAACACTGTCCATGCGCAAACCACAGGCACACAGGGGAACACACCGTGCATGAAGGTCAGGGGAGGTGAAGGTTCCAGGCATACCAACACAGCAGCAGAGAGGTGAGCACACATATGGAGACACACACACACCAGGCAGATACATGGCAGCAGCACAGCACTGCGGAAATGACATTGCCAACACACAGCACCACCTACCACCCCCACCACCTGGACTGTCCACGTACGTGTGTCAGGACCTGGGCACCCTTGCACCTTGGTGTACAGTGCAATGCAGGCATCATCATGCACACACACCTGTGGACAGCAGTTGGGAGAGTGTGCAGGTGGTCCATGTGTCAGCTTGGTGAGCAGAGCACCCAGCAGTGCACTGCCCACCATGACACACATTGCACACAGGGCAGCACCAGACAGGGCCTGCACTGGGAGACAGCTCAGTCAGGTAGCACTGTCCCACGGCCACCACGGATGCATGGGTGGCCTCGCCGTGGCCCAGCAGCACTGGAAGGCTGAGCAGGGGCCACATCGGGTGGCGCCTGGTGCACCACCAGGGGTCCCACTGCGCGAACGTGACCTTGCCAGCACAGGGGTCTGCATCCTGCCAAACAAACTTGCACCAGGGGTGCTCGGGATGCCCACAGCAGAACCCGGCATCGACAGGCCTGGTGTTGCACGACGCCGGGAACGGGGAGTGGAGAGTGCACTGTGTGTGTGTGGGTACAGGGCACCTGACAGTGTGGCTAATGCGTCTGTGACAGAGACCACTGCCTGGGTCAGCCTGTCAATGGCAGCGGTCACATCCGCCTGCATAAGGACCAGCTCGGCTCGGTCCCGACACTCCCTGCTATGCCGCTCACGGACACAGACAGTGCCTCACGGACCTTGCAACCCGCCCCTGCAGCTGTACCGACTCCTGCAGCAGGCGGGTGTGCGCATCCAATGGGTACTGTGCCCCAATGGCATCGTGACCCCCAGGGTGTGGACGGTCCTGCTGCACAGCACCCCTTGAGGGTGGGCGCTGTTCGCCAGGACCAGGTATGGGTGGATCAAAGGGCAGTGGACATGTGCCACTGCTTGACACTGTACCCCCAGACCTGGTGTGCGACTGCTGCTGCCGCCCCTCCAACTGCTGAGGCCCCAGGTCCACCTGTTCCACCTTCATGCTGAGAACAGTTCCAGACACCTGCACAGCCAGTGGTGCTGCCCCACCGGTGCTGACAGGCACAGCCTGGGACTGTGCCAGCATGCTGGTACACAGGTGTGAACCAGAAAGGCCCAGGGGCACGTGCTGGCCTGCCATGTGTCCGCTATGGGACACACACCTATCACTGCCCATTGCAGGCCTGCTATCATCAATGGTGCAGGTGCGCACATTGCCATAGGCACAGCATGCTGGCATACCTGCATGCCAGACTGTGCTGTGACACAGGCTGTGCACCCCTGCACCCCGCATTTCGCTGACACCGGAGTTGTCGGCCCAGCCGTGCATGCTGCAGTGCCTGCAGGCTGGTGGCGGAGGTGGATGGTCCTCCTCCACGTCCAGCAGGTCTGCCTCACTGTCTGGACCCACCACCACCACCGCCTCCTGCAGACAAACAGGATCTGTAACAGAAAGAGAGTACATGTGAGTGCATGTGAACAACAGCCCCCAACAACACCACCATGTCATACCGCAGTGATGGGCTTCCACCTGTCTGGAATCCTCCGCCAGGCACGCTCAAGAATGGCACTCGGCTGCATGGCCACGACCAGTGTCTCCTCTGTAGGGGTCAGCTGCAACACCACTGGTGGGCCCCCACCAGTGCCAGAATGTGCCTGCCACCTTCTCCTTCAGCCTCCTGCGGTCAGTCCCCATCTTCTTCCTGCATTCCTGCACGGAGCGCTGGTGGCTTCCGTGCAGGTTGACAGCCCGAGCTACCCCCTCCCATGCAGCTGCATGCTCCTGAGGGGTGCCCCTCCGTCCACTCAATAGTGGCTCATCCTCCAGGTAGGCCCGGAAGAGGGCCTCTGTCTCTGCCGCGGTGAAGTTCGGCCTCCTCCTACGCCCGCCGTCCACACCCTCAGCTTGGCTCTGGTCAGTCATGGTGATCTGTATGGGTGGAAGTGGACACCTGTCACTGTGCAGTCGACAGCATTACCCCATGAGCATAGCTGCCGGCCCGGGGGGGGTGCAGAAGCCCCCCACGTTTCCTCTCCGCATGGCAGATACTGATAGAAAGGGTGCCCTTTGTCCCTTTCTAAATGCCCTTTTCATGCTCAGCCCCCTCAGCCTTTATCATCCTCCACCCATGAGCATTGTCCTGAGCATCACACAGCATGTAACTCACCTCTCACCTGCAGTAACCAAATCTGGCCAGCACAACCCACTGTCGCATTTTTATAGTGCAACACATGCAAATGAGGTGTGGCTCAACTTTAATGACATGCTAATCGCGCCACTGCGCCTTTGAATGGCTGATCAGATGATTTGCATATTTCCGCTGAATATCGCGTATTTGCGCTTTGCGCACACGGAAGGTCCGCTGAGCCAATGGCGCAGGTTTGTGGCTGCGCGTACACACTGCATTTGCGCATGCCCAGACAGCGACAAGATAGCGCCTATCGCTGCTGCAGACCTGCTGAGCGCCGAGCAGGCGATTCAGGCCATGGCCACCATTGTGCCAGTGGCGCTACAGCACTGGGCACTATATGGCGCTGTGGCACTACCGCGCCGATAGTCCACTGTGGCTGGTGCATATCTGCAGTCACGCAGGATGCCTATACGTCCGTGGCGCTGTGCGTAGCCTTCGCGCCATTGCCATGACCTTGTATGGCCTCTGACCCGCGCTGTTCGCATGCCATGTGACGTTCTTTATTGGCGCTGTCCGGTGACAGCTTATGTACAGTGACGGCTCTGCTCGAACAGCGCGATTGGAGCCTGTGGTGGTCTATTGCGCAACAACTCCACGTGGGGTTACAGTGCAGCGGGGCGCCATATTGCCTGCTGTAAAGTTGGTGCCATGGCACGGAGAAGGGCAGTGTCCTGGAGCCAGCTGGAGGTGGCCAACCTGGTGGCCCTGGTGGAGCCCCACTGTGAGGCACTGTATGGTGAGGCCCCCCTCACCATGCCTAGGACACACGTGTGGCAGCAAGTGGCCACTGACCTGGTGGAGGTCACTGGCTGGGGCCGGTCTGCTGAGCAGTGCCGGCACCGGTACAGTGACCTCCGCCGGAGGGAGCCGGAACTTTTGACGGGCTGCGGTCGCATGCCAGGCGGGGCATAGTCCCTAGGCCAGGTGAGTGTACCATCTATGCAGCTATATTCTCTGTAGGGGTGTGTGTGTGTGCTTGGGTGGCTGTGCATTGGTGCCGGCTCGGACACGGTTGGCTGTGTCAGTGTGTGCAGCTGTGCGATGGATGGTTATGGCTGTGGGCAGGCACTCTCACTGGGGCAGGGGCACTCTGCTTTTGAGTCACACTGATGTTTGTCTCAACATATGTCTCCACAGGGCGGATTTTGAGGACGCTGGGAGGTGAGGGCGTGCTAGGCCCCGTGCCAGGGGTGTTGTGCCCCAACCACAGCAGCAGCAGCAGCAGCGGCAGCAGCAGTGGCAGACCCAGCTGCTGGAGCAGTGTGAGTATCATTACTTCATGGATGCTATTGCATGCTGGGGGCAAGACCACCAGCCATGCACAACACAACCAAAGGGGAGGTCATAATTCCACTATACAAGACACTAGTGAGGCCCCACACTGGAGTACAGTGTACAGTTCAGGAGACCATACCTACGTATGGACATGGACTGGGTAGAGAGGGTTCGAGGAGGGCAACACGGATGGTGCATGGATTGCAGCACAAGTCCGAGTGAAGACAGGTTGAAGGAACTGAACATGTACTCCTGGAGGAGGGAGGGAGAGGGGATATGATGGGGACATACAAGTATCTTACAGGGGGAACAGAGTGCATGACAACACTATTTTTCAGCGTAAAAGATGTTCCAGGACTAGAGAGCATGGTGATGTTGGAGGGGGACGATTCGAGGAAACATGAAAATGAATTTCTTCACAGACCGGTGGTGGACAAGTGAAACACCCTGCCAGAGGAAGTGGTGGGGCTGACTTGGTCACCGGATTTAAGAATGCATGGGATAGCCATACAGGAATTCTGGAGGTCAGGGGTAAGGTGCAACAGACTTATAGGAAAACAGAGTGAACTTACAAGGTCAAATGGGCAGACTGGGTGGCCCATAGGCCCTAATCTGCTGACACTGTCTATGTATTTATGTATGCAGGCACGACACAGGTGACATGCATCACTGTGCAGTATCACAGCATGTCTGTGTATGCATCACTGGTGGTCCAGGCATGCACTGGGCACATAGCTGTGTAACTGGCATCACACTGCGTTGCCACATCACTTGCAGCCCTTGTTTGTGCTGTGATGGGCATGGGCAGTGTGTGTGTGCAGTGGTGCCCATAGCTGGTGCTGCCTGTTTGTGATGGCCATATGCATGTTCACTGTGGGTGGGTGCATGCCATCACAGGTGCAGGACATTGGGCTATAGTGGCTTGCAGGTTGGGTGGTGTTCAGGGTTGTGGTCAGTCTCAGCCATTGACTGTGTTCCCATTTTCCTAGGCCTCGAGGTACTCAGGAGGATTTCGAGGATATTCTGCACCTCACCCAGATTTCAGTGGAGAACCAGGTGATACTGCAGGCCACACACGCCATGGTTCCAGGAGGCGGAGGCACAGGACGGGACACCAGCAGGGGAAGACCGCAGCCAGCTGAGCCATAGGCCACATTCCTTCCCACTTCTCCCATCCCTATCACCCTGCCTTCCTCTTCAGGTTTTTATTCTCTCCCTTGAACACCCCTGCCTTTTACCCGTCCCCCCACTTGTACATAGTTTCACCTGTTTATATGTTAATCTTTAAATATACATTTCTATTTTGATACGACTGCTGTGTTGGTCTCTGATTTGCAACTGGCTATGGGTGCTCGTTGCAGGGTGTACATGCCATCTGGGCTGGTATGGTCCTGGGTATATATGTGTGTGTGTGTGTGTGTGTGTGTGTGTGTCCATGGGGAGGTATCACCAGCATGGCATTGACTTTCTGTTGGTCTTGCCGTCTGCTGCCACCCACTGCTGGGTGCACAGGGTGGGTCTGGCTGGTATGCTTCTCTGCAGCATGGGGTTGACGTGTGGCAGGGGGGATGCATGGTGTTTCCTGCAGTGCCAGTCACTGCATATGAGCGGTGTCTTGGGGTCACGGTGCAGGGTGTGCTGTGAGTACGGGGGCTGATGTGCACTGTGGTTGTCAACCCCCTGTGTGTGGCACTCTCCGCCTGCCAGTGGTTGTGCTGGGGTGTCATGGCTCTGCTATGCTTTGTTGGCTTGTCCCCATGGGCACGTGGATCTTCCGTCCCACCCCCAGTGATGCTGTTCTTGGGGTGTGCAGGTGTGGTGTGGGTTCTGCTGTGTTCCTGTGCCTCATGTGTGGCATGGCTGGTGGTGGGCCCCAGCCTGCCTCCCTGGATGTGCAGTTCCATTGCTCTGGGGGCTGTGCTTGCGCTATGGCAGTTCTGGACTGCTCAGCTGAGCTTCCCTGGTTGCGCCATAGCGCAACATTTTGGCTCAGCTTCTCCTTCCTGGTTGCGCGATGGCACAGTATGTGCGATATTGAGACGTTGGTTGCTTGCGCAATTTGCTCTGCTCCATGTTTGAATATCGCACCTGTTGCGCATTTGCGCAACTGGTTTGCGCTTGCTCCTGCTGTTGCGCCAGTTTTGAGCGCAGTTTGAATATCCAGGCCTAGGTATTTACATGTAAAGCAGTCATAGACATCATTTAAATAGTCAGGATATGCAACAGTGCATGGTGAAATACATTACAACAATCAATGTTTACACAGAGTAAACCAATAAGTGCCAGGTAGAATATTTAATGGAAACAGTGCACGGGAATATGATATGCTATGATATGATATGATATGATATGATATGATATGATATGGGTAAGTGATATGAGGGTATAGTTTTCCTTTAAACAGATCTGTTTAGTTGAAGTTGAGATGTTTTAATGCTGAAATATGTGCACCGAATGAGGACTGGAAGTGTGGTGTAGTTCAAGCACACTGCTTTGTAATTTTCATGACATTATAGTGGTAAAAGGAATCTGATCTTCACTAGCCTTCGGGCTAGAGTTTGCTTACATTGTGGAATGTAAGCCTAGAGCTTAAATTCCTAATGAATACTGGCTGTGTATATGGCCACAATTTGTGTGTGTAAGAGTTTGTGACCATAGTGCATTCCCCTGAAGTGGTCCACTTACTATAGAGATGTGAGTCATAACCCTGTATTAAGTTTGGTATTTTGACTATACTTGTGAAATGCCATTTCTTGGAAGCATGTATGGTATGTATCTGCTATGAAATGCATAAAAAAAGGTTCAAGTTACAGGGTTCATTATTTCACTACATAATTATTTGTGAAAATGTTCTAAAAATGTGACTGTAACTTCCTTACTCTTGCAAGTATATACTAGAAATTTGGTATGCATATCCAAAGCTGAAAGATCCTGGGATCTAACAGAGCTAGAAAAATATGGTTTAACATTTTTAAATTTACAGCAATTTACTATAGGCAATATTTACTTAATTATTCATGGTAGCATAATAAATAGGGCTATGTGAAATATTGACACTCCGACAGAATGGAATTATGCAGAATTTCTGAAAATTCCATGGAATTCTATCAGTAGAGGAATTCCAACATTCGGCATGCAAAATTTTTTTTACGGATTACTAATCCGCGGTTTACATAAACTGCAGATTACATTTTTGCAATCCATGGAAAGTTATTCTGCAGTTTACGGGATCCATGGAAAATTATTCCATGGCTTACACAGAAATCCTTACAGGAATGAAAAATACATTTCAAAAGCATTTCAAAAGCAAAATTCCCTTTCTACACCAATTCCGATGGCAGAATTTGACATTCTGCATAGCCACATTAGTAGGTAATGCCCTTCAGAAATCAACTTGTGGAATTTAAAGAACAACTTAACAGCTATTTTCTGTGGTCACTAAATTAAAAATCTATAACAAAGGTAAGGAGCATTCAATTTTAAAATGCCACCCCCAGCTCTAGCTCACCACGATTTCAGATTTTTAACTAGGCAATCACAGAAAAGCTGTTTAGTTGTCCTTTAACATTTGCAAAGTACTTATCACCACTGCATTTGATAAGATTACCTGGCCCTGTGGTTTCTTTTTTTTTTTGGTTGCCGACCACCTGTGACAACAGCCCTGGAATCCCAGACCCACCACCACCTCTCCACAATTGACCCCTCGATCCACCCTGGCTTGCCCCTAAGACAGGGCCACTGAGATGACCCCCGTGAAAATATGTCCAGGTTACCAGAGGTATCACCGAGAATGGCAGGAATCCCTAGGTGTAACTCCCTGGGTGGTGCCATGGGGGTGGCCATCCAATGGAGTACAGCACCAGGGGGGTCGGGCACTTTGGGTGGGTCTAGTGGTACCAGGAGAAGGGTGTCACACATGGGACTAGCAGCATTTTTTGAATGCTTACAATCCCCTAGGAGGCTGATGTGCAATGATGCAAGGTGCATCTGTCATGCCTCCCCATCAACTTGGTGCCAGTTGTGGCAGATCGCCCAGGCTCTGCCAGGGGTCTGTAGTACATATGACCTCTCATCCCCCCAGAGAAGGTGAGCTGTCCCAGGATGCTCTAGCCTTCTCACCCCCCCAGTCCCGGCCTTTAGACTCCTGAGCCTGTTCCTAAACTCGGGATGTCAGCGTTGCTAGCAGACACCTTGCCACTGTGCCAGTATCCCACCAGCCCTGTGAGTTCTTCCTGGGAATCTATTTTGTCACCCCTCTTTTTCTGTCTTCCCTTGACCAGATAAACTCAGTGAAAATGCTTCACCCCGATGTCCTCCTTGTTCTTCACAGTGAAACACACACACACACACACACACACACACACACACACACACACTTAAAAAGAGAGCCACTTACTTATTTTCCTGTCAGACCTATGCCATTGGAATAGTTAGAATTCTGACTTCTTGGGCCCCCATCTTTTTTTACCTCCACTATATTTCTCTGAGTGCCTTGAAGATGTAGCCTTACGAGTGTATCAGGCTCTCAGGCTAGCCAGCTCTTGTTGGGCATGATTCTTATACAGTATTACCTGCATTCAAGCTTGAATTTTCCCCTCTATGCTTCCTTGCTCCAAGTAGGAGGGGAGTTATGATTCTTGTACTATCCAACTTAGTTGTCCTTTCCTTGGTGAATCTGTGCATCTAGCTCCTGCCACTGGTGACACCATGCACTGGCACTAGCTGTACACCAAACCATTATCCTTTAGTTTCAATCCTCCAGACTGCTCTGTCTCTTGATGCTCTCTAACTTGCCAGAAAAATAAAACCCTCCCTCTTTCAACCGAACCTTAGCAAAAGTTAGCTGGTCTAATTTATTTCACTGTCATACCTCACAGGCCCTAGAGCTATGAGAAACTTGGAGAAGATCCTTCTGGATATATTTCACTTTATAAAGATCTCTAATTCAATGAATGACCTCTTGATGTACTCAGAACTTGAACTCCCTGTCATAAGGCACACTACATTCAGCTCCTTCCTCTAGCTACTGTGCTTGGCTATATATCACACACATTTGACCTGCACTGCAGGCAGGCAAATAACCTTACCTGTTTTAGCATTAACATCCTATAATGCCCCTCCAAGTCTCCTTCTACTTTTACAATGAAGGCCCCTGTGAATCCAGCCTTCTTACTACCATTCACCAGTTTTTTTCTTTCTGCTCCATGGCAGATCAGATGTATAGCTGGGCAAAATTCATGGATCTGGCTTCCACAATATGTCACAAAAGCCCACAATTTTCTCAGCAGTTCATGGAATTTGACTTTAAGTAATAATGTTATTTTGCGATTTTAGGCTGCTTGTAACATGGACATCCTTTAAGCAAGAAGTTAAAATATTGGCATGTGCAGCTTCTGTTTTAAGGTCTATGAACCTGCCAAACATAATGGCATTGCATTCTCTAGTTCTGAAGCAACAGGGGCTTAAAATGTTATCCTTTAGATTCCGTACTTGAAAAATATAATTAAAAAAATTCTGAGAGTTTGGTTACTTATAATTTGGCCTCCTTTAAAGCTAGACTCTTGAGACATGGCACATACAGTATCTATTGTACAGCAGTTTAAAATTTTTTTTTTTTGCAATTAATCTGTTTTCGTCCCAGCACAGCCTAACCCTCCACCGACCCCCCCAGCCCCATCACTGGTATCCAGGTACTCACCCCACCCAATCTTGCCCCACAGCTTGCCACCCATGGTAGGGTGTCGACTGGAGACTCCCCACTGCTGAGGAACTGGATCTAGACTGCTTCCCCAACAGTTTAATTTTTTGAAATGTGGATAAGTTGTTTTAAAAGTAGTATACATGGAAGTAACTGAAAATAAATTAAATTTTGACAAAATATTTAGTTGTCTATACCTCAGCCTCCTTAAAAGCTTGAAACCTAAAACATGATAAATATGTCTTGTTGTCTACAGGTGGAAGCTATGAAGTAATCGCAGGGGCCCCCACCCTTCCGTCTATGTACCACTTACATAATAGTGAGAGCATACAGTTCCCCCCAACCCTCTTCTCTCCTTTCCACCCTATGTGTCTCTCCCCTTTTCCTTCCTCCTGAATATGGTGCTCCACTTTTGTGGTCTCTGGCTGGCACATGTTCAGGGGCTTCCTCTTCACATCCCCTCCTTCCTTCTTACCTTACCCCGCCCTTCCCTTCCTGCCTGGCTATGTACATTTCAGAAGAGACTGAGGTACAAAAAGGGAGGATGGAGTGGCCCTGCATGTCAATGAAAATATCAAAGCTAAAGAAATTCAGAATACACATAAGGAGCCAGAAGAAGTGTGGGTCACCCTGGAAACAGGAAATGGGACAACCATAAGAACTCGGGTTGTCTACAGGCCCCCAGACCAGGGGGAGGACATAGACACATTACTGTTAGAAAATATACAAAACATGCCAGCTAAAGGGGAGGTTCTGATAATGGGAGACTTCAACATGCCAGATACACATTGGTCAATACAAGCAGGAACATCTGCCAGAACTAGACACATGGTGGATTCCCTGCAGGAGGAGGGCCTCACACAAATGGTACAACAACCAACAAGAGACAGGGCTATCTTAGATCTAGTGCTGACCAACAGGGAAAGGATCACAGATCTCCAGGTAGAAGGTCACCTGGGGGCCAATGACCATCACATGGTATGGTTCAATTTGGCCACTACAACTAAATCATCCCATTCCAAGGCAAAACTATGGGACTTCAGAGGAGCTGACTTTGATAAGATGGCCAACAGAGTTAACCTAGTCCTGGCAAAAGAAATACAGGTGAGGGGGTACAGGCAAAGTGGACAAGCATTAAGGATGCAATACTTGAAGCAACATCCTATTGTGTTAGTGAAAAAAGGAAGTACAAAAGAAGTAGGAAATCACTTTGGTTCTCAAAAACAGTAGCAGAAAAGGTCAGAGCCAAAAGGCTGGCCTTCAGGAAGTAGAAGGAACACAGCGGGATGAAGATAGGGAGGCATACCAAACTTCCCTAAGGGAAGCAGGGAAGGCAGTAAGGCAGGCAAAGGCCCAAACCGAGGAAACACTAGCACGAACAGTAAAAGAAGGTGACAAGACTTTCTATAGATACATTAGTGAAAGGAGAAAGTCCAGAGAGAGTATTGCTAAGATCAAAGGAGATAAGGTGGCGTGTGAGGAGGAGGACCATGTAAAAGTATCTATCCTAAATAGATACTTCTGCTCAGTATTTACTGAAGAGAAGGAAGGGCAGAGCTCACAGATCAGCACCATGGACACAGGTGGGAGGTAAGTGAGCAAGAGTCCCTTCATGAAAGAAAGGGTCCTACAAGAGCTCAATAAGCTCAGGGTGGACAAGGCAATGGGACCTGATGGTATACATCCCAGGATACTAAAAGAGCTAAGGGTGGAACTAGCAGAGCCATTGTCAGAACTGTTTAGTGAGTCTCTGAGCACAGGAGAGGTCCCAGAAGACTGGAGAAGGGCTTATGTGATCCCGCTCCACAAGATTGGTAGCAGGGAGGAGGCAGGGAACTACAGACCAGTCAGTCTTACCTCAGTAGTGGGCAAGATTATGGAGGCACTCCTTAAGGAAAGGATAGGCAACACCTGGAATACATAGGAGCACAGGATCCAAGACAGCATGGGTTTACAAAAGGAAGGCCCTATCAAACTAATCTCATAGATTTCTTTGACTTGGTAACCAGAGTGGTGGATGAAGGGGGAGCAGTTGATGTCACCTAACTTGACTTCAGCAAAGCTTTCACTACTGTTCCACATAGAAGATTGATTAATAAGCTGGGTAGGCTTGGGGTGGGTCAGAAGTTGGTCAACTGGGTGACAAACTGGTTGGCGGGCTGAAAACAGAGAGTGGTGGTAAACGGTATACAGTCAGAAGAGATGGAAGTCACAAGTGGGGTACCTCAGGGATCAGTCCTGAGGCCAATCCTCTTCGATATCTTCATCAGTGACATTGTAGATGGACTGGAGGGTAAGGTTTGTCTCTTTGCAGATGACACCAAGATCTGAAACAGAGTAGATGATCCAGATGGGTTGGGTAGAATGAGAAGAGATCTGGATAAACTAGTAAAATGGTCAGAAAAGTGGCAACTGGGGCTTAATGCAAAGAAGTGCAAGATCATGCAGATAGGGAAGAGAAACCCTGAAGCCACCTATAGGCTTGGAGGGGAGTTGCTGGCAGTCACAAGGGAAGAAAGAGACTTGGGCATCATCATTAACAATGACCTGAAATCATCCAAGCAGGCCACTAAAGCAGTAGGTAAGGCTAGGGGGATGTTAGGGTGTATTAGTAGGGGTATCACAAGTCGGAAGAGGAAGGTAATAATCTCTCTTTACAAGACACTGGTTAGGCCCCATCTGGAGTACTGTGTGCGGTACTGGAGGCCACACCTTCACAAGGACATTAACCAAATTGAGGCAGTCCAGAGAAGGGCAACCAAAATGGTGCAGGGACTGCATCATAAAACATATGAGGACAGATTAATGGAGCTCAATATGTATACCCTAGAGCAAAGGAGGGAGAGAGGTGATATGATCAAAACATTCAAACACCTTAAGGGCATTAACAAGGTGAAAGAGTCTAACATGTTTCAATATAAGAAAAATAGCAGGGCAAGAGAACACAGCATGAGATTAGGGGGAGGCTGATTAAGTGGTAATGTGAGGAAGTTCTTTTTCACAGAAAGGGTGGTGGATGCATGGAACGGCCTACCTCAGGAAGTGGTGGATATGAATATAGTGCAGGGCTTCAGACAGGCATGGGATAGGCATAAGGGAGCAATACAGATGAGTATGAATATATAGACCATTGACAGAGCAAGAGCCAATGGCACATTTATAAGGTAGAAAAAGAAATGGGCAGACTGGATGGGCCTTGCGGTCCTTATCTGCCATCAACTTCTAAGTTTCTATGTTAATGGTATACAGTCAGAAGACAGGCAAGTCACAAGTGGGGTACATCAAGAATCAGCCCTGGGTCCAGTTCTCTTCAATATCTTCATCAGTGACATTGCAGATGGACTGGAGGGTAAGGTTTGCCTCTTTGCAGATGACGCCACAATCTGCAACAGAGTAGATGATCCAGATGGGGTGGGCAGAATGAGAAGAGATCTGGAAAAACTATCAAAATGGTCTGAAGAGTGGCAACTGGGGTTTAACACAAAGAAGTGCAAGATCATGCACATAGGGAAGAGAAACCCTGAAGCTACCTATAGGTTGGGAGGGGAGTTGCTGGCAATCACAAGGGGAGAAAGAGACTTGGGCATCATCATCACAGATGACCTGAAATCATCTAAGCAGATCACTAAAGCAGTAGCCAATGCTAGAGGGATGTTGGGGGTGCATTAGTAGGGGTAACACAAGTAATAAGAGGGAGGTAATAATCCCTCTTTAAAAGACACTGGTTAGGCCCCACCTGGAGTACTGCGTGCAGTACTGGAGGCCGCACCTGCACAAGGACATTAACAAAATGGAGGCAGTCTAGAGAAGGGCAATCAAAATGGTGCAAGGACTATATCAGAAAACATATGAGGACAGATTAATGGAGCTTAATATGTATACCCTAGAGCAAGGAGAAAGTGAAGTGATATGATCAAAACATTCATCAACTTAAGGGCATTAACAAGGTGAAAGAGTCTAACATACATAGATACATAGACAATGTCGGCAGATAAGGGCCTATGGCCCACCCAGTCTGCCCATTTGAGCTTGTAAGTTCAGTTTGTTTTCCTAGAAGTCTGTTGCCCCTTACCCCTGACCTCCAGAAACATGTTTCAATATAAGAAAAATAGCAGGACAAGAGGACACAGCATGAGATTAGAGGGAGGCCGATTAAGGGGTAATCTGAGGAAATTATTTTTCACAAAAAGGGTGGTGGATGCATGGAACAGCCTACACCAGGAAGTGGTGGATATGAATACAGTGCAGGGCATCAGACAGGCATGGGATAGGCATAAGACAGTAATACAGATGAGTATGAATAAATAGGCCATTGACAGTGTAAAGGCCTATGGCACATTCATAAAGTAATAAAAATGGGCAGACTGGATGGGCCTTGTGGTCCTTATCTGCTGTCAACTTCTATGTTTCTATGTTTCTATGTAATCCCATCTCACAATTTTTCCCTAACCTTCCCCTCCTGATCCACCACTGTGTCAGTTCAAGACTGAGCACAAACTTCTAGAGTGCAAGTCCTGTGCCCCGTTTGTTGTTTTTAACACAGTTGTCCTTATATCATTTTTCATTATGCTGTATTTGAACTGCTGCCTTTGCAGTATTTTGTGATTGTACAGTACATGAAAGTGGCCATTGAAAATTGCATTGAATTCCATTATAAAATTACAGTCTTTACTGCAGTAACTCTATTGCACTAGGCATAAGTGCTGCATGGCATCCTGACTGGCTCCACTGTATATTTGAAAAAGTAAAATGTAGAAAGTTTTTATGGTTCTGAGGTAGAAGCCTTAATAGTTTGTTACTTTTTATTTTATAATTTTATTTGCCCAAGGTTGTCCAAATGATATGTAACATCTCATCTTACTCAGGTCTTGTCTGTACCCAATTTTACAGTGCAGAGAGTTAAAGCACTTGAAGGTCAAGGGACTTGTTTTTGAGTCCTACAGTGACTCAGTTACTGTGGTGGGACTGGGACCTGTGATTTTCCATTTCACAATTCAGTGCACTGACCAGTGCCTTTCCAAAAATATACATTTTTAAAAGTAATATTTTAAAAATATAAATTATCTCAATGAAAGAGAAGCATTTAAAAACAAGATAAAGCAGCCGTGCAACAAAAATTGGGCAAAACATTTGACATTCTTCCTTGCTCCAAGTAGGAAGGGGGTTATGAGTCTTGTACTACCCAACTCAGTTGTTTTTTCCTTAGTGAATCAGCCTTCAGCTCTGCCTACAGTGTTTTTTTGCTATCTACCCACTCAAAATTTTAAAAATGTTATATAACTTTGCACTACTACTTTAATCCAGCATCAGTAGGTGGAAGGACTATTTTTTGTTAAAAACACATATATAGTTACATTTCTACTTATTTAAAAATGTGTTTCCAAATACAAAAACTGCTTCTAAAATTAAAGGGCCATTTTATAAGTGCAATAAGACACTTCGGGTTTGTGCATTACGGTGTGATAACAGCACTCCTAGGGCAGACCGGCACTTGGCCTTCTGCCTTGTGCCTCACTATGCCCCTAGGAGTGTGATTATCACACCATAATGCACACCCTGTTGTGTCTTATTGCTTACATATCTCATACTGCCTTTACACTGAATGTAATTAACACTGGGTTGCCCCTGAAAAAGAGACATGCTGTCTCAGTGGGCCCACCCAGTTGTCACAATTCAAATAAACACATCTCATAATAATATTTTGAGTCAATTATATTCTAATAAAACAAACATTAGATCTGAAATGTCAATCTCCTTTTGAAGAGTAGTTGTTCCTTTTAAGACAGATAGTAAAAAGTACCCCCACGCCCCAGCATATTTCCTGGTACAATTATTAGGCTTCCTTCAAAAATCAGTTTCGCTCAAGCAGCAATGAACCAAACCAGGTATGTAAGATTTTGCAGAATGTTATGTCCTCACAGAAATGCAAGTGTGTAGAGGTATGTAGTGACAATGCCGATGCTTACTAAGCATGCGGCATACCTGCTGTCCACTTCTATTTCTGTAAGGGATAAAAATTGTTTAAATGATACATAGCTACATAGATGTTTTCAGCAGATAAGGGACTTCAGCCCACCTAGTCTTCCCATGAATACTATTAACTGTGCTGCTTCAAACTTTCCTGGAACTAGGTTGTACCTAGTTCTGTAACTTGTAATTTTAGGTACCATTTTCTCATAAAATCTAGTTTGACTAAAAAAAAAATCACACTGCTCTAAACATTGCCAAATGATGTGTATTCCCACAGTAAGTTACTTATAAATACATTTGACTGTTTTTGTTCTGACCTAACACTGTAAACGCTGATGCTTAAAATAGAAAGGTAATAACAGACCCCACCCCCACCCCCAGGGGCTCAACTTTGATGGCATATATATATAGATCAGTGGATAAAGAGAACTTTCTTCAATCATTAGGGAGCTTAAAACAAAGTATCCAGGAAGTGATGATCTCAGAGCTCTAGTCCATAAATGGAAAAAGTATTTGGAAGTCTCTGCTTGCCTTTGCAACCTTCTCTGCTGTGATCAAGAACGTTCAACAAATCTATTAACTTACCCTGTGTGACTGAGTAGCAGCTGAATACTGAGTTAGGGAAGCCGCAGTGAAACTATGCCTTATTCCCCATTCTGCAGAGACAGTCAGACATCCTGTCTCATTTGAACTGTTTTCACTGCTGTAAGACATCAATGAAATACACAAATGCATCATCAATTTAGTACTAATAAACACAAATAATACCAGCATTAGAAAGATGGGCCTTGCTGTCACTATATAAATTAATTATTCTGGCATCTGTTGATATACAGAATGTTTCATACCTTGTCCTTATGGGTTTGGATGCAAGTCTTGCATATAATTATTTAAGATTTATAATCTGCTAACTCAAAAAAAGCTGTGCACAAGATATAGCATACTCAG
Source organism: Neoceratodus forsteri (assembly GCA_016271365.2). NCBI lineage: Eukaryota > Metazoa > Chordata > Ceratodontiformes > Ceratodontidae > Neoceratodus > Neoceratodus forsteri. Next base: position 788,068,451 of record CM028133.1, read on the forward strand.
TTGGCTAAAGAAAAAAAATGGCATTGCAAGTGTTCATGTCTGATTTCTGAGGCTAAATACCATAAGTTGTCAGCTGGAAAACCTATGTCACTAAGTTGCATTATGTTAGAATAATAAACAGTGGATGTCTGAAGTTTCACAGATCATGATGTGTATTCCCACAGTAAGTTAATTATAAAAAAAAATTATAAAAGAAAATAGGGAGGGGAATTAGAGTGGACTCTAGCATGATGTATGGAGTGGTGCAGTGCAGTGGGTGCGAGGCAGCAGTATTCAGGGAAACATTCTGGAAACTGTGGTGCTGCCCCATTTGCAGGCACCTCTCTGGGTCGAGGGTGGAGGTGGCCAGTCTCCGGGCCGAGCTGGTAGGAATAATGCGGACCTTTTCCCCCACCCAGAGGCCACCATGTCCCCAGCCAGCACCCAATGTGTTACTCTGCAGAAGGCAGGATGGACTATGGTGGGCTCGGAGAGACTCAGGGAAGGGGTCCAAGGCACACCCACAATCCAGGCCACCTCAGAAACGCATGTGAAGTCCTACAGGAGAGGGAGAGTCCCAAAAGGGAACCCAGAGTTGAAACCAAGGAGGATGCGCAGGTCACCCAGGAGGGGGACCGGGAACGAGGGAAAAGGAAACTCAAGAGGAGGAGGAAGCTACTTCTAGAGGGGGACTCAATCATCCAGGGCATGGAACTGGATACCAAAACAAGTGAGGAGAGGGAGGTAAAGTGCCTTCCAGAAGGCACTGCTAGGAGGGAGAGAGAGCGGATCCTGAAGATCGCTAAGGCAGTGGCCAGGAGGGGGAGGGCTGGAGGTAGTTGTCCACCCAAGGACAAATGACCTATCTAGTGAGAGAGTTAACACTGAGGAGGTAAAGGAGGAATTCAGGCAGTTTGGAGGAAGCCTTGGACAGGTAGCAGACTCTGTAACCTTTTCTGAGGTGCTGCTGCTCCATAACAGTGGGACGGCTAGGAATCTCTGCATCAGTAGCTTCAATGAGTGGTTGAAGGGCTGGTGCAGCAAGAAGAGATACAGCTTCGCTAGGGACTGAGGACCCATCTGGAATGATGTGGCCCTGTACTCTGGGGACAGGCTTCATCTGTCCAGGAAGGGGAAATCAGCCCTGAATGAACAGTTTAAGTGCTTCATTGCTAAGCATTTAAACTAACTAGGGAAGGGGCAGTGGGAGAAGAGAAACGCTAGCAACCCATTCCCACAAGTCAGAGTAGACAGGAAGGATGAACAGGAAGGCATGAAGCAGGCAGAAGCATCTAAAATGGACACAAAGAGCAAAGCAGCAGTAAGTAAACAGCAGAAAAAAGGGGTTCAGGATTGGGGAGAGGAAGCAAGAAAGTGAGAGCAAGAATAGTAGGAAAACAGGCAGCAAAACATGGAAGGCCATGGTCACAAATGCTCGCAGCCTGGGAAATAAAATCCCAGACCTGGAGGCACTGCTGGTGGAGGCAGACCTGGACATTGCAGCAATAACAGAGATTTGGTACACTACAAATCATGACTGGGATATAAATGTGCCAGGGTATGCTCTGTTCAGGAGGGATAGGGGGAGTAAAAAAAGGGGGGGGGGTGACCATGTACATCAAGGAGAGTATAAAGGCAACAGAAATATAAGGTAGGCAGGGTGGGGCCAAGACACTGTGGGTCACACTTGAGTCGGGTAAGGGTGCAGCAATCCACACATGGGTTATCTACAGGTTGCCAGCACAAGGGGAGGAGGTGGATAGGCAGCTAGCAGAGGGAAATACATGAGATGGCAGCAAAGTGGGATGTACTGCTGCTGGGGTATTTCAATATGCCTGATGTGGACTGGACCATCCCAGCAGCAGCTTTGTCCAAAAGCAGAGACATCTTGGATTCCCTACAGGAGGAAGACCTCCAGCAGCTAGTGCTTGAAACCACCAGTGACAGGACAATTCTGGACCTACCACTGACAACTAGCAACAGAATCACAGAAGTCTGAGCAGAAGGTCATCTGGTGTCCAGCAACCACCCCGAGAGAGGATCACAGGGCGGGGGGTTGCCATTTATTTTAAAATGGATCTGAACCTTGTAGACATCCCTGTGGAACAACTAGTTCCTTTGTCCAAGAGCACAGCATCTTTCAGAAAAAGATGCAAGAACAAGAGGACACAATTTAAATATGGGGGGGGGCAGTTCAGGGGCAATGCGAGGAAGTATTTTTTCACAGAGGGGGTGGTGGACGCATGAACTTTAACTGTGGGAGAATTCAAGAATACATGGGACAGACATAAGACAATTCTTGTGGGGGGTAACAAGAAATATGCTGTTGGTTAACTAGGATCTGCAGCTTATCCTGTGGGTAGGAAAATGGGCAGACTAGGTGGGCCAAGCAGTCCTTATCTGCCATCAAAGTCTATGTTTCTATCAAGGGTGTCGGAAGATGGTGAAAGCTGAGGGGGCTGAGAATCAAATGGGCACTTATGAGGAGACAAAGGGCACTTTTTCTATATTAGTTTTGCCATACAGAAATAAAGTGGAGTGGCTACCGCCTTTTGCCCCCGTTCCGCACCTATGGTTTCTATGTTTCTTTGAGTGTATCATGGGTGCAGGTGCAGGTTGCAGGATACTGCTCATCTATCATCCACCCGGAGATGGGAGGGAATTTCTGCAGGAAGTAGCAGACTTCATTGTCGACCTGGTATTGGAGTCCCCCAGATGGATAATTCTGGGGTACTTTAATGCCTGGGGTGATGACGAACTCTCACATTTTGGACAAGACTTCCTCCAACTGATGCATTTGTTGGCCCTGACACAGGTGGTTACCTCTGCTACTCATAATTATGGACACTCATTGGACTTGGTCTTCTATTTAGAGCTGGAGATCTCTGACTTGGTAGTGGAGCCAGTCAGATAGTTGGACCATCATACTATAGGATTCAGATTCTAGGCTCCCCCCAAATAGATCTGCCCCTTTGAAAATGGTCCAGTACCACCCTTTGAGGGGTTTGAACCCAGATGGACTTATGGTGGTGCTGGACCTTTCAGGTCTGCTCAGTGTAAGTGCAAACCGGGGGAGCTGGTACTAGCCTATAATAAGGCAGTGCTGGGTGCCTTTGATTCCCTGGTTCCTGTCCGCATTCAACCCCTCACTCTTCACCCAAAGTCCCCTTGGTTTGATGGGACTTTGAAGGAGTTGAGACGTAGGGGTCAAGGGTTGGAGCGGTGTTGGCGTAAATTGGACCTAACTAGTGACGAACTTAGATTGATGGCCCATTATAAAGACTATCAATCTGCAATCTCTTGTAAGAAGGCAGAGTTCATACCCAAAGAGATTGTGGCAGTGAGGAATCAACCTGCTCAGCTGTTCTGAACTGTTGATAGATTGTGCAATCCAGCCTGTCTTCAGTCACAAGGAGTATTTTCGCAGGTTAAGTGTGATGAGTTTGCTCGATTCTTCACTGATAAGGTTGCTACTATCAGGTCTGAGATCCACTCAGTACCCTCCACGGGGTGTTGCGGTGGTTGGCAGGAGGTTACAGGCCCAAGGTTTGCCTGGTCTGATTTCAGCCAGCCAGCAATCATGGACATTGTGTTGGTCACCCAGGGTATGCGCCCAAACAGTTGTAGTTTGGACCCGGGCCCAACCCGCCTCCTTATGGGGTGTGTTGAAGTTATTGGCCTGGTCCTAGCTAGTATTGTCTGGAGCTTGTTAGATTCAGGGGTGTTTTCTGACCCCGAAGGAGGCAGTAGTAACTTCCTTCCTGAAAAAAATTCCCTCAACCCGGACTGCTTAATCAACTAAAGATCTGTCTCTAACCTGCCCTTTGTGGGCAAGGTATTGAGAAGGTGGTAGTGGAGCAACTGGATGACCATTTAATTTCTCATGATGCCTATGATCCTCTCCAGTCTGGTTTCAGGAAGAGGCATAGGACGAAGACTGCCCTTGTCTGGGTATTTAATAATCTCCTGATAATGAGAGATTGGAACAGCTATTCTGTCTTGGTTCTTGATCTCTCTGCGGCATTTGACAGGGTGTACCATAGGGTGCTGATCGAACACCTGCAGATTCTCTGTGACCTGACTAGTGCAGTCCTCAGATGGTTTCAATCATTCCTTATGGTCAGGATGCAGAGAGTGGTGTCAGGAATTTATTCCTTGTCCCTTCTCCCCTTGTCATGTGGGGTTCTGTGTTGTCCCCCATGTTGTTCGCTATGTATATTCTGCCATTGGAAGACATTATTAGGTGGTATGGGTTGAGTTTTCACCGCTATGCAGAGGATACCCAGCTCTACATAGCCTTTGTGAACAGGGAGGATGATGCGGTCTTGGTTTTCAGTAGCTGCCTCTCCGAGATCCAGGATTGGATGAGTGCCAACTGGTTGAAGTTGAATTCGGGCAAAACCAAGGTGCTGGTTGTGGATCCTGGTCACCAGAGCATGGGGTTGTTGGCAGGTCTTCCCTCCAGGCTTTGGTTTGGGGGAGACCAGCTGCTTACCTCAGACCGAGCGCAAAATCTGGGCGTTGGGTTTGACAGCAGCCTGACTTTAAAACCTCAGGTGTCTGCTGTTATTAAATCCTTATTTTACCATCTGAAAAGCTTCACCTGGATCAAATGCCTGGTCCCCCCTAATGATCTTCCAACACTGGTCCATGCCTTTGTGACCTCCTACCTTGGCTACTGCAATGCCCTCTACCTGAGGCTACCAGGAGTTGATATCCGCTGACTGTAGCTGGTGCAGAATGTGCCAGCCAGGTTGTTGACTGGTTTATCAAGATCTAGCCATGTCACACCTGTGCTCTGTGAGCTGCACTGACTGCCTATATATTGGTGGATCACCTTCATGATCGGATTACTGACTAACAAAGCCCTACACTGGCAGAGACCGTGCTACCTGCAAGTTCTCCTTCACTCCTACTGCCCCTCCGTTCACTCCGGTCCTCCAATGAGGGATTGCTAGAGATTCCCAGGGTCTGTTTGAAGACCTCTGGTGCTTATTTGTTTGCATTTGTTGCACCAACCCTGTGGAATTCTCTATTTCATCGGATTAGAGAGTGCCTGACTGTTGAGGATTTTAAATCTGCCCTTAAAAACTCATCTAGTTACCCTGGCTTTTCCTGACTGATTGATTGATCTGATTTATAGATGTGATTTTACTGTAGGAGTATTATTTTACTGCTCTGTATATGCTTTTATTGTTTTTATATATATGTACAATGCTATGATCATGTTTTTGGAATAGCATTTCATAAATAAAGAATTGTTTGCTTGCTAGTGTGGTTTAGCTTGGGGACAGGGACACAGTCAAGTCACACAAAGACTAGGATCTTAGATTTCAGAAGGGCAGACTTTAAAAAGATGGGGAGGAGTATCAGGGAGGCACTGGAGAGGGGAGGAAGGGGGATTTAGGTCCAGTGGGAACACATAAAAAAAGCCATAGAGGAGGTAACAAACCAAAGCACTCAGGTGATAACCAAAGGCAAAAGATGGAGGAAGCCACTACGGTTCTCTAAAGATGTGGCAGAGAAGGTCTGGGCCAAAGGGGTGGCATTCAGAAAGTATAAGGGGATGCAAAAGGAAGATGACAGGCAGGTGTACCTAAAGTGTCTAAGGGAAGTAGGGAAGGCCATCAGGAGCGCAAAGGCATGGACCGAGGAAAGATTAGTGCAGACTATAAGGGAAGGGAACAAGATTTTCTATAGGTAAATCAGTGACATAAAAGGCTGGTCAACAAGATGGGTAGTCTGGGCACGGGCCACAAGGTTGTAAATTGGGTCAGAAGCTGGTTAATTGACAGGAGGCAGAGGGTGGTGGTAAACAGGATCCAATCCGGAGAGAGGGGGTAATGAGTGGGGTACCTCAAGGATCAGTCCTTGATCCAGTACTGTTTAATGTCTACATTAGTGACAGAGCAGAAGGGCTGGAAGGAAAGATCTGTCTGTTTGCGTTTGACACCAAGATCTGCAACAGGATAGATACTCCAGAAGGGGAGGAGAAAATGACGAGAACCTAAGGAAGCTGGAAAACAGGTCTGAGGTGTGGCAACTCAAGTTCAATCCTAAGAAGTGCAAAATAATGCAACTGGGATGCAGGAACCAAGGGGAGAGCTACAGGATGGAGGGAAGGTACTTACAGTCACCAAGGAGGAAAAGGATCTTGGGATTATCATCTCTGATAACCTAAATGTGTCAAAGCAGAGTACAGTGGCTGCAGTGAAGGCCAGTGGCATGCTGGGGTGCATAGGCAGAGGTATCACTAGCAGAAGGAGGGAGGAGGTGATTCTGCTGAATAAAACACTGGTCAGGCCTCACCTAGAGTATTGTGTACAATTCTGGAGGCCGTATCTTTGTACGGACATTGACAATGTTGAGGCAGTCTAGTGAAGGGTGACAAAAATAGTGCATGGCTTGCATCAGAAAACATATGAAGAGAGATTGAAGGAACTCAACTTGTATTCACTGGAGGATAGAAGGGAGCAAGGAGACATGCTAGAGACCTTTAAGTACCTTAAAGGCATAAACAAAGGTGCACGGGGTAGCATCTTTCAATGCCAGAATAGTCACGATAACAAGGGGCATAATATGAGAATCAGGGGGGCAGGATAAGGGGAATGTGATGAAGTTCTTCTTCACAGAAAGGGTGGTGGATTCATGGAACAAGCTGCCATAGGAGGTGGTGAATGCAAACACAATGGGGGGCGTCCAGCATGCCTGGGACAGACATAAGGGGACCCTTGGGGTGGGAAGGAAAGGAGATAGCCGCTGACTGAGTAGGGTCAAAGGCTACAAACAAGGATAGGCTTATGGGCAGACTAGATGGGCCTGGCAGTCCTTATCTGCCATTGAATTCTATGTTTCTGTGTTTCTACAAATTCAGTCACTGTTTTCCAACTAGGGCTGAATTTCTTAGTTGTGGCCTGGTACTACTGCTTCATAGCTGTTCAAACTGGATTTGAGGGATATGAGGGACATGAAAGAGACCTTCAAATACCTTAAAGATATTAACAATGTTTAGGTACAAAATGTTTTCAAGTTCAATAACAGAAGTAGAACTAGGGGACATGACATGCGCTTATAGGGAGGTAGGTTCAGGAGCAACGCAAGGAAGTTCTTCTTCACAGAGAGGGTGGTGGATCCATGGAACAGCCTACCCTGGGAGTCGTGGGGGTAAAGATGGTCAGGGAATTTAAACTGGCCTGGGACAGGTCTATTGGATCACACCAGAGTGAGGCCAAATAAGGAGGGGGTTCTGTATAAATGGGCAGACTAGATGGAGCATACGGTCCCCATGTGCCGTCACATTCCATGTTTCTATGTTTCAAGGTTTTTATGATTTTCTGAACAGCGTAAACACCACACAGTTGCAGCCACACATCCTCCTTGTACTCCACAACACATTACCCCCAATCCGATGGTCCCATGTGCACCACAGTCCACCATGCAGCAGCTGCCTGCACCTTAGTGGGAGCTCAGGGAGGTTCTGGCCTCACCCCTGGCTGCCCAGTACAACAGATCACTGGATACAGGGGAGGTGCTAAGGGACTGGAAAACAGCAGATGTTCTAATACACAAGGGGGGAAATAGGGAGGATCCAGGGAACTACAGGCTGGCAAGGTAATGAGACACTCATCAAGGAAAGGATTGGGGATTACCTGGAAGCCAATGGGCTGCAAAACCAGTGATAATATGGGTTTGCCAAGGGTAGGTCCTGTCAGACCAACCTGATTTAATTCTTTGATAAGGTAACTAGGGTAGTAGACCAGGGTGGGGCAGTGAGTGTGGCCTATCTGGACTTCAGAAAGGCCTTTGATACCATTTTACATAGGAGGTTGGTAATGAAGCTGGGGAGCATGATGGTGGGGACAGAGAGAGAGAGAGAGAGAGAGAGAGAGAGAGAAATGGGTAGAAAATTGGCTTAGAGATAGGAGTCAGAGGATGGTGGTGAATGGGGTATGCTTGAAGGAGGGGAGGGTGACCAGTGGGGTACTACAAGGGTCTGTGTTGGGACCAGTGCTTTTTAATATCTATATAAGTGATATTACAGAAGGCTTGGGAGGGAGAGTTTGCCTATTTGCAGATGATGCAAAACTCAGTAACAGGGTGGACATACGGGGGGATGGACAAGATGAGAACTAACTTTGGGAAGTTGGATGAGAGGTCCAAGAAGTGGCAAAACTGAGCTTCAGTACTAAGAAATGCAAAATGATGTATCTGGGGAACAGAAATCCAGATACAGAACACATACTTGGGGGAAGGGGATGCTGGAGGCCACAGGGGAGGAGAGTGACCTGGGAATAATTATTACCAATGACCTTAAAGTGAAAAAACAGTGTGGTAAAGCGGTGGGAAAAGCAAATCAAATGCTCAGATGCATAGGAAGGGGGATCACCAGCAGGAGGAGAGAGGTGCTCCTCCACCTGTATGTATTACTGGTATGTCCTCAGCTCGAGTACAGCATCCAGTTTTGGAGGCCCTATCTCTGCAGGACAAGGACAGATTGGAGGTGCTGCAGAGGAGGGTCACCAGGATTATGCTGGGTATGCAGGGGATATCCTATGAGGAGAGGCTTGGGGAATTAAACCTGTACTCCCTGGAGGACAAGAGAAGAGGGGGGGATATGATCGAGACATTTAAATATTTGAAGGGGATTAATAAGGCACAGGTGGAAAGTCTGTTTCAATGGAGTGGAGCTTCTAACACTGGGGGCACAGTATAAAGTTGTTGGGGGGGTAGGTTCTGGGGGAATGTGAGGAAGTTCTTCTTCACCAAGAGGGTGGTGAATGATTAGAATAGTTTGCCAGAGGAAGTGGTGGGGGTGGCAATGATCACACCATTAAGACATGCATGGGATAGGTTTATGGGTATACTGGTGATGGGAGGGACAAGATTGAGGGCCCTCCAGTAGACGGATACTACTTGGGGGTTTTCATGGGCAGACTAGGTGGGCCACACAGTCCTTATCTGCCGGCTACTTCTATGAATCTGTGAAACTATGAATGACACCCATCTGGTTGCTAACATGAACCTCATATCTGTGCATACCTAAACCTCCATCCAGTTGTTAACAACCACTATCCACAAGGCTCTGCTGGCTCTATCACCCCTTGCCACAATACTCACAACTGCTAACACCCATCTTCCTTGAACACCACAGCTATATCTATCCCATAGATGCTTAAAACCCACCATTGTTTTTGCCTCTCCCACTTCTGCTGACAGTCTGTTAGGTGTCTACTGCTCTTTCTGTAAATAAATATTTCCTCATATCCCTCTTAAACGCCCCCCTCTCCATCTTCATTGCATGCCCCCTAGTCCTGGTGCTCTTTCTGATTTGAAAGAGGCTCCCTTCCTGCACCCTGTAAATTCCTGTAAGGTACTGGTAGGTCTCTATCATGTCTACTCTCGCACGCTTTGTCTCTTCCATGGTGTACATGTTGTGATCCCTCAGTCTCTCCTCATGGGGCTTTTGGTGCAACTCCTGTACCATTTTAGTTTCCCTCCTCTGGACTGCCTCCACTATGTCTGTGTCCTTTCTGAGGACACTGGAACCGGACACAGTACTCCCAGTGGGGCCTCACCAGTAAGTGATACAGTGGCAATACCACTTCCCTCCTCCTGCTAGAGATATCCCCCCCATGCAATCCAGTATACCATTAGCCCTACCCACAGTTTCGTCTTACTGCCCAACCACTCTGAGGTCGTAAGTTATGAGGACCCCAAGATTCCTTTTTTTTTAGTGTCTGTCAGTCCCTCCCCACCATCGTATACTCTGCTCCTGAAATTCTATTCCCTAGATGCATAACTTTTCACTTTTTTGGCATTGAACCCAAAATGCCATGCTCTTGACCACTCCTTGAGTTTCCCAAGATCCATACACATTTTTTTACCCTCTCCTGAGTGTCCACCCTGTTACAGATTTTTGTATCATCTGCAAACATATTTTCCTTCCAGTTCTTCTGCAATGTCAGTTATAAAGAGATTGAAGAGGACCACTCCAAGTACTGAGTTCTGTGGCATCCCACTGGTCATTCTCCCATCATTAGAGTGAGTGCTGTTCACCACTACCCTCTGATGCCTATCTGTTAACCAGTTTCTAACCCAGTTCACCACTTTGGAATGCACCCAAGACTGCTCAATTTCTTTATCAGTTTCCTGAGCAGCACAATTTTGAAGGCCTTGCTGAAGTTCAGATAGGCCACATCTACTGCCCTGCCCTGATCTATTTCCCTGGTCACCCAATTGAAGAAATCATCAGATTTATCTGACATGATCCCCCTCCACACACACACACCCCCTGTGAATCCATGCTACCATTGGTCTTGCAGCTCACTAGACTCAATTCGTAGGGGAATATGTTGTTACATTTGTCAATTTTTTGGTTTTTATTAAAAGTTATAAACATGCAGACAATGTGCCTGTAGTTATGCCATACTATCTAACAGGCGCTGTTTGATTTGTTTAGTTTCTTCGTAATTCCACCTGAATCTTTCTGTTTTTACAGTCTTTTAGTGTTTGAAAACACATAGGAGACACTTTTACTTGTACCAATAGGTAATCTTTCTTTCTGCATATGATGTGCAAATACAAGGTGTCTTATATTGCACGTTGTGTGCCTGTTGTATTTCTGGAGCTGCAATAAAACATTTAAATACAAAAATAAATAGGGTGCTACATAAATTACGGTTTACATATCTTTAGGTGTCTTCTACTTCAAGACTTATCAACAGAGCTGGGCAGAATGGGCACTCTCTGATGAATAGCAATTCTACTTCCATAATGCATTTTGAAATGTTTGGGGAAATTCTGTTGAATTTCAAAAGAATTCTGCAGATTTGTTACTGAAACTGCAGATTGTGATTCCGTGGTTTGTTTAATATTTCACAATTCTGCTACTTTAATTGGAAGCTATTCAGTGGTTCAAGTGTCACTGCACTTTCTGTATTGAAACCACAGACTAATATTCCTTGTGTGCTTTTCAATAACACCATTCTATAGATCCAGAATTGCATTCCATGTTTTTAAAGGAGCAGCCTATGTAAACTGCTTGAATGCAAGTTAATCTGTGGTTTTAGATTCTAATCATATTGGCACATTCTTGCAGTTTACTTTCACTTTTGAGAGTGTGAGATTTGGACATAGGTAGAGAGCGTGTGAGATAGGTGATGTGTTATCCGTCAAAAAGTTAAAATCAATCTTTTGGAAATGGCTGCTGACACTGTTTAGGATGAAAGTGAATGGAGGGGTCCTGATGCACCATTCTCACTGGTGGAGACCAGCATCCTTCTAAATGAGATGACAAAGAAAGCAGAGCAGCTATATATTGAGAAAAGGCTGCAATATTTAGAAAGAAAAAAAAAACATTTGGGAAGATAGCCACAGTTCCATAAGGTATAAAGCAATTAAACCATCACTGGGACAACATCCAGTGAAGAGCACCCCACATGATGTAGACACTCTGAGGAGTAGTCACGGTGAAGGAACAAGGAAACAGCATTGCCATGCTGTTGGTGTTACCAAACTTTTTCTTTCCATTAAGAAACATGCAATATGGGGGGCGAACATGGTAGATGGTCTTTAGGTCAGCTCTGATCATAGCACACTTAAAAGTTTAATTTTATATACTTTGAGCCAGGAGGCCATTCTACAAATTGTTCATCCAAAAGGTTTACTTCTGGTAATCAAAATGGGTCAGAAATGGGACCAAAAACAATCTCCGCAGAATATGGATTTCTTCCTTTCAACCACCGCAGCTGTGAAGGGGCCTGGGTCTAAACAACCTAGTGGTACACAACCTACAGAACCCCCCACATCACACATACTGGCAATGCCTACTAAGATACAGTCAACTGGGGAAGATACTAATAAAAGACTAGCTTCTTTAGAAGCCAGGCTTTCCAAGATGTATACTAAAATCCTGGAGAATATAAATGCAACCAGGACCCTTTTCAAGGAATTGGACAGATAGCATGAAAGAAATGCAACCTTCATGAAGGCTCTCCTGTTCCTTAGATCTAAAGTGGAAACGCTGGAAAATCAACAGTGGCAAGCTAATGTAAGGATTGTTGGATTTTCCCCATGACTTGCTAAGAAGGGGAATTTCTTATCTACAGTTACCAGGCTAATTTTCAACAACCTGGAGCTTCTGCCCTTCAACTCTGGAATTACAGTCAAGCGGGTATTCACCATTCCACAATAACCTAGGCAGTCACGTGGAGCTGATGTGCTTCAACCGCTCACTGTCATAGCTACTCTATCCTGTGCAGAAGCTAGCATTTCTCTCCTACAAGCAGCTAGATCTAGAGGAGATATTCTCTGGGAAGGCAGTAGAGTTGCCTTTTTCTCCTGATGTGCCTGCACAGACCCAAGAAAAACAAACATTTGTCAATGCAGAATGTTTGCTTGCTGACATTGGCATTGGTAGTGCAGGAGTTAGAGAAATGCATAATAGGAATGACAGTGAAGTATTTAACGCCAACCCCCATCCCCACCCTGCAGAGGCTGACAGGTGTTGGGGGTGTACCTTTGTGTCATCGGCCATAACACTCATGCCATTCCACCTCACTCCACCCTGCAGACACTGACAGGTGTTGCGGTGTGCCTTGGGATCTTCAGCCCTTACACTCACCCCATTCCATAAGGAAATAACCCAAGATGGGTGCAGTATAGAAGAATGAGGTGAACATTAGGGCGGAAGACCCCAAGGCACACCTCAATGCCTGTCACCGGCTGCAGGGTTGGGGTGGGGGTGGAAAGGCATGAGCATTATGATCGATGTCCCCAAGTCACACCCCTGATGCATGTCAGTCTCTACAGGGTGGGCATTATGGTTGGAAACCCTACTGCCCCAGATGTTTGTTGGTATTTTTATTCCAAATTTCAACATGGGCTTTTTGGGACCGTGGACAGTGGCACTATCATTTCAATACTCAATCCCAAAAGGTGATTTCGTAATGCGAATACGCCATTCTGCACCACAGATGGGAAAACACATTTCAGGCTGGTTGTGAAAAATGGCAGTTGTACTATTCATGAGCAGGTGTGAAAAAATGGCAATGTTGAAAATCTGTAGTGAAAATATGAAAAACTGGTGAAGTTACGCGCGTGCATAGAAACTGCGCAATGCACGCGCATAACGCAATCCTTTTTTTGGAATTTTTTCACCAAATTTTCAACATAGTCATTTTTGAACCTCCCCTCATGAATAGTGGCACTGTAATTTTCTTAATCTGTCCCGAAGGTCAATTTCCCACAGTGACCATGCCATTCTGCGCCACAGGTCAGACAACACATTTCAGGCAGGATGTGAAAAATGACAGCTGTACTGTTCACAAAGAGGTATGAAAAAATGGCAATGTTGAAAATCTGGAGTGAAAATATTAAATATTGGTAAAATTATGAGCGTGCATAGAAACTGTGCAACACATGCTCACACTACAGTCATTTCTTGGAATTTTTTCACCAGCTTTGCAACATGATTTTTTTGGGGCCCCACCTCATGAACTGTCATTTTGTTATTCGGTCCCAAAAGGTGATTTCGCGCAGTGATCGCAAATCACCTTTTAGGACAAATAACGAAATAGAAGTGACTTATGTTCTGAATGGGGTCCCAAGATCCCCATGTTTACAATTTGGGGCCACAATTCCTAAAAATGGCTGAGATATCAACCTAAGTTGAAACCCCTATTGACTCCCATTATACAGTGCTTACTCAATGCCTCAGTTCGCAGTTCAGCTTTGAAGAGTGCAGACACATCCTGGTCCAGAGAAGATCACTGCTTCCAACTTCTGGAGGGAAAGTATGGGTGAGGGGGGGATCTGAGGAGGTGGGTGTTCAGTGGGAGGGGAACTGGGGAGACGATGGTGGGCCATTTTCTTTTTTTACAGGTAAAAAAAATAAAAGACACCAGGAGACAGTTTTCTTCCTTTTACAGGTTTAGAATAAAACATTTTGGCACACTGGGGTGGACTCCCAGTGTGCCATAATACTGGTGGGGGGGCATGCTAACAAGGGGATTGGGCACCCCAATGTCAACAGATTACAGATGGGCTTTGGGAGGCACATCCAATACCAGGAGTGGGCATCCCAGTGTCAGAAACATTTTGGCACACTGGGGTGGGCTCCCAGTGTGCCACATTAATGGAGGGAGAGGGGGATTCATGCTGACACGGGGATTGGGCACCCCGATGTTGGCTTTCCTTGGAGTGTGTGGCAGGTGGCTGGAGCCACAGCTCATTACTTATTTCACCAGGAAAGGTACACAGAACAAACAAGTTAGTGGAGCAAGGGCCAGGGATAGAGTGCTTGGTGGCAGGAGCCAACAAGGTTGCGAGGGAGGGGGGAAGTGCTGCTGCAGTGACAAAACTGTTCACGACTGCAGCGGCAGATTCATTTCAATTCCTTGGCTCTCTTTGAAGCTGCTGTCATTGGCAGCTTCCCCCTTGATGGGTGGCTGAGGGACATGTCTAGTAAAGTGACCACTGCATTGGCCACAACAGTGACACCTCTGAAATGTGGTACTGTCGCAAGATGTTTCTTGCACATGCACTGCATGCATGCATGCAAGCAAACAAAAAATGAACTCCAGGTAAGTAAAAAGTCTTTCCTGGAGCATGGGGTGTCAGCACAGCTTTTGTTTCTGATGCTGATACTGGTCCACCACAGTGCCAAGTCACATGTCTTTTCTAACACTACATCAGCTTCAGAATTTGCTAATAAACTGATAGCAAAATTAACAACTCCAATACCCAAACAAGATAAGGAAGGATGACTTTCTTAGTGGACTGAACTAGATGTTGTTTTAACTCGCATGTTCTGTTTGAGCTTTAGTAGTTAAAATTACTTACCTATGAGGTTAAAGTGGTTATGTTTATTTTCAGCGATGATATTGATATTTCTATGTGCTGGTTACTGCTCAGGTTTAATGATGTTTACTGATTCCCTTTAGATGAATGGGTGAGAGGATTATACCTTATGATGTGTTACTATCCGTCACTCAGTTAGTGGACTTTCAAATCTCTTCTATATTCTGCTGTTTACCTATGTGGTATAAGTGGTGTCCCTAAGTACTTAGGGTTGCCCATCAACTAAAGTGAACCCAGGATGTCTGGATATTCTACTGTCTCTTACTCATCAGTGTTATACTGGCTCTCCACACATGTGCTTTTCCAACCTGCCAGGAGTGTGGAATGATGACAAACTCCTATGTGCCAACACAGTGGTGAGAGTGCATTATCCTACACCCCTACCATGCTGGCTTTGTGCTTTGTTTTGTTATATGTCATGGCTCTTCCTCATGATTATAAGGGCATTTTCTCTACAGCTAATAGACATTCATATCTTTATTTGCCTGTTTAATTATTATGGAGGCATGCATACCTGTCTTGTACTCTGTGACTTGGCTCAGGTCCCGATTCACAAAGCCTCCAGCATGGCGCAAGGTGCTTGCGCTGCAAAGAATGGCTCCAGAAGTGATTCTCAAAAGACAGCCTTCATCAACCGTGGGTTGTCTGCCCCAAACAGTCCTTGCATCACCCCTTCACCCAGACATGGACTGTGATATAGTGCATGTGGCTTGCATCAGAGGCAGGTTGCCATTGTGCCAACAAGTGGGATTCACAAATATCACCCAGAGGGTGGATTTCTAAGTACCCTTAGACCAGCCAGGGCTGGTGTAAGAGTACTTTGAAAATCGCCCTCTGGGTGTGATGAGCACTGTGTGCATGTGCCACAGATGAGCCCCTGCTCCTATCACCCCCTTCTGTACATTAGTGCCCCCTGCCCCCTCCCGATATCGCCTGTTATTATAATGTACAATATTATCTCTGACCTGGTGGTCTAGTGTTCCCTGATCCCCCGGTAGCACCAATTTAAAACATAACTAACAGTCATCCTAGTCCTGGTGGTCTAGTGGTCCCCACCTCCCCACCCTAGCAGGTAGTACCCATCACCCCAACTCCCACAAAGCAGCGGCCAGCACAGACTCTGCACACCACCATGGCGGGCGCCAATCGAATGTCACTGAGCACTAGTATTACATGAGCTGTACACGCTCATAAATGAGCGTAAACAGTATTATAATATGAGCACTCAGTTACAGTTCAGTCGGTGCCGCCATGGTGGTGTGCAGAGGGGTGTGCCTGTGCCAGCTCTGGGTACAGGTTGGGGGGCTGGGTGAACGCGACATGCCAGGGTGGGGGGGCACGGGACCACTAGACCACCAGGGTACATCATGTTAAATGCACAGTGCTGGGCATATCAGGGTAGAGGGTGGGTTACCTGTATTTCTGAACAACATAGCAGGCATAAAGGGGCTGGGGAGAGGGACCACTTGACCACTATGGATGGGGGGCAAGGATGCCTGCTGTGTCTACAGGGATTGTGGCACACCCCTCCCATGTGCTGGGCATTAGTCACAAGGGAGAGTTTGCCGTAGGTGTGGGGTCTTAGGTGCCGGGACCCCACCTGTACCTGAATCTGGTGCGGGGTCCCTGGCATACTGGGCTTTGGCACAAGCTGCTCCTTTGCCACAGCTTACGCCAATCTAAGCCCCTTTTGTGAACTGGGCCCTTGGTGTATATCATAAAATATATAAATAAAGTTAAAAAAAGAAAGAAACATGCAATATTTTAAGAAAACTGCAAAGGAATTCATGTAAAAAATGAAATAGTGCACTACTGAGTCACTAGTAATTGTAAGGTGTTGGGGTGGGGGGTACAGGTGTAGTGGCTAGTGTTAATTCTGTGGCTCTGTTCCATTAATCATGACAGCTATACTTTTATTCTGTATTTTGTATTGATTTTTTTTTTTATTGCACCTTATTGTCCTTCTGTGTTGTACTGCACACCCCATCTCCGCTCCCCCAGGATGCATCTGGAAACAAGTTGTTACCAGCTCAGTATGTCTTTCCAAAACCTGTGGTGTAGCTGGTGGCAGCAGGATGGCAATTTTCTACAGCTGCCTCTCTGGTTGTTTTTTTGGCCCCGAGAATTGATTCGTACCATTCCATCTGCCTCAGCCAGCACAGTCCAATTGAATACCAGCTTGTGTGCTGTGGTGCCAGTTTCAGTAGGCTTGGGGTTGTATCCTGCAATGGAGTTTGTCCCCTGGCTTCTGCTTCTGTTCTCTTCTTCTGTTATATTCAGAGTTCAACAGCATTTGTTTTTACAATCCAGTTTGTATTCCACCACTGAAAATCCACTCGGTGAATGTGCCTGGCTCTGTTTTCCATGGGGGCTCCCCAGCCCCACCCATCACTAACACCATCTGCACATGTGCAGTCTGTACAGGTCTGCTGTGGTGGTCCACAGTGCAGAGCCAGTTCAAAGATTTCACTTCAGATTTTTTTTTCTTCAGGTTTTCTTCCACCCTTCTCCCCATGGCATCAGTTAATGGCTAGTGGCTGCAGTCAACAGCCACACATATACACAGAAGAAAATCTGTGTAATAGGAGCAACTTCCCTGGGCAATCTCTAATTTTGATGGTGGAAAAACTGGCACTGTCCTTAATTGCCTGGTAGGTGTGCCACGTGTCAGTGGTAAAGCCTCCTCCTAATCTTCCCCATGCTGCCCAGGTAGCTCAACCAAAATTGATTGAACGGGGAAAAGTATTTCTGTTTGCATAAATGTGTTGTGCTATTGATAAATATCATTCCCAATGCCTTGTTGATGTCATCTTTCCCTTCTGTGTCTGCAGCTGTTTGGCAGTCTGGAGAGGGCGGTGGTACTGAGAGAGGAGCCAGAACAGCTGGAGCAGAAAGCTCTTCTGGTGGAGCAGAGTCCCAGTCTGGTGGTGGTAAATGGGATGGCCCTGCAGCCCCAGACGGAGGCGAAGGGTCACTGTGGAAGTTTGTCCCCAACCTGCAGGCACTGGTATGAGATTTATGTAGTACATCAATGATCATTTTTTTTTTTCAGCTCTCAATCCATCCTGTCAGACTATGACACATTTTGTAAGCATGGATACATTACCTCGAGGGCATTGTATATACATTTTTGTCCATTATTGTGCCCTTTATAATGGCATCAGAACTAGAATCTTTCCCAGCAATGTCAAGCTGGCTGGTCTGTATTTGAAAACTGCACCACCAATTATTAATTTAGGTCCATCCATTATGATGTTGGAATCTGTGTATCCTGAAATGAAACATAACATAGCATCCATGTTGCTATCTGTGTATCCTGAAATAAAACTTACCATAGAAAGTTACAGGGAAAAAAGACAAGGGTCAGTCTGGTCTGCCCAAGACCCCTACCTAGATTTACAACACAAATGTAGCAGGTAAAGGCTTAGACCAGGTGCCCCCTGATGAAGCTTCAGTGTTGGGTAAAGTGCCAGGGCATCTAATGGTACTGTGAATGGCTGCAATCCCTGTTATTGATTTTTTACACTATCCTCATGACTGTTTATTTAAAAATTAAAACACAGTTCAGCAGCATATATGTCTTCCTGAATGCCTCAATGTACCACCAGTCCATGGCACCTGTATCTCAGAGCTTCCCTTTCAGGTTGGCTGAAGTCCTAGTCACCAAGCATGTCCTGCACTCAGTGTTTCAAACTTAGGCCAGGTACTGTACCTAACTGGCAGATTTTGCCCAGGCCTACTCTGCCTTTCAGTGCCTCCATGGCTGTTGTTCCCACCAATCCTTTAAATCTGTTGCACCTTCTCTTGAATCCAGTTACTGACCCCTCATTTACCATCTCCCTCACAAACAGTTCCACTTGTCCACCACCTTGTCAATAAAAGAGAGCTTCCTAGCATCCCTCTTGAAATCCCATCCCCTCCTCACATCCCCAAATGAACATTGTGTCCTCCAGTTGCTGACTTCTCACAAAGCTTGAACAACTCTTGACATTCCACTCGACATATCTTCATAGAAACTTCATATACCCCTTCCCTCCAGGACTCCAGGGAGAGCATTTTTAGGCAGGACAGCCTTTCCTGATGCAATAATTTTGTCACTGCTGCTCCAGTATCATTTTAATTTCTTCTTCTGGATAATCTCCAGTTGATTCCTCTTTTCTTAGGTGAGGACTCCAGAATATGGTACAGTATTCCAGATGAAGCCTCACAAGGGACCTAAATACTGTCCTTTCTCATGCTGGTAAAACCCCTGCCTGTGCTCCCCAGTATCATCCTGGCTTTTCTGTTTGCTTTTTGCATTGGGTTAAAGTAGACCTTATGCTGTCATCATTTATGATAACCCCCAGGTCTCTTTCTTCCAAGGTTTCTGCATGCCCACCTTTGCCCCACCAGTGCAATAGTCTATTTTAGGATTCCGATATTCATTCAATAAATGTATACATTTTGAGGCCTAAATTTCAGCTGACATATCCTTGATCATTTCTCCATCCTCTCTACATATCCCTTTTCATTTACCTTATCCTCTCTTCACTGCCCGATCTGCCATAAAGATTTGTTTAATCTATGCTAGTTTTCCCCTGTGTATACCCTCCCCTCCCCAGTGTTGTAGATGACTACGTTGCAGAGCACTGAACCCAGGATGGATCCATCATCTAGCATCACAAGGTGGTGTGGGGGGAACAACACATATTTACACCTGAGTGAAGTCAGACATAGCAACATTTTCAGAAGGATATACTGTATTTCTGCTCAATTTTTCTTTACAAAAATCCATATAGCCAGCAAGGAGCTCAACAGTCAAGCAGTCAAGCACCTGAAGAAAATCCACTTGGTTTTTAAGACCTTAATCAGACCTTAATCAGGGAAGAGGAGAGGTGGGAAGAAGACCAAAGCAGACCAGTTCCATCGCCAGCAGTACACTCAGCTGAAGTGAGCAGTACATCACAGAGGTGGCCTTTAGCCATCGACCAGTACCTGTGGAGGGTGAAGTGGGATGTGAAGAATATCAGACTGTGCCAGCGCAAACTAGTTGCTGAGCAAAAAAAAAACATTTAGCTGCCCAGACAAAAATCTAGATGACCAGCTGCAGGAGATTGCAGCAGTGGAACCACCATTGCCCATGCCAACCACATCAGCACCGCCATAGAACTAGTAGGGACACACTGATATTTGTAAAGTTTTAACATTTCTTTTTCTTGCTTTTGTAAACCATTTGTTGTTTATTATTTTTTCCAGTAAAGAATCTGTTGTGTTTTATAGTTCTGTTCTTCTTCTGTGTTTGATATTACATTTTTGTTTAGAAAAAATGTTGCTTGTGCTCATTATGATTGTTATTGTACTTTTGCCCATTGTGCAGGGGCAGTTCAAGGAACTGGGGAGGAGTCTTAAGCAGGTAGCAGAAATTATGGCATTTGCAGAAGTGCTATGTATGTACATTCATACAGAGGTTAGGGCACACTGCACCAGGAACTTCAACAACTGGTTGAGGGGCAAAAATCCTGTATGTGAGGAAGCGTATCAGGGACTTGGAAGTGCAAGGAAAACCTAGAGGCAGGGAAAGGGCTAGACATGCTGTGGGTTACCCTGGAAACAGGAAATGGGCTGCACTGGGGTGGTATACAGGCCCCCAGCACAAGGGGAGGATTTGGACAAGACATTAAGGGAAAACATCTGTAGGATAACAAATAAGGGGGAGGTGCTGCTGATTGGGGACTTCAATCTCCCTTATGTGGTCTGGAGTCTTCCAGCTTCATCTTTGACTAGATGTGGGGCAATCCTAGACTTCTTACAGGGAAAATTTTTCAGAGAGCTAGTCAATGAATCAACTAGGGACATGGAAATATTGGACTTGGTGCTCACTAACAGAAACAGTGCAGCAGACACCATAGTGAGGACCATTGATCACCCTACAGCATGGATCAGCATTAAGATAGGCGCAGAAGCAAATGACACAAGGACGAGGGTCCTGGACTTTAGAGGAGTGGATTTTAAAGCAATGGAAACTGCCTTCAAAACAGTCAAGCAGTGTTGGACTGCCAGGGTGGGGGTAAAGGAACACTGAAGAAAAATAAAGGAAGGGGGATAGCGAAGCCAACCAGCCTCTGTGTGGCAGAAGTGAATAAAAGCAGGAAGGAAAAAAGGCCACTGTGGTACTCTATAGAGGTGGCCATGAAAGTGATGGGAAAAAAGGGTGGCATATAAGGAGGTACAAATAAATACACAGGGAGGAGAATGGGGCTAAGTGCCAGGTAACACAGGGGGAAGCAGGGAAGGCAGTGAAGAAAGCCAAATCACAACCAGAGGAAAGGATAGCCAAAAGGATGACAGAAGGGGACAAGACGTTTTCAGGTACATACTGAAAGTGAGAAGAGGAAGGCATGGGGAGGAATAGTGAGGATTAGGAAGTTGGCAGCAGAGCAGAGGAGGATCAGGAAGAAGTTGACACCCTGTACAGGTACTGTTACTCAGTCTTAACAGCAGACAGAGGGGGATGGACCAACAGGGAGCAGCAGGAACACGGGGGGGGGGGTGAACACAAGTTCATTTACAGAGGAAAGGGTCCTGAAGGGACTTGCAAACCTGCAAGTGAACAAGGCCATGGGACTGGATGGATACATCCAAAGGTGCTCAGGGAACTCAGGGAGGAGCTTGTTGCACCACTGACACTCTTATGCAACACATCACTGGACACAGGAAAGGTTCCATGGGACTAGAGTAGAGCTGATGTAAATCTGCTGCATAAATGCAGCAGCAGGGAGAAGGCTAGCAACTACAGAATGGTCAGTCTCATGTCAACTGTGTGGAATTAGTGGAAACCCTGTTAAAACAAAGGCTAGTGTAACAGATTGACTCCAGTGAGTTACAAGACCAAGAAAAAAAAAAAATGGATTCATAAGGAGGAGGTTATGTCACAAAATTCTGACTGATTTCTTTGACTGGGTGACTAGGGAAATAGATCAGGGAAGGGCAGTGGACATGGCCTACACAGATTTCAGCAAGGCCTTTGACACTGTGCCACATAGGAGACTGATAAAGAAATGAGATAGTCAAAGGGTGGAAGACAATGTTGCAGACTGGGTAAAAAATGGTTAATGGATGGGCAGCAGAAAGTGGTGGTGGTTCTATTCCCACACCAGGCACTTGGGTTAAATCCCAATACTGACACTGTAGTGCAGTATGAGGGGGGGTGCTGCACTCCTGAGGTGCCGTCTTTCGGATGAGACATTAAACCGAGGTCCCATCTGCCAGTTCTGGTGGTAGTTCAGGTGGATGTTAAAGATCCCAGGGCACTTCTCAAAAAGAGTACTGGAACGTTTTATTGATACAAACTATAACCATCACTGTAACAACTCAAATCATATCTTAAACAATATAGTACACATCCAGAATGAAATAAAACAGTAGTATATCAGCATTATACAGGAAAACCAAAATTAGTTTACTTTAAACAAGCATTTAAACAAATATGTTTGCTTCCATCTTTACCATATGCGCCACTTGTCCCTATGCTTATGCTTAGATATAAGTATCAACGATCTGTGAATATCTTTTGAGGTAACCCCAACCATCTTTTCCCAACTATATCTTTATTTAAAGTATTCACCTCATAGTTCCATATCCTTCTGATTCCCCCTTTCCATTATTTGAACCACAGCTGCAGGCGACATCTGAACTTGTTGTATAACAAATTTACTTCTAACTTGCCATAAAACTAATTTTATACAAGTCATCAGCACTCTCATGGTTCCTTCCTCAATATCCTGTAAATTCCTAGAAGTTCCCGTTATTACCGCTTCATAAGATACCAATTCCCAATTACTATTATTCCATTGCTTGCTAATTTCTGACCAAACATTCTGGGTATTAGGACATTGAATCAGGAAATGTTCGAGTGATTCCTCTATTTGACTGCATGTCTCCCTAGGGCACCATCATTCCTCCAAGCTTTTATGTTTCGCATTGCCTTTTACTCCTAATCTACCATGGCTGCAGAGCCACACAACATCCCACATTTTAGGGGGAATTCTTTTGTCTATAAGGTATTCTCCCATCTTGTTGTTTAAGCTATGGTGTACCCCTTTGTATTCTATGTTAACATTATACCCAACATCCTGTATTGCCAAATATGAATTTCTTCTGGTTAGGCTCGAGGCCTAAGCAACCGTAATATTCCACCGCCTGATCTTCTCCATTACTGGCCAGAAGTAATTTGACATGGGGGCAACTGTTTTGATTAGTTTTTTTGAAGACTGGGTACATACCTGAAGAACAGGGGCTAATCAAAATTTAGCCACTTTTTTCCATTCTTCACACCCAAGGGATTAGAAATGTGCTATATTTGCATAAATAGATATACTATAAAAGAAGCTAATAGAATTAATAAGGTTTATTCTACCATCTTTATAATTTTCATACAAAATTTCCCTTTTAATGGGATTCAGTCTTGAACCCCATATTAAAAGGAACACTACCCCTAAAAGTTTTGAGTCCAAATTACTAGGGGGAGGAAATATTGCACATAGATAGGTAAATATAGGTAGCAAAAAGGTTTTAACAATCATAACTTTCTTCTTTTACATTTGTTGCCTATTTTTCCATTTTAAAACCTTCTCTAATCCTATGTCTATTTTCTCAGTCCAGTTTATTGTGGCCATATCACTGGTACCAGATTTAATACCTAAAATCATTATCTCAGAACTAGATATTTCAATGTCTCATGTATGTGTTACAGATTCCGTAGGAACACACAGTTTATACCCTTTACTCTTTACACAATTAATTTTAGCCCCCGTAATTTCTGAGTAATATTGTATCTCATCCAAAATTAATTCTGTAGAAATTCTATCAGGCAATAGAAGACTCATATCATCAGCATAGGCTAATGCTTTTACAATGATATCTCCATTACCTAAGATTATGTGTTTTTAAGCAATAGAAACATAGAAACATAGAATTCGATGGCAGATAAGGACTGCTTGGCCCACCTAGTCTGCCCATTTCCCTACCTAACATATAAGCTGCAGATCCTAATTAACCAACAGCCTATTTCCCCCTACCCCCCACTAGAATTGCTTTATGTCTGTCCCATGCATTCTTGAATTCCCTCACTGTTTTTGATTCTACGACCTCCTCAGGAAGGCTGTTCCATGTATCCACAACCCTCTCTGTGAAGAAATACTTCCTCACATTACCTCTGAGCCATCCCCCCTCTATCTTTAAATTGCGTCCCCTTGTTTCTGCACATCTCTTTTTCTGAAAGATGCTACCCTCTTGGACTTTGTTGATTCCCTTGAGGTATTTGAAAGTTTCTATAATGTCCCCCATCTCCCTCCTTTCCTCGAGGCTATACATCTTTAGTTCCTTTAGTCTTTCTTCATATGTCTTCTGATGCAGACCCTGCATCATTTTGGTTGCCCTCCTCTGGACAGTCTCCACCCTGTCTATGTCTTTGTGGAGATAGGGTCTCCAGAACAGTATACAGTACTCCAGATGTGGTCTTACCAACTGTCTATACAGAGGGCCAACAACTTCCTGTTTTCTACTGGTGATGCCTCTCCCTATGCATCCCAGTATCCCCCCAGCCTTCCTTACTGCCTTCTCACATTGCTGGCCCTCATTTAGGTCATCTGATATGACTACCCCCAGGTCCCTTTCCATTTTTGTTGTTGTCAGTATCTCAACCCCCATTGTGTACTCTTCCCCTGGGTTTTTGTTTCCCAGGTGCATTACTTTGCACTTCTTTGCACTGAATCCAAGCTGCTATACATTTGACCATTCCTCCAACCTTGCCAAGTCCATTTTCATCCTTTCCACCCCACCTTGTGTATCAACCCTGTTGCAGATCTTTGTGTCATCTGCAAAGAGACATACTTTCCCTTCCAGTCCCTCTGCAATGTCACTTATAAAGACATTAAAAAGGACCAGCCCCAGTACTGAACCCTGCAGTACCCCACTAGTAACCCTCCTTTCTTCACTGTGGACTCCATTTACTATTACCCACTGTGTCCTATTGTCCAACCAATGTTTCACCCAGGCTACCACCCTGGGACCCACTCTCAGGCTGGCTAATTTGTTTACTAATCTTTTGTGCGGGACTATGTCAAATGCCTTGCTAAAGTCTAGGTAGGCCATGTCCACAGCCCCTCCCTGGTCTATTGCTTTGGTCATCCAGTCAAAGAAATCAATTAGATTTGTCTGACATGATCTTCCCACTGTGAATCCATGCTGCCTTGGGTCCTGTGCCCCACTGGCCTCTAGGTACTCAACAATTCTTTCATTCAGAAGTGATTCCATCATTTTCCCTACCACTGAGGTCAAACTGACAGGTCTGCAGTTTCCTGCCTCTGTCTTGCTCCCACTTTTGTGAAGGGAAATCACATCCACCCTCCTCCAGTCCTCAGGTACCACTCCATCCTCCCATGATTTATTAAAAAAGGTAGTCAGTTGTGTTACTAGTTCTTCCCTTAGTTCTTTTAGACTTCTGGGGTGAATCCCATCAGACCCCATTGCTTTATCCACCTTCAGTTTTAAGAGTTCTTTCAGAACCCTTATATCTTCATTAATCAGTTTCAGTAAAGGATCAGTACAGAATACATAAAGTAAAGGGCTGAGTGGGCAGCCTTGCCTGACCCCCTATTAATTTTAACCATCTGACCAATGTGCCCATTAATTATAGGTATAGCTGCCGCTATTCTATAAATACTTGATATCCAAGTTGTGAATTGTTATGGTATACCATAATATATTAAAACTTCTGTTAAGTACTTATGGGATACTTTGTCAAATGCTTGCTCCTGATCTAATGCAAACAAAAAGCCTATCAATTCTTTATTACTCCCCATGTTTACTATTTCCCTTAACAATAATAAATTGTCCTGAATTCCTCTGCCTTTAACTGTGCAGGTTTGACTCTGATCATTAACAAAAGGATCCACTTCACTGAGCCCACTGTTTAAAACTTTCATCAATATTTTGATGTCATTATTCATGATTGCCAGTGGCTGCCAATTTTTTAAGGATTCATGCTCATTTTTTTAATGTATGAAAATCTGCATGGCTAAACCAATCTGGGGAGGGATATATCCAGAGTCTAATATGGAATTAAAAACCTCTACCAGGATATCCCCTATTTCTTTCTTTAAAGTTTTATAAAATTCAAGTGTAAGACCATCAATACCAGGGGAAGTATTATTTTTTAAGGATCCTATAGCTTCATAAATTTCTGCTATGGTAATCGTGGCTGTTAAATTTTGTAAAATTTATTTCGGTATCTCAGGCACCTTTATTTGTTTCAACATATTTTGTATCAATTGAGAAGATATATTTGGTGTTGCATACAGAGATTCCATATAAGACTCTACAGTGGTCATGTTTTCTGTTTGTGTTGTAACAAAGTTCCCATTTTTAGTTCTTAAACTATCCATATTTTTGTGTTCTAAACTTGTTTTGCAACTTTCACATATATCCTCAGATAAAATCTTACCTGGAGTACTGACTCGGTGTTTATATAATAAAGAAGCTACCCTAGAATATTGCAACTGTTCCATTTTATCTTTTAGATTTTTTATGTTGTCTGCAAAAGGTCCATAGCCTGTGTTTACCAAAGAATAAAATTTATAGAGTTGAGCTCTTAAAGCTAAATAGGATTTGTATTGTTCTCGGGATTTTTCTTTAGCTATGGTTAAAAATTTTATTTTAAGCTCTGATTTCGTCTCCACCCACCACCTCCCCAAATCCGCTTCCAAACATGCCATTGATTGTCTGGCTTGCAACAAATCTTGTATGAGTTCTCTACAGCTTTGAGCTACTAATAAATTGTTGTTTAGCTTCCAATGACTTTTCCCCCTAGGGATTTCTTGATTCAAAGAGATATAGGTAAGAACCATTAAATGGTCACAATTTTCTATTGGAATTGTATGGGATCGAGAAATATGTAAGGACTGGTAAGTAAAGATAAAATCAATCCTTGTGGCTAAATTACTTTGATAATAAGTATAGCCTCCAGTAGGGTAGATGGGTCTATAGCAATCTTGCAATCCCCCCTTGTTCTATTATAATATTTAAGACTCTAGACACACAGAACTTCTTATTAGTCTTAGCACCTCTATCTTGAATCTCCTGAACACAATTAAAATCTCCAGCCCATATAACCAATCTGGACGTAAAGAGGAAAGGTTTGATTATGTTGAGGAGATCAATTCTTTCTTTTTTCATTTGGGGAGTGTTTACATTGATTAACCTCCATGATATATTGTGATATGTCATCTCTAGCAATAAAGCCCTCCCTGGGCATAAGTCTAACACTCTTGTAACAGATAAATGATAGCCTGAAAAAATAATTCCAACCCCCTCACAAGTGTTTTGACCCATAGAATAGAAGGAGGGGCCCCAACACCACAATTTCCAGCAGCAGAGATATCAGCTATAGAAGATAATCATGTATCCTGTAAAAAACAAATGTCCAGTTGTAAATCTTTTACATGAGAAAAAGTCACAACTGTCCTCCTAGGATTCTTAATGCTGTTTACATTAAGCGTTGCTATCTTTAAGTTTTGCATAAGGAAGGGAAAAAAATTAGCCAACCCCACAATTTCATTATATTTTAGATTTGTTTAATCTACTGCTTCTTTGAGATCTAATCCCCAGTTGTTTAGACTTCAAACCGGCAACTTGAACTTTCTCTTCTAGAAATTCATCATCTGAATTATATGCAACACCTTGCTGAGATGAAAAGGTGGAAGAAGTTTCTGAATCCCCATCTGAATCCTGGGGAACCAAATCTTCATAATAATTTGAGAGTTTAATTGATCCAGGAAAAGCTGAAGTTTTAGGTTGCTTTGCTTTTGTGTTGGTTTGTTTTATTCCTCTTTTCTTTGTTTTTACTTTCTGCAACTTGGGAGGAGGCATAATGTCTTTTTCTGATTCAGGCCCTGAAGGTTTGAGTAAAATTAGCCTGGGGGTTGTACTGTGCCTTTCTTTCCTCTGAGCATGGTCATTAGGCTCTCCAGCTAAAGTTTCTGTTTCCATATTCCTCTCCAAGGGTGCATCTGCTCCAGTCTTTTGTCTTGTAGACTCTCCTTCTTTCTCTTTTTCTGTATCCTGGGTGCCACTTCTGTGTTCATTCCTATTTTGTTCTTCTGTCTGTTTTTGTTTTTTCTCAATACTATTTTTTTGGGCTTGGCTAATAATCTGATCCTGATCAGGGCAGTCAGACCTATTATGAGTGGCCCATTTGCAGGATTTATATCCATGACCTAGTTCATCACATAACTTGCATCGTAAAGTATTAGTGCATTGTGCTCCATTGTGACCAAATTCCAGACAAAAACTACATTTGATTTTTTCACAGGCATTGCTGAGATGAGATAGGGCTCTGCATTTAAAACATGTTTTTGGCTGTCCTGGATAAAAGCAGTGGCCTCTGTTCCATCCCAAAAAAAGAACTAGATAAATGCTTGGGACCATGCAGGCCCATTCTCAACTTGACTCTGAACTTCCATCTACCAGTCCATATGTGTTCCTAGTCTAATATAGGTGAAGGTTCTCCCATAAGATCACATTTCTGTTGAAGCCAAAGTTTAATATCATTGATATTGATGCCCTCATTTTGGAACAGAACTGTAACAATTTTTATGGCAGGCTTAGTTAAGAGAATGACTCTAAAGGGTATCCATAATGTGGTATATTTTAACTTTTCATAAGAGGCCAAAAATCTGTCTAGGCCTACAGGTGTCTTAAAACTAATATCAAACACAGTATCTCCAGAAGCATGTATAAGTGCGTAGATTTAATTTGAAAAGAAATGCATAGAGTTTTTAATACGTGCTCTACCCACATATATTCAATCAGGAGTAGTCTGAAGGCCCCCCAGGTACTGTAAGCGCACAGTGTTTTTCCACTGTGCTGGCATAGCATTTTGAAAAGTTTGCTCTCTCCTTCAAAATTGTGCCCAAAGCTGAGAGGCTTGCAATGTGTCATTTGGTACTGAATTTGGCTGATTTTCTTCTTCCATTCTGTCACCCCAAGTTAAAGCTTTTGCTTGTACACCTCTATCATTACTATATGTTGAGTGGGAGTGTTAGGCCTGACATCATCAGAGTGTAAATCCAAATCCGAGTCAGTGCTGAACATTATTGGATCAGTAATAAAAGTTTTCCCTCTCAAGTTTTGCTGTGCAAATTCTATATTACAGTCTGGATCAGCTTGCCAAACCTTTTCATTTAATTTCCAGCCAGCTCCTTTAAGTGCCTTTTCTACTGACCAAGGTACATTTTGCATACTAGTACATCTACTTTGTCATGAACAATCTTGTTTAGAACTCCCTTCACCTGCAGATGGTTCAGCATTTGTTTTATCCAAATCTTTTTCAGCATTTAAACCATCATTTCCCTTCTGGTCGGTATCATTTTCAGTATTAGTACTTACTATTTCAGAAGGAAAATTAGTCTTGTCAGATACCTCCATGTCTGGTATTATTGCTGTGCTTTTGCTGCTACTGGGCATTGGTCGCTGCGCTGTTGGCTCATTTGGTGCTACTGCATCATAGGTTTCGGCCTCTACAGTGCTATCAAAGGTTAGCTGAACCTTTGAGGTTCCTGCTCCAGCTTCTACACATTGTCTGGTCATCTGCAAGTCAGAAAATCTCTCTGGATTTCTGTCCAATGCTTGTAAGAGGTACAATAATCTTGCCCTTTGTTCTGGTAAAAGGTTCCGTATCAAGTCATGTTCTGTAAATACACCTTAGCTTTTGGATAGCAAATCAACAACCGGTACGCTAGACTCATCACTCAAACCTTGCTGTGTCTCCAGGGCTGGACCTGCAGGAGTGGAGATCTGCTCTCCTGCAGGTTCACCAGGGAACTGAGTGGGTCCAGGATCATCCTCCATGGGTTAGCAGCACCCCCTACCTCAGAGTAGGGGAGATCTTATTGAAAATAAAACGTACTTCAAACATAATACAATAAAAATAAAGCAACAAAAAGCTCACAAAAATGATAGTGATAATAAACAACAAAGTGGCTCACTGAAAAAGAACCACATTGGGGCAAAAAAAAAACTAACAAACTTAACAGGTCTATTACACCTGCCCCAGAAAGGACCTAATGTCCTTCATTTATATTTAATGAATTAAGTGAAACCCCTCCACCAATGTGAAACCTGTTGTGCGGAACACAATTATAGACATTCAATAGTTCATTTGTAACTAAAATACTGAGACAGTCATATGACATCTTTCTTTGATGCAGTACCCATTGGCATCTTGCTTGCCATATGTAATATCTAATACAACAAAGAAATATCAACAGAGTATCAGAATGATAATGTGCCAGACCCATGCCAAACTTTCTTATAACTAGAATGTCATAATTTAGATATCTTAACCAATCCATTTTCCATTTAAAAGCCAGAAAATCCCATAAAGCTTTAACATAAGAACATTCTAATAAAAAATATTCCATGGTTTCTGTTATTGAAATACAGTACAATCCATGTACGGACAATTTCTTTCCTCCACTATTTTATGCTTGGCATTACCTCTGACATTTAATTGGCCATATACAGTAAGCCAAAGATTCTCCCACACTTTGAGAGGAATCCTATGAAGGGTGAGTTGTCTGAGAATCAGACCATTATCCATTGAGGGACAATTCTTAAAACAGGGTTCCAATGGGTATGTTCTAGCAAAAATAGTCTGGTACAATAACTTAACAGGCTGCATTTGAATATCAATTTTCATAACCCTCCATTTATACAGTTTTTGTGAGGCCGATTTAAAATAAGGGGGGATATGAATATGAGGGTGTAATTTAGGAGCTACGTTATTCCAAACCACAAGATATTTATGTAAAGAGTTTCTAAGCTAGACATTATGTACCAGTTCAGACTGAATGAGATCACTGCAAACCGTATGCTTGAAAAATAAGACATGCAGAAATATCACTGGTTCAATCATCCCTAAACTCCCCTCCTTAACCCCTAGGTATGTGTAGCACCATTTAATCAGATTAAGTTTGTTGTCCCATAACATCTGAAAACAAAGACTATATAGTCTAGTTTCAAATTGAACCAGAACAGGGTATAACATAGCTACATAATGTAGAAGTGGTAAAATAATTTTTTTAAGAATCAAAATTCTCTTAAGTTTTGTAAATTCCCACTGCTTCCATCTGAGTACCTTCAATTTAGCTTTTCGTAATGCTAACTCCCAGTTGGCCTCAGGAAGATTTTGGGTCCCAAAAACAATTCCTAAGATTGTTAATGGCTCACAGGCTACAGTTATACCCCCTATCTCATCCGGAGAATCCAAAACATCCCCTATAAAAAGTCTTTTACTTTTAGCAACATTAAGTTTAGCATTTGAGACTAACTGGTATTTATGTAGTTCTTGTACAAAAAGACCAATCTGATTTTTTTTTAAAAAGAAGCCGTAGATATCATCCGCATATGCCTAAACATGAAGGCTTTGTGGGATCCCCATCCCTGACACACCTTCCCACAGACGGTGTAACTCAGTGTGCCTCAACAAAGGATCTAGTGAAAAAATATATAAAAGTGGGCTTAAGGGACATCTTTGATGTACCCTAGCCTAATATTGAAACTCTGCCCATTAAATCCATTCAAAAATGTCCGAACAGAAAAAAAAAAAAGAGTACAATAACTTAAGGCATTTCAAAAAAATCAAAGGGACCTTACACATTTCTAATACTGCAGACAAATAGGGGTGGTAAACTCTGTCAAAAGCCATTTCCTGATCTG
The DNA here is from genome assembly GCA_016271365.2 of Neoceratodus forsteri. Taxonomy (NCBI): domain Eukaryota; kingdom Metazoa; phylum Chordata; order Ceratodontiformes; family Ceratodontidae; genus Neoceratodus; species Neoceratodus forsteri. Next base: position 788,100,044 of record CM028133.1, read on the forward strand.
CTGCAATCACACATCTAGACAAATCTGCCAGGTTGCAATGATCTATCACATCCCTGACAATCATTAAAGCATGCTGTATTCTCCTATTAGAGAGTCCACAGTATTGTTGTGGCAAAATTACCAAGGAAGCATACGATTTTAAACGGTCATTCAGTGTATGAGCCAGAATTTTATAATCAGTATTGAGCAAAACAATAGGTCTCCAATTAGTTATGCAAGATCTATTCCCCTTTTTAAAAAGAAAAACTTGCAAACCTTCTGCAAAGGAGGGGTGAATTATGTCAGAATTAAACCAGTATTCATAAACCAGGACCAGACTACCCGCTATCTGTTGACCAAAGGTTTTATAAAATAGATGTGGAATGACATCTATACCTGATGAAACATTATTATTAAGATTTGAAATGACCCTTCAAATTTCTGTTTTAGTAATAGGAGTCTGTAGTTGTAGAATGTCATCTGGAAAATCAGAAACTAAAAGTGGTTTTAAGAAAGTAAGTATGTCATGTTTTAAAATTGGTGAAATTGGTAACAGTGTTTTGAAATGCTGTTGCATCAACTCATCCAAATCCTCAGATGAACTGACCCTTCGACCATCAGAGGAGATTAAATATTCCATAGTCATACTTTCTTTGGTATGTTTACAAGCCTCAAAAGGGTCACCTACAGGAGTATTACGAGTACCATTATATAACATGCCTTGGATTGTCCGTGCCCTATCATATTTCAGTTTTTGCCAAATCAATCTGTGTGTTGAATAATCATACATAGAAAGATTAGCTAGAGAACACAGTTTTTGTAACTGTCTTCTCAAAGATAAATATTTCAAAAACTTACAGTTACCCTGTGATTTACCAAACTTCATAAACCAAGTTTTTATATCTTTTATTGTATCTAGCCACCATTCACCTTTATCCTGGTTTAAACATTCCACCGATAGTCTAGCAGTGAATAAATCACCCATGGTTCAAATTACAGCAGGATTAGTTAAAACCGAGGTGTTCAATTTCCACCTCTCTTGCGAGGCAGGCCTTTTGACTTCCTGATCCGGAGACAGAATTAATAGTAAATGATCTGAAAATTCTACTGGGTTAATATCTAAAGTCCCTTTAGGTAAATTAGGGGAGAGAAAAGCATAATCAATGATGGGTGTATAGGAATTCCTCATGTAAGTAAAGTGAGGGCCTTTAATATGATAGATATGGCTATTAATTAAACCCGCAGTAGTCACCAGTTGATCCAATGCATTGGTGTCACAATATATTTTCTTTCCTTCATCCTGTTTCCTTTTTTTGTCCTGTATAAAACTGCAATTACAATCCCCACATAGAAATATTTTATAAGTAGTAACTAGAAATGGCTGAATAGCTTTCATGTGAAGTACTTTCTCTGCTTTCACTTGAGAGTTATAAACCACAATAAACCTGCAATCCATACCTTTCCAAAGGCCATCTAGTATTAAAACCTGGCCTGGAACTAAATCAATTAATTTACGGAGAGTGAAAGAATAGGAATGAAAAAGTATCCCTACCCCATCTGCCTTATCGAGGCCAAGTGACCAATATGAGGGGCCCCAAACCCATTCTCTTTTAAACCTCCAATTATGATCGTCCATATACATCTACATTTCTTGTAGTACAAGAACATCCAAAGCCATATCATAAAAATATTGAAAGACAGTTTGTCTCTTGTCTGTATTTAATAGGATATGTATATTAAGTGAACCTAAAGTAAAAAAAAAAAAAAAACATGTTCAGCAGGAATGAAAGTGACCCAATCTAAAAAGAATCATAGCTAATTTTTTTTTCTTTTTCTTTTTCCCCTTATATGTACCCTGATCCATAGCCTGTGTACCCTGTTCTATAACAGATTTCTGAGAGTCAGAATCTCCAACTTCCATCTCAGAGTCTCCCCAAGAGGTAAATAGGGCAGCATAAGAATTTTTTGATTCCACCAGGAAGGGGGGGGGGGGGTGGTCAGAAGAGGTAGGTTTGGTAAATCGAGAGGATCTCCTCTGAGGCAAAGGATCTTGTAATGGAGGGTCAGGTTCACCACTAGACACAGCAACAGGGTCCTAATAACAGACTGGGACCAGGGTTTCAGACACCACTGCCTGATCCAAAGAGTCCTTTAAGGTGTCTGGAGCCAAATCAGAGTGATCGGGAAGCAATATAGGAGTTGCAACTAAGGGTTCAGGAGAGGGAAGGGGGTCCCGAGCACGAGCCCTTGGAGCTGTTGAAACAGTGCTAGCAGAATCCTGTGCTTGCTGAATAAGTAGCTCTGGGCTAATACAGGATGTCTTGTTGCGAGCAGCCCTAGGGCACTCCCCCAAAACATGTCTGAAATCTTCACAAAGATCATACCAAGAGTGATTTGTGCATTGCATCGTAATATGGCCCACTTCCCCACAATTATTGCACCTAGGTTTATCACATGTGCTAGACAGATGTGTTCAGGAGCCACATTTGTAGCATGCCCTCGGCTGCCCTGCATAAAAACATACCTCTCGATCTCTACCTAGCAAAAAAGAATTAGGGATATGTTCTATACCAGAGTCATTCTGTCGTAGCTTGACCTTGTATTTCCACCCCAGTCCAGAAAAGTTCACTATCTAAAATAGCTTCAGGTTCTCCCATAACCTCACACTTCTGAGACAGCCAATAAGTGATATCCTCTACATGGACCCCTTCATTGCGAAACATCACTGTGACATACTTAATACATGGTTTGGTTAAAGGTATCACAACAAAAGGAGCCCATGTAGGGGAAAACTTAACCTGTCCATATCTTTCACAGAACAAATCTAAGGTGTAGGCAGTGCAAAAACTGACATCAAAATTATCCTCCCCAGAAATGTTTATGAAAGCATACACCTCCCTAGGGGAGAAATGCAATGAATCTTCAAGAAGGATTTTCCCCACATGGTATCTGTCAGGTCTATCAGACAGACCCCCTTTATATCTAATCCTGACAGTGTTTCATCAGGGAGCTGCTTCCTTTTTTGTTATAGTAAGCAGGTCAGATAATAAAGGTTTATGCTCAGAGTCAGAATGTGTTTCAATAGTAGGTGTTGCTGGAGGTTCGGATGCAGTAGTAGGAAGAGGCTTCAAAGGAGGAAAAGACTGTAAATCCTGTCCTTTAATAGTCTCTAAAGGTAGGTTTGTATCAGCTTTAAAGAGGAGAGGTGGAGCAGGATCAACTGAAATCTCAGATGAAATGTCATTTTTTTATACCAGTTCCATGTGGCTTCCACTCTGGGGAAACTTAAGAAAGAGGGAAAGGTGAATCCCACGCTGGATCAGGAAGCCAAATTCCCCTTGGGGCCTGTTTCCAGCCTGCTTCTGACAAAGCTTTATTCAGAAACCACTGTTCGTTGGGGAGAGATATTTCTGGACTAACAGTAGATGGCGCTGTTATTCGTGATGTTTTAGCACAGTCTGCAATGTTCCTGTGAGCGAGGAGAACTGCATCTCTTTTAATTTTTACTTCGGTCGGCTTTCCCTGTTTCAACCCTGCTCCAGAAAAGACAAATTCAGTGAGTCCTCTTTAGTCTGTCTTATTAGTTTGGAAAATAGCTGCAGGTACATCTCCCTCAACCTGTGGCTGCTTAAAAACAAACCCAGCAGATTCTGACAACATAGCTACCAGGGAGGGTGTAGGTTTAGTGAAACCCTCAACTAAGTTGCAGCGTGGATTGCGCTCCTCAGTACAGTTCCAATCAGACTTTATTTGTACCACCGAGACTGGGTTAGCTAAATCAGGCTTTGGGCACACACAAGCGTTCATGTTTAGCTTGCCAGCCTGAAAGTTTTCCCTGGAAATAAGCCCTGGTATCAGACTCACCCGGCCCCAGTGGGTGTTGAAAGCTGTGATACCATCCCCGAGTTTGACAGGCCGGGCATCCAAAATGACAGGAGGAATATCCTGATTCAGTATAGTGAGTCGAGCATCCAAGCATTCTTTCTCCTCTTTGTGGCATTCTTCTTCAGTTCTTACCAACTCCACAAGTTATCGTTTTTTAGTCTCTAAATTACAGTCCAAATCTGTCTTCTTCATATTGGAAGACTGAGAGGTTATATCTTCAGTCGAAATGTAAATATCCATGATGTCTTCTTCTGATAACTTCTCATTTGAAACATTTACCACATTTTCAGCCTCTGATGGAAACAAGAAAGGAGATGGGGCCAGCTCTCCCTTCTCCACAACGCCTTCACCCTCCGGTGCTCCAGCCCGAGTGGCCATCCTACAAATGGATGGCAGGTCTCCCTACAGCTCAGTACGGGAATTTCCCTGGTGTCCTGGCCAAATTTCCCCCTTTCACTAAAACACTACCAACAGCTTAAAATCTGGTTAAGTTTCAATTGGCATCCATCTGTATTCCTCTCCCCTGGGACAAGGCTGAAAATAGGCAAAAACTGTCTAGTCCTCCTTCCCGGTCAACAAAAACTAAATAAAATAAAAATGGCACTCACTCTAATGAGGAGAGAGTGACCAGCAGGGTCACATAGGGTTCAGTATTGGGACCAGTCCTGTTCAACATCTTCATGAGTAACATTGCAGAAGAACTTGAAGGGAATGTATGCTTCTCTGCAGACAAAACTAAGATCAGTGTTGGGTGAGTTACTTTTTCTATTACTTTCTATTACTTTTGAAAACTTGTTCCAGAAATCTCTGTGCAGTCACTAGCAAGGATAGAGAAGTACTGGAAAAAGTCATACAAGCTGGCCCGTCTGCGCAGCAGTTGGGGTTCTGCTTGCGTTGCCGGTGACCCAGGTTCGGGAACGAGCCCGGGTCATTGGAGGGCCAGTCAGGGGAGAAGGATGGAGCATCCAATGGACTGCTCTCCTTCTCCGGGGGTTGGGGATCTCTGTGGTCAGTGCGAGAGTGACACCTAGCGGAAGCTGGGTGTATCACTCTGAGCACCAACACATGGTCGAGGAGGGGAGAGGCTGAGGCAGGACAGATGCTGGCATCATTACACGTCTCTGCCACAGCCAACAGGGGTAGAAAAAAATTCCTCCTCACCAGACATCTCCATGGCGCCCTGCTCCCGGCTTGATTAGCCACCTGGCCAAGGTTCTCCCCAACCAGTTACAATCCACAAAGCTGATTCCGGTGGTGGCGCCATGCCCCACCTCCTGGGAGCAAGCCAGGAGTGACCGGGGAGAACAAAGTGGCTGATTAGGCAGTGGAAGCTGAAGGAGCACTGTGACCAGGGCAGACCTGTGACAGAAGGTGAGGAGGACAAGAAAGAGGGGTAAATATAAAAAAAAAAAAGTAATACACCTTACAGTTACAATTACTTACGTCTTTTTATACAAAAGAAACATGTAACTGTAACTGATTACATTTATTTAAAAGTAACTAGTAACTAACCTATTACTTTCAAAAAATGTAATCTGTTATAGTTATTTATTATTTTTGTATTGTTTTTGTATAAAAAGAAACAAGTAGCTATAATTGTAAGGTGTATTACTTTCTCTAGTACTTCTCCATCCTTGCTAGTGACTGCACAGAGCTTCCTGGAACAAGTTTCTAAACATAATAGAAAGCAATCGAAAAAGTAACTTACCCAACACTGACTAAGATCAGTAGTAGGGTGGATACTAAGGGGGTGGGAGCTGGGGAAATAAATAGAGACTTTAGAAACTTGATGAGTGGTCAAGTGTATGGCAGCTTCAGTTCTATGGCAAAAAACGCAAATTCTTGCACCTGAGACATAGAAACCCAGGAGATGAGTATAAAAATGGGGAGGGGGGTGCTTTCGGTCACTCAGCAGGAAAGTAACATTTGGGTTATAATATCTGATGAACTCAAAGTGACAGGGCAATGTGACAAGGCAGTGGACAAAGCCAGTGGGATGCTAGGGTGCATAGGAGAAGTATCATAAGCATAAGGAGGGAGGTGGTATTAGCACTGTATAGATAATTGGTGAGACCACACTTGGAATGCTGTGTACAGTACAGTTCTGGAGGCCACATTTCAGGAAAGACATAGACAGGGTAGAGGCTGACTAGAGGAGGACAACTAAAATGGTACAGGGGTTGCATGAGAAATAGTATAAGGAGAGACTGAGGGATCTCAGCATATATACCCTGGAGGAGAAGAGTGAGACGGGGGACATGATAGAGACCTACTAGTATCTCACGTGGGTGATCAGGGTACAGGTGGGGAGCTTGTTTCAAATGAAGACATTCAACAGAGCAAGAGAGCATGCAACAAAGCTGGGGGGAGCATTTAGGAGGGACGTGAGAAAATACTACTCCACTGAAAGAGTGATGGTACCTGGAACAGCCTGCCACCAGAGGTAGTAGGGGCAAATACAGTGGGGGGGTTCAAACATGCATGGAACAGGCGTAGGGGAATACTGGTAAATAAAAGGGGGGTTACCAGAAACCAGTTAGGGTCTGCTCAGACCGAATAGGCAGGGAACTACTGGGCAGACTGTGTGGACCAAGCAGTCCATTTTTTTTATATATGCTTTTTCTGCACCCACCTGTTGGCCCCCATCTCCTGCATGCCCCAGCCCAGTTAGAATGACATCCAATAGGACTTACCACTAGCTGTCTTCCCCCAGGGCTTGCCCCTCCCCCCCGGTGGGGTCAGTGGGGTTCCCAACCCTGCCTTGTACCAAATCCAGTTCCAGCTGGCATGCCCAGCTGTTCAGGTGTGGGGCCTGTGAGCCCTTGGCTTTATCTTGTCATTGGCTTTTCCTCCCTTTAACTGTCCCTCAGAAGGCATGGCATTCAAGTATGTCATGACGCATACCATGTGCTCCTGCATGATATACACCAACATCTGCCACACTGCTGCTTGCTTATTGTCCGGGGCTGCCTTCCCCCAGCTTCCACTAGTGGCCAGTCAAGCAGCAGACTGTGTCCACTCTCCCCCACAGGAGGAGAGCGGTCCTATAGGTGCTGGATCCTCCTTCCACCAGCTGACCATCTGATGTCCTGAGTTCACTTTTGAACCCAGGTCATCTGCATTGCAAGCAGTACCACTGCAGCAGGGGGCCCAAACAGTCCTTTTCTGATGACAAATTTGATGTTTCCATGTAATGGTGCAAAAGCACCATGAGTGTTGGTTGAAAGTAGAGGTGGAGCTCTGGGACTGGCAGTGAGAAAGACACCTGAATTAGTTTTTTATTTCAGTGCAATGCCATTAAAGCCACCTGCAACATGCTGCAGGAGGTAATGGACTAAGTGATATGTGATTTTTTGCAGTTGTGTTTCCATGTTGTTCTAGTAAGGTAAACATGGAGGAGGAGGATGAAGAAGGAGATTGACTGGCACTAGAGACCCTGGCATTGTGATCCATGTCCCATATGGGCCTTGGTTCCCTCAAGCCTTGCAAATCTGGTATATTGCCACACTCATCACTTTTGTCAGTGACATAGAAATCCAAAACTAAAGACATTTGGGATGGGGGTGCTATGTAGGTGTTGTCTTCCCATTGAGGGCATTGGACCCATTCCTTTTCTAGTACCCTCTACTGCCTCATGCGCTTCTGCATCTCCTCCTCCTCCTTTGCACCCCCCCAATCAACATCTCTTTTCTTTCCCCTACCTTGCTCTGCAATATCCCCTTTCTCTTGCTTTTAGATCCAGTTTCATAAGTCGGGACATCACCCTACCCTTCATTGTCATCCTTCTTCTGAACTGCCATCACTAGGGGAGGAAAAAATTACCTCTTGCATTTCAGACTACTTGCATGGTACTCTGTTTCCAAATCTACATCAACTACTGGACTGTCAATCAATCAATCAATCAAGTTTATTGTTTGACAATTATATATATATATATCATTACAAAATACAAAAAAAATAATAATATAGACTGAAAATTACAAGACAAGACTTACGTTACACACATAGAAGCATTAAAAGCGCATAATAAAAAATTCATATCATATGATAAAAGGCGTAATATAAATTTGTCAAGCCAATATAAAATAACTGTGCTATGTTTAACAGCAGTAATATCCTATGCAGAAACCGCAAGGAATAAAAGCATCTCTGATCACTGAATTATAAATGTATCTATGGCCACTCCCCCCACCTAATGGGAATATGGCTCGATAAGAACATCATGCTTCCAACTGGTTAAACTGGCTGTACTCTGCATATGGTACTTCTACTATAATGTACTTAAAGTCAAGAAATCGAGCTTTGGGATCCACCTACATTTTTGTCCCAGGTTATACTCGGAGCTTGCAGTGCATATACATATTTGGTCCAACCTTTCTCCTGGAGCCGTGAAAAGGACTGACTGGAACAGACTAGATCTGTAGAATCAGGCCACAAGAGTAATAACAATCTGGTTACAGCCAGATATCTGAATGTTTTTTCTAACCTGATGTACAGGTATGTCCTTTCCTCCTGTGCACTGTATGTATAATCAATGGTCTGCACGCCTCTGAGAGTATGTTAATTGATATCTGTACTACTCCCTAACCCTCTCTCCTTCGAACTTTATATTCCTCCCTCCTCTCCCTCCTCCTCCCCCCCACTTGTCCTTTTCTTCCCTCTTTTGTCTAGCTACATCGTCCCTCCCTATGCTTTATGGAAATGTGTAAATGTGTATTGCTAGCTGAATGATTAATTATATGGAGCAAATCTCTGGATGTACTGTATAATGTATTTTGTATACCTTATATCTGAAAATAAAAAAAAATGTCAATTAATGCATCTATGGAAGAAGATAATCAAGTGCGTACATTGGACGAGGTCAAAAAAACTTTTAGAGCTTGAACCCTAAAGAACTCTACAGTTTAAAAAATGAACAGATAAAGTGTAAACAGTTTTATTCAGGGTTCGGGTCTGGTTACCTACATCCCCAGAAGTACCGTAATCTCAAATCTCTGAATTATGAGAAAAAGGATCCGAAGGATCAATTAAGGCTCATAGTTCATTTATTTGGTGCAGTCATTTTATTTCTGATATTCTTAGCTGCAACCAGAAATTTTGCCAGATACAACATAATTTGTTTGTTTGCAGAGCTGAACAATAAATCCATAATATAATGTTTTGGTATAATGTAAGAAGCAATATGTTTGGCCAAGAATTTCTTTCTTATTGTTTCATACCAAGGACATCTCGTAACAACGTGATGTAAATTCTCAGATTCCTTTAAGTAGCAACAACAAAGGACCATCATTTCTTGAGCTTTACTGTATCTGGCCACTAACACATTGCTGGGAAAAAGTCTGAATCTGTATAATGTTAGAATCTGTCTAAATCTGGGGTCTTCTATTAGCAGAAGGTACTCCTTTATTGAATGTTCCTGTATATTTTTTATTAGCCATTTAGATACTTTAAGTTGTTTAATTTTCGGAGTCTCAGATTCCTGTGCCTTAATATCTACAGTATATGTAACTATTGTGTTACAGTTTTCATGAATTGTTATGGATTGCTCAACCCATACTGGATTGTCAACATCACTGCTACCCTCATCAGACTCCATCGCCATACGAACCTGCCAGCAGATAGAGGCCATATGGTCTATCAAGTCTGCTCAAATGTGCAGCTAGCAGTCCATTACACTGCAGCTGCCCCTCCCTCCCCTACCCATAGAATGTTGACCATCCCCCTCACTTTGTCCCATCCCCTCTTAAAACTACCCACCGACTTACAGGATACCATCTCTTCAGGCAGCGTGTTCCATGTAGTCACCACTCTTTCCATGAAATAGCATCTTCTCATTTATCTCCTGAATCTTCCACCCTCCAGTCTCAGACCATGCCTCCTAGTGTCTCTCCCTCCCTTTAACTTAAAAATTCCCTCTGCATCAGTCTTGTTTATGCCTCTCATGTATTTAAACATTTCTATCATAGCCCTTCTATACCTCCTCTCCTCCAGGGAATACATGTTAAGCTCCCTCAGCCTCTCCTCGTAGGATTTGTCTTCTATTCCTAAGATCATCCTGGTTGCTCTGCGCTGCCCTCCCCCGATTAATTTAACATCTTTCTTTAAGTACGGATGCCAGAACGGCATGCAGTGCTCTAGGTGCAGCCTCACCAACAACCTGTACAGTGACAGGATTACCTCCCCTCTCCTGGAGGTGATTCCTCTGGCAATACACCCCAGCATCATATTGGCTTTAGCTGCTACTTTTCTGCACTGTGCTGAGTGGTTCATTTGCCTTGTTACTATCACCCCAAGATCTTTCTCCTCCTCTGTAGTGGCTATCTGTACCATCTCCAACTCTTCCATTTTGTCATCTGGCACTGCAGGACAATGACTACCTCTATGTACAACTCACCTACAGTTGTCTCATGTGACTCTTCCACCTTTAGTACCTCCTCCTGAGTATAGTCCTTCTCCATCTCCTGATGAGATTCCTCTATCTGTAGTACCTCCACCTGAGCATCTTTCTTCCCCATGGCAGGCATTAGACAGCTAGTTTCAGAACCCACACATGAGGGAGCAATCTTAGACCTCGTACTCTCAAATGGGGGCAGTGAGAGGATCTCAGATCTAGAAGTGGGTTGCCATCTGGGGACAAGTGACCATCAAACAGTGTGGTTCACATTAAACTCAGCTACAGAGTCAAGCCATACAAAAGTGAGGGTACTGGACTTCAGGAGGGCTGACTTTGGCAAGATGGGAGAGTGCCTCAGAAAAGCACTAGCAAACAGGCTAGAAGGAGGGGTGGAGCAACAATGGGGAGTCATCAAAACTGCCATCACAGAGGCAACAAGCCTTTGTGTGAAGCAAATGAACAAATCAAAACGAAAGAAAAAGCCACTATGGTTCTCAAAAGAGGTGGCTGTGGAAGTCAGGAAGAAAAAGATAGCATTCCGGAAGTATAAGGAAACACAGAAGGAGCAGGACAGAGAGCTGTACCAGTTAAGGCAGAAGGAAGCAGGGAGGGAAGTCAGAATAGCAAAGGCCCAAACTGAGGAAAAGATAGCCAACTCAGTTAAGAAGGGGGATAAAACCTTTTATAGGTACATCAGCGAGCATAGAAAGACAAAGGGAGGGATAGTGAGGCTGAATAGAATGAACAGTGGGTGGGCAGAGGGGGACAGTGAAAAAGCAGGAAAACTGAATGAATATTTCTGCTCAGTATTCACAAAAGAGGAGGGGGAAGTGCCTAATCCAATTAACAGAAGCACTCTTGATAAGGGGTCGATCCCAGTCCTTTCACAGAAGAAAGGGTTCTGCAAGAACTCCTAAAACTGAAGGTGGACAAAGCAATGGGTCCTGATGGAATTCACCCAGAATTCTAAAAGAATTAAGGGAGGAACTAGTGAAACCACTGGCTACTCTTTTTAATAAATCATGGGAGGATGGTGTGGTACCCGAGGACTGGAGGAAGGCGGATGTGATTCCCCTTCACAAAAGTGGGTCCAAGACAGAGGTAGGAAACTACAGACCTGTCAGTCTGACCTCTGTGGTAGGAAAGTGATGGAGTCACTTCTGAAGGAAAGAATAGTCAGTACCTGGGGCCAATGGAGCACAGGACCCAAGGCAGCATGGGTTCCTGGCCGGAGGTCGTGTCAGACAGATCTAATAGATTTCTTTGACTGGGTGACCAAAGTAGTAGACCAGGGAGGGCTGTGGACATGGCTACATAGACTTTAGAAGGCATTTGGACGCAGTCCCACAGAAAAGATTAATAGTCAAATTAACCAGCCTGGGAGTGGGACCCAGGGTGGTAGCCTGGGTAAAACATTGGCTGGACAACAGGACACAGAAGGTAATTGTAAATGGAGTCCATTCTGAAGAAAGGGGGTTACTAGTGGGTACTAGGGTTCAGTATTGGGTCCAGTCCTTTTTAATGTCTTCATCAGTGACATTGCAGAGGGACTGGAAGGAAAAGTATGCCTTTTTGCAGATGACACAAAAATCTGCAACAGGGTTGATACACAAGGAGGCATGGAAAGGATGAAAAGGGACTTGGCAAGGTTGGAGGAATGGTCAGAAGTATGGCAGCTAGGATTCAATGCAAAGAAGTGCAAAATAATGCACCTGGGAAACAAGAACCCAGGGGAAGAATACACAATGAGTGGGGAGGTAGTAACAACAACAAAAAAGGAAAGGGACCTGGGGTAATCATATCAGATGACCTTAAGGTTAGCAAGCAATGTGAGAAGGCAGTAGGGAGGGCTGGGGGTATACTGGGATGTATAGGGAGAGGCATCAGCAGCAGAAAACAGGAAGTTGTTATCCCTCTGTACAGACAGTTGGTGAGACCCCATCTGGAGTACTGTGTCCAGTTCTGGAGACCCCATCTCCGCAAGGACATAGACAGGATAGAGGCAGTCCAGAGGAGGGCAACTAAAATGGTGCAGGGTCTGCAAGAGAAGCCGTATGAGGAGAGACTAAAGGAGCTTAATATGTATACCCTTGAGGAGAGAGGGAGAGGGGACATGATAGAAACTTTTAAGTACCTCAGTGGAATCAACAAAGTCCAAGAGGGTAGCATTTTTCAGAAAAAGAGACTTGCAAGAACAAGGGACACAATTTAAAGATAGAAGGAGGGCGGTTCAGGGGCAATGTGAGGAGTATTATTTCACAGAGGGTAGTGGATGCATGGAACAGCCTTCCTGAGGAGGTTGTGGGGTCTAAAACTGTGGGAGAATTCAAGAATGCATGGGACAGACATAAGGCAATTCTTGTGGGGGGTAGGAAGAAATAGGCTGTTGGTTAACTAGGATCTGCGGCCTATCCTGTAGGTAGGGAAATGGGCAGACTAGATGGGCCTAGCGGTCCTTATCTGCCGTCAAAGTCTATGTTTTTATGTTTCTATGACCATCCCTGCTGGGCTCCTCCTCTACTGTCTCCTGTGACTGGCTCAGCTGTATTACTCTAGAATTCCACCATTAGCATTGCTTCTGTATCAACAGCTGATTTGTTACCATGGTAAATCTCAACACAGTTACTAGTCTCACCAACAACCCTTTTCCCAGACTCCCATGGCACCACTGGTACTACTGGTAGAGAAAGAAGCTTCTAAAGCACTGAGGACCATGCAGTAGATACACCAGATTATCCAGAGGCACCCCTTCATTTCCATTTTGCAGCAGGCTTTGAATGTGTATTACTGCACCTGGGCCATGTCCACAGCCTGAACTGATCTTCTGCCTTCCCTCCATATGTGCATAAACAAGTATCACTGAAAAAAATAAACTCTTCTCTTGCAGATGTGAGCAGCAGTGCATGTTACAAATTTTTCGCACCCTTACCAGACTGCAAAGAATTAAATATACTGTAAATATCTTCAGAGCCTCATCTTGCTTGTGCTTTCTGATACCAGACTGTGTACAGATATCCCTCACACTCACACCTCTGCAGTAAATGTAGTGGCTGCCAAGCAATAAAAAGGTTTGTAAAAGTGATCTTGAAGGCATTCTTAAGGTATGAAAACCAGGAACTGAAAAGGAGCAGTTCGAATGCCTTAAGGATATCAGTGAGATCACTCTTAAAACCACAAGAATGGTCTCAGTGGCAGTATTAATATATTATTGATCGAGATTAAGCAATAATAACTGAGTTTTGTTTTCTCCTATAGGGAAACCCAGTTTGTAATTTGCCACTATAAAGGAGTGTTTATAACCGCAAACACATGCTGGGTTTCCCTCGATTTACGCATGCGTCAGCCGTAGCTCTTTCCCTGACCACTAGTAGAGATGGATGAAATGGCCCTAATTCGCTCTGCAAAGTGATTCGCGGAGTGAATGTGAATTTGCGGAGTGCTCCGCAATGCAAAGCGGAGTACTTCACGTTATAATGGGTAACATGAAGTCCATTGAAAACAATGACTTTGCGTTACTCCGCCTTCCCAAACCACTACTCCACCAATTCTTAAGGCGAAGTAACTTCACCTCACTTCACCTTATTTTTAAGCTCCAAAGGCAAATTTTACAGTGATTCATGGGATTTCAGGTCACATGGGATCTATATTGTTCTGCACAGCCTCAGTTTGGGGTAGTATGTGTGGGAAGCTGTAGGAGACAATCTGCTCCGAGAGCTCTCTGTGATTCAAACCTTCTAAAAGCTGTTAAAAAAGCCTTTTTGAGTCGTTTTTTTTGCTGAATCTTTAGATCATTGATTATAGGAAACCCTCCTGTGCTCACATCATCGAGCATTTATTGTTTGTGTGTGGATTTTGAATGTTAATGTACAACATTCAGTCTGTGTACTGAGAGACAATGGAAGTGTGCTTTGGGGGAAGGGCATATCTGTGGTGTAGGTAGATTAACTTGGAGAAAAAGACAGTGCTTTCTGTTTTGGTGATATCTTTCTTGTATAACTGTGTTAATGTACACACAGTAATATTTTTAATAATTCTTGCCATTTTTTTCCTGATTGTTGTGTTCCAGCAGTACATAATTTTAGTTTGTTTAAAATATGTGGTTATATTACTGAAGTTTTCAATTTGCTACGCATTACTTAGTGTGTGTTTGAGTATGTGTGTGACACGTGTCATCAAATCAGACAGCTTTTATTGTGCCACATAATAATTTCAGCAATGTGAACATGCTATCCACTGCAGCTGTGTGATTTGTGTACTTCTTTGTGGTATCTTTACTGGTACTAGTACAAGTGACTGTTACTGCAGCAGTGCAGTACACTGCCCCCGCCCCCCTTGGCCCGTCCCAACCGGCAAAGGTATTCTTTTCCAGATTTGAATTTCTGATGGTGAGCACTGGTTAGGTGTTGTGCCTTTGTGTCTGCATCTCTTCAGTGTGCAGCGTAATCTTAATCTGTCTGTGAATTTGCATCTCTTTAGGGCCCAATCTCCATTTGTAACTTAAGTCACAGTTGTTTCTTTGACTTCCCTTCAGAGTACTGGACAGGTATGGTGCATAATTTTGCATGAACATTGTACTCCTTAATATGCGTTTTTAAGTCAGGACCATCATCACGAGTCACCCTTGATACAAATCACATTCTTCATCATCATGGTCACAAATGCTGTCACAAATCACTATTCACGATCACGTCACGAATCACAACATTACTTTTTTAACTAGTTACTTGAATGTATTGTAAGCCTGTTTTATAGTATCTCTCCAGGATTCACCACCCCACCATTGTACTCATTAATACATGTTTTTAAGTCGGGGAGTTTTTTGCTACAGCTCATTGGGGCAGTACAGCTATAGGCATTCGTGTTCCCAATACAGTTCCATATTAGTTATCTCAAACAGTCGACACTGAATCACATTCTTCATCATCACAGTCACAAATGCAGTCACAAATCATGATTCATGATCACATCATGAATCACAACATTAATTTTTTTACTAGCTACTTGGATGTATTGTAAGCATGTTTTGTAGTATCTCTCCAGGCTTCACCACTCCACCATTGTACTCATTAATAAGCGTTTTTAAGTCGGGGAGTTTTGTGCTACAGCTCATCAGGGAAGTACAGCCATAGGCATTCGTGTTCCTTCCCGTACAGCATGTGAGTTACAGTACTGTAAGCAGTGGTGGGCAAAGTGGCCCCAATTTGCTCTGTGAAGTGATTCACTGAGTAACGCAGAATCCGCGGAGAACTCCACAATGTGAAGTTGAGTACTTCGCTTCATAATGAGGAACGCGAAGTCCATTGAAACCAATGACTATGTGTTATTCCACTTCCCCAAATCACTTCTCCACCAGTTTTAAGGCAAAGTACATTGAAATCAATGTAACTCGCCTCACTTCGGCCTGTAATTGAGCTCCAAATGAAATCCTGCAGCTATTCATGGGATTGCAGATCACATGGGCTCAAGATTGTTTGGCACAGCCTCAGTTCTGGCCTGGGTAGTGTGTGTGCAGTGGTAGCTGGAGACAGTTTGCTCTCAGAGCTCTGTAATTCAAAACCTCTAAAAGCTGTTTAAAATGCCTTTTTGAGTAATATTTTTTGCTCAAAATTTGGTACATCGATTGTAGGAAACCCTTCTGTGCTCATATCATCGAGTGTTTATTGTTGTGTGGATTTTGAATGTTAATTTAGAATAGTCAGTTTGTGTACTGTGAAGTGTGCTTTGGGGAGGGGCGTATATGTGGTGTAGGTAGATTAACTGGGAGAAAAAGGTAGTCTTTCTGTTTTGGTTATGTTTTTCTTGTATAACTGTGTTAATGTACACATAGTAGTATTTTCAGTAATTCTTGAAATTTTTTGCTGATTGTTGTGGTGCAGCAGTGTACAATTTGTCTGTTTAAAACATTTGGTTATATTACTAAAGGTTTTCAATTTGCTACGCATTACTTGAGTGTGCATGTGAGTGTGTGTGTGTGTGTGTGTGTGTGTGTGATGCGTACCATTAAATCAGACACCTTTTATTGTGTTACAGAGTAGTTGCAGCAGTGTGAACCTGCTATCCACTGCACCTGCATTAATTTTTTATACTGCTTTGTGGTATCTTTACTGGTAGTGGATTGTCACTGCTGTGCACTAATCCCCCAAATGGCAAAATGTATTCCTTTCCAGATTTGG
Organism: Neoceratodus forsteri; assembly: GCA_016271365.2. Classification (NCBI taxonomy): domain Eukaryota; kingdom Metazoa; phylum Chordata; order Ceratodontiformes; family Ceratodontidae; genus Neoceratodus; species Neoceratodus forsteri. Next base: position 788,116,475 of record CM028133.1, read on the forward strand.
ATTTGTGACTTGTGAGCACTGGTTAGGTGTTGCTATACCTTTTCGTTTGCATCCCTTGAGTGTGCAGCACAATCTTAATCTGTTTGTGCATTTGCATGGCATCATTAATTCTGGGAGACTGCATTTCCTGTTATGCTCTTGTTTCACTTTGTCAGCACTGGGGAATTTTCTGGACACAAGATAGTAGCATTTTGGGGATGCACATTAATTCTGGTGACTCTGTGTGTGACCTGACCACTGCACGCATGACTGAGTGCGCCATTAATGCTGGGAGACTTTGCATTTCTTGTTACGCTCTCATTTCACTTCATGAGCACTAGGGAGTTTTCTGGACACAAGACAGTAGCACTTTGGGGATGCACATTCATTCTAGTGACTGTGTGGGTGGGATGCTGCCAATATTGTTGTCACTCCGCCTTACTTCGTGTTTAAGGTGGAATGACAATGCGAAGTAATAATAACAAGGCGAAGTGAGCCTTTTCTATCGGGCACTCCGCGTAGCGAAGTGCCAACGTGAAGTGGCCACTTCACATTCACTTCGCCAGCAGATTTTAAATTCACTGCATCTCTAACCACTAGCAGCCTTGCCTTGCCACCAAACACTTCACTGTCACTGAACTCGGCAGTAAGTTCTAAAAAAAAAATACATCAGTGCTCTACATTTTTTAAATAAAGCAAGTATGAGAAAGAAAAAATTTCATCAGCGGACCACTCTAAAACCCAACCAGACTGCACCACACAGGGACTTTTTTTATTTTATATAATTGTTGAAGTGAGAAAACAAAACTCAACAATGATATAAAGTAAAACATGGGGTGGTGTGTAAAACTTTAATTTTACACACACCCTCGGTGTTGGATGCTTGTGTGAAACCCTTAAGCTTTGCTCTCGGGGTTTATGTAGCATCCACCATCTCGTCTGTGTGTACATTTCTCGTAACACACACCACCCCATACTTTATTCTATATATAATATATTAAAATATAAAAAAACCTACTCTGACCATGCCCATTTCCAGAGCAACAGTATGTGAGACACTTTTCACAGAACAAAGAGTCTCTCACAAACTGGCCCAGTGCTGCAGTGGGTTGAGGTGCTGGATTCCACACCTGCTGCCACACTGATGACCTGGGTTTGGGACTGAGCCTGGGACATTGGGGGTTGGCTGGAGAGAGAAAACAGACTGAGCATCCTAGAGGATGCTCTCCTCCTCCGGGGAGGAAGGGAGGGCAGTCATGCTCTGGTGCAGTATTGCCACCAGGGTGAACAGAAGCGGTAGTGTGTTCGGAAAGACTTAATGGGTGGGGGGGTGCTGATGGTGATGTGCTCCACTCTTGCATGTGAGCTTGGGTACAACCCATGAAACAAGTGTCCAAGAGACACACAGAGAAAACCAGGATGAAAAGTCCTGAACAGAGCAACAATGAGAGGTCTGGTCCCTCGCAGGCCCCACTCTGGCAACAGGGCACGCCCCTCCATGAACTGGATCCATTCTCTGGCAAGTAAGAGAGGACCCGCTGACCCTGCATTGGGAGGGAAGCCATGGGGAAGCATGGAGGCTGAACTAAATCTCTGGGATGCCTGGTGATGGGGCTGGGGGGAGGGTCAGACCAGGATAACAGGACCTGTACCAGAGAAGCAGAAAACAAACTAGCAACGACAACAACAGCAACAAAAAAAGTGTATCTCAAGCACTGAGGAAATGGGCACTTTGATTGGTCAGGAGTGCTCCCATGACCTATAATCTATTTAATAAGCAAGATTCTATACATTATGCTACAATTACCCTTTTTCAAGATGTTATACATTATGCTACAATTACCCTTTCTCATAGATGTGCACCATATACAACTACTTCTACACTTGCATGCCCACCCTGACCCAGGGTCAAACATTTTCTAAAGTTTTTCTATGATTACATCAACACTAACTGCTTTGCTGCAAATGAGTGGTAATATATATTATTTTAGAATGTCCCTTTTAAACAGATTGTGAAATCATGCACTAGTGGGTGAATATAATATCAAAACAACACATTTAGGAAGATTTATGGATTTTTCTATAAATCAACAATACCAGCTGTTAAACGTGTTTACATAAATTTTAATACATGTGTCCTAAAATGACAGGCTGTGCCATCCGGAGCTGCCTATTTGTAGAAAATGTTAACATTTTTTCCATAGTGCTATAGTACAAATATGTATCATTGAGTACTGCCAGAATTAGAATGCTGTCTGTCTACAGTCAGATACTGAAATGTATTTCTGCAAGCTAGACCAACTAAGATTAACAAAGTTATTATTATGCTATTTTCCCCTAGTTTTCCACCTCAATTTTATTTAAAAAAAGAACTGACAATTGGAAGGCTGGGCCTGTGGTTCAATGGACAAGCAGCCAGCCACTCACACTTCCTGACCTATATATGCAGTTCCTCTCAGCCTCCTTCTGAAGCACGTTTTCTTTGTCATCTGGAGGCTCTGTCGGTCTGTCCTCTGCAGCTGGCTGGGGCCTAACCCTGCTGCTTCAACTTCTACTTGTCTGTGCTGGTCTTCTGTGTTTGTTCTCCTACATCTGGTTTGTATTTTGCCTCTGGATATGTGCTTCTTTCTGTCATTTGTTCCCTGTTTCTTTGTGTGTATTTCTTTTTGCCTTTTGGGGGCTTTGTTTCTAAGCTCCTAGTATATTGCTAATCCAGAGCTCATGCTACTTGCTCTCAGTTACTCGCAATGTAGCTGCAATCATTATCTGTATGTTTCAGCTCAAACCACATAGCTGCTCCCCATGCTACACACTTAATTGTTTTCACTTAATTCAGGCTCACTCTGAACCCTAGCTCTGAAGCTCCATCATGTTTCTCAACCATTTTACCTACCTCATTGCTGCAGTTTCAGTGCACTGCCTGGTGATAGCTGCTTTCAGAGCATTGCGCCTCCCCTCCATTCTATGTTTATTGAATTCTACAACTCATAGTTACTCAATACAGATGCTGCTCACTATGTTTGTACACTGCTATTATACTCTGAGGTCAGCTAAGCTACTGCCTATGTTGTAAACTAGTTTCAGTATCTGCATGTGGGTCTCGGTGCCTTTCATCGCTTTCTTGTTTTTCCTACTGCGGGAACTTGGAGGTGTTGGGGGAGTTGTGGCCCCATTTGACATATTTACTTTATGTTCTAATCCTGCCTCCACAGCCTAAAATCCTCAGAGTAAGTGTCACCTTCATTGGCTTCCTTGAATGCCTGGCTGGTTTGCCCCACTATTCATTTTTTGCTGCTCCTCCAACCTAGGTGCAGGTCCAACTATTGCTACTCTGTTTTACAGACCTATGTGCAGGTCCGACTATTGCTATTCTGCCTTACTGACCTACGTGCAGGTCTACTTATTGCTTATGCAATCATTGCTCAACCTCACTACTAACATCTAAGCTACATGAGGTCCCAGCACTCTACGCTCATTCAACTCCTTTTCAGTTTTGGGGAATTCCAGTCATACCATTCTGGTGCAGGGCGTCCCCACAGCCGACGGTCTCGCTCTGCATTTCTAAGTCTGCATCTTGAGCGTGCATGACTTGGGGTGGGGTCCTTCTCACCTGGCCCATAGCTGGGAATGTCCTCACTCCGGGCCTGGTTTTTGCTGTTTGAGACTCGATGGCAGCTCCTGGTGTTGAATTTAATATTAACTGTGAAGGGTGGTTACAGTGATCTCCTTTGGCTCTAGTATTCTACTAGCAAGGCACCTTCACCACGTTCTCTCTATGACTGCCTCTGGTTCACCTGGTTTGTGTTTAGGATGAGTAGGCCAGGTGAGTGCATCAGCAGTCATTGCTGTCCTCCTCCCACCTTGGTTTCCCCCAATGCTGCAGAGCACTCTCACAACCTTCCACAGTGTTCCCATTAGAGGGATTGAGCAAGAGCTTTCCTCTAAATTACAATATTTTCCACCCCCCCTTTATTGGGTTTCTACATTGCAGCAGCACAGCTGCCACAAAATAAGCATCCCAAGCCTGGAGGGAAGGCAACCTAGGCCTTGGATCCCCACAGAGTTCCTCTTCAAGGTTTTTTTTCTCTCCTCCAAGCCTCAGGTCATAACTGTTAGTTGGCCATAGTTAGTGTTCCCTAGTTCCTTTAGGTAGGTTCTGCTGTTGGATGGAGATAGATGGTGTCCCTACTTGCTGTTCCCTCTCTCCTTAGGAGGCCCCTTCAATCTCCAGCACAACCCATTGTACTCATGCCATTGCTAACCTGTGCATCTCATTACATTATCAAGCTGCCTGATGCCTTATCTACTGCTATGTCTCACTTCTACTGATTGCCAACGTGCTTTGTACTACTACATTTCTTTTTGGGGATCCTTCCTAAGGTACCTCTAGCCAAGGGAATCATCCCATGACACCTCTAGGGGTGGAACCCTCTTTGAGGGTTCCTTGCCTTTGGTACCCCTAAAGGGTGGTAATTCCTCCAGAATAGAGAGTGTGAATGGCCAAAACCTAAGTAACACAGTTTCACAAGCATAACACTGTAGTGGCTGCATAGGCCACTGAATTGGAAGGCTGGGCCTGTGCTTCAATGAACATGCAGCCAGCCACTCCCACTTCCTGACCTATATAAGCAGTTCCCTTCACCCTCCTTCTGAAGTTCTTTTTCCTTGCCCCACCATCTTCCCCTCCTCCTCCAGCAGCAGTGCCTCTCTCCTCAGGATCCTTCCCAAGGTACCTTTAGCCAAGAGAATCATCCCTCGGCACCTCTAGGGGTGGAAACCTCTTCGAGGGTTCCTTGCCTTTGGTACCCCTACAGGGTGGTAATTCCTCTGGAATAGAGAGCATGAACAGCCAAAATCTAAGTAATACAGTTGCACAAGCATAACACTATACTGGCTGCGTAGGCCATTGAACTACAGGTTGAAAATGTTATGTAAGTAATAAGCCACAACAGGGTGTGCATTATAGGGTTTTAATGCACACCCCAGAGGTGTAGTAAGGCACAAGACTGAAGGCCGAGTGTCCTTACACCCCTAGGAAGTGCATTAAAATCCTATGATGCATACCCTGTAGGGGCTTATTGCACTTATAACATGGCTCTAAGTAGGTTTTTTGGGAAGGAAAATGAGATTTGGCACTTGACCATGTGCTTATAGTGATTTAATACACTGTCAGGTGACAGCTCTCATCCAGTGAAATTTCTAAATTTTTTCTAGCCATTTTATAAATGCATGAAATTCCCCCCCAATATTACAGCATTATACACAACTGTTAGAAACGACATACATCCTAGACAATAAATACACATTCACACATTAAAATTTTGCAGCAGAATAAAACTGCAGCTAAACTGTTTTGAATGGGTCTGACCCGAAGTCTATAACTAGAGATACAGAAAAGTTAAACTTCTCAATGAAGTTGTCACAAACTTGTAAAACTTCCACTTCACAAAGCATCGCAAAGTCCCTACTGGTGTCACCAACTTCAACTTTGCAATATTTTTTCAGGCAAAGCAGCACTTTTTTCATGAAGTGGCAACTTCACAAGTGAAGTTTGGTCACTTTGCAGAAAAAAGTGCCAGTGCGCCTGGCAAAAAACATTGCAAAGTCGACACTTCAAACTTCCTAAAGTTGGCCAACAGGCCAACTTTGCAAAGTTCTGTCAAAGTGAAGTTTTCTCAGCTTCAAACATCTCTATCCACAGCCTTCTTCTTCCGAGTTGGAATCCAACATCATTTTTAGGGATGATCATGTCCTTCTAGTACACGAAACATTTTTGAACAATACTGAGGTTTATACTGTGAAAGGTGAGGAGCAAGGAGGCAGAATTACCCAGAAATGCTCCTATAGAGACATTATTGTAGATCATAGATGAGTTTCCCTCCTGATAAATTATACTTACCTGGCTTATTTTTGAATTCCTTCTTTGATTTGCTGACAATTATTGCAAGTGATTACATATTTTGAGGGTTTGCCATTCTTGGTGTGAAAAAATATTTACGTTTTAAGGTGTTAAACTTTTTTCCAGATATTTGTAAAGTGTGGCCTCTGTTTTCTCTGTCAGAGTTTTTTAAAATGAGTGCCTAATTCTGTTAGGAGATTGGGATCCTTTATGATATCAAACATACAAAAGGTCTCCTCTTAGCTTTCTAGTCTCCATCATCATGAGATTTAAGTCCTGTAAATGGTCCCCACATGTTTTGTCCCTAATTTTGTAGAAGTATTTCATAAATTTTCTTTGCACCTTTTCAAGGTTATTTCCATGTCCCTTTTCAGAGGGACGCCACATTTGGGACACATATTCCATATGATGATGTGCATAAGCTCTCTATAGAGTCATTAAGACATTTTTGTCTCTGGATACAGTTTTTCACTTTATGGCTCAAAATACAGTACTTTGTTTTCACAATAGCTGCACTTATCTGTGTTGAGCTACTGAAGTCTTGAGAAATATTAATACCTAGGTCCCTTTCATTGTTAATAACATTTAAGATTCAACTACACACTGTATAAATAGGCCTTTGATTTTTTTTCCCTAAATGCATGATTTTACAATTGTCCATGTTAACTTTCATGCCCCGGGTTTTTACCTGCATTAGATGTGTGGTCTAGGTCTCTTTGTAAGTCTTCAGCTTGGGTTGTGTTTCACGAGGATCCCCCTCCCCAATTTGGAATCATCAGCGTACTTGACTGACCAACATAATGTGTGCTCTCTTAGGTCAGACATAAAGAATAGAAATAGAACAGGACCCAAAACAGAGCCCTGTGGGACAATACTAATGATCCTCCCTACCTCTGCCAAGTGTCCATTAATTGCAATCCTTTGCATTGCGTCATTCTGCTTTTCAATGATCCAGTTTATGATGCAGTTATTGAAGATTAGTATTTTTTTAATTTTCTCAATGATCACCCAGTGTGGTGTCAAATCAAATGTTTTACTAAAATCTAAATATATCACATTTCTGTCTAACATCTCACTAATCCCAGGTCATGCCTGAAAATAGTCACTCACATGTCTAGTGTGCCTACCCGGTAAACAAAAACTAAACAAATACTGTAAATAAATCTCATAAAAACAGATCAGATTAGTAGTACTGGTCCTACCCTTTCTGAATCCATGTTGGTCATGGCCATGATTATTTATTGTGAAGGTTATAATAATTAGACTCTCTAATATTTTAAAGACAATAAGCTTTAAATCTCCTGGTGGTAACAGAAACAACTCCACCATATGTTATAGCAATTTGTGCATCCATTTGGCATCCAAAAATTATCTTTACTGCATGCATTACTAACTCTTAAAGGGACACTGTCAACCTGTTTTTCATCATATTATTTCTAGTTAAAAACTCACATTTTATGATTGCTTATCTTCTCTAACATTCATTGATGCTGCTGTTTGTTTTGTCTGTCTCCTTGTTTAGTAGAAGTGAAATGCATGCTTATGTATATCTATAAACAACCTTGTTTTGTTTACAATCCTGGCTCTGTTCTTACTGCATACTTACTGAGCATTACAAACACACCCAAATAGTGCAGTCACTCGTGAGGCAGTAGCTTCCTAAACTTCCATTGCATCATGAGGGGCTAGACTGTGTTGTGGGTGTTTCCAAGTCAAGGAAAGATGCAGTTAGAGCTGATCAAGGAATGTAAACAAACCTGTGTTTGTGTAGTAACACCAGTATGGTGGGCAGTCTGTTTTTCACTTTTTTAAAGAAAAAAAGTCAGAATAAAACTGTCAGCTACATCAGCAATCTTCGCAGAATATTGGCAATCATAAAATGTGTTTTTTAAACTGGGGACACATTGAGACCTAAGAGGGTTGACAGTGTCCCTTTAAAATGGATTTGCATCTTGTAGAGTCAGAGATGAATACCACACACAGTTAACTTATTCAAGTGCTGATGGGCAAAGACATTAATGAAGTCTCAGGGTCCAGGGTGAGAATGTTAGCCTGTTTAAGTACAAGTAGATGATATAATCTTTGTCAGATAAATCAGTGATATGTTTGCACCATTTCAAATCTTTTGAGACAGTCATTCCCAACAGGGTTACTTACCTCTGTTTTTCCATGAAAAAAATACCATTGAGGCAGATAGAGGGGGATGAACTTCATTCACCCTTTCTTGCAATGAAACAGATTTCTTTGGTCTGGTTTGAAGTTATAATCATTCCATTTGTCTTGGTCCAAGCATATATCTTATCAAGCAACTACTGCATATTTCCCATGTGCGTCCCCCCTGTGCCCCACTCCCCCATCCTTGCAGTCACCATGGCTACAGTTACCACAGCTGCAGTCATCACATCTGCAGTCACCATAGCTGCAGCCACCACAGCTGCAGTCACCACAGCTGGCTGCAGCCTCCATGACTATAGTCATCACTGCTGCAGTCACCATAGCCACAGTCACTATGGCTACAGTCAACATGGCTGTAGTCACCACAGCTGCAGTCATCACAGCTGCAGTCCCCAGAGCTGACTGCAGCCACCATAGCTATAGTCATCACTGCTGCAGTCACCATAGCCACAGTCACTATGGCTACAGTCATCACGGCTGCAGTCACCACAGCGCAGTCATCACAGCTGCCATCACCATTGCTGCAGTCAACATGGCTGCAGTCTTTCTTCTGCTGGGAGGACAGATAAATGACTGTCTTTCCAGTTGAGGCCAATGCTGCTCCATAATTGGCTAGCAGAGGGTGCCCTAATGCCAAGTGTCCTGTGCCATCCCTCTTCGGACTTGATGGCCTTACATTAGTAATGTGCTATCTACAAAGTGGGATTCCAGAACATGCATGCAATCTGGTAGTGAACTGGGCTGGCCAGAGATGAAAAGCACGTCACCCAACTGAGGAAACTCATTGTGTCTGGTTTTTAAAATGACTTACAGAGGAAGAAATCATTCTGAGTCACTCACATACTGAAAGCCCATTAAAAGATCTTCTAAATGAGGTACTGGGATTACCAGTATGTGTCACCAGTACTGAGAAACAAATATCAAAATCATCCATAAATTATATCAAGGCAGCAGCTATTTAATGGAATCCTGAAAATGATGTTGAGGTATGTTTACACTATCCAGTGGTTTGGGTTCACATGATGTTCTAAGGTCTACCATTCCAACTGCTACAATGCATGTGTACATTCATGTTACTGCTTCCTGTAGCAGTGCTGACACAAGCAGCATTTTCAAACTGCATTTCTGGTGTTTTTACCTGGATGGGGGGGGGAGGGAGTGGTGGGCTGATGACATGTTACATCACACAAAGTGTCCTAGCATGCACAGGTTCAAACCATATGGGCTACCATCTTGGACAGCTGGGCAATACCAGCAGAGAGAAACATTGCAGTGGACCCTACATGATGATGATGATGTGAAGTATTCTACTTTGCTCCAGCCACACTCTTACACCCTTCTCTTCTAGCAGGTTCTACAAAGTTACCAGATGCTTATACTAATCAAACCAGATCAGTTTAATTTTGGCATCCCCCTGCCCGTCCCGTGCATGCTAGGAAAACTAATGTGCAAAACCACAGTTTTCTAGCTCACCCTTGCATGAGCGCACTTCGCAAATTCCATGTGCCCTCCCATATACACACTCTGTTCCAAAAAGTGACAGTTGGGTAGTTTTGAACTTGGTTAGACAGGGTTTTGCAATGAGGACCCTTTTTAGTACTTTTATAGAAACATAGAAACATTGACTTTGACGGCAGATAAGGACCACTTGGCCCACCTAGTCTGCCCATTTCCCTACCTAGAGGATAAGCTGCAGATCTTATTTAACCAACAGCCTATTTCTTCCTAGCCCCCACAAAAATTGCCTTATGTCTGTCCCATGCATTCTTGAATTCTCCCACAGTTTTAGAACCCACAACCTCCTCAGGAAGGCTGTTCCATGCATCCACCACCCTCTCTGTAAAAAAATACTTCCTCTCATTGCCCCTGAGCTGTCCCCCTCTATCTTCAAATTGTGTCCCCTTGTTCTTGCACATCTCTTTTTCTGAAAGATGCTACCCTCTTGGACTTTGTTGATTCCACTGAGGTACTTAAACATTTCTATCATGTCCCCCCTCTCCCTCCTTTCCTCAAGGGTATACATATTAAGCTCCTTTAGTCACTCCTCATATGGCTTCTCTTGCAGACCCTGCACCATTTTAGTTGCCCTCCTCTGAACTGCCTCCATCCTGTCTATGTCCTTGCGGAGATGGAGTCTCCAGAACTGGACGCAGTACTCCAGATGGCGTCTCACCAACTGTCTGTACAGGGGGATAACAACTTCCTGTTTTCTGCTGGTGATACCTCTCCCTATACATCCCAGTATCCCCCCAGCCCTCCCTACCACCTTCTCGCATTGCTTGCCAACCTTAAGGTCATCTGATATGATTACCCCTAGGTCTCTTTCCATTTTTGTTGTTGTTACTACCTCCCCCATTGTGTAATCTTCTCCTGGGTTTTTGTTTCCCAGGTGCATTACTTTGCACTTCTTCGCACTGAATCCAAGCTACCATACTTCTGACCATTCCTCCAACCTTGCCAAGTCCCTTCTCATCCTTTCCATGCCTCCTTGTGTATCAACCCTGTTGCAGATCTTTGTGTCATCTGCAAAGAGGCATACATTTCCTTCCAGTCCCTCTGCAATGTCACTTATAAAGACATTAAAAAGGACTGGACCCAGTACTGAACCCTGCAGTACCCCACTAGTAACCCCTCTTTCTTTAGAGTGGACTCCATTTACAATTACCTTCTGTGTCCTGTTGTTCAGCCAATGTTTTACCCAGGCTACCACCTTGGGACCCACTCCCAGGCTGGTTAATTTGACTACTAATCTTTTATGTGGGACTGTGTCAAATGCCTTGCTAAAGTCTAGGTAGGCCATGTCCACAGCCCCATCCCTGGTCTACTACTTTGGTCACCCAATCAAAGAAATCAATTAGATTCGTCTGACATGACCTTCCCACTGTGAACCCATGCTGCCTTGGGTCCTGTGCCCCATTGGCCTCTAGGTACTCAACAATTCTTTCCTTCAGAAGTGATTCCATCACTTTCCCTACCACAGAGGTCAAACTGACAGGTCTGTAGTTTCCTGCCTCCATCTTGGTCCCACTTTTGTGAAGGGGAATCACATCCGCCTTCTTCCAGTCCTCAGATACCACACCATCCTCTCATGATTTGTTAAAAAGCGTAGTCAGTGGTGTCACTAGTTCTCTGCTTAATTCTTTTAGAATTCTGGGGTGAATTCCACCTGGCCCCATTGCTTTGTCCACCTTCAGTTTTAGGAGTTCTTTCAGAACCCTTTCTTCTGTGAAAGGACTGGGATCAACCCCCTCTCCAGAGTGCTTCTGTTATTTGGATTAGGCACCTCCCCCACTTCCTCTTTTGTGAATACTGAACAGAAGTATTCATTCAGTATCCCTGCTTTATCACTGTCACTCTCTGCCCACCCACCATCCATTCTATTCAGCCTCACTATCCCTCCCTTTGTCTTTCTATGCTCCCTGATATACCTATAAAAGGTTTTATCCCCCTTCTTAACCGAGTTAGCTATCTTTTCCTCAGTTTGTGCCTTTGCTATTCTGACTACCCTCCCTGCTTCCTTCTGCCTTAACTGGTACAGTTCTCTGTCCTGCTCCTTCTGTGTTTCTTTATACTTATTAAATGCCATGTTTTTCTCCCTAACCTTCACCGCCACCTCTTTTGAGAACCATAGTGGCTTTTTCTTTTGTTTTGATTTGTTTATTTGCTTCACACAAAGGCTTGTTGCCTCTGTGATGGCAGTTTTGATATTTGCCCATTGTTGCTCCACTCCTCCTTCTAGCCTGTTTGCTAGTGCTTTTCTAAGGCACTCTCTCATCTTGCCAAAGTCAGCCCTCCAGAAGTCCAGAACCCTCACTTTTGTATGGCTTGACTCTGTAGCAGAGTTTATCGTGAACCACACTGTTTGGTGGTCACTTGTTCCCAAACGGCTACCCACTTCTAGATCTGAGATCCTCTCACTGTCCCCATTTGAGAGTATGAGGTCTAAGATTGCTCCCTCATGAGTGGGTTCCAAAACTAGCTGTTTGAGGCATGCCACCTGAAGGGCATTTCTTACTGTCAATTATATTTGGCACCAGGAGGCCCCCAGATTTATTTATTTATAATTTGGAAAACACCTTTGAGTACAAGTGCACTTTTGCAAAGGTTCCATGTCTGACAAGCACAATGAATGAAAAATACAACATACAATCATCAGCTCAAGAAGAGCCAGGTCAGGTACAAGCGTCAGTAAATTATCAGTTAGGGAAATATACACACTCTAGCATAGCAGTCCCAAGGGGATAAAGTTTGGAAGTGACAGTAAAGTATAAGCACAAGATAAAACATGGTATACGGTCAGGAATCAATTAAAAGCAGCAGCAGGCTGATTTCAAAGTGAGTTCTTCTTTTAAGGATTTCTTGAATTGTGTAATTTTGAAAAGTCCCACTAGGGATTCAAGAAGTTCGGTAAGACACTGGCAAGCATGGACCACAAAAGAGTGCCTGCCCAAGCTTGTTTTTCAGAAGGGGACTTCCATAGCTTGTCTAGACATACCTCAATCCCCATTAACAAACATTGTTTAAATTTGCTGGCATGGTCTTTCTTTACAAGGTGGGATGCAAATGTGCTGCTGGTGAAGTAAACACAGCATCTGCAGGGGTTATCACGGCATATCCCAGGGTTGGAGTAATGTAAGCAACATGGAGGGTTCACACAGAGAGTTACAATGCCTGCATTGTTACAGCTCTCCACATCACCAGTGGTTCAATGGTGCTACCTTGGAGCACACCTACAATGCTCCTTAACCTGTCCATATAAAAATGCTGGCACTGGTTCACCTGTTCTGCACTGCTCTTAACAGTTCAGAATGGGTAGTATAAATATGCCTTTACTGCAGAGCAAGCTGTATGCTGCTAAAAATCTTTTCATGGTCTTTCAGAACATGAGTGACTCAGTAGTGATTACTTTCCCTTTAAGGCAAGTGTACTTTTGAATGACTCAATAATGATTACTTTCCTTTTTAGGCATGTGTACTTTTTCAAAATGGCTACCTAAATGAACCCTGTCATAGTATATAATATTACAATGACTGGGATTGGATTCCTATAACCTCCACTTGCATACTGTGTGACTCTGAGCAAGTCACTTAACCTCCCAGTGCACCCAGGTCGCCCCTGAAAAGAGGCACTTATGCCTAGTGGACCTTATCTGGTTACCAAAGACTAAAAATAAAAAATCTAATAAAAACAAAGTGAATCAATGAATGGCAACTACTGGAAGTCTCCACCAAAGGGTTCAAAAAGACATTATGATTTACACTTGTATCTCCTCATTCTGTGTGGCACTAGCACACAGGACAAAACACTTGCAATATACATTTCTGTTCTCTACCAGGCTAGTAACCCTTCTCCAGATTGTGCACATAAAACCTATCCCTTAAATTTCTTCTCTAAAGCCTTGTTCCTCTTCAGGGAAACATCATCCCCATATATCTCCCCTAATCTCTAGAGAAGCAGTACAACTTTGAAACAGTGGTAGATCTGGGTAGTATCCCAGCAGGGGGGAGGTAGTTCATTGAAAATAAAGATGCATACAAATATACCCAGCATGGCTAAAAGTAGTATACAAGTCTTTGAAATCAGCTTCATGTTGCAACAGGGTAACAGTCAGAACCAATCCATAAAACAATGGTAGGGTAAACCCCAAAGACTTTGATTGTAAAATTAATCTCACAAGCATTTTCTCAATATAAAGTTTAAGCCAGGAAGCTAGCCATTCTGCAGTTTATTACATCAATGCATCAAATGTAGGAACGTTTAAAAATATATATTTATTTTCCTGATTCTTGTGTGTACTTCATACACAGTCCTTAATATGAATTTATATTTATTCAGAAATATTTGTTCTCTTGCCTCTTACCATTTATGAAGTTTGTTGTGTTCTTTTCCACGTGTGTGCCTCCTTTCACAAAAATAATTTTCTTGTCTTTCTTGGCTCCAACCCAGAAGGATTTGTTTGGTACATTTATTATTTCCACATCTTTTTCGTGTCCAGAGAATCTCTAAAGCTAAGGCCTCTGTTGTGTTCAAGAATAACAGTATTATAATGTTAATAAATCAGCACATTTAATTGCTGCTGCTTTAAGAACACTCAGGCCCAATATGAGTATACTGTAGTCATTCATTCAAAAACATTTCAATGAAAAATCTGGTTTCTACCATTACCGAGCAAGGGGGTCCAAAGTCTGGGAATGCCATGTCCAAAGGAATGCCCACTGTGGGTGCTGCAGAAGGAATAATGTAATGGAGCAAAGTTGTCTTCTAGTAAAGCATGCCAATGTTCTTTTTCGTCCTTCTGCTGTATAGAAATAAAGCAAACACATTTTTGTCTTCTATAGTAAATGTGTATAGCGCTTGTTGACCTGAAGGTGTCATTTGATTTAAATGTTTATGCCATAAACATAGATAGTACTGCATATCCAGGTATACTTGCAACCTAATTCCCTTAACATGTTTACCAGGGCAAAGGGTGAGTAAAGGGCATTAACCAGAAATATCTGAGTGGGATTTACAGGTGTGTATCCCATCTATCCTGTATTTTTGTCAATGACAAAATACAATAGGTATGTAGATATTGTAAGTGTTGTTGGATAGAGCCTTTGAAGTCCATCTTATGCAATGGTAAGACATCACTCCAAAAATGCACATTATCCATATAGATTTAAGAACTAGGGGACCAATATACCATTGCAGTAGGTGGTGGCACAAAACAGGGTACAAACTGTTGCCACTTTGCACTGCCACCTGTTTACACTATACACAGAGCACCTACTTAGTCACAAGAGAAGGAGTCCCAGTGATTAAGTTGAAGTGCAAACTGCTTGTTTGTTTGTTTTATTTTATACTGAGAGGACCAAGGACCAAAAATGACTCATTTTCATGGGTGACCAGTGTACAAATAACAATGAATACAGTATAAAAAAACATACATCATAAAAAATACAAATAAAGAAATATACACAAAAACAGTACTTATGAATATGTCTCAACATCATCATTCAAAACATTTACACATGCACTCAGTACATAGATACTCTTTCAACCTATGCCTAAAAGAGCACAAAGAAAGATTCACACAGTCAAAAACAGACTGGATTGTATTAAAAAAGTAGGTAACATATAAGATAGTGTCTTTTGTCCTAGCGAAGTACGCATTCTTGGGATGCAAAGAGAAAAGTTATCTGTTGACCGTGTATTAATACTGGAGTTCTATTGTTTTAAAAATTGAAAAAAAAAAACAGTCTGGGACTCTGTTAAGTATCACCTTTTTTGCCAATAAACCCAATTGGAGTTTATATCTTTCAACCAGAAGAAGCCAGCCCACTTGCTGTAGAAGATTACAATGATGGACCCTTTGTGGGGATTTTACTACAAATCTAGCAACTGAGTTAAGTAACACTTTCACCTTAGATAACAGCCCCTCCCTTGCAGTATAATAGAACAAAACCCCAAAATCAATTAATGGCAGTAAAAAAACTTTGAGCCAACAAGAGTTGTGTGGAATCAGTAAGTAAAGGAGATAACCTATACAAGGCCCCAAGTCGCTGGTGGGTCACCTTCACCATATGAAGAATATGAGGTTAGTAAGAAAGACCCTCATTAATCAATAGACCCACTTACTTAAATTGTTAAACTTGTTCAATGAAAGCACCAGAGACAATATATGATGACAATAAAGGATCCAGATTAAATTTCTTTTTAGCGTTTGCAAAAACCATAGATTTCATTTTTTTCTCATTTAAAACCAATCCACGGGCTCTAAATCAATTCTGTACCTCTAGAAAATAATCAGCTAAATCTTTCTGAACTTTTTCAAAGTGGGAACCACTTGTGAGGACCACTGCATCATCAGCATATAAAAAATTGACATCTAGTGCAAACAGAAGGAAGTGTGTTAAGAAAAAGACTAAGCAAAAGGGGGGCCAAAGTAGAACCTTGGGGAACACCCAGTGAAACCTTAGCAGGAGAAGAAAATTGACCACTTACCCTTGTGACCTGTGTACGATCAACCAGGTAATTTCCTAGCCAGTTCCTAACATCCACAGATATTCCCAGATAGACTAAAGAGGACAACAGAAGGGGATGATTGGCCAGAACAAATGCCTTGGTGAGGTCCACAAACACGGCCCACGTATAATGGCCCTTATCAAGGGCCTCATGCACCGTGCTCGTGAACCCCACCATCTGAATTTCCAGATACTAGTTAGCAACTTATACAGAGTTGCAGCATGACGTAGCATGACACAAGTCACATGGTGCTAGGCCATGCTAGACATGGTGTGCAATGGGCAGTGGTGCCATGAAGTATCCCACCCACCTATTCTGCTCTTAGCTCTTGACCTGCATTTGGGCCAGTTGGTATTCTCTTTACCAGGCCTTATGTTCTCATCCCTGGTGTCTAGTGGAATTCCACCTTCCCCATTACACTAAACATCTCTATAGTTCAGTGCCACCCCCCCACACTGAGTTCAGATCCCTCACAGTTGTAGACAGATGCACATGTCCACCTCGGAACACCTTCCCCCTGCCACCCATAAGGTACCAGCCACAGCTTTGTGACCCTCCTACTGCCTGCCTGTAACAGTTCTACAAGTATAAGGGTTACAAACAGCTGTGACTAGGTCAGCATGAGATGCCAGCTTTCGTGAATGGCAGCCCATGCTTCCTTTTTAGGGCTGCAGTGGGTGAAGCCCTGAAGACCTTTTACAATCACTGAGAAAAAGGACTCTGCATTCTTTCTGAATGAACAACATGTTGGATTGCGTCACAGTCACCTCCATGTCTGTGAAGCAGTCCGCCCATGTCCCTACTGACCGCAGCACTGCACTATTTCACAGTGCCAGTGGTCACGGCAGACCATGGCACACTCTGTTGTGTCCAAGATGGTCACTGCACTGTACTGCACATGTGCTAGCAGTCTTGCATGCACAGCAGTATGTGGCAGACAGTTTGGTCATGGCGGAGTGGGCCATGTTCCGTGGTGACGGCCGGCACTTATTTATTTATAGTTTTGTTTATGGTAAAGAAATTCCCCCCACCCAAACCTCCCTCTCAGCACCCACCCCCCACCCCTCCAGAAACACAGAAATGACACTTGAGGTGCCCAATTCCCCAGTGTCACGATTGGACCCCAGAAACATAACTGTGACACTGGGGATGCCCAATCCCCCAGTGTCATGATTGGGGATCATTGTCCTTTTTTACCACATGCACACCCCTCCCAGAAACATAGAAAAAACACTGGGGGTGCCCAGTCCCCCAGTGTCATGATTGTGGATCATCTGTCTTTTCTTTCTGTATTTTGTATTTATTGTATTTATTGAAAGATATCGGAATTACAATCCTTTGAGTCATCGACTCCTTTGCAAAGTCTCCATGTCAGAGTGTCTTTTGACACTGGGGTGCCCAGTCTCCCAGTGTCACTATCAGGGATCGTCTGTCTTTTATTTTTTTTTCACCTGTAAAAAAACAAAAATGGTCCATCAATGTCTTCTCCCACATAATTGTGACACTGGGGGTGCCCAGTCCCCCAGTGCCATGATCGGGAATCAGTCTTTTTTTAACCTGTAAAAAAAAGGTCCATCCATGAGTTTTGCAGCAGTTCCTTACCCCCACCTGGCCCTCCCACTGAGCATCCACCACTCTGCACCCCCCCATGCCCACACTTACCCATTGGGGTCAAATGCTATAATCCTGTCTAGACTGCAGACACGTTTTTGCTCTTCAAAGCTGGACCACAAACTGAAGACACAGGTATGCAGTTCAATGTATTTCAATGGGGTTTTGAACTTAGTGCCATAACTTGGGCATTTTTACATATTTTTGGCCTAAATTTTCAGCATGCCTTCTTTGGGACCCTACTTCATGAACAATGTCACTGTCGTTAGGCAGATCTGTCCTGAAAGGTGATTTTGTGGTCCCTGCATGAAATCACCTTTTGGGCAGGAGTTGAACATTTTCTGAGCCCTTGTTGATGAGGTGGGGTCATAAGAAGACTATATTGAAAATATGGCATAAAACTATTGATAAACAACAAAGTTATGAGCCTACATTGAATTTTCAAATGCAGGCTCATAACTTTTGTACTTTTCAATATTTTTACCCCAAATTTAAAACATAGCCATATCTTTACAGCACCTTATGAATGTGATAGCCGTAACTTTTCAAATCCTGTCCAAAATGCTTTTTTACATCCTGAAAGGTGATTTCCCTCTCCCTGCACGCAATCACCGTTGAGGCACCAGTTGAAAATTTTCTTTGCCCTTGTTCATGAGATCAGCGCATAAGAAGACTATGTTGAAAATTTGGTGCAAAACTATTAAAATAAACAACCAAGTTTTGAGCTCACATAGAATTTTGCGAACCCAGGCTTGTAACTTTGGTAATTTTCAATATTTTTACCCAAAATTTACAACATAGCCATATCTTTACAGCACCTCACATGAATATGACAGCTGTCATTTTTCAAATCCTGGCCAATAGTTTTTTTACAGCCCGAAAGATGATTTTGTGGTCCCTGCATGAAATCACCTTTCGGCCAGGAGTTGAACATTTTCTCTGCCCTTGTTAATGAGCTGGGGTCATAAGAGGGCTATGTTGGAAATTTGGTGTAAAAACATTAACCCTTAGGCTGCCAACAGAATTAGAACGCATAGGAATTTGGGAGGGATATATCAGTCAGCGACCCTGCAAGGGCTAAAAAACAAAAAGGTTATGAGCCTATGTTGATTTTTGCAAACGCAGGCTTGTAAGTTCAGTATTAGTCAATATTTTTACCCATTTTCAACATAGCCATTTCTTTACAGCACCTCGTGAATGTGACAGCTGTAATTTTTCAACTCCTGCCAAAAAAATGTGTTTTTGCATCCCAAAAGCAGATTTCGCAGTTCCTGTGCAAAAACAGCTTTAAGCCAGGAGTTGAACATTTTGTCTGCCCGTCATCATGAGGCAGGGTCATAACAAGGCTATGTTGAAAATATGGTGTCAAAATATTACAAACCAGCACATTTATGAGCCTATGTTACATTTTGAGAATGCACACTTGTAACCTAGGTAATTTACAATATTTTGACCCCAAATTCCTTAGCTGCAGCCCTATCGGCTCTGGCCAGACTTTGCTTTCATGACTGCAATGTGTCTAACAACCACACAGTAAGGGGCAACAACTAAACAATGAGAGTGCAAGTTACTGCGATCACAGTATGCCAACAATTGTGACTGAGAATGGGGCACTGTTTTTCATGAATTTCCCCTGAAAATGTTAGCTGTTAACCGATCATTGCTTCATTAATAAATATGTGTGATGCCCAAAGATTGTGTAAATAAATTATGTGTAAAGAGATAAATGTGCTGTCAGATCTTTTGCCAGCACACATGAATATCAACAGTCTTAGGCCTAAGATGCAGAATTGGAAGCTTGGGTAAATCTGTATTCCCCAGATGTAATTGCTATTTCTGAAACCTGGCTCAAGCCACATATTTTAGCACATGAGGTTGAACACAACAGATTTAAGACCTTTAGGCAGGACAGGATTGGTAAAAATGGTGGTGGTGGTGTCCTAATCTATGTAAAATCCTCATTAAATGGTTCTCATGTGGCATTACCTGCCCTGGACTACTCTGACAGGGAAGCTGTATTCATTAAATTGCTGCTGGGTGAGACCAAGCCTTTGGTGAAGGGGTGTGTTTACAACCCCCCAGAGGTAACATCCAGTGCCCTAAAGTCCCTCCTTGCTGCTCTATCTAACCTGACCAAGGGTGAGAAAGTAACACTAGGGGACTTCAATATCCATTGAGGGCCACATACCAATGGAGAACTTAAATCTAGCATGATGGAGGCTGAATTAACCTAGATAATACAGGACCTTACTAGACTATAAACACTGAAGCAGGCAACCACACCACGCTGGATTGGGTCCTTGCTTCTAAACCTGAGAGATTCAAATTGGCAGGAACATTTGTGACTCCCTAAGTGATCACTCGCCCATGTTTGGTATTTGGCAAAACAACTTCCCTCCCCCTTCCCCTAGAATCTTCTGGGCCCAGGACTACTCAAACCTAGACACAGGGTCCTTTCTTCAAATGCTATCTGAGGTGAACTGGAAACAAATCAAACTTACCCCCTGCCTGGATGTGGTCCTAGATTTCTTCATTAACAACTTTCTGACAGCAGCTAACAAACATGCCCCCTAAAACAACTCAGGGTTAAATGTCAGGAATCCAGATGGCTGTCTTCTGGCCTAAAAAGACTAATGAGAGTAAGAGTCAGGGCTTGGGGTACCTTTAAATCCTCAAATCAAACCAATGACTGGCAGAAGTTCAGGGAACTAAGAAATTAATGTAAAAAAGAGTTAAAACTAGCTAAAAAACAATACCTCAGAGAGCTACAGAAGAAAAATCTCTCAGACCCCAAAATGTTCTGGACCCAAATTAATATTTTACTGAAGGGGTGATAAACCCAGTATGAAAGTGACATTTTAGCCAGCAGTATCCTGCACAAAAATCCAGAAGATGCCGCCACAGCATTAAATTCTTTCCTCACAGATCTAGATAAATTTAAGACCCAACGTCCGGGGTACCCCTTCCCCAGCAGACAAGTACTAATGTCACCCCCTAGTATCCTAGCTTCCATTTCAAGCTACTAACAAAAAAAGAGGTCCTAAAACTAATTAAGAATATTCTCAGGTTCAGCCAGATATGATAAACTGGAACCTCAGCTACTTAAAATCGCTGTTACCGGTTATTGCCACCCCTATCACTTGGTTCTTTAACAGATCCCTCCTTAAAGGTAAAGTCCCTGCACTGTGGAAAATGGCTCTGGTCACCCCCATCCACAAAGTGGGGCCACTGGAGCTAGTGGAAAACTACAGGCCCATACTGATCCTCTGCATCCTAAGAAAAGTGCTAGAGAGGATTGTGTTGAACCAGGTAGTTGACTATGTTGAAATGCACAATTTACTAACTGCCTGGCAGCATAGTTTCAGAAAAAAATACAGTACAAACAGCATTAGTTAGCCTCACCACTGATATCTACTCTGTTTGACAATGGTCTGCTAACTGGTGTGGTCTTTATCGACCTCACCAAGGCTTCTTACTTGGTAAATCATCACCTGCTCATAACAAAACTGAAAACCCTTGGCCTTGACTTTTTGACCTTACAATGGTTTTCAGACTACCTACAGGGTAGGTCACAACTTGTTAAATGGCATAGTGCCTCATCTGACAGATGTCTGATCCTGGATGGTGTCTCACAGGGGTCTATTCATGGGCCTTTACCATTTTCCCTATTTATAAATGACACACCGAATCACTGTGGTGGGGCAAATCTGACACTATATGCAGACAATGCAGTGTTATACAGGACTTCCTACAATGTTGCCCAATTGAATGCCTTACTTGGGAAAGACCTACTATCTCTAGAAGGCTGGCTCAAAACCAACAAGCTGGTACTAAATGGAAAAGAGACTAAGGCATTATTATTTGGCCCTAAAGGCCTGGGATCAGGCAGGACACAATATTTAACACCTACTCTTTCAAATGGGGCAGGAGTGAAGGTGGTGGACTTCGTTAAGTACCTAGGGGTCACTCTTGATCAAGACTGCACCTTCAAGGCACACACTGACCAGCTGACCAAGTCTCTGAACCAGAAATTAGGTTTGTTATATTGGGTAAGCCCTTTCCTAACAAATGACTCTTGATTTAAGATAGCAACTACTACCCTGTTACCCACCCTTTTATATAGCTCCCCTGATCTCAGCTCAGTAAAAGGAGCAGAAACGCAGAGGCTCGGAATCTTGTACCACAGGATAAGCTGATTTGCAGCAGGTGACCCTCCTTGTGAGCATCTAAATTGGCCCCCTTAGAAGGCAAACTAACATTCCTCCTTGTGCCTAGCTTAGCCTATAAACTCAGGATGGATAATCCCCCCTTCCCCCAACTTTGGCTTCTATGGTAACCACCAATAAAATAGCAGTACACTTAGATCCTCCTACTGACAGCTTCTTCAAGTCCCTAAAGAAAAGTCTACCCAAGGGCTCAGGTCATTTGCTGCCTATATCTTGTCCCTCCAGAATGCACTCTCGAGTAATCTTCAGGAAAGCAACTTACTTGGGGGATTTAAGAAAGGACTCAAATCTCATTTGTTGGAGCTGAACTAATGCACTTGCTATCGCTGAATTATGTCTACTTATATGTGAACTCAAACTTTGTAACGTATGACAGTCTAACTGATTTATCCTATCGTTTTCCTGTTCTTAAGGTGTACTCCACAGCTGTAACCAACACGTGTTGCCTGAATAACTGCTGTCTACAATTGCTGTATGTTTTAATTGTGAAAATTCCCCTGTCAGAAGGGACTTTAAAGGTCTCAGTGGGCTTATCCAGTTACCAAAATAAAATGCATAAAAAAATTTAGGAATGTTTATGATAAACCTATGAAACCAACCTCCGATAAGTCTGAGACCAATACATGTGATTAACTACAGTATATTAGCAGAGGATGTCTATTTGCTGACAAATGGTAACATTTTCTCAGCAGTGCTGAGGTGAAAATATTTATCAACAAATTACCATTAATTTATCTTTTATGATTATCGTAATATTTTTACACACTCTGTAATGGGGTTTTGCAGTATTCTCTCAGTGTTATATAAATGACCCAAAAATGAAATACTTATTTTAGTCTACCTACCATTTTGTCTTCCTTTTTATCCCTTTTTCTCTGTCATCCTTAGGAACCAACTCCATTATAAAGTTTACACTGAAATTGTCTGGTGTACAGGTCAGGAATCTGCTCAGTGCAGGTCTCCTTCTACAAAAAGGTAGGCTCACTTTAAGTCATACCCTTAGTCCAGGAAGCAATCCTTCCCACTCCTTTCTTTAGACAAAGTGCACCAACACCCTACTGTATCTTGAAGAAGAGTCAGTGAAAGTCCTTCTGTTACTGACTCTGATAGTAATCCAGACAGTATGTTTTCAAGAAGGTAGTACTACAGTGCAATATGTTTGATACTCCTACATCTACAGCAGTAACTAAATGCATCACCTCTGAGCTGTAACTTCTGATAGCCCATTGCCCAGCCATCCGAATCCATTTGGAACCATGGTCTCCCAGATCATAACGCAATGCTTAGATGATCTCCTAGTTAATCAGGTGTCTATGGCAACTGATCCTAAACAAAAACAAGGGTTATGTCAACTAGAGAGAGACCACTTACCTCCAGAGCAGACAGGAGTACAGAGCAGCACTGTGGGACTGCAAGACTAAAATTAAGAAAACCAGGAGGATCTGGAAGCCAGGATATTAGCAGGAGTTGCAGACAATACTAAAGCTTTCTTCCAGTGCATAAATAGTAGGAGGATGGTGAGATTTGCCTTAGGCCACTGAAAATAGAGCAATAAGGGAGGACCCTGTGTGAGGGTAGACTAGACTGATGGCTGAGATGTTGAACAAATACTTAACTTTGGTATTCACCAAAGGGCTTTATGGTGGAAGGGGTGCTTATTAGGAGGGCCCATGGTGTAAAGAATAACCAACATGCAGTTTGTGAACATCAAATCTTCACTGATACTAACTGGCAAAGGTCAGGGCAGGTAAGTACCAATGGGAAGATGAGATACACAATAGGATCATAGTGGAGCTAAAGGAACAACTGGCAGAGCTGCTGCAGTAATCTTTCATGAGTCTGTACAGAGAGATGTGGTGGAGTAGATGGGAAAGTGTCCAGTGTGGTCCCCATTTTCAAAAAGGGGCAAGCTCTAACCTAGGCAGCTGCAGGCTAGTCTGTCTGACATCAGTGCTGGGCAAGGTCCTGGATTCCATTATAAAGGACAGAACTGTGGAGCACTTGTTATTATAAATGCACACATAGACTTCTAACTGATTATTTAGGAGCATAAATACATAAAACCAGTCTGTATCATTAAAAAAAATTGCCAAGTGCTTATATTGAAAATAAGGAGATTTTATAGAAAAAGAAGGAAAGAAATAGAGAAAGAAAAAGAGAGCAAAACAAAGTAAGAATATATAAAAGTCACATTTTAGCTCACCCTTGTCTTACTGGCAGTTGCATTAATTTGAATAGCATGTAGTTCCAACCCTGTCCAGGTCCCAGCATCAGTATAGGATAAATAAACTTATTGTTATTCAGATACCTTGCTCATTGAGAACAGCATCTAGTCTATTGTTTCCCTTTAACCCTCCTCCCCCTCCATGCCCCACAAAAGCGCTTCCCATCTAGTCCACCTGTTTATAAATTATGTGAACCTAAGGGCCAGAGAAAAGGTTATTCTATCCAGAGTTTTTATATTCTGTACCAGCTCCCTCCACTCACTTACAGATGGTGAAGAGTGAGACAACCACCTCTTGGTAATCACCTTGCAGGCTGCCGCCACAAGGATATTCCAGAGATATTGGGCTTCTCACCCCCTTATCTCCATAGGGTATAGGCCCAGAATCAAATGTTCTGGTCCTAAGGGGGTCGTAATGTTAAAAACCTTACATAGTTGTTGTTGTATATTGGTCCAGAAGCACTCTAATACTGGACAGTGCCAAAAAATATGAGCCTGAGAGGCCACAGTAGCCCCACATTTTTGCCAACAAACGGAGGTAACTGCAGGATTCCATTTACCCACCTGTTCAGGCGTTTGAAAATATCTGCTTCTAAGTTTCCACAAAAACTCCCACCAACCCGGTGATGAAGAAGAATGCCATGTATTTTTTATAGATTGCAGCCATCTTGTCTCACTTAAATTTACCCTTAAGTCCCTTTCCCACTTCTCCTTGATATATATTGTTGAGTGTTGTAAATCGCAGAGGTAATTTTTATATAGCAAAGAAATAGCCTTCCCTCCATTCTTGGTAGCCCAGATCTGTTCAAACACTGTCAGCGGTACGAAATCCTGAGAGTTTAGTAAAGACTTTTGGAGTTGCCTCGTTATATAGTCCCTCAGCTGATAGTAAAATAGGAGATCCCTCTGCCCCCAGTGGAATTTTTCCCTCAGTTCCTCAAATGTTAATACCTGTTCTCTCTTCATCAATTGCCAAGGTGCACTGCACCCCAGTACCCTCTTGCCGCTTATACCAAGGGTCCTGATGGGCCGCTATGTGGTTTGAACTAAGGATCCATGTCCAGTACTTCCAGAGGTATTCCCTGGTGGCTCCTCTAGCAAAACTTCTCCTACACCCCCTAAGACCAGCTTCTGTGCCTGTAAATAAGGGAGAGGAATCGTATATTGGAGCACTCAGAGAAAAAAGCTGAGACACTAATGCAGAAGAGTGGGGGATGGCCAGGTCTAATGATTTCCAGTGAGCAAGATATCTCGAGTGTTGCAGCAGAAGGACTACCCTGGTCTCGGCCACCACCCAATAACCTTCCAGACACGGCACTCCATACCCTCCCAGCTCTCTTTGCAAAACAAGGGTTTGTTTCCTGATTCTGGGGTGTTGTCCCCACCATACAAATTTTAGGATAGTATTTTGCCATGAATCCAATCTTCCTCTAGAGATCCAACAAGAGACACACTGAAATAAAAAAAGGAATCGAGGCAAGAGGTTCGATTTAGTAGTAAATTCCCTTTACATGTATATTTTCTCTGATACTTTGAGCTAGGGGTTCGAAATACAGTGCAAAAATAATAGGGGACATAGGACACCCCTGTCTTGTACCTCTACTTAATTTAAATGAGGGTGAAGTATGACCGCTTGCTCTAATAAATCCAATTTGTGACTTATATATTTTAAAAATGGTATTAATAAATTGGGTGGGGAAACCAAACCTAACTAACACGGCCCAGAGAAAGGCCCATGAGGCTTTATCAAAAGCCTTTTCGGCATCTAAACTTAATAGGATAGCGGGTTGGTGGGTGTAATTTAAATTGTCAATCAGATGAGTGGTTCGATGAAGGTTGTCTTGGGCTTGGCGGTTAGGAATAAATCCAGTTCGGACCAAATGAATCAGTTGGGGCACTAGTTTCTGTAATCTCTTAGTAAGAATAGACATAAAAAGTTTGTAGTCAGTATTTAGAATAGAAATCAGACGATAGGAGGGACATAATGTAGGGTTTTTCCCTTGCTTCAGGATAACCGAAATGATAGCTTGTTCCCAGGAATTTGGGGGGGACCCCTTGTCCTGCATTACCTCATTAAAGATGGTTAATAGCGATGGGACCAACTGACCCTTGAAGTGTTTATAAAACTCTCCAAGAAGTCCGTCTGTACCCGGGCATTTGGCGGATTTTAGACTCGAGAGAACCCCTTGCAGTTCCAATCTGGAGATGAGGGTCAACAGTCCTGCTTTTGTCTGTGGAGGGAGGGAAGGCAGAGATAGATGTTTCAAAGACATTTCCACTTTACTATCTTGTGGGGGTGGATAATGGGCAGTATACAATGAAGTATAGAAATCCCTGAAAGCCAAAACAATCTCCGAGGTCTCATTCAATTTTTGCTTAGTGGCCGGGTGTAGCAATGTGGGAATCAAGGCCCATGCTCTCTGAGATCTCAGCTGTGCCACCAGTAAACGAATTGACCTAGGGCCACCTTAAAAATATCTCTGCCTGAGGAAGGATCCACTGTGTTTTAAATGTTCCTGCAGTTCAGAAATGAGTTTATAATAATCTAAGAGATTTACCAGTCTGTTACAAACAATTCTTGTAAAAATCTTGGAGGCTGAGTCCAGCAGGATGTCAGGCCCCTACATTGCTGTATCAGAAGGATTGATTTTTTTAAAAAACTCAGCAATACTATGGCACCCTTCCATGATGAATACAATTTGGTCTCAAAAAGTTATTAAATAATGATGACAGTCATTGAGTCCAAAAATTCAACTGTTTTCAACAGATCCATTGGAGACCCATCAGAACCCAGGGCCTTGTTATTACATGCAGTGAATAAAGCATTGCTTATTTCCTCTGAAGCAAAAAGTTGCTTCAATAATATTGGTGGTTGTTACCCATTTTGATAGCCTGTGATGATGGCGACCGCGATTGAGCCCTTTCAAAAAGGGCGACTCAGTCATGGAGCCTGTGCACAAGGCTAGTGGGCATAAAAAAATGTTGAAGTCCCCAGTGCTCTTTTGCTGTGTGCCGCAAGTTTACATCACTGAAACTGATTTTCAGTGATGCACACATGCCCAAACAGCTATCGTCTTTCTGCGATCGCCATTTGACATGGAACCCCCAATTTTCCAAGGTTAACTGGGAGATGTAAAAAACATTGTGGGAAAATTTCACCTATATCCTTAGGTAAATAAATGAATCACTCTAATTCTGCCAGCTGTCAGTTGTCCAAAAAATAGTTGTATGATTGTATAATAATATGATTTATCAGGTTGCTGCAGAAGATCATAAATAATGATGTTGTAGCATTTAATTTGATTGACCATGAGACGGATCACAGGAAACTTTGCTCATTTTGCACATTTGAAGCCTGTTCATATGGTCACAGAAACAGAATTAGCTTTTGCAGCACGTACCACCATATACACCATATTGGCTCTGCAGGCTTAGCAAATTTGAAGCATGATGGAATGTTATAATAGTGCTTCAGTTCTATCTTCAAGAGTCTGTGAAAGCCAATGTCTTCTAAAAGGGAAAATGACTGAAGATCAAGAACCCTCTCTGCTATGCAATGAGTTGTGAAATGAGTGCCAGGGCACTGGTTCTTTTGCTTCTGTTGGTACTGGCAAAGAGGACTGTGACCCCATGACTTCAATGATGTGACAATAAATGTATAGTAGTAGATTATAGAAATATATTATAATTTTCTAAATTATTAAAATGAGTTTTAGTTATATAACAAGAAAAAACATAATTTCTGATGAACACATGATGATTCATGAAGATGATAATAAACAGAACTATGTACAATGCCTCAGGGTGCCAGCAATTGTCCATATCCCTGGTGCACACATAGCTGTGGTGGCACTTGCACTGGAAGCTAATGTTATATTTGCAATAAACACATGGCAAGTTGTAAAGATGATCAGGTACCCATAAGGCTTTAAGATGTTGCATTCCTATTACCTAAAGAAGAGTAGAGCATTTTAACAGACTCTAAAATAGTGACAGATATCAGTTTTACGGTACCATCTCTGTGTAGTGTCCAGGAAGTAAATAAGGAGTGTCACCCATCCACCATAGTGACACATGATGAGGAAAACATGATTTATGATGAAGGGAGCAGGATAATGATAATGATAATGAAAATGATGTGTTGTTTTCTGAATCCAGAGTACTTTTATGGTTTTTATTTTCAGTATTTATTACTTATTATTTTTTAATTTGGCTATATTTATTTACTTGATTTACTTAGGGGTACTAGGTAAAACAAGGCCTTAAGGCCCATATGGCATGCCTCCCACTCTTCGTGGGGAGATTAGAATAGCCCCTTGTTTGTTATTATATAATCATTCAATCCCTGTTTAAAACTAGTGAAAGAAAGTTTGTTAACTAATAACATAGGCAGCTTGTTCCGCGCAAGTATCGAGAACAAATTTCATCTTGTATTTGTATTCACCATTGGGACCAATAATTGGTTATCATGAGATCTTAGTGCTGTGGGCCTGTCTTTACATTAAGCAATAATGCACAACAGGGTATGTGTTGTGCTGTGATAACGTCACGCCTTGAGTGGTTGGGCACCAGGCCGAAGGCCGAGTGTGACCAATGGCAAGGCGTGACATTATCCCAGCAAAACACACACCCTGGAGTGCATTATTGCTATTATTAAATGGCTCGGTTGTAAAAAATTGTTGTTGTTTTTTTACTTTTTAAGTTTTTTTTTGGTTTTACTAACTGAAAATGGCATGTATCCTTTCACTTAATAAAGTAGTCCATGACATGTGTCTCTTGTTAAAAACTTTTAATATTGATAACAGTAACAGAATGATGCATTTTGAATAAATAGTACCATAGTAATAAATGACACCTTAAATATGTTTAAAACGATGTAGTTTGGTTAAATTACTTTTTGGGAATAAATAACTTATGAAACGTTTGCTATAAATAGTTGCAACTTTGGCAGAAACAGTTTGAACTTTGAACTAAACAGTTTGAACTGATAGCAATAGTAGTTAATGCTTGCTGTTAATATTTTGTTTTTACAACGTGAAACTTTGAACCGATAGCAATAGTAGTCCCTGCTTGCTGTTAGTATTTTGTTTTTACAATGTGAATGCTTGCTTACTGAAATGATGCTGTGGTGAAGTATTCATTTGTTGTATATGTGGGAGACACACATCGAGTTCCCTGTGATGATTGTCTGTGTATTCAGTGAATGCTTTGAGGAGACTGAGGTCGCACTGTACATGACTGCTGGTTGGTTCATCGTAGATGTTACAGTGTTTGCCTCATTTCCTGTGGCTTCGGGTTTGGGTCTCTGCTTGGGTGCTTGCTGGAGGATGCCAGGTGCAGTTCTAATGTGGACTTGTCCTTCATGACTGTAGGCTTCAGTAATTTGGAGAGGATTGCTGCAGGTGATTGCTAGTCGGGAAACACTTGTCGAGGTATGTAGTTGCTCTGCAATTCCGCTGGTGCCAGACAATAGGTTGCTCCAAGTGCTTCGGTTTTCTAGTGATGGGGCCCAGTAACTTTGCAGAGAAGTTTCAGCTTGGTGTCCTGTGACGGCCATTATATGTCGGGCTTGCAGTCCAGCATTGGATAAAATTTGAATGGCCATAGCGTGGAGACTATGATTGGTGTATGTTTCTGGGAGCCCCGCAGCTTTACATATTTTAGGTAGCATTGTCGCTAGGAAATTGATTCCCATTGGTTCTAATGTGAACCTTGTCATTTCATCACACCATGGTTTGATTGTTTTTTCCTGGGATGCAGGTATAGACTTGGAGCATTTTTGGGTAGTTTACTTAAATACTTGCTGAAAGCTGCTACTGGGCAATGCGGATGTCCTGGGACTGCAAACATGCATCCACTTAGGTTGTCTCTACCACGCTCCATTATTTTCCCATGATTTTTTGTTTTCTCGTTGAAACTCATTGTAAGATACTGGTGTCTGGTGGGGTCTGTGCATAACTGAAATGAGTCTGGCTTTAGTTTTTATTGCCCCTCACAGCAATGTCTGGCGAAATGAATTTGAATTTCAAGCCAAATGCGGCAGACTAGGCCATCCGGTGTTTCTGTTGACAGCACATCTGAGTTTCTGAGCTGCTCAAGATGGGTGAGTGGAATGGCGGGGTGATGCTTTGTGCGGTCTTTGCCTTCTCAAAACAGATTTTTTATGTTAGCTACAAATATATTGTTGGAGGACTGGAAATCGGCATCGGCCATTATAGTTATGTTTCTGCTTATCGGGGATTCATTCAGGTACCTGTTTATGCCCGCACGGAGCCTGATGTAGCTGCTAATGTTTTACTGTTGTCCCGTTGTGGTTCTGACTGAACCGTAAAAGTTGCGCAACATACTGTTTAAATCAGGTGCTGTTATTTCAGAAAAGCTTATTTCTATGCTTTTTTCTTTGAGCCAGTCGAGAAATATTTTCATAGCCCAGGAAGTTGCTCTCTTTGTTGTAGGCTCATTTCTGTCTTTCTCAAGTTGGTCAAGGTCTTGAGGTGCCAGATCCAAGTGTCTCTTTTTTTCTTTTTTTTTTACCACCACTTGTAGTAGGTTGTGGTTGCTCATTTTCAGTTCCAAACCATGTAGAGAGGTCTGCTATGTTATACAGGTTGAAGTTTGGTTTTGATAGCTCTGACATTTTTTTCTTACTTGTCAGCTGTTGTGAGGTAAAGGTTTTGACAGCTTGTGACAGGCATAGTGATTTTTTTTTTTCTTAGGCTCTACAGGTTGCCGGGAATTGATCTGTGATGTTGTACTGCATTATCCTCACACCTTCTGGACAGTGATGACCAATCAGTTGAGTGGATTTTTTCTTGCCATTTTATAATTGTAAACAATACTGGGCCATGAGTTCTGGATTTTTAAGGTATTGTATAAGAGTAATAGGCCTCCTCTTTTGTGTCTGGTTTCCAAGCTAAATAAGCTTAGGGAATCCAATCAATCTTCATAAGCCGTATGTTCCATGCCTTTAATAATTTTTGTTGCCCTCCTCTGTGCGCTCTCATTAGGACTCCAAAGGATGATCCAAAGTTAAGGTGTGGGACAACATAGGTTTTATGTATAGATAGCAAACATTGTTTGTTCCTTGAAACAAATGAACATTTGATTGATCTTAGGAAAACATTAGTTTTTCTAGATACCTGCATATTTGTAGAGAAAACTTGATTTTGGTGGATTTGTGGTGTCATTTGTATAACACTTCCACACTGCAAAGGTTCCTTTTTTTTAGCTACATTGGAGTGGTGGTGGTGGTGGTGGGAGACGGGGTATTTCAGAAGTGAACTGCGCACTGGTGCAGTGATTGCGAGATACCTCCTATTCTTACAGTACAAAGTTTCCCACCTCGTGGGTTTCAGGTCAGTACTACAAACAAATCAGACCCTCTGGTCATTATTTGCAAAAAGCAACTTTATTCACATGTATACAAGTTAAAATAAAGGTCTCACCCACATCAAATGTAGTTCCCCAAGCACACAAACAGTGCTTTGCCAGGTTGAATCATTTGAAGACAATATGTCCAAATACACAAACAATGCTGCTGCTCTCATACTTTAACCTTATACAAAGTCAGGTATAGGAGCAAAAGCAAACAATGTGAAAAACTTCCAAATCAGGAAACAAAGAAATGATTGCTCACACGCTCATCATGCATGCCGAACCAAAGCTTGATCATTCTCTATATGCACTTACGTAGCAACCATTTCGTCATCCTCAGAGCATATAGTTCACCTAATGGTGAAGTTTAAAAAGGTAGCACTTAAGGTGACATGCAAAAGAAACACCCAATGTGCAAAACATGCAAACAGACAAAAACTAAACACAAAAAAGACAATGCAAAGTAGGTTGTAGGCACACATTAAAGTAATTTCAACAGAAATATTTACATAAAAGTCTAAGATCAAAACACTGTAAGTGGGAGGTCAAAAAAGGTCAACATATCTAAAAATCTGAACATTCATTAATTAGAACTGCTAGAGTTTTTCATGATAACTGATTAGGGTTCCAAAAGAATCAATTAAGTCAAAAAGACCTGCTGGATCATGGGATTCAAAAAATGTATGTAGCACACAAAGGAGCTAAAAAGAATGACAGCATATCCTAAAAGTCATGCTGCTATACTCTTAAATCACAATTACCTTAATGTGGCTCAGTTGGTAGCACATCCACCTCTGGGCCAGAAGGTCAAGGGTTCCCATCCCACACTGGGATTGAGCTCATATCTAAATGATGGCACCTGAGTGCAGTATTGGGGTTGTGCTGTACTGTTGGGGTGTGCCTCCCTTCAGATGAGACATTAAACTGAGGTCCCTGGTGCTGTCCTTTTGGGTGTCCAGGTGGAAGTAAAAGAACCCAAGGCACTCTTCACAAACAGTAGGGGAAGTTTTTAATAAAGAAAACAAACAAAATACAACAAACAATGGTACATTCATTCTTCATGACGATTGAAAAAACACCCACCATCCCCAAGACAAATCTCGGACAAAAAAACCACAGCCCCATACAAAGTAATTATCACTAAGAGGGGAAACCAGGGCATGTCATACAGGAAACAAAAAAGAAAATATATGGGGAATACCCAGGGGACGGGCATGTAAACTAGGTGCCACAAAAAAAGGGGATCTAGTGTGATCTCAACCAGTCTGGGAACTGCCCAGGAAACCCCAAAAGTAAAACAAAATCCTCAGAACAAAAGGAAAAGAAAGGGGGAAATCATAAACCAGCCCATCCCACACTGGGGCGGAATGCAGCTCCAGGAACAGGCATATGCCCTGGAAGCAAATGTGGAAAAACAGGAAGGTTGGGGAAACCCATATCTGTAAAATGGTGCCGCATCACTGGACCAACACCATTCCTCTCCAATGAGATCTGAGTAGCAGAGGCCCAAAACAGCCTTGTTCTGCCAGTGCAATCAACACAATTCTGTCTCCACCATACACAATAGGACCTGGGGAGAGAGAACCTGTTGCTGAAATAGGAAAGCACATCTAGAATGCCAAAGATAATATTTCCAAATAAGTAAACAGAAAACAAAGTGTGCTCGATTTGTACCCAGTAAGGGAGGTAGATGAATCCAGTATGACTTCGGAATAAGTCATGGAGGACCAGGTCCCATCTCCCCACACTGTGGCTACATGGGACCAAAACCCCCGCATATATGGGCAATGAACTAAAAAGTGTGAGATGGACTCCAGGTGCAATTCGCAACCTGGCCTCGGACAATTCCGTTCCGGTATACTCTTGTGCTTGGCATTCTAAGAACCATACTAAGAACAATAAGGATCAAAAAGACTATTTAGTTCATCAAGCTCCTAAACTACATATAGATGGAGGACTTTTTTATTTGAAAACAAATAGCTGTCCAGCCTGTTTTTAAATGTATTTTTTTTGGACTAATGATGATTTCATGAAGTATACCGTTTCATGGTCTGACAACTCTTTGTGAGAAATAGGAGGCACTCTTTTTGGTTCTAAATTGACTTCTCATCAATTGAAGTGGATGACCTCTAGTGTTGACGGTTGTTTGCTTGAAATCCAAACCACTTTTAAATACTAAATTAGTGTCGTGAATGATATCCCATGTACAGTAAGTAAAAGGTCCCCCCTAAGACGTCTTTGTTCTAAGGACATTAAATTAAATTTTAATAGTCTATTCTCATAAGAGAGTGAGTTGTCATAAATAACTGATTTTGTGATTCTTCTCTGAATTTTCTCAATTCTATTTATGCCCTTATACTTAAAAGGGCACCACAGTTGGGAAACATAATCAAAATATGGTCTAACATATGTGCGGTAACAGGGTAGGAGAACATCTGGGTCTCTAGAAGTTATATTATGTCTAATTGCCCACCACGTTCTTTTAGCTTTGTTAATTGTATTTGTAATATGAATGTTAAAGTTTAGAGTAGAATCAATAGTAATGCCTAGATCCCTTTCATTATCTTTGTTGGTTATGGGTTCATTATAAAGGTAATATTGCTTTTTAAGATTGTTTTTTCCAAAATGTGGGACTGTGCATTTAGATGTGTTAAACCACAGGTTCCATTTTTTTGATCAGGTCTCTAAGATGCCTAAATCTCTTTGGATAGTTGCACAGTCATCTAAGGAACTGGAAATATTGGCTGTTTTGCAATCATCTGCTTATTTAATAATGTTACTATGAACATTGTGTGATAGATCAGATATAAATATTTGAAATATTACAGGTGCCAAAACTGATCCATGAGGGACCCCACTCCTAACAGATTCCTAAGTGGACTTATAACCATCTATAACTACACTCTGTTTTCTAGCCCTTAACCAATTTGCAATCCAGTGAATAAACAGAGGACTAATTTTGTGTAACAGCATCTTTTGGATAAGTGCCCAATGTGGTACTGAATCAAAGGCCTTTTGAAGTCCAGAAGGACTATATCATATGGGATTTTTTTGTCAAGTTTGCCACTAATATAGTCATTCCCCTTAACACTGAGTCGGCCATGAAAACTGAGCCAAAGGACATCCCACATTTTGGGAGGCATTCAAGGGTCTACCAGGACCCTCTGGACATGGGGATGTGTGATCTCGGGGACATCAGGGAACTCAGGAGAGTCTGAAAAAAAAGTACTCATCACAACAGCATATAGTTGTTTGGAGGTAGATGCACTCACACTATGAGGAGTGATGGACCAACGAGTCATCCTAACAGCAATAACATAAACATAAGGCACAACATGTCTACAAAGGCACTGTGGAATAGGTTGAGGACCAAAAAGACTGAATCAGAATCCTTCATGGGGATACCCATGTCGACCAAGGTTTTAGACAATGCTGAAAAAAGGGCCCAAATTCCACTGCAAAAATTGACAAAAGGAAAAAACCAGGGGATTGATCATGCCCCAGGCCCTGCTGAGCAACCGGTAAATAAAGCAGGCTACATTGGAAGGGATTCAATCTACTACCACACACAAGGCGAAAACATAACCCATAAAATCTATACTCTAATGCTCTTGGCAATGGATACACCATGCTCAAATAAGTAAACAGGGGCAATACAAAACACTTCAAAATGGCCACTTTCTTTTTCTTGGTTTGCACCCAAGTCTGCCAATGATGAATCTTCCCCAAATAGGCTGTAAAATGCACATCCCAATTAAACAAGGCCATATCCCCAGCCCCATAAACAATTCCCAGGATTTTAGCCTTGGGGAGTGTAACATCAGTCCCCCTAATTTGTGTCACCAAGGGAACCAGGTTCCCCACAGTCAAACCTGTACACTTACGGAAGTTGAGAGAAGCTCTCAAAATGGGGATGAAGGAGACAAACACCTCCAAAGCCCACCTACCTGAAATGTCATCCTGAACAAAAAGGGTTATGTTATCAGCATACGCTGAGACAGTAACAGTGGCTGAACCCTCCGCAGCGACAATGTGTGGTGCTGCTGGAATTTCTACAGAATGGGGTCTATACAAAAAGAGTAAAATAGAGGGCTCAATGGGCACCCCTGCCGAACTCCCCATTGAAGGGGAATGGCCTGGCCCACATGGCCGTTAATCAGGAGTATCACAGTTGCCTTCCCATATAAGGTCCGGAGCCCAGTCACACAAAACCCACTGGAACCTAATGAACCAAGACCTGAAACAGGAAGTCATGCGACACTCTGTCAAAGGCCTTTTCCTTGTCCAACATAAGTGGACATCCAAAGGTCAATCCCTCCCCTGTGGAGCTAAGTACCTCATGAAGGAAGATTAGGTTATCCACGATATGTCTACCAGGAACTGCAAAAGTTTGTATGGGGGAAATTACCTCAGAGGCCAGCGAGGCCAGTCATCATGTCAAATTAGTCATTTCATCCCTTCGACTTCCAGCTCTTCCAGTGGAAGCTTACCAGAAATGTACGGCTTTAGGAAGAGCTTGTTTGTGGGAGGTCTGCGGGGTGCTGCCCAAGTGGCTGCCAAGGTGTCTGGTATCTGGGTGGTGCAGCCAAGGAGATGCCCTGGGGAGAAATGGGAACTTGAGAGGGAGTTGCCTTGCTTGTTTCCCATACCCATGGGCTCTGCATGGGGTTGCAGGCAGCTGCCTGGTCCATCCTACTCAGGTTGTGTTATGTAATGCCATGTTGATGAGGAACACGACTGCCATAATGGTGGACCTGATATCCTCAGTTGACCTGGCGTGCATCATGGAGACCTGGCTGGATGAAAATGCCTCCCCATTTTGGAGGCGGCAGTGCCAGCTGGGTACTCCGTGATACACAACCCGAGGGAGGATCACAGGGGTGAGGGGGTAGCCATTTGTTTTAAATCTAGCTTGAACTTCATGGTGCTACCTGTGGGTCAGACGGGATCCTTTGAGTGTGTGGCCACTCGAGGGGGTGTGGGCCTGGGCATTAGGGTCCTCATGCTCTATCATCCTCCTGGGTTAGATGGGGACTTTTTATGGGAGGTTAAAGAGCTCATTGTCAGCCTAGCCTTGGAGTCCCCTAGGTGGTTGATCCAGAGGTACTTCAATGCCTGGGTCAATGGTGGGCTCTCACGTTTTGGGAATGACCTGCTTAAGAGCACGGGGGCCCTGGGCCTGGCACAGAATGTAACAACTGCCACTCACTCAGGTGGCCACACGCTGGATCTGGTCTTTTCCTTGGGTCTAGAGGTAAGTGACCTCAAGGTGGATCCGGTAATTTGGTCGGAATATAGCACCATGGGGTTCAAGCTTGGAGCACCCTCCCTTTGATGGTCCTGCCCATGTGGAGATGGTCCGGTATCGCCATTAAAAGTAGTTTCCTCTATGGGACTATCGGCGGTGCTGGACCTATCGAGTGTTGGGACAGCTTGTATGGTTGGGATGAGGAGGCAGTGGCAGAATATAATGGGGCTGTGGCTACTGCCTTTGATTCCATTACACCCATTCGTGTCCGCCCCTTGCTACTTGAAGGAGACCTCCATGGTATAATGAGGATCTCCAGCATTTAAAGCCTAAAGGGTGGAGGTTAGAGAGATGCTGGAGAAGATCCAGTCTGAGGGGGACAAATTGGCCCTGAAGTCACATTATGCTGACTATCAGGGGGCAATCTCCCATTGGAAGGCAAGCATTTTTGTCTGGGGAGATTACTGAGGTGAGGAACAGACCGGCTCAGCTCTTCCGCATGAAGGACGGGCTATTACATCCCACCTGTCTCCATGCTGGAGGATCAGGTTCTAGCATTAGGTTCAAGGAGCTGGTCCTGTTCTTCACTGACAAGGTGTCCTCCATCAGGCATGACATCTCTTTGGGCATCTTTCAAAAGGGATACAGGGTCCAACCTGAGGGGTTCCGAAACACTCCTCCTGTCTGGGCTGAATTTGAGCTGGTTGGGGTGGAGGAGGTGGTGGAGATAATCTCAAGGCTGCAGCCAACCCAATGTGATCTGGACCCTGGTCCAACCCAATTTTTAGTTGGTTGTTTAGACCTGATAGGACCTGTGGTTGCTGAGGTAGTCTGGAGTTCCTTGAGGAGTGGGGTTTTCCCATTGGCTTTGAAGGAGGCTTTGGTTAGGCTTCTTTTGAAGAAAACCTCATTGGACCCAGACTGTCTCAGCAATTACAGGCCAGTCCCTAACCTCCTATTTTTAGGGAAGGTTATTGAGAAAGTGGTGGCCATTCAGCTTGAGAGACACCTTGCCTCTTCCTCTACCTATGAGTCTTTCCAGTCTGGATTTTGGGCAGGGCGTAGTATGGAGACTGTCCTGGTGAGGGTGCTGAATTATATTCTGATGGTGAGGGATAGGAGCACCCGTACCATCTTGGCCCTCCTAGACCTCTTTGCAGCATTTGACACCATGTACCATGAGGTGCTGCTTGACCACCTTTGGTTCTGGTGTGGCCTGTCCAGTAATATCATCAACTGGTTCAGATCATACCTGACAGACAGAGTGCAAAGGGTGACGATGGAGTTAGCCCCATCTTCCCTGAAGCCTCTGTGCTGTGGGGTTCCACAGGGCTCAGTCTTGTCACCCTTGTTTACAGTGTACTTGCTGCCGTTAGGGGACATTATCAGGTGGTATGGGCTGGGATTTCACTGCTATGCAGATGATATCCAGTTGTACCTGTCTTGTGTGCCTGATACCCAGGTGTCGGCCTCTGTATTTAACAGCTGCCTCAAGGAGATCCAGTCATGGATGACTCACAGCTGGCTCAAACTTAATCCAGACAAGACTGAAGTACTGGTCACAGATCCAGGCCATCAGGGTGGTGGGGGGGTGAGGGGTTACCCCCCGGGCCTAGTGCTGGGGGGGTTCCTCTTCTCCTTTCTAGACAGGTGAAGGATTTGGGTGTGATCCTGGATGCCAGCTTGACTCTGGATGCCCAGGTGTTGACTGTGGTGAAGAGCGGCTTTTTTCCGAACATTGCCTGAATCCAAGCCCTGATCCCACCTGAGGACCTGACCGCACTGGTACCTGCTTTCATCACTACTAGGCTGGACTACTGTAATGCCCTGTACCTAGGGCTATCTGGAGGCAACCTCCACAGGCTGCAGCTGGTGCAGAATGTGATGACATGACAGTTAATAGGGGTAAGAAAATGTGAACATATCACCCCGGTCCTCCGCGAACTGCACTGGCTGCCGGTCAGGTGGAGGATTGTCTTCAAAGTAGGGCTCCTTACCTACAAGACCCTACATGAATGGGGACCTGTCTATCTGCAAGATCTCTTTGTCCCCTATCAGCCACCCCAAGCTATCCTTCTACTTGGGGAGGCCTCCTGGTGGTTCCAAGGGCTAGGTTGCAGCATTCTGGGCACAGGGCATTCTCTGTGGCCGCACCTACCATGTGGAACTCCCTGCCTCTTTTTTTAAAGGAGGCTCCCTTGGTAGAAGCCTTTAAGAAGGGCCTAAAATCATACCTGTTCCAGTAAGCATTTATAAATTAATTGTATTAATGTTTTTGACTTTACTGTGATTTTATTGAGCTAGATAGTATTTTAAATTTGCTCTTACTGGTTTTAGTATGTTTTTGTGTTACATGATTTGTGTGTTTTTCATAATTATAATGTATGTATTGTGCAGCACCCAGAGTCTCAGGAAATGGGCACTTTTATAAATAAAGTACTTATCTATCTATCTATCTATCTATCTATCTATCTATCTATCTATCTATCTATCATCTATCTATTAAAATTTTCAAGTCCGAATTCAAAAGACTGAGGGGGCGCCAGTTGGCCAAATCAGTTCCCAGACCCTTTTTATAAAGGAGGATCTGGGAAACCTCCAAAAAAGAAGTAGAGGGATCACCTGTTTCCAAAAGCTCATTACAAACTACTGTCAAAATCTCTGTCAAGGGAGTCTCAAAAACTTATAAAATTCGAAAGTCAGTCCATCCAGACCTGGAGCAGTGTTGCAATGTAACTTATTGATAGCAGCCAACACCTCATCAGAAGTGATAAGGCATACCATGTCCAAGGATCGATCCACCTCTGGGCAAGGCACATCTACCAAAGCGAGAAAATCATTAGCAGACGTGACCGGACCCTCAGTGCCAAAAGTATCTAGTAGATAGGACCAGGTCCCCGCCAAAA
Organism: Neoceratodus forsteri; assembly: GCA_016271365.2. Taxonomy (NCBI): domain Eukaryota; kingdom Metazoa; phylum Chordata; order Ceratodontiformes; family Ceratodontidae; genus Neoceratodus; species Neoceratodus forsteri. The sequence continues at coordinate 788,156,124 of CM028133.1, forward strand.
TACCCGGGGTATCAGTCACAACGTCTCCCCTCCCTGAGTCGGGGGCAGTAAGATGTCACCTCTTGATCCTCATTCTGCAGTTCTCAAAGGGGTCCCCGAGGCACTAAGTACCCTGGGTACCCGCCTGGTGCTCCATATGCAAAGAAGTGCTGCTGTCATATTGCAAAAGCTTCATCCTAGATTTTAAGTTGGAAATAATCAAACCATAATCCCCAATGGACTCATTCTGCAAGAAAATGGCCTGAAACAGGTGAGACCTCAGGGATAGGTATTCATTAAAAACCATTGATTTAGAAAGACATGAAATTGAACGGTGAAAGACCACCATGGAAAGCTTAGTAGCCTCCAACCAGGCACTAAGGGACTCCTCCATGCAAGTCACAGACTGATGAGCCCATCGGAAGTCCTCAGTCCTATCACAGGTCCAGTCATCCAAAAGCATCATGTTATTATTAAATCACCAAAACCCTTGGCCTGCACGTGGTACCCGGGCCATGGAAAAGGTACCTTGCAACAAAAAGTGGTCCAATGTTTCCAAGGGCAGGAGACATATCATCCCAACAAAAAAACTGCTCTGAGTGAAAAAGATAATCAATGCATGTTGGAAGATGTGCCCTATGCTATGTCATGCCTTCCATCAGGGAATAGCATTGGAAGGCGTCTGTAAGGGATGCATCCGAAATCAGTTTCTGCAGAGAATGGGCAACACAATAAGTCTTTGACCTAGGCTTAACAGGGTCCAATCCCACATTAAAATCTCCCTCCCCCCAAAGATTACTGGGTGGAATGTATGGAAGCAGGGCCAAAGCTCCTGAAATAACTCCACCCGGGTCTTCTTGGTCAAAGGAGCATATACATTTAACAAGCGTAGGGGAGTCCCCTGGAACAATACATCCGCCAACAAGGCCCATCCAGGGAAAACATCAGCCAGGGACTAAATTACAAAATCACAACTTTGAAACAAAATTCACATGCCATCACAAGTATCTATGCCTATGGGCCAAGATGATGGTCCCCAGCACCAACGTTTCTCAGTCAGTTGCAGTTCACCATAGTAGGACAATCTGGTCTCCTGCAAAAAAATAATATTCAAGTTAAGATCAGCAAGCACTGAATACAGATACCTGCGCCTAGAGGGTGCCTTCATACTCTTAGCATTAACAGTCACAAGGTGGAAATTAAGCACAGCCATAATGAAATGCAAATAGGGGGCCCGTGACATGGTCAGGTCACATCCATTCCTACAGTAGAACAGCAGACAGCTTCTTTACAGCTGTCCTTCACTTCTTATGGGTTTTCACAGGTGGAGGAGTTATTACAGTGTCCATTTCTCCCTCTTTATCCATGGAAACCAGGGGTCTAGAGGTCAGGCAAGAGGAATAATCCGATTCTGCTCCGGTTTCTCCCTCTTGGGACAGGGCAAATCTGTTGTCCAAGGGTATAGGTGAACCCCCATCGGAAGTAGCAGGCATCTCTTTCAGCAATTTATGGGATCATATGGATCATTTACAGTTGTTAATCAGTGGTTTCGGAAGGGGCATAGAACAAAGAGTCAAAGTCAGTGGGTTCAATGCAAACTGCACAACCTCAATGGATAAAACTTGAGTAACGTCCGACGGTAATCCAATAGAAAGGGGGACCGGACCTGAGTCAACCAAAGAGGATTCAGAAAGAACCAATATCAAAGGAGGAACATCCCTCCCACCACATGGTCTTCATTCGTAGAAACTTGGTGAGTCAATTGTGCAGCCAAGAATTTCCACAGGCATTGTTGTGCCTGTCACTGTGCTTGATCCAAAAGGGTGTCCATTGTAAAATCCTCATCCTGATTATGAGTCACCCACTGACCCTGGCAGTAGGTATGTCCAGTGTCCTCACACAAGTTGCACTGAAGATCATTCAAACATTGAGCACTGCCATGGCCCAATGTCAGACAAAGATAACATCGAAGGGTATCACATGCTGAAGCCAAATGGGAGTCCGATCCAGAATGGAAACAGGCCTTTGGTTGTCCAGGATAAAAACACTGGGTCCAGTCTCGGTTGATGTTAAAGACACTTGTGATATGTAGAATTCCAGAAGCTGTATGCTGTAGCTTCACCTTAAACTGCCAATGTCCAGTCCAGCATTCCTCCGGGTCCAGAATGGGGACAGGGTCCCCCAACACCTTGCACTGTTGAGACAGCCAATAGCGGATGCCCTGAACTTGCACCCCTTCATTCTTCATCATCACAGTTAGAGATTGGATAGCATAGAAACAAAGAAACATAGAAAGTGATAGCAGAGGGGACCATCTGGCCCATTTAGTCTGCCCATGAGCATACCCCCCACCCATTAGCTGCTATTCATTGTTATGATACCCCTGAACCGATCCCATGCATTTTTAAAGGATCCCACTGTCTTTGCCTCCACTACTTCCTTTGGAAGTGAGTTCCAGGAATCCACTACCTTCTCAGTGAAGAAGAATCTACATGTGCTACCACTGAAATGCCCCCTCAAGCTTCATGTTGTGCCCCCTTGTTCTTGAGTTTTTCTTTGTTTGGAACAGGTCCTGTACCTATACTTTGTTTAAACCCTTTAGGAACTTGAAGGTCTCTATCATGTCACCTATCTCCTGCCACTGTTCCAGGGAATACATGTTTAAGTCCCACATACATTCTTCATAGGATTTGTTGTGCAGGCCTTGTACCATTTCTGTTGCTGTCCTCTACATTGTTTCCAACCTGTTGATATCTTTTTTATGGTATGGCCTCCAGAACTGGATGCTATACTCTAGGTGCGGTCTTACCAGTGTTCTACAGAGTGGCATGTTGACCTCTCTTTTTCTGATAATTGGTTTCATCAGGGGGACAGCCTGGAAGGTGAGCCAGAGCAGGGAGTCCTTCAAGAGTTTGTACTGTGCCCAGAAACAATCCAAAAAGACTGGGGTCTGGAAGCTAAGGTCAAAATAACCGTTGGCAGGGGCATGGAGTAAAGTGTACAATTCATTTGGAGTAACATGCAGTGACACCTTTAATAAGACCCAACCCACATATGACCGCTCCAGCAGATCCACCAACCCACCCTTGTATAGAAGCCAGACTGCATTTTGATGATGCACCAGGGGGAGCAACTGTCTTCTGAAACTGCACCCATCGCTGCATTAAAGAGAGAGGGGGGACGGAGGTCATGTCAGTGACCCATACAATAGGGGTCTTCTCCGCAAGTTCCACTCGCTCTGACCATGTGAGCAGTACTGGAGTCAATCGGGTGGGGAGTCTGGACCTAGAGAATGGCGCCCCCAAGGTACATCCGACTGTAAAGGGGGGGCAGCCCCTGGGCAGATGCCAGTGTATCAGCTGAAACTATAGGAAACACCATTTCCTTCCCAACCGAGACCCCATGGGCAGCAAGTCCAACAAACAATGTGGGATGGAGAAATCATCCTCAGATGGAGCTATAGGGACTCCACCATATCAGGAAAAGAAGATAGTGGGCCAGATGGAAAGACAGTGCTGGATGGGGGGGGGCACATCCCATGACAATGCATCCCCTGGTAAAACATCTGGGATGAACATCAGGGCTGAGGAAAGTGGGGTAGAGTGCCACCATCCCACACCATCCCAGGTCCAACCTGTTTTTTGTAATGCACGCACAGGAGACCACGATGCAGGAGGGTAAGAGTCGACCCAACGCCCCCGTCAGGGGCTCCAAACCTCTTGCACCATTTGATGCAGAAAAACATCCTTCCCCCAATTTTCCCCAAGTGCAGGACTACTCCCCGAATGCCATGGTAGACCCTCAATAGCCATCCAGGCCGGACCAGCTGCGGCTGTCTGTCCCGACTCAAAGGGTCTCTGAGCGAGGAGTGGAAGCAGTGCAAGCAAAAGAACTGGCCTACCTCCTGGTGTATTATACCCTTCCCAATTTCGGGTCAATAATCCTGACCCTAAATGAAGAGCCGGCATCTGTGCATCTCAGATCGGCAGTGAGGAACCAGTAGCTGCCGCTGGCCCACACACATCCATGTTCTGTCCCCCCAATGACAAAGCACAGTACCTGTGGGGATCTCCACCCCAGAGGCATGCAGCCTCCACAGTCTCTCCTGCTCCTGAAGTGTCAACCATTCTTCCTCCTCCTCAAGCAGGGACAGTAAAATGTCTCACTTCTGCTTTAAAGCATCCTGTAAATGTCCTTCTGCCTCCTGAAAAACAGAGGCTTCCATTGACAAAACCGCTTCCACTGCATGGTCCGGGCAGCAGCAGCTGCCCCCAACTGAATGCTCGAGGTTGGGCTCTCGGTGAGTAATCCACCAGAATGAGTCAGAGCTTCCCAAACCACGTCCTAATCCCGGAGCGGCAGACTCCCAATGACCAGAAAGCCAGGCAGCAGCTCCTACTACTATCGAGCAGGGGAATTTTATTGAGAAAAAACATCAAAACAACATACAATTTAGTAAAGCAGAACTCATAATAATACAAAAAAAACACAAAGTTATACTCTAAACTGGGGTGCAAAAAATCCAAAAAGTTAACTTATAAGGAAAAGGGGGAGAAATTAAAAAACAACAGAAATTAATATTCATTTCCATTTAACCAATATAATTTTTCCAAACACTTTTTTTTGTATAAGTTCCTAACTTCTCTGTTTTCTTAAATATAAATAGAGATAATATCTGCTATTACCTATCAGTGCACTGATATAGGTGAACTAATTCATTTATATTTAATAAAAAAAGAAAACCCTTTCCACCACTTGGATACTTTACATAATGGATGGTGGGACACATCTTTGTGATATACTAGAATCATAGCATTTTCACATTGGACACTAAAGGCCTCATGTGTCATCATTTTTTGCTTTAGAACCCATTGGCATCTTGCTTGCCAGAGAAATAATTTTAGGAAAGGGGGGGGTGATAGAGACGTTCAAGTACCTCAAAAGAATCAACAAAGTCCAAGAGGGTAGCATCTTTCAGAAAAAGAGATGCGTAAGAATAAGGGGACACAATTTGAAGATGGGGGGGCAGCTCAGGGGCAACGTGAGGAAGTATTTTTTTCACAGAGAGGGTGGGAGATGCATGGAATGGCCTTCCTGAGGTGATTGAGGGGTCAGAAACAGTGGGGGAAATTCAAGAATGCATGGGACAGACATAAGGCAATTCTGGTGGGAGGTAGGAAGAAGTAGGCTGTTGGTCAACTAGGATGTACAGCTTATCCAATAGGTAAGGAGTTGAGCAGTCTAGGAGGGCCAAGCAGCTCTTATCTGCCATCAAAGTCTATGTTTCTATTATATTGCATGAGCTAGGGTTGGAATTCTGAGATACTTGGGTTTTGCTCTGGGTCCATTGGTGTGATTTCTAAACTTCCAGTTTAAGAAATTCAGGCACTTTAAACCGAAGCATAAGCTTAGGGGCCCTGTCCTCCCAGACATCTAGATATAGGCTTATATTATTTCTTATCCAGTAATAGAGCACAACATTTGTAGGAGTAAAGCCTATTTTTATTGTTTGTGTCAGGAAAATAGAGTGGAAAATAGAAACAAGATCCTTGTGTTTACTGTTCCCTCTAACATTCAACCTCCCATAGGAGGATAACCATAATATTTCCCACTCAGGGGGAGGTATTAACAACAACAAAAAGAACAATCCAGTGCTTTTTTCTATATTTAATTTAGAATTTGGAATTAAAGAATATTGACAGATATTTTTCAAAATAGGAGGGATACAGTCAGTATTGCTCAAAAAAAGGCATAGGTCGTCGGCATATGCTAAAACCTTAATTTCTTCTACTCTGTTGGTGCCTATGAGGCCTGACCATTTGGGGTTATTTACCAGAGTCCTAATCAGGGCATCTAATGAAAAAAATATAAAGGAGAGGCAGAGTGGACAGCCGTATCATACTCCTAGTTTAAGATGTATTTTTTGGGTGAGCTGGCCCAAATTAATGGGCTGAACCACTGCTGAGGAATATAAAGTGTATAACCATTTGATGAATACTGAAGAAACTCCATATGCACCAAGTGTACTCGATAAAAACATAGAAACATAGAATACCTCTGAGCCGTCCCCCCCCATCTTCAAATTGTGCCCCCTTGTTTTTGCACATCTCTTTTTCTGAAAGATGCTACCCTCTTGGACTTTGTTGATTCTCTTGAGATACTTGAAAGTTTCTATCATGTCCCCCCTCTCCCTCTTTTCCTCGAGGGTATACATATTAAGCTCCTTTAGTCTCTTTTCTTATGTCTTCTGGTGCAGACCCTGCACCATTTTGGTTGCCCTCCTCTGGTTAGCCTCCATCCGGTGTATATCTTTGTGGAGAAGGGGTCTCCAAAACTGCATGCAGTACCCAGATGGGGTCTCACCAACTGTCTGTACAGAGGGATAACAACTTCCTATTTTCTACTGGTGATGCCACTCCCTATGCATCCCAGCATCCACCCAGCTCTCCTTACTGCCTTCTCACATTGCTTGCCCACCTTTAGGCCATCTGATATAACTACCCCCGGTCCCTTTCCATTTTTGTTCTTGTTAGTATCTCACCCCCCCATTGTGTACTTTTCCCCTGGGTTTTTGTTTCCCAGGTGCATTACTTTGCACTTCTTTGTGTTGATTCTAAGCTGCCATACATTTGACCATTCCTCCAACTTTGCTAAGTTCATTGTTATCCTTTCCACCACACCTTGTGTATCAACCCTGTTGCAGATCTTTGTGTCATCTGCAAAGAGACATACCTTTCCTTCCAGTCCCTCTGCAATGTCACTTATCCCAGTACTGAAACCTGCGGTACCAGCTAGTAGCCCCCCCTCTCTTCAGAGTGGACTCCGTTTACTATTACCTTCTGTGTCCTGTTGTCCAGCCAATTTTTTTACCCAGGCTACCACCTTGGGATGCACTCCAAGGCTGGTTAACTTGTATATTAATCTTTTGTGTGGGACTGTGTCAAATGCCTTGCTAAAGTCTAGGTATGCCATGTCCACAACCCCTCCTTGGTCTACTACTTTGGTCACCCAGGCAAAGAAATCTATTAGATTCATCTGACATAAACTTCCTGCTGTGAATCCATGCCGCCTTGGGTCCTGTGCCCCACTAGCTTCTAGGTACTCAACAATTCTTTCCTTCAGAAGTGATTCCATCATTTTCCCTAACACTGAGGTCAAACTAACTGGTCTGTAATTTCCGGCCTCTGCCCTGCTCCCACTTTTGTGAAGTGGAATCACATCCACCCTCCTCCAGTCCTCAGGTACCACCCCATCCTCCAATGATTTGTTAATGATGGTAGTCAGTGGTGTCACTAGTTCTATCCTTAGTTTTTTAGAATTCTGGGGTGAATCCCATTAGGCCCCATTGCTTTGTCCACCGTCAGTTTTAAGAGTTCTTTCAGAAGACTTTCTTCTGTGAATGAACTTGTATCGACCCCCCTATCCAGAGTGTTTCTCTTGTTTCGTTTAGGTACCTCCCCCTCCTCTTCATTTGTGAATACTAAGCAGAAGTATTCGTTCAGTATCCCTGCTTTTTCACTGTCACCCTCTGCCCACATTCCGTCCCCTTTATTAAGCCTCAGTATCCCTTCCTTTGTCTTTTTTCACTCCCTAATGTACCTATAAAAGGTTTAATCCCCCTTCTTAACAGAGTTGGCTATCTTTTCCTCAGTTTGGGCCTTTGCTATTCTGACTGCCTTCCATGCCTCCTTCTGCTTTAACTGATATAGTTTTCTGTCCTGATCCTTCTGTGTTTCCTTATATTTGCTGAATGCTATCCTTTTCTCCTTAACCTTCCCTGCCACCTCTTTTGATAACCATAGTGACTTTTTCCTTCATTTTGTTTTGTTGATTTGCTTTACACAAAAGTTTTTTGCATCTGTGATGGCAGTTTTGATTTTTCCCCATTGTTCCTCCACCCCTCCTTCTTTCCTGTTTGTTACTGCTTTTCTGAGGCACTCTCCCATTTTGCCAAAGTCAGCCCTCCTAAAGTCCAACACTCTTGCTTTTGTATGGCTTGACTCTAAAGCAGTGCTTATTGTAAACCACACTGTTTGGTGGTTGCTTGTTCCTAGATTGCTACCCACTTCTAAATCTGAGATCCCCTCTCCATGCTTGTTTGAGAATACCAGGTCTAATACTGCTCCTTCCCAAGTGGGTTCTAACATTACCTGTTAGAAAAGGAGTGACTGACTCTGTCAAATGCTTTGCTTTGATCTAGCAATAATCTTAAGCCTGATTTTTTATTTGAATTGTAATATTCTATAATTTCCCTGATTATCATAAGAGGATATTGTATTTTATAGTTTGGAAGGCCACAGAACTGGTGAGGATATATAATAACATTTGCAACTTTCCTTAAATGAATATTTAGTAATTGTGTTAAAATTTTGTAATCAGTATTTAAGATACTTATTGGTCTCTAGTTCTGGATTTGCTGTCTGTCCCCTGATTTATATATAAAAATTATTAGGCCTGTGAAAAAATCTTTAGGTAAAGGTTCCTGCCTTAGGATAGAAGTATAAACTTTTTCTAAACAAATAGATAAAACATCTGAAAAAGATTTTGTAAAATTCGTACGGTAACCCTTCTATACCAAGAGAGGTGCCACGTTTTTGGTTTTTAATGATAGCTTCTATTTCAGCTGCAGTAATGGGATTTTCCAATTCTTTGGTACTATATGATGGAATTGAATTTTTAATTGTTTCTCAATAGGAGGAATCTTCCCTATCTGATAGGGGAAGTGGCTGTTAAAACTATTAAGGTGATCAGTGATAATATTATGTAATAGATTTTTTGAGTGTAATAAATTACTGTTTGCATCTTTCAAACAAGAAAAGGTAGTGGCCTCCTTTCTTTGTTTACAGGTTTCATAAGGGTCTCCAGTAGGGGTTTTATGGGTACCATAATTTAATTCTGCATTTATTGTTTGAGCTCTGTCATATCGGAATTGTTCCATTTGGGATTTAATGCTATTTATTTGTTCTGAGTAGTCGTATCTAGAAAATGATACTAAGGAACATAGATATTGCAGCTGAGTGCATAGCTTGATGCAATGAAAAAATGTATCTCTTTCTTTAATTTTGCCACAGTTCTGGAACCAAGATTTTATATCATTTTTGATGTCTGACCACCAAGCCCCTATTTCATCATGTAGATCAAAAACCGAGGTTCTTGCTCATAAAAGTTTAATTATTTCAGATAATAGGAAAGGGTCCAGTAATGCTGAGGTACAAAGATACATAGACACCATCAGCAGATAAGGGCCTACGGCCCACCCAGTCTGCCCATTTGAGTTTGTAAGTTCACTTTATGTTTTCCTAGAAGTCTGTTGCCTTTTAACCCTGACCTCCAGAATTCCCTTATGTCTATTCCATGCATTCTTAAATCCCATGATTGTTTCAGCCCCCAATACTTCCTCTGGCAGGGTGTTCTACTTGTCCACCACCCATTCAGTGAAGAAATTCTTCCTCATTTTCCTCTGAATCTCCCTACCTCCAATTTCATCCCATGCTCTCTAGTCCTGGAACATCTTTTTTGCTGAAAAATAGTGTATTTCTGTACTCTTTTCCTCCCTGTAAGATACTTGTGGGGCTCTATCATATCCCCTCTCTCTCTCCTCTCCTCCAGTGAGTTAATATTCAAGTCCTTCAACCTGTCCTCATAGGACCTGTGATGCAATCCATGTACCATCTATGTTGTCCTCCTCTCAACCTTCTCTACCCTGTCTATCTCCTTATGTAAGTAAGGTCTCCAGAACTGTACACTGTACTCCAGGTGAGTCCTCACTAGTGTCTTGCATAGTGAAATTATGACCTCAGTTTTCCAGCTGGTGATGCCCCTGCCTATGCATCCCAGCTTCCTATTTGCTTTACCTGCTGCCTTGTTGCACTGTTTCCCTACCTTGAGGTCATCAGAGATGATAACCCCAAGATCCCTTTCTTGATTGATGCATGTTACATCCTCACCCCCAACTGATATGTTGTTCCAGGGTTTTTGTGCCCCATATGCATTATCTTTCACTTTTCTGCATTGAATTTCAATTGCCAAACCTCTGACCATTCTTCAAGTTTCTGCAGGTTCCTCCTTATTCTGTCTACACCCTCTGGTGTATCCACTTTGTTACAGAGCTTTGTGTCATCACTAAAGAGGGAAATTCTGCCTTCTAAGTCCTGCGCAATGTCACTGATGAAGACATTGAATAGGACCAATCCCAGCACTGATCCCTGTGGTTCCCCACTGGTCACTCTTCCCTCTGTCGAGTGACAGCCATTTATCACCACCCTCTGTGTCCTGCCACCCAGCCAGTTACCTACCCACTGCACTACTGTTCTGCCCACTCCCAATTTCCCTAGTTTGTTTAATAGCCTTCTGTGTGACACAGTGTCAAAGGCCTTGCTGAAGTCCAGATAGACCACAACCACTGCCCTCCCCTGATCCACCTCCCTTGTTACCCAGTCAAAAGATTCAACAAGGCTGGTCTGACATGACCTCCCCCTGGTGAAACCATGCTGTCTTGGGTCCTGTAGTCCATTGGCAACCAGATATTCCACCAAGCTCTCCTTCAGTAGTGCTTCCATGATCTTCCCCACTACTGAGGTGAGGCTGACTGGTTTGTAGTTTCCCACTTCCTCTTTGTTCCTGCTTTTGTATAAGGGAACTACATCTGCTGCCCACCAGTCTTTGGGTATCTCCCCTGTTTCCAGTGATCAGCTAAACAGGATTGCCAGAGGCTCAGATACAACCTCTCTTAGTTCTTTTAGGACCCTGGTGTGCACCCATCTGGCCCCATTGCTTTATCAACTCTTATTCCTTCCAGTTTCTTCAGGACCCTTTCTCATGTAAAGGGACTTGTGTCCATTTCTGCAGCATTCCTACCCCTTGTACTCCATTCAGGCCCATTACCATCATTTTCCTCAGTAAAGACTGAGCAGAAATACCTGTTCAATATGTCAGCTTTACTGTTATCATCCTCCATGCAGCCCCCATCCTCCCCCTTCAGTCTCAATATCCCTCCCTTTGCCTTTCTTTTTTCACTTATGTACCTGTAAAAGATTTTGTCCCCTCTACCCACTGATTTTGCAATGCGCTCTTCTGCCTGAGCTTTGACTTCTCTTACTGACCTCCCTGCCTCCCTTTGCTTCTCCTGGTATTTCTCCCTATCCTGTTCTGCCTGCGTCTTTTAGTATTGCCTGAATGCAGTCTTTTTGGCTTTCACTTTCTCTGCTACTTCCTTGGAAAACCATAATAGCCTCCTCTTCCTTTTCCCCTTGCTAACCTGCTTAATGCATAATTCTGTTACTCTTGTAATCCCCATTTAAATATTGCCCACTGTTCCTCAACACCTGATTCCTGCCCCATTCCCATTAATGCTTCTTTCCAGCTTAACCCATAGTATCTCTCCCCCATTTTGTTCCTCCTGGATCTCTGTGGCCTTTATGCCATATTTCACATAAAGTGCCACTCCTCCTCCCTTCCTACTTGCCCTGTACCTTCTGAATATGCTGTAGCCAGGTATGGCCATCTCCCAGCCATGGTTATCATTACTCCAGGTCTCTGTGATGGCCACAATGTTCAGGTTCAATTGCACCATGACAGCCCCCAGATCCTCCATCTTGTTACTAAGGCTTCTGGCATTGGTACGCATGGCTTTCCATGATTTGAACTCCCTGGACTGTTTAGCTGTTCTACTCCAGCCCCTTCCCTTGTTGTCCTTTATCCCCGGTTCTCCCTGCTGTCTGCCCTTCTGTTGAATTTTGCCACCATTCTGCCTATCCACCTCTTGGGTGCTTATTTCCATCTTTTGTACACTACTTTGTAGAGATATCCACTCCTCCTGTTCACTGGTTCCACTGCTAGCTGTAGGGGATGGGAAGTTAGGTACCCTCCTTGCTGGCCTGCCATCCCCCTTGGCTAGTTTAAATGCTTGTCCATGTAGCATTTAAACTTATCATTGAGTGCTTGGATTCTCCTCCAGGATGGATGCAGGCCATCAGGCTTGAACAAGCCTCCATCCCCCCAGGTGGGTCCAGAGTCTTCAATGAATCCAAACCCTTCCTCACAGCACCAATTCTTCAACCATGAGTTAAAGTTCTGGGTTCATGCACTCCTAAGCTCTCCCATGCCTCTCACAGGTAGTACTTCTGAGAAGGTGACATAAGTAGCTACTTGCTTGAGACCTCTCAACAAATTTCCTAAACTCCTCCTGAACTTCCTTAGGCTCCCCATTTGCCAGGTCATTAGTACTTAGGTGGATAAGTACACTTGCTGCTGTGAAGTGCTGATACATGTTTGATGTTTTAACTGCTAAATGAAACTTGGAATACTGAATTGTACTGCTTTATATAATTAAATATGTGAGAAGGGTATCTTCCTTGTCACAGTACTCTCTTTATCTTTGCTGCATAGGAGTGTGGGATATTGGAGGCCAGTGAGCACTTCCTGAATCCTTCTGGCTCATCTCCTCCCCACTACTCACTGTTTCTAAAAATTAGTAGCACTAGGTGCTGCTTAACGCATAATTTAACCCTTTTTCACACTGGATAAGCCTTCTTAAAGGCTATTTTACTCATTTTGGGAACTTTGTGTTAGCGCGAAACCAGAAGTAGCACGACTAGGCACTTCCAGTTTGCACCATACATAACTACTCACACTAGCGAGTGGGGCGAGTGTGCATGGGGCTGCGCGTGGAGATACGTGCATTCCGCACATGCCTACAGTGTCCACCAGGGTCAACGGGCTCAGGGCACCAGACTAAGGCACTATCTAAAAGGTAACTTATAGACTGTCAATTGTTTCTTCCTCTGTAGTCTCTTTTCCAGCATTAGTCATGAAGAAATCAAATAAACTGTGTACATCATGTTTAATGTATACCACTGGTAAGCAAGTAGCTAACTTTGTATGTGACAGATGCATATTGTTGAAAAATCTGCCGGAAGAAGTAAAACATTTGCAGCCTAAGTAAACTCTTAACTCTGAAATTAAAGCATTAGAGGATTATATTGATCAGATGTCGCTCTTAGTTGACACCAACAAGTCTACCACCAAGCACCTAGAAAACTCACTCCCCAAAAAAATATTTTCTAACAACCACCCTGCTTTTAATCCAGCAAAGCAACCAGTTATTGCCTCAACCCTCTCAACTCATACCACCAATAATGACAACTGGATAACAATTCCCCATAAGAAACACACTAGGAAAAGTAGCCATCTTGATAAAATCCAAGCAATCCCCCTACAAAATTCATTTGAGTCTCTCCTACAAAAAATTGATAGAGATGCAGATGCTGTATTTGGAAATTGTAGCAAAATAACACCTAAAGATGGTGATCCCAACCCTCCCACCGAAACACCCACTACTATAAAAACAAGCCCCTTACCTACCACATCACAGTCTAGCAAGTTTAACAAGGGACTTAAAGCTCAGGTCCACAAAGAAATAATTAACAAACTGGAAAAAAACTTTACTTTAGTTACAAAACCCATGGCAAACACTTCAGCATTACACCCCCCAGAAGGACCCAATACCAAACAGCAACAGGTAATTGTTCTAGGTGATTCAATTATAAAATATCTAGATAGAGCAATATGTAATCCTGACAAGGAACATAGAACATGTTCTAGCTTCAGAGGGGCAAAAATCATTGACATTACATTGATGGTAAAACCTATACTGTCCACAGCTGGTGACAATCCCTTAGTAATTATTCATGCAGGAACCAATGATATTGGGGGATCACAACCTCTGCAAATTAAACAAGACTTTGTTGCATTAAATAACATCTTAATTGAGCATGACTGTACTGTCTGTATCTCTGAAATACTACCAATCCCAAGAGCTTCCAGATATATTACCTCTAAAATAAAAGCCCTGAATGAATGGCTCCATAAATGGTACTACCGACAAGAAATTAAGTGTATAACACACTGGGAGGAATTTGAGGTAAACCTTCACTCTACTGCTGGGATGGATGGCATTTAAGTAGAAGAGGCAGTACCATCATGGGCCAAAAGATAACATCATATATAAGCACACATTTAAACTATCAAAAAAGGGGGAGTCTGGGGAGACACCCCAGTCTCTTATTAATAATCTTTGTCTAAGACATAGCACTAAAGTCAATATTCTCACTTTTAATGCACAATCAATGAATATCTCTAAGTATGCTGAGCTTGAAGTTTTAACTCAGACTCTGGACTTAGCACTTATAGCAATTACGGAAACATGGGGCAATTCAGAAAAAGAATGGATTGCTGAACTTCCTGGTTATAAACATTATTGTAAAAACAGAGAGAATTAAAAAAATGGTGGAGGGGTTAGCTTATATATAAGAAAAGATATTCAATCTTATGAGTTAGAAACAAACACACAAATTGAAAGTGTATGGGCGTATATTTGACCCACAGACACTCATCAACTACTCATGGGAACTTGCTATTGACCACCATCATCTGACATAAACTCCACTAGACAACTAGTTGAAGAGATTAACCAACTAGCACACAAAGACGCAGTTCTTATACTGGGGGACTTTAATCTTCCCACTATTAATTGGGATACCCTATCTGGTACTAACCAACATGACGAACAACTGCTTTCAGTCACTATAAATTCAGGTCTCAGACAGATTATAAGGGAGCCAACAAGGGGTTAAAATATTCTTGACCTAGTAATAACAAACTTAGAAACCCCTGTATCTGATTCAAGGATTCTAGCTCCCCTAGACAACAGCGAACATATGTCTGTATTTTTTTCCATGCAATTTCCTCTTCAACCCAAAACTAATAAAATCAAAGTAAAACAATACCATAAGGCTAATTATGACTATATAAACTGTTCTTTAAACTCAATAGACTGGGAACAGACTCTTCTCCCTTTAAGAACTGAGGAAGCATGGGACTTCTTAAAAGACAAAATACTTCAACTCGAAAAACAATATGTACCTGAAAAAAATAAATACAATAACAAAGGAAAAATTTCTCAATGGTTCAATAACAATATAAAGAAATTAATTACACACAAAAAAATAGCTTTTTTCTAAACTTAAAAAATGTCCACTATCTCAAAAAGTCTCAATAATGGTACCATATAGGGAAATATCCAAAAATTTGAAAAAACAAATTACTATGGCAAAACGCAAATTAGAATTTAAAATAGCACATACAAAAGACTGGTTATAAGGCACTATATTCTTACCTAAATGAAAAAAAGGGTTATAACAACTTAATTGGACCATTAATTATTAATAAACAAACAATAACATCGGATACAGCAACGGCAATAGAATTAAATTATTTTTTGTCAGTTTATGTTCAAGAGTTAGTCCCTTCATTCATTGCAGCAATATCAAATGTCAAAACACATAGAATTTCCATTCAGGACACATTGACAGTACTGGACACTCTAAAACAACATACTAGTCCAGGTCCAGATAGCATAACTTCAAGATTTCTGATGGAAACAAAGAACTCCATTATCTTACCTTTAACAATTATCTATAATAAATCTCTTCAAGAATCAACAGTACCTGAGGACTGGGGTTCTGCTATAGTCACACATATTTATAAAAAGGGCTCCCATTCGAAAACCAAAAACTACCGTCCCATTAGTTTAACTTCGATACCATGTAAGCTAATGGAAAAAATTATTAAACAAAAACTAGAAAATGAAATGTTCATCATGGTGCATGGTTTACTAGAATCGCACCCGATTTTACTTGGTTCAATATACGGCCAATTGCGATTCCCCAGCCTTTTTTGTAAGATTATTGAATATGGTTGTAACTAATCCTGTGAAGCTTACAATATTAGGTGGGGACTGGAATTTAGTACTCCAAAATGACTTGGATAGATCGGGTAGGAGAGAGCGAGGACTATCTCCAGCACAAAGAGCACTAAAAGATCTCATTAGTGAGGCCGCCTGGTTGATGTTTGCACGTTATTAATCCAACTATGCAGCAATATACCTTTTCTCTGCAGTACACAAGACATATTCACAAATTGACTATGTTTTAATTAGTTCATTTGCAATGTCAGGGGTGATGCAGGCAGATATATCCGCCAGGGTTCTATCTGATCATGCACCGGTTAGTCTGGAATTTTGGCTAACTGTGGGGTGTAGACGGTCCCCACAATGGAGATTAAATTGCCAGATACTGAAAGATGAATCTTCACTGAGGCACATAGATTTCATCACGGAATTTCTCAAGGATAACCAAGGCTTGGTGGCTAAAAAGGACCTAATTTGGGCTGCCTTAAAATGCTCCCTAAGGGGAGAATTGATAAAGATGGCCTCCAAAAGGATGCGGGCACAAAGGGCCCAATTAGAATTGTTGCTTTATTCCATTAAGAGCATAGAACACAATCTATCCTGTACCTCGTCGGAGGTAAGCTGGGCCAGACTCTACCAGTTACAGGTCCAACATTCAGGCCTGATGTCACAGAAAGCGGAACTGGCCCTCTTGAGGACCAGGCTCCAATACTTAGATACAGGGGAAAGAGCGAGTAAGCTGCTCGCCATGCGTATTCGTCACTTAGACTCATCCCAATTTATTAATGGAATTTACAAGGGGCAGGGTGAGCAAGTATGTATGGACCCAGGGGAAATGGCGATGACCTTTGGATCCTATTTTCAGGCATTGTATGCAGTAGATCCAAAGACAAAACCCACTGCAGACGACATCAACCTATTTCTTAGGTCGGTGGATTTGCCAAAAGTTACAGATATAGAAGTGGCCTACTTGAGTGCTCCAATATCGGTTCTGGAAATCCAGCAGGCCATTCAACAAATGCCCCTAGACAGGTCTCCCGGACCAGACAGGTTCCCCTGTAACTTTTACAAAGTTTGCCATTCGATAATAACTCCAGTTTTAAAAGAGGTCTTTCAGTATTGGTTTGATAATGGATTATCGGATCCTAGCTTCCAGGAAGCGACGGTTTCTTTAATCCTAAAACAAGAGAAAGATCCTTTTAATATGGGTAGTTACCCTCTATCTCTTTATTGAACACAGATATTAAAATTCTAGCCAAAGTCCTGGCAAATAGGCTATCCAAATTCATAGGTAACCTTATCAGCCGAGAACAAGTGGGATTTATGATGGGGAGGTCACCCCAAGATCACATGAGGAAATTATACATCTCATCACAATTGCAAGGGACTCCGATACTCCAACGGTACTGGTATCATTGGACGCCGAGAAGGTGTTTGATAGGGTATCTTGGGACTACCTGTTTGCTACCCTGTCCGCCTTCGGTCTGCCTCATGATTTCCAGAGATGGGTACAAATTCTATATTCCTTTCCTTCTGCCAGGGTCAAGTGTAATGGATATTGTCCCCGATAATTGTTGAGCGCACAAGGCAAGGATGTCCTTTTCCCTTTACTCTTTAATTTATATTTAGAGCCATTATTGCATAGATTGGCAGGGAATGTTCTCATTAAAGGTATACAAGTGGGGGATGCCAGGTATGCCTATTCGGTATATGCAGATGATATATTACTACATATTGAAGACTCTGAGGTCTCAATGCCAGCTATCTTGGCAGAGGTTGACTCTTTCTCTAAAATATCTTACTATAAGTTAAATCGGGTGAAGACGAAGATCCTTCCCTTAAGTAACAAAGTTAATAAGTTTGAATTGCTGCCATTTGGTCTCTGTTGGGAAACAAAGTCACTTACATACCTAGGAATCAATATCTGTACAGAATTGAACGCCATGATTAAAGATAACCTGGGCAGTTTAATTAAAATAATAATGGGGGACATGGAGAGGTGGTGGCTGCTTTCTTTTTCACTCTGGGGAAGGCTGAGTATCCTCAAAATGAATATACTGCCAAGGCTATTATATCATCTGGGTATGATGGGTGTATATCTTTTGAAAGGTTGGTTTTCTAATTCACAAAGGGCATTTAATTTATTTATATGGAACAAAAAAAGGGTACGTAGATCTTATATTAAATTGCAGCCCCGAAATTAAAAGGAGGATTAGCCGCTCCCTCCCTTTTTCTATATTATACTGCGCAGCACATAAGCAAGTTGGGCTATTGGAGTGGAGGGAACGGTCAACTGAATTATTCACCTTTGTGGGTAGACATAGAGCAACATCTGGCAGAGAGGGCGAAATGTTCGCTGCGGGCTCTTCTATATGTCTCCCCGTCGGCTATCCCTAAGTCCCTTAAAAGCAATCCTATGGGATGGTCATTAAAAGCCTCTCATCAGTTACAAAAATATCTTGCAGTAAAATGGTACCACTCGGTCGACCAACCCATTATCGGTAACCCACACATTAAGGTTAGGGGTGTGCCATTGTCCCCTGCTTTCTGGCCTCAGGTAAATCATCTTAGGGTCTCGGACCTTTGGGTGAATGGGAGGCTCCTTCCCTTTGATCAGCTGAAGAGATCTTTAGGAGTTACGCATCAGGGATTATTTAAATTGTTGCAAGTCAGCAAGGCCCTAACCTCCTTCTTCTCTCGGATCGCACCCTTTGATCCCCGGGGAAAGAGATCTCAATACACTTTTATGTATAGCTTCTCAACCACGTTCAGTCTCCAAGTTGTATAAAATACTCCAGGAGTGGGATTTCAGGCTACCGTCAGGGGTGTGTTTTTACTGGACGAGGGAGTTGGGAATACCGGAGGTACCTAGCCTTTGGAAGAAGCTTTGGCTCTCAATGTATAAATTCATAAAGCAAGACAGGCTGAGAATGGTATATTTTAATATAATGCATAATATGTACCTAACTCCAACTCAGTTATGTAAGTATGGGGCAAAGGATACGTCCCTTTGTTGCAAATGCAAAAAGGGTGATGGTACCTTGTACCATATGGTCTGGTTATGCCCCTCGACGCAGGCCTTCTGGCAGTCCATTAATAATTTATTAGACCCTATCCTTGGTTTAGAAACTCTGTTCACCCCTGAGGTATGTCTGATGAGTCTTTTCCCAGTAGGTACCACTAAGATTAAAAAAGCCCAAATGTCACTTTTCTCAGCGGTTGCTAAACTGATAATTTTGAGACATTGGGCTAGTGACAAACCTCCTTCCTTGATGGAGTGGTACAGAGAGTGCATCTTGGCATTATAGCTAGAAAGGCATATTGCCTACATGCAAGGCAGGGTTAAGATATATAAGTCATCTTGGAGTTCATTAGAGGTGCTCCTAATGGCGTGGAAACCTGACAAACAGATTGCCTCAGGGATGACGACTTAGGGTCAGCTTATATGTGTAGCCTTGGGAGGGGAGGGGGGAAGGAGGGGTTTAATTTGTGAGTTAGAATTTAGCTGTTAACTGATACAATAATAGGTACCTCTAACTCTGCCTGTTTGGTTGTGTTTTGATGAGATTGTGGTGAAAGCAATAAAATTGATTTAATAGGAAAAAAAAAGGAAATGAAATGTTAATTTTAAATATTAAAGATGAATATCAACATGGGTTCAAACCAGGTTCTTCATGCACTACACATTTACTCTCCTTTTATAATTATATTAGTTATAATTTAGACTGCAATATTCCTATGGATGTAATTTTTCTAGACTATAGTAAAGCATTTGATAAAGTTTCACATTCTATTTTGATCAATAAGCTTAGTAATATGGGTTTTTCATCTTTGCTAGTTTCATGGATAGGCCAATGGCTGAACAACATAACTCAGGGAGTCAGGGTAAAGGACGCTCCGTCAGACACAAGGGATGTCACCAGTGGGGTGCCTCAGGGCTCGGTGCTTGGGCCTACTCTGTTTAACTTATTTATAAGTGATATGTGTATCTCAACCAGTAATATCATGGTCAGATTTGCTGATGACATTAAACTTGGGGGAAAGGCTAACATCCAGAGCAACGGACATGGACTACAAACAGATTTAGCTTTAGTGGAACAATGGGCACTTATTAATAAAATGCATTTTAACATATCTAAGTGTGCAGTATTACATCTGGGAAAAAACAATCCCAGACAAACATATTATCTGAACAATACTATCATTAGAACTTCAAAAGCAGAAAAAGATCTGGGAATATTAGTTAATGATAAATTAACCTCAACTACCCACTGTACCAAAATAGCTAATCAGACAAATGCACTACTCCACAGAATCACCAAAACCTTTGTGTCTCGATCAGAACAATGTCTTTTGTCCCTCTATAGATCTCACATTAGGCCCTTCTTGGATTACGGTTCACCTTTTTGGAGCCCTTATTTAAAAACAGATATTAATAGAATTGAACAAGTCCAACGTAGAGCCACCAAACTTATTCCACACTTAACCTACTTGGATTATAATACTAGACTACAAAAAACAGGACTCTGTACTCTTAAGCAAAGAAGAATCAGAGGTGATCTACTTCAGTTCTTTAAAATTCTTAGAAACCCAGAACCAATGCTGATAACGGGTATTGAATATTCCACAAAAAAATACTGCGGCAAGACTTCATAATAGACAGCTGGAAGTTACGAGAGCTAATAGTAATAAAAGATGGAACTACTTTGCCATCAGAACACCCAGATTATGGAATACATTACCACAGGACATAGTTGATTCACCAAACATTGTAACGTTTAAAAACAGATTAGATAAATGGTTGGTAGGAAGGGTTTTGGGTTAATGTTCCATGTATATGGAGGACAATCATGATGGGCAATCCACCTCCTTTTGTCCTATACACCAAAGTATCCAGCTCTCCCTCCTGTCTTGCCTTCCCGGCGATCCCCAGGATCTTTCTTCCATCCTTCCATGCCGTGGCATCTGGTAGCCACCTCATCTCCCTGTCCTTCCCATCCTGTGTTCCTAGTTGGATCCCTCTTATGATAGAGTCCCCCACCAGGATTCACTTCCCCCTTCTCCTCTGGGGTCCACTGCTCTCCCCATTGAGGCCACCTCCTTGGTTGATCTCCATATCCATCCCTTCCACTTCTCTGGGTATCTCTGTTTGGTTGTCCCCATTTGCCAGTGCAGCATATGAGTTCTGGAGTGGAATAGGATCTGGGATGTGCCTCTTCCTGACCACCCTAACCCCTTCTGAGCCCATCATCATCCATGTGCTCCTCGTTCTTGACATGCTTTGAGGCAGCATCATTGGACTGGGTGGTCTCTGGATAGGGGTGAGGGTACTCCTGACCCAGTTTACTTCCACTCTGAGTCTAGCTACCTCATCCTGCAGTCCAGAGAGATGCCTGCAGATAGGGCAGCACCTCAGTGTCCAGAAGGTCTGCCTGAATATAGCTGCCCTGCAGCCACTGCATTGCAACACTCCCCACATTATTTTGCACTTATACTGCTATTCCAGTACTTGCCTGTTACTGAAGCTCTCCTAGTTCCCTTTTTATTAATTTACTGTCTTAAAAATCCTGCCACAGAGGCCACCTCCTTGGTTGATCTCCATATCCATCCCTTCCACTTCTCTGGGTATCTCTGTTTGGTTGTCCCCATTTGCCAGTGCAGCATATGAGTTCTGGAGTGGAATAGGATCTGGGATGTGCCTCTTCCTGACCACCTTAACCCCTTCTGAGCCCATCATCATCCATGTGCTCCTGCTCTTGACATGCTTTGAGGCAGCATCATTGGACTGGGTGGTCTCTGGATAGGGTGAGGGTACTCCTGACCCAGTTTGCTTCCACTCTGAGTCTAGCTACCTCATCCTGCAGTCCAGAGAGATGCCTGCAGATAGGGCAGCACCTCAGTGTCCAGAAGGTCTGCCTGAATATAGCTGCCCTGCAGCCACTGCATTGCAACACTCCCCACATTATTTTGCACTTATACTGCTATTCCAGTACTTGCCTGTTACTGAAGCTCTCCTAGTTCCCTTTTTATTAATTTACTGTCTTAAAAATCCTGCCACAGATCATAGAAACATAGAAACTTAGAATTTGATGGCAGATAAGGACCGCTTGGCCCACCTAGTCTGCCCATTTTCCTACCTAACAGATAAGCTGCAGATCCTAGTTAACCAACAGCTTACTTCCTCCTACCCCCCCCCACTAGGACTGCCTTATGCCTGTCCCATGCATTCTTGAAGTCTCCCACTGTTCTTGACTCCACGACCTCCTCAGGGAGGCTGTTCCATGCATCCACAACCTCCTCAGATATGTTTCTTTAAAGAAGGAAAACAAACAAACAAACAAAAAAAGAAATCAAAACACCATGTGGTGCTGAGGGCGGGCTTCCTCTCCTTTATGCTCCTACTACTCCACAACCCCTGCTTTTCCCTGTGCTTAGCTCCTGTCAATCAGATTTAACAAGGCATATAATTAAGAGTGGGGGCGGGGAGGGACAGCACAGAAATTAAAGACAACAAAGGAATACACCACCACTAGAAACACACCAAACTAGGTTTTAAATTTTCAACAGCCCAGAAACAATTCTAAGTAAAGACAGCAAGAAATTACAGTGTCACTAAAAGTCCACAATCTAAGTTTAAAACAAAAACAGCATGAAATGAATCTGGCTCCTTCCTTTTCTGGCTTCTTCTGCTAGGTGTTAAGCCTCCACCTATTTTGTTTTGTTATTTGATGACCAGGGTTTTGCATCTCTAATTCTAACAGCAAATGGTCAGAAAATTAGAGGGAAGGGTAGCAAAAGATAAAATTTGCCCATTTTTATTATGAAAATATGGTCTATTGTGGAGACAAATTTGTCTCTTTTATAAGAGAAGTTAGGGCCTGATTTCTGAAAATCCTTACAGTTTAGCAGGTCAGCTGCATGTATACATTTTTCTAAAGCGTTTGAGTCACAAAACTTTTTTCCCCTGCATTTCCCATTGCTGTACTTTGGAAACCACAGTTAAAGTCACCTCCTAAGAAAATCTGCTTTGATGTAACGAGAAACGGTTGTAAGGAAAAGATCAACTCTCTTGGCTTTGGTCTGAGAGCCATACATTACAATAAACCTGGTGGAGGTGCTGTTCCAAATCCCATCTGTGATGAATAACTTACCTAGGATAACATCCATTAGTTCTGAGAGGTAAAAAGAGGTATCCTGAAAGAGAATGCCCATCCCATCTGCACTGTCTAGCCCGAAGAACCAATAGGAGGGGCTCCACACCCATTTAGCTTTAAACAAATGAATCTGATCTATAGAACACATCCAGGTTTCCTGAAAGAAAATAACAGGGAAAAGGTATTCATGAAAAAACTGGAATATTGCATGCTGCTTTTTGTAGTTCAAAAGACTACAAACATTTAAGGATACAAGCTCTAATTTGGTTATTTATTCCTGTGGTGGGGAAAAAAAAACATATGATATCTTAGTCATTCTTTTCTTTTTCTTCCCTTCATAGTCTGAAGTTTCTGATTGGGGCCCTGGAGTCTCAAAAGGATTAAGAACTTGGTCAGGTTTTTTATTTATTTATGACTTTGATAACCGGGTGAGTGCACTGATCCCAGGGACCGTTTTCAGGCACGATCCGGGCCATAACACATGGAGCAGGGTGACAGTGGAGTACAAGGTAACAGTAATACACATGAAACAAATTTGATACAAGCAACAATAGTAAGCACACTATACAGGTTTGATGCATAGGTCCATTTGAGAACGGTGAATACAAGGTTTCAATATCGGACATGAGGAGATTTGGTACAAAACAAACAAATCGTGGGCACAGTGTACAATGTGTGACTGCATCGTCCAGTGAGCAAGTAATACACAGAATACTCAGTAAAAAATATATATACAATATGTACAGGCAAGGAAGTCAAATATTACTGTGAAAAATACAATATAACAGTTGTAGGCAGGGGAGTTAACTAATGTGGGTAGGTGGGTAACCCCTGGGCTGGGGAGTTGACTAGTGTGGGTTGGCGTTAGACCCCTGGGAGCAGTGGCAGGATGAGTTTGCCAGGAACCAGACTTTAAGGAGGGACTTGAAACGGGAGTGTGTGTCAATGGAACAGAGTTCAGCTGGTAATTTGTTCCACTGCAAAGGGCCAGCTGCAGACCAAGCTCTGCTACCCATGTTGGTGGATACCCTAGGAACAGCTAGAGGGGGAGTACCATTAGAGCGGAGGTTGTGGAGGAACATTTGGGTTTTCAGAAGGGCAGTTAGGGGGGATTCTGGAGCCATGTGGATGACATTGTGCACCATGCAGCAGAGGGCTAGGTCAAAGTGACCTTGCAGTGGCAGCCATCCAAGGGTATTATAGAGAGTACAGTGGTGGGTGGAGAATGGGGCCAATAAAGCAAAGTGACAGGCGCTGTTGTAGGCAGCAGAGAGTTTAGCCATGGCAGTAGCTGAGGTCCTGGCATAAATAGGGGAGCAGTAGTCAAGAATAGGGAGAAGATTACCCTGGACAATGGCTAGTCTGGCTTCAGGGACAAGGTATTGCCTGAATCTATAGGCAGCACCTAACTTTTGATGGAACCTTCTGACAAGGGAATTTGCATGCTCAGTGAAGGTGAGGGAGGGGTCAAGCAGTACTTCTAAGTATTTGTAGGTGTTGATGTCCTCCAGGGCTGGGACATCTGGGGTGAGAATGCGTAAGGGGACATGGTTTTTAGTTTTGGCCAGGAAGGGTTTCCTCTATGTCCATTTCTGTTTCTCCCCAGTTTATTTTGGCCAGCACTAAAAAAGGGTTTTCTTGTTCCACTGGGTTGGAAGAGGTATCCAATTTAAAGTTTGTGGTCGAGCACATCCGCCCTGTTGCAGTAGTCCATATGTGTGGAGGTGGCATAGGGGTAGCTTTCCCTTGTTCATTTTCCAAGGTTTATGTTGGGGGGGTCCTCGTAGCAAACTGGTTGAAGGACAGTGGGTATATGTTTTGCAGTAGTATCCAAAGTTATTGGAAGCTTTTTCAACTTCCTTAGAAAGTTTATCTGATACTACTTCCTCGGTGATGGCAGGGGAAGCCTCCTGCTCAATATGTGTGGTTTCAGACTTCAGATTTTCAGGAGTTATAACAGCATTCTGAGATTTTTGGATGACAGAGTCAGGATTAATTTTATTGAGCTTATTTTTTGATGCACATGGGCATTCTGAGAAATTGTGACCACATTCCTCACAGACGTCACAATGGGTGTGATTTGTACACTGATGGGAGATAGGCCCTATTTCACCACAGTTGTCACACCTGGGGCGATCACATACACTGGACAGGTGTGTGCGTGCCCCACATTTATAGCTAGCTCTTGGCTGGCCTGCATAAAAGCAGACCCCCTGATCTCTGCCCAGCAAGAAAGAGTTTGGTATATGACATATTCCCTCTGTAGTTTGGTGCAGCTTAACTTTAAATTTCCAGCCACCAGTCCAGAACATTTCTTCATCCAGCATTGCTTCTGGAGAGCTGAGAACCTCGAACATTTGATTCAACCAGTAAATAATGTCTTCTATATGAACTCCCTCATTTCGGAACATTATAGTGACAAATTTTATGAAAGGTTCGGTTAGAGGGATGACTGAAAAAGGGGACCACAGTGGCGAAAATTTCACCCTATTGTACCTCAGCCAAAAGAGCTCTAAGGCATGGAGAGACCTGAAACTGATGTCATAATTATCCTCACCAGACACATTGATGAAGGCGAAAACCTCTGCTGGTGAGAAATGCAGTGAATCCTTGAATAAATTTTTAACCCCCTATGTAGCAGATACAGACTGCATTTCTTCGAGGGGCAGCTTCCTTTTTATTTTTTGGAAAAAGGTCAGACAATAAAGGCCTTGAAACTGGATCAGGATCCCCTATAGGTTGACATTGGGCTGTTCTGGCCCTTGCATACTATCCATATTTTTCTCTGAAGGATGGGGGGAGCAATTCCTGAGCTATCTACCTTGGGGTCTGTATTATTAGTGGTCCTGGGATTCAGGCCCTTTGCAGTTGTAGGTTTAGCATCAGTGTCATTATTTTGCAAAGGAGGGGTATCGGCTTCATTATAAATCTCACCCTGCTGAGAAGAATCTATAGTTTTTACCTCCTGTAAAATTGTTGCGGCAATACCATCTAGAAAAGGAGGTTGTACTTGTTTATCCTCTGCTAATCTCCATTCAGGAGAATGTTGAGACAGTTTAGCCATGTCCCAGGATGGATCAGGAGTCCATGTTCTATTTGGCATTTGCATTCATCCTGCCTCCCGGAAAGCTTTTTCTGGTGACCATACTGTGTTGTCTCCGGGGAGGAAGATACCGAAAAAGCGGTTTGCACAGCTGCGGCAGCTGTATGTTATGGCTTTGATATCTCAGAGAAGAGTCTTCAACCAGTTCCTCATCCAATGTTGGCAAGTCTTTAGTAATATTCCTTTTGCAAAATATCAAAGAAGAACGTTTTGATTTAGCACTTTTCTGTTGAGCAGTTTTCACTGGAATGGCGCTAGTGGTATAGGAGAAAACAGTGGCATTTGACTGGTCCATCACAGAGGTTTGGTAGTGTATCAGGGAGTGGTCATCTCAGACTCAGAGACAGACATCCTGGGTATTTGGTTCTTGGAGGATGGCTTGCCATCAGCACTACCAGGGCAGGCTTTACTTTCAATAGGGCCCAAAACCTCAGTCTCACTCTTTTTCACTTTTTACAAATTTAAAAGAGCCTCGGTCATGAGATCACGTGATGAGCTAGAGGAGATAGGATGTCCTGAGTACTGCTTCTGGGTCATTTCCAAATTATTCAAGTCAACTAAGGTTATCTCAGACCTCTCCTGGAAATTAAATACTTTTATCCGTTTATTTAGGAGTCTCTGCTTACCTTCATCCAGTCGATTGGTGCAGATCACAGCTTTTTTTTGACTCTGCGGCGTATACCAGAGGCCGGACCACATGGCCGAGATGGAGTGTGGAAATCCAGAGCCAATGTCTAATTGTGTCCCGGCAGTGAAGCATCCAAAACCCCTCTCACCAGTGCCGGAGGACCAAGAGGACGAAGTAAAGGTGGATGGGGGAGACAAATCATCTTCGGACTACACACTTGAAATAAAACAGATGCTTCAGGGGTTAGTGGCAGATTTCTCGGCGGTGAAACCGACTTCAAACGCCCTGGCACAGAGGATAGGAGATGTAGAGACCAGGGTTTCATCCCAAGAAAGGAAAACCTCAACACGACCAGGAGATGGTCACCCTGCGAGAACAAGTTAAAAAGAAGACCGCATCGAGGATCAAGAATCGCACAGCAGGAGGAATAATTTAATAATGGCTGGGATCCCTGAGAGAGCAGAGGGGACAGACTGTGTTTCCTTCATCCAAGATATGCTTTTCAAGTTGCTTGGCCCAACACCATTTGGGGAAGCATACAATTTAGAAAGGGCACATCGAGCCATCAGAGAGATCCCCCCCTTCCCGGAAGCATGGCCGCGTGTGTTAATCATGAGATTCTTAAATTACAAGGAAAAGGCTCATGTCCTCAGTAAAGCCAAACAATTGAAAAATCTGCACTGGAGTGGGATGACTATCTGGTTGTTTCAAGACCAGACTCCATCTGTCCGAGATCGCCAGAAAGAATACCTGGAAATCAAAAAGAAACTGTATATAGCAGGGATTAAGTTTAGGATGCAGTATGCGGCGACACTAATTGTGAAATTTCAATCTGGAGATAAAAGGTACTTGACAGCGAGGGATGCTATGGACGGCTTGCGGTTCGAGCTTCCATCCTTTTTCAAGTCTCCGACCTGACTGTTTGCCGAGAACTGGAGATCTAACTTGCTTTTGGAACTGGCAATGTGAGAGGTTGGAATATCTTGCGTGGACTGAACTAGATGAACATTCTCTCCGACGTACATAATTCGGCGAAAGGTTTAAATATAATTATTTGTTTTATAGTTGTGTTATTCTAGTAAAGCATGGGATTAAGTTGGCGGTAGGGGAAATTATATGCTGAAGGGAAACGTTAGATTAATGCTGTTTGAGGGAAATGGGGTGGGTGACACTGCTCTTCTGGGTAACTTTTTGGGTTGAGACAAGGGGATCAATGGGCTGAGTCGCTAGGGGTAAGTTGTGCCTGTATGGTAGTTAACAATACCTGATTGCTACAGGGGCATAGACTGAAGCTCTTCGCAGGCTATCTGATGGTCTTAGTGGGGGGTAGTATAGGTCCCATGCACCTGGATAGGTTGGTTCAGCGAGAACGGCAGGGTCATGTGGGTTGGTCTGTCTTTGCTCCAATCACTTTGGAGGATACTCACAACCCAGTCATAGCTGCCTTCTCTTCAGATGTTTTTAGCATCACAATGGCTACTGGAGAAATCGGAGTACAGGCATATGTTACCATCAGGAGGATTCCTGGTTTCCGCTCATCGACCTATGGGGGAAAAGAATGTAGCGGCTTGTGTCCCTTCAGATCGGGTGGATGGCAGGCACCCTCTTCAAATTAGGTGAGTGCCTTCTCCCGACAGGCCAAACAGCATCACTGAAAAAAAATTCTTTCCAGGGCGGGGGAGGGACCTGGTTCCATTGCATGACCGAAGGGGAGGACCTGGCTTCACTACATGACCAAAGAGGCTTGTCCCCCTTCTTTGTTTTCTCCCCTTACTAGGCACATTTAAGGAGAGGGATGGAAGGCAAGGGATTCTGCATTAATTAGATTCTTCTCCGTTTTGTCAAGCAATCTGGATGGGGAGGCAGCACTTAAGAGAGGCACCTCAATGTAAGGGCAGAGCAATTACTGAGGTAGGGGGGACCAGGTACAGGGATGGGGGGGTCTTTTGTTGCACTTGAAAGACTGAATTTGTGGATACCAAATGGAGACAAATGTGGGGGGGCTCACTCCTGAAGGGTTCCAGGAGTTCCATGCTGGGATCAAGGGGCCAGGGGGTACTCAAGGAAATGCTCATTCATGAATCGCTATTTTTTTAGGAGGGCGATCAACGGATTTGGGGTTTGTGTGGGGGTAGGGGTGGAGGGGGATGGGAAGAGAGAGAGAGCAATGATTCAAATAAAGATGGATGCAGATCATGTGAGGGTGATAGGCAGGGGTATGATCATGTGCAATGTTAAATGTTAAAATAATTTCTTGGAATGTTAAAGACCTTAGGGGTAGATGAAAAAGATTGGCGATTTTGAGACATTTCCAATGAATGGGGGTCCAGGTAGTGACATTACAGGAGACTCATCTATTGACTGAGGAGCTTGGCCTATTGAAAAAGTTGTGGGTGGGTCAGGTGTTAGGAGTGGGAAGCACAACAGCTTCGGGGGGTGAAGCTATTCTTGTGGGGAAGGATTTTCCCTATGCGGTAAGACAGGTAGTGACAAGGGAGGATAATAGAGGGATTCTTATTTCGGGCATTATTTTTGACACAGATCTCTCAATCACCTCCATTTACAGCCCCACACCCTCCAATCCTGACTTTTTTGCCTCATTAGAGGTGGACATAGCTATGCTACCAGCACACCCCCTTATATTAGCAGGAGATTGGAACCTGCATTTAAATAACTGTGGGGACAGGAAACCGCCTTCCAAAAAGCCACTATCTAGGGCACAGGAGGCCATGAGTAGATTTTTAGAGGCCATGGCGTTGGTGGACCCCTCTCGGATTCATAACCCAGGACCCAGAATTATGACATTCTTCTCAGGGGCTCACAAAACCCACTCCAGGATTGATTTTTTTCCTGGTCAATAAGGAAGCACTGGTGGGAGTAAAGGAGATGGTTACCCATAGTAGAATCCTATCTGACCACTCCCCAATTCAGCTGACGTGGGAGATTGAAGCTTCTCCACCTAAGCCATATAGATGGAGATTGGATGAATCTCTCCTGACTGACACTAAAATGCAGGGAAAGCTAGAGGATGCTGTCAAAGAGATCATCCAGTGTCAACTACCAATGTTGCAGGATAAAAAGTTAGCTTGGCCAACCTGTAAAGTTCTATATGCGGGAGTAGCCCAAAGATACGCAGTGAGAAGAACTAGGCTGAGACGAGCCCGAGAAGAGTTTATCCTAGGGGCAATAGACTCACTTGCTCCCTTAGAAGGATCATCTGAAGAATTAGATGCAGAGCTCAAAGACCTTAGGGAGGAGATGGCTGACATTGTTTATGGCAAGGTGGACTACTAGTTGGAAAAACTTCAGGACAAATATTTAATGCAAGGGGATGTGCCTGGCCACCTTTTAGTGGCTAGTGTGAAAGAGTGGGAGGCAGCACAAACTGTAACTTTAATCAGCGTGGAGGGGGAAATAATAACTGACCCCCAGGAAATGGCTGATGCCTTTGTGTCCTACTACAAAGGGATTTACCAAGGGGAGTGGGCGGTAATGAGGTTGAAATTCAGGCATTTCTTGATAGCATACCCCTCCCTGTTTCAGACTCGGCACAAGCAAGGGAGCTGGCTGCCCCAATAAGGGATGGGGAAATGATGTGGGCTGTTAAATCATTACCAAGTGGTAAAACCCCTGGACCTGATGGCCTCACAGCCAAGTTTTACAAAACACACATTTCAACTATACTTCCCCTGCTAAAAGATACCTTTACTAAGATAATGCAGTAAGGAGTGTCTCATCCCCCCTCTACCAGGCATACATCACCCTTATCCCAAAACCAGACAAATCAAAAGAATTGTCGGAGAGCTACAGACCCATAGCATTGATGAACCAGGATATCAAGATACTGATGAGGATCTTGGCTAATAGAATCCTAAAAGTTGCTCCAGTTATAATTAGTCAGGAACAGGTAGGGTTTATGCCAGGCAGGGGGGCACATGATGCACTAAGGAAGCTTCACCATATCCTTAACTGTGCGCCTGACCCTCAAGTACCCATGGCATTGATTTCCTTAGATGCCGAGAAGGCCTTTGATAGGGTCTCCCATACCTTTCTTTTTGCCACCATGGAGAGAATGGGTTTCCTGGAGGGCCTACTTAGGGGAATTAAAAACCTGTATGCAGCCCCCACAGCTAGGTTTTTTTGTAATGGATACTTATCAGAAGAAATTAAATTAGAAAACGGGACTAGACATGGATGCCCCCTATCCCCTATCTTGTTTAACATTTATTTAGAACCCCTCCTACAGGAAATCAACATAGAGCCAATGATCCAGGGGATAAAGGTTGGGGGGGGACTTAAATGTTCTGTTTTCGTGAATGACATACTTCTACATCTATAAGACCCAGCTGAGAGTTTTAGGCAGGCACTAGGAATCATACAGCAATACTCTACAGTTTCAAATTATAAATTGAACCTGAACAAAACACAAATTCTCCCCCTCACCCCGCACACTTGTAGGGCAGACTTTGACCCACTCCAGATCCACTGGGCTCCAAAATTAATTAAATATCTGGGTATATGGATTACTGCAAATATAGAGAAGGGAGCAGAGGCAAGCCAAGAACAACTTCTGTCAATAATCAGAGGGGACATACTCAGATGGAATAAACTCCCCTTGAATATTACAGCTAGGTTAGGATTGGTGGGTCTCAAACTCTCTGACTTTATAAAAGAGGATAGGGCAGTTCTCCCATGCCAGTGTGAGGGATTGCATTTTTTTAAGAGGATACAGCTCACTAGTATGCTTGATAGGGTGATGAGGGGGATGGAGGGCCCCTCAGTGAATCTGTTCACTTGGGAGAAGTTAAATGAGGTGGATCTTACATCCAAGCCAATTTCGCAGGTTTATAGGGTGCTACTGGACTTCAAGGGCCCAGGCTCCCCAATACGGACTCCATACTGGGATAAGATTCTGGCTCCCCTAAGGCCTAACTGGCAAAATGTATGGAAAAGCTGCAAATGCATACCTATACCTAAATTTAAGAATTTGTAGTTATTAATCTCTTCTAATATGTATTATACTCCTGTTAAGCTTTGTGACAGACGCCTCAGACAGATGGACCTATGCTTTAGATGTGGAGAGAAACAAGGGGACCTCTTGCACGTGATGTGGGATTGTTCCAAAATCTAGCCTCTATGGGTCATAATTAAATAAAACATGGACCCCATCTTAGACTATTCGGAGGTCATACTACCAGTGACCTGTGTGTTGGGTGACTTGACTCAGGTTACAGGGGTTACTGCTAAATACCACCTCTCTTTATTATCAGCCCTGGTCAAACCCTTTGTCCTGAAGCATTGGAAAGATGAGCTCACTTATACATATGGCCAGTGGGTGGGAGATCTCATGCGGGTGCTGGGAAGAGTGCGGAGGCAGTTGATTGGAGAGGGTAAGAAAGTGTTATATAATAGAAGGTGGATGCCTTTGGAAGCAGTTTATTCGATACAACAGGAAGATGTCCAGAGCACAGGTCTGTCTGTCAGGTTGAGGCTAGTGGATGATTAATGATTTGATTATTTGATAATCTCTATGTCTATTTTTTGAGAAAGTGCATGTACTCATAACCGTTCCTACGGTTGGTAGATAGAATTTGAATATAATGATCTGCTAAGCATCAGGGGGTTGGGGGAACTCTCTCTCTCTCCTCCAGGGGACACAGCTGTGTGTTCCCTCTTTTCCCTATATGTAGTAGATATGTTACCTTAAAGCAGTATACTCTGAGGTGGGCAAGTACCTGCTTTATTTTGTCACTTCTGGTTTGATATTTTGCCTACCCTATATCATTTGCTGGTCAACGAATCTGTAACCCCCTTATGTTGGGGAATGTATATTGCAGCTGTGTATGTACATAGTTTTTGTTGTACATAGTAACCACAGCTAGTTTGGGGCTGGGGAGCCAGGGTTATTTCCTGGTATAAGTGTGTGTGTGTGTTTATTCTCTTAATTTCAATAAAAATTTAATAAACATGTTTTTAAAAAAAAAAAAAAAGAGTCTTGGTCACTTCTTTTTATCTGGCAGCCAAGTGTTGCACTTCTAACTCTAGATCCACTTGAGTAAGGAGAATTGAAGCTTTTTGGTCTATAATATTTGAAGTACTGATGGGACTCGGATTTTCTGCTTCGCAACCAGCATCATCCATGCCATCCAAAATAATATCCCGTACACCCACATCTGCATCAGCGTCAAAAAAACTCTTCAGTCTCTGGCAATGCAGAGGCTGGGGAGGAGACCCGCTCCCTAGCCTCCTGGATGTCCATATCCTCTGAAGGATCAGCCAAACTGGCCATCCTGGACCTGACCAGCAGCTCCCCCTACAGCACAGTAGGGGAATTTTTATTGAAAAAAACATCACAGAACTACAGGTTCAAATACAGAAATTAAATACAAAGCAGAAGTTGAAAGCTGTGAGTATCACATTCATATCACATTCATAAAACACAAAACCAGAGAAAGGCTGAATAAAAAGGGAAAACAAATACAAGCAATCTGGGAGAAATGCATATTACTTCACATGGTATCAAAAAATTCATAAAGTAGTAAAAATTAGCAAAAAAACAAATCAGAAGTTCTTTCTGTATCATATTATCTTCCAAATGAAAGGACTAGGGAAGGCTTAGTATGTATGCTGTAAAACAGATATTATCAAAAACAGTATAGTCACACCTGAAAATAGGCACTTGTTGTCTAGTGTGCTTACCTGGTTAACAAAAACAAATAAATAATAGTGAAGAATCCTATCAAATCATGCTATTTATACTTGATGAAGTGAGAAAAACCTTTCCACTATCTCTTTACCTTAACAGAGGTGGATATAGCAACATCTGCCCGGTAAACAGATCCCAATGCAGTTTCACATAAAATACTAAATGTATCAAAGGACATTAACCTCTGCTGTAAAACCCATTGGCAGCATGCTTGTCATAAATAATACTTTACGCAGCAAAAAAATACTGTCAACCTTTCTTTATGGAGAAACAGAGGTAAAAATGAGTAGTTACCTAAAACATCATATCATATGATAGCTTAGTTAACCAAGGAAATTTCCATTTAGTAGCTAAGAATTGCCATAAGGGTACCACATGGGAGCACTGGAGTAGAAAATGCTCCATTGTTTCTTTCTGTGCCACACAAGAACTATAAGGAAAGCAGCTTTCTTCCTGGGCCTTACATTTATTATTAGCCTTAACATTTAATCTGTCATAAGAAGAAGAAAGCCATACGAGTTCCCACACGTGAAGAGGGATACATAAATTATTAGGTTGGGCCAAAACATTTTTATTTTGGGAGGGGGGACAATTCTTAAATTCAAGTTCTCCTGGATGAATTTTCAGCATTACTGAGTTGTACAGCCTAGGCCCATTCATCTGCATTATATGGGTCTTGGCAGGACTCCACTTAAAGAGCTTTTGTGCTACAGGTTTAAAGTATTCCAGAATACCCAAATGTAGAGATACTTGAGGTGGTGTGGTATTCCACTGGGATAAATAGTGACCCAGATTATTATGTATCCATTTCTGAGTTAAAGAAGAAATAGGGGGTCAGACCCAACCTAACAGTCTGAGAAATAAACAGAGTATGAAAAAACCACAAGAGGGTCTACCATCCCTAGCCCCCCCCCCATTCTTCGGAAGATAAGTAAAACATTGTTTAATGGGATTTAAATAACTCCCCCCACAACATCTGGAAAAACAGCTGTAAAGCCTGGTTTCTAGAGACACAGGTAGGGGGAAAATCATGGCCACATACAATAAGCAAGGGATGAGGAATGTTTTAATAATTTGGATTTGTTTAAGTTTGGAAAGCTTCTACCCTTTCCATTTTTGGACTTTGAATTCACATAAGCTTAATGCCTTATACCAATTTTGATGAGACAAATTCTGAGAGCCGAACTGGACTCCCAAAATTTTAATAGGTCCGGGTCCTAGGGTGTGTCATTTATTTCTGAGTTATTGGCATGATCTCCTAACTATATGCCTTTGCATTCATTAATATTCAGTACAGCAATCGACACTGAAGCGTGATCTGCATTTCATGTAAGAACCTTGGACTACCTTGTACATCAGCTAAAAATAAACA
Source organism: Neoceratodus forsteri (assembly GCA_016271365.2). Lineage (NCBI taxonomy): Eukaryota > Metazoa > Chordata > Ceratodontiformes > Ceratodontidae > Neoceratodus > Neoceratodus forsteri. The sequence continues at coordinate 788,190,814 of CM028133.1, forward strand.
AATGTCATCTGCATAGGCCAATACAGTAACATCATCTAGGCCGTTTTAAGCCTTAAGACTAAGTGACGGAGGAAGATGTCAAAGGAGAATATATATAACAAAGGGATCAGCAGACGGCCCTGTCTAACACCTGATGATAATCTAAGGGGTTACACACAGTGTCCTAAGATGATGGGTTTAACTATAGAACTGGAATATAACATTTTTAACCAGGCTATGAAGCATGGTGGAATTCCATATGCTTCTAATACTGAGAAAAGAAAACAATGATTGACCAGGTCAAAGGCCTTACTCTGATCAAGCGAAAGAATAATGCCAGCTTTGCAATGGGTCTTGTGAAAATCAATGAGTTCCCTGATAATCATCAGCAGGTGTTGAAATGTTGCGGTCCTGTATCCCACAATATTGGGAAGGGTATATAAGCAGTTTTGCAGTTTTTCTTAACCTTTTATTAAAAATCTGTGCCAAAAGCAAATAAATAAATAAATAAAATGCTGATTGGTCTCCAATTTTGGATGTCCAACCTATCTCCAGATTTGAAAAAAAAATGATAAGTGTAGTGGTAAAGGCCAAAAAACACCAGCCTGTAAGCAAACAGGAAGAATAGGGGGAAATGTTTTGTAAAATTCATACGGTAAACCATCTTCTCCCGGTGAGACTCCTGATTTTAAAGAAAGAAACGTGGCTTCAATTTCTGGAATAGAAATTAGAAGTGTTAATGCAGATGCTTCCTCTGTTGGAAGCTGTTGTTTATAACTGTGTAGATAGGGAGAAATACAATGCTTAAAAGGGAATGGAGAATTACTAAAATATTTAAGGTGATCTGCAACAATGGAGGATAACTGTTCCTTAGAGGAAATAACGTTATCTTCTGAGTTTCTTTAAGCAGTGAAGGAAATGGCATCTTTCATGTTTTTACAGGCCTCAAATAGTTCACCAGTAGGGTTTTTTTTTATCCCATATTCCATTTCTGCCCTTATGGAATTAACATACTAACATACTATTTGCCAGCAGATTAGGCCTTATGGTCTATCAAGTCTGCTCGAACCTAGATCCTTAGTTGGGTGCCGAGACCCTCCCATCCCTTGTGCTCCAGAAACCCCTATTAGCTCTGCCATACTGTACCTCTTTCATTTGTGATTTGAGAGTGTCAATTTGTTTAGAATAATCCCGTCTGGATTTAAAGATACTAAAGAAAAAAGGTATTGGAGCTGAGTTCTCAATTTGATATAAGAAAAAAAAATTATTTCTGGCTTTCAAGGTCCCATAGTTTTGAAACTACTTTTTAATATCTAATTTGTTGCCTGCCCACCAACAGCCAATGTCATTGTATAAATCATACACAGATGTTCTAGCCCATAAAAGATTTGTAATTTCTGACATAACTTGGGGATCCTGCAAGACAAACATGTTCAGTTTCCATCAAGTGTGTTTTACAGAGTGGGAAAAGGGGCCTTTTATGTTAAGCCTCAAAAAAGCATGGTCGGAAAATTCATAGGAACAGGATGCAAAGCAGGCCAAAGAAACATTTTTAGAAACAAAGAAATGGTCAATGGCCGTAGTAAGTTTGTCCCTTTTATAGGTAAAAATTGGCCCTCCCTTAAAGTATCAGCACAGTTCACTAGGACAGCAGTTTTTATACACCTCTCAAAAGCATGAGAATCAAAGTATTATTTTTTTCCTTTATTTTGTGAGTCAGAAATTTTAAAGCCAGTATTGAAATCTCCTGCCCAAAAAATATTTTTGGAGGTGACCAAAAATGGCTGGAGGGAAGTCAAAAGGTCAATCATTTCAGCCTTGGACTGGTGGCCGAAAACGGTGATAAATCTCCAGGAAGTGGATTCCCAGATGCCATCAAGAATGAGTAAACATCGAGGAATAACATCTATAAGTTTGGATATGGTAAAAGAGGAGGACTGAATTAATACAGCAACCCCATCTGCTCTATTACAACCAAAAGACCAGAAGGAAGGGCTCCACACCCATTCCACCTGGAATAATCTAGCCTGGTCAAGGGAATTAATCCATGTCTCCTTTAAAAAAACATGTATCCAATTTCAAATCATGCAATTGTTGAAAAATGGCTTATCTCATCTCATATTGCAGAATACTGCAGACATTAGCTGAAAATAAGCTATGCATTCAATAGATTACGTTTAGGAGCTTTTTTTTCTTCCATTTCTTCTTTTTTCCCTTATAATCAGATTGGTCTGAAGGGGTTTTCAGAGGACCAGAAGTCTGGGATGTAGAATCTGACTCCCCCACCTCCATGTCCAAGTTGCCCCAATTCTGATCTTGTGTTAAAGCCTCAAATGGGTTTGAAGTAGCTACCACATGTGGCTCCTGAACAGATTTCAAATTCCTTCATGAATGCCTTGGGCCACTAGATGTTTGTGCATGTTGAAGGGGTATCATGGCAGCAGCAGTGTTGGATTTGCCCACAGGTTCAACCGGAGGGGTGGGGGGGTCTTCAAAACAGACTGGAGGATGATCCAGGATAGGACTAGTATCAGAAATAACAATCACAGCTGGCCCATCAGCGCAGTGGTTGGATTTCTGCTTGCGACATCAGCGACCCGGGTTTGGGAATGGACCCAGATCATCAGAGGGCCAGCCAGAGGAGAAGGATGGAGTGTCCCATGGACTGCTCTCCTTCTCTGGGAGGCGGGATAATGTCCGTGAATAGAGAGACCCTCAGGAAGCCGGGGGCACCACAAGCAGCCAGCATCTAGACGTCTGGGGGGGTGGGGTGGATGCAGGTCATCATTGCACGTCCCCACCCCCAAGCCTACAGGGAAAAAACACCGTCACCAGTGTCTCCATTATGCCCAGCTCACCATGCCTTCATCAGCTCCCAGCCGGCTCCCCAAACCGGACCTATGTCTGTGGCACTTTGGCCAGTGCCGAGGACCCGCCCTGGGGGGTAAGCCAAGGGGGTAACCGGGAAGTCTCGGCCATATGGGAGTGGAGGGTGATCAGGACTGTGACTGGGGCAGAAAGTCCCGACATTGGGGACGGACAAAAAGCAGTAATAAATAAAAAAAAAAAAAAAAGAAAGAAATGACAGTCACACTTGTATTCACCAAATCCCGAGGAATTTTAACAGTAACCTCATCTGGTATTAATGAAACAAGTTCCATTGGGGAAGCGTCCTGCTCAGAAGGTGTAGATATAGTGTGCCCCAAGGAAGTGGCTTCTTGAGCATCCTGAATAAGAGAATCTGAGTTGATGGTAGCAAGTTTGTTTTTATCAGCCCAGGAACAATCTAAAAAGGAGTGGCCAGTCTCCTCACAGAGATCACATTCCGCATAAGTGACACATTAGTGGCTTATGTGCCCTACTTCACCACAAATGTCACAACATGGTTTATCGCATACATTAGAGAGATGTGTATGGGCCCTGCACTTATAACAACTGTGAGGTTGACCCGCATAAAAACAGACACCATGGTCCCTGCCCAGCGTAAATGAGTTTGGGATGTAGTCAATGCAATATTTACTTGAATTTAAATAAATTCTGTTATTGTTTACGTAATAAATTGAAACCATAATCGATCAATGCATGTACCATTTGAAGTAAAGCAAGTTATCACTTTTACCAAAACTGTATAAAAAATCCTCATTCTAAACAGTTATATTCTTGAATTTAGCTTTCTCTTGTGTTTATTTGTTCCAATTTGTAAACCATTCGAAGTGCTTCCAAAAATTATATGCTATACCTATGTACTTTTTCTTTTCTGATTCCATTATATTACTTAGGTTCTGAGTTACTTGTATCAAAATCTGCTGTATGTATATTCTTTTTGCTGAATAACCAGTGCACTTCTTGCTTGCCATAAATAAAACCAACATAAAGTAAAACACAGGCGTAATGTGCTAGGGTGGTATTTTTTTAATCCTGCTGGGAATAGGCTTAACACTACTATTTCCTGTGAAGCTTGTAAGAAGTTTCTTTCTCCCCATGCTTTTATTACTAAAAACCAGAATGTTTGGGCAAAAGAACATTGAAAATAAAAATGTTCCTGCGTCTCTAATATTCCTGGCCAAGTATTTCTAGGGTACATACTGTCTTCTAACTGTTTATGTTTGTGGGAGTTTCTTACTCCTAATCTACGATAGCCATGTTGTATCCCATACCTTTAGAGGAAGATGTTTGTCTGTCAACTGTTTACAAATCTCTGTAACATTTTCTTTATAATGTATTAACTTCTCTGGAGTTTCTGTAAAGAATTCTGCCAGTTTTAAGGCATAAAAGGACCATTGGACAGATATGTCTCAAGTCTTAAGTTTACTGTAAATAGGGAGAAAAAAGTGAGGGACAGACAAACCTTTTTGTGATCTAGGTAACCCATTAGGTGATTTCCAACTTTCTATGAGCTTTTGTAATTTAAATTTTAGACTGATTAACCATTGAGGACAGGGTTCCATTAGTATAGGTACTATGTTCTGGTATAAAAATATACCTAAGAAAAAAAGAACTGGGTTCACCATTTTTTACTCCACCCACATTATAATCCTGGTAAGTGTGTTGCCTTTTAATGGAGTTTAACCTACTGCCCCAAAACCCATGAAAAAATACACTCATAATTTTTGTTTCCAAATGGATAGATAATGGAAAGATGTTTGCAACATGGAGGAATATTGGTATAGTGTATGGAAGAACACAGTTACCCCATGAAAATCATCATTTACTCATTTTGTTATACCATTGATGTGACATGTAATTGTTGTTAACCCATCGTCCGCACGTCACATCAATGGCATAACAAGTATTTCAGCCTTGCGACTGTTTCTAAGGACGTCTGTGGCAGTGTGCAATTCAAACAGATTTGAAGTGCACCAGTTACTCAAATATCAAGTCAAAATAGGGAAGTCCGCCCGCCCGCACATCCAGTCAACCCGTAATCAACCTGTAGTAGTAGAAAGTTAGATTTGCCTCACTTGCCTTTCCTTAATGCCCCATTTTGTTTGTTTCTTTCTTTCTTTCCTCTCTCAACAGGACAGAAAAAGAACTCAAGAATCGAGCCGAAGATCGCCACCATTTCGCAACACAAAATGTGTGACTTTTGACCCACTGCAATAACCATTGGATAGCAATAGTCACATGGTTTTTGAGCTGATCCTTGACACAGATCCTTTTTTTTTTTGTCTTGTGCAGTCTAAATTGTTTTTTTTGATCACAGCTTCTCGCTAATACTTTGCATGAAATTTAAACTGTTTGAGTTACCAGGATGTTCAATAAATGCTTTCAATGATGCTACCGAACCAGCATCCCATAATCTTCTGTACAAGGTAGGGCAATTGTTTATTCATTTGTTTGCAGCTATGGTCCACACTTTGCCCATACACTATAAAGACAATGTATGGGCATCGGTGGTAAACTGCACTGTGCTAGCATTCTTGTGGTTCCCATGGCAACCTTGGTAAACCTCTCGAGCTACTCTCTCGAGGTTTACCTAAGTTGCCAAGGGAATCACTCGATGCTAGCACAGTTTAGTGTTGTGCGCTGCACCCTATCTTGACAACTTTTATAAATGTCTAATGATGGTTTACCGCCTTGTGTTCCAAATTGTGTTTCTTTCTTTAGAGTTTCAGCTCTATTATACTGAAAATTCACCATTTCTGCCTTAATGTCTTTAATATCTACAGACAGATCAAGACCTTGTTCATAGGCTCTTGATATTACTTGAAATAATTTTTCTCTTAGCCCGAGATATCTAAAATATTTTGATTTTGACATTTTTGCAGCCGTCTGTATAAAAAAAGGACTTGAATTCTGATTTGGTGTTTATCCACCAGTTTGTAACATTTTCAAAAGCTTTCAGAACCGAGTATCTTGCTGTTAATAAAGTGAAGAATTCATTTTCTATGTGAGGTAACCTTATCAGCTGTTCATTTAATTTCCACCTAGGAAATTGCTGTCTATAAAATATATTGGCCTGGATATTCAAAAGGATTGCGCCATGCGCAACAGGGTTGCGCGTGCGCAACTCCAAAAATGCGCCATTCTGCGATATTGAGAAGGGGCCAGTTGCGCCACCGAAAACACGCTGAGCCACAGCGCAATGGAAATGAAGGCATGCACAACCGAAGGGGGCGGGTCCATGCATAAAGTGCGCAATGCGATATTTGAACACTTGCGCAATGCGCAAGAGTGGCTCAGCCGGAGGATGCGCTGTACCGGATGTGAGCCAAAATAAAACGGCTCAAGGGAGTGGCGCAAGAACTCGAGCAGGCCGCAAACCGGGGAGAGAGAGAGAGAGAGAGAGACAGAGACAGGAGCAGGAAGGACAGAGAGGACAGTGGGTCCTGGAGGACAGAGGCCAGTGGGGGTGCCTGGTGCAGTGGAAGCAGCAGTGGGCAGTGGGGTAACACAGGAACAGCAGCTGGGGAGCAGAAGCTCAGGAGATGGACAGTGTCAGCTTCCACATGGAAGCTGTAATGAGGGGGGTGAGACAGCATGCTGCAGGGGGACGTGGCCGTGGAGGGGCCCGTCGGCGGTACGCCCCCGACAGGCGGTATCGTGCCCGCATCAGCTACGAGCTGTACAGCGATGTCGAGATCGTGGCCCGGTACCGCCTGAACAGGGCAATACTGAGACAGCTCAGTGAGCTGTGCAGTGATGTGATGCAGGCACCCTCACGACGGAGTCATGCTCTGTCCGTGGAGACCAAGGTGACAGCCTGCATGTGCCTGCTCGCCACGGGCACCTTCCAGAGGCCGACAGGGGACACCACAGGCATTACGCAGTCGGCCACGTCACGCATCCTCACCCAATTCCTCAGCGCACTGCTGCCTCATGCTGCGGAGTACATCCATTTCCCCAGCACCGCGGCAGAGCGTACAGCAAACATGCAGGAGTTCCACAGGGTAGCACAAATGCCTGGCGTGCTAGGTGCCATAGACTGCACCCATGTGGCCATTCGCACGCCACCTGGCCCCGACGGGCAAGCATATCGGAACCGAAAGGGCTTCTCGAGTGTCAACTGCCAGGTGGTGTGTGATGCCACTGGGCGCATCATCAATGTCTGTGCCACACACCTGGGGAGCACATGATGCCTTCATATGGCACCAATCTGCACTGTGCCATCGATTCGAGAGTGGGAACATCCCCACGGGTCATCTAGTGGGTGAGTACACATGTATGGAATGCAAACTCTGTGCAAGGGTGGGAATGACACAGGTGCCATGGTAGTGGCACACAAGGATATGGGCAACATGGACCTGACCTAACACTGATCTCCACTATCTCCACACAGGTGACTGTGGATACCCACTCCGTCCCTGGCTGCTCACACCATACCGGCGCCCCATGTCCCCAGTGCAGCACGGTTTCAATGAGGCACATGCCGCAACACAGAATATCATAGAGCGGGTGTTCGGGATACTCAAGGCACGCTTCTGATGCCTGGACACCTCCGGAGGAGCCCTACAGTACAGCCCCCAAAAGGCCTGTGGGATATTCCTGGCCTGTTGCATCCTGCACAACATGGCCAAAGACCATGGGATAGCCGTACAGGTCCAGAGAGGGGACAGCGATGGGGAGCCAGTGGCACGGTGATATGGTGATGAGCCGCCCTCAGGACGGAGGGACCCCGACTGACACGGCAGGCCCAGCTGCACCGGGACACCATTGCAGAAGAGCACCACGCCCAACAAGGTAAGTCAAGGGACATGTGCAGGCAACACTGTCCATGCGCAAACCACAGGCACACAGGGAACACACCGTGCATGAAGGTCAGGGAGTTGAAGGGTCTAGGCATACCAACACATCATCAGAGAGGGTGAGCACTCAAATGAACACACACACACACACCAGGCAGCATACAGGGCAGCAGCACAGCACTGCGGAAATTACACGCCATCACACAGCACCACCAACCACCCTCACCACCTGGACTGTCCACGTACGTGTGTCAGGACCTGGGCAACCTTGCACCTTGGTGTACAGTGCAATGCAGGCATCATCATCCACACGCACCTGTGGACAGCAGTTGGGAGAGTGTGCAGGTGGTCCGTGTGTCAGTTTGGTGAGCAGAGCACCCAGCAGTGCACTGCCCACCATGACACACATTGCACACAGGGCAGCACCAGACAGGGCCTGCATTGGGAGACAGCTCAGTCAGGGAGCACTGTCCCACGGCCACCACGGATGCGTGGGCGGCCCCACTGTGGCCTAGCAGCACTGGCAGGCTGCACAGGGGCCACATCGGGTGGCGCTAGTGCACCACCAGGGGTCCCAGTGTGCGACCGCGACCTTGCCCGCACAGGGGTCTGCATCCCGCCAAACAAACTTGCACCAGGGTGCTCGGGATGCCCACAGCAGAACCCGGCGCCGAAGGCCTGGTGTCGCACGCACGCCGGAACGGGAGTGGAGTGCGCACTGTGGGTGCGTGGTACAGGGTCACCAGACAGTGTGGTCAATGCGTCGCCACAGAGACCACTGCCTGGGTCAGCCTGTCGATGGCAGCGGTCACATCCGTCCGCATATGGACCATCTCGGCCCGGTCCTGAGCACACTCCCTGCTATGCCGCCCACGGACACAGTCAGTGCCTCCACGACCTTGCAACCCACCCCTGCAGCTGTACCGACTCCTGCAGCAGGCGGGTGTGCGTATCCAAAGGGTACTGTGCCCCAATGGCATCGTGACCCCAGGAGTGGATGGTCCTGCACAGCACCCTTGAGGGTGGCCGCTGTTCGCCAGGACCAGGTATGGGCTGATCTAAGGGTGGTGGACAAGTGCCACTGCCTGACGCTGTCCCCCAGGCCTGGTGTGCAACTGCTGCTGCCGCCCTCCAACTGCTGAGCCCCCAGGTCCACCTGTTCCACCCCTGTGCTGTCAACAGTGCCAGACACCTGCTCAGCCACCGGTGCTGCCCCACCGGTGCTGACAGGCCCAGCCTGTGACTGTGCCAGCATGCTGGTACACAGGTGTGGAGCTGGATGGCCCAGGGCACGTGCTGAGCCTGCCATGTGTCCCTCGTGGGACACACACCTCTCACTGGCCATGCAGGCCTGCCATCATCAATAGTGCCGGTGTGCCACTGCATAGGCACAGCATGCTGGCACACCTGCATGCCAGACTGCTGTGACACAGGCTGTGCACCCCCTGCACCCGTATCACTGCCGGCGGAGTTGTCGGCCCAGCCGGCCTGCTGCTGCAGTGCGTGCAGGCTGCTGGCGGAGGTGGAAGGTCCCTCCTCCTGGTCCAGCAGGTCTGCCTCACTGTCAGCACCCACCACCACCGTCTCCTGCAGACGAACAGGATCTGAAACAGAAAGAGAGTACATGTGAGTGCATGTGAACAACAGCCCCCCCACAACATCACCATGACATACCGTGCAGTGATGGGCTTCCACCTGTCTGGAATCCTCCGCCAGGAACACCCGCAATGGCACTCGGCTGCATGGCCACGACCAGTGTCTCCTCGGTCGGGGTCAGCTGCAACACCACTGGTGGTCCCCCACCAGTGGCAGCATCGCACACCCTGAAGGCTGCCACCTTCTCCTTCAGCCTCCTGTGGTCAGTCCCCATCTTCTTGTGGCACTCCTGCATGGAGCGCTGGTGGCTTCCGTGCAGGTTGACGGCCAGAGCTACGCCCTCCCATGCAGCTGCACGCTGCTGAGGGGTGCCCGTCCACCCACTCAAAGCTGCTCATCCTCCAGGTAGGCCTGGAAGAGGGCCTCGGTCTCTGCTGTGGTGAAGTTCGGCCTCCTCCTACGCCCGCCGTCCACACCCTCGGCCTGGTTCTCGTCAGTCATGCTGATCTGTATGGGTGGAAGTGGACACCTGTCACTGTGCAGTCCACAGCATTTCCCCATGAGCATAGCTGCAGGCGGGGGCGAAGCCCCCCCTTTCCTCGCCGCATGGCAGATACTGATGGAAAGGGTGCCCTCTGCCCCTTTCTAAGTGCCCTCATCATGCTCAGCCCCTCAACCTGTGACATCCTCCAGCACCCTGCCCATGAGCATTGTCCTGAGCATCACACAGCATGTAACTCACCTCTCAGCTGCAACAACCAAATCTGGCCACCACAACCCAGTGTCGCATTTTTATAGCGCAACACATGCAAATGAGGTGTGGCGCAACTTTAATGACATGCTAATCGCGCCACTGCGCCTTTGAATGGCTGATCGACTGATTTGCATATGTCGGCTGAATATCGCGTATTTGCGCTTAGCGCAATAGGGAAGGTCCGGCTGAGCCGATGGCGCATGTTTGTGGCTGTGTGCTACACTGCATTGCGCATGCCCAGACAGGTTACGCAGGCGTCGATCGCGCTGCAGACCTGCTGAGCGCGATAGGCGATTCTGGCCATGGCCACCATTGTGCCAGTGGCGCTACAGCACTGGGCACTATATGGCGCTGTGGCACTTCTGCGCGATAGTCCACTGTGGCACTGGTGCTCTGCTTAGCAGTTGTGCAGGATGCCTATACATCCTATGGCGCTGTGCGTAGCCTTGCGTCATTGCCGTGACCTTGTGTATGCCCTCTGACCCCTGGCGCTGTGGGCATGCCATGTGTACGTCCCTATTGCGCTGTCTGGTTACAGCGCCATGTAGAGTGATGGCTCTGTGTGAACAGCGCGATTGGAGCCTGTGCTGGTCTATTGCACAACAACTCCACGTGGGGTCACAGCGCAGCGGGGCGCCATATTGCCTGCTGTAAAGTTGGGGCCATGGCTCGGAGGAGGACGGTGTCCTGGAGTGCAGTTGAAGTGGCCAACCTGGTGGCCCTAGTGGAGCCCCACTATGAGGGCCTATATGGTGAGGCCCCCCTCACCGGACCTAGGACCCATGTGTGGCAGCAAGTGGCCACTGACCTGGTGGGGTCACTGGCGGGCGGTCTGCAGAGCAGTGCCGGCACCGGGTTCAGTGATCTCCGCCGGAGGGAGCCGAACTATTAACACGGCTGCGTTCTCGTGCCAGGCGGGCCTGGTGCCTAGGGGCAATGAGTGTACCATCTATTCACCTATATCCTCTGTAGGGGTGTGTGTGCCTGGGTGGCTGTGCATCGGTGTGTCAGTGTGTGCAGCTGTGCGATGGATGGTTATGGCTGTGTGGGCAGGCAGTCTTACTGGGGCAGGGGCACTCTGCTTTGCGTCACACTGATGTTTGTCCTCACCATATGTCTCCACAGGCGGATGGTGAGGGCGCCGGATGAGGCTGATGTGGGCCATGCCAGGGCCCCAGTGCCACAGGCTGTCAGGCCAGAGCAGCAGCAGCATCAGCAGCAGCAACAGCAGCAGCGGCAGACACAGCTGCTGGAGGAGTGTGAGTATCATTACGTCACAGATGCTATTGCATGCTGGGGGGCAGGACCACCAACCATGATGGACACAACCAAATGGGAGGTCGTAGTTCCACTAGACGAAACACTAGTGACTCCCCACACTGGAGTACAGTGTACAGTTCCGGAAAACATACCCATGATGGACAGGGACTGGGTGGAGAGCGTTCACAGGAGGGCACATGGATGGTGCATGGATTGCATCACAAGTCCTATGCAGACAGGTTGACAGAACTGAACATGTACTCCTGGAGGGAGGAGGCTGTGGGGATATGATGGGGACATACAAGTATTGTACAGGGGAACAGAGTGCAGGAAACAATATTTGTCAGTGTAAAGGATGTTCCAGGACTAGAGGGCATGGGATGCAGTTGGAGGGGCTCGTTTAAGAGGAACATGCGAAAGTGTTTCTTCACATAATGGGTGGTGGATGAGTGGAACACCTGCAAGAGGATGTGGTGGGGGCTGACTTGGTCACGGGATATCTGTATGTGGGTTCGCCATGAGGGACTTCCGGAGGTCAGGGTGAGGGCGTAACGGACTATAGGACAAGAGAGTGATCGACAAGGCCAATGGCCAGACTGCGTCCCATAGGCCCTTATCTGCCGACACTGTCTATGTATCCATGTATGTAGGCGTGACAGGTGACCTGCATCACAGTGCAGCATCACGACACGCCTGTGTATGCATCACAGGTGGTCCAGGCATGCACTGGGCACATAGCTGTGTAACTGGCATCGCACCACGTTGCAACATCATGACAGCCTAGTTTGTACTGTGATTGGCGTGGGCAGTGTGTGGGTGGTGGTGCGATAGCTGGTGCCGCCTGTTTGTGATGGCCATGTGCATGTTCACTGTGGGTGGGTGCATGCCATCAAAGGTGTGGGACATTGGGCTATGTGGCTTGCAGGTTGGGTGGTGTTCAGGGTTGTGGTCAGTCACAGCCATTGACTGTGTTCCCATTTTCCTGAGCCTCGAGGTTCTCAGGAGCATTGGGAGGAATGTCCGGGCATGAGACAGCTGCTGCAGGATGACTAAGCCATCCTGCAGTCCATCCACAGGCATGGCCTTCGGAGGAGGCGGCATGGGACGGGCCAACAGCAGCCAGGAGACGGGGCCGGCAGGACCATAAATTGTTGTTACCCTTCCCACTTCTCCCATCCCTACCACCCTGCCTCCCTCTCCAAGTTTGTAATCCCTACCCCTTGAACAACCCGACCTTGTACCCATCCCCCCCTTGTAAATAGTTCTGGTTGATTGTTTTGTACTTTACTCTTTGAGAATACATTTATATTTTGATATGAATGCTGTGTTGATCTCTGATTTGCAGCTGGCTATGGTTGTTCAGTTGCAGTGGTACAAGCCATCTGGGGTGGTATGGTCCTGGGTACATATGTGTGTGTGTGTGTGTGTGTGTGTGTGTGTGTGTGCATGGGGAGGTATCACCAGCATGGCATTGACTTTCTGTTGGTCTTGCTGTCTGCCTGCCACCACTGCTGGGTGCACAGGGTGGGTCTGGCTTGTATGCTTCTCTGCAGCACGGGGTTGACGTGTGCCAGGGGGGATGCATGGTGTTTCCTGCAGTGCCAGTCTCTGCATATGGGTGGTGTCTTGGGGTCACGGTGCAGGGTGTGCTGTGCGTATGGGGGGTTGATGTGCACTGTGGTTGTCAACCCCCTGTGTGTGGCACTCTCCGCCTGCCAGTGGTTGTGCTGGGGTGTCATGGCTCTGCTATGCTTTGTTGGCTTGTCCCCATGGGCACGTGGATCATCCGTCCCACCCCCAGTGATGCTGTGCTAGGGTGTGCAGGTGTGGTGTGGGTTCTGCAGTGTGTTCCTGTGCCCATGTGTGGCATGGCTGGCGGTGGGCCCCAGCCTGCCTCCTGGATGTGCAGTTCCATTGCTCTGGGGGGGCTGTGCTTGCTATGGCAGCTCTGGAATGCTCAGCTGAGCTTCCCTGGTTGCTCCATAGCGCAGCATTTTGGCTCAGCCTCTCCTACTTGGTTGCGCCATGGCGCAGTATGTGCGATATTGAGACGTTGGTTGCTTGCGCAATTTGCTGTGCTCCATGTTTGAATATCGCACCTGTTGCGCATTTGCGCAACGGGTTTGTGCTTACTCCTGCTGTTGCTCTACTTTTGAGTGCAGTTTGAATATCTGGGCCATTGTCTATTGCTAATCTGCAGGTTATAGAAACTGCTACGTGATCTGAGGTCTCACAGGGAATTATACTTGCTTGCTCTGATATGAGATGTTTTGAAAGAAAAATATAATCAATCCTTGTAGCCAAGGGACCTTTAGCAAAGGTTTTAGGTCTATTTGTATGCAATTCCATAAAACTATCTTTCATATCTGCTATTTTTAGGATATTATTTAAGCAATTAGTATCTCCAAATAGCTTTCTAGTATGGCCCCCTTTATCTGCTAGCATCAGTGGACAATTAAAATCTCCTCCCAAAATTACTTGTTTCCTAGTATGTAGATAAGGTTGTATCTGCTTAAAAAGGTCTGAGCGGGCTGATATGCTTTGTGGTGCATATATATTTATTAAGCAAAAGGGTATATTTTCAAAGCACCCATCTAGCAATAAAACTCTCCCAGGACAAATATCAACTAATCTATGCATTGTAAAATCAGAACCCCTTATAAGTATTTCAATACCATCACATGTCCCAGGTCCTTGTCATCAAAAGGAGGTCCCTAAAGTCCAAGAATTTTTTGCCTGTTGTACTTCATATATGGTTTTTAACCATGTATCTTGCAAGAATATGACTTTATGTGGTAGGTCTTTGAAAATTTGAAAAGTAGTTATTTGCTTTCTATAATTTTTATATTTGCTTGCACGCATGTGCAAGAAACATAGTGCCACCATACGAGTTTTCGTAGTGTGCCACTCAGCTTCCAATGCCCTGCTCCCTTTTGCAGGTGCTGTCTCACCACACCAATACATGTTGGAGCTGTCTATGACAGCAGTTCAGATGTAGTGGTGTACAGTTGAAAGTGAAAAACTGCTGCAATCAGTGGTGGTAACATGTAAGCAATTTGCATACTGCCATCCTCGGCAGTATGCAAATTGCCTGCACATCACACTACACCTGAACTGTCTGTCATAGACTGTTCCCCCTCCAGAACACCTACTAGCACACTGGGAGCCCACCCCAGCATGCTCATGCACCCCTCCCACCCGCACACCGTATGGCCGTCGGGGGTGCTCAATCCTCCGTCAGCTCCACTGCTCCCCCCAAAACTGGCTTCCAGGACCGTATGGCCAACAGGGGTGCTCAATCCCCCATCGCCTCCATTGCCCCCCCAAAACTGACTTCCAGGTGCCACACTGGAAGCCCACCCCAGCGTGGCAACAGTCCAACGTCCATGTGGCCAATGGGGGTGCCCAATCCCCCGTCAGCTCCACTAGCCCCCCAAACAACCTTCTAACTTCCACACTGGGAGCCCATCCCAGCGTGGCAACAGTACGCCATCCGTATAGCCAATGGGGGTGCCTAATCCCCCGTCAGCTCCACTGCCCCCCCCAAACAACCTTCCACATGCCACGCTGGGAGCCCACCCCAGCATGGCAAAAGTCCAGCATCATCTTCCTGGAAAAGGAAAAAAAAAAATAAGAAAAAATGGTCCCTCATTGACTGTCTCACCCCCCTCTCCCAATCCGCACTCACCCTTTGCGCACCCACCTCCCCACACCCCCCTCACCCCATACTTACTTCTGAAGGCCAGCACAATGATCTTTGGTGGACAGGGAACATGTCTGCACTCTTCAAAGCCGACCGCAAACTGAGGTAATGCCGGTAAGCTGTATAATGGAATAAATAGGGTTTTTTCTACTTTGATGCATATTTCAGGCATTTGTTGGAATTTTGGCCCCACATTTTCAACATGGGCTTTTTGGGACCCCTCCTCATGAATTCTGCCACTGTCATGATGTTAATCGGACCCCAAAGGTGATTTTGAGGTCATTGCGTGGAACCACCTTTCGGGACCGAGTAATGAAATGACAGTGTCACAGTTCATGAGGTAGGCCCCCCAAAACCCTATGTTGAAAATCTGGTGAAAGAATTCTCCAAAATGACTGTTTTACGAACGTGCATTGCGCAGTTCCTATGCACGTTCGTAACTTCGCAAATTTTTAATATTTTCACTCCAGATTTTCAAAATTGCCATTTTACCACACCTCCTTATGAGCAGTACAGCTGTCATTTTTCACCTCTTGCCCAAAATGTGTTTTCGTACATGTAGCGTACAATGGTGCGGTCGGTGTGCGAAATCAATGTTCAGGACATATTAAGAAAATCACAGTGATACTGTTCATGAGCAGAGGTCTTAAAATGGCTATGTTGAAAATTTGGTGACAAAAGTCCATAAAATTACTTTTCCACATCTCCTTATGAACAGTACAGCTGTCATTTTTCACACCCTGGCCAAAATGTGTTTTCACACTTCTGGTGCAGAAATGCATGGTCGCTGTGGCAAATCAGTATTCGGGACAGATTATGAAAATCACAGTGACACTGTTCATGAGCAGAGATCCCAAAATGCCTGTGTTGACAATCTGCTGTAAACAGTCCCCAAACTAATTACAGTTTCTACGCACGCTCGTGACTTAACCAGTTTTTTTATATTTTCACTCCAGATTTTCAACATTGCCATTTTACAGCTCCTCATGAACAGTACAGCTGTCATTTTTCACATCCTGTTTGAAATGTGTTTTCGCACCTGTGGTGCCAAATGGCATAGTCACTGTGCAAGATCAGCTTTCGGCTAAAAAACTGATATTGCCACTGTTCATGAGGTGGCGGTCACAAAAAACCCATGTTGAAAAATTGGAGTGAAAATACCAATGAACGCCTGAGGCATTAGTGTTTCCAACCATAACGCCCCACCCTGTAGAGACTGACAGGCATCAGGGGTGTGACTTGGGATTATCGCCTGTAATGCTCATACCATTCCACCCCCCCCCACACCCAGCAGCCAGTGACAGGCATCGAGGAGTGCCTTGGATTCTTCGGTCCCAAAGTTCACCCCATTCTCCTATACTGCACCCATCTCACCGTATTTCCTTATGGAATGGGGTGAGCATAAGGCCCAAAGACCCCAAGGCACACTGTGACACTTGTCAGTGTCTGCAGGGTAGGGTGTGGTGAAATGGCGTGGCCGTTATGCCTGACGCCTAAAAAGGCACACCCCAATGCCTGTCAGTCTCTGCTGGGTGGTGGTGGGGTTGGCTTCAGTTCAGTACTTCACTGCCATTCCTATTATGCAGCTCTCTAACTCCTACACTACCAATGACAATGCCAGCAAGCAAACATTCAGCATTGACAAATGCTTGTTTATACTGCACACATTTAGAGTGAATATAGAAAGCTTATAGTCACCCCCTTAATTGTGCTGTTATATTAATCATGGAACTCCTTGTGAAAGGGGTTTCTTTTTCTTGATACAGTATCTGTTTGGGAATCTGCAATTAAATCTGTTCTAGAAGAATTGGAAGAGGAGTCTTAGTCTCCTTCTTCCCCCTCTGTGTCTTCCCACTGCCTTCTTTTTGCTAGTATTTGAAACTTGTTCCTGGTTACTACTGAAGAGGTTCTAGTGGGGGTTTATTCGGCTTTTCTTTTCCCTTTCTTTTTTTCGGATTCTACTAACTGAAAGGGATCTTGAACAGGTGGAGGGGGAAGGGAGGCATGGAAGCTGTGCTTGGCTCTGCTTCTTCTGAAGAACCAAGGCTTAAATTATCTCCTTGTATTGATTCTGTGTTAGAGGAAGGGTTTTCTGGTAACATATTTACAGTGGGGGCTGGGGTGGGTGGAGATGTTGTTGGTTCGGTTTCTACATGTATCATGTCCCCCGATAATCTCTTAGATTCTTATGCTTGATATTTTTCTAATAAATGCACAGGGTCTAGTTGTGCTCTGTCTATCCTGTTCTTTTCTACCCAGGGACATTGTTGATAAGTGTGTCCTTGTTCTTCACACAGATTACATTTCAAGGGATTTGGACATCCCAGGCTAACATGCCCAAACTCTAAACAGAGGTTGCATCTGGGTTTGTCACATGCCGAGCTTCAGTGTGTATGGGCCCCATGCTTATGGCATGTTCTGGGCTGCCCCTGGTAAAAACATAAACCACTGTCCGTTCCTATAAAAAAACTTCCTGGGAGGTGCAAAATGCCCTGGTCAGTCTGTTTTAGCTGCACCTTAATTCTCCAATTTCCTGTCCAGAATAAATTTTCATCTAACACAGGAATTGGAGCCTCCAATATCGTGCAGCATTGCCTTAGCCAATACTGCACATCTGACATGTTTACACTCTCATTTCTAAATAACAAAGTCACCATCTTAATGGTATGTTTTGTTAAAGGAATCGGGGGGAAGGGAAGGGGAGGCTGCCATAATGTAGTATTTGATACTTGAGGATACGTAACCCAAAACCTTTCCAAAGACTGATTTGTTTTAAAACTAACATCATACACAGGCTCTCCTTTAACATGTATAACACAAATAGATTGTTAGGTAGGATTGCTATACCATACTTTAACATCTTATGCAATAATGTTTTCCTATCAGGAGCCTTATTAATGTTACTCGTGTATTTTAAATGCACAGCGTTTCTGCACTGTTCTGGTTCTCCCACACTTTTAAAGAGGTCAGCCATATGAAATTTCCTTAGAGGTTCAGTGTTGTTTTCTGTGTGTAGCTCCTCTTCTTGTCCCAGGACTCTGTGTAGGTGTGTGAGGCCTATATTGTCTGAGGTGTTTCCTGCAGGGTCATTTTCAAATGATAAACTATTTGTATTCCCAGAGAAGGGGAATTTCCCCAGTGTCCTGGCCAATATTCCCCTTCTCATAAAAAAAGGAAATGGTTCTTGCAATTGTCCAGGCAGTGTGTGGGTGTTGATGTGCGATATGGCTGCCACTACACATTCAGTCACTACACTACCAGTCTAGCATTGCTTGTAAAGTGCTTTGGGATACATTGTGTATGAAAAGTGCGATATAAATGCTGCTTCTTCTGCTCCTTCCTCTTCTTAATTTTAGATTTGGAGTTAAAAGGAATTACTCTGCAGAGTGTAAGACATTATGCTGCTCTATAATTAACTTTGGCAGAACCGGACAGTCATGCCACTTTATAAAAGCAATACTTGATCTTCCGGTTACGATGGCTGCCATGTAGACGCACGGTACGTTGCTTCACTCACCCCCTGCTTCAATTCAGTAAATAAACCCTCTGCAATTGCCAGACTTACGGTTGGAGATGTGGAGATTGGTAGACTAGTGCCTTTGACATTCGTTATCTGTTTATCGTCTGGGTTTATGGACGTGGAAATGCAGGCACAGCGGCCTAAACACACACTGCCACCGACTCCAGAGAAAGACAAGCTGACGAAGAGGAACAAAGTGGGAGGGTCAGGAGAAACCTCTCAATCTACTCCCCAGGCCTTACTAACAGAAACAACCTTTTTTGAGGGCCTAGCTCCCATCAAAAAATCCCTCAAGGCAGTAGTCGGAGACCTGCAGACATTAAAATCTTTGCTGCACCATTACTATCAGAACAGGAGATAATGAAACGAGAATCTCCTTCCTGGATGATTGGAGAACCCAGCTGGAGCCTGAGCTGGTAACCATAAGGCATAAGTTAAAAAAGTTGAAGACAGACTCGAGGACCTGGAGGGTCGTTCAAGAAGGAATAACCTTGTTATACTGGGCCTTCCTGAGTGTGAGCAGGGGGTGAATCCCATTCACTTTGTGCAAAAACTGTGCACCAGAATTGCTGGCCCATCAACAAATGGCCCTACCTACATAATTAAGCAGGCCCATTGCTCTCTCTTGCCCACCCCACCTCAGGGTTCATCCTGGACAAAGTCAGAGAATCAAGAGAAATCCAGTGGGAGAACAAGAAAATAAGAATTGCACAAGACCTCCCTTACCATTAGACAAAAACGAACTGAGCTGCATCCCCTGGTCACAAAGTTGATTGCGGCAGGCATTAAATATAAAATGCGCTACCCTGCTATCCTCCAAGTCAATCATGATGACAAGTGGACATCGTATGAATCCCTAAGTGAGGCAACCACCGATCTCAAAAAGTTGTTTCCTGACTTATTCAAGTGACTGAATATCCAGGTACTTGGTTTCCAAAGCTTGGAATAAGCTAAAACAGGGAACTTTCATTTTATGGCTGATTGTTATGTAACCCCCTTGTTCCTGGGTGTTACTAGAATCCCAGATAGAATTGGTGGCAGGCAAGGAAGACAGCTTGTGAAATGCCAGGTAAATGGGTTTCACACTGTCACATTCTTGTTTTCAGCCCCAGCTGAGCTGGAGTGATGGTGTAATCTTTGAACTCTCGCAATGACATAAGCCACATTCTGGCAAGCAATTGTCAGCTAGAGTAGAATGTTCAGTAGTCTGTGATTGAGTCTTCCAGGAGGAGGCTGCAGCTGCTGTGCAGCTCCTCATTTAGCTCTGACAGAGAGCTACCTCTTTGGTTTTGGGTAGTTTGTTCTCACCCTAGACGAAGAACATAGAAGACAGTGTCTGAAGTGATGGAGTCCTTGCTAAGTGGGTTTTCCTTTGCCCCATCCCAGGAGGGATGGGGACAATCTCCAGGGTTCAGGGGCAATCCCCTCAATCCATTCTGTCTGGCGAAGCCACCTTGGACATCTTCATTTGTTGTGAGTACAACTTTTCTTCTGAGTAAGCCCAGGAGGGGCACCTGCAATACCTAGGGGTGAATTGCTCTGACAAAGAGACTCTGTCATCTAGACTTTCTGTGTTTTAAAAGTGTCTGCCTACGTTGGAGTCCAGTATGTGACCGTCCAAGTACAGAACTTTTAACTTCTGACACCTCAGAGGTGTGTGTGTGTGTAGTATGTTAAGTGTGAAACACATTTCAAGACAGCATCTAAAGTTTTCTACAGTTGTGTGGTGTTTTTAACCGGATGAATGGCCAAGTATAAACTTGGAAGCAAAAGGCGGGAGACCCCCCATCTGAAGTGACCCTGTTTACCTCTCTGAGTTCAGATTGGGCACCAGTACTTTTTCATTTAGTGCATCTGGCCAATGTCTAATGGAAGCAGTTATCCCTGTATGTGGATTGTTTCTCTCAGTTTACCCCAGTATGGTGGGTTCATTCCTCATGAAATATGGGAAAGTGTCCTAATACTGGCTGTGTGTGCCTAGTCGATGGGAAATGTACCAGTTCTGGCCATGTGTGCCAATCTCCATTTCAGAACCAGAGTGTTCACTGTTTTGTGTTACTTCAGCCTATGCTAAATGGGAATCTTAGGAATTTCTGTACCCTAGAGAATTTGCAATACCAGTATGCATAGCTCGATGGGGGTCCATCTTCGCTTTGTGATTATTCCTGCTTTGTTACATGAATGAAAGCCACACTCTAAAATCCTAGCCTGGTTTGGACAGTATTGTTATTGCTTCCTTGAGGCAGTCCAGAGAAGGGCAACCAAAATGGTGCAGGGACTGCATCAGAAGACATATGAGGACAGATTAACGGAGCTCAATATGTATACCCTTGAGCAAAGGAGGGAGAGAGGTGATATGATCGAGACATTTAAACACCTTAAGGGCATAAACAAGGTGAAAGAGTCTAACATGTTTAAATATAAGAAAAATAGCAGGACAAGAGGACACAGCATGAGATTAGAGGAGGCCGATTAAGGGGAATGTGAGGAAATTCTTTTTTCACAGAAAGGGTGGTAGATGCATGGAATGGCTTACCACAAGAAGTGATGGCTATGAATACAGTGCAGGGCTTCAAACAGGCATGGGATAGGCATAAGGGAGCAATACAAATGACTATGAATAGATAGGTCACTGACAGAGCAAAGGCCGATGGCACATTTATAAGGTAGAAAAAGAAATGGGCAGACTGGATGGGCCTTGCGGTCCTTATCTGCCGTCAACTTCTATGTTTCTATGTTTCTATGTTGTGTCTGGATTTACTTGGGTGCCCCTGTCCAGAAGTGTAAACCTAGCATAATTGTGAGCAAACGTTTTCTGTCAGGGACCTGGGTTGCTGCCCATGGTAATTTGACCCCTCAGGTGTGTGCCATGTAGCCACACTTGAGTTTGGCTGTTCTAGTGTAACAGTCGGGTCACCTAGCTTAATGGTGGCCATTCTCTGTTTTCCAAATCTGTATAATCTGTATTCACTTATGTAAGGCACCTTGGTTCTTGATAAGGCACCTAATAAATACATTTTTATTGTTATTATTATTATTATGTAACCCCCCCACCCCTTTCATTTGCCCCTAGACATCTGTGGTGAGAGGAACAGCCCCGCTTGTTAATGAAGGAGGGCCATTGGGGGGGGTTAAAAAAATGAGGTTCGTCCAATGATGTGTTTTGAATTTTGGGAGAAAACTAAAGATGTTTGCTCAGGCTTTGGCTAGCATTTTGTCTGTCTGGCAATTGGTAGCCCAAAATTGGAAGCTTTGCACATAAGGAGTTTGATCAGAATAGTGCCATCCATATGTGCCGCTGTGTGTCTGCTGTTCATGTGCTGCTTTGTGTTGTGTCATTGTTTACCAAGGAGCTGTAAAGCCAAATTGTGTGTGCCCCTTGTCCTGCATCAAGTAGAACATTTACCAGCTTTAATTTTCAGGTTTTCTGTGACATAAAAGTATTGTGGACTTTGGGAAACAAAGAAACAGTTGTGTCCTGAAAGTTTCAAATGCTTGCTGTGTGAACTGGGGGAGTCGCTAAGGAAATAGCCAAGTTCTGAGAAAAGAAATGATCAAAAATGGCACTCTAGCCATGGAAAAGTTCAGCCAAAAAAAAAAAAGTTATTTTGCAGTTTAAATTTTGCCTGCTTGATGATCGCTGTGGAGGAAAAGGACGAGAATAGAGAGGAGCTAATTTGCATGGCATCGAGTGATTGGTGAGACTGCAATCAGTCCCACCCCCCAGCCAGCTTAAGAGTGCTGCCCAGTGTTTGAGAGTTAGAGAGTAAGTGGTGTGCAAGCTGGTAGCAGGAGTATCATCGCAGTGACTGTAAACGTTCAAAATCTGTAAGTACAGACTATTGCTGTGCGAAATAGGGCTCGACCCATAATCCAACCGACTGGGAAGCAAGCGTGGTGTCTGTAGTGACAATCGGCGGTATCACCAGCCCATTTCATCCGAGAGGCCTTCCAGGATCAGCTTTAGGCCGAGATTTTCCATTGGAGCAAGCAAGCTACTGATTCAGTGAGTACCATTCAGCAAAACTGAGCTCAAACTGTGTTGTGATTTTCAAAAGCCAGCTGGATCTGTGTGTAAACAGTGTGATTGTTTTTGCAAAGAAGGACTGTAAAGTAATCAAAACAAGCAAGAATTCTGAGCAATAGACTGTAGGCTCATGTGGTGCCCCTCCACAAGAGTGGCCCCAAGGATGAACCGGGAAACTACAGACCAGTGAGCCTCACATCCATCGTGGGTAAGCTAATGGAGACTATCCTGAAGGAGAGGCTGGTGGCCCTCTTAGAGGCCAAAGGACTACAGGACAGCAGACAGCATGGCTTCATACGTGGCCATCCTGCCAAACCAACCTGGTCGGGTTCTATGACTGGGTAACTAGGCAACTGGGCAGGGGGACATGCAGTGGATGTCCTGTATCTGGACTTCAGTAAGGCATTCGACTCAGTGCCACATGGAAGGCTGGGAAGGAAGTTAGTAGGCACAGGGGCAGGTGCAATGCTGGTGAGATGGGTAGGAAACTGGCTGCAGGGAAGGCAACAGAGGGTGGTGGTGGGTGGGAGCTCTACACCCAAGGGCAGTGACGAGTGGTGTCCCACAGGGCTCGTGTTGGGACCAGTGTTGTTTGGATATTCATTGCAGACATATCATGGGAATCAAGAGCAAGATCAGTCTGTTTGCTGATGATACCAAGGTTGGGCGGTGGTGGATGACCTAGGGGATGGCAGGGGTTGCAGGATGATCTGGCAAAGCTTGAAACCTGGTCAGACACCTGGCAACTGGGCTTTAATGCCAAAGTGCAAGGTGATGCATTTTGGGATGAAGAACCCAAGGAGGACTTACCAGCTAGGGGAGTGCAGCCAGCCCAGACAGAGGAGGAGAAGGATCTGGGTGTGCTCATTACAGGGTCAATGAACAACTCGGCACAGTGTAGGAAGGCAGCTGCAAAGGCCAACAAAATGCTGGGTTGTATTGCAAGGGTATATCCTCAAGGAGGGAGGAGGTGATTCTGCCACTGTATAGGTCATTAGTTAGACCACACCTGGAGTACTGCGTGCAGTTCTACGTCCGTGATCTGAAAAGGGACATTAAGTTACTGGAGGGAGTGCAGCACAGGGCGACAAAGATGATCAAGGGTCTGGGGACTTATCATATGAGAGGAGGTTGAAGGAGTTGAACATGTACTCACTGGAGGAGAGAGAGACAGGGGACATGATTGAAACCTTTAAATACATGAAAGGAATAAACAAGACAGGTACAGAGGGGCTGTTCAAAGTAAGGAGGGAGGGCCACCAGGGGCCATGATGTGAGACTGGAGCGGAAGGTTCAGGAGGGAGATGAGGAGACACTTTTTACAGAGAGGGTGGTGGCTGGTGGAATCGTTACCTGCAGAAGTGGTATGCAGTAGAACAGTGGACTGCTTCAACGAGGATGGGACAGGACAAGGGGGAGGGTTAATGAAGGGGAAGGGTGGATGGGAGGGGCAGCTGCAGAATAAGAGGTGCTAGCTGCACATTCGAGCAGACTTGATAGACCTCTAGGCCTTTATCTGCTGGCAAATTTCGTATGTTCGTATGTTCGTATTATGGATTCAGCAACAGTATAATTTATGGAGCAATTTGAAAGACTGTGAGTTGTATGAGAGGCTGCAACAAGCAAGCATTCCTGCTCCTAGAAATACTGTAACTTTAATGACTTTAAGCAAGTACAATTGTTTGAAAGCTAGTCATAAAGTCCAAAAATCTTAACAGATGTGCTGAGGGAAAGATCCTAATCATTGCCACACCACTAACCCCTGCTTGCCAACCCAACTCCCATCAGGCCTAAAAATGATCCACTTAAATATATGCAGCCTTCTTCATAAAATAATACTGCTTCAGCCCCTTGCTCTGTCCAACAGTCCGGACATACTGATTGTCTCTGAAACCTGGCTGAAGCCCCAAAACACTGACAGGAAATTCTCTATTCCTAGCTACTCTCATCAGACAAGATCGCAGGGGCAATAAAAAGGGGGGGGCGGCATAGCCATGTATATTGTCTCCCCTATCCAGTTCTCCCAGGTCACCCTGCCACAGTCTTCAGATTCCATTGACGCTCTAATGGTAAAACTTACACTTCCCTACTCTACACCGGTTTTCATTGCTGGCACCTACTGCACACCCGACTCCAATACTCCTGTTATACTGGACCACCTAGGCTCACTAAACTCCCTTTCTTCTGGTGGCGAGCTCCATATACTAGGGGATTTTAACCTGAACTGGCTCGCTGGGGCAAACTCTAAGCTTTGTGACAAGGTGACTGCCCTAAACTTAGTCCAGCTAATCAATGAACTCACCCGGCTAAATCACAAAACACTGAACCACACTCTCCTGGATTGGACTCTCACCTCTCACCCCCATAGGATCCTAGCTTCCAGCCTCCTGCCCGATGCCCCAAGTGACCATCATGGTGTCTACTCAGTAAGAAAAATCCTCAAGCCCAAAGCCCCCAGAATCCTAATGACTAGATCCTACAAGTCCCTGGACCTTACATCATTACTATCTGACTTGGCCAATACTGATTGGTCACTCATCAGCCAATTCTCCTCCGTTGATGTGGCCCTGGAGTTCTTCAAGTCCAAGTTCTCTGCCGTTTGGGACCACTCCCCCCCAGGCATACTAGAGTCAGAGGCTCACACCTACCATGGATTTCAGCTAAAACCATAGCCCTCCTTAGGAGCAGGGATAAAGCCTGGAAATCCTATAAGTCATCCAGTTCTCCAGACTTATCGCTCATTATGCAATGCTTGCACTAGGAAAATTCACCAAGCAAAAGCTGACTATTTTAAAGCCTCTTTCAATTCTTCCTCACATCAGCCAGCCAAATTCTGAAAACTGGTAAATCACTTCTCAGCCCTCCATCGCAGCCCACCCACTCCTACCCTTCAGGTAGGAGAGCTCACAGTCACTGACACCCCAGCTGTAGCCTCTCACTTTAACACTCACTTCACAAATCTCCATGCAACCCTCCTATCCTTACCTCGCACTGTATAGCAACCCTCTGACATAGTCACATCTACAGCACACTCATTCTCTTTTCACCAAATCTCTGAAGAGGAGGTATTTAATGCACTGCCCGCCCTTAACCCTAATAAGGGCAAATGCCCATCAGGGTTGGACTCCAAGATGCTCCACCTCTTGGCCCCAGCCATAACCAAACCCATGACCGACCTTTTCAATCTATCCTTCTCCCTTGCAGAAGTCCCCTCTCAATGGAAACATGCCACCGTAATCCCCCTTCCCAAAGGTGGGGATGCCTCCAACCCAAGCAATTACCATCCTATTTCCCTACTATCCATATTGGCTAAACTCCAAGAGCATCTGGTGCTCTCTCGCTTGTCCCCCTTTCTTGATTCCTCCTCCTTTTTAACCCCCTTCCAGTCTGGCTTTAGGAAATCCCACTCCACCACTACCTCCCTTCTCAAGATCACCAACTCCAACCTCACTGAGATGGATGCTGACCACATCACAGCCGCCATCTTCATTGACCTGGCCAAGGCATTTGACACTGTCTCGCACTCACTCCTCCTGACCAAACTCACCAATGCTGGGCTGTCTAACTGGGCCTCAAGATGGTTCCACTCATACCTTGTTGGCAGGTCCCAACTGGTCAGAGTCATTTCTGCCACCTCCACCCCACTCCCTGTTACTACTGGGGTTCCACAAGGCTCAATCCTTGGTCCACTACTGTTCTCCATCTTTCTTAACGACCTGCCATCTGCCTGCTCTCACACCTCCATACACATGTATGCAGACGATACTGTACTGTATACATCTGACCCATCAGCCCCAGAGATTATGAACAGATTGCAGTTGGACTTTGATAAGATCCAGCTCTGGCTACAATCTAATCAACTCTCCCTCAATGCAACGAAAACTGTCTCAGTAACTTTTGGCACTAGGCAAAGACTTTCCAGGCTCCCTCTCCTATCACGATCCATACCCTGGACAGGACGTAACTCGAGGCCTGCACCTCTTTCAGGTACCTCAGAGTCTGGCTTGATCAGCATCTAAACTTTTCCATACACGTTGACTCCATACTCAAGAAGTTATACCCCAGGCTTGGTGCACTTTACCAGAACCGTGACAATATCCCAGTCTCTGTCCGCAGGGCCATTGTGCAAAAAATTATCCTCCCTATCTTCAATTATGGAGACGTTGTCTATTGTGCAGGGATCAAGTCTGCCCTAGCCAGACTGGACCCCCCTCTACCACTCCTTCTGCCGCTTTGTCCTGAACTGCCATTACTCCACCCATCACTGTGCTCTCTGCCAATCAATGAACCTTCAATTTTTAATAACCACAGGCAGGCCCACTGCACCAAAATCTCAGCCAAGTACTGGTCCCAGTCGCTCCCCCCTCCTCATCTCTGCCCTAGCCGACACAAGCACCCAAACATATTCACTCAGAAGCAATGACCCACGCATCCTATTTATCCCACTTAGATCCACTACCGTGGGCCAAGCAGCCTTTAGCTACCGGTTGCCTAAGTTATGGAACTCTCTCTCCTCAAACATTCATCACTTCTCTTCCCCCACACACCTTAACTCCATGCTTCTAGCTCACTACTCCCCTACCTGTTCATGCACCCAGGCCTAATAACAGTCCACACTGAGGTAGCCTGGTCTCCCTTCCTATTGCACATTTAATGTTTGCTGCCTATCCTAATACTTTAATGCTTGTATTCAAAACAGTGCCTGCACGTGTCTGTATCAATTGTCCTCTCATGCCATTTTTGTAACATACTGCACTTGTTTCTTTAACTATGTTTGTACCTCCCCTTCCCCAGGATGCATCTGGAATCGAGTAGTAGCCTGCTCAGTATGCCTTCCTGCTGAAACACTTAAATAAATAAATAAATAAATAAATACAGTGCAATCATTACAGTTTGAGAAAATTTTCAGTAGCAGTGAGTCGGATTCGCAGTGGCTTGAGTCAGATACAGATTTGTGATGCATCAGGAGTGCTGCCGCCACCATTACAGGGTGAGGCAGTAATGTAAACACAGCAGCAGGGAGCCATTTTGAGAGACTGTTCCAAGTATAGTGGACTCAGTAGTAACAGTGAACTTTTGTGTGTTTATTTACAGACATTGCTTCGGGACCATCCTGCTACCTGGATCGTGCCCAAGCTATGATAGCAGAGGAGGTTGCCAAGCTTAAAGAAATAGAGCAATGCTTCTACGGTGCAAGTTTGCCTCCTCATGTTGCGATTCCCAACTACCCTGTGAGTGTATGCATAATGTGCCTCAAGGCTGGGAGGGACATATTTTTGATTCCTCACTGTTTAGGATGTTTAGAGAAGCAAGGTCTAACTAGAACATCCTGGATTCATTTGGCTCCCAAGTGGACAAATGTAGAAGACCCTGCATGTAGTAGCACACAGCACCAGGTTGAACCTGCTGGGGGAGGCCCAGCAGAGTGTGGTACAAAGAAAGAGGGTAGGTGTACTGCCATAGCAGATTCCTCATGATGTCTCTACACCTGTATCGCAGATGGACAGTGTGGAAGGAGGATCAGTGGATCCATGGAGAGAGGGTCCTAGCCCTAGCCTCATTGGAGAGGATGAGGTTTGAGAGACTCTAGATTGGGAGGTGTCTACCTACACCCAGTGAAGAATGGACTGTCTGGGGAGTGAGGATGACTGCTCACTCCTGGGCCAAAATTCTGAGTGAGGAAGAGGGAGAGGAAGAAATGTATCTTCCTGTTGAGGGTCCCAGTCTGTGGCCTCAAGCTCTTGCTTCAGAGGAGCCAGAAGAAGTTGGTGACTCCACAGCCCTGCCCTCAGAAGGAGGGATCAGGGACAAGTTCTATATTTCTTTGAGTATGTGACACTGGCAGAACCAGGACTGGCTGCTCCAAGCCAGGCCGAGGGTCGCAAACTGATGAAGAGCAGTAAGGAGGAAAGACTGGTTCGTAGGAAGGCCAACGACATCTATGGGTGGACCTTTCCTACCTTTCCTCGGAGAGTCTGGGAGGAGATTGAGAAACACAGGAAAGCCTAGCTAGAGGAAGAGGCCAGTCAAGATATTGATCCAAGTACAACTTTCTATGTCAGAAATAAAGTGATAAGAGATGAACTGCAGTTTTGGAAGTTGGGCAGGACATTGTTCATAGACACTGTATGATATGTGGACCCTAAAGGAAAAGAGACTTTCCATAATGTGAATTATGTACACCCAGATGGGGTCACAATTCTTGCACCAGATCCAAATTGGTACTACCCTCAAGTGTACCATCGTCCTGAGAATATGCCTGTGCCTACCCTGAAGGAAGCAGAGCAGTGGTGGCAAGTGTCTGCCATTCAGCCGTTGCTGTACCCATGTTGTTTCACCAGTCTGGTGTTCCAGGATCCAAAGTGCATCCAGATTTGTCAGCCTCTACAGTGTGCCTTTCCAATTTCATCGCCTGGTCTTCCAGATAGCCTACAGTATATGACATCAACCAAGCTGTTTTCCTGATTCATCGCCTGGGATTTTGAATGACATCAGCCCAGCTGTTCCTTTCCTGTTCCAAGTTTCCATCTCCTAAATGACATCAGCCCAGCAGTTTCCAGTTTATCATCCTGTTTTCCAGAAGATTTCTGCCCAACTGTATCTGTAAAATGCTTCCAGGGAGAGCCTGCGGTTGGAGAAGTAGGTGATGTTCATTTTTCGTTCTTCAAGAGACTGGTAAGTCCAGACTTTTCTTACTTTATTGACATTGCAATATACATCCCATACCTGGCAGACTATAGACTGTTGAACTGTCTACAAAAACTCTCTCCTTTGGGATTACAGTACTTCAAGAACTGTACTTCAATGGGCTCCGGCCCAGGAGAGACTCTTTTTATGGACTCTTGCCTTTTGGCATAACTGTTAGTCACTAGTTTGGACATTTAGGGCATTCCATCCCCCAAAAACATGTATTGTACATAAAGTTAGATGTTTTCTACTTTTCTAAAAATATTTTTTGGGATTCTCCAGTGTTTTGATGGTAAGGGTTATTGTTGTAATACTGTGTATTTTGCAGATTTTGGGTGTGTTTTGTCTCTTTTTCTCTATCAGGTGGTTCATGTTAAAGAAGAAAGAAGAGAAGACCAGAAGATGATGTGGGAACTCATCCAAGTTCCACTGCTTTTGTAGAGTGCTTTGTAGAATTGTATGGTTAACAGTTAACAGTTTTCCTTCCACAGGTGTTAGTGCGTGGGGGGTAGTAGGAGTGTAATGCTTGAGTGAAGTGTTAGCACTGTGTTTTTGGTTTGCAGGTGTCCTGGGCTTGGGGGAGGTCCTCCCTTTGGGTAAGTTTGTGGTTAGATAGGTTTTCTCTAGAGGGCTAGGGGGAGAGACAGGTTATGGTCCTGATCTGCAATAGGGGTCACAACTCTGGTCTGTCAGGCTTACTGAGTGCCTTTCCCATTCTCATATTTCTGTCTTTGCCAACTCCCACAAGCAACACAAGCCATAGTTTGGTTTGCTCACCCAATACTGAAGTCTTGAAAAATCTTCACGTCAACATAGGTTGCTCATCTGGGAACTTTTTCTCTATTAATAAATGACCTTGGTCTACCTCAATGATCCTGCCCCCTATAAATATTTGGCTCCCAGGTGGATCACATTCCCGCCAACGTGTCTTTAAGGACCACACCATCCTCATGTTATACAGGGAAAAGACAAAACCTTGCTGTGTTTGCATGAAGGTTAAATGTTTCTCCAAGGCTCGAAGAGAACTCGTACTCAGGATAGCCATTTTGCTACTTCTGCTATCTGGAAACATTCATCCTAATCCAGGTCATGAAGCACCTCCCACTTACAATGCACGCCCTAAACAAGGTACCATTAAACTGGCCACAATTAATATCTGTAGCCTTTTAAGCAAAATTGATGTCCTGAAAGTCTGGGTAACTCAGCACAACCCTGGCATACTATCTGTTGTTGAAACATGGATGACCCCCAAAATACCAGATTCTGCAATAGCTCTACCTGGATACACTATATTCAGGCTGGACAGGCTGACCAAACGTGGGTGTGGATGCGCTATATTTCTAAACAAATTCCCTAAAGGGGTATGCTATGCCACCAATTGAGCTCAGTGGCAATACCCAGGCACTGGCAATTAAAGTGTGTTGGGGGCTCACCATAAAACAATATCAGTACTCTCAGTCTACATTCCTCCCAAAGACCCAGCAACTGGTCTCCTCAGTCTTCTTGACAATCTCCGCTCACAAAATTACCTCACAGAGACCATTATCACGGGAGATTTTAACATAAACTGGCTGTCACCTATGACCAACACACTAAAGGATGCAATAACAGCCCTTCACCTAACTCAACTTGTTAATACACCCACTAGGATAAAACTATAAAACGAGGACTAGAACCACCCTTGACTGGATAAATTCTAACCAACCTAACTGCCTTTCCAATGTAACTGTGCACCCTTACTACATCAGTGGCCATTCCCCAATCACATGCAGTTGGACTAATAAATTCCTTATCCCCCCTTCCCAAACTATCTAGCAGGTTTCTCAGAAGGGGCCACCTGGACCTCCTAAAACAACAGCTTTGTGCCCAAAATCGGAACATCCTGGACTCAACCAATGATGTTACTGTAGCCTTCTGTCACTTTATAAGGGTTTTCAACACTGCTTGTGATACACAAGCCCCTCTCAAAAAGATTAAGGTCTCTGACATGGTTAACCCCTGGATCACTCCTGAGCTCCTTTCCCACATGAAGTTTCTGGACCATCTCTGGCACTATGCAAAAGCCACTGGTAAGTAGCAGGATCTACCCGCCTATAAAGCTGCTAGAAACAATTGCATGAGGGAGACTCACCAAGCAAAAGACAAGTACCATAGGGAGATGCTTACCAACTCCTGGGGTGATAGCAGAAGGTCCTGGTCTAATATAAATGACGTCACTGGCAAAAAAACTAAAGTATCGCCTACAATGCTAAACATAAATGGTACCCCTACCGCTGACCCTCTGGAAATTGCTAATGCCTTTAACAATGCTTCTACCAATTTGAGCTGTGTTCTCCCACCTGACTTTTTCGATGATAATGCTGCCCGCTCCACAAGCCACAGTTATGAAAATAGTCCTAAGCACTCCCCTTTTTATTTTAAAAGAGTATCATGCAACCTAGTTAGAAAACTACTACCTAAGGTCCTAAGAAATGCAAGACACTGCAGTGACGGACTAGACCTTAAACTTATCACCCTAACCCTAGATGAAGTTCTTCTACCTATAACTAAGATTCTAAACCTTTCTCTTACACTGGGACAATTTCCTGATGCCTGGAAAACAGCAGTCGTAACTCCGGTGCATAAAACCGGTGATCGTTCCTTACAGGGTAACTATAGGCCTATATCCATTCTCCCTCCACTCTCCAAGGTGCTCAAACGAATTGTTACCAACCAGCTTGGTGCTTATCAGGACACATACTCCATCCAGTGCCCATAACAACATGGCTTTAGAAAGGGACACAGTACTACCACAGCATTATTAGAATTCACAAGCTTCATACAACAGGCCATCGATCAAGGCAAGATTGTAGGTGCAGCCATTGTTGACCTAACAAATGCCTTTGACACAGTGAATCACACACTGTTGCTTGGCCAGCTCTTTAAAACTGGTGTTGCCCCAAACACCCTGAAATGGTTCGGAAGCTACCTCAGTGATAGACTGCAGAGGGTGAGGATATCAAATGTAGTTTCAGAGCAGAGGGCTGTCTGATCAGGGGTACCTCAAGGCTCAATCCTGGGTCCTTATGGTTCATTATTTTCCTGGACAACCTTCCAGCTGTCTGCAACCAGCATACTCTCCTCTATGCAGATGACGAGGTCATCTTTACTAGCCACCTGGATCCCAACGCTCTTGAAAATAGTCTTCAGCAAGGCTTCACAGAAGCAGAGAGATGGTTTAAAAATCACAGACTAGTGCTAAACTACAAAAAAATTAAAGTCCAGCTGTTTTTGTCCCCTCAGAATAAGTTTAAGGCCCATCAACTCACTATCGCCAACAACCACGGAGACACTCTTGAACAAACTCAGCTTTTCAAATACCTAGGTCTAACCCTGGATAGTCACCTTACCTTTGTGCCTCACATTGAAAATGTTGCCAGAGATGTTAATACCAGAATTGGGCTCCTCTTCAGACACAGACGAAGTGGGTCCCAAGATGGTAGCCTGGGTAGCAAACTGGCTACACAACAGGACACAGAAGGTAATAGTGGATGGAACACATTCCAAATAAAGGGGGGTTACTAGTGGAGTACCTCAGGGCTCACTACTGGGTCTAGTCCTCTTTAACATCTTTATAGGTGACATTGCAGAGGGTCTGGAGTGAAAGGTATGCCTCTTTGCAGATGACACAAAGATCTGTAACAGAGTTGATACACAAGAGGGGGTAGAAAAGATGAGAAGGGACTTGGCAAGCTTGGAGGAATGGTCAGACATATGGCAACTTAGATTCAATTCAAAGAAGTGCAAAGTAATGCACCTGGGAAACAAAAACCCAGGAAAAGAGTACACAATAGCAGGTGAAGTACTAACAACAACAAAAATGGAAAGGAACCTGTGGGTAGTCATATCAGATGACCTAAAGGTGGGTAAGCAATGTGAAAAGTCGGTAAGGAGATTCAGGGGGATACTGGATGCATAGGAAGAGGCATCACAAATAGAAAAAGGGAAGTGGTTATCCCTCTATACAGACAGTTGGTGAGACCCCATCTGGAGTACTGTGTGCAGTTTTGGAGACCTCATCTACGCAAGGACATAGACAGGATGGAAGCAGTCCAGAGGAGGGCAACTAAAATGGTGCAGGGTCTGCAGCAGAAACCATATGAAGAGAGACTGAGAGAGCTTAATATGTATACTCTTGATGAAAGGAGGGACAGTGGGGACATGATAGAAAAGTTCAAGTACCTCAAGGGAATCAACAAAGTCCAGGAGGGTAGCATCTTTCAAAAAAGAGATGTGTAAGAACAAGGGGACACAATTTAAAGATAGAGGGGGGACGGCTCAGGGGTAATGTGAGGAAATTTTTTTTCACGGAGAGAGTGGTGGATACATGGAACCCCCTTCCTGAGGAGGTCGTTGGGTCTAAAACAATGGGGGAATTCAAACATGCATGGGACAGACATAAGGCAATTATAGCAGGGGGTTACAGGAAGTAGGCTGTTGATTAACTAGAATCTGCAGCTTATCCAGTAGGTAGGGAAATCGGCAGACTGGGTGGGCCAAGTGGTCCTCATCTGCCATCAAAGTCTATGTTTCTATGTTCCTATGTTTCTTACCCAAGAAGCCCTGAAGGTTGCAGTTCACAGCTCGGTCCTCTCGATCATTGATTATGGTCTAATTATATACTGTGCTGCAACCTCCACATCTCTTAAATGACTCACGGTGGCCCTGAACAAAGCCTGTAGGTTAGTTACAGGTGTTGCGCCTCACTCATACCTGTGATTTATATGCTCAATCTGGCTGACCCCAACTAAGTAACAGGATCAAATATCAAACCTGCCTCCTGTCCAAAAAAGCTCTACTTGGATTACTAACCCCCAGCATTGGTTGCCTGCTAAACAAATCCCCTAAGATCCAACACACACGTACCTCAGTTTCTGACCACCTTTTAGTGGCCCACTGTTGGACTGGTCAATACCAGTGATCCGTTCAATACAGAGCCCCCCTGTGGTTTAATAATCTAAGTAACCAACTGAGCAGTCTTCCTAGTCTGTCCCAATTTAAATTTATGCTTCATCAGCATCTCCTAATCTAAAGCACTTGTGATTGTTACACCTAGTTTCCCACTTCTGTAGACACCCTTATACCACTTTTCTCAGTCTCTGAGGCTCTTACTTGGCTTCTGTTTCATTTCACCTTTCCTGACAGAACAATTTCCCCTTTCACCCTGCCACCTCCTCCCTTATCTCACCTCCTCCTTGCTCTTGTCCCACTAACCCCCTCCTCCTTCCTGGACCCGTCCAGGCCCTCTGGTCCCCACTCTCCCTTATCTTCTTTCCCTTCATCTTCCCTCATTTTCCCCTCTTTTACCCCTTCTCTCACCTTAGTCTCCCTTCCCTCTCACCCTATGACAAGGCCTCTGGCTGCCATATTTTCTTTTCCTTCTCTATCTGGACTCTGCCCTCTAATCTCCCCTACTCCTTCCTTACTCTTCCCCTTCCCACCCACCTCTGATTAGCAATGTTGTTTCAAATGTACCTTATGGTTTCCTATGCTTGCTTGTAATTTTGAGTGTGTAGCACTGTTCCCACTTATTTACCAGTTGACTTGCTGTGCTCTGATGATACCATGAATGTTATCTGTACCTCCGTTGATACCATGAATGTTGTCTATACCTCCCTACCTTATTGTAACCCTTTCCTTTGATGTGGAACCTTTGTAAATGAGCTGCCTCAAGCTCAAAGGTATTTGTAATCTGAGATTTAAATAAATAAATGCTCTGGACAGTTCTTCCAGAGCCACTGGTTTTCCATAGTAAGATCATAGTGCAGGGGCTGATGAATCAGCCAATGGCCTCTGGGCTCTTAGTGTTGCCTGCCTGTGCCCGGCACATGGTAGGGGAGGGCCTGATCACCCCTCTCCATAGGTAGCACATAGGGTAGGATGGCCTTGTGCTGGGTAGGTAATGACTGGGGACAGTTATTTTCTTGGCTAAGGGTGGGTATAACCCCCTTGTTCCCAGGGGTTACTAGAATCCCAGTTAGAATCAGTGGCAGGCAGTGAAGGCAGCTTGTGAAATGCCAGGTAAATGGGTTTCACACTGTCACACTCTGTTTTCAGCCTCAGCTGAGCTGGAGTGATGATGTAATCTTAGAACTCTTGCAGCGGCATAAGCCACTCTCTGGCAAGCAATTGTCAGCTAGAGTACAATGTTCAGTAGTCTGTGAATGAGTCTTCCAGGAGGAGGCCACAGCTTGCTGTGCAGCTCCTCATTTAGCTCTGACAGAGAGCTACTTCTTTAGTTTTGGGTAGTTTGTTCTCACCCTAGAAGGAGAACATAGAAGACAGTGCCTGAAGTGGTGGAGACGTTGCTAAGTGGATTTTCTTTTGCCCCTCTCAGGAGGGATGGGGTGGTCTTCAGGATTCAGGGGCAAGCCCCTCAATCCATTCTGTCTGGTGAAGCTGCCTTGGACATCTTCATTTGTTGTGAGTACAACTTTTCCTCTGAGTAAGCCCAGGAGGGGCACCTGCAAAACCTAGGGGTGAATTTCTCTGACAAAGGGACTCTGTCACCTAGACTTTCTGTGTTTTAAAAGTGTCTGCCTACATAGGAGTCCAGTATGTGACCATCCAAGTACAGAACTTTTAACTTCTGACACCTCAGCAGTGTGTGTGTGTAGTATGTTAAGTGTGAAATACATTTCAAGACAGCATCTACAGTTTTCTATAGTTGTGTGGTGTTTTTAATCAGATGAATGGCCAAGTATAAACTTTGAATCAAAAGGCGGGGAGACCCCCCCCCCCCCAATCTGGAGTGACCCTGTTTACCTCTCCGGTTTCAGTTTGGGCACCAGTACTTTTTCATTTAGTGCATCTGACCAATGCCTAATGGAAGTAGTTACCCCAGTATGTGGGTTGTTTCATTCAGTTGACCCCAGTATGGTGGGTTCTGAAAGTTCCTAAGCCTGGATGTGCTCCTTTGTGGTCATGTGTACCACCTTCATTCCTCATGAAATATGGGAAAGTGTCCTAGTACTGGTCATGTGTGCTTAGTCGATGGGAAATGTACCAGTTTTTGGCTGTGTGTGCCAATCTTTATTTCAGAACCAGGGTGTTCGCTGTTTTGTATTACTTCAGCCTATGCTAAATGGGAATCTTACGAATTTCTGTACCCTGGAGAGTCTGCAATACCAGTATATGTAACTCTATGGGGGTCCATCTTTGCTTTGTGATTAATCCTACTTTGTTACATGAATAAAAGCCACACTCTAGAATCCCAACCTGGTTTGGACAGTATTGTTATTTCTGCCTTGTGTCTGGATTTACTTGGGTGCCCCTGTCCAGAAGTGCAAACCTAGCATAATTGTGAGCAAACATTTTCTCTTAAGGACTTGAGTTGCTGGCCATGGTAACTGGTCCCCCCAAGTGTGTGTCAAGTAGCCACACTTGGGTTTGACTGTTCTAGTGCAACAGTTGGGTCACCTAGCCTAATGGTGGCCATTTCTCTGTTTTCCAAATCTGTATTCACTTATGTAAACCCCCCCACCTCTTGTTTGCCCTTAGATGTCTATGGTGAGAGGAGCAACCCCGCTAGTTAAAGACAGAGGGCCAGTGAGGGGGGGTTACAGTTAAATTTAGGTTTTATAGCCAGTCGCACTGGATGAACTTGGACAGCTCCATGGCATAATCTGTCTGAAAGGGATGTAAACTGGATAAAGCCAGGATTAAGGGGTGCAATAATGCAGTTTGTTTCAAGTTGATGAGTTTATGTATTTTTGCATGGCTCAGGAAGGTATGCAGAGATCACCATCCAAGATTGCTGATGGAACTGTTTTCAGTTTGACACCCCAGCATTCCCATTTAAGAAGCAGCCTGAAGCTCTTTATGTTGACTATGAAATGCTGATTCTATTATAGTTAATGGCTTAATAATTCTAACAGTATAATTCTCTTAAGCTCAGAGGTTTAAATGGTCAATGCATATGTTCTGATTTGGGATGGGGGAGAGCTAGTGATGCTGCGAGATGCCTGGCCTTGATTGGCATTTGCAATCGTATAATAGGGAGGAGATCAGCCGACCAGACTGGGGAGTTTTGGACACTTAGGTTAGATAGTTTGTAGTAGTTTAAAGGGAAAGCATATTTTTTTGGTTGCAGGTAGTTATGGGGATGCAGGTATCGGGGGGAGGGGTTAATGGATCTTTGCTTTGTCTGGCATTAAGGGCCCTATCAGTGGTTATAACCACCATTAGTCCTCCAGTGATAGTATGCACTCCAATTAAGGTTGCCCCTATAGGAACTCAGACTACCTTTTTCCTACCTCACCTGTTTCCCGTTCCCGGCTCTGAAATACCTCACCAATGGCTGTAAGATTTATATCTTGGAATGTCAAGGGGGCTAGGAGTAGGGTCAAGAGATACTAAATACTCAAACACCTTGAGTCATTGCACAGTTGTATAACCTTCCTCCAGTAAACACATCTGTTGAAGAAGGAAGGTAATTTATTTAGAAGGCGCCAAATAGGCCAAGTTTATGCGGACGGAAATGCAACAGCGCAGAGAGGGGTGGCAATCCTTTTCACAAGGGATGTATTATTCCAGCTACAACAGTGTCATTCAGATCCCCAGGGAAGGTTTATTTTTTTAAAAGGCCTCTTAAACCATGCAGAGATCATATTGGCCTCCATTTATGGCCCCAAACATTAATTCCCTAGAATTTTTTATGGCCCTATCACTGGCATTAGGTTCTTTCCCCAAGTTGCCCACATTACTAGTGGGAGATGGGAACCTGGTTTATTCCCCAGAGATACATAAATCCCGTCCTCTTAAGAAAAGGTCTCTCTCCCCAGCACAAATAGCCCTTAGGGAGTTCATGGTTAACCACAGCCTAAGTGATCCATGGCATCTATTAAACTCCAACAGCAGAGAATATACCTTTTACTCTTTTGCTCATAAGTCCCTTTCACACATTGACTATTTTCTGGTGAACAATGCAGTGTTAATGGGCTTAGTAGGCAGTGGTATGGTACAAATCCTCAAAGACGCTATTGAACACTATCCATCTCATAACCAAACTTCAATACAGCAAATAGACAAGATATGGAGTGCCCTAAAATGTGTAATCGGGTAGAATACATTAGGCTGGCTACAAGTAGGAAAACAAAGAGAGAGACCCTCTCTTCCTCCCTTCTAGCCCAAATTCATACTTTGGAGGAGCAACTATCCTCTCAACCAAGCGAGGACACCTTAACTAAGCTTGCATTGGTACAGAACCAGTATCTGGTAACCCTAAGGAAACAGGCTCAGTACACACTGTTTAAGACACAGGCCCGATATACAGAACAGGGGGATAAAGCAAATCACCTGCTAGTCCTCAGGCTCAAGAAAATAAAAGGAGGAGCCTAAGATTGTGACAGCCCTTAATTCACTTAAGAATAACTTGCTCCTTACTACCCCAAAGGAAATAGTCCATGAATTTGAGGATTATTACAAGTCCCTTTATCCCACCCCTAATAATGCCCCTCAGCCTTCGGAGATTCGGAACTACTTTAAATCACATCCCGCTTCCAACATTAATGGAGCTGCACAAAGAGTTCCTTATACACAAAATATCTCAATAAGAACTGTCAGAAGCTATTTGTTCTCTTCTGGAAGATGAAGCCCCAGGCCCAGACGGCTTCCCCTTTCAGTTTTACAAAGTATTCAAGGAACAGATCTCCCTCTTGCTCCTGTGCGTGTTTAATTTTCTTTGTGACTCGGGCATTTCAGACCCAACGCTATTGGAAGCATTCATTATTGTGCTGCCTAAGCTGAACAAACCCAAAAATAAAGTAACCAACTACCGTTCTATATCCTAAATGAACTATGACGTTAAACTGTTTGCTAAGATCTTGGCCTCTAGGACAGTGAAAGTGTGAACCCCCTTGCTTAATACAGAGCAGGTGGGTTTTGTTGCAAGTCGATCTTTAGCTGACCACATAAGAAAACTATTCCACATCTTCTCTGCATCTAAGATGGCACCATATACGATGGCATTGGTGTCCCTGGATGCAGAGAAGGCATTCAACAGAGTTAGCTGGGCTTTTCTGTTTGAAGTGCTGAATAAATTTGGCTTTCCAACCAAATTAATTAGATGGATCAAAGTGCTATACATGAATCCCACAGCCAAAATATACTGCGATGGGGTTTACTCAGATTTGTTCCATCTCCATTTGGGGACTCGCCAACGTTGCCCACTATCCCCGATGCTTTTTAACCTTTACCTGGAACCCTTGCTTTACCACCTTCAAACATCTCCTCTCATAAAAGGTATCCAAATAAGGAGATTAGACCTACGCTTATCTACATATGCAGATGACATCTTTTTACACATAGCAGATCCAGAAACCACACTCCCTGCAGTACTAGATATCATTGACTCCTATGGAGCATTTTCCAATTACAAATTAAATAAAGAAAAGTCCACGGTAATGCCCTTAAACCCACATACATGCCAGTCCCAAATCGAAGGTCTACAACTTGATTGGCCCCCCCAGCTCAGGTATTTGGGGCTCACACTTTCCCAAAACATGTCCCAGGTCAAAAAGCTTAACCTGGATTCTCTTCTTGGGACTATAAGCCAAGACCTAGAAAGATGAGCCCCAATATACCTCTTACTACAAAGGAGAATAAGTATAATCAAAATGAATATTCTCCCCAGGGTGTTCTACCCCTTAAATATGTTTAATTTCTATCTTCCCCAATCTTAGTTCTGGAAGCTCCATAGCATAATCTCCCAATTTCTTTGGAACAAGAAACCTCCAAGGCGGTCATATGTCTGTCTAGGAGCATCTAAGCAACACGGTGGGCTTAGGTTTCCCAACTTCTTCCATTACTACCTAGCAAATCACATTGCCAGATATTTGAGTTGGGTACCTCCCATCTCATCACCAAATGCCCCCCCCTTATCCCAGCATGGCTATAAATAGAGTGCCAAGTTATCAAACAAAGTGGTACTTCCACCCTTAGTTTACTATATACCACTACCAAAGTTGTTCATTCGTTCTTATAAATGAGCTGATTCAAATGTCTATTAAGGTACATGCCCAGCTTTGTATGGCACTCAAGTATGATCATAGCAAAGATATCTCCCAACCTCTACATTTGAACTCCAACTTCAGACTGGATGGGCAGTATTTGAAACCACTGGTAGGACTCTCCTCCAGAGAGACTATACTCTGAGATTTACTAGTGAACGGCAAAATTGAAACTACTTTGGAACTCCTTCCTGTCCTGAATCTCCCACCAAGACAAATGTTTCAAGGGTTTCAAATTAGACATCTACTGATTACCAGACTAGGGGCAGGATCTTGGAAGGTAAACCAGTCCGACCTCATTCTCCCACTCCGCAACCTGGTTTGGCAACCTCACGCAGTGCCCAGATAACATCAATCTTATACCCGCCATCTACTCAGAGACATAAGGAGGTCCTGCTTACTGGACTGAACAATTTCCCAATAGAGAACTTCACTGGGATAAAATCTGGCAAGCGATATACCCTTATACATCAAATGACAAGCTTCAAGTTATGCAATTCTATATATTACATAATATATATTTTACACCTTCCAAATTGGCAGGAATGGGCAGAGTGCAAGATCCCAAATGCAACAGGTATGGCAAGGAAGAAGGAACCCTGCTTCATGTGCTTTGGGATTGCTCCTTAATTAAACCACTGTGGGGTGAGATCCAGTCCAAGTCAGACCCCATGCTGGGATTAGAAGCACTCTTTTCCCCAGAGATCTGTATGCTAGGGGACTATTCATAAGTGCCAGTCAGGGAAAGAAGGTAATGTATGTCCATTATTTCACACTTAGTTAAAAAACTGGTTTTAAAACATTGGAAGGATTCCATCATGGTTTCTTACTCCAAATGGTTGAATGAGCTATTATTTAACCTACAAGTAGAAAAGATGATAGCATCCCTTAGGCTCACTCCAGCAAATTTTGACAGGAAATGGGGCAAACTATATGCTTTATACTCAATCTATGTATAGTATCTATCATTTCCCTAATATGTAGCCTCATGTGACCGTACCCATGCCGTGTACTGGATGGGCCTTAATTAGTCTCTTTAGTTTGACCTAAGCACAGGTAACCACAGATTCAACACAGTCACCAGTGATAGCCCTTTTCAGTAGATCTGGTATCTATACTATGACATCATAAGAAGATCCTGGGTTGGGGGAGGGAGGGAAGGTGGTAGGTAGAATGGGGGGGCAGAGGGAAGGGACAATGTAGTACTGTTAGTAGTTGTAGATTAGGTGAGCTGATGTAACTCCAAGGCTTGAAAACATAACATATGAGTTTATGTATATTGTTATTGGCCTTGTATATCCTAATGTTGGCATTTAAATCCAATAAAGTATATTGAATTAAAAAAAATAAAATAAAAGCAATACTTGTACTAGTAAAAACGGCAGCAGAGCCAGAAAGTCATACTGCTTGACCCATGCACAGGCAAAGCAAAAAAGGTCATGCTATTATTTCAAAGACCAAAGCCCAATGTTGAGCCAGTAAGCAGCAGAGCAGGCAAGTCATGCTGCTATTGTACGTGCTGTTTAAATGCTAGAAGTCCCACTGGTGGTAGACACCAGAACCAACAAGTCATACCGTTATTGTAGATGTAGACACTGCACAGATGCTACCTTGTTTATAAGTAACTATGAACTGGGATTTCATCGTTTAAGCCACGTGGGGCTAGTGTGTTCAGTATATATATATTCAAAAATATTCATGTTGGAGTAACATTCAGGTCAGATACCCTGTCCTGATTCCAGTGTCTATTCTTTCAATCCCTACAAACTGTAGAAGTACCGAGAGAGGAAGGATTGTTTTGAGATAAAGAATGTAATCTTGGTCTTTTGGTCAATTAATTCAGCTGTAGTTTGTTGCAGGCAATTTGAAGGTCAGAGCAGGCAGTGTCAATATCAGGGCTTGAAATGTATAGAGCAGCATTCCCTGCATAAAAATGCAAACTGGCATCAGTAATGTTTTCCCCCAAGTGGCTAATATACAGCATGAAAAGTAAAGAACCAAGAACAGATCCTTGAGGGATGCCTCTAAGAAGGGAAACAATGGCAGAATAATGACCTTCTGCAGTGACTGCTTTCAACCACCCAGTAAAGTAGTTAGAAAACTAGTATTGGGGAGCTGAGCAAATTCCTATATTAAACAGTTTTTGAATTCGGATGTTGTGATCCAAAATATCAAATGTCTTACTTTGGTCAAGAAAAATAGCTCCTGTAACTTGTTTGTTGTCAATGGCCCCTAACCAGTCATTAGTGACTTTAGGCAACGGTAGCACTGCGTTTCAGTCTGAATCAGACTGAAGATGTGCTATGATATTTGAGTGCTCCAGGAAGACACTCACTTGGGTGTTGACTCATTTTTCCAGGAGTTTAGCCAAAACAGAGAGGATGGAAATAGGTCTGTAGTTGTTAAGAGTACAAGCATCATCAGATTTAAAGATGGATGTGATACAGATTGTTTCCCAGAGCAGGGGGAGGTCACTACAGGAGAGTAACAGATCAAAAAGAAGCGTGATGGGTGCTATGAGTTGACTAAAGCCAATTCTAAGAAATAAAGGGCCTAGTCCATCAGCACCAGTGCTTTTTTTGGGTATCTAACCCCAGTAGGAATTGCTCCTCCTCCTCCTTAAAAGTGATCAGCTGGAAGGTGAATGAGCTAGCCAAGTGGTTATGTGATTCTACAGTACCCAGATGAGGGATGGTGTAAGTTTCAGCAGGAGATTTAACAAGGGCCAGGCCAGCTGACACAACATGAGAGTTTGTTTCTTCCAAGATGACTTGCTTATCAGATATCACTTTACCATCTATATGGATTTTGTGCAGCAGTGAGGGGGCAGCAGGGGTACCTTCAATTGAGTTGACAGTTTTGCAAAATTTGAATGCGTTGCTTTTGGCTTTGCCCAGAGAATTCAAGTAGTAAATGGCCTTGGTAGTTCTAATGAGCTTAGTACAAGAGTTTCTCATTTGTCTAAAAATGACCCAACTCATATCAGATTTCATACACTTGGCAGTAGCCCAGGGCATGTCCCTTTTTCTTAGAGCCTTAGA
The DNA here is from genome assembly GCA_016271365.2 of Neoceratodus forsteri. NCBI lineage: Eukaryota > Metazoa > Chordata > Ceratodontiformes > Ceratodontidae > Neoceratodus > Neoceratodus forsteri. Next base: position 788,234,114 of record CM028133.1, read on the forward strand.
TAATTCACAATGTAGATTTTGGTAAAATATATATATATATATATATATATTTTTGGAATGAATTTGGGTTGAAGCACCTGAAGTTTTGATCCCCTAGCACAGGCAACTACACTGTGGTCACTGATATCACTGTGAGAAACAGATGAATGGGTGAATTTATGAGACTTATTTGTTAGGATTAGGCTCAATAAGAAGACAGTTGCAGGGTTAATTGGATTAGGCCTTGTTGATTCAGTTATTAGTTGAACAAATCCAATTTCATCACATGAGTTTTTCAGATCAGTAAATCTATGGGTGAACCAGTTCATATTTAGATCTTCAATTAATAGGCTTTCATTTGGGTAGGAGGTTACTGTGTTACTGATGTGCTGGAGGAGCTCTGAGCTACCTTTAGGTATAGCTACCGGACAGGGATCTTGACAGCCAGACATTCAAACTCATTTGATACAGAGAGGAAGCTAATTGTATCCGACATATACCAGTCATGGATATATAGGACCATGCCACTGTCCAGACAGTATCAATTAAAAGAGGGAAAGGATATTTCTTGTGAAAGCACAGATCCATTGGGCCAAGTTTCCATGAGAGTGAATATATCTGGCTTACTATGCATGGCTCAGCAAACTTTATATGTTTAAGGACATAACCTTTAGTCTTTTAAGAGATGCAAACTCTGTAGGGGAGAGCACTGGGGATGGCAGACCTCAATTGACTTCCAGATTACCAGAATATATTGGTACAATAAAAGTCATGTGCTTGCACATATGAAGACTGAAATTAAATTTCTGGTTTATAGCTTTAAGTTTGGGCTAAGTACTAGTGACAGTGAACTCAGCATTAAAAAGCGACCTCCCAATGAAAGGAACATACACCCTTAGGGTAGAAGGTATGGCAGTGGTAAGTTGTAAGGGCAAATCTATGGTATCAGGGCTCCACAGAGAACTAAGAACCCCTGAAAGGTTCTGATAATTCAGTAATGGTCAGCATATGGGAGGTGCAGCCATAGGGTAGAAATATACACAAGCAACAAAAGTGGGCCAGTACCCCTAATGCTCACATCATAACTATAAATATTGTAACAGATTGGAGGTGGGTAGAAAATACAGGTTATGCAAAGTCAGGAACCTGATTACTGCACAAAGAGTGTGGCCAATTCAACCAGTTATCTCCTAGGACAATAATTCCGCAGTAAACCAGGGACCAATTATATCCAGTTTAGTGAGATACACCAATATGATGTGATTATCAGTGCAGTAATAATTATGATTGCACTGTTACTGATTGTGTAATGTAATAAACAGTACTTAACACTAAATAATATAGCTGAGCAACTTGTGGAGGAAGGGGTAAAACACTCAAGAACTGCAGTTTCAAACACACTACCAAAATAGTACCAAAATAGTCAATAAAATTATAAGCAGATGAGGGAAGCACAGGCTCAGCTAGCGAACTTGTAGGAATAAGATAAATGGTGCAAGCACAAAAATTAGATAAAGCAGGAAGCACTGCCTCTCATAACAATAGCTTCACTTAAAGCTGCAGTGCAACGAAAATGGGCTAAAATTTGACCACACCTTTTTTTTCTTCCTAATCAATGCTAGATGTCTTCCAGTTTATTTTGGTGGTAAAAGTTTCAGTTTTTGTTATTCATTATCATTTAAGAATTTTATGAAAGTTTTAAAATAATTATTTCTCAAGAAAAAAAGATGGCCACCTCATTTTTGTATAGAAATAATATTGAGGACCTGAGGAGGATAAGAATGCAGACAAAAATGCAAATGTACAGTACACAGCATAGAAAGCATCCAGAAAACCCAAATCAACAGTTCTGTCAATATTTTTCCTAACCATAGCAGAAAATTCTGCTGCTTTAAATTAAGGTAATGTCCATCCAGGTAGGGATTTCTGGGGATGTGAAACAGTGCAATTTCAACTGGTAACAGTCTATGTAATGCTGTGCTAATACAACTACATTAAAATAAGAAAAGCGCTGACCCAGAGTGCTTGTAGATGAAGGCTAAACAGAGCAAGTAGAGTTTACAGACAGCCAGGGAGCACAGCTTCACTAATCACTTACACAGCTACACTTATAATGAAGGTATTACCTACTGAGATAGGAATTTCTAGGAACACAGCAAAACAGTGCAATTTCAATAGGTAACAGACACAGCAAAGCAGCATCCTCCCCACAGAAATATGTAGACAATAGACAGGGCAGTGCAACAAGTACAATTTAAAAATGACTAGGTAGTGTAGCTAGTTACAGAGATTTAAGCAGTGGTGTATCTACTATAATGAGAAATAATACCGAAGAACATAGCAGTCCTGTTAACAAAATATGTGCTAGCAGTGGTGAGTTGTGGTTCATAGCTTACCAGTTGTTGCTTCCACATAGAGCATTATATTCAGCCACTGGCAGCCTCCCCTGACTGACTCCCTGGCAGACTCCTATCGATGTCCTTTATGTTTGGTCCTTCATGTGGAGGGTTGATTGAGGTGACTGAGTTTAGAAGGGCTTTTGGAATGCTGCCAAGCCTCATGACTGGCTGGGGAATTCAGTCACAATTATTGTCTCCTTGCTTAAGGAGCACTGCAAGGTCACTGGTGACCATGGGGGAGATGGAGTAAGGGAAGCTGGACCCCATCACAACCATTGGGTCAAAGCTGGCTTTCCATGGTCAGTCGCAATAGCAGCAGGACATTCCCATGTTTTAACTGCAGTGCCAAGTTCAAATTCACCTCTGCATGCCCCCAGGCCTCCTGATTGACTGGGGGGACTTCATTAGAAGTTGTTGGCTCCTTGCCTGAGGAGCTCTGCAAGATCATCAGCAGCTACTGAGGGGAGGCAGTAAGGAAAGCTGGACCCCCTCATGATTCCTGAGTCAAAGCTGGCATTCCATGGTCAGCAGCAGTAGGACTGGGCCATTCACATGTTTAAAATGCAGTGCCAACTTCAAATTCACCACTGGTATGCCCCCAAGCCTCCTGATTGAGTGGGAGACTTCAGTAGCAGTTCTTAGCTCCACAACCGAGGTGCAACATGAGGTTGTCAGCAGTTGTTGCTGAGGGAGAGAGTAAGGAAAGCTGGAACTTCTCATAACCCCTAGGTCAAAGCTGATGTTTGGTGGTCAGTGGCAGTAGGAGAGTGGGCCATTCTTATGTTTTAAAAGTAGTGCCAAGCTCAACATGAGGAGATATTAGAATCTGATATAATATATGATTTATGACAAAATAATATAGTATACTACAATATGATATGTTATAACTGATAAACAGACATTCTGATATAACATATGTATGATATAAGATACAATAATATGATATATGATAATAGTATATATTTTGATATATGATATGCATGATATATATTTTCATGTAGAGCTGTGTGGAATGAGGAAACTTTGGATTTGTGGAATTTCAATGGAATTGATTTAAATTCAGCAAAATTTCATGGAATTTCACTGAATTGTTAAAATTCATTAATTTGGCCATAACTCAGCCGTCTATTGAGTTAGAGCACTAAAATTCGTGTGCTTACTTTCTGGGAGGAGTTCTAATATCTTGTCAAATATCTTGAAATTAGGAGGGATTGTCTCAAAATTATAGATGCTCAAAATTGTCATTTCATTTTTTGTGGGAAACTTCATGACAATTTATATCTGTATATACCTCGGCCATCTATTAGGCCAGAGATCGTAAGTTTGGCATGATTACTTGATGACAGGTGTTCAAAAGATTTGCCATATTTCATGACATTAGGGTGCATCGTCTCAAATTATATGTACTCAAAGTACGTCATTTTATTTTTTGTGGAAAATTTCATGAAACATTTTATACGCATATAACTCAGGCACCTTTGTAGCAAGACACATGTAAATTACCACAAATAACCTTTTTGTGATGGTTATAGATTACTCATCTAAATATGGAGAGAATTGGATTAGAGATTTTTTTAGTTAAAGGGGTTCAAAATATTACTATGTAAATATTTGCACAATTTTGTGAAAACTCTCAAAATGTGGATATTTGTAATTTCTTTGCTTTTGCAAACATAGACTTAACATTTGACATGCATGTCTGATGTCAGTGTATCCTGGTGTCTAACACAACTGGATAAATTGTTTTAGTAGTTATAGATTTGCAATGGAAAATATGGGTAACATTTTCTCAGATATTTATAGTAGCATATAGATGAAGCATCCAGAATTCATTTTGTAGAATTTAACATTCACAGTGCATGTATCACTACCTCATTTGATAAGCTGGGCTGAGCTTTTTGCAGTCCTGCTGTTCCTCTCTGGGTGACTATTTTGTCCCTGCCCCAGCATAGTTAGACTGACTCAGTAGAACTATTGCTCCCAGTGATACCCTCTTTGTTCTTTACAGTGACAAAATCTCTTAAAATGAGTCACCTACTCCTTTTCCTATCTACCTATCTTGTTCAAATAGCCAGAATTCCCCCTTCCTCCTGCCCCAGACACTGTCTTCCCCCACTACATCTTTTTGAGTACCTCTCAGTCCCATACTTGCATGTACATCAGGCTTCCTGGATCATCAATTTACTGGGTGTGAACCTTATATATACTGCATTCAATCTGGAATTGTTGACACTCTGTGCATCCTTGCTCCAACTGGGGGGGTCTACCACTGGTGTGTGTGGAGGGGCTGTGGGATGACAGATGGACCAGACACCAAACTTCAAGTTCAACACACAATCTCTGTGTGATGTTTATTCAAAATGCAGCAGATAACCTTAAGCAATGGCATTTTCCTTCTTCAGTACATCAGTTTGCAGCAACAGACTATGTATGTCCTTTCTCTGCACTTAGCCAGAACCTTCTGACTCACTGATCTCTGATGTAACTTAGCAGTTGACATTCAGCCTCCACTCTATGTGGGCCTTGTTTGCTTGGGTAGTGGGGACTCAAAAAGTGTCAGTGGCTCAGTAGGTAGCACACTTGCCTCTGAGGCTGGGAGATCAGAGGGTTGTGGGTTCAGTTCACACATCTGGCACTTGGGTTAATATCCCAGTACTGACACTGTAGTGGAGCATGAGAGGGGTGCTGCACTTCTGAGGTGCCGTCTTTCAGATGAGACATTAAACTGAGGTCCCATCTGCCTGGATTGGTGGATTGGTGGTAGTTCAGGTGGATGTTAAAGATCCCATGGCACTTATCGAAAAGAGTAGGGGAATATTTTATTGAAAACTGAAAACTAAATACATAATGAAATTGTATCATACAAAGCTACAATGAAAGAAAATCAAAAACAGAAAGAACGATCACATCATATATGAACTAAAAACATAAATAAACCATAAAGAAACATAATCCCCATCCCATCCCCTCTAAAAAAAATAGGGGAAAGTTTGATTCACATCAGAATTACAGAAGTAAATCAGAAATAAATAAGGTAAAAGCAAGAATAACATACAAAAGGAAAATAATCAAAAAGCAAATAAGCAATACTATTTATATAACAAGAAGCCAATAATACAGTATGAAAAACAAAAGAAAGGAAAATCACAACCAAAAAGAAAAGAAAATTTAAAGAAATAATCAGAACAAATAAATTCCTCAGTACAGCGTCAACCAGTATCTAACCATGGTATCGCTTCCATTTTTTTGAAAAGCCAACGTCGATAACGTGTTATAGTCTTTGTTCCATACCCCTAGTAACCAACCATGGACTTTCCAGAATAATTGAGCAGGGGAAATAAATAATGATCGCAAGGACCACATACATCTCGTGTGCCATATATAAAATTTGAGACCTCCCAAAATCAATCTAATAGTGTCAGAATTAAAGGACCCCCAGTCTGAAGACAAAATACCAAAAAATAAACAATCTCTGTCAATAATTGGGAATCGAAAATGTGCCCACTGAATATAAAAAAAAGACCAGAATTGTATAATATAGGGACATTCGAAAAATAAGTGGGACATTGTTTCAATACAAAGGGGACAGGAACTGTGTCTAGGACAATATCTCTCCTCTCTACCCTTATGTTTTAGGTTACCTTTAACATTAAGCTTCCCATGGACCGTGAGCCAAGTGACATCCCACATATAGGGCGGAAGACTAAGAGATGTAAGCATTAAGGAAATCTGAGGCACAGCAGGATCCGGTGCATCAGGAAAAACAGGACAAACAGAAAAATATTTATCTAATAAGAAATAATACGTATTCTTACGAGAAGAATGAGTAACCATAGGGTAAGAAACCTGCCAAGTTTTCAACTTCCAAAAACAGGAATGCAAATACCTCGGCAAAGTATGAATTCGTGTTTGCTTATGAAAAAAAACAGTAGAGGACCAATCATTCACCCACTGGGAAACCAAATCCAACAACCAATAGACCATATCATAGAGCGACCCATTAAAAGAGGAAAAAAATTTTTATATAGAAAAATACTAAAAACAAATAATATAGGATTAACCATATTCAGTCTTCCATCTTTAATAGGCAAATACAATATATTCATTTTAATGGGATTTAGCCGGCTGCCCCAAATAGCTTGAAAAAAAAGGCTATATATAGCAGTTTCTCGGGAAGCAGGTAATGCATAGACAGTGGCCAAATGTAAAAACAAACCAATGAGATACGTCTCAATCATATAAACCCTCTTTTTTTTTGACATATTCCATCTATTCCAAGTGGCAATTTTCCACTTAGCAGATTTAATAAGGATATCCCAATTATAAAGCGCAGTGTCTGCACCACAAAAAAAAAATAGATCCCCAAAATTTTGAGAACCTCAGAAGTCACAGGGATGCCCAAAATATTTGAATGGGTAGCATTATCAATACCAAAAAAACTACACTTACTCTTCAATAGGTTAAACATGGCTCCAGTGCCTGTAGAATAAGCATCAAGTAAAAGACTAGTAGCAGTACAAGAAGGGACATCTGCCAAAAAAGAGACATAAGTCATCAGCATAGGTAATGACTTTGATTTCCGCATTATCAATACCCAGCGAGAGACCTCGAATGTTTTCCAAAGCAGAAAGAGCAGAAAGGAGCGGTTCCAAAGAAAGAACATACAAAATGGGGCTTAAAGGACACCCTTGCCACACACCTTTATGACAGTGTTGTTTGGTACCCAACCAACCATTAACATAAGGGATAATATCTGCCTGGAGATAATAGTGACGTAGCCAAGTAATAAAAGTGGGCGGAAATCCCATCTTCAACATACATTCCCAGAGATACAAGTGAGACACGGAATCAAATGCTTTTTGCTTGATCCAGAGTAACACAAATACCAGCCAGTTCCTCTCTATTACGCCTTTCAAGAATCTCCCTGATAAGGATGAGAGCATCAGTAATAGTACGACCAGGTACAGTACAAAATTGCGTAGAATGTATAACATGATGTAAAATACAGGAAAGTCATAAACTCAAAATTTTAGTAAGAGGCTTACAATCTGAATTTAAAAGAGTAATCGGGTGCCAATTATTTAAACATTCCCTGTCACCTGATTTAAACAAAAAGATCATAAGCCCTTCATTCATACTAGCCGGAAAAATACCTTGTAAAAAGGCAATTATTGAACACATCAACAAGCTGAGTACCTAAATGTTCACCAATAAGGCTATAGAGCTCATTCAGGTGGCCATCATTACCCGGATTTTTTCCTTTACAAAGAGCACGAATAACAGAATGTAATTCTGCTAATGAAATCGATGCCAAGAGTGAGAGAAAAAAATTTGCAGGTACTTGCGGCAAGGAAATAGACTGAAGCCACTTAGAAATAGATTCTTGTGTAACAGTAGAATCTACCCAAAAAAGAGAGTAAATATGAGAATCAATAACCTGAAAAAGATCAGATTTGGAGGAAACCATACAACCTTTTGAATCAAATAAACGATGCATATCCTTGTTTTCTCGGAGCATCTTATTATATTCATACGGGTTTGTGTGCACCGGGGAACCAGCAGTATTAAATTTTTGTTCTCTTTCCAAGTGAAGTTGTTTAGAATTATGAAGCTGTGCCAGCTTAGCTTTAACCGATTGTAATTCTTGAGCATCAATTTCCACACCCAAATTAATCTGGGAATAAAAATGTATCAACAAATTTTGTAAACATCTCTGGGTGTTTTTGAGGGATGCCCCTAACAAATGTCCAATTTGTAAAAAATATTGTTTAAAACTAAATTTAGAATCCTCCCACCAATCTTGTGTTCGATCATAAAGAAAAAATACTGAAAGACGAGCTCTTAAAATGTCTATGAAACCATCCACTACTTCAGGAATCTCCAACAGAGATAAATTTTACTTCCAATACCCTGGTCCCTTAGAAGTGGTTTTATAAGCAGATAAGGAAAAACTCAACAGCCCATGATCTGAGGAAGCCACCAATTTAACCTGTGGAACAAAAAACTGAAGAGAAGAAGAAATAAACCAATAATCAATCCTGGTTTTTCTATTGCCCTGGGTGTAAGTAAAGGAGGGAGTTGATTCAAAAATATCCCTTAAACTTGAGAGTTGTAACAAGTTATTCAAACAATGTGAATCACAATAAATTTTAGGGTTAGCAGAGGTAGTAGGCCCACAAGATATATTAAAGTCCCATCCAAATAAAACATTCTTATTAGTACACAAAAAAGGTCTAATAAGATGCAGTAGTTAGATGCGTTCCCATTTGTTTTGAGGGGCATAAATATTAATAAGGCAAAATGGGGTACCATCAATAAGGATGTCCAATAATAAAGCCCTACCTGGAGCAATATGAATTTCATCTAGAATTTTGAATCTAAAAGATGTAAAACAAATTCCTAGGCCAGAACGAACATCGGTACCCCCAGACCAAAAGCAAAGGCCCCAACCCCACAAATCAGTTGCAGCAAGAAAGTCCTGAGTTGTGTATAGTCTGGTGTCCTGAAAAAAACAATATCATAAAGCAGTTCTGAAAAAAGAGCAAATGTTATTCTTCTTTTATATAAAGATCGAATACTGTTAACATTCAAACTAGCTAAAAAGAAATATCATAACCATAGGCTGTAGAACCAGTAGTAGATTAAGTATTAGTAAGCAATTTTCTATTGCTCTTGTGTACTCCAATTCTAGATATAGTTTTTTTTTATTTACCCTTTGCCCCCACCCTGGGATCTGAAACTGAATCAAGATCTGATACAGGTTCCATTTGGGAAGCTTCTTGGGAGGTCACATCTGAATCATGGTCTTCCGTTCCCAAGGAAGCCAATACACCGTATGTATTGGAAACTGGCACGGGTTCCGGAGATTGAGCCCAATCTAACACAGGGGTACGGGAGATATGAGACACTGCAGAAGAAAAGGAGACAGTACCATTTGACTCAATCAGAGACGAAGAGGAATCCATCATTTTATTTAACAAAGGTCTTTTTGAAATACTATCAGACCGACTCTCAGGAACACCATGAGCAGGTGATTTATGGAGTGTGACAGAGGAAGGGGATGGGGGGGAGCTATCATAGACTGCACAGGAGGAAGCTGCAGAAGGCCTAGAAGTCAAAGCAGCTGAATAGGACATCGGGCCTGTAGAAGTACCAGGTGCAACACCAGCTAATAAGTTCCTAGCCACTTTAAAAATTAACAAATCCTGTAAAGCTAAATCAGATTCGTCAGTATGATGAGCAGCACTCGGACAGTCAGAAAATACATGCCCCACCTCCTCACAAAAGGTACATTTAACGAAATTTTCACATTGATAACCTGAATGACCAACCTCCCCACACTGAAAGCAAAGAATCTTCTCACATGCCGTACTAATGTGACGAAGAGAACCACATTTGTAACATCTCCTGGGTTGACCAGGATAGAACAGGAAACCTTTATCCCGTCCAATAAAGAAACAATTCAGGAGATGAACAAATTCATCCTAAATACTACGGAGTTTCAACTTTGCCTTCCATCCCCCATTCCAAAAGCCCTCGCCATCCAAAATGGGATCAGGCATACCCTGAACATCACAACGTTTATTTAACCAAAAGAGAATGTCTGCTAAATTGACTCCCTCATTGCGAAACAATACAGTAGCAACCCGAAAAGGTTGTTTAGTTAAAGGTGTAACCTGAAAATGAGACCATAATGGATTAGTCTTTAAGGAAGTATATTTTAACCAAAAAGTGTCCAGAATAGCAGGAGTCCTGAAACTAACATCAAAAGAATGTTCACCAGGGGCGTGGATAAGAGCATAAATGTCTGAAGGCAAAAAACCTAAAGATTGTTTTATCAACACTTTACCCACATAAAACCTGTCTGGTAAGTCTTCCATACCACCCAAATAACGCAGACAGATAGCATTTCTACGTTTCGCTTGCTCTAATGGTTTAGCAAACAAATCAGTAAAAGATAGTTTAGGTGCTTCACGAAGTATGTCCGGAGAATCATCCAGATTAACCATGTCAATGTTAATAGCAGGAGAAACAATAGTTTCCAAAGGTGGAGCTGAGACAGCGATACCTTGCACTCCAGTTTGTAGGACTGTAGACTCAGTAGAATGGGAAGCAGGTACATCAGAAAAAACTGCACAGGTACCTCGAGAATCACTAGAATGCGCCAAAACATCCTGCGGTTTAGTAGGGTCTGAAATCCAAGATCCGTCCACTCCTCTAGTCCATCCTGCTTTCGAGAGAGCTAATTCTGGAGACCAAGTTTCAGGGTGCTGCAAAGCGTCCGGTGCAGCAGCATGGAGCACTGGCAAAGATTTTTCCATCACAGAAGGAACTATGTCATCCGTAAAACCAGGACCCAACTTAAAGGTCCTATGAAGGGATTCAGGAGAAACCCCTAAAAGACATTTCCATTTCTTTTCAAGCAAATCCGCTTGAGCCGAGGTAAGAGCTTGTTCTGTTTGGAGCAATTGGGCTTGTAACTGCTCACGTCGTTTAGTCATTGCTTCTACTGCGGCTATATCACTCTCAACAATCGCAGTCCCCTCACAAGGAGGAATCGTAGCAATAATAGGCACTAAATCAGGTGGTATCCAAAGAGATGAATGTGTGGTAGAGATGCCCGCAATGCCGTCTCGCAGCAGACCTCCATCCTCCTCAGCTGCTACCAGCATACTGTCATCGTCCATAGCAGTGACGTATGGGATACTGCCCTCTACCAGAGCAGGGGAATTTCACCGGTGTCCTGACCAAATTTCCCTCATTCACTAAAAATGCCACCAACAGCTTAATCTGGTTCAAGGTCAGTTGGCATTCATCTAAATCCCCCTCCCCCGGGTCATGCCTGAAAATAGGCAGTAATTGTCTAGTGCACTTACCCGGTCAAATAACTAAATAAATAAATAAATAAAAAGAAAAAAAAAGCAAGCTATAGACAAAGAACCTCAATGCAGAAGCACTGAAAAAAAGGTTACCCCAAAGGGCATTGGCAACACATCAAGTTTCAAAGAAATACAACATCATACATACTTCCATAATACAAAGCGTCATGGGATATATGTAAATCACCATGACATTTCAGACTTGTTCAGCTTACAGCAATTTACATGCATTTTAAATAGCACAACTAACTTAATTTCTGTAATACAGTCACCTAGTACTTTTTACCTTTGTCAAAAATACCTAGTGCCATGGCATTTTCAACATTTACAGGTTTTATACACACAGGGCCGGATATTCAAACTGCGCTATTTTGTGGAGCAAGCTCTTGTGCTGCACAAAATAGTTGTGCAGGGGTGTGTCCAGAGTGATATTCAAAGGAGTTGCGCCCTTGAGCAACTCCTTTGAATATCACCCCCCCGGCCACAGCCACTCTGCATGGTCGCAGTGGAACTTGCGCCACCACAAGTTGTCAGAGTGGAGCATTCAACTTGCGGTGGCTGCGTCTCATGCGCCATCTCATCTATATTCAAAGGTGACATGCAAATGGGACCATAATTCATGCAAGGCGCAGGGGCTATTTGCATCTGATTATGGCCCCATTTGCATGCCATTAGCATGCAGGTGCGCCGATCCCCGAGGACTTGTGCCTGGCGCCCTGCCAGGCAGCAGCCATCGGGACCGACGCCCCTGCAGCCCGATCCTGGGCAAACAGTGTAGAATCCCCACCACCACTCCCCACTGGGTCTGGATCGCTGGCATAGTGTAATTTCCACCAGCCCAATCGCTGGCAGCAATGTGTCTCTCACCCCCGAACGTATCCCCGGTGGTCCAGTGGACCGAAAATCCTGATAGCGGGATTGAGTATTAACCCCCCCACCTCCCGATTATATCCCTGGTGGTCCAGTGGACCGAAGATCCCGATCGCGGGATTGAGTATTAACCCCACCACCTCCCGATTAAATCCCTGGTGGTCCAGTGGACCGAAAATCCCTATCACAGGATGGAGTGTGCAAACAACCCCCCAACACATCCCTGGTGACCTAGTGTCCCCCACTCCACCCACCCACGAAGCCCCACCACCCCGCTCCCCCGCAGCCGGCGGGCGGCAGCATCCCAACCGCCTGCCACCCCACCACCCGCCGACTGACTGCCCAGTAGGGCTGCACGCCCATTGGTGCAGAGCAAGAGCCAATGGGCATGCAGCCCATACTGCATAAGACAGTCCAGATTTGTGAATGAACTCATTCACAACCTCCTGCTGAATATCGCAGAATGGAGCAAGTTCGGACTTGTGCAGGCGCAACCCTATTGCGTATGGCGCAACCCTTTTGAATATCTGGGCCATAAGGTATATGATCAACAGCCTATTAATTAGATATATGAAACCCATAGAAAAGACTGCTCTGCCTCACTTATTTGTATGACTGCCATATGCCTATAACCTGTATATGTATCACTGTCTATTATTTCATGTACTGTTATTCCCGGGTCACCCCTGAAAAAGGGACCTCCGGGGCCCAGTGGGCCTACCCGGTCATCAAAATTCAATAAATAAATAAATAAACATTAAAATATTTTATGTCTTAGTGCTATTACATACTAAATCCAACAATGATAAACACAGCCTGTTGTTTTACATATGCTTGGAGGTCTCCACAATAATCTCTCTGTATGAGGACCTGAGAGGGAAAAGGAAAATTAAAGAGCACACTATAGCATAGTCAAGAAAGGGAAGGGGTTGCCCAAAGGTGGCCAGCCTTATGGACTAGAAATTGTAAAGGATAGATTAGGCTAAGAAATAGAAGAACTGTTGCAACATATTTAAGAAAAGGTCGGTCCTCAAGAGTGGCAGGAGCTCACTGTCACATATTCCCCACCTTAAGAGGGAAGCAGTTATTGCAGACTGCTTACCACCTTCCTGTACCTGGAAGGGATGGAGCTTCCACCCATCCATCTTCAGAAGCTCTGTCTCAGGGTCCCGATTAACAATAAGCGTTCTGTCATAAACATAGTGGATATCATCATTCTTTACTCTGACGCATTAACACATTTCTCAACAGAGGCTAACAGTACCTTCCCATCTCCTTTTAGGGAAAGTCTGTCATATTTCTTAACCAAAAATCTGGATGGCTGTAAAGTTCAGTACCACAGAAAGACTTTCTCTGGTGTGAGTAATTACCTGCTCCAACCCAACCAGACATGTCAGTTTTAGGCAGGGGCCCCATCCTAGGTTCAACCCCTCTATATAAACCTACTATGTATCTTGATTCATTCATTTCACTTGCTACTGATACAGACACCTGAAGGTAGACACTCTAGGTGTTACCCCAACACAGGTTCTTATCCATTTTCCACCCACCTCCTCCTTTGTAGGTTTTTCATCTAAAAAATAAAACACATGTACCACTTCCTTGAGCTTAACATATTGTAACATTCTGGCAATATTAGCAGCTTTAGCCTTCAGTATACTCCAGTCAATACTGTTAATAGATTTAGCTGCATCAATACAAGAAATAATCCCTTCAGCCTCATAGGCTTCTTCTTGCTTGCTTGGAGTCTTCAACCCCAGCACAATATCACTAGGCAGAGTCTTGCCTGGGGTCTCACATTCAAGTTCCATATTTGCATCTTTGACCTCCAACAGGTAAACATCCTGGGAACACAGGAAACAAAGGAATATCCTGCTCAGTCAGGGGGACTTCCTCACACTGAGCCCATGAAAAATCTTTTTCCAACTCTTTATCCAAACTCTCCAGCAGGAACCTCTCGAGCACCTGCCACCAGTGTTCTACCTCTCCGCATAGTTGATCTACCTCCAGCCTTTGCCCACTCATCTAGTAGATCATCCTCATCAGGGTCTTCACCTCTTGGGTGTTGTCTCTCACACCTCCAGTCTGCCTTGACCTGCATCTCGTAGTCATCTTCAGGCTTGGCCTTCCTCGGAGCACCCAGGTCCAGTCTAGGCAGCAGCTTCTCTCCATCTGTCAGCCATGGTTCTGGTCAGAACTCCATGGACTTTCTTCTCCAGGTTCTTCTCTGTCAGCTCCTACTGCATTGGTCTACCTGGGATACCTGGGTGACATCCACCAGAAAATGTCCCTCTTCAGCCAGTCCAGATGCTTCCGGCAAGTTATCCCACTTCAAACACCAAGTCTGTGGAGAGGTTGTGGGATGACAGACAGACTAGACACTGAACTTCAAGTTCAACACACAGTCTCTGTGTGATGTTTATTCAAAATGCAGGAGATAACCTTAAGCAATGGCATATCCCTTTGTCAGTACATCAGTTTGCAGCAACAGACCATGTATGTCTTTTCCCTGAACTTAGCCAGCACCTACTGACTCAATGATCTCTGATCTAACTTAGCAGTTGACAGTCAGCCTCCACCTCTATGCGGACCTTGTTTGCTTGGGTAATGGGGGCTCAAAAAGGAAAAAAAAACAAGCTATAGACAAAGAATCTCAATGCAGAAGCACTGAAAAAGGGGTTACCCTAAAGGGCACTGGCAACAAATCAAGTTTCAAAGAAATACAACATCAAACATACTTCCATAATGCAAAGCATCATGGGACATATATAAAGCACCATGACATTTCAGACTTGTTCAGCTTACAGCAATTTACATGCATTTTAAATAGCACAACTAACTTAATTTCTATAATACAGTCACCTAGTACTTTTTAACTTTATCAAAAATACCTAGTGCCATGGTATTTTCAACATTTACAGGTTTTATACACATAAGGTATATATATTAAAGTATTTTATGGCTTCGTGCTATTACATACTAAATCCAACAATGATAAACACAGCCTGTTGTTTTACATATGTTTGGAGGTCACCACAATAACCTCCCTGTATGAGGACCTGAGAGGGAAAATGAAAATTAAAGAGGACACTATAGCATAGTCAAGAAAGAGAAGGGAGTGCCCATAGGTGGCCAATCTTATGGACTAGAAATTGTAAAGGATATATGAGGCTAAGAAATAGAAGAACTGTTGCGACAGATTTAAGAAAAGGTTAGTCCTCAAGAGTGGGAGGAGCTCCCTGTCACAGTGTGCTACCCAGCTCAGTTGTCCATTTCTTTGTAAAAGTATGCATCCAGCTCCTGAATCTGGTGACCCCCTGCACTACCTGCCTTTCATACCCCTATCCTTTAATTTGAATCCCCCAGATAAGGCTGAGTGAAATTAGCAAAATCCAGTTTTCACAAAGACTTATGGAATTTGACTTTAAGTACAGATGTTATTTTGCGATTTCTGACAACAAGCAATTAATAAAAGAAACACACACCATCTCCTTGTAAGGTCTAAGAACCTGCCAAATTTAAAGGCATTGCATTCTCTAGTTTTAAAGTTTCAGGGGGTTATAAATTTGCAGTTTACATTCTTGCAAAATGTAATCTTAAAATGTTGTGAAAGTTTGACTACTTTTAATGCAGACCCATTTAAAGCTGTAAATATGAACGGTGCCAGAAATGACCATGGTGTATAATAGTTTAAATGTGTCAAATCTGGTTAAATTTGGATATATTCTTTTAACATTAGATGGAGATAATGGAAGTTTAAATTTTAGCAACATGTTTTGCAGGCAATAACTCAGTCTCGTTTGAAGCAAGAAATCTGAAACTATGTTCATATATAAACATAGTGATAGCCTGTATACCTGTGAAATTTTATAAGATTTCAATGAATACTATCAAAATTATACTAAAATAACAATAAATGTTGGCAAAATGGCTACCTGTAACTCAGCCACCTTTGAAGCTCGAGACTTAAAACTTGGTACACGTACCCGTATTGTACATTTCTCTGCATCCTGAAATTGTGGTGAAATTTGGATAAGAAATTTTCAAATTAGATTGAAATAACTGAAAATTAAATTTTGATTAAATGTTTGGCCACCCATAACTATGCCCCCTTTCAATCTACAACTCTGAAATTTGGTACACTTATGTATGCCATTATTAACTGTCTACATACTATACCAACTTTAGTGTCAGTTGGTTATGAACTTTTAAATTTAGAACAAAATAACTTAAATTATAATTTGGCAAAATTCCATGGAATTTTCACACACATTCTGTGAGATTCCATGGAATTGGAATGGTTATCCCATGGGCATTCTGTGGGTAAAATTTTGTATTCTGCACAGCTCTACTTTTATGTAATATGATATATTACGTGATATAAAATGATATGACACATTTCAATATATGATCATTTCATTATTTGTATTTTGTATTAGTAATATTATTTATGTGCCATGAAGACATGAATCATGAAGGTGAACTTGTGCTATTTTCAGAACCCACTTGTGACAATGGGGTGGGGGATTTTTTTTCTGCAAATAGAATTTAATTTCCTAGAGGAATCACTTCTGTCCTGAGTAGAGATTAACCAAACTTAAACTTTGCCAGTGACGCTGTCAAAGTGGGGAACTTTGCATTTTTCAAAGTGAAGTTTTTCCAAACTTTTTTAACTTTGGCAATTTTTTTTAAGAATCGCTGCCCGCCCCACCACCCACCTGGCACTTTTTCTCACCCTCCTCCTCCTCCAACTCTTTCAAATTGTAATTGCTGTCCCAACCCCACACACTGGCACATGAATTCACCATCACTCCTCTCACCTAGGCGTAGTGACCTTATAGTAGCAATGCAAAGCAGCAGCTCTGTAATATGAAACAATTCCCTTCCCTCCACTCTCACCATTCCCTCATTCTGCCCTCCTCCCCAAACCAAAATTTCAATTCAACCTCACCACTCCCTACCACCCTCTAGGTAGCTGTGGTACTCCCAACTGCCTAGAACACCCATAATAAAGATATAGCCCAATGGTAAGCATCTGGATCTGGCTTCCCTCCTCCTCCTTGGTCAGCCACCATCAACTGAATGAAATAGAGTCTACAAACTTATAGTAATGCCTGATTAGCCATTAAGTTGGCCAGTCAGGTGTTATTATAGGTTTGCATGCTCCATTTCATTAATTTAAGGGCAGCTGACTGAGGAGGTGGGATGGCAGACTCTGCCACCCACTAAACATGCACTACAGAAAAGGAATTCACAATAAAGTTTATGTGAACCATGGATTATTGCACTGCAGTGGATGCAGTGTCAGTGCTCAGCAGGTTATACACTCACCTCTGAGGCTTCAAGATCAGAAGATTGTGGGTTCTATCCCCACACCAGGTACTTGGGGTAAAATTCCAATACTGACACTTTAGTGCATCATGAGGGGGATGCTGCACTCCTGAGGTGCTGTTTTTTGGATGAGACAATAAGTCAAGGTCCCATCTGCCTGTTCTGATGGTTGTTCAGGTGAATGTTAAAGATCCCATGGCACATCTCCAAAAGAGTAGGGGAATTTCCAAAGTGTGTCCTGGCCAAATTTCCCCCATACGCTAAAATACCACCAACAGCTTAATCTGGTTTAATTTCAGTTGGTTACCATCTGTATCCCCACCCTCCCCATGATGAGGCTGAAAATGGACAGAATTGTTTAGCCTTCCTTTCTTGGTCAACAAAATGAAATAAAATTATTAATCTGTGAAAACCATTCCACTTTTGAAATTTTGGAACTCCATGGAACTATGCAGAATTTTTCTTAAAATCTGTGGAAATTGGTTCCAGCAGAAACTGATAATTCCACACAACTGATCATATCAGAATTAGTAAACAAGCACCTGGAGTGTGTCAATCTTGGGAAATCCCAGGGTGCAGATGATAGCCACCTGAGGGTAATAGTAATAGTAGAATTTAAAGAGATTCTAGCTGATCCCTTCACTTTCATCTTTCCAGAATCATTAGAAAGTGAAAGTGCAAAGATGACTGGCAAAGAGCTAATGACATACCAAGTAACTTTAGATAGAACTGTGAGCCTCTACCTTGAGGCTTGGCAAAGTGTTTGAGTCAATCATAAAAGATGTGATCATGCAACACATAGAAGAGACAGGGATGTTCTCTAGCACACAATGCAACTGTTTTTGAAAAGATAACTGGAGAGGTGAACATGGGTCAAGTGGTAAATGTAGCGTATCTGACCTGCAGGAAGGTCTTCAACACTATACTGCATGGTCAACTCATAGAGAAAGTACTGCAATATGAATTCCGGGAAGAATACAGGTAGTGAATAGCAAATTGGCTAACATTAAAAGTGGGGAGATGTTCTTCATGGAGTACCTTGGAGGCCAGAGCTGGATTCATTACTCTTTAATTTTTTTATTAATGAGTCCACAGAGAATAAATATGACTCAACTGAGGCAGGCAAAGTTAGAAAACTTCACTCCATGGAGCAATTCGCAAATTTTAGCAAATTCATTTAGTTCTTTAAAGCGAAGTTGATACTATGAACTTTGTCTGCAAATTTTGACTCTAAGGCAAAGTTTGTAAGGATCCATGGATTGGAGATCACATGGTGCTGCAACGAGCTGTATTGTCATACATAGGCTAAATTCAGTGCAGTGTGAGGAAGAGATAGTTGGTGTCAAGTATGCTCTGTATTTTTCATACCTAAAATCCTTTAGAAAGCATTTAAAACATGATTTTTTCTCAACAAATCACTTCATTTAGTGTCTGCTATGGTATTTTTGTGATTTAGTTAAAGTTGTAGTTTTGTTTTCTGTATTGTGTAGTCTGTGGCTGTGCTGTGCTGTGCTGTGTGTGTGTGTGTGGGGGGGGGGTAAGCTTAGCTTCAGCAACTTCCAGCAAGAAAAAGGCAAGTTAGGCAGCCTTTTCTGTCTTCATAGTACTAATGCTGTAGTAGTCAGTATTCTGTGTGAATTTTTTCCTGTTTTCTTAGGTTTGTAATTTTAGTTATATAGAACAGTTTGAAGTGTTTTACTGAATAATTTTTGTCACTGTAGTTTAACTATATTGATTTCATTTTTGTTTACTGATTGAAGTTAGCCTTTTTTTGAGTACACAGTAATGTTATTATAATTACTTGAGTTGTTGCATCTTGCGTGTATCCTCTTAGTCCCTGAAATCCCTGTTGTGTTTTGTTTGTGTTAAAAACAAAACAAAAACAGATGGCAGTATGGGTGCTGCTAATGCTGCTAGTTCAGGAGGAGCTTGAAATTCTACAGCGGTGCTGCTGCTTCCACAAGGTGTGCACTGCCCCACTGTGACATGGCAACTTCCTTTATGCCCGCCATGAACCATGTGTACCTTCTTTTGGATTACAACCATATCAAGATTCAGAGAAAATCTACAAAAATTTACCAAGGTATGCCAAAAGGAGTAATTGGTGGAAGTGGAGTGCTAGCATTCATATTTCCAAATTGTTCTGTGACACATCTGTGGCATCCACTAGAAGTAGCAAAATCTCTGGCTCAGAAACAGTGGTCAAGGAGGAGGTTGCTGGTGTCCCCTTGACTGCTAGTGGTGTGGAGTTATTATGCCTGATCTGGATAATAGGTCCCCAGTATGGATATACGGACCAGTAACCAAACAGCTGGTAGCTCTTCTGTGCATTACAGCACACTGAGCACAGGTGCCTGGGGCAATATTTACAGAGGACAGGGCAAAACGCAGGGTACTCACACACAGCAAATGGCAGCTCAGCTACACATCACCACTGGTGTAAAAAACAACTTGTCGCAGTCAGGTTATTAGCAAAAAGATAAACTTTCATTGCGCCAAACACGCCAGTTCACAGCTAAAAGTGTGCCCCTACCCAAACAGCCAAATGTTTTTGTGCAAATCTCATGCTTTCTCAAGGCTGAGGCAACAGTGGTGTAACACCCTATTTATACAGCAAAATTTAAAGTGACAGTACCAAACCATCAAATATGACATTGGACACCAAAGTGCCCATAAACGAAATTAGACTTCCTATAAAACAAACAAATAGCACTATTAAGTAAGCAATAATGCCCAACAGGGTGGGCATTATTGGGAAATACCAGACTGCCCAGGGGCGTGATAAGGCCCGGTATTTCCCAACAATGCCCACCCTGGAGGATATTATTGCTGTTATAAAATGGCTTTCTTAGTAAGTTTTAATGAAGTGGTAAAAGAAGAGAGGAAATTATTATAAAAAAATTAATAGCATTAGCAGAAACAAAAGTATTGAAAAAATAGCCCAGGTTTCTTTAAGGCTGTTCCAGGTCCTGTTGCTCCTCCCCACAGCTATCACCCCCCTCACCACCACCACTGCCTCCCGACACACACACATCCACCTGAAGAACTAGTAAATATCCAGTAGCAGTCAGTGGCACAGGGGATACGGGGAGGGGAAAAGGGTTCTTCTGGTACATTGGAGAGTGGAGAAAAAACTAAGGGCCATCTTGGCAGATTGAGATCAGAAGGAGGGAGGGTGGGTGGAAGAGATGAGGGATCAGGCAGAAGTATTAAATGAGTACTTCACCTCTGTGTTCACTAGGGAGGGGGATGGGATATCTACAAAGCAAGGCACGATGGGGATAGAAGTGTTAGTGAGTGGGATCGGGGAGCAACAGAAATGGAGAAAGAGGGAGGGAGAGGTACCCCGGGGTGTCACATCAGGATAAGGATAAATAGGCCAGTAAGGTGGAGGGGACAGATGATGCTATCTCTACCGAAAGGGTGTGGTTAGCCCTTAAGACCCTAAAGAAAGATGAATCTCCTGGGCCAGATGGCATTCATCCAAGAGTACTATGGAAATTGGTGGACATGCTGGCTGCACCCCTGGTGGAGCTTTTCAACAGGTTGCTTGAGACAGGGAGGGTACCTAGGGATTGGCGAGAGGCACATGTAGTGCCAATCCATAAAGGGGGGGTCAAGGGGAGTACCAGGTAACTATAGACCATCAGTTTGACCTCAGTGGTGGAAAAATTAATGGAGCGTATACTAAAGGAACGATTTGAGGTGTACTTGGAGGAGGTGGGAGGACTGGATAGTCAGCAACATGGGTTTGTGCCAGGTAGATCATGTCAAACCAATCTTGTGGAGTTCTACAAATAGGTAACATCAGAACTGGTTAGGGGAAAGCATGTGGATGTATTATTCTTGGACTTCAGCAAGGCGTTTGACTCTGTCCCCCACAATGGTCTGGTGGAGAAACTGATGGGTTGGGAGTAGGCCCTTTGATGATCAGATGGATTGAAAACTGGCTAGCTGGATGCACTCAGAGAGTAGTGGTTTGTGGGGAACTCTCGAACCCTAGAGAGGTCGGTAGTGGGGTACCGCAGGGCTCGGTCCTGGGTCTGATCCTGTTTAATGCATACATATTGGACATCAGGGAGGGTATAGGGTGTAAAATGAGTCTCTTCGCTGATGACTCCAAGATGGGAGCAGTAGTTGAGGGGAAGAGGGGAGGTTGACCCTGCAAGGGGACCTGGACACCCTGGAAAGGTGGGCTCACACATGGAAATTAATTTTCAATATCACCAAGTACAAGGTGTTACATCTTGGGCGGGGAAACCCTAAACACAGGTACATCCTGGGGAAGCACTGGAGGCCTCAACAGGGGAAAAAGACCTAGGGGTCATGGTGGATGCATGTATGAATAACTCTGAGCAGTGCAGGAGAGCGCTTGCAAAGCAAACAGGATTTTGGGATGCATCGTAAGGAGGATCACCTCTAGGAGCAGGGAAGTGATTCTGCTGCTGTACAATGGACTGGTTAGACCACACCTTGAGTACTGTGCACAGTACGGGAGACCACACTTGAAGAGGGACATACAACTCCTGGCGAGGATACAGAGGGGACAACTAAGATGATACGAGGACTAGGGGATTTGACGTATGAGGACAGACTTGAGGAGCTCTGCCTGTTTTGACTGGAGGAGAGGAGAGAGAGGGGGCATGATTGAGGTATTCAGGTACCTCAAGGGAATAAATAGGGTAAATACGGAGGGGATCTTTAGACTAAAGCAGGGAGGTATCACCAGAGGGCATGGTTTGAAGTTGGAAGGTGGAAGGGTGAGGGAGGAAAGAGGAGGAGGTTTTTCACTGAAAGGGTGGTGGATCCTTGGAACACACTGCCTAGCAAGCTGGTTCAGAGATCCACAGTGGAGAGCTTCAAGAGAGGGTGGGAAAGACACAGAAAGTGGATGTATCAGATGATGACCTGGCCCAGGGGAGTGGGGATGGATGATAGGGGTTTCTGGAACACAAGGAGGGGGGGCCTCAGTACCCAACTAGGGATCTGAGGTTCGAGCAGACTCGATACACCGTAAGACCTAATCTGCTGGCAATTAGTATGTTAGTATGTTAGTTTGCTTAGTATGATTGGACAAAAGAAGGCATGCGACCATCATGATTGTCCCCCACACAAGTGAAACTAAATTAAATGCTGGTCATCTTTTAGCCAATGATCTAATCTGTCTTTAAATGTATTAAAGGTTTTAGATGCAATAATTTCATTTGGAAGACTATTCCATGCATTTTGCTGCCCTAATTGGGAAGAAGGAATCTCTTTTGGCAGTGTTAGCCCAGTCAATGACTAATTGTTGGTAGTGAAGTCTAGGAACATGTCGCCTATTTGAATACTCTAGGCTACATTGTTCCATTAAACTCTCTGAGTTCAATATTTTATAAATAAGAAGATCACCTCTGAAACCTTCTTATTTGAAGTGAGAATAAACCAGTTTTCCTGAGTTTATTTTCATAATCCATGGATAATAGTTTAAGTACCAATTTGTTAGCCCTTCTCTGGGTTCTCTCCAGCAGGTCAATGTCCTTTTTTAGGTAAGGGTTCCAAAACGGTGAGCCGTAATCAAGGTGCGGTCTGATACAAGCTCTACATAAGGGGATAATCATATACAGACTTAATGTCCCCAGACATTTGGTCGTGAACAACAGATTGCAGTATTTTCGTCGCACAGACAAATGCTTGTTACAATTTTAGTCACAAGGATAAATAGTTGCAGGGCAATATGTGGAAAACAGAATATCTTATTGGACAAATTGCCGCAGTATCCTTATAGTGCCCCAACGATTAAACAGAGCCAACAGCCAACAGTGATGACATAACGCAGGTGCTCGATTACAAAAACAAACTTTATTGCTCACAAAAACTGTGCAAATGTCAAACGTCAAACTAAGCTATGTAAATAAGAGGCATTTAAAAACATATGTGAGTAAGTAAGTGCCGCATTAAAATGACATTTAAAAGAATTGAATAAATAATTTAAAAACACAGTGCTTTTAAGTAGTGCAATATTATAGTATGGGGAAGTGGTGTGCAAATGTGGCAATGTGCAAAATGGGAGGTCACAATTAGCAAACGTCTGGTAGTATAACAGCATGGGCGAAGTAGTGTTCAAATGTGGCAATTTGCATTATGTTTATTATAGCTGCAGTGTGCAAATGTCAACAGCATCAGGCAACATTAATTTCAATAACAGTGGCAAAGTCTAGCAGATATTGTTAAGGTTCTCTGTTTGCTACGTCCTTACATATTACCTTAAACATTTTATTTATTTGGCAATATTTGCTGTTCTTACAAGGAGGCTATTGCCCCAGCTCCAGCTGTTGCCTTTGCAACATGACAGCATGCTGTTCCTGCCGAAGCTTTTGAGCTAGCTTAGTTCGTGTTGGATGGTTTACGCACACTGTGCGTGAGAAAGCCCTATGCCAGACTTCTCTTTCATATACAAGTAAGCATTAATCACCGATGAAGGTGGCATCTAATGGAGAGTTAATGCATGGTTGGGAGTGTTGTGGCATGAGGCTGGAGGCTGAGTGCGTACAACGGTCCAACCATGCATTAACCCCCCATTAGATGCCACCTTCAGAGGGGATTAATGCGCTTGTAACATGGCAACTGCAACTGTGCTATTTGTGAGATGCTCTGTTGTTTGCTGTACAATGGTAATTACCAGAAACACTTATTTAACGTTTACAATTATGGGGCATGTCTGTTACTTTTCCTGCCTTTCTGCTGCTGGACTTGAGCGCGTGCACGTTGATCACCCCACATCGAGTACTATAGTGGCGACTACTTGTTTTAATCTTTCTTCTCTGGTGTGTCTATAACTATTCCCATACAACCATGTTTGCACCTCCGACTTTGGTGCTTGTGCTGCTTCTCCATTTCTCTACCCTCGTTTGTTTTCCACTTCGGTGCTCTGGTACATCCTGGGCAACATGTCCCTGCATATCTTCATATTCTCCCGAAACTGCCAGTTCTCTTCTCCATGCCCTGTACACCTGACAATTAACACCAATAGGTGGCGCTTTCACAGCACCACGGAACTTCTCCTCCATTTCCCTGTTCCTGCATTTTCCACATGCATTCTGTTCGCCTTGACATCTGCTGCCCCTATCGTTCTGTGCCTCCTGCAACTCGCACCACTCTGAACTCCACGGTTTACCCCTCTGCACTTGTTTTCTCCTACCCATTCCTCTCTCCTCTGTTTTCACATTCACACACTTGCCCACACAGCGATTTTTTGCCTCAGCTCACCCTCCTCAGTCCGACCTACAGCTGGTGCTTTCTCTCATGTTGACAACTTCGCATCTCCTTCGCTCCAATCTCTTATTCCCCTGTCCTTTCCTGTGCTCTTTCTGATTGATTGGCAACTTCTACAATCTGCCCTCACTCGCTCACTACCTCCACAACTGCGCCCTTCCCCGTTCTGTCCTCTGTCCCATTTTGTGCGGTGCCCGTGGTGCCACAGACATTTGTGCTGCTCGTCTCAACCCTTGCCGGTTCCCTTTTCTCCCCTGTTCATCGCGCCACCTATTGGTCGACATATTTCTAACCCATTGACTCCTTCCCTACTTGGGTGAGCGCGTTCACGCACTCAACAGGGTCTTATTGCTCTGAGCATTCTAAGACAATATGGCATTATCATGCCATAATGCCGTGTTGCTCTTGCACCAGCTGACCCTGTTACACCTATCCCCTTTCTTCCCTGAGGTCCTCATATTTCTTCCATGTTACAAGTAGTTTTGGAAGCACAGTTTCTACTTCCCCTTTTGAGATTGCGCATTGTTCTTGGCATACAAAACTAGAATGGGTACGTTCTGCATTGCACCATTCTCCTTTTATATTGCCATGTACCAGTTTAAGTAACTTGTTTAAGCTGCATGGTGTAATTGTTTGAGCTTGACACCTTTAAGAGCCTACCCTTTCAATGCTTCTGATGTCGTCATCAACATGGGTAGCGGTGACATGTAGACACCATGCAGAATGAATGCCGTAGAGGAAGAAAAGGTAAGATTGTTAAGATTGTTAACACACACAAGAAAGTTGCTGTTAACAAAGTCACCTAAAGCTGGTCGCTGCATCGACCATTTGGACACGACTGCTATTCTAGCGGCAATTCTGAGATACAGCATTTTGCCCGCAACTGCTTGACCGTGGCAAAAAAAGATGCGATGAATTGTCCGTATGCTGGGGATAATACATTCTTCTGTTCTGATTATAAAGGTACGTTTTATTTGTTTTAACAAATTGTTTGTTATGCATGTTACTTTAACACAATGGTCTGTTGCAGTTAATTTGTCATTGACCATTATACCCAAGCCCCTTTCACATGTGGACACTTGTAGTACTCTATCATTTAAATAGTACTTTTTTTTGTTTGTTTTTACTCCCCATGTACATGACGGAGCACTTGTCAGTATTAAACTCCATATACAGTAATTATCTTTTGCTCACATTTCTATTTCTTGTCAATTGTACTCTAGTGATAAATTCCCATCTGCTGTATCTGCTCTGCCCCCAAGTTTTGTGTCATCCGTGACCTTTGATAACATATTGTTACCACTTATTTTTATGTTGCTTATGAATATTCCAATTAGGGCTGGGCCTAGAACCGAGCCCTGAGGCACCCCACTAGTAACCAATCTGCTATCGGACAGAGTGCCATTTAATCTGACCATCTGTGATCTGTTAGAGAGCCATTGGTTTATCCAGTTTACCAAACTTATTGTGAATCCCAGTTTGTACAGTTTTTGTATCAAGATGTGATGTGACACTTTATCGAAGGCACGGCTGAAGTCCAGTATAATTACATCCATAGGTATGCCCTGATCTAATCCTTTACTGATCTGGTTGTAAAATTAGATGAGATTGGTGGTGCACGAGTAGCCGCTTTTGAAGTCATGTTGTAAGTTATCAGTTAGACCCAGTGTTACAATTTCTTTATCCAAATAGGATTTAATTATCCACTCCATTAGTTTGCAAATAATGGAGGGTAGGCTTATTGGCCGATAATCCTGTACTGAGGTTTCACTTCTCTTTTTGTATATAGGGGTCATTATAACCAACAGCCAGTCCAATGGAATAGTATTTTCTACCAAGGATTTATTAAATATGATGGACAATGGTAGTGAGATTAGGGGTGCAGTACCCTTTAGAAACATTGGATGTATATTGTCTGGTCCAGGAGTGATATTATGTTTTAGTATTCCTAGAACATTTAGAACTTCTTCCTGGGAGACTGAGTACAAATTATTTGTATTTTCTTCAAGTGACACATATGTATTCACAGCTATTTTTTTTTAGAAAAGATAGAACAGAAACATGACTTAAAAAGATCTGCTGTTTCCCTATCTGTTAGTACTTTTTTGTTGTGTATTAATGGTCCTATTTTTCCATTTGTTTCTTTCTTGCCATTAATGTAAGAATATAATGCTTTTTTGTTATTGCCTGAATGTACTATGTTAAATTCAGTCCTTCTTTTTGCTAGTAGTATTGATCTTTTTAGTTTCCTTTGTGCATTTGTATACAGTTTGATATTTTCTTCACTGCTATTTTGTTTTAGTTTTTTAAATATTTTTTCTTTAACTTTGATAAGTTTCTTTATTGAGTTACTAAACCAGATCAAGACCTTTCCTTTCTTATTGTATTTTTTCTTATCTGGTACGAATGATTTTTCTAACTGATAAATAGTGTCTTTTAGTATTGTCCAGGCTTGGTCAGTTGTGAGATTTTTAATACAGGCAAGCCAGTCGGTTTGTTGGAGGTGTTTATTAATTTCAGCAAAGTTCACCTTGTAGTGATTCTTATAAACAAGGTTGTTTTTATAAACAGTGGTTCTCAAAATGATTTCAATGTGCACTATATTATGATCACTTTTGCTCAGTGGAGGTTTTATTTCTAAGTCTTGTATCTTATCTCCATGTTAGGACCAGATCTAGGACATAATTACCTCTAGTAGGACTCCTAACTAATTGTTCCAGTCCATGGCTAAGCATTTCACTTGCAAAGTAGTTTACTAATTCAGTTGTTCCTTACATTGTTAGCCAATCTATTTTAGGTAGGTTAAAGTCTCCTAACATAAGGACCTCTCCTTTTTGAGATGTTTCCGTGATTTCTTTAATAAATGCATTTGTATAGATAGCGTCCGCTGAAGGAGGTCTATAACAACTCCCTACTATCAGTTTGGATTGTCCCCTTATATCACTTTGGATCCAGATACTTTCTGTTATGCTGTTGTTATTTATTTCAAATGATGGTAAGTCTTTGTGTACAGACAGACTCCCCTACCATTTCTTCCTTCTCTACTCTTTTGGTAGAGCTTATAATTAGGTAATTCTTTGTACCAAGTTTTAGAGTCATCCCACCAGGTCTCTGTGACAGCTATTATGCCATAATTATGTACCGAAGATCTTATTTCAAGTTCTGACATTTTCTGATTATTCAGACTCCTAGCATTTAGCATTAGTACATTACATTGATTTATATTAATAATTTTGAAGCCCCCAGTTAGAGAGGAAGGCACCTGCCTCCTCTCCCCCTTGTGTTCTAGTTTAAATGAGTGTTTATAGCACTTTGGAACTTCTTAACCTAGTAGTGCACTACCACTCCTACTGAGGTGTAAGCCATCCCAACAAAACAAGGAGTGTCTGTCTACAAAGTTCTCCAAATGAGTAAGGCATGTGATGTTCTGTCTAAGGCACCACTTCCTCGATCATTTATTTACTTCCTTAATACACTGTGTTTTTTCATAAGAAGCTCTGGGAACAGGTAAAATTTCTGAGAAGCAAACAGTACATTTTTTAATGAATCAGTATCAGCATCCCTAATGTCATTTGTACCTGCATGTATAATAACCAGTGGGTTGTCACCAGCATCTTTTAGTATGTTTTTAATCATATTTGTTATATTTCTGACTTTAGCTCCCCTAAAACTTAAGCAGGTTCTAGCAGGCTTGTTCACATTACATTTTGCTCTATCTAGGTGCTTTATCATAGAGTCCCCCAGTACATATACCTGTCTTGGTTCACCTTGTAATGCTGTACTAGTATCCATATTCTGAAAAACCTCCTCCATATTAATAGTGTTTATTGAGTTTGGAATCGCACTTGTATTTATATGACGTGCTCTTGAAGTAGGTTGTAGCTCATCGTTTAAATGACCTATTACATTAACTCTTGTGTTCTTATTCATAGTTTGCTCATGTGGGACTTTAGTTGAGCTTAGTGAACCCCCTGTTGTATTAGGGCAATTAGGACTAACTTGGTTAGGAGTTGTTGACAACACATGTGTATTTGTACTATGTGACGCACTTGCCTGGTCCATTGTGTGCTCAGTACTGCTTACTGTCACCGCGCCCATTATTCTAGGTTCTTCTTCAAGAGCCATAAGTGGAATGAAGCTGTTTTTTTGTAGGCATTTTGAATATATCAACTTTTCTTCCCTTTTTGCTTACCCTAGATGTTGTTACTGTTACCCATTCTGAATCTAGCTCATTCTCATCATCAGCTTCTCTATCACACTTTCTAGTACTGCAAGTGTTGTGGTACCTGCAATTGTGGTTATAGGGGCTGGATTTATGATAATTGAATCTTCAGTGGTGGGTACTGGATTAATATGCAGTGGATCTAATGTGCTGGAAATATCTATCAGGTCATTTATGGATGCTGTAACCTGTGACCCTCCGACTGATCTGCTGAATTTATCGGTAACATTTGTAAGTGTCTAGCCATTGCTAACTGACTATTTTCAAGTTCAATGAGTCTTGTATAACATTAGTTTACTTCATAAGTAAGTTCATTAGTAGAGATGCATTTTTCGCATGTGAACGCCACGTTCCCTGCTGATGTTTTAGGAACTAGTTTATACATCTGGCATATTGAACACTTAATTCTCAAGTCCCCGTCTAGCGTTAGTATACTAATCCCCTCATGGGAGGGTGGAGCATCTGGCAGACACAGATTGTTATCCATTTTTATGCTAGTTAGTATCTAGTAGACCTAATTTAACACCCTGTCAGTTGTTGCGTAGTAGGTGTTTTTGGATTTACTACTGAGAAACCTACAATTGTTAAGGGCACATAGACCACCTACCACTAGAGGATTACAACCAGCAGTTCTCTCCCCATGTAAATCTGTCCACTAAGGGGTTACTGTACAGCAGGGTATGTGATGCCCCTATGGCCCAGCTACCTTGTGTACAAAAGGAGCTGGGTATCCTGTTTTAAGTTTGATAAGAAGAAGAGCAGGAGGAGAGCAGGTGGAGTTGTAACTGGTGGGAAGTGAAGAGAAGCACTGTGCAGAAAAGGAAAAGGTAGTCAGAGGCAGGGTTTAACCTTTAAGAGTGTCTCCTAGTGGGCACCATGGGTCCTGCTGCCAGTTCATAGATGGGGGATGAGAAGGAAGAAGGGCTGGTGCTTCCAGGTCTGCTAGGCATCTCCTGGAGACATGCTGAAGGAGCACCAATTTCATCATTGTTATTAGGGCTCCAGCTCCCTCTGTATGCTAGGACCTCACACTGGTTGGTAGGTGTAGTGTGTGGCTATGTATTTCCCATGGGCATACTGGTCCATCTAGGTGTCACCTAGCCTCACCTAGCACCCCTGAGGTGTTTGCCCCAAAGTATCAAGGGCTAGGGAAGAGCTGACAGTCAGGAAATCTCAGCCCCTAGGCCCAAAAGTAGTGACCTTTTTCTGGCTCCCTGCCTGGGAGCCTAAGTCTCTGTGGTTCCCTTATCTTGAGAGATGCTGTGGAGGGTATGCCAACGGAAGGGTGAAACCCTGTTGATGAAATCTCCCACAGTAACATTTTCAACAAGATTTGAAAATGTCGCTGTGGGGGACCCACCAGTGAAATTTCTCCCTTTCGACAGCTTTCACCCCCCCTTCACATTAACTCTGACTGTAGTTAACAAGCCTTAAGAAGGGGGGGCATGGGGGTGCAGCCCCCCACATGGAGGTTTTGGGGGCAAAGCCCCCCCGATAGAAACTAGACCAATGTCTGACAGGTGAAATTTCACCTGTCGGCATCGGGGATGTCGCTATGCCACACGTCAACAACAATGTTGTCGTGTCAGCATAGGTAAACTGCCATGGAGAACAGTGTGAGATCAAAGGAGGATGGACCTGTGCTTTGAATCTATGGAGGTTTATCATTTTTTAACCTACTTTCCCACTGTATCCCAGCTGAGATGCAACATCTCTTTTTCAGTGGATCCTACTTCTACTCATTTTAGATAGACTAGAGCACTTACAGTGACTTGCTTGAGCTCATCTAATGAGTACTTGGCTTTCATGAGGTTTGAATCTGTGATCACCTTGTTCTGATTTAACTACTAGACCACATAGCCTCCAAGAAGGTAAAGAGGAAGAGATGGGAAAATCTACCAGTAGGTACAGTAAGTCATCTGAAAAGCATTGTGTTTACCAGCAGGTTGAGAGCATAGTATTCTTGGAACCCCAGCTTATGTGGTCCACAGTTTTATTTATTTATTTATTTCAACATCAGTTTACAACCTTTGAGCCACAGGCTCATTTCCAAAGGTACCTCATCACATTGAGGACAAATACATTACATTACAGGCTCATTGTTACATCACAGTGTTTTAAATTGTAGTAAAATGACAACCATTTATATTGACAACCATATATATTTACAGTTCACTGTGTGATCTTAGAAACAGCCTGAAAAAGTAAAGTAATAGCAAGGGTCTGTTAGAAAATGGCCACAGTTAATGTCTGGGACAGAGTTACTACATATGTGCGGAGCCAGTTTGTCCTCATGAAAGTCTTGCAAATGTGCTGCCTATGTAAAATGTCTGACAGTATAAATGAAGGGATGAAGTTGTAAACAGGTTCCTGCACTGCTTTGATCATTGTTTCACATTGTTGCCAATGACTTTTATTGCTGTGCTCCCCAGTGTGTCGTGTCTCTGCCATGAGTTACAAATTTTCCAGACTTCAATAGTCCCTAGATACAACTCCCACCTTGCAGGGTAGGCTCCTGGAGACATTGGGTCACAGGCATAATTAAAGAAGTGGGGATTTCATTTCATTTGGGAGAAATGCAAGATACTACACCTAGAGGTGAGGAATCTGGGTCACTCATACACTCTTTGTTGTGAAATGGTGGAAGGCACAACTGTATAAAAGGATGTAGGTGTAACTGTGGACAGTATGCTAAAGAAAGACAGGCAGTGTGCTACTGTAGTCAGGACAGCAAACATAGCAGACTCCATTCTCAGTTGCACTGGGTGATGATGCAAACCAGGGGACAAGCTTTTGCCCCATTACACAGTCATGCATTTATGCTCTACACAAAGGTTCCTCATAGTCCCAGGAAGGAGTCCATTCTGCAACTGTATTGCATTGGTAGCAGCAAGTAGGATGGGCATTTACCACCATGAGGAGAGTCACTGTCAAAAAAGATTCTTGTACATCTCTCCAAACCATGCACATACTCTTGAGCCTCATTCCTAGATCAAGGCATCATGGGTATGCAAATCCTTGTGTAGGTAGGGCTGGTAAGTCAAACAATTTGGATATTTCTTCTCTCCTCGAATGCTTTTACGAAGTCTGTACTTTACTTTCCTATAAACTACCTCTCTAGCATGCTCACTCTGGGTATTCTAAATGGACCTTTCAAAAAAGATTCTTGTCACACTGGAAGTGGTGAAAAAGAGTTCAAATCAGCAAGCAGGTCAGGTAATCAAACACAGGTAACCACACTTCCCAATGTGTTTCACATGTATAATGACGTCTCACATGTAAACATGTGAGGGAAGTGCATTTACCTGTGTGGGACTACCTGACCTACTTGCTAGCAATTTTAAGGCACTTTGCATGTTAATAAATATTTGGATTCTTACTCAGCTTCCAGTGTGACAAGAATATTTTTTGAAAGTGACCATCCTCATAGTGGTAAGCGCACTCCTTGCTTCCTATTACCACTGTCGTTTCAAGTGTATAGCACCACTAACCCTCATGCGGCATGCCTGCTCTCTTTTGAACTACAGTAAATTGCATTATTATCAGTTGGCCACATATTTCTAACTGCAAATGGCCTGGTTAGTATGTCCCCTAGAGCTCTGCTTTCACTCCATGCAGACTGGCAGTACTGCAAGAATGTTCCCCCTCCTGCTCTTCTCTCTACAGTATATAGCAAATGAGACATACATGGCAGATTACTTCTAAATTTACTTACTGTATCAGCAGTTAAACTCCTAACCGCCCCATTTTCTTTTATCGTCTGAACTGTAGCATCTTTCTTCTCAGGCTAGAATTAGAAAAAGGACATATTTAATCTCTGTGTAACACAATGACATTTACTTATGTTTTGTAACTAACTAGTTCATAAAAAGGATCACAACTTTCTTTGTTAATCACAGTTTAGGGGTACATACTGTAGGTTTCTTATCCTGTAAACCGACTGGCTGAATATATTGTAATGTTGAAGTTAAAAGAAACTTCATTATAACAGGAGCCCACCTTCTCAGCTATGTGGGTCAATTTATACACAACCACACACAAATACTCCAATATTCCCTTCAATATAGCACTTAATTAAGGCAATACATGTTAAGTTAAAGTTTCGTCCTTAAAAGTAGACATAGCATAAAAAATATACTGTATCTATATCTATCTATCTATCTATCTACAGTATTTATATATATTATAGAGGCTTAGTCGCACCCCTATAGTTAGTGCAAAATTTTGAGTTTAACATAGAAGTGACCGTTGAACCCTTACTATGAGGTGGAATGCATTCTTGGCCCACTTACAAGCTTTTTCTTCTGTTACTCTAACTCCTTTTATGTTGCATTGCTGGTTTTTAAGTTATTTATCTTTCTTTAGACATTGTTGCCAGAGTGCTACCTGAATTGTTGTCAGTTACTGTTCTATAGTTAATGGATACATTTTGTAAATCGTGTTTAGATTTGTACATGTTGTAACTGTTTTTATATGCTTCTGGACACCATTGTAAAAAATCTTCAACTCAATGTTTTTTTCCAGAAATTAAATGAAACTCTTGGTACTCATGAAATCCTATAAATTTCTAATTATCCCTTTGTGTCTGTCCCTTTTGATCTTCAAGTCTAGAATACACCCAATGTTAACCTTTTCCTTGAGCAGTCTGTTCCACTGGTTCACCATTCCCTCAGTACAGATTTCCGTGTGTCTTTTTGAAACATTTATCCTTTCAATCTAAGACAGTGCACCCCTTTTCATCGACACCCTGATGGCGAAACAAGAAAAAAGACCATTACGGCAACATTCGAGGTAATGGTCCTTTTTCCATGTTTCGCCTTCCCCCAGTGCTCCCTGGACCAACTCTGACCTGGAGTTGGAATCTTTAAGTCCAGGGGATGCAGGGGGCAGAGCCCCTGTATGGAGGGTGTGGGGGGCACAGTCCCCCACAGAAAACACCCATAGAACAGGCGGCACAATACCTGCATCGGTATTGTGCCGTTGATGTGGGGGAGGTCAGCATTGTCGCTGTCGACAAAACTTGGTGCTTTCACCCATCAATTTAAAGGATGTTATCACATCCCTCTACATCTCCCCAATGAGTACATATTAAGATTTTCAAGCCTGTCATAGTAATTTCTCCCCTGCTGTCCCTGCATCATCCTTGTTGCCCTCATCTTTATCTCCTCTATTATCTCCTTGTTTTTCATTAGATGAAAATTTCACATTTTCACACAGTGCTCCAAATGCAGTGTGACCAGTGATCTGTACAGTGGCATAATCACCTTTTCACTTTGGCTTGTGAATCTTTTCCTGTTATATGCCAGTATCCCATTTGCTTTTCTGTTTTTTGCTACACTTACTAGAGATTTTCAACTTACTATTTATTGTGACGCCTAAATCTCTTTCTTTCTAGGGATTTTCACAGTAATTCCATCTGTATTGTATTTTATTTTTGGGCTCCTTTTTTCTATATACATGAATTTGCTTTATTGCCATTAAATGTTTAACTGGCAGGCATCTGCCCACTATTCAAGTTGTTCCAGATATTTCTTCATGTTTTTAATTCCTTCTAATTCCTTCTGTTGTGTCTACCCTCCTGTACAGGTTTATGCTGTCAGCAAATAAGCTAATGTTGCTTTTCAGTCTCATTCTCATGTCACTAATGAACCTGTTGAACAAGACTAGTCCCAGCACAGACCTCTGTGGGACCCAACTTGTAACCTTCCTACTTTCTGAGAGTTTGCCATTTACAACAAACCTTTGAGTTTTATGAGACAGACAGTTACTATCCAGCATGTTAGTTTGTCCCGCACACACATTTGCCCAGTTTTCTGGATTAGCTTCCTGTGCAACACAGAGCCAACAGCCTTATTAAAGTCAAGGTAAAGGATGTTCACTACCTGGATTTTGTCCATCATGTGAGTCACTGTATTGAATGAAGTTAATCAGGTTAGTTTGACATGATTTCCCCTTCATGAACCCATGTTGTTTTTTGTATGTAAGTCCATTTTCTCTAGAAAGTCTTTGATGATTGTTTGTGTCATTTCCTCTATCAATGCGAGACTTACTGGCTGATAGTTACAAGGGTTCTCTATCACCATAATTGTGCAAGGACACCACATTTGCAGTCATTCTGTTTGACATAACTACCCCAAAAGTGATTGAGTCTGTGAAAAGGTCTTCCAGAGGTGCTACTGGCATCTAACTCATCACCTTTAGCACTCTTAAGTGTACCTTGTTTGGCCTTGTCGATTTTGTGCATTTAGCTCTTGAATAGTGTTGCTTGGATAGTATCCTACCTGGTCAGATACCATCATTTTGTCCAGATTTCTGATGACCTTGGATGGCATAGAAATCCAACCAAGGATCCAATCTTCTGGGATCCACAGTAAGTATCCAAGATATCTATGAATCTGACAGGATCTGATGGATCCAACCATTGGATAAAACTATCCAAGGTCAGATCTGATGGATCCTGTTTTTGACTTCTGTTGGATTATGGTTGGATTCTAAGGCAGATACCAGCACTGTCTGATGGATGGTAGTCAGAGCCATGAAAGCACTATCCAAGCACCACTACTGTTGATGTCCTTTAGGACCTTGTCCTATGTAAAGTTCTTAATGACTAATGTGCCTTCATTTCTTCCTTGGTACCTACTCTTACTCTCATGTATTAGCCCATCACTTTCAGCTGTGAATATGGAGCTGAAATAGTAATTTAGTATTTTTGCCTTGTCTACATCATCCTCAAATTCTATCTTGTTCCTTTGTTAGTCTATCTGTGTTCTCCTTGGTTTTTCTTTTCTTCTGTATTTTCATTTATTTGAAAAGTGGTAACCAGAAAAGGCACATGGAGCTAAGGATCATTTCCAGGTAGATCCGTGGGAGGTAGGACAAAAGGGGGAACATGAGTATTAACAAAAAAGTGGTACAAGGTACATAGTAACAAGAAGAAACATGAATTATTACAAGTAACTAAAAGCAAACATACACATAAAGTCATATTGCACTAATACACATTTTACATACAGTAACTGCTAAAAAATAAGGCACAAAACTATATACAAGGTGCAGTCCTTTGAAACCCAGTCATGCAAGCCGAAGGGCCCTAGAACTGAATTACAGAGGCACAGATACAGGAAACTCTCACTGTTGGCTCATAGGAGAGGCTATGGGCAAGAGCAGAAGAGGGAGAAGAAATGTATTAGGATAGATTTCAGAAATTGATAGGAAGAGAAAAGGTGATTGTAAGGTGGTAGTTTGCTCCAGATGACAGGAACCTGATCAGAGATGGCAGTTAGCCTAGTGGCAGTCTGGCAGACAGAAACAGAAAATATACCAGAGTCTGATGAGTGGAAAGAAAAATCAGAGAGAGAGAGAGGAGATCCAAGACAGTTATGGCTGGGAGAAAAAGAAGAGAACCAGAAGTGCAGTGCAATAAATGCCAGTAGTCACGAGCAGGGAAAAAGAGATACTGGTAGAGTCGACAGTAATGTGTAAGTGTGGGGGGGGGGGAGTTTGAGGTAAAGCTGCAGAAGGAATGGAAGATGGGATCCTGTCTGGCAAGGTTGGATTTAGGAACAGCCCCATAGACAACATTCACATAGTCAAACACAGGTAAAATCATATGAGAACTATCTCATAGTGGAATGGGAGTGGGATGCAGGATTTGTTGCAATAGGGGGCATCAAGTTTAGTGTGTAGTTTCTTATGGATGGTGTCAATGTGTAAGAAGAAAGCCAGGGTTTGATCAAGCCATACACCGAGGTATTTAAAAGTAGGGATATCTTCTAGAGGTGTGCCATTAAGGGTCACAAAGTTAAGGGGTTGAAAGGAGCCTAGCTAGCTTCTGCCTGGTGCCAAATGACATTGGCACAGAATTTTTGGCATCAAGCATTAGCCTGTTAGAGTTGAAACACTGGACATTATCAAAGTCCAGTAGCAGTAATGATTCAAGTTTAGAGGCTGAGGATCTAGTAAAGAAGAGGATGATGTCATTAGCATACTTATGTATGTTAGCAATGACACAAGTGGACAGCAGGTCATTTAAGAACATGGAAAAAAGAGAATGAAGCCTAGAATGGAGCCCTGGGGACCACTCATTTGGGTAGGGAGGAAGGAGGAAGAGAGTCCCCTACCTGAACTGACCTGTGGTGGTCAGAGAGATAGAAGTGAAACCAATTTACATCTGATACAGAGAGGCATGAATCCCTCAACTTGTCCTGTAGGAGAGGTTGGGCAACAGAATCTAAAGCCTTAGTAAAATTGATAAGGATAGCTGATGTGATGTGTCCCTGGTTGATCACCTTAAGGATGGCATCAGTGACCCTGAATAGGGAAGATACAGTGGCGTGAATAGCTAGACTGGAATGGAGAGAAAAAGTCAGTGGAATCAAGGAAGGCAAAGAACTGTGAGAACACAAAGATGTCCTGTTGCTTAGCCAGCATGGGAAGGAGGGAGATAGGGAAGTAGTTCTGAAGGAAGGACAGGTCACCCCCTTTATTCAAGGAGAGAACCTTAGCCTGTGTCCATGCATGAGGAACCACATCAAGACCAAAAGAGAGGCTGAAGAGGGTAGCGATAGGGGCAGCAGCGCAGTAGCAGAGAGTGTGAGATGTTTAATGCTCAACTTATCCGGGTTATGACTCTTAGAGGGGTTTAGGGCCCAAAGGGCAGAAGGGTGATTAAGGGGGTAATTGAGGATAAAGAGAAAGCGAGAGAAGGACAGACATGGGAAGAAGAAGAGGATGAGAAGGAAGAGGAAGATGAGAGAAGTAGGGATAGAGAAGACAAACAGATAGTGAAAAAGTCATTGAAGGCAACAGCCACAGATGCAGAATCAGAGATGCATGAAACTCCAGAATTAGACTTCAGGTGGTAGGCAGTGGGGGGTCAAAAGGCAGTGGACAAGCTTCCAGAACCTTTTTGGAGAACTAAGGTTGGAGTGGCAGTTTTCAGAGAAACCATGTGACTTAGAGTCTTTGATTGCTTCAGTGGAAGGGTTTTGGAGCTGCTTGTAAATCATCAGGTCTAGTTAGTAACATAGAAACATAAAGAATAATGGATGGATGCCCATTGGTAATACATCTGTTAGATTATCGAGTGGTTCCTAAGGCCACCGCTTAAACCTTGAGAGGGAAGCTCGAGAGGTTTGGTCACCTTGGGAACCGCGAGATGATCTAATGGGGCATGTTACCGACTGGGCATCCATCCATTGTTTTTTATAGTGTAGGATGCCAAATGTTAAATACAAAGGTAAAACGAATAGTTTAGGAGCATATTGGAGATCCCTGCTTTGTTTGTTCCCCTGCTGTACTGCTGTCTGTCACTCTCCTTTTCACCTCCATGGCCACTTCCTAGTTGCCTAAGGTGCATGCGCTATCGTGTTTGTGTTGTTATGCTGTAGTAGCTATGTAGCTAGTGTAGCATAACAGCTACGATGACGTAGCTACTACAGCACAACAACATTTTGAAACTGATGGATTTTAATGAATAACAATGTTCCATAATATGCTATACAGAATTTAATGACAGATAAAGACCACTTTGCCAACCTAGTCTGCCCATTTTCCCTACCTGTTTCATATACCACAGATCCTAAATGATCTGGGGCTTACCCTCTCTTTCCTATCGCTAGAGTTCCTCTATGTCTGTCCCATGGGTTTTTTAATTCCCCTACTGTTTTTGCCCCTACAACCTCTGCCAGGAGTCTGTTCCATGGATCCACTTCCCTTTCTGTGAAAAATACTTTCTCACATTACCCCTAAGTCTAACCTGCTCTATTTTCATAGCATGATACATAGATACATAGACACTGTTGGCAGTAGCTTTAAACTGTATCACAGGGGCCACTAAAAAGAAATGTTAGTGAATCTGCTGTTTGTTAAGAGAAATTAGACCCAAACTGAAGTACAGCTTGCCCAAGAAATTGTAATTTGAGCTGCTGAGAGTTTTTCTTTTTCCTCCCCAACTACGCTGCTGCTCTAGGAACCAGCAACTCGGCCCCACCCCCGGTCGTTTAACAGTCCCTCCCAAAATGTACCTGCTTTAATTCCCATTCTTCTGTTTCACTTTCACAGACTTCTTCAGTGCTCCGGCAGCTCCCCTGAGGGTCCGAGAGGGGTAAGGATACCCTTCCCCATGACAGGCAAGCAGGTATGCCAGCAGGCTCTGACGCAGTTTGGGACCAAGTTCCACGCATCCAACCAAAGAGGTCCCCGCCATCACTCCGCTCAAGCTCCCCACCACCCCCATCACCGCCCCCTGGTTGTCAATGTATTATATAGAGATAGACACGTGACGATTAGAACCAATCAGCCTACTTTCCCATTAGCAAGCTACCCCATCCCACCACTAGAGGCCACTATTGCAACAATTAGAACTTTTTACTATGCCACGCTCAGCCACTATGTTTCTTTCTCTACAACTATGCCTATTAGTTCAAATTCCACTCTCCTGCCCCTCATTTTCCTACCTCACCAACCCCCATCTCGAACTCCCTTTACCTCCCTCCCTCTCTTACCCCAACCCTCCCCCTGAAATATCCCCTCCAAACCCTCCCAGGCTCATCACCTCACTTCAACTGATGACCCCTCCCCTCTCACAACCCCTCTCTCTTCCTCACCCCCCCAACCTTCCCAAACCATTCACCCCTCACTGCTCCACTCACATTTTCTAAATCTTGAGGCCTTTCTCCGGTGCCTAAACCTCCAAGCTCCACCCCCCAGGTGCAAAAAAAGCAGATGCAAGCAGTCCCCCCATTTCTCCCTACCCCTGCTACTCCTACTCCTGGCAGGTGATATACATCCAAACCCTGGCCCCACAGCAACAACTTGAACCTCGACAGCATCCGCACCCCATCAGTCTTTCTTCTGACTCCCTCCCCAAAGGCCTTCACATTTTCCACATTAATATTAGGAGCCTACTCCCCAAACTAGATGCCCTCTCTGTCTGGACAAACCAATACCAACCAGACATACTCTGCATCATGGAGACTTGGCTCTCCACCAAAATCTCAAACCCCTCTCCTGCCATCCCAAACACATCCTGTTCCGGCAGGACCATGGCAAGCGAAGCGGGGGGGTAGCGCTGTATCTCAGATACTCCATTACATGCACTGTTACTTTCAAAGAATCATGCCTATCCTCCCACGAATCCCTAGTCACTCACCTATTCTTTCCTTCATCCACCACCCTTTACATAGGTGTACTGTATACCCCTCCTAAGCCTTCACCTGACTCCCTCATCATGGCCATCTCTGCCATTTCATCGACCACTTCAAACGGCGAACTCATTTTACTAGGCGATTTCAACCTAGACTGGCTCTCCACCTCGACCCAACCAGCTGCCCTGAGGATCGAAGCCCTAAACCTCTCCCAGCTAATACAGGAACCCACTCGCCTAAACCACCGATCTCAAAAACACACCCTTCTAGACTGGATTTTAACCACCCACCCCTACAGGATCACTGCCTCAGGCATCCTCTCTGATGCACTTAGTGACCACTGTATTACTTCCTGTATGTGCAAAATCCATTCACCACACTCCGGTCCCAAATTCATCATATCTCGCCCCCTTCATCTCCTCGATGAATCTGCCCTACGGAGTGACCTGGCAAATGCAGACTGGCTTCCAGTCCTTAACTCCCAAGACACTGACATTGCCCTATCACGCTTCTGCAATATTTTCCTAAGTACATGGGACCGTCACGCTCCTCTCAGGAAAGCCAGAGTTAAAAAACACATTACCCCTGGATCACAGCTGTCCTCATCACCTTGTGTCATACCAGAGACAAGGCTTGGAGGAAATACAAAACCTCCCTTGCCTCTCACGACTTCCTATCCTACAAAATTCTCAGAAACAAATGCACCAAAGCAATTTGACTATCCAAGGCCCATTACTTTAAGGCTCAACTTACCCATCAACATGCCTCCCCGGCGTCCTTCTGGAAGGTAATAAACTCCCTCATCGACCCACCTGCCAAGCAAGTCAGTCCAAGCCTCAACACTGACGGCAAAATTGTCTCCAATCCTGCCACTGTATCTGAACTTTTAAACTCGTTCTTCATCTCCTGTGCCCTGCTAGACTCACCCCATCTCAAACCACCTCCACAAATCCCCCCCCCTTCCGCCATGGTTTCCACTTTCCACCACTTGCACCCCTGGAAGTCTACACTACACTCACCTCTCTGAACCAGTTCAAAACCAGCCCTGATGGCTTGCATCCTAGGCTGCTCCGAATCTCTGCCTCAGCCATAGTCGCGCCTCTGACACACTTACTAAACCTCTCACTCACCACAGCTATGGTCCCATCCTCCTGGAAACTCACCAAAATACTTCCTCTACACAGAGGTAGCAACCCCTCCCTACCAGGAAATTACAGGCCCATCTCACTCCTCCCTTCCCTCGCCAAAATCCAAGAATCCCTCATCCCGTCCAAATTGTTCTCCTTCCTCTCAACAAACAGTTCCCTCTCCCCCTTTCAATCAGGCTTCAGAAAATCTCACTCTACTACCACCACCTTATTACATGTAACCGACTCTATTCTCTCTGCTATGGACAACGGCCAAACCACAACCGCCATTTTCACTGACCTGGCAAAAGCCTTCGATTCGGTCTCCCACCCTCTACTGCTTTGCAAATTAAGCTCTATCGGCCTTGCCCAACCTGCTATAAACTGGTTCCACTCATCTCCAGAATAGGAAGCAGTCAGTACAAATAGACGACACCCTCTTCCCCCCTCTACCTATCCTCTCGGGCATCCTCCAAGGCTCCATCCTTGGCCCTATCCTTTTTTCCCTATTCATAAATGACTTCCCCTCTGCCTGTCTCTCCTCAAACGTGCACCTGTACGCTGACGACACCATCATCTATGCCTCAGGCCCCTCTCATGACCACGTGCCCCCAAATCTCCAAAGTGATTTCAACTGAGTACAAGCCTGACTTATGAAAAAACAGCTAAAACTAAATGCCAAAAAAATAGTCACCATGGTATTCAGCACCAGACAAAAGCTCGCCTCCCTACCAGCCCCTCCACCGATCTCCACCTTGGATGGTGTTCCCCTCGAGACTGTACCCACTTTCAAGTACTTAGGAGTCTGGCTGAATACCCACCTCAACTTTTCCACCCATGTTGATGCAATCTGTACCAAACTCCGGCCCAAACTGGCCATCCTCTATCGCCACAAAGTCAGCCTTCCCCTTCCCACAAGGAGTGAACTTGTATGCAAAACCATCCTACCAGTTCTGGACTATGCAGACATCATTTATAGCACAGTCTCTACCTCTTCCCTTTCAAAACTCGATGTCCTGCTCAATTCTTTTATTCGATTCGCCACTGTCTCCCCCCACTCACTCATCACTGCCTCCTATACTCCACTCTATCTCTGACGCCACTCTCGCAAAGGTGGACCATCCGCAGCGACCTCCTTATAGCTAAATACTGGCTTGGCTCCCTTCCCCCCTACCTATCTTCCTGCCTCTCTCAAGCCATTGCCCCAGGCTACTCACTCCATCATAGACACGCACATACCTTCCACCTCTCATGTCCCCTCTCTGCCTCTGGGCAAGCTGCCTTTTCCTACCGGCTCCCTCTCCTTTGGAACAACCTCCCACCCAACCTCCAATAGGCCTCCTCCCTGTCAGCCTTTAAACAACTACTCAGGCTCCTCCCTCCCACTCCCTGCCCAAGCTGCTCATCTGACCCCGCTTTAACTCGGGTCTAGTATTACCCTCAGTGGCCACCCCAGGTAAACCATTACTGCACATACTAGCCC
The DNA here is from genome assembly GCA_016271365.2 of Neoceratodus forsteri. Taxonomy (NCBI): domain Eukaryota; kingdom Metazoa; phylum Chordata; order Ceratodontiformes; family Ceratodontidae; genus Neoceratodus; species Neoceratodus forsteri. Next base: position 788,276,805 of record CM028133.1, read on the forward strand.
CAAATCTGCACTTTCTCAGTGCTAGACTAGCACACTCTGGAAATCCACTACGGTATATATGTCTATAAGTACACACTTGTAATATACTGTATTATGCAATCTGTTTAGAAATGTAATGTCACAATGTTTCTTCCATTGGCTGTTCCACCTAAAAAATGTTTACTTTACTGCCTACTACTATGAAGTGTCCTTACACTGTACTACTCATCTGAAACTTGATATTTCTTGTACTTATCTGCCTACTAAAATGTACTCTTTGTACCCGGGTCGCACCTGGAAATGAGCCTCGGCTCAGTGTGCCTTTCCTGGTCACCAATTTTAAATAAATAAATAAGGGCCTATGGCCTACCCAGTCTGCCCATTTGAGCTTGTAAGTTCCCTTTACATTTGTCTAGAAATCTGTTGCCCCATACCCCTGACCTCCAGGATTCCCTTATGTCTATCCCATGCATTCTTAAATCCCATGATTGATTCAGCCCCCACCACTTCCTCTGGCGGGGTGTTCCACTTGTCCACCACCCTTTCTGTAAAGAAATTCTTCCTCACGTTTCTTCTGAGTCACCCTCCCTCCAACTTCATCCCATGCCCTCTAGTGCTGGAACATCTTTTTTGCTGGAAAATACTGTATTCCTGCACCCTGTTCCTCCCTGTAACGTACTTGTATGTCTCTATCATATCCCCTCTCTCCATCCTCTCCTCCAGGGAGTACATATTCAAGTCCTTCAGCCTGTCCTCATATGACTTGTGATGCAATCCTTGTACCATCTTTGTTGCCCTCCTCTGAACCTTCTCCACCCTGTCTACTGTATGTCCTTACATGGGTAAGGTCTCCAGAACTGTACACTGTACTCCAGGTGGGGCCTCACTAGTGTCTTGTATAGTGGAATTATGACCTCCCTTTTCTTGCTGGCGATGCCCCTGCCTATGCATCCCAGCATCCTATTTGCTTTACCTGTTGCTTTGTCACACTGTTTCCCTACCTTGAGGTCATCAGAGATTATAACCCTAAGGTCCCTTTCCTGCTTGGTGCATGCTATATCCTCACCCCCCAACTGATATGTTGTCCCAGGGTTTTTGTGTGTCATATGCATTCTCTTGCGCTCCTTTGCATTGAATTTCAACTGCCAAACCCTTGACCATTCTTCAAGCTTCTGCAGGTCCCTCCTCATTCTATCTACACCCTCTGGTGTGTCCACTCTGTTACAGAGCTTTGTGTCATCAGCGAACAGGGAAATTCTGCCTTCTAGGTCCTGCGCAATGTCAGGAGCATGACAATACGCTCCAGACAATTCATGGAAAATCCACTCCCAACAGTACATCCCCACGTCAATACACTCCTTACATACCTGCTCCCTTCGAATTCGCACCCCAAGCATTTTGAACTGTGGCAGTTTCCTGATACATTTCAGTGCATGGCTATGCAAAGAAAATCATTGCTAAATGCATACTGTGGCATTTTGAGCATATACTTTGCCTTACCTTGATCCAAACCACTGTGGTGGCAGTTTTCTGATACATTTCAGTAAGTGGCTGTGCAAAACAAATCATTGCAAAATGCATACTGTGGCATTTTGAGCATATACTTTGCCTTACCTTGATCCAAACCACTGTGGTGGCAGTTTTCTGATACATTTCAGTAAGTGGCTGTGCAAAACAAATCATTGCAAAATGCATACTGTGGCATTTTGAGCATATACTTTGCCTTACCTTGATCCAAACTGCTGTGATACAGAGTTCATTAAATCCAAAAGGTTTTAAAAATGTCCAAATCTTTATTAATCAATATTTAAAAAACATTTAAAACTAAGTTGGAACACTAGTAATCAAAGTAGTGTAGTATCGCCATGGAGGAACTCCTCTAGTAATATCCTCACATTTGTCCAGAATGTCAGCCAGGTATCTACACTGTCCTTGTATACTCTATGGATCCTATTGGTGCTGCTACCTGTGATAAGCTGTTCAATCTCTGAATCACTTTTTGTATTCTCCTTGATCCTGTCAATGAAATTCCATAACATCAGGTGAGCCATAGAGAGTATGCTCTGCATTCCTCGGTGAAATGCTTCAACCACATTGTTAGTCTTTGCAAGCCTGCCTATTACGCTTGCTGAGTGGTTCCACAGCTCAACACTATACAGTGGTTGTCTACGGTCAGTGCCCCTTCTATTCCGTCTGCCCACCCATGAGTCTTCAAAATAGTCTATTATAGACTCAAGCTCTGGGGGAAAAACATTAAGGGCTTCATCAGTTATTTCTTCAAACTTAGGAATCACTTCCTTTGGGGGATAGAAAGATAAAGCAGGCAAGTACTTGCACTTAAGAGCGAATTCCACATCATGCGCATTTGTTAGCCAACCCTTCACACCGTATTTTTCTGTTTATACACTGTGTAAAGTGGAAGAAGCAACCCACTTGTTTAGCACTGGGGAACACAGTTTGAAATGCTAATATTGATGCCCTCTCAAAATCGGCCATCACAACATCAGGATTTAAGTTTGGATTTATGTCCTTTAAAACCTGTAGCATACGCTTATATGTCTCCCTTCTTTTTCCAGGGAGAAGTGCATAGACAGCCAGTTGCATATTTTCGAACCTTTCATGGAGGATGACTTACATTTGATGGAACAGTGGTGGGGCAACATTAAATGTTCCATCGGCGTACAAGTTTTTGGCTCTCTCGAGAAACTTTTAATTATTTTCAGTGCCGAATATTAATATGCGGTCGAGGCCAGGTCCACTGTCATAAAGAAGGAAATTGACAGTTGCATCACTAAAGTCTGGCTTGTAAGTTTTATATTGTGCTGGTATGATGAGCTCTACAAGGTCTTTTGGGTTGGGAGGAGCACCATGCACGTGGAGCCTCTGTATTGTCCGTTTTATATTTTTGTCCATTAATTTGCCTTTTGCTGCCAATAACACATTTTGTTTTGCATGTATAAGGACTTCTGCTGCACTGTCCTGTGTTTTGACAGCCCTCTGCTTTGCTATATTGATTGTCTCACCCTTTCGATGGCTGCAGGGTCCGGAGCATGAGTATGCTGGCTGAATCTGAACACAGTTGTGGCATCATCGTAGCTACAAGTGTGTACTCTGGCATTACATCCTTTAGGTTTTTGAGCAGCTTTCTCACACTGCCAGTTGCTTTGCCTTGGAACCATGCTTGTGATGAGTGCAAATGAAATTACACTCATCTACAAGCTTCTTCTGTCTCTCGGAAGTTAGGAAACAGCAAGCCATACTGACAGCAGAAACAATCAAAGAAACGCAAAGGTTGTTGGAGGCATGGTTAAATCCAAATCTAATTACAGAGAGCTGTTCAGTGATTACAGATTGAGCAATTACAGTGATGCTGTAAATTAACTTGATTACACTGTGAAAGAAGCTATTTATAATTATATTATTATTGTATTTATCCCACCATTTATTTCCCATTGTGGCAGTTATGTAGTTGCAAAAAACAGAACCGCTTTAAATGTTTGCATCAGTAATTTTATTTAATACTGTAGGTTTCAACTGCAGATTAGGCAATTACAGTGCTTCTGTCAGCAAATTGATTCATTGTTGCTAATGCATGGACAGTGCACTTCTCAGTGGGATTGGGAGCGTATTGCTGGGAGCGAGTTTGAATGGGAATGAATTTGACAGGGGCGAGTTATCAGGAGCAAATGTGTAGGGAGCGAATTGACAGGAGCAAGTTGTCATGTACCCATGCAATGTCACTGATGAAGACGTTGAATAAGACCAGTCCCAGCACTGATTCCTGAGGTACCCCACTGGTCACTCTTCCCTCTGTGGAGTGACAGCAATTTACCACAACCCTCTGTGTCCTGCTACCCAGCCAATTACCCACTCACCGCACTACTGCCCTGCCCACTCCCTAGTTTTGTAATAGCCTTCAGTGTGACACAGTGTCAAAGACCTTGCAGAAGTCCAGATAGGCCACGTCCACTGCCCTATTCTGATCCACCTCCCTTGTCACCCAGTCAAAAAATTCAGTGAGGGTCTGCCATGACCTCCCCCCAGTGAAACCATGCTGCATGGGTCCTGTAGTCCATTGGCTACCAGATGTTCCACTAATCTCTCCTTCAGTAGTGCTTCCATGATCTTCCCCGCTGCTGAGGTGAGGCTGACTGGTCTGTAGTTCTCAACTTCCTCTTTGTTCTGCTTTTGTATAAGGTGACTACATCTGCTGTCCTCCAGTCTTCGGGAACCTCCTCTGTTTCCAGTGATTGGCTAAACAGGATTGCCAGAGGTTCAGCCACCACCTCTCTTAGTTCCTTTAGGACCCTGGAGTTCACCCCATCTTGCCCCATTGCTTTACTGACTCTTATTCATTCCAGTTCCTTTAGGACCCTTTCCCATGTAAAGGGACTTGTGTCCATTTCTGAGCCATTCCCACCCCTTGTACTCCCTTCAGACCCTTTAGCCTCCTCTTCCTCAGTAAAGACTGAGCAGAAATATCTGTTCAGTATGTCAGCTTTACTGTTGTCATCCTCCACGTGGCCCCTGTCCTCCTGCTTTAGTCTCACTATCCCTGCCTTTGCCCTTCTTTTTTCATTTATGTATCTGTAAAAGGTTTTGTCCCCTCTACCCACTGTTTTTGCAATGCGCTCTTCTGTCTGAGCTTGGCTTCCCTTACTGACCTCCCTGCCTCCCTTTGCTTCTTCTGGTACTGCTCCCTATCCCCTCCTGCTTGCATCTTTTTGTCTGGCATGAATGCAATCTTTTTAGCTTTCACTTTCTCTGCTACCTCCTTGGAAAACTATAATGGCCTCCTCTTCCTTTTCCCCTTGCTAACCTGCTTAATGCATAACTCTGTTGCTCTTGTAACCCCCGTTTTAAATAGTGCCCACTGTTTCTCCACCCCTGATTCCTTCCCCATTCCCATTAGTGCCTCTTTCAAGTATGTCCCCATTTTCCCAAAGTCTGCCCTCCTAAAATCCAGGATACATGTTTTTGTGTGGTTTGGTTCTGCTCCTTCTGTGATTTCAAACCACAGTGACCATTGGTCACTGTTCCCCAGGTGCTCCCTCACTATTACCCCATCACACTGTCCCCGTTTGTGAGCACAAGGTCCAGTATTGCCTTCTGCCAAGTTGGCTCCATGACCAGTTGCTTAAGGAAAGCACCTTGAAGGGAGTCCAGGATAAATCTGCTCCTGGTTGATGCTGCTACTGGGAGGCTCCAGTCCACATATGGAATATTGAAGTCTCCAACCAGCACCACCTCCCCCGTGTCTGCCATCCTTTGGATGGCTAGCATTAACTCCCTATCTGTTTCTTCCTTCTGGGATGGTGGTCTGTAGACAACCCTTGTGTGGATGGTTGACCCCATTTTCCTTTCCAGCATAACCCACAGTATCTCTCCCCCGTTTTGTTCCTCTTGGATCTCTGTGGCCTTTATACCATCTTACACATAAAGTGCCACTCCTCCTCCCTTCCTGCCTGCCCTGTCTCTTCTGAATATGTTGTAGCCAGGTATGGCCATCTCCTGGTCATGGTTATCATTACACCAGGTTTCTCTGATGGCCACAATGTCCAGGTCAGACAGTGCCATGGCAGCCTCCAGATCCTCCATTTTGTTGCTAAGGCTCCTGGCATTGGCACACATGGCTTTCCATGATGTGAACTCCCTGGACTGTTTAGCTTTTCTACTTCAGCCCCCTCCCTGGTTATCCTTTATCCCTGGTTCTCCCTGATGTCTGCCTTTCTGTTGAATTTTGCCCCCTTTCTGCCTATCCATCCCTTGGGTGCCCATCTTCATCTTTTGCACACTGCTTTGTAGAGATATCTTCTTGTCCTGGAGCATCTTTTTTTTTTAAAGATGCTACCACCTTGTACAGTACCTTATTTACACCCTTAAGGTATATGAAAGTCTCTATCACATCTCCTCTCCTCCAGGGAATATATATTGAGATCCTCCAGTCTCCCTTCAAATGACTTTTGGTGCATATAAGTTCTCATTCAGAAATCAGTCCCTCATGAACTTACTGCTTACTAAATATGCAATCTAATATTGGATCCTATTCATATAGGTGGCAGGGAATGTGTCAAATGTGCATACCCAGACGTGGCGATCAACAGTAGCCATCCAATCAGATGGACTGCCCACTAGCAAACAGGATACTGCACTATGTGTGGAGTGGGAAATTGTGGGATATGGCTGGTCCTCCCAGTACTGCTGCTTTCCACTAAGGGGACCTACTGGTCTACAAGTGTTCACTGCTGTGCCCCCAGTGCTCATGGTATAGTCAGAGGGCCAGGGTAGCTGGGTGTGAAGGATGGTGCCACGGCCGCTACCCCGTTCAGCAGGTGAGAAGGGCATGTAAAAGCTAAGGATGGGTCCCTGCTTGTGCATCTGGTGTCACCCACCATCACTCTATACAGCAGATTGGGGATAAATCATTTCATGTAGCCATGCCCCAACCCCAGCCACCCACCTGAGCAACAGCAGAACAGGATGTGTGTACAGAAGAGGTGTTGGATGAATGCTGCAGAAGCAGCACATTTCTTAGTAACTATAGCACTGTTGCAAGCCAATAAATAATTATGTAAATGATTGATATTTATTGTATAAGTAAACAGTGTAGCTGTATATCAATTAATATTAGATTGCATGTTTATTAAGCAGCAAGTTCATGAGGGAAGGATTTCTGAAGGAGAACATAAATCAGAACTAATGCACTGAGAAGACTTCTGGTTCTGCCCTCGGAGGAATGGCAGCCTAGACTATGTGCTCTGTACGACCTTCATGTAAAACCCTCTCTGACTGATCTAAATCAAACAAAAATCTTATACAAAATTAACTTTTTTGCCGAGTCAGAGAGGGATCAAGCTGTTTCAGTTGGACCCACATGAAAAAAGGAAAGGATGGAGGAGATGGATGACCACTCTGACTCGGAGGCCTCCGAGCTCTGCACCCAATGGACAGTGGCGTCTGCAGACTCTCAATGGGGTTCTTCAAAAAGTGCCCCAAAAACAGCTAAATTTAAAAACCAAAAAGTAAAACTGGATACCATTTACCAGGAGCTGGTTTCCTTTCAAGCTGAAGTGAAGGAACTATATGGGGAGCTCTGACAAGATGTTATGCAACTGGAGCAGAGAGTCAATGAGGTGGAGAGGCAAGGTATGGTGGGAGAAAACAGGGTAGATGACTTAGAAAATGTGTTGCAACTTCTTAAAGAACAACAGGAGCAGATGGAAGCCAGACAAGAGGACTCGGAAAACAGGGCCTGTCGTAAGAACATTCAGTTGATGGTATCCCTAAGGGTTCTGAGGGAAACAATGCTAAAGTCTGGGAGAGGGGGTCAGATGGACGGAAGGTCAGAGAAGGGGTGATAGGGGAGCTAAACACGTGGCTCAAGGGCTGGTGCCAGGAAAAAGGACACAGATTTGTAGGGAACTGGCAACAGTTCTGGGAGCGAAAGTTCTTTAAATTTGATGGACTGTATCTGACTAAGGAGGGAGTCAGTGCATTGGGGCAGAAGTTTGACGTCTTTGCAGAATATTTAAACTAGCAAATGGGGAGAGGGGTGCAGCACCCCATAAGTCGAATGGGAAGAACACCCCTCCCCCTCAGCTAGTGGTCAAACAGGGATTCAGCATGTTTGCAGTTCATTTGCATCACCAGGTAAGAAAAAAGGTTTGTCTCCCCATACGGTAGCACAGGGGTAATGCCAAACCTCACCCAACAACTAACACACTGAAATCTGGCCAATGGAAAATCATGTACACAAATGCTCACAGCCTGGGAAATAAGATCCCAGACCTGCAGGCATAATGTCAGAGGCTAAACTGGACATAGTAGCAATTAGTGAGGCGGTGGTTTACCAGTAACCACACTTGGGAGACTTCAGTACCTGGCTATGTATTGTTCAGAAGAGACCAAGGTGCAAAAAGGGGAGGAGTGGCTCTGTATGTCAATGAAAATATCAAAGCTACAGAAATTCAGAATACACATAAGGAGCCAGAAGAATGTGGGTCACCCTGGAAACAGAAAATGGGACAGCCATAAGAACTGGGGTTGTCTACAGACCCCCAGACCAGGGGGAGGAGATAGACACCTTACTGTTAGAAGATATACAAAACATGACAGCTAAAGGGGAGGTTCTGATAATGGGAGACTTCAACATGCCGGATACAGACTGGCCAATACCAGCAGGAACATCTGCCAGAACTAGACACATAGTGGATTCCCTGCAGGGGGAGGGCCTCAAACAACTGGTACAACAACCCACAAGAGACAGGGTTATCCTAGATTTAGTACTGACTAACGGGGAAGGGATCACAGATCTCCAGGTAGAAGGTCACCTGGGGGCCAGTGACCATCACATGGTATGGTTCAATTTGGCTACTACATCTAAATCATCCCATTCCAAGGCAAAAATATGGGACTTCAGAGGAGCTGACTTTGATAAGATGGCCAACAGAGTTAAGCTAGCCCTGGCAAAAGGAAACACAGGTGAGGGGGTACAGGCAAAGTGGGCAAGCATTAAGGATGCAATACTTGAAGACAACATCCCATTGTGTTAGACAGAAAAGGAAGTGCAAAAGAAGAAGGAAACCACTTTGGTTCTCAAATACAGTAGCAGAAAAGGTCAGAGCCAAAAGGCTGGCCTTCAGGAAATATAAGGGAACACAGCGGATGAAGATAGGAGGCATACCAAACTGCCCTAAGGGAAGCAGGAAGGCAGTAAGGCAGGCAAAGTCCCAAACTGAGGAAACACTAGCACGAACAGTAAAAGAAGGTGACAAGACTTTCTATAGATACATTAGTGAAAGAAGAAAGTCCAGAGGGGTATTACATGTTTAATGGAGAAAAGGAGCATGTGAGGAGGAGGACCTTGTAAAAGCATCTATCCTAAATAGATACTTTTGCTCAGTATTTACTGGAAGAGAAGGTAGGACAGGGCCACAGCTCAGCACCATGGACACAGGGAGAGGGAGGTGAGTACTACTCCCTTCACAAAAGAAAGGGTCCTACAAGAGCTTGCTAAGCTCAGGGTGGATAAGTCAATGGGACCTGATGGCATACATCCCAGGGTACTTAAGGAGCTAAAGGTGGAACTAGCAGAGCCATTAGCAGAACTGTTTAGTGAGTCTCTGAGCACAGGAGAGGTCCCAGAAGACTGGAGAAGGGTTTATGTGATCCCGCCCACAAGAGTGGTAGCAGGAGGAGGCAGGAACTACAGACCAGCCAGTCTTACCTCAGTAGTGGGCAAGATTATGGAGGCACTCCTTAAGGAAAGGATAGTGCAACACCTGGAATCCATAGGGGCACAGGATCCAAGACAGCATGGGTTTACAAAGGAAGGTCCTGTCAAACTAATCTCATAGATTTCTTTGACTGGGTAACCAGAGTGGTGGACCAAGGAGCAGTTGATGTCACCTACCTGACTTCAGCAAAGCTTTTGACACTGTTCCACATAAAAGATTGATAAATAAGCTGGGTAGGCTCGGGGTGGGTCAGAAGTTGGTCAACTGGGTGGCAAACTGGTTGACGGGCAGAAAACAGAGAGTGGTGGTAAATGGTATACAGTCAGAAGAGATGCAAGTCACAAGTGGGTACCTCAGGGATCAGTCCTGGGGCCAGTCCTCTTCAACATCTTCATTAGTGACCTTGCAGATGGACTAGAGGGTAAGGCTTGTCTGTTTGCAGATGACACCAAGATCTGCAACAGAGTAGATGATCCAGATGGGGTGGGCAGAATGAGAAGAGATCTGGATAAACTAGCAAAATGGTCAGAAGAGTGGCAACTGGGATTTAATGCAAAGAAGTGCAAGATCATGCACATAGGGAAGAGAAACCCTGAAGCCACCTATAGGCTGGGAGGGGGAGTTGCTAGCAGTCACAAAGGAAGAAAGAGACTTGGGCATCATCACTGATGACCTGAAGTCATCCAAGCAAACCTCTAAAGCAGTAGGTAAGGCTAGGGGGGTGTTAGGGTGTATTAGTAGGGGTATCACAAGTCGTAAGAGGGAGGTAATAATCTCCCTCTTTACAAGACACTGGTTAGGCCCCATCTGGAGTACTGCATGCAGTATTGGAGGCCACACCTTCACAAGGACATTAACCAAATTGAGGCAGTCCAGAGAAGGGCAATCAAAATGGTGCAGGGACTGCATCAGAAGACATATGAGGACAGATTAACAGAGCTCAATATGTATACCCTTGAGCAAAGGAGGGAGAGAGGTGATATGATCGAGGCAGTCAAACACCTTAAGGGCATTAACAAGGTGAAAGAGTCTAACATGTTTAAATATAAGAAAAATAGCAGGACAAGAGGACACAGCATGAGATTAGAGGGGGTCCAATTAAGGGGGAATGTGAGGAAATTCTTTTTCACATAAAGAGTGGTGGATGCATGGAATGGCCTACCTCAAGAAGTGGTGGCTATGAATACAGTGCAGGGCTTCAAACAGGCATGGGATAGGCATAAGGGAGCAATACAAATGTGTATGAATAGATAGGCCACTGACAGAGCAAAGGCCGATGGCACATTTATAAGGTAGAAAAAGAAATGGGCAGACTGAATGGGCCTTGCGGTCCTTATCTGCCGTCAACTTCTATGTTTCTATGTAAAGAATTTACTGAGGTACTTTTAAGAACTGCATTAGAATGACCTGATATGCTGCAGTTGCAATTAGAACAGGTCCACAGAGCTCTTGGCCCAAAGCTTGCTTCCCCGACCTCTGATCTTGCTCCATTATTGCCCGATTCAATAACTATGCCACCAAAGAGCAAATCCTCTTAACGGCATGGAGGAAAATAAAGTGTTCTATGGGCAAACAAGATTTTATCTTGATCACGACTACATCCCTAAGACCATGTGTCTAAGAAGAGCCTACTTACCATTGCTTCTCATCATTAAACCAGCTAGATATAAATTCTCCACACCTTGCCCAGCACGTTTGGTGATCAATCTGCCAGACGGAAAGAAGGAATTTCAAACTGCGCAGGAAGCCAGAATGGAACTGTCCAAAATGGGCCTTAATTTTCCAGATTATTCTCAGGCAGCAATGGGGGCTCCCCAGCATCCACCGAGGTGGCAAACTGTCTCCAAGAAAACTCAAGAGGGTCATAGTACTACCCAAGACCTGAAGCAGGTTTTTGCAGCATACAGACATTCTGATTCTCCACAGAAGACCTGAGAAAAGTGGATGCCTGACATGGAAGAATCTTTCTTTTTCCTGCTGGATGTATACAACCTGGCATGCTTAAGGTGCATCTTGTTGGGGGAGGATGATTCTCCTTCGGGGGGTCAACCAGATTTTCCTGCTCACCTACCTCTGACTCTAGGCAATAATTGTTATAAGCCCTCTACATTTGGGTGAGGTATAGCCACTTGCCAGGGTGGGTTAGAGCAGAGGCCTGAACCTCCCCCCCATGGGTGCACCATCTCACCGGAGCGGGTGCAGGGGCACCCATAGCCGGGGGACTACCATAAGCTGGACATGATTTAACCTGGTCATTATGTTTAAAAACTGTAGCTTTGGTTAAGGGCTGTACCAGCCAGCAATGGGCATTGGTGGCCCAGCTGAACTCTGGGCAGACAAAAATTTTATTTCAGCCTTTTCAGGATAACTCAAATGATAATTGCCCAGCTTTATTTCCTAGCCTCAGACTGATAATTTGGTCTTTCTATATATAATAACAAATGAAGCTATCCTTTCTCTTTAAAGACCCTACATTTTAGGGTCACAGGGCTGAATTAAGATAATTGAGTTGTACAGTTTTAGGGTCCAATTCATCAATAACTCTGTATTGGTTTCTTTAACATGGAGGTCGATGTGGAGAAGTGCTTGGTTTGGGAACCTATGAATGAGGGTGTGTTTTCTAACCCTACCCTTACATATTGCTTTGTTCTATCTGATTTTAATTTTCCTTTGGGGCCACAAAGGCTCCCAGGAGGCCCCGAGTGAAGTTAACTCTGGAAATATTTCCTCTTCTAGGTGGACCCAATCTTGGGGTGAGGTCTCCTTGGAAGGTATAGGGAAGCTACCATTAACCTCCCCTACCGTTTTAGTCATGGATTTTACATTATGGAGGTATGCTCAATTTGAAAAGAAAGAACTGTACTGGACACAATATGCAGTAATATTGTTGTTAGCTTTTTCTTTTAAATGAGCACTGTTGCCATGCAGTCTCATTAGACTTAAATGTTTATCAATGCGGTTCTTTTTAATAAGGAAATATCATATAGATTACCTACTAAATCTAACTGGTGGGTACAACATATTTTTTCCTGGGCAGACCAAATTACCTATACAAGTGGGGTGTGTCTGCTTGCTTCCAGTGTCGGCCAGTTCTGACTGAGGTTGGACTACTGGGGATTCGGGGACATGGCAAGAAGTAGCATTAATTTCCAGTCAGATGAAAAACCAGAAAGGGGAGGGGGGGGGTCTGGTATGCTGTGGGATTCTCAAAATGACAACACAAATGCAACACTAATATGGCTATAACTCCAGTGAAAGTTATATCCTTAAACATCAATGGGATCAACGACCCTGTGCAGCGTTCCAGGCTCCTCCAGTATATATGGAGACAAGGGGTGGATTTGATTTTTTCTGCAAGAGACTCATCTTTCTGCAGAGGAACATTTAAAATTGTCTGTGGGAGGTCGGTATTCCATAATCTCTTCCTCGTGCAATACCAGAAAAAGGAGAGGGGTAGCAATTATGGTCCCATCAACACCTTATGTGGCAGAACAGGAAGAAGTGGACCCAAATGGTTGCTTTGTGATCTCACAAGGGAGGATGTTTGGAACTGAGGTAACCCTGGCAAACATAAACTTCCCTTCAGCCTCTCCCCCTATAAGGTTAAGACACTTTTTTAATAAGCTGGTTGATTTACAAAAGGGGATTTTGATATTAGGGGGCGACTCCAATGTCACAATATCCGCCTCACTAGATACATCTTTCTCTCAGAGACATAGAATTACACCTACCCAGAAGTTACTCAAGGCTCAACTGCCAGCACTGGGACTGGTAGATGTCTGGAGGCATTTCTACCCATCAAGAGGGGGCTTTACATATGTCTCTCCCAGATTCCAGACATCCTCCCAAATAGACTACTTCTATATTTCTATAGAGCATACAGACAGGGTAAGGGATCTGACATTAAATGCCAAATTTTTGTCTGACCACACTCCCCTTCTGTTAAAAATCAACATGGGGAAGCCCCAGAAATCTACCCTTTGGAGTTTAAATCTCCTGCTACTTAGGGATCAGGAATTTTGCAATAAAATGACTCAGTGTATTCCCCAGATTATACAAGATAACCCATCCCCTGAAATGCCCTTGGCATTAATGTGGGATACCCTGAAGGCAGCAGTCCAGGGTGAAATGTTAGCTTACTCCTCTGGGAAGCAAAAGCAACATGAGGCCCAATTTGCAGTTACAAACATGTTTAAGTGAATTGCAACAGTGTGAGAGGCGAGAGGGTACAGTAGATATCCGAGAGGAAATCCGTTCCTTAAAGTCAGAACTGCAAGACACATTGGACCAAAAGGTCCAGACTTCCCATATCTACTTGAAAAAATTTATTTTGAAGGAGGTTCCAGGGTGTCTAGAAATTTAGCAAAACAGCTAAGGGGATTCAGGCAGGCTGCCTGTATTCCCAAAATTAAAAACCCTCAGATGGGAGGATTTGCTCAAACTGTTCCTGAGATACTGGAGGTATTTTGGCAGTTTTATAAAACATTATACACTGATCCATCCCCCCTCCTGATGAATAGATACAGACTTTTTTTGCCCCTCTCACCAACCCGAAACTATCCCAAGAACAACGGGACTCCCTATTAAGCCCTATAACCGAAGAGATTGAAAGAGGATTATCTAGAGCTAAAACCCTGATATGCCTGGGCCCTGATGGGTTTCCAGTTGAATGGCATAACGTCTTCCTTCCCCATCTGCTGCCTCTTATGCAAGGTGCATTTTTAGAGGTACAGGAGGGCACCCTCCCCCTCTGCTTCATGGTCATATGTGGTACTGTCAGCAATCCTAAAACCAGGGAAGGACCCTCAATCAGTGGATGCCTACAAGCCAATTTCAATTTTAAACTGTGATTATAAACTTTACAATGCTATTTGGGCTCAGCGCCTGGAAAGAGTGCTTACAGAGGTGATACACATGGACCAAGCAATCTTTTTGAAATTTAAACAGACCTCTGATGACACACGTAGAATTATTCATCTTATAGATTATGTAAATAGGAGGTCATTACCATCCACCTTTGTGGGTCTGGATGCCTTTAAGGCCTTCGATGGAGTAGTATGGGGGTTTCTGTGGAGGGTCTTAGCCTCCCTTGGCTTCCCAGATGAGATGATAATTTGGATAAGAAACTTATACAACTCACCTGAAGCTTATATAAGGATAAATGGAGCTATTTCAGCCCCATTGGTTTTAGAAAGGGGCACTCAGCAGGGATGTCCCTTCTCCCCACTTCTTTTTGCTTTATATATTGAGCCTCTTGCTATAGCAATTAGAGAAACTGGTGAGGTTAGGGGAGTACGAGTGGATGAGGAGGAATATAAACTAGCTGTATATGTAGATGATATTTTACTCACTCTTCCTGAACCAGCACAGATGCTCCCTACAGCATGAAGAATATTGTGAGAGTTTGCTAAGGTCTTGGGTTATGTCATTAACTCAGCAAAGATGGAGGTTCTGACATTGAACTTTTTCCCATCCCCAACCTTGAAGAATCTACTGTGGTTTAAATGGAGAAGTATTTAAATTAAATATTTAGGGGTCAATTTACCCCAAAAGATGCAGAATCTATTCTAAATAAATGATTAACCCCTTACACAAAACATAGAGGTGGCCCTCCACAGATGGGCACAACTATGGCTTTGCTTTTATGCCAGAATAGATACAATTAGGACAAATGTTGTACCCCAAGTGTTATATCTGTTTCAGACAATTCCCATATCTCCCAGTCTCATATTTAATTCTTGTAATAGAATGTTTGCAAGATTTGTTTGGGCTGGCCGTAAGCCTTGCATTAGATGGTTTATCCTCCAGCTTACCAAGGATAAGGGAGGGTTAAATCTCCCTAATGTACTCCATTATGCTTATGCTGTGGTCTTTGGGGTGATTCTGAGCTGGTTGAACCCAAACTGTAAGGTACTATGGAAACAAACTGAATGTGCAATCAATGGGATGCAAGATATGATACAATTAATATTTGCCCCCCTTTCACTGCCTAGGCTATGTGGATACTATATGGGGATGCAACACATGCTACAGACCTGGTATAGAATTAGGGCTCTCCCCTCACTATCCCCAGTTTTATATTTCTTATGATCACTTAGTTCTGAGATAGAATTTCTAATGGCTAGAATTGACTAAACATTTCAGTGGTGGCATCAGAGGGGCCTCTCCTTTATTTTTCAATTTTTAGATGCCAGTGGTACTGTTCCATTTTCTCAGCTACAGGCTAAGTATGGTCTGACCAATAAAGAGTACTTCAGGTACATGCAGATCCAGATTTTTCTGATCCATAAAGGCCCCGAAAGGAATCGCTTTCCAGAACCCTTGCCACTCCTATTGAATATGTTCATGACTACCCTTATGGGATCAGTGTGGCAACATGTAATTGGGCTTTTATATAAGGGGCTTGGGGAACATTTGTCAGATTCATCCAGAGGAATACTGAAGGCCTGGAATAAAGAATTACCAGACCCAGTACCTCACAAGATCTGGCTTAAGTTTGCCCACAAAGCTATGGGGATCTCATTAGCACCATATTGGAGGGAATTCACCTGAAAGGCTCATTCCCACTACTTTAATACACCAGCAAAATTGGCAAAGTTCCTCCCCCCCTCTGAAAGGTAGCTGTTGGAGAAACTGTGGAGAGCAGATGGCCTCGCGCTTCCAAGTTTTCTGGGCATGCCCAGTGCTGAGACTATTTTGGCAGGAAATGGTTGACTCCTTGACTGAATTGCTGGGGCCAAAGGCAGTGCTTACTCTGGAGCTGGTCTTGCTAGCAGTTCCAACCAGAAGGACTCTGACCCACAGAGGGTTCTCTCCTGTTTACATATCTGTTGGTGGCTAAGAAGGCAATTACCCACCTCTGGAGAAATAGCACCCCTCCCACGATTCAAGATTGGATAAAAATAATGACAGAACTGTATTATATGGAACGGCTGATAGCTAGATGTAACAACAGATCTACACTATTTAAATTGAGATGGCACCCTTGGGTGTTTTTCATTTCAGATAGAGACCCCTCTTTTGTCCCATGAGGAATGCTGGAGGGAATTGGTTTATGGAATGATTATTTGGGTGGGGAAAAATACAGTACTTGGATCACCAAGCCAGAAGAGGGTGCATCTTGTGTATTTTTCTTTTGTGTAATAATAGTTTTTCACTGTCTTGGATTAATTGAAATGCCAGCAATGTATTCCACTAGCGATGACATGATTTATAACAGATTGTACTCCTTAATGTTTTCTGTTAAGAAGATGTATGATTTTATAACTGGAAAAATCAATAAAATAAATAAAAAAAAGAACTATTACATTGTCATTTGATCAATGTAAGTGCATGGTACAGTAGTTACACTCATCTTCTTACACTTTGTGTCAGTTTCTTCATACTTACTTTGCAAGTTCATGCTAGTTAGGCATTACCTGTGGAAACAATCCCAAAGAAGCAGTATATTCCTTAGTAACTACAGCACTGTTACACCCTTCTTCTTACACCTTATTTTAAGTGTCAGTTTTTGTGTACTTACTTTGCAAATACATGTTACTTAGGCATCAACTGTGGAAACAATGTCACAGAAGCAGCACATTCCTTAGTAACTACAGCACTGTTACAAGCCAAAAAGTGATTATGTATATTAATGATTTTTACTGTATACCAATTAACAATATTATGTTTATTATTATTTCAGAAGACACCTTTGAGCCAAGGCTCTTTTACAAAGGTTCCACATTGGGGAAACAATACAGAACATAGCGAGGACAATAACAAGTACAGTAGTTTCAAGCAGCCATAGGCTTTGTCGGGTACATTAAAGCTTTCATATGGAATTACTGTAATATGTGCAATGATTCACAGTATGTATGTTCAGTTACAGTAATTTGTGTGTATTATTCAAGAACATATGTACAATAAAAAAAACACATTATTATTATATTAGATTGTATGTTTATTTTATTTTTTTCATCACACATTATACAAGTGGTGACTCTGGGATTCAAACCTAGGTCTCCAGGATTGCAGGTCAGTGCTCTTAACCACTACACTATACTGCAGTAAGTTCATGAGGGAATGATTTCTGAAAGATAACATACATCGGTAACAAGTGTCACTAACTACACTGTAACTACTGTATAACTGCACTGTAATTGCACTTCTATATAGTTGTTAACTGGTTTCACAATGCATGTTGTGTACTTTTACAATTTTTTCTGATCTATACTTTGTGCACCTACTCTCCCCACAACGGCCCCCATCTGCTTGACCCCCAGGCCCACCACCCAGTTCCTCTGGGATCTTATCTTAGAAGCTGTCCTGGCCACAGGATCAGCTACCTTGCCACCACTGTGGAGCCTGCAGGGGGTCGATCATCATCCACCACTGCAAGATGTTTTTCATCCATTTTTTTCCAATTTCTCCCCTTTGCTGGGGTACAAAACTTCAGCGTGTGTACATGGAGGCATATGCATGCTGCAGAGTCCTGCAGAACCCACCCTTCCTTTGGTGTCCCATTCTACCCTCAGGCCTTCACTTGGAGGCAGTCATTCAGCGGGGCAGCCAAGTCACCCTCCCTGAGAGAGGAGAGCTGTTCTCTGAATGCTTCATCCTCTCCCACTCTGGCCATCCCCCAGCAACCCGCTCGTACCATGAACATAGGTCACTGGTGTGGCAGGAGGCAAGGCACAGATGCCTCAGCCCTCCACACCACTAGGCCAGCCTACTTACACAATTTTTAACTGTGCTGCTTCTGCACACACACTCCTGTCCTACTGCTGCCCAAGTAGGTGGCTGGGGGTAGGGCATGGCTACATGCCATGCTTTATGCCCGATCTGCTATGTGGAGTGGTGGTGGGTGGTGCCAGATACACAGGCAGGGACCCTTCCTTAGCCAATACATGCTCTTCCCACTAGCTGAAAAGGGTGGTGGCCATGGCACCATCCTTCACACCAAGCTACCCCAGCCCTCTGACTATACCATGAGGACTGGGAACACAGCAGTGAACTCGGGCAGACCAGTAGGTCCCCTTACTGGAAAACAGTAGTACTTGGAGGACCAGTCATATCCCATAATTCCCTGCTCCACACAGAGTAAAGGATCCAGTCTGCTGGTGGGCAGTCCATCTGATTGGTTGGCTACTGTTGATCACCAGGCCTGTGTATGCACATTTGGCACATTCCCTGCCATCTATGTGACTAGGGTTCAATATTAGACTGGATGTTTAGTAAGCTGTAAGTTCCTGAGGGACTGATTTCTGAATGAGAGCTTACATCACAGCTACAGTACTGACAAATGGCAAATGTAAGTGTGCGCACTTGCAAATACATGTTACCTAGGCATTAACTATGAAAACAATACCATTATTTCTTAGACACAATATTGTTGCAACATCAATTAGTAATTATGCAAATGAAATATTTTTGTATACAGTCAAATATCAATTCACAGTATCAGACTGCATGTTTATTAACCTGTGAATTCATGAAAAACTGGAACACAGACATGGAAGGTCATCTAAAGAGTTTCCAGTCAGTGCTTTTAAGTGTAGCAGACTGAAGTTACATTGTAATCATATTTTAGTTAGCATTCTGATTATACTTTTAAGTTTTTCTGTGTGATTACCTCTTAATTAAAGGTCAGATTGACATTGACTGTTAAAACAGTGCACAAGACCTGCATTTATATGTAGTTACACGTGTAAGAACAAATTTAATATTGAGAAAATTAGTAACATTGTAGTTACATAGTAGATTTTCTGTTACAAGTAAGCATTAAGCCACAATGAAGGTGGCATCTATTGGGGAATTAATGCATGGCTGAGGGGTTCGGCCGAGTGCCTACGACCACCCAACCATGCATTAATTCCCCATCAGATGCCACCTTCAGAGTGGCTTAATGCTCTTGTAACATGACATTCTTTAGGTGATAGTCACATTTGGTAATATGTGTTCTATGTAGAAAAATGAGTTCCACAACTGTTGTAGTAAAGCTTATATGTGTAGTGCACTTTCATCTACATTTCCTTTCCCATACCTACATCTTTTATGTGCTGATGTTGTCACCACAATAGCACATATTTCTATGCAGTTGTTTTAGTTAAGCAGGTTTCCATTACTAATACTGATTTCTACACAGCTATTATTTAGATAACCTGTCTAGGAGGTGTACGGTGATTCTATTTTGCTCTTCATTACTGTTCTCCTACTCCTCATTTGCATATTTATGTCTCCAGGTGTATCTCACTGTTCTGTGCGCCGTTACATTTTTTTTGTCCATGAATTTGCAGTGAAACTCCTACGTGTCACTACCATTCTGTGCATACTGCTAGTACTGCCTGTTTTTTTAGCACAGTCCTACAATTTTAGTGTGTGATGCACAATCAACGATTGAAACGTAAACACTTCCGCTCTACTCCCGTCTGTTGACCTTCTCATGTGCAGAAGTGTTTGCCTACGATTTTCTTGCTATTTCTGACTCTTGGTGGTTTATCTCTGTCTTACTGTACTGCTTATTTTGCTTCTGTGGATTGTGATGGTATTTGTACTTCCAAGATGGCATTATTGTAAAATTAATGCAGTCTCGAAACTATGCCATGTGATCTCTTTTATCCAATTGGTTCGCTCTATAGAGCACTGAACTATTTTGCATTGTTACAATTTGCAATAGCTATTACATGTGTAGTTGCCCTTGTAAGAACAAATTACATAATGCCATACAGTGGTAGTTACACAACAGATTTTCTGTTACACTTGTCAGAATGAACCGATTTGTGCCAAAAGGGGAGACAGTTAGTAACTGCATGTGTAACTGTTTCTTCATGCAAATTGTGTAACTACACAACACACAATTGTGAAACTAGTCTACAACTACATAATAGCTACAGTACAGTTATAGTGTAGTTACTTCATGCAGATTGTGTGTAACTACACAACACGCAAATGTGAAACTAGTTAACAACTGCATAGTAGTTACATGTAACTACACTGTAGTTACAGTGTAGTTATACAGTACTTACAGTGCAGTTATGGACACTTAAAACAGTGTTACCATTTAATCAAGAAACTAAAAGAATTAAATTAAGGAGAGGAACTTGAATGGGATGCCTCTCTGTCATTAATACTTTTTACTCTTGCATTGCAACTGATGCTGATAGTCACTCGGAATAATCATAATTTCTTGGGAATACAGGGAATAAAATATGAACATAAACTATTGGCTTATGCTGATGATGCTCACGCAATACAAGCAAGACCATATGAACTGACTGTAATGCTAACCCAGATTTTAAAACATGTTTCCAAGAACTCTGAGGTCACAAAATAAATTATATTAAAAAAAAACCTTTTTATATGTATATATTTATTTCAAAAGTTTTACCAGGAAAGTCATATACAATAGCTTGTTTCCAGATGGAAAGGAGGTACTGTAATAAGAAGTGGAGTACAGAACAAAATTACACAGATGTGTAACATGTAATAAATAAATATATTAATATAAAATAGCAAGTTACAGCTGTTGTACAAAGCCAAACATAGACACAGAAAAAAAAACAATAGCTATGACCAACAGACAAGCACATTGAATAACATATTCAGCACCAACCATGTGTGAAAACCCAGGTTAAACTGGTGTAATGAGAGTCAGTCCACCAGTGCTGTGGTTGTGTTAGCACTTGCACTGCTGATGGCCTGGGTTTGGAAGTGAGAACCCAGGGCTGTTGCAGGATCAGCCATGGAGAGAAGGCTGAGCATCTGCTGGACTGCTCGCCTTCTCAAGGGAAGGACGGATCTGGTGCCCAGCAATGTACAGACCCCTAGCAATGGCTAGGAGTAGGTGAGTGAGGGGACCAGTGCTATGGCTGGAGATTATTGCAGGTAGTGGATGTCTGCACGTTGGGAGTGGGGGTCCACCCAAGCGTGCATTGACATCACTGCTTGTCTGACTCCACTAGGCATAACCTTATGATAGAAAACCCCTTGGATAAGCAAAATGATGTCTGAGATCCCTACCAGTGCTACCCCTGCTGTCTCATGAGCAAAAAGGCCACCAGTTTAGCATCTCTGTCCTCCCTCCTGGGCTGCAGGAGAGCCTCACTGTGGGGGGCACCATGGGTGTGTTTATGTAGTCTACCTAAATTTGCCCAATTTGAAGCTTGAGTCAAGTTAGTGCAGCCAGATATTATTTGCATAACTGAAACTTGACTTAGTCACACATACCTGATGCCACTGTCTCATTGTCAGGCTTCAAAATATTCATGGAGGGTAGAATATGCATGTGAGGTGGGGGCTGCCTTATCTACCTCAAATCAGACCAGCAAGCCTCTAAAATCAGAATTAATGACCTAAGCAGGGACTGTGAATGCCTAGCAATAAAGCTTTTATTAAGAGGGGAAACCACAAATCTTGTCATCCTGTCTGTATATATAAACAGCCCAGACATAGAGACATTTATTCACTACTTCATGCAACTCAATCAGAACTGGGAATACATTGTTACTGGTGACTTTAACATCAATTGGAATGTTAACTCCAGCACAGGTCACAGGAATAAGATGTCCAGCTTATTTCTCACACAAATGGTCACTGAGCACACCAGGACCCATTATAAAACAGGCACCTTGACACTACTTGACTGGGTACTAGTTACACATCCTGATAGGGTTAAAGTTGTCAAACATTCTGACAGATACCTTAAGTGGCCACTCCCTGGTGCAATGTCTTTGGGCAGTTAAACAAACAAGGCCAACCCCCAGGATCACAATCAGCTGAGTCCTAAACAAAATGAAGGTGCTTGAATTTAGATCTTACTCAGTCCAAATTAATTGGAGCTTCTTAGATGTCATTCCCAATATTGACTCGGCCTTAGTATTCTTTGTCTCCGAGTTTACACATGCCTGTGATAAATTTGCACTCTTTAAAAAAATGTAAGGCAAGAGGAACAAAATTTGGAGGGATAACCATTGAACTCCTTATCCCCTACCCATCTGCAAAGGTACAAGGAAGCCTGCAATAAGTGTACTAGTATGATTAGAAAGGCCAAATTTGATTTCTATAAGGCCTTGCAGACGCAGAACTTGAACAATGACAAAAGATTCTGGGACAATATCTTGGAGCTCCTTAAAAGGGGAGCTAAAACCACTCCTCAGATGCTCATGGTGGAAGGTCAAGCAGTCCTTGATACAACCAAAATTGCCAATTACTTCAACACAGCCTTTATTGACCTCAGTTCCATCATCCCAACTAAGTCTGCCCAGACCCCATGCAGAGAACCCAGTCCTGAAGCCTCCCAGATGGTGGGTTCTGAATCAGGGTGCCTTAAACTCTACTTTAAAACTGCTTCAGTTAAAGAAACCTTGAAATACATCAGTGGGGTATTTGGCAAAACTAGGTGTGGGATTGAATTGGTTGATATGAAACTCCTTGCCCTGACAGTAGAGGAGCATTCCCTCTCCAGCTCTAGAATTTTTAACTTTTCCCTGTGCTACTCACTGTTCCCTGAGAAGTGGAAATCCGCACTGGTTACACCAGTTTTCAAAAGTGGAAATTGCACTAGCCTTGCTAATTATCAGGGCTTGGGGGGGCCGCTAGCCCAATAGGGCTATTCAATTAATACTGTCAGGGATCAGAGAAGGGGAACTGCTAGCCCACCAGGGATTCATTTATATTACTATCTGGGATCAGGGCTTGGGGGGTCTGATAGCCAGGGCTATATGATAATTATTATTGGGGATTGGCACAGTGAGAGGGCACTAGCTCAACAGGGCTGTGTTAGTAATTTCAGGGATCGGGGCAGGGGGGCTGTCTGACCTATGGGTATTGGATGGGGCACATTGGCACAACCCCCAGAGGACGGTAAAGTACACTTACACCAGCTCCTAGCTAGTGTAAATGTACTTTGACGGTTGTCCTCTGGGGGTATTTTGAGAATTACAAATTAGGGGATGTGGCAGCTGCCTTTTGAGAATAGGCCCCTGCAACAGCCACAAACTCCCTTGCGCCATGTCGCATCCAAGTTTTTGGCACAAGGACGATGTAAGTCCCCTTTGGTGCAAGCAGACTGTGTGTTATCACAGGCTGCTTTTGAGAATGACTCTGGGTGCAATTATTGGAGCAAGGTGCTACTTAAGTCATTCATGTTGGACACAAATCACCATGCGCCATGCAAAGCCTTTTGAGAATAGCCCCCGCAGTGTCCAATGAAAACAGCAGCATGGCTTCTGGAAGCTCCACAGCACCAAAATATCACTGTTGAAATACACCAACTATGCTCATGAGGCCCTTGACAATGGTGACCTCATTAAAGGTATATATATATCAGCCTTACTAAGGCCTTCGACTTGGTCAACCATAAGCTCCTATATAACAAACTCCTTGGCCTGTGTTTGTCAAAGAACACAGCTGACTGGTTCCACAGCTGTCTCACCAATTGCTCTTAGCATGTGAAGGTCAATAAATGTTTGTCTGACACTAAGGGAGTAACTATTGGTGTCCCCCAAGGCTCCATCTTAGGCCCACTTCCCTTTGGCCTCTTCATAAATAAATTGCCCACTGACTGGTCCAACAGCTATCTCACCAATCACTCTCAGTGTGTGAAGATCGATAAATCTTTGTCCAACACTAGGGGAGTAACTATTAGTGTCCCCAGGGCTCCATCTTGGTCCTGCTCCTGTTTGGCCTCTTGATAAATCAACTGCCCAATGCCTGTCAGACAGCCAAAGTACTCCTCTATGCCGATGATGCAGTCATTTACGGTGCTGGGTAAGTTACTTTTAAAAAGTAATCAGTTACTAGTTAATTTCAACTAAATGTAATCAGTTACAGTTACTTATCATTTGTATGGACAAAGTAATTAGTAACTTAACCGTAACACATATTACTTTTTATGTCACTTTTGATAAATTTATCTACACTCAGTAAACATATGCATTTAAGTGCTGTTACTGTTCTCTTGTAAAATAAACACACAAAATATTTCTCTGATGACCTCCCAAATCACAGCCAGCTCAGTCCCCACACGTGATGCCATTTACCATCTGCTGCTGGATGCCTGAACTTCATTGGCATCACAGCATCAACGTTTTTCTATCACATCATGCCATTTTTTACAATCCCCATCTCACCTGCTGGAAATAAAAATCTTTTACGTCTGCCACATCTTTAGCCTTCATTTAAAAACTGTTGAACATGGGTACCAGAATAACTAGACAGTTGATACAGACAACACTTGGGGGGGGGGCGCGGACTCGCTCATATTGTCAGTGAGTTAACTATCCCCCAGGGGTTCATGTTTAAGGCCTGCTCAATGTTTTTTTTATTTCAATAACACCAGTGATCATTTTCACAGAGTGGGTATGTCTTTGCAGGCAAGCAAACAATAAATTGAGCAACTTCCATGCACCATTTCCTAATTTTTTTATGACAGTACAGAATTTGTTCTGTCCGGACTCAGCATTTGATTCAGCTGCCATCACACATAGCATAGGTGCTACAGACAGCAGTGCACACATGGAGAAAATATTGCAGACTTTAAAGATCAAATGCACTTATTTAAGAAAAGCTTGAATTCACTTGAATTCAAGTCCCTGTGTCATGATGAGTGAGTGTTTCCTGAAAATATCATGCTGTTTGGTTTTGTGATTTTCTCTAAATCAGCATCTGTAAATGTGCTTTGCAGTAACTGGAAACAGTGAAGATTTTTCTGTCCCTATCAGTGGCAATGGCATCATTCTTATCTAGTCTGCTGCTTCAGCAATTAAGTCCCTGATTGGCTGAAGAAGATGTTGCAGTTCCCAGTCAGAGCACTCTATAGAGGAAATTGTTTTCACTCAAAGTTTGTTATTAACCCATCTGGTTTGTATTTAGATAGATTAGCTTAAAATCTATTATTCTGTTCTTACAAAAAGTTGATCATATGAGTTTCATTGCTGAACTGAAGTGGTATGAATAAATGTTGGTGAGAAATCACCTTGTTTGTATTACAGATATCAGTTCTTTTTCATCAAAACTCTGCATTGTTTTCTGGCTATATAACACAGGGTTGTTTGATGGATATAAAATAAATCTAAAGTGTGTTTATTCGTAGAAGCAGTGTGTCTTTGATGTAGCCTCCATAAATAGGTTCATGTGAGAACAATTCTGTTTTTATGTCAGATTGACAAACAGGTGTCTGCCACACTCAGCTGTTTCAGGAACATGTACTGTATGAACTCGTAAAATTCAGTTCTGTGAGGGTTTCTGTGTGAAAATACATCATGTATGTGTATAACTAGAAATACTATATGGCATGCTGATGCCCCTGTCTCCTGCTCAACAGTTGAGGCAGCAGCACTCTACTGCCCCCTTTCCCCAGCCCCACAAGCCTCCTGTCTCCTGCCCCCATCTGAGACTGCTGCACCTCGCTGCCCACTGTCTTTTCCACACAGTCAGGGCTCCTGCACCCTGCTGCCTCCTGCACACACAGTTGAGGCTGCTGCACCCTGCTTCCCTCTGTCCCCCACCCCCACAGTCAGGGCCACTGCATTCTGTTGCCCTCTGTTCCTGTCTTCACAGTTGGGGCTGCTGTGCTCTGCTGAGCCCTAGAGTCCCATGTTCCCTGCCTTCACAGTTAGGGCTGTTGCACAATGCTGCCCCAGGCCACCAGAAGTGGGATATTTATTGCACCTGCTACCCACTTGCATTGCCCAGCTGGGCAAGGCTGCTGCACCACATGCACCCTGACCCACAGCCAGGGCTGCCGTACCCTAATGTCTCCTTGTGTCCTGCCACATG
This sequence comes from Neoceratodus forsteri, assembly GCA_016271365.2. NCBI lineage: Eukaryota > Metazoa > Chordata > Ceratodontiformes > Ceratodontidae > Neoceratodus > Neoceratodus forsteri. Next base: position 788,302,778 of record CM028133.1, read on the forward strand.
GTTGAGCCATCTGCACCATGCTGTCCTCTGTCTCTGCCACCACATCCAAGTCTGCTGCACCCTATGCCTGCCTACACAGTCAAGGCTGCTGTGGCCTGTTGTGCCCAAAAGCTCCAAGTCTCCACAGTTAGGGCTGATGCTGCATGCTGCCACATGCCATGAGACAAGGCAGGGCATGTGCTTCACCCTGTCCTCTGCTACCACAGTTGATGCAGTTTCTCCCTGTTGCCCCCTGCCACCAGAGTCAGATCCTTTGCTACACCCTGCTGCCCATGTCCTTTGTCCCAAACAGATGTGTCTGCTGCACCCTGTCCCACAGTTTGAGCTGCTGTACCCTGATGCCTCCCTGTCTCCTACCTGAACAGTCAGGGCTGCTGCACCCTGCTACCCTCTGTCCCCCACCCTATAACACAAGATGAAAGTATTTTATTTATTTTTCTTTCAAGCAGTTTGGGCAGTGTACCAAAGGATTTGGCTCTGGTGGCAGGGAGCTTAATGGTGCAACAACCCTAACTGTGGAGGCAAGAGGCTCTATGGTGCAGCACGGCACAGTGGTGGCAGAGGACAGAGGACAGTGTGGTGCAAAAGCCTTGACTGTAGTGCAGGACACAGTGGGGCATCATAGTACACCAGCCCTGATTGTGAGGCAGAGTGCACATGGTGCAGCAACCCTGCCCATTTAAGGCAATGGAAACGGGTAGTGGAGTGCAGCAAAAGCACCACCTTTGGTGGCCTGGAGAGCATAGTGCAACAGACCTAACTGTGGAGGTAGATTCCCTGGGACTCTAGGGCTTAGCAGAGCACAGCAGCCCTGTCTGTGGAGACAGGAACAGGGGACAACAAGATGCACTGGCCCTGACTGTGGATGTGGGACACAGAGGAAAGCAAAGTACATCAGCCTCAACTGAGGGGCAGGGGATAGGGGCATCAGGATGCCATACAGTATTTTTAGTTATCCACATACATGATGCATTTTAACACAAAAACCCTCAAAGAACTGAATTTTTTTAATTCATACAGGAGATGTTCCTGAAATAGCTGAGTGTGGCAAACACCTGTTTGTCAATCTGACATACAAACAAAATTGTTCTCACATGAACCTGTTTATGGAGGCTACATCAAAGACTCGCTGCTTCTATGAATTAACAAACTTTAGATTTATTTTATATCCATTAAACAGTGTGTTATATAGCCAGAACACAATGCAGAGTTTTGATGAGAAAGAACTGACAGCTATAATACAGACAAGGTAATTTCTCACAGACATTCATTCATACCACTTAAGCACTGAAACTCAAATGATAAACTATTTATGAGAACAGAATGATAGATTTTAAGCTAATCTATTTAAATGCAAACCAGATGGGTTAGTAACAAACTTTGAATAAAAACATTTGCCTCTACAGACTGCTCTGACTGGGAATTGCAACAGCTTTTTCAGTCAGTCAGGGACTTAATTGCTGAAGAAGCAGGCTAGTCAAGAATGATGTCATTGCTCACTGATAGGGACAGAAAAATCTTCACTGCTTTCAGTTACTGCAGAGCACATTAAAGAGCTGCTGATGCCTCAGAGAAAACTTTGATAAACATAATAATTAGGTACAATTCAGCTTGCATTCCATATACTGTATGTTCTACATATTTCTCCTCCTCATTATTTATTACTGAGGAACTTTGCATGAAAACATGATCATTTTCCCATAGAGTTCATCTGCCTCTATAGCTCACTCCCTACCTCAAGTCATAATCTTCTGTTGTTACATCACAGCCTGTTGCCGTGGAAGTAACTATGATGTCACAAACAGTGCATTATTACCTCTGGTAGGGAGAAAGCAACAGGCATATATAAACTCTTCAGGGCCAAAGATCCTGTTTTCATGCAAATTACCTCAGTGATAAGTAATGGGGAGGAGAAATACAGAACTAATGTGAAATACAAGCAGAACAGAATCTAAACATTATGTTTTGGAAAGTTCTCCTGAAGGCGTCAGCTGCTCTTTAACAGATGCTGATTTAAAGAAAACCACAAAACCAAACAGCATATTTTCAAGAAACACTAATCATGACACAGGGACTTGAATTCAAGCTTTTATTAAAAATATGGAAAAAACAGTGCGTTTGATCTTTAAAGCAAATTTGGCACAGCAGTAACTAAGGGCCCTCTCTCGTGTCACCCCAACCTCAAAGGGTTTGGTGTCACCGTCATTGTGTTGAATTTTAATCTAATGCACAGCAGCATATTTATGCTGGTCTCGCTATTTATTTACAAGGTGGGGTACATTCTGTGTAATGTAACCTCACATCACAGAATCTGTCCCCGTAAAGAAATAGCACTGATAAAGGCACAGACCAGCATAAATCTACTGCTGTGCACTAAAGTGTTCTTACAAGCGAATGGGTGCCTGTGAGGGTGGACTTGACATCATGGAGAGTGCTCTGGAGTGAAGAAATACTGCTGCCCAACCCAAGGATGCTGCTGCACTTTAAATTAAAACTAAACACAATAAGGTAGACACCCAATGGTCCCACAAGAAAAATAACTAAATCATAGTGGGGGGGAGACGGTAAATCTACAAAATTTTAAACTTTAGCCCAACGGTTCTATTAAAGTCCTTCACATTAAAAGCCAACTGAAGAAGGAAAGGAATGTAGTTTATATTGTAGCTCTAAAACAGACTACTGAATCCCCAAACACTTTACAATCCACTAACAGGTGGCACTGTGTGTGGCCACAGCTATACAGCACACATTGAGAGGTCAGGGTAACTAGCGGGAGGGTAAAGAAAAGCTCTGGGATGTCTATACACAGAGAAAGAGTGAGACACTTGCTCAAGGTCACACAGTAAATGACACTGATGAGCTTCAAACTTTTGTCTCCAGATTCAAAGTGCTGCTTTGTAATCAATAACTTATGCATCCTGCAAATACACATCTAGTTGATACAAACACACAATCTCTGCCCTGCAAATGGCACCAATCAGGAAACACAGTAACACTGCTGAAGATAAAGGGGAATTGCTGGAATCAGGATGTCCACCTTACGAAGCCACCCAATGTACTGTAAGCGGTTTAGCTAATATCTGGCACACAAAAGATAGCACTCAATATTAATACAGTATGCTGTATATTAAATGCTGTATATCTGGGGTATAATAATGCAACGCTCCACAAGTGACATCTGAGGGTAGAAGTAGTAAAGTTTACTGCCTTTAATACAGGTTATAGTCATTCACAAACTACAGCTAAACAACATGGTGCAGAAGTCTCCAGGACACCAAATATAATTCTAGGCAACATATTGTAAAATGCCAGTAATAGGTGCAAACCCTGCAATGGTCAACCCATGCTAAAATATTTACATTCAATAAAAAATGATATGGGAGATTTTAATCATCTTTCATTCTAATCTCTTGCTGCTGCTGGTCAAGTTGCCTCTGCAAGTTGCTGCTGCCCATTGCCTCGAGGTTCCCTCGACTGCACACCTCATCCTGTGATCTCATCCTCTCATCTGATTGCTCCTGGCTACTACTAGGCTAGCTGTGCTGCCTGAAACACCAAGTCAGCTGGGCAAACTGCACATTCCAGTCCTCTGACCAAAGACCTGTGCTGCCACCAAATGTGTCCCTCCACCCACACGTTAATGGAGTCAGTTCTGTCTCTGGCTCACCTTCCCCACTATTATGTCACAGGCACTTGAGCTCCGGCCTCCACTCAATCGCACCTCAATAAAGACTATTCTCTCTCAGACAGCCTGACTGTGGCTCCTTCTTCTTCTCCTCACTCCACACTTGTCTCCACACCTGACCTCAGCCCATAAATTCATCACAACCAGGGAGTGTTGCGATGTGAGTGAATAATGGTGCCAAATCCATACTGCTACACATCACTGTGCGCAGCCACATGTGCTGACCCCCAACTTGCTGACTGCTCATTTCTACCTGTTTTGTCAGCTCCTCCTAGCTTGCTGCTGCTGTCACCCTATTAGAATGAGAGCTGAGGGGCACATGACAACAGCCACATCCAGCAGTGATCATTTGGAACACAGCAATGGGGTTTGGTGATAAACAGGTGTAACCCCTAGGTGGCGCTATTCTAAGATCTACTACCCGTGCCTGTTTGACAATATACAAGTTGAGGGGCCTAAGTTCTCTAATTAGGTGCTTCTACCCAGAAGAATGACGTTGGGGTTGCTTATCTGCTCTGGTATAGCCCTCTGGGAAGCTATAACCACCCACCAACCCACCTAGCGGCCTAATGTATAATACAATGGTACACTCACAATCAATAGGCAGCAGTAATAATGTGCTCACACCCTTCTCACTTACCATGAGGGCTGGACCTGCAGCAACTGCCCTGGAGACACCCTAGAAAATAACATTAGCAATGCAACAATACAATCTTAACACTTTAACCCAACTAATAATATGCACACTAGCTAGGTTAAACGTGAAGAAAGACAATCAGGTTTATTTAGGGGCAGTGAACAAGGGAAGGGTGTGAATCTAGTAAAATGATTAGCAATCTGATTTAAATCAGGGATTGCTGGAATGCACTATAAGTCCCAATTACTCAGTTCAACAACCCTGGATACCCAGAATGTCATGCAGGCTAGCCTGAAACGTAGCCTGGGGTGGCTGGTGGTGCAGCTGATGTTGGGGCTCTTAGGAGAGGAAAAAGGCAGTTAAACATGCACACAACCCAATTATTTGTAATCCAAGCCAGACAGCTCAGCTCGTTGCAAGAATCCAGTAAATGAAAACTATTAGATGGTACCAAAATGATTTTGGCTTTCATTGCAGGGAGCTACCCTGATTTATACCCATGCTACCAGGATCTGGTTGTACTGCCAGCGATATGCAGACCTCGTGGTGATGATTAGGGAGGCAGAGGAAAGTTGGGCTGACATGACGCACCTCCTGATGGTTGCAGCCTGCTTGATGGTGTTGTGCAGGGGGCCAAAGCCCCAATCCAGTCTCTTGCCGAAAGGTCTCTGGTGAAGGAGTAGTGGCTTAGGCTGAGATGGCAGGGCCCAGGCAGAGTGAACAGTTCTGGCAAAGTTCGTGATCTTCTGCTGGTGAAGCCTCGAGCTGGCATAACGGATTTTGTGGGAGAGCAGGTCTCAGCCTACGAAACACATTCAGCACATTTACAACAATACCTACTGCAGGAAAAATTCGGAATTAGTCCAGTTGTAATTTAACAGCCTTACTGAGCAAGCCTTCTGATCTGAGTATATCTCACACACAAGCTGGGTCGATTGCTTCAGGAGCAAGTCTTCAGTCCAAATTGCAAGTTGCACTAACACTTCTTCTTGCTGCTGCAGTTCCAGGCTGGAATCAGACTAGTCTGACTTCTGCAATAGGCAGTTCAGTGCAGAAGAAAGTGGCAGAAGGCAAGTCTAGCCTCTTCCCATTGATGGCGCGAGCTGTTCACACTTTAACTTCCAACTCTAATTGATCCATTGTCTCTTGGCACACAGGGCATTTCCCTTGTCAATCCAAAGGTTCGGGTGGCTAAAGGAACTGTCAGTCACAGTAAGAGCTTCCCATCCAGGTCCATTTGGGTGCAAACTGGATAAAACTACAAGACTACAGAATTTCCTTCCCACAAGACACCTGGGGACAGGATCCCCAGTGGTTCGATTGGTCCAAATACTGGAAGTCCAGGATCTAACATGGTGGCTTCCATCCAATGTTCGAGCTGCAATCAAAGCAGGTTAGACAAACTTCTCTATCTTTAATATAACAGTGGATAAACAGTAAATAATCACAGTTCCTATATAGGCTCCCTCTGCAAGTAGTAGCCGCAGAATGGAACAACTTAGATTACTACCCAGCCGGTCACAAGCCCTAAATCACTTGGATCCAGCACAGACCATTTTCTAACACAGACTAGCTATGCTCTTACAGGGACAGGCACAGAGGCTCAATATGGCACTCTCACACAAAGACAGAACTGCTTAAGACTGGACACCAGCCTGACAATGGGAATTAAGGAACCTAGGAAGGCATTATTTTTTATTTATTTATTTATCTTTTGTTAACCGGGTAAGTACACTAGACAAGTAGTATGCCTATTTTCAGGAACGACCCGGGAGAGTACAAACAGGTAATACAGAGTACAACAATACAGCCAAAGTTGAGTGGACGGTGCCATGTCTCACACTAGTTGAAATTATTACATATACACTTGAAGGTTAGGTACAGTAAATTGATAAACTGCAGGCTATATACAGGGTAAGACAGTGAAGGTAGAATACATATACACTTGAAGGTTAGGTACAGTAAATCGATAAACTGCAGGCTATATACAGAGTAAGGCAGAGAAGGTAGAATACATAGTGTGTTGACATTGAACGACATTGACTATCTATAGCATAAGGTAGAACAGAGGAGGAGCTAGTCAGGGAAACTGGCTTCCGATATGGTTTAAATAAATATGGCTCCATAAGCAGAGTGCCAGAGGGACCACAGTGTCCAGTGTCCAGGGCTTATATCTAGGGAGGCTTTAGGCATTCACAGCATGAGGCCAGCTTAAGATGCTCCCACAAGGAGGTCCGTAGGCTTTTGTGGGAAGGGGCGGTGCGTACCTGCTCAGGGAAGGAGTTCCAGAGCTTGGGAGCAAGTGCAGCATAGTCCCTCTCACCCATAAGAGTGCAGGTTGGGGGAACTTTTAGTATCCCAGGACCCTGGGACCTTAGGGGGTAGCTTGAGCGGTCAGCTGGGGAGAGGAGCTGGGCCAGCCCCGGGGGTGAGCCAGTGCTGATCACTTTGCTCACATGGCAGCCTATACCAAAGTTTAGGTGATTGGCCGGGGATAGCCAGCCTAATTTTTCATAAAGATCGCAGTGATGAGTGAGGCGGGGGCAGCCAGGGCAAACGGCAAATGTTGTTGCACGTCATTCCATCTAATAATGCTTTTGAGGTGCTGCAACAGGTGGAGTCCATAGCTTAGGCAAGGAGAGTAACATTCCCTGGCAAGGGCCAGGTGTGCGGCAGGGGTAAGGTTGTGTTTGGCCCTATAGGCCAGCCCCAGTTTGCCGTTTACTCCTTTGCAGACGTTAAGGATGTGACTCCCAAGGTCCAGTTGGGGGTCGAGTGTCACCCCGAGATATTTGACGGCGGTCGCAGTGTGGAGGGAAGTGCCATCTGCACAGTTGATTAGCAGAGGGACTGGAGAGGCGCGAATTTTAGCTGAGGAGCCGAAAAGCATGGCCTGCGTTTTTTTCTGGTTGAGGACCAACTCTGTTGGTGAGCCAGGCCTGATATTCCTGAAGTCCTCGGATAGATGGAGGTTTAGGGTGGCTGTGTCTCGAAGTGATGAGAAGGACCAGGTCATCCTCGACAGGGTGACCCCACACTGGTAACAGCATCTGGGAGATTGTTGATAAACAGAGAGAAGAGAAGGGGTCCCAGAACAGAGCCCTGGGGGACGCCTGAGGTCACAGGCAGGGGATCGGAGAGGACTTTATTAAATTTGGTTAGCTGCTTTCTGCCATGCAGGTAGTCAGTTATCCATTTCAGGGCCGGGGAAGCCAGGCCGAGGGACCTCAACTGAGCGCAGAGCAAGTCATGGTTGACAAGGTCAAAGGCCTTTGATAGGTCGATGAACACAGCTCCAGAGAGCTTACCCTGTTCCATGGCAGTTCTGACACTAGAGGAGACAGAGATCAGTGCTGTGGTAGTGCTGTGCCCTTTGCGAAAGCCATGCTGGGCGGGAGACAGCAGTACGTGAGATTGGATATACTCGAGAGTTGATTGGCAACTACCTTTTCCAGGAGCTTGCTGATGGCTGAGAGGATGGCAATAGGCCGGTAATTGTCGGGGACTTTGGGGTTTCCCTGCTTGAGCATGGGGACAACCCTGGCCACCTTCCAGATATCAGGAATCTCCCCCAAGGCCAGGGACAGGTTAAAGATGTGGGCCACCGGGGATGCAATATAAGGGGCACCTAGTTTGAGAAGCCTGGGCTCCAGGTTGTCAAGTCCTGGACTGGTGTGCTGGGAGAGGCCAGCCAGAAGTGTCAACACCTCATTATCTGACACTGCCTTAAGGAGAAAGGGAGGTCTGGGAAGGTCAGGCACCTGCCAGTCCATAGGTGCGGGGCAGTTGTCGCCCCTGGCCGAGGGGATCTGTGGAGAGACGGCTGATAGGTCGATGAAGTGGGAGTTGAGAGCGTTAGCAATCGTGTGTGGATTGTTACAGGAGGCTCCCCCGATAATCATGTCAGTGACCCCAGAGTTGGACTGACCACCGACCAGGGATTTGATATTACCCCAGAACTTTCTGGTCGTTCACTGTTCTGAGAAAGAGCAGCCTTACAGAAATCACTTTTGTCCACCCTAGTGGCTTTTACACTCATTTCTGAGTGTTTTGTATTATTGTAGTAGGCTGGTCAGGGAGTGCTGTAGTGTCCCAGCACTTATCCCTCGCTCTCATAAGAGCAAGAAGGCTCCCATGCAGCCACATAGTGGCTGACCCCCTGACCCTCCTTCTAATGAGAGGGGCATGCTTGTCTTGCAGATCCCCGAAGGAGTTATTAAACAGGGTAATGGCAGTGGAGGGATCAGGGGCTCCATACACTCCTGACCAATCAGTGAGCTTTAGGTCCTCCATGAAAGCATCCAGATCGAACCTGATGAAGTTTCGGATGTGGATGACTTTGTGAGGAACCTTTGGGGAGGGGATTTTCCATACACAGAAGATCGGAGAGGGTCTGAGATGGAGTCAGATAGTATCCCTACAGAGGAGATCCTGTCAGGGCGATTGGACAGGATCCAGTCCAGTAGGGAGCTGGAGGATCCATTTGCCGACCGTCGGGTAGGCTCCTGCATGAGCTGAGTCAGTGTGTGGGTGGCAAGCAGGGACTCGAACTGTTTAACGTTGCCTCTGATCCAGTTTAGATTCATGTCTCCCAGGATTATGACTTCATTGTCACCAGTCCTGAGACTAACAGTGTCCAGGAGGTGGGTGAGTCCCTTGAGCCTTCCCTTTGGGGGGTTATAGGTGCATACAATGTGCAGTTTCTTTGCATTGCTGAGTAGGAATACCGAGTGAAGCAGCTCACAGGGAGACAGCAGTGACTGTGGGTGATCCACCAGTGATACTTTAAGGTGGCACCTGTAGTATATCAGAATGCCTCCACCCATTTTTTCCCATCCCTGTCCAGCCGTAGGAACTCATAACCATGTAGCCCACAGGCTGAGTCAGGGATCGAGGGTTTGAGCCAGGTCTCTGTTATGCCAAGTATGTCAGGCTTATAGAGAGAGACCCAGGCAACGAGCTCATCCAGGTTGGGAAGTAGGCTCTGAATATTAAGATGGGCCACCTTCAACCCCTTGCCCAGCCACCCTTTCTGAGGGAAATCGGGGACCAGGGGGGTGGGGCCAGGATTGGGTTCGATGTCACCAGCCAGGGCGAGCACCAGTAGGAACAGCCATGGTAAACCCCAATTTGTAGGGGGGGTTACACTCTTCCCTGCCTGGAAAAACTTAGCATCTGTGTCAAGTCTACACACATTATAAGATTCTAGATAAAAAACATTACATGAAAATGTATGAATGTTTCATTGGTATACCATAAATAAAATCGGATGCATCAGTAAAATAATTGGTCATGATAACAGCATTACTATACTTTTTCTACTTTGGCAGTGAGATTTTCATAATAACACATTTCCATAACACTTTTCATAAGTATGTTAATAGATTCAAGCAGTTAACCACATTATCCTTACAACTCTGGTTTATACTACCTCCTGTACACTAACCCACATGGCTTGGGGCCTATCCCTATCAGCTACACTAGGGCTGCATGGGGTAAGGGCATTAGCATACAGACTGGAGGGCCTCATTTTTAGCTTGGAGGTGGCAGAATAGTCCAGTTTTGGAAGAGAGTTTTCAGAAATGTACACCCCTTATATGTAATGGGAGGTCTACAGGCCTTCCTGGGGAGTCATAATTAAGGCATATTACAGGCTTTGTGGCTGTCCCAGACTTTCTGGGAGGAGCAGGCACAGGCTCAGTTCTTTCAACATTGGCATGTGGATTGATCAGTCCTGGCTCATTGCTTGTCAACAAGTCTTCTTCCGAAGAAACGGGTACCTCTGCACTGGCTGCTGGCTCTGGATTGAAAGCACTGTTAGCTCTGGTTCTGCAGAATTACTGTCATTACTTTGCTCTGACATTCCAGGTTCATCATCAAAAGCAAATTCCACGGAATTCAAATCATGTTACACATCACTGATATGTTCAATATCAGTATTTTCATTAACACTATTGTCCATAGTACTATTGAAATTATTGGTTGCAATTACTTCTAGACTTTCTGGTACGTCACCAGTTGTGCTTTCTGTCTCTGGTTCTACCTCATGGGGCTCAACTAATTCCACCAGATTCAAGAAGTTAGCTACATCAGAAGTCACACTTTGCACTTCACTTTCAGGGGGCACAGGGGCTGTGGAGATGGCTGGAAGGTTAGACATTTCTGAGGGTCCAGCTTCATCTCTAAAATTGCACATCGGGTTGCCTTGAAATAATTGACTCAATTTATAAGGGGCTTCACATTCACTGTCATCAAATTCAGACTGATGGTCAATTTCATTTAGAACATGACTCAGGGAAGACCTTGGATCTTTAACAACTGGAGAATAGCTTAACTGTTTCTTTTTAGCTGCAGCTGTGGTTACAGGCCTGGGAGGGGCAGTGTCTTGGGGTGCAGAATCGATGATGATATGCCCAGTTGGTAATAAATGATTTCTGTGCATTGTCTTTACCACTTGTGCATCATTCTCTGGGTGCACTTTGTAAACTAGCAGGTCCTCCAGCTTGCTGACAACAATGTAGGGGATGTGATGCCACCTGTCAGCTATCTTGTGTTTGCCATGTAGTCATAAATTTCTTAGCAAGACTCGATCCCCAGGATGCAGTTCTTGTGCCTTGACATGTCTGTCATGCCTTAATTTGTTTGCTAAATTTCTCTTAGCCATCATGGTGTGTGCTAACTGGTAGGCAAGGTTTAACTCAGTTTTTAATTTTGGACATATTGGAGGTAATTCTCTGCTTTGACTCCATCAGGGGACACTCCAAAGCAGATGTTTACTGACAACCTTGCTTCTCAACCAAACATCAGGTGGTAAGGGGAGGACCCAGTTGCATCACTTCTAGTGCAATTATAGGCATGAACTAATGTGCTTATCTGCTGACTCCATTTTGACTAGTCTCTGGGATGAAGCATGCCAGTATGTCTAGTAATGTCCGATTAAATCTTTCAGGCTACAGATCCCCTTGAGGGTGATAAGGGCTAATTCTGGACTTTCGCATTCCCCAGAGTGAGAGCATTTCTTTAATCAGATGGCTTTCAAAGTCTCTCCCCTAATCAGAGTGAATCCTCTGGGGGGCACTATAATGGACAAAGAACTTTTCTATCAAGACTTTTGCCACTGGCCAGCCCAGTGGTGCTGAGGGTTGAGGCACTGGATGCCACGTCTGGCATCATACCAGTGACCCAGGTTCAGGAATGGACTCAGGCCGCCGGGGGCTGGCAGGGGAGAGGAAGGATTGAGCGTCCGACGACTGCTCTCCTTCCTCTGAGGTGGGTAGGGGGTATCGCATTGCCCTGCAGCAGTGATTGGTGGAGGCCAGCCACAATACAGTGGCATGCATAGCAAGGGGGAGATCATGGCAGGCATCTGCACTACATGCTCAGACAACACTGCACGTCCGGCTCCCAAAGGGGAACAAAGAGTGGAAAATTGCGGGGGGCGATCTCTGAGGCTGATGGCCGTGCCCTGTGCCCTAGAACCTGAGAGAGGCGCTTAACCAGGGGTGCAGAGTGAAAAAGGCCAGCCCCTGTATGTGTGGGTTCACGTGGCCCACGCGCATGACCAGGTCCGGGGGTGCAGACGGCGATGGTTGGAGATCGTGTGGGCTGCTCCACTGAAGGAGGGCAAAAAATAGAAATCTGATAAAAAAAATACTTTTGCTACCATGGAGGCGGTCTTTAGTTGAATAGGCCTGGGCATAACGGGTAAAATAAATCAGTTACCACCAACATGTTACCAATATTCTTTTGATCTGGTTCTAGACACAAGAAGTCAATACACACATAATCCATGGGCGCACTGGTAGAAATATTGACTAAAGGTGCAGTGCGTTGGGGCTGAGCTTTTCTCTGCAGGCAGCGGCTACAGGTTCTGATGTGAGTCTCAATATTGGCCCCCATTTTTGGCCAATAGAAGTGAGCATGGGTCAGATCAGTAGTTAGGTCACAGCCTAAATGTCCCATATGGTCATGAAGCGCACGTAGGACCACATGTTTGAAAACTGTAGGTAACACTAGCTGTTGCTTGGCCACTTGACCTTGTCTATTAGTGGTTTCTCTGTAGAGCAGTTTGTTATGCAACTTTAGTCTGGGCCCCTCTCTAAACAGCAGGGCAGTTTGGGGACCTTGAGAACGAAGTTTGGACACATTGTTTCCAACATGAATAGCATCCAACATGGGCTTAATCATAGGGTCTTGGGACTGAGCCCACTGTATATTGGTGGAAGCAAGTTGAGGCAACTTGCTGAGATCCAATGCTGCAAGATGGCAGTAGGCTGCAGGAACACGAGTGTCAGGAGGGCCCAGACAGTCCACCAGGCAATCAATAGTTTCAATGGATAGATGTTCATCTTTATTGAACTTTTGACAAACAGCTTTAACAGATTGTTCGGACATTCTCATCCACCCCATGATAGTGTCAGGTCACCTGGAAAGGGTGTCAGCATCAATGTGATTCAAGCCCGGTCGATACTCTACTGAATAATCATAAGTGGAAAGTGCAGATAACCAGCGACGACCAATGGCATCCAACTTTGCTGAAGTCTGGACATAGGTGAGGGGGTTGTTATCAGTTTTCACTAGAATTTTGGCACCATAAAGATATTCGTGGAATTGCTCTACAACGGCCCATTTTAATGCAAGGAACTCGAGTTTGTGTACAGGGTAGTTCTTTTCAGACAGTGTCAGGCTCCTGCTGGCAAATGCCACTCGGTATAACCCCTCCTAATACTCCTGTTATAGAAAAGCATCAAGTCCCTTCAAGCTGGTATCAGTGTGCAATACATAAGGCTTGGTGGGATCTGCATACGCAAGCACAGGGGCATGGGTAAGTTGGTGAATGATATCATAGAAAGCCACCTCACACTCTCGAGTCCACCTGGTCCCAAAAGGTTCATTTGTTTGAAAATAAACTTTCTCTTCCTCTTTGATTATTAGGCTGTGGTCAAGGCTGCTACTTTGCTTGGATCAGTCTGAATCCCCTCAAATGACACGATGTGGCCGACATATCTTACAGACTGCTGGAAAAACTGACACTTGTCGACTGATATGTTTAGACCAAAGTTCTCCAATCGGTCCAAAACCTTAAACAGATGACTCTCATGTTCCTCGAGGGTCCTACCAAACACAATAACATCATCTAGGTAGACAAGGCATTCTAACAGGTTTATGTCTCTGACAGCTCACTCCATCAGACTCTGGAAAGAGGCGAGTGCTCCCAAAATGCCCCAGGACATGCACAGAAATTCATAAAAACCCAAAGGGCTGATGAATGCTGTTTTTTCTCTATCTTCGGGGGCCATCGGGATCTGGTATTACCCATTCCGGAGGTCTAGCCCAGAGAAACACAGGCTCCCATTGAGGCAATCAAGGGCATCCTGGATGCATGGCATAGTGTATTGGTCAGGTATAGTTATTCCATTCAGAGTTCGGCAGTCTGCACAAATTCTCACCGAGCCATTTTTCTTCCAGATAACCATGATAGGGGAGGCATATGGACTGTGAGACTCCTGTATAATCCCAGCCATCAGCATCTCCTGGAGGTGGCAGTGAATGTCGTTAATGTCTGCTGGGATTAAGCAGCAAGATCTCTCCCAGAAAGGCCTTTTGTCATGAAGTCTAATGTAGTGTTTGGCCCCAGTGACACATCCCACATCCCACTCCTTCAAGGAAAAAACCTTGCTTCTCTGGGCCAGTTTTTCGCTGATTTTGGCTCTCCACTCTGCAGGAATGGGGGACTCTCCAAAGTCAAACAGATCAGGGGTCACCTTGTCATTCTTCCCAGTGCATTTCTTGCTAGGCAACACAGCAGCATCTGCACAGTATACAGTAGCCAGTGTGCAGTTTCGATTTACCCTGATATCCCAGTCAGACATGTTTCGGACTTGCACTACTACCCACCTAGCATAAGCATGCGCTTGGGCCGGCAGGATACTACTGTAGGTTTTGAAAACAGTCCCTCAGCAGTTTTCCCTCCTCTGGGACATCCAGCATGAGAATCTTGTTTTTAACGTCTTTTTTAATTTGTACCTCACCACTGATGGTACACTGAGCACTGGGTGGCAATTCAAGCGATTCTGGATCTTTCTTCCACACTACCCCCACTGGTTCATCTTTCTCAACCTCTTTAGCTTGCATCTGCAAATCATATGCTCTGCGCACCATGGCCGGAATAGTAGGGCCTTCCCAGTCTGGTTAGCTTGTTTCTCTTGACAAAGCTGGGCCAGCCAGCCAAACATATGAGCATTAGTGCCGATCAACAACAGGATACTATCATACATTCTGATCAGCGGACACACCAAGGCCAGAGTCTCCACTGGTTCATCCATGCCAGCAACTGCAGTAGGGAAAGATAGTCAAATTCGTACATACCCTGGTAAGGGTAGGATTTGTCACTCAGCCCCCACACATGCAGTCCCTCCAGGGGTAAAAGCAGGAGGTCAGATAAGTGTTGGTCGTACCAGTCTTTAAATACAATAGTGACCTGTGAGCCACTGTCTAGTACTGGGTTAATACTAACATAGCCACTACTAGAGATAGTTCTATGCAATCTATTGACTGTTAGAGCTAGTGTTGCTACCCAGGATTATTTACTGCAGCCCTCTACCGTCAGTTCCACTATAACCTGTTATTGTGTTACACTGCTGTTGCTAACTGTCTCTTAGCTAGTGGGTGCCTGTTCTTGTGTTATTTGCTGTTAGCAGAACTGTCCCTTGGCTAGTGTAGTGCCACCCCTGGTAACCGTCTGCCACTGGCCCCGCTCCTATACCCCTGTTCTACTGTACTGGTCCCTAGTTCCTGCATCCCTCCTTGTCAACTGGGGCCTGTTCCCCTGCCTGATATATCAATCCCTACCCTAAGGGACGTGAGACTTGACCCCCCCCCCGCTTAGTGCCCAGAGGTGGTAGCATACCCTGCACCAGTCCTACACTCTCCTTCCATAGAGCCTTCCAGGATGCTGCCTATGAGTGGGTGTTCAGTCCCCCCTGGCCTAGACGGGGGCACAGCCCATACCTCTTGGGCCTCTGGCCGTCTTACACTCTCTCAAGTCTCCCTCAGCCTGGCAATCTGCCAAAGGCATAAAAATGGTTCATTTGAATGTGAGAAGTCTATTACCAAACCTAGTGGAGCTAACAGCCTGGGTGGCTCACTACAACCCCAATATCTTGGGGATCACTGAAACCTGGTTGAAGACACACACCCCTGTCTCTGCATGTGCCCTCCCGGGGTACACCAATTGATTTGAAATTTTACCTTTTGGCCACTAGGGGGGCACTAATTCCAGCCGTGCCTCCAAGATGTAACCCCTATGCGTTGCTATTCTATAGGCTACTACCCATGCCTGTTTGGCAATACACAGATGGAGGGGCCTGAGTTCTTTAATTAGGTGTCTTCACCCAGGGGAATGGTATTGGGGTCACTTATCTGCTCTGCTATAGCCTTCTGGGAAGCTATAACCACCCACCAACCCACCTAGCAGCCTAATGTATAACACAATGGTATATTCACAATCAATAGGCAGCAATAATAATGTGCTCACACCCTTCTTACTTACCATGAGGGCTGGACCTGCAGCAACTGCCCTGGAGACACCCTGGAAAATAAGGTTAGCAATGCAACAATACAATCTTAACACTGTAGCCCAACTATTAATATGCACACTAGCTAGGTTAAACATGAAAAAGGACAATCAGGTTTATTTAGGGGCCATGAACAAGGGAAGGGTGTGAATCTAGCAAAATGATTAGCAATCTGATTTGAATCAGGGTTTTCTGGCATGCATTTTAGGTTCCAATTACATAGTTCAACAACCCTAGGTACCCAGAATGTCATGCAGGCTGGCCTGAAGTGTTGCCCAGGGTGGCCGGCATTGCAGCTGATGTTGGGGCTCTTGGGAGAGGAAAATGGCAGGTAAACATGCACATAACCCAATAATTTGTCACCCAAGCGAGATGGCTCAGTTCGTTGCAAGAACCCAATAAATGGAAACTATTAGATGGTACCACAGTGATTTTAGCTTTCATTGCAGGGAGCTACCCTGATTTGAACTCACTCTGCCAGGATCTGGTTGCACTGCCGGTAATATGTAGACCTCGTGGTGATGATTAAGGGGGCAAGGGGAAGCTGGGCTGACATGACGCACCTCCTGATGGTTGCAACCTGCTTGATGGTGTTATACAGGGGGCCGAATCCCCAAGCTGGTCTCTCACCGAAAGGTCTCTGGTGCAGGAGTAGTGGCCTAGGCCAAGATGGCAGGTCCCAGGCAGAGTGAACAGTTCTGGCAAAGTTCATGATCTTCTTCTGGTGAAGCCTCAAGCTGGCATAACAGATTTCTTCGTGGGAGAGCAGGTCTCGGCCCATGAAACAAATTCAGCACATTTACAGCAGTAACTACCTCAGGAAACAGTTCAGAATTAGTCTGGTTGCAATTTAACAGCCTTGCTGAGCAAACTTTCGGATCTGAGTATATCTCGCACACAAGCTGGGCCAATTGCTTCAGGAGCAAGCAGTAGCGCAGCAAATTCCCAGAGGGCCAGGGTGCAAGGCAATGTTACAGGGCCCCTCCTCAGTTTTGAATAAACATCAAAATTATGATTTGGGCCCCTCAAACCTTGTGGGCCCGGGTGCCACTGCACCCCCCGCACCCTTGGAGCTATGCCCCTGGGAGCAAGTCTTCGATCCAGCACAGACCATTTTCTAACACAGACTAGCTATGCTCTTAAAGGGACAGGCATGGAGACTCGATTTGGCACTCTCACACAAAGACACAGAACTGCTTACGACTGGACACCAGCCTGACAGTGGGCATTAAGGAGCCTAGGAAGACATTATTGTAAACCCCAATTTGTATGGGGAGTTACACGGGCAACAAACAGCAGCTGCATTTACCATTTAGTGATGTGTGGCAAGTCGGTGGATCATCAAAGGAAATGCTGCCAGTCGAGCAGAATTTAATGGTTCCCTGCAATACACACACCACCACAGGTGGCTACGTTTTTATGTAATATAAGAATCATGTTACAGTAATATGAATTACTTATAAGAAAATGTAATCAGTAACTTCATAAGATTACATTTTCTTATAAGTAATCAGTAACTACTGTATGTTATAGAGAACAGTAACTAGATTATGGTAATGCATTATTACATAAGGCTGGTCATTTATTCCAAAAACCCTGACCTTGACAGCCTTACCAGCACACTCTAAATTAACTTTAGGTCACTAGAAAGGTGGTTTTCCAACAACAACAACAACAAAAAAGACCATGCACTTCTCTAGCCTTCTACAGAAGAGAAAAATTAGACCCTTTATTATCCAAAACGGCCGGGGGAAAACTTGAACAGGTGGAGGCCTTCAAATACCTTGGTGTAACACTGGATGACACCTTGGGCTTGATTTTCAAATGAAGAACTATACGAACATACGAACATATGAATTTGCCAGCAGATACAGGCCTTAAGGTCTATTGAGTCTGCTCAAGTGTGCAGCACCCAGTTTATTAAACTGCAGCAGCCCCCCTCCACTTGTCCGCCCTTCTGATTTATTGCCTCCTACCTCTGAATTTTCATTCCCCTGCATCTCCTCAGTTTTGACCCTCCCTTTGACCCTGCCCCACCCCTTCTTGAAGCTGCTCACCATCCGCAGTGATATCACTTCCTCTGGTAGTGCATTCCAACCCACCACCACCCTTGCAGTGAAATAATGCCTCCTCATCTCCTCCTCCTCCTCTCCCTCTTGAATCTTTCTACCTCCAATTTCAGACTGTGCCCCCTGGTGTCCTTCCCCTCTTTAAGCTTAAACAAACCCTCTGAATCAACTCTATTCATGCCCTTTAGGTACTTGAAGGTCTCAATCATATCCCCTCTCTCCCTTCTATCCTCCAGGATGTACATGTTGAGCTCATGTTGAGCTCCCGCAGTCTCTCCTCATGTGTTTTGTCCCCATTCCCTGGTTCATTTTCATTGCCCTATGCTGGACCCCCTCTAGAAATTTGATGTCCCATTTCAAATAGGGGCACCAAAACTGCACGCAGTACTCCAAGTGCAGTCTCACCAGGGACCGGTACAGGAGCAGAATGACTTCCTCCCTCCAAGAGATAATTCCCTTGGTGATGCATCCCAGCATTTTATTCACCTTTGCAGCTGTCTTCCTGCACTGCAAAAAGTGATTCATGTCCCCTGTTACCAGTACCCCTAGATCTTTCTTCTCAACTTAAGTGGATAACTGCATTCCTCCCAACCAGTAGCTGTTCCCAGGATTTTTAACCCCCAAGTGCAAGACTTTGCACTTTTTGGCACTGAACCCCAGTTGCCAATTATCTGACCAGTGATCAAGCCTCGCGAAGTCTCCTTGTAGTGCTTTCACACTTTCCTCACTATCCACCTCCGCACAGATCTTGGCATCGTCTGCAAAGAGGTTGATTTTACTCCTTATTCCACTTGATATATCGGCAATGAAGATGTTAAATAGTACTGGTCCTTGCACCAAGCCCTGTGGGACCCCATTAGATACAGCCCTGGGTGCTGAGAGCTCTCTCCCAACTATCACCTCGTGCTGCCTATCCTGCAACCAGCTCTTAATCCACCCAAAACATTTTTTTCACCCGCTTCTAGGCTGCTCAACATGCTGCTCAGCTTTCTGCAAGGCACTAAGTCAAAGGCCTTGCTGAAGTCCAGGTAAAGGACATCTACCGCATGGCCCCTATCCAGTGACCGCATCACCCAGTCAAAAAAGTCAACCAGGTTTGTCTGACATGATCTGCCAAATACAAACCCGTGTTGCCTGTTGTCCTGGAGACCATTCCCCTCCAGAAAACTCACCAGCCTTTCCTTAAGGATAGTCTCCATTAGCTTCCCCACAATGGCTGTAAGGCTCATTGGTCTGTAGTTCCTGGTTCATCCCTGGGCCCACTCCAATGAAGGGGCACCGCATGTGTCAGTCTCCTGTCCCTGGGTATGCATCCAGTACTCAGGGAAGTGCTGAACAAGCCCGCCAGTGGTTCAGCCAGGGCCTCTGTCAACTCCATCAGGACCATTGGATGCACTCTGTCCAGTCCTGGTGCCTTATCCACCCATAGGGACCTAAGGCCCTCCAACACCCTGTCCACTGGGATCTCTACATCTGTTACCTCCTCTCCCCCTGATCCCATCTGACCTTTCCTCTGTGGCATAGGCCCATCCCTCTCCCTGGTAAACACCCTGCAGAAGTACTCATTTAGTGCTTCTGCCTCTTATCTGCCCACCCCCCATCGTTCCTAATCCTTACAATCTGGTCGATACAATTTCTCTTCTCCCTTATATACCTGAAGAAATCCTTTTCCCCTTCTCTGATCCCCGTGCCAGCCTTAGCTCTCTTGAAGCCTTGGCTGCCCTTACTGCTCTGATCACCTCTCTGGATTTCTTCACGTATTCCTCCCTGTCCTCCTCATGGTTGGATCTCTTGTACTTCCTAAAGGCAACTCTCATTTCCCTCACCCTCTCCACTACCTCTTTACTCAACCAGCTCGATTTTTGATCCTGACTTTTTTGCTTTGGCACTTTGTACAAGAGTTAGTGGCCCTTGCCAGACCCTGCTTTATGATGATCCATTTCTGTTCAGCATCCATGTCAGGACTGATGTTAGCCAGGTGCTCTTCCAAAATGATTCCCATCCTGCCAAAGTCTGCTCTTTTAAAGTCCACAGTCATTGTTTTTATATTGGCCTGACGGCCCTTATCTGACGACAGTATCTATGTATCCTTCCCTAGATTGAGGGAGAACCACACTGTGCGATGGTCACTTCCTGCTAGGGGGTCTTCTACCCCTATGTCCTGGACTTGTTTCCATCCACCAGCACCAGATTCAGAATGTTCCCCTCTCTGGTTGGCTCTGTTACTTTTTGTGTAAGGAAACCATCCTGGAAGGCCTCC
Organism: Neoceratodus forsteri; assembly: GCA_016271365.2. Classification (NCBI taxonomy): domain Eukaryota; kingdom Metazoa; phylum Chordata; order Ceratodontiformes; family Ceratodontidae; genus Neoceratodus; species Neoceratodus forsteri. The sequence continues at coordinate 788,323,005 of CM028133.1, forward strand.
AGGAGGACCTGCTCTCTGGCACTCGAGGTAGTTAGAGTGGTCCAATCCTCCCCTGGCAGATTGAAGTCCCCAACCATCACAGTGTTGCCTTTCCCACTAAGCCTCCTTATTTGCTCCCCAACTCTATGTCAATCTCTTCACTTTGAGAGGGGGCCTATACACAACCCCAATCTAACCTTCCTACCCTTTGAGTTCTGTAGGTGGACCCATAAGGCTTCAGCCCTGCCCTCTTCCCCCATCTCCCTGTTGCACAATATCCCATCCTTAACATACTGTAGATAGCCACCCCACCCCCTTTCCCTTTAACTCTTTCCCTACGGTACAGTTTGTACCCAGGGATTGCTAGATCCCTGTCCTGGTAATGTGTGGCCCATGTTTCGGTGATGGTGGCTATGTTCACCTCCCCTTTCACCATCAAAGCCTGCAGTTCTACTGCCTTATTACCTAGGCTACTCACATTTAATGAGACCACCCTCCAGTGTGAACACCTTCCCCTCATTGCCCATACCCTCACCCCTAATCCCTCCCCTTTTTGAATTCTGCTTCTTCCCCTCCTACCTGGTTTTTGGGGGAGACCTAATGGACTCCCTTGCCTGGTGACACTGCTTGCTGTCCACCTCATCGTCCCCCCCCCCGCCTAGTTTAAATTATACCTAACATCAATGAATTCCCCCTGCTTTTTTTAGGACCCCTGAGCTCTCCCTACTCAAGGGCAGCCTATCCAGTGCATACAGATCTTTGTTTTCCCACATCCTGCACAACCAGTCCGTATCTCATGGACTCACACCTTGCCCCCAGCCATTCGTTGAACTCTGAAATTCTTTGTTTCCCGGCTGTACTAGCTCTCAGTACCGGGAGAATCTCAGAGAATGCCATTGTCCTTCCCTCTCTACTGCATATCCCTCTTACTTCCTTGAATCTCTCCCCTGCACCTATTCTACCCTACTTCCCTCCAAGTCATTAGAACCCAGGTGCATCACAATTTGAGTTTTCCCCCCCCTTAACTCCCCACACACACCTATTAATAAACTGCCCCACTTTCCCTGCTGTCATGCCCAGCATACACTCCACTCATTTGTGGCTTTTCCTGGCTGCCCTGCCACCCTTTCTTACACCCTTTAGGACTGAGTCCCCCAGCATGACGACCCTCCCTCCTTTATCCTGCTCACCTCCCTGGTGCTTCCCATTCCTCGACTCCCAGTCTCGGTCTCCTTCCCCTGATTCCACTCCTCTAGGCCCCTTTGTCCATCTTGATCTCTGTTGAACCCCTACCCCAGACGCCCCACTGTGCCTTACTACTACTACCCTGGCTAGCTGCATCCATACCCCTACCATTCCCTACCTGTTCCTTCCACCCCTTCCCGAGTCATCTTCTCCTTGTTCTGCATTTTCTCCCTCCCTGCCACTGGCCCCCAGTGCCTCCCATGATCCTTGCTCTTCCCCTACAATCAACCCCCACTGCTGCTACCCTGATTGGCTGCCCCCACACCTTTCCATTTCCTACCTGCATCCCCCGCTTTCCTAAGTCTCCTGTGCCCCTCTTATTTTAGCTCCCCCCTGGCCCTGCTGTCCTCCTGTGTGCTGACCTGGTTTCCTGCTTCACTTCTTGCTCCCCTGCCTTTTACCCTGCTCCCCTGCCCTCTCTGTGACTGCCCCCCTTGCTGCTCCAGGTTTGCTAGCACTGAGAACCTGTTCTTATCCTCCCTTCCTCCCTTTATCCCAAGCTTCTCCATCCTCCCTTCCCTGTGACTTCATTCCATGCTTTGCCCCTGTTGCCATCTTCCACCTGTTCTTGACTTCCTTCCACCCTTTGGCCTCAGGTCTCAACTGCTCCTTAGTGGTAGCATGGTTATTCCCCTGAATCCTCTCCCCTTGTTTTCCCATTTGCTCACTTGTTTCATCGACTGGGTTAGTCCTCTTTCAATTCCCTTGGCTCCTGTTGTTCCCACCTGCCCCACCCTCTCCACCTACTCAGCTCCATTCTCAAGTCTTACAACCTCCTCCCTAAGTTGCCCCATTTGCCTACACACTATACAACCCCCTGCCATCCAAGCAATCCCCAAGAAGATGGCCACCCCACAACCATTGCAGCTAACCACCCATCCTGGCTCTTCTCCTTACTTGCTGCCCCTACCTATCCCCCACCCCTGCCCCTCACCATGCCTGCTGACTGCTCCATCCCCTATGTCTCGCCATCTTCCTTGTTCACCCAATCTAGTTTAGTCCTGCTTCTGATATCCCCCAACTATTAGCACATCAGCCGCCTCCCCTCAATATCTTATACACTCCCCTGACTTCTGGGACCTTGTATGCCCTGCCCAGTGAGGCCTGTGGCCTGCAGTCCTCCCAGCGATGCCTTGCAGATACCACCTAGTCAGACGCCACAGTCCTGCATTGTGGCATTCACACGTCAGGGTCACTCATGCAAGGAGTCACTTGGTCCCAAGGGTAATGTAACTAGATGCCGGACTCCCAATAGGCCAGCTGCATTATGTGACTGCCCTGCTTCTTGCTGTACAAACCCTCCCTCTCAGTTCTCCCTCCCCCCGAACCCCCAATTCTCTCAAACATAAACAATGTTACTGCATTACTGTATCCCAATCCACAGTTCCCCCCTCACAGTAGAGCAAGTGATCAAAATATAAAACAAAAAGCACTTCCTTTCCCATGCTCTGATCCTCGCTGGTCGGCTCCCGCGCAGCACTCTATGACAACCATGATGCAAGGGGCCTGCACCAAAGGCGTATGATGCAAGTGGCACCTTGCATCATATTTGTGGCAATCCTGATTTTTGAACGCTGGCTGCAGTGACATCAGGATGCTGTGCGGCAAAGGCCCTCCTGTGTCACCCTTGTGGCAAGAGCATCCATGTGCCAGGTCACAAGGGTGGTTGCACCATAGCGGGGCTGCACTATCCTCTTGTTTGGGATTCTATAAGCCCCACCATGGCCACAACAGGGGGCTCAGATTAGACCAGCCAAGAGGTAGTCTAAGGGCCCTGTGCCACTGCCGGGCAGCGATGGGGGGGCTGCAAGACGGGGACCAGGGGCGTAAGGACCAGGGGATGACATAAGGAGCACTGTGGCAATGGGAGGTTGATGAGGTGGCACCCTGCAGTGGTGCCCTGCAAATGTGTAGGCAGCTGATCAGCCCAGGTAGGTGGGATTGGCAAGATGGGACAGGGACCCGGCCACAGGTGCACATAGCCCAGGCACCTGCCCCAGAGGTGCCACTTACCAGAACACCATAGGCAGGCAGCAGTGGCTGCAGGGTTCAGGTGCTGGTGGTGGATGGAAACAGTCCCTGGGAACTACAACAGTGTCCTGGTACTCAGCCCCCTGCATGAAGGCAGGCTGCTACCTACCTACTTATGATGTTGTGGTAAGTGGCCCCTATGGGGCAGGTGCCAGGGCTGTGTGCACCTGTTGCCGGATCAAAGTCCCATCTTACCAACCTTATGTAGCTGGGCAGATCGGCTGCCTACATGTCTGCAGGGCACCTCCACAGGGTGCCACCTCAGCACCCTCCCACTGCTGCCATGTCCCCGTCACTCCTTAAGCCACCCCCCAAGCACTTTATGCCCCTGGTCCCCATCTTGCAGCCATATTCACACCCTTCACCCACCTTTCTGGTGCCTTGAGTGTTCCACCAGGTGGGGGGGTTGACGGAGCCTTCCGCCAAACCCCGCAGATGCACCACCTGTCAGGTGCAACCCTGCAGATGCGGCAAATCTCGGGTCTTGGGTGCAAGGACCCTCATATTTTTTAAATATGGTGCAGGGTCCTTGATGCACCCTGAGATTGCTGCACACCTAGATCACCGCAAATTGTGGTGATCTAAGGGCTCTTTGAAAAGTGAGCCCCTTATCTTTTGCCCCCAATGTTGATAATCTGGTGGCCATAGTTAACAGAAGACTGGGTGCCTTCTACCATAACTGGAACAATCTCTTCGGGGATGCTAGCTGCCATATTGTGGCTTTCTGTCACTTATAGATTATGGGCTCCCTGTCTATGCAGCTGCCTGTGACACAGTGCTAAACAGAGTAAAGCTGATCTGTAATAATGCATGCCATTTTGCACTTGGAGCAGATAATTGCTTTCATAGTTGTACCCTTTATGCACTCACTAACTGGCTACCTTTACCCAGCAGAATAAAGATCCAGACATGTTTGCTAGCCAAAACGGCACCCCAGGACTAAATTTCCCTGCTTTAACAAATTGATTCCTCACTCTTTCCAACCAATAAAACACCAGAAATATGGCCAGAAATGCCCTTTAGCCTCCTTTCTGGTGTACTCAGCTGGGCAAGTGGTCATTTGCTGTCAGGGTGGCTAAATGGTTAAATTAGCTGCCTGTTACACTGCTGAATCTCCCCACATTGTATAAGTTGAAGAGATCATTGTGGTCTGCCTTTGCAGTCTGGTGTAATTGTAACTGTTAAACTTTTATTCAGTTTCTCTCTGTAGATATCCTGAGACTTTTTATACAACGATCTGTATGATTTTTTTTTTTTCAAAACTGTATGTTACTTGTTCTGCCTTAAGGGCCTTGAACCTGACTCAACTACATCTCCTCTGGAACTGCTTGTTGTACCTGTAATGTTTTTTGTGAGTGTATCTGATGTGGAACCTTTGTAGATGAGCACTTGTGCTCAAAGGTAATCTCGGAAGTTTTCAATAAATAAAGAAATAAAAAGGTCTCCCAGGTGCCAGGTGAGTTCTAGTGGGACAGCACATGGGGGAGAACATGAATGATATCCAGTAGCCAGATAGGGGGTATATCCTCTGCTGACCCAAGGAGCAAAAAATAGAGTTTGGAAATAAGTTGTTTTCAAGGGAGGGGGGGTTGTTAGGGGTTAGATGCCAAGTCATTGTGCAGACAAAGACAATTACAGGACTGAGTAGAGAAGTCATGTAGGAGAAATTTGAGGGAGAAGAGGGACGAGGCAGAGCAGATAGTTAGCAGAAGGGAAGACCAGAGCTTATGGAACCAGAAAGAGAAAGCAGCTCTGACTGCAGCAATTTCATGTAAAGGAGGGAGAGGGGTTGGGGGTCAAAGTTACAGAGGGAGTAGGTGAAAATGAAGGAGGATAAAATGATGGACATGAGGTAAGTAAGAAGGAAACCAAGCTAGAATCTGGAAATAAAGGAAGCACAGTTACAAAAACGCAAAAAGTTCAAACATTATATAAGAGCTGAGGACTGACAGATAAAATTAGGAAATTTCCATTCATGACTGTCAAGGAGAAAAGTAAATACTTTGGTATTTTTATTGCATCAACGTTATCCGGTTTGGCAGAACTGAACATAAACCTTACTGAAGAACAAATTAAAATAGACTTAAAAAGATGTACTAGCTTACCATTCAGTATAATGGGTAGATATCAGATATTAAAATCACAGTGCTGCCTAGGATTTTATAACCATAATTAATAATACCAAAGAAAATCAATCCAAAGAACTGTTAATGCTGATATATTTAGAACCTATTTTGTGAACACAGTCAGTTCCACGGGGCTGGCACTTCTAGCATTAACCCTACAGTGTAAATAGTAGTCTCCAGGGAAAGGAAAGGGATAAAAAACTACTGCTATTTTATACTTTAAGGCCTTAAAATAACAAAAAGGTTCTGAGAGGTTTAAAAACAGTAAAACCACCTAAAGCATAAGGCCTGGATGGCACAGATACAGTTCGTACAACCAATTACTGACTTATTTAATGTTTCACTGACTGGCAACATTCTCTATGCTTGGAAGGAGTCTATGGAGCAACCCCTTCATAAAGAAGAGGATGCCTTAGACGTAGATAACTACCACTAGTTTCTCATTTGCCAATTATTAGAAAATGTGATTTGCTGAAATCCTACCTGAACAAGTACAGTACAATAAGCTGTCTCAATTCTAGTCAGGGTTTAGATTTGGCTCGCTACCCATCCACCCAAATGAAGTTGATGAAATTTAATAAAACTAATGCTTGGAAGCCATCTTTATGTATCTATCAAAGGCCTTTGACTTAGTGGATCATGGCTCATGTAAGCAATATGGCATTACAAGGTGTTGGATGTGCTAAGATAAATATACTCCCAGAGGCATGGTAAGACACTGGCCAGACGCTGAGTGCCTTCAGATCCTGGATGTGCAACTATACCAGCACAACCAACATCCTGGAGTGTTGTAATGCACTTATAAAATGGTTTGTGTGTTAAAATGTGTAGAAGATAAAAAAAAAAAAACATTCGAAAAGTTTCAAAATAAAATTTTCCCTTCACAGGTGGGCTATCACTTGGAGGTGTTGAAGTGGGCTGTAGTGTGGAACTCAATGCAGTACATGTGATAAATCAGTCTAGTGTTGCCTGTTCAATCATTTTTATTTTACCTAGCAGTAGAAATCAGCTTATTTATTTATTTTTTAATATGGTTTGAACTGTGATGTTCCTCTCTAGTGCCCTGAGAAAAGACTGCCTGAAGTGGGTTGTGGTTCATGCATGCTGCAGAAATGAGGTGATCCATGTCTGTGTGTGACTCTCGTATGGCTGTATGAGGCAGCAGCATTTTATTTCTTAAAAGTGAATCACAAGAGACAGTCCAGTGGTGCAGAGGGCTGAGTCGTTTGTGCCACAGCTGCCACCACGCCAGTGACCCAGGTTCAGGAATCGACTCAGGTCATTGGGGGTCAGCCAGGGGGGAGAGGATCGAGCATCTTAGGGACTGCTCTCCTCCCCCGGAGAGGGATGGCAAGTATCTCTGCCTTTGACTGCCACCAGGTGGAGGCCCGGTGGTAGTGCAGGCTCTGAGCAACTCAGTGGGAGGGGCTGCAGTTCAGTAGTGCATGCACGCCTCCACTGGGATACGTTTACATGCTGCTGCAGCAAGGGGATTGGGAGAAAATGGAAAAAGGGAAGGAGCAGGCTGAAGGAGGCCACGCCTGCTCTTCTGTGACCCACACCACCACCCAGCTGCCAACTCTCTGGATATGTGTGCCAGAGGGAGGACCGCCCTCCCCCACCTGGCCTCACCTCAGGGGCAATCTGCAGAGGACATCTGGTGACCGTGTGGGGAGGTGAGTGATGGTCAGAGAGGCAGGGGCATGGATAATAGTTGCCCGACTGCAGCCCAAGGAGAAAAAACCTTTACAAAAAAAAAAGTTCATCACACATTAAGACTTGCATCTGCATCAGAGTCCTGGATCATTTAAAGAGATTCACTAAGGTAAATTGAGGTAGATGTGCACCACACAGTTCGGTGCCTTACCTCCATGAACTGCTTCTGATCCATAGTTGCCATAAAAATATCCAACTGTTTACTAGCAGAATTGCTCATAAAATTGCTTTGACCAGGATGCAGGCACTTCCCAGTGTGTATCTCCACCCCCAATCTGCTCCATGCTCAGCCAACTTTATGACATGATCACAGGGAGAGCACGGGGATGCGCTACATAATAGTCTAGGGTGGTAACTTCAACAACAGTTTTATATGTTACAGTGATCATGTGGTGATTAAACGAGGGCACTGGGTGACTAAGAAGGGCCTTGTTAGTCACCCAGTGCCTCGTTTAATCACCACATGATCACAGTAATATATAAAATCATTTTTAAAGTTGTCCTCCATAGACTATTATGTAGTGCATTCCCGAGCTCTCCCTGTGATCACATCATAAAGTTGGCTGAGCGCAGGGCAGATTGGGGGCAGAGTTACACACCAGGAAGTGCCTGTGTCTTGGTCAAAGCAATTTTATGAGTGATTTTACTAGTAAACAGTTGGATATTTTTATGGCAAATATGGATCAGAAGCAGTTCATGGAGGTAAGGCACCAAACTGTGTGGTGCATAGGGCTAACTTGGTGAGTCTCTTTAAGTAACTGGAGAATTTTTTTAATTGCAGATTGTAGTGTTTCTTCATAGATGGGTGAGAGATTTATTTAATGGCTGAGGATTTAGGGAGAGAGTGAGTGACTGAGAAAGCAAGCGGGGAGTAGGCAGGCTAGTGTGCAGTCCACCAGAGGTTGGTGAGGTCATGCTGGTGAATTGAAAAAAATAGTTATGGAGGAACAGAAAATGAAACAAAAATGTAGATAATTTAGAGAAAACATTTTTTTCTTTGGGTGGCTTATTTCTGGTGATGGTAAATTCCACATTGCAATTTTTTAAGTGATGAACAATTGGCTTCCAATTCAAAAATCAAAACTTCTAACTGGCATAGAGATATAATGGGTAAACTGACAAGGCAGGTATCGCTGCTTTCTTTACCATTGGTTGTTCTGAGATAAATGTATTGGAGCGACTCTGTGCCAGCCAGTTTGACATCATAATTTGTTTCTACTCATTTTAAAACTTTAAACTGCTAGAAACAAATATTTCTACACAGGCACGTGTATCAGACAGCCTACAGTGTTTTAGCATGAGAAACATTAGCTCACCTCAGTGTTTGTTCTTTGTGCGGTCCCACAGAGATCTGTCGTGAATCCCCTGCTCTTTATATTTTTTTTCAATCAACTACCACATGTTACAAAAAAAATTGGTGTAGAGATATACACAGAAGACACAGTCTTGTTTTTTTTTTTTTTTTTCTAGTAGGATTGTCTCCAGCATAGTAAAGGTTTTTGGGGTTTATGTGATGACGGCGAACGCCTAAAGGCGATCACCGTTATCACGAAGTCAAAGTGCCAAACATTTACTCTGACACCCCAGCACACAGCAAAATGGCACCGGGGACTTTGTTTTTTAATGTTTTATGCAGGGGGGCTTTGCCCCACCCTCGTAACCCCCTACTTAAGGATTCTCAACTCCAGGGGATGCATGTTGGTGGGGTGAAAAACATTTTAAAAAAAAAAGGTTTGGGCCGGGCACAGCAAAAACACACCAGCACCCAGACCCAAACCCAGTACCCTGCCCACCAACACTGCCAACCTACCCATCTTGCCATGGGGTCAGCTTGGCAACCCACCACGGCACCACCTCTCACATACCCTCCCACTCCTCATTGTGCATGCTCTCTCCCCCCCACACACATACATATAGTGACATCCCGTCACTATTTCCACCGACCCCCATCTGGCGACCCTACCCTACCATAGCCCTGCAGACATGCGCCAGGGATTGATTCACCATTATTGTAGGTGCCCAATCGCCAATGCTAATATCTCGTGCAACTGGATTTTGATTTAATTAGCAATTATTTCACTGAGAAGAAATTAAGATGCTGTTTAGTTCTCAGCACAGGCTTAAGGGCCTCTTCTCAACCCATTTGCCTATCAGAGCACCTGCAGGTTCTTGGCTTGAGCAGGTAGACAGAGAAAGTATTTTGGATACATCATTACATCATTCATATACTAGACAGCCAGTAGGTAATGTTTTATCCCAAGCAGCCTTCTTAGAGAGTCAGCAATTTTGATGGGGCTTACATTGCTTCTGCTATTGCTTATTCATGGATAACAGCAAGCCATTAACAGTTTAGTGGAGTCAGCTGTTCTGGAAATACTTGATGTTATATACAGTACTACAACATTCAGATTTGTGCTCAAGTGTAACTACAGATCTGTTTACTGTACTGTGTTATCTGAAATGAACATCCACTACTGTCCCAAAAAGAGAAGCAAATTGCCCAAGAGTAATAGCTGCACTATATTGTACCTGAATGTATGAATTTAACGTGTCTGTTTTTTTTGTAACTGTATCCCTGTTACTATCAACATGGCACCTCTGTAAACAGTATGCTTTCTGTCAGTATGTCTATCCCATATACATAATCTTCATTAGTCCATTAATATGGGCATACTAGGTGACTGAGTACAGGAAGGGAAAAACAGGAAGGAAAGCAGTGCTCACATTCTTTCATACTCAGTGGAAATGCCATCTGTAATTACATGCAGTCATAGAAACATAGATTGTAGCAGCAGAAAAAATACAGAGGTCCATACCTTTGCCTAACTCCATGATAGGCCTAACGCTGGGCTGCATTTAGAGATCCCATAGCCCTAGTGGATGACTGATCATCATCCCCTTCCCCAGGTATTCTTTCACTTATTCTACTTGTGAGTCCAACTGTTCCCTTATATCCTTCATGTCCCATCCAAGATTTAACCCTGTCACAGTCTTGGCTTCAATCACCCCCCTGGTTCGTCCAATGCCATCCCTGTAATTGCAACTATGCAGCAGCAACTGTAGTCTATAGTTCATTATCATCATGGAATTGTAGGACCCACTGATACACTGCTCTTCAAATGGATGGTTTATTTATTCATTAGAATTATGTTGACTGGGTAAGCCTGCTGAGAACAAAGGCCTCTTTTTCAGAGGTGACCCGAAATTACATAAAAGAGATCACATAGCAAAGGTCATCACGCAGTATAGAAGACCATTATACAGTACATTAGACCATCATACAGCACAGAAATTATTGTCCACAGTCATGAGGAAGATGTTTGTTCTACACCATGGGCAAACTTTTTTAAAGAAAACGCTACAGAAAACAATTTGATCCACATTTAGGTAAGCTTACTTATGGAGACAACTACAGAAGAAGAATTACACAGTGTGGGACATGCCATTAGTTACCATAGCACAATACTGAGATGAATAGGAGACTAACTACATAACTACCCTTGCTGGAAGTGCTTTGGTTCGAGGGTAAGAGCTTATAATCTTTGTAGCAGAGCCTGTGTCTGCCTTGGTGGGGGAGGGTGCATGGAGGTAACCTAGTTTGGGAGGATAGATGTACTGTCCCAGGTATATTGGGAATGTAGACCATTTAGTAAGTACCGGTGCAGCTACTTTTTGTGGAGGTGTGTGTCTTAGTAGGTGTTTGAAAGTGGGGAGTGAGGGGGAGTTCTGTAAGTATGCAGAGAGCTTGTTCCAAGACTGCATGATTTGATAAGCAAAGGACCTTTGCCCAACAGCCATGGATATTCTGGGTGCCACAAGGAGGGGTTGCGGCATTGCACGGAGAGTCCTGATGTAGTGCCTGTGTGGCATGAGATTCTGGAGGTGAGGGAGATGATTATTCAGAATTTTGTACATGAGGCAGAGCGATGGGTGCATGATCCTGTTGTCCATTTGGGGCCAATTTAATGATCCAAGTGTTTTGCAGTGGTGCTTCCTGCAATCTGCTTATGCAGCAAATCTGCTAACCTTGTTGTAGAGTGTACATATCCTGCTGAGCTCAGTTTCCCTTAGAGATGCCAGTATCACAGCTCCCAAAATGAGCATGGGTAGCAGGATGGAGTTTGCCACTGTTAAGCAAGAAGCTTTAGTGAGGTACGCCCTTAGTCTGTAGAGCAGACCAATCTTCTGATGTATTGTCTTGGTAGTGTGGTCAATATGTGAGTGTAGTGAGACCTCTTGATCTAGGCACATCCAGGCTCTGTGTGGGTGTTGATGTGCGATATAGCTGCCACTACACATTCAGTCATTTCACTACCAGTCTAGCATTGCTTGTAAAGCGCTTTGGGATACACTGTGTATGAAAAGTGCTGTATAAATGCAGATTCTTCTTTTTCCTCTTCACATTCCAAGGTATTTTATTTTGTTCACTACTTCTAGCATTTTCCTTTTGGTGTCTGATATCTTGAGGAGCTTGGTTCTGTCTTCTAGGCCAAAAGAGCATGACCTTGCTTTTCTTAATGTTAAGCACGAGGTGATTAGATGATAGCTATTTACATAGATGGGCAGAATCCCTGGTTAATTCTTTTTCAATGTCAGTAGTGCCCTTGCCGTCTCTGTACAGGACAGCATCATCAGCATAGAGGATTGTTTTAGCTTCTCTGCAGCTGGATGGTAAATCATTTCTGAACAGGGAGAAGAGTTAATGGCCCAAGAATAGACCCCTGTGGGACTCCATCTGTGATTCTTTTGTTCGGGGATAGACTGCTGTTCCATTTAACGATTTGACTGCAGTCTGCTAGGTAGCTTCTGAACCATTTGATTGCATGGTGATCTAGTCCAAGGCTCTCTAGGTTGGAGAGTAAAATTTCTTGATTCACCAAGTTAAATGCCTTGGTGAGATCTATGAAGATGGCTCCAGTGACTTTTCCCACATCTGTGGCTTTGTGGATATCTGAAGCGAGGTGCACCAGGGCTGAGTTGGTCCAATGGTGCTTTCTGAATCCATGCTGGGCTGCAGCCATAAGGCCATGGGTCTCAACAACTGATTGCCAAGTTTGTAGCAGATGCCAAGCTGGCAGGAGTGGGGGAAACCAGAAGGATTTCAACAGGGTGGCTGAGCAGGCAGAAAAGTAGGGCATGAAATTCAATGAGGGGAAGTGCTCAGTGTTACATATGGGGAATAAAAATATAGTGTAAGCCATCACCTAAATGGGACAGAATAAAGGAAGGTAGAAGAAGAAAGAGACTGTGGGGTGATAATAACATCAGATTTGAAACAGGAACAGCAGTATGAAACAGCCTCAAAGATGGCAGCACAGGTACTAGGGTGTGCCAAGGGAAATTTTGCCAGTCAAACTAGAGAAGTTATAGCCCCACTATACATGCCATATGTAAGGTCACAGATGGAATACTGCTGTCATTTCTGGGCACTGTTTTGTAGGAAGAATGTGAACAGACTGGAGAGGGTACAAAGAAGAGAGACAAGAATGATGATGGGTGTTTTTGGTTTTAGTTCTTTGTTAACCAGGTAAGGCCCACTAGGCACAAGTACCTGTTTTCAGAGGCAACCTGGGAGCACTAGGGAGGTTGAGTGACCTGCTCAGAGTTACACAGTATGCACATGGAGGTTGTGGGAATTAAACTGAGGTCTGCTGAATGTACCAAGCTCATTCACAGCTCATTACTCTAACCTCTAGGCTATACTGCTAGCCTCAAAGTATTAATCTGGCATATGAAGAGAGACTAATTAGCCTACAATATGGAGAGATCTGTTGGCATTATATGGGTTTCTAAGATTAGCTACATTGTGTAAGAGGATAGGCATAAATATGAGAGGACAAGAAACCGTGAATTGGGGCCGTGACAAGCAACTGCAAGGGGAACAGTTTAAAAGGGATAGGAGAAGGTATTATTCGTCACAGAGTGTGATGGGGTTATAAAACTCTCTAGCAAGTAATGTAGTAAACTATGAAACGTTAAAAGGATTTAATTGAGGTCTAGAACGATATACTGCATATTTAAAGGAGACAAGTCATGCCAATGGAAAGGGCAGTCACAGGATTTAAATTAAGGGACAGAGGAGGCAGATAGTGCAGAGGTCACCAGTGGCAGGAATTAGACACACATGTTCACAAAGGGAAGGGCAGTAGCGGGGGTTGTACAGGAATAGTAGACCCCCGGTTAGAACACAGAAGCATAGACGTCAATTATTAATTGAGAGCAGGTCATATGAAAATCACACCCAGCAAAATTGACTGGTCTGACAGTCTGTCTAGTGCACTTGGAAGTCCAGGACCTAAAGGGCACTCAAAAAGAGACCTGGTAGGAGAAGAAAATGACTGGGGCACCAAGAAGGAGACATTCCAACTATTACAAAGGAATAGGTTTGACACAAAAAGAGTCTGTGGCTCTCTTTCTAAGGGAGGGTGTCTGTTAAGAACAAGAAAGAAATCAGTGTGATGTGCATGGATAGAGGTCGCATCACTTCTGCTATCTTTGTTGACCTTGCCAAGACTTTCGACACAGTCTCCCACTCCCTCCTCCTCCAAACTCTCTTGTCAGCTGGCTTGTTTCTGTCTGCCTGCAACTGGTTCAGAGCCTATCTGGTAGGTAGAATTCAATCTATTAAAATAGCTGACTCTACATCCCCTCCACTACCTATCTCTACTGTTGTATCTCAAGGCTCTGTACTTGGCCCTCTCTTATTCTCAATTTTTCTAAATGACCTACCATCAGTATGCTCCTCATCCTCCATCCATATGTATGCTGATGACATGGTCTTAGTCACCTCTGGCCAATCTTCCTCCGATGTGACTTCCAGACTACAGTTTCACTTCAATAATGTTCAACGCTGGTTAAGCTCGCATCAACTCTTCCTAAATGCCAAGAAAACAGTCTCCATGACCTCTGGCACTAGGCAGAGACTGTCTAGGCTGCCCTTCCTTCCCTCCTCCCACACCCTTCATGGCACGACACTAGAGGACACCACCTCTTTCAAATACCTGGGTGTCTGGCTTGACCTACACCTTAACTTTTCTGTGCATATTGATGCCATCCTGAAAAAACTGCGCCCCAAGCTCGGCACCCTTTACAGGAACAGTAGTTACTTACCACTACCGGTTAGGTGTGATCTTGTGCTGAAAATGATACTCCTTATTTTTGACTATTACAACACAGTCTACATTGCTGCTCCTAAGTCTTCCCTTACCAGGTTGGATACTCTCTTCAGTGCTTTCTGTCACTTTGCTCTTGACTTCCCCTCCCATACACATCACTGTACGTTGTATCATTCTCTAGCTTTCCCCTCCCATGAGTGTAGGCATCTCTCTCACTGTGCCAAGTTCACTTCGAAATTCTGGGTTGGGACTCTCCCCTCTTACCTCTCCTCCTTACTTTCTGCTCCACCTCCCTCCTCCCACCCTCTCAGATCTACTGACACATGCACTCTAGCTCTTCCTCATTGCTCTACCTCCATAGAACAGGAAGCTTTCTCCTACCACTTCCCAAAGCTTTGGAACTCACTGCCACCTCCTATCAGACTTTCCTCTTCCCCATCTTCAATTTCCTTAGCCCTTCATAATTTCTATTCTGCTAACTGCACTTTTTCTTAGCCCCCCTTCAACACTCCCCACTGTGGCGCATTATCCTTTAGCCTTACTTTGCTTCTATTCTCCTAACTGTACTTGTTCTTAGCTCTCCTTCACAACCCTCCCAATCCCTTGTGCACTATCTCCTACTCCTCTATCCCTGACTTACCTCCTGTCTCCTAACTGAACCCTTCCTCTGATTACTTCCTCATATGCTACCTTCTATTATACCCCTCCTCCTACCCCGTACCACAACCTATTGCACCATTTTGACACTCAACTACCATTCACAAGCTACTGTGCTATTTCAACACTTTATGGCTGTCCTTCACCCCCCCCCCCCAACCACCTGTTCCCCCACTACTAATGCTCTCTCTTTCTCCATTCCTAGTTTACTACTATTTTCTCCTGGCTTCCTATTCCTTATCCCTCTTCTCCCCTCTGGTCACCCACCACATTCCATTTCTTCTCCCTGCCCCCCCTTCTCTCCCCTCCTTTTCTGCCTGGTCCTGTTCCCCTTGCAGGGTTCTCTGTCATCCTGAAAGGGTATAGATCTTGGCTCCCTCTCTTCTACCTCTCTTCCTTTCCCCCCACTTTCTAATCCTGACCCCCTGGCAGTGTTCTCTGCATCCTGAAGGGGTATAGATTCTCTCTCTCTCTCTTTTTCCCTCTCTCCCTGCCCCCCACTTTCAAATCCATCACCTGCCCACCTCCTTTCTTCCTTCTCCCCCTTCCTCCCCTCCTGTTCCCCTGCCTCTCTCTTCTCTACCACCCCACTCCATTTCTCTCCCCTCCCTTTCTGCTTGGTCCTAACCCCCTTGCAGAGTTCTCAGCAACCTGAATGGGTATAGACCTTGGCTGTCCCTCTCTCGCTCTCCCTCTTTCATCCCCCACCCTCTATCCCTCACCCATCCACTTCCCCACTTGTCTTATAACTGCCCTCCCTTGGGTATGCAATAGCACTTCGAATCTTGTGCTCAACCCACTACTTCTAGCATGTCAAATGTGTTATCCATCCTCTAACCTTTACCCTACTGGATCACCTGCTCTTGGGTTGTTGCAATGTATGCTATATCTGAATATGGTTTTGTGTACCCTGACTGGATGGTCTGGGTTATTTCTGCTCTGCAATTGTACTACACTGTTTTGTTTTAGAAATTGTACTTGCATTCCTATGTGTTTGCTTGTTCTCCCAACTTGTCCCCACCCCACCCCACCCCCGGACACTTCTGGAAACAAGCTGTTTACAGCTCATGTTGTCTTTCCTGGTGAAACATTTTCCAAATAAATAAAAAAACATGAAATAAGCAGCTCCATCTGGTCAAGCTCAGAGAAGAAAAAACAGAGTAGGGAGATGTGATAGTCACCCAGAAAGGAGCTACAGGACTACAAACAACTCAACACACTGAAATGGATTCAGTGGTAATAAGTGCTTTGCAAAAGTTAAATTCCACAAGTGGATTTTTAGTGGCATTATGCATTACTCTTCCATAAATGTTTAAAGAGCAACTCTCTATTATAATAAAACGCATAAAAACACCTGCTTTATACTAATTACAGTATGTTTCCATTTCATTGTTTCCTAGTTATTTGTTATTTTTTTCTGCTTTCCTCACTGTTGGTCAACTAAATATTTTAGATAATTCAGCAGTTATTTCACTGAGCCGGGGTCATTAGGGAGCCAGCTGGGGCAGGATTGAGCAGCCATAATGGCAGCTCTCTTCTCCTGGGGAGGATCTCCCCATACTTCCACTGCCATCAGGTGTAGGTCTGATTGGCAGTGTAGGCGGGCAGGGGTGGCAAGCAAGACATCATAAGGTGTGGATTAAATTTTTACATAAGCTCAGGATATGCAATCCACAACATTACATTTACAGAGTAGCTTTCTGTAGAAAATTTCAACCAATTTGAGTATCTATCAGATTTGTTCATATAAATAAGATCAATCTGAACCTAAATAAGACTAGATTTGGGGAAAAAACTCTATAATACCAGGCAGCTCAATACTGGAATATTCTTTCTTTCCAAACGAGAACAGCTATCTCCCATTGCAAATTTGTTTCTGATGTAAATAACTATTTCACACTGGTTCATAATTGTTAGTAAACCAAGAACATTGATTTCACTTGTACGGCTGTAAAAATAGAAGGGCAATTGTATATAAGTTATGTTGTGTACTATTGAAATGTATGTTTTTTTATCTTAGTTGTGTTTTGTAACTTTTAGACACAGGACTGTCTTGCAAACAGAGATTTTTCCCTAACAACATGTACTGTAATATCATATATCAACAAATGGCCTATCTATCTATCTATCTATCTATCTATCTATCTATCTATCTATCTATCTGTCTGTCTGTCTGTCTGTCTGTCTGTCTGTCTATCTATCTATCTATCTATCTATCTATCTATCTATCTATCTATCTAACTGTCTAGTTACATATATACAAATGTTTGGAAAATTTTCACAAATGTTCACAAATAATTTAAAATTGTGAAATGATGATCCCCTATAACGTAAAAGTTACAAAATTGTTCACAAAGCAGGAGAAAACATTGATGTCCTAGTACACATAGGGACTAATGATCTCACCAGCCTAGTCAGTTGTGGAGACCAAGGAACACCTGACTAGGCTGGGTGACAAACTATCATCTATTTCATCTGGCATCTCATTCTCTGAGATCCTGCCAGTCTGGGAGAGGGGAGCAGATGGACGGAAGGTCAGAGAAGGGGAGATAGGGGAGCTAAACACGTGGCTCAAGGGCTGGTGCCAGGAAAAAGGACACAGATTTCTAGGGAACTGGCAACAGTTCTGGGAGCGAAAGTTCTTTAAATTTGATGGACTGCATCTGACTAAAGAGGAGTCAGTGCATTGGGGCAGAAGTTTGATGTCTTTGCAGAATATTTAAACTAGCAATGGGAGAGGGTGCAGCACCCATACGTCGAATGGGAAGAACACCCTCCCCTCAGCTAGTGGTCAAACAGGAATTCAGCATGTTTGCCGTTCATTTGCATCACCAGGTAAGAAAAAGGTTTGTCTCCCCATACGACGCATAGGTATGCCAAACTTCACCCAACAACCAACACACCAAAATCTGGCCAATGGAAAATCATGTACACAAATGCTCACAGCCTGGGAAATAAGATCCCAGACCTGCAGGCAATAATGTCAGAGCTAAACTGGACATAGTAGCAATTACTGAGGCGTGGTTTACCAGTAACCACACTTGGGAGACTTCAGTACTTGGCTATGTATTGTTCAGAAGAGACCGAGGTGCAAAAGGGGGAGGAGGGCCCTGTATGTTAATGAAAATATCAAAGCTACAGAAATTCAGAATACACATAAGAGTCAGAAGAACTGTGGGTCACCCTGGAAACAGGAAATGGGACAGCCATAAGAACTGGGGTTGTCTACAGGCCCCAGACCAGAGGGAGGACATAGACACATTACTGTTAGAAGATATACAAAACATGACAGCTAAAGGGAGGTTCTGATAATGGAGACTTCAACATGCGGATACAGATTGGTCAATACCAGCAGGAACATCTGCCAGAACTAGACTCATAGTGGATTCCCTGCAGGGGAGGGCCTCAAACAACTAGTACAGCAACCCACAAGAGACAGGGCTATCCTAGATCTAGTACTGACTAACAAAGAAGGGATCACAGATCTCCAGGTAGAAGGTCACCTGGGGGCCAGTGACCATCACATGGTATGGTTCAATTTGGCTACTACATCTAAATCATCCCATTCCAAGGCAAAAATATGGGACTTCAGAGGAGCTGACTTTGATAAGATGGCCAACAGAGTTAAGCTAGCCCTGGCAAAAAGAAACACAGGTGAGGGGATACAGGCAAAGTGGGCAAGCATTGAGGATGCAATATTTGAAGCAACATCCCATTGTGTTAGACAGAAAAGGAAGTGCAAAAGAAGAAGGAAACCACTTTGGTTCTCAAATACAGTAGCAGAAAAGGTCAGAGCCAAAAGGCTGGCCTTCAGGAAATATAAGGGAACACAGCGGGATGAAGATAGGGAGGCATACCAAACTGCCCTAAGGAAGCAGGGAAGGCAGTAAGGCAGGCAAAGTCCCAAACTGAGGAAACACTAGCACGAACAGTAAAAGAAGGTGACAAGACTTTCTATAGATACATTAGTGAAAGAAGAAAGTCCAGAGGGGTATTGCTGTTTAATGGAGAAAAGGGAGCATGTGAGGAGGAGGACCCTGTAAAGGCATCTATCCTAAATAGATACTTTTGCTCAGTATTTACTGAAAGAAGGTAGGGCAGGGCCCACAGCTTAGCATCATGGACACAGGGGAGGAGGTGAGCACTACTCCCTTCACAAAAGAAAGGGTCCTACAAGAGCTTGCTAAGCTCAGGGTGGATAAGTCAATGGGACCTGATGGCATACATCCCAGGGTACTTAAGGAGCTAAAGGAGGAACTAGCAGAGCCATTAGCAGAATTGTTTAGTGAGTCTCTGAGCACAGGAGAGGGTCCCAGAAGACTGGAGAAGGCTCATGTGATCCCGCTCCACAAGAGTGGTAGCAGGAGGAGGCAGGGAACTACAGACCGGTCAGTCTTACCTCAGTAGTGGGCAAGATTATGGAGGCACTCTTAAGGAAAGAATAGTGCAACACCTGGAATCCATAGGGCACAGGATCCAAGACAGCATGGGTTTACAAAGGAAGGTCCTGTCAAACTAATCTCATAGATTTCTTTGACTGGGTAACCAGAGTGGTGGACCAAGGGGGAGCAGTTGATGTCGCCTACCTTGACTTCAGCAAAGCTTTGACACTGTTCCACATAGAAGATTGATAAATAAGCTGGGTAGGCTCAGGGTGGGTCAGAAGTTGGTCAACTGGGTGGCAAACTGGTTGACGGGCAAAAAACAGAGAGTGGTGGTAAATGGTATACAGTCAGAAGAGATGCAAGTCACAAGTGGGGTACCTCAGGGATCAGTCCTGGGGCCAGTCCTCTTCAACATCTTCATTAGTGACCTTGCAGATGGACTAGAGGGTAAGGCTTGTCTGTTTGCAGATGACACCAAGATCTGCAACAGAGTAGATGATCCAGATGGGGTGGGCAGAATGAGAAGAGATCTGGATAAACTAGCAAAATGGTCAGAAGAGTGGCAACTGGGATTTAATGCAAAGAAGTGCAAAATCATGCACATAGGGAAGAGAAATCCTGAAGCCACCTATAGGCTGGGAGGGAAGTTGCTAGCAGTCACAAAGGAAGAAAGAGACTTGGGCATCATCATCACTGATGACCTGAAATCATCCAAGCAGACCTCTAAAGCAGTAGGTAAGGCTAGGGGGTGTTAGGGTGTATTAGTAGGGTATCACAAGTCGTAAGAGGGAGGTAATAATCCCTCTGTACAAGACACTGGTTAGGCCCCATCTGAGTACTGCATGCAGTATTGAGGCCACACCTTCACAAGGACATTAACCAAATTGAGGCAGTCCAGAGAAGGGCAATCAAAATGGTGCAGGGACTGCATCAGAAGACATATGAGGACAGATTAACGGAGCTCAATATGTATACCCTTGAGCAAAGGAGGAGAGAGGTGATATGATCGAGGCATTCAAACACCTTAAGGGCATAAACAAGGTGAAAGAGTCTAACATGTTTAAATATAAGAAAAATAGCAGGACAAGAGGACACAGCATGAGATTAGAGGGAGGCCGATTAAGGGGAATGTGAGGAAATTCTTTTTCACAGAAAGGGTGGTGGATGCATGGAATGGCTTACCACAAGAAGTGGTGGCTATGAATACAGTGCAGGGCTTCAAACAGGCATGGGATAGGCATAAGGGATCAATACAAATTTCTATGAATAGATAGGCCACTGACAGAGCAAAGGCCGATGGCACATTTATAAGGTAGAAAAAGAAATGGGCAGACTGGATGGGCCTTGCGGTCCTTATTTGCCGTCAACTTCTATGTTTCTATGTTTCTAAAATCAAATCTCTCCACATTTAACATTTTTAAAACCCTTCCAAGTAGGTAATGCATGCACATTTTCAGTTATCTAACTCTGAAGGTGGCCGAGTTGTACACAGAGAAATATTTTCTAAAGAGTTTGCAAAAAATAAATTACCAAACTCTGAGCTCCTATAAGTTCACAACTACTAATTTGAATGTCATGGAATGTGGCATTTTATTTAAACATTTTACATCAAGCAAGCTGTCAATTTGCAGGCTTCAAGCTTCAGTAACAGCTAAGCAGTGTACAAGTAAAGAATTTTGTAAACTTTCAAAAAAATTCCACAAATGTTTGCAAAGTTGTGGTATTTTGCAAATATTCTGCAAAATTCAATTTGCTAATTTTGCCCAACTGGAGTGGGTAGAAGAGTACAGGGAAAGGAGGAGCAAAATGATAATTGCAGATTAATGTTTTCAAACAAAATACGGTATTGGAGACACTCTTGGCCTTGAAGTTGAATGAATCTACTGCGCCTACTGGGGTTGACCTACATGATTCTTTAAGGAGCCAGCTGAAGAATTGGCAGAATCAATAATAAAGTATTTAGCTCATCTATTTAGACAGGGTAATGCCTTGAAACTGGTGGGAGACTACTTTGATTCTACTGTTCAGAAAAGGGGAAATTAATAATCTAGCAAACTAAAGACCAGTCACCTGTTATTTGGTGTAAGATGATGGAATCTCTTATACAGGAAAGAGGTTAAGGGTCAGCTAAAGGAGCTGGTGTACATGGATAAAACACAGTAAGGTTTTACTACCAGGAGACCAGGTCAGACAAATTTACTGCCCTTCTATGAGCCAGTTAAAAAAAATTACAAACACATACAAATAGATGTCATTTTCCTGGACTTCAACACAGTGTTTGATATGGTATCACATGTGAAATCTACTGATAAACTAGACTCCATCGGGATCAGTAGAGAAAAGTGAATTGAATAAGTAATTGGCTAGGAAATAGAATATAATGAACACTGTTTAGCATATTATATATATATATATATATATTAAGAAGCTGCAGATTATTCAAAACTCTGTGGAACAGCAGATAGCATGGAATAAAGAGGAAGTGTACCAAAGGGCTTACAAAAGACAGCAGAGTGTGCAAATAAATGGGACATGAGCTGTTGCATTTAGGTGAAAAGTCACAAGGGCAAGTTATTATCTTAATGGATCTGAATTTAGAAAGTCAGAAGAGGAGAGAGAAACCTTGTGGTTATAATTACTGCAGGCTTCGAAAGAGGTTGCCAGTGTGAAGCAACTGAAAAAAAGTAGCACAACGATCAGGATGTATAAAATGGAACGTTGTCAGCAGATCAAGGGATGCTATAGCTTCATTTTGTAAGATATATATGAGACCTCAGTTGGAATATGGCTGCTAGTTCTAGAATCCATATACCATAGTTAAGGGATGTGGAGAGGCTAGACATAATCCAAAGAAGAGTAACAAGAATGACAATAGGTAAAGACACTTTTGGAATACTATGAGAAACAGGCAACACTAAACATGTTTAGTTTGGAGAAAAGGAGAATAAGGAGACGTAATTGGGCTCTGTGGTTTCTTCAAAAGGCCATAACTCTGTTATGAATTGAGACTGACTCTAAAAGGAAATGAACGTATAACTTGGGCCATAATATTCAACTGAAGGGAAAATGTTAATGGGAGATGGGAGGAAGTACTATTTCTCACAGAGAGTGGTGGGTACTCAGTACACTCTTCTGAGTAATATAGTCAACTCAGAAGGGCTAGAAACTTTTAAGAAATGTTTAGATGTACATTTAGAGGAGGCAAACATAAGGAGGTATTACCATGAATAGTGCAGGACTTTCTCGATGGGCAATACATCTTTTTTCGCTCAAAATTTCATATGTTTGTTTATATTCCAACACCCCTGGGGGTGAAGGGTGAGAAATGTTTAGTATTTCAGAGATGGTGGCCAAGGAACTAGGCCTAGTCTTCTATGGAGTGATAAAGTTTTTTTTTTTTATTTGTATTTTTTTTTTTTTTTTTGCCCCAAATATTACAAGTGCTGAGTACTTACTACCAAGTATCTGAGGGTGTCAAGTATGCATACTCAATGAGTATTCAAATTATGGTTCTAATACAGTACAGTCCTACAGTAAACATATACATGTATTAACAAATGTCAATAAGCACTGACAAACAGTGGACTTTTGCCAAGTGATCGGGTTAATTTGTCAGTTCCTTTCATATAATTTCCATTTAAAACATTTTCCAAAGTCTTTTGCTTTTGAGAACTCTGAATAGTTAGGCCGTTTAGGGAAATGTATTAATCTGTAATTTTTAGGTTATATAATGTTCCTTTTTCTACAAAAAAAGCCTTGGTAAAATAAACAAGAATATCCCAGCAATCTCTTTGTAAGTTGCCAGAACATTTAACTAAGAATGGAAGCTCCTTTTATAGACTGCTGTGAACGGTCTGTGAGTTCTACTTATGGCTTTATTTAGCTAATCTATTCAAAAGGTTTTAGAAACTATTTTTGATACCAGGCTTTTTGAATGTTTCCATAATAGGTGTACATCACTTGTGGTGATTGATTTTTGTCATGAGTAATGCCTTTTTGGTACAGTTATACAAGAATTTATTTCCATTACTTTATATTCCCTGTAAAAAAAAAAAAACCACAATGAGCTGGTATTAGTGATATTAATGCTAAAATGCCATGAAATATTACAGTACATTTTCTCATGATAATGTATGTGCTACCTAAATTTAATTTACAATGGACTTCATTGTCATAGGAGATTTCAGAAGTTAAGTGCATGCATCTTTAATAAGTATGCTAAGTTGGTGGAACTGATTCATATTGAATTTCCAGGGCCCAAAGCTTGGCTCCAGTTAAAATGGCATGAAACAGGAGGTTTGGACCTGTCCTGCACCACCACCTGCAACTGCTTTACAGAATGATAGACATATGTCACAGTGTGGGGTTGGGTGGTGAAGAGTCTCCCTTCCAATAATGCTGTCACAATGCAAACTGACCTTTCCAGCTTAGCGGGTGCAAATTAGGTTTGCAACAGCTAGCACTCCAGTGATCGACTGTAGCCATGGCACAGCATGGTATTGTAGCAGGTGTATAGTGCAATGTCAAAACCACACTCATGGGGCACTCAGATAAGGCATGCTGCAACAGCAAAACAAGTACAAGGCAAGAAACAGCAATGGTGTGCAACAGAAACAACTCAAAAATAGCAACATGACGCAAGTGGGTTTATTGCATTGCAGTCTCATTATAAAGCAAAAGAAAAAGCTGAAAAAAACATTGCTTTGAACACCATGTGGGTTCTTTGTCGGAGGGGGGATGATGAAGAACCCACACAGGGTTTGAAGTCCCGGAGTTTTTTCGGCTTGTTCTCTTGTGTTGTAATGAGACTGCAATAAAGCCACTAGCATCACGTTGCTATTTTTGAGTGCTGTTTCTACTGAGCACCATTGCTGTTTCTTGTGTAGTGCGATGCCACCATGGTTGCCTGGGCAAACAGACATCCCACCAGGAAGTGTTCCCCCTCCCTTACACATTCATGTGTTATGAACCCTGCAGGCACAGTGGTTCCTTTTCCCTAACCCCAGCATCCTCAGGTACCAGGTGGTCTAGTGGTTCTCCATCTTCCCTCCAAACACTGATGCCTACACCCTGTGACAGTGCACTTCCTTCATGTCCTCCATATTGCAGGTGGTAACCAGGTGGAGGCACAGATGTGTGTGATCAGGGACATGAGTATCACTGCAGCAGCATCTGTTGCTGCAAATAGGCCCCATATTGTTATTTTGTCTGATATTTGTTTCTTTCATTATGCTTACTTCCTTTTTTATTCTTTTCATGATTTCCATTTCTGTTCATTTTACCTGTCATTTTGCTTTTAATTGCTTTCCAGACTTCTTTTGCCTTTTCTTTCTCTTCTTTTTGTGTTTTTGCTACTTTCATTTACAGTTTTTCTTACTTAATTACCTATATTCATATTCTTTTTTGCTTAGTTTAGCTGGTATCAGACCCAGAAGTGCCCAGCATGCACAGGAATATCCTCCTATCACAATCACACTGTTTAGCTAATGAGTCAATGATGAAGGAAAGCCTCAGAGGAGAGTTACATAACCGCAGGGTCACCTGAATTAACTGTATTGAGAAAATTGCACTAAGCATGCATAATCTGATTTTGCTATTCCTACTCCCACACACATCCTTACACAAGAAGTAGCAAGTTAATTATTTAAATCACAGCCCACCTATAAATAAAGCTAGGATACTTTAAGGTATACACACTAAAGAGAAGAAAATTATACAGGATAGGCAGCCCATATATATCAAGGCTGTTACTGTCTTTCCATGCATAACCATAAATTTCAGCCAATCATAGCTCCATAATGCACTTAATCTAGGATCCTCAAGACTGGCATATGGGGTTTACTTTCTAAGAGCTCCATATCTTCCAAACTTAAAAGACAAAATAGATTCAGCCATTTGTATTGACATGGTGATACAAACACATTATTAAACTCTATCAAATGAAAGTCTTGGACTTTTTTTTCAATGTAGCTTTATTAAATTAAAAAAACTGGATTCAGTAACAGCATATTTAATTGTATGTATGTGAACTGCATTCACTGGGTTGAGTGGAATTACTTCATGTGAGTTTGATACTTTTCTGAAAACTCTGAAAACCCATTTAGATACAATCCGGCTTACATTTTTCTTGATGCTCTGTATTTCTATTCCTTTTATTCTTCAATACTATGTTCATTTACATGGAAATAGGATTCAGGTACCCCTTCAGTTGATCTACACAAAATGTTTCATCTTTTGCTGAAGTCATAATCCTCCATTTCTGACATCATAATTACTTCCACAGCAACAAATTGTGATGCCACAGAGGACTGTGACTTCAGCAAATGAAGAAACAGCAGGTGACGATCAATGGTAAGGCAGGAGGATCCTCATTCTATTTCAGTTAACCTAGTAATGAAGAATACCAGAAATGCTGAGCGTGAAAAAGATAAACTGAATTTCTTCTAAGTATTACAATTTTTCTAAGGTTTATCAAATGAGACAACCACACTTCAAATTTGAATCCTTGGGAAAAGAGGGTTATGTGCAAAGATATTTTTAAATTGTTTTATCCCCATGTCCCTGAGCACCCTTCCCTGTCCTCCTTCTTTATTTTAGTGGATCCACAGAGCAGCACTCATAGTAATATGCACTGGTAGTACAGAGGTAAGTAAAGACAATCAGTAGCCAATCCATGGTCTATTAATACTCTAGAACACCAAACCTATTGTTTGTACGTCCATCTCACTGCCCCAATTCTCCACATCTTCTATCTTTCCATTACATCTGCTACTGTGCCGTCCTGCTGGAAATCAGCACATATCCTCCCTCTATTTAAATCTGGTGACCCATGCGATATAAACAACTATAGGCCTATCTCCATATTGCCTATCCTTTCTAAAGTTCTCGAAAAACTGATCCATATTCAGTTAAAATCTCACTTGAAACCTTCTCTCATTAACCCAGCTCAATCCGGCTTCCGGCTAATCATAGCACAATCACTGCACTAGCAAAAGTAACCAATGATTGGATCTCTGCTATAGATGCTAAGAAGGTAACTGGCACAGTCTTTTTGGACCTCAGCAAAGCTTTTGATACTGTTGATCTCAAACTATTAGTCAATTGCCTTGCAAAGTTGGGTGCCACATACCATACCACCCAGTGGTTCTCTAGCTACCTAACTGGAAGATCCCAAAAAGTAAAGGCGGAAGGCTTTTTTTCTGCTGCCTTGCCAGTTGCAAGAGGAGTCCCCCAAGGATCCAGCTTAGGCCCTATCTTGTTTTCTTTGTACATTAATGACTTAGATGCTAACATATCTATGTCCAATCTGCACTTTTTTGCAGATGATACTGTGTTGTATACTTCTGGCTCATCGTTATCTGAAGTTAAGGGAGTGCTTCAAGCGGACTTACACATGTGAGCATAACCTAATAAAGGCAAAGCTTCTGCTCAATGCTAAGAAGACTAAAGCAATGATATTCTCGCAGTGCTGTCACAGGCCCCCAATACCCTTGCCCATGACTTCATTGTCACCACGCTAAACGAGCCTCTGGAAATTGTAACCAAATTTAAATATCTGGTATCTGGATCGATAATAAATTATCTTTCAATGACCACGTCAAGATGTCTCTAGAAGGTTAAAAGCAAGGTTAGGTTTCTTCTACAGAAATAGGCCCCTTTTCCCCCTTGAAACTCGAAACAAGCTTGTACAGGCCACTTTTCTCCCCCACTTGACTATGGTGATGTAATCTATTCCTCCACCACTCTTGCAAATCTAAGTAAACTGGACATCCTTTATCACCATGCATTACGGTTCATTACCAACTCCCCTTACCGTTCGCATCACTGTGACTTATATGCAGCTGTTGGTTGGACATCTCCTACTACTAGACGCCTGCTCCATGCTGGGCTATGGACTCTTAAATTGCTCCTGCAGAAATTGCCAAGCTATCTCTCTTCCCTTATTAGTATCTCACATAGTACATACTCGTTAAGAAAATCTGACTTTATTATGCTTGACATACCAAGGACGCCGGACCTCCTTTGGTAAACGTGGTTATTGCATATACCCTTCCTCCATTTGGAACCAATTATAAACCATACTGAAACTAACTAGCACAGTTTCAATAAACTTCTACAAATCGCTAAGTTCAGCCAAAATAAAAGACACCTGTAACTGTCATTAAGTCTCTTCCTTCCCCATGTGTGCTATATTTATCCACTGGTAAGGTATAATTGCTTTGTCATATTAACTGCTTTCCCTTCCCCTTCTACTCCTGGCTTTATCTATGCTTAAGCTCCACTGCTACGCTATCAAATCACTCCCCCCCCCATATCAGTTGTAGTCTGTTGTTTGTTTTAGCTGCCAAAATATATGTATTGCACACACCAGTCATCATGTTTCATTTATCAGTATGCAACCTGTAAGTCGCTTCCCTGTGCATATTAATGTTTACCACCTGTGGTCACCCTATGTGGTACCCTTGTATGTATATCCAGCCTGTATCATGTAACGTGCATTTCATGTATATACTGTTATTACCTATTTATGTTTGTACTTTAAGTGTTTATGTCACAGGACCTCCTTGTGAATGAGCTTGCTCAATGGAGTTTTCCTGCAATAAACTTGAACTTGAACTTGAACTTGAGATCTGTTGAATTCGAGAATACAACAAAATGACCTGTTATAAAGTCAGTCTTAGACTGATTGATCATAATTTTAGGTACAGGATAAAACTCTCAATGCCATTAAATCAGTCAGGTATAGACTAACAACAACATTACCGTGTGGTGACTTAATAGCGGTCATGACAGAGGGGGACCTAGATGTGGTGGGAATTATGGAAACGTGGTCTCATGAAGGTCAGGACTGGGACTTAAACATCCCAGGGTATACACTATTTAGGAAGGACAGGCTGGACAGGAGAGGAGGAGGTGTAGCACTATATGTGAAGGAAGAGATCCCGGCGTCGGTCATACAGGGGAAGTGGGGGGAGGCCGAGGCACTGTGGGTATCACTGACCACAGAAAAGGGAGAGGTGGTGTGCATGAGCATGGTACACAGACCACCTGGGCAATCAGAAGGGGTGGACAAACAGAAGAGAGAAGAGATACTTTGGATAGCAGCATTGGTCATGCAGGGGAAGTGGGGGGAGGCCAAGGAGAGTGTGGGTATCACTGACCACAGAAAAGAGAGAGGTGGTACGTACAGGCATGGTATACAGACCACCTGGGCAATCAGAAGGGGTGGACAAACAGATGACAGAAGAGATACTTCAGATGGTGATCAAGGGGGAGGTGCTGTTGATGGGGGATCTCAACTTGCCGGATGCAGAGTGGGTATCCTTGTCTGCTGCTTCAGCCAGAAGCAGAGCAATCATAGACTCCCTCCAGTTTGCCCACCTCAGGCAGCTGGTCAAGGAACCAACCAGGGAAGGAGTGGTCCTAGACCCATTACTCACCAATAGAGACAG
Organism: Neoceratodus forsteri; assembly: GCA_016271365.2. Taxonomy (NCBI): domain Eukaryota; kingdom Metazoa; phylum Chordata; order Ceratodontiformes; family Ceratodontidae; genus Neoceratodus; species Neoceratodus forsteri. Next base: position 788,351,711 of record CM028133.1, read on the forward strand.
GGTGGGTGAGGTATCGGTAGGGGAATACCTAGACTCCAGTGACCACGGCACAGTGTGGCTCACGGTGCGCACTTCGGCTTCATGCCTCCAGTCCAAGGTGAAGGTCCATGATTTCAGGTGTGCTAACTTTGACATGATGAGGGATCATGCTCGTCAGGTAATCACCACGTTGGGGGAGTGCAGTGGGGTGGAAAACCTATGGGCCGAAATCAGGAGAGCCATAGCGGTGGCCATGGACCTCTGCTCAATAAGGGTAAGCAAAAGCAGAAAGAAAACGAGGCCTCTGTGGTTCAGCAGGGAAGTGAGAGCCAGCATTAGGGCAAAGAAGTTTGCTTTCAGGCTATACAAAAAGACATGGAGCAAACCAGACCGGGAGGAATACAGGGAAAAACAGAGGGAGGCAGTGAAGGCGGTAAGATGGGCCAAGGCAAGGATGGAAGAGAGGATCACCAGGGAAGCCAAGAAGGGAGATAAGACCTTCTTCATGTATATAAGTGAGTGGAGAAGGGGGGATAGCAGGATCCATAGCCTATTAGCTGAGTCTGGGGAGAGGGTGGAGGGGGATCAGGAGAAGGCTGAACTGCTCAACAGTCACTTCAGCACCATTTTCATGAAGGAGGGGGTATGGGAAGGAAAAAGCTCCAGGCCAGCCGAAAAAGAGGGAAGAGGGATGGAGGTGCCCCCATTCCAGGAAGATGAGATCTTAAGGGAACTCAAGGACCTAAAGGTGGACAAGGCCATGGGGCCGGATGGGGTCCACCCAAGAGTGCTGAGGGAGTTAAGGGAGGAGTTGGCAGCCCCCTTCACCACTCTGTTCAATGAATCCTTACACTCTGGGGAAATCCTGCTGGACTGGAAGAGCGCCAATGTATTGCCCCTGCACAAGGGAGGGGGGAAGATAGGACATGAACAACTACAGACCTATAAGTCTAACCTCTGTAGTTAGCAAGCTCATGGAGAGACTGCTCAAGGTCAGAATCAGCAGCTACTTGGAGGTTAATGGCCTCCTTGATCCCAGGCAGCATGGCTTCACCAGGGGCATGTCTTGCCAGACTAATCTAGCTGGGTTTTTTGATTGGGTCAGTAGGGTAGAGACCGGGGGAAGGGCAGTGGATGTGACTTACCTGGACTTCAGGAAGGCATTCGATATGCTGCCACATGGAAGGCTTCTGTACAAAATGGAGTGCCTGGGACAGGGGGGGAATGTCACAAGATGGGTGCGCAAGTGGCTGGAGGGCAAGTGGCAGAGGGTACTTGTAAACGGGGTGCCATTGGGAACATCAGTGGTCACTAGTGGCATCCTGCAGGGGTCTGTACTGTGACCCCTGCTCTTCAGCATCTATATAGGTGACATAGCGGAGGGGCTGCAGGGGTAGAGAGAGTCTGCTTGCAGATGATATTAAGATCTGCAATAGGGTGGATGGGCAGGGTGGGGCCGCGAGGATGCAGAGTGACCTGTGGAAAATAGAGGATGGGCCAGGAGGTGGAAGTTATCACTTAACACAGCTAAATGCAAAATCATGCACCTAGGCAAATGGAACGAGACAGCAGAATACAGTCTGGGGGCTAAACCATTTGTAGCGACAAAAGAGGAGAGGGACCTGGGCATTATCATCTCACAGGACTTAAAGGTGGCTGGGCAGTGCAGAAGGGCAGTGACAACAGCCAGCAAAATGTTGGGTTGTATTGCAAGGGAATCACCAGCAGGAGGAAGGAGGTCCTGGTCCCCCTGTACATCCAGCTGGTCAGACCGCACCTGAAGTACAGGGTCTAGTTCTGGAGACGATACTTAACAAGCATTTGTCAATGTCAAATGTTGATTGCTTTGCTCCATTGAGCTTACTCAGTTCTCCTCCCTCACCTGCTCATTCTGTTTATCCCGGCACTGCAGGCTGCCCTTTTGTACTGGACTCCTGCCTGCATTGGTGCCTGTGTCTGCCCAGAAATAAATCCACAGCAGTCCTGACAGAGCTCAGTTGAGCTCGGTCACTCCCCCTCTCTCACTCACTCGATCCTAATCAGTCCCAAACACTGATTTCCGAAAGTGACTGTGGTATTCTGTGCCGGAAACGTGAAAACACATTTTGGGCAGGATGTGAAAAATGGCAGCTGTACTGTTCATAAGGAGGTATGAAAAAATGCCAGTGTTGAAAATCTGGCGTGAAAATATTACTAATTTGCGAAGTTACAATAGTGCGTGGAAACTGCACAACGTACGCTCGTAACACAGTCATTTTATGGAGTTTCATCACAAAATTTTCAACATAGACATTTTAGCACCTCCGCTCCTGAACAGTGTCACTGTGATTTTTGTAATGTGTCCCAAACACTGATTTCCCACAGCGCCCGCGCTATTCTGCTCCAGAAGTGCGAAAACACATTTCGGCCAGGATATGAAAAATGATAGCTGCACTGTTCATAAGGAGGTGTGGAGCAACAGCAATGTCGAAAATCTGGAGTGAAAATATTGCAAATTGGTGAAGTTACGAGCGTGCAAGAAAACTGCGTAATGCACACTCGTAACACAATTATTTTATGGACATTCGACACCAAATTTTCAACATAAGCATTTTTGGACCTCTGCTAATGAACAGTGTCACTGTGATTTTCATAATGTGTCCCAAACACTGATTTCCCACAGTGACTGTGCTATTCTGTGCTGCAAGTGAGAAACACATTTCAGCCAGAATGTGGAAAATGACAGTTGTACTGTTCATAAGGAGGTGCGGGAAAATGGCAATGTTGAAAATCTGGAGTGAAAATATTGCAAATTTGCGAAGTTATGAGTGTGCATAGCAACTGCGCAATGTATGCTCGTAAAACAGTCATTTCATGGATTTTTTACACCAAATTTGGAACATAGCCTTTTTGAGAGCCCACCTTGTGAACACTGGCATTGTTGTTTCATTAATTGGTCCCTAAAGGTGATTCCGCGCAGTGACCGAGAAATCATCTTTCAGGGCCGAATACCACCATGACAGTGCCTGAATTCATGAGGTGGGGTCCCAAAAACCCCGTGTTGAAAATGTGGTGCCAAAATTCCCAAAAAATGCCTGAGATATGCATCAAAGTTGAAAAAACCCTATTTACACCATTATACAGCTCAGTTCGCAGTCGGCTTTGAAGAGTGCAGACGTGTTCCCGATCCACTGAAGATCATCGCGTTGGACTTCACAGGTAATTATGGGATTGAGGTGGGTGTGGGGAGGCAGGGTGCGCAGAGGGTGGGTGCGGGTTGTGGGAGGGGGCAGGGAGATGGTGAGGGACCATTTTCTTTTTTCACAGGTACTACAAATGAAAAAAAAACATCGCAGGACTTTTTTTTTTTTTACAGGACCCTTTGGCACACTGGGGTGGGCTCCCAGCGTACCAACACAGTGTTTTGTTGGGGAGGCAGCTCTAGCCAATGGGGGATTGGCACCCCCATCAGCACAAATGATGGGCACAAGAGCCGAGGGGGACTGGGCACCCCATCGGCACAACTGCAGTGCATGTTTGGGGGGGAATTATGCCGACAGGGAGTGGGCTTCCCGTCGGCAAATAATACTTTGCAGGGGGACATAATGCCTATGGAGAATGGTCTCTCCCGTCGGAGACATGAACATTACTGTTACAACCACTGAAGCTGGTGGGGATTGGGGCCCCTGTCAGCAAATGATACTTTGCGGGGAGAACATAATGCGACAGGGAGTTGGCTCCCCCGTCTGCAACATGAACATTATGATTACGGCCACTGAAGCCGACCGGGATTAGGGCCCCCGTCAGCACACAAACACGGGGGGGGGGCACATGCTGCCAAGTGGGATTGGGCACCCCCTCAGCACAGCGGGGGCTCACTCATATTGTTTGCGAACATGGTGGCAAGCCGCCGTCATGTTCACAAACAATATCACAGTACCAAGGTTCCGCCCAGCAATGACGGGTTGCTCCCTCATTGCAGTAGAATGGCTTATGCTGCAATGACGAGGTGGCCTCTGATTGCAGCGGCTGAGCCCTACAAGGTTGTGGCACGCTGGCTGAACTAATGTCAGCAGCAGCGTGCCACCCCATTGGCTAAAGCGGGTCAAGCCTCCAAAGGCTGTGGGGGCATTAGCCACAACAGTGCCGCACCTCCACAACCTGCTTCTGCAGCAAGCTGCCGAAATATGTTTCTTGTGCATGCACGCAATCAACATAAAAAGGGATGTGGAGAGGGTGGAGAGGGTATAGAGAAGGGCTATTAAAATGGTGTTGGACCTCGACCACTTGCAGCACGAAGAGCGACTCGCAGCCTTAGGCATGTACTCCCTGGAACAGAGAAGGGAATGGGGAGACATGATAGAGGCCTTTAAGTACCTAGCAGAGATCAACCAAGTGCCTACAGATGACCTATTCCAACTGAAAGGGTGCCCCAGGAAGAGGGGCCATGATCTCCAGCTTGTGGGTGGGAGGTTAATGGGGAACATCAGGAAATACTTCTTTACCGAGAGGGTGGTGGATGCCTGGAATGGGCTGCCAAGAAAGGCGGTACAGGAGAACACAGTGGAGGGATTCAAGAGGGCATGGGTTAGGCATAGAGGGTTGTCATGGGGTGGGGGTGGGAGTCTACAGCAAACCGAGAGGTTGCTGGACTAACAGGCAGACTAGATGGGCCTGGCATTCCCCTTCTACCGTCACTTTCCAATGTTCCAATGTGTATCAATTATTTACAATAAATAGAATAATAGATAGGAAGTCATTAGTAACAAGGCTGTAATTCCATCAAAGGATTCTTGTGTCAACATAAATAACGAGTGAAACTTGAGTGGTTTCTGATGTCACCAGAATCCCAAGATGAAATGACAAGCTAAGTTACTGATGATGTCCTATCAGTTATGTTCTGTAATATAAGTAACTCTATGAACATGCCATCTCATTATACCATTGTTCTGATGTCAGAATTATGGTATTATAAGTTTCTGATGTCGCTGTTACCCCTATGGAAAAAATGATTACTTATATATTACATACAGATCATGAGGTGGTTGGCACCACTAGAATCAAGCTACTGTGGCTTGGGTACATATAGATACATGGATACATAGATATTGATGGCAGGAAAAGGCTCTTTGGCCCATCTAGTCTGCCCACCATATCTAACCACTCTATACTTGCCCTTTGGTATTACTCACCTTCAGTTACTATCCCACCCCCTGTTTCTAATCCCACATGCCTGTCCCAGTCCAACTTAAAACTGTTGATTGATATGGCCTGTACCACTTCCTCTGGCAACTTATACCTTCGTTCACCACCCTTTCCATAAAGTGCTTTCTGGTATTTTGAAACCTGACCTGAATCATGATATAGTTTGTTAGTAATTAGAGTCCTTTGGAGGACCTATAGTGTATATTGTATGTGTAGCTGGCTGTCATGGTACTACCTCTGTCTTACAGGCTCACTAAGGATTGAGGGACCTGTGACAATGAACTCCTGTTGAAGTTCACGATCAAAGGATGAAATTATAATTGGGTGGTGCCTCCAACCCAGGAAAGTTAAACGGGCTATATGACAAACTAGTACTGCTCCCCAGAGAAAAAAAAAACAACTAATTGTGTTCCCACAGGTTCAACTCAACACTTTTTCACACAGTGCAATAACAGTTCAAACTCACAAACTGTTTTCCTGGTTTAAGTTAAGTGCACCAACACCGGCCAACCTGCAGCAACGATCAGGCCTGCACCTCAGTCTGGGTCCCCAGGTAGACTCTGTAGTGACACTGGTACCAGTATGAGGAGGACTATTTGAATGTTGCTGCTGTTGGGGGTGGGCACTGTTAATGTTATTATTGTTTATGGTTTACCCAGTTCACTAAAAATTTCAATTGCCATTTTCCTCTGCATTTCCCATTCCCTTCCCCTTTTAATAAATATTTAATTGCTACAGTTTAAACCTGTATGTGAGCATATTATTAGCAAAAGTCGTTGGGCGCTATGCACGAATGGGGCACAGGTACACGCCAAAGATGCATACCCCACCCGCACAGCTATGCACCTGCGGACAGGTGCGCACCAGCCAGTATTCACTACTGGCTGCCACCTGTCCGCAGCCTCAACCCTCGATGAGAAGGTCTCTGCAGGGCGGCCAGGGGCGGAGTCATGAACCCAGGCAGGCATCAAATTGGATGCCCAACCTGGGTCCCATAATGGATCCCTTGCACCCATGGGGCTATAGTGAATGGGCCCCTCGTGGATCCACAGCAATACTGGCATGGCAGGGTGGATGGGCACCCACCCTAATGGTCACACAGTTATGGAAGGGTCCCAGCTGCTGTAACCTTAGTCCCCTGTGCCTGGCACTATGCTCTTCTGTGCATGCTGCATAGTGTGCCCCCAGAATGCCCCCCAGCATGTTGCAGTCTGCATTGCCGGGGGAGCGGCCACATACCTGCCTTGTGCCCCATTAGTGAATGCCATGTGGCATTCATGCATATCGATGACAACAAGTTCGGTTTACATGGTGCATTGGTATCATGCATAGCACCCAATAATTGCATGTAAAGTAAAGTGTTGCAGCTGTTTATGGCATTTCATGTGTGGGGTGACTGGAAGGGGAGGTGGGTAGGTACACGTCCCAAGGGGTTGTACTAAGCAAATTTCTGGCCCACTATATTTTACTCTGGGTGAAGGCACCACGCTATTTATCTTGTTTTGTTTGGGAAAGAACCCCTCTGTTACCATCGAAACAGCCCAGTCCCCTCAACCTGTTTGGAGCCCAACAGTCAGGGGTAGTAGCCCATTGTTACACAGCGCCTGGGTTACACATGCTTGAAATCCACCAAGATTTTCACCCCCCCACCACCACTTCTTCTGGAAGACTGTTCCAGGTGTCCATCACTGTTTCAGTGAAGACGTACTTCCTCACATCCTTCCTAAATGTCCCCCCTTCCATCTTCATTGCACACTCTCTTTTTCTTATGCACCTTCTCTTCTGAAAAATACTCCCCTCCTGTATCTTATCTTTCACTGTGAGGTACTTAAAGGTGTCTGTCATGTTCCCCCTCTTCCTCCTTTCTTTCAGGTTGTACATATTGAGATCCCTCAGTCACTCATCATAGGGCTTATGATGCAGCCTCTGTACCATTTTAGTTGCCATCCTCTAGACAGCCTCTACCCAGTCTATGTCTTTCCTGAGAAGTGGTCTCTAGGACTAGACACAGTACTCCAGGTGGGGTCTCACCAGAGCTCGACATGGTGGTAACACCATCTCTCTCCTTCTCCTGGTGATTCCTCGCCATATGCACCCCAGCATCCTGCTGGCCCCACCTGCTGCCTTGTCGCACTGCCTCGCCACACTGAAATTATCAGATATGATAACCCCAAGGTCCCTTTCCTGTTTAGTGGCTGTCAACATCTCTTCCCCCATCTTATACACTCCCTCTGGGTTTCTGTGCCCTAGGTGCAAGATTTTGCACTTTTTTGCACTGAAACCCAGCTGCCATACTCTTGACCATTCATCAAGTTTTCTCTGGTCTCCAATCATTCTCTCCACTCTTTCTGGAGCATCTACCTATTACAGATTTTGGTGTTATCTGCGAAGAGGCATACCTTCCCTTCCAGCTCTTCTGCAGTGTCACTTATAAAGACATCAAAGAGGACTGGTCCCAGTACTGAACCCTCAGGTATCTTGCTGGTCACTGTTCCCTAATGAGAGTGAATGCTGTTTTCCAATACCCTCTGTTGTCTATCCATCAACAAGTTCCATACCCAGTTTTCCACCTTGGGCCCCACCTCCAAGCTGCCCAGTTTCCTTATAAACCTCCTATGTGGTACGGTGCCAAAGGCCTTGCCAGAGTCTTAAGTAGACCACGTCCACTGCCCCACCTAATCTATTTCTCTGGTCTTCCAGTGTAAGAAAGTGATTAGGTCATTGACATGCCCCCCATGAATCCATGCTGTCTTGGGTCTTGCACCACTGGATTCAAGATACTCCAATAGCCTTTGTTTTAAAAGTGTCTCCAGTAACTTCCCCACCACTGATGTTAGACTGATTGGACTATAGCTCCAGCCTCTTCCTGCTGTTGCTTTTATGAGGCAGGACTGCATCTGCCCTCCACCAGTCATGTGGAACCACTCCGTTTCCAGTGAGGTGCTGAATAGGGTTATCAGAGGTGCAGCCAGTACCTCCTGAGCTCCCTCAGCACCCATGGGTGTAGCTCATCTGGCCTCATAGCTTTATCCACTTTCAGATTCGCAAGTCTTCTCAGGACTCCTTCCTCTGTGAAGGGACTTGTGTCTATCTCCCTCCCCTCAGTGTTCCTACTGCTTCTATGTGGTCCGTCCACATCTCCCTCCACTGTGAAGGCTGAGCAGAAGTGTCCGTACAAGATATCTCCATTTCCCTGATCTTCATCTGCACAGTCTCCCACTCCCCTTCTTAACCTCACAACCCCTCCCCTTGTCTTCTTCCTTTCACTTATGTGCTCTATCTAAAATGGTCTTGTCTCCTTTAGTTACCTCTTTGGATATCCTTTCCTGTGTTTGGACCTTTGCACCCCTCACCACCTTCCCTGCTTCCCTCTGCTTTTCCTGGTACACCTCCCTATCCTCTTCTCTCTGTATCTTCTTGTACCGCCTGAATGCCACCCTTTTAGGCTTTACCTTCAAAGCCACGTCCCTTGAGAACCATAGTGATCTCTGTTTTCCTCTGTTTTTGCTCACTTCTTTCATGCAGAGGTTTGTTGCCTTTACTATGCCATCCCTTAATTTGACCCACTGTTCCTCCACCCCACCCAAGTAATACCCTCTGCTAGACTGTCCCTGAGGCATTCACCCTTGTTATAAGAAATCTGCCCTCCTGAAGTCCAGGACCCTCATCCTTACATAGTTTGTCTGTACCACTGTCTTTATGTTAAACCACACTGTATGGTGATTGCTTGTCCCTGGGTGGCATCCCACCTTGACATCTGCAATACTGTCCCTGTTTGTGAGCATCAGGTCCAGTATTGCCCCATCTTGAGGGTTCACCCACACTGGTGCGATGATTATCGTGCCCAGCCAATTTGCCACCTGACCCTAATTGTGCCCAATGCACCGGAGCACCCCATGAATAACCCCAAAATTGTAATATAATCATCTCCATGTCATAAGTGTATGGTGCAAGCAGTGCAACACCCCTACAGTGTTGTCCATGCCAAGCGCTGCAAAATCCAGTTTGCCAGTATGACAGATGAACTGGTTGCAGTGCCCACATTACAGTGCCCTAATGACGGCATCACTCTAATGGTATACCATCTTGAGTGGGATCTCTGACCAGTTGCCTGAGAAACACCCCTTGCAGTAGTGTAGGATGGCCCTGCTTCTTGCTGAGACCATGACTGGGAGGCTCCAATCTACATCTGGCACACTGAAGTCCCCACCAGCAGCACCTCACCCTTTTCTGCCATTTTGATGATGGCTTTCCCCTGTGTCTTATCCAATTCTTTCCCGGTGTTGACTGTCTGTATATCGCCCTCAGTATGAATAACTGCTCCAGCTCCTGTCTCCAGGGTGACCCACAGCACCTCCAAACCATCCTTTACCACTAGGTTCCCTTGCATTTCCGTTACTCTGATGCCCTCCCTCACATACAGCATAGGCCCTCCACCCTTCATTCCTTCCTTCCTTCCCTTTCCTTCCTGAGCAGTCTAGACTGTTATGGTCATGTCCCAGTTGTGGCTCCCTGTGCACCACAACTCAGTAATGACCACAAAATCCAGGTCTACCTCCACCATGATGGCCTCCAGCTCTGGAATTTTACTTCCAAGACTCCTTGCATTGGCACATATGTCTCTCCACACTGTGCTCCCACTCTGCCTGCAACCTTCTTTTCCTCTGTTCCTGCCTTTGTAGCCACTTGAAACTTCCCTCTCTCCCCCTTCCATCTCGTTACCATCCTTGTGCCCTACCTCCTGAACACCTCCCTTTCCTGTTTTGTTCTTGTCTTCCATATCCACTATTATGCTTCTGCTTCCTTTAACTTGTGCCTTGGGGGGAGTTTCCTCCCCTCGTGCCCTCTCTTCTTGTTGCTTTAATCAGTGTATTCATAGAAACATACAAACATAGGCAATGATGGCAGACAATGACCGGAGGTCCATCCAGTTTGCCCAAGTTCCCTTTACCCCTGGAACCTTCCTTGGAACCTACCATTCCTCCAGGGTACTATCCCTCCTGGTCCTGTGCCCATTCTCTTCCCTGGATCTGTCACCCAGGGCAACCACTATTCCCTTCATTCTATCCCAGGCCTGCTTGTATCCCCTGACTATGTTCACACCTACCACCTCCGCCGACAGACTGTCCAAGGTTCCACCACCCTTTCTGTAAAGAAGTATTTCCTCACATTCTTCCTAAATCCCCACTTGCTTATCTCCATTCATGTCCACATGACTGCGACTTGGTATTCAGGCTAAATAATTCCTTGCAGTTCACTTTATTAATTCCTTTGAGGAGTTTGGAGGTCTTAGTCCTCGTATCTCCCCTTTCTCTTCTGGTTTCCAGTGACCACATATTTAGTGCCTTGAGGCACTCCTCATAGGATCTGCCCTTCTGTCCCTGGATCATTTTTGTCACTCTGCGCTGCACTGCCTCCTACCTATCCTTGTGTTTTCTGAGGTGAGGACTCCAGAACAGGGCACAGAACTCCATATGAGGCCTCACCAGGGATCTCTAGAGGAGAAGTATTACCTCTTTCCTCCTGCTATCACTACACCTCCTAATACATTCAAGCATCCTGTTAGCCTTGCTGTAGGCCTTGTTGCACTTACTCATTTTCATGTTGCTTGCACACATGTGCAAGCAACATAGTGCCATCATCGGAGATTTCGGAGGTGTGTCACCTCCTCCTCCAGTTCAGTCAGTGTGATGGCAGGCGCGGCCCCTGTAAGCCAATGCATTTTGGGCTGTCTGTGACACGCTCCAAGTGTCTTCTGATTGAAGAGCTACACTTCGGTGAGCACCAATAAGAGGCTGCTCACGCGTCTCCCCACCCACAGGTGCTGCCCCCTGACGCACTGTATAGCCGTCGGGTGCCCAATCCCGTCGGCTGAGCTGCGTCCCCCCCAAGTAGTAGGTGCCATGCTGGGAGCCCACCCCAGCGTGGCAAGGCAGTCCATGGGACGAGGGGTGCCCAATCACCCGCTGGCTGAACGCCTCCCATCGCCCTTGTGCCATGCTGGAGCCCACCCCAGCGTAGCAAACTGTCGACATCTTTTTTTTTTGAAACCTGTAAAGCAGCGGTCCCCGGTGTCTCCCAGCCCCCCTCCCACAACCCGCACCTACCACTGGCACCCAGCCTCCCCACACCACCCCTCACCCCACTTACCGACTCCGGCGCCGACGATCTTCGTGGACCGGGAACACGCCTGCACTCTTCAAAGCCGACCGCGAACTGAGGAAATGCCGGTAAGCTGTATAATGGGCTAGATAGGGGGTTTCAACTTATTGCATATCTCAGGCATTTTGAATTTTGCAAATTTTCAACATGGGGTTTTGGGACCCTTCTCATGAATGATGTCACTGTCATGGTGTTATTCGGGCCGAAGGGTGATTTCGGCGCAGTGACTGCACAGTGATCGTGAAATCACCCTTGGGCCTGAATACTGCCATGACAGTGTCATCATTCATAAGAAGGTCCCAAAACCCCATATTGAAAATTTGTCTACTCAAAATGACTGTTTTACGAGCCGCAGCATTGTGCAGTTCTATGCAGCTCGTAAGTTTGCGAAATTTCAATATTTTCCTCCAGATTTTCAACACTGCCATTTTACCACACCTTCTTATGAGTAGTACAGCTGTCATTTTCAATCTCACCCAAAATGTGTTTCTGCCATGTGGCGCAGAATGGCTTAGTCGGCGCGGCAAAATCAATGTACGGACAAATTAAGAAAATCACAGTAACACTGATCATGAGCAGAGGTCTTAAAATGCCTGTGTTGAAAATTTGGTGAAAAATTCCTAAAAATGACTGTTTCACAGTGTCGTTGCACAGTTCTCATGGCTTTCGTGGTTTAGGAATTTTCATTATTTTCACTCCAGATTTTCAACATTGCCATTTTACCACACCTCCTTATGAGCAGTACAGCTGTCATTTTTCACATCCTGCCCAAAACGTGTTTCCGCCCATGTAGCGCACAATGGCGCTGTCGGTGTGCAAACTCAATGTATGGGACACATTAACAAAATCACAGTGACACTGTTCATGAGCAGAGGTCTTAAAATGGCTATGTTGAAAATTTGGTGAAAAAATTCTAAAATGACTGTTTTACGAGCGTGCATTGCGCAGTTCCTATGCACGCCCGTAAGTTCGCAAATTTTCAATATTTGCACTCCAATGACTTCCAAATACCTAAACAGCACATAGAAGCAAGCAACATTCGGCATTGACAAATGCTTGTTTTAAGGGAGTTACTGATGATAACTCCTAGAACCTACTTCTCTTGTGTTGTGTTAAGTCTCTCCCCTCCCATCCAGCACACCATATTGGGGTTCATTTTCCTTAGGTGTACTACCTTGCACTTTTTAGCATTAAATTTTAACTGTCAGACCTTTGACCACCCTTCTAGCTTTTGTAGGTCATTCTGCATGTCCCTTATTCCCTCTTCACTATCCACCCTCCCACATAGTTTTTTTATCATCTGTGAAGAGACAGAACCTGCCCTGGATTCCTTCACCAATGTCACTAATGAACATGTTGAAGAGAACCGGACCCAAGACAGATCCCTGTGGAACCCTGCTCATTACCTCCCTCACCTCTGATTTAACTCCATTGACCACCACCCTCTGTTGCTTCCCTCCTAGTCAATTACTTTATGAGTTCACAAAAGTTTTAGACACACCCAGATCTTCCATCTTCTTAAGCAATCCCTTGTGCGGTACCGAATCAAAAGCCTTGCTGAAGTCAAAGTACAGCAGATCCACTGTGTGGCCTTTGTCTATTTTCTTTGTCACTCAGCCAAAGAAAACTATCAGGTTAGTCTGACAATATCTTCCTGACATGAAACCATGCTGTTTTCTCCCTTTCTATTTCCGCCTCTGCCCTCTGCTAGTTTTAATGTTCATCAAAGTAACATCTAAACCTTCCAGTGAAGACTGTGGTCCTCTTCCCAGATGGAGTGAGGCCATCACTTCTGTATAGACTAATATTCTTCCAGGTCTACCCTCAATCCCCAGTGAAGCTGAACCCCTCTAACCTGTACCATTCTTTCAACCAAGTGTTGAGTTGAAGCTCCTGATGTGGAGCACCCTAACCTCCCCTTGGCCATAGGCAGTTAGCACTTTGTTGAATGCCATCATTCATACTACTTGCCTTAGTCCCTTCCCCAATTCCTTGAACTCTTCCGTACTACCCCAGCCCCATCCCTCACTACATCAGTTGACCCCAGATGGACAATGACATCCTGCTCCCCACCATATCCGGTCAATGTAGAACTCCTTAGGATTCACCATCCATCCCTCCAAACAGAAGCAGTAGATATACACCTAACCTCTCTTCCTCCACCCCTTCCTGCCCCTAAATTTATCCCCAACAACTGAATCCCCCACTAGAAGCTGCTTTCCCTTCTGCTGGGGTCCTCTCCCTCGCACCTTGGGCCCCCTTCAGAGGACACCCATTTCCTCTCTTGCCACCACTCCAGATGCCTCCTCATGACAGTTCTGACCTGCCACCTCTCCTTTGATCTGTTAATTTTGGATACAGCACTTGCTGAGAAGTGCCCACCCACCCCCGACCAGTGATAGAGCGACAACTCCCAACACTCCAGGCCAGTCTCTCAGCTGTAGTGGCTGGTAATGATGGTTTCTCTGACTATCTGTATCAGTCTGTCATTCAAAGATCGTTAGGTCTGATTTCCCACAAAGCCTATCATTTCCTTGCTAGAGCACACTGTGTAGGACAGTTTACCCTCATGAAATGTTCTCTTCCAGTCAATGCAACCACTTCTCACTTTCACTTTTAGTGTTAAGCAGTCTCCTCCTTCTGATATAACTGCACAGTTTGCACTGGCTCTGCAGATGGTAGGTTCGTCTCTTAGCTCAGTCACACATAGTCTGCATCTGCCACAAAGATCTCTCCTTCCACTCAAGATCACAGGCCTCAGGTTGGTCAATCTCTCTGTTAGTCACAGGAGGAGAGTGATCTAGCTGTCACTCAACAGCCAACAGTCTTCCAGTTATCCATGAGCCCTGCTGACTTAAAAACAGGCATTTAGTAGCTTGACCGGTTGTGAGAGCTACCCTAGACTCTGACCTTGTTGCCATGCTAATTGGGTCGGGGCAAAAAAACACAGCAGTGTCCATGTTGCTATGAGGCACTGGCCCTTCAAAGTCTTTATTTACAAAATGTTTCTGCCCTTGAAACAGTTCTGACAACCCCAGATGTGTGGGTGCATGATCACACAAGTGTCCAGTTCTGTAGGAGCTAGTCTCAGTGCTTCAAATGCATTGTTGTTCTTATTCTCATCGGTGGCAGTGTAGTGCTGCTCAAAGCCAGGTCTGACTCCTTAAGAGCACCAGCTGTACTGAAGATGCCGACACTCCAACTTCAGTCCCTTAGTCACAGCCCATGTTCCTCAGGGCCAACGTGGAGCAGCAATGAGGGAGCAGGTGGGTAGGTGGGAACTGTAGAGTTAAGGGTAAGCCCCACACTTGGGGGGAAGGGGGTTCATATGGATGGTTTTCCTTTTGTATAACCTTCAACCCAGGTTACTCTGTTGGTTGCAGTAAATAGAAATATACAATGGGCTGACTAAAAATATGCAATATATTTTTAAGTATGGAGGGGACAGAGTCATAACTATGGAAGTAATGTGCACATGATCAGTCACATGAGATGTGCATGTCCTGTGTAACCTCATATATATTTTGTCTTTGTATTGCATCTACCATGCTTCTTTTAGTGACCTGTTTGTATTAAATAACGTCTTGTAATTGCTCCCAGGCATGATTGAAAATGGGCTTGTTTCAGTCACCTGCCTGGTAAAACAAATAATTAAAATACTGCTCGTGAGTTATGAAAGCCCTGCCTATTCACAAGTGATGATAAACTGCATATTTTAAATCATAGATTTTGTTGAAGATTTTTTTAAATAATGACAAATGATTAACAGAACAGAACAAATAGTGGAAATGTGTCAAATTGCTAATAACAATTCATCAATGTAATAAAACACTGTGTATTTGGTTCATACAACTACTATACAACAGTTTACTAGTTAGAACTTTTAAATCTACTGTTTGTGTGAAGATTTAACTATGTCTCTTTGATTGACTTGTTGGCATAAGCACTTCGGAGGGCTATTTGGAATGTCATTGGCATTGTGAAAGCTGCCCTCTGATTGGTTCAGTAGTCAATTGAGATGCCTCCAACCTCAAAATAGTCATTGTGACATACCCAAAATGCAAGATCACATGTCAGCTTGTAAGTCAGTGCCTGTCACGATAAAGGTCTGAATTTTCAAATGTCCGGATGCAGCACTTGTGTTATTTGTTTGCACAGCTGCATCATTTTAAATGCGTTAGAATGCCTGTGCCCTATTTTCAAACATTTTGATGCATTTACAACACTTTCCTCACTTTGCAGTACAAAAATGATGCATGCATCAGTACTTTGATGCATGGGTCATTTCTTGTGTGGAAACTGCGGTAACTATGACAATGTTAGACTACCAATTTTTGTTCAAATATTATGTCATATATGCACAACTGCGTCAATAAAACATATGCAATTCTTTGAAAATCCAGGCCAAGGTGTTTATCTTCCACAATATTTTACACCAAGGGTGGGATATTCAAAGCGGTTGCGCAAGGTGCAAGTGAGATGCGCCAGCGCAACAGCAGACACGTGCCAAAGAGCAATATTCAGCTGGTGACAATGTGCAGTGCAAATCGCAGTGTGCCAATGCACAACCCTAATGAATACAAGCACAAGTGCAGGAGGCATAGCCATGACTAAACAGTGCAGTGTGATATTCAACAGCAGGCCGATGGCACAAGGGCAGAGCAACAGGGACATGCATGGAGCAAAGTTGAGCCTATAAAAGGAAGGAGCAAGCAGGGGACAGCGGCTTGCTCCCAGGGGAGCAGGGGTGAGAGAAGGAGAGAAAGTGAGAGAGAGACAGAGTGAGGGACAGAGACAGTGTGAGACAGTGACAGGGTGAGGGCCATTGGCCAGGCAGGATAGCAGCAGGGGTGCAGGACAGTCACAGAAGCAGGAGGTGCAATAGGCAGTGGAACAGGGTGTGTGACCCTGACCGTGCCTGTGGGCAGGCCAGACTGTGTGTGTGGGTCCCCAGCACAGAAGTGCACCCAGTGCAGGGGCCCAGGCAGCAGCATAAAGCCGAGGTAGCCCAGAGAGACAGCCGCGGGGGGGGGCGGACAGGCTGGGTCATGGCCAGTGCAATATTCCAGATTGAAGCGGTAATGAGGGGTGTGAGGAGGCAGGAGACAGAGCAGTGCGGCCGTGGAAGGGCCCGGCAGCAGTACGCCCAGAGCAGGTGGTACCATGCCCACACCACCTTCGAACAGTACAGTGACACTGACATTGTGGGCTGGTACTGCCTGAACCGGGCGATTCTGAGGCAGCTCTGTGAGTTGTGCAGTGATGAGATGCAGGCACCCACAAGACGGAGCCATGCTCTGTCAGTGGAGACCAAGATCACGGCCGTGAGGTGCCTGCTCACCACAGGCACCCTCCAGAGACCAACAGGGAACACCACAGGCATAACTCAGTCGGCCGCGTCATGGATCTTCACACAGTTCCTCAACGCACTGCTTCCACATGCTGTGGAGTACATCCACTTCCCCAGCACACAGGCGGAGAGTACAGCAAACATGCAGCAGTTCCACAGGGTTGCACTTATGCCTGGCATGCTAGGGGCCATTGACTGCACCCATGTAGGCATCCACACACCACCGGGGCCGGAAGGGGTGGCCTACATGAACAGGAAGGGCTACCCCAGTGTCAACTGCCAGGTGATGTGTGATGCCAATGGGCGAATAATCAATGTCTGTACCACAATCCATGGGGAGCACATGATGCCTTCATCTGGCACCAGTCTGCACTGTGCCACAGGTTTGAGAGTGGGGACATCCCCACCGGCCACCTAGTAGGTGAGTATGCAGCAGAAATGGGCAGCCCTGCACAACAGGGCAGAGCATGGGGGGGGGAGATGCTATGCATGGGGCATAGAGGGTTCAGCTGTGTAGATAGGGGGGCAGCCACACTGACCAACATGCTAACCCAACATGTTCCCCCACAGGTGACAGTGGATACCCACTCGAGCCCTGGCTGCTCACCCCGTACCGGTGCCCATTGACCCCAGCACAGGAGAGATACAACGAGGCACACGCCAGCACACAGAACATCATAGAGCGTGTGTTTGGACTGCTGAAGGCACAGTTCCATTGCCTGCACAGGTCTGGCGGTGCCCTACAGTACAGCTCCTCAAAGGCCTGTGGCCTATTCCTGGCCTGCTCTGTGCTACACAACATGGCCACTGACTGTGGGATAGCTGTTGAGGTCGAAGAGGGGAACAGCAGTGGGGACGACGCGG
This sequence comes from Neoceratodus forsteri, assembly GCA_016271365.2. Classification (NCBI taxonomy): domain Eukaryota; kingdom Metazoa; phylum Chordata; order Ceratodontiformes; family Ceratodontidae; genus Neoceratodus; species Neoceratodus forsteri. The sequence goes on from CM028133.1 coordinate 788,369,250, forward strand.
ATGCTGGGTCCAATGGTGGTGGGCAGCCCCCCCGGATGATGGGAACCCCGGCTGCACAGGATGGCCCAGAAGCACAGGGACACCATTGCAGAGGAGCACTATGGTGCTTGCAGGTAGGTGAACAGGACCACACACATGTCCCAGGGGCCAGGGTGCAGTATACAGGCATGGTAGCAGGGCCCCACAACAGACATGGCTGGAAGGGGGCATCGACGGACATGGGACAGTACACCATGGAAGCACCCCTGACAGAACAGTGGACCCCACCCATTCAACCCCACACACCCCCCACACACACAGGCATGATCACATGGGCACACACACACACGCACACCTCGAGGCCGCCAACAGGCATGTGTCAGATGCTGAACACCTGTGCACCATGGCAGCTGGTGCTGTGATGGCATCATCATGCACATGCCATGGTGGCCAGTGGCCGGGAGGGTGTGCACAAGGCGGGCATGGCGTGCTGCCTCGGATGTCATGGCCCAGGTACACACACACATACACCACACCACCGTGCATACAGGGCTGCAGCAGGCAGCAGACAGGGAGGGCAGTGGATCATGACCGCCGCTCAGGTGCATGGCCGCCACGGACATGTGGATGGACCCGCCTAGACCGCCCAGCAGATGCAGGCTGTGTGGCAGCCACAGGGGGGGTGTCACAGATGGTCCTCCAGGCATGTTGCTGTGAGAATGCGACCAGTCCCTCACAGGTGTCTGCAGGCCCCTGAACAGGCCCGCTCCAGGCATGCTCGGGATGCCCACAGCTGATCCCAGCAACGACAATGCTGGGGTCGCACGATGCCGGGACCAGGGGGCGGAGAATGCACTCTGCGGTGACTGCTGCAGACAGCCCTGCACCAGGGTGGCCAGTGGTGCCAGGCCGGCCATGACTGCAGCGGTGAGCCGATCCAGGCCTGCGGTCATGTCCTCCCGCATGCGCACGGCCTCAGCCAGGAGCTGCTCAAAGTCCTGGTCACGCCTCCCTGCGGACTGGTGCAGCTCAGTGCATAGTGTACACATCCCTGCCACAACCTGCATCTGTTGCTCCACGGATGCCCTGAGCAGACAGGTGTGCTCAGCCAGCGGGTCGGCGCCATGGGGGGCTTGGGCATCGTACTGACCCGTGGGGGTTGTGTGGCCCCATGGCATGGCCCCCCGTGCAGGTGGGGGCTGCACAGCAGGGCCCTCTTGGGCCTGTACTGCCTGTGGTGCATTGGCAGTGGACACTGCACCCGGTCTACCCTCTGCACAATCCTGCTGCCGCTGCTGCCCCTCCGGCCGCCATGCACATGACGTCACCGGGGAGGCTGCACTCCCACCGCCAGACAGGTTGGACTGCTCTGCAGGTACAGTGGCCACCGCAACAGCGGGCAGTGTGGCTGGTGGGTTGGCCAGTGCCACCTGTGCACCATCAGTGCCGCCATGTCCGGTGCGTGGTAGGGGTGCCTTCCCCTGTTTGGCATCACCACTGTCCTGGGTAGCGGTCAAGTCGTCATCAGTCGTGGATCCCACCCTGATCACTGTCTCAGCATACTGAACACTATGGCTGACATCCCACTGAAACACTGCCTGGGCCTCATCCACACCTACACCACAGCCATCCGTGCAGACAGTGTGGAGGGTCCAGCAGCAGTCCAAGCCCCGGACCCCAGTGGAGGTGGATGGGCACTCCTCCAGGTCTCTGACATCACCCAGGGTGGGCACCACCATCCCTGCTTCTGCACGCAGGTGCTTGGGATCTGTAAGGGAACATATACATGTTAGTGCTGCCACCACGCACCCCTGCCCAAATGCACCCTTCACCCCCATCCCCATGTGCCGCTGTACCTACCATGCAGTGATGGGCTACCCCCATCTCGAACCCACTGACGGGAACACCCTCAATGGCACTGCGATGCATAGTCACTGCCACAAGCTCCTCCTGCAGTGTCAGCTGTGGCACCTCAGGCTGTCCAAAGCCCATGGTGGCACGTGCAGCCTGGATGGCTGCCACCTTCTCCTTGATCAGCCTGCGGTCCATGCTCACCTTCTTCTTGCATTCCTGCACTGACCTCTGATGGACGCCCTGTAAGTTCACGGCCCTGGCCACACCCGCTCATGCTTCTGCCCTGGCCTGCTGGGTGCCTGTGGAGCCACTCAGGAGGGGATCCTGGTCCAGGTAGGTGTCATATAGGGCATCGCACTCTGCCCTTGTGAAATTGGACCTGCGCTTCCATGCAGGCCCCTGCTCCTCAACTTCCTCTTGCTCTGACATGCTGTTCATGTGGGTGGGGACATGTGGTTAGTGCTGGCTGCCACACACGAGGCCCACCCCACACCACAGTCCCAACATGCCCAGTGCCTGGCGTCCTACCAGTGAAGCATACCTCTCAACCTTTTGTCCCTCAAATGTGGAACATTGCCTCTCAAAATGAGGAACAAATGAGCAAAATGTGGAACACTTAATCAAATCTTTACCTAGAAAGCTCAGAATACTGTTAAAATGTTTGCATTTATGTTCAGAAAGTCTGTTATGAATTGAATAATGTATTTTTTTCATCATTTACTACAGATTTTTGCTTTAAAATGTTAATACTGAATGTGGGACATGTCTTCACAATGTGGAACAGGGAGCTTTTGTGAAGTAAAATGAGGAATGTTCCTCGTAATGTGGTATAGTTGAGAGGTATGCTGTGAAGGATGCAATACCGGTCTGGTGCCTGTGCTGCCACATGGCGCCTTTGTAGCGCATCACATGCAAATGAGGGAATGCGCAACTGTAATGAGATGCAAATGCCTCCGAAGCCCCACGGATATGCTGATCAGCTCATCTGCATATGCCTGCTAAATATTGCAGAATTGCACATTGTGCAGTGGAGTTGCTCATGCACATGTCATGGTGCATCTAGGTGACATGCGCAGCCCGCATGGTACAGCGCATGCGCGCACTGACGTCGCGTACAGCTATAGCGCTTCCTACGCACAGTGCGCTACAGGTGGCACGGTGCTCTGCCGCTATTGGGCATGTGGTGCACATGTGCTGTACACCCATTGGCACCTGTACACTATTGGTACATGGCCCATGGGGCGCACTGGACCCTATAGCGCACCATGCTATCAATGCCCTATCGCGCTGATGCGCAAGGTGCGTGTGCTGTCCTTTGAACCCTACGTGTGCTCCTTGACCCTTGGGTACCTGTGGCATGTGCCAGTGTTACCCCAGCCGTATCATGCATATCCCACCGATGTGCGATTGGGGATGGCAGCTCATCACCAGGCGTGTCGCGTATCCTTTGCTGTCGTGCTCGTCGCTCATCACCAGTGCCATTTTGTTTGTGGTATTGAATACAGTCATGCCTCGTAGGAGCATGCCTAGAGCGCCAAATTGGACCCAGGTGGAATTAGTCAACCTGGTGGCATTGGTGGAGCCACATGTTGGTGCCCTCTATGGGCAGGTACCCCTAGACCAGCCATGCACTGAGGTGTGGTAGGGGGTGGCTGAGGAGCTCAAGGAGGCCACAGAGTCATGCCGTAGTGGGGAGCAGTGCTGCCCCAGGTACAGGGACCTGTGGAGAAGGGAACCAGACTGTCTCAGGACACTGCAGGTGCGCGTCTGGAGGGGCACTGTGCCATGGCCAGGTGAGTGCACATATCCCCATCCATGCCATGTCGGTGTTGTGTGGATTGCCAGTGGGTGTCACGCCGTGCTGCTGTAGGTGGGGGGCAGTGGCTGGGAATGCCGACGGCCATGGCAGCACACCATAGGTGTGCTGTGACATGCAATGCCGCTGCACTGGGTCATGGGGTATACTGCGCTGGGGGGGCTCATGTGTTGCTTCCCGGTGCTAATGTCTGTCTCTCACTGTCTCCCTACTAGGCCCTGAAGATGGGTGCAGGGCCCAGATGGCGGATGCCACTGCCAGATGGCAGCAGGTCAGTGGTGGTGCACAGCGGAGGGATGCTGGCCAGATGGGAGGTGCAGGTGGTCGGGCGCCAGTCAGGCCGCAGCTTGCAGGTAGGCACTTTGGTGGTGTATGTTGCTGTGTGGGGTAGGGGTGGGCCACATCCTCCTGTGCACATGGCCATTACATGCCGTGCTTCACTGGCGTGGTCCATTGCACCATGCTGCACCCTGGGCACGTGTGTGTGGCCACTGCAGGTGAGCTGTGGGTGCATCCGGGTCCCAGCCAGGCCACTGACAGCCCCATGCAATGGCTATTTGCTTGGCTGCCATGGCTGTGGCATGCTGTGCATGGCTGGTGGTGGTGTGCAGTGCTGTGCATGGCTGTGGATGGTCAGGATGGCGGCTTGTGTGGGCACGCATGCTGTGGTTGGCTGTGTGTGCCCCCTACAGGGCACATGCCACCGCTGTCCGCTGCACACGGTGGGTGGGCTACAGTCGTGTGGGCATGCACTCATCCATGTCCCCTCCTTTGTCCTAGGTGCCCATCTGGTGGATGTCCATACCAGGCTGCTGGAAAGAATCTTGAGGGTCACCACAGCCACCCTTGCAGTGGTCCGTATCATTCGGCAGGCCCTGTTCCAGCCGCAGAGGAGAAGATGGCAGAGGTGCCGGTAGTCGTGGACCTCCCAAGGGGACCCTTGGCCTGCTTCACCCTCCCCTTCCACTGACACCCCTCCCATTCCTCCATTGTAACCAACCTACCATGTCCACTGTCTCCCCACCCCCCCCTTCCCCAGCCTATGTTCCTGATTGTGGCCTCCCTGTTCCCTGCCCTCTATCCCTGTTCACATGTATATAGTTTGTTGTTGTTGGTTGTTGCTTTTAATACAATTCTATTTTGGTAGCCATTCATGTCCATGTCTGCTTTGCAGCTGGCTTCGGTGCCATGCTGCAGTGGTGTGCATGGTGGCTGTGTGGTATGTTTGAGGTTGCCTGGGGTTTGTGTCTGGTGGTCCGAGCACAGTGGCTTGTGTGTGTGAGTCCTCCGGCATGCATTTGTTCCCTGCTGGGCTGAATGACCGGCCTGTTGTGTGCTGTCGGCTTGTATGTTGTCTGCTTTGGTCCCGGTGCCATGTCCCGTGCTGTCCTGTGGGTGTTGCCCGTGGCTGCCTACCAGTGGCCATGGGTGTCAGGCCACCTCCATGCACTGCAGTGGATTGCGTGGTCAGGGCATGCAGCTGTGCGCCTTCCTTGCCCCCCTCTGGTCATTCCCTGCACTATAGTGGCAGTGTGTCCTGCTCTTGTGGCATGCTCCACCCTGTGCCGGGTGGCCTGTGCTATGGCCCATGCACCTCTGTCCCTTGCCCTGCCCATGCTGTGCTCCTGCGCTTCCTGCCTTGCTCCATTGCACAGCCCTGGTTGCATGATGGCGCCTGCTGACTTGCTCGCTGGCGCAGCCCTTGTTGTGCTATGGCTCATCCCTGCGATATTCAGCCGTCTTGTGCTGTCACTTACCATGGTGCTCAGCCTTTGAATATCGCGTTTGTTGCACACCAGCACAGTGTACATGTGCTGCGCTGCTCTTGCACCTGTTTCTGGAGCATTTCTGAATATTCCACCCCTGTTATATAAATACTCCTCCTCCTACTACATGCTAATGACTAGGAAATAACAGAGCTGTTACAGGTGTTACAAGAAGAATTTTAATAAACAAAGTTAAAAAAAAAACATGGTGCTACATTTTTTAAACGAAACACAAGTTTATTCTTCGCTCACCAGGAACTAGGGGAGGGGTGCAAATTCAGAACTCGACAAGCTCACAAACACCATAGAACAAAAAAGAAAATGCACTCCAAGTAAGAAGACCAGTAGAACCATACAGAAAAAATATTCCAAGTCGTGGTTTGAGTAGTTTGAAAATGTATTCCTAACAGAGTTGCTAGAACTACCAAGGTCTTCCAAATGAGACAATTACAGACCAGGTATGACCTACCCAGCAGCCTCTGTGATTTGCTCAAATGAGCTTCATCAGGAGGCAGATAGCTGGACTGTTACAACTCTTATTAACACATCATATTAGTTCATACAACCACTTAGCAGGACTTATATATGTATAAAAACAATTTATATTTTTTAACTTTCAAAATAAACACATATGGTCCTGCTGGTCTTCCTACTTGGAGTGCATTTTCTTTTTTTTGTTCAATGCTACATTTTTTTAGTTGTTAATGGCAGTTTAAGAACATTTCCTTGAAATCACATCATTGTGTTTTGACCCATGAACATGTAGATAAATATCCTCCCTCCCCGCACACACTTAATCCACAACCTAGCCACATAATTCCTGGCATTCATTCCTTTATCTTCTCTCTGATGTGCATTTAGCAGTGGAAAGACTCACAGGGCCCAATTCTCAAAAGGCCCTTACATTTATTTTTATTTATTTTGGTTAGTTTTTGTTGACTGGGTAAGTGCATTAGACAAATCCTGCCTATTTTCAGGCACAACCCGGGGGAGGGGGACACAGATGAATGCCTACTGACCTTGAACCAGATTAAGCTGTTGGTGGTATTTTTAGTGAATGAGGGAAATTTGGCCAGGACAACGGGTTAATTCCCCTACTCTTTTCAATAAGTGCCATGGGATCTTTAACATCCACCTGAACTACCACCAATCCAGGCAGATGGGACCTCAGTTTAACATCTCATCTGAAAGATGGCACCTCACAAGTGCAGCACCCCTCTCATTGTGCACTACAGTGTCAGTATTGGGATATTAGCCCAAGTGCCAGATGTGGGAACTGAACCCACAGCCCTTTGAGCTCCCGGCCTCAGAGACGAGTGTGCTACCTACTGAGCCACTGACACTGACACCACAAGTTGCGTTAGTCTAAGGCTGCGGCAAACCCAGGAGCGCCAGGGACCCTGCACCTCATTCTCAATCAGATAGGGTCCCGGCAGCAAAGTCCCACAGCTTTCAGCAGCCGTAGTGGTGTGCCAAACAGAGGGCACACCTGGACAGGGTGCAGCAAGCCTTGGGTGACTGTGCAGTAGTGTCCTCAAACAGATCCTGGTGGTCAGGTGGACTACCCTCCCTGATCTTCCATAGAATTAGGTGGTCTAGTGGACTCCAATCCCCAATTACCCCCATATAAAGAAATATCAATATAAACCCCCTTCCCAGTGGCCTAGCGGACCACCTCCCCAATGTGCCCATGAACTAATTATGTTATGTATGTTCCTGGTGGTCTAGTGGACTCCTCATCCCAATACCTGATGCTCCCAAGATGCAATTTTGTATTAAAATTTCCTGGTGATATAGCGGCCCTCCAAGCCCCGATCCCCCGTTATGCCATATTATGCCATCGTTGGGGGTATAATGGCCCCCCTCCCCAGCAGGCAATGCCCTACCATCCTTCCCCCCATCCTCAAACTGAGCCGGTGACTGGCAGATCCCACTGTTCACCACCACAGCCAGCCACTGACTAAGCTTTGAATGAGTGCATAGTATACAATACGCATCCACTAGACCAAAAGGAATGTATAGAACATAATTAGATTATGGGGACATCAGGGAAGGGAGTCTGCTAGGCCACCTGGGAGGGGGTTTACTATACTACTTATTTATATGGGGGACATCAGGGATCAGGGGGTCCACTAGACCACCAGGGATCCTTTGGTATTATAGCGGTGGATCAGGGCTGGCGAGGGGGGACCATGGCACATTGCCACAAATAGTACCACTCACCTGGAGGGTAAATTTCTAAGTACCTTTAGACCAGCCCTGGCTGGTCTAATGGTGGTTACAAATTAGCCCTCTGGGTGAGGTTTGAGAATCCTGATATTGGGGATTTGGCTGCCTGCATCTGCTGCAAGCCCCTGGTGCCATGCTGCAGCCCATTTTGTGGCGCATGGGCGGCGCAAGCCCTGTTTGGTGCAGACAGCCTGTGATTGGCTCAGGATGCCTTTGTGAATCACTCCTGGCACATCGTTTGTCATAGGTGGCACTTTGCACCATTCACTGTGCCGTAAGCCCATTGCGCCATGCTGGGAGCTTTGTGAATCGGGCCCCATGAGTGCTTTTCCAAAGCATAGTTACAGTGGTCAAGTACATATGCATCTCATTCTTGATCTCTTAGTAAGAAACATTTTGCTTCATTCAATTAGGATGGAAAGGGTTAAATTAGCAAACTGCTGTGTGGCAGAAAACAGTGGGAAGGTCATGTCAAACGAATCTAGTAAATTTCTTTGACTGGGTGACCAAAGTAGTAGACCAGGGAGGGGCTGTGGACAAAGCAAAGCATTTGACACAGTCCCACACAAAAGATCAATAAACAAGTTAGCCAGCCTGGGAGTGGGTCCCAGGGTGGTAGCCTGGGTTAAAAATTAGTTGGACAACAGGATGCAGAGCACAATAGTAAACAGAACTCCACTCTGAAGAAAGGGGGGTTACTAGCCGGGTACCGTAGGGTTCAGTAGTGGGGCTGGTTACATAGATACATAGATACATAGACAGTGTTGGCAGATAAGGGCCTATGGCCCACTCAGTCTGCCCATTTGAGCTTGTAAGTTCAGTTTATGTTTTCCTAGAAGTCTGTTGCCCCTTACCCCTGACCTCCAGAATTCCTTTATGTCTATCCCATGCATTCATAAATCCCGTGATTGTTTCAGCCCCCACCACTTCCTCTGGCAGGGTGTTCCACTTGTCCACCACCCGTCCTGTGAAGAAATTCTTCCTCATGTTTCCTCTGAATCGTCCTCCCTCCAACTTCATCCCATGCCCTCTAGTCCTAGAACATCTTTTTCGCTTAAAAATAGTGTATTCCTGCACCCTGTTCCTCCCTGTAAGATACTTGTATGTCTCTATCATATCCCCTCTCTCCCTCCTCTCCTCCAGGGAGTACATGTTCAGTTCCTTCAACCTGTCTTCATAGGACTTGTGATGCAATCCATGCACCATCTTTGTTGCCCTCCTCTGAACCTTCTCTACCCTGTCTATGTCCTTACGTAAGTATGGTCTCCAGAACTGTACACTGTACTCCAGGTGGGGCCTCACTAGTGTCTTGTATAGTGGAATTATGACCTCCCTTTTCCTGCTGGTGATGCCCCTGCCTATGCATCCCAGCATCCTATTTGCTTTACCTGCTGCCTTGTCACACTGTTTCCTACCTTGAGGTCATCAGAGATGATAACCCCAAGATCCCTTTCCTGCTTGGTGCATGCTATATCCTCACCCCCAACTGCTATATTGTGCCAGGGTTTTGTGCCCCATATGCATTATCTTGCACTTCTTTGCATTGAATTTCAAATGCCAAACCCCTGACCATTCTTCAAGTTTCTGCAGGTCCCTTCTCATTCTGTCTACACCCTCTGGTGTGTCTACTCTGTTACAGAGCTTTGTGTCATCAGCGAACAGTGGAATTCTGCCTTCTAGGTCCTGCGCAAAGTCACTGATGAAGATGTTGAATAGGACCAGTCCCAGCACTGATCCCTGTGGTACCCCACTGGTCACTTTTCCCTCTGTGGAGTGACAGCCATTTACCACCACCCTCTGTGTCCTGCCGCCCAGCCAGTTACCTACCCACCACACTACTGTCCTGCCCACACCCATATTCCCCAGTTTGTGTAATAGTCTTCTATGTGGCACAGTGTCAAATGCCTTGCTGAAGTCCAGATAGGCCATGTCCACTGCCCTCTCTTTAATGTCTTTATAAGTGACATTGCAGAGAGGACTGGAAGGAAAAGCATGCCTTTTGCAGATGACACAAAGATCTGCAATATGGTTTAATACACAAGGGGTTGTGAAAAGATGAGAAGGGACTTGGCAAGGTTGTAGGAATGTTCAGTATGGCAGCTTAGATTCAGTGCAAAAAAAGTGCAAAGTAATGCACCTGGGAAACAAAAACCCAAGGGAAGAGTACACAATGGTGGGGGGAGGTATTAACAACAACAAAAATGGAAAGGGACCTGGTGGTAGTCATATCAGATGACCTAAAGGTAGTCAGGCAATGTAAGAAGGCAGTAAGGAGGGCTTGGGGGATACTGGGATGCATAGGGAGAGGCCTCACCAGTAGAAAACAAGAAGTTATCATACCTCTTTACAGACAGTTGGTGAGACCCCATCTGGAGTACTGCGTGCAGTTCTGGAGATTCCATCTCCACAAGGGTATAGACAGAATGGAGGCTGTTCAGAGGAGGGCAACTAAAATGGTGCAGTGTCTGCACCAGAAACCATACAAAGAGAGACTAAAGAAGCTTAACATGTATTCCCTTGAGGAAAGTAGGGAGAGGGGTGACATGACAAAAACTTTCAAGTACCTCAAGGGAATCAATAAAGTCCAAAAGGGTAGCATCTTTCAGAAAAATAGATGTGCAAGAACAAGGGGGCACAGTTTGAAGATGGGGAGGGGGACAACTCAGGGGCAACGTGAGGAAGCATTTTTTCACTGACAGGTGGTGGATGCATGGAACAGCCTTGCTGAGGAGGTTGTGGGGTCAAAAACAGTGGGGGAATTCAAGAATGCATGGGACAGACATAAGGGAATTATAATGGGGGGTAGGAGGAAGTAGGCTGTTGGTTAACTAGGATCTACAGCTTATCCACTAGGTAGGGAAATGGGCCAACTGGGTGAGCCAAGCAATCCTTATTTGCCATCAAAGTCTATGTTTCTATGTTTCTATTGATACAGTACTTGCTCCAGTAGGAGGAGGGGACAGTGACAAGGAAGACTGACCCAGCTAGGAGCTGTAGTCAGTCTGTCTGGCATCGCAGCTGGGTGGTTAGAACAAACAGAACACTACAAGCAGAATACAATGCACCAGAAATGGATAATTAGTCTGTAGATTCCTGGTTATAAAAGCAGTCTTCAGGATACAGTATCCTTCAGTGCTTTACAACTGCAAAACCTCAGCTACTTGCAGTATATGTAGCTCTCATTAATGATATGAGATTGATTTTTAGTCCATGTTTGTTCAGTTGTAAATAATTCTGCAGTAGAGCTTTGCAAACCGTCCAGCTCAAGCCAGTTACAAGCCGAGCACATAGCTTTGGTTCAGCTCAACGTCTAGATGAAATTACGAAGCAAGGGAGAAATTACCCTGTTAGCAGAGCAAGCTTTTGTGTCAGCCTGAGCCAGATAGTACAGTGGCAAGATCCTGTCTAATTACTTTTGTAAATTATGAGGAGCATGGTCAGAAACAGCATAAAAGATAACCTTCTGCATCCACGGTTTGGCTTTTGTTATGACTCCGAGTCAAGCCATCCCACTCTCTCTGCTTACCTTTGAGTCAAAAATGCTTGCTTATCTTTATTAATTATTCACTTGAAAATAGTAGACATTTTAATTTACTAATGTATCTCAATATGTTATATGATGCTTTTATCTGTTACACAGCCTTTCATTTGTTACCCGCACAGTAAAAAAAGAAATTCATTTAAACGTAGAAACAAAGAGATTGTTGGCAGAAAAGGACCAGTAGGCCCATCTAGTCTGCCATATTTTCCCTGCCTAACATTACCCCATGGACCCTACTTGATCACAGGTGTCCCTCCCTCCTCTCTTACTTCTACTTATTATACCTATGTGCCTATCCCACGCATGTTTGAAGCTCCTCACTGTCTTCACCATAGCCACGTCTTCTGACATACTTTTCCACGCATCTATCACCATTTCTTGAAGATGTATTTCCTCACATCCCTCTTAAACTCCCCTCCCCAGTTTTATTAGCATGTCCCTGTGTTCTGGTGCTCCTCTCCTTTGAAAGAGGCTCCCCTATTGCACTTTGTTCCCCACAGTGAGGTACTAACTAATCTCAATCATGTCCCCTTTAACTCTCATCTCTTCCAGGGAGTACATGTTGAGCTTCCTCAGTCTCTCTTCATATGGGTCTTCATGCAGTCCCCTCATGATTCTAGTTATCCTCTTCTGGACCACCTCCACTCTGTCGATGTCCTTGCGAGGTTTCGGCCTCCAGAGCTGTATGCAGTACTCCTGGCGGGGTATCATATGTGAGTAGAGATGGGCAAAGTTAGGAAACTTCGCTCCGTTCATTAATCCACAAATTTATCACAAATCACAGAGTTTTGCGTGATCCACAAAGTGCAAAGTTCTGCCAGTGAAGTGTGAAATTAAACCTGCGAAGTGTAAAATTTCACCCATGAATAGCATAATTTCACAGTGAACAGTGGAATTTCACTGTTCACAGGTAAAATTCCACCATTCGTGGGTGAAATTCTGCCATTCATAGGCAAAATTCTACCATTCACAGAGAAATTCAGCAAAAACCAAAAAGGACAGGAAAAAAAATGGCAAAGTCACATAGCCAAATTTTGAGGCTAATTACAAAACTTCATGGATTGATCCACAGAGACGAATTTGCCAATTTTGTCAGAACTTTGCTGGCGAATTAAAACTTTGGAACATCTCTATATGTGAGTGATACAGAGGTAACACCATCTCCCTTCTCATGCTAGAGATTCCCCCTCTATACTTTATACTTTATTAGAAGCAGGTGGTCTCATTTAAGTATTAAAAAAAAAGAAGAAATTCACTGTGTGTTTCTCTGTTTGAAGAAGGGGGCTGTATCAACTTAGTCTGCTAAATCAGGAGGAGAGGAGAGAAGTTAATTAAGGGTGTGCCTTGAGCAGTAGAAAAGCAGGCGTCTCCAATTGCAGCTTCCTGCTGCTAGTTTCTGGCAGAAAGGAATCTTGCTTTCAGAGCAAGTAGCAGCTGACTAAAAAAGCTACAGCTTTTCTTACTAATTGCTCTGCCTCCCTCCCCAAGCCAGTTCTACTTTTATAGCCACTGGATTTGACTGACAACAGAAACTTCCTGTTTGTCAGTAGGAAGGAAAGGATCACTGAGACACATTAGTTTAATCAACCTTGAAGGAAAAAAGTAGCTCTTTCTCCTCCCCACCCCCCCCAGCTGCTGGTGGTCTGAGTCTGAGCAAGGAAGGAGACTACTGAAGACTACACGAAGTTCCTGTCCCAGAACAGGAAGGGCAAGAGTTGTAAGGGCACAAAGGCAGTAGGAAAGTAGGTGGAAAAATACACAGAGGGAGGACAGAGTAAGCATACAAAGCAACAGGAGAGAGGACACAAAATAAGTCATGATGGGAGTCGTGCAGTGCAATGGCTGTGGGGCAGCAGTGTTCGGGAAGACATTCTGGAGGCTGCGATGCTGCCCTATCGGCAGGCACCTCTCTGGTCTGAGGGAGGAGGTTACCCATCTCCAGGCTGACCTGGCTAGGATTCATTAAACTTCTTCCCCCACTCAGTGATCACCAGGGCCACTGTCTCTACCTTAAAGGTTGTCAAGAAAGAGGAGCAGTTGGACCAAGGTGGGCTCAAGGAGGGAGAGGGTGGTGGAACAGAGGTGCATCCCTCCAGCTGTACCTCTCCACAATTCATATGCTGTTCTGGTGGAGAATGATTCCTCCATGGAGGCACTTGCAGTGGAGACCAAGCAGGATGCTGGGAACCTCCACAAAGGAGACCACAGGAGGGTGGCACAAGACCCCACAGGGGAAGGGAGGAAGGAAACAACTCCTGGTGGGGACTCAATCCAAAAGGGGTTAGAATTGGGGGAGGAAGGGGAGAGAGAGGTAAGGTGCCTGCCTGGTGCCATGGCTCAGAGGGACAGGAAGTGAATCCTCAGGATCGCAGGAGCAGCTGCACGAGGGAGGGAGCTGGATGTCATTTTCCACCTAGGGAGAAATGACCTGGCTGGGAATGGGATCACAGCAGTGCAAGAGGAGTTTGTAGAGTTGGGGAGGGACCTTAGACAAGTAGCACGTACAGTAACCTTCTCAGAGGTGCTGCCTGTCTATGGCAAGGATGATGCTAGGGTACTCTGCACCATGTGATTTAATGAATGGTTGAAAAACTGGTGTGGAGCTCAGGGTTTTGGCTTCATTGGGGACAGGGAAGCCACCTGGAGGGATACAGGCCTATACTGGCATCATGGTCTGCATCTGTCCAGGAGGGGAACCAGGATCCTAGGCCATAGGTTTAAATACTTAATTGGCAAGCATTTAAACTAGCCATGGGGGGCATTGAAAAGGAGCAGGGAAATCCCAGCCTCCCCCAACAAAACACAGCAATTAGCAAGGTAAACACCAAGGTAGAGAAGTCATTAGGGAGCAGAACAGAGGTAAATGCAAAAAAAGGCAAAGGTAGTAAGGACAGTGATGGGCCTAAAAGGGGTGCAGGGTCTGCACCGGAAGACATATGAAGAGAGACTAAAGGAGCTTAATATGTATAGCCTCGAGGAAAGGAGGGAGAGGGGGGACATGATAGAAACTTTCAAGTACCTCAAGGGAATCAACAAAGTCCAAGAGGGTAGCATCTTCAAAAAAAGAGGTGTGCAAGAACAAGGGGCACAATTTGAAGATGGGGGTGGCTCAGAGGTAATTTAAGGAAGTATTTTTCACAGAGAGGTTGTAGATGCATGGAATGGCCTTCCGGAGGAGGTTGTGGAGTCAAAAACAGTGGTGGAATTCAAGCATGCATGGGACAGTCATAAGGCCATTCTGGGGGGGTGGGGTAGGAAGAAGTAGGCTGCTGGTTAACTAGGATCTGCAGCTTATCCAGTAGGTAGGGAAATGGCCAGACTGGGTGGGCCCAGCGGTCCTTATCTGCCATCAAATTCTATGTTTCTATGTTTCTATGTAAGGCCATCAAAAAATGGAGGTGATAAGTACCAATGCCCACAGTCTGTGTAACAAGCTCCCTGAACTAGTGGCCTTGATGGAAGAAGGATGCCTGAATATTGTGGCAATCACTGAAGCATGGTACACAGAGAACCATGACTGAGATGTCAACATACTAGGATACACAATCTACAGCAAGGACAGGGAGAGTAAAAGAGGAGGAGGAGGAGTAGCTCTCTATATAAGGGAAGGGTTTAAAGCAACATAACTAAAGAGTAAACTGGAAGTAGATGAGTCACTATGGGTCACCCTGGAGACAGGAAAAGGCACCACAATCTGCATGGGGGTTGTGTACAAACCCCCAATCTCAGGGCAAGGGAATAGACAAGGAAATAATAGAAGGCATCCTAAGAAAGGCAGAAAAAGGGGAGATAGTGTTGATGGAGGGCCTGAATATGCCAGATGTTAACTGGAGCACCTCTGCTACAGACACATCCAAGAGCAGGGTCATTCTTGATGTCCTACAAGGGGCATGCCTCAGACAGCTAGTGCTGGAACCCACTCAGGAGGGAGTAGTCTTAGACCTGATACTCTCAAACAGGGTAGCCATCTGGGAACAAGCGACCACCAAACAGTGTGATTCACAATAAACACAGCCATAGAGTCAAGCCATACAAAAACAAGAGTATTGGACTTTAGGAGGTCTGACTTTGGGAAAGAATGCCTCAGAAAAGCACTAGCAAATGGGCAAGAAGGAGGGTGGATGAGCAATGGGAAATAATCAAAACAGCCATCACACAAGCAACAAGCCTTTGTGTGAAGCGAATCAACAAAACAAAATAAAGGAAAAAACACTATGGTTCTCAAAAGAGGTGGCAGGGAAGGTAAAGGAGAAAAGGATAGCATTCAGGAAACATAAGGAGAAACAGAAGGAGCAGGAATGATTCAAATTCTGTTTCTATGTTTCTTTTGTTACCCCAGCATCTGGCTTACCTTGCCTTCTGTCCTGTTGTACTACTCTGCCACCTTGAGATCATCAGATATGATCACCCCAAAATCACTCTCTTGCATGGTAACTGCAAGTACCTCCCCATCATCTTACATACAGCCCCCAGTTTACCCCACCCCAGGTGCACAACTTTGCACTTTTTGGCACTGAAACCCAGCTTGCATTCCCTAGACCACTTCTCTAGTTTCCTATGATCCTTTTGCATTCTCTGTACTCCATTGTGGGTGTCCACCCTGTTACAGATTTTGGTGTCATCTGCTGAGGCACACCTTCCCCTCCAGTTCCTCAGAAATGTCACTTATGAAGACACTGAAGAGGACAGGGCCCGGTATTGATCCCTGTGGTACTCCACTGTTCAATCTCCCATCCTCCGAGTGACTGTTATTTACCACCACCCTCTGCCTCCTATCTTTCAACCAGTTTGATACCCAGCTGGCCACATTCTCCCAACCCCCAGGCTGCTAATTTCTTTATTAGCTTCTTGTATGGTACAGTGTCAAAGGCCTCACTGAAGTCCAGCTAGTCCACATCCAATGCCTAACTCACCTCCCTAGTTATCACGTGAAAAAATGTCTGAGATTTCTTTGACATGTCCTTCCACCTGTGAAGCCAGACCGCCAGTGGTCCTGCAGCCCATATATCTCCAGGTACTCCATCAGTCTCTCCTTTAGCACATAAGTCCAAGAACTTGCACTCTGTAGGCAAAACTGGAGGATCAAACACTGAAATGCAGATAAACTTCAATATTTATTAATAGGTCCAAAGCACAATGACAGGTGCCTCTTACCTCGTATGTTAATGCATGTTGGCCCATTCCACCTTCCACTGAATATACCAAGCAAAAGTATTTGTTCAAAATTTTAGCTTTTTTTCGGTCTTCCTCTGCACAGTCCCCACTTCCTGGTTCCTGATCTTCAATATACTACCTCTTGTCTTCCTTTTTTTGCTCACGTACTTGAAGGTCTTATCCATATTTTTGACCTTCTGTGTGATCCTTTCCTCAGTTTGAGCCTTTGCTTCTTGCCCACCATCCCGCCTCATCTCTCTAAAATCTGCCCTAATGGAGTCCAGGACCATTGTCCTAGTGTGCTTTTCCTCCTGTGCAATCCGTATGCCAAACTACACTGTACGATGACTGCTTGAACCCAGGAGGCTAACCACTGTGATGCCCATTATGCTGTCACTGTTTGTAAATGCCAGATCCAGCACTGCCTCATCTCTATTGGGATCTGTAACCAGATTCCTGAGAAATGCTCCTTGTGGGGAGTCTAGGTTGATCCTTCTCCTAGTCATAGCTGCATCCAGGATGTTCCAGTCCACATGCAGCAGATTAAAGTCACCCATGATTACTTCTTCTGCTTTGCTTCAATTTAGCACCTCAAAATGAGAGAAGCACTCTATCAAACTAATGAAAGTCCCTCAAGTAAAGATAGTATGGACAGTTACTGCTAGCCTGCTTTATTCAGCTACAAATATAATACATATCTAGAAGCACTTTTGTGCTGTTAATAATGATTCATGCCAGTGACAGATAAATTGAGTGCTCTCTTCCCTGCACAGCCAGTTCTCGGAACCCCCCTCCCCACTGCAGGCACAAGACGCCACTGAGAGCATAATCGAGTGCTCTCCTCCCTGCACAGCTGGCTCTCAGACCCCCTCTCCCCACTGCAGGCATAAGACAACAGTGAGAGCAAGATTGTGTGCACTCCTCTCTGCACAGCTGCCTCTCGGACCCCCCCCCGCCACTGCAGGCACAAAATGCCAGTGAGAGCAAGACTGAGTGCTCTCCTCCCTGTACAGCCGGTTGCTGGACCTCCCCCCAAACACAGACACAAGGCACCAGTGAGAACAAGACTGAGTGCTCTTCTCCCTGCACAGCTGGCTCTCAGACCCCCTTCCCACCACAGGCACAAGACACCAGTGAGAGTAAGATTGAGTGCTCTCCTCCTCGCAAAGCTGGCTGTCAGGCTCCCCCCTCCCAACTGCAGGCACAAAACACCAGTGAGAACAAGACTGAGTGCTCTCCTCCCTGCACAGCGGACTCTTAGACCCCCCTCCCCATCACAAGCACAAGACGCCAGTAAGAGCAAGACTGAGTGTTCCCTACCCTGCACAGCTGGCTCTCAGACCCCCCGCTCCCCAGAACAAGCACAGGATGCCAGTGAGAGCAAGACTGAGTGCTCTCCTCCTGCACAGCCGGGCGTTCAGACCCCCTCCCCACCTCAGGTACAGGATCAGGTTTTTGTCCAGCAGACCTGTAGCCTCTTGCCACAACTTGGCCACCCCGGAGATTAGGCATTACTGCTTATTGGGTGTCTGTTGTCACGTGACTAGTCATATGCTCAGCCGAGTCTGTAACCATCTCCCATCTCCCCCAAACTCCATTAGATGATTATTCTATCTGGCCACTTGAGGCTGCTGTTGCCCTAACGTTACCTTTCCACACACCTAACATAAATTGCCATCTAATTACAATTTAAATGCCCCAAAAGTCCAATCCCTCTCCTAAGTTTCACACCTCCACCATCACCCTTACCCATGCCTTGGAATTCAAACCCCTGGCCCTTGATACATGACCCAACTGTAGCCTGTTCCTCTAACCACTAGGCCATCCCAGTGGGATTAATTATCCCCAGCTGATAAGACCCTTTAGCTCTCTAACCCCTCCCCATGCTTTTGGTACCTTCCAGTACTTGGCTTTACTAGCTCTCTGGCCATACACCCCCACACTTGTTACCTTCTAATGTTTGGCTCTACTTAGCTTCTCCAAGCCTCTAGGTTTAGTTCTCCCTCTACAATCGCACCCCCCCCCCCCATTGCCACCTGGTGATGCTACCGCTCTCACGCTGTCTCTTTTCTATTGATCCCTAAATTAGGGTAACTCTGTCTGACCATCAGTGGCATGGATTTTAATAACCTACTCTACCCACCATCCCACAGTTCATCACACTTTTTATTAACAAGTTAAATAAAGTCACCAATCAATTCTGGTCCCGCATAAGCACCCGACCTTCTAACATCATGAAAACCACTAATTACAATGGACAACTTAAAATAAACATATGCAGCCTATTACATAAGATGGACCAACTACAGGTGTGGGTTGCCCAGCACAACCCGGATGTGCTATCTATCATGGAAACCTGGCTCACCCCAAAAATCTCAGACTCTGCCATCACCCTAAATGGATACATTCTCTTTAGGCAAGACAGGTTTGGCAAGAGAGGTAGAAGCTGTCTAATCTACATAAGAGACACACTCCACGGTCATGCCTGCCCCCCCCAACAGATACCAGGAAAAAAATGTACAGATCCTAGCTATCAGAGTAATACTCAGCCCCCGCAGCAAAGCACGCACAATACTTTCAGCCTGCCTCCCCTCCAGAGAACAGTCTTGCGGCCTCAATCAAGTAATTGACTATGTAAAAGGTCCACGACAAAACTGGGAGTTTGTAGTGCTTGGTGACTTCAATATTGACTGGTTGTCACATATGGTAACACCTTACAAAGATGTTCTCTCAAGTATCTATGTCTCCCAAATGGTTGACACCCCAAATAGGACCAGCTATTGGACAGTCACTAAAACACTTATCAACTGGATCCTCACAAATCACCCAGAAAGGATCTCTAACACCATAGCCAATACGGACTCGATAAGTGATCACTCCTCAGTCACATGTCACTGGTCCCACCAAACAAATAAACCTGCCCCTAAATTAACCGCAAGCTGTGTCCTCGAAAGTGGCCAGCTAAACTCCTTTAGGTCCCACCTCAGACAAATTGACTGACCCCCCCCAGAGTCCCTCCAGGATGTGGACAATGCACTTGAATACTTTCTCGCCTCCTTCAATGCAGCATGTAATATATATGCCCCAGTAAAGAAAAAAAATTAAGAGGTGAAAATAATTCCTGGATCACACAACTCCTCATTGAACATATGGGTATCAGGGATCATCTTTGGCAAGTAACAAAGGCCATAGGTAGGCCAGCTGATGTCCAGAGGTATAAGGCTGCAAGGAATGCCTGCACCCAGGAGATCCGACTAGTCAAGGCCCAACACTTTAAAGATACCCTCTCCAGGACATGGGATGATGGCAAAAAGTTCTGGACTAACTTAAAAAACCTCACTGGGAAAGAGAATAAGTCCTCCCCCCCCTCCATGCTTCTGATAAATGGGGAAATCACACAAGACCCCAAAACCATAGCTGACACCTTCAATGTTGCATTCTCTGACCTCAGTAACATTTTTCCACTGGAAAATTCAGCCAAGGACTTGTGCAACATGGAAAGCACACCACCTGCCTATATCAACCCCCCCTTCTTATATTCCCTCCTTCTACTTCAGGGAAATCTCCAACCTCGAAGCCAAAAATACTTACAATGCTCCCTAGGCAAAACTAGGCTCAGCAGTGACTCCCTAGACCTAAAGCTTATTGTCCTCTCTCCAGGTGAAGTAGTTCCTCCTCTTAAAAAAATACTCAACCTCTCTCAGATTTAGTCAGTTCCCCAAAATAAGAAAAGACACTGTGGTAACCCCAGTACAAAAAAGTGGAGATAGGGCCCTGCTCACAAACTACAGACCTATTTCATTCCTACCCTCCCTCTCTAAAGCCTTAGAACAGATTGTCTCTGAACAACTAGTTGAATACATCAACAGGTACAACATTGAATGTCCCCAACAACATGGGTTTCAGAAGGTACATAGCACCACCGCAGCATTAATCAAGTATACAGACTTTCTACATGAGGCACTCGACAAGGGCCAGATAGTGTGGTCAGTATACATCGATCTAACCAAAGCCTTTGACACCATCAACCATGCAGTCCTGCTATGCAAACTCTGAGCATACGGGCTCTCACCTGATACCATAGGGCGGTTCCAAAGCTGCTTCTCTCATAGGACACAGAAAGTTACAATTAACGACATCTTCTCAGAAAGCAAGCAGGTAAACACAGGTGTCCCACAAGGCTCCATTCTGGGTCCCCACTTATTTAGTTCATTCCTTAACCAGCTTCCTCTAGCATGCCCGGATAAAATCTTATTATATGCAGATGATGTAGTCATCTTCTCCTGCAGCCCACACCCAGTCCCACTAGAATCTAGGCTTCAAAAAGCTTTGCCGCTGTTAAAGTTGTTTCAACAGAATAAACTCCTGAACTATAAGAAAACTAAAACAATGCTATTTACTAACCCCAAAATAAGTACAAATCCCAGCTATTATCAATTCTCAACAACAAACTGAATTTGCTTGACTGCATCACCATCTTTAAATACCTAGAAGTCACACCGGACAGTTCTTTCTGATACACACAGCACATAGACCACATCATAAAGACTGTCAACACACAAATAGGCCTACTGTTTAGACACTACCACTATGTGACCCCAGAAGCCCTGTCTATGGCAACAAATAGCTCCATCCTCTCAGTCATAGACTATGGGATCATTATATACAGCACTGCCACTGACACAGCACTAAAAAAGGTAAGAATAACTCTAAATAAAGCATTCAGGCTGGTCCCTGGAGCCCGCAGGTTTACTCACACCTGTGACTTATATGCACAGACCAAATGGATTAACCTCTGGAGAAGAATCAAATACTAGGTGTGCCTGCTTGGGAAGAAATCCACCCTTGGTCTTACCCCCACCCTCCCTCCAAATCCTTCTTACTCCTTCTAACAGTCAGCACCTGACAAGAGGTGCGTACAGGAATGCATTAACCAGCCCCTTCCGCCACATGTCCCTAGCGCAACGCTGTTTTGATTACAGAGCACCTGGCTGGCTAAATGATCTTCCCACTGATATTACCACTGAGCCAAAGCTCGGCCCCTTTAAACGCAAACTAGTCCAGCATCTGACTGCTCTGAGTACCTGTGACTGCCTACCCTAACCGCCATCCTGCTCACCCATGCCTGTCCATGCTGAGTACCTGTGACTGCCAGCCCTAATGTCCTTCCCACTACCCACCCCTCACACTCCCCTCACCCTACTAAACATCTCCCTCTCCTTACCCCTCTGTCCCACACCACTCATAGGTAACTCTGCCCCTCCCCCTCTATCTCTGGCCCCCAAATCTCTAGTGTATCCCTTTCTCTTGCCACCTCCACCATCATTCCCCCCACCACCCCTCTCACACTACTTAACCCTCTTTACCTCCTACAACCTGCCATACCTGGACAAAGTCAACCTTTGACTGCCTGTTAAATTACATATAGATATAGATATATATATATATATATATATATATATACACACACACAGATGTAAACCTACTCCCCTGCTATCTCCTCCCTTATAACCCCCCCACTTCCTCCTCCTCTATTTTCCTTCCCTATCTACCACACCCAGACAAAGTCAACCTTTGACTGCTCTGTTATTTCTAAGTACATATAAGATGTACACCTAACTGTACATTATTCTTATCCAGATATTCTCTGTTTGTGCAATGCTGTATTCTTGTTGAATTTTATTCTATGTTCCTTGCTCTACACTGATATCCTATTCTACGTTTATAATGTATTGTCATGACATAGAACCTTTGTAAATGAGCTCTTAGCTCAAAGGCTGTAACTCCGAGATGAATAATAAATAAATAACTAAAGTAAAACTCTGCACCCCATTAAGTTCTGCATGATTCCATATTGGCTGTGATATTCCTTAACACCTTGCTAAGCAGTGAACTGCAGAATAAACTTATCATGGTAAAGTTTTATGTCATTTACTTTGCCTTAGCAAGCAAATACAGTATGGTGGCCAAGAAGGTTGTATGTTAACTTTCCTCTGGGGCCTAAGCAGAATGAGTCATGATGGTTCAGAGATACACAAAGAGCTATCCGTTATTTTGGAACTTACTTTATATAATGATTAATGATGCCTTATTGTCTGGCTATATTATACAATTTCATTCCATGATTAATAAAGGGTTCTCAAGCCAGATGGCACCATTGTAATCTTTATAAGAAAACAAGTGAACTAAAGCAAGAGTAAGGCATTTTCATTGGCTAACTTTTATATATCAATGAGCAGTTATCCCATTAAGTATATAATTTCATTAGCACACTCAATTCAGCTACTGTATGCATTGGGTAAGCAAGCCCTTGTTTTGCATTATGTTTTTGCAACTTATCTATGAAGTCAGTATAAAAGGCTATCATCAGGCTTTTTCTGACTTTAAAGTTCACTTGCTGTGAACTAATAGTACTTACCATGACAACAGACTGTGATGTTACAAACAGAGCAACTGTCATGTCAGTTTGGAAGAGTCAGAGGTTTTGAAATAGTAAAATAAGTACATGTTAATGAGAACTATGCAAAAGCTTAGTAATGGGACAAAGCTGAAATACAGATAGCATTTACTGTACACTAAATATGATTCCTAAAAATATAGCAGGTTTAAATAAATTTATTAGGTAGCTGCTGTTTAAGAGCATATCTGATAGGTTGCCCTTCTGCCTATGCTCAACTCAAACCAACCCAGGGGTTGTCCATGGATGATTTGTAAGGAGACAGCTAAATAGTTTTATCTGAGAGAAAATGAGGGGTGGCTTATTTTACATATTTATTTATTTAAAATGTTTTACTAGGAAAGACATACTGAGTGAATGACAACTTGTTTCCGGATGCATTCTTGGGGGGTGCAGGACATTGAGAGGTTTAGAAAGAGGTATCTTCCAACAAGAGCACAAGGTTATTATGGAAGGGAGAGCAAATGAGAGGGGAAGGAAGGTTTGTCAGGGGATGGTAGAGGAAGCAACGCATAATGGGAATGAGCCCAGACAGTGGAGGAAGAAGAGGATAATAGGAAGGGTAGAGAAGGGTGAGGTATAGCAAATAAATATAGAAACATAGACTCTGATGGCAAATATGGACCGCTTGGCCCACCTACAGTAGTCTGCCCATTTCCCTACCTGACAGATAAGCTGCTCATCCTAGTTAACCAACAGCCTACTTCCCCCTACCCCCACTAGAATTGCCTTATGTCTGTCCCACACATTCTTAAATTTCCCCACTGTTTTTGACTACACAACCTCCACAGAAAGGCTGTTCCATGCATCTAACCAAGAAGGTGCAGAAATTTAATCAGGATGGAATGGTGATGGGAGGTGGGGCAGGGACCGAGATGGAAGTGGTAGATTTAGTGAAGTGACAGGGATAATTCAGTAAGGGATGAATATACAGAGGGACAGAGAATGGGCTGGGATAAAGGGGAAACAATGAAATACAGTGGTAGAGGAAGTCGCTAAACTATAGCGTAATTTGTGTACATTAGTGACACAGACTGAGAAACAGTTGCTTAGATTTGATTTGGGAATGTGCAAGGTACTACAGTACACCTAGGGGCAAGGAATCTGTTTTGCACATACACCCTGTGTGGTTACAACAGTCTATAGCACAACCAAGGAAAAGAAACTAGGAGTAAGTGTGGAGTGTAAGCTGAAGCCAGTAGATGGTGTACTGCCAAAGTTAAAAAAAGCAAATGGAATGCTGGAATGTATTAGGAGATGGGGTAAGGATCAGGTCGTGGGAGGTAATCCTGCCCAGGCACAAGGTCTTGGTACAACTACATGTGGAGTACTGTGCCCAGCTCTGGTCATCATTGTAAAGAAAAGACACTGAAGAGACAAAGAAGGCCCAGCACTTGGCTGCCAATCTGACAAGTGGTTGAGGGAGTAAGAGTTATGATAAGAGCATTGAAATACACACATTATTCAGCCTAGAAAAAAGAATGCTGAGTTGGGGACAAAATGACAGTTTTCTGAATACTGAAAGACATAGACAGAGAACAGTAGACACTTATGTTTGAGCTGATGAGTACAAGCGGAGCTAAAAGGCATTTCCTCAAACTGAGTCTCAAGAATCAGGGAAACAGTACAAAGCATTACTTGACACACAGGGTTATTACAATGTGGAACAGCCAACCAAGTGAGGTTGTGGAAACTAGCAGTGTTCAGGCAGGACTGGGCAGATTCCTAAGGAAGAATGGCATTAAGGGTTACACAGCATGAGTGGCAGTAGTATTCTGGTTGTTAAGCTTGAATGTGTGTGAGTGCTCTAATTGAGCATAATGATTGCCATGCAGCAGGAGGGGCAGCCAAGATGGAAACTGAGCCGTTAACCATCATCACAATATTTTGTTCCTATTGCAACAGCCATGGTATGTCTGTTCCATGTTTTAGCTATTATAAATAGTAATAGTGACTAAAAAGTACCACCCATGGGAGAGAGATAGAGATAAATTGTGCAGGGACATTTGCAGGAGAGATAGACTGGGACCCCAGTGAAAATAAGTGACATACACTCAGAGAGATGTTGCCATCCAGGGTGCAGGCTAGGATCAAATATAGGTAAAAGTAAGAAATAAGACTCTGTTACCCATGCAATTAATTTTAAGAATAGTCCCGCTGGCTAGTAGGATTTAGCCCTGATGGTCCAGGAACATCCAGCCGCTGCAATCAGTAGCCTTTTTGTAAGAAATAGTGGCCATAAGCTAAAAAAATAAGTAATAGCCTACTTAACATGTTTAAACTGAATGTAGAGTGGCAGCAGAATTTAATAACACTGTTAGCAATAGAACAGAGAATGTACAAGAGTAATTCCATTCTACAAGGGATTACCCTGTGTAAAGCTGGTGCTAAGCACATCTCAGAGTGAGCAGGGATTCTCTGGGGAAAGCTGAACTGAGAATATATTCAGAGAGCAGGCTCTTGCTCTGTTTGGCAACAAGAATGCAGAGGGGGCTGCGATGTAGCAGCTCACTCCCCCATGTACTCAAGGGACTGCGATTTAATTAAATGAAACGGGCAAGCACCAGGAAAACATTTTATGGACTGGCAGCAATTTTAAAAGTAATAAAAGGACACAGAGGGGATTAGAGAAATCGAGCCAGAGAGTTCATGAAGTTCAGAGAAAGTGCTCATACAAACCTCGTCACGTAGTCTAAAACTTTAGCACATTATACATAAATAAGGGTTGCAAAATAATTAAGACAGTCAGTGCTCTAGGCAGGTAGTAATTTTGACAGTGTAACATGCAGAAACATAACTTTTTTTTCAGTGACTGGAAAAATGCTTAAACAGTAATTAAAATGCATCACATTTTCAGGGAATGCCAAGCATACAGTATAGCAACTAACATTTCGGGTGAATTTGTTGGGAATTGGTAGCCATGGCAGGTATAAGAGGCTCATATTGCAATGTAAAAATGCAGTTAAAAAGCTGTCTCCCTAAGATAAACTGTAGCAAGTTTACAGGTGTCTACAAAAGCTGGGAGAAGACTGGATTTTGATTGGTCCTCCAGTCTTCCTTAAAGCCAAACATCTGTATTTAAGTATTTTACGCAATTAAGAGGATTTGTCCACCCAGTTTTCTCCCAGAGTATGACTGCGAATCAGGCTGTTACAGGAAGACTCACTCACTTAGGGAACGTCACTTATAGATTTGTCTGGAATGTGGAATTCTGCTGGTGGAATGTGTGCACAATAGCAATTCTGCTTCCCAAATGTTTTCCAGAATTAAGTTTTTAATTCCATGGAATTCCAAAAAGCATTTCTATGTAAAGCAGAGAAACCTATTCCAAAGATTAGGCAGTATAGCGCAGTGGTCTAAGGCTCTGAGCTGCAAATCTGGTGACATCCAGCAGACCAGACCTGGGTTTGAATCCCACAGCTTCCACTTGCATATTGTGTGACCCTGAGCAAGTCACTTAACCTTCATGTGCTCCCAGGTCGCTCCTGTAAAAAAGCTTTCAGTTTAGTGTGCTATACCTGGTTAAACAACTAAATTAAAAAAAAAAAAGATTATGTGATCCACAGATTATTATTCAGTGATATGCGGAAAACAAATCCAACATAAACTGCAGAATACATTTCCAAAGCATCACAAAAGAGGAGGTAGGGGAGGTGCCTAATCCAATTAACAGAAGCACTCTGGATAGGGGGGTTGATCCCTGTCCTTTCACAGAAGAAAGGTTTCTGAAAGAACTCCTAAAACTGAAGGTGGATAAAGCAATGGGGCCAGATGGAATTCACCCCAGAATTCTAAAATAATTAAGCAGAGAACTAGTGACAGCACTGACTACCCTTTTTAAGAAATCATGGGAGGATGGTGTGGTACCTCAGGACTGGAGGAAGGCAGATGTGATTCCCCTTCACAAAAGTGGGACCAAGACAGAGGCAGGAAACTACAGACCTGTCAGTTTGACCTCTGTGGTAGGGAAAGTGATGGAATCACTTCTGAAGGAAAGAATTGTTGAGTACCTAAAAGCCAGTGTGGCACAGGACCCTAGGCAGCATGGGTTCATAACGGGAGGGTCATGTCGGATGAATCTAATTGATTTCTTTGACTGGGTGACCAAAGTAGTAGACAAGGGAGGGGCTGTGGACATGGCCTACCTAGACTTTAGCAAGGCATTTGACACAGTCCCACATAAAAGATTAATAGTCAAATTAACCAGCCTGGGAGTGGGTCCCGGGGTGGTAGTCTGGATAAAACATTGGCTGGACAACAGGACAGAAAAGGTTATTGTAAATGGAGTCCACTCTGAAGAAAGAATGGGGTTACTAGTGGGGTACCGCAGGGTTCAGTACTGGGTTCAGTCCCTTTTAATGTCTTTATAAGTGACATTGCAGAGGTACTGGAAGGATAAGTATGCCTCTTTGCAGATGACACAAAGATCTGCAACAGGGCTGATACTCAAGGAGGCATAGAAAGGATGAGAAGGGACTTGGCAAGGTTGGAGGAATGGTCAGAAGTATGGCAGCTTGGATTCAATGCAAAGAAGTGCAGAATAATGCACCTGGGAAACAAAAACCCAGGGGAAGATTACACAGTGTGGGGGAGGTAGTAACAACAACAAAAATGGAAAGGGACCTGGGAGTAATCATATCAGATGACCTTAAGGTTGGCAAGCAATGTGAGAAGGCAGCAGGGAGGGCTGGGTGGATACTGGGATGCATAGGGAGAGGCATCACCAGCAGAAAACAGGAAGTTGTTATCTTCCTGTACAGACAGCTGGTGAGACCCCATCTGGAGTACTGTGTCCAGTTCTGGTGATCCCATCTCCACAAGGACATAGACAGGATGGAGGCAGTTCAGAAGAGGGCAACTAAAATGGCGCGGGGTCTGCAAGAGAAGCCATACGGGGAGAGACTAAAGGACCTTAATATGTATACCCTTGAGGAAAGGAGGGAGAGGGGGAACATGATATAAATGTTTAAGTACCTCAGTGGAATCAACAAAGTCCAAGAGGGTAGCATCTTTCAGAAAAATAGATGTGCAAGAACAAGTGAACACAATTTAAAGATAGAGGGAGGACGGCTCAGTGGCAATGTGAAGAAGTATTTTTTCATAGAGAGGGTGGTGGACACATGCAACAGCCTTCCTGAGGAGGTTGTGGGGTCTAAAACTGTGGGAGAATTTAAGAATGCATGGGACAAACATAAGGCAATTTTTGTGGGTGGTAGGAAGAAATAGGCTGTTGGTTAAATAGGATCTGCAGCTTATCCTCTAAGTAGGGAAATGGGCAGACTAGGTGGGCCAAGCGGTCCTTATCTGCTGTCAAAGTCTATGTTTCAATGTTTCTAAAGGTAACATTCTGCTTTCAAAATTTTAGAATTCCACTTCAGATGGAATTCCGCAAAAATAAGTGAAACTTCTGAAAGTTCCTGAAATTCCATCAGAAGCGAAATTGAAAATTCTGAACTGCTCTATTCACCTGTTTGTAACTTAGGGTTTCCATGGAGGGAAATATATGGAAAAAATTCAGGAGAAAGCCTAAAATGTCAGCTTTCTCCTATTGTGATGGTTTAGTGGTTAAATTTGAAAGGTATGCACCTTTCCATCATTTTTACAAAGGGAAAAAGGGTCACAGTCCTGATGATAGTTTCCCAGAGGCTTCAAAACGTTGCACTCCAATGTGGCTTATGATGCTGCAGGATTGCAAAGGGTGTCCTTGCTGACTGATGCTGCAGAGGAGGAGCAGGATTTTGTCCACTCACAGCACAAAATTAAATGTATTCAGTATTCTGGAGAGTTTAAGGGGGGATGCACAGCCAGAAATCCGGAAGATTGAGCAGCTTGATGAACCGGAGCAGAGGGGAATCTGTCAAGCCACAGAGGACTATGGTCAGGGATGGCCTGGGGACTAGCCCTCATTAAAATAAATAGGAGGCAGGGGGTCACCTGAGTTATAGTGATAGTGACAGTCGGTTATTGAATGAGTATAGACAAAGCTCAGCTTATGCCCACTGTACAAAGGTACCTGTGTTTCTGATGTTTTGTACCTGTAAGTCTATATGATTCAGTTTGGTTTCTGTCCCAGTCCAGTGAAAGTCAGCATAGTCTATTGTCTCCAAGAATCATTAACACCTGACAGTTCACCGATATTCTGCAAAAGCTTCATCTGTCTTTAAGGTGAAACTTACAAGGACTGTGGTATCATGGAATTACCTTTGTCCTTAAAGAGCAAGTGCATAGCAAGGATGTCTATCTTAAAGATTGAAGGTTTGGGGACTTTAGATGCCTCTGTAATCATTGTGTTTGCTTTTATTTGTTATTTCAATTACATTTTCATCATTTTATTTGCATTTTCCAACTACTAGTAAAAAACAATTCAATTGAATTCTTGTATTGTAGTGAATAGCAAAGCATTGTTCTGTATAACATTCCATTCCTTTCAAAATGCTGTTGTACTACAGTTCAAAGGTTATGGAATATGACTGTACCATTCTGTGGTACAACAGCATTCTGAAACCTCTACAGACTGCACACATCAGTTTAATTAAGAAAGTGAAGAACTGAGGCACGGACATTTCACTTAATACTACACACTAACAAATACTGGATGCACAACCTTGTGTGCAACTATTGTGTTTTTGCCACCTTGGGGTTCTGATTCCCATGGATCTCTTGAACTTCGCTCTCAAAGTCAGAGGGGAATTAGAACCCCTCTGTGGCAGAACATACTGGTTGAACATAGTTGCCAATGCAGTATTCTCTATATGATGTCAGAAGTGTTTGTCTGGCAAGGCTGGCAATGCATTTCAATTGGAAACTGCAAGCTGTTATCAGATTTTTATAAATAGAATAATACATAGGAGTGTATGCATTAAAAGGGAGTAATCCCATCGAGAGGTTCCCATGTCCCCAGAACCTCAAGATGGGAGTACTCCCTTGTAATGCATACACTCCTATGTGTTATTTTTTTGTAATATATGGAGCCAAATTCCATATAAAAAATTTGTCGCTATGATTTTTGTTCTCCTCACAGCCTGTGAAAATTGCTGCCGAAGCACTGCAATGAAAACTCGCTGGCTGCTTCTCTCCTGCCCCATGGCCGCTCTGCTCCCCACTCACTAGCAAGTCCTCGCTCGTTAGAAAGTACTACCTGTTTTTTCACATCCTTCTAAATGCAGGATCAACCAGGTACTGTTGTCTTGTGGGGTAAAAAAAGTCCAGGCGAAAGTAACAATCCCAAGTTCTGTGGGTATGAGTTACTCTTGCTAAGTGAGAGATAGCCGCCATTTTTTCGAAAGTATTCTGCCCTCTCACAGACAAAAGGCAGCCAACCATGAAGCACAGTTTGGAAATCTCACGTCATGAGTCTAGGGACTGCAGTTGGCTGCTTAGCAGCTAGCTTTGAGTCTTGCACTTGCGCTGTTCTGTTTAACTTATAATACTATCATTCAGAGCGGCAGCAATAGTATTATCACCTCTGAACGATAGTAGTATCAGGGTGGAACAATGGTATTATCAGCTTGGCTACTGTTGTATTACCATGATTTTTTTGTATGGGATAGGATAGTATTATTTGCCTATCTCCATATATTACATAGAGGATAATGTATGGTTCGTGATTGGTAACAAATATGTGCTACCACTGAGAGGTTGCCATGATGACCGTTTAAACCTTGAGAGCAAAACATGAGAGGTGTCAGTCAACTTGGCAACCTCAAGATGGCAACACATGCTTTGTTGTCAATCGCAGACCATAAATTCTATAGTGTATGGTCCACATAGGGAATAAAAAAAGGAGAAGCAGGATCCTTACTTTAAAGTTTTTTTAAAGTCACTGCCACTTTGTTCCTGGTCCAGCTCTCACCGCTGCGGCCAGTTCAGTAAGACCAGCAGCTTGCCCAACATGCATGCATAGAGCATTCCGTGTTGTTTTACCATCGACGTGATGTACCCACGACAGTATAACAACATTGTGATGTCACAAAGAGGGTACAACAACCCTATAAAAAGATTTTTGCTATTAACAACGTTCTACCATATGTTACAGAGAAATAAAACTTTCCACTACCAAAATATTATATATATTTAATAGAAATATGTGATTTTCAAAACCCTGTGATGTTTTGTTATAGTTTAGCAGGAGACACTTTGTTCAGAAGCAGATTTTATTTGGGAAGAAAAGAAGAGAAGCAATCACTGTTTTAAAAATTGTAAAATCATACAGATGGACCACAGTAGTGGAAACATATAAAAGGAAAAGTTTGATGCTGAAAGAAGTATATTTCTTTTGAAAAAGAAAAATATATTTCATTTCTCAACAAAGTACAATGATCTCCTAAGTAGCTAGCAGTTTCTGACACTACAATACCAGAATTCTATAAAATTATTTTTACAAGCAGTGTCAAAAGCTAGGGCTAAAACAATCTTGTCCCAATTCACAAACAAAATATTTTTTTTTATTATAAAAGTAGAAAGTGATTCTAACACATCAAAATACAATAAATTAAATAGTTAATTGCCTAGTTATTAGAAGTAAACACCTGGGTCAGGATTCACAAAAAAATGCAAAGTGCCATGCAAAAGTTTGTGTGGCATCCCGCAGTTGCATTGGTGAGCAATCAGGCTATTCACAGTCAGATAGCATGTTGCTGCTTCCTGGTCTCACATATGGTCTACTGACCTATGTTAATACTAGCAAGGCAAATCTTAATAGTGGGATGTGGCATTCAACAACACACATCTATTTGCCTTGGTCACACACACACCACTTGACTCACCCACCACTGCCTACCCCAATTGGGTCTAGGCTGACTACCCCCAGATGAGCTGTGCTCCTTCCATATGGACTGCCTTGAGGATAGGTTGCTGAGCTCTTGCTCCCCTGTCACCTTAGTAAACAGCCTTCAATACCTGCCACCTTTTGTTGTCTGCAGTCCACTGAGTCCTCTGTGCCCATGAAATACAGTTGTGCCACTAACCTTGGCCAAATGGCTTTTGCCCACCAGGCCCCAAAAATCTGGAACTCTTTGCTTCCTTCTGTGCATGATCCCAGACATTAATTTATTTATTTATTGAATTGTGTTGACCAGGTAAGCTCACTGAGACTAGAAGTCCCTTTTTCTGGAGTGACCTGGGGGTGGGGATACAGATAGTAACCAACTGAAACTGAACCAGATTAAGCTGTCAGTGGTATTTCTAGTGAATGGAGGAAATTTGACCAGGACATCAGGGAAATTTCCCCTACTCTTTTCGAGAAGTGCCATGGGATCTTTAACATTCACCTGAACAACATCAAGAACAGGCAGATGGGACCTCGGTTTAACAGCTCATCTGAAAGACGGCACCTCAGGAGAGCAGCACCCCTCTCATGCTGCACTACAGTGTCAGTATTGGAATATTAACTCAAGTGCCTGATGTGGGGAATAGAACCCACAGCCTTCTGATCTCCCGGCCTCAAAGAAGCAAATATGCTACCTGCTGAGCCACTGGCACTGTTAATTTATTTATCTTTTCACAAATCACTAAAGTATTTCCTGCTTCTCTTGGGTTCCTACCCCTATACTTCCTGGGTACCCCACTATGGTTATTTTTCATTTCATCAGTGTAACTTATTGCTGTCATTGCACATAACTGGAGCTAATGACATACTAACATACTAAAATGCCAGCAGAATAGGCCTAATGGTCTTTCGTGTCTGCTCGTTTGGTCAGCCCCCACCCTGGGTGCTGACCTTGCTGTCCCCCTCGCCTTCTCTGGCTTCTCCCTTCCCAGTTCCGGATATTCTTGCTGCATTGGATTTTGCTTCCTGAACCCTTCCCCTGTACCTGTCCCACCCCCTCTTGAACCCCTCCACTGTCTCTGCCTCCACCAGCCCCCTAGGTAGTGCATTCCATGGCTCTACCACCTCTCAGTGAAGTAGCACCTCCTCCTTTCTCCCTGAATCTCCCTCCAGCTTCCACCCATGCCCTCTAGTGGCCCCCTCCTCCTTCCTTCACACACCCTCACTGTTCCTCCCCATTTACCCTCTTCACGCACCTGAAGACCTCTATCATGTCCCCCGGTCCCTCTCTCTTCCAAAGTGTACATATTTAGCTCTTGAGCTCTCCTCATAGGTCCTGTCCCCAAGCCCCAAATCATTTTGGTTGCCCTCCTCTGGACCCTTTCCAGGAGGTTAATGTCCCTCTTTAAGTCGGCCTCAAAACTGCATGCAGTACTCCAGGTGCGGCCTCACCAAGCAGTTATACAGAGGAGTATCATTTCCCTCCTTCTGAGGTGATCCTCCTAGCGATGCATCCCAGCATCCTGTTGGCCTTGGCTGCTGCCCTCCTACAAGTCTCAGAGTTGTTCATCTTGACATCCACCACCACCTCCAGGTCCCTCTCAGCCATTGAGACTTGTAGTATCCCCAGGGTGTACACTTGGCCTGGGTTCTGGCCCCAGGTGGAGTACCTTGCATTTCCCTGCATTAAACCTCAGCTTCCACTTTCTAGACCATCTTTCCAGAGCCTCCAGGTCCCCTGCAGGGCCACCTCCCTCCTCCCCATCCACCCACTGCCCCAATTGAGTCATCTGCAAAGAGACTCATCTCCTCCTGATTCCTGTCCTTATGACAGATACGTAGGCGTTGAACAGAAGGGGCCCAAGGACTGATCCCTGTGGGACCCCACTAATGACCCTCCTTGGGGAAGAGACTATCCCACCAACTACGACCCTCTGGGTCTGGTCCTGGAGCCAATTGCCTATCCATCGGATCATCTGGTTTCCCACCCCCATTTCTCCTAGTTTATCCTTGCACTGTTATGCTATGCTGCTATTTTCATTTTCTGCCACCATACCAACTAATGTTTGTTGCTCAGACCTGCGTAGTTGCTAAAGCTATTTTTTTGTACCTTGTATTGCACTGTTCTTCTGTACTGTAGCTGTTTTATTTTGCACAGCCCTGATATTATTACAGCATGCATTTTTGATTGTGTGAGCTACTCTGTTTGCCTGTAGCACATTTCTGGTCACTGTCCATTCTGTATTGTTGTTATTCATTACATAGTTGCCCTGTTGTATTGTTATGTAATTTTTCCAGGTTACACCTGAAAATGGGCATCTATTTGCCTACTGCACCTTCTTGGTTACACTACGCAAACAAAAAAATAAACAAATAAGTGTCCAGACACTATTTTATATGGTTGAATAACACATACACTGTTTAACTCAATCCACAGGCTGACAGAAGCTGTCACAAGCACTAGTGAAACAGTGTACCATACATTCACACAAAAGCACATCTAAAAGGCTGTTCAAAATTTGTTGGTACCAAGGATTCAAATTAATTCAAATTGTCAAGCTCAGTGCCACGTGAAGGCAACTCCTGCAAATGGAACGTAAGTGTCCTATGTCTAAGATCTCTGTAGTCAACTAAAAATACACAGAATATTTTCATGCAAATATTATCTTCTCTGATAGGGGGGCATTTGGATTCCACCCAGGTGGTAACCGTGCCAAAGGGTTTCTTAAAAAGTCTTTAGGAAATTGTGGTGTCTGCCAAGCCAAATAAGCTAGGTCCCTGGAAAAACATTCCCAAAGCTTTATAAGACTGTCACAATAAACTATACTGAACTGAGACAATATAAATAGCATGACTGCTTTATATGCTGAAGAAGAAATTGTTTCCAGGGCATAATGGACTTTGTTTTGTTGGCAGTTAATATGTGAAAGAATAAAGTTACTGTACATACAATTAAAAGATGGAAGCAGGCCATTATATTACTTCTTAAAAGTTAGAGCATTTGAGATCCAGCTCTCTCATGAATTCATCTTAATTTGTCAGCATGGCTCAGTTGGCACCACATCTGCCTCTGTGCCTGAAGGTTGTGGGTTCTAGCCCCACATTAGGACATGGGCTCATACCACAAATGCTAGCACTCAAGTCCAGTACTATGGGTATGCTGTACTGTTGGGATTTGCTATCCTTCAGATTAGATGTTAAATTGAGGTTGTTCTACTCTTCTCAGGTACTGTTGTGGTGGGTGTCCAGGTGGAAATGAAAGAAGCCAAGGCACTCCTGAAAGAGGAGGAAATTTTACTAGTGTCCCACCCAACATTCTCCTTCCTATAAAACTGGATTATGCAATCATCCAAGGCTGTTTGTGGGTGTCGAAGTGTGAAGTGGCTGCCACTATACATTTACAGTCACTCCACTATCAGTCTTTCATTGTTTGCAAAGTGCGTTCAGATGCAATCTGTATGAAAAGCACTACAGCATATGAATGCAAATTCTTGCTTACTTTAAGGGAGTCTATTGATTGTGCTTCAGTTACTCTTTTTTTTGCAGACTATGCTAAACCCCAACCCCCCTGTGCAAAAATACTTCCTTCTGTCTCTTCCCCCTGAATTGATCCCACTGTCACTGTAAGCTGCGTCCCTTGTTGCTTTAGTAATCCCCTTAATTATTTTAGGATTTTTTATTTGAGTAAAAATATCTGAGAAAAGGAGCTCGATCTCAGTTGTTGGAATTGCCTTGACAAGGTGCTGAGTTTTGAGTTTTGGAGTCAGTTTGAATCCATGGAACCAAATACTACCTGTAGGCATACTACAGCAATTACCAGGAATGAAGTCCTTAAGTACTTTAATTGGCTTGTTTGTAGGAGGCAGT
This sequence comes from Neoceratodus forsteri, assembly GCA_016271365.2. Classification (NCBI taxonomy): domain Eukaryota; kingdom Metazoa; phylum Chordata; order Ceratodontiformes; family Ceratodontidae; genus Neoceratodus; species Neoceratodus forsteri. The sequence goes on from CM028133.1 coordinate 788,404,680, forward strand.
CCGTTTTTTGTTTTTTTTTACAGTTTTTGAATATGATTATATATTTTTTATTAACATAAAGCTCAATTCAAAAATATTTCATTAAATGGTAAAAAGAGAAAAAAGCAGAAGCAGCTGTGCGAGGTATCATATAGTAGCAGGGCAATGAAAGAAGTTCAGTGGTGTCTCCCTGCAACAGGGAGGTGGTGTTGCCACTGTATCACTCACTAGTGAGAACCCACCTAGAGTACTCTGTCCAGTTGTGGATGCCGCATCTCTTCAAGGACAATGACTCCCTGGAGGAGAAGACAGTGAGAGAAGACATGAATTAGACCTATAAATACCTCACAGGGTGAACAAGCTGCAGGTGAGGATTCTTTTTCCAAGGAGGAAAATCACCAGAACATGGGGTCATGTAATAAAGCTAGGGGGTGAGTTTAAGAGGAATGTGAGGAAATACTTCTTTACAGAAAGGGTAGCAGACACCTGGAACAGCCTGCCAGAAGAGGTGGTGGGGGCAATGACAGTGGTGAGCTTCAAGCATGAGTGGTATGGGCACATGGGGGGTAATAAGCAGAGGAAAGGGAGGTGTAAATTATATCTGTGAACAAAGAGGGTCCATGGTGTCAGACTAGGCAGCAGAAAATAAGGCAGACTGGGCAGGCCTACCAGTCCTTTTCTACCGACAAATTCCATGTTTCTAATTGGAGCCCCTTCTTTTTTTTAACTTTATTTATGCTCCTTCCTCACCTGGGCATCCTTCTGGGGTGTGCACTCGACACCAGCCTCTGCTCCCTTGTCTGAACCCTAGTTAGTGGAGGAACTCCCCACCCTGGCAGACCTAACCCCCGGATCACCCCCCCCGGGGGCAGGCCCGTCCTCCCATGATGGCCTATCTGAAATTAGGGAGGTCATACCTTGGGTGGCGGGTCAGCCGCGGAGTCCTCCAGGCACAGGGCTGGCAGTTGGGATGTGGGCTGTATCCCTGGCACCCCCTTCATCTCCGCAGGTGAGTCAGGTTTTTTTCTGCTTTTTCCGGTGTGGTTCTGTCCCCTGCAGAACACGGCCGGCAAGGCAATGTAGTGCCATATGACTCTGCCCTCAAGGCATATGCCACATCGATGTGTTCACAGCCCTTAGCTACTACCAGAGGCCACTAGTGAGTGGATGCTTCCCCAAGATCATCCCCAGGATGAAAGACAGTCCATCGGATGCTCAATCTCGTCCCTCCCCTGCTGACCCCAGGTGACTCGAGCTTGCTCCCGAACCCAGGTCACCGGCGTGGTGCAAGTTGTGGCATCCAGCGCTTCAACCCTCAGTGCCACCGGTCTGGCCCACTGGAACCCTTTCTTACATGGACCAATTTGTACTACAGTATTAAATGGAAAACAACTTGTGCACACAAATAATGTGAAGCTTTGTGAAGCACACTCACCCTGAAGCAGCCTTATCAGGCAAAATGTTGGGGTACAGTGGAATTAATATAAATAAAAGAAGACTGTATGAAAACCTATCAGTTTATTCTTTGATCATCCTAAGGTTGACTCGCTAACTACACTGCATCTCAAGCTTAGGCTATTTTCTGTAACAGCTACTGACTGTGGGGGGGGGCTTCAACTGAAATAATGTTGGTAAACAACTCTGGTCCCCCATATTCAAAGGGTTAGCATGGTACTAACAGGCACAGCATCATGCTAACCGGATTTAGCACATCCGAACTACACTGGGCACATATTCAATAGGGCTTCATGTGCTGCACCAAGTGAATAGTGCTATTGCACTTAATGCAGCATTGTTCCCACACAAATGAGAGTGCTCTCTTATATACCAGGCACAGTGGTACATTCAGAGGGTTCTCTAAGTGCTAACAAGCTGCCGAGACAGTGCTAATTAACACTTACAGAACCCTGCTCTTATCAACCCATCCCCCTGTGTCCATCCTCATTTATTTATTGGAGAGATTAACCAGAAACACACACTGAAAAACAAGTTGCTCATCTCACAGTGCATCCTGGGTGAGACCTTATCCTGGTCCAGTTGTTCTCTTAATGGATGGAAATTTAGTTAAAGAGTGTAAAAGCACTTTGAAGATTGCCCACCTTAATATCAGAAGTTTATTAGCGAAAAGATCAGGTTGAGGTTTGGATAGAAACCAATAAATTTGTTATAGAAGGCCTAACAGAAACCTGGTTAAAGGAGCAGGTCTCCAATGAGGAAATTGGTATTAAGGGTTATAAAATATCATGACTCCTGAGGGAGTGGGTGGGGGGGAGACAATAGGTAGGCGGGTAGTACACTGAACCATAACTTGCCAGTGAAGGTGGTGCAGTGAAGTGTGCAATAGTCCTTGAGGGAAGGGAGAACAAGAGATTGGTAGAGACAGCAGTGGTGAGTACGGAGTGAGCAGCTGAGGGCAAAGTGATGGAAGAAGTTGAAGAGTGTGTCCAGTCTGGAAAGAATCTTTTTGGGGCCGGCACTGTAGACTACACCACCATAGTTGAAAGTTAGATGGATCATTTTCAGTAAAATTTCTCTATGGGTAGGCAGTGGGATGCATTCACTATTCTGGTAGAGAGCACCTAGTTTAGGTAGTAGTTTTTTGTGAATAGTATCAACGTAACCAGAGAAGTCAAGGTGTGGGCCTTGCCAGACCCATGAGTACCTGAAGTACACAGTGTCTTCCAGCATGGACCAGTCAAGCATGTAGAAAGAGGGAGAGAAGCCTTAAGAGCCTCTGCCTTGTGCCAAAGGTCATGGAGACTGACTTCTTGGCATTTAAAAACAGTTGATTGGATCATAACCACTGCTGGACTTTGTCAAAGTCCTACTGTAAGGTGGTCTCTACCAAGGGCAAGGATAGACGGGATACACACAGGATGGTGTCATCTGCATACACGTGGATGGATGCAGATGTACAAACTGAGGGCGGTCATTAAGAAAAATGAAGATGAGAATCGGTCCAAAGACTGAGCCTTGCGGGACTCCAGTGTGGATGGGAAGGGGGGAGGAAAGAGAGTCCATGATTCTCACTGATTGTTATCTGACCACTGGGTAGGATTTGAACCATTTGGTGGCAGTAGAGGACATCCCAATGGATGAGAGTTTGTGCAGTAGGAGGGAGTAGGAGACAGTGTTGAAAGCATTGGCAAGGTCGGCAAAGATAGCAGAGCTGATAAGCCCTTGGTCCATACCCATGATGATGGAGATGGCAAGCTGGAGGAGGGAGGTGGAAATGAAGTGCTGCTTACAGAAGCCAGACTGGAAAGGGATGAAGAAGGAGGAAGAGTCGAGATGAGGAATGAGCTGGGTGAGTAAAATATGTCTTAAAGTCTGGCAAGGGTGGGAAGGAGGGAGATGGGGTGATAGTTGCCGGTAAAGGACGGATCACCACCTTTATGGAGAGGGACGACAAGTAGCATGTTTCTACACAACCGGGACAGTGGTTAGTTTAAAGATGATATTTATCAGTGCAGTGATAGGGTATGAGATGGCAGGGGTAGATAGATGCAATAATTTAGCAACAAGGTCATCTGGGCTTTTGCCCTTGGATGTGTTCAAGGCAAGGAGTGCCTTGAGCACCATAGAGGGAGATATTGGGTACAGGCAGAAGGGTGGGTCTGGTGATGTAGTGAGGGGGGATGGGGAGAAGTAGTAGGTAGAGTGGAGAGAAGGGTGGAAGCACAGGAGGTAAAAAAGTTATTAAACTCAGTGGCTACTGAGGGGTGCTCTGACAGTATCTAAAACAAAACAGTAGAAACACTCTGGATACAGAAGTTGATACCAGCCCATTTACAGAAGAAAGGGTTGTGAAAGAACTCTTAAAACTGAAGGTGGACAAAGCAATGGGGCCTGATGGGATTCATCCCAGAATTCTAAAAGAACTAAGGATAGAACTAGTGACACCACTGACTACCCTCCTTAACAAATCATGGGAGGATGGGGTGGTACCTGAGGACTGGAGGAGGGCAGATGTGAGTCCCTTCACAAAAGTGGGAGCAAGGCAGAAGCAGGAAACTACAGACCTGTTAGTTTACCCTCAGTGATAGGGAAAATGATGGAATCACTTCTGAAGGAAAGAACTGTTGAGTATCTAGAGGCCAGAGGGGCACAGGACCCAAGGCAGCATGGATTCACAGCAGGAAGGTCATGCCAGACGAATGTGATAGATTTCTTTGACTGGGTGACCAAAGTAGTAGATCAAGGAGGGGCTGTGGACATGGCCTACCTAGACTTTAGCAAGGCATTTGACACAGTCCCACACAAAAGATTAATATACAAGTTAGCCAGCCTGGGAGTGGGTCCCAAGATGACAGCCTGGGTAAAGAATTGGCTGGAGAATAGGACACAGAGAGTAATAGTAAATGGAGTCCACTCTGAAGAAAGTGGGGTTACTAGTGGGGTACTGCAGCGTTCAGTATTAGATCGGTCCTCTTCAATGTCTTTATGTACATTGCAGAGGGACTGGAAGGAAAGTATGTCTCTTTGCAGATGACACAAAGATCTGCAACAGAGTTGATGCACAAGATGGGGTGGAAAGGATGAGAAGGGACTTGGCAAGGTTAGAGGAATGGTCAGATGTATGGCAGCTTAGATTCAATGCTAAGAAGTGCAAGGTAATCCACCTGGGAAACAAAAACCCAGGGGAAGAGTACATAATGGGGGGTGAGATACTAACAACAACAAAAATGGAAAGGGACCTGGGGGTTGTCATATCAGATGACCTAAAGGTGGGCAAGCAATGTGAGAGGGCAGCAAGGAGGGTTGGGGGATACTGGGATGCATAGGGAGGCATCCCAGTAGAAAACAGGAAGTTATTATCCTCTGTACAGACAGATGGTGAGACCCCATCTGGAGCACTGTGTGCAGTTCTGGAGACCCAATCTCCGCAAAGACATAGACAGGATGGAAGCTGTCCAGAGGAGGGAACTAAATGGTGCAGGGTCTGCACCGGAAGACATATGAAGAGAGACTTAAGGAGCTTAATATGTATAGCCTTGAGGAAAGGAGGAGGGAGGGGACATGATAGAAACTTTCAAGTACCTCAAGGGAGTCAACAAAGTCCAAGAGGGTAGCGTCTTTCTAAAAAAGAGGTGTGCAAGAACAAGGGGGCACAATTTGAAGATAGAGGGCGGGCGGCTCAGAGGTAATTTAAGGAAGTATTTTTTCACAGAGAAGATTGTGGATGCATGGAACGGCCTTCCGGAGGAGGTTGTGGAGTCAAAAACAGTGGTGGAATTCAAGCATGCATGGGACAGTCATAAGGCAATTCTAGGTGGTGGGGGTAGGAAGAAGTAGGCTGCTGGTTAACTAGGATTTGCAGCTTATCCATTAGGTAGGGGAAATAGGCAGACTGGGTGGGCCAAGCGGTCCTTATCTGCCATCAAATTCTATGTTTCTATGTTTCTAAGTCTCCTACATTGGGGACTGGGGGGCCTTTTGGTGGGAAGAATAGTGCGTTGACTACCTTCCATAATTTAGAAGGCTATTTTTATGTTAGTATGGGAGGTGCTTGAGAAGTACTGTGCTTTGGCTTGCCTGACTAGCCTACTGCAGAGGTTGCGGAGGTGGCGGTATCTATGATGGACTGCAGTGGAGGGGAATCATTTGTGGTCTGTCCATGCTTGGTCCCTGATCCTCAGACAATCTAGGAGATCTGAGGTGATCCACGGTAGGTGGGAGCCATGGACCCTGGTGCACCTGATTGGGGCATGCTGACTCCAAATGTTAAGGAAGGTTTTTTGAAATAGTTGAGAGTAGAATTGACAGAGGTGGCAGTATTGATGGGGGCCCAGTCTGGTTGGAAGGTTCATCAAGTAGTAGAGAGAGGTTAAGCTATTTAAATTAATGGAGTTGAAGGGATTTGGGTGCTGCTTGAGCATTCAGAAAGTACAAAAAGACAGAGAAGAAGAAGGATAGGTAAAACTACCAGGAGAAACAAAGGGAGGCAGGGAAGGTCGTTATATGCACAAAGACACAAATAAAGGAGAATAGTGCCCAATCAGTTGAAGGGTATAAAACTCTCTTTAGATACATAAGCAAGAAGAAGAAGAAGAAGACTAAAGGGGGAAATAGTAAGGGTAAAAGGGGGATGAAAGGGTTTGCTAGGAGAAGGACTAAAAGAAGACTGATATATTGAACAAATACTTTTGCTCAGTATTTACAGAAGAAGGGGTAGGTGATGGGCCAAAGATAAGGGACAAGGGTATAATGGTAGGGAGGTAAACACCAGTCCTTTTACAGAAGGAAAAAGTATTCAAGGTACTATCACAATTAAGGGTAATCAAGACGATGGGACCCAATGGGGTGCACCCCAGGATACTGAAGGAGCTCAAAGAGGTGCTGGCTGCACCTCTGACAACTCTGTTCAACCTATCATTAGAAACAGGGGAGGGTCTGAAGCATCGGAGGGGAGATGTGGTCCCACTTCACAAAAGTAGGAATGGAGAGGAGGCAGGAAATTACAGACCTGTTAGCCTGACTTTGGTAGTGGGCAAAGTAATGGAAACACTACTGAAGGAAAGTATAGTGGAATACCTTGTAGCCAGTAGATTACAGGATCTAATACATCATGGTTTCATGGGGGGGGGGAGGTCTTGCCAGACAAATCTGATTGAGTTCTTTGACTGGGTGACCAGGGTAGTGGATCAGGAAGTAGCGGTACATGTGGCCTAACTGGATTTCAGTAGGGCCTTCAACACCATTCCACACAGTAGACTGGTGAACAAGCTGGCCTGTCTGGGAGTGGCTCAAAAAGTTATAAACTGCATAAGAAGTTGGTTAAGCTACAGGAGTCAGAGGGTGGTGGTAAATGGTGTCCACTATGGACAAGGTAAGGTGACCAGCGGGGTGTCTCAGGGCTCAGAACTAGGCCCTGTCCTCTTGAATGTCTGTATTAGTGACATTGCAGAAGGGCTAGAAGGGAAGTAAGCTGTATGTCCACAGATAACTCAAAAATCTGCAACAGAGTAGACTCACTGGGAGGGAATAATGAGGGATGATTTGAATAAGTTGAAAGCATGGTCAAGGGTTTGGCAGCTGGGTTTCAATGCAAAAAAAGTGCAAAATCATGCACTTGGGGCACAGAATTCCTGGGGCTACATACCAATTGGGAGGGGAAGTACAGACAATCAACTAACAGGAAAGGGTCCTGGGGGTGACAATTTCTGATGACCTGAAGGTAGCCAAGCAGTGTGATAAGGCAGCGGGGAAGGCAAACAGGATGCTCTGGTGCACAGGGAGGGGTATCACCAATAGTAAGAAGAAGGAGGTAATATTACCCCAGTACAGATCACTAGTAAGACCCCACCTCGAGTACTGTGTCCAGATCTGGAGGCCCCACCTCTGGAAGGACATTGATAAGTTCAATGTGCTTGTGCAACTGGTTTCGTGCTTGTGTAACATAGATAAACTTTAGCTGTTCGCCTCTCTGTCCATGGGATATACCACCCTGTAGGGGTACTAAGGCAAGGAACCCTAGGGAGGGGTTCCACCCATTGAGGTGCTGCAAGAGTGATTAACTTAGCTAAAGCTACCTTAGGAAGAAGCCCAGCAGAGAGAGAAGCATGCCGCTAGAGGAGGAGGGGTGGATGGAGGGGCAAGGAAAAATGCTTATGTGTGTAGTGAGGAGAGCAGCCCTTAAATAGGCCAAAAGGAGGGTGTGGCCAGTTGCACCGCCCTCTTGAACTACAGGCTATAGTCTTCCAATTCAATGTGCCTGTGCAACTGATTTCATGTTTGTGTATCTTAGATAAACTTTGGCTGTTCACCTCTATCCTGCTGCTAGCTTCTGACAGAAGAATCTTGTTTTCAGACCAAAGAGACATCTGACTAAAAGCTACAGTTTTCTTACTGATAAAACACTTCTATCTCAGCAGGAGTCAGTGCCTGTTGGGATTAAGCAAACACATACTTTATTAGAAGTGGGGGGTCTCATTTAGGTATAAAAAAAAGAAGAAAGTCAGTGTGTGTTTCTGAGTTAGGGAAGGGGACCATCAACTTAGTTTGCTAAGTCAGGAGCACAGGAGAAAAGTTAATTGGGGTGTGGCTTAAATAGAAAAAAAGCAGGTGTCTCCAATTACAGCTTCTTGCTGCTAGCTTCTGGCAGAAGAATCTTGCTTTCAGAGCAAACAGACATCTGACTAAAAGCCACAGCTTTTCTTAGTATTTGTCCTCTCTCCCACCCCTCCACCCTCCCACCCTAAGCCTGTTCTACTTTTATAGCCACTGGATTTGACTGATAACAGGAACTTCCTGTTTGGCAGTAGGAAGGGAAGGATCACTGAGACACATTAGTTTCATCAACCTTGGAGGAAAAATAATAGCTCTTTATTCCCCACTAGCTGCTGGAGGTCTGAGTCCGAGCAAGGAAGAAGGAGACTACTGATGAATACAGGAAGTTCCTGTTCCAGAACAGGAAGGGAGAGAGAGTTGTAAAGGCACAAAGACAGTAGAAAAGTAGGTGGAAAAATACATAAAGGGTGGGGAGAGTAAGCATATAAAGCAACAGGAGAGGGGACACAAAATAAGTCATGATGGGAGTGGTGCAGTGCAATGGCTATGGGGCAGCAGTGTTCCGGGAAACATTCTGGAGGCTGCGATGCTGCCCTAGTTGCAAGCACCTTTCTGGTCTGAGGGAGGAGGTGACCCATCTCCAGGCTGACCTGGCTCGGATTCATGAAACGTCCTCCCCCACTCAGGGACCACCAGGGCCACCACTGCCACCTCAGAGGTTGCCAAGAAAGAGTAGTGATTGGACCAAGGTGGGCTCAGGGAGGGAGAGGGGGAAGGAAAAGAGGTGCATCCCTCCAGCTATACCTCTCCACAATTTATATGCTGTTCTGGAGAAGAGTGGTTCCTCTATGGAGGCACCTGCAGTGGAGACCAAGGAGGATGCTGGGAAACTCCACAAAGGAACCACAGGGGGGTGGCATGAGACCTCACAGGGGAAGGAAACAACTCCTGGTGGGGGACTCAATCATTAGGAGATAGAAGTGGGTCAGGAAGAGGAGAGGAAGGTAAGGTGCCTATCTGGCACCATAACTTGGAGGGATGGGAAGTGAATCCTCAGGATTTTGGGAGCAGCTGCATGAGGGAGGGAGCTGGATGTCATTGCAGGGTTATAAATAATTGATATAGATTTACTAGAAGTGTTGTGTTTGTTAAACACAGTGAGGCAAGAGCTATGCATTTTCACAAAGATTTAGCACTTTTATGAGCAAAACGCTAATCAATTTTTAGAGATCCCTGCATTGTCCACCTAGGGACAAATGACCAGGCTAGGAATGGGATTAGAGCAGTGCAACAGGAGTTTATAGAGTTGGGGAGGGGCCTTAGACAAGTAGCACATATGGTAACCTTCTCGGAGGTGCTGTCTGTCTATGGCAAGGGTGATGCTAGGGTGATCTGCACCATGGGATTCAATGAATGGTTGAAAAACTGGTGTAGAGCTCAGGGTTTTGACTTCATTGGGAACAGGAGAGCCACCTGGAGGGATACTGACCTATACTGGAGCAATGGTCTGCATCAGTCCAGGGGGGAACCAGGATCCAAGGTGACAGGTTTAAATGCTACACTGGCAAGCATTTAGACTAGCCAAGGGGAGTGGCACTGAAAAGGAGCAGGGAAATCCCAGCCTCCCCCCACAAAACATGGTAATTAGCGATGTAAACACCAAGGTAGAGAAGTCATGAGGGAGCAGGACAGGGGTAAATGCAAAAAAAAGGTAAAGTCAGTAAGAACAGGGTTGAGGCCAAAAGGAGTAAGGCCATCTAAAATGGAGGGTGATGAGTACCAATGTCCATAGTCTGTGTAACAAGCTCCCTGAACTAGTGGCCTTGATGGAAGTGGGATGCATGGATATTGTAGCAGTCACTGAAACCTGGTACACAGAGAACCATGACTGGGATGTCAGCCTACCCAGATACACAATCTACAGCAGGGACAGGGAGGGTAAAACAGGAGGTGGAGGAGTAGCTCTCAATGTAAGGGATTAAAGCAACAGAACTAAAGAGTAAATAGTGAGAAGATATGGCACTATGGGTCACCCTGGAGACAGGAAATGGCACAACAATCCGCATGGACATTGAGTACAGACCCCCATCTCAGGGCGAGGGAATGGACAAGGAAATGATAGAAGGCATCCTTAGAATGGCAGAAAAGGGGGAAATAGTGTTGATGGGGGACCAAAATATGCCAGATGTTAATTGGAGCACCTTTGCTGCAGGCGCATCCAAGAGCAGGGTCAATCTTGCAGTAGCGGAGCCAGGTTTGGGATCAGTTGGGAGCCAGGGAAGGCCATTTAGTCAATGACAGGCTCCACAATGGGCACTAAACAGTGAATAAAGATGGTGGCTGGGCACCACTACTCACACTGGGGCAGCCAGGAGGGGCGACCGCCCCCCCAGTCCTCCCCGGCTCCACCACTGCAATCTTGATGCCCTACAAGGGACATGCCTCAGACAGCTAGTGTTGGAACCCACTCAGAAGGGAGCAATCTTAGACCTAGTACTCTCAAACAGGGATGGAGAAAGGATCTCAGATTTAGAAGTGGGTAGCCATCTGGGAACAAGCGACCACCAAACTGTGTGGTTCACGATAAACACAGGCATAGAGTCAAGCCACACAAAAACAAGAGTATTGGACTTTAGGAAAATGAAAGCATGTCTCAGAAAAGCACTAGCAAATGGGCAAATAGAAGGGGTGGAGGAACAATGGGGATGTATAGGGAGAGGCATCAGCAGCAGAAAACAGGAAGTTGTTATCCCTCTGTACAGACAGTTGGTGAGACCCCATCTGGAATACTGTGTCCAGTTCTGGAGACCCCATCTCCGCAAGGACATAGACAGGATAGAGGCAGTCCAGAGGAGGGCAACTAAAATGGTGCAGGGTCTGCAAGAGAAGCTGTATGAGGAGAGACTAAAGGAGCTTAATATGTATACCCTTGAGGAAAGAAGGGAGAGGGGACATGATAGAAACTTCAAGTACCTCAAGGAATCAACAAAGTCCAAGAGGTAGCATCTTTCAGAAAAAGAGACTTGCAAGAACAAGGGGACACAATTTAAAGATAGAAGGAGGGCGGTTCAGGGGCAATGTGAGGAAGTATTATTTCACAGAGAGGGTAGTGGATGCATGGAACAGCCTTCCTGAGGAAGTTGTGGAGTTTAAAACTGTGGGAGAATTCAAGAATGCATGGGACAGACATAAGGCAATTCTTGTGGGGGGCAGGAAGATATAGGCTGTTGGTTAAATAGGATCTGCGGCCTATCCTGTAGGTAGGGAAATGGGCAGACTAGATGGGCCTAGCAGTCCTTATCTGCCGTCAATGTCTATGTTCTATGTTTCTATGAATAATCCAAACAGCCATCACTGAGGCAACAGGCCTTTGTGTGAAGCGAATCAAAAAAAAAATGAATGAAATAAACATTATGGTTCTCAAAAGAGATGGCAGGGAAGGTTAAGGAGAAAAGGATAGCATTCAGGAAGTATAAGGAAACACAGAAGAAGCACGACAGAGAACATTGTCAGTTAAAGCAGTAGGAGGCAAGGAAAGCAGTCAGAATAGCAAAGGCCCAAACCAAGGAAAAGATAGCCAACTCTGTTAAAAATGAGGATAAAACCTTTTATAGGTAAATTAGGGAGTGATGAAAGACCAAGGGAGGGATACTGAGGCTTAATAACGGGGAGGGAATGTGGGCAGAGTGTGACAGTGAAAAAGCAGGGATACTGAATGAATATTTCTGCTCAGTATTCACAGCGGATGAGGAGGGGGAGGTACCTAAACCAAATAATGGGGGGGGGGGTCGATACCAGTTCTTTCAAAGAAGAAAGGGTTCTGAAAGAACTCTTGAAACTGAGGGTGGACAAAGCAATGGGGCCTGATGGGATTCACCCCAGAATTCTAAAAGAACTAAGGATTGAACTGCTTACACCACTGACTACTCTATTTAACAAATGAGGATGGGGTGGTTCCTGAGGTACTTGAAAGTTTCTATCATATCCCCACTCTCTTCTTTCCTCAAGGGTATACATATTAAGCTCCTTTAGTCTCTCTTCGTATGTCTTCTGGTGCAGACCCTGCACCATTTTGGTTGCCCTCCTCTGGACAGCCTCCACTTTGTCAATGTCTTTGCGGAGATGGGCTCTCCAGAACTGCACACAGTACTCCAGATGGGGTCTCACCAACTGCCTGTACAGAGGGATAACAACTTCCTGTTTTCTACTGTTGATGCCTCTCCCCATGCATCCCAGTATTCCCATAGCCTTTCTTTCTGCCTTCTCACATTGCTTGCCCAACTTCAGGTCATCTGATATAATTACCCCATGTCCCTTTCTATTTTTATTGTCGTCAGTATCTCATCCCCTATTGAGTACACTTCCCCTGGATTTTTATTTCCCAGGTGCATTACTTTGCACTTCTTTGCATTGAATCTAAGCAGCCATACATTTGACCATTCCTCCAACCTTGCCAATTCCCTTCTCATCCTTTCCACTCCATCTTGTGTATCAACCCTGTTGCAGATCTTTGTGTCATCTGCAAAGAGACATACTTTTCCTTCCTGTTCCTCTGTCACTTATAAAGACATTAAAAAGGACCCGTCCCTGTACTGAACCCTGTGGTACCCCGCTAGTAACCTTCCTTTCTTCACTGTGGACTCCATTTACTACTATCCTTTGCGTTCTGTTGTCCAACCAATTTTTTATCCAGGCTACCACCTTGGGACCCACTCCAAGGCTGGCTAACAAGTTTATTAATCTTTTGTGTGGGTCTGTATCAAATGCCTTGCTAAAATCTAGGTAGGCCATGTTCACAGCCCCTCCCTGGTCTACTACTTTGGTCACCCAGTCAAAGAAATCTATTAGATTCGTCTGACATGACGTTCCCGCTGTGAATCCATGCTGCCTTGGGTCCTGTGCCCCACTGTCCTCTAGGTACTCAGCAATTCTTTTCTTCAGAAGTGATTCCATCATTTCCTTACCACTGAGGTCAAACAAACTGGTCTGTAGTTTCCTGCCTCTGCCCTGCTTCCACTTTTGTGAAGAGGAATCACATCCACCTTTCTCCAGTCCTCAGGTACCACTCCATCCCCCATGATTTGTTAAAGACAGTAGTCAGCGGTGTCACTAGTTTTATCCTTAGTTCTTTTAGAATTCTTGGGTGAATCCCATCAGGCCCCATTGCTTTGTCCACATTCAATTTTACCAGTTCTTTACAAACCCTTTCTTCTGTAAATGGACTGGTATCGACCTCTATCTCCAAAGTGTTTCTCTTGTTTGGTTTAGGTACCTCCCCCTCCTCATCCGCTGTGAATACTGAGCAGAAATATTCATTCAGTATCCCTGCTTTTTCACTGTCGCCCTCTGCCCACATTCCCTTCCCTTTATTAAGCCTCAGTATCCCTCCCTTGGTCTTTCTTCGCTCCCTAATGTACCTATAAAAGGTCTTATCCCCCTTCTTAACAGAGTTGGCTATCCTTTCCTCGGTTTGGGCCTTTGCTATTCTGACTGCCTTCCCTGCCTCTTCCTGCTTTAACTGATAAAGTTCTCTGTCCTGATCCTTCTGTGTTTCCTTATATTTCCTTAATGCTATCCTTATCTCCTTAACCTTCCCTGCCACCTCTTTTGAGAACCATAGAGTTTTGTTCCTTCTTTGTGTTCTCTTGATTTGCATCACACAAAGGCTTGTTGCCTCTGTGATGGCTGTTTTGATTACTCCCCATTGTTCCTCCACCCCTCCTTCTTGCCTCTTTGCTAGTGCTTTTCTGAGGCATGCTCTCATTTTCCCAAAGTCAGCTCTCCTAAAGTCCAATACTCTTGTTTTTGTATGGCTTGACTCTATGGCTGTGTTTATCATGAACCACACTGTTTGGTGGTCACTTGTTCCCAGATGGCTACCCACTTCTAAATCTGAGATTATTTCTCCGTCCCCATTTGAGAGTACCAAGTCTAAGATTGCTCCTTCCCGAGTGGGTTCCAATACTAGCTGTCTGAGGCATGCCCCTTGTAGGGCATCAAGAATGACCCTGCTCTTGGATGTACCTGCAGCAAAGGTGCTCCAGTTAACATCTGGTATATTCAGGTCCCCCATCAACAATATCTCCCTTTTTTCTGTTATTCTAAGGATGCCTTCCATCATTTCCTTGTCCATTCCCTCCCCCTGAGATGGGTGTCTGTATACAACCCCCATGAGGATTGTGGTATCATTTCCTGTCTCCAGGGTGACCCAGAATGCCTCATCTTCTCACTGTTTATATGCAATAAAACACAACAGGTTGTTAGCAACTGTGCAACAACCGAACACCCTAGGTGAATAGTAAGGTGTGAGGCCACAGACCAAGTAATTTATGCCTCTAGAAGTGTGGTTGTGGCACAACTACCAACACCCTGATGTATCTAATTGTACTACATAACTGTTAGGGGCAGAGGGAACCTGTGTGGGGTAACTGAGACTAGAGGGCAGCTCTGTGGATTAACTCTTGAGAGTAGTGGGCAGCTGTGTGGGGCAAATGAGGCTAGAGGGTATTGTGTGAGATAACTGAGGAGCAGAGGGCAGCTCTATGAGGTAACTGAGGATATAAGGCAGCTTTGTGAGGTAACTGAAGGATACATGACAGCTGTGTAAGGTAACTGTAGGGCAAGAAGGCAGCTGGGTGGTGGAAGGAGTAACTGGTTAGAGGGCTCATTCAATGCTATTTATAAGATGAGGTTTTACAAAGCAGGAGGAAGTATCCTTAATGCAAAAACTGTCTGTGAGATAATCACAAACATTTAAAGCTGTAGGATGGCAGGGGAAAATGCTGTGGGTTGTGAACAGAACACTTTATTGCCATGCAAAAACAAACTACTCGCATCCACACTGGTAGACCATCATTTACTAGTATGTGTTGCTTTGACGCTGTTTCATCTGCAGAAACTGCATTGGTATTTAAAATACAGTAAGCATTTGTCAATGCCGAATGTTTGCTTGCTGGCATTGGCATTGGTAGTGTAGGAGTTAGAGAGATGCATAATAGGAATGGCAGTGAAGTATTGAACTGAAGCCAACCCCACCACTACCACGCTGCAGAGACTGACAGGCATTGGGGTGTGCCTTTGGGTCATCAGACATAATGCCCATGCCATTTCACCACACCCTACCCTGCAGACACAGACAAGTGTCACGGTGTGCCTTGCAGTCTTTGGGCCTTATGAGCACCCCATTCCATAAGGAAATACAGTGAGATGGGTGCAGTATAGGAGAATGGGGTGAACTTTGGGGCTGAAGAGTCCAAGGCACACCTTGATGCCTGTCACTGGCTGCAGGGTGTGGGTGTGGGTGGAATGGTATGAGTATTACTGGTGACAATCCCAAGTCACACCCCTGATGCCTGTCACTCTCTACAGGGTGGGGCGTTACAGTTGGAAACCCTAACGCCCCAGGAATTTGTTGGTATTTTCACTCTATATTTTCAACATGGGTTTTTTGTGACCTCCCACCTCATGATCATTGGCAGTATCAGTTTGTTAGCCAAAAGCTGATTTTGCACAGCAACTAAGTCACTGAATTCCATAGCCATGGAATGTGGGCCCTCAATTAATTGGGAGTCAATTTTTAGGACTGGTGAAGTGGGTTGGGAGGGTGGGAAACAAGGCATGGATATCCTTCCAGAATTTGGAGGGGTTTTTATGTTGTCATGAAAGGAAGTGTTGAAATATTCCACTTTTGAGAGACAGATGGGGTGGATACAGGCATTCCGGAGAGTGTGATAGCACTTGAGATTGTTGGGGGTGCATGAGGACTTGTTTGCTGCCCATGCTTGATCATGCACTCGTTGGTAAGTAATGAATTCAGCAGAGACCCAGGGCAGGTAGCTACCTCAGACCCTTGCATTTCTTAATGGGCATGGCAGTCCCAGGCAGATAGAAATTGCGTGGAAAAGCAGGATTAGGCTGAGTCAACTGAAGGAGCAGTGGATATGGGTGACCAATCGATACTGGACAGTTCACAGTGAATGGAAGAGATGCCAAGGGAGCAGAAGGAGCAGATATTGAGAATGATGGGGGGACTTCGGATGGTGGATCTTGTGCACGCAATGTAAATCATGTGATGGTCACTAAGTTCATCGGGAAGTGTCCCAGACTTAATGACACAGTGGGGATGAAAAGATAGAACCCAGTCGAGTAAGGTTTGTTTATCTGTTTTGTGATTTAGGCGCATGTGGTCAATTATTAATTGTTTTAAGTTTAGAGAGGCTACGTTGGTGCAGACTTTGGATTGCTTGCTGGCAAGCCAGTTTATGCTGAAATCCCCAAGAAGATACAGTTCCCCAGGAGAGGCTAGGGATGTGATGATGGAGAGGAGTTTGGAGATAGAGCAGAGCACAGAAGCTGAGAGATTGGGACAGCAATAGATACCTCCAACATAGATGGGGAGGGAGGAGGGGAAGGAGGAGGCAGAAAGGCAGATAGAAAATTTGATGGAGAGGGTGATATACATAGCGACACCTCCCGTCCTGGACTTACAATCCTGGCAGATGATTGAGTATCCCAGGATGGAGATATCTGTGTCTGGGATTTTAGTGCTAAGCCATGACTCAGATATAATGAGGATTGAGGGCTTTAGTTGCAAAATGAGTGGCTGCAGTAGGTCAATTTTGGGGAGGAGACTTCTAATATTTAAGTGGGCTATGCTTAACCCTTAGGGGAACTTTGTTATAGAGATAGGGGTGGGACCACAGTTGAGTTCGACGTCACCAGATGTAAAAAGTAGGATTAATATTAGTGAATGAGCAGGTATTACTGACCAGTACTTAGCCCGGGGATGAGTGTGGCTGGCGACTGGTGTAGGATCAGTTTTCCAATAGTAATGCATGGTAATGGTATGTAAGGTAGCCAAGTGGAGCCCTGATACATAGAGAAAACCAGCAGCAGGGCACCAGGGTGAGTGGGAGGCAGTGGACAGATGGGGTGAGACAAGAGTAGGAGTGAATGAAGAAGGGTAGATTAGAGTTGGGTGTGGGAGAGTGGGTTGAGAGGAGGGAGGAAAGGATGTAAGAGAGAAAAGTAGGGGGGAACCAGGTAAGGAAGAATAGCAGTATGATTGTGAGTTTGGTGTTAGTAGAGTTTTACTGGGATACAAAATAGATAGTTTATATTCCCCAGGAACAACAGCTTACTGAAAATGACATAGGTAATAGGGTTACAATAAAAAAGAAGAATGGAATATGACAGGGGAAAAGCTTGCTGGAGTTTGTAATGGCCAGGGAGAGTAGTTTAGTTAGAAGCAGAAAGTCAGGATAGTAATGGGTTGGAGGGAGCTTCCTTGTATAACTTATATTCAGTTGCAGAATGAGAGAGGACAAGAAGCTTGCATATGCAGGCTAACCGAAAGGGATTAAATACAACTAGCTGATTGGAAAGGAGTTATTCCTTAGTAAATACAAATACAAGGAAGCAAAGGCAAGGAAATTAGCAGGAACTAATTGGTTGTAAGAACCTCCTGAGGAGCTAGACCAATCAGGTAATAGCAGAAGAAGAGGGGATGGGCTTAGGTCTATTTAACAGAGGTTGGTGCCGGCGTGGAGTGAGCAGCAGAAAATATACTGTCAGTGACTGGAGTAGAAATGAGAGATTACACAAGCACCAGACTACTCATTAGCTGAATTAATTTGTCTGAGTTAAAAACAAAATAGCACAAAAGTGTACAGTCCTGGCATCCAATTCAAAATGGTAAAGCCACTCTCTTGTGAGCAGCAGTCATCCAATGAGAGGAGCACCTGTCCCCAGCTTGGACCAGTAAGGGCTCTCCAGGGGAAAAGGGCGCCTATTCAAGGCTCAAAAATCCAGCCTGAGAGTGAGCTGCAGATAGACTCCAACCATACCTGCTTCAGCTTCCAAGGGATGGCGCTGGCTCCTTTCTTGTCCTCGCGAGGTGAGGCAGGCAGGCTCCTGGATTGGGACAGTGAAATGCGGCAGTACCCGGACTGGCCAGAGGACACCCAAGGAGAGGGACAGAGAAGGGGATAAATTAATAGTCAGACCAGTGAGGGAAGATCCACAGAGGAGAGGGCTTTTTAATAGGCAAAGGGAATTACAACATGGCTAAATCGGGGGGTGGATCACAGACTGAGGCAAGGCACCAACAGGGTCTGGAAGGGACAAAAGGAAAACAAGACCAAAAGGTGGCTTAAAGCTGGGGGGCAGTGAAAACAGAAAGCTTAGAGGAATGTTCTGAAAATAATAAAGAAAAAGAAATAACAATCAGTAGCAATGGCTCTAAGCAGACGTTACTAGTGAAAGTAAGCACTAGTAAGCTCTAAGCAAGGGTAAGTAGCTAACACTAGCAATGGCTCTAGGCAGAATTAAAAATGTAATGGCTCTATACATTAATAAAAAAAATTGTAATAAATGCAGCTTCGACCAATAAAAGTCTGTTTAAAATGGCTCTGAGCATTAAGAAAAAAATTAATGCAGCTTCCAGCGGTGAAGTCTGTTTAAATAATTGCCTTAGAAGCCTAAAATATACCCTCAGTGACTGGAGTAGAAACAAGGGGTTACACAAGCACCAGACTACTGGTTAGCTGAATTAATTTGGCTGAGTTAAAAACAAAATAGCACAAAAGCGGACAGTCTTGGCATCCAATTCAAAATGGGAAAGCTGCACTCTTGTGAGCAGCAGTCATCCAATGAGAGAAGCAGCTGTCCCAGCTTGGACCAGTAAGAGCTCTCCAGGGAAAACGGCGCCTATTCAAGGTTCAAAAATCTAGTCCATGAGCAAGTTGCAGACAGACTCTGACTGTACCTTCTTCGACTTCCTTTTAATGCTGTTTATAGTGCTGTTTCAGGTCCTTTAAGTAAAGTTTATTGTATTCTAATGTATAATTTCTGCTTGATACTGAGGTAAAGGGGGTTTTGTGGGAGTCTTGTGGGGTCTTGCAGCCATCGGAGGTGCTTAAGGGCCGCATCTGTGGCCCTTGGGTTATCATAGGTTGCCCAGCACTGTGTTAGATGTCACAGATATGCCAACGCTACCCAAAGAGGAGGCTGAAGAGTGTGAGCTGTGGCTGCAGTTTCATAAGCAGTGTCTTGGTGGAAAAGGAGCTTTATTTTGAACATTTCCATTTCTACAGCAAACAGTCCCCTGCCTTTCAACAGTCCAGTCCTCCAGCTGGAGGCAGGGGAGTCTTAAGTAGCGTAACTGGGGTATACCACACTAACAGTGACATTTCTATGGCAACATGCGTCAATATTGACTACAGCGTCATGCCGCCGTAGAAGTGCCACTGGAAGGGGGAAACCACCATCCCCGACTTGCACCCCCTCCCCAAACAAACTCTGACCTGGAGTTAGAATCCTTTAGTTCAGGGGATGCGGGGGCAAAACCCCCCAATGTAAAAAATAGATCCAAACAGTGTGGCTCTATGCTGACTGCAACTTGCGGTGGCCATGGAGCCAGTCGCTGTAATGCCAGTCGCAATCTTTTTTGTCACTCTGGCATATACAACCCATGTAACTGGTAGTGTCAGATTCTATTCGGAGGGTGGTGCCGCTGTATCCCATCAATATGTGGGAGAAACTGCATCTGTTCTGGGTCACTCAGATCGGAGCATATACCCATCTCCAATTGTTGGCAGCTGATAAGAGCCGCTGCAAACTCCTGGGTAAGGCAAGCATGATTCATCCCATTTGCTGTGACACTAAGACAAGCAGGATACCAGGATACCACATTACAAACCTGAGTCCCTTTTGTTTAAGTTGTCTTCAAGATGATGTGAAAGCTCAGCACTTCTAGGATAATTCTGCCCAGAAGTCCTGAAAAAGGCTAACTGAGTGACCCTGCCATGAGAGTATCCCTGTTATCCTGGATAGCCTCAAGATATTTATTTTGATAGTGTACCTGAGCAGTTTGGCAATGACTGGTCTGGGTCTGGCCCCAGGCAAGGATTTGAGGCCAGGGACAAGTGAGCCCTCTCAGTTTCCATGGGTGGTCAGTCTGGGACATGAAGGAATTCCAGAATAGTTTTTGGGAGAAAACGGTTGATGTCTAGGCCCTTAACACCCTCCAGGAATCAGATGAAACAAATATTGTTTTGTCAGACCTGGCTCTCTAAACTATCCACCTCATTTAAGAGGAAACAGATGGTGTCAGCTTCATCACAGAGGGTGGTTGTGTGTAGTTCTCTGCTCTCCAAACTGTAACCAGGCAGTGTTCCATATCAGCCACCCTGCCAGAGAGGTTTTGGAGTTCCTGCACAGTCTGTGCAGAAGTGGCTTTAAGGGCAGTAGTATCATTAAGGATCTGCATGAGGATGATTGTAATTTCCTGAAGACCTACCGTCCCCAGAGGAGCCATCACCATGTTGAAATCAGGGGAAACGCTCTGTCAGAGTCACTAGTAGGCCTTAGTAGGCCACAGGATAGACACGTAGCAGCAGTGACGACAAAACTCAGCACCTGCCGAACTGAGCCCACAAATGCCAGTACCAAGGCAAACAGCACACATCAGTAAGTAAAAAGAACTATTTTTAGCAAAATAAAAGACAGATTTAATGGATGTGGCTAGATTATACAGACAGGGCAGAGCTAAACAGATTAAGCTGCCATCTTGGTTAACATCAGCCCATGCCCCCTGACTGACTTAATAGTAGTAAAAAACATTATTTTTATACAGGAGAAAACATGTCTTTAGGTCAGATGACCCAGTTTGCAAGACAGTCCTGTTACTGCATGTTAGCTATACAAAGTGACCAACAATATTAGCAAGACAATACTTAATGCAAATATTAAACACAATAAGTCTCATCCTATATCCACAACATTCTCTGAATTCTCAGATAATCCATTCATACCTTATTGTCTAAAACAATAGTTCTCAGACTTTGCCATAGTGAGCCTCACCTAAGCCATGGAAAATATCTTGAGCCTCCCTCAAATATTGAAATAGTCTTGGGCCTTCCTATAGAAAAATAGGCCATTTTGCACAGTACATTGCGAATAAAGTGAAATTCCTTTGTGTAACTGGCTCTCATTTTATTCAGCTTACTTTAACCCCACTTTGTAACCCCCCCTCCCCAGGCCAGCCTACTTGCTTTGCTATTTTGACTCCTGGACCATTGTTACTCCTTATTGCAATACCTTCGTAGGTCAGACTGTTTTCTCTGTTTCCCTTCTATCAGGAATAACCTTCCCACCCACCTCTGCCTCTCCCCCTCTTACACTGCCTTAAGCAACTTCTCAGGGATCCTTTTGCCCCCTCCTGCTCTTGCTCCTAGTACCTCTCTGTTTAATCTTTGTATTTAGGCTGTTCTGCCACCAATCTAATTGGCCAATTGTTACCTCTCATTGTTTGTTCGTTGTTCTTATTTGTTTGCACTATTGTTCATTTTGCATTGCTTGACTGTTTTGCAGTTACATTTTGAATTGTATTCACTCCCTACCCTTCATTGGGTACACTCGAAATAAGCCTTGGCTCAGTGTGCCTTTAATGGTCACTGATTTGTATTACAAAAATTCACCTACTGTTATCCTTTTTCAGTTTGCCTCATCCCATCTCATAAAATATCTAAGACTCACATTTTAAGTACAGTATTAATTTCAGACTTGCTTGAGCCTCTCCGGAACAGGTTGAGGCCTCCCCAGGGAGGCTTCCCTCACCATTTGAGAAACCCTGGTCTAAAACATAAACAGTTGAATGAATTTGATTTTGTTAATTCCTGTAAAAACAGTCTATAAGCTGGAAATGTATGTGCTAAGGGGGACAAGGTGTTCCAGTATCTTGCAGCCTGGTAACATAATGTATTTTCTCCATTTTTATTTTTAACAGCTGGAACAGGAATTTTGTTTATTTGGCCGAGTCTCTTTGGTCTTATTATAAGTTCTACGCTGTATATGTTAATCCTCTATGACTGCACAATTTGAACAAATTCAGGAAAATGGATTTGGAACAAAATTAGATGCCCAATTACCGAGCCACAGCACTCATCCCTGATTGTCATTGCAAACATATATATGCCACCCGTATTCGTTGAAAATCTTCAACTAAGCCCAAAAAAGTAAAATTTCATTATATTTAAAATATAAACAATGAAATATTCTTTCCTCTAATGATCCCCACCATACGCAGGTAAACACATTTCTTAAATGAAATGCTAGTCACAGTTTTAATTCCTGGTGTTTCTTTGGTGACCTTGAAAATCCTTCACCTCTCTTTACCAGCTTGCCAGGAAAATCTCAGCTGCTTACCTCGACACAGATAAAAATGTGTCCATGGCTCTATTTGAGGTCTTCTATTTTGTGTGTGTGTGTGGGGGGGGGGGGTGCCACCAGTGGAATTTAGCAGAATTTTAAATTGTTATATTCCATGGCATCCATATATTATGAGAGGGTTCTACTTAGAGAATGTTAGGGGGATAATTTCTCTGCCTTGTAAGGATAATTTTTCAAATCACAAAAAACACAAAATGTATATTTTCATCCAACATGTTTCTTTGACTTATTGTTAAATCTGGTCCCAAATTCTAGTTGTAATAAGACATCCCATGGTGTGCATTTTTTTAGTATAACGGCACTTCTTGGGTAGTTGAAGGCACTCAGCAATGCCTGATGCCTCACAACACACCTGGGGCATGCTGTTATCCCACAACAATGCTCACTCAGTCATGCTTAAATATTATGGTACACTCTGTTAGAGTTGCCTCCAATTGCAATGCTGGTTCTGGATTCTGCAGTTTAATAGTGAAGAAGAATTTGATTCTGAGGCCTCTAGGTACTTCGTTGACTACCTTGTACTCATTTAGTGATTCTGTGCTGTACCAGTTTTATTTCTTAATATCTCTTCTCTAACATAGCACTAATTTCTTAACTCCTTTTAGTTTTCTTCTTTTAATTGCACACTGTTATCAAACTATAATGTATGGGAGCCGATTATTATTAATCAAATTCAATTAAATCCCAGTGGTGTTGTATCATTGCTGTGACATCAAGAGGTTAGTATGTCACATAGATGGTAGAAAAACATGAAATGTCAGCATGTGCTGCTGCAGCTGCTGCTGCTCACTCCTATGGCAGCGATGCTACTGAAACATGTTGAGCCTCGCTAGTGGGCACAGTACTGGGAGAACCGTAGCAATGGCAATGTGCAGAGACACAGCAGATTCCTCAGCAGAGCAGTAAAAATGGCAGAACAGTAGGCACATTTAGAGTTATTTATGAGAAAAAAACTAGCCAACCCAGTGGCATGGAGGGCTGAGGTATCAGTGCTTTACCTCCTGCCACACCTGTGACCCATATTCACGGCGAGAGTGGGCCACTGGGGGTTGGCCAGGGAGGGAGAGGATTGAGCATCCAGAGGACAACTCTCTTCTCCCGGGGAGGTGGACTGGTAGCCCCATTGAATGACTGCCCCCAGATGGAGGCCTGAGGGTAGAATGAGTCAGGGACACCAGAGAAGTGGGAGGTGCTGTGGGTCAGCGCAGCATGCACAAGCCTCCACGCATGCCCCAGCAACAAGTGGGGACCAACCAGGAACACAGAAAATGGGGGATGTGCTGGCAGCTCCATGTAGCCAAGACTGCACTCCCAACCCCAAGCTCAGCGCTCGGAAACCAGATTGTATGTACCCGGGGGGGACAGCCCTTCTCTCCCTGGCCCCACCACAGAGGGAAAATCGATGGGGGACTCACCTGGGGAGGGAGTCAGGAGAGAGCAATGTGGCTGTAGGCAGAAGTAGAGCCCTCTGAGGGGAGAACCGAAGCTGCCTGCCAAGCTGGCCCCAGGAAAACACAATTAAAAAAAAAAAAAAAATGGAGTCTGTGAGAGCATGGGGCCAGGGGCCGAGTGTGGCTTGTCTATATGGAAGCAGTTGAAGCAGGGGTGGAATGTGGCATTATTATTTAACTGTTGCCAATACAAGCAAAATACAATGGATAGGCTCCAGTTAACAACAACGCTGAGTTCCCTTCTCAAGGTTGTCATGACAACACCTCAAGCAGCAGTACAGCTCCACCACAATGAGAGGGTGCAGAAAGTAAAGAAAGTTCCTCCAAGCAAACCACTGCACTGCTCAGTTGTTCATTACAAGGCTTTATTTAAAAAAAAATTTAAAATATGCCACCAAATAATCCAAGACTGGTTCACCTCACTAAAACCCCGACCAGTTTCGTACACAGTACGTCATCGGGGGTGGTCTCACATACAAGGTCTAAGTAATTTTATAGAGAATAACTTAAAGTGACAGTGCAGTATTCAAAAATGCCAATACCTTATCAAAGTGCCAATTCCTTGTTAAAGTACATTATAAAACTATTTTAATTAACATTACCACCACCTAATATCGCACTCTAATCACATATAATATCTTAAGCTAAAACCTAACACTGCAGGGTTGCAAAAAGCATCATCATCAATAATAATAATATTAGACATCATAACATGAATTTAAATAATACCAACATTCATATTCACAGGGGTGAGGCATTATAATTCATAAAGCAAATACCAACTGTGGTTCCACTTTCATATCCCTCAGATTTTTTCAAAAGCATTTCATTCAGATACTGAAGGCCGACCAAGCCATTCCTTCCAGTTCTATAGAAAAAATGTTTTTTTGGGGGGAAGGAGGAAAAGGGAAAGAAAGAAAGAAGGAAATGAAGGGGAAAGAATAAAGGGAGGGAACAAAAACTCAGCAATGAGTTTAACATCAAACCCTCAAAGCAAGAACCATTAAACTGTATAGTGCCCTAGGAAAATGGCAAGGCAACCCCAAGGGGGCACACAAACACTGGGAATCCGTAAGAAAAATAATTTCCTAATACAAGGTAACAATTCTATTTTATCATTCAGTCCTGGCAAATTCAGAGCTCTGAGCATGACAATCCAATAGGATGTCCTCTGTTTCAATTTATCATCTAGATTGCCCCCCCCCGACCTAAATGAAATTGTTCAATGCCACAAAATTTAAAAGTGTGTTCCACATTTCTTACTCTCATGTCCCTGCAATGTATTGCTAAAGTACTTCATGTATCTTGGTTGTTAATGGATCTAAGGTGGATCTACGGTGCTCACCTATTCGTACTTTTAAAGCTTGTGTGTTTTTTTCCCACGTAGAAAGAGCCACACTGACAGGTACCTAAATATAGAACATAATCTGTTCTACAGGTCACAAAATTCTTCATCTCAAAATTCTTATTGCTATTGCAGCTAGTGAAAGTGCTACATTTCAATACTGAGCTGCAAAATTTGTAATTCCCGCAAGGGAATGTGCTTGAAGAAAGTGGTAACAATCTTTGATTGTCATTCTCCTTAACACCAGACTGATAACTGTGAACCAACTTATCTTTTAAATTGGTGCCTCTCTTAAATACCATCCTCAGTTTATTTTGTATAAATTCTCTTAAAAGTGGTTCACCTTCTAAGATATTCCAATTTGAGAGAATGATATTCTGAATCTCTTTAGAATGTCTGGAATACTTTGTTACAAAATTTAGTCTGGTCTCATTTCTTCTTGGCTCTTTTTTAGTAAGGAGAATCCCCTATCTATAAAGAGTGTATTCTAAAAAGCTTCATGGACAGTATGTTGTGGGTACCCTCTCTCCAAAAATCTATTGCACATTTCATTACCATTAATCAGGAAATCTACATCCTCACTACAGTTTCTACGTGCTCTCATTAATTGGGCCTTTGGGATATTCTGAATCATATGGTAGTAGTGGCAACTTGTGGCACGCAAAATTGAATTCCTATCTGTCTCCTTTCTAAACAGATCAGTATGCAAAGTACCATCTTGTTTTTTCTGTATTTTCAAATCCAGAAAGGCGACAGACTTGGAATCACATTGCATGGTGAATTTTAAATTTTCATTGCTATTCTCCAAATACTATATAAAATCCACAAGTTCCTTTCTTGTGCCACGCCACACCATAAAAATATTGTCTATATACTAGATATCGATCTTATGATAAAGTTGATTATTCTGGATGTCATAGACATTTTCTTTCTCCCAAAGGCCCAAATAGAGCTTGGCATAATTGGGTGCAAACGTAGCACCCATTGCCGTTCCCTTCAGCTGAAGGTAAAAGGTCTCCTGCAATAAAAAATAATTTTTAGTCAATACATGCTCCGCACAATTGAGGAGAAAATGTTTTTTACCAGGGTTCACATCAGGATCCAGTTCCAACCAATAGATCAATGCTTCTAACCCCCCTCATGGGGAATATTGGTGTAGAGAGAGGCAATGTCCAATGACACTAGTAGCCAGTCTTGTTCAGTTTGCATCTCACTTAATGTTTCAAGCATATGAGCAGTATCACAGACATATGAGCGAAGGGAGTGAACATACCCCTTGATATTGGCATCTACATATGTGGATAAGGGTTCCACCAAGGAACTGATACCTGTCGGACGACCAGGAGGGTCCATCAAATCCTTATGTATTTTTGGAAGTATGTAAATACAGGCTCAAACAGGGGCAACAACAGTCAAAAATGTTTTAAATCTTTTTGAAATAAAGCCTTGTAATGAACAACTGAGGAGTGCAGTGGTTTGTCATGACAACAGTAAACCTCTTGAGCTTCGCGCTCAAGG
The DNA here is from genome assembly GCA_016271365.2 of Neoceratodus forsteri. NCBI lineage: Eukaryota > Metazoa > Chordata > Ceratodontiformes > Ceratodontidae > Neoceratodus > Neoceratodus forsteri. The sequence continues at coordinate 788,431,212 of CM028133.1, forward strand.
TTTACTGGGTTGTCATGACAACCTTTTGAAGGGAACACAGCATTGTTGTTAACTGGTGCTCATCCATTATCCTCTATATCTAATCTTCCTGCTATTCTAGTGTGTCACGATCTTTTACCTGTTCTGTAGACAAAAAGAAACAATGCTCTCCACCACTTTTGATTCACTACTCATTACTTTCTATTGCATCAAAATAAAACACACCTATATGCTTGAAGACTAGAGCTAAGGCTGTGTTAGTAATGGTGGTGAAAGATGTCTATGGAGACTGAGGTAATTTAAACACAGGCAGAAAAGATGTTTCACATTTGAACCCCAGTGCTGTTCTATAAATAGTTGCAGCAGCAATATTGTAGAAAAGACAGAGGAGGATGCACTCTAGTTCCTGGCACAAAATTCCATTCACTGAGGCTAAAAACAAACATGGAGTCACTTCCAAAACCAGGTCTTGTTCGAGGCAGGGTAGTGTGGTGCTGCTGAGCCACAAGGCTGATCATACCTCTCAACCTCTCAGCATTAAAACTCACAGCACTGACCTTCAAAAATCAGAGCAAATGGCCAGAATGTGTAACACGTTCTTATTTTAAAGAACAATATATCTACAGAGAGTGGGCCGCATGTATTTAATGTTAAGGAATGTTTCTATCAGATTAGTTAAGTGATTATGAACATACGAACATATGAACTGCCAGCAGAAAAAGGCCATTTGATCTACTGAATCTGCTCGATTTTGCAGCTAGCATCCATACTCTGCAGGTGCCCCTTCCACCCTACCCCCTCCTCCCTTTTGCCCTATCTCAGCCCCTCTTGAAACACCCCACTGTTTTACAGGCCACTACCTCTGCCGGTAGTGCATTCCACTCTGCTACCACCCTTTCCGTAAAGAAATGCCTCCTCATCTCCCTCCTAAAACTTCTACCCTCCAATCTCATGTCATGACCCCGAGTGTCTCTCCCCACCCTCCCCTTGAACAGTCCCTCGGTGCTTGACCTGTTTATTCCTCTCATGTACTTAAAGGTTTCAATCGATCCCCCTGTTCCTCCTCTCCTCCAGAAAGTACATGTTCAACTCCCTCAGTCTAACGTCATATGGTAACTTCCCCAAACCCATGATCATCTTTGTTGCTCTGCATTGCACCCCTTCCAGCAATCTAATGTCCCTCTTTAGGTAAGGGCACCAATACTGAACGTAGTAATCCACGTGAGGTCTGACCAGTGATCTGTATAATGGTAGAATCATCTTCCTCCTCCTAAAGGTTATACCCCTTGCAATGCAACCCAGCATCTTGCTGGTCACTGCTGCTGATTTCCTACACTGTGCTGAGTTGTTCATTGCTCCCGTAATGAGCACCCCCAGATCGTTCTCTCCCTCCGCCCCATGGTAGCTCCTCTTTGGATTCTTTTCCCCGAAATGCAACACCTTGCATTTTTTGGCATTGAAACCATGTTGCCAGGTATCAAACCATGATCTTCCTGCAATCCCTGCCACCCCCCCCCCACTCATCCATCACTGCTCTAATCTCGGTGTCATCCTCGAATAGACTGATCTTGCTACTTATGCCTGCTGAGATGTCTGCAATGAATACCCTAAATAACACCAGCCCCAGCACTGACCCCTGTGGGACCCCGCTCATCACTGCACTTGGGGATGAAAATTTACCTCCCACCACCACCCTCTGCTACCGTCTCTGCAGCCAGTTCTCCACTCAACCCACCAATTTTGCCCCCGCCCCGTGCCCCTTAACTTACATGCTAGTCTCCCATGTGGCAGCAAGTTGAATGCCTTACTGAAGTCCAGGTACAGGACATCCACTGCATGCCCTTTGTCCATTTCCCTAGTCATCCAGTCATAGTAGTCCACTAGGTTGGTCTGGCAGGATCTGTCCTTGACAAAGCCATGCTGCCGACTGTCCTGCACCCTACTGACCTCCAGCAGGGTCACCAGCCTTTCCTTCAGGACTGTTTCCATCAGTTTCCCCACTATGGATGTGAGACTGATCTATAGTTCCCTGGTTCATCTTTGGGACCACCCTTATGGAGTGGAACCACGTGAGCCATCTTCCAATCCTGAGGTACACACTCTGAGTCCAGAGAGGCATTAAATAGGTCTGCCAATGAGCCTGCCAGGACCTCTGCCAACTCTTCAGTACCCTGGGGTGTATGCTATCTAGTCCTGGTGCCTTGTCTACCCTTAGTGCGCTTAACCTGTCTAGCACTCTACCTTCTGTGATTTCCCAGTCTGTCAACCCCTCCCCCTTCCCCTCTGATCCTATCCTCCCCCCAACCTTAGGTATTTCCCCCCTTTTCTCTTAGTAAAAACTGAGCAGAAGTAGTCGTTAAGTGCTTCTGCCTTTTTGTCCCCTTTTTTCACCCATTCCCCCTTCTTCTTAATCCTTGCTATTTGGTCCTTACAACCCCTTTTCTCCTTGATGTACCTGAAGAAGTCTTTTCACCCCTCTTTAATTCCCTTCACCAGCCTGAACTCCCTTGATGCCTTTGCTGCCCTTACTTCCCTGATCACCTCCTTTGCTTACTTCAGGCACTCCTCCCTGTCCTCCCCCCCCCTGTTCTCCTGTATCTCCTATAGGTGACTCTTTTCCTCCTCACCCTGTCTATGACACCCTTGCTCATCCAGCTATGTTTCTTCACCCAAGCCTTTTTACTTTGGGCCTTGCTGCAGGAATTTGTTGCCTCCACTATCCCTAGCTTAATGAGTTCCCACTTCTGATTTGTGTCCATATTAGGTTGAATCTGTCCAGGAACCTTTGCATGACTTCACCCATCTTTTTGAAGTCAGTCTTTCTAGAGTCTAGTACCTTTGTACCAGTTGCCCTCTCTCCCTGCCCAGCTGCAACTGGAACCATACTGCCCGGTGGTTACTCCCCACCAGTGGTTCCTCCACCCTCAGATCCCTCACCCACTCCCCATTAGACAGTATGAGGTCAAGGGTATTCCCTTCCCTAGTTGGTTCACTGACCAACTGCATCAGGAAGTTATCCTGGAAGGTGTTTAGCATTATCTGTTCCCTTCTACACTTGATACAGGTGTCCCCCACTCCAATCCCGGCAGGTTGAAGTCACCTACTATCACCACCCCACCCTTCTCACAGTTCCTCCAGATCTGGTCCGCCAATACCTTATCTGTCTTTTCCAATTGGGAGGGCATCCTGTACACCACCCCCAACCATAGTGTCCTATTTTTGGGATCTTGGATTTGCATTCTTAGAACCTCTGCATTCTCCCTCCTCCCCTCTACCCTAACATACTTTAGCCACTTTTTCACGTAGAGCACTACCCCCTCCTTTCCTCTTAACTCTATCCTTGCAGAATAGTCTATAACCTAGAACTGCCAGGCCTTAGTCATGGTTTTGGGTTGCCCATGTCCCGGTGATGGCTGCCATGTCCACGCCTCCCTCCGCCATGACAGCCTGCAGTTCTGCATTTTTATTTCCCAGGCCTCTAGCATTTAAAGACGCCACTCTCCATCCCCTTTCTTTCTCCCCTCCTGCTTCCTCCACTCCTTTTATGGCCCTCCCTGTATTGTTTGCTCCTTGCCTTATCTCACTGTTATGGGGGTAAGCCCATATGACTTCCCATCCTGAGGCCTCTTATCTCCTCGATCCATTCTACCACCCCCTCTCCTAGTTTAAATTCTCCTCAATATGCTCCCCAAACTTTTGCTTCAGTACTTTCTTCCCCTCTTCATTTAAGTGCAGTCTATCTTTAGCGTATAGACTGCTGTCCTCCCAGGTCACCCCCACCCTCCTACCGGCCCATACCCTTTTTACTGACACCAGGTTACCAGCCATTCATTAAACTCCTGAATCCTCAGTTTTCTTGCTATACTTGCCCTTGGGACTGGAAGTACCTCCAAGGAGGTAACTGATCTTCCTGCCCCCTTGCAAACTAGACCTAAATCCTCAAATCTCCTCTTCACCTCATCTACCATCCCATCAGCTAGGTCATTTGTCCCCAGGTGCAGAATTAGATGTGTTTTTTCCCTGCTGTTTCTGGCATATTTTAGTACTGATTGCCCCACTCTTTCCACCTTCATTCCTGGCATGGCTTCCACCCAGATCCAACTATGCCTTTCTCCCTTGTTACCCTACCTGACCCTCTCAGTACTGAGTCCCCTAACACTAAGATCCCACCCCTTTCTCCCCTGTCACCCCTCCTGTCCTCCCTCCCCCCCATTCTAACTCCTTCTTCCTTCTGCACACTATTTCCCCTCTTTGCCCCTGTTATACTACCCTCATCGGTACTCCCTCCTATGCTCATTCTATCTTGACACACATTAGGTTCTTTTCCCTTCTCACCCCCATCTCTGTCCCATTTCTCTCTATTACCTTGGACTGTTCTTCCTCAGCACCTTCTCCCCCATCCGTCATTCCCATCAATGGCCAGTATTTGTTCGAGCCTATTGTATGCTTATATGCAGTAATTCTGGCCCCCATTCCTTTTGGCCCCCTATCTCCTGTACTTGTATTTCCCCGCTTTGTCCCCAGTGTGGCTTGTTCTCTCCATTTCCAGTCCCTACCCCTGTCCCTTCTTCTGTTCACCCAGTTACAGTCTGTGCTTCCCATTTCCTCTTCTCTTTCTGTCCAAGACATTTCCCTCTTTAACCTTAAAATCTCATCCTCCAACCTCCCCAGCCTTCGACAAACTGGGCACTCCCCCAGCCTCCACAGGGTGCCCATAATTTATTAGTTTGTTTATCCAGAAACAACGCTAACATTGTTAAGGACACCAGTAATCAACTGCGGAGCATAAGTACATTTCAGTGTAAAAATCATAGCGCTATGCCAAATTCATAGCTGTTGAGAAGTATGGCGCTGACTTCATGTTTCAGTTCGGTCAACAAGCTGTACATCAGAATTGCATAAGAACATGTTTAATTAAAATAACAGTGTGACATTTCCCATTAAACAAAGGTGACTTTGCAGATCAAACAAGTGTAACAATTCCTGCAACAACCTGTAGCAGTACAAAAATGAACTGTGGCCTGTTCCTCAGAACGGGTACAGTAGATACCATTACCAATAAATACAAAAACAACTACATATTTTTTGTCTGTACTGCATGACACACACCTTTATATGACCCAAGCCATTGTTCAAACAATCAAATCAGTTCTGTGTATTAGAATATAACAGTGACACTACGAGGACTACCACCTAATAGTGTGGGCAATGAGGCAACACACCTTGTACAATTTAATAGAGAGTTTCTGCAAGACACAGAACATAAACTACACAGCCTCAGTATGCCAGTTCTATACAGCACTATACTGAATTGATTAGCTGTGTGAGAAACCAAATTACTTACCCTTCTGCCATGGAAGGAACCCATGAAATTAACAAGGGCTGGCAGTGCTGTCATGTTACCCTGTCACTTAAAGAGCCTAGAGTGCCAGAAATTTGTTTAAAAAAAAAACGCTTGATGGCTTTCTCTCTCCCTAAATCATGCTTAACATAGACAAGCAAAGTACCTAGTCTTTAAACAGTCAAGACTTTTAATTTCTATTGGAGTAGACAGTGTTAAGATTATTTGTAAAACGGATCTCTAAAAATACACCAGTGGTAACAGAGCAGTTAATCTCCACCATAAAAAAAGCCTAAGCTTAAATAACAGTTGTAAAACTATCTCCTGACTACTAAACCAGGCTTTTAGGGAGGCAGAATCACTAGTTCGGTCCAGATCAAGTTCACAGGAACTAGGTTAAGTAGTGTTTGTGAAATACAGAGGCTGCAACAGATGGCAGCAGCCATATTTTGTCTGGGGCCTTCCTCCCCTGGACCCGGGAAGAAGGAGGGAGGGGGAAGACAGAGGTGGTCCCAAGGGGGCTAGGTAGGGTCCAGTGATTGGACATGGGACCACCAAGGCCTCCCACTTGGGGGGGGGTCACATCCTGTGGGGAGGAAGGAGAAAAAGGAATTTCTTGGGGGTAGGCGGATCCCAACATCCCCCGGCAAGGTGGAGGCTTCCAGGATGACGATACTAATCGGTTTCTGGGGATGGGGGGTTTTTCAGTGTCTTCCAGGTGCAAGATGTCAGTGCAGCAGAGAAAACTGTCAATGAAAGCCATGGAGGTCCTGGAGGCACAGCTGCAGGAGATGTACAGGAGAAAGGGAGCCATATGGCTTGAAGCTTGTTTGGAGAGGCTAGAGGGCCCGTCCACATCAGCAGTCGGGGGAGGTGCCACTGAAAAAGCGGTTGGCGAAGGGCCAGGTGGCACCTCCTGTGAAGGTCCCCAGAATGCCAGGGAGAGGTAAGCAATGATCTGAGGTAAGACGATTGAACGATGGTGATGTGTTGCAGGTCCTCAATGTGGTGCTAAAGGACGGGAGACAAGAAGATTAGGCCGGATAGCCCAGGGGAAGAGGCGGAGGTTGCTTTACAACCCCAGCAGCAGTGCGTGGCCATGGTGGGGGGGGAAGCCTAGCTCAGTTGGGGGCCAAAAGTAAGCTAGACAAACTGCTGGATCTCATGGTGGTGATGGTCGGAAAAATGGAGGGGGGGAGGACGTGGCATTGGGGATGCAGCTGGGGTCCCACCTCAAGGATAAGGTTAGGCAGCAAATAAAGACTAAGGAGTACATGGACATGTTCTCCCTATTAAACAGGCTGGTGGAGCAGGATGACGAAAAGAAGGAAAAAGGGGAGGAGGCCGAGAAGAAGCTGCTGAAGGTGCCCCGCACCTTTGAGAACTGGATTAGTGGCCTTCCCCATCTATGCAGGCACCATTCTGCAGGCAGATAAAGAGCAAGGGCAGGGTTGTACACCTACCAGAACAGGATTACCCTTATGCACTGTAGGAAAGGAGGGGTAGTGTGCTGGAATATGATGAGGAGTTTCGGCGGCGGAAGCAGGAGAACAGTACTCTAGGATGGGGGACCGTGGATATGATGCTTTTGGTGGACATCATGCATAGAGCGGGTGGTAGTATACACTGACAGTAGCCTGCCACTGTGGCCAGCACTGGCACAGAAGGTGGAAGGGGGGTCACTGGGTTGCAGGCATGTTATGCCTACAACCAGTCAAAGTATTAAAGGGCAGCGTGTTGCTTTTGGCACATCTGCATGGTCTGTGGGCAGCAACACCCCTTCATTCAGTGTGCGTCACTGCGTTCCCCAAGAGGAGGATTCAGAGGAGCTGCCAAGAAGCCTGGGAAACTGCAAAGAAGCACACCTGTCTACCCTGGTAAGGGTGGACAGCATTAGTTCATGGCTGACCCAGTACCCAGACAGGGAGGCCACATACCTGCTAGAGGAGGGTTTCACGGTGGGTTTCAGGCTTCGGTATGAGGGCCCCAGGGAGGGGCTTGATGCACAGAACCTGAGATCTGCTAAGGATCATCCGCAGGTAGTCTGGGAGAAACTGGCAAAGGAGAGACTTTCTATAGATACATTAGTGAAAGGAGAAAGTCCAGAGGGGGTATTGATAAGCTCAGTGGAGAAAAGGGGGCATATGAGGAGGAGGACCCTATAAAAGCATCTATCCTAAATAGATACTTTTGCTCAGCATTTACTGAAGAGAAGGTAGGGCAGGGTCCACAGCTCAGCACCATGGACACAGGGGGAGGGAGGTAAGCACTACTCCCTTCACAAAAGAAAGGGTTCTACAAGAGCTCACTAAGCTCAGGGTGGATAAGGCAATGGGACCTGATGGCATACATCCCAGGGTACTTAAGGAGCTAAGGGTGGAACTAGCAGAGCCATTAGCAGAACTGTTTAGTGAGTCTCTGAGCACTGGAGAGGTCCCAGAAGACTGGAGAAGGGCTCATGTGATCCCGCTCCACAAGAGTGGTAGCAGGGAGGCGGCAGGGAACTACAGACCAGTCAGTCTTATCTCAGCAGCGGGCAAGATTATGGAGGCACTCCTTAAGGAAAGGATAGTGCAACACCTGGAATCCATAGGGGCACAGGATCCAAGACAGCATGGGTTTACAAAAGGAAGGTCCTGTCAAACTAATCTCATAGATTTCTTTGACTGGGTAACCAGAGTGGTGGACCAAGGAGGAGCAGTTGGTGTCGCCTACCTTGACTTCAGCAAAGCTTTTGACACTGTTCCACATAGAAGATTGATAAATAAGCTGGTTAGGCTTGGGGTGGGTCAGAAGTTGGTCAACTGGATGGCAAACTGGTTGACGGGCAGAAAACAGAGAGTGGTGGTAAATGGTATACAGTTAGAAGAGATGCAAATCACAAGTAGGGTACCTCAGGGATCAGTCCTGGGGCCAGTCCTCTTCAATATCTTCATTAGTGATCTTGCAGATGGACTAGAGGGTAAGGCTTGTCTGTTTGCAGATGACACCAAGATCTGCAACAGAGTAGATGATCCAGATGGGGTGGGCAGAATGAGAAGACATCTGGATAAACTAGCAAAATGATCAGAAGAGTGGCAACTGGAATTTAATGCAAAGAAGTGCAAGATCATGCACATAGGGAAGAGAAACCTGAAGCCACCTATAGGAGGGAGTTGCTGGCAGTCACAAAGGAAGAAAGAGACTTGGGCATCATCATCACCACTTGATGACCTGAAATCATCCAAGCAGACCTCTAAAGCAGTAGGCAAGGCTAGGGGATGTTAGGGTGTATTAGTAGGGGTATCACAAGTCGTAAGAGGGAGGTAATAATCCTCTTACAAGACACTGGTTAGGCTCCCATCTGGAGTACTGCGTGCAGTACTGGAGGCCACACCTTCACAAGGACACTAACCAAATTGAGGCAGTCCAGAGAAGGGCAACCAAAATGGTGCAGGGACTGCATCAAAAGACATATGAGGACAGATTAACGGAGCTCAATATGTATACCCTTGAGCAAAGAAGGGAGAGACGTGATATGATTGAGACAAACACCTTAAGGGCATTAACAAGGTGAAAGAGTCTGACATGTTTAAATATAAGAAAAATAGCAGGACAAGAGGACACAGCATGAGATTAGAGGGAGGCCGATTGAGGGGGAATGTGAGGAAATTCTTTTTCACAGAAAGGGTGGTGGATGCATGGAATGGCCTACCTCAGGAAATGGTGGCTATGAATACAGTGCAGGGCTTCAAACAGGCATGGGCTAAGCATAAGGGAGCAATACAGATGAGTATGAATAGATAGGCCACTGACAGAGCAAAGGCCAATGGCATATTTATAAGGTAGAAAAAGAAATGGGCAGACTGGATGGGCCTTGTGGTCCTTATCTGCTGTCAACTTCTATGTTTCTATGTTTCTATGAGAGGTGGCTGGGGAGGGTTAGAGGGTCATTTAGTGCCCCACCAATTCCATCTTGGCAGGTATCACCCTTTGGTCTGGTGCCAAACAAGATGCCAGTGGAATGCAGAATAGTAACTACAAAACACAGTAGTTTCAGCACTCACCAACGTTGAAAAATGGGAGTTAAAGTATTCCATAAAATACAGAGGCATCTGTATTTTATGGAATAAAGCTTTTGATACATTTTTTCGGTGTTCAGCGTAATATGTGGTGGTGAGTGCCCATACTACTGTGTTTTGTAGTAATTTTTTGTTTGAGAGCACCACAGCTCCTTGTGCACACCCTCTATGTCCTGATTGAGAATGCAGAATGATAAATCACTCGACCTACTCAGAGGGAGACTCAGTGAATGACCACATTGACCCACGGCATACGGCGGTGCAATATGAATCATTCGACAGGGTGGTGGAGGTTGGGCGCGGAGCAGGCCCTCATGCACATCATGCTGCTGGAATTCTTCCCCATTGTTGTGGCCCTGTGCTTATGGGGGCCACAGCTGAAGGACCGCAAGGTGCTATTCAGGTCAAATAGCATGGGGGTGGTACATGTAGTTAACGCACAACTGGGCCGAAGGGCCCGATGGGGGACTTAATGCGAATTTTCATCCTGAAATGTTTGTTTAACATCTGGTTTAAGGCCGTGCACATACCGGAGGTTGACAATGGGATTGCTGATGCTTTGTCTCGTTCACAGTGGCAACGATTTCAAGAGCTGGCTCCAGCAGCGGAGCAACGGCCACAGACAGTACATCCCTTCTTGTGGAGGGTAATGTCATCTCGACTTGGAAATGCATAGGTAATTCCATTGCACCGAGGTCAAGGGAAGTATACTGTAGAGGGATAGAACACTACCTGGGGGTGCAGGCATGGCAGGGCTGGCCAGAGGATTGGCCTATTCTGGTGGAGCAGCTGTGTCAGTATATCATGCGGTCAAAGCAAGACAGGAACTCACCAGGAGTGGTGGCCAGGCACTGGCTTTTCTTGGGTCACCAGAGCTCTGGGGGTCACCAACAACACTAAATCTTTCAAGGTGAGGAAGGTGCTGGAGGGGTGGGGGAAGTTGGTCACTTCCCACCAGGACACGAGGCATACCATCACCCTGGCAATCCTGGAGAGCATCCACGGGTTGCTTCCACGGGTATGTTGGACCCCGTCTGAGGTGCTCCTGTTTGATACTATGTTCTTGGTGGCTTTCTATGGGGCCTTTAGGGTATCAGAGCTGACATAGCCCAACCGTAGCTCCAGGATCATAGGGTTAGCATTGGGAGATGTTCTTGCGATGGAGCGGGGGGCCTGGGAGAGGCTTAGGAAGAGTAAAATGGACCAGGAGTGCAAAGGGCGCTGGTGCATGGTTGAAGCACCACCTAGGGCATCTTGGAGGGTCCAAGACATGGTGCAGGCATATTTGGCTGCTCATCCCAGAACTGGGGGTGCATTTTTTCAGCATGCAGATGGGGAGCCTGTCACGGCTTATCAGTTTAGAGCAGTTTTGTCCAGAGCAGTCCAGGAGGTGGGGTTGAACCTGAGGGAGTATGAAACTCACTCCTTCAGGATCGGGCCAGCCATGAATGCTAGGAGTTTAGGGTGGGCAGATGACCAGATTCAGGTGCTGGGGCGATGGAGATCGCAAGCGTTTTTGAAGTACGTGCGCCCACATTTACAATAACACCCATTGTTTCTTCCAGGGTCCCCTGAAGACAGTGGTTTGATCTAGATCTGTGGTCAGGCCTTTATTCAGCAAGCAGCAGCAAGAGTGGTGGCCAGGACAGGTAGGTGACCCTGGAGGAAGGATCATCCAAGGGTCCTCATCCGATGGCTGGGATTGGAGCACATATGCTGGAATGAGTTGCTCCCCCTGTTGAGGGAGGAAGGGCGGAACCAACATATCCCAGAGATGTCGGTGGTGCATCTTGGAGGGGAAGATCCGGGAAGTCAGAATATGGTGGACTTGCTGTTGGCGATAAAGGAGGATTACCAGACCATTAGGGAGTGGTGGCTGCATGCCTTGCTCATCTGGTCACAGCTGATCCAGCGGTCTAGCAAGCTGAACAGGGAAGGGGTGGCTTCTCTCAACAGGGCCTGCATTTGGATTAACAGTGAGATGAGGAAGGTCATGCTGGCATTAGGGGGGATTGTGATGAAACATAGTCAGATACGGGCCTCTGGTCAAATCATGGTAGCTGAGACAGGACGATTGACCGAGAAGGGGTTAGAACTCTGGTTAGGAGAATTGGAGCGGGTCTTGGAGGAAGTGGTAGAGCAGTCAGCTTGGGGGATCGAATGTTGTCCATCCTGTGGCATCTCGGGAGGATCACTATGACATGGAAGGGTGGTTAGGGGGGCGGTGGTGAGCTGAATTCTTCTGAAGGGCTCACAACCCCCCCCTCTGGTCGGCGTGGAGGTGGAAACTGAGTACCCTTACCCAGGGGAGGGGTCATGATCTGCCTCCAGCAGGTACTGCTATACTGCAAGGTAATGGCACCTGACAGGGGCGGCCGAGCAACCTTGGCCCTTATGACCACAGGCAGTGATCCTCCCAGGTGCGCATGCTGCTCTCAATTTGGATTGTTAATCAATAAATGCATGGCTGTGGCCATTTCCTCCAAGACATGTATCTGTGTTTTCTTTCTGGGAAAAGGGGTTATGGATGGATACCAGATAATTCTTATTGTTCCTTATGCCCTCTACTCTTACTGTGCTTGTCCTATTTGAATTCGTTTTACATCTTTTGCTTCAATCCACCCCTAGAGAAAGAAGTTTTTTTAGATACAGCATTTACTGTAGTAGTTTAGATTGTGCTTTATGTCTTTATCTTTTCCCGTATAGTCTCCCCTGTTCACACCCCTTATTAATTTAGTTAGTTAGTTTATTTGTTAACCAGATAAGACACACTGAGCCAAATTTCCATTTTTATGTTGCTTGCAGGCATGTGCAAGAAACATAGTGCCATCATCGGAGATTTCGGAGGTGTGTCACTTCCTCCTCCAATTCAGTCAGTGAGCTGGCAGGCGCGGCCCCTGTAAGCCAATGCATTTTTGAGCTGTCTATGACACGCTCCAAAATGCAGTGGCATACAGTTGAAAGGGGAGCTACGCCCAGTGAGCAGCGATAAGAAGCGCATCTCCCCCCACCGCTGCGCGTGCACCCCACATATCGATGTGTAAGCCGACGGGTGCCCAATCCCCGCCGGCTGAGCCGCGCCATCTGTCCCCCCCCAGTAGTTGGTGCAACGCTGGGAGCCCAGCCCAGCGTGGCAAACGCCCCACGACATCTTTTTTTTAAACCTATAAAACAAAACGGTCCACGCGCATCTCCCCACCCCCTCCCACAAACCCGCACTCCACCCACCGCGCACTCCAGCCTCCCCACACCCCCTCACCCCATACTTACCTCCGGACTCCAGCGCACGATCTTCGTGGACCGGAACACGCCTGCACTTCAAAGCCGATCGCTGAACTGAGGAAATGCTGGTAAGCTGTATAATGGGCTAGATGGGGGGTTCAACTTATTGCATATCTCAGGAGTTTTGGGATCTTACATTTTAACATGTTTAGATTCTCTTCATGATAAACATTGTCATGGTTGTTCTGGCCTCGGTTGGTGATTCACGCAGTGATCTGCGAATCACCCTTTGGGCCTGAATACCACCATGACAGTGACATCATTCATGAGAAGGGGTCCCAAAACCCCATGTTGAAAATTTGGTCCAAAATTCCAAAATGACTCGTTTTACGAGCATGCTGCTAGTGTTCCTACGCAGGCTCGTAAGTTCGCTAATTTCAATATTTTCACTCCAGATTTTCAACATTGCCATTTTACCACACCTTCTTATGAGTAGTACAGCTGTCATTTTTCACATCTTACTCAAAATGTGTTTCCGCCCTTGTAGCGCAGAATGGCGGTCGGTTTCTGAGAATCAATGTATGGGACAAATTAAGAAAATCACAGTGACACTGTTCATGAGCAGAGGTCTTAAAATGGCTATGTTGAAAATTTGGTGAAAAAATTCCTAAAATGACTGTTTTACGAGCGTGCGTTGTGCAGTTCCTACGCAGGCTCGTAAGTTCACAAATTTTCAATATTTTCACTCCAGATTTTCAACATTGCCATTTTACCACACCTCCTCATGAGCAGTACAGCTGTCATTTTTCACATCCTGCCCAAAACATGTTTCCGCCCATGTAGCGCACAATGGCGCGGTCGGTGTGCGAACTCAGTGTATGGGACACAGTAAGAAAATCACAGTGCCACTGTTCATGAGCAGAGACCTTAAAATGGCAATGTTGAAAATTTGGTAAAGAATTCCTAAAATGACTGTTTCACGAGTGTGTTGCACAGTTCCTACGCGACGTCGTGAGGTTTTGTGAATTTTCAATATTTACTCCAGATTTTCAACATTGCTATTTTACCACACCTCCTTATGAGCAGTACAGCTTCATTTTTCACATCCTGCCCAAAACGGTTTTACCATATAGCGCACAATGGCGCAGTCGGTGTGCAAACTCAATGTATGGGACACATTAACAAAATCACAGTGACACTGTTCATGAGCAGAGGTCTTAAAATGGCTATGTTGAAAACGTGGAAAATTTCCTAACAATGACTGTTTTGATGAGCGTGCGTTGCGCAGTTCCTACGCACGCTCATAAGTTCGCAAATTTTCAATATTTGCACTCCAATGACTTCCAAATACCTAAACAGCACATAGAAGCAAGCAACATTCGGCATTGACAAATGCTTGTTAGGCTTGAGTCAGTGCCATAGGCGACAGGATAACAGCATGCAATATACAGGTACAACATGTGTATAAAATAATACATCCCAAAAATAATGTAGAGAAGTTAAAAACAGTTACAGGTGTAACCCAACATCAAGTACTTTTACAAATGGTCCATAAACAATGTATTGCTAGACACTAGTCAAAAATCATAGGACAAATAGTTCCATTGCCTTGGTGCAATGCAAACATATGAACATATGAAATTTGCCAGCAGATAAAGGCCTAGTGGTCTAGCAAGTCTGCTCGAATGTGCAGCTAGTACTCCTTATTCTGCAGCTGCCCTCCCTCCCACCCTCCCTCCCTTGACCCTCCTCTTGCCCTGTCCCAGCCCTTTTTGAAACAACCCACTGTTCTACTGGATACCACTTCCACCAGTAACGCATTCTACCCAGCTACACCCTCTCCATAAAAAAGTGTCTTCTCATCTCCCTCCTGAACCTTCCTCCCTCCAGTCTCATATCATGGCCTGGGTGTCCCTCCCCTCTTTTTCTTTGAACAGCCCCTCCGTATCTGTCTCATTTATTCCTTTCATGTACTTAAAGATTTCAATCATATTCCCCCCCGCACCTCCTCTCCTCCAGCGAGTGCATGTTCAACTCCCTCAGCTTCCTCTCATATGGTAAGTCCCCCAGAATTTTCAAAGATGTTTTGAGGGGACAAAAGATCATTCAGTGGTGAATCTGATGCAAGTTGGAAGACATCACAACCAATCATCACAGCCCTCCTTTGGCTGGTATGGCAGGCAAGCATCTGCCTTCCCAGCTGACACTAATGATGCTTTGCAATCAGCAGGCATAGGTTACATAATTGGAGGAGAATAGCAATTTCAAATACCTAGACATAATGCTAAACCCCTCCCTTGATTTCTCCCTTCATTTCTTCTCAATCTACAAATCTGTAAATGCTGATGCCCGTGCGATTGCTTGTATGTAGGCAAGACCCTGAGAGAGTGTAAACGCAGGATTACAGAGCATAAAAGTATAACACGTAGGCTGGATGAGGGTTTAAGTGTAGCAGTTCACTTCAAGGAAAGGGGCCACACAGGTTGTCAGTTAAGATTTTGGGGTCTAGAATAAGTGTCCCACACAACCAGGGGGGGTGTCATCTTTAACAAGAAATTGGAGAAATGTGAAATGCACTGGATGTTTGAGTTAGGGACCCTTAGAAACTCATGGGGACTAAATGAGGCGGCCAACTGGCAGGCCTGTTGGTAGACGTATAACAGTATGTTCTAATACCTTCTATAGCGGAAGGCTGGCAATTTCTAGTATTTATTGGTTGGTCTTCCTTTGGGGCTCTGTAACCTGGATTTGTTTTCTTGATGTTTTTATTGATATTTGGAATTTCTTTAAAGAAATGTGCACTAGCCTGCCCTTAATTCCCATAGAACCGTATAGGACTCTAGGGCTAATATACTGGTTAATTTGCTAGAAAAATATATAAGTAGCATTGGCCTTACTTCACCTATGTTTATGTAAAGGGATGCTTTTGTATACATAGCACTACATTAGTTAAGCTAGATAACACAGCTGTGAATTACTGTAGATTGGATATTTTGTAAAAATTCATGGCTATCTTTAGGTTTAATTCAGATGTATAAAACGTGCAGAGTTATTTTATTTAATTTTAAGCAAAGCTTCAACTGGCTGTTAATTTTGTAGCTGAAGATAACCTACACAACACAGCACATCTGTTGATGCACTAGAATTACTTAATACTCCCTGACAGTAGCATTCAAGAATAACAATGCCTGACACCAGCATATTTATGCAGTTTTCTAATTTCAGCTTGCACATATGTGCAGAATTAAATCCTTTAATACTCTGAGGTATTGCCAGTGACATACCCACCCACCAGATAACAGTGTGTTGCTATGACAATGTCACCCTTGGAACATTTGCTGATGTCACAGGCTGGACAGTGGGTATAAGAGGTTGAGCCTGCCAGTAAGTTCTTGCTGTCAGTTTGGCCGGAGAGAAGATGGAGAATGGTAAGAGTTGCCCCATCGAAGTTTAAAGATTTTGGCTGATGCTCAATAATAATTTAATAATGGAATAAAGGTTGCTTACTTAATATACACAAGGAAATGTTTGAAAAAGCCTTATGTCTTTTGAAATAATATGATTGATATCTCGTGGATGCAACATGACCGAACAACTTCAGGATGTGCCTACTAACATTATAATAAAATTGACTTGATAAGTGCACTCAGATCAATCAATTTGAGTGAGGAATTTCTATAACATACATAAAAACTTTCTAAGTTTAACAATTTGGAGAACCATTATGCAGTATAAAAAAAAGTATACCGATACTGATAGGAAGCCTAGATAACATTGATTCCTAAACAAGGCAAAGACACAGGGTAGACAAGCAATTAAAGGCCAATATTCTTACTAAACCTAGACATAAAGATCTTGACCAAAATTCTTGCAGCCAGAGTCACCAATGTATGGCAGTCCCTGATTGGCTTCTAACAGCTAGGCTTCATGGCAAGGAAATTTCGAGGGACCGTATGAGAAAATTGGGCTATATCATTTCTGCGTCTAGGGACTCAGACACCTCCATGGTCCTGTTGTCCCTAGATACCAAAAAAGATTTTGACTGGGTTGATTAGGACTACTTATTTGCAGTGTTAGAGGAGTTTGACTTCCCTTGGGAGTTCCCCTCATGGGTTAAATTACTGTACTCTCATCCAGCTGCTTAAGTTTATTATAATTACCTGAAGTTCCTACCCTTTCCATTGGAGAAAGGCACAAGGCAGGGTTGTCCCCTGCCCCCCCCTTATCTAATTTGTATCTAAAGATGCCTACATGCACCATGGTAGCTGACACCAGAGTTACCAGGGTACAGGTAAGCACCAAATGGTACCCCATCTCTGCTTATGCAAATGACATTGTGCTTCACATAGAAAACCCAGAAACTTCAGTACCAGCTATGCTCAGCATTCTTCACCATTTCAGCAGTTTCTTGGGCTACAAGATGAACATCTCCAAAACAGTCATAATGCCCTTAAATGTTCATACTACAAAGGATATAGTGGGGGAAGGGGTACCCGAGTTCCACACTATCTCACTTATTTGGGCATTCAGGTTAGTCATGACCCACACCTAATCATGCATAACAATATTTCCAAGCTCCTTTCAACTGAGGTGAGATCTGGACCAATGGGCCCTATTACTACTAATTCTGTGGGTTTAAATGAATACTATTAAAATGAATACAGTGCCCCGAATCCTTTACCCTCTCAGCATGACAGGCCTGTTCATATTGAAAAGTTGGTTCAACAACTTAAAGGCATTATTGTGCTCTTTTCTGTGGAACACAAAAACCAATGTGTAGAGCATATAATAAATTGATACCTGCTATATGCAGCAAGGTGGCTTGCAACTCACAACTGTCCCTCCCATTCCGTGGAGTACCAGAGGCATCCAGCAGCAACTACCACAAAAGCTGCTCTCTCACAACTGCTCCTCTCATTCCACGGAGCACCGGAGGCATCCAGCAGCCACAACTACACAGTCTGTTCTCTCACAACTGCCCCTCCCATCCCGCAGAGAACTGGAGTGATCCAGCAACCACTACTACATAGGTAGAGAGTGGACTTAAATGTCGGCATACCAGTTCTGATTGTTTTATTTCAACGCTGTCTCTGCTTAGGATCCCTGTATTCATGGCCTGCTGTGCTGTTACTTTAATGCCTGTATTCTGTTTAGTAGCCCTGTTTAAGGGTCCTGCTACACTGTAACTTTAATTCTACCATTGGCTACTCTTACTGCATACTACAGTAGTGCTAAAGCTGTCTGTATTGTGCTAGGAGTTCAGACATTTTTGACTGAATAGTATTACCTGTATTCTGTTTAGTAGCCCTGTTTTATGGTCCTGGTGTACTGTAACTTTAATTCTACTGTTTGCTACACTTACTGCATACTAGCACTGAAGCTGTCTGTATTGTGCTAGGAGTCAGATGTTTTTTACCTGAATAGTACTGGGACTGTAGCTGTTATTTTCTGAAAGTGCTTTATCCAGTAACGTGGTGCAGCCCAGGAGATCAGTGATTGCTGCTCCTGTGCATTTCCTTTGAGTACACCGCCATTCCTGCTGCCACACTGCACATGCTCAGCTTGCCTCTAAATTCATGCTCAGCCCTCCATCTCCGTTCCTGCCCTGATCCCGTTCCTTTGTGCAACTTGACCCCTTAATCCCCTCCATTGTGTAACCTTGGACTTATCTCTTCTTCTCCACAGGCTGCTCTCTCACAACTACCCCTCCTGTCCTGTGGAGCGCCAAAGGTGTCCAGCAGCCACTACTACACAGGCTGCTCTCTCACAACCGCCCTGCCCATCCTGCGGAGCACTGGAGTGGTCCAGCAGCCACTACTACACAGGTAGAGAGCGGACCTAAATGTTGGCATACCAGTTCTGATTGTTTTAATTCAAGGCTGTCTCTACTTAGGAGCCCTGTATTCAGGGCCTGCTGTGCTGTTACTTTAAAGCCCATATTCTGCTTAGTAGCCTTGTTTAAGGGTTCTGCTAAACTGTAACTTTAATTCTACCATTGACTACTCTTACTGCATACTACAGTAGTGCTAAAGCAGTCTGTATTGTGCTAGGAGTTCAGACATTTTTACTTGAATAGTACTGGGACTGTAGCTGTTATTTTCTGAAAGTGCTTTATCCAGTAACACAGTGCAGCCCAGGAGAGTAGTGATTGCTGCCCCTGTGTGTTTCCTTTGTTTGAGCTCACAGCCATTCCTGCTGCTGCACTGTGCATGTGCAGCTTGCCTCTAAGTTCATGCTCAACCTCCCCACCCCCCCATCTCTGTTCCCACCCTGACCCCATTCCTTTGTGCATCCTGACCCCTTAATCCCCTCCATTGTGTAACCTTGGACTTATCTTTTCTTCTGCACAGGCTGCTCTTTCACGACTGCCCCTTCCACATCCAGCATAGAAACATAGAATCTGTCAGCAGATAAGGACCATATAGCCCACCTAATCTGCCAATTTCCCTTCTTGGTTTGACAATCCCTACTGTTATCTAGACTGCTTTTACCCTGCTTTGCTGTACAGCAGGGTGCCTTTATGCTTATTCCATGCACTTTTGAATCCCTGTACTGTTTTTGCTTCCACCACCTCCGCTGGTAGACTGTTCCACGGATCCACTACCCTCTCTGTAAAAAAAATACTTCCTAGCATTTCCCCTAAGCCTCCCTCCCTCCAGCCTCATGTTATGTCTCCTTGTCCTTGTGTACTTTCGTCTCTGAAATATGCTCCCCTCCTGCACCCTGTTTATTCCTCTAAAGCATTTGAAAGTCTCTATCATATCCCCTCTCTCCCTTCTCTCTTCCAGTGAATAGATGTTTAGTTCCTTGAGTATTTCCTCCTAAGGCTTGTGGTGCAGTCCATGTATCATTTTTGTTGCTCTTCTCTGGACTGCTTCCATTCTGTCTATGTCCTTCCTGAGAAGTGGTCTCCAGAACTGGACACAGTATTCCAGATGAGTCCTCACCAGTGATCTATACAGTGGCATCACCACTTCAGTCCTCCTACTAGTTATGCTCCTTCCTGTGCACCCCAGCATTCTGTTTGCCTTCCCCACTGCTTTTTCGCATTGTTTAGCTGACTTCAGGTCATTGGATATGATAACCTTCAGGTCTATCTTCTGACTTGTGGTGGCTAGAACCTGCCTCCCCCCCCCCCATCCTGTATTCCTCTCTTGGGTTTCTGTGTCCCAGGTGCATTATCTTGTACTTCTTTGATTATTATAATAGGAAACCCAACTGCCAAACCCTTGATCATTCCTCAAGTAGTCTTAGGTTGTTTCTCATTTTATTTAGCCCCTCCTGTGTGTCAGCTCTGTTACAGATCTTGGTGTCATCTGTGAACAGGCATACTTTCCCCTCCAGTTCCTCTGTAATGTCACTTATGAAGACATTGAATAGAACTCGACCCAGCACCGATCCCTGTGGAACCCCTCTGGTCACCTCCCCCTCTTCTGATTTTATGCCATTTACTGCCACCCTTTGGGTCCTCCCTTTTAGCCAGTTACCAATCCATTTTACCACTTTGGAGCCCACACTCAGATTCCCCAATTTGTTAAGCAACTTTCTATGAGGAATGGAGTTGAAGGCCTTACTGAAATCCAGGTAGGCCATATCCACTGCCCCTTCCTGATCCACCACCCTGGTCACCAAGTCAAAGAAATTGATAAGATTAGTCTGACAGGACCTACCCTGAGTGAATCCATGTTGCCTTGGGTCTTTTGCACTGCTTGACTCCAGAAACTTCACTACCCTCTCCTTAAGTAGGGACTCCATCAGCTTCCCCACCACTGAGGTCAGGCTTACAGGTCTGTAATTGCCTGCCTCCTCCCTACTTCCAGTCTTGTGCAGGGGGACACATCTGCCCTCCTCCAGTCCCCAGGTATCTCCTTTGTCACTAGTGATTGGTTGAAGAGGGTTGTCAGCGGACCTGCTAGAACTTCCCTGAGCTCCTTTAACACTCTAGGGTGAATCCTGTCTGGCCCCATTGCCTTGTATGTCTTTAATTTTCCTAGTTCCTCCAAGACTCTATCCATCATAAATGGGCTGGCGTCCACCTCTCCCCCTTGTACATATGTCTTCATGAATCTTGGCCCCTCCCCTGCCTCTTACTTGGTAAATACTAAGCAAAAATATTTGTTTAGTACCTCAGCTTTTTTAAGATCACCCTCCACCCTCTCCCTTCTTTAGTCTAACAATATCATTTCTGGTCTTCTTTCTCTTGTTAATATAACGGAAGAAGGTCTTGTCCCCCTTCTTAATAGCCTGTGCTATTCCTTCCTCCGTTCTTGCCTTAGCCTCCCTGACAGCTTTCCCAGCTTCTCTCTGCTTCTCCAAATATTTTAGTAGTTCTTCTTCTTTCTGTGTCTCTTTGCATTTCCTGGATGCCTTTCTTTTTTCTCACACTTTCTCAGCTACTGACTTAGAGAACAACAGTGGCCGCTTCTTTCTTTTGCTTTTGCTAAGCAATCTGACACATTGACTTGTCGCTCCTGCTATGGATCTCTTGAGCCTAAGCCACTGTTCTTCTACCCCTCTTCCCATATCTTCTGCTGCCAGGGCAATTTTAAGCTGCTCCCCCATCTCCATGAAGTTGGCCTTCCAGAAATCTAGGATCTTAATCTTTCAATGGCTTTCTTCTGCCAACGTGTTGACTCTAAACCACACAGTTCTGTGGTCACTGGCACCAAGGGGACTGCCTACCTCAATATCCATGATTCTGTCCCTGTTTGTCAGCATTAAGTCCAGTACAGCCTCCTCTCTGGTGGGCTCAACCACCAGCTGCCTTAGGCTTTTCCCATACATGGCAGACACGAGGTCCCTGCTACTTGATGTACTTGTAGTCTGAGTATTCCAATCTGCATCCAGCATGTTGAAGTCACCCATAAGTAGTACTTCCCCTTTATTTTTTATTTATTTTATTTATTATTGATTTAGAAAACACCCTTGAGAGCAAGCTCTTTTACAAAGGTTCCACGTCATAGATTGTAAGCAAGTTACACAGGAGAAAGCAGAACAGCAACACAAATTAACAAATATACAATACATCCTGGATACAGAAACTAACAGTGCAAATGCATACACATAATTATAAAGGTAAAGGTAAAACTAGTGCAGCCATAGAGAGCCTTGTCATCAGATTGGGGGAAAAGGCTACCATATTATGGATGGCTTCCACTAATACTGGATCTATATCCTCTCCCTGTGCAGGAGGCCTGTAAACTACTCCAGCATAGATGGTTATTTTGTTCCCCAACTCCAGAGTGATCCACAATGCCTCTGCTTCTTACCTGGATCCCTGAGCCTCCGTAGCTTTAATCCCTTCCTTTACATACATAGCAATCCCTCCTCCCCTCTTCCCCTCCCTATGCTTTCTAAAAAGAGATCTACGATACCGAGTCAACAGCTAACTGGTCGATTGGCATCATAGCGCCAGACTCCCTGTTGACTGCGATTTGCAGTCAGCAGGGAACCGCGGACAGCAGGGACTGTTTTTTCTTCAGGGCTTTGCCCTGAACCCCCCATGTGGGAAGTCTGCCCCCCCTCACCCCCTGTTACTATAGATACCAACTCAGAGTTGGAGTTGGTTCAAGGAGGGGGTGCAGGATGGGTTAAAAGTGTTGCTTGGTCCCGAGCGCAACCCCTACAGCAGCATGGCACTGTTGTTGGCAGCAACATGTCACTGTAGGGGTTTCGCCGTGGGAGGTGGATACCACTAAAAAGTGTATATCCCAATATGGCTGCAACCCAGTTATGGTTCCCTGCATACCATGTCTCCGTAACAGCCACAATGTCCAGGTTTGTGTCTGCCATCAGTGCCGTTAGGTCTGGGATTTTGTTTCCCAGACTGTGGGCATTTGTGCACACATGACCTTCTACTCTGTGTAGCCCCTTAATATTCCTTTTTTATTGGTTTTTGCCCTGTGCTGCATTAGTGATATACCTTCTGTTCTTTCCCCCATTGTAACCATGGTAGTTTTACAGTTAGATATTATGCCAGTTATTAGGTCCTCACTGCTTTCAGTTATATCCTGTGGGGGTGCTATGATGATCCCCTTGACTGTCTATGCCTTCCCCCTTGGCAAGTTTAAATGATCACTAAGGATGCACTTAAACTTCTCAGAGAGGATACCGTTGCCTCCCCTGGATAGATGCAGGCCATCTGGAGAATATAGTCCTTCATCCTGCCACGTGAGGTTCCAGTCCCTAGTGAAGCCATACCCCCACCTCTCCGCACCATTTCTTCAACCATTTGTTGAATTCAATGATGTGGATGTCCCTCCCTTCCCCCTTGCCGTGGACAGGTAGTGCCTCCGAGAAGGTGACAGAGTGCTACTTGCCCAAGATTCCTCCCCAGCTCCCTGAACTCTTCCTGTATTCTTCTTACATCTACCCCCTTCTCTAGCCAGGTCATTAGTCCCCAGGTGAATAATGATGCCCAGCTCACCCCTCCTCACTACCACCCTTGCAACCCTAAGGATTCACTTGTCCTTCTTTCAAACTGTACCTCCAGGTAGGCATATTACCTCCCTCTCACCATTGCTAACTGACCCCAGCTCAATTCCCCGGACAGTGTTGTCCGAAACCAGGATTTTCTTCCTCCTCCTATGTGTTCTCCTTGCATCTGCCCCTGGGGTTCCATCCTGGATAACCCCCTCAGCCCCCATGGTGTTCACTTCTGGAGATGCTGCACAATCTCTATGCTCTGCCAGGATGGCATACGAGTTGTGAAGTGCCACCAGAGACAATGACCCACACCAGCAAACCCCCACAGAAACACTCAGCTGCACTTACAAAATCCTCCAAACAGATAACTTTCCAAATGAATCCAGAAAGCAACCTGTTGCCAACTGAAAGCAACAATAAATTGCAAAAGAAACAATAACAACAGCAAAAAATAAGCAAAAATCAACAGTCACTTCCCTGAAATGAACCACATCCTTCCTCTTCTAGCCTCTTATGAGAATCCAAGAGGTAAGCAGCTATACCACTTTGACTCGGCCCCACCTCCTGGTAGCAGTTAGCAGTAGCTCTGCTGAGAAGCCAGGCCAGACAATTAGCACCCCTCCCCAAGCTACAGGGCTAGACAAAACACAGTTCCTGCCCAAGAAAGTTAATGGCTTAAATAAGAAACACAAGATAAGCAGAACTATTTCCCAAGTGAAATAAGAAGCATAAAAGAACTAAAACCAGCAATGAGCACTGCTACACAGGCTGCTGTCTCACAACTACCCCTTACATCTTGTGGAGCACCAGAGGCATCCAGTAGCCACTATTACACAGGTACACAGTGGACCTGTGTCAGCCTATTGCCACTACCGCAGTGACTGCCCCACCCACCCTGGGTGGTCACTACCTTCCTAGGTAGTCTAGATCATGTGATCAATCACATGACCCGTCACTCCTAGAACTATCTCCCTAATTTCTATACTGCAACTTATATTCTTTGGCAGCTAGGAGTTGCTGCTGCACCTGGCATTTCCTCCATGCACCCCAACATAAATAACCTCAATAGCTTAAGCTAAAGCCTCCAGACCCACTCTATCCCTCCTAAATCAGCCCACCTGTGGAGAATCTCCCACCCCTTCTATCCTGCTTACGATCTGGGAATCAAACTCCTGACCCTTCACATCAGAGTTGGTAACCCTAACCCTAACCACTAAGCTATCCCAGCAGTCACAATTTATCCTAACTAGTTCTGACCCATTAACTTCACAGGCACTGCCATCCCCTGCCCCTCAGGTTCTCCTGGAGCTACGAGCAGTACTGTATGGTTCTGCCCAGCTACCCTCCCCAGCCACCCCCTTCCCCAACTCAAAGGCAGTCCAATCTTAATCTGTGTCTCTGCTGAAACAATCAATCCACTTTTGCCCCCCATCACAAAGCAGTAGGGGTTACACTTTTGTCCCCCCGGCACAAAGTAGAAGTGGTTTCACCCAACCTCCCCCTATTCCCCTGATATTGGCCTGTCCCATCACTAACCCCAAACACCACTCCCCAAACCTCACTGAATTTAATTTGGTCCTATTTTTGCACAATGAACCACCTGGAGCCCTCACCATACCCCACAGCCATTTGGCAACCATGTGGGCCCATAAATGCATGGCCTCCCTAGTCCTGCTGAAAGTTGTTATAATACCATCAAAGTCACAACAGTTTTTCACTCAACCCAGACAGTAGACCAAAACCATTTAAATCACTTTAACATTGTTACTTTATTTTCACATCCCAGTTGCTTCACTGTTGCTCCATGAAATGAATTTTGTGTAATGCTTCAGAACTGCAATAGTTCCTTCATCAGACTATGAGCATACGTTACATCCAAAAAGAGCCTTCATTCTAAAATTGAAGGAGAAAATTAAAAATGAATATCATATGTTCCACTCCTTAATAAAATATTATACAACTCCTGAATGATGTAAATACACAAGGTGGAACTAACCTTATATTTAAACATATTCATATTTCAAAATTTAAAAAATGGGGTTGGGGTGCATGTGCTGCCAGAAGAACCTTAAAGTGCTCTAAAAGCAATGAAAATGCCTATAAGTTTATGTTATTTGTCTCAAAAAATTATAAGAACTGATTCTATAGAAATCGGATTGTTTTTATATTCTAAATACCTTAAAGAGACCTTGAATATATTAAGCAGAAAAGGATCCCAAGGGGTCTAAGAGTACTAGTAGAATCCCAGCTTGGGTTCTCCCCAGAGGGTTTTCAATTGAAATGGGATGGAATAAGAACTAAATGTTCATTTGAGTTTATGTTATTATTAATTGAGACACTAACTACTGAACAGTCAAAATTACTCGAAGAGATTCATGCTATGGAGAATAAATTAAAATATACTATTGATATAGCTCATTTGAAATTAATATTGGATAAAATTGAAAAATCTCTTAATGATTATGGCAATCAAATTAGAAGTATTAAATTAAACAAATTTAGACATGACATCAATGATTACAAGAATGGGAAGGTTTACTCCTGGAAAAAATCTGAGTATCAAACTAATGTGTACAGTTTAGATGACACAGGTATATCCTCGGGTACATCAGATTCTGAGAACACTGAACATAGGTTCACTAGAGATTATTATAATAGGAAACCCTATTATAGAGGAACAGATGTCCATTTTTATAATAGAACATATAGGAGAAATTATATACCATACAGGGAAAGATGGGAACATCAGGATCAAGAATATTATGAACCATATCGATTTGAAACAAATAGAATGGGAAGGCAGACATATAGGGATTTTCAAAGGGAACCTCAGGAAGCAGGGACTTCAGGGGTGAGAAGGAAAGAAAGGGACCAAGGAGGGGGAGGAAAAGATATAGAAAAAGGAAGAGACAAAGAAAAGGAAAAAATACACCAATTGAGGTTGAAAACCCAACAGGGTTAACAGTATTTAACCTTTCAAATAAAATATTAACATCAACTGAAATTTAAGTACTTAATAAAGGATTATCTTTTAGTTTAACGGAAAGGGTAAATCCTTTTGAGCTCAAATTGGACTTAAAAAAATTCTGCAAACAGATTAGACTTAGACATTTTTTTGGCACAAAAGAACCATCAAAGGAAGACCAATCAAAACAAAAAGATAGATTTTGTTTAAAACAAGCATTAGGAACAAAATCCCATTTTGACCCTTTAGGTATGACACCACCACATATCACTACGTACATAGATAAAGTAAATGGCGATATAGAAAAATCATGTTGGAAAGTGACAAGAAATGACCTAGTTTTAACATTACAAAAGAAGAAAAGGAAACTTTAGATAGTTTAGGTAATGATGTCTCCATTATCATTAAACCAGCAGATAAGGGGGAAGGATTTGTCATCATGAACCAAAGTGACTATCAGAAAGAATGTTTAAGACAGTTAAATGATATATCTACACATGAGGAAATACAGAACATACCATTAAAACAGGTCAAGGAAGTGATCCCTGAACTAGTCTTAAATGCAGTAGATAGAAGTATAATTGAAGAGTGGGTGGGGCATGAATTAATTAAATCTAAACCCACTACACCCCTTTTTATTGTTTACCTAAAGTTCATAAGGATTCTATAAATCCACCAGGAAGACCTATAATATCTGGAATAGGTTCTATTACTGAACTGTTATCTATTTTTGTGGATCACTATTGCAAGCTAATGGTACCTGATGTATGATCATATCTTAGGGACGGCAAACATTGCATCCAGATTCTTGAACAACTAAATGAGAGGGATTTAAATCTGGATGATTGCATTCTATTGACACTAAATGTAAAAAGTCTATACACTAATATACCTCATGAGGAGGGTTTAAACACACTTAAATATTTTTTGTCCCTTAGACCTGCAAACACACCAGATAAGGAATTTATTCTGAAACTAACTGAAATTGTACTAAAAAAAACAATTATTTTGATTTTGAAGGCAAACATTATTTACAGAAGACAGGCATTGCAATGGGTGCCACATTGGCACCCACCTACGCCAATTTGTGCATGGCATATTTTGAGACCATGTACATATAATCTGATTTGAACCAATATAAATCTAACCTTTTATTATACAAACGGTTCATTGACAACTTACTAATTGTCTGGAGAGGTTCGTAATCTGTCTTAAAGGAATTTTATGAGTATGTGGAAGGGGTTACTGATAACTTATATTTTACAATGGAATACAGTGAAAATATTATTTCTTTTCTTGATCTGAAACTTACAAAAGAAAATGGTAAAATCATTACAGATTTATACAGGAAAGATATAGCTAAGAATACTCTGTTACATGCCAAACGCTTTCATCCCAAAAACCTAAAAAACAGTATCCCATTTAGTCAAATGCTTAGGGCCAAGAGAAATACAGGAACAAAAGAAAGATGTGAGGTTAACCTAGGGGAACTGACCGAGAGATTTGCAGCTCATGGTTACAAAAATAGTGTGTTACAGACTGCCAGAAATAAAGCTGATTCCATAGAAAGGGAAACATTATTGCTGGATAAAGAAAGAGTACAATTAGAAACTGGTAATAAAATTACCATGTCCACACAATATTCTGAATTTTTTGGGAAAATTGAACATGTGATTTTGAATAACTGGAGTATTCGACAGACCAATGAAACTGGAAATTGTATTTTCAATCAAAAACCTTGGGTAACAGTAAAAAAACCACTACGGTTAGAAACAAAATAGGGAAGACTCAACATTGGAGTCCAGAACCACCACCAACCAGATGGTTGAATACAGACATAAAAGGTTTTTGTACATGTGACTAGTGCACATACTGTAATAGTGGTGTTAAAGTCCGTTAAAAGTACATGGAATGACAACATTTATGATATTAATGATTTTATTACCTGTAAATCAGATTTTGTTGCGTATTGTATTATGTGTCCATGTTCTCTGTATTATAGTGGACAAACCACCAGACCATTACAGTTAATAATTACTGAACACAAGAGTAATATCAGGAGAGAGGATATTAGATCTCCACTAGCTAGACATTTTATGGAGTGTAGACATCAGGTTTCCTCTCTAAAGTTTTTTGGGTTAGAGAAGGTTAAACATTCCAATCGTGGTATGGATAGAGAAACAGCATTATTGAGAAGAGAAGCCTGGTGGATTTTTACTTTAAAAACCTATTGAAGCAGATATGGTTTAAATGAAAACCTTATATGGACTACATTTAATTAAGTGACATATGCATTAACGTTTATATATAACCCTATTTCCAGTTTTGTAGTAAAAAATATTTTTTTGCAAGACCCTGATCCTCTTGGTTGACCTCCAGCATTTTCCAACCCCCCCATTATACTTATATCCTTTTCCAACCCCCCCCCCGGCCTTTCTCTTCCAATATTCCCTTTGCCATTTTCAACCTCACCCATTATTATCTTTAGCCTGTTATTTTATGGCTCCCTTAAAATTCTGATATTGACAGTATTAATTCATTTTCAGTAATCAGATTAATTGTATAGACACTATTCTGATCGTGGGGTCTCATTGTCAGGGAGTCTCCATTTGTTTGTAAAAGCACATCTAAAATGAATGAGTTAACTATTTATATTCTGTATATTTGGTCTCAGGTTTTGAGATTTATGTTGTGGTTAGCAGTTTGCATACTGAAGGGGGATCTCCAATCAGCGCAAGGCACTGTCGGAGGTTTCAATTGACTGGGCCACCCAGGGTGAAGTCTTTCGTGATGTAAACATGCCTTAACATGTTCACCTTCAGCCTGGACCCTTCTTTATCTTTAGAGACAGTCTGTACGAGTGAGAGTGGTGTTCTGAGTAATGGCAGTGGATTCAAAACGGAGGTGTGTTGCCTGTTGTAAATTCGGGAGTTTCTGAAGTCCGTATTGAATAGAAACTTTGCCATGATATTCTCATGCCCACATGAGTCTCTGATTGAAGGTAAAACAAACAAAATAACTATTTCTTTGGCACATGAATTAATTTTTTATAAAAAGGTACCTCAGCATTCTGTTTGACCCCAGGTTGGAGGGCAGTGATACTTATTCAAAGTTTTGGTTTGCTGTAGGTTCGCCTGACAATTTTGAAATACTGAAACATGAAGATTATGAAGCCTCTTTTTGGTCTCGTTAAGGTATCTAGAATGTAGAAACAATCTAATTTCCATAGAATTGGTTCTTATACTTTTTTGAGACAAATAACATAAACTTATTGGGTATTTTCATTGTTTTTCAGAGCACCTTAAGGTTCTTCTGGCAGCACATGCTCCCCCAACCCCATATTTTGGATATTAAAATATGAATATGTTTAAATATAAGGTTAGTTCCACCTTGTGTATTTACATCATTCAGGAGTTTGATAGTATTTTATTTAGGAGTGGAACATATGATATTCATTTTTAATTTTCTCCTTCAATTTTAGAATGAAGGCTCTTTTTGGATGTAAATTATGGTCATAGTCTGATGAAGGAACTATTGTAGTTCTGAAACGTTACACAAAATTCATTTCATGGAGCAACAGTGAAGCAACTGGGATGTGAAAACAAAGTAACAGTGTTAACAAAGTGATTTAAATGGTTTTGGTCTGCTGTTTGGGTTGAGTGAGAAACTGTTGTGACTTTGATACAATCTTCCATTTTTTTCTCACTCCCCTCTCTCAATATTCAACTCCTGAATATTATTTAAAATAAGGAAAGGAACCTTGGGACACACATGTTGGAGTTTTTATAATACCATCAAGCCCAGATAAGTGCCAGCCTGAAATCAATTACCCCCTTCCCTCAAAACTGTACTAACCCCAGGACCTGGTACAATGAGCAATAGAACTTATAATTACTACAGACCTATTAACCTGCACAGTTTTTCGTGCCGAGTTTTTAACACTCCTACCCTTTCCCTGCTACCCCATCTCACCGTGTCACTGTGTTATAAAAAAAGTGGACAGATTAGTAGGTGCAAACCTCTGGCTATTCTTAAGCAACTTAAACACTCTCTGCTGAAGATGACCCTGCTACTTCTCCTCCTATAGGGCAACATCCACCTTAACCCTGGCCCAGTGGCACAGTGCCATAGATGCACTGCCGCAGAATCAACCAAAGAACCTTAAAACTAGCATCCATCAATATCTGCAGTCTGATGTCCAAATTCGATGATCTCCAAGTGTGTAGCATAAACCTAACATGCTATCTGTGGTGGAGACCTTGTTTACTTCAGGGATTCCAGACACAGCCATTTCCCTTGATGGCTACACCCTTTTTAGGCTGGATAGGTTAGGCAAAAGAGGTGGAGGCTGTGCAATTTATCTTAAGGATACCCTATGGGGCCGTGCCCTCCCTCAATTAGACACTGGAAAAATGTCCAGGCCCTTGCCATCAGGATACTCTTAGGATCCCACAGTAAATCACTCACTGCAGTCTCAGTCTACATCCCACTGTGAGACCAGGCCAGTGGGTTCAATACGGTCATTAAATACCTAACTAAACTGCACCAAAACTCCAAAGTGGTGCTACTAGGTGACTTTAATGTAAATTGGTTTGCTCCTGAGGCAGCCCCCTACAAGGATGCCCTGTCTGCCATCAGTGTATCCCAAATGGATGACTGCCCCACCAGAGTCAATTACCAGACTGGGTCCAGTACACTTTTGGACTGGATACTTACTAATCACCCAGTGAGAGTCTCCAACACTGCTGTCCTACCTGACTCGATTAGTGACCACTCCTCCATTCTTTGCCACTGGTCAAATAGATCACCTAAGCCACCCGCTAAAATGGCAATATATGATGTCCTGAAGAAAGGACAGCTCACACATCTCAAGGTTTATCTCAAACAAACTGACTGGTCACCCACTAACTTGACTCAAAACATGGACCAACCACTTGAGTACTTTATCTCAAAATTTAATACAGCCTGAGATATATATACCCCCATAAGAAAGCGTAAGAGTAAGGACACAAATAATCCCTGGATTACCCCATCCCTACTTAACCACATGGCCACTAGGGATAATCAGTGACATTGAGCTCAAGCCACCAGTAAACAGGCAGACATTTAGCTTTACAAAGCTGCTAGAACGCCTGTACTCGTGCGGTCCATCTTACCAAAATCCACCACTTTAAGGAAGAGCTCTCAAACTCCTGGGATGATGGCAGGAAATTTTGGGGACACCTTAAAGATCTCAAGAGCAAAACTTGCAAATCTTCACCCTCAATTATAAATGTCAATGGTGAAATCACCCAGGACCCCAAGCAAATTGCCAATACTTTCAATGCTGCCTTTTCAGATCTTAGCGGCGTTCTTCACCCTGACTTGTTTGTTGTTTAATTTTGTTGACCTGGTAAGCTCACTGGGTCTAGAAGTCCCTTAGTCCCTTTTTCAGGGGCAACCAGGGGAAGGGAGTGATGCAGATGGTAAGCAACTGAAATTGAACCAGATTAAGCTGTTGGTGGTATTTTTAGTGAATGAGGGAAATTTGGCCAGGACACCGGGGAAATTCCCCTACTCTTTTTTCGATAAGTGCCATGGGATCTTTAACATCCACCTGAACTACCACCAATCCAGGCAGATGGGACCTCGGTTTAATGTCTCATCCAAAAGACGTCATCGACGTACCAGCTAACAATATCCAGGACAGTAGAGTTGACTCCCCTCAGTGCCTCCCCCCCCTTTATTTCAAGATGGTCACCTTATCAGAGGCTAAAAGTATCTACAACCGGTGTTAGGAAAATCAAGACACAGCAGTAACTCTCTTGATCTTAAACTTATTCACCTAACTCTTGATGTGGTTCTTTCTCCACTTTACTAAACTACTGAATCTATCACTATGCCTTGGACAGGTCCCCAGAGGTGGAAAGCAGCTGCGGTAACACGCATCTACAAAAGTGGTGATCAAGCACTGCACACTAATTACTGCCCTATATCAATCCTCCCTCCCCCCTCAAAGGTTTCGGGGCACATTGTAGCAGACCGACTTACCGAATACCTTGAAAAATACTAGATCCAGTGTCCACAACAACATGGATTTCACAAGGCACACAGTACCAGCACAGTGCTGCTAGAATTTACTGGCTTCATAATAATGCACTTGACCGGGATCACATAGTGGGGGCGATTTATTTCAGCATCACTAAAGCCTTTGGCATGGTCAACCACACCATACTGCTAGACTCACTCTCCACCTCCGGACTATCCAATGATGTGGTGGGATGGTTTAAAAGCTACCTTAGCTGTAGATCCCAACAGGTCAAAATAAATGATATACTCTCAGACAGTTGACAAGTGCTTTCCAGTGTTCTGCAAGGCTCAATGCTGTGCCCCCTGCTTTTCATCTTTTCCTCAACAACCTCCTCCTGAACAGCACCAATAACATACTTCTCTATGCGGATGATGCCGACATCTTCACCAGTCAACCTAATCCCCACCCCCTCGAATCAAAACTCCAGCATGACTTCCCAGCTGTCGAGGCCTGGTTCACTAAGCACAAACTCCTTATGAATTATCAAAAGACAAAAACCATGCCGCTCACAAATCTGCACAACAAACACAAAACACACCGTTTAACCCTTCTTAATGCTCATGGCACCCCACTAGAACAGGTCCAGTACTTCAAATATCTAGAAATAACTCTTGACAGCTCTCTGTCCTACACCATTCATGTGGATAATGTCGCTAAGGCAGTCAACACCAGGATTGGTCTCCTATATATGCAGAGACATTGTCTGAACCTGGATGCACTCCAGCTTGCTGTAAATAGCTCTATCATATCCATTATTGACTACGGACTAGTCGTATACAGTGCAGCTTCAGATACTACCCTCAAAAGGATCAACACAGCCCTAAATAAGGCATGCAGGCTGATCACGGGAGCCCACGGACTCACCCATACTTGCGATTTTTATGTGCAGGCTAACTGGCTGCACCTAAAGGGTAGAATAAAATACCAGACCTGCCTACTAGTGAAAAAAACTGCCTTGGCAAAACCCCCTTGGTCATCCAGAAACTCCTTAACCTGACAACTAACCTGCATAGGACTCGTGGCAGGGCAAGACAGACTTGTTAAGTCCCTTTTTGCTGTATGTCTCAGGCACATTTACTTACCGGGTGCCCAGTTGGTTAAATTACCTCTTCTCTACAATCTTGGCTGACACAAAGGTCAGCCCTTTTAAGAGCAATCTCTGCCAACACCTCTCCACTTTTAGCAGCTGTGACTGCCATCCTTAAGTAGTCTCACCCCGTGCCCTGCAACGCCTTCCCCCAATCCACCCCTCCCACCTCCATATGCCCTCCCAACACTCCCCCTCTTCTGCTTGGAGCAGTTCTGACTGCTATCCCTAGTAGCCCTCCCTTACAGCCCCCCTTCTTCCACTCTTAGCACCTTGACTGCCTTCACTGGTAACCCCTTGCCTCTCCATCACCAACCCATAGCCCACATCTTGCTCACCCCCTTACGCCCCCAAATAACAAAGCCAACCTCTGGCTGCTTTATGACTGCCTGCTATTTTGTAAATTAATACCTCATCTGTATTTTATGTGCCAATGTTTTAACACTGAAACTGAATGTCTATGTTTGATTGTTGAGTAAAAAGGTTATGTCTTCTTTCTGATGTGGAACCTCTGTAAAAGATCCCCGGCTAAAAGGTATTGTAATCCAAGAAATACATACATACATACATATATACATACACACATAAATAAATAAAAAATAAACTCCCAGAGTCCTTTTTCTGTTACCTGGCATGCCATGCTTGCCATTTTGTTGTGATGGAGGCAGGAAATCCCCAACCCAGATAAGGTCCATACTTTGCCAGCTTATAAGCTAATGAAACTTGATCTCTGTGAGGAATTTCATGTGGATCCTAGAGCCCTCATGAGTTGCACATTAACAAACTTACCCGCCGGATTGCGCCAGTTTCCCCTAGGTACTTTGTTACAAGTTTGTAGTCAGTTATATGCTTTCATGTGTTCTAGCCCCTCGTTCAACCTTCACCAACTGATCAGTTTCAATCCTAGCTTTACTAATGGGTCACAAATGCGAAGCTGTGACTTTCTTCAAGGGTTGACTTAGTCCAGCTAGGCCACCTGTCAAACAAAGTCAAGTTCATATCTTTTGCCACATTTAGTACTAGGAATAATCTGGGACCCTGACATATATTTCAATTTCTACAGTTACAGAACCTAGCTAGTAAACATCTAGCACCACATCTGTGGCCAATCACACTGCATGTTAAATGGGACGATCTTAGAAGCTGTGTGAATCAGAGAAACACTATCACTCTGTTATACCAGAAATTGGGAGACATGATGGCGGACTCCACAGACTTCCAACTAAACTACTAGGAGTCAGAATTTCCAGAATTGTCTGACCCTGTTAATGAAACAAAGGTCTGGGCAGCACTTCATAAATACATTAAATTTAATGGTCTCTGGCTAGCACAATATAAACACCATATGAACATGTGCCTAACGCCAGTTAAGCTTTTTAAAATGGGCAAGCTAGACACAGAGTACCAAGTGTGATTTAGCCAATGGGAGTCTATAATACATTTTCACGGACTGTCCTATGATTAAACCACTATGAGTGGCAATAAAGGCAAATTTAGACCCCATACTAGGACTGCAGGAGGCATTTCTCCCATCTACCTGCCTAATAGGCCTTGGGCTGGAAACCCTAACAAGTCAACAATGCTACCAGATGGCCCTTATAGCAGCCATGGCCAAAAAGATGATAGCTAGGCACTAGCTTGATAATGCAACTACTAGTTATCAAGAATGGTATGCTGCCATGCTGGAGTCACTTCGACTGGAGAAAATGCTAGCGAGTACAACACACAGACTATATACATTTACCGATAGGTGGGAAACATTACAGGTGTTGTTACAACTACAAGTTGCAGGCAATAGGTCATAAAGCCTAATGGGGCATAGGGGGCCAGGGGATAACTTCTGCTGTTTGCTATAGTAGAGTTTTAAAGTGCTACCTATTAGCCCTGAGACTTGCCACTGTACTTCTTTCTTCTTTGTCTCGTCTACGTTCTGGGCCTTCAGTTGTAATGTAATGCATCACCATGCTGTCATGTTTGATAGTGCATTGTGGTTTCTATTGTGTTTTAGTGTTACATGTTACCTCATGGAGAAGCTCTATACTCAGTTTAGAAAAAAGTATACTTATACTGATATTAAAAATAAAGACAAATAATGATTAGGTAAAGGAATTAAATAATGCAGTGCTCTAATTTCTAAATTTGGTTTAAATATGTTTATAAAAATAAATGGAAATGTAAAGCAACAACTGTACATATATACTGGATAATTAATTTACTATTTTAAGCAGGTAACGACTAAGGCCATTTTTAGGCACTGGTGCAATGGGTATTGTACATTGACCCTTTGCTCTGGTAGTCATTCTCAGTGAGAGATACTGAATGGTGAATAAAGTGTGCAGAGGCTTT
Organism: Neoceratodus forsteri; assembly: GCA_016271365.2. Taxonomy (NCBI): domain Eukaryota; kingdom Metazoa; phylum Chordata; order Ceratodontiformes; family Ceratodontidae; genus Neoceratodus; species Neoceratodus forsteri. The sequence goes on from CM028133.1 coordinate 788,466,708, forward strand.
GGAACACAGGTGTGAGTAAAGTACAATGGTTTGATGACGGGTTCACATTGTGATAAAAAAAATATCAGCAGGATAGCTAATAGCCTGTATATTTAGGTTATGAATTAAGTCTGAATTAAAAAAAACTTGGCAAAAAGAATTTATACATAAGGGCCCAGATATTCAGACAGTGCCCAGCAATGGCACAAGCGTGGGTGCAGCACAACTGGGATGCACAAGGGCCAGGACCAGGACCAGATGATATTCAACGGTGATCCGCCATGGCGCAGCACCGTTGAATATGGCATGAAATGTGCACTACACAGTGACATTGCACTGGCACAAGCCACAGATAGGGAGCACTGGGATGCACCAGCGCAAATACAGTTGTGCTGGTTGCAGCACCCATGATATTTAAAAGAGGGCATGCAAATGGGGCCATAATATATGCAAGGTGCAAGTGGTGCTATTTGCATATTATTATGGCCCCATTTGCATGTGTTGTGCAGGGCATCCCGGTGAAATGCACCTGGCACCCTACACAGAATGACATGTGGACTGAGGGCACAGCCTGCCCAGAAACTCCTCTTGAATGGGAGCATTGAATAAGACATGTGTTGTGAGAGGACTGAGTAAATAGCAGAAGTTCATCCTGTAGGAGAAGTGAGCTTTGTCTCCCTGACATATTGCTGTGTACTCTCACGCTGCTCTGAGCAGCTGGCTAGGAGGTGGAGACTGGCACCCACATTTTCCATCCAGTTATTCTTTTGAGACCTTCCTCCCATGGGGGCCAGTAGGGTGGGGGGTGTTACATGTGGTCCTGGGACAGCTGAGTTCCCCTGCAAGGCTCTAAGTACCTTTCCCCTGAAGTTTTAACTCTGCCATGTAAGAACTAGTATTTTCTGAGAGAAAGAAATATATTTTGGACTGTCTGAAACCTGTGACCACCACCCTTCTGAGAGGGCGTTGCACATATCGGAGGCTGGCTACATCACCCAAACTCTTAACCTAAGTGTGAGTCTGGAGAGAAGGAAGCCAAGTTGTGACCTTACTTGCACAGTCAGGAACAGGTTCTGGTCAGCTTGATTAATGGGCAAAGTGTGTTGGACTGTGGTTCTGATGGAGGATGAAGGCAATTTCTAGAGCACCCCTTAACAGGGTGAGATACCTAGGGGTCCCTCTCAAGTTCAGGTTGCTCCTGTGACTGGAGCAATAGAGATCTGCACTCTGGTGACAAAAACAGCCAGGAACCTGAATAACAGGTATCAGAATGGAGCTTTAATTCAGCAATTTAACTAAGCCAGAAGACACTCTAGCCCCCTAGCACATTGGCCTGTGCAGTTCTTCTCAGGGAGTATGGCCAACTCAAAATTCATTCAGGCTTTTATACCTGTACAATTTAAAGGCACAGTACCATGCAAATGATGTCAGAAAAGGCTAATGTCACAAAATGATAAATCATATATTAGAAAAATTGATAATCAAAATATTGTGCTACTAAGTAGAAATAAGTGAATAAGTGAAGATAGACATGAATGTGTGGGGGATGGGGCAGGGGTAGGATTTTGACTGAATGAGTAGGATGGTCATGAGAAGAAAAGAAATGGTAAGAAGAGACAGCAGGCACCAGACTAAAGCAAGTTTCTTTGTAGCTAGATACAATGACAGTTTTCAAAATGGCAGAATAAAAGTTACCATAATTTTTTTACATGATGTTAATCACACTATTAAATCACGATTCCCCAACTAGCTACTTTACAGAACTAACTAAATAAATGCACATAAACATACATCCATCTAACCCCTGTGACTTGGCAAGATACTCACTGTGGAAATGTTTGGGACTGCAAAGAAATGGACTAGAAATCTACCGAAAGGGTTACCTGCCAACATGCTCAGTCCAGTGCTGAGGGTTTTCTATCCTTTCTTTTCTTTTGTTTTTTTATTCTTTTTGATGCCTCTTCCCCTTATAGCTCAGCCCCCAGCTTGCCCAGTCCCCGCCCATTCCTGGGACTTACCTCAAGCTGGTGATCCTCCCTGTCTTGCTCCCCCCCCAGGGTGGGGCCACTAAGTAGGCACGCCCCCGAGGGAGATTGGTATCAGGTTTCCAGCAGGCTGGCTACTGCCAGTGTTCCTTCCTGGCAAACTCCTCAGGGCTGGGCCATGGGGTAGGGCTGTTATCGAGAGAGGACTGAACTCAGTCGCTGACTGAGGATTGCAGTGGATGCAACTGGACTGGGATGTGGGGCGTCATCAGTGGGGCCAACATTTTTTTTGCTTTGTGTCCCTGGGAGGCATGGCATGCAATGACGTAAGGTGCTGAAGCACTGATGTTTGGCATGCCTCCCCAACAGCTCAGCTTTGGTTGCTGCTCCCCTTGGCCTCCGCCAGGGGTTGATCAGGGGCTGATCACTAACCCACCCTCCCACCGGAGGAGGACAGCAGTCCATGGGATGCTCAATCCTCCTCCCCTGAACCAGCCCCCTGACTCCTCAGGTCCATTCCCGAACTCAGGATGTTGGTGTCGCAGGCAGAAGTCCCACCATTGTGCTAGTGAGCCAGCTATATATCCATTCTGAATACCCAGAAATGTTTACACTGTACCTGTAGGGGTTGCAACCGCAGCCCTTTTGAAATTGCACATTTTCACAATTTTTCAGGGAACAAAAAACTGAGTATGTTTAAGTTGTTGGCAAGTCACATGACCTGCAGCAGACAATCAACAATGCTGGAGATTGAGAACTCCTCATGCTGCACACATTAAAGTGTCATTTCCAGCTCTTTCTCACAACGGAAGGACCAATGTGGCAGTGACTACTAAAGGAGTTCCTTTTATGTGAAAAAGAATGAATTTTGATCAATAAACTTTAGAAATTATGAGAAAATCATGCATTGCCATTTAAGTTAGTTTTTTCTCACTACATTTAACTGTAGTTTCAGGTAGGCAGGCTAGTGATATCATGATTCAGAGGAGAGAGTGCAGTCTATTTACACAGCCACTTCTGTCCTGTGTTTACATGGCCATCTCAGCACTGAAGAGAGAAGCTCTGGAGAGAGGAGATGAGTCCAGGTGGCAGTCGGCTGCCTGCTGACACACAGTGACAGCAAAGGGGTGGGTGATACAAATGGGAGCTGGGGCAATGGTGGGGAGGATGGAGATACAAATGGGAACAAAGAGCAGTAACAGGGTGATGATACAAATGTGAACAGGGGACAGCGGACAGGAACTGGAGCTGAATAAAGCAGAGGCAAGAGCAAAATACAGCAAATTAAAAAAAAATACACAAACACACTTACTGCAAACAGGATGTATATTTTGGAACCATAATCAAATGGATGGTACTTTCGTGTTGTGGACTGTAGGATCATGGGGAGGGCATTTGAGAATACTGGGAGAGTTCTTTGTACATTGGAACGAGCAGTACAACCTGTCCACATGGTTGCCTTCGTACAATGCTCACTTGGAATGCATCCCCTACTCTGCAGTGGCTTGGGAGAGGAGCAATGATTGCTTACCTCGATTGAGTATGTGTCCACACGGCTGCATTTGCACCACAGCAACCTGTGCACTCCAGTTGATGCAGTGCAAATTATGCCCCATAAACAAGCCCTAAGATTTTACTAATACTGTAGCTGCAGGCTCTTTATCAGGAGCCAGACAGGATAAATTTAACAGACAGGGAGAGGTGTTGGGGATTTGTGAAAGAATTATTTGAAAAATGTTTGTTCACTGAGTGTTGTGGTGAACAGGACACAGAAATCTATATTTTTGCTTTTCAGTCTTATTTTTTTGCACCCCTACAGCAGGAGCAGAGTGAATTTGGCATAGTGGAAAATGAGCAGGGGTGATTCTGAAGAGCTTATTTGACAGATATTTTTTTGTTACTGACTGCTGGTGCTGCAGCAGCAGGGCACAGAAATTCATCTTTTAATTTTTTTTCCAGTGTGTGGGGGCCTGCCCTGTCACTGAGTGAAATGAATATAGACTGCTGTGTGAGATACAAGATCTTTCAGTGGGATGGTGTGTGGTCTTTCCTTGGGGTGATGGCCTGATGGCCTTGCTCTTCCCTGCCACCTCGTGAGTCATAAAGCACTGGTGCTTGTCTGTGTGCCAGGTATTCATATCACATGGGTATGTAGGAATCAACAACTAGGGTATCACCATTGTTAGCATCTGATGGCAGCTGTACCATGTCTAGACAGGTTGCAAAGTTTTAATTCACTGGCGAAGTTAAGGCAAATTTACTAGATTCACCTTTGTGAATAACGTTGCAAATTTTTTTTTTAATTAATAGGAAATTTGCCTTTGGCAATTTCACCTGTAACTTCATCTTTGGGGTACACCAAGGTGAATCTGGGTCAAAATGAGGCTAATGCTAAACAAGTGTCTCAAGGTCAGCAGCCCTCTGTCCCCCCTACTCCGCAGCAGCCTGAAGCCTCTGTGCCCCCCCCAATGGTTTCACCACCATAGGCTGCGTCCACTTATCAGTCTCAGTCTGGAGCAATTCTAACATGTACTGACCCATGTGTGATCCAGTTACACTCTTCGTTGCCAATGTGGCATACTGGTGAATACCCAGAGTGTTTGGCAGTTGGCCTTGATACAGTTTTTCCTGCAGTCAGAGTCAAATACTACCCCAGATACCTGTGCACAAGATGCTGTAATGCACAGCTAGGAGCTACCAGCTGTCTGGCCAATAGTCCACATACCATACTGAGATGTATGTATGGGGATGCCGAATGCAGCAGGGTATGGATTATCGTGCGTGACGTAATCCCATAAATTTCAGGAGTGGCACAGGTAGAGGAGAATGTTTGTGAGGGAATCTGACATTTGGGACAGGCACATACCATCAACCTTCTAAACCCCATGTTCTCGACAGATAAGAATGGCAGCAGATCGATTGGCGACATTTCAGTGGCTGCTGCATTCAGTCCCCATGCAATAGCATGATTGGATGGGTATTTGGCATGACACTCAAACATGCTATGCAGTGTAGGCTGGACATTTTTGGGTGCTGGGCTACCAAACAGCTGGACTTGGCATGGTGGCATTACTGGTCAGTTAGCATTTAACTCATTCACACCACAAGAGCTCTTTGAGACTTCTACCACTTGTGCCCTGTATACTCTTAGCACTGCATCCTGGGCCTTTCTAAGCAAAATCAAGCCATAATCAGCATGCCACAAACAAATGTGACTACCTCTTGATCCGTAAGTGCTACACACAAAGTATGAGTGGCAAAGTTGTTCAGCACAACATTACCTTTCCATTGGTGCTATGCAATCAGTTGTAATCAATTTAGTTTTTATTTTATACTAGCTGAAATACCAAACTGATTTTTTTCTGATTTTTTTCAAGGTGCTTGGGTGACGCCATGAGAGACAAATGTCAGCCATGCACACCATACCTTAAACAAAGGCAAATGACTCCTAAAGTATATGTGATAGACACAAAGTATCAGTGGCAAAATTGTTCAGCACAAAATAGCCTTTCTAATGGTGCTATGCAATCGATTGTAATCCATTTAGTTTTTATTTTATAGTAGCTGAAATACCAAACAACTGTTTTTTTTTTCAGATTTATTCAAGGTGCTTAGGTGAGGCTTGAGAGACAAATGTTAGCCATGCACACCATACCTTAAAGGGAAACTGTACAAATCAGGCAGCTCCTACCCACTCTAGCCCACAAAAGCGGCATTTTTCTTGCACTAGTGTAATATTGCAAGCTGCTGCTCAGCTTGTATTGAAGCAAGGGAGCGCGCGCGCTATTACATAATGGAGCTCAGCGTCCGCCACACTTCTGGTTTTGTGGACTTTTACAAAATAAAATAAACACCTTAGCGGTGCAAGAAAAATGCCGCTTTTGTGGGCTAGAGCTAAACCGGAGGGTACACCTTACGCGGGTAGAAGCTGCCTGATATGTTCAGTTTCCCTTTAAACAAATATGAATAACTCCTAAAGTATACATGATAGACACAAAGTATCTGCAGCAAAATTGTTCACAGCAAAATTACCTTTCTAACGATGCTATGCATTCAATTCTAAGTAATTTGGTTTGTTTAATAGTTAGGTAAAAACTGCTGACTTCCTCAGACGTTTCTAGGCCTGAGTGAAAGTCAGTTGAGTACGTCTACAGGCGTTATTGTCCTGAGTGGCTATACTTTCAGACACCGCCTACAGACGTCTCTAGGCCTGAATGAGTTTTAACTCAAGGGGATTCACAGATGCTGCTCAAGAGAAAGCAGTGATTTGGGGTGTTTTCTTTTTCTAGCACTTAAAAGTTTTTTTTCATTTTTGTGCAAAACATACAAACACATAATTGCTTTCCATATATTAATATAAAGCAGTAATCTGTTAACTTTATAGCTTCCCCAGCAGGCAAAAGCATTCCTTTGGTACAAGAGACCTGATATACTGTAACTTTCTGTGCATCTATATATTGAGCCCAGATTTGGTAGTTATTTAAGGAGGAGCAAGTGTCTGTACACCCCACAGCCATAGATGTGGGCATGTGTCTTGGGGCCTAAATAGTCAGCTGGGCATCAGACTGTAATACCTGTTTGGAAGGTGGAGCAAACATTCTTACCTGGGGGTCCAAAGAAGGAGGAATGCATGATATACACAAACATAAAAACACCAACATAACAAATATTCATCTGGCTACAATTTTAGTATTTAATTGCACACCCAAGTTGATAATTCTCTGACATACTCATGGCGTGCAAAGCACCACAGGTTCAGCAACATCCCCCTTACTTTTTTTCTTTTCAGGTTCCCATAGGTGGTCCTCTTAGGGGGTTCAAATCCTCATTCCCCACTGAGGCTGAGAATATCCTCCTGATCTGTGTCCTTCTCATCTTCACTTTCTCAACACTCTCTTACCTTCTCATCATTCTTAATGAGAGAAACAATTTTAAATGTTGTCTTTTCTGACTGTGCAACAGTCTGGTCTCCCTCCTCAGATTCTGACTCATGGTCAAGCTCAACACTCTCTTTTGAGAACAGGAACCTATCATCCTGATCAGGCACAGTGCCACCACACCAACAATCATGGGGACACCAGCAACCTCCTCCTTGACCACTGTTCCCAAGCCAGAGATTACGCTGCCTCTGGACTGATCCTTTTGTCACTGCTTCCCCTGCACACACCAGCAAGGGTGCCACAGATGAGGCACAGCATGGCAGAGAATAATTTGGCAACACTAATGCCGCCAACACTTTCACCAACTACTCCTTTGCTACTACTACCGGTCCTGGAGCACATAGGTGAAGCAGCTGTAGAGGTAGTTTTTTTTAGAGGCACAACCTTTTGCCCCACACAAGCTATGCACTTCTTGGCCACCTCACCAGCATCTCTATCTTTACTCCAGCATCTCTTTCCAGTTATTATGTATATGTAGATTTTTAATATTGCAAGGAAAAAAATACTGCAGTAAAACCATCAGCAGCAGTAGACAAAACCTCAACAGAGGGATTAGCAGTACAATCTGAAACTGAACAGAAGAGCTTACTTAGCTAACAGTAGCTATAATAAGACCACCACAAAAGATTTTTTTAACATGACAAAGATTAACGGGACACACACAACAGGGGCAATTCAAAACAAGTTACTGTAATATCTTAACTTCAAGAACTAAACAATATAGGCTAGATATTCAAAGGAATTGCACCTGGTGCAACTCCAGAAATGAGCCCCGGGGCTATATTCAAAAGGGGAAATTGCACTGCGCAATTCCCAATGCACCACGGCACAGATAATGTATGTAGTGCATCTCGGGGGCATGCCATGATGTGGCACATCCCAATATTCAGCCCGGATGTGCGGCACATCTGCTGGCACACATCCCAGAGATGTGCAGCATACATGGGCACAAAGTTGAGCCCGTAAGAAAAGGCTCAACTGGTAGCCACCCACAGGTGGGCCACTGTAGTGCAGAGCACAACACAGCAGCCACCAGCTGTGGTTGAGCACTATGCACAATCTCTCACCAAATGCCCTGGTAGTCTAGTGGATCCCCCCCTCCCTGCCTGTAACCCTGGGCACCCGAAATAAAGAATTATTTACATCTCAGGTGGTCCAGTGGTACCCCCCTTCCTGCCCGTAACCATGATTGCCAAATGAAAGAATACTTCAATTCCCAGGTAGTCCTGTGGCATCCCCTGCCCACCCAGACAGGACTCCCAGCCCACCCAGCCCCCCGGTCAGTATCAGGCAGCAAACCCACATGCATACATCTGCGGCTGCCCGCCAAATGACAGCTTACAGTATCTGCTGCAAGCAAATAATTCACTTAACCACACAGAACTGTGCTACACAAATAAAATGACAAATCACAGACCACAGACAAAAAAATTAAGAAGAAAGACTGAGGAAAACAAATCAGACTTAGGCTCACGGGGCTGTCTTGCTTGATAGTTGGAATATTTCCTTCTTCCACACTGCACTGCTTCACTAGACAAAACAAAACCATTACTTTCAACTAAATGAATCTGTAACACTACAGACAAACAATGGTACTCTACCTGCACAAGACACTCTAGATATTTTTTGTAAGTGATCTGGTTCAAAATACTTCTGCGTTTGGAGTACTTTTAAAATTGTTTTGCTTAGACAAGCAGGGACAGACTTCTCTCCAACTCTCTCTGCATAAGACTGTGCTAAACACATAGTGTACAGCTCATTTCAGTACAATGGGGCCTATGCACAAATGCCTACACACCAAGTAAGGCCAACACTTTGGCATGGCTATGTCTGAATGTTGTGCAGTGGTGATCTGTGCACCCCCGGCAGCATTCACCATGGGCCCACTAGCACCCTAAGCCCCTTGCTACATGCTATGCACTAAGGTGCAGAGCGCCAGCTGGGGCTATGCAATGGAGGACCCTGCTGTAAATATTTACATGTCCATCTGCAGGCTACCAGTGGGGAACGGCGGCACTGGGATCCCCTGCACACAGCTGCACTAGCACACTGTGCTGCCTGAGAGGGCTGGGGATGTCCACTTGGGCATTCATCCATTTATACACAGTGAGGTATGCTACGTCCCAGGATCCCCTGCCTATGCGTGGAGGGGAATCCATCATGATACCCAGGACAGGCATCCCATTGGATGCCCACCAGTGTCCTGGGCTCCGCCCCTTGCAGCCCCTTTTCTCTGCTGCACAGCTGCGTGCCAGGGGGGAAGGGGTGGGACATGGTCTTGTGGTCGCTGTTCATGAATGCTGGCATGCACACACCTGCATGCAGGTGCAAAGTGGCATGGGCAGTTTACACACGTTCCACTCGTAGTTAGTGCATAGGCCCCAATGTGAACTTCAGTCCCATGGTACAGTATAGTACATTGCAAAGTTCGTCTGTGAGCCCAGCTTCAACACAGAAGTTATCAACTTCATTGGCAATGTTACCAAAGTGGCCATTCACAGAGTTAGCCCAATACTGTGAACTGAAACTTCACAGGGCGAGATTAGCTTTAGGAATCGCTGCAAATTTGTGAATTAATCCATGAAGCAAAGTTAGCCAGCTTTCTGCATCTCTAACCATGTCATCATTTATTCTGTGTCAAAGCATGCAGAAAACATGAAGAGAAGAGCAAGAGGAGAAAAGGATGCAGGAGGAGAGGAAAGGAGCAGATGAAAGATACACCATGCAAGTTTCACCAAATGCAAGTTTTGCAAGCAGTGTTGGTGAAGAGAGAACTGGTCATGGTAGAACAAATACTGGCAGTCATGGCTGTGGGGCTGTGAGAACAAGAGCTGGGTGCAAGGTAGTACTATCCAGCCAAAGAAACCATTGCTTATTTTTCCCCAGAAATCCTCTGGTTCCACTCCAAGTGCCATGCAAGCAGCTCTCCCTACCATCACCCATGCATCTGGTGAAGAAAACATTTTGGGGAATCCAGAAGCACACCACTTTCTTTCTTTCCCTTCTTCAAGTGCTACCAGTTCCCCTACTTGAGACAGAAGTGGTCAATCCAGAAATGTAAAGTCTAGCTCCTTCAAAAACATCATCTTGCATTCCCTGTCTAATTCCTCAACCCCCAAATGGTGCAAGGGGAAAACAGCATGAGGAAAGGCAGTCATAATTCATGTTTTCTTGATGCATAAGTAAATGTAATAAAGAATAATAATTTAAAAAGAATATACTTAATTATATATTTAAATTATATTCTACTATATCATTGTTATCAGATCAAATCTAAGTATATTATCTTCTCATGTATCATTTTGTATAATGTCAGAGTATATTATCTTCTCATATATTTTATTTATTTATTTAGAACTCAGTTTATGACACCTTTGAGCTAGAAGCCCTTTTACAAAAGTTCCATGTCAATAGGATTAAAATACGTACTAACACAACACAAGAAATGAAACAATTTAACATAGAATTACAAGAGACAAGTGTAACAAATTGACTGGCATTGTTCAATGTATGCCAGGAAGCAGGCTATAACATTAGGCATATAACACGCACTGAAAGTACAAATGAGGTACATCAGCCAAGGAGGCGTTGTCAAGCAATGACAATCACGTGGGTAGGAAATTAGATAGGAAGTGGGGAGTGTGAACAAAAGAGCGTGAGGGGTAGAGGGGAAGGAGAGAGGAGAGGAGGAATAAGAGGGGGAAGAAGTGAATAAGAGAGATGGGAGTTCTAAGTGATAGGGAGGGGAGGTCAGTACTCACAGAGTGGAGCACTTTCTTAAGTGCTAAACGAAGATGGTAGGAGAGATGGCCTGGATGACTTAGTTGATGCAATCACAGCTGTTGTTTGTGACAAGGTGCTGCCAGAGTTTATATCTGAACGGGCCCAGATTATAGCGAATAATGCATGATGTGGTGTGCATTACAAGAATTTAATGCACATCCGAGGTGTGGGATACCACATAAACCCCAAGAGCTAAGCTCGAGTGGGGGGGTTATAAAAGCATCCCACATGGAGGAAGTGCATTAAATTCTAGTATGCACACCACTCCATGCTTTATTTTTTATGATTACTGGAGAGCAATTTTTTTCCGACCAGATTACTAACTATAAGTAGGCTATTAGATAAATTGGGTTAAAAAAACACCTGCAGGAATTTCACAGGAAAACAGTGTGGGAGTCAATTAACTTTTTTTAATTTAATTTACCCTTTTGTTAGAAGGAACTATAATCAAGATCACAACATAACAGGTTACATTGCAACTTAAATAGGAGCTTGTGAGAAAATACTGCATCTGCAAATGAAAAATCTGAGCTGCAGCATGTATGATGAAGGTGTCTGAAACAGTTATTTCTTTAGACAAAAAACATTAACGAAAGGTTTAGTAGTATAGTTTTCCAGTTAAAAAGAAGAATTTTGTTTTGGTGCTTATGTAAATTTGCTTAATTCCTCTGCTTGTTCTGGTAATGGGTTTCCTGAGCGCCACCTGCATTTCAAAGTGCAAAGTGTGTTTTTTTCCCATTTTTCTGCAGCCACTTTACTGACTGTTTAGTAAAATGAAAGATATTCTCGGGCAACAGAACAATTAATGTGAGATGTACTGTGTGTCAGGAAAGTGACTCCTCATAGTTTTTACTGTGACAAGCGGCAGCAGTTTTTGAGGATGGAGGTGCTTCAAACAGTTTGATGGTGGCTCACACTCACTGTTAACAGTGTGAGCGCTTGTTTGCTATAATAACCTGCTGGTTATTATGACAAATCATAACTGGTTGAGCCCATAGAAAAAATGGTCACCAGTTATTATGCAAGAATATGTTATCCTCTCTTATACAATATCATACTATTACACATTATGGTTGAACATCAATATGGGTGCAGAGGCAAACCACACAAAGAAGAGGGTATTGGATGTTAGGAGGGCAGATTTTAAAGAAATGGGAGACTGCCTCAGAAGCAGCCTAGCAGATCAGGGCTGCCAGGAAGAAGTAGAGGAACTATGGAGAAAAATAAGGGAAGGCACAGTGAAGGTGAACAGCCTCTGCATGAAGGAAGAGAGCAAAAGCAGGAGGAAAAAAACACCATTATGGTAATCTAGGGAAGTGGCCATGAAGATGATGTTAAAAAGGGTAGCATTCAGGAGGCACAGAGAAATGCAAAGGGATTAGGCTGGGGAGGTGTACTAAGTAAAACAGAGGGAAGCAGTTAAGGCAGTGAGGAAAGAAAAGGTACAAACAGAGGCAAGGACAGCTATAAGGGTAGTAAAAGAGGACAAAACCCTCTTCAGGTACGTAAGCGAGAACAGGAAGGTGAGGGGGGGAGAGACAGTGAGGATAAGGAGGTAGACAGAAGGAGATTGCGCAGAAGAGGATCAACAAAAAGCAGACATCCTGAAAAGTACTTCAACCAAGACTTCACAGTGGAGGATGAGGAGGAAGGACCACCAAAGTGAGCAGGAGCACTGGAGGGGTGGACACAAGTCCATTTTCAGAGGAAAGAGCTGTGAAGGGACTTGCAGATTTGAAAATGTCTGTCCAAGTGGGTCCCTGGTCCCTAATGTAGCCAATCTCATCCTCTCTACACCATTCCTTCAACCATGAGCTGAAGCTCCTGGTGTGGAGTTCCCTCTCCTTCTCCCTGTTGTAGACAGACAGCACCTCAACAAAAGCCACTGAATATGCAACCTGCCTAAGACCTCGCCCCAGTTCCTTGAAATCCTCATGCACTATTCTAGCCCTGTCCCTAGCCAAGTCATTAGTCCCCAGGTGAACAATCACATTCAGCTCTGCCTCCCATCCTGCTGCCCTAAGGATCCTCAGAATCTGCTTTCCATCCCTTTGGCTGTGGCACCAAAGAGGCACCTAACCTCCCTCTCCTGCCTTCTATTCCCAAATCTATCCCCCTCACAATCAGGTCCCCCACCAGAAGTTGCTTCCTCCTCCTCTGGGGTCGTTTACCACCCTTCTTGGGGTCAGTGCTACTGAGGACTCCCACATCCTCCCTGGCCACTACCACAGGTGCCTTCTCCTGGCAGTCCTGCCTGACCAGAGTGGCATAGGAATTACATAAACCACAAGGAATGCTTGTGCTCTCCAGAAAAATTGAATGAGTGCTACTACTGGGATTTGCTGCTCCCCAGATACATACAACAAAGCTGTAGGGATCCACGACTGGTCATCGACAAAGATTTTGTCGAATGACCAGACAGCAAAACTGGCTGCCTGTTTCTTAGAAATACAAGTGTTTTCTTCAGCGGGCTTTGCCCCCCCAAGCTTCCTTCATGGGGGGCTATGCGCCCTGCACCCTCCCCACTTAGGATTCTCAACTCCAGATCAGAGATGATTTGGGGGGAGGTTGCAGGACACCCAACAGAGAGTGCCGGGTTCCAGCAGGTTCCCTACAGCGACATAATGCTGTTGTCGCTGTAGGGGACCCCGCTGTCAAAATGTAACTGTCAGGTGTGCATACCGAATGTAGCTGCCTTCCTCCAGAGCCACTGTCTCTAGTACCAGATGTAAAGAAATGAATGCAAAAATTGAAATAAATCTGTGAACTGCATAAATTTATTGCTTAAATATAGGCACAGTGTAAGACCTGACAAAGCTCCACTCAACAAAGCTCATGGTCCTTTTGAGTTAGATGACAGTGGTTCCATGTGATAATGGTGATTGTCGTTTGAGCTTGTGTACATCACCAAAAATCAATTTCGGCAATGTACACTCGCAATGAACATCAAAAGGGTGCCAGAGACTTAGGTTTTTGTGTTTTTTAATGTGGGGTTAGCCCGCACCCCCTCACTAAAGGATTCTCAACTCCGGAGGGGTGCATGTTGGGGATGCAAAAGTAAAAAAAAAAACATGACCATGAATGCGCACAGAACTGAACCCAGCACCCTCCCAACCTACCATGCCACATGGCCAGCTTGGCAGCTCACCACTGCACTATACACCACAAACCCTCCCTCCCCTTCCACCCATCACACGGCATGGTCCCTCCCCCTGCACACGTGTATACATAGCGACATCCTGTCACTATATTCACTGAACCCCCTATCCAGTCACCCTCCCTGCAAGGTAGCCCTGTGCACAGGTGCCGTGACTGAGTCACCCTTTTTTGAAAGCGCTCAATCACAGTCGCCATCATCACAGGTTACCGGTGAGAGGTCTTACACTGTGTCTGTATGTAAGCAATACATTTCTGCAATTTACAGATTTGTCTGGATTTTTGCATTCATTTTAACATCTGATACTAGGCACAGTGACTCTGGAGGAGTGCAAGGCTAGTGGAGTATCTTGAATCCAATGGGTTAAAAAACCAAAGGCAGCATAGCTTCATGGGGAGAAGGTCATGCCAGACAAATCTGACTGAGTTTTTGAACTGCATGACCAGGGAAATGCATCAAGGAAAGGTAGTGAATGTGGCCTACTTGGACTTCAGTAAGGCCTTCGACACTGTGCCATATAGGCAAGGCAAGGCCAGGAAACTTAATTTTCATGGCACCCAATCCCGGAGGCTCTGAGTGCCTAATAATGGTAGCACGTGAGGTGGGTGTCTGAATCACAGCACTGTCTGAAATGGCGATGCGATACGGGCAAAAGCCTGAAAGGCGAGGGGGCAGGGAGGGCGACCGGATGTGGTGGGGTTGGTGACCCTAACGACAGGATGTCGCTATGTGTACATGTGTGCCGGGGGGGCAAGCATGGCAACTGTGGCCTGGGAGGGGACGGAGCTGATGGAGGAGGTGGCACTACAGTCAGCTGCTGAACTGCGCCATGGCGTCGGGGGTTGGCCTCCGCTTGTGGTGCTGGGGTTCCGAGTTCTGGTCTGGGTCCGGGCGCTACTGTGCTTTTCTTGTGCTCTGCCCAAAATTTAACATTTTTTTTGCTTTCACAACCCCCCGACGTGCACCCCTCCCCGGAGTTGAGAATCCTTGAATAGGAGGGTGCAGGTGGCAAAGTCCCCCCAAGTGTGGGGGGCATAAGGGGCACAAGCCCCCACAGAAAGCAAGTATTTTCAATCCCTGGTGCCATTCTTCTGTGCGCTGAGGATGTCAGGTTGGTGAAATTGTTTTTTCCACCCTGACGTCGCGATAATGCGAGTCGCCGTTCAGCACTTGCCATTATCGCATAGAACCCTAATAATGAGGAACAAAAATTCAAGTTACAATCGATTAAAACTCATTAAAATAGTCAGTTTAAGTTAACAATAAAACAAAGCAGTCATAACAGTAATTAAAATTAGAATACTCCACTAGGTCTAGCATTACTAAACAGACATCGGATTATACCAGATCCTCCAGAAGGACAAGCTGGAACAGGTGGGCCTTTAGTCTCTGCTTGAACTATTCAATTGATAGGGCCTCCTAGACAGTGGATGGAAGGGAGTTCCACAGGGTTGGTCCTGCGACACTAAACGCATAGTCGCCCAAAGTCTTGAACTGAACCCTGGGAACGTCCAGGAGGCCCCTGGTTGAAGAATGGAGGGAGTGGACTGGAGTGGCAAGTGAAAGGAGTTTAGCCAGGTAGTCAGGATTCAGTCCATATAGGGCCTTATATGTGAGCAAGCCCACCTTGAAAAGGACTCGCCACCAGATTGACAGCCAGTGCAGGGCCCGCAGGACTGGGGTTACATGACTGGACCGGGACAGGCCAGTCATCAACCTGGCTGCTGCATTCTGCACAAGCTGCAGCTGGTGTCCCTTCAATGACTCTCAAGTAAAGAGAGTTACAGTAGTTGAGCCTAGAGGTAACAAAGGCATGAACTAGTGTCAGTACGTCTTCAGGCGGAATGAGGGGCTTGATCTTGGTGATATTCCTCAAGTGGTAGAAACCACTCTTTACAACAGATGACACCTGAGCCGCGAGGGTCAGTCTGATGTCCAGGATCATGCCTAGATCTCATACCCTCAGGGAGGCCCTCAACAGAGCAGACCCTAGGAACAGTTCTGTGCTCACTCTGGAGGCATTCCTATTATGCCCATGACCTTGCTCGATCACTAGCACTTCTGTCTTGTCTGGGTTCAGTAGCAACCAGCTGGAGAACATCCAGTTGTTGATTTCAGCCAGACATTTGTTAACCACAGTTTCGGCACTCTGTGTTCCAGGGGAAAAGACAAATACAGTTGGGTATCATCTGCATAGCGGTGAAAACCCACACTGTATTGCCAAATGATTTCACCAAGGGGCAGTATGTATACTGCAAATAACACTGGCAACAAGATCAAACCCTGTGGAACTCCACATGACTGGGGCATTAAGGAGGAGGAGAAATTTCCCATCACTACCTGTTGAACTCTGTCAGAGAGATAGGACTCAAACTAGTTGATGACAGTACCGGCAAGTTCACAATACTCACGGTGATGGTTGAGAAGCACAATGTGATCCACAATATCAGAGGCTGATGAGAGATCGAGGAGAACAAGAATTGTCCTGTCTCCTCTATCTCTAGCCCTGAGGAGGTCATTATGCAAATGTAACACCATTTCCATGCTGTGTCTAGCCCTGAAAATTCAAGCTGTTGCTGTTGGAACAGTAATTTGCCAGGATATCAGGGTCGAGAGATGGTTTCTTCAAGAAGGGTCTCACCGGGGCTTACAGTGCCTTTAGAAAGTATTCGCCCCCCTTGGATTTTGTCACATTTTGTGATGTTGCAAACAACAATCAAAATACATTTATATGGGATTTTTTTGTCACGTATCTACACAAATTACTCTATAACGTCAACGTGGAATGAAACTTCTGGAATTTTTTGTACATGTAATTTAAAATAAAAACCTGAAATGTCTTGATTTGATAAGTATTCACCCCCTTTGCTATGACACTCCAAATTGAGCTCAGGTGCATCCAATTTCCTTGTGAGATCACTCTAAAACTTGAATGGAGTCCATCTGTGGTCAGTTCAAATGGTTGACATGATTCAGAGGAAATACACCTGTCTATATAAGGTCCCACTGTTGACAGTGCATGTCAGAGCAGAAACTCTACCATGAAGACCAAGGAGCTGTCCGTAGAACTCCGTGATAGAATTGTGAGGAGGTATAGATCTGGGGAGGGGTATAAAAACATTTCTAGGGTGTTGAAAGTTCCCAGGATCACAGTCAAGTCCATCATTAGGAAATGGAAAGATTACCGAACCACCCAGACTCTTCCTAGAGCAGGCCGTCCTCCTAAACTGAGCAACCAGGCAAGAAGGACCTTGGTCAGGGAAGTGACCAAGAACCCAATGACCACCCTGACAGAACTAGAGTTCCATGGCTGAGATGGGAGAACCTGTCCAGAGGACAACAATCTCTGCAGCACTTCACAGATGTAGTCTCTATGGGAGAGTGGCTAGACGGAAGCCACTCCTGAGAAAAGGCCACATAATAGCATGCCTGGAGTTTGCAAAAAGGCACATGGCAGACTCTGAGACCATGTGGCAAAAGATTCTCTGGTCTGATGAAACAAAAATTGAACTCTTTGGCCTGAATGCAAAGTGCTATGCCTGGCGGAAACCGAACACAGCTCATCACCCATGTAACACCATCCCTACCATGAAGCATGGTGGTGGCAACATCATGTTATGGGGATGCTTTTCAGCGGCAGGGACTGGGGCACTTGCCAGGATACAGGGAACAATGAATGGAGCCAAATACAGGCACACCCTTGAGGAGAACCTGCATCAGTCTGCAATAGACCTTGGACTGGGGCGAAGATTTACATTCCAACAGGACAACGACCCCAAGCATACAGCCAAAGCAACACTGGAATGGCTTCAGAACAAGAAGGTGAATGTCCTTGAGTGGTCCAGCCAAAGCCCAGACTTGAATCCCGTTGAGAATCTGTGGAAAGACTTAAAGATTGCAGTTCACCGACGCTCCCCATCCAACTTGACAGAGCTTGAGCAAATCTGCAAGGAAGAATGGGCGAAAATCCCCAAATTCAGATGTGCAAAGCTGATACAGACATGTCCAAGAAGACTCAAGGCTGTAATAGCTGCCAAAGGCACTTCTACAAAGTATTGACTCAGGGGGGTGAATACTTAAGTAAACAAAATATTTCAGTTTTTAATGTTTCATAAACTTTTGTTACACAATATAAATATGTTTGCCCCTTTAAATTGTTGAGTATGCTGTGTGAATCAAGGGGGAAAAAGTCATTTCAATGCATTAAAAATTCTGGTAGTAACACAACAAAATGTGACAAAATCCAATGGGGGTGAATACTTTCTGAAGGCACTGTACTTCAGGGCCTCAGGGAAGACTCCCTCTGACATTGAGCACTGGACAATCCCCACAAACACCAGGCCTACAGCCTCAGCACATCTCATTCAGAAATTAACAGGGCTGGGTCCAGTTCACAATATGTGTGCTTTAGCTCTGGCATCACCTCTATGACCTCAGCCACCTCCACTGGTTTAAACTCCTCCCAGACCAAGAGAGTTCTTCTGTTCCCCCTAGCCTGATCACTGTGAGGCAAAACTCATCTCACTGACAGAATCCCTGAACGAATAGAGGATAATTGGTCAAAGAAGAACAGAGCAAACTCCTCACATAAAGTGAGTGAAAAAGCTTTTTTCGGTTGCAGGCAGACTGGATGAAGTAGCCTGTCCACAGTCCAAAAAAGCTGAGCTGGTCTGTTCCTCCCTGCAGCAATTTTCCTGGACAGGAATTCTGCCTTCTTATGGGTAATTGTCCCCTGGTACTCATCATAATGAGCACACAGGGCCAGCTCATCCTCCTTAGACCAGGTTTTCTGCCAGCAATGCTCCAACTTCCAACCCCTGAGCTTCATCGCCTTGAGATCTCCGTCAAACCAAGGGGATCTCAAGTTAGAGTGTCGGGGTCATATACAAACTGGTGTAAGGGCATCAAGCTATTCAGATACCACCTTATTACAGGTAGCTACTGCCACACCGATACCCACTGCACATGCAGTCTCCACCCTAGACAGTTCAGCTATCATCAGCCGTCCCTCTGGGGACATGCCCCATAAAGGGTGATAGCTGACAATCTCCACAGGGGAAGGACTCTTGGGGGGGGGCCCAAACATGAATCCCACCATACAGTGATCAGACCAACTGACCTGATCAATCCTGAGGTTATTAACCCCAGACCCAGATGAAACACCAGGTCAAGCATGTGGCCGTGGTGATGTGTCGCAGAGGTAACTACCTGTGCTAGGCCCAGCAAAGACATCAGCTGGAGGAGGTCATAAACGAATTGTGAGGATTCATCATCGATCCAGGTATTGAAGTCCCCCAGGATTAAACTCCAGCGCCTGGTCAACAACAAAGTCTGCAACCTCCTGCAGGAAATCCCCTCCAGCCCCAGGAGGTCGATAGATGAGCAGAATCCTGCAGCCTGCAGCTGGACCCCCACAAACAGCCACACACTCAAAAGACCTGGCCATTCCAACTGGGTGTACGGAGAAACCCAGGCAGGGTCTAAAAACGATGGCCACACCCATGCCCCTGCGTTCCCTCCTCAGACAGTGCACTACGGAGTACCAAGAGGGGACAGTCACCTCCAGGACTGGCCCAGCATCGTCATCCAGCCAGATCTCCGTGATCCAAGCCAGGTTGACAGAAGAAATTGTTTTTTAAAGAAATTCTGGTGGGGGGGGGGGTATCTTCTCATGGAAAATGATTCAGTATTGTTTCTAACTTCTTACAGAATTTACTTGTCAAGGGCCATAGGAAGATTCTAAAAGAAATATAACAATTTGGGTGCAGTTATCTTTCTTAGAAAATTATTTTTTTCCCAAATAGTGACAGATTAAGTTTATCCGTTCTTTGTAGGTCAGTTTGTATATCTTGCAATAATTTATTCAGCTTGATTTTTGAAACTACATTTACATCTGCACATATTGAAATTCCAAGGTATAGAATCTCTTTACTAAGGGTTTCCTTCAGGAATTTAGATTTAAACATTTCTGTCAATAACTCTGGACAAAATAAAAGCACAACTTGGGTCTTTTCCCAGCTAATGACAAGACCCGAAATACTGCAAAGTCTTCCAAGTAGAGATTTAAGTGTTTCATAAGACTCTAGGTAAATAACGTAAAAAAAATATAATAAGCAATATAAGTAAGTATATAATAAATTAGGTAAAAGGTTATTTTTGCATTTGAAATAATAACAGGGGTGCTCCTTTTGATGTGGCTCAGATTGGGATTTCATCAGTGCTCTCAGCTGTTTTTGTACCTCTTTGTTCCTGTAAGGTCAAAGAGTAGTTTGTGTCTACTGCATACTAGTTCGTTATAATAACATGAAAAGGATCATAAACAGTGGGTGTTCTGGGACAGCAGAGAGTGCTGATGAGGGCCTGGTCCAAGCCATATTAAGGGACGTGCTCCTTTTGTTATTTCAGCTGTGAAAAGATGTGGTAAAGCAGACTCAAGGGTGAACAAGCATTTGCCAATGCCGAATGTTGACTGCGATGGTGTGTTGAACTCGCTCACTGCCCCTCTGTCACTCGCTCAGTCTGTTTCTCCCAGTGCTGCAGGCTGCTCTTTTATACTGGGCTTCTGTCTGCATTGGCACCTTGTTCTGCCCACTAAGAAATCCACAGCTGTCCTAACAGAGCTCCATTAAGGTGACTCACTCCCCCTCTCTCACTCGCTCATTCTGTTTCTCCTGGCACTGCAGGCTGCCCTTTTGTACTGGGATCCTGCCTCTGCTGGTGGCTTTTTCTGCCCACAAAGAAATCTACAGCAGTCCTGACACAGGTCTGTTGAGTCTGCTGACTCCCCCTCTCTCACTCACTTGTTCCGTTTCTGCCAGCGCTGCAGGCTGGTCTTTTATACTGGGCTCCTGCCTGCGTTGCCGCCTTTTTCTACCAACAAAAACATCCACAGCAGTCACGATAGAGCTCCATTGAGCTAGCTTCCCCCCCACTCACTCATTGTGTTTCTCCTGGTGCTGCAGGCTGCCCTTTTGTACTAGGCTCCTGCCTGTGTTGGCACCTTTTCTGCCCACAAGAAAACCCACAGCTGTCCCGATAGAGCTCCATTGAGGTCACTCACCCCGCCCGTGTCACTTACTCATTCTGTTTCTCCTGGTGCTGCAGGCTGCCCTTTGTACTGGGCTCCTGCCTCTGTTGGCGCCTTTTTCTGCCCACAAAGAAATCTGCAGTCCCACAAAGCTTCGTTGAGCTCGCTCACTCCCCTTCTCTCACTCGCTCATTCCGTTTCTGCCGGCGCTGCAGGCTGCCCTTTTCTATTGGGCTCCTGCCTGCATTGCCGCCTTCTTCTGCCAACAAAGAAATTTGCAGCAGGTACAATAGAGCTCCGTTGAGCTTGCTCACTCCCCCTCTCTCACTTGCTCATTCTGGTTTTCCTGCCACTGCAGGCTGCCCTTTTGTACTGGGCCCCTTCGTGCATTGCTGCCTTTTTCTGCCCACAAACAAATCTGCAGCAGTCCCAACAGTGCTCCGTTGAGCTCACTCACTCCCTCTCCCTCACTCATTCATTCTGTGTCTCCTGCTGCTGCAGGCTGCCATTTTGTATTGGGCTCCTGCCTGCATTGGTGGCTTGTTCTGGCCAGAAAGAAATCTGAAGCAGTCCCAACACAGCTCCATTGAGCTCGCTCACTCCCCTTCTCTCACTCACTCATTCCGTTTCTGCCAGCGCTGCAAGCTGGCCTTTTGTACTGGGCTCCTGCCTGTGTTGCTGCATTTTGTGCCCAAAACGAAATCCACAGCAGTCACAATAGAGCTCCGTTGAGCTTGCTCACTATCGCTCTGTCACTCACTCATTCTGTTTCTCTTGGCGCTGCAGGCTGCGCTTGTGTACGGGGCTCCTGGCTGCATTGGCACTTTTGTCTGTCCACAAAGAAATCCGCAACTGTCCCAACAGAGCTCCATTGAGGTCGCTCAGTCTCCCTCTGTCACACGCTCATTCTGTTTATTCTGGCGCTGCAAGCAGACCTTTTGTACAAGGCTCCTACCTGCATTGGCGCCTTTTTCTGCCCAAAAAGAAATCTGCAGCAGTCCTGATAGAGCTCCGTTGAGTTCACTCAGTCCCCCTGTCTGACTCACTCGTACTGTTTCTCCCACTGCTGCAGGCTGGCCTTTTCTACTGGGTCCCTGCCTGCATTGATGCCTTTTTCTGCCCACAAAGAAATCCGCAGCTATCCTGACAGCGCTCCGGTGAGTTCGCTCACTCCTCCTCCCTCACTCGCTCTCTCGTTCTGTTTCTCCCAGTGCTGCAGGCTGCCCTTTTGTACTGGAATCTTGTGCTGGGGCCTTTTCCTGCCCACAAACAAATCCGTAGCAGTCCCGACAGAGCTCAGTTGAGCTCTGTCACTCCCCCCTCTCACTCGTTGGAGCTTAATCTGTCTCAAACTCAAATTTCCCACAGTGACTGTGCTATTCTCCGACAGGAGTGCAAAAACATATTTTAGCCAGGATGTGAAAAATGACAGCTGTACTGTTCATAAGGAGGTGTGAAAAAATGCTACTGTTGAAAATGTGGCATGAAAATATTACAAATTTACGAAGTTACAACGGTGCGTGGAAACAGTTCAATGCACGCTTGTAACACAGTCATGTTATGGAGTTTTGTCACCAAATTTTCAACATAGGGATTTTAGGACCTCTGCTCATGAACTGTGCCACTGTCATTTTCTTAATCTGTCCCGAACACTGATTTCCCACAGCGACTGCGTTATTCTGTCCCGCAACTGTGAAACCACATTTCAGTCAAGATGTGAAAAATGACAGCTGTACTGCTCATAAGGAGGTGAGAAAAAATGCCACTGTTGAAAATCTGGCATGACTATATTACAAATCTGCGAAGTTATGAGGGTGTGTGGAAAGTGTGCAACGCACACTTGTAACACAGTCATTTGATGGGCTATCATCACCAGATTTTCAACATAGGCATTTTAGGACCTCTGCTCATGAACAGTATCACTGTCATTTTATTAATCTGTCCTGGACAGTGATTTCCCACAGTGACCGCTCTATTCTGTGCTGGAAGTGCGAAAACACATTTTGGGACAGGATGGGAAAAATGACAGCTGCACTGTTCATAAGTAGGTGTGGGAAAATGGCAATGTTGAAAATCTGGAGTGAAAATATTATAAATTCGCAGAGTTACGAACGTGCGTGCAAACTGCGCAACACACACTCGTAACACAGTCATTTTATGGAGTATCATTAGCAAATTTTCAACATAGCCATTTTAGGACCTCTACTCATGAACAGCGTCACTGTCATTTTCTTAATCTGTCCTGAACACTGATTTCTCACAGTGACCATGCTATTCTGCGTCAGAAGTGCAAAAACACATTTCTGCCAGGATATGAACAATGACAGCTGTACTGTTCACAAGGAGGTGTGAAGAAATGCCAATGTTAAAAATCTGGTGTGAAAATATTGCAAATTCACGAAGTTCCGAGCGTGTGTAGGAACTGCGCAGCGCACGCTTGTAAAACAGTTATTTTTTTGGATTGCTCCCACCAAATTTGCAACATAAGCTCTTTGAGAGCCCACCTCATGAGCAATGGCACTGTCATTTCGTTAATTGGCCCTGAAAGGTGATTCCACACAGTAACCATGAAATCTCCTTTCAGGGCTGATTAACACCATGACAGTTCAAGAATTCATGGGGAGGGGTCCCAAAACCCCCATGTTGAAAATTTGGTGCAAAAATTCCAAAAAATGACTGAGATATGCATTAAAGTTGACAAACCCCTATCTATTCCATTATACAGCTTACCGGCATTTCCTCAGTTCGCAGTCGGCTTTGAAGAGTGCAGACATGTTCCCGGTTCACCGAAGATCATCGCGCTGAGCTCCAGAGGTAAGTATGGGGTGAGGGGGTGGGGAGGCAGGGTGCTCAGTGGGTGGGCGCTGGTTGGGGGGCAGGGAGACCTCTGAGGACAGTTTCTTTTTCAGGTTAAAACAAAAAACAAGTCCGTAAGAGTTTTTTTTACAGGCATGTGGCACGCTGGGATGGGCTCCCAGCATGCCACCGACTCTTTCTTTGGGGGGCAGTAGCCGATGGGGATTGGGCACCCCCATAGGCATACAACAAAATGGGGGCTTATATTATGCCGAAAGGGATTGGGCACCCTGCTAATAGACAGTAAAAGTGGGGGTTGGTTACAGAATGCCGATGGGGAGTGGGCTCCCCATCAGCAAAATCAACATTACGCACTGAAGCGAGAGGATTGGGACCCCCATCGGCAAATAAACGACGGGGGGTTGATATTGTTTGTGAACATGGTGGCAAGCTGCCGCCATGTTCACAAACAATATCGGGATTGAAATTCGCCCTGCAATGATGGATCGCTCCCTCATTGCAGCAGATGGCTGAAGCTGCAATGACGAGGCGGCCCCTGATTGCAGCAGCGAAATTGTCACAAGTTGGTGGCAAGGTTCCAAACCCTTGTCAGCAGCGTGCAATGGCATTGGGGGACCCTGGACAAGCCTTTGCAAGCTGTGGGGGCATTGGCCACAACAGTGCCATGCCTCCACAACCTGCTTCTGAGCAAGCTGTCCCAATATGTTTCTTGCGCTGCGCACAATCAACATAAAAAAGGGGTATCATACAAATCAGGAGGTATGAAGCAATCTAAAATAAAATAAAAAATTACAGGTAAAAAAAGAAATATGCAATATAAAATTCAAATACTGAAACTAATATCCAGCAGTTTATAACTGTAACACACCATTTCCTGTTTATTGCTTTCATTGTTCATGTAACAAACTCTGTATTGGGAGGACAACTCACCTACAGTATTGAAAAGATGAATTCCAGAGCATGTAAGGGATACTGTAAATGGGAGAGTAACTACACCAACTGGATTTCACTTTAAAACTTTCCACAATTCTAATGATAAATTTGTTGGTCTGGAACTTGTCCCTCTAAACCCCTGGTGTGGTGGTACAGGATAAATACTGTTTTTTCAGAAGAGAGTCCTGTTGGATTTATAGTCTTGGATCAGTAAAACCGCTGAGTCTCAATGATGAATTAGACCTCAAACCAGTTTTGTAAGATCTGTTGTGCTTTTCTTTCCAGATTCACATCTGTCTGATATATATATATATATATATATATATATATATACATATATATATATGGTATGCATCAGTATGACAAATACAGTTATTCAGAATGTCAGCTACATAAAAAATCCTTTTCTATATTCACAGAACAATAATGTTAATTCATAATATAAGCTATGTAATCTCCTGTGATTGTTCAAAGGACACTGCTTTTGTATTAGTTAGTCTAATGTTAGCTGAGATAAGTGATTATTCTGAAGCTAATTTGGTGTTTTACCATCTCTGTAGTCTATATTTATATTTAGTTCTGAGAAACTTTGCCCTTTTGGGAACCAGATTATTTTTTTACCTCTCCAGGGCCTTCAACACGGTTGACCACCTAATCTTGGTAAATAGACTTGCAGAAATAGGATTTACCAGAATAACCCTGAAATGGTTCTGCACATATTTTCAATCTAAGATGTAACCAACTATGGAATCCACACCGTAGCCTGTAGTCTGAGGGGCCACACAGGGTTCAGTCCTAGGACCATTATTGTTTTTGATATCTTTGAAAGGCCGGGGAGAAAGTGTATCTGATATGGCACATCATTTATATGTCGATGATACAATACTTTATGTTGCTGCACCGTATTTGTCTGAAGTTCAGAGTAAATTACAGACAGGTTTTAATGGTCTACAGTCCTATTTTGGAAGATCTACACTTAAAATGAATAAGAGTAAAACTAAATGCTTGCTGTCTGGAAACACAACTAAACTCAAGAGTGGCAGAGATTTGATCATTCTATATGCTGAGAGGGCACCCCTGGAACAGGTAGTTTCCTATAAGTATTTAGGATACTGGTTGGACTCCTTTGGCTCTGGCAACATCCATGTAGATAAACATGTTACACAGAGTGGTAGGAGACTGGGTCTTCTGAACCGTAATAAAAATTGTCTGGGAAGTCATACTGTACAAAAAATAGTTGAAATACAGCTTTTCCCTCTATTTGATTATGAAGATGTTCTGTACTACTACTTAAACAAAAGTAATTTACATAAATTAGACACATTTTATAATTGAGTGGCCAGGCTGATTCTGAAATGCCCGAAATAGACTCATCACTGTAGTATGTATAAATGTTTAGGGTAGATCTCCCTTACAGATAGACGACATCTACATAAGTATGTTTTGGCTTACAAAAGTGGACTGGGTGAAGTCCCAGATTATTTAGAAGCTACATTCAAGAAAGGAAGGTAAACTCTTCTCTCAGGAATTTGGCATATCACAAATTGACTGTACCTACAACTAAAACACAAAGGTCAAAGTACTTCTATAGTCAAGAGATGCCCATCTATTGGAATAACTTACCACACTACTTTTGACTATTTAACATCAAACCCTCTCCAATCAATGCAGTAAAACAATTAAGCAATAAGGCACAACAGGGTGTGGTATATCATGGGATATTGTCACACCTCAGGTGGTTGGCAGGCCGCAGGCCGAGTGCATCCAACCATCCAAGAAGTGACAATATCTCATGATATACCACACCCTGGAGTGACTTATTGCTATTATGAACTGGTTTATCAGTTTTGTAAGGAAAAATAATTAAAAATAAACTTTTAAAATGTTTTAATGCCCTTTTTAAAGTGTTGGAGGAACATCTTTTAAAAAAAAAGTTCCTGGAGGGCTTTGGGCAGCAGGTGGCACTGTTGCAAGTGGAGTTCATGTAGCAGTGCAGCTGCAAGTGCCAATATGTTAGCAGGGACAGCGATCGCTGTGATCTGCTCCCCCCCCACCCCTCAAATGATGTTGTGATTATTGCAAGCCTGGAGTAAAGGAAACCTGTGATGCTTCATTTTTAAGGGACAAGGTGAGGTTAATAAAGATGTTTTTTTGTAATTGGGAAGGCCTTTGTGATACTGGGTATGTTTTCTCCTCGCAAGTGGCTGTTAATGAGCTGCATGGTGGCGTTACAGTATTTCTTTGTTGGGAGCGAGTGGTTTTGTGAATGCTGCAGTCGGCAGTTGCCCATCGCCCATTGTGTTGCTGTTGCCACGGTGTTGGACACATTGGTTTTGAAAGTATTGCTCCCAGTGGCTTTCGTTGTGCTGAATTCTGTCGTGTGCGTGCTGGTGGCAGTTCTTTTTTTTTTGTTTTTTTTTCAAAAAGCGGCAACTAGAAGTCTGACTTGCTACAGACTGCGTGAGATGAAGAACACTGTGCGATAAGTGAGGAGGCTGGTAACCGGAAGTTTTCTGAAGCCGTGATGATGTAGCCCATATCATCACAGCTTCAAAAACCTCATGGCCAATCAGATTCCTCCATTTACGATCCCCAGTTCACAATGGCATTTAGATAATGTCACTAGCGGCTAAGCAGCAGCGGCTAAGTGGGATGGCAAAGTGGAGCGAGGAGTCTGACCAGAATGTGGCAGGCTCTGTGGCTGGACTGTTCTATCCTTTGTTTATCGTGAATCATACTCCAGCTGATTAACAAAGACATTGCTGCTGCCAGTGAGTGAACAATGATTTTACAGGTCTGTCTATATTTTCCTCCTCCCTCCCAATCGTGTGACTGAGTTTTTCTGCTTGTTCTAAAGTTTATTTTTTATTTATTTATTTAGTTTTTGTTGACTGGGTAAGTACACTAGAAAAATCCTGCCTATTTTCAGGCACAACCTGGGGGAAGGGGATACAGATGAATCCCAACTGACCTTGAACAGATTAAGCTGTTGGTGGTATTTTTAGTGAATGTGGTGTGTCTATATGCTGAACTGCTTGTGGACTGTATTGTGAGCTGCAATATCTTCTTGGAACTGTGTCTAGTGCCTGCACCTAAAAGAAACTGCTGCATTTAGTTTACTATCATCAGAGCACGGTGGTGCAAAGAACGAACTTGGTTACTAGGCAACAGTACACTGCCTTTAGCTGCTTGCTGCTTTATTTGTTACACCTGAAATTGATCTGCAGTTTCAACTCCACATTATTCCCACTGGTGGCAGCTTCGGGAAGTGGAGGAGGGGCTACTTCAATTCTTAAATGTCCGCAATTCCATCCAGTGGCAGCGGCTAAGTGGGACGGCAAAGTGGAGAGAGGAGTCTGACCGGAGTCAGACCGGGGACTGACTGGGCCACAGAATACTGCAGATTTATTATTTGTGACATTTATGTTTGGTACTGTATTGTAGTGTTACCATGGCTAACAGAGGGCTTTACTGAGTGCAGCATATATATTTTGTGTGATATGCACCGATAGTATATTTCATCAAATAACAAAAAATGATTTTAGAATTCAGGAAGCTAAACAGGAAACTGTACTTGGGAATCAACAATTTGGGTTTGTATTTAATTGTAGCATGATGTTTGGGGTCAATAGTAAACATATGAGCTATGATTTGGGGTATACTATCAGGAAATAGAAAGCGATAACATGTGTTGTCTGTACTTATGTAAAGATCTGGTCTCATTATTTACTTTTGTTAATTCGATCTGGTAATGTTGAAACAAACCCTGGCCCTTTTGCAAACAATATGGCTGATAGTGATTATTTTATGCAGTTTTCCCAAGGTTTCAAAATTATGCACTTTAATGCTCAAAGCCTACTGTCTAAATTCCATGAGGCTGAATCATGGATTAGTTTATATAATCCAGATGTTTTAGCACTGAGTGAAACTTGGTTAAATTCTACTGTTCTAAATTCTGAAATATGTATTTCTGCTTATAAAGTGTTCAGAAAAGACCGTACTAGTGGTAGAGGGGGAGGGGTTATGTTTTATGTTAAGGATAATTTAGTGGTAAATGAGTATTGTATTTTTAATGACACTTTAGATTATTGTGAACACATTAGCATTCAGCTGATATTGGGTTCTATTAAGAAATTAACAATTTGGTGTGTGTATCGTCCATCCATTGGTAGTAAATTTGGCTTCCAGGAATTTGTAGATAAATTAGATAATAGGGCTTTTGGAGAGCTTATAGTATTAGGGAACTTTAGTTTAAATTGAACTGGCCCTGATGCTTCTAAATTAAATACTGTTTTGTTCCATTCTGGCTTACAACAATTGGTTACTTTGCCTACTCGACATAATAACAAAACTAATAATCACACATTGTTGGATTGGATATTATACAATGGCAAAAAAAAAATCTTGGGCTCTGATTGGTCAGTCTGAGACTAGACCCGTGATGTTATCCCAGTACAACATCACAGGTCTAGTCCCAGCACCCAGATGACCGCATCAGTTTTGGGAAAAACAAGAAATCACTCCACGTAGCTCCTTGGCAGCACAATCCCCCATTTGTCATTCGCACTCTCAACCCGCATTCAACCTACTGCGAGTGCTTCTGACTCACTTGCCAGTGACCACAGGCCATCAAAGTGCAAATTGTCCCTGCCTTGCTTGTGTTCCCACCAATATAGTGAAACAACACCCCCTCCCCACACACCCACAGTGTTCCCATTTAAAAAAAGCCATCATTATAGATGGCATTTAAATTTTTCTGTCCGCTGGAGTACGAGCACAGTTAGTGTCTTCAACTTGCCAGCCAAAACCACTGACACTACTATACACTGACATTATCCCCGACTAGCCTGCCATGACCACCAAACATTCTGACGCCCCCACCAGTATTCCCTGAAATAGAAAACAAATCTTTTAAATGAAAAAAAAAGCCATCATTTTAGACGGCATTTCAATTTCCCTATCAGCAGCAGCACGAGCCCTTTCAGATTGCCACAATCCTGCTCCCTTCCTCAAACAGCTGCAGTGTAACGTCCACCATTAAAAAAAAAAAAATCAATAAAATGACAGTCACATCGAAATAAGCACTTCACAAAAATTACCTGCATTGCTGCCAATCAGTAAGTGCTCAAACAACCCGGAAGTGGGAATGGGGATCGCAGTTCCTCAACTCCCCTGCGGTTGCTTTTAAAGGAATTAAAAAACATAAATACTAATCAAAACAGTATTAGCTGTTCCAGATTGGAATGTTAGCGTGGACTGTCATTTTCCTCATGGGGGTGGTGGTGCAGGAGGGACAGCAGACACACAATATTATTTAATGGGACTATTTTTTATTCAGTATACCTGCCCATTGAAAAATGAAATAAAATACACTTTTAAAACACTTTTTAATGTTCTTTTATTAGTATCAACAAGCCTAGTTATTATATAATCACTCAGGTGTATCTTGCACAGTTGATTGCCACTTGGGGGTGATCATCACTCGACCTGCGGCCCCACACCTAATCACCCCAGGCATGACATTATCCCAGCACAACACACACACCCTGTCATGCATTATTGCTTAATTATCTAATAAGCCCATTAATAGGATGATGTGTGGCTTGATTTCTGATGCCTTAAAGAGCTCCTGACACAGTTGAGACAACTTTGAGAAAATGTACCATTCTGGCATAAGTGTAGGTTATATTTCATATTTTGTTCTGTAATTCTCACCCTTATTTCCTTTTTACTAAGGGTATTTGCAAGAATACAGAATATCTGCTCTTTTAGCTCTGTCTAGCTACCTACACATAACATCATAATTCTGTTTATGACATCAAAATGTGTTGCTGTGGGGAGAATTATAACGTCATAAACAGGGGATTGTGATACCATGTGTACAGATGCAGACAGAGTAGATATAGTCTAGGGGACAGAGATCTTGTTTTCATGCAGCTGTTTTCAGTAATAAAGAACATGGAGAAAGAGTAACTCAAAATATATGAAGTAATGAAGAAAATGGGATGGAGTTGAATATAAATATCATTTTTTTCAGTGTTTTCCTAATACTGTCAGGGGCTCTTTAAGTGATCATCATCCTGTGTTTTGTATATGGAACAATGGTGGATCAAAGACACCTAAGTCAATTATAAAGACTTCAAGATCTTTTACTAGTTTTGATTTGCATACATTTTGTTTACAATTGGGTAATGTAGATTGGTCTTATTTACATTTCATTCCTGATGTTAATTTTGCTTTAGATTTTTTTATTACTGAGTTTACACGTGTTTTGAATCAATTTGCTCCTTTTGTTAAAAGAAGGGTTTGAAGGAAGAACTATGGGTGATTAACACCTTCATTGATTAAACTTATGAGACAATGGGATAAGGCTTGGAAAATACACAAAAGTAGGAATTCTGTGTCTAGTTATCACATCTATAGGGCCCTACGGAATCAATGTAAGACTCAGATAAAGAAATATAAATTAGAATTTATTCAACAAAAACAATGTGCAGGTCTGTCCAATGCTAGAACTTTTGGAATACAATTAATACTCTGATAAAACCTAATGTTGATCAATTGAGTTTGATGAAACTGAATGGTGATCTGTTGACTTGCCCTATAAAAATAGCTAATGAGTTTAATGCAAGATTTACTGCTCCAGTTAATTCCTGTAGTGACCAGTCTGATGTGATTCATCAAGGATCTATTGATGGTTCTGCTGATAATCGTAAATTCTATCTAAGGATTACTACTCCTAAAGAGGTTGAGAAGTTATTACGACAAATTAAAAGGGATAGTTCAGCGGGTTCTGATGGTTTATGTCCTCGCTTATTGATAGATTCTGCTTCAGTTCTAGCATATCCAATTAGTATTATCTTTAATTTGTATTTTTTAACAGGTACTGTACCTGATATTTGGAAACATTCCTTGGTGACTCCCATTTTTAAGTCTGGTTCACATCAGGAGTTTGGTAATTATAGACTGATTTCAATCTTATCTGTCCTCGCTAAAGTCCAGAAGAAGATAGTTTACAATCAATTGATTGAATATGTGGATTCCTTGGGTTTGTTGTCTCAGAACCAGCATGGCTTCCATAAAGGTAGAAGCACTGAGACTGCCTTGGTTGAGTTCATGAACATGGTACTGTCTGGTATGGATAAAGGTTGTCTGACTGGTGCCGTGTTCGTGGACTTGACCAAGGCATTCGATTCAGTAGACCATCAATTGTTAATATCTAGACTAGGGTCTTTGGGAGCAGGACAATCTTTTTTGGCTTGGAAAGGGGATTATCTAAGTGATCGGTTTCAAAGGGTTAAATATGGAGGTGTCATTTCTGAATCTGCAATGGTAAAGTGTGGGGTCCCTCAAGGCTCCATACTAGGACCACTTTTATTTTCTTTGTTTTTTGATAAGCAAGTGAAAGTAATTAACAATGCTTTTTTAACTCTTTATGCAGATGATGCAGTAATATATATGCAGGGCTCTTCTGCTGGTGATTTAAGTGATTCCCTAACAAAAGAAATGTTCAATTTTCAATTGTCCCTTATTTCTAGTAGGATGGTTTTAAATAAACCAAAAACAAAGGTGATGATTTTTGGAACCACGGTGAGATTAAGAACTATGAGCCAGTGTCTGCAGGTCAAATCTCTTGATGGATCACTGTTTGATCAAGTAGATACAGTTCAGTATCTTGAGGTCTTATTATATTCAAATTTAAGTTTTACGAACCTCATTTTATGAGGGTAACTTTGAGAATTCACTGTAGAATGGCCCCTTTATACAGAATTTGTTCATTTCTTATCATGGAATCTAGGTTAGCTATTTCCAATCATTGTTCAGCTCCTATTGTAAATTATGCTGCCATTGTAACTGATACTGCTTCTGTGACAATTTCTAGGAAATCTACTTTACTTTAATTGATTGCTAAATTTGTTTTAAATTAACCTAAATTGTCTCATCATTGCGAAACTTTGAAAGAGATAGGTTGGCTTCCAGTTTCATTGAACTTCCATTACTATGTAGCTAAATTTACACATAGAATTATTAATTCTGAAGTCCCACAAAAATTGTGTAATCTTTTGAGGCCGTATAATGAGGGCTACTTTTCCAGACATAGGACAGATGGTTTGGTTCTCAAAATACCATTTATGAGAACTAAATGCGGACAGAGAGCCTTTGCTTATATTGCTCCATCTATTTGGAATGAAATTCCTTGTGTTATAAGACAATTACGTTCTGCTAAAGTGTTTGCAGATGAATTAAGGATGTTTTTTGAATTACAATTTAATTGTAAATTTTTTTATGATTAATTATTTTCTTTTGTAACAAATACATTTTTGGTCCACTATATTTGTATTGTATATGTATTTTTTTTTTATTATATATGTATGTTTTTATATGGGTCACACCTGTAAAAGAAACTAGTTTTACAGTGTGCTTACCCGTTAAGTGAATAAACAAACAAACAAACAAACTATTCAGGATAAATACTGTTAGGGTCATTTATATGATGAACTGTGTAAATGGTTTACTGTCAGTGACTGTTGTACCTTATTATGTATTGTAAAACATGTTGTAATAAGTCCCAGTGTATGTTTTAATTGTTTACCATGCGTCACTTTGATAGTGTGAGTAGGTAGTGACAGCACAAGACTCCAAGGCAACGTTTGCTCACACGAACTCTGTGTGGCTAAAGGATTTATTTTTCAAAAAAAATAAATATAAAGAATCAAAATTAAATCAAATACTTCAATAAACAAAGAAAATAAAGTAAATCAGTTCTCAACTCGAACCTCAGTACTCCAAAATGAGCACTGCCACGGAGTGGTACCTTCAAAGCAACAGGATCACTATCCTCTGTGCACAAAACCTATCTGAATCATTCAGGATATACAGCACTTATATAGAGCTGACATGATGACATCCTAGATCACCTGATTCACCCCTATTTCTAATACATATAAAAAACTATTTTGAAGTTAAACATTTTTATTGTTTGAATTAAAAAGTACATACATGAATACTTACATAAAATGTACCATTAGGTATCAATAAAATTTATCTGAGTTAAAACAGTTCATACAGTGTTATATCTTAAAATGGTGGATAAAGGCAGCCAAACATGCTGTTTTGACAAATATCCTACCTTCTAGTTGTCAGATTTCATCAAATATTCAGAGTGTATTGTTCTTATTATTGTGGATTAATAAGACAAAAAACAATTTCTTTTATTTTGTATATTATACTATATGTTATGACTTAAAAACAACCTTATGTGATCTTTGTGTGCTTGAAGGTGGTAATGTTTTGTATTGTTATGTAATGTCAGTATTTGTCTAAAAAACACTAAAGGAAATCCTGGCCCCACGTATTGTGTTCTGGCTAACAGTTAAGATGAAAAACAATTCCTTTGAAGGATAGGGCAAGGAAAGCTTCCCTCCCCTATGTTGGTAGGCTAAGGACACTGACGCTTTGCATGTATGGCACCTTGTGTCTTATACCACAGTACCCTGTATTGAGTGAGTTTGGGTGGTGTACACTTTAGGTCTTATAAGTATGCATCGTATGAACCATAAATGGTGTCTGTCAGTTATCAAAGATACTACATACTAAAGCTGTTGAACAAAAAAAAATAAAACTAAACTATTTACAGTGGTTGCAAGTGGTTCTGTGAGGAGCTGAGTCCCCCATTTGGTGCCTATTATTATTTGAAGCCTATGAAGATATTGAGCTATGGTTGTGGTAAGGATATAAGGATGTAGTGGTGGTTACGGTGGTTATGGGGGAGTGTATGTGGGGTGTTATTTACCCTATCCTTAGTACTCAGCAGGTGACAAGCTGCATCGTAGGCTTTTCAGGTTTTACAAGATTCTTGTGCTTGTCCTATGCCTGTTTTGGGGTGCTTCACCACTGAATCTCTGAGTACAGTGGTTGCCGATGAGTTGGGTTTCATATATTTGAGGAAAGGTGCCCATGTCTTGTCGTACTTTGTTATGGTGCTGGAGGAGATGTGAAATAGTCTTTCATATATCGCTAGCATGTTAAGATTGTCTAATAATTCTTTAAGAGTTGGAATTGTTGTGGATCTCCATTTACAAACTAGAAGTCATTTGACCTGTATACTAAAAGGAACAGGAGGACCCACGGGTTTTTTTGAAAGATGCATGTTTGCTATAGAGGCCTTAGAGCCCAGTAAGTATAGGTCTGCAGCTAGTGGTAGGTTGATACCTAGTATTTGCTGGATTATGTTATGGACTAGTTTCCACATATCTCTAATCTGGGGCACAACCATAATATATGGAAAAGATCTCCCTGGGTATTATCACATTTCCAACACTCATCTGAATTTAACAGGTTAGCTGTGAACAGAACTGCTGGTGTTCTATACCACCAGTATAGTATTTTGTTTTGGATAAGTCTACTGTGGGTATTACGGATAGGTTTATGTGCCATTTCACAGCAGGAGACCCATTCCGTTTCAGGTATTTCTCTGCCTAAAGTTTGTTCCCACTTTCCTTTTGCTTTTTGGGTTTGGTCCGGGATGTTATCTTGTATCATCGAATATATAAGGCTAGTTCTCCCCTTTTATTTTTGCTAATAGGGATTGAATGGTGTGCTGTTTATTAGAAGTGTTTTGTAGAAGTTTGATCTTCCTTATCACTGGGGCAATAGAGTCTCTTATCTGTAGATACCACCAAAAGTCCTCCTTTGGTAAATCGTATCTGATTTGTAGTTCTTGAAACGATTCCATGCTTAGTGATCCTGGTATTAATAGGTCCTGTATTTCTGTATCTTAATGTTGTTTGTTCCCCATAGTGGGTTATATTTGGGGTGAGCTAGGTCAGTTTTAATTAGCTTCTCTAGTTTTTTTCCAGGCGGATGGGGAAGACGTTATTGTAAGTAGTGGGCTGTGTGGTTTATTATGGTTCCCATAAATGTAAATGGTAGGCCAAAGGCTCTTTATCAAGGATGATTCTATTTTGGACCACAGTGGGGTTGAAGCATCAGGTGCCTCAAACCATCTTAAAGTCTGAGTAGCTCTATAGGCCAAATAGTAGCCTTTATCCATGGGAGACTCCAACCCCCCTTTGGTCCAGTGTGTTCTAAGCTTATTCTTGCTGAATCTTGGTTGTTTCCTTTCCCAAATGTAGTTTCCTATAATTTTGTCTATTTTTGTGAACCAGGCGTCTGGGATGGATATGGGCATATGAGATATTAGATATAAGATCTTTGGAGCAATGATCACTTTTACAGTTTCTGTCTTCCCCATTAATGATAGCTTAAGAGGAATCCATCTTTCTAGGTCTGTCTTTATCTTGGTATAAGTGGTTCCAGGTTAACGTTAACAAAGCTTGATATTTGGGTTGTGATTTTGATTCCTAGGTACATAATGGGGTCCCTTGCCCATCTGAGATTTAGATCTGTGAAATGTGTTTCTAGACATAATTTGTTCAGTGGTAGAACTTCGATTTTATTTTGATTTAACTTTAGTCCTGATATGTTGGTGAAGGAATTGAGTAGTTGAAGCAGAGGTTGCACAGAGTTGTGTGCATCCTCCAGAATTACCAAGAGATCATCAGCACACAATAGAGTTTTTATCTCTATGTCCCCTGACCATATCCCCATTATCCCTTGATGCTCCCTAATGGCCTCTGCCAGGGATTCTATGGCTAGGATAAAAAGGAGTGATGAGAGTGGGCAACCCCGATGGGTCCCTCTCCCCAAGGTGAAAGGTGATGACAAAGTATTGTTCGTTAGGATGCGCGCCTTGGGGCAGTTATATATAGCTCTTATCATGTGGATGAAAGCTGTATTGAAACCCATTTTGTGCAGTACTGAATACAAGTATTGCCATTCCAATGAGTCGAAGGCTTTTTCGAAGTCGATAGCCAGTGCTGCAGATGGTATTGGAGAAGCAAGAGATAGTTGCATTGTATCTAGTAGTGTTCTCATATGGTCCGAGCTATATCTTCCCTTGACGAAGCCCACCTGGGAGGGATGTATTAAGGAAGGAATGAGCTCTTCTAATCTGGTGGCCAGTATCTTTAATACAATATATGGGGCATGACCAGGGACCACTGTTTGTAAAATTACATCTCTTAACAATTGCTTTATTTATTCATGACAAAACATCTCTATTAATATAGGAATGTCAATATGTATACTTAATGGTCACTTAAGTCCCTAGCCCCTCCTACAGAAAGTGACCTCACATCAGCAGTGCATTATAAAACTAGCTCAAAAGGGGCCTCTGGCCCCTTAAGGAGAGACAGAGCATTGCACTGCTGCAAGATACTCAGAGCACAACAAGTACTGTAATTGGGCTCTTGTTTTAAAAGAAAGGTTTACCAAAACCTTAGCAATACCTTTTTATCAGGAATTAGATAACAGATTGATTTAGACAACAGAATTAAGCACAGCATAAAACAAAATAAACTCTCAAATGACTCGCTATACATCCGGGCGTTACGAAATTATGGGCTATTTTGCCATATTGTGGGATGCCCAAAACTTCTCTAAAGAACAATCGCCATTTACTGCTAACCAATCGTCCTGTGCCTAAAATAGGGTTATTTTTCTTCCCCTCTTAACAGCTTGCTTAACTAAAATGCAAAACACAATTGCTAGATGAGTTTTTCTCTATTGCTGGCTTAAATCATAATTGCGTTCTGCTTCTGCTTTTGCACAGACCGTAACTCACAAGAACACATATAGATAGCAAAGTGCAAAAAATATTTGCTACTTGCTATTTAAGCCGCTGCACTAAAGACACACTTTGTCCCAACCAGAATACATCAAGATTCTTTCCTTTTTTTAATACAGGGTCAACTTCATGAATTAAACCCTCAATAAACACAAAGTTTGTTGGCCTTCATTTGAATAAACAGGGGAAGGGTACTGTGTACCAAATGGGAATATTTGTGCTCACTGATGGGTGGGTAAGTGTATGAAACTTGTTTCTCTCTTCAGTAAGACAGCCTGTCTGTCTCCAGCTTAAGCTTCATTTCTCCAGCCAGAAGGCTACTTAAATAAAGACCACAGAA
The DNA here is from genome assembly GCA_016271365.2 of Neoceratodus forsteri. Taxonomy (NCBI): domain Eukaryota; kingdom Metazoa; phylum Chordata; order Ceratodontiformes; family Ceratodontidae; genus Neoceratodus; species Neoceratodus forsteri. The sequence goes on from CM028133.1 coordinate 788,504,357, forward strand.
CTTTATTCTCAACAGTTCACTTAAGATTTGAACATAATAATACTTGAGGCTCCAGTTTCTTTCTTACAACACCTACACCTCATGGACTGAAAAAGAAAATTAGCGGGCTGGAATAACATAAGATACCATGATAGGAGGCCACCCTATCATAGTAGAAAAGTGAAATATGGCCAAGAGAGACCAAAGATAAAAGCACTACTGCAGTAGATTTTTGTTTTAAAAGATAGGGCACAGAAAGAGGGAAGCGTCCAGGGGTGGGGAGGGGGTCCTAATTCTCTCTCAGTCACCATTTCAAAAGAGCTTGCCCAATGGTTTAACCCTTAACAAAAGTAAAATGAAAAAAAATGAAAAAAGATGGACTTGGAGTAGTAATTGGTGATATCCATGTACAAGAAGCTGACCATTAAAGATGATTTCCTCAGCAGAGATCAAAACAGCAGTACCCGTTTCTGTTATTATAATAGTTGAATCAAAAGCTTTGACTTTGTAATCCTACTGTCTATCTTTGTAAATGCTATCTAGGTCTCAATTGTATCACTTAACTTGAATGTTTTACTGTGCTGTGATTTTCTACATTTTTATGTTGGCTTGTGTGCTTGCACACCAGCCAACATCTTGAGGTAGTAGCAGATTTCGGAGGTGCGTCAGTGTGGGCGAATGCAGGGCATGCATTAGTAGGTATGTCTCTCATTCCCCAATAAGCCACATGCAGGTGCTCACACAAGAAATATGTAAAGTGGTCAACACATGTAAGGAAAGTGCTGCTGCAATGAGAGACAAGCTCATCTTGCAGTGGCACAATAACATGCCTCCCGATGTGCCTTTCCTGGAGAAGTATTTTAATAAACATGGTGGCAGTGGCTGCTGCTGCCTGCCACACAATGTCTGCACAGCCAACTTCAGGGGTGCCCAGTTCCCCTGTTGGCATGCTAAATCATCCCCCCCAAGGCTATGTGGCACACTGGGAGCCCAACCCAGTGTGCCTCCCCATAAGGGAAGCCGGCAGTTGTTGGCATGTTCCTGCCCCGCCCCCATTCTGTGCCACACTGGGAACCCACCACAGTGTGGCCAACATCACCCTCCCCAAAGTCATGGGGCACACTGGGAGCCCACCCCATTGTGCAAAACACCTGTAAAAAAAAAAGAAAGCTGTCCACGGGCAAAAAAGAAAACGATCCCTCGCTGTGGGGCTCCCAACCCCCATCACCCTCTGTGCACCCCACCTCCCCACACCCCTCCCTCACCCCATACTTACCTCTGGAGCTCAGCATGATGATCTTCAGTGGACCAGGAACAAGTCTGGACTCTTCAAGCTGACCACGAACTGAAGAAATGCTGGTAAGCTGTATAATGGCATAAATGAGGTCACCAATTTTTCATATTTTCACTCCAGATTTTCAACAATGCCATTTTTTTTACACCTCCTCATGAACAGTGCAGCTGTCATTTCTCACATCCTGCCTGAAATCTGTTTTCACACCTGTGGTGCCAAAATCCATAGTCGCTGTACAAAATCACCTTTCGGCAAACAAACTCATAGTGCCACTGTTCATGAGGTGGGGTCACAAACAGGCCATGTTGAAAATTTGGGGTGAAAATACCAACAAATGCCCTAGCCATTGTGGTTTCCACCCGTACTGCCCCACCCTGTACAGACTGACAGGTGTCAGGGGTATGACTTGCCATTGTCAGCCATAATGCTCATGCCATTCCACCTCCCCACCCTGCAGCCAGTGATAGGTGTTGAGGTGTGCCTTGGACTCTTCAGCCCCAACATTCACCTCATTCTCCTACATTGCACCTATGTCAGTATATTTCCTTATGGAATGGGGTGAGCATAAGGTCCGAAGACCCCAAGGAACATTGCTGCACTTGTCGGTCTCTGTGGGGTAGGGTGAGGTGAAATGGCATGAGCATTATGGCCAATGACCAAAAAGACACACCCCAATGCCTGTCACTCTCTGCATGGTGGGGCTGGGGTCACCATCAGTTCACTACTTCACTGCCAATCCTATTGTGCATCTCTCTAACTCCTGCACTACCAATGCCAGTGCCAGCAAGCCAACATTCGGCATTGACAAATGCTTTATAATATCTGTTACAGAACTTTTGTATAAAACACTTTGTATCAAGTTTTAGAAACAATCTTTTGTTATAGCTATGATATGAAATTAACTATTTTGAGCACACCATTAGCTTTTGTAATGTTTAACTGATTTAGTATGGCACTTTGCACACTTGCATGGATAACTGATCTCATTACATATATGATCAATTGGGTTCTTTATACCCATTACATTTAATCTTTAATGGTGGGTGGTATAGTCATTTTGCCAGATGATTACTTTGGGGTATTTAAGACCCCTCCACAGACCATGTTTGACCACACCTCCAGATGAAGCAGAATTTCCAAGAGCGAAGTACTGGGATTCAATTAAGACCTCCCCCCACTGACCATTTTTGATCACACTCCCAGATGAAGCAGAGTTTCCAAGAGTGAAGCCCTGTGGTTGAGGTAGATGTTATGTGGGGTTAGATCACTCCTGTTTTGTAGTTTTTGCACTGTTACTTGAATTGGGAGATACTCTCCGAGCCTTTGCCTTTGCTCTGTTTGTACTTTACTGTCACGAATGTCACCTGAAAAAAGAGCCATGCTGTGAGTGAACTGTTTTAAAATGTTAAAGCTGTGAAGTCAAATGATGTACTGAATGAAACGAAGAAGGCTCTGGCAATAAAATAACATTATGGCTCTTACATTTTGGCATCTGTGAATAGTTTCTCTTTTTTTGTGCAAGGACTTGATATATCACCATTTTGTCTAAATGACAAGAAAGATAGGGTTGAGTACCCTGAGTGCCTACATGCAGCTTGTCTGAAATTTTGGTGACTTTAACTTTTTTTCAGGTTTAGTCAAACCCATTGTAAAGAATTCCCTTGCACCAGATGCATGTAATCCACAGTTGCTTTCTGTTTGACTACTGGCTAGAACCTACTGGTTCTGGTAATGTCCATGTCAATGCAGTCATAAAGAAGGCTGGGGTCCACTAGGATTATTATACTGATACTGGGGCTGTCGACCCAAATTACATATGAAAATTATCATGGCACAGGTTTTGAAGTTTGAAGTTTATTATATTTTAACAGGACAAGGTACTAGTCAAAGGCTGCTTTCAGGACCATCCTGTACACATTGGCCCCGGATATTCAGAAGGGTTGCGCATGGCATGCCATGTGCAACCCACTGATGTACCCTGGCATGATATTCAAACTGGGATTGTGTTCTGCACAAATCCCGATGCGCCGGAGCACATGAGTAATGTATGCGGCGCAGGTGGGGGTGTGTGCCCATGCATACTCTGCACATCCTGATATTAAGTCCGGGATTTGCTGATCCCATGTATGCGCAACCCCTACTTGTGCTGCACACAGGTGAGCCAAAAAAAAAAAAAAAGGAACAATGGCTGGCCACCCACAAGTGAGATGCCGTATTGCAGGGTGCAACACGTTAGCTGCCACCTGTGGGTGGCCACCCGAGCTCCAACTGCACCTGGCGGCGCTGCCCCATGCCCGATCGTGGGCATACGTAGAAAAAGGATCCTCTGAAATCCCTGGTGGTCCAGTGGACTGCTCGCAGCTTGATCGCGGGCATATGTTATAAAACATGGAGGTCCAATATCTCTGGCGTGAAGCCGTCCACTGGACCACCAGGAATATTGGACTTCATTTATTTTAACTTATGCCTGCAATCAGGCTGTGAGTGGTCCACTGGACCACCAGGGATATTGAACGTTTGTAATTAACATGCTTGCGATCAAGCTGCAAATGGTCCACTGGACCACCAGGGATATGGGACGATTATTTAAAATTCCATATGCCCATGATCAGGCAGAGGGGCGCATTGTCGTGCTGTGCAGGGGGCGTTGGTCCCCGACGGCTGCTGCCTGGCAGGGTGCCAGGCACAAGTCGCTGGGGATCGGCGCATCTGCATGCAAATGGGGCCATAATGACATGCAAATGGCCTCATTTGTGCCTTGCATACATTATGGCCCCATTTGCATGTGCACTTTTGAATATCACGGTTGCTGCACATAGCGCAACGGAACTTGCGCTAGTGCATCCCCTTGTTCCACTCTGGCCACTTGCGCTGGTGCAGTGCCACTGCGCCATGCGCACTGTGGGTGGCCAGGGTCCGATATTCAATGATGTTGTGCCATGGCACAGCTCCGTTGAATATTGGCCAGTCAACGCCCCTTCGCAGCCAAGTTGCGGTGCACCCAGGCTTGCGACACAGCCTGGCGCAGTCTGAATATCCGGGCCATTATGTATAATCATAAAGTACATCCTCATAATCAAATAAGCGGTATGGAATGTACTTCATTATTATTATTATTATTCTAAAGAAAGGTTGACCTATCTAGATGTGCTGTATAATTGACTAGCTCACATGGGATTAGAGTGCCTCAAAATGTACATCACTGTGAATGCTACAGAAGAGTGGGGTGGCTTTCTCTCACCAACAGGAAGAACTTACACACAACAATTTTGGCTATTAGATGTGTCTATGGCTTAGTGCCAGAATATTTAAGGTGTTGTATTGAAGTGCATCCTGTAAAATCTTCTTTACAGAATGCAAAAGCCCTGGAGGTACAACAACTAGATCTATGTACTATTTGTGTGACATGGTCCCACAATTTTGGAATCAATTACCACCAAACCTAAGGGTGATATCAAGCAGAAAACCTCAACTAAACAGGGTGAAGTTGTGTTTTTTCAGACAATTCCTGAGATGAATGTCTGTTGCCCAGAGCAACTGGATGTAATATATATATATATATATATATATATATATATATATATATATATATATATATATATATGTGTGTGTGTAGTTTGAGATATTCATTATTAAATATTATTATGTGTCTTAACTTTGCAAATGAAGTAACCGATTTGGCCATTGCAAATTAACTGTGCTCAATGGATTTTGTCCCATAATACAATTGAACTGAGATTTTATTGAATGGATTCTCCTACCTGCTTACATGAATGACGATTCAGACATTCAGTTTGAACCAAGACTCTAATTTCCACTACATCTGTTGGGGTGGGCCACAAAATTATGCTGTTTGATGTTTTCATGTTCTTCATGTTGTATGTTAAGGATTTAATTGCTAGTTGGTTTACAGTCCAAATTTGCATGTATTTGCCTGTGTATGCTAAGGACAGCTGTGTCCTTTTCTGCATGCTTTCTCTGTTGCAGGAGCTAGCGGGTCACGGTTCCTATTGAGTCAGGCATGTTTTATCCTCCAGTTACAGATGTGTCTCCTCATCCCCAGTGGCTGGCAGTTATAGTGGGATTTTGGTGAGGCTGGTCTCCTGGAATGTGAAAGGGTTAAATCATATGGTTAAACCAGGGAAGGTACTTCCACTTCCTAAGGCACTCAAGCAAGACATAGTTCTTATCCAGGAGACCCACCTCACAAAACATAATTTGTACTGGCTTAGGAATAAAAGACTGGGGCATATGGCTCACTGCTTGGCTACCTCTAAGTCCAAAAAGCTGGTTATCCTGGTCAAGTGATTTCTTCCATGAGTGATCGACAGGGTCCAGGAGAAAACACACACAGGAGGTCAGTGGTAGTAATGCTGACACACCCTGGAGGTGGGGCTACCATACTGGTAAATGTTTATCCTCCCAATACAGACAACCAGGAGTTTTCATCAGCCTCAACTGGGCTATTGCAGTCATCATGGGAAAATACTGCACTGCCGTTTGTTGTTGCATGGGAAGGGTATTTCAATGTAGCATTGGACCTATTTTTGGACAGGTCTAAGGTGGGTATAGATGGGCACCCCAGGACAAAAGCAGTGTTGGCACAGATGCTGACAGAATGGGGACTGATGGATGTCTGGAGGCAGGACAACCCCACAGGACAGGCAATACTTTTTATTTACTTACCACTCCCATAGCTGGATTGTCTATATTTCCTGGTAAATTAGGAGGTGGCCCCAGGGGTGACAGACCTAGCAATAGCCAGCATTTTGATTTGTGACCAAACCACACCCATGTCACAATACAGTACCATTCCCAGGGCTGAATCTGGGCTCTCCCAGATGGAGGTGTAATCCTCTCCTTTTATACAATCCCAAATTGAGGGTCTGGCTAAAGAAGGAGGCAGACTTTTACTCCATTTTAAGTGCTGCTTTGGAGATGTCAGCTGTTATGGTGTGGAAACCTTAAAAGTATTTCAAGGAGGTAAACTCATCTAATTTACCTTGACCAGAAAGAGACAAAGGGAAGCAGAATTTGATGGCCTGAAGGCAGAATTTTCCCAGTTTGAATCCCAAATTAAGGCATCCACCCAAACGCAGGGCCCACTAAACACCCTAATCATGGGACTCAAGTATAGGATCAACACACGTATGTGCCATCAGGCTGAATGATGTATATTAAGGCCAAACATAAATTTTGGGAGCCTGGAGAAGAAGGTGGACAATGATAACCTATCTACTGAGGATGCAGCAAGCAGTATCCCAGATCTCTACCCTCTGTAATGCCAATGGTTCAGTGGTTACCTTTCTGAGATTAACTCTGTTGTGAGGAAGTTCCAAGAAAAACCCCACATGTCCCAAAAAAGTAAATCTATTTCCTTCTTTTCAGACTTCCAGGGGGTTGGGGGAGACCCAGCTTCTTATTTTACCCAAGGAAGTGGAAAGGGACCTGGAGAAACCTCTATCTGAGATGGAGCTCTGGCAACAGGAAAGCCCCGAGTAGGGATGGCTTCACAGCGCATCTTTACCAGTTGATTGTGGACCACATTGCCCCCCCCCCTCCACTTACTGTTCTGCAGGAAATGCAGGCTGGGAAGGGTCTGTCACCCACTATGAAAAAAACAATTGTTACCTTACTCCCCCTAAAATCCAGTGACTCCCTAAACTTTGCAAACTGATAACGTATTTCCCAGATATTAGCAGAAACCATCATTCTTGCCAATGCACTAGTTTTTTGAATGGAAAAGGCCTTCCTTTTCCTCATACACCACACTCGGGTGGGTTTCCACAGGGATAAGTTAAGTGCAGACAACATTGGACCCTGTTAAACCTGTTGCTGTATGCATGGTTGATGACTCTCTCTGCAGCTGCCCTAGGGGTTACTGGAGATTCCGAGGGTAAGCTTGAAGTCATCTGGTGTGCGTGCCTTTGGATTTGTGGCACCTACCCTCTGGAATTCTCTGCCCTGTCAGCTCTGGGAGTGCAGGACTGTGGGGTGCTTTAAGCAGGCACTAAAGACTTTTTTGTAGGGAAAAGCTTACCCTGAATTCCATTGATTTTATCTGTATTTATTGTGTTCTGTTTTACTTGATTGTGCAGCGCCTTGATGCTTGAAAGGTGCTATATCAAATAAAATTATTATTATTAGTAGTAGTAGTAGTAGTAGTAGTAGTGGAATTCCACAAGGCATTTGATTCAGAGATGTGGGGATATCTCCACTAGGCACTGGAAGCTTTCAGCTTTGTCCCACACTTTAGAAGCTGGGTTTCCTTCCTACAGTATATCTGGCACCTAAGGCAACAGTGCTATCAAACAAGATTATCTCTATTCCTTTCACCTTGTGGAGAGGGATGAGGCAATTCATTTATTTATTTATTCATTTATTTTGAAATTGTGGGTAAGTACTCTGGAATTTATGTTCCGTTTTCAGGTACGACCTGAAGTCAAGTAAAGGTACAACTTACAGATATACATGTTTTAACAATATAAAAATACAGAAATAACAGTAATACAGTACATTCATTTACATACACATTTGTTCAAACTTTTAAAAGCTGCCATGTTGAAGGTTTTAGCAGATGTAGACTGCTTAACATTGAGAGGTAAGGTGTTCCAGATAGAAGCAGCACAGTAGGTGAATGTTCTCTTGCCTGCATTTAATCGTGTGAGGGGCAAGACCAGTTGAGACTTTGTAGATGATCTTGACTCATAAATGGAAGAATATTTGATGAGTGAATTTCATAAAGTGACTGGAATTCCAGTATTTATTATTTTGAATGTAAAGAGGGACATTGTAAGCCTGTAATTATTCCATAGAGAAAACCAGTTGAATTGATTTAGTATTTGGCAGTGGTGTGTGTGATGGGGAGCCAAGAGTGCAAACTTCCCTATTTTTTGTAATAATGTTTCTTTTCTACATATAGTATAGGCAAGAGCAGTATCAATGATCAGCAATGCATAGTTCAATATTGGGAGGACATTTTGTTGAGTGATAGCAAGACGTGTTTCTTTTGTTAGGAAATTTCATAATCGGTATAATGTTCCTATCTTTGCATGTAACTTGGAAGTCACTTTGTCCATATGAACATTGAATTTTAGAGATGAGTCCAAAGTAATACCTAAATATTTCTATAGGCCTGCCCCTGTGGAGATGGTCCGATACTGCCCCTTGAGAGATGTGACCTCTGATGGCCTATTGGCAGTATTAGACCTATCAGGACTTTCGGGTGCAAGTGGCAGTCCAGAGACTTTGGTTCAGGCTTATAATAAGGCCGTGATGGATGCTCTGGACTCTATCGCTCCTGTCCATGTTTGCCCTCTCTCTCTTTGCCCTCGGTCCCCTTGGTTTGATGGGACCTTGAGGGAGTTGAGACGAGTTGGACGAAGGTTAGAGAGATGCTGGCAGAAATCTGCCCTGGATGCTGACCACTTTAGATTGATGGAACATTATCGAGTCTATCAATCAGCAATCACCCATAAGAAGGCAGAGTTCCTGTCCGGGGAGATTGCTGCAACTCAGAATCGACCAGCTCAGCTCTTTTAAACCATGGAGCAGATTGTGCAACCCAACCTGTCTGCAGGTTCGAATGCATTTTAACAAGTTAAGTGTGATGAGTTTGCACGATTCTTTGTTGACAAGGTGGCCAACATTAGGGCTGAGATCCGACCAGCTCACTCTATGGGGGTTGGTGGTGGTCGGTGCTTTGTCACCTCTCCTTGGTTTTCTTGGACATCCTTTGACTGGCAGGAGATCACTGATATTGTGTGGATTGTCCAGAGTATGTGGCCAATGTGCTGTAGTTTGGATCCGGGCTCAACGTGCCTTATAATAGGGTGTATTGATTCCATCGGCCCTGTCCTTGCTAAGATTGTTTGGTGCTCCTTAGAGACAGGTGAGTTCCCTAGCTCCCTGAAGGAAGTGGTAGTGACACCGCTCCTTAAGAAAGCTTCTCTGGACCCAAACTGCTTTTCTAACTACAGACCTATCTCTAACTTTCCCTTTGTAGGGAATATGATTGAGAAAGCAGTTGCACTGCAGCTGGAGAACCATCTTACCATCCATGATATCTATGATCCTTTCCAGTCCAGATTCCAGAAGAGAGATAGTACTGAGACTGCTCTGGTTTGGGTGCTCAATGATCTCCTGATGGCAAGAGATCAGAAGTGCCGTTCCATCTTGGTGCTTCTTGATCTCTCATCAGTTTTTGACACCATGGACCATGGGGTGCTGCTCGAGTGCCTGAGGGTCATCTATGGCCTGGATGGTTAGTCCTGAGGTGGTTCCAATCATTCCTCACTGGCAGATTCCAGAGGGTGGTATCGGAGATGTTTTCCTTGGACTCTCTTTGCCATGTGGGATCCCTCAGGGCTTGGTGCTGTCCCCAGTGTTGTTTGCAGTGTATATGCTGCCTTTGGGAGACATCGTGAGATGGTATGGGATGAGGTTTCACTGTTATGCAGACGATAGCCAGCTCTACCTGTCTTTTGTACCCGACCTGGATAGTGCAGTCTCAGTCTTTAATAGCTGCCTCGTGGAAATCCAGGACTGGATGAAATCCAGCTGGTTGAAGTTGAATTCCGATAGGACTGAGGTGTTGGTGGTGGATCCAGGTTGCTGGATAGAGGGGTTGTTGGCAGGGTCAATCCTCTGGACTTTGGCTCGAGGGTCACCAGTTGCCTTCTTCCGAATGGGTGAAAACCTGGGGGTAATTCTTGATGATGGGCTGACACTGCATTCACAGGTGTTGGCAGTAGTCAAGTCCTCGTTTTATCATCTGAGAAACATCACCTGGGTCAAACACCTTGTTCCGTCCAGTGACCTTCCGACACTGATCTATGCCTTTGTGACCTCGTGCCTGGACTGCTGCAACTCCCTCTATCTAGAGCTTCCAGGGGTTGATATCCACCGCCTGCAGCTGGTGCAGAAAGCTGCAGCGCAGCTGTTAATGGGAGCTCCTCATTCGAGTCACATCACTCCTGTACTGCACTGGCTGCCTGTACAGTGGTGGATCACCTTCAAGGTCAGTCTTCTGGCCTATAAGGCCCTGCATGGACAGAGTCTGGGCTACCTGCAAGAGCTCCTGAACCCTTACTGTCCCAGTCAACTGCTCCACTCAGCTGACAAGGGGTTGTTAGAGATTCCCACGGTACGGCTGAAAACCTCTGAGTCCCAAGCTTTTATGTATGCAGCCCGTACCCTGTGGAATTCTCTACCTCATCAGATTTGAGAGTGCTGAACTATGGAGAGCTTCAAGACAGCCTTAAAGATGCATCTGTTTTGCCTGGCCTATGGGGATTTTACTGATTAAATCTGATTTTATTTTTATGTAATCTGAAATTGGACTGTTTTACTTTTTTATTTGTTTTATTGTGTTTTTATCCATAATTCTGTATAGTGCTTTAGTTTTTGGAATTGTGTTTTAGAAATACAGTTTATTATTTATTATTATTATTATTATTATTAAATGAAGCTGCAGTCTCAACTGGACTTCCCCGCTGTGAACGGACTGTAAAGTCACTTGAGTATTTTTTTTTATTTTAATGTCAGATCCAAACAACATGGCTTAACTTTTTATTTTATTTAAACATAAAACCAGATTATTCTGAGAAAACCAATTTTGAATTTTAGTAAACTCATGACTTAGTGTAGAACTGACTTCTAGAACAGATGTACTATGAGACACCAATTCTGCCTCATCTGCATAGAGCATTAGATCGAAGTTATATGGTACTTGTGAGACAGGGTCACTGAAAAGCGTAAAAAGTAAAGGACCCAGTATGGAGCCCAGAGGGACTCCACACTGGACCCTGCAAAATGTAGAAAAAATCCATTAAATTTGCAATGTTGCCCCTCTCCCTTTTGCTATTTTTGTTGGTGCTAGAGCCCCTTACCAAGAAGCTGTTGGATTCCCCAGATCTAGAGGACATTACAATAGCAAGGTCCAAGTATTTAGTTAACATCTATGCAGCAGATCTTTTTTTGACTTTATGCTGCCTGCATAGCCCTCCACTCACATTCTCTGCCAGCCACTGTCTGACTGTCACAGAGCACAATCACAAGTAAGTACTGTACTCGCAGTCATGCTCTGTGACTGTCAGACAGTGGTCGACCAAGGAGGTGAGCAGAAAGCTGTGCTGGCTGCTGAGCTGATCTGGATTGTCTTACTGGGGTGAGGGTGTGTGGGGCAGGGTATCTTCAGCAGGTGTACAAGTGAGAGTTGCCACTTGCATGGGAGTGAGGGTGTTCATGTTTAGTGGGGGAGGAGGTTGCTTCTGCTTCCAAGACTTTCCTCTCTCCCCATAAATAATGTTTTTCTCAATAGTATAGACTTACTGCTGCAGTACCAGTTTTAAAGAAAATGTACAGCACTGGGCCATTTTGAAACTCAAAATAGAACAGGTGTGTCAGGTGGGGGGGGTTCAGTAGACTACCAGGTATACTGTAACTAGATACAGAATAAGTGATCTGGGGGGAGGGAATCTACTAGACTACCAAGGATATTGCAAATAGGCACAGAAGCACAGAAATGTCAGTCTGGGAAGGGAGCTCCAGTAGACCACCAGGTAATTTCTACTGCTGCCACCCAGCATTGGTGTTAGTGGTCTGCTGCACCCATGTAAATCAGCCCATAATGGGCATGCAGAGGGACCCTTAGCACCTTGCATGCTCAATAAGCTCATTTGCATGACTGGGCTGAATATGGCCCACAGGAGCCCTGGCACTATCAAATTTTGGGTGCGGTATCTCCTGTGGGCCATATGTAGCCTTGGGCCATGTCGACATAGCCTATATCCACTCAGTACTGTGCTGACATGGCCGATATTCCTTCATTTAACATGGTTCGATGGTGCAGGATAACTAGCTAAATAGAGCTCAGAGCTGGCCGTGTGCTGTTTTTGGCACAGCACTATAGGCTGTGCTATGCTAATGGACAGCTCTGAATGTGGTGGCCTCTGTCCAGTAACAATCGTACACAACATGATAAAAGACACCAAAACCTTTTATTTTCATTGTTGGTTGGTAATATACCCCTTGTCCATATGGTAGGGAGTCTTGTTAAGTTTTCCATATTTAGGGTTCTTAATGCCTAAGCTAATGAAAAGTGCAGTACCCTGTTACTTTTTTTTTTTTTTTTTTTATTTTCCTCTTTACGCCTCTTGCCGCCGTTAGCCAAAGTACTCAGCCCATTTCTATGCTCCCCCCCCCACATTGACCTCGGCCCGCCGATACCTTCGTGGCTTTCCCCACGGGTGGGGCCGCTGCACTGGGCGCATGCCGCTGGACCTCGGATTAGGTCCGGGGCTGGCCTGGGGGGCTAATTGAAGCTGTGATGGGCTTCATTGAGAGGTCCTGGCAGCTCTCCTTTTCCTTTTTTCCGGGAGGTGGGACGCAACGACGCCGCAGAGCCGCCCCTGCCCCGCCTCCACACAGAGCTTGGTGTCGGCAGTCATCGCTTTTCCTGGCCTCCGCCAGAGTCACTGAACTCCGGACACAGCCCCACCCTCCCCGGAGGAGAGCAGTCCATGGGCGCTGTATCCTTTCCCCTGGCGGCCCTCCAGCGACCCGAGTCTGTTCCCGAACCGGGTGCCGGCGCATAGCCGGAAACCAACTGCCGCGCCTGGAGGGCCGCATTACCCTGTTACTGCTAACACAACTGAGAGGCCAGTAATTTCTGAGGGATTAATGACTGGTTAGGGATGGGTGGCCCAAGGCACAGCTGAGGGCCACCTCTCTCCAGTCACTCGTTAATCCAAGGAAATAACTGGCTTCAAGGTTGTTATTGTGACTATAAGTCTAATTGCAATAACAGCTTAAATTTTTTTTTCCTTTTATTTAGGTTTTTGTTGTGTGACGTCAGCCTCACGTGCCACACATCGTCAGTTTGCAGCTGGATCGGTCATTTCTAAAACATTAATGACTGATCCAGTAGCCAATGAGAAGCCTCGATAGGATCATGAATAATTCAAGTTCAAGTTTATTCACCAGGAAAACTCCATTGAGCACACTCATTTACAAAGAGGTACTGCCAAGGACAACGTGATACAACAAGATCCAATACAAAGAACTGGCAGACAACACATTTTTATTTCTTTTTATTTACTGAAATGTTTCACCAGGAAAGGGACACTGAGCAAATTAATGCTTGTCTCACGGCACGTCCTAGGAGAAGGGGGAGTGGGATATACAGCATATTTAAATATTACAAAACAAAACAGAGCCAGGAACATAAGATACATGATAAACATTACATACAATAGTAATACACTGTAATCATACAGGGGATTCATGACAGCAAGGGAGGATAACATGAATAACTAGACAATTAAGAGCAAATAGGTGAAGGGAGGAAGAGGAGATGTGGAGAGGGGAGAATAAGTAGACAGGGAGGGAGTCAAAAGCATGAACAGTTTGTGGTCAGGTAGTTGAGTAGAGCTGAAGTGAGGGAGCTCAAGGAGAAGGAGTAGTGAATATGTAGAGAGAGAGCATTCCACAGTTTTGGCAGATGGTGTGAAAAAGCTTTTTGGCCTGAGGATGAAACTCTGTTGGAGATAAAGAAGGTTCGTAGGTCATCAGATCTCAGAGAGTAATGGGTGGGTGGAGGGGTACTAAGGGAGGAGGAGAAGTAAGAGGGGAGAGAACCAAGCCAGAATTTAGAGATGAACTTGGTACCATGTAGTTTATGTCAATTGTGCAGTGTGAGGAAGTTTAGAGACCAGTAGAGGTTGCAGTGATGGGTGATGGTGGCATCTAGAGCAAAACAACAGAAGGAATTATAGAGAGAGTCCAATTTGGCTAGGGAGGACTTAATTCCAGGAATACACAAATTTACAAAATAAGACATAATTTTTCACAAGTAGCATAAACTGTGACAAATACATAGCAATTGTAAAATTCTGACAAGGTAATAAAGAGGAACAGAACCCATTAAAGGAACATAAGTGCTGCCTGTTAAGTAGCATTACCGAAACATAAGGAAGTATTAGCTAGTGTGGCATTGGCAAGTTTCCTTGAGGGGATTACTAGTCAGAAATTTGAAAATATTGGTAGAGACTAATTCGGCAAGCTTGAGGGAAGATTGTAGTTTGTTCCAGGTGGATGGAATAGCATAGCTGATGGCCGATCTACCATAGCGGGTGCAGAACTTAGGCATGTCTAACAAAATAATGGCACTTTTCCTGAGAGAATAACTGCTATTGGAATGGTGGAACAGGGATGAGATATATAAGGGGAGTTTATTCAACAGCATTTTATAAGCCCAGGTACAGCTATGGATTGTCCTTCTGGTGGTAAGTGATGTCCAGCCCACTGCTGAATAAAGGGCACAATGGTAGGTTCTAAATGGGGCATTTGTTATAAAATGAATGGCACAATGAAAAAGGCCATCCAATTTGTGCAGGTTAGATGCGGCACAGCTGTTATACGTAATGTCTGTGTAATCGAAAAGATGGAGGAAGGTGGCTTGGACTATTCTTTTCCTAATGTCAATGGGAAAGAGGGATTTGTTCCTGTAGAAAAAGCCAAGTCTAGTTTTTATTTTTTTAGTACAGGTTTCGATGTGGACAGAGAAGGATAGGTTGTTATCTAGCCAGAATCCTAGATATTTAAATTTATCAATGACCTATATTGAATCCCCTAGTAAGGTTGTAATGGGTGCTGGAGTACCATGCTTAAGTAACAAGGCTGTGGAATGTGGGTGTGTGAAAAACATTGCCTTTGTTTTTTTTTTTTTCATTTAACAGTAGTTTAGATCTTAGTAAGCTGAACTGTAGTTGGTTAAAGTCAAACTGTAGTTCGGTTCCAACATCTCACAGGGAAGGTTTTGATGTGTAGAAGACAGAGTCGTCTGCTAAGAAATGTAATTTAGATTTGTGAATGTTGTCGCTTAGGGAGTTAATACAGATTGAAAATAGCAGAGGACCTCAGATAGATCCTTGGGGTACACCTCTCATGAGCGGTTGAGGAGAGGATAGAAGACCGTCAGCTTGAATGCACTGAAGCCTTCCTGAGAGATAGCTGGAAACCAGTTTATTGTGGGATTATTTAGGCCATGTTCTTTGAGTTTAATTAGTAGGAAATCATGGTCTACCCTATCAAAAGCTTTGCTTAGGTCAAGGAACTGGCTCCGGTGGAGTGTTTGTTGTCTAGGGAGGTGAGCCAGTCATTTGTCACTTTAGCCAAGGCTGATACCATACCGTGGTTTTGCCTGAAGCCAGACTGCAATGGGTTAAATAGGCTTGAGTTTTCAAGGTGATCCTTTAGTTGGGTATTGACTACTTGAATAATTTATTAGACATAATATATTTTTAGTGTAATTATCACATCTGTACAAATTGATGTTGTTTATGGATGTAAGTCTGGATACACTACTATCGCTGTACCTTGTATTTTGAAAAGTCTAATAAACAGTCTCCTGTTTAAGAAAAAGAGAACTATACCCCCAGCCTAGCTGGTGCATCACTTTTGAACACATTTCATTAAAACTACCTGCACTGGCTTGAAAGTCAAATTAAGTAACTACTTTTTATATGAGAAAAAGTTGTGCCATACAGGGTTTCATTGCCTTTTACTGTTTTTGGCAACCATCCCCTTGTTACCAGAATATGGACTTATTTTTTTGTCTTCTGAGTTAAAGTAGACGTATATTTTAATGAAAGAACTTTATTTTAATCTTTTTAAAATAATTTCTTCTTAAAGTTAAACATTTAAAAACTATTTTATAAGTGCAATAAGACACTCCAGGGTATGTCATTATTTGATATAATCAACTTCTCAGGTTCATTTAATGGCACTTGGCTGTACCTCTTGCCTAAGGGCACCTGAGGCATGAAAATTTTATCACCATAATATGCTTCAGCTGCGATATTCAACCTGCATTTGGGATTGCAAAATGGGTTAGCATCCCACAAACATGACACTGCAGCCCCAAAGCAGGGAAGGACTGCAAAATGTCTTACTGGATGGCATTGGTGAGCAAGTCACTAACACTTTAGCAACCAGCCCTAAAACATGCCAGTATGCTTATGCAAAGCAGCTGATAGCATCCTGTATATAAACACACTGGCATGCTAGAAGGTTTGAAGAGGTGGTGAGTAGTCATTGGAGCTAAGCTACTTATTGCCTCCCTAAACCTATTTTCATGGGCTGTGCCCCCTAACCACAGCACCCTATCCCTGAACACCCCACCGAGGTATATTAGTTTTGTCGCTGATGTCCAGTGATCCCCCCCAACAATGAGCACCCCAGCCGACATGTATCAATATTCCCCTGGTGTCCAGTGGTACCTCTGGTCCCAAACACCCATGTTGACATTTATTAATTTTTCCCTGCCGTCCAGTGCTCCCCCATCCCCTGAACAGCCCAGCCAACATGTACTAATATTTCCCTGGTGTTCATTGGACTTTGCCCCAGAACATCCCTGCCAACATGTATTAATATTTTCCTGGTGTTCAGCGGTTCTCCCAATCCCCCGAACACCCCTGCTGTCATTTATTAGTTTTTCCTTGGTGACAAGTGGTCCCCCCATCCCTGCACATGCCTGGTGACATTTATTGATATTTACCTGGTACCCAATGGTCCTCCCATCCCCGAACATCCCTGTCAACATGTATTACTATTTCCCTGGTGTTCAGTGGTCCTCCCAACCCCTGAACACCCCTGCTGTCATTTATTAGTTTTTCCTTGGGGACCAGTAGTCCCCCCATCCCTGCATATGCCTGGTGACATTTATTGATATTTCCCTAGTGCCCAGTGGTCCTCCCATCCCCGGAACATTCCTGCCAACATGAATTAATATTTTCCTAGTTCCAAGTGGTCACCCTGGCCTTTGGGACCTGCCCACTATGTCACCACTACAACAAGCACTCCTCCTGCCCCTGTCTACTGCAAAGACACCTCCCAGTCAATTACCATTACAGACCCTCTGCTCACCTCTGCATCTGGCTGCCGACTGGCAGCTAACAATCACGTGCCTACTGTAAACAGCTGCTACTGCAGTAGCACTCATGATTGCTAATTGTCAGTCGGACCAGCTGCAGAGGTAAGCTTGTGCCCATTGCCAAATGGGTGTGAGAGGCAACTCTATAGTGGGTGGGGGCCAAGGAGTGCTTGTCATGATGAACAGGGGTGGATGGGTCAGAGCAGGGGGTTCAAACTCAAGGCTGGGGATCACTGAGCACCAGGGAAAAAGTAGTAAATGTTGACAGGGATGTTCAGGGGGCAGAGGGGACCTCTGGACACCAGAGAAATGTTAAAACATTTGGCAATTGTGTTTGGGGAGCAGGAGGGACCACTGGACACCAGGGAAAAATGAATAAATATACCCACCAACCCTAACCCCCTGGACTGACACCTTTCCTCAAACCATGTGTTGAACTCCTCAATCCGATGTTTCCTGGCTGTGCTAGCCCTGGGTACTGGGAGAACCTCCAAGAAAGCAACTGATTGCACTAACTCCTCACATAGTTTCCACAGCTTTCTGAATCTCCCCTGCGTCACCCCAACTGTGTCTCCTGCCAGTTCATTTGTGCCCAGATGCACTACTATGTGAGGTTTCTCCCATTCCTTCTCCACACATTTTTGAAGAAATTGCTTTACCTTACCTGCTGTCATGCCTGGCAAGCACTCTACCCATATGCGGCCCTTTCTGGTGCTCTTGCCCCGCCATCTCAACACTCTAAGAATTGAGCACCCCAATACTATGACCCTACCCCCTCCTTCAACTCCTCCTTATGCTTCCCACTAGCTTGACTGCTTCCCCCTCCCTATCTTCACCAGGACCCATGTCCCTGTTCCATCATACCAAATCCGATCTCTTCTTTGCTCCCACCTCTCCCCTGTCCCTCATCCCTCTGTCTCCAGCAGTTGTCCTACCCTCATCCCCTCCAGCCCACTGCCCTCCTGTTTACCCTCGAGAGACAGGGGGGACATGATAGAAACTTTTAAGTACCTCAAGGGAATCAACAAAGTCCAGGAGGGTAGCATCTTTCAGAAAAAGAGATGTGTAAGAACAAGGGGGCATAATTTAAAGTTGAGGGGGACGGCTCAGGGGTAATGTGAGGAAATTATTTTTCATGGAGAGAGTGGTAGACACATGGAACCGCCTTTCCGGAGAGGTTGTGTGGTATTAAACAGTGGTGGAATTCAAACATGCATGGGACAGACATAAGGCAATTATAGTGGGGAGTTGCAGGAAGGAGGCTGTTGGTTAACTAGAATCTGCAGCTTATCCAATAGGTAGGGAAATGGGCAGACTGGGTGGGCCAAGTGGTCCTTATCTGCCGTCAAAGTCTATGTTTCTATGTTTCCCCAATCTTGGGATCATCCTCGTCACTACTCCTCCCCACTTCACCTGATCCCCCAATTCCTCCCCTGTCACATCCCCCTTTCCAACTATCCTAGTATACCCCTACTATGTGTGCCCCCCCTCTCTGTTGCCTCCTTTCTCTGGCCTACTAGATCCACTGTTATCCCCCTTCCCCATTTCCCATTCCATTCCCTGAACTCACCCCGCTGCAGGTCATTTAGACTTGCCAGCACTGAGAATCTACTACCTCTCTCCACAGTCATGCCCTTAGCCACCCCCCCCCCACTTGCTAGTCCCCCTACGTGCCTTTTCTGTGGCCCTGTTTTCTTCCTATTCCTTATGCTCATCCAGTTCTCTGACTCTGCTTCGTTATCTGCTGGTGGTTTTGGTACATTTAGTCCCTTCCTATTCCTTCCTATGGGCCCATCAGCTAGGTCAGCTGAGAAAACTCCTTTCTGGCCCCTTGGCTCCAGACTGTTCCCCCTTCCCTTCTCGCCCTTCACCACAGCTCCCCTCTCAGCCATCCAATCTCGTCTTGTAGCTGCTGAAGCTGTCTGCATATAAAACACCCCCAGCCCTCCATACTATTTTTAGGAAGGTGGCTGCCCTGCAGCCATTGCATCCCACTACCCATCCTCCATCCCTTCCTGCTCTACCCCTATTTACATCCCTCCACCTTACACTTCCCTTTTGAGCCTGCCTGTCCCATCTCTTTGAACCCTCCATTACAGTTGGCTCCTTCCTCTAGTATCCCACTCCTGTATTGATTTGTTCCAAAGAAGTCAAATGTTTTTCCTACTATTTATTTATTTTTATTAATTTTTTTTGTTCTTTCTTTGTATTTCCTCTACCTTATTTCTCCCATTGACTCCCCTCTTACTCGCTTCCCTGCCTGTCCTTGAATTAACAAACCAGAATGAATAAGACAGTTAATGTGTCGTAAGGGGGGGAGCTGGGCTCCCCACCTTATAAATATGGTCGAGCCCAGGGATGGTGGGTCAAGGGGAGAAAGAGTGGGCCTAACTGTGTCACCCGCCAAAAACAATCAGCACCTGATCCCCTACCCCCTCCTGCCTAATCCCCCCACTTTACTCAGAACAGCAATGCTAGGAAAAACATTTAACACAACAATGTTTAGGCACAGTTCAGAGCCCCATTTCACTCAGCTAGCTCTGTACAAATTTGTCCAAACCATGCCCCACTTCAGTCAGTCATCCCCATTCATGCAGTCAGCCAGATCCCCAATCTACACTGGTCTCAACACCCACCTATATCAACTCATAAAATCAGAAAACTACTGCCCTGTTCAGTGTTCAGCTGCTCCTCACTTCCCTGTGAGCTCCAGCTCCTCCACGCTACAGGTGCTCCTCCAAGTTCTGCTTCCCCCTTCACTGGCAGATGCTCCTCCATGCAGGTGCTCCTCCAAGTCCTGCTTCCTCTTCCATCAAATGCCCACCACCTCTCTGAAATCATGCAGGCCACGGTCAAGGCTTGCTTCCCCTATAGCCTTGCGTCCAGCTTCTTTTCACCCCCCACCCCTCTTGTGATTCCGCTGGTACTGGTTTCCAGGGGTGTTTGAGGGGTTGGGGACCACTAGACAGCAGATAAATACTAATACATGTTAGCAGGGGTATTCAGGGACAGGGGAACCACTATAAACCAAAGAAATATTAATACCTGTCGGCCTAGGTGTCTGGAGCTGGAGGGGGCACTAGCTCACCAATACAGACAACCCTGATGGGTATGGGGGGTCCAAAAAAAACTCTGTGCATTTCTGGCCCATAATGAAGCCCTAATAAGATACAAATTACCCCATAGCACCTTGCTAATGCTATAGCATAATTTGTATCTTAAGGTATGATTATGGTAAATTACTCCAGAGGAGCAATCTGCCCTAACAACCTTATTGCAATTGCAATCCCCATTGCACCCTAGTGGCCACATACATCCTGTGGCCAGTAGGGGACTGGGGTTTGCAGTTACAACAGAGACAGCATGAACTAGAAGCGAGAGTACTTCTGCCTCCCAAAGGTACTGCTGTTAGGGAAAACAAAACATTGAGCACAGAGACAGCACACACATCAAATACTTATGGACTAGGAGTTTTAAGCAAGTAATACATAGAAATGCCAACCAGTAACCCCTATGTATCTCCTCGGTATGTAGGCTTCTTCAGGGGGCGTCCCTATGTTGGAGTTACTCGATGGCAAGTACCTGGTGTGAGCGCTACCTATAGGCTCGATTTTTTGCTATCAGGATAGTGCCTGACTGGTATATTAGAACATGCCTTTAGTGCTAGCAAAGTGCCCTAGCATGTTCCAGTATACCTCTGGTTCATGCCAGGCACCAATGTGCTTATGGAGCAAACATTAAGCAGGCCCTAACCAGGACCTACAAATATTCTGCTGCTCATGTTATGTCTTATTGTTTACTTATGAATGGGGATCAGGTTAGGGAGAGGGGACCACAAGCACCAAAGCATCACATCAATTTTAATTATGATTGGAGATCAGGTGAGAGAGTTGGAAATGTTTTTCTCTTATTTTATTGGATCATGCACCAGTGCTGTTGGAGGGAGAAGGTGTGCACCACTGTGCATGTTGTTAAGTGTATGGTTTTGGAACTGTTAAATAGCACTGCCAAGGCAGCCTTTTAGCACTGCTTGCAATGTACCACTGTGTCCTGGATGCACGATGTTTCTCATTTTTGCATGGACAAAGTGATGTATTTATAGGTGCAGTGGTGAATTTAGCATGCTTGAACTAACCACTTAGTGCCACACTATGGGGCTGTTTGCATACAGCATCGGCTGCACTAACAGCCTGTCAGCTATATTTTACCCACTTAGCATTGTGTTAATCCTGTTAGCGTCATGCTAAGCATTTGTCTATGGGGCCCCATGGTTTTTATCTCATGGAGAATGTGCACCATCTAAAAAAAAAAGTAAAGCAGGTTTAATATTTACTTTACTTTTGATTCATCAGAGGTCTTGGAAGGCATTCTGCATATTTCACATGCTTGCAAAGCTCTTTTTTAATTTATTTTCCTGTCACTGGAAGTGACTTTCTTTGCTTCTGAGTAGAAAATTACATACAATAGCTAAAGATAGTGGGTTCTCATTTAATTTGATTTTCAAGATTTATTTTCCTACTGACCTCCATAACTTTGTACTGTATCTCACTTCATGAAATGCATAGGCAGCAAATCATTGTGCATTGACGTTATGCAAATTGTATTTTTATTTATTTTACAAGTTTGGGCCAGGAAAGGCACACTAAGCTGAGGCATGTTTGTTTCCAGATGCATCCTGGGAGCACAGGGAAGTTAAGTGACTTGCTCATGGTCACGCATTATGCTGACCTTCTCATGGGTACACAGTTTGCAAGTGGTGGATGTGGGATTCAAATCCAGTTTTCTAGGTTTGCAGCTCAGTGTTCTTAACCAGTAAAGTATACTGCCATCTCCAATTTTTCATTCACAAATCAAGGACAGCAAACATTATCCAACTGCAAAAAATGTTACTAAAATAATAAATAAAAGCACTTTTTACAGAGAGCAGACACTGAGCATGTTCAATTTGTTGAAAAGTCACATGACCTGCAACAATCAATCAGTGACTCCTCACTCCTCATGTTTCACACATTTCAGTGCCATTTCTAGCTCTCTCTCTTACAGGGGAAGGACCTGGCCAGTGACAGAATTTCTTCATTCCTCAGTTTGGGCAATCATACCACATTAGTACATGCTTTCGACAAGCCAACTATTTAATATGTACATATTTGGAAGGGAAAGAAGACCAAAAGATCACTGAGTTCCTCCCTCCCACTATCACATCAAGCAATAATACCCTCCAGTGTGGGCGGTATTGGGCAATACCGGACCACCCTGGGGCATAAACTTATAGCCCCTAGAAGGTCCAGTGTTGCCTAATACTGCCCACCCTGAAGGATATTATTGTGCTTAAAAAATGGGGTACTGTATTATATATGCTTGGCAAAAAAATAATGTTATGTTTAAATGTTGAACCTCTTAGCTTTTTCAATAATTTTGTAATAAAATAGTTCCTATGCCTGTATTAAAATGCTGTTCATTTTTTTTACTTTTCAGCTGGTTGTCATATTTAACACACACACACATGGCTTAATATTTTTAAAACACTTGTGTTTTACTGTTTATTTTTATGCTTGCCTGCACACATGTGCAAGAAACACAGAGCCACCATACGAGTTTTTGTAGGTGTGCCTCCCCCACTTCCAATGCCCTGTTCCCTTTTGAAGGCATGGCTGCACCGTGCCAATGAATGTCCGAGCTGTCTATGACAACCGTTCAGATGCAGTGGCATACAGTTGTAAGGAAAACACCGCCACAGGCAATTTGCATACTACCGTCAGCAGTATGCAAATTGCATATGTCGACACTGCATCTGAACTGTCATAGACAGTTCTTCCCTCCCCTCACAAACACATACGTGCATGCTGGAAGCCCACCCCAGCATGCTCATGTGCTCCTCCCTCCTATACCATATGGCCAACGGGGGTGCCCAATCCCCCGTTGGCTCCATTGCCCCCCAAACACACTTCCAGATGCCACACTGGGAGCCCACCCCAGCGTGGAAAATGTCTGTCTGCTGCCCCACAAACACACTTCCAGGTGCCATGCTGGGAGCCCACCCCAGCATGGCAAATGTCAATCTGCTGCCCCCCAAAGACACTTCCAGCTGCCACCCTGGGAGCCCACCCCAGTGTGGCAAAAGTCCCGCATCGTCTTGTTAAAAAAAAAACCTATAAACAAAAAACGGTCCCTCATTGACTAGCTTGTCCCCCTCTCCCATCCCACGCCCACCCTCTGCGCACCCACCTCTCCACACCCCCACCTCACCCCATACTTACCTCCAGAGCCCAGCACGATGATCTTCGGTGGACCGGGAACATGTCTGCACTCTTCAAAGCCGACCGCAAACTGAAGAAATGCCAGTAAGCTGTATAATGGCATAAATGTATTTTTTTCAACTTTGGTGCATATCTCGGCCATTTTGGGGAATTTGTTCGCCAAATTTTCAACATAGGATTTTACCTCATGAACCCGGTCACTGTCATTTTGTTATTCGGTCCCGAAAGGTGATTTTGCGGTCACTGAGTGGAACCACCTTTCAGGGCTGAATAACGAAACAACAGTTCATGAGGTAGGCCCCCCAAAACCCTATGTTGAAAATTTGGTGAAAACAATTCCCCAAAATGACTATTTTATGAGTGTGCATTGCGCATTTCCTATGCACGCTCGTAACTTCCCATATTTTTACTATTTTCACTCTAGATTTTCAACATTGCCATTTTACCACACATCCTTATGAGCAGTACAGATGTCATATTTCACATCTCTCCCAAAATGTGTTTTCGTGCATATAGCGCACAATGGCACAGTCAGTGTGCGAAATCAATGTTCGGAACAGATTAAGAAAATCACAGTGACACTGTTCATGAACAGAGGTCTTAAAATGGCTATGTTGAAAATTTGGTGACAAAAGTCCATAAAATGACTGTGTTACTAGCGTACATTGCGCAGTTTCTACGCACTCTCGTAAGTTCAGAAATTTGTAATATTTTCAGTCCAGATTTTTAACACTGGTAATTTTCCACTCCTCCTCCTTATGAACAGTACAGCTGCCATTTTTCACACCCTATCCAAAATGTGTTTTCATACTTCCAGCACAGAAATGCGTGGTCGCTGTGGGAAATCAGTGTTCAGGACAGATTAAGAAAATCACAGTGACACTGTTCATGAGTGGAGGTCCCAAAATGTCTGTGTCGACAATCTGCTGTACAAAATTCCCAAACTAATTACATAACGGGTGTGCGTTGCACAGTTTCTACGCATGCTCGTGACTTCACCATTTTTTTTTTATATTTTCACTCCAGATTTTCAACATTGCCAATTTTTACACCTCCCCATGAACAGTACAGCTGTCATTTTTCACATCCTGTTTGAAATGTGTTTTCACACCAGTGGTGCCAAATGGCATAGTCGCTGTGCAAAATCAGCATTTCCCACTAACAAACTGATATTGCCACTGTTCATGAGGTGGGGGTCATAAAAAAAACATGTTTAAAATTTGGAGTGAAAATACCAACGAACGCCTGGGACGTTAGGGTTTCCGACCATAACGCCCCACCCTGCAGAGACTGACAGGCATCAGTGGTGTGACTTGGGATTGTCACCTGTAATACTCCTGCCATTCCACCCCCAACCACAACCTGCAGCCAGTGACAAGCATTGAGGTGTGCCTTGGACTCTTTGGCCCCAAAGTTCATCCCATTCTCCTATACTGCACTCATCTCATGGTAGTTCTAATGGAATGGGGTGAGCATAAGGCCCAAAGACTCCAAGGCACACTGTGACACTTGTCGGTGTCTGCAGGGTAGGGTGTGGTGAAATAGCATGGCTGTTATGCCTGATGACCCAAAGGCACACCCCAATGCCTGTCAGTCTCTGCAGGGTGGTGGTGGGGTTGACTTTAGTTCAATACATCACTGCCATTCCTATTATGCATCTCTCTAACTCCTACACTACCAATGCCAATGCCAGCAAACAAACATTCAGCATTGGCAAATGCTTGTTTTCTCTTAAATTCAACTCTTTTTTCCTTTGTCCCATGACAGCTGGAGTCAGTGCATCAGGGAATCGACTGAGTAGCAGTGGTGGCAGGCGTCCAGTAACACTAGGGAGCTGACAAGTACAGATGGCAGGTCCCTATATTTTGTATGAGGGAGTTCAGTTCATAGGAGCTGGGAGTACAAAGAAGACAAGTCTGCACAAAGCAGGCATATTTCTGTGCTTTTATAGTTTGGGTTTCAGGTGGGTGCTTGTCATGGGATTTGGATTTCAGGATACAATAACAAGGCAAACAGCAGCTATAAGGCATAAAAAATGCCAGGTGGCATTTATCGTTTTATTTTCAACCCATAAAACGATTAGCAGTTTGAACAGATTTTAAGAAAATAATGGTTTCATGTTTCATTTTGCACATTTTTCTTTGGGGCTTTTATTAGCCCTATACATTTTCCTCAAATTCCAAAAACACTTTATTTGGAAAGGGAACCCCTGCTTTAGGGCTTTCTTATTCTAGAGCCCTTTCTTTCATTTTTTTAAAGGACTACAGGGGGCCCTTTATTTTTAATGAAAACAAGGCGGCAAAAGCAGCTGAATACATTTCATAGTGGCTTTCCTTTTTCTTTCAGAGCCACTGCACAGGGAACAGCAGGGAAAGGGGCACAGGAATAAATAAGGGGTTGCTGCTCCTATTTACCTCCTATTTTTACTTTGCCCCCCCCGAGTTAAACACAGCAGCACTTTTATAGGCATTTTAATGCCATAACATGCATTATCTATCCTGTACCTAGTACATTCTCATAGGCACTTTATTGTTTCTTGGGGTAGTGTAGGTACATCAGGGCACCCATCCATGACAGGAGTCTCCCTGTCACATACCTCCTCACCTAGGAGGGAAACCATCCACTGGTTGTCCAGTAAATGTATACCATCCCAACAAAGGGTATGGTGGAGTTCCTGCCCACCCTCACCATGAAGCTCCACCCCAGGGTCCCATAAAGCAGACTGCGTAATGTTGAACATCCTTACACGACAATACTGATACAACATTTACCCTGGGGCTATCTATCATCCTGTTAAACTTAGTAAACATCTATATTAACAGACCCATATTTCATACAATTTTCATACATTCCATACAGTACTAGTCATCACTGACCGGAAAATTCCTGAACTCTTTTTCATCACATAGAATCCATATACCCATTTTTCATTTAGTACTAGCAAGCACCCATATTCAAAAATGCACCTGCTAATATATCTTTGAAGGTTATGTCCTGAACTTCCCTTATTTGAACCAGAAGAAAGGAGATTTAAATAGATCAACAGTGTTAGTAAGATCAAAATAAGGACGGGAAATCGGCCGAAGGTGGCCAACCCTTCAGACTTTGGAAGATACAAGAAAATAGAATAGGAGAAGAGACTGTTGCAACAGCGGTTTTCTTGTAGTCTAAGAGAACAGATGATTCATATTGTTATCTGCCTTACCTCACTCTGGAAGGGGATGGAGCCATGGCCCACCCTCATCAACTGGCTTCGTCTCAGGGTCCCTTATAATGACAACAAATTCCCACATGGAATCTACATCCTTGTCATACCTACATATATCTACCCTGAGACTTATTTTCTGGTCTTTATCACTCTTAAATACCAGACAATGTAGTATACAGCAGTTTTATGCTGATTGTGGCTGCCTCCATCAAGTGGACATTTCAAACAGAGTTATCCTACATCTTTACTATGTTTAACATACATTTTATGAAAACTTTGTTACTAGGTCCACAGAACCAAATGTCGACCTATCTTAGTTGGTCCCTATTCCCAATAGGCCTTCTAGAGGAATTCTGAAGTGTACCTTCACAACTTGCCCCTTTACAGAAAAAACATTCTGGGAAGTCCCCTGACGAGATGGTCAGAAACTTTAAACTGAAAGGGATGACATAGACTACTGCCCTGATCTGGTTGCTCTATGTTGGAATTGCCATCTCTTCTCTGGGTGCCACGTACCTTGGCCTTCAATGCTTGAAGTGATTCCACCCTTCCACCATTCTGGTATACTTCTCTGCTTGTATTCGGTACCAACTTTCAGATAGCCAGCCACCTGCCGATACATGCCAGGCCAATAATACACGAGGGTGATGCAGGATAGTCCCTCCCCATGGCTCAAAGTCCTTGACTGGCTGCTTCCTGTAGTCTCCAGCATCTTCTGTCTCAAGCCCACAGGTACCACAACCCTAGCATCCACCTGCTTTGTCCGGGGGTTAGGCCTCATATGGTAGAGAACCTCATCCCTCTTCTCATACCACCATAACTGATTTTTCCTTACTGCCCCATTGACCTGTTTTCCATTTTGGACTTTATATATGCCACTAACCTGTTGATGTCTGGATCTCCCCCGCCTGTAATTTTTTCCAATTTACAAAGTATAAATCATCACATTTCAAGGGAGGAGGTACAACACATTTCAAAGTCCCTTCGACTACTACAGCCTCTTCTATGTTGCTTGTAGTCTTCACCCCAGAATCTACAAAAACTGTCTTACCTGGGGACTTGTCCTCTTGTGGTGCCTGTGGTGCCTCGTCCAGGCTACTAACTCCATATTTCCTCAACTTCTCTGGCACCATGCACTTTCTGCCTTATCCTGAGGTGCCAGGTTTAGCACCCCCAACTGAACTCCCTTGAGATGACTTGGACATTGAGCCAAGAATCCCACTATTGACACCAAATGTGGGGGGGTGGAATTTCAGGATACAATAACTAGGCAGACAACAGCAATACTGCATAAATAAATGCCAGGTGGCATTTATCATTTTATTTTCAACGCCTAAAATGATTTGCAGTTTGAACAGATTTTAAGAAAATAATGGTTTCACTTTTCATTTTGGCCCATTTTTTGGGGGGGCTTTTATTAGCCCTATACTTTTTCCTCAAATCCCCAAAAACACCTTAGTTTGAAAGGGGATCTCTGCTTTAGGGCTTTCTTGTTCTACAGCCCTTTCTTTTATTTTTTTAAAGGACTACATGGGCCCTTTATTTTTAATGAAAACAAGGTGGCAAGAGCCACTGAATACATTTCATAGTGGCTTTTCTTTTTCTTTCAGAGCCACTGGACAGGGGATAGTAGGGAAAGGGGCACAGGAATAAAGAAGGAGTTGCTGCTCCTATGTACCTCCTATTTTTACTTAGCCCCCTGAGTTAAACACATTAGCACTTTTATAGGCATTTTAATGCCATAACATGCATTATCTTTCCTGTACCTAGTACAATCTCATAGGCACTTTATTATTTCTTGGGGGGGTAGAAACATCAGGGCACCCATCCATGACAGGGGACACCCTGTCACAGTACTTCAGTGATGGGTTGGGGGGCAGGGATACACACTATGGGGGCAACTTGAAGTGCGATCTCTAAATGTTTTTTTCTGGAGCGGGAGTAGAGCTGTGAGTCAGAGACAGTACAGTTCAAGGCATGCTGAACGGAGCAAAAAAGCACAAGAAATGCAGGTGACTAATGCAAGAGTAGAGTGTGCTGTTTTTCAGTGGTGGACAGTGATGGGGAGCAGAGCGGGGTGGAGTCTGGATGAGGGGAAGTTGTTCTGAGTAGCGCTCAGCATGCAATGTGCTAGCGCAGCTAGTTTAAAAATATAAATATTATTTCTAAAATGTACACTCTGCACTAATCATCTGCATGTCTACAAAGCAAGACACAATGGGGATAGAAGCGGCAATGAGTGGGATCAGGGGAGCAACAGAAATGGAGCAAGAGGGAGGGAGAGGTACCCCAGGGGTGTCACATCTGGATAAGGATAAAAAGGCCAGTAAGGTGGAGGGGACGGATGATGCTATCTCTGCCAAAAGGGTGTGGTTAGCCCTCAAGGCCCTAAAGAAAGACAAATCTCCTGGGCCGGATGGCATTCATCTGAGAGTACTATGGGAATTGGCGGACATACTGGCTGCACCCCTGGCGGAGCTCTTCAACAGGTCACTTAAGACAGGGAGGGTACCTAGGGATTGGTGAGAGGCACATGTGGTGCCAATCCATAAAGGGGGGTCAAGGAAGTACCAGGTAACTATAGACCCATCAGTTTGACCTCGGTGGTGGGAAAATTAATGGAGGGTATACTAAAGGAACGATTGGGGGTGTACTTGGAGGAGGTGGGAGGTCTGGATAGTCGGCAACATGGGTTTGTGCCAGGTAGATCATGTCAAACCAATCTTGTGGAGTTCTACGAATGGGTAACATCAGAACTGGACAGGGGAAAGCCTGTGGATGTATTATTCTTGGACTTCAGCAAGGCATTTGACTCTGTCCCCCACAATGGTCTGGTGGAGAAACTGATGGGGTTAGGAGTAGGCCCTTTGACGGTCAGATGGATTGAAAACTGGCTAGCTGGATGCACCCAGAGAGTAGTGGTCTGTGGGGAGCTTTCGAACCCTAGAGAGGTTGGTAGAGGGGTACCGCAGGGCTCGGTCCTGGGTCCGATCCTGTTTAATGCATACATATCGGACATCAGGGAAGGTATAGGGTGTGAAATGAGTTTCTTTGCTGATGACTCCAAGATGGGAGCAGTAGTTGAGGGAGAAGAGGGAGGTTGGCCCTGCAAGGGACCTGGACACCCTGGAAAGCTGGGCTCACACATGGAAGTAATTTCAATATCACCAAGTGCAAGGTGTTGCATCTTGGGCAGGAAACCCTAAACACAGATACACCCTGGGAGGAGGCACTGGAGGCCACAATAGGGAAAAAAGACCTAGGGGTCATGGTGGATGCATGTATGAATAACTCTGAGCAGTGCAGGAGGCAGCTAGCAAGGCAAACAGGATGTTGGGATGCATCGTAAGGGGGATCACCTCTAGGAGCAAGGAAGTGATTCTGCCGCTGTACAATGGACTGATTAGACCACACTTTGAGTACTGTGTACAGTACTGGAGACCACACTTGAAGAGGGACATACAGCTCCTGGAGAGAGTACAGAGGAGGGCAACTAAGATGATACGAGAGCTATGGGATTTGACGTATAAGGACAGACTTGAGGAGCTCTACCTGTTTTCATTGGAGGAGAGGAGAGGAGAGACGGGGGACATGATTGAGGTCTTCAAGTACCTCAAGGGAATAAATAGGGTAAACATGGAGGGGATCTTTAGACTAAAGCAGGGAGGTATCACCAGAGGGCATAGTTTGAAGTTGGAAGGTGGAAGGGTGAGGGGGGAAAAGAGGAGGAGGTTTTTCACTGAGAGGGTGGTGGACCCTTGGAATGCACTGCCTGGCGAGCTGGTTCAGAGATCCACAGTGGAGGGCTTCAAGAGAGGGTGGGACAGACACAGAAGGTGGATGTATCAGATGACAGCCTGGCCCAGGGGGGTGGGAATGGATGATAGGGGTTTCTGGAACACAAGGGGGGTCTCGGCACCCAACTAGGGATCTGAGGTTCAAGCAGACTCGATAGACCATAAGGCCTAATCTGCTGGCAAATAGTATGTTAGTATGTCCCTGATTCACACCAGCTCTACTGTATGAAGCTGGCTAATGGCTTGTTTGTTGGGGGGCAGTTATCTCTCTCCGACTCCCCTCTCTCTCTCTCTCTCTCTCTCTCTCTCTTGATAAGGACAGTAAAAACTGTGTTTTTAAAGTTAGTCCTCTGCAGGTCCATGATTCAAAAGGCAAAAAAAAAGGAAATATATGGGATAGTGATAGCGCTGGGGGCACAGATTTTTTACATATCCAATGATTTCAAAAACAAGCTGTCGGGACTCTGGAGGTTACAGATCAGCAGCTTCATTTTTGGCAGTGAGAGGGTGGGCAGCCAAAGGAGGGAGGAGCAAGACCGTGGTCGGTGGGCTGCCAAGAGAGTTGGACAAGAGGGCACAGTAAATGGAAAAAAACAAAAACAATGTATGTGCCCAGCAGAGGTTGATCTTTGTGTCTGTGAAGCAGCTGGCACTGACCTAGGGAGCCTTGGGGAACTATGTCTGGCTAAGCGAGAGAAAAAATGGCAGTGATTTGAAATGCAAAAGAGGTGATTTCAGCCAGTTAGGGAGCAGGACGGGCATTCTGATACTTCAGTGGGTGAAGGGGCATTATAGGCTGGTGTTTTTTATTTCCTGGGCATCTATTGAAAGTTAGGTACCCTGTCAAGGGTACTAGCCAATCAGATGCCAGGAAATAAAAAGCCCATTTTCTAAGTGGGAATATCATGCCACCTCATTGTCTTCAAACTACTTGATAACCCCCCACTGTGTGACTGTGTGGACAATGAAGATACTGTGTTTGTTAAAGTGTTTTTGTGCCCTGTATTTTGGCTCATGGCCATGAGCCTACAAAACGTAAAGGAACCCTGGCCAGTGCCCTCCAATAGTTGGAGGACCTATAGTGCCCAACATCGGGAGTCAGCTACAAAATGGTGCTCAACTAGGAACATAGATGTAAATGTGGTCTGCTTAGCCAGGGGGTGATGAAAAAGTATGGAAATGGTACTTAGGAAAGCCATTTGGAATTAGAAACTAGAAGGACTATGGTGCCATAAAAATACCCCCAGCACTGCAGAGGCTGAGTATCATGTGAAATGTAGGTGATGGAGTGTGCCCCCAAAGAAAGTTTTAATTCCTATTCCTTGGTTGGTTATGGAGCCCAGAGATTAAAATGTTTACCCCTGCCTTCTAAGAGTTATTTCCTGGCTTGTATATTTCTCCTACCCCTTCCTCAGTGCATGTCAGCTGTCTAGCACTGTATCATGTGTCTGGTACACAGTCAACTCAGCTGTTTCAGACTGTGATTCGGTGAGGTGGGCAATGGTGATCACAAAGCTGGGGTGAAAAGTTTATTTTTGTTTTGTTATGCAGCTGGACTGTGGTCCCAGTCTTTCTCTCTCAAAAATAAATGGGTCCAGTCTCTCAGTGCAATTGTCAGTACAAAATGTAATCTGCAGGCAACATTTTCTTATTTGTTTCTCTGCAGCACAGTTTATCATGCAGATAGGCCACAATAGTCTTTATGGAGCACAGATAGGCTCTGAAACATGACTGGGCATGAAACTGGCTTTGTGATGGCCAGTACAACACACACTGCAAAACATTTCTTTCTTTAAAATCTCATTGGGTGCAGTAGACGCCATATGGTGTCGGGACCATCCATTGCAGAACCTGACCCAAAATGGCCAACAGTGTCATTTCGGCTAGTACACATGATCGAACATCCTGAGGGCCATTTTATTCTAGTTACAGGGAACTCAAATGGGGAACTGCTATCTATGCACCCTTGGACCATGCTAGATTTCCTATACATCTTGCTATACTGGGCTGAGGTTAGGAGGCTGTTACTAATTTTCACTCTTTACTGATTTTAACTCTGAAATCCTTCTCTTTTGATGTCTGCTCCAATAGTACTCCCTTCATCCCATATTTGATCCTTGGATTCTCCCTACCCATGCAACCTTTCTCATTTCTCAGGTTTCTTTTCAGTTCTCTCCTACCTCCTCACTATCCACCCTGCCACATGGCTTTGTGTCATCTGCAGAAAGACACATCTTGCCCTGGATCACATCTCCAACATCACAAATGAACACACTTCCATCATCAGTGATGCCCCATCCCACTGCCATCAATGCCCCCAAGGGATGGGGTCATAGCATGTAGGAGTATTTTTCACTGACCAGCACTGTACATTTGTAAGTCTCTGCAATAAAATTTAGCATTGTGCTATTGAGTGCAGCCTCTTTGTTTGTTTGTTTGTTTGTTTCAATGTTTTGGTGTGAATAGAGTATGGGGTTAGTAGTGCTTATGTAACTGTAGTTTACTTTTTGGCTTTTCTCTAGCCCCACCTTTGGTAGGTAAGCTGGGTAGTGAGTAGGGAATAGAAAGTCCAGCACCAAGGCTGAGTAGAGTGCTGCTGGAGGAGGAGGAGAAGGCAGGGGTGGATGGTGGGTGTTTCGCAATGTAGTAAGCGGAAACTGCTGTGGGAGGCTGGCCTTTATTAATAATGTGGGAGGAGCTATTTCCCCACATTGAACCTCAGGCTTTAGCCCTCCCATTCCATGTTTTAGTGAATAGAGTATGTGGTTAGTACAGCTTATGTAACTGTAGTTTACTTTTTGGATTTTCTCTGTTCCCATCCTTGGTAGATAAGTCAGGTAGTGAGTAGGGAACAGAAATCCCAAAAAGAGTACCTCGTCCAATTCACGGAGAGTATGACCAGTAGTATCCAGGAGAGGAAATAAAACAGGTGGAGGAAACATCTAAGGACCCATGGCTACTGACCCGCCCATCCTCAGGGCAAACTGAAAGGAGATGATCCTAGGTTCTCATAACCATATTGTAATTTCTAAGTGAGGTGAACTGTTTGTAGAGATGATGTTCCATCTTCTGAGTCTGTTGAATGATGTGTTCTGGCAGATCCATTCTGAGGCTAAAGAGGCTGGTCTGTTCTGAAGGACTGTCTGGATCCTGAATATAGATTAAGTCCAGCTGGAAAAAGGGTGAACATGATCCAGAATTCTAATGTGATATTGATTGATATTCAGTGGGGTTGCAGAGTCAATGCAAGCATAAAGATCATGAGCTGATGAAATGAGCTGCCAGACTGAAGGAAGTATGGTGGGTTATGAAATTGTTAAAGTAGTCTATCAGACTTTGTAGACGGTTTGACATCTGGATTAGGGTCACAAGGCTCGAAGTTCAGCAATGTGCGATATGTCGCTTTGTAGCCATCTATGGAGATGATGAAGGATCAAGGCAGAAGCTTTAGGTACCTGGTAGGAGGGGTTAACATGAAAGATTTTAGACCAATGAAGGAAAGGTGGTATATGCTGTAGAGATGGTAACTGGATGTCCATGAGAATAATTGGTAAGTTCAGTACAATGAATTTGAGGGCTGACTAGAGTTATTGTTACCATAATGAGATTTGCTCATATTGAGGATGGACTGCTAGTGGGAAATGGTGAATATGGGTATTGCTGTGGCTTAATTACCTGTGGCAGGAGCTTAAGTGGCCATGGCGGCTTTGCAGTGCTAGAGCATCTGATGTCAGAATGCTGAGGGGAGCCTGAGAATGGGTCTTTGAATACATCTATAGACTGCTGTAGCAAAGGGATGTTGAGAGCAAGCACAGAATGCAATGGTGCCAAGCATGCTTAGCCAGATACAGGACTGTTGTGGAGCATAACTAGGATAGTGAGGCAGCTAGGTTGGTTGCGGATGTGCAGATTGAGGAATTAATGGAAGCCTGCTCTCAGTGATGGTATTCACTGCAGGGAATATGGGAGGTAAATTCCAATGGATGAGTTAGAAGCACCATTGGCTGGTAGCTGACATGATTTAGGGTAACATGATGAAGGGATGCAAATAACTTTATGGATCATGGTGATGTCTAGGGGCCAGGGAACATTGGCTCGAACAGAGTAACTTTAGCAAGGCAGCTGGGCACCAGATCTCCTATGATACATGTTCTGGGATGGTAGCTGGAGAAGGTCTTGGGAACCTCTAATGGCAATTCAGGGAATACAAGATCAATAATGTGGTCAGACAGAGACAGTGCTTTTAGGAGAAGACTATGAGGAGAAGGCATAATGGATGATGCCAGTACTGCTATGAGGTATCCTGCAATTACCGTTATCCTTAACGGTGATGGTTATGGAGTTGGCACATCTTGGAAGGAATTGGGATCACGTTTGCAGGTAAGAAGATAGGAGTGAAGAAGGCTCCACTAAATCTTGGATCCTATGAAGACGTGGGAGGTAGTGATGCCCATACTGCTTGAATTAACAGAATATTTATGGTAGCATGCTGCAGAGTTGGTTGAGAGATGAGATTTTCTATAGTCCAGTTGAATGGGATTCAGAAATGGGTCCTGGGGAGGTTATGGGGAAGTACTGATGATTCTATGATGAAGTAAGAGTCTATAGGGCATGCTGTTCAAGGGATGCTGCTGAAAGGTTTCCTCAGGTGAGAAGAACAGGTACTCCATGAAGTGTTGGATATGAGCTATTATGATGGCTGAGGTATGAGTATGAGACAGATGAGCGGGTAGGAGTAGTTGATTAGGCAGGGATGCTGGACATTGATAGTTGTAGGAACATCCAAAAAGAGACACAACAAATGTGTAGGAGCCCTGAACCACCAGGGCAGCGAGAAAGAAAGCAGCAGTCCTGGGATGGAAGGAAAAGTCTAAGCAGAGGTCCGCCAACTGAAGGATGGAGCTGGACAAGATGGCTGAGGCTGGGCAGAACAGATATCGGCAGGTGCAGTGAAGGTACAGGACTGGGGCAAGTGCCACAGCATACCGGAATAAAATGCACAAAAGCTGAATCAGGTCTCGGTGGGAGATCCATGTCAAACCAAGAAGCAAAGCCAGGTACAAGGTGCTGCAAAGGGGAGGTGTGAGGGTCCCAGCTCCGAAGGAGATGGTGAACTGGAACAGATGGTAGCATGGTGCTGCAGTGATGAGGAATGGGTTCCCACCTCAGAAAGTGATGACGAACTGGAATTGCAGACAGGGAAAGCACTGGAATCGATGCTGGAAGCCCCCTGGATGGGATAAGGGGAGCATCAGGGGAAAACTTATAGAAGGCTTCAAGTGCGCATCCTTGAAGAGGACCGAGTGGCACATATCCAGCAGGAAGCAAGAGGAATGCAGGTAGACATGTCCAAGAGGATAGCAGCAGCAATGAGGGAGGAGATGGCAGCATGGAGCTGAAGGACTGAAGATTGGATGAGGTTGAGCCAGAAGACACTCCACAACAATGATGTCCAGGAACACAGAAGGAGGTGGAAGACAAGTAGCAAGGAAGTTCAGAGATCCGATGGAGTGGAGGTGGAGACTAAATAAGCTGGTGGGGTCCAAATCCATAATGTGAGGAAACCAAGGCGGGGACAAGTACATTAAGTCCATGGAAGTGCAAGAGGAAGTTGGGTGAGGTAAGATATTGAAGGCAAATGAGGTATAGTGGTCCCGTTCCCAAAGAGGATGCAGCAACTGGGTATCAGGTGTAGAATGTAGTTGGTTGAAAAAATAGATTGAAGACACAGTCTCCCATCTCCGGTAGTCAGGGCAAGCTAACCTTCACTGGATGCCGCGCCAGGCAGATTTTAGAGACAGAGACTGTGGAAAGTTGACTGGGAGTACAACTGGCCAAGACTGAAGGTAGAGGAAACAGGTTCTCATCCCTGGTAGATAAGGGAAGCCTACCTGCACTGCTATGCCTCAGTAGGCTGAGTTAGGGAAGAGGCTGTTGGACTGCTGGTATGGACTGAGCAAGAAAAGGAGAGCTGACATCTGAGGAATAGGAGGTAGGCGAAACAAAGAAGGGTGGAGGGGATGGTAGTAAGTAAGAAGTTAGAGGATGGGGGGAGTACGATTACCGGAAAAGTCATTAAGGCAGACATAGGGGAATGCAGTGAGGAGCATGCAGCACAGCAATGGAATGCAAGAAATTCTAAGGCCGGGTAGGCTGCAAGGTCAAGGATTAATGCGGGGATGACTGAAAGCCATGTAGGAAGAAAGCAGGGTAAAATCATATAGCTAACATAAAGCATGCTCCAGCTAATTGGAGCCACAATGCCCCAGTGTAACACCACAGTCACCTGCCATTGGAATAACAGGAAACCAGCTGAACAGCGGACACCAATGCGATGCCTCGCCAAGCTTCGGTCGACCTATGCAGAACGCAGAAATGAAAAGACGAAGAATGAGGAGAGCAGAGCATGGAGGAAGGAGCAAGAACCAGGGGAAGGGGGGGTGGCGTGAGAGGGG
The DNA here is from genome assembly GCA_016271365.2 of Neoceratodus forsteri. Taxonomy (NCBI): domain Eukaryota; kingdom Metazoa; phylum Chordata; order Ceratodontiformes; family Ceratodontidae; genus Neoceratodus; species Neoceratodus forsteri. Next base: position 788,541,281 of record CM028133.1, read on the forward strand.
AAGGGAAGGCAGCAGCAGCACCACGAGGAATGGGAAAAGGAAGGGAGGAGGAAAGAGACAAAATTGGAATGAGCATGGAACAGGGGCCCAAACAAACAAACCAGAAATGAGAAAAGGAATGAAAGAGCAATGGAAGGGGACAGGAGGGAAGACAGGAAGCAGACAGAAAAGGGAAGAGGCACAGCCCACAAGCCACGCATGACATCAGTGCTTGTGAAGGGGGAGGTTTCGCAACATGCTAAGTGGGGAACTGCCATGGGAGGATGTCCTTTATTAGAGAGCCTGCCTTGTAGTCAACCATAGATGCAGCTGGTAGCCAGTCAGTCTGCCCGATCCACCTTTGGCATGCTTCACTGTAGCATCCCACACTCCAGCTCCCTTGGACTACAGGTACCCTAAACCATTGCACTAATGTACCACTGAACAGTTAGATCGAGTGTACAGATGCCAGGACTACTGCACTGCATAGTCATTGATGCATAGCTGCTTCTCTTAATAGGCAACAGGCTTCCTGGCCCTGGATAAACATTGACTTTCTGCTGCTATTTATCCATATTCTGTTTATACTCATCCTCCTCCCCTGTGCCTTCTATAGACTGACCCTCCCAGCCTCAACTTCCTGGAATAACCGGAGCTTACCTTTCTGCCCAGCCTGGGAGTGGAGCCTGTGGAAAGTCGGGCTTCATCCTGCAGCCAGAGGACTTATTTTCCTCCATTTTCTCCCCAATCCCCGTTGCTGGAGCGCACATGCCAGTTGTGTGTACGTGGAGGCATGTGCACGTCTGCAGAAGTCCTGCAATTCCACGCCTTCTGTGTGCCCTACAGACCTGCACTTCCCCCAGGCCTCCACCTGGGGGCAGTCATTCAGCAGAAGTGCAATCCCTCCCCTCTCAGGAGAGGAGAGCTGTCCTCCGGACATTCAGTCCTCTCCTTCCTCACTGACCCCCGATGGCCTAGGCTCGTTTCCAAACCTGGGTCGCCGGTGTGGCACGAAGTGTGGTGTCCAGCACCTCAATCCTCAGCGCCACCGGGCCAGCTCTGCTACTATTTCTAACTGCTCATTAAAAGAGGTGTTCTTAGCTGTTCTTTTTTTTTTTTTAAAGTCTGTTTCTTTACCTACCTTCGATAGCCTAGCTCAGGTGTGGAGACCCGACTTGGTGCTCTGCTGCCCGCCTGAAGCCCTCCATCATGCTTTCTCTGGTCTGGTCCCACTCCTCCAGCCTCTCCAGCCACTCGACCCCCTGACTCTGAGCTCCCCGGGGTGGGGCCACCCTCTCCTCTGGTGCTCTATCTAGAATCTAGTGGATCAGCCATCAAGGAGAAGGCAGATTGGATACACATGCCGGCAGAGCCCGGCACTGGTCATGGGGCCCAGCCACTGCTCCCACCATTGCCTGCCATCCTTGTAGGGGTTTTTCCATGTTTGTTTCCCCAGAACACGGTGTGCAATGGCTCTAGCGTGGCTACTTTCTACGCCTCTGCCGCAGGGGCCTGCTGAAGTCCTTCCCTCTCCTACGTCCCATATGCTTGCATTGCCACTGGTCTCCACTAGAGGCCACTGCAGTGCCGGGAAATCCCTAGATCCTTCCCCCAGGAGAGGAGAGCAGTCCTTTGAATGCTCAATCCCCTCCCTCCCCTGCCAACCTCCAATGACTCAAGTCCATTCCCAAACCCAGGTCACCAGCATGGCGCAAGGTCTGGCGTCCAGCACCTCAACCTTCAGCACCACCTGCCAGCTATTCTTAACTGTTCTTATTACTGTACTATAACAGTCGTAACATAGATTAGTGGCTCTTGAATTCCTAACACTGCTCACTAGTAAAGGCCAAGCCTGTCTCACCACAATTGGCATTTTACCCCTGAAGAAATCACTACCTGGATGTTTGCACCTGTTTCGTGTTACCTATTGCAGCTCATGTGAGATACTCTTGTACTGATCCACACAGGATTGCTATACCTATTTTCTCCTCGATCTTGACCTCAACGGGGGGACCGCTCCTTGAAATTTCAGCATCGCTGTCTGAATATTATTATCATCCTTGCTAAGATTACACCTGAATACTCAGCTCACAGTGGACTGCAAAGGCTCAGCCTTTGCCCTACTCTGCCTGATCTCCATGGTGTAAACAGAAAGACTGGTGGTAGAATTATATACTCCCGCTCCATGGGGCCACCCCAGTCATCACATGGCCCAGATGTACACCAAAACCCAGATGCCTTCTCCACAGCTGACATGAATTTATATGGTGGGAAACAGAAAGGAGTTAGCTACCTGTTGCCCAGGTATTTGCTGCCAAAACTTAACCTCAGTACTGAAACATTTATTAGGCTCCTAACTATATCAGCTTTGTTAATAATTTTACTATCTGCTGGGGACATAGAAGCTAATTCCGACCTGGTCCCACCAATTCTTAAATCACATACCCCTCTGACCCAGCTTGGTCCCCACACAGAGGTCTTAAATTATCTCATATGAATATCAATAGTTTAAAGCCCAAAATTCATGAGCTCGAAGACTCGGTGAATTTATATTCTACCAATATCCTTGCCATCTCTGACATCTGGTTGAAACCCTCCATTCTGAAGAATGAACTAGATATCCTTGGCTATGATACCGATAGGAAAGACTGAACTGGAAAAAACAAAGAGGGGGTCACCTTCTATGTCAGGAGCACCCCCAGCACTACTGAAGTCTCTCTACCCCTGCCGACCATTCTTATGAATGTGTCTTAGTTAAAGTAATCATAGTTATAATAAACCCTTATACGTAGTCTGCAACTACAGCCCTCCCACTGTAGCCAGATTGGCCCTGTATGAGATCCCGCGTTGCAGAGAGAAGCTTACCCTTGGTGAGCTTATCCTGCTGGGAGACGTCAACCTCAACTGGGTCGACAAAGGCCCATGTACCTTTAAAAATGTACTCAGGGACTCTAACCTGCACCAAGTCATCTGGGATCCCACTCGCCTTAACGCCAAATCTGGGAGACACTCTATTATCAATTGGATCCTGGTTAGTAGAGTAGACCTTGTGTGCACAGCAGGTACAGCCTCTGATGCACAGAGATCACTTCTCTGTGTACTGCCCTTGGTGCAACATTTTCCCCAAGATCCAACCACAAACCATACACACTAGGGACTATGTCAGAATGGATAATACTGCTTTCCTTGAAGATCCTGCCAAGGTAAGCTGGGTGGACTTTGGGTCTTTTCAGGATGTTAACCTTGTGCTGGACATTCTTATTAATAACTTCATTAATATGGTGAATAAGCATGTCCCCCTAGTACACAGAAAGGTTAAGGGCACTTGCTCCAAGTGGATGACCCCAGCACTGTGTATTAATGAAATGGAGACATCATACATGGGGGTAATACAAGTCCTCAGGCTGTCTGCAGGACTGGCTTGATTACAAGCAACTCAGAAAACCATGTAAGTCTTAATTAGTTAAGGCCAAAATAAATACCTGACGGGCCCACAATCTGACCATCTGCAGAATCCAAAACTCTTCTGAAATCATGTAAATAGTGTCCTCAAAGGGCGGACTGGAGCACCTACCCATGAAATCCAGTATAATGCTAACACAGCCAGTGACCCCCAGCAGATTGCAGAAGCATTTAATAAATTTTTCATGGACTTGGATGCTTATAAGGGCCCTCCTGTTTCCACCCTGGGATCCCCTCCCCAATCACTCACTCACCCAAACTTTTATTTCTGGCTAACTACAAAAAAAGAGATCCTCAAACAAGTACTACAAATTAAAATGGAAAAGTCTGCTGGACACGACAATCATGAACCTTGGCTTTTAAAAACTGCTGCTCCTGTTCTGGCATACCCCTTAACCAACTGTTCAGTCTGCTCCTACTTCAAGGGGTTGTGCCCCAAAAATGTCAATAGCACACATGGTTCCTATCCAAAAAGGAGGAGCCAGTGAACCCCTAGAGAATTACTGTCCAATTTCTATACTTCGTGTCCTGGAGAAAGTACAAGAGAGTCTATTTTATAATCAGCTCCTTGCCCATGCTGAAATGCAGTCTCTTCTCACTGATGCCCAATACAGCTTTTGCAAACACCACGGCACTGATACTGCACTGGTGAACCTCACCTTAGATCTCCATAGGGCCACTGATAATGGAAAACCTGTAGGGCAGAATTTGTAGATCTAACCAAGGCTTTTGAAGTAGAAGATCATGAACTCCTCCTGGTCAAGCTAATGGACTTGGGCCTTGACCACCTCTCCTGCTGCTGGTTCAAGAGCTACCTTTTGGGCCAAACTCAGACAGTCAAGTATGGAACCTGTCTCTCTTCCCAAGATGGGATCACTGATGTTGTACCACAGGGCTTTATACTGGGACCCATTTTCTTTTCATTATTCATCAAACAACTCCCTTCCAACTGCAGTGGAGCCAAAGTGCTTCTCTGTCAGATGACACAGTGCTTTACAGAACTAGCCCTGACCCCAATGTCATTAATTCTGAACTCAGCAAGGTCTTTAGAGAACTGGAAGCATGGTTCAATTCAAACTATCTTGTCCTTGATGCAACAAACAAAAACAAGGCCATGCTACTTGGGACAAAAAAATTTGGCTCTGACAGTAGGGCCTCAAACGGTATCTGGCTAGAGGTCGTGGATGCTATAAAGCATCTTGGTGTTTGGCAAGATCAGGACCTGTTCCTCAAGTTTCATACTGAACAAGTAACCAAGGTCCTCACACAGAAGCTAGGTGTACTCTACAGGTTTAGGGCTTATCTCGCTACTAAAGCCCAACTGTCTGTATCCAGCAGTGCTCTGCTCCCCACACTCCTGCGTGGGGCACCTATACTCTCCCCTCTGAAATGCACTGGACTCAATAAGCTGAAATTGTTATACTACAGATTCAGTAGATTTGCTCTGGGTGTCTACAATAGAAAGCACCACTGCAGTGTTCTTGCCTCTCTTAATTTGCCTCACTAGAAGGCAGATTTAACTATCCTACCCCATGCCTGGCTTACAAGATTCTAAATGGCTACTTCCCTAGTCTTGGAAGTGTCCTTGTCCTTGAGCCCTAACAGAGGCACCTCTGCTTATCCTTTCTGCCACTACTGGAGGTCCCTAGGGCCCTGACTATAGTAGGTCAATGCATCTTCTCCCACAAAGCCTCCCAGGTTTGGAATGAGCTTCCTCTCCCTATCCAGAACCGTGTATCACTCTTTTCCTTCAAAAAACAGCTCAAAGGTCACCCCCCCCCAAATAGCTGTACTTGCCTGCACTGATTACCCTGCCTGTCTACTTCTCCTAATGATCCTAAAAGTCATTCTACATAGTCTGTGAGCTTAGCTGAATGTTTGCCCACTGACCCATGCTATGTAAATAGTTTATTTATATTGTATTCCTCTTTCTTAGTCACAGAGAATGTGTGTCTATTACTATCACTGTTATTAGTGTTGCTCATTGTTTATGTAAGATGCTCTCACTTGTTGGTACTATTATTACTGCTGGTCCTCATTTCTTATGATGTTTGATGTTGTCCATAGAACCTTGTTGATATGTCTAACCTCTGTACTGTATGTAATTAATCCATGTTGCTCCTTAAAAGGGGATCCATGTTTCAGTAAGCCTACATGGTTAACAAAATCCAACAAATAAAATATTCAAAGGAGGATCATTCCAAAGCTTTACAATTAAAGATGAGAAGGTGCACTGTGCATGTACTGTTTTTTTCAGGGGTAACACAACCCTTGATTTGATAGCTGCTCAAGTGCTATATGCAGTAGTCAGTGCAGAGAACATCTGGTAATTTGAGTGGGAGCCTTACCAAAAGTCACATTATGAGTCATTATGCCTGCAAAGTACTTGAGACAGAACCCAAAGGCCATCCAGTTTAGTACAGTGTATAAATTACAAAGATGAGTTTAAGAGGGATAGTTTACTTCAAGCACAAACTGATAAGCTTTGTTAAAAATAAATTTAACCCTTGGTAGAACACACTAGGAAGCCGCTGAGTGAATCAAAATACTACAGACAATGAAAGGAAACAAAAATATTTGAACAACCACCTGTTTCACTTCAAAAGAAAAATTCAATCTGTTGAGGTAAAGCACGCCCTGACAAATATGGGCAGAGGTCATTAAGTTATGATTGTAATTAGGCCAGTGTTGTATCAAGGGTTTGGACTAAATACCTGAAACATGTTATCATTTCAAAGACAGTGTCATCCAAAGTAACTGTTTTCAAATAGAAAGCAATAGAAGATGTTATTAGACTAGAAAAAATTATTGATTTTATTGTTTCTATTATTAAGAATTAAACAATGAATTATCCATTACCAATGCTTGAAATGATTGCCTTTTTGCAAAATGGAAGCCAAAGGGGTTATAGCTTTACTGTTAACAAAAGGCACAGCATCATTAGCATAGCATAACATTTTCAAACTATAGTAGACATGAAGAAGCTTGTTAATCAATAGGCGAAACAACAAGGGTTCAGGATATTACCCCAGAGAACCCAATATGAACTGTTGTGAGGAAAGAAAAACTGTTGTTTATCTTCACCTTTTTTCTACCTGTCCTACAAATAACAACTGAGCCATGCCTCTAAATTGGAAGCTATACCAATTTATTTAGTGCTTGTGGTCGAAGGGGGTTGTCCCTGCATCTGCCACTTTCTTAGAGGTTGCCTCAGATATGGAATAGGAGTCACTGGCAACTGGAAGCATGGTGCACAAGATCTGTGGCAAGCATTGTTTTGAAGTTTGATAGCTTCCCACTTACTCTTGCCACCTGCAGCATTTGGGGCTAATGCCACTGAGCTTCACTATGGGTCTCCATCCTGCAAGGAGAAGGAGCCTGAGCTAGCAGAGGCTCCTATCCATTAGATAAAGGGAAGTGACTCTGATACAGCCCAGCCAAAGCTTCAAGATCCAAGTGCCTTGGAGGATCAAGTTTAGTGTTGGAATCTGGGTCCCATATGTCCCGTCTTTCAAAGATGTAGATATGAGCTGGCCAAGAAATGGTCTGATGGGGAGCATGCCAACTTGCCTTTGATGGGCACAACCACCAGGCACCTCACCAAGCAAAAGAAGGGAGAGAGTCATATAGAGGATGGAGGGAGGGGTGGAGCAGAATCAACCTCAAGGAACAAAGTCAGAGTAATTGTCTAATTTGTATAGGACCCACCTACACCACTGCATTTTGAAGGATGGGAGCCTGTCCATAATCTGGCATGTGATTCTTTCTTATGAATAGTGTTCCAGGGTGATTTACCTCCAATTAGCATGGGAGAATGATCTTTCCATGTGCCACAGTCTGGTGATGATCTTCTTGGTCATTAAAATCAATAACAATACCAGTTTTAAGGTATCTTTTTTTTCAGAGGGCTGCCTTCTTGTGGAATAGCAATTAATATTTCAAATAGAGTGATTCTGCTTGCGCAGTCGAAATTTTTTTCAAGTTCTTTTATTATGACTTCCCAAAAGGAATGAAGACACAGGAATGCCCATAGGACATGTGTTTGGTCAGCTTGTGGTTGTCCACAGTCCTGCCAGCACCTTCCATCACCTGATCCCACATATTTATCTACCACCGCCAGTGTACGAAAGTATCAGTACTGACACTTCATGGAGTATTCCCTCCCATAGGGGGCAGCAGTTAATTTGTGTGCAGGGAGAGTGCACTTATACCAAGTTTCCAGAGTGTGTTTAGCAGACAGCTCTGAGGTCCATCTTTGTAGAATAGTCACAGTGGATTTGACTGAGGTGTCTTGAAGTGCCTTATACAGGTGGCTGATAAGGCATGTCCATGTTTCACCTAGTAGGTGGAACTTAAGCAAGTGGACAAGTTGTGGTGGCTTTTCCAAGATTCAGGAAAAGGCTGCCCCCCTTTTCCCCCAAATAGGAACAGAGTTGTGAGTATTTATAATGATCTGTTGTGGGGAGGTGGCAGGTCACTTCTAAAGCAGAAAACAGTTGGGATTGTGTGCTGTTTCTCTGTATTTGAGTGCTTGCTTCTAGTAGCACTGGTGTTATCCTAACTTCAGCACTATCTTTCAAGGTGCTGAAATGTACTCATGCATCAAAAATGGTATCCAAGATGTCCACAATCCTAGAAAGGCTCCAGTAAGTAATCTGGTGTTGTAGACTCCCCTGCCAACCATGGCCATCCCATAGAACAAAGTATATCCAATTCCATAAATGCTGTGTTCAAATTATTTTTTATCTTGCATTTGCTAGTTAGACTCTGCCAGTGATGTCCATGTTCAGCACTATACCACTTTTTCTCTCTACAGCATTGCTTACTGCTTTCAATAATCCACTATCAGCCTTTTGCCTCATGTTAAAAAGCTTCTTATTGGGCTGTGTACATTATTGTCATCCTTATTTGTATTTCCTCATGGCAATTACTATGTATTTGTGTAGGTCTTTGAAGCAACAGTTCTGGACACCTCAGTACCTAGTCAAAGCACATTTTAGTTTTTAAACTATAAATAACTTAAATATTATAGAAATAAAATGTTTTGGGCTGTACCAGAAAACAGTCCATGTTATTTGTGTAGGTCTGTGAAGCAACAGTCCAGTCCACCTCAGTGCTTAGGTAGAGCACATTTTATGTATAAAACAATCATTTGGGTCTGTGCCAGACAACAGCCTGAGATATTTGTGTAGGACTGTGAATCACCACAGTATATGGTAGTATTTGATGAGGGTGGCTGCGGAAAAAGATACAGGTGGATAAGGTCAGGGTAGGAGGCCTTGGCAGAAGAATGAGATGGAAAAGCAGAGTTCATCACCTCCAGATGTAGTAAGTCCCAAAACTTGTCAAGCAGCATCACAAGGTAGGGGTAATGTAATGGCAGCTAACTTGACTACCATAATTCTAGAGGAGGAAGGCAGGAAGACTGAGGCTCAGTCTACCCCATAATAGTTATAAAACCCAAGGAAGAGAAGACAGTCTAGGAAAAGGTCACTGAAGATGGGAGTGCAAGTCTGAGGTGACCAGAGGAGAGGAAATGAAGATGGTTAAGGGTGCAAATAAGAATGATGTTATAAATATTCACTAGAAACCTCATTCCCAAAAAGCAAAAGTCAGAAAATGTGACTTAAATCAAAAGTATCTGAGCCCACTAGTCAGCATAGTGCTAAGGGTCACAAAATTATTAAAGGTAACACTGCCACTAATATGGTCCCCCCATCCCGATGTTCAAAAAGCCCAATCAGCAGTCAAAGCCACACAACCAGAGAAAGTGCTTGCAGTGACACTCCTCCCTGCCACTCCCACTACTGAGAGTTACTGCCACCCATCAAAATAATTTGTGTGGGACTATTTTATTATTTATTTATTATTTTGTTTTTGTTGACCGGGTAAGTGCACTAGACAAATCCTGCCTATTTTCAGGCACGACCCGGGGGAGGGGGATACAGATGAATGCTTACTGACCTTGAACCAGATTAAGCTGTTTAATCCACTTGATGACAGTTGGGCAATATGCCAACTATGCTAGGCACATGTAAGCTATGGGAAAAGGGAATCACATCTTGGAACCGATGGATAAAACAAAATTACCATAAACACAATTATTTATCAATTTGGGCAAAACACCAGAGCAGGCCTGATGAGGTGCCAGGAGAAACTGTTATTCATCATTGTACATGGCTAGTTTGGGCAGTGGAGGAAGAGAAGGAGGAGGGGAAACTTGATAAGGAAGGCACCAGTAGTGATATTGGCACTTCAGAGAAATGGAAAGAAAAAAATCAGCTCCTTTTTGTCATTGAAACAGTACTTACCTATGGGTGATGGTGGCTGTCCTTGATTTATAGATTCACTGATTTATAGATATCTGTCAGCAGAAAAGGACCATCTTGGCCCATCTAGTCTGCCCATTCCCCATCCCCTTACTTGGCCCCCCCCCCACCCAGAGATTCCCCCTCCACCCTGGAGAACAGATTCATTGATCACATAACTCTGGTGGTAAAGTGGTGTAAGAATAATTCTGCTCAGAAAATGTTATTTCATCAGCCAACAACAGTGCTAGGGAATAAACAGCATACAGGAGGACTTGCTCAGGATATGTGCATGAACTGAAATGTGAGGCATTGAGTTCAACACGTAGAAGTGCACTGTCCTGCACCTAGGACATAGGCACTCATGAGCAAAATACCATATAAACAGAGCATACCTCAACTCCAAAACTGAGGAAAGAGAACTGGGGGTTAAAAATGTCAAGTAACTTTAAAACCTCTAAACAAAGGGTTTCAGTGATCAGTAAAGCAGGCAGAGTACTTTTATAGTATACACAGACATTTTAACAGTAGGAACAAGAGAGTGTGTAGAGCACTATATGGAACTGTATGTCCTCATTTAGACTTTGGTTCACTAGTTTGGGCCCTTTACCATAACAATTAACAAAATGGAATGTATACAGTACAAACCACTTAATCAGGACACAGTTAATCGGGGTGTCCGCTTTATTGAGACATCCCGCCAGGAACCAATTAAGTGGCCATGTATCTCTATGGGCAGTGCAGCTGCTTAATCAGGACATACAGTAGGTTCCATTTAAATGGGATGATTCAGTCCCATTAATTCCCCCTAATCCTATGATGCTGCTGCATTGTTCTTCACTAATCCTTGTTAGCACTTGCTTAACACCTCACTAGCGGCAGTCACATCCCCAACGAGCAAACAAGGGAGGAGAGCTTAAATAACAGAGAAATAACTGTTAGATAACTAATGGCTAAAATAAAAACAAAATGTTCTCTTGATGTTTGTCTTGCTTCCTTATTCTCTCCTGTATCATGCTGTCTTCAGTATGCCTCCATCTCAGTCTTGTGTCCAACGCTCTCGTTTGTTTGGTCAGCTCGCCCCACCCCCATTACTGCCACTGCTGACTCCCGCCATGACCACACTGTCTGTGCTGTTTCTTCTTTCCTTTCTTTCTTTCTAAGCTCAAGACACCCAAAATGAAAAACAAAGGCTGAGAAAGGTAAAGGTAAAGGAGTTTACAGCTCCTGTTAGTTTTTCCCTGATTCTGGCTACTGACACACGATCCTGAGCTACTACATAAAGGACATGAATGCTGCTGTCTGCTGATTAATACACTGCAATCACTCACAGTACAGCACAGTAATGTAGTAAAAAATAAATATTATAGCCCCTTTTAGTTTTTCTGTGACCCTGGCTCCCCAATTTTATATTGCAGGCGGTCCTGATTTACCGCAAAGAGCACTGAGCATAGAGCTTTAGCAGAATATGTCAGCTGACAATAAAAAACATGCACTTCTGATAATCAGAACAGACAGTTAATCAGGATGAAAGGATTGCCACTAGGCCATCCCCATTAAGTGGATTCTACTGTACAAAGAAAGTTCATTAGGCTAATAGGGATTTAAAATCAGTAGATTATCAGGATAATATTGATATTTGAGGTTTATTCAGCTTAGAAAGGAAAAGGAGATGGGGATAACTCCTCCTCCTCCTCTATGACATTCTGGGAGATGCATCTCTAATGACAAAACCAAACAAAGAACATAAGAAAAGTCTTTAAAACTTTATAGGCCACAGCAAAAGAATGCAAGGTAGTAATTTTAGAACAGAACAAAGAAGATCCTTCTATACTCAGAAGGTAATTGGGATATGGAGCAGCCTGCCAGCTGAACTAGAAAACCGTACATCAAAGAGCATGTTCAAAGCCAAGCTAGACAGAAACATGAGGGGGGTTAATACTATAGGAAACTGTCACTGAGAAGTGGGATGGCAATATCAGTGGGTATCATCTGCTTTTGTTTTGCCCTTCTGACCTTAGTATTGACCTTAGTGTAGTATAGTGCAGTTACTGACATGCTTCATAAAGTTGCCCTACAATCACACAGTGTCCAGGGAGTCTATTGTCACTGCAGCAAAAGTGCTTGCAGTTGATTTCTTGCCATAGTCTTTCATGGAAAATCCAGGCTTAAGAAAACCACTGCAGTGCATCAGGGCACTGGCATTAGGGCACCAAGTCACTACAGCGCCATATGCTGAGTTGGCTGCCCCCTTCCCAAGGTCCGCTCCCCCCAGAGTTAGAATATATAGTTAGGGGTGGGTGTGGGGGGGCACAGCCCCCCACAAAAAGAGAGGTTGGTCACATGGCTATTGGGTGCTGTAGTGACATGGTACCCTAATGCTGGAGCCCACGCAAGGGTGGAACTTCAAGAAACTGATGTTAAAGGCCCATCCCAAATGGAAAGTTTATTTGTAAATGTATTTCTCAAACCTGTTGGTGCCTGAGCTAAGAGATATTATTACATGTTGTCTGTCAAATGCTTTGTCACACTTAGCAGTTAACAAAAGCCACTTTACCACTGATATGTGGAGCAGTGGTTTCTAGTGTGCTACATCTGTCATATGCATAATGGCCAATTTGGGTACAACTGCCAGATCTGCCTGCAGCCCCATGCACCATGTATGGGAATAACATCCACCTCCCACCCTGTCCAGGAAGGGAACAAGTCTTTTGAGCAATCGGTTTAAATGCTTCATTTGCAAGCTTTTAAACTAGTCAAAGGGGGAGGCACTGACAAGCAGCAGAAAAATCCCAGCCTCTCCCTACAAAACAGGGTACTAAATGAGAAAAAGACCGAGGTAGAACGGTCAGTGGGGGGATGCTGCAACAGAAGATAAAGCCATCAAAAATGGAGAGCAATGAGTACCAATGCCCGTAGTCTGAGTAACAAGCTTCCTGAATTAGTGGCCTTGATGGAGGAGGAACATCTGGATATCGTGGCAGTCACAGAAACATGGTACACACAAAACCATGACTGGGACATAAACATACCAGGATACACTGTCTACAGGAGGGACAGGGAGGGTAAAAGAGGAGGAGTAGTAGTTCTTTACATAAGGGAAGGAATAAAAGCAACAGAACAAAAGGGTAAACAGGGAGGAGAAGAAGCACTGTGGGTAAATTTGGAGACAGGCAATGGCACCACAATACGCACAGGGGTTGTATACAGACCCCCTTCTCAGGGGGAGGAAATGGACAGGGAAATGATAGAAAGTATACTTAGAATGGCAGAAAAAGGGGAGATATTGCTGATGGGTGATCTGAATATGCCAGATGTTAACTGGAGTGCAGTTGCATCTGCCACTTCGAAGAGTGCAGTTATTCTAGATGCCCTACAGGGGGGCATGCCTTAGACAACTAGTACTGGAGCCCACTCAAGAGGGAGCAATATTATACTTGATTCTCTCAAATGGAGATGGAGACAGGATCACAGATGTAGAAGTGGGTAGCCATCTGGGAACTAGTGACCATCGAACAGTATGGTTCACAATAAACACAGCAATAGAGTCAAGCCATACAAAGACAAAAGTACTGGACTTTAGGAGGGCTGACTTTGCCAAAATGGGTGACTGCCTAAGGAATGCACTAGCAAATGGGCAGGAAGGAGGGGTGGAAGAACAATGGGGAATAATAAAACTGCCATCACAGAGGTACGAGCCTTTGTGTGAAGCAAATAAACAAAACAAGACGATGTAAGAAACCACTATGGTTCTCAAAGGAAGTGGCAGTGAAGGTTCAAGAGGAAAAAGAGCATTCAGGAAGTACAAGGAATCGTAGAAGGAGCAGGACAGAGAACTGTATCAGTTAAAGCAAAAGGAGGCTGGGAAGGCAGTCAGAACAAAGGCCCAAACTGAGAAAAGATAGCCAACTCAGTTAAGAAGGGGATAAAATTTTATAGGTACATCAGGGAGCAAAGGAAGACCAAGGGAGGGATAGTGAGGCTTAATAAAGAGGAGGGAGGGTGGGCAGAGGGAGACTGTGAAAGGCAGAGATACTAAACAAATATTTTTGCTCAGTATTTACAAATGAAGATGGGGAGGTACATAAAACAAACAGTAGTAACACTCTGGATACAGAAGTTGATACCAGCCCATTTACAGAAGAAAGGGTTCTGAAAGAACTCTTAAAACTGAAGGTGGACAAAGCAATGGGGCCTGATGGGATTCATCCCAGAATTCTAAAAGAGCTAAGGGTAGAACTAGTGACACCACTGACTACCCTTTTTAACAAATCATGGGAGGATGGGGTGGTACCCGAGGACTGGAGGAGGGCAGATGTGATTCCCCTTCACAAAAGTGGGAGCAAGGCAGAAGCAGGAAACTACAGACCTGTTAGTTTAACCTCAGTGATAGGGAAAATGATGGAATCACTTCTGAAGGAAAGAATTGTCGTATCTAGAGGCCAGAGGGCACAGGACCCTAGGCAGCATGGATTCACAGCGGAAGGTCATGCCAGACAAATCTGATAGATTTCTTTGACTGGGTGACCAAAGTAGTAGATCAGGGAGGGGCTGTGGACATGGCCTACCTAGACTTAGCAAGGCATTTGACACAGTCCCACACAAAAGATTAATATACAAGTTAGCCAGCCTGGGAGTGGGTCCCAAGATGACAGCCTGGGTAAAGAATTGGCTGGAGAATAGGACACAGAGGTAATAGTAAATGGAGTCCACTCAGAAGAAAGGAGGGTTACTAGTGGGGTACCAGAGGTTCAGTATTAGGACGGTCCTCTTCAGTGTCTTTATAAGCGACATGGCGGAAGGACTGGAAGGAAAAGTATGTCTCTTTGCAGATGACACTAAGATCTGCAACAGAGTTGATGCACAGGGTGGGGTGGAGAGGATGAGAAGGGACTTGGCAAGGTTAGAGGAATGGTCAAATGTATGGCAGCTTAGATTCAATGCTAAGAAGTGCAAGGTAATGCACCTAGGAAACAAAAACCCAGGGGAAGAGTACACAATGGGGGGTGAGATACTAACAACAACAAAAATGGAAAGGGACCTGGGGTAGTCATATCAGATTACCTAAAGGTGGGCAAGCAATGTGAGAGGGCAGCAAGGAGGGCTGTGGGGATACTGGGATGCATAGGGAGAGGCATCACCAGTAGAAAACAGGAAGTTATTATCCCTCTGTACAGACAGCTGGTGAGACCCCATCTGGAGTACTGTGCGCAGTTCTGGAGACCCAATCTCCGTAAAGACATAGACAGGATGGAAGCTGTCCAGAGGAGGGCAACTAAAATGGTGCAGGGTCTGCACCGGAAGACATATGAAGAGAGACTTAGGGAGCTTTAATATGTATAGCCTTTGAGGAAAGGGGAGGGAGAGGGGGACATGATAGAAACTTTCAAGTACCTCAAGGGAATCAACAAAGTCCAAGAGGGTAGCATCTTTCAAAAAAAGAGGTGTGCAAGAACAAGAGGGCACAATTTGAAGATGGGGGTGGCTCAGAGGTAATTTAAGGAAGTATTTTTTCACAGGAGGGTTGTGGATGCATGGAACGGCCTTCCGGAGGAGGTTGTGGAGTCAAAATCAGTGGTGGAATTCAAGCATGCATGGGACAGTCATAAGGCAATTCTGAGGGGTGGAGGTAAGAAGAAGTAGGCTGCTGGTTAACTAGGATCTGCAGCTTATCCAGTAGGTAGGGAAATGGGCAGACTGGGTGGGCCAAGCGGTCCTTATCTGCCGTCAAATTCTATGTTTCTATGTTTCACCCTGAAGTTCATCAGCAAGCAACTTTATTCATATCCCTCATGCCACAAGCACAACTGTGGCTAACATCTTAATTGAGCTGCTGGAAAAAAATGACACTTGCCTGCACTCATTATCACAAAAAGGTGACATCATAGCTAGAGATAAGGGGCAAAATGTGGTTAAAGTGATACGAGTATGGTGGTTTCTACAGAGTTCTCTGCATCACACCTTTTAGTACAAGACTTTCTCAGCCAAGCAGACAACAAAGCATTGCTATGTATGTGTTGCCATTGTGCCCACTCATCCAAAGCAAAACATCAGCTGTGGAAGCTACAAATCAAAAATTACCTGCCACAGAACTGCATGAAGCAAGAACTGGTCTCATGTTGGAAGGCTGCCCTCCATATGATGGAGTTATGTTCTGACAGTGCAAAACTCTATTAGACAATTACATGCATTAACACCACATATGATGCTTAAATTTACAAGATTGCCATAGCAAATGGGAGTAGTAACCTGTAGATGTTGTGAATCAGTCTCCTACCATTCAAACTGCCAAATAGTGCTGTTTTCCATGAAAAAAAATCCTTTAATTTTGGTGCTGTGCTTCATTTGCATAACCTGTCCCTTTTATTCTCAGTGCTGCAACCCCAAACTGTGACATCATACCAGGGAAACAAAGTTACTAAATGGACACTGTCACATTTTTAGTTTTAGATAGACAAATCAGCTACGTACTGTACCCAAAATGTCTCAATATATAAATTAGTATACAGGGTTTTTATATTTCTGTGCTCACTGCAGAATCAGGAGACTATATCTCTCAGTATAGAAGTCTTGTAGCTAGATATGGTAAGCAAAATGCATTGTTATGAAAATAAACATACTAACATACTAAAATGCCAGCAGAATAGGCCTAACGGTCTTTCGTGTCTGCTCGTTTGGTCAGCCCCCACCCTTGAAGCTGACCTTGCTGCCCCCCTCTCCCTCTCTGGCTTCTCCCTTCCCAGTCCCGGAGATTCTCACTGCACTGGTTTTTGCTTCCAGAACCTCTCCTATATCTGTCCCAACCCCTCTTGAACCCCTCCACCGTTTCTGCCTCCACCAGCCCCCTGGGCAGTGCATTCCATGGCTCCACCACCCTCTCAGTGAAGTAGCACCTCTTCCTTTCTCCCCTGAATCTCCCCCCCTCCAGCTTCCACCCATGCCCTCTAGTTGCCCCCCCTCCTTCCTTCGGAGCACCCTGACTGCTCCTCCCTATTTATCCTTCTGCATGTACCTGAAGACCTATATCATGTGCCCCCAGTCCCTTCTCTCTTCCAATGTGTACATATTTAGCCCTTCGAGCCTCTCCCCATAGGTCCTAGCCCCCAAGTCCCAAATCATTTTGGTTGCCCTCCTCTGGACCCTCTCCAGGAGTTCAATGTCCCTCTTTAAATGTGGCCTCCAAAACTGCATGCAGTACTCGAGGTGCGGCCTCACCAAGCAGTTATACAGTGGGAGTATCACTTCCCTCCTTCTGGAGGTGAGACCCCTAATGATGCATCCATGCATCCTGTTGGCCTTTGCCGCTGCCCTCCTACAAGTCTCCGAGTTGTTCATCTTGACATCCACCCCCCCCCGGTCCATCTCTGCCATCGAGACTTGTGGCATCCCCGGTGTACACTTGGCCTGGGTTTCTGGCTCTCAGGTGCAGTACCTTGCATTTCCCTGCATTGAACCTCAGCTTCCACTTTCTAGACCACCTTTCCAGAGCCTTCAGGACCCCCTGTAGGGCCACCCTCCCCTCCTCCCCATCCACCACCACCCCCAGTTTTGAGTCATCCGCAAAGAGACTCATCTCACTTCTGACACACTTCCTTATGTCAGAGACATAGGCGTTGAACAGGAGGGACCCAAGGACCGATTCCTGAGGGACTCCACTAATGACTCTCCTTGGGGATGAGACTATCTCACCAACCATGACCCTCTGGGTCTGGTTCTGGAGCCAATTGCCTACCCATCTGATCATCTGGTTCCCCAACCCCATTTCTCCCAGCTTATCAAACAGGCCCCCGTGAGGAACAGAGTCAAATGCCTTGCTGAAGTCAAGAAAGAGGACGTCCACTGGTCTACCCAGGTCCAAGGCACTCGTCACAGTCATAGAACTCCACAAGGTTTGTCTGTTTACAATTTCCCAGGAGCGAATCCATGCCGTCTATCGTCCAGGCACCCCAACTTTTCAGGTCCATCCCCAGTCTCTCCTTGACAATGCCTCCATCACCTTGCCCATCACCGATGTCAGGCTGACGGACCTGTAGTTCCCTGCCACCTCCCTTGATCCCCCCTTGTGGATAGGCACTATATGCGCCACTTTCCAGTCCTGGGGCACCCACCCTGTCCTCAGAGAGATGCTGAAGAAGTCCGTCAGGGATTTTGCCAGGACATCCGCCAGTTCCTTCAGCACTCTGGGACGTAATTTATCTGGCCCTGGTGCTTTCTCCATCTTAAGGGACCTGAGGGCTTCCCTCACTCTCTCTGCCATGATTTCCACCTACCTTGTCCCCCTGCTTTGCCTTCCCCCCAACTGCCAGTGATGCCCCCCGACCTGCCAATCGGTAACGGTAAGGGTCCCCCTCCTCAGTTTCACCATCTTCTCCCATGCATGATGCAGCACCCCCCATTTTCGTTGGTGAAAACTGAGGCGAAGTACGCATTTAGTACCTCAGCCTGCTCCCCCAGGTCTTGTGCCCATCCCTCCCCTGTTTTAATCCTGCTAATCTGTCCCATTCACCCTTCGTTTTTCCCCAATGTAGCTAAAGAACCCCTTGTTCCCTCTCCTAATTTCCCTGGCCAGGTTCTGCTCCTTCCTTGCCTTAGCCACCCTCACCACCCTAGTGGCCCTTCTGGCCATCAGCTCGTACTCCCCTCGGTCCCTTTCACTCCTTGAGCACTTGAATTTCCTAAAGGTCACCTTCTTTCCCCTCACCACCTCCTGAACCTCCCTGGTCCACCAGCAGGGTTTTTGGGCCCTACTGCAATTTTGTCTTACTCTTGCGCAGGTGCTGGTAGCATCCTGCACCCCCCTTCTGATGATTTCCCACCTACTGTCAGCATCCATGTCTGGCCCAATCCCATCCAAGTGCTCCTTAAGGATCCTTCCCATTTTCTTGAAATCCGCCACCCCCCGAAGTCAGTTACCTCCATCTTTGTGCAGCCTTCTACCCCTCCTAGGTTCACGCAGAACCAGACCGTGGCATGGTCGCTCCCCACCAATGGGTCCCTTACCTCCAGGCCCCAATCTTGTCACTGTCTGCCAGGACCACATCCAGTATCCGCTCCTCCCTGGTCGGTTTCCCCACCTGCTGAGTTAGGAACACATCCTGAAAGACATCCAACAACCTCTGTTCCCTAGCCACCGGGGATATCATAATCTCCCAGTCTGTTCCTGGCATGTTTAAGTCCCCCAACACCACCACCCTTCCTCTGCCCAATCTGCAGTGCCTACCAACATCTGCCACCAGACTCTTCTCAGCTCATCAGCCAGCGCAGGGGGTTTATACACCACTCCTGTTTTTACTCTCTTTCTCCCCCTTGTTATCAAGGTGACCCAAATTGCCTCCACAGTTCCCTCCACCTCCTCCACTCCTCCTATGGCAATGCAGTTTTTGACTATTTTTGCTACCCCTCCTCCCCTTCCCTCCCCTCTGTACTTCCTGAACATGGTCTAACCCTCCATTTTCTGGTCCCAGTCATGCTCTGTGGTGGCCCAGGTCTCAGTGACCACTGCCACATCCACCTCTCCCTCAGTTAGCATCGCCCGGAGCTGAAGCATTTTATTGCCCATGCTCCTGGCATTTAGCAGGACTACCTTCCACCTTTTCCCTATATTTCCATTTCCCCTGCTCATGTTCCCATGGAGATTCTGTCTTCCCCTGGTCCACACCTTACCAGTCGGCCTTTTCCTGCATTCCTCCAGCTCCCCAGGGGGGTTGAGACAGAATCTCTCCTTTATTGGACCCCCCTCAACAGCCCTTTCTCCCATAAACATACAAAAGCTTATATTGTTGACACCACTACAGAAATATGAGACAGCATTTCACAGTAAGGAAATTGAAAAACAGGTTCTTATTTTACCCACAATGCCTTGCTATGGACATTTAAATATTAGTGCTCACCACTACCAACATACAGGACTGTACTTCTGAGTAAGGCATATTTAAGTCAATGTTATAAATTACCCTGAATTCATTGTTGCTGTATGTAAAATATTGACAGTGCCCTGGTATGACATCATTCTGGTGGTGTGGCCACACACAGAAAACTGGAGGACAAAATGCTGATAAAACGTAAAAAAAACCGACTATGACAGATTTTTTTAGAAAACAAATTCCAGCATCAACATCTGAAGCATGTCTGGCAATGGCATACTATGCGTAAAAGGCATTTGAGGAACCTTCAACATTTACTTTAAGGAGCTTCCATGAGCTTAACAACAGGCGTGTGGCATTCATGGATGGCCTGATTCTCATCTGATGCTTTCTGAACATGCCATCCAAGCAGTCAGTGGCTGTCCAACACCCACAGGCCAAGGAATCTCAATTCTACATGCGTGGAGGCAGGTATTGTGCAATACAAATCAACAACTGAAAGCAAGTGATAATTCTGCATACACTGCATGTCATGGAACACAAACACCACTGGATAACGATCCTACTCTACAATCCATCCAAGAATCTGCAGAGGACAGAGTTGCCTCCTTGTTGGTCCCAAAGTAAAAATTTTAACTCCAGGAACTTCAGGGTGGGGCAGATCTATTCCGTCAGGTGAAGAATTAATTAATTGAAAAGGCACATAGACAGCAATTGACTACACAGCTAACCAAGATGAGGATGCGATCATCAAAACCCCAGAAAACACTATCTTTTCAAAATGATCCTAAAAGTCACTCCGACCTGACACATAAATTTACACTTTAGATATCAGCATCACAATCACCACTACTTTTAAAAGTAACCCTAGTAGTAGCAGTCCTAACACTCAGTGGGACAGTATTATCACAGGTGTCTATTGAGGAAGGGAAGAAGGGAAGAAGGAGTAGGGAAAAAAGAGGACATCAACCCCAAGTCTCCAGAATGTATATCTGAGGCTTATTTGACTCACTCAAAGAATCCAAACATTGATAAGGAACCATAACTGTGCTAGGCAAGAAAGGTTTGGGAGCAGCCATCACCGTATTCTCTGGCAATGCAGTATTTGAGCAGCCCACTGTCCACTGTCAGTTCCAAAAGTGTGTTCAGTCCATTAGGAGCCATCAGTAGACAAAAACACAAATCAGTCACCCCAAAATCCTAGCTAAGTTCTGCCTGAATTCCCACATTTCCAATTCAGATAGTAAAGATGGAAAGGGGGGGGGGATTCCAATATGGAGGGAAAGATGGTAACAATGATAACCAATTGGAAGAAAGTGTCACTGATGAGTGGGTCCATTGACCTGACCATCACTAAATTCAGTTCAATTCAGTTTTATTTTTACCAGTAAATATACCATTGAGAAAAACTAATTTACAAGGTGGTCCTGCAGGGACACATCAAAAAACAAAAAAATAATAATAAAAATAATTATAATACAAAATGTAATACTGAGTGGTTGCATGACAGAGGAGTACTCTTACATGGTGGTGACAATACATGGGACACACTAATGAGCCTGATAATTACAACTAAAGCAGCATTCAATAACAGGACATTAGGAGAGGACACTACAGATCATAGGGATAATTATGGAAGAAAAACCAGGGTAAGAAGGGAGCAGCACTGACAAGAAAGAGAGTGAAAGAAGAAAAGGAAAAAAAGAAAAAAAAGGAAACGTGCAAGAGGAAGTGGGTTAAAGCTGTTACGAGTAAGGGAGGGGGAAGAGCAAGCAAGACTGTGGGTAAGGGTGGAACTATAAGAAGGGTAGCTATGGGGTAGGCAAAAAAGACAAGTACTGGGTAGTAAGTGCCGTAGGATACTTGTGCTGGAAGACACATTAGGAAAAGCAGTGGCAGTCTTCCTTCAATAGGCGGCCCAGCAGTGATTTGAAGGAGAACATCCCAATAATATGCGTTACTTTTAGGGAGCTTTGAATGGCGTTCCAAAGGGTAGGAAAAACATGTCCTAAGGGTGAGGTGTCAAAACAGGACCTTACACTATGGACATCGAATAGTATGTAAGAGTGTCCTCTTAAAGAGTAGGCACAGGTGGTGGATTTGAGCAGGGCAGAGATATAATTACAAAAAGAAAACAAAAGTGTGCACAGGAATAGGTGGTGCTGTGCAGGCAGCTAGCCAGCAAACAAAACAGTATATGAAGAAAGGCACAGCACTCATGGAGAGATTTTAAGTTGCAAATTGCAATATTTTATTCAGCAAGTGCAAGACCCACCCCTGAAAGGCCCAGTGAAGGGTTGAGCGCTGGGGCTGGTGGGTGCTTTCCAGGCTCACTAAAAAATATTGCTATTCTAATTAAAATCTCTCTACGAGAGATATAATTAGGAAGTTTCTTAATGATGGCTCTGTACATCCAGATGGAGGCATTCCGGCACCTTCTAGTAGCTAGTGAGGCCCAACCTAGTTGATTATAAATGGAGCAGTGATGGGTACAAAAAATGAAGTTGGTACTGAATCTTAGTGTCCTGTGATACAG
Source organism: Neoceratodus forsteri (assembly GCA_016271365.2). Classification (NCBI taxonomy): domain Eukaryota; kingdom Metazoa; phylum Chordata; order Ceratodontiformes; family Ceratodontidae; genus Neoceratodus; species Neoceratodus forsteri. The sequence continues at coordinate 788,563,429 of CM028133.1, forward strand.
CGTGTCTAACTTTACTAATGCTGATTTGGGACAGTAAAGTAAGTCAACGTAGTCGATGAGGGGGAGAAATGTCGTCTAGACCAATCTTGTTTTTGCGTCAATAGTAAGCAGGTGTTTGATACAGAAGAAGAGTCCTAGTCTTTGTCACAGTTTTTTGTGAGTTCTTCTACCTGTGTAATGAATGAGAGCTTGGAATTGATCCAGACTCCTAGATACTTAAATTTATCCACACATTCAAGAAGTTCCCCCAGGATGGTCATAATGTGAAGATTGGTGTTTGAAGGGGTTGTGGTTAATGCTTTGGTTTGCTGGGGAGAGAAGCATGATTTTTGTCTTTTTGGCATTAAGCAACAGCTTCAAGTGAAGCAGGTTTTGCTGTAAGATGTTGAATTCCTGCTGCAGTTCTAGGCATGCAGCCCCTAGGGTAGGCCGAGCAATGTATAGAACAGTGTCATCTGCAAAGAAATGGACAATTGCTGTACTAATTTTGTGGTCCATATCATTGATATAGATAGTGAATAGTAATGGCCCCAGTGGAACCCCTCTCATCAGAGTTTTAAGTGGGGAAAGGTCACCTTGGGTTTTGACCTGTTGTTGTCTATCTATGAGGTAGCAGGAAAAACAATCCATGGCAATGTCATCCAGGCCAAGATTTTACAACATGAGCAGTAGTAAGTCATGGTCGATTGTGTCAAGTGCCTTTCTTAGATCTAGGAAATGTGCGCAGACATGGTTTTTGGTGTCCAAGGTAGATTGTCAATCATTTGTGACCTTGGCTAGGGCAGATACAGTACTATGATTGGGTTTAAAACCAGATTGTAGTGGGCTGAGTATACAGTATTTGAATTTTCCAGAATTTTCCAAAATAGTTAAATGTACACTTCAGGGCATACCTATCCTCCTTAGGGGCTATTTATTTATTTAAATTGTTTCACCAATCATTTCACCAGATAAACATACAGAGATACAGACATCACATTTACAGATGTGAGCTGGGAAGGGGGGAGGGATTACAAGGTGCATAAACACAATATACAGCAGTCAAGTAGGTTAAAAATATAAAGTGCATGTGATGATAAACTATAATATACATTACTTACAATAGTAGATACAAAGACTGGCAACAGTGTGAGGTAAATAAAAGTACAGCAATAGCAATTCAAGACAAGTCAACAAGTTGGTAGATCAGGTGCAAGTGCAGTGGACTGTGTAAGCAGTGACATAAAGGAATGATTAACGGAGGGAACAATGATTGGTGGGTAGACACCTAGGGCTTAGCTGTTCCATAACTGAGGGAGTCTGGAGCTGAAGGCAAGCTGGCCAGACCTCTTTTTGTATATGGAGACAAGGAACTGGGTACTAGTATGGGAACATAGATTTTACCTAGAGTTCAGAGAGGGGGGTCTGCAGAATGTTCAAATAGCTGAGAAGATTGTTAAGTGAGAATTTAAACTCACATGGACCTAGATACTGGGAGCATTTGTGGATGTGTGGAGGTCATTCCAAACTCCCACACAGAGTACAATGGTGTGTTGGGGGATGTAGTAGTATAAAGTGGCAGAGGGAGATGCACAGGTTGTACTATTACAGTGGCCGAGCATCAATTACAGCAAGCCTCCTCTCCTCAGCCTACCCCACTGTACCTACCTCCAGTCACTGCAAGCCACTTCCTCTTTCTCCTCCTTAAATACCAGACAAACATAATTTTTTGAAACATTGGTGGCCTGCCATGTGGACTGCTGAATTTGCTTTTCTACCGGCAACAGCAAACATATCTGACAGGCATAACTAGTTAAATACTGCCGGCTTACCACTGGAGTCCCGAGGAAGAAATGTGAGATTTGAAGCAGCAGGGTACTAGTGCCATTTTTTCATTCTTATGTGTTTCATGCCTCGGCTTTAATAAACTACACACCTTCAGCATATTTTTGCCTCAGTTACTTCATTTTTAGAGCAGTTTCATTATTTTTAGTTTGCCTGCTGGTATTTTTGGTTACTGCTGTTGTTCTTGAGCGTTGCGGTGCTGGGAGCTTCTGTCCTCTTTTATTCAAATATGTTTCTTCCTCTCAATAACTAACCCCTGTATGGTGAATTATTAGTTGTAGCATGTTAACAAACTGGAGTCTATTGGCCACTATAAAAGAAAATAATGACCAGTGAAACAAGGTCCAATGTGATTCATAGGTAAAACACTGAAAATTCATGAGTCGGTAATGGGCAAGATTTGTAATTTTTTACATTTATTTAAACAATTGATAACCGGGAAAGGCACACTGAGCCTAGGCTCAATTCCAGGTGTGACCCGGAGGGAAGGGAGTTGGAGGTACATAGACAGTGTGCCACAACGTACAAATAAAGCAGCAGTATTAAATACAACAGTGGATTGAAATTGAAACAAAAGGTGAGGTTGCTTGCAGGCTATCAGAAACAACAACATTTGACATAAACAGTGGATGGACCAGAACTGATTTGTTTCTGGTCTTATATACAATAAGATGGCAAATGCTAGTGTTTTCCACAGTTTAAAAACATACTCGTGAAACAACAATGTCAGATATTATTAGCATTAAAAATTATTACTCCAGATAATCCTTGATCTCAACAGTGAACCTGAGTTTTTTATGTCGGATTTGCATGTCCCAGTTTCTCAAAGCACTGTAGTCCCACAATAAGACTTTCATGACCATTTATATCCTTTCGACCAATCAGGATGCAAGATATTCCCTACCTATTTTATAAATAAAAATGACTTTCCCTACATGCACCAAACTGATATCTTCAGTAGCAGAGTCATTAATTCAGTATAACTATATAATAATTGGTGACCCCCTATAATAACTGGAAATCCAGACCTGATAAAATGCCATAATAACCTGCTGAATTCCATAATAACTCGATAGGGGATTATTATGGCATTTTCTTCCTCGCACTCTCACTTCACTGAAGTGCAAAGAAAGCGCACTGTATTTGTGTGACTATGGCAGCTTCTCAGAGACATGCTTGCACACACAAATACAGCTTCTCAGAGACATGCTTGCACACACAAATACAGTTCACAGTTTTTGTCTCTGTCTAAGCCTTGCATCAGTTATTATAAAAAAATAATGCCTGTGCAAGGTTTGTCTTATGAGGATTTTTCACACATCCTTGGTGTGAGATAATCTCATAAACCCTTTGAGCTTCACTCTCAGGGTTTAAGAATTATCACACACCTTGAGTGTGTGAAGAATCCTCATAACACACACCTGCACAGGCATTATTCTCTATTCTCTGTATAACTATTAAATACACAGCCTCTTGTATGCAGACTAATGCCCAATAAAATATAGCTGTTCTATGTGGCCTTGGCTTAGGTTTACAGGCACGGTAACTGATAATATGTTGTTTATATATTGATTTATTTAAAGTTGGTAACCAGGAGAGGTACACTGAGCCAAGGTTCTTTTCCAGGAGTGACACGGGAGGAGGGGTTGAAGCTGAAATGTGGAGTACAAGTTCTTTGAGGTTTTTAGAACAACATTTTAAAATAAGATCAAATATGACATACAGGTAGGGAACAATCGACAAAGGAGGGCATAAGGTGCAATAGCGTAAACAATTACAACTAATAAAATAATCAGATTAGTATGCCAGACAGGAAAAGAGCAATATGCAATTGGGATAGTCAGGAAACATAGAATTATCCCCTGCCACTTTTCTAGTGCTCAGAGAAACATAACCACTGGGTATCATCCATCCCATTGGCCGATGCACGATCATAAATCTTTTGGCTGCCAGAGTCCAGTCCCCCTGTCTCCAGCCAAGAATGCCAGTCTAACTCGTGCATCTCTGGAAGCTGGTCACGATCAATCTCATTCCCTCAAAATCACAGGTATTGTCTTTCTATTTTGTGCTCTACCTCTTACTATTTAGCTAGGCATGTCATCTGCAAGCGCATTTGCTTTCTGATGCAGGCTCTTTCCCTATCCTCTGTTAGTTGCATCAAAAAAAAATGTGTTTATGAATTCTATTTGCCACATTTATAATACTGCAACCAAACAGCTTTGTAAGCAATGGATGCCAAGCTCAATCCATTTTAGGGACAAAGAAGGTCACAAGCTAAGAAAACAGAGCCCTATTTAATTTGTAACTGTCAAGGAGCAGCCATCAACCCAGTGGTCAAGCAGTTGACAGGCTATGCTGCACACCAAGGGGCAGGACCCAGGGGAGGCAGACCCTCATGTAATGTCTTCCTTACCCTCCAGCCCATGTTCTGGACCTCTAGTAGTGTCCCCAACAAGGAATGGTAGAGCTGGATGCTCCCGGGAGCTAATCGCAAACCCCCCTTAAATTACCAAATGTATGTGGCATCCCTGCCCAATGGGACTAAACAAATGGTACCTGCAAGCAGCTCCTTGGGACCCCAGGATGACAGTCCTTCCCCACGTCTCCTCAAGTCTTCTGCCCCATCGGCGTCACAGAGACAGGGGGGGCCCAAGCAGTACAGCTTCTTGGTGCCATTATCCAGCTCTACATACCAGCTACAGATAGCTCCAATCACCCCACATCCCATGCATTCCAGTGGAGCCATCTCTCTCCATTTGTCCCAAGTCTCAGACAGCAACATGGTGGCTCCTGCGAGACTATGGGACCAATGGAGTTCTACCACCTCATGCATGGGGAGGCCAAGGAGACCTAGCGCCATGTAGGAGAGGCACATAAGCAGCATTCCAATCAGCAGGCCACTTAATGGAATGGGTCCCAGGTCTGTGAGCAATTTCACACCTGCGAAGAGTTCTGGGGTTAGCACATCGTGAGACAGCAGATACATCTCGTGGCTCTTCCTGTGAACTCTTGCGGGATCAGTGGCCACATTGGCGGAGGCAACGAGGACTGCCATCTTGAGGAGGGCAGCTGGAAGCTTAGGAGCCATTGGATGCCCCACCATGTGGGTGGGCATTTTGTGTAGGGTCACTGGCTCCTCTTAAAGGCACAGACACATTGTTCTAGCGCAATCTTTTAACTGGGCTAGGAATACCGACTGCTGCTTTTGTAAGCTGGGAATGTCCACTGGACATGTTTCTGATCCAGTTTTTCTTGTCTGCCCCTCACAGATCAGACTCATCACCAACCTTCATTGCCATGGCTGCCTGCATAGAATGCGGGACGATGCTCCCAGAATCACACATTGGGGAAGCTTTGTCTGCAGTGTGCACTATCTCTGAGTTCAACACTCCACACAATTCCATGGAAGTGGTGGCAACCCATGAAGAACCAGCACCTCCCACAGCCCCACTCATGCAGAATGCCACACTGGCAGGCCTGCTGTTCCAATGGCTAGAGACATTGCAAGCCCAGCAGTCCGCAAGCGAGCCCCAAGCAATGGTGAAGAAATGCACAGGCACAGCACTGAGCCCACAGCAGCAAAGGAAGAAATGCAGGCAGGTGGAAGATTATTCGGATTCATCGGTGGATGATGAGGTAGAACAGGATCCAAACCAGGCATCAGGCAAGCTGTGTCTGGAGGAGGATGTGGCAGAGCTGGTTCACCTAATCCATTAAGTCCTGCAGATCCCAGCTGAGCAAGAAGAGCCCTACACCTCCTCTGACCCCCTCCTTCTGTCCAATCAAAATCAGTGTAGCATTGCTTCCCTGTCTGCCCAGCTCTTGATGCCAGCTTGAGCAAGGAACTGGAGGTGTTGGAGCCAGCCAGGATCCCAGAAAAAAGAGCCATGCAGAAATGTTACCCCCTCACAGAGTCCTATCAGACAGGTTGGCACTAGGCCCCGGAGGTAGACACCCCAGTGCCTGCACTGGCCAGGCGTACGGTTATACTGGTAGAGAGACAGCAGCGCTAAAAGATCCAATGGACAAGAAGGTGGTGGAATCACTAAAACTGGTCCATGAAATAATGGGGATGGCCTTATCTGTGGATACGGTGATGTGGTATACCAGCAGGGCACTCCTGTACTGAGTGGAAACCATCATGGATGGGCTCCCAGAAGATTCCCCACTGGCAGAGCAGGCGGAATGCGCAGTTCAGGCAGCACGCTTTCTCACAGATACTTCCTCGGACTCCATCAAGTTTATCACCAGGGCAGCAGTCCTGATCAACTGGGCCAGACTGGCATTATGACTCAAGTTAGGGCAGGTGTATGCCAAGTCAAAGATGACCCTGTTGAAGCTCCCTGGAAAGGGGGCCACCTGTTTGGGGAAGCCCTCACCCCGTTCCTTAAGGACAGGGCAGGGACCAAGCAGATGGCAGAGAAAAAGGACCTTTTCCTCCTCTTCAGCCAGCCCTTTCACTCCAGATTCAGAGGAGCTCAGAACTGGACAAAAGCGGCAGCAGCCCAGACCCAGAGGGGTGGGGCAGTGAGATTCTAGTTCCAGTCCCAGAACAACCAATCCAAATTCAAGAGGAATTTCAGCAAGAGAGGGGGGACTAAGGACAACAAGTTTGGTGGTGACTCCACCGCCAACAACCAATGATAGAAAAGGGGCCTCGGTGGACTGCACCCCCAGTGGAGGGCCGATTAAGGTTGTTCACCGATCAATGAGTCCACACCACAATGGACCACTGGGTCCAGGAACTTGTGTTCCATGGCAGTGACATAGTTTTCTCAAAAGACAATTCTACACAGACCGATGATTTCCCCAGTGCCCAAGAATCCCACAAGGGTAAAGGCGATTCAGCTGGCCCTGGTCGACCTCACCTGGAGCAGGGTGATAGCCCCAGTCCCGGCTCACAAGAGGGACATCAGAGTGTACTCTACATTCTTTATGGTCCCAAAGAAGACAGGGGCCCTCCGCCCCATTTTCGACCTCAAATTCCTCAACAAGTTCGTCACTTACAAGAGATTCAAAATGGAGACTCTCCCATCAACCCTGGTAGCAATTCAGCCGGGTGATTTTTCTGGCCTTGATAGACCTCAGGGATGCCTACCTGCACATCCCAATCCACCCCTGACACCACCATTTTCTCTGATTCCAGATTTACAGACATCATTTCCAATACACATGCCTCCCATTTGGTCTAGCATCAGCACTGAGGGTCTTTACGAAGATACTACTAGTGTTAGCAGTGGACCTTTGAAAAAAGGGCATACATGTTCTCCTGTATCTGGACGACTGGCTGATTTGAGCCAGGCACCTGGACAAGGCCAGAAGGCATGTAGAGGCAGTGCTTCAGTGCTTACATAGTTACAGATGGGTCATAAATTAGGTAAAGAGCAAACTGTAGCCCACGCAAGTACTCACTCACTTGGGTGCCCACATAGACATGGCCACAGGCTGGGTCTACCCAACAGAGGACAAGGCGAACAGCATAGCTCGGCTCCTGGGCTCCATACAGAACCATCTGTACAGACCCATATGCACATACCTGCAATTGTTGAGCCTCATGGCAGCCACGTTAGCCACAATGCTGTGGGTATGATTACATATGCGCTCCTTGCAAAGGTATGTCCTGGACACATGGGACCAGTTCACCCAGGATTTCGAGTTCAGAATTGCCCCAAATCTGGACATCCTTCACAGTCTCAACTGGTAGATGGATCAGCAGAATCTGATGTTGGGGGTACTACTGGAGCCACCCAAGTTGATGACAATCACAACAGATGCCAGTCTCTTCAGCTGGGGGACCATGTTGGAGCACCACGTGACACAAGGCAGGTGGTCTCAGGTGGAGTCACGTCTGCCTATTAACATGCTAGAGATGAAAGTGGTGTACAAGGCCCTCCTGTTCTTTGCCCCTCAGATTCGGGGTCAGTCAGTTCTAGTCAGGACAATCAGGTCACCATGGCATTCATCAACAACCAAGGCAGGACCTGAAGCAGATCCATGCTCCTGGAGGTGCTCCAGACCCTGCGCTGGATAGAGGCACATCTAAAGGGCATCTTGGCCACATATCTGACTGGGAAGCACAATCTGCAGGCAGATTGGCTCAATTGGGTAACTCTTGACCAGGCAGAGTGGCAGCTGCACTATCAGGTTTTCTGGACAATCGACCAGAGGTGGGGGCCATTTCAGGTGGATCTCATGGCCTCAGGGCACAACACTCAGCTGTCCCGGTTTCACTCACACTTCCCAGGCAGTCAGGCCGAAGACGTTGACACAATGATGGCAACGTGGTGCTTCAAGAAAGCCTACATATTTCCACCAATTCCGATGGTAGCCAAAGTACTACTCAAGATCACGAGATCCACAGTTCTGCTGGTGGCACCAGACTGGCCGAGGAGATTGTGGTACTCCCTACTTTGAGTGATGCTGATAGACAGAAATTGGTGCCTGCCTCTACATCCGGACTTGTTACAGCAGGGTCAGATATTACACCACAGCCCACAGGATCTCTCACTGACAGTTTGAATGCTGAAAGGACAAGACTGTTAGAGAAGGGCTATCCTGCCAGGGTGGTGGATCACTTGCTGAGATCCAGGAGAGCTTCCACAAATAAGACATATCAGAGACACTGGCAGAGAGTTTCTATAAATGGTGTGCAGCGAAGGGCCTGTCTCCTTCGGTGGCAGATCTCCCCCAAATTCTGGACTTCCTCAATGATGGTGCTGAAAAGGGCTTGGCCTACTCTTTGCTGAGAGTACAGGCCTCTGCTATATCTGTGATACTGGGTTCCCTGCTGAAGGCAGGGCCCTTGGGTTCCCATCCTGATGTGGTCCCTCTTCTGCGAGTTGTGCAAATCTCTACTCCCAGTGTTTGTCTCACATGTCCACCATGGCAGCTCAATTGGGTGTTGGAAGGCCTAGACAAGCCTCCGTTTGTTCCCATCTCCTCTTATTGGATGACCATTAAAACAGTGTTTCTCATGGCTATATGCTCGCTCGGCCAAGAGGGTGGGGGAATTGCAAGCACTTTCCTGCCAGAAACATTTTCTCATATTTCATAATGACCAGGTAACTCTGGTCCCAGTCCCTTCCTTTACACCAAAAGTTGTGTCACCTTCTCATTTGGAGTGGGTGATTCATTTGCCAACCATGCCAGGGTGGAAGGGAGTCTGGAGGGAATTACACATCCCCTGGATATAGTCTCTTTACTTAAGAGGTATCTGGAGATGACTGAGGCCTTCAGGCACTTGGACTGTTTGTTTGTGCTCTTTTCTGGTACTAAGATGGGCCATGCAGCATTCAAAGCTGCTGTTGCTGGCTGGATTAGGAGGGTCACAGAGGCCACTTACCAGACTGCCGGTAAGGACCTCCCTAGCGGTATTCAAGCTCATTCCACCAGGGCCCTTTCTGTCTCTTGGGCTGAGAGGGGTGGTGCTTCTGAGCAAAACATTTGTGCTGCGGCCACTTGGTTTTCTGTTCATACCTTTGTCCGTCATTACCGGCTTGATATGACTTCTGCCAATGGAGCCAGGTTTAGCAGGGTGGTGCTTCAAGCTGCTGTAGGGTGTCCTTCCTAATGAGGTTCATGTTTTTTTATCCCACCCGTAGTTTTCCTGGGTACTGCTACAAATAATCCAGTGGTTATGGTTCTCTGAGCACTAGAAAGGTGGCAGGAGATAATGGCATTTACTCACCTGGTAAAGGTGATTATACCTGCTACCTTTATAGTGCTCAGAGTCCCTTCCTAGCTAGATGGCCTGTTTACCTTACAGCAGCTGCAATCACCTGTGTCCCTTCAGATTTTGTGAGGTTTTTTTCTGATGATACTGATTTATTACTAGCGTCATACGCTTGTGTATTATAGCGATTGCATTTTTTTAGTAGAGGGTCTGTAGGTCTTCCTGCTTAACCTACACTATCAATCACCTGCAGAGTGCCGGGAGTTTGGGTTATAGGCACCCAGCTGTATTGCTATTATTTCACCTGTATTATATTTGTACTCTTGCTTTTGAGTAAACCTCTATAATTTTCACACTGCATTTGGTTGTTGGTGGTGATTCTGGACAGTTTCTATATTTTGCATGATGTGCCTGTGTTTGGGGGTTTTGTTTTTTGCTTTCTTCTCTCTGCTAGGGAAGTGTCAGACTAGAGTTTTCAGCTGGAGACAGAGGGATTGGCCTCTGGCAGCCAAAAGATTTATGATTGTGCATCGGCCAATGGTATGGATGAGGATACCCAGTGGTTATGGTACTTTGAGCACTATAAAGGTGGCAGGTATAATCACCTTTACTAGGTGAGTAAATACTATTATCAGTTAATAATGATTATATGCATGAGAACTGATGGATAACAGTTTAAATAATACAGGGTGACAATTAAGACTATGTAGAAGGGCATCGGGTACTGAGGTAAGAGCTTTCAATGCCAAGTGTATGACTGTAGCAATTCAATCAAAGTAAGAGAGTGGGAGACACAGAGGGCGTATCGCCTGGAGAGAGAAAGTTGAGAGAGGCAATACCCTGGGTTACAAGGAGATGGAAGGCAGGAACACGGGCAGTTTGGGAAAGTGCTCACTTCAGGCATAGCAGGGAGGGAGATTGTGTAATGGAGCTTGGGAGGGAGTTCCATAGAGAGGCTAGACATTAGGAAAAGGCAGCCTGACCCAAACAGGATGAGGAACAGGGAAGATAAAACGTGTTGGTATCCCTTCAACGAAGTGGGTAGGAGGGTAGGGAGAGGGTGAGAGGAGAGAGGTAAGGTAGGAGGAGGGAGACGCAAGCCAAAATTTGGAGATGAGGAGGGTTGCATGGTGCTGATGGTGTAGATGAAGAAAGGAAAGTGAGAGGGAAGAGTAGAGGAAACAGAGGTGAGTGTGTGTGGGGGGGGGGGGGATTAATGCAAACGGGCCAAAGGCATTGTATAGAGTATCCAACCTGGCTAGCAAAAAGGCAGGGGTGGTTCCGTAAACTATGTCTGCATAGTCAAATATGGGGAGTATCAGTTTAGTGAGAAGTTACTGGCGGACTGTCAGGGAGAGGGAGTCTTTACTTCTATACATAGCCCCAAGCTTGGGAGGGAGCTTTCTGGGTATGTGGTCAATGCGAGCTGAAAAATCAAGCCAGCTATCCAGGCAGATGCCAAGATATTTGAAAGAGGGGATTTCATCAAGGATGGTACAATCCAGAGTGGAGAAAGAGAGGGGGAGGAGAGTTTGACCAATGTTTGAGGAGTTCTGAAGGTCACTGACACTGTTTTCTTGGCATTAACTTTGAGTTGACTGACCTGAAACCAATGAAGGACAGACGGAAAATCAGACTGCAGCTGAGACTCAACTTCAGAGGCAGAGGGTCCTGAGGCATAGAGGATGGTATCATCTGCATACATACTGTATGTATGCTTGAGGAACAGCAGGCTGAGGGGAGGTCATTTAGGAAAATAGAGAAGAAGACAAGGTCTAAGATGGAACCTTGGAGGACATCAACCTGGATGAGTGGGGGACACATTGTGTGTGGCTGAAGAAATATGATCGATCCATGCCAGTGAGGATAGAGTCAGTAACTCGAAGCATGGAGGTGATGGTCAAGTGGTTAGTCTTGAAACCAGATTGGAAGGGTGAGAGGAAATCTGAGGAGTTTAGGAAGTCAGTAGGGTGGGAGACAACTAGGGATTCTTGCAGTTTGGCCAGGGAGAGAAGGAGAGATATGGAGTGGAAAGGTCACTGCCTTTGTGAAGGGGAATCACGTTGGCAACCTTCCACGACTGGGGAACACAGCAAAGGTGGAAAGAGAGGTTCAGCAAATGGGTAAGGAGGTGAGCAATAGCAGGGGCAGAAATACAGAGGAGATAGGGGTCAAGGCCATCTGGAGTCAACTTTTTGGGATTGAGCAAGGGAAGGGCACAGTATACTTCATGGACAAACACGGGGAGATGGAGAGGCAGAGGGGTCAGGAGAAAAGGGGGTTTGAGGGGAGGGCACATGTGGTGAAGAAGGAGTTGAGTAGGGAGGCCACTGAGACAGGATTGGAGACAAGTGACCCATCAACAATTAGTTTAGGAGGGTATGGTTTGGGTGTAGGGTCTAAAAGGGAGTGGCTAGTGTGCTAGAAATTGAAGGGGGAGTTTAGGTTCCTACTGGGTCAATACCACACATGTAAGAAAGTGTGGTATTAACCATGCTGTATAGTGAGTGCCTGGGATTACAGATAAAGGGGTAGAATAGTGGTAGGAGAATGCCGCTACCCCTGTCACTGCATACAGATCACGAGGCTGGACAAGTTGCCATGTGCTGGGTGCCAGGTCAAGCTGCTCCTGTGGAGAGTGGCTAGGGCACCAGCACACAGTGCATTCAGGAGACCTGGGACCATGGTTCACTTCCCCCCCAGGTCTCTCCTGCTACATCTTTCTGCCACATTTAAAAGAAAAAAAAAGTACCCTCCTCCTGAGTTTCTCTTCATCCCCAAGGTCCCCCCCCTTGAAGTTAGTTATTTAAGTTCTGGGGGGGTGTGGGAGGCAAAACCCTCCACAAAAACACATGAAGGCCCATTGTGATCAATGGGCACAATGCACGGAACAGGTTGGTGTTTTGCCTGACTCTGTTTTTGTCTGGTGCTGTTTTGCTGCAGCATTTTCAGTTGCTCTGTTTTGCCTTGCGCGGTTATGACCACATGCTGTTTAGGTTTTGGTGTAGTATGGATCTGAAATATAATGCTTTCCCAGCTCTAATGGCCTTGGTGCAGGCATTCTTTAGGGACCTGTAGGACTGGAAGTCAGAAGGGGAGAAAGAGTTTGAAATGGGCCAAGGTGAGGTCACGAGAATTGCAGAGATGAATGATGTCAGCCGAAATCTATGGATGAAGGGAATGTGTAACTCTATGCCTCCTTAGTGGGGGCATGGGTATTCCAGGCTTTATGCAGGAAATGGGAGAATAGGGAAAGGGCAGAGTCAATGTCGGGTGCAGAGTACACTAGTGACCAATCTGTGGAATTAAGGTCCTGGAGAAGGGTGTCTATGTGAAGTGACCTGTAGGATCCAAGACAGTGATAATTTGGGGAGGAGTGGGGCATATTTATTTTACATACATAGTATGTCATGAGATGGTTACTAAAAACATCAGGGAGTATACCAGCTGTGGCAGTACTATGGGGATGGGAGGATAGCACCCAATCCAGGAGGGAGTGATTTGGGGAAAGAGGGTTCAGTCTGGTGTTCTTTTATTAATTGGTTGAGATTTAGGGCCTCGATCTTTTCTGTGAGGGGTTTAAGGGCAGGAGAGATCTAGTTTTGGTTAAAATCCCCAAGTATAAGGATTTCACCTGCTGAAACAAGAGTAACTAGGGAGGCAATGGTGTCTGTAAGAGAGGAGGAGAGATTTTAGGGGAGGTGTATACCACAGCAACAAAAAGAGATGGAAGAATGGAATTTTAGGTTGACCATGAGGAGCTCATGGGTGGAAGGATGAGATTCATTTATGGAAATTGAGCAGGGTAGGTTATGCCAGACGTAGATGGCCATGGCACCACCTCGCTCCGTGATCTTGGTGGAATAGATGGAAGTTGGGGAGGGGATAATTGGGAGTCTGGTATCCGTGATGAGAGCCAGGTTTTGTCAGACCACATCCCATCTCAGTTTTAAAAGAAAGCTTCCATCGCATCTATCTCTAGTTGATTCCAGCACTTCTTTTGACCCCACCTAATTCCTCTCTGCATCCTACTCTCATGCTTACCCTCTTTCTATACCCCCCTTTTTTCCTTCACTTGTGAAACCTATCTTATCTGCCCTCAAGGGCATTTTTCATTTATAACCCTCCTATCTTCACCTATAACACCCTGTTGGATAGTTCCTTCCTAATTATGTTTTTTTCTCCCTCTTTTTTTCCTGTTTTAGCTATAACTGCAATCTGCATCACTTTCTATTGTCTGCTGCCCTTACCTATATTTATTGTTGCACTATGTTACTATATTTATTGTTGCTCTATGTTATGTTTCCCATTATATCTGTCACCTTAACTGCTGTTTACTCCAGTGTGAGTGCACAATGTCCTATCTGATTATATGCTACGTTTACCTTTTTATATTTACTTTTGCTGTTCAGCAACACCTGTAACTACTGTACTGTACATGATGGTCCTGCACTGATGTAATGTACTTGTCTCACCACCCTTTTTGTACTCTTCTGGGTTGTGCCTGAAAATAGTCATTGTTTGGCTAGTGTACTCACCCGGTTAACAAACACTAAATAAATAAATACAGAGAAGATCGGGAGAGTACTGGGAGACCCAGACTCTGAGAGCATCTAACTTCAGGAGCAGGCTTCTTGCATTAAAATGATTAAGTCTGAAGCATTTAGGAAGGGTAGTATGAGGTAGGGTGGGGGTGGCATTAGAATGAACATCACCTGCAAGGAGAAGGAAGAACAGGAGGAGGAGAAGACATTGCTTGGGCTTACATGTTCTAACGTAACAAGTGTGGTATGATTTTGCTGGAGGGGAAAAGGAGTAAGTGAGTCGGTACAGAAACTCGAGATTGAGGGAGTGGGAATTGAGGAGGCAAGGGTGAGGTAAGGGGGAGGAAGAACTAGGAATGAAGGGATTGGGGGAGGGTAAGAGAGCAAGGGGTGAGGGGTAAAGGGGAGTACAGGGAGTGGACTGGTGTTGAAGGGATTAAAGGGGCACTGAGGGGGGAGAGGAAGGGAGGGGAGGATAGGAAGGGAAGGTGCAGAGCTACAAGAAGGAGTGGGATGAGTGAACATGATGATAAATGGGAGAAAATATACAGTTAGTGGCATGAGAAGAAAAGTTGGGGGTGGGACAGGGAAGATAGTAATGGATTGAGAATGAAGGGGGGAAGGGGACGCAAGGTGCAGAAACAGCAGCAAGTGAGGTAAAAGAGATCCTGGGGATCAGGCAGAACTATGGCAGATATAAAGAACTAAAGCAGCAGTAAACAGTTGGCAACACCAAGTGCATAGCCTATACTTTTCTTTTTAATTTAAAAGTTTAATGATTTACAGGATAAGTTCTATGAGAAACAAGTTTCATTTACAGAACATCCCAAGTCATGAATACGACTTACAAAATCTTAAACAAACCAATACATAAAAATGATATATGCAAGCAGAACATAAGCAACGTAAATCACAAATACAATAATAATAAATCTTTGTTGAATTATGCACAGTTAAAACAAGTACAGAGTTGTATACAGATACAGAGAGAGATGAGCTGGCAGGTGTGAGCATTCAGATCAACAAGGAAGCATACAGTATACGACATGCAGGTTTAGCAGCACCTTGTGCTCAGTTTACTTCAACAGAAATAAGTAGGCAGGAGAGTGCGTTAAAGTAAATTAGGAAACATGTGCTGCAGGCATATTAAATAGGATAACAGCAATGGTTAAATTGGAAATGTTTAGGAGGTGGAACTGTAATCTCTAAATTTGTAGGAGGTGGAACTGTCATCCTTAGGAGGTGGAACTCTCCAATAGTATTCAATGGAGAAAGGTGTCAGAGGAGGTAGAACTGAGTTCCTCACAGTTCCTGCCCAATTTAACCTCTGGATAACAGCAAGAGTCTAGCAAGACACTGGCAAAAGCAAATGCCAACTTCAGGAGACCAAGTAGGTAAAGCAATGTACTGCAGGACTTAAAGAGTCAGCAAACAGCAGGCAATTAACAGAGATGAAGATTTTCAGTGTGAGCAGAGCTGAGGTCCCTACGTAAGTGGAACCAGGTGCAGGTCATTGTGGTCTTCAGATCCAGATTGAGAGGAGAGTATAAAAGAGCATACAGACCATGGGAAGGAGGGCAGGGAGTGGGTGGGAGGGTTATTCCAATGGCATTGTGGTGTCTGCCATGATGCCACCACACCAAAGGTTACCTGCTGGGGTGGCTTGTGTAAGCAGTGGTCTTTGGTGGTCATATGAAAAAGGGCAGAGTCTGTTCCCCTGTGATCCTCAGCGAATGCTTAACTGGAGGGGAGGGTGGAGCTGAAACAAAAGACAGAGAGCCTGAGTGTAAAGTGAGCTCAGGAGCAACCACAGTAATATGATGCCCTATAGCAACTGAAGTACTCAACAGCCCTCAAGACACAGCTGAACAAAGAGAGAAAACTGCTTTTCAGGGGCAACCACAGTAATATGATGCTCTAGCAACCAAAGTACTCAACAGCCCTCAAGACACAGCTGAACAAAGAGTTGGAGAAAACTGCTTTTCAGGGGCAACCACAGTAATATGATGCTCTGTAGCAACTGAAGTACCCAACAGCCCTCAAGGCACAGCTGAACTAAGACAAAGTTAGAGAAAACTGACTAGTTATTTGCTGAAAATGATGTAATAAAAATATATAGATCAGATACTGTCCAAAACATATATATGTATAGCTCAGTATACAGTCTAAGTAAGCTGTGATACACTTTCATTTGAAATAGTCTGAATCCTCTTTTGAATCCCCTTTTTTTCCCTATTCACAAACAGAGCAGAGAAGACAAATCCAAAGCAAACTGAATGTATGTGGAGGAGTGGAATACTGTGTTCTATAGAAGTCCTTTGTTAAGAGATGGCTGAAATCACTTTTTGGCAACAAAGGTTACCTGCTGGGATGGCTTGTGTAAGCAGGGGTCTCTGGAGGCTGTATGGGGGAGGGCAGAGCCTTTTCCCTCATGACCCTCAGTGAATGTCTGACTGGAGGGGAGTGTGGAGATGTTGGGGTGGCTTGTGTAAGCAGGGTCTCCAGTGTCCATATGGGGGAAGATAGAGTCTGTTTCTTTGTGATCCTCAGTGAGCATCTGGCTGGAAGGGAGTGTGGAGCTTCAGGGGTGGCTTGTGTAAGTAGGGGTCTCCAGTGGCTATATGGGGGATGGCAGAGTCTGTTCCCTCATGACCCTCAGTGAGTGTCTAACAGGAGGGGATTGTGGAGCTGCTGGGCTTGCTTGTGTAAGAAGGGGTCTCTGGTGGCTGTATGGGGGAGGGCAGAGTCTGTTCTCTTATGACCCTCAGTGAGTGACTGCCTGGAGGGGAGCACGGAGCTTCTGGA
This sequence comes from Neoceratodus forsteri, assembly GCA_016271365.2. Taxonomy (NCBI): domain Eukaryota; kingdom Metazoa; phylum Chordata; order Ceratodontiformes; family Ceratodontidae; genus Neoceratodus; species Neoceratodus forsteri. The sequence continues at coordinate 788,580,274 of CM028133.1, forward strand.
GTGGCTTGTGTAAGCAAGGGTCTCTGGTGGGCTTATGGGGGAGGGCAGAGTCTGTTCCCTCGTGGTCCTCAGTGAGTGTCTGACAGGAGGGGAGTGAAGAGCTGCTGGAGTGGCTTGTGTAAGTGGGGGTCTCTGGCGGCCATATCGGGGAGGGCAGGCAGAGTCTGTTCCCTCTTGACCCTAAGCAAGTTTCTGTTTGGAGAGGAATGTGGAGCTGCTGGGGTGGCTTGTGTAAGCAGGGGTCTCTGGTGGCTGAATGGAGGGGGGCAGAGTTGGTTCCCTTGCGACCCTCCGTGAGTGTCTGACTGAAAGGGAGTGTGGAGTTGCTGGGGTGGCTTGTGTAAGCAGGGGTCTCCAGTGGCCATATGGGGGAGAGCAGAGTCTGTTCCCTCATGACCCTCAGTGAATGTCTACCTGGAGGGAAGCGCAGAGCTTCTGGGGTGGCTTGTGTAAGCAAGGGTCTCTGGTGGCCTCATGGGGGAGCGCAGAGTCTGTTCCCTCATGATCCTAAGTGAGTGTCTGATTGGAGGGGACTATGGAGCTGCTGGTGTGGCTTGTGTAAGCAGGGGTCTCTAGTAGTTGTATGGGGGAAGGCAGAGTCTGTTCCCTCATGACCCTCAGCAAGTGTCTGAGTGGAGGGTAGTGGGGAGCTGCTGGGGTGGCTTATGTAAGCAGGGGGTCTCTGACGGCTGTATGGAGGAGGGCAGAGTCTGTTCCCTCGTGACCCTCAGCGGGCGTCTGACTGAAAGGGAGTGTGGAGCTGCTGGGGTAGGTTGTGTAAGCAGGGGTCTCCAGCAACCATACAGTGGAGGGCAGAGTCTGTTCTCTTGTGACCCTCAGTGAGTGTCTGACTGGAGGGGAGTGTGGAGCTTCTGGGGTGGCTTGTGTAAGTAGGGGTCTCCGGTGGCTATATGGGGGGATGACAGTCTGTTCCCTCATGACCCTCAATGAGTGTCTTACAGAAGGGGAGTGTGGAGGTGCTGGGGTGGCTTGTGTAAGCAGGGGTCTCCAGTGGCCATATGGGGGAGGGCAGAGTCTGTTCCCTCATGACCCTCAGTGAGTGTCTACCTGGAGGGAAGTGCGAAGCTTCTGGGGTGGCTTGTGTAAGCAAGGGTCTCTGGTGGCCTTATGGGGAGGGCAGAGCCTGTTCCCTCATGATCCTAAGTGAATGTCTGATTGGAAGGGACTGTGGAGCTGCTGGGGTGGCTTGTGTAAGCAGGGGTCTCCAGTGGTTGTGTGGGGGGAGGATAGAGTCTGTTCCCTCATGACCCTCAGCAAGTGTCTAACTGGAGGGTAGTGTGGATCTGCTGGGGTGGCTTGTGTAAGCAGGGGTCTCTAGTGGCTGTATGGAGAAGGGCAGAGTCTGTTCCCTTGTGAACCTCAGCAGGTGTTTGACTGAAGGGGAGTGTGGAGCTGCTGGGGTGGCTTGTGTAAGCAGGGGTCTCCAGCAGCCATATTGGGGGGGCAGAGTCTGTTCCCTCGTGACCCTCAGCAAGTAACTGACTGGAAGGGAGTGTGGTGCTAAAGGACATTTTGAATGAATGCATGTTACTGACTGGGGGGAAGCACATTAGCATCAAGCAATGTGAGTCAGGAAAATATGATCATCTGCTGGGCCACCCAAGGTTCAGCATCATTACTGCCCTCCACCACTCAAGGACTCACCTTGTCTGACAACCTCATTTGTGCCTCAGCCAATCTCTGGTAAGTGGGCCCTGCCATGGGACATAAACCTCTAAGTAACAACTGTGTTGGGTCTAGAATGGCAAGGGAGGTAGTCATGGCACTGAGCCCAAGAAGAGGGTAGGTGTGAAAAAGGAAAGTGAAAAACAAGACTGGTATACCCAATGAACTATCCACTGCAGTTTACATGCCTTAACTATTCTGGTACCATATATTTTAGGTACAGTATATTACGTACCCCAGAGTCACATGTGGAACCAAGGTTTGGCTCAGTGAGTCTTTCTTGGTTACCAATTTTCAAATAAATTAAGTAAATAAATGTTTCAATATGCAATGATAAATATGTAACCGTTCTTACTGGTGAGTAGTTTAAAGTATTCTCTTCTGTGTATGTTTTTTTTGGGGGGGAGCATGATTTGTTTACACTGATTTTATTTAAATCTCCTCTTTTTGCCATGTAAGATAGCCCTCTTTCATGGAATCTTAGATTGAGAATGAACATAAATTATGCCAAACATCAGCCATGCAGTAGTTCTGTATAGTTATAGGGATGTGGTACCGCCTCCTTAATTAGGGCTGAATAGGGTGTTCAATGTGAAACCCTCAAGTTTGCACCTTAATAGCTTTGGCAGCTTTTGACAAAATTAACTGAAAGTTTGCATGCCTTGTCTAGGAGGCAAAGTCTAAATTTGTAGAAAGTTTTGTGATGACAGTTTGTGCGGTTTCTGAAATCCGCATATGTCATTTTCCTGTAGATGTCTAATTTATTTCCCATACTTGACACTTAGCATACTTGCTTTCACATACAGCCTGCATGGAATGGACTTTTTTTTACAAAACCTTCAGGGTAGAAGCATGCTGTGTGAAGGTAGTGCCTTTGGAAGGTTTTGTGAAAAAATATTAAATAGTTCCACAGTGATAAAGATTTAAAGTTTTTTTTCTGTTTTGAGCATGATCAGTAGGGTTTTTTAGATAGCGTTCTGATACAATACCAAAAATGTCGTGTCACAAGACCATTTTTGGTTTCTCATCACTTGCTTCTCACAGCACCAAACATTTTTTTGATGCTGTGAGAGCCACCATCTTGATTTTTTTTTGTTTTTGTTTTTCTTCTTCCCCCTCGACTAAAAAACATGGAAATACATTAAAATGCTGTCATTTAAAAAAAAAACACCAGAACCTAGCTACACAGAACCTGTTTAGCTAGATTCTGATGTTTCTTTTTAAGATAATGTCCAGAAATACCTTTTCTGGACACCTCAAAATCCAGGGTGCCCAGTTTAACAAGAGAAGCCATTCACATATGTTTTCTGTATGAGAACAGTGGGACTTTCTTGAATGCTGAAGCCACAGCTGGAACTTGTGCTACCGACTTCACACTATAGCTTGTTGCCTCTGACTACTGCCCAACTAATCTGGCCATACAATGTGTGAAAAGTGACAGGAGTTGTGTGTGTGAGCAACCACTTCTAATTTCAGTCTCAGTACTTCTGCAGATCATTAATGTGGATTGGAATTCAGTTTCTTGGTTTAGTTTATTTTCTTAATTAATATATTACGAGAATCTCTCACTCTCTCGGTAAATGTATCCTTCATTGATATGTCAAACCATCTAATGCAGCAGTTCTTATGTGTTTTCTCAGTGATGACTGTGGACAGATGTAGTAATAATGTTTTGTTGGTGTCAAAACATAGTGAGCATATTTATATTAACTAACGAATACTCATACTCAATAATCAACATCCATTATACCAGATTCAGCCAGTGCAAACTTGTTGAATGGAGAAACTTGAACTGTAATGCCTCTGTCAATTCTTCTTAATAAATATTACATGTGAATGATCCCTACATGGTATATAGAATACTTAGGTTTGATCAGTCTGCATCTGGCTGCCTGGCCCATCACCCTTACTTACCATGCACACTCTTACTGCCTGACCGTTTTTTTTATTTTATTTATTTATTTATTGAAGGAATCAGAATTACAACCTTTGAGTCAAGGACTCCTTTGCAAAGGCCCCATGTTAGATATACATACATTACAAGAAATGACAAGATATACAATAACAAATATACAGAGAGTACACCAGAATACATACATTGCAAGTTTAGAAACAATACATACAATAAGAGGCAGTATACACAATAAGAGGCATATTGAGGCTGCCATGCATATCGCATGTCCAGTACTCCACCCTCCCAACCCCAAACTGGACCCTCTGTGTTTACTAATATAAACTTTTTTTTTTAATGTAGCTGAACCAATTACTCATCCCTGCCCCCAACACTCTGTCATTACTAAAAGCAAACAATAATTGTCTACTACCAAATCCTTTTAGAAGTCATCTAAGCTATACACCTGTCCTTAACCATCCCTGTGTGTCCCATTTTGTTCATTTGACATCCAGTCTGACTGGGAAAAAAAGAGTTGCAGTTTTATTCTGAGATTGACTGAAGGCTGCGAAAATGAGCAACACGATGCTTTTAGGTTGACAACAGCACTCTGCACATTTTCAATTTGCTCTGTCCCATTTATTATTTGCCAAAATACTGTTTTGCTTTGTATCCGATTAGCTTTCTCACTACATTGTATAACCCCTGCTATTAATGCATCTGTAACTTGCCTAATTGTTCAATGCTTGTTTCTTCTTACCTTGCGGTTGCCTCCACGACTGTCTGGTTCCAATTTCTGTCTGTATTAACTGTACTATTTACTCAATTTGTATACCATGTGTTCAGTGTTGTCTTGCTTGATGTGGAGCCTTTGTAAATGAATCCTTGACGTAAAGGTTTGTAATTCCAAAACTTAAATAAATAAAAAAAATGACTTGCCGTTACCATTGTAAATCTCTGACATCCCTCCCCCATAGAAGCTGGCTTGCACACACACACACACGCAACAAAAAAATCAAACTCAATCTGGCTAGCTTCCTAATGATGTGTTAATTGTGTTATTAGTATTGTTCCATAGGGTTTAACTCATTTGCTCCTGGTGGCCATTTTGAGTCGGATCTAGCAATGGATGGTTCTGATGCCACATGGCATCTATGGGAACAAATGTAGTGTAGGTATATGCCTTTTGATTGTTTGATTAGGGAAGGGGGAAAGGGGAAATTGTTTAACCAGGAAAGGCACACTAAGACAGATCTTCATTCCAGGCATGACCTAGGAGCATAAAAGGGACTTGCTCAGAGTCAACAGTATGCAAGAGGGGGCTGATGGAATTCAAATCCAGGTCTCCAGATTTGCAGCTCAGTGTCCATAACCACTGTGCTATACTGCTTCCAGATTAGTATACGTATGTAGCTTTAGTTGCTTAACTAGTGCAGTTTTATACTTTTAATTGCTAGATTAGTCAGATATATACTGGGAAATACATGATGGCCTTTTCTATGGGGAAAAGGTCCCATCCATGTATTATAGCATTTGCAAAAAAAAACTTAGTTAATGCACCATTTAGGGTTAAGACTACAGCAACAAAAGTAGGGAAATGTGGTCTTAGGGTTTCCAACTCTAAAACCCCACCCCTGAAGCAAATCAAGGCTGCAGTCCTCCTTGGGTTTGTCAACCCTAAAGATGACCCCATTCTGTACAATCCTGAAACATACACATCTGTGTCCATCACATCTGAGTTTTCTTGCTACCGCAGTGGGGTGAGCTTTAGGGTTGACAACTCCAAGGAAGACAGTACCCCTGATTTTCTTGAGGGGTGAGGGTGGTGGTTCCGGGTTTTGCAAAGAATTTTCTTACTTTTTGAGATAATATAATGGTATTCTTTGCCTGTGATGCTCTCATCACTCCATAGATGTTGACATGTATATTGGAGTCTTTATGAATCAGTGGTGCGGTTTTCCTTGGGGGATTGTCAACACTAATGCTCACCCCACCCTCTGTGGGCCCTACGTGAAGAAAGGAGATCTTGTGCAATGTTTGTTTGCTCATGGAATGGGGTGGGCATTAGGGTCAACAACCCCAAGGAGGACACCACCACTGATTTGCCAAGACTCCAGAGGCCCAAAACCCAAATATTTTTTCCTTTTGCTGCTTGGGGGATGGGGGGGTGTTAGGGTTGAAAACCCTCATGCCACATTTCCCAACTTTTGTGGTGTTAGGTTACCCAAACTGGTGCATTATTACAGTTTTTTGCAAAGAATAAATAATATATAGTACTTTATGTATGACCTGTACAAAATCAAAGTTCTGAAATGCTGTCCCTTGTATCTACAATTTTGATGCACGTTCTGTTTCTTAATAAAAACTGATCTCACGTTTAAAAAAGCTACATTCCAGCACTGCTGTTGTTCTACCATACTATACTACACTACAGCACATAATGGCATTTATTGCCAGATAACACACATAAATGTCACATGGGAATGTGGTAAGCCTCGGGCAACAAGTATCCAGTTACTGTACATGCTTGGAAATAGAAACTTGACCTTTTAACTAAATAAAACCTCACATTAATTAATATTCCATTATATACATCCACTGTCAGAAAATAAGCATCCATTAATCAAGGAACAACTATTTGATTACAAAAACTGATACCATTCCAGGAAAAATGGGAGGGGAGTTATAGCTGACATTTTAATGGTGTTCCATCACACACAAGATCTATCCTGGTACAAATAAAAATACTGGGGAACAAGTTTAACTTGTTTGTTACAGTAAGAATATACCAAGGCAGTATTTTTATGCTGGCTAAATTAGAACTCAGAAAATAGATTAAAGGCAATTTTAAAGTTGTCAAAGGCACTCATTGAGTCATCAGGATGGTTAAATATCCATCAATCACAGATCCTATGAGAGTGGCCATCTTTGCTTAGACTCTGATGTCACATCACTTATACTCATAATGCAAATGTTACACACATCTGATGATAATGCACGAATATTTAAATTGCCTCTCTGTTGTTAAATATGTAACTCATCTGTACATTGCTTATAAAGACAGTTGTAAATGAAAGTTTCTCTCAACTGACTTTCCTAATAAAAATGTGAACTTTGCATGAACCAATCACCCAAAGAGGCAGGTTGCATCCTCCAGTCTGACTGTTTTGGCTATGTGGTGGAGAGAGCCTGCACAGCCCTCCTGATGGGGGTGGGGGAGTGGCTGTTAGGGGCTATTTAAGACCAGATTGGAAAGGGCCTCATCCTTTCTGACTTCAGCCCGACACAACAGTTTCACACCCACCCAGCTCTCTTTTCCTTGGCAGATGAAGGGCACATGTTTGTTTGCTGCTTGTTTCAGCAAAGCCAGGAAATTCATGTTATTAGTTAAATGTCATTCATTAGAAGTCTAACTAAAACTGGAGTGGAAGAACTCAATGAGCCACAGTCGACCTGGATTTTTCCCAGTTATGTTCGACAGCTGAGGTACATGAATTTACCTGCTACCCAGGAGCCATATTGTTATACATGTTATCTATACATTCTGTATGTATTATAAGGGCATGGCCATGCCCCTGTAGTTAGGGTTGACTAGTCTGTTTAATGTTAAACCTCAAATGTTGCACTTTAATAACTTTGCAACCGATCAATGGATTTGCACACAATTTGGCATGCACTGTCCCATGGTGTAGATCTCTTGATGTGGTAAGTTTTGTTCTGGTTGGATGTGCAGATTTTGAAATCTGGATAGTGCAAAAACTTTAAAAGTTACCACTTTTTGTATTTTTTCCTCATCACCTTGTGCCCAGATGGTGTGGAATTCTGGTGTGAATTTTTTATGTAGAAACAACTTGGGTAACAGAACTGCCATGTGTTTGGTGAAAAAATATTAATTTGTTGCAAAGTTATTTATCTTTTAAGTTCCCTCCTCACTCTCCAGGATAGAGGAATGGGTTCAAAAAAGGATTCTTTTTCATGAGGGGCAATCCTTTTTCACCAGAATAAATTCCTTTTCATGAGCTGCCATCTTGTTTTCTCTTTCTTCACACAACAAACTGTCATAACTTTGCCCAGGGATGTCTTCTACAGACATCCAAACATGTATCTTGCTCATCAGGAGCTGATGAGCTTCACTTAGTATTTTTTTATAGCTCCCATGGCCTCTGAATGTTTTTTTAACTATTTAAATCCTTTTTCATCACTTGCTAAGATCCCTTTTCATGAATCATTTTTCGTTCAAACCATAAAGGATCTTGAGTCAGGAAAAAGGATGTGGGACACACAGAAAAAAAGGCTTTTCCCAGCCTTTCCCCATAACTTTCTATTTCCATAGTGTAGTGCCTCCCCATCCCTGATCACTGACCCCATCAGAAATAAAACTTTTCCATAGTGTAACAGTCCCTACCACCTCCCTGGTCATTGACCCCATCAGAAGTAACACTTTTCTGTAGTGTAGCAGTCTCTCCCCCCTCCCTGATCACTGACCCCATCAGAAGTAACACTTTTCCATAGTGTAGCAGTCTCTACCCCCTCCCTGATCACTGATCCCATCAGAAATAACAGTTTTCCATAGTGTAGAAGTCCCTCTCCAGTCACCGAGCCCATCAGAAATAATACTTTTTCATAGTGTAGCGGGTCCTTCCCAATCACCAACCCAATCAGAAATAACACTTTTTCATATGGTATCAGTCCCTCCCTCATCCCTGACCCCATCAGAAATAACACTTTTCCATAGTGTAGCAGTCCCTCCACAATCACTGACCCCATCAGTAAGAACACTCTTCCATGTGTAGTGGTCCCTCCCAGTAGATTTTTTTTTTTTTTGCAAAAACTATAAAAAAAACAGTCCCTCACCATTCAGGCCCCCAGCCCCCCACTGAGCACCCCACACCCCTCAATACATCTCTACACAGCCTCACTCAGCTGAACAGGTCACAGGTTCAAGACTCACGCTCCGATTGAAGACACGTCTTGCTGCTGGAACTGGCAACTGCAATATGAGGAACTAAGGTAAATGTGAGTCAATGTATTTCAACAGGGATCAACTTTTATGCATAACTTAGCTTTTTTTGAGATTTTGACCCCAGATTTTCAACATGTCCTTTTGGGGATCCCACCTCATGAACAATAGGACTATCATTATGCAACTCCTGCCTGTAAGGTGATTTCACTGTCACTTGGTGAAGTCACCTTTAAGGCAGGATTTGGACATTTTTTCTGCCCTTGTTCATGAGGTAGTATCATAAGATGGCTATGGTGAAAATTTGGGGTCAAAATATGGAAAAATGCGAAAGTTATGAATATTCATTGCAATTTTGCTTTCACATCGCTTGTAACTTTGAAATTTCTTTGATCTTCAGATTTTCAACATAGCCTTCTTATTACCCCACCTCATTTATATCACAGCTGTCATTTTTCAAATCCTACCCAAAATGTGTTTTCGCACCTGTGGCACAGAATGGGGTTGCAGTTGTGCAGAATTACATTTTCTCGGGGATTCAAAAATTTTCTGTATTGGGTACATGAGGTGGGGTAATAAGATGGCTATGCTAACAATTTGGTCACTGTTATCCCATAAATGGAAGTGCCAGGCCCAGAGGGCCTTGTGCTTCCACAACTACATGCATATACTCATCTACAGATGGATGGGAGCACAGGGCCCAGAGGGCCATGCACTCCAACAGGCAAATAAGGATACAATTATGCTATCTCAAAAAGTAAGGAAATAAATTGCAAAAAAACTTTGTTAATGCTCTAGTTACAGTTAAAGCCACAAAAGTAGGGAAATGTGGCGTTAGAGTTGCCAACCCTAACACCCTACCCCCACCCTGCACACACCAACAGGCAGGGGTGTACCTTGGGGTTGTCAGCCCTAACACTCACCCCCATTCTCCTATACTGTACCCACTTTAGCTTATTTACTTTTGGAATGAGGTGAGTGTTAGGGCTGATGACCCAAAGGCAGACCCCCAACACCTGTTGGTGTGTGCAGGGTGGGGTTGGGTGTTAGAGTTGAAAACCCTAACACCACATGTCCCTGATTTTGTGGCTTTAACCCTAACTAGAGCATTAATGCAGCTTTTTGCAATGTATTACATCATATATACTTTAAATTATTTGCAAAATAACTGCATTAATGCAACATTTAGGGTTCAAGCTAAAGTGAAAAAAGTAGGGAAATGTGGTTTTAGGGTTTCTAACCCTAAAGCTCCATCCTCACCCCTATAAAAAATCAGAAGAACAGTCTTCCTTGGGATTGTAAGCCCTAAAGCTCACCCGATTCTATGCACTCCAGAAACATACACACATAATGGGGGTGAGCTTTAGGGTTGACAACAATAAGGAAGACTGCTGATTTGACACCCCTGATTTGTTTTAAGGGTGGGGTGGGGTTTTAGGGTTGGAAACCCCACATTTCCCTAATTTTTTCACTTCAGACTGAACCCTAAATGTTGCATTAATGCAGTTTTTTTGCAAAGAACGTCTTTACTTTTTGAAATAGTATAATAGTATCTGCATTTGCCTGTGGAAGCACAGGGCCCTCCAAACCCTGCACTGCCATCCCTTCATAGATGCATATGTGTATGTTGCTGTAGAAGCACAGGGCCCACTGAGCCCTGCACTTCCATTTATAGAACAACAGCAACCAAACTGTCAGCAAATCTTTCTTATTACCTCACCTCATGTACCCGGTACTAAAAAATTTCAAATGCCCACCAAAACATGATTCTGCACCTCCACAATGTCATTCCATGTCACAGGTGTGAAAACACAGTTTGGCCAGCATTTAAAAGATGACAACTATCACATTCGGGGGGTGGTGTACAAAAATGGCTATGTTGAAAATATGGGGTCTAAATATGTAAAATGACCAACATTACAAGTGAGTGTTGCACAATTTCAAGGGATGCACATAACTTTACAATTTTTATATATTTTGACCCCAAATTTTAAACATAGCCTTCTTATGACCCCACCTCATGAGCAAGGGTGGTGAACATTTTCTAATCCTACCCAAAAGGTGATTTCAACAAGCGACCATGAAATCACCTTTCAGGCTTGATTTGTGTAATTCCACTACCATTGTTCATGAGGTAGGGTGTCAAAAAGGCCATGTTGAAAATTTGGTGTCAAAACATGAAAAAGTGGAAAAGTTATGCATTAAAGTTGAAAACCCCACTAAAATACATTTAACTACACTTACATTAGTTTCCTTAGTTTCTTATATTGCAGTCAGCAGTTCCAGCAGCAAGACATGTCTTCAATCAGAGAGTGGTTCTTCACCCTGGGATCTGTTCAGGTGAGTGAGGGTGTGTGGGAGTTGGGAATGCAGGTAGGGAGTTTTCCATGGGAGGACAGGGAGATGGGTTGGATCGGTGAAGGACGCTTTCTTTTTTACAGGTTTAAAAATAAACATGGAGGGACTGTTTTCAGGCAGAAAAGCAATTGGAGGGTGGGGGAGTGAAACAAGACATCAGAGAAAGACAAACTATTAACTGGGACAGCAATCAGAGGGTGGGGTTACCATTAGACACCAAGGAAAGACAAAATATTAACAGGGATGGTGATCAGAGGGAGGGGTGCCACTAGTCATCAGGGGACAACAAAATATTAATGGGGGCAGTGATCAGAAGGTGGGGGATGCCACTGGACACCAAGGAAAAATAAAATAATTACAGGGACGGTGATCAGAGGGTGGGGCTGCCACTTGGTCAGAAGGTGGGGAGTGCCACTGGACACCAAGGAAAAATTTAATAATTACAGGGATGGTGATTGGGGGGGTTGTCAGTAGACACCAGGAAAACATTAAATCATTATGGGGACAGTGATTGGAGGGTGAGGGCACCACTAGACACCAGGGAAAAATAAAATAATTATGAAGACAGCGATCAGAGGGGGGGTGCTACTAGACACTAGAAAAAGATGAAGACATCAATCTGAGGGTGGGGGGGTGCCACTAGACACCAGAGAAGCATTAACAAATATGGGGATGGTGATTGGAAGGGTGGAGGTTACCTCTAGTCACCCGGGAAAGAGATGGATTTATGGCTAAAATCCTTTTTTAATTTGCAGGAATCCTTTTCTGTATCAAATGAAAAAAGAAACAACAAAGGATTCCTTCAAATGAAAAAAGAAACAAAAAAGGATCCCTTCAAATGAAAAAAAGAATTGCTAAAAAACTAGGTCCAAAATGTTTTTCTGTATGGAGGGATCCTTTTTCATTTAAATGAAAAAGGGCATATGGAAAAACGTGGGGAAAAAAACATTAAGTCCAAAATCTTTTTCCGTATGAAGGGATCCTTTTTCATTTGACCAAAAAAGGTTGTATGTTAAAAGCTGGAAAAAAAAAAACTAAGTCCAACATTTTTTTTCATATGAAGGGATCCTATTTCTTATGAATGAAAAAGCCATACAAAAAAATTGTTTAAAAAGTGATAAAAAAACCCACATTTCGGGGTAATTTGTCAAATAGTTAAGTGTAGAATCTACCTAACAGAGTCCCGATGAGAAAGATAGCAGTGTTGGTCTCTCAGCAGATGTTATTTTTGTGGGTTTTTAATTTTTTTTATTAGAAAAAAACAAGAAAACAAGATGGTGGTATATGAGAAAGGATTTTTCTCTCACGAAAAGGGAGTGGCCCCAAATGAAAAAGGATTCTTTTTTTGTTTCACACATCTATTTTGAAGTGCTTATTGAGCATGCTCAGAAATGAAATTTCAAAATTAAATAACGTGGAATGGATTCATATTTTTTTCACCAAACCAGCCATTACACATCTGTGGGCCAAGCCTTTCTACCCTGAACATTTCAGACCAAAATTCCAAACCATCTGGGTGCAAGGCAATGACAAGCAGCAAAAAACAGCAATTTTTTACATTTTGTGCCATCCACATCTCAGAATCTGCACATCTGACCAGAACAAAATGTGGCATGTCAAGAGATCTACCCTGTGAGACCATGAATGCAAAATGTTGTGCAAATCTGTTGAACTGTTGCGAAGATATTAACGTGCAAAATGTTAGGTTTAACACAGAAACCTCTGCACAACCCTAAATATCGTGACGCTTCTGCAACACTATAATAAATCTGCAGCCTTTTAATTGCTAACAGATTGTGTGTCTGTCTTTTTTTGGTTACAGGGCTAAGGTTGGCAGTGACATTTTAATGTTGTCAGGGAAAAAAACATAAATTTAAATTTCAAAGCATATAACACTTGGAATCCGTTCAACCAATTAATGAGATTCAAAGAGAGATTTTTTTTATTCTCTAAATTAAAAGCTGACATTTGTTTCAAAGAACTGCTTCTCAGAAGTTAGATGGGGTAATATGGGGTACTTAAGCAATAAGGCATGACCAAAGGCTATGTTAGGCTACATAAGGAATAATACTTGACAGGGGGAGTGTTAATGCTAAAATAACCAAACACCCATGGTGGGTTATGAGGTACGAGGTGCATCCAAGGGCATTCAGTCACTCAGGAACTGCAGGTACTGCAGCATCACCAGACATCTGGAGTGGGGTAAACAATGGAGGTAACCTAACCCTTGAAGTACTTTTATTGTTATTATTAAACAAAAACAGTTTTCAAAAAAAAGTGTTTTCTAGCTGTATAATATGAATTGTAAGTTGATGAATCTGTAAATGTTCTACCCATCTACTGAAATAGTTCCCCCTCCACCCCCAACCTCAGGACCTTTTCAAAAACTAGATGTCCTGCACCACCTAAATGAGGCTAGCCTAAGGTGTGCAAATCCTAAATCAATAAAGTCCGTGTAATTTCTGTACTATACAGTGTCTTCTGTTTAGTTTTGAAATACCCTTCCCCCACCCTTCTTTTTTAGATTCCTTCCCAATGGTGTCTTTTTCCTGCCTGACATTCCTTTTTCCACACATGTCCAAACCCAGTGACACTGGCTGCATGAAAGCCTGCAGTGAGAGCTTCTCATTTCATTTCATTTTATTTGGTGACCTGGTAGGTCCATGAGTAACACTGTAGTAAAACCTGTCCATTTCATAGGTGACCAGGATAAAAAAAAAAAATCAAACAAAATATACAATACTGATTACGCAGTCAGCTGTAGCACTTACATTTACTGTAAATTCAAGTAATGGGTGATGATGTTTCAACACACTTTTAAAAATAGAAAATGTTGACCATGCCGTCAAAAAATGTGATCAGGTAGTAAAAGAACTTGTAGCTGTACTAGTAAAAGAGCACTGGTCCTGTGCTGTCCTTATAACAGGGACAATAAAAGAACAGATTGCTGTGATCCTGAGTTGAGAATAGGCCTAACTAAAGGAAAACAGTCCGTCTCAGTAGACATCCACTCACCCACATGGGAAAAGGGTCGAATCTCAGATCAGAAGGGGGTGATACAAAAAATATAAAAACCAAAGATGATTTCAAAGTGAACACAAGAAACAGTTCGGGGTGAATCATACACATGTCCAAGATATCCAATTAAATTAAAAAAGAAAGCTAGATTGAGGCTTCCTTTCAAGTTTTGTACACTCGGATATGCACACTTGAGTCATGTGGACGTTCAAACTGTCTACAAAGTAATTGTCTGTTAAATCCAACTGTTCTTTTTAAAATGAATCCATGTTCTCCATCATGTGCTCCTACACAACCCCAGTGTTAATCACTACTGTTTACTTTAATCTTGGACTATATTTGTGTGATGCTGCATTCCATTTCATTTTCTCTTAAAGAAGCAATATTTGTAAGTCATCATGTTTTGTACGTAACAATGCATTTCTGGTATAAACGTCGATGTGCTTTTTTTTTTCTTTCATTCCTGAATTGAGAGACAGGATTCTGAAGTTTTCAAAAGTTCTTATCCCTTGCAGTGTGCACCATGAAACAAATAAACACCTTCATGTAGTACAGTGCTCTTTACCATCAGAAGCATGTGCTAGCCCCAGTATAATACATCCACAATATAAGGCCAGTGTCTACTATATAGTCAAAATGTACCCTCTACAGAAGAGATTTTAAATATTGTGTGTGGTAGGCATCTTTAATGACATCATTAAAGAGCTAGTGTACTGCCTAAACCTAATATTAGTTTTTAAAAGCAGTCAGACAATACCTTTTATATACAAGATACGTTTTATTTTCCCTTTAGTTAATTAGAAGATTGTTCGCCTTATGTTAGTAAGTATGATATGTGGGAAAGCACTTTGCCTGGCAGCTGACACATCTATCTCCAGCCCCACACACACACACACATAAACACATCTTCTGCATTGTGAAATTACTGACTGTGCCATCACTGCTGCTTAGGAATGGACACTCAGTGGCTGCCAGGTTAGTCACCTGTGGTGTCACTGTCACTGAGATCATATTGCTGTTGATATACAGTAGTGGGGAGGGGGGGGACAGCAACAGATATGACAGTTGCCAGGCTAAGAGTTTTTCCACACATCCAGAACAATATTATTACATAGAAGACTTTCTAATGAGTAAAAGAAAAAGGAAAATACTTCACAAATAAAAAGTTACAACTACTTCTTAACATTTGTATTATTTTCCTGTCTGCCTATTTTGGTTCCACTAGCTCTCTGATTACAAAAATAGCTATAAAAGCAATTTTTAAGTATCTTACAAAATTAATCGGGGCTGGCAGTATAGCCTAGTGGTTAGAGTAACAAGCTGAGAATGAGCTTGGTACGTTCAGCAGATTTGGGTTTGATTCCCACAACCTCCACTTGCATATTGTGTGACTCTGAGCAAGTCACTTAACACTCCCCCTCCCCCATGCTCCCAGGTCACCTCTGAAAATAGACACTTGTGCCGAGTGGGCCTTACCTGGTTACCAAAAAAAATAATAATATATTAATTATTAGTTTAAGGATATCAAAAATATGTTGTTGCTGTAAAACTATATGATAACGATTTTTGCTAACTAACAAATACTGCAGCTTTAAATAATGCTGCCCTCAGCTGTTTTGGACAATCCATTGTTTGGTTTTACCAATCTTGTGAGTGGACTAATTTTCAATAGACACTGCTCCTTGACCTTTTGGTATTCTGTGCATATTGGGGGTAACTACGGCCCAAAAACTGAAGCTTCCCTATGATGCTTTATAAAGGCAGCAGTATTTGCTGATTGGACAAAATATTTAAATTGACATGTATGCCAGAAATACATTATTACTAACAAAAAGATAAACTCATGAAGACAAATAAACATTGTTGCTCTAAAAAGGATCACTTTTAATTATTTGAAAGCTAAAAAAAATTGCCAGCATAGAACTGAAATGGGAAATGGGGCACCTTACAAGGAATAGGGGTGAGGGGGTGGAAGGACCCTCCAACATGGAATACAAAGATGAGGGTACAAAAGTTAGGCATTAACATGGGCTGATACTTTGGGTAGTATAGCATTAAAATATATAAGTCTTAAGGCAGTTTAAAGAAGTTTGAGAAGTCAGAAGGCATTAAATTGCTTTTTTCGTAATATGTGCAGTTTGCTTGGATATAAGGTGCTGAATGAGAGCTACCCGAAGGATGCCCCAGGAACACAACACTGAATGATTTAACATGTCACTTTGGTGTATTCCATTAACTTCAGATACACTGCAGTAAGTCAAACTTCCATGAGGGCAGGAAGCTATCAGTGTCTATGCCCAGACCTGAAAAACATGATTGTGTAAAAGTGCTTTTACAAGTTACCCCCATGCATGTGCAAGGCTGCAGAGACTCTATTGTGGAGGGCCTGGTGAACAGCACTTACTACCCCAGTTTTCAAAGGTCTCCCTGAAAAGCAGTTCAATAACAGTTTAAGGAAACTGACTGTATAGACAGGATTGCTACATGTCTTGGGTTCTGCATGCACAGATGGAATGAAAAAGAAGGATACTATAGACAGCAGGAGCCTGCATTTTGGAAAGTAGATTTTCATTGCTCTCCTCAACAAGAAAAGTGACTTCTGACAG
This sequence comes from Neoceratodus forsteri, assembly GCA_016271365.2. Lineage (NCBI taxonomy): Eukaryota > Metazoa > Chordata > Ceratodontiformes > Ceratodontidae > Neoceratodus > Neoceratodus forsteri. Next base: position 788,596,793 of record CM028133.1, read on the forward strand.
CATTTCCTCACCTGTAGTAACTGTGCCAACACTATCTTTCTTCAACAGCTCATGGAGTTATGCTGTTTCTATTTGTTTTCCTAAGATGTACAATCAAACATAAGCATTCTGGAAAAAAGGTGCCTCACCAAACAAGACAATCCAGTCCTATCAAAGTCCAATCATAACTATCACAATACACTGTATCAGAATCAGTTGCTTGGTATGAAGAAATGCTTAAAACAAATGTTGTAATTTATTCTGTACTGTGCAACCATCACAGTACTCTATGACAAAAAAGGACATATTTATTGTACCTTTCAGACAGTGGTCATTGCTTAAAGCAGTCAGCAGCCCTGTAATAAGCATAAAACAGACTTAATTGTATTTCTGTGATTCTGTAATTTTTCCAGGTTGCACATGGAAACAAACTCTGGATTAGTGTGCCTTTCCTGGTTAAACAATTCCCCCTTGTTTCTAGACTTTATTTTCATGCACTAACATTTCACAGGCACATTTCTGTACTATAAGCCCTGACACAGACAGTCTGGGATGCCACTAAGCCAAACTTCCTGGACAAGTACTGCACACTAACTGGCTTCAAGACTACATGAAATCAAAGGAGATTAAACCACTACTGTAATCTTGGTAAGCAAATAATTATAATAACGCACTATACCTTTAAGAAGGAAACTGTTCGGTCCTGGTTCAAAGCTGAGTAAAACGGTGGACTCCTGGTTTTAGAGGTTACTTACCTAAAACTGAGTTATTCTTTTTTCCCTAATGCTAGCCTCTCTTTCACTTCTGGGAGCTTTTACCATTTAAGGTCAATGTTACATCTGGCTTTTCTGGCAGAGGCATTTTCAAGTCCGGAGACTTAACAGACTGTCTAATGGAAGGAGTGTTTAAACTGAAGCAACAAGCATTTTAGAAATCTCCGCTCTCTCATTTCAGAAGATCAGGAATGTAAGGGGTTCCCTGTCATAACATAAATGTTACAAGAGCAATAGATGTGCCACTTACCTTTTTTACTGCACTATTTAAAAAAAAAATAACACAGGCTCTGTGCAAGAAACCCCATTACTTAAAACAACTGGTACTTTAAAAAACAAACTGCAGTCTACTGAACGGAGTCTTTTCAGTTCACACACATTTGGCTTAAAGAGCCAGTAGCAGCAAAAATAGCAGTCAGGAAATGTTAATTTTTAAAATGCAGTCAGTTGTCATTTTTTTTGTGATATATTTTTCTTTTTCTGTTTGCTCATTTGAAGGTGTTCTACTAGATAGCATTAGGTGTGATATGAAGAGCAATACTTGACCTGGAGGCTGAAATATCGACAATAGCAAAGGGGGAGGCCCCCAGTCGAACTAACACAAATATGCAGAGTAGAAACTTAGTTGCAGAAAAAAAATCTATTTTTTTAATCTAACAGTTATAGCATCCACTTCTTAAAAAAACAACAACAAGCATGCTGAGTGCTTGGAGCTACAAGGAGCCACACTTCTTAGTAATCTTGGTACCTTGTGTAAGATTATACATGAGCAGGGAGGGCTAAACAGGCAAAATGTCCGAAGTGGTGATGTTTCAATGCCAGGGGTGGCAACTTTTCACAGTGCTATTACCTTCACACCTCATCAGCCTTGTGACCTCACTTGTTACATTACAACTGACCAGTCTTGCAGAAGGTGATTGGCTATTCTTAGTTGTGATGTCACAGATAGTGAGGTCATAGGACTGATGACGTACGAGGTGGAATAGAACTAGCCAAGTCAGCCTCAAAGTAGAGTATTGTTGCCCACATCATGCCAACTACTGTGAGGTAGAAAACCATGTAATCAACAAAAGAGAAAAGAAAAAAAATACTACATACAGTATATAAGAAGGAATAGTCAACTACCTACCTACCTACAGGACACAGATCATCTCAGTCAGCTATAATGCAAGTTTGGTAGCTGGCAGACAAACTGTGTAGAAGTCTGCAACTACACCATCCCCATCTCCTTAAGTAAGTCAAAACAAATCAAAAGTTGGTTTTGGCTCTGGCCTTAAGACTTTAGGGGCAAACCTGCCAATGCACTATGAAATGGAGGCTTTATTATTAAAGTAATTGCAGGCCTGTGTGCCATTTGTAGGCACCAAAGCTATATCCAGTATATTGAATAGCTATTTGTGGAGAGTGTGTTGCAGCTGGACTTCCCCAGTGCCTGCAACCTTGAGAGCTGTAAAACAGCTTTTCCCAGGGCTGAGTCCACTACTAGAATTATTTAAACATCTTTTATTTATAATTTTTGCCAAGTTCTCTATTAACATCATCAGTAATTGTTTATTTTTTTGGTGTGTGTATTTCATAATAAGTCAGGATGAAGTACTCCATGGTGGTGAGTGTTCTGACAACTTGTGGAGGAGGGCAATATGATCTTCTACTCAGTAACTAAAATAAAATTCTAAAATCTAGCACACGAGCTTCAAGACCCTTCAAGGAACCTAGCTTTGCTGTATAATAAAACTTAATACAGTACTCCTTGGATTTAATTTGTAAAAGAAGTACATGTGAGGGTATTAGGAGAATGTGGTAAGGTTCTACTATAAGTCCTCCCAATGATATCATGCTTACTAAAAGGCAAACACAACAGTTTAAAGAGCTACCGATGCCTATAGAAACACTCTGAACAACATAATATGGTGTCACGGTTTAGCTTATACAGTAGATCATTTGTTTTCTTTGTTCTCTAATAGGAGATTTGCATAAAAACAGGGACTTTTTCCTATGGACTATTGGCTTCTGCTATGTACCCCCAAATGTCACAATTGTCTGCTTGTGACATCATAATCAAGCCCTACAGCAACAAACTGAGATCTTAAAAATAAAAGAGTATAACTTCAGGAGAGGAATAAACCACAGAAGCGGATGAATTCTATGGCATGAAAATCTCATTTTACACAAATTGCCTCGTAACATAGATTGAGGGGAAGAACATAAATGAAATATAAACTACAGCCAAAAATATAAAGGGGTCAAGTTATTAAAATCTGTGGCCACACCATGACTCCACATACGAACAATTTACCTTTTTATTGCCACATACTGAATATTTGCTTCAACTCATAAAGGTGATTTATCAGCTAATTTTGGCTGGCAATACAGCCTAGAGGTTAAAGTAACGAGCTATGAATGCGCTGGGCACACCCAGCAGACCTGTGTTGATTCCCACAACCTCCACTTGCATACAGTGTGACCTGGAAACCTCCCCAGTGCTCCCGGGTCACCCTTGAAAACAGGCCTTGGGCCTAGTGGGCCTTCTAGTTACCAAAAGAATAATAAGTAAAAACTGTTAACATGAAAGTGCCTAGCTCGGCAGTGCTGAAGTGATAACACAGTGACCTATATTTATGAACATTTAGTATTCACATAGCTCTTTCTAATTTAGCTTTATTTTACCCCACTATACATGGAGCATTTTTGTAGTGCCATGGTTGCTATATTTGGCTTTATTTTTGCATTGTTTTTGTTTACTCCATTCCCAATGGGCAATGAAGATCAGGAGTGGAGTAAACCATAAGAACAGTGTAAGGAACACAATACAGCTGAGAAAATGCTTCATGAATAGTGGGGTGTAATAAAACTCTCCACAGAAAACTTCTGCATAGAAACCTAGAAATAGCCGGCAGATAAGGACCGCTTGGTCAACCTAGTCTGTCTTAAATTCTCTACCTACTGTACTACCACAGACCCTACTCGATCTCAAGCCTTACCACCCCATTCCTGTTACTATGGTCCCCTTGTGTCTATCCCATGCATGCTTGAATCCTGCTACTGTTTTAGTACCCACCAACACCTTTGCATGAATGTACGTTAACACCATGAGAAGGAACTTGGCACTCACCGACCAGATTCACCAGCACACAGTTCAGTGAAGATCTCAGAACTCCATTTGTAGTGCTCCAACCTTTATTAAAGGTGCAGTCAGCAGTGCAGAGTGAAAAGCAAGGCAGCAGAAGCAACTGTCTCAACGTTTTGCATGGAACACTTTCCCAAGAGTAAAAACAAATATAAGCCAATGTCTAATTTACGAAACTTGATTTTACAGAGTGTTACAGTCATGACAAAGCAGTGGGAAAGGCTAGCAGAATGCTCAGATGCATAGGGAGGGGTATCACTGGCAGAATGAGGGAGGTAATAATAATACCCCTGTATAGATCACTGGTGAGACCCCACCTCGAGTACTGTGTACAGTTTTGGAGGATCCATCTCTGAAAGGATGTAGATAGGGTGGAGACAGTGCAAAGGAGAGCAACCAAAATGGTACAGAGCCTGCATAAGAAGCCCTACCAAGAAAGGCTTAAGGATTTAAATATGTACAGTACTCCCTAGAAGATAGGAGGGAATGGAGGATAGACACATTCAAATACCTCACAGGAATAAACAAGGTACAGCAAGGGAGCATTTTCCAAAGAAAAAGATGCTCAAGGACAAGAGGTCACAATATGAAGCTGGGGGGGTGCTCAGAGGAAACATGAGGAAGTACTTCTTCACGGAGAGGGTGGTTAACACTTGGAACAGACTCCTAGTGGAAGTGGTGGGGGCTAGAATGGTCACAGGATTTAAGAATGCTTGGGACAGACACAAGGGAATCTTAGATGCAAGAGGGGGATGTAAGCCGGAGTCCAAATAGGGTCTCCGTAACACTAGAGGTAGAGAATTTAGAACAGACTAGTTGGGCCAAATGGTCCTTATCTGCCAACAACATCTACGTTTCTATGTTTCCACTTAGTAGGACGTGCAGAATGTTTGGTGGTTCAAAAAACCCTCTGTTCTCAAAAATTTCAAAATAAATTTCTCTAAGGAACATCAGCAACAGTACCTCATAGAGATTGATTTTTAAAAGTTTTTAAAAATAGTTTATGTTATTAAAGGGTGCATTGTTCCTTTTAAATTGTACTAAAGTTATTTTTTTTTTTTGAAGAACTTGTACACAGCTGCTCGTCTGCAATGGAGTAAGAGAATGCTATGAAAAGCAACACTCTATCACCTAATTAATTAGTACTCAAGACGAAACTCTAAAGCCATACTAATTCTCTTCCCATTAGTAAATATCTTTGTGGGAATGTATGGCAAGCCATTAGGGACATAATTCAGAATCTCTGGCTGTATAGTAAAACACACACTGTATGGTGAAATACATACATCATATAGTGAAATATATACATTATATAGTGAGATACATACACAATGTAGTGAACCACATACAGTATCTACTGAAATATATACATCGTATAGTGAAATACATATACTGTATACTGAAATACATATATTATATAGTGAAACACATACACTATATAGTGAAATGCTTACATTGCATAGTGAAATACATACACTATCTACTGGAATCCACATACTGAGTACTGAAAATCCACATACACTATATACTGAAACAAATGTACTATGTACTGAAACATATACACTACCTATTGAGATACATACACTACAGACTGAAACATCCACATAAACTATCTACTGAAACAAATACTCTATAGATTGTAACACATACACTATATATTGAGAAAAAACTGCATACACTATATACTGAAACAAATACACTATATATTGAAATGCATACACTACACACTGAAAAAAGCATATACACTATATACTGAAACAAATACACTATATATTGAAACATCTACACTTTATATTGAAATACATACACTATCTATTGAAATAAATACACTATGCACTGAAAAATCTGCATACACTTTATATTGAAACAAATACACTGTATATTGAAATACATACACTATCTATTGAAATGCATATACTACACACTGAAAAAAGCACATACACTATATACTGAAACAAATACACTATATATTGAAACATCTTCGCTTTATATTGAAATACATACACTATCTGTTGAAATAAATACACTATGCACTGAAAAATCTGCATACACTATATATTGAAACAAATACACTACATGGTGAAACACATACACTATGTATTGAAACACATACACTGTAGACTGAAAAATTCACATACTCTATATACTGAAACAAATAAACTATATACTGAAATGGACTATGTTCTGAAACTACCCTTCCCCCTGCCCCTCCCCCGTGAATGTCCTAGAGCTGAACTCATTGCCTGTTGCATTCACTTAGCTGCTAGCTTGATGAGAGGACGTCTGAAACTGCAGAGCTGAGGTAAACAAAACCGGGCTGTCTCTTATTCTACTTCTTTATGGGGGTTTTCCTTTTGTTTTGCTTGCACACCTTTAGTCAAATTTCAGACCATTGTAATGTGACAAGAAACTTTTAAAACTAATTTAAATGCTGTAGTTTATTCTTTTAAATAAGTGCTGCCTTCATTTACTGTCAGACAACACATTTGTATAGGAAGCTAATACAGGATATTCTAACATACCTGTATACATAGGGAGCTGCATGCATTTTCCAAGTTAAAGTGTTGATTTGTTTTATGTGTAATTAATTACTGTGTAAGTCCAGCAACTTATCTGAGTTGAATGCTTGAGAAGCATTTCAGGAGCTGTGGAAGTGTAAGCCAAAATCATTGCTAGTTTGTACTCTATGGACTATGTTTTAAATTTTTATTTTAAAATGTATATTTTTGCTGCAATCCCTCAGTATTCAATTTTCATCAGGAGTTTAGCTGGCATATGCATATAATTTGCATTGTTTTACTAAATAACTTTACTGTGAATCCTCACTAGAGGCATGCACAGTCTGTTTTGGGGTTTGAGCTTTTCAAACTGTGTTTTATTTCTTTTTTTTTTTTCCCATAGAGATTTTTATCTCCTTAGTCACCCTGCTACCCCTTTGCCCACTGACATCTCCAGCCCAGTCACTTACCATCCACAGGACATATTTGCTCTGAGATCCCCCCCATTCACATCCCCCATGTTGGGGCCAGGAGGGGGAGGGCCATTGACAAGGAGACACATATATGAGCAGAGCCTGTTTAGCAGTGCAAAATCTGCGGCAGGTTGTTTGCCATTAGGGGGTTTCTACCTTTGGTTTCATCCCCTGGGCAGCCAAGTATGGAATGATGCAATTGCATATAAAGACACATGCTTGCTTTGTGCCTGCCTGAGCCCTCCCCCTTATGCAACTCCACTGCCCTGCCAGCCCGCCTCAGCTAGGTGGATGTTGAAGATCGGGGTGGTCAGACTTCCCTTCACTGAGAGGAGAGCATTCCCCAAGATGCTCAATCATATCTCCCCCCCCAGCTAACCCATGTGCAACTCAGGTCCACCCCAAAACTGGCCACTGGCATGGGAGGCAGTGCAATCACCACCAAGCTGCTAGGCTAGCCCACCAGACTGTGTTTTTATAAGTAAATAAAGACAGCATATAGGTAAAAGAAGAAAACAAACTGTATTTTAACTAGTCTGTTATAAACATTTTAAGTCACATCACAATGTTTTGAAATCGGATAAAGGTTTTGTAAGCAAAATACGATAAAACAATACATAAAGAGATAGATAAGATAAACCTTTATGTTTACCTTCTGCATCTTAGGAGGCATCGGCCAGGATTTTTAGTCAATTAGGGCCCCATTTTCGGAAGGTTAGCGTGCAGAGCTAAACATTACACTGTGGGAACAGCATGGTTGGATTGGTGTGGTATTCAGCATCACCTGATGCTACCCTGATCATGTGCATGTGCATATATACTACTACGGTCATGTAAATGAGTAATCCTCTCCTGCATACAGAGCACAGTGCTGTATAAAAGGTTTCCTTAGTGACCTTAAGTACCTCCCTCTACATTTTATACTCAGCCTCTAGGCTTCTAGTACCTAGATGCTTGATTTTGCACTTTTTGGCTTTGAACCCGAACTGCCATGTCCCATAGCACTCTTTAAGTTTTCTAATGTCCCTACTCATTCTCTCCATCTGCACCTCATCAATTCATTAGATTGTGGTGTCATCTACAAAAGGCATAGCTCCCTTCCAGTTCTTCTGTTATGCCACTTATAAAGACACTGAAGAGGATGTGTCCCATTACTGAGCCCTCCGGCACCCTACTGGTCACTCTCTCCTCACTGGAGGGAGTGCCATTTACCACCACCTTCTGTGGCTGTGCGCTATCTCAGGTGCATCACTTAGGAGTGCACAACACTAATCTGGAAATGGGGACCCACATACCACTGTAACAGGACTAGCACTGCATTGTGATAAGCATGGCTGATACTATTTTAACAAGCATTTGTCAATGCCGAACGTTCGCTTGCAGGTATTTGCAGTGGTGTTTGGCATGTATGGTGCTTTACCCTAATGCCCTGTGTGATTGCTGGTATTTGCACAATAAATTGTCAGCATGACCTTTTTGTTACCCCCATTGTGCACTACATAGGCGGAAACACATTTTGGGCAGGGTGTGAAAAATGACAGCTGTACTGCTCATAAGGAAGTGTGATAAAATGCCAATGTTGAAAATCTGGAGTGGAAATATTGAAAATTTGCAAACCTATGAGCGTTGCATGGAACTGTGCAACGCACGCTTGTAAAACAGTCATTTTTAGGAATTTTTTCACGAAATTTTCAACATTGCCATTTTAAAACCTCTGCTAATGAACAGTGTCACTGTGATTTTCTTACTGGGTCCCATACATTGATTTTGCACACCGACTGCGCCATTGTGCACTACATGGGTGGAAAGACATTTTGGGCAGGACGTAAAAAATGACAGCTGTACTGCTCATAAGGAGGTGTGGTAAAATGGCAATGTTGAAAATCTGGAGTAAAAATATTGGAAATTCGCAAACTTATGAGCGTGCGTAGGAACTGCACAACGCACACTCGTAAAACAGCTATTTATAGGAATTTTTTCGCTAAATTTTCAACATAACCATTTTAAGATCTCTGCTCATGAACAGTGACACTGTGATTTTCTTAATGTGTCCCATACATTGAGTTCGCACACCGACTGTGCCATTGTGCGCTACTTGGGTGGAAACACATTTTGGGCAAGATGTGAAAAATGACAGCTGCAGTGCTCATAAGGAGGTGTGGTAAAATGGCAATGTTGAAAATCTGGAGTGAAAATATTGAAAATTCGCAAACTTACGAGCGTGCGTAGGAACTGCGCAACGCAGACTCATAAAACAGTCATTTTTAGGAATTTTTTCACCAAATTTTCAGCACAGCCATTTTAAGACCTCTGCTCATGATCAGTGTCACTGTGATTTTCTTAATGTGTCCCATACATTGAGTTCGCACACCGACTGCGCCATTGTGCGCTACATGGGCAGAAACACATTTTGGGCAGGATGTGAAAAATGACAGCTGTACTGCTCATGAGGAGGTGTGGTAAAATGGCAATGTTGAAAATCTGGAGTGCAAATATTGAAAATTCGCAAATGTACGAGCGTGCGTAGGAACTGCGCAACGACTCCGTGAAACAGTCATTTTAGAATTTTTCAATTAAATTTCAACATAGCCATTTTAAGACCTGTGCTAATGAACAATGTCACTGTGATTTTCTTAATGTGTTCCAAACATTGATTTCAGACAATCGACTGCGCCATTGTGCGCCATATGGGTGGAAGCACATTTGGGTGAGATGTGAAAATGACAGCTGTACAGCTCATAAGAAAGTGTGATAAAATGGCAATTTTGAAAATCTGGAGTGAAATATTGAAAATTCGCTGAACTTACACCCCTGCTGTGAGGTACCGCGCAACGCACGCCAGAACAAAACATCTTGATTTTGCACCAGCTTTTAGATCTTTTCCGCGAATGATGTCACCGTCATGGCATTATTCAAGGCAGAAGGGTGATTTCGTGCAGTGACTGCGCAGTACCTGCGAAATCACCCTTCGGGCCCGAATAACACCATGACAGTGACATCATTCATGAGAAGGGGTCCCAAAAAACCCATGTTGAAAATTTGGTGCAAAAATTCCAAAAAATGACTGAGATATGCATAAAGTTGAAACCCCCTATCTAGCCCATTATACAGCTTACCAGCATTTCCTCAGTTCGCAGTCGGCTTTGAAGAGTGCAGATGTGTTCCCGGTCCACCCGAAGATCGCCGTGTCGGAGTCCGGAGGGGCAGGAGGTGAGGGGGGGTGGGAGGCTGGGTGCAGTGGTGGGTGCAGGTTGTGGAGGGGGCTGGGAGACTCGTTGAGGACCGCTTTTTATTTTACAGGTTTAAAAAGAAAAGACGACGGTGGGACGCTTGCCACACTGGGGTGGGCTCCTCAGCACGGCAGAAGATGTGGGGGGCCGAGGAGATGATTGGGGATTAGGCACCCCATCGGCAAAACAATGAACGCTTGCCACGCTTGGGGTGGGCTCCAGCGTGGCAGCAGGATGGCTTGGGGGCCGTGGAGCCGACGGGGGATTGGGCACCCCGCTATAACATTATTTGCCATCAGCTGGGGTGGGCTCCATGCGGCATGAAAGCTTTGGGGGCAGCGGATAGCGGGGAGCGCGATTTCAAGGGGGGACGGGCGGTGCTTAGTATGGCAGCGGTAAGCTTTTCCTTGAAGCAGAGGAACACCCCTGTCATACTGAGTCTGCCCACCAAGGAGCAGTGCATTGGATGGGAGAGGCACAATTCCGCGTCCTATTTAAAACGCCTCGCGCATGCGCAAGCGAACGTAAAAAGCATTCTTCTGTGCAGTGCTAACCTGTTAATGTGGCATCATTTTTTTTTTTTGCGCAGGATTACTAATTGCAACCAGGTGCTCATACAACTGGGGGTTGTTCTAATGCATATAAGGTGTACAGGTATACTAAATGCTTTCTTGAAGTGTTAACACACTGTGTCGTTAGTGCTAGTTAATGATTCTGGGAATCGTGTTTTAACTGCACACATGCAGCCTGCCAGCAACCCCCCACACACATACACACACAGTCAGTTCTGGACACAATAAAACAAGCATTTGTCAATGCTGAATGTTGATTGCATTGTCCGCTGAGCTCGCCACTGGCCCTCTGTCACTCGCTCATTCTGTTTCTCCCAGTGCTGCAGGCTGCTGTTTTGTACTGAGCTCCTTCCCGCGCTGACACCCTCTTCTGTCGACAAAGAAACCGCAGATGGCCTGACAGAGTCTGCTGAGGTGGGTCACCCCTCTGACTCCTCATTCTGTTTCTCCTTGTGCTGCAGGCTGGCCTTTGTACTGGGCTCCTGCCTCTGTTGGTGGCTTTTTCTGCCAATAAAGAAATCTGCTGTAGTCCCAACACAGGTCCGTTGAGGTTGCTCACTCCTCCTCTGTCACTCACTCATTCCGTGTCTGCCGGTGCTGCAGGCTGGACACTTGTATTGGGCTCCTGCCTACGTTGCCACCTTTTTCTGCCCACAAAGGAATCCACAGCAGTCACGATAGAGCTCTGTTGAGCTCACTCACTCCCCTCTCTCTCACTGACTCGTTCTGTTTCTGCCACCGCTGCAGGCAGTCCTTTGTACTGGGCTCTGGGTGCATTGCTGCCTTTTTCACCCACAAAGAAATCCGCAGCAGTCCCAACAGAGCTCTGTTGAGCTCACCCACCCACTCTCCTCACTCTCTCACTGGTTCTGTGTTCCTGCAGGGCAGACTGTCCTTTTGTACAGGGTTCCTGCTCATGCTATTTATTCTGCTTACAAATAAATCTGCAGCAGTCCTGACGAGGTCTGTTGAGCTTGCTCACCCCTCTCTCAGTCACCCATTCCATTTCTGCTTGCGCTGTGCTGGCTTTTGTACCTGGGCTCCCGGCTCACATTGCTGCTTTTTTCTGCCCACAAAGAAACCGCAGCTGTCCCGACAGAGCTCCATTGAGGTCACCACCCCTTGTCTCACTGGCTCATTCTTTTTCTCCTGGCGCTGCAGGCTGCCCTTGTACTAGGGCTCCTGCCTCTGTTGGCACCTTTCTGGTCACAAACAATCTGCAGTAGTCCCGACAGAGCTCCATTGAGCTGGGGCTCACCTCCTCTCTCACTCTCTTGTTCCGCTTCACACCGCCAGCAGGCCGCCTTTTGTACTGGGCTCCTGCCGGCATTGCCGCCTTCTTCTGGCCACAAAGAAATCTGGCAGCAGTTATGATAGAGCTCTGTTGAGCTCGCTCAGTCCCTCCCCTCACTCGTTCGTTCTGTTTCTCACGCTAATGCAGGCTGCCTTTTTGTAGTGGGCCCCTGCATACATTGCTGCCTTTTCCTGCCCACAAAGAAATCCATTCCACAGCAGTCCCAACAGAGCTCCGTTGAGCTCACTTACTCCCCATCCTTCACTCGCTCACTCTGTGTCTCTCACTGCTGCAGGCTGTCCTTTTGTACTGGGCTTCTGCCAGTGTTGGCACCCTTTTTTACCCACAAAGAAGTTCACAGCTGTCCTGACAGAGCTCTGTTGAGGTCGCTCACTCTGCCTGTCTCATTCGCTTATTCAGTTTCTCCTGGCATTGCAGGCTGCCATTTGTAGTTGGCTTCCGCCTCTTGGCGCCTTTTTCGCCCACAAAGAAATCTGCAGCAGTCCCAACAGAGTCTGCTGAGCTCGCTCACCCCTCTCTTACTCGATCATTCTGCTTGCCGGTGCTGCAGGCAGCCCTTTGTACTGGGTTCGTGTTCCTGCTGCACACCTTTTTCTGCCCACAAAGAAATCTGTAGCAGTCATTACACACAGCTCCACTTGAGCTGGCTCACCCACTCCCTCTCACTTGTTCATTTTGTTTCTTCCGCCGCTGAAGGCTCCCTTTGTACCTAGTCCCCGCATGCATTGCTGCCTTTATCTGCCCACAAAGAAATCTGTAATCAGTCCCAGCAAAGCTCTCGTGAGCTCACTCACTCCCTCACCTCTGCTCGTTTCAGGTCTCCCAGTGCTGCAGGCTGCACTTTTGTACTGGGTTCCTGCCTGCACTGGCAGCTTTTTCTGCCCACAAAGAGATCTGCAGCAGTCCTGACACAGCTCCGCTTGAGGTCGCCACCCCTCTGTCACCGCTCATTTCTGCAGGCGCTGCAGACTGGCCTTTGTACTGGGCTCCTGTGCATTGCTGCCTTTTTCTGCCTATAAAGAAATCTACAGTCAGTCCCGACACAGCTCCATTCAGCTTGTTCTCATTCCCCTCCTCACTCGCGTCATTCCGCTTGTCAGCGCTGCAGGCTGCCCTTTGTACTGGACTCCTGCCTGTGTTGTCGGCTTTTCATGCCCACAAAGAAATGTGCATCAGTCACAACACAGCTCCATTGAGCTCGCCACCCTCCTCTCACTCGGCTCATTCTGGTTTTCCCGCCACTGCAGGCTGCCCTTTGTACTGTGCCCCAGCTGCATTGGCTGTCTTTTCTGCCCACCAAAATCTGCAGCAGTCCCAAAGAGTCTGCTATGCTCACTCACCCCTCCCTCACTCATTCGTTTCGGTGTCTTCTTGCCACTGCAGGCTGCCCTTTATACTGGGCTTCGCCTGCATTGGCGGCTTGTTCTGGCCAGAAAGAAATCTGAAGCAGTCCTGACATAGCTTCCATTGAGCTCGCTTACCCCCTCTCACTGTACTCATTGCCTGCTTCTCCCGGTGCTGCAGGCTAGCCTTTGTACTGGGCTCCCTGCCTCCGCAGTCGCATTTTCTGCCCACAAAGAAACCTGGTGCAGTCACAATATCAGCTCATAGCCTCGCCACCACCGCTCTGTCACCACTCATTCTGTTTCTCCTTGGTGCTGCAGGCTGTGCTTGTGTAACGGGCCCTGGCTGCATTGGCACCTTGTCTGTCCACAAAAAATCTGCTGTCCTGACAGAGCTACGTTGAGGTTGCTCAGTCTCCTCTGTCACAACGCCATTCTGTTTGTCCTGGCACTGCAGTTGCCCTTTGTAAGGTGCCTGCCTGCATTGGCACCTTTTTCTGCCCACAAAGAAACCGCAGCAGTCCTGTTAGAGATCTGTTGAGTTCACTCAGTCCCCTGTCTCACTCCACTCTTGCCTCCCACCGCTGCAGGCTTTCCTTTCTACTGGGCCCTGCCTGCTTTGATGCCTTTTTCTGCCCACAAAGAAATCTGCAGCAGTCCTGACAGCGTCCCGGTGAGTCACTCACCACCCTTCCTCACTCACCTCTGCTCTTTTTTCTCCCAGTGCTGCAGGCTGCCCTTTGTACTGGGCTCTGCGCTGGGGCTTTTTTCTGCCTGCACAAACAAACCGCAGCAGTCCCGATAGAGCTCAGTTTAGCTCTCGGTCTAATGCCACCTTCATTTGTTCGGATCTTAATCTGTCCCAAACACTGATTTCCCACAGCGATTGTAAGTATTCTGCATAAGTGCAAAACATATTTAGACTGGATGGGAAAATGACAGCTGTAATTTTCATGAGGAGGTGTGAAAAAGTGCCACTGTTGAAAAATGTGGTGAAAATATTACAAATGTGCAAAGTTACAAGGTGCGTGAAACAGTTCAATGAACGCTTGTAACACAGTCATGTTATGGAGTTTCACTAAATATCCTGGCCGATGCCCTAAGATGCAGAAGGTAAACATAAAGGTTTATCTTATCTATCTCTTTATGTATTGTTTTATCGTATTTTGCTTGCAAAACCTTTATCCGATTTCAAAACATTGTGATGTGACTTAAAATGTTTATAACAGACTAGTTAAAATACAGTTTGTTTTCTTCTTTTACCTATATGCTGTCTTTATTTACTTATAAAAACACAGTCTGGTGGGCTGGCCTAGCAGCTTGGAGGTGATTGCACTGCTTCCCATGCCAGTGGCCCAGTTTTGGGGGTGGACCTGAGTTACACAGGGGTTAGCTAGGGGGGAGTGTGATTGAGCATCTTGGGGAATGCTCTCCTCTCAGTGAAGGGAAGTCTGACCACCCCTCTCTTCAACATCCACCTAGCTGAGGAGGGCTGGCAGGGCAGTGGAGTTGCATAAGGGGGAGGGCTCAGGCAGGCACAAAGCAAGCATGTGTCTTTATATGCAATTGCATTATTCCATGCTTGGCTGCCCAGGGGATGAAACCAAAGGTAGAAACCCCCTAATGGCAAACAACCTGCTGCAGATTTTGCACTGCTAAACAGGCTCTGCTCATATATGTGTCTCCTTGTCAATGGCCCTCCCCCTCCTGGCCCCAACACGGGGGATGTGAGTGGGGGGGGATCTCAGAGCAAATATGTCCTGTGGATGGTAAGTGACTGGGCTGGAGATGTCAGTGGGAAAAGGGGTAACAGGGTGACTAAGGGGATAAAAATCTCTATGGGAAAAAAAAAGAAATAAAACACAGTTCGAGAAGCTCAAACCCCAAAACAGACTGTGCATGCCTCCAGTGAGGATTCACAGTAAAGTTATTTAGTAAAACAATGCAAATTATATGCATATGCCAGCTAAACTCCTGATGAAAAGTGAATACTGAGGGATTGCAGCGAAAATATATATTTTATAATAAAAATTTAAAACATAGTCCATAGCGTACAAACTAGCAATGATTTTGGCTTACACTTCCACAGCTCCTGAAGTGCTTCCCAAGCATTCAACTCAGATAAGTTGCTGGACTTACACAGTAATTAATTACACATAAAACAAATCAACACTTTAACTTGGAAAAATGCATGCAGCTCCCTATGTATACAGGTATGTTAGGAATATCCTGTATTAGCTTCCTATACAAATGTGTTGTCCGACAGTAAATGGAGGCAGCACTTATTTAAAAGAATAAAGTACAGCATTTAAATTAGTTTTAAAAGTTTCTTGTCACATCACAATGGTCTGAAATTTGACTAAAGGTGTGCAAGCAAAACAAAAGAAAAACCCCCATAAAGAAGTAGAATAAGAGATAGCCCTGTTTTGTTTACCTCAGCTCTGCAGTTTCAGATGTCCTCTCATCAAGCTAGCAGCTAACTGAATGCAACAGGCAATGAGTTCATCTCTAGGACATTCATGGGGAGGGGCAGAGGATGGGTAGTTTCAGAACATAGTCCATTTCAAGAGCCGGCCCTTGGCGCAGGATTATTTCTGCTTGCGGCGCCTGCGACCGGGTTGAGCAGCGGACTCGGGTCGCGGAGGGCCGGCGGGAGAAGGATCGAGCGTCTCACGACTGCTCTCCTTATCCGGGGGGAGGGTGTGGTGAATCACCGGTGCACGGTGGACTCCTGGTGGAGACCAGGAGAACCCCAAGCACTCGGGATCTGACGTCAGATGGGGGCGGGGCAGACACTGGCGTCATAGCATGCTCCGGCCCCCCTTAAAGGGGAAAAACTCCGCTCACCTCTGACGTCTCTATGATGCCCGTCCCTCGGGCTGCAATGCATTCCCCAATGAGCACGGCTCCCCAGCCTATTCGTCGTTCTTGGCACCCTAAGGCCGAGGTGCCACGTCCCACGCCTTAGGGGCAAAGCCAGGGTACTGAGGACCTTGACTCAAGAGAAGGGATGTCGCAGCAAGGAGGGATCCGTGACTGGGCGGAAAAAATCTGGCACAGAGGAGGGGGCACAAAAAAAAAAAAAGAACATAGTCCATTTCAGTATATAGTTTATTTGTTTCAGTATATAGAGTATGTGAATTTTTCAGTCTACAGTGTATGTGTTTCAATACATAGTGTATGTGTTTCACCATGTAGTGTATTTGTTTCAATATATAGTGTATGCAGATTTTTCAGTACATAGCGTATTTATTTCAACAGATAGTGTATGTATTTCAATATAAAGTGAAGATGTTTCAATATATAGTGTATTTGTTTCAGTATATAGTGTATGTACTTTTTTCAGTGTGTAATATATGCATTTCAATAGATAGTGTGTGTATTTCAATATACAGTGTATTTGTTTCAATATATAGTGTATGCAGATTTTTCAGTGCATAGTGTATTTATTTCAATAGATAGTGTATGTATTCAATATAAAGTGTAGATGTTTCAATATATAGTGTATTTGTTTCAGTATATAGTGTATATGCTTTTTTCAGTGTGTAGTGTATGCATTTCAATATATAGTGTATTTGTTTCAGTATATAGTGTATGCAGCTTTTTCTCAATATATAGTGTATGTGTTACAATCTATAGAGTATTTGTTTCAGTAGATAGTTTATGTGGATGTTTCGGTCTGTAGTGTATGTATCTCAATAGGTAGTGTATATGTTTCGGTACATAGTACATTTGTTTCAGTATATAGTGTATGTGGATTTTCAGTACTCAGTATGTGGTTTTCAGTAGATAGTGTATGTATTTCACTATGCAATGTAAGCATTTCACTATATAGTGTATGTGTTTCACTATATAATATATGTATTTCAGTATACAATATATGTATTTCACTATACGATGTATATATTTCAGTAGATACTGTATGTGGTTCACTACATTGTGTATGTATCTCACTATACAATGTATATATTTCACTATATGATGTATGTATTTCGCCATATAGTGTGTGTTTTACTATACAGCCAGAGATTCTGAATTATGTCCTTAACGGCTTGCCATAGGAATGGGGGTTGCCAAACAAGTACAGTGCACAAGATCTAGCAACGTGCTAGTGTTGGTTTTCTAATAGTAAACTCTGCCCAAAGTATGGTAGGCAAAGAATATATTATCTAATATTGTGTCCATTCTAGTTGGCTCTTAGCACTAATACTACCATCAGAAAAAAATCAATAGCTACAGAGTGGCGCTACAGTGAAGTATTTAATTCAATTCAATTTTATTTTTATGGTGCCTTTCAAATACCAAGGCACTTTACATAAGATTAAAACAACTTCAGCATAAAATTACATATATTATAAATAGGATAAAATATTTGTAAACAGTCAGAAATATAAAACTAATCCCCAAAAGCATAGCTCCATAAAACAGTTTTGAGCGCCTGTTTAAATCCCTCCACAGACGGGTACTCACGTATCTAACAGGGTAGAGAATTCCAAAGGGTAGGGGCCATGTGCATAAATGCACAGATCCCAGAAGATTTTAGACAAACCCATGGAATCTCTAGCAACCCCTCACCAGTCGAGTGGAGTGATCACCCTGGGCAGTAAGGAACCGAAGCTCTTTCAGGTAGCCTGGGCCCTGTCCGTGTAGGCTTTAGAAGTCAGAAGTCTGACTTTAAAGGTGATTCACCACTGTACTGGCAGCCAGTGCAGTTCACGCAGCACCAGCAAAATATGACAGGACCGAGAGGTCCCCATCAGTAACTGGGCCACTGTGTTCTGCACCAGCTGCAGGTAGCAAATATCCACCCCAGGAGCCCGGATCATCTGCTCAAACAGCACGAATATCGCGATATGTTATTAAGCTTACATTTTAGCGCCACAGCATAATAGCTATTGAAATTATAGCGTGTTATTTAATAGTGCTTTAATGAAATTGCAGCTTACTGATCAATGCTGCATGAATTACACAGTCTGGCACATAAATTCAGCTCAGATAGACCAACAGGAAAAGTGCTGTCATGTGGAACCACAGAACTCAGTCATGTGGCCAAGAGACCACTCAAGCTAGAGAGTATTCAACCAACTAGAAGAGGTGTGTGAATGCTGCCACATTAGAGCACTGGTAAGGGATCAGGTTATGTAGTGTAGTGCAGATGAAGCAGGCAAGCAAAACATAAAGTAATCTGAAGATGAATGGAACCCAGTCCATGTTTTGACTGCAGTAATGAAAGCGACTGTTCCAAGCCAGGATTTCTAGGAGCAGGTAAACCGACTGAATCAGTTTAACTCTATCGCTCTAAGGTGGCTGTTTTCTAGTACGATTTAATCAACAGAATCTTTGTGCTCCTAAAAGAGCTACTGGAGTGGGAATTAAGCTGAGCATGACTGTAATGTAGTTGAGAATGGAGAAAGTAATCAAAATATAAAGTATTTACTGTAACTGAGCACTGTAAATAATTTGCAATAAGATGAATGAGCAAGGAACTATCCAGTTTAGACCAACCGGAAGCAAACATTAAATGCTGGAATGGTGGACGGGCTATGACAAAGTGCACAACATGGAGAATTAGGCCTGTTTAGTTCAAAGTTTGCTTAACATACTAGGGAGAAGGCAGGGAAATGAGGAACACAGACATATGTCTTACTGCTGTTTACAAGCTGTAAGGGAACTCACAACTAATGGAAAGTGGAATGCATGCACAGAAGTAAGTTATGAATGATTGTGATGCTGCCAATAAGGGTTAGAAGTAAAAATACAAAGTGAATTCATGCTATTTCATTAGCGCTATATTTTTTTCTGAATTGCGTGCCATCAGAGTGCTTATTCAAAGTGAATTCACGCTATTTCGTTAGCGCTATATTGGTAACGTGCTATAGTGTTGCAGCGCTATTATGTATGCACTGTTATTGCTCACGCTATTTCGGCCGCACTATTATGACCGGATCCCCGGGAGCCCTAGGTAAAGGGCATTGCAATAGTCCAGGTGAGAGGACACAAAGGCATGGACCAGTGTAGGAAGGACACCGGACGGAACTAGATGCTTTACTCTGGAGATATTCCTCAGGTGAAAAAAAGAGGATTTGATGGTGGCCGACACAGTGAATGCAGTGTCAAGCCCTCATCAAAGATTACCTCCAGGTTTCGCACCCATTCAGAGGTCGGGAGTGGAAGGCTCCCAAGAAAAAGTCCCGAGGGTGATCCCAGCCCCAGCCCCTCTATCTGGCAACCCGGATTCACCACCAGCACCTCAGTCTTTACCGAGTTCAGCTTCAACCAGCTCAAATCCATCCACTCCTGGATTTCTGCGAGGCAGTTATTAAACACTGAGAGAGCTCTATTCTGATCAGGCACAAAAGAAAGGTAGAGCTGGGTATCATCAGCATAGCAATGAAACCTCAGCCCATACCTTCTTACAATGTCTCCGAGGGGTAGCATGTTCACTGCGAACAACATGGGGGATAACACCAGTCCCTGAGGAACCCCACATGACAAAGGGGCTTGGTCAGAGGAATAAATCCCTGACACCACCCTTTGAGTTCTTCTGGTGAGGAAAGATGAAAACCACCTGAGGATTGTACCTGACAGGCCAGAGATGAACCTCAAATGATTGAGCAGGATCCCATGGTCCACAGTGTCAAATGCTGAAGAGAGATCAAGAAGGACCAAGATGGAGCATTTCTTCTGATCTCTAGCCATCAGGAGATCATTGAGTACCCGAACCAGTGCCATCTCAGTACTATGCCTCTTTCGAAAACCAGACTGGAGAGACTCATAGACATCATGGATGGTCAAATGGTCCTCCAGTTGTATGACAACTACCTTCTTGATCAACTTCCCCATAAAGGGGAGATTCAAGATTGGTCTGTAGTTCACATGGCAGTCTGGGTTCAAGAAAGCTTTCTTCAGGAGGGGTGTCACCACCGCCTCCTTCAGGGAGCTAGGAAACTCACCTGTTTCCAGGGAGCACCAGACCATCAATGCTAGGATCAGGCCAAGAATGTCACTACAACCCAAAATCAGGGTAGTTGGACCCGGATCCAAACTACAGCATCTAGGGTGCATACCCTGGACAATCCTCATGATGTCCCTGAGCTCCAGCCGGTTGAAGGTACTCCAGGAAAACTGAGGTGCAGTGTCCAAATTCTGGTCTACAGCAGCACCAGAGTGTGCTGATAGGAGTTCCTCCCTGATGTCACCACCTTAGCCGCAAAGAATCGAGCAAGCTCTATGCACTCAACTTGTGAAAATGCTCTTCAGACCTGTAGACAGGCTGGATTGCACAGTCTGTCCATGGTTCAAAAAATCTGAGCTGGTCGGTTCCGAGCGGCCTCAATCTCCCCGGACAGGAACTCTGCCTTCTTAGGGTGATTGCAGATTGATAAGCTTGATAATGGTCCATCAATCTAAGGTGATCAGCATCAAAGGCAGATCTCCACCAGCAATGCTCTAACCTTCATCCTTGTCACCGCATTTCCCTCAAAGATCCATCAAACCAAGTGGACCGAAGGCGAAGTAAACTTCCCCCATGACATTCATTTCGCAAAAAAAAAGTCAGTGTGTGGATTATCACAAAGTTCTGTTATTCCATGAATGTACACTTTGCTGAATTTTTTCACAAACAGAAAAACTGTGCAAAGCATGGAACTCTGCAACAAAAGCAACATGGCATAGATTTTAAACTTTGCCCAGCACTAATAGAGAAGCATGAAAAACACCATTTTCAGGCAACTGACTTTCTAAAGTTATCATACATTGTCATCCGAGTAGCTCCTTTAGTTTCAATGTAGAATAACATTTTTCATTTATTTAGTGCTTTTCATATACACTGTATCTCAAAGGAATAAGGAAGACTGGTAGTGTAGTGATTGTACAAGGGGAAGTGGCAGACATTCTGCTCATCAGCTCCAACCTATAGACAAGGACAACTGCCTGAACCAGCTTTATTGGAAAGACAGATGCTGGCCATGACAAGCTCACAAAGATCCTCTGCTCATGCAAAAAGTGCAACTGGATATTTAACTTCTGCCTGGACACCCACCAAGTTAGCACCAAAGATAGAGGGGACCTCAGTTTAACATGTCATCTGAAGGATGGCACACCCTGAAAGTACATCAACCCCCTACCCCCATACTGCTCAGAGTGCCAGGGTTTGTTTTGAATTACGAGCTCAGGTTATGGCATGAGACCAGATCCAATGACTTTCCATTTCTGGACATAGATAGATGTGCCACTAAATGAGCAAAGATGATCTGGGGACTTTACGCTATATGTTTTTAAAATCTTCTAGCTCCAATCAATTAGAAAGTAGGAGTTATTAGGAGTTACTTGACAGGGGCAGAAATGTTCACAACACAATTAAGGGCATACAATGAATGTATATTGGGTTGCAAACTACACAGTTTCTAAGTAAATAAGGTGTAGTGTCACCAAAAATTTTAAAAATAAAAATTGCATTATTTTTTTTGTCACACTTGTTTTATATCCATACGTAAAATTATTACATCCATATAATAATTTATATATCAATATAAATTTAAATAAATGATAAGAAAGGTTCATATAAGACAAAAATTGCATCAAGGGAGTTTGTTGAGGTACTCAGCCATGAGACCAGAGGACGAGTGACATTATTTTTTTATTATGCCCCTGAGATGCAATTTTTTTCAAGTTATTGTAAACCTTCACTACTGTTTATTCTGTTACATTGGGCTAGTCAAAAATGTTTGGCTTTTATTTTTTTTTCACTTCTTAAACAGTGTTTAGCAGTGAAGGTGTTGAGAAGGCAATTCTGTCGTCAGTTCTGTTATTAAGTGAGTGCTCTCAGATGTGGGTTTGGACTAGCTTCAAATCACAGTGCATCAATCAGGATGGCCATTTTCAGGCTTTCAGCATGGAGCTTCAGCCTGAAGTCAACTCAAAATTTGCTTCTAAGATATGCTACTGTCTTCCTTATTTGTAAGTATTTAAAGCTGTTGAAAACTGCAATTATTTACGCATGAACAGCTTTCAGTTGTTTAGTAAGATGTGTTTTGAGGAGTAGTCTGAGCATTGGGAATTGGTCGGAGTCAGTATGGAGTCAACATGGAGTCTCACTAGCGCTTCTGTCTGGGTTCACAACTTTATGTAAAACATATTTGTAGTTGTTCAGGGAAGTGTGGTATAGGGTACATTTTTATAGTGTGAGTAGGACTGTAATTAGTTTCAGTGCTGCATTTGTCTGTGATGAGGGTTTTCATCATTATCTGTGCTTGAAGTAGGGATAAAATTACACATCTGTAAAATGTCATAGTTTGCTTTCTAACATCTTCTTTTTGATGTTCCAGCAGAGATGTAAGTTTTTGTTGTTACTGTTGTCCTGGTTTTAACCAGCTTTTCCAGCTCTGTATACCGCAGCAGTTGTGGGGGGGGGGGGGGATGTGAGATACTGAAGGTCATGCAGGAAGTACTTTGGTTTAACAGGGGGTTTTGTACAACTGTGTGTTTTAAGATCTATCCAAGTTAAAATAAAATGTTGAGAAAACATTTTTAGTATGGTTTTGAAACTGATGTTGGAAAGTTTAAAACGTTGTTTTTAATTGATGATGGGAATTGTACCCAGTCACCCAGAATATCATTATGGTGCTCTACCACAGATGGTTAGACCTGGAGTTCCTGGATACACTTCCTTCTTCTGTGGTAGAACACTGGGATGGTATTCCTTGTATTCCTGGGGCCTGGGCTCAGTACCCAGTAGATCACATTATTTCTTTCTCACTACTGTTTGGGATTTATTAGCTATGCAGTGGCTAGTACTGCACCAAAACATCTAATTATCATCTCAATTGTTCCTAGTTAAAGGATATGTAATACCAGAGAAAGGAAGTATGCCGGGGAACCCCAGGTCCAACCATGTGAGCTTGCAGCTCAGTGGTGGAACATCTGAATGATATTCTGGGGGAATGTGCTCAATTTCCAGTAGGTAAAATCATTTCTCTCTTACTACAATGTGCAATTTATTTGCTAAGCAGTGGCTAATACTGCTACAAAACATCTAATTGTCAGTACTTGCTCATAGAAACATAGAATTTGTTGGCAGAAAAGGACCACTTGGCCCACCCAGTCGGCCCAGAATGTCCCTGCCTATTCTGTCTCTGCAGACTCTATCTGGTCTCCAGTGACCCTCACTCCTCCCTGCCTATTTACAGATATTTCCCTATGTCTATCGCACATATGCTTGAAGCCCCTTGTTTTCACCTCCATCACTTCTGTTGGCAGGCTGTTCCAAGTGTCTGCCACTCTCTCAGTGAAGTAGCACTTCTTCACATCCCTCTTAAACTTCCCCCTTCAAGCTTCATCAGATGCTGTCTGGTCCAGGTGCTATTCCTAATATGAAAGAGACTCCCCTCCTGTACCCTGTTCATCACTGTGAGGTACTTGTAAGTTGCTGTTATGTCCTCTCTTGCTCTCTTCTCCTCCAGGGTGTACCTATTGAGAACCCTCAGTCTCTCCTCATAGGGCCTTTGGTGCACCCTCCGTAGCATTTTAGTTGCCCTTCTCTTAAGTGCTTCCACTGTGTCTATGTCCTTCCTGAGGTGCGGTCTCCAGAACTGGATACAATACTCCAGGTGGGGTCTTACCAGTGAGTGATACAGTGATAATACCACCTCCCTCTTTCTGCTAGAGATGCCGCTCCCAGTGCATCCAGCATCATACTGGCCCTACCCATTGCTTTGTCACACTGCCCTGCTACTTTAAGGCCATCAGATATGACAATCTCAAGGTCCCTTTCCTGCTTAGTGACTAACAGTACCTCTCCCCCCCAGTCCTATACTCAGTTCCTGGGTTCCTTTATCCTAGGTGTATGATTTTTCACTTTTTTGACATTGAACCCCAACTGCCATGTTCTTGACCACTCCTCAAGTTTCCCAAGATCCCTATGCATTCTTTCCACATCCTCCTGATTGTCCATCCTATTACAGATTTTGGTATCAGCCACGAAAAGGTAGACTTTTCCTTTCAGTTCATCTGCAGTGCCACTTATGAAGACATTAAAGAGGACCAGTGCCCTGTGCACCTTGCTGGTCACTCTTCCACCATTACAGTGAGTCTGTTGCCTATATGTTAACCAGTTTCTAACCCAGTTCAGCACTCTGGATCCCACCTCTAGGCCCTAGACTGCTCAATTTCTTAATCAATCTCCTGTGTGGCAGAATGTTGAAGGCCTTGCTATAAACCAGATAGGCCACATCCACTTACCCCGTGATCTATCTTCCTGGTCAACCAAAGAAATCAATCAGGTTCATCTGTCATGACCCCCCAACCCCCAACTCCCCACCTGTGAATCCATGCTTCCTTTGGTTTTCCAGCCCAGTGGATTCAATATACTCTACCTACCTTTTCCTTTCTAGTGTTTCCATTAATTTCCCCACCACAGAGCTGAGGCTCACCAACCTATAGTTGCTAGCCTCTTCCTTGCTGCTGCTCTTATGTAGAGGGACCATGTCTGCTCTCCTCCCATCCTCAGGAACTATGTCCAGTTACAGTAAGCTGCTGAATAAGGCCATCAGCGGGACAGCCAGCACCTCCCTGAGTTCCTTTAGTACCCCTGTGTGTATCTCATCTTGTCCCATAGCATTGCCCACTTTCAGAGCTGTTAGTCCCTTCAGGTCTCTTTATCAGAAAATGAGCTTGTGTCCACCTCCTCACCTTTGTTCCTGCTGCTCCCTGGTGGTTCATTCCTCCATTCACTGTGAAGACTGAGCAGAACTACCTGTTCACAATGTCTGTTTTTTCTTGGTACCCTTCTGTACAGTCTTCCTCTGCCATCCTCCTTACTTTCTCTATCCATCCCCTGGCTTTCCTCTTCTCACTTATGTACCTGAAGAAAGTCTTATCCCCATTTGCTACCCCTTTGGCTATCCTTTCCTCTGTCTGGGCCTTTGCCCTCCTCACTGCCTTACCAATTCTCCCTGTTTTACCTAGTACACCTCCCTGTCTTCCTCCTCTGTGCTTCCTCATACCTCCTGAATGACACTCTTTTTCCTTCTCTACTGTGGTCACTTCCCTAGAGTACCATAATGGTCTCTTTTTAGGGCTGTAGTGGGTGTAGCCCTGCAGACCTATTGCTATGAAAAAAACAGCCAGTGCATTCCTACTGACCGAACAACATGTTGGAGTTGCAACACAGTTGCCTCCATGCCTGTAAAGCACTCAACTTGCTGTCTGCATTGGCAGTCACGCTGCACTAATTTTTAGTCTGGTCAGTGGTCACAGTGGAATATGATACACTTTACCATGTCCAAGATGGCCACCAAACTATATTACGCATGCGTGACTGCTAGCGCATGCACAGTACAGTGCGGTGGCCATCTGGGACATGTCGGACTGTGCTGAGTTCTGCCATGACAGCTGATTTCCTTTTTTATAAATTACACATATCTCCTCCACTTGACCCTCCCTCTCAGCACCCACCACCCCATCCACCCCCAGAAACATAACAATGACAATGGGGGTGCCCAATCCCCTAGTGTTGTGATCATGTTTTGCTTGACCTTTTTTTTCCATATATGTGTTTTTTTCTTCCCCCCCCACATGACCCACCCTCTCAGCACCACTCCTTCCCTCCCAGAAATACAACAGTGATACTGGGGTGCCCAATCCCCAGTGTTGTGATCGAGAATCCTCCGTTTTTGTTTTTTCCCTGTAAAAGAAACCCATCCATTGATGGCTTTTTGCGGCTGTTTCTGACCCCCACCCTACCTCCCACTCAGCATTCACCACCCCGCACCCACCCCCCAAGCCCTTACTTACCCATCGGGGGTCCAATGCTGTAATCCTCTCTGGACCACAGACACGTCTTCACTCTTCAAAGCTGGACTGCGAACTGAGGAAACAGGTATACAGTTCAGTGTATTTCAATGGGGTTTGAACTTTATTTATTTATTTGCTTTTGTTAACCGGGTAGGTCACACTAGACAGCCAAGTGCCTATTTTCAGGTGAGACCCGGGAGGGTTACAAACTGGGTTACAGAGAGTTTACATAGTAACATGAGAGAGGTTTACATCGAGATGCAGGACGAGTATAAACAGGGCAAGGAGCAATTAGGTGACCAAACAATAAGAAAAAAAAATTTACAGGGAAAGTTAGAGTGAACAACCAGTAAGTCAAAAAAGATATACATCAAGATACATGACGGCTTAACAGGGCTATCGTAGGGAGCTAACAGATAACGTACTTGTGCAAACAACAGAAGATACAACCCCAAAGGATAGGTGCGGCAGATACAATATAATGATATACCCTAGAGTAGTACAGTGCATAAAGGTGAAAAAAAACCTTATCCCATCAGAAAATCATGCAGCCCAGATACAAGTGCCAGCGGGTAGTTGGGGAACCATAGCCACAGGGGGTTGGACAGGCCCAGGTGAGACATGTGGCAGTTTCAGGCCAGGTACCAGAGGTAAAATAGCAATAAAGGTATAAGTATACCCTAAGAGGCAGGCCTGTCTCATCATGTCAGGGCGAGAGTGTTGCGGGATACATGAACAGCGGAGGACCCATAAGAGTAGCATACAGGGAGGATTTGAAGCCCAGATGGGAGGAGGAGGACGAGTGCAGGCAGGGAGCGAATTCCAGATTTTCGGAGCATACACAGTGAATGCCCAGTCACCCGCCTGTCTACGGGTTCTCGGAACCAAGCGGTCAGGTGTAGCTCGCGACCGAAGGGGGGTAGGAGGAAGTAACAGGGGCAGGGGGAAGGGCAAGGGACACAGGAGTACCGGATAGGACAATGTTGTCGATGAGGTTCCCAACTACAAAGGTGCGGTGTTTCTCAGAGGGTAGCCACTGTAAACATGAGTAGAGGTCGCAGAGGTGAGTTAAGGGGGGGCTGTAAGCGCAAAGTGGCAGATATTATTGTAAGCTGTATCCCACTTCAAGAGGCTAGTTTTGGGCATGGGGGCAAAGGCGACTAGACCATAGCAGAGAGATGGGAGAAGGACCCCCCTGGCTAGGGCAGCACGAGCCGCAGGAGTTAAGCAGCTTTTGGCTCTATAGGCGAGGCCCAGTTTACTATTTGTAGCCTTACAGACATTTCGGATGTGCAGAGTGAGATCGAGTTGAGGGTCAAGCGTGACACCCAGGTATTTGACAGCAGCCACCATCTGCAAGGGGGCGCCATCAGCCCCAAGGATTTTGAGCGGGGCAGGGCAAGATTTTAATTTGCACTGGGACCCGAAAAGCATAGCTTGGTTTTTTTTGAGGTTGGTAGTAAGTCTATGTTCAACTAACCAGGATTGGATCCGCTCGAATTTGGAGTTAAGTTGAGAGTTGATAGTGACAATGTCTCGGGCGCTTGACAGAACAACCAGGTCATCTGCATATAGAGTGGTGTGCACATCGGAGGTGATGGACGGCAGTGCATTGATAAAGAGGGAGAAGAGAGTAGGGCCGAGAACCGATCCTTGGGGGACTCCGCACAGGACATCGGTGAGGTGGGAGGTGGTCCGGTTAAAGTTGGTATACTGCTTCCGACCAGAGAGGTAGTTGAGGAACCAGTTGTGAGCAGGGGGGGAGAGACCAAATGAGAGAAGGGTGGAGCTAAGGAGAGCGTGGTCAACCCTGTTGAAGGCTTTGGAGAGGTCCACAAAGATGGCACCAGTGAGGTTGCCCTGATCAGTGGCGGTTCTAATCATCGAGGAGACAACCGCAAGGGCAGTAGCCGTGCTGTGGCCTTTCCTGAACCCATGTTGAGCAGGGGAGAGGAGGTTGTGTGCTTGTATGTACCCGGTGAGCTGAGAGGCCACGACCTTTTCCAGGATCTTCGAGGTGGCTGACAGGATGGCAATGGGGCGATAGTTGAGTGGATCTCTGGGGTTACCTTGCTTTAGAACTGGGGTTACCTTGGCAATTTTCCAGAGGTTAGGATAAATACCAGTGGTTAAGAAGGAGTTGAAGATATGTGTTAGCGGTCGGGCCAGAAGGGAGGCCCCAAGTCTGAGTAGTCTAGGTTCTAGGCAGTCATGCCCTGCCCCACTATAAGGGGAGAGGTGGGCAAGGTGCCCTTGGATCTCGGTGGCCAACACCTGTTGAAGGAGGAAGGGGGGCGGGACTTGGGGCCGGGAGGGGGGATGTGAGTGATGCATGAGTGGTGGGTGGGGGGTGGGACAGGAGGCAGAGTGAACGTGGCATTGAAGGCGTTAGCGATTGTGAGCGGGTTGTTGCAGCTGACCCCATCTATGAGCAGGTCAGTGGGCTGCACTTTGGTTGAGACCCCAACAGCATTTCTGATGTTCTGCCAGAAACTCCTCTTAGTGGTATAACTTAGGCATTTTTGCATATTTTTGGTCTAAGTTTTCAACATGTCTTTCTTGGGACCCCACCTCATGATCAATTGCACTGACACTAGGCAAATCTGTTCTGAAAGGTGATTTCACAGTCCTTGGGTGAAATCACTTTTTGGGCAGGAGTTGAAAATTGTCTCTGCCCTTGTTCATGAGGTGGGGTCATAAGAAGGCTATGTTGAAAATTTGGTGTAAAAATATTAAAAAAACAAAGTTATAAGCCTATGTTGAATTTTGCGAAAGCAGGCTCGTAACTTTGGTGATTTTCAACATTTTCACTGCAAATTTACAACATGGCCATATCATTACAGCACCTCTTGAATGTGACAGCTGTCATTTTTCAAATCCTGGCCAAAATGTTTTTTTACATCC
Source organism: Neoceratodus forsteri (assembly GCA_016271365.2). Lineage (NCBI taxonomy): Eukaryota > Metazoa > Chordata > Ceratodontiformes > Ceratodontidae > Neoceratodus > Neoceratodus forsteri. The sequence goes on from CM028133.1 coordinate 788,625,799, forward strand.
CAAAAGGTGACTTTGCGGTCCCTGCACAAAATCATCTTTCAAGCAGGAGTTAGCAATTTTCTCTGCTCTTGTTCATGAGGTGCAGTCATAAGAACTCTATGTTGAAAATTTGGTGTAAAATTATTAAAAAACTATAAAGTTATGCCTACATTGAATTTTGCGAATGCAGGCTTGTAACTTTGGTAATTTTCAATATTTTTACCCCAAATTTACAACACAGCCATATCTTTACAGCACCTCATGAATGTGACAGCTGTCATTTTTCAAATCCTGCCCAAAATTTTTTTTTACATCCGGAAAGGTGATTTTACAGCCCCTGCATGAAATCACCTTTCAGGAAGGAGTTGAACATTTTATCTGCTCTTGTTCATGAGGTTGGGTCATAAGAAGGCTATGTTGAAAATTTGGTGAAAAATATTTAAAAAAATAAAGTTATGAGCTTACGTTGAATTTTGCGAATGTAGGCTTGTAACTTTGGTAATCTTCAAGATTTTTACCCCAAATTTACAACATAGCCACATCTTTACAGTACCTCATGAATGTGACAGACAACATTTTTCAACTCCTGCCCAAAATGTGTTTTTGTGTCCTGAAAGTTGATTTTGCAGTCCCTGCGCAAAATCACCTTTAGGCCAGGAGCTGAACATTTTCTCTGCCCTTCTTCTTTAGGCAGGGTCATAACAAGGCTATGTTGAAAATTCGGGTTAAAAATATTAAAAAACAAATATTCAATATATTTACCCCAAATTCCTTGGCTGCAGCCCTATCGGCTGTGGCCAGAGTTTGTTTCTTTTGTTTTCACTCACTTCCTTCATGCAGAGGCTGGTTGCCTTAATTATACCTTCCCCGATTTTTCATCACTGTTCCTTTATCCTTTCCTGGCAACCCCACCCCCACAAATTAGGAAATTTTGAGGCAGTCTCCAATTTCTGTAAAACAGCCTGCCTAAAGTCCAGGACCCCTGCTCTCAAGTAGTTTGCCTTTACTCCTGTCTTAAAGTTAAACTACACAGAACAGTGATCACTAGTACTTTGGAAACTGCCCACTGTGACATGTACAATGCTATTCCTGTTTGTAAGCACTAGAACCAGCACTGTGCTATCCCTAGTGGGTTCATTGACTTGCTGTCTGAGAATATCCCCTTGTAGAGAGTCAAGAATGGTCCTGCCTTTGCCAAAACTGTAGCTGGATGGCTGCAATATACACCTGGCAGACTGAGTCCCCAACTAGCAGCACCTTCCCCTTATTTGCCATCTTGATGATGTCTTCCCCAAGTGCATTATCCAACTCCTCTCCATGTTCTGGATGTCTGTATACCACCTCTGTATGTATAGCAGCCCCAACTCTTGTCTCCACAATGACCTATAGCACCTCCAGTCCTTTCTTTTCCTCCAGGTGCCCCTATACTTCCATAGTCTTGATTCCTTCCCTCACATATAGTACAACCCCTCCTCCTACTCCTTTCCCTGTCTCTCTGAACAGAGAGTAGCCTGATATGGCTATATACCAGTCATGATTGTCAATACACCATGACTCCACTATGGTCACTAAATCCAGGCTAGACTCCTCCATGATGGACTCTAGATCTGGGATTTTATTACCCAGCCTCCTTACATTCATGGACCTGGCTCTCCATACCTTACTCCATCACTGTCTGCCTCCCCACTTCCTCCCATCCAGTCTGTGTTGTTCCTTGAAGCTCCCTCTGACACCCCCTTCTCTTGTTACCCTCTCCATTACCTGTCTCCTTTACTCCTCTCTTCTTGCTTTCCAAGTTTGTACCCTCTTTTCCTTTGCCTTGTCCCCACCCCTGTCTTCTTGTGCCCCTGCTCTGGAGTAGCTTCCTCCTCTCAGGCCTCCCTCCTTGTTGCTTCATCATCTGGTAGGGGGCAATGTTTGCTTCCTTTGGTGTTACAGCCTCCCCATCACTAGTTTAAATGCTCATTCAAGTAGCATTTAAAACTCCCACTAAGGACTGTTGTTCCCTCCATAGAAAGATGCAGGCTGTCCCCCCATAGAGGCTCATATCTTCTCAGGTTAGCCTCCAGTCCCCAATGTATCTGAAGCCTTCCTCCATGCACCATGCCTTCTACCGATTATTAAAAGACCTGGTGTGGAGTGCCCTTTCCTCTCCCTGGCCATACACAAGTAACACCTTGGCAAATGACACTGTGCATGCTACCTATTTAAGGCCCTTCACAGCTTCCTGAAATTATCCTGCGATATCAACACAGTATCCCTTGCCAGGCCATATGTCCCCAGCTAGACAATGATATCTACCTCTCTCCCATCTCCTTCCACCTTAGCGATCCTTTGGACCTGCTCTGCATCCCTCCAAGCCAAAGCACCAGTGAGGCACTTCACTTCCATCTCCCTTCCATCTGCTGCTCCCAAGTCTATCCCCCTAATGATAGAGTCCTCCACCAGCAGTTGCTTCCTCCTTGGCTGGGATCTCTTCCTCCCTCATTGGGCCTCCCCTTCCAAGAACCCAAACATCCTCCCTTTCCACTGCTGCAAGTGCTTCCTCCTGGCTGCCCCATCCTGCCAGTATGGTGAATGAATTGTGTAGTGGTAAAGGCTGAGTAGTGTGTACTCTTCCCACTTCCTCGACCTTCCCAGAGCCAACCAAGTTCCAACCACTCTGCCCCTGCCTAGTCATCCTGTGGGGGAATTAAACAGAAAACCTGTGGGGGAGCAGCAGCAGACTTGGTGGCCCCTGGGTGGGACAGAAGTTTCTCTGCACCCTTGCCAGCTCAGCCCAGAGTCCAGCAACCATTGCCCTCAACCCAGAGAGGTGAGTGCAAGTTAGACAGCAACTCAGTCTCCAGAAGGTGTCCTGGATGGTAATATAACATTCACTAGTGTCTGAAGAAGTCGTAAAAATCTTAGAAAAGCTAAACTCTTACGGTGAAATTGTGGCAAAATTTGGGGACACTATCATTTAGCTTTAGAAATGATTTTTTAAAAATGTGTCCCTGGCTCTCCATACAAAAAGGAACATCAGGACTGTTTTTTTTTTTGCCAGATTAAATCCCAACAATTGGAATTTCCATTGCATCTTTGATTTGCTATAATTTCATTTAATGTTAAGAACAGCAAGCTGGCAGAACTACCTCTTCCTGATAAAATATTTTAGCAGTATATACTACTGTTTTATCACAATCTGGGATGGGGCTGCTATTCCAAAGAGACACGCTGTCCTAGAAAAGAATGAGAAACTTATTACAACAGCCCACTTTATTGGGATGGGTTGCTGCTTTATAAAAATAAAAAAATGAGAAACATACCAAAAAGTAAACAAATCTTCCCAGGCAGATGACACTGGTAATATTGTGTGGTACTGTGGGAGAACCAGGTTCACGTTGTGGACCCAGCTTCTGTTCCCAGGCTTAAGGAACCTAACAGGCAATGTAGAAGACTCTGGAAGGAGGGAGTCACTCATCATCCTGCCACAGCCACTCCTTGGGCAGATGATTGGAGCAGTTCAACACTATGCTGTAGGCCCCCCTGTTTTGTCAGTTCTACTACCCCGCTCCAAAAAAAAAGGAGAATGCATGACTTGGGAAGGTTCTAATGTGGGAAGTGGAATGAGAAAACAAAAAAATTCAAGAAGCCAAGCAGTAAGATGACAGACTCACAGGATGTGTTCTTTGGGATACTTAGGCAGTCACATTGTCCAGTTTCAAGCTGGGATGTCACCAAGTGGAAGGCTAAATGTGGGCATCTGAACCACAGAAGCAGAAAAGGCTATGCCAAAAAAACAACACTGCCACGGCACACTTTCCAAGTAGAGTTATGTTGTTTAAAACCTCTTTGCTCATTATGCATTATAATGGGGGGGGGGGATTAAGCAGACAAGCAGGTGGGTAGGTAGGTAGTTTCAGTTTTTATAGTGCCCTTCCAGAGATCAGGGCACATTGTAAACTAACATGTACAAACAGCATTCAAACAAGAACCAGATTAAACAAGCATTTGTCAATGCCGAATGTTGTCTTGCTGGCATTGGCATTGGTAGTGCAGGAGTTAGAGAGATGCATAATAGGAATGGCAGTGAAGTACTGAACTGATGCCAATCCAACCCCCACCCTGCAGAGACTGACAGGCGTTGGGGTGTGCCTTTGGGTCGTCGGCCATAATGCTTATGCTATTTCACCTCACCCTACCCTGCAGACACTGACAAGTATTGCGGTGTGCCTTGGGGTCTTTGAGCCTTATGCTCACCTCATTCCATAAGGAAATACACTTAGATGGGTGCAGTATAGGAGAATGGGGTGAACTCTGGGGCCAAAGACTCCAAGACACACCTCGATGCCTGTCACTGACTGCAGAATGGGGGTGGAATGGTGTAAGCATTATAGCCAATTATCCCAAGTCACACCTGATGCCTGTCAGTCTCTACAGGGTGGAGCATTATGGTTGGAAATCCTAACACCCTAGGCGTTTGTTGGTATTTTCACTCCAAATTTTCAAAATGGGCTTCTTGTGACCCCCACCTCAAGAACAGTGGCAGTATCAGTTCATTAGCCGAAAGGTGATTTTGCACAGCAACTGTGCCATTTGGCATCACAGGTGCGAAAACACATTTCGGGCAGTATGTGAAAATTGACAGCTGAACCGTTCATGAGGAGATGTAAAAAAATGGCAATGTTGAAAATCTAGAGTGAAAATATGAAAAATTGGTGAAGTCACGAGCGTGCATAAAAACTGCATAATGCATGCCCGTAACACAATTACTTGGGGAATTTTTTTAACCACATTTTCAACATAGGCATTTTGGGACCCCCCCCCCCTCACGAACAGTGGCACTGTGATTCTGTTAATCTGTCGCGAAAGTTGATTTCCCACAGTAACCGCACCATTGTGCACCACAGGTGCAAAAACACATTTCAGGCAGGATGTGAAAAATGACAGCTGTACTGTTCATAAGGAGGCGTGAAAAAATGGCAGTGTTGAAAATCTGGAATGAAAATATTAAAAATTGTCAAAGTTACGAGCGTACGTAGAAACTGCACAATGCACACTCATAACACAGTCATTTTCTTGCAATTTTTTCACCAAATTTGCAACATGGGCTTTTTGGGACGCCACCTCATGAACAGTGGCACTGTCATTTTGTTAATCAGTCCCGAAAGGTGATTCCACGCAGTGACCCACAAAATCATCTTTCAGGACCGAGTAACAAGATGACAGTACATGTGGTCATGAAGTGGGATTCCAAGAACCCCATGTTGAAAATCTAGTACCAAAATTCCCAAAAATGGCTGAGTTATCCACCTAAGTTGAAACTCCCCATTGCCTGCCATTATAAAGCTTACCACATTTTGTTCAGTTTCCGGTCAGCTTTTGAAGAGTTCAGACGTGTTCCCACTCCACAGAAGATCGCAGCGCTGGCCCTGGGGTAAGGGGTGGTGCAGGGAGGTGGGGTTCACAGAGGGTGGATGCAGGTTGGGGAAGGGGGCATGGTGGGACAACAAGGGACCTTTTTTTTTACAAGTAAAAAAAAAAAGAAACTGGACTTCGAGGGACAGTTTTCTTTATTTACAGGTAAAAAAATGATTTGGGGTACACTGGGGTGGGCTCCCAGTGTGCCATGAGCTTGTGGGGGAGGACATGATTCCGACGAAGATTGTGCACCTCTGTCAGCAAAGAAAGTGTGTGGGGGGGGAACATGATGCTGACGGGGATTGGGCACCCCATCAGCAAACAAATTGAACTGGGGGGGGGACATGCTGACACGGGGATTGGGCATACCCAATGTCAACTTTGTGGGGATTGTGTGGCGGCTGACAGGAGCCGCCATATTTATGGAATGTTTCACCAGGAAAGGCACGTAATGGAGTCTTGTCATCTGATGCTCCAATGAGGAAACTGCACCTCATTGGAGCGGCAGATTTCTTTCAAGGTTTTGGCTCTCTTTGAAGTTTCACATCGTCGCTAGTATGCTCGCTAATTGGTGCCTGAGGGACACACCCACTAAAGAGTTCCCTGCATTTGCCAACACTGACACACCTCTGAATGTGCTACTACCGCAAGATGTTGCTTGCACACATGCAAGACAACATAAAAACGTAAATAAAAATACTTTATAAAACTAGCATAAAATTAAGCTCCTTGTATAGCAGAATATCTTATCTCCCTCCTTTCTTCTCCCTCTATCCCCACTTTCTCCCTCAGTAACTTTGACCCATGATCCCTCACCCTCTCTTATATGAAATCTTCTGCAGATCAACCTACCTTTTACTTCTGGTTCCCTAAGTGCTGGTCTTACCTTATCCCTGCTGTCTGTTCTGCCTCGTGCCTCTTCTTCATCAAATCCCTGCTTCATGACTTATCTTCCCACTCTTGTAACTGCCCTTGACAGTACTGTGACTTAGCTGCCTATCCCACTCCCCAAGCAATTCTCCCTTCTTAGGTACCATCTTGCGTGTGTTTTTGCTCATGGTCTGTGCTGAATCTGTTAGTCAGTACACCTGTGCATTGGTCATAGCTAATGTATACTTATTATATTTATGTCTGACTCTTCTAATCAACTGCAACTTGCTACTTTTATATAGTTTTTTATATTCTGGTATCTAATTTATTACTCACTGTTGTCAAGTTTTGCTGTACTTCACTTCCCTTTTCCCCCCACATGAATGTGGAAACAAGCTGTTATCAGCTCAGTACGCCTTCATACTAAAATGTTTGAAATAAATAAACAACTGGAGAGACATACTTAGATTGGAAAAGCCCAATTAAATAAGCATCTTTTCAGCTCACATTGGAAAATGGCCAGTGAACAAGAATCACAAATGTCATTTTTGAGAGAGTTCTACAGGGCTGGGGTTGCCACCACAAAAGATCAGTTATCAGCAGACTTCATCCTTGAGGGTAGCTCACTTAGAAGTCCCCCTGGCCTGTGGATCTCGAAACCCTGGCAGGAGCATAGGGAATGGGAGCTTGTTGAGGTACTGCAGCATACTATAGCTCATGCACAGCTTTATTTGCAAGCAAAAGAATCTTGTAGTCAATGCGCCATTTCATAGGCAGCCAGCCCAATACCCAGAGCAAGGGGGTGGTATGTTTCAACCCCTGAGTGGAGGTCAACAATCTCACTGCTGTATTCTGGACACATTTTTTATTTTATTTCATTTTATTCTTTGTGGTAACCGGGCACGGCCGACTAGGCACAAATGCCTGTTTTCCAGGTCACACAGTATGTAAGTGGAGGTAGAATCAAACTCAGGTCTGTTGGATGTACCAACCTCATTCACAGTTAATTACTCACACCTCTAGGCTATACTGTCAGCCCCAAATGTTGCAACTGACCACAAGACAAGCCCTTGTAGAACACATTACAATAGTCAAGACTGGAGGAGACAAAGGCCTGCATCAAGGTATGTTATCAGTATCAAGAAAGGGATGCAGTCTGTCACTGTTCTTCAAATAGTAAAAGCCACTCCTGACCACAGAGGACATCAAGAAAACTTCTCTTTCCCTTTTCACCTTTGGCTGGACCCCAGCAATGCCAGAAGCTGCAGGAGACCATTTCAGTCTGATAACTGATGATCATTTCACACCTGGAGCAGTTCAGGATTTCCTGGATTGTGTGCCAGTCAGTTGGAGGCCATCCAGGCTCCGCTCTCAGAAAGACACTCTTTGAGCAACAGCATTGATGAATCTTGTTGGGAGCAAAGGGCAGATACAGCTGGATATCATTACATTAGTAAGGAAACCTTATGCTATATTGCCTTATGATCTCCCCACGTGGAAACATACAGAGGGGAGCTGGCCAGGATGCGGTGCAGTGCCTTGAGTTACTGCAGTGCAAAAGAGATTAACTGTCAGTGAAATTGTCTTGTTTACTGCAGTATGCTGCAGTACTGCACTGCATTCTGGCCAGCTCCACTGTACATTGTGAACCACACAGGCAACAGAACAAAATCTTGAAGGCTCTATAGTCGAGAGCAAACAGATGTGACTGGAAAGACCCAGTGGCTACCAACTGCTCTCCTCTATTCAGAAACAATCAGAACCATGTAAAAACAGCACCAGTTAGACCCACAAGCTTTCTAAGTCTTCTCAACAACACCTGTGGTCCAAGTGTCAAATGCAGATAACAGGTATGGGAGAGGGTGGGCAATATGGAATATTCTAATGTTTTTTATATAGTTCGTGTCCCACTGGGGATATTTTATTTATTGATTTTCCTCCTCTTAGGCTCTAGCCCCATCCCATCAGCCCATGGCCACCTTCAAGCCCCATCACCCCTTCCATAAGGGGACTTAAACCCCCATGACTTATCCTTCAAGCCAGAGCCTTCAGAGTTTCCCTGTTACCCTCGGGAGCAGGTTCCAGCAGTTCTTCAGTGTGGATGCTTGCGCTGGGCCCAAGCATACTACTACACATCCCCAGATGTGCCATGGGGCTTTTAATTTATAAAGGGCTCAGTGTGCCCATGTGCATGTAATGTGTGTCAACATATGGTATGGATGTCCTTCCTCCCCAAGCCACTCTGGCTGCACCACCATCAGCTGCCACTCAGGTGGCAGTTGTGTGGTGGAGTTGGTAAGCTCTCCCTCCTGGACCAGAAGAGTGTCTTCTGGTATGCCTCCATCCCTCCATGATGTCCCTCTGATACCCACACTTGTCTGCAGCATCACAAGTAGCAGCACTGCAGATGGTCCAGCCCATAATGGAGATATAATAACGGTTGACCCCCTTAATCACACTGATTATCACTGTGATCAAATTATGTCATAACCAGGTAAGACATCATACTCAGTTATTATGGCATCTGGAACACTCCCACTTTACTTTCACTTACGGTACAACAGTGGGAAACATGCCACTCTGAAAGTCCCTGCAGCAGTTATTATAAGACATAAAATATCTGAGATTGTATGCTTATGAAGTTTTTTTTACAAACCCTCACTCTTGAGGCTTATGGATCATAACACATCCCAGGTGTGTAAAAAAAATTCATAACACACAGTTGACTATGCATTATTCTCAATATCTTTAGTAATAACACCAATCCACTGGAATAGGCATTTCTTGATCAACATTAATGCCATGCTAGAAAGTGAATGTCTTTATTAATAACATTGCTGTGCTAGAATGCTTGATTATTCCTCGTTGTAGGATATGCAATACCAGAATATTCTGGGGGCCTGGGTTCAATTCCCAGTAGGTCACGTTATTTCTTTCTCATTACAGTTGGTGATTTAAATTGTTTAGCTGTGGTTAATACTGCACCAAAACATCTAACTGTCATGCTAGAATGGGAATTTCTTTATTACTGAAGCTGCCATGCTAGAAAGGGAATTTCTTTATAACTAATACTGCCACACTGGAATGGGATTTTGTTTATTAATATGACCGCCCTGCTGGAAGGCAGATGCCTTTATTAATAACACTGCCATGCTGGCATAGGGATTTCATTATTAATACCACTGCTCTGCTATAATGGGGATTTATTTTATACACAGCCTCACTAGAATGGGGATTTGGTTATTAATAACACTGTCCTGATGGAGTGGGGATGTCATAATGTAACACTGCACCACAGCAATGTGGATTTCTTTATTAATAATACTACCACACTGAAATGGGGAGCTCTTTATATACAACAGTGCTCTGCTGGATCGGAATATTTATTGTAACACAGCCATGCTAGAGAGAATGTCTCTATAAACCAGTGTACCAGGGATATGCTGGATTCCTAATTCTTGTTCTTAAAGTAAGGGAACATATGTTTGTGTATTGCAAGCAGAATAAAGAGAGCAATTACTAGTTGATTTCCATTACATTACATTATTATGCATCAGTGGTCGCTTCACCATATTTATAGGATACTAATTTGTAGCCAAGTGAAAAGTTACACAAATTTAATTTAACTGGAAATCCAAGTCAGGGGTAGGCCACAAGCAAGACCAATCAAATTTGCAATTCACTGGCAGGACAGGGCAGGTTGTCAAGATGCATTTGATAGATCTGGTTGGCTGCCACGGTCATGGGAATTAGGGGAGAAGAGACCTACCAGATGTGTTGGCTTGCTTAGTGGCCAGAGGGTCTGGATGTATATACAGGTGACTCAGTCCATGTGATATGACAGCTGGATGCCATGGTCTGTGTAGCACACAGGATGTAAAGGCTAGCCCCAAGAGTGTAATTCTCACCAAGAGAAATGCAGAATTATAGAACTGTGTGAGCTAGCAACTAGCAATGGCCATTGTTTAGTTCTTGTTTTCTCAGCAGCACATATAACACAGCAAAACTAATTACCAGGTAGACTTCAGCAAAACCCTTTCAAAATCTGTGCAGTGCCACAGCAGTTAAGAACAGTCTGACAGATTAGTTCAGGAAAGGGTTCAAGAGAGATTGAAAAGATGTTGTTAGATATTCTTTCCTGGGCTTGAAGCATGAACCATAAATATAGTTGGGGGGGACAAAGGAGTCATGTGGGGAAGGAGCAAATGAACCAATAATATCAGATATTCTAGTAAGGTCAATTGGGGAAAAAATCCCATGTCGAAGAGCTGGAACTGGGACAGGGTAGGGGATGAGACTGGTGACTTGCATTTTAGCACATTTTAGACTACAGCAGCTGGGGTCACTTACATGCACCAGAAGGCAGTACTTAAGGCACTGCTCAACATATAAATATTTCATATTGTCTGAGGAGCATGTCCCTGACCTCCCCTCAACAAAGGTTTGAATACTGTATATATGCCCCCTCTAAAAATTCTGTATGATGCCCTTGCTAGCGTGGCCCTCACAGGTACGTATAAAGACTCCTCATAGACAGGAATACTGCCAGAGGACTGAAGAACATCTAACATAATCCCCTACTCAAGGAGGGGGACCTGTATATATTACCTCAGTGCTTGCAAAGTGCTAGAGTCAATCATAAAAGATGTTCAACATCTTTATATGGGACATAGCAGAGGGTATACAGTACATAGTAAAGTTTGTCTCTTTGCTGACAACACCTAGCTCTGTGTGAGAGTGGACACAGAGGAGGGAATAAGGGGCATGAAAAGGGACGTAGAAAGGTTGAAGAAGTGGTCTAAGATGCTGCAACTTAAATTCAATGGCAATAAATGTGAGGTTATGAATGCTGGTAAGAAAATCCCAAAACTAACTGTCAGGAGGGGAATGAGGGTGGCAGAGACTACTGAAGAAAGGAATGTGGGATTCATGATTAGCTACAATCTGAAGTCCTCAGCTCAATGCAACAAGTTATATAGGAGGGTGAGCCGAATGCTGGAATGTTTAGGTAGGGCATGCACCAGCAGAAGGAAGGAGGTGATTGTGAATTTTCTAGCAGCAGTTATAAAAATTAAACAAAAAAGATTCAGATCTCAGTGAGTTTCTGAACCATAGATTTTTAAGCTACCTGGCCTCCGCCTCTTAAAATCTTCTTTTCTCTGTTAAATTTTTTTGCTTATTAAGAAGCTATATTGTATTTCTTGATCATTATTATAATGCAAGAAATATTTTCTTACTCCGATTGGATGCTAGAGTTCTAGTAGGGTTACATTAACCCACGTTACCCTAAGAGGCCTACTCACGGTAATATGAATTTTAGGCTTACTAGTGAAGAAGTCCCAGTAAGTATACCATAACTTTGAATTTTCTGGGGAAAAAAATGGCTATTCCTGTTACCGATCACATATGCCAAACCGAAAAAAAAAAACATTTTCATACATGGAGATACTGCCGTCGATCTTATCAGACAAGGTAGCATGATGTACTGTATGAAATTAAGTGAGCTGATGGTCCCGCTGATTGTCAACCACATCTTAAATGAAAACTTTGGTCTGTGCTGTGTTCGGAGTGAAGCTGACAGAATACATAGCCATTATTTTTATTTCAATTTAGACATTTTACCACAATTCATTAATTAGTGCTCATTAGTGTTCTGACTCTTTTTATCTTTTTTTCTGGGTTTCACTCTTCAGATGTTTCTGTGTCACACAACTGCTTAGCGGTAAAACTGTGAACCCTTCAAAAAAAAGGCTTACAATGACCTCAGTTCACTTGCCTATTCATTCAATGGTTAATTTAAAAACAGCAGCAGCATGAAGAGAAAAACCTGGCTCAGCTAAATGCAGCTCTTAATTGTAAAACATCTTTACAGACTTTTCAGAAACCTGCTCTGCCGGCCGTCTAGTATATCACTTGACTGACCAAACCACGTTTTACAGTTTAGAGCTGCATTTATCGGAGCCTGTCCTTTTCTCTGTCTATATGCTGCTGCTGTTTGTAACTAAATCATTAAATGAATACTGCAAGTGAACTGATGTTGTGGTAAGCTGTTTTTGTTTGAGGAGCTGACAGTTTTACTGCTAAGGCAGTTGTCCAACTGTGATTTTAAATTTTATACAATACTGGTACGGTATGTGCACACTTGCTTGTTTTAGTGAACCTCTACTATTGTGCTACCATCAGGGCCGCAGTAATGGGGGGGTAAGTGGGGAAGTTGTCCGGGGCCCCGAGCTCAGGAGGGGCTCTCCTGAGGAGCTGGCATTACCTCTGTCATTAGCTGGTTTGGGAAACAGGGGCCCATTCCAAGTGACTTGCCTGGGGCCCCAGGATTCATAGCTGCAGCCCTACCATACGAAACATCAGGTGTTTGTTTTTAAATAAAAAATGTGTTTTACTGCATGTCACCCCGAGACAAGCTCACTGTTATAGAAGTTAGTGCCCATTCCTGTGCAGAGCTGGATGTGTTAACCCTTCCTTCCAGTGCTCAGACAGTTTAGCGCAGCAGACAGAATGACAGCATGATTCAAATTGGGTGGAGTGACTATTTAACTGTGAAATGGGCATTTTTGGATGAAATGTGCCACACAAATGAAAAATTCGCTAAAAAGAAAATCCCAGTTATAATAATAGCAATAAGGTATGTACAGGTGTTAGATTAACAGTCAGTTAATCACCCCCTTGGGGCAATATGGCACTCAGCTGCTCCTCGTGCCACATTACACCCCAAGGGGGTGATTAACAGACTGTTAATCTAACCCCTGAACATACCTTATTGCTTAATTTGCACCTTTTCATTGCATAACATATGTTATTCTCTTCCCACCCTTTGTACTTTAGAGCTGGATGTCAGTGTTTTTTAAACTTTTTATCTTATTTGTATATTGTAATGTTCACAATGTATTAAACATTGATGATCGACCAATAAAGTTGAGTTGAGGTGATTCTGACCTTCTACAAGTCCATAGTGAGACTGCATCTGGAGTACAGTACTGTGCCCAGTCCTGGAGTCCACAACTCAGGAATGGCATGGACCACTTGGATGGTGTTTACAGGAGGGCTATGGAAATAATACAGGGGCAGCAGGGGAGGACATACGAGGAGAGGCTGGAGAAACTGAACATGTACTTTCTCAAGACCATAAGGAAGAGTAGAATCTGATTAAGGTCTACATGTTCTTCAGGGGTAGTAACATGGTAGACTGCAGGGATCTATTCACAAGGAATGAAAACACAATACCCAGGGAGCATGAGTGGAGGTTGAAGGGGCGACATTCATTTTCATTTCATTTTTCATTTTGTATTTCAGATAAAACCATTTAGGCAGAGCCTATTTTCAAATGATTTACTGTCAAGAATACAACAACTAGTATCAGACATAGTACATAAATAGGTGTAACAGAGATCTGAGTAGTACAGATTTCAGGTGAATAAACAACTGAAGTCTGAGCACAATTGGGCAGGTGCCACATCAATAAACATATAACTACATAATTTACAATAAGGTGCTATAATAGGTGACAGGATAGAGATGAGGGGAATCATATCATTTAAAGCAAATACAGGACTCAGTAGGGGAGAGTATAGAGAGTAGCTTAGTCTTAAAGAGGTTGGCCAAGAGACACATTTTAAGATGACAGGTAAGTCATTCCACTGTTTGTAGAATCGAAAGGAGAAACAAGATTGGCCTAGGGTGGTTTTCTTCCTTGGGAGCAGGAGGAGAGTTGTTCACTTCCTTGGGTGGAGTAGTTGTTGTCAATTACAGTGAAGAGGGATTTAAGACTGAGGACAGAATGATGTTCAAGGCCTTGTGGCCAAGGACTAGTATGCGGAAGGCTGACCCATTGTCATGGTCAAGCCAGTTTAGGGACCTATATAAGATACAAGTATACATGTCAGGCTCAAGGCCCAGAGCAAATTGGCATGCTCAATTGAGGAGGCCCCTGACTCTGCTTAGTGCACTATTACAGGCTGAGTCATAAGCCACAATCCCATAGTCAATGAAGCTAGTTATAAGGGACTGTGCTAACTGCTTCCTAATCTCTGGTATGAAGTTGTGTCTATGCCTGTACAGCAGACCAAGTCTATGGTTGACTGTTCTTATTTGTAGATCATCATGTGAGTTGTAAGTCATCCCACTATCAAGTGTCACTCCCAGGTACTTGAATGATGTTACTTGTTCAAGCTGGGAGCCCCCATTTGTGACAATGGTGAGAGCAGGCAGCTTGCTTAGCTTATTCCAGGTACAGAAGAGCATACAGGTAGTTTTCTGTTAATTCATAACAAGGGAGTTGGAAGTGAACCAGTTCTGTATTGTGTTAAAGTCTGTTTGCAGCTTGTAATACATGGAAGTCAAGCATGAGTCGCTAGTGAACAAGACTACATCATCCATGTAGAGTAACATGTGGGTAGATTTATAGAGAGATGGAATATCATTTATAAAAAAAGGCTAAGAAGAGGGGTCCTAGAATTGCTCCCTGAGGGACACCAATGGAGACAGGCAAGTCTTGAGTGAGGATGCCCCAGCACTTTACAGCCTGGGTTCTTCCAGTGAGGTAGTTTTTAAACCAGGTAACAGTGTCCCTGGAGAGTCCCAGATGGGAAAGCTTGTTGCAGAGGAGAGTGTGGTTACAAGGTCGAATGCCTTTGTTAGGTCAATGAAAATGGAACCAGCTATCTCCCCACTGTCCGAGGCACTGTGGATAGAGTCAATGAATTCAAGCAGGGCAGTCATGGTGCTGTGATGTTATCTGAGTCCATGCTGCTCCCTGGCCAGTAGGTCATGATCAGAGAGAAAAAGAGAGAGTTGGTCATTAACTATTCACTCAAAGGTTTTGGAGACATGGGAGAGTGTTGAAATAGGGCAATAATTGTTAGCTAGGTAGGGGTCACCTTTTTTAATATAGGAGTCACAAGGACTTTTTTCCAGATATTAGGTGCTGTGCCAGTTGCCAAGGACAGATTGAAAGTAGCCTGTATAGGGAAGGTGACTTCCCTTAGAACAGTCTTTAGCAGCTTTAGGTCAATGTTGTCAGAACCCAGTCTTGTTTTGATTTTAGTTCTTTTTAAATACCATTAGATTTCAGACCAAATTAACCTTTTAAAGTAGAAGGGTTGTCTGTTATGGGAAGCAGATGTATCTTCAGGCAAGTCATGCTGTCTCCCAGGGACAGGTATATGAGCTGAGAGGTCACAGAATGCATTATTGAAAGTGTCCACTATATTTTGGTCACCAATAATTGGTGTGCCATCCCACAAAATGGAGAAAGGAAGTGTTTTGTTTGGGTTGTTCTATGATTTCGTTAATTGTAGACCAAAGTTTTTCAATAAAAGGGATATTAGGAAATAGTTTTCAAAGAGAGGGTGGTGGACACCTGGAATAGTCTACCAAAACCGGTGGTAGAAGACATATCAGTAACTGGTTCTGAACATGAATAGGAGAGGTACATAGGAACAGTAAGCCCTAAAGGAGTGGGGAGAACAGACAACATGGACAAGAAGGCAGGGTAAGCGCAGTAATTATGGTCTGATGTCAGGTAAGACACAGGAAGAAAATGTGTAAACTAGGTAGACTAATGAATCTTTATCTGCTGTCAGACATTATATATAGCATTTATCATGTGGTGGTTCAGGACATGGATAAAAAAATAGCTGTTCTGTAGCATACAATATGGTTCCATGAAAGGTATATCCTGCAAAACCAACTTGCTTTCATTTTTTGAGGAGGTAGCTGGAAAGACGGATTGGGGCTGCGCAGTGGATGTAGTCTATCTGGACTTCAGCAAGGCCTTTAACATTGTTTCACACAGACAACACATGCAGAAAGTCGCAGCATATGGAGTTCGCAAAGTGTACAGGAAGCAGATTATCTTACTGGTAGGAAGCAACAGTGCTGATTGGCGGTAACTCTTCAGAGTATACTCCCTAGGGTTTGGTAGTGGGTTTGTTTTATTTTTTTTATTTAAAATTTGGTAATCAGGTAGCTCCAAGAACATCATATGTCCATTTTCATGGAAGACCCAGATAAATAACAAATAAATTATGTACATAAAATTCCTCACAATACATACATAAAAGAAGCAAAAAGCATGATCATTACATATATTATGAATCATTAATTTAACATAGTGATACTTGGAACTCTCAATAAAAAGCTGTTTCAAATTCTGCTTAAAAGAATAGCAAGACCCAGAAAGATGTAAAGTAGATGAAAGTAAGTTTCAGCCTTTTAAATGTTATAGAGAAATGAACGTTGAACTGAGGAGAATTTGTATAGTGGCAACCTTAGACACACTCTAGACACACAGTGAGTTGTATATCTAGAGCATCCCACTTGAATCAAATCCTTAAAGGATAACTGTACATTACCATGCCAAAATCTCCAAATAGAAATGTACCTAAAAAAATAATCATGTTCAAATGAGTACCAGTTAAGTGAAGAATGCAATGTACAATTATGTGTTAACCTAGAACAAGCTAATGCTGAATGACACACATTGTAGTAAACAATTATAATTGTATTTAGGGAGGTCTCCACTGCAGCTGAATAAACTGGTAGTCCATAATCAATAACAGATAAATTAATGATTATACCACACCTTTTTAGAATTAAATGAACGACAATTCCTAATTCTATAAAGCAAACCCAATTGAACATTAATAGTCAATTAATTAAGAAACAAAGAACCTCTTTGTGCAAGCACTGAGGCAATGGTTACCCCAAAGGGCATTTGGCTGAGAAGCCAAGTTTCAAAGAAATACAAAATCACACAAGCCCCCACAATGCAAAGCATCATTCTGTGGTGATTTGCATATGCAGCCCATGATGCTTTGCATTGTGGGGGCATGTGTGATTTTGTATTAATTAAGAGGTTGCACAAGCAACTAAAATGATTAATGGTTTAGCTATGGGGAGTAGAGCTGGGTGAAAATCATGAAGTCCAAATTTACAGAAATTTCACGACATTTCATAAATTTCATGACATTTTCCAAAATTCCAACTTTGACAAAATACAAATTGTACAAATGTGTTTGGTGAATTTTTGCCTGGTTCCATGAAGTTTTCTGACTGAATTGCGGAATAATACACATGAACTACAGAAAGAAAGTTCTGAGGAATTCCATTCCGCAGTTTAATACATTAATTCACAACACATGTAATCATACTGCAGTTCAGTGATCAATTCTGCGTAATTTCTTTCTGCAGTTTATTACATTAATCTGTAATTCATGTATTCATTCTGCAGTCCAGTGACTCACTGAACTGTGGAATGAATGTATGAATTGTGGATTAATGTATTAAACTGAAGAAAGGAATTCCACAGAACTGATCATTGACAGTGATTGGTTCTGCGGAATTTCTTTCTGCAGTATAGTCCATTAATCCACCATTCATACATGCATTCCACCATTCCAAGTCAGAAGTTTCGTTAAAGTTCCCCAAGTGCATTCTGAGATTTTGTGGAAGCAAAATTCTGACTTTTGCAGAAATTCTGCTTGCAGAATTTTATTTTCACATAGCCCTAATGGAAGAGTGTTTAGACAGGCTAGATACTGTACATATTCTTTGAGGAAGCCATGTTCAAGTTTGTAAGTAGTGGGTACTGTAGCTGCCACTCCCCTCCACCTGACAAAACAGCTCTAACTTGAGTGATAGAGATGATGTTATACATATAGGCATTGATTGGTAATAGATCAGAATGTTGTTTTTTGACTCTTTATAGCTGTAATTCCACATTTTACATGTCCTGTATGTGTAAATCATATGCATAATTTTTGGTGTATACGAGTTTGAGATAAAAAGATGAAATACATAAATAATTTCAGAAGAAATAATAAAACTATGTTTTTCAGTTCCACTGCCTACCATCATTAAAATCTCACAACAAAAAGTATGAAACTGAAAGATTATTCCAATTTTTTAACCAAATTCTCAAAGTTATAAGTCATCATCAGGGGCTGGAGGACAGTGCTGAACAAGATGGTGCACAGGGAGGGTATACCATTGTAACAGCAATGCTCTTACAGCGACATTGTTACAGTGACAGCAACCTGCCAACACCTGCAGTGTCGACTGGGTTACTGGAGCAATGTCAGAGTCAACGACTCTGGAGTTTGGCCACTCTCCCCCGATATCCGCCCCCTTCCCTGGAGTTGGAATCCTTAAGTCCAGGGGGCAGAGCCCCTCCACATGAACACTGATCATGTGTCAGTGCATTTTCCATCTGGAACCAGAGTCGGCAGCTTTAGGGATGTCCGCAACCATGTGTCACTGTAGGGGAGGTCACTGATATTCCTGTCGCCATGACAACATGGAACCCACTGGGAGCATGGCCACTCTTTCAGGTGTAGGAGGTTCCATGCTCTGAGAGCTGAATTTAAAACTGCAAGGGCTGAGATACACTACTTCAAAGCCAAAACTAGTGGACTTGTAGGACTGTTACTGTTTCTATGGAAAAGGCCCCTTAGGCCAGTAGAGGTGTATAGACAGCAGCTACAGAGGGATGGAGGGTAACCAATGGAACATGGTGGGTACAGCTCAAACAATGGTCTACCTCTGTTAGCTGGAGGTCCTCAGGAGTCCCACACAGAAGTGGAGTGGCTGGCATGCCAGAAAAAGAGACCACATCCATTAGTGATGAGAGAAGGAATGGAGGGGGACCCCAAAGGTAAAGGGAGGAAGGCACTAGTTATCTGGAACTCCTAATCAGGTGGATTGGGAGGATGATGGGTCCCACTCTTCACTGTTAGTGGTCAGTACACTTTTACTCTGGAGACACAACAGACAGAGTCAGAGCTAGGGTGATGGAACTCATCGGGAAGGAGGAGATGAAAACAATTAGACTTTTCCCGAATGCTAGCACAGATGGAAGGACAAGCAAAATGCAACTAAGTGGTGGAATGAAAAGAAAAAAATTAGGAAGTAAGAAGGGGAAAAGCAGGGTATGGCAGGATTTGAGACAAGAAAAGGGAATGGGGAAGGTGGGTATGAAAAATTCTGAGAGAAGGTAGAAGCAGTTGGTCTAGAGGACTGTGTGTTCAAATGCCAGGAGCCTGGGGAAGAAGCCTGTGGCCTGCAGGCATGGTAGCAGAAGCTCAATCTGACTTGGTGGTGGTCACAGATATGTGGACAACACAGCTCCATTATTGGGACTTGACCATTCCCAGTTGTGCAGTATTCAGGAGGGATAGGAAACAAGGAAAATGGGGAAGGGTAGCATTATATGTAAGGGAGGTTACCAAAGCCACAGAAGTTAGGGAACTAGGGGAGGGCAAAGGTACAGAAACAGTATGGGTGCAGGTAGTCACTGGTGAAAGGGAGAACATTATTGGAAATTGGAAATTTATTTTTCCAATAATTACAGAAGTAATTACAGTATTACATGTACATGTAATACTGCCTCCATTAACATGTGCAATTGCCTATAAATAGTATAAGTATCACCTAAAGACTGCTGCTGCTCATGATAGCATTATAATGCCATCTATAGCCCTACAGCTGCTTCCCTACTTAGCGTCATTAAAATGTGGTTTTGTGGGCAGCACTGCAACAAGCACTTGGTGGCTAGCAATGGATATGGAAATTAGATTGCACTTCTTGTAAATGAAATTACATGTAACCCATACACAGAACAATAATTATTTTATGGGCATTTTAGGTCCTGGGACAGGCAGCCCCTAGCCATGAGTTGCCTGACCCACACAGAATATTGTGGCAGCTGCTCTTTAATAGATCATTTTAAATGGGGGAAGTGCCAAGGGATGAGAGGCCAGTAGATGTGGAGCCACTGCAAAAGACCAGAAGTAGGGATGAACCAGGAAACTACAGACCAGTCAGCCTGACATCTATTATGGGGAATCTACTGCAGACCATAATACAGTAGAGGCTTGTGTGGGTCCTAGAAGAGAATGGACTTTAGGCAGCATGGGATCATGGTAGGTAGGTCATGTCAGACCTATTCAATTTATTTAACTGGGTAACAATGGTGGTGGACAATGATCAGGTAGTGATGTACTGTATCTGAACATCAGCAGGCTTGTGACTCTATCCCATATGGACAGATAGCCATGAGGCCATGCGTCCTCGGGTTGGTGGATTGGAGTACACAATGGGTAAGATATTGGCTAAGGTGAAGAACCCAGAGGGTTGTCCTCAATGGAGAGCACTCAGGTGTTGGGGAGATCACCAGTGGAGTGCCACAGTGATCAGCCTTAGGACCTGTCCACTCTTTTTTTTTAATTCTATTTTTGGCTCCTGGCTTCCCCTAACCCCACGAGCGAGGTTCGCCCTGCCCCAGCCACTGACCCCCACATGCTCAGAACTGACCCCTCCCAAATAGGGCCGCCATAGCATAGTTAGGTGGCCAGAGGGGTCAGTGAACTGGAGCCAGCTCATTATCAGGGAGCCAAGAGAGATTTTTCTCTTGTAGTTTTTCCCCTGGGGTGGGGACGTGCAATGATGGCCAGTGTCCGCCCCCCCCTTCCAGCAGGCGCCAGAGTGCTTGTGGTAACTCCAGCTTCCACTGGGGGTCCACGTTGCACTGAGCACTCGACTCCCTTCCCCCCGGAGCAGGAGATCAGTCCTGCAGATGCTCAATCCTGCTCCCCCGGCTGACAGTCCAACACCCGGATCCGTTCCCGAACCCGGGTCATCGGCGCCACAGACAGGCACCATGCCTCTGCACCAGCAGGCCAGCTAGGACCTGTCCTCTTTAACATTTTTATTTGTAACACTGAGAAAGGGATCCAGGGGAAGATCTGCTCTTCATAGATGACACAGTGATCTTGAAAAGAGTAAACAGTGAGAAGTGTGCAAGAATTATAAGGGAAATCTTTAAAGAAGTGTAAGGTAATGCATATAGGGGCCAAGAACCCAATAACAAAATGCACAATGGGGGAGGACAGATAGTGAGAATATCTGAGGAGAGGGACATGAGTATGGTAATTATGGGCTATCTGAAAACATCAGCGCAGTGCAATAGGGCAGTGGGGAGGGTAAATGGGATGCTGGGATGCATACAAAAGAGGATTTGCAGAAGGAGAGAAGTGATTCTGCCCCTATACAGATCCTAGGTTCAACATTACCTGGAGTACTGTGTGCAGTTCTGGAACACACATTTGAGGAAAGGACAGAGACAGGATGCAGGCAGTGCAGAGAAGGGTAACCAAAATGATTCAGGAATCTCAAGGGAAGTCCTATATGGAGAGGTCTGAGGACCTCAACATGTGCAGTACAAACCAGAGGCAGGAATGGAGATGGGGATATGACAGAGAAGTACAAATACCTTCATGGGATAAACATGGTAGATAGCAGGGAATTGGTTACACTGATTGTAAACACAGTCACCAGGGGGAACACAGTGAAGCTGGTTGGGGGGGGGGGTGAAAAACACATGAGGAAATATTTCTGTATGGAAAGAGTAGACAGGTGGAACAAACTACTAATGGAAGTCCTCTCTTCAAAATCAGTGGAGGAACTTAAACATGAGTGGGATGGACACACAGAGCTGCAAGAAAATCAGGAAAAGGGAAGGGGGAGTAAACAGACATTTGGGTCCACACATCGAACCACAGGTAGGGCTGGATAGACTGGATGGGGTACAAGGCCTTCATTCCAGAGGTGGAAGGGAGCAGGCTGCCAGCTCCATGGAACCTAAATACGATTTATTTCCTTTTGAAAGTGTTTACATAGGAAATTCCAACCATGTTACTGGCTGCCTTACCATGAGGCAGGACTATGTTGAGCACAGCTAGTACCCTTTAATATTACAGTACTGGGTAAGGTACAATTAATGGCCATGAGCAACACCTCTACAAACAATACAACAACTTAAAAACACAGCCCAAGGTAATGAATTACACAATATTATTTAACTGCCAACAAGTTAGCTCCATTTTATATTACAGAAAAAAATATTTCCTTTTTAAAAAGGCTATCTGTTTGTGTAATTATCTTTCTCATACTTTTAGTAAACCAATATTACTCAAAGGGGGAGGGAGTAAAACAGATGAATATTTGCAGTATGTGTAGTGTACATTCTAGTACTATGTTTATCTTTATGAAGGGCAATTTAATTAATCAGGGTTGAAATTTAATATCAGAAAGTACCAAACTGATCTGACATTTGTTGCAAATCACAGATTAAAGGCAAGGATTTTGACTTTGGTGCAGTTCACAATGGCTGCGAAGGACATTCTTCACATTACAAAAATAAACATGAAGGGAACTAATGTGGGAAGCTTAGTTTATGAATAGTACAGATCATTTACTAAACTGGACTGCAGAATTTATTCTAACATGTTCTCCCTTCTTCAATTTACAAGTAAACAGTATTTTTGTTGTTATAAGAAAAAAATATAGCTCGTCACAAAAGTTATATTAATTTGCAACAATACAAATGATAATGACTTTTTAAAGCAGACTCACAAAAATTGCTCTTTCATTTAGAATGCTAAATACATGTATTCAAACAATGTAATTACTGCTTTACACATGTAAGACTTAGAACCACAAAAGAAGAGTTGTATGCCCAGATCTTTAGTATGCTAGCATTAGTCAAGAGAAAATGAAGTAAAAGAGATGGATATTTCCATGCTAGTAATATTGCAAGACGGAAAAAATCTAATGTGAAAAAAGATTTCTGGAAATAAAAGGATGTAATTATCAGATCCAAATTTGTATTACTTTTTAAGGCTCTGAACTGCAAACCTAGAGATGTGGGTTTGAATCACACAGCCCCAACTTGCATACTGTGTGACCCTGAGCAAGTCACTTAACTTCCTTGTGCTCCCAGGTCACACCTGTAAACAAACTTCAGCTTAGTGTGCCTCTCCTGGTTAAAAACAAAAACAATACATAGGTTCTAATTATTCTGCAGACTAAGTATGTACAGTAAGAAAACTGTTGCTACTGAAAGACGTAAGGCCAGCTCCAATATGTCTCAAAACAAAAGCCAACTCTAATATTTGGCTGGTCACCAAGCACATATCGGAGTCTTTGAAAATTGAATATGCCCCCTGCATCTTTCACCACCACCACCACCAACCCTGAAGTCATTTAAGGCTGCCACAGCCGTATATCTTCTCTGCCTTCACAGCCAATGCTAATAACACTCCTTGGCAGAGCTGTGTGGAATTTGGAATTTCACCAGTGGAACCAGCCTGCTCCCTCAAGGTCTCGGAGCTCCCTCCCGGAGCCGAAAGTCGCAGTGGTGGGGCTTAAGAGGTAATTCAAACAACCTCTTCCAGCACCTGTGAGGGGGGTTAGCCCGTCGACATGCTACGCGCATCGACTGCCCCGCCCGCCCCAGCCACTCAGGGTCGTCCCTTTGTTTATAGTCCCTACTTGATGACATCACTTCCTGCTGCTTGAAATACTAAGTCCCCATTTTCCCCTTTGCAGGTTATACCTGCCAGCCGCTAGAGGGACCCTCTGTTGCTGCCTCTAACTCTTTGAGTTTTGATAGCCTCCCCCCTCTTTTCCTGGGACCCTCTAACTACTGGTCCTCTCCCAGCACTCTTGACCCACACACCTGCTCCTACCTGGGCCCCCTCCACCCCCCCAGCCCATATCTGGTTTAACCCCCTATTCTGGATTTCTCCAACAACCTATCCCTCCTCCTACCCTCCTGATCACATTGGGCCTGTCTGCTCCCCCTCCCACACTGACGCTGTACAACATCCTGCCTGGACCTCCCTCCATTACAGCTGTGCCCTTTCTTCAAGTGGCCTCTAGGAGTCGCTATCTAGCACCTCTTTCTGGTCCCAAACCTACCCTGTGTCCTGGCCTCTGAACGTGGTGTACGGCTCTTACCTAGGTCCTGTGACCAACTGCCTGGAGTTGGTCTTGAACCTGGTACCCTGGCCAATAGAGTCCGTGTCACTACCACTACTCCAAAGTGGCATCCACACTTGCTGAGTGACACAAAAACAACTTCAACCAACCACCCAGCTGCAACCACAAGCAATATGTTAGCCTTCTTATTTCAATGCCTCTCCTTCATCCTCACACTGGCTCCATTGTCTCACCAACCTAATACCCCCCCTGGCACTCATGGCTCCTAGTCTATTCTTCTGAGCTAGCCCGCAGCCACACCCTACTCTCATCGTATGCCCCAGTCATCAACACCCTCCCCCAGTCCTCTTCCTACTACTACCTCCTCAGGCACCCACTGGAGACTTATCCTCCACACGTTCACAGCCTGGATAACCCTGCCCCCCCCGTGTGCCCAAAAGCACCCCTCCACACGCCATATGTATCGAAAGCTCACTCCCTACCGTCCACTGGCCAGGGCTGTGGTTATACTACTACTTCTGACAGGCAATATTCATCCGAACCCTGGCCCAGCTCCCTCTAAACCTCCAACAGGGTCACCCGGGCTCTGCATAGCCTCTATGAATATATGCAGCCTGATGAAAAAACTAGATTCCCTTCAATGTTGGGTCACCTCACATAGGCCAGATGTCATCGCGGTGGTGGAAACCTGGCTATCAAAATCCACACCAGACTCGTTTGTCACTATTCCTGGGTACACCCTCTACAGGGAGGATCGAGTAGGTAGAAGGGGGGGTTGTGCAATATACACCAGGGAATCTCTCACTGGACTGACACTCCCTGCCCCGGTTCTAGCCCATAGTGCACAGGCCCTTACTCTCAAACTGACTCCGGACCCCTCCAGGGGTCCCCTCTATCTCATTGCTGCTTACATTCCCCCAAAAAACCAAACTGGGGCACTGGCCGCTAACTGATTATCTTTCAACCCTACCTCACACAGCTGATCAAGTCCTTGTTGGAGACCTGAATGTTAACTGGCTCAGCTCATCCATCAACACCACCCGTGACTCTTTTGCAGCAATTGACATGGCCCAACTAGTCTCCCAACCCACCAGAATAAATACAAAGAAAGGTACCAGCACTCTGCTAGATGTGGTCATTACCAACCGCCCACTACAAATCCATGATATCCAGGTCCTTCCTGACACTATTAGCGATCACTCCCCGATCACTTTCCACTGGGCAACCCCCACTCCCAAACCCACGGCTCATCCCACTCTTCGTCGGCGCCTCAGACCTGGCGGGCTAAAAGGCCTTAAGCTACACCTTGCCCAAATTAACTGGGATCTCATACACCACGCCCCTGATGTTGACTCCGCCCTTACCTTCTTCACCCAAACCTTCAACAATGCCTGCAACATCTTTGCCCCCATGACAGCAGTCCGGACTAAAGCTTGTAATGCCCCCTGGATTACCCAGTCCCTGCTGCAACTACTCAAACTCAGGGATAACCTGTGGCACCTGTCCACTGAAACAGGCCGTGCTGGGACAGACAGGCCTACAATGCTGCTAGAAATAAATGCACATGGGCTATTAGGAAAGCAAAAAGCTGATCACTATCAGGCGGCGCTTACCTCCTCCTGGGGGAGGGGCAGAACGTTCTGGGACAACATTAAGCAACTAAATGGGAGCACACGTTCTCCCCCCCATCCCAGATCACCATTGAAGGCTCTGTCTCCACTGACCCTGCTCACATAGCCAACTTCCTCAACACATCATTTACCGACCTTAGTTCGGTCCTCCCCAGTGACTTCTTTGACCCTCCTTCAACCCTACCCGCCCCTGACTTTCAATATCCTAGCTTCCACTTACGTAGGGTGACTCCCCAGGAAGCTAGGCCCCACCTGCTTCAAGCTCTTAAGAGTAATAATATTGGCAGCGACTCCCTGGACCCCAGTATACTCCGCCGGGTCCTGGATCAGGTCCTTGCCCCCCCTCACTACCCTGCTCAACAAGTCCCTCTGCTTGGGTCAATTCCCTTCAGGCTGGAAAACTGCCTCAGTCTTGCCCATTCACAAAGGTGGTGACAGGTCCTCAGCTGGGAACTACCGGCCTATCTCCATCCTTCCACCCCTCTCCAAAGCCCTTGAAAAACTAGTGGCTACTCAAATCACAGAGTACCTGACTAAATACAACATCCTCTGTCTTGAACAAGCAGGATTCCGTGCAGGTTACAGTACCAGCACTGCCTTATTGAGTTCTCAAATTTTCTTCATTCCTCACTTGACTCAGGCTCACTAGCAGGGGCAGTGTTTATGACCTCTCAAGGCTTTCGATACTGTCTCCCACCCCTATTGTTGGTTACCCTCAAAGCGCATCGGCTTTGCCATTGTCCAGTCTTGGTGCTCCAGCTACTTGTCGGACCGCTCTCAGCATGTTAAATTCATGGACCCTCTCCAATATATGCCCCATCCAAACAAGGGTGCCCAGGGTTCCATCCTAGGCCCTCTTCTCTTCTCTCTATACCTCAATACCTTGCCCAGTGCATGAAGGGTAAAATCCTGCTCATGCAGATGATGCGTCCTCTTTGCCTCCCATGAAACCCCATCGCCCTTCAAGAATACTTGCAACTAGCCTTCAATGATGCTGAAGCCTGGTTCAAAGAGCACAGACTTGTGGTCAATCTAAAGAAAACCAAACCCATGCTCTTTGCCCACCCTCAAAACAAACTCAGTAATTTCCCACTCAGTATCCTCCCTGGCTCTAAACTTCCTCTCGAGCAAGTCCGCCCGTACAAGTACCTTGGGGTCTCCTTTGACTCTGCCCTCACTTTCCACGACCACATTGATACTCTAGCCTCTGCTACAAATACTCGGCTAAGTATCCTTTATCGCCACAAACACTGACTCCCCCCTGAGGCCCTCCGACTTGCTGTCACCTCCTCAATCCTGTCCCTTGTGGACTATGGACTGCCTGTCTATGGTGCCGCGGATATGACCGCCCTCAATAAAATTTGACACACGTTGAACAAGGCCTGTAGATTAATCACAGGAGCCACCAAATTAACCCATACCTGCCAGCTATGACTTGGCTAAGCTGCTCCAGCCTGGACCGAGCAGCTCAGATGCCAAACCTGCCTCCTAACTAAAAAACACTCCTTGGTCTATCCCCACCCGGTCTGACAGCCTCCATCCACCTAGCTCAACCCTTAGTCCAAACTCGTAGCTCCTCCAAGGCCACCCTGTCTATCCCAAGAACCAGGACCACCCATGGTCAATGGTCCTTCTATTACAGAGCCCCCACCTGGTACAATACTCTCCCCAGCTCCATCACCGATACCTGTTCAATCTCCAGCTTCAAAACCGCACTTCTAAGTCTACTGTTTAACATGCGTAGCTGTGCTTGTCCCCAGTCATAGGTGTTGAGGCCTTGTACCTGACAAAACTCTCTGAGTAGCTTCACAATCAACAACTGACAAAACTCACTAAGTGGCTCGCCCCCTCCTCTCATTTTCTACCCCGTCCCTTAGCCACCTGTTTTTACTGTCCGAGCAGCCCTGCTCATGACTTGTTGTCTGCCTAGCCAATGTATGCTTACCTCTCAATCCTATCTGAATAACTGTATTTACCTGTAAATACCTAAACTATTACATTGTTATTGTAACAAGTAACTACAGCATATATCTGCCTAAATTGTTGCCTGCTATGATGTAATCAAAAAAAAAAAAAAATGCTGTTTTCTACAATGTTGTAATGAAATGTTGTTTGTGTTTGTCCTCTTTGTGACGAGGTACCTTTGGAAATGAGCCTCTGGCTCAAAGGTTGTAAACTGATGTATAAATAAATAAATAAATAAACTGGTGTGGAATGGCTATTCCACTTCTGGATACTTTTCAGAATTTCTTCTCTTTTTTATTCTGTGGCATTCTGAAAAGCATTTCTATGTAAACTGTGAAATAATATTCTGCACATATAGCCTAACAGTCCCATCCCATCCAAGGCTATCAGTACAGCCTAGAATGTAGAGTAATGAGCTGTGAATGAGCTTGGTACATCCAGCAGACTGAGGTTTGATTCCTACAACCTCCACTTATATACTGTGTGACCCCTCAGCAAGTCTCCCAACCTCACCAGTGCTCCCAAGTCACCCATGAAAACAGGCCTTGGGCCTAGTGAGCCTCACCCAATTATTAAAGAATTAAAAAATAAAATATGTATTCCACGGTTTGGGGAAACTGAATCTGCAGTTTACAGAAACTATTGAATACTATTCCATGGTTTATATAAACTGCCCATTACTAATCTGCAGTTTTAAAAAAAAACATGCCACTTTGGGAATTTCAGAATTCTGCTTCCAATGCAATGTTGTGGAATTTCCAAAATTTTGCAGAATTCCAGCATAAACAGAATTTGAAAATTTGGCAGAGCTCTACTCCTTTGTTGCCTGTCAGAGGTTGCATAAATGCAGGGCGGCCCATGAAGCCACCCTCCCTCCTCCCCAGGTGCTGAGCACGTCATCTCCAAGACACACTCAGCTCCTAGCCAGCCCCAGAGTGGGATATTGGGGGATTGCACATGAACTCCAGAATCTAAGATGGCAGAGCAATGCACTGCCACCACATCATCAGGGTGATCAAGAAATATAATACTTAATAAAAAGATGCCAAGAAAATAGATGCCTTGCTGGTGCAAGAAACAATACCTTTGGACCAATTTTTCCACTACCGAAATGCAAAAAGGTTTATCCCCTGTGTGTACAAGCCATGACTACCCACCCGTCTTACCTCCTTTACACTGTGGACAACAATGTTTAAATATTCCTCTCCCAAAGTCATACCAGTCTATCAATGTATGGTATTTCTTTTGATGTGAAGCTTTTTTGAATGTCTGTACAGCTCTTTCGGCTGTGCCATTGAATGCTGGATGGTAAGATGGAGTCAAAATATGTTGGACATCATTCTACTTTAAGAACAGTTTGAAAACATGGGAAGAAAACTAGGGACCATTGTCCGACACTAACTCCCATGGTAGGCCATAAGAGGCAGAAAGTTGTCTCAGAAGGTTTAGTCTTTTCAGTAGTCGTGACTTCTGTGGGCAACACTTCCAGCCATTTGGAATGGACATCAATTACTACTTAGGAATGTTGTTTGTCCACTTCAACATAGTTGACATGGTGTGGTAGTCCAGGACCAGGGATGCAGGGGTGCGGCTGATGGTTGGTTGTGAACAGCCGCACATGGAGCACATTGGTTGACAAGATGTTGGATATCTTGGTCAAGTCCTGTCCACCAAAGGTATCCTCTGGCCAATGCCTTCATTCGAGTGACTCCAGGTTGACTGTCATGTAAGTCAGTAAGTAATCTCTTGCGGAACTTTGGAGGTATCACAACTCGAGCTCCCCACAGAGCACAGCCTTGCTCTGTGGACAACTGGTCCTTCTTATCTAAGAAAGGTCAGAGAGTTGGGTCTCTCGTAAAGTTAGGCCAACAATTTAGGGTGCAATCTAAGACTTTAGAGAGGACAGGATCTTGCTGTGTCTCTGCTACGACATCCTGTGAAGCAATGGGTAATTCCTCAAAATGTGAATCTTCCTTCACTCTAGCCTATTTGCATGACAGTCTCTATAATGCATCTGCATTTGTATGATCTTGAGAATGTCTGTATTCAATGTCATAGTTGGAAGCAAACAAAATCAGGGCCCATCACTGCATTCTGAGTGCTGCAAGAGTTGGTATTGCAGCCTTTTGCCCCAGAATTGCTGGTAAAAGCTTGTGATCTGTTGGCAGAGTGAATTTCTGTCCATACAAGTACTTATGGAACTTCTTGACACTGAAAATTATGCTCAAGGCTTCTTTCTCGATCTAAGCATAGTTTTTTTCACTTGGGGACAAGATCCTAGAAGCAAAAGTGATTGGGTGTTCCTCCCCAGAAGGTAGCACATGAGAGATGATGGCCCCCACTCCATATGGTGATGCATCTCATGCTAGCATCAGAGATTTGGAGGGATCATAGTGCGCTAACCATTTGCTGCTTAGAAGACATTTCTTGAGAGCCTGGAATGTTTCCTCACACTGTGGTGACCAATTCCATTGAGCTTCTTTCTGTAGTATGTCACAGAGTGGTTTCAACAATGTGGACAATAGGGCTAGGGACCATCCATAGCAGTCCAAGAGTCCTAAAAGGATCTTAACTCTGTCACATCTGTTGGTGCAGGTGCAGGTGCCTTGACTATAGCACCCACCTTCCTCTCTGTTAGGCGTCCATCCGGTAACCTAGGTACTCAACAGAATTTTGCAGAAATTGGTATTTGGCTAGCTTTACTCTTAGTCCAAACCATTGCAGTCTAGCCAGAACTCATTCCAGGACTGTCAGATGCTCTTACACTATAAGTGCTGTTACCAAGATATCATCCATAAAGCATACTACATGGTCCAGTCCATACAGTATCTGATCCAATTGTGTTCTGGAAAATTGCAGGCACTGTGGAAACTTCATATGTCAAGCGATGATACCGGTAAAGTCCCTCGAGGGTATTGATTGTTAGATACGGTTCCGACTGTGGTTCCAGTTCCAACCACTGGTACACAAAAGATGAGCCCAACTTGCTAAAGAATTTGCCCCCTGAGAGTGTGGCAAACAAGTCCTCTACATTGGGTAATGGGTATGGATCTTGCTGTATACAATGGTTCACAATAACCTTGTAGTCACCACACAACCTCGCTGCTTTGTCTCATTTCAGTATCACAACAACAGGGACAGCCCAGTCCCTCCTCTCTACTCATGAGATGATACCATAGCTTTTGAAATGGTCCATTTCCTTCTCCACTGCTTCCCTTAAAGCATAAGGTACTAGTCGAGGCTTGTGGAAAATTGGAGCAGCTCCCTGTTTCACTCTAATCTTTGTCTTGAAATCCCAGATCATGCTGTAACCATCCTGGAAAACAGGAACATGGTTGTCTAATACTTCCTTTAGTGCATCTTGTGGTGCTTTGGTCACAGTATTTAAACTGAAAATCTTTCCCAGTTCAATTTGATCTGTGTGAGCCAGTCTCTGGCTAGTAATGCAGATATTTCTCCTTGTACCACCACCAGAGGCAAGGTCCACATTCCTCCCTTGTAGGTGACTAGTACTTCAATCTCCCCTAGCACAGGGATTGCGTTTCCTGAGTAAGACGAGAGTTGAATATACGATGGTTGCAATGGGCACTGCTGAAGTTTCTCTCTGTAGATGTGCTCTGGCACAAGAGATACTGAGGCTCCGGTGTCAAGCTGCATGCTTACCGGGTTTCCTGCTAGCTCCATTTGGAGGTAAATTTCTGCTGCAATTGCCGTGTCACATAAACCATGAACAGGCGCAATGCCTCATCTTCTGTTTCAGTGGTTGCAGTGCCATCTGTGACATACCATGCAGTAGCAGTCAGTGATATACTTTTACACATTTTCAGTATGTGACCCACCTTTCTGCAACAGCGGCAGTTCTCATGTCAAAATCAGCATGTGCTTTGCTGGTGGCTACTTCCACAGCTGTAACATGGTTTTGACTTTGTGGAAGTGCCCTGTGGTGCTGGCTTCCAAAATGTTTGAGGTTGTTGATAAACAGATGAAGGGGACCACTTTGTGGTGCCTAATGTTCCTTGGTTGCTGGAGTATGGGTGACCTTGTGAACTCCACTTCTTTGGGGTTCAGAATGTCCCACTAACTCCTTGGTATCCTTCAGAGTCAGCTCTATAGCATGGGTATTCTTACAGGCTGTTTTGAAGGTTAAGTCCTTTTCTGACAACAGACATTTTTGATAGGCTTCTCCTCTCAGACCCCAGACAAAGCGATCCCAGAGGCATCCTCCAGAAACTGTTCAAAGTCACAGGTACTTGCCAGATGCTTCAAAGCAATGATGTAGTTGCAAGCGCTTCCCCCTTCTCTTGGTTCCGATGATAAAATCTGGAGCATTCTGCACTGAGAATTGACTTGGGCTTGACATGCAGTGAAAGTGTCTTGGTGAGTTTGGCATATGGCACGTCCACCACTTTGGTAGGTGCAGTCTGATTCTTGAGGAGTTGGTACACTGTAGGTCCAAAAACTGCAAGGAAGACAGTTGCCTTTTTTGCATCAGGAACTTAATTTGCCTCCAACCAGCTTTCAACACATTCCAAGTAAGAATCAAAGTCCTCTTTTGATTTATCAAATTCTGGTACTCTACCAATTGCAGTCATGGCTGTGGCAAGGTGTTCTGTAGCTGCAGCATCCACAAAACAAAAAAGTCTTTGTCTTTTATTTTCTAAGGCCTTTCAGTATGTGCTGCAGTTTCTCTATTATGCCACCCACAAAAGGATGCTGCTCAGCTGCCTTTGCTTCTGTGGTGGGGAAGCTAAGGTGGGGGTTGGTATGCTTGCCCAGCTCTCATAATTCTGACGCACACTACCCTGACTCTGAATTCCCGACAGTATCCATATACTGACACTCAAGTTCCTGACTATTGAAATCCTGTTGCTCAGATTACTGACTGTAGACTGTTGGACCAAACTGATATGCTATGTTACATGGCTTTTCCTCAAATGCAAACAGTAAAAAAGTATTTAAACTTGTAAACGGCAAACTGCAAAATTATATCAAGTTTTAACTTTTTGTGAGGCAATATGTTGTTAGTTACATTTATACATTACCTGTTGACAGTAGCCCCCTAGCAGCTGTCAGTTAATCACAATCTGTAACCCACTAACAGATTACCTACTGTAGACTGTTGGAGCAAACTGCTATGTAACGTGGCTTTTTACACGTAGGTAATTAAAATTCAGTAGCCAGCTAACATTGCAGTTCGTGGTCTGATTTAAGTTTCGCTAACACAGTCAAGCCTTCTCTTTTGTGAGCGAACGAGTGGTGCAGCTTTGGGAACTGTAGGAGCGAGCGACTACAGGATAGCTTCAGAGAAAGAGCGAGCATATTTTTACAGTGATTTTTTATTTTGGTGAGTTGCTTCCATAATTTGGGAACACATGTAGTGAGTGCTGTGAGTCAGGGAAATGTTGAGCTTCTGCTGTCGAGAGAACCGAATAAGAGGCTGCAATGAGTAGTTGGTTGGGTATATAAAAAGAAAAAAAAAAAGCAGAGTTGAACAAAATTGTTGCATCAAAAGCTGGATCCTGAGAAACGTATTCTTTGACATGTTGGTAAGAGACAATTGGTTGCTTTTTTTCTGAGGTGGGGGGAGTTTTAGGAATTGTGAGGGCATATAGCGTGGCTCACCATAAAGCCATTCGTGTTACATGTTCTTCCATCCTGTTGCATTGAAACTACTGTACCATGTGAAACCAAAACTGATAACTCAGGCTCTGGTGCATGTGTGTGTTAACTTTGAAAACAAGCACAAATTGTAGAGAAACTTCTTAAACCTTAATATGTTAAGTTAGTTACTTTTTTACATTACCTGCTGACAGTAGCCCCCTAATAGACATCAGTTAATCACAATTATTATAAGGCAAGGTTATATGAATACTTCTGATTGGTTGGCAGAATTCCAACAGGTCAACATTAACTCACGTTAACCTACCATGTACAGCAGTATCACAAAGTGTAGTTAACATAAAAATGGTAAAAAAGTCCCAGCAACTGATGAAAAATACACAGTATTAAATGGCTGCCTACATGCGGGCTGTAATCAGTTCAAAATGTCAGCCCCACAACCGTGTTTGTAAAAGTGCAAAAGGTAATAAAACATCCACCAGTTAGTGACCAGTGTGAGTAAAGTAAATCATCAGAAGAATCGTAACAGAACGAGCGTCAGGCGCCACGTCTCTCCGTACAACTCAGCATTTCACATCTGCAATCAACTGGCTGCCTGCTTACATGCCATCCTGAAAAATCTGACTAAAGAAACACTTATTTAAATACTCTGAATGCAAAGCACACAAAAACGATCAACGCACAAATAATAATCGGTAAAAAGCGACCCCGTAAAAGAAAGCGATGTTAGAAATAGTATGTGCTCCATGACAAGTGCTCAGTATTAACATAAAAAAAGCAAGTACTTGGACCAAATTTAGGCTAAATAGTGTCCAGAAATAATACACAACCTGCACTAATCCCAAGTGAGCAGTAGATGTGAAAAAGAAATATTCGAGGTAGGCCGCCAGTCAAACTCACATCAGTTCGGGCACTGCTGCGCATGCTCACTTTAAAGAGCTCCACGGGAAAAAAAAAAGATTTCAACCATTGAAATGAATTACAAGCATGAAAATAATCAAAGCGTGCTGAACACCAAACAAAGTTACCATAACACAAAACATAACTGGCACCATACAACAATAAGATTCCATTTTACATTTTACCAGCTTACATAAGCGAATCACAGGTTACAGACCACAGGTTGGTAACTGTCATAAAAAACAGCTATTTTTTTATAAAATAAATACTCAATTTAAAAAAAATAGCAAATCTTTCTACCAACTGCCCACACTCACTAGCACTTGTTCTAAAAAACACCACCAGCAATGTATTGACTGCCACCACACGTTCTGAGTTATGAATTACTCTAATTATCAGCGGAAGGACTATTTTACATTGAACCAACATAGATTTCTAAATTAAACGTAAATAAATAAATGTAAATGAATTAAATACCACATGAACTTGTAATAATAGCAATAAGGTATGCCCAGAGGTTAGATTAACAGTCAGTTAATCACCCCCTTTGTGGCAATATGGCACTCAGCTGCTCCTCGTGCCATATTATGCCACAAGGGGGTGATTAACAGACTGTTAATCTAACCTCTGGTCATACCTTATTGCTTAATTCAGTAGCCCACTAACAGATTACCAACTGTAGACTGTTTGAGCAAACCGCTATGTAACCTGACTTTTTATATGTAGGTAATTAAAATTCATTAGCCACCTAACATAGCAGTCCATGGTCTGATTTAAGTTTAGCTAACACAGTCAAGCCTTTTCTTTTGTGAGTGAATGAGTGGTGCAGCTTTGTAAACTGTAGAAGTGAGTGGCTACAAGATGGCTTGAGGGAAAGAGCGAGCAGATTGTTACAGAGATTTTTTTTTGTGAGTTGCTTCTGTGAATCGGGAACACATGCACTGGATGCTGTGAGTCAGGGAGACATTGAGTTTCTGCTGTTTAGAGGACTGAATAAGAGGTTGCAATGAGTAGTCAGTTAGGTATGTAAAAAGAAAAAAAAAAGCAGATTTGAACAAAATTGTTGCACCAAAAGCTGGATCCTGAGAAAAGTTTTCTTTGACATGTTGGTAAGAGACAATTGGTTGCTATTTTTTTGAGTTGGGGGGAGGTTTAGGCATTGTGAGGGCATATGGCATGGCTCATTGTTAAGCAGTTGGCGCTATGTGTTTTTCCATTATGTTGCAAACTTGCACTGAAACTACTGTACCATGCCAAACCAAAACTGATAACCCAGGCTCTGGTATATGTGTACTTTAACTTTAAAAACAAGCACAAATTGTAGAGAAACTTCTTAAACCTTAAATAACTTAAAACACTAAGGCATTACACGTTCTTCCATTCTTCCACGCTGCTGCAATGAAACAACCATGTCAAGCCGAAACTGATAATCTGAACTCTTGTTTATTCATGAGTTAACATCAAAAATGAGCACTTTTAATTTTAATGATAATATGATCACCATTCCAGGGGTATCTTTATCTGTATTCATTCATTCCAAGGGTACTTTTATCTACATTCACACATCTGATTTTTTGATGAACACAGCCTCAGATAGACGGTCACACATTTACTTTGTTTCAATATTATTTGTATTATCATCATAACTTTTCAACTGAGGCAGTCAGTCGCACCTTTCTTCTGTCGGTAATTTGAGCAATGGGATTTCGATAGTCGGGAACTTGAGCATCGGTATTTTGATACTCTCGGGAATTCAGAGTTGGGCTAACAGGTTTTGGGATTTTAAGAGTCGGGCAAACGTATGGATCTCCTAAGGTGTTGACATGATTTAATGTCTGTTTTGGTTTCACATACCAGGAATGGCTCTGGTTCCCGCCTGGAGCAGATGTGGAATTGTTTCCTTTCTCTTTTTTTTTAAACCCAGCAAGATAAACAGACAGTCCACACTGGTGGAGTTATGTTGTTAGACTTGCTTGGTGTCTGGAGCTTAAGCAAGCGATAGCAGCAGACACATTTATGATGTGTACTGTAGCCTGGCAGGTAGGGTAGGATAGGAAACCCGTCAAACCCACGGGAAGTAGCAGGATTTATAGCAGTTAAAAAAACATGTATTAACTTACATAACCTTTCTTGCACTCATCTGAGCTGTTTTGCTTTCATCCTTACTTACCAGTGTAATATATTGTGGGGGTCCTGTGCAGGGAGACTCAGTTACAGCAGGTCTGTTGTAGTAGCCATCTTTATTTCTACTCAGAGATAGTAGACACACATCACTGGACATACACAAGGAAAAACCCACTGGGCATGACAGGAACTTATACCTTAGGACTACAAAAATCCATATGCATAAACTATAGCCCTTATATTTCCTGCCATACATATCCATGTATGTACTACCATACATATCCATGTATATACTACAGGCGTGAATCCTGTTATTCAACATTCTTTTAAATTTAATGTTTATCTAAATTCCACCTGGAGTATGGAGTGCAGTTCTGGAGGTCTCATTACTGTAAGGATATAGCTAGGATGGAGAGAGTGCAGAGGAGGGCAACCAAGATGGTGCAGGGCCAGTAGCAAAAGCCTTACGAGGAAAGACTGAAGGACCTGAATCTGTTCTTCCTGGAGATCAGAAGATATATGGGGGACGTGATTGAGACATTTAAATACCTAAAGGGAATAAATAAGGTACAAGAGGGGGAGCATCTTTCAAAACAAAAGTTAAGGACTAGAGGGTACAACACGAAGTTAGAGGGGGGAACAATCAGAGGGAACAGGAGGAAGTACTGCTTCACGGAGAGGGTTGTGGCCCCCTGGAACAGCCTCCCAGTGGAAGTGGTGGGGCCAAAAACGGTTGCTGAATTCAAGAAAGCATGGGACAAATATATGGGTATCACCAAAACTGGTAGGGAGGGAAACTTGGACATTGAACAGGGTCCAGAGACAACACTGGGAGAGAAGGGGGAGGGAGGGCAAAGACTGGGACCACATAGGGTCTCTGGTTCTTTATTAGGAAGGAAACAAAGGGGCCAACTAGATGGACTGGGTGGTCTTTTTCTGCTGTCAGCTTCTATGTTTCTAAATAGTTGCACTCAGAACAAAAAGTCACAGTAAAAATAAATGTTTGCTAAGCAGCAGTAAATGTTAATGGGGAAAATTCTTATCTATACTGTGCCCCTTATCTTCTGTCCTTTAAGATACCCTTTGTCCCTATTTTCATTTGGTTTAACACTTTTTTACATTTGAAGTAATTAAAGGAGTATTCTTTTAAATATGGCTATCCATCAGTTTTTATTAGTATTCTCAGTTGCTTGTTAACACCAGCTGTGTGACATCACCTGTCACTATGTCTAGGTCAATTTCCCAGTGCCAGGAAAATTGCAGAAATCATTCCTATCCATAAGAGTGGAGATAGAACCTCCTCTAACAATTTCAGGCCCATCTCCATTCTCCCCCCTCTCTCCAAAGCACTAGAAAAAATAGTGGCCATTCAGCTCTCTGAGTATCTGGCCAAATATGACCTGCTGTGTCCAGAACAACATGGATACTGCCCTGGACACAGCACCACTACGTCCCTCCTGGAGTTCTCCCAGCACCTCCACTCTGCTCTCGACTCTGGTCATGTTGCAGGTGCAGTGTTCATGGACCTCTCCAAGGCCTTTGACACCGTCTGTCACCCCCTCCTACTTGACTCCCTCCACCAACTTGGCATTTCCCCTGGCCCACTGGCTTGGTTCACAAGTTACCTCTCTACCAGATCACAGTGCATGAAGGTAAACGGCACCCTGTCCAATACCCTGCCCATTCACTCGGGGGTGCCCCCGGGTTCCATCCTGGGCTCCATTCTGTTCAGCCTATTTCTCAACACCTTCCCCAGCTCCTGCTTGGGTAATATGCTACTCTATGCCAATGATGCGGTTTTCCTTGCCTCTCACCCTGACCCCGCATCTGTACAGGAATCCCCACAGCACACATTCAACCAAGCCAAAAAGTGGTTCCTTGACCACCGGCTGGTCATTAATCTAAAAAAAAAACAAATCTATGCTTTTTTTGCATCACCAGAATAAGACCAAAAATGCCCCCCTCTGCATTCTTCCCAGTAATGCTCACCCTCTCGAGCAGGTGTCATCCTACAAGTACCTGGGCATCGCCTTCGACTCAGCTCTTACATTCCACGCCCACATCAATACCCTGACATCAGCCATAAACTCTCAGATTGGCCTTCTCTATCACCACAGAGATTGCCTCCCCCAAAATGCCCTCCGACTGGCCATCAACTCCTCCGTCCTGTCCCTTGTGGACTACGGCCTGCCTATCTACGCTGTGGCTGACAATACCGCCCTCACCAGAATCCAGACCTCGATAAACAAGGCTAGCAAGCTCCTGACCGGCGCATCCCTCTGCACCCATACTTGCCTGCTCTATTCCACCACCAACCTGCTCACCTTGGAAGAGCACCTGCGCTACCAAAGCTGCTTACTTGCCAAAAAATCCCTGCTAGGACTCTCCCCCCCAGGGGTCATCGTATCCTTGCAGCTTGCCTCCCCATCTGTTGCCACCCGTAGCTCAGTTAAGGCCACCTTTCTGATGCCCCATAGCAAGACCTCCCTAGCCCAAATGTCCTTCCACAACCACACCCCCACATGGTTCAACTCCCTCCCACCGTCTGTCACTAAGTCTACAAAAATTGGTCCATTTAAAGTTGCACTACGTAGCCACCTCTTTGGCACCCGAAGCTGTAGTTGCCCTTAATCAACCTAATGTTGGGGTCCCTCCCTGTTTTCTGGCCCATAACCTTGACAATGTCCTTTGGACTGTTTCCCACCTCCTTTTTTCCTCACCCCTGTTTCCCCCTCCACCCTTCCACCTAGGTAATTCCCCGGTACAACCAGGGTTGTGAACTTCTACTACTGTTATACTTTATATGATTGCTATTTACTGCATGTAACTTTATTCCATAAACCACTGTTATATTGTGTTCTTTTGTTATCTGTATTGCACCTGTATATTACCACTGTTGTATCTCACACTGTAACCATGTCTACCTTCCCTGTAATGAGGTGCCTTTGTAAATGAGTCCCTGACTCAGAGGTTATAAATCTGACTTTCAAAAATAAAGAAAAAAAAATAAATAAATCATGTTTCTTGTGACTGAGATAAACATGCATGCAACAGACACTGCTCCCTGACCTCACTGGACAATGAGTATACAGAAACAGCTGAGAATATTTATTTTATTTTATTTATTTATTTATTAAAGAATCAGAATTACAACCCTTTGAGCTAAGAGCTCATTTACAGAAGGTCCTCATCAATCAAAGGAGGGGAACAATTATATGAGTTGGGAATAGCAAATGCAGCTAACAGACACTGTCATAAACATATTAGTAACACATTAACAAACTAATATACTACAAGAAATTGAGTATCAATGACAGAGACAAATTGTAAAGTACAGTCTTAACACAGAGTACATAAGGAACAAAACACCAGCAGTATAAATAAGGTGTTAACAGTTCAGTGAGGTACTCACAAATAGCAGCTAAGAAGCCTTGCCGTAGGCAAGAGGATGCCAAGGTAGAAACATCTCAGTGAATGTGTAGCGGGCAATATGTAAGAGAGTGGGGAGGATGATTCAGTGGAGTATGTATGGATATAGTCTAATGGGGTACACAAGTAATGCCCTGGGGGTTAGGTAGAGCAGTAGCAGTGTGTAGGTGAGGCAATGGAATTCCGAAGTTCGGATTTGAGGTGACGAATGCTGGTGAGGCTTGTGATGACTTGAAAGAGCTCATTTAGACAGGTGGGTATGACTGAAAACATTGTGACAGCTATACTAAAAGGAGTGCTTATTTTATTATTTCAGACGTAAAAAAGTGCAAAAGCAGACTCCAAACGGGGGAACATATCTTATAAGACGGGAGATAAGGAGCAATCTAAATTAGAATAAAAAAGTGGCGGTACAAATGTTCACTGCAACACTGAACAGATTTTTACCAATTTTAGGGCTCAATTCTCAGCTCGTACAGCAGGCGCTAAGTTTTTTTCAAAGACTACTTAGTTGGAACACAATACATGTGACACCATTGGGCCATGGACAAGAGGGGCTGCAGTCCATTTCCAGATGCCCACAAAGACCATTGTGGGCAACTGGGGAATCAGCTGTGTCCCCCATACAAATGGCCTGCAGAGAGTTTTCCAGATGCATGTCACATCCCAAAGACCTGCTGACATGTCACTGTGCCCTAACCTAGTTATCACCTGCTAAAAGCAGGCCATAAGAGAGGCACAGTACTACAGGTAGATGCAGGCAGTCCCAGAGTCAAAGCGTTTGGGGGGTGACCACAAGGTAGGACAGAACGCTGGGTTTGGGGAGAGGTATCACTAGACCAGCAAGGTTACAGACAACTATGAAAGCATATGGAGGGTCCGTTGGCCCAGTCTGTTTGACGGGGAGTGGGGGGAGGGGGAGAGAAGCACTTAACCACTAGGAAACATATGGCATGGGAGGGTAGGGAGGGAACAAAACCATCCAGGACATCAGTTTGCAACACCACCATGACACAGCTAAAAGAATGGAAACATATGCCAGGTGACATATGTTATGCCGTGCTGTGCTGTAGTCACAGACAAATGACAGGCTATTTGCACCAGGACTCTTCCCCCAGTGACCTTTGCTCATCTTTTGTTACTTGTTCATGCCCTCTTCTGTTCACTGGTCACTGATGCCATCCAGATCTCCCATGATACCTGTTCTAGTGGTAGCCTTACCTCACTAGGGTATCATCCTTCCTCCATGCTGTCATTGCTTACCCCCCAAGATGGGGATTGGGGCAGTGGGGATATGCCCCGAACACATTGTCACTTTATCAGGAATTGCTCCCATGGTGAACAGGGTCCATTCCTGGATGTGCCAGGGGCCTTTGTAAACAGGGATCAGGGGTGTTACCCTTTTTTCTCCCATGCCCCACAGGATTCTACATGCATGGACATCAAGGGGCTGTATGCATGCTAACCATGGTGACATCCTGACATCAGCAGAATCCCTCCCTGCCGATGGCCCTCCAGCCACACTGCCACCTGTGATCACCTAGCTGGCACTATTGCAGCACAGGAAAGTACCCTCCCACCCTGGGAAAGGAGAGCATCCTATGAGATGTTCAATCCTTCTCCTCCTGTCCAACTCCCAATGACCCAGGCTCATTCCTGAACCTGGGTCACCAGCAACATGGACGGTGGTGGTACCATTGTGCCAATGGACCAGCTGATCTTTGCCAATTTTAACACAAAAAAGTAGGGAAGGGAAAACCACAGCTCACCACTGCATCATGGCAAATGGTTGCAGTAAGCCTAACAAGATGGATAAGCTGGAGAGTGAACTCCATCAAGGAAAGCTTCAATGGTGACGATCTGGTGGACCATACTCTTTTGATGAATAAACTATCAGAAATAGGAAGGGTTTATAGACTAACTACATGGCAGAAAGCAATTGGTTAAAATAGGAACATCTAAATTATCTTTATAAGATGACTCATTAGGGGTCCCACTAGCTTCCATTCTGGGCCCATAGAAACAGAATCTACAGAAAATGACCACTTGGCACACCCAGTCTGCCCAAGTGTTCCCTGCCCATTCTACTTCAGCAAACCCTATCTGGTTTCTGTTGACCCTCCCCACTCTATGCCTCTGATCTAATATATCCCAATATTTATCCCAAGCATGCTTGAAGCCCTCCACAATTCTAGCCTCCACCAGTTTGGCTGGCAGTTGGTTCCATGCATCTATCACCCTTTCATGGAAGAAATATTTCCTCACATCCCTCTGAGCATCCTCCCCTCCTGCTTCATCATATTTCCCCTAGTCCTGGAGCTTTCCATCATTTGGAAAATGTTCCTATTCCTGTTTCTTGTGGTGTTGTTGTTTTTTTAATTTACTAGAGATCTGCAAAAATTGAAATCTATTATGCATGCATATGATTGAGTGCCATTTTGTACAGGGAGAATGGGGCAGGCAAACCTAAAGTTAAAGTTACAAAACAGTTATTAAAGCTTATAAATGTGGTTTGCCCAAAACAGGCTACTAGTGAAGGAGAAAAAAAAAAACTAAAACAATGATTTCTAGAACTAGGCAGCTATTGAAGTGTAGGATTTAGTACTGAACGTAAAAGGTTCAGATGGACATATTTTGGAACCTGTAAAAAATAACTACTTAGGAGTGACTTTAAACCAGAAAATGACTATTTCTGGTCATACAGATAAAGTTATGAAAAAGAAAAATAACTAATTAGGATTTCTCTCCAGAAACCAGGTGAATTTAACTCAAGAAATAAAGACTGTTCCTAAACAGATACTTTTACCAGCACTGGATACAGTTCTGTATTACTGTATGGCCTTTCAGAAAGTATGCTGCAAAAATACATAGTTACTTCTAACAACATTTGTAGGTTTGTAACTATGTCCTCTAAAAGGGTGCACCATTGCCCATTCTGTCAGAAGATGGGTATTCTGTCACCAGTTCAAAGAATTTATTATGAAACTACAGCTTTTTTGCAAAGAATGTTGTTTTCTTTCTCTGTCTCTCTGTCTCTCTCTCTCTTGAACAACAAAGATATTAAACAAAAAAAGTACGACTTTCAAACAAAACAAGTTACCTGTCCTTACGAAAATCTACAATTAGGAAATATCAGGAGACTATGACGAAACCAAAAATTGCAGAGCAGTCTTTTTCACATTATGCATCAAAAATGCTGAATCAATTGTCATCACAATGTGATCCTTCTGGTAAAACACATTTTTAAGAAGAAGCTCAGAGACCAGCTGCTGTATAATAATTTCTACTGCTTATTATTATAGAAGCCACATCCTCTACTCCTCTGTGAGGTGTACTGACTTGGCCTGGAAGCCATCAGAGTCATTTTAGTCCAATTAGACTCTTTAAGAGATAACTTCACCTGCTGTTCAAACAGTCCAGACAGACAGATGTCATCAAAGGGCACATTTATCATCTACTGTTGGATATCTGGGGTGAAGCTGGCAATCCGCAACCAGGAATGCCTTCTGATGCAGATACTTGCAGTCACAGAGTGGGCTACTGCACTGAAGGAATCCACAGAGGCTTTGAACTGATGACTATTATATTCAATACTGCACCACTGTACAGCACCACCGTTAACAGCATCTCTTGACCTCTGTCAGAGTTTTTGTTTTGAACCAACGGGCATACTTGTACTTAGAAAAGTGGCCTTGACAGCTAGCTTTCTCATGCACAGAAAAGCTGAGGAATATACCCACTTGCCCATGGTGCCTACTTTGCATGAGTCCTAATTAGAAGAGTGCACTGTGAACACCTATGGCCTTGTCATTCTCTGCAAAAATAATAATGGCATTGGCTATTGGCTGAGTGAAATACGCGGGTTTAGACTTAAGGACCATGTATTTTATGTACTCTTGGTTGGGGACAGTGGCCTCAGTAGCAGGCCTCCTCTTCTCAGTCTCTGAGAGTCTCAAAGGTAGGCTGAATGGGAAGCATGATAGAGACAAGGATGTTTAGAGTTCCAGCTGGAGGTGCCTATCCTGGTTTATAGCTAATGTCACAAAATGTAAGGTGCTGTGCAGGTTTTTGAGCGGAGCTTGA
Source organism: Neoceratodus forsteri (assembly GCA_016271365.2). Lineage (NCBI taxonomy): Eukaryota > Metazoa > Chordata > Ceratodontiformes > Ceratodontidae > Neoceratodus > Neoceratodus forsteri. The sequence continues at coordinate 788,669,592 of CM028133.1, forward strand.
AAGGAAGATTCTCCCTGGGTTACTAAAACTGTAACTGGGTTTGGGTTCTCAGTGCCATAGACTTTGGCTTTATTGTCCCTATTAGTTAAAACAAGCTCTGCATCTAACTAATCTACTTCTACCCCAGAAGGGCAGAAAGGGACCCTAATGGCCAACAGTGCTAGCCTTGGCAACACTGGGCTCATCCCCATAAATTATGTCAGGTACGGCACTATCAGCCACTCTGAGGACAGTTCTGGGGTCATTCACAAAGAAGTCGATCCCGGGACCAAAAGCTCATAAGGCACCAATGATGCTACTGATATTGGCAATATGGTAGGAAGAGCACGATCCCATCACTAGATACGGTACTGATATCAACATCAAGGGTCCTGCTGGCCCCAGAGGGTTTACTATTGGCCTCATGGCTCTCACCATAAATGCAGAAAAGTGCTGCACTTCTCTGTCATGGCTCTCACCATCCCTGCAGAGGTTGGCAATGACACCATGGGTGGAGTCATCAGCACTGCTGACAACAACCCTGACACCAAGACAGGCCTTGGCATTGGAGTCTAAGTCAGCACACTTAAGTCCAATGATACCAAAGACAGCACCAGAGTCAGTGGCCCCAAAAGGCCTGACACCAGCCACATCAGTGGTGTCATTGAATTTATATACTGAAACCACTGCTCCATAAGAACTGCCAAACAACCAAACTGCTCATTGGAAGCCTCCCTATGGGATAAGGAGAGACTCTGGGACAAAGACTATGAGTCTTCAGGCATCAGGCCCCCAATGTCATCAGAGATGATGGTGGGAACTCCTGGCCTATAAATATCAAATGTCTCATGGCAGAAAGACCACAGGGTGACCTCAATTGGTGCCTTTTCTTCTCCTTAGAGAAAAGGTTGAGGCAGAATGGTGCACAGTTCTCGGTGCAGAGCATGGGCAGGATCTGGACACTTTTTTAACTCTGGGAGGACTGTTCTTACACTGGGCACTGGACTGCCCAATGCCAGTGCAATCACTCAAAGACGAGTGCTGGTCAGACACAGCCCCATTACCAAAGCAACCAGTCTGTACCTTCCATGGTGTCAACCATTTTCGGGAGGTAGAGCCTAGAGGAAACTGTTTTCTTGTGTGTACAAACTGAATGCTGTCATCATATAGACAATGAAGTTCTGTCCATGATGAGGACAGCAAAAGAGCTGCTGCACACTCAACAGCAGGGAAAAGGGACCTGAGGTGGCAGGGGGCTGGTGCCACTGTTTACCAGCAAGCATGTGCCAACCTGTGCACACAGAAGCTACTCATACCACCAGCCCCCCCAAGAAGAGTTTTGGCTTCTGTGGGGTCCTATTCTTCTCAGACGCATTAGTGAGATTCTATGGAGAAGATTGATTCTTGTAAAATCTGAGGAATACGTCGTTGAGTAGGAATGGAGAGCCTGAAACAGAATATAATAGAATCAGTAGGCGCTTTTACATACAGGTTTTAAAAATGGAATGAGCATTACCTGTGTGGCGCTGTTGTTCTCTGTTCCATTCTTGGTTCCCTTTACACTCTGCAAGTATTCCAGCAACCCCTGCCTCCATTTGTTTTGGTTTCCCCACAGTATTTGCTGCTCTATGGCTGTTTCTGTACTGCTACCAGAATGGCTGTTTTACACAGCTGGACAAAACAGAACACGTTGGGGCAAACCACGAAAAGCAGAGATTGCAGTTCGGACAAATGTTCACCAAGGGAATAGAACAGATGCACTTTATACACAAGGGAGGTAACAGAATACTGTTTCTGTAACAGTCATTCCATTACAGAAACCTGTGTGTAAAAGCACCTAGTGGCTAGGTGCATCCCTGATGGTAACAAGGGCATGGGGGCTGGACAGAGACATCCCTGGTTGTCCAAGAACTTAAAGGAAAATTATTGGATTAAAAAAAGGGTACATCATAAAGAGGAAGGATTCTGGATACAGGGCTAGATAAATAGAGTATACTGTATGTCTTTCAAGAGAGAATGCTGGGATATGATTGCACAGACTAAAACAGAACTAGAAGACAGGATTGTGCAAGGACTCAAAAAGAGTATAATTAACTCCTATTTCAATACAAAGGGAGCAAAAAAGTAAACATCACAGAAGTACCCTGATCATGGGGTTGCATGGAGTATCACTGATGGATGAACACAGAGGGTATAGCAGAGGCTCTCAATAATTTCTTGTCAGCATTCAACCAGGAGTCAGGGGGCTTGGCCACCAAGGGCATATGTTGAAAGATGTGAACAGGCAAAGCAGGAGGCAGTGCTTATAATATACTAAGATTAGCGGATAGGTATCTAAAGGATAATTAGCCTGTATGGTATCAGTGTGAAAGTAGCAGGGGTGTTACAATAGGTTCAGGCTGGGCTGGTATCTAGTAGGAGTTCTTTTAGCTGTGGATAGTGCCAGGGGACTGGAAAATGGTGTGTGCCATCTACCAATTCAATAAAAGTGTGAGGCTGTATCCAGGCAATTACAGATCTGAGAACCTTACCTTTGAGCTCATCAGTGTGTATGGGTCAATCATAACACATAAAGGTTCAGCACAAGGATGATAATGCCTCCTCTCTTCCTATCCTAATGGTATAGCCCCCTGACGACGCCACCCCAGGGGCAGTAGTCTCCCTTTCCTCTCTCCCCTTTCTCTTGTTAGTCTCGCTGTTCAATCTGTGTTTTCCCTCTGTCTGCCATTGCCTGAGTCACCTATTTCTTCTCATTCTGTACTTTTCCTTTGTTCTAGTAAGTAGTTCAGTCTGAGTATTTGTTTCCTTGGCACTTTTTAAGGGTCTATCATTGTACAGTATTTTACTGGATCTTATTAACTCTATTATTAACTTTATTGCTCTAGTTCTTTTGATTGTGTAATAGTGTAAGTTTAAGTGCTCTGGCTCCTTCTCCTATATGATTTTTCTCTGGTATGGTTTTATACTCTCACTGTAACACCCCTGCTCTTTATTGTACATATCTGTTTTATTTGAATTGTATTGTACTTTATTTTTGGGGGGGATTGTTCTGTACTTGCTTTTGTTGTACCCTTGATCTGTGTTTTTTTTTACCTCCTGGTCACACCTGGAAATGAGCCTAGGCTCAATGTGCCTTTCCCAGTTAACAGATTTTAAATAAATAAAATAAATAAATAAAATGCACTGTTCTTTAGCACAAAACATGGCTTTATAAGAGGTTCATCCTGCAAAATCAAACTGATTTTCTTCTCTGAGGAAGTAACCAGAGAGATGCATAAAGACTAGGTGGTGGATCAATTCTCGCTGGACTTCAGAGAGGCCTTCAACACTGTACTGCACGGAAAACACATGGATAAAATAACACTATTTGAGGTCTGCAAAATATACAGGACCAGGACAGCGAATTGATTCATTGGCAGTGAGTGATGGTGGATGGTCACGATTAAAAGTGAAGAGATGCACAGGCATTAGTACACATGGATTGGTGCTGGGTCTACTGCTTTTGAACATATTCATCAATGACCTGAAGGAAGGAGTTAGTGACAGATCATTAAAGTTTGCTGATGATACAAAATTGACCTAAACAGTGGACACAGAAGAGGAAGGGGATGCACTACAGTGTGACCTGCACACATTGGAGCTGTAGGCGATAAAATGGTGGCTTAGTTTTACTGTGGGACAGCATACGGCACTTGGCAGTGAGGCATCCAGGTCACACATATGCCCTGTACTGTACAACAGTGGACAGCACAAACATGGAAAAGGATCTGGGGATAATTACAGACAACAGGTTAAAGCTAGACAAGCAAGAAACCAAACACAATGATGGGGATGCATTAGTAGGGGGTAAAGAGCAGGCCAATGGAGGTGATGCTCTCCTCTCCACAGAAACATAGTAACACCTCATTAGGGGTACTGTGTCAATTTCTTGTCACAGTACTACAGAACTGACATTGTAGAGGTTTATAGGGTCTATCTAACATACTAGAGTGCGCACCAGGAAAATGGTGCTAAAGAAACAACACACACTACCTGTACATGTGTTTCGAGCACACATATCCTCTAAAGAGGGATGCCAAAACAAATGTTCAAATCAGTTCATCTTTATTGTAGCACAGAGACAGACCACGGTCCTGCCTAGGGGTTTATAGTGTCCAGTAGAGTGACCAAACTGATTGATGACTTAATGAGCAAATGTACTCAAATAAATAAACCAAGAGAAGAGATGCAGATCAAAGAAAGAACAGCCACCACCTACAGCTAAGCACTCATAGTTTATATGCTTTAAACTGCCATATGAAAAAGCATATACTCTTCAGACATTGTATATTTTTCTTTTGAAGGTGTTTATTCATTCTTCAGTTAACAGGTGCATCTCTTATAAAGTGCATCAAGTGCAGGAACCTGTGCAAAGAAATCACAAAGGCAGCTCCTTGTAAAAAGAAATACAATTCCTTCTTGTAACTGGAAATTGGGTTTGATAGCAGTCTAGCATTTTTCCATAAAATTACGTATTGGTACTGCTTTATTGATGGTGTTGTTTGCATGTGGAGGGGCCATGAGTCTGAAGCTGAAGACTTTATGAGATGATTAAATATCAATAACCTGAATCTGAAATTCACCCATACCATACAAAAAAAGACTTAACTTTCTGGGTGTGACTTTAAACAGTCCCAATGGATGCAACACTGATATTGAAACTAAATGCTATAGAAAATCTATGGCCACCAATTCCATGTTGCATGTCACCAGTGCCCACTCTGCTGCCCTAAAAAAAAATCAGTTCCGTATGATCAATACCTTAGATTAAGGAAGAAATGTAGTGATATTGAGACCTTTCTGAAACAGGCTGAGGAATTGGAAAGCAGATTCCTAGCAAGGGGATACTTCAAGAAAATGTTTATTGAAGCTAGGGATGAGGCATCTGCAAAAGACAGGGGTGTGCTTATAAAAAATGCACAACAAAATGACACTAAAACACCACAACACGCAGGACCCATTACCTTTGTCATTGGGGATAATGATTGGGCGGACAAGACAGGATATATCATGCATCAGAACTGAAACATCTTGAGAGGGGACAAAATAGTTGGCAGTGGTGCTGGAGAGAAACCTAGAATCAGTTTTAGTAGAGCACCTAACCTGAGGGATAAACTAGTACACAGTCATGTAAGTGTAAAAACTAAAAACCCAGAGTTCAGGAACTGGCTACCTGAAAAACCAAAGGGTTGTCACAAGTGCCACAGGAGCAATGTGTGTAAGTTTTGTGTTCAAGGCAGGAATTTTAAACATCCAAGAAACCATAAGGAGTTAGAGATTGGAGAAATAATTACTTGCAACACAGTTTTTGTTGTTTATGTCCTTTGGTGCCCTTGTGCACTTGTTTACATAGGTAAAACTGCACGTAACTTAAAAACTCATGTACAAGAACATGTCCGCAGTATTGAGAACAAACACCTCAACACACTTTGACCAGTTCCATGACTAAATCAGAAACAGTCAAGTTTGTAGGTGTAGAATACACTCCTATGCCTAAAACAGGTGGAGACAGAAGACAGTATTAAAAGAAAAAGTTATTGGATCTTTATTCTGGATCTTGTAAGACCAAAGGGTTTAAATGAATATTGTGATTTCAAACCATATCTACTATGACCTTAAATGTATTAGTGTCTCTATTGTGACCTTTTCTTTATCCTTTCTCCACAGGCCTTACCCTTGTCCTTCTTCCCTACGCTACTGGATTGGTATTTATGTGGATCCCTACTTTAATGTTATTTCCTGGGAGATCACTTAGTTTCATCCAGCATCTTTTCTTTCTCTTTTTTGTTTAGGGTTTTTTTTTAGTAATTATTACTTGGTGAAATTAGATATTTATTAAATACCATGTAATATTTAGAAAATGTTATTCCAATTTGTATAAACTACTTGTGCTTTCATGTACTTGTTGCACTTAGTTGCATGGGGTCCCTTTGTAAACACTGACTTTTTGCAGTTTTTCTATGTAATTCCTTAGAACAATTCACTCTGAACTTAATTGCATAGGGGTCCTATTTCAGTTACCTCTTTATATGATGTATGAGTTATTTCAGTTTATCTGCTTATAGTCTTTTGATCTAATCAATTGATGTTATCCATAGTGTTTATTACTAGGTTACCTCTATTTATTAATGAAGGTATTGTTGCTTAGCACTTGCACTGTTTTGCGTTATTTTGCACATTGTACTGTTTAGCACTTTATTAACTGTTTGTACTTTCTTTGTCTGTGATGTCATGTACTTCAGGGCCATGTACTGGACATCAGCATCTCTCCTGGACACACACTCCTGAAGAAGGCTGGGATAGCCTTTTAATACCTCTAATACTCTGAATTGACTGTAACTGTTGAATAGTTTTGGCTGTACTGTACTCTGTTCACATGTTTATCTCCCTTGAACTGCTCACTGATTGCATTTGTTATACTCTGTATTTGACTGTAACTGTATTTTATGCGACTGTATTTGCTTTATGTTTGTACCCTCCCGGGTCTTGCCTGAAAATAGGCATTTTTTATGCCTAGCACACTTACCCGGGTACCAAAAACAAATAAATAAATAGTCGAATCACTGGAGGAAGCAACTGCTACTGTTGCAGGTTGAGTATACAGCTTCAGTGCAGAACATCTTTGGGACTCCTGATTAGCACGGTTTTGAATTTATATTTAAAAGTTCTACGTTTGTGCTGCTGCTCTCATTTGTTATTTTCTGTCCAATATTTGCTAAGCACACTTTAAATGTTTTGTTTTTTATTTGCATTTGGCTGTTTGTGTGCCTTAGTCTCATACAAGTGCTACAGTCTTGTTGGAGTTTGCATTTGTAGGGCTGGCTACCCTTTTTGTTCAGCACTGCACCCTACTGCCATCATGGCACAGTTCTGGAACTGTAATCTAAATAATGTGCAGGTGCTGTATTAATACATGCTACCTGTGATGACATGCAGGAGGGGTACACAACTTATTTAAAACAACCACCAAGTAATCACATTAGTGCTTTTATCCTTTACACTTTATACAAAATCACAGGTACTATTACTAATTAATGAGTGGTTTCAACGTCCTATTATAAACTATTAAGATTTAGCAGTATCAGGTCCACTGTGCATAATTTTACAAAAAAGCAATCTTTCGTCTTAATATTTTTTTCTTCTTGTAATATAATGGTTTTCATCCCTCTTATGGTTATGGTTTCTGTAGATAAAAACCTTCCACACACAGCAAGAGCAGCAGTAGCATTGAAAAATAAAGAGCTACTAGTGCAAAAATATCAGACAGAAAACACAGGTTACTCACCTGTAACAATAGTTCTAGGAGTGGTATATGTTGTTCATCCACACTTCTGGTAGTATCCTTTCCCTTTAAATTTTGCCAGAAAGTCTTCAAGCTGGCTCCTCCCACCCACCTAGGTGGTACAACCCTCGACTTCACCCCATGATGCCAAATCTTGCCCGTGGGAAGCAGTACTGTGCAGTGAAAGCAGGGTAGGTTGGGTGGGTCAGTGTGGATGAACAATATATACCACTCCTAGAACTACTGTTACAGGTGAGTAGCCTGTGTTTCTAGGGAATTGGATATGTTGTTCTATCCACACTTCTGGCAGACTCCAAGCACTTCCCTGGGAGGAGAGAGGTAAGGCGCACACCCCCTACTTAGGAAATAAGGATTGGAGAATTAAGACCCCAAAACCAGCATCCCAGCATGACTCTAAGTCAATGTGGTAATGGAAAATGAAGGTGTGTGCTGACTTCCAGGAAGCAGCCCTGCATATTTCCTGGATAGGGACATTCCTAGAAGCAGCCACCATTGCAGCGGTATGGCAGGTGGAATGAGCCTTTAGCCCTATGGGAGGCTCCCTACCCACCAACCTATAGCAGAGATCAATGCAGGAAGTGATCCACCTGCCAATCGTCCACTTGGCTGCACATCTGCCAGGTGCAGCTTCAGCATAGCTGACAAACAGCTGGTGAACATCTCCCCAAACTTCAGCCATGTGTTCTTTATGATAAGTGAGTGCTCACCTCAGGTCCAGAGTATGGAGCCTGTGTTCAGCCTCCGAGGTGTAATTTGAGAAGAACTCCAGAAGAGTCATCACCTGATTCAGGTGAAACTCCAACACAACCTTCAGAAGCAACTTCAGGCTGAGGCACAGAACAACCTTGTCCCCATGGAAGACCAGGTAAGGAGACTCTACTGAGAGCACCTGAAGCTCACTGATCCTTCTGGCTGATGTGATAGCCACCAGGAAGGTGGTCTTCCATGACAGGTGTGACATCTCACACCTGTGCATCGGTTTGAATGGCTTGACCATGAGCTTTGCCAAAACCAGCAACAGATCCCACAGTGGTGGTGGTTCATGCCCTGTAGGGGAAATGTGATCTAAGCCTTTGAAAAAGCACCAGACCACTGTCTCCTGTGCCACTGACCACCGACCTACCCGCACCCAGTATGCAGAGATGGCTGCCAGGTGCACCTTAAGGGGCATCGACCAAAGTCCCCCTTTGGAGAGAGACCACAGGTAGTCCAAAATGCTGGCCACTGGACAGGACAAGGGGTCCAGCCCTTGCTCTGACACCAAATGGAGAATCTCTTCCATTTGAAGGTATACCACTTCCTGGTCAATTCCTTTCTAGATGCCTCCACTAAAGTGAGGACATCTTTGGAGAGACCCAAAGCCTGGAACTCTAGCTGCTCAGGAACCAGGTTGTCAAGTGCAGGGATTGAATGTATGGATGGAGTACCTTCCCCTAATTGATGGAGGGCAGGTCCAGGCGTAATGGAAGATGCCTTGGGAGCCTGTTGCTGAGGCTGAGGAGATCTGGGTACCAGTACTGGTGGGGCCAGTCCGGGGCCACCAGGATCCCCTGTGCCTTGTCTCTCCTGACCTTGAGGAGCACCTTGTGGATCAAGGGATGTGGAGGGAAGGCACAGAAGAGGCCTGGGATCCACGACCTTGAGAAGGCATCCCCCTGCAGAGAGCCTTGCTGAGGGGGGTGGGCACAAAACAGCCTCAGCTTTGCATTCTCCCTGAAGGTGAACAGGTCCACCTTAGAGATGCACCACTGGGAGAACAGACTATGTACTACCACCAGATATAGAGAGAGACCACTCATGAAACACCGCACCCACGCAGCTGAGTGTGTCCACCAGCTAATTGGAGACTCCTAATACATGGATAGCTAGGAAATTTGCCTCCAGGCTGTGCAAGAGTGTCCATATGTGGAGAGCTTCCTTGCACAAAGGTAGGGAGTGCATCCCGCTCTGCTTGTTGAGATAGTACATGGTTGTGGTGTTCTCCATCTGGACTTGAACCACTTGACCCTGAACAAATGGAGCTAATGCAGTCAGCACCAACTGAACTGCCCAGAGCTACAGCAGGTTGATGTGGCATTGGGACTCCTTGGAGTCCAGAGCCCGTGGGCCCTGTGTTCCCCCATATGGGCACCACAGCCCATGAGAGAGGCACCAGTCATCAGGATGACAGTCAGCTAGGGTGGACAAATGGGATCCCTTCCATCAGATGCTGTGGGAAAAGCCACCACTGGAGGGTGTCCCACATCCTCTGAGTCACAGTGACCAGCTGGTCGAAGTGACCATTGTGCTGAGACCATTGGCTGGTTAGCTCCCATTGCAGGGGGTGCATATGCCAACAGGCCCATCACACCACAGTGGTGCTGACCACCATGTAACCCAGAAAGTGCAGGATGTCCTGGGGAGGGCACAAATGCCAAACCCAAAATGATTGGGCAAAGGAGGAGAGAACCTCTGCCCTGTCCACTGGAAGACTGACTCTGGCTTGGCAAGAGTCGAGCTCTGCCTCAGTGAAGCTGATCACCTGTGAGGGCACAAGCTCCAACTTGGCCTCATTGACTAGGAGACCAAGTTGGAAGCAGATCTGGAGGGCCAGATCCCCAGACTGCTCTGCCTCCTGTCTGAAATGACCTGCCAGCAGCCAGTCATCTGGGTAAGGGTACGCCCAGACCCCTTGATGCCTGAGGTAGGCTGCCACCATTGCTATGCCTTTGGTGAAGGTCCTGGGGGATGAGGAGAGGCCAAATGGCATGGCCTGAAACTTGTAGAGGGTTTTCTTGGCTCAGAAGCAGAGGAATCTTTAGTGGGACAGACGGATCGGGACGTGAAAGAACACATCCTGTAAATCCAGAGAGCAAAACCACATGTCCTGCTTGAGAGATGGCATTATCTGGGACAGAGTTACCATCTGGAAGGTGCAAGACCTGAGGAATTTGTTCAGGTCATGCAGCTCTAGAATGGGGCGCCAGCCCCCATCTGCTTTGGCACCAGGAAGTACCTGGAGACAAACCCTGGGTGTTCCAGAGGATTCGCTACTCTGACCATGACCTCCTTGTAGAGGAGCTGGACTATGTCATCTTGAAGAGCCAACTGAGTGTCTGTGGATACCAAGTCCTCCCATGGGGCACAGACTCAGCTTGGAGGGTACTGCTCAAACTCCAGGGGTAGACCCTGGCCGACCACTTCCATAACCCACCTGTCCATGGTAACAGTGGACCAGGTGGAAAGGAAGTGGTGGAGTGAGCCCCCCACAGGAGGACCCAGGGGAGGAGTGATGGACATGAGGGTGGCAGCCCTCATCCCATCACTGGGCAGGATTAGAGAAGGAGGACCCAGCTGAGAAGCCACCGGGTCCCTTCCCTCCTGGCTTTTGGACCACCAAAGCCACTGACTTGGGCCTATGGGTCCAAGGCTGAGCCTGCTGGCCCGGCTGGTGCTAGGCTGGTTTTGCCGCAGGAGTAGGGGACTAAAAGGGCTTGCGCTTCTGCTGCTTGGAGCCCTTGAGATCCCTCTGGGAGGACGTAATGGAGTCTAAGGTGGCATTGGACTTCTTGATATACTGGAGGTGACCCTCTACACCAGGCCTGAACAGGTCGGTGCCTAAGAAGAGAACATCTGTCAGCTTGTGCTGAGTGTCTACCATGAAGGTTGAGATCCTCAGCCAAGCCCTACGGCTCATGGCGACTGTGGCCACCACTGAGCGGGCACAGGAATCCCCAATGTTCAGAGATGTCTGGAGTTGCTGTTTGGCCACAGCCTGGCCCTGGTCTCAGATCTACTTGACCATGGTCTGGAGGTCTGCAGCAAGATGAGGAATCACCTCATCCAGGGAGCCAAAGAGGGCACCGGAGAAGTGTGTCCTTCAGATGGCCGAACTCACCTGGCAGAGGCTGAGAGAGGAGGCAGCATAGACCTTTTTGGCTGAGTGGTCCAATTTCTTGGACTCCTTGCCCAGTGGTCTTTAGACATTGCCTGTATTGCCCCAGCACTGAAACATGGAATTGGCCACTAAGCCAAGGGGTGTTCTGTGTACCCCAAGAGGTAACCAGTGGGTACCACATATTTCCGGGCCATCCAGGCCAAGAGCACCAGGCAGGAGGCAGGGTGCTGCCAAAGCTCCAAGGCCAGGCCAAAAATGGCCTTGGCCACTGGGAAGGCCACTGTCAGAGAGGTCCCCTTTATGCAGAATCTCTGTGAGGGGATAGAAAGACCACTTCTGACCAGATGGGAGTGCAGTGAGGAGTCCTCAGACTTGGAAGAGTCCGCATAAAGCATCCAAACACCTGAGTTGCTCTTGACCTGCCACGGATGGTTGACCATGAGAGTGACCGACAGCCAATGGGGAAGACCCTTAGCCAACCAAGACTCCTTGGTCAGAGCCCCAGTAGGTCGCTTCACCACAGTTGGTGGAGAGGCCAACTTTGGCCGAACCAAGATGGCCTGAAGCGGCTCTGCAGGTGGAAGAACAGTGTCGACCGGCCCCTCTGGGGGCTTTGGTATCAGCCTGTCAGGCAACAGCCATGTGATGGCTGGGGTGGAACCCGTGGTCGGCATCGGACCGGACAACACTAACTGTTGCCACATGAGGTCTTCATAGCGTCGATGCAACTTGTGCCAAAGCCTCTCTTCATTCGAGAAGGATGAAAATTATGAATAGCAGTGGTGCCACTTCCCATGGTGTCAAGAGCAGGACCACTGATGTCGGCGGGATCTGCTCAACCCACTGGATGAGGAAGAGCTAGATCTAGACCTTGACCTCAGCTGCCGGTGGTGCCATTGGGGAATGTTGGAGGGAGCCAGGGAGTGCCGCAGCTCCTCCTGATCTGGATCAGTGACCAGAGGGTCGGGCTCGTGGGCTGAGCCACCCCTTCGGTGGTTACCAGCAGGACCAGAGTCCTGAATAGAGAATTGTCAGCTTCATCTAGCAACAACGGGTCGACAGGGTCAAGAAAAATCTCTGACGCATCATTGGACCACGTCTCAGCCAGCTGACCTGATTGGGGCACTGTGAAGATACCGGCCAAGACTTACCATGGTCTAAACCGGGGATTCCTGAGACTGAATTCGCTCTTGCTCCCAAGAATGTCAACAGTGAGTCTTCTCCTTGTGGTGTCTAGACTCCTTCTTGCGGGAGCAGGAGCTGTGCAAACCTGAAGGGCCCTGTTCCTTGGTCAGGAGAGACTGGCACAGCTCCTTGAAGAAGCCTAAAAGAGTGGAGCCCAATTTGAGTGTAACAAATACAGAAGCCAAAGAGGACTGCGCGGCAGCCCGGGCCACCTCCTCCTCAAAGGCCTTAAGTTGCTCCATCTGCTCGGTGAACCCCACAGTCATGGAGACCACCCAATGGGCATCCTTGGATTTGACCAGTGGATTCCATTTCTCAGGTGGCCCAACTTCAGGTGGGCAAGGTGGTCCTGAAGGACAGATGGCTGAAACAACCGGCAAATGTTGCAGGCCTGGGGATCATGCTCGTGGCCCAGTTAGTAAACGCAACGTGGCATGTTTATCAGTGCATGATATCTTCTGCCCGCATGGGCTCTGGTGAAATCCGGGTGAGGACTTTTCCTCCATCGTGGTCATGATCGAAGATCATACTGAAGACGGAACTCTAATGAGTTTAAGTTTTGGAAGTAAATCCGAAGATTTGAGAGCCAGGGCCTACTCAATATGGGAGCGGTAAGGAGGAAACCTGCTTCTTCCAGTGGAAAGGAAGATCTGGCATCATGGGGTGGAGCCAAGGGTTATACCACCCAGGTGGCTGGGAGGAGCCAGCTTGAAGACTTTATGGCAAGATTTAAAGAGAAAGGATACTGCCGGAAGTGTGGATAGAACAACATATCCGCGTCCCTAGAAATGTTATTTTTTTTAAATGTTTTTTAAATGTTTTCTTTTGTTACATTTTATTTTTGAAGTGTTTTTCATTTGCTCATTGTGAGTTTTTCTACCTGATTTGTTTTGTTTCAATAGATAGTCTTCATTAAATGAATTCCAGTGGAAATTTGGTCATCGGATCATTTTTTGATTGTTTTCCTTTGCTCATAAAATATTCACTACAACTTCGATGGTGCCAACATGACCAAAAGTGGGTGACTCGGCAAAAATAACTCAGCACAACAACCTGACTACAGGAAATGAGCACCAAAACAAAGCAGACCTGTCAGACATTAGAGAAACCTTACGAGGTATTAAGCGAGACAACAAAGAAGTTAAAGAAACTATCAGGACTGATGCAAGAGGGCTTGGTCAAGAAAAACTGGTGCAAGAGGCTCCTTGCACCGTACCTTGTGCCAGCCCTGATTTTCAAATGCAGCCTGCACCATGTGGGAGGTTGCCTGCACCAACCAGGTTACACTGTCCCTGCGATAGCCACACCAGTGCACCATGGCAGACTGGGGGCTTGTGCCAGGACAGGGCTGCAATATCACCTACTTTGGGATTTTGCAAGCGCCCCCTCAAAAGTGTGCATGAACCCTGCAGTTAGATCAGCGAAGAGCTGGGCTAAGTTACAATGGGCCAGTGCTGTAGCCCTCAATGGGGGGGGTGACCCTGTACCCCCCCTGGGAAGGTGCCCAGACAGCCCTGATTCCTGCTTGGCCACCACTATAGCAGCCAGAGGTCCAAGGCAAGTGACAGCCTGCATCCCCCTGTGGTGGCATCAGTGTGGCCATCACCCCCCAGCCAGACCTGCACTGTCCCTGCCCCTGCCCACTCAGGGACAAGTGTCAACCCCCTTCCTCACACCCAACCCTTCCCAGCCACCCCCGCCAACAAGCCAACAAGCCAGGGCATACCCCAGATGACCCACCAGCCACCAGGGTGACAGGTCAGTGGGTCACCATACTAGCTGCTGCCGCAAGCCCATCTTACGGCATTCTCCTCTGCTGTACCATTTCATTGTCACAGCTGTTTGCTTGCAGCAAACCTGGGGAGTTTGATGCTGTGACACCCCCCCCCCCCATTTTATAAAATCAGGCACAGGCTCCCTGGCACACCCAGGTTTGCCCCACGTGGTAGTTCAGTGCAGCATGTGCCAATCTAATAGCACCTTAGAACATTGTGCCTGGTGTGTCAGTGTTAGAAGCTGACACCAAAGAAGCCAAGGGGAGGGTGGAGGTTACAGAAAGTCGGCTTGCCTCTGAAGGATTCTGTATAATATATGAAGGACATTACAGTGTTACACACTAAGCAAATTCAATTTCTTATTAATAAAATGGAGGACTGAGAAAATAGAGGCAGAAGGAACAACAGAAATTTAGAGGGGCTTCCTGAGTGGGTGGAAGGTAACAACATGGGAATCTTCTTACAACATTTTTTTGTTGAAGTACTGCAGCACGAATGGCACTAGCCATTAGAAACTGAACATATCTATTGATCATTAGCACCGCCACCCCAAGTCTGGTGCCAGACCCACACCTGTAACTGTCAATTTTCTATGGTACTCAGTTAAGAAGGAGATAATGAAAATAGCGAGGAACAGGAGACAACTTTTCTGGAGAGGGAAAGGAATTTACTTGTTTCAGGACTTTGCCCAGAGACTTTATCTAAGCAGAAGGAGTCTTCTGAAATTAGGCAGAGGAACCCCTCAAGAAATAGTATGTTCATTGTTAGCATTGTTCAGAAACAAATTGTGTTGCAAAATGCTTTTAACTGTTTTAGTATTGGCCACTTTGCACTGCATATCACTTTAACCTTTTATGGTGCATGACCTTAAAAGCCTGCTATAAATTTGGTGGGCACAAGGGGGCCAGCTACCTTGACAAAGCGCTAGCAGCTTGTGGCACAAAATGCTGGGGCTCCAGTGGGCTCTCCTGAGGGGATCATAGTTGCATTGTTTCTGCACTGTACATCTACAATTTAGTATTGAATATTTGCACAGCAATACAGACTTCGCTGAAGTGCTGTTTTGGGAGTTGAGTGCTGGATCCTGTCTGCCTAAATCTTATTTCAAACCTACACTGTGGTACGCCCCTCTTTGAGGAGGACTTAGGCTCTTATGCAAACTGGAGTGTAAAGTTTCTGAAGAACACAGACTAGCACTATGGAATTTATGCTAGCTTTCTCAATTGTAACTCTAACCCTTTCTCTGCAAAGACTCTAGACTAAACATTGTTCCTCAGTAATGCTAATTATTAAAAAAATGTGTTATCTGTGCTTAACACATATGTTTTGCCACTTCTATTTGTAAGGAATATTTCTATTTCAAAATTCAACCAGGTGCCCCCCCACACACACACACACACACACACACACTGCAATTTACTGGATACATGACAGTCATCCATTTAGGGATGTAAATTTTAGATACTTTTCTTTTTTTTTTTGCTAAAACTTGTGTATTAAGTTTTCTCACACATATATGACGTAAAAGACTTACACATACAGATATCAGGGATTGCTCCCGGTCCCCAGCCCAAAACTGGCTGCGGATACTATGTACATCTAAAACTATGTACATACACAGCTGCGTTGACATTACTAGACCACTAATAAGCTGTCTGACCAGTGTCTAATCATCAGAATAGGGTAGGCCTTGATTCAGCTCAGATATGTAAAACCTAACAGATAATTGCCCACCACCAAATGCTTCTAGGTTGTGTTGACCTCCTACTAAGGTCAGACTAACACCGCAGCCGCATCCCCAGAAAAGAGAGAAAGTCCACCCACCCCTTCCTAATTCGCAGATCTTTGTGTTCCTATCTTATATAAAGCCAGAAATGCAATTCTATTTGTTTGCAGATGCACAAAGGCAAAACATAGCAACAAAGCAAACCTTCAAGCTGTTATTCATCTGCTAATCTCACCCTGACAGACAGACCCCGGCTCCGGGTGCTTACTAGTTGTATAGAATAAACGGCTTCCAAAGCCAGCCACCTTTTCTTATATAATCCCAACTTGCCCTCGCCCAACATCTGCCTTCGTACCATTCCCAGGGTTCTCATGAGATCCCCCACCCACTGATCATAAGTATAGGCCAGGCTGTTTTTCCAGTGCTTCAAAACAAAGGATTTGACAAGGGCCATGAATAAGGAAATGTGATATTTGGGTGTAACCCCTGAAACCTGTGACAGGTCCCCAAGCACACAAATTTCAGGTAATATAAACTCCGAATAATCTAGGATGGGGTCCATATTCTGTTTAATTTTGAGCCAAAGTGGCTGGATCTTAGAGCAATCCCACATCACATGCAATATGTCCCCCTGTTTCTCACCACACCTGAAGCATAGGTCTGTCCGTTTGAGGTTTCTCTCACATAGCTTTGCCAGAGTATAGTACATATTAGAAGAAATAAACATTTGCATATTCTTGAGTTTAGGTATAGTTATGTATTTACAGCTTTTCCATACAACCTTCCAATTAGGCCTTAGGGGAGACATAATCTTGTCCCAATATGGGATTTGAGTTGGGAAGCTTGAGCCCACAAAATTCAAAAGCACCCTATAAATTTGGGAGATTGGCTTATTTGCAAACTCCACCCCATGTAGTTTTTCCCATGTAAACCCATTCTCCTGGGGCTCCACTATCCCTTTTTTCACCCTGTTCAACAAGTTAGTAAGCTGCATCTTCTTGAAGAAGTGCAGTCCCTCACATTGAGGTGGAAGAACAACACCATTCTCATTTATACAATCAGACAACTTAAGGTCCCATAGCTGTCTAGCCCATTGTTTTATGATAATTTGACCACCTAACCGAAAATTCTGGTTGCCCAATATTGATTGTTCCCATGCTTTCTCTGGTTCCCTCCTTTGCGCTGGCATCAAAAAGGCCCACCATGCACTAACCACCATGTACCAATACAGCACTCCTGGAATTTTCCAACTTCATCCATGCCTCCTTGGACTCTGGTACCCTGGCTGGTGCTATATTCATTGACCTGTCTAAAGCATTCGATACTGTTTCGCGTCCTCTTTTGCTCTCCACCCTCGACCTAATAGGCTTTGCCTCAGGACCTGTTTCCTGGTGCACCAGCTATCTCTCCCCGCTCCCAATGTGTGAAAGTCAACGGTACTCTCTGAAACATGCCCCATTCGGCTGGGGTGCCGTGAGGGCTCAATTCTTGGACCCCTACTATTCTCACTCTTTCTTAACTCCTACCCAGCAGTTGTACGGGTAAGATGCTTCTCTATGCTGATGATGCTGTTCTCGTTGCCTCCCACAATGACCCCATGCTGCTACAGAACTCCCTCCAACTAGTCTTTGATTCTGCAGCTACCTGGTTCACTGAGCACCGACTTGTTATCAACCTTAAGAAAACAAAAGCGATGCTCTTCTCCACCCCAAAATAAGTACAGCAAGTTTCCTAGCTGTCCACTCCACACCCAATCTCGTCATTGACCAGGTGCAATCTATAAATATCTTGGTATAACCTTGACCCTGCACTTTCATTCCATGGACATATATCTGCCCTAAATTCTGTTGCCAACTCACGGCTAGGCATTCTTTACCGGCACAAGAAATGCCTCCCTCCTGATGCCCTCTGCCTGGCTGTCACCTCCTCTGTCATGTCTCTCATTGACTATGGCCTTCCGGTATATGGCTCAGCAGATCAGACTGCCCTCAACAAGGTTCGGCCTCACAGCAAACAAGGCCTGCAGACTTATCACTGGTGCTCCCAGACCACTCACACATGTGAGCTGTACACCCTGGCTACCCCACTCAACCTGGAAGAGCGACTCATGTATCAGACATGCCAGCTCACCTTTAAAGCCCTGCATGGCCTATCCCCCATAGGCCTATCCAACTCCATTTCGCCGTACTGCACCGACCCTGATCACGCGCAGCTCGTCAAGAGCTACCCTAGTTATTCCGAGAGCCAGGACCTCACAAGGTCAGAGGGCATTCCCCTACCATGCGCCCCACTGGTATAACTCCTTCCCTGCCAGTGTCTCAAACTCTCTAACCTTAGCTTGCTTTAAGCCCAGGCTCAGAAACTTCCTGCTTAGCTCTTACAAATGCAACTGCCGCTAGCCTAGTGTAAAAAAAAATATATATATATACTCTGTTTGACAATGCTCACTGAGCGGCTCCCCCCCGTCCTTTCCCTACTTATTCCTCCTCCCCTATCTCCCTCCCTTCTACCCCCACCAGCTCTCCCCCGACCATAAGTTTTGCACCTTTTGTTATCTTTTGTTCGTTGGAGATTGTACTCTATTGTAACAAAATTGTAATTGAACTGTAACTTTTTTGTTTGTAAGTACTGTGTCCCTTGTACTACTGTTCTGATGTCCTTTTTGTGACGAGGTACCTTTGTAAATGAGCCTCTGGCTCAAAGGTTTCTAAACTGATGTTTAACTAAATAAATAAATAAATAAACCGTTTTTTCTATTGGAGTCAACTTTCATTTTTTAGGGAGCTTTTCCAGGCAGAAGAAAAGAAATGCTTCTGGGAAACTCACAATTCCTTTAAGATCTGTCTCTCTATGCAAAGCCAAATTGGCACATATTCCTCCCTCCCCGTCCATTCCACCATTCCATTATTCCTAGCTGCCCTGCCACATAATACAATTGGAAATCTGGCAACTTGAAGCCCCCTATATCCTGTGGGAGATGCATGACCATGTGTTTTTTCCTAGCTGGCTTAGAGTTCCACAGAAAGCTTGATATCAGCTTTCTAATTTTTATAAACCAGGACTGAGGGAAGAATTACGGCGCCAAATGAATCGGGTACAGCAGCCTAGGCAATAGATTCATTTTGACCATTCCTAGCCTAGCTGTAAAGTTCAGTGGAAGTTTATTCTATCTAAGAATGTCACCCCGGATTGTAGTTAACAGTTTTTCCAAATTAATCTCCGCTCCCTCCTCTACATTAGGGGTAATCCAAATACCCAGGTATTTGATTACTTTAGGGGCCCAGTGAATCTGAAGTGGCTCAAAATCTGCACTAAAAGTGTGTGGTGTAAGGGGGAGAATTAGTGTTTTACTTAAGTTCAGTTAATAATTTGAAACTGCTGAGTATCTTCATATAATTTCCAATGCCTGTCTAAAGCCATCAGCCGGGTCTTGTAAATGTAAAAGTATGTCGTCCGCAAACACAGACAGTTCAAGTTCCTCCCCCAAAATGTTAATTCCCTGGATCCTGGGATCTAGGTTAAGTGTCCTTAACAAAGGTTCTAAGTAGATGTTGAACAAAATAGGGGAAAGGGGGCATCCTTGCTTAGTCCCATTCTCCAATTTAATTTCCTGTGATATGTATCCATTACATAACACCCTGGCTGTGGGGGTTGCATATACATTTTTTATTCCCCTGAGAAGACCTTCAGGGAATCCCATCCTCTCCATGGTGGCAAAAAGAAAGGAGTGAGAGACCCTGTCGAAGGCCTTCTCATCATCTAGAGATATCAGTGCCATAGGTATCTGTGAGTCCAGCGCATAGTTAATGATATGATGCAGCTTCCTTAGTGCATCGTGGGCCCCTATGCCCGGCATAAACCCTACCTGTTCCTGGCTGATTAAACTAGGGGCAACTTTCAAGATTCTATTAGCCAGTATCCTTGTCAGGATCTTGATATCCTGATTCATCAGTGCAATCGGTCTGTAGCTCTCCGGAAGCTCCTTTGGCTTATCCGGTTTTGGGATGAGAGTAATATATGCTTGGTAGAGTGGGGAATGGGACAACCCATCTTGCATTATCCTAGTAAACATCTTTTAGTAGAGGTAGTACTGTTGAAATATGTGTTTTATAAAACTTGGCTGTAAGGCCATCAGGCCCCGGAGTTTTACCATTCAGCAATGATTTGACCACCTCTAAAATTTCCCCCTCGCTTATTGGAACTACCAGCCCTTGTACCTGTGCTGAATCTAGAACCGGGAGAGGTATGCTTTTCAGAAATGCTTGTATTTCCTCCCTATTATCAGTCCCTTCCCCTTGATAAATCCCTTTGTAATAAGTTGCAAAGGCATCAGCCATTTCTTGGGGGTCAGTTATAGTTCCCCCTTTCACTTTTATTAAGTTTACCATTCGTGCGACCTCCCATTCCCTCACTCTAGCCACAAGAAGGCGGCCCGGCACATCTCCCTGCATTAAATACTTGGCCTGGATTTTCTCCAACCAGAAATCCACCTTGGCATAGATCAAGTCCACCATCTCATCCCTCAGTTCCTTAAGTTTAGCATCTAATTCTGCAGATGACCCTTCTAAAGGCAAAAGAGAATCTATAGCCCCTATTATGAACTCCTCTTGGGCTTGTCTGAGTTTGTTTCTTCTTGCTGCATATCTTTGAGCTACCCCTGAATAAAGAACTTTACAAGTTGGCCAAGCTATTTGCTTATCCTGCAATGTTGGTAGTTGAACTTGAATAATCTCTCTATGAGCCTCCTCTAACTTTCCCTGCAGTTTAGTGTCAGTCAATAATGATTCATCTAATCTCCATCTATATGGCTTGGGCGGAGAGGCTTTTAGTTCCCACATCATCTGAATAAGGGAGTGATCAGATAAGATTCTACTATAGGTAGCCATTTCTTTTATTCCCACCAATGCTTCCTTATTAACCAGGAAAAAATCAATCCTGGAGTGCATTTTGTGGGCCCCTGAAAAGAAAATCATGCTATTCGATCCCTTGCCATGTATCCAAGCAGGGTCCACCAATGCCATAGCCTCTAAGAATTGACCCAGAGCCTCCTGTGCTCTAGATGGAGGTGTTTTAGAGGGTGGATATCTATCTTCCCAATTGTTTAGGCACAAGAGATACTTTTCTTAAAATCATCTGTGCCCTTTTACTTTATTGACTAGGGTTCCATAATCAACAATAATGCCTGGATTATAACAGAGCCAGAAGTGGGATGAATGAGCAATAATAGCCTATGGCAGAACATTCTCTTACTTGCTAGTTGTGCACCATGCGATTTGCAGGGACAGATCCTTTACCATACTGCTAATAATGGAAACTAGATAATACAATTTTTGAATACTCTAGATGGGATACTCACCTTTTCTCTGGCATGATTTGTACTTTGCCTCCCTCTGTAACCTGGGGGGGGCGCTGGGTGGTCAGAAAGAACTGAAAATCAGACATTTCTTAGCACAGATCCAGCAGCTCTATTTAGCAAGGATCCCCTAAGGTACTCACTGCTGTCTGCAAACAGTCCAGACTACTCTGCAGCTCTGTTCTTAGTCTCATCTTGCCCCCGTCGCCCATCTTTCTTAATACTGTACATTGATTGGACTGTCTAGAATAAATTATAATGGGTGTTTTCCTGTGCTGCTTACTGACTATGTATTATCTTTGCACTAGACTATTCAGTATTATGGCAATCACATACAATAATTACGGTACACAGAAACTTCATGTTGAGTGTTGGCAACTACCCCACCTACTGAGTAAATAGGGTATTCTTCCAGTCGCTTCTTATGACAGAAGTGCTGTCACCTTGTCCAAATGCCAGTGTTCTTGCAGCAATCTCAACCACTAGATTGTTATTTGAAAGCCCTTGCCTACTTTCAGGTAAGTAGCCTTATTTTTCCAGTTTTATTTTGTCAAGCATTCCTTCATTGTTATAGTGTGCCTCTCTGACAGTTTATTTAGCTGGGAAAGTTCTGATTACAAGGTTGAGTCTAATTAAAAGTAGTAAAGCCTTTTTGAAATTCTCTCCAAGGCTAATATAATCTGTTTGCTGTTACAGTCAACTGATATTTTTCGCTTTTAGCTGGCTCTTCACATCTGAAAGGCATATACTGTACTGCAAGTAATATTCGCGTTCATTTAATTTTCACTATCTTCACTTTTTTTTAGAGCTTAAAGGGGTCACTAATATTAACAGGATGCTCCCACATCAAGTGGTTGGTCATATAAAGCGTCCCTAGGGTAGTACTTCTATGTGTGTGGTGTATGTGTGAGTGGGTGGACAATTAGCAAGCATTCAAGTACAGTGTTCAGGCTTCAAATTTTATTTATTTCAACAGCACCATGGCAAAATAAAAATTGTTCAAAACAAAAAAAAAAAAATAAAAAAAAGTGATTTATTTCATTCATTCATTTATCTGCTTAGTTCGTAGAAAAGGGATCTGTAACAGAAAACAGAAAATTAGGAGCTGCGCCAGATTAAAGCACAGATGTATCAACTGCAGCTTACAGTGCTTACCAATGTGTCCATCCAGACAGCTCTCATGTGCCCCCGAAATTTCTGCTTCCACAAAACCACAGACACATGCATCCTTTCGTCTCAGTTTATTAAAACTTGTCTCTAGCCACTGCATATGTATTTCTTTTAGAGCTGTCATCTTGACATCCACTTTGACACTGGCTGCTCCCTCAGAAAGCTGCTTGGAAACAATGCCAGCATACCAGTCAGTGAAACATTGTTTAAGCTCATCTTTAAACAATTTATTGATTGAAATGTCCAAGTGCTGCAGTAGGTCTGTAAAGGATGCGGGCACAAAACCTGGACCGCAAACATTTTCAGCTGCAAACAAGTGCTGGCAGCTGTTACAGCAAATATTAGGGGCTGCAAACATATTCTGTAGTATAGTAGTTAATTTTTTAGGACCCTCTGCCATTCCCCCCTCTCCTTAGCCTATTGCTATCTTAATCCCGCATAGACTAATTAAAAGGTTTTTATAGCTCCTTTAAAGTCCTTCAATACTACTCAGTTCAACACCATAGACCTGGGATGTCTGCCACTATCATTTCCATACTCTCCTGGAATGTTAGGGGGTTAGGCTCTCCTATTATCCATAAGAAAGGTTTAGGTTACCTACAAAAAGAGAGAGCTGGTACAGCCTTACTACAGGAGACACATCTTATACCCCAGGAGGCATCTAAATTTAATATATGATGGGTGTGACAAACAGAAATTAGTTTCTTTTACTACAAAAAAGGGATACCTCTATTCTAATCAAGAAAAGGATACATTTTAAAGGAAAGGGATACATTTTGTTAAGTATGTAAGAGAAAAAGGAGAAGAAGGCTGCTTTGATTTTCTAGAGTTTTAGTTTTCATAGAGATATTTATTAATTATATTTATGCATGCTGATACTTCATTGTTTTTATATTGATTTGTATTACTGTATTGATAGTGTGCTTTCACTGTTTGGTGCCCAGTGCCTCTGGGATTGGGTGCCAGAAAAATAAAATTTGCCTTGCTTTGCCTAGAGAGATGGCAAGGACAACAGAGGCAAAAAGGACTTTCAATACATATAAAAGAACACAAGGAAAAGATGGCAAGGAGGCATATAGGGAAAGGCTAAGGGTGGCAGGGCAGATAATCAGGAGGGTGAAGGCAGATACAGAGGAGGAGAAGATAGCCAAGGAGGCCAGGAGGGGAGACACAAAGTTTGTCAGGTACATCAGTGAGAGAAGGAAAAACAAGCAGGGTATAATGAGACTTAAAGGGGAGGGGGTGAGCTCATAGAGAGGGACTCAGAAAAGGCAGACTTGCTAAACAGTTATTTCTGCTCAGTGTTTTGGGTTGAAAGGGAGGGACATGGTCTGGTATAAAAGGGGAGTGGCAATGAGGGTAGGTAGACAATAGCCCATTCATTGAGAGTAGGGAATTGGAGGAATTGGGGAAGTTAAGGATGGACAAGGCAATAAGGCCAGAAGCCCTTCATCACAGGGTGCTTTGAGAGCTTAGGGAAGAGCTGACAGAATCTCTAATGAGGCTGCTCAACCTATCAATGGACACAGGGAGGGTACCAGAGGACTGGAGAAAGGCAGACTTGATTATTTATTAGTTTTGAAATATCTAAGCTCAGATATAGTGCTGTGCGGAATGCAGAATTCTGTCAGTGCAATTAGCGCAGAATGACCATTCTACCAACGGAATTTCCACTGGAATTTCACTGGTTCTTCTGTGGAATTCTGCATACTGTGATCTGCAGAATAATAAATATTATACGGAACAGCATTTTTTCACAAAAAATTATTCTGCAACAATTTTTGCGGAAAATATTGAGACCTGTGGAATAATATTCCATGGTATTCAGTGGTATAGCATTTTTTTCCACAAAAAAAATCATTCCACAACTATTTTCTGCTGCAGAATTCTGCCATTCCATTTCTGGTGAACTTCAGCAGAATTTTGGTGGAATTTTGAAAGTTCCTCGGAATTTCGTTCTGCCAGAATTTGAAAATTCTGCACAGCACTACTCAGATATGCTTTCCACTGATATTAGACAAATCTTAATTTTGGACCAAAGTCCCACCACCCTTAAACTGGTATCTAACAAAAAAACTTCAAATGGAATAGGGTAGAGGTTTAACACATTCATACTACAAGACAAAGATTTTACTGAGCTACTAGATAAGTCAGTTGGAGATTTCCTTGAATTAAATGACACCAGAGATACTTCATATGCTTGCCTTTGAGATGTCTCTAAGGTCTTCCTGAGAGACCAGCTAAAAAGTTATACAGCTGCTAAGAAAACAGTAACTCTAAAAGAGCTTAAAGAAAAAGAAAATTAACTTAGACAAATAGAGCAAGATTATAAGATTAATAGGAACAAAACCCTTTACAGACTATTTGAGATCACATCACTTAAATATAACATCAATAAAATAGTCAGACAAAGCAGAGCATGCTCTCTATAGAACCATACAATCATCCTGGGATTCAGGCAAGAAATCAAGCAAATTGCCAATGTATAGGTTGAAAAAAAACAAACAGTCACAGAATATGATCCAAGGTATACCAGATAAACACAACAACATAAAAGTATATAATAGAAATATAAGTGACATTTTTGCAGAATTTTACAGAGGTCTATGCATGTCCAGAGTACAAGGTCAGCTAGAGAACATCAAGGATTTTCTGCAACACCTAACTCTACCAAGCCTCAATGAACAAAAAGTGAATTCCCTTAAAAAACAAATATGCTTAGAAGAGATTACCCAACTAATTAGAGAGTTACCAAACAGCAAAGCTCGAGTACCAGATGGCATACCTGGAGAGCTATACAAAGCTATAGGCCCCATGGTACCCAAGTATCTGAACAGAGTTTTTAAGGAAGCCTGTGAGAAACATAATTTGACAGACTCTATGAATACAGCATTTATCACCATCATTCTAAAAAATGGCATGGACCCCCACTTATGTGAAAACTATAGACCAATCTCTATAATTAACTGTAATTACAGTATCTTGGCAAAGGTTCTAGAAAATAGAACTAAAAATGTAATTACTGACCTAATTATGAAAGAGCAGGTGGGTTCCATTTCAGGAAGATTGAGCATGGAAACAATAAGAAGACTAATGAATGTAATCTGGGACTCCTAGAAGAGTAAGAGACAAGCCTTTGTGCTCTCACTGGATTGTACTAAAACCTTGAACTCCCAGGGATAGGATTTTCTCTTTGAAGTACTGGGGACATATAGCCTGGGTGACTCCTTCTCCACATAGGTCAGGCTCTTATATACAGCCTCTAATGCAGAACTGTTAATGAATGGTTTTATCTCACCTCCTTTCAAATTATTTAGAGGGACCAGGCAAAGATGTCCCCTCTCTCCTTACCTGTTTATATTGTCAATTGGGATCTTAATCAGAAAGATCAATAACAACCCAGATATCAAAGGTTTTAAGATACAGAAGTCCACAAATACAATCTCTGCCTATGCAGAAGATCTCCTGCTGACACTAACTAGTCCCAAGGAATCAGTCACTAAACTACATGCAGAATTAAGAAAATGTTGCATCTCTGTCTGGCTTGAGAATAAACTAGGGCAAAACACAGGTGTTTAATTTATCTAATAATTATAGATCCCTGCCTTCCATAAACTGTTTAAAATAAAGAGAATGTTGGGTACAGGAAACAGTATCTTACCTAGGGATTAAAATCTCCAGAAACATAAACAAAATTATTGACATAAATTTATATCCACTTTTGAAAGATCTGGAAACTGACCTTTAAAATGGGACAATGCAATACGTCAATCTGAGGATAAGTAAACACAGTGAAGATGATGATGGCTCCTAAACTGTTCTATTTATTTAAAAATAGTCTGGCTTTAATTAGGATGGAGAAATTTAACCATATTACTGGACTAATCAATAAATTTCTTAGGGGATCCACTCCCTAGCTCTCTTTGCTGAAGATAAGGGCACCCCGGACAGAGGGATGATTTAGCCTCCCCTGATAAGAGCATTATCATACTGCTTTCTTGTCCAACATGCTGCCCTATATTTGTTGCCTTTCACACACAAATGTACTTCCTTTTAGGTAGAGATAGAATAGCAGATGTTGTTTCCTTTTAAGTTGTCAGACTACTTATTTATAAAACCCTCTAAAACTTCCTTAAATACTGCCCCCCCATACTAAAAGCTCTCTTATTTCTATCAATAATGTGCAATCTCTCCTTGAGATACAACAGTTAACTGAGCATCTTCTAACACTATGGGACAAGCCCTTAATCCTTGCTGAAGGCAAACCTCTAAAAGACATAGGGTGGTGTGAACAAGGAATAGCTACCATTGGTGACATAATAAACTCAAACAACAGAAGAATTCTCACACTTGAGAACAACATGACAAAATACAGACTACATAGATTTCAAGTTGTTTACTATCTGCAAATTAGGGAAGCTTTATTGAGCTACATTTTAGACCCTAATCATTCACTGCCCTAAATAAATAATTAATGGGATCAAGTTCTAAAAATAGCACTGTCAAGAAGGGGAGGGGGCAGTTTGGTTGTATAGATTGTTGTCATCAAATAAAACCCATGTGAGGTATCTGATTCATAGAAACATAGAAACATAGAAGTTGACGGCAGATAAGGACCGCAAGGCCCATCCAGTCTGCCCATTTCTTTTTCTACCTTATAAATGTGCCATCGGCCTTTGCTATGTCAGTGACCTATCTATTCATAGTCATTTGTATTGCTCCCTTATGCCTATCCCATGCCTGTTTGAAGCCCTGCACTGTATTCATAGCCACTACTTCTTGTGGTAAGCCATTCCATGCATCTACCACCTTTCTGTGAAAAGAATTTCACATTCCCCTTAATCGCCTCCTCTAATCTCATGCTGTGTCCTCTTGTCCTGCTATTTTTCTTATATTTAAACATGTTAGACTCTTTCACCTTGTTTATGCCCTTAAGGTGTTTAAATGTCTCGATCATATCACCTCTCTCCCTCCTTTGCTCAAGGGTATACATATTGAGCTCCGTTAATCTGTCCTCATATGTCTTCTGATGCAGTCCCTGCACCATTTTGGTTGCCCTTCTCTGGACTGCCTCAATTTGGTTAATGTCCTTGTGAAGGTGTGGCCTCAAATACTGCACGCAGTACTCCAGATGGGGCCTAACCAATGTCTTGTACAGAGGGATTATTACCTCCCTCTTACGACTTGTGATACCCCTACTAATACACCCTAACACCCCCCTAGCCTTACCTACTGCTTTAGAGGTCTGCTTGGATGATTTCAGGTCATCAGTGATGATGATGCCCAAGTCTCTTTCTTCCTTTGTGACTGCTAGCAACTCCCCTCCCAGCCTATAAGTGGCTTCAGGGTTTCTCTTCCCTATGTGCATGATTTTGCACTTCTTTGCATTAAATCCCAGTTGCCACTCTTCTGACCATTCTACTAGTTTATCCAGATCTCTTCTCATTCTCCACTCCATCTGGATCATCTACTCTGTTGCAGATCTTGGTGTCATCTGCAAACAGACAAGCCTTACCCTCTAGTCCATCTGCTAGGTCACTAATGAAGATGTTGAATAGGACTGGCCCCAGGACTGATCCCTAAGGTACCCACTTGTGACTTGCATCTCTTCTGACTGTATACCATTTACCACCACTCTCTGTTTTCTGCCAGTCAACCAGTTTGCCACCCAGTTGACCAACTTCTGACCCACCCCGAGCCTACCTAGCTTATTTATCAATCTTCTATGTGGAACAGTGTCAAAAGCTTTGCTGAAGTCAAGGTAGGCGACATCAACTGCTCCCCCTTGGTCCACCACTCTGGTTACCCAGTCAAAGAAATCTATGAGATTAGTTTGACAGGACCTTCCTTTTGTAAACCCATGCTGTCTTGGATCCTGTGCCCCTATGGATTCCAGGTGTTGCACTATCCTTTCCTTAAGGAGTGCTTCCATAATCTTGCCCACTACTGAGGTAAGACTGACCGGTCTGTAGTTCCCCGCCTCCTCCCTGCTACCACTCTTGTGGAGTGGGATCACATGAGCCCTTCTCCAGTCTTCTGGGACCTCTCCTGTGCTCAGAGACTCACTAAACAATTCTGCTAATGGCTCTGCTAGTTCCTCCTTTAGCTCCTTAAGTACCCTGGGATGTATGCCATCAGGTCCCATTGCCTTATCCACCCTGAGCTTAGCAAGCTCTTGTAGGACCCTTTCTTTTGTGATTCTTCTAAACTCAGATGAGAAAATGAACTAGGTCATGACATAAGAGATGAAGAATGGCTATCCTCATGATCCAATGCCTATAATTCTTTTAGAGGTTGAAGGCAGAACCATCCAATTTAAAATCCTACATCATTACTATTTTTCTCCCTGAAGACTTGAAAGTATGCAGTATCTCCCATATGGACCCTGTTGAAGATGTAATGCACATCACACTGGCCTGCTTCACATGCTGTGAACCTGTATTAACATTGCTGACATTTGGAATACGGTACCTAATACTTGCAAAAAGGTAATAAACTCTAAAATTCCCTTCCCACCTGAGGTATACACATTGGGTCTTAACTCACACCTGAAAGGCTTGAGTGCATATCAGTCCAAATGGATTTCAGCAGCATCCCTCTCTCTAAAGAGACTGCTGTTATCATCATGGAAAAGCCGTAGAATTCCCTTGTATGGGGAGTGGTTTAATGGTTTATCAACAGTAACCAAAATGAAAGAATATGCTATCCACTAAAAGACCAGCATGAAATATTCAGTTCTGTATGGACTCCCCTTTCTGCAGTTCAGACTGGACTCTAATAATAGTTAATAGATTCCTAATTTATTGAGAACTTTACCTGGCTGAACTTGTCTTATTAATACGTCTTTTATGCAAGAATCCTATTATAAAATTGGAAATTTCTTTGCCTAAGATATTTTCAACAACTTACTGCAAAAAATATTTATACTAGCCCCCATCTGTTGATAGTCCTAACTATTGCCATTTTTCTCAATTATTACCTTTCTGTTTATATGGTTTAATATGCCTTTTATCTGATCAATTAACTTATTGTGTTGTGTCTCCTCAAAATTAAATATATTAGGTATTGTTGAAACATTCTTAGACTATATTTATATTTGTTTTAGAGTCTAACTGCAAGTATTTATCCAACCTCAGAATGCTGTGCAATCTACTTGTGTGTTTTGAGATATGCTGTGGTGTATGCTTCTTTTTGTTTGAAAATAAATTTTAAATAGAAAACAATTGCATGCAAGAAATCTTTTCAATCAAACTCTTATTGAGGGCAAAGGCCTGAGGATTAGAAAGATGCATTATTGGTTCCAATACACAAAAAAGGCAATGAGGGGATATAAGGAACTATACAGAGGATAATGTATGGTCCTTTATTGGTAACCAGTATGTTAACCATCGAGAGGTTGCCAGGGCAACCGTGTAAACCTCAAGAGCGAAGCTCAAGAGGTTTACATCACCATGGCAACCTCAAGACGGTTAACAGTAACCAGTTGCCGATAGAAGGACCATACATTATTTTTATAGTGTATGGTCCCAAGAAAAAATGAAAACGGCTCCTTACTTTTGAAAATATAGTCACCGCCACAGCTGTTTAGTCTTTCCCTTACCATTGCATGCATCCGTTGGTCCCCCAGTGAAAAAAAAGGCACACACATGCGCAGACCGATCCCTGTTAGCCTATCGATGTGACGTAGCATCGATAGGTTAACAACGTTTCATCGTCACAACGATGGTATAACAACCTTAGGAAATAATGATTTCCTAAGGTTAACAGTGTTCTACCATACATTATAGATCAGTTGGCCATACTTCTACAGTGGGAAGAACATGAAATCACAAATAAGGGTGGATCCTGAGATGTGCCTTAGCCAGACATGCTACTGGGATGGAACTCAACACAGGTTCCCATAGGTCATGCTTGACTAACATATTGAGTTTTTGTAGGTCAGTAAGTTAGAACCCAAATATTATGTAGCTGTACATTAATGAAGTTTTTGATCTGGTGCCAAATAAAGACTTAATTGCAAAGCTAAATTTTATAGAAATGGAAGACAAAATACAAAAGTTGATTTGCAGCAGGCTAATGAACAACAAGTAAGGGATGAAAATAAAAGGTTTATATCATAAGCAAGGTGACCAGTGGGGTTCACCATGGCTCATGCCAAGACCTATTCTACTCAATATTTACATGAGTGACCTTGATGAGGTATTAGAGGACTGGATGGCAATATTTGCTGATGATGGCAAGCTGGGCAGAACAGCAGAAACACAAGAACAGATAGAACAAGTACAGAGGGATCTTGATACAGTGACTGCATGGACTGATGAATGAAATATTTATGCATGGAGTGACAAATGGAAAATTAAATTCACCATAGTTAAATACATGGTAATGCACCTATGGAAAAAGAATAGTAAGCATGGCATTTCCTTGACAGTAAGACACTCGGACTGACCAAAGAAGAGAGGAACATGGATGTAATTTTATAAAATACCTGTAGCATGGTTAGCATGTGAACTGGTAGTAAATAAGGCTACACAGAGATTAGGATGCACAAGCTATTTTGAAAGTAGATTATTAATCTTACCACTATATTAAAAACTGGCACGGTGATACTGAGGGTTGAGGCATCCACCTTACCTCACGCCACGCCAGTGACCCAGGTTTGGGAATGAGCCCAGGGAGCCGTGGGTTGGTCGGGGAGGAGAGGACTGAATGTCTGACAGACAGCTCTCCTCTCCTGGGAGGGAGGGGGTGTCCTTGTCCCACAACACTAGTGGAGCCCAGTGGAGACTGGGGGCACAGCAGTTGGGGACCATGTAAGAGGGGTGACATCAGGTGGCTGACCTGTGACATGGGCAGGAATGAACACATCACACACTGGACAGTATTGCATGTCCTGCATCAGGGGAGGAGGGGATGAACAAGGAAAATCCCGGTGCTGGGGAGGTGAAGGTGGACACCCAGTGGCTGTTCCCACATGCCCAGTGCTGGCCCGAACCCCGATTTGACTCTCTGTGGTCTTCTGCCTCCTCCCGTAAGGGCCGGCAGGAGAGGGGAGGGACCCAGCATACCCAATTTCTCAGGCAGGGTAAGGGTTCAGGTGGGCGGTGGAGGCAAGGACTGAGTGGGTCCACTGGAGAGGTGTCAGTGTCAAGAAGGGATATATAGAGTCAACAACAAAAAAATCTCACCACTATATTGATTGCATGAAAAAAAAAACATGAGGAATATTGCTGCTAATTTTAAGTACCACATTTAGAAAAAGAAATTAAGTGCAATATATAGAAAGTACAAATAAGAGGAACAAAACTGTTATAAGACCATGATGATAGGACCTACTGGATAGACAGTTTAGGCCTCTTCAATTTACAGCTATGAAGACTAAGGGATGAGTTAATTCAAGTATATAAACTGGTAAAACAAGGAAGTCGTTTTTCATTTCATTTCATTTATTTTTTATTCTTTTAGGCCTGATGAGAATAAATGCCCATTTTCACAGGCAACAAGCAAAAACAATAAATACATATACAATATTAACTCTGACATACAATGCAATAACAGAGTAAAAAGACATACAAACATTCAATATAACAGTAACACTTCAAATATTATAAATTGCATGTACATTCCTATTCATCCTTCAGAAATGGGATTAGTTTATTTTTAAAGTTAAAGACTGTTCTACAGTTTATCATTTCCCACCTGACAAGGAATTAAAGAAAAGAGGGGCACAACAGAGTACAGATATCTGACCAATTACTTTCCTAAACAAAGGGACCTTTAAAGTTATTCTGTCCTGGGATCTGGTACCACAGCTGTTAGCAAATCGTGAAAACAAAGTTGAAATTGAGTTTGGGAGGAAACTGGAGATACTTTTAAATACAAAAATGCCCATTTTCAAAAAAACTCTGTTGTCCAGAGACAAACAATCAGACTGTCTGTATAAAAGACAATGGTGTGTTCGAAAAGGGGCATTTAACATAAATCTATTTATTACATTATATGTAACCTGAAGTCTGTCCAGCAACCTAGAACTGACTGCTGAATAGACAATAAGGCCAGAGTCCAGAACACTCAATAGAAAACTATGTGCTAATAGAAACCTGGTTTCACTAGTTAAACAAGATTTGACTCAGTATCAGCCTCCCAACCTTTGGTGTGTGGTCTTCCTAACACTATTTATATGTATTTCAAAGGATAATTTAGAATCCAACGCTATTTCAAGATATCTAAAGTTTTCTACCAATTCTACAACATTCTCATTGAGGTCTATGGCTGAAGGGATATCTTTACGTTTTTGTTTATTCATTAACATCGTTGCTTTTGTCTTTTTATAGTTTAAGACCATACAATTTGAAATTAACCAATTTTGAAAAATATCAAAGTCAACCTGGACCTTCTCAAGGGCACTTCTAGGACTTGCATTTATCCAATACAATACTGCATTATCTGCATACATAATCAAAGATGTCTGGAAGCATACTCTAGGTACCATGTTCATGTAGAGTGAAAAAATAAGTGAACCTAAAATCGACCCCTGTGGGATACCACAGAGGACCGGTTTAGGCAAGGAAAACCCTCCACCAATGGAGGTAACATGGAATCTATTCTGCAAATAATCAGTGAACCAGTTAATGACATCCCTTGAAAAATGTAAGTTCTGTAAAACCCCTGATAGTAAACTATGTTCAGCCAAGTTGAAGGCCTTGGTGAGGTCCACAAAAACAGCTGTAACAGACTACCCCTTATCTAGGGCACCCTGTATGCAGCTGGTGAACCCCACCAAGGCCGTCTCCTTATTATGTTTGGCTTTAAAATCATGCTGCTGTTCTGATAACAAATATTTATTCAAAAACTCTGTGGTCTGATCTAAGATAATTTTTTAAAGAATATTTGATGAAGGAGGAAGGAGGGATATGGGACAATAGTTGGAAACCAGACTAGGATTTCCACTCTTAAAGATGGGCCTAATACTTGCAAGCTTCCATTGATCAGGGAAAATTCCAAGACATAGAGAAGAATTAAATATAATGGATAGTGGATAGGCAAAAGATTTTACCCACATCTTTATGATCCTAAAGTCTATACCATCATGAGATACAGAAGGTCGAGGGTCATTTCCTAGGAGATACTTTGCAACTATTTCAGGGGAGACCTTTTAAAATAAAACTTTGGTAATATACAATCATTATTTGCATTTTGAGAATCGGGCACCAAGGGGGAAAACTGTGACCTATAACCATCTAGGTCACCAAAATAGTTGCTAAACATCTGAGAGACCAAGTCTGCAGGCCCAGATTAATGGATGTGGGGGCCCTACTCCAAGTGATATTTTGTGGCCTGGGGGGGCCCTTAAATGCCAAAATCCCACTCTTCTACAGTGGTGTGTGTTTAAGATTCAGAAGCCTGGTGTTAGCATTTTCTGCCTAAGGCACTAGGATTGCAGATTACCCTAACCTGTCACTCTCAGCATGTGCAGATCCTCTTATCCCCTGGGTTAGAACGAGTCATAACTTCCCCCACCCCTTCAATCAAAGGTGAAGGGACTAAATCATTTAACACTTCTGCCTTAAAGGTAGCACCCCCCCCCTCGTCAAGGCTCCTACTAAACAACCAAGGCAAGGCAGTATGGGTTACAGACTCAAGAACAGGCTTCAGAGCCCATGACCTGGGTTCAAATCCTGCCAGATGCATTTTTTGTGTGACCAGTGCTTCAGCTGCACCCAGGTGCAAAACAAACAACAAACAAACAAAGTAAACAAAAAAAATTGGTATGAGCAAGATTCTCAGGTAAAGGAAAATGTCAATGATGCATCCCAGTTATGCTATCTTGGATATATTGTTAACCTGAGCACGGCCACGCAGACTAGTAAAAAAAAACAACATACCTCCTTTGGCCTGACTGATTGTGATGAGGATGTTGACTGACTGACTGTCTGACTCCAGTCCTGGTGATGATAGTCTGAGATCCTCAACTTCAACATCCTCATATCGCAGGCAGTGACACACACGATGACTCGGCCAGGCACCATAGGAAGGAAGGACTCCTCACAGCAGGACCAGAGGCCTGCCCGGCCCACCCAAGTTACTCCAAGAAGCAGCACAGCACTGACTGAGTCCCATAGCCCAATCTCTCTGCTTAGTCTGCTCTGCTATGCTGTGTCTTCTTCTTTGATTGAGAGTCCAGGCCCAGGGCGACCACCAACGATGATTACTGACCAGATGCCCATCGATGACTCGTCGACTTCCACAGAGCTCTCGTCCTCCTCCTCATCAATGATTCCTCACTGCCTCACTGCTGCAGTCACACAACCTGATGCAATGCGCTCACGCACTCCACTGATTCCCGTTCCTGGCCAGTAGCCACACCTCCAGAGGACCTGACCTCTCATGGTTGGACATTATTGGTTGTGTGGTTGAGGACAGGGTGGATGATTGGATCAGAGGTGGAGGCAGAGTCGAGAGAGGCTCATTTACATGGTGCGGGGGACTAGCCTGATGAATGATAGCTGGCTCAGTCCGAAGATGAGGAGGGGACCTAGGAGCACTGGACCAGGGGCAGCAGGGGCTGAATATGATGGGGGGGGGTGCTTTTTGGGCAATTCAGACGGTCGGCAGCCATGGTGGTGCCTAGTAGGGAAAGTGAAATTCTCTGATTAGACTAGTAAATTACGGTGAGTGGGGCCCTCCTGAGCCACGGGGCCCTACTTACTGGCATAATTTGCATACTTGTTAATCCGGCCATGCAAGCCTGGGTCACTTATTGCACAAGCACAAGATAATTATTAGACTAATAAACAACAAAAAGAACACTAGAACACAGCAAAGATTACATTATACATTTTTACATTATTTGAAAAAGATCATTGCACATAAACCTTAGAAGTATTCTACTATAGAAGTCTTGCACTTTTCTGCCCAAACAATTCTGGCTCAGAGTTCAAGTTGCATAACACATCATGGTTATCATCTCTGGAGTGAGTCATACCCAGTATTGTATTCCAAAATTCAGTTTTCAGACAAAGGCACTGCAGCATTTTGATCTTAGAACTTGCTCTCTGACTCTTTTCACTGATTTTACCCTGTATCTTTTATTAAGGCAATGCTAATACATGTGAACAGATATAAGCAAATCAAGATAGAGCTACTTTATAAACTAATGTATTTAAATTACATTTCATGCTTTATTTAGGCATATACTGTGCCCCATCTTGTTACAAAATCAAGATTGCACCATAATGAGGTATGAAGTGCTACACTAGTTTTGGTCAGAAATCTGTGGAATCTGTTCCTCTAGAAGTTAGCTGCCTTGACAGATACTAAGAATGTACTTTGCAGAATTGTCAAAGACTATTACTATTAGCCACAATCATGAGTTGCCTCATGGCTTGGAATACAAAAAACAGAACCTGCCAGCTGTAAACAGTAAATGGACCCTCTATAGGAAAATGTATAAACATCAGATTCTGTATATAAATTCAAACACCAGTATTAAACTTCAACATGTTTCAAATACCACCATATCTAATTGCAATAATAAACCTCATAAACTACTGATTTGAGAAAGGAGCTCTGACAGTTGTACAAAAATGTATTTTATGGTCACGCTACAGTATTGAAGCAAATGTAGCATATGATCACCCCTTGTTGTGCATGGATTTCCATTCAAACAAAAAATCTGTTGTTCCACAGTTCAAAGGTCATAGAATGTTGTTTTCCACATCTGTGTTAAAACAGCTTTTTAAATTAGAATGGAAGCCCATGTCACCTGTTATTTTACATTCATTTCCCTCACACACACAGAACCCAGACTGTCCCTAAAGAAAAAATCTTCTTTATTTCAGTTTTACTTTTTTTTTAAATTGTGCTACAAGTCACGAGAAATTGATGCTGTTGGGGGCTGTCTGTGTGGGCTGAAATTATAAGATTCATGACAGATCAGTGTGGCTAGTGTAAAGTGATTCATGTTTACAGGCTGTCATGCGTTGAGGTCATTTTCCTGCCAGCCAAGATACAGTCATGTTATTGTCAGATAACAGCACAATCTCTAGGACAGTCTGACCAATCAGGACATTAAAATTACTCATGCTATTGTATAATTTATGTTTCAAACTATATACTACACAAAATAACACATAAGCACCAATGCACAACTTGGTTATGTTTTCATGAAGGGGTTCTGATGATATTAGAAACCACTCAAGCAATCCTGCAAGGCCCTGTGACGTCACCAGAACCATCAAAGAGAAACACAGCCTTGTTGTGCATGTTTGCCCATGCATTAGTCTCTAAATTTCCAAAACAGCTTTCTAAATGTTTACTTTTTACCCATAGCACTACTGAAGACATTACAATTTTTAATATTGCATTTTTCATACAAGCAGTATTCCAATATGTGTTACAGCATTCCAAAAAAAAAAGTCACAAAATAATGAAAAATGAATGAGTGTGTATTATGTAAAATACTACATATAGAATAATGCATGGGGAGGAGTGCATAACGAGAATTTTATGCACACCCGAGGTGTGGGATGCTAAATAAACTCCAAGGGCAAACCTCATGCATTGTTTTATGTAATTACTGGAGACTGTCTCTTTGCCTAGCTACTGTATTGAAAATAAAAAGATTAAAAGAAAACGTGTCTGTTTTCTTTTTCTACTTACATTTACAGGCAAACACTGTAATTATACAGGCAGACACTGTGATATAATTGTATTTCAGTTAAAAAACTGTATCAGATTTGCATTTGGAAAAATCAAGTGCAATATGGAATGACCTCCATATTCAGCAACAGAATCAACAGCAAGAAAATAGTAACAGAACAGATAATGCACGCAAAACGCTAAGTAAGCTAGTCAAAGTTGCAAGATATTAACAAAAAATTGTGTTTTAGTGCTGATTAAAATGTCCAGAACTTAGAAAATTTTGTGATTAGTAGAAGGTCAGTGCTGCCATGAAATATGGTTGCTGTAGTGATATTTCAACGAGGCATGAAGTTCAAGGGTTGCCATGATTTCCATTCAACCTTAAATCACACTGCCGTTTCACAGTTTTGAATTTTCTGTGGGTTAATAGCTTCTGAGGTAACTTCACACAAAAATAAAAAAATAAAACAGTGTACACATTAGTTCAGAATGGGTTCACTTGTTTTGAAGAAAGATTCATGGATGAGGGGTTTGCTGGACAGCTGTGGAAGCGTGAGGTGAGCGCAGGTGAAAGTTTTTTGCCATCGGCGAGGTGAGCAGTGGAGAAGCTGGTGCATGCTCGCCATTATAACCTGCGGGTTATAATGGCAAATTATAATCCACTTCTTCAATGTAAAAAAACAGTACCCAGTTCTTACAAACATAATCACAATGACCAGCTATAAAAATGATTCGACAAAGAAGCAATACAGAAAAACCTATGTGGCATGGGAAAAGAGGAATAGATGTATTCTGAGATAAGAATTAAAGAGAGAGAACAATAGGTGGAGAGGCACTGGAAGGTAATACAGCATGTGGGTGTGTCACTGTGAGTGTTGCAAAGATGAACAATCTGTTGACAGTCATTACAGGCTGTGGGATAGGAGAGAGAGTAGGGCATAGGTGATCACAGTATGAAGCTAGAATTATAAGGGAATATAACATCAGAGAGATATGGTAATTAGGAACAACTCTAGTGTTAATGGTAATCACAAGGACATCAATTTTAAATAGATTCCCTTAAATTTTGAGAAATCAGTATTGTAGGCCTTTAATGGAGAGCTGAGCTGATCCTGCAAGCCATTTCTCCTGTAAAAGCTAATTTTTATGTTGGCTTGTGCACATGTGCAAGCAACATCTTGCGGTAGAAGCACATTTCAGAGGTGTGTCAGTGTTGTGGCAAATGCAGGGGATGCTTTAGTCAGTGCATCCCTCAGCCACCAACCAGTGAGCATGTTGCCGATGACAGCAGTTTCAGAGAGAGCCACGGAGTTGAAACAAATCTGCTGCTGCAATCAGAGGCAGGCTCGTCATTGCAGTGGCAGATGACATGCCTCCATTATGTGCCTTTCCTGGTGAAACATTTCAATAAATATGGCGGCTCCTGCCATCCGCCACACAATCCCCACAAAGCCGACATCAGGATGCCTAGTCCCTGTGTTGGCATGCCCCCCCCCACATTATGTGGCACACCGTAACATGGTGTCTTCTGCCGCCTGCCACACACTCCTGAAAAGCTGACATCAGGGTGCTTAATCCCCGTGTCAGCATCCCACCTCTTAGTGTGTCTTTCCTGGTTAAACAGTTTCCCCTTTCCTTTCCAACACCAGGATGCTCACTCC
This sequence comes from Neoceratodus forsteri, assembly GCA_016271365.2. Classification (NCBI taxonomy): domain Eukaryota; kingdom Metazoa; phylum Chordata; order Ceratodontiformes; family Ceratodontidae; genus Neoceratodus; species Neoceratodus forsteri. Next base: position 788,708,303 of record CM028133.1, read on the forward strand.
CAGTGTCGGATGCCCTCCCAACCCGTCTATATGGCTTGCCAACATTGGGGTGCTCAAACCCCGTGTCGACATCCCCCTCCCAAATTGTGGCACACTGGGAGCCTTTTTTTTTGTGTGTGTGTGTAACCTGCGTAAATAAAGAAAATCTTCCCTCACGGTCTTTTTTTCCACCCTGCAAACAAGAAAACGCTCCACAGTTGTCTTCCTCGTCCCCTTCCCCATCCCCATCCTCCCTCTGCACACCCACCTCCCTGCACCCCCCTCACCCACACTTACCCTCCGGAGGTCATGAGCCATGATTTTCTCTGAACCAGGACACGTCTGCACTCTTCAAAGCCAAATTGCGAACTGAAGAAATGACAGTAAGCTTTATAATGGGGGTTTCAACTTAGGCTAATATCTCAGTCATTTTTAGGAATTTTTGCCCCAAATTTTCAACATGGGATTCTTGGGACCCACACCTCATGAACATATCACTGTCATTTAGTTTCTCAGTCCTGAAAGGTGATTTCGTGGTCACTGCGTGGAATCACCTTTCGGGACCAATTAATGAAACAACAGTGCCGCTGTTCATGAGGGGAGGTCCCAAAAAGCCCAGGTTGCAAATTTGGTGAAAAAATTCCAAAAAATGACTGCATTATGAGAGTGCATTGCGCAGTTTCTACATACACTCGTAACTTCGCCAATTTTTAATATTTTCTCTCCATATTTTCAACATTGCTATTTTTTCACACCTCCTTATGAACAATATAGCTGTCATTTTTCACATCTTCTGGGACAGACTAACAAAATCACAGTGCCACTGTTCATGAGGAGAGGTCCAAAAATGACTATGTTGAAAATCTGGTGAAGAAATTCCAAAAAATGACATGTGTTCGTCCATGTCCGTGTTACTCGGTGATACACCGCCCGAGGTTGGACTGCGGGGGGGGGGAGGTTGCGGTCTGTTTCAAAACCGAATTGGGCCTCTCGAGTGTACCAGTTGAGGATGCAGGGTCTTTTGAGTGCACCGTAGTAGCAGGTGTAGGCTGTAGGATAGCCCTCATCTACCATCCACCTGGGGATGAGAAGCTATTCCTTCAGGAAGTAGTGGACTTGGAGGTCATGTGATGTAGGATCGCGAGTAGAAGCACTCCAACCATCTCCCGCTCGTTCTTCATCTAAAACTCGAGTTAAAACCTTTTTTCATGATTGTAAACAACAGAGACAGTAGCTTTTAGGAGGCAAGAACCGCTTTACAAAACAAGTCTGTAGTGTTCCACATTAATATGGAAGCAGAGATGAGGCAAGCCTTGCCTAGACACACACTTCCCCACACACCGGAGAAAATCATCAAGAAAAACAGGCCGCATCCTACCCTGGCCAAACGCACAGCTCAACCCAGGAAACTAAAGTTCTTACTGTGGATCATTTCCTGCAAGAATTCAAGGCCTTTCGTGAAGAGCTGCGCTCACCAACATTAGAATTCAAATCCATGACTTCGGCTCTTGATACCATCACTACGAGAGTTGGGGACAATGAAACACACGTCGTCTCAGTATAAAAGCATCTGGGCAGAATACAGCCAGAGTTGGCATTGAGCAGGCAAAAGACTGCTCGATTAGAAGCCAAAATTGAAGATTAGGAGGGGTGCAGCAGGCGCAATAACGTGGTAATAATTGGCCTGCCAGAGAAGGAAGAGAGCTCGGATACTGCTCTCTTTGTTCAAAAATTGGTGTCAAAGCTGACAGGTCCCTCCCCGTATGACGCAAATTATTTGATTGAACGGGCTCACAGATCTTTGTGCCCTATGCCTACAGTGGGTGCTCCCCAAGACCATTAATAATATTTAGAACAGCAGCATTTCCGATTAAAATTTGCAGCCTGGACGCAATTAAATGGGGGGAGAGGCTCAGCTGAGAGTTACACAAGATTTACCAGTTTCTGTATGCCAGCGGAGAGCTCAAGTTTATCCTCTAGTGAACAAGCTAATTCCAGCAGGAATCAAGTTCAAGATGTTATATTCGGCGAGATTGCAAGCGCAAATCGAGGGAACCTGGACCAGCTTTGAGGATTTAAAGGCTGCGGAGGCTGCCTTGAGAGCCGCTTGGCCCAACCTGTTTAAAGATCGCTGAATGTGAAACGGGATGAAGCTCAAGATACATACACATCAAGGCGTTCTCAATGCTGCTAAGTCTGCTTGGGGGCACAGTAACTTCCCTTATTTCATCTATCTCTTATCTTATGTTTGAACAGTTTAAACACAAGGAGATGGCTGGTGCTGGTTTTTGACCCTGAACTGATGAGTTTTAAAGCGTGAAGAAGCACCTTTTCTTTTCAGAACTTTGTATGCGCGTTCAAAAGCCTCCAGACTGTCGGGACACATTGCTTGAAGCCCTGTAACTTCCATTATTTTATCTATCTCTTATCTTATGTTTGAACAGTTTAAAAACAAGGAGATGGCTGGTGCTGGTTTTTGTCCCTGAACTGGGGAGTTTTAAAGTGCAAAGACGCGCCTTTTCTTTTCGGCACTTCGTATGTGCGTACAAAAGCCTCCAGACTGTCGGGACATATTGTTTGAAGCCCTGTGACATGTTTTCCATTTAATTTTATAAGGGCGCCAGGAAAGTTGGTTTAATGGGTATCCTGGCGCTGGTTGCAGAGGCGATCTATGCACAGTAGTTTACAAGGTGTACACTAACTATTACATTTTAATGGTTGATCTAGAAAACGCTGTAGGTCAATATTTTATTTTACAGGAGGCAGGCATATGCCCGAAGGAGAAGGTTACAGTAAAATATATTATTTAATGTGCTTATAGACCTTATACTTCTCATTTAGTGTGTTTTATAGTGTCTATTACACTAGAATTGATTTGAATAATTCTAAGGGGATAAGAATAGATTTACTTTGTCTGCTAGTAGGGGAACTTGGAACGGATGAGCGGGAGGGAGGTGTGTTGATCTTTCTACCTGTCCATAACATACCACAAAATGATTATGTTGGTGGGGAAGGGGCAATCTGTTTTCATTCTACAGCTTAAGTGCAATTCATGCTGGAAATATTATGAGATTATGGGTAGGTCCAGTGGTTCTATTTGTTTTTTTCTTCAAAGGTACGGGGTATTACGGGGAGAGGAGGGGGGAGTGTGAACTCGGCTGGCTGTGACTACTAATCTGTGGCAAAATATTCTTTAGGGCTTTAAATCTGATAGAGCATGGGATACCATTATGGCAAACAACATGACAATGCTTACTTGGAATGTTAGGGGAGCCAGGAAAAAAGTTAAAAGATATCAGATTTTGAAACACATACAACAGTTTAAAGGAGCAGTTATCTTTTTGCAAGAAACCCATTTGTTGGAATTGGAAGGTTCCCTGTTTAGAAGGCAATTTGTGGGCCAAATATTTAATGCTGGGGATAGTACTCAAAGCAGGGGAGTGGCCATATTATTGGCAAGAAATGTACAATTTATCTGTGAACACTGCATCAGAGACCACAACGGTAGATATTTAATTTTGAAGGGGTTGTTGGATCGCACAGAGATGGTATTATGTTGTATCTATGGTCCTAACTCTGATTCTCTGGCTTTTTTTTCCAACCTATTAGCAACCTTGCTCCCCTATGCTTCCCTTCCTCTGATTTTTGGGGGAGATTGGAACGTATCTTTTACTTCTGATCTTGATAGATCAGGGGTGGGCAGATCTGGACTCTCACCTGCACAAAGGGCCCTTAGGGATCTGGCTGATCAACTCGGTCTGGTGGATCCCTGGAGGGTCCTATTTCCCTTATTGAGAGAATATACATTCCACTCAAATGTCCATGGGACATCTACAAGAATTGATTACTTTTCAATCAGTCACACTTTTTTGTCTGGAGTCTTAGACAGTGCTATAGTTCCAGATACCCTTTCTGACCACGCAGTAGTATGCTGCTTACTAAATCTTTCCCCAAATGTGCCGCAGGAGTCTGATTGGAAAGTGAACAATCTACTATTAAAGGAAGAGGTGGTGATAGGAGACATCTCAGAGGCTATAAAACAATACACGGTTACTAACCTTGATTCTACTGGCAGAATAGACCTGGAATGGTATGCCCTGAAATGTGTGCTGAGTGTGGCCCTGATTAGAATAGCTTCTTATAAAAAGAAAATTAGAGAGCGTACAGCCTTCACTTTACTTGGTGATATATGCCTGCTAGAAGAGAACTTATCGCCTGTCACACCAGAGAGTGACAGAATTAAGTTGTTGGGTTTAAGAGAGCAATACAATTCCATCTTACGTGAAAGGGCTGAGTATGCTATAATGAGAACCAAAGTCACATATCTAGAACATGGTGAAACGGCAGGCAAAATGCTGGCTCTCCGACTAAAATCACTTGAAGCTTCTAGAACAATTAAAGGCATTAGATCCAGACAAGATGACTCCATCCAGGTGAATCCTAAAAAGATAGTTCAAGAGTTTGCCAGCTATTACCAGGATGTATACAGTCCAATGCCCAATCCCCTGGGCAGGCAAAAAATAGAGAAATATCTGGAACCCCTCTCTTTGCCAACACTGTCGGAGGCCCAGCAGTTAGAATTGTTTGTTCCGGTTGCAGAATCAGAAATAGCTGACATAATTATTTCCTTTCCCTTGGATAAGGCTCCAGGACCTGATGGGTTCACCCCAAATTTTTATAAAATATTTCAGAAACAGTTGGTGTCATGGCTAGGTAGACTCTATAACTGGTTCCTGGAGATGGATGAGATGGATTCCAGTCTGTTGGAGGCCTTAATCATTGTCTTGCATAAACCCAGGAGGAATTCGGAAGAAATCACCAGTTATAGACCCATTTCCTTACTGAATTATGTCATAAAAATCATAGCTAAATTATTAGCAAATAGAATGGCAGGGGTCTTGCCCTACATAATTCACCCAGCTCAACTTGGATTTATGAAGGGGAGAGCCTTTTCAGATCATCTGCGTAAATTGTCACATATTTTCTCCGCATCCAGGGATTCTGATATAGCAGCTGGCTTGCTGTCCCTGGATGCAAAGAAAGCTTTTAACAGGGTGGATTGGGATTTTTTATTTGGCACAATGTGGCAGTTTGAGTTTCCCAAGAAATTTATTGGATGGGTCTCTCACTTTTATAAGAACCCAATGGCCTGTATGAAATGTAATGGGGTCTTTTCCGAAAGATTTCCTCTTCATTCGGGGACTCGTCAAGGTTGTCCACCATCTCCACTTCTTTTTAACATCTATTTGGAACCGTTGCTCTCTAAACTCAGAGGTACTCCCTTGGTAACTGGCATATCCATCCAAGGTCTAAATTTTAAACTCTCGGCATATGCAGATGACGTCCTGCTCCACTCTATTAACCCAGCAGAGGCTTTTGGGGCGGCCTTGCAGGTAATTTCTGAATTTGGCTCATATTCTAATTATAAAATTAACACAGATAAGAGCTTGGTTTTTCCCCTCAATTATAGAGTGTTAAAAGCTGACACGACCCAATTGGGGCTTAAATGGTCTCCTAAATGTCTGAAGTATCTGGGCATTTTCCTTGACAAATTGGACCTTCTGAGCACCTGAGGTTCATCTGTGGCCTGATTAGTTCAGTTCTCAGATGGTTTAAGTCCTTCCTCACTGGCAGAACTCAGAGTGTGGTGTCGGGGATTTATTCCTCTGACCCTCTCTCTCTGTCATGTGGGGTCCTTCAGGGCTCTGTGCTGTCCACCATGTTGTTCGCAGTGTATATGCTGCCCATCGGAGACATTGTAAGATGGTATGAACTGAGGTTTCACTGCTATGTTGATGATACCCAGCTCTACCTGTCTTTTGCACCTGACCAGGATAGTGCACTTTCTGTATTTAATAACTGCCTCGCAGAAGTCCAGGACCGGATGAATTCCAGCTGGCTGAAGTTGAACTCAGGGAAGACTTAGGTGACGGTTGTGGATCCAGGTCACCAGATAGGGGGGTTGGGGGATGGTCAGCCAACAGGGCTTTTCCTGGGGGGCTCCCAGGTCCTTACCTCTGAACTGGTGCAGGACCTAGGGGTGATGATTGATGATGGGCTGACACTATGATCTCAGGTGTCAGCTGTCATTAAGTCATCCTTTTACCATCTAAGGAACATTGCTAGGATCAAGCACCTTGTTCCGTCGGGTGATCTCCCCACACTGATCCACGCCTTTGTGACCTCGTGCCTTGATTATTGCAACTCCCTGTACTTTGGGCTCCCGGGGGTTGATATGTACCACCTGCAGCTGGTGCAGAATGCTGCAGCCAAGTTGTTGATGGGGACTCCTCAGATTTCCCACATCACACCGGTGCTGCACGAACTGCACTGGTTGCCAGCTCAATGGTAGATCACCTTCAAAGTTGGATTTACTGACCTACAAAGCCCTACATGGACTTGGCCCAGATTACCTGAAAGAGCTTCTGTCCCTTACTGCCCTGAGTGATTGCTCCACTTGGCTGACGAGGGGTTGCTAGAGATTCCAAGGATATTTTTAAATCTCCAGGGGCCCATGCATTTATGTGCGTGGCCCCAGCCCTTTGGAATTCTCTACCCCGCCAGCTTTGGGAGTGTGCAACCATGAAGGGGTTTAAACAGGCACTGAAGACCTATTTATGGAGAAGGGCATATTGTGATTAGTAACGCTGATTTCTGGATTTTATTGTATATTTATATATTATAGTTTTTATCTGTTGTTTTAAGTTCGTGTAATGCGCCTTGATAATCAAAATGCACATGATAAATAAACATATTATTATTATTAAAAAACATTTTTGTAAGCAGTTGGTAAGTGACCTAGTTGCAGATGAGGACTTGCAGATGACAGATTTTCTAAAAGCACTTGCCGTAAGAAATGCAGTGATCTTGGCAGGTGAAGCACAGGCAAATGTAAGCACAGCCACTGTAAATGACTGCAGGATTTCCTCCCTCAGACCAGCTTTCACTGATGACTAACACCAGACAAGAAGGAAGATGTGAATGACACTGGGGAGATTGCTTCACTTGCCACTGACCTAAAGTTGCCCATCAACAACACTGACACTGACATCATTAATTGGAAAGGCTTTGCCTGGAGTTCAGTGACCAAGAAGCCAGCCACTCCCACTTCCTGAGCTATATAAGCAGTTCCTCTCAGCCTCATTGTGAAGCATTTTTTCTTTGCAGCCGAAGGCTATGTCAGTTTGTCCTCTGAGCTGCTTGGGCCTCCATGGCTGGCTGCCCCCCCTTTGCTGCTCCTGCTTGTCTCTGCTAGGCTTCTGTGTTTATTTTCCTGCTTCTGGTTTGTATTTTGCCTTCAGCTATGTGTGCTTCCTTCCTTTTTTTTGGGAGGGGGGCTTTGTTTCTAAGCTCCTAGCATACTGCTACTCAGAGCTCCTGCTACTGCTTTCAGTTACCTACAACTGTAGCCACTGCTGCTGTTTACTTTAATTACTATTGTACCCAGTGCTTGTGTTTTAAACTGTTCTCCCCATGCTCAAACTACTGCAATGCAATTGCAATCATTATTTGTGTGTTTCAGCTCAGCCTTAGCTGCTCCATGTTGCATACTCAAATTCTTTTCACCTGACACAGTTTACTCTGACCCTAGCTGTGCTGCTCATTTCTGCTCTCATTCTACTTGCAGCTTCATTGCACTGCCTGGCTACACCTGCTTTCAAAGCATTGTCTCCCTATTTTATTGCAGTTACAACTCTGAGGTCAGCCAACTAAGCTCTTGCTGAGGCTGTTAGTATAGCTTGATTTAAAAATTGCCTCGCTGCTGAAAAATCCTCAGAGTATTTGTCACCTTGATTTGGCTATTCATGTCTGGTTGGCTTGCCTCCAATTCAGTGCTATTTAATTGCTATACAGTACATTATGCAGACCTCCATGCAGGTCCACCTATCACTACTACTGCTTACTGACCTATGTGCAGGTCCCACTTGCTTACGCAACCATTGCTCCTTGCTTACGCAAACCATTGCTTCATGCCTACTGCCATCCCCTCAGCTTCAGCCTCTGGGATTCTGCTGCACTCTATTTGCATTCGACCTTGCAAGGTCTCAGCACTAAATGCACATTATGATCTCAGCATGCCATGCTCATTCAGCTCACCAGCTTTTCAGCTCTCAATCAATTTCTGGGGCATGCCAGCCATACTGTTCTGGTGCAGGGTTCCTGCAGCCAACAGTTTTGCTCTGCATTTAGTCTGCATCTCGAGCATGTCCAGCTTGGGGCGGGATCCTTCTCACCTGGCCCATAGCTAGGAATGTTCTTGCCCCAGGCTTGGCTTTAGCTGCCTGCTATGCAACAGCAGCTCCTGGTGTAGAATTTAAGACTAGCAGTGAAGGGTGAAAAAAGTTACCTCCTGTGGCTCTAGTGTTCCACTATAATGGTTAGCCATTGACTGTAGTGGTTTCCCTAGTGAGGCACCTTCACCGCATTCTCCCTACAACTGCCTCTGGTTCACCTAGTTTGATTTAGGGTGGGTAGGCCAGGTGAGTGCCACAGCAGTTGTTGCTGTCCTCCTGCACCTTGGATGCACGTATTGTTGCACAGTTTTCTTGCAACCTTCCACAGCATTTCCACTAGAGGGTTTGAGTGAGAGCCTTCCTCCAAATTGGAATATTTTCCACTTCCCTTTAATTGGGTTTTCCAAATTCCAGCTGCAGAGCCATCACTAACTAAACTATCCCAAGCCTGGAGGGAAGGCGACCTAAGCCTTGGATCCCCAGAGATTTCCTCCTCATAGGGTTTTTTCCTCTCTCCTCTGTTGTCTCAGGTCATAACACTTAGTCAGCATAGTTGTTTCTCCTAGTTTCTTTAGGTCGGTTCTGCTGTTGGATGCAGGTGGAGGATGTCCTGCCGTTTCCTCTCTACTTAGGGGATCCCCTAATCTCAACGCAAACCATCAGTATCATGCTACACAAGCCTGGGTATTCATTACATTATCCAACTGAGCATCTCATTGAATTATCAAATTGCCCATGCTTCTCCACTACTACGTTACAGTTACTGCTCCTATGTCACAGTTACAGCTTGTGCATATGCTTTGTGTTGATTCCTTTCTGGGGATGATACTACATTTCTTTTGGGGATTCCTAAGGTACCTTTAGCCATGGGAATCAACCCGTGGCACCTCTAGGGGTGGAACCCTCTCCAAGGGTTCCTTGCCTTCAGACCCCTACAGGGTGGTAATTCCTCTGGAATAGAGTGCAAATGGCCAAAACCAAACTAGCACAGTTGCACAAGCATAACACTATACTGGCTGCATAGGTCAGTGAATTGGAAAGGCTTTGCCTGGAGTTCAGTGGCCAAGCAGCCAGTCACTCCCACTTCCTGAGCTATATAAGCAGTTCCTCTCAGCCTCATTGTGAAGCTTTTATTTTTTTGCCTCACCATCCTCCCCTCCTCCTCCAGCAGCAGCACTCTCTCCTTAGAGGGATTCCTAAGGTACCTTTAGCCATGGGAATCACCCCATGGCACCTCTAGGGGTGGAACCCTCTCTGAGGGTTCCTTGCCTTCGTACCCCTACAGGGTGGTAATTCCTCTGGAATAGAGTGCAAAACTAGCACAGTTGCACAAGCATAACACTATACTGGCTGCTTAGGTCAGTGAATGAGTGGTTGTCAGTCGATGACAAACTGCAAACAACAATACATCTCGCTGATCCTGACATTATCAATGCCATCACAAATTCTGAGCAAGAGGGGTAGGAGCAGGTGTATCCTGGAGAGGAATCCAATGATGCAGAGATCGAAACCCCTAACTACAGTGAAGCTATACAAGGTTTGCAGTACAGGCTAGACTGGCTGCAGTCCCGAGAAGCAGACCCGATAAAAGTTCTTCAAGTAAGGCACGTAAGGCTAGATTCAAAAAACTTTGCCCTATCACAACCCCAGTTTGCACCATGCAAACTGGGTTTTGCCCCAGTGTTGTATTCACAAAAGCCCAGTTTGCACCCACAAACTGAGTTTGTGATGGGGGAAAGGTTTGAAGGGTCCACAACGCAAATGAGGGGAAGGGGACCTGCATATCCATGCAGTCCCATTCACAAAGCTTTTTCTCCATGCAAGGACCTTATGGGGTGGTCCCTTGTGTGGAGAAAATACCACCAACTGAGATCTGGCAGTATTCCAGGCAATCCTACTGGTTGGCGGAGGTACTGTGTCATCCCCTCACTCCGATTGCTGTCCCAATATTAAAAGAATCATTTGTGGTAGTCCAGTGGTCTCTCCCCCCTTCCCCATTTTCTGATCATTGTCCCAATATTAAAAAACATTATTCCCTGTGAGTCCAGTGGTCCCTCTGTCCCTCCCTCCCCTGGACACCAATCACTGTACCAAGTAAAAGAAAACAGTCCCTTCCTGGTAGTCCAGTGGTCCCTCCCCCCATCTGAACACCCGCCCAATAAATATATATAATTTAGCCAGCCCTTTGGTGCAGCAGTTGGATTTCCGCTTGCAACACTGGTGACCCAGGTTTGGGAATGGACCCGGGACACCAGAGGGCCAGATGGGGGGAGAAGGCTCGAGCAAAGGAAGGCTGCTTGCCTTCTCCTGGGGGGAGGGTGGGAATGGAGCCCAGTGCCTGCTGACTTCTGGTGGAGGCCAGGAGCACAGCAACATGCTGGGTTCATTGACTGGGGGGGCATGGCGGACATCGGCGTGTGCCTAGATGTCTGTGGCACACCATGCCCCTGGGGAGAAAAGGGAGGAAAAAGCTCCTGGGCCGACTGGATGAAGACTTCCATCCCCTACCAAAACAGAAGCCCCATTGCCAGCCATACCCCCCTCAGCAGCAGCACCCAGGGCCAACGGAAGAGTGCGCTGGCCACCCCACCAGTGCCTTCCCCCTCGGAGGAGAGGGATCCACCCATCGAAGGGTTATGCTGGGTTACCATGGGGTGTTGGCTGCAATATAAGGTGGGGGCCGGGGTGGTAGGGTGTCAAGATGGGTGCCTAGGAGGCCTGAAGGAGTGGTCGGACAGGGGGCAGGGAGGAACATAAAAAAAAATACAATATATATATATATATATATATATATATATATATCATTTTCATTGATATCCAGTGTACCTTCCTCCTCACCTCACTCCCTTGGAAAAAAACAAAGTGTCCCATTACCCTGGTGGTCTAGTGGACAACCCACCCTGGCAGACAGTGACCTACCACCCCACTTCCCCATCCCAAAACCCAGCTGGGGGCTGGCACAGCCCTCCTCCCACCACCACAGCCAGCTGCTGACTGAACTGTGAATGAGTGAGTACAGTATACACTACTGCACTCAGTGGTCTGAGTGCAGTAGTGTATACTGTATTCTCTTATTCACAGTTCAGTCAGCGGCTGGCTGTGGTGGTGAGAGGAGGGATGTGCCGGTTGCTGGTTGGGTTTTGGGATGGGGGGAGTGGGATGGTAGGTCACTGTCTGTCAGAGTGGGGGGGTCCGCTAGACCACCAGAAAAATGGGACACTTTTCTTTTTTCCAAGGGAGCGAGGTGGGGGGGGAGATACTCTGGACATCAATGAAAATTATATATATTTATTGGGTGGGTGTTTGGGTAGAGGGGACCACTGGACTACCAGGGAGGGATTGTTTTCTTTCATTCAGTACAGCAATTGGTGACTAGGGAAGGGGGATGGACCACTTGACTCCCAGGCAATAATATTTTTTAATATCTGGATGGCAATCGAAGAATGGGGAGGGACCACTAGAGTACCAGGGAATGATTTTCACATGAACGGATCGGTAATCAGAGAATGGGAAGGGACCACTAGACCACCAGGGAAAACTGTTTTTATTATATGGGGATGGCGATCAGGGATGGGGGAGCCAGTAGACTACCAGGGTTACATGTGTCAACCATAATGGGCTGGCGATCAAAGGGGGGGGGGGACACTATACAGCCAGGGATTATATTGACTTTATCTTGGGCTGTTGATTGGCAATGGGGTTGGGGCTGTGCTACACTCACCTCAGGCCATGCATATTGGCCCATAATGGACACGCAAATGGCCACCTAGCACCTTGCATCCCTCCTTTTGTAAATGCCAAACAGCGCACCTGCGCTTTTCATTGCGGGGCCATTCTCTTGACTGGCTGTTGGGTCAACACTATTGGGCTTAGCAGTGGTTTTCCAAGGTTAACACTGCCCCCTTCAGCCCCTGTTCACAGTCAGATAGTTCAGTGCGCTTTCCGACTGTGAATAACACAGTGTTAAATCTATGCAACCACAAGGCACAGTGCACACACTGTCTATAATATAGTAGCCACTACTGTATTACAAAATTCATAAGGAAACCAAACACCCCTTTAACATAGCGTCTCCTTCCAGAGACTTCATCAGGGAGCAGTGCTTGGATGCAAACAGGCTGTATTTACAGAATATGCATTAACTTTTAGAATCAATTACCGCTTAAAGTGAAAATTCATATTCATATTGTTTGCATAAATAAAGAGAAACATCAAACATAACATTAAAAACATACATATTTACATATCCCCATTAAAAATAATTCTAAAAAAATATGAACTACATGGACCCCCTTTCCCTTTCTTAATGACAAAAACTTGTGAACTATCTAAATCATATCAATTAAGTTAACTGATTTCCATTTAGTCCCTGCAATCAGATGTTCACAATAAATACTCCTTATTTACTTAGACACACAAAGAAGTGCATGAACTCTAAGTATGCTATTGCTAGTACCAGATTGTCAAAGCATTCTGTTATCCCCACTGATAATTCAACTGAGGGAAACCACCGATAAAGTGCAAGTGTATCCAGTCCCACTAATCTCTAAACACAGTGCTGGCTGGCTCAGCCATTTGAGAAATGTCACTAAAAAGTGGTCAGAAATCAAAAAGATATATTACCAAAGGACAAGGATTACTCCAAATGTATTAACCAATCACATTTCTTTTGTCTAAATAATTTATACTATAAAGACTGGAGTACACCAATAGGCAAGCTATCCGTCAAAGTGTACACCCGGTGGGGGGGGGATGCTACAAGTCTCGATGGCTGAGAGGGACCTGGGGGTGGTGGTGGTGGGTCAAGATGAACAACTCAGAGACTTGTAGGAGGGCAGCAGCCAAGGCCAACAGGATGCTGGGATGCATCGCTAGGGGGATCACCTCCAGAAGGAGGGAAGTGATACTCCCTCTGTATAACTGCTTGGTGAGGCCGCACCTCGAGTACTGCATGCAGTTTTGGAGGCCACACTTAAAGAGGGACATTAAACTCCTGGAGAGGGTCCAGAGGAGGGCAACCAAAATGATTTGGGACTTGGGGGACAGGACCTATGAGGAGAGGCTCGAAGAGCTAAATATGTACACATTGGAAGAGAGAAGGACTGGGGGACATGATAGAGGTCTTCAGGTACATGAAGGGGGTAAATAGGGGAGGAACAGTCAGGGTGCTTTGAAGGAAGGAGGAGGGGGCCACTAGAGGGCATGGGTGGAAGCTGGAGGAGGGAAGATTCAGGGGAGAAAGGAGGAGGTGCTACTTCACTGAGAGGGTGGTGGAGCCATGGAATGTGCTGCCTAGGGGGCTGGTGAGGCAGAGGCGGTGGAGGGTTCAAGAAGGGGTGAGACAGGTACAGGGGAAGGGTTCTGGAAGCAAAATCCAATGCAGCGAGAATATCCGGAACTGGGAAGGGAGAAGCCAGAGAAGCCGAGGGGGGCAGCAAGGTCAGCTCCCAGGGTGGGGGCTGACCAAATGAGCAGACGCGAAAGACCGTTAGGCCTATTCTGCTGGCATTTTAGTATGTTAGTATGCTCACCCAATCATAAGACCACCAACTGGCATCCAAATGTTTGAAAATTCTCTATCTGGACTATATATTTCTTAAAAGTATGAGGCCAAGACAATGCGATGATTACAAAAAGGTGTTTCCGAGAATTAAACATTATTGCACATGTCCGTTGTTCCACATCAACATCATGCAATTCAAATTAATAAAGGAAAAAAAATCTCCTTTCCTCCCATTAAGCATTATCATGAAATATAACATCAGCTAACCACTGAACTCAGCTCAAAGAGCTGAAGTCACTCATAAAAAGGGTTTGAAATCTAAATCTGTATTCAGACCATTTTTCTATAAGGCTTTGAGGTGGTATATCCATTCTGTTTCTTTCCTTAACAGTAATTTAAGTCTGTCTCCTCCCCTATCATTCTGGGTACATGGTCCAGGGCCCTAAAAGAAAATGCAGTAGTAAAGCACCCATGGCAAGCCCCAAAGTGTTCTACCAGGGTATTTTCTTCATTCCCTTACTGAATTGCCTTGACTTGCTCCTGAAACATAGATATAGAAACATAGACTTTGATGACAGATAAGGACCACCTGGCCCACCCAGTCTGCTCATTTCCTTACCTATTGGATATGCTGCAGATCCTAGTTAACCAACAGCCTACTTCCTCCTACCTCCCACTAGAATTACTTTATGTCTGTCCTATGCATTCTTGAATTCCCCCACTGTTTTTGACCCCACAACCTCCTCAGAAGGCCATTCCATGCATCCACCACCCCTCCTTGAAAAAATACTTCCTCACATTGCCCCTAAGCTGTCCCCCTCTATCTTCAAATTGTGCCTCCTTGTTCTTGCACATCTTTTTTTCTGAAAGATGCTACCCTCTTCAACTTTGTTGATTCCCTTGAGGTACTTAAATGTTTCTTTCATGTCCCCCCCTTTCCTCAAGGGATACATATTAAGCTCCTTTAGTCTCTCTTCATATGGCTTCTGGTGCAGACCCTGCACTATTTTAGTTGCCCTTCTCTGGACTGCCTCCATCCTGTCTATGTCCTTGTGGAGATGAGGTCTCCAGAACTGCAAGCAGTATGCCAGATGGGGTCTTACCAACTGTCTGTACAGAGGGATAACAACTTCCTGTTTTCTACTGGTGATGCCTCTCCCTATGCATCCCAGTATCCCTCCAGCCCTCCTTACTGCCTTCTCACATTGCTTGCCTACCTTTAAGTCATCTGATATGACTACCCCCAGGTCCCTCTCCACTTTTGTTGTTGGTAGTACCTCCCCCCACATTAATCTAGTCTGTATTTGGTACATCTAGTATGAGAAGCAATCTAATAGAACTAGAGGAATGGTCAAAGGTTTGGCAGCTGAATTTTATTGCAAAAAATGCAAAGTAATGCACATGTGGCACTGGAAATCAGGGGGCAACATGCCAAATGGGGGGAGAGGTATTAACAGTCACCAAGCAGGAAAGGGACCTGGGGGTGACCATTTCTGATGACCTGAAGGTAGCAAAACAGTGCGACAAATCAGTGGGGAAGGCAGGCGGGATGCTGGGATGCAGAGGTAGGGGAAATCACCAGCAGGAAGAGGGAAGTAATAATATCCCTGTATGGATCACTGGGAAGACCACACCTTGAGTACTATGTGCAGTACTGGAGGCCCCATCTTCACTAGGACCCAGATAGGGTGGAGGCAGTACAAAGGAGGGCAACAAAAATGGTGCTTGGCCTGCATCAAAAGTCCTATGGGAAAGGCTAAAGGAATTAAATATGTACTCCCTGAAGGAAAGGGGGGAAGGGGGGATATGACAGAAACATTCAAATGCCTCACAGGTAAAAACAAGGTACAAGAAGGAAGCATATTTCAAAGAAAAAGATGCTCAAGGACAAGGGGTCATACTATGAAGACAGAAAGGGGGGAGGCTCAGAGGTAATGGGAGAAAGTACTTCTTCGCAGAAAGAGTGGCGGACGCATGGAACAACTACCCAGCAGAGGTGGTGGGGACTAAAATGGTTTCAGAATTCAAGAATGTATGGGATAGGCACAGAGGGATATTAAAACTAGGGGGGGGGCCCAAGGACTGAGTAGAGTCACTGGTGTCAATATAGCTAGGATAAATATGGGCAGATTAGGTGTGCCATGAACCGAATGGTTTTATTGTCAGTTCAGGACATGCTGGCAGAGCTTGAAAAGAAGGTATTTTACTTCCAGACACTGTGTAAAGTCCTTTTTATTTTAAGGTTTCTGATATTTCTGTAGAAGGAAGCCACCGACTATAGAAAGCAGACAGGGAGCAAGTCAGCAGCTTCAGAAGGGGATGACGGAAGCATGAGTGAGAGTTGCTGTAGCAACAACTCTCGCTCATGCTTCTGTCTACCCTTCTGAAGCCAGCGACTCGCTCGCTGTCTGCTTTCTACAGTCAGTGGCTTCATTTTGTAGAAATATGAGGAACCTTAAAATAAAAAGGAGTTTATGCAGCGTCTAAAAGAAAAATACCTTCTTTTCAAGCTCTGCCAGCACGTCCTGAACTGGCAATAAAACCACTCGGTCACGCTACAATACAGAGACAGACGACTCACTTGTTTAGCCCCCATTACAGTTACAGACTTCTTAACAAAAAAAGAACAACAGTAACATAAAAAGAGAGAGATTACATGTGTTTTTGGGAGACAACATGATTTGTTTTAAATGTCTGCCAGCAATTTCATTGCCATTTTTAACTTTGCTCGGTCAGTGCATACTAGAGCTAGAAAAGTAAAAGTGATTCTACCATGATACAGCATGAAAATAGCAGTATCAACTAGATAAGTTTTTTTTAATGATTTTTTGTTTAACAATTATGGCAGGATCAACCAGATAATTGTACCTAGTGTGGGGCAGCTATACGGACTTTAGTTAGAGCTGTGTGGGGGCAGCTATATACAGCACATTTTAGTTAGTGCTGTGGGTGCCAGCCTGTGTGTGTTTGTATGGCAGCCTGTGTGTGCCAGGTGTGGAGTGATCTCACTGCTGGTGAGAGGGTTCTGTAGGCTAGAAAGTAGTTTAGGTGTGCGGTCATAATGGGAGGTGTGCAGTCATTGGGAAATAATGCACGGTCATGTGATGCATTCTGTCCAATCATGTTAGTGGAATTTCTATGATTTTAACAACCCATTTTATATATATATATATATATATATATATATATATATATATATATACACACACATATATATTTATACATATATATATATATATATATATATATATATATATATATATATCTATATATTCATGGCAAAAAAACTCATTTAATGCATCAATTAGGGTTGTTCCACAGTGAGGAAATATTGAGAGTTGCCACCCCTGCATCCCATGCCTACCCCTGCCCCCACCAAACAGGCATCAGGTTGTGCATTGGGGTCATCAGCCCTAACACTCACCCCATTCCATGTGTAAATAAGCTGAGGTGGTGCAGTGTAGGAGAATGGGGTGAGAGTTAGGCCCAATGACTCCAAAGCACACCCCAATGGCTGTTGGTGGGAACAGGGTGGGCGTGGGGTACAAGGGGTGGCAACCCTAACACCAAATTTCCTTACTTTTGTCGCTGTGGAACAACCCTAACTGATGCATTAAACTGAGTTTTTTTTACCATGAATTTCCCTTCATTTTGAGAATATGCACTATAAATAGTGATTGGTATGTGGTTGGGTGTGCAGGGCCCTCCCACCATGCTGCCCATGTCTGCATAATAACTGTAACAGTAACACTAACACTAATGCTAACAGTAATGGTAACGGTGAGTGAAACGCAAATGGTAATGGTAAGTGTAACACCAACAGAAACATGAATGCAAATGCAAGCTCTAACTGTTATGGTAACGCAAATGGAAATGGAAATGCAAGTGGTAATGGAAATGGTATCATAAATGCAAATGGTAACGGTAACAGTGATGTAAATGCAAACGCGAAAGGCAACGGTAATGGTAACAGTAAATGTAACCGCAAACACTAACAGTCATAGTAAAAGTGGCACAAATGTACATAGAAACAGAAATGGTAACGGAAATGGAAGCGCAAATGCAAACCATTTACGCAAACAGTGAGGGAAACGCAAACATAAACAAAAATGGTAATGCAAACGGAAATGGTAACTGCAAGCTGATATAAGGCAACAGTAGCGAAAAGTCTGTATCTCGCTTCGTTTATAAGATAACAACACAAAGGCGATGTGAGACAACAGTAGTGAAAAGTCTGTATCTCGCTTCATTTCCAAGATAATGGCACAAAGGTGATGTGATCCAACAATAGTGAAAAGTCTATATCTCGCCTCGTTTCCAAGATAATGGCACAAAGGCGATGTGAGGCAACAGTAGCGAAAAGTATGTATCTCACTTCATTTCCGAGATAATAGCACAAAGTTAATCTGAGTCAACAGTAGCGAAAAGTCTGTATCTGGCTTTATTTCCGAGATAATGACACAAAGGTGATTTGATCCAAACAGTAGTGAAAAAGTCTGTATCTCGCTTCATTTCTGAGATAACAGCACAAAGACTAATGTGAACCAAACCACTGAAAGGCACCTCCATACCACTAGGGCTACCTACGCTATAAATTTCAAGCCACTAGCACCATTCATAATGCTATGTGCAAAATGATAAATGTGTCATGCCATATCTCTGCAGCAAATTATTTTCCCAACATGTAAACAGCATAATTCACATCTCCAGGACATCCACTCAACACCCTCCAAATTTCTTGTGAAAAGACCAAACCATTCCAGAGACATTCAACTTTTAAGTTTCTGCACCTTTAAGAAGTCTTCCACCACAAAATGGCGGAAATCGCGGCCGAAAATGCAGTAAACTGGTGGCACTCGTGACCGAAAAATCTCTGACTGCGAAGTGGGGAAACTTCAAATGCTTATAACTCTGGAACAGAACAAGATTTTTTCACCAAACAAAAACGGGCATGTTCCTTGAAGAAAAGGCTTTCTACGTGCCAATTGTCAGACCACTCAACCAAACACTGGCCGCACTATGCATCATGCAAGACAGTGCAGGAAAAAAAGCAGAAACAGAATGTTTTGCACTGCACTACGCAAAAACCATATGTACCAGTGAAATATAAACAGGTAAATAAATAGATGCACCATTCCACTCTATGTATACCAAATCTTATCCAAATCTCTTCAACAGTAGTAGAGCAGCACGAGTGTAAGTCTTCACACGAGTGGTGAAAAATAAATTTTGGGGCGCTTCATTCTGCAAAAAAACATATGCAGATGTCAAATGAAAACTGGTAAATGCACAGACGTACTATAGTAGACCAAGTTTCATAAATGTCACAGACATGCATGGAAATGCAAGTGTTAACGCAAACGAAAATGGTTACGCAGCCAGTAACGTAGACACAAGCCAAACGTTAACGCAAACACAAATGGTTATGCAAACAGTAATGAAAATGCAAAAACAGAAATGGTAACATAAACGCAAATGGTAATGGCAACAGTGAGGTAAAAGAAAATAGTAACAGTAACGCAAACCAAGCGCAAAATGATTACGCACACAGTGACGCAAACGGAAACAATAACGCTAACAGTAAGACAAATGCAAGTGTAAAAGTAAATGCAAACAAATGAAATGCAAACGGTAACACAAACGCTAACGGCAATGGAAACGCAAACAGTAATGAAAACGAAACCAAAAATGCAAACAGTAACAGAAACGCAAACGGTAATGGCAACGGCGACGCAGAAGGAAACAGTAAAGCAATCGACAAAGGAAACATGACCAAAAACACAAATGCTAATGCCAATGGAAATGCAAACGGTAATGAATGTGCAAACAGTAACGGCAACGCAATTGGAAATGCAAACAGTAACGGTAACACCAACGATGAAGACAAACGAAACAGTAACGCAAACGGAAATGCAAAAGCAAACGTAAACACAAAATGCAAATGGTAATGCACACGGTGACGCAAAAATAAATGCTAATGCTAAAGAAAACGCCAACGGAAAAGCAAATGGTAACAGTAACGCAAGCGCAAATGCAAACACAAAGGGTAACGGACACGGTGACGTATACGGAAACGCAAACTCAAACGATAACGTAAATGCAAGCAGAAATGTTAACAGTCACTGTACCACAAATGCACACACTTTTTTTCCCAAAAAGGTGCATTCAGAAGCACAGTGAATACAAAGAATGTGTGCATAATAATGACTATCGGAGCAGAAAATGAGCACTTGGAATACTAAATTGCTTATATCTCAGAAACTGTAATATGTAGAAAAAAAATTAAAATCTCATATTATTTATGACTTTCCAGGCTAGTGTTGTACTTAGCCCCTGAGTGGGGGACTAAGAATTTTTGTGATGAAAAGTCCACATCTCAAAGCGTTTTCAAGATACGAGACCCAAAAGGCGTGTCGGACACCGTAATGTTATCCTATGAAAAAATGGTCAGCTTCGGAGTGCCACAACTTTGCAGTCCTGTAATATTTTGTCACCAAACCACCAAAAGGCACATCTGTGGGATGTTAACTTTCTTCCCTGCAAATTTCAGCCCAAAAGACAAAACTGTTGTTTTGCTGCAGGGTAGCAAACATTTCCTTGGTTTTGGCCATAGTGTCTCAAAGTACTTTTGCAAATCACAACACTTTCGCAAATAAAATCACGAAAGTGTCGCATATTTGAAAGTACTTTGCGACACTACTGTTTACAAAAATGTAAAAAACATTTCTGGGGTGTTTCATCACCCCAAAAAAGACATGGCTAGCATCCTCAGGACTCGACTAGGTGAACACAATAAGAATTGTGTCCCTAAAGGGTCCCAAATTTAAACGCCAAGCATTTCTCTGACCACCAACTGAAAAAAAATGGCTGAATCATGAAAGTAAAAGGGTCATTTGCGACAGTACAAACTGCATTTGTGACACTTTCGAATATTTTAACTTTTCCCTTAGACTATAATGGAGAACAGGTTTTTTGAATAACTTTTGAATCATTTAATATTTTTCATGAAATCTTCAAAAGACACATCAAGGACCCTGGCTGCATGTTCCCTGAAGGTTTCGGACTGATCGTACAAACTGTGTGACCTGTAGGCATGAGCAAAGAAACGTGCAAAACACCATAATTTATGTGTTTTCTTGTGCTCTGTAGCTCCGGAACTGTACATCCGACCCTAACAAAACTTGTCAGGTCCAGAGAACCATGGTACCAGACTATGTATTCCAAATTTCAGGCAAATCCATCATATGGTTGCAAAGTTATTAAGCTGCCAAATTTCAGATTTAACCTTAAATGGGGTACTCATCCCTAACTATAATGGCACTACCATGCCACTATAATATATATATGGCATACCTTGCTACTGCCAGATCCCAGTCCTTATTCCTAGTGGCCCATGTTTCTGTAATGGCTACGAGGTCTAATCCCACAGCTACCACCATCGCCTGGAGCACACTAATTGTGTTTCCTAGGCTCCTGGCATTTAGGCAGACTGCATTCCAGCTTGTGCCTATACAATTCCCCCTTTTGTGAACTCCTCCCCTTTTGTCCTCCCCACCCTCCTTTACATCCTTGTTTTCTAGCTCCCTGCTGGCTTTATGAGCTCCCTTCCCCTGGCACCTTTACTTAACTTATTGTGGACCCCTGCTTTGCTGCTTTCATCCCCACTGCACCTAGACTCCATTTCTGGGGAAGTCCTAGCTAGGTTTATCTTTTGTTCTCCATCCTCTGTTGTTCCCCCAGCCTTAGTCCCCCCCCCCACCCCTCAGTTTAACTGACCACCTAAATAGACATCAAACTTCTACCCAAGTGCTCTGGTTCTCTCTCTTGTTAAGGGAAGGCTGTCACCCTTGATTAGCCTCCTGTACCAGCAGTTCCCCCAGTCTCCCACAGAACGGTACCCCTCTTCCTGACATCATCCCTTCAATCACCAATTAAATTCCTTGATCTACTCCTTCCTTACCTTATCTTTTCCATGGTCCATACCCCACACAGGGAGGATCTCAGAAAAGGCCATGGAAAAAGAGTGTACCTCCAAAGCCAGGAAGAGTTCAGCTATGAAATGTTCAATTAAATATCGGACCATGGCAATATCTCAGAGGTTATAGAGTAGCATTTTACATATGACAGAACTTCAGGCATAGAAACGAGATTGCTCAGGATCAAAGAGGACATCAAGGTTATGGACTAGGTGTGAACATTGGAGATCACAGTCAGGAAGAAAGATACATATAAACATATGAAAATGGGAAAGAAAGAAAGAAGGTCCTTTGTGCACCACCTTCATTTACCCACCACCTTCATGGACATGAATATCTATTCCTTTTTCCTGTAGGTACTAATCTAGCCTTAATTTGAAGGCTATGGACCCCATTTTCAAAATGGTAGAATGAGCTGCGGATGGAATAGGATTGTACAGTAAGTCAGGTCAGTAAGTGCAGGAAGGAAGGCGGTGCCTATACATGACTCTCTTCAAAGGGTTGATTGTCCTTGAGTCTTTAATGAAGTTTGAAAGTAGTATTTATATTAAATTATGTTTATGTTTGTGAAACCAATTGAACTAAAATCTCTTATTTTCAATAGAGACTATAATTTGCAAGCATACATAAAAATAAACATAATATACATTAGACAAACATAATTTTTTTGTGTAGTACATACAGTACTTTCAGGTCTGGTAATCCAACAATAAGAGTTACACACAATTTGAAAACCTCCACATTCAGCTAAGGCTGAAGCATAACAGTTAAGCTTGTCCCCAAATCTAACAATACTACCTGGATCCTCTATCATCTAAAACCTGACACAACAGGCTCTAAGCCCCCTTATATAGATCTACCAAAAAAAGACACCATCCAAGAGGTAAGTGGCCTCCATTCAGGCACTGTAGGTACTGAAATGAAAGTTGGCTAGCAGGTTAGTCAATTTGAAAGCTGCAGATAATTTCTAAATTAAGGGTTGCTCTCAGTCACCAGGTAGCCCCAACCTGCCCTAGGGTCACACAATTCTTTAAAAAAAAATTCAGCTGAAAACCAAATCTTCCAGACAGCTCAACATGCTTTTTTATCCCAGGGGTACAACTGAAATGGAGTAACTGTTGTATCCGGAATGTTCATGTTCCCAGGGTTCTTTGCTGAGATCACAGCTTTTGAGCTGTACCACCGCAACAGTGGGGAAGCACTTTTCCCATATGTAATTATTTGTACTTGACAATACGGTGTAATACAGAAGACACTTTTTTAAAAGGCTGAATTATGGTAGCCTTACATTATTTTTTTCGTGTACCAGTTCAAAGGCAAATTCTTCCAGCACTGTGGACTCAAACCAGCAAAGAAATGATTGCTTATTATTCCCAAAAGACATTTCATAACACATGAAGCAGTTGGAGGATCATAGCCCTGCCTCAGTGCGTCACATGGGAAATAGACAAACTATAACTTGGAATGTTACCCTTCAAGTACTATCACCATTGGTACTATGAATGACATTGTAACCTTATTGTATACTGGCTACCTACTATTCGAGTATTGTATGTAAACTGTTTGTTATTGCTGTCATTGTCACTGTTTGACATGGAACCTTTGTAAAAGAGCTCTGAGCTCAAAGGTATGATCCAAATCCCTAAATAAATAAATAAATAAATAAAATGTCCATAACCTTGATGTTCTCTTTGATGCTGAACAATCTTGCTTCTATGCCTAAAGTCCTGCCATATGTACAATAAAACATTACCCTATAACCTCTGAGATATTGCCATGTTTCAACATTTCACTGACCATTCATCAGCTGAAACCCAGGTTTTATACATTAAGTGGACAACATGCATAGAAACATAGAATCTGATGGCAGATAAGGACCACTTGGCCCACCTAGTCTGCCATTTCCCTACCTAACGGATAAGCTGCAGATCCTAGTTAACCAACAGTCTACTTCCTCCTACCCCCCATTAGAATTGCCTTATGTCTGTCCCATGCATTCTTGAATTCCCACACTGTTTTTGACTCTACAACCTCTTCAGGAAGGTTGTTCCATGCATCTACAACCCTCTCTGTGAAGAAATACTTCTTCACATAACCTCTGAGCTGTCCCCCAATATATCTTCAAATTGTGCCCCCTTGTTCTTGCACATCTCTTTTTATGAAAGATGCTACCCTCTTGGACTTTGTTGATTCCCTTGAGGTATTTGAAAGTTTCTATCTTGCCCCCCCCCCTCTTCCTCGAGGCTATACATCTTAAGCTCCTTTAGTCTTTCGTCATATGTCTTCTGGTGCAGACCCTGCACCATTTTGGTTGCCCTCTTCTGGACAGCCTCCACCCTGTCTCTGTCTTTGCAGAGATGGGGTCTCCAGAACTGTACACAGTACTCCAGATGTGGTCTTACCAACTGTCTGTACAGAGGTACAACAACTTCCTGTTTTCTACTGGTGATGTCTCTCCCTATACATCCCAGTATCCCCCCAGCCCTCCTTACTGCCTTCTCACATTGCTGGCTCACCTTTAGGTCATCTGATATAACTACCCCCGGGTCCCTTTCCATTTTTGTTGTTGTCAGTGTCTCACCCCCCATTGTGTACTCTTTCCCTGGGTTTTTGTTTCACAGGTGCATTACTTGCACTTCTTCGCGTTGACTCTAAGCTGCAATACATCTGACCATTCCTCCAACCTTGTCAAGTCCCTTTTCATCCTTTCCACCCCACCTTGCATATCAACCCTGTTGCAGATATTTGTCTCGTCTTCAAAGATACATACATTTCCTTCCAGTCCTTCTGCAATGTCACTCTTAAAGACATTAAAAAGGACCAGCCACAGTACTGAACCCTGCAGTACCCCACTAGTAACCCCCCTTTCTTCACTATGGACTCCATTTACTATTACCCTCTGTTTTCTGTTGTCCAGCCACTGTTTTACCCAGGCTACCATCCTGGGACCCACTCCCAGGCTGGCTAATTTGTTTATTAATCTTTTGTGCGGGCCTGTGTCAAATGCCTTGCTAAAGTCTAGGGTTCATTTTGTCCCCAGGGATTCCCATCCAATGGCTCAAAACAAATCACAGTGATGGGTGTCTCTGGAAACGGTTAAGATGCAACAAATTAGATGATAGTGAAAAATGACTAATTTTTTTTTAACAGAAAAGAACAGGCTTCAATGTAAATACAATCTGCACTCTGAGCTGTCAATCAATGAACAGGTACTGTACACAGTACTTGTTCATTGACAGCTCAGTCAGCAGCTGGCCATGGTGGAGAGAGGGGAGGGCTGTGCCGGTTGCTGAGTCATGTTCGGATTGGGGGTGGGGTGGGTGGCCACTACCTGTTGGGGTAGGGGGGCAGGGGCCACTAGACACCAGGAAAAAATATTACTTGTAGCATACAGGCAGATCAGGGATAGGGAGGGGGAACCACAAGACCACCAGGGAATATATTTATTCATTCATTTATTTATTTATTTCATTTACAGTTTATGGATTTTTTTCCCCGTTTTCTCCCCGGCTCACAGGACCCTGGCAGACACGCGCATGCATGTGCGTGGAGGCATACACACATGCCGGGTAACAGCTTGGCCCCTTCCACCCTACCCCTGGAAACTGCCTGCTACCCCCCCACCTATGCTACCCATCGGCCCTCCACCTGATGGGAGCTGAACTACGGAGGGGCATGCAATCTCCCCAGGAGAGGAGAGCTGCATTTTGGCTGCTTGATTCTGCTCCTTCCCTCCCCCCATGCTGGTTCCCCGACAACCCAAGGTCGTTCCTGAACTCGGGTCATTGGTGTGACGTGACACGAAGTAAGGCCTCCAGTGCCTCAGCCCTCAACACCACAGGGCCAGCTGGGAATATATTTATTGTATATCGGGCTGATGATTGGCATGGGGGGAACCACTAGGCCACCAGAGAATATCTTTATTGTATATTGGGCCAGCAATCGGTGATGGGGGATGACTAGACCACCAGGGAATATATTTAGGGCATATTGGGTTGGTGATTGGTGAGGGAAGACCACTAGACCACCAGGTAACATCTTTACTATATATTGGGCTGGCAATTGGTGAGGGAGGACCACTAGACCACCAGGAAATATCTTTATTGTATATCAGGCCTGTGATTGGTGAGAGGGGACCACTGGACACCTGGGAACATTTATTTAAATGTGGGGTTAGGGGTTAGGTTGGGAGAGAGACCACAGGAGTCCAGGGATATATATGTATTTTTTGGATCAGGACAACAATTGGTGGAGGGAACCACTACCACCAGGGGAATTATCTGTTATATCTCGGTTGGGCAATTGGCGATTGGCGGGGGAGACCACTACCACCAGGGACTGTCGCTGCCTGTCCGGCAGGGGCTGGGGTGGCCATGCTGAGCTTCATGCAGGCTTAGTAAATGGGCCCACAATGGGCATGCAGATGGCCACCTAGCACCTTGCATGCCCAATGGGCTCATTCGCATGGTTGCCTTTGTGAATTGGGAATAGCGCACCTGCACTATTCTTTACGGGACCATACTCCTGGCTGCATGTTGGGGTGACCCTACTGGGGCAGCACTGGTGGTAGTGGGGTTACCACTGCCTCATGCTAGCCCTATCCACAGTAGAACAGTGCTGTGTGCTATCCGACTGTGAATAGCAATTTTGAACACCTGGGCAAATGCAAATGCAACGCAATATTTTGCATTGCATTTTTTTGTGAATCTAGCCCCAGATTATTGGTTCTATGAAGAGAACTTTAACAGAATCTTGCACATAAAAACAAAACAATACAAAATACAGTTTTTCACATTACTTTTTTATTCAGGTACAATTACATATGGATCATTTAGGCTTATGGGTAACATTTCTACAAATGGGAACATTATAAACAGCTGGCAATTACAAATCATTGCCTGTCCTCTTTAAGAACCTAACCTCTTTACTTAAATGGTAATGATAGCAGTACAAAAAAAAAACATTTCTGGGGCAACTACTTGTGTCAAATAACTGATCTGAGTGTCCAAGTTAAACTCCTCATCAATCCAAATGCACAAATATATATACTCTTTCACTAAGCCCAACCATTTGTTATCAAAAGTGGTAACTGCAAAAGGTTCACCAATCAAACTTGGGTTATGATGTCTGGCAAAGACTGTACACTTGGTCTTCTCAATGCTTAGGAAATGTTGGCTAAATTTCAGAAGTGCTGTACTACTGTATGTGAAAAATCTGGAGAGTTGCCTGCAGGTCAGTAATGTTCTCCTTATTTCTGTATATCATAGTATCATCAACATAAATGTGTGTTGATACTCCAGATAATTGCTTGTCTAAGTCACAAACATACATTGAAAATAATTAGGATCCTAGTACTAAGCCCTGCAGGGCACACCTTTTTTGGAATAACTATCCTGACTTTCATCTTTAAAATCAACAAATTGACATCTATCAGATAAATAACCGACCACCCATTTTACAGACAGTTTGCAGATCCCCAAATCAGCGGAGTCAGTATTATGCTATAATTAATCAAATATAAGTTTTTAGAGAAGTCCACAAAAATGGCACCAGCATAAAATCCTGGTTGTACAGCCAACTGAATATCACTTGTGACTTTAGACAATGCTGTTACTGTACTGTGCTTGCCTCAAAAGCCTGAGTGGTTGGGGTTCTGCAGACTGGCAATGCAATTACCCAGTGATTTGACAGGCAACAAGCTTCTCAAAAACCTTTGCAATGGTCAGAAACAAAGAAATGGGTTGGTAATGTTGAATTAAAGTCTGAGTCCCACTTTTACAATTGGGTTTAACCTTAGCTTTTCCCATCATCCTGACAAAACTCCCTGTTATAATGGAAAGGCTATAAGCCTGATGTTCGAATGGGTGGAGCAACTATGTCACTCCCCCACCAGGCTTTATTAGGTAGCTCATCCCGGGCCTTCCCAGGATTCATGTCTTTTGGCAGCTGGAGGCTCTGTTGGTCTTTCCTCTGAGCTGGCTGAGGCCTAACCACCCCTCCCCCCGCCTGCTGTTTCTGTGTGTCTCTGCTGGACTCCGGTGCTTGTTTTTCCTGCTTCCGGTTTGTATCTTTCTTCCAGCTATGTGCTTCCCTGTGTTTTGTGTCTCTTGTTTTTGGGCCTTGTTCCCTGATTTCTGTTTTGCTGTATTTTGTTTTTGTCTTTTGGGGCTTTATTTCTCAGCTCCTAGCATACTGCTACTTAGAGCTCATACTACTGCTTTCGGTTACCTACTGGTGCAGCAACTGCTACTGTTTACTCCAATTACTATCGTACCCAGTACTTGTGTTTTCACACTGTTGCTCACCTCACTCAAACTGCTGCAATGCACCTGCACTCATTATCTGGATGTTTCAGCTGAGCCATAGCTACTCCATGTTGCATACTTGATTCTTTTCACCTGCCACAGGTTTGCTCTGACCCTAGCTGTGCTGCTCATTCATGCTCTCATTCTACTTGCAGCTTCATTGTACTGCCTTGCTTCACCTGTTTTCAGAGCATTGTCTCCATGTTTTATTGCAGTTACAACTCTGAGGTCAGCCACCTGAACTCCTGCTGAGGCTGTTAATATGGCTTTATTATTATTACATCCTGCCTCGCTGCTGAATGTCCTCAGAGTATTTGTCATCTTGATTTGGCCTTCTCCTCCACTTTGACATCCTGCAGTTCTCCACCTCTGCCAGACACCTTGGCCTGCGTTAATTCTTTTGCTTTTTTTGCCATTTATCCAACTCACCCTCCTGCCGTTCTCCTTCCCTACCAGCCATCTAGAATTCATTCCATGCTTGGCCTGCATTCAATATTTCTCTTGGGCTTGCCTATCATAGTTCATATGCCACCTTATCGAACCACGGCCCTCCTACCGTGTGTATTCAGGTTCATGACTTTGTTCCGTATTCCCTCATCCATACCATCCCTGCTTGGCCATCTGGATTCAATCCACTCAAGGCATCACTCCTCATCGTCAATCGTCTGTTTTGCTCAGCGACCCGCAGCCCTCCTGTTGCATGTCTCAGGTTCCAGACTCCTTCTCTCATGCCAGCTGCCTTTTCTCGTACTGGCCATCGGGATTCAATCCACTCATGGCATCTCTCCTCTTCGTCCATCATCCATTGCTTCACTACAAGTTCCTTTCCAGTTCATTTCTTAATCTACCTCCTTTCGAGGGGCTTCCTTCATCACATTGCTTGATTTGTTTCTACCTCCACTCAAGGCCATGCCTGCCTGTTCGTTGCCCTTTGCTAAGGGCTGGTTGGCTGCTCTCCACCATCATTCAGTTCATCTTCGAGTTCCTTCCTGTCTCCTCTTCCTCAGTTTTCTCGTGTTGGACTGCTGCACTCCTGCAGTGATCATCATCATCAGTCTGCCTCACCCTCAGTCTTCTAATGAGCACATCTGGAATACCCCTTGCTCCTCTGACTTCTACATGGATCTACTCCTTCCCATCTGCTACTCGAGCATACCCCTCTCGTATCCCTGCTGCTTCATGTTCTTTCTTCAATCTGTGCTTTCCTTTTGGGGTTTTCCCCTATCCCGTCATCATCCTCCCTACTGATCCTTCTCTTTAATTAATCCTTCTCTTTAACATGTATGTCCTTAAATCAAACGACATCAGCCTGGAGGTAAGGCGACCTAGGCCTTGGATCCCCAGAGGTTTCCTCCTTAAAAAGGGCCACCATGGCCATTTGTTTGGTTCTTTACCTCTGATTGGGGGTACCTCAAGAATCTATATTTGGCAATAAATCATATCTGATTTTACACTGATGAAACTGTCTTCCTTGATACTGCAAATATATAAAAAAGAAATAGAAAGCAATTTATAGGAATATTTCCTCTCCACCATGCCAATGGTCTTAATATTAGCTAGAGTTAGTGCTTCCTTAGGTTAATGTGCTGTCTCAGGTTAATTAGTTAGGTTCTGCTGGTGGACGGAGGTGGATGGTGGCCCCTGCTTTCCCCTCTCTCCTTAGGAAGTCCGTCTAAATCATCTTGTCAGTTTGCATTCATCCATCATCCTCGTCTCTTCGATGCTCGACATCCAATAGGGTGTTCTTTTTGGGCTTCTTCCTGAGCTACCTTTAGCCAATGGAATCATCACCATGGCACCTATGGGGGGGAACCCTCCTCTAGGGTACCTCACGTCATACCCTAATAGGGTGGTATATCCCATGGATAGCGAGGTGGAAAGCCACAACATAAATCATATTCACAACATAAGTCAAGTCAACAAGCATCATTTCATCCAGTTGCATAAGCACAATCAATGGGAAGGCTATAAGCCTGAGGTTCGATTGGGTGGAGCAACTATGTCACTCCCCCACCAGGCTTTATTAGGTAGCTCACTTCAGGCCTTCCCAGGATTCATTTCTTTTTACCCCACCATCCACCCCTCCTCCTCCAGCGGCATGTCTCTCTTACCCATGGGCTTCTTCGTAAGCTACCTTTAGCCGATGGAATCATCACTGCAACACCTATGGGGGTGGAACCCTCCTCTAGGGTTCCTCGCATCATACCCTAACAGGATGGTATATCCAATGGATAGAGAGGCGGAAAGCCACAACATAAATCATATTCACAACATAAGTCAAGTCACACAAGCATCATCTCATCCAGTTGCGTAAGCACAATCGAACAACATGTTAATCAAAACCAAAAGTAATAGACTGCAGGTGCAGCCAATTTAAGTAACTTATCTATGCCATATGGACCTGTACATTTATAAACATTCACATCAAAGAGACCCTTTAACACTTCATCTAGCTGGAGTTTCATAAAAATGAGAATTGCCATGGCCTTGGTGCCCAATCTTCTAGGCTGTCATCAAGGACCAGGGAGACACCATCATTGTCAGTAATAGGATAAGGCAGAAATATTCACAACATAAGTATTGAATTCATAAGCAGTTCTACCAAGATCACTTATACATCACTCATCCAGCAAATAATTCTGAGGGGTAGTGACTTGATTTGTGCAATCCACAGAACATACCATTTTCTAAAAGGCCGTTGGATTAGAGCCCTTATTAAACAAAAGTTGGTCCATAGGAAATGTTGCCTATACCTCCCCGAGTGCTGCAATATATTTATTTCTCAATGAGCAAAATGTATCCTAATTGTTTTAAGTGTTAATGTTTGCCCAATTTTTATTTCTATGTTTCTGCTATTTTATCAAAGAAACTGAGTCCCAGCAAACTGGGGCAGCCATGGTAAAGTTTAGTCTCAGATGGATTTACAGGTTCCTGGAACCTTGAAGCTGGACCTGGAGAGGAATCTAAACTGGTACACAGGGATTCTCTTTGCTAATAATTGCCAAGACAGACAGGATATAGACAATCAATTAATTTCTAGATTAGGAGAATGCACTTGTGTTCCTTTTTATTTTCATGTGGCAGGATCCATAAACTGTTGCAAAGCTCATAGTGAAGAGAAAGACTGGCGCAGCCCAAGATGAACCTGCAGTTATAATTCTGTTGAAAGCTACATCAATCTTGTGCAGTGCCATGGCACATGCTGATCTATAGACATCACTTCCATATTCTAGGGTAGGATGGAATGGCTGGTGTAGTACCCTCATTCTGTTGTAAAGTCAAGGTATCTCCAAGTACGGTAAGGCAATTCATGTTTTTGATATGTTTACTGATCTCCCAATGCGATTGCTACATGATAATTTTTGTTCTAACCATAGTCCAATGTCTTTGAAATTAGATATGATTTCTCAGGGTGATCTGGATGCTGTTGTGATGCATAATGAGCTTCTCTTATCAGATTTGGTTGTAAACGGCACTGACATGATTTTAGATGTATTTAGGAGAAGGCCAGTGTGCCACAGCAATTTCTGAATTAATTTAGAAAATGCTTTTCCTGCCTTACAGCAACACCTCTGTCTCTGTGTCATTCAGTTGCTGAAAGCTGACTTTGGCTAGATAATCTGATAAGGTAACAAATGACAGGTAACCGAAGGAATAAAACTATATAGAGACAGACAGACTGATTGGTGCAATCAGCATGGAAATGGTTAATAAGATTTAAAGATGAGATGAGGAATTCAACGTCTTCATCAGTGGCATTGTGCAGGACCTAGAAGGCAGAATTTCCCAGTTTGCTGATGACATGAAGCTCAGTAACAAAGTGGACATGCCAGAGGGTGTAGACAGAATGAGAAGGGGCCTGCAAAAGCTTGAAGAATGGTCAGGGGTTTGGCAGTTGAAATTCAATGCAAAGAAGTGGAAGATGATGCATATGGGGCACAAAAACCCTGGAACAGCACATCAGTTGGGGGAGTGAGGATATAACATGCACCAAGCAGGAAAGGGACCTTGAGGTTATCATCTCTGACTACCTCAAGGTAGGCAAACAGTGTGACAAGGCAACAGGTAAAGCAAATAGGATTTTGGAATGCATAGGCAGGGGCATCACCAGCAGGAAAAGGGAGGTCATAATTCCACTATAGAAGACACTGGTGAGGCCCCACCTGGAGTACGATGTACAGTTCTGAAGACCTTACTTACGTAAGGACATAGACAGGGTAGAGAAGGTTCAGAGGAGGGCAACAAAGATGGTACAGGGATTGCATCACAAGTACTATGAGGACATGCTGAAGGACCTGAACATGTACTCTCTGGAGGAGAGGAGGGAGAGAGGGGATATGATAGAGGCATACAAGTACCTTACAGGGAGGAACAGGGTGCAGGAACACACTATATTTCAGTGAAAAAGATGTTCCAGGACTAGAGGGCATGGGATGAAGTTGGAGGGAAGGCAATTCAGAGGAAATGTGAGGAAGAATTTCTTCACAGAAAGGGTGGTGGACAAGTGGAACTCCCTGCCAGAGGAAGTGGTGGGGGCTGAAACAATCACAGGATTTAAGAATGCATGGGATAAACGTAAGGGGATTCTGGAGATCAGGAGTAAGAGGCAACAGACTTCCAGAAAAACATAAAGAGAACTTACAAGCTCAAATGGGCAGACTGGGTGGGCCATAGACCCTTATCTGCTGGCAGTGTCTATGCAATTATGTATATATGTATCTAAGTAAGAATACAGAGGGAAAAAGGGATCCAAGAATAGATCCCTGAGGTACACAGTTCGATGTGGATGGGAATATAAATATAGAACCATATATTCTGTCAGCAGAAAAGACCCAGAGGTCCATGCAGTCTGCCCATTTCCCTGCTTAGCTCCATGACTGGCTTAAAACCAGGTTGGATTTACAAATCCATTAGCCCTAGTAACTGACCATCACCCAGTTCCCAAGGTATTCCTTTCACTATTCTGCCTGTTGGTCCCACTATTCTCTTCTATCTGTCCCACTCGCATTTAAACTCTGTTTAGAAAATGGCTTTGAAAATCCTGCCATTGCGATTGGCTAGGACAGTCATCATAGCGGGTGGGTATTTTTCAATAGTACCTGCTAAATAACTAGTTCCAGTTAGGGGTGCCCCATACCTCAAATAGAAAAGTGGCATCCTTGTGCCACTCCACTCAGATAGAGAATGGAGTCAGTCAAATCCCCCCCTCCCCCTCGCAACTCAGTAGCAGTGTTAAGGAAACTTAAAACTATTTTAATAAACAGCTTACTTCCTCCCAACTGCTACTGTCTCTAAAAGAAAATATTCTTTTAAAACTACTGCACAGTGCCAACAGTCCCTAGCAGTCAGACAATCAAATAGCACTGCTCCGCTCATGCAGCTGCACACCCACCCGCTACTCACTCGCTAGAGACATTTATTTAAAAAAAAAGAGTGCTTCTTCACAATACTTCACTACTCTACTCAAATTTAAAACTCTGTTTTAGTTTCAACCACCTTTCTGGACAGTCTATTCAATTTGTCCACCACTCACTCTCTGAACAGGAAGTTACTCACGTCTCTCCTGAATCTCCATTACCAGTTTCCACCCATGTACTCTAGTCACTGTGCCATGGTTCCTTATGAACAAGTTCCTACAATCCACCCTGTTATTTACTTAGGGTTGGGTAATTTGCAATTCAATGTATTTCTTCAATAACATAGAAACACAGACTTTGATGACAGATAAGGACTGCCTGGCCCACCTAGTCTGCCCATTTTCCCTATATATTGTAATACTGCAGACCCTACTTGGTCTCTGGCTTTACCTTCCCTTTCCTAACCACTAAGGTTCCATTTTACCTGTCCCATGCATTCTTGAATCCCATTACAGTTTTTGCCCCCACCACCTCCACTGGAAGACTGTTCCAGGCATCCACCACTAAGTACTTCCTCATGTTTCCCGTGAGTCAAACCCCCTCCAGCTTCAAAGTATGATCCCTTGTTTGTGAACATCTTTTTTTCTGAAAAATGCTTACCTCCTGTATCTTATTTATAGCCTTGAGGTATTTGAAAGTCTGTCATATCCCCCCTTTCCCTCCTTTCCTCCTGGGTACATATACTGAGGTCTTTTAGTCACTCCTCAGAGGGCTTTTGATGCAGACCCTGTACCATTTTAGTTGCCCTCCTCTGGACTGCTTCTATTCTGTCTATGCCCTTCCAGAGATGTGGTCTCCAGAATTGGACACAGTATTCTAGGTGAAGTCTCACCAAAGATTTATACAGCGGTATCACCACCTCCATCTTTCTGCTGGTGATACCCCTCCCTATGTACCCTAGCATCCCACCAGCTCTCCCCACTGCCTTGTCACACTGACACCTTTAGATCATCAGATATGATTACCCTCAGGTCTCTTTCCTGTTTGATGGTCATCAGTAGCACTCCCCCATTCTGTACTCCACCTCAGGGTTTTTGTGCCCCAAGTGAATGATTTTGCACTTCTTTGCATTAAAACTTAGTTGCCACGCTCTTAACCACTCCTCAAACATTCTTATATCTCTATTCCTTTTTTCCACCCCTGGAGCGTCGACCCTATTGCAGATCTTGTGTCTTCTGCAAAAAGGCATACCTTCCCTTCTAGCCCCTGTGCAATGTCACTAATAAAGGCATTAATGAGGACTAGTCCCAGTACTGATCCTTGAGGCACCCTGCTGGTCACCCTCCCTTTGTTGGAGTGAACTCCATTTACCACCACCCTCTGTCGCCTATCCCCCCGCCAATTCCTTACCTAGTTTACCAGCTTTGGTCCCACTCCCAGGCTGCCTGGCTTGTTTATGAGTCTCCTGTGTGGAACTGCGTGAAAGGCCTTACTGAAATCTAGGTAGGCCACATGCACTACTCCACCCTGATCGAATTCCCTGGTCACCTAGTCAAAAAAAAATCTATCAGATTTGTTTGACATGACCTCCCTGCTGTGAATTCATGCTGTCTCAGATCCTGTAAGCCACTGAATTCAAGATATTCCACAGTCCTTTCCTTCAGTAGTGATTCCATTAATTTTTCCACCACTGAAGTCAGGCTGACTGGCCTGTAATTGCTAGCCTCCTACCTGCTACAACTTTTGTGAAGTTGGACTACATCTGCTCTCCTCCATTCCTCCAGAACCACTCCCATCTACACTGAGTGGTTGACAACGACTGTCAGAGGTGCAGCCATCACCTCTCTGAGCTCCTTTAATATCCTTGGATGAAACCCACATGTCCCCATTGCCTTGTCCACTTTCAGATTTGCAAGTTCCTTCATGACTCTCCCCTCTGTAAATAGACTAGTGTCAACCTCCCTTCCTTCGATGCTCCTGTCACTTATCTATGGTCCCTCACCTTCCCCTTCCTCAGTGAACACTGAACTAAAACATTTGTTCAGAATGTCTGCTTTTTCCTGGTCCCCTTCCACATAATCTCCCTCATCCCTCCTTAGCCTTACAATAAGGGCACTTACTTTCTTGGGCAAAGAAAGTAAATGAGTAAAAATCGTTTATCAGTTGTTACACGCAGATATCTTTAACTCAGTACTGTTTTTACTTTTGTTGCTTGAGGGTGTAGACTTCCAGTCTGTCAGTTTCTTAATGTGCCTTGTGATTTTGGTTAAAGTGGAAGATCATTGGCTGGGCCTTTTTGGGTTTAAATCCAAATATAAGTTCACAAAGCACTTTTGCAAGTTTGTGAAATATTCCTATAAATTGCTTTCTATTTCTTTTTTATATATTTGCAGTATCAAGGAAGACAGTATGAATCAGTGTAAAATCAGATATGATTTATTGCCAAATTTAGATTCTTGAGGTACCCCCAATCAGAGGTAAAGAACCAAACAACTGGCCATCTACTGCTGCCATTTGAGATCCCCCAGTTAGATAAGAGTCAAACTGAGTTTTGATGTCAGGGGCTGCTCTGATGCCTGTTACCCTAGGTAGCATCAAACTGTGGTCCACTAGATCAAAGGCTTTGGAAAGGTCCATGAACACTACATCCAAACGTGTCAAGTTTCAAATTTACTTTTTAGCAGGGAGACTGAATTAACCATTGAGTTGAAAATCATTTTCAGTGACTTCCCATACAAGTGCATTTAACAGTATATTTTGACAATCAGTTTTGTACTTAAAAATAGCCTCATTAAAAACAGTTTTCACATGATTATAAAAATATACTTAATAAACAGTTTGATATTTTATAACATTTATTTATTTATAAGTTTCATCAGGAAGGCATACTGAGCAGAACTTCTCAATCCCAGATGCGTTCTGGGGGAAGGGAACTGGGGAACAAGCATAGTACAGTACAGTTACAACACAGCACACATAAAGTACAGTGAGTTCAATTCTGGTACATACAGGTGGTACAAGTTACACAAGGAAGCAACTGACATGATAGGACGAGTACAGATAATGTGATGGTGTGTTTACATACAGGACAGACAGTTACAAAACTAATTATTAAGTAGTAAGACAATGATTCCTGCAGGCATGATTCTAGGTTACGTCTTGTATAGGTGGAAACGACAATGATAACAGCAGCCAAAGTGCAGGTGCATAAACCCCATGGGGGAACGGGGGAACATGGAAGAAGAAGAAGGACAGTTGCAGATAGGGGAAATGAAATCTCAGAGTAGATAGGAAAGGGGCCAGGGGTGAAATCAATGCAGATGCAAGGGGGGAGGGTGTTCCACAGTTTAGGGCAATGGTACGAGAAGGCAGTCTGGCCAGCAGTTGTGGACCTAGGAGGGAGAGCAAGGGTTCAGAGACTGGTGTTATGAAGGGAGTAGCATGAAGTGGGGGAAGGGGTGGAGAGGGTGGAGGTGAGGTAAGAGGGTAGGGACCCAAACCTGTATTTGTCTACAAGGCTAGCACAGTGGGCAAGGCACCTATCATCAAGAGATGGAAAGGAGAGGGATTTGTAGAGGTCACAGTGATGAGTCCGAGGTGGACAATCAAGGGCAAAGCAGCAGAATGAGTGAGAGAGGACTGGGGAGGACTTGGGAGTGGCACTGTAGACTATATCTCCATAGTCAAAGGTAGGGAGGATTATTTTCTGTACAAGTGCTTGGTGAACCAGCAGGGCCATGCACCAACGATTTCTATATAGAGCACCAAGCTTGGGGTGCAGTTTCTTGTGGATGGCATCCACATGCACGGAGAAGTCCAATACATCCTAATACAAAGTGCTCCGATCTATTTAGAAGACTGTCCAGCCTTCCTATGACAGTGGCCATGGCCTAACCATAAGCCAGATAACAGAATTTGGTTAAGAAATTATAGTTTTTACAGTTTTTAGCTTAGATTCCCTTGTAAGAGACTGACTATACCTATACAGAAACTTGAGTCTGGGCCCCAATCTTGAGACAAGTAAACATTAATCCATGACAAGGAGGGCTCTACTAGTGAATTAATGCCTGGTTGGGGGTGGGTTGGGCACAAGGCCACAACCACCAACCAGGCATTAATTCCCTAGTAGAGCCCGACTTTGGAGTGGATTAATGCGCTTGTAACATGGCAAGCATGGTCTAAAAAAGAACAGAAGATGAAGAAATGTATATATTTTATGCACAGAAACATAGATATGCAAATACATATATATTATGGAAAGAAGGAACAAAACGACATTTTCACTGGAACCATATTTGTTAATATGGTGGTGATTATTTTTGATAAACAAAACAATGTGTTTGCTTTTAAGGCAACTCTATAAATGTTTGTATAGGATATTTAAACAGGTCAAATATGTGCATAATAAACTTTTTATATGCTTGAAAAATACTGTTATCCACTGTTTACCATGAATTGTGGAATGCCACAATGCTGAATTTGCATAATCATTTGCTTTGTGTAATACTACAACAACGAGCAGATTCACACAACTACTTCTGTGGTATGAAATAGAATCTATTAACAGTGCCTGCCATTACACATCTAAACGTGAACCACGGTTTTGGATACAGGCATTGGATTGCCAAGACGCTGATTTGTATGCTGCACATCATGTTCACCTGTTACTGTCGGTATTTCTCAGTTCCTGATGGTGAGTTCTTCTGGTCTGTTTTGTGAGCTTTAAGTTTGGCAGTCGGATTTTCATGCTGACTGATACGTGGAATGGTCTTTGCTCGCACAGTCACATAGACGTGGATAGTTTACATACTGTGCGAGCGTGTTTCTGGTGAATGTTGTTGCGTCTGCATTTGAATTACTTCCAATTTCTCTTCCATTTATTTGGAGGGATTTTTCTGGATTTTCAGCACAGTGCTGCAATTTGTATGTTAGTGTGGGAGTTGCTAGATGTGCCTGCAGAGAGTCGAATTTTACGTGGATCAGTACTGGCCAAAATAATGTGGACTGTAATGGTACTACACCAGCGGGCGGTATTATGTGCTCCGGAACTTTTACAGCATTTCAGCGGTACTACCTCAGCGAGCATTACGCAGGAATTAATCCCCGCTGAATTTTAGTCACATGTTGTGTTTCCACCAATTGCATTTTGTGTTTTGGTGTCTGTATTAATTGCCATGTTACAAGTAAGCAATTTTATGTGTTGTTTTCACTTCATACTGGCATCCAGCCACAGGTCCAAATACTTATACATTGTAGCTGTCTGATAGGGACCCCTCACCTAGTGTAACTATCTCTAAGATTTATTTTATTTTCAAACAGTACTAACTGGGTTTTGCTTGCATTGAGGAATAATTAATTAAAAACAAAAGATATCTGCTGGCCATCGAAGCCATTTTGTGTCATCCCCTGCATCTCTTCCAGACTTTTGCCTGTACAGAGCAGTACTATATTATCAGCATCTACTGTATGTGCAAATCCATGCTATGTAGCCAGTGATCCAGATGGTTCTTGTACAGCATAAAAAACTCAAGGGTCTCAGACAGAGCCCTGGGGGACTCACGATTTAACCAGACTCTATTCAGACCTCACTCGCTTACCATAATGTGCTGTCTACGATTTGTAACATAGCTCACAAACCATTTTTGAGCCTCTTCAGGCAAGCCCAAATATTTTAACTTTTTTACTATAATATCATGGTTTATGGTATTGAAGGCCCTGGTGAGACTTACAAACACTGTTCCAGTTATCAAGCCTTCTTCCATTTTGGCTAGAATTGAATACGATACTTTTAACACAGCATAACACAGCAGTAGTTGTCCTGTAATTTGATCTGAAATCTGATTGATCTGGACCTAATTTGCCTTCCAGCTGTAAGTATACATGCAGTTGCTCTGCATATATATCTTTATAGATATTTTAGTGACACGGCCATGCCCCTATAGTTAATGTTTAGTAGGCACTTCAATGTTAAATCCAAAATTTTGCACTTTAATAACATTGCAACTGTTCAATGGATTTGCATGACAATTTGCAAGCTCCATTGCCCATGGTAGATTTCTAGATGTGGCAAGTTACGTTCCAGTTGGATGTGTGGTTTCTGAGTTCTGGAGAAGTGAAAAAAAGCATTTTTTCGCTAATTGACTTTGCTGGGATTTTTCTTTGAACTTGCCTACAGACCACATGGTTTAGAAATTTGGTCTGAAATTTTCCAGGCAGAAAGGGACTAGCCACAGATGTGCCTTCTGCTAGTCTGGTGAAAAAACAATAAGTCATTTGTAAGTTATTGCATTTTTAAAATTTGAAAAAATTCTTTATGAGCATTCTCAGTAAGCACTTAAAGTTAGCTGTATGAAACAAAAAAGGAATCCTGTTTTGTATTGAAATATTCCTTTTTCATTTGCCGCCATCTTGTTTTTGCCCCCCCCCAAAAAAAGAAATCAAAAGCTACAAAAATGACATTCTAGAGAATGCCCAGCACATCTGTCTGGCTTATCAGGACCCTGTTAGGTGGAAGTTGCACTTAAAAGTTGAAAGAATGATCTCCACATGTTTTTTGTTGCATTTTCCATCCTTTTTCTTGACTGCATGATATGAAAAAGAATATTTTTTTCATATCATGAGTCACAAAAGAAGATCTTTTTTTGTGAAGGGAAAAATGCTTTTTTCTTTGCCACATCTGCAGTCGTCTGTCAGGGCACTCCTCCGTCGGCAGATAGATTGCTGCTAGCCATGCACCAGCACACAACAGCATTTTTAAAACTCATTGTTGAGAGAGGGTTGAGGATTTAGGAGGAAACTATGCAGACGCAGGTCAGCCAGCGGTTACCACTTCAGGTAACCAGCAAAGTCAACAGGGTCAAGTGGATCAGCCATCAGGGGTAGGGTAGCCCAAAAGTAGAGTGCAGGTGCACAGCACACTCTAGCATCAGAGTGTGAGACACACTGATGGGACTCAATTATAAAACAATAGGTTTCTGAATTAAAACCATATCCTAAAGAAATTTGTATTGAAATGCCATTATAACACACATTATTGTGAATGTGACTCCCTTGTAAATGGGAGAAAAAAGAAAATTGGAGTTAAGGTTTATTTGGAATTTGGGGGAGAAAATATATCTCGATCTAAATTTGCACAGAAAACAAAATATGAGCATAACCTAAGAGATCTAAAAACGGATTTGGTCACCTTTGTACATAGCTCATACAGCAAAATGCAATAGAGGTATTACCTGTCAAAATTATGGAACGACTTTGAACCTGAGATTAGGGATACAAAAAATCTTGGTTCTTTTAAAACATGTGTCAAGATTACATGGAGGGATAGATGTGTTTGCTCCAAATAGTCTTTTATATATATTTCCTATGGGAAGGGGGTATTATGCTCT
This sequence comes from Neoceratodus forsteri, assembly GCA_016271365.2. Lineage (NCBI taxonomy): Eukaryota > Metazoa > Chordata > Ceratodontiformes > Ceratodontidae > Neoceratodus > Neoceratodus forsteri. Next base: position 788,749,042 of record CM028133.1, read on the forward strand.
TCTGTTGTGTCCATAAGATTTTCTTGTTAAGTTTTTCACAAATTGTATTATTAGTGTATTTGGTGAAATTTAGGTTATAAATTATACCTAAGTGTGTATTTATTTACTTTACTTAGTATACTATTTCGTATGTTACTGTATGTTATGTAATAATTTTCCCCTGCTTATGTATATTGTATGATTTTCATTCCTGTAATGTGTCCTTGTGTACACTTTGTCTACAAGCATTTTGAATATCGGGACAGCTTTGTAAAACAGGGCTTCTTAGTCCTAAACATTATATCCTGTGGAAAAATAAATGTTGTTATCTGTGTGTCTGTCTATCTATCTATCTATCTATCTATCTATCTATCTATCTATCTATCTAGCACCCCCCCTTTCCGATCCCTTTCCCTGTCATGTTTTTTATTTCCCTGGTGTCTAGTGGCACCCCCCTCCCCGGTCACTGTCCACCAAATCTGTATTTGTTTCCCCAGTGTCTAGCAGCACCCTTCCCTGATTTCTCTCCCTGTCATCTGCTTTTTTCCCCAGTGTCTAGTGACACCCCATCCCCAATCTCTCACACCAGAAAAAAACAAAAATGGTCCTTGATTTTTTTAAGTTGCAAAAATAAAAAGGTCCCTCACCGATCTGACCCACTCCCCACCCCCACCTCCCACTCAGCACCAACCGCCCACACACCCCAGTACACCCACACACACATCACTCACCTGAACAGGTCCCAGGTTCGAGATCAGCTCTCCGATTGAAGACACGTCTTGTTACTGTAACCGGTGGCTACAATATGAGAAATTAAGGTAAATGTGATTCAATGCATTTCAATGGGGGTTCCAACTTTTATGCATAACTCCACCATTTTTTCACATTTTTACAATACATTTTCAACATGGCCTTTTGGGGACCCCACCACATGAACAATAGGACTGTCATTCACAACTCCCACCCCAAAGATGATTTCATGGTCGCTTGGTGAATTCACCTTTTAAGCAGGATTTGAAAATTGTTCCCACCCTTGTTCATGAGGTGGGGTCATAGCCCATCATTGTTCATTAAGTGGTGTCATAAGAAGGCTATGTTGAAAATTTGGGGTCAAAATGTGTAAAAATGGCAGAGTTATGCCAATTTGTCACAATTTTGCTCCGCATGCTCGTAACTGTGGAAATTTGACATATTTTGACACCAAATTTTCAACATAGCCTTCTTATTACCCCCTACTTCTTGAATGTCACAGCTTTCATTTTTCAAATCCTGGTCAAAATGTGTTTTTGCACCTGTGGCACAGAATTGTGTTGCAGTGGCATGGAATCACATTTTGGTGGTGATCTGAACATTTTCAGCACTGTGTGCATGAGGTGGGGTAATAAGAAGGTTATGCTGACAATTTGGTTGCTGTGGTGCCACAAATGGAAGCACAGGGCCCAGAGGGCCCTGTACTTCCATGACAACATACATATACACATCTATGGAGGGACAGTACTGCAGTGTCTGGAGGGCCCTTTGCTTCCACAGGCAAATAAGGATACGATTACTCTATCTAAGGATATGATTAGACTATCTAAGGAAATTCATTGCAAAAAACTGTGTTAATGCTACAGTTAGGGTTCAGGATAATGGGCAAAGTAGGAAATATGGCTGGGGTTTCAAACCACCTAACACCACTGACAGCTTTCAGACAGTGGGGTTGTCAAACCCAACGCTCACCCCATTTTCATTCAGTGTACACATCTACACTTATTTAGATATGGAATGGGGTGAGGCTTAGGTTTGACAACCCCACAGCATGCCTGATTTGCTGCCTCCAGGGTCAGGGTGGAGTGTTGGGGGTGAAAACCCTAACGTCCTATTTCCCTACTTTTTGCACTTTATTCTGAACTCTGATGCAGTAACACAGTTTTTGCAATGAATATAGATATATATGTAGCTAGGAGAGTAATGAACTCAGTTATTTCAGTTCTCATGGAAAAACTTGCCCTAAAGACCAAAAATAATTTTTTGCCAGAAGTGAGCACTGTTTAAAATAAGTGTACAATGTATTGTGAACCATTTGTTTCAGGGGTCTGGAGAAAACCAAAAACAGTTAAATTGGATGGTAATTTGTGGGATTTCTAGCATCCCCTCCATTTGAAATTGGGGTTACATTAAACTTGTTTTGTTTGTTTTATTTATTTAAGGTGGTTATTTAAGCTGGTTAGACCATGAGCCATAAGATCCATTTTCAAGGGCTACCAGGTTTCTGTTCCAGGTTTCAGAAAAACATCCTTCCTTTAGGATCAAATTATTTAAACTCATTATGACAGGTGCATAATATCAATCCAAAAGAATTACAAAAAAATGAAAATAAACTATTCTAAGAATATTATTTATATTTTATCCAAACCTTCAGGTTTATTTATCATGTTCAGAACTTCTTTTGTTTCAATTAACTTTCATCTAAATGTTGGTATGGCTTACTGCCTTACTGGCAGTATTGTTTGTTCCTCGTTCCTTGTTCTATAGTTTTATTTGTTCAATTAGGTTTTTGGAATTTTAATGTCTAGAAAAGTAACAAAATTATGATTTACTACAGTTGCTACATCACTGGGCTTGTTGTCATTAATAGCTCCTTGCATTAATTTATTTTGGGTTTTGAGGTAACAGGATTTTCTATGTTTTTCAAGAGGTTCCAGTGTGATTTTAGATCAATTGTAGTTTCATTTTGTGTTTTATAATATTTACATTTTTTTTTTGCCTTGTTAGAGTTTTACACCCATTTCCAATTTTAATGTTCACCCTTAAGCTTGCACAAAGCAAGCATATTGGTATGATAGTGGATTCTGTGAGGTGTGTCACTGTCAGTCCAATGCAGGGCAGTCTGCAAGGGGCTTGACAGTGTTAGACCAGTCATCAGCCAGACTGATCATGACACTCCTTTCAACTTGCTGGGTGGAAATTCTGTGTAGTTGAAAGAAAACAGCTGCTCCAATTATAGGGCAGCTCTTTCCTTTGATCTGTATAACACCTCCCAGCAAGTAGAACTGATCAGCATCATGATCAGCCTGCTGTGGTCCTCCCACCAACATAAAAACAATCCCTCCCACCCCTTCCTTCTTAATTTTCCAACACCAGGGTGCCCAGTCCCAGTGCCAGCAAGTGCCCCCCAACATGCCATGCCTGAATCATGGCTGTCCTCTAGACATCCTGACTCTAGCCTGGCCCTTCCTAACTATCACCTGTTCAGGCAGGACAGGAGCAAGCATGGAGCAAGTGTAGCCCTCTGTGTACGACAGAGCCTCCTCTGTACTGTCACTCTCAGGGAGGCCTCACCCTCCTCTCAAGAGTTTCTGTTACTGAAAATCTCCTTGCCCACTTCTCTGCCCATATTTATTGGGGGGATTAATGCATCTCCTAAAATCACCCCCTCTGCTCTTATTGACTCACTCTTTCATCACCATTCACTTCACTTCTGGTGAACTAATTTTCCTAGGGGATTTCAATATCAATTGACTTTCCCCTGTGTCTAAGTCTACTTCTGTCAAAACTGAGTCCCTAAACCTATCACAACTCATCACTGAACCCACCGACTTAATCCATATTCTTTAACCCAGTCCCTGCTAAACTGGATTCTCTCCTCCTATCCATACTGCATCATTGCTTCAGGCATATTGCTTTATGCTTTTAATGATCATTGTATGACCTAGTGTGTCAGAAAAGTCTGGCATCCCCTATCATCGCCCAAGTATGTCTGGTCTTTGTCCCTACAGTCACTAAACACAGATGCACTAAGCGACCTGTGTGCAACAAGTTGGTTACTCATGTTTACTGCTCATGATATAGACATTACCCTTTTCCTCTTCCATTTGATCTTAACCGCTGTCTAGGACAAACATGTCCCTGTCTAGAAGGGCAGGGTTAAGTCTTCGCACCATCCTTGGAGTACCCTTGATGTCACTGATTCATGCCAAACCTGAGAGCAAGCCTGGGCTAAATTCAAATTCTCCCACTCTCTATCTGATATTCACTCCTGCAGAGTGCTAAGGAATTCATGCACAAAGCCCATTCAAACAGCTAAATCCCTGTGCTTTAAAGCTAACCTCGAGAACAATCTCAAGTGCCCTGCCAAATTATGGAAGGTGATTCAGTCTCTATTTGATCCCCCTACCTAATCAGCTCCTCCTATCCTTACAGTAAATGGTACTTCAGTGTCTGACTCTTCCTCTGTTGCTACTCACCTAAGTGAGTTCTTTACCACTTGTGCTCTCACCTCCTCACCCTCTCCCAATTCATCTTTCACACCCTTGTCATCACACCCCATTCCTTCTTCTCCCTCCATGGGGTTTCATCTCCCTCCCATATATGTGCAGGAAACCCTGCTTGTTCTCTTTTCACTCAACCAATCCAAAACTAGCCCTGATGGTCAGGACCCCAAACTCCTCCATCTCTCAGTACCAGCCATTGCCTCCCCCCTCACTCATCTCCTTAACTGTTCTCTGTCCCTAAGTGCTGTCTCACAGGTTTGGAAGCAGGCCAAAGTTCTGCACCTTCACAAAGGTGAGGATCCCTCCTCCCCTGGAAACTACTATCCCATCTCCCTCCTCCCTACTCTTGCAAAGTTGCAATGAAGTTCATCAACTCTCAGCTGTCTGACTTTCTCCACTCCTCCAACTTCTTGTCTCCATTGTAGTCTGGTTCTCAGAAACACCATACCACCATCTACTCCCTCCTATGTGTCACTGACTCCATCCTCTCTGGGATGGACTAAGGGCACATCACAACATCTATTTTCATTAATCTAGCCAAAGTGTTTGATTTGGTGACCTATCAACTTCTTCTGGACAAGCTGAGTTCTGCTGGCCTATCTGACTCAGCAGTTGGGTGGTTTCACTCCTACCTATCAGGTCATCAACAGTCAGTGCAAGAAGGTGATATCCTGTCCCTTCAATTCCCCATCCAGCCTGGTGTTCCTCAGGGCTCCATCCTGAGTCCAATCCTCTTCTCCATGTTTCTCAATGACTTCTCTTTGGCCTCGTCAATTCACATATTCACAAGTATACGGACAACACTGTTCTCTGCACCTCAGGCCCATCAGCCGAGGTTGCTGAAGTCACGATCTAGTGCAATTTCCATGAAGTCCTGCATTAGTTTCAGACTAATCAACTTCAGGTCAAAACAAAGAAAACTGTGACCATGACATTTGGCTCCAACCAGAAACTATCCAGGCTCACCCCCATTCCATACTTTACTACCCAGGATGGCTCTCCCTTTGAAGTGGTTCATTCCTTTAAGTACCTTGGTATGTTGCTTGATATCAGGTTCAACTTCTCTACTCATAGAAACATAGACTTTGATGGCAGATAAGGACCACTTGGCCCACCCAATCTGTCCATTTCCCTACCTACTGGATAAGCTGCAGATTCTAGTTAACCAACAGCCTACTTCCTGCCACCCCCCCACCTACAATTGCCTTGTGTCTGTCCCATGCATGTTTGAATTCCCCCACCGTTTTAGCCCCAACAACCTCCCCAGGAAGGCAGTTCCATGCATCCACCACTCTCTCTGTGAAAAAAAATTCCCTCACATTACCCCTGAGCCATCTCCCCTCTATCTTTAAATTGTGTCCCCTTGTTCTTACACATCTCTTTTTCTGAAAGATGCTACCTCCTGGACTTTGTTGATTCCTTGAGGTACTTGACCATTTCTATCATGTCCCCCGTCCTCCATTCATCAAGGGTATACATATTAGCTCTCTGTCTCTCTTCATATGGTTTCTGATGCAGACCCTGCACCATTTTAGTTGCCCTCCTCTGGACTGCTTCCATCCTGTCTATGTCCTTGCGTAGATGAGGTCTCCAAAACTGCACACAGTACTCCAGCTGGGGTCTCACCAACTGTCTGTACAGAGGGATAACCACTTCCCTTTTTTTACTTGTGATGCCCCTTCCTATGCATCTCAGTATCCCCCTGGCTCTCCTTACTGACTTCTCACAATGCTTACCAACCTTTAGATCATCTGATATGACTACCCCCAAGTCCCGTTCCATTTTTGTTGTTGTTAGTACCTCCCTGCTATTGTGTACTCTTCTCCTGGGTTTTTGTTTCCTAGGTGCATTACTTTGCACTTCTTTGCATTGAATCTAAGTTGCCATATGTCTGACCATTCCTCAACCTTGCCAAGTCCCTTCTCATCCTTTCTACCCCCCCTTGTGTATTCAACTCTGTTACAGATCTTTGTATCATCTGCAAAGAGGCATACCTTTCCCTCCAGACCCTCTGCAATGTCACCTATAAAGATGTTAAAGAGGACTGGACCCAGCACTGAGCCCTGAGGTACTCCACTAGTGCCCCCTTTTTCAGAATGTCCACTCACTATTACCTTCTGTGTCCTGTTGTGCAGCCAGTTTGCAACCCAGGCTACCACCCTGGGATCCACTCCCAGGCTGGCTAACTTGATTATTAATCTTTTGTGCGTGACTGTGTCAAATGCCTTGCTAAAGTCTAGGTAGGCCATATCCACAGCCCCTCTCTGGTCTATTACTTTAGTCACCCAGTCAAAGAAATCTATTAGATTCATCTGACATGATCTTCCTGCTGTAAATCCATGCTGCTTTGGGTCCTGTGCCCTGCTGGCCTCTAGGTACTCAACAATTCTTTCTTTCAGAAGTGATTCCATTATTTTCCCTACCACTGAGGTCAAACTTACAGGTCTGTAGTTTCCAGCTTCTGCCTTGCTCCAACTTTTGTGAAGGGGAATCACATCTGCCCTCCTCCAGTCCTCAGGTACCATCCTATCCTCCCATGATTTGTTAAAAAGTGTGGTCAGTGGTGTCACTAGGTCCTCCTTTAGTTCTTTTAGGATTCTGGGGTGAATCCCATCAGGCCCCATTGCTTTGTCCACCTTGAGTTTTAGGAGTTCTTTCAGGGCTCTTTCTTCTCTAAATGAACTGGTGTCAACCCCCCTACCCAGAGTGCTTCTATTGTCTGGTTTAGGTAACTCCTCACACTGATGCCATTCATGCTAAACTCCACCCCAGATTTGGAGTCATGTACTGTAATAAAGATTGCTTATCCCCACAAGTCCATCGGGAACTGGTTTTTAAAATTATTCTACCAGTCTTTGACTATGCTGATGTGGTATACTCAGATCCAGAAACAAATGGTTTAATACCTTTTATTGGACCAACCAAGTCCTTCCTCAGAAGCTTATGCTCAATCCTGCTCCTAGCCTTATAAATCTGCTTCTTGCTCTGGGCACCTCTGCCCACTGGCTATACACTTCTGGTGAATTTTTTATCCAAATGTGATTGCTTAATGTGGGAAATTTTAAGTTTTTTATGTAGAAGTAACAAAACTTATTGGGACTGTATTATTGTACAAATTGTTTACTGTTACTGTTCTCTTTTCTCTACGCTTTCCTTCTCTATTCTCAAACCTTCTCTTAGCTTCTCTCCCTCTCACACTTAACCCTATTTTCTCTCTCCCCTCATCACCCAGGGCTAGCAGCACCACAGTAAATGACATTGCTGTCTGGTCTTGGCCCCTAATCCCCCCCCCCTTGCCTTTGTCCAACTCCTCTGTCACAGAATCGCACCCCCGCCCTCCGATTTAACTCCTGAAATCTTCCTAGGTTCTTTTGTCCTATGTGTCTCTTCTAAAAAACCCTACTTTTCTCTTTTCCAGCTCACAGACCCCCTGATCGGGCTACCTCCTCATGCTGTGAGGCACCATGGCTGGAGAAGCCAGCTGACAGCGTGCACTACACCTGCCCACCTCGGAGCTCCCTTCTTGGGTAAGCCTGCTCTCAGCCTTGGGAATTATCCTGGAACCCCAATTGGACAACAATTCTCTGCCTCTCTATTGACTGGCTGCTGCTAATACGACTCTGACTAGGATTGGCTGCCTAGAGAATGCACTTTTTTTTAAATCTGCTTCTTGCTCTGGGGCTCCTCCACCCGCTCGCTATACACTTCTGGTGAATTTTCTTCCCACTCCACCTGCCCCGACCCCAGCCTCTATTAAATGCTCTTACTCTAAGAAGCTAGGCCAACCCCCTACTTGCCTATTGGTAATAGTACCTTCAGCCACACCCAGTGCCTAGCCCCCACCCCTAGATAACCCTGCCTTTTAAGAAGTTGTTACTGATCAGCCTTACTAAACTAGTGCAAGATACCACTGCTAGCCTGATATAAAGCAACTATTGCTAACCAATCTGGCCAACCCCTGCATGATACTATACAAGGAGATATTTCCCTGTAAAAATGCCTCTTGTGGCTGCTTTCCCAAATAGTTGCCTCATTTTGCTAATTTATATACCATTCAAAATATCAGTTTATACTTGGCACCAAGGCCAAAACCCCTTCTTTAATTTATACCACAATATACCCTTTTTTATTAAACCATGGTATCACTCAAAAGGGATGATTTCATCATATTCATACCCTTCCCATCACCAGACATTGGCTAAAGAACAGGTGCGAAGGCCTCTGACATTATCGGCCTTAACAGTCATGTATATCCTATCCCTTCCAAAACACATTATTGCCCAAAAAATTGCCGCCAATAAAACAACACATACCAGAAAGAGTAATAAAAGACTACTTAGCAGATTAAGACATTACCTAAAAAAACTACTACTACTTCTCCTACCCTGTTCAGGAAATGTTGAACTAAACCCAGGCCCACCCACTTCTCTGGACACCTCCGCAGACCTCCACAATATAAAGGTATTAGCTTTCTCCATGTTAATGCCTGTATTTTACTAAAGAAGCTTGACCCTATACAGGCCTGGGCTGTACATGCTTCACCTGACTTCCTCATGATAACTGAATCCTGACTCATGCCCTCAACCCCAGACAAATCTAACTACATACCAGAATACAATACCTACCGATGTGATAGCCCGTCTAGAGGAGGAGGGGGTCGTAATTTATGTCAAGAGCAAATTCACCACCACAGTCCTTGATTGTACTTCAACGGCTAAAGAATTTGAATGCTTGGCTCTAAAACTATCCCTTTCCAATGATAAGTCACTCCTTATAGCAGTATGCTACTGACCGCCTTTCTGGAGGCATGGCACTCCTGTCACATCTCCAAAGCCTACTTGACTCTACTAACACTGAATGTATTCTAATGGGGAACCTCAACCAAAATTGGAATGATGATAGCTCAAAGAAGCTAAAGGAACTTTGTGATGCAAATGGATTGATACAAATGACGACTAAGGTCACCAGACCAAATAGAAAAAATTCTGAGCGTAGCTCCCTTCTAGACCTCATGCTAGTAAACAAACCATATAACATCTCACATACCGGAGTATTCTTTAATGACATAAGTGACCACTGTGCTACTGCTTGTATCAGACATTCTCCCCACATGAAACCGGCCACTAAATTGAAATTGAAAAGATGCCTGAAAAAGTTCTGTCAGAACACTTTCCTAAAAGATTTAAGCAACATGAGATGGCAATACTTCTATCCGGCACCCACCTTTAATGAGGCCTATAACATCTTTCATAGCCTACTAATGGGACTAATTAACAAACATGCCCCACTAAGAATGATCAGTTCTAAAAAAAGACCTCCCGGCTGGTTTTCTCCTATCCCAAAGAAAGCACTTAAGGATAGGGACTTTTGGTGGAAAAAAATGAGGAAATCTCACCTGGAAGCAGATTGGCTAGCATTAGGTCTGAAAAAGCCAGATATTTCCAAACTGAACTAGAAAACAACAAAAACAACTCTGCCAAATTTTGGAACATCCTTAAGGAGGTCTAAGGTCAGTCTACCAACTCACCCCTTGCAACCAGAATTGTGTCCGCAGAAACTACCTACACAGACAGAGCTGCTATATTAGAGCAGCTCAACGAACACTTTGCCACTGCAGGGCTTGCCTTTGACACCTCACCCATCAACAATCTCAGCCCGCCTGGGGACTCTACTGCTAACCCTACTACTAACCTCATCCAAAACCAACCGCATCCTTCCAACTTCAGCTTTTTTACAGTCAAGTTTAAACAATTTGAGGCCCTCCTCCTGTCCCTGGACACTAAAAAGAGTGTTGGTGCAGACAATGTCGAACCTTACTTCCTAAAACTTGCCCATTTCTACTTAAACACCCCCATCAACCATTTATTCAACACCTCCCTCAAACAGGGTGAACTACCTGTGTCATGGAAAACTGCTCACATCCTACCCTTATTCAAATCTCGGGATCCAAGTGATCTGAACAATTATCGGCCTATCTCTATTCTATCTGTCCTGTCAAAATTACTCAAAAAATTGTCAACGCCCAAATTAGAGAACGTTTAGACTCAAATAATTTGCTAAACCTGGCTCAGTCTGCCTTCAGAGCCAAACATAGCACCGTATCGGCTCTAGCAAAAGTAACCATTGATTGGCAAATTGCCCTGGATTCTAAGAAGTATGTAGTTGCCTATTCCTAGATCTTAGCAAGGCCTTCGATACTGTGGATCATAACATCTTGCTTAATGCTCTGGGTAATATCAGTCTCGATAGCGCTGCCATCAAATGGTTCACCAGCTGCGTAACCAACAGGTTACAGCAAGTCAAAGCTATAGGTGATCTGTCCCCACAAAAATCCCTTTTACGAGGTGTCCCACAAGGCTCTATCTTGGGCCCAATCCTCTTTGCAATCTATATCAATAACCTGGACTCACATCTGCGCACAGCCAATGTGCACTTATTTGCAGATGATACTGTACTCTACACTACTAACTCATCCCTGGACTTGGCCCATGAGAACCTTCAGCAAGACTTCACCACTCTCCAATGTAACCTCATCAAACATAAGCTCCTCCTCAATGCCAAAAACCTTTTCTGATGACATACGGATGATGTTTGGCCTAGACAAATGTGCCAAAGCAACATTTCTCGCAGGAAAGTTAACTCATAAAGAAAACATGAATCTGGCGGAGGTCTGTGACATAAAAGAACTTGAGCAAGAGGGAGTGTATAAATACCTGGGAATAGATGAAGGAGCAACAGTACAACATGAACAAATGAGAGTAAAAGTAAGCAAGAAATATTTTAGAAGGTTAAAGCTAATTCTGAAAACTGCTTTGACAACACGAAATAAAGTGCAAGCTATAAATCAACTCACCCTTCCAGTGATATCATACAGCTTTGGTGTGATAGACTGGCCACAGAAAGTGTTGAACCAGCTAGATATAAAAACAAGAAAAATGTTTCATGCTCACCAATTAATATACAAAAATCAGTGCATGCCAAGATTATACATCCCAAGGGCAGAGGGAGGCATGGGCCTCATTGAGATTGATTACACATATAGATCGACAATAGTGGGGCTACATACATACTTACTGACATCGTTGGACCCAAATATAGTCAAGGTCTTGCACCATGAAGAAAATAAGCCTAAAATGACTTCACTCATCAAATTAGGAGAAGCCTTCAGAAGGGTAGCAGAAATTGATATCAATCCACAAGTAGATAAAGAATTGTCAGCAACAGAAAACGCAAAGAATCAGAAAAAGGAGTATAAGGATAAAGACCAACAGAAAAGAAAAAACAATTGGAAAGCCCATAACTATAGTGGAAAATACAGGGAGCTACTGGAGCAACCACAGGTTGATCAAGCCCTGACCCATTAGTGGTTAAAAAGAGGTGAATTTAGGCCAAGAGATGAGAGACTAATAATGGCAGCCCAAGATAGTGGGCTACGCACAAGATGGTTCACAAAATCCATAGAAAAAAACAGGAGAAACAGACAAGTGCAGGTTCTGTAGTACAGAATTAGAAACAGTTGCGCATCTCGTGGCTGGATGTGAAGTACTCATAGCAGACGGCCTGTATACTGAAAGACACAACAATGTAGCAAGATTGATCCACTGGAAACTGTGCAAACACTATAACATACAGGTAGCAGAGAGACACTGGAAACATGAACCACAAAGAATCACAGAGAATGAAGAAGTAATGATCACATGGGATCACTGTCTTGCCTAATCAAAGAGTCACAAAGGAATAATCACACTTGGCATTCACACATCAGCACAATTTATTGCAAGCAAAAGATAATTACACTTCATTTAGCAGCAATGTCACTATCAGCATTAATGATTACACTTTAGCATTCATTCATTAGCAATATTACTATCAGCATTAATATATACTTCAATTAAGCAAAACATGATACATCACCGATTCTATGCTACATCCAAGCCTTTTCCCAGTAGCTGGGAAGCCCCTAATCATCTCACAGCCTGGCCAGGAGTCTTGAACAGGAGAAAGTTCCACAGAGATGCGCCCACCCTGCAGATGAGGCTTCCAACCAGGCATTGAGAAAGCTACATTTATATCTTATTCTATGCTTAAAATAACGCGCAGCCTTCATAGTGTTGTTTTGCCACATTCTAGAAGCTGGCCGGGCTCCCAGGATGCTGCAAATTCACACCATAAGGACTGCTCAGAATTCCCACACCTGCTAGGTCACTGTGCTCCAAACACTGGCGGGTGCCTAGAACACTATGAGCTAAGCAGAAGTTTAAACAAAACTACAAAACAGGTTGCCTGATAATATGCAACCTTCAAGTCCTGAAGCAAAACATAATAATGAGGCTATCTAAAGAGCAAAACACCAATTAAATGAAGCAGCATGTAAAATGGAGTCACACAATACAAAATGGAGTATAAAATGACATACATTACATGAGATAGCATACAAAATGGAGTAACAATAATCAACATATTATACTATCACTACAGATCACCCAATACCAACAGCCAAGAAAGTGGAAGCAAGAAAACCCGATATTGTAATACAAGAAAAGAGAACAAAGGTAACATTGCTGATTGAAATAGCCACCCCTAGTGACTACAGTGTGCTGCGTACAGAGAGACACAAAATCATGAAATACCAAGATATGCAGTCAGAAACCAAACTGATGTGGAATAAGGACACACAAATTGTTCCAGTAGTGCTTGGAGCAATGGGACTAATCAAAAAGAACTTTCAGGCACATTTAAATATGCTACCAATACTTGTGACACCTTATGAACTTCAAAAGGAAGCCATTTTGGGGACGTTGCGTGTGCTGAGAAGAGCGCTCTCAGCAAACATCAAAGATTAATACAGTACTAATTTCTTGAGTTTTGAATATGCCCTGGCTAAAGAATGGGGTCTATTCTTGCCACGGTATTAGAAATCCCTAAACATTTGGAGACACTAACCCCAAAAAGACTACAGCCATGATTCTTTCACCAAAGTCTGCCTCCAGATCTGCACATATCCCCTAGATCCTAATGCTGTTAGATGAACCCCTCGAATTAGTTGATACTTTTAAATACCTAGGGTTCTAGTTGGATAATAAGTGTAACTTCCTGTGCCACCTGCATGAAATTTCGAAGAAACTAAGGCAGCAGTTAGGCCTTTTCTATCACCTTAAACATCTGCTTACCTTAGAAGCCAGAAAGAGACTAGTACAATCCACATTTCTACCCATACTGGACTATGCTGACTTCCTCTACAGTCATTGCCCCCAGTGATGCTAAACAAACTTGACACCCTTTACCACCGGGCCCTAAGATTTATCCATAACCTACCTCATTGTACTCATCACTGTCTATTATACCAGGAGTCGGGGATGGCCCTCACTCTCAACCAGGAGAAAAAGAAATGCTCTTCTTTGGCTCTTTAGAGCACTATCCGACAATCTCTCTGCATACATCTCACGCTTCTTTGAACATGCCAAGGGATCTTATGGCTTGAGATGCTTCTCCATGATTTGCTTCCAGATTCCTAGAGTGAAAACAACCTATGGCTCGGCAGCAATCAATTTTTCACTACCAACACTTTGGAATGCTATGCGAAGTTCTTTAAAGCTTTCCTCACTCCCCTAGCATTTTCACATTCAAAGCCCTGATATTGGATCTGTTGAAGGATACATGCAGCTGTTTTAGATAACTCTGAACCTTAGCCACTGGTCCCTCCTGCAAATATTACGCTCCTATTGTCACCTCCCTCCCTCTCCTAGCAAGGGATCTCCAGCACTTACTAGTTTTTTATCTCTTCTAAACTCAGTCTTTCTCAGTCTATTCCCTTCTTCTAGCGCACTCTCGCTCCCTCTCAACACCCTTGTTATTCTCTTTCCCCTCTCTCCCTGCTTATTAGAAAAAAGGTAATAGCTCCTCATTAGTGGAGACAACCTAGGATGGTCATCTTCTCACACTCCTGTAAACCTTTATGGAATGTAGTTGTATGTAACTATGTTAGACCTTATGTATAGGCCTCCTTTGGCCTACACCTGTTCAATGTTGCTACATTGTTGGCTATCATATTTGTAACTATGTATTGTTTTTTACTGTATTGTACTGTATTAATGTCCAGGACCACCCTGAAAATGAGCTCGCACAATGATGTTTTATGCCTGGTTAAATAAAGTTGATTGATTGATTGATTGATATTTTGCACCTTTGCAAATTGCACTACACTTGTTTGCACTTTGTTTGTAAACACCTTATTTTATTGTACTTGATTGTATTTCCTCTCCCATGAGTCACACTTGGAAACATGCCTTGGCTTAGTGTGAATTTCCAAGTCACCAACTCTTAAATTTATTTATTTATTTATTACAATCTCGGATTAAGACCACTTGAGCTCAGAGCTCTTTACATAGGTTCCATGTCAGGATAAACACAAACAGGAGGTGAAATTGTACAAGAAGAGCACTATACAGGGTAAGCAAACAGAAATTATATAATGCAATACAGTACAAGTCGGGGATAAGGAAGAGGAGGCTTCAGTGTACACGCAAGTGACGATGCCCAATGATGAATACCAATCAGTTGTCAGCAGCGATGCTAAGTGCAAGGGTGGTTGGGGGGAGGCACCCCGAGTACCAAGAGCAAAGAAATGCAGTAATGTTAGGAAAGCAGTGGGGGTGGAAGGAAAAGGTGGGAAGGGAGGAGCAGGATCAGGAAGGAGTGGGATAAAGGGATAGGGGAAACAGCAGGAAGTACTATGGTGGAGTGAGGAAAGTGGAGCTAGCAGTGACAGTCACAATGTGCTTCATATAACATAAGCTCCTTAAGGTGGACTTTGAAGGTGCCCAGTGTAGGTAGTCGCAATATTATCCTGCAGGGAGTTGAACCAAAGCAGTGCATGGTAAGCAAAGGATCTTTGTCCTTGAGAAGTACGACATCTCAGAGTTATGAAGAACTGGTGCACGGAGTTGCGAGTATGCCGAGTGTTAATGCTAGGCACCAGAAGTTGATGGACCCCAGGTGGGAAGGTACCAAGGATGATCTTTTTGGCCAACAGGCAAGTTTGGTATTTTAACCAGCCATTGAGTAAGAGCCAATGTACACTGTTGTACAGATCACAGGTGTGAGTCAGCCTGTGCGCAGCTAAGGTTAGCCGGCAGGCTTTGTTTAAGGCAGTATTTAAGTGCCAGAGGGCAGTATCCATGGCAGAGCCACATATAGGCAGGCCATAGTCCACAAGGGAGCCCATAGAGCTGTGAACAGCTATTGTCAGGGCTTCAGGGGTCAGGCTGTGCTTATGTCAATAAGGCAGCCCTATGCGTTTGTTGATTGCTTTTGCCGTGTTGTCAATATGGAGAGTATAGGACAATGAGTTGTCAATGGTAATACCTAGGTACTTAAAATGTTGTACCAGTTCCAGAGAGGCCCTGTCGACATTACATATTGATACTGGGTAGTTATGATGCTTATTTAAGGGGCTGGAGAACAGCACGTTTTTTGTTTTTTTTGCAGTTCGTAATCAACTTATGATCCTTGAACCACTTCTCTAGACAGATGAAATCACTTTGAAGTTGCTACTCAAGATCATCGGGATCTGAGCCATGAGTAAAAATGACCGCATCATCAGTGTAGAGGAGGATGCGGCACTGACTGGCTTGAGGGAGTCTATTCAAGAATAAACTGAATAGAAGGAGACCCAGTGTAGACCCCTGCAGAACACCTGAGCAGACAGGTTTGCATTCTGAGAGAGTAGAACCTATCCTGACTTGCTGGGATTGATGGTCCAAGTAACTCCAGAACCACGAGACTGCCTCAGGTGCAAGGCCAGTAGTGGCAAGTTGTTCAATAAGGAGGGCATGATTAAATGTATTGAATGTGTGGGTCCCAGGGTGGTGGCCTGGGTAAAACATAGGCTGGACAACAGGACACAGAAGGTAATTGTAAATGGAGTCCACTCTGAAGAAAGAGGGGTTACTAGTGGGGTACCGCAGGGTTCAGTACTGGGTCCAGTCCTTTTAAATGTCTTTATAAGTGACATTGCAGAGGGACTGGAAGGAAAGGTATGCCTCTTTGCAGATGACACAAAGATCTGCAACAGGGTTGATACACAAGGAGGCATGGAAAGGATGAGAAGGGACTTGGTAAGGTTGGAGTAATGGTCAGAAGGATGGCAGCTTGGATTCAATGCAAAGAAGTGCAAAATAATGCACCTGGGAAACAAAAGCCCAGGGAAAGATTACACAATGGGGGGGAGGTAGTAACAACCACAAAAATGGAAAGGGACCTGGGGGTAATCATATCAGATGACCTTAAAGTTAGGAAGCAATGTAAGAAGGCAGTAGGGAGGGCACTGGGGGAATACTGGGATGTATAGGGAGAGGCATTCCCAGCAGAAAACAGGAAGTTGTTATCCTTCTGTACAGACAGTTGGTGAGACCCCATCTGGAGTTCTGTGTCCAGTTCTGGAGACCCCATCTCCGCAAGGACATAGACAGGATGGAGGCAGTCCAGAGGAAGGCAACCAAAATGGTGCGGAGTCTGCAACAGAAGCCATATGAGGAGAGGCTAAAGGAGCTTAATATGTATACCCTTGAGGAAAGGAGGAAGGGAGGGACATGATAGAAACTTTTAAGTACCTAAGTGGAATCAACAAAGTCCATGAGGGTAGCATCTTTCAGAAAAAGAGATATGCAAGAACAAGGGGACACAATATGAAGATGGGGGGATGGCTCAGTGGCAATGTGAGGAAGTATTTTTTCACAGAGAGGGTGGTGGACGCATGGAACAGCCTTCCTGAGGAGGTTGTGGGGTCTAAAACTGTGGCAGAATTCAAGCATGCATGGGACAGACATAAGGCAATTTTTGTGGGTGTAGGAAGAAATAGGCTGTTGGTTAAATAGGATCTGCAGCTTATCCTGTAGGTAGGGAAATGGGCAGACTAGGTGGGCCAAGTGGTCCTTATCTGCCATCAAAGTCTATGTTTCAATGTTTCTATGTAATAGTAAATAGAGTCCACAGTGAAGAAATGGGTGTTACTAATGGGGTACCGCAGGGTTCAGTGCTGTGGCTGGTCCTTTTTAATGTCTTTATAAGTGAAATTGCAGAAGGACTGGAAGGAAAAGTATGTCTCTTTGCAGATGACACAAAGATCTGCAACAGGGTTGATACGTAAGGTGGGGTGGAAAGGATGAAAAGGGACTTGGCAAGGTTGGAGGAATGGTCAAATGCATGGCAGCTTAGATTTAACACAAAGAAGTGCAAAGTAATGCACCTGGGAAACAAAACCTAGGGAAGAGTACACAATGGGGTGGGGTGGGGGTGAGATACTGACAACAAAATGGAAAGGGACCTGGGGTAGTCATATCAGATGACCCAAAGGTGGGCCAGCAATGTGAGAAGGCAGTAAAGAGGGCTGGGGGATACTGGGATGCATAGGGTGAGGCATCACCAGTAGAAAACAGGAAGTTGTCCCTCTGTACAGACAGTTGGTAAGACCACATCTGGAGTACTGTGTACAGTTCTGGAGACCCCTTCTCTGCAAAGACATAGACAGGGTGGAGGCTGTCCAGAGGAGGGCAACCAAAATGGTGCAGGGTCTGCACCAAGATATATGAAGAAAGACGGAAGGAGCTTAAGATGTATAGCCTCGAGGAAAGGAGGGAGGGGGACATGATAGAAACTTTCAAATACCTCAAGGGAATCAACAAAGTCCAAGACAGTAGCATCTTTCAGAAAAAGAGATGTGCAAGAACAAGCGGGCACAATTTGAAGATAGAGGGGGACTGCTCAGAGGTAATGTAAGGAAGTATTTCTTCACAGAGAGGGTTGCAGATGCATGGAACAGCCTTCCTGAGGAGGTTGTAGAGTCAAAAACAGTGGGGGAATTCAAGAATGCATGGGACAGACATAAGGCAATTCTAGTGGGGGGTAGGAGGAAGTAGGCTGTTGGTTAACTAGGATCTGTAGCTTATCTGTTAGGTAAGGAAATGGGCAGACTAGGTGGGCCAAGTGGTCCTTATCTGCCATTAGATTCTATATGTTTCTATAATGCCTTTGTTAGGTTGATAAAGATAGCCCCGGCAAGTTGTCCCTGATCAAGTGATTTGTGGATGGAGCCCGTGAATTCCAGAAGAGCTGTGGTGATGCCTTGCCCAGCTCTAAAGCCATGCTGCTCTGTGCAGAGGAGTTTGTACTTGTCAATGTATTCGATAAGTTGGTCTGCAACTATTCGTTCAAGGGTCTATGAGAGTGGTGGTAGCAAAGAGATGGGTCTGTAGTTCTCTTTAATGGCCTGGTTCCCACTCTTATGAACAGGAATGACAACTGCAGCTTTCCATTTTGGGGGGAATACTGCGAGTCAAAGTGATAGATTGAGGATGTGGGTAAGAGGAGACAGGATTTCTTCCAGTGTGAGTGAGATAAGTTTCAGGTCAAGGGTGTTTCCACTGAATCTCCCCTTACCGAGCAACTTCGTGAGATATTTCCTGGACTCATCAATTGAAATGGTCTTGAACCAAAAATGGGGATGCACGGAGGGTCTGAGGGCGTGCAACAGGGTTGTTGGGAAGGAAGAAGTCTGAGGGGGGGACGTGGCTGAGGTCCATGAAAGTGAGGTTGAAAGTATCAGCAATGGATTTCAGGTCAAGAATGAGTGAACCATATACGCTGATCATGAAAGGGGCAGTTTTGGTCTCACTGCTGGTAACCACTTTAAGGTTTGCCCAGAATTTTCTACCATCATTCCAGTTCTTGGCCAGGACCTTCTTATAGTAAAGGTGTTTGGCTATGTGGATGGTCCTGGGGCAGTTATTCCTGGCTTGCTTGTACTTCAAGATGTCAGACTGCTTTCCTGAGGCTCTAGCTAGGTGCCAGAGATGGTCCCTATTTTTCATAAGTTCAAGGATATCAGGGCTCATCCAGGGATAGAAGTGGCCCTTGATTTTACACTTTTTAAAGAGAGCATGGGTGTCGCAGATTGTATTGAAAAGGAGGATGAAGTGGTCCAATGCACTATCAATGTCAGATGCCCCAAACACAGCTGACCAGTTTGCGTTATTAAGATCTGCTCTCAGGTTGACAACATGGCCAGTCCTGAGGACTCTGTTAGTGACTGTTCGAGGAGGAGGTTTTGTGAATTTATTGGACCAATTGAACATGACGGGGGAGTGGTCACTAATGTCGTCCGGAAGCTAAAATGTATTTCCAGGCATGGAACAGAATGATCTCCCGACTTATTTGGAATGGCATACCCCCTAGAATATGATACACTGTCCTGCAACTATCCAGAGAAAGAGGAGGGCTTAACCCCCCCCCCAGACCTTAAAAAATATGCAGTGGCGGCACAGTTAAAAGTTGTCTTAAGCTGGATAAATACACAGTGTGATGCCTACTGGAAAAATTTAGAATTGACTTGGGGAGACTTATTAAACACTCAGGAACTCTTCTTTTAGAACCCTCCTAAATGCCAAGCATTAGAAAACTACCCAAAATTCACTAGAGAACCCCTAAAAAGTTGGTTTAAACTCTGTAATGACCTGTTAACATTCCCAGAGAGAATGATGTTGGGAACACCGAACTGCAATGTGGACCTTAATGCAGGCCTTGTGGGCCCTTATCTGGCACAATGGCAATGGTATGGGATTTATTTATTTATTTGTTTGTTGACTGAAATGTTTCACCAGGGAAGATACACTGAGCAACTTAATGCTCATCTCACGGTACGTCCTGGGGGAATGGGGAGAGGGATGTTCAGAGAGTACTTAGATACATACATAACAGATGGTGAATGAATACATACATACAATTTCAAAACAGGTTCATGGCAATTGAGTACATAATAGGCTGATGCAACAGTTACTGTACTGGCAGTTCATAGGAGCAGCATACCTAAAGAATCTGTAAAGGGACAAAAGCATAGGATGCAAGGTTGACAATGCATACATTACAGGCAATTCACTAGTGATGTGGATGCAGCAAGGGTGAACACATAGGATCCAGTCACCTTTATAAGAGCTAGTCTACAGGGGTAGCATAATTGCAGGTGGGGTAGGGGGGATGAGAATAAGGAGAGCGAGAGGAAGAGAAAAAGTGAGAGGGAGACAGAAAGACAGGTATGCAAGGAGGGGGTCAGGAGCAGGTGCAGGTAGGTGTAAGGTAATTGTGCAGAGCAGAGGTAAGGGAATATAGGGAGGAGGAGTGGCGGATTTGTGGAGGGAGTGCATTCCACATTTTAGGCAAGTGGTAAGAGAAGGCTTTTTGGCCAGAGGAAGTAGATCGGCAGGGGACTGAGTGGGTATGAGTGTCAGCCTGGGATTTCAGGGAATAGAGGGAGTGGGTAGGGGTGCCAAGAGAGGAGGAGATATATGAGGGGAGAGATCCAAGCCAGAATTTAGAGATGAACTTGGCCCCATGTAGCGCATGCCAGGAGTGAAGTGGAAGGAGGCTGAGAGAGTGGTAGAGGTTGTGACAACCCACCTCTCCCTCTGGGCTGAAACAGCTTTTAGAGAGGTGTCTGTCCTCGGGTATTCGCTGCCACCGGCTGGACTTTCCTTCCGGCACCTCTTTCAAGTGTATAAACCTGAACAATCAAATGTGCAATTGCACAAGTTAAAGTCTGGTAGTGTGTCTCTCTTGGGTAGCGGATGCTACACAGAGTTTACCTCAGCCAGTGGAAACCAAATATTACCTTAGAAAAATGACATCACAGTCACAACTGTTGAGCAAATAAATAGCTTTTACTTAACAGAAAGTGCACTGAGCATTTACAGGATATATATTTACAACACAAGAGAATAACACTCATACAGGAAAAGTAAATAAATGCTTTTAAATAACAGATGGCAACAGAAGAAGGCTATTACTAAACTTACCCTTCCCTGTCCTTACAAGAGACACTGGACCCTGTTCTAACTGCCAGCTCCCATGGACATAGCTACAAGGTAGGCTCCAAACTTATGTTTCCCCTCCCAGTTTCCAAAGCACAAGAGAGCCTTCTCTGTCTTTCAGAAGGTTATATACTCTGTGGAGAATAGGTCATTCCTATTCTCCCTTTAAATGCACCAACCAACTAATATGAATGTTTTTAATTGTCCCAATCAGAGTGAACACCTATCAGTGACCAATTATATTCCCTTTACACCTTAAGTTTATATTTGAATGATCCAATCCATTCAAACTGCCCTGTGTATGTGTCTGCAGGTCTGTGTGGGTATGAAGATGTCCACTCGAGATTACCCAGCTCTTATCTAGCAGCTAGGAATTCCACAAGCTGGATGCTGCTGGACAGAGGATTTCAGCCTGACTGTATTTTTTTCCAAACTGCTAAAAAAATAAGGCACCTACAGAATCCCAACCATTAACTCTTTCCTTCCCATTTCTGTCACAGAGGTCACAATGATGGGTGCAAGGAGGGGCATCAACAGCAAAACGACAGAAGGAATTGAAAAGAGTCCAGTCTGGATAGCGGGGTCATGGGGCAGCATCATAGACTATGTTGCAGTAGTCAGAAATGGGCATGATCATCTTCTGTACCAGCTCACACCTGGCGGTGACCAGGATGCAGCTGCGGTTTCTGTAAAGGGCCTCAAGCTTAGGCCTTAGTTTTTTCAGAATGGCATCAATGTGTACAGAGAAGTCAAGGTGTCTATCCAGCCAGATGCTGAGATACCTGAAAGAGGAGGAGTCCTCAAGAGCAGTCCCATCAAGGGTGTGAAAGGTGGGGAGGAGACTTAGCCTAGCGAGTCTCTGCCTTGTGCCAAAGTACATGGAGACTGTCTTCTTGCCATTTAGGGATAAATTATACATTTAAATTAGTGGGAGTCTCTGGACTGCTCCCCTTTGTTACCCAACAAATGGAATACCATTTGCCCCACAAGTATTTTCTATCTTACTTACATCTAAAGTCCCACCTCTCCCCGTTTAAGGAATCGCTAGCGGCATTGACCAAAAGTCCCTCTCAACTTTTGCAGCTCTTACAAGCTTATATCCAGGGAACCAACTCAGAACACTTAATTAGTAAAATCTATAAGGCAATAAGGGAGAGGAAGGGAGAATCGACCAATTCGGTCAGGCTCAGTTGGTCAGAGGAACTGTTAGTAGCAATAAAAGAGTCAGCTTGGAATGACTCGGCACTAGCAGTTTTTAAAATGTTTTCTTCCCCATACTGAAGGGAATACATGTGGAAACTTTGGTCCCGCTTCTTTAGAACCCCAGTTATTTTGGCTAAATTTGGAGAACTGGCCATGGGAGAGTGCTGGAGAGGTTGCAGGTGCAACATGGCAAACCAGAGCCATGTTCTCTGGTCTTGTCCAAAGATAGTTAAGTTCTGGTCAGAGGTCTGCGAGGAGCTGAGGGCAATCTATGAAACCGCAGAATTATTTACCCCAGTCTATGTTCTGATTCTTATAAAACCTGAAGGGACACAAATTGATAAGAAGACGCTTAAACAAATTTCTAAACTTAGAATAGCAGCCCATAAGACTATCACCAGATTGTGGTTTACCAATAAAATGGCCACCAAAGAAGCCTAGTTAACTTTGTCCAGGGAGATATATGCACTCGAGCGCCTCTCAGCCAGAACATTAGATAAAACTGAGATATTTGACAGTCAGTGGAGGAAATGGGTCTCTTACCAATTAGACCATGATCCTGATTTTGTCCCTTAGGTATCATGTTGCACTCAAAGTGTCCTGCTACCTAACATATTGCTAAGGGTTTCAGCTTGTAGAACTTATCAAAACAAACCATGACTTGATTGTTCAGGGGAGCGGGATCTCACCATGCCCTGCCAAAATCAAGTATGAGAGGCTTGGGATATAGTTTTATTTTAAATCTTAACCTTAAGTTGGTCTCTGATGTACCAAGGTGCTAAGCCGCCTCTCTGTACCATCCATGTAATTTCTTATCTGTGATAAATTGTATTATGAATGATCTGTATCAACACATAATGTAACCTGCCTGCAGAGATTTGCACTGAATAAATAAAAGATTAAATTAAAAAAAATATATATTATCGTCCGGGAGAACAGAGGCATGGGAAATGTGTTCAAGATGGTTAGTGAGTACCCAGTCAAGCAGGGTGCTTGTCCCTGTCTGGTAGTTAGTCCAAGTGGGGGCTTCAATAAGTTGTGAGAAATGGACAGCCTAGATAACATCTTTGAAGTGGTTACTTCAGGGGCAAGCCAGTTGATATTGAAGTCCCCGAGTAGTATAACCTCAGAGCTCAAGGTTAGGCTACCTAGGCAGTCAGTGATGGCTTGGAGACCTTGGCAGGAGTCCTTTTGGGGGGATCTAGATGGATAGTAGCATTAGAGTCTTGTTATGGGCCCCAAGAAGAACTTTAATGGCAAGGGCCTGAGTGTAGGACCCTAGGTTAGGAAGAGTTTGTACTATGCCCTGAAGGCCAACCTTGAGGTAGAGTGCACAGCCACAATCTCTTTAGGACAAGCAATCTTGCCAAAAGATTCTGTAGCCAGGAAGGCTGATGGCCACATCTGGAATCCTGGAAGTAAGCCATGTCTTAACAAGTGACAGCACATCAGGATTATGGAGTGCAACCCAGGCCTGGAGGTTATCAAACTTTGCTGCTAGACTGCGGATATTTAGAGAATCAAAGGTAAGCATGCCAGTTTTATGTGCACACTTCCCCCAGTAATGGGGGGGGGGGGCCCGGGTTAGGGTGAATGTTACCAGAAAGTAGGAGCAACAGGAAGGCCAGTCTGAACAAGTAACTTTTGAAGTGTTTGAGGTTGACTTTGCGATGTTTCCTAGGGCATTTACTCACGGATTTCAGATCAACTAGCAGGACCAGATTGAGAAGAAGTGTGGGAGGGGGAGGCCACTGTCTGGCATGCTGGGACCAGAACTGGGTGTGCCATGAAGTGTCAAGCGGCCTGCAAGCGGGAGGCAGGTCTGAGTCAAACACAGATGTAATGGTGCAATAGACGTTGCTGTAAGTTTGCCCCAGGATGTGGAGAGCTGGCAGCATAGGTCCAGTACCTGTCTGCCCTGCAAGAACAGAGACTCTGAACAAGAGTATAACAGGTGGCATTCATTAATCTAGTTAGCAAAAACATAATTAGTTTGATGGGGGGCGAGGTTGAAACAGTGCCTGGAAGGGTGGAAGATTTGACATAGGATATATGGGGAGGCGGCTGGAAGAGAAAGGATCAAAATAAGAGAAAAAGAAAATAACACCAGGTGTGAGTTTAAAAGTGAGGGAGCAAAGAAGGAGATGTCCTGACCAGAAGCTGTTTAGCAGAGTGAGGCCTGCAACCAATGCTGGGTGAACTGTGGCATACAACCGGGGAGGTCAAAAGGAAGAGGGGGATCCAATCACGCAGTGAGGTGGGAGCGCTGAGGGTATGGTAGGAGGTGATATACTTAATAGCAGATGGGGTGGGTGGGTGGGCGGGAATATAATAGAGAGAAGTCAAATCCCACAGAATGAAACCCCAGAGATTTGCACTGGAGCCCGCCAGGGAGCCACGGAGTGCTGGTTTGACTTGCAGCCAATCGCAGGAGGCCTGCGTCGGAGAAGTCCAGTCAGAGCAAAGCTGAGAAAACAATCAGCCAATCAGGTGAAAAGTCATAAAGCCAGCGAGTCTCGGGGACATACCTTGAGATCAGCTGGTAAGTGTTGCCCCTAGTGTGGGTGAGAGATACTTGTTCGTCGGCCTGGGTGGAAGCGTGGCCCCGGCCACATGGGTATAGCCCTGTTCATGGGAAAATGTCTGTGGTGGAAGAGAGGGAGTGTTAGGTAGATAAAAGTAGTTACAGGGGAGTGGCAATAAAAATACAAAGGCTGGGAAGTGGAGGTGTTAGAGGTATGAGGTCACAGACAAAGGAGGGGTGTGCTGAATACTGGCGCCTCTGGAGTTAGAAGCTAGAAGGGAGAACAGAAGAGGGGAAGCTGCAGATTCGGCCAAGAGAGCAATCAGCCAAAAGATTTGCAGAACAATCCAAGTCGGGGGGGGTGTGAGCATGAGCACTCAGGAAGGCAAAAAGAGTGAAAAATTAAAGTGTCAGGATCCTGTATTTCCTCAAGTCACCAAGAACAGGGTTCAGCAGAAAATAAACAGTTTGGAGCTCAGGGTTGGGAGACAGAGAGAGACTGCAGAGAATAGTCAGTGTAGGCAGGGTAGATGAGAAGAGGAGAGTGAGAAAGGGAGTGCAGTTTTAAGACAAAGTAAAGTTAGCAGTTTTAAGACAAGTAAACTTTGTAGTACAACAGAATACAAGGTTGGATCTATTGAGATTAAGCAGTTCTAATTAAATTTAAACAAACTGCTGGCTAGTAGAAAATTCAACAAACATTACAAGTTAAAACAGTAATGCTGGCTAGTGGTAATTTTTATAGACATTTCTAGTTCAAACAGTAATTAAAACATTTCTAGTTCAAACAGTAATAATATAATAGAGAGAAGTCAAGTCCTACATAGATGAAACCCCAGAGATTTGCTCTGGAGCCTGCCGCAAAGCCATGGAGTGCTGGTTTGACTTGCAGCCAATCGCAGGAGGCCTGACCCGGGGAAGTCCAATCAGCACAAGGTTGAGAAAACAATCGGCCAAGCAGGCAAAAAGCTGTTAAGCCAGTGAGTCCCAGGGACGTACCTTGTACGTACAAAATCACAGGAGAAGACAAATGAGATGCAGCGATACCTGGTCAAGCTGAGAGAGTGGACTGAGAGATGGCAGATTAACTTTAATGTGAAGAAATGCATAATCACGCACTCAGGAAAAACAAAGTTATTATAGCCTAAATAATAAACATTTTAGAGATGACCAAAAGGCACAGGAAAAGGACATGGATGTAACAATTGGCAGTACATTTAAATGAAATCAGTGGTGTGGAGTAGTCTGGGTCAAGCTTAAAGCAGCAGTGCAATGACAATTTTTTTTTTCTCAAAAAGCTAGTTTCAGCTAAAATTAATAACACTAACATACCTGTCAAATCTACTTTTCTAGGGACATCCTATGCTGCTCACCGTACATTTTATTATTTCCTCAGACCTAACAGTTACCAGGTCTTCAGTGGTGTTTCTAAGTCAAATGTGGTGGTCATCTTTTTTCTTGAGACAAAACTAAATTAAGACAGTTATAAAATATTCAGATTTTGGTGGAACTACAAAATTCTACTAACAAATAAAACTGGAAGAAGTCTGGAATCTTTTACAGTGAAAAAAGGTAGGGTTAAATTTTTTTGCCCAATTTCATTACACTGTTACTTTAAGGATAGGCAAACTAGGCAGCCACCCATTGGTGCCATTAGTGAGCAGGCACACAATAAAGAAATCCTTGAGTTTTTGCTGCCCAGAGCTACCAAATGTGGTGGAGGTGGATGGCGGGGGGTGATACCAACTTTCCCTAGGGATGCTTTAGGACCTAAGGCCATTCCTGTGAGCAGCATCTAGCAAGGCAAACCGAATCATAACATTCTTCAGGAGACCATTTGTAAACAGATGAAGAGATATTGGCCCCAGTACAAATACATATTCAGGCTCAGACTTGAGTATAGTTGTTGGCTGTGGTTCCCATATCTGAGGAAAGCTACTGACAAGATCTGAAAAATCCAAAGGAGATTGATCAATGTGGTTGACAGCTTGGAGCAAATGAGTTCCAAGAAATAAGACTTTTTTCAATGTAAAAGAAAAGATTCAGGGCAGACATAGCACACAAAGGTGTGTGAATATGTTTTCTTAAATGGAAGAAAAGGTTGTAAAATCTTAACATGAATTTCCTGGAAGTCAGAAGACGGAGAGAGAAAATGAAAGAAACCTGAAAGTTTCCTCAAGGGATCAACATGGTAAACTCTTCAGAGATGTTTACCAGAGCTGGGAGCTTAAATTTGACAGGGAGCAACTACAAGTTGGTAGAGAGCAGACTGCAGCAGGATATGAAGAATGAACTCCTTTACAGAGAGGATGGTAGTCAAATGTGACAATTTGTCTAGCAGTGTGGTAAATGCTGAGCCTATAGTGTGCTCAAATGCAGCTGGGATAGATTCAAAGGGCTGATTACGGTTGCAGGATAGGGACTTAAGGGATCATGGTCCCTGGAAGAATGTGTCTACAGGATGGCCATTTCAAATAGAGGGATGGACCATGTCACTATTAGTAGTTAGGGTCTTAGGGCAGACTGGATTGACCTTAGATCCTTATCTGTCTGGAGCATTCTATGCTTCTATGACTATTCATGCAAGTATTCATACTCCGCAACCAGATGCTTGACTAATCATTACTCATTTAAATGTTGGTGGAAAAGTTAAAATGCAATTAAAATAATCTGTTTTGGATATTCATGGAATGGTTAAAATGCAATTTAAAAGAAACATCTATTCTCTCCCACAGTGGCCAGGAGTAGTCCCATGGGCACTGTCCAACCAACCCAGTAATTTCCAGTCCTTCACTCCACCCCCCCCCCCCACACACACAGTCATCACAAGCCAAGATTATAAAAATGCAAGATCCTGGTACTTTGCCAGGACTCAACAGCATAACACTAAATCACGCATCCACAATGCCCAGATCATGATTATATTTAATATGGAACCCCGCTCCTGACCCTCAGTCCATGATTTGGGAGTAAGTAGCACAATACCCAGCTAGCTCAGTTGTCTACCCCACCCCCAGCACCCATTTCCCTTTCCCAAAGAATAATTGAGCAAGAGGAGTGTGACCAGTGGGATGTGAGTGGATCAGTACATGTCATTGATGATGCCAGGCAGACTGGGTTGGGTTTTCACAGCAAAGACAGCCGCAGGAGAAGAGGACTGAAGGTTCATTGGCTGGTCTGCAGCGGAAACCAGGAGCACATCACAGGGGGTGAAAGTCAATCAGGTGGCAGAATCCCCTTGGTGACAATATTCAAATCCATCAGGAGCCTTAAATTAGTACCGCGGTCCAGCAAGTCAGCCAGATTGTGGCTCAGATTTGTTTTTGTCCGGTGACAGGGAAGCCTGATTTAAAGTCAGAGGGTCCACTCTGATAGGTGTCAGGGCTGAGGACTTGCGGGGAAAGCAGTGGCTTTCCACTATCAGCCTGAAACCTACCTACTGCTGCTAACTAGGAAGTAAAGGGATCAGGTTGTCATAGCAGAGATAGCCGCAAAAGAAGGGGACTACTTCTGAATAGTACTTCCCTGCCACTCACCCAGGTGCTACCCAATATATAGGGGACTGCAGGTGATTGACAGCAGAGGCTTCCTGTTGGAACAGGAAGAGATGCTTAGCTGAGTCCCAACTGCAGAAAGTGAAACTCCAACTACAGGCAGTGTAATTAACTACATCAGAGGAGGGACAAAGTCTTCCTGTGCAAGCCTAACAGAAGAGAACTGAGTAAAAACTATTTCACGCGCTAGGGTCCAGAGAGACTAAGAGCAGTGGCAGCTCCACCCCTCCCAAAAAAAAACACTTTTAAGATGAAGGTGCACTCATATCCCAACACCATCACTCCAGCCCAAGGAAAGCAACAATATCCTATAAGTCAGTATGGATACTGGCAGTTGCCATAGGTGTGGGGCACTCATCCACAGTGGACTTCTCTGGAGAGTGGGGCAATGTTACATATAGTATGTAAGAATCTAAATGAACTAAGGGCACAGCTGAATGCAGCATGGAAAGAGATATATCAGCTACAGCACCTGCTATATTGGAACAGGAATTGGAATTCGCACCCTCACATTCCACACCCTCGGATCCCGCCTAGAAGTCCACTCCCACAGAGACAATCCAGTCCAGGGG
Source organism: Neoceratodus forsteri (assembly GCA_016271365.2). NCBI lineage: Eukaryota > Metazoa > Chordata > Ceratodontiformes > Ceratodontidae > Neoceratodus > Neoceratodus forsteri. The sequence continues at coordinate 788,777,989 of CM028133.1, forward strand.
GATGGAATGTGGTGAAGAGGGGGGAAGTAAAATCAGTAGAATGGACCAGTTAAACACTATCCATGACAGGACCATCCCATCTGAGAACCATTTTGCACCACTAACAGAGGAAAAGTATCATGGCCACGAGAAGGAGGTCACAAGCCAGTTGAGGGATCAAGACTGCACTCAGAAAGGGCAAATGGTGGCAGCAAAATTAAATGCAAGAAAGTACTCATAGTGGGAGACTTGATAACGGGGGGGTAGAGACCCAACTGAGTGATTGCGAACAAACAAATGTGCTAGTCAGAGGCCTACTGGGTGCCCCAGCCAAGTGTGACACTGATCGCTTCAGGAGGATGGTGGAGTGAGGGGGGGGGCTGTCTTTAAAATCTTGGTACATCTTGGAATGAATGAGTCGGTGAATCAGTTGATAGAGCAGGCCAAACAGAAACTAAAAAAACTAGGTGAATGACTGGCCACTCAGTTGACCTCCCTGGCTTTCTCCGAGGTTCCAGTGTGGGGCAAAGGTGGAAGCACAGACAAGATCTGAAGCAAAGAGACTGAGGATTTCAATGTGTGGTTGCAGAGCTGGTGTCAAGAAAATGGGTATCACTTCATAAGTGCTTGGAGAGACTTCTGGGAGAGGAAGTTCTTCAAATATGATGGACTACACCTGACCAAGAAAGGAATAAGAGTATGTCCCAGCAATGGGGAGGCTCGGGAGAAAATGGAAAAACACCTCGCAGTGGCAGGATGAAGACTGCCCCACCCGCACGCTCTGCACCAGTGGACGGGCAAGGTAAGACCCCCGGAGGAGCTGGGTGACGGGGCTGGAGGGGTCGATCAGATAGGGGCTGCTAAGAGGAGAACAGGAGCAGAAAGTACTAATAAAAAAATAAAAGATGGAAACTTAGCCAACACTTCCACACAAATAGGAAATAGACACAGGAACCAAAAGAAGATTAACAAGGGCAGAAAAGGAGGTAAGATGAGTGTCAATCAGCAACCTGAGGTTGAAAGGAGTAATACAATGGCTGAGAGTAAAAACAAGAGGAGTATGGAACGAAGGTTTGAGAGTAAAAGAAGGGACGTAAAGAGGGGAGGTAGCAAAACCTGGAAAGTCATGTTCATGAATGCCCACAGCCTGGGAAATAAACTCCCGGACCGAGTGGCCTTGATGGTAGAGGCTGACCTGGACACTGTCGCTGTTACCAAGACATGGTACACAGGGAACCATGACTGGGACATAGCTGTACCAGGGTATAATTTATTCCAGAAAGATAGGGTGGCAAAAAGAGAGGTGTGGCTATCTACGGTAAGGAAGGAATTAAAGCTACCATGGTACAGGGAATGCAGGAAGGGGTGGAGGCACTCTTGGTCACCCTGGAGATGGGAAATGGCACCACCATTCATACTGGCATGATTTAGAGACTTCCAGCACAGGGGGAAGAGCTGGACAGGGTACTGGTGGAAGCCAGCCACAAAATGACAGCTAAAGGGGAAGTGCTGCTGACTGGTGACTTCAGTTTGCCAGATGTCGATTGCTGCACACATGCTGCAGCCACAGCAAGGAGTAGAGACATCCTAGATGCCCTGCAGGTGGTGTGCCTCAGACAGCTAGTGGTAGATCCCACCCATGAGTGAGCGATATTGGACCTGGTGCTCACCAGCAGGGACAAAGTTACTGATGTAGTGGTGGGAAGCCAGCTGGGGGTCCAGTGATCACCGTATGGTGTGGTTCAATGTGAGAACAGTGGAGGAGTCAAACCACATGAAAGTCAGGGTCCTGGATCTCAGAGGATCCACGACGGGTGTTTGCCAAAATTTTTGTCAAATGCCCCGACAGCAAAACTGGCAGGTCGACCGCATTTTGAAGTCGGCTGCCAGTTTCCCATGCCACTAAGTGTTTTCTTAGGAGGGCTTCGCCCCCCAAACCGCCCACACAGGGGCTGCACCCACCGCACCCCCCCACTAAGGATTATCAAATCCGAGTCGGATCTGATTTGGGGGGGTGCAGGACCCACGACAGACAGTGCCCAGTTCCAGTGGGTTCCCTACAGCGGCATGGCACTGTAGTCACTGTAGGGGACCTCGTTGTCAAACTGTCACTGTCAGGTGGGTAAACCGATTTCAGATGGGCCGACTTTGCAAAAATGGGAGGGTGTCTCATGAATGCCCTGGCAGGAAAGTGGGGTGTAGAGGAACAGTGGACAAATCTTAAAGGAGCCATAAGAAGCAACAAGCTTTTGCATTAGGCAAGTAAGTAAAACAAAGAGAAAGAAAAAAAACACTACGGTTTTTACAGGAAGTGGAGGGGAAGGGAAGAAGAGAGAAAAGGCTGGCATTAGGAGGTACAAGGAAACACAAAGAAAGGAATACAGAGGGCTGTATTGGGAAAAGCAGTGGGAGGTGGGGAAATCAGTCAGGAGGGCAAAAGCACAAACAGAGGAAAGAATAGCCCAGGCAATAAAGAAAGGGGATAAGACCTTTTTTATGTATGTTAGTGAAGGAAAAAAGACTAAGGGAGGGATTGTGAGACTAAAAATGGAAGGAGGAGGGTGTGCAGAGGGGGAGATAGCAAAGGCAGAAATCCTGAACAAATATTTTTGTTCAGTAGTCACAGAAGAAGGAGAGTGGAAGGGACTACAGGTAGGAGGAAAAAGCACCAAAGGAAGGGAGGTGGACACCAGTTCATTATGGAAGAGAGAGTCCAGGAGGAACTAGCAAAGCTGAAAGTAGATAAGGCAATGGGTCCAGACGTGATACATCCCAGAACGTTAAAAGAACTTAGAAAGGAGCTGGCAGCACCACTGACAGCCTTGATCAATAAACTGATAGAAACAGATGTGATTCCAAAAGACTGGAGGAGGGTGAATGTAGCCCCTCTACATGAAAATGTAAACAGGGGAGATGATGGGTTCTTTATATCTCTCACCATAGGCCTGAATGTATTCCTTCATTGACCAAAAATAGTACTTACATAGAAACATGGAAACATAGAATTTGACGGCAGATAAGGACCGCTTAGCCCACCTAGTCTGCCCATTTCCCTACCTAACGGATAAGCTGCAGATCCTAGTTAACCAACAGCCTACTTCCTCCTACCCCCCACTAGAATTGCCTTATGTCTGTCCCATGCATTCTTGAATTCCCCCACTGTTTTTGACTCTACGACCTCCTCAGGAAGGCTGTTCCATGTATCCACAACCCTCTCTGTGAAGAAATACTTTCTCACATTACCTCTGAGCCATCCCCCCCTCTATCTTCAAATATGCCCCTTGTTTTTGCACATCTCTTTTTCTGAAAGATGCTACCCTCTTGGACTTTGTTGATTCCTTTGAAGCATTTGAAAGTTTCTATCATGTCCCCACTCTCCCTCCTTTCCTCGAGGCTATACATCTTTAGCTCCTTTAGTCTTTCTTCATATGTCTTCTGATGCAGACCCTGCATCATTTTGGTTGCCCTCCTCTGGACAGCCTCCACCCTGTCTATGTCTTTGCAGAGATGGGGTCTCCAGAACTGTACACAGTACTCCAGATGTGGTCTTACCAACTGTCTGTACAGAGGGCCAACAACTTCCTGTTTTCTACTGGTGATGCCTCTCCCTATGCATCCCAGTATCCCCCCAGCCCTCCTTACTGCCTTCTCACATTGCTGGCCCTCCTTTAGGTCATCTGATATGACTACCCCAGGTCCCTTTCCATTTTTGTTGTTGTCAGTATCTCACCCCCCATTGTGTACTCTTTCCTGGATTTTTGTTTCCAGGTGCATTACTTTGCACTTCTTTGCATTGAATCTAAGCTGTCATACATTTGACCATTCTTCCAACCTTGCCAAGTCCTTTTTCATCCTTTCCACCCCACCTTGTGTATCAACCCTCTTGCAGATCTTTGTGTCATCTACAAAGAGACATACTTTCCCTTCCAGTCCCTCTGCAATGTCACTTATAAAGACATTAAAAAAGACCGGCCCCAGTACTGAACCCTGCGGCACGCCACTAGTAACTCTCCTTTCTTCACTGTGGACTCCATTTACTATTACCCACTGTGTCCTGTTGTCCAACCAGTGTTTTACCCAGACTACCACTCTGGGACCCACTCCCAGGCTGGCTAATTTGTTTATTAATCTTTTGTGCTGGACTGTGACAAATGCCTTGCTAAAGTCTAGGTAGGCCATGTCCACAGCCCCTCTCTGGTCTACTGCTTTAGTCACCCAGTCAAAGAAATCAATTAGATTTGTCTGACATGACCTTCCTGCTGTGAATCCATGCTGCCTTGGATCCTGTGCCCCACTGGCCTCTAGGTACTCAACAATTCTTTCCTTCAGAAGTGATTCCATAATTTTCCCTACCACTGAGGTCAAACTGACAAGTCTGTAGTTTCCTGCCTCTGTCTTGCTCCCACTTTTGTGGAGGGGAATCACATCCGCCCTCCTCCAGTCCTCAGGTACCACACCATCCTCCCATGATTTATTAAAAAGGGTAGTCAGTGGTGTTACTAGTTCTTCCCTTAGTTCTTTTAGAATTCTGGGGTGGATCCCATCAGGCCCCATTGCTTTATCCACCTTCAGTTTTAAGCATTCTTTCAGAACCCTTTCTTTTGTGAAAAGACTAACATCAACCTCCCTATCCAGAGTGCTTCTATTGACCGGATTAGGTATTTCCCCCTGCTTTTCCATTGTGAATACTGAGCAGAAGTATTCATTCCGTATCCCTGCTTTTTCACTGTCGATCTCTGCCCAACCACCTTCCTCTTTGTTCAGCCTCAGTATCCCAGCCTTAGTCTTTCTTTGCTCCCTAATGTACCTATAAAAGGTTTTATCCCCCTTCTTAACTGAGTTGGCTATCTTTTCCTCTGTTTGGGCCTTTGCTATTCTGACTGCCTTACCTGCTTCCTTCTGTTTTAACTGGTACAGTTCTCTGTCCTGCTCCTTCTGTGTTTCCTTATACTTCCTGAATGCTATCTTTTTCTCCCTTACCTTTCCCACCACTTGTTTTGAGAGCCATAGTGGTTTTTTCTTTCATTTTGATTTGTTTATTTGCTTCACACAAAGGCTTGTTGCCTCTGTGATGGCGGTTTTGATGTTTCCCCATTGTTGCTCCACCCCACCTTCCTGCCTGTTTGCTAGTGCTTTTTGGAGGCACTCTCCCATTTTGACAAAATCAGCCCTCCTGAAGTCCAGTACCTTCACTTTTGTGTGGCTTGACTCTACAGCTAAGTTTATCATGAACCACACTGTTTGGTGGTCACTTGTTCCCAGATGGCTACCCACTTCAAGATCAGAGATCCTCTCTCCGTCCCCATTTGAGAGTACCAGTTCTAAGATTGCTCTCTCCCGAGCGGGTTCCAAAACTAGTTGTCTGAGGCATGCCCCCTGTAGGGCATCGAGAATGGCCCTGCTCTTAGATGTGGCTGCAGCAAAGGTGCTCCAGTCAACATCTGGCATATTCAGGTCCCTCATTAGCAATATCTCCCCTTTCTCTGCCATCCCAAGGATGCCTTCTATCATTTCCTTGTCCATTTCCTTCCCCTAAGACAGGGGTCTGTATACAACCCCCTGTGCAGATTGTGGAGCCATTTCCAGTCTCCAAGGTGACCCACAGTGCCTCTTCTCCTCCCTGTTTACCCTTTAGCTGTGTTGCTTTGATCCCTTCCCTTACATAGAGAGCTACTTCTCCTACTCTTCTTCCCTCCCTGTCCCTCCTGTAGATTGTGTACCCTGGTATGTTGACATCCCAGTCATGGTTCTCTGTGTACCATGTTTCTGTGACTGTCACAATATCCAGGCATCCCTCTTCCATCAAAGCCACCATTTCAGGGAGCTTTTTACCTAGACTACGGGCATTGGTACTCATTACCTTCCATTTTTTTATGGCTTTATTTCTTCTTGCCCCATCCCTGTCCCTACTGCCTTTGCCTTTGTCTTTTTCTCCATTTACCCCTGCCCTTCTCCCTATCGACTGCTCTATCTTGGTGTTTACCTCACTAATTACCCTGATTTTTTTGGGGGGCTAGGATTTCCCTTCTCCTCTTCAGTGCCTCCCCCCTTGGCTAGTTTAAATGTTTGCCATTGAAGCATTTAAACCTATCACCTAGGATCCTGGTTCCTCTCCGGGATAGATGCAGACCATCGCACCTGTATAGGCCTGCAACCCTCCAGGTGAAGCCCCAGTCCCCAATGAAGCCAAATCCCTGAGCTCTGCACCAGCTTTTCAACCAGTCATTAAATCCCATGGTACAGAGTGCCCTAGCCTCATCCATGCCATAGACAGGTAGCACTTCCGAGAAAGTTACCGTGTGTGCTACTTGTCTAAGGCCCTTCCCCAACTCCACAAACTCCTGTTGCACTGCTCTGATCCCATTCTGAGCCAGGTCATTTGTCCCTAGGTGGATAATGACATCCAGCTCCCTCCCTCTTGCCGCTGCTCCCACGATCCTGAGGATTAATTTCCTGTCCCTCCAAGCCTTGGTGCCAGGCAGACACCTTACCTCCCTTTCCCCTCCCTCCCCCAGTTCTACCCTCCTAACAATTGGTCCCCCACCAGGAGTTGCTTCCTTCCCCTGTGGGGTCCCAGGCCACCCTCCTCTGGGTCTCCATTGTGGAGGTTCCCAGCATCCTCCTTGGTCTCCACTTCAGGTGCCTCCATAGAGTAACCATGCTTCACCAGAGTGATGAATGAATTGTGGAAAGGCACAACTGGAACCTATGCTGTCCAGAAACAATCACCTACAACTCTTACCCCCCACCCCAGGGAGTGCCTTCCTTCCTTTCAGACACCTATTTCACAAAGGCTAAGTAACAGATCTACTCACAACTGACTGCAAATATCTCCCAGCTACAGTTCCTCCCTGGCAAATTAAAGTTAAAACTTAAAACTAAGAAAAGTCCACCCCAAAAACAGAATCAATACTAGTTATTTACACAGGTACAAAAAGTTATAATTCAGTTCAGTGTAGTCTAGAAAATAACCTCCTTGATTCAAGGAAGCTGTGGCTGCTTTCTCACTCTCCTTGTCTCAGGCTCATTCTTTATGAAATAGATTGAGATATAAAAGGAATCACATTAGAATTTTCATTAGTGCTGCTCTAATTAAATAGAAATGTCCCAGCCCATTGGCGCAGCGGTTGGATTTCCACTTGTGGCACTGGTGACCCAGGTTTGGGAACGGACCTGGGTCACTGGAGGGGCTGGCCAGGGAGAAGGATGGAGCATCCCACAGACTGCTCTCCTTCTCTGTGGAGAGGGTGGGGACACTGTCTGGTGCTTGACAGACCCCTGGTGGAGGCCGGGGGCAACGCAGCTACCGGCACGCAACAGAATTCAGGGTGCGGGGTGGACGCAGAACTTCATTGCATGTCCCTGCCTCCTAGGGAAAAAAGGGGAAGAAAAACATCCTGCTTCCACCGCCTTGATGATGCCCGCTCTGTCTGCATTGGCTCTCAGGCTGACTCCCGCTTTTCCCATGTTCGCGGCACCCTTGGCCCGGAGTGCCATGACCCCGCCCTGGGGGGCAAGCCAAGGAGTCTAGGCAGGGCGGCTAATATGAGTAGCTGCAGCTGGAGTCCATGACTGGGCAGATGGTCCCAGTGGTAGTAGGGGGTAGCAGGGACAAAAATACAGAATAAAAAATAAATAAATAAATAGAAATGTGACAAGTTCATTATTTGAAATGTATACTGTACTGTCAGGCTCTATTTATTTATTTAAGTAGTTGTCTATGTGCATTCTTTATTTGAGTCTTATTTTATTCTCAGTGTATTACATGTGGCATTCTCTGTTACTTACTGTGTTCTGGTTGTTATGCATTTACTGTTGAATGTGTATACAAAACTTTAAAATAAACAGTTAAAAAAAATGGGAGTAGGGAGGAGGCTGACAACTATGGGACACTCTGCCTGACCTCGATGGTGGGAAAATTGATGGAATCACTGCTAAAAGAAAGGATTGTGATATATCTTGAAGGCAGTGGAGCACAGGATCCGAGGCAGCATGGATTCACAGCAGAAAGGTCTTGTCAAACAAATCTGATAGATTTCTTTGACTGGGTGACCAGGGAAGTAGATCAGGGAGGGTGGTGAATGTGGCCTACCTAGATTTCAGCAAGGCCTTCAACACTGCCCCACACTGGAGGCTTGTAAAAAGGTTGGGCAGCCTGGAAGTGGGTCCCATGGTGGTAAACTGGGTCAGAAATTGGTTGAGTGATAGGACACAGAGGGTGGTGGGGAATGGAGTCCAATCCAAAGGAGGAGCGTGACCAGTAGGGTGCCACAGGGATCGGTGCTAGGGCCAATCTTCTTTAATGTCTTCATAAGTGACACTGCAGAGGGGCTGGAGGGGAACAACACTAAAATCTGCAACAGAGTTGACACTCCAGGGGGAGTGGAGAAGATGAGAAGGGACCTAAGCAAGCTTGAGGAGTGGTCAGGAATGTGACATCTAAGATTCAATACAAGGAAGTGCAAATCATGCATCTGGGGTACAGAAATCCAGGGGAGTACATGATGGGGGGGAGGTACTGTCGGCAACCAAACAAGAAAGGGACCAGGGAGTGATCATATCTGATGACCTAAAGGTGACCAGCCAATGTGAGAGAACTATAGGGAGAGCCATTAGGATGCTGGGGTGCCTAAGGAGAGGTATCGCCAGCAGAAATAAGGAGGTGGTGATGCCACTATATAGTTCATTGGCGAGACCTCATCTGGAATACTGTGTCCAGTTTTGGAGGCCACATCTCAAGAAGGACATAGACAGAATAGAGGCAGTTAAGAGAAGGGCAACAAAAATGGTGCAGAGGTTGCACCAGAAGTCATATGAGGAGAAACTAAGGGACCTCACTATGTACTTGATGGAAGTAAGAAGAGAGAAGGGGCACATGATAGAGACTTTCAGATACCTCAATAGTACAAATAAGGTGCAAGAGGGTAGCATCCTTCAGAAAAGATGTTCAAGAACAAGAGGTTAAGATATGAGGCTGGGGGTTGACTCAGGGGTAACATGAGGAAGTATTTCTTCACAGAAAGGGTAGTGGACACATGGAACAACCTCCCTGTGGAGGTGATGGGGGCTAAAATGGTAGAGGAGTTCAAAAATGCTTGGGATAGACATAAGTGAATCCTAGCAGCAGGGAAGAGAGGGTAAGCCACAGACCAATCTGGGTCTTCAGTATATGCAGGGCGTAGGAAAAATGGGCAAACTAGATGGGCCAGACGGCCCTTACCTGCCATCAAATTCTATGTTTCTATGTTTCTTTGCTCCAGCCAAAAAACCCTGCCTACAATATGTGATACCCATCCACTCTTGGCATCTACTGGGCAGACAAATGGCATGCATTTGAAACCCCACAGGAAACACATTTCTTTATGAAAACTTGATGCAGCTACGGGGGTGGGGGGTGGGAGGGAGGCAACCCAAGACATAACTAGAAGGAATGATACACACATGCCACCCTTGACAAGAGGAAATGGGGAATAATTAATATCAAATACTACATGGCAAATTGCTAACCTGCAAGCTTCCTCGCACACGGAGGTACACACCAAAGAGCCCTGGCAGGTTCAGAAGCCCAAACATCAGAGGCAGAGGGACAGAGACAAAGCAGAGGTACCTCTGACCACCCCACCATGACAACATCACAGTAGGAGCTGCAGCAGACCCTCAAGGCACTCCTCTCCATAATCAAGCACACGGTCGGGGGAATTGGAGCCACCAAACAAGCTCCCTCGAGAACTGGAGAGGGAAGAGGCAGGACTTCAGGAAACTAACTACACAAAGCAGCCTGAAGGAATGGAGTTTGAGGCAGAGTTTTTAACACCGCCCAAAGATGATAAATCACTTTGGCTCAGCTAGGCCATAATCATAGCAGTAAAATCAAACACTGTGAATTTTCCAGGCCCAAACACCATGAAGGAGCCCATCCGCTGAAGCACACAACCTCTAGTGGACTGTCTTTGCTCTTTGTTTCCTCTCAGATTGGAGGGGATGAATTGTGAGTGAGTGTACAAATGTACTATAATATCTGTCTCCCTGTTTTTCCCATAGGGAAACCGTGGCGTAATTTGCTGTTATAAAGGAGCGTTTATAACAGCAAACACGCGCACAATTTCTTTCACTCTGCGCATGTGCCTGCCAGAGTTCGCTGCTTCCCAAACATGCCGCTTGCCTGCTTGCTGAAAAGTGAACCACCATCCACCACAGTAACTCGTCGGTAAGTTAAATACATTTATTTTAATTTACAGGGACAAATGAACACCATGGACCCCTTTTTAAATCTGGCACCATCACCCGACGAAAAAATTAAAACTGAGCGCGGTCATCAGCTTGAACCTTTGCTATTTTACATAATTGCTTTAGCGAAAAATGGGGAGCCAGCAATTATATAAAACAAAATATGGGGTACTGTGTGTAAACTCGAAGTTTACACACACCCTCAGAAGTTAGATATTGGCACAAACCCTCGAGCTTCGCCTCGGGGTTTATGTAGCATCTAACCCTCGGTGTGTGTAAACTTCTCATTACACACACCACCCCATACTTTATTCTCTATATCTCTTATTGTCATTTTTTATACTGTATATATATATATATATATATATATATAGGAATGGGGACTGGGAGGGGAGGGGAGGGGATGCATGGTGAGGGAAAATGTGGCTAAAAACAAGCTCTGTATCTATGTCAAGTGCGATCTCGGCATGAGCACAAAATAACGTATACATAATTAGCACAGGTGATCCTGAGATGCTATGTGGAAGTGATATTGGGATCTATAATCTCTGAACCAACTGACACCAACCTTGAATAGATGCTTGGCTAACATTCTCGGCTCCAATTTGCATATAAGCACAACAGCCATTTTGGGGGCAGAGTTCATAGCAGGAATCCACAAAGACAGCAGCTCTTCAATGGGGTAGCAAAGCCATGTTTATTTATGTAAGGATCTGAAGTGATAGATGAACCCCTCCCCCAGGGGACTAGACCACCATCAATGTATATCTTATGCCTGAAGAGCGACTCCCGCAGACAGTGTGGCCAGACACAAATAGGCAACGCCCTCCTCTCAGTACATAGCACTAGGATATTTCTGTATGGGACTGGAGGACACACAGTCTCACTCCAGCATCAGCCACCCTCAAAGTCAATGACTTGAAAATGACTCTAACCCCACCCCCAGGCATAAGCAGCAGCAGGCATGCTGAATAGACAATAGGACGATTGTGCTGACCTTGGGTGCATGATCACACTCTAACCACTTTCAGCTGAGGGTACAGGAAATATTAGGCAGGAAGAATGACAGGTACATCCTGGAACCCCATGGCAGGGAGGGAAGAGGAGTCCCCCTGCCTCTGCACATCAGGCAAATACTGAAACCTGAGATAAACAGACATAGAAACTGGTCTGAATGAAGGGGGATCAACAAATGACTAGGACGAGAGAGGGTACACATTCCCCTCACCACCCTGAGTGACCCATCTCACTTATTGTAGTTTAGCAATCTGATCATTACCCCTCCTTTCTCGCTACTTAATACCCAGCACCCTATGGTACAAAACAGGAAGCAGAAACAAAAATGGAGATAATTTAATCCACCTGCTGACAGGTATTCCCACCTGTACAGATGCCATTGCCTTTCACAGAGAGGTGCAGGAAGATTAATGAAAGATAACAGTGGCATGCATCATGGTAAGGGTAGTGCTTAACTTGCATAATAACTGATTGTGTGACTTTGTATGGTACATAAGACTAGAGCCCACTCTCACCCAGCGGCTGTAGTCAGCTTTCATATAATCAAGGCATGGAAGATGCCGCTGCATGAAGGAGGAGACTTGGATGGCAAAGGTTCACCTGCCCAAACACCTCCCTCCTGGGCAGCGATGGGTTGCAGTGCAACCTGGGCAGGATTGAAGCACTGTACCCCAATGAGCCTATGGGGTACATACAGGTATAGCAATATATAGTATATGCAAAGTGCAAGTACACTTGGTAGCCTTCAGACAAATAGGGACTATTATGTGTAGGTGTCGTAATGTTGCCAACTTGTTATTGTGAGATCACATGTTGCAGTGGAAGTACAATACTATCCATATCCTTGGAGGTAGTAAAACCCAATTATACAGGGGTCTGGATCATGCCAAGTAGCCAAGGTAAGGGCGCATGTCTCCATATACTCTGTACACAGACAGGCAGGGAAGCATCACATGATGACTGATTTGAAAGTAATATCCTGGAATGTTCAGGATATAAACCACCCTATGAAATGGAAGAAAATACTAAATTACTTTAGATCAGTCAAGTGTGACTTAGCCCTTATACAAAAAACACACCTTACTAAGGCCGAATCCACTAAGTTACCAAGGGGCTGGGTTTGTCAGAAAGTATTAAGCAGCTATGCCTCAAAACAAAGGGGAGTTTCTATAATGCTAAGGAAGGGCACACAGTTCACAGTAGACACAAGTCTCACTGACAAACAAGGAAGGTGGGTCCTGATAAAAGGGAAAATACAAACAAGGGACATCATTATAGGCAACATCTCTGCTCCAAATGTGTACGATGTGTAGCTTTTTACACATTTCACTCAACAGGTAGTTGATCACAACCCCCACAACACCTCCATCATTCTAGAAGGGAATTTTAACTTAGTGTGTGATCCAGTATTGGATAAAAGCCCAACAGAACAAGACACTTGGTCCCACCCCCAGGGAAGAGCTTCAATACATAGCATGTGGCAAGAACTTATGCGGGTGGATTGCTAGCACCTGTTAAATCTAACAGCAAGGGATTTCACTTACAGGTCAGCGAGACACAAATTGAACAGCAGAATATATTTTTTCCTAACTCGTGCCAACTTCACACATGAAGTGGTGGAAGCCTCCATTGACTCGATCCTGCTCTCGGATCATGCCCCAGTGGCATTAACTACAATACTGCAAAATACATTGCCCCAAACTCCCAGCTGGAGAATAAATCCATTGCTTCTAAAATCGGAAGAGTTTAAGAAATGGTTAAGAGAGACATCAACTGCTACTTCACTATTAAAAAACAGATCAGCACCCACACTCCAGACAGAAAACTAGGACTCCATGGATTAATTTAATCATTCTGTTATGTAAAAAAGTGCAAAGCATGCCAGGACAAACGTCAGTCTATTTGCTAGCCACTTTGGCCAGTGGTTTATTTGCACTTTTTTACATAAAGGAATGATTAAATTAATCCATGGAGCCCTAGTTTTCTGTCTGGAGTGTGGGTGCTGATCTATTTACTTCAATCTTTGGACATGAATGCAGAATAGCACCACACTGTTTTTCCAGGTGCTCACATATGTTTTCTTGAGTTCACTATTAATACCATACCAGATACCTCCCTTTCCAAAAGATGAGAAGCCTTCAAGGCTTACATCAGGGGCAGGATTATAAGATTTCAGATAGGAAGAATAAAGAAAGACTGCAGGAACTGGCACAGCTCGCTGAACAATTAAGGGAAAAGGAGCAAGACTACTATAAACAAGCATTTGTCAATGCTGAATGCTTGCTTGCATCCTGTGTGTGTGGCAGAAATTCATCCTGAGATGAGTAATTCAGGGTGGATGCTGACTTCCTACCAACTGTAGGTCTGTGCCTGTGTTGTAATTTAAAAGTGTCAGTCTAAACTACTTGTCCAGATGCAGTGCATGGGCCCATCAGGCCTCAGTACACATGTCAACCCCTTGTTGACCTACCACAAGGTGGTGTGTGTGTGTGTGTGTGTGTGTGTGTGTGTGTGTGTGTGCCAGAACACTGCTCTGTCGCTCCCTAGGCTGGGATCAGTTCCACATGCTGCAATGCCTTTCTGCAGCCTTGGTCTATTTAGTAGGCTCACTGAACTCACACCCAAACTTGGGTCACTGGCACGGGAAGGCAATGTGGTCCTCAATGGGCCAACAGTCATCGCTGCAGACGTTACTTTATAATTTATTTTTGTAACAGTTTTGACCCCAAAATTTCAACATAGTAGTTTTATGACCTCTTCTGAACATGACAGAATGAAACGTCATTTCATACCACAAGTGTGTGTGGTCCCCCCCCCACACATGTCTAGGGGTATGCCAGATGGTACAGAAAGGGAGGGGGGCACTGTACAGAACAGACAACACATCCAGAATTAACAGCTCATACCTGGGTTCCAGACAAGCAGCCAAGATGACCATGAGGTTTAGCAGCTCCTACATTTTCAGTCCTCTCCAGTGGGTGCAGTGGGGCAACTGGGTAATACTCAGAAGGGTGCTGTGACAGCAACTGGTTAGTGCAGTTAGATTCCAACAAACACACTGTCCAGCCAAAGATAAAAAGTAAAACTTGAACTGTTTTAATGACTAGAATAATCACACTCCATGGAGTGGGTGGGGGGCTGTAATCACACACAAACAATGGGCAGTCAGTTCATCCAGAAGGGGCACAGAGCTCCCTAAACTGTGCAGACCCAAAGATCTTCACGGAAAAAATATTTAAACTAGGAGAGCCAGAGCTCCCAGGCTGCTGGCAACAACAGTACCTTCTCCCTGCATGACAACAGAGCCTCTAAATTCCACTGGGCTCACTACAGTCTCCCTCTCAACTTTCTGCCTTACAAACGTGCAAGGGACATTAATCCATGCCTGCATGCATCCCCAATCCCAACTCTCAATGGGGATGGCCGACCTCAAAGTGCAGTGCTCCATGCACCTTCCTGCTACACACTTCCTAGGACCACTGCAGTGAGGGGGGAAAAAACCCAGATTTGAGTCTAAGTATCCTTTTCCGAGACACTCCACACTGGACATAAGCTTATGAGGGGAACCAAGGACAGGCTGCCACCACTACCCTCCATGCGCCAGCTCTCACCACTGCTACATGTGTCACCTATGGTGAGCAGCAGGACCACTCTGCAGGCAGAGTGATGCCTACCCTGGTGCCACAGTTCATAAGGTAGGCCACACCAATTTCCACTGGGCCCCATCTCCCCACCCAAATGATGGCCCCACAGACACAAATCACCTCTAACTCCCCAACCACTACTTCTTCCAACTAAATAAACTGTTTTGAAGGGCAGTGGACTGGGGCAGCAACTGCCCCACCCTAGTCCCACACATCGGCCCTGTAGCTGAACTGCTGCACACCTCATCCAACCCCCAGCAACCTTCCTCTAATGGCACCATAACCCAGCTTTTAAACCACTAGTCGAGGCTTCACCTGCCCGCAGGTGGAACCCATACACCGGACAGTAAGAATTTAAAGGGCCCTTCAGTAAGCTCCCAAAAGGGGCTTACAGGTAAAATCACATTTTGGCCAGGATTCAAAAAATGGCAGTAGTTGGGTTCATGAGGTAGTGTGAAAAAATGGCTATGCTGAAAATTTGGGGACAGAATATTGAAAATTACCAAAATGAAGCTTTGTTGTTTTTTAATATTCTGACCCCACATTTTCCACATAGTCTTTTAATGACTCCACCTCATGAACCCGATAGATGAACATTTTCAAATCCTTGCTGAAATGTCATTTTGTGCCATAGGTACAATATTTTGGCCAGAATTTGAAAAACGACTGCTGTTGTGTTCATATGGCAGTGTGAAAAAATGTCTATGTTGAAAATTTGGAGTTACCTAAAAATATTGAAAATTGCTAAAGTTATTAGTGAGTGTTGAAAATCTTAAATATATGTTCATAACCTCGTTGTTTCATATTTTTACCCCCAATTTTCAAAATAGCCTTCTTATGACCCCACCTCATGAACCCATAGGTGAACATTTTCAAATCCCACCAAAAAGGGGATTTAGCAGAGTGACTGTGAAATCACCTTTCGAGCTGGATTTGAAGAATTCCACCTACATTGTTCATGAGGTGGGGTCCCAAAAAGGCCATGATGAAAGTCTGGGGGGAGAATATAAGTACCAGGAAACTATAGACCCATCAGTTTAACCTCGGTGGTGGGAAAATTAATGGAGAGTATACTAAAGGAACGATTGTGGGTTTACTTGGAGGAGGTGGGAGGTCTGGATAGTCGGCAGCATGGGTTTGTGCCAGGTAGATCATGTCAAACCAACCTTGTGGAGTTCTATGAATGGGTAACATCAGAACTGGACAGAGGTAAGCCTGTGGATGTATTATTCTTGGACTCAGCAAGGCGTTTGACTCTGTCCCACAATGGTCTGGTGGAGAAACTGATGGGGTTAGAAGTAGGCCCTTTGATGGTCAGATGGATTGAAAACTGGATAGCTGGACGACTCAGAGAGTAGTGGTCTGTGGGAGCTCTAACCCTACAGAGGTTGGTAGTGGGGTACCTCAGGGCTCGGTCCTGGGTCCAATCCTGTTTAATGCATACATATCAGACATCAGGGATGGCATAGGGTGTGAAATGAGTCTCTTCGCGGATGACTCCAAGATGGGAGCAGTAGGTTGAGGGAGAAGAGGGGAGGTTGGCCCTGCAAGGGGACCTGGACACCCTGGAAAGCTGGGCTCACACATGGAAATTAAATTTCAATATCACCAAGTGCAAGGTGTTGCATCTTGGTCGGGGAAACCCCTAAACACAGGTACACCCTGGGAGGGAGGTGCTGGAAGCCCTCAACAGGGAAAAAGACCTAGGGTCATGGTGGATACATGTATGAATAACACTGAGCAGTGCAGGAGAGCAGCTAGCAAGGCAAACAGGATGTTGGGATGCATGCAGGGGGATCACCTCTAGGAGCAAGGAAGTGATTCTACCGCTGTACAATGGACTGGTTAGACCACACCTTGAGTACTGTGTACAGTACTGGAGATCACACTTGAAGAGGGACATACAGCTCCTGGAGAGGGTACAGAGGAGGGCAACAAAGGTGATACGAGGGCTAGGGGATTTGACTTACGAGGACAGACTTGAGGAGCTCTGCCTGTTTTCATTGGAGGAGAGGAGAGACAGGGGGGACATGATTGAGGTCTTCAAGTACCTCAAGGGAATAAATAGGGTAAACATGGAGGGGATCTTTAGACTAAAGCAGGGAGGCATCACCAGAGGGCATGGTTTGAAGTTGGAAGGTGGAAGGGTGAGAGGGGAAAAGAGGAGGAGGTTTTTCACTGAGAGGGTGGTGGACCCTTGGAATGCTCTGCCTGGTGAGCTGGTTCAGAGATCCACAGTGGAGAGCTTTAGAGAGGGTGGGACAGACACAGAAAGTGGATGTATCAGATGATGGCCTGTCCGGGGGTGGGGATGGATGATAGGGGTTTCTGGAGCACAAGGGATGGGAGGGTCTCGGCACCCAACTAAGGATCTAGGTTCGAGCAGACTTGATAGACCATAAGGCCTAATCTGCTGGCAAATAGTATGTTAGTATGTTAATATTTTAAAATGACCAAGTTATGAGCACAAGTTCAAAATGCATTGAAATACATTGACCACATACCTGATTTCCTCAGTTCCTAGTCTGGCATTGAAGAGTGAAGACTTGTCTCCGGTAAAAAGAGAATTATGTCATTGGACCCCTAGTAGGTAAGTAAGGGGTGAGGAGATGTGGGGTGTGGGTGCTGAATGGGGAGGTCAAGTGGAGGTAGGGTAATGGCAACGGAGTGGTGGCAGTGGCAACAGACATCAATAGGCCATTTTCTTTTTTACAGGGATTAGAAGGCAGTATAGCATAGTAGTTAAGGGCATTGAGCTACAAACCTGGAGACCTGGGATTTGAATCCCATCAGCCAACACTTGCATACTGTGTGACCCTGAGCAAGTCACTTAACTTCCTTGTGCTCCCAGGCTGCACCTGGAAACAATTTCTGGCTTAGTGTGCTTTCCTGGTTAAACAATTCTCCCTTTCCGTTCCTTTCCTTTTTTTTACAGGGATAAAAAAAAAATTAAAAAAAAGATTTTGAGGGATGTTTTTCTTTATTTCAAGTACCAACACTGGGGATTGGACACTCCAGTGCTGGTGTCATGTTTAGTGACACGGGGTGGGCTCCCTGCTTTCACACAGTGGAAACAGGTGGGGTGGAGGGAGCTTACTAGCTGGCATAGGGATTGCATGTGGAATAGTGCTACAAAACAGCAATTCTGAAGCACTAGTAGAAAACTGTTTCCCAAGTGTCATGAAGTGTCCTGTATTTTAAACAGCCTGCATGTGATGCTTTTGTCAAAGAAAAATATCTAGTAACTGACAAGCATTTGGAATGACCTCCGTGACCAACAGTCAAAAAAAAGAAAAAGGGGCAGTTGGTGATGGGGTTGAGGTGATCACATCCATGTGTACAATAACACTGCCGTAAGGTGTGGCTTGCTTCTGAGGGGGAGTGGGGGAATAAATTGGTAACATTGCCACTGAATGTGGATTATTTCTGGCAGGGTGGGTGAGTGGATCAGTAACACTGCCACTGAGTGTGGTTCATTTCTGGGGGGGAGGGGCAGCAGATTGGTAACAATGCCACTGAGTTCGGCTCATTTCTGGGGGAGAGTGGATATGTAACACTGCCACTGAGGGGCAGGTTTATGCAGATGAAAGGTGGAAAGGTGCCAGCTACTCTGTGATGGGAGACGTAGGCTCCTTTCAACTATTAGAAGTTTCTGTCAGTAAAAAGAAAAATGCATCATGATCAATCTAGCTGATCATTGGGCTGTCAATTGCCTAGCCCCTTGCAGCCTGACCTGCTTTGGACCGACAGTGACAAACCCCAAAAATGCAGTTCTTTGTAATACAATTTTTGATGCACACATGCATACACAAACTTAAAAACAATAACCAGTTCAAGAGGCATGGGAACTGATGGTTCCCATACACAAACTTAACCAAACAAAGGCAAAAGTACTGGACTTTAGGAGGGTTGACTTTGCCAAAATGGGTGAGTGCCTAAGGAATGCACTAGCAAATGGGCAGGAAGGAGGGGTGGAAGAACAATGGGGAATAATAAAACTGCCATCACAGAGGTAACAAGCCTTTGTGTGAAGCAAATAAACAAAACGATGTAAGAAACCACTATGGTTCTCAAAGTGGCAGTGAAGGTTCAAGAGAAAAAGAAAGCATTCAGGAAGTACAAGGAATCACAGAAGGAGCAGGACAGATAACTGTATCCATTAAAGCAAAAGGAAGCTGGGAAGGCAGTCAGAACAGCAAAGGCCCAAACCGAGGAAAAGATAGCCAACTCAGTTAAGAAGGGGGATAAAACCTTTTATAGGTACATCAGGGAGCGAAGGAAGACCAAGGGAGGGATAGTGAGGCTTAATAAAGGGGAGGGTGGTGGGCAGAGGGTGACTGTGAAAAGGCAGAGATACTAAACAAATATTTTTGCTCAGTATTTACAAATGAAGAGGGGAAGGTACCTAAAACAAACAGTAGAAACACTCTGGATACAGAAGTTGATACCAGCCCATTTACAGAAGAAATGGTTATGAAAGCACTCTTAAAACTGAAGGTGGACAAATCAATGGGGCCTGATGGGATTCATCCCAGGATTCTAAAAGAACTAAGGGTAGAACTAGTGACACCACTGACTACCCTCTTTAACAAATCATGGGAGGATGGGGTGGTACCCGAGGACTGGATGAGGGCAGATGTGATTCCCCTTCACAAAAGTGGGAGCAAGGCAGAAGCAGGAAACTACAGACCTGTTAGTTTAACCTCAGTGATAGGGAAAATGATGGAATCACTTCTGAAGGAAAGAATTGTCGAGTATCTCAAGCCAGAGGAGCACAGGACCCAAGGCAGCATGGATTCACAGCGGAAGGTCATGCCAGACAAATCTGATAGATTCTTTGACTGGTTGACCAAAGTAGTAGATCAGGAGGGCTGTGGACATGGCCTACCTAGACTTTAGCAAGTCATTTGACACAGTCCCACACAAAAGATTAATATACAAGTTAGCCAGCCTGGGAGTGGGTCCCAAGATGACAGCCTGGGTAAAGGATTGGCTGGAGAATAGGACACAGACAGTAATAGTAAATGGAGTCCACTCTGAAGAAAGGGGGGTTACTAGTGGGGTACTGCAGGGTTCAGTATTGGGACCGGTCCTCTTCAATGTCTTTATAAGTAACATTGCAGAGGGACTGGAAGGAAAAGTACGTCTCTTTGCAGATGACACAAAGATCTGCAACAGAGCTGATGCACAAGGTGGGGTGGAAAGGATGAGAAGGGACTTGGCAAGGTTAGAGGAATGGTCAAATGCATGGCAGCTTAGATTCAATGATAAGAAGTGCAAGGTAATGCACCTGGGAAACAAAAACCCAGGGGAAGAGTACACAGTGGGGGGTGAGATACTAACAACAACAAAAATGGAAAGGGACCTGGGAGTAGTCATATCAGATGACCTAAAGGTGGGCAAGCAATGTGAGAGGGCAGCAAGGAGGGCTGGGGGGATACTGGGATGCATAGGGAGAGGCATCACCAGTAGAAAACAGGAAGTTATTATCCCTCTGTACAGACAGCTGGTGAGACCCCATCTGGAGTACTGCATGCAGTTCTAGAGACCCAAATCTCTTCAAAGACATAGACAGGATGGAAGCTGTCCAGAGGAGGGCAACTAAAATGGTGCAGGGTCTGCACCGGAAGACATATGAAGAGAGACTTAAGGAGCTTAATATGTAAAGCCTCGAGGAAAGGAGGGAGAGGGGGACATGATAGAAACTTTCAGGCACCTCAAGGAATCAACAAAGTCCAAGAGGGTAGCATCTTCAAAAAAGAGGTGTGCAAGAACAAGGGGGCACAATTTGAAGATAGAGGGGGGGTGGCTCAGAGGTAATTTAAGGAAGTATTTTTTCACAGAGAGGGTTGTTGATGCATGTAACGGCCTTCCAGAGGAGGTTGTGGAGTCAAAAACAGTGGTGGAATTCAAGCATGCATGGGACAGTCATAAGGCAATTCTAGGGGGTGGGAGTAGGAAGAAGTAGGCTGCTGGTTAACTAGGATCTGCAGCTTATCCAGTAGGTAGGGAAATGGGCAGACTAGGTGGGCTAAGCAGTCCTTATCTGCCATCAAATTCTATGTTTCTATGTTTCTAAGTCCACCATCAGCAGGTGGAGTGAGTCCTTTTCTTTCTTAAACATCACTATTTGGAGAATGGGGACAAAGCTAGCAAGTTGCTAGCTTATAGGATGCAGAACAGGGAGGAAGAAGCCCAAATCCTATACATTGAAACATGACAGCGGGTACTTTCCTCAGAACATGGGCATATAAATAGGCCACCAAGGCCTATTATGAGAAATTGTATACCTTCACAGGCAGCTGGATGCAGGAGTAAGTAACCTCCTTTTTCTCCCAGCTGACACAACCAAAACATTGCTGGGACACATAATGCAGAGCTTAAACAAGGAACTGACATGGGGAAGATCACCACAGCCATTAGAAGTCAGGCCAAAAGGAAGGCCACAGGACCAGATAGCCTTAGCACAGCCTTCTGTCAAGCCTTTGAACAAATACTCACACCACAGATGCTGGGAATGTTCAAGGAGGCACAATCCAGTGGAGCCCTAACCTCTTCCCAACAAGATGCAAAAATAGTGGTGCTCCCCAAATCCAATAAAGATAGGGCACTGGGCACAAGCTTCAGACCCATATCGCTCTTAAATATAGATGTCAAAATACTGGTAAAACTATTGGCCAACAGACCCAGGTTTGATTTATGAAAGGCAGGAATGGCAGTGACAACTTGCAAATGGTATTGAACCTACTACATGCAGTCACCACATCCTCATCTTCTGCAGCACTGATGGCTGTTGATGCAGAAAAAGCTTTTGACTCGATGGACTGGGGATACTTATGGCATACTCTGGAATGGGCAAGAATTGGTTCCCAATTTATACATGGGTAAAAACACTATATGCCTCACTGAAGGCAGCAGTTCTCACAAATGGCATACTGTCAGGGAGGTTCCCACTTCACCAAGGTAGGAAGCAAGGATGTCTACTCAGTCCTCTGTTGTTTGTGCTGGCTATAGAACCACTTAAAGTGGCCCTAAGGCAGGATGTAGACATCTTAGCCATAAGCATTGGTATAAACCAATAAACCACACTCCTCTATGTGGATGATCTGTTGCTAACTGTAAGCAGTGTGGACAGTTCCCTTCCCAAGGTCTTGCAAACTCTGGCCAAATTCAGAGACATCTCTGGTCTCACCGTTAACTGGAAAAAGAAAGCAATACTACCAGTTAAAGATGAATCACAAACCTAGCTACAAGCAGGGAGCCACCTACTGAAATGGGTGCCAAAAGGCATCCAGTACGTGGGAATGAGGCTAATGCTTACACTACAGGGGGATGACTCAAGCCAACATCCCCCATTGGGGCAATTAAAGAAAGACATGTATTGGTGGGGAAAACTGAATTTGTCACTCACAGGTCAAATAGCTGCATTTAAAATGCTGGCACAACCAAGATTATTGCACTGCCTAGTGAATCTACCCTTGCAAGTACCCAAAACAATATGGAACCAAATAGATAACTTGATTTCCATATTCATATCGGGGGCCCAGAGCTCCAGGTTTAGTAAAGAAAAAAATATCCCTGAAGGCATCTGTGAAACCAAGGTGATAGAACCTACCATGAATGGATAATTACCACAATGAACAAATAGTGAACCAGACCCTGCACTGGTTTACAGCCCACTCCCCAGACTTCCCATTATGGGTCTAAGCAGAACAGTCTACTCTGGGAACTGTGCCAATTTGCCTGACCTTGCACGACAAGCTGCCATCTGTCAAACAGACACCTCCAACAACCACACACACCAAAAACGTTTGGACCCAGCTATGTAAACTGAACTCATGGTGACATAATCAGTATTTGGGGTACAGGGAGCCACTCTGATATAACCCCAAAATATGCATACAGGGAAAACCAACACACTAGGTGATGTGGAAGAACAGCATTAAAAAAAATTGCCCATGGCCGGCTCGTCGGCGCAGCGGTTGGATTTTCTCGCCAGGACGCCGTGACCCGTTTCAGGAATGGACTCCAGGTCGCTGGAGAGCCAGGCCGGGGTAGTAGGCTTGAGCATCCTATGACTACTTGCCTACTTCGGGGGGGGGGGACGTGGCTTGCTGTCTGATCCCCCCTGGCGGAGGCCGGGGAGACCAACAGTGAAGCCCCAGTGCATATGGGGGTGTGGTGAACGTCGGTTCTGCCCAGACGTTCGTGGCACACCATGCCCCAGGGAGGAAAAGTGGAAAATCCAGGCCTTCTGGTCTGCCGGATGATGGCTGCCACGCTCCTGACGACCCGAGATGCCCTGACGCCTCTGAATCCACCTCAGCAGCACTCGGGGACTGATGCCTAGTGCGCTGGCTGCCCCTCCTGGTGCCTTCCCCTTCGGAGGAGAGGGACCCACCCGGCGAAGGGTTACGCCGGGCCACCTCTGGGTCAGCTGCGATCTGGGGTGAGAGGAAGGGGGTCAGGCCAAAGGGGCCGCAGGAGTCATGAGCAGCCAGAAGGAGTGGCAGACCAGGAGCAAGTAAGGAGTATAAAGATATAAAAAAAAAAATTGCCCACTTAACCATGCCCCAGACATGGAAAGTCAAATCATTTGCCCAACTCCAAGGAGAATTTGAGCTACCAAGGCAGAATGACTGGAGGTTTCTACATTTAAGACATGCCATCCAACCCTAGCTTACCACAGGGTGGTCTCTACAGCAGTCAAGGATGATATGGACCCTCTCCGCTTGCACTGAGACTAAGAAAGTAAGGTTGGGGGGCATGTGATAGGTAGCGTCCCTATCTGACAATGCTAGTATCACCACATAATTTTCTGTCTCCCCCCCCCCTTTCTTTTTCTATTTTGACTGTTGCAACAGCACCTCTACTTTCTATCTAATTTCTGTTTTCTGCTGCAGGTTGGCCACCTGTAGTCTATCTTTCAACTTTATTTCTATCTCTGTATTCCTTTTAAAAGAGGGTATACAAAAAGACTGTAGGAAACTACAGTAAGATAGACAGCATTGCCTGTCTGAAACCATTTTTGTTTTAAATATTATAGAATGATGCATTAGGATCTGATGCTGCAATGGCAAGGGAGCCATCTACTATGTATAATTATTAAGGTTTCCCTGAGTTTGAGGGGCTTGAAGTAAATGGGGTAGCGAACTGTTCAATATGATCCCAAAGAAAAGGAGCCGATGGCTTGCAATACTGGAAATAGCATTGCTCTGTAGCTCAGTGTACATGTAACAGGAGCACCGTCCCAATGGATAGCCTGACCATTGGAGCTATGTGGCAGCTTCTGAGTAAATTAGAAAATGAGAAACAATTGTTTCTGGTACCTTTGATTGGTACCCCTATCTGAAAATGGTTTGCCTAGACATGGAAGTGAGAGCAGCGATCAGAGAAAAGCAGCTTGCCTGCTCCTCATTTACTCTCTCTCTCTCTCTCTCTCATTATATGCAATGACGCAGCATACATGGAGCAGCTTAAACTTTTACTTGTATTACACTGAAGCCGCTCCGTTTTATCAATAAAAGCTATAGAAGCTATTGTCCAACAAACAAAGGACTCCATTAGATTAGAGTTTCCCTGAAGAGCATAAAAGATAAAATGAAGAATGAATATTATTTTCTTGATGCCAGGTCCCTACTGTCACTGATTGGTGAGCAGCTGTCTAAGAAATAAACAAATTCTTGCACTTCCCGCAGCCACTTAGTTTAACAAGTATGAATACGCAGTGTCTGGGCTTCATACATAAAACGCTGGAATTAAAGTCTTGGGAAATGGTTATTAATGTTGAAGGAGTGAAAATGGAGTTAATAGGAGAAGTGCGCCCTCTTATTCACATCCTTTGACACCCCATTCAACATTTATTAAGGTGGTGTAAGCGTCAGGCTGCTGAGGTTTTACTTACCAGCCAAGGTTGGTAGTCTGTTGGACAAGGAAAAGCAGGGCCCAAAGTCCAACTGCTGATTCTGAAAGCATCCTCTTTAGGGGCAGGCAGCCCAGTTAGACAGTCTATTTATACTGGTGCCAGAAAGGTGATGTCATCAGAGTAGGTGGGGCTTAGAACAATTATGATTATAAAACAGTTTATTATGCTTATGAAAGACAAAGATGTTATAACCCTTATACCTATCAATAATATGCTATGTTATCTTGTATATAAAAGGTTGTATAGTAGCAGAATGCACTCCTAGCCACATTTACACAAGCAAATGTGATAATAGATGGGTCACATGATCATGATGTCACAGGGAGGTAGGTATAAAAGCTTGCCTCCTGAAGGACTTGTTAGATAGGTGGGCCAGCTGAGAACTGACTGTGTTGGAGGAAGCATCAAGGTGTGTACGCAAGTTTTCATACACTGGGAGTTCTATTGGCTGAAGCTAAGCCTGATAATTGTGCACTGAAAGAAGTGTGCACTGTCCTTGAAACTAAGAGACTAACTACTATTTTTTTCTGTTAATTTTTTTATTTTATTTTTGTTTTGAAATAAATATTGCAAAGTGCATTTTACAGCGACTTACTGTGTCTGTGTGTCTGTCTAACCCACAACCCTTCACAAGGCGTCATACATAAATATCTGCAAGAACACACTATACCAAACTTGGAAGCTCACAGAGGGGAATGAGAACTGAACCTGGCCTTACTCATCAGTCCACATACATGGAACAAATGCTGTGAAACAGCATACACAGGTACCCCCGACCCCAAACTTCAGATAATCCAGAAAAAATCCTGAATAGATAGTGGTAGTAATAAATATCTTTATTTTTATACAGGATAAAACTATTGGGACAGAGGGGCCCTATTTTCACAGTCGTCCTGTTTGTCATACAATTTGTTAGAGTGCAGAAAAGTACATTACAGTGCATTAGAAATATATATCTACACAAATAAATACAAAAGAAAAGCAGACATAATATATCATTACAAACAATCAATTATTAAAATAATTCAAATGCATGACATATTTCCTTAGAAATATGAGTTATTATTTGTCCAGGGACTGAACTGCTGGAACCAGCTGATTCCATATTTTAAAGATCCAGTAACTTTCAGATAGTTCAGGAACCAACACAAATTGGTCTACATGGACTTAAAGGTCTCAAAGAGATGCTGGAGGAGCCACAAGGAGAATGTACCATAGTCCACATCTTATGGTACTGCACCCACATTAAAAGGTTCTGGGGGGGGAGGTGATGGATTCAGTATAGGGGGTGATGCCTCAACAACCCCCCAGAACACCACTATTTTGGAAAGAAGGGGACTTCATATAACTGGCAAGGATAAACAAACCCAGGAAAAGGTTTCTCCACTCAGTGTCCATGGAGGCCGAGTAAAATCTTGATAATATGGAGACAGGAAGTCTGCCCCCCTCCCCACTTGCACACAGTGAAAGGTAGGAGTTTCTAGGGAGGCAGCATACCTGAAGGTGCTCCACAACAACAAGGGTATGGGCATACTTTTGATGAAGGCTGGAAGCAAGGGATGGAGCACATAATACACTCCAGCCAGTCAGGAAACTCAGTTCCCTCATAGAGGGAAAGGAAATTGACATGCAGGGTAAGTTCAATTTAACTCTTACCCAGAACAAATATTGTGGGAACACCTGTAGGGGAGACAGGACACACTGGAGGCAGAAGATGAAGCAACACTGAGAGGAACCTTGGTTGGTGGAATCTCCACACTTAACACAGGACATGAAACATTGCAAGAATCCATCCATGCATGCATTTGGAATATAGTACCCTATCATATGATTGTAGCACAAATGTAAGACTATGATATATGTAATATCTACGAATGAAAGAAAATACCTATGTATTAATGCTAGTGCTGCATAAGGCTCAAGGTTCTTCAGTTTTGCTAATTAGTTATGTAGAACAGTTTGATGAACACAGTTTATTCCTTTTTGATTAAGTTCTCATAGGCACAATATTAGTTTATTAGGCCTATAGGCATCATTATGTTATGCTAGCTGTGATGTATCTTGAGCTGCATCTCAATTTCTTATGCAGATTTCTAGTACCATTATGATATATAGTTGCATGAAGCTAGAGTTGTATATCCAAAGGGGGAATCCCACCCCCACCCAGTTAGGACAACACAATTCTAAATGTATAAGGTATGTATTGCTGTATTTATTTGTTCAATAATCAATAACGTTTGTTATACAAAAAAATGATGCATGTAATTATGCAGAATTTGTAATTGGGCTAGTGCTGCTTCAGTGGGATATACAGTATGTAACTGAAAATGTGTTTGCATTTTGCATTTTAGTAATGTAACTATTCCCACATTATGTCCTTTTGTAGCACCTTGCCTATATTTTTGGGCCCCTTGTATCAATTAATTTACTATGTCTTTTTGAATGCTGGTCTATTTATGACAGTTAGGAAATATAGAGGCTTAATCATTCTTACTCTCCACTGCTATTGTTTTTCAGACTGCTTTGTTCTTTTTCACTGTGTGCAACTGTCTTTTCACCAAGTACAATTGTTTTTACCACTTTATTTTGTGATCATTGTGAACTGGCTCTATCACTTTAAATGTTTTGTATTTATTTGTGTAGTCAGCAATACGCTGGTCTCCCTGGCAAACAAGCACTATGTGCAAAACTGGTTGGGCTTTGTGGTGTCCTGCTGTATTTTTGTTCCCATGCTGTTTTTGGTGCAAGTTTAAATAATAGGCCAGAAGAAAGACAGCTCACATGATCACAGCTGGGGTCACAATGTAGAAACACTACAATTAGGCAGAGAAGTCAGGCTACTAAACAGCTTACCAGCACAATAATGACCAAAAACCTGGCAGTAGGATAAATAGGAAACTTTATTCTCCATCTTCTATAAACAGCAAACACACCACCCCATGCACATGGGGTGGTGCGTTTACTGTTTATGAAAGATGGAGGATAAAGTTTCCTATTTATCCCATGGTGAGTTTTTGGTCCTTATTGTGCTGGTAAGTTGTTTGTGAGCCTGACTTCTCTGCTTAAAAGTTTCAATAATAACATCCTTTACAGCAGCATTGGAGGAGTCTGGTACCAGCATTTTTTGTTTTCTGTGACAGGATATTCCCACTGAGCTGGTGTGGAAAAGAACTCACTGGTCCAATAATCTCTCTTTTCTGAAGCTGTCTGTTTGTATGTAGCCACTAATAACTGGTGAAGAGGAGCCCAGTTGCTTTAAAAAAAAAGTCTTCTCATGGGTTGCAGGATGTTTCTGGGTCAAATTCACACCAGACTGTAGAAAAATTGGTAATTGGTCTGACCTAAGAAGATGGAATGAACAAACCGAACTATCCAACATACTAACATACTTGGGATTAAGAAGGGGCTCTGACTACAGGTGCTGGGGTTACCTCTGCCAGTGTTAAAGTAAGCAATGACATAAATTAAAGTTTACTTTTGTGCACATCAAACCCAAATGGAACAGCTAATTTCTAAATTACACTAGCTTCCAATTTGTTAATCATAAAGCAGCCTGCAGGTCTTTTATTCGAGCATGCACAACGGGATAAACATGGCAGCTCAAAGACAAAAAAAAAAAAAATGATTGGACTACCAAAATCTCATAAATGGAAGATTGTCTGTCTTTCTGCAGGAAGGTTTTTTTCTAAAATTCATTGTTGAAGGAAACAGCTAGCATTATCATAGCACATTAGCAAGTTGCATGACTACACATTGTTGTCTGAATTTCACTGCTCTAAAATGTCTGCCTCTCAAAGCTAGTGGCATTATATAGTCACAGCAAGGGCCCAAATCCTGGAAGCTCTTGCTGGAAAAAACATAGCAGGACCCTACAGTAAGGAAAAAATGAGGGCCAAAAAAGGGCCACACCAAAAACTGCCCCTAACCTATGAAAACACAGGGGGACAAAAGCAGCAAAAGGCAAGCCAGAAAGCAATCCTGACAAAAAGCAAACCCAGACATTCTCTTCAACACATACATCCTTATGTACTATGTAAAGCAAATGATGCTTACGGTCAGCATATTCATAATACTTTGTAATATTCATAATATACTTTGTAATATTTGCCGCAATTGTAATTTGATGCATTATATACCATATACAGTCTTGCCAGTGTACATCTTATTGTATTGCAATTGTAATTTGATGCATCATATTCATATGCCATATACAGTCTTGCCAGTTTATGTCCTGTTATATTGTATCCTCATGCTATGTACCCTGATTGCCTAGTGTGCCTACCTTGTAAACAAAAACTAAATAAATAAATACAGTATACTGAACATACACATCATTTATTCACTATATATAGTCACACAACATCAGTACAGATAACAATGGCAATATAACAAGTAATAATTTTGTAGATAACCTCAAGATGTCATAATATATTATTGTTAGTGTTGTTATAATTGATATCATTGAAGATTAGCCTTACCAGGAAGGATTACTGAACCAATTAAAGAGCAGCTTTCAAAATGCTGATGACATCACACAAGCCTAGTACAGCACCAAAGCCAGCAGACAAAATCAATGATCAACAGTTAAATGTTTAAACAAACAACAGATTGAAATGTAATAACTACTAAACTGACACAGTATAAATCAAATAAGCAATGGACTAATACAAAATATGCAGTGTATAATCATTTGTGAGGGGGCAGGGCTTTCATAACTCACGTGTGGCTTTGCCACTCATGGGTTATGGTCCAGTTCCTTACATTTGAAGATAAGTTACACATTTTGAGTAAAGGTATTGGTTATCCCATATATATATATATATATATATATATATATATATATATATTCTTTGCAAAATACTTTGTTAATACACTAGTTAAGGTTCCAGTGACAAAAGTTGGGAAATATATGGTTAGGGTTTCCAGCAGAGGCATTCTGTTTTAGATGGAGGACATGCTGGGCTGTCCATCACTAATTTGGGAAAGAGGGGGAGCTTTTGTAACTTTTAACTTGTGTATTTTAACTTATTTTTAAATAAATAATAGTTAGTGGTTAGTTTAATGTGGGAGCACTAGATAGGGGCTAAAGTGAGACAGAACTAGAAGTTTAGCTTTGTTGTTTTATAGTCAGGAGCTGGTCCAGTAGAGGGGAATTTATAGCTGAACTTACCAGTTGGCAGGGACCCACTGAGAGTCAAGCCTCTGATCTGAAGAAATTGGTGATCCCAGGAGCTGACACTGGGCTGTGGGAGAACATTTGAACATCTGATATTGGACTGCCAATTTGATGTTGGAGGAACTGAGCCTCCTGGAGCAACGTAAGATAGTATAGTGCCCCATGACTCATAGTGTGCTGGCGTGGACCTGAGGGCCAGTCTGTTGCACTAGGAGTTGTGGGGAGTTGCTGGAGAAGAAAGTGACTTGGAACAAGCTGAAAGGTCAGGCACCCTATTCAGGCCGGCACAGACTGCTGCAGGTGATTTGCATAATCGGATTCAGCGTGTCCTGTGTTTCTAGGGCTGTGTGTTGGTCCTGGAGTTTTGTCCCCAGTTCTTTGGAGAGAGGCTAAACTGCGGCTCTGACAATAGGTATTGTGATTTTGGTGTTCTTCAATTGAAGATTTCACCAGGAGGGAGCAGGGGCGGTGGGAGAGCCCTTCCTTCCATTGAACTGGTGGGGCCAGAATTATTTACTGTACTGTTGCCTGGTTTGTTATATTATTGGAAAGGCCTGGATGATTGAGTTTCTTCCTGAACTTACAGTCTTGAGAGGGTTGAAGAAGCAATTGGAGGACTCAGTTGTTTATCTACAATTAAGGGGGCGAGAGTCCCTTGTTCTGTTATAAACTGCCAGATACTCCTTGGAAATATAAATGACTGAACAGCAATTTAGTGACTCATCTTAAGGGTCTTTACATATTGTTTGGCCCTAACGCCCAGTCCCTGCTGTAATTATTTAGTGCGACCATTTTAATGATTTAACCTGAACTTGGACTCCCTCTATTTTATTGACCTGCTTTTAGCATTGGGGTTTGGGGTAGGGTTTTGGGTGTGTGAGTGTGACTGAATGTGTGGATGTATGAGTTTTATAGTTAATATTGTATTTTGTTTAAATTATATTGGATGTTGTGAAGGTTGTCCAGAAGCTGAGTCCTACCTACTGTAGTTTGGAAATGGGTCCTACATGCCTTTTTGTAGAGTATGTTGATGTCACCAGCCTAATCCTGTCAGGGATAGTCCAGAGTTCTCTGGTGAAAGGAATCTTTCCTGGGCCTGTGAAGGAGGTGGTGGTAAGACCACTCTTGAAAAAAGCTTCACTAGATCTAGATTGCCTAGCTAGCTATAGACCTATCTCTAACCTTCCCTTCATGGGAAAGGTTATTGAGAATGTGGTGGCTCTTCAACTGGAGGCCCATGTATCAGCTCATGATATCTACGACCATCAGGTTTTAGAAAAGGCACAGTACTGAGACTGCCTTGGTTCGGGTGCTTAATGGTCTCCTAGTGATGAGGGAAGGAGGAAAGCATTCCATTCTTATTTTCCTCAATTTCTCAGCTGCATTTGACACTGTGGACCATGGGGTGCTGTTGGAGTGCCTGCGGGTTTGTTGTGGACTGGCTGGGACAGTCCTCAACTGGTTTCATTCTTTCCTTACTGGTAAGATGCAGAAGGTGGTGCTGGGTACTTTTTCCTCTGCACCACTGCCAGTGTGATGTGGGGTCCTGCGGGGCTCCATTTTGTCCACCATGTTGTTTGCAGTGTATATGCTACCACTAGAGGACATTATAAGATGGTACATGCTGAGTTCTCACTGCTATGCTGATGATACTCAGCTATACCTGTCTTTTGCATCCAAATGGCAGGATGCAGTCTTGGTGTTCAATCAGTGTCTTGCCGAAATCCAAGACTGGATGAGGGCCAACTGGTTGAGGTTAAATCCAGATAAGACTGAAGTACTGGTGGTGGAACCTGGTCAACTGGGGAGTTGGTGTGCAAGCTGGTTGAGTCTCCAGGCTTAGGCTTGGGGATTCCCAACTGCTCACCTCTGTCAGGGTGAGGAATCTTGACATTGTACTAGATTGTGGCCTGACACTAAAAAGTCAGGTGTTGACAATGGTCCAGAGTACTTTTCACCATCTCAGGAACATCATCTAGATTAAACCCCTGATACCCCCGGGTGATCTGCCATCACTAGTCCTTGCTTTCATGACATCGTGGCTTGATTACTGCAATGCCCTTTGCCTGGGGCTATCGGGGGGTTATCTTCACTGCCTGCAGCTGGTGCAGAATGGGGCAGCCAGGTTGTTGACTGGTCTTTCGAGATCATGTCACATTATACCTGTGCTGCACTGTCTACACTGGTTGCCTGTTAGGTGGCAGATCACCTTCAAGGTCAGTTTGATGACCTATCAGGCCCTGCACAGACTAGAGATCCTCTACCTGCAAGTCCTCCTGTGGCCGTACTGCCCAGCCTGCTCCCTCCAGTCAGCCGATGAGGGCCTTTTGGTGATTCACAGGGTTCATTTAAAATCATCAGGTGACCATACATTCTTGTTCATGGCACCAACCCTGTTGAATTCACACCTTGTTGTCTTACAGAGGCCCCATCAGTAAATACCTTCAAAAGGGAGCTGAAAACATTCTTATTTAGAGAAGCTTTTCCCTCAGACTGAGCTAGCGACGTAATAAATTAATCTTATTTTATTGTATTTTATGTATTTTAACTGTTTTTATAAATTTGCTCACTTGTACAGCACCTTGAATCATAATGAAATTTATTTATTTGTTTATGACTTTGATAACCAGGTGAGTGCACTGATCCCAGGGATCATTTTCAGGCACGACTCGGTCCATAACACATGGCGCAGGGTGACAGTGGAGTACAAGGTAACAGTAATATACATGAAACAGATTTGATACAAGCAACAATAGTAAACACAATATACAGTTTTGATGCATAGGTCCATTTGAGAACAGTGAATACAAGGTTTCAATATCAGACATGAGGAGATTTGGTACAAAACAAACAAATCGTAGGCACAGTGTACAATGTGTGACTGCATCGTCCAGTGAGCAAGTAATACACAGAATGCTCAGTAAAGATATATATACTATATGTGCAGGCAAAGAAGTCAAATATTACTGTGAAAAATACAATATGACAGCTGTAGGCAGGGGAATTGACTAGTGTGGGTAGGTGGGTAACCCCTGGACTGGGGAGTTGACTAGTGTGGATTGGTGTCAGACCCCTGGGAGGAGCAGCAGCAGGATGAGTTTGCCAGGAACCAGACTTTAAGGTGGGACTTGAAACTGGAGTGTATGTCAATGGAATGGAGTTCAGCTGGTAGTTTGTTCCACAGCAAAGGGGCAGCTGCAGACCAAGCTCTGCTATCCATGTTGGTGGATACCCTAGGAACAGCTAGAGGGGGAGTACCATTAGAGCAGAGGTTGTGGAGAAGCGTTCAGGTTTTCAGAAGGGCAGTTGGGGGGATTCTGGAGCTGTGCAGCTGACATTGTCCACCGTGCAGCAGAGGGCTAGGTCAAAGTGACCTTGGAGCATTACCCATCCAAGGGTATTATGGAGGGTACAGTGGTGGGTGGAGAACGGGGCCAATAAAGCAAAGTGACAGGCACTGTTGTAGGCAGTGGAGAGTTTAGCCATGGCAGTAGATGAGGTCCTGGCATAAATAGGGGAGCAGTAGTCAATAATTGGGAGAAGATTATCCTGGACAACGGCTAGTCTGGCTTCAGGGATAAGGTATTGCCTGAATCTATAGACAGCACCAAACTTTTGATGGAACCTTCTGACAAGGGAATTTGCATGCTCAGTGAAGGTGATAGAGGGGTCAAGCAGTACTCCTAAGTATTTGTAGGTGTTGACGTCCTCCAGGGCTGAGCCGTCTGGGGTGAGAATGCGTAAGGGGGCATGGTTTTTAGTTTTGGCCAGGAAGGGCTTAGATCCGAACAGCATGGATTTAGTTTTTTTGGCATTTACTAAGAGGAGGTTTTTTGAGAACCAGCTGTGGGCTGCAGCATAGCTGTGTGACAGAACTGAGGAGATTGCGGCCATGGATTTGTCACTGTGGAAGAGGACAAGGTCATCGGCATACAGGAGAGAGTGACAGTTGAGGCAGTCAAAGGGAAGTGCATTAACGAATAAGGAGAAAAGGAGGGGATCCAGAATTGAGCCTTGAGGGACTCCACAGAGACAGGTAGGGTAGAGGAGCAGGTTTGACCAATACGCATGAATTGTGAGTGATCAGTAAGGTAGTTAGTGAACCAGCTTCTGACTTTCTGAGAACAACCAAGGAGGCTAAGCCTGAAGGTAAGGAGATCATGGTTAACCATGTCAAAAGCCTTTGAGAGGTCGACAAAGACAGCCCCAGTGGCTTTACCATTATCCATGTTAGAGAGGATGTGGCCGGTCAGAAGGGCGAGGGCAGTGGCGGTGGAATGATTCTTATGAAAGCAGTGCTGTTGGTTGAATACGAGGGTATATTTGCCTATGTACTCAGTGAGCTGATTGTGGACTGCTCTCTCAAGTAGATTACTGATATGAGGGAGGATAGATATTGAACGGTAATTGTTGGAGGATTTGGGGTCACCAGATTTAAGAATGGGGATAACCTTAGCTATCTTCCATGGGTTATGCATGGAGGAGGAGTTGGAAAGGGCAAGGTTAAAGATGAAGGTGAGTGGCTTGGCAATCGCTGGAGAGATCAGCTTAAGGAAGACTGGAGATAGCCCATCAGATCTGGAGGAGCCATGGTTAGGTAGACTTTTAAGTAGTTTCACTGTGTTGTGTATGGAGAGGGCTTTAAAATAGAATAGGGGTATTTGTGGGTGAGTGGCAGAGCTGGAAGAGGATCGCAGTGTGTCAGGTATTAGGGCTGAGCTTTGAGGTTGGGCAGTTGGCAGCTTATTTAGGTACATGGATAAGTTGGTGAACTTATAGTTGAAGACATTGGCCACATCATGAGGGTCAGTCAGTAGCCCATCCTGAGAGTTGAGATGTGGTGCAGCGTAGCTGGAGCGGGGGTTTAGGAGAGATCTGATTGAGTCCCAGAATTTTCTAGGGTCTCCAAGGTTGGCCTTTTGCAGATTGCAGAAGTGGATCTGTTTCAAATATTTGGCCTGTTGTTTATATTTGTTCCTCATGCACCTGTAAGCATCCCAGAGGGCAGAAGAGAGAGTTGCTTTGTAAGTGGACCAGGTGCGGTCTCTGGCCTTCATAAGGGTTAGGAGGTCTTTAGAGACCCAGTGCGATCACCTGCCGCTGACCAGTCTGGTAGTGACAGGGAAAAAGCAGTCCTGGAGTGTTAGTAGAGTCCAGGTAAATGTGGAAACCACTGTGGCTGCATTGGAAAGGGAAAAATAGAGCGCGTTATTAAATAAATAAACTAAACCCCACCCTGCAGGCAGAATGGGTGTGGGGTGTGCCAAGGGGTTGTCAAACCTAACGCTCACCCCACTCCATATGTAAGTAAGCTGAGATGGGTACAGTATATGAGAATGGGGTGAGTGTTAGGGTTGACAACCCCATGGCACACCCCATGCCTGTTCCTGCTTGCAGGTGTGGGTGGGGTGTTAGGGTGGGGGTGGGGTGTTAGGGTTGTAAACTCTAACAGCACATTTCCCAACTTTTGTTACTGGAACCCTACCTAGTACTTTAACAATGTTTTTTTTTCAAAGAATTTCCTTACTTTTTGAGACAGTATAATCGTATCCTTGTTTGCCTAAGGGAGCACAGGGCCCTTTTGCGATATTGTAATCATATCATTATTTCCCTGCGTTAGCATTCATCCATAATTTTTTAGAAATTGTAATTGTATCATTTTGCTATGGGAGCGCCCTACTCAGATCAATTCAGTTTGTTTAAACAAATTTTTATTGTTTGCCTTATTAAGCCTTTACAAATTCTAAAAACATTTATAAAATAGTACATCAAAAAGTTGCACATCAAAGATGTCAAATATAAAAAGTCACATATCATATATTATTCCATCACATGCTTTGCATAGTTAAAACAATATTGCACTATCCATACAGTCTTATACCGCTCCAGTTAACAGAAGGATCCTGAATAAATATATTCTACTAGACTCATTTACGTGTGAAAGATAGACTTTAAGTCAATTGCTTGACCATATTATTCTGTTTAAGAAATATATTGAATATCCTTTTTAATTGCACTATCATTTCCCTAACAGCATCTTGACTTAGGGGATGCATTAGAAGTTTCAATAATTATTCTCCTGTGAAGTCTTCGGGTAATGAGAATTGAGACATTATCTGATTCGAGAAGTCCCTAAACTTAGGGCAATATAACATAGCATGCACTAGTGTCTCATATTCTCCTGAATCACAGTCACAACAATGATCATTCATTTGATCTTTATTCTTTGCAAAGATAAAATTAAAATATTTAGAAAGATATAATTCCAATCAGAATTTCGTAAAAATGTGTCTTTCTTTCTTATCTTTGATCATTGTTAAATAGGGATCTAATACATGATTTATTTTATTAGACGAAAACCATTTATGTAATTTTGACTTTTTTATGGCATTCAAATCATCTGTGATTGGTAGGAGTTTAATTTTATTTTTCACAGCGTTTGCATATTCTTGTGAGATTTTAATACCTTTCAGTGATTCATTCCAGAGATGTACGGTATTTGTTTTACTCAGAACTTCAAGAAGATCAACGAGCCAAATCGAGATATATCACCAGTCCAGTTTTTCTTTTAAGGCCATGGTTGTCAAATTTAAATCAGTTTGACCTAATAATTTGATCCAGTACGTGACTTTATCTGCCCTTGCAAGATAATCTATTTGAATTCTTCTCAGTTCAGATCTTATAATACTGGCTGATACATTTTTTGGATCTTGTAGTACAATTCTATACAAATATGAAAAATGTCTCTCAAGAGTTTCAAATTTTTTAGTATACCAAACTTCATTTCCATACAACACCATTGGGGACATTTTTGCGTCAATAGATCTTTTCATGAGTGATACAGAAGGCCCTCCATATTGGGAATTAAACCTAAAGAGAGCATTTTTAGGTTGTATCATTTTTCTCAACATGCATCAATGAGTATTAATTTTAGTATTATACAAAAAATAGTATCCTAAATAGCAAAATGACTTTACTACTTCAGTAATATTATTATCTATTTTCCAGGTTGTCTTCTTTGTTCATTTACCAATAATGATTTTTGTTTTACAAATATTAATTATCATTTGAGTCTTTTTAGAATATTCTTGTAACACCGGTAAATATTTTTTAAACCTATAGGCAAGATTGAAATTAGGACTAAGTCATCTGCATAAAGCAATAAGGGGACAGACATTTCATTAACAGTTGGAGAATGTGTATTAATTTTTACAAATTAGTCTGGTAGATCATTTATAAATAAATTAAATACAAATGGTGCTAGGATACAACCTTGTTTAACTCCTAAATTAGAATTGAAGGGCTTAGTTAAGTTCACTTGCAAATTGTATCTAATTTTAGTCCAATTGTTGGTATATAGATTTACTATGAGTCTTAAGATTGTTGGATGCATATGTAACTTATATAATGTTTCCCATAGGAGGTTTCTATTAATCTTATCAAAGGCCCCTTTAAAGTTAATAAAGGCAATATAAATGGGGACTGTTTTCTTAGTATAATATATCTCAATAATATAATGCAAAACTAATATCTGATCAATAGTTGAGAAACCTCTTCTAAAACCATCTTGAAATCTATTTAGTAAATCTGCATCTTCCAACCATTTGTCCAGTCTATATAACATAGTTTTGGTGAAAATTTTACTTATGCAATCAGTTAAGCTTATTGGCCTATAGTTTTCTGGGGATGTTAAACTACCTTTTTTATGTATTGGAATAATAATATTGCCTTTCCAGCTTTCAGGGATATCATTTTCCATGATCAGTATATTAAACAAAATAGCCAGCAAATTACACCACCAAGTAATTTCAACCTTGTATGATCCAGCGGGAATCATATCTGGGCCAGGGGCCTTATTGGATTTCATACTTTTTTTTAAAAATTCAAAGTTTATTCATTTTACATAAGGCAATTACACATATGCCAGGTAATATGCATGTAAGAAGTACAGTGGTGAACCAAACCACCTAACTATACATAAAGCAACTAACTAAGCCCGCCCCGGACCCCCCTCCTCCCTAACCCCTCATCCCACCCCACTGAAGTGTGCCTAACCATATCGCTGGATTTCATACTTTTGATTGCTCTTTCAATTTCTAATGGCATTATGTTTATAGGAGAAAAAAATTATTTTTCTGGAAAAGAAAATCTTGAGTATTCTAGATCCTCATTGAAAATTGTTTTCATAATAATCAATCTAATTTAAAGGAGATATATACACTTCAATATTTGGACTATAGCCACCTACACCTTTTACATCAAATTGCCAACATTTTTTTGTCATTTCTTGATCTAATTGCCTCCAGCATCCTTTCCCAGGTCTTCATTTTATGCACGTATTGTTGATTTTTCATAATTTTTTTGTATTCTTTTCAAATCAATCCACAACAGTATCCTTATTTATATGTGAAAGAGGGCCCTGCATGCCCATCCATCCATAATTTTAAAGATACTGTACTCCTCTCCAACCCTATGGTGCACAGTGCCAAAGAAACACCTCACATTGCAATGTTATCCTATGGGAACCACAGTCAAATTTGAAACCTGTATAACTACACACCAAATGAATATATGTTCACCAAAATAGCAAAAGGCACATCTGTGGTTCGAGCCCTTTGTACCCTCAAAATTTCCAACAAATATTGCAAGCCTCATCTTCACAGTGGAGTGACAAAGAAACGACTGCGTACACTTAAAAATACAATGTTATCCTATGGGAAATGAAGGAAAATTTAAACCCCCACAACTCAAGAGCAAAGTAATCTGCTTTCACCAAACCAGCAAAAGGCACATCTGTTGAATAAGCCCTTTGTACCCTGAAAATATCAGACCAAAATTCCAAACTATTTCTTTACTGTGAAGTGACAAAAAAAAAACAGCTATATAAAAAAAATTTTTTTCACAAATTGCGATACAGGCTCCTGTTTCGAGCTTTTTTTTTTCAGTCTGAAGGAAAATCTGTGATCAAAGACCTTTCTACCCTAAAAATTTCAGATCAATATCCAGGGGGATCATTTCAGCTTTCAACGGGGGGGGGGGCAACAACTGGTTAGAGTGGCTGTGGGGGCTGTGGGGGTGGAGCCAGAGGCTGAAAAAACAAAACAAACAACAATAACCTGCAATGTAGGGGGGTAACTGTCCCCTCCTGCCCCCACCAAATGCCATGCCAATATCCCAGGCTGTTTTTACGCTGTGGCATGACAAATAATTTGATCAAAAATGGTAATTGTCACATTTTTTGACACTCTGTATCTCCACACCCACAGATCTGACTGCAATGAAACTTGGCACGTCAAGAAATCATTGGTCCTTTATGGTGCATGCAAACTTTCATGGAAATTGGTTAAATAGTTGCAAAGTTATTAAAGTACAAAGTTTGCATTTAAAATAGAAGTAAAGAATGAACCCTAACTATAGGGGCATAACCACACCCTTATAATCTCTCTCCTATATATATAAATATATATATATTTTTTTCTGAAAAACTATGTTAATGCATCATTAGGTTAAACATCAAAGTAGGGAATGTGAACTTGGGGTTCAAGAGCTAAGACTCACCTCACCCTGCATGCAGGAACAGGCATGAGGGGTTTGTCTTGAGGTTGTGAACCCTAATGCTCACCCTAGTCCATGAGTAAGTAAGGTAAGATGGGTACAATATATAAGAATGGGTAAGCATTAGGGTTCACAACCCCAAGGCACATCCTTCATGCCTGTTCCTGAGTGCAGGATGGGAGTGGGGTGTTAGGCTTTGGAACCCTAAGGTCGCATTTCCTTACTTATGAAGCTTTATTTATTTATTAGCTTTTGTTTACTGGGTAAGTGCATTAGGCATGAAAGCTTGCCTTTTTTCAGGCACGACCCGGGAGAGTACAAAATGCAAAGATTACAAACAGGTGCAAGAACCATACAATTCATACAGCAACATCAGGTATCCTCAGGGAAGAAATAGTACAAAGCCAGTAACAATCCATGCAGGGATGTATAACAAAAAGACAAAACTACTTACAGTTGTACAGGAGTGCTTCAACATGAGAAGCAAGAAACAATGATGAACACAGCAAAATAAATTAAGGGCAATTACATGCTTGAAGTGCATAAAGGTGACAGAACAGTGCATTCTTGAAGGAAGAGTGAGATAAGGAGCCTTTTAGGTGGGGAGGTAGGGAATTCCAGAATTTGGGAGCAAAGTGTGAGAAGGCCTGCTCACCCATCCTAGTACAGCAGAGTGGGACTGATAGTTGGGGAGAGGCAAAGGACCTCAGAGTGCGCGAGTAAGTTAAAGGGTTGAGCATAGCCCCCAAAGAGTCAGGGTGGGATTTCTGGTTAAGGAGTCAATGAAACAACCCAAGTAATAAGAGTGTAGGTACTTAGGGGGCAGCCAGTGCAGGGTGGAGTAGAGCAGACAGTGGTGGGTAAGGTGAGGGGCAAATAGGGCAAACCTGCAGATATTGTTATTAGTAGTGCCCCACTTTTGAAGAGCACAAGCGTTGTCCTGGGAAAGAGGGAAGCATAAGTGAATCCAGGGAGCTGGACACCCCTGGCGATGGAGATCCTGGCAGCAGGGGTGAGGGAGTGATGCACTCTATAAGCAGCACCAATCTTAGAGTTAACAGATTTGCATACCTCATTAATGTGGGATGAGAAGTCTAGAGAGGGGTCCAGCCTAACCCCAAGGTATTTGAAGGAGTTTGTTGTTGAGATGGCAGTCCCATTAAGGCATAAGACCTGGTAGTTGGGGAATTCTGCACAGACTTTTCTAGAGGCACCAAATAACATAGCTTGGATCTTTGTAATGTTTGGGATTTGGTGGTTAGCAGTGAGCTAAGATTGGATCTGTTGAAAAGCAGAAGATAGGAGATTGTTGAGAGTGTTCACGGACCAAGAGGCAGCATATAGAACCAGATCATTTGCATACATAATGGTGTGGAAGGGGGTGAGGGGATTGGTAGATCATTTAAAAACAAGGAAAAGAGAAGGGACCTAAGTATAGAGCATTGAGGGGCTCTGCAATAAATGGGTGCAGGGGATGAGAGGACTTTGGAGAAGGAGACAGTTTGAGAGCATCCATCAAGATAGTTTCTAATCCAGGATAGGGTAGAATCAGAGGCACCTATCTTGAGAAGTTTATCAAATAGCAGTGGGTGGTTAACCAAATCAAATGCCTTGGTGAGGTCAATAAACACAGCACCAGTTAGAAAGCCTTTGTCCATGTTGGTCTTAACGTCACTCATGAAAAGAGCAAGCGCAATGGTGGTACTATGGCCCATCCTAAAACTGTGCTGTATCGGAGTTTGAAGATTAGAATTGAGTAGGTGCATTGATATCTGGTGATGGATTAATCTTTAGAGCAGCTTGCTTAGAATTGGCAGTAATGCTACAGGTCGATAGTTGGTCAAGTTCTTTGGGTCACCCTTTTTGAACACAGGAATGGTCCTAGCAGTTTTCTAGGCCATAGGAACTGTGGAGGAGCAGATGGAAAGGTTAAAAAGTCTGGCTACCAAAGTAGTGAGAATGGAGGCAGCAAGTCATAGTATCCTTGGCTCAAGACCATCCAGCCCAGCAGAGCCATGAGGCGGGATGGCACATAGTAATTTTAGGACCTCTTGATGCAAGACAAGGGCCAGCACAATAGAATGAGGGGCTTCAGTTGGGGCCGAGGGTGGAGCTTGGGAGCCAAGGGTAGTATGTGGAAAAGTATTGGGAAGTTTGGTGACTAGTACGTTAAAAGCATTGGCAGTAGTAGAGGAATTGCTACAGTTGACTTTGTTGATGTTCAATTCACTAGGGGTTTGACACCTATTATTCCCTAAGATTTCATTAATTTGAGCCCAGTATCTTTTTGTATTAGTTGAGGATGAACGAAGAAGGTCACGGTAGTAGTTGCTTTTGGCTTTATGGATATTCCTTTTACATAAGTTTCATAGGGCACAATAGGCTTCAAAGTCAGCTGGGAGAGAAGAGGATTTCCATATAGTCCATAATCTATCCCGTCACTTAAGTAATTGCAGGAGAGGATGCTTTAACCCTAATGGTGTATTAACATAGTTTGTTGCTGAGAATTTCCTTACTTTTTGAGAAAGTATGCACATTAACTCTAATGTTGCATTAACATAGTTTTTTTGTAGAGAATTTCCTTACCTTTTGAGAAAGTATAATCTTAGGCTCATCTGCTTATGGGATTACAGGGCCCAGAGGGCCCTGTGCTGCCAACCATCCATAATTTTTCAGATGTTGGAGCGCAGGACCCTCAATGGTATTCATATTTGTGTGTGGGAGGCCCTGCACTCCTATCCATGCATAATTTTCAGACAGTGTACTGCTATTCTTGTTTGCCTGTGGGAGAGCAAGGTCCAGACCATTCTATTTCTGTGGCTGCTCCTTTCTCCCAGCAGGCAGGTGGAAACTGTCTGTGACTGAAATCTGTTGTTTTCTGATTGGTGCTGTCTGGCTGTGTCTAACAAATCATGTGGCTTTTTTTTTTACTCACTGTATTAATCTACATTTATTAGAAAGCACTATTTTTAACATGACCCTATTTTGCTTTACTTACTGATTTCACCAACAAACTGGTATTCTGTACCTTTAGCTATAATATCTGAGGTGACAACAGAAGCAGTAAAGTAGATTTGGTGATCTCCGAAGTTCAAAAGCAAAACTTTTCTACACCAACAAGGATCACTACAGACACAGCTGATAAGTGCAATTAATGGTATCATTCAAAGACGATTACCAACAGTGAAGGAGTTACAGTACTTGTGACAGACTGCAAATGCTTTTGAAAACACAGAAAATGATGTGTGAAGAGGAAATCTGCTGATGAATAACATAGCTTCAAGAGATCACAAAACCTGCTTTACTGCCTCTGGTGACATCTTAGATGTTGTGGCTAAAGGTATAGAATAACAATTTGTTGGTGAAATCAATAAATAATAACAACCAAAATAGGGTCAAGACTTTATAAGACAACATACTCGACTTTCAGCATTGCACTTTTAGCACCCTTCAGCAGCACACCTTAAACAGCTAATCTGTGGGTTTGAGACCATTTTTTTGCAGTATTA
The DNA here is from genome assembly GCA_016271365.2 of Neoceratodus forsteri. Taxonomy (NCBI): domain Eukaryota; kingdom Metazoa; phylum Chordata; order Ceratodontiformes; family Ceratodontidae; genus Neoceratodus; species Neoceratodus forsteri. The sequence goes on from CM028133.1 coordinate 788,821,021, forward strand.
TCTCACACAATTATTTCAAATTGTCGAAGATCGTTTTGTGACAGACTTGCTTTCAGTGTCTTACCAGTAGTTATCAGTCAGTCAGTATCAGTGCTGTTACATTTTTGTTTTTCCTGAGACTTGCTTATGCATAAATTACCAAACGCAGAATGCATGAAAATGCTGCTGCCAAGGTATCTGCTTGAACACACCTCAGCCCTCGAACCAAAAAAAGGGGGGGGTGGATGAGACAGCCTTCATATGTTACTGGGATCAACAGTGCATGTTCTGATTTTATTTTAAAGTCACCAATCACAAACAGTTTTAAACAAAATCAATACAGTTTATTTTTTGAAGTACAGTTAAGTGCATGTAAGCAAAAATAAGCAGAAATCATTGCAGCCTGCACAAAAAAATACATCATTAAAAAAAAGGTGCATGCTTGCCTATATGTAGAACAGCATCCATCGCTTTAAGGAATGTTTACTATAATAAACAGTCACATTGGCTCTGATGCTGTTCATTGGAGTGAGGGCCTACTGTAATTATAGAAGGAAGACAGAGCTTGCCCTGAAGTTGTGGAGCCTTGGACCTGTAAATATTCCTGCTCATTAGGAGATGAGAGAGGAGCGATGGAGAGACCCTGAACAGCTGTGAAGGGTGTTTATTAAGCTCACTTTGTAGAAATACTCAACAGGTAAGATGTTGAGCAGGCACTAACTTCAAGCACATTTATTTGAGAACTGGAGCCACTTTACATGAAAATCATCTCACTTTGGCACTAGATCAGAAATTATACAATGGGCACACAGAAAGTAATTTTCTGATTGGTCGGTTGGCTCTTCAAACCCGTTGTAAATTCTCACCAGTACCAATGGGAAGAAGAGCCAACCGACCAGAAAGCCACATCAGTAACTCCCGTCACTCTGACCAGAAAACCTAGACTGGCAAAGATGGGATTCGCTACAGTACTGACCATTCCCCAAAAGATTTAAATGGACACAAACGCCACATTGGGTCTGAAAATGTTATCAACGTTTCTCACACATGTGGAATACACAAGTATTCCAGACCAGAAACCACAACACTCTGTAAAAGTATTTCACATACTGGAAAACCTACTTTTAAAAAAAAATCTTTTCTTGTCATAAGTCTGCAGTGAACACGCTCATATCTCTTGTTTCCCACTATGCTCTCAGTTTCCTGTTCCCTTCCCCACCTACTTAACATGTGCTGTATTTTGTAACTGCACGATTAAAAAATTTTTTTTTTAAATCACCCAATGAAACGATGACATCCTCCAGACAACATAACCGAAACCAGAGACGGAACCAATAAAGCCACACCAAACCTGGAAGCACATAAGTTATAACGCAATACCACCACTTTCACTGTGCTCACTGAACATATGACAGGACCAGTCCTACGAGAGCTGTCAGGCAGTATATTAAAAAAAAAAAAAAAACTAAAGCTAACCACTGCTCTGTCCACAATAATTAAACAAAAATCAGCTCCTGATTCAGTACCCCATGATTACACCAGTAAATGCCAGTGCCAACCAATCTCTCTCTCTCTCTCTCTCTCTCTCTCTCTCTCTCTCTCTCTCTGTCACTCCACTTCACTCTCCCACTGCTTCCAGGACATACATGCATATCATAAATTATCCTCATCTCTGTTTTATATATATATATATATATATACATATTACATTTCTGTCACATATGTCTCAGTTTGGGGAGTGTATCTTATCAACAAGGAACTACATTTTGTGTCGTAAGAATAAACTTACACAAAATAATTGAAACTACCAAAAAAATGTATTTTCCCTTATTTTTTATTACAAAAAAAATACAAGACAGGGCTGTTGCCAGGATTTTTCCAAGGGGGTTCTTTTTATGCAGTCTGCAACCTTTTATTTTATTTTTTTCATATACATTTTTCATTTTTCTGTTTTGTTCCCTACCCTCCCCAGGCCACAGAGTACACATGCATGTACCTGCATGGAGGCACACGCCAGAATCTGGTGGCCTCTTCCACCCCTCCTGACTTCTGTCACTGCCTGTACCACCTACTCACCCACCGGACCTCCACCCGGTAACATAGAAACACAGAATTTGATGGCAGATAAGGACCGCTTGGCCCACCCAGTCTGCCCATTTCCCTACCTACTGAATAAGTTGCAGATCCTAGTTAACCAGCAGCCTACTTCTTCCTACCCCCACCCCCTAGAATTGCCTTATGACTGTCCCATGCATGCTTGAATTTCACCACTGTTTCTGACTCCACAACCTCCTCCAGAAGGCCATTCCATGCATCCACAACCTCTCAGTGAAAAAATACTTCCTAAATTACCTCTGAGCTGCCCCCATTTTCAAATTCAGCCCCTTGTTCTGCACACCCTTTTAAAAAGATGCTACCCTCTTGGACTTTTATCGATTCCCTGAGGTACTTGAAAGTTTCTATCATGTCCCCCCTTCCTCGAGGCTATACATATTAAGTGACTTAAGTCTGTCTTCATATGTCTTCCAGTGCAGACCCTGCACCATTTTAGTTGCCCTCCCTGACAGCTTCCATCCTGTCTATATCTTTGTGAGATTGGGTCTCCAGAACTGCATGCAGTACCCAGATGGGGTCTCACCAGCTGTCTGTACAGGGGATAATAACTTCCTGTTTTCTACTGGTGATGCCTCCTATGCATCCCAGTATACCCCCAGCCCTCCTTGCTGCCTTCTCACATTGCTTGCCCACCTTTAGGTCATCTGATATGACTACCCCAGGTCCCTTTCCATTTTTGTTGTTGTTAGTATCTCACCCCCCATTGTGTACTCTTCCCCTGGGTTTTTGTTTCCCAGGTGCATTACCTTGCACTTCTTAGCACTGAATCTAAGCTGCCATGCATTTGACCATTCAGAGCGAGACTATGGATTGCTGGCAGACACCCCTTTGGAGGGGAGAGCCATGGCTCAATCCCACTCCAGCCCTCCCCTCAAGCTGGCAACCTGGTGACCCAAGGTTGTTCCCAAACCCAGGTCACCAGTGTAGCATGAGGTAAGGCACCAGCGCATCAGCCTTCTGCGCTACCTGGCCAGCTTGCAGTCTGCAACCTTTAAAAAAAAGCTGTAGGTCTTAGGGCCGTCAGGACCTCAGACGCCATGGGGTCCTAGATGCTCTGTGGTGCATTTTGTGGCTTATTGTGAAGCTAAAGAAGTCATATCTGAGATCTCCTACACCCCTCTAAGCAAAATTATTATCTGGTTGGTTGCAGGGTGAATACATATCGATTCAGTACAGAGTGCAGCAAGATGCTGCTACTGTAATATATCTAAGGCATTGTCTCACATATATTATGTTGTCAGTTTTAATATCTGCAGCTGTATCTACTGGTATGTAGGTAAGGGGTCTGGGGGTGCCAGGCCCCCAAAAGTTGTGGGGTACTAGATGCTCTGTGGCTCATTGTGTGGCTTATTCTAAACCAAAACAACTCATCTGTGAGCTCCCCTCCACCTCCTGCTCTGAGGACAATCATAACTATCTGGGTGGCACATTTTTGTGTGTGTGTGTGTGTGTGTGTGTGTGTGTGTGTATGTGTGTGTGTGTGTCTGTCTGTGTATGTATACATATATGCACTGAACCTCAATGTGGAGTCTGCAGCTAGTTTTGGCTGGGTATTGTATATTACTAACTTACTGCACTGTTGGCTTGCTTCTAGGGCAGGGGTCTGGAGCTGATAAGCTCCCAGAAACCATGGGCTATGGTATGCTCTGTTGTGGCTTATTTTAAGTCTATATAACTCATATCTGAGCTCCCTTTACCCCTTACTATAGCCCTGACCCTCCCCAACTCAATATACCATTTAAGCAATTGAGTCAGTGCAACATGGCCTACAGCAAGGCTAGCAGGATGCTGGAATGTATCGATAGGGGTCCCTTCTACAGATCCCTGGTGAGGCCTCACCTAGAGTATTGTGCCCAGTTCTGGAGTCCTCACCTCAGAAAGGATAAGGGTAGTTTGGAGACAGTGCAGCACAGAATAACTAAAATGATTCGGGGACAGCAAGGCAGATCTTATGAGGAGCACCTCAAGGCACTAAATATGTACTCATTGGAGACCAGACGGGAGAGGGGAGATGTGATAGAGACCTTCAAGTTCCTTAAAGGAATTAAAGTGAACTGCGGGGGTATTATTTATAAAGCCTGTGTACCAATTCTCAGTCACATGGACGCAAATGAAAATTAACAGAAGGTAGGTTCAGGAGACATGTGAGGAAGTACTACTTTACGGAAAGGGTGGTGGAACTTTGGAACAGTCTGTCAGCTGAATTGGTGGGTGCAAAAACAATCAGAGGATTCAAGTAGGGCTGGGACATAATGAAGGGAATACTGGTTACTGGGGGGCAACAGGACCAAGAAGGAGAATAGAGAGAAGATGGGGAAGTGGCAGTGTAGATCCCAGACAGACCCTTCCAAACACTTGCACTGCCTTTCCACTGTGGTACCTCTTGTGCTTAACTTATGAAAAGTTAAAACAGGCATATGAAACATGACAACTTTGTATAGAGGAGGATTTAAGTAATTTATTTCTGAATCTTCAGCCCAGCCACCAAACAGCTCCCTTGCTCAACTGCACAGTCTATCCCTTGATATGCAGTTGTTAAGGGACACATCTTTGGCAATAGTGGCTGGCAAAATTTACCTGCTGGTGACTGATAATATTATAAGTTGAGGTCCTCTACTTCTTTTTTGCTCTCCTGGAGACATTGTCTCTGAGTCTGCCACCATGCTCCATATTCCTCGAGTGCTAGCTGACAGTGTGAATTGTGGGCAGTGGCCATGCTGTATTCCAGTCACATTCATGATGCTGACATGAGCTGCAGTTGGCCAGCCAGTCATAGGGGGACGGTGAGGAGAAAGAATCCCAAAGCAGCTCCAGTCATCTTACTGGCACTGAGGGAGCTGATTGGTAGCAGATGGGAGGGGCATGCATGCAGAGAAAAAGTGCTGGGGTTCATCATGTAACACAGAAACATAGAATGTGATGGCAGATAAGGACTGCTTGGCCCACCTAGTCTGTTATGCATAACTAGTAATAATTAGTTGTGTGCATAAGCACTCTGTGACAGTCACAAAATAAAAAGTAATGAAAAAAATATCACAAATTATGAAAAAAGGGGGGAGTTTCAAAAGGGGGGTTCTTTTGAACCATACGAACCCTCCCTGGCAATGGCTGTGAAGAAGACATTGTATAATAGCAATCTACCACTCCAGGGTGTGGGTCACGCTAGAATTTATAATGCCTGGTGTGTTTTGCTCACTCAGCCTATCGGCCTCATGACCAAACAACACACCAGACGTTGTAAATCCTAACATAATCCATACCCTGTTATGGTAGATTGCTTAAATAACTATTTTCACCTTTTTACAGTTCGAATGTTACTGTTCCATTGGAAAAAATACTGCAAACAGTAAAATTCAATAACTGTTTGAATCAGCCCATTTTTTAAAGAGACAGGATTTCTGAAACTGTGTACTCTGCCACCACCACCACCACCCCAAAAAAAAGTTATGGGAAATGTGTAGCACGTATGGCACGCAGTATAGTGTAAAAAGACATTGCCCAATCTCTTAATCTCACCTGGCATTTTAAAGTGTGTAGTTGTTTTAACAAAGTATATGTCCACTAAACACAACTATTGTTGGCAGCAGGAGAGAAATACTGTAGATCAACAGCAGTTTCTATCATTTCAATTCTGTCTAGGCTGCTGAGGGCTCTCCTTGTTGTATAGTGTGCATGTCAGCTGGCTCTATGGTCTTGTGAGAGCCAAGACACAGGGAAAGCACCACCAAGCAAGTTAGCAGCCAACTGGAGAATGCAACCTGTGTACCCGCGTGCCATCCTCCTGCAGCCCACCCTCTACTTGGCAAGTGGCAATGCAGCAACACACACACACACACACACACATGCACAAATACACATACACACACACACACACACACACATACACACACACACACACACACACTTACTTTTATAACTTTTTGCAACAGTTATTTAAGAAATTGATTTTATCAGTAAAAAAACAGAGGAGATATATACTCTTACCACAGCAATACTTTCATCAGTTGCTGCAGCACTTTCTTGATGTTGAGCAGTTAAATAAGGGCAGCAAAATGATGTACTAAAGTAAATAACAGACCCACTCAGTACGATACTTCAAGTTAAGGGTCTGTATCATTAGTGCATACTTTTATAAGTTCTGAGTATTGCAAAACAGAAACAGTTGTCTTTCACTGTTTGATCTGGAATGAAACATCATGTACCCTACAGTCTGCATGCTTTCTGTCTAAATGCAGTTTGTGTTTTAGTGAGCTCTGCAATTGGACAGCCATTGTACTGGCTGCTGTAATGCCCTCAATGGAGCATAAGCACACCTTTACGTGCAAGACATCAATTTTTTGCACAAGGTGTACCTGTTACCAAAGAAACCACACTGGAGATGAAAACAAAATGTGAACTAAGATAAGTTTTGATTTTTTACAAAATTGTTTTCACAGTATTTTATTTATGCATTCAGACTAACACTGACTGAGAGAGAAAAGGGGTTGGGGGAGAGATCCATGAAAGAGAGAGGTTGATCTGGACCCTGTGTCAGATAGCGGGTGGGGAGAGGAGAGCCACTAATGCTCATTTGAGTAAATGAAAAAATTAAAAAATAACTTTATCTAGCCACTTATTAAGTTATGGAGACTTGAGAGCTACAGTACGAAGCATTACTGTTTTACTATGAGCTTTTCCACATGCAGTATGATGAATATTCAGTTCAGTGCTAGAGGGTGTGGCTCAACATGTTTGAAACTGAGCCATAGTAACCTTATAGGATGCCTTAATCTGTTTTCTGTGCAGTGTTTGTCACTCTCCAGACAATATTTTTAACATGGGATTGAAACGGTTGTGTTCCGTACTCAAACGAGTCCCCTGTGGCTTGTTCATTTCGGGCTGTGGTCTGCACAGCAGTTATTATTATTAATGCCACTAATTTAATTAAAAAGGAATTGAACATGCAGCTGCATATGGACACTTTGGAGGTATGGCTATCATGAAATAGGAAATTTAACTTTGCAAACAGCTGCTAATTAGCACAAATGTCCTACCCCATGAAACAAAAAGTACCAGCATCAGAAACAAAAGAGTTTGCACCCTCAGAGTTTAGAACACAGTCAAAAAAACACAACTTTCATTTGCTGTTATAAGTCTGCATACTAGTGAAATCTGAAACATTTAGGGGTAGACACTGGATTTTATTCACAAACATTACCTCCAATGTGAACACAGTGTTGCTTTGCCATTATGAAGCAATGTGCCAGTGAATTGCATGGGTGATTGCTCAGGCAAAATTGTGGTGTTAGCATTGGAGGTTCACAGGTTAGTGAAGACAAAATAAAGTGGTGTTAGTGTTGGAGGAAATTGTGTGTGCATAAAGGCCAATGCATGAAAAGTGAAATGGTGTCCTAGTTCAGTGACTCCTTATTGGCTCAAGAATGCAGAGGATCACTAATTGAATTTTCTTTTAGAGTAAGACAGGCCTTAAAACATTCCCTGTAAACCTTATTGGATGCTACAAAATGCCCTCTTCAAGGATTTTCTAGTTTCTTCCTGCCTATAGTTAGGGTTGAGTAGCCTGTTCAATGTTAAACTTCTAACTTTGCACAATAATATCTATGGCTCCGTTTGATGAAATTAGCTAAAATTTTATAAGTGTTGTCTAGGAGGTAAGGTCTTGATCTGTGGGAATTTTTGTGATGGCAGCTTGTGCAATTTCTGAGATCCACATGTGTCATTTTTTGTAAATGTCTAACTTTTTTCCAAAATTTAACATGGTTGGGTTTTTTTTTGCTTTACCTTACAGTCTACATGGAAAGGAATTTGTATCCCAAACTTGCAGGGGACATGTGTCATGTCCTAAGGTAGTGCCTTTGACAGGTCTGGTAAAAATTTTAAAGAGTTCCCGAGTTGACTTCCGGTTGAGCTCTCACCAAGATGGCCACTTAGCACAAGAGCTCGATGCTTCCCAGAGAGATTTTCCCCTATATATTTTGGTAGACCTGTTTGTTTGCTGAAGAAAATATGAGGAGTGGGGAACATATGACAGAGTCCCAACAAAATAGTAAGAAAAATACCTCTATGATCACCAGGATATGCAGAAAGACTCCAAAATGTCGGCATGTGAGGCATCAGAGTTGGAGCATTCCTTGGCCTCCATGGAACACCAGGAGCATGCCCCGACACCTCGATCCAAACCACCCAAAAATAAATGAGTGCAACGGACATAATTTACAAAGAACTGATATCTTTTTGAGTGGAGGTGAAAGATCTTTATGCAGAGCTACGTAGGGATGTGATCACTTTAGAACAGAGAACGGATGCCTCTGAATGGCAGATAGCTACTACAGAAAATAGAGTCGACGATATGGAATCCACACTATAGTCAATGCAAGACCAGTATAATCAGCTACAAGCTTGACAAGAAGACACGGAAAACCATGCATGTTGCAAAAATATTAGACTGTATTGCATACGAGATGGCTCCAAAAAATCAAGATATTACAGATTTTGTCACCACGTTCCTATGAACCGCACTGGACTTACTGTCCGACCTGCAATTGGACATGGAGAGAGTGCATCGTGCATTAGGTCCATGACTGACAGACCCAAATGCCAGGTCCAGGTCAATAATCACAAGACTTCTCAGCTATGCGACTAAGGAGAAGGTTCCAACAACAGCCTGGTGCAGACAGAACGTCTATTACGGGCAAACCCATGTATATATATCTATATCTATATATGTATAGACAATGATTACACTCTGCAAACTATGCAGAACCAGAGGGCCTACACAGATATTTTCCCAGTCCTAAAAGAAGCAAATATTAAATTTAATATTCCTTACCCTGCAAGGCTAGTCGTGCAGCTTCCATCCGGCCATAAGGAGTTCAACTCAGTAGAAGAGGTGAGGGAAGAGCTTACAAAATGCCGCCTACAATTTAAATCCAGAAATCTGCAACCGACATTGGAGAACAGACCTACTCGATGGCAAATCATACAGGTTACTAGAGGTTCACAGAATTAACCTCCTTCGATGACAGTACCTATTTTTATTTATTGTATGTATGTATTTATTTATTTATTCAATCTCAGATTACAAATTACCTTTGAGCACCAGGCAGCTCATTTACAACAGTTACATGTCAGTGGGGAGGGGTTACAAACAGAAAAAGGATGAGCTAAACAAATTAAATTACAACATACGTAATCAATTCATAATACATTTTACATCATACCATATAATACATCATATTCAGTGATGAACAAGGAAGAGGGAGTAGAGAAATTAAGGGGAGGAAGTAGTATAGAATTATGGTTGTGGGATGAGTTCAATGGCAAGTAGTGGTTTAAATGACCAGAGGGAAGGGGAAGGTAGCAGCCAGGGGCTTTGACAGTGGGGAAAACAGGGTCGAAAGACAGGTGGGGGATGAGAGGAATGAAGGGGAGCAGAGCAGGGGGAAAAGGTGCCAGCCAAGGGCTTGTAAGTGCAATTGAGAGGTGTGGTAGGGGTGAACAAGGAACATAGAAATGATAGACGGATCAGGGTAGCTAACTTTAGGTGGTACAATTGCAGGTGCTTTCTGCTATGAGATGCTGACAGAGCAAATGTTTAAACTGTGCAAGTTTCAGTAGTGTAGTCAATTCACTGCACAGACCATTGAACCATATTGGGGCTCTGTACAGAAAGGATCATTGGTGTTGACCAGTCCAACAACGTGGGGTGATAAGGTATTCAGTATCAGAGGTGCAAGTGTGTTTGGTCTTGAAGGATTTGTTCAACAGACATCCAACTCCAGGTGGCAAGATCCCTAGGAGCACCTTTTTGGTCAGAAGGCATGTTTGGTATTTGATCCTACCACTTAGCTGAAGCCATCCAAATTGAGCATATAACTCACAACTGTGGGTGAGATGAGCAGCACCTGTGATTAGTCTACAGGCTTTGTTCAAGGCAACAGTTAGTCTTCTGAGTGCTGTGATAGAGGCTGCTCCATATATGACTAGGCCATAATCAATGACTGACAGAACTGAAATGCACATTGTAAGCTTCAAAGCTTCTGGACTCAGACTCCATCTGTATCTATAGAGGAGCCCAGTCCTGCTATTAACATTCCTGGCAACATTATCTATGTGAGGCACATAGGTGAGGTGACTGTCTAGGGTTACACCAACGTACTTAAAGTGCTGAATTTGTTCAAGATGGGCTTCTTGGTTATTTCTAACTGTGATGACACATGCCTTGTGCTTATGGTGGGAGGATGAAAACAACAGAACTTTTGTTTTTTTTATAATTTAGCACCAATTTGTGAGTATTAAACCAATTCTCAGCTTCCATAAATCCCAGTTGTAGGTTTCTTTCAAGTATGTTGGGATCCAGGTGGCTTGTAAAGATGACAGTGTCATCTGCATACAGGAGGGTCCATTGATGATAAGCAGATGGCAGGTTGTTCAGGAAGATACTGAACAGGAGGGGACCTAAGATTGACCCTTGCGGTACACCAGACTGGACGGTCGTCTGTTCTGAGATGACATTAGATATCTTTACCCTCTGTAATCATGCTCCAAGATAACTTCTGAACCATTTCAACGTGTTTAGTAAGAGACCAATATTAGGAGTTGTCCGAGTAGAAGTGGGTGATTCACAGTGTCAAAGGCCTTCATTGAGTCTATAAAGGTCGCTCCTACAAGATTGCCTTGGTCAATGGAATGTTGAGTGAAGCTGGTAAACTCAAGCAATGCTGTGGTAGTGCTGTGCCCTGTTCTAAAGCCATACTGTTGAGGGCACTGGATAGAGTAAGTTTTTGGTAAGCCACAAGCTGATTGGCAACAATTTGTTCAAGCACCTTGGACAGAGGAGGAAGAATTGATATTGGCCTATAATTGCTATGCGGGGCATGAGCACCAGATTTATGCACTGGGGTAACTAGGGCAGTTTTCCACACTTGCAGAAACTGTGATAGGGTTAGTAAGAGGTTAAGTATCTTAGTTATGGGTAGGAGTACTTCCTCTAAGGAGAGTGCGATAAGTTTGAGGTCTAACAAGTCTCCACTATGCCTAGATTTTCCCAACACGTTAAGTAGTAGTTTTCTGACCTGGGATATTGAGACCTTCTTAAAGTAGACAGGAGGGTGCTCAGGGATCTTTCCCTCATAGTGACTAGTTGAGTTTGCAGAGTTATCGTCGAAGTCTTGTGGAAGGACACTGCTCAGATTGGTGAAAGCATCATTAAAAGTGTTTGCAATTTTAAGCAGGTCAGTGGTGGGGGTCCCATCAAGTTTAGCATTGTAGGAGATACCTTAGGATCTTTACCAGTGATATCATTGATATTCAACCAAAATTTTCTGCTATCTCATCATGCGTTTGTCACCATTTCCCTATGGTGTTTATTTTTCACCTGGTGAATAGCCCATGTGCAGGCATTTCTAGCAGCTTTATAGGACTGCAGATTCTGTTGTTTACCAGAAGCTTTGCGCAGTTCCATAGATGGACCCATTGTTTCATACTGGCAATGAGCTCAGGAGTGATCCAGGGATTAACAGTGCAACGAACCTTCATCTTTTTGAAAGGGGCATGTATATCACAGACTGAACTGAAAACCTTGACCAAGTGCTCAACAGTTGCATTAATGTCATTGGTGGAGTCCAGTAGATTCCAGTCCTGTTAACATAGCTGTTGTTTTAAGAGGTCCAGGTGACCACATTTTAGTACTCTATTGTAGATAGTTTGGGTAGGGAGAGTATGGAATTTGCTGGACCAGTTGCAGGTGATTGGGAAGTGGTCACTAAGGGAGTCAGGATGCACTGTTACATTAGTGATCTGATCAGGGTGATTTAAGATTATCCAGTCATCCAGTCATTTTATAATTTATTCTAGTAGGTGAGCTGACAAGCTGAGTGAGATGAAGAACCACTAAGGCATCCTTTATAGAACCATTTGCTGGCGACAGCCAGTTTATGTTGAAATCACCCATAATAATTGTTTCAGTGAGGCAATTTTGGGAGTGGAGATAGTCCAGAACATGGTGGAAACTTAAGGTCAGTTCTTTGGGGGATATGTAGACTGAGAGCACTGTGAGAGTTTTGTGGTGGGCCCCCAGTAGCACTTTTGCTGCCAGCACCTGAGTGGTGCAACCAAGGTCGATCACTGGTAAGACTAGACCCTTTAGCAAGTTTTCTAGATAGATGGCACAGCCACCTTCATGTTTGGACAACCTATCCAGCCTGTATATAGTATACCCTGGCAGGGCAACAGCTGTGTCAGGTGTTTGTGGGGACAACCAAGTCTTGATGACAGATAATATGTCAGGGTTTTGCTGTGTCACCGACTTTGAGGGTGTCAGTTTTACAAAGGAGACTACTAATGTTCATTGTAGTCAAGTTAATAGGACCCAGCATAGGGCGTGCCCTGTTTGTAGACTGGCCAGTCGGTCCAGGGTTTGGGTGGATGTTGCCTGATAGTAGAAGCAGCAGGAGGGCAATCCTAAGGAGGTGCTCTCTTATTATCTTAGACAAACATTTAATATTCCTACAGACACAATGGCATTTGTTCTTTTTAGTGCAGAATACAAGGAGGATGGTAGGATCTTGGAGAACATGGGTATGAGCACATGTGCCATATGTAGGCCAGATACCATGTTCAGGATGGACCAAGAAAGGAGACCATGGCCCCTTATTGATGCTGAGAAAGTTCCCAGATATACAGCCCTTGTCATAATGGAGGTTGCCGTGAGGTACCGTATGAAAAGTGTTTTCCCTTTTGGAGTTTGGATTTCCAGGGTGGCAGAGCATTGATAAGAGGATGAGAAGTTAAGTAATGGCACTGATTGAGAATTTATCCACTATAGCCATACTACTGAGGTTTGAGCAGACTCGATAGACCATAAGGCCTAATCTGCTGGCAATTAGCATGTTAGTACTGTTTGGAATTAGAGCTATGAAGTGAGCTGTCAGGGAGCAAGATTGCTTAGATCCACAGAGTGGTTAAAACAAATATGATCTCAAGTAAGGTCATCTGTTTTAAGTAGCAAAATGGGAAAGGGAGAGGAAAGAGGGTAGTGCTTGTGCATATTTAATAGTGGCCGGGTTGGGCGGGTGGGCAGGAGAAAAATTTATGCAAAAGGCTTCTAGAGGCAGCTTGGGGACCTGGCTCAAAAAAAAGCCATGCTTTGCAGTTTAAAACCAAGAAAGACAGAATAACAGAAGCAGCCAATGGCAAAGTGGTACAAAGCACCGGTGTACAATTGCAGTGTAGCCCTTAGTACGGAGACCAGTCAGGCGCCAGCTGGAGGAGCCAGAGAAAACCCCAGGAGACGTACCTTGCCAGGACCCAGGCACAGCTTTACAGATGAGGGTTATGGAGGTGGCGGCCACCAGCCAGTGGAGCTGGTCCACAACCACAGCAGTGCCCGAGTCAAGGACTGTTCCTAAAAGGAAGGAGGAAGAAGCTGTTAGGCCAAAATATGCAGCACCTGCCCAAGAACCTAATTGGTGGGTGGGGGTTACAGACAAAAGGCAAGGGAAGGGGGTGAAAAAGCAGGGAAGAGATACAGAGGTAGTAATGGAAACAGGGATGTGAGGCTGGTTAGCTAGCTATGGTGCCAGGGCCAGACTTACAAAACAAAGGAGGGTGGGGGTCGACCGAGCAAGCAACTGTTCAGTTTGTGGAGGTGAGGTAGCAGGGGGTGAGAAACGGAAAAAGACACAGGGAAGGGATAGAAACACAAAGCATATTTATTTAGCTCTAGAACTACACAGGAGGGGTAGTAGGTATACAGGGGAAACAGGTAGAGGAAATAGATTTTAGCACAAAGCTGAGGGTGCAGAGACTAAAGAGCATGAAATGGGAACAGAGAGAGGACCTAAGCAGTAATTTTTTTACAATTTCCTACACTGGTAAAAAAAACATATTCAGCAGTACTCTCAAGCACACAGTTTTAAGCAGTTTCAAATCAACAAAATCCAGTCATTACATTACGAGACAAATTCAAACAGTAATTCGTAGCCAGATTAAAATTATAGGCAAAAGGCTGCTTAGCTGTAGCTTGGGGAGCTGGCTTGGAAAAATGTCATGATTGCAGTTTAAAATCAAGAAAGACAGAATAACAGAAGCAGCCAATGGCAAAGCGGTACAAAGCAGCAGTGTCCAATCGCAGTGTAGCCCTCAGTATGGAGACCAATGAGGTACCAGCTGGAGGGGCCAGAGACAACCCCGGGGGATGTGCCTTGCAGAGACCCAGGCACAGCTTCACAGAGGTGGGTTACGGAGGTGGTGGCCGCTAGCCAGTGGAGCAGGTTCACGATCACAGCAGAGCCTGAGTCAAAGGCTGTTCCTTGCAGGGACCCAGGTGCAGCTTCACAGAGGTGAGTTATGGAGGTAGTGGCCACCGGCCAGTAGAGTGGGTCCATGACCACAGCAGAGCCTTAGTCAAGGGCTGTTCCTTGCAGGGACCCAGGTGCAGCTTCACAGAGGTGGGTTACGGAGATGGTAGCTGCCAGGCAGTGGAGCAGGTCCACAACCACAGCAGAGCCCGAATCAAGGGCTGTTCCTTGCAGAGAACCAGGCACAGCTTCACAGAGGTGGGTTATGGAGGTAGCAGCTGCTGGCCAGTGGAGCAGGCCTATGACCACAGCAGAGCCCGAGTCACTTAGCTTAGCTGCTTATCACTGCCCAGCCCAAGGCAGAACCTGAGGGAGAGAAAAGACTAATTGGTTTTAACTTCTGGGAAGGCACAGGCTGCGATGAATTGTTGAATCATAGCCATACAATGCCACTGAGGTTTTCCTGAATTATCAGCAGGGAAAAAGAGAAGAGCCCAAGATCTACATATGCTGGGGATATCAGCTTGATATTCTCGACTCCTTGGAACCAGGAAGGTACTCAAATATTCAATTTAAATAAGATATGGAACCTCAAGACATTAACTGATGAAAATTATTACAGAGAAGTTTGAGCAGAGATAATCTGCAGGTCATACAATTTTATATTCAAGATTCAGAATCTGAGGTGAGACTGTTGGGGAACTTTAAAAGAGCGAAGATGGCATACGTTATTCTTTATTGCAGGGAAAGAGGGCAGGACCAGTATTTTGGATATTTGTATTCTTTAACTGTGGAGAAAACAATGACTTACATATGGTTATGCCCTGCTGAACTTGAAAGTGCACCTCTGTTATTGTACTGTGGAGGAAGCAGTGCACTGCATATAGTAGCGCCTTGTTAAACTCAGTGAGCTGAAGAAACCAATATTTCTGGGCTGATAGCTGTTTCTATTATTTAGTATTCTATCTCTGCACCAAGTATTTTGCTTTCTTTATATGTTAAATATGACAGTCCCTCAAGTTAACAGAGGTGATATTTCTTATTTTATTATAGGAAATGTGTGCTAGATCGTTATTCTGTGGATTTTTGTTATTTAATTGTAGAGAAAACGGCCTGCACATGGACATGAAAAATGAAGACATACAACACAGACATGCCTTCTATTAGCCTTAAAACAGCAGCTGTAGACAGGGATTCATTGATATGCATGATTGTATTAATGCAAAAAAGGCAATACTAGCCAAATGTGAATGGGTTAGACATGAGCTGGCTAACAGACGATGGAGAAAGAGAGAGAACTATGAATATCAGTAGCACTTTGAATTTTAGAGGTTGCTTACGAATTTAAGGGGTACATGGGTATAACACATAATGCAAAAAGGGGTGTACCTAAGCGCCTATGGTAGATAGCTCAATTTTATCAATTTGGTATGGACCAATTAGTTATTTTTTTATTGTTCTTATTCCTTTTATATGTAAATGGTCCAGGGATTGTGTTAAATTTGGGGGGGGGGATTATTAACCCTTGGAGGCCCAGGACTTAAAAAAACCCGGTTTTCCTCTGGTGCTTCTGGAGAAAGGACAGGATGCAGATAGAGGAAGAAAATGAGGAATCTCCCCTATCCTGGAAGTTACAAGTCGTCCCCCGCCAGTACGTTGGAAATGGGGAAGGTTACATAATGTATATAGTTGTTTCTGTGGGAAATAAGTCATTTTTTTACCCCAGGCAAATTGTTTATAGCCTAGTTGGCCGAACAATTGTTTAAAGTTATTTTAACATGACAAAAGAGACAAACTACTTGTTCATCGCATATTATGTTAATTAAGAGACAGTGGGAACATGAGTCATGGAGTATATTGCATGGCTACATATCCCAATCAGAAACAAATAAGAAATGGATGGGTATGATTAAGGAGAAAACAGAAAAAGACTGAAAAAGGGTAGTAGGACAAGACCAATATAATTAAATATTGTTGAAATGGATAAATTCAGAGAGAGGAATTCAAAGTCCATAGGGGACTTACATAGTAAGTTCTATTTTAAATCAAATCAAGAATGGCAGTTTCATTGGTAACATTTTTGTCACTTAATATTAATGGGCTTAACAATCCCATTAAGGGATCCCAGCATTTTTCAATATTTTAGAAAACAATCAAGTGAAATAATTTATCTACAGGATACACATTTAACTGACTGGGAACATTTAAAACTAGCATCAGGGGATCGCTATCAGGATTATGCATCCTCATACCCAAAAAGGAAACATAGAGGTACAGCAATTTTAATCCCATCTATGACCCAATTCCAGATGGAGTCACAATATGTGGATTCAAAGGGGTGTTATGTGATTTTAACAGGCCATTTATGTGGGAAACCGGTCACTTTAGCTTACGTTTATTTTCCCCCAAATGCTACTCCTACTAAACTTAAACAGTTTTTTAGTAAATTAGTAGATAAGTTACAGGGTGGTCTGATTATGGGAGTAGATTTAAACTTGACTCTTTCACCACAGTTGGACACCTTCACTCCGGCGGGGCACTGCCTATCAGTGGCTCAGAGATATTTTTGTGTGCAACATAGCTCTTTAGGTTTAATCGATATGTGCCGACATTTTTTTCCCACCACGACAGCATATACTTTTCACTCCCCACAATTTAATACGTACTCCCAGTTCGACAATTTTTCCTTTCAAAAGAGTATATGGATTGGTTATAAGATTTAACAAGTGGCCCTAGGTTTTTGTCAGACCACTCCCCATTGTTCCTAAAACTTGATTCAAACATACCAAGGAAGACCTCGAGGTGGCATTTTAATACTTCATTTCTTAAAGATCAGACTTTTAAGAAAGTTTTTAATGCTAAGATTTCACAAATACTAATCGACAACACCACCCCAGAGGTAACCTCCGGTATTATATGGGACACATTGAGAGCATTTATTCGTGGTGAAATTATTGCATATGCAGCATATAAGAAAAGGCAGTGGGGAGCTAAATATACAAAATGACATGTGGAATTTCAGACGCTTCAGCAGACTCCGGAAGCAAATACTTCTGAAGGTAGATCTCAGATTAATCTTTGGAAGGCAGCCCTACAAAAAATTCTGAATGAAAAAACACAACAGGCGCTATTCTACCTTAAATGATATAGATATGAAGGGGGCCCCAAAGGGCTAGAAATTTAGCCCGTAGACTCAGGAGACATAGGACATCCTCATATATAACACAGCTAACAGATC
This sequence comes from Neoceratodus forsteri, assembly GCA_016271365.2. Lineage (NCBI taxonomy): Eukaryota > Metazoa > Chordata > Ceratodontiformes > Ceratodontidae > Neoceratodus > Neoceratodus forsteri. Next base: position 788,838,652 of record CM028133.1, read on the forward strand.
CACCTCAAAATGTAACTGCTAAGATGACACCAGAGATCCTGGGAATATTTCAGAACTATTATGCTAGATTATGTGAGGCCCCCCCTCCGGTGGGGAATTCGCCTATCGAGAAATTCTTTGATCAACTAACTCTACCTACTGTTTCTCAGGTCATAGTTGAAAGACTTAAAGCTCCAGTGACAGTGGTGGAATTAAAAATAGCACTCTCCCGCAGTAAAACCTTAAAAGCCCCAGGCCCAGATGGACTACCATCAGAATGGTACAAAGCCTTTATTAAAACACTTTCCCCTCCACTGTTAGCTGCTTTTCGAGAGGTACAGGAGGGAGGCTCTCCTCTTCCCTCCTGGGCCTATGCTACCATTTCTCCAATATTAAAACAAGGAAAGGCCCCAGGAGTAGTCACTTCCTATAGACTAATATCCATCTTAAACATGGATTATAAACTGTTCATGTCTATATGAGCACACAGGTTAGAAGAGATGCTGCCACACCTCACCCATCCAGATCAATCTGGTTTTATCCATTCCAGGCAGACTATGGATAACATACGTCAAACAATATATTTAATAGACCATGTAAACTAGAGAACTACCCCAGTGGTCCCTGTCAGCTTAGATGCTGACAAGGCTTTTGATAGAGTCTCATGGCCATTTTTATGGAGAACACTTGTGGGATTCAGCTTCCCTGTGGAGTTTATATCATTATTGCAGTGTATCTACATGGCACCCAGGGCCTTTATAAAAGTGAATGGACAGCTGTCCCCGCCAATTCTTCTGACACAAGGAACAAGACAAGGCTGCCCCTTACCACCTCTTCTGTTTGCTTTATATATAGAACCTTTAGCGGAAGTCATTAGACAAAACCCAGAAATTCAATGGGGCACCGTTGGGATGGAGGGAATTCACCCTTTCTTTATATGTGAATGACATTTTGCTGACTTTACTGGATCCGGAAAGATTCATCCCAGCTATGATTAAAGTAGTAAGAGAATTCACTAGCATTTCTGGATATGAGATAAATATCCAGAAAACAGAGATACTGAACTTAAATTATACTCCCTCTCAGATCATGACAAATCTGTTGCCGTCTCGGTGGAGGAATAATAAAATTAAGTACCTGGGAGTGCTTCTGCTACAGAATTTAGAACATTTGAAACTTATGAACTTAGAACCATTAACCCAAGAAACAGAAAGGTTAATCGGGACATGGATGCACATCCACTTATCTTTTTATTTGAAGATAGACTCCATCCGTATGACTCTTTCCCCCAAAATACTATACTTTTTTCAGACTCTACCATTTACACCCTCTCAATTTTATTTTATATCCTAGAATAGAATTTTTTCCAGATTCGTATAGGCAGGGAAACATCTCAAGATAAGATGGTCCATATTACAACTGCCAATTGATAACGGTGGCTTAAATCTCCCTAATTTGTTAGAATACCACAGAGCAATGACATGCAGAACAGTTATGGCATAGCTTAATAGCACATACGAAGTACCATGGAAGTATATTGAATTTGTCTTAAATGATTTATTTGATGTTCTTCTGATTGTTTTTGCACCATTGTCAACTCCCCCTAACTTTAAAAATGTTACCTTTGGTACATGTACTACTTTAAGAAGTTGGTACAAGATTAGAGCACTCCCAGCATTGAAACAGAACTTTTATTATTTTCGATTATTAATAGTGGAAGAATTTTTACCAGTGCAAATGGACCACACATTTAGGGGGTGGTATAGGAGGGGACTATCTACAATATATTAGTTTCTGGATTCACATGGAATGGTGACTTTTGCAGCTTTACAAGTACCCCATCATCTTCCAAACTGAGACCATTATCGGTATGTACAAACCAGGGCATTTTTGTTAAAGAAGAACCCTCCATGGAAAGCTCTACCAAATCCCATACCTCAATTTATGTATCTCCTTATGGAAGCAATATGGGGACACAATATAGCTCACTTGATAGGTCTTACCTATAGGGCCCTTAGAGGTCATTGGTCTGAATCCACATTGAGTATACTAAAAGCCTGGAAGTTGGAGTTAAACACTCAACTTACTTATGAAAAGTGGTTGGAACCAATTCTCCCCTCTATGAAAATGTCACAGGCCCCATACTGGCGTGAATATATTTGGAAATGTAGGATCCGATGTTTTAATACACCGGACAAGTTGATTAAATATTTACTATTGAAATATGGGACATGTTGGAGACAGTGTGGTGAATCCCGGGCCAACATGGTCCATATCTTTTGGTGCTGCCTGAAGGTAGTTCAGTTCTGGCAAGAGATTGGTGCAAGTTTAAAACAATTAATAGACACTGACCTGATTTTAACACAAGAATTGGTATTGCTATATATACTGGAGGATGGAACAATACCACCCAGTAAAAATAAATTATACTTATACCTAGCAGCTGCAAAAAAAGTTATCACTCGTCTGTGGTGCACCACTACTGCCTCAAAGTTGTCTCAGTGGCATTCAGTGAGGAATTAAATTTATTTCTTAGAACGTACACCTGCCACCCAGATGGGTAGAGCACAACAATTTGAGTTGACATGGAGGTCATGGGTGGATGAACCATTTATCCCTTAGATACATCTGAGCGATATAATATTTTAGAACTACTGTTTTGTACACTGTAGACTAAGATTACGGTAACAGATATATTGGAGAGTTGGACATGCCATGTATAGTTGATGTTTATCACAATAATTAAACCAATGTATTGATTTAAATGTGTAACATGTATCCCCGCTGTAATGAAATGGAGAAAATAAAGAATATTTAAAAAAAAAGAGTTCCCAAATTATAAGCCTTTAAAATTTAGTGGTTTCCAACCTGCGCATGCACAGTAGGGTTTTAGAGATGAATTTCTGTGGCAAAAGTAAAACTCTGATGCCACAAATGCATGTTTTTGATTTTGTGCCAGTTGCTTGGCAGGGCACCAAACATTTTTTGTGCCGTGCCAGCCGTCAACTTGTTGATTTTTTTCCACGAACTAACAAATGTGGAACATACATAAAAATGCTGGGATTTTAAGAAACAAGCATTGTTTAGCTAGATTCTGATATTTGTTTATTCACCTAATGGCCACAAATAAGTTTTCTGGGCACTCAAAATTCTGGGTGCTCAGCTTAGCAAGAGGAGCACTTGAATTTCTTGACTTCTGCAGCTGCAGCTGAACTCGTGCTGCTGGCTGCAGTGTGAGCTATGAGCCAATGTTTCCCTGGTGTTTGGTGGTGCACCCCCTCCAAACACACACACACACAGACAGACAGACACACACACACACACACACACACAATGCATTGCCATCACTGGCAATGTGTCAAGTTGCCCTGGTGTCTAGTGGCACCCCCCACCCTCCCGATCACCATCCCCCTATTCATATTTTTCACTGGTGTCTAGTGGCAACCCTCACCTATGAATCATCATCCTGTAAAGAAATAAATAGATTTCTTGGTGTTTAGTGGCACACCCCCACCCACCGATTGCAATTCCCAATTTACCTGGTGTCTAGTGGCACCCCAACCAACTAATTGCCATCCCCGCTGAAAAATTATATATTCCCTAATGTCTAGTGGCACCCCCCCCACCAGAAGATCATTGCTCCCAATTTCCCTGGTGTCTAGTGGCACCCCCACACACACAAATCACAATCCCTGTTATCAGTGTGTGTATATATATATATATATATATGCCACTAACCAGTCTATATATATATATATATATATATATATATATATACACACATATATATATATATATATATTCCTGGTGTCTAGTGGCACCCTCGTGACGCTCCCATTTGAAGCACAACCTGAAATGAAGAAAATGGTCCTTGTTTTTTTTGTTCAAAACCTGCAGAAAAAGACAGAAAACAGTTCCTCACCAATCAGCCCCTCCCACCTCTCTCTCAGCACCCACTACCCCACACCCCCCAGTACACCCCCAACACACACTCACTCACCTGAACAGGTCCCAGGTTCAAGATCCACTCTCTGATCGAAGACACATCTTGCTGCTGGAACTGGCAGCTGCACCATGAGAAACTAAGGTAAATGCGGTTCAGTGTATTTCAATGGAGTTTCAACTTTTATGAATAACTTTGCCATTTTTTGACATTTTGACACCAAATTTTCAACATCGCCTTTTAGGGACCCCACATCATGAACAATATGACTGTCATTATGCAACTATCACCCAAAAAGTGATTTTGCAGTCACTTGGCAAATTCACCTTTTGGGCAGAATTTGAAAATTCTTCCTGTCCTTGTTAATGAGGTGGGGTCATAAAAAGGCTCTGTTGAAAATTTGGGGCCAGAATATGTAAAAATGGCAAAGTTATGCACATCTGTTGCAATTTCATTACACATGCTGGTAACTTTGGAAATTTTAAATATTTTCATCCCAGATTTTCAGTATAGCCTTCTTATTACCCTACCTCATGCATACCACAGCTGTCATTTTTCAAATCCTGGCCAAAATGTGTTTTCGCACCTGTGGCATGGAATGGCATTGCAGTTGCACAGAATTATGTTTTGGAGGGAATTCAAAAATGTTCTTTACCAGGTACATGAGGTTAGGAAATAAGATGGCTATGCTGACAATTTGGTCACTGTTGAGCCCGGAGGGCCCTGTGCTTCCACAGCTACATACATATACGCATCTATGGAAGGGTGGATGCACAGTGCCTGGAGGGCCATATGCTCCCACAGGCAAATAAGGATATGATTATACTATTTCAAAAAGTAAGGAAATGAATTGCAAAAAACTTCATTAATGCTCTAGTCAGAGTTAGAGCAACAAAAGTAGGGAACTGTGGTATTAGGGTTTCCAACCCCAACACCCCACCCTGCACACACTGACAGGCATCAGGGGTGTGCCTTGCAGTTGTCAGACCCATCGCTCGCCCCATTCTCCAATACTGTGCCTGTCTCAGCTTGCTTACTTATGGAATTGGGTGAACGTTAGGGCTGATGACCCCAAGTCACACCCCCACCTGTTGATGTGTGCAGTGTGGGGTGGAGTGTTAGGGTTGGAAACCCTAACACCACGTCTCGCTACTTTTGTTGCTTTAGCCCTAACTAGAGCATTAACAAAGTTTTTTGCAATATATATGTAATTATTCATGGCAAAAAACTCTGGCTGTCATCAGTTAGGGATTGTTCCACGACAAAAAGTGAGAATTCGATATTAGGGTTGAAAACACACTTAGCATCACCCTTTACTTTGCCCCCAGCTGATTGGGTGCAGCCTTGCTTCCAAACTCACCCCATCACATGTGTAAAGAAGCTGAGGTGGTGAACTATAGGAGAATGGGGTGAGAGTTTGACCGATGATCTAACGCACACCCTGATGCCAGCTGGGGGCAGGGTGGGAGTGGGTGCAAGGGGGGTTTTCAACCCTAACATTGAATTTCCTCACTTTTGTCGCTGTGGAACAACCCTAACTGATGCATTAAACGGAGTTTTTTTCCATGAATTTCCCTTCTTTTTGAGAATGAGGAGTATAAATAGTGAATAGAATGCAGTGGTGGAAGCACGGGCCCTTCAGGCCCTGTGCTCCCACCACGTGATGTGTATTGACATAGCAATGTTAAATGCAACTCAAATACAAGTGCTAACACTTACGCACATGGTGACAAAAACGTAAAAGGTAACGCAAATGTTAACAGAAACGTAAGTGCAAAGTGAAGGCAAAGCGAACACTGATGCAAACGGAGATGCAAGCACATAAGTAAATGCAACTGGTAACACAGATGGTCATGGCACCGCTATTGTAAATGCAAATGTTAAGTGTTACAGCAACAATAATGCCAAAGGGAACAGAAACAGAAAGGCGAACACAAGCTCGTACGGAAACGCAAACCGTAATGCCCACGGTCATGGTACCACAATTGGAAATGGCAATGGTAACCAGTGAAATAAGGCAAAAGGAAACAGAAACAGAAATGCAAATGCAAGCACGTACAGAAATGCAAAGCATTACGCGCACAGTCACTTTACTGCAATTGTAAAAGCAAATGGTAACAGTAACAGCAACAATAACACCAAAGGAAACAGAAACGCAGGCGTGTATGGAAATGTAAACCGTAACACACACGGTGACTGTACCGCAATTGCAAATGCTAATGGTAATGGTAACAGTAACAATAACTCCAAAGAAAACAGAAATGCAAACATAATTGCAAGCGCGCAAGGAAATGCAAACCGTGACGTGCAAGGTGACGGTACAGCAATGGGATACGCAAATGGTAATGTTAACAGCAGAAATAATGGCAAAGTAAACAGAAATGGAAATATGAACGCAAGTGCATACGCAAATGAGAACGCAAAGAGTAAAACACACGGTGGCGTACAAGGGAACGGTAATGCAAACGGGTATGGAAACACAAGTGGGAATGGTAACTGTAACAGTAACGGAAGCACACACCCTATATTTGCCCAACAGCTGCACAGAGAAACACAGTGTGTAGAAAGAATGTGTGCATAAAAATGTGCCTCAGAGCAGAAAATTACCTGTTGGAATACTAAATTGCTGATATCTCAGGAACCGTATGATGTAGAGAAAAAATGTAAATTTTACATGATTCATGAGCTTCTGGGGTAGGTTTTCAATAGGGCTACACATTGTCATGAAGGAAATTCCGTATCTTGCACCATTTCCAAGATACGAGCTCCGAAAGGTGCGTCGGACGCCACCATGTTAGTCTATGGGAAAAAATGTCAACTTCAGAGTACCGTAACTTGGCATCCATGCAATATTTTGTCACCAAACTACCAAAAGGCACATCTGTGAAATGTTGACTACCTTCCCTCCAAATTTGAGTCCAAAAGACCAAACTGTTCTTTTGCAGCAGGGTGGCAAAGAACTCCTGTCATATTGGTTATAGTCTGGAAAAATAGTGGTATAATTTACACACCTTTCGGCAAAATTCTATGGCGTCGCAGGTGTGACCCTACTGTTTCCAGAAATTTTAAAAACATATTTCCAGGGTGTTTAGCCCCAAAATAAAGACATGGCTAGCATCCTCAGGGTCCAACTAGATGAATACAGAAAGATTTGTGTCCCTAGAGGGTCCCAATTTTAAACGACAAGCATTTTTCTGATCAGTAACTGAAAACAAAATGGCAGATTTGCGACACTACTGGGGCCATTTGCAACACTAAAAAGTGCATTTGTGACACTTTCAAACTTTTTGTTAACTTTTCCCATTAACTTATAATGGGAACTTGTTTTCTGAATAACTTTTGAACCATTTAATATTTTTTCACGAAATCTTCAAAAGGCACATCGAGGACGCTGGCCGCACATTCCCTGAAGTTTTTGGACTGGTCACACAAACAGTGCGATCTGTAGGCATGAGCAAAGAATTCTCAAAAAAAGTAATTGTGCATTCAGATATCGCTTAATAACTCCGCAGCCGTCTATCTGACTGGTACAAAAGTTGGCAGATCCCAAGACTTATCATGCCCAACCTTGGATCCTAAATTTCAGACAAATCTGTTGAACAGTAGCAAAGTTATTAAGGTGCAAAGTTTCACCCTTTAGCCTTAAAAGTGCTACTCAACCCTAACTATGGTAGTACTACTGTGCTACCATTATACATATATATATTTATAAAATAGGTAAGATGAAGATCATCAATTGCTGCAATCACAGTGCACAAACACCATCACATGACCATGCGTATATCACAGCGCGAACGCACATCTGCACTTTTACCCCTCTCCAAAACAATTTTGACATTTTATAAGATAGATAAACCACTCTGAGGTGTGCGGACGCGCTCTGATATACGCACGCCTTGGGCAATTGATGCACTCGCCTGTCGTCAAGTGCAGGCATAACGCACACCAGGGTGTGCGGTATCAGAGCGCAACCACACATCTCAGAGTGTTATATCTGTACATATATGTATATATATATTTGTCGCGCTTGATATACGCCGCCTTGGTGTGTGTTAGACGCATGAGGCTAAAGGCCGAGTGCTCAACCGACCCAAGGCATGCGATATCAGAGCGCACTGCACACCCAAGAGTGGTATATCTATCTTATAAATGGCCCCTGTTGTGACAAAATAGTTTTATGTGGAGGAAAAAATAGTTCAGAATAGGCTGTTTAATTTGAAGTATTTTTAATGAATAAACATTTAACTGGATGAAACTGTAAGTGAATAGAACAGTTGAACATTTAGAATATGCTGTTTAAACAGTTGAAGATTAATGAGTACTGTCACTTTAAGACTGGTTCATTTTGGGAAGAAAACATCTGTTGAACAGTGAATTGTACTGGCAGGAAGTGCTTATGCTATACAAGGCTAACAACTGCTGAACTTTTACGTGGGGACTTTAACAGTAGTAGGTTGAAGTGGTTCTTCGTTTTTCTTTTTATTTGTAGTATATGTTGAATTGTAGGTCACCATGCACCGTGACGTTTTGCATATATGGTGCAAGTGGATGCAGTCCTGCAGGTAAGCGTTGAGGGAGTGCTTGAGGCTCTTCATTTTGTGTTTTCGTGGTGGTTTCTGTTCTTTTCTGGGATGTCTTCTGCAGGGTTTTTGTGGGTCTGTGGGGGATCGTTGGAGGACGGCTGTGGTTTGGGGCTGCACTGTTATTTGTATGGAGCTTCCGGGTGAGTTTTCAGCAGGGGAAATCCGCTTCGTACTCTGTGAGGAAATTTTCTTCTTCTTTGTGGTCTGTTTCACTGTGGATGGGGTGAGCTTCTTTGTCCTCTGTTGGTGTGAGGGAGCTGGCTGATGTGGTTGCTGAAAGCCCTGTTTTTACTTCAGGTATCTCGGGGAAGGCGGGTTGCTGTTGATGCTGCTGCGCGGTAGTGTACAGAGCTCTCAGCGGTGTTTCGGCTGCTGTAACGGTGGGAATCTCGGCGGTTTGGGGCAAAGCTGTGTTTTGTGGTGATGGTTGGCAGTCTGATGAGCTTGTGCCAGCCAATATGTTTGACCAGTTTTTTCCTATCATGTAATGTGGGTGCCCAGTAAGATTTTAAGCTGATTTCTGATTTGTGGCCTGTTACAGCCATGATCTGATGTGATTCCAGACCTGCTGAGGAGAGCAGCTGAACAACAGTTGATCTTAGGCAGTGATTTGTATATCTTTGAGAAAGTCCTGCTTCAATAGACAGGTGAGGCATGAGGGAAGATAAGTAATTAATTCCCATGGGCTCTTTACTGTACCAGATTTTCTGTTTGTCTAATATGTCCTGTGAGGCTCTTTTGGGGTGTAGGAAAAAAGCTGTGGTTTCAGGTGGGCATTTAGTGAGGTACTTTTTGAAAGAAAGTACAGGGCAGAGAGGATCATTCGGCTGTGCAAAAACAAAGCCTCTTAAAGTGGTTTGGTTTAACTCTCTGGCATCTTTATGATTTTTGCTGTCTGGGTTGTATTTTAGGGTTATGTACTGTAACCCATTTTCATCAGTTTTTATATGGAAAGAGTCTCTTTTTAGTTCTCTTTGTCCTTCCTTCCCTACGAGCCATGAATATTTGTAGGTCGAACCAGACCTTTCTGACTAGTCCTGCAGCTGTGTTTGGTGATAGTGCTGGAAGTGCTTTAACTTTTGAAGTCTGATTCTGTGAGGCATTCGTGGTGTTGAGTGCAGTCTCTGCCTTCTTTTCTGTATTTTTTATGACGGAGACAAAAACATTGTTTGCAGATTGAAAATCTGTGTCTGTGACAAGATTCATTTGTCGTGATAGAGCCAGTGAATTTAAATGCCTGTTGAGTCCTGCTCTTAAACCAATAAAACTTGACACGCCATACTGTTCGCCTGAGGAGTTTCTAACTGTGGCATAAAATTCTTCAAGGTTGTGTTTAATTTATCTGGTGTTACTGTTTTAAATCGAGGTCTATTTGCTTTTCTGTTACCCAGTCTGTAAATACTTTTGTTGCCGGACAGTTTGCTTTTTAGTATTTTTTTCAGCTTTGTTTTCTTCTATGTTATCTATTTCTTCAGGGTGAAGGCTGGCATGTCTACTCACTGTTTGCTGTGCTAGATTCTGAAGTGGCTGCTCAGGTAAGTCCTGTTCAAGTTCTTTGAAGAGATCATCATTGTACCAGTCATCTTTGGTGAGGATTGATGTCAGTTCCTTTGAGGTATGTGGTAATTCTGCCATTTTTTTAAATTTTTCTGTCAGATATTTGTATTTCTGTCAGAGTGAGGCAGTGATGTGCTGCTTTTCTTTGAGTAGTCTCTCTGTGAGTGATGCTGTTGTTTACACTTGTGGAGTGATACTGCTGTGGCTTTGTGATGAGGTTTTGGTCTCAGTGGGAAGTAGTTCAGGCGTGCGGTCGCGCTGGGAGGTGTGCTGTCGTTGGGAAATAATGCACGGTCATGTGATTTAGTGTGTCCAATCATGTTAGTGGGATTTCTGTCATTTTAACACACCATTTTATAAATATATATATATATATATATATATATATAAATATGGAATATACAATGGTGAACTGTCAGATAAATTATTTATCTACACAAGTGCTGTTTGACCTCGAGTAACTTCACGAGTGGCATAAGCCACGAGTGAGGTGTCCGAGGTCAAACAGCACAAGTGCAGATAAATCATTTATCTGACGTCTCAACATTGTATATTTCATTTATGCAACAAGACGCTTATCGGTGCAGGAACATTTGGTTTTGACTGTTTTTGGTTTTTTAAAATGATAATTTCTGAGACTTCCGGTTAAGTTTCTTAGTGCATGTCCACCTAGCATGGTGGTTGCTATTAAATGAAACACCAGTCATTTTGTAGACAACTGCTTGCTGAACAAATGTCATGTTCACAGTACCACGCTACCTTTTTTGTTTTAAAGTTATTCACATTTGTTTGTCAAAAAAGTGAGACAAAAATTGAATTTTATGCTGTTTTTTGATAATTATTAAAAAACTAAAAGGTATTTGTTAATGAAACAGCACTCATTTTGTAGATATTTTTGTGCTGAACATTTTTGGTGTTCACAGTACCATGCTATCATTTTTAGTTTTAAAGTGATTTACATTTGTTTGTTGAAAAAGTGGAAAGAAAATCGAATTTTATGCTGTTTTTTTGCTAATTATAAAAAAACTAAAAGGCATCTATAAATGAAACACCACTCATTTTGTAGATATTTTTGTCCTGAACATTTTTTGTGCTCACAGTACTATGGTATCATTTTTTATTTCAAAGTTATTCACATTTGTTTGTCAAAAAAGTGAACAAAAAGCTTTGATTGACAGTTTGCATTTATCCCACATATGTGGGATAAATCTAGGGTGGTTAGATTTATCCCATATATGTAGAAATAATAACAATAACACATGACGGTGTGGTTTATCTGCCTACAAAGAGCACGCCCAGGGGTGTTCTCAAGGCACGAGGCGCTTTGCGCGAGAGCCTTATGCCACTGGGCATGCTTCATTAGGCGATAAACCACACCGGAGTGTGTTATTGCGCTTATAAAATGGGCTTCCAAGTAAATACTTAAAAAAAGAAAGAAAGAAAATTTTTTTTAAACACAAAAATGTTTTTAATAGTGGTAACATGAAAAAAAAGTTCCTCTATTACTATTGTGTCCTGCATCTGACACTGTCTAGCTGGCAAGTAGAGGGATTATAACTAAAAGAAACACACTGCTTTGTCCCACCCCCCAAACGCCAGACAGGCATGTACTGTTTTATTTTACTTTCTTTTTTTTTCATGTTCATGTGGTTGTCAATGTTTATGGGGATCGAGCCTGTGAGCCAGGTGTCCTAGTTAATGATAGCCTGTCTGTGAGGCAGCTGCCATAGTTAATTTGATTTTTTTTGAGAAAGATTGTATCTTTTGTAAACAGCACTCCTGGTTTCCCATTAAGGAAAGCATGCAATCATTGCTTCTTTCTGTTCATTTTTTTTATTATGTGAAGAATTGCAGAGTTACTCCCGTGAGGAGTGGAACCGAACGTGTCCTCAGCAGCCACCATATTTAGCGCTTTCTTGATAGCGCTTTTTCAGCGTTGTGGGTGCAGGTTGTATAAACAGAAAGTGGTGCTGTAAAAAAATAAAACGCTCAAAAACATATGGTGCAGGAGAGGGACAGAACTGTTTTCAGAGAGGAGCGGCTCAGCACGGGGATAATCGGTACATCGCGAAAGTGCCTGAAAGATTGTGAGCAGCTGTTTTAAGAAGCAGGAACAGTAGAAGTTAGACTTTTTTGAATTACTGTTAGTTTAATTGACTGTGTTTGAGTACTAATAGAGCCGGAGGGGAAGGTGATGGACGGCGAGCTGAGGAGTCGGAGGGGATGTTGAAGATTTCAAAAGTCCGTACTGATGGCACGCGGTGAACGTTCATCGCAGTTTTCGGGTCTGCTGTTAACTGAAACAGTACAGGTCACAGTTTAATTTTTTGAAGTTTTTTTTTTTAATTTACTTAGCTTATTACAGTGTTCCTCTTTGAATGGAGACAGGGTATGTGCAGCTGTCAGCGCGCACTACTGATTTCCTGCTGCCACTCACTGAGTTGTACCAGGCTGTGTTTTTGTTTCTGCTTGGCACAGCTCAGTGATTCGTTGTTGTCAAGGGGCAGACTGGCAGACGTTAGTGCCGGTTGGCTAAAATATCATGGATTAAGAACACAGCTGAGAAGCTGAAACAGCCAATCAGTGGCTTAGATTTTTTTGCCCATTTTATAAATGGATTTATGCAATGGATTTTGGCTTCATACCTATTATGTATATATATATATATATATATATATATACAGTATATTAAAAGAAGGATACTCATTCAGAGAGAAGGAAGAAGAGAAAACAAGTACACTGTGACTTCCAGTGTGATTTGAAAAATATTACAAATGCACCAGATCACCGCTGATGACAGTTTTCTACCCTGCCTTTTGGGCTCAGATATGGTTGACGGGCCTTAGTTATTATCTCATGTCGGGATTTATTAAGCCAATATATTAATTTGAGTTGTATGGTGCCTCCACCCAGGGAAAAGGTAAGTGGTCTAAGTAATAGCCTAGTACTGCACCCAAGGACACAATACCAACCCACTGTGGTCCCCACTGGTACATTCCACCTGCTTTCCACACAGTGCAAGCAACAGTTTCTCTTAAAGCTTTAAAACTTATACTCCACAGATACTATGGTGACACACAGTAAATGTAAACAAATAATGAAGGATTTATAAGCTGGCCCCACCTCCTGGGTCTGTGTGGGTAGCTGTTTATGTTTGTCTGTGTCTGTAGCTTAGTTTTGGGGGATTTACAAGATTTTCTGCTTGGAGAAACTACACCATTCTTGCTCACTACATCTGTGAAGGTCTGCTGGACTGGATTTCTGCAAAATATCACCACCAGGTATTTGCATTTTCAGTTTAAAATCAACTTTTTGGAAGCTATCCCAAGTAAAATAGAAGTCAAGCAACAAAGTCTGACAAACTCAGTGACTCTGGGTCCTGCTCGAATCCACAGTTTTGTCCGGCTCGCTCCTAAGGAATCTATTTGAGAGCTTTTAAACAACCTCTTTAAATAACAAATGAAGCATAAGGACAAAAGGATTTCACATCCTGCACTTGTACTTGAGTAAGTGTGCCCCAGGCTATCAATGTAATGGGTCTGGGGAGTGTATGCCTGCAAGGTCTTGCATTGCCAAAGCCTCTTGTCAAATCATTGCCTAGCTGTGACCCTGGGTAACCTCTGTCATAAGTTGTACTAATAGCCCAGACTGCACAGAAAGAAATTGGACTGTGCATTTCTGTGTTTGCTGTTCTATCCTCTCCCTTAATTAAATCTTACTTGACACTATGTTCATGCCTAACATTGCTGCCCTGCACCACATTCTTCTCTTCTTCTCCTTGATCAGTCACTCTGGAAACACTATACCGAACTGGACTCAACCCCGGATCCTTGTGGCTGGAATTAGCCTCCACTACACTATAGGCTGGACTTCTGGGGATTATTTTTCCTTCTCCAATGGGCCCTGGTGTCCCCTATTTTTCTGTCCTCAACGTGATTATTGGGTTTCTACTTACCGACCTACCTGCATCATAACCACCTCAGAACCTATTATCTTCCACTTCCTGGGCATGAAATTGAATGTGAAATCATTGCATAGCTCCGGAATGGCTACTAAACAAGCATCCAAACTGATTAGAGAGTACCTCCTAAGGCTCACCCTCCTGCTACTTCTGGTATCAGGTAACATCCACCCCAACCCTGGACCAGCGCGCCTTATTACAAAGGATAATCACTGGAAACAGGGAACACTTCACCTCCTCTATTAACATTTGCAGCCTCCTGTGCAAAACTGACCTCCTTAAAGCCTGGGTCTTGCTAAACAACCCCGACATACTCTCTGTCCTTGAAACTTGACTATCTCCCAAAATACCAGATGCAGCGGTTGCCATACCTGGCTACACTACCTTCAGATTGGACAGATCGACTAAGCGTGGTGGTGGTTGTGCTAGCTATCTAAAATACACTCTAAAAGGGCTGGTCTTGCCTGTTGCTGACCTTGGGTGGCCCACCCAGGTGCTAGCGATTAAGGTACTCCTGGGGCCCCACCACAAGACTCTTACAATCCTATCAGTTTACATACCTCCCACCGACCCTACCACTGGTCTTCATAAAGTCCTGGACTACCTGAGAGCCCAAAATCACATTGCTGAGACAATATTACTTGGTGACTTCAACATAAACTGGCTGTCTGCCTCCAGTGGCCCCTTAAAGGTTGCACTGGCAGCTCTGCACCTTACTCAGCTGGTCAGCTCTCCCATTAGAATTAGCTATAAGACTGGGACAAGCACCAATCTTGACAGGACAATCTCTAATCGCCCTGACTGTGTCGCCAACATAAGTGTGCACCCTGACTCACTCAGTGACCACTCCCCTGTTACTAGCAGTTGGACCAACAAATTCCATGCCCCACTGCCTCTAACTATCTGCAACAGAGTGCTAAGACATGGCCACCTGGAACTCCTAAAACAACACTTGCACTGTCAGGAGTGGTCACTACTTGACTCCTCTACAGACACTAATGTATCACTTCAACATGTTATCACTATGTTCAATGCTGTCTGTGATGTTCATGCACCCCTCAAGAAAATGAAGGTGCGTGGCACTGTTCATCCCTGGATTACTCCTGGGCTGACAGACAGCATGAAATGCACCTCTGGTACTTTGCTAAATCTTCTAGCAAGCTACAGGACTGGCAAGCCTATAAAGCTGCAAGAAACTCCTGCACTCTGGAAATCCATAAAGCAAGAAGCAATCACCACAAGGAGCAACTTACCAAAACCTGGGGTGACAGCAGGAAATTCTGGGCAAATATCAATGATGGTCTGGGGAAAGACCCAAAAAAGGCTCCGGCAATGTTAAACCTTGATGGTACCCCCGTACTTGACCCACTCACAATAGCGAATACCTTTAATGATGCCTTCACTGACCTAAGTAGTGTGCTACCACAAGACTTCTTTGACGATACCACCTTAATGGCAGCACATCATCCTGAGAACAAGACAAATCATCACCCCCTTCTACTTTAAATGTGTCTCAGTGGCCCAGGTCAGGAAACTACTAAACAATGTGCTGGGCAAGTCCAGGCACAGTGGTGACTCTTTAGACCTTAAGCTATTCGCACTCACCATGGAGGAAGTACTTCCACCTATTGCTAAATTTCTTAACCTCTCTCTAATCCTCTCGCATTTCCCACAGGTATGGAAAACAGCCATTGTTACCCCAGTTCACAAATCTGGAGACCGTGCACTACACAGCAACTATAGGCCTATATCAATCCTCCAACCCCTCTCTAAAATACTCAAACGTATTGTTGCCAACCAACTTGTGGACTACCTCGATAGATACTCCCTACCATGTGAGCAACAGCATGGCTTTCAGAAAGGGCCCAGCACCACCACCGCACTCTTAGAATTCACCAGCTACGTCCAGCAATCTATTGACCAAGGCAGTCTTGTGGGTGCAGTCTTTATAGACTTAACCAAGGCCTTCGACATGGTTAATCACCGACTCCTTAAACAACTCTCACAAATTGGTTTCTCCCCAATACACTGCCCTGGTTTAGAAGCTATCTTGGGGACAGATCGCAACGTGTGAAGATTTCCAAAGCTATCTCTAACAAGAAGCCTATTCGGTCTGGGGTACCCCAGGGCTCAATCCTGGGTCCATTCCTTTTCAACATCTTCCTTAACAATCTACCAACTGCCTGCCACCAGCGAACACTGCTCTACACAGACGATGCTGTCATTTTTTTAAGCCACCCTGACTCTTACCTCCTTGAAAGTAACCTTCAAAGGGCTTCATGGAAGTTGAGCACTGGTTCCACAACCATAAACTAGTACTAAACAACAAGAAGACAAAAGTCCTGTTGTTCTCCTCAGCCCACAGTCGACATAAAGAGCATGCTCTTACCATCCAAAATTCCCAAGGTGACCCCCTTGAACAAATACAGCACTTCAAGTACCTAGGCATTACCCTTGATAGACACCTCACCTATTCACTGCACATCGAAAATGTTGCCAGAGCCGTCAATACCAGAATTGGGCTACTCTATCGACTGAGAAAGTCTCTAACACCTGAAGCCCTAAATCTTGCTGTCCACAGCTCAGCACTCTCCTTAATCGACTATGGCCTTGTCATTTACGGAACTGCTTCCACCACTGCACTCAAAAGGCTCACTGTGGCACTAAACAAGACCTGTAGACTCCTAATTGGTGCACCACACCTCATCCACACCTGCGATGTCTATATGCAGGCTGGGTGGCTCAACTTGCATGGGAGAATTAAATACCACACCTGCTTACTTGCCAAAAAGATTCTCCTTGGACTCATACCTTCAGGATTAGGATGCTTACTTCACAAATCCCCCAAGACCCAACATACGCGCACCTCATCTTCCACACTCCTACTAGTCCCAATGTGCTGGAGCGCCCAATACCAACACTCCTTTTGTATCAAAGTACCATACTGGTTAAATGGCCTCCACAATGGTTTGGCTAATCTTACTAGTCTTGCTGAATTCAAACTCAAACTTTGTCAGCACATCCTAACTGAAAACTTCTGTGATTGCACCACTTAACATCCTTGTCCCTCTTCCCGGGACCTCCCCCCTCCCGTTCTTCCACTGTTCTCTCAACTTGTCTTGCCCTCTCACTCCTCTCCTTCCTGCCTCCCAACTCCCCTCCTTTTCTCCCCCACTGTCTTCCTTGCTTTTGTCCCTTACTATCCTAGCTGCTACTTGACAATGCCGCCTGGTTGCGCCTCCCCTTCCTTGATCTGGCTCCTCCTAATTTCCTCTTCTCACTCCCCTGCCTTGAATCACGTGCTAAACTAATGTGTATTTATTTGCTGTTCTCTTATTCTGTATTTTGTAATACAAATTGCTTAACTGTTTGTGAAACCAGTCTGTTTTCCATTATGGATCTGTACCCCTCCATTGACGTGGAACCTTTGTAAATGAGCTGCTTGGTGCTCAAAGGTACTTGTAATCCTAGATTGAATAAATAAAATATAAAGGGATCAGTATTAGGCTTTGGAAGGGAAAGGGTTAGGGCAAGGCAAATAGAAACACTGTTACAATAACTCCCAACCAACACAGTTTCCTGCCCAGCTCCACTGTTGGAATTACCACACTTCCCAACTGGTACCAATATAAAACTATTCCAAGTGTTTAAGGAGCTCCCAGTGAGTCCTTGGTACCACAATATGGAATCATGGCAGGCCTGATGGTCATGTTGAACATGGTTGACTGGCACTGACTCATTGTGAAACCATACAAATAACACATTTTTAATCCTGGCTGGATGGCCTAGTACATACACAAATCTGTGGCCCTATCTAACAATTGTAACACTACTCCATAGAAGAGCTTACTTTTGAGCTACTGGGAGATCTTTTTGCTGGTGATGTGGAATGTAATCCAGGTCCCTTAAATATACACACTGATCACACTAATCTAATCTGAACAAGTCATTCTGCCCTCCGAGTTGCTCACCTGAATGACTGCAGTCTCTCATCAAAGTTCCCTGAGCTTGAGGCTTGGGTGTCCACATACAAACCTCATGTGCTAGGTCTGTCTGAGACCCGGCTAAAGTCATAACATGATGATGCCTCATACCAACTTCAGGGCTACCCCCTTCTCCCCGGGACAGACTGGGTAGAAAGAGGGTTGGGGGCATTGCACTGTATGTGCAGGACCACATCTCTGCCACCACCATTGGCTGCTCAACCCCCACCTCCTTGAGTGAATGGATCCTCATTGAACTAACCCTAGGTGAGTCTAAAAAAATTTTTCCTAGGCTTCTGCTATAACCCTCCCCCCCCTATCTGGAGGCATCCTGGGCCTATCTAATTTTCTAGATGGGTTTGCAAGTGTTGCGCCATTGAGAGACACCATCTTACTTGGGGACTTTAACCTCAACTGGGTAGAAGCTCCTGTAACTGACTACGCAATATTATTGAAGTCCCATAACCTGGAACAAATCATCTCCTCCCCTACTAGGTATAAACCCCGCTCACTAAACCACTCCACCCTGGATTGGATTGTCACAAATTGGGTGGATCTAGCCCTTAAGGCAGGCACAATATCTGATTCTATTAGTGACCATACCCCCACTTGTATAATACTGGCCACCCCCAAACAGCTGTCTTTCAGGAAATTTAACAGCCAGGATCAGGACTCTGTCCTAAGGGATGCTAAGTCCATTAATTGGTCCTCCCTCCACAGACTCAACAACATCTCCTCTGCAGTTACTTTCTTTACTGACACCCTACGTAATCTGCAAGACAAACACTTCCCCCTCACTACCAGAAGGGTTAGAGGCAGCTGCACCCATTGGCTAACCAAGGAGCTGCTGTCACAAATGAAAAACAGGGACAGTAAATGGAAAGCCTACAAAGCATCCCCTTCACCCAAACTATGGAACGCCTATCGTGAACTGCGCAATTCATGCAAATGAGCAGCCAAGACACTCAAGTGCACATACTTCAACAACCAGCAAAAGAACACCCTTGGCAACCCTCACAGCTTCTAGGCCTTTATCGGGTCCATCCTGACTCCCAAGGCCAATAAACAAATAACGCAACTCGTGTCCCCCTCGGGCCCCATCTATGACCCTGTTAAGATAGCAGACACTTTCAACTCAATGTTTACTGACCTATCCCCATATCTTAGTAAACTTCCTCCCCAGCCTCCAGCTGGCCAGTAGAACAATGCCCATTGCTCCAATTTCTCTACAAGTGCTGCCCTTCCTCCCCCACTTTACTTTCAGGCCACTGGTCAGAGTGTTACCATCAAACGCTTGAAGTCACTACCACCTAGAGGAAGCCCTGGCAGTGATGGTCTTTACCCCACATTTCTCAAGCTCATCTCCACAGCTATTGTCAAACCCCTAATGTATATATTCAATCTTGCACTACTGTCATCCTCAGTCCCTGACTCATGAAAGTATGCTCACGTGGATCCAATCTTTAACGCAGGTGATCCCCTCACCCCTGAGAACTATAGACCCATCTCCCTCCTCCCACATTTAAGTAAATTACTTGAAAAAATCATGCATCATCAATTATTGGAGCATCTTGATAAATACCACCTCCTGTCTCCCCTTCAGCATGGATTCAGCAAACACCATAGTACCTCCTCAGCTTTGGCCCTCTTTTCCGCCCACGTCCTTAGAAATATGGACATGGGCAAGGCCACAGGCGTGGTTTTTGTGGATCTATTGAAGGTCTTCGACCTCACAGACCACCACCTACTCCACTCCACCCTGCTGCACTTTGACTGTTCCCCTGAAACTGCTACTTGGTTCTGTAGCTACCTCACCAATAGGTCCCAGTCGGTGCTGATATGAAAAGATTCCTCAGCCACCCTACCCATTCACACTGGAGTCCCCCAGGTCTCCATTCTCAGCCCACTACTTTTTTCCATGTTCTTTAATGCATTTCCTGCTGCTAGTCGAAACTGAAAGTCACTCCTCTATGCGGATGACTTAGTCCTATATCATAGTGATAAATCCCTGGAATATATCTCTTCCACCATCACACTAAACTACGATGCCACACATAATTGGTTCCTCTCCAACAAACTCCTCATAAATGAAAAAAAGACCAAAGCCATGCTCTTTGGCTCAAAACCTTTCCTTACCAAGGTCACCAAATCAAACTCCGCCCTCATGGTACTTTCACTAGCAGGCCTCCCTCTCAAAATTGTCCCCCACTTTAAATATCTAGGGGTGACCCTTGATCCCTCCTTAACTTTCAATGAACACATCAATCTCACTGTGAAGAGAATTGAACAGAAGCTAGGTGAAGCCTATTGCCTTAAGAAATTCCTGTCCCCTGAGGCACGCCTAGCTGTTGCTCGAGGTAACCTCCTGCCCCTTCTCGATTACTGCTCCCCTGTCTACTCTCTCGTGTTCCCTTCATTACATTCTCATCTAAACATTGTGAATAATTCCATCTGTCACTTTGTTCTTCAAGCCCCCATTCTACCTACCACTGTACACTCTATCAATCCTTAGGGTAGCTCCCATTACAGGGTCATTTCAACTATGCCATGGGATGTTTAGTTGATAAATCTCTCAGAAACTACCCACTATCACCCTACGCTTCACTACTTACTGATCAGGTGGTCTCCAGGAACCTTAGGGACTCCTCTGTTACTCCTCTAGAAGTTCCTCACATCTCAACAGCTATGGGAAGTAAAGCTTTCTCTGTTGCTCCCCCCTCCCTTTGGAACTGACTCCCATCGTCCACCCACCAATCCCCTTCCCCTCTGGCTTTCAAAACCGCACTGACAGCATGGCTCCTAATGGAGTCTACTTGCAACTGTTCACTTGTCAATACTAGGGCCCGAAAACCATCCTAGTTCCTAGGATGCGCTGTGTGTTGCCTGCCTATCTCCCCCCAACCCCCCGTCTCCTCTATCCTCCAGCACTCCCCTCCTGTTATCTCTAGCATGCTCTGTGTGCTGACTGCCCTATCTCCCTTCTCTGCCTTCTCCACTGAGCCGCTGTGTCAAACTAGGCCACGGCACACTATAACTTGCAGCCATTGATATCTGTACTAGCTGCCTTACTATGACTTCACTTTTTTTCCTGCATCCCATTCTTGATTATTTGCGTCTCTCTCCGCTCATGCATTGCTGCTCAAGCTCTCTTATGGCTGCAAATCCTGTATTATGCAACTGTCTTGTGCCTACATTTGTGTTTTTACCAAATGTACTGACTGATCTACTTATTATGTACTATGACCTTATGTTGGGGTGTGTATTCCCCTGTACCTGCATTTGTTTCTTACTGACTGTACTGCCTGATCTACTTATTATGTATTGTGACCTCAGCTCATGTTGAGGTGTGTATCCTCTTGTGCTCATGTATTGTATTTCTACTGCTGCCTGCACCCGTTCATTGTATTTTCTGTTGTTATTTGTTGCCTGCCACTGTGTGGCCCAGGTCATGACTGATAATGGTCCTCTGTATCAGTTCACTTACCCCGTTACCAAAGACATAAATAATTAAATAAATAAATAAAGATCAGGGTTGCCCTTCTGTTGTTGTCTGATGGTTCCCTAGACTGTAGCTGGGGCCAGGTGATTAAGAGGAGGAGGAGGAGGAGCAGCTATTTCCTTGGCAGCTCCAGGACCTGGCCAGTGGCTCTGCTACCACCAATGAAATAAGAGCCCCCAGCTTGAAGAACAGTTTCCCTGACTTCTGACTGGATCACTGTGGATCTTTTCACCAAACCAGACATCAGCCTTGAAGGAGCTAGCACTAATAAACTGGTTGCCAGTGGTCTGGGCAAGGGGTCTGCTAAAATAAATAACTGTACAATGCAGTGCTTTGGTAACAGAATCTTGGAGATCTCAAATCCTGGGAACATCTAATCAGAAGCCAGAGGGCCACAGGAAGACCTGCCAGAAGCATTGCGGTATATTTATATATATATATATATATATATATATATATATACATATATATATATATACAGTGGCAGTGTGTTTTGGCACCTTCAGCAACACCAATCATGTGTTGACTTGTGCCTCTCTAAGTGATTGATAGCTGATACATTCAGTGGGGAGGTAGGAAGCTCAGTACTTTTGCTGAGATGTCCCAGAAGCAAGGATGAGTTTTAGTCTGTCCTGTCTAGGCTCCTGGATAAGAGATGTGTTGTAAGAGGAAGAAGCTGAAGTCCTGCATGGATTCAGGCCAGTGAAGTGCTGGTTGGTTGCCAGAACCTGCTGAAGTCTCATCTAAACAGAAATAAAGAATTTTCTGCAAGATTACTGTTTGCAGAGAATTTCCTGGAACTGCTGATGGAGTTTAGAGGTAGGTAAACTTTGGCTCTGGATGCCTTGGTACCTCAGTCATGTGTGCACCCATGATAGAGATGTGGGGGTGCCACAGTCTAGGCCTCACATGGAACTTGACATGCTGCTGTGACTATGCCACATAAATGCCCAAACAGCAAGAGCTAGCCTGATTGCCATCAGAAAGGGCCTGCTTGCTGTTGCATTATCAGTGCTAGGCTGCAACTGAAATCCATCCAGCCCATCAGAGAGCCGCTGCTGTTTTCCCACCCAGCCAATGAAGTTGTGGTCACCCAGACTTATGAGTACTGGCCTAGCTAGTCAAACATCAAAGATACTTAAGCACAAGTGATAACAAGCCAAAGTTAAAAGTTTTCCTGTTGGATTACAGTACATTTGCTAGATTATAAATTCCCATTTTGGATTATAAATTCAGTGGTTTTCTTATTTGCTTATTATCTGGGTGGGGTTTATTATTGCAAGTTTTCAGTAAATAATTAAGGGCACCACCATAAGATCCTGGGAAATGTGTCACCAGTCCCTTAATATTAAGGTAGTCTGCGTACCCAGTGATTATTCAGAATTGAATTAAATAGTTATTTGAATGTAACGTCCTTTGCTGGGGTTGGTTGATGCTGTGTGACTGCACTGTTGTGGGTAGCAGGACTAAGTACTGTTAGCAGAGTGATCCCTTGTGTAGTGTGGAGGAGGGTCTTACTCCTGCATGAAACCTGAACTATTGGTGACTGTCATTACTGCATATTTCTTAACCACACTTTTCATTTACAGGGCCAGTTTCAACTACTAATAACTTCTGCTGTTATTTTCCATGTGCGAGCATAATATTAGTGACATACAAAATTGTGTTTTGCTGGATTTAAGTATTGCAATTGCTGTGTTTCAGGATGGTGTTCTTAAAATGTGGGGAGGTGGGTTAGTACTACATCCTAAGGGATGGTACTGCAGACTTGACCTGCCCACTTATCTGTCTATGGGTGGAGGCCCTGTGCTATTTTCTACTATCTTCTAGAATGAACCCCACAATCTGATTAATCTAATGAGACCAGGCCACTCAATCGTGTTTTGAGGCCCAACAGGTACAAAACAGGGTTAGTAACCGTGAATAACTTCCTAACATTTGCATGGCAACCAGGTTACATTTTTGGAGGCACCACGGAGATCTTCCGTTTACCAAATGGACATATCCAGGACCACTGAAGGGTGTTCAACACTGACCCCCCCCCCCCCGAATGTTTGGAGATCTTGAACAATTTAAAATGACATTCAAAAATGTTGGGAATTGGTATCAATTTGAGTGTCTGGACCCTAAAAATATTTTCTTGGTGAGCAATATCCCTAAGGGAGGGCATTAGACTGCCATTTTGGCAACACTGGAAAGTAAACTGTTTGGGACTGAAAAAAATGACACTGCAGTGCATGACCGGTGAAATACAGCATGAATACCTGGAGCTTGAGGGTGGAGACTGACAAGGAGATGGATTCCTTGGAATTGCATTTGGTGCTTCAAAGGATCTTTGCTCCCTGATGAAGCCTTCTTTATGAGGCGATATGTAGGGGTTGTTAGCCCAGTGTTCTCGAAACTTGTGTGTCAATAAATCAATGTTGACATTTCTGAGCCTTGGTATGTGCCCTTCTGTTTTTGTCTCATACTTGTGAGGACAACCTATGCCAGATATGCGGCAAAAGCAGCTGAAAATGACAACCCTGTAGGCATCATTTGGTGTCATGACCCAATTACACTATAAAGAAAGGTGGTTGTTGTCCCAGTCCGGTGGCATGGGGGGGGGTGCTGAGTCATTGGATGACTTACCACATGCCATGTTGGTGACCCAAGTTTGGGAATGAACTTGGGATGCTGAGGGTTGGCCAGAGTGGGAGAAGATGGAGCATCCGGTAGGCTACCTTCTTCTTCTGGTAAGCAGGGACAAGTTGTGCTGCTCCTAGACTGCCACTACATGAAGGCTTCTTGGCAAGGCAGTCATCACATCTCCATGGAGGACATTCAGCAGCAGGTGCATAGTGTGTGCACACTTCAAAAGCATGCACACCTGTGCCAGTGCACACCACCAAGACAATAGGAAAGAAAAAAAGAGAAACAATGCCTGACTCTGGATAATGATACCCAATGATGTCACCCAGTCTGTGCTGCTGCTCCAGACCACCTCTGCTGGATTGTTCTCTGGAGGGGACAACCTTCCCTCTCCCAGCCCCACCATGGGGGGGATCCAAGGGAATATTTCAGGTGGGTCCTGGGGGAGGCAGTTGCCAGAGGGGTGAGGGCATGAGCTGATAGCTCTGTGGGAGCCAGGGCTGAGAAGAAGTTTAATGAAAAAAAAAGAATGGTGGTTGTTGCAGGACCCAGACTTCAACATCTGCTGTGGTCCTAAATGAATTTTTTGGCTCTGGTCCTCAAACTTTGTTGCACCTCTGATGACTCTGCATGGCTTACATAGCACTCTTGTGGCTCTCTCTCTCTCTCTCTCTCTCTCTCTCTCTCTCTCTCTGTCTAGCACCTCACACAAATAAGCTAGTTTTTTTCTCCATGTTGGTATCTTGATGTAGTCAGGTAGATAGCTGGGCTGGCAAGTTTACCTCCTAGCAGTGCAGTCCCAAGGCAAGCCATACTGGAAAATAATCACCTGGCTGAGGTGCTGTGCAGTGGCTACCAGGCCTCTCCAACTCTGTGTCTGTTGCAGTCCCTTAGGCATGTTTCTGTAAAGTCTCTTAAAAGTACCCAAGGGCTCAGCTGCATGGTAGCTTACCCATGCAGACTGATTCCCTCAGTTGCTTAGTTCCGTGTCTTTCACTGTTGTTCTGCATATAGCAGTCACTACCTTTTCAGCTCTGTAAGAACAAGTCTCCCTCCAAACTAGTTGTGCAGTGCAGGCTCACTCTCACATACAATAGGGCTGTCTTTGAGCTACATGTAATACAGACTGAAGTGACGCAGGAACATTCCATATGCTAGAGGTGAACAAACAACCCTCATATTGATCACTTACTCCTGTCCGTCATGAGGGAGGGTCCGCCTGGCTGCTACTAAGTGACTAATTGGTGGTCTGAATCTCAGGTGTATTAATGTCCTTCAGCATCTCCTGGGCACCTGTGGCTCTGTGCCATGCTTTCTGTAGCATGAATGGCATACTCCCACCCAACTGACATGCTGATAGAGGAATCAGGGGTGCAAAGTGTGGTGGTGGCCATCATCCTGACCATTTAGCCCACAAAGTTCTCCTTTTAAAAGGGCTCCTGCCCTTAAAACATTTAATGTACCCCTGAGGTGTTGCAAGGTGTGTGTGCTAATGTCCAGTGCAGTCAGGGTGTAGATCAGGGAAAGTCCAATAATTCCACGAGTGTCGTTGTGCTTCTGAATTGTCAGCAGCGAGTGGCAGTGGATAGCATGGTTAGTGCTAAAGATGCCTCATCCATGCTCCCACTCTGTTCACTGGTGCAGTGCACAGTCCTCGAGGCTGGAGAGACTAACAAGTGGCAGGCAGGGCAGATGCAGGGCTCCATGGTGTTAAAGGTAAGCACCACTGAATGTGTATGGGAAGGGAGGGGTTACAGAAGTGAGGAGACAATATTATTATGTTATTGTTTTACAATTTATTTAACCAGAACAGCCCATCTGACAGGCATAATATCTCACTTTCAGTGGAGTCCTGTTTCTATCATGTTTTACACTAAACAGGGCTGAAGTACATGAAATACAGTGACTTGCTCAGGTTCTCTCAATGTCACTGGCTGTGGTGGGATGTGAACCTGGGATCATCTGGCTCTAACCACTAGATCCCAATGTCTTCCCAAAGAACTTGAAAGTGTAAAATCCTGAAGAGTGCTACCAGTGGCCTTTCATAAAAATGAGAGGTCAGCTAGAGTGACCTGAGGAATTCCATAAAAGAACAACAGCCAGACCAAAGTGAGTTCTGGGAAACATTAAGGAGGTACCCAGAGTTTTCTATGCTGAACAGTCTTTCAGTGACATCATCTGCCCCCTCCAACTGAACATAACACTAGCAGAAAGGAAACCGGGAAATCGGAAAATATAAAGAGCTAGTCACCAAGGCACTGAGTAATGGGATGGTCTGCCTAATCGCTGCATCTGTTACAGAGAATGAGAGAAAGAGAAAACTCCAGCAACCTTGCGAATGGGGCCTTGGGATTAAATGTAATATATAATCCTCTCTGTTTATTCAGTGTCGGTCTCCACATGAGAACTGTATCAACAATGGAAGTGTCTGAGAAATTACTGGACAGATTTAACAAAGCTGCTATCACAGCCTTTGTAGAATGCATTGTGGTGTAGTGGTTAGCACTAGAATGAAAATTTGTTATTTGTGTGAGTGGGAGTGGGCGGTGTGATTGTAGTGTATGTTATTGCATTGTGTGAGTGAGCTTGATTGGGGCATGTGGGGGTTAGGATGGTTTGTGGATTACTGCAATTGGGGATTTTATTTTAAACTTGCTATTTTATTTTGTTTGTGGAAGGGGTAGTTTGGGTGTGGGAGCTAGGAGACAGTAGGTCACCAGCACAGTGTGTCATGCAGCCAGTGATAGCTCCCATCTCTCCTGTTCCCTAGAGCAAGTGTTGACGTCATCCTTTCTGTGATCTCACAGTTCCTGCTGTGGTTGTTTGCCACTGCAGAGAGATGAAGATGTCAAGAAGGCAGGGTCACAGACACAAGTTTGTGCCTCGGGGCAGAGAGGGCGATAGTAGGATCAGGAACAGGATAAGGAGATGCCCCTTCTCAAAATGTAACCAGACGAGTTTATCATGCCTGGTTCTAATCACAAACACTCCTGAGTTGTTATCAGAGAGCATAGCCATAGAGCCCACTAGCACATCCCCTCTCCTTTGAGCAATTCTATGCAGTGCCATGTCCCTTAGGGAAAAAGACCATGGTAGTGGCAGATTTTATTACGGATTTCTTAGTGGATGTGGTGTGCATCACAGAAACCTGGCTGGGGTATGATTCTGGCACAGTGTTTGAGGCATCTATCCCAACTGGGTACTCTGTGGTGCATTGCCTAGGTGGAAGCATGGGAGGGGTGTGACCATCTGTTTTAGATCTCTTCTGAAGTTCACAGCACACCCATTACACAAAGCCAGATTGTCTAAATATAATATAGAGACTAATGTATGGGATGGTGTGCATTATGAGAATTTAATGCACACCTCAGGTGTGGAATTTTACATAAACTCCAAGACCGAAGCTCGAGGGGTTTATAAAAGCATACTACATTGATGGTGTGCGTTAAATTTGAGTATGCACACCACCCCGTATTTAATTTTTTTATAATTATTGGGGAGCAATTTTTTTCCAACCAGAAAGCAGAAAAACAAGAGTGAGAAAGCATGGTTATAGCAGGTTTCAGTACTGGATGTTTCAGCATTAACAGTAAAAGAGATGAAGACAGATATTTATTTTCAAAAGGTTTACTGAATTCCCCTTACAGGGACACTTTCAACGTCATAGATTAAGGAGAAATTAAAACAGCAACCTGAGCAAGCAGCAGTCAAAGAAACAACCGAAGAAGCCTATGTTTCATAACTGACATTTACAGATTGAAGTGTGCACCACTGTGCCTCAGTGATGTAAACATTTAGGTTTTGGGGGAGAATAAAAACTCCAAGAAATACTTCAAAATGAAGAAAATGATCAAATTTAATCAGTAACTTTCGTGGAGCTTCCCTGAACTCAAGGATCGCGTGGTCTGTTTCCACTGCAACTATCTATGTGTGAGGTCATGGCTGGTATGAACTGTCACCAGGAGCACTTGCAATAAATTTGTCATTTCTGCTACTCTGTCCATTTTGTGGGTACACTGAAAAATAACAACCCTAGGCCCTGTCTCAGCCCTGATGGTATTGATTACTGCATACTGAAACTGGCCTTTGAACCCCTTGCCCATTCCCTGACCAACATTCTCAACTATTCCCCTTGCACAGGAGTTTCCCCCAGCAAATGGAAATATGCCACCATCAGGCTGCTCCACAAATCCGGTTCCAAAAATGAGGTTAGTAACTTCAGGCCATTCCTTTTGCTCACCCCCCTCTCCAAAATCCTCGAAAAGATAGTTCTCGACTAGACCATGGAATTGCTTGATAAATATAACCTATTGACAGTGTCCCAACACAGTTTAAGGGCTCGTCATAACACAAGGCAGCCCTAGTGATGCTCACAAACTATGATGACAAGGCTATTGATGAAGGGTTCTACGCAGGGTCTGTGTTTGTTGACCTCAAAAAGGCGCTCAACCTTGTGCATCACAAAGTGCTCCTCAAATCTCTTCTCCACCTACACTTCTCTGCAGATGTTCTAAAATGGTTCAGAAACTACCTATGCAACTGGTGTCACAAAACCCTGATTGGTGGGTCTCTCTCTGATGTCTGCCCTATCAAAGATGGGGTTCCGCAGGGTTCCATTCTCCGGCCACTTCTTTTTTCACTGGTAATTAACTCCCTTCCAGAGATCTACCAGCACACAGAGCTTATCCTATATACCTACGACAACACCCTCCTTTAAAAAGATAAGTGTCCTTACACCCTTCAGCTCAAACTGCAGCAGGACTTCATCAAGCTGCAATCCTGGCTCTGCACATGGTCTAATTCTCAATTAAAACCAAAAAAACAAATCTATGGTCTTTTCTGGTCCCAGGAAATCCACTGACTTCAATTTCTCCCTTAGCGATAATGACAGTAACCTCATCGAGAGAGTCTCAATGTTCAAATGTCTAGGCATTTTCCTCGATTGCCACCTCACGTATGATGTCCACATCAGCCATATCATCAAAAAAGCTTGCCAGAGGCTTGGTATGCTTTTCCGAGTCAAACAGTTCCTCATCCCCCAAATCAGGGTCCTTCTGGCCAACAGCTTCCTGCTACCTTTTAAAGGCTATGCCTGTAGTTCAATGGGGTAAGCAAACAGTCATGCCCCCTTCCTGAGCTACATAAGCAGTTCCTCCCAGCCTCCTTCTGAAGCACTTTTTCTTTGCCAGCAGGAGGCTCTGTTGGTCTGTCTTTTCCCTTGGGGCCTGTTGAGCTATGTCGCCCCCCCCGCATTGCTGTGCTTTGGGCTCTGCTTTGTTTGTGCTGGAATTCTGTTTTTTGTGTTCTCCTGCCTTTGGTTTGTATTGCTTGCCTCCAGCTGCTAGGTGCTTTCATGTGTGCTTGTTTCCTTCCTGCTCCTGTACTTGTGTTTGCTTTATTTGTTTCTTTCTTTTGGGCTTTCTAGTATTCTAGCACCCTGTGTATACATTGTTTATTTGTGCTTCAGGTTGCATATTGTTGTTACTTTATCTTAAGCTGACCTGTGCCTGTGCACTCAGGCTCCATTTACTCACCAGATTTTGCAAGCCCTCAGTCAACTGCATTATTGTTGTGTGTTTCAACTCTTACTGCTGTTTTCTTGCCTGCTGTCTCCTGTGCTTTCCACCTTAATTATTTGCACCTGGTCCAGGCTTCATTCACAGCCTCTCACTGCCTGAACACCTACTTCTCTCTGTCACTCCCTGTGTGCTACGTGTGTTCAACAGCTCTTCTCTTATTTCACTCAGTGCTAGCTCAATTCATTCAGTATTGGAGTTCAGTGTGCTCTGCTCAGTTTATTCGGTGTTTGCTCAGCCAGGCCCAACTGCTGCATTGCTATACTGACACTTTCAGCTACTACTTTACCTGCCTGTTCCTGGCTTCCAACTGCAAGCATTTTAGCAGTTTGTTTCTGAATTTAACTATTTTTAACCTTTCAGTCATTAATTTGCTTCCCTGTCCTCATTACTCCGGCAGTCTGCTATCCTATGGCTTGTCCTTCACTAGGATCTTGCCAATAAAGGAGCCTCTTTTGGGGGTTTCTACCCTACCAACATTACAGTTGCTGTTTGGTCTCATGATGCTTAGCTTGCGGCTCCCCTCTTATTCCCATGGCAGGGGACTGTGATATCATCTCCTCTCCACTCCCTATTAACACTAGTGTCCCTCAGGGCTCAGTGCTTGGTCCCCTACTCTTCTCCATTTTCCTTAATGATCTTCCCACAGCCTGTTCATCCTCTTCTGTCCACATGTAGGCTGACAATACTGTTTTGTACAATTCCGGCAAAAATCCTGCTGCTGTGCAAACCAGCTTACAGCATGACTTCAACCAAGTTCAGCTCTGGTTTGCTTCTCACCAGCTTTTTCTGAATGCCAAGAAGACAGTCTCAATGACCTTTGGCACCAGGCAGAAACTCTCTAGGCTCCCAGCCCTACCCATCTTCCACACCCTTGATGGGACCACCTTGGAGGACACCTCCTCATTTAGATATCTGGGAGTTTGGTTGGACCAACACCTCAACTTCTCTGTGCACAGTGATGCTATCCTGCAGAAACTGCACCCCAAGCTTGGTGCTCTGTACAGGAATCGTAGTTGCATCCCACCGACTGCGAGGTGTGAAATTGTCCAGAAGATGGTACTCCCCATCTTTGACTACTGTGACATAGTCTATGGTGCTGCTCCCAAATCTTCCCTGACCAAGTTGAACACTCTCTTTAACTCTTTCTGCTGCTTTGCTATTGACTCCCCTTCCCGCTCCTACCACTGTGAATTCTATCGCTCTCTAACCTTCCTTCCCCTACCTCACAGACATATTTCTCACTGTGCTAAACTAACCTCCAAATTCTGGTTCAGGGGGATCCCCTCCTATCTCTTATTCTCTCTCTCCACTCCACCTCCCCCCCACTCTCTCAGATCAAATGACGCCCGCACCTTGATGATCTGCCGCCACTCCACCCTCATCGGTCAGACTGGTTTCACCCATCATTTCCCTAAAATCTAGAACTCCCTCCCCCCCAAAATACGACACTCCTCCTCCAATTACTCTCTTTCCTCTGCCTTACACAATTACCTTTACCTCAGCTGTTCCTGCTTTAACTCACCTTAATACCTATCCCCAATTTCTGCCTTCCTACCAAGACCCCCCCCCAGCAGGGTTCTCAACATCCTGAATGGGGAAATCAGGAAATGGCGTCCCCTTCTCCTCATATTCAGATATTGCCCCCCCCTCCACCTGCCCTTCTGGGTCACCAGTGTGCACAATCTAACCCTATCCTTTTTACTCAAACAGCAATTGCACACTACCTCAAGTCTGCTCCTGGTACACTCATGCACTATAGATGGTTTTATCACATTATTACTGTTTTGTACATTCATATGTTCTTTTGTATGATTTTGGACATGTATTGTAATTTACCCAATGTTCCACTACTGTTTATTGTACAATACCTTGTGTTCTGACTGTTGTTCAATCTTACAGTGTTGCATTGTTTGTACTACCCACATACCATTGAAACTGATCATTTTTCACAACCTTATGTAACCCTTCCCCCCAGGTCACACCGTGAGATAAGCAACTTGTTGTTCAGTGTGCCCTCCTGGTGAAACATTTCAATAAATAAAAAATAAACATCACGGTGGGGCATTATGGCTCCAATTAGTAGAAGCATGCTTTAATGTAAGCTATATGATTTTGCCTGCTTTCTTGCCCATATGGATTTCAGTTATCTGTGCATAAATCATTAATCTCACAGCATACATGGCCTTCAGATGTTCATTGCATTCCATTACTGCACGGCATGCTTCTTACTGGATTAACCAATCTCCTCCTTAATGGCATTGATGGTCTGCATGCCAATCATATCAATTCACTATTCATGCTGAAACCATAGCATTAAATGCTTTTATGTAAACTATAATTGCTCCTTTATGGAACTGGTTCCCAAGCATATACCTAATTCAGCTTACCTCCTATGTGATACATCATGCTTACCTAAGCTGCTACCCATTTTATTGCTGTTGCAAATCCTGCTACATATCTCCTATCTGCTAAACCTCATTGATTCATTTACACTAAACCTCACTGGCTCAGTCACTGGCATCACAGCCTCTCATAAACACCTACCTTCTATGTCACCATTAATTCAGCTTCCATAACTGAACTGGATGGATTCTTTTCTGCTGATTGCTACTACTATCAAACCACCAAATGTTGGCTCACACTGTCGCCTCCTACCTCACCCAGGCTGCCTTGGTAGTCTCGTGGTTGTAGAGTTCGCTCTCAACCTTTCAATCTTGTGGCTGCAGACTTTGTTTGCAACCTTTCAATCTTGTGGTTGCAGACTTTACTTGCAACCTTTAAATCTTGTAGTTGCAAAGTTTGCTCACAACCTTTCAAGGCCTGCTACTTAATCTAAGGACTCTGGCTTCACCTGGTCTCCTCCTATCAAGCACTCAAAGTTGTGTCACACTCTCATTCATAAATTGGAGGCATGCCAACCATGTCCATTACCTTTTCTGGCTCAGGTCTTGCCCTGTAAGCTGACAGTCTCACTCTGCGCTCATCAAGTCTACATCTTGAGGATGTGAACCTCAGGTCGGGGTCCTTCTCATCTGGCCCATAGTGGGAATGTCCTCACTCTGGGTGGAGCTTTAGTGTGCAGTCACATGGTGCACCCCTTGATACAGAATTTAAGTGTAACCCCCAGGGGGTGCTACCCTTAGGGCTACTACCCCTGCCTGCCTCCACTGAGATGGGGTGAGGGGCCCAGATCCATTGATGGGTGCCTCCACCCAGAGGTTGGGGTTAATACGGTCAAGACTGCCTCGGTTACAGCCCTCTGGGTTACTGTAACCCCCCTTTTGTCCCACTAGTGGCTCACACTGGGTACCAACAATTCTTTTTACCAGTACACTTACTCCCCGGGTAGTATCTCTCAGCTCACTCTGGGGACCCCCTGTAAAGTAAGGTACAGTTATATCACAGTCACTATGTAGCAATTCACCAGGGATGCACAAACCAGCCAGGATGTAGTTGCAAACACAATAATCTGATTTATTAAAGGGGGGCAGATAACAAGGAAAGGGGAAAGATCAGGTTCATTGGCTTATACTATAATTATCTACCTAGGGCTCTGTGCACAGGCCTAACCCTAAGATTTGCTGTCCCTGGGTACCCAAGCCCTAACGGCTAGTCCAAACGTGGCAGCTGGTTGGGGCCCTTAACACAGATAACCGTTACAATCCTGAGCAAGTCAGAATAGGAAGAAAGTTTAATTAGGCAGTCAGCATTATAATAAGACAACTGGAAAACCACTGTTTGCACACTTGGCAGGGAGCTACCCTGATTCAGTACTCACAACTCCAGCAAATAACGATTCCTTCAACACTGGCAGGGCTGAGCCTGAATTTCATCAGCCTCCTCACACATTTATATAGCAAACAACAGAGGGGTACCATACCAGGCGGCTGCTTTCAGGCTTTCACGAACTTGCAGAAGAACTCAGGCAGCAAACGGCAGCTTCAACATCACAGGTGGACCGAGTGCGATTTAGCAATTCTCTCCAGTCCTCTCAGGTTGAGCCTGATAGGTAGCTGGGCTGGCACCAGCCTCCTCTGACCGTATGCCGGTGGATTTAGTCCAAATTCTCAAAGGGCAGAAAACGGCCACCTCAGGCCTTCACGCACTTCCCGCGTGAACACTACTCCAGCGCAGAAGCACAGAGCTCCTCTCTTCTCCTAAGCCACAACACATCTGCCCCCTCTCAGCATGGGGCTGTCCTTACCATTTGGGCGCTACCCGACTCTATTGGCTGGCATACCTGTCAGTCAACAAATTATTTGCCCCTCAGTGGTGCGAAAAAAGCGCCATAGTCCATAATGCCTTTCCCAACTCACAAGCAGTTCCTCTATTGGTCAGATAGCTCCCCAGAGTCCCAAGGTGCTGATTGGTCCAATTCAGCAGTTCTGGACCAAAATGGAGGAGACAATCGAAACAGTCATTGCTGCAAAGGAAGGCAAGTTAGAACAGCTGCATTATCATTATTACTTTACGTTACTTCCCACAAACAATTACATCCTCAAATAGAGCTCCTTCTGCACCACTAGTGATGCCAGACGTGAGCTATTTTTCAGCGTCCCGGGCGGGACTCGGGCATACAACCACACAGCCCCCCTCCATTTCAGTTACTTACGGCTGCAACAGGCAGCCCTTAAAGAGACAACTTACAGAGGCTTTCAAAAGCGCTCAACTGCTACCCATTTAAACGGCTTTATGCCAATCACCAACCAGGCATGGAGCATGGAAATGAGCTCCGAGAAAGCTTTCAGGAACCCCCATTTGCAAGGGGGTTACACCCTCCCCGGCATGGAAAAACTTGGCGTCCGCGTCAAGTAGTTACCCTTGAATTACTCTAAGGCAAATATCTTAGTTAACACTATATCACACTTTGCATTACATACATGGATATCACATTCACAATGTACTATGGTTTATGCAACATTATACACACAAACTCTTGTTCCCTTTTTTAACTCAGGTCATTAGTTCCTGCTTATGTCACCGGGACTGGGGGGAACCCCTCCTTTTCAGTTACGGGTGGGTCACCCAAAGCAGGGGCACCGCACTCAAAGGGTAATACTTACAGTCTGGAGTCATCCCCCAAGGCTAGCTTAGGCAAGGAACTCGGGGACACATACACCCCTTTGTGGACCACATTTAAGAGCAAGTTCACTGGCTGACCCAGAGACTCATAACTCAACTTTATTACCAGCCGTACTTCCCGGCTGGAGCACCTAGGGGTCTTAGAAAACCCTGAAACAGGCCCTGATTCCAATTCAGTCTCATTGACATTAGCAACTGGAATCTCTTCAGGGGAAAAATAGCCCATGGCTTATAGTACTATTGGGGGCCTGACCTCCTACCCCAGGATCCACCCCACTGGACTCAGCTGAGGGCTGTCTAGATACTAGTGAAGAACCATCAGAGCATTCAAAATATTCTTCCGGTTCTGGCATATCACTGGCTTGTTCCCCCATCTCACTCTGTTCTCCTGAAAAGTCAGATAATTCAGCCAGGCCAGACAGTTCAGCCATGCTCAAGGATCCCACCCCCTGGGCGTGGCTGCTATCCAATCCAAGTCCTGGAAACACGGGTTCCAGAGACAAAGCTGGGGGCTCAGACAGTCCAGAAGGCCCAACCTCATCTCCAGAGTTAACAAGGGGATTGCCTCAAAATGACTGACTCAGTTCATAAGAGGGATAGTATTCAATATCATCTTCATCATCTTCTGGCACCAATGGTTGATCATTTCCTTCCGCAGACTTTGGGTGAGGCCCTCTTGGTTGGCCTGTTGAAGAATCAACGGGCCTGGTGCTTTTCATGGCAGCAGATCTAGTCATAGGCCTTGGGGGGGAGGAAATTGGAGGTTCAGCTTCAATCAGGATTTGCCCGATTGGCAGCAGATGATTCCTGTGTATAGTTTTCACATCTTTGGAATTGTTTTCAGGCCGCACTTTATATACAGGCAAGTCTGTCAATTTTCCCACAACAATGTGGGAAGGTGATGCCATCTGTCAGCAATTTTATGTTTCCCATGCAGTCCCAGATTTCTCAGTAACACTCTATCCCCTTCTTTTAGCTCCATTGTTTTCACTTTCTTATCATATCTTTCCTTGTTGGCCAGGTTTCGTTTAGCAGCCATGGTCTGGGCCAGTTGGTAGGCATGGTTCAATTGGGCCTTTAATTTCTGTACATACTGTAGATGGTTCTCTGCTTGCACCCCATCAGGGGGGAAACCCCAAAACACACATCCACTGGCAGTCTAGCCTCTCTCCCGAACATCAGTCAGTATGGGGAAAATCCTGTGGCGTCACTTTTCGTACAGTTGTAAGCATGAACTAGGGTGCTAATCTGCTGGCTCTATCTCGGTTTGTCTTTTGGTTGCAATGTGCCCAACATGTCAAGCAATGTATGGTTAAACCTTTCAGGCTGAGGATCTCCCTGAGGATGGTAGGGGGTGGTTCTTGACTTTCGTACCCCCCACAAAGACAGCAACTCTTTAATCAAACGGCTCTCAAAGTCCCTTCCCTGGTCGGAATGGATCAGCTGCGGGGCCCCATAGTGGACGAAAAAGTTTTCAACAAGTATCTTAGCCACCGTGGTTGCTTTCTGATCCTTAGTCGGGGAAAGTCTGTGCATACCGGGTAAAATGATCAGTGACCACCAATATGTTACTGACACTTTTCAGATCAGGTTCTAGACTCAAGAAATCAATACAGACCAGTTCCATAGGGGCACTTGTGGTAATGTTGACCAGGGGAGCAGCTCTCTGAGGTAGAGCTTTCCTTTGCAAACAGTGGCTACAGGTTTTGACATATTGCTCTACATCCGTACTCATTTTCGGCCAGTAAAATCGAACCCGTACTAGATCAAGTGTTCGGTCTATGCCGAGATGCCCCATTTGATTATGCAAGGACCTTAAGACCAGTTCTCTGAAAGCTGAGGGCAGCACCAGTTGCTTGTCTACCCGGCCTTCCTTATTCACAGTCTTTCTGTACAGTAGTTGGTTAATCAGCTTCAATTTGGACCCCTCTTTATACAACAAGGCAGTTCTTAGATCAATGGAACGTAACTTGGACACATCCCTCCTGGCCTGCAAAGCCTCCACAGCCATTTTTATCATAGGATCACAGGATTGAGCCTGTTGGAGACTATCATTGTTGAACTGGGGCAGTGAGCTAGTGTCTAATGCAGAGAAATGACAGTAGGCAGCAGGTATGCAGTTTTCGGATGGCACCAAACAATCCACCACACAGTCCACCATGTCAGGAGACACCTGTTCCTCTTTGTCAAATTTCTGGCAGAGAGCTCTTACGTCAGGTTCCGAACAACCTGACCCAATCAGTCTGGGGTACAGGCCTCTGAGAGAGAGCATCCGCATCTATATGGTTCAGGCCCGCCCTGTACTCAACAGCATAGTTGTAGGTGGCCAAGGCAGAGAGCCACCTATGGCCAGTGGCATCCAACTTGGCAGAGGTCTGTACATAAGTCACAGGGTTGTTATCAGTCTTTACCAATATCTTGGCACCATACAAATAGTCATGAAACTGATCAACAATGGCCCACTTCAGAGCCAGAAACTCTAGTTTGTGCACTGGATAATTTTTTTCTGAAGGAGTCAGGCTTCTGCTGGCAAATGCTACAGGCCTCAAACCATTCGAGTGCTCCTGGTATAACACAACCCCCAATCCTTGTAGACTGGCATCAGTATGAAGAATGTATGGCTTGGCCGGGTCAGCATAGGCCAACACTGGGGCATGGGTAAGTTGATATATGATGTCATAGAAGGCTTCTTCACACTCAGCAGTCCAATGATCCCCAAACACATCGTTCGCCGGAAATACTTATTTTCTGTCTCAGAGCGCACAATCTTCTTATACCTTTTGTGCGTGGCGGATACCCCTGAGTGAGGTTGAGGAGGGGGCGAATCACTCGAGAATAGTCCTTAACAAACCGCCTATAGAATCCACAAAACCCCAGGAATCATTGGAGCTCTTTCAAATTCCTGGGCTGAGG
Organism: Neoceratodus forsteri; assembly: GCA_016271365.2. Taxonomy (NCBI): domain Eukaryota; kingdom Metazoa; phylum Chordata; order Ceratodontiformes; family Ceratodontidae; genus Neoceratodus; species Neoceratodus forsteri. The sequence continues at coordinate 788,876,362 of CM028133.1, forward strand.
CCAAGTGGTCAAAGCCTCCACTTTGCTAGGGTCAGTCTCTATGCCCTCAGTGGACACTATGTGGCCCACGTATTTCACAGAAGTCTGGAAGAATTGACACTTGTCGATAGACAACCTGAGGCCAAAATCCTCCAACCGATCCAAGACCTTAAATAATCATTGCTCCTGTTCTTCCAACGATCGGCCAAACACTATAATGTCATCTAAATAGACCAGACACTCGAGAAGATTCAAGTCCCCCACAGCCCATTCCATCAAGCACTGAAAAGTGGCTGGGGCACCCGAAATCCCTTGAGGCGTCCGAACAAACTCATAGAAGCCTAGGGGGCAAATGAAGGCAGTCTTCTCCTGGTCGTCTGGGGCCATCGGGATCTGGTAGTATCCACTGCGAAGATCCAACACAGAGAACCACTTGCTGCCATTTAAACAATCCAATGCATCCTGTATGCGTGGCATGGTATACTGGTCCGGAATGGTCTGCCGATTCAAAGTGTGATAGTCTACACACATCCGAACTGCCCCATTCTTTTTCCTTACTACTACTATGGGGGAGGCATAGGGGCTCCTGGACTCTTGTATTACACCAGCAGCCAACATCTCTTGCAGATGCCGTCTTATATCATCTATATCAGCGGGGGCTAGGCACCAGGATCTCTCTCAGAAAGGCCTTTCGTCATGCAGCTGAATGTGATGCTCAGCCCCTTGTACACATCCCACATCCCACTCTTTCAGGGAGAAAACCTGGTCTCTCTTGGCAAGCCTCTCACTGACCCTTTGTTTCCATTCAGCTGGCAGTGGGGAGTCACCAAAGTCAAACAAATCAGGAGTAACTCTATCATCTGTCCTGGAACCCTTTTGGTTTGGTAGTACTGCAGTATCTGCACAATGTACGCTTGCCAAGGTGCACCCCCCCTTCTTATTCGAATCTCTCTGTCGGACACATTATGCACTTGAGCCATCACCCTCTTAACATAAGCATGAGCTCTAGCCGGCAAGATGCTGGGTTTGACCAACAGTCCCTCAGGTAATCTTCCCTCCACAGGCGCATCCAACATCAACAACTTATTCTTAACATCCATTTTTAGTCGTACTTCTCCATGCAGGATACATTGGGCATTCGGGGCAAGTATCACCGGGGCCGGATCCTTTTTCCACACCACACCCACTGGGCCTTCAGGTTCCTCTGGACTAACCTTCTTCTGAGTGGCACTTGCCTTTTGAATCACAGCAGGTATGCTTAAAGCTTGCCCGGTCTGGAATGCTTGTTTTTTCTAAGCACAATTGGGCCAATCGTCCGAACATATGCGCATTCGTCCCAATCAACAAAGGCACCCCATCATACAGTCCAGTGGGTGGGCAAACTAAAACTAGGGTTTCCACCTGCTCATCCATTCCAGCCACAGCTGCAGAGAAAGATAACCAGACTCAGATGTATCCCAAATACAGATAAGCCTTGTCGCTCAACCCCCACACATGTAAACCATTCAAAGGTTGCAGGGGCACCTCAGGTAAGTGTGCCTGGTACAAGTCCTGGAACATGATGGTTACCTGAGAGCCACTGTCTAATACAGCTCGAGTGGGAATCCCATTTACCCACACCGGGGTCTCCATTGAGGGCCCGACCACATCAGACCAGTTGGGGGCCGGAGCATTGATAGCCGGCTGGGCATGGGCCTGAGTCACAAAACTTTTTCTGGGGACCCGAGACTGGGCCTGGCAGTGTCTGGCTATCAGTCTGTTGTTGACTTTCCTTAAATTCTCCGGCCTCTGGCACTTGGGTTGGAAATGCCCCTCTTTCCCGCAATGATAACAGAACTTGGGGTCCCGGGGTCACTATTTTGCGGGGGGCCCTGAGAGGGGTGAGAGGTCTCTCTTTGGCCGGGGTTCAGGTTTCTGCATGACTCAGGAGCCCCGGACCTGACAGGGTACATAGTAGATTGCTTCAAGTCCCTCACCAGTTCCCGTAAATTCCTGACCTCGGCCCTCAACTCACTCTCTACATGGGGGTCGGAGGAAATAACTCGCATTCCCACAGTACCTGGAAAATCAGGGGATCCCTCAGACCCTCCGGACAGGCCATTCTCCTCGGGGGTGTTAGGCTCAGGGGTCCCACTAGGGTATACTGCCCCCACACAGGGCTCCCACCCCTCTTCATCAGTCTCCACCTCCCTAATTTCCCTCATTAATTGACAATATTCAGGCGGGGTGGCCCACCGATCATGTAACTTAAGTTTCAGCAGTATTACACTAGAAAAATCTGGCAGATTTTAAAACATGTTCTAACCGGACCTGATTCAGGGCTGTGGCAGTGATTCCCCCTTTTCTATAGGCCTTCTGCAAGGCCCTCTCCACTCTAGTAACAAAAGCGGACAGTTTCTCATTTCTCCACTGCTCAGCAGACCTGAATTTCCATAATAAGTCTTCACCAGTCTCTGTACTCCCAAAAATCCCTTCTAAAGCAGAGAGATACTCTGCAGCGGTGGCTTCCGGACTGGTGGCCCGGAAGAATCTAATGGCTTCTAAAGCAGGACCCTGCAAGCTCTCCATCAGCCTCTTTCCTTTCTCCCCTCAGAGCATTGCCATTCCTGGACTAAAGGGTGGCATAGTCCATCAAGCCTCAGGTCATCCTCCCTGGAGGCGGCACTGTACCAGAGAAAGTTTAACTTACGGTAAGAATCGAGCTGTATGGGTGGGACCACCAGGGGCAGAGAAGCCAGCACAGAACTCTTGGGCGGGCAAGGGGAGGTGCCAGGGGAGCCCTGAGGGGTAGCATCACTGGATAAATCTAAGGCTTGTAGCAGCTCCTGGGTAGTTCTCCCCTCCACGGCCAACAATTTAAGCAGTTTGTCTTTAAAACTGTTCCTTTGAGGGGACCCCCCAGGAGTGACTGACCCACTTCAAATATGAATTAGCCTCCATCCCTGTGAAGCACCCTCCGGATAAATCACAGGAGGTACCTTCTCGGGGTCGATGGCCACACTGCATAGAAATAACACCTGCAACGTCTGGTCAAGTAAATCAGCCATATGCCCTTTTACCTCCACTTTGCCCAAACATTTTACTCGCTCTGCAGCAGAAATGATGTCAGCAGTTGGGGTTCCCAAAGGCACATCTAACAATAACACAATCTTCTGGGAGTCTAGCTCTTCGGCTTCACCCCACCACATCAGTCTGTGTACCATGGTATTGATGGGTCCCAATTTAATTTTTCCCAGCATATCCCCTTCCATTTTTTCCATTTCTTATGTGCTTCCCCACTTGGCCACTAGGGGATGCTAATCCCAGTGGTGCCTCCAATTTGTAACTCCCAAGTGGCGCTACCCTTAGGGCTACTACCCCTGCCTGCCTCCACTGAGATGGGGTGAGGGGCCCAGATCCGTTGACGGGTGCCTCCAGAGGTTGGGGTTAATACAGTCAAGACTGCCTCAGTTACAGCCCTCTGGGTTACTGTAGCCCCCCTTTTGTCCCACTAGTGGCTCACACTGAGTACCAACAATTCTTTTTACCAGTACACTTACCCCCCGGGTAGTATCTCTCAGCTCACTCCGGGAACCCCCTGTAAAGTAAGGTACAGTTATATCATAGTCACTATGTAGCAATTCACCAGGGATGCACAAACCAGCCAGGATGTAGTTGCAAACACAATAATCTGATTTATTAAAGGGGGGCAGATAACAAGGAAAGGGGAAAGATCAGGTTCATTGGCTTATACTATAATTATCTACCTAGGGCTCTGTGCACAGGCCTAACCCTAAGATTTGCTGTCCCTGGGTACCCAAGCCCTAACGGCTAGTCCAAACGTGGCAGCTGGTTGGGGCCCTTAACACAGATAACCGTTACAATCCTGAGCAAGTCAGAATAGGAAGAAAGTTTAATTAGGCAGTCAGCATTATAATAAGACAACTGGAAAACCACTGTTTGCACACTTGGCAGGGAGCTACCCGATTCAGTACTCACAACTCCAGCAAATAACGATTCCTTCAACACTGGCAGGGCTGAGCCTGAATTTCACCAGCCTCTTCACACAATTATATGGCAAACAACAGAGGGGTACCATACCAGGCGGCTGCTTTCAGGCTTTCACGAACTTGCAGAAGAACTCAGGCAGCAAACGGCAGCTTCAACATCACGGGGGGACCGAGCGCGATTTAGCAATTCTCTCCAGTCCTCTCAGGTTAAGCCTGGTAGGTAGCTGGGCTGGCATCAGCCTCCTCTGACCGTATGCCGGCGGATTTAGTCCGAATTCTCAAAGGGCAGAAAACGGCCACCTAAGGCCTTCACGCGCTTCCTGCGCGAACACTTCTCCAGGGCAGAAGCACAGAGCTCCTCTCTTCTCCTAAGCCACAATGCATCTACCCCATCTCAGCATGGGGCTGTCCTTACCATTCGGGCGCTACCCGACTCTATTGGCTGGCATACCTGTCAGTCAACAAATTTTTTGCCCCTCAGTGGTGCGAAAAAGTGCCATAGTCCATAATGCCTTTCCCAACTTACAAGCAGTTCCTCTATTGGTCAGATAGCTCCCCAGAGTCCCAAGGTGCTGATTGGTCCAACTCAGCAGTTCTGGACCAAAATGGAGGAGACAATCGAAACAGTCCTTGCTGCAAAGGAAGGCAGGTTAGAACAGCTGCATTATCATTATTACTTTACGTTACTTCCCACAAACAATTACATCCTCAAATAGAGCTCCCTCTGCACCACTAGTGATGCCAGACGTGAGCTATTTTTCAGTGTCCCGGCCGGGACTCGGGCATACAACCACACAACCCCCCTCCATTTCAGTTACTTACGGCTGCAACAGGCAGCCCTTAAAGAGACAACTTACAGAGGCTTTCAAAAGTGCTCAACTGCTACCCATTTAAACGGCTTTATGCCGATCACCAACCAGACATGGAGCATGGAAATGAGCTCCGAGAAAGCTTTCAGGAACCCCCATTTGCAAGGGGGTTACATAAGACTTCTGCTGCTGAGGGGTGAAGCTTTCACAACCCAAGAGCGCTCCTTTGGCTGTGGCATCACCATGGCACCTTTAAAAGCTATTCTTCCTACAACCACCTCTGGTTCACCTGGTTTGTTTTAGTCAGTAGGCCAGCTGAGTGCCTCATCAATCATTGCTGTTCTCCTCCCACCTTGGGGGTCCGCTCTCACTCAGAGTACCCATTGTTGCAGAGGCCTCTTGCAACACTTTGCAGCATTCGCATTAAAGGGATTGTGAGAGCTTTTCACCAAATTTGCATATTTCCTCCTCTTTGATTGGGTTTCTAAAATGTGGCAGCAGAGCCGTCATTAAATAAACTGCCCCCCAGCTTGGAGGGAAGGCAATCTAGGCCTTGGAGCTCCAGAGGTATTCTCCTGTTAAAAAGGTTTTTTTCCTCTCCGCCATGCCAAAGGTCATAATATGTAGTTAGTTAATAGTATATTCCCTAGTTTCCTTAGGTAAGTTTCTGCTGTTGGATGGAGATGGATGGTGGCCCTACTCTCCATTCCCTCTCTCCTTAGGAAGCCCCCTGATGCCATCAGTGCAATCCATTTTATCAGTGCAGTCCTGACAACCTGTGCATATCATTTGTGTTTCATCAAGCTGTCTGGTTGCTGTCAATCTGCTTCTGTACCTCGTAGTCAACATTTACTGCTCAATGTTCTTTCTGGGGCTCCTTCCTAAGGTGCCTTTAGCCAAGGGACTCTTTCCTGAGGCACCTCCAGGAGTGGAACCATCTTTGAGGGTTCCTTGCCTTCGGTACCCTACAGGGTGATAATTTCCTGTGGAATTGAAAGTGCAAGTGGCCAAACAGTTATCACAGTTGCGCAAGCATAACACTACTCTGGTTGTGTAGGCCAACTGAATTGAAAAGCTATGCCTGTAGTTCAGTGGGATAAGCAACCAGCCATGCGACCTTCCTGAGCTATACATGGAGCCAAGAATTTGGAGATTTGACTATGTCACTTCATGGTTCAGAACTGTGGACACTGTACTGATAAGTTCATGCTCATATTTCTGAAACCATGAAGTGACATAGTCAAAACTCCAAATTCTTGGTTTCATGAAAGGAACTGCACAGAATGTTGTCCATACAAAGAAAACAATGCAAAACACAACTGACAGCTTTGGCTTTTATTAAGGTAAAGTTAAATAGGAATCCTTTAGAGGTATGAATATAATGTATGAAAATAGAGACATTTCTAACAGCTGCAAATAAGTATTCAATTCCTGTCCCCTTTAAGTGGTACAGTGTCCAAGGCCTTGCTGAAGTCTTAGGCCATGTCCAACTCCCCACCCTAATCTATTTCCCTGGTTACCCAGTCGAATAAATTGATCAGGTTCTTCTGAAATGATCTCCTCTCATGAATCTGTGCCACCACGGGTCTTTTTGATAGTGTCTCCATTAACTTCCTCATCACTGCGTTAGACTGACTGGCCTATACTGTAGTTGTCAGCCTCCTCCTTGCTGTTGCTTTTATGAAGCGGGACTATATCTGCCCTCCTCCAGTCCTCTGGAACCACTCCGATTTCCAGTGAGTTTTTGAACAGGGCTGTCAGAAGTGCAGCCAGTACCTCCCTGAGCTCCCTCAGAACCCTAGGGAGTACCTCGTCTGGCCCCATAGTCTTATCCACCTTTAGATTCACAATTCCTCTCTCAGAACTCTTTCCTCTGTGAATGGACTTGTGACCACCTCCTTCACACTAGTGTTCCTTCTGCTTCTATGTGGTCCAGCCCTCTCTCTCTCTCTCTCTCTCTCCATACCTCTCAAGTGTCCCTGATTTTCAGGGACGTCCCTGATTTTGCCTCAAAACTTTACTCTGTCCCTCCTAAAATTTGTGTTTTTATGGCTAAACAATGCGGACTGTAAGTACAAAACAACATCAAGCATTAAAGTTACAGACTTGTTCTTCTTTAGAAAATGCATTTTGCCCCAAGACCCATATTCTACCAGCTTTCTGGATGGATATCTCTAATTTTGAAGATGTGTCCCTGATTTTGATCCTTTGTCCCTGATTTTTTTAAGCCTTGTCCCTGATTTATGAGGCAGGAGGTTGAGAGGTATGTCTCTCTCTCTCTCTACCCCCACTGCAAAGACTGAGCAGAAGTATCTGTTAAAGATATCCACTTTTTCCCTATCCTCCTCTGCAAGGTCTCTCCCTGCCCTTATTAACCTCACAGTTCCTTCCCTTGCCTTCCTCTTTTCACTTATTTATCTTAAAAAATATCTTGTCCCCTTTAGCTACCTCATGACTATCCTTTCCTCTGTTTGTGCCTTTGCACCCCTCACTATCTTTTCTGCTTCCCTCTGCTTTTCCTGGTACACCACTTTATCCTCCTCCTCCTCCCTCTGTGTCTCCTTGTACCTCCTATATTCCACACCTTTAGCCTTTACCTTCACAGCCACTTTCTTTGAGAACCAGAGTGGTCTCTTTTTTCCTCCTGTTTTTGCTCACTCCTTTTGCACAGAGGTTTGTTGCCTTCACTGTGTCTTCTCTTTATTTGTCCCACTGTCCCTTCACCCCACACAGGCAATCCCCCCCTTCACCCGTTAGGTCATCTTTGAGGCATTTACCCGTTTAAAAAAAAAATATGCACTCTTGAAGTCCAGGACCTTCATCCTTGTGTGGTTTGTTTTTGTCACCATCCTTATGTTAAACCACACTATACAGTGATAGGTGGTCCTGAGATGACATTTCACCTTGACATCAGCAATTCTGTCCCTGTTTGTAAGCACCAGGTCCAGCATTGCCGCCATCTCAAGTAGGCTCTCCATTTAGTTGTCTGAGAAACATCCCTTGCCAAAAGTTTAGGATGGCCCTGCTTCAGCACATAGCTGGGAGACTCCAATCTACATCCAGCAGATTTAAGTCCCCCACCAGTAGCACCTCCCCTTTTCTGTCATCACACATATGACTTTTCCAGTGCATTATCCATCTTTTCTCCCTGTGATGATGGTCTGTATATCACTCCAGTGTGATTAGTGGGTTCAGCTCCTCTTCTCCAGGCTGACTTACAGCACCTCCAATCCATCCCTTATTCCTAGGTCCCTTTGTATTTCTGTGGCTCAGATACCGTTCCTCACATACAGCACAACCCCTCCATCCTTCCTCCCCTCCCTATCCTTCCTGAACTGAGGGTAGCCTGGTATGGCCTTGTCCCAGCTGTGGCTCCCTGTGTACCACAACTCACTAATGGGCCCAAGGTCCAGATCTGCCTCTGCTATGATAGCCTCAAGGTCTGGAATTTTATTCCCAAGATTTCATGCATTGGCACACATGACTTATCCACACTTTGCTCAAACTCTGCTTGTAACTCTCCCCCCCCTCCTGCCTTTGTTGCCACTTTAAACTTCTGTCTTTCCCCCTCCCACCTCACTACCATCTTTGTGCCTTGCCTCCTCATCACCATCCTTTCCACCTTTTCTGTTCTTGTACTCCTTGCCCCCTATTATGTTTCTGCTTCCTATACTTTGCGCACTGGGGGAGTTTTCTTCCCTTGGGCCCTTTCTAGCTGTTACTTCAATCTGTGGAGTGGGGCAGTTTATGCCACCCTTTGTACTTCTACCTCTCCCCTTGGCTAATTTAAATGTTTATCAAAGTAACATTTAAACCTTCCACTGAGGACTGTGGTCCCCCTTCACATGCAGACACAGGTTATCACCTCTCTATAGACCTATATCCTTCCAGGTCAGCCCCCAAGTCCCCAATGAAGCCAAACCTCTCCTCCCTGCAGCATTCTTTCAATTAAGTGTAGAAACTTCTGGTGTGGAGTGTCACAACCCCACTCAGCGTGTCAGGCCCTCTACTCCCACAGTGCCATCCTCCGAGCGCAGTATTGTGAACAGGAACAGAAACAGGGTAACCCTCCTGTCTATTTTGTGGGTTTGAATCAACCTTTGGTCTCAAGTTCCGAAGGGATTCAAACAGTGAAGCTCTTGCTAGCGTACCCAATGTACAGGCTCAGATAATTCTGCTCTTCGGGGAAGTGCCAGATATCTTTCACCTATGTCACCTAACCAGGTGTACAAAATGAACCCTTAAAACACTCTATGAAAGACTTCAGATAAACTCTTACCTCTTTCCCAGTTTGGTATTACCAGTAAGCTATGCATAGTGTCAGCTTTAACCATATATGCTTCACTTGTTAAAGAAAGAATTTCGGAGGCACACCAAGCAGTCTCTTTAAAATAGAGATTTACTTTAAAATAGATAAAAATGTAAAATGTAAATACAGAACAATATATCACAAAACATACACTCACTTAAAAGAATAAGGTTTAAAAGTGCAAATTCCTACCAACCATATACTTAGACTTGTCTATCTAATGTACTCTTATCTCCTTACAGTGCTGATAGATGTTGTAACTTCAGAGTCCAAACATGAATGTCACTAAAAGTCAGTCACAGCATAATTAAAAACTGTCCTTTATTTATTTAATTGTTTATTTATTTATATATTTAGCTTTTGTTGACCGGGTAAGTGCACTAGACAAATCCTGCCTATTTTCAGGCACGACCCGGGGGAAGGGGATACAGATGAATGCCAACTGACCTTGAACCAGATTAAGCTGTTGGTGGTAATTTTAATGAATGAGGGAAATTTGGCCAGGACACCGGGGAAATTCCCCTGCTCTTTTTTCGATAAGTGCCATGGGATCTTTAACATCTACCTGAACTCCCACCAATCCAGGCAGATGGGACCTTGGTTTAACGTCTCATCTGAAAGACAATACAAAATCACACATGCCCCCACAATGCAAAGCATCATGGGCTGCATATGCAAATCACCACAGAATGTTATGCTGGTCTGAAAGACGGCACCTCAGAAGTGCAGCACCCCTCTCATGCTGCACTACAGTGTCAGTACTGGGATATTAACCCAAGTGCCAGATGGGGGAACTGAACCCACAGCCCTCTGATCTCCCGGCCTCAGAGGCGAGTGTGCTACCTACTGAGCCACTGATAACTGGGAAAGGCACATAGAGCCAAGGCTCATGTCCAGGTGTGACCCGGGGCAGGGGATAAAGACATAGTATAACATCAAATACCGGAGAATGTTCAGCAGCAGGAATTAGCATAATCAATATTTACAATATACACTGAGTCAGGTAAATAGTATAGTTAATACAGCAATAAATAAGTATTAGATTTGATGAAAGGACAAGGCACATTGTGTCTAATACTTTTTTTTTTATTTATAGCATTTAGAGCATAAGCAGTAAAACACTTATATCCTGAGCAAGTACACGTGACATAAATCCAGCAGTACATTACATAGGATAACGAATAGCTGTTCCATTGGTACAACAAACAAGGGTTACTGCCATTATAAAAACCTAACTTTATGCATACATGACAGGAGCTATTTTGCAACCAATGCCTTATCCTATAAATCAGAAATAGAAAACATTCCAGATACGAATTGACCTTCTGAGGTTTATTTGAGCTCTTAACAACATGTATTAGTAATTAGATTACTTTCTAGAGCTCTCCTAAAGGACATGGTGAGACATAAACCATGTCATCTTCCAAACATACCCAAAATATTGACCCAGCAAAGGGTTAAACATGGAGGTCACATTAACTGGTGCCTGTAGAAATAAACTGCACCAAGTCCAGCCTGTGCCCCTGATATATAGATAATTGGGCACCAAGGATCTCCATATACAGGTACAATGTTAGCCAAACAAGAATAATGTACTGGGTTAGGGATTAGATACCTTCTTAGGTACCCCACCATACCCCACAACATATATCCATACCCCCACGAACAACAGGAAAACCCACCATTATAGTACAAAAACTTATTTTAGGGATATGTGCAGAGAAAGTCTCTTGATAAAGCATCTTTAACAGTCACAACTCAAAAGGAGAGAACTGCATCTTAGGAGAACTTATTGGGCAAAAGTAACAGTCCATAATGTCCCGAACTGCCAAAGAGAACTAAAACGATTTTAAAGCTATAACAAATTAACACTGCAGTTAGAGTGGGGCACTGCGACCAATATAGAAATACAGACTACTTGTAGAAAAGTCGATGGTCCAAACAATGTCAGTCCTCAACAGCATCCTCCTCCTCCTCATAGATCTCTTATTGGTGGCATTTAGCTGCTAGTATCTGTGGCGTCAGTAAAACAATATTGCCGACGGCCTTCAGAGAAACATAAGTGGAATGGGAAGGCAAGAAACTAAGTTATATCCAGCTCACGAAGTCACCGCTTCACTCCATTAAAGACCTTTCTTCTCATTAGGGTGGCATAGAACAGGTCCAGGAAAAACAGGGTGCGGGATTTATTCACACAGATCGGGCCCCTATTTTGTATAACTCTGAGCAGTGCATCTCTTTTCCCAGATGATCCAAGTGTGAGGAGAACATTTAGAGGATTGCCTAAGCCACCTGGTCACCTGGGCAAGATCCAGTATGCCTTCATGATGTGAAAATCCGTTAAGCCGGTAACATCTCCAAGCCATGTCCGCAGATAGTCATACAGATTATTGCCTTCCGAATCCTCAGGCAGACCTAAAATCCACAAATTTGCAGCTCTCACAGTGTTTTCAAGCTGTTCCACTTGGGCTATTAATGCGGCCTGCTCTTTCGGAGAGGTGGCCATTGCAGCAAGGGCCTCCTCCGCTGTGGCTTCCGCTGTCTTAGTCACCTCCCCCATGGCCTCCAATCAATTTTACATGGTTAAACATTTCTCCAAAAACCCATCTAGCTTCTGGTCCATCTGTTGGATCATTTTTGATAGGGCATTAACCGCCATCTGGAGGGCAGACAACGTGGCTCCAGTTTAATCAGTACCTGTGGCCTGTGTCAGGCAGGGGAGGTCATCTGGCAGCTTGGCGTTGGTTGGACACAAGGAGAAAAAGTCTGATTTATTCATCTTTGTGTGACCCATCTTCATTGTTGATTGAGCTCTCAGGCTGCAGTGAATCTTCTACCACCAGTATCTGATATTATGATGTTAAATGCTGCAAAAAAAGATGCTTTACTTAAGCAAAATAAGTCGCTGGATAGGGAGCCTTAGAAAAAGGCTGTTGCTGCTAAACTGCTAGCTCCACCCCCCCATTGTGTACCTATAGGAGCTAATACAGCAATAAATAATATTCATGATTGTAAGTGCACAATACCTACACACGTAGGACATTACATATAATTAACAGAGCAGCAGTGAGTATAGGTGAGAGGATGGGGCAATCAGGTGAGGGGCTGGGGAAATCGGGTGAGAGGGAGGGGGAGCACTGACTGTGGGGGGAGGTGGAGAAGTCTGAAGTACTTTTTTAGAGAGTAGGCACCCTGCGTACTGGCAAGGGTAGATTGTTTCATAGGGCCGGGAGCCTATAGATGAAGGATTGTTTTCCCAAGAGTGAATGGGGCTGGGGTAGGGTAAAAAATCAGTGATCATGAGTGTGTAGCGAGTAGCCAGAACTGGGAGCAGGTGATATCAGTGAAGAGATCTAGGATGGAAGGGTGTCGAACCAGTACTTGGCAATGAAGAAGGCACAGTGTGCAAGGCAGCAGTTGGCAGGGGGGGATAATGTCTGGAATAGGAGGCAGTGATGTGTACGATGGGGAGGTTGGTGGTGAAACAGCAGAAGGCATGATACAGAGGATCAAGCATGGTAAGAGATGATGGAGGTGCCGACCTGTATACCACAACAGCATAGTTGAAGGACGTGAGGATGAGCTTAGAGATGATTTCCTTTCTGAGGGGGATTGAGAGACTGCCCTTGTGCCTATGCAGCATGCCTAATTTAGGGTGGCGCTTGTTATGAATTTCATCAAGGTGGAGGGAGAAATCCAGTTTGGGGTCCAGCCATACACCCAAAAATTTATCAACGGCCTCAATTTTGGAGCCATCTAGGGTACGGAAGGGGGAGGCAGTTTGGCCAGTTTCTGGGCAGAGTCAAATGCCATGGTGACCGTTTTCTTGGTATTACATTTAAGTGATTTAGCTTCAAACAATCGCAGCATATTCTTGAAGTCAACTTGGAGGATGGGCTCAATGTGCGCAAGAAAGGGACCTGATGCGAAGATCACGTATCGTCAGCGTACATTTGGACATGTGATACAGAGTTAATGGATGGGAGGTTGTTTATGAATATGGAAAAGAGTAAAGGTGTAAGGATCGACCCCTACGGTACACCGGCTTGGATGGGGAGAAGGGGGGTTTGGTGGCGTCCAGCTGCATAAACTGGTATCTGTCGGAGAGATAGGCCTTAAACCACTCTATGGTTGATGGTGAGAGACTGATGGAGGATAGATCATCCAGGGAAATATTGTGGGCAACTGAATCAAAGGCCTTTGCAAATTTGACAAAACTGGTCAGTGTCAGTGTCAGTTGGCCTTTATTTATGGTGGTGTGAATGTGATTAGTTAATCAGAGAAGGGATAAGGCAGTGGAGTGTAGTCTCCGAAAGCTGGATTGATAAGGAGTCAGGATGTCATTAGCGTTCAGAAAGAAAAAAATACTCACCTTAGTAACTGTGTTTCTTCTAATGGAGCCTTGTATTCTGACATATACAGTTAGCCCCAGCACTTGAACTGCCCCAGAGATGAAAGAGTTAACTCTATGCAGAAGCATAGAATGTTGAGCTCAAGCTCGGATTTCAAACCTCTGTTTGTGGTGCTTCAGAGTGTAACCATCAGATTCTTATAAGCAGCTAACTAACTACACTTCTAGTGTGGAAATTGTAAACAATAAACCAACAGGTAAAAACTTGGGCCCCAAAAGACTCAAGTCGAGAACCCAAGATAAAAAAACAAGTAATGAACAATATATAGTGCTATATAAATAAACATAGAACAACAACCCCACCCTAAGAGGAGGGGTGTAAGGTACACCCCTGAGGTGCAACACTGTACCTGCCAGCTCACATCCCAAAAACTAGGTTCTGAGAGGGAAGGCGGGGGGAGGTCAGAATACAGCAAGACTCCATTAGAAGGAACACAATTACTAAGGTGAGTAATTTTTTCTTCAAACAACATGAAGTCTTGCTGTATTCTGACATATGATCTACCAAGCAGTACCTCCATGGAGGAGGAGTACCGAACCTATTTTGAGAATAGGCTCTGCAGTACTGCTGTATCAAACCTAGCATCACTCCTAGCCTGGATATCCAGAGAGTAATGCTTGGTGAATGTATGGACTGTTTTCCAGGTGGCTGCTTTGCATATCTCTAGTAAAGGTATATCTCTGGCAACAGCTGTACCCCTAGTTGAGTGGGCCCTCTGACCCGAGGGAGGTGTTTTACCTAGCTTGGTATAACATAATTGTATACAATCTACAATCCACCTGGCAATAGTTCTTTTAGTAGCTGGTCTACCTTTTCCCACTTCACCATAAGTGAGGAACAATTGAAGACAGTCATTCCTATGTGCCTTAGTATGCTCTATATAACAGCTAAGTGCCCTTTTAACATACAAACTGTGTGACCTTCTTTCTCCTGAAAAGGAATGATCAGTGAAAAACACAGGAAGGGACATGGACTGGTTCAGGTGGAAATCTGAGACCACTTTGAGTAAGAACCTCCTATTGGTTCTGAGGACCACCTTATCTCTATGGAATGAGATAAAATCAGGTTCAACTGACAGGGCCTGCACTTCACTAATTTGCCTGGCAGAAGTGATAGCTACCAGAAACACAGTTTTCCAGGTCAAGTACTTAAGCTCGGCTAAAGCCAAAGGTTCAAAGGGTGGCTGCATAAGCTGAGCAATGCAGATATTGAGATCCCAAGCCAGGGTGGGCTCTCTAAAAGGAGGGTTGATATGAATCAGACCTTTAAAGAACTTTCCAAAGACAGGGTGGGATGCCAGGGAAGAGCCCTTCCCTGCTGACAGGAATGCAGAAACAGCTGCTAGATGAACTTTTAAAGTGGATGGCCTAAGGCCTAAGCCATTAAGGTCAACCAGACAATCTAAGACTGTGGCACTACCAGCAGTATCTGGTAGGATATGCCTGTGTGAACATCAAATGCTGAATCTTTTACTATTTGGAGTTTTAAGTTTTCCTGGTAGAAGGTTTCTGAGAACCCTTGAAGATGTCTAAAACTCCCTGAGAGAGGTGCAGGCCTGCGTATTTCAACTCTTCAAAAGCCAGGTCTTGAGATTGAAAGACTGGAGATTAGGGTACCAGATCCTCCCCTGAGAGGAGGTTATGAGATTGTGTCTCTTGGGAAGAGACAGGGGGGTTGAGACTGCTAAGGACAACAACAGAGGATACCAAGGTTGCCTGCCCCAGTCTGGAGCAACTAGAATCACTGTGCAGGGTTGTGACCTGATCTTGACTAGAACCCTGAATAACAGGGAAAAGGGAAGAAAGGCATAAAGGAACTTGTATTCCCAATCCAATATCAGAGCATCGAGGGGAACAGTCCCCAGGACTGGAGGTCTGCAGCAGAACTGGGGAAGTTGATGACTGTCTGGGGCTATGAAGAGATCTATATCTGGAGTGCCCCACCAGGTGAAGATTACTTTCAGGATGAGAGGGTCCAAGATCCATTCATGATGGCCCTGGGAGATTCTGCTCAGAGCATCTGCTAGCACATTGTCATTCCCTGGAAGGTGGACTGCTGTTAGGGAAGTTTGTAGGGAGTAGGCCAGAGACCAAACTTTCATGGCCTCCATGCTCAAGGCCATAGACCGAGTGCCCCCCTGCTTGTTGATGTACCACATGGTGGTGGTGTTATCCATCCTGACCTGAACCACCTTGTTCCTTACTGCATCCAAGAAAACCTGAAGGGCCAAGAATACTGCCCTGAGTTCCAGAAGATTGATATGAAGAAGAGAGTCTTCTGGGGACCAAACCCCTTGTGCTTTGAGAGCTCCCAGGTGGGCTCCCCAGCCCAACAGAGAAGCATCTGTGGTGAGGACCACTGAGGGAGTTTGCTTGAGAAATGGGACACCTTGCCTGAGATTGTCTTGGTCCAGGCACCACTGGAGAGCTTGGACCAAAGTCACTGGAATCAGTTTGGTAAAAGAGTCTTTCTTCTGAGACCAAAAGGACCCTAGATGGAATTGAATGTCCCTCATCTGGAACCTGGCCCCTTGCACCACTGCAGAGAAAGCTGCCATGTGGCCTAAGAGCTGAAGAAAATGTCTTGCTGGACAAGAAACCAGAGGATGAAAAGAAGAAGCGAGATCTGTAAGGGCCTGAACTCTTGCTAGTGGAAGGAATGCCCTTGCTTGAACAGTATCTAACTCTATCCCTATGAAAGTGAGAAGCTGTACTGGTTCGAGCACTGACTTTGGCAGGTTGCAAGAGTGTCCAGTAGAGCTGACTTGACCTTGTCAGAAGACTACCCTACAATGAGCCAGTCATCCAGGTATGGAAATAGAGAAATGCCCTGCCTTCTGAGGAAGGCCACTACTACTGCAAGGTACTTTGTAAACACCCTTGGAGCTGATGTTAGACTGAAAGGCATAGCTCTGAATTGATAATGGTTTGAAGGCAACTCGAACCTGAGGTACTTTCTGTGGGAGCACCTAATGGGAATACGGAAATAGGCATCTTTGAGATCTAGGGAAGCTAACCAGTCTCCTGGCCTTAGAGAGGGAAGAATTACTCCCAGAGTCACCATTTTGAACTTTGGTTTTACAATGTGTTTGTTCAAATACCTTAAGTCTAGGATGGGTGACCACTCCCCTGTCTTTTTTGGGGTAAGGAAGTATCTGGAGTACAGACCTTTGCCCCCGTGCAGAGTAGGAACTCTCTCTACGGCTCTGAAAGCCAGCAGAGAGGAAACCTCTGCATCTAAAGCAATGGTTTCTGAGATGTTTGCAGGTGGAAGAGACCTGACCCTCATTTTTGGAAATGTTTTGAAAATGAGGGCCAATCCCTGGCTTACTACCTCCAGGACTCACTTGTCTGAGGTAACAGACTTCCAGGCCTGGAAGTAGTAAGCCAGCCTGCCTCCTACTGGAATTGGGGAGTTGACCCGGGCTGACACATCAGGGTGTCTGCTTGGCAGGAGCCTTAGACTGGGAAGAGGATGCAGCCCTGCTCATCCCCCTCCTGCCTCTCCCTTGGAAGAATCCCCTCTGTGGGAAAAGAGAGGAGGCCTGAACTTGGTAGAAAGGACTGTGAAAGGGCCTGTCCCTGGCCCTAGACTGCTGCCTCTGAGGAGTGGCTTGCCTTTCCTTGGCCTGAGCACTCCTGTAAGTAGTCCTGTATTCATCCATTTTCTTCATGCAAGCCTCTGTCTGCTCCCCAAACAGAGAGTTACCTACTACAGGGAACTCCATGGCCTTAGCCTGGGTGTCATGCGAAAGGCTAGTACATCTGAGCCAAGTGAATCTCCTGAGAGACAAAGATGTAGCCATGACTCATGATGCCATCATTTGAGTCCACAGCAGCATGGAATTGTACCTTGGATGCCTCAATCCCATCAGCAGCCACCTCCTCCAGCTCTTTGGCCAGCTGGGGGGAGGCCTGTTTGACCAGTTCCAGAACAGTATCCCACCTGGACTTCTGGTACCAGTCTGCATAGGCCATATAATTTGCCTGTCTGAGTCCCAAGGAGGATGCCAAATATTGTTTTTTGCCCATGGCATCCACCTTCCTGGAGTCTTTATCCGGGTGGGGGTGAAGCCAAAGGTATGTTAGTCCTGTCACAGGCTGCAGCTTGCACTACCCCAACATGGCTGCTATGATTGTACAAAACTCTGTACCCGAACCTGACAACATGTACCTCCTGTTCATTCTTTTGTCCACTGGAGGTAAAGAGTTTGGTGTCTGAAGAATCTTTTTTTGTCTGTTTCCCCAAAGATTTGTGGAGGGGAATAGACAACCTTTTAGACTCTGGAATGTCCATCATCTCGACAAAATCAGGCTCCTCTTCCTCTTCTGCAGCTTCTAACATGGGGAGCTGGAGGGTTTCAGCAACCTTTTTGTAGAACAAATAGTGGGAAGGGAACTCAGAAAGCCTGGGAGGGGAGACATCGGAGGGTCTGTCTGGGGAGCTGTCCGGTTCAGTGGGCACATCCAGACTTTCTAAATCATTATCATCCTCATCATCTTGTTCTGGATAGTCTTTATCCCCCTCCCACTCCAATTCATAATAGGTATCCAGGTCATAATCCGATGGAGTAGGATCTGACCGAACATAACGCCTAGCCGAAGGCATCGGTTCAGACGGAACCGGACGGAGCGATTAAACAATGCTTATCACTTTGGATATCTCATCAGCAGTTGGAGTATGTGGTTCTGGATCCAAACCGGCTGATTTCCTTTTTCTTTTTGCCGGAACTGACCCCTCCAAGTTGTATCTCTTTTTGCCAGGTCAGTGGGCACCTCCCCAGGTTCCGACGCAAACCGAACTGGGCTGGCCATCCAGGTCAGCGGACTTCTCAGCCTCCCTTTCCTTTAGCCTACTCGGTCTTTTATCCATAGTGGCTTTGGGAAAATTTTTACATATTTGGCAGGTAACACCTTTGGAGTCATCACAGGATGTTTCAGTACCCACCTGCAGCAAACCCTAGGTAACCGCTAGGCACAAGTTACTTAGTCTAGTGTCTGAGTGGCTGAAAAATCCAGGGTTTGGTGCAGGTAGGCCACTTCCTATCCTTTTAATTTCCCACATCACTCAGGAAGGGTAGCTGCACAGAGTGACAGAAGGAGTGTGAGGATGACTGGTTGGACCATCATATTTTTTGATACTCAGTGGCACTGGTAGTGGGTCGGGTCATGGGTGTAAGTCTGGTCAGGTTAGTCACAGACATGTTGAAAGTCAGGAGGGACTCAGGTCAGGGAAGTGGGTATACAAATAGCTGCATAGCACTGGGTCAGCTTTGGTGCAGGTTGGGTGGCTAGCTGCTAGTCGGGCCTGGGGGACAGGGATAGTGGACTAGAGTTACTAATGAGAGGACTGGGCTAAGGAAGGAGGAAAGAGGAGAAGTGCTTGCTGCCGTGGATCACTGCCTTGCCTACCACCACTGGAGTGACTTCACCAGACAGAGGCATGAGTACTTGGAAGTGGACCAGACTCATTCAGTACTCTGCAGAAGCCAGATGCTACCAGCTTTTGATGATCATCAGACAAGGTAGGAGAGGTGTTTTTTTAAGCTCATTCCTTGTTGTCTTGTGAACTGGGGTGTGGGAAGGTGGAACTGCTACAGTATGGGTCCATCCAGCTGTCTTAATCAAAGCTGGAATAGAATCAGACTCGCAACTGAAACTTTTGCAGTTCCAGTTTATAGAAACAGAATGGATTCCAGAGACTTCTAGCACACCTAGATACTACCAATGAGTCTGTAGAAGTAATGAACCCTGACACAGTCCCTAACAATACAACCCAACCAAGCCAACAAATCATAATAGTGGGGAACTCTAACCACAACAACAGCAGAATTGAGGAGATTTTAAGAGGCTCCAGGTCATAACCAGCAGTTCTAATTCACATCAGCACTAATGACATAGGGACAGAAAAGTTAAGAAGACACAAAGTGACTTTAAGAGCTTGAGAAACTAATTAACAAAAGCTGCATGTTAATAGTTTCGGCTACATTCAGAGAAAGGATTTTGTAGGGTTCATACTGAGACATAAAAGGTAAAAGAAAGTGGTTCTTTATGGCTTGGACTCATAAATAAGTTGCCCCCATGAATAGGTCAAGTAATTCCTATATGACAGCAATGAAAATTCTGTGGATAAGTCAACCTTGCATATAAATCGAGACCCCTCTCTTTTGTTTCTATTTTTGGCACTAAAAACTCAACTTACACCTCAGTTAGTCTTACAACAGTAGTAGGTAAATTCTGGGATCATTCATTAAGGAAAAATTAGAAGATCATATATCATAAAATTCACTAAGGAACACAAGTAGAATATATTTACCAAGAGCAAATCAAGCCTAACCAACTTATTAGACTTATGCAATTCATTAGACAATGGGACTTCAGCAAATATCATCTACTTAGATTTCAGTAACGCTTTTCATGTTGTGTCACATGCTGGATTAATTGAAAACCTGAAACTACTCAGTGTGGACACAAAGACAATAAATTGGACATCCAACTGGTTGTCAAACAGGATGCAAAGGGTACAAATAAAGTTTTTTTTTCATCAAGGGAGGATGAAGCGATAAGCAGTGTACCCCAGGGATCTGTTCTTGGACCTATACTTTTTAAAATCATATATAAGCACTGTAAACCAAGGGATTTCTAACTGGTTGACAAAGTTTGCCAATGATGCTAAGAGTGGTGGAGTGGTAAGCACTTGAGAACAAGCCATTGCAGTATAGATCAACATAGATAGACTCTCATTTTGGGCAGAAAGATGGGGACTATATATAAATAGCAAAAATGTGTAGTTATGCATTGTGGTGAAAAGAACAAATTAAAAGATTGTAATATGAATGGCATCACACTCAGGAACAAAACTAAAGAAGAGCTCTAGGAATTATATGTTATAAGGTAGAAATTCACCATTACCTCGTTGTTGGCAGAGCAGAAGACATACTGTGTGTATATCCAGGAAGGTGATTCTTTCCTTATAACTGGTCCACGGTTAGCCCCAATTCTGATTACTGATCTTAGTTCAGGAGTCCATATCTGATGGAGAACATAGCTAGGGCTGATTGAGTTCAGAGGAGGGTGACAAGAATGATACATGATCTGTGCAGTTTACCATACAGTATGAAGAGACACTGATCAGTGTAGGTCTACATACTATTGAATGACACAGAATGAGAGGAGATCTGTTTCTACTACATAGCATTCTTATGAATAATGAAGCAATGACAAATATTGGCTTCTTTTTTGTTGTTTTTTTATTTTTTCCCTTCTCCATAGATTTTTATTGAAAGTTAAATCTATACAGTATACATGGTATACGGTATAGTCAGAAGAGATGCAAGTCACAACTGGGGTACCTCAGGGATCAGTCCTGGAGCCAGTCCTCCTCAATATTTTCATCATTGACACTGCAGATGGACTGGAGGGTAAGGTTTGCCTGTTTGCAGATGACACCAAGATCTGCAACAGAATAGATGATCCAGATGGGGTAGGCAGAATGAGAAGATATCTGGAAAAACTGGCAAAATTATCTGAAGAGTGGCAACTGAGGTTTAATGCAAAGAAGTGCAAGATCTTGCACATAGGGAAGAGAAACCCTGGAGCTACTTATAGGTTGGGAGGGGAGTTGCTGGCAATTACAAGGGAAGAAAGAGACTTGGTCATCATCATCATCACAGATGACCTAAAATCATCCAAGCAGACCACTAAAGCAGTAGGTAAGGCTAGAGGGATGTTGGGGTGTATTAGTAGGGGTATCACAAGTCGTAAGAGGGAGGTAGTAATCCCTCTTTACAAGACACTGGTGAGGCCTCATCTGGAATACTGTGTGCAGTACTGGAGGCTGCAACTGCACAAGGACATTAACAAAATGGAAGCAGTCCAAAGAAGGGCAACCAAAATGGTGCAGGGACTGCATCCGAAAATATATGAGAACAGATTAACAGAGCTCAATATGTATACCCTGGAGCAAAGGAGAGAGAGGTGATATGATCAAAACATTTAAACATCTTAAGGGCATTAACAAGACGAAAGAGTCTAACATGTTTCAATGTAAGAAAAATAGCAGGACAAGAGGACACAGCATGAGATTAGAAGGAGGCCGATTAAGGGGTAATGTGAGGAAGTTCTTTTTTACAGAAAGGGTGGTGGTTGCATGGAACAGCCTACCTCCAGAAGTGGTGGATACGAATACAGTGCAGGGCTTCAAACAGGCATGGGATAGGCATAAGGGAGCAAAACAGATGAGTATGAATAAATAGGCCATTGACAGAGTAAACCCGATGACACATTCATGAGGTAGAAAAAATTGGGCAGACTGGATGGACCTTGCAGTCCTTATCTACCGTCAGCTTCTATGTTTCCATGTTTCTATGTTAAAACAATAACAATAATCTGATACAATCACAAATGAGTTATAATAAATTACACTTCAAATCAAGTACATAAAAAACAATATATGCAAGAATAACCAAACATGGCACTTACTTAAAACTATATATAATCACACAGGTAACCAATAATGTCAAATAAAACATAAATCAGAGTCCCTCAAATAATAATAAAAGGATATCCATTGCTCTGAACAAGGCATACAGACTGCTCACAGGGTCTACACGTTTCTCCCACACCTGTGATCTTTATGTTGAGACTGGTTGGCTACAGCTTTCTGGGAGGATCCAATACCAAACCTGTCTTTTAGCCAAAAAAGCACTTTTCATTCTCCTGCCACCAGGCACCACAAATCTGCTAAGCCCCCAATGTAGTTCACAGCATACGCGAAGCTCGAACAGCCATCATCTCCATGTTCCTAGATGCCGGACAGCCCAGGGGCAATGCTCATTTGCCTACAGAGCATCTCACTGGTTTAATACTCTTCATAGTGATATAACTACCCTACCTAAATTGGGACAATTCAAACTGAAGTTACGCCAACATCTCATGGCCAACAGTTCTTGTGACTGTTTTACCCGAGACTCCCATCTACTAGCATTCAGTCTTCTCCTCACAACTGGATAACCCTGTATCTCAGCTGTTACCTCTATAATTCCAAGACTACCCCCATTTCGCAGTTTGACAAGGCCCCTGGCTATCCCCTTTCACCTCATCCCCCCCTGCCCTTACTTATCCCACACCAGCTTAACAAGGCCTATGGCTGCCACGTCCTACATTTCTTACCACCCCATCCACCTCACCCCCCTGCCCCTATCCCTCCCACACCAGTTTGACAAGGCTTATGGCTGTCACCTCCTACCTTTCTCACCCCCGCCCACCTCACCCCTGTCCCTACCACCACCACCCCACACCAGCTTGACAAGGCCTATGGCTGTCACCTCCTACCTTTCTTACCCCTGCCCACCTCACCCCTGTCCCTACCAGCACCACCCCACACCAGCTTGACAAGGCCTATAGCTGCTTCTTTCTTTCTTTCTTTTTCTTTCTTTCTTTCTTTCTTTCTTTCTTTCTTTCTTTCTCCCATCTTTATCCTTCCTGCATATAGATACATATATATTTGCTCACTTTATTCTACTGTTTTGGAAACATTGTACCTTACCTTCTTTGTATGTTTTGTCTCCCTTCCCCACTGACGTGGAACCTTTGGAAATGAGCTGTCTGTGCTCAGAGGTATTGTCATCCAAGAATGAATAAATAAAAATAAAATAAAATAAATAACAGGGGGAGAGAACAGTGTAGGGAAACAGGAAGGAAAGTACTGACCATGAAGCTAGGTGGTAGAAGTTGTACAGTAATCTAATAAAGCGGTCAATTTCTTTTTAAATTTAAATGATCTATCATTGAAGCCATGAGTGAGTCTTTCCAACATTAGGGCCTCCATAATTTCAATTTTCCATTCCACCACTGAGGGAGCCACAATGTCCAACCATTTTCTAAGAATAAGGTTCTTAGCAGCAATGGAAATCAGTGCTAAAGCAGATTTGTCTGAGAGAGACATGAACTGTTGCTCGTCGTAGTGCTCAGTTATACACAAAGTGAAAAAAAGTTTGAGTAAACAGATATTAACCCTTTGAGACCAAAAATTTTGTATCATTTGGACATCCCAAATAAGGTGCTTTAAGTCTGCTCTGCAACCATTGCATTTAAGACAATTATCAGCTTGTTAGTAAACTCATTTTTTCATTTGTACAGGAGCACAGAAGTGATTATTTATACATTTATATTGTAGTAGTCTGTAATTTGACAGTGAGAAAGTTTTACGAGGAAAGGACCAAACTGTATTCCAGTTCCATTCAGCTGTCCCTCCATTAGTGACTGTACTCCAATAACTAATCAATTCTTTTGCATGACCTCTAGAGGTCATGTCTTTAGAATGAAAAGCAAACACTTCTGCACAGAAAAAAGGAAGCATTTTTTCACAAAGTAGGTTATGAGATTATGGAATGCACGAGTAACAGATCTACCAGAGCAAAGAACAATCAGAAATTTAAAAAGGGTTTAGACCAATAGTTATGCTCCAATGGTTCAAAATCATTTTTATGTTTTTTTGCATGCATGTGCAAGAGACATAGTGCCACCATACGAGAATTCGTAGGTGTGCCTCCCTACTTCCAATTCCCTGCTGCCTTTTGCTGGAGTGGCCCCACAGCACCAATGAATATAAGAGCTGTTTATGACAGCTTTTGCAAATGCAGCGGCGTATAGTTGAAAGGAAGAACCAAAGCGTGTAGGCAATTTGCATACTGCCGCAGCTGGCAGTATGTGAAGTGCCTACACGCCAGCACTGACTGCAAGAGCTGCTTTCACAGACAGCCCCCTCATCAAGTAGCACGCTGGGAGCCCACCCCAGTGTGCTCACACGCCTCCACACGCACACAGTATGGCCGACGGGGTGCCCAACCTCATCAGCCCACTGCCCCCCAAAAAATTCCAGCTGCCATGCTGGGAGCCCACCCCAGTGTGGCAAACATCCCACGTCGTCTTACTTAAAATAAAATAAAACCTAGAAAGAAAAAAACTGTCCCTTGCTGACTTTTTTTACTTCCACCCCCCCCGTGCCCAACCACTGTGCACCCTGCCTCCTCACACCCCCCTCACCCCATACTTACCTCCAGAGCCCAGTGTGACAATCTTCAGCGGACCGGGAACACACCTGCACTCTTCAAAGCTGACCGCGAACTGAGGAAATGCCGGTAAGCTGTATAATGGAATAAATGGGGGGGGGGGGGTTTAACTTTGATGCATATCTCAGACATTTTTTGGAATTTTTTCATCATATTTTCAACATGGAATTTTTGGGACCCCACCTCATGAATTCTGTCACTGTCATTTTGTTATTCAGTCCCGAAAGGCGATTTCGCAGTCACTGCACGAAACCACCTTTGGGACCAATGTACAAAATGACAGAGTCACAGTTCATGAGGTAGGCCCCCAAAACCCTATGTTGAAAAATCTGGGGAAAAATTCCCAAAATGACTGCTTTACGAGCGTGCATTGCGCAGTTCCTACGACACTGTAAGTTCATGAATTTTAGACATTTGCACTCCAGATTTTCAACATTGCCATTTTACTATACCTCCTTATGAGCAGTACAGCTGTCATTTTTTACATCTCGCTCAAAATGTGTTTCCGCGCATGTAGCGCACAATGGCACAGTCGGTGTGCAAAATCAATGTTTGGGACAGATTAAGAAAATGACAGTGACACTGTTCATGAGCGGAGGTCTCAAAATGCCTGTGTTGACAATCTGCTGTAAAAATTCCCCAAACTAATAACATTAAGGGTTTGCATTGCGCACTTTCTATGCATGCTCATGACTTCACCAGTTTTTTTACTACTTTCACTGCAGATTTTCAACATTGCCATTTTTTACACCTCCCCATGAACAGTACAGCTGTCATTTTTCACGTCCTGTTCGAAATGTGTTTTCGCGCCTGTGGTGTCAAATGCCGTAGTCACTGTGCAAAATCAGCTTTCAGCTACCGAACTGATATTGCCACTGTTCATGAAGTGGGGGTCACAAAAAACCTATGTTGAAAATTTGGAGTGAAAATACCAACGAACGCCTGAGGCATTAGGGTTTCTGACCATAACGTCCCACCCTGTAGAGACTGACAGGCATCAGGGGTGTGACTTGGGATTGTTGCTGTAATGCTCATACCATTCCACCCCCACCCACACCCTACAGCCAGTGAGAGGCATCAAGGTTTGCCTTGGACTCTTTGGCCCCAAAGTTCACCCCATTCTCCTATACTGCACCCATCTCACCATATTTCCCAATGGAATGGGGTGAGCATAAGGTCCAAAGACTCAAGGCACACCGTGAAACTTGTTGGTGTCTGCAGGGTAGGGTGTGGTGAAATGGCATGGCCGTTATGCCTGATGACCCAAAGGCACACTCCACCAATGCCAGTGCCAGCAAGCAAAAATTCGGCATTGACAAATGCTTATTATCACTGAGATCATGTTCTCAATGGGCCTTATGTCTTGCTTTAATCCTCATAACACAGTACGTAACCATAGTATATTGTGCACTAACATCTCTGTGAGGGGTTTCAGAAACCATGCTATGGTGTGTCACAGAGCTACACTGTAATGCTTTATCTGTGGTGTTAGGCCTCCATGCCCCTATGTTATGCACTCCCTTGTGTCCAGTGGCATGCTGTCTGTCTCTCTCTCTGACTCCAACCATACCTCAGTGTCCATTGGTACTCCAGTCTGCCCCACTCCTGTTCCAATCACTCCCTCCTTTCCATTTGCACCTCTTAATATCATATCCCTGATGGATGGTATCATAAGATCCAACACTCCTCTGTCACTTGCTTCCTGGCTCACCCCCCAGTCCTCTCCATATGGCCTGCACTCCTCAAATCTATTCCTGATACATGTCCCTAGAAAAAAATCCTCCAAAGGCTCCAGTGCCTTTTCCCATGCTGTTCCTAAGTACTGGCACTCTCTACCACTTGCGATCAACGAGGCACCCAGTCATCACATTTTCCTAAAGAGTCACCACGCCCTACTCACTGACCTTACTTCCTACACTTGTTTCAAACCACCTTAGACTCACCGCCCCAATACCCTGATAACTTGTTTGATCTTTCCTACCACCATTCTTCACTAGCCATCAACCTCTCACACTCTGTAGTGTCTCTCTCTTATCTCTCCTAACCCTGCCCAAATTACCCCTTCCCCCACCAAATAGTTGCCTCACTGACCCCTGACCTATTTCACATCCTCTCCTATAAATCCCCCTTGTTGTCACCACTCTCCTGTCTTTTCCCCTAGCATCTACCCCTCACCCTGCTCTTACTCTTACTCCCTCCTTCGCTGTACTGAAACCCTATAGCTTAACCTTTTCTCTTTCACCTAGGCTGGTAGCACCTCCCACACCTCTGTCACCTCATCCCTACAGCACTTATCAGTTATCTGTTCTCTTTCACTTGATCTTTTGTGTGGTGTATCTCTCCTGAGTACACCTGCTGTTGGCTCTCGCCTTATCTTACCTTATCCTCCCTAAACTCGCTCTCTTTTATACTGAATTGCTCCTACTTCATGTCTCTTGGTCCACTCTGCTCCATTTTTTTCCTTTTGACTATACGGACAATGTACAGTAGGCTCTGACTTGAATTTAATTGTTTGAAATTGCCTTGACCTGAATTTGTATGTAGTTAATTGCAGCACATCCAATGCACAACTTTGCCATATTTTTCAGTCTAATGTTATCCACTACTTGTACTGCTTTTCTTTGTGAGTTGTTTATGCCTTGACCTGAAGTGTTCATGTTTGTTGCTGCACACTCTATGTATAATCACCCTGATTATGTATCCTGATGTCATTTTGCTTCTTGCTACGCTTGTAATGTCTTCGCCTGTAACCTCCCGGGTCATGCCTGAAAATAGTCATGCCTATGGCTAGCACACTTACCCGGTAAATAAAAATGAAATAAATAAATATCCCTTAGCCTCTCTTGGCAAGCAGTCCCACTAGCTCACTCAGTACAGTCCACCCCACCCCCAATATCCTGGTACAACGTCTTCCAGTACCAGTGCAGTTTCCCCTCTCATTTTCAAATACATGTGCCTCTGTTGGCTATACAATTCCTCCAGTTACCAATGCAATTCCTCCTGTTACCGAACAAAGTGCCCTTATAACCAACAGAACCCTCATTACTGACATAGTCACTGTCACACCCTGAATGAAATTCCTCTGCAGTCCCCCTCAGATTCAATTTTTTTTTCTGTGATCTGAGTAAATACAGACCCTCTAGACACCCTGAATTGAAACCTAATAAGGAAGTGTGGAATCTAAATCGGCCCTATTTCCATCTCAAAAGGGTCACATGTTCAGAAGTTGTTAAATTAATTGCCTCCTTAAAAATAAATAAGTCAGCAGGATCAGATGGCTTGATCCCAAAGTTCCTCAGGCTTGCTGTTCCCCCAGATAGCACCCCCCATCGCCAAAATCTTCAAGCTATCTTTCATGACCAGCAGTGTAACTGACCTCGGAAAAACAGCTATACAGTAGTTGTTCTGCTACATAAGAAGGGAAAGAAGACACTATTAGAAAACTACCACCTATCTCAATATTGTTTGCATTTGCTAAACTGCTAGAGAAAATAATGCACACACAACTAACTGACTACCTTGAACAGCATAACCTAATCTGCAGGGAACAACATGGGTTCAGAAGGTGTCACAGCACTGACACAGCCCTGGTTGGAGTCACAGACTCTAGCTATTGTGCAACAGACAAGGGCTTGGTGATGGGCGCTATGTTCATGGAACTGACCAAGGCTTAAGACCTGATCGACCACGGTGTATTAACCAACAAACTGCTCTAACTGGGCTTCAGATCCCCTGACCTAGCTTGATTCAGAGATTACCTGAACCATAGAAAGCAGATGGTGAAACTCGGCAATATGGTCTCTAATATTAATGTAATCTGCACTGGGGTCCCTCAAGGCTCTATATTGGGGCCCCTTCTGCTTTCAATTTTCGTCAACAATCTGCCAATGGTCTGCAAACCTATGTATACTGTTCTCTACACAGAAGATGCAGTTGTATACACAAAGCAAAGACATCAATGAAATCAACCATGTTCTGGGAAACAGCTTCAAAGATTTGCAGGAACAGTTCGTTCAAGAAAAAATGGTCCTGAATCTACCAAAAACCCAGTCAATGTTGTTTGGTTCTAACTACAATCGTAAAAATTCAGCCCAAAAACTTTGCACTAAGGCAGACAATGGCACCTGTCTGGAAAAAGTCAATTGCTTTATCTACCCTTCCCTTTGATACTCACATTCAAAACACCATCAACCTGCTTCACATAAGGCTCGGCTCTCCCTGTACAAAATCCGTTAAGTATCTAATGCCTGAAACCAGATACAGCACAGCCCAGGCAAATCTGCTACCTATACTGGACTATGACTCATTGGTCACCGATTCTACTAATAAAACAATGCTACAGAAGAAGTATACTCTTTACTACAAGATTGCAAGACTTGTATATAGCGCATGTTTGCACTTCTAATGCTGGAAACAATTGACCAAGGAAAGTGCTTTCCTTGGTTGATCAGAACTGGCATTAGAAGCACAAATATGTGCTGTATACTGTATATGTTAGTATTTTCTGTAAAATATACTGGCACACAGTAGTCCCCCTGCAGCTTAGCCCATAAGTCATGTCATCAGAGAGCTGGCCACGAGGGGCTCTGTGAAAATAATGGTGGGGGGAGGGGTCGCAGGATTGACTAGATAGAAATACAGATTACAGCTACTGTAAGTTAGTTGTTTAAAAAAATCAAATATTGTATGTTTTTGCTAATCAGGATCTATAGGTCCCACTTTTTTGCTTCTGGTGAGCTGACTGTTCCCCTTTAAGTTCAATGCCCCAGTCCTTAAGTCCATCAAGGGCAGTTCTGCTTTTGTTTGCCAGGGATCCAAGATATGGAATAATGTTCCCCAATATTTGAAAATATTGTTAAAGGGTATAGTTACTTTGAATCCTATAAAAACATGGCATGTTAATAATGTTTCCCAGTCAAAAAGTTGATGTTCACTAATAAGGTGTAGTTAAGATGTTGAAAATTTGTATTTATTACAATTCTTAGTACAGTAATGTACTTATGGCAACAGTGTGCTATCTCATGATTGGAATGTATTGAAAGTTATTGTAGAATTGCTAGTTTACTTCTGAGCTTAACATACTACTGTAATTTTGTGTATAATATTAAGTATTAACATAGTTGATATAATATATGTTCATATTTTTTATTATTGTAACATAGTGAATGAATGGTCTTAACCCCCATTGTAAATGAGTTTCGACTCAACTGAGTTATCCTATTCTTGATTTTAGAATAAACTATTTTACTACTTAATACTACAGGACCTACCACTAGGCTAAGTGTTAGGTAATTATGCTTATATTATTACAGAATACATCATAAGTGACCCATTGTGCAACAGTATCATAATGCAATACTTTTTAGAATACACAAAAATAGGAGGGGTGAAAGAAAGACCACCAGAACATGATGTCTTCAGAGGGCTAATTTTTACATGCTTTAGGGAGGAACTGTCTAAGTGGGACTGGCGGAGAGATTTTGAGAACAAGGAGACCTAACAAATGTGGGAGGCACTAGGAAAGAAATTAAAAGAGCTGGAAAGAACGGGATAAAAAAGTGTATACCAGCTATCTGGAAATATAATTTGAAAACAGAAATACAACTGTGACTTTCAAACAAAATTAGAAATAAGACAACCAGGAAAAATCAGCCTAAAAGAAAGCAAAGCAGAAAAGAACACCTGAGGCTTGGCATCAGTATAAGTAGGCACAAAAAAGGCACTAGGTCCAAAATGCGAACACCAGAACAACACTGCTCAGAACAGTGCAGCAACAACGGTGCCTTCAAATACAGCACCCACTGAAACCACACACATAAACATGGCAGCAGTCCAAACACACACCAAGGACTGCTACTATGAATACAAAATAAAATATTAAATATATGTGTTTGCAAGGGGCTCCACCCCCTGGAACCCACCTCCCCATTTCTAATGTAATCAGCTCTAAGGGGAGTTGGATTATGGGGAAATTTAGAAACTCGGGAGGGGGGGAATCTGTGAGATGGGACTTTTAAAGTATGTACACCCATCTCACAGTCAAAAATTTAGAAAGCAGGAACAGAACCCTGGTCTCCAGATCCACCGTAGCCGAACTGCTCTGTACCTTAACCCTTTCTGCCAGAGGAACAGCTTGGCCAGTCACCACTTTTTTTTCCACCCTTCTTCCCTTCCTCCCACAGAGGTAACAGCTATAGTAATTGCCGTTCGCTGTTCTACCCCTGTAGTTGCTCTCATTTTGCTGTTCCTATAGGACGCTTATTACATGCGCTGTAAATGATGCACTGTTCTGACTGGGTAGGCAAAAAAATTTTAAAGAAAACAATAAAATTGGAAAAGCAGAATATTGAGATAGTGATAGAAGAGAACTCCAGAGATATCTACAAGGTGTTTCACAGATATATAACAGCCAAATGTGGAGGCCATTTCACAGTGGTGCCATATTTTAAATCAAAGAAAACAACTGGATGCTGAATACGACATGTGTGAAACACTCAATAAGTATTTCTTTCAGTCTTTCATAACACAGAGTTGGATATGTTAATTATAAGGGAGATAACAAATGAAAGGATTGTCATGAATGAGGAGGAAGTAAGGAAAACATTAAATATCCTGAAACCTATGAAATCACCAGGACAAAATGACTTACACCCATGGGTGTTGACAGAAATTGCAAATAAGTTAACACCCTCACTCACACATATTTCTAATGCATCACTGAATGAGAGATATGTCCCAGAGGTTTGGTGGGAAGCTACAGTAGTCCCAACCCATAAGAAGGGGAGCACGGTGGACAAATCAAACTATTACCCAGTCAGCCTTACATCTGTATTTTTTTTTATTTTATTTATTTGTATGAGTCTAGGATTACAAATACATTTAAGCCATGGCTCTTTTACAGAGGTTCCATGTCCAATGTTACAGTAGACCACATAAATTGCAATAGGACAAATAACATTTGGGTCGATTTAAAGACAGGACACAAACACATACAGTGTGAGGGGAAGGGGAGCAAGGGAATAGCAGTGGGAGAGGAAGTGAGGGAAAGGAAATCGGGGTGGAAGGAGTTAAAAGAAAGAGACAGGGGATGGGATGGGGTTGGGGAGGAAAGGGAGGGATATTGAGGAGATGGTGGTGAAAGGTAGGTAGAGTGGCCATGGCGGCGTTGTCTGGAGGATAAGAGCATGAGAGGGGGGCCCATGGAGGCAAGTGCGAGAGGGGGCCAAAAAACCCCACACAACAGGTAACAGGAGGAGTGCTGATTTGCTAGCCAGGGCAGTCACAGGTGCTGGAGACAACAAGGGTGTTTTGGAGCCTGGATTTGAAAGCACCGAGTCGGGTGGTAGAGGTAGTGTTGCTAGCAAGACCATTCAGCCAGGTGGGGGCCCTATAGGCAAAGGATCTTTGACCTTGTGTTGTGCGGCAGTGAGGAACTTGAAACAGCTGTGGCTTTGATCCCCTGGTGGTTCAACTGTTGGTTTTCAGTTGGAGGAAGGTACAGACTCCTGGGGGGGAAGATCCATCTAGATTTTCTTAGCAACTACACAGGTTTGGTATTTTGTTCTATTTTCCAGTTGCAGCCAATTTGTTTGATTGTAGAGATCACAGGTGTGAGTGAGACGTTTGGCACCAGTGATGAGTCGACAGGCCTTGTTTAGTGTGGTAGTTACCCATCTAAGTGCTGTGGCATTGGCAGAGCCATAGATGACAAGACCATAGTCAATCGAGGAGATAATGGAGCTCTGGACAGTGGCTGCAAGGGCCTTTTGAGTTAGGTATTGCCTGAGGTGGTAGAGCAGGCCCAGTCTGGAGTTTCCAGCTTGGGCAATGTTATTTATGTGGGCAGCGTAGGATAGGTGGAAGTCAAGGGTGATCCCGAGATATTTGAAGGATTGGACCTGATCCAGAGGGCCACCTAGGCTGGTGTTTATGGAGAGTTGGAGATGCTTATGTTTGTTATGGGAGCTGCTGAAAACCATAGTCTTGTTTTTTTTCTGGTTAAGAATTAGCTTATGTTTATTAACCAGTTTTCAACTGAGGTGAAGCCATGCTGCAGGTTCAGTTGTAGGTGGTTTGGGTCCTGATGAGAGGCAAGAATGACTACATCATATCAGCATACAGTATGATTTGTTGGGCACAGGAGTCCGGGAGTGAGTTGAGGAACAAGGTGAAGAGTAGCGGGCCCAGAATGGAGCCCTGGGGAACACCAGAGTGGACCTCTTTGGTATTCGAGAGCACATCCATAATGTTCATATGTTGGGACCAGTTCCCAGGTAACTTTTGAACCAGGCAACAGATTCAGTGGAGAGCTCAGCGTTCTGTAGTTGACTCAGCAGGAATCGATGGTGGACGGTATCAAAGGCTATGGTCAGGTCTATAAATATTGCTCCGGTTAGAAGACCACTGTCCAGAGAGTTATGAATGGCACCCATGAACTCAAGTAGGGCAGTGGCAGTACTGTGACCTTTTCTGAACCCATGTTGCTGCCAGCAGAGAATGTTATATTTGTCCAGATAGTCGGTGAGCTGGTCAGCTACTATTCGTTCCAGGGCCTTAGAGAGAGGTGGAAGGATAGAGATTGGGTTGAAATTTCCATGTGCGGTCCTATCACCACTTTTATTGATAGGAGTGACTGTAGCAGACTTCCATATATCAGGGAACTGGCTGAGTGAGAGGGAGAGATTAAAAATCCTGGTGAGAGGCCCCAGGACTTCCTCTAGTGTGACAGACAGAAGCTTGAGGTCAAGTGTATCCGAGCTTGTTCTGGTGTTGCAGATGGCTTTGGAGATGTACTTGCAGACTTCATTTCTACTTACTGCTTAGAAGTAAAAAGAGGGAGGGTTGTTGGTTTGGTTGGGAAGTGCGGATAGAGGAGCATCACCATCATTGAAAAAATCTGGGGGGAGAACACTACTATGGTCGGTGAAAGCATCGTTGAATGTGTCAGCTATGATTTTATGGTCCAGAGTAGTGCTCCTGTTGACCTGGAGCATGGTCGGTGGTGATTTGGATTGCTTCCCAGTGACGTCTTTTAAGTTGTCCCAGAAAGCTCGCCCATTTCCCCATGAGTCAGTGAGGGCTTGCTTGTAGTACTCTGATTTCTGTTGGTGAATGGATTTGATGCAGTCATTCCATGTGCTTTTATATTTTTGGATGTCAGCTTGCTTCCCGGTGGATCTAGCCAGTTCCCAGTGATGGTCTCTAAGTTTTAACTTCTTTAAGAGGGCACCAGATAGCCATGGGTTGCAGAGCGATTTAACGTTGCACTTTTTAGAGGTGCATAGGTGTTACAGGCTTCCTTAAACATGCGGATGAATTGTTCCAGGGCGATGTTTGTGTCAGTGGCCCTGAGGACGGGAGACCAGTCCAGATGGAGTGGGTGTGATTTTAGGTGGGATAGGTGACCCCGAGGCAAGACTCTGCTGAGGATGTTTTTTGATGGGGGTTTGCAGAATTTGTTTGACCAGGTACAGCTGATGGGAGAGTGGTCGCTGAGTGAGTCAGAAAGGATGGAGGTAGTTGGTAAAGTATTAGAAACCCTGATTAGACAGTTAATAGAAAAAAAATGATTAGTATATGGAGGGTTAACAAAACACATCATGGATTAAGGAGGGCAGGTCCTGTTTAGCCAATCTTTTGAGTTTCTTTTGAGACCATCAATCATGCATTAGGTCACGGAAAATCTGTTGATGTTGTGTGTTTAGGCTACAGCAAAGCAATCAGTGCAGTGCCACATAACGAGGTAGTGAATGTGTTAGCAGAGGTGGGTGTACACAGTCACATTATGAGCTGGCTTAGCAGTTGGCTTAGAGAGAGGAGGCAGACAGTGAGAATTAATATCTTTCAATTGGGTTGCAATAGATTGACAAGTATTGCTCCACAGGATAGTACTGGGATCAATACTCTTCAACATATATGTTTCTAATATGCAAATACAAAGGGAGTGGATGGCAAAGTTTGTGGATGACACCAAGATTGACTGAATCGTTTAAAATGAGGAAGACATAGCTACTTTACAAGAGCAATTGGATAGGCTACAAAATTGGACACATAAGGCCAACATGTCATTCAACATCTGGGAATGTGCAGTTGTTTATTTCAGTCATAGGAATAGAGGGGTAGCTTATACAAAGCTGAGGGAGTCAAACTGTGAACAGGATCTCAGTGTAATCATGTCTAGCAGTCCTTAGCATCAGAGCAATGTGGTCATGTAACCATTAAGTATAACAGGACCATACATTGCATAAAGAGAAATTTCATGAGCAGGGTAAAGAGGTAATGTTGCTTTTCAAGGCCTTGGTGGAGACACATATGGAATATTGTGCACAAGTCTGGGTTCTGCAAAACACTGATGATGAGAGTAGACTGGAGAAAGTACAACACAGATACACCAAAAGCATCTCAGGGTTAAGAGATTTGTCATATGACAGAAAGTCGAACAAGTTGTAGTTCTCATTAGAATACAGGTGACTGAGAGAAGACTTGATTTTGGTATAGAGTCATGGATAATAGTGATCTCCAGCAATGTTTAGGACTAAGATTCAAATAAAATATAACTGTTACAAGAGCACATAATTACTAACTAATGGAAAATAATACAGGACAGAAAGAAGAGGTGATTTGTTTAGCCAAAGAGTGGCATCTATGCGGAATAGTCTGCCAACAGCAGTGGTGGACTGCACAAAAGAGAGTAGAGACAGTGAAGCCCGCCAGGATGAAGAGCAGTGTCACAGGTTTCCTGCATGACAGAAGACATTAACTACCATTAAACTGCATTGTTTGCTACAGTAACTCTACTGCAGAATTCTGCAGAGTTGGGCTTCATCCTGGTGGGCTTCACTGTACGTACTGTATAAAGGAGACGTGGGGATTACAGGTTATAACCATTGTTATGTGGTAGGCAATCAAGATGAGCTTCTAGCCTTATGTTGCCCATTCTAGGCTATGGTACTATAAAGCAATTATTTAAACATGATGTCAAAATTATTTTATCTCTTATCATTGTAAGTTGCTGTTATAGCCTTTGCATGGGGAAAAAAACTCCCAGGGTCCCACACACAGTCCCAATGTGTTGTGTCGCAAAACTGGGGCACAGCAGGATCATTTTTGGATCACCACATATTAGTGTCATATACAAAAATGGCATGCTGCCACCAGGGAGCAATTCCCCCCTGTGATAGCCTCACTCAGCGCTTGATGAAAATGTGCACACCAAGATTTATTAGACGGACACAGGGAGTCCATGTGCCAGAAGACAAAAGTGCCACTCTAGTGATCAGGGTACTTACAATAAACAAGTTCTAAAAATTAAAATCAGATACAAATGCTTCTCTGTGCAATAACTGACATACAGTGGTTACATTATGGAGAATATTTTTTTTATTTGAGGCTGTGAAAAGATAAACTGAATAAGCAGAGCTCCCTACCCCGACTAAGCACCCAACATTTTGTGCAGTTGCCGTGTATTTTTTCAAGGGGATTTATTTGTGCACATGTGCCAGTCTACTTCATGTAACAGGCCAGCTTTACCTGGGATCTTGTATGTTGAGATGCACTGGTTTACAACAACCACAGAGAAGTAGAGGGCATCCAACAATGTAAGTGTAACTGCAGCACAAACAGACATGGCTTTCCATTTATTGTGGGGGTTGGGGGGAGTATGTGTATTGGTGGGTACCAGAACAATGACAGAGGGCTCCTGTTGTAACTGGGATTGGACTGTGGAGTTGTCTTAGACAGGGGATTCATTTTCATTATCTTAACAACTGATGAATGCAAAATGCATGAAGGAGAGTAGAAAGAGCCCAAAATGGTGAATGGGGGGGGGGAGTTGTATACTGCAGCCTACTATATGAGGGAGAGTAGGGGAATTACTTCTATAGCAATACCACCATCTTGAGACACATCCAATAAATAGTAAATTCATATTACAATAATTAAGGCATCAAAATATGGAGGTTGTGTGCTGCTGCAAGAGATCCACCTTTTGAACAAGAGTGATAAACCAGTCTAGGGGTGGTATAGTGTTACTATGCCTCTTATACTATAGCTCTCATAAGAGGGAGTGACCATATTGACCAGTTGTACACTCCTACTTTCCGATGCAGCATTTATTTTTGGGCAAAAGACATTGGGATGTATGTACAGTACTTATACAAGGACATTTCATGAAGAAGCTATAACATTCGGGAAAGCACAGTGTATTCCCCCACTATAATTTAGAGTCATATATTTTTAAGATCATAGGTACACATATACTGTACTGTCTGAGACCATCCCAAACCTTGTGCTATGAGAGGATTTTAATGTGGCATTTGAACCACAAATACAGTAGATCACTGAGGCCAGGTCACTTATGAAGGTGATAACTAGGCCTGAGCCTTTAGGGACACACTTCATGACTTTGGTCTAGTTGATTTCTGAAAGATCTAGAACTCTGGAGTTTGATGCTAAACTTTTTTTCTGTTTATCCCTACAAAACATGGTACCCTATTGATTTTCTATGTATCTTGTGCAGAAGGCTCCACAGAGCACTAAATTGGTCCAGTAGTAAATTTGAATCATGATGTTGTAGACTGTGTGCTCACCCTCATTTAAAGAATACATTATGGCCAGCTGGCAGTTTCCTCCATATCAGCTCACATACAGGGGATTTCTTGAATATGGAGAGAGATGAGTGTGACTACCAACCAACCAACCTACCAACTAACCTACCAGCCAACCAACCTAGCAACCAACTAACAATGCCTTTTATAACATGGCAAAAAAAAGTTGTATGAAAGTGACCTCCGCGATTGGTGGAAAACAGACAGCTGACCAACATCTAGCGGGTATTAATCCAGCAGCAGAGCCTGCCGTTGCAGTACCTCTGTAAGCCACCTTTACCTTGGGAGCAGTGAAATGAAAGCCAATATTGGCCACACATTTGCAAACAGTGGCAGAGAGACACAGACAGAGTTTGCGGATGTATCCGTGCCTGTAGATGGCTCAGGTGATCGAGCAGTGAGAGAATGATTGTCAGCATTGCGCGGAATGCCCTATTAGCTCGGGGCATGTCAGACAGAAGCGTGGCAACTCGGAGGACTAAAGCACGAGGAAAATGGCTCAAGCAACAAGAGGTGTGTCGGAGATAACAGAAATATAAGTGAGTATCAGCTAGCAGCGTTAGTTAAATAAACCTCTGAGCAGCAAATCAGTGTCAGACAATGACGAGTACACAAAACAAATACATATGTCCCAGAATGCAGCACTGTCATCTATGTTGGCACTCTAACAATGAAGGGAAATACATAAAAACTGTTGGTTACAATGTTTTAAAAAGAATAACGTTGTGCCTGTGTGAGATGGCAATGTCACTTCCGCATTTGGTCAGAATTATTGGACACTACATAAATATATGTAGAGCGTCGAATGTGCATGCGCACGGCGATACATGTTCAGTGGCTCAAGATCAGCATGGTGCATCATGTCTTCTCCACTACAATTAGTGATCCTGTGAATCTGACTGTGGTTGGAAGTAACAGTGTATTGCTAACAGAACTTGCCTTGCACTTGCCATGTTACAAGTGCATTAATCCCCTCCAGAGTCAGGCTGTACCAGTGGATTAATGCCCGGTGGGTGGTTGGAAGCCAACCCCCTCCCACCCTGGCATTAATCCACTCGTAGAACCCGACTCTGGAGGGGATTAATACTTACTGAATGCTACATGACGGGAGTCAGCAAAGGTCTACTGAGGGGTACAATAATAAGGCAAGTATCTTAAAAAAAGCAAAGGAGCAATAAGAGGGGCTCCAGCATCAAATAAAAACCCGGGGGGTGGTTACGGTCTTATGATCAAGGCTAAACCAGAGCTGAAAGCAAGACAGAGCATACTGGACATTCAGATCACTAATAAAGCACACATCTTCCTATTTTATACTTATCAACATTTTTATTACCTTGCTCAGTGCTGTTATCACTCATCTCTTTCCAACCCAAGTCCAGCTGCTAAGAATTATATTTGACTTGTACCTTTTTTGCTGCAACATTCTTTGACTCCAATATCCAACATATTTCCTCATCTACTTCTTATCTGATACTCTTATGTAACTCCCCTTGTACCTGAATTCATGTATTATTGTACATATTCTCAAGCCACTGGCATATCATACTGACATCTTACATCTTCACCTGTGCCAGTGCTCTCACCCAGTCAACAAAGTTTAAATAAATAAAATAAAACATGAAATGTTTAATAAAGCCAGACATGTCCTATCGGTTCTATTAATAGATAGGTGGATATAGAAGCTTTAGTAAGGGGCTTACAGTGTCATCTTTTCTGGTTGGCATATCCAGAAAATGATCTATGATCCATCTTTTGACTAATTGCAGTTAATTAATATTAGCTATAAATTGTTTTGGGTCTTTTTTCACTCCCATGGGCCCCAGCCATGTCACTTCTTAAGGCTCACATAGCTCCCTGTGCCCGCCATTTCACCTCCGCTGCATCCCTTCTGTCGGTCATGGTCCTACATACCCCGCACCCCGGAGGGCCAAGCACTAACCCAACTGGAAGGGCCCCTTCCCCAGTGGAAAGGGAAGAGAATTTGATTATGGTGCCTCCGGGGCAGGTGCAAACAGAAGATGAAGGAGGATGTGCACTCCGGGGACTAGCGTGGTGGGAAGAGGAGCAGCAGTCATCCAGCGAGGCTGGGGTCATTTTCTGTTTTTCTCGGGAGCGTGACGTGCCACATGATGTCAAGGTGAAGCTGACGTCTACCATTCTCCCTCCCGCAGTGAGGCTCGACATAGTGTTGTGCCTCCAGCCTCTGCCAGGAGCCAGCAAACACGGAGTCTCTTACACCCCCTCCCTCCCTGAAGAAGACAAGAAGTTGTGGGATACTCAAGCCTCCTCTCCCCAGCCTGCCTTCCAGCTCCTAGGTCCATTCCCAAACCCTGGTCATTGGCACCACAGGCGGAAATCCAACCACTGTGCTGGTGGGCCGGCTTAGTTATAAATGTTTTATGTGTTCTGCAGTTTTATGTGCTGACCACCAGAGTTGTGTTAATTTTCGAAATTTTTAATTAATTGATTGTTCTTAAATTTGAAACTTATTTTTAATATAAGATGCCCTGAGTCCATGGGATATGATGTCATAGAAATAAAATATTTTGTTAATAATAATAATCATTGGTCTGGGGCCAAGGTGTACCACTGGCAGAAGATTAGTAAGATATTTGTGGATTGTAATAACGAGTTACATTCCATTAAGTGTGAGAGAAAAGAGGATCATGCCCAGATATTCCTAAAGACCTGCTGCAGGCTTCTGAATATCTAGAGTTTCTCTTAATTTGTCAAGTCTAAAAGACTCTAGGTGGCCCTGCATTTACAGGAAACTTTTGCTGAGGCTGGGGAAGGGGGGATCTTCTGAATAACTGTCACGAGGATTCCAGGAATAGTTGTATGTCTTGAGTACGCTTTTTCTCGAATTATTCATTTTTCAACAAAGAGGTGTTAAAATACTATGGTCTCTGTATCCGTGCCTGAGTATTTGGTGGGAGCTAAGTGAAGGAGACCAGGGCATGGTCCGATATCAAGATAACCCCACTGGAGGTATCCGATACATTTTGAGCCATCGTTTTCAGGATTAGCCATGGGTCCAGTCTGGAAAATGAGTCATGTGGTGTAGTACAGAATGAGTAGTCTTGACCTTTTAGGTGTGCCAGCCTCCATATACAGTATCTACAAGACCCAGTTCAACTGCCAACTTTTTAAGAGCTTTGCAAGCTAGTGTTTTGGGTCCAGTTGGGGCTTTGTTCTTGTCTATGAAGA
Source organism: Neoceratodus forsteri (assembly GCA_016271365.2). Lineage (NCBI taxonomy): Eukaryota > Metazoa > Chordata > Ceratodontiformes > Ceratodontidae > Neoceratodus > Neoceratodus forsteri. The sequence continues at coordinate 788,916,743 of CM028133.1, forward strand.
CATCCATGACTGTGTTCATGTCCACACTGAGTGTCAACAAGCCTTTCATGTGGGTTGCCAGTAGTTTTGCCATGTCATGGAGGAAGGTGGCTTCCATGGAGTTCGGGGCATATACATTGCATAGGGTAATCACCCATTACAATAGTGTACCTGCCCCCCCCCTTATCTGAGAAGGTCTCCTGGGCATGAAATGGTATTGATTTATGGATCAGAATGCAACACTACAGCTCCTTGAGTTAAAGGAGCTACCAAAAACCTGGGAGACCCACCCTGCCATTAGTTTCTCAGTCTCATCTGCAGACAGGTGAGTCTCTTGAAGATAGGCTATGCCCACCCCTTCCCTCTTGAGGGGATCCAGAAACATTCTACGCTTAATAGGGGAGTTTTTAACTTTAATGTTCCATGAGGTATATTTAATTGGCCTGCCATTAGGTAAGCTATCCAAAGAACAAGGGTGTTTGTCATAATGTGTATTGTCAGTTCAGAAATGAGGTGTGACCAAGCCTCTATCATCCTATTTATGTGATGCAACCAGATGGAGGCTTGGTTTCCATTCTGAGTAATAAGATGAAGGTAAAATTCAATGCACAAAACATTAAAACAAGCATATTTATAAGGTTGTACATGCATAACCAAAGTGGTAACATTAGTAACATTAGTGGGTCTTAATTTGTTTTAAACCCATGCTCTTTAAGTGCTTTGTATTCTGCATGGTAGTTCAGGTAAACAAAATTCATCCTGGAAACAGGAAAACCTGTTTGAATGGGAGTGGAGGCTTCCGAAGCAGTGGTTATCCTGCCCCTTGCACTGCCTATGAAGAAGATGTAAGTGAGCACCTGTGTGTACCCAATGACATAAATGTCGAAGGGCACCCCTGTAGTCTAATCTTCCAACTGATATAGTCAGTTATACCAAAATTGTGGTTCAGAGTTTTAGTGAATTGGTGTGGTAAAAAAAAAACAAAAAAGGCTTGGTTATGGGCATAGAAATGGAGATGTCAAGGGAGCATGGGGTTAAGAAGATGAAGTTCACGAACCCCCCACCATTTGTCTGACTATCATACCTGTCAACTGGTCCCTGTCATAAGGGGTATCTCTCCCTTGCATTCCCAGTGGCCCTTAATGCCTTTCTGTCCCTTCTGACTCTTGACACAATGCTATCTTATGTGTCAAGAAGTTCTGTAGATTGATACAACGCGGCACTATAGTTTGCTTTAGTGTTAATCCTCCATGGTGTTGAAACAGGGGAAAGCCCTGTTCTTGTGCATACTGCCTCTTAGAGTATTGGGACCCCACTCCTCTCTATTATGGAGTGTTCCCACATTAAGGGACAGTGACATGTACCCCTCCCCCATGTAAGTCCCTGTGTCCCTCCCAGAGCTGCATCGGCTGCAGTTGAGAGGTATGATGAGAGACTACAATGTACCATGTGGCAGTTATCTGGCTGTCCCCTTCCTCCATTGCTTCATTTCTTAGAAGTGGAATTTAAGGGAATTTTGAAATCCCTTTGCATTTTTCACTGCTGCAGATGTCCCCTCCCTTCCCTGTCCTGAGGCGAGTGCTGCTCACAGATGTGTGGAAGGCGACTCTTGACAGCTTCCCGGGTAAGCCCTATGGGGCCGTGCTGGATTGTATCATGTTGCAGTTGAGGGAAGGCATGGCTCTGTCGTACTACTCCACATGGAAGCCAGTCCCTGGGTGGGCCATTTTCCTAACACTTGTCACCTTCTTGGGATACATGGTTCAGGGAATTGTTACCAAGGTATTCTAACACCACCTCAGACAGCACCAAGGTATTGACAGAACAGTTACAGATACCTGTATAAGGTACATGTACACATTAATCTAAGAGTTATGTGATAAATGAGTTTTATGTAAATTACATACATATGTAACAATGAATTTCATACTGCAACAGCATTGGTTGGGCTAGGTTAGTGAAAGGTTGAGTTAGCATTACATTTAGCAGTCTGGGGTAGATAGTAGGGGACTTAGCCTGGCTGGTAGCAAGAACAGGGGAGAGGTAAAGAGTGGGATAGGGCACGTTTAAAGAGATTTAGTGAACATACGGAGTGTAGTTGGAAGGGAGTTCCAGTTATGAGGGAAGTGGTAGGAGAAAGCAGCCTTCATGGAGTTAGAGTGGGGACGGGGAATGGAGAAGGTTCTATAGTCTCTGGAGTGGAGATGACAGCATGTGTGGGAGGTAGGGAAAAGGAGGGAGGTGAGGTAAAAGGGGAGTGACTCAAACCAGTATTTGGCTGTGAAGATGGAGGTGTGGTGGTAGCAGCGTGAGGATGGGGGGGGAGTGATAGAGAGGAGTATAGGGAGCAGCGGTGAGTCCTAGAAGGAGCATTTAATGCGAAGTGACAAAAGGCATTGTATTGAGAGGCCAGCCTAGAGAGGGTGGAAGTGGAGGTGGACCCATAGACAATGTCAGTGTGGTCAAAGAGGGGAAGGATTGTTTTTGTGAGTAGGGTACGGTGGATTGGGATGGAGAGAGCATCCTTGTTTCTGTAGAGAGCACCAACCTGTGGATGGAGTTTAGAGCAGATGTAGTTGATGTGGGTAGTGTAGTCTAGGTGGTTGTCTAGCCAGATGCCTAGGAACTTGTAGGAGGAGACAGTGTCCAGTGCAGATCCTTGGAGAGTATAGTAAGAGGGGGGTGTAGGAAGATTTGAGAGTTTTTGTGGGGTGCCAAAAGTCATGGATACTGTTTTTTTGGTATTGACTTTTAACTGGTTGGCTTGGAAACTTTTAAAGATGCACTTAAAATCATTTTGTAGCTGTGTAGTCACCATGGGGGCAGAGAGTCCAGAGGCATAAAGAATGGTATCTCAGTATAAAGGTGTATATGGGATGATGAGCATACAAGGGAGAGATAATTTAGAAAGATAGAAAAGAGGATGGGGCCTAAGATAGAGTCTTGGGGTTCGCCTACAAGGATTGGAAGGGGGGGTGAGAGGGCGTCACCTGCCTGGACACACTGGGTGCGACCGGATAGGTAGGATTTGAACCATTCAACTGTGGGAGGGGCAAGTCCAGTAAGTTCTAGATTATTGAGGAGCAGGGGATGGAAGATGGAATCAAAGGCCTTTGCTAGGTCAATGAAAATGGCAGAGGTAAGGTGACCTTGGTTCATGCCTTTAAGAATAGCATCTATGACCTGGAGAAGGGAAGAGAGAGTTGAGTGATTTTTTCCAAAAACCAGACTGGTATGGAGAGAGAAAATTTATGGCAGAGCGGAAATAGGAGAGCCTGGTTGGGACTAGCGACTCCTGGAGTTTGGCTAGTATAAGGAGGAGGGAGATGGGCTTGTAATTATCAGGTAAGGAGTGACCGAATCCTTTGTGCAGGAGATCACTTTAGCAGACTTCCAGGCTTTTGGGACTGTGCTAAGTGAGAAGAAGAGGTTTAGCAGGTGGGATAGGGGGTGGGCAATGGCTGGGGCTGAGATCTGAAGGAGGAGTGGGTCAAGCCAATCAGGGCTAGACTTACGAGAATTTAGTGACTGGAGGGCACGAAGAATGTGTGCTGTGATGGGGGAGAAATGAAAGCTGTCTGTTGATGTGGGGTTGTGTAAGGAAGAGGGTGTGTGTGCAGGGGCAGAGGGAAGGGCACAGGTGTGAAGAAATAGTTTAGGGTGAAGGCAAGCAATGGTGGGCGGATCAGAGACTAGCTTGCTGTCAATCAGGAGGGAAGGGGTGGAGGATTTGGGGGGGGTTAAAAAGGGAAGAGCGTGTTTGACAGAATTTGTGAGGAGAGGTGAGGTTTTCTTGTAGGGTGTTCCTGAAGTACTGGGCTTTGACAGCTCTAATTGCTTTGGTGCATGAGTTTCTTAGTGTGCGGTCGGTCATGAGGTCGATGAGGGAGAATGAAGCTTTGTAATGTGCCCATGCAGAGTCACAGGAGCTGCAGAGTTTGATAATGTCTGCAGACATCCATAGACGGTGATGGTGTCTTACTCTACAGTGTTGTGATGGGGCATGGGTATTCCATGCCTTATGTAGTATGTGGCAGAAGAGGGATAGTGCAGTGTTGACATTGGTTGAAGTATAGAAAAGGGACCAGTTTGAGGAAGCAAAATCATGTAGGAGTGCAGCGGTGTTAAGTGGGGTAGTTGTAGTTTGCACATACAGTATGTCATGAGCTGGTCACTGAATATGTCAGGTAGTGCACCGGAAGAGGAGGAGATCCAGTGGGGTGGGTAGCCAGGATCCAGTCTAGGATGGTGTGGTTGTTTGAGTGGGGACTGGGTCTGGTGGGTTCACTTATGAGTTGATGGAGGTTTAGGGATTCTATTTGTTGAGTCATGGGTTTTAGGTTAGGGCCAATCCAGTTCAGGTTGAAGTCACTGAGTAGAATGAGTTCACCTGTAGAGGCAAGGAATAATATGGAGGAGATGGTTTTGACTGCGGAGGTGGGGGGAATTTTGGGGGAGGCATAGAGCACACCGGTGAAGATGGGGAGGGTGGAAGGAAGCTGTAATTTACTAAGGAGGAGCTCATGTGTTTTTGGTATGGACTCCCTTGTGATGACGGAACATGGTAAGTGCTGACATGTGTAGATGGCTATGACTCCTCCACGCTGAGCAGTCCCAACAGTAGAAGTGGTAGTTGGGTAAGCTTAGTTGGGAGTTAGGGATTCTGGGAGAGAGTCAGGACTCAGTGATGCAAAGGATGTCAGAGGTATGTTGAGATATCCAAATCTTGAGAATGTCGATTTTAGGGAATGAGCTTCTGGCATTTAGGTGGTACACACAGTGAGACCTTTTGGGAGTGAGGAGTGTTGTGAGGCTGGACTGGGATTTTGTTGGCTCCTGTTAGTAAGAGGAATAGGTATAGGAAGAAAAGCTTATTTCCAATTTTGCATAGTTTGGTCTGGATGTATTGTATGGGTTTGCATGTTGGCTGGCAGGAGAGGTGGAGCCTGTGGATGAGCTCCAGGTTGAGGAAGGGGGAGCACAAAAGGCCAGGTAGTGGGGTGGGAGGGTTGTTAGTGTGAGATTAAAGTTGTGAGTAGGTAGTGCGCTGGTAGTGAAATGGTGGTTGTGGGTAGTGGTTCAGTGTATAAAGAGAAGGGTGAGGAGTAGTGGTAAGGGAAAGGGGGGGCATGAGGTGGAGGGATAGGTTGATGGGGGAATTAAGTGAAGGAAAGAGGGCAACTGCAAGGAAGCACCATGTAATGTGTTGCACAGCAAGATGTGAGAGGCATATACAATACATAACAGAACAGCATAAAGTGTAGTGCTAGGTGGAAGCACGTGGAGGTGGGGGGTGAGCTGTAAAGTCTTAAATGCTGTTTGTGTTTCATAGGAGTAGACTACTTTGGGATTGTTCTCCTTTTATTTAACTGTTAAATATGATGTAAAGTCAATAGAATGAAATTATGATGGGTCTGTGTTTGTAAAATTGTTGCTAGTCTTTAAAATAGCAGTGGTGTTAAATGCAGGTAAACATCAACATGCTCGGAAGAGCAACTACTGTGAGCTCTAGCCCTTTTTATGTTTACTTGCACACATGTGCAAGAAACACAGTGCGATGATCCAAAATGCAGTGCTGTACAGTTGAAATAGAGAGCACCGCTTGAGTGAGCAGTGTTCCCTCCCCACACACACACACACACACACAAGCGGCGCATACTGCGCACGCAGCACGCATATTGCGTGCTCATGTGCCCCCCCCACACAGGCACTGTATAGCCGACAGGGGTGTCCAATCCCCTGTTGGCTTCACGGCCCCCCAAAAAACAAGCTTTCCAGTTGCCACACTGGGAGCCCACCCCAGTGTGGCAAAAATTGTTATTGCCGACGGGGGTGCCCAATCCCATGTTGGCTCCAGGCCCCCCCAAAACAGCCTTCCAGCTGCCATGCTGGGAGCCCACCCCAGCATGGCAAACGTCTCGCTTCATCTTCGAAAAAAACCTGTAAACAAGAAAACGGTCCCTCGTAGTCTCACTGTCCCTACCCACACCCACCCACTGCGCACCCTGCCTCCCCACCTCCCCCTCACCCCATACTTACCTCCAGAGTCTGGCGCGACGATTTTTGGCGGACTGGGAACATGTCTGCACTCTTCAAAGCCAGCTGCGAACTGAGGAAATGCCAGTAAGCTGTATAATGTAATAAATAGGTTTTTTTCAACTTTGATGCATATCTCAGGCATTTTTTTGAATTTTAGCACCAAATTTTCAACATGGGGTTTTTGGGACCCCTCCTCATGAATTCTTGAACTGACATGGCATTAATAGGGCCCAAAGGGTGATTTCGCTGTCACTGCACGAAATCACCTTTTGGACTGATTAAGGAAATAACAGTGGCAGTGTCCATAAGGTGGGCTCTCAAAAGTCTATGTTGCAAATTTGGTGAAAAAATTCCCAAAAATGACTGTTTTATGAGCATGCGTTGCATAGTTCCTACTCACGCTAGTAAGTTCACGAATTTTTAATATTTGCACTCTGGATTTTCAACATTGCCATTTTACCACACCTCCTTATCAGTAGTACAGATGTCATTTTTCACATCTCGCCCAAAATGTGTTTCCGCGAATGTAGCGCACAATGGTGCAGTCGGTGTGCGCAATCAATGTTTGGGACAGATTAAGAAAATCACAGTGACACTGTTCATGAGCAGAGGTCTTAAAATAGCTATGTTGAAATTTAGTGAAAAAATTCCCAAAAATGACTGTTTTAGGAGCACACGTTGCGCAGTTCCTACGCACGCTCGCAAGTTTGCAAATTTTTAATATTTGCACACCCGATTTTCAACATTGCCATTTTACCACTCTTCCTTATGAGAAGTACAGCTCCCATTTTCCACATCTCGCCCAAAATGTGTTTCCGCACATGTAGCGCACAATGGTGCAGTCGGTGTGCGCAAGCAATGTTTGGGACAGATTAAGAAAATCATAGTGACACTGGTCATGAGCAGAGATCTTAAAATGGCTATGTTGAAAATTTTGTGACTAAAGTCCATAAAATGACTGTGTTACGAGTGAGCATTGCGCAGTTTCCATGCACCCTCATAAGTTCATGAATTTGTAATATTTGCAGTCCAGATTTTCACCAGTGGCATTTTTCCACACTTCCTTATGAACAGTACAGCTGTAATTTTTCACAACATGGCCGAAATGTGTTTTCACACTTTCAGCACAGAAATGCATGGTCACTGTGGAAAATCATTGTTCGGGACAGATAAAGAAAATCACAGTGACACTGTTCATGACCGGAGATCCCAAAATGCCTGTGTTGACAATCTGCTGTAAACAATTCCCAAGCTAATTACATTATGGGTGCGCATTGCACAGTTTTTACGCATGCTTGTGACTTCACCAGTTTTTTAAATATTTTTACTGCAGATTTTCAACATTGCCATTTTTTACACCTCTCCATGAACAGTACAGCTGTCATTTTTCACATCCTGTTCGGAATGTGTTTTTGCACCTGTGGTGACAAATGCCGTAGTGGCTGTGCAAAAGCAGCTTTCAGCTAACAAACTGATATTGCCACTGTTCATGAGGTGGAGGTCACAAAAAAGCCATGTTGAAAATTTGGAGTGAAAATTCCAACGAATGCTTGAGGCATTAGGGTTTCCGACCATAACGCCCCACCCTGTAGAGAATGACAGGCATCAGGGCTGTGACTTGGGACTGTTGCCTGCAATGCTCATACCATTCCACCACCACCCACACCCTGCAGCCACTGAGAGGCATTGAGGTGTGCCTTGGACTCTTCTGCCCCAAAGTTCACCCCATTCTCATATACTGCACCCATCTCACCGTATTTCCTGATGGAATGGGGTGAACATAAGGGCCAAAGACCCCAAGGCACACCATGACACTTGTCAGTGTCTGCAGGGTAGAGTGTGGTGAAATGGCATGGCCGTTATGCCTGATGACAAAAAGGCACACCCCAATGCCTGTCACTATCTGCAGGGTGGTGATGGGGTTGGTTTCAGTTCAATACTTCACTGCCATTCCTATTATGCAGCTCTGTAACTCCTACACTACCAATGCCAATGCCAGCAAGCAAGCAAACATTCAGCATTGACAAATGCTTGTTTACTATGCATTGAAAAATTCTAAACTCTTGTATACACAAGTTACAGGAAGTGTTGGTAGCTATTTTAACAATTGTTTAACCAGGAGAGACACACTCAGCTGAAGCTTGTTTACAGGTGCGACCTGGGAGCACAGGGAAATTAAGTGACTTGCTCAGAGCCGCACAGTATGCAAGTGGGGGCTGTGGGATTCAAACCCAGGTCTCCCGATTTGCAGCTCAGAGCCTTAAACCACTGCGCTATACTGCCTCTCCTTTATTACAGTGGTGGCAGATTCATGTTGCAGTTGGTGCTGTCATGGACACACTAGCCCACAAGCACACTATAGGAATAAGAGTGCCTGGTATGGTTGTGAGGACATCATTATCTCACACAAACAAGGCAGCACAAGATCAATGAAGGTTGGCAACCAGCTGGAAATGGCAATCCATGGCAACAAGCGGCACCATCTCAAAGAGACTTGAGACAGAGGTAAAAGTCATCCCATTGTTTCGAGGGGCATATAAGTGTGCTTTTTGGTGTAATACTCCTTTAACCAAAATCTCTCCATATTTAGTAGTCGCGATGATCCTTCCAACAAGGCCGCGTCTGATAATTTGCTGATGCTGAGCTCCATAGATGGCCAAGATATAAGCAAAGAAACGTTTTCACATTTCACAAAAAAATGGAATGTCAGATTTTGAGACCCTGTAAGTTAGTAACTACTCATTCAAATGACATGCTGTTTGTTACACCCTTAGGAAACATAACAACATTTCCAATGTCCTGGTCTCTAGCTTAACAGACAGGTGAGATGGGGAATTAAGGAAGCAAGGAAGAGCCAAACCTGGGTGGAGTGTATACCAGGTATGACAGCAGGGAGAGTAGGGCAGTGATTTCAGAAATGTGTGGAGTCAGTGGGAGGGAAGCCTCATATCATTGCGCACGTAGGAACAAATGACCTAGAGGGCAGTACAGTTGAAGAAGTGCAGGAGAGGTTCAGGGAAGTGGGGGGTATCTGCAATTGGGTGGGAAGCTCAGTGACATTCTCTGAGGTACTCCCGGTACCTAGGGCAAGCACGGCAAGGAAGCAAAGAATACAGGAGTTTAATGGGTGGCTGGAGGGGTGGTCTGCAGAAATGGCGTACGGGGTAGTAGGGGAGTAGGGCAAGACATGGAACAATAAGGGGCTTTATGCCAAGGATAGGCTGCATCTCAACATCAAGGGTACAAGGGCATTGGGACAGGAGCAGAAGTACATTAAAAACAATATAGATTTAAACTGAGGAGAGGGGAGGGCTGAGTCGGATAGCAGGGAGGAGGCACCCTACCAGGGGAGACCGGAAGGCCTCCCCTTCCCGGGAGGGAGGAGAAGAATGAGGGGAAGTTACCAAGACAAAAGTGGAGGGAAGAGACACGGGAAGAGGAAGGGCAGGGCACAAGGTGGGACTGTAGTATCCTTGAATGCAAGGAGCTTAACAAACAAGGTGGCAGAGTTCCAGGCAATGATGGCAGAAGGAGAGGTAGATATTGTCACCATCTCAGAGACCTGGGCCACCCAATACCACGACTGGGATCTCATGATCCCAGGATAACAGGTGTTCTGCAGGGACCTTGAGGAGAGGAAGGGGGCAGGGGTGACTATTTATGTCAGGGAGGGGATTCTGTGTACCAGAGAGGAGGAGGAGGAGGAGGATGAGGGTAGGCCAGAAGCCATATGGGTATTTCTCCAAAGCCCTAGAGGTAAGAAGCTCAGGATGGGGTGGTGTACAGGCCACCCTCACAGAGCAAGGAGGTGGTTAGGTAGCTGAGTGGAGCAAATCAGGAAGGTCAGTGGCAAAGGGAATACAGTTATAATGGAAGACTTCCACCTACCTGGCGTTGTCTGGCAGACAGTAACTACAGCACACGCCAGGAATAAGGTGCTGCTGGAGGCCATCCAAGACAGCTAGCTAGTGCAAGGGGTGATAGTTCCTAGTAGGGAGGGGAACATACTGGACTTGGTGCTAACAAATGGGGATCAAGTCCAGGATGTGATAGTACAGGACGCTCTAGCAGAAAGCGAACGCCACTCAGTGTGGTTCCTCCTCAACACAGGGAGGGAGTAAGCAAAGCCCAGGAAAAGAGTGTTGGACTTCAGGAAGGTAGATTTTGCCAGAATGGGCAGCATCCTAGAGGGGTATTTAGTTAAAATTAACCCAGGGATGGATGCTGAACAGAAGTGGGCAATCATTAGGAAGGGGATGAATGAGGCCACGAACATGTGTGCCAAATCTCAGAGTAAGCAGTCCAGGTCAAAAAAACCTACCTGGCTCTGCAAGGAAGTGAAGGAGAAGGTGAGGGAGAAAAGATTGGCCTTCATTAAGTTCACAAAATTGGGGCGTGAGGAAGATAGAGAGGTGTTCACAAAGGCATTTAGGCAGGTGACCAGGTCAGTTAGGGCAGCCAAGGCAGCAAAGGAGCTGAAGCTGGCTCAGTGGATCGGGGAGTTCTTTAAATACATATGGGAGAAGAGGAGTTGCAGGGATGACATTGTTAGAATCAAGAGGGGGGGACGGGCGGAACAAGGGGAAGATCAGGCAGAGGCACTTAATCAGTATTTCTGCTCGGTGTTCACAAAAGAAAGGGATGGCCCAATTCTGAAGGGGAAAGGGGGCAAGAGTGGGGGAGGCAGAGATAACAGATGGGGTCATCCAAGAGTTTAGCGTTCTGAAGGGCTTTAAAGCCTTGCAGGTGGACAAGACACTGGGACCAGACAGTGTACACACAAGGGTCCTGAGGGAACTGGTAGAAGTGTTGGCAAGCCCTCTGAAGGACCTGTTCAACACCTCCCTGGAAATGCGGAATGTACCCAGGGACTGGAGGATGGCTCACATGGTGCCCCTTTACAAGAGTGGACCCAAGGACCAACCGAGCAACTACAGACCGATGAACTTGACTTCCATAGTGGGGAAATTGATGGAGATCATTCTGAAGGAGAGATTGATAACCTTTCTCGATAGCAATGGTCTGCAGGATGAGAGATAGCATGGGTTTGTCACAGGAAGATCTTGCCAAACTAACCCGACCCACTTCTTTGGCTGGGTCACTATCGTGGTTGATGAAGGCCATGCTGTGGATGTCCTGTATCTGGACTTCATCAAGGCTTTTGACTCGGTGCCGCACAGGAGGTTAGTGAGCAAGCTGAGGGACATGGGGGTGGGGGAAAAACCTGTGTGGTGGGTGGAAAGCTGGCTGCAGGGCATACAACAGAGGGTAGTTGTAAAGGTGAAACATCCAGGCCAAAGCCAGTAATGAGTGGGGTACCGCAGAGTTCAGTACTGGGCCCTGTTTTGTTCAATGTCTTTATTGGAGAATTGCAGAGGGGGTCAAGAGTAAGATCAGCCTGTTCACAGATGACACTAAGATTTTTGCAGAAGTGGACAATGAGGAAGGGAGGCAGGCACTCAGAGAGGAGCTAGCTAAACTCAAACACTGGTCTAGGGAGTGGCAGTTGGGGTTTAATGCTAAGAAGTGCAAGGTCATGCACCTCAGAGCCAGAAATCCCAAGAACAGCTACTGGCTGGGGGGAGTGCAGGTAATGGCTTCAGAGGAGGAAAGGGACCTGGGGGTAATAGTTATAGGGGACATGACGGTATCAGCACAATGTAAGAGTGCAGCAGCAAGGGCAAATAGGATGTTGGGGTGCATTGCCTGAGGGATCACCTCTAGAAAGGGGGAGGTCATCCTTCCATGCATTGCCTGAGGGATCACCTCTAGAAAGGGGGAGGTCATCCTACCATTGTATAGATCACTGGTGAGGCCACACTTGGAGTACTGTGTACAGTACTGGTGCCCATACTTCAAAAAGGATGAGAGATTACTGGAGGGTGTGCAGCGTAGGGCTACAAAAATGATCATGGAACTAGGGGAGCCACTATACGAGGAAAGGTCGAAAGAGCTCTACATGTACTCGCTGGAAGAGAGAAGGGAAAGAGGGGACATGATAGAGACCTTTATGTACTTGAAAGGCATAAACAAAGTCAGGGAGGGAGGAGTGTTCCACGTAAAGGGGGAAGGGCCACTAAGCAGCACAGTCTGAAGTTGGAAGGGGGAAGGTCTAGGAAGGAGATGAGGAGGCACTACTTAACAGAGAGAGTGGTGGCAGGTTGGAATGCACTACTGGAGGAGTTAATCGCTCAAAGGAAAGTGGATAGCTTTAAGTAGCAGGGTTAGTAAAGACAAGAACACAAAGGGGGAAGGACTGGGAAAGAGGAGGAAGGGAGGGGTTTCGGTGGGGGTGGGGCAGCTGTAGTGATATGAAACTAAGTGCTGCACAAACGGGCAGACTTGATAAACATGTGGGCCTTTTTCTGCCAGCAATTTCGTATGTTCGTATAAAATCAATATGAAAAATCCGGAAACCTGATTAGCATAAGAGTTGGAATCCAATGCTGCTATCCTAGCACAAGAGAACCTGAAAAAATCTGACTAAAAAGATCAGTGATCTTACTAACCTGTTTAGATCTTAATTCATGTATTTGTATTTAAAGTATGTAACATCTGCTGAATACTGGCCAAACAGCAAACTTGCAATGGCTCAGTAGGACTACTTTTTTCTTTCTCTGCTTTTGTTACTGCTTTTTCTAATTTTTACTTAGTTGAATTGAAAATTAAGAACAGAGTTATTTCTTTAGTAATCCTAATGGTCCCATTTCATTATAACAGCAAGGCACTTCAGGGTGTACTCTGTGGTCGAATAATGGCACTTCCCGAATGGTAAAGACACTCAGCCATTGACCTTGTGCTGCAACCCAACCGAGATGTGCCATTATACCAGCACAAAGCACACAAGCAAACATATTTGTGAAATCCCATTAAATTCCACAGAATTAAGTGGAATTTTGCCAAACTTCCATGAAATTGGAATTTAATAATTTTACCCAATCCTGTTCTATACATCTGGTCCCAAGGGGTTTGGGGTATATCACGATCTACACATTAAATATCCCCTTACAATGAGCATGAAACAGGCATGGAAAAAGGTGAGGCAGGTGAAAAGACTTTTGGAGGAAACCGTTCTGCCCAGCACAATTTGGCAGAATCTGTTGTTTCTGCCAGAAAAGTGGGATTCAGAACAAGGGAGAACCAGGGCTTAATTTAATTTAGAGATCTGTGGTGCAGGAAGGGGATCCTGCCCTTCATGGAGCTATGGGATGAATAAAAGACTCTCATGTAGCTCATTTTCATTACCAACAAATCAGGAATTTCATGTACGATATATGTACAGACAGTCAGGTGGTATTAAAGAGGCTGGCGCATTGGGAGTAGAGAGTTTACTGCTTAAAACTCTCAAAAATGAACACATTGCATGCATATGTGAAACATAATTTATGAACCCCCGCAAATGTTGGAGCGCATGGAAGAGAGATCTCAGACTACAGATTAGCGACTCCCTGGGACCATCTGTTTGTAATAGGCACACAGACACAGTGCACATTTCTGAATCACTCTGTGGTGCACCAGTTTCAGTCTACACTGTCTTTTATATTTAATAGAAGCAATACTGATCTGGGCATGTATTTACCCTGCTTCTGGTCCTGCCTGGAACTTGACTTCTTCTGGAATTAGCTCAACCAAGCAATTGGAAAGATTAGTGGGCCATGCATATGTGCAGAACCACTGGTAATGCAGCTGGCAGTGGGTATGGTAGGGGTAGAGGTATATCAGGTATTCAGCAGGCTGTTCAGAATACTCCTTATAATGGCTAAAAAAATGTTTCTTGAAAACCTGAGTATCCAGGTCAACTGCACCCCTGAACAGTGGAAATCCCTTCTCCTAGCTACCCTCCTGTTGGAGTGTCTTAACCAAATGCCTAGGGGCAGAGAAAAGCTGTTCTGTGTTGCATGTAGCCCAGTTATACAGTGACTACCAGCTGTGGTGGAAGCTTTCTCGGCACGTTCAACTGTAGGCCCAGTGATCAGAAGTGCTGGAGAAGGTAGAGCTCAGTACTTCTGATGGGATATGACAGGCACCCTACCCTGATTTATTACCCATGTTACATGTCCAGGCAGATCTCAATCCCAGATATGGCCCCTTGCAACCACCCCATCTGGTGGCTTAATGTATGCATCTGACCATACATCACTTTTTATAAAATTCCTGTCTACGCAAGCAATAATACCTGACAGGGTGGACAGTATTGGGCAATACCGGACCACCCTGGAGCATAATGAGGCCTAACACCACAGGTGGAGTCCCTTATAGACTTTGGAAGGTCAGGTATTTCCCATATCGCCCACCCTATCATGTATTATTGCACTTAGAAAATGGGCATCTGTTTAAATTTTTATACAGTAGTTTAAAATAGGTAAAAATTAAAAAAGTCTTGTAAATGCAAAAAGAAAACCTTGTATAGTAAAGTAGTCCCTGCCTGGGACAGCTGTCTTTCCTGTCTGGCTCAGTTGCCACTAGATGGTGTTGCTATTTTTAAATCAACTTTTTGATTACATTGGGAATGGAGTGTACTCTTTTGAGAGCCATTTCGAACTATGGGCGCTTATTCGGGGGATTGATCGCATCCCCCCACCTTCTTGTCTGCTACTGACTGACAATGGTGAATGGCATAGAAGAGACAAATAAGTAGTGGGCTGAGATACATCGGAGAAAGCAGCCGATCATTGTAAAATTAGCGCAAGTGTCACTCCAATGCTAAGGTAATCACACGGCCTCAGCATTTTCTTACTGGCAAGAAATGAAAAATTAAAATACTGCTTTGGTGCCAGTAGCAACAAAAAATTTGAAGAGAGCCATTCCCAGAGCTGTTATACTTTTTCTGCCAACTTGACACTACAGTCAGGTTGGGGTTTTGTTTACGGTTGGGGGACTTGTCATGATGTGAGGTTGTAAGATAGGAAAAAAAGTCAAAAGAAACAAAAAAAAAGTTACATTCCTAATGGAGCTCTCGAATGCTGACTGGTGAATGGGGTAGTGTGAAATCAAGTGACAGGGAGGGGCTGTTGTATGTCTCACTAAGTAAGACAACAACATGGTGACAATTTGAAGCAGGGATCAGAAGTCAGGTGTTATGCCAGCGCTGGAGTCAGGTCCGGCTTAGTAAAAAAAAAGTAGTAGTTTTTAAGTTGTTTTTTAAAATACTGATATGTTTCTTTTAATTAGTATTTGTATGGACTAGTTTGAGGATTGAGTGTGGCGAGGGCTCTCACTGTCTCTCATGCTAAGTAAGCAGAAAAAAAAAAAAAAAGGCGGCAACTGAATTTTGAAGTAGCACAAGGATACCAGTTTGGCCGTTTAGCATGGCAGGCTGGCACTTGTTATTTCCTGGTCATCTATTGTAAGTTAATGTACCCCCCCCCCCTTCCCAGCAAGGGTACCAGCAAATCAGATGCCAGGAAATAAAAAGCCCATTTTCTAAAATATAACAGTCTCCAGCGTTGTTCTTTTTTTTTTTTCACTTTTGTTTACCAGTTGCAGCTTTTTGTTGTACATAGATGAGAAGTGGGCCTTGCACCTCATATAAAGTAATTTTATGCAATTTTGTAACTGCTGGAAACTGCATAAATATGGTTTAGTGAAATATGATGATTATTTTCTGTATCAACTATGTCTTCATTGAAGCACAATAAAAACATTATACAGGTACCACAAATAAAATAAATACCCACCATGATGATCATAACACTATCATAAATCAATACATTTTAACCTTTATAAGAAAACATTTCCATTAAACCTTGATCATTTCATCCACTGTCAATGATGTCCATTTGCCTGCCCCATCCAAACCAAGTGGGCAGATAGAAGTAGTTGCTAGGCAGAAACACACGTTGGCTTTTTCTTTACTACAGCAGATTTTTCTTGGAGAATAAAGACTACCTAGAAACACAGTAGTTGATGGCAGAAGGAGACCACCAAGTGACAAGTCCACCCAGTCTGCTCAGTGTTCTAGACCTATTCTGACACTCTTAGCTGCCCTTTGGTGTGAGGGCTCCCTTGCGTCTATCCCATGCATTCTTGAATCCTACTACTGTGCTAGCCCCCACCACCTCTGGGGCAGGCTGTTCCTGGCATCAACCACTCTCTCTGTAAAGAAAAACTTCCTGGAATTGGTAGAGAACCTCCTTTCTTGCAACCTTTGATCATATCCCCTGGGTCTGCTGCCCTTTTTGAAATGAAAAAGTTCCTCCTGTGTCTGTACTTTATTTATGCCTTTCATGTATTTGAATGTTTCGATCATGTCTCTCCTCTCCCTTCTCTGTTCCAGGGAGTACATGTTCTGCTGCCACATTTTTTCCCTGAAGGACATCTCCTGCAAACCCTGAATCATTTTTGTTGCCTTTCTCTGCACTGTTTCCACCCGGTCAATGTCTTTTTTGAGGTGAGGCCTCCAGAACTCGACACCGTATTCCAGGTAAGGCCTGACCAGTGATCTGTACAGCGGCAGGACCATCTCTCTCCTCCTGCTCATGATTCCCCTCCCAATACATCCCAGCATTCAGCTGGTTTCAATGCTGCCTTCTCACTGTTTTCCTACTTTCACGTTGTCTGAGATTATGATTCCCAGATCAAACTCCTGGTTGGAGGCAGCTAGTCTTTCCCCTCCTAAGTAATACGCCTTCCTTGGATTTCTTTTTCCTATGTGCATGACTTTGTGCTTTCTGGCATTGAATCTCAGCTGTCATGCTCCAGACTCAAATTTTTTGAGGTTAGCTTCCATTTGGCCCGCTCCGTCTGGGGTGTCGACCCTGTTACATATCTTGGTGTCATCTGCGAAGAGACAAACCTTTCCTTCTAGTCTGTTAGTGATGTCTGCTATAAAAATATTGAGCAGAGGCCACAATACCAAGCCCTGGGGCACACCGCTGGTCACCTTGCCTTCTGACGATAGTGCTCCATTTTCCTGCACCCTCTGGGTTATGCCCTGTAACCAGTTTTGTACCCATTTAACTACTTCTGGACCAACCCCTGTGTGGTATAGCTTCTTTACCAGCCTTTTGTGTGGAACCGAGTTGAAGGCTTACTAAAGTCCAGGTAGACCACTACCCCACCATCATCTACATGTAACCCCTAGGTGGCGCTATCTCAAGGGCTACTACCCCTGCCTGCTTGGCTAGTAGCAGGTTAAGGGGCCTGAGTTCTGAAACGGGTGCCTCCACCCGGAGGTCAGGGTTGGTAGTGGTTAAGCTAACCTGGGCACAGCCCTCCAGGTCACTGTAACCCCCCTCTTTCCCTCTAGTGGCCTGAACACTGTATAATAATCACTTTCACAATACCCCTGGTACATCACACAAGCACCCACACTGTTTGCACTTACCACCAGGGCTGGTTCCTCTGGCTCGACCCTGGGGACCCCCTGTAAAACAAGGTTATGCACAACAAATAGCAACAGTACAGTACTTTGAGCACAAACTGGAACCACAGACAGATTACATGCAGAAAAAGTTAGATCTGATTTATTCAGGGGACTTGAACAAGGAAGGGGCAAAATCAGGTTAATTAGCTTAAAGGTTATATCAATCAAGCAGTTATGAACGCACTTTGAGTCCCCCCACACAGTCACACCTCTGGGTACCCAGGTGGAGAAGAGATGGTCTAGCCATGACTGTTGCCAGGGGTTGCAGCTGGTTGGGGCCCTGTGATTGAAAACACAACATGCACAGTACACAATATTTGTAATCCGGAGCCAGGGGGCTCAGTTTGTAAAGGAAACAAAAGAACAAGACAATCAGATGACACACTCAGATTACGTTGTTGTTGCAGGGAGCTACCCTGGTATTTACTCATGATACCCAAGACTGGACACAGGCTGGATGAAAATCGAGACTGCAGGTGGTTGATCTGGAATGCCAGGAGAAGCAGGGCCCACATGAGTCGTAGAGGCGTCATTCCTGTTCAAGCGTGGAGCAGGGGGCTGGTCCCCAGGCAGGTCTCTCATCGATGGCTTCTCTGTGCAGTGGGTAGTCTGGCTGGGCCCAGACCGCATGAAGACAAATTCGGTTGCAGTCCGTTTTGGGCTGGATACAGCTTCCAGCAAGCAGAACACAGTTCGTACAGTGGAACTGTCTACTAGAGCCTTACATTCTACTAACGCCATAAAACTTTGGGTGAGCAGATCAGCCTGTCTACCCACCACCACAGGGTTTTGTAAACATTCATCCTTGGAAAGTACTCCCTCTACAGTGTCCTTATCGGTACCCAGGGGAATATTCAGGATAAGTATAGCAATTTGGGAGTCGATCTCCTGCCCAGTACACCACCCCACCAACTGGTGTACAGCCACTTCTGTTGGGGTAGTCATTTATTTTTGCCTTTGCAGGCTTTGAACCCTGCATCCTCACTGTCTAAGTCAGCAGTTCTACCACTCAGCTAGCACACCTGTCTATTATTTCTGCAGGATTTCAAACTCTAAAAAACACTCTGACCCTCAGATACTGCTAAATTGTTATCTGGTTGTTTCTGCAGACCTTGAGCCCAGCCCCCTGCTGCTACAGCCACTGTCTGGGGTTCGTCCTGCTACCCTGGGCAAGTTTTGAATCTAGTGCCCTGTGTACCTCAGGCATCAGCTCTGCCACTGTACCAAAGCGGCAACTACACTTAGAGAGGTGACCTCTCACTATCTCCCCTCTATCATCCTAGTTCCCCATTCTTTCTTCCTTCAGCCTCCCACCTTACTAACTATGCATGTGCACCTCCTGCCCACCTGCTCTCCTTCTCCTCCTCCTCCTCCTCCTTTGCCTTCCCAACCCAATTGTCCCCAGTAACCCTCAGCCTCACTACTCCAGTGTTCCTACCTACCCTCCTGTCCTCCCTCTTCCTATACCACTGCTCCTCCCTCCCTCCTCCTCCACACACCCCATATGCTCCTTCCACTCACCCCATCCAGACATTACCTTCCCCTGCTCCCTTGGGCATCTGATCACACAAGCCTTCTCTGCCTGTGCTGCCTACCCACCCCTGTGCTACGAAACCCCTTTCATCCTATCGCCCCAGCATAAACTCTCCATCTGTCACCCTCTGACCAGAGCAGTTTCTCCTTCTACTCCTGACAGGGAACATACATCCCAACCCAGGCCCAGCCCCTCCCACCCACCCACTCGGCCCACTGGTCTCCAAATAGCCTCCATGAACATATGCAGCCTGCTGAAAAAATTTGGCGTCCTACAGTGCTGGGCCATGGCTCACCAACCAGACATCATAGCCCTGGTTGAAACCCAGCTGTCCAAATCCACCCCTGACTCATTTGTCTCCCTCCCAGGCTATACCTTATACCGGGAGGACCGAGTAGGCAAACGAGGGGGAGGCTGTGCAATCTACACTAGGGACACAATACTTGGACATGCACTCCCAACCCCTGCCCTTGTAAATGGGGCCCAGGCTCTTACCCTCAAACTCACCCTGGACCCCTCTAGGGGCCCTCTCTATCTCACCATGGCCTACGTTCCCTCTAAGAACCAGCACCCTGCCCTGGTATCTTTAACTGACCATCTGGCCTCCCTCCACCATAAGGCGGAACAAATCCTAGTTGGGGACCTTAACGTAAATTGGCTCAGCACCTCCTCCTCTGCGATCAGAGACTCATTTGCCACCCAAGACCTGACACAACTCGTCACCCAGCCCACGAGAATAAACCCTAAGAGAGGAACCAGCGCCCTTCTGGATGTTATTATAACCAACCGACCCCAAAAAATCCAAAACATCCAGGTCCTACCAGACTCCCTAAGTGACCACTCCCCTATCCTATTTCATTGGGCAGTTCCCAATCCCAAACCCAAAGCCCAGACCACCCTCCACAGGCGCCTCCACCCTGGTGGGCTACAAAACCTTAAACTATTCCTCACCCAGATAAACTGGTCCCCCATTCATCGTGCAACCGACATTGACACTGCCCTCGCCTTCTTCACACACACCTTCAACATGGCCTGTGATCTCTTTGCACCCTTCACCAAAATCCGGTCCAAAAAGCAGAATGCACCCTGGGTTAGCCCTGCCCTTCTACAATTACTAAGAAATCGGGATAACATCTGGCACCTTGCCACTGAAACGGGTCGGCTGTCTAATAGGCAGGCTTACAATGCAGCCCGGAATAAGTGCTCTTGGGCCATCCGGAAAGCCAAGGCCGACCATTACCAGGCCACCCTTACCTCCTCCTGGGGCTCGGCCCGGACTTTCTGGGATAATATTAAACATCTAAACGGAAAATCACGCTCCCCTGCCCCATCCCAGCTCACTAGCAATGGCACTACCACCACCGAGCCTGCCACCATAGCTAACTGGCTCAACACTGCTTTCACTGACCTTAGCTCAGTCCTCCCTAGTAATTTCTTTGACCCTCCCCCCAACCAACCTCCCCCTGTCCTCCAGCACCCCAGCTTCCACCTGCGCAAGATCTCCGCCCGGGAAGCCAGACCCATCCTAATCAAAGCTTTGAATAGTAACAGCCCCGGCAGTGACTCACTGGACCCCAGTATCCTCAGGCTGGTGCTAGATGAAGTCCTTGCCCCACTCACCAGCCTAATTAACCGATCGCTCTGCCTGGGACAATTTCCCACAGCTTGGAAAACAGCCATAGTCATACCCATTCATAAAGGGGGCGACAGGTCATCGGCCAACAACTACCGGTCAATCTCCATCCTCCCCCCCCCTCTCTAAAGCCCTGGAGAAAGTGGTGGCCATTCAAATCACTGATTACCTGGCTAAGCATAACATCTTATGCCCAGAGTAACATGGCTTCCATGCTGATCACAGTACCAGCACTGCCCTAATTGAATTCTCCAACTTCCTACACTCCTCCTTGGATACCAGCTCCCTAGCTGGTGCAGTGTTCATCGACCTCTCAAAGGCTTTTGACACCGTCTCCCATCCTCTTCTGCTGAATGCTCTCTGCCACACTGGTCTCTCAGCTGGCCCCCTAGCATGGTGCACAAGCTATCTAGCCCGCTCGATCACAGTGTGTTAAAATCAATGGGATACTCTCTGACACCCGTCCCATTCACTCTGGGGTCCCTCAAGGCTCCATCCTGGGTCCCCTTCTCTTCTCACTCTATCTGAACACCCTGCCCACTGCATGCCCTGGCAAAATTCTCCTGTATGCAGATGACGCTGTCCTTTTTGCCACCCACCGCAATCCCATCTCCCTTCAGGACACCCTGCAGCAATCTTTCAATAATGCAGAAGCTTGGTTTAAGGAGCGCAGACTCGTCATCAATCTTAAAAAAAACAAAGCTATGCTCTTTTCCCACCCCCCAAAACAAAGCTAGCAACCACCCACTCTATATCCTTCCGAGTACCAAACAGCCACTGGAACAAGTCTGCTCCTACAAATACCTTGAGGTTACCTTCGACTCAGCCCTCACATTTCACAACCACATTGATGCCCTAACATCCGCCACTAACACACGGCTTGGCATCCTCTTCCACCATAGAACCTGCCTTCCCCAAATGCACCCGCTCGCACACGTCCCCTTCTGTTTTGTCCCTTGTAGACTATGGTCTACCAGTCTATGGCGCTACCGACACGACTGCACTCAAAAATTCACTTAACCTGAATAAAGCCTGCAGATTGATTACTGGTGCCCCCAGGCTCACACACACCTGTCAGCTGTATGACGAGGCTAAACTCCTTACCCTGGATGAACGGCTCCGATATCAACCCTGCCTCCTCACAAAAAAAACCCTACTCGGGCTCTCCCCGGTAACGGCATCCATCCACAAGATCCCACCCACTATTGCAACACGGTCATCCAACAAGACCACTCTAATGGTCCCCAGATCAAGAACCAGCTGTGGCCAGAGGTCCTTCTGCTACAGAGCCCCATCCTGGTTTAACTCTCTCCCTGCCCCCATCACCAATGCCACCACCTTCTCCAAGTTCAAAACCACCCTTCGAAACCAACTCCTCAACACCCGTAGCTGCTCCTGTCTCAGAAAGTAGCCTCCACCTCGACTTCTCATGACAACGCCCACCGGGGTGGCTCTCCACCTAGCCATCCCCATCACCGCTTCCTGGTACACCGTACCTATGTCTATGGCCAGTGCCAGCTGTTTCATTGTATACCTATTAGATTGCTCAATTGTTGATACCAACTTGTGTAACACCTGTTCTCAGTTACATGTACCCTGTAACCTAAATGTATTTTATCCGACCTCAGTGTGACGTGGCGCCTCTGTTATACGCCTGTTGTTTTGCAAACCTATGCTATGTAACCTAAAACCTATGCTATGTAACCTAAAACTCTATGTATGTCTTTAATTTGACAAGGTACCTTTGGAAACGAGCCTCTGGCTCAAAGGTTGTAAACTGATTTCACAAATAAATAAATAAATAAAAAACTAACTCACAACCCACTAGCAGCTCATAGCACATTGGGAAGATGGTGCCATCAATCAGCTATTTTGTGTTTAGCATGCAATCCTAAATTTCGCAACAACACATGGTCTCCAGGCCTAAGTTCATGAGCCTTTACTTTTCTATCATGCCTCTCTTTGTTGGCTAGATTTCTTTTGGCGGCCATTGTCTGGGCCAGTTGATAGGCATGGTTCAATTGAGCTTTCAGCTTTTGTACATATTGCAGGTAATCTTCGGCTCAGACCTTATCGGGAGAAACCCCTAAACAGACATCAACGGGCAACCGGGCCTCTCTCCCGAACATGAGGTGGTAGGGAGAGAACCCGGTAGCATCATTCTTTGTGCAATTGTATGCGTGTACCAAGGTGCTAATCTGCTGGCTCAATTTATGCTTATCTTTTGGGTGGAAAGTGCCTAGCATGTCAAGCAGGGTGCGGTTAAAGCGTTCTGGTTGAGGATCCCCCTACGGGTGATAAGGGGTGGTTCTTGACTTTTGAACCCCCCGATAGAGAGAGAATTTCTTTGATTAGCTGACTCTCAAAGTCCCGGCCCTGATCAGAGTGAATTTGCTGGGAGGCACCATAGTGGACGAAGAAATTTTCCACTAGCACATTGCCACAGTCTGATGAGCCTAGTGTGCTGCAATGCACATAATGGTATGTGCCATAGTGAAAACCTTCTTCACCCAAGCATCTATCTCTGCAAAATCAGCCTCGGGAGGGTGGTCACACACAGGGTGTTTAGACTCAGTGGGGATCTGCTGTACCAAAATCCTAGAAGTGGGGTAAGGTATAGCTCCTGCAGACCCCATGGGAGTGAAATACCTGCACTGGACATCTTTTGGGTCTGGAGAAGGGGGAAAAAGAATGGAACCAGGCAGTCCTAATGCCTGAAGCCAAAAAGGGATCACAAAACAGTACTCAGTGAAATCCCCAATTAATCTTGGCAACACGGACAGAGTACTGCAGCCTAAAAAGGACGCCAGATTCAGCTCCTTCAGCATCTCTCTGAGGAGCTGCTGATTTGCAGAGTACACAATATCCACAAACATGTGGACAGAGAAGGGGAGGGAAGGAGAAATTGTTCAACCAGAAAAGGCACACTAAGCTGAAGCTTGTTTCCAGGTATGATCTGGGAACACAAGGAAGTTAAGTGACTTGTTCAGAGTCACACAGTATGCAAGAAGGGGCTGTAGGATTCAAACCCAGGTCTCCAGGTTTGCAGCTCAGAGCCCTAAACCATTGCGCTACATTGCCTCAGAAAAAAACTCATCCTGGGAGGAGCAAGTAGGAAAGAAGGAGCTGAACTCAGGAAGCAGTGGTGCTGAGGCCATGGGTCTGAAATTGACCTGGTATGACTGCTGGTGAAACTTGTGAAGGGCGCCAGCCAACCTCCTGTACTGCTGCCAGGTTGTGGGCCCAAGAGGACCAATAATACCCAGGACTCAGTGAGGTGTGGCAGAGGGATAACAAAGCCAGAGGATCAAGACTGTCTGCCAGAGCTGCAAGAGTGCTCAGGGAGTGCTCATGGGACATTTCCTGGGTGGAGGACCTGGGTAACCTGCCCAAGTGGAGCCAACCAATCTCAGTGGTGTGACCCAGATGGTGCCCTTAGAGGGAAACCCTCAAGTGTGAAGAGCAGAACCATAACATTCCACAGGCAGCTCCGGTCCTCACCAGTGACCATGTTGGCCAGTTCCAGGGAGGAACTAGCCTCCAGGCAACTGCCAGAACCCTTGCCAGTGCTGCCTCCAGCACCAGTCACAGGATCAGCAATAGGCTCAGCAACAGGTCTCATCCTCTCATCATGGTCAGTGCCATCCCCTGAGCCGAGCCCATGACCAGAATTAATGCCACCTGTGGAGCTGCCCCTGCACCCAGCACCAAGTACAGCAACAGGTACTACCTCAGCACTGGGAACGGCACCAGGAACTGACATGGCACCATGAACAGCACTAGATCTGGACCCAGCACTGCAGATGGCACTGGGACCAGAACTGGAATTGCGAGTGGTACCAGAACCAGTCCTGACACTGACCTCAGCGCCAGGCCCAGGGATGATACCAGGGTCAATACCATGACCAGTATCATGCCCTGAACCAGGCCCAGGTCGGTGCCATCATTGCTATCCTCCTCCCTGAGCCCAAAGCCAATGTCCTTATCCTCCCTCAGGCCACAAGGATGCTTAGGGCAGGAGATGACAGCTACCTCATACTAAGGTTCAGGGTCAGCTTTGAAACTGACCCCTCTTCTGGCACAGCAAATAGTGCCAGAAAGGGACTGGGCCTTGTGACTGGCACCTCCCTGTTTACTGATACCTTGGATGGTACCAGGAGCCAGGAAGGCAACAGGCCATAACACTGAGGTGTCTACCAGTGTAGACTGAGCATATAGCTTCGGCCCCACCACCGAAGGTGTCTGCTGTCCAGGACAGATGGGCTGACGGGGGTGTTCAGCCAACCCCTCAGAAGGAACCAACTGTCTTAGTGAGGTGAGCCTAGGGAGGATCCTGGTCTTCCTCAATACAGAGGCACAGGAATGGAGCTTGGGGAAAGGCCCAGAGACCTAACCTTAGCATTCTGGGTACAATGCCTGCCTCCAAAAGTGGGAGGCGAATGACCCTACTTTATGCATTGAATTCGAAGACATGCACGTCGATGGAGAAGCAGGCATCACACCAGTCCATGTCATGGTTGGGGGCGGGGCCATGCCAGGTGTGGCAATTTGGATGCTGGTCCAACACTATGAGAGGGCCCCACAGGAGCACGGATGCATGGGGGGGCTGCAGCTTTATCACTTCTTCTTTTATCCCCTCAAACTCAACATCTCTATGGACACAGTAACAAAAATGAGAAAAAGTGCTCAAATCAGCACCAAACTGGCAAAAAATGGAGCCAAAAATGAAAAATGGTACCAAATGCAGTATGATGTAAATGTTCAGCACTAAAAAGAGAAAGACAGTGGTGGTGAATAGAGGAAAACTGTTGCTCATGCAGTTTGACTTCAGCTGCTCCTAGGGTGCCCACTCTACAGTGGACAAGAAATGTGCACAAAAGAAACACCAAATTGTGGGGCTCACATCACTCATGGTGTCCAATGTGGTGCATGAAACTACTGAAAAACTGTAGCAAGGGGGGGAACTAAAGTAACCCCAAACAATGCTACAGCACAGACTCAAAGCACTATGCTTTAATGCAAAAGAAGCAGGAGACAGCTTGCCATTCGCTGATATCTTCCTTTATTGGTGTAAATAGTGCATAAAATTGTAGCCAGTAAAATGCAAGTGCAGATGACTAAATAAGGTGGCTTTAAAACTATATTGAAAACATTAAAGCAACAACATGCCAGCACCACATAGGTGCACCGCAGTAGACTTAAGCAGTAAGGACACAACGTGCACACAATGTGCTACGTTGGAAATCAGCTACGACATTAGTGCGTTGGCCTCATGGATGGTGCCAGCACCAACATCGGTCCCTTCCAAGCTGCAAAAGACTTTGCTCCCTCGAGGTCCCAGCATCTCCAGCTAGGACCCATTAGTTTGAAAGAGTGGTGAAGATTGATTCCTGGAAGATCAAATGTCACTTAAGTAATAAATCATGACAGAGTGTGGGTTGTGCTGGGTTTACCCATGCCTGGTGTGATTCAGTCATGAGGCCGCAGGCCGAGCAACCAAACCTCACCAGGCATGGGTAAATTCCAGCATAACCCACACCCTGGACTGGTTTATTATGATTATGCAATGGGGTTTATTCTGGGCAGTAACTTATCTTGATCAGAAATCTTTTTTTTTTTTTTTTTAATGATAAAATGTACATTCTTCCATGGAAAAAAATAGTCCCACAGTTGCATTTGTTTAAATGGGTTGTATTTATTGCCGACATTAAAGCAATATGTGCTCTAAACGGTTTATTTTTAAAATCTTAAACAGAGAACATTTTCAGTATGTTAAAGTCAGAAGAATGATGGTCACTATTTCTTTTGCAACATCAAAAATCTGTCCGAAACGTGTTTTTTTCAGATTGCTTTTAAGAAGATCGTGGTGGTATTTTAAACAAATCCAGTATGCTTTGTATTGGTGGCTTCAGTTTAAAATATACATTGTACAGCTTCAGAATCAATTAAACAAGAATTTTTAGCATATGCTTTTACCTGTTTTTGCATTTAACATATGCATTGTACTTCTTGCTGAATGTATTTATCGAGAGTTTTAAAAATATGCATTTCTGTTTTTTCCTTTGAAAAACAATGGCATTTGTTTATAACTTACTGTAAATTGTAACAGATAATGAAATGCAGTGCTTGATTATTTGTGGTTTTAGGAACTCATGTTTAACGTGGACCACAATAGAAGTTCACTGTGCCATAGTCAATTAACTTTTTAACGGCTTGGTTGGATGCTGTGCTGTCATGTGTTGATTGGTTCCATTCTGGTGGCAAGTCATGTTGTTCCGGGCTGCAATATCCAGCTTGCAGAGCATGTTCAGCAATGTTGTCATCGTGCTAGGAATCACTGTCACTGTCTTCGTGTAGGATTTGAAGGAAAAGCAGATTTTTGCTATTCCCAGGTTGAGCTTCATCTACACTGTGATTCCATTGCAGTTTTCACTGTCTGACTGCATATGAAAGTTGCTTGGGTGACAGTTGGACCTCGGCTTGGGGGAGAGGAAATGTAGCTTGAGCTCGCATTGCTGTGTAGTGCACATCTTTTTGCAGGAGAACTTTGTTCTGCAGGCTGAGGATTTTTTATTTCTGTTTGCTTTTTGGGAGCTTTGCTGGGTTGTGGGCTTCCTGCGTTGACTATTGTGCCCTATTTTTTATAATCTGCTAACTTTGGTCACCAGTAGCTGTGCAATGAGGACTCAATTTTGTGCCCTGTAATTGACATTATTTGCTGAGCCTCCATGCCAGCATTACTCATTAGAGTCACAGCAGTGGCTCTGAGAGAGTGATTAGTGTAAATAGTTTCTGACCCAGCTTCTCTGCAAATATGGGGCAGCATGTTTTCCAGATAGTTAATCACAATTGGGCTCTTGGGTGTACCACATGTCCATTTTGTCAAGGATGTCTTGTTTTTGTCTTTTGGGTGGCAGATGAGGGAGGGAGGGTGGGCTGACAGGTAGTTTAGAAATGTATTTTAAATAACTGTCAATGGGGTACAAAGGGTCACCAATCTGCTCGAACATTTAGCCCCTTGAAGACCGTCTGGTAGGGTCATTACATTGCTTATGATTCTTGGTTTCTTCATTAAAGCTTTTTGTAAGATATTGTATGCCATCTTCAGTCTTTTTTTAGTTCAAAAGAGTTAACAGTTAAAGCTCTAAACCCTTCATTACCATGTCAGGCAAAGTGAAGCTATATGTCTAGCCATACCTTTTTAACTAGGAGAGTGGCATTTTTAGCACACACACAGCTTTTTGATGAACTGCTCTGTCCTTGCCATCTCCATGGTACTTTTTAACCACTCCTTTGGAAACATTGTTAGCTGTGTTAAATTCAGTGTCGTTCATCAGATTCAGTGAATGACTGATTGGAGGATCATTGCGGTGTCTGTTAAGACCGCATCGTAGGCTAACATAACTGCTCAGAACATATTCAGAGTCAGAACTGTTCCAAATTGAACTGCAGAAGTTTCTCAGAATATTGTTAAGTTCCGGTACAGGTGTTGTAGATAAGTTTATGTTTATGCTTTTTTGTTGGCACCAATCTTCAAACACATTCAATGTCCAGCTTGTCTGCCTCTGGGTTGTTTCCTGGTTCTGTTGTAGTTTAAGTTAAATTATCTCTGCTTCAGTTAGCTCCACATGATATGTCTGTTGAACTAATCTTTGGCCTGTAGAGGTTTCAAGAGCCGCAGCAATGAAATACAGGTGTCTGTTGTTTCTGACGTCTCTTACTGGGAAACTGCCGTGATTTGTGTAGGTCACTTTTGGGTATGTCTGTGAGGGGTCATCGAGGGTGTCAGTACCCCTTTCTGGAGTGTCGCTTACATGTATATTTTGTGACAATGCTTGTAAGGGCTCATCATGGCTGTCTGTGGTGGATTCAAAGGTGCCACAGTTGTCACTGGTTTTGATTACTTAAACATTTTCATTGCCGCTGTCACTTGTGGTTTCTGTGGTGCCAATTACCTTTAAGTTGTCAAAGTTTGGCAAGGTACTGATTTATACCTATACAGTGATGTTGACATCAGTTTGCTGTTATTCATTTATATGATTCATGTGTTTTGGACTGCAGCTGCTTCTGTATCATCAACTTCACTGACAGGATTTGACAGCTCATCGCGGGTGTCAGGAAGCCTTTCCGAGGAGTCTGTCACAGATACATTTTCTTGGTTTCCATCACTGTTGTTTCGGGTGTCTGTGGTAGTATCAGTTACTGATTGGAATATTACATCCAACTCATCAGCATCTATTATTTCAAAACTTGTCTCCATCTAGGATGTTAACTACGATCTAGTCACCTGTGCTTACCAGTAATTAAAAATGGCGATTTCAGTGGGTCACATTCAAGAGGTCAGACTGAAATATTGAGTGGCACTGTAAATATGACTGACTGGCATCTTTTGCATTGGTGATGCTAAACTTTACCACACTGCAAAGGTGCCAGCCAACCAATCAGACCTCTTCATTCTTAGACCCCATTTTATAATTTTTCTTTGATTTCATCTGTTGAGCTATTACCCGCATTACAGGGCAATGGTCCAGACTGCTTCTGGGAGGAACACTCAGAGATAAAAATACAGATACCAGATTAAATGAAACAAAAGAAAAAATCAGCTTTGCTTAGTCAAGACACATAAGAAAATGTACTTACAGTCAGTGCAACATTCAATTTAAAAAAGGATCTCTCTCTCTCTCTCTCTCTCTCTCTCTCTCTCTCTCTGTCTCTCTGATCAGTCCTTTTGCTGCAGTCAGCCTCCCACCTATTCAGTGTCCCCTCGTCCATTTCTGTCCCCATTTACGAGGTTCAGGTGTGTCCCATGAGGCCTTGTTAGCACTCAGGATGGGCAGACCCGAAAAGGCTCTGACCCTTATTATCAGGATCAGGATCCTGGTCAAAGTCCTGATAGGTTCTGATTGGTTCTGATTCAAATCAGAACCTTTAGGAAATAAATGGTAATATTGGAAAACAGTAAATAAAAACATCAAAACATAAACTGTTTTGCTACAAAAAGACCCAGAGGTCTACCCAGAAAGTAAAAATGAAGAATATTTATGTTTACTTGCACGCATGTGCAAGAAACATAGTGCCACCATAAGAGTTTTCATAGGTGTGGTACCCCCGCTTCCAATTCCCTGAGGGTTTTTGCAGGCGTGGCCCCACCGCACCAATGAAGGTCCCAGCTGTCTATGACAGCAGTTCAAATGCAGTGGCGTACAGTTGAAAGCAAACGACTGCCACAATCAGCGGTGGTAACCTGAGCAATTAGCATACTGCCTGCCATGCTGTCAGCAGTATGCAAATTGACCATGCCCACCCTCATTACCTCCCCACCCCTCACCCTTGTCCTCCGGAGCGCTGGCGTGATCTTCATTGGACCGGAACCGTCTGCACTCTTCAAAGCCGACTGTGAACTGAACAAATACTGGTAAGCTGTATAATGGCATAAATAGGGTTTTTTCAACTTTGGTGCCTATCTCAGTCATTCTTTTGAATTTTTGCACCAAATTTTCAACATGGGGTTCTTGGGACCCCGCCTCATGAATTCAATGACTGTCATTTGGTTATTCGGTCCCAAAAGGTGATTTTGCGGTAACTACATGGAATCACCTTTCAGGACCAATTAATGAAATGATAGTGTCACTGTTCATGAGGTGGGCTCTCAAAAAGCCTATGTTGCAAATTTGATAAAAAATTTCCCAAAAATGACTGTGTTACGAGTGAGCATTGTACAGTTTCCATGCACACTTGCAAATTCGTGAATTTGTAATATTTTCACTTCAGATTTTCAACACTGGCATTTTTTCACACCTCCTTATGAACAGTACATCTTTCATTTTTCACATCTTGGCTGAAATGTGTTTTTGCACTTCCGGCGCAGAATAGCACGGTCACTATGGGAAATCAGTGTTCAGGACAGATTAAGAAAATCACAGTGACAATGTTCATGAGCAGAGGTCCTAAAATGCCTATGTTGAAAATTTGGTCATAAATGTCCATAAAATGACTGTGTTATGAGCTTGCATTGCGCAGTTTCTATGCACAATCGTAAGTTCACAGATTTGTAATATTTTTACTCCAGATTTTCAGCATTGCCATTTTTCCACATATCCTTATGAACAGTACAGCTGTCATTTTTCACATCCTGGCCAAAATGTGTTTTCGCACTTCCAGCACAGAATAGCGCAGTCGCTGTGGGAAATCAGTGTTCAGGACAGATTAAGAAAATCACAGTAACACTGTTCATGAGCGGAGGTCCTAAAATGCCTATATTGAAAACCTGCTGCAAAAAATCCCCCAAATAATTGCATTACAGGTGTGTGTTGTGAAGTTTCTATGCACGCTCGTGACTTCACCATTTTTTTTATATGTTCACTCCAGATTTTCAACATTACCATTTTTTTACAGCTCCTCATGAACAGTACAGCTGTCATTTTTCACATCATGTTGGAAATGTGTTTTCGCACCTGTGGTGCCAAATGACGCAGTCACTGTGCAAAATCACCTTTCAGCTAACAAACTGAAAGTGTCACTGTTCATGCGGTGGGGTCACAAAAAGCCCATGTTGAAAACTTAGAGTAAAAATACCAAGTCACACCCAGGGCCTTAGGGTTTCCGACCATAACGCCCTACTCTGTAGGGTCTGACAGGTGTCCGCCCTACCCTGTAGGGACTGACAGGTGTCAGGGGTGTGACTTTGGATTGTCGACTGTAATGCTCATGCTATTCCACCCCCACTCCCACCCTGCAGCCAGGTACAGGCATCAAGGTGCACCTTGGAGTCTTTGGCCCCAGAGTTCACACTATTCTCCTATACTGCACCCTTTTCAGCATATTTCTTTATGGAATGAGGTGAGTATGAAGTCTGAACACCCCAAGGTACACCTCGACACTTGTCAGTGTCTGCAGGGTAGGGTGAGTTGAAATGTCATGAACGTTATGGGTGATGACCCAAAGGCATACCTCAATGCCTGTCCATCTCAGCAAGGTGGGGGTACAGTTGGCGTCAGCTCAATACATCACTGCCATTCCTATACTGCATCTGTCTAACTCCTGCACTTCCACTGCTAATGCCAGCAAGCAAACATTCGGCATTGACAAATGCTTGTTTCCAACCTGAGTATGTTATTCTAGGTTTCTGACTGTTTTTATTCTGTATACGGTCCATCTTTATCTCACAGTTTATCAGAGCTATAGAGAATCAGTGTTATGCTCTGTTACCATCTATTTCAGAGCATGGTATCACCAATGAACACATCAGCATCCTCCCTGTCCCAGCATGCATACCCCCAGTCCCTCCTATCCACAAATGTTCCACCTCAGTAAGCAGATTACTGGTCCCCATCCCATTTATTAACACCCACTTTGCACTAGTAATATTCCCATTCCTGCTCCTCCGACACCCGCACTGCACAGTATAGATCACATACACAAACAAACATACACCAGGTGGAACTGTGGGTGCAGATGCAGCACAAGTTTTGCAGATAGGTGACAGTGCGCATTTTACATACTGGCATGCACTACTGATACACTCAGTTAGTTTTAAAGCCAGACTATTTTGACAGAGAAACAGTAGTGTCATTACCAGCCCTTACTCACAAAAAAACAAAAAACAAAGCAGTGAACCCAACACACATATTAAATAAAGCTGCTGCAGATCTGACTCTGACATCATTGGCAGGCCTCCCCCCAAATCACAATGCATTCAATCTGCAGCACAAGGGCTTTTTTACTACCCCAGCTTTACTAGAGCAGTCAGCCATCAATTCAAATTCCACCAGCATTAGCAATATATTTGAAATAACCCTATGCTCAAAAGTGACACTTTTACCTTACTGAGTTGTTTATTAGTATTTCTTGCTAAATTTGTTATACACAAAACATTACTGTTGATTTTATTAGTGGTACCATCACCAATCAGTGCATTTATCTAGATGCACACTCATTTTGGTCCCCATCAATGGATGCATACCCATTATTTACTTTTCTTATGTAAATTTGCTGCACTTGCTTTTGCCTGGATAATCTAGTCCTCATGTGTAAAGCAGATAGTTCTAGGTGAATCATCATATAAATAATTCCAAATAAACACTTCCCAGTACCACGAGTATTATTCCTTTCATCAGTCTGCTTAATTGATAAGGCTGTAAAAAATTCTAAGTGGAGACTTGAACTACATGGGCTCTCCCAGCCCTATACTGATAATTCCAAGGTCCCAACCACCATCCCCACCTGCATTATCACCCATTGCCCTTCATCCCTCATGATGTGATGCTGCTGGGTAAGGGTTGCAGTGGTGTCTCGGCATAGAGACTACCTAGAAAATCGGGGACTGCATAGTGGCTAGCGGGTCAATAATGGTGTTTATTGCTGAAGAGAATGCCATCTCTCAAGGCCCTGAACCTTTTGGGCCCATTTTGATCACCCGTCTAGTCACTTCTTCCTGTGGCCCAGACCGCATGACCGCAACCCTCTCACAGACTCGACGAATCAAACAATGGTGGATTGATATCCGGGCTGCCTTCTCCAGTCTAGCACTGGTGGCAGAAGTCTTGTGGCTGAATCAATGGTGGCAAATGGCTGGCTCGGAGAGACCCAGGCACTCAGTGTGTCACTCAGACTAGGCCGTGCTGCATGCCAACATGGTGGGGCTGGTCTGTCTCACTATCTGCCACTATGGGTTGGGGGAGCAGTGACAGCAGTGGCAGCAAGAGAAAAGGCAGCTCAGCAAACACGGCGCACCTTGGCAAACTGGCTAGCAAGGTAAATGAAAATCGGGCAACTCACAGTACAAGAAAAATATTCAGATACACGAGCTACAGTGGCAACATTTATTCAGCATAAAGGTGTCTGTGTACCTGTGTACTTTATGCTAAATAAATGTTGCAGCTGTAGCTCGTATTATCTGACCGTTTTTAATTGTGTGCTGCAGGTTGCCAGGTTTCTATTTTTCTCCCTCCCCTGAGCAGTGGAAGTGTTGAATAATTTTTTTTCCTGTGATTTTTACAGAAGTGGCTACATTTTTCAGCTAGAAGAGGGGATTCTGAGCCATGAATGAGAGAAGGCAGACCTAGTACACTTAACAGCAGGGTCCTGATCTATCCGGGTCCGTCGGATCCTATAAGGTCCTGGGGGGGTGATTTTAAGTGGACTGACCCACTCATGCCTAGTTAGCACTCCCTTCCCTTCCCTTAAGTGCAAACCAGCAGTCTGTGTAGGCAGTACAAACATGAGGTCTTAAAGAGCCAACACTTAAGCAGGCAGAGTTTGGCATGAATCCCCTCTTGGCCCCTGTTAACTCCTTAATTGTGTATGTGGGAGGGGATGGGTATATGAGACATATGGAACATACAACCCATCACATAACCTCCCACTCAGAGCCATGTCCAAGGCATGCTTGTTGACAACCACCATCGATCCACAAAAAATCTGTGGTTTTATGCAGGAAGCCCACATGGTGGTACATATTAAAAGTAAACGGGATTGATTGATTGATTGACACTGTAGTGCAGCATGAGAGGGGTGCTGCACTTCTAAGGTGCCGTCTTTCGGATGAGACGTTAAACCGAGGTCCCATCTGCCTGGATTGGTGGTAGTTCAGGTGGATGTTAAAAATCCCATGGCACTTATCGAAAAGAGTAGGGGAATTTTTTATTGATACAAATAAAACAAAAAGGTATTACAGCATACATCACAAAACACAAAAAAAGTATCAACAAAAAAATCAAAAGAAAGTATTACATCAATACAATCACCTCAAACATCCTGACCCCCCACTAAAAGAGTAGGGAATTTTTATTTTCACAACAACAAATCAAAAAGGAATACAAACAGTGATAAGGCACACAAAATAATAAACAAATCATAAAGGAAACAAACTCAAAGAAGTATAACAATCATACATCATCCTAGAAATGGGAAAGGAAACAGGAATAAACATACCCCTCCTCCCCACTAAAAGAGTTGGGAAATTTTTCATTCACAACACCA
Source organism: Neoceratodus forsteri (assembly GCA_016271365.2). Classification (NCBI taxonomy): domain Eukaryota; kingdom Metazoa; phylum Chordata; order Ceratodontiformes; family Ceratodontidae; genus Neoceratodus; species Neoceratodus forsteri. The sequence continues at coordinate 788,951,273 of CM028133.1, forward strand.
CATTTCAACAAGAATAAATGGCATTACCACACAAAAAAGCAAAGTACAAATCATAATAAAAGGCAAAGAAGCAATCAAGCTATACAGAAGCAAAAATAAAAAATCAAAGACTGTCTATGTAGAGATATCATAGGACATATATTTATACAGAAAAACAGTGAAGGCATACCAGGTTCTGCAGAGAAGGGCTTCCTCACAGCACAAGGGAAACCATCATAACCCAATACAGGGCTTTGGCAGACACAAGGTCCTCACCCTGTATCTAACCAGGTCATCTTCCTCCACCATAATTTGAACAATTCAGGATGCACCTTTCCCTGCTCCTGCCCTCTCCAAGTAAACACAGCTGTGCATATGTTGTGAACTATTTGAGATTCAGAAAGTAACTTCTGTCGAAGAGTAAGAGAGCATTTAGCTTGCCATAACTGAAAACTGATATGGCCCATCACAAGACGCAATGTAATTGCATCATACACAATCCAGGAGCTCGGTAGAACCCCATCCACCCACACGCCAGGTGAGAGAACCGAAGGGATTCAAAGGCCATGTATCGTGAAAAGACCAAATGAAACAGTAAAAGGACACTCTACAAAAAATGCTCCATCGTTTCAACAACTCCCAAACAGGTCTCCTCCCTAGGGCAATATCGTTCAGTCAATTCTTTATGTTTCCTGTTTCCTTTCCTCCTAATTTCCTATGTAAACACAGCCATAAAAATCCCACATATTGCTAGGCACCCTCTTACTCACTAAGAACTGTAATTTAGCACATTGTTCAGCAGGAGGCCTAACATGAAACCAGGGTCAGAGAAAAAGAAATCATATGTCTGGAAAAATAAAATTGTTGGCGTGTCTGAGAAAGAAGCAAGCGGCAAACAACACGCCACGTCTTCAATTTCTGAAACATCACGCAAAAATGACTGGACAAGGCACCCACCCTAACCTGAGGAGCAAGAAAGGAGTCCATTCCCCACTGTGACAAGATAAAGTCAACACCATCTACCACCCATGGAGACCAAATCATAGTCTGCCTTATAAGGAAGGGCACTAATTGTAAAAAAGAAAAATACTCTGAAAAAACACTACGGGATTAACCATCCCTAACCCTCCTTCACTAAGAGGTAAATACGTAATACCCCTTTTTAGGGGGTGTTCAGATACGCCATACTTCTTAAATGTCTGAGTGATGTCAAGTACTCAAAAGGCAAAGTATCTTTTTTTCCTGCCACAAAGTCTAAATTTGTGTTTCATTTCCATATCACGTAAAACCTGCAATCTGTTGCTGACAGTTGAGGCCAAGAATCCATCTATTAGTGGATAAAAAATGAAGCCGTTCCCTAAGATACCATAACTCAGTATGTGATAATTGTCCATTTAAACGACCCACAGCCTTAAAATAAACCCGAACTTCCCATTTAGTGTCCTCCCACCAAACATTTAAATCATCATACAAAAAGGAAACTGACTTCCTGGCCAGCAAAAGAGAGCTTAACCCACCCATTACACAAGAGATATACAACAATTCAGAATTCAATTTCCAGATAACCGGCCCTCTCCGAGCTGCAGGAACATCAGCCAAGGTCAGTCTCAGTAATCTGTGATCAGAGGAAGCAACATCCTGCAAAGATCTAGATTGAACAGTAACCACAGAAGTGAGAAAAAAGAAATCAATCCTGGAAGCCCTTGGTCCACAGAAATAAGTGTCCCAGACCCTCCAGTAGAGGTCCAAAGCATCTACCAAACCAGCGTCTGAGATGAGTTTCAACAAACTAGTCTCATCACAATACACCTTTTCATTGTCCTGAAGCCACTTTTAAAGGCAAGGAACAGTTAAAATCCCCAAAATAATGCAATAAGGAGAGCATAAAAGGGATAAAGTGAATTAAACAAAGCAACCGGTCAAACTTAGATTGTGGAGCATACACGAAATTAACCTCAGGTATAAGGAACCCCATTTAACATCGAGAACCAAGGCCCTGCCAGCCAGAACTTCTATCTGATGTAGCACAGTGACATGATAATGAAAAAAACATATTCCAACCCCACTACATAAGTCAGCACCCAAAGACCAAAAACAGTCCCCCCAAATCCAACCTGCAGAGGCAGCCTCCACCTCTTCAAGGGGACGCAAGCGAAAATCCTGCAGAAAAATGCAATCTAGATTTTCAGACAGAAAATGTGAATAAGTTCTGCGTCATTTTTCTGGAGTCTTAATACTGTTCACATTTAAGGATGCCACCCGAAGGTGGAAGGGAACAAGGAGCCCAGCAAGGGAACATTCACTTCACCTTACTAGATGCCCTTGTGATCCTACCAATCTTACCATCAGGTGGTCTAGGGCCCACCTGGTCAACCACAGGTTCAGTAGATTCTAACCCAGGTAAAGGTAGAGGAGGCCCAGACCGCTAGGATCATCCACTGGACACTCTTCCAAAACAGAAAACATATTCGGGTCAGCCATAGAAACAACAGAAGCAGGTGCAGCTAGTTTCTTTCCTAGTTTCCCCCTCCCTTTGGCAGATTTCCCCTTTTTCTCGCTAACCACCACAAACCCAGCATCCGGAGCCTCTAAATCTGGCAACACAGGGACGATGCTCCCACCTTCCCCTGATCCACCCTAAAGCCCACTACAGCTCCCACATCAGGCAGAACCATGGTAGTCAACTAGGAATCAGCTGATTCTAACAAACCAGAGTCAGCCAAGGGGGGAACAACCCCGTCAATATCAGGGCCCCTCCCTCCCTTAGTAGGAATACTGGGTCTAACTGCCTCCCGGATGTAATGATCTTGTACCCCATAATCAACATCAGCAGTATTTTTGGCAGCTAAGGGACAGGTTTCAAATGTGTGACCCACCTCATCGCAAAGATTGCATTTTGAGGTTTGAAAACAATGGGCACTTGGATGACCCATCTCCCCACAGTAAGAACATTTAAGGATGGTGCAGGAGGTACTAATGTGGGTTCGAGACCCACACCTAAAGCAAACCCTAGGCTGCCCAGGATAAAAAGAAACCCTTATCTCTCCCCAGAAAGAAGCAATTAGGCAGATGAATTAAGCCAGAATCTGTGGAATGAAGTTTTACCTAAATTTCCAACCCCATTCCAAAACCCTCTTCATCCAGAATAAGGACTGGATTCCCTGAATATCACAAGATTTAGACAGCCATTTAACAATATCAACAATATTCACCCTTCATTCCAAACATGATTGTGATGATCCTATAGGCCGGCTGAGACAAAGGTAATACAATAAAGTCAGACCATAGTGGTTAGTCTTCAAATTCAGATATCGACTCAAAACAACTCCATCAAGGCAGGGGTGCAAAAGCTGACGTCAAAGGTGAATTCCCCCGGAACATGTATTAATGCATATACCTCTGAGGGAAAAAAACCCATGCTGCGTTTCAATAATGTCTTCCCAACAAAAAACCTATCTGGGGGAGTATCCCTAGGACCCACATAACGTAATCTAACAGCATTACGTCGCTTTGCTAATTCCAGCGGCTGTCTGAAATGGCTAGCATAAGAAGGTTTAGAGATAGGATGAACAACTGACTCAGGAAGGCTAGGGGAAGCATTCACATCTCCAGCCCCCTCTCCCCGAGATCCCATAGTTAAATCAGCAGCAATATCTGTAGACAGGGGGGTAGGGGAAACAATAGCCTCAGTACTCAAGACAGCCCCTATAGAGTCAGATATATCACAAGGACTTATCTGTTCATCCACTGCATGAGCAGGAACAGCTTGCTCCGGTCTCCATGTGCCTCCAGAAATTGGAATCCATCCAGCCCCTCACAACGCTCACTCCGGCAACCAGGACTCCTCCACCAAAGTTCCCCAATCCCTGGAAGGCTTGTCCAATTCCCCGATAGGTCTCTCCACCGGTGGAAGAAGCTTGCCTGGCCCCTCAGACTCAGCAGCACTCGGCGAAGTAGCTGATCGTTTCCGTTTCAGGTCCTCCTCTGAAATTGCAGTCCGGCGTTCCCTCTGCAACAAGTCACTAACGAGCAAAAGTTCCTCCTCAAGGCAACGTTGTTTCTCCACAAGACTCAAACAGGACATTTCCGAAAAATGCAAAGGCCCACTTGAATCGGCGTTTTGCTGGCCACCCCATGGGTGCACCCCAGCCACCGACACCACTGGTTCTTCAAAAGCAGGTACAGTAACTATTGACATACTCTGGGCTACCTCAGCCCCAACCAGACCTCCTTCCTCCTCCATCGCAAAGACAGCGGCAGCCATCTTGGTCCCACCAGAAAATGGGTCCCCCCTGCTCACAGGAAGCAGGAAGTAGGGGAATTTCCCCGGTGTCCTGGCCAAATTTCCCTCATTCACTAAAAATACCACCAACAGCTTAATCTGGTTCAATGGTCAGTTGGAATTCATCTGTATCCCCCTCCCCCGGGTCGTGCCTGAAAATAGGCAGGATTTGTCTAGTGCACTTACCCGGTCAACAAAAACTAAATAAATAAAAAAAATAAATACATTTTCAAAGCCCCCCATTGCTTACAAACCCTGGGTGTGCTGAAGAAATAGCGCACGGGGCTTACAGAAATCACCTGGCCAGTGATCGGGAGTTTCAGTCCTGTGCAATAGGTGCCACAGGTTAGACCAACTTTTTCGGGCCCAGCTTGCAGCATTCCTGGGGGCTGTTTTTATGGAACGTGAACCAGATATTTGGCACAAGTTTCCATAAAAAATGACTCACTGTATTGTAGGCATGAAACTCTGCTTCACAATCACCACATATAACAGGATACAAAGCCACAAGATGCTTAAGGTTAAAATCCAGCTTATTTTCACAATAGATGCCAGCAGCCTGGTGCAGGTACCCCTCCCTGTTGCCTTGCAGGTACCCCTCTCTGTTGCCTTGCAGGTACCTTTCCCTGTTGCCCATAAAAAGTGGAAACCGTCGCAATTGCGTCTGAGATTCAAGAATCAGTCACAGTTCTGGCAAAGGCATTCCGCGCACCTCCAGAACCTAACTGTCACAAGCCCTGGACCACTCTGAAAAATTGAGCCCTATGACTTTCAAGCCAGATACTATCAGTTGGCGGGAACTGGCATCCCACATGGCCTGCAACCATTTAAGAGGGGCATGATCGGTGACCAGTGTGAACTTCCTTCCCAGCAAGTAGCAGCACAGGATGACTTCCATCCACTTCACTACCAGACATTCCTTCCCCAGTGTGGGGAAACCATTTTATGGAGAAAGAGAGGATGGGGTGAATTCCATCCTTAAAGTACTATAAAAGGACAACCCACAATCCCAACTGTTAGGTGCTCATTTACAAAATAAAGAGGTGGGTGAAATCTTGAGTAAGTATGACAAGCCCTTCACACAGCACCTTCCTAATGTTCTAAAAGGCAGTTTGACAATCAGGGGACTGACAGATCTCATTCAAAGAAACCATCTTAGTCAGGTCAGTCAGTGGGGCAGTGAAGGTCAAGAATTTGACTCTGTACCATACATGATACTAGGTAGAAAGATGACCCATTTATGGCTATGGGATGGGAGAACTGGTTGGATCAAAACTGATTTGGCTAATAGAACCCAGAGGGTGGGCCTAAATGGTAAATTCTCTAAAGAGAGGACAGTGACTAATGGAGTACCACAGGGTTAGGTCCTGGAACACCTCCTGTACTATTCAATATTTCTGTGACATATACAAGGGTATTCAGGGCACGGTACAGCTATTCAGAAATGATGCAAAGCTCTGTGGGAGGGCTGACAGTGAAGAAGGAATTAATCATGAAACAGGATGTGAGAAGACTAGAGAAATGGTCCTGTATTTGGCAGTAAAAGTTCAATAGCAAAATGTGCAAGGCAATGCATATGATGTGAAGAATCATGGAATGGTTTATTATACAGTATTTGTGGGATGCTAACAGAAAGCACAGAAAAGGAGAAAGACCTGGGGCTCATGATAAGAAACAACTTAAACCCATCTGCTCAGTGGCACTTCCTGGACTGAAAACATCAAATCAGGAAACAATTTGTCCTGATTGTATACTGTACCTTGGCTGACACATATTTGTAGAACATTTTCATTAGCAGTTTATTAAAGGGTAACACTCATGCACAGGGCTGTCATAGATTAAAAGTTCATGAGAAGGCCTTCCAAATGAGGTATGAGGCTTGCCTGTGACAGACAGCATTCCAGAGATAGATGGCCGCCAGTCTGGGCATGCTGTAAACTGTACCTGAGCTCTTTGCATCTTTTGCACAACTAAGCATTTTTGTTCCTGCCTGTTTATAGGTTTTATAGGTTTATTTTTTGGTTTTTTGTGATTTTTTCTTTCTTTTAGTTTAGAGTAATAGTTAGTTAGAGAGTGTTTAAGTGAGGTAGTGAGTTGATTGAGTGTTACCTGGATCCTACAATACCCTGTAGTGTGTACTAGGGACAGTCAATAGTCCTGTTGCTGCCCAGGAGAAAGGCCTTTGTTATTGGGTCTTTCTCTTGTAATACTCTCGGTGCTATATTTTTCGAGCGGACTTATCATTTTTGTTGCCCACTTTGTGAATGGTCCAAGAGGGGCAAGCTGACTAAATGAGGGAACGAACTTTGAGGAGACACTGTCATGGAGCTGGAGTGGTGTTATGTAGGAGGAAACCTGTCCTGCCGTGCCGATGTCTGAGCTGATGTTCGAAGATTAGGTTGATGTCTGCTGGGAATACTGTTAGAATCCAGCCTTATTTTCTTTGTGTGGACCTAGGAGGTGTCGTCATCTTGTGACTGAGTGCCTGTAAGATCTGTGGGGTCCGTGGTTGATATGATGAGAGGACATAATTTCGACCGGTGGCTGGCCGCCAGATCTGCCGCTGTACGGGAGTCCGGGTTCTGAGGCAGCAGGAGAACTGACTGGCAGATTTCTGGTTCTCCCAGGCCCTCGGGGGAGTTGGCTGGTGGGCGGACACCATCAGTAGGCCAAAGCTGCAGATACAGAGTATTTCTGATGGCGGTCTCCATTAACAGAGTTTCTTGGGCCTTTGTCAGTTCTTAAATGAACTAGATCCTGGATTTTCAAACTAATAAATGAACAAGAACTCATCCTAGGATTTTAATCTCCAGATATGGTCAGACCTCTTTTTCATTTTTTCATCTGATGGTTTTTTTGTAAGTTTCTCAGGCGGTGAGAGTGCCTGATGAATTTCTTGTAAATTTCAGGCAGTGAGAGTGCCTGGCTAACATTGTAATACTCTAGCCAATAACTTGCTTGGATTCAATGCATATACGTGAGAGGTGGTGCATTTGAACTTTATATGGATTTCCTCTTCCTTCATGCAAAAAAATGTTGTAGGTGCCGTATTGGTCCTTTTAAAAAACAGATCCAGAAACAAATGATTTGATACCTTTTATTGGACCAACATGGATGTTACAGAAAAGAACAAAGTGCTTTAGCTTTCGAACCAACCAGGTCCTTCTTCAGAAGCTTTGTGGCAGTTTTTTCAAATATCCCATACTATTAACACCAGATTATATAGAAAAAGCAGAAATAATTCTCATTGGTTTAACATATACATTTAAAACATAATAGAAGATTACGTCAGAGAAGCTAATTAACACCAGTATGCCTTAAACTGAGGAGCCTCAGAAGGGCAAAGGTTATCAAGAATTCTCTACAGCCAGAGAGTTCTTGTCACATAAATTTTAAAATGTCTCAGTATGTCAGTATGTTTATATGTGCAGGTTAATTTGAGGCTTGATTTCAACTTGCAGTTATACCTAATTTCAGGATTTTGTCTCTCATTATCTGTCCTTTAATATACCAGGACAATCGGAATGTAAGTTGTAAGCTCATCTTACATGTATTAGGGAGAATGCCACTCCAAGGTTTTTTTTTTTTTTTTATCACTAGAATGCTTTCTTGGCATACTGAGACATTTAAAATTTATGTGACAAGAACTCTCTGGCTGTAGAGAATTCTTGATAACCTTTGCCCTTCTGAGGCTCCTCAGTTTAAGGCATACTGGTGTTAATTAGCTTCTCTGACGTAATCTTCTATTATGTTTTAAATGTATATGTTAAACCAATGAGAATTATTTCTGCTTTTTCTATATAATCTGGTGTTAATAGTATGGGATATTTGAAAAAACTGCCACAAAGCTTCTGAAGAAGGACCTGGTTGGTTCGAAAGCTAAAGCACTTTGTTCTTTTCTGTAACATCCATGTTGGTCCAATAAAAGGTATCAAATCATTTGTTTCTGGATCTCTTCCTTCATGTAAGAGGTGGTGCATCTGAATTTCATATGGTTCTGTTTTTTGTTAATGGAGTTGCAAACTTCCTGAACTGAATGGTATATATACTATGAAGAGACCTTTGATGACTGGCCCCTCAGTTTGTCAGTTCAAATTATTACCAGCAATTGTAGTATAGTTATTTGTATACAAAGGGTATTGTAGGACTTGGTGGGGGGAGTGAAAGGGTTGTGTTATTTTAATATTAGTATTTTTGCTTATTGTTATTTAATTGGGTTTTTTTGTGTGTTTTTTTCAAACCCTGCCCTCTCTGTGAGAGAGAGAGAGAGAGAGAGAGAGATGGGAGGGGTTATTATTAAAGATTATGAGAAGGGGTGGGTTACAATATTTTAAAGTGTTGGATTGATAAGGGTTTAATATTATATGTTTTTAAATAAAGGGGGGAAGAAGTATTGGTTGTGTGGGGTTGTAAATTAGACATTGGGCTGTTAAGAGTGGTTGAAATATGTGTTGGGGTATTAGGGATACGGTCAAGAGGTACTCCCCCTCAAGACTAAAGGATCTTTGCACTTTTGAATAGCCCTCACTTCTTCCAGAAGTTTATAATAGATGCTGAGGTTTCGGCATCTTGAGATGGAGGAGTGTAAGTAGTCCGGGATCTTGGAAGTCTTGGGGGGATGGGAAAGGAGTGGGCGGATAAGGACAGTGAGAACCAGAAGATGCCCTGGGAAGAAATGGATGCAGGAGTGAGGTTATCCATGCCTTGTGCCAATACCCAAGGGCTCTGACTTTGTCAGGCAGGAAATGGAGTCATCATTGGACTCTCGTCCCTTTTGGGTGGTGTTAAGCAATGCCAGGTCTATCAGGAATAAGACCGCAGTGGTTGTGGATCTTGTTCTTTCTATTGACCTGGCTTGCATCACCGAGACCTAGCGGGATAAGAATGCAGGCCCTATTTTGGAGTCTGCAGTTCCGGACGGGTTCTCAGTGATTCACCACCCCAGAGTGGACCGTAGGGTAGGGGCAGGGGGGTTGCCGTCTGTTTTAGACAGAAACTGGATCTCAGGGAGGTGCCAGCTGGATGTACCAACTCCTTTGAATGCATAGTGGGTGCAGGTGCAGGCTACAGGATCCTTCTCATTTACCATCCACCAGGTGATGGGAGGGAATTCCTGAGGGAGGTTGCGGACTTCATCGCCGAGCTGGTATTGGAGTCCCCCAGATGGTTAATTCTGGGGGACTTCAATGCCTGGCTCAGCGATGAACTCTTGCCTTTTGGACAAAACCTCCTCCAATTGATGGATTCATTGGTCTTGACACGGGTTATTACCTCTGCAACTCACGGGGGGGGGCACTCATTGGACTTGGTATTCCATCTGGGGATGGAGATCTCAGATGTGGAGGTGGAGCCAGTCAGTTGGTCTGACCATCACACCCTGAGATTCAGTTTTGCAGCCCCCTGAAAGAGGCCTGCCCCTAAGGAGTTGGTACAGTTCCGTCCTTTGAGAGGAGTTACCTCGGAAGGCCTGATGACAGAACTGGACTTCTCAGGATTGCCAATGGATAGCACTGACCCAGGGCCCCTGGTGTTGGCCTATAATAGGGCTGTTGTGGGGGCCTTGAATGTCATTGCTCCAACTCGAGTTTGCCCCTTACTCTTCACCCAGGGGCTCCCTGGTTTACCGAGGAGATCTGTGAGCTGAAGAGACGGGGCGAAGATTGGAAAGATGCTGGCGGAAAACTTGCCTGGAGGTGGATAAACTTAGATTGTTGGATCATTGTAAGATCTACCAATCAGCAATTTCCCATAAGAAGGCAGAGTTCTTGTCCAGGGAAATTGCTACAGTGAAGAAATGACTGACCCAGCTCTTCCAGACTGTAGACAGACTGTGCAATCCAGCCAGTTTTCATGCCGGTCGAGCATCATCACAGTTACAGTGTGAGGAGTTTGCGCAATTTTTCGCTGTAAGGTGTCCACCATCAGGGATGTGATCAGCCAGTGCCTTCCCATTGGGTCTTGCATGGATCATTTCAGTGGTACTAATGTCCAGTTGACTTGGTTCACCTTTAGCCAACCGGCAGTCATAGATATAGTGAGGATTGTCCAGACTTTGCGACCTACTACTGTAGTCTGGATCCGGGCCCTACTTGCCTACTAGTGGGATGTGTAGAGATTATAGGCCCGATCCTTACTGGGATAGTAGTGGCTTCATTGGAGAGAGGGATCTTTCCAGATCCCTTAAAGGAGGCAGTAGTTTGCCCACTTTTGAAAAAGCCCTCCCTTGATCCCGACTGCCCAGCAAACTACAGGCCAGTCTCGAACCTACCCTTTGTAGAGAAAGTTATCAAGAAAGTGGTCACTTTGCAGCTGGAGGATAATTTAACCAGCCACAATATCTATGGCCCTCTCCAGTTTCGCTTCAGGAAACGACATAGCACTGAAACAGCCCTGGTGCAGGTACTAAATGATCTCCTGATGCCGAGAGATCAGAAAACTCGGTCCATCTTGGTTCTCCTTGATCTCTCAGTGGCATTTGACACCATGGATCATGGAGTGATGCTCGAGCGCCTGTGGTTTTTCTGTGGACTGAGGGGGGCAGTCCACAGTTGGTTTCGATCTTTCCTGGAGGGCAGGTCTCAGAGAGTGGTGTCAGGGATTTATTCCTCAGCTCCTCACTGCCTGCCCTGTGGGGTTTCACAGGGTGTAGTGCAGTCCCCCATGTTATTCGTAGTGTATATGCTTCCATTGGGGGACATTATAGGACGGTATGGGCTGAGGTTTCATTGCTATGCTGATGATTCTCAGCTCTACATGTCTTTTGTGCCTGAATAGGAGTCTGATTCAATCACAGTGTTTAACAAATGCCTGCTGGAGATACAGAACTGGATGAGTACTAGTTGGTTTGGTTGAACTCAAGTAAAACAGAGGTACTGGTGGTGGACCCTGGGGTTGGGATGTTAAGGTTATCGGTGGGTAAACCATCAGGTTTATATCTGGAGGGGGACCCTGCTTATGGCCTCTGACCAGGTGCATAACCTAGGCGTTATATTTGATGAGGGCCTGACCCTGAGGGCGCAGGTGTCAGCTGTAGTCAAATCTTCCTTTTTCCATCTAAGGAACATAGCCCAGGTGAAGCACCTAGTTCCACCTGAAGATCTTCCCACCTTGGTCCACGCCTTAGTCACAGTCATTTTGATTATTGCAATGCCCTCCATCTAGGGCTACCAGGGGTGGATATCCGCTGCTTGCAGCTAGTGCAGAATGCGGTGGCCAGGCTGTTGACTGGAATCTCTAGATCCAGTCATATAACACCTGTGCTGCATGAACTGCACTTGCTGCCTATACAGTGGCGGATCACCTTCAAGGTCGCATTGCTGACCTATAAGGCCCTACATAAGTTGGGACCTCAATACCTGAAAAAACTCCTGTCCCCTTACTGTCCCTCCTGCTCGCTCCAATCCTCTGATGAGGGATTGCTAGAGGTTCCCAGGGTAACTCTAAAAACATTTGGAGGAAGATCTTTCGCCTTTATGGTGCCTACCCTGTGGAATTCTCTACCTCACCAGATACGAGATAGCTTGACTGTAGAAGGATTTAAAAAAATCCCTGAAAACCTTTTTGTTCAATCAAGCATTCTCAGAAACTTAATGTCTGCTATGTATGTCTTTGTTATTAATATCATGGATTTTAAATTTATTTTTATTGTATGGATTATTTTAAGGGCGCCCTGAGCTCAGGAAGGGCGCCTTGTATAAATAAATTTTACCTTACCTTACCTTACATGATTATGTTTTTTTTTTAATATCAGTACATCTCAACCATTTCATGTAGCTGCTTAGAATTTGTTAGCAGATAAAGGCCCAGAGGTCCATCCAGTCTGTCTAGTACCTGCCTGACTTCTTGTCCAAACTATCCAGGCCAGATTTTATGTACCCTTCTTCCCCAGCTGTCTGTACCCCCTTCCCATGGACCTCAATATCCCTTTGTATCTGTCCCAAGAATGTCCTTTCATCCGTTTTGTATCATCCCACCTACTTCCATTCCATGCCCCTGGTTACGGTGCATTCGTACCTCATGAACAGAACATTGTGGTCCACTCTGTTTATTCCCACTCAGGAACTTGTAAGTTTCCATCATGTCCCATGTCTCTCCCTGGCCTCCAGAGAGCACATTTATTTAGTGTTTGTTGACCAGGTAAGTGCACTAAACAGCAGCGTTGTCTATTTTCAGGCACGACCCGGTAGAGTTACAGACAAAACCAGCATATTATAACAGGGGAGTTCCAGGTGGCATACAGCACAGAAAACAGCGGGGTACATGATAAACACATGCTACAAAATAAATATACACAGGGGCCCAGATATTCAAAAGAGTTGCGCCATGCGCAATAGGGTTGCGCCAGCGCAAGTCCAAAAATGCGCCATTCTGTGATGTTCAGCAGGAGGTAGTTGCGCCCCCCCAAATCACGCTGAGCAACAGCACAATGATAATGAATGTATGCGCAACTGAAGGGGGAGGAACCATGCATAAATGGCGCAGTGCAATATTCAACAACAACATGCGCCATGCGCAATAGGGGAGCCAGCGGAAGTTGCGCCATAGCGGAAATGAGCCAAAATAAAAAGGAGCAAGGGAGAGGCGCAAGAATGCTACAGGGAAGGCACATGAGGCTGAACTATAGCAACACAAACTGGGCAGGAGGGACACACAGGGCAGGCCAGGAAAAGGGCACCTGGAATCCACAGGCTCAGAGGAAGGTGTGGGGAGCCACAGTGCAGAAGGGGGAAGTACTTGCCACACAGCAGTGAGGCCAGCACAGTCAGGTGTTCCCGGTGCAGGGGAAGTAGCAGCCAGGACAGCGGGGGGAACACAGAAACAGCTGCCAGGGGGGTGAACACAAGCCAGGGACATGGCCAGTGCCACCATCCAGATGGAGGCAGTAATGAGGGGAGTGAGAAGGTGGGCAGCAGGGGCATGGCCGTGGAAGGGCCGTCGGTGGTATGCCCCAACAGGCAGTACCAAGCCCACACCAGCTTGAGCTGTATAGTAATCTGAGATAAGTGAGGCCAGTATACGCCTGAATCGGGCAATTCTGAGGCGGCTCTGTGAGCTGTGCAGTGATGTGATGCAGGCACCCACACGACGGAGCCATGCTCTGTCAGTGGAGACAAAAGTGACAGCTTGCATGTGCCTTCTCACCACGGGTACCTTCCAGAGACCAACTGTGGACACCACAGGCATAACCCAGTCAGCCGCGTCATGCCACCTCACCCAATTCCTCAGGACACTGCTGCCACATGCTGCGGAGTACATCCATTTCCCCAGCACACTGACAGAGCGCACAGCAAACATACAGGAGTTCCACAGGGTAACACATATGCCTGGCATGCTAGGGGCAATAGACTGCACCCATGTGGCCATCCGCACATCACCTGGCCCCGAGAGGGCCGCATATATAAATCGGAAAGGCTATGCTAGCATCCACTGCCAGGTGGTGTGCGATGCCAGGGGGTGCATAATCAATGTGTGTGCCATGCACCTTGGGGGAGCACATGATGCCTTCATCTGGCACCAGTCAGCACTGTGCCACAGATTCGAGAGTGGGGATATCCCCACTGGCCACCTAGTGGGTGAGTATGCAAACCACACGGACAATCATAGGGCCTGGGGGGGCATGGTCAGAGGTGACATGGGTAGTGGCCTACATGGTCCGGGGCAGGGCGATGCTGATCACCAAACTAACCTCCACCCTCTACACACAGGTGACAGTGGATACCCACTCCGTCCCTGGCTGCTCACACCATACCGGCGGCCCGTGACCCCATCGCATCAACACTACAATGAGGTACACGCCACCACACGTAATGTCATCGAGCAGGTGTTCGGGATGCTGAAAGCACATTTCCGTTGCCTGGACACCTCCGGCGGTGCCCTACAGTACAGCCCCTCAAAGGCCTGTGGGCTATTCCTGGCCTGTTGCATCCTGCACAACATGGCCAGTGAATGTGGGATAGCCATACAGGTCAAAGAGGGGGGCAGCGATGGGGACAATGAGGGTGCCAGTGACAATGGTGTTGGGCAGCCCCCCCTTGGGCGACGGAACCCCCGACTGCTCCGGCTGGCACAGCTGCACCAGGACACCATCATGGAGGAGCACTTCAGCTGACCCAGGTAAGTCATGGGGCCATGTGCAACCACCAGTGGCTACAGCACAACCGACAAACATGCATGGACACACACCAGGGGTGCATGCCGTCAAGGGAACTGGCCGGGCATGGAACCACACACACCACCAGGGATGGGTGAGGTCTAACATGGCACATGGACAGACACACACACACACACAACGCACCAGACATGCACAAAGGGTAGGAGGCACACCGACCCAGAACGCCACCCCTATACACACACATGTCCACAGACCACCACACCCACTGCCTGTCATTGTGCGTGTGTCGGATGCTGAGCACCATTGCACATTGGTGTACAGTGCAATGCAGGCATCATCATGCACACGCAACTGCGGACAGCAGCCGGGAAGGTGTGCAGATGGACTGTGTGTCTGCGTGCAGGGCTGGGTACACACCCGTGCATTGCCTGCTGAATGACACAATGCACACAGGGCAGCATCAGACAGTAGCCATGTTGGGAGACAGGTCAGTCACGCGCCACAGTGCTCTGGCCACCACGGATGCATGGGCGGCCCCGCCGAGACCCGCCAGCAGTAACAGGCTGACCACTGGCCTCATGGGGTGACACTGACAGTCCCCAAGGGGGTTCCGCTGCGTGAACGTGACCGCGCTTATGCAGGGGTCTGCAGCACACCGAACATGCCTGCGTCAGGCGTGCTCGGGATGCCCACAGCTGAACCCCAGTGTCGACAAGGATGGTGTCACACGACGCCAGGAATGGGTGGTGGACAGTGCACTGCATGGTGTCTGCGATGCATGGGCAAATAACTGTGTGCCCATTGTGGCCATGACAGCAGTAAATGCCTGTGTCTGCCTGTCAATGGCAGTGGTCACATCCTCCAGCAACCGGTCCATCCCTGCCAGGAGCAGAGTGGTGTCTCTGCTGCGATGCTCCTCTGCCCACTCCAGAGCTGCACACAGTGCATCCACCGATGTTGCAAGCCGCATCTGCTGGTTGACTGATGCTTGCAGTATGCAGGTGTGCTCATCCAAGAGGTCTTTTGCCTGCTCGGCATCCTGTCCCTCAGGGTGTGCACAGCCCTGATGCTCAGCACCCCTTGAGGGTGGGAGCTGCACACCAGGACCAGGCCTGGGCATGTCCACAGGTGGTGCACTGAAGCTACCCCCTGACACTGTACTCCCAAGCCCATTGGCCGACTGCTGATGTTGCCCCTCTGGCTGCCGCTCCCCAGAGCTCACTGGTGCCACCGCAGTGGCCGCTACAGTCCCACTGTCCTGTACACACACCAGTGCTGCCCCACCGGTGCTGACAGGCACAGGCTGGGACTGTGATGACACACAGGCCTCCACGGCGGCACCACCCACAGCCATGGCTGCGATGTTACCTGCTGTGTGGCCATCCTGTGGCACACACGTGTCACTGCCCATGACGTTAGTGACATCATCATTGGTGATGGACCTGGCACTAGCCTGAGTCACAGCATGCTGGCATCCATGGACGCTGGCACGCTGGGACACGGGCAGGGCCTCCTCCGCACCTGTTCCAACAACATCAGTCTGGACACCCAGGCAGGCCCACTGTCACACTGAGCCACGTATTCCTGTGGAGGTGGATGAGCCCTCCTCCATCTCCATCTGACTGGCCTCAGTGGAGAGGCCCTCCACCGCTGACCAATGCAGATGCTCAGGATCTGTAAGGGAAAACAAAGTCGCGTTACTGCATGTGACCTACCCTGCCCCCCCCAATAGACAGACCATGACCTACCATGCAGTGACAGGCTACCACCCATCTGGAAGCCACCACCATATGGAACACCCTCAATGGCACAACGCTGCATGCTGCCAGCAACCCTCTCCTCCTGTGGGGTCAGGCGTAGCACCTCCGGCTGTCCCCCGCCTGTCGGAGATCGTGCTGCCCTGATGGCAGCCACCTTCTCCTTAATCCTCCTCCTGTCTGTGCCCATCTTCTTCTTGCACTGCTGCACGAAGCGCTCGTGGCTGCCATGCAGGTTCACAGCACGTGCCACCTCCTCCAATGCAGCAGCATGGGCCTGTGGTGTTCCCTGGCATCCGCTGAGAAGCGGCTCCTGGTCCAGGTAGGCCTCAAACAGGGCATCCATCTCGGCCTTGGTGAAATTTGGCCTCCTGCTCCTCCCACAACTCTGTTCCTCTTCTTCCACAACTCGCTCGGTCATGATTCAGCCTGTGAGAATGAAAGTTGTTACCTGTGACTGTGCAGTCCCATGCATGTCCCAAAATCCACAGTCCACACTCCCAAACAGCATGCAACTCACCAATAGACTGCAGTACCGACTATGGTCAGTGCAGCCCAATGTCGCACTTTTATAGCGCAACCCATGCAAATGAGGCAAGGCGCAACTTTAAGTGGATGCAAATTGCAGTGCTGCGCCATTGAATGGCTGATTAGCTGATTTGCATATGACAGCTGAATATCACGCTTTTGTGCTTTGCGTAATTGTGTTGAACGTGCTGAGCCAAGGGCACAGTTCTGTGACATACACAGTACACATCTAACTGCACATGCCCGGGTTGATGACTCAGGCACCTGCTGCGCTGCTGATGTGCTGTGCGCGGGAGGCAATGCAGGGCACGGCCATCATTGTGCCAGTGGTGCTACAGCAATGTCCACCTATGTGGTGCTGTGGCACTGGGGCATCGTAGGCACACTGGGGCAACAGCGCGGTAGGCCACTACTGGAGGTAGCACACAGGCACCCAATCACGCTACAAGCATTGGGTTCCAATCGCGCTGTGGCTGTCTGTGCGCCAGAGACCCTTGACCCTGTGCATGACCTTTGCCCCATAGGTGCCATGCATCGGGCATAGGTGCACCACTATCCGCTGTTCAGTGACAGCATGATAGGGAATGGCAGCACTGTACTGCGCAGCATCTGCACATGGCAGAACTGCACTGCAGAGCACCATTTTGACCCTACTGAGCAAGAGAGATGTCGCGGAGGAGAGCTGCCCAGTGGAGCCAGATTGAAATGGCAAACCTGGTTGCCATTGTGGAGCCACTTGTTGGCCCACTGTTTGGGGAGGCACACCGGACAGGTCCAGGAGTCAGGTGTGGCAGAAGGTGGCTGACGCCATGGAGGAGGCCACAGGCATGGGGCAGATGGTGGAGCAGTGCCGCCACAGATATGGGGACCTGAGGCGGAGGGACCCGGACCTGCTTGCCCGCCTGCGCGCACGTACCAGGAGGAGCACGGTGCCACGGCCAGGTAGGTGTAGATCCATACACTTTTATCTTCCATATAGGTATCATGGTTGCATGTGTCTGGAACATGGGGACCATCCGGTGTTGGCTGTGGTGGTGTTATCAGGGTGTGGGGTGGGTGGGTCTGGCTGTGTGGGATTGCACACACATGGGGGCAGGGGGACTTTGCTACAGGATTGTACTGATGTTCCTCTCTCCATGTTTGCACCTTAGGCCCAGGAGAGAGATGGCTGGTGAGGGAGAGGAGGCACCCGCTGGAGGACCAGAACACCAGGAGGGGCGAAGGTCCACAGTGGCAGAGGGACCAGCCTGATGATGGTGAGTGCCTTACATCCATGATTACTATTGCATACTCTGTAACAGGGCGGGCAGCGGGGCATGGCCACCATCCATTGACACCACTATCATGCACGCAACTTGTTACAGTCAGCACTGTCCAGTGGCATTGCATGTCTGGGAGTGCATCAATGGTGGTCCATGCATGCACCGGGTACATGGCTGTGCCACTGCCTTCGCACCACATAGCCATGTCACTAAACAGCCATGGTGGTGCTGTGCAGGACTTGGCCAGTGGGTGTGTGCAGTGGTCCACATGGCTGTGTGCACCTGGGTGGGAAGGTCTTGTGGACACAATCACTGTGGGTGGTCACACACCATCACAGAGGCATGTCCCACAGCCATATGCCATGCACAGTGGGTGGGCTGTATGGGGCTGTGCATTCACACCTATTGACTCTGCTCCCTTGTCCTAGGTGTCCGGCAGCTGCACATAATCTGGGAGGCACTGCAGGAAATCCTTACTGTTGCCAGGGCGTCACTGGACATCCTGCAGAGAATTGCGAGGCTGGGGGTCAGGCGGTGACATGGAAGGAGGAGCAGCCGGAGCGGGGAGCAGGGCTCCCACTGATCATCACACTGCCCCTGATTTCCCCTACCCCCCTGAACCCACCCTCACACCCCTCCTTTCCTGTAGCATTTGTTCACCCCTGCCCCTTACCCACCCCCACCTTGTTTGTGGCCCTCCCCCCACACATTTGTAAATAATTGTACATAGTTTTGTTGGATGTTTTTGAATACAATTCTTTTGATAGGACTACTGTGGTGGTCTCTGATTTGCAGTGGGCTATAGGTGCTCAGCTGCAATGGTGTGCATGGCATCAGGGGTGGTGCAGTCATGGGTATGTGTGTGTGTCTGTGGGGAAGTGACTATGGTGTGGGAGTAGCTATCAGTCACTGTCTGTGGTGTTCCCTGTGCACTGGATGACTGTGCAGTGGTCCATGGTGCATGCTCTGTGTCCATGGTGCACCTGTCAGCCCATCCATGGCCTGTTCAGCTGACACCCTTGCATGTCTGTGACCTGCATGGTCTGCTGGCATGTCAGTGGTGGCTGTCCATGCAGGGCAGCCACTGTACCCGTCACAATGCTGGGTTGCCCCCTGTCACTGGTGTGGTGCATGTCTGCCTCAGGTGACACTGTGGCCTCCGCTGTTGTTGTCCCACCTCCATGCTGTGACTTGTGTGTGTTGCAGGGGATATGCACCACTGTCTGTGGCTTGTGCTCCAGGCAAATGCTGGTGGCGTACAGGTCCACAGTGCCTGCACAGGGTGGCTGGCACTCCTGTGCCATGGAGGACTGCTGGCCATGTGTACACGGTTTCCATGGCCCCACACTGGGGGCTTGGTTGCCCTGCTACTGCGTCCCTGTGTTGGTGTGCTCCTAGGTATGGGTGGGTGTTTGTCCATGCACTGTGTTGCATCTGGTGTGATGCACGCTTCCATGCACCACTGTGGGTGTCTGCGCTGGCTGTTGTGGCCAGTGCTGGGTCGGGTTGTGTTCTTGGGAGGGTGTGCAGGGTGCTGTACTACTGGCGGTGGGGTCCAGGGCATGCCCTGTCACGTGTGGGGTACCTCATGTGCCGACGCATGGTCGGTCTCTCAGCTGTACTTCGGGGGGGCTGTGCGTGGTGGCACTGTGTATGCCGTTGTTGCATCACTGTGTGCTGCCACCCGCTGATGGGTGCTCCTGGTGGGGCTGCCTTGCATGGATCTGTGTTGCACAGGGTTGCACTGTCACAGTGGGGGTGGTGACATGCATGGGGTATCCTGCATTGGTGGATGCTGCTTCTGGGCAGGGTGTCTGGGGGTCATGATGCAGGGTGTGCTCTGCATTGGGGGGATGGTTTGGCACGGGGTGGTCGGCCCTCCTTGTGTTCCGGTCACAGCTTTCCAGGGGGTGTGATGGGGCACCATGGCCCAGCTGTGGGTTGGCTGCTTGTCTCCATGGGTAAGTGGTTATTCCAGCCCTCCCCCAGTTGTGCAGTGCATGGGGTGTGGGGGGACGATGTCGTTCTGCTGTGTGTTCCTCTGCCCATCTGTGGCATGGGTGGTGGGCCCCTGCATCCCTGGTTGTGCTGTTGCATTGCTGCCCTGCTGCTGGGGGGGCATCCCTGGTTGCGCTATGGTGCATCTGGACTGCTCAGCTAAACATCCCTTGTTGCACTATGGCGCATCAGATATGCTCAGCTTCCCTTCCCTAGTTGTGCTAAGGTGCAGGTGGTGCGATATTCAGTGATTGGCTGTAGGCGCATCTTGGTCAGCTCAGTTTTTGAATATCGCGCCTCTTGCGCATGGGCGCAATGGACTTGTGCTTGCTCCTGATGTTGCGCACTTTTTGGGTGCAGTTTGAATATCTGGGCTAGAGAGTACAAGGAATTCAACAGGCAATCATCACTGTAAGGAAAAAAAAATAACACATGTAGTGTAAGTACAGAGAGCACCATGAAACACAGGATAGGAAGAATTACCCAGAGGACTAACGGGGAAGTCAAAGGTAAATGGCCAGCAGCTTGGTTCTAAGAGCAGTGAGCTGGGATAGGGGAGTTCCAGAAGTGCTAGTGGGGCTTTGGGGAGAGACAAGAACCAGGTCAGTGCTCCATATAGTTTAGGGGCAAGAGCATTTGTCCTTGATTTGTAGGTGGCTTTTTAGGCCATTTTTAAAGATATGGTGGGACTGCGCTTGTTTCAGTTCCTTAGGGAGCAAGCTCCAGAGTTTGGGTTCAGACACCACAAAGGCATAGTCGCCCATCCTGGTGTTGGGGATATCCAGTAGAGAACTGTCCATCGAGCAGAGGGAGTAGGTCGATAAGGAAGGTTTGAACCAGCAAGCAATAAACTGAAGAAGGCCTTCTCTGATTATTTTGTCTATGGTGCAGCCAGCGGCATATGTCTGGTACGAGGGAGGGGAGAGCCAGTCAAGGTCAGCACAGAGCACATAGCAGTGGGTGCACCTTTGCACAGATAGAGCAAATTGATAGGTGCTGTTATAACAGGTCTCCCATTTGCTTAGAACAGCTTTATTTGCATCTATATATGATAAGAGGCCATATGTGAAGCCATATTACACCCTGAGCGATGGTGAGTCTTGCAGCGGAGGTAAGGTTGTGGCGAGTCTTCTACACAATGCCAAGCTTAATGTGGACAGATTTGCATACAGTTGACATATGAAGGTCAAAGTCAACAGATGGATAGAGCGTGATGTCCAGATACTTGAGAGTCCACCATGTCAAGAGAGGAGCCTCCAGGCCCCCTTATAGTAAGCGTAGAAGTGCAGACTCTGAGTCTGGGTGCTGAGCCAAAGAGCATGGTGACTGTTTATTTTTTTTTTCATTGAGAAGGTGCTTGTTGTGCGATATCCATGACTGGATGGTGGCAAAATCCATGCTGAGTTTGTTGTTGATGTCAGTGATGTCAGCAGCACTGGTGTAGAGGACCATGTCATCCGCATACAGAATGGCTTCACAGGAGCTAAGAGATTTGAGCAGGTTGTTGACAAATAGAGAGAATAGTGGCGGCCCAAGGATGGACCCCTGGGGAACTCCGACCTCGATGGAGGCAAGACTGGATTTGGCACCACTTATTTTGACAAATTGCTGTCTACCAGATAGGTAACTTTTGAACCAAGACAGCATGGGAGATGAGAAGCTCAAAGTAAGCAGCTTTTCCTAGCAGCAGGGTATGATCTACCAGGTCGAATGCCTTGGTTGTCTATGAATATCTCTCCTGTGAGCATCCCCTTGTCCATAACTGTTCTGATGTCATAGTCAGTTTTAAGAGATCTGTAGTGGTACTGTGGCCACTACTGTAACCATGTTGGCACGGAGTAATCTGTTGAGTTTGTTGCAGGAAGCCTGTAACCCGAGAGGTGACAATTTTCTCAAGAAGTTTGTTGAGGGTGGAGAGAATTGTGATGGGCTGATAATTATCCATACATCTAGTGTCACCGTTTTCGTGTACAGCAACGAACCAAACTGTCTTCCAGAGTGCAGGCATGGACCCTGAGGCAAGGGACAGGTTGAACAGTCTTGTGATGGAGGCCATTATGAGAGGGGCAGCCAGCTTAAGAAACCTCGGGAGGTGCCCATCCAAGCCAGCAGAGCCCCAGCTAGGGATGAATCTGAGAAGTCAAAAAACGTCCTTTTTTGTGACTGGCTTAAGGTCAAGGCATGGGGAGCTTGGGGACAGGGAGTCCAAGGAAGAAGCTGAATCATGATCAAACTGGTAGGAGAAATGGGATAGGTCCAAGAAGTGAGCATTTAGGGCATTAGCAATGGTAACTAAGTTATTGCAGCTGGTGCCATCCAGGGTCATGGCAGTTATAGATGAATTAGTACCTTGTTCCATGCCAGATTTCACATGGTTCCAAAAACTCTGGGGGTCACGAGTAGATGTATGAAGGAGCTGTTGGTAATAGGCACTTTTAACATTGTGGATAGCTTTCTTGCATTCCTTCCTGAGCTGTCTGTATGTGGTCCAGACCGAGTGATCCTGGGTGCTTTTAGCATTGGACGATGCTTTATCCCTCCTTTTCATTAGTGTAATTAGTTGACTGTTTATCTATCTGGTCAGGGAGCCTCTGAAACGCTATTTCTTGTGGGGAACAAATACATCTTAGAGGTTAAGAAAGGTGGTATGTAGGAAGTTGTATGTTTCATCTACGCCAGTAGTATGATAGAGTGGGGACCAGCCAATGAGTTGGGCAGCCCAAGCCAGGGATCCATAGTCTAGGCTAGAGAACTCTCAGAACTGGATTTCTTTGGGAGGAGGTTTACGAAAGCGACATGACCAGGCACTCCAGCCTCTCCTCAGAAGTATTCTCTTCTCTTCTTGCCCCTGGATAATTTTTGTTTCCCATTATGAACCCTCTCCAAGTGGTCCCTGTCTTTCTTTAGGTGGGACTCCAGAACTGGGCACAGTACTCCAGGTGTGGCACCACCAGGAATAAGTACATGAGCAGAATCATGTATTTTCTTCTGTTAGCGAATGTCCTACCTACTCAACATGGAATGCTACTTGCTTTATTGCATTGGGCTGTGGACTGGAAGTTGTCACTGACACCGACTCCCAATTCTCTTTCCTCAGAGGTTTGAATCATACTCATTCCTCCCTCCAGTATTCTGTTCTAGGTTGTTGTAATTGCCAGTATGCATAACCTTATATAGTTTGGCATTAACGTTAAGCTGCCACACCTCTCCAGCTTTTCTAGAGCCCTTTTCATGTCCATTCTTCCTTCCTTTGTGTCAGCTCTACCGCAGATTCATGTCACTTCTTTCTCCCTTTGTGTCAACTCTACTGCAGATGATAGTGTCATCTGTAAACAGATAGATCTTGCTCTGAACAACCTCCCCTATGTCACAGATGAAAATATTGAATAGCACAGGTCCCAGGATCACCCCACATGAGATTTTCCCTGACCCCACAGAATTCATAGTTAACTATCACCCACTGAGCTCTACTCCCCCCCCCCCAACCAGTTCCCTATCCATCTGGTTAGTGTGTCCCCAACAGCCAGGTCCTTCAGCTTTTTAGTCAGCCTTCTGTGTAGTACAGAATCAAAGGTGTTGCTGAAGTCCAAAAACAGCAAATGTACTGCCTGGCCCTGTCCTCTGGTGCAATCTGTCTGCCATGAATCCATTCTGCCTCTTTTTTTTTTTTTTGCATTGTAACTTGCCTGCCTCCAGGAATTCTACCTGGTACTGCTTTATGATGGTTTCCAGCAGCTTCCATACAATCTATGTCAGACTAATTGACCTGCAGTTACAAGGATTGTCTCTCTCTCCACTTTTGTGCAGTAGCAGAGTACTTCCCAGCCTCCAATCTGCTGGCACCAATCCTTTTACCAGAATTAAATAGATCAGCAAATGGTGCAGCCAGATTCTGACCCATCTACCTCAGCACCTTAGGATGCATGACAGCAGATCCAGTGATGTATTTACTTTCAGTGTCTTAAGTCCCTTGAGTACCCTCTCTTCCAATACCAACCCCCACCCCCACCTAGGTCTATGCAACGTTTTTTTAACTGTGCATATCACATAGTCCACCACAAAGTGCAGAACTTTATGTAGTTTCCTTTGTGAAGTTCATGCTTCACTAGAACCATGAAGGAAAACGTTGCACTTCACACACAAAAGCTTATATGAAGTGTGTTAACTCACCACTTTGCAATGATGTTTTCCCCATGAAGTGGCAAAGTGTGAAGTTTCTCCACAAACTGTGATGTGGCTACTTTGCAAAAACCTCAAACAGTGAAGTGGCCACTTTGCTGTCAAATTTTAAATTTGCAATGGGTCTAACTCCTGTGTATGTCTTTTTGTTTCTTGGGTCTGAACTCTACCCTCTGGATGTGGTCCACCTTCATCTACTGTAAAGATTAAACAAAAAAATTTATTCAGAATATTTGATTATTTTTTCTGTCCTCTTTAACTCATTCTTCCCCACTTCTTAGTCTGATTGTTCTGGCTTTTGTTTTCCTCTTTTGTATAATTTAATGAAGGAAGGCTTTTTTCCATGCTTGACCCCTCCTGAATTCACAGCTCTGTATCCGCCATAACCTTGCTAACTATCCTAATATCCTATTTTAACTTTTACAGATGTTTCCTGTTGCTATCATTCTGCTCCCCCTTGTACTAAATTTTAATAATTTTACTCTAACTTCCACCTCTACCCCTTTAGAGAACCACATTGTTGTTTTATACGTCCTTTTCTTGCCTACCTGTCTCATACAGGTATTGGTTGCTCAGTTTATCCCCATCTTAATGATTTCCTATTCGACATCTACCCCTTCCACCCACACGGTCTCTTATAATCTTCTCCTCAGTAGTTCCTTCATCTTTCTGAAATGTAACCCTTCTGAAGTCTAGGACCCTGGTTTTAGAGATGAAGTAGTGGGCTTTCACAGTCATATCAAATCACACTGAACTGTGGTCACCTAACCCCAGAGGGGACACTTCTAGCAACCTTAAGGTAGGTAACCAATGTAGGAAAGCAGTGGGGAAGGCAAACAGAATGTTGGCATGCATTGGGAGGGGCATCACTAGCAGATGGAGGGAGGTACTGATGCCCCTCTACAAAGTCATGATGAGGTCACACTTAGAGCTCAGGGTACAGTTCTGGAGACCACACTTAACACAAGGACATAGATGCCATAGAGAAAGTTCAAAGAATGGCAACCAGAATGGTGCACGGCATGAAAGGGAAGACACATGAGCGGAGATGTAAGGAACTGGACTTGTATATATTAGAGACCAGAAGGGAGAGGGGAGACATGACTGAAACCTTTAAATACATAAAAGGGTTTAACACAGAGAAGAGAGGCTTACTTAAAGGAAGGAGGGGACTATAACTAAAGGGCATAGTCTTAAATTGGAGGAGGGAGATACAAAGGTAATGTGAGGGAATGATTCTTCATGGAGAGGGTGGTAGAGGCATGGAACAAACCGCCGGAAGAGGTGGCGGGGCTGAAATGATAGGGGTTCAAAGAGCATGGGACAGACATCGGGGTTGAGTAGAAGGGAAGGAGGGGACAGTGGTGACAGAAATGATTTGGGGGGGCAGGGGCAGACTAGATGGGCCACCGGGTCCTTTTCTTCCATCATGAGTCTATGTTTAGGCACAGTGTAACTCCACCCCCTTATTAGTGGTTTGTGGGGCTTACATTTTTAGTCTTGGCTAGTGCAGACCATCCTCATGTCAGTATGTAAAGTGTTAAAATATGTAGCCCTGTGTTAGTTGCAGCTTCTGCAAGATCCTGTTCTAAGAATCCTTTGAACTTTCAGAGCTATCCAAAGACCTCTGACAAAGTAACACTGGCACAAAATGTTAGGTTCTGCTAATGTGGCCACTGTTCACTGATCCCACTGTGTGCTTCTTACATGAGTGTGTTGAGGTTTGTTTTGTATTTAATAAGGGGATATTGTTTCTTAAATTTGGTATGACAATATATCTGTTAACAATAGGAGTGTATATCCCCTTTGAGGATGCTAGGATCATTGTTTTTTGGATGTGGTTTTGAAATTTCTACAAAGACACCATGCAGACCCTGCCAAGCAGCTCATTTCCTCATGCTCAACCCATCCTTTCTGGGGTTCTCTACCTTAAAGGAGTATAAATAAGGACCCCCTTGCCCAGTAGATTAGCTTGGGAGGATCTTAAATCCAAAGGGATCCACACTGAGAATTGGGATTTGCCCTGTTGCAGTACTGTACTTCCCTGACATGCAGTGGTCCCACCTCCCTAACCACTGTTCAAAAGCCAAGCTATGCTTCGGTGACATCCATTGCCATGGCTGTGCCCTCTGTTCCCTCCACTTTGGTTACAGCATTGCAACCTCCCCCTTTACTGACTGCCTGTAATAGTTCTATAGGCAGAGGAGGGTAATAGGAGACTACAAACCGCATTGCAAGGGACTCCAGCATTTTGTACAGTGACACTCCCCTTCCCCATTTTTGCAAACACTTTTGTGACTATGATTAAAAACTTTGTAATGCTGGTTGAGCATTGCTTGATGGTGCCACAGTGTTACAGATGGTGCTAAGTGGTCACAGCAACTACACTGCACCACTTTTTCTGTTTGGGTATGAGTATGCAGGTAGCCAGTGCTAGACTGGTGATGGCCTGGATAGGAACCAGGCAGACTGTCCATAAACATATATGCATCTATGTAGGAGGCCCCACATGGGCTGCTACAATCTGGGCTGCCCTTAGTTTGGTAACACACTTTAAACCACCATCAATTATTATCCTTTGACATTTTCACAGCTGAAGTGTGTGAAAGCGAGGAAGATTAAGGGTTACTTGAAGGGGGTGTGAAGTACTTCCAGTTAACTAAGGCAATAAGAGGAATGCATATTCGTTTGCAAACTACACTAATTAAATAAGGTGTATTATTGCTAAAATAAGAAAAAGTAAAACAAAAAAAATTTAAAGAACCATTTCTACTTAAATAAGATGTATTATTACCAAAAATAAGGAAAAGTAAAAAATAGTTTAAAAAAAACCTCAATAAGTGTATTATAGCAATAACATTTCAATATACATAGCCAGAATTTTACAATACTAATATTCAAAATATACTGATATACAGCACATGTTTACCAACATATTATATTGATAGGAATAGACGTACTTTATAGATATAGGAAGACTGTATTGATATGACCTATTCCCATGTATATTTTGACTGCCTTGTATTGTGTAATGCTTTCTCTGCTTCCCCCATGTATCCCTTTCCCCAGGTTGCAACAGGAAATGAGACCTTTCTGGACTCTGATTGCTCACCTAGTAAAATATGTTTCAGATAAATAATATTGATATGACTACAAGCTATCATTTAAAATATTACATTTCTAGCCTTAACAGTTTAAAAGTAGACCTTGAGAAAAGTAACTTGCTTTAATTGAGCTACAATTGGAACCGTTACGGCTAAGACATTATTTTTTTAAATGAAAGCCTGGGCTCAGCTTCTGTATGTTGAATTATTGATATCTGCACTGCAACTTTCAAATATTGATATATAAAAATGCAAGACAAATGTTTTTTGTAAAATCTGGTGATAATCATCAGAAAATCATTATGTTTGTTCTGTAAAAGAATAAACATACTTTTTCCTAGAAATATCAAAAAGACGTCAGTTTGATGTTGAAACGTAAGCAATGCTTGACCACCAAGGCACTGCCTGGCTCTTTCCATATGTGTGGGGGCACCTCCATTTTTTTTAATTTTCTGGAGCTGTTTTTGGATGTGTGGAAACTTTCCTCACCAAGCCTGTTAAGCCATTAGAGTTGTTGCATTTGTTGCTCTCAGCTTTACCTGCACTATAAGAGTTAAGCTGCTAGCAATTACGTTTTGAAATTTGTGAAGTTCTGTGAACTTTCAGCTATGTGCCAGTGGTTCCCGATGCCACTAAAGTCTGTGATGAGCCATTTCAGTACTGCTTGTAAGCTGTTTTTACTATTGTGGCACTTTTTGGATCACCAATAAATTAAGACTGAATTTGTATTAGCTTGTTCTCTAAGGACATTTGTTTTTGGTGCTGACTGCTTCCCCACTGCCCCACATAGTGGGTTGCTTTTGTTCTAGTTTTGGTACATTCAGTATTATTACATCTTCAACACACACACACACACACACACACACACACACACACACACACACACACACACACACACACACACACACACACACACGCACACTCAGTGAAAACCAGTTGTGTTATTTCACACAGCCCAGCTTCACAATCACCATGATAATTTGTAAGTTGGGTATGTCGCAGTCAATATCTTGAAGGATGGGCATACAATAATGTAGTACATAACAAATAGGAGGGCAACCTTCGCAGTTCTGTTGACATCCCAACAGCCCTGTGCTGCTCTCAGACCAGTAGTTGAAGTCCAACAGAAACAGTTAAGTTAGCACACAATGAAGCAACTGACAGCTTACCTTTTAAAATTAGGTGATATAAACTAAAGATACAATGGACTATCATAACACCTAGTTTATCGGCAAGTGTGTTGTGGCAGTACTTTAATAACTTACATGTGGCTTTGTCAACCTCCTGGCACAGACCTCTGCATCTCTGCTACTAAGCCCAATGCATCCATCATTTCCTCCTCTTGTAACCAGGCCCTTGGGTCAGTATCCTACTTGGAAACACCATTGAGAGGGTGGACAATTTGAGAGGTGTGGTTGAAGACAGCCATTGTGTCATCTTGCTTGTACTGGGATGTTCGTCTCTGTTTTGTCTATCCTGCTAGGATGCCAACATCATAGATTCCAAGCATTAGCATGTATGGAGAATCACTGCAGAGCCCATTGGCATTCACCCACACAGCCAACATCAGCAGCTGCAATGCTACCTGTGGTCACCCAGGCATTATCACTACAGCTGCACCAGCTGCCCTCCTTCGCTAGAGGAGGAAAACATTTTTTGGGCTGCTTAATTTTCTCTCCCTGTCAGTACTCCAACACTCTGGACATACTCCCAAAACCAGGTTGCTGACATTGGAAGGGGCAATGCAAGCATCACAAGAGGCAAGAATACCACTACACCAACAAGCCAGGCAAGAAGCTTTATCACTGTTGGAGACAAATTTACAATTTAGAGTAAGACCTTTGCATAGCCCCTGTTTTGTATTCATTTTTGTTTAATTGTGAGCTCTTTCACCCTGGAAATCATGCCTCAGAAATTAAAGCAATCAGCATCTTAACTTACCTGGGAGTGCCGCACAACCCAAGACACTTGAGACTGCTGGGAATTCTGAACATAAGCAAGACTGCAATGTACTGAAGGTTGCATTCCTAAGTGTGTACACTTATTCCTGCATGTAAAAACAAAAGGGGGAATCAAGGAGGGCAAAAAGAAAGAAAGGGGGGAATAATCAGAGAGGTAACAAAATCTGGAAGGCTGTGTATGAAAATGCTAGAAGTCTAGGACATAGGATTCCAGACCTAGAGGCCACCATGGTAGAGGATGACCTGGGCACGGTGGCCATTATTGAGTTACGGTGCACTAAGAACCATGATTGAGACATGGTCACAGCAGACTGTACTCAGTTCATGAAGGACAGGGTGGGAAGAAAATGAGAGGGCATTGTGCTTTATGTGAAGGAAAACATTAAAGCGCCTGATACACAGGGAACACAGGAGGGGGCAGAGGTCCTGTGGGATACCCTGGAGAAGGGGAACAAAGTCACTGTTAACACTGGTATGAGCTACAGACCTCCAGCAAAGGAAGAAGAGTAGAAAAGATACTGGTGGAAGCTACTGATAAGATGGCAGAGAAGTGAGAGGTGCTGCTAATGGGGGACTTCAATCTGCGGGCTATAGATTGGAGTCTCCGAGCTGTGGCTTCACCTAGAAGCAGGAGCATCCTAGACTCCCTGCAGGGGGTGTTCCTCAGGTAACTAGTCAGTGAACCTGCTCGTGATGGGGCAATACTGAATATGGTACTCACTAACAGAAACAATGTGACAGACATCAAGGTGGAAGGCTACTTTGGAACCAGTAATCACTGTACAGTGTGGTTCAATATAAGGACAGCTGTAGAATTGAACCACACAAGGATGAGGGTCATGGACTTCAAGAAGGCAGATTTTATAAAGATGGGTAAATGCCTCAAGCATGACCTGGCAGGGGGTGATGACCTGGGTGGTGTGCAGGAACAGGAAGCAAAACTAAAAGGTGGCATTTTGAAGGCAACAAGTCTTTGTGTCAAACAAGTGAGTAAAAGTAAGAGGAAAAGGAGACCGTTATGGCTCTCGAAAGAGGTGGCTGGAAAGGTGAAGCCTAAATGGGTGGCATTCAGAACACATAAAGCAACACAGAGTGAGAAGGATAGGGAGATGTATCAAGGGAAACAGAGAGAAGGTGGGAAAGCAATAAGGATCATGAAGACACAAATTAAAGGAAGAATAGCCCAGGAACTTACGAAAGGGGCAAGACATTTTTTAGGCACAGTATGTAAGTGAAAAGAGGAAGACCAGGGTGGGATTGTATGTTTAAAGAGGAATGAAGGAATGGTGCAGAGGGAGACTAAGAAAAGGTAAGTATCCTGAACAAATATTTTTAAGTGTTCACAGTGAAAGGAGAAGGACAGGGGACACAAATAGGTAACATGAGCTCTGAAAGGAGCAAGATAAACACTAGTCCTTTTTCAGAGGTGAGAGTCCTGTGACAGGGTTGAATAAGGCCCTGCCCCATTTGTTATGCAGAAAGAGTTTAAACACAAAGATTTGTTCTATCCTCTCCTTTTCTGTCTCTTGTCTGTCTGGTTACACAACCAAATTTTCTTGTAAGACCTGGGAACTGATCACTCTGATGGTTTTGCAATTCTCCGCCTCTCGCAATCTCTCTCTGCCTTCCCTTGCTATTTCTGTCTTTTCTTCCCCTTGCATATCTGCAGTTATAAAAATATATGTGAATCTTTATGTGGAAATGTCACACATACTGGGATCACTTTGTTTAAAACTGTATATAGTTATACTGTTGAAATGACTGCAAAAAAACTATTTGGAACTCAAGGTGTTAAACTGAGATGTTGGTGTGCACACTTTGCTGACCTGTCAACAAGAGGTCAGTTCTGGGTCATTATGTTCTTTTTACTGCACCTGCAAAAACATTGGAAACTGCAAAGAACATTCTGTGAAAAAACACTATCTCCTTAACGAGCTCCCTGCAAAGACCTGTTATAAAAAGAGCAGCAATGTTTTGTGAGAGAGACTGAGATTTGAAACTGAGAAGAAACACTCAGAAGAAGGACTGTTTTTTTCTGTACTGTCTTTATAAATAGTTATACTGAATACATTTTTAATTTTTATTTTGCAGTTATTGAGAAAAATAAAACACTGTTTGTGAATTTTGAAACTGCTCCTGGTTTTCCTATGCTTCCTAACCTATGCCTCAACAACAGATGGTGTCAGCCTAATTGGGATTTACGCCATGCATACTCTAAGCCAGGAGTTTTGTGCATCGGTACTGGATCTGGTACCAGTGAAGCATAGAAGAAAGGTATGGATTCTGCAGCAGCAAGTCCAGGAGTGATTACCAGAAGAATGGCAGCCAAACTAGAAGCAGAAACAAAAGTTCAAACTGAGACTGTACAGCCAGCACCAGTCATGGAAAAAAGAGCAGGCAGCGACAGAACCTAAAAGCCTGACTTCCTTTTTCAAATGGTGGGCTATACAACAACAAGAGACAGAGAAACAGAGAGAAGAAGAGATGCAGTGGCAGGAGCAGCAGAGAAGAGAAGAGATGCAGCCACTCGAGCAGTGGTGGCTGGAGGCCTTGCAAGCTATCAAAGCTGGAGGATCTGGCACAGGTCCAGCAGAGCAACAAAACACCAACAACTCAAAAGACCTTAAACTTACAAAGTTGTGTCCCTCAGATGAGATTGAAGCATACCTGACAACTTTTGAAAGGGTTGCCACAGCCTGCCAGCGGCCAAAGCAGCAATGGGCAATTAGACTGGTACCTTACCTGACAGGGACAGCCCAACTTGCCTACAGTAATATGGACACTGCACAGTTGGAAAACTATGAACTGGTGAAAAAAGAAGCCGTTAAAAGATATGACATCTCAGGAGAGACCTACAGGCAGAAATTTCGGTCTATGAAGTACAACTCAGTCAACAAACTTTGAGAAGCCTTCACCTGACTCAGAGAACTCCTTATGAAATGGCTCCAACCAGAAGGCAAAACACTCCCACAGATCATCGAAACATTTGTAATGTAGCAGTTCATCAACATCCCACCCACAGACATACAGCTTTGGGTAAAAGAACTCGGATCAGAAAGAAGGAAAAGGCTGTTTCTTTGGCTAAAGACTACCAAATGGCCAGACAGATGCCACAGTAGTGAGGTAATATCCAAGCATCGGTAAGACACTCTTTTTCCCATTTAAACTCCAAGTCTGATAAGAACTCTGGTGGGGGTAACAAATCTGCACCAAAAGACTTTATTTGCTATAACTGTAAAAAGCCAGGTCATATTGTAAGAAATTGACATAGTAAGAAGAGTGACACTGGAGCAGATTTGTCCTTAGCAATTTGGATCAAGTTCTTAACAGATGTGAAGGTAGGAGATAAGACTGTGAAGGGTCTTATAGATTTAGGAAGCAGACAGAGCCTCATGCATATTGAAGTGCTGGGAAAACAATGTCCAAAAGGACCAGGTACTGGTGTCATCTGCATCCACGGGGACACTCGATACTATGCCACCA
The DNA here is from genome assembly GCA_016271365.2 of Neoceratodus forsteri. NCBI lineage: Eukaryota > Metazoa > Chordata > Ceratodontiformes > Ceratodontidae > Neoceratodus > Neoceratodus forsteri. The sequence continues at coordinate 788,983,917 of CM028133.1, forward strand.
GCCAAGTGACTCTGACTATTAATGGGGTGTCATACCGAATGAAAGTGTGGGTGGTACCCAAGTTACCTGTATCTGTGATTATTGGAAATGACTTTCCAGGATTTATTGAGTTAATCAAAGAGGGAGTAAACCCTGATGTTTCAGCAGCTGTGGTGACAAGAGCTCCAGCAAAGAAAATATCAGACGGTGAGGACTCTTTTCCTTTCACTGATTTTGATTCTGACTTTTTGAGCAGAGACCCAAGATCTGGAAGTCCAGGAAAGAAAGACGACGTCTGAAAAAACAGTGGCAACAAAAGATTGATGGACATAAGGGGTTAACATTTGAAAATGTTGAAACTAAACTGAGCACTGATTATGATTTTCTTTCAGAACAAGCAAACAATGTTTCTCTGCAGGGTTATTTTAAGCTGCTGGGGGTGTAATCAAAACAGGTGAACCTATGTTTTAAAAATTTAATGAGCTACTATACAGAGTTTGGGTTAAACCTCAGACACAGGACCAGATAGAACAATTGATTATACCACAAAAGTATAGATCTGAGTTGTTACAAATTGCACATCATAGACCTATGGCTGGTCACTCAGGAGGGATCGTACCCTTGCCAGAATGCTGTACAGATTTTACTGGCCTGGAATTCATGAAGATATTGCTGCCTATTGTAATTTTTGTGCTGAGTGTCAGAAAGTATCCCCAGTGACTAAAAATGACATGGTGCCCCTGGTATCACTACCCTTGATAGATGTGTCTTTTGAGAGAATTGCAATGGATGTGGTTGGCTCCTTAGATAAAAGTAAAAAGGGTAATCGATTCATTTTGGTAGTATGTGACTATGCTACTCGATACCCAGAGGCAGTTCCAATGCGTACTGTCACAGCCTCAAAAGTGGCAGCAGGGCTTGCCAAAATTTTCAGTAGGGTGGGTATACCTAAAGAGATTATTACTGATTAGGGTATTAATTTTGGTGCTGCATTACTGAAGGAGCTGTACCGACTACTAGGTATCACTGCTATAAGAACCTCCCCTTATCACCCTCAGACTGACGGTCTTGTTCAGCATTTTAATCAAACCCTAAAACGTACATTAAAAAGGTTTGTAAAAGGGGAAGGGAAAGACTGGAACCAATACTTACCTTACCTGCTTTTTGCTTATGGATAAGTGCCACAGGCATCAACAGGTTGTTCACCAATTGAAATGATGTATGGTAGACAACCTAAAGAGCCACTAGATGTAATAAAAGAAATATGGGAAGACAACTCCCATCAGAAATTATCTATTACATCGTATATGTGTGCCCTGAGAAAGAAGATGGCAAAATATGTTGAAATCACCCATAGTAATCAGTAGGCCCCAAACCAGCAGGTGTATTATGACCATGGGATAAAAGAAAAAAAAATTTGAGCCAGGTGAAAAGGTCTTGCTACTGTTACCCACCACAGAAAATAAACTGTTAATGAAGTGGCAAGGGCCTTATAAGGTTCTTAGACGTACTGGCACAGTTAAATATGAGACTGAGACCAGTGACAGGAAAAATCCTATTAAGATATACCATGCTAACCTCCTCAACAAAAGGGTTGAAAAAAACACCACAAGCTGTTTTGCTGGTTTTACCAGAAACTGATAAAGAAGATATTGATATAGCTTATGACAGACTGTAACAAACTGTAACTGCTGATGCTGTAAAGGTGAATGTTTCCTTAATCTCCAAACAAACCGCAGAAATTTGTAACTTGCTAAAAACATTTAACAGTACTTTTACTACAGTACCAGACTGAGCAAAATGGGTTGAGTACATAATAGTGACAAGGAATGCTCACCTTATTAGACATGCAGATTACCAGAGCAGTTAAGAGCTGATGTGGTTAAGGAAATACAAAAAATGAAAGAATTGGGTATCATAAAAGAGTCAAGAAGTGCTTGGTAATCGCCAATGGTGATTTTTAAAAAAAAAGAAGGGGGTGGAAGAATCTGACTTGATTTTAAGAAACTTACTCAAGTGTCCAAATTTGACAGTTATCCTATGCCCAGAATAGATGATTTGGTGGACAGATTGGGGAGTGCCAAGTATATCAGTATCCTCGATCCCATCAAGAGTTACTAGCAAATCCCCCTAGCTAAAGAATTCAGAGAAAAAACTGCATTTGCCACTCCTATAGGATTCTATCAGTTCACCACCATGCCATTTGGTTCACATGGTGCACCCACTACATTCCAGCAATACATGGCTGTAGTTTTATTCCCTCACACTGGTTATTGTGCTGCGTACCTGGATGATGTCATGGTGTACAGTCCAGACTGGAAAAGCCACCTGGAACCCCTACGAGCAGTTATTCAATCAATCAAAAAGGCAGGTCTGACAATTAATCCCACCAAGTGTGCATTGGGCATGCAGGAAACTAGATATTTGGGCTATGTTTTGGGAAATGGAGAAGTCAAGCCAGAGGCTTCCAAGATAGAAGCTGTAGCTAACAGCCCAGTCCCTAAAACAAAGAAGCATGTCAGGTCATTTTAAGGGCTAGCTGGTTATTATCGGTGATTTGTTCCCAGCTTTGCCGAGTTAGTTAGTCCCCTCACTGAACTCACAAAGAAGCAGTTCCCAAATAATGTGAAATGGACCCTAGAGTGTGATAAGGCTTTTCAGGCCATTAAAGCTGCACTATGTTCAGCCCGTTTTAAGAAGCCCAGACTTTTAGAAACAATTTACGTTACAGACTGATGCATCACAGATATGCCTATGTGCAGTCTTCAGTCAGCATATGGATGGGAAAGAACATCATATTCTATACATAAGTAGGAAATTGCATGACAGAGAGAAAAGGTACTCCACCATTGAAAAGGAATGCCTTGCGGCAAAGGTGGCCATGGAGTCCCTTAAGTTTTATTTACTAAGAGCTGACTTTGCACTTGTAACAGATCACAATCCTCTCTGTTGGCTTAACCAAATGAAGGATAACAATTCTAGAATCACACGGTGGTACCTGGCACTACAGCCATTTAAATTTAAAGTGATGCACAAATCTGGGAAAGAGAATGTCAGTGCTGATTTTCTGTCAATATATGGATCAGGAATTGAGAATTCTGAAGGTTGAAATAAAACACAACAAAAATGTGTGAGCTTAAATTTCACTGTTTTCTGTACTGCACACGTACTGAACTGTAAAGGTTATAAACTATTGTCAGATGGGAATTTAATAGAAAATTTTGGAAACCTGTTTTTGTAAAACAGGTTCCCTCTTAAAGAGGTGGGAATATGACAGGGTTGAATAAGGCCCTGCCCCATTAGTTATGCAGAACAAGTTTAAATGCAAGGATCTTTTCTATCATCTCCTTTTTTGTCTCTTTTCTGTCTGGTTGTGCAACCAAATTTTCTTGTAAGACCTGAGAACTAATCACTCCAATGGTTTCACAATTCTCCACCTCTTGCTATCTCTCTGCCTTCCCTTACTATTTCTGTTTTTTCTCCCCCCTTGCATATCTGCAGTTATAAAAATATATGTGAATCTTTATGAGGAAATGTCACCGATACTGGGATCCCTTTGTTTAAAACTGTATATAGTTATACTGTTGAAATGACTTCAAAAAATCTATTTGGAACTCAAGTGATTAAACTGAGATGCTGTTGTGCAAACTTTACAGAGCTGTCAGCAAGAGGTCAGTTCTGGGTCATTATGTTCTTTTTGTTGCACCTGCAAGAACATTGGAAACTGACAAGAACATTCTGTGAAAAAACACTATCACCTTAGCGAGCTCCCTGCAAAGACTTGTTATAAAAAGAGCAGCAATGTTTTGCGACAGAGAGAGAGAGAGAGAGAGAGAGAGAGACTGAGATTTGAAACTGAGAAGAAACACTCAGAAGGAGGACTGTTTTCTCTGTAATGCCTTTGTAAATAGTTATATTGAATACATTTTTATTTTTTATTTTGCTGTTATTGAGAAACATAAAATGCTATTTGTGAATTTAGAAACTGCTCCTGGTTTTTCTATGCTTCCAGACCTGTGCCTTGATGAAAAATCCTACAGGGACTCCCTAATCTGAAAGAAGACATAGCAATGGGACCACATGGGTACATCCTAGGGTATTGTGGGAGCTGACAGAGTTACTGGCTACACCTCTGGAGTCCTATTTAGCAGTTCACTGGAAGCTGGAGGAGTTGCAGAGGAATGGAGGAGGGCAGATGTAGTCCTTCTTCACAAAAGTGGTAGCAGGGAGAATGCTGGCAATTATAGACCAGTCAACCTGATATTGGTGGTAGGAAAGTTAATGGAATCACTGCTGAAGGAGATAATAGTGGAATATTTTGAATCTAATGGGTTACAAGACCCAATACAGCATTGGCAGAGATATCAGTAGTAGAAGGAGGGAGGGTGGTGCTGTCTTTGTGTAGATCATTGGTAAGACCCCACCTGAGAATTTACTAGAACATTTTGGAAACCTATTTTTGTAAAACAGGTTCCCTCTTAAAGAGGTGGGTATGTGACAGGGTTGAATAAGGCCCTGTCCCATTTGTTATGCAGAAAGAGTTTAAACGCAAGGATCTTTTCTATCCTCTCCTTTTCTGTCTCTTTTCTGTCTGGTTGTGCAACTACATTTTCTTACAAGACCTGAGAACTGATCACTCTGATGGTTTCACAATTCTCCACCTCTCACTATCTCTCTGCCTTCCCTTGCTATTTCTGTTTTTGCTCCCCCCTTGCATATCTGCAGTTATAAAAATATATGTGAATCGTCATGTGGCAATGTCACAGAGACTGGGATCCCTTTGTTTAAAACTATATATAGTTATACTGTTGAAATGACTGCAAAAAATCTATTTGGAACTCAAGGGATTAAACTGAGATGCTGTTGTGCAAACTTTACAGAGCAGTCAGCAAGAGGTCAGTTCTGGGTCATTATGTTCTTTTTGCTGCACCTGCAAGAACATTGGAAACTGACAAGAACATTCTGAGAAAAAACACTATCTCCTTAATGAGCTCCCTGCAAAGACTTGTTATAAAAACAGCAGCAATGTGTTGTGAGAGAGAGAGACTGAGATTTGAAACTGAGAAGAAACACTCAGAAGGAGGACTGTTTTCTCTGTACAGCCTTTGTAAATAGTTATACTGAACACATTTTTATTTTTTATTTTGCTGTTATTGAGAAAAATAAAATGCTAATTGCAAATTTTGAAACTGTTCATGGTTTTCCTATGCTTCCTGACCTGTGCTTCAATGACAAATCCTACAGGGACTCCCTAATCTGAAAGAAGACATAGCAATGGGACCACATGGGGTACATCCTAGGGTATTGTGGGAGCTGACAGAGTTACTGGCTACACCTCTGGGAGTCCTATTTAGCAGTTCACTGGAAGCTGGAGGAGTTGCAGAGGAATGGAGGAGGGCAGATGTAGTCCTTCTTCACAAAAGTGGTAACAGGGAGAAGGCTGGCAATTATAGACCAGTCAACCTGATACTGGTGGTAGGAAAGTTAATGGAATCACTGCTGAAGGAGAGAATGGTGGAATATTTTGAATCTCATGGGTTACAAGACCCAATACAGCATAGATTCACAGGTGGGAGGTCATGTTAAACAAATCTGATAAATTTCTTTGATTGAGTGACCAAGGAATTCAATGAGGGTAGAGTGGTGGATGTAGCCTACCTAGACTTCGGTAAGGCATTCAACACTATTCCACATAGGAGACTATTAAGCAAGCTGGGTAGCTTAAAAGTGGGTCCAAAGGTGATAAACTGAATAAGAAATTAGTTCGGGGATAGGCCACAGAGGATGGTGGTAAGCGGAGTTTATTCCAAGGAGGGTAGAATGACCAGCAGGGTGCTCTGAGGCTCATTGCTGGGACCAGTCCTCTGTAATGTCTTTATAGGTGGCATTACAGATGAGCTGGAGTGTGCTTCTTTGCAGATGATACCAAAATCTGCAATGGGGGGGATACTCTGGGGGGGGATGGAAAGGATAAGCAGAGACCTGAGAAAACTTGAGGAGTGGTCAAGGGTGTGGCAGCTAGGTTTCAATGTTAAAGGTGCTAAATAATGCACTAGGGATACAAAAATACAGGGGCAGAGTACAAAATGGGTGGAGTGTTACTGATAACCACCAAGCAGGAGAGAGACCTGGGGTTAAAAATCTCTAATGACCTTAAGGTGGCTAGGCAGTACGATAAAGCAGTTGGGAGGGGTAGTGGAATCCTGGGGTGTATTGGCAGAGATATCAGTAGTAGAAGGAGGGAGGGTGGTGCTGTCTCTGTATAGATCATTGGCGAGACCCCACCTAGAATACTGTGCCTAGTTCTGGAAGCCACATCTCCAGAAGGACATAGACAGAGTGGAGGCAGTCCAGAGGAGGGCAACTAAAATGATGAAGGCTCTGCATCAAAAGACATATAAGGAAAGACTAAAGCAACTCAACATGTACACCCTGGAAGACAGAAGGGATGGGGGGGGGTTATGATAGAGACCTTTAAATACTTCAAGGAGATAAATAAGGTACAGGAGGGAAGTATACTACAGAAAAAAGGTGTACAAAAACAAGGGGTCATGCTATGAAGTTGGGGGGTAGATTCAGGAGAGATATGAGGAAGTACTTCTTTGCAGAAAGAGTGGTGGATTCCTGGAGCAGTCTACCAGCTAATGTGGAGGGGTTCAAGAACACATGGGATAGACATAAGGGAATCTCAGTGGCAAGGAATGGGGGAGAGAGAAAGAACCTGAGATCAGGTAGGATCTACGAAGATACTGTAGGCAGGAAAAAAAAAGGCAGACAAGATAGGCCAAGTGGTCCTTATATGCTGACAAATTCTATGTTTCTATGTTAACCTGAAATTTGCATGACAACCTAGCTGCATCTGAAAGAAAGATAGACTACTTTGCCAAAACAACAGGACATGACCACAAGTGACTGACTTGTACTGATTGAACTGGTAGCTTGCATTTGAATGTATCTATCAAATGTCTATTGTGTTGCTTGCCATCTTCCAACATCTAACTTTTTAATAGTTACACATTCCTACAAATCTAGAAATGATGGTAGGGAAGAGAAAGAGACAAAAAAAATGGAAGTTGGAAGGCACTGTTTCCTTCAAGAAACAACCTATATTTCCTTATAATGTATGGGGAGCCCTTATTATTACCTGAAATCAAGCAGATTATAACCTTATAATGTATGGTAGAACGCTGTTAACCTTAGGAAATCATCATTTCCTAAGGTTGTTAACCTATCAGTCGGCGATCGATATGTTGTTAACCTATCGATCCTACGTCACATCGATAGGTTAACAACAGCGAGTGGTCTGCGCATGCGCGCGCTTTTTTTTCGACGGGGAACCGACGCGCGAACAGCAGCAGTTAGGGAAGGACTGAAGGGCCACGGCAGTGACTACTTATGGAAAAGTAAGCAGCCCTTTGAGGTGGGACCATACACTATAAAAAATAATGATGGTCCTCTATCGGCAACCGGTCAATTTAATCGCTCGGTCGTTATGGCGACGAACCTCTCGAGCTTCGCTCTCAAGGTTTACATGGTCGCCCTGGCAACCTCTTGACTGTTAACTGACCGGTAAACGATAGAGGACCATACATTATCCTTTATTTTATGCCATTGTTATGACTTCACTTTGTTGCTAACCCTTTCTGACTATGTCATATCAATGGTATAACAAAACAGAATGCTCACAACAATCAAAGTTCTAACAAAGTGGAATGCTTACAACAATCAATGTTCTAACAAAACAGAATGCTCACAACAATCAGTGTTCTAACAAAATGGAATGCTAACAACAATCAATGTTCTATAAAGTAATTCAGTAAAGTAATTCAATCTGTGATTACACAATCTTGGTAGTCCATACACTATGAAATACAATATTAACAACCGTGCTGAAAACACTTCTTGAGGTTGCCACATATGAAAACCTCTCAAGCTGCGCTCTCAAGGTTTACAATGTCATGGAAACCTCTCAGAGTGTTTACAGCATGGTTATTAACCAAAGACCATACATTATCCTCTATGTTGACTACACAGCGTGAGACACCTTGGATTTAATAAAGTCATGAGCTACCTTTACACGTAGAACACATGATCATTAATCTCACAGGCTGCACACTAAGAGTCCATACAGTAAGGGCAAGCAAAGTTGGGACTTGGCAAATTCAGTTTAGATTTACTTCAGACTCCCTAACTTTGGTTTGGCTTCAATGTTTCGGCAGAGGCCACTGTTGGTCATTGGTATGGGAGTTACATAAGCAATAAATAGTGAAAAGTGTGACCTCCCTCCCCCACCCAAGTTATTCCCACCCCTTGTTCCTACAGTCAGTTGTTTATAACGGCTTAGTTAATAGCTGGCAAAGTGTCAGGAGCAGGCAATTTTGTTCAATTAAAAAAAGTCTGTGTGCAGGAGCCGGAGGTAGAGGGTGGGAAGGAACTGAGGTGGGGAAGAGGTGGCCATGGGACTAACCCTGGACACTTAGGATGAGCTAGAATGTTGTTTTTTAATCAGCTGAGCAAAGGTTGAAGTGACCCAAAATGGCTCAAAAGTTTGACTTGGCAGAATCAAAGGTGAACGTGACAAATCTTAGCACATTCACTGAACACAAATTCAGCATCACCTCATCTTTACTGTACGGACTTTGAAGAAAAATGCCACAGTCATAAAATGCAATTTCACAGTGTAGATGTGCATTCTGCACTGCTGTATAAATCACTACTCATAGAATACTGTAGGTGTGCCTGGATAATGCAAGTTGTTTTTATATACCTGAGACTGGATTTTCAGTCATTCTGTAACTATGTCCCACTCCGCAGTCACTGGTGTAGTAAACAGTCTCCACAGCTGCGGACATTCTGAGTGTCAGCCCAAGCTCTGAATGGGCTGCAGGGTCAGCTGCGGAGGATGTTATGCCTGGTCCAGCCAGGCATATCATTTTGGCACAATTGCACCTAAAAATGGTCACAAGCTGCCATACATCATGGAGCTGTCCATAAAATGGCACCATCTTTGAAAATCCAATTCCTGCTGGAATAACTGCAGCCCTGTAAGTGAAGCCCCACTTGCACCATTTTTCCCGCGCACCTGCACTGATTTCTGGGGGTCTAAAAATCCAGCCCCTGAAGTATTTGTTATAATATAAAACATGGGACTTAAGCTTGTGTGGTTTATGAAGGCAACACACATTGAAGATGTGTACAAAAACAGTAATAGCACAGTTGCACTTTTTAGGGTTGCAGTGGTTGTGGCCCTACAGACCTTTTGGCTATCAAAAAAGGACTCAGCACATTCCTTCTGACCCAACATGTTGGAGTTGCAACACTGTTGCCTCTGCATCCATGAAGCACTCCACTCGCTGACTCCATTGGTAGTCATACTACATTATTTTAACTCTGTTGGTGGTCACAGCAGAACAGGGAACACTCCACCATGTCCAAGATGGTCACCAAACTATATTGCTCATACACGACCACTAACACATGTGCAGTAGAGAGCAGAGGCCATCTTAGACATGGTGGAGTGTGCCATGTTCCGCTGTGACTGCCTTTTTTTTTATTATGGATATCCCACCCACTTGACCCTCCCTCTCAGCACCCACCACCCCACACCCCCCAAAAACATAACAATGACACTGGGGGTGCCCAATCCCCCAGTGTCATGATCATGTTCCACTGTGATGGTCCCTTTTTATATATTTTTTTTGTCCCCCACCCAACCTCCCTCAGCATCCCCACAAAACATAACAGTAACATTGGGGTGTCCAATCCCCATTGTATGATCGGGAATCCTCAGTTGTGTTTTTTTTTTTACCTGTAAGAAGGAAACCATCCATCAATGTCTTTTGAGGCCATTCCTGACCCTTCCAATCAGCACCAACCACCCCACACACCCCCAAGTCCTTACTTACCCATAAGGGGTCCAACGCTGTAATTCTCTCTTGACCGCAGACACATCTTCACTCTTCAAAGCCGGACTGCAAACTGAAGAAACAGGTATACAGTTCAATGTATTTCAATGGGGTTTTGAATTTAGTGGCATTACTTGGGTATTTTTATATATTTTTGGCCCAAATTTTCAACATGCTTTTTTGGGACCCCACCTCATGTATAACTGCATTCACATTTAGAAAATCTGTCCCGAAAGGTGATTTTGCATTCTCTGCACAAAATCACCTTTTGAGAAGGAGTTGAAAATTTTTTGCACCCTTATTCATGAGGTGGGCTCATAAGAAGGCTATGTTGAAAATTTTGTGTAAAAATATAAAAAAAAAAAAAAAATAAAGTTATGAGCCTACATTGAATTTTGCAAATGCAGGCTAGACACTTTGGTAATTTTCAATACTTTTACCCAAAATTTACAACATAGCCATATCTTTACACACTTCATGAATGTGACAGCTATCATTTTTCAAACCCTGTCAAATTGTTTTGTATATACTGAAAGATGATTTCATGGTCCCTGCACAAAATTACCTTTCGGACAGGAGTTGAAAATTTTCTCTGACCTTGTTTATGAAGCGGGGTCATAAGAAGGTTATGTTTTAAATTTGGTGTAAAAATATTTAAAAATAAATAAAGTTGTAAGGCTATATTGATTTTTGCAAATGCAGGCTCATAACTTTGGTAATATTCAATATTTTTACCCCAAATTTTCAACATAGCCATTTCTTTATAGCATCTCATGAATGTGACAGTTGTCATTTTTCAGCTCCTGCCCCAAATGTGTTTTTGTGTCCTGAAAGTTGATTTTGCAGTCCCTGTGCAAAATCACCTTTAGGCCAGGAATTGAACATTTTCTCTGCCCTTCTTCATGTGGCAGGGTCATAACAAGGCTATGTTGAAAATTTGGTGTAAAAATGTTAAAAAACAAATGTTTAACATTTTTACCCAAAATTCCACAGCTGCAGTCCTATTAGTTCTGGTCAGAATTTGTTTTCATAGTTACTAGTTCAAATAACTTTGTCCAGAGAAGTGCTGTCACTGGTGAAATAACACAGTGAACTATGGTATCCCGTGTACAGGGTGACCATGATTGAGAGCTTTCAAAAAGGGTGACTCGATCACAGTGCCTGTGCACAGGGCTACCTGGCAGGGTAGTAACCAGATATGGGGGTAGGCAAATATAGAGATGGGATGTCACTATGTATACTTGTGTGTGGGGGGTGGGACCATGCCGTGCGTCGGGTGGAAGTGGAGGGAGGATTTGTGGGGTGTAGTGTGGAAGTGGGCTGCTGAGCTGGCTGTGTGGCTGGGAGATCAGAGGGCTGTGGGTTCAGTTCCCACATCTGGCACTTGGGTTAATATCCCAGTACTGACACTGTAGTGCAGCATGAGAGGGGTGCTGTACTTCTGAGGTGCCATCTTTCAGATGAGACGTTAAACCGAAGTCCCATCTGCCTGGATTGGTGGTAGTTCAGGTGGATGTTAAAGATCCCATGGCATTTATCGAAAAGAGTAGGGGAATTTCCCTGGTGTCCTGGCCAAATTTCCCTCAGTCAGTAAAAAATACCACCAACAGCTTAATTTGGTTCAAGGTCAGTTGGCATTCATCTGTATCCCCCTCCTACAGGTCATACCTGAAAATAGGCAGGATTTGTCTAGTGCACTTACCCGGTCAACAAAAACTAAATAAATGAAAATAAATGGTGGGTAGATGGCAGGCTGGGGTTGGAAGGGTGCTGGGTTCAGTTCTGGTCGCAACTGTGTTTTTGCGATGGATTGTTTTTTTGTTTTGGTTTTTTTTTTAAGTTTTGCACACACCCCGACATGCACCCACCTGGAGTTGAGAATACTTCAGTAGGTGGGTGTGGGGGGGGCAAAGCATAACATAGATGTCTGGCACCCTCTTACAGTTCGCTGTGAGTGTACATCGCCAAAATTCATTCTCAGTGATGTACATGCACCCAAATGGGGAATGCTATTCCATAATCACCATTATCATATGGAACTGAGCACTACTACCCTTCACACGAACAGAGTGCAACTAGAAGGTCAGCATGCAAGACAAAGCTCTGTAATATATGGGTCATAACACAAGCTCATGTATTATAGAGTTCTGAAAGCTCCATATACAGCGCAATATTGGGTTACCCTGTGATTACATTACTGTATATGAATTTAGTGATTTTAAATTTCTACGTCTGTCCAAGACGTTAAATGGCATATCTCAGACATCTTTTTTAATTAGTATAAAAGAGGTCCCAGATCATCTAAATCAACATAAAAAAATTATTTTAAAATTAACAAGTTCCCTTAATGCATCACTTTGTAGTTGATATAATGTACTATACTGTACTGTAATGCAATAGTCATTAGCCTTTAGTTTGACAAATGCATTTTGGAGATGGCATAGTCTTGCTGTGGGAGAGAGCAAGAGTTTTGTCATGCTATCTGTTACTTACTTACCTACTCACTACTTGCCAGCTGAAACAGGCCACATGGTCTATCAAGTCTGCTCGAATGTGCAGCTAGCACCCCACTTGCAGCTGCCCCTTGACCCCCCCCCCACCCACACAGATGAGTGCCAACTGATCTTGAACCAGATTAAGCTGTTGGTGGTATTTCCAGTGAATGGGGGAAATCTGGCCACGACACCAGGGAAATTCCCCAACTCTGCCAGGGGGCTCTTCTTCCTGTGAGCAGGAATGGAGAAGCCCATTTGGAGCTGGACGGAGGAGAAGGAGATGGTACAGAGGTAGATGTTGGTGAAGGAAGTTCAGGAGCTTTGGACAGTCCCATCGAGAGTGACGGTGGAGATAGTGGAGTTGTGAGAGAAATGCTTCAAGTCTCTGAATAAGTATTATTCGCTAGTTCTATGGACACCCCAATGTTTTTTTTCTGATACTACTGAATATATGGACATTACTCCTACTGAAAGCAGTTGCATGGACACTGTAGTCCCTGTTTCAGCTCACTCGGTGAGATCAGCAGCTGTAATTGCTGCTTTGGATACCTCGGAAGTATGTTTGCCTGCCAAGGAAGCAATCCGATGGGTAAGGCTGCTCCACATGATTGCACCTACATTGGATATTCCACGGAGTTTGTCAGAGGACCCATTAGACTTCAGGACAACAATTTCTCCAGAGGACACTACAGGCCAGCAAGAGAATCCACTGTTTAATTCACCTAGGTTCCCTGACAGAGCACTTTGCACCGCTGGTTGGACTCTCGCTCCAGATGGGGTGCACTGGTTGCCTGGAGACACTCCAACTACTGCTGCTGAGATACAGGATCAGTTTTGCCAACTTTCTCCTACTTGATGACCGGATGCGGCACAGAATCAGACTGAAGGTTCCAAATGAGGCAGGGCATCCCAGGGTGAACATTCCATGGCTACTACATCCACTGTTGGTCATTTCCAAAATGTGGAACAGGACATTCCTACTACAGGTACTGTGAACCTTGTTGTTGATGCAAATATACAAATACCTACTGCTACTGTTACTCCAACTCTGTGAGAAACATAAATGACTCCTCAATCCCTGTTTTGGGTAAAGACACCCAAGGCCCTGAAACTTTATCGGTGGAGGGTGGCACTTCCCAGCCTGACCAGACCATTCCCTCTACCTCATGGGCAGTAACTATGGAACAAAATCAGGGCAGAGGAGTGGGAGAATCAGCGGAGAACAGGTCAGGCCCTGGCTCATGCCCTGCACCCCCCCATTCTAACTCACATGGACAGCACTCTAACCCTAGGTTTCGAATGTCAGATTTATTTGCAAACCTAGGCAATCCTAGATCTCGGCAGAATGCCATACATTTGAAATATAAAGGTGGGTTGGACTTTCCCCTGATAGAGTGTTTGTGGCTAGAAAACTTCTGAAAGAATCAGTGAACTTTTTGGCTACAGATGTCTTTGCACTTATTCATATTTCAGGTGACACTATTTCTGACGTCAGCTTCAACACCCCAGTACAGCTTGAAAAATTCTGAACTAAATATGCCTATCTTAAACTGTCACCATTATGGTCGCCTTTTATTGCGATTCCTCTCACCAGACCCTGTGTGAAAACTATAACTATTCTTTTCATAATGAAAATGTCCATGTCTCAGATATATTACATGGGGTTAAACAAAAAGCTAATGTGCTTGAGAGACCTGTTCCAGTATTGGATAGTGAAAATATATGGACTGGGGGCTGGAAGCTCAAGGTAAAGTTGTGCATAATGGAAGACGGTCCTGTTCTCCTTCCTAGTTGTTTCTATCTTGGTTTACCCAGACAGCCTAAAACATGTCACAGGTGCTTTTTCCCATCTAAGCAACACCTGTGAGGCCCTCATTTGCAACTTTTGTCTGCAGATTGGCCGCCAAAGTAACCAGTGCAGAAATCCACCTGAATGCAACCTGTGTGATGAACATGGCAATCTTTTTCTACAGTGTCCCTGGGCAGTACATAACCATGGTACTTTTTGGAACCAGGACAATACTGTTCTTGCTGCACAGGAAAAGCAAGCTTCACCTGCTACTGTCCAGTCACAATCCTTGGCTTCACTAACGGTGCAGAACCTTCCACCGATGGCATCAGCAGAATCCCCAGAGGACACAGAAGAAACTCTCACAGACCATTCACTGTCTACTCAGGAGCAGCCCTCTGACATGTGGGACCAGGTTTCTGTGGTAGCGGAGGATGAGGTACAAGTGGGAACTTCCTTAGGCACTCAACCTGAATCTTCTATGCCACCACCCCCCCCAGCGGATGGTTACCAGGTGGTTCAAGGACAGCATAGATATGCCTGAAATATTCTGAAGCCCAAAATACCAAAGACAGACTCCATGCCTAACCTGAATAAATATACAGTCCTTCAAGTTCACTCAGCAGAGCAAAATGAGGATTCAGAAAATTCCTCTGTTGCTTCCTCTTAAAAAGAGACCTCAGGCATGGAAGGGGATGATACTATCAGACCTAAAGTTTGGAAGAAACTAAGAACTAATCATAAGGTCTTAGGTGCTGCCTGCTGATTTCATGTAGCTCTTCCTCCTGGGAATAAAATTAATGTAACATCTTTAAATGTGAACAGAATTAAGAATTTTAAATGGAGATGTATCACTTTCCAAGCTCTGCATGATTCTGCTTCCCATATATTTATGTTACAAGGCACTAGAATAAGATCTGAAGCAGATATTTATCAGGTACAGAAAGCTTGGACTTGGGGTACATATGTTTGGTCCCTGGGGGAAGAAGTATGTTCAGGGGTTGGGATTCTATTTTCAGGAACAGTTAAAATTAAACTGATGGATATTGCTCCAGGGATGGCATTATTCCTAGATGTCCAGTATCAACGCCAAGACATCAGGATAGGATAGTAGTAATTTATGGCGTGCAGACTAAGACAGCTAGAATAGACCTATTTAAACTCCTGCAACCCTATTTACATATCTATCTAAATTAATTTGGGGAGGGTACTTCAACTGCCCTCTGGAATGTATCGATAAAATTGGCTTGACCACCAAACTTTTCTCTGATACCAATACCCTGAAACAAATCATGGCCACTGCACAGTTATTGGACACCTATACAGTATTACATTCCTCTGGTAGACATACATACCATGGGGGTACATTGTCCTCCAGAATTGACTACATTTTTGTTTCTAGTCAGTGGAAGATCTTCCTGGCAGACACAGTCCCCTCAGCCATGTCGGACCACTTTTCACTTCAAGTGACCCTGGGTGACTTCCGGCATAACACCATAGGCCCAGGTTACTGGCATATCAACAATGGGCTATTTACATATCAAACCATTATAACTAAGACCATAGATGTTCTTTTAGCTAGGGTAACATTGGTAGTCTAGCATGATTCTCTGGAGGATTGGTGGCTGGACACCAAAAATATTGTTAAGAGTTTATTCCAAAAATGGGGCAAACAAAAGGGAAGGACAACCTATTTTCAGTTTTTAAAATTACGGAAGCAACTCTATAAATTAATATCAGTTAAAAATACTGAAAGACAGGACTGTTCAGTCCAAATTCAACAAATTGAAAATGAAATTAAGTCCTTTCTTTATGATAGGGTGACAGACAGCAGGGACTCAGGGTACCAAGACCTCCCTGGATGTATTCAAGGATTGTCAGTCATGCATACAACACAAGGTATGGGGTACTATAAAAGATGACTCAGGGGTGTTACACACTGATTTTTCCAAAATTCTGAAAATTATTACATACTATTTTCGCTCCACATTTGGGTCCCCTATAGAGACTGATGATGATACATTAGGTGCCTTCCTCTTGGATATCCGAGTTAACATGCTTACCCAGGAGGCTACATCTAAATTGACAGAACTTATATTGTTCAAAACTGTCCAATTATATTATATTGCTCATAAAGTCTCTTAATAGTGTATATGTATTTGTTGATAATCTTTTTAACCATTTCATAAAAGTCAGATTCCATGAACAAATAAGAAACTGACTGAACTGACCATGCTAAGTGGCATGGGTGAGCTATCAAAACTTTAACTGTAGCATACAACATTTTGTCCCAGTTTCCTGTTGCACCAGAATTCTAAAGTTTAACTGTGTTGCTGTGCTATGTAGCAGATGGAGTTTTTTTTTTTTTTTTTTACATCGACCTTACTATACATTTCTGGATTGCTTGCAGACAAAACTTTATTGGGTCACTAACTGTTTTATTCCATTGCATTTCACAACAGTGACATGGTAAATTAGAATTTAGCTAATGCAAGCAGAAATATTTTATACTCAATAAGTACTTTCAAACTTCTATTTAATGAACAATCACAAAACTGAATTGTCTTAACTAACAAAAATTGTGGAATGTTGAGCTATTTCAGTCAAAAATTCAGTCATTGGCAAAATAAGTCACATACAGAAACGGAGTTATTGTTACTGTATAAATACCTATTTAAAATGTTTAATCTATGAATGAGGCTATAAACAGACTTCTACATATTGCACTGGTCTAATATATTTAAATATCCAAGCTAATGTCACTTTCTGTTGAGCACATTTAATAATGGCTTGAACTACCCTGAACGGCCACATGGCTAAGCTGAAAACAAAAATGACAAAAAATGTACCAGAAGTTTTATTTTATTCACAAGAGAACTGCATGCTTCCAAACTCCTACCTTGCGTGTTTTGTTGTTTTTCTTTTCATCTAAACAATACCAGTGCAGTGGGTTACTTTTTTCTGTTCAAATGAAATGCAAGTCTAAATAAAAGTTGTCAATAAGTCCAGATAAAGTATAAACCTAAACACACAAATGTCTAATTAAGACTGTCTGGCAGCATGAAGGGAGCAAATTACACTGTTGTTGTAGCACTCATTATATAGCAGACGAGCCAGTTAACAGCATCTCTGCAGTGGCCTTCTTTGTATCTCAGGCAACAATCACCTGGCAACCACATTTTCACAGAGCAAATCAAAGTGATCTGAACAATTACACCTAGCAACAGCTCATTTTCCTCAACCTACTAACAAACACATTTAGTCATCACAGGAGTAACGCTTGGTACTTCATAAAACTGAATTTTAAAACATGTTAGCTCATTCTAACTTGATTAAATCCTTTGACTTATTTTTATTTCAATTGTTGCTTATTTCATGCTGTGTTCTTAATGAGGATTTTAAAAAGAAGTCTTCATCCTTTGCTTTGGCACTGCTGTTTTAATACATAAGCCAGGTAACAACTTGACAGATTCCAATTAAGTTATAGTCTTATTAAACATACATATGTTTTACCAAATTGCAGTGATAAACTGATTTTTTTCCTGCTGTGATAAATCAGTTAATATACAGTATGAGTTCTGAATCTGCCCCCCCCCACCCACATACAAAATTCATGCACCACCGTCCATGTCTTCCCAGTTTAGCAGATCTGTGGCTTGCCTTTTGTTCTGCAGCTTATTGGCTTTATGATATGCTAGTGCCATTTTTAAGGCAAACAATGGTATCATTATATCACATTCTTGTGGTATTAACTACACACCATGTAACAGCTTTGGTTATTTAAGTCAGTTATTAATCACATACACCTAATGATGCTGCTACAAAATGATGCTCAGTGCACAGAGCACAGAGCTATTATAATGTCATATGTGATACACTGACAAGATAAATGGAGGGAGGAATACCTCCTACTACATTTCTAACAGAATATAAAATATATCCTCATTAACAAACTGAACATTTGCTGTGCTCTTGTGAATTGGCCAAAACCTATGCTTCAGTACTTTGGCAAAGTTCAAGATACAGAAGATTTCTTAAAGGATCTGATTTTTTGTTAATTTTACCATTTACGTACCCTGGATATCCAAGCAGAGATGCATCACCTAAATTCCAGTGGGGTCCTGCCTCTACTTATTTCTGCAGCTGGCAGGACTGGTGTGGTAGGAAGTTCAGTGTCTTGCCTGAGGTCACACAACAAGTACCTGACTTTCAGTTTTGAAGCTACGATCTGCTGGTTACAAAGTCAGTACTTCCTCAGCACCTTACTGCATGTACAATCCAGTTCAATGTTTTAAACTTCCAGCTGCCGTTGGTAACAAAATGTTTTCCCCTCAGTACAAACAATGAAGAAACATTTTTTTATTTATTTTTTTGGAAAAAGCATGTAAAACAGTTTCCATGACAGTGGTGTTTAAAAACTCTGGTAACATCCCCAGATTTATTTCCTTTTCTCAGAGATGGCTGGTCCTGATTTGTTGGATAAGGTTCATTCACTTAAAATATACTCACAAGTATTATTTGAATGTTGACTAGCATATTTTAAGCTGCCATGCTTTTAGTTTATGACTATACAACCTATGGGAAAAGCATAGTATAACACCTTAATAAGCTTGCTTGGGTTATCTCTTCTAGTCTCATTTCACATTGTTGGATCTGTGTCAGCTATTACTGATGAAGTTGGACAGAATTTAATGTTCACCAAACCACTTCTAACTAAATTTTCGTTATGCTGAAGTTGCACCTTTTATCTAAAAATATTCATTTAAAATGCATACATATAATGCGACATTGTAAGGCTTCAGACAGAGCACTATAAGCAGTTTATATACATCTGATATGGTGCAATAAACAAGTTCAATAGCACTGCACTACAGTAGTAAAGCACCCTTATCATCAAGCTTATTATGAGTAGACCTATTTACATCTCAGTGCTGCATAATAGGTAGACAGGTTGGGGGGCATGTTCACTATCCACAGTACCCACTATGTATGAGAAATTAGCTAGCCAAGGTAGTGTGGAAGCCATGTCAGGGGTGCTTTGACTTTGAATGCCTACTTTGAGTAATGCTAGCCTGTTCCTAGACCTCATCTTTGCATGGAGAACTGGAGGAAAGGGGGATGACAAGCCATGGCATTTTATTTTACACAAACTAGGATGTTGTAAGGGGCTATGCCTGTTCCCTCTGTGGACTGTCTTATCCCATAAATCCCAGCAATCGTGTAACATGGGATACTGTCTGTGGCTCCATGTCTGACACAGCTCCACCCTTCCTCTTACCCATCCAGCATGCTTTGAAGAGATTTGCAGGGACACAGGAGAACTGCCGGTTATGAAACATGTCACCAGCATTTTTTTCTAAAATCACTTAAAGCAAGTGCATCGTTGCTCCTGAAAGTAAATCTTACCTGACCCTTAGTTTATTAATAAAGTTGCCATCTTTTATACATCCATCTATCTATCTATCTATCTATCTATCTATCTATCTATCTAGCTATCTATCTATCTATCAATTCCATATAAATTAATACTGTGAGCCAGCCTGGTAGCATTGAGGGCTGAGGCAGCTGCAAGTTGAGGGGCTAGCTGCACAATCAAGCAGACTCAATAGACTGTGAGGCCTGTTTCTGCTGGTGTTTCCATATGTTTGTATGTATCCACCTTACCTTGCACCATGCCGGCAACCCGTGTCATGGGACACTGGGGATTGGTTGAGGAAGGAGAGGACTGAGCATCCAGAGGACTGCACTCCTTTCCTGGGAAGTGTGGGTTGTGGACTTCGTGGGTCTAATGGCTCCCAGTGGTGACTAGGAGCACCACAGCCAGGGAGGCATGTAGTACTGAGAGGTGTGGCAAGACTTCCTGCGGGCAGATGCGGGAGCATGTCTATCGCACACTGGGCACCATTGCACACTCATGCCTCAGGGGGAACCACTCATGAACACAGGAAAAAAAACAGCCCCTGGGAGGACAATGATGGCCTTGCAAGTCGGCCCCCAAGTGCAACGTTGGACTCTGCTCACTAGTCTAGATTCTGAGAAAGGGCACCAAGGTAGGTGCAGCAGCCCACCTTGGAGGGTAGGCTGAGTGGGTAGTAGAAGTCTCAGAGGAGGGGTCACCTGAGTAGAGAGGGTCACAGACCAGGCAGAAGAAAGACTGACAACCCAGGGCTATGTCCAAGGGAGATCCCAGTGGGGCTGCTGACTGGAAGGAAATGCAGTTGAAAAAAAATAAGGTAATACCGCACCCTGTATGTGACCAGTCATGTCATTGCAGATCTGTAATGTACTGTACCACTGTTCAATGGGCTCCCATTTATCCAAACACCCGATTATCCTTAAGAATTGTGTGTCCCCCAAGGCTTTTGAATAATCAGGGTTATACTGTATATATATATGTAACCCCCCTGTTACCTGGGGTTAATAGAATCCCAGTAAGACCTAGTGTTAGGCAGGGAAGGCAGCTTGTGAAACTCCAGTTAAATGGATTTCACACTGTCTCACTCTGTTCTCAGTCTCAGCTGAGACTGAGGGATGACATCATTTTAGAACTGTCTCAGCTGCATAAGCCACACTGGAATGTTGCAGTTGGGGTTAGAGTAGAACGTTGGGGAATTTGAAGCCAGTTCTGGTTCAGTCTGAGAGAGAGTATGTAGTGCAGTAGAGGTGCTCTGTTGAGGTCAGGCCCTCAGAGCTTTAAGCTCTGTTATAGAGCTACTTTTGTTTTTGGTGTGTATTTCCACCTGAAGAGGAACACAGGAACTGATAATTGAAGTGGTGGAGACCACTCTCAATGGTTCAGAGCTCCATCTCTGTGGGGATGGGGGGAAGGTGTCTGCCTGTTTTCCAGGGGCAACCCCCCCCTGGGTCCGGCTAAGGAAAAGAAGCTGCCTGTTTGAGTTGTGCTGAGGCACCAGAATCTCTGAAAGGAAGATTCCTTGAGGAGGAAACACCTGTGGAGCACCTGCAACCGAAGGGAGAGTTTGCGCTGCAAAAGGGCCAAGTGTTTTCACCTGAAACAGAAGGAAGCTAAAGGGACTGTTACTGTAGGGTCAGGAAAAGACAGCAAAGTACAGTTGGAAGATGTGGGGATTGGAATGCTTAACTCTGTGGGGGGTCTAGAGTAATGGACAGTGCCACTTATTTTAAGTATGTTCAAGTCCAGCACAAATGGGAAGAAAAGACAGTAGATTGAGTGTGAAATACATTTAACAAGTATCTACACAGCAAAATGTTAAAGGATGAGGTGTTACAGCCCAGAGAAATGGGCGGGTATGAATTGTGGGAGCGACAGGTGGGAGACCCCCCATCAGTAGTAACCAAATTCACCTCTATGGATTTGCTCTGAGACACCTGTTGCTTTCCCTCAGGTACTTGGCCAGTGCCTGAGGAAAGTACCCAGATGTGGGATTAATGAGGAAGATTCCCTTATGGAGCAGAGGATCTTTTAGGTGGTTTAGGGAGCCACCAGAAAATGTGTCCATGATATATGGAAAGTGTCCAAGTGGCTAGCAAGGGAGCCGAGCCAGGGAAACCCATAGCAGCTTAAAGTTCGGGCTGTGTGCCCAGTGTGTTGTAGAGCCTGAGGGCTAAAGTGAAGAGGATGTGTTATGGTCTCCTTTAATCTGCAGTACCAGGAGTGTAGCCCTGTGGGGGACCATCTATGCTTTGTTTATTCTTTTTGGATGTGAATAAAAGCCACACTTGAGAATCCCACTTCTGGTTTTGGACATTACAGTTATTGCTTCCTGTGTTCGGAGTTACTTGGGTGCCCCTGTGCAGAGTAGCCAAACCTAGCCTATGTGCCGAGTGACATATTCCTCCCCGAACCCAGCCCACCTGGTAGAGCTGTCAGATAGAGACGGCATACTGGGTAGGGGTTACAAAAATGGAGGCACCGCTGAGGATTTGGGTTTGGAATTTAGGAGGAATGTAAGAAAGGTCATTTGGGAAAAGGGCTAGCATTTTTGTTATCTGGCAGTGGGTAGCCCTAAAAGCTGAAGTAATGTTAACTAATGTGCACTGTGTGCTGTTGTCCATGTGCTGCTGTTAAAATGCCAACTGTTTACCAAGGAGCAGTAAAGCCTGAGAATGTATGCCCTTGTCCTGCATCAAATTACAGTGTTTGCCAGCTTTTAAAAGTGTTTGTGACAAAGGAAAGTATGGAAAACTGTGAGTAGCAAAAGGAAAATTGTGCCCTAGACATTGGAAATGCTTTCTTGTGAACTGAGAGACTGGTTGTACTTAATGGCCATGAAAAATGGTTGAAATGGTGTTCCCGCCGAGAAGCTTCAGTTTAAAAAAAAAAGTATGGTTTGCAGTTTAAATTTGCCTGCTCGATGATCGCCGTGAGGAGAAGAGCATTTGAAAGGAAAGAGGCTCATTTGCATGGCATCAAGTGGTTGGTGAGATTGCAATCAGTTCCATCCACAAGCCAGCACTAGAGTGACTGCACTGCATTTGAGAGGGAGAGTGAGTGGAGTGTGCGTACTGGCTTATCAGGAAGAGCGTCGTGGTGACTGAAAGCACTGTAAAAAGTTCAAAAAACTGACTTTTCTCTCTGAATTCCGCTCAACTCGCATCTCGATCGACTGGATTGTGAGTGTGGTGTTCAGAGGGACAATCAGCAGGCCTGCCAACCCACTTCTTTCCCGAGGTCTCCAAGACTGGCTGCTGGCCATTTTCCATCGCAGCAAACAGCTACTGATAACAGTGAGTACCAACAGGAATAATTGCTCAAACTAAGTGATTTTGCCAAAAGCCAGCTGAATCTGAGTGTAGCAGTGTAATCGCTTTGCAAATAAGGACTGTGTTAAGTTTTCCTAGCAAAAGCAAGCATTTTAAGCCATCGACTGTGAGCATAATTATAAGTTCAGCATCAGTATAAGTTTCAAAGCCATGAGCGAGACTGTGAGTTGTATCAGATATGCAGCAAGAATTACAGGCAATCCTGTGCTATGAAATACTGAGGCTTTAAGGGATTGTAAGCTAGAGCAATGTCTTCAGCAAGTGAAAAGTATGTGGTAAATCATATAAATGTGCTAGGAGAAAGAACAGTGCAAGTTTGTGCAGTTTGAACAAAGTTATCAGTAGAGTGTGTAAATCGGATGCGCAGTGGCTTAACCCAATTACAGAATGTTGATGTGTAGGAGTGCTGTTGATGCCATTACAGGGTGGGGTAGTAATGTAAACACAGCAGCAGAGGAGCCATTTTGAAAGAGAAAGAAAGTTTTCAGTGATGTGGGACTTGAAATAACAGTGAGCGTTGTTTGTTTTTTCTCTGCAGTCATGGCCTCAGGACCAGCCCGCTACCCGGATCATGCCCAGGCTGTGGTAGCAGTAGAAGTTAACAAGTTAAGGGACATTGAGGGATGTTACTATGGGGGATGACTGCCTCCTCATGTGGCGATTCCTGGATATCCAGTGCAAGTATGTTTAATGTGCTTAAATGCTGGAAGGAACGTCTTCATGGTACCTCACTGTTCTGGGTGCCTAGAGAAATATGGTTTATTTAAAGCACCCAAGATTCATTTGGCTCCCGCATGGACAAAAGTTCAAGAATCTGCAGTAGGCAGCACACAGCACCAGGCAGAGCCTGTTGGAGAATGCCCCTCAGGGGAGTGTGGCACAGAGCTAGAAGGTGCAGATTTACAGACAGAACAATGTGCTGATGTTTTGGATTCTGAGTCACAGAGAGACATATCAGGAAGAGCATCAGTAGACCCGTGGAGAGAGGGGCCTAGCCCAAGTCTCATAGGTGAAGATGAGATGAGGGAGGCCTTTGAATGGGAGGTTTCGACCTCCACGCCCAGCAAAGAGTGGATAGTCTCAGGAGTGAGGATGACTGCTCACTCCTGGGCACAGATTCTCAGTGAGGAAGAAGAAGAGGGGGAACCTATGTGGCCTTGTGAAAAAGAAACTGGTACACAGTCTCAAGCTCTTGCCTCAGAGGAACGCATGGAAGAGAGAGGTGATTCCACTGCCCTGGCTGTGCAAGAAGATGCTAGGGATCCATTTATTGTCTCGTTGAGAATGCATATCTGGAAGAACCAGGACTGGCTACCCCCAAGCCAGGCCAGAGGTCTCAGGTTGACCAAAGCTAGTAAAGAGGAAAGACTGGTTCATAGGAAGGCAAATTAAATCTATGAGATGTCCTTTCCAACCTTTCCTCAGAGAGTCTGGGAGGAGACTGAACAAAACAGGAAGTCCTGGATTTGGGCAGAAGCAATGAAATGTGTGCATACTGGTGCAAATCAGCATATCAGGAACAGAATGTTTCACAAAAAATACAGCCAGTGGAAAAGAGGCAGGACACTGTTATTGGACACTGTTCGAACTGTGGATGGAGAAGGACATGAAACCTTTCACAGTGTGAATTATGAGCACCCAGATGGGGTAATAATTCAAGCACCTGACTCGTTGTGCTATTGGCCACAATGCAAAGACCTTCCTGCGAATGTGCCCATGCCTACCAAATGGAAAGCAGAGCAGTGGTAGCCAGTGCTGCCACTCCAGCCGTTGCAATACTTTTGTTGTTCCGCCAGTCTGGACGTCCAGGACTCAGGTGCCCCACATTCATCAGTTCTACAGTGTACTGACTTTCCAGAAGAGAATCCATCGACTGGCCCACTAGATGAATTTAGATCCAGAGAGAACACCAACCCAGCTGTATCCTGATTCATCGCCTGGGTTTCCGATGACTTCAGACCAGTTGTTTTCCTTTTGGTTCCTGTTCCAAGGTTCCATCTCCAGAGATGACATCACCCCAGCAGTTTCCAGATGTGCCCTCTTGTTGTTTCCCGGAAGATGTCAGCCCAGCTGTATTGGAAGAATGCTGCCAGGGAGAGTCTTTGGCTAAGGACCAGGTTTGGTACCATTTTCGTTCTACAAGGGACTGGTAAGTCCAGACTTTTCTATTCTTATGACATTGCAGTACACACCCTACACTAGCAGACTCTAAATGTTTGAACTGTCCTCAAAGACTCTCCCCTTCGGGACTTTGGCCTACTAGAAGTGTGATTCACTGGGCTCCAGCCCAGGAGAGACTCTTTAATGGACTTGCCTTCGGGCACTGAGGCCACCAGATGGGACTTTTAGGGCACTCCACCCCCCAAATATGGTGTATTGTAAATAATGTCATTGTTTTCTACTGTTTTCTAAGGTTTATACTGTTTTTTCTACTTTTCTAAAAAAAAAATATTTTTGGGATTCTCCAGTGTTTTGATGGTAGGGGTTCAGATAGACTGTGTATGCAGATTAGGAGTGTGTGTTGTCTTTCTTTTTCTTGCAGGTGTTCCTGAAGAAGATAGAAGAGAAGACATGAACAGGAGGAGGGATTCATTGGAGTTCCTCAGTAATACTTTAGAGTGTAGTGTTTAAAGTACTGTTGTTGTTGTTGTTACTGTGTGTAATTTTTCCTTCCACAGGTATGGTTGTAGGGGAGTGTGGGAGTAATGCATAGTGTATGGTATTAGCTCCTGGTGTATGGTTGCATGGTGTCCAGGGTCAGGGAGATCCCCTGTTTGTTTTGTTTTGGGAATTTTGAGTTAGAGGCAGACAGGTTTTCTCTAGAGGGCTGGGGAGGTAGGCAGGCTGTGGTCCTGAATGGCCATAGGGGCCGCAGTGCTGATCTATTAGGGCTATACTCTGGACAGTCCTACCAGAGCCACTAGGTGCCCATAGTTATCAGGTAGAGTAGAGGCTGATATGTCAGCCAAAGGCCTCTAGACCCTTAGTGTTGCCTGCCTGTGCTAGCATATGGTAAGAAATAAGGTAGCGCTACCTCCCCGTAGTCAACACATGCGGTGAGATGGCCTAAGCCAGGTGATTAATGACTGTGGACAGTCATTTTTCTGGCCCAGGGTGAGTGTAACTCCCCTGTTACCTGGGGTTACTAGAATACCAGTAAGACCTAGTGGTAGGCAGGGAAGGCAGCTTGTGAAACTCCAGTTAAATGGATTTCACACTGTCTCACTCTGTTCTCAGTCTCAGCTGAGACTGAGGGATGACATCATTTTAGAACTGTCGCAGCTGCATAAGCCACACTGGTATGTTGCAGTTGGAGGTTAGAGTAGAACACTGGGGAATTTGAAGCCAGTTCTGGTTCAGTCTGAGAGAGAGTCTGTAGTGCAGTAGAGGTGCTCTGCTGAGGGCAGGCCCTCAGAGCTTTAAGCTCTGTTATAGAGCTACTTTTGTTTTTGGTGTGTGTTTCCACCTGAAGAGGAACACAGGAACTGATAATTGAAGTGGTGGAGACCGCTCTCAATGGTTCAGAGCCCCAGCCCTGCGGGGATGGGGGGAAAGTGTCTGCCTGTTTTCCAGGGGCAACCCCCCTGGGTCTGGCTAAGGAAAAGAAGCTGCCTGTTTGAGTTGTGCTGAAGCACCAGAATCTCTGAAAGGAAGATTCCTTGAGGAGGAAATGCCTGTGGGGCACCTGCAACCGAAGGATGAATTCGCTCTGCAAAAGGGCCAAGTGTCTTCACCTGAAACAGAAGGAAACTAAAGGGACTGTTACTATGGGGTCAGGAAAAGACAGCCAAGTACAGTTGGAAGATGTGGGGATTGGAATGCTTAACTCTGTGGGGGGTCTAGAGTAATGGACAGTGCCACTTATTTCAAGTATGTTCAAGTCCAGCACAAATGGGAAGAAAAGACAGTAGATTGAGTGTGAAATACATTTAACAAGTATCTACACAGCAAAATGTTAAAGGATGAGGTGTTACAGCCCAGAGAAATGGGAGGGTATGAATTGTGGGAGCGACAGGTGGGAGACCCCCCCATCAGTAGTAACCAAATTCACCTCTACGGATTTGCTCTGAGACACCTGTTGCTTTCCCTCAGGTACTTGGCCAGTGCCTGAGGAAAGTTCCCAGATGTGGGATTAATGAGGAAGATTCCCTTATGGAGCAGAGGGTCTCTTAGGTGGTTTAGGGAGCCACCAATAAATGTGTCCAGGATATATGGAAAGTGTCCAAGTGGCTGGCAAGGGAGCCGAGCCAGGGAAACCCATAGCAGCATAAAGTTCAGGCTGTGTGCCCAGTGTGTTGTAGAGCCTGAGGGCTAAAGTGAAGAGGATGTGTTCTGGTCTCCTTTAATCTGCAGTACCAGGAGTGTAGCCCCTTGGGGGTCCATCTATGCTTTGTTTATTCTGTTTGGATGTGAATAAAAGCCACACTTGAGAATCCCACTTCTGGTTTTGGACATTGCAGTTATTGCTTCCTGTGTTCGGAATTACTTGGGTGCCCCTGTGCAGAGTAGCCAAACCTAGCCTATGTGCCCAGTGACATATTCCTCCCCAAACCCAGCCCACCTGGTAGAGCTGTCAGATGAGATGGCATACCGGGTAGGGGTTACACATACATATATATATATATATATATATATATATATATATATATTTATATTTATATTTATAAAATGGATAGGGAAAAAATCAGTACAAATCTGGATCCCTGATTAGATAAAATACACCACATGACAGTCATTACACAACAATGACTGCCCACCTCCCACTATGACCGCACACCTGCACTAGTTTCCATCCTTCAGAACCATCTCATTAGCAGCCTAGACAAGAAGATCCCTCCACACCTGACACAAGGGCTGCTACACACATGTGGCACAAACAGGCTGCCACAACCATGACCCAGTAAATCAATGTAGCTGTTCCACAATGCAAACAGTTATCTGGTAGATCCTGCCATGATTTTAATAGGTTAAAAGTGATACCAAATAAAAAAAACTTATTTGATTGATCCTGCTATTTTATACTGCTTTAGCTGTAATGACTTTCACTTTCATCATGCACTGCAAAGCGACTGAGCGGCATTAATTCTGGTAAAAAAAATGTTGGCAAAGCTATATAATGAGCAAGGTTTTGTACAAAAGGAGGTAAGATGTGTAGTTTTAAAGTTACTTAAGTTACTTTTGTCTAAAAAAAACAACTGTAGAGCGAGGAGAGAGAGCGAGTCAACAGCTTCAGAAGAGTAGATGTAGGCACAAGCAAGTCTTGCTATAGTAACAGTCACTCAGGCTTGTGCCTACACTTCTGAAGCCACCAACTCGGTTGCTCTGCTTGTTCTACGCACAGTGGATTTTTTTTCTACAAACATAACTAAAGTCACTTAAAAAATACACAGCTTACATCCTTTTGTACAAAACCTTCCTCATTATACAGCTTTGCCAGCATTCTTTTTTACGGTGATGAATGCCGCTCAGTTATGTTATAGTGCAAAAAGAATGTGAAAGTCATTACAGCTGAAGCAGTGTTAAAATGGCAGGATCAACCAGATGTTTTTTTACTCGATTTTAACCTATTAAAAACATGGCAGGATCAACGAGTTCAACTAAATAAAACTCAAATTTCTACCTGCAAGGACTACCAGGATCAATTAGAACACCTAAATAAAACTCTAATTTCTGCCAGACTAGGACCACTTTTTGCCCCGTCCCAAAAAAAAATTTTTTATAAGATAGATAATCCACTACGGGGTGCACAGTCATGCTCTGATATATGCATGACATGCGTGGTTGGATGCACTTGGCCTGTGGCCTTGTGCATCACAATAGGCACCAAGGTGTGCTTATATCAGAGCACAGCTGCATGTCCTATAATGGATAACCTATTACATAAATATCTGTATATCTGTATTTATAAAATGAGGAGAAAAGATTCTGCTTTCTTGTTGGTTATTACCGGTGCATAAAATCTGTTTCATGCATAGGTAATAACAAGTTCCTAAAAGCAGGACCACATTGAAGAGAAAGAGATATCACTGTGCTGTTAGAAAGTTGTTTTTTAAACTGCCACCACTTTTTTCCCTTGCGAATAAGGCTCATCACTGTCACCAAGTGAACTATTCAACAGCTAACACCATTCATCCATATAAATCAGCAGTCACAGACAAAATTGTCGGTCTTAAATTAAAATAAAATATAGTAAGTGCTCTCATTGTGTTACCTTACCATAACTGCTCCTATTCTTTCAACTAGCAGTTACGGTACTGGTTCAGATGCAGCCCTGCTCTCGCTGTGTCCCGTACCTTTATCCCATACCAGTCGAGTTTGTACCTTTGCATTTTTTCAAATCAAAAAATCAGTTTGTGTGTCTGTCTTTTGTATTATATTTTAACAGTAGGAAGCTTACTTATAGACAAGATGCCGTGTCAGCACCGACAATAAACAAGTACTTCTGGTCCCTCAGCAAAGGCACTCACTCCAGCACAGGAAGGGGAGTGGCCACTCATTCCTGCAGTCCTGTTTTGGTTTAAAAAAACAAAACAAAGCCAAACTTTTGCACTTCACTGCACCACCAACAGGATGCTGACAAAAAACAAGTTTTTACACTCACTGCATAACAAGAAGGTGAGGGACTGCCCAATCATGCATTCCTGTTTAGCTTTAAAAAAAAAAAGAAACAAAATCACATTTTAGCACTTCTCCACTACACTCAGCAGCTGGTGTCCCACCAACCCTTAAAAAAATGCTGTTATTCTCCTCCAGCTAAACAGTAGTGGTGGGTCATTCCTTTCAGCCAACATAATGGCATTTTCTAGATGGTGGAGGGACTATTTTAGCAGTAGTGCCACTATAGTTAGGGTTCAATTGTCACTTCTATGTTAAACACCAAATTTTGCACTTTAAGAACTTTGCAATTGTTCAACTGATTCGCATGACATTTTGCATGCCTGTTGGGGTACAAAGATCTCTTGAAGTGGCAAGTTCCGTTCCAGTCAGATGTGCGGTTGCGGAGCTGCAGAGTGTCAAAAAATGTGAAAATTACCATTTTTGGGCAAATTATTTGTCACACTGTTTTTCAGAAAAGGCTTGGGGTTTGGTCTGAAATTTGTAGGGTATATGGTATTTTGGTCACAGTTGTGCCTTTTGAAGGTTTGGTGAAAAAATATTAATCTGTTCAAAAGTTATTAAAGTTTAAAGTTTCCCATTATTTCTTATGGAAAAAGTTAGCTGGCAGCCTTGACAAAACTTGTTTTTGCCGCGAATGTGGGTTTTTTGCCGCAAATGTGGGAAGTTTTGCTGAGCTGCCGCCATCTTGTTTTCAGTTAGCATGGAAAACAAATTGAAACATTTCAAAAAATACCTGGAGTTAGTAAACACCAACAGTTGTGTTTACCAAATTGGGGCCTGAGGAATCAGATTCTGGGATCAGTGTGCCACAAAAATGCCCAGAAATATGTTAACTTTGTCTGTGGCCATATTTGTGCCACAAATTGCGGTGGTTGTTTCATGAAACAAAGGGAGTTTATGCCGCAAATTGCAGTACAATCCTATTGTTTCCCTGAACAAAGAAGAGTATCTTGCAAAATAGCTGCTGCAATTTATGGCACAAATATGGCCAGGGGAAAAAAAATAATACTTCTGCTCATGTGGGAGGCAAACTGACCCCAGAATCTGATTCCTTGACCTCTGTTAAGGTAAACACCTATTGGTGTTTACCTAATTCCAGTATTACATTAGCATGTATACACATTCAAGTGGAAGGGAGCTGAGGCATAAGAATAATGTTAATAGCATTGTATACCGAATGTTGGCAACTCCACAAGTAGTAACCCCCGCCACAGCTATGGTGCTGTCTTTACTAGCTGATATCGAGGATCCTAATCCCCGTGTCAGCATTTATACCCCTGCAGTAGAGTTAGACACTGGGGAGCCCACACCCAATGTCCAGATATATATATATATTTTTTTAATCCTGTAAATAAAAAGATACAACCAGGTGCTTTCTTTACTAGCCGACATCAGGGGTCCCAATCATCATGCTGGCATTTACACACCACACACTCTCAGTAGAGTGAGACACTGGGGAACCCACTCCCAGTGTCCCAAAATATATTTTTTAAATCCTGTAAAGAAAAAAACAGTCCCCTGAGTTGTTTTGTTTTGAATCCTGAAAAAAGAAAACGGTCCCTCATGGTCCCTGTCATTCCCCTCTCCATCATCCCGACTCTCCCACAAAGCACCCACCACCCAACATCCCCCTTGCCCTATACTTAACATTGGAGCTCATCCACTGTCATCTTCTGTGGGCCGGGACACATCTACACTCTTCAAAGCTGAACCAAAAACTGAGGAATCAAGCTAAGTGCTGTGTAATGTTATTTTAATGGCATTTTAAACTTATGTTGATATCTTAGCCATTGTTTGGTACTTTTTTCACCAGATTTTTAACATGGAATTTTTTTGACCCCATCTCATGAACACTGTGTCACTGTCGTTTTTGTTAATCAGCCCTGGAAGGTGATTTTGCAGTTGCTGCACAAACTCACCTTTTGGGACCAATTAACAAACTGACAGTGCCAGTGTTCATGAGGTGGGGTCCCCAAAAGCTCATGTTAAAATTTTGGTGAAAAAAATTCCTAAAAATGGGCGAGTTATTTTTCATTTCATTTTTTCATTTTTTATTTGTTAACCGGATAAGGTTACTGGGACTAGCCCATTTTTAGATCTGACCCGACAAAAAAACAAAACAATAAACAATCACAATACAAATAACAATTTATACAAAACAAGTACATAATTCAGTTAAGTTCAAATGAGACCTTAAGTTATGTTTAAAATGTAGCAAAGAGGTAGAAGAGTGAACATCAAGAGACAATGCATTCCAAAATTGGGGGGCTGCCACAGAGAAAGACCTGGCTCCCACGTTAGTGTGGAAAGAAGTATTAGTTAAAGTAATACCATTTCAAGAATGCAGATGACAAATAGGGGCCTTAATTTAACCAGATCAAATAGGGGATGTTTAGTGTTTAAGAAGACTGATTTGAAAACTTGACAACCAAAATAAAATGCTATTCTATTATTTAACAATAACCAGCCAAGTTTGGAGTACATTAAGCAGTGGTGAGGATGATAAGGGCAATCCAAGGCAAACCTGCAGACATTATTATAGGACACAGAGCGTGTTTTTAACTCACCAGCAGAAAGCCTATAATAGAGACTAGCAACATAATCAAGGTGTGGCAAGAGGATACCCAAAGCAATACATTTTCTAATATCTTCCGAAAAACAGTGCTTCATTCTAAATAACATACCCAATTTCTGATTGATTTTTTACATATAGCTTTTACCAGCAAAGAAAAAGTTAAACCAGAATCTAGAAGAACTCCCAAATATCTGAACTCATTAACAAACTCAACAACAATCCCTCCAGAATTGTATACTAATAGAGAAGGATTCTCCCTCACCATATAGGGAGTACCAAACGACATTACTTGTGTCTTGCTAATATTGAGAACTATTTGGTTATCAACAAACCAAGTACAGACATTGAAATCAGATTGTAAGGTAGATTGAAGATGAGAGTTAACACAAGAATGGGAGAAAATTATCAAGACATCTGCATAAAGCAGACATTTGCAAACCTTAAGAACCGATGGAAGAGAGTTTACAAACAATGAGAACAGCAAGAGGCCCAAAAATGGACCCCTGAGGCACCCCTGAAATCATAGGTTTAATTGAGGAGTAGCAGAACCTATACTTATGACCTGAGACCTATTCAATAAGTAGTCTTTGCGCCAGAGCACAGGACCCTCGGAGAAACCAAGGGAGCCTATTTTTGAGCATAATAGAGAATGATTAATAAGCATGTTCATTTAAAATTTTTCTATGCACATGCATAATTTTGGTAATTTTTAATATTTGGACTCCAAATTTTCAACATAGTTATTTTTTCACACCACTTCATGAACAGTACAGCTGTAATTTTTCACATCCTGCCCGAAACATGTTTTTGTACCTGTGGTGCAGAACGATGTTTTGGCATGGATTTAAAAATGTTCAAATATGGGGTTTGGAGATGGGGTCATAAGAAGACTATGTGGAAAATTTGGGGTGAAAATATATATATATATATTTTTTTAATTTAAAGTTTATTGAAGTTTTCACATTAAACAATGGACAGAGTCAAAACATCCATAGCATAAAACTTATGACCACACAAGTTAATTGACCCCGTCCCCCTCCCCTAACCCCCTACTCCAACCTCCCCCACACAGTCCCAAAGGCATGACAGTCCATGACAACCAAGAAATTAAGAGTTAAGTATTAACCATTAGATGGTATGTGGTGTATGAAGAGAGCCCCAAATCCGTTCATATTTGGACTTGTTATTATTAATACTCGAGATAGTCTTCTCTACTCGAAGATTAAATAATAACTTGTTTAGCCATTCAGAATAGGAAATAACTTCAGAGCTCCTCCAATACTTGAGCACTAGTTTCTTGACGGACATCGAGATCAAAGCAATGTGAAATTTATGCTTATTAACAGAAATCTACGAATAATCCCTGAAGATACAACAGGTCCCTCAGCCCAAGGAGTGGGTCAGCTTTGTCCCTTACAGCCTCCCAAAGGGGTGATGTCTTAGGACAGTCCCATACAGCCTCCCAAAGGGGTGATGTCTTAGGACAGTCCCAGAAAATGTGGAGTAGGAAACCTTCTGCCTGAGTGCATCTTGTGCAAACATCAGAGGCAGATATTCCCCATTTAGCCAGTTTCTGAGGATAGTAGTAAAGGTTATGAAGAATATGAAACTGCATTAACTGTAACCTATCTTGCGTTACAAAACGATGGCAGTTATTCTAGATAGTCGTCCATTCCTAATCCCAGTGTGGGAAGAGAGCAGACCAGAATTCTGTTGGGCCAAACGGCACCGGGAAACACCACTCGAACAAAATATTGTACAATTTGGAGATACTTCAGGGAGAAATAACCAATGGGGCTAGTTCAGTAAGGAAGGCAAAATTATAAGATAAGGGGGTGCCCTCCCCAAATTTTTTAATAAGGAGATGTCTAAGCTGATATACCTTAAAATAGTCGCTTTCCTTGAGCTTGAATTTCACCACCATATCCTCAGCTGGTAACCAGGTACCATCCTCCTTAAGGAATGAGTGAGCCCTACCATCACCTAGACTAGGTAACCATTTGGGGGGTAACATTTTATTATCTATTTTAAAGGCAGGGGAGTTCCAAATCAACTGCTCCACATCTAGCCAGTTTTTATATTTTAGGAATCTACACAACTGCGAGTGAATCTTCATAGAAACTCCAATTGTGGTGCCTTTTAATTCTTTGGGTATAGAAGCGGTATTGAGAAATAATAATGCAGAGGGGGCTATATTAGCCAAATGAATCATTTCCCTCTCTATTTTGAGCCATGCGGGCACATAATCTGAGGGATTAGATACCATCTATTTTAGGTATTTGGCCGCGCCACTGGCCAATAGTACATACACACGTTTGGGAGTCATAAACCGTCCTTGGACTTGGGCACCACAAGCTTGTAAAAAGCTAATCTAGGCTTCTTTTTAACCCAGATGAAGTCACTAATCAAACTTTGGGCCTTTTTAAGCCATCTGCTTGGTAGACAAATGTCAAGTAGCTGAATGGGGTATAGGAGACGTGGAAGAACATTCATCTTAACCAGACTAACTCTTCCCCAAAAAGAAATGGGTAATGCTGACCATCTAGCCAAGTCTAGAGCCTCTGCAGACAGTGGTGCTTCTAAGTTGTGTTTAAAGGTACTCTGTAGGTCTCTAGTTAGCACAATGCCCAGATACCGTAACGAGTCTCTAGACCAGGCCAGACCCAGGGCAGTAATATCATTCTTAAAAACTTTATGATTTAGGGGGAACACAATCGACTTCCCTACATTTAATTTGTAATAGGATAGTTTGCTAAATTGCCCAATTATATCCAACATGGCGGGAATAGAAGTCTCTGGGTGGGAGAGGTATAAAAGCAAGTCATCTGCGTATGCAGCGACTTTAAGGTCATTACCGAGAATGGTGATCCCCTGGACCTTCGTACAAGTAATTAGTTTATGAACTAAGGGCTCCAGGCAGAGATTAAAAAGTAGAGGGGAAAGGGGACAACCCTTCCTGGTTCTAGAATACAGAGTGAAGGTCCTGGAGAACACCTCATTCCCAGAGATCTTAGCCGTTGGCTGCTGATACAAGGCTTTTATCCAAGACTGAAATTGATGAGGGAATCCAAAAGAATTTAGCGGTTGAAGTAAGAAACTCCAGTTTACTCTGTCAAAAGTCTTCTCAGCGTCCAGAGAGACCGATGCCACTGGGAAGGAGGCATCCCTGGACGCCAAGAAGACATGCGAGAGAGTACGGAGATGGTCTGCAGATAGTCTGCCTTTCATAAATCCCACCTGATGTGAGCCAATTAAATCAGGAAGAGCCAAACTGAGTCCGTCCACCAAAATCTTTGTTAGAATTTTTATGTTTTGGTTCAACAATGATATAGGTCTATAACTCTCAACAGATTCTCGATCTTTACCCGGTTTGGGGAGAAGCACAATGAGGGCCTCAAATAGAGAGGGGTCAACTTGTACACCTGATAATATGTAATGAAAGAGAGAGAAGGTGGGGGGTAATTTGCTCCTCAAAACACATATAGAAGTTTGCAGTAAAACCATCTAGACCTGGTGATTTATCTAAAGGTAGGCCCTTTATCTCCTTCAGAATTTCTGACTCCATAATAGGGGCTACTAACATCCTACCCTGGGACTT
The DNA here is from genome assembly GCA_016271365.2 of Neoceratodus forsteri. Lineage (NCBI taxonomy): Eukaryota > Metazoa > Chordata > Ceratodontiformes > Ceratodontidae > Neoceratodus > Neoceratodus forsteri. Next base: position 789,019,621 of record CM028133.1, read on the forward strand.
CGATAGACAGGGCAATTGGGTCTCCTCTAGGTAGGAAGAAAGGATATGTGTTGAGGGGGGGTTAGGCATTTCCCCATGTAGGTGTTCAAAATAACTGATGAACTCCGAAACAATCTCCTGGGGATTAGATTTGAGAGTTCCATCTATTTTGGAGCGGATTGGAGGGATAAACTGAGCAGACTCCAGTTGCTTAATTCTCTGGGCTAGTAACTTGCCCGCTTTTTTCCCCGTGATCTATGTATGAGGCTTTAGTACATAAAATAGCAAACTCTGCTTTCTCATTGAGCATATTTATATAGGAGTCCCTCAATTTTACCAGCTCTTGCTTAGAGTCGTCAGAAGGATTTGATTGTAGGGTAGTTTCTAAAGCTGTTATCTGGGTTAACACCTCCCTCAACCCGGCCTCCCTTTCCCTCTTCCTTGTCACGGCCATCCTAATTAGGATGCCCCGGAGATATGCTTTGAAGGCACACCATAAAACATCTGGCCTAGTGTCTTGTGTGGTATTCAACTCAAAAAATTGTGTAATATGCTCCTTAATTTGATTTCTACATTTGGGATCCTTGAGCAGTTGGCCATTCAATTTCCAGCTGGTTTGCTGCTTAGGCAGAGAAGTGAGAGCCAGTTTGCAGAGAACCAGTGGGTGGTCAAAGGGCAGACCTGAGTGAATAGTAGAGCTTGTCACTCCTGGTAACAGAGCTTGAGAGACCAAATGGTAGTCAATACGGGAAAAAGACCTGTGGACAGGGAACACAAAAGTGTATTCCCTGTTCGCAGGGTGTAAAACCCTCCAAATGTCACAAAGACCCAATCTATCTATTATTTCATGTAATGCATGCTGTGCCAGGGAAAAAGAAACCGGGAGTGAGCTAATGCAGTCTTTGCTTGAATTTATCATTAGTTTCCAGTCCCCCTCTAAAATTCTGATGGAAGGTAACAGGGAAAGAACATTATTAAGTAGTCTCACAAAAAATAAGGGGTCATCTTTATTCGGGCCGTAAACACTTCCTAATACAAAATCCACTGAATACAAAGTGCACTTAACCAGGATAAATCTGCCATGGGGATCCTTGATTTCCTGAGTAACCTGAAAAGGAATACTTCTGTTAATAAGGATCAAGACTCCACAGCTGTTTGAGGTTCCTTGGGCTGAGAAGACCTGACCAATCTGCATCCGTCTCATCTGAATGGCTTCCGAGTCAAGCAAGTGCGATTCCTGGATAAACACAGCATTAGCACATAATATGTCTAAGTGCTTCAGTATCTTGTATTGCTTAGTTTTTTTACGGGCCCCTTTAACATTCCAAGTTGAGAAACAGAGCTCCTTAGCCATTGTACAAATATGATAGATAATTGCAGTAACTAAAGTCATAGACTACCTTAAAAGGAAACCTCGACCGACCTAACATGGACTGTGCCCCGCCCCATAGTACCTCCCCCCCCAAATATACTCCCCCCCACTGAAAACATCCCCCAAACCATCCAAAAAAGACAAACCACCAACAATCTGCCCTCGATCCCCTGCCCTCCCAACCCACCCAGCTCTCCTATGCATCGCTAAGCAGCACTCTTCCAAAACAGCTGCTCCCATCCTCCCGCCCATCCCCACCCAGAATCTCATCCGAATAACCAAGAGTAGGACAAGTTCAAACCACTTGTAAGGCCCTCAAACATCAGTGCTACATGTGAGAGCCTCTTGTAAAGCCAAAGAAATACAATTAGTAGGTCTCTTAAAACTTGCCCTTAATCCTGCTACTACCAAAATGGTTATCACCCTTAATACGGAATAACATAAAACAGAAACATCTCCCATCTGACGCCTCACCTCGAGGCTATTATACAAAATGAGGGTAACATCGCTACCCCCAGATTCGAACAAAAATGTGTCTCTCCCCTACTACCTAGCAGAGCAGGGGATGAGAATGAGGGTAAAGAAAGGGCAATCTACCAAAGTGGTCTAAATCCCAAAACTCTGAAAGCTACCCCCGGAAAAAGAGGAGAGATTAGAAACCTCCAAACTAACTTAGCACCGGTTCTGCTCCAAAGCAATGAATTCGCCCCTGAATTCGACCTATATCTCTCTTGCCACCAAATCTGCCTTAGCATTGCTTCACTACTGCGAGGAGTGGAAAGAATCCAGAGAAATACCCCCCTCTAGTGGCCGCCACTGAGAACTTCGCAGCAGCTATCCTCTCAGTAAATGATCCCTGTATCCCTTTGTAGAGCTGCTGCAAGGAGATAGAACCCAAGAAAACTCCCACCTCGCCAATATCTCCCAGAATTCAATAGGTCCTGCCAAAACACCCATGAGCCGGTCACCCAAACTACTATCATTGGGGCTAACTAAACTGAGAAAGAGGTCCCTTATCCCAATCCTAAAGAAAAGGGAGGGGATAAGATTGGTCCCATTCAACTGGGAAACAGAGTACCTACACTGCCTTACCCTAAAGCTTTGTTTCAGTAGTCCAGGTCTCTATAATGCGTGGTTCAGCAGAAAAAGGCCCCCTGACACCCAAAAAAAAAAAAAACCTTCTCGGTCCCCCAAAAGATGCCCCTGAGCACAAACGAGCATAATCCTTCTATAACTGTGATCTGAAATATCCCCAATGGTCACCAAACCTACCCCCGTTGAGGTCTAAAGCATATCTAGGTAACCGAGAAGTTTAAAGGTACAGCCACTTTTTCAGTTTTTAGAACCCAACTAGAGAAATAACCAGAAATAGATGAATATGAACCAGAAGATAGGACACTGCACATTTCCATGTGTTTTTTAACATCATAAACTTCGTAAATAGTCCCTTCTAATAGCCCCCGTGATAATTAAGAGCCTTTAAAGAGACCAGGCATAGCATTTTTTAGCCCATCCATCAGAGAGTCTGATTCTTCATAAGAGTGCCATTGTCCGGATATCTGGGCCTGCAGCTTCGAGGGATATCGCATTCTAAATTGGAGACCAGCAGCCAACAGCTTTTTAACCACCTGGTGAAAGGCAGCTCTACGTTGCCTAACAGATAATGGCAGATTCTGGGCAACTCTGATTCTTGCTCCTTCCCATTGCAGTTCTTGTATGGCCTTTAACTTGAGAAAGAAATGCTGCTTCTCAAGGAAGTTGAGAAAGTGAAAAATTAATGGTCTGGGAGAGGTCCCCCTCGGAGGCATAGAACGCAATGCTCTATGAGCCCTCTCTATAATATAGTGGGGGCCATAGGGCAAGGGTCCTATAAGTTTCTCGATAAATTTCTGCACAAACAAGACCAAGTCATTCCCTTCATCCATCTCAGGTAATCCAATAATGACCACGTTGTTCCTGCGGCTACAACCTTCGAGGTCTTCAAGCTTTTACTCCATCCTGTTGATTTTTGGCCGAAGCGTGGCCACCTCAGGATTCTGCTTTTCCACCTTCCCCTCTAAAGCAGTGAGTCGAATCTCGACATCTGAGGTTCTCAATGCTATGCCCTCAATAGCCTGGGAGAGGGTTTTAAATTCAGAAATGAGGTTTCTTAACTCTTCCTTGAACGGCTGAAATCCGGCCAGGAATCCAGCGAGGGTTAATGGCTCCTATTCTGAACTTGGAGGTGCCATTGCCTGCGTTGAGCCTGTGGATCCAGCCCACGGTTTCTTAGGGGCCTTCTCTGGGGTAACCGGGGTTGTATGTTTAGGCGGAGGTTTCTTCATCTCAACCTCCATTCTGCTACAAACACACAAATTGCACACTCGTGAGCTTCCCCCACCAGATAATAGCAAGAATCCGGCTCTCAATGTTAAAAAGCTCAATAAAAGTACGGAAATTTAACGGCGGTGGGCAGGAGATAATGAGAAAGCGTCTTCTCAGGCCTGCTGCATCACGTGATCTCACTGGGGTGAAAATATGAAAAGATGCCACAGTTTTGACTAGCCATTCCAATTTCGCTATGCCTGCTCATATCTTCAGAAATGTTAAATATTTTTATCCCGGATTTTCAACATAGCCTTCTTATTACCCCACCTCATGTATGTCACAGCTGTCATTTTTCAAAACCTACCCAAAATGTGTTTTTGCTCCTGTGGAGTGGAATGGTGTTGTAGTTGCTCACAATTATATTTTGGAGTGAATTCAAATATTTTCTGTGTCAGGCTACATGAGGTAGGGTAATAAGATGGCTATGCTGACAATTTTGTCACTGTTGTCATATGAATGGAAGTGCAGGGCCCAGAGGTCCCTGTGCTTCCATGTCTACATACATACATGTATGTATGTATGGAGGGATGGGAGTGCAGGGAAGGAAATTAATTGCAAAAAACTTTGTTAATGCATCAGTTAGGGTTTGTATTAAAGTGACAAAAGTATGGAAATGTGGTGTTAGGGTTTCCAATCCTAACATCCCACCCAACCCTACCACCCCAACCCCATCCTCAATGCTCACCCCATTATCCTATGCTGTACCATCTCAGCTTCCTTACACATGGCATGGAATGAACATTAGGGTCGATGACCCCACCCTGACACCTGCTGGGTGTGTGGAGGGTGGGGTGGGGTAGATGGTCAGGGGTGTTAGGTTTGGAAACCCTAACACTACATTTCCACACATTTGTCACTTTAATATGACTCCCTGACCAATGCATTAACTAAGTTATTTTTGCAATAAAAAATATATATATATATATATATATATATATATATATATATATACACACACACACACACACACATTATATATAGGGGATACATCATGGGCAGGAGTGTGATATGGAAAACATTTTCACTCCTGCAGAGTGACCTCTGGATACTCATGAATGACGAAGCCACGAGTGAGAGTATCCAGAGGTCACTCTGCAGGAGTAAAAATATTTTCCATAGTACCCGACTGCACATCATGTGTGTGATTTATACAATAGGGGTTTCCAGAACTTTTTTTTTCATTCACTTTATCTTGTGGAATAAACAAAGAAAACAAAAAAGGAAAATTCTGCTAAAACAAACTGAAACACTGTCTTTCCATTTGGGATGAAGCAGGCTGTATGCCTTGGTAGTTGAGGTATCCATGGATGTGGAAGGCTTCATTTTTTTTTTTAATTTTTTTTTTTTTGGCTTCTGTTCCAGTATGAAACTCAGGCTGCTGTTTGCTTGCTTTGGGGCTTTCACAGAGTGCACAAGATGAAAGTGAAAGTGGAACTTACAGGTGCAGGTGTGACATGCAAGCTACATTCTTGTCATTAACTTCAAAACAGCAGTTCCAACACTTAGGCAGAATCTGAGTGTTGCTGGGTGATATCAGCACAGTTGAAATAAATGCTGATGAGGTAAGCACAGTATGTATAAATTTTAGGCAGCAGGATTTATCACACTGGGGTGAAAATAACAAGATTTATCACACTCATTTACCACTCACCCCTATTGTATAAATATATTTATCCTGTTATTTTCCCCGGAGTGTGATAAATGTAAGAACTCACATTTATCACACCCACGCAAACTCGTGCAAATGGTAAATTTTGCAACAATAGGGGTCCCCATTGTATAAATCAGATACATGATGTGCACTCATGTGATACGGAAAATATTTTCACTCCTGCACAATGCCTGCTGGATAGTCATGAATGGCTTCACCACTAGTGAACATTCAGAGGTCACTCTAAAGGAGTGAAAACATTTTCCATACCACACTCATGCCCATCATGTATCCCATATATATATATATATATATATATATATATATATATACACGCACACATATATACATATTCTTGCCTTTTTTGTATCAGTAAAAATAAAATAGTAGCCCATTTTATAAGAGCAATAAGACACCATGGGTGTGCACTAAACATATTTTACTGCACTTCCAAGGGTGGAAGGCACTCGGCCGGCCTCACTGCACCCCTGGGAGTGTGGTAAAATCTGTTCAATGCACACCCCATCGTGTCTTATTGCTTACATATACACACATACAGTATGAGTATAATACATGGATAGAGAATTTTAGACATACAAAAAGCCATCATATATTTACCTGTATACCTGCAATTAAGTTATCAAAGTATAAACCTACATTAATTAAAAGCCTGTACATACAGCTCTATTGGACCACACAAACTACAACTAATTACCAAATCAATTAACCAATTAACATACCTTGAAACTAATTATACCAATTACCACCCAATTTAAAATATCACCCCCCAATAGAAACTAAAATGACTGCCAAACCTAGCTAAAAAAAGACCAATCAGTCCAACAACCTACCCCCATTTCTCACCAAAACAGCTACATCCCTCAAAGCTCTCTCTCTCTCTCTCTCTCTCTAAATGCCAAGCCCTTCATGCTGCTACCACCAGTTGCAAACTCCTTCTGAAGCTGCTCCTGACTGCATATACATCATGCAACAAGGCTGAACTGCTGAAGAACACATTTCCTGAACAAAGACTCTCCTGAATGCATATGGATGCCACTTCCAACCACAAAAGCACACTACTTCCCTCCAACCAATGACATAAGGGACAGACCAGCCCAACCACAACTCCTTATACAGGAGGACCCTGCACTACAGAAAACAAAGAAGGACAAAAGACAACCAATGGTAAAAATGCCACTACACTATGGAAAACCAGAATGGCCAAATAAGAACAGCAAACCTGGAACTGATTTTACATGTGATCTAAACTGAATATAAAGTGCTATCCTACTGTATTATATAAAATAACGGATAGGGAAGTCCTGAATTGAGAAATCTACCATGTTGGTTGGCTTATTAGCTCATAATCCCACTCATCCTTTGGGCTTGTGGGCTACTGAGCTAATTAGCCCCCTTTGAGGGTGTATTTCCCATACACCACACTTACCTATAATTTCATTTCATTTTATTTTTTATACTGGAAGGCATGTGAGCATGACTGTCCATTTTCACAAGTGCCCAGTCTACATAATACATAGCATGGAGTACAAAAAGTTACCAATGCAGATATTAAAATTAGAGTATAAACAATAGTATATGTAACTTCATCACAGAGGATCACAAAAAAGGTATGAAGTGAGTGGAGGACAGTAATAGGTGCAGAAACTGAGAAACTTCTCAAGAAGGTAATGTTTAAGGTTGTTTTTGAAGACTTCTAGGGCTGAGAATTGAATAAGAGTGAAGGGGAAGCTACTAAAGAGCCTAGTACCCCTGGAGGAGAGGGGTGCAGTCTGTGGGTGGTGTGGAAGAAAGGAACCAAGAAAGAGTGGTGGGAGGAGATTTTGGTGGTGCGAACCTCGATTGGCCTCTGGAAGCAGGAAGTTATATAGCTGGGGACCAGACCCCGGAGAACTTTATAGAAAAAGTCAGGAGTTTGAAGTTAATTCTATCTTCTAGGGATAGCCAATTTGCTGCCTTGTGGAGGTGGCAGTGGTAAGTGCTTCTGGGGAGTCCAGTGACAAAGCCGATGATGCTGTGGTATGTAGTTCTTAACCTACTGAGAGTCTTAAAGGATGGGATGGAAGAGACGATAAGGGAGCCATAGTTCAGGAGTGGAAGCAGGAACTGTTTGCAACAAGTGCACATGTTTCAGGGATTAGAAACTGATTGATTCTATATAACATTCCAAGCCTTTGGTAAATTTTCTTAAGTTGGGTGATGTAGTATTCATAGGAGATGTGGTATTTGTATAATTTATTCTCTCTCTCACACACACAGACACACACACACACTCTGTCTTTCTCTCTCTCTCTCTCTCTCTCTCTCTATCTATATATATATATATATACAGTGTATATATGTTTTGTTTGCCACATGGACAAAGTAACATCAAAAAGCAGGAAAGCAGACACAACAGCAGTTTCCTCAGTTCAGTATAAGAACTTTTAATTGATTTCTCACATTAATACTGGACACCTTTATCAAGCCAATGTTTCAGTGTTGCTCTAGCTGCTTTTTCATGACAGTGCTCCTATGTAAAAATATACACTGTCTTTTTTGAGTAAAACAATTCATTTTTCTTTCAACAATGTAATAGTCCGATGCACTGAGACTATTTTACAAGTTTACACTCACTAGTCTCTTGTGTTAAAACTAATCAGTTGCAGCAACGCTGCCAATAATTCCTTTTGAGAGCAGGAACCTTCCTGCGTGCCAGCAAAAGCAGCTCTGGCATTCAGCTACTTAATGCTGACTCATAAAACACCATATACACGTGGTGTCACTTGACTTGCACCAAAGATCCCCACCTACTGTATTTACAGGACACAAGAGATGTTTTGAAGACTACTTGAAACATTGATCCAAGTGCATCTGTTAAACTGCATTTTAGCCACATTGGATGTGGCTAACTTGTGCACCTTAATCCCGGCTCATTCTAAAGGACTGAAGGCTATTAAAGACACATTGCACCTGAGGAATGCCTCTGAGTTACTTACCACCAACCAAATTTCTATTGGATATGTCTGAATTGGTGTTAACCAAGAATTTCTTCAAATATGAAAATAATTTTTACAAGCAAACTAAAGGGGCAGTGATAGGGTCTAATATGGCCACCACCTATGCTAACCTTTGTATGCGTAAATTTTAATCTTTTTGTTTGTTTGTTTAATGCTTCCCCCAGCTCTGGGCCAGCCTCTCCTTCAGGTCTTCCTATGCCCTCCATGCCACACTGCCTTGGTACAGCCACCGCATCATCCCATATTGCAGCCCTCTGGGTAACCCCCGGATGTAACCCTTCACCGCGTGGATCCCTCTCCTCTGAGGGGGAAGGCACTAGTAGGGTGCCCAGTGCAATTCTTGCCCCGGGTGCTGCAGGGATGGTTTGTGCACTGCCCAAGGTCTTGCAGCAAAGGGAGCTGGCGATCGTCATCTGGTCACCTTGGGGCTCTTTTCCTTTTGCTCCCCGGGGGCGTGGCATGCCACTAACGTTACACTTATGCCAATGTTCACCACACCCCATTGATTAGTGGGACCCCACGCATTGCCATGCCCCCAGCCTCCGCCAGGGATCAGCAAGCGTTGGGTAGCTTCCCCACCCTCCCCCCAAGAGAAGGCGAGCAGTCATCCGATGCTCAAGCCTACTCTCCCCGGCCAGCCCTCCAGCACCCGAGTCCATTCCCGAACCTAGGTCACTGGCATCACAAGCAGAAATCCAACTGCTGCGCCGATGGTCCGGCTTGAGTCTTATATCATTTTGGACCTGTCTGTAAACTTTTATGACAAAATTCTGTGTTCCAAGAGATACATAGATTATATGTTGCTGTCTTGGACTGATACAGAGTCTGAACTATAATCATTTCATGATTATTTAAATTCATGCAAATCAAATTTAAAATTCACTTTAGAGTAAAGCTATGAAAATTCCCCTTATTTAGATTTGGAAATATTTAAATTAAATAATGTGTTAAGTAGTCATTTGTACTGAAAACCAACTGAGATAAATAAAATGTTTCATTTTTACAGTTTCTATTCAAACCCCTGAAAGAAAATCTTCCATATGGTCAAATGCTCAGAGCACATAGAAATCATGCAGATATGGACATTTTTAAGAAAGAAGCAGCATGTATAGAAGTGGGATTGTTGGAAAGACGATACCCTATGAATGCTTGCTTTGAACCCAGTCAAAGGAAACAGTCCGGATGATCTCGACCCCAAGCTTCTTCACCTCTCTGCATACTCAATTGCTTTGCTCTTGACATATCTTCTAAACCGCTCCTTTCTGCACGCTACCATGCCTGCTGCTTGGAAATCTGCCACAGTGATCCCCTTCCCCAAAGGCGGGGACACTTCCAACCCTTGCAACTTCTGCTCCATCTCTCTACTCCCCACTCTGGCCAGACTTCAGGAACATCTGGTCCTGGAACAACTCTTCTCCTTCCTCGACTCATCCTCCTTTTTCACCCCGTACCAGTCTGGCTTTAAAGACCACTCCATGACCACCTCCCTCCTCCGGCTCACTGACTCCATTCTCTCAAGCATGGATCAGGGACGCATCACTTCTGCCATATTTGTCGACTTGGCCAAAGCCTTCGACACTGTCTCCCACTCCTTTCTCTTTAGCAAACTTACTGCAGCCAGCTTCTCTGACTCTGCCATGTGCTGGTTCTGGTCCTACCTCTTAGGCTGCTCCCAGTCCGTCAGAGTTGGCAACTCCCTCTCCCCTTCCCTACCAATCACCACCAGTGTTCCCCAAGGCTTGGTACTTGGACCTATTTTATTCTCCATATTCCTGAACGATCTCCCAAAAGCCTGCACATCCTCATGCATACACATGTATGCTGATGATACCGTGATTTTTTCCTCTGGTAACTCGCCCTCTGAGGTGACTGCCAGCCTTCAGTTGGACTTCAGCAATGTCCAATGCTGGTTTAATGCTAAACAACTCTCCATGAAAGTCAAAAAAACAGTATCTATGACCTTCGGCTGCAGACAAAAACTGGCCAGGATTGATTCCACCTCCACCTCCCACACCCTCTCTGGCTCATCACCGGATGATGTAGCCACATTCAAGTACCTTGGGCTATGGCTGGACAAGAATCTAGACTTCAGGGTACACATTGAAGCCATCCACAAAAAGCTGCTTCCTAGACTCGGTGCTCTGCATTGTCACCACAGCTGCCTCCCACAGCATGCCAGGAGAGAAATCGTCCAAAAGATGATTCTCCCCGTCCTTGACTTCAGGGATGTAGTCTACATCTCCACCCCAAAAACCACCCTAGCCAGAATGGACACTCTCTTCAACTCCTTCTGCCACTACATTCTGAGTTGCTCCCCCACATACTCACCACTGTGACCTTTATTCCTCACTCTCCTTTCCTTCCCTCCATGCCAGGCACCTCTCACACATTGCAAATGTAGTTGGGAAGTTTTGGCTTGGCTCTCTGCCTGCCTACTTGTCCACCCTCCTATCAACCCCCTTTCCATCCTGCTATTCATGCCACACCTCCACCCACAGGATTCTCGCCCTCCCTCCTTGGTGCACATCATCTGACTATGCCACCTTCTCCTACAATTTCCCCGTAATCTGGAACTCCCTCCCTCTAGAAATTCACTCTGCACAATCCTGACACTCACTCTCCTTCCTCCTCTGCAAGCACTCTGTTCATACCTGCATCTGCACCTGATACCTCTCTATCTCAATCAACCTCCCTCTGCCCCCTTCCTCTCTCCCTCTACCCCCACTTCTCCCCCTGTACCTCTCTTGACCACCTATAGCTGGTGCCTCCCTGACCCTATTACCCCTCCTTCTGCTCCACACTACACCTCCCCCCCAGCTCTTCTCCTTCTCTTCTGGGTCCTGTTCCCTTGCAGGACTATCAGTATCCTGATGGGCCTCCCCCTTCCACTACTCCTTCCCTACCAGGTCTTGCCCCTTGCAGGGTTTTTCAGCTTCTTGATAACCCCTTCCTCTCACCACCCTCTTCTCTTGTCTTGTCCCCCACCTACACCCATCTCCCCCCACAACTCCTTCCCCCCTCCTCCTTCCAACTGGATTCCATCCCTTTCAGGGTTCACTGCAGGACATAGTTCCTGGTTTGCCCCTCTACTCTCCTCCAAGCTCCCTCCCGACTCCTTCCTGCCAGGGCCCCCACTTGCATGGTTCCAGCATACTGAAGGTGACTATTCTTGACTTCCCCTCCTCCTCTCCCACCCACCCTTTCTTCCCTACCACTCATGCAGTAACTTCTCTCTTCCTCCCACCTCCTCTCCCCCACCCCTCATGCTATAACGCTCCTTCCTCTAAATCCTTGAGCACTTAGCAACTCTCAAAGTCTGGCTTTTCCGATCTGGATCCACACTTACTCACCCAAGTGCTGCCATTACCTCTTGCCCTCCTTCGGCCCCTTACCCTACATTACTACTACTCCTGCATACTACTACCTGATATACTTCTGCACATTGTTCCTTTACCCCCACATCTCTCCCCCTAGGACTAAGACTTCTTCTCTCCTACTATGTCTATGCCTTCACTGTGCCATTTACCACTTCCTGTTTTCATTACCTTCTGTTGTCCTGTACTGAATTGTATTGCATTCAGGGGTCAACCTTAACTTTTTCTTGCAGTAGCCAGACGGACAAGTTGATTAAAAATTGCACTAGCCCGCAGATGGTTGCAGTAGCCCACAATATTAATGGTCAATTTTGATCGGTTATACAGGAAAAATGCAAGCCAAGAAATACTCTGATTATTGCCTGTTTATCCTGCTCCCGCATTGTTTCCTGCTCCAGCAAAAAAAAAAAAAAGACTGCAGTTCAATCACACGTAGTGTGTACCCCCATTCTTTTTTACCATGTGCCCCTTGCTTCCTCTTTCTTCACCCCCTCCCCGCCAAACCAGAGAATACTATAATAGCAAATGTTCAGTCAGGCAGTTCTAGCTCTGCACACACAATAGCAAACATCATCATGCATGTTACCACAGTCCCACCCTGACCTGCAGGACAATGTACAGAATCAGGCAGAGAAAGACACTCTCGTCCCCCACCCTGTGATTAACCAGAACTGCACTTCTGTAAGTTTTCTTACACTGTGAAGTGAGTCAGGGGAAGTTCTAGGATTTCTTTGGAGAGAGTTAAACAAACACAGGGGGCTTGAGATGTAAGAAACTTTGACATATCTGTTTATATATACCAAGCACAAAAATATTGATTTAAAATGCTCTGCCCTAACAGAAACAGATTTTTCATAACAGTGTCCTTTTATCTGTCAAAGGGGAGCAGTATACAGGCATGATGCTGTACTGCCTCTCTTTCTATATAGGATGATCTATGCATACCAGGAATACCTTTTTTAACCTTTCAAATTATATATTTTACTAAGGTTTTATTTTGTACCATACATGCTCCAAAGCATTGTTTTTAGGATGAAATGACATGCTGGGTGGTACTGCATTGATGGCATTGACTGGTGTGATCCATTAAGAGGAGCTGTGAACCATATACCAGTCAGTAATGGCAGCTATGGGACCATGGATGGCCACTTCAGAGCCTAGCCTGCAGTGGTCTCCAGAGAAAGTATAGAGTGGACAGACCACCTGGCTGGGCAGACTATGTATACATGATAGCATTCTGTCACTGCAGTGTTGGATACAGGCACTCAAAAGGTAGGGAAATGAGGCACACTGGTCTTAATATTGTGGGACAAATCAGAGACAAGTTCAGCAAACTGGAAGCTAGTGACTTAACATTCTACCCTTGATCTCAGCATGTACACTAGTTGAATGTCCTAACAATTAAGTGATAAGGACTCACATTGAGTCTTTTGTTGGATCCCTGTCTTGAACTGAGAGATAACTGCAGCTCTTAATGAGCTGCTAATCATACTAGGCCAAATGGAACACTGAGGGAGATTAGCAAAAGGACTACAGCCTGCTAAAGTAGGGACTTTTTCAACTTCATTAACAACCATGAAAAACCTGCACTAGTCAAGATGGACAAGCAGAGGGTTAGCTGCACTAGCCCTGATCAATTTGCACTAGGTTCAGGGCTAGTAAAACAATGTTAACATCGAACCCTGTCTGGGATGCTATGTATTTTGGTAGTTAACCCTTTGCCCATGGGTGCCGAGTATACTTGGGGCACTCGCGGTTTAGCACTACTGCGGGTGCCGAGTTTACTCGTGTTTAAGAGGAACTGTTGATTGCTGCAAGTTTGGTGCGTGTTTCTGTAGTGACAACCTTAGTGTGACACATGGCCACATGTGACCAGTCAAAGTCATGTCATGTGGCCATGTGTCATGCAACCTAACTTTATGTGATGTCTACAAAAAGGCATAGGTATTAGGCTGTCACACCAGTTTTCGCCACGGTTTGTCTCTGAATGCGCTTTACTCGTCGCTCCATGCGGCAGTACTGATCGAGATCCTGAGAGTGTAAAACATTCGATTTAGCCATCACAGTATAAAACAAATATAAAGAACACCATCTCACTTAAAATAAACATAAAAAAAGAAGCAGAATACAACTTCTGTTCTTGTGTCGTCACTAATACACTACTGAATGAAATCCTTGCAGTGTCTGTGGATTTCTGAGTAGTGTTCAGTCAGCCTGCATAATTCAGTCACACTAACAAAATGGAGAGCATATAAATAAGAGCAGTTTAGAGGAGGGAAAAGGGTTCTGTCTAATCCTGTAAGACTAGAGTCAGAACCACGAAGTGTCTGTCTGTCTGGTGTTCCTCTTGCTTCCTTGTTGCAGTTGCCTATTTGTTTGTTTTCCACAAAATAAAATTACATCCTGCAGCATAAATGATAACAAGGGAATAGGCTTTTCTGTATTTTCCTGACAGACTTTAGTCAGGATCACAAGGAAATATGTGGGATACCGGCAGAGCAAGGTAGAGGATTTGTTGGTGCCCATTTGTTTGTTTTCAACAAAATAAAATTATATCCTGCAGCATAAATAATAAAAAGGAATAGGCTTTTGTATATTTTCCTGACAGACTTTAGTCAGAATCACCAGGAAACAGCAGTATTTCATCTTGCTGCATTTACCACGTTTACTTTCAATTTAAGTGATTCAGTTTTGTGTTGTTCTGTGTGGGATACTGTCAGAACAAGGCAGAGGCTTTGTTATTGCTTGGTAAAACCAAGGGTATGGGCTGGAAGTATAGCCTAGAGGTTAGAGATTAGAGTTGTGAACGAGCTTGGTACATCCAACAGCCCAGACCTGAGTTTGAGTCTCACAACCTCCACTTGCATACTGTGTGACTCTCAGCAAGTCACTTAACCGGCCAGTGCTCCAGGTTGCCCCTGAAAACAGGCACTTGTGCCTAGTGGGCCTTACCCGGTTACCAAAGACTAAAAAAAAAAAAATCTCCAATTTCAAGCTTGCAGCTTGCATTCATCACAGGAAAAACTGTCCCCATTTGCATTAAGTCACTCAGAGCAAACAAATAAATATCTAGTCTGGTGTTTATCTTGTTGGCATACGCCAGAAGACACAGCACTATTTGCAGATTTTACTTCTGACAGGGAAAAGTGTCACTAATTTTACGAAGTCACTCAGAGCAAATAAATATCTAGTCTGGTGTTTATCTTGTTAGCATAAACCAGTAGACATAGCACTATTTACAGCTTGCATTTCTGACAGGAAAAACTGTCATCATTTGTGAAAAGTCATCTGACAAAACTGCCCCAAACTACATGAAATAAACGGGGTCATATAGCAAACATCTATCCAGATGTTTTATTTTTTGCTGTAAGCTAATCAATATATATTGAACACGCCCCCATTCCTACCCTCTCATGCGTCTGGTGATGAACCTCAGCTGGCTGAGCTGTTAGTGGCACTTTACTTTCTCTCAGCTAAATCACTCAGTTGTAAACACAAGGGAGTCAGCAGTACTGTTCATTTGCAGTCCATCTAGATTGTTAGAAAATTCTGTGTAAAATTGAGTCTGCCTTGTCAAGAAAAAGGTTCATTGTGAGTCATGCGTTAGATGAAATATTTGTGGACAGTGACTCCGCTGGGGTCACAAGCAGTGAATCAGAGTTGTGCTCATCAGACTCAGACACCAAATCTGGGCTACCAGAGAACCGCACAACTGAACGAGGCAGTGTCAATAAATGCAGCAAAAATGTAAAAGGACAAGGCAGGCCAAATGTAAGAGGACAAGGCAGGGTATGCAAAAATAACACAGTTGTTAGAAGTGAAAGGGGGAAAGGCGGGGGAAATAATGAGAATGTTGCAGAAAGTGCAACATGTCAAGGCAGGCAAAATAAAGATAACAAAACAAACCCAGCTATAAGAGGTAGAGGCAGGCTAACTAAACATTTGAGCAGTACTGAAAGTGGCAGGGGACAAGGCAGTCAAAACAATGTAAGAGGGTGAGGCACAGTAAGTGGCATGGATTAACAAATTGCAGTTGGCAGTTGTCCATCAGTATCTACTAAAGTGCAGCAAATGGCATCAAGGGAACCAGCAGAAGTAACATTTTTAGATATTGGTATGTAATTTGTTAGAGAAGAAAGCACAGACAGTGACAAGGAAGAAAGCTCAGAGAGTGAATGGGTATGGGACTCAACAAGTGAAGAAGAGTCAGTCTCAGTAGAGAGGAGGGTTGAGGTAGCAGAAACAAGACTAGGGGTGCAATAAGTATCCAAGGGAGAGGAAGAGGCCGTGGAAAAGGAAGAGGCAGTAGACAAACCCAGAGAAATTTAGATACAAATACTTCTGGGACTAATCAGAGAAGTGCAGCCAAAATTATATGGCATGAAAGTGAACAGCAGGTAGAACCTTTTGAGTTCACAGGATCACTGGGTATTAATGTCCCTTTGTCTGATAACCCTACACCACTGGAGTGTTTTAAAATCTTCTTCTCAGAGTCAGACATTAATGGCAATGACGGCATTATACATTTAATTTGTACAGAAACAAACCGATATGTCGAACAATTTCAGATGAATGAAAGTCAGTCTGAATTCTCTCATTCTTCTTCCTGGAAACCAATCAGTCATTGTGAGATGTATGTGTTCCTTAGTATTTTCATGTTGACTGGGCAGATGAAAAAAAACAACTATCTGATTACTGATCCACTTACCCATTCCTCTCCACACCTATTGTGCATTCACTCATGAGCAGGGACTGGTTTTTGAACATACTAAAATTCCTACATTTTGTGGATAATGATATATGCATTGAATCACCAGACAGGCTAAGGAAAATATGGAGTGTATTACATTTCCTACAGAACAAGTTTATGACAGCATATACTGTACCCCTGACCAATACATCAGCATTGATGAATCGCTTCTATTATTCAAAGGCCGTCTAGGATTCAAACAATATATGCCCTTGAAACTGTCACAATTTGGCATAAAAACATATGAATTGTGTGAAAGCTACTCAGATAATGGTGGGATGGGAGGGTATGTGTGGAATTTCATGGTGTATGCTGGTAAAAACGTACAAGATGTCACAGTTGACCAGACCATCACACACAATACTGTATAAAATGTCGAACTGAATGCTCATCCACTTTCTTGATGTAACAGCAGAGATCAGGAATACTGCATTGACTGCAATGACAGGGCAAACAACACATGACATTGTAACCAAGTTATTAGGAGAACTTGCCGATCAAGGGTATATATTGTTCACAGACAGGTTCTACTCTAGCCTTAAGCTTGTTCAACACTTACAGGACCTCAAAACCGAGTTCTGTGGAACTGCCAACAAAGCCCGATTAGGACTGCCACAACAGTTTCAGAGGCACAGCAGGATGTAGGAGATAGTATTTCACTCGTTGCTGATGACTGTCCCAAAACGAGAGCCATCAGGTGGCATGCAAGGCCCAAGAAAACACAGACCGTACACATGTTGACCACTGTGCATAAGGGGGCCATGGTGTCGTGTGGCAACAAGCATGATGGAACCCCAAAGATCAAATCTGATGCTGTAGTGCAGTAAAATAGCAAGATGGGAGGGGGATGTTAGTGACCAGATGCTCAAAATCTATGCATGTGTCAGAAAAACAAGAAAATGGTACAAAAAATGTTTTTCCACTTAGTGGATATCTCAGTTTTCAACTCATTTGTGATCTACAAGCATAAGGGTGGTAAAGGCACTCAATATCAGTATGTTGCAAAGCTCATAGAACAGCTTGCAGAAGCCTACCTGTTTAATGCTACTGCAAAGGTAAGATGTGTGTTGAGTGCAGAGACAGAAGTATGCCTTACTTGCAGACACTTTCCTGCTAAAATCCCTCCCACACCAAAAAAGAAGAACCTTATCAGACTTTGCAGGGTTTGCTCTGCCAAGGCCGCACATGCCTTGACAGCCAGTGGATCTAAACATAAGAGAGGATCACATGGTGGGGCAACTAAGAGTTGCTACTACTGTCCTGACTGCAATGTTCCACTTTGTGTTGGAAGGTGTTTCAAATTATTCCACACAGTAAAGGATCATGGGATCCTGGACAAAGAATCATCTTCAACTTCAGAGTAATGCTAACAAGCATTTGTCAATGCCAAATGTTTGCTTGCTGGCATTGTCATTGGTAGTGTAGGAGTTACAGAGCTGCATAATAGGAATAGCAGTGAAGTATTGAACTGAAGCCAACCCCATCACCACCCTGCAGATAGTGACAGGCATTGGGGTGTGCCTTTGGGTCGTCAGGCATAACAGCCATGCCATTTCACCACACCCTACCCTGCAGACACTGACAAGTGTCACGGTGTGCCTTGGGGTCTTTGGCCCTTATGCGCACCCCATTCCATCAGGAAATACAGTGAGATGGGTGCGGTATAGGAGAATGGGGTGAACTTTGGGGCCGAAGAGTTCAAGGCACACCTCAGTGCCTCTCACTGGCTGCAGTGTGTGGGTGGGGGTGGAATGGTATGAGCATTGCAGGTGACAATCCCAAGTCACAGCCCTGATGCCTGTTATTCTCTATAGGGTGGGGCGTTATGGTCGGAAACCCTAATGCCTCAGTCATTTGTTTAGTATTTTCCACTCCAAATTTTCAACATGTTTTTTTTTTTTTGTGACCCCCACCTCATGAACAGTGGCAATATCAGTTTGTTAGCCAAAAGCTGCTTTTGCACAGCAACTACAGCATTTGTGCAAAAACACATTCTGAACAGGATGTGAAAAATGACAACTGTACTGTTCATGGGGAGGTGTAAAAAATGGCAATGTTGAAAATCTGTAGTGAAAATATTAAAAAAACTGGTGAAGTCACGAGCATACGTAGAAACTGTGCATCACACACCCGTAATGTAATTAGTTTGGGGGATTTTTTACAGCAGATTGTCAACACAGGCATTTTGGGACCTCCGATCATGAACACTGTTACTGTGATTTTCTTTATCTGTCCCGAGCAATGATTTCCCACAGAGACCATGCATTTCTGCGCTGAAAGTGTGAAAACACATTTCTACCATGTTGTGAAAAATGACAGCTGTACTGTTCATAAGGAAGTGTGGAAAAATGCCACTGGTGAAAATCTGGACTGAAAATATTACAGATTCATGAACTTACGAGGGTGCGTGGAAACTGTACAATGCTCACTCATAACACAGTCATTTTATGGACTTCTGTCACCAAATTTTCAACATAGCCATTTTAAGACCTCTGCTCATGAACAGTGTCACTGTGATTTTCTGAATCTGTTCCAAACATTGCTTTTGCACACCGACCGCACCATTTTTTTTTTCCAATTGTTTAACCAGGTGAGACACACTAAGCTGAAAGCTTGTTTACAGGTGCAACCTGGGAGCACAGGGAAGTTAAGTGACTTGCTCAGGGTCACACAACATGCAAGTGGGGGCTGTGGGATTCAAACCCAGGTCTCCAGATTTGCAGCTCAGAGCCTTAAACCACTGCGCTATACTACCTCCCCATTGTGCGCCACATGTGCGGAAACACATTTTGGGCGAGATGTGAAAAATGGCAGCTGTACTGCTCAAAAGAAAGTGTGGTAAAATGGCAACATTGAAAATCTGGTGTACAAATATAAAAAATTCACAAACTTGCAAGCGTGCGTAGGGAACTGCACAACGTGAGCTCCTAAAACAGTCATTTTTGGGAATTTTTTCACCACATTTTCAACACAGCCATTTTAAGACCTCTGCTCATGAACAGCGTCACTGTGATTTTCTTAATCTGTCCCAAACATTGATTGCGCACACCAACTGCGCAATTGTGCGCTTTATGCACGGAAACACATTTTGGGTGACATGTGAAAAATGACAGCTGTACCACTCATAAGGAGGTATGGTAAAATGGCAATGTTGAAAATCTGGAATGCAAATATTAAAAATTCACGAACTTACAAGCGTGCGTAGGAACTGTGCAACACACGCTCATAAAACAGTCATTTTTAGGAATTTTTTTACCAAATTTTCAACATAGACACTTTAAGAGCTCTGCTCATGAACAGTGTCACTGTGATTTTCTTAATGTGTTCCATACATTGATTTTACACACCGAATGCGTCATTGTGCGCTACATGCGCAGAAACTCATTTTGGGCGAGATGTGAAAAATGACAGCTGTACTGCTCATAAGGAGATGTGGTAAAATGGCAATGTTGAAAATACAGAGTGCAAATATTAAAAATTTGCAACTTACGAGCATGCGTAGGAACTGCGAAACACACGCTCGTAAAACAGTCATTTTTAAGAATTATTTCTCCAAATTTGCAACATAGGCTTTTTGAAAGCCCACCTTATGAACACTGGCACTGTCATTTCATTAATCAGTCCTGAAAGATGATTTTGTGCCGTGAACACAAAATCACCCTTTGGGCCCGATTAACACCATGACAGTTCAAGAATTCATGAGAAGGGATCCCAAAAACCCCATGTTGAAAATTTGGTGCCAAAATTCCAAAAAATGCTGAGATATGCATCAAAGTTGAAAAAACACTATTTATTACATTATACAGCTTATCGGCATTTCCTCAGTTCGTGGCCGGCTTTGAAGAGAGCAGATGTGTTCCCGGTCCACTGAAGATCATCCGCCAGACTCTGGAGGTAAGTATGGGGTGGGTGGGGGGTGTGAGAGGCAGAGTGCACAGAGGGTGGGCGCAGGTGGGTAGGAGACCGCGGAGAAACCTTTTTGTTTACAGGTTGTTTTTTTAGGAAGACGGCACGGAGACGTTTGCCACACTGGGTGGGCTCCCAGTGTGGCAGCTGGAAGTCTGTTTTGGGGGGCCTGGAGCTGACAGGGATTGGGCACCCCATCGGCCATAATAGTTTTTGCCATGCTGGGGTGGGCTCCCAGCGTGGCACCTGGAAAGCTTTTGAGGGGCGTGGAGCCGATGGGGGATTGGGCACCCCCGTCGGCCATAACAATTTTTGCCACACTGGGGTGGGCTCCTAGCATGACACCTGGAAAGCTTTTTGGGGGGGTGGAGCCAACAGGGTATTGGGCACCCCTGTCAGCCATGAGGATTCTTGCCACGCTGGTGTGGGCTCCCAGCATGGCACCTGGAAGGCTATTGGGGGGAAGGGGTCTGTAGAGCCGATGGGGATTGGGCACCCCCATCGGCAATGAAGATTCTTGCCACACTGGGGTGGGCTCCCAGCGTGGCGTACATTACAGGAAGAGAAAGCAGAGATGTATGATGCAGGATTGCCGGCAATATGTTAATCAGCAGTCTCTTATCACTGCTCACTGAAGCGGAGCCCTCCCTTTGAACTGTACGGCACTGCATTTTCAATTGCTGTCATAGACAGCTGCAGCGTTCATTGGTGAACTGTGGCCATGCCTGCAAACACACTGACTGAATTGGAAGACAGGGTACCACACCGCCAAAAACTCGGATGATGGCACTATGTTTCTTGCACATGCGTGCAAACAAACATAAAAAATATAGTTCAGGACAGTAAAAAAGTACTTTCCCTGACATTATTATCATATTCAGTGCCTTTTACCATCCTTACAGTACTCCACGCCTACAATACACACTTGCCTTGCCTTTTTCATTGTTTTAACTGCCTCAGCCCTTGCCTCTTCCAGTGCTGTTTCAGCATATGACATTTCAAAATTTGCCTGATTTTTTACATACATATATACATACACTACAGTGATGTAGCTGGAGTACAAATAAATAAATATCAGGGGAATGTTTCTCTAATTTCTTTAGATAACATCCAGACTATTAAATAAACCTTCATGTGACCTTCTGTGAGCTTTTATTCTCAAACTTTGGCTCATGAATTATGAATAGGACACAAAAAATTTTTCGAAATAGTTTTATTTTAGCTAAATATGCAAGATTAGGTTATTCACTTACCATTAAAAATGGAAAAACAGAATTAGTACTGGGTGTAGCTATTGACCCTAACATCATACACAGAAAATTTCATTAGAATGTCTCAGACACAAAAAAATGTATACGGCTGTACTTTTAGGGTACAAATTTCAGCAAGATCACCAGCATCAGGGGTAAAAATTATTAAAATTGACCAGCAGTTAAAGGATTAAACAAAATCAAATCTGATCTATGTTACATTAAATCACTAACTTAACATTGTTACTGTGAATGCACTTGCTCCCTTCCCCCCCTTTTCAGAGACTTCCTGGTGGCTAGTTCTGCCGTAGTTACTGGGCATACACAGTTGGAAAACTGAAGTGTTCTATGGGGAGTGACATTTGCACATCACGTTTTTGTCACATTATCCTTGAGACATGATATTGCATGTGTATGGTGCTGTATGAGTCAGCAATATGGAGCGCAATGCCAGACTTGCTTTTGCTGGCATGCAGGAGGGTTTCTGCTCCCAAAGAAATTATCAGCCACGTTGCTGCAACTCATCAGTTTTAACCCAAGAGACTGGTGAGCGTGAATCTGTTAAATATTCCCAGTGTACAAGAAAGTATTACATTGTTGAAAGAATAATGAATTGTTATACTCAAACACGATGGTACATGTTTTTACATAGGATCACTCCTGTGAAAAAGCTGGTAGCGCACCAGTGAAATGTTGGTATGGAAATGGTTGCCAGTAATGATGTGTGAAATCAATTAAAAGTTCTTATATTGTACTGAACTGAGGAAACTGCTGTTGTGTCTGCTTTCCTTTGTTTTGATACATATATATATATTTTGCAATACATGCATAATAAGTGTGTGTGTGTGTCTGTGTGTGTGTGTGTTGCAAAAAAAGTAATTAATGCACATGTTAGTATTTTTTAAAGTATCAAAAGTAAGGAAATTCACATTTAGGGGGTTTCTTTTTTGAACACTTACTCCACACACACACACACACACCCATGCAACACCCTTGTGAGCTTCAGCAAACAGAATGCCAAAGCGCAATCTAGATTCCAGTTTCATAGGGCCTTGCACAAAGCAAGTTAATACTCGGATCCTGTTTTATGCTAGAAATGAATTCCTTCCTTTCGTAGCTCTGTAACCCTAACAATGCATTAGCATAGATTTTTGCTATGAATTTCCTTACTTATTTGAAAAAAATTAGATTTGTAACTTGCTTAACACAAGGCCCTTTGGACCCTGTGTGAAGCAAGATGTGCACGTCCCCTGTATAAACAGTACCCAAGTCCTAACTTGCTTTGTGCAGGGCACGAACAGTAGCTAAGTTCTAACTTTTTTTAGTTTAACCAGGAAGGTGGACTGGAACAATGACCCATTTTCAGCCACGCATGTGGTCATAAGAAATAACAATATGAAACACAATGCAGCTTAACAATACATAACACATAATGAAATGCATGCAGTATAAACATAAATTCATAAATATACAATATTATACAATGTACAAAGCTCTGAAAGAGATGATTACGGTGTTGATTAATAAACTGTTATTCAAGCAATATTGCACATTCAAGTAAAGACATTTACCAGTCTACCCTTTTGATTTTGTTTGAAGAGGCTGCTTTTGTTTTGAGGATTGAGCCCTATATTGAAACTTTACTTAGCAGTCTTGGGCCATAATGTGTGAAAGAACCCTCAGCTATCCTAGTATTCATTAATGTTTCAGAGAATAGCCTAGGAGAATCTTGTGAAGGGATCATGTGCTATTTGTAAGCGTCAGTTTATTACTTAAAATATTTTGAAATACAGTACCAGTAGTAAGTGTTCTCTGCACAAAAAAATATGGTTGAGTAACAAATCCTTTGTAGGTGAAACAACATACCAAGCTTCATGAATTGTAATGATGTGTCTGTTTTTTGGACTGGGTCATGAATCTACAAATATTGTTAAATGTAGGGATGTATTTCTGCACTTTTTTTCACACAGGGCTGTGGGCGATATAGGGTCATATATTTTCAGGTCAAATTTAAACTTGATTATAAGTCTTCTTCACTTATAGTGGAAGTAATACCATTTCAGTTACTGTTCTATTTCTGCCAAACAGCTGAGGTCTGTCATTTCTGTAGACTAGAAATGGCTGCTTAGTTTTTCTGCTAGCTTCTAACTATTCAGTGATCTGCAGATATTGCCTGTTTTCCTAATTTGTGTTTACCTGGTGTAAGGACACAATGTCATCTCGAACCTTGTTTAGGAAAAGACACGATAGCAGCACTGAATGTGTACCAACAAGTAAGCCACCTGTGTTAGCCATTTTGGTAAATGAAATGCTGGTGCCCCCTAGCATTTCTTGTTACAAAACCAATGTGTGTTAAAATGTAATGAACTAAATTAGAACAGAGTTCAGAATATGTTCTGTCAACTTTTCCAAAACATGCTTATCAAATGTTTTACCTGAAATGTATGCAAAATTCAATTTAGCCATATTAATGTCTAGTCTGATGATGTGAGAAGAAAAATGATTGCTGTGTAAAATGTATTGTATAAAAATATGACCATTTCGAGAGAGAGAGATGTAGTATTTTTTAACGTGTAGTATTTTTTAACATCTAATGCCATCAAGAGTTATTACATTTCTCAACAATACCATAAAAGGATATATTGACCAACATCTAATGCCATCAACTGTTGTATTTTCAACATCCAACAGTGCCACCATCTATGGTGTTTTGAACATCCAGCACCATCAAGATGATCTTCTCGACATCTAATACCATCACCAAGGCACGCATAGTACCTTTGGACATCTAAGTATTTACTCACCATCATCACATCATCTATTGCAACAAGTCCATCTGCAGCAATTCAGATTCACAGGACCTCAGGAGAAAGGCAACAAAATGTAGACTTCTGTCCCATCCACCATTCCTCAAAATCACAATGTGGCAAGTCATTCACGAATAAGACTCCAGGGTCGGACTGTCCCACCTGGATACCTGGAAATTTCCAGGTGGGCTCCCTCAGTTGGGTAAGTGGTTATCTTTTGAACTCTGAAAACTTTTATATTTATCATCTTTTTTCTAATTAAATGGGATATCTGGGACACTTGATAAATGTAAGATGCAAAGACAGCTAGTGTATCAGATTGAAGTGGAATATTGATATGACTATGTCACTCTGGGCCCCTTCTCTATTGATTTTCCAGATGGGCCCTTGTATCCTCTTTCCAGGTGGGCCCTCTGTACCCTAGTCCAACCCTGTAAGACTCCCACTAGCTCCAAACATCTACACCGGATTAAAAAATCGAGGGACAGAATGACAGTAAGTATCACTCCTCCACATGGACCAGGTAAAAACAAGTGTTTGTCAATGACTTTGAGCTCTTGAATATAAACTCCCTAACTAACATCTCATCTTTGGCAAGAGACTATAAGGGCTGGGAGTGAGATTTTACCTGGTGGGCTGCAGGTTTATCAAGTAGTTAATGTGTGTGCATGTTTTACTAAGAACTGCATAAACTGTCATCATCTGGACTAGTTATATGCCAAGCTGAAACTGGGTCTGTTGTACTGAAGGTATCGGTTAAAAAGCAAGTTCAAACATATCTTTCCAGCACCCACCCCAGGCAGAAGCAAAAGACTGACAGCAATGTAATATTCTAGTGAGACTGTGCTGGTACTAACGTATTTGAGAGAGACTGTTGCTTAATTATTTGCTAATTGCTTATATATCATCTTTTTCTTTTTAAAGTCTGTATTGCTTAAAATAAAACATATTGAATGGTATAGTATGTGTTTCTTAGAATCTGCCTGTCCTGTAAAACTCACATTGTGGGATTTATGTGAGGTCCCCTACACTGAGATTAAGATTCGGTTTTGGGATAGTATAAAATAAATCAGGTTGCCTCCCATACATTAGGCTTCCAAGTTTGAGTAATTAAAACTAGATAATAACACTCACAGGACACTTCGAACCCCGCATGAAACAGGACATGCAAAACAGTACCCGAGTCCTATCTTGTTTCCTGCAGGACCCTTCAAGATTGGGATCTGGATTGCTCTTTGGAATTCAGTTTCATGGAATTCATGGGGGGAGGGCATGGGGATGGCTGGAAGTAAGATTTATATAATCCCTTTGCAGATGGGGGTTCCTAAATTGCCAGTCTGGGCTTACCTTACCCCTGTCCTTCTGTTCTCCTTCTGCTGTCTCCCTGTGTCTGCCAATTTGGCCACCAATTTTTGTGCTCCCCCGGTCTGCCTTGCCCTTCAGTGTGCCCAAGCTGCAGCCTGATTGAAATCCAGCCCCTCAGGGCTTAAAAAATGCCACTCACGAGTGGCCATGTTAAAAGTGCTGCCTCCAGGGCAGCATAAATTGTGTTGTGTGCAGCCCATGCTAAAAGTGCTGCCTCCAGGGCAGCCGGAGCCACAATGGCACGAAAAGCACTTTGAAGTGGAACTGCTCAGTTTGCAGTTGCCTCAGGGACTGTGCCGTGGGTCCCAGGATCTCTGCCACCTGATTGGGACCATGGACGGCCTGCTGGGGGACCGCTCAGATGAAAATTAAAGGAGTTTGACTGGGGCTCAATTGAAATATGCCTGAGAAAGACCCGGTCATCTGTATAATAAATATAGTGTGTGTGGCTGCCTCCAAGACAGCTGTGTTAGTTTTTTTGCTGAAAAGAAAGGAAATTAAATGTTTTAACAACGTAAATTGTTGCTGCATAAGGGGGAATGACTGTACATGTGTGGGAAATTGTCTAGTTTTAAAATAAATGCTTTTTCCCTGGATTAACCAGCATTTTGGGACTCTGTGTGTCAACCTGTCAGCTGCTGCAAGGGTAGCTCTACTATGTGCAGTAGCAACAGGAAAATCAAAGGAACCACATTCTTCATCTGTGCAGCGACTGAAAGTACAACCTCTGAGCTGCAGAACTGTGGGGCATTGGGGCAAATATTTCTTTCTTTCTGCCTGCACCAGGACATTATTCAGGACTATATCTAATCTGCTATAAGGGACAGTGGGTTAAGCAGCCATTGCCAGCAGCCACAGCCAAATGGCAGCCAGGAATAAAAAAGCCAGGACTTGTGGGACATCCACTACTCTTCCTGGGTAACCACCCAAATGCTCTTGAGGACTTAGAAGGATATTATTTTAGGCACCAATTCTCCAATCCAATTGTGCCTCGAGTACTCTGATTGACAGGTCCCTCAGCCATTTGGAGACCTGTCACCCCATCTCTGCTGCAAATCAGGAGTCGAACAAGAAGCCTTATAAGAGACAGTGTCTGCCAGCATTTTGCCAGATTAGAGAGATATCTGCCAGAGTGAGAGAAGGAGAGCAGACTCCAGCCTGCTGGGAGCCCCCCACAGGGGTGGGGGCTTAGGCCCCTGCCATGCCACCAGGCCTGGGCCTCTTAGCTATGCCCCTCCAGTCATCAGGGGGTGTTTATTATTTTCTAGTTGAAGTTTAAATGTAAAGTAAATCTAGTAGCTGCAGCAGCTAGTCTGGAGGTTGCCAGAAATGTCCTCCAGAGGCTAGCACTCCCTCCCACATCAGGGAAAGATGTGGAACAAGAAGCCATCTACCCATGCCTCAGTGGTGAGAGAACTGAAGAATCTTCAGGATGCCTTCAATTATGGATGAGACCCATGGAGGACCTGAGTGAGTACCCTCATAGCCCCCGGTGTGAGGGAGAAGCTGTAAAAGTAATCTTGGGGGCCCCAAACCCTGCTAACAGATGTGTTCTGTTGATTCTGAAATAGTGACATTATCAGTCTGGGCTACTAACCCTATCAAAGACTGTCTAGTGAAAGTTAATATGGATGCATCTTGTCTGTGGCCCAAATGGCAAAATCACAGGTGCAGCAAAATGCCTGGCTAGTGAATCGTATAAATGTGTTGCAAGTTGTTGTAGCTATAGGTTAGAGTCCTGCCTCCTTGGAGCTGTCTGTCAAGCCGCGTTTGCCACTTCATGGAACAGGAGGCCCTAGAGCATACTGGATGGTACTTTGCTAATGAGTGCTGTTGTTATGTAAATGTATTGGATGTGACTTCATGTAACTACATATAGGATGCTTGGTAAAAGTGTCACTGCCTGCTTAAGTTGGATGGCTGCTGATCTGGTGTATACCTATACTGCATGTGACCTTGTATCAAAGAAACATGGGATGCTTGACAAAAGTATTGCCTACTAATTACTCTGGATTGGGACTTTCAAAATATTGTGCTGAATGTTCAGGATGTTAAATCCAAGTAGCTTGTCCTGGAATGTTCGGAAGTCTGCAAGTGCAGGGCAATCCCTGTCATTCAGTAATGTGCAGGGCAATCCCTAGCTCGTTGTGTCCAGCAGGGTCAATTCCTGTTAATTCTGCTAGAATTGCAGGGCAATCCCTGTCTTTGTTGTAAATAGTAATCTGAAGCTTTGCAAGAATCTGTTTCCAAGTTGCCCCTCCCTCAAGTCAATAGCCGGCCAACTCAACCAGCTGCAACATCCACCAGGCCTGCAACATCTAGGACTGTGGTATCTGTTTATCCAGTATGGTATGAGATTGCGGGGTTTCATATTGTTCTGGGACTGGTACCAGTGTGGAAAAACTAATAACTGTTTATGTACCATCTGATTTGTCAGCAGCTAGATAGCCCAGGCTCTGGGTATCATAAGTCAAATGGTAAATTGTGATTGCTTTCTGTCTATTAGTATGTAGCCACCC
Organism: Neoceratodus forsteri; assembly: GCA_016271365.2. Taxonomy (NCBI): domain Eukaryota; kingdom Metazoa; phylum Chordata; order Ceratodontiformes; family Ceratodontidae; genus Neoceratodus; species Neoceratodus forsteri. The sequence continues at coordinate 789,047,978 of CM028133.1, forward strand.
AGCTGGAGGGTTCACCAGCAAAACCTAAACCAACCGTGTACATTTTGTAAATAGAGATCTGCATAACTTCTACTCCTCCTGTTTCCCCTTCCTAATTCCTATAACCCCCTAAATAAATATCTTGTTATTGTTGTTGAAATGTTCGGTGTGAGCATATTATTAGAGAGAGCCTTTAAATACAAGTGTTGAAATGTGAGGAAATGTTTATTGGGGCATGTCTTGGAAAGGTAAATGGTGTTCGTGGGTGGTGTAGCAGCTCATGGGGCTACACCTGTCACCATCTTACCCACGTAAAGCACTCTGAGTGGAGACACTGCACAAAGGTTTAAGAATATGCTTGTCAGTTAGCGAACCCAAACCACTTAGCCTATGTCCAGGGTAGTAGGCAGGGGTGTAACACTGGGGATAGCGCCACCCAGGGGTTACATTTATAAAACCCTAATATGAGATTTCATTACTTTTGATGCTTTAGAAAGTGCAGCGTCTGCATTAACTTAGTTCTTTTTGCAATGGATTTCCAGTTTTCATTAGATAGCCATAGCAACTTTGTGCATGCATTGTGCAGAGCCCTGCATGAAGCATGAGGTCAATCATGAAACAGGTGTAAAGGATGCCAAATCCCGATTGGCTGAGAGCTACTTTCAGCTGGTCTGTTATCCCAGCACAACAGCCTGGCTGAAAGTGGCTACTGGTAGTCAGGACACAGCACATTATAGACAGCAGTACACTCTAAGGCCCCATCCACACTGCACCGCTCAGACCCCTTTAATGGATAGAAACCATTACAACCGGGGAGCGGTGCAGTGTGTCCACACTGCTGCAGTGTCCGTTACGGGACCGGCACCGCTGGTCCACACTTCGGGAGCTGGGCGACCATTACCGTGGCACCCAATCCCACAATGCAGCTCACGCTGCACTGGGGACGGTTGCAGCGTCCACACACTCGCCTGAAGTAACGATACCGGCGTGGCAGTTCATAACCGTTGTTGAAACCACCTCATATGGTTTCAACAACGGTTACGAAAACGCCTTCTGTAACGTTACAGGTGTAAATGCAAACCGTTGCGGTAACGGTTTGGGCACTCTGTAACGTTACAGAAGGGTAGTGTGGACAGGACCTTAAGTAAGAGCAGATTACCCTGGCTGCTCACGAGTGTTGCCACCCTACCGGATCCAGGTTTCCAGTACTCCCGAGTCCCCTGCTATGATCTCTGCCACTACTCCATTCCAGATATAAAAAAAAATAAAAAAAAACAATGTCCCTGTCTTCAACCACAGTCAGTGACCATGATTTAGATCAGCAGCTGCCACAGGCTCGCTCCGAATGCTGATTCTTAAAAAAAATCACAATAGGCTCCCACACTTAAATCAGCAGCTCCCACCCACTCCATAAACATAGATTTACAAACAAAATGTCAGCCAGGCTCCCACACTTGCTGCCAGTTTTGGCACTCTGTAAGAGGCTTCATCTGGCATGAGAGTTGTAACCATGCTCCACAAACCACCTAACTGTGCTCGTGACAGCTGCCAGAAACCTGCCATACATCGCGCATCACCTGCCATGCACTGAGAATCTGCTGCTGCCCCCTACTCTCCTGACTGCTGCCCATACCTGCTGCCTATGTACAGCGCTAGTGCCAAGTACTGGTCAGCTGATAACACCACACTCTACAGGCTGGCACTGATTTTCCTTTTTGGAATTGATTGTTTATATTTATATTTTTTTGAATGATTTGAAACACAGAAACAGACACTTTCAAATGTATAATTTATTAATACTGTTGGGACCCGTTTCATAATCGCAATAAGGAACTCCGAGTCCAGGGGGTGCATAATGGTGGGTTAAAGGCCCTTCTTAAGTGGTGAAAGCACTCAAATTTTCCTCGTGCTTCAACCCACCCAAGGCAGGCCGTTATCCCTCCATAACACACCCCCGTCATGCCATAGTGCTTAATTATAATTGACTGTCATGAAGCAGTTGCATGAGGATTCACACTGTAACAGACTCGTAGCTTGCTTCACAAATGTATGAAGAAGTTGCATAGAGATACGTATTGCACTGCATCACAGTTGGCTTGAAGCAGGGCCCCCCATCCCCATCAGTTTGGTCACCTGACATACATTTGGTTTTTTATTTTGTATTTTATTTTGGACATAACTTGGGCATTTGTATCAACTTCAGCCTCAGATTTGCATGGTGTCTATGTCCCAACCTCACCTCCCAACCACATAAGTGGCACCTTGTTAAGCCCACCCAAAAAGTGTTACTGTGTGGCAAGTCCAAAAAAACACATTCCAGGTCAGATCTATCAGGTCACTTATGTTGTCATGAGGTGGTGTGACAACTTGACTACCAGGTCAATTTGGGCCAACATGAACCAAAATGACAAAATTCTGAGTAAAAATAAATACTGGAAAATAAGTCCAGAATTCCTATTCTGCACATGTACCTGGGCTTAGTTTATGTTTGATTTATTTTTATGTTGTCTTGCGCACAAGCAAGCAACATTTTGTGGCAGTAGGAGATTAGTAGGAGAAATACAGAGGTGTATCAGTTTTGGTGAATGTAGAGCATGCTTTAGAAAGTGCATCCCTCATTTGCCAGTTAGCAAGCATGCTAGTGGTGACACAAGTGTTTTGCAATGCCACCAACTTGAAATGATTTCGCTGCTGCAATCAGAGCCAAGCTCATCATGCAACAGCACCAATGACATGCCTCCACTACATGCCTTGCCTGGTGTAACATTTCAATAAACATGGCGGCGGCTCTGCAGTCCTCCTCTTGCAATCCCTAGAAAGCTGACTTTGGGGGTGCCCAATCCCCCTGTCAGCATGTGTAAACCCCCCCAAGATTGTGTGGCACACTGGGAGTCCACCCCAGTGTGCCTCCCTGTGTTCGGAAGCCGACCATGTTGGCATTTTCCTGCTCCCGTCCACCCCCATTGTGAGCCACACTGGGAACCCACCCCAGTGTGGCAAACATCATGCCCCCAAAGTCATGGGGCACACTGGGAGCCCACCCCAGTGTCCCCAACATTCTTTCATACACCTGTAAAGAAAGAAAATGATCTGTACTGTTCGGTTTTGTTTTGTTTTTGGAACCTGAAGCAAAGAAAATGGTCCCTTGCTTTCGGTGGGCACCCTTCCCCAAACCCGCACCCACCCTCTGTGCACCCCACCTCCCCACACCGCCATCACCCCATACTTACCTCTGGAGGTCTGGCGCCACAAACTTCGGTGGAGCAGGAACATGTCTGCACTCTTCAAGGCCGACCGCAAACTGAAGAAATGCCGGCAAGCTGTATAATGGCATCAATGGAGGGGGTTATAATTTAGGTGGATATCTCGGCCATTTTTTTCACTTTCAACTCCAAATTTTCAACACGGGGTTCTTGGGACCCCACCTCATGAAATCAATCACATCATTTCGTTATTTGGCCCCGAAAAGTGATTTTGCAGTCACTGTGTGGAATCACCTTTTGGGATTGATTAATGAAACTACAGTGCCACTGTTCATGAGGCAGGCTATGTTGCAAATTTGGTGAAAAAAATTCCCAAAAATGACTGTTATGAGTGTGTGTTGCACAGTTTCCACGCATGCTTGTAACTTTGAGAATTTTTAATATTTTCACTCCAGATTTTCAACACTGCCATTTTTCACACCTCCTTACGAACAGTACAGCTGTCATTTTTCACATCCTGCCCGAAATATGTTTTTGAGCATCTGGTGCACAATAGTGTAGTCACTGTGTGAAATCAATGTTCGGGACAGATTAAGAAAATCACAGTGTCACTGTTCATGAGCAGAGGTCCCAAAATGCCTATGTTGAAAATTTGGTTAAAACCCCAAAATAATTATGTTACGGGTGTCTGTTGCCCACTTTCTACGTACACTCGTGACATCACCAATTTTCCAGATTTTCACTCCAGATTTTCAACATTGCCATTTTTTACACATCCTCACGAACAGTACAGCTGTAATTTTTCACATCCTGCCCAAAATGTGTTTTCGCACCTGTGGCACCAAATGGCGCAGTCGCTGTGCAAAATCACCTTTCAGCTAACGAACTGATAATGCCACTGTTCATGAGGTGGGGTCACAAAAGGCCCGTGTTGAAAATTTGGAGTGAAAATAACCAACAAATGCCTGGGTGTTAGGGTTTGCAACTGTAATGTCCCACCCTGTAGAGAATGACAGGCATCAGAGGTGTGACTTGGGATTTTCAGCCTTAATGCTCACACCATTCCACCCCAGCCTGCAGCTACTGACAGGCATCGAGGTGTGCCTTGGACTCTTCAGCCCCAAAGTTCACTCCATTTTCCTACAGTGCACCCATCTCAGCGTATTTCCTTATGGAATGGGGTGAGCGTAAGGCCCGAAGACCCCAAGGCACACCGTGACACTTGACCGCAGGGTAGGGTGAGGTGAAATGGCATGAGCGTTATGGCCAACAACCCAAAGGCACACTCCAGTGCCTGTCAGTCTCTGCAGGGTGGGAGTGGGGTTGGAGTCAGTTCAATACTTCACTGCCATTCCTATTGTGCATCTCTCTAACTTCTGCACTACCAATGCCAATGCCAGCAAGACAACATTCAGCACTGACAAATGCTTGTTCTTTTTGCCATAGTTTCACCATTTTGAGCCCCAAATTTTCAGGGTGGCCAAGTCACCATCCTGTCTCATGTCCACATAAGTGGCATCTTGCAAATCCAACAGAAAATGTTTTGGGGGAACCCTCAAAAACACATTTTGGGGCAGATTAACAAGGTGTGACTTATGTGGTCATGGGTGGGTGGCCACTTTGCAAATTTGGAGACAATTTCACCAAAAGTAGTCTGTACGTTCAAAAGAAAAAAAGTGAAAACAAACTACAGCCATCGCATTTTTCTCCTTTAGTCCCCTCTGCATTGAAGTGGAGGAGAATGTCAATGAATATAGAGGAATTACCATCAAGAGACATTGATGAGCTGTGACAAGGGATCCGAGGTGTGTGCAAGTGAGGGAAAGGGAGTGGCATGGGTTCTAGAGGGTGAGTGAGAGTGGGGTGTATTTCTTTCATTAGGAGGCTGGTGGAAGAGGGGTACTGATGGTGAGATTGGGACCCACTGCTGGTGTCAAAACAATACAATTTGGTAATCAGGAGAGAGGGGGTACCAGCAATGGCCCTGAGCACCCGCCACCAGTACTGATATGTACAATCATCTGGTTTGGGTTGAAGCAGAGATACCTGCAGTGAGACTGAGCACCTATCACTGGTACTTATGTAATCAGCTGTTTTAGGTGGGAGGGGGTATATCAACAGCAGGACTGGACACTTGCCATCAGTGAACTGAATCAGCTGGCTTGGGTGGATTGTTACTTAAAACCACCTATAGCAGCCCAATGGCTCACATCAACAGTTTCAAGTAAACAATACCCTTGTCAAAAAAAGAACCTTTACAATTAGAAACTTGGAAAAAACTTTCTGCGTATGTCTGATAATAATATGTTAAACAATTTAAAAACTAAACATTTTTCAGTGAAACCACCTATTAAAGGGAACTCCTTGGGTCAAACTGTGATGAACCTGAAAGTCTCAGTTTTCAGCTGTCAGCCATTTTGGAGCCACAGTCAAGCACAAAAGGTCTTAATTTGGATATTTTTCTGTATTTTCAACCCTCTAAAACTTTTAAACCCCTGAACAAATATTTAACAAATTTGCAGAATCCTGAGATCCTGAACCCCAGAATGTGCATGCCAGTTGTCTGGCTATGCTGCCCAGGGACTGCTGCATTATTAGGGTGCAAACATAGGGGTTAACACAGAATAACATTTGTAACCCTAACTACAGGGAACAAAGTAAGGAAATGTGTACATCAGATTGTTTTTGACCCTAACTCCATCCTCTCCCATGCTCCATCCCCATGAAGTCCACCAAACTGAAAGCAAAAGCATAATCAGATTTCACATATATGTGTTACCATCATAAATAAAGAACATAGTATGAGGCATACAGTTACACCTCATGACGAACACTTCACTCAGTGGTGTGAGCCTCTCGTGAGGTCTGCTGCAGGTATAGTGCAGTCTGTGTGACCAGGTATCTACTTACTGCTTTGTACATGGCTCATAGACCCATTCACAAACTCTGCCAAAGGTGTGACACATTTCGTCTGACCATGCAGTGCAGATTGTGGGACCACACAACTGTTTTGCAAGTGGCATCCAGGGACACTCAAGATAAAGTCTGCTACAGGCAGGGCTTAAAGCAGCAGTGCAACATAATCAGGAAATTATTATCAGCATTTTTTTTGGGTTGTAAGCATGCAGCCATAGATGAGGTTTCCATATCTGTAAATATTGTTTCTAGCGATCTTTAGTTTTTTGGGTATTTAAAATGTATTTCAATTGTTGTGGCACCACAATAAATATGTTGGCTGCCTAATTTTCAGCTGTGCTCCCCTTCACATCGCATCATGTCTTTTGGTTACTGCAGTGGGACCCTGTGCTGAACATTCCCAATGTCCTTGTGTAGTACTGCCAGTCATACACATGTGCAGTTGGCAGCAGAGGGGGGCTCCAGTTCAACATGGATGGTGGCAGAAATGTAAATAAAAACGAAGACTAACTGAGCAAATTATATTACAGGATGATAGTACAATGCCGGCGAGAAAGAGTGCCAGGTAAATGCTCAGCAGAGCACAGGGAATAAACTGTCGAAAAAGCGCAATTTTATTTTTACATTGCACTGCTGCTTTAAAGTGGGCAGGGTCTCACATGCTCTCAGACCCAGCAAACATTTTGAGGGATCTGAAGAGGGTCTCACAGGGTCTCAAAGCAGGGCTCTTCCTCCATGTTTGTGCCACCTCATCATTACTTCAAGAGGGCAGTATGACCCTTAATTCCTTTGTTTCTCAACTTCTCCCAGTATCTTCATGTTTTGTGTCTTTCTTTTGACTTATTGCTGAAAAGTTGGACACTATGAAAGAAAAAAGGTCTTCCACAGTAGTAGTCCTTGTATCTTTTTATAAATATGACCCTTAAAAACCAAACAGCTTTTTCTGCACACTTTATGCACTGGCTACAGGTCATGTGCACTTTGATCTACCCCTTGATGTTTAACCCTTTCCTTAAGTCACAATTCTCTGTTTGTGACATCTCAACAATTTTCACAGCAACACACTCTGATGTTATAAACAGAGGATTATAACTTCAGCAAAGGACTAAGCAACCAACACAAATGACCTCAGGCGGATCCTGTTGCCATGAAAGTTAATCTCACAACTGAGAACAAAGGGAAGAAAAATGCAAACAATATATCAGATATAAGCAAAATTGTTTCTAAATATAGCATTTTTCTTTTCTTCACATACTATTTAAATTTCTTTCTACTTGGTTTAATCTTCTATTATTTTCCACACTAACAAGAAAAAAGGTTTGGTAACTTTAAATTTGAACTAAGAGAGTAACTAAAAGTCAGAATGGACTGCTGCTTTGCTTATGAAATTATTACAGTCTTTCAGGAAATAACAGGAAAGGAGTAAGTAAACATATACTGTATATGACTTTGGGGTTCTACCCCTTTAGTAAATATTTATTTCTAATCAGTGTTTCGTACCATTCTTCATTCGACCATAAGGGACTAAGTAGCTGTTTTGGATCTGTTGGTCCACATTAAGGCAAGATGACTGATGGGCCAGAGCAGTGCAAGTGGAGTCTTCTGCACTTATTTCATTAAAGCCAGCCTCAGCTCTATTAGTGTTTTGTAGTCTGTCAGTACCAGAAGTTCCAGGATCTGCAGACTGCACAAGTTAAATGATTAATGTTTCCCAAATGTGGTATCAATAACATCAATCACGGGAAAGAAATAGCTACTGAGGAGTTAGTTCTCTGAATCTAATCAGTTAGGGAACACTGCAACTTTTTAAAAATGTAACCTTTGTACAGAGTTAATGTTTCTCATTTTGACACTCACTAACTATAAAAAATGAAATATTAGTCACATTTTCAAAGAGGCCCAGTCCAAACAAGATCTGACACAGCTAAATAGAAAACAATAAATAAATATTTACTGTACATACCAAGTTCTAAAGCAGCAGTGCAATGAAACAGGTACAACATGTTACAGTACCTTTTATCACTAAACAAGATTCCGGATATGCCAGCCTGGTAGCATGGAGGACTAAGGCATGGAGGGCAAAGGTGTTGAACGCTTTACCTCCTGCCATGCCGGCGACCCATGTTTGGGAATGAGCAGGAGCATGGGTTGCTGAGGGTTGGTGTGGGGGGGGGCTGAGCATCTCAGGGACTGCTATCCTCTTGGTGGGGGGTGTGGCCAAGCCATCTCAGTCCGTGACTGCCATGGGATGGTGGCCCAGTGGGGGTGCAGATGCAAGCGACTCAGACAAATGAGGCTGCAGATCTACAGGACATACATGCCTCCACATGCACGTACTAATGTGACACCATGGTAGAGGCTGTGACTGAAAACAGAGAACGGGACCCAAGGGTTGGATGATGCCTTGCGCATCTCACCCAGACCCATACCGCTACCAGGATTTGAAGTATCTGGTTCTGTGTTCTTGGGGGACGACACCTTCCCCCAGTTCCACCACTGGTGGAGCCTTGAGATAAGCACTCCAGGTAAGTTCAGGGTGGGAGGAGGGTGCCGGCTGAGGGGAACTGGGGAACAGGTGGAGAAGAGCGGCCCGATGAGAAAAAGCTTTGTGGAAAGAGAAAAAAGAAAACAAAATATTTCGAGTATCTCCCAGTTTCATTTGTTGGTAACACTTTGTAGCTCCACCAAAATCTGAGTATTTCATAAATATTTTAGTTAATTTTTCCCTCAAAAAAAAAAGATGGACACCACATTTGGTTAAGAAATAGCATTTTAGACCAGGCAAGGGTTAGGAGTGAGAAAATAAGAATTAACTCCAGGTGTACAACACAGAAGGTACCTAGAGAAGTGGATCTCACAGATTTGTTAAGTAAGCAATAATACCCGACAAGGTGGGCAATATTGGGCAATACCAGACTGTCCAGGGGCATAATGAGGCACAACGCCACAGGCAGAGGGCCTTATAGCCCCTGGAAGGTCCAGTATTACCCATACTGCCCACCCTGGAGGGTATTATTGCACTTAGAAAATTGGTACTATATTATGTTTGTTTAGAAAAAATAATCATTTCCATGTTAAATTACAACGCTTAAGTATTTTATTTATTTTGTTAAAAAATAGTTCTTCCGCCTGTATGACAATGTTTTTTGAGCTAGGAACATTTGATTTAGTTGAGCTTCTGCGGTTTTGCCTCTTGGGGTTACTTGGTTACTCCCCCACCCCAACACACACAAACACACACACAGAGTCATTGGGCTTAAAAATTAAGCTTTTGATGTACAGTATGTATTTGTGGTTGCAGCCTGTTTTTTTTTTTCTTTTGTTATGGGAACCAGCATCTCATGACTGCTCATGTGAGGTGTCTCCCCAGAAGTACAGTATGGAGGGATGGGGAAGATTCGGCAGACCACTATTTTTTTATTTTAATATTAAAGTTGAGTCGTGCTTTTTATTTTCCCATGCCATGCAGTGGGTGGTGTGTGTGGCCAGGAGATTAGTGGCGGTGCTGAGCGGGACATCAGCGGTGGCACAGAGCGGAATATCATCAGCAGTGCAGAATGTTGATCCAGAAGTGCTGTGTCAGAGGTGAGTGCGAGTACAACAGGAGAAAGTGAGACAGTTCCTTGAAGCTGATGGGCTTTATATTAGGAGCATGGAGTATGTGGAGAGCTGCAGGGCTTTGACAATTAAAAAACTTTTTTTTTTCACTTAAAAACAAACAATTTGAAGGTGGAATTTTGGAATATTTTGCAAGTGCAGTACTGGACTGCGATTGGGAAGGATTTGTGTGCATGCTGTGAGATATCGAGAACTGACACTTAAAAAAAAATGCACTGCGAAACAGAGAGGGAGAGTGAATGCACCGTGGGGCACAAACAAACAAAAAAATCCAACTTGTGTAGCCAGAAATGAACTCAGGGGAGGTTGTGTGAGGTTTCACCAGGCAGCTGGCACTGAACTATGTAGCCATTGGGTCAGTTTCTTTTGCTAAGCAACAGAAAAAAATGACGGCAATTTGAAATTCAATTCGATGCTTTTGGCCAATCAGAAAAGTAGGTGGGGCACAAAGATACCTCAATGGGCAAAGGGGCATTGGGGATGGTACTTTTTATTTCCTGAGCATCTGTTGAAAGTTTATGTACCCCCCCCGGCAGGGGTACCAGTCAATCAGAGACCAGGAAATAGGGGGCGTGGCCTGGCTGTGATGGAAATGGCTGCTTAATTTTGTATCTCCCTGGGATCACCAACTATCATCATTCATCCTCCTACTCCCAGATAACTAATCTCTGCCAACTATTGAGATCTTACTCTACCTTCACCACAAATTGAATTTGGTTAAGTATTTTTCTTGTATCAGAGCTACATATCACCATCTATATTACTCCTCTGTTGAGGCCTACAACAATGGATAAGCAACTTTTACACAGTAGCTCGCTTAACAGAGTGGAATCAATGTTCCAGCTACTAATTAGTGAGATTAATGATCTAAAAATAACTTTACAACAAAATGCTACTCATACGAAAGTGCTTGATCAAAAAATGAATGCGACAGATGCCAAAGCAACCTGAAATGAATGCTCTATTAATGATTTGCAAGCCACTATCAGGAAACAAGTAGAACCAGGAGTGTTGTTAGGGCTGGGCCTCTGGGGCTAGAGCCCTGAACATTTTGTATGGTGCCCCGAACCTTTTCTGTGCCGTGTGCTCCCTGCAACCCCCATGTTTGTATACTGCCCATTGCCTCTGATTTTGTGACCATTTCTCCCCCCTACTCCCCGAGCTGCTCACCAGGTGGTCCAGAGTCCTGCTGCTGTGGTCCTGTAGTAAAATAAATTCCCTGTCTTGTTTAAAATTCATATGGGACACCTAAACTCAGGTCCCAAGATCCGTAGCGGCCATGGAGCTTCTCTGCGCATGCGGGAGGGACACCTGACTTGCCGGAGATGTCATCCTAAGAGAGCAGGAGAGAAGTTACTTGCTGCTGCTACAACTCAAGCTGACTGCAAGTGCATCTGTCCATCAGCAACAAGGGATTGCCTAAGACCTTGGGTGGTGGACCGTGGTCAGGGGGCCGAACCGGCAGGCGAATATCATCACCGGGAGGCAGGATGGAATCAAATTCAGCCTCTGCTTTGCAGTACCAGGAGCGGTACGCCGGTTGTGTTATTCAGGGCCAGCAGGGATCACCCTCTTTGGATTCTGGAGTGGAGTCTTTGGCCTGTGCTTGCGCTGCCGAAATGAGGAAGGTATGGAGTCGGTGTCAGTCGGAGCAGAAGGAGAGGGCCGACCGATCATGATCAGGGTAAATGTACTTATTTCCAAAGATTTCTCTTCCATAGATTTGTGATATGCCCCCATTTAACTGAAAATTATTTAGTGGTGTTCATTTAAAAAAAAAAATAGTCTGTTCTGTAAGAGTAATATATTTTACAACTCAGCTGTGGAAGGTGCATTTGGAGGGCTACTTTATTGTTAAAAACCTTTGTAAATGAGTCTCTACTCAAACCCCAGTCCAGCAGGTGCAGACTGAAGGGCCTTTCAGGATCTGTGCTGCTTTGTCTCATGGAGGTCTCCAGTGTGAAAATGTGCCAGTGGAGGGGACACACAAAATGCCCCAACATCAGTGGAAAACTGTGAAGAGCTGGAGCCTCAGATCTCAAATCATGGGGATGGGAGGTAAGCAGGGGTGTTGGGTGAGGGCTGATGAAATAGGTGAAGAAGGAGGTAAAATTTTAAATAGAAAAAGAGATTCAACATATTTCAACTACTGTACAAAGGAAGTTTCCATCTATTTCATCAAAAACCTTGCTGAAGTCCATCACGAAAATGCTTGTGAGTTTATTTTCTCATCCTCTGCCCTTAGGGCTGCTTTTCGCAACAGAAACCTCACCTATAAGTTGCCCTTGGGCAAGTCCCATCAGTCAAATCACACCAGTCGCTGCAGAAATAATACGCTTCCCTCCCTCCCTCCATCCCTCAGGCAGGCAGTAACCTGATCATAGCATTCAGTAAAGTTGAAGAATACCTAACCCCTATTCAGAGTTTTGGGCCCAGGCAGGGGTATCATTTAGGGGTTGCCAGGGATCGCAGTTGTGACTGCTATGAACTTTTTGTGACCTTTACATTCTGTTTGTGAACCCTGCTGTCGAGTGTCATTGCCTGTGATGGCTCACAGTGTTCCTCTGTTTTTCCCTTCTCAATTTGCCTTGCCTTGTGTCCTGTCCTCCTGTTAGCATTTGTTGCTTCCCTGCCCCATTCATCTGCCACCCCAGCATCCAGTCCCCTTCCCAGGTTCAACCAACAGTTTTGATACCTATTTTTTTCATCTTGTGACATTGGGGTAGCACCACTATGGTGCCAAACTATAGTTTTACACTTGTGTGCAAACTTTTGAAGTGCTCAGCTCGTGTGCTTCAAAGCGTAGTTTTGATAGTGTCATAAAAAAAACAATTTGTTCTTCCCTCCAGGCTCCTAGGGGTAACTTAGGGTCCCAAAGACTGGGTCAGGACTCAGAGGCAAGTCAGCAGTCCATCTGTGTTTGGAAGTCGAGGGGCCGCTGGTGACAGAGTAAGGAGAGAGAGAGATGGGAGATGGGAGACTGATGGCAGGCTAAGGTGCAGATTCTGGGTCAGGTGAGAAATTTGTTTGTCTATGGGTGACGTGCGGTGTGGGTAGCTGGCATTCTGTGGGTCAGATAAGTGAGGCAGCCAGGTCCCTGGTCTTTGAGACCTTTGCTATCTGCTGGAACTGTCTGAAGGAAACTAAACTAAAGCGAGAAAGGGAAGGGTGTGGGTCATGGGGTTTTAGAGATAGAGACTCTCTGGCAGGCTGTAAAATCCAATAAAGTCAAGTAGTGTTAGTGCAGAAGTGGAGTGGGCACTGACACCCAATGTGTGTGCTTGTGTGGACTGCATGTGGTGGCTGGCAAGCAACTGCAATGCATTTACATACAATTTAAAGTGAGCAGTAGCTGCAGGCCCAGCCCTCCTCCATGCCCCATGTACTTCTTAAATATCAGTAGATTTAGCCTAGATCTACTGATATTTAAGATGTATGCTATTCTATGACTTTTAATCCACAACATGAAGTTTCTACCTGGCAACTGACAAGCCAACCAAAAAAATGACGCAAAATAATGGAAAAGGAGTGGGAGAAAAAACAAGGCTAAAGTAGCAGAAAATTTGTTACTTTGCATTTTGTTACCAACATTTCTGTAGTTTATGGGGGCTTAGGCGGCCCCCAGACCCCCAGCCTTTTGATTCGGGCCCAAGCCCCATATACTATCTGATGCTAGCAACTCCTCTGGATAGAACTATCAGGAATTTGCAGGACAAAATAGATGATATTGAGAATAGAAACATACATAATAACCTCAGATTTCTTGGTTTTCCTGAGGGTGTAGAGTTTGGAGACACCAGCACATTTCTAAACACACCCTTCCAACTATACTTAAACTCCCACCCACCCAGGACATCACTATTGAAAGATCTCACCGCACTCTAAGACCGAGGCCTGGTATGGATCAAAAACCCAGGCCCAGCATCGGTAGATTTCTAAACTATGCACATACCCGAATTAATCCTTCACAAAGCAAAACACATGGGATCTTTAACTTGGCAGGATCACAAAATTATGATATTCAGAGACTTCTCGAAAGAATTATCAAACAAGCGTAGAGCCTTTAACCCCATTAAAGCAATTTTACATCAGTGTGGCATAAAGTTTGCACTACGATATCCAGCTGTTATGCACCTATTCTTGGGAAGCTCATTCAAAGACTTAAATACCCCCGAAGCTCTGTCAGAATTTCTTGATTACCCTCAGTCTGCACTTACCCAGCCTGATAGTCATGATTCAGCTCATCCTAGCAGGGGCAAAGATGCTCCTCAACTGAATCAGCACACCCCTCCCGACAGTAACCTTACTGAGGGCTCTGAGGAATCAGCTTCTACCATCCCATCTGTCGCACCTCCTGCTCGACTTTCAACCCATCTACTTGAAAAAAAGGCTTCAAACTTATCTCATGCTAAACACTCATGTTGTGCAGATGTTACTCCCTCAACATCCCTCTCCCAATCAGATCATCACATCAGCTTTTCAACTCCTCTTACACTTTCCAACAAATATTCCCCACTTCAGGAAGACCTACAATCCTCACAAGAGGAACTTCGTGAAAATGAATCTGATCCTTTCGCTAATGAACCCAAAAATGTTTTGTCCAGCAATAACTCTCCTGATTCTTCCTGGACAGAACTAGTCACCAGTTCACCTCTTAAATCTGCTGAACCTCCAAAAAAGAAAAGGAAAGGGAAGTTGAAGAATAAGGCATCTACGGCTGTTTCTAATGCTCACAAATGTAAGGATCGCTGACTAATCATGGAGTTATTAGCGCTCCAATGTTAATACCATTCATAAGATGTATCCCCCTTTCAGCCCTTCAGTTCACCTGGATTATCATTTGCTCTAATCACATCGTGCGATTTCTATCAGTGTGCGCACTATTGCACCCAACTGGTTTGAAAAGCATAAGGCTGTAAATCGCGGTTGTTAGCTTTGGGATAAGATTCTCTCCAGATTTCATTTTAATATCAAAAGTTCACTGCATATTGCTGCTCTATGATCCCCTTGTTATATGCTATACCCTGAGAATACTTTTTGTAGTTTTTTTTTTTTTAATTATCATTGAGTATGTGCACTGCTAGGGGCAGATATACTAAATGCTGTGAAGAAACAGCATTCTTACAGCATAACTTCATCACAATGTTAATTGTTACATATGCAACATCACAGCACTTCCATTATATCTCAATTACTGAACCCTTTATCCTGGTTAACTTTGTATGCCTACCACGTAACCATTATCATTATTTTAACCTTCAATTGTAACTATAAACTTCTGTATGAATATGTGGGGCTTCAGCAGTACTTATCAACCTTTATATATTGTATTTAACCTATATTAATGTGCCAGTTTAAGATTAAACTTCGATTTGATTTCTTAATTTGTATCCCCCTTCCTACCTTTTCATCCCCTTTCCTTTTCCCCTATATCTATACCTTCAATTTATGTATTTAAACATCATTTTTCATCCCTTTTTTTTCCTAATTGTACATTGCAGGCAATTTTCAAGGTTTCTGTTTTACAATATATAACTTAATAGCCATTATAAATAATAATAGCACAACTCTACTAGAAGCCTTTAACCCTTTAAGCTTATTAAAGCTTTATGAATACTCTTACAGATGGGGCTTGCCAGGCCTTTTATTAGATCTGGTTACTCCACTATAAATATTCACTTCTATTTTTGGCAATATTCGAGTCATGTGCTCTTCTCACTTATTCTAATGCTTACAGTTATTACGCACAGAACCTTGAAGCCTGAAATACTCCCAAACATTTCAATATTTTAATATTAAGGATACTGAGGGTGGGATATTCAGAAGGGATGCGCATGGCACAACAATGTTGCTCCATGCACAACCCACTGATGTGCCCTGGCGCAATATTCAAAAGGGGAAAGTGCCTGGCACAAATCCCGATGCGCCGGAGCACATCAGTAATTTAAGAGTCACAAGTAGGCGTGCCCATGCATGCTCCGCACATCCCGATATTCAGCCCGGGATATGCTGAGCCCATGCAGGCGCAACCCCTACTTGCGCTGCACACAGCTGAGCCAGAAAAAAAGGAGCAACAGCTGGTCACCCACAGGTGAGCTGCCATATTGCAGGGTACAACATGGCAGCTGCCAGCTGTGGGTGGCCACCCGAGCTCTGGTGGCACCTTCGTGTAAGAAAATGAAAGGTCCAATATCCATAGTGGTCCAGTGGCCACTCCCAGCCCGATCATGGGCATCTGTAATAGAATAAAAGGTTCAATATTCCTGGTGGTCCAGTGGACCACGTCCAATGATTGTGGGCATACATTTCACAATAGAACACACCAATCCATCCCTGGTGGTCCAGCGGTACCCCCTCCCCACCCACCCACTGAGCCCCAGCACCCACCCCTGTCAGCGGCGGCGGCAGCTCCCCACCACCAGCCGCCCTGCCCCACTGACTGACTGCATACAGTAGGGCCCATATGCCCAGTGGTCACAACATAGGCCAATGGCGTACAGATATACCGTACTACACAGTCCAGATTTGTGAATGGATCATTCACATATCTGGGCGTAGTAAGTATATGTTAGTTGTCGCCCATTGGCCCTGTCAGACCTGGGCGTACAATAACGTGCACAGTCAGTCGGCGGGCGAGTAGGCGGCTGGCAAGTAGAGGCTGCCGCCTGACTGAGAAGTAGCGAGATGCTGGGGCTCAGTGAAGCGAGTGAAGAGAAATTACCGCTTAGACCACCAGAATGAATGGTGTGTTAACCAATAATACGCTGCGATCGGAAGCTGGATGTGGTCACTGGATCACCAGGATTTTGAACCTTTCATTATAATACATCGCCCGCGATAGGGCTGGGGAGATCCACTGGACCAACAGTGAAGTGACCTTTCATTATATTACATATGCCCGCGATAGGGCAGTGGGGCACTTTGCCCCTTGGGCATGGGGGCGTCGGTCCCCAACGGCTGCAGCCTGGCAGGGTGCAAATCGCCCAGGATCGGCGCACCTGCATGCAAATGGGGCCATAATGACATGCAAATGGCCCCATTTGCACCTTGCAAGCATTATGGACCCATTTGCATGTGCACTTTTGAATATCGCAGTTGATGCGCCTAGCGCAACGGTACTTCTGCTAGTGCATCCCCCTGCTCCTCTCTGGCCACTTGCGCTGGTGCAGTGCCACTGCGCCATGCACAATGTGGGTGGCCATGGAGCACTATTCAACGGTGCTGAGCCATGGCGCAGCACCGTTGAATATCACTCTGTCAGTGCCCTGGCACATCCCAGTTGTGCTGCACCCAGGCTTTCACCACAGCCTGGCAGAGTCTGAATATCCCACCCCATATGTACCTGCCCTTAACTTAACTTCTCTATTCAGTAGAATATATATATTCGCTAATCTTGTTCTAATGATACACTGATACCCCACATATCTATATTATATTGGGCAATTTTCTTTATTCTTCACTCTGTAGGTTGTCTGAACAACCTTTACATATGATTTCTTTTTACTTTATGCATGCGGTTATGTGAATACATACTTAGTTGGGCCCAATACTGGCTTACACAACTTTTGGACATCTGTTTTATTCTGCTACCATTTTTCTTTTTTCTTAGTATTGAATCTACATTTTCTAGCTGTAGTTGTATATTATAATATCTGGAAAATGTCATTATTTTAACAATGCCTTTACATAATATGATACAATGGTTTAGGTCCCTCCCAGGGAACCATCATTTCTGTTTAGATTTAGTCATAGTTATATGATTTAGAGTATTGTCACATACAGTTGTATTTTAGATTGCAGCATGTTGCTTTCTCTTAAGATTTGGATGAGGACCTAAGTTTAGACCAACAGTTTAGTTGGTCTTCTTGGTCCTTTCCTATTTTTGATGCTGTAGAGTGTGGTGAAAGAGTCTCCCAGCAAGCCAGCTGACTCATATTTCTCAACACTTCTAAGGAAATTCTCTTCTTAGTTTGTGTTTTTAACACTGTTGCTGTTATCTAATGTATTTTTCCTTCCTATCTCCTATTCTAAACATAGAAAGATATCTGTGTCATCTATACTAACCATACTCCACTTCATTTACCTGAATGAACCTGCCATCCCTCTCATACACAAGCATTCTCTTTCTCACATTCTGATTACCCGCTGCTTGATTTATATATCCCTTAACATTCCAACAACTACTTTCCTGTCCCTTCCTTAGTAGTTGACACCATTTATTTATTTAGTTTTTGTTGACCGGGTAAGTGCACTAGGCAAATCCTGCCTATTTTCAGGCACGACCCGGGGGAGGGGGATACAGATGAATGCCAACTGACCTTGAACCAGATTAAGCTGTCGGTGGTATTTTTAGTGAATGAGGGAAATTTGGTCAGGACACCGGGGAAATTCCCCTACTCTTTTTTCAATAAGTGCCATGGGATCTTTAACATCCACCTGAACTACCACCAATCCAGGCAGATGGAACCTCAGTTTAATGTCTCATCCGAAAGACGGCACCTCAGAAGTGCAGCACCCCTCTCATGCTGCACTACAGTGTCAGTACTGGGATATTAACCCAAGTGCCAGATATTGGAACTGAACCCACAGCCCTCTGATCTCCCAGCCTCAGATGCAAGTGTGCTACCTACTGAGCCACTGACACTGCTAACTTGGACAACTGGAAACTGCACCATGGACAACTTACTTCTATACACTTGGAATGTTAAAGGACTTAACTCTCCTTATAAGTGAAAGCAAATTCTCTCATATCTTAAAAAATATAAAACACAAATTGCTTTCCTTCAAGAAACAAAACTACTAGCAGAGGATGTTATCAGACTTGAGAAAAACTGGGTCGGTCAAATTTATGGAATCCTCTTTCTCCTCTAAAAAAAGAGCAGTAGCTATTCTTATTCATAAGAATCTCAAATGGCCTTTTATAAATTCTGTTTCTGACAAAGAAGGTAGATGGCTTATGGTTAAATTAAATACTCACTCCGGTCCTCTTTTACTTATTAACGTTTATGCACCTAATTCCAATTCTCCAGAGTTTTACCACCATCTTGCTCAACAGATATTATCTTTTAATACTGGTAATGCACCCATAATTCTCGGGGGTGACCTCAACCTAGCTTTAGAAGCTACTATGGATAGAAGCAATACATCAACAGATGCCCACCCCAGAGGTGTTAAAGCCCTCTCTTTACTTATGAAAGATTATGGACTAGCTGATGTCTGGCGTCTTTTTCATCCCCGTGACCGAGACTTTACCTTCTACTCTTCCCTGCACAAAACATACAGTAGAACTGACTACTGGTTAGCCTCCCTTGCCATAATAGAACAAATTATTGACTCATCTATCTCACCCATTATAATTTTGGACCATTCTCCTGTTAAATGAGATCTCCTATGGGGCTCTTCAATTCCCAAATCCTCTTTCTGGTGTCTGGACCCCCTTCTTCTCAAAGATCCTGATTTTCTCCCCATGATTAAGTCACATATCCAAGAATTTCTCCTTCACAACAAACCCTCTGCTACATCTATGTGTACCATATGGGAAGCTTTAAAAACCATGATCCATGGGAAAATTATCAGCTACGCTGCCCATCGGAAAAAACATCAGAGAACACCAACTAGCTCAGATGGAAAAATCACTCAAATCCAAAGAAAAATTATATTTCAATTCTAAAAAACACAAACCTAACTCTCAACTCCATTTTGAAATTCTTCAATTAAGGAGCAAAATAAATTAATTAATTTCCCATAAAACTGAACTCTCTATGTTTAAACTTAAACACAAATACTGGGAGCAAGGTGATAAAAACAGGAAACTTCTTGCTTACCAACTTAAAGCATTGCAAATGGAACAACACATTTCAGGCTTAAAAGATCCTCAGGGTATAATCCACTCTGATAGTCCTTCCATAAATCGCATTATGAAATCATACTATCAAAATTTATATTCAAACCAATGCTCTCCTCCTATCATACAAATACAACAGTTCCTAAAAAGTTTGCAACTACCCCATCTCTCCTCCTCAGAAATAAATAACCTAAATAGACCTTTTTCCCTTCAAGAAATTCAGAAAGCCTTGTCCTCCTTGAAATCTGGTAAATCTCCAGGAGGAGATGGATTTCCTGCAGATTTCTATAAAAATCTTTCTGATATCCTCTTCCCTCTTTTATTTAATGTTTTTCAAGAAGCAAACAACTGCAGTAACCTCCCCCCAACCTGTACTGAAGCAATTATCACCTTAATCCCTAAGAAAGATAAAGATTCCACATCTCCTGCAAGCTACAGACCAATATCTTTATTAAATACGGATGGAAAGATATTTGCTAAACTACTAACAACCTGCCTTGAATCTATAATTCCCAAGTTAACTCACTGCTCTCAAGCTGGCTTTATTAAGAACAGATCTGGCTCTGGCCATTTTTGTTCTTTATTCAATTTAGTTCATAAAGCTAAATCCCTCAAATCGCCAGTGGCGGCTATCACCATTGATTTTGAAAAGGCATTTGATTCTTTAAACTGGGAGTATCTCTATCAAGTTCTTTTTCACTTTGGTCTCTCACACACCTTCTGTTCTTGGGTCAAATTATTATATGCCTCCCCTACAGCTAAAGTTCTTACTAATTCTACCCTCTCTTCTCATTTTCCTTTGGCAAGAGGAGCTAGACAGGGATGCCCTCTGTCACCTTCTCTGTTCATTCTAGCCATGGAACCCCTGACCGTAAGTCTTCATCAATCTGTAGACATTAAAGGAATCCCTGTTGGTAATTCAAGATATACTTCCCTCTCTTATGCGGATGATCTTCTAATTTTACTTGAAAATTTAAATGAAGCTGGCCCTTTGCTGGTTAACCTACTGAATAGGTTCACTAACATTTCAGGTCTTGCTTTAAATTATGAGAAATCAGAAACCTTACCCCTTAATGACCATTGTAAACCCTCTATGAACCTACCTCTCAGATTTTGCTGGTCTCCACTAGGCATCACTTACCTAGGAATCAAAATAACTTGAAACCTAGAAAAAATCTGGGAAATTAACTTCAGCCCTCTATTCGATAATATCAAGATGATTTTCGATAGGTGGAAGCTTCTTAATCTTTCTTTCATGGGGAAAATCACTGCCATCAAGATGTCCATTTCACCTAAGATTCTTTACCTTTTTGCTAATATTCCTTTAATCTTACCATCCTCCTTTTTATCTGAAATGGATAAATTAATTGGTAATTTTTTATGGGATGGAAAACCACCTAGATTTAGTCATAACAAACTTCGGGCACCAAAGAAGTCGGGACGATTTGGACTTCCCTGGTTTCAAGTTACCTATGGGCCTTTCGCACCACCCAAACCATTAAATGGTTTGAGAAACCTTCATCTTATTCCCCATTATGGGTTGCAGTGGAATCGGCTCTGTGCCCTGGTGGAGTCCCTTCTTCCTTTATCTTTAACCCTCTCTCCCCCAAATTAAAATCTCACCCAACTATTTCATCTTCCGTTTTTTTACTGGAAACTGATTCATAAATTTCTCAGATCCAACCCAACTCCCTGGCTGTATGCTCCCCTCTGGGGCAACCCAGTTCTCACCTTAGAGACCCATCCAATCTTTTGCAGTTCCTGGAGAAACAAAGGTATATTTTTCTTAGGAGACATTCTGGATCAGACCTCACTCACTCTCAAACAGTTCTCAGATATTCAGAATATCTGGGATATCCCCAAACAAGACTTTTGTAAATATTTACAGATCAGTGTTGCATATAATACTATCTCTCATTATGTGTATAAACACACTCTACAAGATCAATATATTATGCACTGAACTAACTTGTCTATAAAATGGAATAGTTCCATTTATAAGGACATTATAGATAACCTACCCGATTATTCTATTCCAGCAAAAAACAAATGGAGTGTACTACTTAATCATTCGCTAAAAATATACCACCAACAGCTTTATCTGGTTCAAGGTCAGTTGGCATTCATCTGTATCCCCCTCCCCGAGTCGTGCCTGAAAATAGGCAGGATTTGTCTAGTGATATACACAATGGAATTCCTGTTGGCGTCTTTCTCATAACACTTTTAAAGATGCCCGTAGTTCCTTAATACAAATTAAAATCTTACATTTGTGGTACAGAACTCCTGCGCTGTACTTCATCACATGGGACTAGTAAATAATAATAATTGTTGGCATTGTAACTCACCTAATGGGGATTTATTTCACATTTTGTGGTCATGCGTTTCCATCAAATAGCTCTGGTATAAAGTCCATTTACTTGCTACTACAGTTATCAGACAAAGTATCCCTTTAGACCCAAACTTTTTCTTTTAGGCATACTCGTATCAAGTAACCCTCCCCCTCTCACATGCACATTTTAGATGGTTAAATATACTATTTTCTCCTTGTTAAATGTTTGATTCTTATGAAGTGGAAAGGAACTTCTGTTCCAACTCTTTTAGAACTCCTCCAAAGCCTTTCCCAGTATGCATCTTTAGATCGTCTGACTCATGTTATTAATGACCAACTCATTGGGTATGATAGATGTTGGCAGGATTATTTCAGATTTATTGAAACCTTTGGTAATTTTACATATTAACAGATAGATATTTTTATTTCCTCCTTTATAATATTCCTAGATTACTGACATCTTTGTCTTGAACACAAATATCCTTCTTTCCTTTCTTTCTTTAGCTTTTCTCATCTATTATCTTTCTGTTTACAAATTACTATTTACCTATTATAAAAAGGCTCTCAGAAATGCTGCAATCTGATTGGCTGTTAGGATTCCAACAGCCTTACATTAATCCATGTTATACTGTCATGTACAGCCTGATCACAATGGCACATGGATTCTTCCTGTCAGCATTTCATCTTCTAGCACTGCTGAATGACTGGAATGATGCATTCTGATTCTGAACCAGCGTTCTTAAACTGTTGGTGGAAGAACTATTTTATAAAAAATCTCCCTCTAAATGAGGAAAACATTCAAAAAGTATTCTTTTAACCCTCTTCTTTTGTAACAATTTTTTATAATAGCAATAAGGCACTCCCAGAAGTTATATTAACAGTTAATCACCCCTAGGGGCAATATGGCACTCGGCTACACCTCATGCCACATTACACCCCTAGGGGGTGATTAACAGACTGTTAATCTAACCCCTGGTCATGCCTTATTACTTAATTGTACACTACCTTTCTTCCTTTTATCCTCCACTACACAGTTCTGATTGTATTCTCATATACATCACTTCAGGCAATATACTTTACCTCTAAGTTAAGACATCTATTAATTATCACCTCATAAATGGTGGTCCTGTTTCTGTTTTTGTACCAATTAATGCTTTGCTTGACATTAATTTCATTATTATCCACCTGTATATGCTCAGGTTTAAGGTCTTAAGAATAACTTGAACATGAGAATCTGCACATTTTTATATGTATAATTCAAATATCATTAAGGATATTGTGATGTTCTTTTCCCTTTATATGGAGGATTTCTTTTGACTGTATGGTTGTTATTGTATACTTAAATATCAATAAAAAGATAAACTGAAAAAAAAGGAAAACACTCCAAAAAAGACCAGGAAATAAAAAGCCCATTTTTCTAATATTTTTATTAATTGCAGGAAATAATATTTTTCATTGGACTACTGCTTTGAGCTGCATTACACTTGTTTGCTAAAATGCAGACATCTATAAATGTATCATAAAGCATGTCAACATTTTTATATATGCTGCCTGCATACAGGTATGTGGGTTGGTTGTTGTGCAATTTTATGTTTTAAAACCAGAATTGAGATCAGCAGAACTCAGTTACACAAAATCAGAAGAACACAGTTATACAAAATGCACAGCTGACATCAGCTGACCTAAACTACACAAAATCAGCAGTTGTTATCAGCAGAAGTCTGTTACAGAAAAGTCACAGCTGGCATCAACAGAACTCAGTTACACAAAATTTACAGTTGACTTCAGCACAACACAGCTACACAAAATTCACAGCTGGCATCAACAGAACTTAATCACCCAAAATTCATAGTTGGCATCAGCAGAAATCAGTTGCATAAAATTCAAAGCTGGCACCAGTCTCTGAAAACATTAATTACCCACTTAGTCTGCTTCATAGTGGCTTCTTCATTTTATGTCAGTTTGAGCTGTGTGATTTGCTCTGCTTCTATTATAGTGTGTCAGTGGTGGACTGGAGGTTCTATTGCAGCTGGGGTTTGAGTCATTAAGGTTGGATCGGCCACTGACTGGCAGCCAGTCAGAATCCTGTCAGGAATTAGATTTTTGTACTGTGGCTGATCTACGATCTTGACAGGAGGTTGCAACTAAATTTCAGATGAGATAGGTGCTGATTGAGGGGCCTGATTAATATTATGTTCATTTTGTACCAGCTTTTCAAAAACTGAATCAATTTCAGACTCATCTATCAGGTCACATGATAGGTTTACATCTGCCATTTTCCCATTTACTGACACTATTATGCAATTTCACTATTTGTTTGTTGTTAGTTATGAGGCTGTCTAGACTGCTGAATCTTTACCTGTGGGCTATGGTAGGATTTATCCATTGGTAAAGACCCCTTTTGTCCAGTCAAATGTCTGGAAAAATGGACCTCACTGTATTATCATCTGTAAGCATAATTCTAGGGTTTGTATACAGTTCACATCCACACTCTGGCAGTTTCCTGGGAATAGACAATCCATCAGACATCTTCAAACTATGCTCCTTCCACTACCCAGGTGGTATACCCTCCAACTCCACCCCCTGACATCAGATCTTTGCATGCTGAAAGCAATGATCCATGTGCCACTTGCCATGGGAGATTGGGTAGGTTTTGTGGATGTGAACTGAACACCACCCTTAGAACTATGGTTACAGATCAGTAACCTATATTTGAAAGGCCTTAGGTACAGTTCATTATCCTCACTCTGGTAGACTCCAAGTAGTCCTCTGGGAGGAGGGGTCAAAACATGCACCCCATCTGGCAAACAGACTAGAGGACCAAGGACCCAAAAGCAGCCTTGCGATGGCTCATAATGTCAATGCTGTAATGGGATATGAAGATGTGTGCTTTACTCCTGGTTGCAGTCCTGCATATCTCTGCAATGTGAATATACCTTGAAGCAACCACTGAGGCAGCAGTATGTCTAGTGGAATGAGCCCTAAGTCCCTTGGGCAGCTCCTTACCAGCCAACCTATAGCAGAGGTGATTATAGGATGTAATCCACCTAGCAACCATATGCTTTTCTACCAGACATGGCTTCAGTGTATGTTACAAACAGCTGGTGATTAGCTTCACCCAAACCTCCAGCCCTGCTCTTTTTATAATATGACAGCACTACTACAGGTCCAGAGTGTGGCACCTACGGCTGGCCTCTGAGGCTGGGTTGATAAATTATACCGGTAAGTTTTAATTACCTGGTTAAGGTGAAACTCCAATATGACCTTTAGGAGGAACTTAGGTTGGGGGTGAAGGGTGACCTTGTCCCTGTGAAAAACCTGATAAGGAGACTCCACCGACAGTGCCTGGAGCTCATTGATCCTTCTGGCCAATGTGATAGCCACCAAGAAGGCAGTCTTCCATGACCGGTGAGACATCTCACAACTGTGCATAGACCCAATTGGCTTACCCATTCAAATTGCCAACACCAGCAGCAAGTCCCAAGGGGGTGGAAGGTCACACACTGGAGGGGACAAGTAGTCCAGGCCTTTGAAAAAGTGCCTGACCATCTTCTCCTGGGCCACTGGTGACTTACCAGCTTGTACCCAGTAAGCAGAGATGACTGCTAGGTGTACTTTAGGGGCTGTCGCTCACAAGCCCAACTGACAGAGGCACCAGAAGTAGTTGAGAAAGCTCACCATGGGACAGGTTAGGAGATAAAGCTCCTTAGCCTGGCACCAGATCGAGAACCTCACCCACTTGAATGCATAGCATTTCTAAGTCAACTCCTTAAGGGATGCCTCCACAACGTGGCGGATGTCTTTCAAAAGGCCCAAAGCCTGGAACTCCAGATGCTCAGGAACCAGGCTGAGAGGTGCAGGAATTGAAGGTCCAGGTGCAGGACCTTCCCCTGTTGCCTGATCAGCAGATCTGGGCAAGTGGCAACTGCCACCGAGGCTTGCTGCTGAGACTGTGGAGATCTCCAGGCAAGTCTGAGCTATCAGCATCATCTGCACCTTGCTCTTCTGGGCCTTGACCACAACCCTGTGGACCAAGGGAAAGAGAGGTAAGATGTAGAGAAGGTCTGGGGTCCAGGGCCTCATGAGGACATCCCCCAACAGTGTCCCTGATTGTGGGGGGGGGGCACAAAACAGCTTTCTGTTCACTCAAGAGGAAAACAGGTCCACCAAAGGGGTACCCCACTGGAAGAACAGGTGGAACACCTCATGATTCAGGGACCACTTATGTGATGTCTCTCCAACTCGACTGAGAGCATCTGTTAGATGATTGTGTACTCTGTGGCATGGAACTTCAGAAGCACCCAGGCTGCATACCAGAGTGCAGGTGGGGACAGCCTCCTCACACAAGGTAAGGGAGTGCATTCTGCCCTGCCTGTTCAGGTCAAACATGGTCATGATGTTGCCCATCTGGACCTGCATTACCTGACTCCTGACCAAGGGAGCAAATTCTGTCAAAGCCAGGCACACTGTACCAAGCTCCAGCAAGCTGCTGTGGTGAAAGAACTCCCAGGGTCACCAGAACATGTGGGCTCCATGATCTCTCAGGTGTGGTCCCCACCCCACAAAAGGAGCATCCATCATGAGTGTAATGGATGACTCTGGGCAGACAAATGGTATTCCTTCCTCCAGATGTTGTGGGTCCAACCACCACTGGATGGTATCCCACATCTCTGGATCACCATGAATGGTTGATCAAAGTGATCTAGATGCTGGGATGACTGATGACCCAGCTCCCACTGCAGGTGGTCCATCTACCAGTGAGTCCAATGGACCATGTTAATGGAAGATGCTATGTACCCCAGCAGCTGCAGAAAGTCCTCAGTAAGGCACAAGAGCCCAACTTGAAATGATCATGCAAAGGAGGTAAGATCCTGAGTCTGATCCGCAGGGAGTCTAGTTCTGCTCCAATGAACTTTATCACCTGTGAGGGGACCAGTTTGGGCTTGACCAGGTTACCCAAGTGGCCCAAGTCTTAGCAGGTCTGGAGGGCTAGATCTCTGGACTGCTTGATGGTCTCCTTGGATGGCCCAGCTATCAGCCAGTCATCCAGACAGGGATACTCCCTGATGCCCCTGCTCCGCAGGAAGGCCATCAACACAGCCACGCACTTGGTAAAGATGCTGGGTGTGGATACAAGACCAAAGGGTATGACCTGGAACTGGTACCCTTTCTGCATGGAATCAAAGGTACGGGCAATGGTACGGACAAACTAGGATGTGAAAGAATGCATCCTGAAGGTACAAGGAGCAGAACGTCATGCGCTGCTCCAGAGACTGTATGATCAGTTTCAGAGTGAAAATCCTGAATTTGTGCTTCCACATGAACTGGTTCAGATTGTGCAGATCCAGTATCAGGTGCCAGATGTGCATCCATTTTGGGAACCAAGAAGTTTTTGGACACACATTCCTGACAGGACATGGCATTTGATACATGGGCAATTGCCGCTCTCTCTAGGAGTTCAGCTTAGGCGTGTCCTATAACATCCTGGACTCCTGAGGATCATGGAGTTGGTACGGTGGGTAAACTTTGAAATCTAGAGGCAGCCTCTGCCCACCACTTCTAGCACCCACTTGTCCAAAGCAATGGCAGACCACTGTGGCAAGAAGTGGTGTTGCCGATCCCCGACTGGGAGTTGGCACAGGGATTGGATGGGCTGGGGCATTACACCCCACATCCCATCACTGTGTAGCCTTGGATGGGGCTCCTGCCACAAGGGCTGGTGGAGCACCACCACCTCTGCCCCCTCTTCTTTGCCCCTTGTTCAGATCATGCAGATCCAGTATGGGACTCCATACCCACCCCCCCATTCATTTCTCAACCAGGAGGTACCGGGACACAAATCCTTGACATACCAGGGTGTCTGGGACATGGACAATTGTCCTCTGCCTAGGAAGTGAGCAATGTCTGCCCTTAGAGTGAACAGCCTCTTCTGTGATATCATGGACTCCCGAGGAGAGTGGAGCAGGTAAGGCAGGGGAGGCTTGATATCTAGAAGCAACCCTCTGCCCACCACTTCTAGCATCCCCCTGTCTAAAGTAATGGAGAGCTATTGTGGCAAGAAGTGTCAGAGCCAACACAAATGGGAGGTGGGACATGGACTGGGTGGGGGGACATGACACTCCAACTCATCACTGTGTAGCCTTAGAGGGAGCTCCTGCTGCAGGGGGTGGTGCAGCACTACCACTGTTGCCTCCCCTATTTTTTGCCCCTGACCACCAAGCTAGGGCTTTGGACACCAGTGTTGGTACTGCCCCTTTTGTGGCTGCAGCCCAGGTTGCTCTGGCTAAAAAGCTGATACTGGAAGGCCTACTTTTGCAATGTTTGGGCTTCTGATCCTTCTGGGATGAAGATACGGAATCTAAGGTAGCACTTGACTTCTCCTTATGCGTGAGATATCCCTCCATCCTGGGGTGATAGATGTTGATGCCCAAAAGGCACTTTGGACAATTTGTGCTGAGTATCTGCCGTAAAGGTGGAAAGCTGCAGCCAGGCCCTGCAATGCAAGAAGACAGCTGTTGTCATGGCCTGGGCTCAAAATTTGCCCATGTCCAGAGATGTCTGGAGCTAGTGTTTAGCCAGCAATTGACCCTGGTCTCCAACTAACTTCACCAGCAACTGCTTATCAGTAGGAAGGGAGGAAGGAGATCACCCAACACTCCTAGCAGGGAATGACCAAAGTTAGCCATCATGACTGTGTAACTGTCCTGATAGACCCAGAAATGCAGCAGCATAGACTTTTTTTGCTGCATGGTCATTTTTTGGGACTGTTTGTCCAGAGGCTTATCTATGACCCCATGGCCACCTGAGTCTATCACCAGACATTCAGCCAAAGGATGGTCAGTGAATCCTGAAAGCAAACTGGTAGGCACCTCATATTTAAGAACCAAGCAGGTAACATGTGCTGCACAGGATACTGGATGCTTCCAAAGCTCCAGGGCCTGTCCAAGAATGGCCTCAGCAGTAGGAAAGGCAATCCACAGGAATTTGTCCCTGTCCAGAATGTCAGTGAAGGTGTATTTAGCCCAATTCTGAACTGGCTGCAAGGGAACATTAATGGATTCTGACATCAGCCAGAGTAACGCCCCAAAAGACACCAGCCCATGATCGGAAGTCAGTTCCTTGTCCAACTTCTACTTAAGTGTGAATGTTTGAGCCCCGGAGGAAGCCATGGACAACTCCTCTTAGAGGACTCCTCAAAAATGGCCATTGACTGTTTACCAACATGGACCATGCTGTTGTCCTCAGACCGGGTGATTTTCTCTGAGAGTCAGCCTGAAAAGCCAGCAGCAGCATGGGACTTTTTGGTCAGAGCACAAACCAGGTGATGCGATGGAGGTGGATCCACCCAGAGGGAAGGAGAAGCAGATGCAGAGGACATCTGTGAGGCATGAGCCAGTGTGGGCACAACCAGCATATGTCACGGGACCACAGACCCAGGGGACAGAGCCCAACCTCACCCAGAAATAGCCACTGCTGCCAGAGGAGCTTTTCATAGCATCAACGCATCTTGCATCAATACCTCTCCTCACCCTAGGACAAGGAGGTAAAGGAGCATCAAAGGTTGTGCCTCCCAACTGAGTGAGATCGAAAGTATGAACAGTGCCTCAACATGACCATTGACCTGAGAGTTGACATCAACTAGGGTCTTCCAGTGGGTCAAGGTAGACCATAGGCCTTGCCATGTTGAGCAAGAGAGGCTTCAGGGGCAAAAACCCCAGTGGAGGCTGCTGATTTGGTGATCTAGCTGGGGACACCAGCTGGGCCACATCCTCCTGGTTGAGGACTGGGAGAACCAGGGTCTGGGAGATCAGCACATTGTCGAACTCTTCCAACAGCCAGTCAACAGGTTTAAGAAAGATCTTGTCTTCCTGCTCAACCAGAGTCAAGGTCAACAAGTCCGACAAGGGTACCAAGGAGCTCTTGACCTTCCCCTAGACTGACGGCCACTTGAGCAGGGTTGAGTGGTTGGGGGAGTCAAGGGATCAGGAGGAATGTGTTCTCTCTCAATCCCACAACCTGTGACAGCGATGTTTATGCTTTTTGTCACAGTGAAATGGGCTTTCCCCCAAAGGTCTAGAAGGCCGAACAAATTTCTAGGAAATCATCCAAGAAAGATCCTCCAAAGCTGGCCCCAGCTGGGGGCAGTGTTGAGACTGAAGAGAAACTCACAGCAGCTGCCAGCACCTCTGCTTCTATGACCACTAGCTCTACAGCCAAACCGGCAGTCAGCAGGGCCTTTTTGCAGTCCTTCAGTTTTTCCTTAGGTTGACCAAGAGTAAGACTGGCCTTTTTGGTCCTCAATGGATGAGGGTAACATGTTCTGACAAAGGCCACAACCTGCCAAGCCATTATGCATACCAAGGTACTAGAGGCAGATGTCATGTGGGTCCATGAATAACATCTTTAGCTGGCACTGGGTGCAGAACTTAAACCTCGGTTTCCGTCCTTCCATCGTTGATCATGGTCACAAAGTCAGAGCCAGAAGACGTGAAGTTTTTGAAAGTAGACTGAAAAGCTGAAGCAAGTTACCAAAAGTGCTTGAATGCATGAAATTCTTCAATTGTCGAAGAGCTTCAAAGGAGGAGACCTGTCCCTTCCAGCAGAATGCAAGATGTGATGTCACGGGGCTGAACCAGAGGATATACCACCCAGGTGGTGGGAGGAACTCAGCTTAAAGACATTCAACAGATTACCTGTTCCCAGGAAACTGTGAAAGTGTGGATTGTGAACTGTACCCATGCCTTTAGATACTGAGTTACACAAAATTCACAGCTGGCATCAGCAGAACTAAGTTACACAAAATTTCACACTTAGGACAAGTAAACAAACTACTACAAAATCCTTAGTTAAAACATGCAGAACTCAGCAACAGAAAATTCACAGTCAACAGCAGCAAAACTCAGACAAAATCCACAGCAGGCATCAGCAAACTTAGTTACATAAAATCCCCAGCTGGCATCAGCAGAACTCACTTACACAAAATCCACAGATGCCATCAGCAGAACTCAGTTACATAAAATTTACCATAAGCATCAGTTACATAGCTTAGTTACAGAAAATCTACAGCTGAAATCAGCATAGTTCTGTTACATAAAATTCACAGTTGGCATAAGCAAATCTCAGTTACACAATGTAACCCCCCCTCGGAGGCTTACTTTTATTGTCCATTTTCCGCCTGTTCCTCCTGCTGCTGGCATCCCCCCAAACTCCTTCTGTTGTCCTTTGGTGTCCCCAAATCCTCCCATACAGCCCATTTTGCTAAACAAGACCAGTTCAGGCCAAAAAAGCTAAACTGCGAGTCACCGGCATGTTTCTGGTGCTGCCGGCAACTGCACAGGCGCAACTGGTGCCTTTGAAGTGCAGACCGCTCATTTTGCGGTCATACCAGAGAGTTCTTCCCTGGTCCCGGTGCTCTGGTAATCTAAAGAGGGGCCGGTGACCATAGCAATGTGGCGCAAGAGCCGCCTGAGCATTTTTAAAATAAGTTAGAGCGAGGACTTACCATAGGACTCATTAATATGCATAAGTCCACTATAAATATTCATACATAGCTGCCTACCGCTTAGGGAGACAGTGTATCAGTGGCAGTGACAGCAAAAGTACATGGGGCACTTAAATAAGAGTGGGCTTATTTAAAAGAAGAGTGTTTGGGCTATAAGTGTGTGGGTGAATCATAACATAAAAGTAAATATCTTGTCTTATGTGCATATTGGGCCCTATGCACTATCGGGTGGGTTATAGGCACCTGAGGCATGTACCTCACCCACATACCTATGCGGTCCTAGACAGGTGCAGAGTGCATGGTATGCATGACTGCAAGCACTTGTGGGGCGCCTGTACATGGCCACGCCCCCTCGGCATGCAGGGTCACGCAGGCAGTCAGGGGCAGAACTGCTGCCCCAGGTGGGCATACAATCAGATGCCCATACCGGGTCCCTGAGTGGATCCCTTGCACCCCTGCAGCAGGCAGACAGAGTAGGGGCAAGCCGTGTAAAGCGACGCCTGTACACCTGTTGGGCACTCACCCGAGTGGCTTCCCCAGCCCTCCTCTGCAGCCTAGTGGGTTGGGGCAGCATGGCTGTCCATTGGCTGGTGCTGCCACACCTGGCAGATGCTGAACATGGGGACATATACCGGGTAATGCCTGGTCTCAGCTGGCATACCCAGTGCCCCCTGTGCCTGGCACTATGCGGCTTAGTGAATGCCACGTACTACAGACACACCCCAGACATGCCCCCTGCATGGTGCTCCCTGAGGGGCTAGGAAGGTAGGTGCAGAAGTGCCTTGCGCATCCTTGGTGAATGCTGCCGGAGGTCCGTGGGACCCCCGCCGCATGGCATTCACACTTAAGGTTGTCTGCGTGCCTTGGTTATGTGGCGCATAGGCAACTATTTTGTTAGTGCATAGGTTCCATTATTAGTTGGGTAATAGTACTGAAAGTGTGCAGTTGTTTTGCTAACCTTGTTTTACAGTGGGTCTCCAGGGATATTGCTGAAGGTCCAACCCTGGTGGTAAGTGTGAAGGGTGTATGCATATTGTTACTGCTATTTACTGACTGTATGTTAACTACTACTCTTCAAGGTTCAAAGTCACTAGAAGGGTTGGTGGGTGGTTGTAGCTTCCCAGAAGGCTATAACAGGCTAGACAGTCACCCCCAATAGTTATTCTGGGTGGAGCACCTTATTACAGAATTCAGACCCCTCAATCTGGGGTCAGACACACAGACAGGAGTAGTAACCTTAGGGATAGTGCCACCTAGGGGTTTCATCTTTGAGCACTGCTGGGATTCGTGCCTCCTAGTGGCCAAAATGGAAAATTGCAACTACAATTTTTATGGGTCCCACTGAAGAAATGGCTGTGCATCAGTTAGTTAGTTGGTGTACGGGGCATGAAATCGACCCCCAGAATGCTTTGTTAGTATTAGATATACCACTGGGCACTAATAAAGATACTACAGAGGGGGCACTTTCAAAAACTGAATGCCTGTGGAAGGCTGTAGTGGCAAGCTGACTTGACTGCCTAAGTTTTAATGGTGTTAGTGGAGTGTAGCAACCCCATGGACAGTGCTAATTGGAAGGGAGTATATTAAGAGGTAATGTGAGAAAGTTTTTCTACACAGAAAGAGTAGTCAATGTTTAGAATAGTCTGCCACAGGAGGTAGTGGGGGCAAGCACAGTGGAGGGGTTTAAGCATGCCTGGGACAGGCACGAGGAAAGCTTGAGAGGGGAGGGAGTGATGAAAAGCCATTGATCACATAGGGTCAGTGGCCACATGCAATGTATAGGGAGTACGGGCAGACTGGATGGGACTAGCGGTCCTTATCTGCTGACAATTTCTATGTTTCTATGTTCTATGTTTCTTTGTTTCTAAGGTGCCCAAAACTATTGCCATTGATGGGTCTCTGGCTGTATGGAGGGTGGTAACTAAAGATAGTGAGAATCCCTCAGAACCCGAACCTCCACCCTTGTCTGAGAGTTTTGAGGAGAAGTATGCCAAATTGCTACTAGATGAGGGCCGGACCCTCGAGGACACAGAGAAGTTATTCAAGCTTCCTGGGGGTGTTCCTTCACCGGCTCCTATGCCTGTCCCGGTGCCTGCTCCTGCTCCTGCCCCAGCCCCAGCGTCTGTGCCCACCGCAGCCAGTCATGACTTTTACCGCTAGCTTAAAATGCTTTCTGGTATCCTTCCCACACCTAATTGGGAGGCTGATCTGGAGACCTGGATGGACTCATCTATTATGCTAGTACAGGACTGGCAATGCTCAGAGGCCCAAAAAAGGAAATGCTTGGGAGAAAGCCTCCAAGGGCCCGCCTTACATGTTCTTCATTCCCTGAGGTCTTCTAACCCTAATGCTAGTGCACAGGAGCACTTAGTCAC
The DNA here is from genome assembly GCA_016271365.2 of Neoceratodus forsteri. Lineage (NCBI taxonomy): Eukaryota > Metazoa > Chordata > Ceratodontiformes > Ceratodontidae > Neoceratodus > Neoceratodus forsteri. The sequence continues at coordinate 789,081,744 of CM028133.1, forward strand.
CCTAGAGAATGTGTTTGGGGGTACTGCTACTGCTGAAGCATTAAAGTGGAAGCTCAAAGACGTCAAAAAACAGCAAGGAGAACTGTTATCAGCTTACATGAGTCGACTAGAGGAACATTTACAAAACACTTTCTGAAAAGGAGGCTGGGCCCCTAGTGAGCTGGACCAGGTAAGATTGGATCACATACTCCACTCTGCCCATCATTCCAGCTGGGTATTGCTCAAGCTGGAACTGTACCAATGAACAGCTGATCCATTGCCTTTCCACCTGTTGATGAGGAAGGTACGTGAAGCTGAGGAAGAGGAAGACTCCTGGAAGCCCTGCACAGCTGTAGCTACTGCGGCCCCTGCCCTTGGCAAGGGGTCAGTCACTAATGGACCAAATTTCAAGAACTACTTAAAGGGACCAGAGAACTAAACATTGGTGCCAGCACTAAGGAGCCCAGTGAGAGAGAGACTGCTATGGATACTCCACCATGGGCAGAGCTGCTGCTGCGGCTGAGAGAAATCAGAGAACTGAAACCTGGTGCCCCTACTAGGACCATCACTGATAAAGACTATGACCTCCCTCAAAAAGCATCTGCTATAGGAGTGGGAGTGCATGCTCAGGCTCCCCCTGCAGATGACTGCTCAAAGACTGAACTAAGTGAATTGACTGCTATGCTAAGAGAATTAATGAGATGTAGTGTGCTGCCTTCGGCATGGCAAAGACAGAGGGAGGCCAAGTCAAGACCCTCTACTGTCAGTGTTCTGGCTCCAACACCAAATATGTACTCCTCCTCCTCCTCACCCCTACCCATGACTGGAGACCAGCATCTAATATAATGTTACAGCCTAAGCAGACCCAAAGAATTTTTATTTTGGCACAACTGTGGTAGCGATGGGCATATGAAAAAAGATTGCTGGTCTCAAGGGGACCTAGAAAAAGTGGTCAACAAACTACTGGAGGAGTGCCAAAGAAAACAACAGTCTCAGAGGGGTGCAGGAAATGACTGCAGTGGAGGATCAGGCAATTCCAAATCCAATTTCTTTGTGGCTAGGTCATCTGTCCAAGTTCCTGTAGATACTTCTCTAGATTGGGAAAAAAATGGTAAGTCCTTCCATGGAGACCACAGTACACATTGACGGTATTCCGGGCCCAAGCCGTGTTAGGCAGTGGGTCCCAGGTCACTATAATATTTAAAGATTGGTATGACCAGCACTTGTCTGACCACCCTCTACAACCCTTAGAAGGACTGCATGTATGGGGTCTGAGTGATAAATCTTATCCTTACCTTGGTTATTTATTAATATGGCTATCTTTTCCTTCTACTGTTGCTGGCATGGATGAGCCCGTGGAGTCACTGGCCTTGGTTTGCCCTCCCACTGGACTACATGATGGAGTTCTTATTTTGTTTGGCACTAATGCACATATGTTTGGCTGACTAGCAGAGATGAGTCAAGAGAAGCGAGCTCAAAAAACCAGACGAGCCTTACCAATTCACACCATAGTGAAAACAGCTTATGAGATGCAGCTGCAGAGCAGAGAGAATGGCAAGGATGATTCAATGGAGTATGTCTGGAAAAAGGACCTATCACCTCTCGTCTTGCCACCTAATTCACACTGCCATGTCAGTGGAGAGCTGTGTATCAAAAAAGATGTCACAAACCAGATTCTCATGCTGGATGCCCCAGAAGAGGGGAAGCTACCCAATGGACTTTTCATTAAACCCAGTGTGCTACCTGTTAGATCCCATGCCTACACCAGGAGAGTAGTGGTGCAACTCTGCAATGTGACCAACTGAAACACTGAAGTCCCCCGGAGCTATACCTCAGCCCAGGTATACTGTGCAGGCACTGCAGTGCTGCCAACCAAGTGCCACAGGGAGGAGGAGGAGGAGGAGGATGATGAAGTATCCCCAGATATGTTCAACTTTGGAGAGTCTTCTATCCCTGGTGATTGTAAAGACAGGATCAGCCGCAAACTAGCACAGCGGAGTAAAGTATTTTGATTAAAGAAATGGGATGTTGGATGCATCACCGGTGCTGAACAATATATCAGACTTCATAATAAGAGGCCATTCCAAGAGGGGTCCCACAGATTGGTCCCAGCTGACATTGACGATGTTCGACGCCACCTCAAAGAGATGTTAGCAGCTGAGATTATACAGGAATCACATAGCCCATATGCATCCCCTATTGAAGTAGTCTGAAAGAAGAATGGCTCAGTGAGGATGTGTGTGGACTACAGGACCCCTAACCGAAGAATCATACCAGACCACTATACAATGCCTCATATCCAGGATGCCCTTAATTGCCTGAATGGGAGCCAGTGGTTCTCTGTCTTAGACCTCAGGAGTGGGTATTACCAAAGACTGATGGCACCAGGAGATAAGGAGAAAACTGCATTCATCTGCCCCTGGGATTTTTATGAGTTCTTACGAATGCCCCAGGGCATTTCTGGGACACCAACCACCTTCCAGAAATAAATAAAGCGAGATGTAGGAGACATGAACCTGCTTGAATGCTTAATTTATCTGGACGATGTCATTGTGTTTGGAAAAACACTTGAAGAGAAGATAGAAATAATGACATTTATGTTATCTCTTTGGCTAACCCTCAAATCTGCAACAGTAATGAGAGTATGACTCTTCCTAAGGCCTGTATTGAGCAAAATAATAATATACATTATTCAAAACTTAAAATATTGTTACTAAATGCTAGAAGCTTAGTTAATAAAATGGATGAGCTCAGTCTTGTATTAAAAACCAGGAATATAGACGTCTGCGGAGTGACTGAGACTTGGTTCACTGAAGAACAGTGGGGTCAAAACATTCAGGGATACACTCTATTTAATATGAATCACTCACATTCTAGAGGAGGAGGAGGGGTTGCAGTGTATGTCAAAGAGGGAATAGCCTGTCATGAAGTGTACACTGATATACCGGTCCCAAAAAGTATTGAATGTGTATGGGTCAATCTAACATTTGAACAGGAAGCTGTAACATTAGGACTTTGCTATCGTCACCCTTCCATAGATAAGAATAGTATTAATTCCCTTTTGGACTACTTACAAATGATGAACCATCTTGATAATACTATATTAATGGGTGATTTTAACCATCCAGGAATTATCTGGGATACCTTATTGGGCTCATGTTACCAGGAAACTAAATTCCTGGAAACAATTATATCCTTGGGTCTGGAACAACTGGTACATGGTCCTACAAGGAAGGAAAATATTCTTGATTTAATACTCAATAACATCTGTGACCAGGCAGAAATTCCTATAATTTTGGCACCTTTGGCCGATAGTGACCATTTCATGGTACTATGGACAATCAATTATTATGAAGTGGCTAGTAAAGGTATAACTAAAATGAGGAACTTCTTGAGGGCTAATTATAATGAAATAAAATCATATCTTAGTGACTGGAACTGACAACAGGAGCTGAATGAACTTCATGCTAAACATATATGGTATGAATTAAAGAAAAACTGTGTTACTGTGTCAATAACTGGGTACCAGTACGTAAAAAATACCATAATCATAGAAGGCGCCCTCCTTGGTTCTCATTACGGATCAAAAAACTTGTGAGGTCAAAAAAAAGGGCCTTTAATAAATACAAAAAGCAGAGGATGGATATCAATTGGAAAAGGTTTAAACAAAAGGCAAATAAAACAAAATTAGCAATCAAAAAGGCAAAAAAGGAAATGGAGTATAAATTAGTAACAATGAATAAAGATAATAAAAAACAGTTTTTCAATTATATTGGTTCAATGAGAAGTAATTCATCCAAAGTTGGTCCATTACTAATTGATGATAATTTAATATCTGATGGACAGCTTATGGCAAAAGATTTTAATAGATACTTTTCTAGTATTTACAAAACCAAGGAGACAGTAAGTAATATGGATTATACTTCAGTAGAATGCTTAGAAGAATTTACAGTTCCTGAAGTTTTATCAGCTATAAATTCATTTAAATCCTCACCATCTGCAGGAACAGACAGTATCCCTTTCTTTTTTTAAAGGAAATTTTGTATGAAATAGCTGGCGCCCTGACCCTTAAGTTTAACAAATCCATCAAAACTGGCGATGTCATGGATGAATGGAAAGAAGCCTTGGTTATCCCCATTCATAAGGGAGGGGCAAAACAGAAAGTGGAGCATTACAGACCTATTAGTTTGACATCCTGTATAGGGAAGGTCATGGAAAAACTTTTGACGCATAAAATAAGTACTCATATAGCAAGAAATGGATTGTCGGACATAACTCAGTATGGCTTCGTTTCAGGTAGATCATGTCAAAATAACTTGATCAACTTTTTTGAACCTATTAGCACAGCCTTGGATTCTGGACTTCCCGTGGACGTGGTCTTTTTGGACTATGAAAAGGCATTTGACTCAGTGTCCCTTAAAATTTTGATTGAATGTCTTATGAATATTGGGTTGCACGAAAATATAGTTAGGTGGATTTCAATATGGTTAACCAACAGAAAACAACAAGCCAATATTAGGGGTTTTACGTCAACCTGGAGTATAGTTACAAGTGGAGTGCCACAGGGGTCAGTATTGGGCCCAATTTTGTTTAATATCCTCATTTCCAGCATGAATACAATGAATGGGGTGTGGTTAAATAAATATGCTGATGATGCCAAGTTGGGGTGTATAGTGAATGATTCTTCTTCTGCCTCTATATTACAGGAGAATTTGAATAATTTATCCAATTGGGCAAAAGAACATAAACTAATCTTTAATACTTCAAAATGTAAAGTAATGCACTTCAGTAAAAATAATAGGTTTATCAACTATTCTATGGATAACATTATATTGAGCAAGGTAACCTCTGAAAAGGATTTAGGTGTTTATATTATGAACAAACCTAAATTCTCTGAGCATACTAATAAAACCACTCAAAAATGTCAAAGATTAATTACTTGCCTCTTGAACAATATTAAATCAAGGGAACCAGAAGTGCTAATTCCTATTTATTGTAGCTTAGTCAGAACAAATCTTGACTATTGCTCTTCATTTTGTGCTCCTACTTTGATAGAGGACAAGGTATTAGTCGAAAAGGTACATCGGAAATGTACTAGATATGTCTCTAATTGCAGAACATTATCATATAATAATAGATTGAAAAACTTGAAACTTTACTCCCTAGAATATCGATCTTTAAGAGGGGATTTATGTTTAATTTATAAAGCTTCAAGGGACACAGCCTTGTCTGAATCTGTGTGTTTGGAATGGCAGCAAAACATGAATAACACCAGATCTCATAAATTAAAGTTAAAATCTATCAGTAATAAGACAACAAGTAGAAACCATTTCTTTACTCAGAGAATAGTGCCGATCTGGAATTCGTTACCTCTTGAAGTGGTATATAGTAGTACTTTTCAGTTATTTAAAAAAATGCTCGATCTTCAAATGGGTGATAGTAAATATGATTTCCACCCAGGTTAAGGGTGGCGAGTTCATCATGGGCTAGTCCCCCGAGCTTGTACTGACCTATGAACCTATGAACCTATAAGAGCACAAGGCTGACTTGTTCATGGTCCTGGACAGTTAGAAGAATACTGATTAAAATTGCTTATTGACAAGTGTAAGTTTTTCCAGAAGTCCGTAAAGTATGTGGGCCACATCATATCTTCTGAAGATATACAAACCGATCCAAGCAAAGTGGAACCTTTAACTACTTGGCAATGGCCTAGCAATCTTAAAGAACTGCAAAGGTTCTTGGGTTTCTGTGGATACTATCGCCATTTTGTAAAAGATTACACCAAAGTCATTCGCCCTCTGCTAAATCTGATTCAAGGTTACCCACCTACCACCCAGAAATATAAAAAGGGTACTGTAAAAAAACAGGACAATGTTTATTTCAAGACTAGTGAACCTTTCAGAACCAGATGGACTCCTGATTGTGACACCACATTTTATGACATCATTAATCAGTTCACACATGCTCCCATACTCACCTATGCAGATCCAAATAAACCATACGCATTACACACTGATGCCAGCTTGAAAGGACTTGGGGCCATGCTCTATTAGGAGTATAAGGAAGGACTATGCCCTGTGGCTTTTGCTAGTCAGAGTCAGACACCCTCAGAGAAAAATTAACCTGTACACAAACTTGAATTTCTCGCATTAAAGTGGCCAATAGTAGATCAATTTCATGAACACTTGCAAGGTGCTAAAATTCTAGTCAAAACGGATAACAACCCATTAATGTATGTTCAAACAACAGCCAAATTAGACACCACTGGACAAAGATGGATTTCCACTCTATCAACATATGATTATGCGATGGAGTATCGACCAGGCTTGAATCACATCAATGCCAATGCTCTCTCACAAAGACCTGCTTCTAACCAACTGTGGGTGCATATTCCTGAACAATCTGTAGAAGCAACGTGCCACAAGTTTGTCCGGGAAGAAACCTTGTTATCCGAAGCCGTAAACTGTCTGGCAGGTTGCTTGAGACCTCCAGAGACTTGTATACCAGTTCTCTACTGTAACGTTGCAGTCTTAGACTTAAGTTCTTTACCACAGCTAACTCCAGCTGACATCCGACAAGAACAGTACTATGATCCAATGATCAGACCAGTGATCGACGATTTAAGAAAAGGGGAAGATGTCTCCAAAATGCGGTCCAATGACCCCAAAACTGCTTTACTTCTTTGAGAAGGACCTAAACTCATGCTTTGAGAGCAGCTATTGTACAGATAGCTTACTGACAGCCAAGGTGAAGTTGTGAGGAGACAGCTTGTATTTCCCTCTAAGTTCAAAAATGTTGTATTAAAAGCCATGCATGACTGAATGGGACATCTGGGTAGTGAAAGAACTCTGAATCTAGCCCGTTCACACTTCTACTGGCCTAAGATGGGCCTAGACATTGAGCAATATGTTAAAAACCTGCAGTAGGCATCTTCAGCACAAAGCTCAACCACAAAGAGCAGCCCCTCTGGTCAATATTACTACAAGTGCCCCGAAGGAACTCGTCTGCATCAGTTTTCTTAGTTTGGAGCCAGATTCAAAAGGCATTGCTAATGTGTTAGTAGTTACGGATCACTTCACAAGGTATGCACAGGCCTATCCAACCAAAGACCAAAAGGCCTCAACTGTAGCCAAAGTTCTCGTTGAAATGTTTTTCATTCATTACGGTATCCCACAGCACATCCATTTGGATCAAGGCCTGGATTTCAAAAGCAGACTTATTAAATAACTGTTATCCCTATGGGGTGTGAGAAAACCCAGAACAATCCCCTATCATCCACAGAGAGCTCTGCAACCAGGAAGGTTAAATAGCACCTTACATGATATGCTTGGCACCCTGCATCCTAAAGACAAGCCCCGGTGGAGCCAACAGAATAGCACACTTGTACATGCCTATAATTGCATGAAAAATGATGCTACTGATTTTTCACCGTACCACCTCATGTTTGGCAGAGAAGCTCACCTTCCAGTAGATGTTTGTTATGGAGTCTTTTGAACTCAAACAGACAGTTATTTACAGTATGTACAAAAACTCAAAGCCCAGCTCAATCACACCTATCAGTTTGTGCACACAATGGCTGCTAAGAGAAACTTAGCCAACAAACATGTTAAAGCCGAAGAGTTACAGCCTGGAGACTGTGTATTAATAAGAAATTTGGGTGTGCAAGAAAAACACAAAATAGCTGACCGGTGGAGTCACACTCCATACATTGTCATCAGCTAACTGGATGACTTTCCAGTCTACAAAATGTGTCCCAAAAATGGTCCAAAAGCCATGAAAACAATACACCTAAATCACCTGTTACCCATTGAGCAAATCATCATTGGCTCTGTACCTCCAGAGCATGCCCCCACTGGGTCTGTGACCTGGGCTGCAGCTAAAAAGAGACATTTGAGCTCCCCTTCTGCTGTTTCACAACCCAAGTCTACAACCAGTAACATTCTCATTGATAATGACAGCGAATCTGAATCTGATGATAGTGAATGTGGGGTCACGTATTGTTCTTCTTATGAACTGAGCCAGTTATTCCAAGAAAACCCTCTGTGTAACCTGGGAAATGAGGCTGGACCCTCCGGACTGTCACCATCAGCAGAGCTCACTTACACAAAATCCACAGATGCCAGAAGCAGAACTCACTTACAAAAAATTCACAGATGCCATCAGCAGAACTCACTTACATAAAAACCACAGATGCCAAAAGCAGAACTCACTTACAAAAAATCCACAGATGCCAAAAGCAGAACTCACTTACATAAAAACCACAGATGCCATCAGCAGAACTCAATTATGTAAAATACACAGATGCCATTAGCAGAACTCAGTTACATAAAATTCACAATTGGCATCAAAAGAACTCAGTTACACAACGTAGCTACGGAAAATCCACAGCTGGAAGCAGCAGCGTTCCATTACATAAAATTCACAGTTCACAACAGCAAAACTTGGTTATGCAAAATCCACAGCTGGCATCAGCAGAACTTAGTTACACAAAATTCACAGATGGAATCAGCAGAAGTATGTTACTCAAAATCTTCAATAAGCATTGGCATATCTCAGAGAAAATTCATAGTAAGCAGCAACAAAACTGAGGTGCACGAAATCCACAGCTGGCATCAGCAGAGCTCAGTTACACAAAATTCACAACTGATATCAGCAGAAGTCAGTTACACAAAATTCACAGCTGGTATCTGCAAAGCAGAGTTACACAAAATACAGCTGGCAGCAGCAGAACTCAATTATACAACTTAATTACCACCAAAACCACAGCTGGTATCATCAGAACTCAGTTATACATAATTCACAGCTGGCATCAGCAGAACATGGTTACACACAATTCACACTTAGTAGCAGTAGAACTCAGTTGCACACAATCCACAGTTTGCATCAGCAGAACTCAGTTACATAAAATTCACAGCTGGCATCAACAGAACTCAGTTACATAAAATTCACAGCTGGCATCAACAGAAATCAATTACACAAAATTCACAGTTGGCATCAACAGAAATCAATTACACAAAATTCACAGCTGGCATCAACAGAAACCAATTACACAAAATGTACAGCTGGAATAAACAGAACTCAGTTACACAAAATTCACAGCTAGCATCAACAGAACCCAGTTACACAAAATTCACAGCTGGCATCAACAGAAATCAAGTTACACACAATTCACAGCTGGTGTCAGAGAACTCAATCTACACAAAATTCACAGCTGGCATCAACAGAACTCAGTACACATAATTCACAACTGGCATCAACAGAACTTAGTTACACAAAATTCACAGCTGGCATCAACAGAAATCAATTACACAAAATTCACAGCTAGCATCAACAGAAATCAATTACACAAAATTCACAGCTGACATCAACAGAACTTAGGTACACAAAATTCACTGCTGGCATCAACAAAACTCAATTACACAAAATTCACAGCTGGCATCAACAGAAATCAGTTACACAAAATTCACAGCTGGCATCAATAGAAATCAATTACACAAAATTCACAGCTGGCATCAGCAGTACTCAGTTACACAAAATTCACAGCTGGCATAAACAGAAATCAATTACACAAAATTCACAGTTGGCATCAACAGAAATCAATTACACAAAATTCACAGCTGGCATCAACAGAAACCAATTACACAAAATTTACAGCTGGAATAAACAGAACTCAGTTACACAAAATTCACAGCTAGCATCAATAGAACCAAGTTACACAAAATTCACAGCTGGCATCAACAGAACATGGTAACACACAATTCGTAGTTGGTGTCAGTAGAACTCAGCTGCACACAATCCACAGCTTGTGTCAGGATCTCAGTCTCACATAATTCACAACTGGCATCAACAGAACTTAGTTACACAAAATTCACAGCTGGCATCAACAGAACTCAGTTACACAAAATTCACAGCTCGCATCAACAGAACTCAGCTGCACACAATCCACAGCTTACGTCAGCAGATCTCAGTCTCACAAAATTCACAGCTGGCATCAACAGAACTTAGTTACACAAAATTCACAGCTGGCATCAACAGAACTCAATTACACAAAATTCACAGCTGACATCAACAGAAATCAATTACACAAAATTCACAGCTGGCACCAACAGAACTCAGTTACACAAAATTCACAGCTGGCATCAACAGAACTCAGTCAAACAAAATCCACAGCTGGCATCAACAGAACTCAGTTACACAAAATTCATAGCTCGCATCAACAGAACTCAGCTGCACACAATCCACAGCTGGCATCAATAGAAATCAATTACACAAAATTCACAGCTGGCATCAGCAGTACTCAGTTACACAAAATTCACAGCTGGCATCAACAGAAATCAGTTACACAAAATTCACAGCTGGCATCAACAGAACATGGTAACACACAATTCGCAGTTGGTGTCAGTAGAACTCAGCTGCACACAATCCACAGCTTGTGTCAGCAGATCTCAGTCTCACATAATTCACAACTGGCATCAACAGAACTTAGTTACACAAAATTCACAGCTGGCATCAACAGAAATCAATTACACAAAATTCACAGCTGGCATCAACAGAAATCAATTACACAAAATTCACAGCTGACATCAACAGAACTTAGGTACACAAAATTCACTGCTGGCATCAACAAAACTCAATTACACAAAATTCACAGCTGGCATCAACAGAAATCAGTTACACAAAATTCACAGCTGGCATCAATAGAAATCAATTACACAAAATTCACAGCTGGCATCAGCAGTACTCAGTTACACAAAATTCACAGCTGGCATAAACGAAATCAATTACACAAAATTCTGAGTTGGCATCAACAGAAATCAATTACACAAAATTCACAGCTGGCATCAACAGAAACCAATTACACAAAATTTACAGCTGGAATAAACAGAACTCAGTTACACAAAATTCACAGCTAGCATCAATAGAACCAAGTTACACAAAATTCACAGCTGGCATCAACAGAACATGGTAACACACAATTCGTAGTTGGTGTCAGTAGAACTCAGCTGCACACAATCCACAGCTTGTGTCAGCAGATCTCAGTCTCACATAATTCACAACTGGCATCAACAGAACTTAGTTACACAAAATTCACAGCTGGCATCAACAGAACTCAGTTACACAAAATTCACAGCTCGCATCAACAGAACTCAGCTGCACACAATCCACAGCTTACGTCAGCAGATCTCAGTCTCACAAAATTCACAGCTGGCATCAACAGAACTTAGTTACACAAAATTCACAGCTGGCATCAACAGAACTCAATTACACAAAATTCACAGCTGACATCAACAGAAATCAATTACACAAAATTCACAGCTGGCACCAACAGAACTCAGTTACACAAAATTCACAGCTGGCATCAACAGAACTCAATTACACAAAATTCACAGCTGACATCAACAGAAATCAATTACACAAAATTCACAGCTGGCACCAACAGAACTCAGTTACACAAAATTCATAGCTCGCATCAACAGAACTCAGCTGCACACAATCCACAGCTGGCATCAATAGAAATCAATTACACAAAATTCACAGCTGGCATCAGCAGTACTCAGTTACACAAAATTCACAGCTGGCATCAACAGAAATCAGTTACACAAAATTCACAGCTGGCATCAATAGAAATCAATTACACAAAATTCACAGCTCGCATCAACAGAACTCAGCTGCACACAATCCACAGCTTGCGTCAGCAGATCTCAGTCTCACAAAATTCACAGCTGGCATCAACAGAACTCAGTCACACAAAATCCACAGCTGGCATCAACAGAACTCAGTTACACAAAATTCACAGCTGGCATCAACAGAAATCAATTACACAAAATTCACAGCTGGCATCAACAGAACTTAGATACACAAAATTCACAGCTGGCATCAACAAAACTCAATTACACAAAATTCACAGCTGGCATCAACAGAAATCAATTACACAAAATTCACAGCTGGCATCAACAGAAATCAGTTACACAAAATTCACAGCTGGCATCAATAGAAATCAATTACACAAAATTCACAGCTGGCATCAGCAGTACTCAGTTACACAAAATTCACAGCTGGCATCAACAGAAATCAGTTACACAAAATTCACAGCTGGCATCAATAGAAATCAATTACACAAAATTCACAGCTGGCATTAGCAGAACTTAGTTACACAAAATTCACAGCTGGCATCAATAGAAATCAATTGCACAAAATTCACAGCTGGCATAAGCAGAACTCAGTTACACAGAATCTACAGTTTGCAACAACAAATCTGTTTCACAAAATTTTCCAGTTAGTGCATAAAATTCACAGTTAGCATCAGCAATCTCCATTACATAAATTCAGTTACACAAGCTCCATAGCTGGCATCAGAAGATCTAAATTACTCAAAATTAACAGCTGGTATCAGCAAACCTGGCTACACAACATTCAGAGTTGCACATAATTCACAGCTGATATCATTAGAACCTAGCTACACAAATTTCACAGTTGGCATCTCAGAACTCAGTTACATGTTATTCACTGCTTGCATCAACAGAGCCCGGTTGCCCAAAATTAACAGTTGGCATCCACAGAACTAAGTTATATAAAATCCAAAGACGACATCAGCAAATACCGGTTACACAAAATTCGCATCGGGTATCAGCAGAACTGTTTTACAAAATTAAGTTGGCATAAGCAGATCTCAGTTACACAACTTAATTATAGAAAATCCTATGCCTGGTGTCAGAAGAACTCAGTAGCACAAAATTCACAGATGGCATCAGAAGACTTCAGTTACACAAAATTCACAGCTGACATCAGAAAACTCAGTTACACAAAATTCACAGCTGGCGTCATCAGAACTCAAATTACACAAAATAACCAGTTGGCACCAACAGAATTCAGTTACACTATTTACACAGCTGGCACCAGAAGAACTCAGTTGCAGACAATTCACACTTAGGATAAGCAAACAAAGTTGTATAAAATCCTCAGCATCATCAGAACTCAGGTACTGAAACTTCACAGTTAGCAGCAGCAGAACTCAGACAAAATGTACATTTAGCGTCAGCAAACCCAGTTACATAAAATCTACAGCTGCCATCAGCCAAACTCAGTTACACAAAATTAACACTTGGCATCAGCAAAATTCAGTTACACAAAATCCACGGAAGCATCAGCGGTAATCAGCTACATGAAATTCACAGATGCATCAGCAGAACTCAGTTACACGAAAGCCACAGATGGCATCAGGAGCAGCTCTAGTGTAACGTGGGGGCCGAATTTTCCTTAAAATTCTTCTTTTTTTTATTTAATTATCCCATTGTTCTGGAAAATTACTTTTTTTATTTACTGAGCATCCCCCCTTAGATCTACAGCCTCCCCTGGTTAGCATTAGCAAAACTCAGTTACACAACATTCCCTCCAAACATTAATTTCTGCACATTTTCATTAGTGAACACATTTTGCAAGAAAAGAGTGCCTCAGCTTTTCAGACTTTATCTGTTCCAGCTGCTCTCCCTGCATTGAAGCCAAAATCCTCTACTTGTGACATCAGAATCTTTTCTGTGACAACAGGTTATGATGCTATGGCAGAGGATTTTGACTTCAAAGCAGGAAAAGCAGCAGGGAAATATGAACTCAAAGGGACAAAATGCCTACATTCCTGCATGTTTTTATCAATAAAGAAAGGAGTGTCCTGAGCTGGCCCAGTGGGGCTGAGGGTCAAGGCACTGGATGCCACACCTCACCCCATGCAGGCGACCTGTATTCGGAGGTGAACATGGGCCACCAGGGACTGCCTGGGGGGAGGGCTGGGTGAGTATTGTAGCAGCTGCTGTGCTGCTCTCCTCTCCCAGATCAGGGAGGCTAGTCATCTCGCTCTCAGCTGACACCCAATAGAGGCTGGATGCCAGGTCAAGGGAGGTACAGGGCACTGATGTACATTGGGTGGGTGGAAGGAGCACATAGCTTCTGGGAGCATGTATGTGCCTCCATGTACGTGTGCTCATCTGTGTCACCACTGCTTCGGGAGGGAAGAGAGAAAAAAATTAAAAAAATCCATGTCTCCCTGTGGCTGTATGTGATGGCTACTACACTCTCAGACCCTGCTCCTTGCAGATCCCCAGCAGCCAAGATGGTGGGGGGAGAGGCTGAATGGGTTGGGGGCAGACAGGAGTAGGTGGCCACAGGGAGCAAACAGCTCCATATAAAAAGAAAGGACTGTCCCAAAATTCAATATTTTTGAGAATACTATTGAAGTTTGAGTCCTGTTGATGCCAACTGTCAGTGTTTTCCAGAAAACTGCCAAATCATTTTAAATATAAAGCTGAAGGCAGTATAGTCCAAAGGTTAAAGCATGGAACTGTGAAACAGGCATTACTAAAAGCCTGGTTGCACTACCTCATCTGTACCATTGTGAGATGTGCTCAGTGGCATGGGGGTTGGGGAGTGACATCAAACAAATGGTGACCAGTGTTCTTTCACCTTTATAGCTCCCATCCATCTCCCAGTGTTCACCAGCCCCTGCTGCACCTGACCTCTTGAAGAAGGCCCAATGGAACATGACCACATACAACATCAGTGACTTCCACTAAGCCCACCAAGAGAGAAGCTTGGCTACAAGGGCAGGTGCATCACTCTCCCTAGAGTCCAGGCATACTGCTTCCTCAGTGCCTTTGTGACTCCATCAGTCCAGCGGAGGAAGTCTGACTCAGGACATGAACCTGGGTCTGCCATGTGGGACTGCACTGCGTTCTGCTGGAACCAAAGGGCCGGGCACTTGAAAGCTTTTTGCTAAATTAATAGCTTTCTCAGTGGGTAAGAAAAGAAGATTACAGTATAACATCTACTGTTTATAAGGCTGATGGACATGATTCAGTAGTTAAAGACCCACAGTTTCTAGATCACAGAATAAAAATGTGAGTTTATATAGCATATTTCTCACACAAAGTATCTCAATGCATTTTACAAAGCAATGAGTTATAAAGTGTTAGTGCACTGGCAGTATTCAGAAAGCCTTTGTACCCTCATTCAACTCAGCCATGGACAACTTGGCAGTGTCAGTGGCTCAGTAGGTAGGACACTCTCCTCTGAGGCCAGGAGATCAGAGGGCTGTGGGTTCAGTTCCCACATCTGGCACTTGGGTTAATATCCCAGTACTGATACTGTAATGCAGCATGACAGTGGTGCTGCATTTCTGAGGTGCCGTCTTTCGGATGAGACATTAAACCAAGGTCCCATCTGCCTGGATTGGTGGATGTTAAAGAGCCCATGGCACTTCTCGAAAAGAGTAGGGGAATTTCCCCGGTGTCCTGGCCAAATTTCCCTCATTCACTAAAAATACCACCAAAAGCTTAATCTAGTTCAAGGTCAGCTGGCATTCGTTTTTATCCCCTTCCCTGGGTTGTGCCTGACAATAGGCAGGATTCGTCTAGTGCACTTACCCGGTCAACAAAAACTAAATAAAAATAAAAAAATAAATGAATTATGATTATTGTGGGTGCAATGTTAGCCAGGAGATCTGCATAATCTCATAGTTTTTAAAAAATGCCATAATATCTTTAACTTTTACATAGGCGGACACTAAAAGAAGTAGATTCTGGACCTTCGTTTAGCATCTTATCTGAAGGACCACACCTCAGCCCAAGTGATACACCCCCAGCTCTTCATATTTAGTGCTGCATCAGTGTTAGGAATCTACCCACGTCCCTAGTATGGGATTTTAAGCTATGACCTTCTGGCTCAGATGTAATATCAGTACACATCCTGTCATAACAAATGTTTGTTTATGGCATGGCTAGATAGTGCAGATTATCTTCGGTGGCACTTCAGTTCCTCTCCTCTTGGAGGAGAAGGTTAGTACCTCCACTGTAGTACTACCCCCTGGCATTCCAGGGGTAGCAAGTACATGCAAAGCATGTTGTTTTGGAGGCTCCCAGTGGGTGGAGAGCTTGTAGTCACCTAGGAGATGATGTGGGTCTGATCAAATTGGGAAAAGGGGATGCTGCCACTAAGATGATGATGTCTCTGCATTTGACTAGACCCCCATTAAGGTCTGCTAAGTCTCCCAACTTCCACATTTCCACATCCTTTTCTGCTGGCATCTGGCTCCCTCACTCAGGGATGAAGCATCCTTCTAGTGGGGTTAAGATTCAAGGGTTTAAGGAGGAGACTTTGGCATTGTCAGAGAGCTTGAGACTAAGACTGAATACTTGGTATTGTGTCAAATGAGCAACTCAATTTGAGTGATGCAATTTGAACGAATCAATAATAGTGACTGCCATTATAGCAACTGAGAATAAATAGTGCAGGGTTAATATGAACGATTGTGGAGGGTTTTGAGCGACTGTGAAGGGTGTGCAGTCTTGGAGTTAGTTATATTAATTAGGGCAGGTTGGAGGGGTGGGCAGAACTCCCTGCATTAAAATACTTTTTGTGAAAGTGTTTTAAAGTTATTAGCGTTAAAATGTTGTACCTGTAAAGACATTCACAGGCTTTGTCTTCATATTGTTTATCTTATGAAGAGGTTCGAAGTGTTGATCTTTAAAGTGTTTTTCTTGTGAGGAGATGTGCCTTTATTTGGTCTTGTTACTAAGGAGTAGTTTGTTGTGTGATGTATGTTTGTGTGGTGATATGTGCTCCTTTGGTTCAAGTGCTAATTGTCCTTCCATTCATTGTGGTATAGTCAGTAGAGTGGGGTGGTAGGTAGGTAGGTAGGGTCATCGTTTCAAAGTTCTTCATTGCATTATGTCTCGGGTTCAAGACCAGGTTTGTTCATCTGTGTAGTTGGATTGTTCCTTGTGGTTGTGCTGTAATGGTAAACTGTTGTGTACTTTTTGTTTTAGTTTAATGTTTCTGACATGTATTAATTGTAGTGACCGTGTATTCTGTAGCACGGTAACTTACTGTTGTAAAGAGATAGATTTTGGACCACTGAAGCTGTGTGCGTATTGTGTATTTTTTGGGAGGGGGTTGTGTAGCAACTTTTTTGATGTTCAGTGTTATGTGTATTTGCTGTTTGGGGCTGCGCTATTCTGTATTCGCTTATATGGTCGGCGCCGGGGTTTTTTCACCATTATGATATGGAACCAAATCCTTCAGAGGATTAAGAGGAACACTGCAAAATGCTGAAACAGACCTGAGAATCCAGTGGTGAAGAGAATAAACAGAATTATAAAACAAGCATTTGTCAATGCCGAATGTTGATTGCGTTGGTCTGTTGAGCTCGCTCACTGCCCCTCTGTCACTCACTCAGTCTGTTTCTCCCGGTGCTGTAGGCTGCTCTTTTGTACTGGGCTCCTGCCTGAATTGGCAGCTTTTTCTGCCCACTAAGAAATATGCAGCTGTCCCGACAGAGCTCCATTGAGGTGGTTCACTCCCCCTCTCTCACTTGTTCATTCTGTTTCTCCTGGCACTGCAGGCTGCCCTTTTGTGCTGGGCTTCTGCCTCTGTTGGTGGCTTTTTCTGCCCACAAAGAAATCTGCAGCAGTCCTGACACAGGTCTGTTGAGCCTGCTCACTCCCCCTCTCTCACTCACTTGTTCTGGTTCTGCCAGCATTGCTGGCTGGCCTTTTGTACTGGGCTCCTGCCTGCGTTGCTGCCTTTTTCTGCCAACAAAGAAATCCACAGCAGTCACAATAGAGCTCCGTTGAGCTCGCTCACTCCCCGTCTCACTCGCTCATTGTGTTTCTCCCGGCGTTGCAGGCTGCTGTTTTGTACTGGGCTCCTGCCTGCGTTGGCATCTTTTTCTGCCCACAAAGAAATCCGCAGCTGTCCTGACAAAGTTCCGTTGAGCTCGCTCACTCCCCTTCTCTCACTCGCTCATTCCGTTTCTGCCAGAGCTGCAGGCTGCCCTTTTCTACTGGGCTCCTGCCTGTGTTGCCACCTTCTTCTGCCCACAAAGAAATTTGCAGCAGTTACAATACAGCTTCATTGAGCTCACTCACTCCCCCTTCCTCACTCGCTTGTTCTGTGTCTCCTGCCGCTGCAGGCTGCCCTTTTGTACTGGGCTCCTGCCTGCATTGGCAGCTTTTTCTGCCTACAAAGAAATCTGAAGCAGTCCTGACACAGCTCCATTGGGCACGCTCACTCCCCCTCTCTCACTCATTCATTCCATTTCTGCTGGTGCTGCAAGCAGGCCTTTTGTACTGGGCTCCTGCCTGCATTGTCGCTTTTTTCTGCCCCTGAAGAAATCCGCAGCAGTCACAATAGAGCTCCGGTAAGCTCGTTCACTACCACTCTGTCACTTGCTCGTTCTGTTTCTCTTGGTGCTGCAGGCTGTGCTTTTGTACGGGGCTCCTGGCTGTGTTGGCACCTCTGTCTGTCCACAAAGAAATTCGCAGCTGTCCTAACAGAGCTCCATTGGGGCTGCTCAGTCTCCCTCTCTCACGTGCTCATTCTGTTTGTCCTGGCGCTGCAAGCTGCCCTTTTGTACGGGGCTCCTGCCTGCACTGGTGCCTTTTTCTGCCCACAAAGAAATCAGCAGCAGTCCTGATAGAGCTCTGTTGAGCTCTCTCAGTCCCCCTGCCTCACTCGCTCTCTTGTTCAGTTTCTCCCAGTGCTGCAGGCTGCCCTTTTGTACTGGGCTCTTGCACTGGGGCCTTTTTCTGCCCACAAACAAATCCGCAGCAGTCCCGACAGAACTCAGTTGAGCTCGGTCACTCCCTCCTCTCACTCGCTCAATCTTAATTTGTCCCAAACACTGATTTCCCACAGTGACTGTGCTATTCTCTGGCAGGAGTGCAAAAACATATTTTAGCCAGGATGTGAAAAATGACAGCTGTACTGTTCATAAGGAGGTGTGAAAAAATGCCACTGTTGAAAATGTGGCGTGAAAATATTACAAATTTGCGAAGTTACAAGGGTGCGTGGAAACAGTTCAACGCACGCTTGTAACACAGTCATGTTATGTAGTTTCGTCACTAAATTTTCAATATAGGGATTTTAGGACCTCTGCTCGTGAACAGTGCCACTGTCATTTTTTTAATCTGTCCTGAATGCTGATTTCCCGCAGTGACCGCGTTATTCTGCATTGGAACTGTGAAAACACATTTCAGTCAGGATGTGAAAAATGACAGCTGTACTGCTCATAAGCAGGTGTGAAAAAATGCCACTGTTGAAAATCTGGCATGACAATATTACAAATCTGCGAAGTTATAAGGGTGTGTGGAAAGTGTGCAACGCACACTTGTAACACAGTCATTTGAAGGACTATCATCACCAAATTTTCAAAATAGGCATTTTAGGACCTCTGCTCATGAACAGTATCACTGTCATTTTCTTACTCTATCCCGAACAATGATTTCCCACAGTGACCGCTATATTCTGCGCCGGAAGTGTGAAAACACATTTCAGCCAGGATGGGAAAAATGACAGCATTACTGTTCATAAGTAGGTATGGGAAAATGGCAATGTTGAAAATCTGGAGTGAAAATATTACAGATTCACGAAGTTACGAGCGTGCATGCAAACTGCGCAACGCACACTCGCAAAACAGTCATTTTTTGGATTTTTTCCACCAAATTTGCAACATAGGCTTTTTGAGAGCCCATCTCATGAATACTGGCACTGTTGTTTCATTAATCAGCCCTGAAAGGTGATTCTGTACAATGACTGCAAAATCACCTTTCAGGGCTGATTAACGCCACGACAGTTCTAGAATTCATGAAGAGGGGTCCTAAAAACCCCATGTTAAAAATTTGGTGCCAAAATTCCAAAAAATTACTGAGATATGCAGTTGGGAAAAACCCATTTATTCCATTATACAGCTTACCGGCATTTCCTCAGTTTGCAGGCGGCTTTGAAGAGTGCAGACGTGTTCCCAGTCCACCAAAGATCATCGCGTCAAGCTCTGTAGGTAAGTATGGGGTGAGGGGGGTGTGGGGAAGCAGGGTGCGCAGTGGTTGGGCGTGGGTTGCAGGAGGGGGGCAGGGAGACCACCGAGGGACAGTTTCCTTTTCTACAGGTTAAAAAAAAAAGACATGCGGGACCATTTTTATTTTACAGGGCATGTGGCAAGCTAGGTGGGCTCCCAGTGTGCCACCGAGTCTTCTTTTGGGGGCAAGCTGTAGCTGATGGGGATTGGGCACCCCCATCAGCACCTCAACAAAATGGGGGGGTGACATTATGCCGATGGGGATTGGGCACCCGTCGGCAGACCATATTACCGGGGGTGGGGTTACATAATGCCGACGAGGAGTGGGATCCCTCATCGGCAACATAAACATTGGGGCACTGAAGCCGATGGGGATTGGGGCCCCCGTCAGCAAATAAACACAGTGGAGGGGTTAATATTGTTTGTGAGCACGGTGGCAAACTGCCGCCGTGTTCACAAACAATATCAGTGTGTCAAGATCCCGCCCTGAAATGATAGGTCGCTCCCTCATTGCAGTGAATGGCTTACGCTGCAATGACGAGGCAGCCCCTGATTGCAGCGGCTAAATTTTTATAAGTTGGTGACACGCTGGCTGAACTAGTGTCAGCAGCAGCATGCCACGGCATTGGGAGATGCTGGACAAGCCTTTGAAGACTGTGGGGACATTGGCCACAACAGTGCCACTCCTCCATAACCTGCTTGTGGAGAAAGCTGCCGCAATATGTTTCTTGCTCATGTGGCGCACAATCAACATAAAAATGAAATATAGAAACAACCTCAGCAGCAGTGGAACATAACTGAAATAACAGTAAACAAGCCCTTGCTGAGCACAACATATGCTTGCCATAACAGACTAGCATTATGATCTCTACATTGTGGTGGCCACTGATGCTGTCTAAGTGACTACTGACCCTCAGACTAACAGTAGTATAGTAATTTCAGGTCAGAAGGGAGTCTAGATCCATCATGTCTGCCCCTGCTTCACAAGAAGCAGGGTTGAAATAAGTATGCTGTGTAAACACATACCAATATATAGATACTGTTTATAAATAGAGGATTATGAAATTCTTATCTCAGTATTAGTAGGTTTACAACAAAAGTGAGTGCATGTATTTTGTTTTGCAAGCAGTGCAACTAAAAGAGTATGGGACCTATTCAGGGTGGTGGCAAAATAAAATTAAAACAGCTGGAAACTGGACGATCTCTTGCACCACCACCACCCACTAGTGCCATACACAAACTTACCATAGGTACCTGTTGAGGGGGTGGAGAGGAATCCCCCATGTGACAAAGGTGCATTCCAAATGTCATGCTGCAAGCTGGTCACACTCTAGTGGACATGAATATCCCATCCAGAAGTGTCACCCCTACATAACCCACCCTCCTAGAATTGGGCCCATGTTTTCCAGTGATCCCCACCCACTTTGTGGCATCTGGGATACTTTTCCTGATAGTCCAGTGGACCCCCCCCCACCACCACCACACTACAGAAACTGGTAAGTCCCTGGTGTCTAGAAGGACCCCTTCCCCATCTCCAAGGATTCCTGTTGCCTCCTTTTTGGTCAGTCTACCCACTGACATCACACTAACCACTTAATCCCACCAACAGTGACTGAGTCGGGGCCTCAATTGTTTCTATGAACTTCAGCGCACAAGACAAATTGATAACAACTGGAAAAAAAAGATGCACAGTGGAACAATGTCTCACTTGGGATAATATCTCAGTACATCATCATGGGTTGGAACTACAGTGATTATTGCGATGAACCAAATCCAAACACTTGTGGGACATAATCATATCATACACTTCAGGGTGAGATATATGAAAGCCCGGGGTGTGGGTTGTTGTGTGATAAGAGCGCACCCCAGGGGCACAGTGAGGCACAGGGCACTTGAACCAAGTGCCATCAGCTCCTGGGAAGTGCTTTTATCAGGTAACAACCCACGTCCCCGAAGTGTCTTATTGTTCCTATAAAATGAGTCTTAATAAGTAAATTATAAAAAGTTTACATTTGTTAAAACATTCAAATTTATGATAATAATGTGTTTTGTGTGGTTCCGGAGAAAGTCATGCATGCATACCTCTCAACTGTCCCTGATTTTCAGGGATGTCCCTGATTTTGCCTCAAAATTTTACCCTGTCCCTCCTAAAAATTGTGCTTCCATGACCAAACAGTGTGAGTTGTAAGCACAAAATAATGTCAGCCATTGAAGTTACAAACTTGTTCTTCCTTAGAAAATGCATTTTACACTATGCCCCTTATTCTACCAGCTTTCTGAGTTGATAGCATCAATTTTGAAGATGTGTCCCTGATTTGGTCCTTTGTCCCTGATTTTTTTAGGCCTTGTCCCTGATTTATGAGGCAGGAGGTTGAGAGGTATGCGTGCATGACTTGTGTGCTATGTGTTGTGTACTCAATGTAGATGCCGAGTCATGCCACTAGAGGGCAGTTGGTATTCCCCCAAATGTGCTAGTGTTTTTGAGAACTGTCCTCCCTGCCCCCCCAAGCAACACCACTATAAAATGTTTCAAACATTTTTTTTAATAGGCTCACACAGAGAAAGGGTGCATGGCTGTAGGTTTTTGTTTTCAGTCAATTGCTGCATGACTGAACACACAGCTGAACCCCCAAATGATAGACCACTTCCAGGTTTATGGTCGTCTCGAACTTGCAGTCAGCTTTTGAAACTCGCATTGCCAAACCGCTGAGTGAGCAACTGACTTTGGGTTTGCAGTTGTCTAACACTTGCAACTGTCAGCTTTTCCAAAGTTTGGCTGGCACTTTGGGGAAGGAGAAATCCAGGTGGGTGGCAAGGCAAGTTAATGGTTGTACCAGTGGCAGCATGGGTGGGGCAGGTGAAGAAATGTGGCATGGGGGAGAGCAGCAGCAACTTGGACCACAGATTACAGGCCTGCAACACAAGAAACATACAAAAATACAGGTCAGTTTTGGCTTTTTTTTTAATTATTTAGTAAAGCTAACTGACTGTATTGAATTTGATGTGGGTTTGTGTGTTGAAAGATATGTAATCATGTATTTTCAGTATTAGGACAATTAGTGCTGCTTTACAACACTAAAATGGCTGCCAGTAATTTTTAAAGTTTCTGGTAGGCATGAATACTTGGGTTGCACTGTGCCAGGCTTGGCATTAAGTGCCAGCTGCAGGGTTGTTGTCCTGTAAGGACATGTGTCCTAACCAAGCAAGACGCAGAAAACTCACTACCCATTTTATAATCTGATTTATGGACATGTTATTGGTCACACATGATCACATGACCATGCATTTGTCTAACACAACAACACAGATCAGAAATATTTAACTTTCTTAACCACATTAATCAGTTTTAAAGCAACAAAAATCATAACAGCCTCTGCTCTTCACCCACATACTAGCAGCTAGAAGAAATATCACTTGCCTTTGGCGTACCACTGTCAGTTCTACCTATACTATGGCATATTTGGCTTCTACGTTACAAGGGCCTCTATCACAGTGTAGGACCAGGTGACAACAATGGGTATTGTATATCATGAATCATGATGCTTCCTTTGTCCCATGATGCTCAGTGGGGTGTTCTTTCATCCAGGGGGTCCTGGGCAATCACAGACCTTCCCTTCTGTGGTCCTCCCCTCCTAATCACACCACACCCTCAACCCAATTAGATTGTAAGTGATGGCTCAGATTACCCTTTTATTTGCTTGTTGTGAACTTTTTTCTCACATAGAACTGCCAACTACCAGCAGCTTGTCATTGGATGGAAACAACAAAAGTTACTGGACTCACACTACTTTTATACAAGAAAGCATGTTATTATAATCCTCAGCAATTTATTATATACATTCACGGCTAGACACACTATTGCCTATAACCTCTCTGACTTTCTGTCTGAAACTATGTCTTTGAAAAGGCAATAAACATCTCAAGTACTAAAAAAGAAATCATGAGTTATTTTATAATTGCAATATGGCTCTCCAGGGTGTGTATTCTTGTAGTATAATTGCCCTTCTCTGGTGTATCCAACAATACTGCACATCTTATCAGGCTTTATTGCTTAACTATCAACACTTCTCAAGTGTTTGAAGACACTTTGCTTTGCCCCATGCCTTACAATGCACCCAAAGTGTGACGATATCATATGATATACCTCACCTTGTTTCATACTATTGCTTATAGGGAAACATTCAGCTCCCCACAAGAAATACTGAGAGACCTTGAGCTTCCAATTAAGCAATTCACAATGTTAAGTAATTTTCCACTCACATACTTGCAGTTTGATTATCTGGTTGATCCGGTAACTCCACCCCTTCCCTTCCCGCAAGCCATGACTATATTTCCCAGTGTGATCGGTACTGGTAGAATAAGCATGATCATGCATTTAATGAAACTAGTACTCATTCAATAGACTTGCAGATACATAGATGTCCCCCATGGCTAAGCTCGTCGGTCACTTCATCAGAGGACTGGCCATGAAGGACACTGGGAAATATAGCACTCCGGTCATACTGGGTGGGTGGGGATCACAGAACCAACCAGATGATAAAAAAATGATAGGGTGCAGGAAAACACTATTTTTAAGTGAAAAAGATGTTCCAGGACTAGAGGGCATGGGATGAAGTTGGAGGGAGGACGATTCAGAGGAAACATGAGAAAGAATTTCTTCACAGAACGGGTGGTGGACAAGTGGAACATCCTGCCAGAGGAAGTGGTGGGGGCTGAAACAATCATGGGATTTAAGAATGCATGGGATAGACATAAAGGAATTCTGGAGGTCAGGGGTAAGGTGCAACAGACTTCTTAGGAAAACAAACTGAACTTACAAGCTCAAATGGGCAGACTGGGTGGGCCATAGGCCCTTATCTGCCGACACTGTCTATGTATGTATCTATGTATGTATCTATGTATAAATCCAACTGCAAATAAGTGAGTGAAAAAATTATTCAACATTGTGAAGTGCTTAATCAGGATCTCAAGCTCCCTCAGAATTTCTCCAGGGGAGCTGAGAGTTCCCCTTTAAGTGTTTTTGTTTTGTGGATGACATTAAGCTTATTCAAGTATTATTACAAAAATGACTATTACATTCCCTGTCAGTAACCCAAAATTACATGTAGGTTGCAGACAACAGCAAACTTGGTCTCAGTTCAGCAATAATTTCCAGAAGCAGCAGAAAAATGCATTCATGTAGGTTCCTTCATTGTGTCCAAAATGTAGCTATGCTTAGTAACGTAACCACCTCTACCCATATGATGACTGAGAAATCCTGGAAGTTGCTCAAGAATGGCTAAATTTATTTTGGTTAGATGGTGCCTAAGTTTGGTGTGATATTGGAATTTGAATGAGGTGTAGTGCCTCCACCTGCGGGATCCTTTTGGCAGATGCCATCAGTGTTTCCCCACAGGAATTACGATGTAGCTATCCTGTTTAATAGCTGCCCCCAAATTGAAGCCACAGCCAGAAAAATGTTATTAGTAAAAGCAACCCCCATTATGAGTCCAGATACAAAACTGGTAAAACTGTCAATCTTGTCTAATTGTCTGAACACCCATACTGTACTACGAGAACCCAGGAGTCAGGACCACTGATCTGTTAAGAGGAGACAATTAAATTCAAATTCTATTCCAGCTAAAAGGAACCCTCTCCAGACCAAGTCCCGCCACAGCTCCTCATTCCAGCAATTTTAACCAATGGCTAGAACAACACCAGGGATGGAAGCCACTACTTTATGAATTTGCTTGTCCTTGAGTACCATAAATGGGTGCAATTTACATCCATTGGACATTGCAGCCAAACACAGTTATTCACTGCTTTTTATGGCCTGTGTTCATAAAAGGTACCAACTTAGCCCCAATGAGATTGACTTTTTTTTCACCAGGCATGTTAGCTCAAACTGCTATCTTATCCATGTTTACTATACAGAACTGTTTAATGTCCTATGGAGCTGTGTCGGGCATACAAAAATCTACATTTATTGGCTCTAGGCACAAAGTTATTGGGGAAATCCTGGTGGCAGATCTAGTAAGAGAGGTGGTTGATCTCCTTCACTGAAACTGAGCTTAGGCAAGGCAATCCCAGCTCCAAACACTAATGTCTAATGCAGACCCTTTAGTGGCTTTGAATCTGTTCTACATTAATCCCAGGCAGGGATTCCAAGCAAGAATAAAATCAAAAGGCTGGCTACAGAAAGCACTTCTGTACCCTCCTCTGGATCAAACAGATCTGGAATGGCAGGCTAAGCTACTGGCACACTGTAGGTAGACATCCCATGTCACTAACCCATGTGTCCATTGACTAATGGAGTCACAAGGCAAAAAGGAGAGCTTGGATTGGTCCCATTTTGACACCCTTCTCTGCTTGGCTGATCTGTAAGGAGGTATATCATGGAGCCTTGAATGCTGCCTGGCTGGCTCCCACACAGTTCAGGTAAAATGTTGAACTTGGGCCCTTGCTCACAGTGCTATGGGACCAGAGGGCAGCAAAGATGGCTGCACCCATGCCTGTTTTGGCATCTTTATTTTAAATTTTGCTGCCCCTCAAGGCAGCTTAAAGTCAACTGACTTGTGCCAGGGGCACTAACTAAAAATTCTGGCCTGTGAAAAATGGTACCTGACCACCTCTGCCATCTGCTGGGGTTTGGGTGGGTAGAGCAAGTGTCTGTGAGCACTTAGGAGTGCTCCAGTCACTGTACTCCCTGCTGAACTCATGGCAGGAATCCAGGCCAATTTTTCTTTTTTCTTTTGTTTTTGAAGTTTGGTTCCTTGCTGGTGGCTACAGATCCACTCTTGGTTCCTTGCCAGTATGCACCTCTGTAGCACTGAAGAGAGCAGGAGCTACTTGCTACTGTCCTGTGCTGCCCAGTCCCCCTGTTACAATCTGATGCACAAGGTGGGGTGGAAAGGATGAGAAGGGACTTGGCAAGGTTAGAGGAATGGTCAAATGTATGGCAGCTTAGATTCAATGCTAAGAAGTGCAAGGTAATGCACCTGGGAAACAAAAACCCAGGAGAAAAGTACACAATAGGGGGTGAGATACTAACAACAACAAAAATGGAAAGGGACCTGGAGGTAGTCATATCAGATTACCTAAAGGTGGGCAAGCAATGTGAGAGGGCAGCAAGGAGGGCTGGGGGGATACTGGGATGCATAGGGAGAGGCATCACCAGTAGAAAACAGGAAGTTATTATCCCTCTGTACAGACAGTTGGTGAGACCCCATCTGGAGTACTGTGTGCAGTTCTGGAGACCCAGTCTCCGCAAAGACATAGACAGGATGGAAGCTGTCCAGAGGAGGGCAACTAAAATGGTGCAGGGTCTGCACGGAAGACATATGAAGAGAAACTTAGGAGCTTAATATGTAGCCTCGAGGAAAGGAGGAGAGGGGACATGATAGAAACTTTCAAGTACCTCAAGGGAATCAACAAAGTCCAAGAGGGTAGCATCTTTCAAAAAAAGAGGCATGCAAGAACAAGGGGGCACAATTTGAAGATGGAGGGCAGCTCAGAGGTAATTTAAGGAAGTATTTTTTCACAGAGAGGGTTGTGGATGCATGGAATGGCCTTCCGGAGGAGGTTGTGGAGTCAAAAACAGTGGTGGAATTCAAGCATGCATGGGACAGTCATAAGGCAATTCTAGGGGGTGGGGGTAGGAAGAAGTAGGCTGCTGGTTAACTAGGATCTGCAGCTTATCCATTAGGTAGGAAAATGGGCAGACTGGGTGGGCCAAGTGGTCCTTATCTGCCGTCAATTCTATGTTTCTATGTTTCTAATGGGGATCAGAAGCATTGCTGTAAAGCTGGTGCTGCAAAGAAACTACAGTGGTTGGCTACAGGGGGGGCAGGGAGAGACTGACTGCTCCCAGGCAGGGAGCCAATAAGGTAATCCCAAACAACTGGGAAGGTGGGGTTACACAAAGACAAAGGAAGGTGCTTATTTACCTTGATGTATACTTAATTTTTCTCACTAGTCTGAAAATATAGAATAATGTATGGCTTACCATAAACAACAAGGCTGTGTTGCCATATTGTTGTTATGACATCACACTGACCTTAAAAGCAAAGCTTGAGAGGTCCTGCAGTGTCATGACCCCAAGCTGGAAACACTGCCTTGGTATGTATGGTA
Organism: Neoceratodus forsteri; assembly: GCA_016271365.2. NCBI lineage: Eukaryota > Metazoa > Chordata > Ceratodontiformes > Ceratodontidae > Neoceratodus > Neoceratodus forsteri. The sequence goes on from CM028133.1 coordinate 789,109,675, forward strand.
ACCCATACATTATTTTTGTATAGTATTTAGTTGTTTTAAGAGACTCGTAGAAGCATCTCCTCCCTCAAAGTAAATAAATTGCTGTTTTCTTGTTAATGTGAAAAATAAACCCCCTCACATCCAGTTGTTTACTATCCATCCAGTGCACAAAGTTATAAATTCTAATTTGTAACAGACTGTTCATGAATTTCAATCGTACATGAGTTGTGCATGGGGGTGACAATCCTGAAACATTAAGGTCTACTGTTTGAAAAACTCTAATTGCAGTGGAAATGCTTAAGTGGGCAACTCCTGTATGATTGAAATTCATCTTTCAGCCTCTTACAAATGAACTACAACTCTGGGCAGTGGATGGGTTATAAGCCACAGGGAGCAGGATGACAATTTTGTTTTTACATTAATTAAAAGGCTATGCCTGCAGTTCAGTGGCTGGGAGCTACCAGACCCCCCCCCTTCCTTTCCTGAGCTATTTAAGCATGTTTCCTCCAGCCTCATTTTGAATCACTGTTTCTTTCCTGAGGCTGAAGGCTATACTGGGGCTCTTCCCACCCCCCACCCCCGGTGTTTGTCTGCTGTTTTCCCTTTGTGCTTTTGGGCTTTCTGTTCGGTTTGTGCCTTCAGCAGCTTTCTAGATCTGTATTTTGTTTTTCTACCTTTCCTGGTTACATCACGTTCTTCCTTCTTCCTCTTGGTTAGCTACTCCTGCATCACTCCTCTCCTCAAGTAACTCCTGTGTTTCTTTCTGTTTTGGTTCTTGGTGTACTTACTAGTTTCCACAGTATGTGCTACCTATGTCATTCTGCTGTTTTGACTTGTGCTGTCTCAGTCATTTCCACGTTGCTGTCCATACAAGGCCACTTGCAAGCTTCTTCTCAGTTCCACTGCATTCCTCCTCAATTGCTTCAAACAATTTATTTTTAACCAGGAGAGAAACACTATTTATTTATTTATTTATTGAATTTTGATGACCAGGTTGGCCCACTGGGCCCACGAAGGTCCCTTTTTCAGGGGTGACCCGGGGAACAGAAGCAATACAATACATACAGTCAGGTGATACAGGGTTACGAGAAGTAGACAAGATAATGAGGATAACAGTACATGCAATTATTCAAATCGTAGACCATAAGTGCAACACTTGAAAGATTTAAGGATTTAAGGCATGATTTAATGTAGGTTAAGGTGAGAAGAGAGGGGGGGATGGGTGCTGTGATTAGGATCGGGGGTGATTATCCTATACCCTCACAGTGGCATGAGCTTGTCCCGAGCAAATGGGACTTAAGCCTAATGCAAAAGATTGGTAGCGAAGGGGCTTCCTGTACTAGAGGTGGGAGAGTGTTCCACAGTTTAGGGGCTGTGAGAGTGAAGGAATTGCCTCCCTTGGGAGTCTTGATTCTGGGGATTGCCAGTAGGGACCGACCTGAGGTCCTGAGCATTCGAGGGTTAGGCTTAGCCATGATTATTCCTGTTAGGCTTGCTGGGCCGCCGGGCTCTGCAATTTGTATGCATGGCAGAGCAGGGGATACTGTAGATGAGCCTCAAAAGAAGGCCATTGCAGCTGGGCTAGTGAGATGCAGAGGTGGCTTCTTGGTTGACATATTGTCGCAAACCTCATGACCTTGTTGTACAGGACCTGAAGCCTGCTAACCTTGCCCTTTGCCATGCCCTGGATTACCGGGTCAGTATAGGTTAATGTGGATAGGAGGACACTGGAGGCGACTGCTCGTCTAGCCTCTGGGATAAGTTGTTTTTTTAGCCTGTACATGGTGTCAAGTTTGACGTGGATAGACCTTGTTACCTGGTCAATGTGGGGCTTAAAGGTGAGACCCTGGTCAATAGTTAGCCCTAGGTATTTTATGTTGTCAACTACATCTATTCATTTATCCCCAAGGGTAGTAAGTTTTAGAGAATTGGTCCGATCCTGGCCAAGGAATTTAGGACCAAACAGCATGACTTTCGTTTTTGCTGCATTAAGGATCATTCTGTTTGATGTGAGCCAGGCCTCGAGTGTGTTTAGGTCCCCTTGTAGGAGAGAGCCCAGATCATGTGGTGTGGACCAGGCACGGAAGATGACAGTATCGTCTGCATATTGAACTACTGAGCTATCCCCACAGTGCCGGGCTAGGTCATTTGTGAAGAGAGAGAACAGAAGGGGGCCAAGAATTGAGCCCTGAGGCACACCCTCCTTGATGGGTAAAGGTGCGGAAAGCCCTCCCTTCCAAATGACCCTCTGGGAGCAGCCTGAGAGGTAGCTCTTGAACCAGTTTAGGGCCTGGGCATCAAGTCCAATGCTTTGAAGCTTAGTAAGAAGGTTGTGGTCCAAGCTGAAGCTTGTTTATAGGTGTGACCTGGTAGTGCAAGAAAGTTAAGTGACTTACTCAGGGTCACACAGTATGCAAGTGGGGACTATGGGATTCAAACCCAGGTCTCCAAGCTTGCAGCTCAGAACCTTAAACCACTGCGCTATACTGCCTCCCATTTCACCTGCATTCCAAGCAAGGCACCCGATCCCACTCCTGCTCTGTCATTTTTTGATTAATTTTACTCAGTCAGTCTGCTTCAGCATGTACCACCAAAGTCTTAGAGTGTATAGAGCTTCCAGACTTTCCTGCTGAAGCTGGGTTTTACCTCTCACTTTAACCTTTGACGTACATTCAGATTTCAGTATCTTTTCCATCACTATATTTTTCATCAATATTAGTCATTCCATTCAGCAGTCATTATTCAGTATGAATCTTTTCCTCAGGGTTTGTCCTCTGGGTAGACAGTTCTTTCTCCCCTTGAAGTCCACATCTTGAGGGTGAGTCCCTCATCATGAATAGGGGTCCTTCTCTGGAGGCTGCTTGCCTCCTGCTATGCCTTCCAGCAGCCCCACTGCGTGGTAAGGTCAAACTCTCCACAGGCAGATTTAGACATGCAGACCTCTGGTCAGCAGCACATTAAGGTGTAGCATTTGAGATGTCAGCTGAAGAGGGAGGAGCCCTAAGCCCTCAGGGGTTCCTTTATCTGTGCAGACCACTTCAGCAGCACCTCAAACTATTCTCCCTGCATCTGCCCAAGGTCCACCTAGTCTCATTCCATATCCCAGTCCTCAAGTTTCCATTCACGGTTTGGCCTCCTACTGGTCTTGAGGTTGGGTGATAGCCTTTCGGCAGTCTCTACTCTCCTCATTCCAGGATTTGAGAGGTAGGCCTCATTCACAGGGAACTTCCTTTAGCTGCAGATATTGACTCATGGTACACCTCAGTATTATTCTGTTAAAGGGATAGAGAGAGAAAGAGTTATCCCTCCAAAAATGTTCCCTGAATTTTGAACTCCTAATTAGCATGCTGAGCTGTTACAATAATAATTTCCCATGCCAGGAGAGATCGTGGCTGAAACCACTGATCTCCAGAGATTTCATCCACAGGGTTTTTTTTTCTTACCTGAATGCCAAAGGCCATAATGTAATCTACATAGTTAAGTACAGTGTTTACCCTAGTAGTAGGTTTTCTGCTGTGAATTGGAGTTGGATAGTGGCACTCTCTTATCTTTCAATCCTGCCATTCCCTTTCTCCCTATGGAAGTCATGCCTCTGTGTGTTGTCAGTCACCAGTTGTTGTTAGTCATTACTCCAATCAACCTCTGTCTGTTATCATTCATCACCAGCTGCTGTCAGTCAGTACTCTACTCAGTCTCTGTGTTCACCACCTGCTTCACAGTACTTTTGGGCTCCTTCCTAAGGCACCTTTAGCCTAAAGAAATTATATTTACCTGACACCTTTAAGAGTAGAATCTTCCTCAAGAAGGTTCATTTTCCTTTACAGTACCCCAGCAGGGTGGTGGTCCCACATAGGACAGAGAGTACGATCAGCCAAAGTATCAGCATATAACAGTAAAATGACACATTCAATCAACTACCTTCAGACTATCAATAATGCTGCACAAGCATAACTCCTCACTTAAGTTATGTACACCAATTAAACAAGAAAATAGATAGTTTTTATCACTCTGGGCGGAGCCTACAGGAGTATTACATGTACAAAAGGAGTGATGTCATGTTTTCTGTCCTTGGAACTGACTGAAGGTGTAAATAATCTCCTCCCCCTTACCCTCCTCCAAGCAATGTTTTCCACCCTCAAATAAATATGATTTCATGTTAGTCAATGGTTGCAGGGTACTATTTTCTTTCTTAAATGGGAGGTACAAGAACTGGAACCTGAATAATGAGAGGCAGCATTATGTTTTTTCGGGGAGTAAGATCCACCTCCGCCTCCACACCAAACTTTTTTCTGATTCATGTGGTAGGGGCATGAGATAGCTCTAGCATGCTGTAACAAGATTACATTAGTTTGGGACACAGACATGCCTTGTGCAGTGGAGAACAGCACAGAACAGAACAGAAGATATTTAATGCCTTCAAATTGTCTTAAAAATCCTTTGGAACAAATGATTATCAGAGCCACCTGGGGCCTCAGACGGAGACCTAGACACACATTCTAATTTACAGTAAGAGTCACATGTTTTCTTAAACATCTAGCAAGAGATATACATTTTTAGTTTTAGTTTTCAGTACTGTTACAAGAGAACTTATTTACTTGAATAAAGGTCAAGGTTAACAAATAAATTCTACCTTTACTTAGATTTGGTCTAATTCAATCAGATGTGAATTTAAAAGCTATTCTGATCAGAGCTGACATAAAAAAAAATCTTAAATATTTTTTCTTTTCTCATGGACACTAGAAATAGGATGTCAGCTTTCATTCCATTAAACCTGTTTTTCCATTTTTTTATAGCATCTTGCTAAGGCAATCTTCCCAGAATGCAATATGTCACGGGGGGTTGAAATTGTTTTAATCATGAAGCATTGATGTTAGCAATGCATTTAGAAATACAATTTTTAATTGTCTTTACAGTTAAACATGCAGTTTCATGTCAGGGCACATTTTTTGGGGGGGTTCAAATTATTTTAAACATGGGCACAGTACTTGGTAATTACAAATTTTGATGAGAAAGTGTATTTTTTCTTTCAAGTTTGAGAAGTATGTATTATATATAAGTGTAACTGTGTTGTAAATGGTTAAATATCTTCTGTTCTGTTCTGTACTGTTCTCTACTGCACAGGCATGTCTGTGAGCTAGCTAACTGGGGTTTCTGTAAGACAACAGCTACTAAATAGTCGTGTTGTAAATGGTTAAGTAGGCAGTGGTTTAAGGCTCTGAGCTACAAGGTTTTAGTTTTCAGTACTGTTACAAGAGAATTTATTTACTTGAATAAAGGTCAAGGTTAACAAATAAATTCTACCTTTAGTTAGATTTGGTCTAATTCAATCAAATGTGATTTTAAAAGCTATTCTGATCAGAGCTGACATAAAAAAAAATCTTAAATATGTTTTTCTTTTGTCATGGACACTTGAAATAGGATGTCAGCTTTCACTCCATTCAACCTGTTTTCCAGTTTTTTATAGCATCTTGCTAAGGTAATCTTCCCAGAATGCAATCTGTCATGGGGGGGTTGAAATTGTTTTAATCATGAAGTATTGGTGTTAGCAACGCATTTAGAAATAGAGGGCCGGATATTCAAAAGGGTTGCGCCATGCGCAATAGGGTTGCGCATGCGCAAGTCCAAAAGTGCGCCATTCTGCGATATTCAGCAGGAGGCAGTTGCGCCACGAAAACAGGCTGAGCAACAGCGCAATGCAAATGATGGCATGCACAACGAAGGGTGGAACCCTGCATAAAGGAAGCGCAATGCAATATTCAAGAGGTTCGCATGTCACGCGCTTAGCGGAACAGCGGAAGTTGCGCCACAGCGGAAATGAGCCAAAATAAAAAGGCTCAAGGAAGAGGCACAAGAACGCTACAGAGATGCCAAGTGAGACAGACAGAGAGAGAGACAGACAGTGACAGTCCAGAACAGGGCTGGCAAGGAAGTTAATGTGGGCCATAGGATGCAGAGGCCAGCGGGGTACCGGTGCAGTGGAGGTAACAGTCAGGACAGCCGGTGGTAACAGAGCAACATCGGCGGGGGGGTCACAAGCCAGGGAGATGGACAGTGCCAGCTTCCACATGGAAGCTGTAATGAGGGGGGTGAGAATGCATGCTGCAGGGGGATGTGGCTGTGGAAGGGCCCGTTGGCGGTACGACCCCCAACAGGCAGTACCATGCCCGCATCAGCTTTGAGCTGTACACAGATGTAGAGATCATGGGCCGGTACAGCCTGAACAGGGCAATACTGAGATGGCTCTGTGAGCTGTGCAGTGATGTGATGCAGGCACCCTCATGACAGAGTCACGCTCTGTCGGTGGAGACCAAGGTGACAGCCTGCATGTGCCTGCTCACCACGGGCACCTTCCAGAGGCTGACAGGGGACACCACAGGCATCACACAGTCGGCCACGTCACGCATCCTCACCCAATTCCTCAGCGCACTGCTGCCACATGCTGCAGAGCACATCCAGTTCCCCAGCACCGCAGCAGAGCGTACAGCAAACATGCAGGAGTTCCACAGGGTAGCATGTATGCCTGGCATGCTAGGGGCCATAGACTGCACCCATGTGGCCATTCACATGCCACCTGGCCCCGATGGGGCTGCATATAGGAACAGGAAGGGCTATTCCAGTGTCAACTGCCAGGTGGTGTGTGATGCCACTGAGCGCATAATCAATGTCTGTGCCACACACCCTGGCGGAGCACATGATGCCTTTATATGGTATCAGTCCGCACTGTGCCATCGATTCGAGAGTGGGGACATCCCCACAGGCAATCTAGTGGGTGAGTACGCATGTAGGAATTGCAAACGTGGGGCAAGGGTGGGAATGCCACAGGTGCTATGGTAGTGGCACACAAGGATATTGGCAATATGGATCTGAACATGATACTCATCTCCACCATCTCCACACAGGTGACAGTGGATACCCTCCGTCCCTGGCTGCTCACACCATGCAGCCCCGGCACCCCGCCGCGCTGAGCGCTATAATAGAGGTGCATGCCGCCACATGCAACATCATCGAGCGGGTGTTTGGGATGCTCAAGGCACGCCTGATGCCTAGACACCTCCGGCGGTGTTCTACAGTACAGCCCTTCAAAGGCCTGTGGGATATTCCTGGCCTGTTGTATCCTGCACAACATGGCCAAAGACTGTGGGATAGCCATTCAGGTCGAGGAGGGGGACAGCGATGGGGATGCCAGCGGCCCCGGTGATGATGGTGATGAGCAGCCCCCCTTGGATGGCGGGACCCCCGACTGATCCAGCAGGCCCAGCTGCACTGGGACACCATCACAGAGGAGCATTATGCACAACACAGGTAAGTCAAGGGGCCATGTGCAACCAACACTGTCCTGGCGCAACCCATAGGCACACAGAGTAACACACCAGAGGTGCATGACAGCAAGGGGAGTGGAAGGGACCAGGCACACAAACACACCATCAGGGAGGGGTGAACAGTCATATGGACACACATACACACACACACACACACACACACACACACCAGGCACAAAGCGTACATGGGCAGGTGCACAGCAGAGCAGGAACAGACATGGCAAACACACAGATCCACAGACCACACCCACCACCTGTACTGTCCAAGTACGTGTGTCAGATGCTGGGCACCCTTGCACCTTGGTGTACAGTACAATGCAGGCATCATCATGCACACGCACCTGTGGACAGCAGTCGGGATGGTGTGCAGGTGGTCCATATGTCGGTGTGATGTGCAGGGCAACCACCAGTGCACTGCCCACCATGACGCACAGTGCACACAGGGAAGCACCAGACAGGGCCCGCACTGGGAGACAGATCAGTCATGTTGCACTGTTCCACGGCCACCACGGATGCGTGGGCGGCCCCGCCATGACCCAACAGCACTGGCAGGCTGAGCAGGGGCCACATGGGGTGGCACCGATGGACCACCAGGGGTCCCACTGTGCGATCGCGACCTTGTCCGCACTGGGGTCTGTAGTATGCTAAACATACCTGCACCAGGGGTGCTCGGGATGCCCACAGCAGAACCCGGCGTCGACAGGCTGGGTGTCGCACGACGCCGGGAGTGGGGAGTGGAGAGCGTACTGTGTGGTGTGCACGGTACAGGGGCACCTGCTTGTGTGCCCAATGCAGCCACGACAGCGACCAATGCCTGGGTCTGCCTGTCAATGGCGGCGGTCACATCCATCTGCATATGGACCATCTCTGCAAGGATCAGAGCACAGTCCCTGCTGTGCCGCTCCACAGCCATGCACAGTGCCTCCACGGATGTTGCAACCCGCCTTTGCTGCTGTATTGATTCCCGCAGCAGGCGGGTGTGCTCTTCAAATGGGTACTCTGCCACAACGGCATCCTGTCCCCCAGGGTATGGAAGGTCCTGATGCTCAACACCCCTTGAGGATGGGCGCTGTTCACCAGGACCAGGAATGGGCATATCAAAGGGCGGGACCTGGTGGGTGACTGCTGCTGCTGCCCCTCCAACCGCTGTGCCCCAGGGATGACTCATTCCACTGCTGTGGCCGCAACAGTGCCAGACACCTGCACAGCCACCGGTGCTGCCCCACCGGTGCTGACAGGCACAGTCTGGGACTATGCCGACATGCTGGCACACACGTTGGAACCAGCTAGGCCCAGGGGCACGTGCTGGCCTGCTGTGTGTCCGTCATGGGACACACACATGTCACTGCCCATTGCAGTCCTTGCATCATCAATGGTGCAGGTACGTGCTACAGCCACAGTCACAGCGTGCTGGCATGCTTGCATGCCAGACTGCTGAGACACAGGCTGTGCACCCCCCACACCTGACTCACCGACACCAGAGTTGGCAGCCCGGCGTGCATGCTGGTGCAGTGCATGCTGGCTGGTGACAGAGGTGGATGGACCCTCCTCCATGTCCAGCAGGTCTTCCTCACTGCCTGGACCCACCACCACTGTCCCCTGAAGATGAACAGGATCTGTAACAGAAAGTGAGGACATGTGAATGCATGTGAACAACCTTCCCGCCCCCAACACCACCACGTCATACCGTGCAGTGATGGGCTTCCACCTGTCTGGAATCCACCTCCTGGTATGCCCTCAATAGCACTCCGCTGCATTGATGCAGCCAGTCAGTCCTCAGCCGGTGTCAGCTCCGCCACCGCTGGCTGGCCCCCGCCTGTGCCAGCACGTGCCGCCCTGAGGGCTGCCACCTTCTCCTTCACCCTCCTGCGGTCTGTCCCCATCTTCTTTTTGCATTCCTGCACTGAGCGCTGGTGGCTTCCATTCAGGTTCACTGCCCGAGCTACCCCCTCCCATGCAGCCACACGGGCCTGAGGGGTGCCCCGCCATCCACTCAGTAGTGGCTCCTCCTCCAGGTAGGCCTGGAAGAGGGCCTCTGTCTCCGCTGTGGTGAAGTTGGGTCTCCTCCTCCGCCCACCATCCTCAACCTCACCTTGGCTCTGCTCGGTCATGTCAATCTGTATGGGTGGAAGTGGACACCTGTCACTGTGCAGTCTACAGTGTTATGCCATGACCATTGTCCAGAACATCACACAGCATGCAACCCACCTCTCACCTGCAGTAACCGAATCTGGCCAGCGCAGCCCAATGTCGCACATTTATAGCGCAATGCATGCAAATTAGGAGTGGAGCAACTGTAATGAGATGCAAATTGTGCCACTGCGCCTTTGAATGGCTGATCAGATGATTTGCATGTGTCGGCTGAATATCGCGCCATTGCGCTTTGCGCAATACGGTTGAGCCGGCTAAGCCAATGGCGCATATCTGTGACTGTGTGGTACACTGCATTGCGCATGCCCAGGTAGCTTACGCAGGCATCTGCTGTGCTGATGACGTGCTGTGCGCAATCGGCAATTCAGGCCATGGCCACCATTGTGCCAATGGCACTACAGCGCTGGTCACCACATGGCGCAGTGGCAGTACTGCGCAATAGTCCACTGTGGCACTGGCACGCAGGTGTCCGATCGCGCAGGACGTGTGGACGTCCGATGGCGCTGTGCATGGCCTTGCACCACTGACCCATGACCTTGTGCATGACCTTTGCCCCCTGGCGCTGTACGTCTGCCATGTGTACGGCTCTATCGCGCTGTTTGGTGACAGCGCGATGTAGACCGACAGCGCTGTCCGAACAGCGCGACAGGCAGTGATGGAGTTGTATTGCACAACATTTCCACGTGGGGTTGCCGTGCTGCTGAGTGCCATATTGCCACTGTACAGTTTGACAATGGCATGCAGGAGAGCACCACAATGGGGGGCTTTGGAGTTAGCCAACCTGGTGGCTGTGGTGGAGCCCCACTATGGCTCACTGTTTGAGGGTGTGCCCCTGCAGGTGCCACGTACCCATGTGTGGCAGCAGGTTGCCACTGCCCTGGAGCAGGCCACTGGGCGGAGGAGGACCCCTGAACAGTGCAGGCACCGCTATGGCGACCTGCAGAGGAGGGAGCATGCTCTGCTTGCGTGCCTCAGGTCACGTGCCAGGAGGAGCATTGTGCCCAGGCCAGGTGGGTGTGCTGTGTATGCACCGGTATTGTCTGCATGGGTGACTGTGTAATGTAATCTGCGCATGGGGTGGGTTGGGCTGTGGTTTGCTGTGAGGGTGTTTGCAGGTGTGTGCTGTTTGGGTCTGGATGTGTGGGCAGGCACACTCAATGGGGCAAGGGGCTGTCTGCTTTGGGATCTCACTGATGTTTTTCTCTTCCTTTGTCTCCCACAGGCATGGAGGAGCGGAGGCAGGCATGGGCTGAGGCATGGGATGGTGGTGCCAGGGTGGCTGGCGGAGGAGGGGTGCAACAGCCACAGCAGCAGCAACAGCAGCCACAGCCGCAGCACCTGATGCAGCGGCTTGATGAGGTGGTGTCATTACAACATGGATGCTATTGCATGCTGTGGGGGGGGCACGGCCACCATCCATGGACAACACTGCCATGCACGTGACGTGTGACAGTCAGCACTGTCCAGTGGCACTGCATGTCTGTGAGTGCGTCACTGGTGGTCCATGCATGCACTGGGCACATGGCTGTGGCACTACCTTCCCACGACATAGCCGTCACTGGACAGCCTTGGTTGTGCTGTGCTGGGCATGGGTGGGAGTGTGTGCAGTGGCACACATGGCTGTTGCTGCCTGGTTGGGCTTGTCTTGTGCACGGTCACTGTGAGTGGGTGCAGTCCATCACAGGGGTGGGGCACTTGGCTGTATGCCATGCATGTTGGGTGGGCTTCAGGGTTGTGGACAGTCACAGCTATTGATTCTGTTCCCTTGCCCTAGGTGTCCGGGTCCTGCACAGGATTGAGCGGGCTGTCCACCGCCTGCTGGAGGTGTCCACGGCGTCCCTATCCATTCTGCAGGAGATGCACCGGAGGGGTGTCAGTCGATGGAGGAGGCCACGAGACCAGGGGCAACCTGCTGCTGTGCAGCCTGGAGGACAGTAGCTGTCCCACACCTACCCCTTTACCCTTCCCTCACACCCTGCCTTCCCTCACCAAGTTCTTCACCCTCCCTTACCCACCCTACCTTGTACCCGTACCCCCACCCCTTTCTTGTATATATCTCTCTGTACATAGTTTATTGTTCTGTGTTCTTGTTGATATTCTTTTATAAATCTATTTTGTATGAATACTGTAGTGGTCTCTGATTTGCAGCTGGCTATGGTGCTCAGTTGCAGTGGTGTGCATGGCATCTGGTGTGGTATTGTCCTGGGATTGTGTGTGTGTGTGCATGGGAGGGGTGTCCCTGGTGTGGAGGTGGCTTTCAGCCGGACTGGCTGTGTGCTGCCACACACCGCTGGGTACTCCTGGCGGGTCTGGCTTGTATGGTTCGGTGGTACACATGGTTGCATTGTGCCGGGGGGGGGCCTGGGGAGTCCTGCAGTGACGGTCACAGTCACTGCTCATGGGTGGTGTCTTGGGGTCACAGTGCAGGGTGTGCTGTGCACACGGGGGGCTGCTGGACACTGGGGTGGTCCGCCCCCTTTGTGTGGCAGTCTCAGCTTGCCAGTGGGTGTGCTGCAGTAACACGGCCGGGATGTGCTTTCTTTGCTTGTCCTCATGGGCTGGTTGATATTCCATCCCTCCCCCAGTTATGCTGTTCTTGGAGTGTGGGGGTGCATTGTTAGTTCTGCAGTGTGTCCCTGTGCCCATCTGTGGCATGGGTGGTGGGCCTCTGCCTACCTCCCTGGTTGTGCTGTTCCATTGCTATGCTGCTGGGGGTGTCATTGCTTGCCCTATGGGCCTCTGGACTGCTCAGCTGGGCTGGCCTTGTTGCGCTATGGCACATCGTATCTGCTCAGCTTCCCCTTCCTGGTTGCGCTATGGCACAGTTTGTGCGATATTCAGACGTTGGCTGCCTGCGCAATTGGCCTTGCTCCATGTTTGAATATCGCGACGATTGTGCATGTGCGCAAGTGACTTGCACTTGCTCTTGCTGTTGCGCACTTTTTGGGCGCAGTTTGAATATCCAGCCCACAATGTCTTTATTGATTTAATTGTCTTTACAGTTAAACATGCAGTTTCATATCAAGGCACATTTTTTGGGGGGTTCAAATTATTTTAAACACGGGCACAGTACTAGGTAAATACAGTCTTTGATGATAAAGTGTATTTTTTCTTTCAAGTTTGAGGAGTATGTATTATATATAAGTGTAATCGTGTTGTAAGTGGTTAAATATCTTGTGTTCTGTTCTGTACTGTTCTCCACTGCACAGGCATGTATGTGAGCTAGCTAACTGGGGATTCTGTAAGGCAACAGCTACTAAATAGCCATGTTGTAAATGGTTAAGTAGGCAGTGGTTTAAGGCTCTGAGCTACAAATCTAGAGACCTGGGTTTGACTCCCACAGCCCCCACTTGCATACTGTGTGACCCTGCACAAATCATTTAACTTCCTTGTGCTCCCAGGTCCCACAAGTAAACAAGCTTTCAGCTTAGTGTGTCTCTCCTGGTAAAAAAAAAAGCATTTGTCAATGCACACCTCGATGCCTCTCACTGGCTGCAGGGTGTGGGTGGGGTGGAATGGTATGAGCATTACAGGTGACAATCCCAAGTCACACCCATGATGCCTGTCAGTCTGTCCAGGGCGGCGCGTTATGGTTGGAAACGCTAATGCCTCAGGCGTTCATTGGTATTTTCACTCCAGATTTTCAACATGAGTTTTTTGTGACCCCCACCTTATGAACAGTGGTAATATCAGTTTGTTAGCCAAAAGCTGATTTTGCACAGTGACTACGGCATTTGGCACCACAGGTGTGAAAACACATTTCAAACAGGATGTGAAAAATGACAGTTGTACTGTTCATGGGGAGGTGTAAAAAATGGCAATGTTGAAAATCTGCAGTGAAAATAGTAAAAAAACTGGTGAAGTCACGAGCATGCATAGAAACTGCACAACGCACACCCTTAATGTAATTACTTTGGGGATTTTTTACAGCAGATTGTCAACACAGGCATTTTGGGACATCTGCTCATGAATAGTGTCACTGTCATTTTCTTAATCTGTTCCGAACACTGATTTCCCACAGCGACCACTCATTTCTGTGCAGAAGGTGTGAAAACACATTTTGGCCATGTTGGGAAAAATTACAGCTGTACTGTTCATAAGGAAGTGTGGAAAAATGCCAGTGGTGAAAATCTGGACAGAAAATATTACAAATTCATGAACTTACGCGGGGGCGTGGAAACAGCGCAATGGTCACTCATAACACAGTCATTTTATGGACTTTTGTCACCAAATTTTCAACATAGCCATTTTAAGACCTCTGCTCATGGACAGTGTCACTGTGATTTTCTTAATCTGTCCCAAACATTAATTTCGCACACCGACTGTGCCATTGTGCGCTACATGCGTATAAACTCATTTGGAGGGAGATGTGAAAAATGACAGCTGTACTGCTCATAAGGAGGTGTGGTAAAATAGCAATGTTGAAAATCTGGAGTGCAAATCTTAAAAATTGGCAGACTTACGAGCTGCATAGGAACGGCGCAACGCACACTCGTAAAACAGTCATTTTGGGGAATTTTTTTGCCAAATTTTCAACATAGCCATTTTAAGACCTCTGCTCATGAACAATGTCACTGTGATTTTCTTAGTGTGTCCCAAACATTGATTTCGCACACCAACTGCGCCATTGTGCACTACATGCGCGGAAACACATTTTGGGGGAGATGTGAAAAATGATAGCTGTACTGCTCATAAGGAGGTGTGGTAAAATGGCAATGTTGAAAATCTGGAGTGCAAATCTTAAAAATGTGTGAACTTACGAGCGTGCATAGGGACTGCGCAACGCATGCTCGTATAAGTCTTTTTTGGGAATTTTTCCACCAAATTTTCAACATAGCCATTTTAAGACCTCTGCTCATGAACAGTGTCACTGTGATTTTCTTAATCTGTCCCCAAACATTGATTTTGCACACTGACTGTGCCATTGTGCGCTACATGCTCGGAAACACATTTTGGGCGAGATGTGAAAAATGACAGCTGTTCTGCTCATAAGGAGGTGTGGTAAAATGGCAATATTGAAAATCTGGAGTGCAAATATTTTAAAAATTTGTGAACTTACTAGCGTGCATAGGAGCTGCGCAACGCACGCTCATAAAACATTCATTTTTGGGAATTTTTTCCCCAAATTTTCAACATAGGGTTTTTGGGGGAGTACCTCATGAACTGTAATGCCGTTGTTTCATACATCGGCCCCAAAAGGTGGTTTCATGCTGTGACCGCAAAATCACCATTTGGGACCAAATAACAAAATGACAGTGCAAGAATTCATGAGGTGGGGTCCCAAAAACCCCATGTTGAAAATTTGGTGAAAAAATTCCCCAAAATGCCCGTGATATGCATCAAAGTTGAAAAAAACCTGTTCAACCCATTATACAGCTTATCGGCATTTCCTCAGTTCGCAGTCAGTTTTGAAGAGTGCAGACATGTTCCCAGTCCACCGAAGATAATCGCAACCGACTCCTGAGGTAAGTATGGGGTGAGGGGAGTGGGGAGGGCAGGTGCGCGCGGATGGGGGTCAGACTCAAGACAGTCAGTGAAGGACCGTTTTTTCTTTCTAGGACTGTTTCTTTTAGAAAGATGACATGGGACATTTGCCACGCTGGGATGGGCTCCCAGCATGGCAGCTGGAAGCTTTTTTGGGGGGGCCAGCGGTGCTGACAGGGGATTGGGCACCCCCATCAGCCATAGAGATTTTTGCCACGCTGGAGTGGGCTTCCAGTGTGGCACCTGGAAGTGTGTTGGGGGGCAGTAGATGGACATTTGCCACTCTGGGGTGGACTCCCAGCATGGTACTTCGAAGGCTGTTTGGGGGGCCAGTGGAGCCACCTGGGGATTGGGCATGGGCACCCCCATTGACCTTACAGATTGTTGCCACACTGGGATGGGCTCCCAGCGTGGCACCTAAAACTCTATTGGGGGGAGTGCAGCGCAGCGGATGGGGGATTGGGCACCCCCATTGGCCATACTGTGGGGGGGCAGCGCGTGAGCACACTGGGGTGGGCTCACAGCGTGTTACTTGCTTGTGGGGAGAGGAGCTGTCTATGACAGCTGTTGCACTGCAGTGCCAACGTGTAGGCACTTTGCATACTGCCGACGTCAGTATGAAAATTGCCTACACGCTGCAGTGCCTTTCTTTCAACTGTATGACGCTGCATTTGCAAACACTGTCATAGACAGCTCTTTCATTCATTGGCATGGTGGGGCTGTGCCTGCAAAAGGCAGCAGGGCATTGGAAGTAGGGAAGCACACCTACGAATTCTCGTATGGTGGCACTGTGTTTCTTACACATGCGTGCAAGCAAACATAAAAAGTGCCTAGAATTATTTTTTTAATGTAGTTGAGTTTATATGTGATAAGTAGGTGGGGTATGATGTTTTGAATATGGCAGTAGGATTTAGCATGTGCACTGCTTTAAAATCATTTCACAGTATTTTATACTTTCTTAAAAAGATACTCCACATTTCTGTGGGGGCTGTGGGATTCAAACCAAGCTCTCCAGATTTGCAGAGAAGAGCCTTAAACCACTGTGCTATACTGCCTCCCTAGCTATGGCAGTCATCTGTTTTATGGTTCATGGTGTTGGTGTAGTAAGCATACTAACATACAAAAATGCCAGAAGAATAGGCCTAGTGGGCTTTCGTGTCTGCTACTTTGGTCACTCCCCACCCTGGGAGCTGACCTTGCTGGCCCCCACCCTCTCAGGCTTCTCCCTTCCCAGTCCAGGGGAGAGCTAGCTAACTGGGGTTTCTGTAAGACAACAGCTACTAAATAGTTGTGTTGTAAATGGTTAAGTAGGCAGTGGTTTAAGGCTCTAAGCTACAAACCTGGAGACCTGGGTTTGACTCCTACAGCCCCCACTTGCATACTGTGTGACTCTGCACAAATCACTTAACTTCCTTGTGCTCCCAGGTCACACCTGTAAATAAGCTTTCAGCTTAGTGTGTCTCTCTCCTGGTAAAAAAAAAAAAAGTGCCTAGAATTATTTTTTTAAAGTTGTTGAGTTTATATGTGGTAAGTAGGTAGGGTATGATGTACATAGAATCTGAAAAATTCATAACATGCTGTATTGTGAACCAATGAACTGATAAATGGGGATTTTGGTTTCTTTTACAAATTCATTTTTCCTGACCATGGATATAGTAAAGCAAAAATTTCTCAACAAAATGTTTTTAAATAAAGAGTTTAACTCACAGCAGCAGAAGAAGCATGTTGGCATTAAAAGCTTAGTGGCATGGATGTAGATGCACCAGTATTTAAGCATGACTTTGGTAGAGGATTAGTTGTGACTGGGGGTGAGAGAGGGAGTGAGTCTTGATATTTGTAGCGTAATGGTTTTCTGAAACTTCAACCTTCAAGGGGTTAGACTCTGCAGTCATCTGTAGAGTACATCACTAAGCCATATGCAGTGTGGTATGGGTAAAACCAAGATCACCAAACTAGGACCAGTGCTGTAAAATCTGCACTGGGCACAGCTTGTGCAAATATTGCTGATCCAGTGGATCGAATTAATACATGCAAATAAATGAATAAATACTCGGCTTCACCTCGTGCTTCAACCCACCCCAAGAGTGATGTTATTACATGATAACACACACACCCTGTCATGCCTCATTGCTTAAATAAGCCCTTTATCAATGTACTATACTTTGATTTAGTTAGAGTATGCAACAGCCTTCATGTGAACACTCTGGGCTTCTCTTTGACTCCTGATGTCTATTTGCTTTGGCTATTGTATATTGTTTGAACTGCATTGGTCTTCTTGATGTGGTGCATGTGTGCCTAAACTATGCAATCTGTTTATCTACTGCTACCCATGTATCTCCAGTGAATGATTGTTATAACTGTCCGCTCTGTGAGCCATTGTTTTTGGACTTGTTAACTATACTGTCTTTTTATTAGTTTCGACAAGGTGCCTTTGTAAATGAGTCTCTGACTCAAAGGTTTGTAAATCTGATACTTTTTTAATTAAATAAATAAATAAATGTTTATGTTTATGCCCATTAAACACCATTATCTAGTTAATGCATTCACAGCCATGGTGGCTCTGCCAGAGTTTGTTTACTTGGGGGAGACGTGAACAGAGAATTGTAGGGTGGTTGAGTGAGGAGGAGGAGGAGGAGAAGTTGCTGTTGTATGCTTCAATTTCTTTTGTGACATAGCTACTGTGGTATGATGAAAAATCATTGCACAGTAGCTACCTATACGTTACTGCTGTGGTACAGCACATTTTGCAGTGCATGAAATACACACACAATAAGCCTCAACCATATACTATATCTATAATAATGGAGTGAATGGTGTGTGTAACAAGAATTTTATACACACTTGAAGTGTGTTATGTTACATAAACCCTGAGATTGAAGCTTGAGGGGTTTAATTTTAGTTAGGCACACTGCTCCATGTCTTATTTTATGAAATTACTGTGGAATTTTTTTTGGCCCGAGGATCTTATTAGTGTTGAATCTGCTTGCCTGTGGCTCTGACCCCCCCCCCCCAAAAATCACCTGCCTTCACCAGCTTTGTCTATTTCCCTAGCTTCCTACGTCTTCCCCATTTCAGCCACCTGGCTTTTCCTTCTGGTATTTTTTCACCCTTTTCCATGAAAAAAGCAGATGGAAGCAGACAGAAGAAATAAAGAGAAAGAAGCCAGAGATGTGTGCTGTCTCCTGCCCTAGTCTTCTCCCTGCCCACCGATTAGCTCTTTTGTTCCCCCTCACTAATTCTCTCTATTTTATCTCCCCCTTCCCAGCATCTTCTTCAGAGGCCCCTGACTGGGCGCTCACCCTCGACCCAGCCAGCAACTCTTCTGGACCCCTCAGCTGCAGCACCATCACCGGTCACACTCCACCGCTCACCAGCCCGAAAAATCAGGTACACTAGCAGTGCAAGCCCCTCAGCTCTGATAGACCTCTGCAGCTTTTGGCTTTCTTCCCAGTTGGCTGCTCACACCAAGCCATAGCTTGCTATTGGTTGGCTCCTTCAGCTCGAACGCAGTTATTGGCTGCACCCGATATCTGCCACTGAGACTGAAGCTCGGGCATCACCTGGATTTCACTTGCTTCCCCAGCTTGCTTATTTATTTTACTCCTTCTCTATTGAATTTTCTCTGTGTACCCTCCCCTGCCCTGGCACTCTTTAAATGCTCTTGCAGCCCTGATAGCTCCTCCTTCCATAAACCTGTCAAGCCAACTGGAGACTGGGTGCTTAAGCCAACTCTACTTAAAAGGCTAGTTTCTTCCTTTTTCTGTTTTAATACCTGATTTTAAATCCTACTGGTGGTCACCTGTAACCTGTCTTCTGACCTTGCCTACTTAAATTTTACTGCCTTAGCCCACCCCAAACTTGGTTCCCCCCTACTGTTTCTACACCCACCTTATCGGGTTCTGCAATTGAGCTTGGCAGTACTGAATACTCCTTCCCTGTGGGAACTGTCTTTAAAAAGCCACCATGTTCATCCTAGCCTGCCTGTTTTGCTCCCTGTGGTCCCTGTACTACACCACCGCCAATCTCCCCCATACGTTGGCTATCTATAGCAGTGTCAGTGGCTCAGTAGGTAGCACGCTTGCCTCTGAGGCTGGGAGATCAGAGGGCTGTGGGTTCAGTTCCCACATCAGGCACTTGGGTTAATATCCCAGTACTGACACTGTAGTGCAGCATGAGAGGGGTGCTGCACTTCTGAGGTGCCATCTTTTGGATGAGACATTAAACCGAGGTCCCATCTGCCTGTTCTGGTGGTAGTTCAGGTGGATGTTAAAGATCCCATGGCACTTCTCGAAAAGAGTAGGGGTACTTTATTAAGCAAGAAACACAACATCACACAAAATAGGAAAAAGTAACAGTTGAAACATTACAAAAAATATCTGAAAATTGCAAAAGAAACAAATGAAAAATTAACAAAAAGAAAAAGCTTTCCATAAATGAATGACATAAGATCTGGAAAAAATGTTTCCATCCTGAAAGCGAACAGTTTGTAAGTCAGCAACAACAGCAGAGAGAATAACATCAAAATTCGTATGAAGTTGTTGCAACACAAAATAACAACGAGCTTGCCATAAGTAATATTGTAAGAGTGCAAAAAAAACATTCAACGTACTTCTATGGTATCGGCCCCAATTCCCAGAATAATCACCTAATACCAGAGTACTGTAAGAAATTAACCGTAGATGTGGCATATTCCAGTGCCTAGCTGCAAATTCCCAAAACCTCTGACTAGCAGGACAGTCGATAAAGAAATGAGACTGGCTTTCTTCAATATTAATACAATCTGGTCTTAAACAATATCTATCAGTCACTGGTTTATACTTTAGATTTCCCCGAACTCCTAAACGACCATGAGCAGAGATCCACATGATATCCCAAATTTTAACCGGAATTCTATTATCAGTCAATTTACAAATGCATACTCATAGTAGATGGGGAGCAAGATGGAAAGAGTAATATTACTTTTGTACATCATACACGATGTACTCATAAAAGGATTTTCTATGTAAAGAACGTAATTTATGTAAGGGAATCTTCCATTTGAACAATTTCTTCAAAGCCGAGATACCATAATGTGGTAAACCATGTGATAATAATATTCTAGGGGGAAGAAGAGACCATTTAAAAAAATATTTGTGCCATATAGATTTAATCCAGAATTGCCAAGGAAGAGACGGTGCACACCAAATGAATGAAAAGGAGGAAAATAAAAAAATAGAATGAAAAAAAATTACAGGATTAATCATATGTAATCCACCTTCTCTATATCTAAGATACGTGTATTCTCTCTTCACAGGGTTTAATCTATTGCCCCACAACATCTGAAAAAAAATACTATAAATCCTAGTTTCTAATGCAAGCGGGGGTGGAAAAAGGTGACTTAGATAAAGAAAAATGGGCAAAACAAATTTTTTAATGATTAAGACTCTTTTTTTCAAACTTCCAGCTCTTCCACTGATGAACTTTAAGTTCACCCAATCCTAACTGCTTTTCCCAATTATAGACTTCCATATTATCTATCCCAAACCAGACACCCAGTATTTTCTGAGGCCCAGGTACTAAGGAATATCAAAACAGTTCGATAAGTCAGGAACAAATGGACCCAATTGCATAACAAAACTTTTGTGATGTTAAGAGAGGCCAGAGTATCTACTAAAGAAAGAAAAAACTCTAAGGCTTTTCTCAAAGAGGTTGAGTCAGCTAAAGAAGGGTGGCGTCATCCGAAGGCAGTAACTTTAACCATTTCCAGGTCTGCAGAAGGCAATACCTGAAATAGAGGTGTCACAAATAATACTTCTAATCACTGGATCCAGAATGAAAGTGTATAATAAGGGGCTAAGGGACATCCTTGTCTGACACCTCGGAAATTTTACTTTCTCCCCTAACAGGCGTTTACTATTGGAACTGAGACTGCAGATTTATACAACTGAGAAATCCAATGTACAAAAGTATCAGGAATTCCATAAGCAGAAAGAACAAAATACAAATAAGAATGACTGACTGCATCAAACGCTTTGGATTGATCAAGGCTGCAATCAATTCTGAAGAAAAAAATTAGCTCGACATGCAAAAGATCTCGAAGCAAAGAGATTATGCTGGATTTTCCTAGTTTTATAGCACTACGTTTGTGCAGGGTGAACTAAAAGCCTAGCCAATTTCTCCAATCTATTATTCAAAATTTTAGATAAAATCTTATAATCACTGTTTAGTAAACAAATTGGTCTCCAATTTGAAGCGAGATTTTATCCCTTTTTATAAATGAAAGTCATTAAGGACATTGAAAAATCTTGGCAGGAGGTCCTGATGACAGATAACAATTAAACACAATAGGAAGAAAAAACCCATGTATTCTATGCATTTTTATAGAACTCATTAGGTATCCCATCTATACCAGGGAAGATCCGAGCTTCAATTGTTTAATGACTTCAATCACCTCAGAAGTGGAAATAGGTAATTGTAAAGACCGGACCAGATCACAAGGCAGATGGGGAAAGAAGAAAAACTGTACTTGAGAGAAATCCGTGAGAAAGAACCTGTGGGGATGAAAAATAAGTCTGAAGATAATGCTGTACTACATGTAGCACACCTATATCAGTAGTAATGAGCTCATTATTAGCATCAAGTAAACCAGTCATGATAGTATTCGTAAGTGTGTTTTACATGCATGAAAGGGATCAGCCATTGGAGAGTTTTTGAAATTAAGCGAAATTCCAGATCCAAAGACTTGGCTCTATTGTATTGATATGTTTTCATTTGCTGCTTAATATTCTTTATTTGGGAAAGAAAAAGGTCATGTGATTGTTTGGAGGAATGACATGAGTCTATATAACTGGTTTCTAAGAACTAAATATGTCCTATATTCATCCTGCACCTTAGTCTTACCCCAGGTCTGAAATAAATGTTTAACCTCAAGTTTAAATTGTTTCCACCACTCATATGGGGAGGAAAATAGAGCCAAAGTAGAAGATTTTGCAGCAAAAAATTCCAGTTTAGAGAAAGAAGCAGGTCTGAGAGAAAGAAGTGTTCAACCTCCACCGTGACATGCAAGAATGTAATCTAGGAGGAAGATTTAGTAAGACAAAGTACAAAATAAGATATGGTGATCAGAGAATTCCACGGAACTGCAATACAAGACAAAACCTGAAGATAGTGTGAAGTAAAAACATATCTATCCTAGTGGCAAATGTATGTCTATGGTAAGTATTACCATTAGTAGGGTGTAAGCTACGAAGGCGTCAGTAAGCCCAGCATCTGTTACCACCTCTAATAATGCATTTGAGTCGCAATAAACCTTTTTCCTTGTGTTTCACGGAGCTGAATATCAAGGGAACAATTAAAATCCTCCCAAACTAAATGTTTCTGGTGAATAAATAAGGTTTAATTTCTGTAAACAGCGCTAATCGACCTGTTTTAGTCTACGGGCTATAAACATTTAGAAAGCGAAAAGATATTCACCCCATGAGCAGTCTAATATAAGAGCTCTACCAGGTGATAAATCAATAACCTTCGTGATTTTAAAGAAGAATCACCAAATAATATAGCGACTCCATCTGCGATTTCAGTACCAAAAGACCAAAAGATGGGCCACAAGTCCATAATCTTTTCAATCTGTGTTCCTCAGAAATGGAAGACACCTTGTTTCTTGCAAAAATATAACATCCAACTTCAGGAATGTAAGATATGAAAATATGGATATTAGCCTTTGAAAGGATTTTAGGCTACACATTAAAAGCAAATTTCAAAGAGGCCATGGGATGACTTATGAACTACGCTTTTGGCTTACTTTCCTTTTCTTTCCTTTTTCCCTTTTCTATCTTTAGCAAGCTCTGTAGATTTACTATCGTCCTCATCGGTTATAATTTCAGAGTGATGAGGGCCTCAGACTCCATATCTGAGTCTCTAACTTCATCCTGAAGGGGAAAAGAAATTTTTCAGTTACCACCGGACTGATTTGGGGCAGTTTGAGGATGCTCTAGTGAACCTCCTGCCTTTAATGGTTTCAAAGGGGTGGCATAATAGAGACCTGACTCAGGCTGTCTCCTGATGGAGGGGACCGGATGTACAGTATCCTGAGGGTCAGTAACCACAGGTGGCACTGACTTAGCAGTATCTGGGAGTGAGCGGGGTAAAACAGAAGCTTGCTTTGGGGAAGGGGTACCCTTGTCACCCGGAGTTTGCAATTTGGCCTGGGCATTTCGAAGCAAACCATCCTGGTCTAAACCGTCAGAGCAATTATGCCTAGCCCAGGGACATTGATGGAAGGCATGGCCCTTTGCTTCACAAAGATTACATTGGAAGACATTTGTACACATGTCCACTGAATATCCAAAACACCCACATAAAGGACACTTCATCATGTCGCAGACACTACTGATGTGTGTCCTATCCCCACATTTATAACAAGCCTTAGGCTGCCCCCCATAAAAGCAAACTCCTCTATCCTTTCCCAAAAAGAAACTGTTCTGCAAATGAATAATCTCAGAATTGACTTGTAGCAATTTCACTTTAAATTTCCATCCCCTGTCCAAATGCCTTCAATATCCAAAGAGGGCTTCAGGTATTCAAAACCTCACATTTGGATTGCAACCATCGGTAAATATCATTGACATTAACCCCTGTTTCTGAACATAATTGTGACAAACCTAATCAATGGTTTAGTTAAAGGAATGGCAAAAAAAGGAAGCCACACGGGTGATTTTTTTGGTTAGCATATTTGTCCCAGAATCTGTTCATAAGGGCATTAGTTTGAAAGCTAATGTCAAAGGAATCTTCCCCAGAGACATGAATGAGGGCATACACATCCTTGGCACAAAAACCCATTTTAGATTGCAGAAGTTGTTTAAACACATAGTATCTATCAGGGTGCTCCTGCAAACCCCCTCTATATTTCAAACGCACAGCGTTGCGACGAGGGGCTTGTTCCAACTTCGACTTGAATAACTCAGACATTGTGGGTTTAGAAGTGTGGCTTGGTAAGGGAGTAGTAAGGCCCGTAGAACCAGCAGAAACATCAGGGAGTTCAGTCACAAGTCCACCCCTACCCTCCCTCGAAGTAGATGGCTGTGGGGAACGTTGTAAAATCATCTCAGGTGTCTTCCTACCTGAAAGCGGAGTCAGTCCAAATCAGGAGCCCAAACTCCCGAAGCATTCCTCTTCAACCAGCCTCCATAAAGCCACTTCTTCCGACCAGTCTGCAGAGCTGTTGATACTTCCTCCTTCCTGTAGCCCGAATTGTTGCTTCACTAAATGCGTCGTTCACGGTGCATCGCTATTCGCGGTCCTCCCGGAAACCATCTCCCGTGAGAGCAGTTCCTTCCCCTGAATTTGCGGCGTATTAAGATCTCCGGTAGCTGAATCTCCGTCGCTGGGCAAAGGAAGAACAGGCAATGGATCCGAAATAGAAGGCACCGCAGTAAGTGTCGAAAGAGGCTTATTTTCATGTTGAACTGGCGATTGTGGTAAAGTTTGAGCTGCTAAAAGCGAACTTGCAATAGCGTTTTCCCCTAGCAAAGCAAGAGCAACAGAGCTGTCTCCCCTGCATTTTTGCACCTCCTCCTCCATCCCGACCTCAGGAGCGTCTGCCATGTGCGGTGCTGACGTCAGCGAGAGTCCCTACCAGCCACTGACCAGCAGCCAGTAGGGGAATTTCCCCAGTGTCCTGGCCAAATTTCCCTCATTCACTAAAAATACCACCAACAGCTTAATCTGGTTCAAGGTCAGTTGGCATTCATCTGTATCCTCCTCCCCCGGGTCGTGCCTGAAAATAGGCAGGATTTGTCTAGTGCACTTACCCGGTCAACAAAAAAGAAATAAAAAAAAATAAATATCTGGAGGTGCACCATGCCAATGACTTTTCCTGCTCAAATCTTATAGCCTCCTCACAAATTAATGTGTGTCCCCACTGGTGCTTCCCACCAAGTTCCATGAGAATTGCTTTTAGACTGCTCAAATGTTCGCAATACCATCCTCTGAAAACACCTTCTAGAAGGACCTGGCTATGACTCCTCCTCTGGCTCTCTACTCTCCTTATCCTCCTTGCTGGGGATGTTGAATTGAACCCTGGACCTTCCTCACAGCAGGCCTTTAACACAACTTCCTGGTCCTCTCTTAAAGGACTTAGACTTGCTCATCTCAATATTTTCAATCTGCTCCACAGTCAGGCTGAACTGGCTGCCTGGGTCCACCACTACAACCCCAATATCCTATGTTTCTCAGAAACATGATTGAAACCTACCACTCTTGACACAGCCCTCGCACTCCCCAACTTTAGCCTCCTGCGCTGCAATCGCCTGGGGAAAAAAGCATGGTGGTGGCCTTTTGATATAATACAAAAGTCACCTTAATATATCCCCAATCCAGTACGATGTATCTCCCCCTCTTCCCCCTGTGAATTCCTTCATGGGCTCCTTATCCCAGGGAATACCAAATAAATTGATATCATCTGTGCCTATAACCCTCCCAAGCAGGGCACCAAAGGGCTCTCCTGTCTGCTTGACTGTATTTGCCCTAAAATCTCCTCAAATGAGGTACTCATCTGTGGAGACCTCAGTCTTAACTGGACTGGTGACAATGTCAAGCAGTATGAACCACTGCTGTCGGCCCTTGGCTTGAGCCAGCTCATTTGTGAACCCACAAGAATTCACTCAAATGAGAGTCGAGGAACACTCCTTGATTGGTTGCTGACAAATAGACAGGACAGGATCGCAGCTTCTGGAGTCCTCCCTGACTGCATATCTGACCACTCCCCCATCTACAGCATCTGGAGGGCCTCCTCTCCTAAAGTGCCTCATAAAATCATATAAGTGAGAGATTTCTTCCGCTTTGACACCGCTCTCTTTTTTCATGATCTTGCAACCACAGATTGGACCCCAGTACTCTCTGCCACCGACACCTCAGGTGCTCTTGATTATCTTCTAAATATCCTCCTTCCCCTGTAGGATAAGCATGCCCCCATGTTAGGAAGAGAACTAGGGGCACTATCGTGAGATTGATACATCATGACTTGCTCTCCCTCCTGAAAGCCCGTGATAAGCTCTGGGGTAAATATAAAGCCTCTAAGGAACTGTCTGACTACCATGAATACCGGCGGCTCCACAACTCCTGCAAGAAAGTCATACGAAATGCCAAGAGTGAATACTGCAAGTTTGCCTTCTCATCCTCTGCAAGGGATCCGTGTTACTTATAGATTACAATTAAAACTGTAGTCAGAGTATATAGCTGGTGTGATGCCACAGATATGATTATTCGTGGTAGAAATTGCAACAATCCTTACACCATTGCCAATGCCTTTAACAAACAATTCTCCGATCTCTCAGCTTACACCTCCCTATTTACATCCACCAATAATGACTCATCCACCCCTAACTGCTCCACCCCCACAGACCCACTGCCTCACCCTCCCTTCTACCTCAAGGCAGTCTCAGTGAGGGAAACCCACAAGCTTCTTGCTGGCCTTTCTCCACATATGAGCGCTGGTTACGATGAGCTTCAGCCTAAACTCCTCAAAATTGGGGCCCTATTGCTTGCACTTCCAATTTCTCAAATTCTTAAATTCTTAACCAGAAGGAATCTGTAAATATGGGATGGAAAATTATGATTCAATGCATTTATTAATTTTATGACCTTTATATGAAAAAAAAACAGGAAAAAGTTACCCGGCAAACATCTTAAACATCTGGAATATGAACCATGTCATCTGGCTATGCATCTCCTAAAAAACAGAGATGAACAGGTGTTATCCCATGTGGCCTCCCTCCTTAAGATAATTGATGGGAAAAAAATACCATATTATTATAGAAAATAAGGACTTTCATTGAAATGTCAGAATTGAATTTGATATATTCAGACAACAGCTCTCCATGAAAATTGAGATTGTAGCCTAATACTTAATATTGAATCACTATATTCTGTTTATGGTAAAAATGGTATGCTGTTCATACTGGACTCCATGATGGGGCTCAAGTCTGTCAAATATTAGAGGTTTTAGAATCCTAGAATAAGAGAAATGTGCAATACTAATCTAATTATGTTATATCTTAGCTTACATGAATGAATTAAGAGTGCAACATGTGTACAATATGCACATAAATTGTGAAAATGTAATATGTAATTTGTATTTATTATGGTGTATTATTATTTGCAATGATTTTTAAAAGTCAAACAATAAACTTAAACCTGAAAAACCATATTCTTAACCTCTCTCTCACCACCAGAATTGTTCCCACAACTTGGAAAGTAGCAAAGGTTGTTCCTGTCTTCAAGCAAGGTGACTGTAAATGCATAGAGAACCATCGCCCTATAGCCACCCTATCTGCAATTAGTAAGATTCTGAAGAAGGTGGTGTAAACGCAGCTGATGGACTACCTGTCTAAATATACCTTGCTGTCACCTGAATAGCACAGATTTCGCAAAAGACATAGCACTGGTATAGCCCTTGCGAAAGTTACATCTGACATTAGGATTGCTATGGACCACAGTATGCTGACTAGGGCCATCTTTGTCAACCTCTCAAAGGCCTTCAATCTGGTGAATCACTCCCTACTCTGTACTAAACTTAATTCCCTTGGTATTGTTGGTCCTCCCCTAAACTGGTTTTCCAACTATCTTACAGGCAGACTGCAGCTTGTTAAGTACAATCAAACCCTATTGAAACCCATTCTTCCTGTTACCATTGGTGTCCGTCAGGGATCCATTCTGGGCTCTATCCTGTTTTCTCTTTTCATCAATGACTTCCCTATGGTCCCTACCCATAGCACCCCAATCCTCTATGCCAACAACCTGGTCCTCCTAGCCAGTTCGGGTGATATCATATCATAAATCACAACATACAAGCCAATTTCAACAAACTCCATAACTGGCTCCTGTCAAATAGAAACATAGAAACATAGAATTTGATGGCAGATAAGGACTGCTTGGCCCACCAAGTCTGCACATTTTCCTACCTAACAGATAAGCTGCAGATCCTAGTTAACCAACAGCTTACTTCCTCCTACCCCTACTATGACTGCCTTATGCCTGTCCCATGCATTCTTAAATTCCCCCACTGTTCTTGACTCCACGACCTCCTCAGGGAGGCTGTTTCATGCATCCACAACCCTCTCTGTGAAAAAATACTTCCTCACATTACCTCTGAGCCGTCCCCTCTCTATCTTCAAATTGTGTCGCCTTGTTCTTGCACATCTCTTTTTCTGAAAGATGCTACCCTCTTGGACTTTGTTGATTCCCTTGAGTGTGAAAGTTTCTATCATGTCCCCTCTCTCCCTTCTTTCCTCAAGGGTATACATATTAAGCTCCTTTAGTCTTTCTTCGTATGTCTTCTGGTGCAGACCCTGCACCATTTTGGTTGCCCTCCTCTGGACAGCCTCCACTCTGTCTACGTCTTTGCGGAGATGGGGTCTCCAGAACTGCACACAGTACTCCAGATGGGGTCTCACCAACTGTCTGTACAGAGGGATAACAGCTTCTTGGTTTCTGCTATTGATGCCTCTTCCTATGCATCCCAGTATCCCCCCAGCCTTCCTTACTGCCTTCTCACATTGCTTGCCCACCTTTAGGTCATCTGATATAATTACCCCCAGGTCCCTTTCCATTTTTACTGTTGTCAGTCTCACCCCCATTGTGTACACCTCCCCTGGGTTTTTGTTTCCCATGTGCGTTACCTTGCACTTCTTTGCATTGAATCTGAGCTGCCATACATTTGACTATTCCTCCAACCTTGCCAAGTCCCTTCTCATCCTTTCAACTCCATCTTGTGTATCAACCCTGTTGCAGATCTTTGTGTCATCTGCAAAGAGACATACTTTTCCTTCCAGTTCCTCTGCAATGTCACTTATAAAGACATTAAAAAGGACTGGTCCCAGTACTGAACCCTGCGGTACCCTGCTAGTAACCCTCCTTTCTTCACTGTGTACTCCATTTACTACTACCCTTTGCGTCCTGTTGTCTAGCCAATTTTTTATCCAGGCTACCACCTTGGGACCCACTCCCAGGCTGGCTAACTTGTGTATTAATCTTTTGTGTGGGGCTGTATCAAATGCCTTGCTAAAATCTAGGTTGGCCATGTCCACAGCCCCTCCCTGGTTTACTACTTTGTGTTGACTCTAAAGAAGACAAAACTCGTGCTGTTTGGCACCTCTGTGAAACTCAAACAGTGCCCTGTCCCACTCAAAGTTGTAAGTCTTGATGGTGACCCAGTTAGTACTGCATGCTCTGTTAAATACCAGAGAATCACCCTTGACCCCCAGCTAGACCTGTCCCTACACATCCAAAATGTCTGCAGGGCCACAGATATCAAACTTGGGCTTGCATACTGGGCCCATGGGTCCATCACTGCTGCTGCATGGCTTGCCCTTGCTAAAGGCTTATTCCTCCCCTCCCTCAGTTATGGACTGATACCCTTTTCTCTCACTGCAAAAACTAGCCTTTCAAAATGGGATGTGGCCTATAATAATATCTGACATTTTGCCCTTGCTGTCCCCTGGCTCACCCATCATTGTGATTTACACAATCAACTGCACTGGTTGTCCCTGAGTAATTATCGCTCATTCATCCTGGGTTGTTGCTTTATAGACAAAAATGGCCGCAATGCCATCCCACCTGTCCTGTCCAATCTCCGTCAGCCAGCTCCACCCTCATACCAGCTAAGATCTGTTGACTTGCACTCTCTCTCCTTGTCCCCAAAACTCATACACTGTCAGGTGATCATGTATTTGTTGTTTGTGCCCCTAAACTCTGGAATACCCTACCTGCAACCATCAGATTTTCCTCTACACACCCCATCTTTAAGCACTCCCTTTGGTTGCACCTGAAGTCTGCCTCAGCCTATAACTGTTCCTAGGCTGCCTGCCTCTCACCTCAGCACTTACCCTCCTTTCATAGGACTATTTGTGCTTGTAGTATCTCCATGAAACGTTATTTTGTTTGCTTGTTCTTACCTTTGATGTATGTGCTTATCCATTTCATCCAGTACCTGTTAAATTGTTACCCTATGCTCTTTACTTGTACTCTACATTATTGCCAATCATTCTCATTGATTGCATTTTACATTACTGTCAATCCTTTGCACTGTTTGTTACCCAATGCTCACTGCTTGTATTCTACATTATTGTCAATCCTCAGCATTGTTTGTAAATCATGCTCCAGCAATCTCCCGGGTCGCACCTGAAAATATTTATTTATTTATTTAGTGATTCGGAAAAGACCTTTGAGCACAAGCTCTTTTACAAATTTTCCATGTCACAGATTGCAAAACAAAGTACAATAGCAGAAAGCAAAGGTACATTACAATGAACGATACAGCTTGGATTCAGAACTTACAGAATAACTCAAAACATAGGTACAAGTAAAATAACAAGAAAAACACTTTATGATGGTGGGAGGTGGGAATAAGCAGCCACAAAGTGCCTTGTCAGTAGTTCAGAGGGACGGGGATAGCTGGCAGTGGGGTGAAGAAAGGAGGCACGAGAGAGAGAGGTATGTACTGCAGTAGAGGTGAAGGGTGGGGGAAGAAAGGCGATAAGGCATAAGGAGAAATGGTGGGGTGAGGGGAGGCTGAGTGGAGAGGACATGCTAGAGTAAAATGGTGGGGTGTGAGGGGGCATAGTCAGGCGGCCTGCATTAGTAGTGACTGTCAGGAAAACTCACAGGACTGTGAGTTGGGGGGGTGCCGAAGGAGCATGATGCAAACTGATTGCTCAGGCAAGTCATGAGAAGGGACAGAGGGAGGGGGTACCTGAGGCCTGCCTAGTACTTGCTGAGGGACAGAGAGAGCAGGTGCACTTAGAGAGTGTTATTAGGTGCTGTTTGAGGTCAGTTTTGAATTGTGCTAGACAATTGGTGGCCAAGAGGTGCCCAGGGAGTTCATTCATCCATAGGGAGGTCCAGTAGGCAAATGCACGTTGCCCAAGTGAGGTGCGATGGAAGGGGATAGCCAAGGCCCCTCTAGTCCTCCCTCTGGTGACCTATAACAAGTTGGCCACCTTGATCAAATTGCCTACACAAGGTGTTTTTTTATCCAATAGAGCCTTCTTCCCTAGGATGCAAGTCTGGAATTTGACCCTGTTTCTTAATGACAGCCAGTTTGCACGTTTGTACAGAGTACAGGTGTGAGTGCCATGCTCAGCATCCAGTGTGAGTCTGCAGGCTTTGTTGAGTGCAGTCTGAACCCTCTTGAGCACTGTATCCATTGCCGCCCCATAGACCACTAGTCCATAGTCAATAGTAGATATAATTGAACTGTGGACTAAGAGGTGGAGGGCCTCCAAAGAGAGGTATTGCCTGTGCCTGTACAAGACACCAATTTTGGTACTGACTGTCATGACCAAAGAGTCAATATGCTGCACAAACATGAGGGTATCATCTATGATGACCCCCAGATACCTGAACAAGTGAACTTGTTCCAGCGGCTCACTGCATGAGTTGGAGATGATGAGGGAGTGGTGCTTATTTTTGTTGTGGGGGCTGGACATAAGCATGGCCTTGGTCTTCTTGTAGTTTAGTAGCAACTTATGACTACAGAACCAGTCCTCAAGTTTGGAGAAGTTCTGCAGCTCAGATTGTAGGGCAGCCTGAGACGTGCTGCTGCTCAGGAGCACAGCATCATCCGCATATAGTATGAGTTTGGTGTCACAGGCTGTGGGAAGGTCATTTAAGAAGAGGCTGAAGAGTAGGGGTCCCAGTATTGATCTCTGGGGTACTCCTAATGATACCTCTCTTGCACTGGATACTGTTTTCCCAATTTTGACACATTGATTTCTCCATATCAGGTAGTCTTGGAACCAGCAAAGTGCATTGGGTGCTACACCCATGTTTCGCAGTTGGGTCAGTAACAGGGGATGGTTGACTGTATTGAAGGCTTTGGTGAGGTCAATAAAGACGGACCCCACCAGTTTGCCTTCATCCAGGGCCTTATGTGCATAGTGCATGTAGTCCAGCAGGGCAGTGGTGGTACTGTGATTTTGTCTGAAGCCATGCTGGTTGGGGCATAGTAGATTATATTTATTGAGGTAGTTGATGAGTTGACACACCACAATCTTTTCCAGTGTCTTGGACAGGGGGGAGAGCATTGAGATGGGTCTACCAGAGACTTGTCGCCTCCTTTATGCATTGGCGTAACTAGGGCCTGCTTCCAGACTGCCGGGAATTGGGCCAGGGCCAGGGACTTATTGTACAATGTGATAATGGGCACTATAAGAACATCCAGGGTGAGGGATAGAAGTTTCATGTCTATCCGTCACTGCTCAGTCTGGTCTTACCTAGTATTTTCCTGACCATAGTAAGGGCCTCCTTCACTATCACCCTTTTAAAGAAGAAGGTCAGGTGAGAACACTCGGTAGATATGTTGTTGGAGTGGTTCAAACCAGGTTGAAAATAGGCTGGTGGTAGCACTGGGGTAAGATCAGTGAAAGCCTTATTGAAGGCTTCTGCAATAGCCAGAGGGTCTGTAGTGGGGGTGTTACTGATACTGAGCAGCTGAGGGTGCTTCTTGTCCTCCTTTCCAAGGATGCTTTTGATGTTATCCCAGAATCTTTTCCCATCACCCCAAGAATTGCAAAGCTGGGCCTTATGATAGTTGGCTTTGGCGAGCCAGATTAGCTTGGTGCAGCAGTTCCTGGCTGTTCTGTAGCACTGGTAGTCATGTTTGCTACCTGTGTTTCTGGCCTTCTCCCAGAGTATATCCCTTTCTTTCAGGTGGGAGAGGAGCTTCCCATCAATCCAGCCATTTGCCTGCCCCCGAATTTTTCTTTTCATGAGTGGGTTAAAGATGTCACAGATGGAGCTAAAGCCCTTAATGAAGTAACTGAGGGCCTGCTCAAGGGTAGGTGCCAGGTCGATAGGAGTCCAGTCATGCAGGGCAAGGGCTTATTTGAGGGCTCCAAGTTTACCCTTCTTCAAGACCCTGCTTTCAATGAGGATGGGTGGGCTTTTGATAAATTTATTAGAACACAGGAACGTGATTGGGGAGTGGTCACTTAGCGTGTCTGGGAGAACCCTGATCTCAGATATCCAGGATGGTGAGCTTGCTAGGACCCAGACAAGGAGGGTACTGCTTCCTGTCTTATAGTTCTGCCTTGTGGGGCAGGTGACAAGTTGTATCAGGTTGGAGGTGGCTATCAGATCCCTGAAAGGGGCAGCCTCCTTTCCATCCCAGTTTATGTTAAAGTCCATGGTAATGACAAGCTCCATCCCCTTTGTAAGGGTGCTGATAACGTCCATAATTGTGGGAAAGCCTTCTGTGGCAGACTTTCCCACAAACAGGCATTCCTTTGTCTAGCGTGCCTACCCGGTAAACAAAATCTAATAAATAAATAAATAAATCTGTGGTCACGAGCAGTGAACATAGCTGTAGCCTTTGAATGCCATCATAACTGGCCAAATATAATGGAAAATTACACACTCTTTAACTATTCAAAAGCATTGCTTAGTTATTATAGTATTATATTTTAGAACCTGCTGTTCTCTGTATTGCAATGTGTTTTTGAGATTTTAAACTTCCTAGATTGAGCAATTTGTGTGGTAGAATACCTTGAAAAATATTTTTTGTGAAGCACTTAGAATACTGCCTGTTTATGTTTTAACACTTACATTTGCTGTTGATCAATGAACGAGTAATTAATCCTTTGGATATGTATAAACAGATCTCACAAAGAGTCTGCACTTGCCATGTTCTGTTACATGCAGTACCGTTTCTGTTTTAAAATAATTTTCTAGATTTTTTTAAAATGGCAATCTGATATCTTTGTTTATTTTAAATAATGCAGTATTATGCTGACATATTCCGTGAAAGGACATGTTTTATACATTTTTCCTTTCTACATTGTTGTCATACCAAAATGAAAGTCTAAAAAATGAGAGCAGTTCTTCTGCATCTATTTTGTTACTCTGATTGTTTGACATGTCCGGCTGCAAAATGTTTAACATTAACAGACCACAGCTGTATGGAGACAAAGTGCCGACAGCCATATAGTAATGCTCTCTTTGCCACAATCACACAACACTTCTGCTAGAAGTCTGCATGCTGTTTTCTACAAAATCTATTCACTTGGTAGAGATTTTTTTCATTAGCTAGGTTGAAAATGACTGAGCTTATCTTATTGGCCCTCTCCAGACAAGGTTTAGCAAGTCATATTGTAGCTGTTCAATAAGGAGACCATACCATTGCTGTTGTAATCAGGCAGAGGAAGATTTTAGAGCAATCTCTATTATTAGGAATAAGTATAAATGATTTTAAATAGGCTTAGTCATAGGTATACTTTCCTGACCTAATTTAGTCTCACTGTTTGTGTTAATGTCGGATCTTCTATTTAATTCTGTGATGTGCTAGTTGTATGTTTTTCAGGATGTATGCATCAAATCCCTTATGAACTTTAAATATGTTGTATTCCTTTTTTTTTGGATCAATGTACTGAGTTGCTTATGAATTTTAATGTAACGTTTGTAATGATCTTTGATCGAACATAATAAAATTATTACCTACCAACAGTAGGGCTGCCCATGAGTCTGATTTTTGAAACCTGTATTTGTGCCACTGACATTTATATTTCAGTTTTAATATTGTGACTAAAACAGCTTTATACTATTTCAGACTTGTGGAATTTTTAATAGTAGTAGTTGTAGTTTTATTTAGTTAGGCCCCCTTCCCCAGAAGCTATGGGCACCACACATATAAAATACAATACAATACCATGCAATGCAATGCAATACAATAATAAATTAGACATAACATTTAGCTCATCATATTCACGTAAAGCATCATAATAAATTGCAGCACACTATGTAGAATTTTTTATCATCATCAATAAAGTGTTTATTCATGCTATTGCTATACAAAGAACTTACACCATTAATAGGTAGAATGATATGTTATCAAGTTATACTTTACCCAAAAAGTACAATATACTGTATGAGGTGTGGTATCAGGAGGATGATTTTACCTTCTGCATCTTACCTAGAGTCACGTATTTTACACAAGGGACCTACAATGCAGCTACAGTGCCTCAATCATATTTCAAGTGCTGAATGGTCACACAGGACAGCAGGCACAATGTTAATGTCCCTCCATGCAGGAATGGTGTATCTACAACAACTAGTTACATTAAAACAGTATTTTTTTTTTGTTTTTGTTATTTTGTCATATTATTTTTAAGTGACATGGTGTACCTAGGTAGCGGGCATGAAACAGGCTAGGACTAGTAAAAATAGTCACCCAAAGCCTTGAAGATCACAGGTAGCCTGAAAACTTGTGTTATATCTCACTTGTCTTCTGAGTTTCGGTCTGAACTGTTTTCTCCACCATCCTTCTCTTGTGCCCTTAAAGCAGAAGAACACCATCTGGTTCTGAGTATATATATTGTGTTTGACATGTCACTACTACTCAGATCTTACCACAGCCTACTTACAGACACTAAACGTAATAATTTGTAAAACTTGCAAAAAAGAAAGGAAGGCAGATGCTGTACTTTCTCATTTGTGCAGTATCTGTAAACACATACAATCAAAAGCCTCAAAAGAATAATGGGTATACAAATGTGTGCGTGTGTGTGTGTGTGTGTGTGCCGCGTGCACACACATGAAGTTGACTAGCAAATGTCTGAACTTCTTCCTATTTAAATCCACAAGAGACATACCATAGCATTCTGTGCCAGCTGCAGGTGTCTCATCTTGCTGAGTACACTACATTATTTGAGACGGCATAGGGCTGCACCACTGTTTTCACATTGTCAGCTGCAAGAAAGGGGTGAAATCTGACAAAGGTAAATGCAACCCTAGCTACAACCAACACCTGGGATTCCAGAGTCAGCTTAAGCTGAACACCATAAGGATATTGCTTATGCTTCCTAGCAGCGCATATATATTATTAAAGTCTTGTTATTAATATATTGAGTGGAAAGAGGTGAAGTAATTTAAATGCAAATCAAAAAGAAGAACACTAAGCAGGATGCACAGAATAATACAAGAAAGATATTTAAATTTGTGTGGTTTCTGTAAACCTACATGTAATTAAAATCCTAAAATCCAGCACAAAGTATCATGAGTATGCAAATCCATGAGTGTGTGGGGAAAGCTAACTAGGAAATGTTTCAACTGGTACTACATCCTGCTTTCCATCTCACTACTCAAATCTCACTACAGCAAACTCATACACGATAAACATAGCATTAATCTTTAAAATCTGTACAAAAGAGTATACATAACTACACAAGGTGATGCAAGCATGGTTTGCTGCCTAAAAATGGTAAATGAAATCAAATACTGTACATAGAGAGCATTTATACGGAATGTAACCCTCTAGTGGCTACCGTGGAGTTAACATTTAGATCCATCCTTTCTGGCTGCCACCAAGAGACCATTTTGTTTGGTAATAAAAAGGGGTAGAGCCATCATCGGAGAGAGCACTGTGAGATCTGCCAGAGTAGAAGAGCAGAAGGCAAGCTGTTTGCTTGCCCAGTATACCTTTTTGGTGGCCTGTTCAACAGAGGCCTCATCACTGGAATGAGAGAGTTGCTGGATTGCTGAAAACCATGAGTAATAGTCACTTATGGCTGAATAGAAAGGCTGCCCAAATACGGTAGGTGGAACCTGTAAGAGTAATACTCAGGGAGACCTAAATGCAAACAGCCCTGTGTTATGCTAAAAATTAGGAAAAGGGATCAAGGACAGAGTGTGAATTAATAACTGGGGACCCTCAAATGGATCATTTTAAAAGAATGAGAAAAAAAAAAGAGTCAGAGAAAGCTCAAGATATGGAGCCAGGAATTAACTGTTAAGGACCTCCTGATGGATTCTCCTAAAATGGGTTAAACTAAGAGGAGGATATTAGAAGTAGAGATGCTCAGATATAATCTGAAAAAATTGTGTTTTTCTTGTATTTCTGGTTAATTGGATTTTATACTTTCCAGTCCAAACTGATAAATCTCAGATTGGACTGTACAAAGTCTGACCCGTCTGCATTTTGACACCACTGCCTCCCCTATCCTGGCTGAAAAAAATTCAGTGGCGTCTAGTGGCACCCCCTCTTTCATCCATCCCATGAATGTTGTGTCTCTAGAGTCACAACTTCCCGGCATCCAGTGGCATCAGCCCCCTAATCCTATTCCATGTAAATGTACTTCTTTACTTACAGTACTTAATTACAGAGTCCCTGGCATCCAGTGGAACTCCCATTCCTCACACTATCCCAAATACTGTCCTTAGCTAGCAGCCAAAGTCTCAAGTGGCACTCCTGCCCCCCTCCCAACACATAGCTCTTTGACCAAACCTTATTGATGCAAACAGCATAATTACATTGTAGAAATACATGCTAGTGTTGTTGACTAATTTTTTTTTTTATGTTAATGGGAATGCCTTGTGAGAGGAGGGATATTCATTTATGTGGATGTAGTTTTATTTTTTATTTGGATTTCCTGAAAGCAACTTCTGATGGTGATTTAACATCCTGTTTAGGTTTTAGTTTTAATTTTATAGTAGTTATTTAGATTTATGTTTGTATAGAGCTGTGCCTACAAGCTAGAATTGAAGTGTATTGTTTTTTTTTCTTGAGTCATGTTTGGGGTCTGGGATATGCATCATTGTGCCACCCCCCAGGTCATGCGCTATTCAGCCTCCACTCTTCATGTCCTTGCCCCTTTTCCCCCCTCTGTTGCTTTTTTATACCTATCAATGCTGCCGGGCTTTGGGTATTGCCCGCAGGAGGGTGAGGGGCGGGCAGGTGTGAACAGTGGAGGGTGGAAGCGAGGCACTCTGATCCGGGTGGTTAAGCCCAGAAGACACCCTGGGGCAAAATGGAGTCTAGAACGTGGGTGATCTTGTTTGGTCTCCATACCCAAGGGCACCTCCATTGATGGTGGGCAGGTAGCCGGGACAAACCAGGAGTCCTGTCCATCTTGGGCGGTGTTATGCAATGCCAGATCTGTTGGGAACAAAACTGCTATTATTGCGGACTTGGTGGGTACAATGGATCTGGCATGCATCACCGAAACCTGGCTGGATGGTAACGTGGGCCCCATACTTGAGGCTGCATTTCCGGATGGGTATTCGGTGATACACCGACCAAGATTGGACCACAGTGGAGGGGGGGGGTTGCAGTCTGTTTCAAGACCAAATTGGATCTCTCAAGTGTCCCAGTTGAGGAAACCAGATCATTTGAATGTGTTGTAGTAGCAGGTGGGGGTTATAGGTTGGCTCTTGTCTACTGTCCACCCGGGGATGAGAAGCCATTCCTTAAGGAAGTGGCAGACTTCGTGGTCAACCTGGTGTTTGAGTCACCCAGGCTGATGGTCCTGGGTGACTTCAATGTCTGGATCGACGATGAAGTCTCGCAATTTGGAAAACGCTTCCTCCAATTGATGAGTTCATTGGGCCTCACACAGGTGGTTACCTCTGCTACTCATAAGCATGGCCATTCTCTTGACCTGATTTTCCTCCTGGGGTTGGAGGCCTCTGATGTAGGGGTGGAACCCGTCGGATGGTCAGACCATTACACTGTGTGATTCAATTTTTGCACCACTCTTGATAGGCCAGCCCCCATGGAGATGGTCAAGTACCACCTTTTAAGGGATGTAACTGCTGACGGTCTAACTGCGGTGCTTGATCTATCAGAATTTCCTGTGGCTAGCATGGATCCGGAGGTTTTGGTTCTGGCTTATAATAAGGTCATTACCTCAGCACTGGATTCCATTGCTCCAGCCCGTGTGCGTCCTCTCTCCCTTCGCCCTCGATCTCTGTGGTTTGATGGGGACCTGAGGGAGATGCGACGACGAGGATGCAGGTTAGAGCAGTGCTGGCAGAAATCTGGCTTAGATGCTGACCATCTTAGACTGCTAGAGCATTATCGGCTCTATCAGTCAGAAATTTCCCGTAAGAAGACAAAATTCCTGTCCGGGGAAATTGCTGCTGCTCAGAACCGACCAGCTCAGCTCTTTTGAACTGTGGACAGGCTGTGCAACCCAGCCTGTCTGCAGGTTTGTAGACCTTTTTCACAATTGCAATGTGATGAGTTTGCTCGGTTCTTTGCCGATAAGGTGGCCGACATCTGGTCAGAGAGCCATGCAGCACACTCTGTGGGAGTTGTTGAAGATCAGCGCTTGGTCACTATCCCTCCTTTTTCCTGGAATTCCTTAGAATGGCCGGAAATCATGGATGTTATGAGGATTGTCTAGGGTATGCGCACTACATGCTGTAGTTTAGATCTGGGTCCTACATCCCTGATAATGGGATGTGGTGGTGTTATCGGCCCGGTTCTGGTGCAAATAGTCTGGTGTTCCCTTGACTCTGGTGAATACCCCTGCTCCTTGAAGGAGGCAGTGGTGACACCTTTGTTGAAGAAGGATTCTTTGGACCCAGAATCTCTCGCTAACTACAGGCCAATCTCTAACCTTCCCTTTGTGGGGAAGGTGATTGAGAAAGTAGTGGCTGCTCAGTTGGAGAACCATTTGACCATCTATATCATCTACGAACCTCTCCAATCCAGTTTCCGAAAGAGACACAGTACTGAGACTGCACTGGTTTGGGTGCTCAGTGATCTCCTGATGGCAAGAGATCAGAAAAAGTGGTCCATTTTGGTACTTCTTGATCTGTGATCAGCATTTGACACCGTTGACCATGGGGTTCTGCTTAAGTGCCTGAGATTCACCTGTGGGCTTACTGGTATGGTCCACAGATGGCTGACTTCATTTCTCACCGGTAGAACTCAGAGGGTGGTGTCGGGTTTTTTTTCCTCCGACCCTATTGCTATGTCTTGTGGGGTGCCCCAGGGCTCAGTGCTGTCTCCCATCTTGTTTGTGGTGTATATGCTTCCCCTCGGAGACATTGTAAGATGGTATGGACTGAAGTTTCATTGCTATGCTGATGATACCCAGCTCTACCTGTCTTTCGCACCCGACCAGGATGGAGCACTCTCGGTATTTAATAACTGCCTTGCCGAACTCCAGGGTTGGATGAAGTCCAGCTGGTTGAAGTTGAACCTGGGGAAGACAGAGGTGATGGTTGTGGATCCAGGTCACTGGATGGGGGTTGGGGAGCAGGTCAACCTATAGGTTTATTCCTTGGGGACCCCGAGCTTCCTATCTCTGAACAGGTGCGAAACCTAGGGGTGATTCTTGATGATGGGCTGACACTTTGTTTGCAGGTGTCGGCGGTCGTTAAGTTATCCTTTTATCATCTGAGGAACATCGTTAGGATCAAGCACCTTGTTCCATCCGGGGACCTCCCTATACTGATCCATGCCTTTGTGACTTTGCATTTAGATTACTGCAACTCCCTTTTGCTTGGGTTTCCGGGGATTGATATCCACCGCTTGCAGCTGGTGCAGAATTCCGTAGCCCGGTTGTTGATGGGGACTCCTCAATCTTCCATCATCACACCAGTGCTGTGGGAGCTGCATTGGCTGCCAGTTCAGTGGTGGATCACCTTCAAAGTTGGATTACTGACATATAAAGCCCTACACGGACTGGGCCCTGACTACCTGAAAGAGCTTCTGGTTCCTTACCTCCCTGAGTGACCGCTCCGCTCTGCATTAATCAGGGGGTTGCTAGATTCTGAGGGTGCTTTTAAATTCGCTGAGCCCGGCATTTATGTTCGTGGCACCAACCCTCTGGAATTCTCTACCCCGTTGAATTAGGGAGTGCATGACTGTGGGGGGTTTTAAACAAGTGCTTAAAATGTATTTATGGAAAAAGGCATATGGTGATGGTGTTGAGGATGAAAGACTGTAATTAGTGTTGTATGTTTTTATAATGTTGTAATATTGGTTGTAAGTTATTTAATTGTGTACTGCGCCTTGATTTTTGAAAGGTGCATTAAAAATAAAGTTTATTATTATTATTATTTGCATGAAAAATCATCATGGAATGAATGAATAAATGAAGCATCACTGCAGCATGCATTTCTGTAATGTAATCATGCTGTTTCCATCTGTAAGGGTTACATAGCAAGCAACTGAGGAGGTAAGTGGAGGGTTGTGCCAGCTGTCATGGTGGGGGACAGGGCACGGGGTGCCACTTGATTCTGATGCCAGCAGTATTTGAGATGGGGTGATGGAGGGGCAGCCAAGGTACACCAAAGACACAGTAACACAGGAACATAAAAAACATGGATATTGATGGCAGATAAGGACCATTTGGCCAACCTAGTCTGCCCATTTTTCCTACCTGCTACAGCACCGCACATCCTCCTTGATCTCCAGCTTTACACACCCCTTTTCCCTACCTCTAAGGTTTTCTTATGCCTATCACATGTATTCTTGAATCCTGTTACCATTTTTGCCCCCACCACCTCTGCTGGGAGACTGCTCCAGGCATCCACCACTCTTTCTGTGAAGAAGCACTTCCTCACATCTCCCCTGAGTCTCCCCACCCCCCAGCTTCATAGCATGTCCCCTTGTTCTTGAGCATCTTTTTTTTCTGAAACTGCTTTCCTCTTGAATTTTATTTATACCCGTGAGGTATTTGAATGTTTCTATCATATCTCCCCGCTCCCTCCTTTCCTCCAGAGTGTACATATTGAGGTCCTTCAGTCTCTCCTCATAGGGCTTGTGATGCAGACTCGGCACCATTTTGGTTGCCCTCCTCCAGACTGTCTCTGCCCTGTCTATGTCCTTCCAGAGATGTGGTCTTCAAAACATAGAAACATAGAAACATAGAATTTGACGGCAGATAAGGACCGCTTGGCCCACCTAGTCTGCCCATTTTCCTACCTACTGGATAAGCTGCAGATCCTAGTTAACCAGCAGCCTACTTCTTCCTACCCCAACCCCCCAGAACTGC
Source organism: Neoceratodus forsteri (assembly GCA_016271365.2). Taxonomy (NCBI): domain Eukaryota; kingdom Metazoa; phylum Chordata; order Ceratodontiformes; family Ceratodontidae; genus Neoceratodus; species Neoceratodus forsteri. The sequence continues at coordinate 789,151,364 of CM028133.1, forward strand.
CTTATGACTATCCCATGCATGCTTGAATTCCACCACTGATTTGACTCACAACCTCCTCCAGAAGGCCGCTCCATGCATCCACAACCCTCTCTGTGAAAAATACTTCTTAAATTACCTCTGAGCGCCCCCCCATCTTCAAATTGTGCCTCTTGTTCTTGAACACCTCTTTTTTGAAAGATGCTACCCTCTCGGACTTTGTTGATTCCCTTGAGGTACTTGAAAGTTTCTATCATGTCCCCCTCTCCTCCTTTCCTCGAGGCTATACATATTAAGCTCCTTAAGTCTTTCTTCATGTCTTCCGTGCAGACCCTGCACCATTTTAGTTGCCTCTCTGGGCAGCTTCCATCCTGTCTATGTCTTTGCAGAGATTAGGTCTCCAGAACTGCACACAGTACTCAGATGGGGTCTCACCAGCTGTCTGTACAGAGGGATAATAACTTCCTGTTTTCTACTGGTGATGCCTCTCCTATGCATCCCAGTACCCCCAACCCTCCTTGCTGCCCTCTCACATTGCTTGCCCATCTTTGGTCATCTGATATGACTACCCCAGGTCCCTCTCCATTTTTTGTTGTTGTTAGTATCTCACCCCCCATTATGTACTCTTCCCCTGGGTTTTTGTTTCCCAAGTGCATTACCTTGCACTTCTTAGCATTGAATCTAAGCTGCCATACATTTGACCATTCCTCTAACCTTGCCAAGTCCCTTCTCATCCTTTCCACCCCACCCTGTGCATCAACTCTGTTGCAGATCTTAGTGTCATCTGCAAAGAGACATACTTTTCCTTCCAGTCGTTCTGCAATGTCGCTTATAAAGACATTGAAGAGGACCGGTCCTAATACTGAACCCTGCGGTACCCCACTAGTAACCCTCCTTTCTTCTGAGTGGACTCCATTTACTATTACTCTCTGTGTCCTATTCTCCAGCCAATTCTTTACCCAGGCTGTCATCTTGGGACCCACACCCAGGCTGGCTAACTTGTATATTAATCTTTTGTGTGGGACTGTGTCAAATGCCTTGCTAAAGTCTAGTTAGGCCATGTCCACAGCCCCTCCCTGATCTACTACTTTGGTCACCCAGTCAAAGAATCTATCAGATTCATCTGGCATGACCTTCCCGCTGTGAATCCATGCTGCCTAGGATCCTGTGCCCTCTGGCCTCTAGATACTCGACAATTCTTTCCTTTAGAAGTGATTCCATCATTTTCCCTATCACTGAGGTTAAACTAACAGGTCTATAGTTTCCTGCTTCTGCCTTGCTCCCACTTTTGTGAAGGGGAATCACATCTGCCCTCCTCCAGTCTCGGCACCACCCCATCCTCCATGATTTGTTAAAAGGGTAGTCAGTGGTGTCACTAGTTCTATCCTTAGTTCTTTTAGAATTCTGGGATGAATCCCATCAGGCCCCATGGCTTTGTCACCTTCAGTTTTAAGAGTTCTTTCAGAACCCTTTCTTCTGTAAATGGGCCGGTATCAACTTCTGTATCCAGCGTGTTACTACTGTTTGTTTTATGTACATCCCCCTCTTCCTTTGTAAATACTGAGCAAAAAACTGGGCACAGTGCTCTAGATGAGGTCTCACCAGTGATCTATCCAGCGGCAACACCACCTCTCTCTTTCTGCTAGTGATACTCCTCCCTATGCAGCCTAGCATTTCACTAGCTCTTTCCACTGCCTTGTCACACTGTCTGGCCACCTTTAGATCATCAGATATGATTACTCCCAGGTCCCATTCCTGTAATTGGTGGTTAATACTAACTCCCCCCAATTTTGTACTCTGCCTCTGGGTTTCTGTGCCCAGTAACTTAAGTTAAATATTTTATTATTTACCTAGGATGGGGTGAGGGGTGTGCCATTGGACACCAGAAACTCACCAAGGAACAGTTTTCATGGTACAGGCTGAGGAAAGGGTGCCAAAAGATGACAGGGACAGTCTTTCTATCAATTTGGGACAACCAGACTGTACCTGATAGATTGAATCCAGATATCCATGATCTAAACTCTGATCCAACCTTGAATTTTAGATGTAGATAGATAGATAGATAGATAGATAGATAGATAGATAGATAGATAGATAGATAAAACTTTATTTGATTAGCGCCCCTTCCCAGAGGCTCGGAGCGCTTAACAGCAATTAAAAACAATTCATGCAAAATACGCAAAATCAGAACATAAAGCAGAGTTCAATATAAAATTCTATCTATCATGCAATAAAACAATAGTCAGTTCATTTTTGCTCTTCAACTTCATTACAAATCATATATATCAAAAACCAGATTGAATAAAAATTTTTTCAATCCTTTTTTAAAGGTTTCAACCGAGGGTGCCACACTTAGATATCTTGGTGAAGAGTTCCACAGGGTTGGCGCGGCAACTGAGAATGCACAGTCCCTAGAGTGCCGCAGCCTAACCCAGGGAATCACAGCAAGGCAACCCTCAGAGGAACAGAGAGCCTGAGACAGGCAGTGAGGAACCAGAAGTCTTGCAAGTAGGCTGCCCCCCTGTGCAGGACTTTGTAGGTCAGTAAGCAATCCTTCACTTCACTTTACTGGCAGCCAGTGCAGTTCTCAGAGGACAAGCATAATATGATCCGATCTCAAAGCACCAGTCATCAATCTAACTGCCGCGTTCTGCACCAGTTGCAGACAGTGGAGATAGCCTTCAGAAAGCCCCAGGTACAGGGCATTGCAGTAGTCCAGCCTGGATGTGACAAAGGCATACACCAGGCTGGTCAGGTCCTCAGCTGGTATCAGAGCCCGGATCCAAGCAATGTTCCTCTAATGGTAAAAACTGCTTTTGATGATGGCTGATACCTGTGCATCAAGTGTCAAACCATCATACAGGATCATGCCCAGATCCTTAACCCGAACAGAGGGTGCCAAGGGAACCCCCCCGTACTAGACCAGGAGAATCTCCAGATCCCCCTCTGTCACATAGATGACCTGGATCCACCACCAGTGCCTCTGTCTTGTCTGGGTTGAGTCACGGCCAGTTCTGAGTCATCCAGTTCTGGATCTCCTCCAGGCAGGTGTTAAACACCATCCCAAAGAAGTTATGCACTCAAAGTCCTGGTTCAAGAAAGAAGTCCACCAGCGTATTTCAAATTTGCAAAATCCAGTGTTTTATTCCACAGAAAGCACAATAAGTTCAAATATTAAAGCTCAGCTGGTGCAACAGCAAATTTAAACACTTGGTGTGTTCACTACCCCAGCGCTTCGGCGTTAGCCTTCCTTGGGGGAGTGGCTTATTCTTTACTCACATTCAGTTTTATAGGATATAGTCAGTGACATCACTAGCTTCATTAATTATGTCAACCTCATGAAATTTAAAGTGATAGTATCAAAACAATGTGCTTAATAAAAAACAATGTGACTTATTCTAAGTATTGTAGGACTCTTTTCTTGTATACAAAAAGGTGTTACTGTGACAAAAATTATTACTGCTCTTATCCTAAACAGCATACTCTAGGCAAACTTGATCATACTCTAATCATTTCATGTTGCTAATGTTCTTAATATCAGTTCCTTTCAACATTTTACATTTTGTTTATATCATTTTGTATACTTCATTTAAACATTTTTACTTTGTATTGTCGATCTTCCATACAAAGTGAGGATCAGACAACTTTCATTATTATCTGTAATTTATTCATTATTAGAAACATTTACAGTCTGACCTACAAAGTATAATCTAATGTAATGAAATAAAACAAAACAAGGCAGAGGTTAGTGTGGAGAGAGGAAGGAGAGATTTGTTGCTGAATAAATTATCCAGTCTGTGGAAGCCAAAAAACTCTCCATAGATAGAATTGTTGATTATTTCACTTCACCTTAATAGCAAAAAAGAAAGAGAAGGCATAGGTTAAATTCAGATCATCAAGTGAATCACCGAGGGCACCATCTGGTTTTCAGGTGCACATGACAGGTATAGCTGGGTATCATCAGCATAACATTGAAAACCCAGCCCATACCACCTGATAATGTTTCTCAATGGCAGCAGATACACCATGAACAACACGGCCGACAGGACCAACCCCTGCTGAACTCCACAGTGTAGAGGCATTGGGTAAGATGAGGATAACCCCATCATCATCCTTTGCACTCTACCCAGGAGGTAGGAACTAAACCAGTTGATGACATTACCGGTTAGTCCACGCCAGTTCCACAGGTGGTCCAGCAGCACCTCATGTTCCACATTGTCAAATGCTGCTGAGAGATCCAGGAGAACCAAGATGGTACACTCTCCCCTATCTCTCACCATTAGGAGACCATTAGGATCATTTAGTACCTTCACCAGGGCAGTCTCTGTGCTGTGCCCAGATCTGAACCCAGACTGGAAACACTCATAAGTGGCAGAGGAGGCAAGATGCGTCTCGAGCTGGATGGCCACCAGTTTCCCTAAAACCTTCCCTAAAAATGGAAGGTTTGAGACTAGTCTTTAGTTGCTGAGACATCCAGGTTCATTGAGGGTTTCTTCAATAGGAGTCTAACCAAGGCATCCTTCAGTGCCATAAGAAAGACCCCACTCCCCAAGGAACTCCGAATAATCTCAGCAACAAAGATCCTATCAGGTCCACACATCAGACCAAAGGTCATGTTGGACCTGAGTCAAGGTCACAATATGTTGGTCGCAGCCTGAAGACTATGTCAGTCATCTCCTCCACTCCAACTGGATCAAACTCAGCCCATAAAAGAGGGGTGCCCTGGCATGTCTCAGGTCAAACCCCACAAGCCCTTTGAGCAACATTAGAAGAGATCTCTGTCCTGACAGAAGACACTTTGTCAGCAAAGAACAGAGCAAACTCTTCATACCTTGTGCTTGAACCTGCTCCTCCTGCTCTATGAAATAGCCCATCCACCGTGAGGAAGAGCTGAGCTGGCCTGTTCCTTGCCACAGCAATCTCCTTTGACAAAAAATCTGCCTTCTTTCGGGAGATTGCCCTCTGATAGTCACCATAACATGACTTCAAGACCAATTTGTCCTCCATCAGTTCAGATCTCCTCCAGCACCACTCCAACCTCCAACCCCTTATCTTTAACTCCCTGAGTTCCCTATCAAACCAAGGGGCCTCAGGTGAGCAGATAAGGGTCGGACACAAACGGGTGTGCTCAAGTTGAAGACCAGATTGACAGCCCTATTGTAGGCTGACACTGTCCCTTCCAGCCCGGTCACACATACAGACTCCACACTCACTAGGTCCAGTACCACCTGTAGTCCTGCTGGGGACAATCCCCATAGTGGGCAGTACTGGACCATCTTCACAGAGGATGGATCCTTAGGGGGGGCCCCAAATGTGAATCTCATGGTGATATGATCTGACCATACAACCAAATCAATCTTGAGGTCACTGACCCTAAGACCCAGAGTGAACACCAGGTCCAATGTGTGACCATGCAAGTGGGTTACTGAGATGACAACTTGCGAAAGGCCCAGAGCTACCATGCTCTGTAGGATGTCACGTCCAAATGATGAGAGTCTGTCATTGACCCAGGAGTTGAAATCCCCCAGAATTAACCATCTGGGAGATTTCAACACTAGGCCAGTAATGAAGCCTTTGACCTCCTTCAGGAATTCCCTCTCCCCACCTGGTGGGTGGTAAATCAGAAGGATTCTGTAGCCTGTGCCAGGAGCCCCCCACATGTCAACACTTTCAAACAACCCGGTAGAACCCACCGGTAGCACTGTGAGGACCAGGCTGGCTTTAAAACAAATGGCCACTCCCCCGTCTCTGCGATTCTTCCTCAGGGTGTGTATCACAGAGTACCTGGCTGGCACCGCTGCCTCCAAAACGGGAGCAGCATTCTCATCCAGCCAGGTCTCTGTGATGCAAGTCAGGGCTACCAAGGAAACCAAGTCCGCTATTACTGCAGTCTTGTTCCTCATTGACCTGGCATTGCATAACACAGCCCGAGTAATTTATAACACTGGCAGTCCTATAAATTATGACAAAATTCTTAAAAAGTCTGCAATGCACACTAGTCCAAGTAATTACTCAGTTCTCAATATAATTGCAGTGGGGCTCTCACTTCCCCAATGCAGGATGGTTCCACATGACTCGGGGAACTCTCACTTCCCAGCAAACAGTTGAATTAAAATAGTCTGTCCTTCAATATTTTGTCTCTCTCTCTCTCACAGCCACCGAAACAGAATTAACTGAGTTCTTTTTTAGCCTATTGACTGTCACACTACCAAAGGGCTTTATGTCCAAGAGTATAATTTTACTACAGCTGTGCTGGGGTACTGTCTCTGGGTACTCACAGTTTACCCATTTCCCAAACCAGTCTCTGAGTCGTGAATTGCTCATGTGTCTCCCGGTGTCAGCTCAGTACCGCGAGTCTGTCCCTCAGATGTTGTGGCCAGCAAGCAATTCTGTGGCAGATGGAAAAATGAATAGTGATAAAATGGCCCACCACAAGCAATGTAATAGCGACTGCCAATTGCAGCTCCAGACCCCAGCCGATTTCACAGCTCTACTCCCTGCCAGTTGTGACAATAATCATACAGAACACATGACAAACCAGCTGATGCCAAGCAACCAGTATGAAACAGCACAAAGTCCACCCCACTCTCTCCGTAGCAGATACCAGTCCTTCTTCAGTGGTCACCATCCAACCGCAAAATGCCAGGTTAAGTCCTCATTTTAATGGTCGCTTTTAGAAAAATGCAGTTTCAGATTACAGAATGGCACCAGAGCAGCAAAAGTCCACCCCGCTCTCCTTATCAGGTGCAAACTCCAATGCCAGAACGCTTGCCTTGTCAGGTGCAAGCTCTAATGCCAGAACGCTTGTCTTTTCAGGTGCAAGCTCCAATGCCAGAATGCTTGCCTTGTCACGTGCAAGCTCCAATGCCAGAACGCTTGCCTTGCCTTGTCAGGTGCAAGCTCCAATGCCAGAACGCTTGCCTTATCAGGTGCAAGCTCCAATGCCAGAACGCTTGCCTTGTCAGGTGCAAGCTCCAATGCCAGAACGCTTGCCTTGTCAGGTGCAAGCTCCAATGCCAGAACGCTTGCCCTTTCAGGTGCAAGCTCCAATGCCAGAACGCTTGCCTTATCAGGTACAAGCTCCAATGCTGGAACGCTTGCCTTGTCAGGTGCAAGCTCCAATGCCAGAATGCTTGCCTTGTCGGGTGCAAGCTCCTCTTCCAACAAGCCACTCCAGAGGCCGGTCAGAGATTTGCAGCAAACCCCTCTCTCTCTCTCTCTCTCTCTCTCCAGGTAAAATCCTTCAGCTGGACTTCTCAGCAGGACGAGTTTTTAGTAATCCACTAGTACTGATAGCAAATTTTATAAAATTAGCAGACTTAACAAATTATAGATTTGCGTGCACTGTGTTTTACTCCCTAAACTACAAAACAAAAAACCTAGCTCCTACGCTACCCTTACAGCCCTCTAATCCATAACTTAAATCCCTATTGCCAATCACTAACTAAACTATTTAACTAACAAACTTTGCAGACTGCCACTTAAAAGTACATCTCAAAAAACTCTTAAAACTGCCAAAAACTCTGCAGTATGTAATGCAGTTACAGACAGCAGCCCAACGTAGCCACCATCTTCGAATCACAGTTATCTGACATAGTCTTGTCAGATCAGGTTTAGTTCCATCCGAATATCTTTAGTTAGAATTATTGAAGATGTGATTCTGATTCTGTGTGGTCACTATGCTAGTTTGATGGGGGAACCATGACAGAGGGTGGGGTACAGTGGAAACAGACCAATATCTGATTTTCAGGTGTGCCGACTGCCTCAGTTATCATTGGTAACATAGTGTGCTGCCTTGCTATGGTGAGCAGTAAGACAAAGTATCCTGGAATGTGAAAGAATGTGTGTAATAAACCCCAAAGAGTTGGTTGGATTCGGAAGATCTGGTGTAGACACTGACGCTCTTGTTGGTACAGTGTTTAAAGTACCCCTACACTATTCCATGCATCCACAGCCCTGTAGGAGAACAAGGAAGCAAACCCTGGATGACCCCTTCCTATGGTGAAAGGCTTCATACCACACAAAGTCCAGGCATTGGCTGTATATTTATTTATTTGTTTGTTTGATTGTTTATTTATTTATTTATTGTCTCGGATAACAACCTTTGAGCTGGGGAGCTCATTTACAAAGGTTATATGTCAGTTACATGAATATTAAAAATTACACAGTGACATGAGCTATATGTAAGGTGAAAAAAGCTATATATATAAACCATGAGAAAAGAACTTCAATATAGCTGAGCAGCTTATACAATCAAGCATATTTAGAAGTCACAGAGTTACAACAATTTACAAGATTACAAAGTCTAGGTTAGCAGCCAGATCTTGGCAGTTGTCAGGGTGGTGATGTTGTTAGGGTGGCAAATAGTGAGGGATTTGGGGTGGCAAGCATGGAGAATAGGCATTCACAGGGGTACAGAATAAGAGGTGAGCGAGGTTAGGAGACAAGGGAGTTTAGTCAGAGCCATCACACTCACTTTGAGTGTTCAGGAGTTATGTTAGTTCTCTTTTGAAGCTTTGGAGTGTTTGCGACTGCGGGGGGCAGTTCATTGAGCCACAGTGGGGCCTTGTAGGAGAATGACCATTGAGCAAGAGCTGTGTGGCAAAAGGGAATATGTAACACCTGCCGAGCCTTGCCTCTGGTCTGGTGCATGTTTGAGAAGTGATTGGATGGAGTTGGGGGTTAGGCCTAGGAGTTTTTTTTTTATTATTATTTAGTTGTTTAACCAGGAGTAGTACACTAAGCTGAAAGCTTTTTTACAGGAGCGACCTAGGAGCACAGGGAAGTTAAGAGACTTGCTCAGGGTCACACAATATGCAAGTGGAAGCTGTGGGATTCAAACCCAGGTCTCCAGATTTGCGGCTCAGAGCCTTAAACCACTGCACTATACTGCTTCCAGGTTCCACTTGCATACTATCTCAAGCCTGTTCCCGGTACACTCATTCACTATAAATGGTTATATCACATTATTACTGTTTTGTACGTTTATATGTTCTTTTGTATGATTTTGGACATGTATTCAAACCCAGGTCTGGTTTGCTGGATGTCACCAGATTTGCAGCTCAGAGCCTTAAACCACTGCGCTATACTGCCAAATAGGCAGATGTGGTATTTTAGCCTTCCCTGGAGGTTTAGCCATCTAGTCTGTACGTAGAGGTCACTGGTCACAGGTATGTGTGAAGCTGCCTGCACCTAGAACCAGTCTACAGATTTTGTTTGGAGCAGTTTTTATTCTACTCAGAGCAGTTTCATTGGCTGTGCTGTATACGATTAGCCCATAGTCAATGATGGAGAGAATAGAGCTAACAGTGAGGGATAGGGCTTCTGTTGTTAAGCAATGTTGGTGCCTGTAGAGCAGGCCAGTTCTGGTGTTAGCAGTTTTTACTACGTGATCTATGTGGTGGTAGTAAGAGAGGGAGCTGTCAAGTGTCAGGCAATAGTTCATTCCTCGGGGTCAAACTTTTCACACTACAGCCCTCAACTCCAGTCAATATTTGTATTACTATCTATCTATCTATCTATCTATCTATCTATCTAAATTATATATAGATATATAGGATATGTAGAGGTGACCTGTGTGATGCATGCTTTATCTATACAAGTGCTATTTGACCTTGGGTAACCTCATAAGTGGTGTAAAGTGAGGTGTCCAAGGTCTAACAGCATGAGTGCAGATGAATCATGTATTATACAAGGTCACCTCTGCATATTCAACTTATGTATACACCTGTACTTTATATGGTGTTTATTTTTTATATTTTTTTATTTTTACATATTTTATGAATTTACAGTTTTTTTTGGATGAGGTGGTGCTGTTGCTGTTGCATTGCCTCCCCACTCCCATTGCTATGTCCATAGTTATGGACATCACATCAGGACACCATGTCAGCATGTGAGCATGGACACTGATTGGTTAGAGAGCAGCCGTACCAAAAAAAATCCGGGGCAAGATGTGCCATCTTAGTGACAGCACTGGGGACATGGATGTGCAAGTTAAGGATTGCAGGGAGTCATCATGGTAAGACATTAAGTGTTATGCACCAAGGAGAATTTTTCAAAACGTGGAGATTACTTTTTTTTTTTTTTTTTGCTTCCAGAAATGTTTTATTGTTTGAGGATAGAGTGAGTTGAACTATGGTGTGGGCACGTGGGCAGGTGGAGAGTAAAAGCGGAGTGAAGCCTGGAATTCAGAACACTGAAAAAAGTAAATGAAGGTGCTAGTCAGGGAAAAAAGTTAATTAAGGACTCTGAAATCAGAGCTGTGAGTCAGAGTAATGAGCAGACATGAAATATGGTGGTGGATACGGAACGGAGTGGAGCACATCTCTTCAAAGCAGCAGGTATCGGGAAACAGAGAGAAATTAGGATGTTGCACTTTAAAATTATATTTATTTTAATATGCACTGAGTTTAGTAACGGGTTTGGTGGTTGGGTTTGGCAGTGTAAGGGAGGAGATTGTGAGGGCTGAAAGTTGTAGCTTGTAATGGGGAAGAGGTTGTGAGTAGTTGAAAGTTGTAGTTTGAGAGTGTGGAAGTAATGCCAGCAGGTGGGCAGGGCAGATGGTTGGGTCATGATGTAGTAACTATGGCCCCTATGCACTATTGGGGTGCGGATATGCAGAATCGGCACGTACCCCGCCCACATAGCTGTTCACCTGCAGACAGGTGAGCACCGTGGCAGCCTTGCGAGTGCTGGTCACCTGTCTGCGTGCCCGGCATGCAGGACTCACAGGGCAGCCGGGGAGGGAACGAGGCCCAGCCAGGCATCCAATTGGATGCCCAGACCGGGACACAGAGTGGATTCCCTATGTGTGGGGCATGCATTGGCAGCATGCCCCACAGAAGACCTATGGCTGGTGGCTGTGGTGGTGAGAGGAAGGCAAAGCTGCTGGCCCTCCCGCAATGTGGCCCCTGAGCAGGTCACTGTGACTGGGTGGGGGTCTGTTGGTGGTGCTGGGGGCGCATTGTACCCCACCACATGCCAGGGGGAACCAGTGATAGGGGTTGGCCGGTGGTGCCATTCAGGAGGGAAGCATCCATGGGCCAGTGCCCCGGTGCGGTGTGTGGGTATGGTGGGAAGGGGGCGCCTGGCAGGGGCCATGCACTGATGTATGCTGGGTGGCACAGGATGGCCATGGGGAGGTCCGGCTGCAGTGGTTCCAGTGGCAGTGGGCTATCCACCCTGTCTGGGCGATGTCTAGTTGTGTGTGCGGGGTGTGTAGGGGGCTTATGGCAGGGTTCTCCCTGTCGTAACCTGCACTCTCCTCCACACCCCAGCAGCCAGCACTATGCACCACTCTGCATGGCGCATAGTGCTGACATGCCCCTAGCCCACCTCCTGCATGGTGCAGTCTGGGGCCATGGGAGATCTAGTGCATTGCGCCTGTGTGCCCCCTCTCTGTGCATCCCGTGTGGGGGGCGCAGTGGGTACGGAGTGGCTTAGTACATAGCGGCCTGTATGAATAAATCAGTGATGTTAAACTTACTATAAGAATAAATTCATGGTCCCCAATTTATTCATGTAGTTTGTCTAATAAATATGGTATACATAATGGCCAGAGTCAGAATATACCATTTATCATTATGAGCCCAAGCAGTGCAAAAAAGCAACAGCAAGGGCAAACAAGATGTTGTAATGTATAGCCACAGTAATCACAACAGTAGGTGAGAGTAGGTTACACTGTCCTTGTACAGGTCGCTGGTGAGGCCACATCTAGAGTATAGAGTAAGGTCCTGGCACCCACACCTTAACAAAGACATCAACTTGCTGGAGATGGTTCAGATGATTGCTGGACAGTAGGGTAAAGCATATGAAGAGAGGCTGGGGACCCCAAATATGTACTCCTTGGAGGACTGGTGGGAGAGAGGGGACATGCTAGAGACCTTCAAGTACTTGAAAGGGATTAATAGGGTGGATAAGGGGGGTCTCTTTAAGCTAAGTGGCAGCCGAAACATGAGGGGACACAGTCTTAAGCTGGAGGGGGGGGTTTAGGAGGGAGGATAGGAAGCACTTCTTCATGTAGAGGGTGGTGGACAGTTGGAATGCACTGCCAGAAGAGATGGTCTCAATGAAGATGGCTGGCAGCTTCAAGAGAGGCTGGGATAGACATAAGGGGGAAGTAAAAGTCATGGGAGGTCAGATGGAAAGGATGGGGGGACTGTAAACCGTGTCCTCATCACCTATTGTTTCTCTGCAACCCCACCCCAGTCAGTCTTCTAACCCAGGTCCTTTGTCTAGCCTTAATCACCCCCACCCCCCTGCTAACGACCTGCCACCAGCTACCCGCCCCTTTGTTCCCCTGTGTTCTGGCAGCTATATTTACTCTGCCCTCTTCTTACTTCCTCAGAGATTCTCACCCTGAGTGGCGCTACAGATCATTGGCAGCGCCTAATGGCCGCCTCACGGCCGCAGCCCACCCAAACAATCTTGCTGCTCCAGTCCACCCCCCTGGCCCCTGGCCCCGGATCCAGCCTGAAGGTACAGCCACTGACTCTTGCTTGGAACCACTCCCTTTCTTGATTGATGCTGCCAGTTACTAGCGGTCCCTGATTGGTCCACCTCGTGACTCGGTGCTCCGATTGGTGCGCTCTCCTTCCAGCTTATTCAATTCTCTTGCTTTCCTCTCTATCTGCTATCTATCACCCTTTTTTCTCATGCCCCCCCCACCCAGGCCTCCTTTAAATACACTCTTGCCCCTCCCTCCTGGGTGGGCTCCTACCTCATTGGCTCACACAACCCCTGCCTACCATCTAAACTCGGTGTAATGAATTATTACTGATCTCCCTGTACCCTGTAAACTGTCCTACTTCATACCTCTAACAAGATTGTTTCACTCTGCATATAATCTACTTTTCTCACTCTTCCCTCCTGTCTGCTCCTCTCTACCTAGTGTCTCACTTTCTCTAAGATCCCCTGCTGCCTTCTCCCACCTCTGAGCTCACTGATTGTGTACTCACACCCCACATCCTACTCGGCTACTAAAGTCCTCCATGCCACCTTGGTCTAATCCCGCTATTCTTCTTAGCCATTCCCTTCCCCTGCCTATCTTCCCATACTTAATTTAATTTCTTTCTTCGCTGTTCTGAAACTGTGAACACCCCCCCCCAACAGCGTCATCTGGCCCCAGCTTAAACCAAAGTTTGAATCTTACTGCACGCAAACAGGCAGCCTGGAGAAAAGCAACCCCAGAAGTCTACACCCTGCCACTCTCAGTTATTTGAGATAGAGCCCAGATTCACTCAGTGTATCCTATCCTGCTGATACCCCACAGGGAGCCTCTCCTCCTGACAGCTACAGAGATGGGCTGGCTTCTTAGATCTCAACTCACCCCGATACTAATTGCCACATTCTGGAGGAATCCAGGAATGGATCAGCCTGTGCTAGATACAGACCCCTATTCTACAAAGGTCCTGCACTGGCAGGAAATGAGTGGTCGGAGAGGGACTAACTCGATGATTGCTTACTCACTCCTCCACATGGTCACCATTGGTGACCTGGTGAGGACATGCACCTACCCAATCCCAGTGGCTGCACTGATAAACATCCGACCACATTTTTACACCGCTCATCAAGCCTCCCCCTCGAGGAAAAAGTGCACCTGCACCAGTGCGACCGTCATGTACCATTTACTATGCTCTCTCATCCTACTATTGCTGCTTCTATTAGGGAATGTGCACCCCAACCCTGGACCCCCCTCCACTACTAGACTACCTAAACATAAGGAACAGCTCACTATTGTCTCTTTAAACATCAACAGTCTCCTATCCAAGTTCTCCCAATTCCAGGCTTGGGTACAGGTGATTAACCCAGACATTATCTCACTCACGGAAACATAGCTTTCCCCAAAAATCCTGGATGCATCAATCTCCCTCAATGGATACAACTTCCTCCGGCAAGACAGAACCATTAACATGGGGAAGGGTGCCTAGTCTATGCCAAATCCAGAATAAAAGTGCAGGCCCTTGACTCCAGCCTACACACAAAAGAGGTCTAAATACTGAATCTTATGCTAAGCATAGGTCAACTGAACAAAACACTGCTGCTCTCTACAGTATATATACCACCTGGGCACCAAACTACCAGACTAAACTAGTCACAGACAACCTGCAGCAGTCAGGTACTCAATGGGAGAAGATCATTATAGGTGACTTTAACATAAACTGGCACTCCCCGAAGGAGGCAAAAGCCAGGGATCTAATATGCAGTCTATTCCTTACTCAGATGGTAACCGATAACACCCGGATCAACGACAAAACAGGGAGCAGCTTCCTTATAGACTGGCTCCTGTCCACACATCCAGAACATATATCAGATGTCACCATCTTGCCTGACAGCCTCAGTGATCACTCACCAGTGAAGTGCACCTGGACAAACAATTTCACCAAGGGCCCACCTAAGGTGTCTAAAAATCGCTGCCTGAGGCCGGGGCTACTTGACCATTTCAAGCAATACCTAGCACAACTGGATTGGTCTCCTCTGGCAGGAGATATTGATGGCAATGAGGTCTTGAACTATTTCATAACAAACTTCAACCATGCCTGTGATATGTTTGCTCCGTACAAAACAAAGAAAGTCAGGGGTACCTCCAGCCCATGGCTCACTAACCCCCGATCGGCTTAATGAAGAATGCAGACAATCTCTGGCACATTGCAAAATCATCAGGAACTCCTGCATCACTCATTGCCTACAAGGCAGCTAGAAACACCTGCACCAAACTCATTCAGCAGGCAACAGCTTCCTACTATGAGGACCTCTTAAGCAAGAGCTGGGGAATTCTGGAACTCCATCAAATCCCTAACAGGAAAGACTCCTAAGGCCCCACCCAATCTACTAGTAACAATGGAGGCCCCCCTACAGGAACCCATTGACATCGCAAATGAGCTCAACCACACTTTCACAGACCTTTCTGGCATACTCCCCGCTGATTACCTTGAAGACCAACTTGGGCAACAACACTCCACTACTCCTCCAAAACCTCCAAAGGATGCCATACCACCATTCTACTTTAAGCAGGTCACCGAGTTCGAAACCATCAAGCACATTAAGAGGGTTCTTGGCAAGACCAGGATGGGGCTGATCTAGTGGATATGAAACTCGTAGGTCTTCTCCTAAACTAATTGGCCAGCCCTCTCACGATGGTGTTTAATGCATCTCTAAGAACAGGGGTGTTTCCAAAATTATGGAAGTTAGCCAATGTCACGCCTGTCTATAAAGTCAGGAACAAAACTTAAACGTCCAACTACAGACCTATATCCATTCTACCCCCCCCCTAGAGCACTTAAAAGAATGGTCTCAGAGCAGCTTTCAGAGTATCTTGAAAAATATAACCTACTTTGCCCACAGCAGCATGGGTTACGAAAAAAGCACTCCACACTTACCGCCATTGTTGATTACTCTTCCCAGCTTTATGATGCCTTAGATAATGGAGAGGCAGTAGGCTCAGTCTTCATCGACCTTACGAAGGCCTTTGACTCTGTTAACCACAAACTACTCCTAAACTGCCTCCATTCAGCAGGCTTATCCCCGGACACAGTACTATGGTTTGGAAGCTACCTCACAAACAGATCATGAGTCAGAACTGGAGACACCCTATCATCAACTAAGGAAGTGTCCCTCGGGGTCCCACAAGGATCTATTCTCGGCCCACTGCTTTTCAGCCTCTTCATCAACTCTGCACCATCTGCATGTACAGCACGCACTGTTCTCTATGCTGATGATGCAGTGATATCTGTTGCTGGCAATGATCACAACTCCATCACAACCGAACTCCAAGACAGCTTCTTCAAGCTTGAATCCTGGTTCTCACAAAACAAACTACTACTAAGCCATAAAAAAACTAAGAGTCTACTCTTCTCTACCTCCCAAATCAAAAAGAAATACCAGTCTTTGCTCATTTAGAACCACAAGGGTGAAATACTGGAACACGTAACAAAGTTCAAGTACCTGGGCATCACTTTTGACGATACACTAACCTTCTCCAGCCACATAGACACAGTTGTCAAGTCAATGAATTCAAAACTTGGGGTCCTCTACTGCCATAGACACTCTTTGACACCTGATGCTCTGAAACTTGCCATCAGTAGTTCAGTACTGTCCCCCTTAGATTATGGGCTGCCAGTCTATGAGGCAGGTACAAAAACTGCCCTAAACAGGTTCAGCACACTACTAAATAAGGCCTGCCAACTGTCAATAGGGGCTGCTCAGGACACCCACACCTGCACACTCTACAACGAAACTGGGTGGCTCCCACTGCATCTCAAAGCACAATACCAAACCTGCTGAAAAAAGTGCTTCTAAGATTCCCCCTCCCCTGCACTGGGCTGCATCTTTACGCTGGCAGTTCCCACCAAATCAAGTAGAAGCACGGCTACAGATAAGCTGGTGATCCTCTTCAAAAGAACGAAGCTCGCCCAGAGCTCCATCCTGTACCAAGGACCAAAATGGTACAATGAGCTACTGCTAACCTCACAGAATCAACCAAGTTTAGTACCTTCAAATCTGGGCTCAAATCCCTTCTTGCACAAAAAAGAACTGTGCTTGCCTGCACTAATGTGGCAGGATTTCAGCCACCCAACTCCCTCCCTTTCACCATCCCCTTTTTTCTTATCTCTTCAACCCCCCCTCCTCCAAACAAGGCCCACTTGGCTGACAAACCACTCTTCAACGACAACGCCATACCTGGCTGACCTCCTACCCCCCCTTCCACCTAGTCTGACTCACTAATGAGTGAATTACAAGGCTGAACCCAATTTCACCCTATCCTCTTCCACCTGTAGTTGAATATATATATAATTTCTTGATATTTGAATGCCTGTGTAACTGTTTTCGGTTATCTGTAAACACTGTTATATTTGTAATGTTGGTACAATAAAGGAGTTGGATGTATATAATTTCTAGATATTTGAATGCCAGAGTAACTGTTTTTGGTTATCTGTAAACACTGTTATAATTGTAATGTTTGTACAATAATGACCTGGAACTTTTGAAAATGAGTCCTGGACTCAAAGGTATTAATCCTAAACTAAAATAAATAAATAAATAAAAACTGTGGAAGGAGGCAGGGTCAGTAGCATAAGCTGAGGACACTGCAATTTGACAATAAAGGAATAATGCATGACAGGTGCGGCCTCGTGCCCAACCCCCCCAGGCGTGGCATTATCCCAAATGATACACACCATGGAATGCATTATTCCTATTATACAATGGCTCATTGTTATATTTAAAATAAAAAAATAATTTTAAAGAATGTATTTATTAGTGTGGAAAAATATTTTTGTTTCTTAAGAGGAGATGCAAAAAAAAAAGCTCTAGCTCCAAAAAAACATCTACAGGTTCACAGTGCTGAGACTAGACCTGTGGCATCGTGCCAGGATAATGCCATGAGTCCAGCTCCAAACTGACCAATCACAGTCCAAGATTCTTTCTTGCCATTGTATAATACTAAATAGACCACATGGCCTTATTCTGTTGACTTCTTCACACTGTATGTTCGTATGAGTCAGGGGTGCAGAACCACTATTTATGAGTGCCAGAGTCATTAGTGAGTTTTGTAAGTCCTGCCTTCCTCAAGTGATTATAAATGTCATATTTTGAATGAGGCCATTGTGTGGCCAATTTAAACGATGTATTTTAAATTGTAGAGCTTTCAGATAAGTTCTTTTAATGAAGAATAAATTGTTTCTGTTTGATTTCACTGCTCTGTTTTGAGTGCAGCAGAGGTCACTTTGATGTTGTCAGGCATTGTTCAAGCTGTGTTCTCATTGGTTAAGAGCTCCTTTGTGACCAACTCCAAGTGAGGATAAATTGTGATGACCCCACCTAGAATGATGATAAATGATTTACAGTCACTTCAAGTCTTCAAGCTATAGAAATAAATCATTTCTCTGTAAGGTTTCATTCTCACCTACATTGTATAATTTGATTTATGTAATGCCTGTGAGGATGTAAAAGGACAGATATTGCCAATATTTTTTCATGTCATGTGACCCACAGTGAGAATATCAAATTTATCCTCACTGTAGATCATATAGCCTCACAGTAAGCCCACCAGAGGCACTATTGGCACTGAACCAACACCACAACAACACTCAAGCCCAGCTCTGAGTTCACCTATGGATCAGCTCCAACTGTGAACCTCTTCACTGTGAAATTGGCATTCACACTGAGAGGTTAATTTTTTTTTTTTTTTTACAGCTTGTATTTTGGAATGCAAAAAAGAATAGCAATTTAAATAACAGAAACACCCACACCCTTCCCTAAATGTGAACAGGGCAGCCAATCCTTCCTTCCCTCCCTTCCCAGCCATGACATCCACTACCTCACAGTGCCCTGCTACCTGGCAACGCCTCCTCTGCTGCCTGAAGGAGCTATGAATAATAAAAAGCAGAATCAGCCAGACACATCATGTTTACAAAGTATATTGGAACAAAAACTACCGCACCACAACCTGGCTCCCTCGCTAAGTGGGAGCTGCTGCTGCAACATTTAGAAAACTGCTCAGCCCGCCCACACAAAACTGCAGTCAATGAAATGCCACGTTGGCAAGGGCAGCAAGTAGGGACCCTAACTACTACGCTAGCATCCCAACCTACTAGTAAGAGCACAATGAAACAGCGGGGGGGGGGGCATTCAAAATATATATATTAAAAAGGAATTGAAATGAAAACCAAAACATGAAACGGCATTACACAAATGAAATATGCAATAGGTTGACTGGAAATATCACTGATATGTTGCCACTCATGATGTCATAAGGTCAAACTGCACTCGGGGAAATATCAGTGATAGTTCCAGTCGTCCCATTGCATATTCCTTATTTATCAGCATCTTCATGTATATATATTTATATACATACATACATATATATATATATATAGGATATGCCATGGCCATAGCAGAAATATCTGTGATATTTCTTCTCAAGTGCAGTTTGACATTATGATATCACGAGTGGTCGAAGCCGTAAGTGATGTCATAGGTCAAACTGCATGAGAGAAAAATATTACAGATATTTCTGCTAGTGCCATGGCATATTCCAATTATGCCATACTTGCCATGATTTAGTTGGTTTCTTGTTATTACATTTAACTTTGTTTTTGGTTGTGACATTTTTGGATGACCGAGCATTTTTTCCTCATGGCCAAGCCATTTTTTGAATTGATGGACATGATACTTTCTGTGCATTGGTGCGTCACCACATTCATGCATTTGTTTGGGAATCTGGTGTTTACTGCAGTCAGAAGTGGCCTAATGCGGTGCCGGGGAGATGCTCACTTGGTCAGGGCTGAAAATGACTTTGTATACGGTGAAAATCAACACAAGTGCTGGTCACAGAGAAGCAAGGGTGCAGGTCGGGGAAATGGAGACATTTCATGGTAAGGGTTGTGGGGGACGTACCAGGGGTGAAAATGAGAAGTTATTATGCTGATTGTTTATGGCAGGGTTTTGTTTTGGTTTTAAACTGCTGCTATTTAATGACAGCATGATGGTTGAGAAAGTGAAAGTGTTACATCAGCAGCTGGTACACGAGCGAGCAGTAGAATTCTAAAAATAGAACCATGCTGCTCATGCTGCCAGCTACAGCCAGTCAGCATCTGCTATGGGTATGTTTTGGACCTAGAGTGAGAATATTTTGAATATTTTTACTCTAGGTCCCCATGAAGCAAACATATATTAGATAGCTACCCTGAAATATCCTCATAAGTATGGCATAAATATATATGGTTGGGCTCCCGTCCCTATTGAAAAAGCCATCGTATATTTCCCCATATGCGATGATACCAATTAAGGTATTATGATCCCAATCAGCTAATTACACTGTATTAGTGTGTTATTAAAGAGCTTGCTACATGTGTTATTAAGGGGCTTGTTGCAAGTATTATTGGTGTTGCTCAATAACACCAATAACACGTGTAACAAGCCACTTAATAACACATGTAACAAGCCCTTTAATGACACATGTAACAAGCCCTGTAATAACACATGAAACAGCCACCTTATAATCCCCCACAACTCTTACCTACAGAAAAATACCCTAGCCTACATAAAATCTTGCTCAAAACTCTCCCTCCTCTCACCATATAAGCAGGTCTGTCATGTAGGCCCTCCACCCTCATACTGCTGTCACCGTTTCTTTTGTCCTATGATGGCACTCAAGGACCTCTCTGTCTGCCCCAACCAGTAATGCCACTTCAAAGCAGACTGCATGCCCTTCTGATTGCATAATACTTTCTGCCACACACCACACCGCTTCCAACTGCATGGCCTGCTGATCGTGACCACACACCATGCCACTCTCCGTCCTGACTCTGTAAAGGGAACACCGCCAGAACCACACCTCCTTTATAGGAAGCCCCTGCACTATGGAAATACTACTGGGATACAAAAAAGCAACATCCCAGATCAACACATTACACTACAAAAAAACACTAAGTACCGATGTAAAGCTACATACCACTACACTAGGGAAAATTACTACACTATGGAAAATCATTAACACTTACCACTACACTATGGAAAACCCTACACTATGGAAAGCCATAGGAAATAATAGAAAACACATAGGACAGATCAAAAAGTGTCCAACCTTATGCATTATATAAAATAAAAGATGTCAAAGTCTGCCATACTCATGAACTAATACCATTTCAGGGTTGAACAAGCTCATAAAGGCCACTCGCCCTTCGGGCTCGGGGCTTTATGGCTTGTTCAACTCCTCAATGGTATTATTTCCTTGTACACCACACTTTGCCATCATGTATTCTCTGTTTATACACACACACACACATACATACAGTACAATTTAAAAGGGGGTCAACACAGGATTGCAAACAGGGATCAAAGTAGCACAGGGATGAAAAATGGCAAGAGAATACTCAAATATAGTAACCAAGTTGTAAATATGTAACATAACAGTGCAAAACAAAATATTGATCAAAATGTGTGTGATAAAAAGGTATTATATGCAGGAAAGTCTTACTGGGCACTGTATCAAGTTGCAATAGGGAAAGGATAGGAATACATAGTATAGATAAGCAGTATAGAGGCTTTTTGAAGCAAATCAGGACAAGTTCCTATGGCATAGAAACAGAGACAATAATGGTGGAAAAAGACCAATGTCCACCTAGTCTGCCCATAACACCCTATCACAACCTGAAAGCTTTTATCCATACAGGGGCCTTGGTTTACATTTTTCACCACCTTGCTCCCTCTTTTACTACTACCATCAGAGTAACTGCTAAGCCCTTAACTCTGCCTCAGTTGTGATTTATACCATTACTGGTTTGGATGTCCAGCACCTCTGCTGACAGACTCTTCCATGGCTCAACCACTCTCTCTGTAAAATAAATCTTTCTCATGTCCCTCCTGAACCTCCCCCCACCAGCTTCCGCTTGTGACCTCATGTTCTAGATTCACTTCTTTTGTTGAATAGTTCCTCGCAGTTCACCTGGTTCATTCCTGGCAGGAACCTTAAGGTCTGTATAACATCATCCCTCTTTAGTCTGGCCTAGATCAAGTAACTTTTCAGTGCCCAAAGCCAATTCTCAGAGGATCTGCCCTGCTAGCCCCGAGTCACTTTGGTTACCTTACGCTGCACCATGTCTAGCCTGCCCTTGACTTTACTTTGATGAGGACTCCAGAACTTGGTGCAGTAATCTAGGTGTGTCTCAGCAGTGATCTATAGCGTGGTAGTAATACCTCCTTCCTCCTGCTGTCAAAATGCCTAATACACCCCAGTATCCCGTTTGCCTTACTTCAGGTCTTGTTACTCTCGCTAGATTGTTTAAGATAATCACTTATGATGACTCCTAGGTCTCTTTCCTCAAAAGTGGTGTCCAGCTTAACCCCACCCATACAGTACTCCATTCTGGAGTTCTTGTCCTATGTGCATCACCTTGCACTTTTTGGCATTGAACTTCAGTTGCCAAACCTTGAACCACCTCTTCAGTCTTTGCAGGTCCCTCTGCATCTCCCTTACCCCTTCAGCCCATCTACCCTCACACAGAGTTTAGTGTCATCTGGGGAGAG
Organism: Neoceratodus forsteri; assembly: GCA_016271365.2. Taxonomy (NCBI): domain Eukaryota; kingdom Metazoa; phylum Chordata; order Ceratodontiformes; family Ceratodontidae; genus Neoceratodus; species Neoceratodus forsteri. Next base: position 789,173,366 of record CM028133.1, read on the forward strand.
CACATACGCCCGAGCTGATGGCCACCTGAAACCATAGCTGAATCACCACTGAAAGAAATCCTTTAAAAACGGTGGAAAAACTCCTCATCAATGGAAAAAAGTTACTTGTGCTTGTGCTTGTGTTGGAAGTCATAAACTAGTAGCAGAGCAAATCTGATTACATTTCACTGATCCTTTGTTATTTCACTGCTGTTTATCAGTTTCGCATCAGAATGGCCATTTGAAGTTGGTGCCAGTTTGAAATCATAACTGAACCACCACGATAAATTCAGACCTTTAAATTGTCAGCAAGTAACAGTGACCTGTATTATCATCAGATGTCAGTGCTTATTAATGGTATAAGTATTTTACTGCTGAGTTTTTGATGTTCTGTACTTTTTAAACATTTTCTCTCATAAAGACTGACTGAACTGTGCTGTATCGTGATGCTTTTGCCACAGACATCTCGTAAAGGTAAAGCAAAACAGAAGGACAGGAACTGAATCTGTCACTGCTAAACACACCCCTCTGGTTCCAAATAAGGAGTTATCTACAGTACTGTCAATGTTAACTTATGTTCAGAAAGACATCTAGTCCCTTAAAATTGCTGCTAATGAAATTCAGTCTGCTAACTCTGTCACAGCAGACAGGCTTAATGAAGCTGAAAACAGGACTGGGCATACAGAACATACAGTTTTACACCTTGAGGAATCATCAGACTTTTTGGAAGAGCAAATCAGCAAACTGTGGATTAAAAAGAAGACCTTGAAAACAGAGGTTGTAGTAACAATTGGTGGGGACTCCAGAAAATGCTGAAGGCAATGACTTTTGTTTCATTTCTTCAAAACCAGATGCCCTAAAACCAAACTGGCCAGCCCTCTTAGAAACTGAAGGGTTTACAGGTATCTTGCCCCCAAGCCTAGGTCTCTTGCCCCCAAGCCTAGGCTTAACAAAAAACTTACTCTATCCTGAAGTTTTTGTTTTTTCCAATTTTCTGTTAAGGAGTACATTTTAAAATTGGCAAGATAATAAAGGAATTTACAGTGAAATGGTCACAAGATTTTTTAGGTCCAGGAATTTTTCTCTGAAATTGTGAGTCATCACATGGAATTTGACAATGTTAGATTTGCCCTGCAGAAACAAGGAGTGGTGTACTATTTTAAGAATCTAGTCCAAGATCACACAAACAGAATAACACAGTTAAAAACAATGTGGGAAAAACAGCGAGGCACAGGATTGCGGCAGGGAAAAACAGCGATGCTCACAATGCCATGATCCTACAAACACCAAATATACTGTGTAATGCAGGGGCTATGTCCCCGCACCACCCACGTGGAGGGCTGTGCCCCTCACACCCCCCTTAAAAAATATAATCAACTCCGAGGGGGGACACACTCAGGGAGGGGGACAAAACTTGAATGCCGGCAGAGTTCAGGTGGTGCAGGAAGATCACAAGCAGACAATGGGAACATAAAAATATGCTGGGACCAGTGGCGTTCGGGTGGCGCAGGAAAATCAATGTATGAGCAGACACCGGTAACGTAAAAATATGCCGGGTGCAGGGGGTTGGATTCGAACCCCTGACTCCTTCACCTGTGCTCCCTTACCATCCAGCGGCTCCATCCTCTGAGCCACTGTGGCAGCATGCCAACTCTTCCTGCAGTCCAACTCCTTAAGCCATCAGCTCGAGTAAACAAGCCATCAGCACGAATGAACATAGCTACAGACATAGCGCTGTAGTGTTCAACACTATATCTTACCTGTAGCTATATTCGCTCATGCACTTTTTCTTGTGCGGTTATTACCGCACTCATATTGTTTAGCCGGTATTGACCGGATAGGCTATTTTAAATATCCTGCCACTTTCTTCATTTCAGTTAATGGAAGGACACACTTCTTCACAGACAGTACACAGAAATTTGTTCAGAATACCTGGCCTAATATATTAACTCACAGTACTAATTCCTAACCCACCAGATCCCACAGTCAGAAAGACATGAAACCCCTGCACATGCCCACATATCTAAGGTTATCTGCAAGGATCAGACTACAACCCCACATGTGCAGTATTCTATGGGTTCTAAATTCATGTTCAACAATTCAGCCCCTAAACCTCAAAGATCCTATTTTGATAACAACATGACATTTCATTACCAGGAAAAGTTGCAACATAACTAGAAGTAAAACTAAAATGTTGTTTAGTTCCACTGAAGAGCCAGCTGCAAAACCAGAGCCTGAAGTCATAGTACAGGAAGCAGGAAGTCTTTAGATTCAACTGGTTCCTCCCAGGAAAGCAATGACATCATTACTGCCACAGCTCCCATGGACAATCACGGTACTACAGTTCCTTCACAGGCTCAGATTACTACTTGACTGAAAATGTTATGCATTTGCTAGGATTCTTAAAGAGACAGAGCAGGATTCACAAAGAAGATGCACCCAGTGCAACCCAGATGCGCCGGTGCAAGCCAGATGCGCCGAGCACAGACAGAGCGATTCACAGAGGCATGGACAATGGGATGTGCAGAGTGCATCCCCGCTGTGAATCGCCCGACACAGGACAGCACAACTGGAGATGCGCCGGTGCAACAGGAGATGTGCCAGGGCACTCTGGGACACCCTGAGCCACACAAAGGAGCAAGTCAGAGCAAGCGGAGCAAGCCAGCATGGCAATAGGGAACAACCACGATGCTGGAACAATGAAACCCACAGACACAGGTCCTGATAGCAACATGTTTATAAAACAGTAAAACCAGATAAAAACCTGTACAACAGAAACCCCAGAACAATAAGGAAACAGGAGGCCATAGACAGAAACAGTAAACAGAGCAAGGCCCCATGAAGAGGCAGGGGGCCACTAGCTCAGCCGTGGCAAGCCATGCCACACCCGTGCATGGCCACGTAAGGGCAATCACCAAAGAACACTGTTCAGGGCAGCTGACAGGCACTGAACTGTCCTGGAAATAGGCTGCAGGAAAACCTGCATAGCCACACGGAACCCGCCCCCCACATCAGGCTGGGCACCACCCCCTGCCATGGCATGTCATTCCTGGAGACCTACAGCAATGACAAAGAGAACACACACTGAGGGCCTGAACATAGACAACATCCCCACCCAGCTGTAACCCACAGCAGCAGGCCACAGCAACAGCAGAAGGCACTGCCTACCTGTCCCAGCAAGGGCACCAGGCCTGGCACCCAGGAGCTACTCCTCCGCATCTCAGTGAAGGCCACAGCCCTCCACCACACCTCTAGGCCTGCAAAACACAACAGACAGTGAGCACCATGAGACAACACAGCAGTGCCAGAAACACACAGCAACACTGACATGTACAGGTGGGGCAGGTACAGCCATACAGCGCCACTGTGCAGGATGCACTGCCACAGTGCCATAACCAGGCATGTGTGCATGCAGCACACAGTGGTGACCAGCCATGCATCCCCAGTGGCCTGCATGCAGACACAGCCCTGCCTATAGCCCCCTCATGGCACACATGGTTGGTGCCCCATGAGGGCTGCAACACACACACCCAGCACGCACCACAAAAGGAGCCAGATGAGCAACACCTACTTGACCTTGGCAGTACGCCCCGACGTGCACGGCGATGCAGCTGCCCCTGTCTGTCTCTGGGTCCCACCTCTGGATGTCGCGGAAACGATGCCTGCACTGCTCCCCAGTGCATGGCAGCCCAGTGTGCTGTACCAGCCTCCTGGCAATGGAGGCCCACATCTCCGCACTGGGCACATGGAGGTGCTCCTGCCCAAACAGCTGCCCCTCCACCGGCATAACAAGTGCCACCAGATGCAGCAGCTCCACCTGGGACCCGTTCATGGCCCTAGGGGATTGTCTACCAGCTCTAGGCATTTCCCCACTGACAGTAACTGTCACCCAGCACAATGCGGCAAAGCGCAATTGAGTACCCGATATGCACCACGTGAAACACAGAGGCACGTGCAGTACAATGTGCACAGTGCGTGAAGCATGATTGGTCAAAGGAAACATGTCATGCGCAATGCTAACCGCTAAGGCATGGCGAGGTCACAGTCGGGTCGAGCATTCGTAAAGCACGTGCAGCCGCCACGTTGTGCATGCCATGTGCTACAGCTGCCTACTGCACACAACGCCTGATCCGTGGCCACTACGACCACCCAGTGCAGCATGTCCCATGCATGTGGATGTACGGTGTGTGAAACAGGACACAGTGCAATGGCCAGCGTTCCTGCAGTGACGTGTCGTGTAAACAGTGTAGCAGCGCATAATGGAAGATGCACCGTTGCACACAGTGATTGTGCATGCACGACAGATGCACTGGAATGTCATAGGCACATCTCGGAGATGCTCCTTGTAAAGAGAGATGAACCGGGGGCAATATAGCAATTCAGTCAATGCACCCTAAACCGCCTCATTCCACATGCATGGGCATCTCAGCCAATTAGCATCTCATTACCAGAGGCCCAGGCCTCATTTGCATGCCCTGAGCCATAAATGCTCCCAAAGCAGCAGGCTGAGATCAGGTGACTGAGAGGAAACAGAGCCTTGAAGGTGAGCACACAGCTATATTTACATGGTCTACAGAACGCACTGGGGGACTGTACATGTGCATGAAAGCCTCTGAACAATCACGGCCCCCACATGGGGAACAGTACCTCCCAACATGCACCGAATGTGGAACAAATGCCCATATTGTTGAACACCGTACCTGTGCAGTACACAGGATGCACAGGACACTGGTAGACAGGTCACTGCCATGTCCAGAACACCTGTCAAAGTACCATGGTGCACACATGGCAGCATATGGGATAGGGTAATGCTGTACACAGGTACGGATTGCAGTGGGACAAGGCCTTGCACCGTGGCACATGGTAGTCCTGTGACCCACACAGAGGTACTGTGCCCTGTACAGTGGTACTGTGGAGAGGTGTATGTAACTGGGTGTTACTGGCCATGTGTGGTGGATGCAGCGATCCACTACAGGTCAGTCCAGGGCACACGGCAGCACCTGTGCAGGCAACACGACAGTGTCGCCATGCCATACACTGCAGCCAGCTGCCCCGTGGCTGTGGTCCACTGGTCTGTGCCCCCCTCCCGGCATAGCAAGGGTGAGACCTGGTTCAGGCGGAGTAACATTGCAGCCACACATATGCTGCTGAGGCACCAGAACATGTCCATGGTGGACAGCACCGCATGCCCCCCTGGGGCGGCAGCACTGGCACCCCAGCTGAGGACCAGTGGACATGCATGGCAGGTGCACTGTCCCCAACAGTCCCTGAACTGTGGGCACTGCACACCATACCAGGACACCCACACGCAGACCACCACCCAGATCACCTGCTGCAGAGGTCCAGGTGGAGTCAACGGACAGAGGCAGGTGGGGCGGGAACATGTGTAGCCACAGGCATGCCTAACACCTGGATGCTTCCCCCCACAGTAGCCACAATGTCAAAGGATGCAAGCACCACCACAAGACAGCAACCAAACTTCATGCATGATGAGGAGGGGACACTCATTGAGGCATGCCACATACGCCTAGCCATCCTCACCAGCAGTGGAGGCAGCTGGACTGTGCAGGCAGCGGGCTGGGAGGAGTTGGCCCGGCAGGTGAACACCTTGGCACCATACAACCACATGGTCACAGAGTGCAGAAAGCACTGGAACGACGGGTGCAGGAAGGCCAAGGAGCAGGTGGCCAACATCCAGGCCTCCCTGCGGCAGACAGGGGGTGGCCTGAGCATGGCTGAACAGCTGAGCCCTAATGAGGCCCTCTTGGCCACTAGTGTGTCCCAGGCAGCCCTGCAGGGTGTCCCCGATGGTGAGTTCCAGACTGGTGGCAGCCAATCGCAGCATTGTGAGTAGCCATGTGTCCTAGGCATGGGCGCCACCCATGTACCATGGCTGCCATGCCTGTCCCGCTACACCCAGGCACAGCAACATAGGGTTGGTCACCCCTGGCCAGATGTGACATGCTCCATGGTGCTGCTGCTGACATGCCACTGTACCAGGGGACACGTGCCGCTGTGCATCCACATGGCATGTGCCACCACTGCCATGCAGTGTGCATAATGGGATGGTGATGGGCATGACTGTGCCATGGCGTGGCTAGCCATGTCACGATATGGCCCCGCCGTAGTCAGGCCTGCAGTCTTGGCACCATATGGATGGTCATTCACTGTTGTGCATCACCAATGTGATGTATGTGTACTGTGCATTAACCATGTACCCCCTTCTTCTCTCCACAGCACCATCACACCTCCCGGGTGCAGCCATGGCCATGGCTGCACATGATGCCCTCACCGGTGATGATGTGGGCCCATCTCATGGGGCCGTTGACACCACTGTTGATGACCCTACATCTACACCATCCACGTCCCGGACAACTCCGGTCACGGCCCCAGCACAGGTAGACCCCGCAGGCCCCTCGGCCGGCACTGGCAGGACAGCCGGCGGGTACAACACTTGGCTGGGGAGCCTGTCCAGGTTGTCTGACAATGACCAGGATGATTCAGTGAACATTGCTGATGCCCTCCTTGTGCTAGCCAGTGGCGTACAGGAGGAGGGCCTCGGCACCACCACGGTCAGCACCCCCACCACCAGCGCAGGCATGGCGGATGGAGGTGCTCCCAACACGGGGTTGCCTATGCATGTGGACCCGGCTGCCACTGATGGCCACACTGTGCATGGTGAGGCTGCAGATGTGGCACAGCTGCCCACGGCTGTGGGTGCTGTGTCCCCTGCACCACTGTCATGTGCAGTGCTGGCGATGTTGGTGGCATCCAGGCAGGGTGCCGCAGTGCATGCACCCACCCCATTAGCCCAGGAGGACACTACCCATGGGTATTCAGTGGAATTGCCCAACCAAGCCCTGCCCATGTCCCAGCCTGCCAGGGTGCATCCACTGCCTGTGGATGCACCAGGACAGGCAGCTCCATCCCATGCACATCAGCAACACCACCGTGGAGCATCACTCACCAATGACATGGAGGCCTACTTCACCCTCCTGCGGGTAACTGTGGAGGGGTAGGAGGCCCTCCGTGTGGAGTTCCATAGCCACAGGACTGTGATTGGCCATGAGCATGAGTCCGTGGCTGCATGGCATGCACAGATGCTGGCAGAGGCACACATCATGCAGGTGGCCATGACCGCAGTTCTGGAGCAGATTGCAACTGCTGCAGAGGTGGTGGCTGCCACCACAACATGCTATGGACATCGTGCATCCAGTTGGATTCCCCAGAGCACGTCCTGCACACCCCGGTGACAGAGCCAGGGGAGCCCTCTGCTGCTGACTCCATTGCCACTGGTTTCCATGCCCACTGTCCATGGCCGTGGGTTTACCACTCCACTTGGCACCTATTCACAGTCTCGGTGCAGCACCCCTGCAGGGTTTCAGGTGACACCCCTTCTGGCTGGTGATGGCACACCTGCCAACACCAGCCGTGGCAGAAGTCGCCCCCATGTCCATGATGGCTGGGCACTGCCCTGTGATGCCCATGTGCCCAGGCCTGAGGTGGCAGGCTGGCACACCAGTGTGCACCGGATGCCCTATGGGTGGTGCCAGTGGAGGTGTGTGCGGTGGGAACCTGCCCCAATGCAGCCCTGGCACCACTCCGTGCTACCTGTGCAGGACCACCTGCATGTCTGTGTGCGTCACTGTTGTGCCATGCGTCATGGGAATGATGAGTGCATTCTGGTGTCCACTGTGCCATTGCATAGGCCACTGTGTACACTGACCCGTGTCATCTGCTACATGGCCCGGGTGGTGCACGGCTGTTGCATGCCTGGTGTGTGTGTGTGTGTCTCTGTGTGTGTGTGTCCCTCACCGTGTATGTGCCTGTGTGCACCTCTGTGTATTGTCCATTGTCCACTGTGCCCACGGCATGCATTCTCCACACCTTGGTGCACACACTGCACACATACATACCTGCATACTCACCTGCATGGCCCCAAGTGTTCCTCCACCACACGCCTGTGGTGGTCCCTCATTCTGGCCACCAGCCTCAGGTCCCTCCGGCCCAGCCCAGCATCACAGCCCTCTCCCTCTGGGGGTGCTCTGCCCCTCATGCCCTCCTCCTCCCCAGAACTGTCACCCTCACCGGCCTTCATAGGTATTCCATGGTCTAGGGCCATGTTGTGTAACATACAACAGGCCAAGAATATGCAACAGGCCTTCTCAGGGCTATATTGAAGGGCACCACCTGACCGACACAGGCACCGGAAGTGCATCTTCAGCATATGATGGCATGTGTTGCAATGTGTGCCTCATTGTAGCGCTCCTCTGCCTCTGTTCCAGGTTGTTGGAAGGGGGTGAGGAGCCAGGGCCTAAGTGGATATGCGACATCACCTGTGGGGGTAGACGTGTGTCCATTAGTATGTTGAGTTACACCTTGCCATGCGCCCTGTCCTCATCTCTGGCCGCAGTGGTGTGTGCACCTGTCCTGCTCTACCGCCCGTGCATCCCCATTACAGGCAGTCCTGCATCCCTACCCCAGCTGTGCCTGCATGCCCCCATCCATCATGTAGTGCACAGCAGTTGCATATCTCCTTGTGTCTGCCTGTGTACCCTTGCACACCCCTGCTGTCCCACGGCCCATGCACATGTGTCACACTGCACAGGTTCCCATGGCCTGCCCCATGTGTCCTGGCCTTGGTGCCCTCCTGTGCTGTTGGGGGCCTGTCACATGCACCTATCAGGTGGCCACTTGGTATGTACCCATCCTCAGACCTCATGCACAGTGCCAACTGGTGCCATATGAATGAATCACATGCGCTTCCAGGGTGTGTGGCACAGACATTGGTGATGTACCCTGTGGCATTGCACACCACCCAGCAATTCACAGAGTGGTATCCCTTCCAGTTCATGTAGGTGGTGGCATCCTCACCAGGTGGTGCACGGATTGCCACATGGGTACAGTCTATGGCCCTTATGATGCCTAGCATGCGTGCCACCCTGTAGAACCCCTGCATGGCTTTTGTCTGCTTCACCTGCATGCTGAGGAAATGGATGTATTCCGAAGCATGCAGTAGCAGTGTGGTGAGGAACTGTGTGAGGAGGCTGGATGTAGAGGCTTGTGAGATGCCATTGGTGTCCCCAGTAGGCCTCTGGAAGGTTCCTGTGGTGAGCAGACACATGACCATTGTCACCTTGATCTCCACAGGGATGGCATGACTTGTGCAGTGGGTGCCTGCATCACATCATGGCACAGCTCACATTGCTGCCTCAGCATGGCCCTGTTCAGGTGGTATCGGCCTACTGTCTCCACCTCAGTCAGCTGCTCAAAGGACAGCCTGACATGATACCGCCATGGGGTCAGCCGCCTACAGTGCCTTCCATCACCCTGCCTCCTCCTCATCATCATTAGTGTACCTGCAATGGCAACTGCTGCTGGGTTCATTCTGCTGTGCGGTACTCTGTCTGGCCCTCTGGCCTAGTCTCTCCAGCTTGCTGTGCTGGCTGGCTGTCTCTGTCTCTGTCTCTGTCTCTGTCTCTCTCTCTCTCTCTCTCTCTGTCTTCCACTCTCCCCCTGAATCAGGCAGTGTGCTGCTGCAGCAATTCAGTCAATGATCTGTAGGTGGGTTAGACTTAAGTCTCCTTCTTTTGTACTTATCTTTCTATGGCGCATCTTGCCTTTGCACTGGAGATGCCTCAATGGATGCACCTTGGATTTGCATTGTGAATTGGGTTGCGCTGTGTATGCATGGGTACGCCCCTGTATATGCGCCGCATATCATTACGAGACACCTATGGCACATGTCGTTGGGCGCAGGTCATCTCAGTCGTGTTGGCGCATTCACCCTGTTTGAGAATCATTCTACGGCACATTTATGACTTGCACTGGCGCATCTCTTTTGTAAATCCTGCCCACAGTGTTTCTATTCTCAAGCTCTGCTATACCTTAAATGAAGTTTTTCCATAAATATCTAATGGCTTCATCTCCTTAAAACTACTACTGATAGACATTGTTATAGCCACTCACTGACAATGTATTTGAATTGTTGGATCTTTATGATTTGATATTCCTTCACTTAAAGAACTGTGATTAACACATTCTGCTTACTACTTTTATAGCAAGCTTCTAGAAGAACATTTTCTAAATGCTATGCTCCTACACTGTTTTGAAACCATTACTATCTACCTCTCCCCCCACCCTATCACTTTCCTATTTATGGTAAGCCATTATGCCAGGCTGTACATTAAAGACCAGATTTTGCTTCAAAATGTTTTGGTGGTGACAATCTTATTGTTTTTACTGCTGTTCAATTTACCTGTTGTTGTGGGATTCGACATGTTACTCCTACAAATCTGTTATTTCGTTTTTCAGACTTTGGCATTATTATCTTTTGCTCTAAGGTTCATGGTTTTACCTAATCCATTCCATGTTCCACTTAAAGGAGAACTGCCCTGAATCTCTAAGTTATTTTCCTCGTAGAAGCTGTTTTTTTTTTAAATATTGGTTCAAATTCTGTTATTGACGTAGATATCCAGGCATTTTAGTTATCCTAGAGATAGTTTGTGATTTACATGCTGCAGGTAAAAAACATTTTAGAACTGTAAGATGTTGTCTTATGTTGCTGTTCTAGTCTTCTGTTGTTGACACAGTGTATCCATGTTCTACTTTAGAACTCTGTGGCTGAGGGGGACATAAACTACGTCATACAGTTCTAAAATGCTACTTACCACCAGATTGTAAAAACAGTACACCTACTGATGCTATTAAAATGCCTGTATAGCTGGAACAATAACAGAATTTTAACCAGTACTTCAAAATAACGCTTGCATTGGGAAAAATGACTTACAGATTCAACGCAGTTCTCCTTTAATGTTCCAATTCATATTACTGATGTTACTATCATACATATTTTTATAGAATGATTTACTATTTGGTCTGGATACTGTTTTCTAAATTAGGCTACAGAAAATCTAGAATGTTCATACTCAATATATATTGTTGCAGTGATTTAATTTTATGGTGGTCCCCTTTTATATGTCAAGGTTGCTACAGGATATATTCTTATTGTCAAATCCTATTTTTATCTAAAAAAAATATTTACATGCCCCCAAAAAAAAAATATTATACTGTGCTAAATTAAAGGGCTGGGTTCTCCTATTAAGAGAAATCAAATATTGTCTCACCTTAAAAAAATGTAAGACTGATTTTGCCCTTCTCCAAGAAATCCACCTCCCACCATCAGAAGCTGACAAACAGCAGGAGGAGTGGGTAGAAATGTGTTTTTCTATAGCTGTTACAACTAAAAACAATGGTAAGTAATGATGTTAACTAAGAAAAGTCTCACTTTTACTAAAATCGACCATTTGACAGATAACAAACGTAGATAGCAACTCCTATAATGTTGTACTGAAGGGGAAAAAATATGCATTTTTTTAGTTTTATGTCCCTAACTAAATGAAATCCAAATTTTTTACAGAAACCCTGTCTAAACTTGAACCTCTCACAGATTATGAAGTGTTGGTATGTGGTGATTGTAATACTGTAATGGACCCCATCTCAATAGATTCATCCAGTCTCTATATTCTTTCTCAGATAATGAAAAATACAGTGAGTTTGGCAAACAGGGACAAACTGGTATTTAACACTGATATGTCCTATGTTATGGACTTAGGACATAAATATCCAAAGGCCACTTATACAGTAAATTACATGGGAGAAAACTAAACAAAACAATAGAAGAGAGAGATGTGGAAATACTGGTAAAAAAATGGCTTAAAAGTCAAGAGCCAGTGCAGGCAAGTGGCAAAAAAAGGATACAGAATTTTGGGAAGTAGTAGTAGAAATATCACAAGGAGGAACAAAGAAGTACAGTACTCGTGCCAATGTACAGAGTCTTAGTGAGACCACATGTTGAGTGCTGTGGTCAGTTCTGGCCACCTAAAATTAAAAGGGATATAAAGTTATTGGCATGTTCATAGAGTAGGATAACAAGGATGACTGAAAGTATGAGGGGCATAGGTTATGAGGAAAGACTGGAAAAGCTTGAGATGTACAGCTTGGTGAAGAAAAGGCTAAGAGGAGGTAATTACCTTGTTTTTAAAGCTTTCCAAAGCAATGATTTGCAGAGGTGCTTAGGATTAATGAAGGGTAGTCAATTTCTAGCAAGACAAATAGTAGACAAATAAAGAGAGACATATATAAAACTACAAAAAGGGGGAAATGGTTTTCACAGAGGGTGGTCTCCATGTGGAATTCATTGCCTGATTCTGTGGTTATGAGTAAAAGTATGAAATGCTTTAAAGCTAGTCCAGACAAGTATCTAGATGTGAACTGAATCCAAGGATACAACCATTGTTGAAATGGTGAGCCCTATAAAGGCTCCAGTAGCTTAACTGTGCTTGTATATTCCTATGAAACCTATGAAACAATTCATCAGTATTAATCTTAATTATAAAAATCTCAATTTTTCAGACATTTGCAGCCTGATTAACCCAAAGTAAGAGACTCTACCTTCTTTTCAACATGCCATGTCTCTTATATTCCTTTGGATTATATATTTGCCTCCCCTTCTTTACGTAACAATATTATAGCTACCCATATTAATAATGTTACAATATCAGATCATGCATTATATAAACTTTCTTTGGATACTGACTAGTGCTATGTGGAATTTTCAAATTCTGGCAGAAAAAAATTTTGTAGAAGTTTTGAAATTCTGCCAAAATTCTGCCAAATTTCACAGGAAACACAATGGTGGAAATCCACGGGAGAAAATGGTTGCAGAATGATTTCCCATAGAAATAAATGCTGTTTTTCTGAGGATCTCAACATTTTCCACAGAAATGGTTGCAGAATGATTTTCCGTGGAAAAATGCTGTTTTGTGGAATATTATTCTACAAATCACAGCAGGCAGAATTCTGCAGAAGAACCAGTAAAATTTCAGCTGAAATTCCACTGACAGAATGGTAATTTTGCACCAATTTCATCGGCAGAATTCCACCCAGCACTAATACTGACCCAAAAGAACCACTTTAGAAATACTGGTGATGCAATGTTTATCTTTTAAAGGATAACAACTTTGTTGCCTGGCTTAAACAGGAAGTCCAAACCACTTTAAAACTAAAATAACTGAAGATGTTGGAACAATAGTGTAATGGCAGCCTTTAAGGTAGTTCTTAAGGGTTTAATTATAGGGTTTTTTTCTGCAAAACAAAAGAAAGACATAAACTTCTCACAGACAAGGAAATTGCTCTAACTAGGTTAGAAACTGAATACAAGAAATGTCAATTATTGACTTTGAGCCTCTTTTATCAAATAACTTTGCTGAAATATGAAATAAACTTGAAATAGAACAGGAAGGTGGAATATGTTTTATTTAGAATGAGGCATACATTTTCAGAGTCTGGAGAAAAGAATGGGAAACTGTTGGCAAACAGAATCAAACAGAGTCAGACAGGAAATGCTATTACTGGTGTAAGAGATGCTTCAGCCTCAGTGAAAGGTGAAAGTGGGGAAATCAACAATATGTTCTTTGATTTGTACAAGAGGCTATATTCCTCATCTTCTCAAGTTTCCTCTCAGGAAATCTCCCAATATTTATTCAAACGTGGACTTCCTCAAATACCAGAAGAAGAACACTCCATTCTGGATAAACCTATTTCTAAACAAGAGATTGAATCTGTGATTGCTAATGTACCATCTGGCAATACCCCTGGACCTGATGGCCTTCCTAATGAACTATATACAATACTTAGCCATATAAATAATGACCACCTGGTTAATACCTTTACTGAAGCCTCTGTTAACCTCTTTCTTTTCTCTCTCTATGAATAATGTTAATAGTAATTTCATTCATAAAAAGGACCAAGATAACTAATTTTGCAATTATTTCAGACCTATTTCATTGGTAAACACTGATTATAAAATACTAGCAAAAATCTTAGAAAAAAGATTATATCCATTAATAAACTGCTTTATAGGTAAACAACAGTTTGGATTTCTTTCAGGCAGATGGGGGTACATAATATCAGAAGGCTTATTTCAATCTGGGCCACTAAACACAATAAGAACGAGGTTTTGGAATGTTCACTGGATATACGTAATGCATCTGATTCTCTCAAATGACCCTTTCTTTATGAATCTGTAAAAAGCCTATGGTTCTGATAATAGTTTCTGTGACTGGGTCTCTATTCTCCATAAAAATGCTAAAGCTTCAGTTATTACTTATATCATTGTTTCCCCCCAATTTTCCCTTCAAAGAGGTACTAGGCAGAGTTGCCCCCTTTCTCCTTTATTTATTTTTCCTTGCTTTTGAACCTTTAATACATCTATACAAAAGAACAAGAACATTGTTGAGGAAAAAAGATGGTAATATGAAGAATAACATATTTGCTTACACAGATGGCATTCTGGTAACCATGGAGTCCAGTGGTGCAAGTGGTTGACAAAAAGTACAGGAACTCGGGCACTGGCAAATATGAAATACAGAATAAAGATCCTCAATCTGAAGGATAGCTGTGTCAAGACACATCTATCTGTTTTGACACTAGTAGATTCAGTCAGAGATAGTGAAGTATTTATATGAAAATATCATTGTTGTACAAGTCAAATGTTGTTTTGGATACCCTGATTTCAGGTCAGAGGCCCAGAAACTATCGTTATGTTGCTGGTTTAAGAATTTCAGTTCCAGCGTCACTGGGAAGAAGTACATGAACTGGGTTCCTGTGCGTTCCTGTTCACTTTCAATACTGATGGAGTCTTCCTTATCTCCTTTCTCTGCTCTAAAGAGAGAAATGGAACTTCAAGGGACCTTGTCTGGCCTTCTTGTGAATGGGACCAAATCTGAGGCCTAAACCCTTTTTCAGGAACTCACTAGAACTTAGACAGCATATCAAAGTTTGTTTGTTTATTTATTTATCTATTTAATTACTGGCCTGATAACTATCTCAGTTACTTGGGAATCAAAATATCACATGATCTTACAAAAGTGGTTTCTATTAATTTTGACCCCCTACTATCCAAGCCTGAATTAGACCTAGTAAAATGGAACAAGCTCCCCTTCTCTATTTGGGGAAAATGAATTCAATTAAAATGGTGATTGTCCCAAAAGGTTTTTACCTACTTAGCAATCTCCCTATACATATTGAAGTTAAATGGTTCTCTAAACTGGAAAAACGTATTAGATCATTTCTTTGGGGACAGAAATAATCAAGACTTAACATTTCTAAACTTAGAGCTCCATGGAAGAATGGAGATTTAATCTTCCTTAGTTGAATAAATATCATCAGGCCTTCCGGCTTAAACAATCCAGGTTCTGTTTTTCCCTGGTCCTTCAGATATAGTTACTCCATTATGGGCTTCCTTAGAGAAGTTATCAACTCACTGGTATTATTAATTATAACCCAATTATTCTGCGAACAATGTCAACTACTAAATCTCTTAAAATTCATTGAATGCCATCTCACTTCTATCCTAACACACCATTGTGGGAAAATCCAGTTCTTAATCTGGAATAATTAAATTCTGATACCAGTATTGAGCAAAAAGCTCAAATATTTAATGTGTCAGACATGGCTGACTCAAATACTTGTGTTCTTGTACCATTTGCATCCATCAGAACCAAATATAACCTATATAGATTTCAGTTCTGCAATTACCTGAAATCAGAAATATCTTACAAAAGACAGTCTTCTCTGTGATCAACAATATTCTAATAGATAACAAATGGGATCAGTTTTACAAAATGGTTACGCTTAAAAAAAAGTGTCAGTTAAATTTACAAAACCTTATCTGATCCTCCATCTACGCTTACAGATGATGCAAAAGTCCACTGGGAATTAAATATTAATATCTCATTATTAAATGAAACTTTGGAGGAAGACCTTTAAAGCAAGCAGGAATATCCAAGCAAAACTTAATTTAAAATTCTTCATTATTATAGCTTCAGCCCCTCAACACTGGAATCGATGGACCTTCTCCCAGATGGTATTTGTTGGAGATGTAAACATCCTCTTGCTTCTACATCTCACATGATAAGGTCCTGCCCAAAGGTCTTTAAGGCTTGGGAAAAGATTTTAAGAGAATACCAAAGTAAATATTCTCAACTTCAACTTCACCTCAACTTCTCTGTTCATATCGATGCTATCCTGAATAAACTGCACCCCAAGCTTGGTGCTCTGTACAGGAATTGTAGTTGCATCCCACTGACTGCGAGGTGTGAAATTGTCCAGAAGATGATACTCCCCATCTTTGACTACTGTGAAGTAGTCTATGGTGCTGCTCCCAAATCTTCCCTGACCAAGTTGGGCACTCTCTTTAACTCCTTCTGCCACTTTGCTATTGACTCCCCTTCCCACTCCCACCACTGTGAACTCTATTGCTCTCTAACCTTCCTTCCACTATCTCACAGATGCATCTCTCACTGTGCCAAACTTACCTCCAAATTCTGGTTCGGGGGCTCCCCTCCTATCTCTCATCCTCTCTCTCCACTCCACCTCCCCCCACCCACTCTCTCAGATCAAATGACACCCACACCTTGACAGTCCCTGTCCGCTCCACCCTCATCCGTCAGACTGGTTTCACCCATCATTTCCCTAAAAGCTGGAATTCCCTCCCCCCAAAATACAACACTCCTCCTCCAACTACTCCCTTACCTCTGCCCTACACAATTACCTTTCTCTCAGCTGTTCCTGCTTTAACCCACCTTCATACCTAGCCCCAGTTTCTGCCTTCCTACCATGATCCCCCCCTCCTGGCAGGGTTGTCAACATCCTGAAGGGGAAATTAGGAAATGGCTACCCCTTCTCCTCACATTCAGTTCTTGCCTCTCCTCCTTTCTTCTCCACCTGCCCTTCTGGGTCACCAGTGTGCACAACCTAACCCCATCCTTTTTACTCCAATAACACTTTCCAATTGTTTAACCAGGAGTAGCACACTAAGCTGAAAGCTTGTTTACAGGTATGACCTGGGAGCACAGGGAAGTTAAGTGACTTGCTCAGGGTCACACAGTATGCAAGCGAGGACTGTGGGATTCAAACCCAGGTCTCCAGATTTGCAGCTCAGAGCCTTAAACCACTGCACTATACTGCTTCCAAGTTCCACTTGCGTACTACCTCAAGCCTGCTCCTGGTACACTCATGCACTATAAATGGTTCTATCACATTATTACGGTTTTGTATGCTTTTATGTTCTTTTGTATGATTTTGGACATGTATTGTAATTTACCCAATGTTCCACTACTGTTCATTGTACAATACATTGTGTTCAAACTGTTGCACAATCTTACAATGTTGTACTGTTTGTACTACCAACATAATATTGTAACTGATCATCCTTCACAACCCTATGTAACCCCTCACCCCCAGGTTGCGCTGTGAGACAAACAACTTGTTGTTCAGTGTGCCCTCCTGGTGAAACATTTCAATAAATAAATAAATAAAATAAATATTCAGTTAGACCCAGAGGTTTGGATTCTGAGTAATTACTCTAAGTTTCCCCAGATTAATTTGTATCAGGAGACCTGGATTCTACTTGCTGCCCTCAGCATTAAAAGGATTATTCCTATATAATGGAAAGATGATTATGATTCTGTGCTAAGAAATGGTGGACATGCATGGCCACATGTGCTGCAGATAAACAAATAAGTTATAACATGCTAGATTTGTTCCCAAAAAATTGACAATTGTTTCTTTGGACTGGTTGTTTGATTCTATGATGTTGGCTGCCTGTCCCTGATGCATCCCAGAAGAACCTCAGACTGATGGGCATCCACCTGCAGGAGCGCTCACTAACTTGATCAGCTGTTAGGGGTATTGTTGAGTGTCCACCAGAGTTTTTCCTGTGCTGCAGGACTGTCAGCACTAGCTGCATCTTATTCTGTTTATATTCTGGATAAACACTTGATTAAAACTGGAGCTGCATACCTGCGCTGCCATAAGCTGCTTGTGACAAGGTGAAATAGGACTCTGTCCCAGTTTTTATGGAGAAAGGGCTGGATATTCAAAAGGGTTGCACCATGCTCAATAGGGTTGCACCTGCACAAGTCCAAAATTGTGCCATTCTGCCATATTCAGCAGGAGGCAGTTGCGCCCCAAGTCAAGCTGAGCAGCAGCGCAATGCTAATGAAGGCATGCTCAACCGGAGGGGGAGGTACCATGCATAAACTGTACAGCCCGATATTCAGTGGGCTGTGCAGAGTTGTGCAGGTGCAACCCCCAACCTGCGCCTGCACAACTTTGAGCAAAAAAAAGGAGTAAGTTGAGGGCCACCCACAGGTGAGCTGCCACATTGCAGGGTGCAACACAGCAGCTGCCACCTGTGGGTGGCCCTCGTTTCTCTCTGTCTGCCCGGCCCAATCATGGGCATATTAGTAACCCCCACCCCCCCAACTGGCCTGACGTAGGCAGAACTGGGCATGTCCCCCACCCCTGACTGGCCCGATCGCGGGCAAAACGTAGTAACCCCCCCCCCACTATCCCGATCGCGGGCATTAGAGTCAACCCCCAAGAACAATATCCCGGTGGTCAGTGGACTGCGAAGCCCAATCACGGGCATTAGAGTCCCCCAAGGTCCCAGTAGCCTGGTGATCTAGCGGCCCCCACCCACCCAACCACGGAGCCCCACCACCCCTGCCTCCCCATCAGCGGCGGTGGCAGCACCCCACCTGCCTGCCGCCTGCTGCCTGCTGACTGACTGCCGGTAGGACTGCATGCCCATGGTTCGAGCAAGAGCCAATGGTGTGCAGCCCATACCGCATAAAGCAATCCGATATGTGATGAATTCATTCATTCACATATCTGAACTGCTCTTAGATGGTATGGGCTGCATGCCACTGGCTCTTGCTCTGATCCAATGGGCGGCAGCCTCACTGGGCAGTCAGTCGACAGGTGGCGGGCGTGCAGGCGGTGGGTGCTGCCCGCCGCTGATGGGGAATTATCATTCACATATCTGGACTGCTTTATACGGTATGGGCTGCATGCCCATTGGCTCTTGCTCTGAACCAATGGGCATGCAGCTTCACCGGGCAGGCCAGTCGGCAGGTGGCGGGGTGGCAGGCGGGTGGGTGCTGCCGCCGCCGGCTGAGGCGGAGGCAGCAGGGTGGTGGGGCTCCATGGGTGGGTGGGATGGGGGCTGCTAGATCACCAGGCTACTGGGACCTTGGGGGACTCTAATGCCCATGATTGGGCTTCACAATCACTGGACCACCAGGGATATTGTTCTTGAGGGGTTGACCTCTAATGCCCTCGATCAGGCTAGTGGGGGGAGGAGGGTTACTACGGTTATGCCCACAATCAGGCCAGTCAGGGGTGGAGGAATTTCAACAGTTCTGCCCATGATCGGGCCAGTCGGGGGGTGGGGGAATTACAACAGTTCTGCCCGCAATCGGGCTGCAGGGGGCATCGGTCCCTGATGGCTGCTGCCTGGTAGGGCGCCAGGCGCAAGTCGTCGGGGATCGGTGCACCTGCATGCTAATGGCATGCAAATGGGGCCATAAATAGATGCAAATGGCACCCCCTGTGCCTTGCATGAATTATGGCCCCATTTGCATGTCACCTTTTGAATATCAGAAATTTGCGCATGGCGCAATGGAACTTGCGCCACTGCATCTTGAACGCTCCACTCTGACCACTTGCAGTGGTGCAAATTCCACTGTGCCATGCACAGTGGCTGTGGCTGGGGGGTGATATTCAAAGGAGTTGCACAATAGCGCAACTCCATTGAATATCGCCCCGGCCACACCCCAGCACAACTATTTTGAGCAGCGCAAGGGCTTGCACCACAGAATGGTGCAATTTGAATATCCAGCCCAACGTGTTTAAATACAAGGATCTGTTCTATTCCTTTCCTGTCTCATGTCTGGTTGTGCAACCAAATTTTCCTGTGAGACCTTGGACTTGATCACCCCAACAGTCTCACAATTCTTTGCCTCTCACTGCCTTTCCACCCTCCCTTGCTGTCTGTTTTTCCTCCCTTGCATATCTGCTGATACAAAAATATATGCAGATCATTATGTGGAAATGTAACTGATATTGGGATCCCTTTGTTTAGAAAATATGTAGCGTTACTGTTGAAGTGTATATAATTATAGTTTGAGATTATTGCAAAAAGCTATTAGAAACTCAAGAGGTTACCCGAGTTAAATTTTTTAAGCCTTTTGCAAGAGCTGTGGAAAAGGGAGCCTCTGTTCTGGGACACTGTGTTCTAGCAGCACCTGCCTGATACTTAAAAGGACATTTTAGAAAAAAAAGCAGGATGCTTGTTAAGAAGGGGGGTTGTTGCAAGGACTTATAAAAAGGCAGAGCTGCAATGCCTTGCAGATGGACACACAGAGACTGAAGGAAAACTCTGATGAATCTGCTATTTATTCTTCCTTTGCAAATAGTTATTCTGAACAAGTTTATTTTTTTATGTTGCGGCTGGTGTAAATAAATATTTTTTGTGAATTTTACAACTGCTCCTTGTTTTTCCTATGCTTCCTGATCTGTGCCTTGACGACAGATGATGTCAGCCTAAGTGGGATTTACACTGTGCATACTCTAAGGCAGGAGTTTTGTGTGAGAGTACTGGACCTAGTACCAGGGAAGCACAGAGAAAGACATGGATTCTGCAGTAGCAAGTCCAGGAATGCTTACCAGGAGAATGGCAGCCAAACTAGCAGAGACAGAAGTCCAAGCTGAGATTGTACAGCCAGCACAAGTTATGGAAAAAGAACAGGCAGTGACAGAACCCGAAAGCCTGATGGACTTTTTCAAATGGTGGGCTATACAACAAAAAGAGACAGAGAAGCAGAGAAGAGAAGAGATGAAGTGACAGGAGCAGCAGATGACAGAAGAGTTGCAGTGACAAGAGCAGTGATGGCTGGATGCCTTGCAAACTATCAAAGGCACATGATCTGGTACAGATCCAGATGAGCAACAAAACACAAGCAAGTTACTGTAAAAGCCATTAAACTTACAAAGTTGTGTCCCTCGTATGATATTGAGGCATACCTGAAAACTTTTGAAAGAGTTGCCAGAGCCTGCCAATGGTCAAAGCAGCAATGGACAATCAGACTGGTACCCTACCTGACAGGGAAAGCCCAACTTGCCTACAGCAATATGGACACTGCACAGTCAGAAAACTATGACCTGGTGAAAAGTGAAATCCTGAAAAGGTATGACAGTTCAGGAGAGACCTATAGGCAGAGATTTTGATCCTCGAGAAGCCTTCATCCAAACACAGAGAACTTCTGATGAAATGGCTCCAACCAGAGGGCAAAACAGTCCCACAGATCATCGACACATTTGCCATGGAGCAATTCATTAACATCCTGCCTACAGATGTGCAGCTTTGGGTAAAGGAACACAGGCCAGAGAGTGGGGAAAAGGCAGTTTCTTTGACCGAGGACTACCAAATGGTCAGACAAATGCCACAGCATCGAGGTAACAGCCAAGCACCAGTAAGACACTCTTTTTCCCATTTAAACTCCAAGTATGATCAGAAACTCTGGTGGGGGTAAAACATCTGTACCCAAAAACATTATTTGCTATAACTGTAATAAGCCAGGTATATTGCAAGAAATTGCCATGAGAAGAGCGACACTGGAGCAGATTTGTCCTTGGCAAATTGGGGCAAGTACTTAACAGATGTGAAGGTGGGGGATAAGGCTGTAAAAGGACTCATTGAGTCGGGATGTAGACAGACCCTAGTGCATGTTGAAGTGCTGGGAAATCACTGTGCAAAAGGACCAGGTATTGGTGTCATCTGCATTCACGGGGACACTTGATACTATCCCACAACCCAAGTGACTCTGACCATCAAGGGTGTGTTGCACCAAATGAAAGTGGGGGTAGTACGTAAGTTACCTGTACCTGTGATTACTGGAAATGACTTTCCAAGATTTTCTGAGTTAATCAAAGAAGGAGTAAATCCTGATGTGTCAGCAGCTGTGGTGACAAGAGCTTAGGCAAAGAAAATTTCAGATGGTGGGAACACTTTTCCTTTTAGTGATTTTGATTTGGACTGGTTTGAGCGCAGCTCCAGGATCTGGAAATCCAGAAAAGAAAGACAATGCTTGAAGAAACTGTGGCAACAAATGGCTGATGAACATAAGGGGTTAACATATGAAAATGCTGAAACTAAACTGATTACCGATTGTGATTTTCTTTCAGAACAAGCTATCGATGTTTCTCTCCAGGGTTATTTTAAGCAGTTGGGGATGAAACCAAAACAGAGTGGACCAATGTTTAAAAAATGCAAAGGGTTACTGTACAGAGTTTGGGTTAAAGCTCAGACACATTAACAGACAGAACAATTAGTTATACGACAGAAGTATAGAAATGAAAATTATGTACTTACCGTAATTCTTGATCTTCTTGGATGCAGTCTCCACCACTCATTCACACTAATAGGACAACGCTGGAGGTGCTAGGACCCCGTGGGAGTCAAAAATCTTCAGGAGGGCCAGCACCGGGATAGGACCATGCATGGGCAGCACCATGAGACTAGCTTCTTGTCTATATAGGCTATCTCAGCATCGACCCTTCAACCGCCGGCTCAGTACCTTTTCAACTGAGGAGGTGCAGCACTACTAATAAAATAAATAACTTACCCTAACCTCCGGGCATGTGAAGGCCTGGATGACCCATGCAAGAAGGGTCAATTGTACAATGTCTTAACAGCCCAAACAATAAGGCAGTGAAGACCAAAGAAACAAAATGAGTGAACCGGGGGTGGTGGGTGGGTTTGTGAATGAGTGGTGGAGACTGCATCCAAGAAGATCAAGAATTACAGCAAAATTTCCATATCTTCCTGGACTCAAGTCTCCACCACTCATTTACACTAATGGAAGAGTACCAAGCTAAAACCAACCCACCCTGCGTAGGGCAATTGGAGATAGGGTTCACTCAGAATGGAAGTCCAAAGGACTGTCCTGCCAACAAAGGAGCTGTCTGGAAAGGACATCCAGAACATATTGCTTTACAAAGGTATGCACTGAGCTCCAACTCACTACCTTGCAGAAGACTGCAATGGGTACATTACGAATCTCTGCCAGGAAGCTGCAACCACTCTGATAGAGTGGTGTGAACCCGGCCTTTCAATTTGTCCTATGACAAGGATTAGCAGTGTTGAAGACATGCTACTAACCAAGCCAAAAACATCTCAGGGCACAATGTTGATCCAGCTGAGGCATGCTGAAGCTACAAAAATTGTTTGAAAGTCAGGCTCTTTGTTCTGTCGATGAGAATTGCAGCACCATTCTAACATTCAGAGAGTGAAGGGAGCACTCCCTTTCCTTCTGGAGTTAAGCCAAAAACTTGACTAACGGTAAGAGCCAGAGGCAATGTCTACTGGTTCAAGCTAGACCGAAAAAGCGCAGATGTGTACCTCCGCTACCAAGTATGGCTGACCTGTGAATGACAGGTACAAGAGGCACTCAAACACCTTTCTTGGTGGGCAACCAAAGGGTCCAGTTGGGATTTGCCCATCAAATGGAGAAGGGCTTCCATTTAGCCACGTAAGTCTTCCTGGTGGAAGGCCTATGTATGACTTAGAAGACATCTGCGACAGTCTGGGAGAAACCAGAGCCTACCCACTTCCATTTTGATGAGGAATCATTCTGCCCCTGTTTGTCTACAAGTCAAGCAGCACTCTGTGAACTAAGGGAAGAGTAGGAAAGTGTACAGGAGAAACTTGTCTACTGCAGTAAAGCATCCTGACAGAAGACACCAGGGTCTGGATTTTTGAAGCAAGATAGGGCCAGATCTGCACTGAGAGGGGAGGCAGAAAGTAGGGTTGTCAGAACAGGTTCGGTAAAGATTCGAACCCTCCTCGAACCCTGGTGTTCGAGTTCTAACTTAGAACTCGAACACTAAACCCAAAACCGCAAAAGGGTTCTAATCACCGCCGCCGGTGACTCCACGTGGGTCGGTAAGCCACGCGAGCCGCTGGGGATCTGTGGGGTATTTAAGGAGATGCGCCATGAGGAGGAGCGCCATTTGCTGAGGATCATCGGAGCAGAGGCAGCAGCAGCAGGCAGCAGCCCACTAAACTGTAGCAATTAGCGGTTAGCGCGTATACCGCTACTCTTGTCCAGTGGCCACTTCTTCTTCTCCTGTGAGACCGAGAACAAGAGAAAGGCTCAAAAAAAAAGCTGAAAATCGGGGGAGACTGGGAGTGGGACTAGGGGGAGGTTCAGGACAGAAGGAGGGATTAATCAAGATTGGGAAGGGACTGGGGAATAGGGAGGGATTGAGACCAATATCAGGACTGGAGGAGGACTCGGAGAGAGAATAAAAAAAAAAGAAGAAGACTGAAGATTAAGAACCTTTGTGAAATGTGATTATTTGAAACTGCAGCACACTGCACACTCAGCAGCTGCCAGCAACAAGCATACAAGGGGGCCAAAAAAAGGCAAATAAATCTTTCTGAACCCTAGTGTGTGTGTCACAGAGAGAAGCCCAGTGTGTGCCCATCACCCTGCTGCTGTGTGCCCTTTGACTGCACTCTACCCAGTGTGTGTGTTACAGAGAGAAGCCCAGTGGCCAGTTGTGTGGTGGCATTAACCTTACATGACAGAAACGTAGAAATATAATTCTCATTCCCTGGGTTGTGTATGTGACTCTGTCTCCTGTGGTCAGCCCATCACCCTGCTGCTGTGTGCCCCTTGATTGCACTGTACCCTACCCATTGTGTGTGTTACAGAGAGAAGCCCAGTGGCCAGTTGTGTGGTGGCATTAACCTTACATGACAGAAACGGAGAAATATAATTCTCATTCCCTGGTTGCGTATGTGACTCCGTCTCCTGTGGTCAGCCCATCACCCTGCTGCTGTGTGCCCTTTGACTGCACTGTACCCTACCCAGTGTGTGTTACAGAGAGAAGCCCAGTGGCCAGTTGTGTGGTGGCATTAACCTTACATGACAGAAATGTAGAAATATAATTCTCATTCCTGGTTGTGTATGTGACTGTCTCCTGTGGTCAGCCCATCACCCTGCTGCTGTGTGCCCTTTGACTGCACTGTACCCTACCCAGTGTGTGTTACAGAGAGAAGCCCAGTGGCCAGTTGTGTGGTGGCATTAACCTTACATGACAGAAACGTAGAAATATAATTCTCATTCCCTGGGTTGTGTATGTGACTCTGTCTCCTGTGGTCAGCCCATCACCCTGCTGCTGTGCACCTTTTGATTTCTATGTGTATGCCTATGCCCAGCAGCCCAATCATTCTGTAAGCCTTGAACCTGGGATCCTTTAGTTGCAAACTGTCATATTCTTCAATTACTTTCAGTCCACGTATCACAGTGTCACACAACCAAAATAAAATTTTGGAGTTGTAGCCAGCGATTACAGATCACATTGCTTTGTTAGTTACACAGGAATTGTTTGGGTGTTGGTGTTTTCACTGCAGTATACTGGACTGGTAGTACTGGTACTTTCTGTCTGTTATGGCTGACACCAACATAGATGAAGCATTTAGTGCTGGTGTTGGAGCAGGTGTTGGTGGTAGTGGTAATCCTGGTGCTAACAGAAATAACCAAAATGTTTCATGTGATAAAAATTCAACAAACAGCAAAAGAGCAACAGTGAAGTGTGGTAAAGGGGGACCTTTTAAGAAAACCTGTACAGCTGCTGGGGTCACACGGAGAGGCACCATAAGGTATGCCATTCATGCCGTTAAGATCCCTGTGACTAGCAGCAATAATGCAAGTGACAGTGAGTCCCTCTCTGACTCAGACAGTAGCTCTTTGTCTCAGTCCACACTGTTGTGTCTCGCGACAAATCATTACTTCCTCAACAAAGTGAAATGAGCAAGTCTGCTGACAATGAATCAGGTAGTGCACTTGCAAATACATCCAGCACTGTTGGCAATGAAAAGGACATATCCATTGAATCCACCACTTCTGTGTTGGCCAGCAATGAAAATCCATCAGAGTCTTCTGTCCACTCTTCTAGCACCAAGGAGCATGTCCCAGGTTCTGTTAGGACAGGTGAAAAGACACAAACAGTCTTTAGCTATCTTCCTAGCACTCGAACAAAATCTGTCACATCTGAGGTGTGGAATTATTTCTCAGTCAGTAAAACTGATCCATGCAGAGCAATTTGTTCCTGTGTAAACAGAGTGTAAGCCTGGTAAAGTTGTGTCATGCCTTGCTTCTACAGCTCTTAAATGCCATCTGAAAAGCATTCGGTTTTGCTTGATCATCCAAAACCCATGTCCTCCATCTTCCAGACCGCACGTGAGAAGGGTCAGGAATCTGAAATGGATACTGAATTGTCTGAACTTGATGCGGGCAGAACCACTGCCAGCCCTAGGATCACTGTTACCACCAATGCCAGCACCATTAGTACCAGTTGCACATCCAGTGATGGCACTGAATGTATAAGTCCTAGTCCACCATCTCTGCGTCCATCTGCCCATCAAAGCACGTGTATAATAAACCAGCAGGGACATGTTGCAAACAGCTAACACTGTCTCAGGCATTTGAAAGGAAGAATACCTTTACTAGAAATCATCCAAAGACCTTCATCTTAATCAACGAATTGGTGAACTGTTAGCGGAGCCTTCTCCCATACTCTTTGGTAGATCATGAGGATTTTAGGGAGCTCATGACATTAGCAGAGCCTCGTTACAATGTTCCTCATCGAAGGTACTTTTCCTATGTTGAAATACCAAACATTTATCAGGCTTTAAAAGCGACAGTGATGCTTGCAATTAAAACTGCAGAGGGTGGGGTTATTCATGTCACAACAGATATGTGGACCAGCACTCAAAACATAGATTACATGTCCCTTACCGCTCATTGGGTCACGTTTTCTTGTGCTTCTTCAAAAACAAAGACACCCCAAAAGATGGCGCATGCACATAAAGAAGTTTGGGCAAGTCATACTGCTGCAAACATCTTGCAGGAACTAAATGACCTCCTTGACGAATGGGTTTATTCTCACGGTCTAAAATGTGGCTTCATAGTAAGTGACAATGGAGCCAACATCTTAAAAGCAATACAGGATGGAGGATTTCTGCATGCTTCTTGCTTTGCACATTGCTACACTTAATTGTCACAGGATTTCTCAGCAATGAAACACAAGTGGATGGTATGATTGCTGTTTGCAAAAAATTGTGACTCACTTTCACATTCAACCAAGGCAATACGGACATTGACCGAACTGCAAAAAAAACACAAGCTGCCCCAGCAAAAGCTGATTCAAAATGTTTCCACTCGTTGGAACTCAACGCTTTATATGTTGCAGCGCCTCTTGGAGCAAAAGCAAGCTGTACATGAGTACTGCTCCAGTTACATTATTGGAGATGGCATTATGCTGTCTGTGCTGCAGTGGAAATTAATGGAGACAGTGTGCTGTATCCTAGCTCCTTTTGAGACAGCTACAAGGGACATGTCTTCTGAAGGTGCATCTGTGAGTCAGGTTATCCCACTCATAATGCTCATTTCACATCATCTTAGTGTTCTAAATCTACAAATAGAAAAAGACAGATCTGAAGCGCAGACAACATAGCCTATATCATGGGAATCTCGTAAAGAGAATGAGCGAGCACTTCAAAACCAATGACAAATTAGTTGCAATGATGAAATCAAGACACTACATCCTTGCAACTCTCTTAGATCCCAGGTTCAAGGCTATACATCTTCCAAAACAGATGATATAGAGCAGTACAAATGTATGTTGCTAGATGAGCTGCAGCACTCACAGGAGTCAAACACAGACACGCACAGTACCATCAGGTTGTCATCACCACAACATGCAGGTTCATCTTCACAAAGGATACAGAACTGGAAAAGTCACCAAACATTAACAGAGTTGTTCCACAACTGCCACTTCTTCAGCCCTTAGTAGCAAGCTAAATCTGTGGCAAAACCTTTCCAAATTGCTGCCATACCAGCAGCTTCTGCTGATTCCTCTTCTGAGCAGTCTCTGTCCAACATGGTAGACAGTTACCTGCAAGAACTGCCTATTCCTATTGATGCATGCCCTTTTGAATACTGGAGATCAAAAAGTCAATTTGGACAGAGCTGTATGATGAAGCCTGTAAATATCTTGGTTGTCCTGCAACAAGTGTCTCTTCAGAACGCATGTTTAGTACAGCTGGCAATATTGTGACAGACACCAGAAATAGGTTGCTGCCAGAAAATGTACACCGTTAGCTTTTATTAAAGTTAATAAGTCAAGATTTTCGTATCCCTAAAGAGTATACAAACTGATCCTGAAGTGATTGATGTTGTGGATGTTGATGGTGATGATGACAACTCAGATGGTGGTGGCTGGTAAAAATACTGTGTGAGACAGTCTCTCTGCACCAAAAGGAAACTTTTACAGACTGTGATGACTTTGGTTGTCGTCTCTCCTTTCTCGATCTACTACCTTGGACTATATACCCCAAAAACTTTCACCATTTCATGGCAAACTGCTTTGTAGCTAGGGTCTAAACTAAAGTCAACAAGTTTTATATACGGGCAATTTTAACATCAGTGGGAACAGGCCCAAATTTGGTATAAAAGGGACACTGTCACGTCAATCCTTTCTGTATCATATTATTTATAGTTAAAAGTGCAAACATATATTTTGGATTTACCTTCTGTGACTTTGTGGTGCATCAGCATGGCTGGGACAGGAGACGGTCTATTTTTCAATTTTAAAGAGGACAAAACAATGAGTTCTAATTGGTAGCTGTTTATTATTTTTCAATTACGAAATGTTAGCCATAAATGAAAAATGGATGCTAGTACATGGGTGAGGGTTGTGGGTTGGTTTTAACATGGGTGTAAGGGTGGCATGGGTGCTACTGCACAGATGAAGGGTGGTGGAAGAAAAGTGGAATGGGTGATGGGGTGAAAGATGGGTGTTGTTTAGTTCTTTCATTTACAGATTCGTGATCAGCTGGGGATGGTGAGGAAAAATGATGACAGACCCAGACCTACTGTACACATAATATATATTCTTATTAAATACATTGCAAACTGCTGCACCTAGCACAACTGTCCTGTCCCTTTAAAAAAAGAATAAAGGAATCAGAAATAAAAGAAAATCTGCATCAGCAGTTTTCACAGAATGTGACGTATCATAGTGTTTTGCTTTATAAGTAGTGATAATTTGATACATAATGGGGTTGACAGACGCTGTCCCTCAAACATCACATGCCAACTGCTGCAGCTACATAAATGTTCCTTAGTATGTGGTGAGGAAACCACTGTTTTATTTATGTGACTGAAATACAAATTTTATTGAAGTATCAGCTGCAAAATGCATCATCTTAGAATTTTTGTATGTATTACTTCAATTTGCCAACAAAATGTTGGTATATGTATGCATTACCTTAGAAAATTGCATGCATTTTACTAGCAACAATGACTGGCATATTTTTTTATTAAGAACAAAAGACACAGCACCAACACTTCAAAAAATATACTGTATTGTGCGTTTTAACTGATAGCATCACAGTACCGAAACGCCATGCAGGACAAAACAGTTTAAACAGACAAAAGGACCTCAGCTTTTCACACAGGCACAACTTAGGATTGGAGCAGCCTTCTTGTGGTTTTTGCAAATATTTTTTTTATTCCAATGTCTTGACTGAATATGTTATGACATAATATGTTTT
The DNA here is from genome assembly GCA_016271365.2 of Neoceratodus forsteri. Classification (NCBI taxonomy): domain Eukaryota; kingdom Metazoa; phylum Chordata; order Ceratodontiformes; family Ceratodontidae; genus Neoceratodus; species Neoceratodus forsteri. Next base: position 789,202,878 of record CM028133.1, read on the forward strand.
GTAACAGTTCCACATGTTGCTGCTGCAGTACTTGGCTTGACTTTGTTATAAAAGCTTTCTTTTAAACATAGCAACTTTTGATTCACTCATTTAAAACAGAAAGCAGCAAATAGCTGAAATTAGGTAATATCAGTTATTTTTCTCCTAATTCATGACAATGAGTATATATAGCTGAGTACATAAATGGCTAATGTGCCTCTTTCTTTCACTAAGGAACTATGATGCAGCTGCAGCAGGAAAACTTTAACATATGGGTGGGTGGGTGGGCCTGTTACGATTAAGTTGCTGACTTTAGCAAACAGAAGAAACTATACATAAACCTGTTGTATTCCTATCAATGTCACACAAGATAATTTCTCTCCCCCTTATTTTGAACAGTTTTTCCTTTACATGTATTTTATTACTATCTTCGTTACTGGCAGCACAATAAAAAAATAGGGTTCGAGTTCTAAAAAGTTCTAAAAAAGATTAGAACACTAGAACTTTTTCAAAAGTTCTAGACTAGAACTAGAACCCAGAACTTCAGAGGGTTCTGACAACCCTAGCAGAAAGGACCAGGTTCGGGCTGCCCCACTCATCGAAAGCGACTGCACAATGACTGAACTAAAGCAACATGCTCAAGGCACCACTCACCACGGCCTTCCTGTACAGGGGGCAGGAAAGTGCTCCACCTTGCCAGTTGATGAAAACATTGCAATTTTGTCATCTGTCTGAAGTGGAATAACTTCATGACAGAGGGCCTTCCTCGCCCTGGAGGTATCTGGGGGAGCTCCTAAGAGAAGGAGCTGCTGGGAAGGTGAAACTGACACCTTCCTAGAATCAGAAAAAACCCTCCTGGAGAAGTAAAAGGGAAGCTGAGGCAACTGCTTCCAAACAGTCTAGCCCAGAGCAGCTGACTCAGAGCCACATGTCCAGGAAGTGAGGGCTTGAATACCGAGAACTCCTTCCTGAACAAGTACCTACTTGACCTTCCAAGATCGAGAAAGGGAGCATGTCATCTGTTATCTTTGAACCAAGCAAGAAAATAGGAACTTGTATTCCAACTCACCATGGAGTCACTTCTACTGCTCTGAGGCCCCGATTCAAGGAAAGACAGTCTGACAGAAAAACCAACAGACTGGGCTGCCGCCTAGGTCTAGGAAAAATCTCTGAATTAATAGAGAATCCCTCTCAGAAAATCCTGATGACCCATACCTCTGCTGGATTGGACTTCCCCTAATTAGTAGAACAAGTCAGGTGCCCTCCACCATTGTCAAAAGGTGACCACCTCAGGCAGCTGAGGTGCGACCTGGGCCAGATCTAGAAGGATGGTATCAGGTGCTTTCAGATCTAGGCCCTCTGCTGCAATTTTTCTTGTTTTTTTTTTGTTTTTGTTTTACAGGCAATTAGTTGGTTCCTGACAAAGGCTTTCAGGCCTCTACCTTGAAAGGACTGCCTGTTACAAGAATAACGATGATGGCGTCCCTTTGAGGGGCAGTAGGAGACTGAGTGCCCTCCATACCTTAATCTGAGGACCGAACCAATAATCACAGCTGAAGAGATGTCAATCATCTGTTGCCAATGGTAGCCACCATAGAGACAGTGTCACGGGGGGCTATATACCCCTATCAAAGGAGCAGAAGAGTCTGGAAGGCTCTCAACCATTGAATTAGTGTGATCCACAGGGTGTACTTGTACTGATGACTGAAAGATGTGCAGACGCAGAAGTCTTTGGTCCACAGAAGAAGCCTGAAATGTTATGGTGGATCCCATATCCTGAGGAAAAAAGAAGATCTTCCATCACAGACTCTGCTGATACAGAAGGCTTGCATTCCAGCCTCTAAAATGAGTCATCCACTGCATCACCAACAAGTAGAACAGGGAGAGACTCATCCAGATCCACTTCTACCCCAGAAGAACCTCCAAAAGGAGGTCTAGGTCAGAATCACTAGAGACTCCGCCACCTGGAATGGTGTCAAGGACCTCGACACCACTTCATGGAGCCAGCACTAGTGCTGTACAGAATGTGGAATTCTGCCAGCAGAACAGCACAGAAAAACAATTCCACCAGTGGAAATACCACCAGAATTTCACAGGATCCTCTGCGGATCTCCACACACTAGGATCTGCAGAATAATATTCTGCAGAACAGCACTTTATTCTCTGGAAAACCACTCGCAACAACTTCCATGGAAAAGAAGAGATCTGTGGAAATATGAAACTCCACCAACTTGTTCTGTCACATAGCACCAAACAGCACCACCCACAGCACCGGCATCACCCGCAGTGATGGGACTGCACTGCATGGTGCAGATGGCACCCACGGCACCAGCAGAGCCTGCAGCACCATACGGCACCACATGGCACTGACTGCACTGCCTGAGGTGCCAACAGCACCATGCAGTGCCAAAGGCACCAACTGTGGCGCCAAGAGCACCACCACCATAGACCTGAAGAAAAGGAGGGTGAAGGAAAGCGGTACCCGTGCCAGCCCATGCATGGAAAAAGGAGAGGGGTTAGGCATGAGGGGTCAGTGTCAATAGCGTTGGCACCAACGAGGGCACCGTGCACATCCTGGCCCAATTGACCCGGCCCTGGTCCAGCAGCTCCAAGGCCCAGAGGCCCCAGAACCAGGTCCACTGGCCAGAAAAACTGGACAGACACCAAACCCCTGCTCCAAAGGAGTGGCCCAGAGGTGAAACTGCTCACCGGAACCCCATGAAGGACAGAGATGGGATCCGGTGTCAAAGAATGTGGCTGTTAAGAGTGGGGTCAATGGGGAACCCACCAGAGTCAGTTCAGACCTACCGCCCTCCACCACCAATGATCCCCATGCAGACATACCAGAGGATGACCTTGAGCGGTACCGAATCTTCTTCCCCCAACAGGAGGAAGAAGAGCTCGAGGTCAAGTGGAGCCGGATCCCCGAAAATGTTAGTTTTGTGCTTCAGCGAAATGTCCTCCCACCCCACCCAGCACTGGACTGCCAGTGGTTGGACACCCCTTTTGCAAAGGGTGGCGGACCAGACATAGCCTCACTGCCATCACAACTTTCAAACTTAGTCTTCCTACCATCACCGCTTACATCTAAGGTCGACTCCATTGATGGCAGGTGAGAATTTCTTTTTCTTCTTCATCGTTATCTTCTTTATCTTCTTTTATAAAAAAAAATAAGAAAAGAACACTAAAAAATGTTATCTTAAACAAAAACTGAATGGCTAAGCTGCTGTCATATAGGTGAAGCCTTGACTCCAGTAGGCGAGCGACGTCAACATCGGAGCACACTCAAAGGCAGGAGAAAAGGAACTGAGGCGGTTGGAGGGTCAACGCCAAGATAACCTATACAGGCACAAGCTAGTCTTGTGGTCCAATCCTGGTGCTGGCTCCTGAATATTTTTGACTCCTGTGGGGTCCTAGCACCTCTGGCATAGTCCCATTAGTGTGAATGAGTGGTGGAGACTTGAGTCCAGGAAGATCAGAGTTGTTACAGATACCACATGATAGTCCTATGGTTGGTCACTCAGGAAGGGATCGCACCCTTGCCAGATTGCTGTATAGATTTTACTGGCCTGGAATTCATGAAGATGTTGCTACCTATTGTAATTCCTGTGCTGAGTGTCAGAAAGTAGCCCCAGTGACTAGAAAAGGCAAGGTGCCCCTGGTGCCCCTACCCTTGATAGATGTTCCTTTTGAGAGAATTGCAATGGATGTGGTTGGTCCTTTAGACAAAATTAAAAAGGGTAATAGATTTATCCCGGTAGTATGTGACTATGCTACTCAATACCCAAAAGCAGTTCCCATGCGTACTGTCACAGCTTCAAAAGTGGCAGAAGAGCTTGCAAAAATTTTCAGTAGAGTGGGCATACCTAAAGAAATTATTACTGATCAGGGTAGTAATTTTGGTGCTGCATTACTTAAGGAGCTGCACAGACTTCTAGGTATCACTGCCATAAGAACCTCCCTCTATCACCCTCAGACAGACGGTCTTGTTGAGCATTTTAACCAAACCTTGGAACGCATGTTAAAAAGGTTTGTAAAAGGGGAAGGGAAAGATTGGAACCAATATTTGCCTTACCTACTTTTTGCTTACAAAGAAGTGCCACAGGCATTAACAGGGTTTTCACCATTTGAAATGCTGTATGGTAGGCAGCCAAGAGGGCCACTGGATGTGGTAAAAGAAACGTGGGAAGATAACTCCACTCAAAAACAATCTATAACTTCTTATATGTGTGCCCTAAGAAAGAAGCTGGCAAAATATGTTGAAATTGCCCATAGTAATCAGGAAGAGGCCCAAAACCAGCAGAAGATATATTATGACCATGGGGTAAAAGAAAACGTTTTGAGCCAGGTGAAAAGGCTTTGCTACTGTTACCCACAACAGAAAATAAACTGTTAACGAAGTGGCAAGGGCCTTATAGAGTGCTTTGACGTATTGGCACTGTTAACTATGAGACTGAGACCCCTGACAGGAAAAATCCTACTAAGATAAACCATGCTAACTTCCGGAAGAAATAGGTTGAAAGAATGCCAAAAGCTACTTTGCTAGTTTTACCAGAAATGGATAAGAAAGATATTGATGTAGTTTATGATAGATGGGAACAAACTGCAAATGCTGAGGCTGTAAAGGTGAATGTTTCCTTAACCTCAGAACAAGCTGCAGACATTCGTAATGTGCTAAAGACATTTAACAGTATTTTTATCACAGTACCAGGCCGACCAAAAGGGGTCGAGCACGTAATAGTGACAAGGAATGCTCATCCTATTAGGCAAAAGACATACAGGTTACCAGAGTGGTTAAGAGCTGATGTGGTTAAGGAAATACAAAAAATGAAAGAATTGGGTATCTTAGAGGAGTCGAGGAGTGCTTGGTCATCTCCAATGCTAATTGTAAACAAAAAAGAAGGGGGTGTTAGAATCTGGTTTGATTTAAGGAAGCTTAATCAACTGTCAGAATTTGAAAGTTATCCTATGCCCAGAATAGATGATTTGGTGGACAGACTGGGGAATGCAAAGTATAACAATACCCTCGATCTCACCAAGGATTGCTGATGAATACCTTTAGCTAAAGAATCCAGAAACAAAACTGCATTTGCCACCTCATAGGATTCTATCAGTTCACCACCATGCCATTTGGTTTACATGGTGCACCAGCTACATTCCAAAGGTACATGGATGTCATTTTATCCCCTCATACTGGTTATTGTGCGGCATACCTGGATGATGTCGTGGTGTACAGTCCAGACTGGAAAAGCCACCTGGAACACCTACAGTACGAGCAGGTATCCAAGCTATCAAAAATGCAGGTCTGTCTATTAATCCCACCAAATGTGCATTGGGCATGCAGGAAACCAGATATTTGGGCTATGTGTTGGGAAATGGAGAAGCCAGACATTTCTAAAATAGAAGCTGTAGCCAACAGCCCTGTCCCTAAAACAAAGAAACATGTCAGATAATTTTTGGGGCTGGCTGGTTATTATCGGAGATTTGTTCCCAGCTTTGCTGTGTTAGTTACTCCCCTCAGTAAACTCATGAAAAAACGGTTCCCAAATAATGTGAAATGGACCCAGGAGTGTGATGAAGCTTTTCAAGCCATTAAGGCTGCATTATGTTCAGCTCCTGTTTTGAGAAGCCCAGCCTTTGTGAAACCATTTTTGTTACAAGCAGATGCATCCGAGGTAGGCTTAGGTGCAGTCCTGAGTCAAAGTATAGATGGGACAGAACACCCTATTATTTACATAAGTAGGAAGTTGCATGACAGAGAGAAAAGGTACTCCACCATTGAAAAGGATTGTTTAGCAGCAAAGTGGGCCATGGAGTCCCTTAAGTTTTATTTACTAGGAACTGACTTTGTACTTATAACAGATCACAATCCGCTCTGTTGACTTAACCAAATGAAAGATAAAAATTCAAGAATCACGAGGTGGTACCTAGCACTACAGCCATTTAAATTCATGGTGATACACAAATCTGGTAAAGAGAATAGCAATGTTGATTTTCTGTCAAGATATGGCTCAGGAATTGAGGATTCTGAAGGCTGAAAAACAATGGGTTTGAACTTTACTGTTTGCTGTACTGTTATAGAAAAACAGATAATGTACATGTGCTTAATTTCTGAAAGTAGCAAATGTTAGTACAGAATTAATAGAAAGTTTTGGAAACCTGTTTGATAAAACAGGTTCCCTCTTAAAGAAAGGGGGTATATGTGACAGAGTAAAATAGGACCCTGTCCCAATTGTTAAGGAGAAAGTGTTTAAATGCAAGGATCTCTTCTATTGCTTTCCTGTCTCTTATCTGTCTGGTTGCACAACCAAATTTTCCTCTGAGACCTCAGACTTGATCACCCCGACAGTCTTGCAACTCTTTGCCTCTCACTGTCTCTCAGCCCTCCCTTGCTGTCTGTTTTTCCTCCCTTGCATATCTGCTGATACAAAAATATATGCAGATCATTATGTGGAAATGTAATTGATATTGGGATCCCTTTGTTTAGAAAATATATAGCGTTACTGTTGAAATGTATATAATTATAGTTTGAGATTATTGCAAAAAGCTATTAGAAACTCAATAGGTTGCCTGAGTTCAATTTTTTAAGCCTTTTGCAAGAGCTGTGGAAAAAGGGACTTCTGTTCTGGGACACTGTATTCTAGCAGCACCTGCCTGATACTTACAAGGACATTTTTAAAAAAAACAGGATGCTTGTTGGGGGGGGTGGGGTTGTTGCAAGGACTTATAAAAAGACAGAGCTGTAATGGCTTGCAGATGGACACACAGAGATTGAAGGAAAACTCTGATGAATCTTCTGTTTATTCTTCCTTTGTAAATAGTTATTCTGAACACAATTTTTTTTTTATGTTACTGCTGGTATAAATAAATATTTTTTGTGAATTTTACAACTGCTCCTAGTTTTTCCTATGCTTCCTAACCTGTGCCTCAATGACACTGCTATACACTGCTTATTTGTTTTGTTTAGTGTCCTTTTTGACTTAGCCAAAGGCGCTGCTGTGGGTGGTGAGAGTACCTTGCTTCTATGGAATTTTAATATTTTGGGATCACTGTGAGAGGGTGATTCCTGGTTCTTGTGCGATCTCATCTGGGGATCTGGATTTGCTGTGAGAGAGTACTCCTACTCTTCCTCCCCCCCCCCGCCTTGTATGTTGTGTTCACTACAAACTGTTTAATTATTTATTTATTTATTTATTTATTTCAGTCTAGGATTACAATACCTTTGCACCGAGGCTCTTTTACAAATTTTCCATGTCAGCATGTGCAACAGTCATCATTTTAGTTACAAATATATAGTCATTGACTTACAGACATATAATAACCAGTACAAAGACTTGAGCTATGAGCAAGACAAGGGAAGGGTGTGGTGGTGGGGGAAGTGAGGGTAGGAGATCGAGGGGGGGAAGGAGGTGCAGGGGGTAAGGGGGAGTACTGGAGGTGGTTGGGGCAGGGGCAGGAGTGGAGATACAGGGGGGAAGTGGGTGAGGGTGGGAGACAGTGCAGCCGGTAGGCCTTGTTGAAGGAATAGGACAGGTAAGGTGCTGGGGTGCAAAGACTGATTGTAAGTGCTGGGTGCTGGGGCATTTGCAGCTGGAATGGTAGAAATGTTAAGATGGACAATTGCAGGATACAAGCAGTGAGAGGTGCAGCTTGGACTTGAAGAGGCTGAGTGTTGGAGCGGTCGCTATGTTGCTGCAAAGAGAGTTGAGCCAGTTGGATTCCCGAAAGGCGAATGATCTTTGTCCTTGGGTCATGCGACAGTGTGGGATATGAAGTAGATGGGAATTGGATCTCCTTGTAGTGACGTTCCTATGTCTAGGCTTAAGGAGGGCACAGACACCAGGTGAGGCAAGCCCCATTATCATTTTCTTGGCCGTGATGCAGGTTTGGTATTTTATGCGTTTGTCCAGTTGAAGCCATCCAGATTGGGAATAAAGGTCACATGTGTGGGTACTGTTATTTAAGACTTTCAATCTTCAATAGTTTATTCATTTTCAGACTCTGAATCCGGACTCAAATTTTGGACTTTAGCTATTTATTATCTATTTTATTTTAGATATTTCTTAATGCAGTATTGCACTGGGTATGACTGTTGGTGTGTGCTTAGTGTAACTGCTGTGTGGTTATAATAGGATTGGTGGATTCATTTTGTTAATTGTTTTAATCTTATGAGCAGGGAGGGTGGGTTTGAAAAAGGAGGGAATGTATGAGCTCTGTGAAGTTTTATCACCTATAGAAGATATTTAACTCTCCTTCTTATACTAGTATAAGATGTGAAGAGGCATTGTTGCTAGGCTTATCTACTCTTGAGTTCACTTGTGGCTGCTTTGTCCTTTTGCAGGAGTCTCAATAGTTCCCCCTGCAGAAAGCGGGGCAAACTCTGCAGAGAAGATAATAAGTATGATCATCGATGGAGGGCAGGATTCATGTGGTGGAGTCAAGGCGTATGGGTACGGAACCAGGACAGGGGACTGCCATACCTGGTTTCCCTCCCCAGGGCCTGCCAAATATCAATGAGCAGGTAGTAGTTAAACCAGTCAGCTCTACTTTTCTCCTTTGGGCTGTTCTCTGTAATGCGAGATCACCAAGGAATAAGATGGCAGTGATGGAGGGTTTTCTCGCTGAGTCCTCAGCTGACCTTGTTTGTATCATGGAAACCTGTCTGGGTGATGACTCCAGACCCATTCTGGGGGCATCTGTCCCACCTGTTTATTCTCTGGTTCATTGCCCAAGGAGGGATCATAGAGGGGTTGGGGTGGCCATCTGTTTTAGATCCACCCTGGGATTCACTGCACTCCCCAGAAGACCTTTCAGGTCATCCAGTTGTGGGATGGCTAGATGTGGTTCAGGAGTCAGTGGCGGAATCATTCTCATTTTCGATCCCCCTGGGGGTGGGAGTGAGTTTCTGCAGGACTGGGTGGACTTCATTGCCCAACAGGTGTTGGAATCTGCCAGACTGTTGGTTCTGGGGGATTTCATAGCATAGATTGATAAAGAATCTTCACAATTTGCTCAGAAGCTCTTTCAATTGATATTTTCAAAGGGACTGACATAGGCCGTTAACTCTGCTACCAATCGGCTTGGTCACAGATTGAACCTGATCTTCTCATTAGGACTTGAAGTTTGTGCAGTTAAGGTTGATCCAGTCTCGTAGTCGGATCATCATGCAATGTCATTCTAGTGTGGGGTCCCCCATTTAAATACCCCCTCTGTGGAGATTATCCGGTATCATACTAAACATAAATTGGAGCCTCGCAAACTCCAGGAGGTACTGGATGTCTCAGGTATGTTGTTGGCTTATGCATGGAGCCCAGAGGTGGCACACAAGCACTATAACCTGGTGTTCATAACTACCCCAGACACTGTTGCAACTTCCCACATTCACCCCTTGATCTCCCTTTATACTTCACCTTGGTATTGTGCTGCACTGCATTGAAGACTAAGGGATGGAAGTTGGAGCATTCCTGGAGGAGGTCCGGGTCTATGGAGGACAAATTGGTGCCAAAAATTCACTATGTTGGATATCATCTGTCAGTCAATCTGAAAAAGGCAGAGTTCCTGTCATGACACATTGCTGCAGGGAAAAATCGTCCAGCTCAGCCCTTTCACACTGTAGACAGGTTGCTGAATCCACCCTGTCTGCAGTCTGTTTGGGTGTATTCTACAGAAAAGTGCAAGGAGTTTGATAGATTTTTAACTGACAAGGTGTCAACCATTAGATCGCATATCTCCCTGGGTGGCCCAACTCGGGCCAGCAGTGGTTGTGCTTTGTGTTATGGAGATCTGCCTGCCTGGAATGAGTTTCAACCTGTTTTAGAGGCTAAGGTACTCTAGGTAGTCTCCATCTTGCACCCTACCAACTGTATGTTGGATCTGGGACCTACATAACTGATTCTCAGCTGTGGTGAGTTCCTAGGTTCAGTGTTTGCTGAGATCATTAATGGGTCCCTTGAGAAGGCTGTCTTCCCAGCAGCCTTAAAAAAGGCAGTGGTTAGACACCTTCTGAAAAAAACAACATTGGAACCTGACGTTCTTGTGAATTACATACTTGACTCCAACTTCCCCTTTTTGGGGAAGGTTATTAAGAAAGTGGTGGTGGAGCCAGGTGACAGATTGTCTGAAATCTTTCTTCATCTATGAACCTCTCCAGTTGAGCGTTCAGTTCCAACATAGCACTGAAATTGCTCTCTTTAGGGCAACTCATGACCTCCTCCTAGTGAGAGATCAAGGGTAACGTTCTATTCTGGTGCTCTTGGACCTGTCTTCAGCATTTGACACAGTTGACCATGGAGTGCTTCTGGATCACCTATGGGATTATGTGGGTCTCTCTCCAGTGCAATTTTGTGCTGGTTTGAGTCCTACTTAATCTGGAGGACACAGCAGATTTCCCAAGGTAATTTTACCTCGGGGGCCTATGTGCTCTCCTGTGGAATCCTGCAAGGCTCAATCCTGGCCCCCATTTTGTTCTCTGTGCACATGCTGCCACTGGGGAAGATCATCAGATGGTATAGAGTTAGGTTCCACTACTATGCAGATGACACCCAGCTATACATGTCTTGTTCCCTTGATGATGATACTGAGGCCTCAGTGCCGAGTCAGTGCTTGGCTGAAATCAGTGACTGGATGGCCTTAAATTGGTTGCTTCTTAACTCAGGCAAGACAGTGGTGATGTTGATTGAGCCACGTCATCAAGGCATGGCTGCAGGGATGGTACGGCTCTCCCCTTGTTGGGCGGCTGACATCTCTTGGCAGCTGATATGATAAAGAACCTGGGAGTCATTTTGGACAGCAGACTGATACTAGAACAGCAGGTGTCATCTGTTGTCCAGTCTTCTGAATAACACCAGGATCAAGCCATTTCTTGCTCCCGATGCCCTAGCAATGATCGTCCATGCTTTCATCACTTCAGGGTTAAATGATTGCAATGCTCTTTATGTAGAGCTATCTGGAGGTTTGATGTGATGCCTGTAGCTAGTCCAGAATGCTGCAGCCCGGATGATTGTGAGCTCTTCATGGTGCGAGCATATCACTCCCGGTCCTGCATGCGCTGCACTGGCTGCTGGTGTGGTGATGTATCACCTTCATGATCTGAATGTTAACTTATAAAGCTTTGTGCAGTCTGGGTCCTGACTACTTAAAAGAGCTCCTGAACTGCGTAGCTCAATATAAGTACTAGGGCAGAATCAAACCAAACAAGGACAAGGGTCCTGGACTTCAGGAGGGCCAATTTTGAAAAGATGGACGAATGTCTTAGAGATGCCCTGGCTGGGGGGGGGGACTTTGGACGTAACTAAAAGGCGGCATAGAAAAAGCAAGAAACCTCTGCATCAGGCTAGTAAGCAAAGGCAAGAGGAAAAAAATGCTGCTATGTTTCCCTAAGGATGTGGCTTGGAAGGTAAGGATAAAAAAAGTTAACATTCAGAAGACATAAGAAGACACAGAAAGAGGATAGGAGCTGTATCTGGAGAAACAGAGGGAGGCAGGGAAATCAGTTAGGAGCACAAAAGAGCAAACAGAGAAGAAAATAGCCCAGGAAGTTAAGAAAGGAGGCAAGACATTTTTTAGGTATGTAAGTGAAATGAGAAAGACCAGGGGAGGGATTGTAAGACTAAGAAGGGAAGGGGGGGTGTTGTTTGGAGGGAGCAGGGGTGCTGGAAGACAGTAAAAGGTGAAGGGGCTGAGGCTACAAAGGACACTTATTAGGATACTTTTTCTAAACTAGTTTTTGTTATACAGAAATACAATAAATGCACATTTATGATGATCGTAATGTTAAGAATGCAGTTCTAACATATAGGAATATTATGTTCAGTTACTGTATCTGCTAAGATTCTAGCAGGTGTGGCTTAAATCCATTTTCTTACTGAAATGCTCAGCCTCTCTTTGCAAGTATCTCACTAAAAGAACTCCAGAATACACTAATAACTGTATAAGAAACACAGTAACAGCATGTATATAATGGGAGAAATGCCATTGTTTAGTTATACTTTATGGAAGTACAAAGCTTCAACTGGTGAGAGCAGTATCTCTATGCAGACCCAAACTGGGGCTCAAAACATAAATGAGTCTCCACCTGCAACAGCCAAGATACATCCAGGTCACTGCACATCACCGTGGAGGAATAATGAAGTATTTTTCTCTCTATTTAAAAAACAATCTCTATGAATATCCCAGATTATATTTTCAGAAGCCCATTTGTGCTCCCCTGTGTGGCTTAAAACAGCAACAATATTGTTTGATAATACTATGAGCAGTTACTACAAACAGAGCAGAGCCATTACCAAAGCATTTTTCTTTCCATTTTATGTTAGTCCTAAAGCAAATGATGCGATTTTACATTTTTAAAAGCTTCTGCCCCTTTTCCACAACTACCATAATAAAACTGTAATGAGCATTCTGCTGTGGCTCTTGGCAGTCCACCATCACAAATGTGTACAGTCAAACACCATCCTGGCACATGCTGTAGGAGTCCAGTGTGTACAACAGTAAACAGCCTCAAGAGAAGATGCATTTTTTTTATTTCTGTTGGTGGCCATATTTACTGACTAGAATTAAAAACCGTGTCAAAATGTCTGAGGGAATTAATATGCACTGATACTGAATCACAGGAAAATCAAAAGGGATGGAGTGTGCTTTTTTTGGCATGCCGTTCAGCCCAGTCAGAGTTCGGATGGGCCAGTAAGTAACTTCAAATTTTGACCAGGGACTTGTTAAAGGGTAGGACTGTGTCCACTGCTCTGCTGGATGTCCCCATTTACTCTACTTTAGCATTCTTCCAGCCTTCTTGTCAGCATGTGTGCACCACTAATTATGCATTGGCCGCATGTCTTGCTTGCTTGGACAAGGGTAATACAATAAAAGCAGAAGAAATGGTTGTTTCAAAATAATAAAATAGAGAAAAAGGGCATGCAACAGTCGAGATGTGAAAGTGAGGCACACACAAATAGTTTACAAATACTTAACCTGCTCATATTCTACCCTTCCCCAAGGTCACACCGGAAGATTTGGTTGCAGGATTAGAACCTGGGTCTCCAGGTTCATAGAACTCCTAGGCTGCAGTGATTGCTTGGCTCCCCAAATAACATCACATTGAGTAAGTGGTGGATGATATATAAACACACACACACACACACACAACTATATAAACAGATGTGCACACACACACACAGACACACAACTATATAAACAGATGTGCACACACACTATATAAACAGATGTGCATACACACACACACACACACTATATAAACAGATGTGCACACACACACACACACAAACTATATAAACATATGTGCACACACACACACAACTATATAAACAGATGTGCACACTCACACACACACACACACACACACGCACACACACATTATTTATGCTTTTATGGGACAACAACACTTCTTCCACTAGACAAGACAGCAAGTTTCTCATGCTAGCTTGCAAAACTATTCATAGCTTGAGACAGTAATTCTGAGGGCAGTCTCCTTCGGGACAAAAAAGTGATGCTGTGGCAGCCCCTACCCCCTTGCACTGGGACCAAGAAAAAGCAGACATATTGAGCAAGTCTAATGGGTATCTGATTCCCAGAGGTTTTTTTTTCTACTCACAGTCAGGACACATCACAAAGGGTAGTAATATACTGTACCACTTTGTGTTCAACTAAAATACATGAACAAACTTCCAGTTGTGAAAGCATTTCTGTTTGTTTTTTGTTTGTTTATATACAATGCATTACCCAGGATAATCCAACTCATGCAGCATCTCATTTTTGGAGGGGTCCTACTTGTGCCCAATTTCTCAGCTGTGAGGATTAGAGCACAGAAAGACCAAGCAACCTGCAGTGGCCGATTCTAGATGGTCAAGCCCCAGCTCCCGTAACTTCAGTTATAAGTCACTAACATAATTTCAGCCAAATAGCAAGCAGAACCACTTTTCAGGTATATCTTATCCTGTGTACAGTGTGCTCGCAGGTGGACATGTTAGGGGAGAAGAGGAAGGAGGATGGCATAAGTATATTTTAGAAAAAAAGTCTAAACCTACTATACTGTACCTCACTTAAGTTAAACTCAAGTGCTTTATAATAACTTCATAGGGTCTGCAAGGGGTGTGTTTTATGGTTTAAAAGACACCTCTCTTGAGGTCTGGGATGACAGAACTGCACAGCTTCACTTTGTGGTTCTCTCACCTACACCTCACACTCCATGTCTCTTGTACCACAAGCGACACCCCTCAGAGCCACATTAACTTATAAAGTAAGTCTTGTCTGCCTTGTGAGATTCAAATCTGAGCATTTTCTTTTCTAGTCTGCTGCTGTAACCACTAGAGTGTGCTGACTTACTCAGGCTGGTGTCTGCTATTTTTTCCTGTCCTTTTACAGTTCTGTAACATATGTCCACAAAATATGTCAGATGGAAAACTGATGTATATTTAGACTGCAAAAAAACATGTTCTTCAAATATGTTTTGCAAATAACTCTAAGTGTGCAAATTAAGTGTGATGCATTCATAAAGCCATGTAATGCTCTGCAGTGATCAAAGAATATTTTCATTTTTTGTTCATGAAATAAAATGTAATTATTAACATTAAATAGATACAATTCATAAGATCAGATGTTATCTTTTTCTAGTCTACATCCATCTGGTTTCAGGTATCTAAGGCCCTGTCCACACTACTCCTCTGTAACGTTACAGAGTGCCCAAACTGTTACCGAAACGGTTTGCGTTTACGCCTGTAACGTTACAGAAGGCGTTTTCGTAACCGTTGTTGAAACCACATATGAGGTGGTTTCAACAACAGTTATGAAACCGGTTATGCCTCGGTAACATTACCGGACATAGTGTGGACATGTGGCACTGGTCCCCTTGTGCAGCGCTAGCTGCATTGTGGGATCAGGTGCCACAGTAACGGTTGCCCGGCTCCCGAAACAGACACTGCGGCAGTGTGGACACACTGCACTGCTCCCCGGTTGTAACGGTTTCTATCCGTTACGGGGCCTGAGCAGTGCAGTGTGGACGGGGCCTTAATGTAACACAGTGCATAAAAAAATGTTAGCCCTGCTTTCAGGCCTGATCTTTACAGCTGCAGCTTATTAAACAGGTTGAAAGGAGTCAATTAAAGGTCCAGCAGCAGCGTGTCACACTGCTGTGCCTGTGACCCCAGGTGAGGAGCAAACCTGGGAGCCAGCAGTCAGGTGGACACAGAAACATAGATACTGATGGCAGATAAAGACTGCTTGGCCCACCTAGTCTGCCCATTTTTCCCCACCTATTGTATCACCGCAGACCCGTCTTGATCTCTGACTTATCCTCCCCCCAACTTCTCTTATCACTAGACTTGATAGGATTAGATTTAAATCAGTTAATATCGATAAATATCAGTTTCACTGCACACACACAAACCGACGAAACAATATTTCCATTGATGATCTAAATTTACAGATAAGCAAAGTAAGTTCTATTGCTATTTTGACTTAGATGATAACAATTTGTGTTATCAGTTGTAAATCCTCAGCATTTACTTTCATTAACTGCAACTGTGAAAATTAAAATTGAAATAAATGCTTAAAAAATCATAATTTTGTGCAACTGTGAACATTAGAATTACTAAAACTCTGTGGGAGAAGGTTTAAAAATAAAAATCAATATTTTCCATCAAAATTATAAAAAAATAAAAATTGAATCCTGCCTTCTCTTATACCTATTCTTTGCTTTCTTGAACCTGCTGCATTACAGTTTTGGCCCCCCATGACCTCTGCTGGGAGGCTGTTTCAGGCATCCACCACCCTCTCCATGAAGAAGTACTTCCTCACATCTCCCCTGAGTCTACACACCTCCAGCTTCATAGCATGACCCCTGGGAGTCCTTGAGCATTTTTATTTTCTGATAAAAATAGAAACATAGAAACAAAGATAGCAGAAGGAGACCAAGGGTCCAGCTAGTCTGCCCATGTGTTCCTTGGACCTTCTCTGATCCCAGGACCTCCCCTTCCCCCTTCTGCCTAATGCCACCTACTGCTCTGATCGCACTTTAGCCTTGTCCCACCCCAACTTGAATGATGTCACAGACTTTGCTTCCACTACCTCAGCCAGCAGTTTATTTCATGGCTCCATAACTCATTCTGTAAAATAGTGTTTCTAAGCTCCCTCTTGAAGCTCCACCTCCCCCAACTTCCACCTGTGTACTCTAGTGTTAGAGTCAGAGACTCTGTTGAACAGGTCCGAGGATGGCACTTTATTTATTCCTCTCAGGAACTTGTATGTTTCAATCATCTCTCCCTTCTCCCTCCTTGTCTCCAGTGAGAACATATTTAATGCTTCCAGACGCTCCTCATACGAGTGCCCCTGAAGGCCCTGGATCATTTTGGTTGCTCTTCTCTGAACAGCCTCCAACCTGTTTATATCCTTTTTCGGATGTGGATTTCAAAACTGGACACAGTACTCCAGATGGGGCCTTACCAGGGACCTGTAGAGTGGCAGTATTACCTCCTTCTTCCTGCTGTCGAATCCCCTCCCTATGCACCCCAGCATTTTGTTGACCTTGCTGTAAGCTTTGTTGCATTGGCTTGTCTGTTTAAGGGTGCTGCTTATGATGACACCTAGGTCCCGTTCTTCCTGCGTGGTGCTGAGCTGGACTCCGTTGAGGTGGTACTCTGTCCTTGGGTTCCCTTTACCCAAATGCATCACATTACATTTCTTTGCATTGAACTTCAGCTACCAGACATTGGACCATCTTTTCAGCCTCTGTAGGTCTTTTTGTAGGTCCTTAACCACCTCCTCGCTGTCAACCCATAAGAGGCAGTGTAGCACAGTGGTCTAAGGCTCTGAGCTGCAAATCTGGTGACGTCCAGCAGACCAGACCTGGGTTTGAATCCCACAGCTTCCACCTGCATACTGTGTTACCCTGAGCAAGTCACTTAACCTCCCTGTGCTCCCAGATCGCTCCTGTAAAAAAGCTTTCATCTTAGTGTGCTATACCTGGTTAAACAACTAAATAAAAAAAAAAATAAACCCTTCCTCCTAGCTTGGTATCATCCATGAATAGAGCAATTTTGCCCTGAATACTTATGCCAATGTCACTGATAAAGGCATTAAACAGGACTGAGCTTTGGGGCACACCATTAGTAACCGTGCCTTCACCAGACCTCTCCCCATTGATCACTGCTCTCTGTTTTCTGTCCCTAAACCAATTACCTACCCAGCTATGTACTTGGCTGCACCCAGGTCCTCCAACTTTTCAGCAGGAGATTGTGTGGCACCGAATCAAAGGCCTTACTGAGAGGAGGTCCACTGGGCGGTCTCTGTCTAATTCCCTTTTGACCCAGTCAGAAAATGTGATTAGGTTCGTTTGGCATGATCTTCCTGCCACAAACCCATACCTGTCATCCTGCAGACCATTCTTATCTAGGTACTCTACCAAGTCTCTATCATATCCCACCACTCCCTCCTTTCCTCCAGAGTATATACATTGAGGACCTTCAGTCTTTCCTCACAGGGCTTTTGATGCAGACCCTCACCATTTTGGTTGCCCTCCTCTGGACTGCCTCCACTCTTTCTATGTCCTTCCAGAGATGAGGTCTCCAGAACTGAATGCAATACTCAAGGTGAGGTCTCACCAGTGATCTGTACAAGGGTAACACCACCTCCTGCTTTCTGCTGGTGATATCCCTGCCTATGCACCCCAGCATCCCGCTAGGTCTCCCAGCTGCATTGTCACACTGACTAGCCATCTTTAGGTCATCAGATATGATAATTCCCAGGTCTCTTCCCTGTTCTGTGGTTGTCAATTCCTCTCCTCCCAGTTTGAACTCCACCCCTGGGTTTCTGTGCCTCATGTGCATGATTTTGCACTTTTTTGCACTGAAGCCCAATTTCCATACCCTTGATCATTCCTCTAACTTTTTCAGATCCCCTCTTCTCTCCCCCCCCCCGAGTGTCTACCCTGTTGCAGATTTTAGGGTCATCCACGAACAGGCAGACCTTTCCATCCAGCCCCTCTACAACATCACTAATAAAGATGTTAAAGAGGACCAATCACAGTGCAGATCCCTGTGGCACACCACTGGTCATCCTCCCTTCCTTATAGTGAACTTTGTTCACCACCACCCTCTGTCTCCTATCCCTTAGCCAATTTCTTACACAGTTTACCACCTTTGATTCCACTCCTAGGGGATCCATGTGAGAAGAGCTAAAGCGTTAGAGTGACCGATGGCAGGGTGCCAGCAGGTGGGGGAATACAGGAAGGACATCCATGCCAGAGAGCAAGCGCGAGCAGGGTGAGCTGGGGCACATGGATCAGGGTGATGGCACAAGGGGAACAACAGGTGCAGCACATGGCAGCGGCTACGAATGGCAAAATGGTGAATGGGCTAATAAAAAACACTGCCACCACCGCTTACGCAAACTGGGAACCACACTGCTGGGGGGCAACGTGCACAGTGAGGAATGGCAGACAGCAACAACACTGGGGGGTAGGACAGGGGTGCAAAGGGGACACAGCACACATACACCTCTGTGACAAGATGACACTGTGAGGGGGCACTGCATCTGTGAAGCAGCATTGGGGCGTATGCCAGGAGTGTAAGGAGGTATGGTGGCCACCGGGGATGGCCAGGCATGAGGCAACATGGGCAGGGACAGCCGGACAGTGCAGATGGATGCATGTACGGACAACAGATGGCAGGGGGATGCTGTTACCGGTAACCCAGGAGCACTGTCAGCAGCGCGGCAAGCACCACACCTACCTAGACCTGTATGTGGAGATTGTAGACGAGACCACACAGGTAGTCGGGTGTGTCCCTGCCCCCATACCCTGTGACTAGAGACTCGAGCTGCTGCGTGAGGTCTCAGTACTGCTGCCTAGGACATGGTTGCCCTGTGCCAGATAGCAGCATCTCCATCCAGACACCTGTGAGGCGCTCCTCTTGCAACAGACAGTCCAGGAAGCACCACACAGTGGGGTGGCGGGAACCCACCCTCGTGGAGAAGCCCCTATGCCAGCCCTCCACCGCACTGTTGGTCCTGGCATGGCCATCCAGTGTCACCTGGTACATGTTCCAGTTAAGCACGGGGAACAGGGGCCTACGGCGAACCATCCTGCCCACCGGATAGCTGACCCATGTTGCCTCCATGTAGTCCAGGAATGGGCACAGGAGGTCATCCTGGGAGGCATAGAAAGGGGTGTCCAGCAGCTCCCCATATGCAGCTTCCACCGCATCCTCAGGCACATATGCCAGGGCTAGCAGCATTCGGATGTGGAGTGTGAACTCCGCGTCCATGGCATAGCAGGTCTGCAGGCCGAGGATCTGCTGTAGCTTCTGCCAGATGGCTTGGCTGTAGTGGACGAAGCAGCCTTTGATGACTGTGCCCATGAATGTTGCTGCAACTGCTCACCATGCTACCCGCTCAAAGTCCAGTAGGACCATTCTCGGACACACACCCTCCATGAGCCAGCTGATGACACTGAAGACATACGAGTATGCCCTTTCCATCTGGCTGGGCATGAGGGCATACACCACTGGCCACACAATGCCCTCACACATGCCATGCACTGTGTATAGCTGACCGAACAGTGGTGGTGTGCAGTGGAACATGCCATCCATGAACCACTGGTCACAAGAGGCTAGGTACTGCTGCCCCCACTGTGTTTCAAACAGCAGGATGCTGCCCTCTGAAGGGCTGCTATCATGCTGCAGGAAGATGTCCCCGGCACCCGTGATGGCTTATTCAGGTGGGACAACCAGTTCCAGCAGTGATGTGGGTGTGGCATGGCCACCCCTTGATGCCTGGCACACCCGCTGCACAGTGCGTTGCATATGCGGCAGTGGTGGCAGCCTTCCAGCCACTGTGGGGGGACACCAGTGGTACACTGGGCCATGATGTGGCCAGTGTCCTCAACCATGGTCCTCGCCCACTCCTTCACCCATGTGAGGACCTCAAGGGCCCCCTCTTCTCCCGCATCAGGGACGTGGTTGTGGGCTCTCCTGGTGAACACCACGTTGCCCGCTATCGTGTGCATGCATACAGAACAGCTGGAGCGGTGGTCCTGCATGCATCGCCAGTACATTTTGTTTTTAACCTCCTTGTCCTGGCAGTAGAGGTAGCTGCTGTGGGACAGGAGGGGTTTCCCTTTTTGGCTCACTAGCATCCACGTTTCCGCCATCTCTATAGTTCGCCATTGTTAGGAAGGCTGTCCTGTCAGCACTGTGCCACTTACATGGGGGGGTCATGTGCCCACATACCTGTGTGGGTGCATGTCCCCACTCACCCCCGGGCAGGGTGCATAAAATGTATGTGTCTGCGGGCGCATCCCACTGTGACTTGGCAGCGGTGATGCTAGTGGTCCGCCTGTCGGTAGCGGTTGTGGCGGTGGACGTAGCTGGTGCATCAGCTACCGGTGGTTGCAGCAGCGGTGGTGCAGTTGCAGCAGAGGTGAATAGCGAGAGGTGGTGCGGTAAGTGGTTGCAGACCCTGTGGGGTATATGTCCTGAGGTGGGTCTCGATCCTGTGGCTGACTGGGCTGTTGTTATGTTGCTGGTTTTGCTGGTTGGTTTGTGCTGTGTCAGCAGTTTGGGTGCTGCGGCAGCTGAGGCCTGCCTAGTGGTGTGGGGTGTGTACCCTGGGCCGTGACGCTCTGGGGTCAGTTCAGGGGGGTGTTCCAGACATGGGGGCTGCCGGCAGTACTCCATGTGACCCCACTGGCCGACTCCTGGTACAAACGCTGCTGTGGTGGCCCCCTATTCCCAGACATGCTGTTCTCCTTCTCGTCTTATTCCTCCTTCACCCTCGAAGGAGTTGCCTTACATGGTGTTGCCGTGGATGGAGTCACCGTTATGCCCAAGTCACACTACAGGTGTGCACCCAGATCCCCTGTTGCCGTCCAGCCAGTCGTGCCCCCACACATTCAACCAACTACTCGTCACCGTTCTGTCCTTATCGCCCTGCACACAGTCGCCCTTCTGGCATCGTCGTATCACAGATAGCCCAAAGGAAAATGCTCTTATCACAGGCTACCCTCCTAGGCTACCCAGCTTGCTTATTAATCTCCTATGTGGAATGGTGTTGAAGGCCTTGCTGAAATCTAGGTAGGCCACATCCACCGCTCCTCCCTGATCCAATTCCCTGGACATCCAGTCAAAGAAATCTATTAGACCTCCACCCATGAATCTGTGCTTTCTCAGGTCCTGTAAGCCATTGGATTTAAGGTATTCTACTATCCTTTCCTTCAGTAGTGATTCCAATAGTTTCCCAGCACCAAAGTTTGGCTGACTGGCCTGTAAGTGACAGCCTCCTCCCTACTACCACTTCTGTGAAGTGGGACTAAATCTGTCCTCCTCCAGTCCCCCAGAACCACTCCCATCTCCAGTGAGAGACTGAAGAGGACTGTCAGAGATGCAGCCAGCACTTCCCTGAGTTCCCTCAGTGTCCTTGGATGAACCCTGTCTGTCCCCATTGCTTTATCCACTTTCAGATTTGCGAGTTCCTTCATGACTCTTTCCTCTGTAAATGGACTAGTGTCCACCACCCTTCCTTCGATGCTCCTGTCCCTTATCTGTGGCCTCTCACCTTCCCCTTCTTCTGAGAACACTGGAAAAAAGTATTCGTTCAAGATGTCTACTTTTTCCTGGTCCCTCTCCACACAAACCTTCCTTCTTGGTCTTACAATCCCCTCTCCTGGTCTTTCTCATTTCACTTACATATCTAAAAATGTCTTGTCTCCTTTCTTAACTTTCTGGTCTATTTTCTCCTCTCTTTGGACCTTTGTGCTCCTAACTGATTTCCCTGCCTCCCTCTGTTTCTCCAGAAACAACTCTCTATCCTCCTCTTTCTGTGACTTCTTATATATCCTGAATGCTGACTTTTTTGCCCTTACCTTCCCAGCCACCTCCTTAGAGAACCATAGCAGTCTTTTTTTCCTCTTGCCTTTGTTTACTAGCCCGACGCAGAGGTTTGTTCCTTTTTCTATGCCCCCTTTTAGTTTCGCCCCAAAGTTTCTCCACTTCACCCAAGCTCCCCCCCCCCCAGCCAGGGCATCTCGAGACATTCCCCATGTTTTCAAAATCCGCCCTCCTGAAGTTCAGGATCCTCATCCTTATATGGTTTGATTCTGCCCCAGTACTTACTACACAGTAAATATGGCGACCACTGGTCCCCAGATGGCCACCCACCATGACATCTGCAGTACTGTCTCTGTTAGTTAGTGCAAGGTCCGGTATGCCGCCCCCCCCCATGCGTGAGCTCCCTAGCTAGTTGCAAGGAATGCCCCTAGCAGGGAATCCAGGATGTCCTTGCTTCTAGCTAGGAGGCTCCAATCTATATCCAGCAGACTGAAGTCCCCACCAGCAGCACCTCCCCTTATTTACCATCTTTTGGATGGCTTCCCCAGAACCTTATCCACCCCCCATGCTGAAGGTCTGTAGATCATGCCAGTGCAAATAGTGGCTCCATTCCCCTTCTCTAGGGTGACTCACAGTACCTTCACCCCTCTGTGTGTTCCTTACACCTCTGTCACTTTTATGCTATCTCTCACACAAATCTCTCCTTCCTGAACAGACTATAGCTTGGTATGGCTATATCCCAGTCATGGTTCTCTGTGCACCATGACTCTGTAATGGTGACAATGTCCTGCCCCCCCCCCCACTACCATAATGACCTCTAAGTCCGGAATTTTATTTCCCAGATTACGAGAGTTGGCACACATGGCCTTCCATCTTCTAGTACTTCCCTGCTTGCCAGCTCCCAATTTTCCCTTTTGCCTTCTCTCCTTATTGCCTCTGTTCTCGTTCCTATCTCTCTTCATTACTACTAACTTGTTTTTCATTCTGTTAGGTACCCTTTGGGGATTTGTCTACCTTAAAGTTCTCCCTGCTGCCTACTCCAGTTTGGGGGTGAGGGGCAGTTGATGTCTCTCTGCTTCCTTCCACCACCACCACCCTCAGCTACTGTAAATGCTTGCCAATGTAACATTAAAACCATTCCCTGAGGACTGCAGTTCCCCTCCCGAATAGTTGCAGACCATCTCCTCTGTACAGGCCTTTATCCTTCCAGGTGTGCCCCCAGTCCCCAATGTAGCCGAACCCCTCCTCCCTGCACCATTCCCTCAACCACCGGTTGAAGCTCCTGGTATGGAGTACCCTATCTTCCCCACTGTCATAGACAGGCAGCACCTCAGAAAAGGTCACTAAGCTTGCTACCTGCCTAAGACCCCTACCCCATTCCCTTAACTCCTCCTTTACTATCCCCTCCCCATCCTTAGTCAGATCATTTGTCCCCAGGTGGACAATGACATCCAATTCTCACTCCCATCTTGCTGTTCTAGCGATCCTCAGGATCCTGTTTCCATCCCTCCAATTCGTGGTGCCAGGTAGGCACATAACCTACCTCTCCCCCCCCTCTCTTTCTGTCCCAAAATCAAACCCTCTCATGATGAAGTCCCCCACCAGGAGTTGCTTCCTTCTCCTCTGGGGTCCTCTGCCACCTTCCTTGAGGTCTCCTCTAGGGAGGACCACCACATCCTCCCTGGTAACTACTGTACCTTGGGATCCTCCATGGGATGGTCCCGCCCTGCCAGAGCAGTGTAGGAGTTGTGTAGTGTTACTGGATAGGGGATATGCCTCTGTACCACTGCACTCACCCCTCCTCGAGCCCACCATAGTCCATCTGCTCCTCCTTCCAGGCATCCTTTGAGGTGGCGGTGACAGACTTGGTGGTCCATAGTTGGGGGAGGAGGTTCCCAGAGTCCAGGGTTGGGAAAGTGATGCCTCTGGCAGTGCGACATGTCTCTGCCCAAGAAGGTCAACAACACATTCTATCCTCAATGACACCTGACAGTGAGTCAGGAAGCTCAGTTCACCATCAGGCCACTTGCTGTATGCACACAAGCCTATTATGGGTGTGTGTAAATCATCGGGGGGGAGGGTCAAGGGTTAAAACAGCAGTAAAAACACTATCCTGAGCCATCTGAATGATGGATCTAGCACTCTTAGATCCCTGCTTCATGTAGATCCCTGCTGGCAGGACAGTAGGGGGAGTACCACAGGGGGCTGGGAGGTCACTCTGATGAGAGAAGCTGAAAGAAGGACACACCTCAAGACAAAAAGCAAGATGGAAACAAAATGACTGAAAACAGGACTATTGCTTTTCATGGAATGGCAGAAGTATACTTCAGATTTCATTACAATGTCATTTATGACTAGTATTCAGTCAGGTATAAACAGGTAAAGGAATATAACTGTCTACTTCATAATGTATACAGTATTCAATGTTATTATCTGGTCTGTACACAAACCTTTCATGTGTCAAAATTTAGGATTAAGATGACAAATAACACAAACTAAAGGGAATTTTATTTCAAATTAATGCCATTGCAATTGAAAAAAGAAACATGCAGTCTTAGTAATGTTTTATCCTTAATGTTTGTAAAGTACATACTGTATGTTCTACAGAATCTAAACTGTACTTAGAATTCATCAATTGCAGTCTTAAGTGCTTGAAATCTGACGGTATAATGAATGCATCACTGAAGCTTTTTCTCCTCAAGTACTTTACATAGAGATGTTACTGCAAGATATGAACATTTTGCTTGGCATTCACTTACATTTTGTCAACATACCTGTGTTGTACCTGATAATTGTTCCTCCACTATTTTTAGCTTGCTCTCAGATGTCATAGCCCGCTCCAATGCTGCCTGTAGCTTTTCTTCTGCAAGCGCTATCCTGCTTTCTGCTACAGAAAGACAATTCTGGGCTGCATAAATCATCTGTGATGCCTGCGACACTAGGCTGCCCATTTCTGATACTTTTTTGTAGGACTCCATCAGAGTCTCCAAGGTGGATTCTTTTAGCTTCCCGGCCTCAATAATAACTTTTTTTGTGTCTGTCACAGCTTGCTTTGCTTTCTCTTCAGCTGCCTGAGCTTTTCTGTCAGCAACAGCTACAGTTTTTCTCAGCTCAGTTTCGATTTGCTCAGCTTGAGCTGCTTTAGTCTCAGCAGCCTTTACCTGAGCCTCAGTCTCTTCCAAGATGGCTGCCAACTTGTTTTCAGCTTTAGTAGCTCTGTTGTCAGCTTCATGCGCTTTCAGCTGGGCCTCATTTAAAATAGGTTTCAAAGAAGATAACATGTCCTCCGTCTTTGCTATTTTTTCACTGGCCTGCAGGAATTTTTCTTCATTTTCTAATGCTGCTTTCTTAGCTTTAGCTGCTTCTTCTCTAGCTATCTCCAAATCCTCCGTGAGCTTTTTCACTTTCCACCCATTCTTTATTGATTCCTTGACTTGCAGCTCAGCTGCTACAGCTCTTTGCTGTGCCTCTATTGCTCTCTCATCAGCTTCTTCTTTTAGGGCTTTTTGAAGTTCCAGCTCTCTAATCCTAGCAAAAAAGAAAGTTCTATTACCTATAATTTTAGAAATATTATGATGTACATGCAATATAGTGCACCTAACAATTAATGTAAAGCCTTTTTAGATCTGGGTCCCAATTTTTAGTAGTTTTAAATTAGTGGTGTTTGGGTAGTGCATTTGAGGATCTGACTGTCCTCTAATGGCTAGTGTTGGTATCCTTCTCCAAATCCATCATTTATCTAACCAAATTTGGATTCTGGATCTGAGGTCAGATTTCAGATCCAAGGTCAGATTCTTTGGATCTGAGGTGGGATACTTTGAATCCAAGGTTGGATCCTTGGATACAACGTCAGATCCATAGGTCAGATCCATGGAACCAACCAACAAATCCAAGTATTGTTATCAGATCCATTGCATCTATGGATGGGATCCGAGGTTATCAGATACATTCTTTGATATAACTGCTATTCAGTGAAATTCAAAATTTGTCATTTTGCCAACTCTTCTATGGTGTCTCCACTAGTCATAATTCCCACACATGCAGCAGGAAAAGGGGCACATTGGGAGGTAGTGTGCTCCCACAAGTACTATCAATTTTTTCCGAAATTTCAAACAGCAGGCCAGTTTGGGATCATGTTCCCTGCTTTAAGGCAGCTTGCAGTGTTTTCTGTTCACATGTGACACCTTGTATGACCAAACCTAGTGTGTACTGTATGTAAAATAGGAAAACTGGCACCCCTACAGAGAAACTGCTGAAAATAGCAGTTTGTCTGCAAGTTGTGGTGTGTGCATTTTGTTTATACCAGTATGTTGCGTACTCCTGACCTTCTCTAAGCCATTTGAAAATCACGCCCCTGTAACCTACTTTGATACACATTCGGGGCTGCAAACTACCCAGCAAACATTGTTCCCTCTAACTGACTATGGTGCAAATGTGTATTAGATGGCCTGTGCATTGTGAGGTTACTAACAGGATAAGCAGATGCATTCTGAATGCTTCAAAGTACATTCACCACTGCTGAATAGGTTAAGTGGATGGATCCCGAGTTGTAGCAAGACAAGAGAAATACTGGCTTGAGTTGCCCTACATAATTTCCTCTAGTCTTGCTACACCAACATTCAACAGACTCTGGTCAGAGCCAACACGGCTGATTCAGAGCAGTGAGCCTGAGTCAAATAGTACTCGGAGCTCCCGCCGCAGTTTACACTGTACTTGTGCATGTGCAGTAACAAATAATTGCGCATGTGCAAGGAAGAGCTCACCAAGCCCAAGATGGCCATTGTGACAACAGTGCGCATGCGTGATTACAGCTGATACTTGCACACGTGCAATGAGCTCACATCTTGAGCACGGCAGGCTCTTGTGGAACTGTAGAGTATCCAAAAAATAGTGCACCTGCTGAGAGGAGGGACTAGTATGGCCACGGAGGGGAGGGATGGTGGAGAAACAATGTTACAGCACTGACCGCAGCACTGTGGAAGGCCACAGTGTCTGAAACCGATCACATGCTTCCAAAGTCCCTTTTCTCTTCTCCTAGCAAAACATCTGCAGGGCTCTGCCCATGCAGCCATAAAATTGCTCCCAATGTGGGCAGCATATTCAAACAGTTGTACCAGGCAAACATGAATGTTAATCCTCATATGGTAGTGTGCACACCATTTCCTATATTGGAAGCTGCTGCTTGCACAGTACAAGCTAGTTTGTGTAGCCACCCAAAGGCAGGGCTATTGACATGCAAATGAAAGAGTCAAGCATATGTGGCACAATATTGTACTGGAAGACTGGGAAACGCACTAACTGGCTACGTGCAGAACTAGATAACACTTTGGAAAAGCATGTTTAACAGCATACAAATAGTGAAGACCATATCAAACACTGTACCAGAATGCTGTTAAAGCCATTTTGATGGTGAAACAAGGGGATGGTAAAACACTTGTAATGGAGCTCCCTACTATAATGTTGATGACCGGAGGAGTGCAGTACTTTGATTTGACACAACAGTGGTCAGTGGATCTCAATATGATGGCATACTGATGTAGTGGCCATTGAATGAGTACATCACAAATGTCACGCTGGCCTCCCTAAACACAGCAATACATGTATTTCACTCTGGCCAAAGGCATGCTACAGCGTCACATCTCAAGTGTATGTCTCTGTATATATTACTATAGTGTGTAGTGCACAAAAGTTTATTGTACGTGACATATAATCAAAAATGTGTTGTTTGTTATACCATCGCTTTCATGTTTTTATGTATTTTTGAAATGCACATAACAAAACGATCCTTTTCAAAAATAAAAGTTCTATCTATCTGTCTGTCTGTCTATCTGTCTGTCTGTCTCACCTTTCTCACATATGGATCTGGGTTGCTTTGTTGTATTAAGCAGCTCACAGCCTCTACCCACTGGAAGAAGTAATGTGGCTTGGTTTGAGGAGGCAGTATAGTGCACTGGTTTAAGGCTCTGAGCTGCAGACCTGGAAACCTGGGTTTGAATCCCACAGCCCCCATTTGCCTACTGTGTGACCCTGAGCAAGTCACTTAACTTTCTTGTGTTCCCAGGTTACACTTGTAAAAAAGCTTTCAGCTTACTGTGTCTCTCCTGGTAAAAAAACAAGAAAAAAATTGATAATGACATATGGTATAGACTGACAGGTAAAAATATGGTAAGGATTTGGTGAGGAGGTGTTGAGAGTCTTGCATGTTGTGTAGCATTATTAGCATATTATGTATCAATATTGGAGTTATGCATTGCAGTGCTAATGAGTCTGTGTCTCACAAACTGTCCAGTTTGCTCAAAGAGAAGACTCATGTGAGATGCTTTGCGAGTGTGATCACAACTGAGGTTTGTGCTTACACATAGGTTGGTAAAGTACAGTTATGTAACTTACCATAACAGGACAGCCTGGTGGCACAGAGGGCCAAGGCGCTGGATGCTTTACCTCATGCCACACTAGCACCCTGGGATTTGAAACGGGCCAGGGTCATCAGGAGCCAACAAGGGGGATGGGGAGGGAGGGAGCAGGACTGAGCAGCCACAAGGCAAGCTCTCCTCTCCCGGGGAGGAATTCTGTCACCCTCCCCATAGTTCAACTGCCCCCAGGTGGAGGTCTGAGGGTAGCATAGACAGGTGGGTGGCACAGAGAGGGACAGCGCTGCAGAACAGCGGCCTGCGCATGCCTCCACATGCACATGCACGTGGCTGTGGCATGGGGCAGGGTAAAAAGCAGGGCATGGAAAAAACCATGAAGAAAATGTATATTGGAAAAAAAAAAGAAGAAATTACCATACCAGTAGATCTTCGAGAAAATCTCTTGCAGCAGGCCACACTAGTAGGACTTAGCACCAGGCAATAGGACCACATGGAAACTTTCTAGCTAGCAGTCTACCAGAGGGGGCCATCCACCACCGACATCACCCTCTGACATCAGCTTATCCTATAAGAGTGGTAAGCACCCATAGCCTCCTTAGTTTTCTCACTGGAACCAAAAGCAAAGACCCACTAGGGGAACCGAGGAGAAGTCTGAGGTAACCATAGAGGAGATAAGAAGGAATTCATAAGGCTCCTCTCCATGCAAGGGAGGAACTAGGCAGGAGACCAAATGGCCATAAAATATGAAGAAAGGGGGGAAGAAGGAAGGGGAAAGCATGGCCTGCTGCAGAGATCCTCTCGAAGATCTACTGTTACAGTAAGTTCTTACGCAACTGTACTATCTTACTTCGAGAGTATCTCTTGCAGCAGGCCACACTGGTAGGATGAGTCCAAAGCAATTCTGGCAAAACTGACAGACAGGGTGGTTGGCCAATCTACCTTAAGAAAGAAGGCCTTGTAAAATATCCAGGTCAAAACTGGCCCTATGACTAGAGGCGATGTCCAGACTGTAGTGTTTGGTAAAGGTATGGACGATGCTCCAAGTGGCAGCTGCACCAATCTCTGCACCTGAGACATTTCTGAAGCAGGAAATGGAAGTGCCCATACCCCTGGTTGAGTGACCAGGGACCGTACCAGGAAGTTCCTGATCGTACTTCCTGTAGCAAAAAAATAATGCAGTTGGCTAACCATTTGGATAGTCACTGTTTAGACATCAGAATGCCCTCTTTCCCAGAAGCAAAGGAAACAAACAACTGGGAGGACTTACTGTAGTTTTTTGTCTATTATGTATAGTACCACAAAATTCTATGCATTTCCAAAGTATGGAGCAATGCTTCCCCTGGATTGGCATGTTAATAATTTAGTAATAATAATAATCTTTATTTATTAGGTGCCTTTCAAGTATCAAGGTGCCTTACAGTATTAAAACATAATCATCAAATATTACAAATAAATATACATTAATAAAATCATAATAGTTCTTGAAATGCCTGTGTCCACAAAAAAGTTTTAAGTGCCTGCCTGTTCTGGGTAATAAACAGGAAGGCGGATAGATTGATTCAAAGTAAATTTAGACACCACCTTAGGAAGAAAATTAGGACTGGTATGCAAAGACACCCTGTCTTTGGGGAAATTAAACATGGCAGCTCACACATGAGCGCCTGAAGCTAGAAAACCCTCCAAGCAGAAATAATGGCAACTAAAAATAACACTTTCCATAACAGATAGCATAGCTCACAACTCGCGGCTGATTCAAATGGAGGCAGGGTGCGTTTTCCTAAGATGAAATTCAAGTCCCAAGCCAGGACAGGATTGCGGATTGAAGGCTTAAATGCAAGATGAATCTCAAAAATGTGCAACAAACATCAAGTTGAGCCCCAGTGCAACCATCTACAGGTACATAGTAAGCAGAGATGGCTGAGAGATGTACCTTGATGGAGGAATACTTGAGACTGGAGTCCGAGAGGGGGAGCAGGTACTCCAAGATCTGATTCACCAGACAGCTGAAGTGGTCTAAGTGGTGTGATGCAGCTCATATAGCAAAACACTTCCACTGCATGGAATAGGTGGCCCTGGTGGATGTTTTCCTTGCCACCATCAGAATGTATGCACCATAGAGGACACCCCAAACCTTACAATGGCTATGTCCTCAGGAGCTAAGCATAAAGGTGGAAAGATCTGAGATCTCGATAGACTAGGGTGCCCTTCTCCTAGGAGAGCAAGCCTGTGCAAAGGTGCAGGAGGACTGGAGGTTCCATTGCCAGCTGCTGAAGAGAGGGGAACCAGATCTGATGTGGCCAGAAGGGGGCAATTAGGATCATCGATGCCCTTTCCATCTGAAGTTCAATCTGAACCATCTGAAGGAGTGGGAAGGGAAGGAAGGTGTAAAGAAATCTCCCTTTCCAAGAGAGGGACAATGCATCTCCCCAGAAAACTCCAGGCCCTGGAGCGAGCGAGCAGAAAAACAGAGTTTTGTGTTGAGTAGGGACACAAAAAGGTCCAACTCTGGATGACCCCACTGGTCAAACAAATCTTCCACCATAGAGGTCAGGAGTTCCTACTCATGAGCTCATGACTGAGACTGGCTTAGGCTGTCCACCAAGAGATTTTGGTCACTGGGAATATGGACAGCCGAGAGTTCCAAATCATGATCTATTACCCAATACCAAACCTCATTGCTTCCTGATACAGAGGGTATTAATAAGGTATTAATAAGTCTAGCCCTTTTTGTTGATGTAATGGACCATGCTGGTGTTGTCCATTTGAATCAGTAGTGGGCCTGGGGGAAGCTGGGTCTGGAAGGGCTGCAAGGCATACAGAACTGCTCGCATCTCCAAGATGTTTATGTGACGTTCCATCCCTACTGCGGACCATGTCCCTTGAGTCTGGTGGGCACCCAGATGAGCCCCCACAGCTGAGACACAAGGCATCAGTTGTGAGCATTTTCTGTGGGGGTTGAACGAAGAATGGCACCCCTCTCAGGAGGTTGCTGGGCTCTAGCCACCACAATAGTATCTTCTTGACTGGGTCTGAGACCAGGATTGTCTGGTCCTGATCATCCATATGCTGGTCCCACACTGGATCCACAGCATCCATTGTGGAATTCTCATACGCAGTCTGGCTCAGGGAACCATAGTAATAGCTGCATCTGTGAGTCCCAGCAGGTGCAGTAAGATCCATGCTGGGTATGTACGGCTGGAGTAGAGCTGCCGGGCTTGATCCATCAAGCGCTCCACCCTGTCTTGCGAAAGGAAAGCTATCCCTTGAACCGTATCCAGTTCTACCCCAACGTACTGAAGATGTTGCCAGTGAGTCAGGAATGACTTGAGTAGGTTGATTGTGATCCCCAAATACTGGAACAGGTGGCAGGTATAATCCAGGATTTGGAGCAGATGCTCCTTGGATGGCACTGCCAGCAGCCAGTCATCCAGGTAAGGGAACATATAGAACCCCTGCCATCTGAGGACAGCCAACATCAACCTGGGGGGTTGAAGATAAGCCAAACAGCAGAGCCCAGAACTGGAAATGGACTCCCTGAAAATGGATCCTGAGGAAGCGCCTGTAGGAGGCGCATGCCTTGTTATGCAGATAGGCATCCTGCATGTTGAGGGAGGAGATCCAGTCCCCTTGGTGCAATGGGGCAGCAGACCCTGAAGGGTGACCATCCTGAAACATAGAAACTGAGAAACATAGACTTTGATGACAGATAAGGACCACTTGGCCCACGCAGTTTGCCCATTTCCCTACCTATTAGATAAGCTGCAGATCCTAGTTAACCAACAGCCTACTTCTTCCTACCCCCCACTAGAATTGCCTTATGTCTGTCCCATGCATTCTTGAATTCCCCACTGTATTTGACCCCACAACCTCCTCAGGAAGGCCGTTCCATGCATCCACCACCCTCTCTGTGAAAAAATACTTCCTCACATTGCCCCTGAGCCATCCCCCTCTATTTTCAAATTGTGCCTCTCTGTTCTTGCACATCTCTTTTTCTGAAAGATGCTACCATCTTGGACTTTGTTGATTCCCTTGAGGTACTTGAAAGTTTCTATCATGTCCCCCCTCTTCCTCCTTTCCTCGAGAGTGTGCATATTAAGCTCCTTCAGTCTCTTTTCATATGGCTTCTGGTGCTTTTTGTATTGGAGCGACGTGTTCAGTTTGCTGAGCTCCAGAATGGGACGAAGATCCCCTGTGCACTTGGGAACCAGAAAGAAGTGGGAGTAGAACCCCTTTCCTTGTTGGGACCATGGAACAGGTTCTATGATTCTTTTTCAAAGCAGGGCATGGACATCTTCCCAGATCAGAAGGATGTGACAGGAAGGATACAAGGATGGAACAGAGGGATTGCCCTGAAACCACTCCATGAGTTCTAGGGAATGTCTGAACTGTATGAGCTGTAGCACCCAGTTGTCTAAAATTATCTTCCACCACCTGTCCAGGTGGAGGGCAAAGCCACCCCCTACAGCCTTCTGCAACACTTCTGGAGGAAAGGGGTACAGCAAGGAGTCAGGAAGGGGGACAGCTGCAGCCGGGGCTGCAGGACCTCCCCAGGAGCCCTTGCCGGTAGAGGGGGTGGGGGTGGTGAGGGCCGCTGCTGCTACTCACCACTTCCCTTGGTGTCTGGCAGGTGCTAGGGGGCTGCTTATGGGTAGCCCGATGAAAGGGTGCCCTCTGTCCCACCCTGGGCTGTGTGTGGTACATAGTGTGGGCTGACCTTAAGGTGCATCCAGATGCCTGAAGCTGGTAAAGGATATCATCCACATCGCCTCCAAACAGTTTATACTTCTGAAGGGGGCATTCATGATGGATAACTTTACATCCTGGGTGAACCCAGACACCTGAAGTCAGGGGTGCCAGCACATGCATATGCCAGCAGCTGCCACCTGCATTGATGCATCTACAGTGTCGTAAGCTTTCCAAAGCAAGTGGGTGCCAATATCGGTGGCTGCCTTAAGAGAACCCAGGGCTCGCTGCTTGGAAAGGCATCTGGCAGGGATTGGACAGCATCTCTGGCCTGGTCCTAGAAGGAATTTTGATACTGGAGCATGTACGCCTGGTAGTTGAGGGCGCAGATCACCAGGATAGGTGAGGCGAACGCCCGCTTGCCCAGAACGTCCAACTGACACAACTCTTTGTCAGGTAGCAGGGAGCTCAAATGCTAAAGCTGTTTAGTATGGTCATGAGTGGTGTTTATCACGGTGGCCGCTTGTGCCTGCTCACCTAGAAAGGGTTTACCCACTGGGGCATGGTGCACCCTATCAGCCTTCCTAGACATGGCTGGGACTAGGTTAGGCCTTCGCCAGGTGGCCATGGCGGCATACTTGTAGGTATCTATGAGGGGAGGAACCACCAATAGAGGAGTCTCCAGCTGGAGAAAGTAGGTAGCAATCCAGCACCGCTCTGAGTCCTGGTCTTCTGCCTCCTGAATATACCACATGATGGCCATGAAGGAGGGGGTCATCTGGTGGGGATTTGGGGACCTACCTAGGGGTCCTGTCCCCTTCAAAGGAGATTGTGGAGTGGGTAGAAGAACCACTGACATCACCATTGTCTTCCTCATCGTCGTCTTGATCATCATCAGGCAGTGACAGATCTGGGTGATACCCATCCCCCTCATCAGCAAGTCATCAGGGGATAGAAGTCGGCTGAAAAGACAGGGCCGACCACAGTGGCACAGGAGTGCACAGTCCCAGAGAAGGTCCCTGGGGAACAGGAGTTACCAGGTCCTGAGGAAAAGGAACTTGCGACCGCATGAAACCCCAAAGGGATGAGAGCAGGCCTTGAAAATCAACAGTAATAGGCTTTGGTCCAGCAGGTATCAGGTAAGGATAGACCAGCGCCAGCCCTGTGGGTACCAGCTGAGGTTAAACTGGCATAGGCCCTGCAGGTACGGGCCAAGGATAGATGCCACAGGCATCAGCTGCGGGTAGCCTGGCAAAGGTCCAGCAGGTGTCAGCTGCAGATAACCTGCCACAGGTGTCTGTGGAGGTAAAACAGGCACAGGCCCAGCAGACGCCAGCAGAGCTAGGACTGGCAAAGGCCCAATGGGCATCAGATGCAGCAAGGCCATTGAAGTACATGGGCACCGGTTAAAGTAATGTGGGCACCAGGGAGGTGTGGAGGACCTGGACCTGGGGAGACATCAGCATCCTACTGCACCAGTCCCAAGACCAGAGGACGGGTGGCGGCCCCTGAAAAGGAGACAAACGCCTGGTCCACAGGTGGCAGGTGGACATTAGAGGGAGGCCCAGCATCCACCAAACCTGCATGGGTAGAGGAAATACCGTCCGTGCCACCATGCTGTGTGCCCAACATGATCAAGGGCCTGAGCAGCAGGGGCTGAGGGGCAGGGAATGAGCCCTGGCCCGTGAGGCCTCTGCTCTAGACTTTAATGGTGGCAGGAGGTGGTGCCGCTGGTAACCCTGTGGGTGGCAGGGCATACATGGCAGCCAAGGCCAACCCCTGATGAAGAGGTAGCATTGCCCCAAAGTGCCGAGGCTGGAAAGGATTCCGAAGTCTTCAAATAATTTGTATTTGAAATGTATTATTAATCTACTTTGCTTACAGTTGTAAGTAATTTTTCATAACTTTTTGTATTAATAAATATTCTCCCTGACTTTTCTCGGAGTGCTGGATGTTCTTTTCATTTTGTGCCCCTGGAGATTTAAACCTGGTGACCTGGAAGTGCTGCTCCCAGGTCAAGCATTGTGCAATTTTATCTGCCCAAATGTGAAAAATACAGACATAAAAAACTAAAACCTACAGAGGCAGTAACTGTCCCCTCAAGCAACTCCACATATACAATAAAACAAAGATAGTGCAGATGTTTGACACGGGGAGAGTTGTAGTTCCTGGGCTCACAGAACACTACAACTCCCAATATCCCCCTGGAGATGTTGCTAGGCAACACTCAACATGGTACCCTTGGTACCCTTGCTACCACTGTGCCCAAAGTAAATTAAAATTTGTGCTGTTCCCACAATCAGATAGCCTCCATTCCACTGCTGTCAAACAATTACACAGCAGTGTGGTAGAAATGGACACTCACTGGGGGGTGAGATTTAAACCTGGTAACCCAGAAGTGCTGCTCCCGGGTCATGCACTAGCACGATTTTAGCTGCCCCAAATGTGCAAAGTACAGATATAAAAAAATTAAAGCTCCAGAGGCTGTAACTGTCTCCTCAAGCAGCTTCCCTTATAGGGTAAAACAAAGATAGTGCAGATGTTTAAGACTGGGGAGAGTTGTATTTCCTGGACTCACAGAACATCACAACTCCCAGTACCCCTTGGAGATTTTTCTAGGCAACACTTAACACTCCTGGCATTCTCGCTACCACTGTGCCCAAAATAGATAAAAATGTTTGCTGTTCCCACACTCAGATAGCATCTGTTATACTGCAGTCAAACAATTACACAGCAGTGTGGTAGAAACAGACGCATGCTGAGGGGCGTGATTTAAACCTGGCGACCCGGAAGTGCTATGCCCAGGTCACACACTAGCGTGACTTAAGATGCCCGAAATGTGCAAAGTACAGATATTAGAATATACAAAATTGCCAGCAGATAAAGACCATTATGGTCTATCTATTCTGCTTGAGAGTGCAGTTAATCTGTGAGATTTCAGCTGAGCTGCCCCTCCTTCCCTTCCCCACCATGCCAAAATTCCCCCTCTCCCTCTGCTTCCACTAACCCCTTTCTTCTATGTGATCTTCCCAATAAGCCTATCCCACCCACTTTTAAAAAGCCTCCCAAAGTCTTAGCTGAAACCAACTCCTCCGGAAGCTTATTCCATCCTGAGACCACCCTTTCAGTGAAGAAATTCCTCCTTGCAATTTTTTTTAAATCCCCCCATCCAACTTCTGCTATCCCTGTACCCTTTTTGTTAAACAAGCCCTCAATTTACTTATTTATTTAGCTTTTGTTAACCAGGTAAGTACACTAGACTAAACATATGCCTATTTTCAGGTACGACCTGGAGAGTACAGGAATTATGAGTTCAATACAGAGTACAACATGACACAGGTAAGGCAGATGCTCAGAAGTCAGGAGAAGCATAACATACACAATAATAACACGGTTACACAAATGGCACAGTCAAATATAAAATAAGTACAGAGACATCAAGGCTATGTGCTAAGCATTATATACAAGCACATACAATGCTGACTTTGTTTATGCCTTTAAGGTACTTAAAGGTTTTTATCATGTCCCCCCTCTCTCTTCACTCCTTCAGTGTGTGCATCCTGAGTTTTTTTAATCTCTCTTGATAGGGCTTGTGTTGTAGGCCCTGAACCATCTTGGTCATCCTACGCTGCACTCCCTCCAGCAAGTTTATGCCTTTTTAGGTGAGGATGCCAGAAATGGACCCTGTACTCCATTTGCAGCCTCACCAGCAATCTGTACAGAGGCACTATGACTTCCCTCCTCCTAGATGTCAACCCCCTGACTATGCAGCCCAGTATTCTTGTAGCTTTAGCCACCACTTTACTGTACTGTGCAGATCGTTTCAAATTATTGATGATGATAACCCCTAGGTCTCTCTTCCTCAGTCAGTACTACTTTCACCCCCCCCCCCCCCAACCAGTACTCTGCTCTGGGTTTCGTGTGCCAAGGTGCATAACCTTGCACTTTTTGGTGTTGAACACAAGTTGCAGTAGATCCTGTACCCTAATGTTATGGGCATGATCTCCATTAGCTAAAACCAAATCCAGAATCGTATCCCGCTAGTAGAATCTCTGCTTCCCTGCTCCATAGAGCCATCCTGGAAGGCATCCAGGACATACCTTTCCCTAGAGCTGGTTGTTGACAGTGTTTTCCAGTTAACTCCTGATAGGTTGAAGTCACCAGTAAGTATCACTTTGCCTGAGTCGTAATCAGTTCACCCAGGTTCACGTCCTCCTCTACTCCCTGTGAGGGTGGTCTATAGACCACTCTCATTCTGACCTTTCTCCCCTCGATGACTGGAGCTGCACTCACAGGGCTTCAGGTTTCCCTTCCGCTTCCTGATCCCTTGTACAGGTCATTCCTTCCTTCATGAACCGAGGTACCCCCCCCTTCCCTGTCTTTCCTGTACAGCTTGTAACCTGGCACCTCAAGATCCCAATCAAAGCTGGCCTGGTGGCCCTGAGGGCTGAGGCACTGGATGCCTTACCTCATGCCACACCAGTGACCTGGATTCGGAAATGGACTCAAGCAACCAGGGCTTGGCCAGGGAGGGAGCGGATTGAGTATCCGGTGGACTTCTCTCCTCTCCTCTCCCAGGGTGGGGTGTAGGCTTCGCTTGGCTCTTAAGTGTTCCCCAAAGGAGATCGGGAGTCCTGCAGGAGCTGGCACAGAGAAGGGTCGCGTGGCAGCAGATGTCGGCAGCATGCCTGCACAGACGTCATTGCACGTCCATGCTCCAGGGGCAACCAGAAAACACAGAAAATGGCCCTGATCCTCAGTAGGTGATGGCAGAGACCGGGGGCTGTCCTCCTCTCCCAGTGTCAGGTCCACAGCCTGCCCTTAGTACTACCCTCACTCCACGGCAACCTGTCTACACTTCAGAAAGGTCACTGGGAGGAGTTGGCGGTCCTGCCTCGGGGGGCTTAGATCTGGGGGGCTGGGTTGTCGGAGGATACGAGGAGGAGTTCTCTGTGTCTGACAGGTAGGACTGGGGCTTCAGGAAGGAGGGACCAGGTCGTGCCATGTGTCCACCACCAGAGAGAGTCTGAGGATCAGTGAAGGAGTATAAAGAGAGTTTTAAAAAAAAAGATCCCAATCATTGTGACTTGATGCCCACATCTCAGAGATGGCTGCAATGTCCACCTCACCATCCACCAACAGCACATGTAAGTCATCCATTTTATTCACCAGGCTTCTGGCATTTAGGGACACAACCCTCTGTCCTTTCCATACCCTTATTTTATTTCCACCTTGTGCCCTCCCTTGCATGGAATGGCCTACCTCGGGAAGTGGTGGATATGAATACAGTGCAGGGCTTCAAACAGGCATGGGATAGGCATAAGGGAGCAATACAGATGAGTATGAATAGATAGGTTATAGACAGAGCAAAGGTCGATGGCACATTCATAAGGTAGAAAAAGAAATGGGCAGACTGGATGGGCCTTGTGGTCCTTATCTGCCGTCAACTTCTATATTTCTATGTTTCTTTCTACTCTATCCACTGTAACATCTCCCACTGTCCTATCTATTTTCCTGCCCACCATGCCAATCCCCAAGTGAGCCCCCCCTTCCCCTTCTCCCCAGCCAGGGGGCAAACTAAAAGCTCCTGAGGCAATTTTATCTGCCCCAAATGTGCAAAATACAGACATAAAAAACTAAAACCTACAGAGGCAGTAACTGTCCCCTCAAGCAACTCCACATACACAATAAAACAAAGACAGCGCAGATGTTTGACACAGGGGTGAGTTGTAGTTTCTGGGCTCACAGAACACTACAACTCCCAATATCCCCCTGGAGATGTTGCTAGGCAACACTCAACACTCCAGGTACCCTTGGTACCCTCGCTACCACTGTGCCAAAAGTAAATTAAAATTTGTGCTGTTCCCACACCCAGATAGCATCCGTTGCACTGCTGTCAAACAATTACACAGCAGTGTGTTAGAGCAACAGTGTCCCCCACAGAAAATGAAGGTTCATGTGACTTGGTTGCTGACATTTTCGGCTTGGCATATTTTTTCTGTCCCAGTGTGGTGACTGCAACATGACTGGCAAGTTCAAGCTGTTCCAGAACAGGAATAATGTATGAGGCGGCTGACTTTGGAACTTCTAGCAATAAAAGATTCATGTCCAATAGAGTTCTTGGATGGCATCCGTGGACCAAGGAAAATGGTGTGAACGCTGCATTCTCGACGCAAGGGCTTATGCTGTAGGCAAACTGAACAAAAGGAACAAAGTGTTTCCAAGTGTTGTGATGTTTCATCCAGGTACTTGGAGACAGTGTAGGCAAAAAAGTAAACACCCGCTACACAGCAAACACACAATATGGCTTGGTTTCAAAAATTACTTTCTTTTATTTAAATAGTGCAGCCCAAAGCTCAAGAACCAGGAGCACAAATGGACTAACGTTTCGCAAGGGCTCCCCTTACTTAATCAGAGTGACACATGCATTTACCTTAACCTATTTATTTGCAATGAAACAATTAAATCAATTAAAATTAGCACAAACCTTAGGTGAACATGCAGCATGGCTGTGGCAACCAAACCCATAGCCAGGTACCAATTTTATATAAAATCAGCATCTTACAAGATAAGTATGAATACTCCAATTAAATGCCTATATCACTCAATATGTGGGACTAATTAATTTGAGACGCTTCTCCCCATTCCAATAAAGTCATAAAAAGCTTGTTCCAATCTTGATTTATATTTTCATGTATATTCTCATTGTAAATAAATACATAGGACCTACCATATTTAATTCTTTGAAACATATAAAGATTAAATAAATCAGCAGCATGAAAATCAAATAGAACGTAAATCACATACATTTTGAGCTATGCTCCACTAATTCATTAAATACAGCGATTGCATGGTACTCATTAATAATGAATGAACTCCATTTCATTTAGAGTGAAGGGCACAGAAATAACACTGCACATAGTTTAACATCAAATGACTACCTCTTGCAACTTCTTCAAACAAGCATTTGTCAATGCCGAATGTTGCTTGCTTGTATGTGCTGTTTAGGTATTTGGAAGTGACAGTTTCATGCCTTCCTCCCAAGACATCCACTGTGTCTTTCCATTCAGTATTCACAGAAGAGTGGGAGGGGCAAGGACCACAGCAGTACAGCAGTTGCCAAGGGGTGAAGAGGTGGACAATAGTCCATTCAAAGGCAAAAAGTCCTGCAGGAGCTCACTAAATTGAAGGTGGACAAAGCGATGGAACCAGATGGCATATGCAAGGATATTAACAGAACTGCGAAGGGAGATAGCAGTACCTCTGGCAGCCATGTTCACTGAATCATTCAACATGAGTGTGGTGGAGGAGGGCATGTGGTCCCTCTACACAAGTCGCAGCAGGGAGGAGGCAGGGAACAATAGGCCATTCAGCCTCACCTCAGTAGTGGGGAAGATCATGGAGACATTGCTTAAAAGAAAGGATAGTGGGCATCTAGATGCCATCGAACCCAGGACCATAGACAACATGGATTCACAGTGGGGTCATCATGTCAGATAAATCTGGTTGATTTATTTGACTGGGTGACAAAGGAAGTGAATCAGGGTGGGAACAGTGGACAAGCATGATTTCAGCAAAGCCTTTGACACCATCCCATATAGGAGGCTGATAAACTAGCTGAGTAGGCTGGGCATGGGGAAAGGGTGGTAAACTGGTTAGAAACTGGCTAACAGACAGGAGGCAGAGAGTGGTGGTAAATGGTATGCAGTCTAGGAGAGAGGCGACCAGTGGGGTGCTGCAGGGATCGGTCCTGGGGCAGTTCTGTTCAATGTCTTCATTAGTAATATTGCAGAACATCTGAAGGAACTTTTCACCAAATTTTCAACATAGCCATTTTAAGACCTCTGCTCATGAACAGTGTCACTGTGATTTTCTTAATTGTCCCGTACATTGATTTCGACACCGACTGCGCCATTGTGCGCTACATGGTGGAAACACATTTTGGGTGAGATGTGGAAAATGACAGCTGTACTATTCATAAGAAGGTGTGGTAAAATGGCAATGTTGAAAATCTGGAAGTGAAAAATATTGAAAATTAGCGAACTTGAGCATGGCGTAGGGAACTGCCTAGCATGCGGCTAGTAAAACAGTCATGTTTGGAATTTTTCACCAAATTTTCAACATAGCCATTTTAAGACCTTTGCTCATGAACAGTGTCACTGTGATTTTCTTAATTTATCCCAGACATTGATTTTCAAGATACCGACATGCGCCATTGTGCGCTACATGGGCAGAAATACATTTTGGGTGAGATGTGAAAAATGACAGCTGTACTATTCATAAGAAGGTGTGGCAAAATGGCAATGTTGGAAATCTGGAGTGAAAACATTGAAAATTCGCGAACTTACGAGCGTGCATAGGAACTGTACAACGCACGCTCGTAAAACAGTCATTTTTTGGAATTTTTTCACCAAACTTTCAACATAGACATTTTAATGCCTGAGCTCAACAGTGTCACTGTGATTTTCTTAATTGTCCCGTACATTGATCTACTTTTACCAACTCTGCCATTATGCTTCATGAAAGTGACAATAACCGTTTTGGTGAGATGTGAAAAATGGCAGCTATACTACTCATAAGAAGGTGTGATAAAATGGCAATGTTGGAAATCTGGAGTGAAAATATTGAAATTTCGCGAACTTACGAGCCTGCGTAGGAACACGCGCTCGAATAAAACAGTCATTTTGGAATTTGGCACAAATTTTCAACATGGGTTTTGGGACCCCTTCTCATGAAAGATGTCACTGTCATGGCGTTATTCAGGCCCGAAGGGTGATTTTGCACAGTGACTGTGCAGTGACTTCGAAATTACCCGCCGGGCCCGAATAACGCCATGACAGTGACATCATTCATGAGAAGGGTCCCAAAACCCCATGTTGAAAATTGTCAAAATTCCAAAATGCCTGAGATATGCAACAAGTTGAACCCACCTATCTAGCCCATTATACAGCTTACGGCATTTCCTCAGTTACTGATCGGCTTTGAAGAGTGCAGATGTGTTTCGGTCCACCGAAGATCATCGCACAGAAGTCCGGAGGTAAGATGGGGTGAGGGGTGTGGGGAGCTGGGTGCGCAGTGGGTGGGTGCGGGTTGTGGGAGGGCGGGAGACTCGCGTGGGACCGTTTTCTTCACGGGTAAAAAAGCGAGCGTGGGACATTTACCATGCTGGGGTGGGCTCCCAGCATGGCACAAACGTTGGGGATGGGGGCGTTCAGCCGACGGGGATTGGGCACCCGTCGGCCTAAGGAATAGATTGCCATGCTGGGGTGGGCTCCCAGCGTGGCACTTACTACTTGGGGGACAGTGCAGCCGGACGAGAGTTGGGCACCCCGTTGGCTATATTATTAGTTGCCATGCTGGTGGGCACCAGCGTGGCATTTTGAAAGCCTTGGGGGAAGGCGGGAGCGCAGCACAGCCGCGGGATTGGGCACCACGTCGGCTATACAATGTGAGCGCAAGCCTGCGTGGGTGCGGCGTGTGTGTGTGTGTGGGGGAGCTGCGCGCATGGCAGGCGATATCTTATCGCTGCTCACTCAAGTGTAGCTCCCCCTTTCAACTGTATGCCACTGCATTTTGGAGCGTGTCACAGACAGCTCCAGAATGCATTGGCTTACAGGGGCCGCACCTGCCAGCACACTGAGTGAATTGGAGGAGGAGGTGACACACCTTCGAAATCTCCGATGATGGCACTATGTTTCTTGCACATGCGTGCAAGCAACATAAAAATCTGACAAGTCTATTGTGTCATTTAACCCCTTGTCACTGCATGCATTCAGTTTATAAATCCAGTAATTCTCACGCTGTCCAATTCTTTTCTCCAACTCTCCCCCACGAACACCTAAATCCACTTTTTCAATTCCAACAAACTAAATATTATGTGTACCCCATACTACTCTTGATATGCTTTACAATTGCACAACTCATGTTATTTGTTCTGCAATTCTACTTTTAAATTTGGATTATGACACTAGATTACAGAAGACTGGCTTGTATTCACTCAAACAGAGATGAATAAGAGGTGATCTTTTACAGTTGTTTAAAATTATGAAATCTCCTATTCTAATGGAGCATTGCGGCTTAACATTATCCAACAGAAAAACTGTTGCCAGATTACATAATAAACAAATTGACATCAAAAAATGCAATACAAATAAAAGACAAAACTTTTTTACTATTAGAACTCCTACGATATGGAATACTTTGCCACAAGATATTGTTGATTCACCTACTATTATGATTTTCAAAAACAAAATAGACAAATGGTTATTAGAATAGTACAGCATACAATGATCCACAAATGTGGAGGACAATCTCGATGGGCTATGGCCTTCTTTTGTCCAACAAACCAAGTTACCAAGTTACTAAACATTCTGGTAGTACATCCAATATAAAAATGCTTGCAGCTGCATTGTAATAAATATACTACTGCCTCCTTGCTGCATGTGATAAAATCAGTGATTTGAAATTTCACATCTCTTACAGGGTACTTTGACATAAGAGCAGAAATTGCAGTTTCCATGCCTCAAAGTTCCCTGTGGGGGCAGGGGTAACCACATCCTGCTAGGAATCTCAGGTGCAGGAACTAAGCTTGGGGAAACCATACCCTTAATGTTTTTCGGTCTCCTAAACACAATACTGGGGCTTCTTTTGTTGTATGATTTATTTTTGGCTCCAGTTGGAAAGAGTGTCCATTCCACTGTGGGTAATAACTTGTTGTGTGAGTCTTTTCTATGTCGAGGAGTTTGCAAGTTTCTGAAACAATGGTTGAAGGATGGTGCCTCTGTCTGAATGCAGTTACAAGGGGGTACCGTGATGGCAACTAAATGTGTTGAGGAAGGCATTTGCTATTGTAGCAGCTTTGATGTGTTGTAGTAGGGTTAGTGCTAGGTATTTTGTAAAATAGTCCATAAAAACATTCTGCATAATTGCTTTGCTTGTAAGGCTCCTTCTGTTTATTTTGGAGTGGCCCTGCTTTATGTATTGTGCACACTGATTATTGTAGCCCCTGTGATAGTGTGACCAAGCGAGGAGAGGATCACTGCATTTTGAGAGTAGTGGCTGTATTTATGTTTCCATTTTATT
Organism: Neoceratodus forsteri; assembly: GCA_016271365.2. Taxonomy (NCBI): domain Eukaryota; kingdom Metazoa; phylum Chordata; order Ceratodontiformes; family Ceratodontidae; genus Neoceratodus; species Neoceratodus forsteri. Next base: position 789,246,820 of record CM028133.1, read on the forward strand.
TTTTGTGGTATGGCTGTTTGCAGCACAGCTGAGGGGAAGCAAGCTGAGGCTCTGTGCAATTGCAGTGGCAAGAGGAGAGCTGCAGTGGTTCAGGAGTAGCAGAACTGAGCCGTGTGATAAGAGGCACGAGGGCCAAGCAAAAAATAGAGCAAAGTACGCAATGCAATTACTTTTTTTTGTCTTGTTTGTTGTAGTGGTCCTTGTGAAGTGGTTTGCTGAGCTGTGTAGTCAAGAGGGAGGGCAGACGGCAACCAGATGCCCCTTGGTGCAGCCACGAATGGCAAAGCCAGAAGTCTGTTGTGCTCTGGGGCAGCTAGGTGGTTGCCAGAGAGCCTGTGAGGCTGAGTGGAGCTGTGCTTGCACTATGCTAGCAATTGGACAGGTATTGCAGAGTCTTTGCTTGAGCTGTGATACTTCAAGAAGCTGGTGACCTGAGTACTGTTTCAGGGAATATATGGCAGCTGCATTGTTGGGAAGCAGAGAGGCAGTATCTTGGGCCAAAGTAGGAAGTAGCAGTTTGGAGGAAGCAAGATGGTTGGGAGGCAGAGGAAAACATGAGAAACAGAGCAGATAGAAACTAGCAGGGAGTTTCTGCAGGCTTGAGCCACAAGGTGAGTTCTGCAACAGGGGGTTGGTGCAGAGTTTTCCTGGGGTTCCAGGGCTTGAGACCTAGTGAAAGGAATGGCTGATAGATAGGTTAGAAACATAGAAACAAAGAAACATAGAAGTTGACAACAGATAAGGACCGCAAGGCCCATCCAGTCTGCCCATTTTTTTTTCTACCTTATGAATGTGCCATTGGCTTTTGCTCTGCCAATGGCCTATCTATTCATACTCATCTGTATTGCTCCATTATGTCTATCCCATGCCTGTTTGAAGCCCTGCACTGTATTCATATCCACCACCTCCTGAGGTAGGCCATTCCTTGCATCCACCACCCTTTTTGTGAAAAAGAACATCCTTACATTACACCTTAATCGGCCTCCCTCTAATCTCATGCTGTGTCCTCTTGTCCTGCTATTTGTCTTATATTGAAACATGTTAGACTCTTTCACCTTGTTAATGCCCTTAAAGTGTTTGAATGTTTCGATCATATCACCTCTCCCCCTCCTTTGCTCTAGGGTATACATATTGAGCTCAGGTAATTTGTCCTCATATGTTTTCTGATGCAGTCCCTGCACCATTTTGGTTGCCCTTCTCTGGACTGCCTCAATTTGGTTAATATCCTTGTGAAAGTGTGGCCTCCAGTACTGCACACAGTACTGCAGATGGGGCCTAACCAGTGTCTTGTAAAAAGGGATTATTACCTCCCTTTTCCAACTTGTGATACCCCTACTAATACACCCCAACATCCCTCTAGCCTTACCTACTGCTTTAGTGGTCTGCTTGGATGATTGCAGGTCATCGGTGATGATGACACCTAAGTCTCTTTCTTCCCTTGTGACTGCCAGCAACTCCCCTCCCAGCCTATAGGTGGATTCAGGGTTTCTCTTCCCTATGTGCATGATCTTGCACTTCTTTGCATTAAACCCCAGTTGCCACTCTTCTGACCATTTTGCTAGTTTATCCAGATCTCTTCTCATTCAGCCTACCCCATCTGGATCATCTACTCTGTTGCAGATCTTGGTGTCATCTGCAAAGAGACAAACTTTACCCTCCAGTCCCTCTGCAATGTCACTGATGAAGATATTGAAGAGGACTGGCCCCAGAACTGATCCCTGAGGTACCCCACTTGTGACTTGCACCTCTTCTGACTGTATACCGTTTACCACCAATCTCTGTTTTCTGCCCGTCAACCAGTTTTCCACCCAGTTGACCAACGTCTGACCCACCCCGAGCCTACCCAGCTTATTAATCAATCTTCTATGTGGAACAGTATCAAAAGCTTTGCTGAATTCAAGGTAGGCAACATCAACTGCTCTCCTTTGGTCCACCATTCTGGTTACCCAGCCAAAATCTATGAGATTAGTTTGACAGGACCTTCCTTTTGTAAACCCATGCTGTCTTGGATCCTGTGCTCCTATGGATTCCAGGTGTTGCACTATCATTTCCTTAAGGAGTACCTCCATAATCTTGCCCACTACTACGGTAAGACTGACTGGTGTGTAGTTCCCTGCCTCCTCCCTGCTACCACTTTCGTGGAGTGGGATCACATGAGCCCTCTCCAGTCTTCTGGGATCTCTCTGGTGCTCAGAGACTCACTAAACAGTTCTGATAATGGCTCTGCAAGTTCCACCCTTAGCTCCTTTAGTACCCTGAGATGTATGCCATCAGGTCCCATTTCCTTGTCCACCTTGAGCTTATCGAACTCTTGTAGGACCCTTTCTTTTGTGAAGGGACTAGTGCACACCTCCCTCCCCCCTTATTTCCAGGTTATTCATTAGCAGGTTGAGCAATGTGCCATGTGTTGTTCAGTGGGTTCTGTAGCATTGCAGGAAAGCTGCTGCAAAAGCAGACAATAGTTTTAGTTTTTTGTTTCTGCATCCAGGGCTATCATGCAGGAGGGGTTCAGTTTCTAGGTGCTGAACTGGGGTAAAGAATGGGGCACCCAGTGATGCATGTAGCAGTAAGAGATTGGCGCAGGCAGCCAAGACAGGGTCAGAGCAAAAGAAGGATCACATTCTACACCATGTGTTGCATTTTGGCTTTGGTCTGCCACTAGGGTCCTTACCTCCTCTTCAGGTCTGCTATGCCCATCCCTCACAGCTCCAGTGGACATTGTCTTACTGGACCATGTGAATAACTGAGTCAGACACAAAAAAATAAAGGTAGAAATCTCTCTATTCATCCCAGGCGACATCTGCACACCATGAGGTTCTATCTCAGAATGAGTGGGTTTCTGGACTTCCAGTGATGTCACCTGACCATGCGGGAGTGAGAGGGATGAGCTCCACCTTCAATAATATTATAACAACCAGAGAAAATAGCAAAAGGCAGAATGGACAGGAAAAGAAAGAAATCGGACAGCACATTAAACCAGACTGTGATGGTGACAAGGCAGAAATTGAAAGCCTTCGTGGCAGAAAAAGGTCATCAGGCCGGAGCAGGAAAGAAGCAGGAGTGTTTCCTCGACCTGCAGGCTGGAATCCTCGGAGAAGGACATGGAGAGTGAATCAAAGGATGGAGAAGAACAGTTCACAATAACCTCAGGGTGCCTGTATTCAGAACTGAGACACACTGGGGACACCCTTGATAAAATACAGGGTGAGGTGTCAGAAAATAAAAAGAAACTGAAGCAACACAACACACAGCTCAAAGATCTAGACTCACAGGTCTCAAACCTGATGGAAATGTCAGATTTACACAATGGGGCAATTCTACAATTGCACAACAGAGAGGTAATGCTATATAAAAAATTGGAAGATCTGGAAACTCGATCCAGGAGGGTGAATTTGACAATACATGGTCTTCCAGAAAGAACAGAGACAGGACCAATGGTCACATTTATGGAATCATTTCTCAGGGAAATCTTACAACTAGAGCAGAACTTCCTATTAAATACCATTCTTGCTCATAGTGCCCTGCCTGCACGTCCCACAGACCCCAAGGCCAGACCAAGGTCAGTAATCCTGGTGTTTTTGGATTACAGAACCAAGGAACATGTATTGAAAAAAGCTTGGGACAAAAAATAAATCTTGTTTGTGGATTACCAATTATATTTCGAGCAGGATGATGCACCATTAACAATGGATAAAAGAAAACAGCTTTTCCCACTGGTCAAAGAGCTACGTGGAAAAGGTTTAAAGGGGAGGGTGGAATACCCTGCAAAGATGAGAGTGACATCAGATGAGGGCACATGACTGTTTGAAACCTTACTGGAGGTGAAACCATACCTACTTTCATTGGTACTGGCATAGGACAACTTTGGACTGGCTCAACAACAGTGGGAGTTACAGAAAAAGAGGTGGTGGTCCCAAAGAAACAAGGAAAGAGGGAGCCCTTCTTTCACTAAAAGAAACCCAGAAGCCAACATGCACGCAAAGATGGCGGCTGCACAGAAAAATGTGTACACCGTTCGAAATTCCCCTGAGAGCGACACAGACAGGCCGGGAGAAGGGAATCGATCAAAACTTTATTTAACCAGGCAGATTCATCATTGAGCAAGCTCATTTTCAAGATGGTCCTGGCAGAAGGGAACAGAGCAAGGAATAATACAATTGGACACTTAGTGCAGGCTGATACATACAGTAAAAAAAATAGCAACAACAACATCGGATAATACAGAGTGTGCAGATTAACAAATTAAATTAAGGGTACACCAACGTCTGGGGTGGATACTAAACAAAGTAATAGAAGTAACAGAGTGTAGTAAGAAGATTATATTAACAGCAGGACAAGAAGGCATGAATGGACTGACCAGGAGGGTTGACCCTTTGTGGGGAAGGATGGGGAAGGAGGGTTTCAGGAGGAGTATGTCAACACTAGAGGGAGAGATGACATGAACATAGTAAGGCCAGGGGGTAAGAAGAGTATACAGAAGGAGATGTGCAGAGAAGTGCTGAAGTTGTAAGTAAGTGCTAAGTAAATGGAGAGCAGGGCAGGGAGGCCAGTAGGAGAGTCACCTGTGGCAGGTACATATGACATTCAGGATGCATGTAATATTTTTATTTATTTATTTAATTAATTTTTGTTGACCGGGTAAGTGCACTAGACAAATCCTGCTTATTTTCAGGCACAACCCAGGGAAGGGGGATACAGATGAATGCTTACTGACCTTGAACCAGATTAAGCTGTTGGTGGTATTTTTAGTGAATGAGGGAAATTTGGCCAGGACAACAGGGAAATTCCCCTACTCTTGCTTCTTGTGAGCAGGGGAGACCCATTTTCCTGTGGGACCAAGATGGTGGCTCCTATGGATCCTGGTGGAGGAGGACTGCATACAGGAGAGACAGAAGACAAGGAATCCCTTTCTGTTACAATATCTCTTGTGGACAATGGTGACTTGCAATTTGCTCCAGATAAGGAAAATGAAAATGATGTTCCTGTTTGCTTTCCAGAATCTGACATGGATTGGTCACAAACTGTGGAAGAAGCTACGAACTCAGTTAAGGTACAGTCCCCTTTAATACCTGGTTCAGAACTGTTGCAAAAGAAAGAAAAAATCAGAGAATTATTATTGGCAGAGGAGAAATGTAGAATGCAAAGGAAAGCCTTGCAAACTGAGCTGTTAAAGGTGACAAACAAACAGGAGTCAAAAGATCATTCTGCTGGTGTACCTGTGGGTGAGCAGGTCTCCCAGCCCACAGGTCCAGCTCAGGAGACCATGTCTGTAGAAGCTGCTATGATGGAAATTGATATTGCTTTACAAATTAAGGAGCCTGACCAGAAGGAAATAGTGGATGTAGCTCATGGGCTTTTTTCCACAGATGAAGTGTGGCTGGAACATTTATTACAACAAAATAAATCATTGCGACTTGGTGACAAGCAGGATAACGATTTGAGGAATATGGAAAAAAAGTTACTATTTCCCCATTGTCTCAGGAGGAATTGTTAAGTCCGAGTGAATTGCAAGCAGCAGCAACAGTACTGTGTGTAGAATTGAGGCACACCACAGTAGCTACAGCCTAGGGTTCAGAAGCAACGACCTCAGGCTAATGACGTGTGCTTTCACCTGCATACCTGCGGTCTGACTCATCCACTGCAATGGGGAGTCTGACACTAGATCCTCGGCCTGTGACAGCAACAACGACTTCAGTTTCAAACACAGAAGCAATGCAAACGGTGAGTTCTAACCCTATTTTTGTCAATCATTTTCCTCCTATGGTCACTAATCCCCTCAGTTTAAGAAAGGAGAGAGAGAGTGACTTTGTAGCAGCTTTACCTTGTGGGAAATCCCTGACTTTACTGGAGCGTTCTCTGCTCGCAGCAGGGTGGATGTGGGGAGAGGCAAGCATCTGGGTCCCTGATCCCAGACACAGTCCAATTCTGGGAATGCCTCCCCCTCCTGTGGTTCAGAAATCTGAAGGAGTAATTTTAAATGTTGAATCGGAGCCCAATGTTTGCTGTTCTACTCCTGGAGTGGCAGAGACATTACCTGACTGTTCTATTCGGGAAGTAGATTCCTCTGCCTCGGAGTCTGAAAGTACTGCAAAACATTTATCTAATTGGGGAGATTTGGAGATAAATGAAGTTGAGCAACCAGTGACTAGAGCTAAATTTCAGGAATGCACAAAAAGGGCTTGGGAGTCCTTTAGGAAAAAGGATCCCTTTTCAGCCCCCCCCCTTGCAAAGATGTAATGGGGTCCATTTGGAATATTTGGGTGGACTAGAGTTGGCACCTGATAGACTTTATGTGGGGCATACTCTTTTGAAAGGGTCTTTTGTTTTTTTCTCGACTGAAATTTATGTCCTGATTCATGTGTCAGGGTCAGTAATTTATGATGTTAGTTTTACTTTCTCTCAAGGTCTCGACCATTTCTGGTCCAAATATGACACTTTGAAATACTCTGAGTTATGGTTGCCTTTCAAGGCTATTCCTTTAACAAAGCCCTCTATTAGGCAGGTTACTGTGTTATTTCGTAATGAATCTATATCTATACATGATGTTGTTTATTGTTTGGAGAAAAAATGTGATGTCTAAGATAGTCCTAAACCTATATTTGATGAGGAATGTATTTGGAATGGGGGTTGAACCTTGCGGGTTCGACTCAGAAATAATAGTTTAGGGCCTGTACATCTCCCTAATAGCTTATTTTTTGGTAGTGAAAGGGGGCATTGCTTCTATCCAGGACAGCCTCGGGCCTGCTTTAAGTGCGGTTCTTTTACTCACTTGGGCTCTGCCTGTGACAGGATCAAATGTAATCTTTGTTTGTCTTTTGGTCACCATAGTTCTGAGTGTACTGAAGAACTTCGGTGTAATTTTTGTGAGGATACGGGGCATGCTTTTAGAACTTGTCCCTAGGCTACACACAATCGTACTGACCATGTTAACCAAGATCTTGTACTACTGGAAGTCCAAAAAAAAGAAATGATAAAAAGAAAGGGCTTTTCTGCTAGACCACCCCCAGACCATCCCTCTACCCCTCCTCCAGCTCCCTCTCCTCCTTCGGGAGAGGTGGGAGATCGGATTGAGGTAACCTCTGAACACACCACGGCCCTCATTCAGCCAGTAGTTTCTGATGTCCCTAGTATAAACACTCCACAAACTTTGGAGAGGGAAGTTTTAATCAGTGAAATGCCTCCCCCCCCCCAAATGGTCAAAAGTGTTGCTAAGAAGAGGAGCATAGAGCAAACAAGACCCAAGTCTAAGGTGGCCAAGGCCTGTGCTCCAGGGGAAGAAGGGATTGTGTTATCCAATAAATTTACTGTTCTGGCTAAAACTATGGTAGATTTAGAACAAGGTGGGGATTCAGAGGCTTTGTCCCTAGCTCCGCACTCCTCCGAATCTGAGGGTGATTCATTAGACATGATGCTTGGGGAAGGGGGAAAAAGAAAAAATGCTAGAGTGAGATAAAGCTCTAGGTTAAGGAAGCCACCTTGATTTAGGTTTTATCATGTCTTTTTCTCAGTTTTCTTCCCAGTTGAATATTGCAACCATCAATGTCAACAGTATTAGGAATGCTAAAAGAAGACTGATTACATTTACTGTATTAAGAGATCTCTATTGTGATATATGTTTATTACAAGACACAAGGTTAAATACAAACTCTTTGGTCAGGTCTGCACAACAATTATGGTGTTGGGGCCCTTCATTTTTTTCCTTTGGGACAGGGGTCTGTGAAGGAGTAGGTATACTGTTTAAAGGGGATGGATTCCGGGTGTCTAGATTGGTAGAAATAAGCCTGAGTAGGGCATTATTATTAGATTTTTTGTTTAAAGGGATAGGGTGGAGATTAATAAATATTTATACCCCCTTATAAAAAAAGAAAGGATCAGTTTATATCACAAAATTAGGCCTTATTTGATTACTACCAAACAACTTTTATGGGGTGGAAACTTTAATTGTGTAATAGATAGAAAAGATAGAGGGGCAGCAATGACAAAGATGTATTGTGATTCTAATTGTTTAAAGGGAATTATTGAGCAGGATAATTTGCAAGACTAATTAAGAATTTTGCATAAGGAGAGTGGTCACACTTACTATAGAGGAGCATTGTCCACTCGGATTGATTTTCTATTTACAAAAAAATCTGTCAGTATAATAACAGCAGCCATTATCCCAATAGAAAACTCTGACCATGTAATTTTATCTATAAGCATAGGAGGCCAAAATGGACCACAATATGGCTGTGGGTATTGGAAACTAAATACGGCAGTGTTACAGGAGAATCAGATCAGAGCACAGGTTGTCGAGTACCTTAAGGCAAGAATGTCAGTGGCATGTATGATGGAAAACATTAGTACTTGGTGGGAAATAACAAAAACAGGTTTGAAGTCTTTGTTTCAGTCATACTCTACTAAAATTAAACAGTGCCAATTTAAGGAATATTTAAAACTTAGAATGCAATTAAGTAAGTTATATTCCATTATTAATACCCAGAATGTTAGTTTAACTTCCCAGGTCCTTAATCTTAAAACAGCAATGAGTCGTTTACAATATTCTAGAGCTACTGCTTTGTTAAATGAGCACATAATTTGTTCCCCAGGGAAAACAGGATTGTCAACGCCTTTAAAAGTTGTTCTCAAAGAGCATCTGATAAATTTATGGAATCTATTTTAGATACCAATGGTATTTTAACATTGGATGGGCCAACAATTCTGAGGACCGTGTCTTAATATTTATCCACTATGTATATCTCATTTCCTATTAATGGAAAAGTAGTATTCACATTTTTGAATAAAATTTCAGTTCCTAGTTTATCTTCTATACATTTAAAAGAGATCACTAAATCTATTACTAAGGCAGGAAGTAGGACAGTTATTGCTAATCTTAAAAAATCTATAGCTCTGGGTACTGATGGACTCCCATCAGAATTCTATGGAGCTTTTAGTGATATACTAATAGAAATATTGGAGAACGTGTTTAACAGGGCCCTGGATGATTTACAGGTGGATATGCATTTTTGCATTGCTATTCAGATTCTAATATTCAAAAAGGGTGATAGGACTGTACTTGATAATTGGAGATCTTTGAGTTTATTAAACACTGATTATAAAATACTTATGAAAATTCTACATAACCGTTTATTAAATATAGCTTTGGTCCTTATTTCAACAGCACAAACCTGTATTGTTCCACAGCGTTCTATAAAATACAATTTATTATTTGCTTAGGGAAATTATTGAACAAGGTAAGGCAGGTCAAGTAATGGGTTATGTTATGTCTTTAGATCAGAAAAAAGCTTTCGATCAAGTACCTTATAAGTTTATTTCACTTATATTAGCACACTATGATATACCATCTCTTTTTGTACAATGGATTTCTTTATTATATCAGACTGCCACAGCTATTCCCTTAGTTAATGGTCATTTGGATAATTACATAAATATTTCTCCGGGAGTGCGACAAGGTCATCCACTTAGTCTGTTGCTGTATGTAATGTGTTTAGATCCGTTACTGAGATTTCTGCAGCAGGACTCCAGTATTACTGGTATTCAACCAAAAAGGGGTGGTATACAAGCTAGGGTGACAGCCTATGCTGATAACATATGTGTTATAGTTGCAGATTATAAGTCAGGTATCCGAGCATTAGACCTTATTACTGAATATTCAACCATAACAGGTGCCCATCGTAACACAGTAAAGAGTATTGTTTACCCTTTGCAAGATGATAATATTTTGCATACTTCTTGGAAAGGGATTCAGGTGTCAACTGCACCATTTAAATATTTTGGGTATATGGTTTGGGAGAGGGGATAACAGTATTTATAATTGGAAACTGAAGCTAGATTTTGCGTCAACTAAAGTTGCAGTATGGAAAACATGGAATCGGACAAAAAGGAAAAAAGTGATAATGATTAAAACCTTTTTACTTCCAATATATTTATTTCTTAGTTTTGTTTACCCCTTACCTTGGACATTGGAAGCTTCCCTTTTAAGTTTAGTTTTTCAATTACTATGGGGAAGCCGACTAAATCCTATTAAAAGGGAGATTATTTATTTATCAGTAGACAAAGAAGGTTTAAATGTGCATAATCCTATAGTTTTTTATAGTATTTTTTTATTCTAACTTGATAAAGTTATCAAAGCCAACTCTGGCTATATGGTCTATTTTTGCCAGATCTTGACTTCAACTGCTTTATATAACATGGGAGGAACAGGGAGTTTTGAAGGCACAAATGAAGATGGCCTGTTGTTTTTTTCAGCCTGCATTAAGGAAATTAAAGCACTGGAATATACACTTTTCACAGTTTTATTTGCCTGTCCCTAAAAACTATTACACATTAATTTATAGTACTATTAGTCCATCAGTGGTCAAATTTAAGAATGTCGAGCCCAAATACTGGAGTTTTATTTTAGAAACTCTTACAGATCCTGGTATTCCATCCAGGATTTGGGACATTAGTTGGTTATGTGCCCATGGTCACCTGTTTGTCAAAGGTAATGCCAAACATAAAAAAATTGAAGAGCGAATGTATCCAAGAGAAGGTTGTATCGCTCAAGAAGACTCAATGTGTCATTTTCTCATTGAGTGTCCATTTGTTAGACAATTGTGGGATAGAATAGCTATGGTTTGGAATAATCCTCATTGGAAAAATCTCACATATGCTGAAATTTTAGGGGGGTTCAGTTTGATGGACATTGGTATACAAAAAGGGATAGTCAGTCTAATTCTTGCTTTTATAAAATTTATATTTTGGCAAATTAGATGTAAATTTGTACTGCAACAATTATTTCATGATCCTGAACAGGTTGTTATCATTATTGAGACTGAAATTTATAAACACTGTCTGTATGAACAAAAGTATATGCTTTCTACAGTTTGGGTGCATAGGTAGAGGGAGGTACCTTTTTTGAAAGACAAAATCGGATGAATTTTGTAATACTTTGATAGTTATTATTTTACTGATTATTGTTTAAGGTATTTTCATTTGTGATTTCTCTCCTTTGTGTAATACACTGTTCAGCTTTCTTTAATAAAAATTTCCCCTACTCTTTTCGATAAGTGCCATGGGATCTTTAACATCCACCTGAACTACCACCAATCCAGGCAGATGGGACCTTGGTTTAACTTATCATCCAAAAGACGGCACCTCAGAAGTGCAGCAGCCCTCTCATGCTGCACTATAGTGTCAGTAGTGGGATATTAACCCAAGTGCCAGATGTGGGAACTGAACCCACAGCCCTCTGATCTCCCGGCCTCAGAGGCGAGTGTGCTACCTACTGAGCCACTGACAGACATAGCCTGATAGACAACCTTAAAGGTATGGGGACTCAGCAGGGATGAGAACCTTAGTGTCTTTTGCATGTTGTTACAAAGGGAAAGTAAGGAGAAATTGATAGAAGCCTTACCAAACTGGGACCTTATTCTTGGCACCTTGAAGGATACAAGGGATGTGCTTCTTAGGCCATAGGCTCCTGTTACGTATACAAAGAGAGCAGAGATATAACCTGGTAGCTTATCTGTTTTGGCCCTGTAGAACCACAGGAGGGCATTTTTTTTGGCTTCTCAATGTAAGAGATGGCCAGGCAAGCTTTTGGTAGAGCAAGCAGCGGTGGGTATGACTGGGCATATCCAGAATAAACCACAAGACACGGTGAGACAGGGTATCTAATTTACATAATGCCTGATTTGAACAGTGGCTGTAAAGAATGTCTGCATAATCGAGCAGAGGACTAAAAGTTGTAAGGACCAGTGTCTTTCTGGCTTCTAATGTGAGGAGGTGTCTTATGCGATAAGATACCTAGATGTTGTCTTAGCTTTTTTGATAGCTCATTCAGATGTACCGCAAAATTAAGCTGCTTATCCAACCAGACACCCAGGTACTTAAACTTATCTACTATTTCCAGAGGTTCCTCTAATAGGGTGTAAATCAGGTGGTTCGATGGTGGCCCCGGGTATGAGCGGCAAGTGGAGATAAGATCATAGCCTTGTTTGGTTTTTTTTTGCCTTAAGCAGTAGTTTGTGCTTTAGTAAATTATGTTGGAGGGTGACAAAGTCATGTTGTAGCTCATCATAAGCAATGTCCAGGGATGAGTTAATAGTGTAGAGAACTGTACCATCAGCGAATAGATGTATATAGCCTGAGCATATGTGAGAGTCAATATGGTTTATGTATAAAGCGAATAGGATGGGGCCCAGGATGGAGCCTTGTGGCACACCCCGAGGAAGGGTTTTGAGTGGAGACAGTTCCCCTTGAGCTTTAATCTGTTGCAGTCTGTTGGAGAGATAACATTCAAACCACTTTAGGACAATATTGTCTAGGCCGAAGCTGTTCAGGACGTTAAGCAGAAGGCTATGTTCCACAGTATCAAAGGCCTTACTAAGGTCCAGAAGAGGGCATAGACGTGTTTTTATCATATCCAAAGCATTTTGTCAGTCACTGGAGACTTTGGCAAGGGCAGTTATAGTGCTGTGCTTGGGCCTAAAACCTGATTGGGTCAGGTTCAGGAGGTTCTCGGATTCTAGATAATCCCTAAATTGGTAATTGATAATTTTCTCCAGGACTTTTAACAGGGTAGGAAGCAGCGAAATAGGACGGTGGTTATTCAGGTCAGCTGAATCACCAGACTTGAAAAGGGAAATGACGTGCTCTGTTTTCCAAAGAGGAGGCAATTCACCCTGAATCAGGGAACTATTAAATAGGTGGGTGATTTGGGCAGTCAGATGGTAAAAGCCTGTTTTCAAGAAAAATGGTTCTATAAGCTCAGAACTGCCATACTTTTTTGTGTCCAGAGATATTAGAAGGTCCTCCACCTGTTTGAATGTAACTAGTAGAAAGCAGAAGGAGGAGTGTCTCAGGTTTGTGGCAATGTCAGAGGATAAGTCATCAGTGGCATTGCAGTGGACATTTAGCTTGCTGAGGGGCGAATCATTGAAAGCAAGGCCTGCTGTGGCAAAATGATTGTTGAGTTGTTCAAGAATGTCAGCTCTGGCCATGTAAGAAATGTTACCTGCCACTATTCTAGCAGGCGGGGGGGAAGCTGGTGAATGACCTTCAACCTCTTTAAGAATGTTCCAAAAATTGGAAGAACAATTTTTATTTTCTTTAAGGGCGGTCAGGAAATACTGTGATTTTTCTGCCCTTATTAACTTGGTGCAGGCATTCCTAGCTACCTGAAAGGCAAGCCAGTTGGCTTCTTTGTTTTCCTGGCGCTTTTCCACAGTACATCCCTGTCCTAGATGGCTTTCTTCAAGGTAGGCATGAACCAGTCAGGGGACCTTTTCCTTGTTTTGATCCTCCTAAGTGGAGCATGTTTATTTATCAGTCCCACTAGTAGGTTTTGGAAAATACTGAAAGCCTCAGTAACAGAGGGGCCAGAGAGAAATTCTGCCAGTTGATGTTACCAAGGTCTGTCAGGAAGGCAATCTGGCAGAAGTTTTTTAGGCTTCTTTTTAGCTTGAAGGTAGAAATAGACAGCCTGTTATGGGACCGGCAAATACAGGCAGTGGCACAGTGATCACTGAAGTCACTGTAAAAAAACTCCTGTATGGGTAATGTTGTGAGGCTTACTGACAAGCATAAGATCCAGTAGGGTACTGTGGCTGGGGTTTTTCTTGTTTGGTCGGGTATTCTCACGAGTCATCTGCGTTAACCCGTGTACATGACAGAACTCTTTAATCTTGCTAGTGTAGGCATTGTTCCAGTTCAGATTGAAATCTCCCATTATTGTGCTTTCTAGGTTCACCTTATCCGGTATGGAGTGTAGGTGTTCTAGAATGCCAAGCGTCGCAGAGGGTGGCCTATAACAGACAAATATCAAGAGGGCTAATTCAGGTGAAATGGTTAACTTAAGGGCAAGGCTTTTGAATTCCTTAGATAGGGAAGTCCAAACAATGTCTGAGTTATGGTATTTGATCTTGGCATAGATAGCGACTCTACCTCCCCTAGCGGGTCTGTCACATCTGAACAGGTTATATCCATGTATACTGACCATTTTGTCAGGTATATGGCTCAAGAGCCATGTCTCAGAAATCATAACTATGTCAGGTACTGTGTGTATTACCCAAGCCTGGACTAAGTTAAATTTTTTTGGTAAGCTGCAAACATTCATATGCAGGAAACTAAGGCCCTTAACTTGCGAGAGGTCCAATGGGGCTCCAAGCAGGAGGGGTGGTCCAGGGTTAAGTTCAACATTCCCTGAGCAGAGTAGGAGAAGTACTAGCAACTTCCTGAGACAGTTTATAATTGTTTTTAAGGCAACTTTGTTGTGATGTTTGGTACTTGAAGCTTTGTGGGAAGTGTTGCTAGGGGCGATGAGGTGGTGGCAGAGAGACAGGGCATAGAGTGCCACTCTAACAGTAAGAAGGAGTGGTATACAAATGTAGATAGAAGGTCTGAGATGGGGAAAGAGAGTGGAGTGCAGGAGGGAGTCAGTGCTCCTTGTGTGGGTAGAAAATTTGGCAAAAAAAATTTCCTTTAAAGCTGTTATTTAAAAGCAGGATCCATCCATAAATGATAATGGCTGTTAGTGCAGCCATCAAACTTGGGGACTGCACAGAGCAAGGGCACAGGCCGTAAAGGAGCTGCCAAGACAGTGGTGCAGAAACCCTTTAAGGAATGAGTACCAGAAAAGAGGAGCAGAGTCCCTTTAAGGAGGGAGGTAGTCCCAGAGATGTGGCCCAATGGGAAGGGGTGGGGGAGTGGCAGTCTCCCCAGTAAGATTATCTAATTAAGGTAGGAGCAGGGGGAGGGTGGGGGAGCTGAAAAATTGCAATTAGTAGCAGCTAGAAAAGTTGAAAATGGTAATAGGTTTTGGTTTTTTTCTAAAGCCAGCAAAATCAGCCTGTCTAGCGTTGCTACCAGCAAAATCAGCTTGTCTAGTGTTGCTGCCAGCAAAATCAACTTGTCTAGCATTGCCGCCGAGCAACAGATTTAAGAAGTCTAAAATGCTAGCTCAGTCCCACATGCCCAGCAAGCCCCAATTAGGCCGGTGAAATAGTTGAGGCAGCCAATGGGGTCTGGAAAGCAGCCAGGGAAGAGCCCAATCACAAACACGGCTTTCAATCCATGGGTGGTCCAGGGCTAGGAAGGGAAAATATCTCGTACCCGAAGCTCTGCTGGTCGGCTGTGTGTGGACCCACAGTCGGCAGCGATTCTCCGGGGCCATGGAGCTTGAGAGCCCTCTGAGGGCTGAAATCTGCAGGAGAATATGAGAGAGACTCCAATTAATAGAATAGGGGCAGGCACACAGGAGTATCAGCATGGGCGGGCACAGACTATGAGGACAAAGGCGTTTGGGAGGGGTTGAGACAGAGTAGCACAGGCAGGAATAACAGGTTAGAAGAGGCTGTTGGAATGGCGCCAACAAAATCCACAAACTAAGGAGGTGGAGGTGGAGGAGGAGGAGGAGGAGGAGGAGGGGGAGAGGAGAAGTGAGGGAGCTGGAAAGGATGTCTGAGAGCTAAAAATGGTATGGGGGGTGGGTGCTGATGGCATTTCAGTAGGGGAAAAACTCTTAGCAGATTAAGGCAGAAGCTAGGGAAGTGGCAGGGAGCCAGAGAGTAGACAGGGAAAAAAAGCAACTAAGTCAGGGGACTCAGTAGCAAATACAGGTCTGCTGCTAGGAGTAGCATCAATAAATATTCCTCATTTTGCCCTTTCAAACATTAGACAGTATGCACTACCAAATTTAAGATGGCAGGGGACACAATAAAGTTTCTAAGTCTGCTGCTAGGAGAATAAACAATATAAATTCCTAAATTAGCTCATTCAACACTACATATTATACACTAACAGTATGAAATGCTAACAGAACACTGCCCTCCTTTGCCATAATACTGTTCAGTATAATTTCCAAGCACTAGGCTATCAGCAGTCCCAACAGGCAGGGCTAGGTAGGTCTTAACACTTTAAAAATGAAATAGATGCTAGGTACAACTACGTAGTTCAGGCTGTTGAAAATTGCAATTAGTAGCAGCTAGAAAAGCTGAAAATGGTAAGAGGTTTTTGTTTTTTCTAAAGCCAGCAAAATCAGCTTGTCTAGCATTGCTGCCAGCAAAATCAGCTTGTCTAGCATTGCTGCCAGCAAAATCAACTTGTCTAGCATTGCCGCCGAGCAACAGATTTAAAAAGTCTAAAATGCTAGCTCAGTCCCGAATGCCCAGCAAGCCCCAATTAGGCCAGTGAAATAGTTGACGCAGCCAGTGAGGTCCAGAAAGCAGCCAGGGAAGAGCCCAATTGCAAATGCAACTTTCAATCCGTGGTGGTCCAGGGCTAGGAAGGGAAAATATCTTGTACCTGAAGCTCTGCTGGTTGGCTGTGTGTGGACCCATGGCCGGCAGCAATTCTTTGGGGCCACAGAACTTGAGAGCCCTCTGAGGGCTGAAATCTGAAGCTCTGCTGGTCGGCTGTGTGTGGACCCATGGCTGGCAGTGATTCTCTGGGGCTGCAGAGCTTGAGAGCCCTCTGAGGGCTGATATCTGAAGCTCTGCTGGTCAGTTGTGTATGTACCCATGGCCGGCAGTGACTCCCCATGGCTGCGGACCTTGAGAGCCCTCTGAGGGCTGAAATTTGCAGGAGAAAGTGAGAAGGACTTCAACTGCAGAAGGGAGACCAGGCAGTGGAGGGACTGTCACACAGACCTGATCACTGAAGGAGATAGACTGTTAAGGAGACAGAGCTGAATTTTTTGTTGTCTTGATCTTTGCTGGTTTGGGACAATTCCTGTAAAGAGGTGATAGTTTCCATTCGGGGGCTCCCTTCCCACATATAAAATTGAAAATCAAAGGTTGCTTCATGCCGGGTGGGGGGGGGACATGCATGAAAAGGGAAGGAGAGGATCGAATGGAAAATTAACTTGAAACTATGGCATGATTAAAGCATAAGCTGGGAAGAAAGGAAAAATATTGGGGTGTTCTTTAAAGGGTTGTTTTAACAGTCAAAAACAGGCTCCGACATGCAATAATGGGGGGGCTGAAATATATATTAGAATTTTGAAATATTGGGGGGGAAGGGGGGTTAAGATGGGGCATGGAAAGAGAAGGAAGAATGCTCTCAAACCTTCTGAATAAACAAGATAAAAAAGGGTAACTATAAGAGACACTGGAAGAAGTACACAGGTTTAAGAGACCACTATGGTTCTCAGCAAGGGGCAGGGAAGTGGTAAGGGACAAAAAGAAGACCTTCTATAAATATAAGAAAAAACAGGGAGAGATAGAATGGAAGGATTATCTACAGAAAAACAGGGAGGTAAAGAGGGCCATTAGGGAGGCCAAAGCAAACACAGAGCTACATATCACAGAGGGGGTCAGGAACAGAGAAAAACAGTTTTTCAGAAATATTCATGAAAAAAGGAAAAAGGCTGGGGGAATCATAAGGCTAGTTGATGGAGTAGGGTGATACAGGAGGATTGGCAAAAGGCCGCCATCCTAAATGACTACTTTTGGTCAGTTTTCACTAGGGAGGACAGCAGCTCCATGTCAGAGATTTGCAACAAAGCAACCACTAAATGAATTCTGGAATGAGACAGCCATTATTTACTAGTGAAAGAGTTCTGAAAAGCTGGCTGCCCTTAAGATAGATAAAGCACCAGGACCAGATGGGTTACATCTGAGGATACTCAGGGAATAAGCAGCAGAGCTGGTTGAACCACTGGTATGCCTGTTCAACAGCTCACTTAGTTCTGGGGAAGTTCCAAGGGATTGGAAGGTGGTAGACGTTGTACTGCTACATAAAGGGGGGATAAGGAGCAACCAGGGAACTACAGGCCTGTCAGTCTAACTTCTATAGTAGGGAAGCTGATGGGGTCACTGATCAAAGAGGACTTCATAGACTACCTGGAGAGCAAGAGGCTCCAGGATAGGAAACAACATGGTTTCATGGCAGGAAGATCTTGTCAGACTAACCTGATAGTTTTCTTCGAATGGGTGACAAAGGAATTAGACAAGGGCTACACTTTAGATCTCCTCTACTTTGACTTCAGCAAGGCTTTTGACTCAGTACCTCATAAATGACTGCTCAAAAAGATGGAAGACCTGGGTGCAGTTAAACCAGCTGTGAACTGGGTGGGTAACTGACTAGAAGGGAGGCAGCAGAGGGTGGTGGTCAATGAGGTTAAATCAGAGGAGAGGGAGGTTATAAAGCGGGGTTCCACAGGGATCGGTCATGAGTACAGTCCTCTTCAACGTATTCATTAGTGACATTGGAGGACATATCCAGGGTAGGTTGTGCCTCTTTGCAGATGACAAAAAAACTATGTGGGAGGGTGGATAGTGACGAGGGAATAAGGGAACTGAAGAGAGACCTACAAAAGCTAGAAGGGTGGTCAAATGTCTGGCAGTTAAAATTCAATGCTAGAAAGTGCAGTGTAATTCACCTAGGGAAAAAAGAGCCCCAAGACAGAGTACTGGATAGGAGGAGAGAGACTTAGCACTGCAGCTGAGGAACAGGATCTGGGAGTTATCATTAACAACACATTTAAGTAACTGAATCAGTGTAACAAGGCCTATAGCAAGGTTAACAGGATGCTGGGATGTATTGGTAGGGGTATTGATAGCAGAAGAAAAGAGGTAAAACTTCCCCCCTACAGGGCCCTGGTGAGGCCTCACCTAGAATACTGTGCCCAGTTTTGGAGTCCTCATCTCAGAAAGGATAAGGATAGGTTGGAGACAGTGCAGTGCAGAGTAATAAAAAGGATTCAGGGCAAACAGGGCAACTCTTATGAGGAGCACCTCAAGGCACTAAATATGTACTCACTGGAGACCAGAAGGGAGACATGATAGAGACATTCAAGTTCCTTAAAGGAATTAACAAAGTGAACTGCGGGGAACTATTCAGCTTGAATACCAATTCGCGGTCACATGGACACGAATGGAAATTCACAGGAAGTGGGTTCAGGAGAGATGTGAGGAAGTACTACTTTACAGAAAGGGTGGCAGAACCTTGGAGCAGTCTGTCTGCTGAATTGATGGGTGCAAAAACAGTTGAAGGATTCAAGCAGGCCTGGGACATAATGAAGGGAATAGTGGTTACCAGGGGGTAACAGGACCAAGGAGGGGAATTGGGAGTGGATGAGGAGGGTGAGTACCCTAGAGGAACAGTAGGTTCCAAGGGTTATAGGGAACTTGGGCAGAATGGATGGCCCTCTGGTCTTTTTCTGCCATCATTGTCCACATTTCTAAGTACAGAAATAGTCGCAGCAGGTTATAGAAACAGAGAATTGTGGAGCCTTATTATTACTAGATACGGAGATCTCGAGGGGCCAGTTTCCTACTCTTGCCCAAGTAAGATCAGAGCTTAAGGTTAACTTGCACTCACTGTTGCCAGAGCATTTGGTTCTTGACAGCAGTGTTTCAGGCAGAGTTGAACTACTTCCTCCTGTGGCCAGGCCAGGTAGGGCTGAAACCACGTCACACAGCCTGTAATGAAGGTAGTATTAGTACAATCAACAGGTCCAGGGAAGGGTGTGACAACAGAACAATCAGGAAGGAAGATTGTAGGGGGAGGTAAGGAGGAGGAGGGTCACAGGGTACCCAAAGGCCTAGAAAGTAAGAAGGTAACGAGGAGGTTAAGAATGGGAGATACCGTTGGTCATTATGTGGCACTCAAAAGCATAGAAGGAACAGAGGTACAGAACAGTAGGAGATAGGTGGGCCAGAGTTAATGGATGGAGGTGGCAAGGAGGGAATGGGAGGATGGTCAGCTGCAATGGTTGTGGTGCTGCCATCTTCCTTGCGACATTGAGGAATGTAGGGGGTTGTCAGGTCTGCAGGCATCTTGGGCAACTTAAAGGGGAAATTGAGTAGCTTAGATGGGCATTGGGAATGAGAGGTGAGGATAGTGGTGTGGGGGGAACTGGGAAGAAGAGGAAGCATGGGTTCACAGCGGGAAGGCCATGTCAGACAAATCTAATTGATTTCTTTGACTGGGTGACCAAAGTAGTAGACCAGGGAGGGGCTGTGGACATGGCCTACCTAGACTTTAGCAAGGCATTTGACACAGTCCCACACAAAAGATTAATAGTCAAATTAACCAGCCTGGGAGTGGGTCCCAGGGTAGTAGCCTGGATAAAACATTGGCTGGACAAAAGGACACAGAAGGTAATTATAAATGGAGTCCACTCTGAAGAAAGAGGGGTTACTAGTGGGGTACCGCAGGGTTCAATACTGGGTCCTGTCCTTTTTAATGCCTTTATAAATGACATTGCAGAGGGACTGGAAGGAAAAGTATGCCTCTTTGCAGATGACACAAAGATCTGCAACAGGGTTGATACACAAGGAGGCATGGAAAGGATGAGAAGGGACTTGTCAAGGTTGGAGGAATGGTCAGAAGTATGGCAGCTTGGATTCAATGCAAAGAAGTGCAAAATAATGCACCTGGGAAACAAGAACCCAGGGGAAGATTACACAATGGGGGGTAGTAACAACAACAAAAATGGAAAGGGACCTGGGGGTAATCATATCAGATGACCTTAAGGTTGACAAGCAATGTGAGAAGGCGGTAGGGAGGGTTGGGGCGATACTGGGATATATAGGGAGAGGCATCACCAGCAGAAAACAGGAAGTTGTTATCCCCCTGTACAGACAGTTGGTGAGACCCCATCTGGAGTACTGTGTCCAGTTCTGGAGACCCCATCTCCGCAAGGACATAGACAGGATGGAGGCAGTTCAGAGGAGGGCAACTAAAATGGTGCAGGGTCTGCAAGAGAAGCCATATGAGGAGAGACTAAAGGAGATTAATATGTATACCCTTGAGGAAAGGAGGGAGAGGGGGGACATGATAGAAATGTTTAAGTACCTCAGTGGAATCAACAAAGTCCAAAAGGGTAGCATATTTCAGAAAAAGAGATGTGCAAGAACAAGGGGACACAATTTGAAGATAGAGGAGGGATGGCTAAGGGGCAATGTGAGGAAGTATTTTTTTACAGAGAGGGTAGTGGATGCATGGAACAGCCTTTCTGAGGAGGTTGTGGGGTCTAAAACTGTGGGATAATTCAAGAGTGCATGGGACAAACATAAGGCAATTTTTGTGGGAGGGGTAAGAAGAAATAGGCTGTTGGTTAAATAGGATCTGCAGCTTATCCTCTAGGTAGAGAAATGGGCAGACTAGGTGGGCCAAGCAGTCCTTATCTGCCATTAAAGTGTATGTTTCTATGTTTCTATGTAGCAGATCAAGCCTGGGGGCCAAGCCAATGAGGGGAACTAGGCAGGAATCTAGGAGGTCACCCCAGAGGCAGAAAGCACCTATAGCACAGGTTCCAAGGGAGGCAGAAAGGGGGAACAGGGTGGTGGTGGGAAGGCGAGGCAATTGGGGGAAGGCGATGGGCATAGGAAGTATAAAGGGAGAGCAGGTGAAGGGTACTGAGGGCACCACAGGCATGGGGGGAAGTTCTCAAACAGGTTCGCTATCCTGCAGGGTCTGGATGGGTAGGGGGCTGGTGCTAAGCTGGGAAAACAGGGGGATGCAAAGACAGATCATACTAGGGGAAACCAGGAGGGAAGGAGTTTGACACAGGACATGAGGGCTACTGAGGGCAGGGAGGCTTAGAAGCCAGGAGTAGATGAGAGATCAGCAAGAATGAGCACGGGGGACAAGGAGGAAAGAGGTAGATACAAGGCAGGAGCGCCTCCAGGGGAGGAGCCCACACAGGGGGAAAAGAATAGACTGGAAGGGGGGGCAAACCAGGGAAAGACTAAGGGCAGGGAGACAGAGACACCAGCTGCAGAGGACAGTGCAGCAAGAACGAATAAGTGAAACATGGTTGATGGAGGCCAAAATAAGGTATCAACAACCCCAGGGGAGGAGCACACAGGAAGAGAGAAGAAAACCCTGGGGCAATCCAGGGAGAAACCAAAGGAAGTGAGATCACCAAGGAGCAGGATGGACAGCATAGAATGTGCTCTATGGGCAGGAAGATGAAAGGGGAGGAACAAGTCATAATAATAGGTGACTCCATCCTGAAGAGACTAAGATGGGGGAACAGGAACTCTAGCAGTAGCAACAAGTGGGTGAATTGCCTATGAAGTTAGTTTTGATTTCTGCAATATCTTATGTGTATTGTGTAGTTTGCGCTCTTCTTATTTCAATCAGTAGTTTCATGTATTTTTACAATTACACTCACGTGTAAGCAATTATGATGTAGGTATGTATGTATGCCATTTTTGCTGTGCCACTCCTGTGGGCCGGGTCATGCTTGAAAACAATCCCTTGGATCAGTGCACTTACCCAGTAATCAAAGTAATAAATATATTATTTAAATAAAAACAAAACAAGAGGGTGGAATGCATGCCTAGCATGACAGCAGGGAGGGTGGGAGTAATAGTACCCAACTGTGTGGGGCAGGGGAGGCCACAATTCGTAATTCACTTGGGTACCAACAATCTGGCAGGCAGCGAAGTGAAGGTAGCACAGGAAAGGTTCTCGGAGCTGGGTATGACCAGTAGAGGGCTGGCCAAATTGATGACCTTCTCAGAAGTGCTGCCAGTCCCAAAGGTAAGCACAGCTAGAAAAGAGAGGATTATGGAGTTCAACACGTGGCTAAGGGGGTGGTGTGAAGAAGAAGAGTTCAGCTTCGTTGGAGAGTGGGGTAGGACATGCGAGATCAAAGAACTCTATGCAACTGACAGGCTACATCTAAGCAGGGAGGGGACTAGGGCTTTGAAAGGAAAACTGGAAAGCTACTTAAAGAACAGCATACATTTAAACTGATCAGTGGGGCAGCAGGAGACAAGGAGCTCAGCACCAGGCATGGGGGGCCCAAGGGTCTGCCCCCTAGGAAGAACAACAAAAGGCAGGTTAGCACAAGGGGAGACAGCAAGAGGGAAAGGGGAGTGTTAAGGCACAGTTTTAACAGAGGTAAAGAGGGCCACAGGATGCAGTGGAAAGTAGTGACCCTGAATGCCAGGAGCCTGGAAAACAAGGTACAGGCACTACTGGCAGAGGGTGATGTGAATGTAGCTGCCATAACGGAAACATGGGCAACTCTATTTCACGACTGGAATCTAGAAATCTCAAGTTACCAACTGCACAGGAAGGACAGGGCTAAAGGGAGGTGTGAAGTGTGGCTCTGTATATAAGAGAAGGGAAAAAATGTAGTGGGGGGGAGGAGGGCACGACAGAAGCCCTGTGGGCAATACTATGAAATACTGAGGGTTGAAGAATCAGAATGGGGGTCATGTACAGACCACTTTCACAGGGGACTGATTTAGATAGGGAGTTGGGAGAGCAGATCAGAAGGGCAGGCAGCAGAGTAAACGTTGTAATTCTGGGAGACTTCAATCCACCGGGAGTAGGCTGGAGCACCCCAACTACCACCTGCAGCAGAGAACAGGTCCTCCTGGATGCCATCCAGGACTGTTTCCTAACTCAGGGGGTAAGGGAACCAACAATGGAGTGCACCATGCAGGACGTTGAGGTGAGGGAACCTCTCGCAGGTAGTGACCACCGAGCAGTGTGATTTTCAGTCTGCATGGGGAAGGAGACTACTAGGACTGAAACAAAGGTGGACACTTTAGGAAGGCTGACTTCAGCAAGATGGGGAGCATAGTGAGAGAGCACTTGACAAAGATCCAACCAAGGATGAATATGGACCAAAAATGGACTATCATCAGGTCGGGGTTGATTGAGGCTACCAGCACCTGTACAAAGGCTAAGAAAAAGAATGCCAGAATCAAGAAGCCAAGCTGATTTAATAATAAGTTGGCAGAAAAGGTAATGGACAAGAGGGCAATCTTCCTGAGGTACTGTAGAAACGTACCACAAGGGAATAAGACAGGGAGATTTACTCAGAGAAATCCAGGGAGGCACGGAGGGAGATCCAGGCAGTCAAGGCAGAGAAAGAACTAAGACCGGCTCAGAGGATTAAGAAAGGGGAGAAGGACTTATTTCACTACATTAAGGAAAAAAGAAGTAGGAAGGATGGGATCATTAGGATCAAGAAGAAGGGAGGGTGGGTAGAGGAGGAAGTGGAGCAAGCAGAGACACTAAACAGGTACTTCTGCTCTCTCTTCACCAGGGAGGATAGTGGGCACATGCCAAAGAGGAAGATCGGGAAGCCCATTAAGGGGTGGAAGGAGTATGAGGGGGAGATTGAGGTAGACAGGGTCTTGAGGGGTCTTAAAGAACTGTGGATGGACAAGATTCCTGGCCCAGATGGGGAGCACCCAAGTGTTCTGAGAGAATTGGCAGAGATATTGGCAGAATCACTAACTGATCTATTTAACACCTCACTTGAGGAGGGGAGTGTCTCTTAGAACTGGAGGACAGCTCATGTGGTGCCTATCCACAAGAATGGCCCTAGGGATGAGCAGAGAAACTACATGCCAGTCAGCTTGACCTCCATAGTGGGTAAGTTAATGGAGACCACTCTGAAAAAATGACCCGTGTCCTTCCTTGAAGACAATGGTCTCTAGGATGACAGGCAGCATGGGTTTGTCTTGGGGGCGATCATGTCAAACCAACATGGGGGACTTATATGACTGGGTTACTTGGACCTTGGGCAAAGGACAGGTGGTGGACGTACTTAATCTGGACTTCAGCAAGGCATTCGATTTGGTGCCCCATGGCAGGCTGGTCAGCAAGCTAGGGGACCTGGATGTCAGGGACAAAATGCTGAGGTAGGTAAAGAGCCGACTGACAAACAGGTACCAGAGAGAAGTGGTAGAAGGGGAGCTGTTTGAATCTAGGCCACTGACCAGTTGTGTCCCACAGGGCTTGGTGCTGGGACTTATGTTGTTCAATGTATTCATTGGCGACATAGCAGAGGGGGTCAAGAGCAAAATCTGTCTCTTTGCAGATGATACTAAGCTCTGTGGGACGGTGGACACAGAGGAAGGGAGGCAGAATCTAAGGGAGGACCTGGCAAAGCTGGAGAAGTGGTCTGGCACATGGCAGTTGGCTTTCAATGCTAAAAAATGTAAAGTGATGCACATCCAAAGTGTGCTACGTGCAAGGGGGAGTCCAGGTCACTGTATAAGAAGAGAAAGACCTGGGGGATATGGTACAGGGTGACATGAAATACACGGCACAGTGCCGTAAAGCAGCAGCTAAAGCAAACAAAATGCTGGACATCACCTCTAGGAAGGAGGAGGAGGTTATTCTGCCACTATACAGGTCATTGGTGAGACCACACCTGAAGTATTGTGTCCAGTACTGGTGCCTGGAGGAAGTGCAGGGGACAGTAACCAAACTGATACAGGGCATGGAGGACAGAACATACGAAGAGAGACTGAAGGTGCTGAACATATATTCTCTGGAGGATAGGAGGGAGAGAGGGGATAATTAAGACCTTCAAATACTTAATGGGAATAAACAAGATCAGCATTGAGGGAATCTTTACCCTAAGGAAGGAAGGTGTAACAAGGGGTCATGGCCTAAAACTGGTGGGGGGCAGATTCAGGAGGGAGATGAGGAGGCACTTCTTCACAGAGAGGGTGGTGAAAAGGTGAAACCAGTTGCTAGAGGAAGTGGTGACGGTAAGGTCAGGGACCAGCTTTAAGAGGGTTTGGGACAGGGTAAAAAGAAGATTAGGACAGCAGGGACCACACAGACGATGGGTTACAGTGAAGGGAGGGGAGGGAGTACAACAACTCTAGGAGGAGTGGGGGGAAGCTGCTTGGTATAACTAGCTGCGCACTCAGGCCGACTCGATAGACCTTTATGGCCTATATCTGCTGGCAATTTCATGTTTGTATGATAGTGTAGCACTTTAGTGCAGTATGACCTGTCACAATCCGCAAACTTGAAGGTGACAGGAACTGAATGGCACTGATCGAAGGGAGGAGAAGGGAAATGCGGGGCCAACAGGCACAGAGATACAAGACTAGTTGGAAGTGTTTAATAGTTTCACACTGTTTGAGATTAGTTATAGTAATAAGAGGCAGGAGAGAAAAGAAAGAAGGTTGTAAATAAATGTTGTTGTTAAAGGGGTAAAAGCTATACTGAAAACAGGGGAAACAGAGAAGCCCTGAAGGGAACAGTACCACAAATGCCAAAAAAGGGTTGAAGGTGCAAGGAAAGTGCATATATACGAGTCTAACTAAAACATACCTAGTAAAGGATAAATTAAGATGGAGCTTAAACTAACAACATATAATGTTAGAGGCCTGAACAGCCCAATAAAGAGAACCAGAGTTCTGCAGGAATTGGGAAAGGCTGGGACCACTGTGACGTTCCTATAAAAAACCCACTTGATTTCATAGGAACATGAGAAATTAAAAAGAAAGTGGGTGGGGTAGGTGTATGCTTCATCCTGGGAGGAGCACCCACATAAAAGGGGCACAGCCATATTAATTAGAAAAAACAGTTCGATACATATAGAGAAGGTGGAGTAGAATCCAGAGGGCTGATTGGTCAAACTACACAGCCTATGCAGGGATGCTGAATGCACTTTCCTAAACCTATATGCACCCAATGTAGAGGCAGACTGCCTGGAATTTTTAAAGAAAACACTTTTGGAAACAATAATACAGTAGATCCAGACAGGCTATACATCATTGGGGGTGATTTTAACATGGTCATGTCCAGCAAAATGGATAAGAGATGGGGGGCACAGTAAGGGACACAAGACCAGGAAAACTACTTGAGAGGCTGTCAGCGTCACTGAGTATCATAGAGGTGTAGAAGTACTTAAATGAGTGCCTGAAACTACACACTATTCTGACTGACTTGGAAGCTACTCCCCAATAGGTGTGTTCTTTGTAGCGATGGATTGGGTGCTGGTATTGGAACACTGCACGACTGCAACACGCACTGTGTCAGACCACGCCCCCCTACACCTACAGCTGGTAGTTGCCCCCTCGATCTGAAACTTGAACTGGTGGTTAAACACAGGACATTTAAATTCAGAAGACTTCAAGCAGTTGATAATAGACACAATTAAGGGGTTTGAACTAGAAAACCCTAAAGGGGATACCACAAGTGCAGTCAGATGAGATGCCCTTAAGGCAGTGTTGAGGTGGGTTATAAATGAATACTCTACCATACAAAAAAAGCAATGG
Organism: Neoceratodus forsteri; assembly: GCA_016271365.2. Taxonomy (NCBI): domain Eukaryota; kingdom Metazoa; phylum Chordata; order Ceratodontiformes; family Ceratodontidae; genus Neoceratodus; species Neoceratodus forsteri. The sequence goes on from CM028133.1 coordinate 789,273,798, forward strand.
GAAGCCCAACAGCAGGCCTTAGAGACTGAAATCCGGGGAGCTCAAATTTCAACATAGAATTGTGCTAAATACTCAAGGAACAATTAGACAAGAAGCTTGGTGAATTGACTGCCATGTTGACCCAAAAGTCAGAAAGGCAGTATAGAAGAACACAACAAAGATACTACGAAGGGGGTAATAGGGCAGGATGCCTCCTGGCATACACATTAAGGAAACAACAGTGCAACAAAGCAGTCCTTCACTTACAAAATGCCAGAAAGGGGGTCCAGATAACAGGGAACCCGAGAGAGATGGTAAATATATTTGCTATGTTCTATCAACAGCTATACACACAGGAAGAAATAAAATACCTTGACCAATGGGTGGACACCTTTTTTGGTGGGGCTGGCAATCCCAGAGTTGAAAGAACAAGAAACCACAACCCTGAGCGAACTAACAGGGACACAGGAAGTACTCAATAAGATAAAACAATCCAAAAATGGCAACTTCCCTGGCCTGGACAGCCTACCAGTTGAGTTCTATAAGATAGTCACTGAGTAGTTGCCCCCTTTCTTAGTACAAAAATACATGGAAATTCAAGAAGGGGGGAATTACCAAATTCATGGAGGTATGCACAAATCTCGGTCCTGCCAAAACCAGGGAAAGACAGCACAGAACCAGGGTCTTATAAGCCAACTTCCCTATTAAATACAGACCTCAAACTGTTCACAAGATTACTGGCAGAAAGGGTACAAAAAATAATTTATACAGTTATTCATAAGGATCAGACAGGATTGATATCAGGACACATCTGGAATTGAACGGTACCCTGCTCAGCATGCCTTCCTGGTAAAACTCTTAAATAAATAAATAAATATCGGGGAGATACCTGCAGGACAACATAAGGTGGTTTTTAAATATACTATCAGAAAAAGGAAAGCAGGGCACCTTCCAAATAGCCATCTCCATGGACGCCGAAAAGGCATTTGATAGGGTTAATTGGAAATTCTTAAAAAAAAACCATGGAGAGGAACGAAGTTTGGCCAGAAATTCATAGATACTATAAAGAAGCTTTACCTCAACCCAAAGGCACTAGTTTGGGTCAATGGCATCAAGTCCCCTTTCTTCCTGTTGTCCAAGGGCACCCGCTAGGGGTGCCCACTCTTACCTTTATTATTTTCAATCTGCCTGGAGCCATTAGCAGCCACAATACATCAGGATATACATATAGAGGGGATCACAGTGGGAAGCATAGACCAGAAGGTGGCCCTATATGCAGATGATTCTGTATTCATTCTAAGTAAGCCAGGACACTTGGTTCCAAGATTAGTAGCACACTTACAAAAGTTTGGAAAGATATCCGGATACAGGCTTAACTTCTTGAAATCTGAAGCTTTGGTTGTAAAGGTGCAGAAACCAAGAGGTTTCAATGTATCATTCCACATTATCTGGGCTCCGAGGGGAGGAATCAGACACTTAGGCATACATATTTCCACTAATCTGCAAAAACTCTTTTTTTTTGAACTATGAGAAGTTCTAGGAAGCCATAATGGCAGACCTGGCCAGGTGGCGCCTTCTACCCTTGACTCTGGTGAGGATGGTGGCAAACGAGAAAATGAATGTGCTGCCAAGATTGATGTTTTTGTTCCAGACCCTCCCTATACCTATTCCAGTGGGCTTCTGGAATAAAATCACAACAGCCATTTATAAGTTTATTTGGAACGGCAAGCACCCACGAATATCTAAGCAGGTGTTATGTCTCCCCAGGGAACAGAGGAGGGGGGTTGGCAATCCCAGATCTTCAAAAATATTATTTGGCAGGACAAATGTCAGCAGTGTGTACATGGGCAAAGCAACAGATGGAGTCAGGCTGGTATGACATAGAATACTCTGCAGTAGGAGGGCAACCCATTTGCCATAGCACTCACTACAGCATCTCCAGAGGTAATACATACTAATAGATAGGTCAAACATAGCTGGAAGATCCTACAAAAATGTGTCAAGTGACAGGTACTCCCCCAGGATTAGGCCTAAGTTCACTAATTAGGTATGAGGTAGACTTTCTGCCCCCAAGAATGGACACAGGATACGCCGGGTGGGAAAACAGGGGGATCACTAGGTTCACACAATTCCTGGAACATAATCATTGCATGTACTTCAGTAGAGCTAAAGCTAAGTTTGGATGGGGTAATTCTGAATTCATGAGGTATATGCAGGTCAGACACTTTATTAATGCTCCAGGGAATATAGAGAAATTACTGAGACCAATGTCAAGCTGGGAAGAATATATCTACTAGGTAGTACAACTTACAGACCCACAGAAATATATCTCCAATATGTACACACTAATACAGCACAGCCAGGGAAGCTCCATACATCACATAAGAGTAGCTTGGGAGAAGGAACTAGCCTTCCCTACACCAGAAAAGGACTGGAAAACTAGACTCAAGAGAAACTGGAAGGTCACATCGGCCGGCCCCATTTGGAGGGAATTCTATTGGAAGGTCCTGGTTAGATTCTTTAGAACACCAAGTATCACAAAGCACTACCATACAATAAACACAGACAGATGTTGGAGGTTGCATGGGGGTAAGGGTACACACTGGCACATACTCTGGCAGTGCCCAGCTCTAACCTCTTTCTGGGAGATGGTACAGGAGGCCACACAGGGAATAACAGGAATGCATATACCCCTGGATGAGATGGAGTGGGTCCTGGGTCTCCCCAGTACAGAGAGGCAAATGCAAGGCACAAAAAAAATTGTACTAATCTGCATGGTAACAGCCCTGAAATGCATAACAGTGCACTGGCTCACAGATATGGTCCTTACAAAGAAAGAATGGTTGGACAGACTGGTAACAGTTCAGGAGGTGGAATTGTTAACAGCTCAACTTAACTTACTAGAGGAAAAGCACAGGGAGCTATGGGGAGGTTGTACCACGTGGTACTCAGGCCAGGAGGGCGCGACAGAATAAATGAATGTTCCCTAATTTGTGATTTGTACTTCTGGTAGGAACCCAGAGGAAAGTAATGAAGTGGTCAATACAGTCAATGGAAACCTCAGGTCACTAGAGGTACAGTATGGAGCCCACTCCAAGACTTCTAACCATGTCTTCCTCTTCTGTTTAATTAACACCTGAACAGGTAACTCTTCCATGTAATGCTTAAGGTACAGTACCTTTTCATTCCTTTGTTTTCTGAAGCTCGGATAGAGGTGGGTAAAGTGGCCAAAATTTGGTCTGCAAAGCACTTCGCGGAGTAATGCAGAATCCGCAAAGTAATCTGCAAATGCGAAGCGGACTACTTCGTGTCATAATGAGGAATGCGAAGTCCATTGATAACACTTGACTTCATGTTGCTCCGCCTTCCCCCAACCACTTCTGCACCAATTTTAATGCGAAGTACATAGAAATCAATGTATTTCGCATCACTTCGCCTTGTTATTGAGCTCCAAGCCGAATTTTGCAGTGATTCATGGTATTGCAGGTCACATGGGCTCTAGATTGTTCTGCACAGCCTCAGTTCTGTGTAGTGTGTGTGTGTGTAGTAGATGGAGACAGTTTCCTCTCAGAGCTCTGTGATTGAAATCCTCTAAAAGCTGTTAAAAAAGCCTTTTTGAGCCATTTTTTTTGCTCAGAACATAGTACGTCAATTGTAGGAAACCCTCCTGTGCTCATATCATCAAGTGTTTATTGTTTGTGTGTAGATTTTAAATGTTAATTTAGAACATTCAGTCTGTGTACTGACAGATGCCTGAAGTGTGCTTTGGAGGAGGGGTACATCTGTGGTGGAGGTAGGTTAAAACTGGGAGAAAAAGACAGTCTTTTTGTTTTGGTTATATTTGTCTTGTATAACTGTGTTAATGAACACACAGTAATATTTTAATTAATTTTTAAATTTTTTTTGCTGATTGTTGCGGTGCAGCAGTGCATAATTTCAGTGTATTTGAACAATTTGGTTTATTAATGAAGTTTTCAATAAGCTGCACATTCCCTTTAGTGTGTGTTTGAGTGTGTGTGCGAAGTGTGCAATCAAATCAGACACATTTTATTGTGCCACACAGTAATTGCAGCAGTGTGAACCTGCTATCCACTGCATCTGCGTGATTTTTTTGTACTGCTTTGTGGTATCTTTACTGGTAGTGGACTGGTACTGCAGTGCACTACCCCCGCCCCAACCAGGAAAAGGTATTATTTTCCAGATTTGGATTTGTGACTTGTGAGCACTGGTTAGGTGTTGTTGTGCCTTTACGTCTGCATCTCTTGAGTGTGCAGCGCAATCTTAATCTGTCTGTGCATTTACATCTCTTTAGGGCCCAATCTCCATCTGTAACTTAAGTCACAGTTGTTTGTTTGGCTTCCCTTTAGAGTACTGGTGTGGTGCATATGTCTTTGTGAACACTGTACTCATTAATGCACGTTTTTAAGTCAGGTTGATCATCAAGAGTCACTCACAATACAAATCACGTTCTTCATCTTCGCGGTCACAATTCACAATCACGAATCACAAAACGGTACTTTTTTTGTTGTTGTTAGTTGCATGTAATCCTGTTTCATAGTATCACAGGTCTCAGCTTCACCATTGTACTCGTTAATATGAGTTTTCAAATTGGGTAGTTTTGTGTGGTACAGGTCAGGGAAGTACAGTCGTAGGTATTCACATTCACGTACAGTTCGCTATCATTAGTCATGTCACACCAGACACTCATCACAACTCCAACTCCGAGACAAATCATGTTCTTCATCTTCACAGTCACGATTCACGATCACAAATCACAAAACTGTACTTTTTTTTGTTGTTAGTTGCATGTAAGCCTGTTTCGTAGTATCTCGGGTCTCGAGTTCAGCACTGTACTCATTAATATGAGTTTTCAAATTGGGTAATTTTGTGTGGTACAGGTCAGGGAAGTACAACCATAGGTATTCTCGTTCACGTACAGTTCACTATCATTAGTCATGTCACACCAGACACTCATCACGACTCCGACTCTGAGACAAATCACATTCTTCATCTTCACGGTCATGATTCAATAATCAGCATATATAACAGGATGGAATAGTCACTCTTTAAACATAATGTGTTACTGCAATCAAGAACTGATAACTCCTTGTTCATCTCTTTTAGGAGGAAACTTTCTAAAGCTGTGTGCTGTCATTGTTGCTATCTCCAAATGACAAGTTCAACATCATACCCCCCGGGCTGGCAGACATGACGCAACAAGTAGTATGAATCCATGACCATGTCCATCAGTACTGGACTGGAGGCAGATGCAGATAAAACCTGTAAAGAATTTACCAAACAATAATCCAGCCATTTATGAAACTTTCTTGAAATTGAAATGTCCCCCCCCCCAAAAAAAAATACTTACCTTCACTGGCTTGACAGTATTCCAACACCACAATTCCTCATCAAGCACAGACTATGTGACCTGCAGCACAAAACAATTATTACATGTATATATAAGTTAAGGTCAGGTTCTGTGAAAAACAATGATGGTGCCAGGCAGGTACATTAATCAACTTACCAAGGGTAGTATTAGTGTACACACAAAGGGCATCCTTCCTGTGGGGGTCAGTGCAGCCCACTTTGGGCAACCAACAGTGTTCTCAGTCTCATCATCTTGGATGGTAAACTCAATGGTCAGGTCAGGTTAGCCTTCTTGCACACCATTTGGCAAGACTCTGCGCATCATCCCATCACAGTCAGTTCAACTGCAGCATTACATGTAATCCCAACAGTAGCAGCAGGGCACTTAGTTCTTATTGGAGTGTGGAGACTTTGCATTTCTTGTTACACTCTTATTTTACTTTGTCTGGACTGGAGAATATTCTGGACACAAGACAGTAGCATGTTGGGGATGCATATTAATTCTGGTGACTGTGTGTGACCACTGCATGCAACACTGAGTACACCATTAATTCTGGAAGACTTTGCATTGCTTGTTATGCTCTCATTTCACTTTGTCTGGACTGGGGAATTTTCTGGACACAAGACAGTAGCATTTTGTGGATGCACATTCATTCTGGTGACAGTGTGTGAGTGTGAACACTGTGCCAAACACTGACTGCATCATTAATTAATTCAGTTCCTAGTTACAGTCCAACTTCAAATTGTCTATTTCCAAAAATAAATATTTTTGGAGCCTCAGTAATGTATACTTTCTGTTGTGGTATCATGAAGTGTTTGTTAAAAAGCAGGACTGAGCAGTGCAATAATACTGTGCTAAACTGCATGTGTGCAGTGTAATGTCCTGTGCCTGCAGAAACTGTCCAGCTTCTTGCAAACATATATATGATGACTTGTACAAGTGTTTCTGGTATAAAGAATAAAGATAAGAATATATAATGTATATTTTATTTGTACCATCAGCAGCACTGGTGGTCAGTGGGTAGTGTGCACCTCAGTCAGAGAGCACACATGACTTTTAGGAGATCATAGCACTGCTCACTACAGCTTTTCAACAAACCGTACCCAGCAGACATTAAATATTGCTGAGGCACCCAATATATTTCACAGTGTACAGACATCATAAAGTCAGAAAATATATAACTGTCTATATATATATATATATTTTTCTTTAATTGTTGCAAAATTTTAACCCCCCTCCCTCCCCTTCCCCCAACTCTTAATTATATGCCCTGTTGAATCTGATTGACAGGAGCTAAACACAGGGTATAGTAAGGGGTGTGAAGTAGGAGGTGCATAAGGGGGAAGAAGCCCACCCTCAGCACGACAAGTGTTTTGACTCATTTATTCATTTTTTTTTTAAAGAAAATTATCTGAGGATCAGTAGCAGAAATTTTAGGACAGTAAATTAATAAAAAGGGAACTAGGAGAGCTTCAGTAGCAGACAAGTAGTGGAATAGCAGTATAATTGCAGTATAATGTGGGGAGTAGTGCAATGCAGTGGCTGTGGGGCAGCCATATTCAGGCAGACCTTCTGGACACTGAGGTGCTGCCCTATCTGCATGCATCTCTCTGGACTGTGGGATGAGGTAGCCAGACTCAGAGCAGAAGTAAACTGGGTCAGGAGTACCATCACCCTATCCAGAGACCACCCAGTCCAATGCAACTGCCCAAAGGATGCAGAGAACGAGGAGCACTTGGATGACAGTGGGTTCAGGAAGGGTTAGAGCGGTCAGGCAGAGGCACATCCCAGATCCTATTCCACTAAGAACTCATATGCCACACTGGCAAATGAGGACAACCAAATAGAGGTACCCAGAGAAGTGGAAGGAAAGGATGTGAAGGTTAGCCAAGGAGGTGACCTCAGCGGGGAAAGCAGTGGACCCCAGAGGAGGAGGAAGTGAATCCTGGTGGGGGACTCCATCATAAGATGGATCCAGCTAGGAACACAGGAGGGGGAGGACAGGGAGGTGAGGTGCCTACCAGGTGCCACGGCATGCAGAGATGGAAGGAAGATCCTCGGGATCACTGGGAAGGCAAGACAGGAGGGTGAGCTGGATGTCATTATCCACCTAGGTACTAATGACCTGGCAAATGGGGAGCCAAAGGAAGTTCAGGAAGAGTTTAGGAAATTGGGGAGGGGTCTCAAGCAAGTAGCTAATTCTGTCACTTTCTCAGAGGTACTACCTGCGAGAGGCAAGGGAGAGCATAGGAGTGCATGCACCAGGAACTTTAACTCATGGTTGAAGAACTGGTGCTGTGAGGAAGGGTTTGGATTCATTGGTGACTGGGGACCCACCTGGAGGGATGGAGGTTTGTTCAAGCCTGACGGCCTGCATCCATCCTGGAGGGGAATCCAAGCACTCAATGATAAGTTTAAATGCTACACTGACAAGCATTTAAACTAGCAAAGGGGTGGCAGGCCAGCAAGGAGGGTACCACTTGCACTTGACTCAGACCCCCACAGGTGGCTATCTCTTCAAAGCAGTGTGCAAAGATGGAGATTAGTGATCAAGAGGTGGATAGGCAGAAAAGGGGCAAAATTCAGCAGAAAGGCAGACATCAAGGAGAACCAGGGATAAAGAACAACCAAGGAAGGTGCTGGAGTAGAACAGTGAAACAGTCTAGGGAGGTCAAATCATAGAAAGCCATGTGTGCAAATGCCAGGAGCCTTAGCAACAAGATGGAAGATCTGGAGGCTGTCATGGTGCAGTCAGACCTGGACATTGTGGCCATCACTGAAACCTGGTATAATGATAACCATGACTGGGAGATGACCATACCTGGCTACAACATATTCAGAAGAGACAGAGCAGGCAGGAAGGGAGGAGGAGTGGCACTGTATGTGAAAAATGACATAAGGGCACAGAGATCCAGGAGGAACAAAATGGGGGAGAGATACTGTGGGTTAAGCTGGAAAGGAAAATGGGGACAGCCATCCAGCACAGGTGTGGCTCTAGACCACCAGCCCAGGAGGAAGAAACAGATAGGAGCTGATGCTAGCCATCCAAAGGATGGCAGACAAGAGATGAGTAGTACTGGTTGGAGACTTCAATATTCCAGACGTGGACTGGAGCATCCCAGCAGCAGCATCAACTAGGAGCAGATTTATCCTGGACTCCCTTCAGGGTGCCTTCCTCAAGTAACTGGTCATGGAACCAACTCAGCAGAAGGCAATACTGAACCTTGTGCTCACAAACAGGGACAGTGTGATGGGGGTAACAGTGGGGGAGCACCTGGGGAACAGTGACCACCAGTCATTGTGGTTTGAAATCACAGAAAGAGCAGAACCAAACCACACAAAAACACGTATCCTGGATTTTAGGGGCAGACTTTGGGAAAATGGGAGATACTTGAAAGAGGATTAAGGGGAATGGGACAGGAATGGGTTGAGGAACAGTGGGCAGTATTTAAAATGGGATTACAAGAACAACAGAGTTATGCATTAAGCAGGTTAGCAAGAGGAAAGGAAGGAGACCATTATGGTTTTCCAAAGAGGTAGCAAAAGAAAGTGAAAGCCAAAAAGATTGCATTCAGGCAATACAAAAGACACAGGCAGAAGGGATAGGAGAAGTACCAGGAGAAGCAAAGGGAGGCAGGGAGGTCAGTAAGGAAGCCAAAGCTCAGACAAAAGAACACATTGCAAAATCAGTGGGTAGAGGGACAAAACCTTACAGGTACATAAGTGAAAAAAGAAAGACAAAGGGAGGGATAGTGAGACTGAAGGGGGAGGATGGGGGCTGTGTGGAGGATGACAACAGTAAAGCTGACATATTGAACAGGTATTTCTACTCAGTCTTTACTGAGGAAGAGGAGGGTAATGGGTCTGAAGGGAGTACAAGGGGTGAGAATGGTGCAGAAATGGACACAAGCCCCTTTACATGAGAAAGGGTCCTGAAGGAACTGGAAGTAATAAAAGTTGATAAAGCAATGGGGCCAGATGGGGTGCACCCTATGGTCCTTAAAGAACTAAGAGAGGTGGTGGCTGAACCTCTGGCTATCCTGTTTAGCCGATCACTGGAAACAAGGGAGGTACCCAAAGACTGGAGGACAGCAGATGTAGTCCTCATACAAAAGCAGGAACAAAGAGGAAGCAGGGAACTACAGACCAGTCAGCCTCACCTCGGTAGTGGGGAAGATCATGGAAGCACTACCGAAGGAGAGATTGGTGGAACAACTGGTTGTCAATGGACTATAGGACCCAAGGCAGCATGGTTTCACCAGGGGGAGGTCATGTCAGACCAACCTCATTGAATTTTTTGACTGGGTGACTAGGGAGGTGGATCAGGGGAAGGCAGTGGACATGGGCTATCTAGACTTCAGCAAGGCCTTTGACACTGTGCCACATAGACTACTACACAAACTGGGGAATATGGGTGTGGGCAGGACAGTAGTGTGGTGGGTAGGTAACTGGCTGGGTGGCAGGACACAGAGGGTGGTGGTAAATGGCTGTCACTCCACAGAGGGAAGAGTGACCAGTGGGGTACCACAGGGATCAGTGCAGGGACCGGTCCTATTCAACATCTTCATCAGTGACATTGCGCAGGACCTAGAAGGCAGAATTTCACTGTTCGCTGATGAGACAAAGCTCTGTAACAGAGTAGACACACCAGAGGGTGTAGACAGAATGAGAAGGGACCTGCAGAAACTTGAAGAATGGTCAGGGGTTTGGCAGTTGAAATTCAATGCAATGAAGTGCAAGATAATGCATATGGGGCACAAAAACCCTGGCACAATATATCAGTTGGGGGGGTGAGGATATAGCATGCACCAAACAGGAAAGGGATCTTGGGGGTTATCATCTCTGATGACCTCAAGGTAGGGAATCAGTGTGACAAGGCAGCAGGTAAAGCAAATAGGATGCTGGGATGTATAGGCAGGGGCATCACCAGCAGGAAAAGGGAGGTAATAATTCCGCTATACAAGACACTAGTGAGGCCCCACCTGGAGTACAGTGCACAGTTCTGGAGACCATACCTACGTAAGGACATAGACAGGGTAGAGAAGGTTCAGAGGAGGGCAACAAAGATGGTGCACGTATTGCATCACAAGTCCTATGAAGACAGGTTGAAGGAACTGAACATGTACTCCCTGGAGGAGAGGAGGAGAAAGGGGATATGATAGAGACATACAAGTATCTCACAGGGAGGAACAGGGTGCAGGAATACACTATTTTTAAGCCGAAAAGATGTACCAGGACTAGAGGACATGGGATGAAGTTGGAGGGAGGACGATTCAGAGGAAACATGAGGAAGAATTTCTTCACAGAACAGGTGGTGAACAAGTGGAACACCCTGCCAGAGGAAGTGGTGGGGGCTGAAACAATCACGGGATTTAAGAATGCATGGGACAGACATAAAGTAATTCTGGAGGTCAGGGGTAAGGGGCAACAGACTTCTAGGAAAACAAACTGAACTTACAAGCTCAAATGGGCAGACTGGGTGGGCCATAGGCCCTTATCTGCTAACACTGTCTATGTATCTATGTATCTATAGCAGGTCCAGTCCACTGCTACCACACTGTGCTGCCACATTTCTTCTTTGCATTTTTTGTTCTGGACTAAGTGATGTCTTTCTAGATTAGACTGGTAGTGGAAGTTTTGCAGCAAGTTGCTGTATGCTACGACACAGCACCAGTGGTAGCACAGTGTGGTGGCAGTGGACTGGACCTGTTATACATTCCGACTTTATAATGCCTGTACACCACAAAATATTCGGGGTGCCTCAGCAATACTTCATGGCTGTTGGGTACAGTTTGTTGAACAGCAGGAGTGAGCAGTGCTATGAACTGATCTCCTAAAAGTCATGTGTGCACTGTGACTGAGGTGTACACTGACCACTGACTGCACCGAGATCTCTGAAGACATATTTTATGGCTTTGTCCGCTGCTGCTGATGCTGGTACAAATAAAATATATGTTATATATTCCTATCTTTATTCTTTATACCATAAACACTGAAACAAGTCAGCATATATATGTTTGCAAGAAGCTGGACAGTGCCTGGCACACACAGGACATTACACTGCACACATGCAGTGCAGCACAGTATTATTGCACTGCTCAGTCCTACTTTTCAACAAACACTCCATGACAGATAGTAAACATTACTGAGGCACCTAAAATATGTCAGGGTAAACATTCTTAACTTGGAATATAACAGGGCCATAAGAAGCACACTGCACTATGTGGAAGGCTGCGGGTACGCAATACCTGGCTCCAAAAGTGCAAGGCAAACACATAAAGCCACCACTCCATATGAATACATGCCACAAAAAAACGTTCAATGATACTGCAACTTTATTGATGGCAAAACAAGGCACACGCAAATGACCACTGCACTTTGCCGCTTAAGCCTTCATTAGGCAAATCACTGAAGGCCTAACAGGCAAAATGCTGGGCTCATTACTGTGTGCCTTGTTTTGTCATAAATACAGTTGCAGTAGCAGTGAAATGTTTTTTAGTGGTATCTATTCATGTAGAGTTATGGATTTCTGGTTTTGTTAAAGGAGTAGTCAACACAAAAATTTGAAAAAAAAAAAACGTGTTATGCAGAGCACTTCGGAATTGTATGTAAATTCTTATTGTGTCCTTCCTTCTGTCTGCTATTAGGAATTTTTACTAAATTAGCCTGCTACCTTTATGGTAGTTTTATGAGCCCTGTGGATCTTCTTCAGGTAAAATCAGTTTATTGCCATCATCGCTCCGACATTGTACTCTGTGTCATGTGACAGTGATGTAGCATAGCCCATAGATTTACCATATGCACAACAGCAGAGCTGTGTAACTGTTCTTATGCAGTGACACCAAGTGGCAACTGTTACAGTTTAGCATGCACCTCAGAGTAATTTGAGTTGGGGTTTCTGTATGAAAAATGCTAGTCAGTTACACAGCTCTGCTGTTGTGAACTGTGCATTTGGTAAATCAATGGACTATGCTACATCACTGTCACATGACACAGGGTATATTGTCAGAGTGATAAAGGCAATAAAGTGATTTAACATGAAGACACAATTTAGTAATTTAGTAAAAACTCCTAATAGCAGACAGAGGGAAGGACACACTGGGGAGGGACTTTACATGCACAGCAAAATGCTCTGCATAACATATGCTGTTTCAAATTTGGGTTGAACTACTCCTTTACTTTGAAATAATGATGGCAGGGATAAACCATTTTAACTTAAAACAAGGAAAACCAAAACAGTGCGCACACACACACACACACACACACACACACACACACACACACACACACACTCACACACACACACTTAACAGAAGGAAGGGGGGCAGGATACAAAATGTCATGCATACAGAAGACAAGAAAAAAGTGCATAACAAGATACAAGGGGTGATGGGGAATACATTTTTATGACACAGCAGGGAGGTTGGGGGGCACATGGTGGGAGGAAAAAAAACTAGTGCTGGATCCTGTGGTGGTCAAGCAGCAGTTGGAGCACAGACATCAGCTGCAATTGATGGACCTCTATCCACTCCAACTGCTGCTCGACAGCACTCAGCCTCTCATTTGTCACATCCACAGCATTCCAGAGAACTGCGATGTCTGTCTGACTTACAGGACAGTTCTCTGGGGTCCGCAGATGCTGCAGCTGCTGGTGATGGTGGTGGGGGTGGTGCTGGTGGAGCAGTAGGTGCTGCCGTGGCCCTCCTCCTCATCTTAGGGCCACAAACAGCTGCACCCTCTGCCACAGAAGGGCCAGCAGGTGCAGGTCTGGCCCATTCTGTGGCAGCCTGCACTCCACCAGGTGGTGGTTGATCATGTGGGCGCACTGGCCCCGAGTCCCCAGGTGAGTCCCCCGGGGGCCACGACACACCTCTACCCTACAAATGCAACACCTGACCAGGCTGTGGTCCCCCCCCCAACACAATCAAAAAACTCCCAAACCACGGAGGCATGGGGAGGACCAGGCCCAGGCAGGGAGAGCCAGATGCACTGACAGCCTGGTCACGGTGCTGAGGTTCCACACTTGGGGCTGGGGGTGCAGGCACATCCTGCTCAAGATGAGCTGGAGTTGGTGGTGGTGGTGTCACTGCCTGAGGAGGTGGTGGTCCTGCTTCTGGGGGGGCCCTGCAAGATATTTGTCCAGCCCAACCTGAACTGGGCACCCCCCCAACACATGTGCACTCCTCCCTAGCCATGCCATGGTCCCAGAACTGCCCCATCCCCAGACATTCCCTGAACCTGCTCCATCTCTACTCAACTCGACTCAGTCAACTGCCCTCCCTCAGTCCAAACAACTACACAAAACAGTCATACACAAGACACACACAACACAGGCACACACACAGTCACACACAGACAAACAACAACTTATAAAAGTAAGAAAAAAAGAAATTCGAAGGAACAAATTAAGTGAAAAAAAGAATCTACACAAAACACAAAGAAAAGTAGCTTTTAAAAAAGCTGTTGGGTCTCTCTCTCTCTCTCTCTCTAGCTCTTTCTCTAAATCTCTGCTCTCACAGTCTCACTGGCACTGCCTCCTCTCTCCAGTCTGCATAGGAGAAAGTGAAAGTATCTCCTTGCATGAGTCACTTCCTTTCTGCCTGGTTAAAGCATGTGACTTATAGTACTGTAAGCCATGTGATGAGTGGGAGGGCTGCCAAACAGACTTATCACTCTGCCTTACTTCGTGTTAAGGCAGAATGACCACGTGAAGAAATAATTACAAGGTAAAGTGAGCCTTGTACATTGGCCACTCCATGGAGCGGTATGGCAACGTGAAGTGCCCTCGAAGCAAAATTTAAATTTGCTGCATCGCTAATCTTGGTAAGAACTGGGAAGAGAGTCAATGAAAACACCACACAAATCCCTAGGTTAGTTTGATTAAAGGTTATGTTTGTTATATCTTTTTTTTCCCTTTGTGTCTTTTTCTTGTTCTTTACATGTTTCACATGTTTAATGATTCAGCAAAGGACCACTGCCTACTGGAAACTCATGATACAACTGTACAGACTATACAGAGGCAGTGAGTTAGAAAAGTTTTATTCAGAGTAGTATGAAAATTGTATAAGCAATGATCAAGTACAGTATGAAGTAAATGATAAATATAAGACAAGAAATATATGGTTGATGTACAAATAAAAAAAAAGATGAATCAATGTAAAAAGTATACCAGATTGAGCCAAATACTGCAGCCAAGACTCGTGTATGAAATAATTGTTTTTACTATTGAATAAAACTGAGTTTAAAAAAAAGAAAGAAAGAGGGGGTTTCCAATAGCACTTTTACAGTCAAACCTATTTGAGCGTTGCGGTTTCAATCTGCTCGCTCCGCTTAGTCTGTGCTACTATACAGTTATGTTTATACATCAAACTGGGCATCAGACTCGGGGCTCTTTTGGCATTGTCACTAGTTTTTTGGCCAGCTGAGAGCCCTAGACTTGCAACTGGGGGCATGCATTATTCTTCAGAAAGCCCCCCCCAGAGGCTTGTGTACACCTCCTGAACTCGAGCATAAGCTATAGGCACTTTGCTATTGCTCGAGGAATGCTGCCCCTTTTACAAACTGTATAAACTGTTTGGTAATGAAAACCGAGGGGCTGAAACTTACAAAACCAGGTCAGAAAAACCGATCCATGATGCTGGAATCAAACATACATATGTGTAATCGCATGCCCAGTATCGCGAGATCACTTTTCTGACCTGGTTTCTGAAAGTTTCAGCCCTCGGTTTTCATTACTAAACAGTTTATACAGTTTAAAAGGGGCAGCATTCCTCGAGCAATAACAAAATTCCTATAACTTAAGCTGGAGTTTGGGAGGCGTACACGAGCCTCCGGGCACGCCAGCCCTATCACCTGATATGGTGATCACCAGGGGATACTGGAGGGTCTTGCAAGACTCTCTAATGGAGTGCTGTGAGCACTCTTATGTATTTACACGGCCACTCAGTCCATTGCACAACGATCCACAGAAACAGCGAACCCAGGGAAACAGGGAATGCCGTTTCAGCGAGCGTTCATTTTGGTAGCAAATTCAGTTGCCTGTACATGCAAAAGGGTAGCACTGCACTTGATCTGCATCGATAAATGCAGTGGAGAGACCTGTGTGTAATGGCACCTCAGGACTGCCCCTGGGATTACATGGTAATACCAGACAGTGCAACATTCTGTATCAACAAGTGTTCTGAGTGTTCTTAAAGGGGCAGCAGCTAAACATTAAGCCCCATGCAGAATTATGTACTTCACAGAATATTTACATTTATTTCTATTGATTAACAAAGTATGTAAGCAATGATCCTGACTCTGTATTTGCTGTGAAAATATTCTTACACAAATATTGTTTTTTGTTCTTAATGGCCACAAAAAGTAATGTCCCTAAGAAATAGCCCTGTTCAAATTACAAACAAACATGTTGCCTAATGAGCTCAACTATTAGCTTTGGGGACCCTCAGTTTTTGCTGTCCTCTTGAGTTACTAAATCCAGGCACAGGGCCCAGAATAATTCTTTTGTTTTTGTATTTTATGGTGTAACACTTGTTTGTCACATTTTGTCAAACTTTTTCCAAGCCAGCTAAGATGACTCAGCTTTAAACTTTTTAACCTTTCTGCAGTTAATGGCCTTAGCAACCTTAACATTTATGCTTTGCTACACCCTCTCATATTTACTGAGCATTGTAGTCATAATAAATGCCACTCTTACATCCGGCAAAGAGACACCTTATCAAATGGCTGCATCTTTCTTGCAGTTTGCACACCCATCACAGCTTAGCTGAAAGTTAGTCAGCCTTTATTGCTCTGTGGCAGACATTTTCACTGCCTTATTATGTAGCATTTTATGACGTTGACACCATTTTCTAAACTCCCCAGCTGCTAGGTCAAAGTAGGGGCACATAAGCACATAAACCACCCATGCTGACCTCAAGTGCCTTCTGCAGTCTTCCTAGTCCTCTACTAGGACAAAACTGTTGCTAGCCTTCTAGGGGGTTTGTGAGCTAGAAGGCTAGAAACCCTCTAGAAGGCTACTCCGTACCTCTAATAGGAAACTGCTCGAAGTGCCTAGGATCCATATTTTAATAGGGATGAGATAATTCATCTACCTGGCCCCTTCTCCCTTCAAATGCTCTTTCTGAGGTACAACAGCAATCCAAAACTCTCTCCTGTTTCAGAAAAGGACTAAAGTCTTACCTGCTTGAAAGCTGCCTTTTCCGGTGCTACCGTTGATCTCCCTTACTTAGTTTACCTAACTACTTTTGCTCATGAGAATGAATGACAAACCCTACTGTACCTAGTTGTTGTCTTATTTATTTCTGTTCTAAGTGACCTGTGCTTAATAGGGCACTTGTTCTCCCTGTAAAATTCCTATGATTATTGTTCTAAATAATGTAGGAGTGGTATATGTTCATCCACACTGACCCACCCAACCTCCTCGGCTTTGATGCACAAACCTGACTTCCAGCGAGCTAAGAGCTGGCGTCATGGGGCGGGGCCGAGGGCTGTACCAGCTGGGTAGGTGGGAGGAGCCAGCTTGAAGACTTTGCGGCACATCTTAAAGTGGCAAGGTACCTGCCATGAAGTGTGGATGAACAACATATACCACTCCTACAGCTACTGTTACACAGGTGAGTAACCTGTTTTTGCCTCCCTTTGACCCAGCTGTAAGTTGTGAGCTACGCTTCCTGTCTTGGAAAGCGTTATTTTTGGTTGCCATTACTTCAGCCAAGAGGATTTCTGAGCACCAGGCTCTGATGTGTAAAGAGTCTTGTTTGGTTTTTCACAGGAACAGAGTAGCCCACGTACATATAAACATAGACTTTGACGGCAGATAAAGACCATTTGGCCTACCTAGTCTGCCCATTTCCCACCTACAGGATAAGCTGCAGGTTGTGCCAGAGTTCACTCTCAATGAGGACATTCAACTTATGGTTTACTACCCAGAGTACTTGAATAAAGGGGAGGCCGTGTTGCATACTCTGTACTGTGGAGGGGTTGTGGGGTAACAGATGGACCAGACACCAAACTTCAAGTTCAACACACAATCTCTGTGTGATGTTTATTCAAAATACAGAGGATAACCTTAAGCAATGGCATATCCCTTCTTAAGTACATCAGTTTGCAGCAACAGACTGTGTGTTCTGTCCCTGCACTTAGCCAGCACCTACTGACACTGATCTCAGATCTAACTTAGCAGGTGAGATTCAACCTCCATTCCTATGCGGGCCTTGTTTGCTTGGGTGGTGGGGGCTCAAAAAAAAAAAAAACTAAAGACAATGAACCTCAATGCAGAAGCACTAAAATATGGGATACCCCAAAGTGCATTGACAATAAGCCAAGTTTCAAAGAAACATAACATCACACATACATCCATAATGCAAAGTATCATGGGATATATGCAAATCACCATGACATTTCAGACTTGTTCAGTTCACAGCAATTTACATGCATTTTAAATAGCACGAGTAACTTAATTTTTGTAATAGTCACCTAGTACTTTTTACCATTATCAAAAACACCTAGTGCCATGGTATTTTCAACATTTGCAGGTTTCATAAACATAAGGTATATACATCAAGGTATTCTGAAGTTGTGCTATTACATACTAAATCCAACAATGATAAAGACATCCTGTTTTACATACGCTTGGAGGCTACCACAATAACCTCCCTGTATGAGGACCTGAGAGGGAAAAGGAAAATTAAAGAGGACACTATAGCATAGTCAAGAAAGTGAAGGTGGTGCCCATAGGTGGCCAACCTTAGGAACTAGAAATTGTAAAGGATAGATTGGGCTAAGAAATAGAAGAACTGTTGCAACAGATTTAAGAAAAGGTTGGTCCTAGTGTGGCAGGAGCTCCCTGTCACATGGATGTACATAGAATTCTTTGTTATGTTGACCATACTCGTGCTTCTAGGAAAACAGACCAGTTGTTTCTTTCTCCCAAAGAATGTTAGGGGCTCTGGTGACCAAGTGGACATTGGCCAAATGGTTGGTCAGTTGTGTTCTGTTATCAGAAGTATGACTGACCCTTGCTGGGTCCAGTTAAAGATCATTCAACCAGGTGTGTTACAACTTCTTTTGCGTCTCTCAAAAACGTTTCTGCAGCGGATCTTTGTGCAGCTGCTACTTGTTCTGTCCACACCTTCATTAAGCACTACAGTCTGGACATTGCTTCTAGAAGGAGAGCAGGTTTAGGCCTTGCTGTCCTCCAAGGACTGCTCTCCTGAAGAGTTCTGGGGCCACTGATCATTACAGTTCGCCACCCTTTTGAACTGGGTAATTTTTCTTGTACTGCTTGAGACTCTGTCCTAATGGTGTTACCTGCTGCAAAAGGTCCACCTCTAAGTAAGATAGTACAGTTACATAAGAACTTACTGTAACAGTAGATCTTTGAGAGAAGCTCTTGCAACAGGGGGATTTTCCCTCCCGCCTACACCTGGAGTTATGTAACTGTACTTCTCTCCGGGGGATGGGAGATCCTCCTCGGTTCCCAATCCTTTTTGCTGGCCAGGTCTCTGGTGGGCGAATGGAGGTGGTGTTGCGGGACCACCCCTTTATGGCATGATGGGCTGCATCTGTCCAAGAGGGGAACCAGGATCCTAGGTGATAGGTTTAAATGCTTCATTGGCAAGTATTTAAACTAGCCAAGGGGGGAGGCACTGGAAAGGAGCAGGGAAATCCTAGCCCCCCTCCAAAAGTCACGATAGTAAGTGCAGTAAACACCAACATAGAGATGTCGATAGGGAGAAGGGCAGGGCTAAATGGAGAAAGTGACAAAGGTAAGAAGGACAGAGATGGGTCAAAAAGGAGTAAGGCCATCAGGAAATGGAGGATAATGAGTACCAATGCCCGTAGCCTGGGCAACAAGCTCCCTGAACTGGTGGCCTTGATGGAAGAGGGATGTCTGGATATCGTAGCAGTCACAGAAACATGGTACACAGAAAATCATGACTGGGATGTTAACATACCAGGGTACGTAACTACAGGAGAGACAGGGAGGGGAGAAGAGGGGGTGGAGTAGCTCTCTATGTAAAGGAAGGGATAAAAGCTACTGAACAAAAGAGTAAACAGGGAGGAGAGGAAGCACTGTGGGTCACCGTGGAGACTGGAAGTGGCACCACAATCTGCACACGGGTTGTATACAGACCCCCAGGTCAGTGGGAGGGAATGGACAAGGATATGATAGAAAGCATTTTTAGGATGGCAGAGAAAGGGGAGATACTGTTGATGGGAGACCTGAATATGCCAGATGTTAACTGGAGCACACTTGCTGCAGCCATATCCAAGAGCAGGGCCATTCTCGATGCCCTTCAGGTGGCATGCCTCAGACAGCTAGTTTCGGAACCCACTCATGAGGGAGCAATCTTAGACCTTGTACTCTCAAATGGGGACAGTGAGAGGATCTCAGATCTAGAAGTGGGTTGCCATCTGGGAACAAGTGACCATCAAACAGTGCGGTACACGTTGAACTCAGCTACAAAGTCAAGCCATACAAAAGTGAGGGTACTGGACTTCAGGAGGGCTGACATTGGCAAGATGGGCGAGTGCCTCAGAAAAGTACTAGCAAACAGGCTAGAAGGAGAGGTGGAGCAACAATGGGGAATCATCAAAACTGCCATCACAGAGGCAACAAGCCTTTGTGTGAAGCAAATAAACAAATCAAAATTAAAGAAAAAGCCAGTGTGGTTCTCAAAAGAGGTGTCGGGGAAAGTGAGGGAGAAAAAGATAGCATTCAGGAAGTATAAGGGAACACAGAAGAAGCAGGACAGAGAGCTGTACCAGTTAAGGCAGAATGAAGCAGGGAGGGAAGTCAGAATAGCAAAGGCCCAAACTGAGGAAAGGATAGCCAACTCAATTAAGAAGGGGAATGAAACCTTTTATAGGTACATCAGGGAGTGTAGAAAGACAAAGGGAGGGATAGTGAGGCTGAATAGAATGAATGGTGGGTGGGCAGAAGGGGATAGTGAAAAAGCAGGGATACTGAATGAATATTTCTGCTCAGTATTCACAAAAGAGGAGGGAGAGGTGCCTAATCCAATTAACAGAAGCACTCTGGTTAGTGGGATCAATCCCAGTCCTTTCACAGAAGAAAGGGTTCTTAAAGAACTCCTAAAACTGAAGGTAGACAAAGCAATAGGGCCTGATGGAATTCACCCCAGAATTCTAAAAGAATTAAGGGGAGAACTAGTGAAACCACTGACTACCCTTTTTAACAAATCATGGGAGGATGGTGTAGTACCAGAGGACTGGAGGAAGGTGGATGTGATTCCCCTTCACAAAAGTGGGACCAAGACAGAGGCAGGAAACTACAGACCTGTCAGTTTGACCTACAGTATGTGGTAGGGAAAGTGATGGAATCACTTCTGAAGGAAAGAATTGTTGAGTACCTAGAGGCCAGTGGGGCATAGGACCCAAGGCAGCATAGGTTCACAGCAGGAAGGTCATGTCAGATAAATCTAATTGATTTCTTTGACTGGGTGACCAAAGTAGTAGACCAGGGAGGTGCTGTGGACATGGCCTACATAGACTTTAGCAAGGTATTTGACATAGTCCCACACAAAAGATTAATAGTCAAATTAACCAGCCTGGGAGTGGTTCCCAGGGTGGTAGCCTGGGTAAAACATTGGCTGGACAACAGGACACAGAAGGTAATTGTAAATGGAGTTCACTCTGAAGAAAGAGGGGTTACTAGTGGGGTACCGCAGGGTTCAGTACTGGGTCCAGTCCTTTTTAATGCCTTTATAAGTGACATTGCAGAGGGACTGGAAGGAAAAGTATGCCTCTTTGCAGATGACGGAAAGATCAACAACAGGGTTGATACACAAGGAGGCATGGAAAGGATGAGAAGGGACTTGGCAAGGTTGGAGGAATGGTTGGAAGTATGGCAGCTAGGATTCAATAGAAAGAAGTGCAAAATAATGCACATGGGAAACAAAAACCCAGGGGAAGATCACACAAGGGGGGGGGTAGTAACAAAAACAAAAAAGGAAAGGGACCTGGGGGTAATCATATCAGATGACCTTAAGGTTAGCAAGCAATGTGAGAAGGCAGTAGGGAGAGCTGGGGGTATACTGAGATGCATAGGGAGAGGCATCACCAGCAGAAAACAGGAAGTTGTTAACTCTCTGTACAGACAGTTGGTGAGACCCCATCTGGAGTACTGCATCCAGTTCTGGAGACCCCATCTCTGCAAGAACATAGACAGGATACAGGTAGTCCAGAGGAGGGCATCTAGAATGGTGCAGGGTCTGCAAGAGAAGCCATACAAGGAGAGACTAAAAGAGCTTAATATGTATACCCTTGAGGAAAGGAGGGAGAGGGGGGACATGATAGAAATGTTTAAGTACCTCAGTGGAATCAACAAAGTCCAAGAGGGTAGCATCTTTCAGAAAAAGAGACATGCAAGAACAAGGGGACACAATTTAAAAGATGGGGAGGTTCAGGGGCAATGTGAGGAAGTATTTTTTCACAGACATGGTAGTGGATGCATGGAACAGCCTTTCTGAGGAGGTTGTGGGGTCTAAAACTGTGGGAGAATTCAAGAATAAATGGGACAGACATAAGGCAATTCTTGTGGAGGGTAGGAAGAAATAGGCTGTTGGTTAACTAGGATCTGCAGCTTATCCTGTAGTTAGGGAAATGGGCAGACTAGGTGGGCCAAGCGGTCCTTATCTGCTGTCAATGTCTATGTTTCTATATACTTTTGCCTTGGCTCACTGTGTGCACTAAAGAATAAAAAGATGAAAAAAGTAAAAACAAACATGCACAATATCAATAAAGACATTGTTATGACTCATATTCACCAGAAAAAGTAAATAAATGAACAGCTAGGTTGCAGCGGATTTTTAAAATTCCCTCCTATCTATTTCATTCTGTATCCACTCCCTCCATCAGTGACCTCATCAGTCCCATTTGTAGATAGGAAACCCTTGATTACTCCCTTTATTGGAGAAAAGGAAACTACGGTCTGAATTTTCAAAAGATACAACACAGGTGCAGGAACAAGAACAGCCCATGTCAGCCTTGAAAATGTTGTGCAGGTGCCACCTCCCGGTATTTGTTTCAATTGTGCTTACGCAACTAGATGAGATGATGTTTGTGTGACTTAATTATGTTGTAGCTATCTGCCTCTCTATCCATGGGATATACCACCCTTTAGAGGTATGATACAAGGAACCCTAGAGAAGGGTTCCCCCCATAGGTGCCGTGGGAATGATTCCGTTGGCTAAAGGTATCTTAGGAAGAAGCCCACGGGTAAGAGAGATGAGCCGCCTGAGGAGGAGGAGGGATGGATGGTGGGCAAAGAGAAACGAATCTGGGGGAGATCCAGGATGAGAAACCTTAAAGGAAAACTGCACGTTAAAATCAGGAAAATATATTTTTTACCATCCATTGTGTGTTCTTAGTTCATCCCAGTGTTATTTTTCAGCTCAGGTTGCGTGAGATGTTTTTTCTAACTTTCTCTTGCTATTTTATGGCCCTTGGGGGCTGCCATTTACCTTTCTTTTATTGCTTCTTGTCCCAGATAGTCTTCCCAAAGTGCCCTCTGCTCAAAGGTCTAATAGCCCATGCATCTGACCAGTGTCTTGTTACAGTGTCTCTCAGTCACAGCACAGAAGCAACACCACAGTCAGGATTCACGCCGCTTGTCATTGTGTAAGTACACGTTTCCTAAGTATTAGTACCTTATCAAGCTGTTTTCTGCTTGGTGGGGAGAGAGAGAGAGAGAGAGAGAGAGAGAGATAGATAGATAGATAGATAGATAGATAGATAGATAGATAGATAGATAGATAAAGTGTGTGTATGTATATATATAAGCTGTTCACTTTTTAGAAATACTTGCCTGCATTGATTTGCTATCTTAGTCCCTTTCTGGTTTTGCACCAGTGGCAAGTAGCAGAAATGGAACAGAACCTTATTATTGTTTATAGTAGCCACAAGATGAAAGAATATATGGAGCATTGGAATGGTTTCTATGGTTTGCAAACACCATGGAGCACAACTAACAACTCTGTCTGCTCCAACAAAGCTAATTTACTCCCCCCCCCCCCAGGGCATAGCAGAGGAGAGAGTTTATATCAGCAGCACTCACCGCTGCATGCAACCTGTATATAAACTGTTACTTTGCTTAGACTCATGCTGTCTCTCTCTCTCCTTTTTATTCGACATATTCTGAACTTTTGATTCAGTTGCTTGTGTCCTGTGTAGAAGATTCATGCTTGTAGACTAATGTAATCCTTTTAAAGCAGTTGTCATCCACTGGCTAAGCAGCCTTCAGTATTTTTGTGTTCATGTGATCTGCACCAGTAGCCCTCTGCATGATTTCATCCTGTATTGTTCTTAATACCAGCTCATATCATTGCCTTCAACTTTAAATATTTAAAGAGCAGCTTGCTTGCTAGTGGCATCTTCACCCCATTTGTGCAAGTGCTGCCAGATGCTGCATGGTTTCTACTTGTGTTGGTGTGTGGTGGGGAAGGGGATAACAGGTGTTTGGTTCATCTGCAGACAATCTGTGTGAGATTTTGGCCCTGTCCACACTACACCGCTCCGGCCCGGTAACAGATGCAATCCATCATGGCGGGAGGCGGTGCAGTGCGTCACTGCAGCGGTGCCCATTACGGGACCCGACAGCGCCCGTCCACACATCGGGAGACAGGCGACCCGTTGGCAGTGCCCGATCCACAATGCAGCTCGTGCTGCACTTCAGGCCTGCAGGGGACTGTTACCGCCCGTTCACACTACCGCCGGTAACGTTACCATGGCGGGACCGGTTTCATAACCGTTGTTGAAACCACCTCATATGTGGTTTCAACAATGGCTATGAAAACACCTTCTGTAACATTACAAGTATAAACGCAAACTGTTGCGGTAACGGTTTGGGCACTGTGTAATGTTACAGAGGTGTAGTGTGAACAGGGCCTTTCAGTCAACCGGTTTGAGACACTGCATAGCTGTTGCATTCCCCTGCCAGTCCAGTCCTCAGTGTTTTGTGATTTTATTTAGGTCTCCTTCACTGGATTCTAGCCTTTGCTATTTTATGCCATGTCATTTTTATATTGTACAGGATCCAAATGTTGAGGATGGGAATGCAATGAGACAGGCTGAGATGTCAGTTTGTCCTCCCCACCAAACAATAAACACACACACACACATACTTCTATATCCCCAACACCTGCTAAATAAGCTGCAGTCAAACCACTGTACTGCATTTCTTACATTTGTGTGTGTCTGGTTCACAATGATTGCATGCATAGGTAGCACACCACTCAATTAATCATACTGCATACATTTAGAACTACCAAAACATGGGCTAATGTTACTTCAAGGTACTCGGACATTTAGCAACTGTAAGCAATGTGTACGGTCCTGTCCCACTGAGTTTGTACCCACCATGACTCCACCTCAATTCCCTTGACATCTTCTTACCCCCCACCCCACATGCTATGATGGCATTATTATGCAACAGTTCAACAGTGAAGCACCCCCACCCATGACCAGTCATGGCAGAACATGCTTCAATACAGTACATGAAATATAGGTCTTCCCTTTGTATCATTCGCCACACAGCAATAACTCTTACTGCGTACTGTGCAATATACCCAGCCCCCTATGCCCGAATAAGCACTGGTGACACCATAAAACCCTGGGCATCTAGTGGCCCATCACCACCAACTGGCATTTAGTGACCACCATCCTATTCCCCCCCAGTCCTGTACCATGATTTACTGGCACATCCCTGTCCCCAAGACATCTGTGGGACAGACAAGCTGATTTTGAAACATAGAAGCTGTCATACCACTAAAGTAGTTATGACATTAGAATAACACATGCTACAAGATGAGTAAGTGACATACTGGACTCTGGCCTGTTTTCTACAGGACAGAGTCCAGACCCTACTGGCTTAGCTAAGAGGTGTGACACACAGGCTGAAGGGTGGTGGGGCATTAGCCGTTCACACAAACTGGCAGAGCACTGGCAGACAGCACACCACCACTACCACATAAGACAGCAGTAAATAGTATGTCACAGTCTGCAATATACATAAATGTCTAGTATATGCCATTCCCTGGTATCCTACTACCAGACGGCCCACCCATCAATCACCATCTTAAGAGTGCAGCACAATATACCATTTTGTCACAGTGACCTAAGGTCCTATACACATGCCCATTATGTACAAATAAGCTCTGAAGACACCAGCACTGCCTGGTATAGTGGCACCCAACACTAGGCCGGTAGTTGACATTACCCTTGTTAACCCACAGTTCCATGAACAGATGGTGTTAATGGCACAGCACTCCTGTAACTCCCATAGCAAGATGCACAATGGAACTGTCACCATGCAAAATATATACAGTACGTTATCTTGGTGGTTTACCTTGTTGGTGTGAGGAGGGATGTGCCGGTAAATCATGGTACAGAACTGGGGGGGAACAGGCTGGTGGTCACTAAATGCCAGTTGGTGGTGATGGACCACTAGATGCCCAGGGTTTTATGGTGTCACCAGTGCTTATTCGGGCATAGGGGGCCAGGTATATTGCACAGTACGCAGTAAGGGTTATTGCTGTGTGGCAAATGATACAAAGGGAAGACCTATATTTCATGTACTGTATTGAAGCATGTTCTGTCATGACTGGTCATGGGTGGGGGTGCTTCACTGTTGAACTGTTGCATAATAGTGCCATCATAGCATGTGGGGTGGGGGGGTAAGAAGATGTCAAGGGAATTGAGGTGGAGCCATGGTGGGTACAAACTCAGTGGGACAGGACCATACACATTGCTTACAGTTGCCAAACGTCCGAGTACCTCGAAGTAACATTAGCCCATGTTTTGGCAGTTCTAAATGTATGCAGTGTGATTAATTGAGTAGTGTGCTACCTATGCATGCAATCATTGTGAACCAGACACACACAAATGTAAGAAATGCAGTACAGTGGTTTGACTGCAGCTTATTTAGCAGGTGTTGGGGATATAGGAGTGTGTGTGTGTGTGTGTGTGTGTGTGTGCGCGCACACGCACGTGCATGTGTGTTTATTGTTTGGGGGGGGTGCCAAACTGACATCTCAGCCAGTCTCATTGCATTCCAGTCCTCAACATCTGGATCCTGTACAATATAAAATGACACGGCATAAAATAGTAAAGGCTAGAATCCAGTGAAGGAGACCTAAACAAAATCACAAAATACTGAGGACTGGACTGGCAGGGGAATGCAATAGCTATGCAGTGTCTCAAACCAGTTGACTGAAAATCTCACACAGGTTGTCTGCAGATGAACCAAACACCTGTTATCCCCTCCCCCACCACACACCAACACAAGTAGAAACCATGCAGCATCTGGCAGCACTTGTACAAATGGGACAAAGATGCCACTAGCAAGCAAGCTGCTCTTTAAATATTTAAAGTTGAAGGCAGTGATACGAGCTGGTATTAAGAACAAAACAGGATGAAATCATGCAGAGGGCTTCTAGTGCAGATCACATGAAGAGAAAAATATTGAAGTCTGCTGAGCCAGTGGATGACAACTGTTTTAAAAGGATTACATTGGTCTACAAGCATGAATCTTCTACACAGGACACAAGCAACTGAATCAAAAGTACAAAATATGTCGAATAAAAGGGGGAGGGCGAGCACGAGTCTAAGCAAAGTAACAGTTTATGTACAGGTTGCATGCAGCAGTGAGTGCTGCTGATATAAACCCTCTCCTCTGCTATGCCCTGGGGAGGAGAGTAAATTAGCATTGTTGGAGCAGACAGACTTGTTAGTTGTGCTCCATGATGTTTGCAAACCATAGAAACCATTCCAATGCTCCATATATTCTTTCATCTTGTGGCTACTATAAACAATAATAAGGTGCTGTTCCATTTCTGCTACCTGCCACTGGTGCAAAACCAGAAAGCGACTAAGATAGCAAGCAGTACAGACAAGTATTTCTAAAAAGTGAACAGCTTATATATATACACACACACACATATCTATCTATCTATCTATCTATCTATCTATCTATCTATCAATCTCTCTCTCTCTCTCCACCAAGCAGAAAACAGCTTGATAAGGTACTAATATTTAGGAAACGTGTACTTACACAATGACAAGCAGCGTGAATCCTGGCTGTGGTGTTGCTTCTGTGCTGTGACTGAGAGACACTGTAACAAGACACTGGCCAGATGCATGGGCTATTAGACCTCAGAGCAGAGGGCACTCTGGGAAGACTATCTGGGACAAGAAGCAATAAAAGAAAGGTAAATGGCAGCCCCCAAGGGCCATAAAATAGCAAGAGAAAGTTAGAAAAAACACCTCACACAGCCTGAGCTGAAAAATAACACTGGGATGAACTAAGAACACACAATGGATGGTAAAAAATATATTTTCCTGATTTTAACATGCAGTTTTCCTTTAAAAAGTCTAATGGGAGAGTGACATAGTTGCTCCACCCATTGAAACTCAAGCTTAAAGCCCTCCCATTCAATTGTGCTTACGCAACTAGATGAGATGATGCTTGTGTGACTTGATTACATCGTGGCTATCTGCCTCTCTATCCATGGGATATACCACCCTGTAGGGGTACAAAGCAAGGAACTCTACAGGAGGGTTCCTCCACATAGGTGCCGAGGGAATGATTCTGCTGGCTAAAGGTAACTTAGGAAGAAGCCCAAAAAGAATACCCAATCAGGTGTCGAGCATCGAAGAAGAGAGAAGTAGAAGATATAGAGACTGGAAATAAATGTGACAGACGTAGGTAGGAATAACAGGCAAAGACGAGGAAAGGCGAGGATGATGAATGAAAGGAAATCTGAGAAGATGAGTAAGGGCAGATTTCCTAAGGAGAGAGGGGATAGCTGGGGCCACCATCCAACTCCATCCAATAGCAGAACCTAACTAGGAACCTAAGAAAGCATTAACCTTAATTAATATTATGATCATTGGCACGGAGGAGAGGAAAAAACCCCTTTGAGGAAGAAACTTCTGGGGATCCAAGGCCTAGGTCACCTTCCCTCCAGGCTGACGATGTTTGATTTAATGATATATGTCACTACATCGAAGGATATGAGTAGGTAAGATGATGACAGAATAGGGAAAAACTCCAAAAGAAAGCACAGATCGAAGAAGGAACAGGAGGCAGCATGGACCCGAGAGGGGTATGCTTGAGTAGTCAATGGGAAGGAGTAGGTTCATGTAGAGGTCAGATGAGCGAGGGGTATCCAGATGCAGTCAAGAGGAGATGGAGGATGATGAAGACTGATGATGATGATCGCCGCAGGAATGCAGCAGTTCAATGAGGTAGTATAAGACCCAATGAGAGGGATGCTCAATTGAGCAATGTGATTAAGTAGACTCTGAGGCCAAGAGGGCATGCCCAGAACCAGAGGGTATGCCCAGGTCGAGCAATTGATGGGAGCAAAATGGACAATGGATGATGATGGAGTGAAGCTATGATTGGAGTGAATCCTTGATGGCTGGTACAAAATAAGGCATGCATGGAACCAGAGGGTATGCTCGGGTTAAGTGATATGGTGATGTAATGAAACCTTGAGTGGTGGCATGGCTGTTCAAGTAGTCGATATGATGGAATAGACCAACATGACGGATGAGAGGTATATGTATGGAGCGATGGAAATGGATGAGCAGGTCATTGGAGGAGCAAGGGATACCTGTATGTGGACATGAGAAGACTGATGGTGATAATAACTGCAAGAGAGCAGCAGTTCGATGAGGCAGCATAGGATTCAATGATAGGGATGCCGAAAAGAAAGCAAAGGTCGGAGGAGGAGGAGGAGGAGGAGAGGAACGGAGGGCAGAGGGAACAGGAGGAGGAGGGCAACAAGTGGAGATGACAGGGGTAGACACCCCTGAGATGGTGGATGAAGGTAGGGAGAAGGAACGAGACAAACAACTGAGGAAACAAATTGAAGGGTCCAAAATGCGACAGAAGATGGAGGGAAGGAAGGGTCCAAAGATGTGCTGCAAATCGGCTCGAGGAATGCTGGAGGAAGAACAAAACTCGAGAGCTGGCTGAGGAGGACACAGGAAGCATGTGACTGTATCAAGGTACCATGTTGAGGAATATGGCTTGGGGTGGTGCTCTGCACAGCTGGAAAGTCCATCACTGCCATTTCCAGCCAGAGCGGAGAGCTGTGGTCGCGGCTACTGCAGGAACAGGATCCTGGGCTAAAACCACCAGAATGAATGACCAGCTGACATTGGCTGGAGCCTGGCACTGCAAGTGCCCAGTCACACCCAGGACACAGCAGAGATGTACTACTGGTGGCCTGTAATGCCATCAGAGGAGCTGGGTGGGTCATTGACATAGGCCGTGCCTTTGGCTCCTGGAATCAGCTGCACTACCAGACTGTGATGAGATGGAGCACAAAAAGGGCTCGAGCAGGCTGAACAGTTCCCCACAGGAGACATCCATAGCGGGGGAAGAATGAGGCTGTGACAGCAGCAAAAAGCCTATAGATGTCAAGCTGGAGTGGCGAGGGAACCACACAACATGCACCAGAGAGGAAGACTGGTGATTCGGCAGACCCAGAAGTGAAAGGCACGTAGAGAGAGGAATGAGCCGGAGAATGGAGAAAGCCATGGTGATGCAAGAGCTGGAAGAAAGAAGTGGGGTGATCAGGTAGGAGGCAGGGAAAACCACAGCTCGAGGTGGATGGAGCGAGCAGCAGAGGGAGAGAGGATAGGAGGGGGATAAAAAGTGAGCAGAAGACATACAAGCGACACGGAGGGAAGGGCAGGAACCAAAGGAGAGAAGCAGATGCTGAAGCAAAGGCACAAGACAATGCAGAGGGAGAAAGGAGGGACAAGGCCTCCTGCTGCAAAGAGAAACAAATCCTGGGGAGACCCAGGCTGAGTGACCTTAAAAAGCCTGATGGGGGAGTGACATAGTTGCTCTGCTCATTGAACCTCGGACTTAAAGCCCTCTCATAAAATGATGTGGGAGGTATATGGCACTTGCCCTGATTTGCAGTAGCTTGCATTAAAATAATAATACATGCACCATTATTTTATGCACGTGCCAGCAGTTCAGACATATGGTCTAACAGTGTGGACATAAGTTTGTGCAAAAAGTAAGCAGGCAGATCTGTGATAGTTCTGCTTCGAAAATCCTACTCTTGGAGTCTAGGTTATATGGCATTTTGACACTTCAGCTGAGGGAACATTTCCTTTGAACAACCAGCACTGTAGTACATGTGACATCAAAGGCTGCCCTTACATTTTCTCCTTGGTCTTGACTCCTGGCAGACCATATAAAATGATTGTATTATGCTTAACTTTCAGAGGGACAAAGTATATATCTTGGATATCAGATATATGTTTTGTCATAACTGTCATACATATACCACCTCTGATATAGCAGACCAACATATTAAGTAAGCACTCTCACAAAACAGTCATCAGAAATATTGAACCAGTGCAAAAAAGGCAGAAAAGCTGTAAAGCAGAAACCAAGTAATAATGTAAAAGAATAATAAAGTGACACATCATCCTTATGAAAGCAGTCCAGAAAACAACACAGCATTGTTTTTGAAGTCATGATGAAATGAGATGGGTTACTTTCATGATGCCACATAAAGTCTATCTTCAAAGTTTATTTTGGTTGCATAATGTATATGTTTTATTTACTGCAGTAAGTTCCGGTTGTCATCTTGTATCTGATTAACAGAGAAATAAGACTTTTGCCTGCTCCTTTGTGACACTTATTCTGAACACATACTGCACGCCAAACCCAACAATATCACCACCATGCTACTCATATGGTCAGCCCCTTAATCAGGCCCCAAGGTAAAAAAAATAAAAAACTTTACAAGTAAGGAGTATGTCAGTATGCCATGCATGCAGTTAACCAGCATTATATCAGGTCAGGCATTAACAGAGAACGATCACAAGGTACTGCAATAGAAGTGTCCCCATTGCTTAAGTACTAAAGGATAGCAAGACATCATAGAGCTCTGAGAATGAACAGCAAGAATAATCTTTGCACAGATCTGACAATATAGCACCTGAGTGTAAAACCATGTACATATGGCATAGAGTAGTGTAGTGTAGCGTAATGTAGCATGGCATGGCATGGCATGGCATAGTATAGTATAGTACAGACATCAGTAGAAGCTGGTCCTTTCTTTATGGGTCACTAGCATAGTCATCATCTTCATCAATCGACTGACATTTCTCCAGAAACCTCAGTGCAGTCAGCTCAGTTAAGGCATTTTTTATCATTTCAGATTACTCTAAGTCTGTTGAGGGAAAAGAGTTGCACAGCAATAACGAATGTCTCTAAGGAAAAGTTGCTGCCAACACTTCAACAGCTGCTTCCTCTTAACTTGTGATTGACTGGAGACAACACAGAACAAACTTCCTTTCACATCTCCCAAGTGTATGCCTTTTTACATCATTGAACATCATTTTAAACTTTGATTCTGTCCCCAGTAGGTCAGTTCAAAGTCTTAGTATCAAAAAGTACTGTCCCCAAATGTGACAGACAGACAGAAAACCTGGGTATCATCATATACAAAATGTTCCATAGCACCAAATCCAGACCATCATTCAGCAAACTCATCATAACACACCAAAAAAGAATGGCTGGGATGAGCTGTAGCTCTCACAAAACATGGACACATATACTGCTGACTCTCATTACATTATTGAACATCATAATTGTATTATTTATTTATTTTCAACTTTTGACAAGGACAGGCACACTAAGTTGACTTTCCTACTCACTTCTAGGTGCATCCTAGGGCATGGATTACATTAACTTTCTTTCCTTATAAGGGATGTTGGTCATGACACTTAGCAAACTTTCCTGCTCTTCCTGTGGGGGAGCCTTTGGTTATCTTGCTTGACAGCAAGAAGGCTGACCACGATGGTGTGGAGGAAGGAGGAGGAAATGTTGCTCTTGCTCTGCTGCTAGCTTTTGGCAGACAGCAAGCTTACTTTCAGAGCAAGGAGCAGCTGATTAAAGAGCTAGAACTTTTCTTACCAATTGCCCTCCTTCCTTCCCCTCCACTCTCCCATTCTTAGCCAGTTCCACTTTTATAGGCACTGGATTTGACTGACAACAGGAACTTCCTGTTTGGCAGGAGGAAGGGAAGGATCACTGAGACACATAAGTTTCATCATCCTTGAAGGAAAAGAGTAGCTCTCCCTCCCCCCCCCAGCTGCTGGAGGTCTGACTCCGAGCAAGGAAAAAGGAGACTACCGAAGAATACAAGAAGTTCCTGTCCCAGAACAGGAAGAGCGAGAGCTGTAAGGGCACATAGGCAGTAGGAAAGTAGGTAAAAAAATAAATAGAGGGAGACGAGAGTAAGCATACAAAGCAACAGGAGAGGGGCCACAAATAAGACATGATGGGAGTGGTGGAGTGCAATGGCTGTGGAGCGGCAGTCTTCCAGGAGACATTCTGGAGGCTGCGATGCTTCCTGATTTGCAGGCACCTCTCTGCTCTGAGGGAGGAGGTTGCCCATCTCCAGGCCAGCCTGCCTAGGATTCGTGAAACCTCCTTCCCCGCCCAGGGCCCACCAGGCCCACCGCCACTGCCTCTGAGGTTGCCAAGAAAGAGGAGCGGTTGGCCCAAGGTGGGCTCAGGGAAGGTGAGAGTGGTTGAACAGAGGCGCATCCCTCCAGTTGCACCTCTCCATAATTCATATGCCATTCTGGTGGAGAGTGGTTTCTCTGTGGAGGCACCTGCAGTGGAGACCAAGGAGGATGCTGGGAATCTCAACAAAGAAGACCCACAGGAGGGTGGCACAGGATGCCACAGGGCAAGGAAACAACTTCTGGTGGGGGACTCAATTTTTATGAGGGTAGAACTGGGGGAGGGAGGGGAGCAGGAGGTAAGATGCCTGCCTGGCACCACAGCTTGGAGGGGCAGGGAGTGAATCCACGGGAACAGCTGCATGGGGGAGGGAACTGGATGTCACTGTCCACCTAGGGACAAATGACCTGGCTGGGAATGAGATCACAGCAGTGCAAAAGGAGTTTGTGGTGTTGGGGAGGGGCCTTAGACAAGTAGCACATATGATAACTTTCTCAGAGGTGCTGCCTGTCTATGGCAAAGGTGATGCTACGGTACTCCACACCATGGGATTCAACAAATCGTTGAAAAATTGGTGCAGAGCTCAGGGTTTTGGCTTCATTGAGGACTGAGGGTCCACCTGGAGGGATACAGCCCTATACTAGCACGATGGTCTGCATCTGTCTGGGAGGGGAACCAGGATCCTAGGTGATAGGTTTAAATGCTTCATTAAACTAGCCAAGGGGGGAGGCACTGAAAAGGAGAAGGGAAATCCCAGCCTCCCCCCACAAAACATGGTAGTCAGTGAGGTAAACACCAAGGTAGAGAAGTCAATGGGGAGCAGGATGGGGTAAATGGAGAAAAAGGCAAAGGCAGTAAGGGCAGGGATGAGGCTAAAAGGGGTAAGGCCATCACAAAATGGAGGGTGATGAGTATCAATGCCCATAGTCTATGTAACAAGCTCCCTGAACTAGTGGCCTTGATGGAAGAGGGACACCTGGATATCACGGCAGTCACAGAAACATGGTACACAGAGAACCATAACTGGGATGTCAACATACCAGGGTACACAATCTACAGGAGGGACAGGGTAGGTAAAAGAGGAGGAGGAGGAGGAGCTCTCTATATAAGGGAAGGGGTTAAAGCAACAGAACTAAACAGTAAACAGGAAGTTGATGAGTCATTATGGGTCACCCTGGAGACAGGAAATGGCACCACAATCTGCATGGGGGTTGTGTACGGACCCCCATCTCAGGGGGAGGAAATGGACAAGGAAGTGATAGAAGGCATCCTTAAAATGCCAGAAAAAGAGGAAAAAGTGTTGATGGGGACCTGAATATGCCAGATGTTAACCGGAGCACCTTTGCTGCAGCCACATCCCAGAGCAGGGTCATTCTCGATGCCCTACAGGGGCATGCCTCAGACAGCTAATGTTGGAACCCACTCGGGAGGGAGCAATCTTAAACCTGGTACTCTCAAACGGGAACGGAGAAAGGATCTTGAATTTAGAAGTGGGTAGCCATCTGGGAACAAACGACCACCAGTGTGGCTCACCATAAACACAGCCATAGAATCAAGCTATATAAAAGCAAGAGTACTGGACTTTAGGAGGGCTGACTTTGGGAAAATGGGAAAGTGCCTCAGAAAAGCACTAGCAAATAGGTAAGAAGGAGGTATGGAGGAACAATGGGGAAAAAATCAAAACACCCATAACACCCATCACAGAGGCAGCAAGCCTTTGTGTGAAGCAAATCAACAAAACAAAATGAAACAAAAAACGCTATGGTTCTCAAAAGAGATGGCAGTAAAGGTTAGGAAGAAAAAGGTAGCATTCAAGAAGTATAAGGAAACACAGAAGGAGCAGGACAGAGAACAGTACCAGTTAAAGCAGAAGGAAGCGGGGAAGGCAGGCAGAATAGCAAAGGCCCAAACTGAGGAAAAGATAGCCAACTCAGCTAAGAAGGGGGGATAAAACCTTTTACAGGTACATTAGGGAATGAAGAAAGACAAAGGGAGGGATAGTGAGGCTTAATAAAGGGAAGGGGGTGGGCAGAGGGTGACAGTGAAAAAGCAAGGATGCTGAATGAATACTTCTGCTTGGTATTCACAAAACAAGAGGAGAAGGAGGTACCTAAACCAAACAATAGAAGCACTCTGGATAAGGGGGTCGATACCAGTCCATTCACAGAAGAAAGGGTCCTGAAAGAACTCCTAAAACTGAAGGTGGACAAGGCAATGGGGCCTGATGGGATTCACCCCAGAATTCTAAAAGAACTAAGGGAAGAACTAGTGACAGCACCAACTACCCTTTTTAACAAATCATGGGAGGATGGTGTGGTACCTGAGGACTGGTGGAGGGTGGATGTGATTCCTCTTTAAAAAGTGGGAGCAAGACAGAGGCAGGAAACTATAGACTTGTTAGTTTGACCTAAATGGTAGGGAAAATGATGGAATCACTTCTGAAGGAAAGCATTGTTGAGTTCCTAGAGGCCAATGGGGCATAGGACCCAAGGCAGCATGGATTCACAGCAGGAAGGTCATGTCAGATGAATCTAATTGATTTCTTTGACTGGGAGACCAAACTAGTAAACTAGGGAGGGGCTGTGGACATGGCCTACCTAGACATTAGCAAGGCATTTGACACAGTCCCACACAAAAGATTAATAAACAAGTTAGCCAGTCTTGGAGTGGGTTCTAGGGTTGTAGCCTGGGTAAAACATTGGCTGGACAACAGGATGCAGAGGGTAATAGTAAATGGAGTACACTCCGAAGAAAGAGGGGGTTACTAGTGGGGTACCACAGAGTTCAGTACTGGGACCGATCCTCTTTAATGTCTTTATAGGTGATACTGCTGTGGGACTGGAAGGGAAAGTATGCCTCTTTGCAGATGACACAAGGATCTGCAACAGGGTTGATACACAAGAGGGGGTGGAAAGGATGAGAAGGGACTTGACAAGTTTGGAGGAATGGTCAAAAGTATGGCAGCTTAGATTCAATGCAAAGAAGTGCAAAGTAATGCACCTGGGAAACAAAAACCCATGGGAAGGGTACACAATGTTGGGAGAGGTACTAACAACAACAAAAATGGAAAGGAACCTGGGCGTAGCCATAGCAGATGACTTAACAGTAGGCAAGCAATGTGAGAAGGCAGTAAGGAGGGCTGGGGGGATACTGGGATGCATAGGGAGAGGCATCAGTAGTAGAAAACAGAAGTTTTTATCCCTCTATACAGACAGCTGGTGAGACCCCATCTGGAGTACTGTGTGTAGTTCTGGAGACCCCATCTCCACAAGAACATAGACAGGATGGAGGCAGTCCAGAGGAGGACAACTAAAATGGTGCAGGGTCTGCACCAGAAGCCATACGAAGAGAGACTAAAGGAGCTTAATATGTGTACCCTCAAGGAACGGAGGGAGAGGGGGGACATGATAGAAACATTTAAGTACTTCAAGGAAATCAATAAAGTCCAAGAGAGTAGCATCTTTCAGAAAAAGAGATGTGCAAGAACAAGGGGGCACAATCTGAAGATAATGGAGGGACGGCTCGGGCAATTTAAGTAAGCATTTTTTCACAGAGAGAGTAGTGGATGCATGGAACGGCCTTCCTGAGGAGGTTGTGGGGTCAAAAACAGTGAGGGAATTTAAGAATGCATGGGACAAACATAAAGCAATTCTTGTGGGTGATAGGAGGAAGTAGGCTATTGGTTAACTAGGATTTGCAACTTATCCAATAGATAGGGA
This sequence comes from Neoceratodus forsteri, assembly GCA_016271365.2. NCBI lineage: Eukaryota > Metazoa > Chordata > Ceratodontiformes > Ceratodontidae > Neoceratodus > Neoceratodus forsteri. Next base: position 789,310,396 of record CM028133.1, read on the forward strand.
AATGGGCAAACTGGGTAGACCAAGCAGTCCTTATCCACCATGTGTTTCTATGTTTCTAATTGCTTCTGAATGCCTCTAACTCTGTGTCGGATATAGCCCTTAGGCATCAGACTCTTTTGGATGACTACAAGGATACGGAAGCATTATCTGAAATGGGTCCACCAGCTGTTCCTGTACCAGGAATAGTACCCAGTGGTGAAGAGTCTGATATGGACACTAACAGTGGACCTGTAGCCTATGACACCAACACTTTGCTCATGGCTGGCAGGTCTGTTATGAAAGCACATCTACTAGAACTCCTGGCTGAAGAAGATCAGAAAATTGCAAAAGCTAAACAAATGAGGACTGGTACTAGCCCTAGACCAGGGCGTACTGTTCTTCAATCAACGCTTTCAGGAAGATCTTTGACAGTGCCAACAGATCAAAGGGTTTCTGCTGCTGTTCAGTTGGGGCTGCTGAAAGGACACCCCAGACCCACACCCCGACTTCAACCACTTGGTCACCCAATGCAGCACTGACTGCTGCCTGTCTGAATATGATGCTCAATGGGGGCCTAGTGTTGTTCCTAGTGCTGCTGAGATCATGGCAGCAGTCAACCAGAAAACATCTGCCTGTTCCTGAATTTCTGCTCAACATTCTGCCTTACTAATCCACAGAGCTCTCCAGCTCATGAAAACCCCAGAGCTTCTGTTACACCCCCTCCCATACGTTCAACTGCACCTGCACTGTCTAAACCCAACCAGCACTCTGAATCACCCCAACTGAGAAGTACCATTAGCGTATCTAAACCAGCAAATGGAAATAAATGCTCCTGCCCAGTCCCTGAGCCTCTAACCAGTTCACCAGGTAGGCAGACTGTGCAAACTATTGAATTTTCAATCCGACAGACTGTTACTTCAAACTCCATAACTCCCTCACCTGTGTCTCAGGGAGGTTATTTGAGCACTGCTTCCCCTGTGTTAAAACCTACTGAACCTGCAACAAATACTGCTCACCCCCTTTTGCTATCAACGCACTAACAATAAAAGATGAGTTGAGGAGTGCTGTAGACCAGGTCACTAGTGCTACTCCCTGTTCAGTCTCCCAGACAGAATCAGAGTCCCAGTTTCACAAAAGTGCTGCCCTCATTTCAACTGTTGAAACCACAAATACTGCCTGTTTTGGTTGTATTCCTGTCTGATGAAACTGCCTGCTGATAATTTTATTTATTTATTTTAACTTTGATAACCATGTAAGTGCACTGGCAACAAATGCTTTTTTCAGGCACGACCCTGGTGCGATTGCACAGACAGGGGTATGATACAACTATGGCGAGCTGCCCATCTGCTAGTCCTTATTTGTAAATATTATTCTGTTGTATATTGTGTTTTATTTTATGTAGTTATGCGTACATGCCAGTGTCAGCACAAAGGCACATAGGGAAAAGACTAGATTTAGAAAAAAAGGCTTGACCTGCTTTTGACCTAAAGGCTGTTGTTTACCAGGAACTGAAACTGCATTCCCAGGCTTTTTTTTTTTAACAAAGATGTGCCAAGGTCCAATTGTGTGTCATAAAACCATGCACTCAGGAGTGAAGTGCTTTGATCTAAGGAAGCTGTTATAATATGCTACATTTTGTGAGATAACAGGAAAGGAACATGCTTCCTGGAGAACCTGTGTGAATCTTATCTTACAGATGCCAATGGTCTACAGGGGACTTCAAAGGGCTTAACTCTGAAATGTCATATCCATGCTAATTATAGGTCTCAGAATCTGATTCTTAATATGCTTGGAAAGTTTGGAAACAGCATGACAGTACCATCTTCTGGCCTAAAAGAGACATCTCCTGTCCCAATGGAGTAGTAGATCTGAACAGGGAAATGATGACAGCACAAGTTTACAGAAGGGTATTTAAACCCTCAGCTCAGGGTATTTGGACACACTTTTTTATCTGGACTCCACCTGATACACAGAAGCCATTCTGTTGGGAGTCTTTCTACTGACCACAAGGCTGCTACAGAAAGACTGCAATATTTTATAAACCAGTGATTCTCTGGACTTTGAAATCTTCATACTCAAGGTAGACTTAGCTAACAAGTTTTAATGCATTTTTCTGTATATTTTCCCCATTCTGTTTATTAAACTGTAACCTAATTTAGTATATGTTCTCTTTTACTTGTAACTGCATTTAAGTATTTTAGTAAAAACTTTTGTTTTATCTAAAGAAATTCTGCCTGACTGAGATTTTCTCTATTTGTGTGTGAATTGTGAAAACAGTATCAATAGTCTGTGAAAACTGTTATTGCCAAAAGGGGTCACACCATAAGCAACCAAATTGAAAAAGGGTATGTGAGGGACATCTGGAAGGATAGGGAGAATACCAGAATCCACAAAGATTTTAAACCAGGCTGTTGCATGTCCTGTAGGGATCAGATTTTCACACTGCTATCCCAAAGAGAGTGTGATACCTGGGTCTTCCTCCTGTGTGTAATAGCCAAGGGAGGGTTCATATTTGGCTACAAGACTCAAAACTGGTATTGTGCCATTATCCAGAACTAGAGGGAGGACCAGGATCCTTGTGGCAGAGGTGCAGTCACGATCTTCACAAACATTCTTTTTTTTTTCATATGTAGTTTCTGGGTCTTTGCAGATTTTCTCCCAGCCCCTACACCCATGCATCTCTGATGTAGTGCCTGTGTGTGGAGGCATGCATGCACATGCCATTCGGGATGCCCCTCCCTTCCAGTTGCACCACTTGACTGCCTGCGCCAGCACCAAACCTCCATTTAGTGATGGCGGGACTATGGGCAGGTGACCCCACCCCTTACTCAAGAGAGGAAAGCCAACACTCAATCCTGCTCCCCCCTGTCCCCCATGCTGGCACCCTGGTGACCCAAGGTTGTTCCTGAACCCGGGTTGCTGGCATAGCGCAAGGTGTGGCATCCAGTGCCTCAACCTTCAGTGCCACTGGGATGGCTCTCGGTGAGCATTCTAAAGGACAAGGAGGGTATCCCTGTCCCTCCCCATCACGGATTGCACTTTAGGGTGGACACTGTGAGCTCAGTGGGCCTGAGCCCCAGGAGTGGGTTTGTGACAACAACATTTTACAAAGTATAACATTTACAATATGTACAATAATCTATGGAAAGGATCATATACATACATAAGAGATGCATATATTCACTTGCAATATACATGTGCAGCAAAGCTTCCATGAAAGGAACATAAATGTATAGGAGGGTATATTTGTAAAGAGGTAGTGCAGATGACAGCAGATAGCTACAAGCAAGCAATGCAGGTGCATGAACAGTATGAGCAGGTAAGGATAGAGAGAGGGGATATATGGGGGACTCTAATACTGGGGTTACACATGGTAAACATTACACAGCAATGCCTGAAGTCCCCCCTCCCCAATATTCAGCAATTATAGAAAGACTCTACTGTGGCCAGCCCAATGACTTCTGCCTGCAATGTCAACATTCCGGGGTTTAGAAATGGACTTGGAGTCAGAGGGCCAGCTGGGTGGAGAAGGACTGAGTGTCCCAGCAACTGTTCTCCTTCTCTGGAGGAAGGGGGACCTGAGTGTCTGGTGCATTGGTGATCTCTGGCACAGGCTGAGGGATTAGCAACAACTGGCTCCTATATTGGTGGGAGATGGGACAGACATCAGTGTTTGTGCCATGGATGTCATTGCACATCCTGCCTCCTGGGGAATAACCTTAGAAAATCATGGGTCCACTAATGAGATGACATCCGCTACTGTGGATCAGACATCGCGCATTGCCCATAATCCTTCACCCCCATCAGTGCCATATCTCATTCCATCTTGGAAATGGTGGCCCCACTCTGGGAGGAAGCCAGGGTGGTACCATAATTCAATCTAGTGGGGAACCAGTGGTCCCACCATGGTGGGAAAGCCAGGGTGCTTGGGGGGGCAGAGATGTGTACCGACCTGTGGTGGTGGGGCCGAGCCTTGAGTCCAAAGACCGATGGTGGTCAGTTGCTCCCACATAATGCACAGTATTAAAAAAGAAAGAAAAAAGACTCCGCTGTAACTCCCAATAATAATATAGAGATGGACATTGCTAATTCAGATTCTTCTTCCCATGATATTATGATTATGGACTCAGACATCCTCTGAAATTCCAGGGAGGATTGCTCTCAAAATACACAAGCTGGTGAAGGTGCTTCAGGGGCTCTGAATACAGAACCTTCAAAGCATGTCAGGGACATAAGACTTTCCTCTGGCACAGAAGAACTGTGGGACAAGATCATAACACTGTACCACTATGCCACAACAGCCTGGTAAATTCAAAATAATTGACCTGTTTGCAGCTCATGGGTAACTGGCACAGCATCGGAATAGTGTCTGGTTACAGTATAGGGGGACTTCTGAGACACCACCAGACAGGCCTTATGTCATTAGAACTTTACTAAAAGACTCCATGGGTTTTGTGGCGAGGGATCTTTATGCCTTAATCCAATCCTTGGGTGAGTCTTTCTTTAAGTTTAAAAATGGTAGCATAGTGCCAGCCTGGTGGCTCTGAGTTTTGAGGCACTGGATGCCACACTTCGTGCCATGCTGGTGACCCAGGTTCGGACACAAGCCCAGGCCACCAAGGGTTGGCAGGAGAGGGATAGGATCAAACATCTGTAGGACAGCTCTCCTATCCCAGGGAGGGATCCAGGGAACCACCGCTCTGTGGCAGCCCCTGGTTATGACCGGAGGGGTACCACCAGAGTGATGGCAGCAAGGGGGACGGAGTGTGGCGCACGTCGGCATGTCATGCCCAGATGTCATTGCATGCCCGCACTCCATAAGGGGTGAAAAACCAGGCAGAAAATGGTGGAGCGATGATCTGGCAGCTGATGGTCACGCCAGTGCCCCCAGTTCCCGGGAGGATCCTGCCACAGAGTAGCATGAGCGATAATGGCCAGCTCTGTGGATGTGCCAGACTGGGCCCAGGAGGTGCGGGTGCTGGCGGACAGAGATTGCAGAGGTCCGCTCCACAAGGAGGACAAATACAGTTGTTAAAAAAAAAGGTAGCATATCTAGAACACTTTTGGCAGAGATATAAGCAAATTAAGAATACATCTTTGTAGGGGCCATTCTTAGTGATACCACTAACTAAACCCACCATTAAAATAATTTATCTGTTATTCAAGAGCAAAGGGGTTAGTATTGTTGATGTGTTGTACTGGCTTAAGCAGAGATGCGAAATATTAGATCAGCCAGTACCTATCATGGATTCTGAAAGTGTTTCAGCTGGCGGGATAGAAAGTGAAAATCAAACTGAGACAGCCTAACAACGACCTTTTTCATTTGCCAAGCAGTTTCTACATAGGTCATGACCAGGGCTATGTTTCTATCCTGGGCAGCCCAGTACCTGCCACAAATGCAGATCCAGAACCCATCTTAGCTATGTATGTGACATGCCAAAATGTCATTTGTGCATGGAATATGGGCACATCAGTGAGCAGTGCACTAATCTGCTCCAATATAATCTGTGTGATGAGGTAGGGCATGGCTATCGACAATGTCCCTTGGCAGCACACAACTGTCTTGACCAGGCTGTCCATGTGCAAGAGGAAATCATCATGGGAGAGTCAAGCCAGGGCCCATGATTCCAGAGGTCCATCCCCTGTACCCTGACAGCGATCTGGAACCCCAGCTGGATGGAATGTCTAATGCCTCTCCCCCCTCCCCCCTCAAAATGGCTAGGTACTGTCATTCCCATGTCTGCACCACCTTCTGCAAGTCCTTTGACTCCTCAAGTTGTAGAATATTCAACAGGAGTTAATGCCCCTACACCAGACCTAGTGCCAGAAGAACAAGCCTCCACTGACTGCCTGCTGCAGGTGGTCCCTTTACTATTACTGCAGAGAATCCTCCCACAGAAACTGTGGAGAGGGAGGATATGCTGACCCCCCCCCCCCGCCATATACTGAGCTAGGTATGACAATCATCACTAAGCCTCAAAGAGGGAGGTCATGAAAAACCAAAATGAAAGTTGATAAATCCCCCCTCCCCATTCCAACTGGGAATAGGTTTAGTGCTTTAACTAAGAGGAAGAAATGGGAGGACACAGAAAAGGAAGATTTTTATTCAGAGGTCTTATCGACTGTGTCCTCTGTTCTGGACTATTCTTTTGATGCACAGTCAGAATTGTCCAAAGCCAAGAGAACAAAGGGTTGAACTAGGTCTCAAACCAGAGGGACTTAAACTTAGATCCATGTGCAGGGGACCAATATTGAGTTTGCTAATCCTTTACTGTCAGCAATATCAAAAGTTATACAAAGAGGCTGACTACTTTAACAGCACTTACCAACTCGTCAGGTAAGGCTCTTTTTATGCAGGACACTAGGGGTAAAACCACCCATGAACTGCTGCAGGCAAAGCACTTATAGGCAGTTAGGGTATCATACTGGTCACAAGGCACAGACGTATGTGATGGGGTGGCAATATTGTTAAAGGGTTCTGGATTTACTATTCAAATGGTTGTGGAAATTGAGCCAAGGACAGCAGTGCTACTGGAGCTAGAATATTATAATATCAAATACAGGTTAATCAATGTTTATGCCCCACAAGCCCATTCTGCACGTGTGGAGTTGTTCAAGTTAATTCAACTGTTTTTTTTTTTTTTTTACACATGAGCAGATTACAAATTTTGGGGGGGTGATTTCATTTGTGCATTATCCTTACAAGACAGGGGTGATCAGACCACAAAAACATATAGTAACACTAATTTTCTTAAAAGCATGATTCTGACTGCACTATTGCAAGATGGCTCTAGGGTGATTCATGATCAGGGTGGTAAAACCTATGTGAGATACACTTGCCACCAGGATAGATTTCCTCCTTCTCACGGAATATTAAAATACAGGGTGCCTGCATGGTGGCTGCTGTGACCTCTGATCACCTTGTTCTGTCTTGCAGCTGTTACCCTGGTGAGTTGTCTAAAAATAAACCACACTTCCTGTGAAGGCTAAATACCTAACCGCTGGCTGATGATCAGGTGTGTAGAAAGTGAAGAGCACTTTTAACAACTAGATTTTCTGTTGTAAATGCATATGCATCTCTGGCAGAATGGTTGGAGACCTCAAAACAGGATTTGATTTTTTTTTTTTTTTCAAAAAACAGGCAGCACTGCCCAAAAACTCTAGTCAGTTGCATTATCTGAATCTCAGAAATAAATTGCACTGCCTTATATCTCAAATGCATGTTAAAAAAAAGGAATTTCACTGCTCAAACTGAAGCATTATATAAACAATAAATCCCAGGGCAGTTAGGAAACACCTCGGGTAGACCAGATGGACCTTTGTTCTTTTTTCTGCCACCATTGTGTATGTTTCTATGTTTCTAAATTACAAAATGAAAAATAAAATGTTCCAGTTCCAGTACAGTAGAGCTGCATCTCTGAAGAAAGAGATGCAGATCAGTACTCAAGGTCGCATACAAGACAGAAACATAGAAACATAGAAGTTGACGGCAGATAAGAACCACAAGGCCCATCCAGTCTGCCCATTTCTCTTTCTACCTTATGAATGTGCCATCTGCCTTTGCTCTGTCAATGACCTATCTATTCATCTCAATAGGTTTAAGGGTTATCCAGACAGGGTGCCAAACAGGTACTCACCGGCCTTTCATTTACTGAAGACAACATTGTCCATACTACACCACATAAAATTATGCAGATTGTCCAAGAACACATCACTAATTTGTTTGGGACCACACCTGACACAGTACAGGACAGTTTCTTTTTTCTGATATTCTCATACCTAAAATCTCGGTCAGTACATTAGCAGAACTTGAAACTCCCATCACAACATCTGAAGATGAAACTGCTATTAAACGGCTTAATAAAAAATCAGTCCTAGGGTCTGATGATCTGTCATATGAATTTTGTAAAACATTCTCTGACAACTTCTGCCCAGTATTGACTTGAATTATACAATGAGCTCCTTTTTGAAGGCTTATTGCCTCATTTTATGTAGCAGGCCATCCTTATTGTTCTTGTTTATAAAGGGCACACAAGAAAACTGTTTAATTGGAGACACATCAGCTTACTTAATACTGCTGTCAAAATTATAGCTTGTGTATTAGTAATAGTTTCCCGAAGATTGTGTATCTGGTTTTATCCCCTTCACTGGCATGTGTAATTCTATCCAGATCCATTTTTGGACAATATTTTTAGAGATAAGTACGCTTTACCATTTTTGACAATCTAATCTTCATAGGGAACTCTTTGGGAAAAGTAACAAGGGTGCCATCTCCGGTTTGCTTTGGCATTCAGCCAAGAAAAAGTATATGATAATGTATCCAACACTTATCTTTTCCACACTGGAAGTCATTATGTCATACCTTCATCATTTGTAAAATGGTCCAAAACAGGTTAGGGCAATAAGACACACTCAACAAAGTTAATATTACATATATTTCATGTTTATTCAGCAAATCAAGCACATATCAATGCCTGCTTACGGACTGGCCAATTTGTTGAGGGACACACCTCTTCCTCAGGGCCACTGCACTGCTACTTGTTAGTACATGGTAAGCTGCATAACAAATGAATAAGACACGCACTTTTCAAGCTTTATAACACTCAAAAGTATCTTTCCTGCATCTCTACCTTTTTCTTCTGATTGGCAACTGCTCAGGGAATGCAGAAACATTCTCCCATAGCATTCTCCCTAAGCACTACTTGTTCTGTGTGCATGTATGAGATTATCTTATTCATTTGATAAGCAGCTTACCATGCACTACTGAGTTTCATAAAATGGAAAGGGAAAACTCTGTATCCTGATTAGTTGTTAAAAAAACTAGTGCTGGCCAGCTGGATGCAAAATAAAAAAAAATATCCATGAGCCACTAAAAGAAACTGTCAGCCGCCATTCACCCCACGCAGATAAACAGACTTGTTAGCACACATGGAAGAACCAGCATTGCTGAATTTTGTTTAAATTAAGTCAGACGAAAGTCACATACAAAGTTTTTTATACTAAATGCAGTACAATCTGCTGTAATGTTTCAATAGTTTGAGCCACGATTGTTCATAAGGGTCACAATCCCAACCGTCCACGGTTGTGCAGCGTCATTGTGCCCCCCTTCTCAAGAAGCAACTCTGACTTTACTAGACCTATATAGAAAAAATAAATTGCATAAAACCACTCACACTAATAAGCTCTGCTCTGTTGTCTGAAGAAGGCTCTGTTGATCTTTTTCAGCCCAGCCACCACAGCACCTGCTTTTCAGCCATTCACCCGCTCTTTGTGTCTAATAACTGCTTGTTTCTAGAAATCACATTTGAGGACCATCCCAAGTCATCTTCGTAGTCCCACATGGTCGATCGACCACTGACTCAAGGCACACAATGGTGAAAATGAATTTTAAAAACTTTCTTTTCAAAATATAAACACTTTTGGCTCAGCTGCAGTGCAGCACTTCCCCCATTGCCAGCTGTCTTGCCCACCTGTTCACTGGCTCTAGCACAGGACCAGCCACCCACTCACTTTCTTTGTCAATGTAATTTTATTTAAAATATGAACAAAGTAAACTAACACAATAAAAAAAATGTCATTTAAACAAGTATGTGGGTGTCTGTGTTTTTCTGGGGATGGCAAGGACTAAACAGGATTGTTAATACAGGAGCCAATGCCTATAAACTACAACTATGGAAGCCTACTTAGGACAAAGCTCTTTATGTGTCAGTGGCTCAGTAGGTAGCACACTCGCCTCTGAGGCCGGGAGATCAGAGGGCTGTGGGTTCAGTTCCCACATCTGGCGCTTGGGTTAATATCCCAGTACTGACACTGTAGTGCAGCATGAGAGGGGTGCTGCACTTGTGGGGTGCCGTCTTTCAGATGAGACGTTAAACCGAGGTCCCATCTGCCTGGATTGGTGGTAGTTCAGGTGGATATTAAAGATCCCATGGCACTTATCGAAAAGAGTAGGGAATTTCCCCGTGTCCTGGCCAAATTTCCTCATTCACTAAAAATACCACCAACAGCTTAATCTAGTTCAAGGTCAGTTGGCATTCATCTGTATCCCCCTCCCCCGGGTCGTGCCTGAAAATAGGCAGGATTTGTCTAGTGCACTTACCCGGTCAACAAAAAAAGAAAAAAATAAATAAATAAAATAAATAAAATAAAAAACAATAAATGTTAAAAAAAATGCATTTTGCCCTTACGGGCAGAGGAACTATTTTATGTAAAAATACATCAAGAATGTTACTTTTTTTTGTATTTAACCCTCTTAATTTTAAAATTAAAATTAATAAAATACACAGTCCCATTTTATAAGCACAATATGACACTCCAGGGTGTGCATTAGGCTAGCAATAAGACACGATGAGGTGTGGGTTATGGCCTGATAAGAGCACACCCCAGGTACGTTATGAGGCATGATGTGCTTGCGCCGAGTGCCTTTAGCACCTGGGAAGTGCTCTTATCAGGCCATAACCCACACCTCAGAGTGTCTTATTGTGCTTATAAAATGGCCCCCCAGTAAAGAAGTTAATTACAAAGAAAAAGCACATAATAAGTGTATATAAAATAATAAAAATATATGATTATATCAATAATAGAAAAAGTAGTCCCTGTTATTATGCTGTAATGGAGCTGTTTTAGTAAAAAATTAATAGATGTTTTGGCCCGCTGGCAAAGTAGTTAATTTAAAAAATGGATAGGAGGTGTCTGTCCGAATCTATAGTCCCTATGCACACATGTGTACACACACACATACAGAAAAAGACTCAAAAACACTTGTTTTGTTTCTTCTTGTTTTTCATATTTGGTGTTTTGATCACAGTTACACCGAGTGACAGCAACTTATCTGGTAGTGTGTGATTTACTGTGAATTTTATTGGCATCCCTTCACTTCAGAACATAGATTTTTTTGTACTTTTATTCATTTTTTTTTACATTTTTGTTCTTAACTCACTTTCTTTAATAGGCTGGCCGCAGTGTGGAGCGAGCATGTCCCTCAGCAGCTGCTGTAGATAGACGTCTTCTGCTTGCGGTTTGGGACCATTACTGAGGTACAATGAGGAATGACTTTGCAGTACTGTAAATAGGAATGAGGAGCAGTTCTTAAATATTAATTGTTGTGACTCACTTTTCTGGAACAGGACGAGGCAGGGTGGGAATGAACTCCGGAGTTCTGACATACTGTTGAGCTATGGGACGGAGCATACAACCGGAACTGTTATGAGTCACGAGGGAATGGACAGTGAGTGAAAAAGACAGAATTTTTAAACAGTCAAGGGTTACGGAGGCATTTCTGTGGTTTCTCTGCTAGTGCTAGTGTGTTTGGTGTGGGGCTAAGTATTTGTTATTTAGGGAACCAATGAAACTGTTGAGAGTTTTTTTTTTCTGTGCCATCGCTGTCCCGGTTGTTTAGAATGATAAGTAAGGGGTTGTAGTGGGAAAGCGGTGGCATGTATTGATTTCACTGTGAACTGCGTCTTAGTTGGGAGAAGTAGTGCGCATTGCAACTTTAAGTCCTGATAAGGACACGGCTGGAAAGGGCTTCCAGCCAATCAGTAAGCAGAATTTATTTTGCCCATTTTATAAACAATTGTAATGCATGGCTAGGGAGATGGATGCACTCGGTCTGCAGCCTCGTGCCACACTAAGCCCCCAGCTGTGCATTAGAACTAACACACACCCCATTGTACCTTATGGCTTATGTACTGCAAAGGCCCTGAGGAAGAGGTCTGTGCCTCGAAACATTGGCCAGTCCATAAGCAGGCATTGATATGTGCTTGGTCAATGAATAAAATATGAAATATATTAAATATTAACTTTGGTGAGTGAATCTCATTGCCCTAGCCTGTTTTGGAGTGTTTTGATGGCTTATTATGAACAGACTCCTCCCACTTCTTATTGTTTCCACTGGAGCTACCAGTTGGTCTATCTAGTGCATTTATAAATGGGTCATTTTTTTATATCACCCAGCTTTCACCACATCGTATGTGAATGGTTAGATGCGTAATTCGGTAATGAAATACTCATTTGTACAGGAGTAAGTCAAGGGTGCCCTCTTAGCCCACTCCTGTAAACGTTTTCATTAGGTCCAGTATTGAGAAAGATCCATCAGGATTCAAGCATCATTGGTAACACATGTCTAGACAATCTGTTCCTAAAACATTGCCATACGCTGACAATATGTGCTTCATTCTTCAAAACAGTGAGTCTACTGCTGTGGTGGTACAAACTTTAGCTGCTTACGAAATAAAATTAGTAGTTATAGCAAATTTATTGGGCTTCCCCATTCGTCTATGCAAACACCCTACAACATTTCCAGATTTCTGAGGACCCCATTAAAATATTAGGTGTCATATTTAGGACACCAAATGCTGCATTTCATAATTGGGGGCATAGACTCATAACAGCAACTCAAAAAGTTGCTCTTTGGAAAAATTAGAGCACTGTCTGTAAGAAAACAGGTTTTTCAAAACTCTTATTCTCCCACTTTTGTGACATATGGATAATGTTTTCCCACCCCCTTAAATACTGAAGACTGATTATACTGTGGTTTTCTTTCAAGATTTGTGGGGAAGCCATTTAACAACCGTAAAACAAGAGTGCACTTATCAGAGTTATAACAAAGGAGGAGGGAAAATGGTACACTACTTAGTATTTATGCATAGTGTTTTCCTGTACACAAACTTAAGCCCCATGATACCTGGCAAAGCCAGAAGATGAAAAAGCATTTTGAAATTTTGACTTTTACTGGTTAAAGCAAAATGGGATGGGGACATTTCTGACTGCCTACTAATCTTACAACTACCTGTATTCCTGAATTTACTATATCTTCCTTGAAGAAAATTTGGCAATGGCAGATACCCCTGCAACAAATTTGTTCCCAAACAAAGAAACAGTTATACCATATGGTAATAATAAACAAGTTTACCCCACCTTTACAGCTGTCTTTCTGTCCTCCTGGGAGGGAGGAGGAGGAATCTCTCCTACAGCACATTGACACAAAGATACTGCTAGAAATGTGGGACCAAACATGGTTAGCATGCCATGGGAAAATGGGAATAAAAAACTCTAACATAAAACTATTAAAGAAATAATATGTCCCTAACCCACATGCCCCCAGGCCCTTAAAACTCAAGCACATTTTCTACTAGACTGCCCAGTTACTATAGAATGTTGGGAACATTTAGCCACAATTTGGAAACTCCTTGGCACCAAAGCAATCACTTATGACAATGTTGTCTTCGGCCCCCTCTCCCCCTCCCACACCCCTGCATTTCTCCCTGGTGCACAAAAGAACTCCAAGATTGATTTTTGCAACTTGTAGGTATTATTTATGGCAGGCCAGGTGTGCTTGTATAGTACAGAAAAAGCAAGTATCGGTCTATGAAATTATAACGTCAGATAAAAATGCTCTCACTAAGGTGTGCCTTTGAATATAGAAACTTCGCATCTCACACGTTTGAAGCATAGTGGAACCACTGTGACTGGATAACTATGGCAGTCCTGCAATGATGTGAGAGTGCAGTTTTCTTATTTTTGTATGCCGTCTACTTTCATGACATATGGAGATCACTTCTTTTTTTTAAAGCAGCAGTATTTGTTAGTGACCATATTGTTTTTCTCAGCAATAGAGTTCATCTGGCAAAAATATCAATATACACATTTTTCTTTTTGCTTTCTTTCATTCCTGAACCAAGATATGGCATTTTAAAGTTTTCAAAAGTTTACACTCCAGTACCATGCCAGCTATGAAAAAATTAAATACAAAAATTAAATATCTTGTTATAGTGCCATACTGTTTACCATCAGAAATATGTGGCAGCACCATCCTAATACATCCACAGTATAAATCTAACATGTACATTCAGCAGGTAACCTTTGCAGAAGAGATTTTAAAAAATTGTGAGTGACGGCCATCTTAAATGATGTGAGTTATTCATTACAAACATAGCTGTGTAAATGCTTTAACAATATCCTAGAAAACTAGAACTATACTGAGCATGAATCTTATGATGTTAGAAATCCATTTTTGCTAAAAAAAAAACTATGGAGCCTGTGCACGAATGGGCAGAGCTGCTACATGCCAACACTCTGTACCCATTGCACCCCCCATGCGGGATGCACTAACTGGGGCATGCAGCCCCTATGCACCTGATCCCCGGCTGAGCAGACAGCAACATGCCGGGGTTGGGTGGGGAGCATGCTGGCACTATACACCATGCACTAAGGTGTGTAGTGTCACACATAGGAGGGCGCCTGTTACGCCAGGAGAGACACAACCATAACAGCCCTATGCACGGAGCCATGTGCACACAGCTCATTGGCACCTGTACAGAACCCCTCCAACACATATGGCCATGCCCCCACCAGTAGAGGCAAGTGGCACTCACCCTGGCACACAAAGGTGACCCACCCCCGAGGAAGGAAACTGCATGCCATCCCAGACTCACTGTGGTGCCCAACCCTGAGGATGTATATGGCATCCCCCCCACCACACACAGCTGCTCCATCCCGGTGATGGTATTGTTCCTCCTGACCCCCCCCCCACATGCAGTGCATCCCCATGCCCAGCATGTATGGCAGGGCCACCCATCCCGCTATGTCTAATCACAGACCCCTGCTCCCCGGCAATGGTCGGTGCCCCCCCATGGCACTGATGATGCCCCCATCCCCGTACCATCCAGTCAGTGCCACATTTCTGGATGGCCAATGGTACAGCCCTCCACACACCTCCTCAGCTTTTGGCCATCTGACTGATGCTGGGGACGCACCCCCGATGTATAGGCATCACAAAAGTTGGACAGATGGTGGTTGTGGAGGTGTGAAGAGGGCTGTGCCACTGGCCATCCAGAGCCATGGCACTGACTGGATGGTACAGGGATGGGGCATGTCATCGGTGCCACGGGGGGCAGCCAATGGCCACCAATGGTGCGTTGTGGTACTGGGCTGGGTGGTAGTGCGTGGCACCTCTTTGATTGGGGAGGGGGGCATGCACTTCAAGGGGAGCAGGCTGCCACATGTTGGGGTTGGGAATCTGGATTGTGCACACACAGCACAGGCTGCCCATTGCTGTGGGCTGGGGGTCTGGTATGCACTGATGGGGCATGGCCATACATGTGCCAGGTGGTTGGGGATTCCTCTACTGCAGACACGAAGAACTGGCAGCCACACATTGGGGGGATGCTTCAGCATGTTAGGGGGGCACCACTCTGCCAGGGGGATCTGTTGGCTCACACAGGGATGGGGCGGACATGGAGGGGGCTACTGTTGGGCATGGGATGGGAGCATCTGTGCGCTGCTGACCACAGGGGCATTGCTGCACAGATCTGGGTGTCTGCAGGGCTATTCATGCACCTGGATACATGCTGTGTCATGCAAGGGATCCACTCAGAGACCCAAGATGGGCATCTGATTGGATGCCCACCTGGGTCCACTACCACACCCACGGCCACCCCGTGGAGTCCTACACACCGGGGGTTGGGGCTGTGGACAGGTACTCCATGGGTGCTTTGCAGTTGTGCATACTGTGCACCCTGTGCCTGTCTGGGGCCATGGAGCTACATGGGTGGGATACAAGCCTCTGGCATGTAATTCCCATGCATTCATACATAGGCACCTATATGATTACATTTTTTGCTGACCAGCAAATACAGCTGCTTTAAAATGTTGTATTTTCCTTTATTGTACTTTCATATTTTAAGTTGTTTTAAGGTTACAAACCATATTTTCTTTGTTAAATGTACTTCCTGTTATTCTTATTGGACATATTATTCTTCTGTGTTGTAGTCCTTTGTTTGGAATCGGTATGCATATTATGTTTGTGCTTCATTTTTTAATAAAAATTTCCCTACTCTTCTTCAATAAAGGCGATGGAATCTTTAACTTCCACCTGACCAGTGGTCTGAGATGGGCAGAAGGAATCTTGGTTTAATGCTTCATCTGAAGGATGGCATCTCAACAGTGCTGCACTCCCCTCGTACTGCACTACAGTGTCAGTTATGAGTTCCATCCTAAGTACCTAATATGGGGCTAGAACCCACAGCCATCTGATCTTCTGGTCCCAGAGGTGAGCATGCTACCTACAGAGCCACTGATACAGTAGGAGTATTATGCAAATACTTAAGGGCCAACTGTGGGGGTGGGGTTTGTGAATGCTGGGCAGCCACTCCCACGCTGCATGAGAGCTGAGTGCCTCACCTCCACAATGTGCCTGCCCCCTGCTGGCTCCAACATAGCATTCCAAGTATGCACACAATCCCTAATCTTCCAGTTGGCAGTATAACTGCACCATTGGGAAAGACCAAACTGACACTTTAAAATCTCAAAGAAGATACTAAATTGTCCTTTTTTGTTGCTGTTTTTGTTGCTGTTCCTGCCACAAAGTGATAAAGATGTTGCAAAAAGAGGCTTTCAAGTATTTGAATGAGAAATGTATATTAATAAGGGCATTAGGCTACAAGTCCTGGAGCACACAAAACAAGGGTTTTTAGGAACTCCCATGACAATTTCCTGTCCCATTTGTTTCAAGGACAATTTTCAAATTTAGTTGTAACTACAATGTGTTTTCATCATTCTCTTGTTTTACCCCATCAAACTTACATTAAGACTTTCTGTGTGCCTCAGTCTACAGCCCATCCCAGGAATCCACCTACAAATCAGGTGGCCCTCCCAACTAGTCACTGCCATTCACAGAATCACACAGCTCTGCCTTACTCACCAGTGTCGGATTCTCCTTTCTGCTTGGCCAGGGTGTAGTTGAAATTTTCAGTAGATCACAGTGATGTTGGGCATTGGAGAGGGTCTGGACTTTCACTGTGCCCTTGGTACATGGGAGGCTATTGAGCTGCATCACCATCCCACTCCGATTGAGATTCCCCCTAAAATTGACTCTCCCACCATACAGCATGATAGGTGCTTTCTCATGACAGCCCTTGGGGAAGGGTGACAGGCAGCTCATAGTCATTCATTTCACCAGCAGCATCTCCAGCAGGTCACTCTTAGGTATTGCTCAATGATGAAACATCAGTGCTGCCTTCCTCAAGAGGAAAATATCATTGTGGATGCTCCATGCCCTCCCTGATGGTCTTGGCCCCTGCATCCCAAGCATGGGCTCAAACACAGCATGCCAGACAGTTAGCCCAATACTGTCTGACACCATGAAGTCAACTGTAACTACAACTTAATGTAAAATTCACGTTTAAGCAAAATAGACATTTTCTATCTTGATGAGTTGTAATATTCCACCATTCTATACTAAAACAGCATTTTAATTATCTGCTAAACACCTGCAACTTAGATGACAACTATGAAGACTATGGGAATAGCATAACTGGTACTCAGTATGTGATCTTGTGCTAGTACTATGGTACCAGATAGATACTGCATGTAAGAAAATATAAATATATTAAAATTCAGTATACAAAAAATGTAAAAATAGTAAATGTTTATCTCTCACATTGATACATCCTATATAAATACATTATTGAAAGTGTAATTCCTTTTTATGTATTCTTATATTCTAGTGGAGTTTGCAGTAACAATTCCTTCTAATAATTTAGTTCAGGTGAGACCAGTAAAAGATGACTCCACTCATCAGCAAAATACAATCACAGCACCAACAAACCCAAATTACCCAAAACTGTATTCCAAAATGCAACTGACTTCTAAGCTGTCATTTGTATTATTAATAAGGATATATATCCAGAAAAATAGCCCTTATCCTTTGCAGTTAATTTTGTCCTGATACTGTTTAGAAGCTGAGGTCATGACCCTCTGCTTTTGAGTTCATAATTAGTTCCATTGCAACAAACAGCAATGTCACAAGCAGAGGGTAAACTGTAAAGGGCAATATTTGCATTTTCATACATGTGCCCTTATTAATAAATAAATTAAAAGCTTAAAATTCAGTTTCATTTTAGAATGTTGGGTTATTGGAGCCTCCTGATGTCAAATGATCCTCCTTATATACCTGACTCGTGCATACAATGTACAATGCCTCAGATATGTGGACATTGCACCCTGTTTTACCCTGTTCACTCTCCTGCCTTGTGGGTGCCAAGTACCAACCCATTTTAACTTTATTCTGCTATTTTTTTCTTTCTCTGTCTAATTATATTTATCTATGCCTACTGGAACATACATTGTGCCCCATGTAATATGTTACTGATACCCTGTACATGCATATTTATGACTCAGGAATACATTGTACAATGACTCAGATATGTGGACACTGCACCCTGTTTTATTCTGTTCACCCACCTGCTTTGTGTGTGCCAAGTAATATCCCACTCAAACTTTATTCTCCCATTTTTCTTTCTCCCTCTTATTATTTGTATATATGCCTACTGGAACATGCATTGTAACCTATGTAATATGTTATTGCTACCTTGAATGTGCATTTTTATGATGCGGAACCTATGTACAGAGCTTATGCTCAAAGGTATTTAATCCAAGATTTCAGTTAAATAAATAAATAAAATAAAAATATATGATCTACTAGGTTTTGGAGAACAGTGTAGGAACATTAGATCAGCTGGAAAATCCTTGTTATCTATTCCAATCACCTCTTCTACTAAGGGTGAACATGCTTTTTCCATTTATGCTGCTAAATGCTGGAACAATTTGCCTGATTTTCTTCGTAATTCCAAAACTTATATTGTTTTTTAAAAAAAAATAAGGCTTTAGTTGTTTAAACAGCTGGATTGTACATGCTGTTTGATCTGAGTACATCTATTGATGTAGTTTTATAAGTTACAGTACAAATCACATTAAACTGTTCCTCCAACTCACTACTCTTTCATTATTTTTTGTTGTGTTGACAATACCGTGCAATTCTAAATGCTTAAAATACAAACTCTTTTTCAACTACTCATCAACTTACATGCAATCCACATGCAATGCACTTTCAGTCACTGTAAACTTCCTTTAGTTCCCAACCAATGTCCATGCAATGCATTTTCAAATGCATTTGCAGTGCAGTAGCTACTAGCATTCACTCCATTCACCCAAGTACAACCTGACTGACATGTCATTCTATCCTATCTCAGGACGAAGCTCATACCCAATTCCAGCAAATGGTAATCCTGCATTTCGATTGAAAACCCCACCCCCGCTGCCATGTTGTTTTCCCTGCTTATGAGGAATCGATTGATGCCATGTTATTTCTTCCCTTTATTCTTTAGTTTCCCAAATGCCATAGTTTTGACTCAGCTGTACTGTAACAGCTGAAGAAAAAATGCTGCTGTTTGCTGAATTCAGGAATGGCAGAATTTCACCTACAAATGTTGGACTTTTGTTATGAATGGCGGAATTTCACCCGCGATCAGCAGAATTTTGCTATGAATGGCAGAATGTCACCCACAAATGGCAGAATTTCACACACAAATGGTGAAATTCTGCCATTTGCAGGCACAGTTCTGCCATTCAGGGATGAAAGCCCACTGTTCCTGAATTCAGCAAACAGCAGCTGTTTTCTTTAGCTGTTACAGTACACCTGGAACCAGAAATTGTAGCATTTGGAAGTAATAAATAAATGAAAAGGAAGAAATAACATGGCATGAGTTGAGTCCTCATAAGCAAGGAAAACAACATGGTGGTGGGGGCACAGTTTTCAATTTAAATGCAGGATTACTTTTGGCTGGAATTGGGTGTGAGCTTCTTCCTGGGATTGGGTATAATGATATGTCAATCAAGCTGAACTGCACACTACAGTAGTGAAACAGGGTTCCAACTTAGTAGTATAGTATTTTTAATGGGTTTCTTAATGTGTTGTACTGCATTGATAAAAGTTTCCTGAGAGCTGCAAAGTAAGCTGAAACTGAATATCAGTGAGATGCAAACCATTAGGAAACCTTTATTAATTTCAGTGAAAATTGCACACATTAAGCAACTCATTGCAAAATGCTAAACCAGTGAGTTGGAGGAACAGTTTAATGTGACTTGTACTATATATCCCTGCATATTGCATGATGTATTTATTTGTACTTGAGGTTATTTTCTCATAGCTGCTTTGTAAATGCGGCTCCAGGTCACTCCTGAAAAAGGGTCTTTGGCTCAGTGCACTTACCCAGTGAAGAAAAGTAAATAAATAAACTCCAACTTTTTATGAGTAACTAGTGACCATCTTTAAATGTAAAATTTTAGACCAAAATCAAAAAGAAAACTCAAGTACACGTTTGCTAGATTGTGCTTGGTGCTACGATGTTCTTGTTGACACTCATAATACACCATTTCTAATTTCTCTATGGTCATATCCCATGTTTCTTTGAATGGAAATGAGAAGATGGGATTTTGTAAGCAATTTAGGATCATCTGTCCCATCTTCTGCTTCAGTTCCTAGAAGAAATCAGTGTAAACCATGTTATCAAGAATTCTTACTCTAATGTGATGCATCAGTAGGGTCTCTTGTTTTTTGTTAAGTAAAGGTATGTCACTCAGTGTTTTATTGTTATGACTCTCTTTGCCAAGTTCTCCTAACTAAAACACTGGAAATATCAGATATGTAAATAGGGGATATTCAACAGGGCATTCTGAATAAGATTTTGTTCACTCTAGAAAGTTGCCAACAATGCCGCCAAGTAACAAGAGTTATGGCAGCATTGCCGACAGTTTGTCAAAGTTAATAAAAAGCTCATTCCTGTATATCCTATGGAATGCCCTATTTATACTATGGTCCACAGCTCAGACTGCTATAGCTGCAGAATCAACAGCAATAGGGAAAATAACATGGGCTGCAGGGTGGTTAACATTTTATCCACCCTATAGGTGAATAATAGCAAGAAAAAATAACAACACAGTTTTATTTAGCTATGCTTTTAAACTCTCCATTGGAAGAAATGAAAACCTTACTAGATAAAATTGTGACTGGGAATGTGTACTTCAACAAATTGTTTTAGAGTTAAGCTTTCTTACATTATAAAATTTTAAACATCCATGAGGAGATAAATTAATGGCTTAAGGCTATGTATTGATACATTCTGTTGATCAGTACATTCATTTATTTTACCAGAATAACAAATCCAATTGAGATAAAAAAAAGTCTCATTTGCAAGGGCTACTGGCATGAAAACCAGTGTTACGATTGGCTTCTGACCGAAAAAGACTATGCCACAGAACTCTGCCCTCCTAGAATGTATTGTTTTAGGCATATTATTTTATGTGGTTATTCTTGAAGTGAATGTGACTGCAGGTAGAAATAGGATGATGTCTGATAATTCATTATATATGAACAGCCTGTTCCCTGTCCAGGAAGTTGGGGTGGTTTCTCCTGTAATGGATAAGGTTTTTCAAGAGGGTCTATTTCAGCAGTGTATCAAACCACATATATTTGCAACACATTCATGTCTCACTAAAAGTGAAATTAAGCAACTAAATTCAGCTCATTTTAATCATTTACAAACACTGCTGATGTTGGTCTCTGGAAATATCAAAGTTAATCTTGGACCTACTTAAGCTAACAATTTTGACTTTACTGGTGGAAGTAAACCAACAAGGGCCCTATCCATTGTACATGTTAACATTCAAAGTTTACTTTCTAAAACTGATTATTTCAGGGCATGGGTTGCTGCTAATAATTATGATATTGTTTCCCTTTCAGAGATACGGTTGTGCCCCCAAATTACTGATTCTTCTGTTGATTTGCCTCATTATACATTGTTTAGGAGAGATAGGATAGGTTAAAGGGGAGGTGGAGTTTTAATGTTTATTAAGTCTTATTTAGTGGCTGTGCTGGGGGATTTTCAGTATTCCTATTATGGCTGAGAGTTTTTATCTGTTAAGCTTATTTTAGGAGGAGCTAAATATTTATATGTGAGTACTTTTTATATTCCTCCAGAGTCTGCCAAAGATGGACTTTTATTATTGGCTAATTATACTGGATCTTATATACATGCTAAGGAACATAACAAAGTCTTCAACTTAGTCAATCATGGTCTTCTTAACTTAACTCTTATTGGACTTAGAGTGTCCCATTATGTTGCTGGGTTGTGTGAAAGCTGTTTAACTAAACATATACAATACACTAAGATTAATTGATGTTATTCTCTTCCTTCCCCAGTCACAATGGGTGTACCTCAAGGTTCAGTTTTAGGTCCCCTTTTGTTTAGTTTAATTTTAAACATGTTACCTTTGGTTTGTAAATCCCAAATGTTTTTATAGGCAGATGACGCAGTGATCCTCACAAGTAGTCATAGACTAGACTCTCTACGAGATGACTTAGCTTCTGAATTCTTACAAATTCAGACCTGGTTTTGTGACCATAGATTAGTCTTGAATGAAAAAAAAACTATGGTATTCTGTAACCATAGAAAAAAGCTAGATGTAGAACCCACCCTTACATTGTACTGTACTACAGAGGTTACAACAGAGCAGATCAAATGCTTTAAGAACTTAGGACAAACTATTGACTTGGGTATGAGCAATGAATGCCATATAATTTATTTAGTTAAAATGGTACACCAAAGACTAGGAGCACTTTATAAAATTATTTCATTATTAGTGCCATCAACCAGAGTACTATTATCACAAAGTTTTCTTCTCTCTACTATTGATTATGGCCTGCTTTTCTATCATACTGCTAATGATGGGCTACTTGCTAAGATTAGAACTCTCTTAAATCAGGTTGCACAATTTGCCACCAAGCTCCCACTTCAAACACATCACAGTGTTCATCTTAAACAAGCAGGGATACTTTCCCTAGAGCACAGATTTAAACTTCAAATTGGTCTATTAGTGAAGAAGGCAACCATGGACAAAGTCCCGGCCACTAATTTGTCAAAAATACATAAATCCTATGTCCAGTCATTCTTCTGTATATTGTTACTTTTCTGTTCCTAAAATGAAAACTGTACTAGGCCAGAGATCACTGCTGTACAATCTACCAATGATATTTTAACACAGTTATGGCTAAGATTGATTGTCTAGGAACCACAATGTGTAGATATAGAAAGGCACTGAAAGCCTATTTGACATTAGATAGTGAATGTAAATGTTATGAGAAATAATGTCTCTTGGATTTGCTGCACATGTCCCCCAAATACTGAATTGTTTTGTGCATTAATTTGTACCCTATGTCTTATACGTTTGATATGTTTACATATTTATTAATAAGTGTATTGTAACTGCGTTCTATGTACTCTGGTTGCCCATGAAAATGGATCTTTGGCCCATGGACCTACCAGATTGAATAAACAAATCAAAATCATATCTTATTAGGCAATGCAAGCATAAATTGGGCTGATAAAAGTAACATTAGGTAAGGCTGTATTAGCTGCTCTGAACTTAACCCAACTGATTGGCAGTCCTGTTCACATTAACTATAAAACTGGTACAGGATCTATTACTGATTGGATTTTAACTAATAGACCAGATCGAATATTTCCAGCTCTGCTTTTCTCAGATGCATTGAGTGATCATAGCCCGGTTTATTGTTACTGGAGGGCAAAGAAGCATTGCTTACCACCTAAATTGACATACTCTTGTTCCTGTTGGCAACTGGATTTTACTCTTTTTAGAATGCAAATTGCTTCTTTGGATTGGTAATACTTGTATTGTATTTCTGACATACACACAATGTTAGATTTTATTGTTTTTGAATTTGGTCGACTTTGTGACCAATTTTCTCCTGTTCATAAATTGTGACTGAAAAATTATCATAATGATTGGATAACGCCTGACTTATTACCATTGATACATGAGCGAGATAAGGCATGGACATTTTATAGAAAGGAGAAAACAGTGCAGTCTTTAAATACTTACTACAAATGTTTGAGAAATCATTTTAAGAGTGCTGTAAGGAAGTGTAAAGTGGACTATTTTTTAAATCAACAATTCTTCATTTCAAACAAGTCTATAGAAAATTGGAAAAGTCTAAATGAGATTTTAGGTAGATCACAGACTACTGCTGTAACTTCTTTGACTACTTCTACTGGTGTACTAGTTGATCCTAGAGATATGGCTGATGATTTAAATTTTAAATTCTGTAATTTAGCTAAGTCGATGTTGGGATCTGTGTCAGATGAGGTTCCCCTTGCTGATTTTGTTGACTCGCCATTGCCTGATGAGTTCAATTTCAGTGCTATTTCCTTGAAGGGAAATTATTATGGTTCATTATTTGAACCAAATTAATATAAAGGCTCATAATGGGGATGATTCTATTGACATAAAGCTACTGGCACTCGTAAAAGACCTTATGATTGCTCCCTTAAATTATCTGTTTCATTTTTCTTCAGCCACTGGAACTGTGCTTAGACTGTGGAAACAAGTGACTGTCATACTCATATTTAAATCTAGGGATAGGACCCTGATCAAGAACTATAGGCCTGTCTCTCTTTTGTCTCCTTTGTCCAAGGTCCTTGAGAGAATAATATTGGACCAGTTAAAAGATTATTTATCTCAAAAAAGTTTTCTAACACCCTGCCAATATGACTTTAGGTCTGATCACAGTACCATGACAGCTTTAACTTAATTGATGTACTTTCTGCATAGGACCTTGGATAACAGGGACATGGTGATAGCAATTTTCTTAGATTTGTCTAAGGCATTCAATTTAGTTGACCACACTCATTTACTTCTAAAACTTAGTTTGATAGGTCTGTCTGATATAGTAGTTTTCTGGTTTGCAAACTATTTAAGTGCTTATAAGGAAAGGATGGCTTTAGGCTCTGTAAAATCCTCACATATGGATATAAGTACTAAAGTACCTCAAGGATCAATTCTGAGCCCTATGTTGTTTAGTTTGTTAATTAATGAGTTAACTTCGGTTGTCACTAGTTCTCATATTCTTTTACTTGTTTATTTATTTGTTACACACAAGACCCTTTAGGCTGAGCCTATTTTCAAAGGGTCTAGAGCCAAGATTACAGAGTAAGTGGTAAAAAGGAGGATCAACATAGTTGAAAGTACAAGGTAGCTGTGTTCATAGATTGGATCATTGAATCATGTTCAGCTAGCTGTATTCAACAAATCAGGCATACATTATCTAGTGATTATACTGTATATATATATATATATATATATATATATATATATATATATACACACACACACATTATATATATCTTATGTAAAGCAACTAACAAATAGTAGAAGCAGTGCTAGAGGTAACGGATGAAGTTGTCTGAGTTGTCAGAAGAAAGGAAGGGGTCAAGAGATCAGCAGGAGCAGGCACAGGTGTGGGGGGGGGGCGAGTAAATATCGGAGATGGGTTTTAAAATGTTAAGGGTGTCTGTAACTCTCAGTGAAATTGTTAGAGAGTTCCACAGTTTAGTGAATCTGAAAGAGTAGTAGACCTGGCCTAACGAGGTTCTCCTACAAGGGAGCACCAAGGAATTTTGCTCTACACCACTCATGGGGTAGCTGGCATCCAAGGGGTGCAGCATGGGCTGGGGTCCCAAGGGATAACAGTTCCAGCATGGCTTTCTTGCCAGTTACCAGAGTACTATATTGTAACTGGGAGCTGAGATTCAGCCAGTCTAGGTTACTATATAGCGAGTATGTGTATGTATCTTGCCTCAGGTTGAGTGCATAACAACAGGCTCTGTTCAACAGCCTTGGACCCTGCCCAGTACTTTAACACAAGTGGCACCATAGACCACTAGGCCATAGTCAATAAGACTGAGGATGCAGCATCTGACTAGTATTTGCTTTACCTCAGGAAGGAAGGCATTCCTGTGCCTGTAAAGGAGGCCAAGTCTGGAACTGGGTGCCTTAGAAAGTGTGTTCACATGTGCTGCATAGGTGAGTCCAGAATCTAGAGTTAGCCCCAAATATTTAAAAGGGCACACTTGCTCTATAGGGGCTCCCAGGGTGGAGATGATGTCAAGCTAAGTGGGGGTATGGATATGGGATTTACTTAGAGTAGCGAAGAGCACAGATTTAGTTTTTTAGTATTGAGGACAAGGAGACTGGCAGTAAACCAGTCTTGAAGTGCTGAGAAATTGGCTTGGAGATTGGACTGGAGTTTGACTATGTCAGTGTTAATCAAGGGGATAATGGCATCATTCACATACAGGAGGAGTTTGGAGGAATGGCAAGCTCCTGGTAGATCATTGATAAAGAAACTGAATAGAAGGGGTCCAAGGACTGATCCTTGGGGGACACCCAAAATCACCAAGCTATTATATGAGAGGGACTCGGAGAATTTTACTGCTTACATTCTGCCCGCTAGGTAGTTCTTGATCCACTGTGTTGATTCATCTGAGAGGCCTAACCTAGTTAATTTTTGACAGAGTAAGGCATGCTTGACAAGGTCAAATGCCTTGGTGAGGTTTATAAAGATGGAACCTGCCAGCTCACCTCTATCCAAGGCACAGTAAAGGTATTCAGTGTATTCCAATAGGACAGTTGAAGTGCTGTGGCTCTTTTGGAAGCCATTTTACTGGTGAAAATGTTAATTCTAGACATCTTTTTTATGCTGGCCATATTGTTTTGTTAATTCTTGGGTCCCTACCTTAACGAGCTAGAATGAATATGATTTTTCAATGGTCCAGCGATGGCTGAAAATGAACAGATCAGTCTTAAACATGAACAAAACCAAGTATGTGTGTTTTTGGACCTGTACAAAAGCAGATTCCTGGCTTGGCAGCTTTGGCTATAAAATATATAAACAATAAGGTTATTGAGAAAGTTGACACTTTTAAATACTTAGGATTTATATTGGATAGTTCATTGACTTACACTGGTCACATTGATTTACTGGTGAAAAATGTTCAGTCTAGACTTGGGTTATTATATAAAGTCAGACATTGCTTAGCTTTTCACTCTAGTAAAGTCTAAGCCCAACCCATGTTATTATCTCTCATTGATTTGGTCATTTTGGCTTATACAGCAGCAAATAAAACTACTCTTGGAAGGACTGAAGTACTGTATAACCAAGTTTGTTGATGTATTACATTAAGTCCATGACATACGAACATACGAAATTTGCCAGCAGATAAAGGCCTAGAGGTCTATCAAGTCTGCTCGAATGTGCAGCTAGCACCCCTTATTCTGCAGCTGCCCCTCCCTTCCACCCTTCCCCTTCATTAATCCTCCCTCTTGTCCTGTCCCATCCTCATTTGAAGCAGTCCACTGTTCTACTGCATACCACTTCAGCAGGTAACGCATTCCACCCAGCCACCACCCTCTCTGTAAAAAAGTGTCTCCTCATCTCCCTCCTGAACCTTCCTCACTCCAGTCTCATATCATGACCCCTGGTGGCCTTCCCCTCCTTTACTTTGAACAGGCCCTCTGTACCCATCTTGTTTATTCCTTTCATGTATTTAAAGTTTTCAATCATGTCACCCCTGTCTCTCCTCTCCTCCAGTGAGTACATGTTCAACTCCTTCAACCTCCTCTCGTATGATAAGTCCCCCAGCCCCTTGATCATCTTTGTCGCTCTGCGCTGCACCCCCTCTAGTAACTTAATGTCCCTCTTCAGATACGGATGCCAGTACTGCACGTAGTACTCCAGGTGTGGTCTAACTAATGACCTATACAGTGGCAGAATCACCTCCTCCTCCTGAGGATATACCCCTTGCAAACAACCCAGCATTTTGTTGGCCTTGCAGCTGCCTTCCTACATTGTGTCGATTTGTTCATTGATCCTGTAATGAGCACACCCAGATCCTTTCTCCTCTGTCTGGGCTAGCTGCACTCCCCTAGCTGGTAACTCCTCCTGGGTTCTTCATCCCAAAATGCAGCACCATGCACTTTTGGCATTAAAGCCCAGTTGCCAGGTGTTTGACCAGGTTTCAAGCTTTGCCAGATCATCCTGCAACCCCTGCCATCCTCCTAGGTCATCCACCACCGCGCCTACCTTGGTATCATCAGCAAACAGACTGATCTTGCTCTTGATGTCCCATGATATGTCTGCAATGAATATCCCAAACAACACTGGTCCCAACACTGAGCCCTGTGGAACAGCACTCATCACTGCCTTTGGGTGTGAGAGCTCCCCACCCACCACCACCCTCTGTTGCCTTCCCTGCAGCCAGTTTCCTACCCATCTCACCAGCTTTGCACCCGCCCCTGTGCCTACTAACTTCCTTCCCAGTCTTCCATGTGGCACTGAGTCGAATGCCTTACTGAAGTCCAGATACAGGACATCCACTGCATGGCCCCTGTCCAGTTGCCTAGTTACCCAGTCATAGAACTCGACCAGGTTGGTTTGGCAGGATCTGCCACGTATGAAGCCATGCTGTCTGCTGTCCTGTAGTCCTCTGGCCTCTAGGAGGGCCACCAGCCTCTCCTTCAGGATAGTCTCCATTAGCTTACCCACGATGGATGTGAGGCTCACTGGTCTGTAGTTTCCCGGTTCATCCTTGGGGCCACTCTTGTGGAGGGGCACCACATGAGCCATCCTCCAGTCCTGAGGTACACACCCTGAATGTAGTGAGGCATTAAATAGGTCTGCCAAAGGTCCTGCAAGGACCTCTGCCAGCTCCTTCAGTACCCTGGGGTGGATGCCATCTGGGCCTGGCGCCTTGTCCACCCTCAGTGCCTTTAAACCCTCTCGAACTCTGCCCTCCATGATTTCCCCATATGTCACCACTTCCCCTGCTTCTGCCATTTCCTCCCACCTTGGGTGTCACCCCTTCTCTTTAGTAAATACTGAGCAGAAGTACTCATTTAGTGCTTCCGCCTTTATCGCACCTGCTTCCACCCAACCCCTCCTTCCTAATCCTTACTATGTGGTCCTTACAGCTCCTTTTCTCCCTGATGTACTTAAAAGTCCTTCTCCCCTTCTTAATGCCTTGTGCCAGCCTGAGTTCGTAGATGCATTGGCTCCTTACTGCCCTTGTCACCTCCTTCGATTCTGTCAAGTGCTCCTCCTGTCCTCCCTCCCAGTTTCTTCTTGTACTTCCAAGGCAGCTCTTTTCTCCTTACCTTTTCCATGACCTCCTGCTCAACCAGATCGGTTTCTTAGCCCTAGCCTTCTTGCTCTGGGCTTTGCAGCAGGTTTTGTTGCTCCACTATCCCCAGCTTTATGAGCTCCCACCTCTGGTTAGTGTCCATACTAGACTGAATTCTGGCCAGATACCCTTTTACCACTTCCCCCATCCTCCCAAAATCAGCCCTCCTGAAGTCCAGCACTATTGTGCCAGATTCCACTCCTTCCTTGCCCATATCCAATGTGAGCCATACTGAGCGGTGGTCACTCCCTCACAGCAGTTCCTCCACTGTAAGTTCTCTCACAAAGTCCCCATTTGCCAAGTTATACTTGATATTGAACTGGTTTAATTTTGAATTACAATGCTCCTATTTTAGACTTATTACTTTTTGGAAGTTCTACAAAGGTCAGGTTTTATTTAGTTTTAAGACTGTGTTATTTCCTTATTCATCAGGGTACTCTACTAGGTTGTCTGTAAATGGTTATCTCAGACTCCCAAGATATTGAACTGCTCCTGGCCAACATTGTTTCCTGTACAAGTCAATAGTAGACTTGAATTCTTTATCTACAGAATTTCATCAAATGTATCCCTACATCAGGTTTCAATTCACATTGAAAAGACATTTTCTGGCTATGACAAAATGCATTTGTTCTATTTAATTGTGTTTGTATATTGTGTTTTGTACTTGTTTTGTTTTAATTATGCCTTAAAAACTTTGTTTATGTATTGTACTTTGTATTCAGATCCCCATTGAAAACAGGCATTTGATGTTCTTGGGTTCTTACCCAGTTGACAAATCTAAATAAATAAACAACATGAAGTTACTAAATCATCTCCACATTAGTTGCTAATATTTCCATAACAACTACTGTTTGACACAGAGGGAATACATAATGATTGCAGTGGAATAACACATTATCTCCACTTGTGATTGGTATTGTAAGACCCATAACTCACAAGTGGTGATGCCACAAGTTAATTATGAAGGTCTTATCACTTACGTGGAGATACACGTTACTCCACTGCAACCCATTATATGCTGTATTGCATATATACCACACTATTTTAGGCACACTAGGCATACTGTCATGTTTTTTTTAACTGTATCTTTTTACTGACTCGAATGTAAACGTACTTGATATGTCTTGTTTTGTAATTTATTATTGTCTTGTATGTTTTAACATATTTGGTAAATCATGTAATAAGCCCATGGACTGAACAGAGTTTAAGTAAAAATAAATCATGTGGATGGACCAGAGTTTAAATAAAAACAAATCAAATCAAATGTTCAATGTTTTTATGAATGTTTTACCTTGTTTTAGGTTAAACCTGCTTTTGAACTCATTGTAAACTGTCTAGCTAGCTCATTGTTTACTGTTTTATTTTCTGATTCTAAGTAGAAATAACATTGTTCTTTGCATGCACTAAAGCATGACAGGGTCAGTAATCACACACCTGCCAATGGTGTTGTTAGGCACAAGGGGCTTGTGCTGAATGCCTTTAAATACCTAAGAGAGGTGTGTGATTATTTACCATAATCACACATCCAACGCACTTATAAAATATGTCCTATACAACACATTGGGAAAAAAAAATAAAGCCAAAACTTTAAAGTACAAAATATGATTTTTTCCCATGTTCTTTCATAAAGTAGTCCCCTTGTTGCTGTGTACATGCCTTCTCCTTCTATTTCCCTAATGTACATTCTGATGCAGGCTACGGCACACTTGCCACCGAGTGCTGACACTGCCTGTGTCACGATCCGAAAATCAGTGGCATACAAAGCATAAACAATCAAGGCAGGAATGAAACCAGGACACACATATGTAAGAAAACATTTATTTTTCCTCAGACAAAAGGGGCACCAATTTGGATCATTACTAACGGGGGGGGGGGGAGTATTGTAGGGAGCCACTCATGTGTGACAACTGGCTTCCTGGGTGGTACTACAACCCATGTAATTATGAGCTAATAATTACACTGGTTGGAGTGCTTCTCAGCTAATCAGCTAGCAAGACTTTTCTTGCACATTTTCCACATGAAAATTACAGGCAGGCTTCACAAAAAAGGGGCACAAGCAAGGAATACTGTGTACAAAATTAAACTTAGTCTCTGATCTGTGTGTCTGCTTGCTTACATCATTTTCACAAACTACATCCAAGATTGTGGTCATAACAAAACAGGGACAACTACACCCAAAAGAGGCCAAATACATGTAGGAAGAAGTGCACCTGCAATAAATGTTTGTTATGCACTACTAGTCCACCTGGGGGTTATTTATAAGTGTCCCTGTGTTCATTTTTACACTTTGGTGGCCTGAGTGCACATTACCCTGCTGTACAGTAGGTAAGAAAGTGATCAGCATCCTGCAATGTATCATGTTGTAAAGTACTCCCTTATTCATGTCTTCCTGGCACTTCATTCCCCAGGCCCCTGCCACCCCAACCAGATAAACGAAAGTGATGGGTTTGGTGCAACAGGACCTTTGTTCCATGTATCCAGCAGCAGTAAAATAGTGGCACAGTACTGGATCAATCACATTTGCCTGTGGTAGTCTTAGGCTTGGTATCGGCCTTCGGAAGTGGGGTATTCTCCTCCTCCTACATACTGAGCTCTGCTCCCAGTGGCATATGCTGTTCTGTTTTTATGAAGGTATTTGCTAGCCTGCTTAGATCATCTTTTTTTAGGCCAACCTGTTATGCCCATTTCACACTTAGCCTACCAGCCATACATGTTTGTGAATTCTGTTACTGGGGATAGCACACTAAAATCTGGATGCAATGCCAGCTTGGTGACATGGAGGGATGAAATACTGGGCACCTTTCCTCTCTCCACGCCAGTGATCCAGAGTCAAAAATGAACCTGGGTAGCTCAGGGGCTGTCCAGGGAGGCAGAACTGCATCTCCAACAGTTTGAAGAATCTAGGTGGCAGTGCCATGTGATAACAAGGGAAGGGCCCCTACATCCAGATATGAAGGGCATGTCCACAGATGTGGAGCACACACATGCACTATTGCACATGTGTGGGCCCACTGGAAGAAAACAGGAGGAAAAAACCCTCTGACCATAGCACAGTGATGACCTCGTCTCGGGATACTTCTGATCGGCTGAAATGCATCGGCCCAACTGGCAATATCCTGACCCCTGGCACCCAAAACATGGTTGCCTGACATCGGGATTTTGCCCCCCCGAGTGAGAATCCTTAAGTATGGGGAGTGTGGGGGTGCAGGGGGTCAAGCCCCCCAAATCACCCCCTGGAGGCAAAATCCCAATGTTGGGTAACCATGTTTCAGGTGCCCGGGGTCAGGATAATGATGGTCAGGCTGATGCATTGTGGCAGACCATATTCTTGCAGCCCCCACACTGATGACTGAGGGCCTCCAGTCCAGGGTTCATTTACAGGACCACCGGAGAAGATAAGTCCCAGACAATTTGGGTGGCAGGACTGGAGGGACCAGTCCAGATGGGGGCCATTCATGGCACTGAAGGAAACAAACAGCTTTGTGGAAAAAAAATCTGGGAGCATCATCATCCTTACATCCATGTTCACCAAAAAGTGTCAGATTTACCTCTGTTTTTGGACTAAATTAGGTTTGAATGTAAGGCACTTGCATTTCGGATGCACTTGCCCTTATGAATAAGAGCAACATTTGTTTTGGATGTAGCTGCCTCCTTTTTGGACACATCATAACCATTTTGTATGACACCTTTTCTTACATCTATTTTTTAACTTTATGAGTCCTGTCTAACATGTTGTAAGTGGAAATAATATGTGCTGTAGCCGAAAATATTTTTTCCCCAAATATATTTATTTAATTTTTGTTAACAGGAAAGGACAGCTAGACAATACTGACTATTTTCAGCCTTATCTCTTGGTGGTGGGTGGGGGTCCAATGCATCCCAACTGAAACTGAACCAGAGTAAACTTGGTGGTATTTTAGTGAATAGAGGCAGTTTAGCCAGGGCACTGTGGAAATTCCCAAGCATTTTTCAAGCAATGCCATTAGATCTTTAATATCCACCTAAAATACCACCAGAAGAGATAGACAGGACCTTGGTTTACATCTCATCTGAAGGGTAGCACACCTCAACAGTACAGCATCACCCAGGACTGTACTCAGATGCCAGTGTTTATGGTATGAGCCTAGTCCAGATGTGGGACTAGAACCCATGACCTACTCGCCCAGCAGCTCATTAACTACCAACTGAGCCACACTGACACCCTAAATAACAATATTTACCCAATTTATTTACCACTTCGGTGGTAATGGTGCATATTATAGTGGCACAATAGCACCCCTATAGTTAGCATTGAGCAGGATGTTTAATGTTAAACCCCTAACTTTGTACTTTAATAACTTCACCACTGTTCAATTGATTTGCACAAAACTTTGCTTGTGCAGTCTCGGGGGCAAGATCTTTTGACTTGCATAGTTTTGTTCTGGTCAGATGTAAGGATTTCAAGATCCAGATAGCAAAAAAAGTGAAATGGGGGGTTACTGTTTATTGTCATCACCCAGCACCCAGACGGTTTGGAATTTTGCTTTACAATTTTCAGGGTAGAAAGAGCTTTGGCCAGAGTGGTGCCTGTAGCTAGTTTGGTGAAAAAATAATAATCCTTTCCATAGTTATAAGAATTTGAAAGTTCAGTTCTGAGCAAGCTCAGTGCTATCTTTCGGACAGCTGTTTCATATAAAAAGGTATTTGGACGATATGAAAAAATATTCTGTTTCTTATGGTGGGTATCCTTTTTTTCGTGAGAAAAATAATTATTTTTTCATATGGCCACCATCTATGTTTTTTTTTATTACTTTGAAAACCCATAAAAATATCCTACAGAGACCCCAACACATGTATCTTGCTAATCAGGCACCTGTAAGGTGGATTCTGCAGTTAGTTTTTGGAAAAATCACCCAGAATTTTTTTAACACATTTTAAAATCTTTTATCGTGATCCAAATTTCTTTTTTTTTGTATGACCATATGAAAAAAGACTAGGGCCATATGAAAAAATATTCCTTTCATATGAAAAAAGAATTTAGACTTAGGGTTTTTTTCACATTCATTTTTCATATGAAGCAATCTTTTTCAAATGAACGACATAACCTCATGAAAAAGATCTCTTCATACAAAAAAATAATTTGGACTTAGTTTTTTTTTTTTACATTCTTTTTTTGCGTGAAGCAATCTTTTTTGTATGAATGACACAACCTTATGAAAAAAGATCCCTTCATATGAAAAAAGAATTTGGTCTTAGTTTTTACCCATATTTCAGCTTTAACAATCCATAATTCCATCAATATCTGGAGATAAGGGATAATCTATATATAAAAAAGGTCTTAACGAGTACTACAACACTAATACATAACACCCACCCACCCCCACAAAAAACAAAATTAGGGGCCATGCATAAAAATAAAAAAAAATTACAATTCCCATAGGATAACACTGCAACTTTAATAAGTTGTATATCTTCCAATCTTTGGAGTTTACGGACAATGTATGTATCAATACAAAGGTCTTAATGACTACAACAACACTAAGCCCCTGAGAAATAAGAACTAAAAATGGTCCATCCCTACAACAAAAAAATTGCAAGGAAGCACATAAATTGCTTTTTTGGTGGAACAGAAGCACAGAGCCTGAGGGCCCTACACTCTCACATCCAAAAACACATGTGGATAAATAGCGGCATTGAAGTGCTGGGCCTAGAGGGCCCTGCATTTCCATGATCATGTGGATGTGTTCGCACAGGTCCTGAAGTGACCTGCATGAATAATGATAGAATTCTACTATCTCAAAAAGTAGGGAAATTCATTGCAAAAAACTTAATTAATGGACCAGTAAGGATTAAACTGACAAAACTAGGGAAATATGGTGTTAGGGTTTCCAGCCCTAACACCCCACCCCCACCCTGCAAGCAGCAAAAGGGAAAAACATTACAGTTTTGGCTGTTCTAAGTCTTAGCAAATTTAGGCCTGGGTTCTTCCTTGGGGTTATCAACCCTAATGCTCTCCCCATTCTCATATAGTCTGCACATCTGAGCTTATTTGCATTAGGGTTGATAACCCCAGGGATGACCCCAGGCCTGATCTGCCAAGACTCAGTACAGCCAAAACTGTGATTTTTTTTTCCTTTCTGTTTTCAGGGTGGGGATGGGGAGTTAGGTTAACACCACATTTTTCTAGTTTTGTCAGTTTAACCCTACTGGTGTATTAACAAAGTTTTTTGCAATGATATTATATATAGTGCCTTCAGAAAGTATTCACCCCCCTTGGATTTTGTCACATTTTGTGATGTTGCAAACTCAAATTAAAATACATTTATGTGGGATTTTTTTGTCACGTATCTACACAAATTACTCTATAATGTTAAAGTGGAATGAAACTTCTGGAATTTTTTGTACATGTAATTTAAAATAGAAACCTGAAATGTCTTGATTTGATAAGTATTCACCCCCCTTGCAATTTCCTTGTGAGATCACTCTAAAACTTGAATGGAGTCCACCTGTGGTCAGTTCAAATGGTTGACATGATTTCAGAGGAAATGCACCTGTCTATATAAGGTCCCACTGTTGACAGTGCATGTCAGAGCAGAAACTCTACCGTGAAGACCAAGGAGCTGTCCGTAGAACTCCGTGATAGAATTGTGAGGAGGCATAGATCTGGGGAAGGGTATAAAAACATTTCTAAGGTGTTGAAAGTTCCCAGGAGCACAGTCAAGTCCATCATTAGGAAATGGAAAGATTACGGAACCACCCAGACTCTTCCTAGAGCAGGCCGTCCTCCCAAACTGAGCAACCGGGCAAGAAGGACCTTGGTCAGGGAAGTGACCAAGAACCCAATGACCACCCTGACAGAACTACAGAGTTCCCTGGCTGAGATGGGAGAACCCTGTCCAGAGGACAGCAAGCTCTGCAGCACTTCACAGATGTAGCCTCTATGGGAGAGTGGCTAGACAGAAGCCACTCCTGAGAAAAGGCCACATAATAGCATGCCTGGAGTTTGCAAGAAGGAGCGTGGCAGACTCTGAGACCATGTGGCAAAAGATTTTCTGGTCTGATGAAAGAAAAATTGAACTCTTTGGCCTGAATGCAAAGCGCTATGCCTGGCGCAAACCGACACAGCTCATCACCCGTGTAACACCATCCCTACCATGAAGCATGGTGGTGGCAGCATCATGTTATGGGGATGCTTTTGTGGCAGGGACTGGGGCACTTGTCAGGATAGAGGAACAATGAATGGAGCCAAATACAGGTACATTCTTGAGGAGAACCTGCATCAGTTTGCATAGACCTTGACTGGTGCGAAGATTTACGCCCAACAGGACAACGATCCTACATACAGCTAAAGCAACACTGGAGTGGCTTCAGAACAAGAAAGTGAATGTCCTTGAGTGGCCCAGCCAAAGCTCAGACTTGAATCCCATTGAGAATCTGTGAAAGACTTAAAGATTATGTTCACCGACGCCTCCCTTCCAACTTTACAGAGCTTGAGCAAATCTGCAAGGAAGAATGGGTAAAAATCCCCAAATCCAGATGTGCAAAGTTGATACAGACATACCCAAGAAGACTCAAAGCTGTAATTGCTGCCAAAGGCGCTTCTACAAAGTATTGACTCAGGGGGGTGAATACTTAAGTAAACAAGACATTTCAGTTTTTAATGTTTCATAAATTTTTGTTACACAGTAAAAATATTTTTGCCTCTTTAAATTGTTAAGTATGCTGTGTGAATCAAGGGGGAAAAATCATTTCAATGCATTAAAAATTCTGGTAGTAACACAACAAAATGTGACAAAATCCAAGGGGGGAGAATACTTTCTGAAGGCACCATATATCTAGTACTTCATTATACATTTCTTAAAATCAGATACAGCTGGTGCTGGTCTCATGTCAGTAGTTGCAGATTTCTGATGGAAGGAAGCTGCATACATTCATACATGTACAAATATGCACAAATACAAGCAAGGAGAGCATATAGCCAAAGGAACTCCATGTGCAGCTGACAGAAACCATGCCACCCACAACAAACACAAAAAGGTAGTGCACGTAAGATGCAGGCATGTGAACCAGAGTTTATTTTAGTTGACAAATGTTTGGGAAGCACTGAAGGTTCCTCAGTGCTTTACCAAGCTCTTCCCCTTCCTTGGTGTTTGGGGGATGGAGCCCAGCAAATTTCAAGGGTTTAACTATATTAGCAGTAAAAGTACATTCGTATAAATAATATTCCCAAATGCCCTAAGCAAGGTACAGGACACAGGACATCATTTCAGGGGCAGAAGTACAGGGTATATAAAGGTGGGAGGAGGTTGGATGTAATAATGTGTGTGCAGAGGAGTGTCTGGAAATTCTCATTATTCCACAGGTGGTTGTGCAACTTTTGAGCAGACAATTACATATTACTGATCACATCAATGGATCTCAAATCACATGCCACAGCTTGAGTTTCCGATAACTTAAAGGGTTAGCCTGAAGATTTGCTGCAGATGTGTATGTTAGACACAAAAAATGCATTAGCCTCCCTTGTGGCAAGTTTATCCAGTTGAGGGCCTCCTATAAAGTGTAAAGATGTTCAGACTTGGGTACATTAAAGACAAATTTCTCTGCTCTATCATAAACTGGTTGCAGATTGGTTGAAATTATTTCATAGGCAGTCATTTAGATTAGATCTTCATAGTAAATCTTGTTTTTGAAAAAAAAAACATTTTTGCTGGAGATTGAAGTCAAGCTGCATCCTGTGGAATGATTGTTTATCTCTAAATACTGCTGAACCACACACTCATTCAGCTTATTCTTTAACACTGTTTGAAATGGAAAAATACGCAGGGGAACCCATCACTTTTGATGTAGGATCAAATGTACCTGACAGGGGTTTGGGGACATGTTTCCTCATTATACAGCATGTTGTATTTCTGCATTTTAATTAGTCAGTCTTATGCCTCTGAGGTATCTTATACAGAAGCAGTCCTTCCCCACTTTGCTCTTTGAACTGAGTTAGACTTTTATTTTCACACGTAGAACTTTGTTCCCACCATTTCCACCACTGTAGCTTTAAAGAAAAAACCAAGAGAATCCCTGGAATGTCAACTGAGTGTTGAGTGAAAACTGCTTCCATCTTTTAAAAGGGGAGGGTATATTTTTGTCAGGAGAAAGCCATTTAGCTTAACAAAGTTTGGGAGACATTTTTCCTCCGTGATTCATTTTAGTGTACTGTATTTTCTTCTTCTCTGCTGTATTTTGTTGTGTAATCTTATACTGCCCTCTGCTGGTCCTTACCTTATGCTTTATCACAATGAACTGCTCTGAGTCATAAGTATTTCCTACTTGAGGCAGGGATTCTAAAAGTGCTTCAGTGCACTGTTTCACATGATTTACCTATAAAGGAAGCAGAAATCTATAAGATAGACAGACATACAGATATCTTATTTCCTTGAAACCATTCTGACACTGTCACACATTTTTCTTTTTGCTGAAATATATTAAATTAACACAACAATACAAAGCACAACAGATAAAATAAGAAGTTCATTAATGCAGGGATTCTGCTCTCCTAATTGAGAAGTCTAAGGCCTCATTGAAAAGAGCATAAAAGAAACAAACCTAATGAGAGATAGTAATAGCTGTCTGTCTGTCTGTCTATCTATCTATACATTTATCTATCTCACACCACATATATAAACTTCATATACAATATCCTTTATGACTGCAAGTTCTTGGTTTGCATGGCCCACACTTCCAACCCAATAAATTTTACATTAAAAAAGTAGTCAGTCAACCTAGAGGCTCCTCAAGTGGTACAGTACCTATATAAAAACCCAGATACTCTCTTATTAAACACAGATTTAGCTCAGACATGAGTTGTCACTTTTTAAAGACCCTATGATAGTAGCAGGGTGATTTAAACAGTGCCATACCATGATAGAGACAGCATGACTACTTCAGTAATCTTCTACTTCCTCCCCACTCTACATTTATTTTCATACAATTTATTCTTTAGGCCACCACCCTTCTGAAGCTGAGCTGTCTGTAGTCACCAAACTGGGCACTGTTCAGTGCTTTCTCCATAACCTACCCCACCCTTCCCTGCAGATTGGCTCCTGTTGTGAAGCCCTTGGGTGGCAGGAATCCCTCAAGAAAATCCTCAGTAGGGTGGGTTTAGCTGATGGTGGAGCCCAAGATTGCCCAGGCATCATCTCAAGGCACTCTTGCCTGTTATTTCTTGCTCCTGTATGTCCTCTAAGGAGTATGTAGATACTAAGCATGCCACTGCAGCCCATTAGCATCCTTGTTATTTGAACTTGCTCACTGCACCGCTACACACGGTCACCCAGGGGGATTGTTGCAGGAAGCCAAGCCACCCTCCTCCTCCCTTTGCCAGTCTTCTGATGTGCCAAACTTGGGTTATGAACCCCACAACATCAATGCTGCAGACAGTAGTACTGCTAAAGGATAACATTTAAAAAGTACTCGTATGTATTTTAAGGGGGCTTGCATGCTAGCCCAGTGACAACATGCTGCCATGAAGCTATCTGGATTTAAGAGAAGACTAGGGTCACTAGCATTGAGAGCAGGGCAAAGGTAGCTGGAACAACAGTGTGCCTCAACTCAGGGATGGCCAATACAAGATTCCACCTACAGAAACCCAGGGAGATTGTTCTGTCACAGGAGCACTCTGTGAATGCACAAAGCCACCACAGGCTGAGTCTGTGCTATGTTGAAAGTTGGAGGGAGCATAAAAAAGGGCATGAAAACAGTCTCCATCTGAATGATATACACCTGCACACTTGGGCCGTACATCATGAAGCCTACCACCCACTCTATTGGATTAAGATTGTGTGGAGGTAGGTGGTCAACCCCAGGAGCCCTTGCCAATGAGGGCAGAACTGTGAGGGAAGCAGCAGTGAAAGGTTACTGTCTGATGGTGCTGAGTGGTCACCAGGAGTACTCGGGGGGGGGGGCAAGACACTGGCAGGGAAAAAACCTTATTGAAAAAAATATGTTTCATGTGGTGCATTAGTGTAGTATTTCAAATGGTGTGTTCTTTTTCTCTCAGATTCAAACTAAGCATATGTTGTCACTCAACTGAATAACAAAAGTTAGTGCACTTTCCATTACATCCATGGGCTACACTGTGTTTTGACAGTCACTGCATTTCATTAGATTATTTAATTAGCACACCCATACATTAGCAATTAATTACAAAAGAAACTTGCATTTTAAAATGTTATTTTGTTCTTGTTTTATAAAATGCCCTTTTTGTTCAAATTTTGAATTTGTTTTAGCATTCGTTTTGGATTTGAAATAAAGGTGAGCGCCACAAAACATGGCTGCTCATGGCTTTCAATATTCTCTTGTTGTTCAACAATGAATTATAGGCATACAGTATTAAAATGTTTACTAAGCTTTTTAACTCATGTTTACAGATGCACACAAAACCAGCAAAAAGGACCCCTAGCCAAAGAGAGTCACAAAAACAATAAAAGCTATTATTCTATAAGAACATAACATAAGAAGATGACGGCAGATGGGGACCTTGTGATCCATCTAGTCTGCCCGTGAATCCTACCCATGCCCCTATAGGTTGCTTGTTTTGCTTTTACCACAGTGTCCGTCCCATGCGTGTTTAAATTCATTCACAGTTTTTGCTGCAACTGCCTCTGGGAGAAGACTGTTCCATGGATTTATCACCCTCTCTGTGAAAATGTACTTCCTGACATTATTTCTTAGCCTTACCCCTCTCAGGCATAGGTGGTACCCTCTAGTACACACCTCTTTGTTGGCCTGGAAGAGATTGTCTGCCTGAACAGTGTTTACACCTTTGATGAATGTAAATGTTTCTATCATGTCCCCCCTGTCCCTTCTCTGTTCCAGGGAGTACAAGTTCAAGTCCCTGAGTCTAGATTCATATGGCTTGTGATGGAAGCCCTGCACCATCTTAGTGGCCCTTCTCTGAATAGTCTCAAAGCACTCCTTGTCCTTCTTTAGGTGAGGCCTCCAGAACTGGACACAGTATTCCAGGTGTGACCTCACCAAGGATCTATACAGTGGGATGATTACTTCTTGTTTCCTACTCATAATTCCCCTGCCTATGCATCCGAGGATACTGCTTGTCATTCATGCTGCCTTTTCACATGTTTCCCTACTTTAAGTTCATCTGATATGATTACGCCTAATTATGCCTAAGTCCCTTTCAGTCTTGGTCTCCTCTAGTGTATGCCCATCTAGGATATACCGTATTCCTCTGTTCTATTTATCCAGATGCATCACATTGCATTTTTTAGCATTGAATCTAAGTCTTTTAAGATTTTCTGTCATACTAGAGGCTCCCTCTAGAGTATCCACCCTATTACAGACTTTTGTATTGTCTGAAAACAATGCAGACTTTATCCTCTAGACCATCAGCAATGTCGCTGATGAATATGTTGAAGAGGACTGGACCCAACGCCAACCCCTGAGGATACTGACTACTGTTGTTCAACTAAAGCTATTATTCTATGCCTACTATTGTCTTTTTTTTGGGGGGGGGGTTATGATAAAACTATAAGGCTGCTCATAGAATGCTCTTGCAGATTAACTTTTTAACTGCATCGGATGGAGTACTCTGTTCTGTCAAATGCTACAGGTCACTGAACAGGCCATTTGCATACTGAATGTAACCAGATCCTGACAAGAAGGAGGCAGTCAATTTGGCTGAACAGGCTGACATCCACTGTGGACCAACAACAAAAGCTGCAGTCTGAAAGGTGGAATCAGGCAAAAGGTAGATAATAAAAGGTCATAAAAAGTTATTAAAAATTGTTTTATTTATGCATAGTGACACGACAAATATACTTTGTACTGAGCTCAGCTAGATTACGGCAGATAATCAAACTGAGAAATGAAATACAGCAGTTGACCTTTAACAGCCAACATCTGTAATCCCCAAATGCCAATTGGTTTAATGCTGGTCTCCTGCTCAGGCTATACCTAAAAGCATATTCCTTACCTGGGGCTTCTGACACCCTACCAGACTAATTTTCCTAGGCCCTGATTAGGTACTCACAGTTTTGTAGATCTTGTGGGCCCCAGAGGGCCTCAGTTAAGTTCAGGTCTCACTGGAATTATGCTGCTGCATCATGGATGCTGGATCTGGATGCTTTTGCAGCACAACGGACTTGTATGAGTGATCTGTGATGGCAGTGCCTCAGATTTGCTGGTCTCCAATCCATGTAGGGACTTTGGTATTGGAAGAGACTTTTTTCTCATCTTCTACCCCACATGGGAACTTCCTCAATGAAGTGGCATGTGACTAAGGGCAGATGATCTCACAGTCGGCTGCCTTTCTATCACTGGAATCTCCGAGTTCCATCTGGAACACACTTCACTCACGTGAAGGCCTGATTAGGTGGTGTCTGTCTATTTAGAACCCCTGCCCCATGGGTAAATATCTCTGAGAGCAGATGAGAATCATCAAACACCCTGGCCTTTGTTCTTTTTTCTTTTATTTAAAATTTCTATTATTTTTTATCAGGTTATGGTAAAAGCAGGAAAGTAAAGGAAGGAGTACATGACTGAACAATACAGTGAATGTATAATGTAAAGTTGCAAAGCATTGGTTTTGCTTGTTCCAGTAAAGAAGTTTGCCTTATCTCAGGTGTCTGTAGTCCATTATTTCATCACAATATTCAAGTAGCCAAGTTGTACCGATATAAATGGTAGAGGAGCCAAGCTGGTAAGGTGGAAGGCGACACAACAGGAATTTGATACAGATTGTCCAAGGGCCCCAAGTGAAGTCCCATAGATCATCATGTGGCCCTACCAGTGACACACCAACTTATGCTGTTCAGTCTTGGAACTCCCATGTGTGTACTCATGTTCCAAAGCAATGGCTTCAATGGGCGTATGCTCCACGTACCACTGGAGAGAGAGAGAGAGAGAGAAAGACAGAGGTAGAAAGAAAGAGGGACCAGACAGACCAGGAGAGAAAGGAAAGGAAAGGAAAGGAAAGGAAGACAAAAATAGCTAATGGGTGGGTCACCTCATGGGACAAAGTCAGGGCAGGTGTCTAATTTATGAAGCACCCATCTGTGCCATCCAGATTCAAATAGGTTTACTTTATTAGACAGGGTAAAAGTCAGTCTTTCTGAAGACTAGATCTCCAAAAGTATTTTGTGTCATCCTTCTACAGTGGGGATATTCAATGTATGCCACAGCTGGGTTACTGCTTTTTTCACCACAAGAACTAAGATCAGCAGCAGTTTCAGGGTCTGGCCCCTAAGTGTACTGCCCTCAGGGGGAATGGTTATCAGGATTAATTAAGGTGTTATGTCTTCTGGATAATAAAAGATTATTTCTAGTTCCTGGATGACTTCTTACCAGAACAACTAGAGAACCGGGCAACCTTGGAAGAAGTGAATATGGTTTACTAAGGCGTGTCTGCACCCCCTCCAGCATTGGCCTTTTGTAGACCAGCATTGTTTGCAACTATTTCTGGAGTACGGAAGACGTTGTAGCTATATTTCCATAAGAATTCCCACCAACTGGTGGCAGAGGTTAGACGATAGGCAGGAAGTGCAAATTTATGCCAGGAGCTCAGAGAACGTGGGCCCAGTTTTCTAAAGCTCTGCGAATGCCGCAAGCTGCTGGTGCACTGATCACATGGTGCAGGGGGCTTGTGGCATTCTCTTGGCTCCAACTGGGATTTTCATCCCTGTGTGCCAAATTCCACAGGTTTGACCAGCTCCTCTTGGTCTAACTTATGCCATTTGGGGGACCCTTTTTACAGGGCTCATGCCAAATCTTTGGCACAAGCTGTGGTAAAGTGGGGAAACTGTCACTACTGTGCCCAATGTACTAAAATTGGGTGCAGTTGTGTCAAAGGAGTTTGGTGCAGCTGCACCAAACAACGGGGTTCACAAAGACTTGATGCAAGCCCTGCATCAACCTTTGAAAATCAGGCCCTGTGTCTCCACAAGTTCCATATTCCAGCACTGTAATACAGACTAAGGATTCCTTATTACAGGGGCGTGGTAGTACCCCTATGGTTAGGGTGGTATGCCGTTTGCACAGCGAATGCACAACAGTGAAATTCCTCACAGCAACAATCTCGACAGGTTTCAAGATTGTCGCTGTGAGGGACCCAAGGGCGAAATTTCACCTTTCACCGCCTTTCGCCTCCCTCAAACAACTCTCACTCTGAGTTAGATATCTTAAGAAGGGGGTGGGGGTGCAGCCTCCTGCTCGAAAACACACAATGTCTGACAGGCAAAATTTCACCTGTTGACATTGGGGATCTTGCCATGCTGAACTTTGACAACACCGTTGTCATTCTGGCATGGTAGAACCAGTTAGGGTTGAGTAGGGTGTTCAATGTTAAACCTCTTACTTTGTACCTTAATAGCTCTGGCAGCATTTGATGAAATTCGTTGACATTTTGCAAGCGTTGTCTGGTAGGCAAGGTCTAAATAAGTGGAAAATGATGTGATGGCAGCTTGTGCCACTTCTGAGATCTGCTTACAGTATGTCATTTTCCTGTAAACATCTAATTTTTTTCCCTATACTTAACATGGGATTTGGGTTTGCTCTCACATACAGTCTACATGGAATGGAATGTTTTTTTTATGAAACTTTCAGGGTAGAAGCATGCTGAACCAAGGTACAGCCTGTGGAAGGTTTTGTGAAAAAAACATTAAATGGTTCCAGAATCATAAGGATTTAAAGTTTTCTGTTCTTAGCATGCTCAGTAGGGTTTTGAGGATAATGTTCTGATATGACACCAAAAATTCTGTGTCGCAAGAACATTTTTGGTTTCTCACCACTTGCTTCTCACAACACCAAAAATTATTTTTGTGCCTTGAGACCCGCCATCTTTTTTTTCCCCCCTCAAAATAAAAAAAACATAGAGCCAGCCCGGTGGCGCTGAGGGTTGAGGTGCTGGATGCCACACCTCGTGCCATACCAATGACCCGGTTTGGGGAATGAGCCTCAGTCATAGAAGGTCAGCGGGGGGGCCAGGAGATGGACTGAGCGACCGTTGAGCAGCTCTCCTCTCATGGGTTGGGACCCAGTCATGACCACTGCAAGGCTGTCCTCAGGTGGAGGCCCAAGGGTAGTGCAGACAGGAATGGTTAGCCATGGATCGCTGCGTGCATGTGCCTCCACACGCATTCAGGCAACCATGGCAAGGGA
The DNA here is from genome assembly GCA_016271365.2 of Neoceratodus forsteri. NCBI lineage: Eukaryota > Metazoa > Chordata > Ceratodontiformes > Ceratodontidae > Neoceratodus > Neoceratodus forsteri. Next base: position 789,355,392 of record CM028133.1, read on the forward strand.
AGGGGAGAAAAGTGGAAAACTGGAGCTGGCAGGCTCAATGATGGCCCTGCAGCTCTCAAGCCATCCCCCCAGAGTCCAGATGTTGGTCTCTGGGAGAGGAGGAGCTGATGCCCTTCGCCCTCAGCCCTGCCACGGGGGGGCAACTCATGGGGGACCTACCAGGTGAGTCAGGTGTGAGAATCGGGGACCAGAAACTGAGCCCCTCCAAGGGAGGGGCAGCAGCTGCCTGCCAGCCCTGCTGGAAGGGGAGAAAAATCTGGATTAATAGAAAAAGAAACACAGAAAATACATAAAATGGTGTCAATTTAAAAAACAAACACCTGAACCTAGTTAAACAAGACCTGTTTAGCTAGATTCTGATGCTTCTTTTTTAAATACTGGCCAGAAATACCTTTTCTGGGCACTGCAAAATCCAGGTTGCCCAGCTTAGTGAGAGGAGCTATTCACCCTCATTCTCTGCATGTGAACAGCGGGCCTTAACTTGACCTCTGCAGCTACAACCAGAGCCTTGCTACATGCTGCAGTGATAGCAGTGAGCCACCAATCCCCTGTTCTGTCTGCTTGTATCTCTATCTTTCTTTCCTTCTATCTAGCTATCTATCCAATTTATATTTTATTAAGCAGACTGGGATGCCCATCCTAGGTACTGCTTCCGTTTATCCCCCCCCAGATCACCCACCCTGTTCCCAATATGTATATAGTGGCGCTGGAATGCCCACCCCCAGTGCCACCAAACAGTAGCCCGACACTAAGGTGCCCACTCCCCAGTGTCGGAATGTCACTCACTATCCCTTAAAATAAGGAAACTGTCTCTTTTGTTACTGGCCAAAAAGAAAACAGTTCTCCACCAATCTGACCCCCCCAACCCCGACTTCCCACTCAGCATCCACCACCCCAAACCCCTCGCCCCACCTGAACATATCGCATGGTGAACATCCACTCTCTGATTGAAGACTTGTCTTGCTGCTGGAACTGGTCACTGTTATAGGAGAAACTATGTTAAAACTACTGCGAAATTCTGGTCCCAGTCACATCCCTCCTACCTTGCGGACGCCATAGCAGTATTGCCCCCACCGGCCTACTCACTTAGGAACATAGATTCCTGGCTTCTTCACATCCCCCACATGGCCACCATGTCTGGCCAGGCTGCTTTCAGCTACCAGATGCCAAACCTATGGAATCCCCTGCCAGTTGATATTCGGCACACCACCAGCACACCTCACCTCAACGCACTACTCAAGACACACTTTGCCACTACTTGCCCATGCAACTTGCACTGCTGAAGCCCAAGCAGGTATGTTGTCTGCTGACCATTCTCATCAGTATATTTACTCCTACTGTTGACTACTCTGTATAAATGTATGCTGCTATTACTCTGCAAAAATGTATGTATTGCTAGCTATTTCGCCTGTATATTGTTTTTTTACTTCCGATGTTAGCTAATCTGTATATAAGAATGCTGTTATCAACGCTGGTCATATGAATGTATCAAAAATGTATTGTAATATGTATCCTCCCTATTTGTTTTTGCAAAGGTTTTCAAATAAATTGATAAACACATTTATTGTGTTTTTTATGCACTAAATATTACCGTCTGGTGTTTGTCATTTATTTGTTCTTTGTCTGGAGTCATTCTGAGTTGTGTTGATTCTTACAAATATCTAGGGTTGACACTGGATAACCATTTGACATTTGACTTTTGATTTACAATTATCTCCAACAAGCTAAAGATGTTACTCGGTTTCTTTAATAGGAATAAAACTATGTTTAATTTAACTGCTAGGAAACTATTGGTTACTTTGTTTTTATCAGTTTTGAATTATGGAGATACTATCTATAGAAATGCTAGGAAATCACTGCTGGGTTCACTAGATACTTTGTACAACAGTGCCTTAAGGACACATAGTCAGAAACTGCCCTAATAAAAGAAATAAAACAGCACATTTGGCCCTAGTGAACTTTGGATATGTTACTTATGTGGGAGTGGGAGACCAACAAACTTTGGGATTGTTAGACTCAGGAAGTAGACAAACCCTGATGACAGCCGATCTGGCCCCTGAAATAGACTAAAGTCAGAATGATACAACTGTTCGCTGTATACATGGGGATGTCCATCAGTATCACATTGCAAAGTTGGCATTGACGGTTAACAACCAAATCCACACCTTGTTAGTTGGATTAGGGCCCCGTCTACCTGTACCTGTTATACTTGGCCAGGGTTTCCCTTGTTTTGATGCCTTAATGAAGACTCATCAATCATTGACTAAACCTGTTAATGTAGTTACAAGGGCCCAAGCAAAATTACAAATGGAACCTGTCTTTTCTTTTGAAAAGGATTATTTTGAAGTACAAGGAATGGCAAGAAAATCCAAACAAGTTAAAAGGAATGAAAAGAAAGCTTGGCAGGATTCACATCCAGAAAAGAATGTGGAATTAGCACCAGGGTTGTTAAAAGGTGACATCAGACTGGAACAGTTGGCAGATGAGACTTTAAGACCTCTATTTGCACAAATAAATCAAGAAGAAAAGAATGGACTTTCTCATTTTATATTGAAGCGTAATATACTGTATAGAATAACTGTTAATCCTGTTACAAGCTGTGAGACAGAGTAGTTAATGGTACCTAAACAGTATAGGGAACAGGTAATACGATTGGCCCATGATATTCTCATGGCTGGCCATGAGGGGAGGGATAGAACATTACAGCGGATACTATCCAGGTTTTGTTGGCCGGGGATTCATCAAGAGGTAGTAGCATATTGTAGAGCTTGTACAAAATGCCAACTGGTGGCTCAGGGAGGGAAGAAAGATCAAGTACCCCTGCAACCCATCCCTTATGTAACAACTCCTTTTGAAAGAGTAGCTATGGACATAGTGGGGCCTCTAATAAAGAGTTCTAAGGGAAATCAATTCATACTGGTTGTGTGTGACTACACCACCCGGTACCCTGAAGCCATGTCAATGAGAACGGTTACTGCCCCTAGAATAGCTGAAGAATTAGCTAAAATCTTCAGTCGAATGGGAATACCACAAGTGATTCTAACCAACAGAGGCAGTAACTTTACATCTGTGACGCACCTCCCCGTATCACCCTCAGACCAATGGATTGGTAGAAAGATTCAATAAAACACTTAAGAAGATGTTTCAAAAGTACGTACAAGAGGAAGGTCAAGACTGGAATAGATTTCTCCCTTACCTCTTGTTTGCCTACAGGGAAGTACCCCAAGCAACAACTGGTTTTCCCCCCTTTTCCTTACTATATGGTCACAACCCTAGGAGACCATTAGATGTAATTAAATAACACTGGGAGGAAGGCAAAGGTGTGGGATTTACAAACTTTGTGGGTTACATGACTGACTTACAGGAAAGGCTTGTGAAATATGTAACTGTGGCTCATATGAATGTTGACCAGGAACAGCAGGGTCAAAAACAATTGTATGATAAGGGATTGAAATACAAACATTTTGAACCCATGGAAAAAGTGTTACTGTTGTTGCCTAGTACAGAAAATAAGCTTCTATTGAGATGGCAAGGGCCGTATGTGGTATTTCGACAGACTGGTATTGTGAATTATGAGACTGAATTGCCTGCACGGAGACCAGTAAAAAGGGTATACTATGCCAATCTGTTAAGGAAATGGATAGATAAACCAAACCCATCCCTCTACATTCAACCTGAACAAGGCCGATCAGAGATACAGGTGTCTTATGACAGATTAGAGACACAACAAGGGGAGAATGAAATACAGATCAATCTGGAATTAAAGCCTGATCAAAGACAAGAGGTTGATCAACTCTTGGAATTTTTTAAAGAAACATTTACTAAAACACCAGGGAAGGCATTAGGGGTGGTGCATGAGATTAAACTGACACAAAGTAAACCAATTCACCAAAGACCCTATAAGTTACCAGAGAAAATCTGAAAAGAGATAGTGGATGAGGTAAGGAAAATGGAACAAGCAAAGGTTATTGTTCCTTCACATAACCCTTGGGACTCTCCTTTAGTAGTGGTAAATAAAAAAGAGGGTGGTGCTCGGTTATGTTTGGATTTTCAGAAAATCAATGCAATTTCCAAGTTTGATGGCTACCCCATGCCAAGAATTGATGATCTGCTAGATCAGATAGGCTCTGCATGCTACATCAGCACCCTAGATTTGACGAAAGGGTACTGGCAGATACCCTTAGCACCACAGGCCCAAGAGTTAACAGCTTTTAGTACCCCTATTGGTTTATACCAATTTATGACCATGCTGTTCGGTTTGCACGGGGCTCCGGCCACTTTTCAGAGATACATGGACTGTATTTTAAGACCCCATAATCAGTACAGTGCTGCTTATTTGGATGACATGGTCATCTATAGCCCGGACTGGAATACCCACTTAATTCATCTTAACGCTGTCATTCAAAACATCAAGGATACAGGACTTACAATAAATCCATCAAAATGTGCTATTGCAGAAACTGAGACTTGATATTTGGGGTTTATCATTGGCCAGGGAACTGTAAAGCCAGAAACAGACAAAGTGGAGGCCGTTGCCAATAGTCCTATACCCACTACCAAAACACCATGTTAGATCTTTTTTTAGGGCTAGCAAGTTATTATCACAGGTTCATTCCTAGCTTTTCCACCATTGCAACACCACTTACAGAACTGACTAAAAATAGGTATCCAAATAAAGTGAAGTGAACTGCTGATTGCGAAACAGCTTTTTGGAATATAAAGGCAGCTTTATGTTCCGCACCAGTACTCCTAAGTCCAGACTTTAGAAAATCATTTGAGGTCCAAACCAATGCCTCTGACACAGGCATTGGGGCAGTGCTAACCCAGCATGATCACAAAGGTGAGCACCCAATTCTATTCATTAGTAGGAAATTGCATGAATGAGGAAGAAAGTATCCCCAGTAGAGAAGGAGTGCCTGGCCATAAAATGGGCTATAGAGGTTCTCAAATATAATTTATGGGGGCATGACTGCACCTGGGGGCCAGAAACCCAGGCCAAGTGTACACCCTGGGGGGGGAAATGCTACAAGTCTCGATGGCTGAGACGGACCTGGGGGTGGTGGTGGATGTCAAGATGAACAACTCTGAGACTTGTAGGAGGGCAGCAGCCAAGGCCAACAGGATGCTGGGATGCATCGCTAGGGGGATCACCTCCAGAAGGAGGGAAGTGATACTCCCTCTGTATAACTGCTTGGTGAGGCCGCACCTTGAGTACTGCGTGCAGTTTTGGAGGCCACACTTAAAGCGGGACATTAACCTCCTGGAGAGAGTCCAGAGGAGGGCAACCAAAATGATTTGGGGCTTGGGGGACAGGACCTATGAGGGGAGGCTCGAAGAGCTAAATATGTACACATTGGAAGAGAGAAGGGACCGAGGGACATGATAGAGGTCTTTAGGTACATGAAGAGGGAAATAGGGAGGAACAGTCAGGGTGCTTGAAGGAAGGAGGAAGGGCCACTAGAGGGCATGGGTGGAAGCTGGAGGGGGAAGATTCAGGGAGAAAGGAGGAGGTGCTACTTCACTGAGAGGGTGGTGGAGCATGGAATGCACTGCCTAGGGGGCTGGTGGAGGCAGAGACAGTGGAGGGGTTCAAGAGGGGGTGGGACAGGTACAGGGGAAGGGTTCTGGAAGCAAAATCCAATGCAGCAAGAATATCCGGAACTGGGAAGGGAGAAGCCAGAGAAGGCGAGGGGGACAGCAAGGTCAGCACCCAGGTTGGGGACTGACCAAACGAGCAGACACAAAAGACCGTTAGGCCTATTCTGCTGGCATTTTAGTATGTTAGTATGTTAGTATGAATTTACTATTGTAACTGACCATAACCCTCTATGTTGGCTACACCTCATGAAGGATAAGAATATGTGCATCATGCGCTGGTACCTGTCCCTCCAGCCCTGTAAGTTTTCGGTAAAACAGAGAACTGGGTCTCAACATCGAAATGCCAATTTTTTATCCCGGTATGAAGCTGAACATATTATGACTGAAAAATGTGATGTGACTTGTAATAATGAATGATGTGTTTTAAAAAAAGACACATACCTCACGGAAAAGAACAGTAGGATCAGTTTATTAAATGTATAAATGTTAGTTATATGTTAAAAACTGTTCTGCTTAGTTCAAGTTCAGGAAGTTCAAGTTCAAGTTTATTGCAGGAAAACTCCATTGAGCAAGCTCATTCACAAGGAGGTCCTGTGACATAAACACTTAAAGTACAAACACAGATAGATAATAACAGTATATACATGAAATACACGTTACATGATGCAGGCTGGATATACATACAGGGTACCACACAGGGTGACCGTAGGTGTAAACATTGATATGAGACAGGGAAGTTTACTTTATAGGTCGTGATACTGATAAATGAAACATGATGACTGGTGTGATTTGATTTAATCAAATCAAATCAAATCAAATATACAGTATTTTGGCAGCTAGAACAAACAACAGTCTACAACTGATATGAGAGGGAGAGAGATTTGATAGAGTAGCAGTGGAGCGTAAGCAAAGATAAAGCCAGGAGTAGAAGGAAGGAAAGCAGTTAATATGATAAATCAATTATACCTTACCAGTGGATAAATATGGCACACATGGGGAAGGAAGAGACTTAATGACAGTTACAGGTGTCTTTTATTTTGGCTGAACTTAGCGATTTGTAGAAGTTTATTGAAACTGTGCTAGTTAGTTTCAGTACAGTTTGTAATTGGTCCAAATGGAGGGAAGGGCATATGCACAGCACGCTTACCAAAGGAAGTCCGCTGCCCTTGGTATGTCAAGCATAACAAAGTCAGATTTTCTTAACGAGTATGCACTATGTGAGATACTAATAAGGAAGAGAGATAGCTTGCAATTTCTGCAGGAGCAGTTTAAGAGTCCATAGCCCAGCATGGAGCAGGCGCCTAGTAGTAAGGGATGTCCAACCAACAGCTGCATATAAGTCACAGTGGTGCGAACGGTAAGGAGTTGGTAATGAACCGTAATGCACGTGATAAAGGTTGTCCAGTTTACTTAGATTTGCAAGAGTGGTGGAGGAATAGATTACATCGCCATAGTCGAGTAGGGGAGAAAAGTGTCTGTACAAGCTTGTTTCGAGTTTCAAGGGGGAAAAGGGGCCTATTTCTGTAGAAGAAACCTAACCTTGCTTTTAACCTTCTAGAGACAGCTTCGATGTGGTCACTGAAAGATAATTTATTGTCGATCCAGATACCTAGATATTTAAATTTGGTTACAACTTCCAGAGGCTCGTTTAGCATGGTGACAATGAAGTCTTGGGCAAGAGTATTGGGGGAGCCTGAGACAGCACTGCGGTAGAATATCATCGCTTTAGTCTTCTTGGCATTGAGCAGAAGCTTTGCCTTTATTAAATTATGCTCAGTTGAAGTCCGCTGAAGCACCCTTGACTTCAGATAACGATGAGCCAGAAGTATACAATACAGTATCATCTGCAAAAGTGCAGATTGGACGAGATATGTTAGCATCTAAGTCATTGATGTACAGAGAAAACAAGATAGGGCCTAAGATGGATCCTTGGGGACTCTCTTGCAACTGGCAAGGCAGCAGAAAAAGCCTCCGCCTTTACTTTTTGGAATCTTCCAGTTAGGTAGCTAGAGAACCACTGGGTGGTATGGTATGTGGCACCCAACTTTGCAAGACAATTGACTAATAGTTTGTGATCAACAGTATCAAAAGCTTTGCTGAGGTCCAAAAAGACTGCACCAGTTACCTTCTTAGCATCTATAGCAGAGATCCAATCATTGGTTACTTTTGCTACTGCAGTGATTGTGCTATGATTAGCCCGGAAGCCAGATTGAGCTGGGTTAATGAGAGAGAAGGTTTCCAAGTGAGATTTTAACTGAACATGGATCAGTTTTTCGAGAACTTTAGAAAGGATAGGCAATATGGAGATAGGTCTATAGTTGTTTACATCGCATGGGTCACCAGATTTAAATAGAGGGAGGATATGTGCTGATTTCCAGCAGGACGGCACAGCAGCAGATGTAATGGAAAGATTGAAGATGTGGAGAATTGGGGCAGTGAGATGGGCATAGCCTGACCTTAGGAAAAAGGGTTCCAAGCCATCGTCCCCTGCACTTTTTTTGGTGTCTAAGTTAAGAAGAGAATCTTCTACTTCTTTATAAGTTATCTCACGCAGTTGGAAGGGACTGGGTCCAGGACTAGATGTGGCGGGAGGGGTATGCTCGGTCACCGCAGCACCAGCATTAAGGGTCCCTGAGGGGAACTTCTGGTGAGGGTGAGTGGAAGTTCCAACCCTTCTAAGGGTGAAAGGTTCAGTCAACATCATACTATGTTGCCTTCTCAAATGGGGAGGAGTGTAACAGGGTGCCCCTGTTATGAATATTTAGTCCTGAAGTAAAACTGTGTAACCCCCCCAAATCTTCTTTTCCTACTTTTCTCTCATTTTTTTTCTTCCTCCTTTCTTTACTAAATTTCGTGTCAGGGTGGCCAACCTGGCATATCTCTACAAACTTTACTGTCCCTTTAAATAATCCTAAAACCCTTATGGTTGCACAGTGGAAGTTTATCCTTTTTCCATAAGGAGCTCTGGGTTTGCATAATGGTTGTGCTCCTAAGGTGCCCCTAGTTTGTTTATGTTACACTTTAGTGCTGGAAATAGGTGCCTCAGTGTCAAAAGTGAAGCGCTATGTGCTATTGTAACTGGTGCCTCTTTAAGAAGCACAGAAATGCTGTGCTGCAAGCCTGATGTCAGGTGAAGTAAATAAAAAGAAAACCGCTTGTTGAGGTATTGATGAAACGCTCTTGTGAGCTTAAAAAGAAAAGGAAGTGCTGCAAAGATTAGTTGTTTAGACGGCCCAGAATGTGAGTGACTGGGAGCTGTCAAAACCAAGGCCGAAATAAATAACCTGTGGTTCAGTATCAGGTCTCCTGGGCTGGCAGGGGAAAGCAAATAGAGAGTACGCCCCTCATTTGTCATTCCCCTATCCAGGCTGGGTATTCCTGTATATAAAACATGTGAAAAAGAACAAATAAGTGTTTTTTCTTTTGCTGTTATCTGAATTCTTGACATTATGGGGAGAGTCCTACTATAGGACTGAAAGCCCCTGAAGTGACTGCTTTTGTAAAAATCAGGAGTGATGAAGTCGCAGCAAGTGGGAGAAGCTATGCTCCAAATGAGGTAGAAACCCCCTAATTAACATTTAGATGATCTAAAACTGATATTTTAGGATATAATCGCAGAAGGAATATAACATAAATGCTTGATAAGAGGCAGGAAATTTCAAGCCTCCCCCCACAAAACATGGCAGGTAGTAAGGTAAACACTGAGGTACAGAGCTCAACAGAGGGCAGGACAGGGGTAAATGGAAAGATAGACAAGGGCAATAAGAGCAGGGATGGGGGAAAAAAGGATAAAGCCAACATTAAATGGAGGGCAATGAGTACCAATGCCCGTAGTCTGGGAAACAAGCTTCCTGAGCTAGTAGCCCTGATGGAAGATGAACAATTGGATATTGTGGCAGTCACAGAAACATGGTACATGGAGAACCATGACTGGGATGTCAACACACCAGGGTACACAGTCTACAGAAGGGACAGGGAGGGTAAAAGAGGAGGTGGAGTAGCTCTATACATAAGGGAAGGGATCAAAGCTACAGAACTAAAAAGTAAAGGGGGAGGACAAGAGGCACTCTGGGTCACCTTGGAGACAGGGAATAGCATCACAATCCACACAGGGGTTGTATACAGACTCCGTTTCAAGGGAAGGAAATGGACAAGAAAATGATAGAGGACATTCTCAAAATGGCTGAAAAAGGGGAGATACTGTTGATGGGGGACCTGAATATGCCAGATGTTAACTGGATGACATGTACTGCAGCCACATCCAAGAGCAGGGTCATTCTCGATGCCCTGCAGGGGGCAGACCTTAGACAGCTAATGTTGGAACCCACTCAGGAGGGAGCAATACTAGATCTGGTACTCTCAAATGGAGAGAGGATCACAAATTTAAAAGTCAGTAGACATCTGGGGATAAGTGACCACTGCACAGTGTGCTTCACAATAAGCACAGCCATGGAGACAAGCCATACAAAAACAAGGATACTGGACTTTAGAAGGGCTGACTTTGCCAAAATGAGTGAATATCTGAGGAATGCACTAGCAAATTGCCAAAATGGAGGGGTGGAAGAACAATGGAGAAAAATCAAAACTGCTATCATAGAGGCAACAAGCCTTTGTGTGAAACAAATAAAGAAAACAAATGGAGTAAAAACCACTATGGTTCTCAAAAGAGGTGGCAGGGAAGGTTAAGGAGAAAAAGGCTGCATTCAAAAAGTATAAGGAATCACAGAAGGAGCACGACAGGGAACTGTATCAATTAAAGCAGAAAGAAGTGGGGAAGGCAGTCAGAATAGCAAAGGCCCAAACCGAGGAAAAAATAGCCAACTCAGTTAAGAAGGGGGATAAAACCTTTTATAGGTACATTAGGGAGCATAGAAAGGTTAAGGGAGGAATAGTGAAGATTAATAAAGGAGAGGGGAGGTGGGCAGAGGGAGACAGTGAAAAGGCAGAGATACTGAATGAATACTTTTGCTCAGTAGTCACAAAAGAAGATGAGGAGGAGTTACCTAAACCAGACAATAGAAGCACTCTGGGTAGGGGTTGACACCAATCCATTTACAGAAGAAAGAGTCCTGAAAGAACCCCTAAAACTCAAGGTGGACAAAGCAATAGGCCTGACAGGATTCATCCCAGAATCCTAAAAGAACTAAGGGAGGACGGAGGACACCACTGACCACACTTTTAACAAATCGTGGAGGATGGGGTGGTACCCGAGGACTGGAGGAGGGCAGATGTGATTCCTTCACAAAAGTGGGAGGAAGGCAGAAGCAGGAAACTACAGACCTGTAAGTTTGACCACAGTGGTAGGGAAAATGATGGAATCACTTCTGAAAGAAAAATTGTTGAGTACCTAGAGGCCAGGGGCACAGGACCCAAAGCAGCATGAATTTACAGCAGGAAGGTCATGTCAGATGAATCTAATTGATTTATTTGACTGGGTGACCAAAGTAATAGACCAGGAGGGGCTGTGATATGGCCTACCTAGACTTTAGCAAGGCATTTGACACAGTCCCGCAAAAAGACTAATAATCAGTTAGCCAGCCTGGGAGTGGGTTCCAGGGTGGTAGCCTGGGTGGCAAACTGGCTGCACAACAGGACACAGAAGGTAATAGTGAATGGAATACATTCCGAAGAAAGGGGGGTTACTAGTGGAGTACCTCAGGGCTCAGTACTGGGCCCAGTCCTCTTTAACATCTTTATACGTGACATTGCAGAGGGTCTGGAGGGAAAGGTATGCCTCTTTGCAGATGACACAAAGATCTATTACAGAGTTGGTACAAAAGTGGGGGTAGAAAGGATGAGAAGGGACTTTGCAAGGTTGGAGGAATGGTCAGACATATGGCAACTTAGATTCAATGCAAAGAAGTGCAAAGTAATGCACCTGGGAAACAAAAACCCAGGAGAAGAGTACACAATAGCAGGGGAGGTACTAACAACAACAAAAATGGAAAGGGACTTGGGGGTAGTCATATCAGATGACCTAAAGGTGGGTAAGCAACGTGAGAAGTCAGTAAGGAGAGCCAGGGGGATACTAGGATGCATAGGAAGGGGCATCACAAGTAGAAAAAGAGAAGTGGTTATCCCTCTGTACAGACAGTTGGTGAGACCCCATCTGGAATATTGTGTGCAGTTTTGGAGACCCCATCTACGCAAGGACATAGACAGGATGGAAGCAGTACAGAAGAGGGCAACTAAAATGGTGCAGGGTCTGCATCAGAAACCATATGAAGAGAGACTGAGAGAGCTTAATATGTATACCCTTGATGAAAGGAGGGACAGGGGAGGGGACATGAAAGAAACTTTCAAGTACCTCAAGGGAATCAACAAAGTCCAGGAGGGTAGCATCTTTCAGAAAAAGAGATGTGTAAGAACAAGGGGCACAATTTAAAGATAGAGGGGGACAGCTCAGGGGTAATGTGAGGAAATTTTTTTTCACGGAGAGAGTGGTGGATGCATGGAACCGCCTTCCAGGGGAGGTTGTTGGGTCTAAAACAGTGGGGGAATTCAAACATGCTTGGGACAGACATAAGGCGATTGTAGTGGGGGGTTGCAGGAAGTAGGCTGTTGGTTAACTAGAATCTGCAGCTTATCCAATAGGAAGGGAAATGAGCAGACTGGGTGGGCCAAGTGGTCCTTATCTGCCATCAAAGTCTATGTTTCTATGTTTCTTGTTTTTCCTATTGTACAAGAATGATCCAAGATAACCTTAGATAGGACCACATAAAGGTCTATTTTATGTTAAGTGGGAGATTCCCCTGATTGTGATGTCATCCTAAGGATTGCTATAAAACCTGCCACCCGGGGACTAAGAAGGGTGTGTGGGTCAGTATCTTCTGACCACCAAGGGAGAAGGAACTAGTGTGAGAGCTTACACACTGTATTGTTGGGAATTAATTATTGGATATTGAATACACAGAAGAAAGACAGGAGTCTCAAGAAGAAGTATTTCCTGATGTGTTGAAATAGTGTGATGGACTAACACCCACACATTTCTTTCTGTAAATGTATATATTTTTTGTTTTGTTTTTGCAAAGTTTTTGCAAATAAATTGATAAACACATTTATTGTGTTTTTTTATGCATTAAATATTACCGTCTGGTGTCTGTCATTTATTTGTTCTTTGTCTGGAGTCATTCTGAGTTGTGTTGATGCTTACAAATATCTAGGGTTGACACTGGATAACCATTTGACTTTTGATTTACATATTACAATTACCTCCAACAAGCTAAGGAAGTTACTCAGTTTCTTTTATAGGAATAAAACTATGTCTAATTTAACTGCTAGGAAACTATAGGTTACTTGTTTTTATCAGTTTTGGATGATGATACACGAAGAGAAACTAAGGGAGCTTAATATACGAGGAGAGACTAAAGGAGCTTAATATGTATACCCTTGAGGAAAGGGGGGGGCATGATAGAAATGTTTAAGTACCTCAGTGGAATCAACAAAGTCCAAAAGGGTAGCATCTTTCAAAAAAAGAGATGTGCAAGAACAAGGGGACACAATTTGAAGATAGAGGGGGGATGGCTCAGGGGCAATGTGAGGAAGTATTTTTTCACAGAGAGGGTGGTGGATGCATGGAACAGCCTTCCTGAGGAGGTCGTGGGGTCTAAAACTGTGGGAGAATTCAAGAATGCATGGGACAGACACAAGGCAATTTTTGTGGGGGGTTGGAAGAAATAGGCTGTTGGTTAAATAGGATCTGCAGCTTATCCTCTAGGTAGGGAAATGGGCAGACTAGGTGGGCCAAGCAGTCCTTATTTGCTGTCAAAGTCTATATTTCTATGTTTCTATATGTTATGGAGATACTATCTATAGAAATGCTAGGAAATCACTGCTGGGTTCACTAGATACTTTGTACAACAGTGCCTTAAGGTTCATAACAAATTAACCTTATAGAGCTCACTGTTGTGTATTATATAGAGAAATGGGTCTTTTCTCTTTATCTGACCGACGCAATATTCATTGGAATACATTTGTTTATAAATTTGTTATACAATCTCTTCCAGAATTTCTCTTGAACGTAACAAAAATCAAACCAGTGCAAAATCATTTTTTAAGATGTACGTCTCAGATTTCATTTTATGCCCTAAGACATAGATTTAGTTTTGGGGATAAAATCTTATCAGTAGTGCTACCTAGAACCTGGAATAGGATATCTAGACAGCTCAAGGCATCTGTATTGTTGCCTTTAGAATGCTTCATCTCTGGCCAGTTTATACAACAAGCACTGTAACTGTTATGGATAATTCATTTCATTATATACTGATGCAGTGTTTTATAAATGACTGATGCAATGTTTTATAAATGACAGTTTATTATGTTTGTATCTGTATGTCTGTATTTCATTGTATTTACTGTATTTTTGATGTCATGTTAATTGTTGGATGCAACTGAAAAAGAGATATTTTATCTCAATTTGTTGTCCAATAAAGTTGAAGTTGAATAGAGCCAATACTTCTCCAGTTAATACATCATGATCAATCTGGCTTTATTAAGCAGATAAGTACTTTTGATAATTTGCGTCAAACCCTATTACTTACAGAATATATCCATGCTAGAAAAATCCCCTCCATGGTAATAAGTTTAGATGCTGATAAAGCATTCGATAAGGTAGGATGGGAATTCCTATGGCAACACTTTCAAAATTTTCCTTCCCAGACTCTTTTTTTACCAGCCTGAGAAACATCTATATGCCCACTAAAGTGTATATTCTAATAAATGGATCTTTGTCCCAGGCAATAACCATACAAAGAGGCACGAGACAGGGATGCCCATTATCCCCATTATTATTTGCCCTATACATTGAACCTCTAGCTGAGGCCATACGGAGCAACACTCAGATAGAGGGAGTCCCGGTAGGTCACAGGGAACACAAGGTGGCCCTTTTCGCAGATGATATCCTGATGATGGCCCTCTCCCCTGAGACTTCCCTTCCAGCCTTATGGGAAACCTTGGAGGCCTTTACAGAGGTATCAGGTTTTCAGCTAAATGTACAGTAGCTAAAACAGACTTCCTCTCATTATATTTTACCCCAACTCAAGTTCTTAAAACTAAATACTCAATAAAATGGCACCAAACAAAATTTAAATACTTGGGCATTATTATTCCAAGAAACTTGGAAAACCTGGAATTACTGAACTATGAACTCCTTTAGATCTAAATACAGTCAGAACTATCTCTCTGGTCCAGGCTGCCTTTGAGCTTCTTCTAAAGAATAGAGTCCATCCGAATTATCATATTGCCAAAATTATTATACCTATTTCAAAACATCCCTACTTTTCCTTCCCACTTCTATTTTAAATCATGGGACAAAATTATATCAAATTGTATATGGCAAGGCCAAAGACCTCGAATCAGGATGTCTTTGTTGCAACTCCCGCTCTCTCCAGGTGGAGCTAACCTTCCAAATTTGAAATTTTATGCCCTGACTGCTTTTCTTAAAATATTAACCTTATGGCTGGCCCCGACCTATGAGGCCTCTTGGAAGGACCTAGAATTTACTTTGAACAATTTGTATGATATAACAAAAATAACCATGACCTCGATGGGCAGGACCCCTCGCCTACGAGATTTTACACCCTTTTCCACTCAGATTTTAAAATAATGGTATCAATTGAAAAAACACCAAGGCTTTAGTGACCTTTTTTCTTTCATAAACTAATTTCAGAGCATGATAAGTTTTTCCCCGCTGCTATGGATCATACATTTGCAAGGTGGAGAAGAGTGGGCCTCCAATATTTTAGACAGTTCCTTTCTCGGGAAGGGATAATTCCATTTGAAACACTTAAATTAACATATGGTTTATTGGATGACATATACAGATACACACAGATCAAAAATGACCTTTTGAGACAGAGGGACAGGGTTCTTAAATTACCAGACCCTATCCCCATGTTCTGGAAATACCTGGAAGACACCTTATCAGGACACATTTGGGGACACCTGTACTGTTTTCTCAGAGAAGGGATGGGAGACTCGTCTCTTTCAATTTTAAAAAGCTGGTGCAGGGATCTGGAAATAGAACTTTCAGACCAGGAGTGGTTGCAGGCTTCTCCGTTGGCCTACAGGGTAACTCATTCTACCATATGGCATGAATTTGCCTGGAAGTGTCGAGCTTGATTCTTCTGTTCTCCAGTCATTCTCTCTAAATACCTTCCCTCCTCATTTGGGAGGTGCTGGAGAAATTGTACATGCCCATGTGCCAACCATGGTCATGTCTTTTGGATGTGCTTACTATTGACACCCTTTGGGTATAGAATACAACAAGAAATAACTGAATGCTTGGGTGAGCGGATAGAGCTATCTGTAGAGGCGGTTTTGTTAACCATCTTTCCCTCCCACCGCCCATCATGGCACAGAATCTTGTTACCAATTTATATTTTGGCAGCCAAAAAGGCAATAACAAGATGTTGGATGTCACCAGCTGTCCCTACCATACAAGACTGGAGAGGGGTGGTTTCTAATATCTACTACATGGCATCCCTTACAGCTACATTACATAACAAAAAACCAAGGCATGAGATATACTGGAGGCCATGGGTGATGTATTTTTCAAGACATGATCCTGAATTTATACCTCAAAATACTATTGCGAAATAGCTGTGTAAAGATAGGTGGGATGGGAAGCTAGATATAAAATACAGGAGGCAACCTTCATTCAGGAAATATAAGTAGTTATTACGGGAAAACCCATATAGGCCAGGATATAGTAGGGGGTGTAAAGTCTGAGTTGATGAAATAATAGCTACAGTCAGAGTATAAAATTGTCATTTTATTCAGAAACACTGGCTTAGATGTACAATGTATTACTCACATATAACAGAATTGTAAAGAACTTTTGTACTGAAAACCTGTATAATTGACTGTAACAGAATTGTGGTCACATCCATTTAATAAAAATAAATAAAAAAAAAAGTTGAAGTTGAAGTTCATAGGTTGGCTCCCAGTCTGCCCTTTTGGGCTTTCTTTTCTTTAGCAGGCCAGATAGGGGAGCTGCCAGGGTACTGTACTTTGGTACAAACTTTTGATAGTACCCTGCAGTCCCTAGAAAGCTCCTAACCTGCTTCTGGGATTCAGGCATAGGCTAAGCCTATATGGCCTCAATCTTTGTTTTATTAGGGCAAAGCTGCCCCTGCCCCACTACATGGCCTAGGTATGCCACCTCCACCTCCACCATAGCCCTTTTCAGCCTTGACAGTGAGCCCTGTCCTTTGTATCCTGCCCAACACTCCCTTCAGGTGGGATAGGTGTTCCTTCCAGCTGGTACTGAAGATGGCAATATCATCCAGATTAGCCACTGTGTACTCTTCAGTACCATGTAACACCTGGTTGACCAACCTTTGGAAGGTGGCAAGGGCATTCTTCATTCCAAAAGGCATAACCCGGAACTTGAATAACCCTATTGGAGTGATGGAGGCCAACCTCTCCCTAGCTCTGGCAGTTAACTCCACCTGCCAATACCCTTCCATCAAGTCAATGGTAGTAAGTTATGTTGCTCTTCCCAACTTGTCCAGTAGTTTGTCCGTCCATGGCACTGGGTGGGCATTGACTTTGTGACTGTTGAGACCACCATAGTCCACACAGAAGCAAGTAGAACCATCCGGCTTGGGAACAAGGACTGCGGGAGAGGCCCAGGGACTGTGGGATTTCTGGATTACCCCTAAATCAGCATTTCCACCACCTCCCTCCTAATGTCCTTTAGGATGGCCTCAGACACCGTGTAGGCTGTCCGTTGGATGGGTGCTTGCATCCCTGCATCTATGTTGTGTGTCACTAAGAGGGTACATCCCGGCTTGGTCATAAACAAAGGGGCAAAATCCTCTAAAACCCCCCTCACTTCCTGGGACTGTTCCATGGTCAACTAGAGCAACAGCTTGATTGTCTCCACAGAGGACTCCCACTTGCTTTCCTCTAGCAAGTCCAGGAGGGGGTCTTCTTCATCCATTCCTTCCCCAGGACTACGCATTGCAAATACCATGTCAGCCCTATTTGCATACGGCTTTATCATGTTGACATGGTACATCCTCTGGCTATGTCTTCTATCAGACAGTTCCACGATATAATTTATATCATTTATCTGTCAGACCATCTTGCATGGTCCTTCCCACTCGGCCTGCAGCTTGTCCTTCTGGATTGGGATTAGGACCATGACTTCCTGACCTGTGCTATACGTGCAAGCTCTGGCTCTGTGATCATATCAGAGTTTTTGTTTCTGTTGGGCAGCTGACAGGTTGCTTTGGGCCACCCCCATAAGCTCCTTCAACTTCTCCCTAAACTTCAGGATATACTCCTCTATGGGAGTTCCCTGGATGTGGTTCTTGCCTTCCCAATCCTCCCAGATCAAGTCCAGGGACCCACGCACCCTATGTCCATATAAGAGTTTGAAGGGGGAGAACCCTGTCAACTCTTGGGGTACCTCCCTGTATGCGAACAACAGGTTGGGAAGGTATTTCTCTCAGTCCCTCCCATGCTGTTCAACAAACATTTGGAGCATCGCTTTTAGGGTACCATTAAACCTTTCCACGTCAATTGGCTTGTGGGTGATAAGATGTTGTGCATCTCTGCACCGCCCCACACTTCTCCCACAAACACTTCATCAGGTCCAACATGAAGGTACCCCCTTCATCAGTGATAACCTCCTGTGGAAACTCAACATAGGAGAAAATCCCTAGCAAGGCATCTGCCACTTTGTCTGTCCTAAGTGAGGAGAGGGCGATCACCTCTGGGTATTGGGTGGCATAATCGACCACCATCAGGATAAACTTCTTCCCAGAGGAGCTTGGGATACTCAAAGGTCCCACAATATCCATTCTTGCCCTCTGGAATGATTCCTCCACAATGGGCAAAGGAATTAGGGCAGCTTTAATTTTACTGCCTACCTTCCCTATTTGTTGGCACCGGTGACAAGACCTGCGATATTCCTTCACCTGCTAGGTGACGTTGGGCAAATAGCAATTCTGGGCCAATCGCTGCATGGTGCACATGATGCCCAGATGTCTGAACATGGGGATATCTTGAGCATTCTTGAGCAACCACTTACGGTACCCCTGGGGAACATCAAGCTGCCTGCCCATCACCCCTCCCTCTGTCATCACATCCTGAGTATACAACAGTCCAATGTCCTAAAATGCCCTATGTCTCAGGTCACCTCCCTATGTCCCGTCAGATTCTGCACAAACCCTCAGCCTCTCCAAACTAGGGTCAGTTCTCTGAGCAGCTGCAAAATCATCACATTTTCCCAAGGCATGGGACATGTCCCCTTCAGTTTCTAAAATGGGGTCCATAGCTCTAGCATCAGGGCATTCAGGGTCACTGCCATCCCTAACCTTCTGACCATTTGTTACCCCTCCCTCTGTGGAGAAACCTTCTGTAGCTGCCTTGTGAATAGGTACCTGGGAAAGTCCTACCTCCTTTTCACTACCCTCCATTTCAGGAGACACAGGTTGGGAAACCAGCCTCCCATTGTTTTCCACAGGGGCTTCTACGTGGTTTAGGGAACTACAATCGGCCTTTGCCGTCTGACTGTGGGTAATCGCACATACCACCCCCTCCTGGAGATTGTTCCCTATAATCACATCCAGGGCAAGGTTGTCTGCTATTGCCACTGTTTCCACCATCTTTCCTGTCTCACCCCAGTCCATGAAAATGCTAGCAAGTGGCAGAGTTTCCTCCTCCCTAGTGAATCCCCTTACTGTTACAAACTAATTAGGTATAAGCTGTTCAGGCCCAACCAAATCCCCTTTTACTAAGATAAGAGATGCCCCCATGTCCCTTAACCCATGGGTCTGCTCCCCATTTATAGTAACCGGGTGCATGTGCCCCCTCATGTTTACAAGCATGCTCTCAGGGATGCATAAACAACCCAGCTCTGTTCGAGCACCACTTTACATCCAATTGCACAGTTAATCAACAGATCCTTCCTTACTCAAACCATCCCTGACAAATGGAAAATTGCAATTGTTGTCCCAGTACACAAAAGTGGACCAACCAATCTTATTGAGAACTACAGACCAATATCTATACTATGTCCAGTTGCCAAATCCAGGAAAAAATCCTGTATAACCAACTATACTCCTTTCTTGAACATACCAACGCCCTAACCATACATCAACATGGATTTCTGAAGTCACATGGGACAGATACTGCCCTTCTCAAAGTCACCTCAGACATCACTCAGGCCATGGACAGGAGCTGCACCACCGGGACCGTCTTCACTGACCTCACTAAGGCCTTCAATCTTGTAAACCACCCACTCTTCATCTCCAAGCTCCATTTCATGGGCCTAGACTCGAACTCCCTAAACTGGTTCTCCTATTATTTATCCAACCAGTCCCAGTGTGTCAAATGGGCAAGTGCCCTCTCCTCCTTATCCTGAATTACAGATGGTGTCCCCAAGGGGTCCATCCTTGGGCCACTACTGTTCTCCATTTTCATCAATGAACTACTGCTGAACTGCGGTGGGGCATCGATCCAGCTCTACACGGATGATGCTATACTTTATAGATCCAACAGTGACGTCTCCTCCATTAACACTGACCTAGAAAGGGACTTCCAGCAACTGGAAACCTGGTTCAAGAACAACCTGTTGGTGCTGAACTCAAAAAAAGACAAAAACTATGTTGTTCAGGCATACTTCCTTCAACTTGAAGTCCCTGCCTCCTCTAGTGGTCCTTACTTCCTCGGGAGTGCCTTTAGAAGGAGTGCCCTCCTTTAAATATTTGAGCATATCCCTCAATGAGCACCTATCCATTGAACTTACTGCAGTGTCAGTGGCTCAGTAGGTAGCACACTCGCCTCTGAGGCCGGGAGATCAGAGGGCTGTGGGTTCAGTTCCCACATCTGGCACTTGGGTTAATATCCCAGTACTGACACTGTAATGCAGCATGAGAGGGGTGCTGCATTTCTGAGGTGCCGCCTTTCGGATGAGACGTTAAACCGAGGTCCCATCTGCCTGGATTGGTGGTAGTTCAGGTGGATGTTAAAGATCCCATGGCACTTATCGAAAAGAGAAGGGGAATTTCCCCGGTGTCCTGGCCAAATTTCCGTCATTCACTAAAAATACCACCAACAGCTTAATCTGGTTCAAGGTCAGTTGGCATTCATCTGTATCCCTGTCCCCCCGGTCGTGCCTGAAAATAGGCATGATTTGTCTAGTGCACTTACCCGGTCAACAAAAGCTAAATAAATAAATAAATAAAACTTCATGTGTCCAATGTTATTAAGTCCATCAACCAGAAACTTGGCCTTCTATACCATACTATCCCCTATCTCACATCTCACACTCGCAAGACCATTGTTTCAGCCGTCCTTCTTCCCAGGCTGTTCTATGGTGCCCCAATTACTCACTCTATCAAAACTACTGTACTGGCCAAATTTAAACAGGCTTACCACAGAATCGCATGTTTTGTGGCCAATGCCCCAGCCATAGCCCATCAATGTGATGTACTCAACACCCTAAACGGGCCGTCGTTTGAGGCTAAAGTTGATTTCTCTTTACTAAGCACTGTTTTCAAACTCATTCACCTTCCTGCCCCTCCCATCCTCGTTAACCTTCTCTCCTTGAAATCATTCCCTAGGGCCCTCAGAACCTCCCACCTCCCTATACTGTGGATACCTAAAACACGTTCAGCCTTTGGTGAGAGGGCCTTCTTCTCCACAGCCCCTCATAAATGGAACAACCTTCCTCATAACCTGCTTTTGTGTGAATCACTCCCCCAGTTCAAGAGACTCTTCAAAGAAACTTTCTTTCCACCTCCTGTATGCAATGGCTACTGTGCCTAACCCCTCCCAGTCTACCTGCTTTCTCTCCCCTCTTTTTCTGCTCCCAGTGACACTATCATCCTTTCACATCAACCCCCTCTTCCTCATCACATCACCGCACTTGTTACTCTAATGAAACTATCACCACCTTACTTGCTACTCTAATGAAGCTATCATCCTCTCACCACCACCCCTTCTTCCTAATCTTCCCACCTTACTTGCTACCCACTTCCTATGTATATATCTGTACTACATATATTATATTCCTACCTCTTACCACTTTAGAACTATAATGTTTATCAACTTATTGTATCCGACTGTATGATGTTCTGATGTACCATGTAATAGTGTCTGCATACACTTGCCGTGTGAATATTGTAATGTATTGTATCTCTGTATAATCCCTCTGTAACCCCACCCCCGGTCGCCCCTGAAAAAGGGATATTTTTGTCTCAGTGGGCTTACCTAGTTACCAAAATTCAAATAAATAAATAAATAAATTGTCCACTCTGTGCCTCTTTCGGACACTGTCTAGCAAGATGCCTTGGCTGTTTACAAAACCAACAGTCATCATTTCTTTTATCTGAGAAATCCCTTTTTTTGTAACTTGGGTCTTCCCCCTTTATGGGCAGGCAGTGAGGGGTTTTAGCTGCCCAGAAGGCACACTTTTCCCTTTCTGCCCTGCCACACCTGCCCCACTCCCTTTCAGAGCAGGTTGGCTCCTGGCATAGCGATCTGAGAGCTCAGCAGCTTGCTGTGCTGTTTTTGTATCTTGGTCCTCTAGCCAGGTTTTCAACTCTGCTGGGCAAGCCCAAAATAACTGCTCTAACAACATAACCTCCTCAATTTTTCCACAGAATTTGCTTCTACTCCATCCCACCAATGTTTCAAAAACTGACGTTGCTTTGTGGCGAGTTCCTCATAGCTCATGTCAAGGCTTCTTCGGAGCTTACAGAACTTAACCCTGTATGCTTTAGGAGTTAACTCATATTTTTTAAGCAAAGCAGTTTTAAGTTTCTCATAATTGCTACTGTCCTGATTGTCTATTTGGCCTAGCACCTCACACCCTTTACCAGTAAGTAGCAGGGATAGCTGAAAGCTCCAGGACTCCGTGGGTATTTTGGCCTGGATACAGACCTTTTCAAACTAATTTAAAAATACATCCATATCCTCCCCCTCTTTAAATTCAGCTATTAATTTGGAGTTTAACTCATACCCGAGCCCTGAAGTTTCAGGTTCACCCATGCCACTTACCTCCTGTGGCGCTGGTTGTTGGAGTCTGAGCTTCTCCAGTTCAAACTCCCTCTGCCACTGTTTTACTTTTTCTCAATCTCTCTCTGGCATTGTTTGTCCTGCAACTCCAGTTCAAACCTCTTCTGCTCTCTTTCTTGCTGGGCTTCAAACTTTCTGTACTCAAATTCCCTCTGCTGCTGGGCTTTGAACTTTCGCTTCTTGAATTCCGCTCCAATTTCCTCAACTTCAGCTGCAGCCTGATCCCTTCTGGTCCCAACTCTTTGATGACCTTCTCCTGCTGCTGTGGCTCTGGATTCCCTCTGGTCTTGCTGCCCTCCTCCCTGGGACTAGACTCTGTGATGGACCCTGGTACCCCATGCCCAGACTCTCGTCCTTTCCAGTCACTGGCTATGACTTGAGGTTCTAGACAGCTGCTAGCTCATCGACTGCCACAAGAGCCTTCACGAGGAGCTTTTTTGTTCACCCCTCATACTGGACTCTTCTTTCCTGACACAACTGCCTTAGGTGGTCTGCAGTGAATTTGTTATAGTGGGATGCCATCTTGTTCCCTAACTATTACTACACTAGCTTGCACCAAAAAAAAAAACAGGTAGGAAACTTTATGCTATAACCAAATTATTTTTTTACAAATCTCTACCTTGAGTGTGGATTGCTTTCAGTTTATCAATCTGATACACTGGCATCGAATTCAACTGTTATGCCTGTGTCACCAATATCTCTTAAATCTCACTGCTACCAGATCTCTCAGATCCCATCACTGCACACCAGAGCTGTCATGAACCCACTTCTGAGGGTCAGGTCCACTGAGCTCACAGTTCCCACCCCTAAGTGCAATCTGTGACAGGAAGGAGGAAAACAGGAGATACCCTCTTCAAGTCCCTCTATAGTGCTCACTGGCTTAACAACTGAACACTTGCCATGAAGTCCTAGGGTCCCATCTTTACTCTGGATCAGAGTACAATACCAGTCTCGAGTCTTGTAGCCAAATATGAACCCTTCTTGGTTATTACACAAAGAGGGAAGATCCAGGCATTACAACCTCTTCAAGGTATCATTGTAACCCTGATTCTGTCTTCTCCCACAAGGCATGCAATAACCTGATTCAAATCCCACCAGACTCTTCCTTGAGACTTTCATATTCCCCCTATCTTATCCAGATTTTCCCTTTTTAGACCCTTTGTTCGATTTGGTAGCTTATACTGGCCCCCTTAGCAATAACAGTTTAGTCACATAGTAATACTGAATCTCCCACAATCACACACATAATCATATGAAAATCTCACTCAGGACACTTTTCTTAAAACCAAAATGTTTTTACTAAATAGTTACTAATCATACAGTTACAACTAAAAAGGTTTAAATAATCTTTTTTGGTCACAGCTTAACAAAAAAGTGGAATTGTACAAAAACAACACATTATGACAGTTATCTAAAGTTCTACCTTAGTTTGTAGTGAACTGAAATCCGTAAAGAACAAGTGTAGTCTATAGTTCTTAGTCTCTGTGCTGTGGCAGCTTTGCTTCTCTGTGTGTTCAAAAGAGAGTCCAGATGAAAAGTGTCCTACATGCCATGAGCTGAGGGCATTAAATACCTTCTTTAACTTGCAGAGTCATCAGTTATCCTAGGTCTAAGAAACTGGTCTATTTACCAATCAGGTGAGTCAGAGCAACTACTCCATTTGGCCAGGAAATGTAACTGTTTTGCTGTTTCCAAAATTCC
The DNA here is from genome assembly GCA_016271365.2 of Neoceratodus forsteri. Lineage (NCBI taxonomy): Eukaryota > Metazoa > Chordata > Ceratodontiformes > Ceratodontidae > Neoceratodus > Neoceratodus forsteri. The sequence continues at coordinate 789,379,722 of CM028133.1, forward strand.
AGAATATCAAAAATCAAATCCAGACACATATAATTAACATGGATATGACATTCAGAGTTTAAACCTTTTGAAGTCCCCTGTAGACACTTCATATCCGTAAGACAAAATTCACATTAGTCTGTCAAAATGGTCATTTGCTGCTCAAATCCTGGCTAAAACACCCTGGGCTTTGAAATGGCTTCCTTCAATTAAGTTACAAGGAAGATCCTGTAAGGTTTATGACTATATGAGCTGATTTTATGACCTCTGGGTCAGCTACTCAGGAAATGGAATTAGCTTCTTGCCAAGCAAGATGTTTTGCAGGTTACAGGACTATCGGCCATTAAAAAAATTATCTTCTCTTCACATTGGCATTTACCATGTGGAATTTTTAAACATGTACAAGAATATAACAGAACATAACACCACACATCTGACTGGCAGTGGCATAGCTTGACACAGTACATATGAAAAAACATAGCTGATTAGTAGTGATGTCATGTTGCTCTATTAAATGGGGGTATGGATCAAAGATATGACATTAAATATTAACTGAATTACTTTCCCAGCCAAAAAAGCCAGATCCTTTAAATATTTAATATCTCATGAAATCATGATAACCTGTTTGTAAGAGACATTTGAGCACTAAGTCCCAAAGACTCAAACACTTTGGTTAAAAATTTATTTTGGCTCCTACAAATGAAACAGTAAAGGTACAATTATAATAATACACAATAATTTTCCTGGGAAAGTTTTACGATATAGAACAGACCAGGAAGGAAGAATTGTTCTTTTAATAAATGACCTGGGAGGTATTCCTTTAAATGCAGGTTCAGTCTGTGCACTGTTTTGTAAATTACCTCAATTCTTTGCTGAGCCAAACAGAAACTAATAGACTGGGACATAGAAAACCATATAATATGCAGGTATTTAAACTGCTTATAAGGTAATTTTAAAGATAAGTCTTCTAACTATAAAAGTTGGGACAGATACAGATCTAGAATATTTAATAACTTAATAGAGGCCAATTCACTAATAGATTTATGGAGGAAACAAAACAAAGACTCAGTGCAATTCGCTCATTTATCTAGCTGCCATAAAATACAATCAAGAATAGATTACATTTTAGTATCTAAACCATTGTTAGTATCAAGCAAAGCTATTTCATCAACAATTGAACCTGGAACATTATCAGACTGCAACACAGTTCACTATGAGTTATTGATAGACACCACACTGAAAAAGCAATCAATCTGGAGAATAAGCAATTCACTACTACAAGACAAAGTCTGTATACAAAAACTTAGGAAAGCTATCACAAAATTTGGGGATTTAAATGATCCTGTCCTAGACAATATCCTGGAATACTCGGACACTTTTAAAGCAACAATCAGAGGAGAGATCATAAACTATGCTGGCGTACTTAATAAACAAAGAAAATATAAAGAAAGGGAACTAGAACATAAACTAAAAACAATAGAATGTGAGATTAACAATGGTAACACTAATAAACAGAGTATGATAATTTAAAAACAATGATTACTCAGATACAAAACAAACAGATTAACTCTAACTGGTACAGATCTAAAAACACATGGCATCTTGAGAGTGAAATTCAAGGCAAAACTTTAGCAAAAAGAATTAAAGCAGAGAAAAAAACAGAAATAACATCAATATATGACACTTCAGGACACCTGAGCTCAGATACTACCAGTGTTTAAGACTGTTTTCTGGACTATTATACTACATTATACACCTCAGAGTGCAGTCCAGGTGATCAAGATTTAAATTACTATGGTAGGTCCATAACTCCCTTTTCTTTTTCTACCAATGAATTGGAAAATCTTAAGGCACCAATTCAAAGACTAGAAATTGAAAATGCTACATTACAAATGAAAAAAAGGAAAGTGCCCAGCAGAAGATTGTTTTTCCATATATTATCAGACTTTTAAGGATGTACTCATTCCCTTATTAGAAAACATTTCAAAAAATATAAGAAACACACAAACTACCATATTCCTTCACAAAAGCTATAATCACATTAATCCCTAAACAAGGCAAAGATTTACAGAGAGTAGAAAATTATAGACCTGTATCTGTCATAAATTATGATTATAAAATTCTTGCTAAAATTATTAATAACAGAATTATACCTTTTTTGGATACCGTTGTACATCCTGATCAAACTGGTTTTATTCCTGGAAGAACTATATTTTCCTTCATTCACAATATTCAATATATCATAGAACATATACAACAATAAAAGGTTAATACTATTTTTTATTTCATTAGATGCCACAAAGGTATTTGACATGGTTGAATGACAGCACCCCTTTCTCATTTGAAAACAATGGGGTTTTCCATGACAACTAATCAGATTAATACAGACACTTTACAACTGACCTAATGCTAAGATAAAAATTAACAATGTCCTTCCAAAAGTGTTTCTTTTAGGAAGGAGAGTAAGACAGGGTTGTCCCCTGTCTTCCGCTTTTTTTTATTTTGGCCTTAGAAGCTTTACTGAATGAAATAAAGACCAATTTTAAAGTAGAAGGTATACAATTAGGAAAAAAACACTGCAAAAAAAAAAAAAAAACATATGCAGATGATATACTATTACTGCTGGAAAACCCAGGGCAAAGTCTATCTGAAGTTAAAGAAATAATTCAAAAATATTCACATTACTCTGGTTATAAAATCAATTAAAGTAAGTCTGATGTTCAATATCCCTGCAGTACAGGAGCAATTTAATGTCATAATCAGAAAAGACCGTATTGAATATTTAGGCATGTAGTTATGGAACCACCTTCAAGGAATATGTAAAACTAATTTTACACCCTTATCGGATAAAATAAGTGTGAAATCACAGTTATGGCAAAAGATAAGGTTTTCACTATGGGAGGGAAATAAGTATTCTTAAAATGATAGTAAATCCATTGGTTTCTTACATTTTTCAAGCCATTTTAACACATGTTCCTAACTCATGGTTTAAAAGCATCACCAAGTGTCTAAAACAGTTTATGTGGAATAACAAGATCCCTGGAACTGCTTTTGTCTGAGCCGGGAAGAAGGAGGACTAGCATGCCCAGACCCCCAAAATCTATATATTGTGTACTGTGTTAAGCTAATAACTACGTGGGCCTATAAATATATAGTAACATTAATTTAGAAGTGGAAAATTGGGTCACATGATATAAGTTTACAGAAAATATGTTTGTTGCAAACATGTGGTACTCTCCCTATAGTTTTAAAAGATCAAATAGCATAATTACAAACAATTTGGCAAAAATGGCAGGTTTTTACCAACAAAAAATAAAAGACAAATATTAACATAAAACATTTCACATCCACTCATTTATGGAATAATCCAAATGTAAAAATAGGAAGGAATCCTTGTAACTTTCCTAGTTGGAGAAATAAAGGCATTAGCAGAGGGTCAAATTTTTTGCAAAATAACCAAATTATATCATAGGAAGAGTGCAAGACAAAATATAGTCTAGGTATAAAAGATTTCCAGCAGTATAAACAATGACATCACATTTACAATAAAGACTTTAAAGGATAGGAAAGGACCCCTTATAGTGATTAAATTGACTCACAGCTCTTGGGTAAGATTATTAAAAAAGTAGGTTATGTGGCATGGCTAAAAAAAAATCCTCCATGACAGTAAAAATAAAATTTATAAGAAACTATTAAAATAATTCTGGAATAAAGAATTGACAGTGGACTTAACAGGACTGGAACAACATATTGACAACATCTCAAGATCATAAGATTACAAGAAATAAATCAATTTAAATCAAAATTATCAATGATGCTAACTCTACTCCGTTACGACTCTATAAAAACATATTAAATCTGATTCAGTATGCTGGAGGTGTAACAGTACTTCAGCAGGAGTGTCATGGGGTTGTTTGCCTGAGAAACCTTTCTTTTTCACGCTACATAAAAGTCTGTTGCAACAACACCTCTTATTCTCTGCAGTCCTTTCACTTGACTCACAGGCTGGCCACCTGTGAGTTTCTGTATCCTTTAAAATCTTCCCTTTCCTCTCAGTGGTTTTCAAGCACAGCCTTTTTGGTACCACCCCCCCACCCCCCAGCCATTCTCACAACTCGCAAGTGCAAGATTTCCCGTCGCAAAGCGCGACTCAGAAAGCCCTATTTGAAATGGACTGAAATTGAAATTTGAAACACTCCTGTGCAACTGCACCATGAAGTGCAGTTTGTTTTGTATGATGCAAAATGCACTTGCTACTTGCGACATGCAGAGATTTAGACATTATGTGGCAGAACGCAACTTCGGGGTGCATTCTGCATATTAATAAAATAAATGAAAGTTTTGTTTAGTGTCCTGTTAGGAAACTGTTTCTTTGGGGAAAAAGACCACCCTCAGAAAGGGTAAATATAGCCAAAGCCAGTTTAATATGCCAAAGCCAGAAACAGAATGTGATAGCAAAATTAAAAAATAAAGCAACTTGCAAGATTAAGCTGGCTGGCATTTTGCGAGGTGCATTCCTATCTTAGCCTGGAGCTGTCAGAGATATCTGCAATGTGGTAAACAGGACAGCACAGTGCTGGACAGAGAACACCCCACGCTAAGCAGCCTCGTAATTTAGGCTTGTTTTTTTCTCTGGTTTTGCAAATTGTTCAAAGAAATAAAAATGTATCTAGGATTGTGCACAATGTTACTCAGCTATATCAAGTTGGAAGAAGAACTGTATAAGTTTCATTTGATTTTTCCTTGTATTTGCTCAATGGTGCTCTCTCTGTCTCTCTCTCTGGAATCTAATGTTATAGAGCCGGCTGTCCCTTCATAAACTTATCTTATAGGACAGGTATTAGAGGGGCGGAGCTAAACATTGAGGACAAGGCAAAGAAACTATAAAATAACATGAATTATGCATCTGCAACCCTTGAGCACTATGAAAATATTGTATATATTGTACAGAAATTATGTAGCTTAGTTTTTGTGTAGATTTATCGTTAAAAGAAAAGAAATGTAAAAAAGGGGCAGAGCTAACATAATCACCTGATTAGAACAGGTATAAAAGAAAGCCTCCTTCATATCTAGTTCAGTCCCTTGGTGGGCTCAGTGGAGTGCTGACCCAGACCTACCCTAGCATTTTCTAGTGGTATTCATGTTGAGAAATACAACTGTCTTCTGTTTTGCTTATTTACTTTGCTTTATTTTGTCATCAGTATGCTTCTAATTATATCCATTTTGTTAATAAATTTATGCTTTATTGTGACCTGCATACTGGAGTTGGTGTCCATCATTTCCCACTACCTCACAAGGAGCTCTCCACTCCTTCTGGGAATGTAATGCAATTCAAAAATGGTGTCAAGAATCCTTTTACATAATTGAGAAATTGGGATTTGGGATTAATAACCCTAATTTCATTAATAGCAGTCAAACCAACTTTAATGCACAGCCGTGGGACCGTGGCTAATTATGTGTTTAAGCGGGCTATGCGTCTATGCTATTGCCCTTCTGGAACTTTGCAGTGCTCTGTGATCATTGCAGTTGTTGAGGTCATCGCAGCCCCCCCCCAACTGAGTATAATGATTCAGTACCTTGTTGACCTCATGGGCATTATTTTTTAAAATCATTTGCTGTGAGATTGCAAGCTGAACTGTGCTTTGTCGTGCTGTAGTCGGTGGATTTTACCAGGTGCTGCTTCACATTGGTAACGGGAGGGAGGAGTGTTATGAGGCAGAATGGACACAAAAGCATTGAAAAAATTATGCACTTATACGGGCTGCTTGCGTGCATTTAAGTGAGCTGTGTATAATGAGAAACATAAAAGAATCAGAGAATGAGAAAATGATTCAATTATGTAGGATTTGCAATTATGCAATATGCATTTAAGTGGGCTCCACTCTATCATCTTGGAACAGTACTATTGTATTTCACAAGATCAAAAAAATATATAAAAAAATATTTAAAGCAAATTGTATTGCGGTTAAGAGATTAATCTTAAAGTACTGGAACTCTAAAGATCAATTACAGCCATTTCCTAGAAGTGAATGGAAATTCCTGTTTTAATGTACCCATATGACATAATTTCTTTTGTAACTGATAAGCCCTTCTGGAACAGATACAATTTGGATGTTACATCTTGGACAAAAGAAACTTTTAAGCTTGATAGGTGACTCCAATTGCTTGTAATAATACTAATATTAATAATATTACATAAATGTGTGCAACAACTGCAATATCACTTGTGTATTTACATATTTCTAACCAGATGTGGAACAATTTGTACATATTTTCCATGTTCCCAACAAACATAAATAAAAAAGTGAACATTGCACTATTCACTATTTCAATGTTCACTCACATCACTAATTTTCAATATTTTGACTTCATAATTTCAGTATAGCCATTTTTCCACATCGCTTCATAAATGTGACAGGTATTATTTTTTTAAATCATGGCTAAGATGTGTTTTTGCACTTCTGGTGTGAAATGACATTTTGGTCAATATACTATAAATGTTATATGTCATGTTTATAAGGGGACTCATAAAATGACTATCTTGAAAATATATCATTGTTAAGAAACTTTGAGTGTAGTGTCAGTCTTTGCCTCAGCTAGTATGCTTTGTAATCCCATGCCGGTGAGCTGAGTTAGGTGGTGAGCTCAGTGACCCAGCTGGATGGGGTTGTGGAAAGGTTTCCGAATGTGGTGTGGCTTCTGACTCAGAATGACACCAGTTGTAACTAAACCAAATACCTCTATCACCAAATATTTTGGAGGCTTTTAGGTCAGGAAGCATGAGCAGTCCAGGAGAAGTTGTAGAAAAAACACAAGTAGTGATTTATTGTACACAAAACAAAAACAAATAAACTAATTGGAAAACGTCAGCATCTCTCATCTAGTCTCTCCAAATCAAACTCTTCAGCAGGAAATAAAGCAGCCTGTCCTCTGCTGAAAATCTCTCTCCTTCTCCTCCCTGGCTGCAGATTAGTCTCCACCCAGACACAGACTGAGACAGGCTCTTGTAGCTGCTGGTTGCCAGGCGTACGATTATGCTAGGCCTAACACTGTGATGCATCTTGTAGGTGGCTAGACCATTGTGACTGATTACATCAGTCTGATGTCACACTCTGTCATAGCTGCCTGTCTCAGCCATCATTTCACTATCTCTATGTTATTTATCAGGGAACCAAACAAGTAAGACATTACACAATTAGGAATTAGTACAGTAGTGGTAATGACTGCACAGTCTAATAGAGAGTTGGAAAAGATAGAGATAGTAATAGGATTCTTGCTTCTGATTATTTCCTCCTATATAACACACATGAGACAGGGCCTAATATGAGCTCTGTCACATATACACCCCAAGGGAACCTGTTTCTTTCTTTCTTTCTGTTTTTTTTCTTTAAAATAGGCTTCCAAAACCTTCTCTCATTCTCATCACATACATTTTCACTATTTTCTTCCTTCCATAAATTTTCTCTTTTCTAAATTCCTGCACCAAACCATGACAAAAAAATCTGCAGTGACATTCCCTTTCCCAGGTTTATGTATCACTTTAAATTTAAATGGCTGTAACACTAAGTACCATCTCGTGATTCTGGGATTTTTATCCTTCATTTTATTTAACCAACAGAGAGGATTATGATCAGTTATGAGTAAAAGGTCAGCTCCTAGAAAATAAAATTTAGGGGACTCCACTGCCCATTTGGATGCTAGGGCTTCTTTTTCAATGGTGGAGTACCTTTTCTCCCTGTCATGCAACTTCCTGCTGATATATAGAATAGGATGCTCCTTCCCATCTATATTATGGCTAAGGACCACACCTAAGCCTACTTCTGAGGCATCTGTTTGTAATAGAAATTGCTCTTTGAAGTCTGGGCTTTTTAAAGCAGGGGCTGAACATAATGCAGCCTTAATGGCCTTAAAAGCTTCTTCACTTTCTAGGATCCATTTTACATTATTCAGATAGCTTTTCATCTTGTTCAAAAATGTTTTCTTTTACACCATGATAATAATACACTTTCTGTTGGTTTTGGGCCTCTTCCTGGTTAGTATGCTCAATTTCAACATACTCAGGTAATTTATTTCTCAGCGCACACATGTATGCTGAAATACATTTTTTTGAGAGGGGTTATCTTCCCATGATTCCTTTATAACATCTAGGGTCCCCCTGGGTTGTCTACCATGCAGCATTTCAAATAGTGAAAATCCTGTTGATGCCTGTGGCACTTCTCGATAAGCGAGAAACAAGTATGGTAGATACTGGTCCCAATCTCTTCCTTCATCTTTCACAAACTTTTTTAGCATGTGTTTTAGGGTCTGATTAAAATGCTCAACAAGATCATCTGTTTGGGGTGTTAAGGGGAAGTCCTTATGGCAGTTACACCGAGTAATCGGTATAGCTCCTTCAGCAAGGCAACACCAAAATTACTACCTTGATCAGTAATAATTTCTTTAGGTATGCCCATCCTGATGAAAATCTTTGCAAGCTCTGCAGCCACTTTTGGGGCTGTTACAGCACACAAAGACACCACCTCTTGGTATCTAGTAGCATAATCATATACCAACAAAATGAAGAGAGTACCTTGTTTACTACTATCCAAATGACCTATCACATCCATTGCAATCCTCTCAAATGGTCCATCTACCAAAGGTAGGGGCTTCAGGGGCACCTTGTCTCTCTTAGTCACTGGGGCTACTTTCTGACATTCAGGAGAAGCTCTGAAATAAGTAGCTACATCATCATGGATCCCAGGCCAGTAAAACCTATACAGCAACTTGGCAAGGGTGCATTCCTTCCCCGAGTGACCAGCCGTAGGATTGTCATGTGCTATCTGTACCAATTAATTTCTATACTTCTTTGGGATAACCAATTGCTCTACCTGTTCCTCTGTCTGAGAATTGGCACACACTCAGTACAGTAGCCCATTATACTTTCTAAAAACAGGTTCCCTCTTTTTGTGTTTCATCCCAACCTGCTCAAAGTAACCTTGGAGAGAAACAACATTAGTTTGTTCAGAAGCAAAATCACAATTAGTTTTCAGTCTGGTATTGGGGTTTTCATAAATTAACCACTTATGTCCATCAGTTTTTCATTACCACTGCTCTTTCAGGCATCTTCTTTCTCGACAGGCTTTCCAGATCTTGGAACTGGGCTGAAACAAGTCTTGGTCAAAGCTACCAAAGGGAAAACTGTCTTCATCATCCAAGTTTTTCTTTGCCTGTGCTCTTGTCATCCAAGTTGCTGAAACTGCAGGTTTTTTCCCTTTGAGATTAGCTTATCAAAGCCTGGAAAGTCATTTCCAATTATCACTGGTACAGGCAACTTTGGCACCACTCCTACTTTCATTTGGTGTGACATACCATTAATGCTGAGAGTTGTTCGAGTGGTGGGATAGTAACAAGTGTCTCCATGAATACAGATGCCCCCAGCACCTGGTCCTATTACACAATTCTTTCCCAAAACCTCAGCATGCACAAGGGTCTTTCTGTTTCCAGAATCTATGAGTCCTTTCACAGCCTTATATCCCACCTTGACCTCTGTTGAATAGTTGCCCCAATTTGCTAAGGTCAAATCTGCTTCACTATTATGTTTCATATTTTTATGACAGTGTCTTGCAATATGGCGTGTCTGATTACAAGTATAACAAACATAGTCTCTAGGTGCAGATTTGTTAAGCCAACCAGAGTTCTTATCTGACCTGGGGTTAGACTGGGAAAAAGATATCTTACCGGTCCTGGTCCTTCACCTCCCTGCAGGCCATTTGATAGTCCTCAGCCAAGAAAACAGCCTTTTCCCCATTTTCAGGTCTGTGCTGTTTTACCCAAAGTTGAACATCTGTAGTCAAGATGTTGATGAACTGTCCTATTGTGAAAATGTTGATAAGATGGGGGACTGATTTACCCTCTGGTTGTAGCCATTTAATGAGAAGTTTTCTGAGTCGGGTGTAAGCTCCTCGGGGATTGTCGAATGACTGATATTTCAGGGACCAAAAGTTATACCTGTAGGTCTCTCCAGAGATGTCATATCTCTTCAAAATCTCTCTTTTCTCTAGGTCATAATCTGCTGACTGAGCAGTGTCCAAATTACTGTAGGCAAGTTGGGCTTTACCTGAAAGATAAAGTGCCAGCCTGATAGCCCACTGCTGCCTTGTCCATTGGCATGCACTGGTGACCCTTTCAAACATAGTCAAGTATGCCTCAATATCATCCGAGGGGCACAGCTTTGTCAGTTTAATGTCTTTTAAATAACCTAGGTTTTGTTGATCTGTGGGGGCTGTACTTCTTCCATCTTTAATAGCCTGCAAGGCAGACAGCCATAGTTGTATGTCTTTTTTTGTCTTTCTCTCTCTGAGCCCCTAATCATTGGAGGTTTTTTTCTCTCTACTCTGCCTCTACTCTTTTCTGAGCCTCTAATTGTTGGAGGTCTTTTTCTCTCTGCGTCTCTGTCTCTATTTGTTATATCATCCACCATTTGAACAACTCAGTGTTCCTGGTTCTGGTGCTGCTTTATTGTCTTCTCCCATCTCTGGTGGCTTTGCAGTAATACTCCTGGTGGTCATTCCAGCTCTTTCTTTTACTGGATCCATTCTGTTCCCTGGTTCCAGGTCTGGAATCCACGAACAAACTCTTGAAGTTACAGTATGTACGGCTTAAATCCAATAACTTCTGACACCATTTTGTGTCTAGGTGGAGACTCACCTGAAGCTAGTGAGAAGGAGAGAGATTTTCAGCAGAGGACAGACTGTTTTATTTCCTGCTGGAGATATTGATTTGGAGAGACTAGATGAGAGATGCTGACATTTTCCAATTACTTTATTTTTTTTGTGTTGTGTACAATAAATCACCACTTGTGGTTTTTCTACAACTTCTCCTGAACTGCTTATGCTTCCTGACATATAAGCCTCCAAAACATTTGGTGATAGAGGTATCTGGTTTAGTTACAACTGGTGTCATTCCAAGTCAGAAACCACACCACATCCGGAAACCTCTCCACAGGGGAGAGGGTGGGGGAATGGCGCTGTTATGTGACATCCCCCCAGCCAGGGAATAAAAGCTGCAGTGCTATGCACACAGGCCCAGGTACCACATAGTGAAGACAACTGACCTCTTGGCATAGAGTCCTACACATCTGTGCCTGTGGGTGGTACAGAGTCTTGTGCATTGGCTAAGAGATGGACTCTTTGCCTTGTGCATCTGTATCTGTATCTGTATCTGTGGCCACATGGAAGTACAGGGAACAGAGGGCCCTGCACTTCTGCATCCCACCAGACAGTCCCATGAATTCTTGACATCTGTCATTGCACTTCTGTAGGTGGCTGGAGTTTTCCCTTGGCTTGGGCCCTGTGCATCTGCATCTGTTCAAGCAGGTCCCTTCAAGATATGATTCCATCTCAAAAAGAAAGGAAATTCTCTCAAAAAGGTTTTTTTGTTAATGCATCAGTTAGGGTTCAAGTTAACACAACAAAAGTAGGGAAAATGTGTGTTAAGGTTTCATACCCTAATTCCCTGCCCCCACCCCCACCCCAAGCAACAAAAGGAAAAAATACTAGGGTTTGGGGTCTCTGGAGTTTTGGCAAACCAGTGGCAGGGTCTTCCTTGGGGTTGTCAGCCTTAATGCCCACCCCATTCCCTGAGCAAACAGCATCATATGTGATCTCCTTTCTTCACACAGGGCCCACAGGCACACACCTACACAGCCCCCTTCACTGTTTAGGCACCATCAATATACCTCGCTTTGTGCATGTATGCAAGCAAACATAAAAAGGATAGCACTCAGACACCACAGGAATAAATATTTGTACTCACACGGTGGGCACTGACTTTAGCTGTTATCGTGGAAGATTCAACAATACCCTTTTTATTTTACACTTTCTGTTACTCAGTTTATGGAATAAAGGTCAATTTAGAATACAGTTTCAGTGAGTACCAGATTTTATTCCTATGGTGTCCAAGTTTTTTTGTTGTTTGATTGTTTATTTGTTTGTTTTGTTTTGTTTTGTTATTGAGGGCAACCACTAATGGTGAAAATAGTATGTTTATTTTTCTTAAGAAGACACATTTTATTTTTGAGGACATTTTAGGTAGCTGAATCCCAAATGTCTCTGATGGGACCCTAAGCTACTGAGGTTAAAAATAATAACAATAACACAACAATTAATTGTCCGCACAAATTTCTCAGTTAAGCAGTAGGGGTTTATTATCTTACAAGGTGCTATTCCCCAGCTGCTCCCAGACTTGGTACAGACTCAGTGAAGCAACTACAGACTCTCAGATGCTATAGGACACTAGACATTGGACCTCAGTAAATTCAGAAATACTGTACTTCATTCATTATTGTTCCATCAGTGGAAGTAGCACAAATACACTTTGAGATGATTCGTACATTTCCCATTTTATGGTACAGAAGAAGAAGATAGTACACATGATAGCTCTGGCACTAATCCTTACATTGTACATTACCCTTCTTCTCAGCTTCTCATACAAGCATACTTTCTTGGAAACCCTTGGGCAATAGGCATAGTCTCTCTCACTGGGTCTCCAGACATGTGTTGCCCCCACTAGCGTACTTGCACATTATAACAGTGGAGGATTTCTCCTTGCTCCCCTTCCATGCTGTCAGATTACCCCCTCACAGCACAAATCTCCATCCTTCCTGGAAAGGATAAGACTTGCAAGGTGCCTCTAGTGACTCCTTTACATTCTAAGTGTAGAAGGACTCTGGAGGATGGCCCTCAACAATTAATTCAAATTTTGTTTCCAATTTTCCCCATGCTCCAATCCATATCTTATTTTCCAAGTGGTGTCTCAACACAGGAATCCCAATTAGCAGGGATGGCAAATATGATGCCTGCAAATCCCATTGGGAGACCATGGCTTGACTAAGACTTAGGCACCCTGCATATTTCCCTGTCAGCCCCCCATGAGGAAGGTGGCACTGCTCTCACCCTGTACTTTATTTTCCAGCAAGTCTCTCAGCTTTGTTGCTCACAGTACTGGGTGCATTCAGTGGATATGGTATGCATGGCTGGATGCCCCACATTTTAGCTCCCAAGGGGCCGCTGATTCACAGTTTCTGCCATTTAATCCCAGAGCTGCTTGGGCTCAGCTTTAGAAACTGGGAAAACAGACCGTTGGCTCACCATGGGCCTATAATGCAGATCTGAATAGCCGCACAATCAATGCTTACATTTTGAAAGGAACTGTCTGAACTGAACTAAACATTCTAGAAAATGTCTCCTCCCATTTTATACTGCAGGGACCCTCTCCCCTTCCCCCCACACCATCTCCTTGGCTCATAAAGGAAGTAAATCAGTAAATACATTATTAACCATATAAGTGCAGATTAATAACAACAGTATTAAAACCCACCACTTTTTGAGCAGGGGCCACATCTGCAATCTGCAATGTCTGTTCCAAACCTGGGACCACAGAGAAGGGTATGTCTCAAAGTTCTATACTAGATCATTGCATTGCTCATCGACGATTTACCTATGAAATATATCCAGAATGAGAGATACATGTATGCTACCTATACAATTCTTTATTACAGTTCCCTACTTTAGAATGTCTGACTCCAGTCTGACTTTACTAGAGTGGAAGTATGGCTGAAAGAAAACCACCTCATTCTCAGTGACAAAAAGACAAAGGTCATGGTTTTTGGCACCCTTCTACAACTGAAAAATGGACCCTCCCTTTCCCTCTATATCTTAGATAATATCCTTTTCAAGCAAGTCTGGTCCTTCAAATACATGGAGGGCAGTCGGACTTTCAATTCACATATTAAAAACACACAGATCATGCCACTGCTACGGTAAGTGCCAGGCTAGAGAGTATTCTACAGAGCCAAAAATTGCCTTACTTTCCAACAAGAAAACAAATTACTGAACAATTTTAACTCTCTATTCCAGATTATAGTAATGTGGTGTCTCCTGTAGCCCTCACAGCAGCTTTACATATAGTAGGTTGGATGTCCTGTACAGTAGGCTCTGCATGTTTATCCTCAGTTGCAAGTCAGAGACCCACCACTGTCTGTTGTACAGTCCACTTGGCTGGTTGAGTCCCACTGCTCATAGAAACTACCATTGGTATGTTTCCTTCCCCAGATGTATACACTTCACATATACAACCCCTGTTCATGCCTTTTTTGACCCCCTATTCTTCAAGATCAACTGAAGCAAATAATTAGCAGTGGCAGTAGATCATTAGACTGCTCACTCATCTCTGGTGCTAGAAAATCAGAAGGTTATAGGTTCTAGTCTCACATCAGGAACTTGGGCTAATAACCAAATGTGACACTGTAGTGCACTATAGGGTGTTGTAATGTTGAACTGACATCCTTAGTATGAGCTGGTAAATTGAGGTCCCTTCAGCCCCTCTCTAGTGGCTGTCCAGGCAGAAGTTAGAGATCTCATGGAATGTAGCATAAGAGTACAGGATTTCCCTCAGTGTCCTGGCCAACACCCCCGGTAATAAAACAGAGTCATATAAACACCCCACCTTTCCCAGATGCAACTGAAAAATGAGCATCCTTTAGTGAAAACCACAAATAAATAAAAATAGTAACCACCAAAACTAATAAAAGATTTTATCTGATAGGCCTTTTCTTTCTCGGGCCCAACTAATCGGAACAGTACCCCAATCCACTTTTGTAAAATTACAAACCTTTTTACTTTTAAAAGGTTACTTCTTAATCAACCCAATGATCCTTGTAGATTTTTTTCCAACTGGAATTCCCTGTGTAGCTAACACCCACAGTTATATACTTTTAGAAAATGGCAAAGTTAAATACTGTATTCTGATTGGATGTTGCCACTCCACTGGCATATATTTATGTACCAATACCCCTGTAAAGAAAAAGGTCCAACATGTGATCTGGACTTTGGCCACATCACATACAGAATTCATGAGCCACTTCCCTCATTCTTGATTTTCATCACAAACATGGCTGCCACCTCTGCTCTTATATAAAAACCATCAACTAGGCTCTACAAATAAAATGTCCTTATGTATGTATTTATTTATTGATATTATTTACCAATTTATTTATTTGTAACATTTTTTACCAGGTAATCAAACAAAGTCCAGTGGGAAAATGTGGCATTAGGGGTTCCATCCCTAACTCTGCCCCACCCCCACCCCAAAGCAGCAAAAGGAAAAAAACATTAGGGTTCTGGGTCTCTGGAGTCTTGGTGAATTGGTGATGGGTCTTCCTTGGGGTTGTCAACCCTAATGTTCTGCCCTGCTCCCCAGCCTATAGCCTGTAGTCCAAAGCACAAGGAACAACTCCAACCCAGTGCCTCATAGTGATTCACTCTTCAAAGGTGGAGAATTGTGTCTCGCCACATGTTGCCAACACAATCTGTTGTAGCCTTCTTCACACAGGGCCCTGCGGGACCTGTGTGAAGAAAGGAGATGATGTGTGATGTTGTTTGCTCAGGGAATGGGGTGGGTATTAGGGTTGACAACCCCAAGGAAGACCCCACCACTGATTCGCCAAGACTCAGGAGATCCCAAACCCCATTTTTTCCTTTTTTCTGCTTGGGGTGAGGGTGGACAGTTAGGGCTGGAGACTCTAACACCACATTTCCTTACTTTTGTGGTGTTAAGTTACCATAACTGGTTCATTAACAAATTTTTTTGCAACGAATTTCCTTTCTTTTTGAGATAGTGGAATTATATCCTCATTCACACAGGTCCCAGGAAACAGGTGCAGTTGTCCAGCACCAAGGGAAGACTCCATCCACCTACAGAAGTGCAGGACACTTTCAGACCCTGAAATTATGTGCAATAATTGATGAAAAGAATTCAAGCGGCTGTCTGATGAGCTGTGGAAGCACAGGGCCCTGTGCTCCCTGCAATTCTATGTGGCTGCAGCTACAGATACACAGGGCAAAGAGTACATCTGTCAGCCAATGCACAGGGCCTTCGGCCACCCAATGGGGGGAGAGGTGCAGGGCCCTATGCCAAGAGGACAGTTGTTTTTAGTACATGGTAGCTGGTCCCATGTGAACAACCCAGCACCTTTCATTCCTTGGCTGGAGGGGTGACACATAATAGTGCCATCCCCCACCTTCACCCCATCCAGCTGGGTCACTGATCTCACCACCAAACTCAGCCCACTGGCACGGGATCACAAAGCACACCTGCTGGGGTCAAGACTGGCCCTGTACACAAAGTTTGTTAACAAGTATTTTTGTTTTGCTTTTTTTAATTTTTATCAAAAATTTTTCAAGATACTTGTTTTATGATTTACCTTATAAATGTGTCATGCACCATTTATAGTATACTGGGTAAATATTATTTTGCACCAAAAGTCCAAAAACACATCTCATCATGTTTATGAGGTGGTGTGGAAAAATGGCTATATTGAAAGTTTGGACTCAAAATATTTAAGCAAAAATGACTGAACAGCCAGTCATCTTCTGGGGATTAACGACCAGCTGGGGGAGAGGAACTCCCACTGGACAGTTGTCAATCCCCAATAAATTACCAGCTGTGAGGTCATTATTGGCATTATAAGTCTAATCGCAAAAATGAGAGTTTTGTTAAAGGGTTTGCTTTCTTTTATTTACCTCTTTTTTTGTGGAGCGCATGCTGAGACTGCTGCGTGGTCACACTGGCTCCTTATAATATGTCAGAGCGATGCTGATGTGCTGCTCATTAAACTAATGATGACACAAGGATGAGTATAGTAATTACTCACTTGAACACACACAGAATTGTTCACTTTTTTTGTTTTTATTTGTTAAAACTGTGACAGTAAACATCGTACGGCACATACAGTATTTCGGCACATGAGCAGCCGAGTGTGGCTGCCATACTAAGCATTTCTAAGAGATTTCAGACAGGCATGACAGCCAATCAGTGAGCTAGTTTAGGTCATGAATAATTAATTAGATTTAAGACTAGTGAAGTTATGAGTGAACTTTGAACTAGTGCAATGTTCACTCATAACCTGGGCAATTTACTGTATTTGTACACGAGATTTTCAGCACAGTCTTCTTATTACCTCACCTCATAAACCTGGTAGGTGAACATTTTCAGATCACCACCAAAACATCTTTCCATGCCACGGAATTGTCATTCCATGCCAGAGGTGAGAAAACACATTTTGGCCAGGATTTGAAAAATGCCAGCTGTCATGTTCATGAGGTAGTTTGAAAAAATGGCTATGTTAAAAATGTGGGGACAAAATATTTAAAATTACCAAAGTTATAAGCGAGCATAGAAAAATTTCAATATATGCACATACCTTTGCCATTTTTATATATTTTTACTCCAACTTTTCAATATGGCCTTCTTATGATCCCACTTCATGAACAAGTGTGGTGAAAATGTTGAACTCTCTCCCAAAAGGTGATTTTTCAAAGTGAACACAAACTCACCTTTCAGCCCTGATTTACATAATTCCACTACCACTGGTCATGAGGAGGGATCCCAAAAAGGCCATGTTGAAAATTTGGAATGAAAATATGAATAAGGACAATGTTGTGCATTAAAGTTAAAAACTCCATTGATATGCACTGAACTGCACTTACCTTAGTTTCTCATATTGCAGTCAGTGGTTCCAGCAGCAAGATCTGTCTTCGAATGGAGAGTGGATCTTTGCCCTGGGACATGTTCAGGTGAGTGAGGGTGTGTGGGGGTTGTGGAGGGGTGTGGGATAGTGAGTGGTGGGTGCTCAGTGGGAGGTTGGAGTTGGGAATCATATCGGCAAGGAACTGTTTTCTTTTTTACAGTGTTAACTAAAAAAAAACATTGAGAGACAGTTTTCTTTATTACAGGGACCATTAATGCAGGGATGGTGATCGGAGGGTAGGGAGTGCCACTAGACACCAGGGAAGATACACACATAAGGTGACAGTGTTTGGATGCTGGGGTGCAACACTAGATACCAGAGAAAACACACACACAAAAGG
The DNA here is from genome assembly GCA_016271365.2 of Neoceratodus forsteri. NCBI lineage: Eukaryota > Metazoa > Chordata > Ceratodontiformes > Ceratodontidae > Neoceratodus > Neoceratodus forsteri. The sequence goes on from CM028133.1 coordinate 789,397,607, forward strand.
GGAAGGTGCTTGGAGGCTGGGGGAGCCACTAGACACCAGGGAAACATAATACATAAGGGGATGGTGATCAGAGGATGGGGGCACCACTAGACACCAGGGATACATAAGGTGATGATGAATGAAGGGTGGGGGTGGCACTAGACACCAAGGAATATTATATAAGTAAGGGGACACCGATCGAGGGGTGGGGGCACCACTAGACACCAGGAAAACGTTATATAAATATGTGGCCAGTAATGGGACGGTAGGGGGTGCCACTAGACACCAGGGACACAATAATATAAATATGGGGACGGCAATCGGAGGGTGGAGGTGCCACTAGACAATAGGGAAACAGAATATAAATATGGGGACAATAGACGGGGGGGGGTGCCACTAGGCACCAGAGAAACATCATATAAATATGGGACCAGTGATCAGGGTTGGGGGGGTGCCACTAGACACCAGGGAAACATTATATAAATACGGAAACAGTAATCTAAGGATAGAGGGTGCCACTAGACACCAGGGGAATGTAACATACTTAATGGGATGGCAATCAGAGGGTGGGGGCAACACTAGACACCAGGGAACCATTACATACATAAGGGGATGGCAATGGGGGCACCACTAGACACCAGGAAAATGGCAGCTCACTGCTCTAACAGCAGCCTGCAGCATGAGTTCCAGCTGCAGCTGCAGAACTCAAGAAAGTCCCACTGTTCTCATACAAAGAACATGGGACAAGAGCTCCTCTCGCTAAGTTGGGCACCCATGATTTTGGGGTGTCCAGAAAAGGTATTCAACTAACAGTTAAGTGCAGAATCCACCTGACAGGGTCCCTGTGACCAAGATAATGTCTGTCCAGGATGTCATTTTTGTGGGTTTTGACTTTTTTTTTTTAAACAAAAAAATGGAAACAAGATTGCTGGCACATGAAAAAGGATTTTTCCTCGTGAAGAAAGATGACCCCATATGAAAAAGGATCTTTCTTCATATAGACCAAATTATTTTTTCGTTCCAAGCAGCTATCCAAAAGACTGCACTGAGCATGCTCAGAACCTAAATTAATTTTAAAATGTCATAACTTTGGAATGGATTTATATTTTTCACCAAACCAGTGAAATGCACATCTGTGGGTGAAGCCCTTTTCACCCTGTAAATTTCAGAGCAAAATTCCAAACCATCTGGGTGCTAGGTGAGGACAAACGAAGAGCAAAAAACAGCAATTTTTTAACTTTTTTCACTATCCACATCTCGGAATCTGCACATCCAACTGGAACAAAACTTGGCATGTCAAAAGTCCTACCCCTGAGACTGCACATGCAAAATTTCATGCAAATCCATTGAATGGGTGCGAAGATATTAAAGTGCACAATTTGAGGTTTAACATAGAAACCCTTGCTCAACCCTATCTACAGTGGTGCTACCATGCCACTATAATATAGATATAGATATATGGAATAAATAATGGGTAAGGGTGGCATACAAGGATGTATATCCATTGAGGGGGCTAATTAGGGCTATAACGTCACAAGCCCAAAGGGTGAGTGGTTTTATTGCTGTAATTAGTCCCCAAGATGGGTATACTGTACCTCTGAGTGTTCCACCCTTACCCATTGTTTGTTGAATATAATACATTAGGCTGGTTATTGTTATTGCACATTAGACCTGAAGATGTCTAGCAGCAAGGAGGGAATGGTGTCAAGGAGGGAACAGTGTGTAGTGAGTGCAGGAAGGAGTTTGGGGGATTTCAGTCTTTGAGAGGGTTTTGTTTAAGTGTCTTTTCAGGTTCTTTTGCAGTTTTTTAATTGGCTTAGCTAGCCTGCTAATGTTGTGTTAACTGAGTTGTTAGTTGTGTCATATAGAGTTTAATGTAGTGCAGGTGTATACTTTTTATTATAGGTTTCATAGATCATTTACAAGCTTAGTAAGGCAGATGCCCATTAAGGGTTACCCTTTACTGAAAGATAACATCATATACTGTTATGTTGCTCCTCAAGCAACAGTGATCCAGAATCTGCTTAAATTCCATTATACTACTGTACTACTTCTAACCACCTCCAGTGGAAGGGCATTCCACATAGTTACTACCCTTTGATTAAACCAAGATGTTCTTCTCTTGGTATTATTATTAATGTCCCATTTCAGCTTAATATGGGAGAGCTAGTATTATGATGTGCTTTTAATTTCTAAACCCAAACAGTCCCAGAGATCATAATTACTTAAAGCTCTGCAAACTAGGCATAGATCCCCACAAAGCCATCTATATTCCAGAGAATACAAACTCAATGTAACCAGCCTTTCCTTACAGCTTAAGGTTTTGAGATCCGTCAACATCTTGGTGACTCTACGCTGGACCCCCTCAAAGATTTAATCTCAGCTTTTGTGCTTTGTGACCAGAACTTTGCACAACAGCCAGATGCGGTCTAACCAGGGAGACATATAGTGGAATTATCACCCTTCTATCCTACTCTCAATATGTCTTCTGATGCAGGCCAGTAATCCATTTGCCCTATTTACAATCAAGTGGCAGTGTCTTTTAAATCTAAGGTCAATTTGTTACAATTACTCCTAAGTCCCTCTCTTCTGTCTTATCTTTCAAAATATGTCCTTTTAATGCATACTTTTGCTTTCTTATTAGTTTTTCCCAAATGTATTACTGAGCATTTTTCCACATTAAAATCCATTTTATGTTTCATTGCCCAGAATTCCAATTTAGTTAACTCATTTGGCAGATTTTCGACTTCCACAGAATGTCTTACTACCAAGCCAATCTTTGTATCATCAGCAAATTTGGAGAGCCACAGACCCTCTTCACAGGTCATCAATGTCACATACATACTAAATTCTTTGCAAACAACTGCGTTAATGCAACATTTAGGGTTCAGGCTAAAGTGGCAAAAGTAGGGAAATGTGGCTATAGGGTTCCCAACCCTAAAACCTCAATGTCACCTCTAAAACAAAACAGGAGTGGAGTCTTCCTAGGAGTTGTCAACCCTAATCCCTCTACCCTCTGAATGACTTCATTCACAAAGTTATGAATTATTACAGTATGCACAATGTGGACCAATGAGCTTTCAGTCACTACTGTAAGCTATCATTCGGTGGGCAGCCGCAGTAGTACATGGGCGGGTATGCTGCCTGCAGATGTCTGGGGGGGAACTGGGTGGCCTGGAGGGCCTGTGTGGATGGAGGGGTGGGGGTTACCACTGGACCACCAGGGAGCTGTAAAGTAGCAACTCGCTGGTGACTGGGGTTTCAGGCACGGAGGGGGGAACCTCTGGACCATGAAGGATATTTCTATGACAGATACAATGGCAATCAGAGGGTCGGGATGGGGAGGGGGGTACCACTAGACTACCAGGGCCTATTGTGTGCTTGTGCACAGTGTTGGGGGGTTGCCACCAACTTGAGCCATATTTTACGCACTCAACTTTGAGCCTAGGTATGCAGCACATCTCAGGGTTGTACCAACAGATGTGCCACACATCCCAGGCTGAATATTGGGATGTGCTGCATATGCATGGGAACGCCCCCTGGAGATGTGCTGCATACATTATATTTGCACCACGGTGCAATGGGAATTGTGCTGCGCAATTCCCTTTTCCAAATACTGCCCCAGGGTACAGTTCTGGGGTTGTGCTGGTGCACTTTAGTTGCACCAGGCTCAACCCCTTTGAATATCTAGCCTCAGATTTTCACCACAGCCTTCTTATTACTCCACCTCATAAACCTGGTAAGTGAAAATTTTCAGATCCCCACCAAAGCATCTTTCTGTGCCATAGAATTGTCATTCCATCCCACAGGTCAGAAAACACATTTTGGCCAGGATTTAAAAATACCAGCTGTCATGTTCATGAGGTAGTGTGAAAAAAATGGCTATGTTAAAAAAGTGGGGTCAAAATATTTAAAATTACCAAAGTTATAAGCAAGCGTAGAAAATGTCAAGGTACGCACGTAACTTTGTCATTTTTATATATTTTACCCCAACTTTTCAACATAGCCTTCTTATGACCCCACCTCATGAACAAGGGTGGTGAAAATGTTCAAATCCCACCCAAAAGGTGATTTTGCGAAGCGACCACAAACTTACCTTTCAGCCCTGATTTGCATAATTCCATCACCACTGGTCACGAGGTGGGATCCCAAAAAGGCCATGTTGAAAATTTGGGATAAAAATATAAAAAAATAACAATGTTGTGAATCAAAGTTAAAAACTCCATTGATATACACTGAACTGCACTTACCTTAGTTTCTCATATTGCAGTCAGTGGTTCCAGCAGCAAGACTTGTCTTCGAATGGAGAGTGGATCTTTGCCCTGGGACATGTTCAGGTGAGTGAGGGTGTGTGGAGGTTGTGGGGGGGGGGGTGTGGAGTAGTTGGTGGTGGATGCTCAGTGGGAGGTTGGAGTGGGGGGGTCAGATCGGCAAGGAACCATTTTCTTTTTTACAGTGTTAACTAAAAAACAAGCATTTGTCAATGCCAAATGTTGTCGTGCTGGCATTGGCAGTGGCGGAGGTGGACAGACATAGTGCTGTGAGTTTGTTAATGTGTCCCAAAAGGTGATTTTGCACAGCGAGTATGCCACTGTGTGGCAGAGCTGTGGAAACGCATTTTGGGCAGGCTGTGGAAAATGGCAGCTGGATTGTTGATAATGAGGTGTGCACAAATGCCAGTGGTGAAAATATGGCATGAAAATATTGCAGATTGACAAAGTTACAAGGGTGCGTGGAAACTGTGCAATGCACACTTGCAACACAGTCATTGTCTGGACTTTTGCCACCAAATTTTCAACATAGGCATTTTAGGACCTCTGCTGATGAACAGTGTCACCGTCATTTCCTTAAAGTGTCCCGAAAAGTGATTTCGCACAGTGACAGTGCAATTCTGCACTGGGCGTGCAAAAACACATTTTAGCCAGCTGTACTGTTCATAAGGAGGTATGGAAAAATGTCAATGATGAACAGCTGGAGTGAAAGTATTACAAATTCACAAAGTCACGAGCATGCATGCAAACTGCGCAATGCATGCTCATAAAACACTAATTTTATTGACTTTCGTCCCTAAATTTTCAACATAGGCATTTTAGGACATCTGCTAATAAACAGTGTCACTGCCATTTTCATAATGAGTCTCGAACACGGGCTTTCCACAGTGACCGCGCTATTGTGCGCCGGAACTGCAAAAACAGATTTTGGTCAGGATGTGAAAAATGACAGCTGCACTGCTCATTAGGAGGTGTAAAACAATGGCACTGTTGAAAATATGGAATGAAAATACAAGTTTGCGAACTTACGAGCGTGCATGCAAACTACGCAATGCACGCTTGTAACACAGTCATTTTATGGAGTATTGTCATCAAATTTTCAACATAGCCATTTTAGGACCTCTGCTCATGAACAGTGTCACTGTCATTTTTGTAATATGTCCTGAACAGTGATTTCACACAGTGACCGCATTATTCTATGTTGGAGTGCGAAAACACATTTTGGCAAGGATGTGAAAAATGACAGCTGTACAGTTCACAAAAAGGTGTGGTAAAATGCCAATGTTGAGAATGCGGCATGAAAATATTGCAAGTGCGGCTAACCTGGCGTGCATTGCGCGGCGTTGCTATCTGCAGCTCGTCAAAATGATCATTTATGGAATATTGTCACCAAAATTTCAACACAGGCATTTTAGGACATCTGCTCATGAACAGTGTCACTGTCATTTTCATAATGTGTCCTGAACACTGATTTCACACAGCGACCTCGCTAATCTGCGCCGGAAGTGCGAAAACACATTTCGGGCAGGACATGAAAAATGACAGCTGTACAGTTCACAAAAAGGTGTGGTAAAATGCCAATGTTGAGAATCTGGCATGAAAATAGTGTGAATGCACTAACGTACGAGCATGCATTGCATAGTTGCTACGCATACTCGTAAAACAGTCATTTTTTGAATTTTTCCCACCAAACTTGCAACATAGGCTTTTTGAGAGCCCCTCTCATGGACAGTGGCACTGTTATTTCATTACTCAGTCCTGAAAAGTGATTCTGTACAGTGACTTCAAAATCACCTTTTGGGACCGAATAACGCCATGACAGTGCAAGAATTCATGAGAAGGTGTTCCAAAAACCCCATGTTGAAAATTTGTGGGCAGAATTCACAAAAATGCCCGAGATATGCATTAAAGTTGAAAAACCCCTATTCATTCCATTATACAGCTTACCTCAGTTCGCGGTCAGCTTTGAAAGTGCAGGCGTGTTCCGGTCCACAGATGATCGTCGCGCGGACTCCAGGTAAGTATATGGGGTGGGGGGTGAGGGAGGGAGGCAGGCTGCGCAGTGGGTGGGTGCGGGTGGGAGGAGGGGAGCATTGAGACTACAAGGGACCGTTTTCATTTTACAGGGAAAAAATGTTAAAAACCATAGCAGGACAGTTTTTTGCAGGGATTTGGCACACTGGGGTGGGCTCCCAGCATACCACCTAACTGTTGGGGGCGTGTCTGTAGCTGACAGGATTAGGCACCTGGTGGTGCACAACCACGAGGGGAGGAGGAGGAAGTAATGCCAACAGGGATTGGGCACCCCCATCGGCACACACACAGAAAGCAGGGGTGCACAAGCCGAGGGGAATTGGGCACCCCCTCAGCATTCAACAATTGGGGGGGTTATGCTGACAGGGAGTAGGCTCCCCCATCGGCACACAAAGAAAGCAGGTGGGGGTTAACCGACAGGGGGATTGGGCACCCCGAAGTCGGCAGTAGTTAGGCAGCCGCCCGCTCGCCGACCATGCACATAATGGCAGCAAGAATGGCAAAAAAAGGACCACTGCGTATGATGAGCTTTGCTCAAATTGCAGCGGACCTTTTCTTAGATGTGCTCACCACATTATGTATGCATAGTGTGGCACCGGCATCCAGGCTGATTGGGGAATGCGGGACGCACCTACTGATGCATGCCCTGCATTCGCCCAACAGCGACTCCACTTCCAAAGCTGCACTGTCCCATGATGTTGGCTGTACAAGCGCGCCAACATAAAAACATAGAGAGACAGTTTTCTTTATTACAGGGAACATTAATGTGGGGATGGTGATCGGAGGGTAGGGAGTGCCACTAGACACCAGGGAAGATACACACATAAGGGGAAGGTGTTTGGAGGCTGGGTGTGCCATTAGACACCAGAGAAAACATACACACAAATGGGCATGGTGCTTGGAGGGTGGGGAGAGCCACTAGACACCAGGGAAACATAATACATCAAGGGACGGGCGATCAGAGGATGTGGGGGCACCACTAGACACTAGGAATACATAAGGTGATGATGATTGAAGTGTGGGAGGGTGGCACTAGACACCAAGAAAACATTAAATGAGTAACAGGACAGCGATCGGGGGGTGGGGGAACCAATAGACACCAGAACAACATTATATAAATATGTGGCCAGCAATGGGAGGTTGGGGGGTGCCACTAGACATCAGGGACACAATAATATAAATTTGGAGGCAGCAATCAGAGGGGGGTGGTGGTGCCCTAGACAACAGGGAAACAGAATATAATTATGGGGACAGTAATCAGAGGGTGGGGGTGCCACTAGACACCAGGGAAACATTATATAAATATGGGACCAGCAATCTGAGGGTTGTGGGATACCACTAGACACCAGGGAAAAGTAATATAAATACAGGGCAGTAATCTGAAGGTGGCGGGTGCCACTAGACACCAGGGAAATGTAACATACTTAATGGGACGGCAATCAGAGGGTGGGGGTGCACCACTGGGAACCAGGGAACCATTACATACATAAGGGGATGGCAATGGGGGTGCCACTAGACACCAGGAAAATGGCAGCTCACTACTGTAAGAGCAGCATGCAGCACGAGTTCCAGCTGTAGCTGCAGAACTCAAGAAAGTCCCACCATTCTCATACAAAGAACAAGGCACAACAGCTCCTCTCGCTAAGTTGGGCACCCAGGATTTTGGGGTGATCAGAAAAGGTATTTAACTAACAATTAAGTGCAGAATCCACCTAACAGGGTTCCTATGATCAAGATACATGTATTAGTGTCTGTCCAGGATGTCATTTTTGTGGGTTTGGACTTTAAAAAAAAAAAGAAAAAAAAATGGAAACAAGATTGCTGGCATATGAAAAAAGAATTTTTCCTCATGAAGAAAGATGACGCCATACAAAAAAGGATCTTTTTTCATATAGACCAAATTCTTTTTTCGTTCTAAGCAGCTATCCAAAAGACTGCACTGAGCATGCTCAGAACTGAAATTGTAAAATGTTATAACTTCGGAATGGATTAATATTTTTTCACCAAACCACTGAAAGGCATGCCTGTGGGCCAAGCCCTTTCACCCTGAAAATTTTAGAGCAAAATTCCAGACCATCTGGGCACTAGGTGATGACAAACAAAGATCAAAAAACAGCAATTTTTAAACTTTTTTCACTATCCACATCTCGGAATCCGCACATCCAACCAGAACAAAACTTGGCATGTCAAAAGACCTAGCCCTGAGACTGCACATGCAAAATTTAATGCAAATCCATTGAATGGGTGTGAAGATAGTAAAGTGCGAAATTTGAGGTTTAACATAGAAACCCTTGCTCAACCCTAACTGTAGTGGTGTTACCATGCCACTATACTATAGATATAGATATATGGAATAAATAATGGGTAAGGGTAGTATACAAGGATGTATATCCATCGAGGGGGCTAATTAGGACTATAGGGTCATGAGTGCGAAGGGCGAGTGGCTTTATTGCTGTAATTAGTCCCAGAGATGGTATACTGTACCTCTGAGTATTCCACCCTTACACATTGTTTGTTGAATATAATACATTAGGCTGGTTATTGTTATTGCACATTAGACCTGAAGATGTCTAGCAGCAAGGAGGGAATGGTGTCAAGGACGGAACAGTGTGTAGTGAGTGCAGGAAGAATTATGGGGGATTTCTATCGTTGAGAGGGTTTTGTGTGTCTTTTTTCAGGTTCTTTTGCAGCTTTTTAATTGGCATGGCTAGCCTCCTAATGCTGTGTTAATTGAGTTGCTAGTTGTGTCCTATAGGGTTTAATGTAGTGCAGGTGTATACTTTTTATTACAGGTTTCATAGGTCATTTACAAGCTTAGTAAGGCAGATGCCCATTTAAACAGCCCCTGAAAGCATTAGGAAAACTTTGAAAAAAGTAAGATTTATGTTCAGCTCCATGCTATCTTCTTTATTATGTATTTTCAATAGTTAATTCCTTATTTTCTTTCTTACCAAAAACAGTTGCATGAAAACAGTATCCCTGTCCCGTATACTATATCTACTCTGGCTGCTTCTCTACACATGACATCACAATCCCATTTATGACATCGTAATTATCTCCACAGCAACATATTTTGATGCCATAAACAAAATTAGGATGTCAGATGTAGGCAAGAAGCCAGAGCTGAAAGGGCAGAAATATTGTATTCATGCAAATACCCACAGTAATAAGGAAATTAGCATGAGAATTACAGAATAAAATATGAAATATAAGCTACATTTATGCCTATTACATTTTTTCAAAGTTGTCTCAACCGTGTCAGGAGCTCTTTAAGGGTTGCTGGAAGATTTAGAATGCATAGGTTTTAAGGACAAGATATCTTGTCGGCAGCAGCCTAAGGGTTAAATCTAAGGTCAATTTGTTACAAGTACTCCTAAGTCCCTCTCTTCTGTTGTATCTTTCAAAATATGTCCTTTTACTACATACTTTTGCTTTCTTATTAGTTTTTCCCCAGATGTATTACTCAGCATTTCTCTACATTAAAATCCAATTTATGTTTCACGGCCCAGAATTCCAGTTTAGTTAACTCGTTTTGCAGATTTTCGACTTCCACAGAATTTTTTACTGTCAAGCCAATCTTTGTATCATCTGCAAATTTGGAGAGCCACACACCCTCTTCACAGGTCATCGATGTCACATATATACTAAATTCTTTGCAAAAAACTGTGTTAATGCAACATTAGGGTTCAAGCTAACGTGGCAAAAGTAAGGAAATGTGGCTTTAGGGTTTCCAAACCTAAAACCTCAATGCCACCCCTAAAGCAAAACAGGGGCTGAGTTTCCCTAGGGGTTGTCAATCCTAAAGCTCACTGCATTAAATGTGTATCTTTCTGGAGTCTATAGAATGGGGTGAGTTTTATGGTTGACAACCCCTAGGAAGACTCCACTCCTGATTTGCCTTAGGGATGGCATTGGGGTTTTAGGGTTGGAAACTCTAAAGCCACATTTCCCTACTTTTGTCATTTTAGTTTGAACCCTAAATGCTGCATTAACGCAGTTTTTTTGCAAAGAATTTCCTTACTTTTTGAAATAGTATAATGGTATCCTTATTTTCCTGTTAGAGCACAGGGCCCATATATCTGTACTTTTTGAGATAGAGTAATCATATCCTTATTTCTCTGATAGAGCGTGGGGCCCCATCATGCCATAGATGTGTATATGTACGTTTATGGGAAGCACAGGGTCCTCCATGCCCTGCTCTTCCATTTGTAGGACAACAGCAACCAAATTGTTGACATAGCCTTCCTGTTACCCCACCGCATCAACCCAATAGTATAAATTGTCAAATCCAAAGCAAATGTCATTCTGCATCACTGCAGCATCATTCTGCACCAGGGGCAAGAAAGGACATTTTGTACAAGATATTAAAAATGACAGCTGTCACATTAATGAGGTGATGTAAAGAAATGGCTATGTTGGTAACTTAGGGTTAAAATGTTGAAAATTAAGAAACTTATGAGTGACCGTAGCAAAATGTCAACAGATGCAGACAACTTAGCCATTTTAGCATATTTTAACCCCAAATTTTCAATATACCCTTCTTATAACCCCACCTCATGAACAAGTACAGTGAAAATTTTGAAATCCCAACTGAAAGGTGATTTCACCAACCAACCTCGAAATTGCCTTTTGGGCAGGATTTGCAAAATGACAGCAAAGTTGTTCATGAGGTGGGGTATCAAAAAGGGTATGTTGAAAGTTTGATGTCAAAATCTTGAAAAATGACAAAGTTATGCACCAAAGTTGAAAACCCCATTGAAATACATTGAAAGTACAGTTACATAAGAACTTACCATAACAGTAAATCTTCGAGAGTAGCTCTTGCAGCAGGTTTCACCATAAGGACTGATGCCGGCAGGTGCCAGGACACCACAAAAATATTCTAGCTAGCAGTCTATAGCGGGGGAATGGCCCGAAGTTGGCTCGCCCCAGACATCGCTTATGGCATAAAAGGGGCGGTCCCCCAGCACCTCCTCAGTTCACCCGCTGGAGACCCCGGCATAATTAGAAATCAGAAAACTGAGGAGGCTCTTCTGGGTGAGTAGATATGATGAAAAAGGCTGAAGATGCAGAAGTAGATACCAGGGGGAAGGAGGGCGGGAAAGCAGCACCTGCTGCAAGAGCTCCTTTCGAAGATCTACTGTTACAGTAAGTTCTTATGTAACTGTACTACCTCACTTCGAGGGGGAGCTCTTGCAGCAGGTTACACCATAAGGACTGAGTCCCAAGCAGTACAAGGACAAACTTTGATGGAAGAGAGGAGGAAAAGAAGTTGGAAAACTGGATTCCTCATGAAAGAAGGCCCTGCAAGACAGTGAAGCCAAAGCCTGTCCTGCGGCTGGAGGCATTGTCCAAACTATAGTACTTAATGAAGGTAAGGACTAAACTCCAGGTGGCAGCTGCACAGATGTCTGCCACTGACATGTTTTTCAGAGATGCGAAGGAAACAGCAACTCCCCTAGTAGAATGGCCTTTTACAAAGCCGGTAAAAGTTTGTCATGTTTCTGATAACAGTAAACTATGCAATGAACCAGCCATTTGGATAAAGTTTGCTTAGAAACAGGTATCCCTAAAGTTCTCGGGGTGAATGAAACAAACAGCTAGTCAGATTTTCTGGAATCCCAGGTATGAGTCAGATAATAGCGAAGGGCCCGTTGAAGTCCAGAGTGTGAAGGAGAGCCTCCCCTTGATTGGAATGCTCTGGATATTAAACTGGAAGATGGAAGTCCTGGTTAAGAGTAAATTCAGACACCACCTTAGGCAGGAACTTAGGATTGGCCCGCAAGGACACTCAGCCCTTGTGGAAAACTAAATAAGGCTCTTTACAGATCAGAGCCTGAAGCTCAGAAATCTGTGGAGCAGAAGTAATTGCAACTAAAAATTATGCTTTCCATGGCAGACAGAGTAGCTCACAATCGCAGCTCGCTTGAATGGATGCAAAGTGGAAAAGAAACAAAAGGTCCCATGAAGGGACGAGGTCCCTAATAGGGGACTTCAGATTCAAGATGCTGCACAAGAAGGTGAGGGGCAAATCAAGTTGAGTGAGGGCATTGCCCTGTACCGGTGCATGATAAGCAGACACAGCACAAAGATGCACCTTAATGGATGAGTAGCTAAGGCCCGAGTCCAACAGCAAAAGAAGGTACTTGAGGACTGAGTTCACTGAACAGGTAAAGGGGTTAAGGTAGCAAGCAGAGGCCCAGATGCAAACCCACTTCCACTTCATTGCATAAGTGGCCCAAGCTGAAGGCTTCTGGGCAACAACTAGGACTTCTGCCACTCTAGCGGAGACTCCAAATTGAGAGATGGCTACGTCTGCAGGAGCCATGCATGCAGGTGCAGCGAAATCAGATCTGGATGGACTAGTGTTCCTTTCTCCTGGGACAGCAAGTGTGAGCTCAGAAGCAGGGGAAGTGGGGGCTCCACTGCTAGCTGCTGAAGTAGAGGGAACCAGATCTGTCGAGGCCAGAAGGGAGCAATCAGGATCATGTCCACTCCCTCTGACTGCAGCTTGAGGAGGATGCCCTGAATTAGTGTGAAGGGAGGAAAGGCATATAGAAACCTCCCTGTCCAGCAGAGGGACAATGCATCTTGCCAAAAAGCACCAGGCCCTGGATCTAGCAAGCAGAAACTGGGCAGTTTTGCACTGAGTGGGGATGCAACGAGGTCTAACTTAGGATGACCCCATCTGTCAAAGAGATCTTCTATGACAGATTGTAGGAGTTCCCACTCATGGGCTTTGGACTGAAAGCAACTGAGGTAATCAGCAAAGTTTTTTTGAACACCTGGAACATGTACTGCAGAGTTCTAGCTGATGTTCGATGGCCCAGTACCATACTCTCATGGCTTCCCTGCAGAGGGGATACAAATGGGTTCCCCACTGCTTGTTTATGTAAAACATCACTAACATATTGTCCATTTGTATGAGTAAGTGGCCCAGCACTAGGTCTGTTTGCAGAGCTTGCATAGCACAGAGGATCACTCTCATCTCTGACACACTGATGTGGAGAGATTTCTCCAATGCACACCATGTTCCTTGAGTCCAGCAGTCTGCAATGTGGGCTGCCCAGCCCATGCCTGAGGCATCTGTGGTCAGAGACTGAAGGGGGGGGCCTCCGTAATTGCATGTCCTCGTAGAAGTTGGATGGAATTAGCCACCACTATAAAATGGGGAGGTAAAATCCTGCTACCTGATTGGTTATTAGCTGTGCATGAAAACTGTTCCATGCACAGGTAATAACAAGTCCCAACAAGTGGGACCGCATTGCTAAAAAAAAGCATGTGCTGCTGGAACATTCGTTTTTGAAAAGCTGCCATTTTTTTATTCCTCCTTAACGCTGTACTGTAGCCGATCACTGAAACGGTGGTGCAACTTGCATAACGTATATAAGTTAATAAAGTGTTGATCTATTAATTTTGTGTGCCTGCTGATTTTGTTTAAACATGTATGAAGAGTTTTTTTATTATTATTTTTAATATCACGTGGAGCGAGTGGGAGCGGGAGCACATGGCAGTGACAGATCGAATGAGAGTACTACGAGTGAGAGCACATTGAGTGGGAGAAGCTGTGGGTGAAGAAGAGCTGCTGGAGAATGGAGAAGTATTAAAATTATGCTGGCAAATGGAAATAGTACTGTATTATTAGAAGGTAAAGAAGTGGGAGATTGGCATTACAGAAGTGGGCAGGTGGAGAGAACAGAGGCGCGCCAGTGACTGCAATAGAACAAAAAAAAACAGTATTTCAAATTGCCCTGTCCTCTCCACATGTGCACAAGTTGTAGTTCAGTGTTTTGTTGTATTTTTTTCAGTTGTGGTTAAAAAGAGCAAGTTGAAACGATCACAATTGTCATGAGAATCAGAGTGAGTGTTGCTTGCCACCAGAAGAAACAGAGCAGGAACAAAAAGTTGTTTAAGAGGCAGACTATAAGATACATTTATAGCGGTACTGGCATTCTGTGCTATCTGAATAACATTTATAACAGTACTGTCATTCTGTGCTGCTATCTGAATAACAAAAATATTCCTGTCATGCTGGCAACCAACTCTGCTAGTTATGCCAGCAAAGGACAAACTTTGTACAGAACATGCTCAATGATGTCACCATCTAGTAGGTGGAAAGACTATTTTATCTTAAATTCACATAAGCTAAGTAGTTTTTCCTAGATATAGACATGGCTAATCTTAATGTTAAAAGAAAAAATATTGTAGCCCATTTTATATGCAAAATAAGACACTCCAGGGTGTGCACAGAACATATTTTACCACATGACCAGCAGCCTTGTGCCTTATTGTGCCCCTGGCCTTGGGGTAAAATATGTTCGATGCACACCCTATCATGTCTAACTGGTTACTTGAAGAGTTTGGTGCACTGGTTCTAAGACTGAGGCGTCTCCTGACTTTACGCCCATGACTACCCGTCTGAGTCCTCAGGCAATGGGGTGGCTTCCTTCAGCTGAGAAGTGGGTTCCTTAGGCTGAGGGGTAGGCTGTTTTGGAGGTATCTGAGAGGGTGCAGGCTCCTCAAAAGGCGAGGAAGGTCTTGATGGAAAGAGATCACCCTTGATGGTGTTCCACCAGGATGAAAAGAGATCCTTTACGTCGCACAGCAGGATCCTGGGCTCCAAGGGAGCATCCAGTGTCAGGGGGGTGATGGTTCTCGCATCGGACCTTGAGGCGGCACTGGAGTCTGTTGATTGGGAGCATCCGGCATTGGTGGTACCAAGGAAGAGAAGGGCTTATGCTGATGATGGTCTGGGATAGCAGCCAATGTCTGCTTCGGAGAGGTCCATTGAGGGGAGCTGGGTCCCGATGGAAACAGAGGAGTCACACTCCCAGGGAAAGTGCACTCATGCCCTGGCATTGGTCCAGGGAGTCAGTGCTGGAGGCAGTGGCTGACTTCGATGATGTCTTGGCCGGTCGGATGATGGATAGGGACCCGCCACCCAAGGAGGAACTGCCGGCACCACCTAGCTATAGGCCCGAGGACTGAGAGGAGGGCCAAAGCTTCAGGGGCTGGAGGGCTAAGGACTTAGTCCCAGACCCAGAAGAGCCTCCACCCAACATCAGTACCAGGGCAGGAGGCTTGACCACAGGTAGCTTGGAGGAGGTGAGGGCAGCCTGGGTTGATGAGTCAATCCTCCACGGGAGGAGGACCTGAAACCGGATCTAGACTTGTACAGAGACAGAAAGTAGGAATACTTGTTCTTGTGCTTCTCATTGTGGTGATGCTTCCTACAACTTCTTATAGTGATACAAGGAAGTCAAAGCCCCTAAGAGCGAAAAAGATTAACCCTTCCCCTTGGTCTCCTTCTGCATGTCTGCTGTTTGTTTCTCTAGCAAGAAGGAACTGAGGGCTTTCTGGTTGTGAATCCTGGCATGGCTGGCAGGCCTTGGTGTTGTGGTCTGGGCCCAGACAGAAGAAGCAGGCTGAATGGCCGTCTGGCAGAATTTGACTGCCGCAGGCACACTTTGACTGGCACCGCTCGATAGATGACGATGGGGTAATAGACATGCAGAGAACAGAGGCTAAATACTTAAGAAATAGAAAATGAAAAAGCACTGAACACGCAGTAGAAATGGCAGCCGACTAGAGCAGAAGGAATCCATGGATTCAATTTGCACAGATTGATGGCAGGAAAAGAACTGAGGTGGTGCTGGGGGACTGCCCCTTTCATACCATAGGCAACAATGGAGGTGAGCTGACGGCAGGGATGATCCCCTGCTACAGACTGCTAGCTAGAAGTTTTCTGTGGGGTCCTGGTGCCTGCTGGCTTCAGTCCTTATGGTGTAGTCTGCTGCAAGAGCTCCCCCTAAAAGTGAGATCTGTACTTACGTTACTTTCTCATATAGCAGTCAGCATTTCCAGCAGCAAGACATGTCTTCGATTAGAGAGTGGATCTTCACCGTGGCACCTGTTCGAGTGAGTGAGGGTGTATGGGGTGTGTGGGGGAGGTGTGTGGTGGTGGTGGGTGCCGAGTGGGAGGTGGGGGTGGGGGGTTGGATCAGCGAGGGACCTTTTTTTTTTTTACAGATTTTATGAAAAAAGACATTAAGGGACAAGGTTTGAAATGGAATCACCTCATTAAATACAAAATACAACTTTTTTTGGTAAGTGACATCCAGTCCACAAATCTGACACCTCTCCCTTTCAATAAAGCAAAACCATTTTTATTTATAGTTTTTCCTCCTTCATCAGGTATGGCAGGTGGCTCCAGACTCCTCTCAGAGGTTCATCTTCAGGGCCCCAGTCTCCCCTATCCAGCTCTTTCCCAGAGGTTCCCCCCTAGATTACCCCCAAGGCTGAGAAGAGTGCTGCCCCCCCACCCAGAGCACAATCCAGATACCAGGCAGAGGGATGAACCAGGCCATCAGAGAGCCTGCCAGATCCACTTTTTCCATTTTCTCTCCCTGCCCCTTCACCCTCGCAGTGTAAGGGTGCGTGTGTGGAGGCACGTGCACATCATGTATCTGCACTTCTGTGTCTCCAAAACTCTGGTGCTGCCCTCTGGTCACCTCTAGGGGACATCCAAGGAGTGGGACAACACCCCTTCCCCGGGAGAGGAGAGCAGTCCATCAGATGTTCAATCCTAGCCCTCCCTTGCCAAATCCCACCAACCTGAGTTCGCTTCTGACCTCGGGTCGCTGGTGTTGTGCATGGTGTGGCGTCCAGTGCCTCAACCCTCAGCGCCACCAGGCCGACATAAGTAAAACCATTTTTGCCACATTAAGAAAACTTTAATGTTTTATATGCTCACAAATGATCTAGTTGGTTTGTTTAGTATTACTGCTAAGATACATTTCTGCTCAAAGCTGAACAAGTGCCCATGTTTAAATTTAAACCAGACACAACTGAAATGTTCACACTTATAGCATGTCAGCCTTGCTATCTAGTTATTATTAGTTAGGATATCAAAAATCAAAAGCTATTTAGAGAAAAAATGTATTACATTTACGGGCATATACTGGAAAACAAGCGCCCTTTCAATCTCTGAGGTATTGCGATGCTTTAACCATTTTTATACTGATTAAAGAAGTTTGCCCTGACAAAAAATAAACTTTTTTCTTCGCTCATGATACAAAAAAAGATTATTTTTTCATAGCACAAGATACAAAAAATATTTTTAAACTTACAAAAGAAACATTTCAAGAGCACTACTTCAACAGTAAAGTGTAGAATACAGCAATGGGAATCCTAATAAGCAAGGTTCATGTGTTGTTTATTTATTTATTGAATTTTGTTGACCTGGTAGGCACACTGAGACTAGAAGTCACTTTTTCAGGGGCAACCCAGGGGAGGGGAATACAGATGGTAACCAACTGAAATTGAACCAGATTAAGCTGTTGATAGTATTTTTAGTTTGCTCCTCTGCACCTCATTTTTTGGGAGTTTCCATTTTGAATGTTAGGAAAAATGGAAAACAAGATGGTGGCCAAATGAAAAAGGATTTTCCACTCACGAAAAAGACTGAGGTCAATACGAAAAAATATTTTTTTCATTTCCTACAGCTATTTTTCGGTGCTTAACGAGCATGCTTAGAGCCAATTTATATAAATTTTAAAATTAAATAACGTTGGAACGGATTAATATTTTTTCACCAAACCAGCAAAAGGCACATCTGTAGGTCAGCCCTTTTCTACCCTGAATATTTTAGGCAAGAATTTTAAACCATCTGAGCAGTAGACCAATTCAAAGAAATCCCAGCCAAACCAAAGGGAAAAAACTACTAAAATTCACTTTTTTTCACAATCCAGATCTCAGAAACCACACACCCAATCAGAACGAAACTTGGCACATCCAGAGATCTACCACACGAGACCACACATGCAACATTTCATGCAAATCTGTCCAATCCTTGCAATGATATTAATGTGTAAATTTTAGGGTTTAGCATAGAAACCCCAGTTTAACCCTAAATATAGTGGTGCACCACTATAGTAGACACAATCCCTGGACAGATCCCTGCAGTACTCCGCAAGTAACACTAGCCTAATCAGAGGTGATAGCCTGCAGATTTACCTGTTTTCTATGTCAGCCAGGATTTTATCCAAACCTCTATTTTGGTGCTTAATCTTGTGCTCTTTTAAGATCTCAATGATTTCATTATGGGCACTTTGTCAAAGGCCTTACTATCATCCCAAAAAAATCTCATCCGCTGGATGTCCTTCATCTAGCGCCATACTAACCTTGTCAAAGAACTCTTAAATTTGTCTGATGTGATCTCCCCTTTGTAAATCCACGTTGGGTTTTATCAGCTATGTCAGCATTGCTAATAAATTTTCTATTTCATCCTTTAGTATCCTTTCTAAAACTTTTCTCAACACTGATGTCAGACTTACTGGTCTATAATTTTCACTTTCTTTCCTGCTCCCCTTTTTATATATGGGAGTGATGAAGGCTTTCCTCCAGCTATCAACCACAGAACCATTATCCAAGGATGACTGAACTAAAATATCTTAGTAACTGGCCCTGCTAGTTCGTCAGCCAGTTCCTTAATCACCCTAGGATGGATTCCAATGGGACCTGGTGCCTTGTTTGAATCTAACTGCTGTAACCTAGTTTTGATATCTTTTTCCTCCAAAATTATTGGCTGCCCTACTCCATCAAAATGATCCAATGATGCACTATATTTTCATTGAACACTGAACTAAAGTAATCATTCAACATCTGGGCTATATGCTTATCATCAGTAACTATATCCCCATTTCCATTGACAAGTGGCCCTTCTTGTACATTTCCCCCTCTCTTATTATGTGGTTGTAAAGTGACTTATTTTTTATACTTTATTTGCCAGTCCCAATTTATATTCCCATTTCGCCTTCCTAATAATTTTTTTACTGTCTTTGACTATTGCCTTATATCCTCTCCAGGCTTCCACAGAATTGCTCTTTTTCACCTTTTTATATGCTTTCTTTTTTTTCTTCATTAGTCTCCCGACCTTCTTATTAAACCATGGTACTATCCTTCCTGCTTCATTGTACTTTATTTTTTTCAGGAACACATTTATCAAATTAGATATTATAATTTCCCCATGAATATGTCCCACATTTCATTGTGTGTTATGTTATTGAAATATGCCATCCAATCCCAAACTCTTAATTGAGTTCTCATCCCCTGAAAGTCTGATTCCCCAAAACATTTAATTTTGGTCCTTCCTTTAACTCTACAAGTTACCTTCATGACTTCAAATATTACCATCTCATGGTCACTGTTTCCCAGAGGTACTGATGTTCTGCAATTTATTATTTCATCACCCATGTTGCTTAGTATGAGGTCCAATATTTTGTTTTCTGTAGTAGCTGATTTTACATTCTGTTCTAGACTAAGTTTATTTAGGATATCCAAGAAATTCCTTACTATATTTGTCCTCCCTTCCTGTATTCCCCAATTCATAGTGGGCATATTGAAATCTCTTAATAAAATAATTCTATTATCTGGACTTAGGTTGTCTGGAAAGTTACACATTTGTTTATTTACATGTCTTGCGACAGTGGTCTATAAACAAGGCCCAAGATAATTTTTTGCCAGTTTTGGGGATAATCTTCAGCCATATATGCTCTGACTTACTATTGTCATCCTCTCTGATTATCAATGCCATAGTTATAGCATCTATCACATAAACTGCCACTCCTCCCCCACTTCTATTTGTCCTTTCTTTACTAAAGAGTTTGTAACCCTGAATATTCCTTCCCCACATGTCCTCATTGTGCCACCAGGTTTTAGTAATGGCACATATCTGGATGTTCTCCTTAATAAGTATATGTTCAAGCTCCTCCTTTTTTAACCATACTCCTGGCACTGACAAGCAAGACCCTCCATCCTGTTTGTTTTGATTCCATATGCAGTTTACTGTCAGAGCCAATAGCTGTATTAATTAACACAGCCCTTCCCCCGTTCCCCTCTCTATTCAGTTTAAATATTTTTCTATGATACTGTTTAGTCTGGTTTTCAGTAACCTTGAACTTTTGTCTATTATAGGTTCATAGGGTCATAGGTGTTATACAAGCTGTTAGAGGTCAAAGACTAATACGTTGCTCATCACTTTTAGTGGAATCCTCTACAATTGTCAACTCCCATGTATATATCTAATGATTTTTTAAACATGGCTATAGTTTTACTATTAACAATTGCCTCAGGTAATGAGTTCCATACACTAACAACTCTCCGGCTAAACCATTTATTTCTCTTAGATGTTCTACTGACTTCTTTTGTTAGTGTCTTGTTATGAGACCTTTTATTCCTTTGACTGGGATGTCTAACTAGCTCAATGGTTTCCCACATACCCTCATTCCTACTATTCAAATGTAGACCATCCCTTCCACATAATCTTGAATCCCTAAATATCTCCTAATTTCTCAGAAACATAAATCCTTCCCTTGAACACCACCGCCTCAACCAGCCATTCAGTTAGGTAATATCTCTTGTCCTGACTCTACTTGCCTTGGGCACTGGAAGTATTTCAGAGACATTCACACCAAATCCATTATTCTTTAATACTCTTCCCCACTTCCTCAAAATCCCTTTGGATATCCAGCTGTCTTATCCTACCAATGTCATTTATTCCGATATGCAGTACTGTAATGGGGCTTGTTGTATCCCTCAGTAGTCCATCTGGGTTTTTCCTAATGTCCTGGATTTTTGCCCCTGACAGAGAGGCCACAATGATATGTTCATTCAATCCCCTACAGATCACCAAGTCTGTAAACTTCAGTACTGAATCTCCCAGGACCACTATATATCTATGAGTTTGTGTCTCCCCACTAATATTCTCTGTAATAGGTATTCTAAGGTTTAAACCTTCATCTAAATTATCATTTCTACCCTTGGGTATGACTGCTTCTGCCCGGTCTATCAAGGCTTTATTTCTGGTGCATCTACTTTCCATTACCTTCTCCTCTTCAGTTTCTGCTACTGCAGCATATCTATTTTGTATAGTGTATGGTGGAATGTAATTGTGTATGGATTTCCATACACTGTAAATGGTGATTCTGCTGTAGTAGTGACGTAGTTACTAATGCAGAATGACTTTTTGTTCTGCTGTAGTAGCTGTAACACAATGCAACCACCTCAACCAGTGCTGTTCACAGGACGGAGGCGGTAGGTGAGTTGGGTATGTGAGCTGGCCAGTGGGCTGAAGAGATGAAGAATGTGGTCTCCAATGGCAGACACTCACCAGAAAACATAAGCAATCCTGTATTTGGGGCACCATACCCTATAGAGAACAGTGTATGGCATCCCAAACAACTCTGCAACTCTTCTCCCTTGTGTTTTCCATGATAGCAGAGGGACCTCTCAAGCTTCACTCTCGAGGTCATCAGCTGTCATAGAAAATACTGGGGTGAAGAATTACCTTGTTATGTATGGGATGCCATACACTATCCTATATATTGTCTGTCTTCTTCTAAGTTTTTTACTGCCATCTACTTTATTAGTGCAGGTATATACTTTTAATTGCTTAGTGTAGATATACAGCTTTAATTAGTGCAGGTACATAGCTGTAATTAAAGGGACAATGTCAACCCCCTTAGGCCTCAAATTGTCTTTAGTTTAAAAAACATGTTTAATGATTGGTCGAATTCTATAGAGATTGCTGAAGTAGCTGGTAGTTCGATTCTGATTCTTTTTTTTTTCTTTTGAACAGTGAAAAACAGACTGTCCACCATACTGGTGTTACCACACAAAAATATGTTTGTTTACATTTTTTGATCAACACCTACTGCATCTTTTCAGGAGTAAGGAACACCCTAATAGAGTCTAGCTACATATGTTGCAGTGGGAGGAAACAAAACTATTGCAGCATTAGTGGCTGCAGTGTTTTAGGGTGTTCCTAATGTTCAGGAAGTATGTAAGAAGAGTAAATCTGCATATGTGAAACAAAACAAGGTTGGGTATAATTATGCCATTAACAAGTATTTTAATTCTACTTAAAAAGGAAGCAAATAAAACAACAAGCATCATCAGTGAATTTTACAGAAGGTAAGTAATCATAATATATGGGGTTTCAGCTAGAAATAATATGATGCAAAAATGGTTGACAGTGTCCCTTTAATTAGTGCATGTACCGTATATACTTTGAACTGATAGATTAATATCAAATCAAGGGACAAAAATGTGTTAATGCCCTTATATAGAGCCTATGTTCATCCGCATCTGGACTTTTCCTCCCCGTTATGGTGCCCCTTTAGGAAGCATGACATTTTGCGACTTGAGAAAGTTCAAGGCGTTACACTATATGGCCCAGATATTCAAAGGGTTGCGCATGGTGCAACAGTGTTGCGCCATGCACAACCCACTGATGCACCCCGGCGCGATATTCAAAAGGGAAAAGTGTGCTGCACAAATCCCAATGTGCCGGAGCGCATCAGTAATGTATGCAGGCACAGGTGGGGGGGGTGTGGCCATGCATAATCTGCACAGCCCGATATTCAGCCCAGGATGTGCAGAGCCATGCATGCGCAACCCCTACTTGCACCAGCACAAAGTTAAGCCCAAAAAAAGGAACAACTGATGGCCACCAACAGGTGAGCTGCCGCATTGCAGGGCACAACACAGCAGCTCACCTGTGGGTAGCCACCCGAGTTCCGGCTGCACCTGGCGGCTCCCCCCATGCCCGATTGTGGGCATTCATAAAAACAAAACCCCGTCCTATATCCCTGGTGGTCCACTGGACCACTATGTGCCCGATCGTGGGCATCTGTATTAAGGAAACCCTGTCCTATATCCCTGGTGGTCCAGTGTACCGATTTCCGTCCAATCGCGGGCATCTGTTTTAATAAAGAAACCCACCAGGGATATTGGACGGGGGGGCGGTTTCTTTATTAAAACAGATGCCAGCGATCTGGCGAAAATCGGTCCACTGAACCACCAGGGATATAGGATGGGGTTTACTTGAAACAGATGCCTGCAATTGGGAACATAGCAGTCCACTGGACCACCAGGGATATAGGTTTATTCTATTTTTAGACAGATGCCCGCGATCGGGCTGCAGGGGGTGTCGGTCCCGATGGCTGCTGCCTGGCAGGGTGCCAGCTGCAAGTCAAGGATCGGCGCACCCTGCATCCAAATGAGGCCATAATGACATGCAAATGGCCCCATGTGCACCTTGCATAAATTATGGCCCCATTTGCATGTTGCCTTTTGAATATCGCGGGTGCTGTGAATGGCACAATGGCACTTGCGCTAGTGCATCTCCATGCTCCACTCTGGCCACTTGCGCTGGTGCAGTGCCACTGTGCCATGCACACTGGGGCTGGCCGGGGTGCGATATTCAAAGCTGCTGAGCCATGGCGCAGCTCCTTTGAATATCGCCCAGGCCACACCCCTGCACAGCCAAATTGAGCTGTGCCCAAGCTTGTGCCACAGCCTGGCGCATTTGAATATCTGGGCCAATGTGTAAAAGGGTTACAGCAAGTATCATATGATTCCAGATTAACTATATTGAACTTAATGTCTATCAATACAAGATGATTAAGAGGGGATCTTCTTCTTATGTTTGTTATCATGAAAGATCCTTATTTATTGACTAATCTTGGACTGATGTTCAAAGATGATACTTTTAATATCAGAGGTCACCCACTTCAGTAAAATACAGGAGATGTAATTTAATGCCCAGAAAATTCTTTTATATTTTACATATTATAAAATCCTGGAATGCTCTACCTATGGAACTTATTTCTAGTGGCTCTACACTTATGTTTAAATCCCGCTTGGACACGTTGATACTATCTGATTTCATTCTTTGTTATTATTAATGTAAGGAAGCACCTATGAGCCTCACAGCTCTCTAGCTTCTTTTCCAACCTTAGCATGAACCTTAGTATAAGTCACAGGTATATAGGGACACAAGTGATGGCCTTTTCTATGGGGAAAGTTTCCATCCATGTAAATATATATATATATATATATATATATATATATATATATATATAGTGTGGTAGTGCCTCTATAGTTAGAGTTGAGTAGGCCGTTTAATGTTAAACCCCAAATTTTGGACCGTAATAACTTTGGCATCATTTGCCGAAATAGCCCAACATTTTGCATTCATGGTCAGGCTGTCAGAGTCTCAGGTTTTCTGATGGCATCTTGTATGATTTTCAATATATGGAGCACCAAAAAATGAAAAAAAAAAACATATTTGATTTCCCTGTACTTAACTAGTGTCTAGTGGCACCCCCACCCTCCAAGTGCCGTCCCCTCATATAGTGCATTTCCCTGGTGTCTAGTGGCACCCCCAACCCTTGATCGCCATCCTCGCATTGTTAACTGCAATACAGAAAACCACCCGTCAATGTTTTTTTTACCTGTAAAAAAGAAAACAGCCTTTCACCTACTGACCCCACCACACCGACCTCCCACTCATCACTCACCACCCAACATGATGGGTGTCTCTTGTGTCATGTGGAAAGAATTGTATGTTGTTTTTCTTACCTGATGATGGATGTCTGGGGTTGCTTGTGTTGTCTTGCCCCCTTTGGCTGCTTGGGGAGGGAATGTTGAGTTAAGGTTGAAAACCCCAACAGTGCATTTCCATACTTTTGTCAGTTTAATAGCAACCCTAACTGATGCATTACCAGAGTTTTTTTTGCAAAGAATGTCCTTATTTTTTTAGATAATATCATCATATCTTCATTTGTCTATGGAAGCACAGGGCCCTCTAGGCCCTGCCCTTCCAGCCCTCCATAGATGCAGATCCTCATTTGCCTGTGGGAGTGCAGGACCCTCCATAGATATGGACATGTGTGATGCTGCACTTGCATTTGTAGCAGAACAGCAACCAAATTGTCAGCATAGCCTCCTTATTACCCCACCTCATGAGCCCGGAACTGAACATTTTCAAAACCCCACTGAAACGTTATTTCATGCCACTGGCATGTCATTATGCGCCACATGTGCAAAAACACATTTTTGGTAGGATTTGAAAAATGACAGCTGTCATGTTCATGAGGTGGTTTAAAAAGATGGTTATGTTGAAAATCTGGCGTAAAAATATTTAAAATTACAGAAATTACAAGCAACTGTAGTAAAATTTTAGCCTATGTGCATAATTTTGCCATTTTTACATATTTTGACCCCAAATTTTCAACATAGCCTTCTTATGACCCCACCTCATTAAAAAGGGTAGTGAAAATGTTAAAACTCTGCCCAAAAGGTGATTTCACTTAGCGACTGCAAAATCACCTTTTGGGCTGGAATTGCATAATTCCACCAACATTGTTCATGAGGTGGGGTCCCAAAAATATCATGTTGAAAATTGGGGGTTAAAATATGCAAAAATGGCAAAATTATGCATCAAAGTTGAGAACCCCATTGAAATACATTGAACTGCATTTACCTTAGTTTCTCATATTGCAGTCGGCATTTCCAGCGGCAAGATGTGACTTGGATCGGAGAATGAATCTTCACTCTGGGACCTGTTCAGGTGAGTAAGGAAGGGTGTGTGGTGGTTTTTGGGGGGGTACAGGGTGGTGGTTACTCAGTGGGAGGTCGGGTTGTGGGTGGACAGATCAGCGAGGAACCGTTTTCTTTTTTACAGGTTAAAAAAAACACGTTGAGGAACCATTTTCTTTATTTCGGAGAATATAGTGATCAGAAGGTGGGGGGGTGCCACTAACATACTAACATACTAAAATGCCAGCAGAATAGGCCTAATGGTCTTTCGAGTCTGCTCGTTTGGTCAGCCCCCACCCTGGGTGCTGACCTTGCTGCCCCCCTCTCCTTTTCTGGCTTCTCCCTTCCCAGTTCCGGATATTCTTGCTGCATTGGATTTTGCTTCCAGAACCCTTCCCCTGTACCTGTCCCACCCCCTCTTGAACCTCTCCACCGTCTCTGCCTCCACCAGCCCCCTAGGCAGTGCATTCCATGGCTCCACCACCCTCTCAGTGAAGTAGCACCTCCTCCTTTCTCCCCTGAATCTTCCCCCCTCCAGCTTCCACCCATGCCCTCTAGTGGCCCCTCCTCCTTCCTTCGAAGCACCCTGACTGTTCCTCCCCTATTTACCCTCTTCATGTACCTGAAGACCTCTATCATGTCCCCCCGGTCCCTTCTCTCTTCCAATGTGTACATATTTAGCTCTTTGAGCCTCTCCTCATGGGTCCTGTCCCCAAGCCCCAAAACATTTTGGTTGCCCTCCTCTGGACCCTCTCCAGGAGTTTAATGTCCCTCTTTAAGTGTGGCCTCCAAAACTGCATGCAATACTCAAGGTGCGGCCTCACCAAGCAGTTATACAGAGGGAGTATCACTTCCCTCCTTCTGGAGGTGATCCCCCTAGCGATGCATCCCAGCATCCTGTTGGCCTTGGCTGCTGCCCTCCTACAAGCCAGGTTTCTGGCCCCCAGGTGGAGTACCTTGCATTTCCCTGCATTGAACCTCAGCTTCCACTTTCTAGACCATCTTTCCAGGGCCTCCAGGTCCCCCGTAGGGCCACCCTCCCCTCCTCCCCATCCACCACCACCACCCCCAGTTTTGAGTCATATGCAAAGAGACTCATCTCACTCCTGATTCCTGTCCTTATGTCAGAGACATAGGCGTTGAACAGGAGGGGCCCAAGGACTGATCCTTGTGGGACCCCACTAATGACCCTCCTTGGGGATGAGACTATCCCACCAACTACGACCCTCTGGGTCTGGTCCTGGAGTCAATTGCCTATCCATCTGATCATCTGGTTCCCCACCCCCATTTCTCCCAGCTTATCCAAGAGGCCCAAGTGAGGAACAGAGTCAAATGCCTTGCTGAAGTCTAGAAAGAGGACGTCCACTGGTCTACCCAGGTCCAAGGCACTCGTCACCCAGTCATAGAACTCCACAAGGTTTGTCTGACACAATTTCCCCGGGATGAATCCATGCTGTCTATCATCCAGGCACCCTGACTTTTCACTAGACATCAGGGAAATAAAAATTATGAATGGGGAATGCAGACGCCTAAAATACTTTTCAACAAACATGTGAATAAGTAGCAGAAATCACATAACATGATTAAATTCTTAAAAGCACAGAAACTGCTAACAGACCCCCATACTGCATGCATTTAAAGTGTAAATTTAGGTTCTATCATAAATACAAAGGAGAACTAGATAGACCGTCATATCACCCCCAGTGTGAGGTGGTTGGCTGCTGGTCCATGTATGCACCAGTGAAGCTGGTGTTTTAGGTGTAGAGCTGCTCCTCTGCAAATGCTTGACATGCATGATGCATACTTGGAAGAAGGGACACCCCCATCTGGCTGGCATCAGTGGGCACAAGCTCAGTACTACTTGGACTCCTAAGGAGTTAGTGCCCCGACCTGAAGTGCAGCTGCCTGCTACAGCTCTACCACCAGGATTGTTTATGCAGTAAATCGCTAATGTCTCTCTCCAATGATATTAAGATGTACTTTGGCAGAGTGCATAATAAAAACATTACACAAAGCAATTTAGAGAATTAGATCCTATACCTTAAAGGTTCTTGACAGCATGCCTGTTTGAAAGATATTTGCCACAAAGCACTGGAAAAACACCTCATTATCTACGGAAGAGCTTATGGTGCAGTTTGGGTGTACCCTATGACTTTAGCAACAAAAATGATACATGGCTGATGCATCTGGCATCAGTCTATAGGCTTCACCTGTTAGTCTATAGGCTCCTCCTTCAGGTCTGATTACATGTCCCTGAAGGGAGTCCAAGGCTTGCTGTCCCAGTAAATAATTAATTTGTTTCTGCCCTTCATTGTTTCTAATTGCAACAGTACCAGCATTCTATATGCCTTCTGTCCCTTCTGCTGGCCCCTCCCCCTTCGATTCTCATATTTAGCCCTCAGGGTTTTGAAATATTGCTCCTGTCTGTGTGCTGCTTGACCGTCTGGTTGTGCCTGCTACCTTTATCTCCCCTACGGAGGATCTCAAAGATTTTGTTATTTAATAAAAGCTTTGTTAAACATTTGCCTAGCTGTGGATAAGGGCTTTCACTTTTTGTGGTTCCGCATTCTGCTGACTCTGTTCCCATTGGAAGCACCTCAGTACGCAGAGTCTTTCGACAGCTAGGTCTTATTCCTTTGCTATGTGGCTTTGGTTTTCATCCTTCTCCCTCACCTGGCCTACTTCAACATTTGCCTCCTCCAGGGCAATGGCATTTAACCGTGAGTGGGACTCTCTTATCAGCAGCTCTTAGTCCATATATTTTTAGCACTTCTCACCTTCACACACCCTCCACCTTCTCCCCATCTGAGTTTATGCTGTACTGGCTTTGGAAGAACACAGATGCACTTGGTATCTTCTATTCAAGTGTAGTTGCACTGATATGCATATCTGGCTCCCCCTCATGCACTGAAAGAGACTCTGGGGAGGAGGTGATCAGAAGGAGCCAGCAGACCAGGCAGGGAGAAGCCCATCCTGGATCCACAAGGAACAATGGGTACTCTATTTCAAAAGTAATTTGCTCATAAGCCATTTTTTTCCCCCGCACTGTCCTACTGGACAACTAGGGCTATCTTATATTTAAATGTAGGTCACACAGTTATGCTAATGTTTAAACCTGCCCCTTCCCCCCAACTTCTCTTTTCATTCTTTATTTCTGTGTCTTGGACTCTTTCTCTACAACCTTATTTCTTTTCTCAGTTTCTCTAGTTTAACTTTTTCACTTTTACCTTACACAAGTGTACCTTTTCTGGAACATACCTTTTACTTTTTTCAGTCGGTATGTCATATTCTTCTCCGTTACTCTGTTTCTGCTCCCGCTATAATTTTTTCTCGAATGCTAACCCATTTTTTCCCATTATCTCTATAGGTCTGATACCATGTTGATAGATTTTGTTATATGTGTGAAATTCTCTACCCATCACATTTTCACCCTAAATAAATATGGATCTTTAGTGACCCCATTTCTATTTGTATCTTACATGTACAACTGGACATCGTACTGAGGCCCTCATCTTAGGCACCAATCCATAAAATGTTTGGAGGGAGAGCTGTAACAGTAATGTATCGCCTCATATGTTAAATCAGGTCAGCTTTCAAGCTTTTGTAAACACTGACACTGGAAGTATATTAACAGTTTTGTTTTCTCTTAGCATACAGAAACTATAAGTAGAGGTATGGAGAATAGGATAACGAAGTGTAAAAGGGGAAACAAAGGAATGCAAGGAAAGCAGTAAGGAGAACAAACAGTGAAGACTAAAAATAGAATAGCACATGAGTTAACAAAAAGAGGAAAGGACATTTTGGTAATTGGTAAAGAAGAATGTCAGATTTATGCCATCTTCAACTAGAAGCTCACATAAAAAAGCATGTAAATTAGAATTAGAAAGAGGAGAACCTGCTCACACCATTGATAGATGCACCAAAAATAAGGCTGATTATTTTTCAGTATTGCATAAAAACATTGTAATGCATAAAAACTAGCAATGTTAAATAATGTGTGTGTCATTTGGAATCTGCTGAAATGACTAACTTGTTAAATGTTATACATTGTTAATATTATTTATTGGCAATCCACATGCACAAGAAAAAAAAATGAAATAGTGTCTTGCACAAGTATGTTAATGGGTTTCATTTTCCTCATATGTGAAACAACAACTAAACAAAGCCACCATATCAGTTTGTGGCCAGCTTTCACATATGCGTATTGAAGTAAGTGGTGACTAACTTTTTTATTGACAAGGTTTTTTACAATGAAAATAACAGATGACTCCAATAATACATTGTAAGCATGGAGGTGAGCAGACGGGGACGGGGGGGGCGCAGAGCAGGGAAAATGATTGCTTAAAAAAAGGACACTAAAAATATAATAGGATTTTGCAGTGCTTGTTAGCGTTGTGTGTTTATAATTTCAGTGACTGATTGAGTGACAGCATGAACAAGGAGGCAAGTAACCAGGGGAGTTGAGGTGAGAAAATAAGTGCTGAAACGGCCAATATAAAAATAATAATTGGATTCTGAAGATTGGCTTAGCACTTTATGACTAGATTTTGATGCTTGAGTAATTGAACGAGCAAGTGAGGAGGAGAGTGGGCAGTAGAGCAAAGTGGTTAAAATAGCACACTGACAAATATGACTGGGTTTTACAGTCCCTGTGGCAGGCCTGGGAACTTGTTCCTCAGGAGATCAGCTACTATGGCATCTGAAGCTTCCACTTGGCTGTGTGACCTCCATCAAGAGGGTTTAGGGTGGTAAGGAAAACATGAGCGTTTAAAAGGTAGTCACAGTCTACATGACATTACTGTCTGCATAGGTCAGAGGTCATGAAATCCTACAGGCACTCTAGATCCTGTAGAGATGTCTGAGGGATGACTAACCACATCCTCAAATGCCTGCCACAGAGGCTAAAACATGGGGGTCTGAAGAGTTAGGGGTAGTGGAGAATAGGTCTAGGTGGTCATGGGAGACCGGGGGGGCAGATGTAGGGATGGGGAGAAAAAATATCTAGAAAAAAAGTACAGTTACGTAAGAACTTACCGTAACAGTAGATCTTCGAGAACAGCTCTTGCAGCAGGTTACACCATTAGGACTGAAGCCGGCAGGCGCCAGGATCCCACGGAAATTTTCTAGCTAGCAGTATCCAGCAGGGACTGCCCCCGATGTCCCCTAGAATCCCCAGTTCTCCCGCTGGAGACTCCCGGCCACTAGGTGACATCAGAAGTGGAGACCAAGGATCCGCCTTCAAAGAAGGTATTCAGAGCGGTGTTACAAACACCAGATCCTAGGTAATGAATAAAGAACCAACTCTACCTCCAGAGGGGATGGTGGGGGGGAACTACCTGCTGCAAGAGCTGTTCTCGAAGATCTACTGTTACGGTAAGTTCTTATGTAACTGTACTATTTTACTTCGAGAAACAGCTCTTGCAGCAGGTTACATCATTAGGACTGATTCCCAAGCAATCCTGGAAATCCCTCGCAGGTGGGAGAAGGTTAGATAGAGATCATTAGTTGGATCGAATCCTAGGATAGTAGACCCTGAAGGACTGCTAGACCAAAACCAGCTCTTCGCTGTGATGCAACGTCCAGGCTATAATGCCTGATAAAGGTGTGCACGGTGCTTCAAGTAGCTGCTGCGCAGATGGCCGAAGTGGATACGTTCTTCAGAGCAGCAAAGGAGGTAGCCACCCCCCCCTTGTGGGATGTCCCTTAACCAAGCCCGGTAGGGATTTGTTACGTTTCTGGTAACAGAACATGATACAATGGATGAGCCACCTGGACAGCGATTGTTTAGAAACTGGAGCCCCCAGCATCCTATGGGCGAAGGAGATGAAAAGCTGATCAGATTTACGATGGTGCCTGGTTCTGGTCAAGTAGTATCTTAGACTCCTATACACATCTAGAGCGTGCAGCAGGGCCTCTCCTCTATTAGAGTATTTAAGAAAATACACTGGCAGGACGATGTCCTGATTGAGGGTGAGGGATGAGACCACCTTAGGTAGAAACTTTGGATTTGTCCTTAGAGACACCCAGTCCTGATGTGAAAACAAATAAAGTTCTTTGCTCATAAGTGCATGGAGCTCGGAAATCCTTCTTGCTGAAGTAACAGCAACTAAAAATAACGTCTTCCATGTCAGGAGACGTAGCTCGCAATCTGCAGCTGGTTCAAAAGGTGGCAGCGTAAGCTGCTCCAGGATGAAGGGTAAATCCCATAGAGGAATGGGATCTTTAATTGGAGGCCTAAGATGTAGAACGCCTCTCAGAAATGCTTGTGTGGTGTCCAGCTGAGCTATAGACCGTAGGCCTATAGGGGTGTGATAGGCCGAGATGGCACAAAGGTGTACTTTTATTGAGCAGTAGGCCAAGCCTGCCTGAAAAAGGGACAGAAGGTAGTCTAGAACCGAATCTTCCAGACAATCCATCGGGGAAAGTCCTCATGCTTGAGCCCAGAGACAAAATCTGCACCATTTCATGGCGTATGTGGCATGAGTGGCCGGTTTTCTAGCAGCCACTAGAACATCTGCTACCTCTTGCAAGACCCTGTAGCGCATGATCGCTATGTTCCTAGGAGCCAGGCATGCAGGTTCAGAGAGCGATAGTCCGGATCGACCAAGGATCCTGCCTCCTGAGACAATAAGTGAGAGCTGACTGGCAGAGGCACCAGAGGTTCCTGAGACAGCTGGTACAGGACAGGGAACCAAATCTGCCTGGGTCAAAAGGGCGCGATTAGTATCAGTGTTGCCTGCTCTCTGCGGAGTTTCAAAAGAACCCTATGGATCAACGGAAAGGGAGTGAGGAAATGCGTAGAGGAATCTGCCCGTCCAGGAGAGGGACAATGCAGCTCACCAGAAAACACCAGGCCCTGGATCTAGCGAGCAGAAATTGGGCAGTTTTACATTGAATGGGGACGCGAAAAAATCTAACTCTGGTGTGCCTCATCTGTGAAACAGATCCTCTACCACCTCCTGGAGTAGTTCCCATTTGTGGACTCTGGCCTGAGACCAACTCAGACTGTCTGCAATGATGTTATCCACTCCTGGGACATGTACAGCAATAAGGTTTGCGCCGTGTTGCAGAATCCAATCCCAAACCCTCATGGCCTCCCTGCAAAGTGGGTAGGAATGGGTGCTTCCTTGTTTGTTGAGGTAATACATCACCGTGGTATTGTCTGTTTGCAACAGCAGAGTACCTGGTGTAATCTCTGACTGGAGGGCCTGCAAGGCATAAAGGACTGCTCTCATCTCCAAAATATTTATGTGGAAATGAGCTTCCTGGGGCATCCATGAGCCCTGAGACCTGACACCGTCGAGGTGTGCTCCCCAACCAGACCCAGAAGCATCCGTGGAGAGTGTCACAATTGGAGACGGTGCATTAAAGGGGACTCCCACCGATAGGTGCTTTGGTTTGAGCCACCATTGCCAATCCCGGATAACAGTACTCATGATCCTTATTGGGAGCTGCAGATGGTCTTGCTTCTGATCCCATTGTACCCGTAACATCCCCTGGGTCACCTGCATGTGGAGATGGGCTAAAGGGACTGTCACAATGGCCACAGCCATGTGTCCGAGCAGGCAAAGGATCAGTCTTGCTGGGACCGTCTTCTTTGTCAAGATGTCCCTTATGAGGGATCTGATGTGTTCTGCTCTGTCCTGGGGAAAAAAGACTTTCCCCTGGATGGTGTCCAGGACTGCACCTATGAACTGCAGTCTCTTCGACGGAACCAGGTGCAACTTCTCCTGACTGATGATGATGCCCAACAACCCAAAGAGGGAACGAGTACAGTGGACCGTGGACATCAGAGCCTCCTGAGAGGGGGCCATGAGGAGCCAGTCATCCAAGTATGGGAACATGTAGTGGCCTTGTCTCCTGAGAGCTGCCGCCATGACCGCCATGCACTTCGTAAATACCCAAGGTGCTGAGGAAAGTCCGAAGGGGAGGGTTCGGAACTGATAATGGTGACCCAGAAACTCAAAGGGCAAGAATTTCTTGTGTGCTCGAGCTATAGGTATGTGCAGGTAAGCATCCTGCATATCCAGAGACACTAGAAAGGTGCCCTGCTTGAGCATGGGAATTAAACCAGGAAGGGTCACCATGCGGAAGCATTTGTACAGGATCGAAGCATTGAGGTCATTGAGATCCAGAATCGGACAAAGGTCCCCTGTCTTTTTGGGAACCAGAAAGAAGTGGGAATAATAACCTGCACCTCTCTGGTTCCGCAGTACGTGCTCTATAGCCTCCTTTCCCAGAAGTGCAAGCACTTCCTGCTGTATAAGCAGTGCATGCTGACCCGAATAACGGGAAAGCAGGGGAGGTCTTGACGGTGGGTGGTCGAGGAATTCTATAAAGTGTCCTTTCTCGACCACTTGGAGGACCCACCGGTTGGTGGTTATCGTCTGCCATCCTGAGAGTTGGTGAGCGATGCAACCCCCGAATTTTTCTTCCTGTTGCTCTAGATGAGGGGCGGGAGCCGAGAAGGAGTCATGCTGTGGTGGCATTACCCCCGCAGGCTGGGTCGGTTTGGTATATCTCTGACCTTGGCCTGGGGAAGACTTAGGCGGGGCCTTACGGTTGAAGTTGCCCCTTTGCTGCTGGCCGGAACGTGGCTGTTGCCGTTATTGCCAGCTGTGAAAATGATTCTGGTTCCTACGAAAGAAACCAGATATGGGCCTGTACAGTCGTTACTGCCTTCCCGGCATCCTGTAATTTGGTGATTACCTTTTCGGAATCTTCATCAAACAGGACTTCACCATTGTAGGGAACGTCCAGGATGTTTTTCTGGATGTCCAGGGTAAATCTGGAGACACGAAGCCATGAATGTCTCCAGAGACAGACACCTAAGGCTGTTCCCCTTGCTGCGGGGTCAGCTGAATCGTAAGCGGCTCTCAAAACTTGGGTCCCCACGTTGGACCCAGTGTGAAGGAGGTTCAGATGCTCCTCCTTCTGCTCGCTATCCAGAAGTGCTTTGACCAGGTTTTGACCCTGTTCCCATAGGGCATTCTGAAAGTGAACCATGTGTGTCAGATAGTTCAGTGACCTAATGGAGCATGTAGCAGCTGCATACATGCGCCAACCCAGTGAGTCCAAGTGCTTGGACTCCTGGTCCAGAGGCTGTGTACTGAAATGTTGCGGTCATTGAGACCTGTCATGCGAGGCTATAATGACCAGGGAATCAGCCAGGGGTTGTTGCACCAAGTACAGGTCCTCTGCAGGGGCCCTGTACAGGCGGTCAGCCTTCTTCAGCACCGCAGGTGTGGAGTGTGGACATTTCCACACAGCCTTGGTGACGTCCGCAATGGTGTCCACCAAGGGTGGCACCACCACAGGCTTAGGGTCCTTCTGCCGAAGATAACGAGCTAGGCGCTGTCGTTCGGGGTCTAGGTCTTCAGTTTCCCATCCCATGTTCTCCTGGATGTGCCTCATGATTTCAGAAAAGGAGGGATCATCCGGAGGTGACCTGGGGAGGTCTCGTGGGTCAGGCGATGGGATATTGATTGGAGAAGGAGACCTGGTGGTATCTGAGGTGTCAGGTCTAGAGTCATCCCCTGTGGAGTGGGCCATCTACGACTGGGTCACTTGGGACTGGGGAACCCGGAGGGAGATCTTGAAGGGGGCCTTCTCCTTTCTTTGGATCTGCCCCTAGGAGGTGGAGTAGGCTCCTTGGGGGTCGGAGGTCTTCCTACTGGCCTCTGTGGAAGCGGAGGAGGAGTGGGGGGGAGTAGGAGGAGTAGGCTTCACTGGGACCACGTCTTTTCTGATTGTGTCCCACCAAAAGGTAAAGAGGTCTTTAACCTTCTGAATGTTCATACCAGAAGACGGTCCTGGTGTCGGGGTTGGTCTGTCACCGGTATCGGGCGTCGGGTCCAAGGGCATTGCTGGATCCAGCGAAGGCTCCTGTGGAAGTCCGGCATCCTCGTTGTCGCCTGCCTAGTCATCAGGCAACGTCAGATCCTCCTCTGTACAGCCCCAGCGACTGGTATCCACCGGTGATGGAGAGGCAGTCGTCGGCTTCTGAAAACATTTGGCTGACGTCGGGTGTTTGGCTGACGTCTGGTCCGATGGGCGCTTAACCGGGGAAGGGTCGGTAGCCCATTTGGTGTCCGTCATCTGCTTGAGGGACGTCAGGTCCTTGGTCTTCCTGGGAGGGGGGTCCGGTCCCCTGGGAGGCTGATCTGGTGTCGGGGTCCCAGCGTCTGTCCGAGGAAGCCTAAGAGATTTTTGAAGAGGACTTGGACCGGTGATGGTCAGAAGACTTCACAGAAGCACAGGAGGGCACTGGAGAAGTGTCCAAGGTCCTGGAAGTCTTGATGGGATGCAGAGAAGCCAAAGAGCTGCCTGATGTCCTAATCTTAATGGGAGGGGGCCGAGAGCAAGCCCTGGAGGGAGAGCGATCTGAGTGCGTGGAGCCTGAGCTAGTGCGCAAGTCCGAGTCCTGGTTCGGGGATCTGGACCTGGCCTTCTCCCGGGTGCTTGTCCCAGTGCTTGTGGGACTTAGAGGTAGACTCACCTCTGAAGGCAGGGTCTTTATCCATGATCTTTAGTCTTTCTTCCAAGAGGAACCCCTGAAGTGCCTTCAGGCGGCGGATCCTGGTGTCACTATTGAACCACTGGCAAAAGGAGCAGGCCTTGGTGTCATGTTCCAGGCCTAGGCACCGCAGGCAGGATGAATGCAGATCCTTAAAAGGTATCTGTTTGCTGCAGGCACACTTAGAGGGGTGTCCTTCTGAGGAAGGAGTTGGAGATGCTGTCATTTATTAGATAAAATGCTGGAAGTTCTAGATATCGTTCGCTGGAGCGGGTGAGGCCAATACTGGTGAGTCGATGGTGGGAAAAGAACTGGGGATTCTGGGGACTGCACCTTTTGTATGATGGGGCCAACGTCGGGAGTGGTCCCCCGCTGGATACTGCTAGCTGGAAAATTTCCATGGAGTCCTGGTGCCTGCTGGCTTCAGTCCTAATGGTGTAACCTGCTGCAAGAGCTGTTTCTTGAAGTAAGATCAAGACTTATTTATAGGTTTCAAAGACAAGTACTTAATAAATCATATGACATACCCACCAATAAACTCCAGGCAGTTAGAGGATAACTACCAGTACACTAAAAGCAGAACTGCTGCACAGATCGGGGATTCAGTACCCCAATCCCCTGTTCAAGCAGCATCTTTTCTTGTTCGTTTGCAAAACAGAGCAGTGAAATTAGCAGTCAAGACATTTTCTATGATGGCTGAACCTGCCTTCCCCCCCCCCGAGAATGCACTAGGTGAGTGTGCTAATAATTTGGTAGGATGGTGCATGACTGACTTTCATTATGCAGTGCCTTATGAAGTAAGATTTATATAGACCAGGGCCCACATATTCAAAGGAGATGCGTGGCCCAAAATGGAGATGCACGTTGCATCCCAGAAAATGGTCAGAAGCGGGATATTTGAAAGGGAGAGATCCATCACACATTTCCAAATGCGCGATTGCACAGACATAATGTATGCAGTGCAAAAAAAGGGAGACGGGCACCTGAATATGCCATGTCACAAACGTACTCTGCAGGTCAGGCCCTTTGCTCCCACAGTGCCAACCTCAGAGCACAACAGTGTGAATAGGTAACAGACAGGGTAACATAGAAACATAGAGTTTGACGGCAGATAAGGACCACTTGGCCCACCCAGTCTGCCCACTTCCCTACCTACTGGATAAGCTGCAGATTCTAGTTAACCAACAGCCTGCTTCCTGCAACCCCCCACTATAATTGCCTTATGTCTGTCCCATGCATGTTTGAATTCCCCCACTGTTTTAGACCCCACAACCTCTCCAGGAAGGCGGTTCCATGCGTCCACCACTCTCTCCGTGAAAAAGAATTTCCTCACATTACCCCTGAGCCGTCCCCCCTCTAACTTTAAATTGTGTCCCCTTGTTCTTACACATCTCTTTTTCTGAAAGATGCTACCCTCCTGGACTTTGTTGATTCTCTTGAGGTACTCAAAAGCTTCTATCATGTCTCCCCTGTCCCTCCTTTCATCAAGGGTATACATATTAAGATCTCTCAGTCTCTCTTCATATGGTTTCTGATGTAGACCCTGCACCATTTTAGTTGCCCTCCTCTGGACTGCTTCCATCCTGTCTATGTCCTTGCGTAGATGAGGTCTCCAACACTGCACGCAGTACTCCAGATGGGGTCTCACCAACTGTCTGTACAGAGGGATAACCACTTCTCTTTTTCTACTTGTGATGCCCTTCCCTATGCATTCCAGTATCCCCCAGGCTCTCCTTACTGACTTCTCACATTGCTTACCCACCTTTAGGTCATCTGATATGACTACACCCAGATCCCTTTCCATTATTGTTGTCGTTAGTACCTCCCCTGCTATTGTGTACTCTTCTCCTGGATTTTCATTTTCCAGGTGCATTACTTTGCACTTTTTTGCATTGAATCTAAGTTGCCAAATGTCTGATCATTCCTCCAACCTTGCCAAGTCCCTTCTCATTGTTTCTACCCCCCCCCGTGTATCAACTCTGTTACATAACTTTGTGTCATCTGCAAAGAGGCATACCTTTCCTTCCAGACCCTCTGCAATGTCACCTATAAAGACGTTAAAGAGGACTGGACCCAGTACTGAGCCCCGAGGTACTCCACTAGTAACCCCCCTTTCTTCAGAATGTGTTCCATTCACTTACCAACTTGTCTGCTTTGGGTCCAAATCACCTTTAGTCTCAAGTTCTGGGACGATTCAAACTGTGAACCTTATGCTAGCATACCCAATGTACAGGCTCAGATACGTACCCTCTTCGGGGACAGCGGTACAATCCTTCACCAGGGGCACTTAGCCAGGTCTCCAAAATGAACCCTTAAAACTCTTAATATAAGAGAACTTAGGTATATTCTTTTCTTTTCCAAGCTCAGTAACATCATCAAGCCTTTTAAACCGTTGTCAGACTTGAAAATACAGGCACTCCACATGCAAAAGGAAAACTGGGAAGACACAGGCAGTATCTTAAAAAAATGTGATTTACTAGAAATTGTAAAATAAGTACAATAAAATACAAAACAAATAGCATGAGCTCACAGTCACAAAAGAAAATGGGAACGTTACAGAACAAACCTCCTACCACAATACTCTTAGATCTTTGCTATCTAATTACAGTATTACCTTTTGTAAGTGCAGATTTTAGTTAGTGAGAACTTAGTTTCTCCTGAGCCCAAGATGATAGCTCACATTTCAGATACACTGATACATTTTCAACTCTATTTCCACACTCACTTGATGAGTCATCTAACTCCTCCTTTTAGAATGTATTCCTCCAAACATAATTTCCTATCAGGAGGTATTTTAAAATTAATGGTAGCATCAGAAGAAAAAGAACATTTCCTAAATATGACTCCTTAATTAAACATTCCCCGTTAATCTAAACATTCCCAAACTGGCAGCAAGGTGTTAAAAAGCCAGCAGGTATCAGTCTAATGACGTCCTGTTACTGATGTCACAACATCACATTTGGTTTCCACTGCAAAAAGCCTGGGCAGGTCAAAAAAACGTAATAAAATGCTATTTTGCAAGGAGGTCAATTAAATGGTCCTTCTGGTCTGTTTTATAATATTCTGTGGTTTTCAGCCACTGACACCTTGAAGTTACAGACCAAATTCCTCACACAGTGAATGGTTATGCATAGACCATGTATTTATAATACCAGTATCATACAATAACCATAACCAGATGGCCAAGCGTCACAATCCTCCCCACCTAGACTAAATTTCGGGGCTCTATCCCCTGCATGGGATGAGGTACACAAGTCAGTTGACTCCTCATATAGATGCGACAAGCCATCTGCATTCTGATTGATTGCCCCAGCCCTATGTAAGATCATCATGTCATACCCTTGCAAGGCAAGACTCCATCTTAAAAGTCTACCATTCATTTTTCCCATTTGCGTCAGCCAAACCAGGGGGTTGTGGTCAGTTTGTACCTCAAAATGCTGCCCATATAAGTATGGCTCTAACTTCTTTAGGACCCACACCATGGCAAGACATTCTTTTTCCACAGTAGAGTATGCCTGCTCCCTGGGAAGTAACTTTTTACTTAGGTACACAATTGGGTGATCTTTCCCTTGGTTGGATGGAGCTATCCCTGGCCTGCAGCATGCCCGAGGTATGCCACTTCAGCCATGGCCACCTGGCACTTCTCAGCTTTGACAGTGAGCCCGGCCCTCTGTATCCTGCCCAGCACTTCCCTAAGGTGGGATAGGTGTTCCTCCCAGCAGGCACTAAAGATGGCAATGTCATCCAGGTACACCATGGCATACTTCTCAGCACCATTTAACACCTGGTTCACCAACCTTTGGAAAGTGGCCGGGGCATTCTTCATTCGGAAAGGCATTACTTTAAATTCAAATAAGCCTATCGGAGTGATGAAGGCTGACCTCTCCCTAGTTCTTGCAGTTAACTCTACCTGCAAATAACCCTTTGTCAGGTCAATAGTCGTAAGGTAGGTTACCCTTCCCAACTTGTCCAGGAGTTCATCCATCCTTGGCATCGGGTGGGCGTCTAACTTTGTGACTGCATTTAGTCCATGATAGTCCACCAAAAATGAGTAGAGCCATCTGGCTCAGGCACAAGAACTACAGGGGAGGCCCAGGGGCTGTGGGATCTCTGGAGTACCCCAAAATCCATCATTTCCTCCACCTCCCTCCTAATGTCCTTTTGGATAGTCTCTGACACCCGATATGCTGTCTGCCATATGGGTGTCTGTGTCCCTGTCTCTACATCGTGCGTCGCTAAGAGGGTTAGTCCAGGCTTGGCCCTAAACAGTGGGAAAAAGTCTGCTAAAACCTCCCTTACTTCCTAGATTTTGTCCAGGGCCAGCTGGGGTGACAATTTAACTGCTTCCACAGAGGACTCCCATTTGCTTTCTTCCAGCAAGTTCAGAAGGGGGTCTCCTTCGTCCGTCCCCTCTGCAAGGCTACACACTGCAAACATCATGCCAGCCCTATTAGCATATGGCTTCATCATGTTGACATGGTACATTCTTTCTGTATGTCTTCTGTCGGGTAACTCTATGATATAGTTCACGTCATTTACCTTTCTGACTACTTTGTACAGTCCTGCCCACTCAGCCTGCAGCTTGTCCTTCCAGACCGGGATGAGGACCATGACTTCCTGACCCACCGTGTATGAGCGAACTCTGGCTCTGCAGTCGTACCACACTTTTTGTTTTTGTTGGGCAGCTACCTGGTAGCTCTGGGCTGTCCCCATAAGCTCCTTCAGCCTTTCCCTAAACCTAAGGACAGAATCCACTATGGGAGTTCCCAGGGTGCCATGCTTGCCTTCCTAGTCCTCCCGGATCAAGTCT
The DNA here is from genome assembly GCA_016271365.2 of Neoceratodus forsteri. Taxonomy (NCBI): domain Eukaryota; kingdom Metazoa; phylum Chordata; order Ceratodontiformes; family Ceratodontidae; genus Neoceratodus; species Neoceratodus forsteri. The sequence goes on from CM028133.1 coordinate 789,438,600, forward strand.
AAGGGCCCACGTACCTGGAGTCCATATAAGAGCTCAAAGGAGAAAACACCGTCGACTCTTGGGGCACCTCCCTGTATGCAAACAACAGGTGGGGAAGTTATTTATCCCAGTCCCTCCCATGCTGTTCAGCAAACACTTGGAGCATTGACTTCAGGGTACCGTTAACTCTTTCCACAAGCCCATTGGCTTGTGGTTGATAAGGTATCATGCGTCTCTGCACCACTGCACACTTCTCCCACAAACATTTCATCAGGTCTGACATGAAGAAACCCCCTAAATCGGTGATAACCTCCTGCAGAAACCCAACACGGGAGAGAATCCCTAGTAAGGCCTGTGCTACTTTGTCTGTCCTCATAGAGGATAGGGTGACTACCTCAGGTTACCGGGTGGCATAATCCACCATAGTCAGGATGACCTCTTCCTGGAGGAGCTTGGGGTATTTAAAGGCCCCACAATATCCATTCCCACCGTCTGGAATGGCTCCTCCACTATGGGAAATGGAATTAGGGCAGCTTGGGTTTTCTTACCCGCCTTCCCTATTTCTTGGCACTGGTGACAAGACCTGCAATATTCCTTCATCTGCTGGGTGAAATTGAGCCAATAGAAGTTGTGGACCAATCGCTGCATAGTACATGCGATTCCCAGATAACCAGACAAGGGAATATTGTGTGCAATCTTGAGCAACTGCTCATGGTACCCCTGGGGAATGACAAGCTGCCTGCCCATCACCCCTCCCTCTGTCTTAGTACCCTGCGTGTACAGCAGTCCATTGTCCCAATAAACTTTATGTTTCCCATCACCTCCCTGTGCTCTGTCAGAGTCTGCCCAATCCTTCAGCTTTTCTTGACTAGGGTCACTTTTCTGAGCAGCTGCAAACTCCTTAAACATTCCCAAGGCATGGGACAGTTTCTAAACTAGGGTCCCTAGCTCTAGCGTCAGGGCAGTCAGGATCACTGCCATCCCTAACCCTCTGAAAATGAGTCATCCCTCCTTCTTCAGAGTAACTCTCCGTAGCTGTTTGGTTAACTGCTACCAGGGGAACTGCTACCCCCCCCCTTTCATTAGTCTCCATATCAGGAGACACAGGCTGGGGAACCAGCCTCCCAGGGGTTTCCACAATGGCATCTATGGGGTCTGGGGCACCACAATTTTCCTTTGCCGCTTGGCTACAGGTAACTGCACACACCAGCCCCTGTTTGAGATTGTTGCCGAGAATTACATCAACTATCTCTCTCAACTCATTCTCCTCACCCGATCTAGTACCTAGTCCTCCTTCTCTTTACAGGTGTCTAGGCCAGGCTATTACACACTTAGGTACTCCTAACTATTTTTGATGTTTTTATTCCTGCTTATGTTGCTCTTGCTGTACACTCCTAACTGCTATTGATGTTACTTCGCTCATGTTCACCAAACCACTTTGATGTTCGGCTCCTGCCTCTGTTTGTTCCTGCTGCAAATTCCTAACTGTTACTTTGATGTTATCTCTGTATCATCCTATGGCGGAGCATGTTGCTCCTGTATGTAACCTCTACTGTATTACCAACTGTCGGAGCACATGGCTTCTGTATGTAACCCACGGCTCCTGTATGTAACCCCTACCCTATATCTTGTGTTTTATGGATACCTTGTAACTCTCCCGGGTCGCTCCTGAAAATAGGCACTTTGCTGTCTGGTGTGCTTACCTGGTTAACAAAAGCAAATAAATAAATAAACTGCTAAAGTTTCTGTTACGGCAACCTGTTGCACAATTCCCGCTGTTTCACCTGAGTCTAGGAGAACACTAGCAAGTGGCAATGTTTTCTCCTCCCCAGTAAACCCTTGTACAGTTATAAATTTATTGGTTATAAGCTGACCAGGCTGTACCAGATCCCCTTTTACCAACATCAGGGATGCCCCTGTGTCTCTTAACCCTTGTGTCTGTATACCATTCACAGTGACTGGGTGCATGTGTTCCCTCATGTTTACAGGCATGCTTTCAGGGATACACAAACAACCCACTTCTTTCCTAGCACCACCTTGCATATTGCTTGCCCTTTTGGGACACTGTCTGGCAATATGCCCAGTTTTTTTACAAACCCAGTATTCGTTTCTTTTCTCAGAAGAATCTTTTCTTTGAAACCTGGGGCTAACTGGTTTTGGTGGCAGCAAGGAGGATTTTAGCTGCCCTAAAGGTGCACTTTTCCATTTCTGCACTGCCACCCCTGCCCCATTTGCTCTCGGAGCAGGTCTGCTCTTGGCATAGCGGTCTGAGAGTTCCACAGCCTCTTGCACTGTTTTGGGATCTCAGTCCTTCAGCCAGGTTTTCAGCTCTGCTGGGCATGCCAAAAAAACTGCTCTAACAATATAGCATTTTGAATTTTATCTACAGAGTTTACTTCATTTCTTTCCCACCAACATTTTAAACATAGACATTGTTTCATGGCTAGCTCCTCATAGCTCATGTCAGGGCTTCTCCCGAGCTTACAGAATTTAGCTCTGTATGCTTCTGCAGTTAAATCAAACTTTTTTAAAAATGCAGCTTTAAGTTTGCTGTAATCATTACTGTCCTCATTGTCCATTTGACCCAATGCATCCCGAGCTTTCCCAGTAAGTAGTGGGGATAGCTGGAAGCTCCAGGACCCTCTAGGAATATTGGCCTGAATACAAACTTTTTCAAAGGAATTTAAAAAGGCATCCATATCCTCCCCCTCTTTAAATTCGGCTATCAATTTGGAATTTAATTTGTAACCTAGTCCTGTAGTTCCAGTTAAACCCAAGCCACTTATCTGCTCTGGTGCTGGTGGTTGGAGTCATTGCTTCTACAGTTCATGTTGTCTCTGGTGCTCATGCTCTTCACGGTCAGCCTCTCGCTGTTCTCTCTCTGCTTCTCACCGTTCTCGCTCAGCTTCTCACTGTTCTCGCTCCCTCTTCTCTGTGGCTCGCTATTCTTGCTCCCTCTTCTCCTCTGTGACTTGCTGCTCTCACTTCTCCTCTCTCTCAAATTCCCGTTTCCACTGTTCAAACTCCAGTTCCATCCACCACAGTTCCATCTGTAGCCTGATTGCTTCTAGCTCCAGAATGCTGGTGACCTTCCCCTGCTGCTGTGTCCCTTGGCTTGCACTGGCCCTGCTGTCCTCCTCACTGGATCTGGACACTGCACTGGCCGCTGGCCCCTCCATGCCCAAGATTTGGTCCTTTAAAGTCACAGTCTGTGACTCGATGTTCTGGGCATCTGCTGCCCTCAGGGCATCTATGAGGTTCTGCTTGTTGGCTTTCCCCCCATACTGGACTCCTCTGTCCTGGCACAACTGCCTCAAGTAGTCTGCAGTGTACCTGCTGTAGTTGGAAGCTATCTTCTTCCCTAACTATGGCTACTCTAACTTGCACTTTAGAAAAATAAATACAACAGGTAGGAACTTTGACTGTAAGCAAAAGATACAGTTCTGTTTACTTTTTAAAAATATATCACTGCCTTATTTTGCAAGTGAGCTGTACAGTATTAAGCTGACACACTGAACTTTTAGGAAGCACGATGTCAGATCGACACCCCCACAGCCACACACCAAACCCGACTGCAGCCACAGCGCCCAGCAAAGCACATCGACGCATCAACCACAGCGGTAACAGGTGCTGCTGCCTCTCTGTGTGTCCATGGTGTAGGGTCTGATATTGGGTTGCAGTCCACCCATGGCGTAGCCACGTGCCGAGCCACCCATCCCTGCCAGCCATTGCTACAGTGCTGTTCTCCATGTTTGCCACCTCTGCCCAGCATATCCCATTGCCATCTGTCCGTTGCTGCCATAGTGTGAGGGGGGTCACCAATTCACCGGCTCACTCTTGAGGGGTCCGTACATAGTGTGCCATTCTGTGCATGTTAGTGGTGGTGGCGGTCGTGGGTATGTCCGTCAAGCAGGTGTGCATCGGGGCTGGCTACAGCGTTGTGCTGGTGTCGATGTGGGGGATGTCACTGCAGTTGCCGTCGCTCTACTGTGGTGCTTCCAACTGTTAACGTTTGTGTTACCAATATTTTATCACACTGCTGCCAACCAAATCTGTCACAAATGCACTCCGCAAGTCAGACCCTCTGCTTCCACAGTGCCAAACTCAGAGCGCAACAGTGTGAACAGGTAACAGACAGGGTAACCCTCCTGTCTCCTTTGGGTCTGAATCACCTTTAGTCTCAAGTTCTGGGGGGATTCAAACTGTGAACCTTATACTAACTTACCCAATGTACAGGCTCAGATACGTACCCTCTTCGGGGATGGCGGAACAATCCTTCACATGGGGAACCTAGCCAGGTCTCCAAAATGAACCTTTAAAACTCTATAAGAGACCTTAGGTATATTCTTACATTTTTCAAGCTCAGTAACACCATCAAGCCTTTTAAACCGTTGTCAGACTTAAAAATACAGGCACTCCACATGCAAAAAGAAAACTGGGAAGACACAGGCAGTATCTTAAAGAAAATGTGATTTACTAGAAGTTGTAAAATAAGTACAATAAAATATAAAACAAATAGCATGAGCTCACAGTCACAAAAGAAAATGGGAAAGTTACAGAACAAACCTCCTACCACAATACTCTTACATCTTTGTTATCTACAGTATTACCTTTCGTAAGTGCAGATTTTAGTTAGAGAGAACTTAGTTTCTTCTGAGCCCAAGATGATATCTCAAATTTCAGATACACTGATACATTTTCAGCTCTATTTCCACACCCACTTGATGAGTCATCTAGCTCCTCCTTTTACAATTTATTCCTCCAAACACAATTTCCTATCAGGAGGTATTTTGAAATGAATGGTAACATCAGAAGAAAAATAACATTCCCTAAATATGACTCCTTAATTAAACATTCCCCTTTGATCTAAACATTCCCACACTGGCACCAAGGTGTTAAAAAGCCAACAGGAATCAGCCTAATGATGTCCTGTTACTGATGTCACAAAGTCACATTTGGTTTCCACTTCAAAAAGCCTGAGCAGGTCAAAAAAAGGTAATAAAATGCTATTTTGCAAGGAGGTCAATTAAATGGTCCTTCTGGTCTGTTTTACAATATCCTGTGGTTTTCAGCCACTGACACCTTGAAGTTACAGGCTAAATTCCTTACACACTGAAAGGTCATATACAGTCCATGTATTTATAATACCAATATCATACAGTAATCATAACCAGATGGCCAAACATCACATGCCACACAAGCGTATATTCATCCAAAATGTGTGGTGCATGTGTCGCACATCACAAAACTGTGCCGCGCAAAGTTAGGTATATAACAGGATGGCCTAAATTGGGCAGTCACCCACAGGCAGGCTGCAGAACTGCAGACAGTTGGCCATGAGGCAGCCCTCGGAGGTGCACCAGGATGTGCTCCAGGCACCTACACACAGCAGTCATGCCAGGACAGTAGTACCCAAAGCCAAAGCCATGCTGTGCCAGCATGCTGGGCACCTACTGGGTGCCACTGGGTGACTCCTCCGGGGCCACCTAGTCAGCAACCCCCCTCACCACACCCAGGTCAGGGATGCCCAGTTGTCACATGCTAGTCAGGTGCTCCCTAGCACACCAGTGGAGCAGACAGCTACAATGCAGCACATGTACCAGGTGCCATGGCCTGCACCTATGTGGCTGTCAGAGTGCCACCCAGTGGAGGCATACACCCATGATGGCATCTGGGACAACAGTGTGCAGGATGCATGGCGATAATGGTGGCAGCATGGCATGGGTCAGGGTCAACCCAGTGGCACACACCCATGGTGGATCACCATAGCTGCACACAGCACACCCATGCCAGACCAATGACACCAGGTACCACAGACATGTCACTGATGCCATCCCTGTGGTGTGCCAATGCCACAGGGGCCCTGGGTTACTGTGGTGTACTGGTGGTGGACAGTACACAACAATGAGCAGTGTAGGGCAGGGGTGGCACCAGCTGCATCCTGGAGGCAACAGGGGCATGACCCAAGGACACCAGACCCTTTCAGTGTTGTCCGTGCAGCCACCTAGGGCATGGACATGGCCATGGGTAGTTGTGCTGCAAACCTCTCAACTGTTGCACAGTATGGGGTACAGCACTCATGATATCACACAGACACCCTCTGACCCACATAGAGTGGGTGACATTACACACTGACCAACTGGACTGTTATCCAGAATTGTCTGATATTATAAGATGCTAGGTATCAGCACACTGTAGCAACATTGTTGTACTCATTTCCAGTCTTCTGAGCTTGCATTGTCCTGTTTTGCTGCTGTGTCACACATTCTGACCAGTTATCACACACCTTGGCACACATTTGGGTGCTAGGGGGTTGGGGGTATGTAGCACTGTACTCAGGACAGTGCAATCTACCCACAAACATCCATGCATTCCACCTGCCTGCTAGGCTGCAGTACCTCTGGACCACCTTTGTGGAGTGATGGTGCTGCCCTGTAATGCAAGAACTGTGCATGCCAAAGGTATGCAAATGGCAACAATAGCTGTTGGATATTGCTTCTTCCCCTTCACTTTGATTACATATTTGTTACAGACGCCACATGTATCAGGAAATAACACTCTAGATGATGAGACACAAGGAACACCACCCCTGAGATGATGATGTGAGCTATGTTCACCAGCATCTGCGTGTTCTCCAGATGTTCTGATACTCTTGGCTTTTGTGAACTTTTGATAGCATTGTCTTTGGCAGCCATGCTTGGCAGGGTCATAGTTAGATATTGGAATTGATTCACACTGCTCATCATGATGATTTTCACCACCTAACTGGGTCTGAATATCTCTGCTCTCTATAAGTGTGCAGTAATTTTTGTCACTCAGAGGAGAGGAGTTACTTCAGAGTCTCTTGTTGTCTACTACTCACTGCAGGGTCCTATGATTTTCCTCTCCACATTTCTGCTTGAGAGAAAAGTTTAGAGACATCCTTGAAGAGTCTGAAAGAAAAAGAAATGCTGTGTTAGTGTATATATATATATGTGTGTGTGTGTATATATATATATATATATATCTTTATAAAAATATATAACATATACACACACATATACATACATACATATGCCACACATATATAAACACAGAAGATATGGCTTGAAGAACTCAAAGGCCCAGATATTCAAACTGCACCAGGCTGTGGCGCAAGCTTGGGCGCAGCTCAACTTGACTGCGCAGGGGTGCGGTCTGGACGATATTCAACGGAGCTGCGCCATGGCTCAGCAGCGTTGAATACTCGCACCTTGGCCACCCGCAGTGTGCATGGCGCAGTGGCACTGTGCCAGCACAAGTGGCCAGAGGGAGTATGGGATGCACTAGCGCAAGTTCCATTGCGCCATGCACAGCAACCGATATTCAAAACTTGACATGCAAATGGGGCCATAATGTATGCAGGCGACATGGGGCCATTTGCATGTCATTATGGCCCCATTTGCATGCAGGTGTGCCGATCCCCGATGACTTGGCACTTGGCGCCTGCCAGGCAGCAGCCATTGGGACTGATGCCTCTGCAGCCAGTATTGTGCTTCTGTTGTTCGATCACGGGCTGCAGTAAACAAAGGAACATCATAAATCCCTGGTGGTCCAGTGGACCACTGTCTGCCTGATCGCGGGCATTTGTAATAGAAGAATAAATCTGTCCAATATCCCTGGTGGTCCAGTGGACCACTGACTGCCCAATCGCGGGCTTAAGTAGTAGTAAAAATAATTGATTCCAATATCCCTGGTGGTCCAGTGGACCGCTGACTGCCTGATCGTGGGCTTAAGTAGTAGTAAAAATAATCGATTCCAATATCCCTGGTGGTCCAGTGGACCACGATTTGCCCGATCGAGGGCATTTGTCAAAAAAGAACAAGTGCTTCCAATATCCTGGTGGTCCAGTGGATCGCTATTCAGCTTGATCGCGGGCATTGTCAAAGAATAAGTGCTTCCATCATCTGAGAGTTCAGTGGATCGCTGTTCGATCGCAGGCATTTGTTAGCACAAGTGCTTCCATTTCTTGTGGTCCAGTGATCGTTTCGCTCGTATCGGTACATGGGAAATATGTCCAATGTCCCTGGTGGTCTAGGGTACCACCTCCTACCCGCCCCACTGAGCTCCACCGCCCACTCCTCCCCGTCAGCCGGGTGGGCGCAGCACTACCGCTTCGTCGTTACTGATCGACACCGCCGGTTAGAGCCGATTGTTCACAGCGTGAGTTGCTGGTGAAGATAGCCAGAGTTACATTCCAGATATGTGAATGGATCATTCACATATCTGGAATGGTAGACGGTATGGTTGCCGCCCATTGGCTCACGCCTGGACCAATGGGCATACAGTCCTACCAACGGTGTCGGGCGGGCAGCGGGCGGCAGGCGGGTGGAGTGCTGCCACCCAAGAGCAGGGCAGGGCTCAGTGGTGGGTGGGGAGGGGGTACCTTAGATCGCCAGGGATATTGGACATATTTTTTTTTTTTACAAATGCCCGCGATCGGGCAGATAGCGGTCCACTGGACCACCAGGGATACTGGAAGCACTTGTTCTAATTTTTGACAAATGCCCGCGATCGGGCAGATAGCGGTCCACTGGACCACCAAGGATATTGGACAGTTTTATTTTATTTTTTTTACAAATGCCCGCGATCGGACATGGGGAGCACCACCAGGTGCAGCCGGAGCACGGGTGGCCACCCACAGGTGGCAGCTGCCGTGTTGTGCCCTGCAATGCGGCAGCTCACCTGTGGGTGGCCATCAGTTGTTCCTTTTTTTTTGGATCAACTTTGTGCTGGTGCAGGTAGGGGTTGAGCATGCATGGCTCTGCACATCCTGGGCTGAATATCGGGCTGTGCAGGGTATTCATGGGCAGGCCCCCCCCCCACCTGCGCCTGCATACATTACTGATGCACTCCGGCGCATCGGGATTTGTGCCACGCACTTTTCCCTTTTGAATATCATGCCAGGGTGCATCAGTGGGTTGCGCATGGTGCCATGCGCAACCCTTTTGAATATCTGGGCCAAAATGTATAAACTTGCTAAAATTTCATCTATTAATAGGGTCTTCACTTTTATCAATTTATCCTCTTGTGTTACCTTACAACTTCAAAACCACATATGCATTTCAAAGCAGAATCCTTACCCTTTTAGACAACATACAATTATATTATAAAGCACAATAAATCCTGTCGGACAAGATTAAACATAAGAATATTTTGAAATTTCACAATAAATTAAAAGGTGGTGGTTGTTATTTAACCATATAACTCTTAACACTAATTTTTTGAGGTAATGTATAGGTATGCATTTTAAAGATAACTCCTGCCTATTCATTGAGACCACACTTGAATGTATATTTCACTTAGTCTTAAAGTAATGGCCCAAGAATCTGCATTAAGTACACAGAGCTGAAAATCGCAAAATTTGTTAAGGTGTCAGTACAAAATTGATGCAAACTACCATTTTGCCCCAGTGTTCATGTGATCAACAGACAGAACATGAGTTTTGGGTATATCTGCTGCATTAAACAACCATCGGCATTTATTTAGCTCTCAGGTGACAGCCCACCTCCATCTACACCTGGTCTAATAGTCTCATATCTCCTATTCCATAATGTATTTTCCAATGTTAAGTCTAAATGCCATGGTTATGTAAGCATATGGAAAATGTTCAAGGGGAATACATTTGATAAGAAATAATCATATTTATTTTCATTTTGCCTATTTATTGTGTATGTTTTATGGCTGTGGGCCATCCTGCTTTCCCTTGAAAAATGGTGTTTCCGTGGAACACATCTTTTAGGAATTTTCAGTGCATCCTTCCATTCTGCAAATCTCTATGGCAGTTAAACAAATACTCACTTCTTTCTGCTAAACTACTATTGCATTTCAGACAGCCTGCTTTGTGAAATTACTATGCTGTGACCAACATATGGTATATATCTTGTCATGCTTAATTTAACAGCAGATCCTGAGTTATACCTTTGAAGCTGACTGGCTGGAGGAGAGTTTTATGACTGTAATTATTCAGTCAGTTGCTAGTTCTTTTTATTAGCCTTCAAAGCAGTCCAGTACATTAACAGGTGACTGTCTTCATTTTCATTTGCTTTCTCAACTGTTAATCTGTGTTTCTTTCTAAATAAAGATTTCACCTGCAACAATATGTTTTTCTAAAGTTGATTGAATCAAAACCCAACAAATGCAACCATAAATGGTGCATTAATAAATAAATACACTTATTGAAAGGGTATTTTTCTGACACCTCCACCATAATTTTTGCTGTATTAAAAAGCCATATGGTTGGTACTGGAAATGAGATCCAGTGATGGTTTAATTTTGATACAGATGTAATCTAGTTTAGTTTAGTTTTTTTTTGTTGACCGGGTAAGTGCACTAGACAAATCCTGCCTATTTTCAGGCACGACCCGGGGGAGGGGAATACAGATGCATGCCAACTGACCTTGAACCAGATTAAGCTGTTGGTGGTATTTTTAGTGAATGAGGGAAATTTGGCAAGGACACTGGGGAAATTCCCCTACTCGTCTTTGGTGAACGGCCATCTCTGTGTCGAGATGGCCACTCTGGGGGAGCTTTCAGAGGAGCTGGGTGCGAGTCTAGTGGTGGGGAAGGCCTCACTGTTAGCAGAGGAAAAGTTGTCAGACTGTTCTTTGAAAATGTTGGATTATGAAGGAGACGAGAATTTCCATGAAGCTATGTCGGTACCGGAGCTCTTGGTACCTGTAAAAACTAATGTGGATACATCAGAGTCAGCAAGTATAACAAGCTTACGAAGTGGTGGAAAAGAGTCGATGGAGGTAATTACAAATGTAGCACCTCTCTCACTTCACCACTCTACGTCATCTGCTGTTTCAGCTGAGCGGTCTAACAAGCCACCTGCAGGTGTTGATAGAAGGAATGAGGAAGTCGAACGTAGGTTATCACTGAAGGAGATGGGTGAGTGCACTAAAGATACCCTTAAGGCTCTGATAACTGAAACCTGTGTGCCGGCTGGCAGTTTAGTCGCTGGGAGTAGCGAGTGCCCGAAAGCCAAGTGCACCTCTTGTGACTGAAGTCGATTGTGAGCAGGTATCGGCTCATTCAGAAGTTTTTAAATGCCCTACCGTGGCTCCCTTGCTAAAGCAATCTGACCCACAGTTCCAAACAGCAATTACTCTGTCAAAAGAGTCTGGTTTTGTGTTCTACCCACAGCCGCCTTCTGGTACTGCACAGACTGAGCCCCTTTCGATAACATATCAAATGAGAGCTACTGACCAGAAAGGAGTTACTGAATTCAGATTTTCAAAGCCTTTTACCCCAAAACCCCAGACGCCATCTCTAAAAGGGGCTAAAACTTTATTGCATGAGAACAAACAGTCAAAGGCATGTCCTGTTATTTCAGAAGCTGTTCCAAATAATCAGGGTGTCGAGGTTTCTGATATACATGACGATTCTTGGTCTCCTCAGAAAGCGTTACAGGGAGCTGGATGGGAGAAAGGTCCATCAGGGGTTTGGACCCCAGACTCAGCCTGGGATCCCTCATTTAATTTTCAATCTCCTAAGTGGCGGCCTAAGTCTGATTCAAAGAGTATTCCTACTACTAATCTAGCTACAGCTATACCTATACAATCAACTGAACCTGATCTAAAAACTTTTCCAGGGGCAGACATGGTTCCAGGGACACATTTTACAGCACAATTAGAGTGTGTGGGGGCTCCAGAGCTTACGACTAAGCCCTATTATCTGAACTTTTTTCAAAATCCAGGAGGGAAACTGCACCTCGGCTGAATGCAGTGAGAATACGCTACAAAGGCGGCCTGGAAGTGAGGCCCGATAAACATTACGTGGGGAAATATTTAATTAAGGAATCATTGAAATTTTTACCAAGAGATGTGTTTGCATTTATAAATATTTCCGGGGAAGACAATTTTGACATTAGTTTTTGCTCAGCTTATAATTTAGACCTTTTCTGGGAACGTTATGGGCAAGTTACATTTTCTCCCATATGAACCCCCTTCTTGGTGATACCACTTTCTAAACCTTTAATTAAAAATGTTACAATTATGTTTCGAAACAAGGGGGTCCATGTGGAAGATATTACCTATTGGCTTTCCTAAAAATGTGACATTCAAAGTGATCCAGACCCTATTTTGGACTCTGAGCAGTTTTGGACAGGGGGGTGGAAATACAGGGTGAAGCTCAGGCAAACAGATTCGGGAATTGTTCATATTCCTAATGCCTTTTTGTTGGGGAGGGATCGTGAGGTGTGTTTTTATAGTAGGCAACCTAGGGCATGCTGTAAGTGTGGGTTAAAAACTTATCTTTCTAGTGTGTGTGACCAGCCTAGATGCGACAATTGTGGTGAAGTGGGCCATATAACCATGCAGTGTGCAAACCACACTAACTGTGACTTATGTGACAATTTTGGCCATGCCTTTAGAGAATGTCCATGGGCCACAAAAAATAAAGCCTCTTGTGGAAGTACAGACTTAATCATTCAGCAAGCCCAAGACGCTGTTTCCAAACAAGTGGAGACTAAGGTAATGGCTCCACCTCTTCAGCAGGTGTCATTAAACTCTGCTTCCTCTTTCGGCCCCCCCCAGCCCCCTTCCTCTTCCACTTTACCTCTCTCTTCTGAAGTTTCAGCTAGTATTGTCAAAATTGAAGCTGAAGTGGCAAACCTTCTAGAACCAGTTTGCTACAATGATCCTACAGATTCAGAACAGGCTAGGAGGGACAGCTTAGGAGTGTCTCCCCTTCCTCCATGACAGTCCAACAGGCAAGTGAAGGCTGTGGTTGCTCCAAAGAGTGAGTCTTTTGAATCTCCTAACTCGTATGCTGCTCTGTTTACCTCTTGGGGGGATTCAGAAATGGACGTAGGAGACTCAGACTCCCAAAAATCCACACAAGGTGGTATGGGCACCCCTATAGAAGACTATAAGGAGAAAAAAAAGGAGGAAAAAATAGGCTGACGTTTCCTTTTCTCCTTTGGTTAACTTGATGGCTGGGTTCTTATGGGGCTCCCTTAATAGACATAGTCTACTCAATTTTGCTAAAAGACAAGCTGTCTTTCGGTTTCTTAGAGACCAAAGTTTAGGTGCATGTTTTCTTCAAGAAACCTGGATGTTTGCCCAAGAACAAATAACTTCTTTCCAATGGGATTGGCCATGGGGGCCATCTTATTGGTCCTTTGGTAGTGACAGCGCAGATGGGATAAGTATTTTGTTTAATTCTTTTCATTTTGTTTTATTCAAATTAATTGAATTAATTCCAGGGAGAATTCTAATTATTGATGGTCTATGGCACTCTAGATCTTGTAGATTTATTAATACTTATAATCCCCAAACAAAAGCCCTTAGAACTAAGTATATGAAACTAATTCAGCCTTTTTTGATTTCTTCCCTTAATATTTTTTGGGAAGGGGATTTTAATTGTAGTCTCAATATAAAAGGTGGGTCAAACAAAAAAATGTATTGTGATTCAAACTGTTTAGCATCGATTATTAAGACAGGGGATTTGGTTAATTGTAACTGTTCGGTAAAATCAGACTCTAATTTTACTTTTTTTAAAGGGAAAGTAGGTTCCATGATTGATTACTTATTCCTTTCAAAAAATACCACAATGGGAAAATTTAAAATAGTCCCTGTGGAATTCTCAGATCACCTATTAGTGCTGGTTGAAGTTGGCACTTCCCCCTCAGTTGGGAGGAAATCTACGAGATGGAAACTAAATGCCTCCATCTTGAAAGAAGCTGTAGTAATAAATTCTATTTCCCTTATATTACGGGCTAGACTATCAATAGCATTTTTATATTCTGATTTAGGCCTTTGGTGGTTGGAAACAAAGCAAGATTGTTGCTCCTGGTTTAAAAAATATGGTATAAAAAAACGGAATTCAGGTTTTCTTTCATATTTAAAGTTAAGGTCCCAATTACAATACTTGATTACCCTAGCTAGCACATCTAAGTATGACTATTCTGCTCAAATTGAACACATTAAAGATCAAATGAAATTATATCAATATAATAGGTCTCAGACCTTGCAAGCTATCCTCACTAATCATTCTTCTAAAACAGTTATCGGGGATCCTTTCGAATTATGTAAAAAACTCAAAGATTCTACAGCTTTGGAATATCTCATGTGGAATCAGATTAAGGTGGAGGATGAAGATGGTATCAACTCTATCATAAAAGACCATTTTGATGTTTTAAAACCAAATTCTGAACCTTCAGTTTCTGATATTTCACGTTACTTAGGGGTGTCTCCAAATCTCCTAGAGCCCCAGGAGATTCACAAATTGGTAGTTCCATTTTCTAGCCTAGAAATAGGAAAGGTTATTCAAAAATTAAAAGATAATGCCATGCCAGGTTTGGATCGTCTTCCTAATTCTTTTTATAAATCTTTTCAAACAGACATTACGGCATGTTTACTTTTAGTTTTTCAATTTTTTGTGTCTAAAATACGGTTTCCAGACTTTTTTACAGAAGGGCTATTTATTTATATATTTAAATCAGGTGATAAAGAAGATATTAGGAACTGGAGGCCCATTACCATTTTAAATGCAGACTATAAAATTTTTGCTTCATTGCTGAACAATAGGTTACGATTAATGGCTAATAAAGTTATATCTCCATTACAATATTGTGGAGTCCCAGATAGGCATATCCAGTTGCCCTTAACAATAATTAGAGAAGTAATAGAATATTTATCCTTGGAAGGGAAATCAGAGTTTTATCAATTGATTTGGAGAAAGCCTTTGACAGGGTTAACCATGTGTTTTTATTTCAGGTTTTGGAATTCTTTGGGATTCCTACTTCATTTATAGGGATGATTCGGGCTTTATATAAATCACCTAAAGTCTATCCAGTGATCAAAGGAAACATAACAAAAGGAATAGAAATAAACACAGGGGTTCGTCAGGGGTGCCTGCTTAGCCCCTTGTTATATGTTTTTTCGCTAGAACCTTTATTACGAGCTCTAACTATTCCTCCTAGATGGGAAGGGTTACATAAACCACTATCTAATGATCAATTACTGGTACAGGCTTACGCAGATGATGTTTGCCTTTTTTTTAATTCTCAAGAGCAGATAGCGGAGTTTTTTACAGAATTTTCTCTTTTCTCTACCTTGTCTAATGCTAAACTTAATCACACAAAATCCAGAGGTTTAATGATGGGGAGCATTAATCATACACCTATTTATGTAAATAATATTAATTTCTTAACTGAGCCATTAACTATTTTGGGTATTCTTTTCGGGCCTCAAAACCTTCCAGTAGAAAATTGGGATCTGGTATGTAAAAAGGTTGAAATAAAAATTGTTAAGTGGAAGCAGTTTAAATTTTCCAAACTCAAAAGAATCCAGGTTCTTAAATAATTTATTTTACCCTGTTTTCAATATATTGCTCAAATCTTTCCTGTACCTACCCAGTATAAAGCCAGAATATATAGTTGCTGCTTCCAACTTCTATGGGGGAATAGACTGAATCCAGTGAAGAGATGTTATACATATCTGGCTACAGATAAGGGGGGTCTGGGTATGTTGGATCCAGTTATTTTGTTGTCATGTACTGTTTATTTCAAATAATTTAAGGAAATGTTTATTATATTCAGAAAGTCGAGATAGGAGCGATATATGGAGGCCTGGATAACTTATGCTCCTAAAATCCATCCACATATTCATTTCCAGGCATATTTTCGACCAACAGTGCAGAAGCTGTATAAATGGCAAGTGTTAAAAGAACAAATTTCTTCTAATGGTACGAAAAATCTTTATAGGATTATAATGTCTAGTGTCTATCCTAAAGACCCATGTTTTAAAAATTGCCCCTCAGCTTGTAATAATAATATTGTAGCCCAATTAAATAACCCCAGACTCCCTATACATATGTGGGAAACTCAGTGGCCCATCATGTATGGTCGTTTAAATGTCAGAGGTATGGCTAAATATAAAGCCAGGGAACAAAGGAATTGCCCTTTTCCTGATTGTATAAACCAAGAAGAAACCATGGAGCATTTTTTCTTGTATTGTTCATTTTCAAAATCAATATGAAGATATGCTGCTAATAGATGGAATATGTCTTGGTTGTCTCTTATTAATTATGAGACTTTAATTATTGGAGTAGTGCCACCCTGCCTGCAGATATATGATAAACACACTTTGCTGATATTTTTTGCATGTTTAAGATTTTGTTTATGGCAATTAAGATGCCAATGGGTAATTTATCAAAAAATGAGTACAGTTAAAGGGTTTTGTTGCTATGTCAAGAATGAATTGTTGAAAGTTTATTTAAAAGATAAACAAATGTATAATGTAGATAAAGTAACATTCTGGTGGAGGGGTTTTACTCATAGTATTAAATATAAATAACTTGGATGTTAACCCCCCCTTTTTTTTTGGTGGGGTGTCCTTTCTGGGAATAATACTGTTTTGAATTGTGGGGTTGGGGGGTATCTGTTTTTTTTTTTCTCTCCTTTTATCTTTACAGTTTTTCTTTGTTTAGTATGATGATCATGGTTTTCGTTTGTTGATCATATGTTTTTTTGTATGCACTATTATAAATAAAAACACCCCTACTCTTTTGGATTAGTGCCATGGGATCTTTAACATCCACCTGAACTATCACCAATCCAGGCAGATGGGACCTCAGTTTAACGTCTCATCTGAAAGACGACACCTCAGAAATGCAGCACCCCTCTCATGCTGCACTACAGTGTCAGTACTGGGATATTAACCCAAGTGCCCGATGTGGGAACTGAACCCACAGCTCTCTAATTTCCCGGCCTCAGAGACGAGTGTGCTACCTACTGAGCCACTAACACTGCTAAAAAAATGTAAAATGCATGAGAAAAAATGCCTTTGTGAAACAGGGAAATCGTCACCTTTATAAGACCTTGTAATCATTTTAATATTTATTTTTTTGCATGAAAGACAAACAGGACTATATTTGCAGCACTTAATGTTATACACAATCTGATGCACTTATTTTCATTCAAATGTGGCTGCCTCCGATATCACTTTATTTGCCATCTTTCTTATACATACCAGCTTCCTGATATTACCCCAACAGAGATATAGAAAGGAAAAGGTGAAATTGTTTAAGCAGGAAAGGCACACTAAGCGAGAGCTTGTCTCCAGGTGTGACCTGGGAGCACAGGGAAGCTAAGTGACTTGTTCATGGTCACAGTATGCAAGTGGAGGCTGATGAGATTTAAATCCAACTCTCCAGGTTTGCAGCTCAGTGCTCTTAACCACAACACTATACTGCCAACTTGTATAGACAATATGAATTTTCTGTTTTGATTCAGACATATATCCACTACATGCAGCATTTCTCTTGCAAAAGGTTTTTTTCTTCAATACACTGTTGCTCTAAATTAAGTCCTGAATGTCCAAGTAAGAGCTCTTATTTACAGTCAAACTTCATTTAGCAAACCAATGTACAATAAAGGGGGGAGGGATTCAAACCCAGGTCTCTAGCTTTGTAGATCAGTGCTCTTAACCACTAAGCTATACTGCCTCCTAGTAAGAAAAATACAGTCTTTCTGTCTGAATCTAAAATAAGTCACATTTATTATAACAAAAGTAGTACACTGATGTAAACATGCCCCTCCAGCAATGTCATGCTGTGCGATTGCTGGTAAGATTTAGGATAGCCTACTGTATTAATTTTTTAAGTCTTTATGCATTACTGGACTGGGGCACCATGACCATTTTACACCTCAGAGTAAAAGTTCAAAGCATGGCTCATATCTGATAAACGTGTGTGTGTGTGTGTGTGTGTGTGTGTGTGTGTATATATATAGACAGACAGATAAATTGTCCAGTTGAGATGCACTGCCCTGTTTTTCAGTGGAGTACTGCTTCTTATGTTATGAAGTCTGAATAACACATGAATGGTAATAAATAATTTCACACTTTTAAAATCTGGTACTTCCCATTTCTGCATATTTTTTTCCATGAAATTATGTTAGGGGTTTGTTCACTTAAAGCAGCAGTATTTCTTAATCAACATCAATTTTATTTTTAGAAAAGATGCATTGCATTCATGATCAGTATATTTCTAACTATCTTATATACTTAAAAGCAGATTTTATAACTATACAGTGTTTGCAATTAATGGCTCAAGACATTAGAATGGCTGCCACTGGCAATACTCAATCTATGTAGTTGATAGTATCTTATACTGATGTATTACGGTCCATATTGAAAAATGGTTTGTAAAAAAATGCCCTTTATACCCTAACATATGCCCTTCCAATTTTCAGCACCCCCATCTATTTCAATCTTCTGGCACCCCTGTCTTGCAAGCATTGCTATCTGTCAGAGAAGCTCTTCCAACTTAGAATTTTCCTGGTCAGCAATGAGTAGACTGGATTACATCCTAATTTACACATATCTCTCAACCTCTCAGCATTAAAATTCATAGCACTGGCCTTCAAAAATCAGAACAAATAGCCAGAATGTGGAGCACTTTCTTATTTTAAAGAATAACATGTTTTGAAATGGTTGGTTTCATATATTTAGTGTTAAGGAATGTTTCTGTCAAGTTAGTTCAGTGATTTAATAGTTTGTGTGTCCAGAAATAGCTCTAACATTGTTAAAAGCATGAGTAAACCTTTACGGAGCCAACGTAAATTTGAGTGTAAAAATCCTACTGTTATACAAAATCCATAGCAGTTGACAGGTATGAATATACAGCACATAGCAAGATGAATTATATTAAAATGTTTAGTGACTATAGTGTACAATCAGAGATTATGTCTTCACCTCAGTTAGACTGCTGGAAGCCATGCAAAAATAATACAAAAACAAGCATTTGTCAATGCTGAAGGTTTCCTAGCATGGTGTATGTGGGATGGCATTCAGCAGCATTCATGGCGCTCGTTACTTGGAGTTTCTTCAAGCTCGCCACAGCCATATTGTCTCTGGCTAAAGCTCTTTGTTAAAGGCAACACAAACATGTTTAAACACGGTGCATACTTCCACCCACAGAAAGATTACAAAAACCAGTATGCTACCTCAGCTTGCTGTTTCATGCTAATGCAACAAAGGAAAAACTTTTTTGACACAGTTCAGGTATACATCATACATATATATATATATAATTATACATATACACATATATATATATAGAGGCAAAACTCAGTTTAATGTTAGTTGAGATGTACTAATGGAGGTGTGTTGATGTTGAAGAGCCCTTTGCCTCGTCTACACTTAACTGGCATCGGGTAGACATAGTTGTCGGCCAACTCTCACCCTATCACATGTGTAAAGAAGCAGAGGTGCAAGAGAATGGGGTGAGAGTTAGGACCTAATAACCCCCGCGCACCCTTGCCGGGTGGGGTGTGTGTAGCCGAGGGGCTTTCAACCCTAACAACCGAATTTCACTTTTGTCGATGTGGAACAACCCTAACTAATGCATTAAATGGAGTTTTTGCCTCTACTCTTCATTTTGAGAATGATAATGAGAAATAGTGAATGTAATGCAGCGATGGGAGCTAAGGCCCCACGGTCCTGCTACATGATGTCTTGTCACATAGTAACATTGTGCCCGCAAACACAAATAGTAAGCGCATGGTGATGCAAAGCAAAACAGAAAGAGAAACAGTAGTGTAGACAGAAATGTTAAAAACAACGCAAAAGCAAGCGCAAATGAAAATGCAAAGGGTAACGCACATGGTGGCGTAGACGTGAACGGTAAGTGAAACGGGAACAGAACCGCAAGTGAAAACGGTAACGGTAACAGTAATGTAAGCGCACAGGCTGGTTTTCCCCAAAAGCTGCATAAAGGAAGACAGTGAGTACAAAGAATGTATGCATAATAATGGTTCTCGGGGCAGAAAATGAGGAGTTGGAATCCTAAATTGCTTATAGCTCAGGAACTGTATGACGTAGAAAAAATTTTTTAAAGTCATATGATTTATGACTTTCCTGGCTAGTTTATGCTTAGCCCCAGTAGAGGGCTAAGCATAGTTCTGATGGAAAAGTCCGTGTCTCGCACCATTTCTGAGATCTGGGCCCTGAAAGAATGCGGCGAATGCGTAATGTTATCCTATGGGAAAAAGAGAGTTCGGAGTGCCACAACTATGGCTCCCTGTAACATTTTTTCACCAAACCACAAAAAGGCACATGTGTGGGATGTTGACTGTGTTCCTTCCAAATTTCAGCCCAAAAGACCAAACCGTTATTTTGCAGCAGGGCGCCAAAGGATTCCAGTAATGCGTCGGATGCCATAATGTTATCCTATGGGAAAAAGCATCAACTTTGAAGTGACATAACTTTGCTGCCATGTGATATTTTTTCAATGGAATACTGAAAGGCACATCTGTGAGATGTCAGCTGCTTTCCCTCCAAATTTCAGGCCAAAACACCAAACCGTTCTTTTGCAGCAGGGTGCCAAAGAATTGCTGTCATTTTCCCACAGCCTAGAAAAGTACTGTCGAAGTTTACGAAAGCTTTCGCAAATTCATTTAACAGTGTCTCAGTGCGACAGTACTTTATGTATACTTTTTCCAGAAATTTGAAAAACATATTTCTGGGGTGTTTACCCCAAAATAAAGACATGGCTAGCATCCTCAGGGTCCAACTAGGTGAATACAAAATAATTAGGTTGCTAGAGGTCCCAATTTTAAATGACAAGCATTTTCTGATCGCTAACTGAAAACAAAATGGTGGATTTGCGACAGTAAAAGGGCCATTTGCAGAAAGTAAAACTGCATTTCAGACACTGTCGAACTTTTTGTTAACTTCTCCCATTGACTTATAATGGGAACTTGTCTTTTGAATAACTTTTGAACCGTTTAATATTTTTTCACGAAATCTTCAAAAGGCACATTGGGGACCCCGGCCACACGTTCTCTGAAGATTTCAGACTGGTCGCGCAAACCGTGTGACCTGTAGAGATGACAGTAAAATTCCAGAAAAGTGTAAACGCACGCGCAGATCACGCTTAATAACTCCGCAGCCGTATAGGCGACCGGTTCAAAACTTGGCAGATCCCAAGGCATATGGGTCTTGATCATGTATTCCAAATTTCAGGCAAATCCGTCAAACAGTTGCAAAGTTATTAAGGTGCAAAATGTTGGGTTTAACACGTAAACTCTAACTATAGTGGCACTACCGTGCCACTATAATATATATCTATATATATATACACACGTATATAAATACATACAGTGGTAATCACAGAAAAGTTGACTACCTAGTGGTAGATTGAGGTACCACTGTGTTACCACTTAAGGAAATTTGCATTGAGTGTAATGTGATCCTGCCTCATTCTACCACAGAGGTACCTCAATCTACCACTAGGTAGTCAACTTTTCTGTGACTACCACTGTAGTTGCCAACAGATTAGGCCTAACGGTCTATCACATCTGCCCGACACAGCTCACTGGTATGGTTCAGTGGCTGCTCTACCTCCCTTTTTTAACCCATTACTCCAGTACTCCCTTCTTGCAAACCTTTGATGATCTCTTCACCTCCAACCCATATCATGCCCCTGTGTCTGTCCCAGCGCCTCTCGAAACCTCCTACAATATCCATTTTTATCAATTCAACTGGAAGTGCATTCCAGGGTGCCCCTCACCTTTCCTCTGCACTGTCCCCCTGCAAGTTTTAGACTGTGGCCTCTAGTAGTCCCCTCCCTCTTTAATTTGATCAGTCCCTCTGTTTTGACTCTGTTTACCCACTTCAGATATTTGAAGGTCTCTATCATATCCCCCATTCCATCTGTCCTCCAGTGAGTACATGTTCAGCTCACTAAGCCTGCCCTCGTTTAACATTTCACCCAGACCACTGATCATCTTTGTTGATCTTCTCTGGGCTCTCTCTAGCAGTGTGATGTCCTTCAGGGATACCAGAACTGCACACAGTACTCCAGGTGCAGCCTCACCAGTGAGTTGTACAGAGGAAGTATAACCACCCTGCACCTGCACGTTATCCCCCTAGCTATACACCCAAGCATTTTATTCGCTTTAGCAGCTGCTCTTCTGCATTGCTCTGAGTTGTTCCATTTGGCATCAGTCATCACCCCCAAGATCTGTTTCCATTGTGGAGAAAACCAGCCTCACTCCCCCTAAATGGTAGCTATATCCAGGGTTCCTAACACCCAGATGCAAAATGCTACACTTATGTTTTTAAACCCCAACTGCCACATGTGTGCCCAGTTTTCCAGCCTCACCAGGTCTTCCGGGAGTGCCCTCCTTCCTTCCCCACCTCAGTCCCCAGTTTGTAATCATCAGCAAACAGGCTCACTCTACTCCCAACTTCCTCCCTGATGTCTGCGATGAACACATTAAAAAAGGATAGGGCCCAACACTGATACTTGTGGGACCCCACTGATGACCTGTCTGTTAGTCAAGGCTTTACCCCCTACCACCACCCTCCGCTGTCTGTTGTTAAGCCAGTTTGCTACCCACCCCACCAATTTTTCTCCCATCCCTAGGTTCCTCAATTTCCAAATCAGTCTTCCATGTGGGACCAAATCGAAAGCCTTGCTGAAGCCCAGGTACAGAACTTCAACAGGCTTTCCCCCATCCAGGGATCTTGTCACCCAGTCAAAGAATTCAACTAGGTTGGTTTGACATGATCTCCACTGCACAAACCCATGTTGGTTGTCATCTTGAAAACCATTTTCCTCCAGGAGCTCCACCATCCATTCTTTTAAGATGGCCTCCATCATTTTCCCCACTATGGATGTCAGGCTGACCGGTCTGTAGTTGTTCCTTTCAAGGTCCACTCTTGTGGATAGGCATGAAATGTGGCATCCTCCAGTCCAGAGGAACACATCCTGATTGGAGGGAGGAAATGAATAGATCCATCATTGGAGCCACTAGGACATCCGCCAGTTCCTTCAGAATCTGGGGTGGATGTCGTCAGATCTTGGGGCTTTATCTGCCCTCAAGGACTTGAGAGCCTCCTCACCCTCCCTACCTGGATGTCACTATCAGTGAGTGACCTCCGTGCCCTCTACTCACTGCTTCCTTTGGCAGCAGCCCATCCTTTTCCCTGGTAAAGACTGAGCTAAAATAATCATTTAGCACTTCAGCCTGCTCTACTGCCCCTTTACCCATCCCCCCCTTTTCTCAGCTTGGTTATCTGCCCCTCACCCTTCTTTCATTCCCTAACATATCTGTATAATTCTTTCTCCCCCTTCCTGATTCCCTTTGGTGATCTAAGCCCTTCTTAGCCTTGGCAGCTCTTACCCTCCTATTGGCTTCCCTGGAGATCCTGTAGTACTCCTCACAGTCTGCCTCACTACAGGAGTGCTTGTACCTTCTAAAGGCCACTGTTTTGTTCCTTACCCACTCCTGCACTTCCCTTGACCACCAGCAAGGTTTCCTAGCTCTGGCCATCTTATTGTGGGATCTAGCTTGGGTTTTTGTGGCCTCCAGGATGCCCAGCTTCAGAATTTTTCACTGCCTCTCCATGCCCATCCCTGATCTGATTTTTCCTGTATGTTCCCTGAGGAGATCTGCCATCTCCCTGAAGTTTGCCCTCCTAAAGTCCACTACTGTGGTCTTTGTTTGATTCAACTCCTTCCCCAGGTCTAAGGTGAAATATACTGAGAAGTGGTCACTACCAGCCAATGGGTCGTCCACCACCAGGTTCTTAACCTGGTCTCCATCAGCTAGTACCAAGTCCAGGATGTTTCCCTCCCTAGTCGATTTCCCCACTAGCTGAGTCAGACATTCATCCTGGAGGGCATCAAGTAACCTTTGCTCCCTGGCAGATGTAGACACCATAGTATTCCAGTCTGTCCCCGGCGTGTTAAAATCCCCTATTATCACATTCCCTCCCTACCCCTACTACAGTTCTTTCTCAAATTGTCAATCAGTACATTGTCTATGTGCTCTGACTTCATGGGCGGCCAGTAAACCACCCCTAGACTGACATTCCTCCCCTTGCTATCCTTCAATGTGGCCCAAACTGCTTCCACATTTCCTTCCCCCTCCTCCTCCCTGCTGCACACAATTCCTTCTCTAAGGAATAATGCCACCCCTCTACTGTTTCCCACTGTCCTAGCCCTCCTAAGTGTGGTGTACCCAGGTAACTTCATGTCCCAGGCATGGTACTGGGTGGCACAAGTCTCTGTGACTGCAGCCACATCTACCCCCTTCTACCAACAATGCCTGCATCTCTGGCATCTTGTTCCCCATACTCTGTGCATTAACCAGAACCACTTTCCAGCCCTTCCCACAATTTTCTCCTATCCTCCATAACCCCTTGTCCCTGGCCCAGCTAGAGCCAGACCTCATTTCCACTACTCCTCCAGATTGTAGGAAGAGCCTATGCTTTCCTGTGCTGTGCCAGAACCTGTTATGTGCCAGAGCCTGTTACTATCAAGCCCTCCCCCCTTGTTAGTTTAAATCTCACTGAGCGTTTATGTAATTCCCCAGGCTTGTTCTTAAGTACCTCCTTCCCTGCCTTACTCAAGTGAAATCTATCCCTAGCAAAAAGATCTTTATTCTCCCATGTATATCCCCAGTCACCCACCAATCCATACCACATAGACGGACACCACTCCAGTAATCAACT
Source organism: Neoceratodus forsteri (assembly GCA_016271365.2). Lineage (NCBI taxonomy): Eukaryota > Metazoa > Chordata > Ceratodontiformes > Ceratodontidae > Neoceratodus > Neoceratodus forsteri. The sequence goes on from CM028133.1 coordinate 789,463,070, forward strand.
GTTGAGTTCAAAGAGTTTTTGCTTTCTCCAAAGTGCCCCTTGGCACAGGCAGGATTTCCAAAAACTAGACAGTGTACTCTTCTGTTACACGTAATCTTGCCAATTCCCTGTACCTGTCTTGCACTTCCTTCACACTATTCTCCTCCATATCATTAGTGCCAATGTGTACCACAATGTGGGGCATCCCCCTGTGCTTCTTTACTAATGAATGCACTAGGTACCCTACCCTGTGCAGAGTCATTCCCAGCATACATTCCACCCTACTACAGCTCCCTTTTTCTTCATTAGTTCCCCCTCCATTTGATTCCCTTAACAATGGAGTCCCCCAATACCAGGACCCTCTTTTCCCCTGTTCCAGTGCCTTGTATACTCCCACTCATGGCTGCCTCCATGCCTGACATCTTTGCCCCTTCCCTCCCAAGTGTCCCCTCCCTACTTCTCTCTGTTTCAATTTCAAATTCACCTTCCCCCCCTTTTTTATCATACCAGACAAGACTACTCTCACCCACTGCCACCTCTCTGCATGGTAACTTTGCCCCTCCCTTCCCAAGTGCCCCCTCCCTTCTCTCTATTTCAATATCAATTTCACCTTCCCCCTCTATTTCATCATACCCCACCAGACTGTCCCCCCGTTCCCTCTCCTTGTCCACCTCCTTCCCTTGCCTGCCCTCCTCACTCAGCCTTTTTCTAGCCATGTCTCCTCCTGGGATCTCCGAGTACTCTGTCCTAGCCCCCACTTCTACTATCTTAACCATCCCTCCTCCAGCCCAAGTAACCTTCTTTACCCATATCCCAGCCATGTCTCTTCCCTTGACCTCCGAGTTATCTGTCCTATCCCCCACTTCTCCTCTCATACCCATCCCCCCTCCAGCCCAGCCTACTTTCTTTGCCCCATCAGCTCCCCCCTCCCCTTCCCTTATCCTCTCCTCATCTCCCTCCTCCACTTGAACGTCTGTATCCTTCAGATTCATTAAGAGTATATACCTATTTCTCATTTCAACGCCACCCCCACTGAAGTATGCACCACCCTATTTACGCTGCTAATCTCCTTATTAGTTACCTCCCTCCTTCCCTCCTTTCTATTTTCTTCCCTCCTATTCCCCCGTCTCTCCCCCTTGCCCTGCCCCCAATCTGCCTTCCCCTATTCCTTGTCCAACCTGGACCATTTTCTACCCTCGAAGGGTCCCCCATACTTCTCCCATTTAATGCCTCCTCCTCCTCCTCCCTCCACTTGTTTTCTCTCCTGCTGTGATCCCTGCCCATGCTCCCTCTGCCCCAGCTCACCCACTCCCTCCACAGCCTAACAACTTCTGCCTCCAGCTGTGCTAATCTATTGCAAACTGGGCAAAACCCCCATTCTCCACAGCATATCTGTATAGACCACAGCTCTGCATCTTACATCCCACTATTCTTCTAGATCCAGCTCTCCCCCCTTGACCCCTGCCTATGTCTTGTAGACCCCCATCCTCCCCAGCTTCCCTGTCCCCACCCAGACCCCCAACCCCTTCCTATCCACACACAATATCCCCTTCAAATCATGTGTACATCTTCTCTAATGTCTTTACAATGTGTGCTAATATACACCTTTTTCTAATGTCTTTACAATGAGCATTAACATACAGGTATAATGGTATTCAATCATTCCTTCCGTATCTTGACTGGGTACCACTGCATAGCCCTATCCACCTCTGTATTTTCTGGTTACCTCTGTACAGCCATGACAACATACAGCCCACCTGTTATATTATTACCTTCTAAAATATTAAGAACATAAGTACAGGTAAAATATTAAGAATACAACTACAAGTATAATGGAATTCAATCTTTCCTTGCCTGTACACAATTACCAACTTTCTTTCTTGGATAATCCAACAACATAGATTCCTATTTGCATTTTCTGGTTACCTTTGTACAGCCCTGACAGCAGCCTACAATCTACTTGTTATATTGTTACCTGCTGAAAATATTAAGAACACAAGTACAGGTATAATGGAATTCAATCTTTCTTCCCCTGTACAGGTATAATGGAATTCAATCATCTTTCTTCGAGTTGGAGCTCTTGCAGCAAGCTATTACCATTAGGACTATACCGCCAGGCACTAGGACCCCATGGAAAATTTCTAGCTAGCAGTTATTCAGCAGGGACCACCCCCTGACAGAGCCCCCCCTGATGCTAGCCAGTGGTATAAGGGGGGCAGTCCCCAGTCACACCTCAGTACTTTTCCCACTGTTGACCCATTTGCATCAGTTCCACCAATGCCTTCCTGCTACAGATGAGCACCATTATACGTTCCATCACTTTTCTATCTTTTTTCAGTAAATAATTTGATTTATTTCTATCTTTTTCTGTATGTCATCTTCACCAAATTCCTCCATCGAGTGGCTGACTTCTGGCAAACAGATTCTGTCAAAAGATGGCCACATGGCCTGCCTCCTCGGTGTAGGACCAGACCATGACACTCAAGCCTGCCAGCACTGCAACGCCTTCAACCAGAGGATGAGGATCCGCTGCCAGAAGGCTCTCAAGGCGCACCTCCTCAAGAAACAGCTAGCCACCATGCAGAAACAATCTTCGGAGCACAGCATTTCTCCTTCATCCTCATTGTCTTCCATGACTCATAGGGAGAAGAAGAAATCATCAGGGAAGCACAACTCCCATGACACGGTGAAGGAGAAAGCCTGGACCTGCTCCTGTTCTTGGTCTCTACACAAAAAGAAGACTGCCTCCGGCTCCTCCTCCCACGAGAAGTTGGACCACTCTTGCTGGTCTGCCCTCACTTCTTCTGGGCAGCCAGTGGACAAGCCTTCTGCCTTGGTGCTGGTGACAGGCAGAGGGCCATCAGGGTCTGGGACTTCGATCCAGGCCCTGCAACCACTGAAGGTTAAGGCCATTCCTAAATCTTCAGCCTCTTCAGGTGGTACGGCCAGTCTCAAATCGGGCAATAGGTCCACACCCATTGTTCACCCAGCCCCAGCAATGGGCTTGGCCTCCAAGTCTACAGACCAGGCCTTCCGTCACCAGGATCATGAGTCTGCCAACAAAGGCTGCAGTGAAGCCTCTGACCCAGACCTCTGTGTCCTCTCCTCAGATTCTGTCTAAGCCTTGATAGCTGCATCTCCTGAGTGTCATCAGGCACCCATCTGCTTGATGCCAGGTACCCCGACATCCAATCAGATGATGACACCACTGTCTCCAGATCCTCCGACGTCTCCGGTGGACATGAATGTATCACCCACACCAATGATGGAGGACCTGATGTCCAAGACTCCTACACCGAAAGACCTGACAACGGGTCACCCAATGCCAACCCCCCCCACCCAATGCCAGCTTCCCCATAGCCACAAGCACTGGTGATCCCTCAGGCCTTCAGATTCCTCTCAGTGAGGTCAAAGATTTGTGCTGATTTTGGTGGAACAAGATCAAGGGGGACCTGGTACCACCTAAACCTTCTGAATCAGATAAGGTGGTTCCTCCTCCAGAGCCCAGAGACAAGACTCCACCACCTAGGAGCCCCTCCCCTAACCCAGATGAAAGGCCTAGGGGAAAGCCCAAGCACAAAAGCAAGAGGGGAAAACATTCCTCCTCCAGGTCGTCAGGCCGTCATCTGCACCATTCGACAGACAGATGCCGGCATAAGACCTCCTCCTCCTCTTCTGCCTCCAGCTCGGAAGACTTGAAGTGGAGTTCATCCTCTTCCTCTAGAAGCTGAGAACTGAGGGGTCGTCCTCCTTCTCCGGACAATAAGTCACCCCTAGATCACCTCCTGATGATAACCTTTATGGATGTTATGAGGCATATCCAAGCCAATAATGGCTTGGAAATGGAGGATTTGGATCCAGAGAGGTGCAGGTTAGCCAAATACCTCAGGCAAAAGGAACCCAAACCACTGGTGGTTCCACCATTGGTGGACACTTTCCAGGACCTGACCAGAATTACCTGTAAACATCCTTCCACTTCACCTGCCATGTCAAAGAAGTCAGACTAGCTCTATAGGACACCCAGGGATGAGTCTTTTCTGGAAGAACAACCTATGGCGGCAGACTCGTTGGTCATCACAGCAGCTCATGACAGGTCCAAGAAACCAAAACACCTGAATAACCAGGCCCCGATCCAGAATCTAAGCATCTGGACCAGCTGGGCAAAAAGGTGTATGCTTCCACCACATGCTCCATCAGATCTCTAAATTTTCTCACACACATGGTGCAGTACCAGAATGTCCTGTGGAAGAAAAGTCTGGAACTGGCTAACGCTCTGCCAGATGCTCCTCAGAAGGCAGAGCTCCTAGACCTGCTTAAGTCGGGCTCAGACATTGGCACACATGTGCTTCGCACTTCATATGATACTACCAACACATCTGCCCAGGCCGCCGCCACTGGTATGTGCCATAGGCGCCATTCATGGCTTAGAGTCTCAGGCTTCACAGGACCTTCAAGCTGGGATTATATATCTCCCATTCAAAGGGTCTGTATTGTTCGGTGATGAGACTGAAAAGCTAATACCTCATCTCCAAGACTCAGGCAAGACCATCTGGTCAGTCCAGAAAATGTATTAGGCCAACCAGAAACCTTTTCGCAAGCAGCCCTTTTGGAAACCGTTAGGTCAGCAGCAGCAACACTGAGCACAGCAACAACAGAGAGGAGGCTTTAAACATAAAGCAGCCTCCCAAACACCAGGTTCTTCTGCCCCCAGAAGCACCAGATCCTCCCAGGCTGCCCTGCCTACCCCTGGGACTACAGCCTGACTCCCTGCCAGGCCTCCCTCCCTCCCTCAGCAAGAGTCTCTGGAGAGGCAGCGGGGGTCGCTTCTCCCCATACCTCGAGGGTTGGAGCAACATTACAGACAATCAATGGGTGCTGCAGATTATAGAGAAAGGTCATACTCTGGAGTTTGTGGAAAGACTGCCAGACAATCCTCCAGTGTCCTCCCACTACCCTCCATCTCACATTGCCCTGATAGAAGGGGAAATGCAGGCACTCCTCCAAAAGAGGGCCATAGAGCCAGTGCCCCCAAGTCAAAGGGGTCAGGGATTCTACTCCCACTTTTTTCTGGTACTCAGAAAGACTGGGGCTCTAAGGCCCATTATGAACCGAAGCCATATGAACACTTACATCGAGTACAAGCAGTTCAGGATGGTAACCCTTCCAGGCCTGATCCCTCTCCTCCACCAAGGGGGTTAGTTCTGCTCTCTGGACATGCAGGACGTGTATCTGCATATCCTGGTGTTTCAGCCATACAGAAAATACCTGTGCTTCCTCTTCCAAGGGCATCACCAGTTCCGGGCACTGTCATTCGGACCTGTCCTCAGCTCCCAGGGTCTTTACCAAGTGCCTCACAGTGGTTGCCACGGCCCTGAGGAGACAAGACCACTACATCTTTCCTTACCTAGACAACTGGCTTTTGATGGTGCCCACAAGGGCCCAACTGCTCCAAACTCTTGAAGACACCTTTACCCTCTTCAGAGAGCTGGGAGTAACCCTGAACCTGCCATAAGTCAGCCCCATGGCCCAGTCAGAGACTCCAGTACATAGGGGCAATTCTGGATACAGTTCAGGGCAAAGCCTTTCTGCCCCCAGACAAGGCAGAACATCTTCAGTCTCAGGCTTGGTCGCTGACTTCGTCTCACTGGTCCTCCACCAGAGCATTCCTAAGACTGTTAGGTCACATGGCAGCTGCTATCCAAACAGTTCTCCGGGCTCAAATGCACAATAGGGTTCCTCAATGGACACTCATGGTCCAGTGGGACCTACGTTCCAATGACCTGAAACTACCAGTCACAGTCTCAGACCCAGTACATTGGACCCTGAACTGGTGGATGACGCCATCCAATTTGGTCCAAAGAGTCCCTTTCAGAAAAGACAAGTTCTCACTACAGGCACCTCGTGTCAGGACTCGGGTGCCCACTTAGCAGACCGATGGACTCAAGGGTCCTGGTCCCCCTCAGAGCAGACCATAGACATCAACATTCTGGAGATGAGAGCAGTTCCTTTATGCTCTACATTTCAGACAGATCTGTTACCAGGCCCCCTGCTAATCCAGATGGACAATTGTCAGTGGTCTTCTATATCAACAAGCAGGGGGCACCCACTCATACCCTCTCTGCAGATAGGCCATGAGGGTTTCCTATTGGGCACTGGAACACCACCTGGAGCTCACAGCAATGCATGTTCCAGGTGCCCAAAATGTCTGTAGGCCTCAGTCACAAGCCCACAAGTGGGAACTACCCCAGTCAGTCGCAGACTGATTCTTCAACAGGTGGGGTCAGCCAGAGTTGGACCTTTTTGCATCCCCACTCAATGCCAAACTGCCCAGTTTCTGCTTGCTAGATCCAGGGCCTGGTGTCTTCTGATGAGAGGCATCATCCCTCTGTTGGACAGGGAGGTTTCAGTATGTCTTCCCTCCCTTTCCTCTTCTTCAGAGGGTACTTCTCAAACTACAGGCAGAAGAAGCAGAGATGATCCTCATTGCTCCTTACTGGCCACGTCAGATCTGGTTCCCTCTGTTCCAACAGTTAGCAGCAGAACCTCTAACCCCCTTGCCTCTGAACCCTCACTTGCTCTCCCAGAACAGGGGCACCCTAGTCCAACCAGTCCTCAAGTCTCTCCACCTGCATGCGTGGCTCCTGCAGACTTAACAGTTTCCAGGTTCAGGGTCTCTCCCAGGTAGCAGATGTGCTAGTGGCTGCAAGAAAGCCTTCCACTAGGTCCACCTACACATGAAGTGGAAGTGGTTCTGCCTGTGGGCCTCCACTCATCACCTGGACCCTTTTACTTGTCCAGGGAACTCTGTTCTAGAGTATCTCCTCTTTCTGTCTGATTCCAGTCTGAGTTACTCCACCATGAAGGTGCACCTCTCAGCCATATCGGTGTACCGTGCGCCTGTGGAAGGTAAAACCCTTGCCCAGCTGGACTTGTCCCACACTTTTCTGTGGGGCATACTTCACATGAAACCTCCCATTTGGGACCCAGTTCCTCCTTGGGACCTTTTATTTTTGTTAGAGAAACTTACTCTGCCCCCCTTTGAACCAGCCGCAGACTAAGAGCTACATTTTCTGTCATGGAAACCGTTATTTCTGGTTGCTGTTCTTTCCACTGGGAGGATTTCCAAGCTACAGGCTCTGATGTGTAAAGAGCCATACTTAGTTTTTCACAAGGACACAGTGACCTTGCAAACTAATCCTAAGTTTTTGCCGAAGATAGTATCCGAATTTACCCTGAACCAGGACATTCACCTACCTGTTTTTTATCCAGAGCATTCTAACAGAGGAGAGGCATTATTGCATACTCTGGACATTCACAGGACTCCTTGTTTCTACCTTAATTGAAACCATCCTGTTCGGAAATCAGACTAAATGTTTTTTTTCTTTCTCCCCCAGAACCCAGGGGGCGCCTGTTACTAAACAGACCCTTTCCAAGTGGTTAGTTAACTGCATTGTTTTCTGTTACAACAAGTATGACAAGCCTCTACTGGGCCCAGAAAAGGTAACTCAGCTGGGGAGGAGCTACCTCCTTTGCCTCACTGAGAAATGTGTCAGCAGCCAACATCTGTGCGGCAGCTACATGGAGTTCTATCCACACCTTTGTCAAGCACTACAGCCTGGACATTGCTTCCAGATGCAGGACTGTTTTGGACTTGCTGTCCTCCAAGGCCTGCTGTCTTAATAGGGGCTTCAGATTCTCTTTAGCCTCCACCCGGGAAACCTGTCATTTTTCTTTTGACTACTTGGGACTCAGTCCTAATGGTAATAGCCTGCTGCAAGAGCTCCAACTTGAAGAAAGATAGTAATGTTACATAAGAACTTAGTAGATCTTTGAGAAGAACTCTTGCAGCAGGTGTTACTTTCACTCCCGCCTTCCAGCTGGTATTGTTTCTGCAAGGTTTAGAACCTCCTCGGTTCTCCTGTTCCCCCTTAGGGATGGGTCTCCGGCAGAAGAACTGAGGTGTGACTTGGGACGGCCCCCTTTATACCACTGGCTAATGTCAGGGTGGTTCGATGTCGGGGGTGGTCCCCGCTGAAGACTGCTAGCTAGAAGTTTTCCGTGGGGTCCTTGTGCCTGGCAGCATAGTCCTAAAGGCAACAGCCTGCTGCAAGAGCTCTTCTCTAAGATCTACTGTTACAGTAAGTTCTTACATAACTACTTTTCCTCCCCTGTACCCATTCACCACCTTTCTTGTTGGCTAATCCAACAACATAGATTCCTTTATCCCTGCTGAAAATTTTCAGTTAAGAGTAAGATACCCGCAGCTTTTAACCAGAAACACAGCTGTAGTTAAGGTTACCACATTCCCCATCTTTCTTGTTCATTAACTCAAAACAAAGATTCCTACACCCCTAAATTTCAGTTAAGAGTAAGATACCCCCATCTTGTAACATAAACACAACTCTAGTTAAGATTAACACATTCTCCCTCTTTCTTGTTGGATAATTCAAAAACGTAGATTCCTATACCCCTACTGAGAAATTCTGGTAAAAGTCCCCCAATTTGGGACCAAACACAGCTCTAATCGAGGTTGATTCTAATATTCCCACACAGAATCTAAGCTCCATCTCACACCATTATTTGTGTATGATACCTGCCTCCCCACCTGTATTGCCCAATACTAGAAGACCAAGAGCATTTAAAAGTCATGGGGTGGGGGGAGGGTGAACAATTTCTGAAGTTCTTTTCGGGATTCAAGATAAAATATGGCTCCGTCATTTGCAGCACTGCTCTTAAAATAAAATTCAATACAAAGTTCAGATCAGTTCAGGGATCCAGTTTAAGTTCCGAATCCAGTTGTTTGGTCTCCGTTTCACTTTGGGGGTAGAGGGTGTCCCAGCTGGGATGTTGCCAATCTCTCACCCCCTGATACTGGCCACCACTGAGCTCAGAGAGCTCTCATTGCTCCTACTTAGCCGATTGTGAATGTATTTTACATATGTGTCCATTGTATAATTTCATTTCATTTCACTTTCATTTTGTTTCATTTTTATTTTATACTGAAAGGTCTATGGGCTAAAAACCCATTTTCACAGACATCCAGTTTACACATAAAATAACATAGATACAAAACATAGTGACAATGTAATCAGACACCATAGACTAACAGTGGAATTACCAATTTTGAGAGAAACATTTGCAAACAGAATTGATGAGCATATTGTTTCTGATGGCTGTCTTAAAATGAACTTTTTGTGACTAGTAATACTGCTTGGTAGTTCATTATATAACTTAGTAGCAGAAAAATGCAAAGAGTTTTGGGCAATTATTAATTGCAAACAGTCAGTCCACCATGTGCCTTATTTTATTATTTACCAGCTTCTTGTGTTGTTAAGTAACAAGGCTGTGCATCGTGACACACCACAGAAGGCGTGGGTAAATCCATAGTAAACCACCCCCTGCTGTGTGTTACTGTGATTATGCAATGAACCCATGTGTAAAATAAAATATAAATGTGTTTTGGTATGGTTTTTATAATTTGCTTTCCTCAGGCATGGTTTATTGCAGGCTATACCAACATTTATGTGATGTGTTTTGACAAATGAAGTTTAATTTACTTTGTAAAATGGCATGAGATCATTTAGCAGTGCTAACTTACTGTAATGCTTCACTCTGATTGAGAAATAGCATTATGAGACTGTTTATGAAAGCACTTGTTGATAACAATTGTCAGTCTCAAGTAGTGAAACATAGAAAAATAACAATTTGATCTGTTTTACTTTGTACCGTGATATAATTAAGCAATAAGGCACAACAGGGTGTGGGTTACTGGGGATTTGGTGGTGTGTCGCAAGGTGCAGCACAATGACTTAACCACAGAAGAAGCTGGTAAATCACCCAATTACTCACACCATGGAGTGCTTTATTGTGATTATACAATGGACCCATGTGCAAACTAAATATAAAATGTTTCATTATGTTCTTTATAAATGCCATTCCTCAGCCGTAGTTTATGCTGCATTTACCAACAATCATGTGACATGTTTTGACCAATGAGGTTACAGGATTTTCACATGCCATTGAATAATGTTGCATTTTCAGCACACACATATGATGTCCAAAAAAGGTGGTGCATGACTCTATCCTGCATGGATCAGTCCATGGTGTGTGCAGTGCAGGTAGTGCTGACCTGTTATGTGGTTTTGGTTCTCTGCATTGTAACGTCATTTACAAAGCCTGATCAGAAATCAATAAAACCGCTGTGTCAATGTGTGTGTGTGTGTGTCTTGGTAGTGGGTGGGAGGTTTGTGAGGGGGGGTCACTGAGTCATGTTTTCATTCAGTTCAAAATAATTGCATTCACACAGTCTTTGTGATTCTTGGAGTTTATAGGAACACAGACAGTGAGGACAACCTTAGACATTGGGATTCAATGAGACTTACTAGTACCTGGCCAGGAGTGCATCATGCCTTCCCCGATTCATCACCCAGACATGCAGATAGATGACAGTGACAATGAAGAATCGGGTGATGAAAATGAAGTTAATGAAGACCCGGACTATGAGCCATCATCCCCAATCAGCATTGATTCAGACAATGACATTCAAGAGGATATAGTTAAGAGTACAATGCAGAATGATGTAATAAAATGCAAGAAATACATCGTTTTTCAGAACTCCTTGGAAGAATTACTGACATGGTGTCACTACCCATGTTGTGGTGAACCTGTTAACCATTATTGCCAAAAATTGAGTGGAACTATGCTGACAACACTAATTGATTGTGCAGCATGCTGTAAGACATCTGTGTGGAACAGTTAACCACAATGTGGGCAAAAACCAGCTGGGGAATATTTTGCTTTCTTCTTCAGTACTGTTTTCTGGTTCCTCTGTGGCCCGTATTCACAAGTTATTTTTAATTATGGGTATTTGTTGTTACAGTACTCAGACTTTTTTCAGGCGTCAGTCACAGATCCTACTAACTGCTGTCAACAACCTTTGGAAAGAATGTCAGGAGTGGTTGGTGACTTGTTTACAGGCAGATGGTTGTGGTTTGATCTGTGGTGGAGATGATCGTGCCAACGGTCCCGTCCATTCTGCAAAATATGGGACATATTCATTAATGGAGTTGGAGAAGGGAGTCATACTTGATGTTCAGTTGGTGTAATAAGTAGTGTAGTTATGCTGGTAAAGCAAGGAGAAATGCTCAAGGTGTGAGATTTAAACTGCCGTGAGTGTAACTATTTATGCTGAATGTCAGTTGGTAAACGCATGTAACACAGTTCGACAAAACTGGAGGTATGCCCCAAATACATTTTAGTGAGTGTGAATTATAGTGTATAGAGACCCCTTGTTACATACTATAGCAAAAGCCATCTTAATCAAAATGTGGTTATGCATCACTTCAAATGTACTATTCCGCGGTACTACCACACTATGGTATAACCATATCTTGGCTGGCTTTCGTAGTTTGTGAGACACCAGTTTACATAAATGAAAACCCATCACGTGCACATCTTTGTAGTTGAACAGTCAATTATATGACATGATGGATGCCATGTTTTTTTCCCCAAAAGTGGCATAATGGTGCATTAAATAAAAAATAATTTCACCATTTATGTTATTTTGTTTTTGTTGAGGAACTGCTGGGGTCACTATTCACTATTAAAAAATGACGGTCTGTGAAAGCTGTGCCCAACCAGCCTGTACTACCACCTTGTGGCTCTGATTGTGTGTGACTTCACGTGCTCCACTGTTGAGGTCTAACAGAATCAGAACTCTGATGTGCCAGCATAGCTGATTGCGCACAGTTGCCAGATCAGTATTCTGTATGTAATGTAAAGGATGGTGTAACCTTTGAATAGTCTGTAGACTCAATATGCAGTAAGGGTTGAAACATGATTGTGTATGAGAATACAGATAGAATGAGAGGTTTAGTACCATGGAAGATGAGAAGGCAATGATGATTTGTTGCTGACATAATCAAAGCATAGAAACATTCATCACATAAGGACCGCCAGTCACATCCATCCTGCCTGAAACCCGACAGTATTGTGTTTATAGTTACCCTACCTAGTCAATGGGTTTTCCACCCTCCTTCCTATCACTGATGTACCCATATGCCTGTCCCATGCATGTTTCAAACACCCAAGTGTGTTTGTCAACACAACCACCAGTGGCGGTTTATTGCATGCGTTTACCACCCTATCCTGACATCCAGTGATTACATATAACTTACTACTTGACAACAGATGCAGGCCACATGGTCTGTCAAGTGTGCTCGAGTGTGCAGCTAGCACCCTGCTTTTTTGCAGCTGCCCCTCCTTCACAATTTCCCCACACACAGATGAATGCCAACTGACCTTACCAGATGAAGCTGTTGGTGGTACGTGTAGCAAATGGGGGAAATATGGCCTGGACACCGTGGAAATTACCCTACTGTTTTCAAAAAGTGCCATGGGATCTTTAACATCATCCTGAACAATCACCAGAACAGGCAGATGGGACCTCGGATTAATGTCTCAACCCAAAAGACGGCACCTCAGAAGTGCAGCACCCCACTCATGCTGCACTACAGTGTCAGTCTCGGGATATTAACCCAAGTGCCAGGTGTGGGAATTGAGCCTACAGCCATCTGGCAATCCAAGTGCCAGGTGTGTTCTTGTGGTCTTTTCATCTCTCCTCCTTTTCTTCTTTATCAATAGTCATCGACTATACACACATCATGTAGCAATCCTCCGGGTTCCCTCGTTGTACATGCAGATGTGGTCTCAGCAACTGTCTGTATAGAGCGATGACAACTTCAGGTTTGTTACTGTTGATGTCTCTCCCTGTGCATCCCAGTATCCCTCCAGTCATCCTTACTGCCAGTCATCCTTACTGCCTTCTCCCATTGGTTGTCTACCTTTCGGACATCGGATACGATTATTCACCAGTTCTTTTCCATTTTTTTTTAGTCCAGTAACTCCATCCCCCCTCCAAAAAAAAACATTGTGTACTCTTTGCCGGTGTTGTTGTTTCCAAGGTGCCTTACTTTACACTTCTTTGTATTGAATGTAAGCTTAGGATGAGTACTCCAAGCTTGACAAGTCCCCTCTCTTCAGTTCCCCAACCCCCTTTGTTTAAACCCTGTTGCAAGTAACCACTATTTGTTCTGACTTGACTCCATTTACTACTACCCTCTGTGTCCTGTTGTCCATTACATTTTGTTAAATAATATACCACCACTGTACATATTGACAGACCAGAGCTGTTAGTTCCTCAAGGTCTGCGATGTAATGTTTTTTGTTCTAGGCTGCGGGCATATGTACATAGCCTCCCCCTTGGCATGGTCATGCAGCCCATAACACAAGTACACATAGCTGGATACTTGGTCACGGACCACTACACACAGTTCCCTGAAGTAAATATGAACCGTCACTATCTTTTCGTTATCACCATCTTATGTCATCAGTACACAGATGTACAATGACATCAAGATTCCACGTCATTGCTACTGCCCCACTGATCACGTGTATCCACTATCACACCCTCATAGCACTACCTCCAGGTAAGAACTTTCCCTCCCTAGTCTGCCTCTCTCTTGCTACTCATAGCTGTACTCTCTGGACTGTGGAGTACAGCATCAACAGTACCTCTCGTTCCTCTGGGATCCTCCACCATCCACTCTTTGGACTCCATTATGGAAGCCATACTCATTCTTCCCAGGTGCAGCAACGGATGACCCTGTTTTGCAGTCTTGTTCATCAAGCACCAAGTAGGAATTTAGACGGTGCCCCGCCTGTGGTACGTGACTGAGCACAGTCGTCCTTGTTGAGGTTGAGCAACCATAATCCATCCACACCTCCTTCCTGATCTTCTACATTTCTCTGTTTAATGTTGCCAGTGCATTACAATGTGTAACGAATAACATTTATTATAACTTAGTAATCTTGATAGGGACCTTTGTGTACATGCACCGCAATGATTGTGGGGATAGTGCCAACAAGGAGCTCAAAGGACTGAACAGAAGTATTGCTGCTGTGACTGACTGGGGCCTACAAGTAGAGCAGCTGATTACAGACAGGCATCCACAGGTTACAAAAAGGGTGAGGGAAAATATGGATGGAACCACCCACCTCTATGATGTGTGGCATGTTGCCAAAGGTAATCTAATCTACAGTGACTACAGCTGTAACGGTATATTTATGAACACTGTTCGGTGTCAAACTCCTTCCTTCCTGGCCCTCCATTTAGCCAGTACCCATAGGTACACCGAAGTCCACCAGGATGAAGTGCAGTACTGATGAATTTTGACATTACAGCTACAGTAGTAAACAATGCACTTTCAATTGTAGTTAATCCTTGTCCATGAAGCAAATGTCTGTCACTGCAGTTCATCCTGGCGGGCATAACTACATATGCAGAATGCCTATTACTGTATGATCCACACCTTGAGCAGCTGAAACCGGCCACCAGCCAACACACAGTATGCCATTCTTGTCCATGATCGAAACCCATGGCCCTTACCTTTTACAAATGTCTATCCCAAACTTTCTTAGTATGGCTCACTGTTCTGACATGGTATCCGACTTTAAGTACATGATACCCCATTTATATATCTGATTACCTGTCTGTTCAAACACCATAATAAACTGATTCCAGGTTACTATGCCCCAAAAAGACATAATAACCCGCAATCAGGTTGTAATGGCATTCAAGGAGCAACCGTCACTTTCCTCCACGGAGAAACCTTGACAGATTGGTGGTTGTTGTGATAAACAATAAAGCCAAAAGTGTACTGACACAGTAGTGGCCTGACTTTTAAAAATGATGGGGATTTATGTAAAGTTACTTTGCTTTCTTTGGTATAAAAGAAGATGTAGCGTGTACAGGGAGGATAACTACAGATTCTGTGGCTTCAGATGAGCCAAATGAAGTATTACTGTGTGTTCATATAGCTCTATGCTCTACGCTCTGTGACCTCTGTTAGACAAAAGCAAAGAAACTTTGACTTATAAAACAGGCATATGTGTCTACTGTTTTAATAATTTTTTTTGTGGTTATTGTTTATCACAACCAACACCAATCTGTCATACTTCATGCAGGCCCCCAGTAACTTGCCATTGACAAGTAAACAATGGCAGTACGTACACCAGCAACTATAGCAGCTACATGATCGATAATTGTGTGTTATGCATTTTATCCCACACATGCAAGTTGTCTGATGATCATGTAAACCAATTGATCTGCACTGGATCATCACACACCTCGGGTGTGTTACCAAATCCATAAAACACACTTATCTCTCCATTATTCTGCATGTTAGCCCTCATTCTGAATGGTCCCACGCCTCACTCGAGTGAAGTATATATGCATCTCTTTATGCGTCTTTGCTTTTGATGGTCAGGCTGTTTCATACCTTTGAATACAAAAGGGATTCTCTGCTTATCTACATGTGGTTAACATTGAAGGTAATGGTGTATTCTCTTGCTCTCCTCATTGCTTTCTCATGATTGTATATTGGCAGATGTTGTGTAGAAGAACTAATAAAACTCCATGTCATACATTGAGGCACTCATTGTGGTGTGTGATGGTGTACCAACGTCCCACCTCGTGTGTGCTGAAGCACAATGCTTCACCAAATGTTCACAACACCAGAGTAGGGTCATTAGCACATCATAAAGCACCACCCAGAGTGCATTGTGTGACAATGACATTTTTTTGTGTTTAGACTCACATGCCTTCAATCAGCAAAGTATGATAATGTAATTGTATCTATATATTTCCTGTGGGCGAAATACAAAGACTGTTGATACATACCAGAAAAAAAAATTAAATAAATTTGATGTGATGCTTAAAAGGTGTAAAGAAGAAGCTACTATCAGCATCTAGCACCAAGGACTACCAGGTGCTGCATCCATGGTTGCAGAGCATCATGAACCATCTATACTAGGCAGATAGTTCAACTGCTCTGGGAGATGCCAGTATGGTGTTGCGAAGTGGATGAGTGTTGCCATGCATATCCAAGACATACACACTCATGCAAACAAACTTTTCACAGAGTGCATTCCTTAAGTGGGTTGGAGGAGGACAGTCATCGAAAGCAATGGCTAACACCATGTTAGTGCATTATCAATTGTTTTTTTACCATAAAGGAACTCAACAGTGGCCGGCCAATATGGCACTGAGGTCTGAGACATCTGCCTTATCTATTGTCATGCCGGTGATCCTGGTTAAGGAGTGAATGCAGGCTACTAGGGGAGGGACTGGGAGGAGAGGATTTAGTGTCCAATGGCATGCGCTCTAGTAGCAGGCATGACAGCACTGGATGTCCTGCATTCTGGGGGGGGGACGCAGAACACCAGACAATGGCCCTGGTGTCTGTTAGGTGAATGATGGCCCAGGGGTCGGCCACCATGCCCCTTGCCATGTTGCTCAAGTGTGCTCCGCTGCTCCCTCGATACCATGGCCGCTATGCTAGATTCTAGATATAGTGCCAGGCAGGTGATGGCAGTCCCACCGGTGGGTGGGGCTCAGATCCGTGGGGTTGAGCACTCGGGTGCTGAGCTGAGGTGATGGCTCCACACTGTAGTACATTGATGACTTCATGTAGGGTGGGAAAGGTCGGATACTGTGACCACTCCGGAGAGAGTGCAGACACCATAGAGAAGGGGAGCATAATGAGATTTGAAAAAAAAAGGGAACTCAGTTAGTGAATATAGAGTAAATAGTCAAGTAGTAATACATATTGTAATTGTTTTCTCTTGTCATCTAATGTTGCAGTACGTGCTGAATGTATCCTTATGGACACATGGCTAAAGAAGGATGTACTGAAACTGTCAGGAAACTTCCAAACGTCAGAACTGGAGGCATTCCACAGTTTGCTAATTCAGTTTGTCCCAAAGTCAGTTGTGTTCTCCCACAGTGGGATGAAGTTCAGGTATTTGATGCATGCGTTCATTTGCAATATTTATCTGAATAACACCCATGGATAATATTATTACTGTGACACAGTTATTTAATGCGTAAATTAGTCTCCTGCAGATCTGTATGGCGCTTAGGTTGTAGCATTGCATCTGACAGGTAAGCAATAATGCACAACTGGATGTCAGTTACTGGGGGATTTATCCACGCCTTCTTTAGTGTGTCATGAGGCGTAGCCTAGTTACATAACTACAGAATAAGTCAAGTCAAGTCAACTTTATTTCTATAGCATCTTTCAAAACCAAGGCGCTTTACATAAAACATATATATACGAATAAGAATTTTAAAAACAGCATTAAAATATAATAACCATAATTAAAGAAATGCTAAACTAAATAAATATGTTTTCAAACCAGTTTTAAAATTTTAGACGGTTGGGCATTCTCTCAACCAACGAGGTAGAGAATTCCACAGGGTTGGTGCTGAGAAAGCAAAAGCACGAGATCCTGATGTCTTCAGTCAAACCCTGGGAATCTCTAGCAATCCCTCGTTGGCGGAGCGGAGCGGACGGAGGGGGCAGTAGGGAATCAGGAGATCTTTCAGGTAACCGGGTCCCTGGTCATGTAGGGCTTTAAAGGTTAGTAAACCAACCTTAAAGGTGATCTGCCACCTAACAGGCAGCCAGTGCAGTTCGCGGAGCACAGGTGTAATATGACTGGTTCTAAAAGTACCAGTCAAAAGTCTGGCCGCCACGTTCTGCACCAGCTGCAGGCGGCGGATATCAGCCCCAGGTAGCCCTAGGTAAAGGGAGTTGCAGTAATCAAGACGGGCAGTGACAAAGGCATGGACCAATGTTGGAAGATCACCCGGAGGAACCAGGTGTTTCACCCGGGCAATATTCCTCAGATGGTAAAAAGAGGATTTGACGACAGCTGACACCTGAGATTTTAGGGTCAAGCCGCCATCAAAAATAACGCCCAGATTTCGCACCTGATCGGAGGTAGGGAGCGACATACCACCAAGTAACAAGCCTGATGGTTGTCCAGCTCCCAAACCCACCCCAAGACGACTTGGGTCCACTACCAATACCTCAGTCTTGTCCGGATTCAGTCTCAGCCAGCTGGAACTCATCCAAAGTCTGATCTCAGCAAGGCAATTATTTAGCACGGAGAGTGCATCATCCTGGCCGGGCAGAAAGGACAGATACAGCTGGGTATCATGTGCATAGCAGTGAAATCCCAAACTGTATTGCCTGATGATTTCTCCCAATCGCAGCATATACACTGCAAACAACATGGGAGCTAAAATGGAGCCCTACGGTACCCCACAAGGCAGGGAGTAAAGCGCCAGAGGAATAAATTCCAGTGGCAACTCTCTGAAACCTGTCTGTGAGGTATGAATGAAACCATTTTAGGACTGTACCAGACAGCCCGCAATAAACCCGCAGGCGATCCAACAGCACACCATGGTCTACAGTGTCAAATGGCAGAGAGATCGAGAAGGACCAGAATGGTACATGCCTTTCAATCTCTGGCCATTAGGAGGTCACTCAATACCCGGACAAGGGCAGTCTCCGTGCTATGCTTCTTCCTAAAACCAGACTGAAGAGTATCATGGACATTGTGAGTTATAAGATGATCATCCAATTGCAACGCAACCACCTTTTCAATAACCTCACCAACAAATTGCAGGTTAGAGATAGGCCGGTAGTTAGCTAGACAATCTGGATCTAAGGAGGATTTTTTAAGGAGTGGTCAAACGACCACCTTCTTGAGGGAGGCAGGAAAGACCCCCATCTCCAAAGACTTCCAGACAATGTCAGCAAGGATCGGGCAGATAACTTCCACACATCCTACTAAGAGAGGTGTAGGGCCCGGATCCAAACTACAACTGGTTGGTCGCAATATTTGGATGATCTTCACAATGTCACTGAACTCCAGCTGGTGAAACTCTGACCAGACAGACCGAGTACATGTCACTTCACGTCGACCACTGCAACCCCCTATAGGAGAGGTCGGACCGATGCCAGACCTGATGCTGGCAACCTTATCTGCAAAAAACGAGCGAACTCCTCACATCTTAACTGAGAGAAAGCTTCTCTGGGCTGGAGGCAGATTGGATTGCACAATCTGTCCACAGTCCGAAAAGCTGAGCCGGTCGGTTTTGTGCAGCAGAAATCTCCCTGTACAGGAACTCTGCCTTCTTACGGGTGATTTCTGATTGATAGCCATCGTAATGTGCCATCAGCCTAAGCCTATCAGCATCATTTCCAGACTTCCACCAGACTGTCTACAACCTTCAGCCAATGCGCCTTAACTCCTTCAAGGAGCCATCAAACCAAGGGATCCTTGGATGGATGGCGAGAGGCCGAACACGAACAGGAGCAATCTTGTCCAGAGCATCTCCCACAGCCTTATTATAGGCTAGTACGAGACTATCTGGACTCATGCATTCACTCGACAAGCCCGATAGGTCCAGTACTGCCATTAGGTCAATGGGTTCTATGCCCCTTAAAGGGCGGTACCGAGCCATCTCCATAGGGGCAGACCTATTGGGGGGGCCCTGAAACTGAACCTTATGGTGTGATGGTCAGACCAACTGACTGATTCCACCCCCAAATCAGTGCTCTCCATACCCAAAAGGAAGATCAGAGCCAATGAATGACCTTTTACATGGGTCGAGGAGGTAATAACCTGTGTTAGGCCCAGCATCATCATCAGCTGGAGGACATTTTGGCCAAAATGTGAGAGTTCATCATCGACCTAGGTATTGAAGTCCCCCAGAACTATCAGTCTGGGAAACCTCAACACCATGTCGATGATGAAGTCTGCTATCTCCTGCAGGAATTCTCCACCGTCACCTGGTGGATGGTAAACGAGGAGAATCCCACAACCTACACCTTCTCCCAGGATATATTCAAAGGATCTGGTACTTCCCGTTGGCACATCCACAAGGCCCAGATCAGTCTTAAACATAATGGCCACACCCCCGCCCCTACGATCCAACCTTGGACGGTGTATCACCGAGAAACTGGCTGGAACTGCCAAGGCCAATATAGGACCTGGGTTTTCATCCAGCCAGGTCTCGGTGATGCAGGCCAGATCAGTTGATCCAACAAGATCAGCTATAATAGCTGTCTTGTTTTTAATAGATCTGGCATCGCATAACACCGCCAAGGTTGGATGAGCTGTCGAGAAAGACCTCGGCACCTGTCCATTAGAATCAGAACCCTTGGGTATGTGGACAAGACATGAGAAACCCCTATCCTGACCCCATTTTGCCCCAGGGCATCTCCTGAACCCCAAAACCCCAATCCACCTGCCCCCTCCTGTCTCCCAACAGGCCCAGTTCTCCACTTTCGTCCACGCTTCCTGAGAATGCCCAACACACAACACCTAAAATAGGTGTCAGATGACAAAGGGGGGCATTCAAAGGGACGTAATTCCCTGAGCCTGGTGGGGGAATAGCGCCCAACCGTCACTAAACCTCCCCAACACATAATAAACAAATAAACAAAATTAAAATAAAATAAAATAACTTAACAAAAACCTATCAATATCAGATAACTTAAAAGAAAATAAATAAATTCACTCCTCACTCTCTCTCACAGAGGAAGGAAAACAAACAAAAATCAAACGCTATTGCATATTAAACAAAATAAAAATCCAACCCAAAATATAGCCCCAAATATAATAAAATATGATTTTAAAACTACAACAGTAGTCTGAGCATCTGTTTATTGTCCAAGTGACATAATGTCCAGTGTCTTCATGAATTGCTGAGTTTGTTTCAAAATCATAAACAAATAATAATAAATCCAAAATGAAAAGTTGTGGCACTCTCACTACCATCAACTGCAGTTTAAATTATATATAATTAATGAAAAGCTCTCTCACTGCTTTCCAAAAAGTAAATAAAATTACAGTACCTGGGGGTGATGAAAAATGAAAACAGCAAACCCTTAGTAGTCAAATCTAGAAAAAAAAGTACCGATAATGCTGGCAAAGAAAAAAGGGGGGGCCCGGATCAAGAGACGCCCCACTTAGCCCACTAAAGCCACCCAGTCAAACTAGAGGGCTGTGAGGAGCCAAAGAGGAAGATTCTCCACCAGCCCACCGACTGGTAGCCTCAACCCCCACACGGAATCC
The DNA here is from genome assembly GCA_016271365.2 of Neoceratodus forsteri. NCBI lineage: Eukaryota > Metazoa > Chordata > Ceratodontiformes > Ceratodontidae > Neoceratodus > Neoceratodus forsteri. The sequence continues at coordinate 789,484,040 of CM028133.1, forward strand.
CAAAAACCGGGCACCCAACAGTTCGAAACCCCAATTTCCACACCAAATCCGGCTCCAAACACTTCTCAAGATAAAAATCCAACAAAGTCCAGCAGTAATCAGCCTCTTCTGCTTCAGACACTAACTCCTGTTGCCACCTCCAGACCAAACCAAACAGCAATAGTAAAATCCCTTCAGACAATTTCTTCTTCCTGGCTGTGCTCTCACCACATTTGCAGCTTGAAATTCAATTAGCTGTAAAACCCCAGGGAAAAAGCTCCTGCAAAGTTCTGGAGGCTCCTCAACAAATCTCTGATGGAACACATTCCCCACCAATCAGGGTAATTAGCCAAAGAGCAGTAAAATCTCTCCGGACAGTTTCTTTCCCCCGGCTGTGCTCTCACTGCAGTTGGAAGCCGGTTAATCGCTTTCTCTTGGCTATGCTCTCACCTCAAGCAAACTCCAGAGGCTCCTCAGCAGATCTTTTAATAAGGTACACACTCCATCCATCAGGACTCAGCCAGGTTAATCAGATATAGCTTTCCAAGCAACAATCACTGATGTCAGTCCGAGTGGCAAAAAACACCAAAAAGTTAGAAAACCCGGCAAATGAGATAACGATTTAATATAAAAAGCGGTGCCTAATTTACAGTAAAAAGAACGATGTTCCAACCACATAATTTAGCGTACAGCATAGAAACATAACATAGAAACATAGAATTTGACGGCAGATAAGGACCGCTTGGCCTACCCAGTCTGCCCATTTCCCTACCTACTGGATAAGCTGCAGATCCTAGTTAACCAGCAGCCTACTTCTTCCTACCCCAACCCCCCAGAATTGCCTTATGACTATCCCATGCATGCTTGAACTCCACCACTGATTTTGACTCCACAACCTCCTCCGAAGGCCGCTCCATGCATCCACAACCCTCTCTGTGAAAAATACTTCCTTAAATTACCTCTGAGCCGCCCCCTCTATCTTCAAATTGTGCCCTCTTGTTCTTGCACACCTCTTTTTTTGAAAGATACTACCCTCTTGGACTTTGTTGATTCCCTTGAGGTACTTGAAAGTTTCTATCATGTCCCCCCTCTCCCTCCTTTCCTCGAGGCTATACATATTAAGCTCCTTAAATCTCTCTTCATATGTCTTCCGGTGCAGACCCTGCACCATTTTAGTTGCCCTCCTCTGGACAGCTTCCATCCTGTCTATGTCTTTGCGGAGATTGGGTCTCCAGAACTGCACACAGTAATTTATTTCAATTGGCATCATAGACCGCAGGGCAAATGATCCAACTCAAAAACGAAGGTAAAACCAGCATGCTCAGACCAAAAAATGAAATAAAACAGAGTAAAACAAAGCATGGCTCTACTAGTACTCAAGCAGCTCACACACAGCCGCCATTTTGCTCCCTCCTTTCAGGAGTGGAAATCCCCCAGTAAGCCACACCCAGGAGTGCCTTATTGTGATTATACAATGGAACCATGTGCAAAATGAATTTAAAATGTGCAGGACACTTGGTTAGATTAGAGATGTGAGCAAACTGAATCAGCATTGTCCGAGGTCATCCCAGACAAATCTGGACTACACAGGATCTGATGTTCTGGAATGTCCCAGTTGTGCAGCATTCAGCAGAATTACAAGAGACACTGTGCAGGAGACAGATGAAGCCTGGGCACCAGGACTGCAGCTGAGAAGACAGCTTGAGCTGGAGAGTAGGAGGATGGCGATCACGGACTGCAGCCACTGGATCTGATAACCTGGGAGCTTCCCGACCTGTTGTACACATGCACAGCTGAAGATATCTAAAGCACTGACAGAGCTAAAGAACACTGGAAGACAGAACTAAATACTGAGATCTCTATGACCGACTGGGAAGATGCTTGGAAGTACACATGCTGCAGTTTTAAGGAGAACCAAGGTAGGCTAATGCAATTCAAAATCTTACATGGCTTTTATATGTCACCTAAGAAACTTTATAAAATGGGCAAAGGATTTCAAGCAATCTGATTGGTTGTTAGCCATGCATTAGATGTGTCTAATGCACAGCTAAAACTAGAACCTCCATTTAGAATACACAGGCCCATTTATAGTGCAATAAGTCACTCCAGCAGAGGGATGTGTATTGAACAATTCTAATACTGGGGACTGGATGCACTCAGCCTGTGGCCTCATTACTCCACTACGACCCCTAGCGTGCATGAGAACTGTCTATCTACCATTATGATCTTATTGCTTACACTATAGCGAGAGAGAGGATTCCAGATGTTGGTGATGTGATCAGGCAGATGCTGGCTTGGCTCACATTATGTGGGATTGTAAGGCTATACAGCCAGAATGGAAAAGGTACATGAGAATCTGCTGTAAGGTTACCAGAATGGACATTCCCTTTGATCCTGTATTTTAATTCCTTGGCTGGCTCTGGCTACTGTGATTCTGCCTTGTCTCAGGATTATTTAGTTATTTATTTACTGACTTGCATACTGTTATTTATTTATGTGCTGGTTTCATTGTATTTTATTGTTCTGTTATTATTCCTTTTGATGTTTGTTGAATTTGATTGTACAGTGCCCAGAGCCTCTGAGATTGGGCATCATTTAAATAAAATTTGCCTTGCCTTTGACTTTGCCATTTAATTATGTGTTTTATAAATGCAATTTCTCAGCAGTGTGTTATTGCAGGATATACCCACGGTCATGTCATGTGTTTCGACCAATGAGGTTACATGATGTTCACAGCCCATAGTATATTTACCAGCTTGCAATGGGCACTGCTTATAGAACAATGTAAATGGAGACATAATGTTTTCACTGCTTTGAGATCTGTTTTTGGGTTCTGACAGGTTTTTTTGTCCTTAGGTTGTAAGCAGTTGTTTTACTTCAGTAACTGATTTCGGTCTCGCTTTCCTATTAACAGAACACTGATAGCAGCACCTCATTATAATGAACATGCTAGGAGACCACATGCAACAAAAACAGATGGTGACCTGAGATACAGCATCCACTATCCTAAAGTCAAGAAGGGTGGATACATAATTCATAAAACTCCAGTTCCAGCCACTCATGGTTTGTTATTTGGAAGACATATGCTGTATTGCTATGACTAGATCCATTGGCCACGTCCCTACAATGATTTAGTGTGCTAACGTTGTGACACACACATGTAGATGCATGTGTACATCACATGACACATCATACCAGCAATCGCTATACTGTCTGATAGCGACATGAGCTACAGTGATATTGATTCAAGCCAGTATTGCATATCATTGAAATAAAACCAGAGATCATTACATATAGGATAGTGGATGGGAAACTATGCACAACCAGTGTGTTGTATCACCACATTGATTTGATTCCCACAGACCACTCTAGCTTTGCTCTCGAGGTCACAGGGAAACAGAACCCGTCAGTGGCATAACATACTGGTTGTGCATAGTTGCCGATCCACTATCTTGTATGTTCTGCTTGAGTACTCTTCACAATGGTTGCGAAGAACATATTGAAGTGATGCCATATACTTGATTTACCATATTCAATGAAGCATGTATTTGTTGTTTTTTATACGTGAAGTACCGTAAACATCTGCAGCACACTGCATCAGTAATTTGAGCCTACCATCAAGCAGAAAGTGCCCCCACCCCACCAAGTCAAATGCAGTTCACTGAAACACAGCACGGTGTCCAGAATAGGTATGGGTGACCTCACACCATATAGATTAGCAGATTGCCAACTCTGCACAACAAGTGCTATGTGCCACCAGAGTTTCTGATTCCCATGGAACGTTAAAGGCTCACTGTCAAGGTCACAGGTACTTGGTGGCTCAACATACTCATTGTGCATAGCTGCTCATCAACTATACCATACGTGTTCTGGTGTTGTGTTGTGCTGTGTTGTGTGTGTGTGGGTTTAATGATTAAGCTACGTGGCACAACCAGGTGTGGGTTACTGGGGGATTTACCCATGCCTTCTGTGGTGTGTCACAAGGCACAGCCAAGTGACTTAACAACACAAGAAATGGGTAAATCCCTCAATAACCCACACCCTGGCATGCCTTATTGTGATTATACAATGGATACATTTGTAAAATAAATTCAAAATGTGTTTAATTATTTGTTTTATAAATGCCATTCATCAGCCGTGGCTAACTGCATGATATACTCATGGTCATGTGATGTGTCTTGCACAATGGCATTACAGGATTTTCTCATCCCATTGTATAAGTTGGTATAGTCACAAATAATATAAATGAAAATATAGTATGTAAATGTAATAACCACATATGTAATCACATATTGTTGTTTGTACTGCAATGGAGAAAAGCTGTAGTTGCACTATCCAGGATTACTGATGCCCTATCTATTAACCACTGTAGGTGATTACAATGTACTTATCCACTGCAAATCAGCCATTATCATGTATATGTGAAATAGGTGCACAGATGAGTTAAATGCATGACTTCATTCTTACTTCTGCTTCATTCCAGAGAACACACATGACCTGATGTCTGAAGTTTTCAGTTTATGCCAGTCTTTCAGCACTGATGATACATCAAATTCTACATTAGACACCACCCCAGACCCACTATGTTCGTCATTTCTGCATCCTGATAAGAAAGAAGCAGTAGCACGACAAGTATCCAGGTTCAGAAAATGAAAAAGCAGACTGATGCTGTACCCATGTCAACAGACTACTGTAGTTCTCTGTTTGGAAGACATGACATGACGTCAATAAACATTAAGTTTTACATGCTCAGGAACTTAGTCTAGGTGTCTAAATATGCTTCAGCTGCATCATTTTTCCAACAACCAATTCATTCAATACAGTGAAAGTAATTCCACCCACAACAGACAAAACTAGAATGGTGGAAAAACTGTAACATTTAATGTTACCACGTTCCATAAACATGTCTTACATTGACATGACATTTAGGTACCATACAGTTTCATTTTGAGTTGCTAAGTATTAAACACAGTTATTGTTCCACTTGCCACTGCTTTTTGATGCTTTCATCATTGATAAAAATGTTTAGTAACCCACCAATAAAAGACAAATATAAATTGTTTTTGTGTCAAACTGTTTAGTTCTAACACACGACAAAAACAGTATGAACAAATCAATAAAGAGAAGTTGAAATTTTAGTTTTTTTTTAATAGGAAGTCTTTGCAATACAGTTGCACTAAAAACAGTTAATTCGATGGCTATACGTTGAAAGAATCAATGAACAATAGCACTTCATAAAGTTTTTTTTTTATTAAGAAGTTTCCAAAATAAAATGAACATTAAAACACCTCATGGTATGTTTATACCTTTATAATTTCACACAGTATAATTTCTGTGTAAAATGTTGTGCAAAAATATAAAGGTAACATTCACAACTTTATTAGGTGAGCAAACAGAAGTGCATGTCTTGCATGCTGATATGAAATGTTAGTGATCATAAACAATAACAACTTTTACAATTTTATAGATGTCTGAAAATAAATAAAAATTAAATATTGAGCAAATTAATATCACAAACAGGAAGATAAAATGAATCCAAATAGAGAAACATGGTGTTTGTAGGGGAATGGCACAGGATGTGGACTACCAGGAGTTGGGTGAAGCATTCAACACTGTACCCACCAGACGAATGGATAATTACTTTTGTAATGGATGGGTGGGACAGAAAATGGCAGGGTTTGGGGTACAGTTTGCAGACAGTAAGAAGAGAAAGGGTGGGGATCAATGGAATGCACTCTGTGGAGGCCGGAGTGACGAACGGTGTGAGTCAGCGCTCATTGATATGGCGCATTCTGTTCAACACGTAAGTAACATACATAGCAGAGGTGATGCAGGGGAAAGTCTGCCTTTTGGCATATGGTACAAAACTCGACAATAGGGTGGAAAACATGGAGTGGATGGATGCAATTAATAATGATCTAAGAATGTTTGATGGGTGTTTCCAAAAAAGGCACATACAATTAAATGCAGGGGTGGGGGGGTGCTTCTTGACAGGAGATGGATGTGGTAGTTATAATCATCACATACAGTCTTAAAGTGTGGACACTATGAAGCAAGGCAGTGGGTAAGACAATCAGAATGGTGGCATGCATAGGGTGAAGGATAACCTCTGTAACATGCCAAAAACTAGATGGATGAGGATCCATGACCGTCGGTCGACAAGCATTTGCGGTCAGCATAATGGCTGCCACTACTAAAAGTGTGTTCTTCAGGAGGGTGAAGCCCCCTGAACCCCCCCTTAGGAAATATAATCTACTCCGAGATTGAGTTGATTTGGGAAGGGGGTGCAAGACCACCAGAAAGCAGTAGTGTTGGTTGCTCTAAAATTGTCGACAAAGGGGAAGTATACCGATAGATTAAATGGCCATACTGTCTGTGGCATAACAGTACATTTCTGTCGACACTTATATATGAATATATGATATACTAACTTATACACAGGTTATTCATGAAAGGTTATATGAATAATTGCAATTTGGCAGACATTGTCAAGTGACCGTTCCGTAATTGCACTGTTCACCGACAGTTTGTATGCCACCTGTTAAAAGCTTATGAATTTTTGCATTGTACAGTGTGCATGAACGTTTTATAACTGCAATCACCACATGCAGATCTATGACTAGTAAGAATATAACACATTCAGAAATGTGATTGACTGTAGTCGTGGTTCAATAACAGCAAACACGCATCTGAACCAAGACATAATCACCTATGGAGTCATATATAAAAGAGAAACATGTTGCAGAACATGAACATGTCTTGGAAACTTCAATTACCTATTGTGAAACATTTGTTTGTTTTTCAGAAATACATAACTGTTGATGCATAATATGTCATTCAATAAGCATCACTTGTAACTGGTAACATTACAGAACTGAAAAATAATGTCGCAAATTTCTGAATTGTAAGACTACTGCTTGAGTCAAAGCAGTGGATACTGAAACCCTGTGAACTAAGCTGATGGTAAATGTGCACGGATGTGGTTAACGACACATGATGGAACAAGAACACAGATGTGGGTCCAAGAAAACCCCAGCACCAGCAAACAAACTGGCGATACGCAACGTATCTGTAGCCCCTACAGTAGAAAAACAATGTGCCATTAGTAACCTGACATCTCGTCAATTTTTATATATATATACTGTATATACTGTATATATATATATATATATATATATATTCTAACATTTTGTAACACTAATTGAGTCATTAAATAAATCGATACAGGAGGAGTGATTTCTTAAAGAAAGATTATAGGACTGCTAATGTGGTACCATCTCACAACAGATACACAGATGCATGATGGTATTGAACTGTTCATCTCATTGAACTGTGCCTTGGTTGCAGTAGTGGAATACATGATTTATGTAGTGAGTTCGGCATACATGGTGGTATTGGCTGGACCATTCATGTGCTGGTGGTGGAATGGATTAACAAAAAACAATACTTCTGCTGAGTATTCACTGAGGAGGATGAGGATCGAGTACCACAAAATACTAGCAGTAACTACGTGGAGGGAGAGGTAATAATAAAATGGTGCCAGGTGGCATTCATACAAGGACAATAAAGTGAGACGCAAGATAGCTGCAGGAAGGAACATTTACTTCCTATGCACATAAACTGTAGTAGGCAGGATGCTGGGAAGAACAGAACCTGTCAGCCACACCTCAGTGCTGGTAAATATCCTGCAGGCACTGATTAGAGATTATATGTATTTAACTGGAGTCCATTGTGGCTCCAATGCAAAGGCAGCATGGCTGAAAAGCACCATCACACACAAAGTTATGTTCAACAAAATGAGTAACCGGGGTATGATAGCACAGAGATAACATTTGAAATGAACTAACTTACAGGCAGGAGGCACAATGTGCTGGTTCATTAAGTAAGCAATCACCAACGACAGGGTGTGCGTTTATGGGGATTAATCCACACCACAGGTGCATTGCGATGCACTAGGCCACAGGCAGAGTGTTCTCACAGCACCCGGACTGTGGACGAATCCCCAAGAAACGTACATCCTGTCGTAGGTTATTGCAATTATAACACAGGGTGTCTCAGAATGCAAACATTATGAGGAAAAATGGTGTTATTACTGTTGAAATACTCAAAAATGGACAATATCCTGCAGCCGTAAAAATTGTGCACCACTACTCATGCATAGGCAACTGATGTTATGAAAAAATGCTAGAAATATACTATCAATACTATCAGCATCATTTTTGCAATTTTGTTGTCATAACATCAGTGTCACTATGACTTATGAACTCTGTCACTGCACTCCAGATCTTCTGTCACAGTCGGTCTCTCTCTCTCTCCCTCTTGACACACGGTTGAGCAATGCTGCTCGCTGTGTGTCAGAGGAAACCAGAGCAACCACTCCTGTCTCAAACATCTGGAGCATGACAGTGCAGAATGATTAGCATGTAAGCGGAGGTCTCTCCTGCTCTCCCTAACTCATGCCTGATCTGTTACAGTACTTCAGCACTGCAAACGGAGAATGATTATGGTGGAGTCTGAGATCCTGCGAGTAATAGCAACCTAAGGCAAAGCAGCCACACACCCAGGGGATCTCCTACTGATTTCCGCATAAACTGCACCGCTGACAGCAACTTGCTGTGTGTGTGTGTGTGTGTGTGTGTGTGTGTGTGTGTGTGTGTGTGTCACTGTCTCGGTCTGAAATGCAGATCCTACAGATGCCGTATAGCAGTGCAGGAATAATTAAAAGATCAGAGCGGTACACTGTGTCGATGTCAGCATGCAAAGATGTGGCATAGTCTTACTGCATCTGGTCATGTGTCTCACTTCTCTGCTGTCGCAGCTGCCTGTATGGTGTACCGGAGACAAGACACGATGACACCACATACAGCCACGGGGAGTGCACAGGCATAACAATGAAGGAACGATATGAAAGAGCCAACAAAGTACCTAATGGGTATAAAGAATATACAGCATGCTATCATTAATAATATACATAGAACAAGAACAAGCCTGCATGATCTGAGTCTATGTGCGCTATAACACATGACAGACTGTGGGTCTATTGGGGCATTAATGCACTCACCGGATGTGTTGTGAGGCACGCGGTGTTGCCAGACTGACTTCAATCAGCCAGGAAGTGCATTAATGCCCTGATACACACGTGTGCTGGGGTGTGTTATTGCAGTTATAAAACAGTCTACTGAACTGTACAAAGCAAACAATCCAAATCTTTTTAAAATCGGCCTTCCAAATGTTGATGTATGAGTAAAGTATTGAATGGTCAGGTGACACATCACAACACAACATGGACTCATGTCACGGAACAAATGAACTCCTAGAGATGCAGCAAAGTTAAATTCTATCCGTGAAGTGGACGCTTAGTCGCCCACTACGCGTTACCATCCTGCTATGTGAAGTGCCCATTTAAAACCCTCACTTCGCCACTTCACATTGTAATTATGACTTTGCGTTGCTCACTCTGCCTTACTTCACTCTGAGGCAGAGTGAGAATTCACAGGCAGCCCACACACATCACATGGTTTACACAGTGTAGGTCACATGCTTCAGGCTGGCAGGTAGTGATTCATGCTTGAGTTTCACTGCAGCAGCAGCCTCTGGCTGCAACAACACCAGGCCCCCCCCACCTGTACCTGGTCCTCCCCGCACTTCATTAGTGTGGGAGTTCTTTACTACACTGCCTGGGGGCAGCAGTGTAGTGAAATATAATCTGTGTGGTGTGGAGGTGCACCACAGCCCCAAAGGAACTCACCTTGGCACAGGTGGTCACCACACCAACCTGTACAACCACCACTGTGTACAGTGGCAGGCCAAGGTTGCAGAATAGGGCAATAATGCAACTGCTGGCCCTCCTGGGGAAGAGGGGACAGCACAGCGTCCACCTGCATGTGGTGGTGTGAAGTGGGGGAGGTCCATGGATCAAGCAGCTGCTCCACCACTACAACCTACAGCAGGTGACGGAGGCAACCCTGTCCAACTACAAGCCACACAGGCCGATTTGGGCCCGATGTGGGGGAGCTGGAGGCTGTTAACCACTGTCTTGACAATGATGAGCAGCAGTTGGAGTGAATTGAGGAGCACCAACTACAAATTATGGGGATGCTTCAACTGCTGCTGTCCCATCAGAACGTTGATCATTAGTTTTATTTTGTCCTTGTGTGAAAAACTGTTCTCTGATATTGCCCCAATCTCCCCCACCCCCACCCCCATCTTCAAATTTTGGGCCCTTCCTCATGCACATCTCTTTTTTTGGATGATGTTACTCTCTTGTGCACTGTTGATTCCCTTTCGGTACTTGATATTTTTTATCATCCCCCCCCAGGTCATCATTATCATCATCATTAGGATCATCAACAGGAACTGTTACATCACAACTTTTTTGAGGAGGGGAGGATTTAATACCAACAGACCCAGACACAGCCACCTTGACTTTCTTTTTCTCCGGTTCCCAATCAACGTATCATCAGAACTGAAAAAAAAAAGTAACTGCTGTGATTCGTGAAGAACGTGATTTGTCTCGTGAAGAGTGGCTGGTGTGACATGACTAAGGAACTGTACGCAAATACCTACGGCTGTACTTCCCTGCGCTGTACCACCCCAAACTCCTGACATCGACACAGCTCTCTCCTTCTTTACCCAAACTTTTAATAATGCCTGTGATATCTTTGCCCCAGTGTTGACCCACCGTTCTAAAAGGAAGAATGCCCCCTGGGTTACCCCAGCTTTGATCTACCAGCTCAAACATAGGGACAACCTATGGCACCGTGCCATTGAGACTGGCCGCCCAATGACAGGCGGTTATATGCTGCCGCCCAAACAAGTGCACTGGCCATCAGAAAGGCCAAGTCTGAGCACCATCGGTCCTCACCACTGCCTCATGGGGAATCCCAGAACCTTCTGGGATAACATTAAACAGTTAAATGGGAGTGCACTCCCCCCACCCACCAGATCAACATTAATGGTGTGATCTCCTCAGACCCAGCCCTCATAGCCAACCACCTCAACACCTCATTCACTGACCTTAGCCCTATCCTCCCTACAAATTTTTTTGACCCTCCTCCCCCAGCACCTGCCGTAAACCTTTCTCGCCCTTATTTTCTCCTCCGCCATGTTTCTGCCCAAGAACTTAGGCCGCACCTTGTCACTGCCCTCAATAGTAATAGTATGGGCAATGACACCCTGGATCCGTGTATCCTACGGCTGGTCTTAGACACAGTCCTTACCCTGATCACATGCCTCATCAACCACTCTCTTTGCCTGGGGAAGGTTCCAACTGCCTGGAAAGTCGCCACTGTCACCCCTATCTTTAAAGGTGGTGATAGGACTGTGGCTGGAAACTATCAACCGATCTCCATTCTCTCTCCTCTCTCCAAGGCCTTGGAAAAAGTGGTGGCCTCTCAAATCTCTGACTACCTCTCCACCTACAATGTCCTTTGTCCTGAGCAGCATGGCTTCCGAGCGGGCCACAGTACCAACACAGCCCTCCTAGAGTTCTCCAACTTTCTCCACTCCTCCTTAGACACTGGTTCTCTGGCTGGTGCTGTCTTCATTGACCTCTCGAAAGCTTTCGACACTGTCTCCCACCCCTCCTTCTTGATGCCCTTAGTCTCTCTGTTTTGCTGCTGGGCCTATCTCCTGGTGCACCAGTTATCTGTCTGACACCACAGCGTAAAAATTAATGGGACCTACTCAGACATCTGTCCCATCTTTTCTGGGGTTCCCCAGGGCTCCATTCTGGGCCCCTTACTATTCTCCGTTACCTTAACACCTTCCACGCTCTTGCTCGGGGAACATTCTATTGCACGCTGATGATGCAGTCATCTTTGCCTCAAGTCGTGAACCCTACTGCCCTCCAGGACTCGCTGCAGAAGTCCTTCACTGAAGCCGAGGGCTGGTTCAAGGAACATAGATTGGTGATGAATCTTAAAAAACCAAAAACCATGTTCTTCACTCATCCCCAAAACAAGTCCTGCAACTTCAAACTCCTCATTCACTCTGGGTCCTCATTCCCACTCGAACAAGTTTGCTCCTATAAATACCTAGGGATCCATTTTGACCCCTCCCTCTCCTTCCATGGACACATCACTGCCCTAGCCACTGCCACTAATATCCGATTGGGCATCTTACATCGGTATAAACACTGCCTCCCCCCGGAGGCTCTTCGACTCGCAGTCACCTCCTCTATCCTGTCCCTAGTGGACTATGGACTGCCGGTGTATGGTGCTGCTGATCAGACCGCACTCCATAAAATTCCTTACTACTCTGAATAAGGCCTGCAGGTTAATTACTGGAGCACCTAGGATGACACACACCTGTCTGCTGTATGCTAAAGCGCTGGTACTTGATCTCGATGAGCGCCTCAAATATCTTACCTGTACCCTTACAAAAAAGACCCTCCTTGGGCTTTCCCCACCAGGATTGACCACCACCATACGCTGCTCTGTCCCACTAGTTCATACTCGGACCTCTGGGAAAACCTCTCTTGTTATCCCTAGAGCTAGGACTTCTCACGGCCAAAGAGCCTTCAGCATTAGGGCCCCCTCCTGGTTCAACACACTGCCCCCCTCCATCTCTGAAACTCCAACTATATCGTGCTTCAAAACTTCCTTACGTAACCACCTTATTAACACCCGATGCTGTAACTGCCACTCAGTCAAAGCCGACTAATACTTATGACAAAGCTTATTACTAAGCTGCTAAGGACGACATAACTCTGGTATTGTTTGCATCCATCCTACCTGTACCAGCTTGTTTGTATCTATGTCTTAATTTTACTGTTATACTTATGTGTTGTACTGCTATACTGTGTATTTTGGTTTGTCTTACTGTGACAAGGTACCTTTGTAAATGAGCCTATGGCTCAAAGGTTTTCCAAACTGCTGTTTAAATAAATAAAATAAATAAATAAAAATAAAACACCCTAACTTGAAAACACTTATTAATGAGTACAACAGTCAAGCCGAGATACTACAAAACAAGGTTGCATGCAACTTACAACCCAAAAACGTAAAGTTTTGTAATTCGTGAATCATCGTGACCATGAAGATGAAGAATGCGATTTGTATCATGAGTAACTCATGATGATCACCCTGACTTAAAAACGCACATTAATGAGTACAATGTTCACACCAAGATATGTACCACACAACACTCCGAAGGGAAGCCAAACAAACAACTGTGACTTAAGTTACAGATGGAGACTGGACCCTAAAGCGATGTAAATGCACAGACAGATTAAGATTGCACTGTGCACTCAAGAGATGAAGTCGCAAAGGCACAACAACACCGTAACCAGTGCTCACAAATCACAAATCCAAATCTGGAAAAGAATACCTTTTGCTGGTTGGGGGGGGGGGGGCAGTGAACTGCAGTAATAGTCCACAACCAAGATACCACAAAGCAGTACAAAATAACGCAGGTGCGGTGGATGGCAGGTTCACAGTGCTGCAATTACTGTGTGGCACAATAAAATCTGTCTGATTGGATGGCGTGCGTTGCACACACACACTACAGGTAATGCGCAGCAAATTGAAATCTTCAGTAATATAACCAAATCTTTTAAATAAACTGAAATTATGCACTGCTGCACCACAACAATCAGCACAAAAATGTCATCAATTATTGAAAATATTAATACTGTGTGTACATTAATACAGTTATACAAGAAAAATATAACCAAAGCAGAAAGACTGCCTTTCTCCCAGTTTATCTACCTCCCTCCACCACAGATACACCCTTCCCCCAAGCACACTTCAAGTGTCTGTCACTACACAGACTGAATGTTCTAAATTAGCATTCAAAATCCACACATAAACAATAAACACTCAATGATATGAGCACAGGAGGGTTTCCTACAACTGATGTACTAAATTTTGAGAAAAAAATGGCTCAAAAAGGCTTTTTGAATGGCTTTTAGAGGGTTTGAATCTCAGAGCTCTGAGAAAAAACTGTCTCCAGCTTCCACTACACACACATTGCACAAAACTGAGGCTGTGCAGAACAATCTAAACCCCATGTGACTTGCAATCCCATGAATCACTGCAAAATTCGCCTTTGGAGCTCACCAACAAGGCAAAGTGATGCGAAGTACATTGATTTCAATGTACTTTGCATTAAAATTGGTGCAGAAGTGGTGGGGAAGGGCAGAGTAACGCGAAGTCATTGTTTTAAATGGACTTCACGTTCCTCATTATAACATGAAGTACTCTGCTTTGCGTTGTGGATTACTCCACAGATTCTGCCTTAATTCGCGAATGCTTTGCATAGCGGATTTTGGCCACTTCACCCACCACTACTCGCAGCACCAGGGTGACCGCTAGGGAAGGATAGAACTGACCTTCTGAGAGAATGCTGTCTGATCCAGGGGTGGGGGGGGCATTGCAGGGGTAGCATCTTTCTCCAGGTTGCCCATACTTGAACCTGAGGGCAGTACAAGAAGTGCTGTTGTAGACCCTGTGGCCAGACCGTGGACTCCAGTACTACGTGTGTAGATGTCTTTTCGTGCCGCAGCACATGGTATGAAGACACATGTATGAAAAGCAACGGATGCAGGTGAGGTGATGGCAGGACTTGACTGATCAATCAAACACACACAATAACAGCCGTGACACAATTGCACTGCACATAGTACACAAATCTTGCTTTTAAGAGACAGAGGGAGAGGGCAAAAACACAACCAGACTCATTGGTTGTGTACAGGGTTCAGCAGTTGGCATAGGCTGTGCGACTTTGGTCCTCAAACAAACGATACCTTTGCAGTCGGCAAGAGGAGGGGAATCCAAACAAAGAAACATGACTGTGTGTGGGGGTTGGGTGCTCGGAGGGTGGTGTTGCACGGCATATATAGTGAGCCTACAATGGTAACACAGAAACATAGAATTTGACGACAGACAAAAACTGCCTGGCCCACCCAGTCTGCCCATTTCCCTACTTAATGGATAAGCTGCAGATCCTAGTTAACCGACAGTCTACTTCTTCCTACCCCCAACCCCTAGAATTGACTGTCCCATGCATTCTTGAATTCCACCACTGTTTTTGACTCCACAACCTCCTCCGGAAGGCCGTTCCATGCTTCCACAACCCTCTCTGTGAAAAAATACTTCCTTACATTACCTCTGAGCCACCCCCCATCTTCAAATTGTGGTATGGCAAGGATAGAAATATATACCAAATTGTGTACGTTATATATACTCATGTATCGGGGTATTGCACAGCCTGCCATTATGTTGGCAAAATAAGTAGTATGCTGCCTCAAGTACAAAAACATCCAAACATACAGTTGCAAATCCAGGATGTAGCATCATGCAGCTGTATGCAACACTTTTATCGGCAACTTTCTCTTGTTCCTTGCAACACACACATTCTGGCACTGTGGGCATAGATGTACATGATCCGCAACTGCACCTGAAAATAAGAGCCCAGCAAACAGTCAACAAGATACAAAACAATACTGTGCACATCAGTAATTCAATAACACTGAATCTCAGTAAAATCGAAAAAATATATATATATATATATACAGTATATATGTCATATTAAATAACCATATTGTTCTGAATACAATTCATAGAGAATACGGCATGGGCAACTATGCACAACTATTTACTTTCTCTCCTTTCTATGTTTGCTTGCACCCGCAGTGCACAAGAAACATATTCAGATAGTACCACACTTCTGAGATGTGTCTGTGTTGTGGCCAATGCAGCGGATGCTTTAGTGGGTACATCCCCCAGCCACCAATCAATGGGAAAGCTGCCGATGACAACAGTTTCAGAGAACGCACTGCACTTGAAAGAAATTTGCCACTGAAGTGGGGTCCCAAATAGCATATGTTGAAAATTTGGTGATAAAATTCCAAAAAGGATTGCATTACACGCGTATGTTGCACAGTTTCTATGCATGCTTGCAACTTCACCAATTTTTCATATTTTCACTACAGATTTTCAGCATTGCCATATTCTCACACCTTCTCATGGACAGTACAGCTGTCATTTTTCACATCCTGCCCGAAATGTGTTTTTCATCTGTGGCACTGAATGGCACAGTCGCTGTGCAAAATCACCTTTCGGGATTGAGGAACAAAATGATAGTGGCACTGTTCATGAGGTGGGGTCCCAAAATGCCCATGTTGAAACTCTGGAGCTAAAATACCAACAAACGCCCAGGGCATTAGGGTTTTCAACCATAATGGCACATCCTGTAGAGACTGACAGGCATCAAGAGTGTGACTTGGGGTCGTCAGCCGTCATGGTCAAACCATTCCAGCTCCACCCCCACTCTGCAGCCAGTGACAGGCATCTCAAGGTGTGCCTTGGGGTCTTTTGCCCTAACGTTCACCCCATTCTCCTATACTGCACCCATCACAGCTTATTTCATTATGGAATGTGGCGAGTGTAAGGGCCAAAGAACCCAAGGCACATCGCCACACCTGCTGTGTCTGTAGGTTGGGGTGAGGTGGAATAGCATGAGCATTATGGATGATGACCCAAAGGCACACCCCCAACATCCATCAGTCTCTGCAGGGTGGTGGGGTGGGTGACATTAGTTCAATACTTCACTGCCACTCCTATTATGATTCTCTCTAAATCCTGCACTACCAATGCCAATACCAGCAAGCAAACATTCGGCATTGACAAATGCTTGTTTTATCATGTCCCTGACATGGAAGTGCATAATGTGTATGCATGTTCATGTCATGATAACAGAACCATGTCACACTATGTTGACTTATGCCAGTATGCCATTCACACTGTCCTACTTGCAGGGCACGTGGAACTATGGTGTGAGACAAGAATACACCACAGAAGATGAGAACTGACTTTTCTTCCACTGAATCATAATATCTCCCTCCCACCCTTCATGACTGCTTGCAGGTATAGAAGTATCCTGTGTACTTTCATAAATAAGGGTCAACAAAGTGCAAAGGTGTAGGGTGAACAACACCACATTCCATCAAATCCTCGCTTCAGTGATGCAGTTGACACACACCAACCCAACAATTGTGTGTACAGAGATAATTATGCTGAACGACTCTATTGTACAATCAGCTATTTGTTTAAATAAAATGTAAAGGGCCATGTATGTAATCATATCAGACTACCTAAAGCTAGGCAAACAATGCGTGAAGGCCATATGAAGGGCTGGGGGGGATACTGGGATGCATAGGGAGAGGCATCAATAGCACACTACAGACAGTTGTTATCCCTCTGCAATGACAGTTGGAGAGACCAGATCTCGAGTACTGCGTGCAATTCTGGAGACCCCATCTCTGCAAGGACATAGACAAGATGGAGGCAGTCCAGAGGAGGGGAACTAAAATGGCACAGGGTCTGCGGCAGAATCCATATGAAGAGAGACTAAAGGAGGTTAGGGAAAGGGAACATTGTTTAACCAGGAGTAGCACACTAAGCCGAAGCTTCTTTCCAGATGCGACCTGGGAACACAAGGAAGTTAAGTGACTTGCTCAGGATCACACAGTATGCACCTAGGCAGCTGTGGGATTCAAGATCCCACAGTTAAGATGTATGCCCTCAAGGAAAAGGAGGGAGAGGGCAGACATGATAGAAACTGTCAAGTACCTCAAGGGAATCAACAAAGTACAAGCGGCCGGCTCCGTGGCACCGACAGATGTGGTTTGCTTGGCATGCTGGTGACCTGGGTTCACACCACAGTGGTCGGATTGGTGGCATATTTGTGGGACATGCTGCCTTGACACCCCCTTCCCCCATGCATACTATCCTCTTTGGAAGACCCAAATGTAGGGCTCAGGCACTAAAGGATACCTGCTTGGAATAAAGCTTTCTTTATGACTCCTGCTGGCATTTGCTACATCATTTAAAACTTCTGTCTGGAGTGCACACTGTCTTCTGCTACACTTTTAGACATACATAGGGAAATGGACTCATGATTCTTCCCTGGATTCATGCGGCACAACTGCAAAAATGATTCGCATGTCCTGAAATTATTGCCATGAATCATAACTAGCTTTCTGTATGCAAATAGGACTCACCATTCAGTGCTGCCAAGCTGCGCTATATCAAGATGTGGTACTTGTGATCCACCGTTTCCTTGATCTTGGATTTCGTCCTCTGGAAGGTATGGCTCAAACATATATGGCTGAACATTTCGCAAACTCATGACCGGTGCTGTTGTGGTTCCCAAATCATGATCCTCCTCAAATTCAGTATGGTTGTCAGCTGATGACTCATACTCATCTCCATCACATTACTCATCACCTGAAAAATTGCTACTATCACTGCCTGACAAGGGAGAATTATAATAATTAACTCTGTGTACGCACTGAACAGTGTTACCAGAAATACTGGGGAGGGCATCTAACTATGACTCCAACAAAGCTGAACTCTCACTACTCGAAGCTGAAAGCGTATTATTTTCAACCAAATGTACAGACCTTTCAGCAACAGTATCACTCCAAGACAGTCTCATCAACACAAACAGCATGCAGTGATGTATCACGCCCATTTTCCATACCATGAACTGTACCACCATTTTCATATGACACATTACTCTCTGAAACTGGTTCACACATAAAACCAAGACTGTGAACATCAGCATGGCACACAACACGGGTTTCATCAAGTGCTGAAACATCCAAATCAGACACATCCGCACATAATCCACACATTGCTTCCATGCTGAATGTATCATGTGTACCGTCAGTAAAAACAACATTTGCAACATTGGTATTCACTTCATTGTCGTGAATGTGTGAGAATTCATTAAACAAAACCTCAGTGACAACACCTCCATGACACATTACAGGACTAACTGAACCACCAACAGGATGAAAGGCAGATTCATGACAGAAAGAATGGACACCACTACCTGCATTCACTCTCAAAGAAAACTCGCTGTCATCACTAGCAGCACCTACTGCACTGTCACCAATTTCAACTAATGCACTGCAGTCAATATTACCATCCCCTACCACACCGGCAATGTAAGAAACGATGTATCACTATCAGTACCACAGGTTGCAACAACAGAAGAAGATGGCAATGAATTGTCATTCTGAGAAGTTACAAGATATGTATGATCTATACTTATAGGTAAAAAAATTATTATGGCAGCCACAAAAGCACAACTGACAGTCTCTCTATGAACCACAGAACTGTTCTGAAATATGTCCCTGTACAAATTACAGTAATACACAGCTGTATGGCATGCTGGTGACCTGGGTTCACACCACAAGTGCGGGTGCGGTTGCTGTGGGAAATCAGAGTTTGGGACACATTAAGAAAATCACAGTGACACTGTTCATGTGCAGAGGTCCTAAAATGCCTATTTTGAAAATTTGGTGATGAAAGTCCATTAAATGACTGTGTTACGAGCATGCGTTGCGCAGTTTCCACGCACGCTCATAACTTTGTGAATTTGTAATATTTTCACTCCAGATTTTCAACATTATCATTTCTCCATACCTCCTTATGAACAGTACAGCTGTCATTTTTCACATCCTGGCTGAAATGTGTTTTTGTGTCTGTCACACAAACTAAACTGATGCTGGTACAGTAACTAGTCAGAATGAGATCATGAAGTAAATGAGAATAAAAACATAGATTGAATTAGGAATTGGTATCCACTAAACACAACTTATGGCACAATGGCACAATAAAATGCACAAATGACAGCCTGTATTGTATGCTGAGAACATATGAGTGTGCACTCCTGTATAGTATGCTAGGAATGTACAGTATGTAGGAATGCTCATTTGCAGAAGCTACACTGGCAAGATCTATAAATTGCACAAATATATTGATCGCTCCTCACAGGAGACTGAACGCTAGAAACGCAAAAAGCTTAGCTCACTGCACAATATTTATACTTCTGCCAATACAAAACAAGCATTTGTCAATGCCGAATGTTTGCTTGCTGGTATTAGCATTGGAAATGCAGGAGTTAGAGAGATGCAGAATAGGAATGGCAGTGAAGTATTGAACTTCATACCAACCCCACCTCCACCCTGCAGAGATGGACAGACATTGGAGTATGTGTTTCGGTTAGCACCCATAACGTTTATGCCATTTCACTTCACCCTATCCTGCAGACACCGACACGTGTTGAGGTGTGCCCTGGGGTGTTCAGCTTTACAGTCACCCCATTCCATAAGGACATATGCTAAAATGGGTGCAGTATAGAAGAATGGGATGACCTCTGGGGCCGAAGAGTCCAAGGCACACCTCGATGCCTGTCACTGGCTGCAGGGTGGTGGGGTGGGGGTGGAATGGCATGAGCATGACGGTCGGCAATCTAAAGGCACACCCCTGATGCCTGTCAGTCTGTACAGGGTGGGACGTTATGGTTAGAAACCCTAATGCCCCGGGTGTTTGTTGGTATTTGCACTACAAATTTTCAACATGCCCTTTTTGTGTCCCCCACCTCATGAACAGTGGCACTGTGATTTTGTTAATGTGTCCCGAACTTTGCGTTCCCACAGCGACTGTGCCATTCTGCATCAGATGTAGGAAAACACAGATTGGGCAGGATGTGAAGAATGACAGCTGTACCATTCATAGGGAGGTATGAAGAGATGGCAATGTTGAAAATCTGTAGTCAAAATATTAAATACTCAAACTTCCGGGCTTACGTGGAAACTGCTCAATGCATGCGAGTAACACAGTCATTTAGTAGAATTTTTTCACCAAATTTTCAACATAGGCATTTTGTGACCTCTGCTCATGAACAGTGTCACTATGATTTTCCTAATCTGTCCTGAACATTGATTTCCCACAGCGACCGCGCTATTCTGTGTCAGATGTGTAAATGCATTTTTTGGGCAGGAAATGAAAAATGACAGCTGTACTGTTCATAAGAAGGTGTGGAAAAATGCCATTGTTGAAAATCTGGAGCGAAAATATTACAAATTCACAAAGTTATGAGCATGTGTGGAAACTGTGCAACACACGCTTGTAAAATAGTCATTTTGTTGGACTTTTTCACCAAATTTGCAACATAGGCTTTTTGAGAGCCCACCTCATGCACACTGGCACTGTCGTTTCATTAATCATTCCTGAAAGGTGATTTCACGCAGTAACCAAGAAATCACTTTCAGGACTGAATAACACCATGACAGTGACTGAATTTATGAGGAGGGGTCCCAATAACCCCATGTTGAAAATTTGGAGCCACAATTCCCAAAAAGTCCTGAGATATGCACCAAAGTTGAAAAAACCCTATTTATGCCATTATACAGCTTACCAGCATTTCTTCAGTTCACGGTTGGCTTTGAAGAGTGCAGACGTGTTCCCGGTCCACCGAAGATTGTTGCTCCAGGCTCCGGAGGTAAGTATGGGGTGAGGGGGGTGTGGGGAGGTAGAGTGCACAGTGGGTAGGTGTGGGTTGGGGGAGGGGACGGTGACCGCTTGGAACCGTTCCTTTCTTTCAGGGAGAAAAAAGATGTTGACGGAAGGTTTTTCAGGCTTGCTTTCAGCACACTGGGGTGGGCTCCCAGTGTGCCACTGCACTGGGTGGGGGACTTAAGCCGATGGGGATAGGGCCCCTGTTGGCAAGAATGACTTTTAGGGGGCATGATGCCAAAGGGATTGGGCACCTCCTCAGCACACAACAAATAGGGAGGGGTTACATTATGCTGAGAGGAGTGGGCTCCCCGTCAGCAAATGAACTGGGTTGAGGGTATGCCGATGAGGATTCGCCCCGTCGACGCTTCATGGGCTGTGAGCGCATCAAGCCACCACCAGGTTTACAAAAAATGTTACACTTGGCCAGGTACCGCCCTGCAATGACGGGTCACTCCCTCACTGCAGCGGAATGGCTAACACTGCAATAATGAGGCAGCCCCTCATTGCAGTGGCGAAATCATTTCAACTTGGTGGCACTTTTGGAAACCAATGTCATCAGCACAGTGTACCTGCAATGATCCACCAGTGCCAAGCCTCCAAATGCAGTGCCGCTGTTGGCTGCCACAGTGCCGCACCTCCACAACCCACTTCTCTCCTAAGCTGCAGCATAATGTTTCTTGCGCATGTGTGCAAGCAAACATAAAAATGAGTATACCACAAAAGCAAACCACAAGGAAGCACTTCTAACTAATCAACAATATATTATGAGGAAGGCTACACAGTTGTACTGCAATACATAGAAATGTCAAAAACTCCAATAAAGACACAGTAATCCTCCCAACAGTGCATCTCTTTGTGGTTGTCCCGGAGAGTGATTTCCATCCCACAGAACGTGCCATAGACGAACGTCACATACTCAGCACGACTGAACTGACCATGACGATGCTCGTTCATGGACAAAAAATACTTTTAATTATAAAAACTTCTGTAGTGTTTTTTTTTCATACGAAAATGCTGCATGGGAATACAGGACCTGGCCACAGCACCATCACAATGTAGGATAAACATGTCACTGGCTCTTTAAGTATAGGAAAAAAGCCTTTTGCGAAAAATGACATATGCGGATCTCAGAACCTGCACATGCTGCTGTCACAAAAATTTCCACAGATCAAAACCTTGCCTCCTAGACAACACATACAAAATTCTAGCTCATTTCATCAAATGGTACCAAAGATATTAATGTGCAAAGTTAGGGGTTTAACATTGAACACCCTACTCAACCCTTACTACAGTGGTGCTACTGCACCACCATGACAGATATTTATATATATATACACACACACACACAAAGTCATCCAATGTACCAGAACAAATATATGCAAAGTCATCAATTTATAGAACTTATACACAGAAACTAATCAAATTCAGGTACCATAGGTACAGGGGGCACTTAGCCCCATAACAATACAAATGAAGTTATTTACTGCAGTAGAATACCTATGAGGAAGGCCCATCATAGAGATGGTCAGGTAGGAGTAAGCTAACTAGAACCAGGCCCCCATTAAAGTTAGGGACTAACTCTAGGACACTTTGGACAGGGCAAAGGGGCCTCTCAGCGCTCCTTAAGCTTAGCCTTCACAAACTGGAAACTGGCAATGGAGGTGAGGGAGGAGGGAAGACTGTTCTATATATGAGTGTAAGCCCCTCAATTTGGGCTTACCTGGTACGAGTATGGCCCTCCGACCCTCTGCCAGGTGTCCTCCGATCGGCTGTGGTGTTACTGACTAACGGGGAAAGTATCACAGCTCTCCAGGTAGAAGGTCACCAGGGGGCCAGTGACCATCACATGGTATGGTTTGGTTTGGCCACTAGAACTAAATCATCCCATTCCAAGGCAAAAACATGGGACTTCAGAGGAGCTGACTTTGATAAGATGGCCAACAGAGTTAAGCTAGCCCTGGCAAGAAGAAATACAGGTGAGGTGGTACACTCAAAGTGGGCAAGCATTAAGGATGCAATACATGCAGCAACATCCCATTGTGTTAGGGAGAAAAGCAAGAGCAAAAGAAGGAGGAAACCACTTTGGTTCTCAGAAACAGTAGCAGAAAAGGTCAGAGCCAAAAGGTTGGCCTTCAGGAAATATAAGGGAACACAGTGGGACGAAGATAGGGAGGCATACCAAACTTCCCTAAGGGAAGCAGGGAAGGCAGTAAGGCAGGCAAAGGCTCAAACCGAGGAAATACTAGCATGAACAGTAAAAGAAGGGGACAAGATTTTCTATTGATACATTAGTGAAAGGAGAAAGTCCAGAGGGGGTATTGCTAAGATCAAAGGGGATAAGGAGGAGTGTGTGGAGGACCAAGGAAAAGCGTCTATCCTAAATAGATACTTTTGCTCAGTATTTAATGAGGAGAAGGTAGGGCAGGACCCACAGCTCAGCACCATGGACACAGGGGAGGGAGGTGTGCACAAGTCCCTTCACAAAAGAAAGGGTCCTACAAGAGCTCACTAAGCTCATGGTGGACAAGGCAATGGGACTGGATGGCATACATCCCAGGGTACTAAAAGGAGCTAAGGGTGGAATTAGCAGAGCCATTATCAGAACAGTTTAGTGAGTCTCTGAGCACAGGAGAGGTCCCAGAAGACTGGAGAAGGGCTCACGTGATCCCGCTCCACAAGAGTGGTAGCAAGGAGGAGGCAGGGAACTACAGACCAGTCAGTCTTACCTCAGTAGTGGGCAAGATTATGGAGGCACTCCTTAAGGAAAGGATAGTGCAACACCTGGAATCCTTAGGAGCACAGGATCCAAGACAGCATGAGTTTAACAACAGGAAAGTCTTGTCAAATTAATCTCATAGATGTCTTTGACTAGGTAACCAGAGTGATGGACCAAGGGGGTGCAGTTGATGTCACCTACCTTGACTTCAGCAAAGCTTTCGATACTGTTCCACATAGAAGATTGATTAATAAGCTGGGTAGGCTCGGGGGGGTCAGAGGTTGGTCAACTGGGTGGCAAACTGGTTGGCGGGCAGAACACAGAGAGAGGTGGTAAACAGTATACAGTCGGAAGAGATGCAAGTCACAAGTGGGGTACCTCGGGGATCAGTCCTGGAGCCAGTCCTCTTCAATATCTTCATCAGTGACATTGCAGATGGACTGGAGGGTAAGGTTTGTCTGTTTGCAGATGACACCAAGATCTGCAACAGAGTAGATGATCCAGACAGGATGGGCAGAATGAGAAGAGATCTGGATAAACTGGCAAAATGGTCGGAAGAGTGGCAACTGCGATTTAATGTAAAGAAGTGCAAGATCATGCACATAGGGAAGAGAAACCCTGAAGCCACCTATAGTTTGGGAAGGGAGTTGCTGGCAATCACAAGGGGAAGAAAGAGACTTGGGCATCATCATCAAAGATGACCTGAAATCATCCAAGCAGACCACTAAAGCTGTAGGTAAGGCTAGGGGGATGCTGGGGTGTATTAGTAGGGGTATCACAAGTCGTAAGAGGGAGATAATAATCCCTCTTTACAAGACACTGGGTTAGGCCCCATTTGGAGTACTGTGTGCAGTACTGGAGGCGCACCTGTACAAGGACATTAACAAAATGGAGGCAGTCCAGAGAAGGGCAACCAAAATGGTGCAGGGACTGCATCAGAAAACATATGAGGACAGATTAATGGAGCTCAATATGTATACCCTAGAGCAAAGGAGGGAGAGAGGTGAAATGATCGAAACATTCAAACACCTTAAGGGCATTAACAAGGTGAAAGAGTCTAACATGTTTCAATATAAGAAAAATAGCAGGACAAGAGGACAGCATGAGATTAGAGGGGAGGCCGATTAAGGGGTAATGTGAGGAAGTTCTTTTTCACAGAAAGGGTGGTGGATGCATGGAACGGCCTACCTCAGGAAGTGGTGAATATGAATAAAGTGCAGCGCTTCAAACAGGCATAGGATAGGCATAAGGGAGCAATACAGATGAGTATGAATAGATAGGCCATTAACAGAGTAAAGGCCTATGGCACATTCATAAGGTAGAAAAAAATGGGCAGACTAGATGGGCCTTGTGGTCCTCATCTGCCATCAACTCTGTGTTTCTATGTTTCTATGATTTCACCAGTTCTAAACCCACAAGACCCAGAACAGCATGGTTTTAAACAGGGAAGAGGTTGCTTTACAAACCTTATGTGCTTCTATGAACTTAGCGCTAATCTTCACAACAGAACAACCTGCGATGTAATCTTTATTGACTTCTGCCTCTATATTCTAGCTTGGTAAGATCACATTTTGACTTCTGTTCCTCCTTCTGTTCACCTACATCAGTACAAGACAGAGCAACGGTTGAGAAGGTACAGAGAAGGCTGACCAAAAATATCATTAATCTGGATACTGTCTCATATGAGAATAGACTGAGGGCACTAGGATTATTCCTTTAGAATACCGCTCATTGAGAGGTGATCTCTGTTTGTTATACAGAGCCACTAGGGATCACGCCCTGTTTGAGACCATCTGTTTAGACTGGCACATCACCCAAGGTAACACCATGTCACGTAAATTGAAATTAAAGACTAATATTAACAAAACTGTGAAAATAAATGTGTTTTTTACTCAACGGGCAACACCAATTTGGAACTCTTTACCAACAGAAGTAGTTCTAAGTACTAATTTGCAACAATTCAAGTCAAACCTAGACATGTACATGGGTGACAATAAATATCTCTTCCACCAATTGACAATGGTGGCGAGTTCATTATGGGCTTGTCCCTCAAACTTGTATTTACCTATAAACCTATGACTTCAGTAAGGCTTTCGATGCCTTGCCTCATGGGGCCCTCATCACAAAACTACACAATTTCAATATCAATAAAAAATCATTTTATGGATAAGTAATTGGCTCCTGAACAGAACACAGAGAGTATTGATTAATGAGCAATTATCAGAACTTGGCCAAGTCACTAGCGGGGTTCCACAGGGTTCTGTATTGAGACCCTGTCTTTTTCAGGCTTTTGTATCTGATATGACCAGTTACTGCATTTCAGCGTCCATAAAATATGCCGACGATATAAAAATCAGTGGCCCATGTACCAATCTGGATCAAGTACAAACCATCCAAATGACTTAGATAAAATCACTGCTTAGGTAAACACATGGGGAATGAAATTAAACACAAACAAATGCAAAGTCATGCATCTGAGAACACATAACCCCATTTTTACATATACAGTATCCTAGGGGGCACAGCCTTAAATATAACATCTGACGAAAAAGACCTTGGGATAATCATCTCTAATGACCTTGGACATGCAAAACAAATCAATGAAGCAGTTAATAAAACTAACAAAGTGATCTGGTCCATAAAGCGCAACACTAAATCCAGGGACCCCAAAGCTATGATGCCTGTTTTGAGCTTATGCAAGACCACACCTTGAACACGCATCCCAGCTCTGGTGCCCCTTTAAGAAATCGGACTGCAACATATTAGAGACGGTTCAAAGGAAATACACTAAACATATTAAAGGCTTACACAATGAAACATATGAACATAGACTTAACATTCTGAATCTAATGACTTTAGCCACACGTCGTCTTAGGGGAGCTCTTCTGTTCTTATTTGATATCATCCAAGACCCATATTTATGATGGAACGTGGCCTTGAATTTAAAAATAGCTCTCATAACACCAGAGGTCATCCTCCTCAACTCACTGGTAAAAAATGTAATTATATAAATAGAAAATTATTTTTCACACTCAGGGCCAGATATTCAAAACTTTGCCCTGGGGCTAAATTAGCACTGCCCAGCAGACAAACTTAGCCCGGAGCATAAAGCAAGCTATATTCAAAAGGAATAGCCTGGTGCTAATCCTGCTGAATATAGCAGTCTAAGGAAGCCAGGCAAACTGGTCTGGGAGTGCAGGGAAAAAATAGCCCAGGAATAAGACAGCACTGAATATAGCAACAGGGAAGTGCAAACTGCAGCTGCAGCTCATTAGACCCTAGAAAAACCTAGTGTTGCAGGTGGAGAACATTGTGTGTGATTGCACAGAGATGTCTCACATCTACTGCAAACAACAATGGAAGCCACATACTGCAGAACTGTGCTATGCTGAAGTGAGGTTTGCCCGGGGCTACCCGGATTGCACATTGCTAACACATTAGCTCGGTGCAAACTGGTTATCCCAGGGCAAACAGGAGCTATAGTCAAAGCTCCCATGCAAATGAGCCTACTGAGGTAATCCGTGGGCAAACAAGCATATTTGCATCTCATTATATGCTGCTTAGCATACATTACCATGCAGTTTGCCCAGTGCGACTGCATGGTGCACACAGCTCCACCTGTTGGTCGGAATGGAAGTACAGGCTGGATGCTGCAGGCCAAGGCATGCCCACAGCATCCCCTGTTGGTCAGAATGGTCTACAGAGCAATATAGCTATATATATATATATACATACATACACACACACACACACACTGCCTGAGGACAGCCCCCATACCCCTCATGTGTCCATCATTATGTGGGTCATCCTTCATTTGGCCCCTTACAACTGCTTTGTCCCTCATGAAAAAGGTGCTGCACACACAGTGAATGTGCTGTGCATGCAGACTGTATTGCATGAATACTGTACGGTCTACAGCACTATATCCGAAGTATATATTGTATGGGTCAACACTATGGTGTCACAGTGTCCCGACCCTGTATCGCCATGATTGAGGATAGGTTCCTCATTCTGAGGGTCTGTGTCCCTCGTTGTCCCTCAACTTGAGTATCCACATATGTCCATATCCCACATTTCAGTGACACAGTTTACAGGTATGACAGCCCTCCCCCATTGATCCCCGACCCCACAGCACAGAAAAACCTGGTAGTCTAGCAGCCCCTCCCAGCACGAATCCCAACCCCCATTCGCAGTAACAGAAAAGATGTCCCCGGTAGTCTAGTGGCCTCCCAACCCCCCAAGCACGAATCCCGACCCCCCCACATGTATTTAGCATATTTTACCTGGTAGTCTAGTGGTCCCCCACCCCCAAGCATGAATCCGACCCCCACATGTGTATTTAGCATATGTTTACCTGGTAGTCTAGTGGTCCCCCACCCCAAGCATGAATCCTGACCCCCACATACACATATTTAGCATATTTTTACCTGCTACACTAGTGGTCCCCCCACCCCCAAGCACGAATCCCAACCCACGTCTGCGGTGAAGGAAAATAATTCCCCGGTAGTCTAGTAGTCCCCCCACCGAGCTGTGCACCTCCCGTTACACCCAAACATGGCATACCTCTGGAGCTGGTGACCGGCTCAGTCCTCCTCTCTCCACCTTGGCCGGCTGCCGACTGCAGTTTTCAGCAGTGCTACTATATTGAATTGAAGGGCAAGCCCATTGTTATGTGGGGGAAGAGCTCCTCCCCCACATCCTATTTAACTCAAGCAGCAGACTTCCGCTCTGCTTAGAGCGAGTCACACTTGCTAGTTTGTGGTGCAGGTGCACGGCTGCTCTCTGCTCTGTCCTGGCTCCCCCCCCCCCGTTCTTTGTCTGGCTTGTGCTCCCCCCCTTGCTCCTCCCTGCTCTGGTGTTTTTGTGCCTTTTCTGTTAGAGGGCTTGTTTCCTTCCTCCATACTGCTCTTATGTGTTTACCTTCCCCTGCTGTTTCCTCCTCCTTTCCGAGCAGCCGCTCCCTGCTGTACCGCGTTTGTTGTCCATCTGGAACCTCTCATCTGATCTACCGTATGTCGGACCTTCATTTCCCTGCTTTGCTGTGTATCTATCAGAACCGCCATGGGTTGACGCTGTTCGATTAATTCTGGCTGGGACGTCTCCGCGGCTGCTATCTGGAAGCCACTTGCTGCGCTGCATCTCTCACCACCTCCCTGCAGCATTTCCAATGCCACTGCCGAGCTGGGCTCATGCCTTCTTCTGCCTGATACTAGCGGCTCCTGGACTACCTCATCGGCAGCGCTTGCTGCACCACTGTCTGAGCCATCAGCCTCCTCTTCAGATCCCATTCCTGCTTCCTTCACTGCGCTACCTAGGTATGTCTAGCCTAGCTTCCCCTTTATTGTACACGAATGTGCGTCTCCAGGACATGGGCCCACAGTTAGTGATATGGCCTATTTCTATCGACCACTTCCCTGCTTTCATGGTTGTGTGCCCAGACATGTTTACTTCACTCTCAGGATCACCGTAGTGTGGGATCAGTAGCTGCCTCCATTTGTTGATTCCCTGTTCTGCTGCTAGGTCTCTGGTTCCTACCCTACGCTTGCCTCTCCAATGCTATTACTTCAGCATAGCGCCATGTCATTCACACATGATGACATTATTATAGGACTATATTGAGCATTCATATATTGGGCTGCCCTTTGTACTTTAGTGATTCCTAACCGTAGTAACCGCTTCATTGTGTACAACTGGAACGTGTTTGGGTCATTGTTCATAGCCTTCTACTGGAGCTCTTTCACAAACTGGCACTGACGTTTGATTCAGCCCTCAGTGTTCTGAGGCAGTTCCAGCTCAAGGCGCCGGTGCACCTGTCTCCTTCATACTAGACTTTTCTACAGCGGCAAAGGTTGCTACATTTCTACATTATTCTCCAACGTAACGACCCAAACCATCTACTCCTCTCCCGTATATTTGTTTTATGAATGTGCTGCTTTTTGGCCCTCACTATGTTTCGAAAGCCAGTGCCCTGATTTACAGCTGTGTGTAAGGGGCATGACCTTCTGTATGAAGCTTCCTCCATGACTGCACCTTGCTACTCCTCAGCATGTCTACCCACTCCATTTGTGGATTACTTGTTTTGGCTTCCACTCCTTGTGGCCTAGTTTCTGTCGCCGTTCCTATCGTTGCACCTTATGCACGCCTCCTTGTTTGATGTTGTCGCAGCCGTGCTTCAATCAGCCCTTCTCCACCATACTTCTATGACAGGATTTGCAGGCATTATGACTGTCATGACATTGACACTTGAGTGCTGCAACTTTGCTATACCATTCTCAGCAATCCTGCCACCTGCTTGTGGCAGGCAACGGAGGAGCTGCTTACTATGGATTCACATTTGATGTTTTGACATTCCTCATCCATTCTTTGGACGCTTTGCCCAGCTTCCCTGCTCTATGTCTTCCTCATGCAGCTTGCTTACTACATTTACGTACAGGTTCCCTTCTTACCTTACTTGCTCATATTACCTGCTTTGCCCTTTCGGAGCTTCAAAGTCATCCCATCTAATCTGCTTTGCAATATACTGCGCTCCTCTTGAACTGGGATCCATCTAACTTGTGTTTAATTATTTCCTGTGATCCCTGTCTACCAGGACATGACCATCTGCACTGCATGCAGTTTGACATTCAGTCATCGCATTTAGTTAGGCCTGTGCCCCTGCGGGCTCAGAGGTCCTCCGTTCCTATATGTTACTGCACCTTCATCGCCTGCTTCTACAACTGCCTTCGACATTGAGCTGAGGGGGTTTACGTACTAATCGCCTGCTTCTATGACCTGCCTTTGCCCTTTGGGCTGGGAGGATTACCTACTAATCACCTGCTTCTTTGACCTGCCTTCGCCCATCAGGCTGGGAGGTTTTCCTACTAATCTTCTGCTTCTACGACCTGCCTTCACCCATCGGGCTGGGAGGTTTTCCTACTAATCGTCTGCTTCTATGACCTGCCTTTGCCAATCGGGCTGTGGGGTTTCCTCCTGCTCTACTTCTGCCTCGCCTAGCTCGGAGCCTGGAGATTCACACATTCTACTATGCACCTACCTGCTGCCATGACAGCCAGCCAGAAGTTCCTTTCATGTGAATTCGCATCTGGCCGTTTCTTCAATCATCATTTATTCTTGGATGATTTGCCCTGCTTCTTCCACCATACAGAATTACTGCTGCTTCACTTTTTCCAGGATACTTCACTGAGCTTCTCCTGAGGAACTTCCTTATCCTGATTGTGCTCTACCGCTTCTTGGACCTGTGACAACACTACTCCATTTGACTCACCCCTTCAGCTGTCTCCTTCTAGGACTCTTATGCTTGATTATTCAGGTCTCGTCAGGTTATTGCTGCCTCACACATTGAATACCTACAGTTTCGGATGTTATTCATCTAGTCAAGTTGCCATGTCTCTGCCACGTTCTCTTCCCTGTGATCCCTGTCATCCTTGATCTACTGGATCCATCAATCCTCTGCACCATTCCATTCTCTAAGTCTGCCTTGCCAATACAGTATTACTCTGCTCTAACCTGACTCAAGATACATCTCCTGGAGGCTGTATGCTATGCTTTCTTCTTACTGGCTGACCTCCGTAGGTCTGGCTGCATTTCCTGTTACCTGGAGCTAGTCACCTCTCTACTTACCTCACCAGCTAATGGATTTGCGCATCTCATCGAGGGACTAATTGCCATGCTCTGTTTCTGCCAGCAGACCTCCATAGGTCTGGCTGCGCTTTCCCATACCTGGAATCAGCTACCTTTCTCATACCTCACCAGCTGTCGATTACGCTGCGCTTTCGCCAGGGGCTGGTTGTCACGTCCCATTCCTTCTCACCTGCCTACATTGGTGCATTCCTTGCTACCTACTACATCTCTCTTCAGATATGCAGTCCACCTGCCTTGCTTGCTTTTTAGGCTCGACATATTCTACTACTTGGATGCTTTCTAACCTCACACCAGTACCTCCGATTAATCCTCTACAGCCTGCCATTATTTCACCTCAACTCTACAGCCGTTGCCTTTACATAAATTCCTAAGACTATCTCTACTCCTATCGTACTTACCAGAACTGGATTCATCAGTCAGTAGCCTGGCTCCAAGCCTGCTCCCATTCCACATGCTATACAAGCCCTCTATTAGTAGAAACCTGGAAGTCGTACTACTTCTATTCATCATGCCTCGTTTGCGTCAAAGCTTGGATACAACTTTTCGTCTGGTCACCTGTATTGAGTTCGTCAGTCATCAACTTCATCTCCACCATCATACAATTCCCTGGATTCTCATGCCTTCTATCAAATGAAGTCCGTAAGACATTTTTTTCAATATATACACTCTCCAGCATTCTGAATTGTACATGGATTCTTGAACTCAGAGTTTACTAGGAGGAGATTGCTTCACTGGACATGTTACAATTCAGTACTTTCTTAAGCTCCATTTCTCTGGATCAAGTTCTACAATTTGGAATTTAGATTAGCTGATTAATTAAATTTGTTAATTAGGATCTCTCTCCTTTAATATGCCCAGAAGGAAGGGCAGGTCAGTAGTCATGGGTCCTCAGAGGTTCCCCCAAGGGGGGGTTTCCTCTCCTGCATGCTACTGGTCACACTTTCCAGAGTTGGAGGAGGTGATCATCTATTCATATCATTATTAGGGGTGTATTCCTGCTCGACTCATTCATCAGTCAGTTACAGAACAATAGTTGATATTATATTCTTTTTGGTGGGTCCCATAATACTAAACCAAGATTCCTCCCTACAGGTGGGATACAGAGAAAAGCCAAAACCATCAAATAATATAAAGACTCTCAATTCAAGCATCCAAGCACATTGCTCAATCTATCCAATTCATATGTACTATATTCATTGACTCTATCATGCTCATGCTAAAGTACCTAAGCACAAATCATTCTATACTACTAGTACCTAGTAAACATTGTCCTCTCACCTGCTGGCCTCTGTATCCAACAACCATCTACATCATCCAGCTACAATATGTTACATAAGCACTGAGCTATGAACCACACATAGGCACGCCTATTCAATACAGTAGCACTCTTGAATACCACAGTCGGTGGCCGGCCACGAGTAGAGAGGAGGCTGAGCTGGTTGCCAGCTCCAGAGCTATGCGTGTTCGGGGTAACGGAAGTGCACAGCTGGGTGGGGGGACCACTGAGACTACGGGGAATTCCTTTGCTTCACTGCAGACTGGGGTCGGGATTGTGCTTGGGGGGGAACACTTGACTACCAGGGAAGAAATATGCTAAATACATGTACCGGGGTTGGATTCATGCTTGGGGTGGGGTGGGGACCACTAAACTACCAGGGAAATAATATGCTAAATACATGTACCAGGGTCGGATTCATGCTAGGGGTGGGAGGACCACTAGACTACAAGGGAAACAATACTAAATATGTGCACCGGGGTCGGGATTCGTGCTTGGGGGTGGGGGACCACTAGATTACCAGGAACAAAATATGCTAAATATATTGTGCGAGTGGATTTATGCTTGGGGTGGGGGTCCACTAGACTACCCGGGAAGAAATATGCTAAATACGTGTACTGGGGGTTGGGATTCATGCTTGGGGGTGAAGGGACCACTAGATTACCAGAGAAACAATATGCTAATTATGTGTACCGGGGGTCAGGATTCGTGCTTGGGGTTGGGCGGACCACTAGACTACCAGGGAATAAAATACGCTAAATACATGTACCGGGGATCGGGATTTGTGCTTGGGGGTGGAGGGACCACTAGACTACCAGGAAATAAAATATGCTAAATACGTGTACCAGGGGTCAGGATTCTTTCTTGGGGTGGGGGGGCCACTAGACTACCGGGAACTATTTTTATTTAACCTGGGACGGGGTCGGGAAGGACTTCATGCTGTGGGGTGGGGGCACCGCCGCATTAACGCCAGCTTATTTCGGCGGTATCTAGTGCTGCGCTACAGGACATGCTAATGTCTGCAGTGTGGCGCTATACCTTTGAATATGCTGCTCTGCTGGCATTCGTAGGTGCTCCTCTGTCCACACCCCTGCATACCATTAGCTATTAGCGTCGGTGCTACCACACAGCGCCGGCAATAATAAGGCTTTGGAATATTGCAGCCTCGCGCAAAGCCAGTGCTATTCCCGTGCTAGGGCTTTGCGCCCGGCACAACAGTTTGAATATCTGTCCCTCAGAATCATAAACCCATGGGACAACTTCCCCTAGACATAAATCATTAGTAAAACCAAAGGTGAATTCAAAAAATGACTTGACAGCGTATTATTATAGTGTATGGCCAGACATTGTTACAGCTAGAAATCAAGCAGCTGTAAAATGTTGTTCTGCATTGGTAGTGACATCTGTAGTGTGGCAGAATGACTTTTTGTTCTGCTGCACTACTGACGTCACAAAAGAATAACCACAAACTTCAAAATACAACCTAGCAGTCCACTCAGCCTCACGCTGCATTCCCTTGCCGATAACTGACATTGGTTTAAATTAAAAAAGACAGTTCTACTGACAAGCATATGGGGGTACCATTTTGTAAAGCAGCATCTCTTCAGGTTTTTTCTTGTTTACCCTCTTGCTGGCATGAGTAATGTATGGTAATGTGGAGGAATTGGGTGGGGTGTGGGAGGTACTTCCTGAAATGTCAGAGGTTGCAGAACAGTCTGGAATTGGTGCCCCCTTTTCTGTTTACTAGTTCAAATAGAGTACCCTCCTCGAGTTAATGTAGCGGCGTGACTGGTATTTTCTGGTATAGTGCACAATTGGAGGGTTTTGGAACTGAAGAGATGCAAGTAAGTGAAAAAGCTAACTTATTTTCTCCCTCCCTGCTCCCATTTTGTGTCCCACAGCTCCAGGCCAAGGTGATGGTAGAAAGCATGTCTCCATGGCAACCTAACCAAATGCAAACTCTTGAGACTGTTCGCTGACTTGCTTCTGTTTACTTTTTCAAACGGATGCAGTTCTCAATCAAAAAAGTTATTAGTAAAGGTCTACTGTGTGCATAAATCGACAGCAGTTTTTTGTGTGTTTTATTTAGTGGTGGTACAATGTCTGGCCATACACTATATAGAACAGTGTATTCCTCACTATACACACACAAGGCTTTTCTCAACCTCGTGGTTACTATGCTGACTGAGAAACCTCCCAAGCTTTGCTCTCAAGGTCATCCAGTCAGCATAGTAACCACTCAGTTAAGAATAGCCTTGTTGTGTATAGCGAGGCATACACTATCCTATATACTTTCAGGGCACATCCTTTACTATTACACTTAAGTGAATCTATAGGAGCTCTCATGAGCTATACCAGCCTCCTTGCTCCTTAATCACCTTAGTATGAACCTTAGTATAGAAACACAGAAACACAGACTTTGATGGCAGATAAAAACCATTTGGCCCACCCAGTCTGCCCATTTCTCTACCTATTGGATAAGCTGCACATCCTAGTTAATCAACAGCCTACTTCTTCCTACCCACCACCAGAATTACCTTATGTCTGTCCCATGCATTCTTGAATTCCCCCACTGTTTCTGACCCCACAACCTCCTTAGGAAGGCTGTTCCATGCATCCACTACCCTCTCCATGAAAAAATACTTCCTCACGTTGCCCTTGAGCCATCCCCCCTCGTTCTTCAAATTGTGCCTCCTTGTTCTTGCACATCTCTTTTTCTGAAAGATGCTACCCTCCTGGACTTTGTTGATTCCCATGAGGTACTTGAAAGTTTCTATCATGTCCCCCTCTTCCTCCTTTCCCTGAGGGTATACATATTAAGCTCCTTTTGTATCTCTTCATATGGTTTCTAGTACAGACCCTGCACCATTTTAGTTGCCCTCCTCTGACTTTGCATTGTGGTTTCTTCAAAGAGTTTATGTAAATGTAGAAAAGTTTACTGTTGTTTTTTGATGCTTGACTGGCTAAAGAATATTTCATGGATGATATGTCAAGCAGCTCCCATGAAAGGGAGATATTATATCTTATGAGGGACATCCCACGTCTGTATGATGCAGATTTCAAGTAAATAAATGCTGTAATCTTCCCTTCTGCATCTGGTTGGGAAAAAAAAAGTTAGCAACATAGTAATTCAAAGATAGATGGGGCACTAGGTCCATCATATCCATCCCTCCCACCTTATAAGCAGGGATGAAACAAAAGAATTCTGCGGAAACATGTACTAACTCATTGGGATTCCTTACCCACTCTATTATGCAGGGTGCCCGTTGATTCCCTTGATAAACAGATATTTATCCAGGCTTACCTTGAAGGCTTGCAATGACTTCATAGCCATTGTCTTCGCTGATAGGCATTTCCACAAGTTCACTGCCTTCTGGGAGGGAAAGATGCCTCCTGATGTTACCTCTAAAGTAGCCACCTCTGACATTCAGTACAAGTCCCCACATCTCGCTGAACACCAGATCAAATGGAAGAAGACCTTAAGTTCCCTTTGATTTGGCCCTGAGGCCTTACCTTATACTCCATGGCCCAGATATTCAAACTGCGCCATTTTGTGGCGCAAGCCCCTGCGCCATTCGAAATAGTTGTGCAGGGGTGTGGCCAGAGCGATATTCAACGGAGTTGCGCTATGGCGCAACTTCTTTGAATATCGCCCTCTGGCCACACCCACTGTGCATGGCACAGTAGAACTGCGCCAGCGCAAGTGGTCAGAGTGGAGCACTGAGATGCGGTGGTGCAGGTTCCATTGCGCCATGCACAGCACCTGTGATATTCAAAGGTGACATGCAAATAGAGCCATAATATATGCAAGTATGAGGTGCCATTGCATCTAATTATGCTTCATTTGCATCTCATCTGCATGAGGTGCACCCCATCCCCGATCACTTGCGCCTGGCACCCTGCCAGGCAGCAGCTGTCGGGGACCGATGTCCCCTGCAGCCCGATCACGGGAATAATAGTATCTCCCTAGTAGCTCAGTCCGGCATAATAGTAGTTTCTGACCCCCAGTAGCCTGATCTTGGGGATAATAGTAGTTTCTACTCTCAGTAGCTCGATCACGGGCATCACTGAAACCCTCCTCCTTCCTAGTAGCCCGATCAGGCACCAGACCTCCCCAAGTCCAGCATCTCGGTGGTCCAGTGATCACTGGTAGGCGGGCATCTCATCTCTCGACGCCGTCCCTGATGATCTTGTGGTTTTCACCCCACTCATTTCATATTCCTCACCACCGCCACGCCGCAGCGCACCTCCCGCCTGCCGCCTCGTCATCGACCGACAGCCGGGCTGCACTGGTTCAGAGCGAGCCACGGGCGCGTAGCTCGTCGCATAAGTCAGTCCAGATGTGAATGAATGAATTATATCGACTCGACTTGACGTATGGGCTGCACACCCATTGGGCTCATGCCTGAATCATCGGGCGCAGCCCCACCGAGCTGTCAGTCGGCGGGCGCGGGCGGCAGGCGGTGGGGTGCCGCCACCGCTGATGGGGGGAGAGGTGGTGGGGCCCGTGGGTGGTGGGATGGGGACCACCAGATCACCAGGATTTCCAACGTGGGGTGAGGATGCCGCCCATGATCAGGCTTCTCAGTCCACTGGACCACCAGGAATCTTGGACTTTGGGGTCTGATGCCCGCCGATCAAGCTACCGGGGAGGAAATTGCGATGCCCGTGGATCGGGCTACTGGTGGTCGGGAAACTACTATACGCCCACAATCGGGCTAATGGGGGTCAGAGAAATTACTATTATGCCCGAGATCGGGCTAATGGGGGTGGTTACACTCAGTCTGCAATCGGGCATGGGGGTGCCATTGGTGGTGGGAACAGTCCAGAGCCACCCACAGGTGGCAGCTGCTGTGTTGCGCCCTGCAATGCGGCAGCTCACCTGTGGGTGGCCCTCGACTTGTTCCTTTTTTTTTCAGCATAACTTTGTGCAGGTGCAGGTAGGAGTTGCACCTGCATAACTCTGCACAGCCCGGCTGAATATCAGGCTGTGCAGTTTATGCATGGGCACGCCCCCCACCTGTGCTGCATGACATTACTGATGCACCCCGGCACATCGGGATTTGTGCAGGTGCACTTTTCCCTTTTAAATATCGCACCGGGGCGCATCAATGGGTTGTGCATGGTCCAACACTGTTGCGCCATGCGCAACCCTTTTGAGTATCTGGGCCCTTATGTATAATCTTGTCACTGCCCTTGAGTATGCAAAAGACTGAGAACATGGCCGCCCACTCTCAACCTCCTTTTCTTCAGAATGAACATGTTAATATGTACTATAGTTCAAAAAAAGGTTGACAGCAGGAATGTACTCTTCTCCAGGTGTTCCTTATGTGCAAAAATCCATGCTGTACCTTTAATACAAGGGACCGAGCAGCGTGCTTTTCAGCAGCATATTTTCGAAGGACTTACATGGCTGCCAGACTAAAAATGCTTGTTGAATCTGCTTATGTGTGAATCTTTCTCATCCTGCTGTGACAGTATTAATTATGATATCCATTAATTGCAAATAATAGCATATTTTCGCCCTGATATTCACAGCCAGGGCAAGTGCAGTGCATTCGTTTGCACTGCACTTGAACTTACAATGCTATATTCAGATGGACAGTGCTCACCGATGGAGTGGCACTATCCGACTGAATATTAGTCCATGTCAGCACATCGCTAAGTGTATCTATGCTGCACCAACTTGGATCAGGGCTGCACATGGCCTACAGGAGATAGTGCTGCCCAAAACAGGATGGAGTCAGCTCCCCTGCGGGCCACATTCAGCCTGAGCATGCAAATGAGCCAACTGGGCGTGCAAGATCCTAAGGCACCATCTGCAAGCCCAGTATGGGCTCATTTGCATGCAACGTAGCAGCCCATTATTGCCCCTGTAAGTGGAAAATGAAAGCCCTCGTAGCACAGTGGTCCCACTATCCCCGATTGCCTGGTTTCATGTATTTCAATGTACCCTTGTGGCCTAGTGGTTTTCCTCACCCCCGATCACCCACTTTCATGCATTTCAATACACCCTGGTGGTCCAGGGGTTCCTCCCCACCCTGTGATTGTACATGAACCCCTGCCCGCCCACGGAGAACCCCCCTCCATATGTGATTGTGCTCCTTAGCTGTCATATAGCAGCTGCCCAAAGAGGTGAGAGGAGGGCTGTGCCAGCCACTGATTTCACTGGACCAGTGCTCAGGGTGAGAGGAGTTCCAAGCGATGGTTCTCAGTGGGTGGGCGGGTGGGGTTTCATATATGGTCAGGGATTGGAAGGGAACCTCTGGACCACCATCAGATATTACAAAACATGGCAATGGGCGATTGGGGGTGGTGGGAACCACTGGACCACAAGGGTATATTGAAATGCATGAAACCAGATGATGGAAGGGTGGGAGAATCACTGCACCACCAGAGTATATTGAAATGCATAAAACCAGGCAATCTTGGGGTGGGGAGAACTGCTGGACCAGGAGGGTATATTGTAATAACATAGAAACATAGAATTTGATGGCAGATAAGGACCGCTTGGCCCACCCAGTCTGCCCATTTCCCTACCTAATGGATAAGCTGCAGATCCTAGTTAACCAGCAGCCTACTTCTTTCTACCCCCACCCCCTAGAATTGCCTTATGACTGTCCCATGCATGCTTGAATTCCACCACGGTTTTTGACTCCACAACCTCATCCGGAAGGCCGTTCCATGCATCCACAACCCTCTCTGTGAAAAAATACTTCCTTACATTACCTTTGAGCCGTCCCCTCCTCTATCTTCAAATTGTGCCCCCTTGTTCTTGCACACCTCTTTTTTTGAAAGATGCTACCCT
Organism: Neoceratodus forsteri; assembly: GCA_016271365.2. Lineage (NCBI taxonomy): Eukaryota > Metazoa > Chordata > Ceratodontiformes > Ceratodontidae > Neoceratodus > Neoceratodus forsteri. Next base: position 789,523,774 of record CM028133.1, read on the forward strand.
CTTGGACTTTGTTGATTCCCTTGAGGTACTTGAAAGTTTCTATCATGTCTCCCTCTCCCTCCTTTCCTTGAGGCTATACATATTAAGCTCCTTTAGTCTCTCTTCATATGTCTTCCGATGCAGACCCTGCACCATTTTAGTTGCCCTCCTCTGGACAGCTTCCATCCTGTCTATGTCCTTGTGGAGAGTGGGTCTCCAGAACTGCATGCAGTACTCCAGATGGGGTCTCACCAGCTGTCTGTACAGAGGGATAACAACTTCCTGTTTTCTACTGGTTATGCCTCTCCCTATGCATCCCAGTATCCCCCCAGCCCTCCTTACTGCCCACTCACGTTGCTTGCCCACCTTTAAGTCATCTGATATGACTACCCCCAGGTCCCTTTCCATTTTTGTTGTTGTTAGTATCTCACCCCCCATTGTGTACTCTTCCCCTGGGTTTTGTTTCCCAGGTGCATTACCTTGCACTTTTAGCATTGAATCTAAGCTGCCACATTTGACCATTCCTCTAACCTTGCCAAGTCCCTTCTCATCCTTTCCACCCCACCTTGTGCATCAACTCTGTTGCAGATCTTTGTGTCATCTGTAAAGAGACATACATTTCCTTCCATTCCCTCTGCAATGTCGCTTATAAAGACACTGAAGAGATCCGGTCCTAATACTGAATCCTGCGGTATCACACTAGTAACCCCATTTTCTTCAGAGTGGACTCCATTTACTATTACCCTCTGTGTCCTATTCTCCAGCCAATTCTTTACCCAGGCTATCATCTTGGGACCCACTCCCAGGCTGGCTAACTTGTATATTAATCTTTTGTGTGGGACTGAGTCAAATGGCTTGCTAAAGTCTAGGTAGGCCATGTCCACAGCCCCTCCCTGATCTACTACTTTGGTCACCCAGTCAAAGAAATCTATTAGATTCATCTGGCATGACCTTCCCGCTGTGAATCCATGCTGCCTTGGGTCCTGGGCCCCTCTGGCCTCTAGGTACTCCACAATTCTTTCCTTCAGAAGTGATTCCATCATTTTCGCTATCACTGAGGTTTAACTAACAGGTCTGTAGTTTCCTGCTTCTGCCCTGCTCCCACTTTTGTGAAGGGGAATCACATCTGCCTTCCTCCAGTCCTCAGGTACCACCCCCTTCTCCCATGATTTGTTAAAGAAATTAGTCAGTGGTGTCACTAGTTCTACCCTTAGTTCTTTAGAATTCTGGGATGAATCCCATCAGGCCCCATTGCTTTGTTCACCTTCAGTTTTTAAGAGTTCTTTCAGAACCCATTCTTCTGTAAATGGGCTAGTATCAACTTCTGTATATAGAGTGTTTCTATTGTTTGTTTTAGGTACCTCCCCCACTTCATTTGTAAATACTGAGCAAAAATATTTGTTTAGTATCTCTGCCTTTTCACAGTCGCCCTCTGCCCACCCCACCCCCCTTTATTAAACCTCGCTATCCCTCCCTTGGTCTTCCTTCACTCCCTGATGTACCTAAAAAGGTTTATCCCCCTTCTTAACTGAGTTGGCTATCTTTTCCTCGGTTCGAGCCTATGCTGTTCCGACTGCCTTCCCAGCTTCCTTTTGCTTTAACTGATACAATTCTCTGTCCTGCTCCTTCTGTGATTCCTTGTACTTCCTGAATGCTTTCTTTTTCTCTAGAACCTTCACTGCCACCTCCTTTGAGAACCATAGTGGTTTCTTACATCGTTTTGTTTTGTTTATTTGCTGCACACAAGGCTTCTTACCTCTGTAATGGCAGTTTTTATTATTCCCCATTGTTCTTCCACCCCTCCTTCCTGCCCATTTGCTAGTTCATTCCTTAGGCACTCACCCATTTTGGCAAAGTCAGCCCTCCTGAAGTCCAATACTTTTGCCTTTGTATGGCTTGACTCTATTGCTGTGTTTATTGTGAACCATACTGTTCGATGGTCACTAGTTCCCAGATGGCTACCCACTTCTACATCTGTGATCCTCTCTCCATCTCCATTTGAGAGAACCAGGTCTAAGATTGCTCCCTCTTGAGTGGGTTCCAATACTAGTTGTCTAAGGCATGCCCCCTGTAGGGCATCTAGAATAACCCCACTCTTAGAAGTGACTGCTGCAACTGCACTCCAGTTAACATCTGGCATATTCAGATCACCCATCAGTAATATCTCCCCTTTTTCTGCCATTCTATGTATACTTTCTCTCATTTCCTTGTCCATTTCCTCCCCCTGAGAGGGGTGTCTGTATACAACCCCTGTGCGGATTGTGGTGCCGTTGCCTGTCTCCAAATTGACCCACAGTGCTTCTTCTCCTCCCTGTTTACCCTTTTGTTCTGTTGCTTTGATTTCTTCCCTTATGTAGAGAGCTACTCCTCCTCCTCTTTTACCCTCCCTGTCCCTCCTGTAGATAGTGTATCCTGGTATGTTTATGTCCCAGTCATGGTTCTGTGTGTACCATGTTTCTGTGACTGCCACAATATCCAGATGTTCTTCCTCCATCAAGGCCACTAATTCAGGAAGCTTGTTACCCAGACTACGGGCATTGGTGCTCATTGCTCTCCATTTTTTGATGGCTTTACCTTCTGCAGCAGCATCCCCCACTGACCTTTCTACCTTGGTCTTTTTCTCATTTAGTACCCTGTTTTGTAGGAGGAGGCTGGGATTTTCCTGCTGCTTATCAGTGCCTTCCCCTTTGACTAGTTTAAAAGCTTGCCAATGAAGCATTTAAACCGATTGTCCAAAAGACTTGTTCCATTCCTGGACAGTTGCAGACCATCCTGCCAGTATAGGCTGGTGTCCCCCGTGGAATCCCAGTCCCCAATGAAGCCAACCCCTGTGCTCCACACCATTTTTCAACCATTCATTAAACTGCATGGTGCAAGTACCGCCTCACCCATGCCACTGACAGGCAGCACCTCTGAGAAGGATACTGTGTGTGCTACTTGTCTTAGGCCCCTCCCAACTCTACAAAGTCCTTCTGCACTGCTCTAATCTCATGATGAGCCAGTCATTTGTCCCTAGGTGGACAATGACGTCCAGCTCAGACTCCGTGCAACTGTTCTCGTGATCCTAAGGATGTGCTTCCTGTCCTTCCAAGCCATGGCACCAGGCAGGAACCTTACTTCAGTTTTCCCTGCTCCCCCCAGTTCTATCCCCCTAATAATTGAGTCCCCCACCAGGAGATGCTTCCTTTCCCTGTGGTGTCCTCTGCCTCCTTCCTGAGGGCCTCCCTTGTGACAATTGTCTGCAACAGTTGAAACCAGGTGATCAGGTGGTGGGTAGAACAACTGGACCACCAGGGAATATTAAAAGTCATGATACCAGGCGACCAAGGTTCTATGTCATAATTGCAAAAGCCTAAAGGTAATCGCCGTTATGCAGAAGTCTAACATGCCGAAAATATGTTTGATCAAGGTTGACTTACAAAAAGGGGTCTTATGTGCTAGATATCTTTTAATTTTGCTGGTTTACAGTGTCCCTGTATGATCCGGTTTAACTGCTAACAGCCATTGCTGCCAGTTGAACAAACTGCTATTGGAAACTTACTTCTGACTATAGAGTGATAACATTTGAGAGTAATTTTGGTCCTGGGCGATATGTTTTATGTCTGAAAAGAAGTGCCATCCTGGAGGTTACAATTTTAATACACACAGCAATAGGTTTATTAGAATTACAGTTATTGATCATAGTTAGTACATTCTTTCTCATTGTCTGAGACATGCTGAGTATTTCATTTTAAAGTTTTAACCCTGTTACAAAATCAAAATTCCTCACCAACTCCTCTGTCAATGGATGATGCATGCTGCTGTTCTGCTGGAATTTTATTTGTAACAGAACTTCCTGGAAGTGATCGCTGTGATCTGATAATGGTTCCAACCCATATTCTGGAGTTCTCCTCCCTCCATGTGTCTGTGAGTGATCAAATGCAGGATTTAGTATATGGCATGAAGGACAATAGTGAACTGTATATAATATGCCTATAACTTGTATGAAAAAAAAAAGCAAAATTAACTGCACAAATGTAACTGATACAGTAACTGCACAAACATAACTGATACAATAACTGTACAAACGTAACTGATACAGTAACTGTACAAATGTAACTGATACAGTAACTGCACAAACGTAACTGATACAGTAACTGCACAAATGTGACTGATACAGTAACTGCACAAACATAACTGATACAGTAACTGCACAAACATAACTGATACAGTAACTGCACTAATGTAACTGATACAGTAACTGCACAATAAGCTGTGCAAAGTCAATGAAAGGCTGAAAACAGTGATCCTCGGCTACATTTATCTCCTGAAAAGGTCCTTATTGTACCTCATCATTATACTTTCAGTAAAAATCCCTCATCAAATGACCCATGAGGTGCAAGCTGGGTAATCCCAGTCAGGGGGTTTAAGTCTCAGTTTCAGTCAGGGGTAGAACAAAATAGGTCCTTTGCACGCAATCTGCTGCACCTGCACCTGATTGTGCTATACACAACTGTGGTGTTGCACTGCAGACAGGAAGACATCCCCCCACCCTGTAAGGGTGGCCCAATGAAAATCATTGATACAGACATTAGAAGTACTGACATCCTTTACACTGCCCACAGATAAGCACCATGTAGCTTTGCATATCATAATACTACACAGTAGCACCAAGTATACAGCACTGAGCATCTGCTCTATTTCCAAGCCACACATCATATCCTGTTGCACTTCCTTCCTCCCTCCTCCTTACTAGTTCTAAGCAGGTTCTTATTTTCCATATGATTCTGAGCAAGTCACATAACCTCCTGGGATCAAACCTTCTAAAGCCCTGATGCAGGTACATCTACCAGACGGACCTGAATTTGGCAGCATCTGCTTCATCCATTGCCTGTCTGGATGCAGCAGGAACTATTGCAACAATCAGACATGGTTTATAGCAACATGTGTCCAACTTCGGATGCATCTGGCACTGGTGATTAAGTAGTATTAGACAAGTAAAACAATGGTCTCAATGACATACGGCCGGATTTCAAAGCATGGCGCAGGGCTTGTGCTATGCCCTGCACCACAACACTTAGATTCTGGCAGTGTGCCAAACCCCATTGCCGCAACTGCGCCTGATTTTACAATGTCAGGCACAGTTGCAACGGTTTTCATGATTTATAGCAGCTTGTGCCAAATATCTGCTGCAAGCCCCGTAATAAAGGCCACCAAAATTGCTGCAAGTTAGACCAGAAAAGGTTGGTCTAACTTGTGGCAACTGCCGCACAGGATCGAAAATCCCATTAGATTGCTGCAAGCCCCATGCGTCATATCGTCATATAACCAGGGCTTGCTGAGATCTAAGCTGATTGAAAATCCTGCTCATAGTCTTTGTCTCACTGCATCCAACAACAGATCTGCTGACGTTGCCTTGGGCCCTCTATGTTTGATGACCATTGATCAAAAATTGCACCTAGGCACACTGGGATGAGTGAAGCCCATTTGAACACTGGCCTGAAAACAATACAGGGCAGGACATTAAAAATGTGCCCCCATGGAAGTATTACCACCCTCTGTACTGTTTGAATTTCCCTGTGTGTATACAATGGCAGAAGTAATCTCCTTCCCCTCCTGGATTGTAACATATCTCATGAAAGTTCACAGAATCACAGAAATCTGATGGCAGAAAAGGACCTTATCGGCCCATCAAGTCTGCATTGAAGGCCTTACTGAAGTCCAGATAGGTCATGTCCACTGCTCCCACGGTCAGCTACCTGCGTCACCCAATTGAAGGACTCTATCAGGTTTGTCTGGCAGGACCTCCCATTTGTAAATCCATGCTGCCTGACATCCTGCAGTTCACTGTCCACCAGGTAGTCCACTCCACTTTCTTTTATTAGTGCCTCCATCACCTTGCCCACCACCTAGGTGAGGCTGACTGGGTGATAATTTTCCACCTCCTCCTTACTGCCCACTTGTGCAGTGGCACCACATCCACTCTCCTCCAGTCCCTTGGCACCCACCCTGTATCCATGGACAAGTTAAACAGTCTCTTCAGCGAGACTGACAGCTCCTCCCTCAGTTCCGAGTACCCTCAGGTGCAAGCCGTCCGGCCCCATTGCCTTGTCCACCTTTAACCTGCGCAGTTCCTCCCTTACCCTGTGTATGATGAACATACTAGGATCCACCTTTGTGCCTTCCCTGCCCCTCCCCTCTACCTCTGGTCCCCTACCTCCCCCTCCTCCTTGAAGATCAAGCAAAAGTAGTTACTCAGCACCTCTGCTTTCTCAAAGTCCCCTTCCAGTTGTATTCCTCCCTCCCCCCAATAACCTTACTATTCCCTGCCTCATCTTCCTTCTTTCCCTTACATACCTAAAAAAGTTTTATCCTCCCTTTTGGCCCGCTTAGCTATTTTCTCCTCAGTATCCGCTTTAGTCCTGCTTATCTTCTGCCCTGCCACTCTCCTCTTCTCTCTATAAGCCTCCCTGTCCTCTCCCCTTTGTGTCTTCTTATATTCTCTGAATGCTCTTTTCCTTTCCTTGACTGCCCCGCCACCTCCCTTGTAAACCAGAGCAGTCTTCTCTTTTTGTTCTTCCTCACCTTCTTAATGCAAATTTCAGTGGCCTTCAAAGTTAGAATGAAAGGAGCTACATAAAACCAAATTATTTTCCTTTCCTATCTTTGGTGTCATGGTACTAACAGAATCAAATTGTCAACCTCAGCACCACAGCAAGGCAACTCCCCTCCCAAAAGCTGAAAACTAACTTTACATGTCTAAGATCCTTCTCTTCAAACAATGTGACACCGAGCCTAACCATTTAATTCAGCTGGATTTCATGGGATTAAAGACTCCTAGTCTAGTCTTTTTTGGTAACTGGGTAAGGCCCACTAGGCACAAGTGCCTGTTTTCAGGGGTGACCTGGGAGCACTGGGTGGTTAAGTGACTTGCTTAGAGTCACACAGTATGCAAGTGGAGATTGTGAGAATCAAACTCAGGTCTGGTCTGCTGGATGTACCAAGCTCCTAAAATGACATCTACTCATGTGACCCCTGTGGCAAAGTTAAAAAATGGGTCAAAGTATCAAGGGTTACGAGTATAGCCCCCTGTGATAGGAGCTGGGAGGGCTTGACCACCAGAACTTGTGGAGGAATTTGAAAACCAGCAGTGAGACAGCTGGAATGTTCTGGTAAGTTAGTGCTGGAGTTTGAATCTACACGGAGACTGAGTAGGAAATGCAGCTGAGATCAACCGTCTCCGCCTCTGGGACTATTGAACTTTGCATGAACATTTTAGTTGCTCTGGCATCACACAGAGATGTAAAAGAACTCCGGTGGGCCCCCCCTCCCCATGGTGGAGAGCCCCGTAGTAAGCAACTGCTGGGTGGGGTGGCTACACACACACTGCTTTGTGGGAATGCAGAATACAGACTTCCTGTCCTGTTTGTGAACTATAGAAAGAAATGAAGCTGGTCAGAAAATATAAATTTAGTAGATATTTTGAGGCTTGAATAAAGGGATAACATGAGCAATTGTCCTGCCTCATTTCATTTAATTTTTTTACTGTTAACCAGGAGGTGAACTGGGCCTCGCTCTTTTTCAGACATGACTAAACTCACCCATGGAACTGACAATCTAAATAATGGTGTAATAAATCAGCGCCTGTAGCGTTATTTATTTAATTTGGAATGTTTCATCAGGAAATGCTTAATACTGAGTTGAGGACAACTTGTTTTCAGAGAAGTGCTGGGGGAAGGGTACATGGGAGAATTGATAGCATAAGAAAAAAAAATGTTTCAGCAATGTTTACAGAGCAGAGCACGCAGAATCAATGGAGGAAAACACAGCAGAGACCACACAGGGGAATGGGTGCCTCCAACAATAATCAAATCCAGATAGAAAACAAGAGTACTCACCTCGCTGCTAGTAGTACAAATGATGCTGCTCCTTTGTAATCCTTTGTGAAAAGTGCTTCTTTTATTTTGGTGCCATGTGTACATCTCAACTCTCCCCAATTTTCAGGGATGTCCCTGATTTTGCCTCAAAAGTTTACTCTGTCCCTCCTAAAATTTGTGTTTCTGTGACTAAACAGTGGGGACTATAAGCACAAAATAATGCATAGGCTACAACAACTGGCAGCAGCCATATTTTGTCTGAGGCTATCCTCTCCTGGACTCATGAAGAGGCGGGGGAGGGAAGTGAACAGACTGTGGTCCCGAGGAGGCTAGGAGGAGTCCAGTGATTGGATGCAGGGACCACCAAGAACTTCCACAAGGGAAGGGGGGTCACATCCTGTAGGGGGAGAGGAGATAGGGGCTATCTGGGACTGTAGCCAGCAGTAACGCCTCTTTCTCCTTTCACCCTCGCAGGATCAGGACATCCAGGACCCTCAGGCAGGAATTCCAGGTAAGGGCCTAGTGGGCCTGAGGGCTATTCCCTAAATTAGAGATTGCTAGTTGGGGGTCTGGCTTCGGGGCCTGGAAGGAGAGAGAGATGGGGTTGGCTCCCTTAGGGGAGCTACTTCATTTCATTTTCAAAAAAAAAAAAAGTAAAATGAGAAGAGGGGTTGGCTACAACCCTAAGCAGAAGGGAACCGGTGTAGTGCTGGGCTTAGGCAGTGGCCCTTTGGTGCCCAGTGAAACACAGCCATCTGAAGCCTGGCTAGTAGCTGTCCCCCACAAGCCCTCAGTGCTCCCCCCCACCTGCTTATCCAAAGCTCCAGCCGAGCAATGGGTGTTCCTCTGGCACCGCTCACTCAGAGGTCAGCAGTGGAGAGGCTTCCTCCTGGTTTAAAAAAAAAATGAAAAATGAAAAGAACAAAGAAACAGCAGCGTCTCCTGCCTTGTGGCTGCAGAGTTGCATCATCCCCCAGCAGGCCTGGGCAGGCCTTTAGTCACTGGTCCAGTCACTGGGTCAGTTGGGGGTGGAGATGATCCCCATGTAGGAGTTTGGTAGGCCAGTGAGGGGCTGAGGGGCCTTTCTGCAGTGGGGAAGCGGGTCAGTTCCTCGGGACTGATGAGCAGCCCCAGAAGACACGGCATGAGGTGGTGGCTGTGGAGCAGGCCGCAGGGCACTTACTGGCTGCGAGAGGGTTTCGGGAGGGTTCCGCATGCTGTTGGAGTGGGATTGCTGGCTGCTGAATCCCCGTAGTGAGCTGCGGCTTTGGGGTAGCTGTGGAAGATGACTCATGGGGTTCGTTCTCATGCCTGGCTCTCGTGAGAACATGGCGCTTTCAGGGGCGCATAGATGGCTCCCACATCTCGGAGCTTGTGCAAGAGTGTTGGCAGCCATCTTTACTGGGGCTGCCGTGGGTGTGGCTGCAGAAGCGGTCTGACAGGCAGGGACACGCTGCGACCTAGGATGGTCAGTTCGGTCTGCATTCCTTTGGTCCCTCTGCGAGCTCCTTGTGGCCAGCGATGGTGCTGGAGGCCTGCAGTGCACCAGGGGTTTTCTGACCAGAGGAAGTGGACCAGGAAAAAGGGACAGTTAAAAAATAAATAAATAAAACTGTAGACAGGAAAGAATACATAAACAATGGCAGAGATCAGGCAGTAAAGTCAGACGCATACACGCCAGCATGGCAGGACCAGCAGGAGGGCGTGGTGTAAAAGGGGCACTGATCGGCCTGGCATCCGGAGTTTGAAGCTCAGCAGCTCCAGCTGCCTGGGGGGATGCCCCCAGTTTCATGAACATCCCCTGGAAGGGCAGCACCAGTGGGGAATTTATCAGGCCCTCTGGGGCAACCTAAAATATACAAACAAAATTTATAAATAAATGAAATATATATTTATATATATATATGTCATATAATGTGAGCTGTCATGTGGCAGGTAGGGAAATGGTTAGGGATGGGCCTTGCGCAGTGGTTCGACCCAGGGACTTTGGCAAGTCAGCGAGTTAAGCCCCCTTCCCTACGCTGCATGGGGAGAGGGAGCACTCCATGGCCAGACCAGGTCAGGAAGAGAGGGGCCGAGGCCCCTGACCATCCTGGCAGTTCAAGTGGGACACACTATTAATCGATTCTCTGGTTGAGGGGGGCTTTTAGTGTTTTGTAGATTATGGCTAACCGGCATAGAGCCCCATCGCAGAGAGCCATGGAGGGCCTGGAAGGGCAGCTTCCAAAGATGTACAAGTAGAAGGGAGCTGCTTGGCTGGAAGCTTGCTTGGAGAGGCTGGAAGGCCCATTGACATCCATGGCTAGGTGGCATGCACCACCACAGAAAAGGCCAGCAAAAGGGAAGGTGGCACCTCCAGCCAAGGTGCCTTGGACACCGGGGAGAGATAAGCAGAGCAACAGGGCCTGGGAGCTGACTGATGGGGAAGTGCAGCAAGTCCTCGGCATGGCGTTAGGTGTAGGAGAGCAATCCCTGCACAGGCAGGAGGTCACAGGGGAGGAGGGGATCCCCACATCACAGAGGCAGACCGACAATGAGGAAGGGAGGGGGCCAGTGGCTACTCCTACCGAGGGGGCGGAGGCCAAACTAGACAAGCTGCTAGACCTCACGGCAGCAATGGTAGAGAAGACAGGGTTACAGGATGCGGCCACGGGGGCAGCGGCCGTGCCGGCGCAATCTACGGCCATGCCATCTCCCCATTCACCAAGCTCTTATGCAGGCTTAGACAAGCAGTTGGGGTCCCACCTTATAGAGAAGGTTAGGCAGCAAATTAGGAGCAGGGAGTACATTGACATGTTCTCCTTGTTGAACAGACTGGTGGAGTGGGAGGACAAGAAGAAAAAAAGGGGAGGAGTCAGAGAAAAAGCCTCCTAAAGTTCCCCGGACATTCGAGAATTGGATAGCGGCCTTCCCCATATTTGCAGGCACTATACTGCAGACTGAGAAGGACAAGGGGGTTGGGGCTTTACACATGTTGTTTGAGATATTCATTGCAGACATATCATTGAACATCAAGAGCAAGTTCAGTCTGTTTGCTGATGATACCAAGGTAGGAGCGATGGTGGATGACCTAGGGGGATGGCAGGGGTTGCAGGATGATCTGGCAAAGCCTGAAACCTGGTCAGATACCTGGCAACTGGGGTTTAATGCCAAAAAGTGCAAGGTGCTGCATTTTGGGATGAAGAACCTAAAGAGGAGTTACCAGCTGGGGGGGAGTGCAGCAAGCCCAGACAGAGGAGGAGAAGGATCTGGGGGCGCTCAATACAGGGTCAATGAATAACTCAGCACAATGTAGGAAGGCAGCTGCAAAGGCCAACAAAATGCTGGGTTGTATTGCAAGGGGTATATCCTCGAGGAGGGAAGAGGTGATTCTGCCACTGTATAGGTCATTAGTTAGACCGCACCTGGAGTACTGTGTACAGTACCGGCGCCCGTATCTGAAGAGGGACATTAAGTTACTGGAGGGGATGCAGTGCAGGGTGACAAAGATGATCAAGGGGCTGGGGAACTTATCATACGAGAGGAGGCTGAAGGAACTGAACATGTACCCGCTGGAGGAGAGGAGGGACGGGGGGACATGACTGAAACCTTTAAGTACATGAAAGGAATAAAAAAGACGGGTATGGGGATGCTAATGAGCAAGCTGGACTGAAGACGAATCGCTCTCTCTCTCGCTCCCAATACTGCCGCAAAATAAACGAGTAAAACTGCTTTTTTACAGAACCGAAACCTTACCAAAGAATAAGGAAGCTGTACAGGAGTTAAGAATGGATGAATATGTGGTGTCCACAGCAGCGAAAAGCTCGCGAACCATGGGGAAAAATCCAAAGAAGCAACCACCAACTTCACAGGTGGAAAGTACAGGCAACATCTCCCTCTCGGTGGTGGAAGTCATTGCAGTAGGCCACGAGGTTACTCAGCAAGTGTTGGCCGCACTGGAACCTAAATTTACTAGCCTGGCAACCAATTTTGACGGAAAGCTGCAGGAACTTATGGATTTAAATGCCACACATGCAACAAGGCTAAACAAAGCGGAGCAGTGTATTTCGGATATAGAGGATGCCACATCTCCTCTGCCAGAACAAATAATAGCCCTACAGAAGGAACTGGAGGACTTTAAAGAACTTTTCGACTATCAGGAAAATTACCAGCACCGTTTGAATCTACGGCTTCGGGGCTACTGGAGGGAATGGAAGGTTTGAGCGCGCTTGACTTCTGTGCTAAAACATTATGTAAGCTCCTTGGCCTCTCACCTAAAAATGGTCAATTCAAACTTGAGAGGGCACACAGGGCAGTCATGCCTAAACCTGTGCTGAGCCAACCCCTGAGGCAGATAGTTATGCGATTCCACAATTATGCTGACAGGGAGAGTGTCCTGAAGGCCTATAGAGAAAACTCAGGCTTACAATATGAAGGGCACAAACTGTTCCTATCTCAAGATTACTCTGACAGGCTGTTGAAATGCCGTCGGGCCTTCAATCCGCTGATGACGCAGTTAAGAGAAGCTAAAGTGGAGTGCTATATGCTGTACCCGGCTACGTTTAAAATCAAGTATGAAGGGGCTCTTTTTTCATTTTGGGAGGTGTCGAGGGCAGAAGTGTTTGTCCGTGACCTCAAAAAGAAAATGGGGTGAGGAGGCATGATTGGGGAGTACAGGGAGTTCTCTGTATTGCTGGCCTGGTTCTATTCTGAAGGTCGTGTTGGAAATTGGAATAACAACTCCGACTAAGGTATTTTTAGGCGGCGAATGGAGCTGCTTGCTCTGCAGTCTGGTTTTCCCTTTTTTTGAACAATGAACGATGAGGCAAAACTGTTTTTTGCCAATTGACATGACGGGAGATTTCTGAACAGACGCGAGGTTGTTTGTATTAACAGGCCTCGGACAGTTTACTTTTGTTTTTGTTTGTGTTGTCTCTGACTCCCTCTTGCCTCTTTCTTTTCTCCAATCTGATCACCTTCCTTCTTTGGAGACTGGATATAATACACAGGAGGACAGAGTTTTTTGGAGGGTTCTGTCTTGATTGCAAGACTGCAAAGTATTTTTGTTATTTTCTCCCTATACCTGGTACTGGCCCTCTGACATTTTGTATAGTTTATGTGAGTAAGATGTCAGTTTTGAGAAGGATTTACAGTGGTAGTTTTACTCTGATGGGTATAAGCAGGGAGGTGGGCTAAAGCCGGGGGGAGACGGTGGAATAGTGGCGAGACCAGAGGTGGCAGCTATGGGGGGGGGCACAGCGCCTTGTAGCCCTCGGCGCTTTGTGTTTCCCATTTGGACTAGCTCTGACCTGTGCCAAAAATGCCACTCTCCACAGGGTTGTACTGAGGATAACAACATAGGTTAATCCACACGGTTGAAGTGTGCCACAGAGTTGAAGGTTTGATTTTTCCTTCTCTCCTCTTGTATTTCGCAAGCTGTGTTTGTCTATGGCCAAATTACCTAGAGGATGGGAAATGCCTTTTTTTTTTTTGCAGTTTTAATATTCTCATTTATAAGACAAAGGCGGCGGGAGTGGGGGGGTGTCTCAGTCTCATGATGGGGAAAGGGTGTAAAATCTCTGCTATAGGCAGTTACTGTTACGAAGGGGGGGTGGGGGAATTAATGTACATAGTTATTGTCTGTTTGTTATTCTGCAGTTTGTTGGTGTTTTCAAGATCCAAATACAGAGTCAACTGGGGGAAAAAAAAGGTCTGAAGAGACAAGAAATGGAAAGCTTGGGAAAGATTATGAGGTTTTACTGGCTGGGAGAGTTATATGGCCTAATATATGGCTAGTTTGAGGGACCTGACAATAGTATCATGGAATGTTAGGGGAATAGCAACCCCAGTTAAATGCACAATGTTGCTGACTGCCTTGAAGTGGCAAAATACTCAGGTGGCTCTCCTCCAGGAGACCCACCTAACAGAGAAAGAGCATGCTAAATTGAAACGGAGTTGGGTGGGTGAATGCTACATGGCCTCATTTAATCCCCACAAGCATGGGATGGCTGTTCTCTTGCATACAAAATTGCCATTTCAGTTGGAGCGGGTGGTAAAAGACCCAACTGAGGGACAGCATGTATTTGTTGTTGGGAGTATACAAGGGGAAAAAATTACATTCGGGACTGTAGAAGCACCTGCTGTTTATGACCTATTATATTATAGAGCTCTCCTAGATTTGTTAACTGAAGAACAATTCCCAAACTTAATAATGGGGAGTGACATGAATTGTCTGCTCAATCCAGTGAAGGATCAGTCGGAGGGTAAGGGATCCCCTAAAAGGGCCATCAGGGGCTGGCTAGAGGGTATGATTGATTTAGATCTTATTGATGGATAGTGAACAGCCAATCCCACTGCCAGGGAGTATATTTTTTTTCACACTCCCACTGTAATTGGTCGAGATTGGATTATATATTCTTACCAAGGGAATGTTATTTTCGAATCACCTACATTAGACATAGCCCAATCCATATCTCCGACCGTGCTATGGTCAAAATGTCCCTGCAGTGAGGGAGGAAAAAACAACCATCCATGGAGTGGTGATTTCCTAATTATTTACTTGCGAAAAAGGAATTTAAAGATCACTTGCAGGAACAATAGAGGCAGTATGTGCAGGCTAACTTAGAGATGGCCCCCTCTAAGGCTATTTTTTGGGATGCGGGGAAAGCATTTATGAGAGGGGCTATAATTAGTTGTGTAGCATATTACAAAAAGAAAACTAGGGAATGCAGGATGAACCTGGAACAAAGGCTAAGAGTTTTAGAAAAAAGGGTGGCGGGGGGAAGGGGGAGAGGGTGTACACCACCTGTTTGCTGGAACCCGGGAGGCGTTACATAATTTACTATTGGAAGAGGCAAAAAAAACCTGCCTTTTTGTGCACAAGCATTTTTATGAATGGGGCAACAAGCCTGGGAATATATTAGCTAATTTAATAAGGGGAAAGCGTGGAACACATCTAATACACACCATTAAGGGAGAAGACGGTATACTCCTGACAGATAAAAAATCTATTGAAGAAAGATTCAGGAGGTTCTATCAGGAACTATACCACTCCCAGACTGAGACTGGGGAGAATGAAATGTCTGAATTTCTGAATAAGCTGAAGCTACCCCAGATTACAGAGACTCAAAAAAACTGGCTTGGGTCCATAATTAAAAAGGAAGAGATAGGGGGCGCTATTGCAGCCCTTAAGAGAGGGAAGACAAGTGGGCCAGATGGCTTTCCGGACGAGTATTATAAGACCATGCAGGCTCATCTGGTCGAACATCTGGAGGCGGTATTTAGGGAAATTAGAGAAGAACCGGGAGAGCTGCCAAGTTCCTGGGGGGGAGGCAATTATTTGTCTAATCCCAAAGGCGGGGAAAAATTTAGACGAGTGTGCTTCTTTTAGACCAATATCTCTCTTAAATTGTGATTCTAAAATTATGGCCAAGATTATGGCTACAAGATAGGAAAAACTGTTGCCAGGGATAATCCACCCAGATCAGACCGGGTTTATCCGAGAAAGACACTCGTATCATAACATGAGAAGCCTCTTAAATGTGATATGGGGTGCCGGAAATGGACGAGGGCCAGTGAACATTATATCAATGGACGCAGAAAAAGTGTTTGATAGAGTGGAATGGCCATACTTGATGGAAGTCTTGCCCTGGTTTGGTCTGGGTGGAGAGGTTATTGATCTGGTCCGACAAATATATAAGAGTCCCAGGGCACGGGTTTTAGTTAATGGTACTCTCACCAATAGCTTTGCATTGGGTAGGGGTACCCAACAGGGTTGCCTGCTCTCACCTCTCCTGTTTGCCCTGGTGCTCGAGCCCTTGGCCATTGCTCTCCGAGCCAGCCCAGAAATTTCAGGAGTGGGGGTAAGAGGGGAGAGGAGTGTAAATTATCACTTTATGCTGATGATATGTTGCTGTATGTAACAAAACTGTCACAATCTATCCCCGGTTAGTGGCGCTGGTGAATGTTTTTGCTAAATTTTCTGGTTATAAACTGAACTTAGAAAAATTGGAGGAGATGAGAATTGGGGAGTCTAGGGGCCTGGATACATCCCAGGGATCAGAGTGGGGGTTTAAGCTAGTACAGAGGGAGTTCACTTATCTGGGTATTAAAGTAGGATGCAATATTGGTAGCCTGTATGGTTTAAACTATACTCCACTTTTACAAACTATAATAGCGGATATGATTAGGTGGCACAAACTTCCCATCTCGTGGCTGGGAAGAATAAATCTAGTTAAAATGAACATCTTGCATAGAATATTATATCCCCTCCAGATGTTGCCGGTAGGGCTGTGCAAGGCTGACATTAAGAGAGTGGAAAAAGCCTTTTCGGACTTCATTTGGCAGGGTAAACGTCCAAGGGTGGGCCTGGCTCGGCTAAAAGCTCCTACGGAAAAAGGAGGGCTCCAATTCCCAGATCTGGGTGTTTATCGTATGGCTATACAGTGTTGATATATACAAGACTGGATTGGCCAGCCTAGAGAAGCTAGATGGCTTGATTTAGAAGAGAGGGGATGCCCGGGCAGAATATCAGCGTATCTATCTGTTAGGGGATGGCAGGCGTATCTTAATTTACCGGACTCAAATCCTTTGACCAGAACTGTGATTGAAATCTGGAAAAGGTTAAGTGGACAAAGGGGCCTGGGACAGGACAATACACTGCTATTACCCGTGGGGGGGGGGCCTTTTTTTTACCAGGGTTGGAAGATGTGGGATATAGAGAATGGGAGAGAGGGGTATTTTGTGTCTGAAACATCTCTGTACTCAGACAGGGTTGGATTCCTTTGAAAATCTGCAGGCTAGGACAGGCTTGGGACATCATCATCATTTTCGATATCTTCAAGTTAGGGCATATTGTAAATCCCTTGGTAGACTCCGTGGGGCTTGACCTGTATGGGACCAGTTGGAACATTGTATACTGGTGGGACAAAAAAAACCAAAGGGTACAATTCGTAGAATGGTTAAGGAGGGGAGAGTTTTGCTCCCAGATAAAACGGAAAACTAAACAACTCTGGGAGAGAGATCTTGAGCATCCTATCTCAGAGGAGAACTGGACATTGATATCCATGCTACACCAGGGTATATTGATGTGCAACAAGTATAAGAAGTCTCATTATAAATTCTGTCACCGGTTGTACTATCCACCAATTGTGGTTCGCAAATATAATCCTGCAGTGTCCCCTGTCTGTCCTAGATGTAACAATAATCCAGCAATTTACTACCACTACTTTTGGTCATGCCTTGTCTTACAACATTTCTGGAAGGAAGTACTAGATGAGTTGTGGGGTATTGTGGGACGACAGCTCCCAATGTCTCCTCTGCTGCTTTTATTTGGTGTGGAAGATGTGGGGGAGGAGGAATGGATACCTGTTCAGAGGTGGCTATGGGTGGTACTGTTTATGGCAAGACACTGCATTCTTAACACTTGCGTATCCGCTATAAAACTTACTATATCCCAGTGGAAAGTCCTAATATTGCAGGCACTTACTTTGGAAAGATTGACTTCTGTCAGAAAATAAAAGGAGGAGCTGTTCCACAGTACATGGCAGCCCTATTTGGCATCTATGTCAGTAACAGATAACATATTGCTGAGAGAAGGATGGGTATCCTCCCCAGAAGTCCACTGGTCCAGGTCTGGGAAGTGGGAGGTTTCCAACCTTTTGATTCATTGGTGTATAATGTGAATAGTCTCATAAATGGTCTCTTCTGTTTGGTTTGCTGTGTTTTTTTTTTCTCTCTTTCTTCCCCTTTCTGTATTAATTTTTAATTAACCGATGGAAAAGGATCTTGCTGTATATAAGTTATACAGTGTTTGTTACGTATGTATTGTATGTTTAGTTCGTCTTGTATTTTGGAAAAATCAATAAAGAAATTATACAAAAAAAAAAAGATGGGTACAGAGGGGCTGTTCAAAGAAAGGAAGGGGAGGGACACCAGTGGCCATGATATGAGACTGGAGGAAGGAAGATTCAGGAGGGAGATGAGGAGACACTTTTTTACAGAGAGGGTAGTAGCTGGGTGGAATGTGTTACCTGCAGAAGTGGTATCCAGTAGAACAGTGGACTGCTTCAAAAGGGGATGGGACAGGACAAGGGGGAGGGTCAATGTAGGGGAAGGGTGGAAGGAAGGGGCAGCTGGAGAATAAGGGGTGCTAGCTACACATTCGAGCAGACTTGATAGACCTCTAGGCCTTTATCTGCTGGCAAATTTTGTATGTTCATACATATCAGAACAGGATCACACTCATGCACAGGAGAAAAGGGGGGATGGTGTGGCCTGAATATGACAAGGAATTTAGAAGGCAGACAGGAGGATGGGTCCCTGGGATGGGCGACAGTGGACATGTCTCTGCTGGTGGATGTCTTGCATGGTGGGGGAGTTATACACACTGACAGTGGCTTGCCACAGCGGCCAGCTCTGCCATCGAATCCCGAAGGGGTTGCAGGAAGTGGACTGGCCTGCTACACGTACAACCAGGCAAAGTGTACGAGGGCCTTGTGCCACTTTTGAAACTCCTGCATGGCCTGCGGGCAGCAGCACCCCTTCGTCCAGTGCACGTCACCCCGGCCCTCCGGAGGGGGGTTTCAGAGAAGCAGCAAAGAAACTGGAAGCAGCAAGGCAACAGGCCTGCCTACCCCAGTAAGGGTGGACAGGATTATACAGTGGTTGGCACAGTACCCAGGCAGGGAGGCTGCTGACTTGCTCAGGGAGGGCTTCACGGTGGGTTTCAAGTTGCAATATACAGGCCCCATGGGGGCCCAGGAGGCAGAGAAGAACAGGTTACTCACCTGTAACAGTAGTTCTAGGAGTGGTATATGACACACTGTCTTAGGGTAGCTGGTCCATTCCACTGGGGTGTCAAACAGACGAGGCATACTGATGAGTCCTGGTAGGACGAAACACGTGTCTATGTCTTCTGTTAGCACCCTTTGCAAACTGTGCGAGAGGCCTTTCGGCACCATGCAATTCTGCTTAAAGTTGGACCAGCATAACATTCTGTGGTGATTTGCATATGCAGCCCATGATGCTTTGCATTGTGTGGGCATGTATGATTTTGTATTTTCTTGAAACTTGGCTTCCCAGCCAAATGCCCATTGGGGTAACCCTTGCCTCAGTGTTTGCGCACAGAGGTTCTTTGTCTTTTAAATAGTTTTTTATTTTACTGGGTTCACCACAACATATCCAAGACACACTGCCTTAGAGTAGCTGGTCCATTCCACTGGGGTGTCAAACAGAAGAGGCATACTGATGAGTCCTGGTAGGACGAAACACGTGTCTATGTCTTCTGTTAGCAACTTTTGCAAACTGTGTGAGAGGCCTTTCGGCACCATGCAATTCTGCTTAAAGTTGGACCAGCATAACGTTCTGTGGTGATTTGCATATGCAGCCCATAATGCTTTGCATTGTGTGGGCATGTATGATGTGGTATATGTTGTTCATCCACACTTATTGGCATGTCCCTTTCCCTTTAAGAATCGCCAGAAGTCTTCAAGTTGGCTCCTCCTACCCATCCGGGTGGTATATACCTTGGCTCCACCCCGTGATGCCAGATCTTAGCCCACTGGATGCCAGGTGTTGTGCGTCCGCAGCTGGGGAGGTAGGGTGGGTCCGTGTGGATGAACAACATATACCACTCCTAGAACTACTGTTACGGGTGAGTAACCTGTTCTTCTAGGATCGTAGATACGTTGTTCATCCACACTTATTGGCAGACTCCTAGCAGTTCTCTGGGAGGAGGGAGGGAGGCAAGGCGCACACCCCCTACTTAGAGAACAGAGATTGGAGAACTGAGGCCCCAAAACCAGCATCCCGGCATGACTCAAGGTCGATGTGGTAGTGGGTGATGAAGGTGTTTGCTGACTTCCAGGTAGCAGTCCGACAGATTTCCTGGATAGGGATGTTCCTGGAAGCAGCCACGGATATAGCAGTATGGTGGGTAGAATGAGCTCTCATCCCTCTGGGAGGCTCCTTGCCCGCCAACTCATAGCACAGACCTATGCATGATGTAATCCATCTTGCAATAGTCTGTTTCACTGCAGGTCTGCCAGAAGCACCTTCAGCATAGGTGACAAACAGCTGGCGAACCTCTCCACGAGTTTCCTCCTCTCCATATAGTCAGGAGAGAGTACGACACCTAGTCCAGAGTATGGAGCCCACCGCCTCCCGAGGTGTAATTAGGTAGCATACCAGCAGAGTCAACACCTGGTTAAGGTGAAACTCTGACACCTCCTTCGGAAGGAATTTCAGGTGGGGGCACAGGACAACTTTGTCCCTGTGGAAGACCAGATAAGGGGAGTCCACCAAAAATGCTTGGAGCTCTCCTGTCCTTCTGGCTGACATGATAGTCACCAAGAAGGCCATCTTCCATGACACGTGTGACAACTCACATTTGTGCATGGGTTCGAATGGCTTGCCCATGAGCTTTGCCAGTACCAGCAGTAGATCCCATGGAGGTGAAAGTTCAAGCACCGGAGGGGATATATGATCCAGACCTTGGAAAAAGCGCCCGACCACTGTCTCATACACCAATGTCAGCTGACTGGCCCACGCCCAGTAAGCAGAGATGGCTACCTGGTGCACCGTGAGGGTCAATGACAGTAGACCCCCTTTCGAGAGAGAGACCAAAGGTAGTTGAGAATGTTAGCCACGGGACAGGACAAAGGGTCCTAGCCCTTTCCCTGACACCAAATGGAGAACCTCTTCCATTTGAAGGCATAACATTTCCTGGTCGATTCCTTTCTAGATGCCTCCACCACAGTGCAGACATCATCAGAAAGACCCAAAGCCTGGAACTCTAGCCGCTCAGGTACCAGGCTGTGCGGTGCAGTGATGGAAGGTCCGGATGGAATACCTTCCCTTGATTGAGTGATATCAGGTCCGAGCACGTACAATGCAAGTCCAGAGGCCTGCAGCTGAGGCTGAGGAGATCTGGATATCAGAACTGGCACGGCCAGTCTGGGGCTACCAGGATCACCTTCGCCTGGTCCCTCCTCACCTTGAGAAGCACCTTGTGGATCAAGGGAAATGGAGGGAAGGTGTAGAGGAGGCCTGGGGTCCACGGCCTCAAGAAAGCATCCCCCTGCAGTGAGCCCTGCTGAGGGGGGGGCGGGCATGAAACAGCCTCAGCTTGGTGTTTTCCCTGGAGGCAAACAGGTCCACTATCGGTTTGTCCCAACAGGAGAACAGACTGTAAGCTACCTCTGGATGAAGAGACCACTCATGGGATGTCTAGCCTAAGCGGCTGAGAGCATCCGCCAGATGGTTCGAGGCTCCTGCCACATGGATGGCTAGGAGATCTACCTCCAACTGGCTCATGAAGGTCCAGATGTGGAGCGCCTCCTTGCACAGCAAATGGGAGTGTGTGCTGCCCTGTTTGTTGAGATAGTACATGGTTGTGGTATTGTCCATCTAGACTTGAACCACTTAACCCCGGAGATGAGGAGTGAAAGTTGACAGTGCCAGTCTGACTGCTGTGAGCTCCAACAGGTTGATGTGGCATCGGGACTCCAGGGAGGTCCAGAGCCTGTGGGCCCTTTTGTCCCCCATGTTGGCTCCCCAGCCCATGAGAGAGGCATCGGTCATGAGAACAACTGTCAGCTCGGGTTGGACAAATGGGATCCCTTCCTGCAATCAGTCTGGGGTGGTCCACCACTGGAGAGCATCCCACATCTTCTGGGTTACAGTGATCAGCTAGTTGAATTGACCGTGGTGCTGAATCCACTGGGCGGCCAGCTCCCACTGGAGGGGGCGCATGTGCCACCAGGCCCAATGGACCACCGAGGTGCATGCTGTCATGTAACCCAGAAGGCGCAGGGAGTCCCGGGCAGGGCACAACTGCCCAACCAGAAATGATTGGGCAAAGGAGGAAAGAACCTCCACCCTGTCCACTAGGAGCCAAGCTCTGGCTTGACAAGAGTCAAGCTCTGCCCTGATAAAGCCCATCACCTGAGAAGGCACAAGTTCCGACTTGGCCTCGTTGATTAGGAGGCCGAGTTGGGAGCAGGTCTGGAGGGCCAGATCCCTGGTTCTCTCCACCTTCTGTAGGGCATGACCTGCCAGAAGCCAGTCATCGAGTTAGGGATAAATTCTGATCCCCCGACGCCATAGATGGGCTGCCGCCACTGCAATGCATTTGGTGAAGACCCGTGGGGCCGATGACAGACCAAATGGCATGGCTCAGAACTCGTATAGGGTCCCTTCAACCCTGAAGTGGAGGAATCGCTGATGGGACGGACAGATTGGGACATGAAAGAACCCATCCTGCAGATCCAGTGAACAAAACCACGTGTTTCGCTCCGAGGATGGAATGATCTGGGACAGAGTGACCATCCAAAAGGTGCGAGAGCTGAGATATCGATTCAGGTCGTGGAGATCTAGAATGGGGCGCCTTCCCCCCGTCTGCTTGGGCACCAGGAAGTACCTGGAGACAAAGCCTGGGTCTGCTGGAGGATCCGCCACTGGATCTATTGCCTCCTTGAAGAGGAGCTGAGCAATGTTGTCTCGAAGAGCCGACTAGGTGTGGGCAGAAATCCGCTCCTCCTGAGGGGCGTGGGCTCGGCTGGGAGGGTACTGCTTGAGCTCTAAAGGCAGTCCCTGACTGATCACTTCAAGAACCCACCTGTCCAAAGTGACAGCGGACCAGGTGGAAAGGAAGTGGTGGAGCCGGCCCCCCACAGGAGGACCCAGAGCTGTCATGACGGGAGTAGGAGTGGCAGCCCCGGCCCCGTCACTGAGCAGGCTTGGAGGAGGAAGAGGCTCCAGAACCTGAGCCTTGGCCTCCTTTACAGGACTGTTGAGGTCCAGGCTTGGGCTGAGGGTGCCAAGTTTGAGCCTGCTGCTGATGCTGGTGCTGTTGTCCTCCTTGGGAGGAGGACTGCTAAGCCACAGGGGAAGAGTGCCAAAAGGGCTTCTTTCTCCTTCTTCTGCTGGTTCTTGCCCAAAGAACCCTTGGAAGAAGTGGTGTCCTAGTTGGCATTGGACTGTTCCATGCACTGAAGGTGACCGGCCACTCCTGGGCTGAACAAGTCGGTCCCGAGGAAGGGCACATCAGCTAATTTGTGCTGAGTATCTGACGGGAAGGAGGAGAGCCTCAGCCAAGCCCTGCGGCGAGAGGCAACTGCGGTGGCCATCGAGCGGGCACAAGAGTTCCCTAAGTCCAGGGACATCTGGAACTGCTGTTTGGCAACAGCTCAGCCCTGGTCTCGGACTTGCTTGACCGTGGTCTGCATGTCCATGGAGAGATGTGGGAAGACTTTGTCTAATGACCCGAGAAGGGCATGAGAGAAGTGTGCCATGATGATGGCCGAACTTGCTTGACGAAGGCCCAAGGAGGAAACCACATAGACTTTCCTGGCTGAATGGTCCAAGAGCTTGCACTATTTATCAGGAGGTCAGTCGGTACTGGCAGAACTGCCAGTATGCCTGAACACAGAGGAGGTCATCAGGCTCTCGGCTGAAGGGTGCTCTGTGAACCCCGCTAGGGACCCCATGGGCACCGCGTACTTGCGGGCCATGCAGGCAAATGGAGCTGGACAAGAGGCAGGTTGCTGCCATAGTTTAAGGGCCAGGCAGACAATGGCCTCGGCCACTGTAAAGGCCTCCATCGGGGTATCCACTCTCTTCAGCATGTCCGTGAGAGGGCACTCCACCTATTTCTGGATGGGTTCCAGGGGCATCCCTGTGGACTCAGAGATGAGGTGAAGGATCCCTTGGAAGGAAGAAGGACCTTCCTCCATCCCTAGGTCAATGGATGACTCATCATTCCCAGGATGACAGTGAAGCCCAGTGACGTCCAAATCTGAGGAGTCGGGATACAGCATCCTAACGTCCAAATCACCCTTGACATGCCAAGGGTGGTCCAGTGTGACCATAACTGACAGAGGCCGGGGAAGCCCGGTGTCTGGTTGGTCTTCTTTGGAAGGAGCCCCTCCCACAGGCTGTTTAGGCGGCGGTTCCACCATGATTGGTGGAGAGACCAGTTTTGGCCAAACAGGTCATCGCGCCAGTCCTGCGGGCAGAGGAATCGAACGTTTCGGCTCTGAAGGAGTCTGCTTCAGCTTTGGAGGCGAAAGCCAAGTAATGGCTGGGGTAGGAGTTGAAGTCAGCTTGTGCCCGGACAAGGTCAGCTATTGCCACATGAAGTCCTCATATCATTGACGGAGTTTCTGCCGGAGTCTCTCCTCATCTGAGGAGGACAAGGATGACCAATGGCATCGCCTCTTTTTGGAGCACTTGTGGTTCTTCCTCGGCCTTCCAGACAAGGGGGTTCTAGACCTCGACCGAGATCCGGCAGGCTGACTTGGTCACTCAGGAGACACCAGTGGGACCGGAACTGGGTCCTCGATGGGGACACCAGCAGGCTGGGTCTCCTCATCGGGGAAGACAAGGACCAAAGTCGTCTCTAAAGAGTCGGTGACTGGGGTCGGCAACAGCGGGTCGATTGGGTCGAGAACAATCTTGACCTCATCAGCCGCATCCTTGGTCGGCTGGCCCGACGGAAGATCTTGAAGCCGGCAGCCGAAGAAGTGATCTCGACCGAGGTCGGGACCACGTGCTCCTGGGACTGAGACCTCTATCGGTCTCAAGAGCACCTTAACCGAGACAAAGACTTGCTAGGTTCCTTCTCCCGCTTGCGGGATCGGGAGGATTGCAAGCCCACAGGCACCTCTCCCTGGGTGGGAAGAGACTGGCACAACTCCTTGAAGGAACCCGAGAAGGTGGAGCCCAGGTTGAGCGGAACGAAGAAGCTTCGATTGTCCATGGCACAAGCAGCTTCTTCCTCAAATGCTTGCATGCATTCCAACTGCTCGGTGGATCCCGCAGCCACGGAAACTGCCCACCTAGCCTCCTTGGACTTCACCAGAAGGTTCCTCTTCTCTGGTCTCCCCAGTTTCAGATGTGCAAAACAGTCGTCCAGGATGCTGGGATGGAAGGCCAAGCAGAAGCTGCAGGATGAGGTGTCATGGCCGACACCGAGGCAGTAAACGCACGTTAGATGGGGATCGGTGCGCAACATTTTTTGGCCGCAAGGATACCAGCGAAATCCGGGGGAAGATTTTTCTTCCATAATCGAAGATGCGAAAAGGCGATTGCAAATTCAAATGATTTTTAATTTCAGTAAAACTGAAGTTTTGAAAACCAGGGCCTATGAAATGCATGAGCACGAGAGAGGTAACCTGAATCTTCCAGCAGAAAGGAAGATCTGGCATCATGGGGTGGAGCCGAGGTATATACCACCCGGGTGGGTGGGAGGAGCCAGCTTGAAGACTTCCAGCGATTCTTAAAGGGAAAGGGACATGCCAATAAGTGTGGATGAACAACATATCCACGATCCTAGAACCTGAAATCCACCAGGGACTGCCCGCAGGTAGTCCGGGACAAACTGGAAAAGGAAAGGCAGCTGGGGAGGATTAGTGAGCCATTTTCGGCCCTGCCAAGTCCGGCATTGAAGGTATCACCTAGCAGGCTTGTGCCAAATAAAACGCTGGGGGGAATACAGGATGATAAATCACCTTTCTTACCCGGAGGGGGACTCGGTGAACGACCATATTGACCCACGTCATACGCTCATGCAATACGCATCTTTCAATAGGGCAGTTCAGGTGGTGCAAGAGGTGGGGCCTCGGGCACTCTTGGAAAAGGTGGACATCTAGTCCTCATTCCGGCTGCTTCCGATTCACCCAGATGACAGGGAGCTACTGGGCATGAAGTTTTAGGGCCAGTACTACATAGACAACTGCATGCCCATGGGTTGTTCCATAGCTTTCGCAGTCTGCGAGATGTTCAGCAGGTACCTGCACTGGGTGATGGAGAGGCAATCGGGAAACAAACTCGTGGTCCACTACCTCAATGATTTCCTGTTTGCCGGGGCAGATGGCCAGGAGGATTGCAAAGAGGCTCTGTCTACCTTCATGGTAATCTGAAGGGACTTTGGGGTCCCCTTAGCCCCAGATAAGGTCGAGGCACCGACAAGGGACATAGTGTTTCTTGGAATTGAAATCAGTACCGTCAACAGGCTCTGCCACTTACCCCAGGAGAAGGTGGGGGCACTAAAACACCTGCTTGACTCCATGGAAGGGGCCAAGAAGGTAATCTTGAGGCAGTTGCTGCAGCTGGTGGGACACCTCAATTTCTCTTGTTGGGTAATCCCAATGGGGTGCATATTCTTGCGCCGCATGGCTAAGCTGGGAGGGGGGTGCACCAGGCCACATCACAGGTTGTGGGTCACGAAGGGCTTCCACAAGGACCTACGGGTATGGGTGGTCTTTCTGAAGCACTTCAACAGCGTGGCCCTCTGGCAAGTGGACAGTAGTGAGCGTGAGCTTCAGCTGTTCACAGCTGCAGTGGGATCTTTAGGGTATGAAGCATACTTTCAGTGGGAGTGGTGTGCTGGGCAATGGCCACCTGAATGGGAGGCAGCAGGGCTGCTTAAAAATATCACACTGTTGGAGTTTTTCCCCATAGTGGTAGCCCTGTATTTATGGCATGAACAGCTGAAGGATTGCAGGGTCCTCTTCCGGTCAGACAACATGGGGTTGTGCCTACAATTAACAGACAGTTGAGGCTGAAGGGCCCAATGGGGGACTTGATGCGCATCTTTCTTCTCAAATATTTGCTGTTGAACATCTCCTTTAAGGCCATTCACATACCAGGGGTCGATGACAGGATTGCTGATGCTTTGTCTCATTCACAGTGGCAAAGGTTTCGGGAGCTGGCTCCAGCAGCAGAGCAGCAACTACAGGAGGTACCCCCCTTCTTGTGGAGGGTAGCGACACCTTGATTTGGAAATGGGTAAGTAATTCCATTGCACCTAGGACAAGGGAAGTGTATCGGAGGGGAGTCGAACACTTTTTAGGCACAAGGGTGCAGGTGGCATGGCTGAAGGATTGGCCCATTCTGGTGGAGCAACTGTGCCAGTATATCCTGCAGGCAAAGCAGGCGGGGGCTATGCTGGAGGTTGTGACAGGGCACCTTGCTGGCTTATCCTGGGTTTCCAGGGTCTTAGGGGTCACAGATACCACAAAAGTGTTCAGGGTGAGGAAGGTCCTGGAAGGATGAGTAAAGTCGGTTGCCCCGCACCAGGACACGAGGCACCCAATCACACCGGCGACACTCGAGAACATCAGGGGGGTCTTGACAAAAGTCTGTTGGTCCCCATTCAAAGCACTTTTGTTCGGCACCATGTTTCTGATGGCTTTTTGTGGGGCATTCCAGGTATCAGAGGTTACTCAGCCATCCAGGAGAGCCACGCATAGTGGGCTGAAAGAGGGTGATGTACTGGTGACGGAATGAGGGGCCTGGGTGTGGCTCCAGAAGAGCAAGACTGATCAAGAGTGGAAGGGCCGCTGGTGCCTCATGCAGGCTCCACCTGGGGTGTCTTGGAGCATCCAGGACAGGGTGCAGGCCTATATGGCGGCCGCACCAAGGTCAGGGGGCACATTCTTTGGACACGCAGATGGGGTTCCAGTCACGGCTTACCAGTTCAGAGCCATATTGGCCAAGGCAGTAGGCAGGGTTGCATCCGAAGGAGTACAGGACACATTCCTTCAAAATCGGGGTGGCCACACATGCTAGGAATCTGGGATGAGCAGATAGCCAGATTCAGGTGCTGGGGTGATGGAAGTCCCAGGCATTCTTGAGGTACGTGCGCCCCCACTTGCAATAACAACTTTTGTTTTCCAGGGTCCCCCGCAGGATGGTTCAAGCGGGTTGGTGGCTAGACCTTCATGCTGCAAGGATATCATGGCATGAGGTAGCTCTGGTGAAAGAGGTAATCCAAAGGTGCTCATCTAGGCCTGGAAAACGAAAGACCATAGACTTGCTGTTGGGGGCATGAAGAGGGAACCATGGGGAGAGTAGCTATCACATGCCTGGCTCACCTGGCCAAGCCGATCCAGTAGCTACCAGGCCAGAGGGGGAGAGGTGGCCCCTCTCATACAAGGCCCACATTAGGACCAGCTTGGGGATGAGCGGGGTCAGGCGGTATCTTGGGGGGACCATGAAAAGGCATAGCAAGATACAGGCTTTGGGCCAAGGTGCGGTAGCCAAGACAGGCCTCTGTCCCAAAGAGGGGGAAACTGAGTTAGGAGAGGCAGGCATGGGTCTTGGAGGAATCTGGGGAGCAGTCAGCTTGGGGGGTCGGATGTCATCTGTCCTGTGGCGTCTGGGGAAGATCACGATTACAGCGTATGGTCGGCAGGGGCAGTAGTGAGCCGTATTCTTCAAAAGGCTCATGACCCCCCCCCCCCGCTCTGGTTGGCATGGAGGCGGAACTGAGTAGCCTGACCCAGGTGAGGAGTCGAGATCCACCTCCAGCAGGTATAGCTATCCTGCTAGGTTAACGTCACCTGACGGGGGGCGGCCGGTAAGCCTTGGCCCTGGTAACCTTGGACCGATTATCCTCCCGTGTGCGCATGCTGCTCTCAGTCTGGTTTGTAATCAATAAATGCATGGCTGTGGCCATTTCCTCCAAGACTGGTGTCTGTTTATTCTTTCTGGGGAAAGGTGTATATGGATGGGTACCAGATAATGCATAGGCTGCAACAACTGGCAGCAGCCGTATTTTGTCTGGGGCCATCCTCTCCTGGACTCAGGAAGAGGTGGAGGAGGGAAGTGAGCAGACGGTGGTCCTGAGAGGGCTAGGAGGAGTCCAGTGATTGAACGCAGGGACCATCAAGGCCTCCCACATGGGAATGGGGGGTCACATCCTGTGGGGGAGAGGAGAAAGGGTATATCTGGGACTGTAGCCATCAGTCCTGCCTCTTTCTCCATTCACCCTCGCAGGATCACCCACCCAACTGCCCTCGTAAAAGCAGGGTAGTGTGGGCCAGGCAGCTAGGGCCCCCCTTCTGACCCCATAAGGGTGACCACAATAGGGGTCAGGGAATGGCTTTTCCCTTTTTTTCCCTGCAAAAGGGTTTCCTGGGTTTTTTAACTCCTCCAAAAAAGGTACGAAAACCGAGTTAGTAGCAGGAGAACCAAATAGGGTAGAGCAAATAGTCAGGGCATAGATGAATGTCAATTTGTCACAGTCATGTTTTTGGCATCTTGGGAGGATCACAATTACAGCGTATGGTCGGCAGGGGCAGAAGCGAGCCATATTCTTCAAAAGGCTCATGGCCCCCCTGCTCTAGTTGGCATGGAGGCAGAAACTGAGTAGCCTGACCCAGGTGAGGGGTCGAGGTCCACCTCCAGCAGGCATAGCTATCCTGCAAGGCTAACAGTGCCTGATTGGGGATGGCTGGTAAGCCTTGGCCCTGGTAACCTCAGACCGTTGATCCTCCCGTGTGTGCACGCTGT
This sequence comes from Neoceratodus forsteri, assembly GCA_016271365.2. NCBI lineage: Eukaryota > Metazoa > Chordata > Ceratodontiformes > Ceratodontidae > Neoceratodus > Neoceratodus forsteri. The sequence goes on from CM028133.1 coordinate 789,552,885, forward strand.
TCTCAATCTGGTTTGTAATCAATAAACGCATGGCTGCGGCCATTTCCTCCAAGACTGGTGTCTGTGTATTCTTTCTGGGGAAAGGGGTATATTGATGGGTACCAGATAATGTCAAACATTAAAGTTAGACTTGGGGACTGATTCTCAAAGGTTACATCTGGTGTAACTTGACTTGTGCCCAAAAAATGGTGCAAGTAGCAAGTTATGCCAGCAGTTGCAACATATGGTATTCTGCAAAGTGGCCTGCGACATGCCACAGGCTGCTTACGCCAAAGTGGACTTACTCCACTAGTTATGCCATTAACCCCCTGCAACATGGTGCTAGGGGGTTTACGCCAGCAGTTGCACCCTATTCTGGAAGGGCAGCAACAAAGTCCCCCAGAGAGCTATTCTACAACTCCTGGGGGAAACCGTCAACGTAAGTTATGCGAGCATATAGCTGGAGTAACTGTACTTATGTCTCCGGAGGTTGACTTTATGTGCTGCCTGCCCATCCTCCCAATGGTATGCCACCCTCCCCACCAACACTGCCCTGAACCCAAAACACAAAAGCCCTGCAGGGCTAGTTCTGCCCCCAATGCCCCAGTCCAGGAACAGCATGGGAATGCCGCATAGGACTATCCATGTCCCCCCAGACCCCCATACTTGTACATTAGCACTGCAGGGCTACTCATGGCCCCCCAGCCCCAGTTCCTAAGATTGTAAAGCCCTGCAGGGCTATCGGACCCCTCTGCCCCCAGTCCTCAAATGTGTGTACACAAAAGCCCCTCAGAGCTATCAGACTACCCCTCAAGCCCTGATCCCCATAATAGTAACAGCCCCTCCCAAAAGCCCCAATCCCCAAATCCATGTCCTGGCACTGTCACACACTGTACAATTATGAAAAAGCCCTGTTATTCCTAGTAGTCTAGTGGCCCTCCACCCAGCAGTTCCAGACCACCCTGCATCCCCCCACCCAGCCGGCGAATGGCACAGCCCACTTCTCACCACCATGGCCAGTCACCAACTGATCTCTGTCTGAGCGTGTACTGCATATAGCATGTGCTCAATGAATGAACGGTCATTCATTCATTGCGCACATACTATATACAGTACGCGCTCAGATGGAGATCAGTCGGCGGCTGGCCATAGTGGTGAGAGGTGGGCTGTGCCAGTCGCCACCTGGATGGGGGGGTGCAGGGTGGTCTGGCACTGCTGGGTGAGGGGCCAGTAGACTACCAGAGATAATGTTTTTTTTCATAATTGTACAGTGTACGACAGCACCAGGATGTGGGGTTGGGGATCGGGACTTGTGGGGGGAAGAGCTGTTACTATTACGGGGATTGGGACTTGAAGGGTAGTCAGATAGCCCTGAGGGCTTTGTACACATTGGGGGACTGGGGAAGTAGGTCCGATAGTTCTGTGGGGCCTGGACAGGCTTGGGGACTGGGGCTGGGGGCACTTTGCACCCTACAGGACTATAGCCGCGGTTTATGACATGCCCTCTCAGGTACACCTTCCATTTGGCGATCTGTGGAATATCACAAGTTGCAGAACTTAGTCGGAGACCCTGCCCTTATAGAATCAGGCGCAGGGTCCTTGAGCACAACTGCACTTTCTAGATGTCGCAATCAAGTATACGCAGGGTGCTTATACAATCGGCCCATGTTCTCTTTTAGAAAATGCATTTTACACTAAGCCCCTTATTCTACCAGCTTCTTGACTGGATATCACCAGTTATGAAGATATGTCCCTGATTTTAGCACTTTGTCCCTGATTTTTTTAAGCCTTGTCCCTGATTTATGAGGCAGGAGGTTGAGAGGTATGCAGGCACCCCATGCACAATCAAAAACAAACATTGCCAAGGAGCACTTTTCACAAAGGATTACAAAGCAGCAGTGTCATTTATACTACTATCAGAGTGATGAATGCCCAACTTTTTTGTTTTCTATCAGCACGCAGAATCACTTTTGACTGTACAAGTAAAATATTTGAGCTCTACAATATTTGTGCAATATATAAGCAGTGCAAAATATACAAGTAAACAGAAATAAAAAACATCTGATTAGCACTGTGTACAGTGCGGAAAAAGGAAAAATCCATGGACACATGGTGCAGAAGCAATAAACCACAAAAACCAGGCAAGAGAGAAGGTAATTTAGGTGCACAGGTGGACATGAGTAGTGTGGTGAGAGGGGAGGGCATTCAGGGCAGCAAGAGAGGAGGGTGAGTGAATGGAGGCCAGGAGGCAAGACCAAAGCCAGAGGAGATGATAAGAGAAAGCACACTGCCCAGCACAACACTTGGGGGGAAGGAAAAAGAGCAGGATTTATAGGGAGTAAGAGGGGAGGAGTGGGCAAGAGAGGAGAGAGATGAAACAGCAGGGGAGGAAAATGAACTAGAACTTTGGGATGAGTGGTATAAGGGGACAGGTATTTGCCCTTGAGGAAGGTGAGAGCAAGGGAGGAATAGAGAAAGCAGTAATGGGTTCAGGATGGTGCGAGCAACCAAGGGCAAAATGATAGATGAAGTAGAAAAGAGGGTCCAGTCTGGTTAGGGTGGATTTAGGGGCTGCCTCACACATCACATTCCTGTAGTCGAAGGCAGGGAAGATACTTTTCACAACTCTCTCCTATCAGGCAGGGAGGAAGATACAAGTTTTGTTCCTTTATAGAGAGCTGAGCTCGGAAAGCAGTTTAGCAAGAACATTTTTAAAATACAGATCAAGAGGAAACATGTTTTTCTCAGACAAATATCATTATTGGTGCAGGCAATGTGATCTGATTGGCATATAAAAACTGTGGGACCCATAAAACCCTGGAATAAATCCCAGGTCAGCCAGTGACTCGCAATGTCACCTTAGCCAAGTCAATTTAACTTTTTCTGTCTTAACTATTTAAATCTAGAATTTTAAATTTAGGATCTAAATTGAGCTGAAGTTGTGAGCCCTTAGCAGCAATATTTGTTAGTCGGCAAAAACTTAAATAATGTATTTGTTTAGTAATTTTTTTTCTAGGAAAACACCAATACAGCCCTACTCCTTTTCATTTTGTTTCATTCCTGAACTGAGATATGTGGTTTTGCAGTTTATAAAGTCCCTGCTCATTTGCCACACCAACCATTAAAAAATTAACCATCTTGGTAAGGTGCTGGGCTGTTGGTGGCTGGCCCGTCAAGGCAGTGACAGCACTATCATTTGCTATGCCAGTAACCAGGGCTCTGGAATGAGCATGAGTCATTGGAGGATTGGCCACGGAGATGAGGGCTTAGTGTCCCACAGAAACTCTCTTTGTTTGGGAAGGGAGGTGGAACCCTCCACCAGGTGACCACTAGCAGGGTTATCATGGGTGGCAGTGCAGACAGGAGCATGTTCAGTTGGGGGCAGGGATACTGATTGGCTGCAGTGAGAACTGATGCTTGATGTGATCATGCCCACACTCAGCCGGCATCCCTATGACAGGGGAGAACACTGGAAAAACACCCAACCACACCAGTACAATGGCCCTGCACGACCCACGTACCCAGCATCTATCTGGAACGCTGGAAAAACACCCGACCACTGCAACATGACAGCCCTGCATGGCCTGCAGACCACACACCTGCCAATCTGGGTGCTTCCCTAGAAACAAATACTACCTGAGCTGGAGAGACCTAACCCAACCCTAAGGCCTCTGCCATGAGGAGGGGAAACCATGAGTGAAAGGCCAGGAGACAAGGTAAGTCCCTGGAGATGGCAGGGAGACTGAGCTGGGGCATTGCAAGGTCCTGAGGTGGGGCCAAGATCAGGTCAGGAGAACACAGAAGGCAAACACAGAAGGTATACAAAAAGAAAGAAAGAAACATTGGTTGGCTCTATCCTACTACATCAGCAGTATGAATCTCATTTGTTTTTTTTTGTTATTAGTTTATGCTCCTGCTCCTTGGCCCTCTCAATCTGGGTGGGGAGCCACAGCCCCGTCACCCTGGCATCCACCAGCCAGTGCAGTGCCCCAGGGATTACCCCCCCTGGCGGGGTCGGTAGGGGGGCCCTTCCCCCACCGAAACTGGATCTGTTTGCGCTGTGGCTAGCCAGGTGTGGGGCCTGCGGGCTTCCCCTCATCATCCTCTGGGAGCTTGTTTTCTTGTTTTTCTCCCTCTTGTGGGAGAGCAGCATGCAATGATGCCAGTGACTGAGCCGGCACACGCTCCCGTGCGCGAACCAGACAAGAGTCTGCCGCCCCCCGCCCCCTGTGATGCTGCTCCATGCCATCGAGCCCCAGCCTCTGCTAGGGGTCAGGAGAGCACGGGCTGCTGTACTCCCCCCTCCCCCGAGATGGAGAGCAGCCCACAGGATGCTCAGTCCATCTCCTCCCAGCTGACCCACGGCAACGCATGCTCATTCCCAAACACGGGTCACCAGCATGGCGCAAGGTGTGGCGTTCAATGCCTCAACCCTCAGCGCCACCGGTCTGGTATGAATCTCATTTTTTAATTCAAAACTTAACCTCAACAAAAGAGATTTTTAAAAACTACATGTGACTGCCATCTTTATTGACTTGATTCATTAATTACAAAATCTGTACGAAAAACTGGTTTGTTATCTGTTGGAATGGATAATATACTTATGACCAATCTAAGGATGTCAGAAATGCATTATTGCTAAATAAATCCTGTATGATGACATGTTATTGCATACTAACAAATACCACTGCTGATAAACAGCATCTCACTCAAGTTCTCACAGGTAAACAAACAAGTAATAAATCAACTTCATTACCATCTGAATTTCTTCAATTTCTGATTGCAGAGAGTTTCCTGGCCACATGGGCACAGCTGCACGAATTGCTGAGAAGCTTCTCTGAAGTTTAACTTTACATCTGTCAGAAAAATTTGTCATACTTAAGTGTTAATTCCTATTTCGATTTGCTAAAGTGGCAATGCTAGTCAGCTACCAATGACCTGAAACAAAGAAAACTTATCCCACTTGTTAAAATCTAAGGTCTTTTTGCCTAATTAAATATACCACTACCACTGTCACTGCACAGTGTTGTGGAGCCAAGAAAGGTTGCTGTGTGCTTGGTGCCAGGTCGAGCCACTCCCATGGTGGAGCGGGTAGGACACCAGCACACGGCGCAGTCGGGAGACATGGGACCATGGTTCGGTCCCTCCCCCCAAGTCTTCCCTGCCGATCTTTATGGGCATTTTAAAAAATCAAACTTCTCCCTCCTGAATTTCTCCATCATCCCAGTAACCCCCCCGCAGTTAGTTAAGTTCGGGGGATGAAGCCCATGCAGGGGGTGCGGGGGCCAAAACTCTCTGCAAAAAAAGTAAACACCCATTGTTTTTAATGGGTGCACTGTCGCAAACAGATTGGCATTCTGCCTAACTCTGTGTTCAGCACTGTTTGGCTGCGCCATTTTTAGCAACACTGTTTTGTCATATGGCGGTATGACCCTGTGCCCCTCAGACTGAATTCTGTTTACCACCACCCTCTGTGTTCTATTCCTTAACCAATTTCTGACCCAGTTTACCACCTTGGGACCCACTCACAGGCTGCCTAGCTTGTTTACAAGCCTCCTATGTGGAACAGTGTCGAAGACCTTGGTGAAATCCAGGTAAGCCACATCTACTGCCCCTCTCTGATTTAATTCACTGGTCACCCAGTCAATAAAATCTATCAGATTTGTTTGACATGACCTCCCCACTGTGAATCCATGCTGCCTGGGATCCTGTGATCTGCTGGAGGCTATTTAGAACAATTTCTGCTGTGCCATTTCCAAACCACCAGCACAACATGATCCACACTAAGGGCCTGCCATTCTGAAGACTGGATTTCTACTATCTTACTGCTGTACATCTTTAACTGGCCTTCTAAGTGTTCACTCTCTGTCTGTCCTTCTGCCATTTTCTGTTGAGCTGGAACACACACAAGCTAGCCCCCCAACATCATGGTATACCACAGATCTTCAGGGGAACACAATCCAGGCCCACAGGCCATCAGGGTGCTCTCTTTGACAGGAAAACATCCAAGGTTCCCATACCCTCCCAGTGATCCCCATTTGCTTGCCAGGAACTGCTTCCTCCTTACTACTTTCTCATTCTACAACCACACATGCTCACCTGTTCTAGAACCATGCTCACTCTCGCCTTGTCTTTTATATCTAACCCCTATCTAAGCTCTGCCTCTTCTTTAACCATTACCAGATTGCAGCTCAAGAGCCAGATGGCATTTCTAACAATCAACCTTCTCCCACTTCTTGGAGGAGACAGTTGTTACACTTAAAAGAAAACATTCTGCCATAAGGCCAAACTGGCATAAAAGCTTGTTATGTAATTTAGCTAATATTTTCCAGATCCTGTATTGAACAACCTGTGGTCCATTTAAGCCATTACATCAAGTAAAGAATGTTTAAAGTATTCTTTCATTTCTTGGTTTGGGCCTCCTTGTAGTCTTCACCTCTGTTCTTTACAATGGTGGTTGAAGGGTCCTCTCAGCTGCTTTATTCTACCTCTACCCATTACCAAAGCTTTGGTTCAGTGATTTACACATCCAGTTCCATTCTTGTCTTCATAACTATCTATTCTCTTTGTCCTATGACCTCCAATCCCTGTGAATGTAAGACTCGGGGGGTGGGGGGATGGTGAAAATTTTAGGAGTAGGTAAGACGTGTATACAAAGGGAACATGTGGGGAGTGTTCATTTTTGCAGTGGAGGTGTAAATTTTGGGAATAGGGTATAAATGTCTGGATTAAGAGTTGGGGGCGTGCCTGTGGGGATTAAATTTGAGAAGCACATAGTTCAAGAGCATGGAGAGTAGATGAGGTGTAAATTTCATAATACAGGTTGTGAACTTTGAAAGCAGGGGATAAAAACTGTAAAATTCAGGAATGAGAGTAAAGGTGTGAATTTAAGGAACACTGGGATATAAAGTTTGAAAGCAAGCAGCAGGTGTATAAATTTAAACTGTACATTTCAAGAGCAGGGGTGTGTGAAAATTAAAAAAAATCATAGTATGCAAATATCAAGTGTACAGGTACATAAAACGCAAAGAAAAAGAAATAAATGTGATCTAGCTGAGAACTGAACCTAGGACACTGTGGAATAACATACCAGTGCTCTACGGCAGAGCTATCAAGCTCCTGTAGCTATCCTAGGCTTCCATCAATCACATTGCTCTCTGCAAATCATGTAACTAGAAACAACAGTATGAAGTATGAAACAGAGCTGTCAAATAGTTACTGAGGCAGTATTAGCCACTACTAAGTCGGTAAAACAGTTAAAAGTAAGGGTATAAATCTAGGGAGGAAAAGTAGGCACGATTATGAAGTGCATTTTCAGGAAAATCAGTAGACATGTAAGATTCAGGATCATGGATTGCAAATTTCAGGATTAAAAGGGGTGAAAAATGCAGAGGTGGGCTGGAAACTTTAGAGGTGGGTAGGGTATATGTGATGGGAGGGAACAGTGTCAGTTTCTGAACAGTGTATGGGGAGTTTGACATTAGGAAGTGAGCTGTAGGTGTCAATTTTCAGAAGGGTAGGGTGTAAACTTGAACTGTGGGATCTTGGAATTTCTCTTTGTTGGAAGGCTGCTTGCGCTTGTATGTTAGTTGTATTTCAGGTAGATTAGTTAGATCTGACCTGTGCAGGCATACTAAACTAATTGCATGAGTTGGCAGTCTCATTAGTCACATATCTTACTCCATTTAACCAAGATCCAGAAACAAAAGATTTGATACCTTTTATTGGACCAACATGGATGTTACAGAAAAGAACAAAGTGCTCTAGATTTCGAACCAACTAGGTCCTTTTTCAGAAGTTTTATGGCAGTTCTGAAGAAGGACCTGGTTGGTTCAAAAGCTAGAGCACTTTGTTCTTTCCTGTAACAGCCATGTTGGTCCAATAAAAGGTATCAAATCATTTGTTTCTGGATCTGTTCTTAAAAGGACCAATACGGCACCTACAACATTTGTTTGCTCCATTTAACCAAGTTATTTTACACAATGTTACATACGTTTCAAATAGGATGTAGCTCTCAAAAGGCTGTGTTTCTTATGTTTTAAATTATGACTGTAATTTCAAATTGTACAAAGATGTTATCGGGTGATGTGATTTCCTTATTACAAGCTGCATCCAAGTTTTAAATAAAGATTCTGCACATTACCAAAATAGAAAGTTGTGGATTTGGATTTCCATTCCTATCCTGCACCTTATAAAGTGACCAACTGTATCTCAAGATGTGTGAAAAATTCCTGGGTTTGTCTAGTAAGAGGCATTACAGGAAAATTGTGTACAAAGTGAACACAAGTAACAGCCATCGTTGTGTATTTGTAAAAGTGTGCTAGGTTTCTTGTTTAGGTAGGTACATATTCTCCGTACCTAGCCGCCTCCTCCTTTTTTACCCCTTTCCAATAGGGCTTCCGAAAATCCCACTCTACCACTACCTCCCTACTTCGAGTCACAGATGACATCCTCACGAGTATGGACAAAGGACACATCACATCTGCTATTTTTATTGACCTAGCCAAAGCCTTTGACACCGTCTCCCACTCCCTACTCCTCTCCAAACTCACTTTTGCAGGGCTCTCCACTCAGGCCACAAACTGGTTCCATGACTACCTAGTAGGCAGGAAACAAGTAGTCAAAATATCCTCCCACACCTCTCCCCCACTGCCTGTCCCTGCAGGAGTACCCCAAGGCTCAGTCCTGGGCCCATTACTCTTCTCTGTCTTTTTAAATGATCTCCCAGCAGCATGCTCCTACTCCTCCATCCAGATGTACGCAGATGACACTGTCCTATACACATCTGGTCCCACAACAATCAATGTAGCTACCCGACTCCAAGAGGATTTTAATGCCATCCAGAACTGGTTTAGGTCCAACCAGCTGTTTCTAAACCCCCCAAAAAACAGTATCCTTAACTTTCGGCACTCCACAAAGACTATCCCGTCAAACCCCCAGCACCCCCTTCAAAACCCTGGATGGTACTCCCCTAGAAAATCGCACAAGTATCAGATACCTGGGAGTATGGCTAGATCAGCACCTTGATTTCTCAGCCCACATCTCCTCCCTACACAAGCGGCTACTCCCTAAACTTGGCACTTTGCACCGCAACAAAGCTGCCTCCCACACAGACAAGACATGCCATAGTGCAAAAATTATCCTTCCGTCCTGACTACGGTGACATAATTTACTCCATCGCCCTGGTCCGCCCCTGGCCAGCCTTGACACCCTATACCACTCCTTCTGCCGCCTCATCCTTGGCTGCCCCCAATCAACACACCACTGCGACCTTTATAACTCGTTAGCCCTACCATCCCTTCATAACCGCAGACAAATCAACTACGCTAGATTCACCGCCAAATATTGGTCCCACTCCCTTTCCCCTTACCTGACCTCTGTCCTCTCCCAACAATCGTCACCTACTTACTCCCTTAGAAGATCAGACCCTAAACTGTTCCATGTTCCGTTCATGTGCACAACCAAAGGCCAGGCTGCATTTAACTACTGCATACCCCAGTCCTGGAACGCCCTACCTGCCCCCATCAGGCATGCACCTAACACCCACCTAAGAAACAAATTACTCAGGACACATTTCACCTCCAGCTGCTCCTGTTTTAACTAAGTATGTTACCAAATATCTCTCTGCTGTTAATCTAAAATGTCTTGTACAGTACCCTACCCCCATGTCATTATACTTTTTATGCCAATTTGTATTGTAAAATACCCTTGTCTGCATTTTTCACCCTAAATGTATGTTTATGCACTTGCTCTTTCTGTACTGTTTAAGCAATTCCAATGTTATGTATGTGGGTCTCAGCCCCCAGGTCGCATCTGGAATCGAGCATGTTGCTCAGTATGCTTTTCTGGTAAAACTCGTAAATAAATAAATAAATATGTAAGGAATAAAGTACACCTACTGTACACGCATATGAGACAGTATTTGGAAAGACTGAAATTCACAAGACCAAGTGCCAGAAGCCCGAGACCAATTGTCCAAAACTTGGAATCCTGACACGCGGTAATTGCCTGCAGCAGAGTTTGCTATCTAAAGTAAGGAGGGTGCGGGAGAGAAGCCCCCTGCATTGGGGCATGCGGGGGCAAAGCCCCACGAAACATGAAGAAAACATGCTGCAGGCAGTTACCGAGTGTTGGGATTCCGAGTTTTGGACAATCAGTCTCAGGTTGCTGACACTCGGTCTTGTGAATTTCAGTCTTTTGTCATAAATCCGCATATGATATATAGAATAAATGATAGTTGATAGGTAAGTGTGGTGTATGGGGAAATATTATATTGAGGGGGTCTAATGAGGCAATGCCATGAGCCTGGAGAGTGAGTGGCATTATAACCTCATTAAACCCCCAAAATGGTATATTTGCCATGCAGCACACAGCACATTTTCCTATAATTTTGATATATATATATACACACACACACACACAATAGGATGTTTTTCAGTTTTGATCGCACTTCCAATCATTTCCAGGTTTTGCATTCGCATTTTTTGTCTTAGTGTTTTGCCGTAGTGTAGTGGCATTTTTGCAGTGTTCATTTTTCCCTTTTGTCTCCATACTGTACAGGTGCTCCTATAAAAAGGAGGTGTTTCTGCACCAGTCCATCCTTTAGTTCAGCATGGTCATCAGTGAAGATTGTTCTGTGGAGTAGAGTGGTATTTGCAGTCAGTAGTGGTGTGGAGTTTGAGGTCAGGAGCATAGAGAGTTTATGGACAGAAGCAGCACAGAGTGTGCTGTTAGGAGTACTGTGCTATCTCTGGTTGGGAGCAGCGCAGAGTCAACAGTCAGCAGCTGTGAAGGAGGTTTGAGGTAGTGGTAGCAGCATAGAGGACTTGACTCTGAAGAGAGAGTTGGCGCATCAAGCAACATGTCTATTTCATGTTAGGAGGAAAAAGTTGTGTAGGGAGGGAGTTTGGGGGCAACATTAAACTGCAGATTAGATTAATTTTACTTTTTAATGCAACACGATTTTGTAGGTAGTTTTTGTTAATTGGTGTGGTAATAGATGTAATTAGTTTGGTAAGTGAGATAATTGGTGTGTTAACTGGTTGATTGATTTGGAAAGTACTTGGAATTAGTGTGGCATCAAGAGGTTTTAGGTATTGTGGTATATACTTTTAATTGGTGTCCTGTGTAGTTTTAATTAATGTGGTATATATTTTGAATTTGAATTGTTTAGTGTGGTATTTACTTTTAACAGGTAACTGATAGGTATACAGGGAAATAACTGTTTGTTAACCAGCCCTGTGGGGAAAAATCCCATCCATATATTATGAAGTTTTAATAGCATCAAGGGATTCTGAGGACAGTTATAAACATGGCTCATAATTGTCTACAGAATCCTGGAGATGCCATTGCATCCTTCTACAGTATGTACACTTTTGGTGTATTTCATTTACTATTTTTTTAATTACTGATGCTTCTTCGACACCGCAGACTGTCTCTTCCATTTTACTTTCATTGTTACAATTGGTGTGTGAGGCAGCAATGACGTAGGAACTCGCATTTATAGCCTCATAATCAGTGAGTTTCTATGCCAGACTAGCCAAAAACAGGAAATGACATACGAACTTGTCGATAACAAGATTGCAAATGCCTGTAATTATAAGGAAATTAACATAAAAAAATAAAGTTTTAATACTATATTAAACAGTACCTCAAGATTTCACAGCTGGTGTTTTCCTGCAGTTTTTTCAGTTCTGTACATGCTTCCTTCGAATAAAAGAAAAAGAATGAACTTCAAATAAATACTATACTCTGTAAATCATTCTATTTTCACTTTTCAGTTTGTTACTAGTATTATAGCTACCTGTATTCTATGTATTTTACCATTTTACTGTAACTATCTCAATAGCTGTAACTTTGTTTCTCCAGTATCTCTCCCCTTTCTTCGTCTCTCCCTCGTCCTCCTCATATTGAAACTGAAAAGGAGACTATTTTGCTCTCTGTATTGCTTACCTAGTAAACCTAAAGTAATACAAAGTGCTACACACATATAAACATGGCTATGAGTACATATAGAATAATATATAGATGTCAATGTGTTACAAGACTGAGTCACATCCCCGAGGTGCGTGATACTACATTGCTCTTGTAGTTTATAAAAGTATCACACGAGGGTAAAAAATTAAGAACACTGATGTCCGTTATGTTTTATAACTGCTGGTTTGATAAAAAGAGACATTTTGGTAAGCACTGCAGAGCAGCTCACAGGGTTGAGCTCCATACCACATGTTTGTGACATCACAAACATGTATTATGGAGTTTGACAGCAACTGGTTTTAGATCGATATGCCACTAACCAGTAATTATATACATACAGTTCTTAATTGTGTTATACTTTGGCTGTGTAGCCAAGTGGTTACAGAGCAGTAATGTGAACTAGGTTTAAATTCCACAGCAGCATTGACTCACTGTATAACCTGAGCAAATCACTTCTCCTCCTTCTGCTTTACCTCTCTTTCTCTCTCGCTCTCTCTCTCTCCCTCCCTCTCTCCCTCTTCCTCCCTCTCTCTCTCTCTCTCTCTCTCTCTCTCTGCTTAACCATGCTGAGTTTCTCCAACCTCCCTAAATGGAAGGGCATTTGGTTTTATTTGTCAACATTCATATAGGCTGTATAGTAAAGCACTTTACACTTCAGGAGAGCACAGATTTGGACTGGCCCACCCAGATACCTGTAAATTTCCAAGTGGGCCCCTCTCTATTGGGTATGGGGCCAGCTTCTGAACTCTGAAAATCTTTGCATTTATCATCAGTTTTCTAACTAAATGGGGTTGTTTGGACACTGCAAGTAAATTTAAGATGCAAACATAGAGCTAATGTATCAAATGTAAGTGGAATGCTGATAAGAGTGTGTCACCCTGGGACCTCCCTTATTGATTTTCTAGATAAGCCCCTGCATTAACTTTCCAAGTGGACCCCCTGCAATACTGGGAGAGCAAGGATTGAGAAGGTTGCTGCAATTTTCAGTACACCAGGTGATTCAAAGATCCCACAAACCCTTGAAAGAAGATCCAATAATTCACAAAAAGTTGGGTGTTTCGTGGGTGGGCTAGCTCCCATGTTTTAAGGGTGCCTTAAAAATACAGGATAAAAATATTTGCCAGCAGCTTTGAAAGTGGTATTGGTGGATTTCTTTAGTGAGTCATTACCAAAATCATTATGGTTTCTCCCAATTAACATTGTTTAAAAAGCTTTTATAAATAAGGAATTGCTTCAAGGTCACGTGATGCTGTTTTGCTATGCAAATATACAGTGTGATTTCTTTGTCTCTATATTTGGCAACTGCATTAAGAATGCTTAAGAATCATAGATTCTGTTTAAAAGTAGCATTTATCAGTCTTAAAATGACACTCCCATATGACTCTTTGTTTGAGCTCTGTGGATTACAGAGAGATGGAGCATAAGGAGTTTAAGTGGCTTGCTCCCTGGAGTTGAAACCTAACTGACTACTCTGCCTTTGACCTACTGTTCCTACATTCTGGGCTGTTTTTCAAACCCCATTGGGGGGGGGGGCATTTCATAGCACACATGTACTTGGGTTTGTTTCAGGCGTCACTTCTTGAAAGGGTCAATGGACTGTGAGTGTGGATCAATCTTGTGGGCAGGTAGATTGTCCAGGGCCTCCAAAGCTGACATACAGAGCCTCTAGTACTGAGCCCGGATGCACTCCTCGAATTTTTTGAGCCAATCATCACTCAAGTAAGAGATCTGACATTGAGCTGGCCCATCGGCTTGGCGATTGGATTTCCGCCTGCGACGTTGGCAACCCGGGTTTGGGAATGGACCAGGGTCGCTGGAGGGCCGTCCGGGAGAAGAAAGCTTGAGCATCCACTGACTACTCGCTCTCTCCTGGGGGGGAGGGTGGTACACTGCCTCACTGTGTGCTGACTCCTGGCAGAGGCTGGGAGCACAGCAGCATGGAAGACGGAAGTCTGAAGAGGGTGTGGTGGACGTCGGCGCTTGCCGAGACATCAGTGGCACACCACACCCCAGGGAAAGAAACTGGAAAAACGAGTGGATCCCCTGCCAGCTAGATGACAGCTGCTGGTTCCCATTGTGGTCAAGCAGCCCTGACCCTCAATTCTCATCTCAGCAGCTCTCAGGAGGGCCGAATGGAGTGCGCTGGTTGCCCCCCTGGTGCCTTCCCCCTTGGAGAAGGAGGACCCATCCGGTGCAGGGTTATGCCCAGACTATCCCTCCTGAGACGGCTGCAGTATGAGACATGGAGGACAGGGTGTAGAAAGGTTTCAATGGGGCCTAGGCTGGCCCAAAGGAGAGTCAAGCCTGGGAGCCAAGGAGCAAAAAAAAAAAAAGAGACCCGACATAAGCTGGGTAGCCTCTTAGGCTGGCCCTATTAAGAAGGGGAGTGCTGCCTGTAGAATGCCTGGCTCCAAGCCTGGACCTCTTTGTTTCCTAAAACATCTTTTGCAAGAAGTATCCTGTGAACTTTAATACCTGTGAGGGGTTTGATGTAGCCTGGAATTCAGAACCTTTGGGGATAATTTGAGATGGGAAGGGAAGGGAAAAAAGGGAAGGGAAGGGATGTTTTAGTTGTTGATATTTAATTGATTTTAAGTGTTAAGATGTGTAAGGAAATTATCCTATATACTGCAGATCAAATAGGTCAGTTACATCTATTCAAGGAGATGTTTCCCTTCAGTGGATTCCAGAATCCAGCAGAGATGCTGTGCTTTTGGCATCTGGCACAGGGAGAGAATCTATCCTGTGGAAGGGGGGAGTAGACAAGTGTGTGTGGGGGGGGGTGACCTTAATGTGGACAAGTGTGCAGTACTGAACATAGGTAAAAAAAACAGAAAGGTGGAGTGCAAATTATCTGGGATGAATTTAGAGAAACTGAGCAAGAAAGAGATTTAGGAATCATTATTACAAATGATCTGAAGCAAGAACCTAATATTAACTGGTAGCACAATAAGGACATCAGATACTGAGATGCATAAAACGATTTTGTGAGTAGATCTGGGGAGGCTGTTCCGTCACTGTACAGATCAGTTGTTCAGCCACACTTTGAGCAGTGCTGCCATTTCTTGGTTCTATATTACATCAGAGATGTTGAGCTTGTGGAGAGGGCACAGAGGAGGCAACACATCTGGTGTCTGAAGGACAAGACCTACTATATGAGAATGCAGTAGTTGAGAGAGCTAAGATTGTTTAGTTTCAACAACAGAAGAACCATAAAGGGTCTAATACATATGCATCAGTTGTGTAAGGACAATGAGGTGATGCTGGGAGTAAATATAGAAATGAAGGGTAAATAAAAAAAACATTAGGAACACAATAAGGAAACAGACATTGTAGGCAGAAAAAGACCATTGGTCCATCCAGTCTGCCCTACTTTGTTACCTCGCAATATCCCATGACCTAGCATATAGACTATGTTTATGCCCTTGACTCCCTCTTGTTCCCCACAGTACTGCTACCCCCGGCATAACTATCAGACCCCTTGCTTTGTTCCAGCTGTGCTTGAACCCTTTTATGGTTTTTGCTCCCACTGCTTCAGCTGGCAGGCTGTTCCACAGCTTAACCACTCTCTCTGTGAAGTAATATTTTCTCATATCAATAAGGGGATCAAGTTTTAAGATTGAACAAAGGATGACTGTTTTCACACAGAGGGAGGCAAGTGCAAGAAACTGTCAGCTAGGCTCAGTGGTGGAGGCTGACATAGCTAATAAATTCAAATCCTGGTTAGAGAAATACAAAAAGGGGGGTGTTATTTTAGGTTAAATATTCTGAAAGGTAGGGGCTGTCATGATGGGACAGGCAGCCTGCTTTCATCTTTTAAGTATTATATTCCTATGTACAAAAACCAGGTAGGGGTAGGTGGGTTAGGAGGCATGTGCTGAAACAGATGGGAATGGGCAGGAATCCTTCATGACTTTGACCCATTGCAAGGCAGTGTGATGCACTAATGGTGGTGGTGGTGGTGGGTGTGGGTGGCACCCAGACTCCTCCAGTCTGGATACTGCTTTGAAATACTAGGTTGGCGGTGAACAAAACAGCTGTTATCAGGGAGGTTATTTTATGTTATTATTTGTTAATCAGGTAAAAGCACTGGTCCAAAGACCTTTTCAGGCTCAACTAGGGCCATAGCAGTGACAGTACAATGCAATGAGAATAAGTATGACTTACAACAGAGTAACATGAGAACATACAGCCAGAAAGAAAACAGCAATAAATTATACATTTAATCAACACTAGAGTTTACATTTTTACATTTGATCAATATACACATTTATAAAGACTCAACATAAATTCATGTAGCTGGGATTCGAAAAGAAAGTAAGATGACTGGAACTGGATATGATCAGAAAGACTATTCTACATTACGGGAGCTGCCACAGAGAAAGCCTTACCACCCATGTTCATATGAACATGCCACTCAGTAAGCAGCTGTTTACTGTTGGAATACAGGCTCCTCTGATGACTATTGGGACACACAACAATTTTGAGAGTGGATGACAGTACTGTAAGGTTTTATGGAGTAGACAGACTGTAAAATGTTAATGATGGGCCTCAGGGGATATCAGCCTAGCTGAGACTGCAATGTGCCATAGCAGGTCCAATTGGGAGATAAATTTCTGATTTACATGCTGGCCAAGTATTCAATATGGAGACCTAGCTAGATGACTTTGCTGGACCTTATCTGGTGGAGATTGCTCTGCCAGTTTTCTTTGTGTTATACCACCTGAGAATGTAACATAGGGATGGCGATGTGCCCTTATTTTTAAAATTGAAGTGGGCTATGCAGTGTCTCCTCTTGAGAGGTCTGGGTATTTCCAATGGGTAGACCTTGAGGGCATGGCTGGTTTGAGTTGCTGGATTGGCCTCCTCTTTTGTCCTCATGAGGTAGACTTCCTGCTGCAGTTTAAAGAGAGGCTGTCTGCTTTTTTGTTAAAGTCACCGAGACATAGTGTTCTTAGCAACTCCAATGCTAGGGTCAATGACTCCTTGGATTATTTTGCAACCAGACTCCTCTAATTCAGATGAATTAGGACTCAAGCAAGAGATTTCTGCAACCATACAAGAGAGAGGTGACACACTGGAGCTGGTCTGCCTGGCAAGAATGGAGACAGATGACATCTCATTAGATCCTGTCTTTTGTTTGGACTACTGCACTATTTAGTTCAGTATCAGGGCCCCAATCAAGTCACATTTAATGTAGTAGTTATCAAATTCTTTGGTGCACAGGACCTGGATCCTGGCAGGTTTCTAGATCTTTGGATAGCTTTCACTGGTGGAGGCCTTCTCGAGGTGGCACACTGCTACAGTTGAAGCCTACAATAGGTCCCTGGTGGAGACACTGGACTTCTGGTTAGCAGTGTGTTCCCATCTGGTAACCTCACACTACAGCACCTCATAGTTTACTAATGAACCTTGGTGGTTGACGGTGCTAGGCAGAAGGTTAGAGTCCAAATGAAGGAAGTCATGGGTACATGCCAACAGGCTTGTTCTGGTAATCCACTATGACAGTTACCAGGAAACAATTCATGCAGAGAGCAGGAAATTCTTTTCTGGGCTTACTGCAGCTGACAAGAATAGGCAAGCTGCTCTTTAGTGCACAGTGGGCAGTCTATTACATCCCAACTGTCTACTGTGCAGGAAGTCTGTCTCTACTAAGAGGTGTGGCCAGCTAAATCAGGTCTCAAAGCCAAGGTTGTTCACATCTGGGGTTTTATTTCAGCCATCACTGAAGTGACTGGCAGAAGAAGCACAGCAGAGAGTATTCGGAGATCTGTCATTTCTTGGGTTGATTTCTGCCAAGTGGATGAGAGAGTCAAGGTCTGGGTGATCACGGGCATGTGCTCCACTACTTCTATACTGAATCACACTCTGACTTAGAACCTCAAGACTGATGTTGCAACTTGGGCTCTGGTTTTTGTTGGGATCATCAATGATTCTTTTAAATGAGCATCTTCCAGCTTTCTTAAAGGAAGTGGTATTTAGTTAGATCTCTGCTCAAGAAGCCATCACTAGATCCTGATGACCTTGCAAATTATAGACCAGTCTTACCCTGCCATTTCTGACAGAGCTTGAGGAGAAAGTTGTGGCAGGGTAGCTTATATAATATCTGGAAACAATCTGTTTCAGTCGGAGACACCTCCAGAGTCTGCAATATTCTCCACTTAAAGAGGAATTGAGTTGAAGTGTCCATCACTATTTTCCTCAACCTGTCATCAGATTTGAATGCTGTCAGTCACCAAGTATTGGTAGGCAGACTGGAGGAGCATGAGAGACTATGTTGGAAACTATACTGCAGTGTTTCCAATCATTACTCACAGAAAGAGTACAGTTGGTCAGGATTGTATGTTGCTGGTCAAACTCAATTGCTCTGGATTGTGGTGTTCCTCAAGAGTCTGTCCTTTCTCCCAGATGTTTGCAGTGTACGTGTTCCTGCTGGGTTACTGTAGAACATCTCGTGTGACAGCGGGAGATTTTACTGTTGTGCAGATGATGTCCCACACTATCTGTTCATCCCCTGATCAGTGTGTGGCCATGCCAGGATTAGAGCTGTTCCTTTAGCAGAGTGAAGTCTGGAACTTAGAAGGCCTCCAACTGGCTGAGGTTCAACCCAGGGAAATCAGAGTTGCTACTAGTGGCACAAAGTGGCAGTTATCAGCCCTTAAGAGTGGCCTCAATATCGCCATGCATGACAGGATTTAGCTGAAAGACAGTGAGGGAAGTTTTGAAAAAAAGGTAGGATAGCCGAGGATGCTGGATAAACAAAAAAACAAGGTGTTGCAACAACATGTGGTCTGAAAGCAAAACAAAATGGTAATATTAAATGCATGCTGAAAATGGAAAATAAGAGTTAAAACTGACATCTCGGCCTTAGATCTTCTTCAGGAATTATCTACAAGAGAAGAAAATCTGATTAACTTTGCTTATTTCTCTTACATAATTCCTGAAGAAGACCTAAGTGTGAAATGTCAATTTTAGCTCTGGCTAGACAAAGTTTTATTCCACAACAGGCAAATAGGGTGAGACCCCACACACAAACCATCAATGTTTCATACTCCAAACACTTCAACATAGGATAGCCTGCCCTCCTGTGGTCGTGCCATTTAAACTACTGCTTTAAAGGCATACTGAATATTTCCATAAATACAGTCAATCTTGCATGAACAGCCAGCACAGGGAAGGGGGCAGACAACCTGGTGCATTACAGGTATTAAAACAATGACATATAAAAAATTACTATTTTATCCTATATATTAAGTGTATAGATAGTGAAACCAATCAGTGGTTAAAAAACAAACCATGTCCAACCCCCACTAGTAGTCCCTGTCCCAAGAATATGCTGGGGGATACATCAATTGATAATTGATATAAGCTACATGAACCCCAGTATAGCATATGACTGGCCAAAATACAACTATACTTTTTATAACAGACTAAATGCTTCAGAGTGTTCCACAGATTCCCCAGCTAGGGAACCAGGATGTACCGGAGGGGCAACGTTCTTGAACAACATAAGTTTAAAAAAAAATTATTTGACCTTTTATCCTCTAGTACATCCAGCAAATATTAAATACTTATGTGAAGAAGAGATTACTGACATTATCAGCAGGGGAGCACATTAGACAGGCTTTTTGTCAATTATTCACAGGTGAAATTTAAAGGGACAGTCCCCTCAACCTTTTTTTCTGTTTGCTTGTGTAGTTTGTGGACATGAACAATGATTCCTTCAGTTACATGCCCCTAATTTCATCCTAATTTAAATGAAGTTCCTTTAGTCTGGTCTGTCCTGGTATGAAAACCTATTTCACTCCATTGCAAAGGTCATGATCCCACTCATTAAATGAAACATGGGAGCTGATAATGCATATTTGCACATCAAAGGGGCTGGGAGTAAGAAAACAGCTGCTAGCATATAAGAATTAATCAGCTGAATAACAAAACGTCATAAGCACCAGTATTCTTCCAACTGCATTTTTCCAACTCAGTCACACTTTAAACAACAGACAGCATTAGGTAACTAACCTTAAAAAGTTTGATGGCCAGCACAAGACAAGAATACAAGGACTTCAAAAGACGTACAACAGAACTGACTGACAGTAGCACTTCTGCTGACTTGTGCACATACACGTCAACTCCCATGATGCCTTGCATGAGTAAAATCATGATCTTTGCAATGGAGTGAAACGAGCTTTCACACCAGGGCAGAACAGAGTGAAGCAACTGCATTTAAATTTAAATTAGGATGAAATTAGAGGGGTGTAAGAGAGGGAATCATTGTTCATGCCTACAGGCTGCACAGGTATACAGAAAATAGAGGGTACTTGCCCTTAAAGGCCCTCAAAGATCTGGGTGGCACTAAAAAAATATGCATCAAGCCAGCCAATAAGGGGGAGATCCAAAGTTAAAATGGATGTGGAAGTATATGAAAAGTAAATGCAGTGACAGCTGGCCAACAGGCAAGTGAGCTCAAACCACTCCCCTAGCAAGAGATCACATAGCTGCATTCAAAAGGGATACTGATGCGTGTATTGATGCTTCTATGAATAACCATATGATCATGAAACAAACAGGTAAATTCTTGATGGTATCTTTCCCCGTGAGGGTGACAGTCACCTGATAGGCCAATAATTGCTAGTATATGCTCACTGACCAAGCCTCTGGTGCAACTTGTGGATGTCCATATAAGGGGCTTGGCCATGGGTATAAGATCATAGGTAAGGGACTCCACAGACATATTGAATATTCTGAATGCTCTGTATGTGAAAACAATCTGGTTGTTGGTCACTGTAGATGTGGCACCCCTGTATACCAAAATCCCACATACAAATGGGATGTTGGCATTGCGTGACACTTTCAATACAATGAGTGAGAACCCTATAGAGCTAATAGAGTTTATCATGCAGTTCACAGAAAATATATTATTTCATGCCTCTTCCATGTTCTTGGGCATCCATAAGATCCAGATCAGTGGGACAGCAATGGGGGCATCATTAGCTCCTAATTAATAACATGTATGGGACTATGGGAAAGGTATGTGGTCCATGATGTTGATAATAAACAGGTCTATGGTGAGATATACTTCTAGAAACACTACACTGATGTTATCTTAATGGTGTGGCATGGGACAAAGGAGGAACATTGGGAATTCATGGGGTAATTACAAACCACAAACCCAAACCTTAGGTTTGCTGTTCATTACAGCAGTAAAGCTGTGGGTTTCTTTAGACCTAAAAGTACCCAAAAATGCTAGGTGTGATTTTAGCACAGATTTGTATCAAAAACTCACAGACTGTAATTTCCTTCTCCACTACACCAGCTGTCATCCACATTACACTATCAAGGATATCCAGAAACATCATGTGCACCACGTGTAATTGCGGTGATGTTGAAGCTTATCAGAAAAGGGCAAATGAACACAATAAGAATTTTCTAGAGTGAGGCTACCACACTGATGTAGTTGGGGATGCATGTAAGTTGATAGATGAGAAACCCAGAGAAAAACTCTTGGTGATAAGGGGTAGACAAGACATACCCAGTAGTAATCCACCAGTTAACTTCATTACATTCGACTCTGTGCATTTAAAGCAAATGAAAGAGGTCATGAACAAGCATTGAGATATCCCCCATACTGGCCAGAAACTTTGAGAGTGTATGCTTGACCAGCCTAGAATGGTGTACAGATGTAACAAAAGTATTAGGGATATGGTGATACAGAGCTTTCACAAACGAGAACATAGAAACAGGCTTCCCATGTTACCAGCAGGATCATTTATTTCAGTGTGGTAAATGCAAATACTGTCACATTGTAGAAAAAATTAAACAGTTTGTATATCCTATCACATGCAAAGAATTTGACATCTTCAGATTTACAAATGATGATACCACCTTGGTAATATATCTTGTTACCTGTAGATGTGGAACCATTTACATGGTTAAGATCACATGTAAACTCAAAAGTAGTATAGGGGAACATATGTGAGTAGTTGCATATGGAGACACACACTCGGAATCAGCAATTTCTGAAGTGCAACACATACACATGTATTTAGTACTAGCAACCCACAATGGACCAACACGCTGGTGCATGCAGTGCTCTGCTACTTCTTCAGGGAGCATGGAGCACTTTAAAAAGCTATTGACTCCATGTGTGGGTTCCAAGATATCCCTCCTGCATTTTGTTAAACATTGATCCACTTTGGTGTTGGTGGGGAGGTTCTATTTTGTGGAAAGCTAGCGAGATTTAGAGGGATAGTGTGACATATTTATTTATTTAATACTGGGATTTATATTTATTTATTAACTTTTGGTAACCTGGTAAGTGCGCTAGGCAAGAAGCCTGCCTATTTTCAGGTATGACCCGGGAGAGTACAGATTACAGTAAAAACAGTAAAGACAACAATGACTATAAAGATGTACAAGGGTGAAATAACAGTAAGAATTAGTTATACAAACAGCATAAAAACAAATCAAAAAATTAGTAGCAAGAATACAAACAGATTAGAGCAGTAATATAATTGTTGCAAAAACATTATAGAGCACAAGTCAAAAGTCCTACGTAAACTGTTGGAAACAATTAGGCATACATAGTCAGTAGTAAAAAACAGGGATGGGCAAGGGAGCAGCTAGAGGGCCAGCGGCAGGCCCCACAGAACCTAAGTGCAGTCACAGAAGTCAGGGGTGTTAAGGTGGGAAAAAAAGAGCATGCTTGAATGCTAGGTGAGAAGAGGAGTTCTTCACATGAGGGGGGAGAGAGTTTCAGAACCAAGGAGCAAAATAAGAGAAGGCCTGCTCACCCATTTTGGTTGAGCAGTGCTGAATAGTAAGCAACGGGAAGGTGGAGAACCAGAGGGCACGAGAATGTGAGACAGGAGTAAGCATAGCACCCAGAGCCGGAGGGCGTGGTGTTTGTGTTAGTGTGTCTATAAAACAACCAAGAGTATGTGATCTAAGAGAATTGGGAGGCAGCCAATTTAGTGCAGAGTAAAGTCGGCAGTGGTGGGTCAGACGTGGGGCAAGTAATGTGAATCTGCAAATGCTGTTGTACGTAAGATCCCATCTATGGAGGACAACGGAATTGGCATGAGAAAGGATGTGGAGAGCATAAAGCAGTTGTGGAAGTAACACACCTCACGCAACAGTGGTCCTGGTGGCCGGAGTAAGAGAATGGTGCACTCTGTAGGCTGCACCAATCTTGGAGTTAACTGAGCGACAGACCTCATTGAGATGTACAGTGAAATTGAGTGCCGGGTCAAGTGTTACCCCTACGTATTTGAAAGAAGATGTATTAGAGACAAGAGACCCATCACATCCGTGGACCAGAAGCTTAGGGGCCAAAGTCAGTACCCGTCTGGAGGAACCAAATAGCATTGCCTGGGTCTTAGATGGGTTTAGGATTTGGTAATTGGCGGAGAACTAAGATTGGAGGCTCTGAAAAGCAGGCAACAATTGTTGATTAAGGTCAGTGATTGACTTTGAGGTGGAGTAGAGTACAAGGTTGTCTGCATATGGGATGGAATTGCAGAGTGGAGAAGAGTTGGGGATATCATTAAGAAAAAGAGAAAAGAGAAGAGGCCCTAGGATTGAACTCTGGGGAACACCTGAGGTGATTGAGGCAGGGGCAGAGAGCGCCTTACCGAAGGAGACGGTCTGAGATCGAGCTGGAGAACCAGGATACGGTGGAAACAGATAATCGGAGTGACTGCAGTTTATCCAGTAGGAGGGGGTGATGTACCATGTCAAATGCTTTGGAGAGATCAATGAACACTGCTCCAGTGAGTAAACCTTTATCCATATTGCATTTTACATCACTGGTGAAAAGGGTAATGGCAGTGGTAGTGCTGTGCCCAGCCCTGAAGCCATGTTGTAAAGGGGATTGAAGGTTGGAGTGAAGTAGGTACTGAGAGACCTGATGGTGCACTACTTTTTCCAGCAACTTACTGAGCGTGGGCAGGAGTGATATAGAGCGATAGTTAGACAGGATTTGAGGATCACCTTTCTTAAAAACGGGTATAGTTCTAGCAGTTTTGCAGACAGAAGGGACTGTGGCTGAGCTTATTGATAGATTGAATAGCCTAGTAACTGGCTCAGCGAGATGAGAGGCGAACTGCCTAAGTATCCTCGGATCAATACCATCAGGACCTGCACTGCCCTGAGCAGTAATAGTCTTAAGTAACTTAAAGATTTCCTGATGCATAACAGGAGCCAGCACTAGAGTAGCAGGAGCAGATGAAGAGGAAGAGGGGGTGGCCAAGGGCAAAACAGGGGGGAGAGGGAAGGAAAGAGGGTGGGAAGGGTGGAAAAGAGGGCATTGAAGGTATAGGCTATAGTGAGAGGATTATTACAGTGGATACCATTTATGAGAGTGTCACTTGGAGTCAGAGTCTTGTTCTTCCCCAGAATGTCCTTTATTTGAGACCAGTACCGCTTGGGGTTTGAGAGCAGAGGCACTGAGTAGGTTACAGTAGTACAAACTCTTGGCATGGCGAATCTCCTTTTTACAAGAGTTGTGCATCGACCTGTAGGCATCGAAGTCAGCTTGAAGGGACAAGGACTTCCAAACCAATCAGAGCTCATCCTTTTGTTTCAGCAGCTGGAGTAGGGGGCGCTTGAGCCGTGTAACCCTACACATGGTTACTGGTATGTACCGGTTCTGAAGAGAGAGAAGGGTTGTATTGAAATACTCAGTCGTGCAGTTGATATCATTGATAATGTAAAGAGGGGACCAGTCAACAAGATTTAGATCACACAGGAAAGCAGCAGGGTTGAGGTTGGAGAAGTTGGAAAAGGATAGTAATTTGAGGGGAAGGAGGGAGGTGAGGAGTCCCAAACACAGAAGACCAGACAGTGATCGTTGATAGAGTGAGGAAGAACACCGGCATGAGGGAAGTTCTCCTTCCTGTTAGTCAGGATCCAATCAATTAGGGTGTTGGAGGAGCCCTGACTAGAGGTTCTAGTAAGAGCTTGGATTAATTGAGCAAGGTTGGCCTTGCTGGTAATGGATAATAGGAGAGAGGACCGAGGTCCAGCCCAGTCCAGATTGAAATCACCTAAGCAAATTACCTCATTTTTCCCTAACACAGTTGGTACAAACTCAATAAATTCCTCAAGACCCAGTCTGGAGTGTAGGGGAGGTATGTAAACATAGAAGATGTGTAGAATTTTGACACCCCACAGCAGTAGGCAGGAGTGAAGGACCTCACTGTTAGTCAGGGAAGGACCCTGTACGATAGAGATGTTAAGTTGGGATTTCTAGTAAAGGGCCAAGCCCCTATCTCATTTAGAGCCAGGGCGATTGGCCCGGATCATATTGTAGCCCGGAATGGAGCAACGGGAGTCAGCGATAGCTGGCTTCAGCCAAGTTTCAGAAAGGGCTAAAGTGTCAGGGTTATTAGAGCATATCCAAGCCTCAAGTTCAGGGAGGTTGGCAGTGAGGCTCCTTATGTTAAGGTGAGCAGAGGTGAGACAGGAAGATTGTGGCAGACAATAAGCCGGGTGAGGCTGGAAAGAATTAGTAACAACAGTAGGGCCAGGGTTGGTTTCAATATAACCAGTAAGGGTAAGGGACAAGGGACAATGACCCATAACATTGCAGTCAACATAGCCCGAGAGGCACAAGCAGGGGAGATAGAGAACCTCCTTAAAAATATAACTAAGTAAGACCCCAAGATATCTGTTGCTGAGCCTTGGCAGAGATGAAGGATAAGGGTTAGACCGCTTCAGTAGGTTGGAGTAGGAGAAGTTGATGAGAGAATAAGAATGGCAGTTAGAGGGAGACACAGGAGGAACAACAGAGAATTCAAGAAGAAATAACAATGAGAGTCCCAACAGGAGAGGGCATAAAACCTTTGAGTGCATGGTAGCAAAGGTGTGCAGGTAGTGAAAGGGTTCGGAAGGTTCAGAAGGAGAAAATGGGGAGAGGAGGAGGAGAGTAAGGTGGAGATAGTTAAAGGAGCGACATTAGCAGTAGAGAGAGAATCAGAATTATCCAAGAAACAGAAATTCCAGCATGTGCTGTGACCAAGAGAAAAGGCACAGCAGTGATTGGAAGAAGCGGTGTACCGATATTGCAGCAGCAGGGCAGAAAAGAGGGGACCCCAGCAAGTGTAGGAGGAGGCAGAACCCAATTATCACCACCAGAAGAGGGCTGCCAGAGTAGTTGTGCTTGAAAGCACCAGGTAAAGAAAGCAAGGGAAATTGCAGAGAGGTAGGGCGACCTCTAGTGGGGTAGAAATATAAGGAGCAAACGAGAAACTCGGGAGACCGAAAAAAAATGTTTACTCTCACGAGAGCTTCTCCCTATAAGTGTAACACTAGCTAAGGGTGGGAGGGTATTGGGGGCCGGGGAAGCAGCCTAGTAGCCAACCCACCGATAATCAGAGGGCCAGTGAGCAACGCAGCCTGCTACCAGGAAAAAGACTCCTCCAGCCTACACAGAAATAAAGCCATGTAGCTGCAGCCAGGACAGAAATTAAATGTGAGCTTTAGAAATTAAATGTAAGCTTATGGCTGTTTTGTAAGCTACTGGGTTTTTAACACAAGATTCAAAGCTTATACAAAGCTTAGGCAGGTCAGCAGGGCTGTTTGCAGCAATTAAGTATGCTCACTGTTACAAAGCTTGACTTAAAATGTTTCCCTCAATTAGTACAGGAGTCCGGTGAATGCAGTCAGCAGAATTTTAGTAGGGTTTAAGCCAGGATGCCCCCAAGAGTGAGCTTCAGGTCATGATAAAAAAGGAGCCAACTTAGGACAAGGATTCAGAGGTGCGGTCGCAATCATACCTGGACAGTTGTCGACAGGGCGGGAGAGAGCAGCTCCATGGGCAGTCTGGCCCCAGGGGTGGTCTGGGCAGTTGTCGGCAGAGCAGGAGGGAGCAGCTCTGTGGGCAGTCTGACCCTAGGGGTGGTCTGGGCAGTTGTTGGCAGGGCGGGAAGGAGCAGCTCCGCGGGCAGTCCAGCCCCAGGGGTGGTCTGGGCAGTTGTCAGCAGGGCAGGAGGGAGCATCTCCATGGGCAGTCCAGCCCCGGGGTGGTCTGGGCAGTTGTTGGCAGGGCAGGAGGGAGCAGCTCCATGGGCAATCCGGCCCCAGGGGTGGTCTGGGCAGTTGTCGGCAGGGCGGGAGGGAGCAGCTCCGCGGGCAGTCCAGCCCCAGGGGTGGTCTGGGCAGTTGTCAGCAGGGAGAGAGCAGCTCCGCAGGCAGTCCGGCCCCAGGGGTGGTCTGGGTAGTTGTCGGCAGGGCAGGAGGGAGCAGCTCTGCAGGCAATCTGGCCCCAGGGGTGGTCTGGGCAGTTGTCGGCAGGGCGGGAGGGAGTAGCTCATTTACAAAGGTTCAACGTCAGAGGAAAACAAACAAAACATGAACAGAACAGGTACAATATACAGGGTAAAAGTGGCTTAAAGCCACATTGAGAATCTCATTTACAATGGTTCCACATAAAAAAGAACATATTTAACATGAGCAGAGCAGGCATAATTATACATAGCACATAGCACTAATCAGCAGTAAGAAGGGAACAACCAATAACAGTTAGTTTTTTGTGTAAGCAGGGGATAGGACAACAATATAAGACATAGACAAGAGAGAGAAAAAGTAATACAAGGTGTAAACAATGCAAAATAATATAGTCAGGAGCTCAGTAAGAAGACAAAAAAAAATGTTGTACCAGTTTGCTAACATTAAGGAATACAGCTATGCACAGATAAAAGCAACGGTTAGACTAACTAAAGATATGCAGTCCACAAATAGGAAGACTTTGTCAGTCTTGCAGTTAAGCAATGGGGAGGCCACGTGAAGGACACAGGGAGAAATTGTTCAAGGGAGGAGGTGGATGGGTGGGGGGAGTCAAGGGGGGTTGGGTAGGAGGGTGAGGGTGGGGAGGAGAAGAAGAAGCAGGAGAGGCAGACAAAGTCCAAGAGGGTAGCATCTTTCAGAAAAAGAGATGTGCAAGAACAAGGGGGCACAATTTGAAGATAGAGGGGGACAGCTCAGGGGCAACGTGAGGAAGTATTTTTTCATAGAAAGGGTGGTGTACGCATGGAATGGCCTTCCTGAGGAGGTTGTGGGGTCAAAAACAGTGGGGGAATTCAAGAATGCATAGGACAGACATAAAGCAATTATAGTGGGGTGTAGGAGAAAGTAGGCTGTTGGTTAACTAGGATCTGCAGCTTATCCAATAGGTAGGGAAATGGGCAGACTAGATGGGCCAAGTGGCCCTTATCTGACATCAAAGTCTACATTTCAATGTTTCTAGTGGAGGAAAGGGACAAAGGGTTACTGGGGGAAGGGGGAGAAACTATGAATCATATCATCATATATGAAACATAGAATCCAATAGGATATGCCGGAATAAGAACCACAGCCACATCACATAATCGGTGTCTCAACTGCATGACCTCTGCCTCTTTGCTGACCTCCCGGTGTCAGGAACAGCAGTGAGGCATGGTAAAGAGGTCGGGATTGTGCGGGGCAGAAAGGGCAGGCAGTGATACGCAGGTAATGTGGCTGAGGTGAGTAGCATCAGGGTGGTCAGGTCCAGGAGGTACCTTGAGGCAAAATGGGACCAGGAGAGAGGCCAGACGTGTTTGGTTCCCATTCCCGGGGTTCCCACCTGACAGAGTGGTCAGGTAGCTGACAGACTGGCAGCCTCCACCAGTCCCCTTCAGGTGTTGCTATGCAATGCTAGGTCGATGAGAAACAAGACAGCCATTGTGGCTGACTTGAGTTCTTCAGTGGACCTGGCTTGCATCACAGAGACCTGGTTGGGGAATGATGTGGGTCCAGTTTTGAGAAGCATCCATCCCACCAGGATACTCTGTAGTGCACTGCCCTTGGAGGGAACACAGGGGTAGGGGTGTGTCCATCTGTTTTAGATCCTACTTGAAATTCTCCATGCACCCAGTAGAGTCTACTTTGTTGTTTGAATGTGTGGTGGTACATGAGGGTCCAGGTGCAGGGGAATTCCTGCAGGAGGTCATGGACTTCATCACCAGTAGGATGCTGGAGTCACCTAGATGGTTGATTCTGGGTGACTTCAATACCTGGATCAATGACAAACTCTCGCATTTTGGAAAGGACTTCCTCTAGATGATGACATACACTGGGCCTCGTACAAGCAGTTGCTGCTGCGACCAATTGCCACGGCCACACCTTGGGCTTAGTATTCTCACTGGGGCTTGAGATCATGAATCCCAAGATTGATCCGGTCTCCTGGTTGGATCACTGCACAGTAGAATTCTTGTTCGGGGCCTCCAGTGTTAGTCCCTCCCCTGTTCAGATGGTCCGCCACCGCCCTTTGAGGGGTTTCTCCCCAGAAGTACTGTTGGCAGTGGTGGATTTTTCTCATGTGAGTGCTGCATGTGCGACAGGGTTGGATGAGGTGGTGGCAGCTTATAATAATGCGGTCACCGAGGCATTCGACACTGTTGCACCGATCCATATATAACCTAGGTCTTCTCGCTTGAGATCTCCATGGTTTGGTGGGGCCCTCAAGGAGATGAAGACCATGGGTCGGAAGTTAGAGCATAGCTGGAGAAGGACTGGGGCTTTGGAACGACAAACTGGCTTTGAGAATTCCCTATGGCGAATATCAAAGGGCAATCAGCTGTAGGAAGGCAGAGTTCCTGTCCAGGGATATTACTGCAGGAAGGAACAGACCAGCTCTGCTCTTTCGGACTGTAGATAGGCTACCTAATCCAGCCTATCTGCAGCTGAAAAGAGCACTTTCAATCATACAGTGTGAAGAGTTTGCTCAGTTCTTTACTGACAGGGTGTCCTCCATTAGGATTGGGATATCCCCAGTGGAGCATGATCTGTCCCACAGTATGGAGCCTGGTAGTGATAGAAGCACTCTGACTATCTGGGATGAGTTTCAGCAGGCGGGGGTGACTGAGGTCATCGAGGTACTGTAAAACTAGAAATTTTCACTGTCAAATAATTTTCGCTATATTCACTGAAGCAGTAATTTACGCTAAAATAAATTTGCACTAATTAGTGCTATTAGCACTTTTTCCCATTATAGTAAATGTGACACTAATGCCTTAGCACTAAATCAAATTTGCACAATTACAGTTGCATTTGGGTTTGCACTAAAATTAATTTGCATGAAAATAAATAGTTTTACAGCAATTTTGAAGCTGCGACCCACTTTTTGTGAACTGGACCCAGGCCCAATGCATCTCCTAGTGGGATGTGTTGAGTCCGTTGGTCCAGTGTTCACTGAGATTGTCTGGTGTTTAATCTCAGGGGGGCTTTTCCCTGATGACTTGAAGGAGGTGTTGGTGAGGCCCTTACTGAAGAAACCATCACTTGACCCTGACATCTTAGCGAGTTACTGACCTGTCTCCAATCTTCCATTCTTGGGGAAGGTACTGGAGAAAGTAGTGTCTGTGCAGCTTGAGATGCACCTGATGGCCACTGACATCTACGAGCCACTCCAGTCCAGATTTAGGAAAAAGCATAGCACGGAAACAATGTTGGTTAGGGTGCAGAATGCTCTTCTCAGGGCTAAAGAGGGGAACAGTCAGTTCTCATTCCCCTGGATCTCTCTTCAGCATTTGACACCGGGAGACCACGTGGTGCTACTGGGTTGCCTGAGAGAGCTCTGTGGACTCACTGGCAAAGTCATCAGCTGGTTTGAGTCCTTTTTGACAGGCAGGAAGCAATGGGTTGTGATGGGGAATTTCTCCTCCAGCTCGAAGCTCCTGACCTGTGGAGCACCTTAAGGCTCAATCTTGCCCATGTTGTTTGCGGTGTTCATGCTGCCCCCGGGTGACATCATTAGGCATTACGGTCTGGGTTTTCACTGCTATGCAGACGATAACCAGCTGTATACGTTCTTTGCCCCTGGAACGTCAGACACTGTGGATGTGTTAAATAATTGCCTATCCAAGATCCAGGATTGGATGTCCTCTAATTGGTTGAGGCTTAACCCAGATACGACAGAGGTACTAGTGATTGAGCCAGATCATCGCCGGGATGTGGTCGCCACCAATGCAGGAAAAGGGTTGTTCCTGAGGTTCACCATGCTGGTGGTGACCCATAAGGTGTGAAATCTGCATGTCATCCTTGACAATGGCCTGACCCTTGAAGCTCATGTGTCTGCCGTCGTCCGGAGTGGTTTTTACCACTTAAGGAATGTCACCCGGATTAAACCCTTAATCCTGCCTGATGACCTGCCTTCACTTGTATATGCTTTTGTTACACCAACGCTCTGTACTTCGGGGTCAGTGGGAACAATCTCTGCTGGCTGCAGCTGGTGCAGAATTCTGCAGCCAGGTTGCTGATGGACCTTTCGAGGTCCGTGCATATAACTCCAGTTCTGTGCGAACTGAAGTGCCTGCCGGTCAGGTGCAGGATTGCCTTCAAGGTGGGCTTGCTCACCTATAAGGCCCTATAAGCTCAGGTCCAGGTTATCTGTCTAACTTCCTGACACCTGCCCGCCTGGAGCGCTCATTGCATTCCTCCATGGAGGGCCTTCCTGTGGTCCCTAGGGTGCGATTAAAGATGTCTGGCGATCGCACCTTTTCAGTGGCTGGACCAACTTTGAAGAATTCACTGCCACGATCATTAATAGAGGCTCTACCATGGAAGCCTTTAAAAGGGGCCTAAAGACACACCTTTTTAATCAGGCGTTCAATGTGCACTACATTTTTTAATCGAAGCTGAGAGAGTTTTTAAATATTAGTTGGTTATTATTTATTGTATGTTTTTAAAAAATTTTACTGACTCTGATATAAAATGCAATTGTTGTATTGGTTGTCTGTCACCTTATGAAAAGCGCCTAGAGCCTCTGGGATTGGGCGCTAAATAAATAAAACTTGACTTGATTTGACACTTTAATTTCCCACATATTGTGCCACAAAAAGTAAAAACAAAAATGGAGATGCTCAACTCTGGATATCATTCACATTCCTTTTTTTATTATGAATTCAGGCACCACCACCACCACAGTGAGGCCGACATTTCACGACCAGTGCCCCTTCTTTCAAGGCAAAGCATTAGTCCTTTTTGTGTTGACCGTGCGTGCAAGCAAACATGTTGGTATGAGAGTGCCCTTTGTGGGGTGTGACACAGTGCACCCAATGCAGCATAATGTAGCAGGGGCACAACAGTGGGAGACCAATCAACACCATGGCTAACTATGACAGAGTTTTGGCTTGCTGGTCGGGGACGGTCGCTAACTTCAAAACACGTTGCCATCCCTGTGATCAGTGCCACCCAGCAAGCCAGGCTGATCTGTCATGGTCAGTCTGGAAGTGGAATGTGTGCCTGCAGCAAAGAAAACCATCCATCGATGTCTGTTACTGGTGGCCCTAACTGTCCCCCAACATGACCCTCCCTGTCAGCACCCCCCCCCACTCACACACAAACAGTAGTGACTCTGGGGGTGCTCAATTCCTCCAGGGACTTTCCATAAAATAAAGAAAACGGTCCCTTGTCCTGTTTGAAAACCGCCCATCGATATCTGTTGGCACCGCCCCCCCCAACATAACATAGTGACACTGAGGGTGCCCAATTCCCCACTGTTCGTAACATAACTGTCCCTGAAATAAAGAAAAGTGTCCCTCATAATTTTTTCCCCTGACAAGACACCTATCCATCGACATCTGTTGTGGCACCGCCCCCCTCAAACATTACTTAGTGACATTGGAGGTGCCCAATTCCCCAGTGTCCTCAAATGTTTAGACTGTGTCCCTCCCAGTGTCCTCCATTGATACAAAACTGTCCCTGAAATAAAGAAAACTGTCCATCTTTGTTTTTTTGTTTTTTAACCTGAAAAAAGGAAAAACGTCCATCGTTGTCTGCTGCGCCGTTAACCACCCCCCATTCCATCCACCCACTCATGACCCACCACTCCATACTTACCCACTGGAGGTCCGTCGTTGTACTCTTCTCTGGACCACAGACATGTCTTCACTCTTCAAAGCCCAACTGCAAACTGAGGTAAGAGCTTCAATGTATTTCAATGGGGTTTTCAGTTTCAATGTATTTCAATGGGGGAGTTTCAACTCAGTGGCATAATTTGGCCATTTTTCAATATTTTTGCCTCAAATTTTCAGCATACCTTTTTGGGGAACCCACCTCAGGAACAATTAAGTTACATAATGCAATTCTGTCCCAAAAGGTGATTTTGTGGCCCTATTGCATGAAATCACCTTTTGAGCGAAATAGAAATATTTCTCCACCTTTGTTCATGAGGTGGGGTCATAAAAAGGCTATGCTGAAAATTTGGTGTAAAAATGTAAAAAATATCAATGCTATGAGCCTGCATTAAAATTTGCAAATGCAGGCTCATAACGTTGGCAATGTTCAATAGTTTGACCCCAAATTTTCATAATAGCCATTTCTTCACAGCACCTCATGAATGTGATAGCTGTCATTTTTCAGATCCTAGCCAAAATGATTTTTTACATCCCGAAAGGTGATTTTGCAGTCGCTGCACAAAATCACCTTTCTGACAGGAGTTGACATTTTTTTCTGCACTTGTTCATGAGGTGGGGTTATAAGAAGGCTATGTTGAAAATTTGGAGCAAAAATATTAACAAACAACAACGTTGTGAGCCTAGGTTGAAATTTATGAATGCAGGCTTGTAACTTTGGTAATTTTCAATATTTTGTCCCCAAATTTTCAACATTGCCATTTCTTCACAGCACCTCATGAATGTGACAGCTGTCATTTTGTAGACCCTCGCCAAAATATGTTTTTGCATCCCGAAAGGTGATTTCGCTGATGCTGCACAAAATTACCTTTCGGGTAGCAGTTGTGAAAATTGTCTCCACCTTTGTCCATGAGGTGGGGTCATAAGAAAAATTTGGTGTAAAAATATAAAAAAACAACAAAGGTATGAGCCTGCAATGAAATTTGCAAACCTAGGCTTGTAACTTTGGTAATTTTTAATATTTTGACCCCAGATTTTCAACATTGCCATTTCTTCACAGCACCTCATGAATGTGACAGCTGTCATTTTGCAGATACTGGCCAAAATGTGTTTTTACATCCCGAAAGGTGATTCCGCAGTAGCTGCATGAAATCATCTTTCGGCCAGGAGTTGCACATTTTCTCTGCACTTGTTTATGAGGTGGGTTCATAAGAATGGTGTGTTGAAAATTTGGGGCACAGATATTACCAAGCAAGACAGTTACGCTGCCCAACATCATCACTTCTACTCTGTATTCTTAAATGTTAATAATATGATTCCTTCACTGAAGCAATTTTCAAACACACGCCCCCAAGACACCAGTGCATACAGCGAACATTCGGCACTGACAAATGCTTGTTTTGTTACACTCTTAGTTGTCGCTGTTGGCAAGTGAAGCCTTTCATGATGGTACATTTCCTACATATGAACTGTCTCTAGGCTAGTAAAATAATATTAACTTTGGGCCGCCATCTCCCTTGCAAAAGGAGCTGCACAGCAGAGCATCTCTATATTATTACCTTTAATGTCACTAAAATCTTAATGTACTACACAAATATTAACAAAGTTTCCCCAGTAGGGGAGGGGCAAGTTGGGACCACCTTCTTCAGACCCCACATTCTGCCACAAATGCAGCAGCATCAGAAAATGATGCTCCCGAACCTGGAGGTAGACAGCACTGCTAACATTTTTTAGAAAAGAAAAAGCTTTTATTAACATGCAAGTGCCATCAAACATGAAACAGGCCAGCCTCACTAGGCTACCAGCTCTGCACTTCACTCAGCAGAGCTTCTTTAGGAGGTGTATCAAATCCCTAAGGCTCTATTAATGGAAGTGAGGTGAGTAACCCCTGATATTTCACTAATAAAAGCTTTTTCTTTTCTAAAAACTTTAGCAGTGCTGTCTACTTCCAGGTTTGGGAGCATTCTGTTTTTGGTGGAGTGACTGTTTTGGAGCTGGGCAGTCTCTGTCAGTAGCGCACTTCTGCTAAAACGCTATATGTTGTGTTTTTTTCTGTCATCAGAAAATGGACAGTTACAGTTCTTACAGTAAGATGCATCTGATGCTGCAATACTGGAAAAAGATGACTCAAACATCAACTGAAAAC
This sequence comes from Neoceratodus forsteri, assembly GCA_016271365.2. NCBI lineage: Eukaryota > Metazoa > Chordata > Ceratodontiformes > Ceratodontidae > Neoceratodus > Neoceratodus forsteri. The sequence continues at coordinate 789,587,856 of CM028133.1, forward strand.
ACCAGACTTCCTGTCCTGGTATCTTCTAGATTTGAGCCTCCAACTGTCACAAATGAATGCTTCCCATTAGTTTTGTGTCTCAGCAGGATCAGTTTTAGTGTTGCATATATAACCAGCCTCTCTCTTTGCTTAGCTCAAAAGCTGGTTACTAGAGGGCTCTTGAAACTTTAAGTTTGACCCTGACAATTGTCCTCTAGTGAGGCAGTGCTTGGAGACAGGATGTCTGAATGTTTGTGTCCAGAGTGTTCAGACTCAGCTAGAAGCAGGGGGAACTATGTCATGAATATTCATGTCCTGCTCTCCCATAAAACTCTGAGAAAAGGGGAGGCAACCTCAGGGATTTAGCTTTTTCAGACCCCAGGATGAAAGCATTAGATCACCATCCAGAAGGAGGAGAAGGGAGTCCAGCCTCTGTCTGCGACCGAGGCAGGGGGCCTGCAAGCCCAAGGATGGAGGTAGGATCCCTGAGTCTGGTTGGCAATGGTTCCCTGTTGAGGTCTCCAGAGTACCACCAACAGGCGCCAGGAGGATAGGTCTCCAAAGAGGGTCTTGTTGACCCCAGAAGATTGAAAACCAGATGGCACCATAAGGAGTAGTGGAGCACCACCCCTCAAGGGAGGTCACCAGGGATCCTTGCAGATCCACTCCCACCATGAAGGATTATCAGAAAGCTTAGCTTGAAAGTCAGCACGGTTCAAAAGGGCACATTTGTAAGTAAGCCTTGCATTAAAGATGTCCTGTGGTATAATGGAAAACCTGGATTGTGATGCTTGGCCAGCTGGTTATGATTGTTAGATGATATTTGTAATATAAAAATATAGTGTGTGATTGTCACAGTGCTTCCATGAGTGCCAACCGCCCCCCCCCAGGTTTCAGTTACAGTCAAGTGACCTGTAACCAGGAGGTAATTAAAAGACTAGAGAGACTTAATTAAGGGTCTCCTGTAATTAGAACTGACCCAGCTGCCAGGATATAGGGATCATAAACTTTTATGATGTTTAGAGGAAAAAACATTTTTATTCCATGGTGTGAAAAGCTATAAAACTCTATTGATGTGCCCTTGGAAGAGGAACTGCTCAAGATCAAAGAAGGGATGTTAATTAAGGAGTCATATTGGGAAATTAGTTTTCTTGCTGAAGTCACAGTATTTAAATTTTCTCCTGACAGGAAGATCATTGTTTGTATAATTTTTATATTCTAAGAGCAGGAGCTAGATGGCATCATAGAAGGGGTAGAAATATAGAGTTTTTAAACTGTATTCTGTGTTTCAACTGGGTGACATTTCTTTTTGGGCTCTTAAGAAACAAGATCTAACTTAAGCACTGTAAAGAGGTAATACATTAGATAGAAAAAGTCTAACTCTATGTTGGTTGGAGTTCATAGTTTTCTTTTCTTTTCTTTTACGTGATTGTATGTTTTGTGATATATTGTTCTGTATTTACATTTTACATATTGTTATCTATTTTTCAAGTAAACCTTTCATTTGAAAGCTACTGCCTGGGTCTTCCAAGTTCTTCCTTTTGCATGTGACATATGGAGGGTTAAGACTGACAAAACTGTTCATAAGCTTGATGGTGTTACCAAACTGGGAAAAGGTTAGAATATATCTAAGGTCTTTTATAGAGTTTTAAGGGTTCGTTTTTGGATACCTGGTTAGGTGCCCTTAGGCAAAAGATATCTGGCACCCCGAAGAGCAGATTATCTGAACCTGTACATTTGGGTACGCTAGCATACGGTTCACAGTTTGAATCCCCCCAGAACTTGAGACTAAAGGTGATTTGGACCCACAAGCAGACATGAGGGTTACCCTGTCTGTTACCTGTTCACAATACTGCGCTAGGAGGTTGGCACTGTAGGAGCAGAGGGCCTGACCTGCTGAGTGTGTTTGTGACAGATTGGTTGGCAGCGGTGTAAATAAATTGGGTAACACAAGCTTTAACTGTTCAGTGTGTCAGCTTAATACTGTACAGTTCACTTGCAAAAAAAGGCAGTGATTTATTTTTAAAAAGGAAACAGAACTATATAATTTTGCTTGCAGTCAAGTTCCTACCTGTTTTATTTTTTTTCTAAAGTGCAAGTTAGAGTAGCCGTAGTTAGGGAAGAAGATGGCTTCCAACTTCAGCGGGCACACTGTAGACTACTTGAGGCAGCTGTGCCAAGACAGAGCAGTCCTGTATGAGGGGAAAGCCACCAAGCAGAACCTCATTGATGCCCTGATGGCAGCAGATGCCCAGAGCACCAAGTCACTGACTGTGACTGTAAGGGACCAAACCTTGAGCATGGAGGGGCTAGCAGCCAGTGCAGTGTCCAGATCCAGTGAGGATGACAGCAGAGCCAGTGCCAGTGAAGGGCCACAGCAGCAGGGAAAGGTAATCAGCATTCTGGAGCCAGAAGCACTCAGGTTGCAGATTGAGTTGCGCAGAATGGAGCTGGAGTTCCAGAGAGATGCTGAGTGAGAGAAACGAGCCGCAGAGGAGAAGAGGGAGTGAGAACAGCAAGAGGCTGACCGGGAACAGTGGGAGGCTGACTGTGAAGAGTGTGAGAGCCAGCGAGCTGCAGAGGAGAAGAGGGAGCAAGAACAATGAGAAGCTGAACATGAGGAGCGTGAGCACCAGAGGTGACATGAACTGGAGAAGTTACGACTCCAACCACCAGCACCAGAGCAGGTAAGTGGCTTGGGTTTTACTGGAACTACAGGACTGGGTTACCAATTGAATTCTAAATTGAAGGCTGAATTTAAAGAGGGGGAGGATATGGATGCCTTTTTAAATTCCTTTGAAAAGGTTTGTATTCAGGCTAAAATTCCTGGATGGTCCTGGAGCTTCCAGCTATCCCTGCTACTGACCGGGAAAGCTTGGGATGCATTGAGTCAAATGTACAATGAGGACAGTAATGATTACAGCAAACTGAAAGCTGCACTTTTAAAAAAGTTTGATTTAACTGCTGAAGCATACAGAGTTAAATTCAGTAAGCTCAGGAGAAGCCCTGATATGAGCTATGAGGAGCTAGCCATGAAACAACATCAGTTTTTAAAACGTTGGTGGGAAGGTAATGAAGCAAACTCTGTAGATAAAATTGAAAATGCTATATTATTAGAACAGTTTTTTTGGGCATGCCCAGCACAGCTGAAAACCTGGCTGGAGGACTGAGATCCCAAAACAGAGCAAGAGGCTGCTGAACTCTTGGACCGCTATGCAAGACCAGACCTGCTCTGAGAGCGAATGTGGCATGAGGGGCAGCGCAGAAAGGGAAAAGTGCAACTTCAGGGCAGCTAAAACCCTCACTGCCTCCACTGAAACCAGTTAGCCCCAGGTTTCAGAGAAAAGATTTCTCTGAGAAAAGAAATGAATGTTGGGTTTGTAAAGAAACTGGGCATATTGCCAGACAGTATCCCAAAAGGGTGAGCAATACGCAACATGGGGCTAGGAAAGAAGTGGGTTGTTTGTGTATCCCTGGAAGCATGCCTGTGAACATGAGGGAACACATGCACCAGTCATGGTGAATGGTGTACAGACACAAGGGTTAAGAGACATAGGAGCATCCCTGACACTGGTAAAAGGGGATCTGGTAGAGCCTGGTTAGCTTATACCCACTAAATATGTCACTGTACAAGACTTCACTGGTGAGGAGAAAACATTGCCACTTGCTAGTGTTCTCCTAGACTGGTGTGAAACGGGGAACTGTGCAACAGGTGGCTGTAGCCAAAACTTTAGCAGTGGATGTCATCCTTGGCAACAATCTCAAACAGGGGATGGTGAGTGCAGTTACCCATAGCCAAGTGGGAAGGGGAAATTGTAGTTCCCTTGACCCCACAGAAGCCAGTGTGGAAATCTCTGGGAGGCTGATTCCCCAGCCAGTGTCTCCTGATATGGAGACTAATGAAAAGGGGGTAGAAATTTCCCCAGTAGCAGTTAGCCACACAGCTATGGAGGGTTACTCCGAAGAAGGAGGGGTGACCCATTGTCAGAGGGTTAGGGATGATAGTGCTCCTGACTGCCCTGATGCTAGTGCTAGGGACCCTAGTTTAGAGACTGAAGGGGACCTATCCCATGCCTTGGGAATGTGTAAGGAGTTTGCAGCTGCTCAGAAAAGTGGCCCTAGTCTAGAGAAGCTGAGGGCTTGGGCAGATTCTGATGGAGAACAGGGAGGTGGTGGTAAACATAAGGTTCATTGGGAAAATGGACTGATGTATACTCAGGCTGTGAAGACAGAGTGAGGGGTGATAGGCAGGCAGTTTGTCATTCCCCATGGGTATCATGAGCAGTTGCTCAAGATTGCACACACTATTCCCTTGTCTGGTCATCTGGGAATCGTGCGCTCTATGCAGCGATTGGCCCAGAATTTCTACTGGCCCAACTTCACTCAGCAGGTGAAGGAGTATTGCAGGTCTTCTCACTGGTGCCAAGAAATAGGGAAGGCGGGTAGGAAAACCCAAGCCATCCTAATTCCATTGCCCATAGAGGAGGAGCCATTCCAGAATGTGGGAATGGATATTGTGGGGCCTTTAAATACCCCCAGCTCCTCCGGGAAGAGGTTCATCCTGACTGTGGTGGATTATGCCACCCGGTACCCAGAGGCAGTCGCCCTATCCTTACTGAGGACAGACAAAGTGGCAGATGCCTTACTTGGGATTGTCTCCTGTGTTGGATTTCCACAGGAGGTTATCACCAGTCGAGGGGGTTCCTTCATGTTGGACTTGATGAAATGTTTGTAGGAGAAGCGTGGGGTGGTGCAGAGGCACATGACACCTTATCATCTGCAGGCCAATGGGCTTGTGGAAAGATTTAACAGTACCCTGAAGTCAATGCTCCAAGCGTTTGCTGAACAGCATGGGAGGGACTGGGAGAAATACCTTCCCCACCTGTTGTTTGTATACAGGGAGGTGCCCCAAGAGTCAACAGGATTTTCTCCCTTTGAGCTCTTATATGGATGCCGGGTATGTGGGTCCCTAGACTTAATCCAGGAGGACTGGAAAGGTAAGCAGGCCACCCAGGGCACTCCCATAGTGGATTATGCCCTTAGGTTTAGGGAAAGGCTGAAGGAGCTTATGGGGACAGCCCAGAGCCACCTAGCAGCTGCCCAACAGAAACAAAAAGTGTGGTACAACTGCAGAGCCAGAGCTCACTCATACACGGTGGGTCAGGAAGTCATGGTCCTTATTGTGGTCCAGAAAGACAAGCTGCAGGCTGAGTGGGCAGGACTGTACAAAGTAGTTGGTAAGGTAAATGATGTGAACTATATCATAGAGTTACATAGATACATACATAGATACATAGACAGTGTCGGCAGATAAGGGCCTATGGCCCACCCAGTCTGCCTATTTGAGCTTGTAAGTTCAGTTTGTTTTCCTAGAAGTCTGTTTCCCCTTACCCCTGACCTCTAGAATTCCTTTATGTCTATCCCATGCATTCTTAAATCCCATGATTATTTCAGCCCCCACCACTTCCTCTGGCAGGGTGTTCCACTTGTCCACCACCCGTTCTGTGAAGAAATTCTTTCTCATGTTTCCTCTGAATCGTCCTCCCTCCAACTTCATCCCATGCCCTCTAGTCCTGGAACATATTTTTGCTTAAAATAGTGTTTTCCTGCACCCTGTTTCTCCCTGTAAGATACTTATATGTCTCTATCATATCCCCTCTCTCCCTCCTCTCCTCCAGGGAGTACATGTTCAGTTCCTTCAACCTGTCTTCATAGGACTTGTGATGCAATCCATGCACCATCTTTGTTGCCCTCTCTGAACCTTCTCTACCCTGTCTATGTCCTTACATAGGTATGGTCTCCAGAACTGTACACTGTACTCCAGGTGGGGCCTCACTAGTGTCTTGTATAGCGGAATTATGACCTCCTTCCCTGCTGGTGATGCCCTGCCTATACATCCCAGCATCCTATTTGCTTTACCTGCTGCCTTGTCACACTGTTTCCCTACCTTGAGGTCATCAGAGATGACAACCCCAAGAACCCTTTCCTGCTTGGTGCAGTTATATCCTCACCCCAACTGATATATTGTGGCAGGGTTTTTGTGCCCCATATGCATTATCTTGCACTTCTTTGCATTGAATTTCAACTGCCAAACCCTTGACCATTCTTCAAGTTTCTGCAGGTCCCTTCTCATTCTGTCTACACCCTCTGGTGTGTCTACTCTGTTACAGAGCTTTGTGTCATCAGCGAACAGTGAAATTCTGCCTTCTAGATCCTGCGCGATGTCACTGATGAAGATGTTGAATAGGACCGGTCCCAGCACTGATCCCTGTGGTACCCCACTGGTCACTCTTCCCTCTGTGGAGTGACAGCCATTTACCACCACCCTCTGTGTCCTGCCACCCAGCCAGTTACCTACCCACCACACTACTGTCCTGCCCACACCCATATTCCCCAGTTTGTGTAATAGTCTTCTATGTGGCACAGTGTCAAAGGCCTTGCTGAAGTCCAGATAGGCCATGTCCACTGCCCCCTGATCCACCTCCTAGTCACCCAGTCAAAAATTCCAATGAGGTTGGTCTGACATGACCTCCCCTGGTGAAACCATGCTGCCTTGGGTCCTGTAGTCCATTGACAACCAGATGTTCCACCAACCTCTCCTTCAGCAGTGCTTCCATGATCTTTCCCACTACCGAGGTGAGGCTGACTGGTCTGTAGTTCCCTGCTTCCTCTTTGTTCCCACTTTTGTATAAGGGGACTACATCTGCTGTCCTCCAGTCTTTGGGTACCTCCGCTGTTTCCAGTGATTGGCTAAACAGGATAGCCAGAGGTTCAGCCACCACCTCTCTTAGTTCTTTAAGGACCCTGGGTGCACCCCATCTGGCCCCATTGCTTTGTCAACTCTTATTACTTCCAGTTCCTTCAGGACCCTTTCGTGTAAAGGGACTTGTGTCCATTTCTGCACCATTCTCACCCTTGTACTCCCTTCAGACCCATTCCCCCTCTTCCTCAGTAAAGACTGAGCAGAAATACCTGTTCAATATGTCAGCTTTACTGTTGTCATCCTCCACGACTCCCATCCTCCCCTTCAGTCTCACTATCCCTCCCTTTGTCTTTCTTTTTCACTTATGTACCTGTAAAATGTTTTGTCCCCTTTAACCACTGATTTTGCAATGTGTTCTTCTGTCTGAGCTTTGGCTTCCCTTACTGACTTCCCTGCCTCCCTTTGTTTCTCCTGGTACTTCTCCCTATCCCTTCTGCCTGTGTCTTTTGTATTGCCTGAATGCAATCTTTTGGCTTTCACTTTCTTTGCTACCTCTTTGGAAAACCATAATGGTCTCTTCTTCCTTTTCCTCTTGCTAACCTGCTTAATGCATAATTCTGTTGTTCTTATAATCCCCATTTTAAATACTGCCCACTGTTCCTCAACCCCTGATTCCTGTCCCATTCCCTTAATGCCTCTTTCAAGTATCTCCCCATTTTCCCAAAGTCTGCCCCCCTAAAATCCAGGATACGTGTTTTTGTGGGGTTTGGTTCTGCTCTTTCTGTGATTTCAAACCACAATGACTGGTGGTCACTGTTACCCAGGTGCTCCCCCACTGTTACCCCCATCACACTGTCCCTGTTTGTGAGCAGAAAGTCCAGTATTGCCTTCTGCCGAGTTGGTTCCATGACCAGTTGCTTGAGGAAGGCACCCTGAAGGGAGTCCAGGATAAACCTGCTCCTAGTTGATGCTGCTGCTGGGATGCTCCAGTCCACGTCTGGAATATTGAAGTCTCCAACCAGTACTACCTCACCCTTGTCTGCCATCCTTTGGATGGCTAGCATCAACTCCTATCTGTTTCTTCCTCCTGGGCTGGTGGTCTATAGACCACTCCTGTCTGGATGGCTGGCCCCATTTTCCTTTCCAGCTTAACCCACAGTATCTCTCCCCCATTTGTTCCTCCTGGATCTCTGTGGCCCTTATGTCATTTTTCACATACAGTGCCTCCTCCTCCTTCCTGCCTGCTCTGTCTCTTCTGAATATGTTGTAGCCAGGTATGGCCATCTCCCAGTCATGGTTATCATTACACCAGGTTTCAGTGATGGTCACAATGTCCAGGTCTGACTGTACCATGACAGCCTCCAGATCTTCCATCTTGTTGCTAAGGCTCCTGGCATTTGCACTCATGGCTTTCCATGATTTGACCTCCTAGACTGCTTCACTGTTCTACTCCAGCCCCTTCCTTGGTTGTCATTTATCCTGGTTCTCCTTGCTGTCTGCCCTTCTGCTGAATTTTGCCCTTTCTGCTTATCCACCTTTTGGACACTAATCTCCATCTTTTGCACACTGCTTTGCAGAGATAGCCACTCCTCTGGTTCACTGGTTCCACTGATTGATGAAGGCTGACCTCTCCCTAGCTCTGTCCATTAACTCTACCTGCCAATACCCCTTGGTCAGGTCAGTAGTCATAAGGTAGGTCACCCCTCCCAACTTGTCCAGGAGTTCGTCAGTTCGGGGCATCAGGTGGGTGTCTGACATTGGGACTGTATTCAGTCCATGATAGTCCACACAGAAATGAGTAGAGTCATTTGGCTTGGGCACCAGGACTACAGGTGAGACCCAGGGGCTGTGGAATCTCTGGATTACTCCTAAATCCAGCATTTCCTTACCTGACAGAAGACAGACAGAAAGAATGTACCATGTCAACATGATGAAGCCATATGCTAATAGGGCTGACATGGTGTTCGCAGTATGTAGTCCTGGGGAGGGGACGGACAAAGGAGACCCCCTTCTGGACTTGCTGGAAGAAAGCAAGCTGGAGTCCTGTGTGAAGGCAGTTAAATTGTCTCCCCAGCTGGCCCTGGACAAGATCCAGGAAGTAAAGGAAGTTTGGGCAGACTTTGCCCCCCTGTTTAGTGCCAAGCCTGGATTAACCCCCTTAGTGACGCACAATGTGGAGCCAGGGACACAGACGCCCATACGGCAGAGAGCATATTGGGTGCCACAGGCTGTCCAAAAGGACATTAGGAGGAAGGTGGAGGAGATGCTGGATTTAGGAGTAATCCAGAGATTCCACAGCCCCTGGGTCTCACCTGTAGTCCTGGTGCCCAAGCCAGATGACTCTACTCATTTCTGTGTGGACTATCATGGACTGAATACAGTCCCAATGTCAGACACCCACCTGATGCCCCGGACTGACGAACTCCTGGACAAGTTGGGAGGGGTGACCTACCTTATGACTACTGACCTGATCAAGGGGTATTGGCAGGTAGAGTTAATGGACAGAGCTAGGGAGAGGTCAGCCTTCATCAATCAGATAGGCTTATTCGAATTTAAAGTAATGCCTTTCAGAATGAAGAATGCCCTGGCCACTTTCCAAAGGTTGGTGAACCAGGTGTTAAATGGTGCTGAGGAGTATGCCGTGGCATACCTGGATGACACTGCCATCTTTAGTGCCAGCTGGGAGGAACAACTGTCCCACCTTAGGGAAGTGCTGGGCAGGATACAGAGGTCCGGACTCACTGTCAAAGCTGAGAAGTGCCAGGTGGCCATTGCTGAAGTTGTCTACCTTGGGCATGTCGTAGGCCGAGGACAGCTCCGTCCTAACCAAGTAAAAATAGAGGTGATCAGGGCATGGCCCAGACCAGAAATGTAGAAGCAGGTCAGAAGTTTTCTAGGGACAGCACGGTACTATAGGAAATTTGTACCAAATTACAGTGCCCTGGCTGCTCCCCATCTGACCTGATAAAGAAAAAGATGCCTAAGAAAATTACCTGGAAACCAGCCTGTGAAAAAGCCTTTACCAGACTGAAGGAGGCACTGTGCAGTACTCCTGTATTGACAAGTCCTGACTATAGCAGACCCTTTATAGTTCAGACTGACACCTCAGATGTGGGTATTGGGGCTGTACTGAATCAGACATCCAACCAAGGGAAAGATCACCTGGTAGTGTACCTGAGTGAAAAGTTACTTCCCAGGGGCAGGCTTACTCTACTGTGGAAAAAGAGTCTCTTGCCATAGTGTGGGCCCTAAAGAAGTTAGAGCCATACTTATACGGGCAGAATTTTGAGGTACAAATGGACCACAAACTCCTGGTTTGGCTGACCCAAATGGGAAAAACTAATGGGAGACTGTTAAGATGGAGTCTTGCCTTGCAAGGGTATGACATGAGATCTTACATAGGGCTGGAGCGACCAATCAGAACACAGATGGCTTGCCGGGTCTGTATGAGGAGTGAACTGATTTGGAAAGCTCATCCCATGCAGGGGATTGTGCCCCCAAATTGAGTCTAGGTGGGGAGAATTCTGACACTTGGCCAGCTGGTTATGATTGTTGGCTGATATTTGTAATATAAAAATATAGTTTGTGACTGTCACAGTGCTTCCATGAGTGCCCCTCCCCCCAGTTTTCAGTTACAGTCAAGTGACCTGAAACCAGGAGGTAATTAAAAGACTAGAAACTTAATTAAGGGTCTCCTGTAATTAGAACTGACCCAGCTGCCAGGATATAGGGATTGCACACTTTTATGACGTTTAGAGGAAAAACATTTTTATTCCATGGTGTGAAAAGCTATAAAACTCTTTTGATGTGCCCTGGGAAGAGGAACTGCTCGAGGTCAAAGAGAGGATGTTAATTAAGGAGTCATATTGGGAAATTAGTTTTTTTGCTGCAGTCACAGTATTTAAAATATCTCCGGACAGGAAGATAACTGTTTGTATAATTTTTATATTCTAGAAGGAGGATCCAGATGGTAACATAGAAGGGGTGGAAACACAGAGTTTTTAAACTGTATTCTGTGTTTCAACTGGGTGACATTCCTTTTTGGGCTCTTAAGAAACAAGATCTAACTTAAGCACTGTAAAGAGGTAATACATTAGATAGAAAAAGTCTAAATGTATGTTGGTAGGAGTTTGTAGTTTTCTTTGCTTTTCTTTTAAGTGATTTTATGCTTTGTGATATATTGTTCTGTTTTTTTTTTTTACATTTTACATATTTTTATCCATTTTCTAAGTAAACTTTTCATTTGAAAGCTACTGCCTGGGTCTTCCAAGTTCTTTCTTTTGCATGTGACGTATGGAGGGTTAAGACTGACAAAACTGTTCATAAGCTTGATGGTGTTACCAAACTGGGAAAAGGTAAGAATATACCTAAGGTCTTTTATAGAGTTTTAAGGGTTCATTTTTGGATACCTGGTTAAGTGCCCTTAGGAAAAAGATATCTGGCATCCCCCCAAACAGCAGATTATCTGAGCCTGTACATTTGGGTACGCTAGCATAAGGTTCACAGTTTGAATCCCCCCACAACTTGAGAGTAAAGGTGATTCAGACCCACAAGCAGACAGGAGGGTTACCCTGTCTGTTACCTGTTCACAATACTGTGCTCAGAGGTTGGCACTGTAGGATCAGAGGGTCTCACCTGCTGAGTGCGTTTGTGACACTGGATAACTTAAAGTATTTCCCCTGGCAAGTAGTCGAATGTCATGATCATCAGGAGAAGGAGACCTGGCAAGAATTAGGATCAGTAAGTCCCCATGTGAGGGGTCAGGCATGGCAGCCTGTTTCTTTGGGCAATTACGGCTATCAGTATGCTGCTGGAAGGAGGGAGGTATGGCCAGACCAACTAATAATTATTGAGGAATACTATCAGAATTCTGATGATTTTATGGCTGCACTGGGCAGAGCATGCAGTCGTCTTGCTGTAGCTGCTGAGAAAACATGATACCAAACAGCACAGCTTTTGGAGTTGCATTACACTTCCACAACTCCAAAAGCACTCTGCTCATTCCGCCTAACTGAATTCCTCAACCCCCACCCCACCACCCCATCGTGCTTTTCTTTCCCTGTCATCTCTGGTTTGCCCATAGGTCCACGGCGGAGCACAGCACAGTCTACCGCATCCAAGATGGCCACCAAATCATACTGAGCATGTGAACCTACTCACGCATGTGCAGTATAGTTCGGTGGCCATCTTGGACAAGGCAGACTGCCGTGTTCTGCCATGACCTCCGTGAACTCAGCTGCAGGCATATCGTCTCAGGCCAGATTTTTTTCTTATTGCTGTCTGAAGTGGGTACTGTGATATAAATGCCAGCTTAAAATTGCCCCCAGGGATGGTGCTCAGCCTACCTGGGATTATGCAATGCTCAAATGGTCTTGGGAGTTCCAGGGTGCCAGGGACCCCATAGAGAGGTTAGGGACTGCAGTGAACCTTAAATATATTTGGACCAGATTCAGCAAAAGTAATTGTAATGCCTCTTAGTGCAGGGGTACACCTGGAAAAAGTAACATTTGGAGTGATTCAAAGATGTTACGCCCCGGAATGGTGGAGATGGAGATCTGAGCCCTAACTAAATGTACAGTGTGAGACCACTAGTAATTTACTGCTTAATGATTGTTTATTGCCATAAAAGTATCCTTATGCTGTGTACCATCTAAATAGCCAAGTAAATGCACCCATCTTGATCCCAACTCCAGTACTGGATGTTCCGTTTGTGTGTGTGGTCTCTCATTTATTGGTGCCCCACTCCATTGGTTATGGTGTCCATACTGCAGAATCCCAGGCCCATGGCAGTAAAAGTAATGGGTGTAGGTATAGGTTTTATGAAGTAAGGCGGGTGATCCTCTAATGAGAATACTACCATATACCCCTAGATACAGGGGGCTGCCTGGCCCTTACAGCGTGGGAACTTATCTGTTGGGATTTGGGTGCTGGTAGTTTTAGGATACACCATGTACTGGGTTCCCAAGATCTCCTGCATTATTTAAAGGTTATTTGGTGCCAATCAGTTCAGAAACCTCTGAGATATGGGCATTGGAAGTTTTTGCTGTCTAAAAGAAAAAAATGTAACGTGTGCCTGCAATTTATTTTCACAGCTGATTGTACTGCACCTGGACCATTTGGGAGAGGAGCAAGCCAGCTCATATAACCTGAACATTAGAATGGCATCATGTGGTTAAAGCCTGAAGCCTGGAAGCCTATCCTGCCATGCAAATAAGCAGGGTTAGAAAATGGCCTGCACATTCGTTGTGTGTGAGAAAGGCAGCTTGCATGAAGAGGATGTAGCATGGAGATTTGGGAGGCGTCACTAAGATCGAGAAGGATGGTCCCAGCAGAATCGGAGCGACAACCAAACTCCAGCCGGCAGCAACAGAAACCAAGTATATCCTTTGTCCTTTTTGAATGACCCCTGCAGACACTGATAATTCACCACCGGCTGCAGCACCTGCCCCAGAGGAGTATTCGGCCATCTGGATTGCTCCCTACAACTGACTATAGTTGCCCAGAAGAGGAAACTGCCAACATCACTCCCGACCTACACTTAAGGTACGACCACAAGTATGGACTCCCACTACAAATCCACTCTCCAGTGATTTATCTCAGGTAATGTTTAATTTAATTCAAAGAGAGCCAGAATAGGAATCAGGAAGCACATCAAAAGTAATTGCATCAAGCCTCTGGTGTGTGTCTTTGCAGCTGTACACAAATTAAAAAAGAGTCAGGAATGTCTGGGAGAGGGGACCACAGTTTGGAACTAGATGCCGAACTTGATATGGGGCTAGTAGTGTGGCTGCATCAACAGATAAGAGCCCTCCACATGCAATGGGAGGGCAAAGCATTAAAAACATTTCTTGAAAGCCAAGCCACAGGTCATGGAAGATCGCTCGCAAATGTTCACTCTCAGTACTGCAAACATTGCTTTGGACATGCTATTAAAGTGTGAACTATCAAAGTATGTGAAATGTACTATGATAATGCCATTTTGGATCCTGATGTAGTGACTGCAACTTGTTACCCAGGAGGAACACTTGGATATTAGGCCCTACAGCAAAGGAACCACAGTACCGCAGCCACTCCTGCCCAGCCTATGCATGAACAGCTACCAGAAGTAACCGAGGGTTTGGCAGACTCACGAGAAAAGAAGTAGAACAGGCCTTAGTTGAAGGCCAGCACCGTTGCAGAGGTGCTTACCTAACCTGATCACCCAGGATCCAGGAGGTAACTGCTGGGATTCAAGGGGTAAGGCATAACCAGTCCACTGGTGACAGGGTGCGGTCTTGGAGATGGTCTGGGGCTTCCTCTCTGGATGACTCTATAGTAAGTGTGGGTTTGGGTGTGCCAGTCAGTGACAGTGGGCAATGGTTGGAGGTATGTCTGAGTGGTAGTCCAGCATGGTTTGGCCGCTCACTGGGCCTGAAGATCCGAGCTGATTTTGCGGCTTTATCCACTATCAAGACTACACACCCTGTGGGTTGCACAGAGGTCAGTCCCCAGTTGACCTTGCCTGACCTGTCAAAGAAGACAGACAGCAGCCAGGCTGACAACCAGGAAGCAGAAGTGAAACCAGAATTGGAACAACATTTGGAGCTTACAGAGGTTATTGAGGAAAAAAGAGAAAGCCACATCTGCACCTGTTCATCTGCCATTAAGAGCACCTATGTCCCCTCCCAAACCAAGTGCTACCGCACCAGAGATCCTTACACAAACATTAGTTGGAATCATCCCAGAGATTCAAACAGAGCCCCAAGTGGTTGAAAGTAAAATGAGGAACAAATAGCACTGAAGAAGGCCATGAAAAAACAGTGGCAAGGACAGTGGTTGGCACCAGTCCAAGGAACTGTGCATGCCGACTGTGCCATGTCGCGATGGGTAGAAGCTAAATATGAGTATGCTATCCCTACATGTCAGGATGGGTATGGGAGCTTGTAGAAAATAATCATGAAAAAGTCCTCCTAACAGTAGCTAAAAAGGACATGGCCAGAGGTGACCATAAGTACTATCTGCAGCTCAAAAACCAGATAGACCAAATTGCACAAACCAGCATCTCCACTTGGGAAACAAGCAGAAAAATTCAGATGCTCAAAGTAGTGTACATAAACTTAAATGGCCAGCAAGTTAGGAATTTTGTGTGGACTACAAAGCCTGATGTGGTAAGAGTGAGAAAATCCTACCCTTTGCACTATTCATGAAACAGTACTTGAACTAAAAGTGTAAAAAAGTCAGCTGGACTTCTGTTTTTAAAAGCCAATTTAACAAGGGTTTTAGGGACATCAGTTTGCACCGAGGATCACCACAGTTATTGCAACGTTCTCAAAAATCACAAACTGTGCCTTCTCTCCTGTGCAAGGAGAAGAAAGAATTGAGCTGCTCCTCAAAGGAAGTGGCAATGTGATCTCAGTTCCAAGGGGTTACAGCTTGCCTAATGAGCAAACTTAGCAGCAGGTGTCGTAGAACTATCTCAAACTTTAAATGTTTTGGGAGACCCGCTGGAAGCAGGTTGCTGCCCTGACTAAAGTAATGGACTTCCACATTTACTCATTTCAAAATCTAGGTTTGCATTTTTTATTGAAAAGAATACTGTATACTGTAATATTTTTGGGAATCTTGCATGTGGTGTGTTTCTTTCTTTCTGTTTTCTTGCAGGTGGAGCTGGCCTTACCATCATGTCCCTGGAGGAAGCAGAACATGAACGAAGAAAGGGAAGAAGGAAGAGACTGAAAAAGTGAAAGCAAAGGCTGCTGCAGGGTGCCTGGGTTTGTCTTGACTCTTAGACACTTATTTGATGGTTTTAAGTGTGATAGCAATTTAATAATACCTCAAACTATTCGTCAAGCTCCCACCCATGCTAGCTTCAAGAAACTTCACCGTGCCCACCTATGTGCTACCAGCCCCTGCATCTGCTTTCATCCACCTTAGACCATTATTTCTCCCTGCCTCTGTGCCACTAGGCAACTACTCCTTTTCTCTCATCCCTTACCCTCTTCCTCTGCCTCCCACCACTATCCCCTCACCTCTCCCCCCTGCTCTACTCTCCTAATGCCAATTTGCCACATAATGGCACTCATACCTCTCAACTGTCACACATTACGAGGTACGTCACTCATTTTATCTTTCACAAACCCTCTGTTTCACACTGAGAAGGTGACATCAAGCACTGACCACTGAGACTTTTGAGTAGAAATTTATAAGATACTACGTTATCAGCAAAAGAAATACAAAATCACACATGCCCCGACAATGCAAAGCATCATGGGCTACATATGCAAATCACCACAGAATATTATGCTGGTTCAGCTTTAAGCAGAAATGCATGGTACCGAAAGGCCTCTCACACAGTTTGCAAAGGGTGCTAACAGATGACATAGACACGTGTTTCGTTCTACCTGGACTCAACAGTGTGTCTCATCTGTTTGACTCCCCAGTGGAATGAACCAGCTACCCTAAGATGGTCTATCTGGGTTATGTTGTGGTGAACCCAATAAAAACAAAAAACAGTTTAAAAGACAAAGAACCTCTGTGCGCAAGCACTGAGGCAATGGTTACCCCAAAGGGTATTTGGCCAGGAAATCAAGTTTCAAAGAAATACAACATCACACATGCCACCGCAATGCAAAGCAGCATGGGTTGCATGCAAATCACCACAGAATACTATGCTGGTTCAACTTTAAGCAGAAATGCATGGTGCCGAAAGTCCTCTCTCACACAGTTTGCAAAGGGTGCCAACAGAAAACATAGACACGTGTTTCGTCCTACCAAGACTCATCAGTATGTTTTGTCTGTTTGACACCCCAGTGGAATGAACCAGCTACCCTAAGATGGTCTATCTGGGTTATGTTGTGGTGATGTTTATCAGCATGCATTATAAACATTAGTGCACTTATTTCCACAGTGTTCTGGGCTTGCAGTGTCATGTTTGATGACTGTGTCACACATTTTTTTCAGTTATCAACATCTTGTCCACACATTGGGGTGATGAAAGGTCAAGAGGTATGATGGCACTCATTGTATGCTGTATTTACTTCTTTTGAAATGCCTGTTTTCTCACATTTTCCTGCTTTTGTGTTCCTTACTCTGATTGAATCACGCTGAACTATGTTTCCCCTAGCCCTATAGTTGATTGTATGTTGATCCCCCTCTAACTGTCTACATAGCTCATGTGCTGCGTCACATGTATACGCATGTATTTTGTATACTCATGTATTTTTTTCAATTTGTATCCTCATGGGTCATGCCTGAAAATAGGCATTCTTATGTTTAATGCACCCATCTGATTACCAAAAGCAAATAAATAATAAGAAAGTAAAAACTAAAGTAATGTGATTAATGGAATTAATTAGATACTGTATTTAACCCCTAGGTGGCGCTATCCCAAGGGATACTACCCCTGCCTGCATGACCAGGTGCAGGTTGAGGGGCTTAGGTACTGGAAACGGGTGCCTCCATCTGGAGGACATGGTTTGTGGTAGCGTAGCTGCCCTGGGCACAGCACTCCGGGACACTTTTACCCCCTCCTTTCTGACATAATTTAGGGCCCTAATACCCAGAGTGGAAGAAGCATAGATCTTCTTCCCGTACTGGTCCAGAAGACGGGATTCTTTGTCAGGTGGAGATGAGCTCAGATGTTTCAGGTTAGCTGTCCGGCCATGAGCGGCGCTAATCACGACCGAATCAGATCGAGGGTGAGAATCTAAAAAGTCAACACCCTCGGGAGCCTGATATAGTCTGTTCAACTTCCGAGGAAGTGGGGCTAAAGCAGACTGCTGCTTCCAAATAGTGGAAACAAGATTGGCATGAGGGTCAATCCAGGGTGGCACCAAGGTGGGAGCTGTCACGGGCAGATCCAGATGCTCAGCGTGTTTCTTATGCCGGGGATCCGGCTCCAAGGAATGCCACTTATGAACCTGCTGGATTTTGCGCAGCAACTCCGTAAAAGAAGGAGCCTCCGGAGGGGACTTCAGAGGAGTCCTTGGCCTGGGTTTAGATGGAGAGCGTGGCTCGTCATCCGTCTCAGAACAACCGTCGGAGTCGTATGAGGTGTCCGAGGAGGAAGAAGATGATGATGAGGAAGACTCCCTCTCCCGGCGTGGGGGAGGAACGGACCCCTTGGGAAGCCCTCGGGGAAGTGTGTCCTGTCCTGCCGTGGAACCAGGGGGTTCAGCCCTGGTGTCTGGAGGTGGGAAGGGAGTCTGTTGGCGCGGACGTACGGGAACCGGAACCGGCACCATCATCAGGACTCTCTCTGGTGAGCTGAGCTTTGGCCTCAGCCCACCAAGAGGCCATGGTCTCCTTCAAGTCCACCAGCAGCTGAGGGGGTGGTGGAGGAGGAGGGGGATACGGGTATTGATCATACCCATAAGGCACGTATCCATAACCCAACAGCTGGAAGCCCAGCATCGGGTATTAAGGCCCCAGGTACTGCGGCATCGGATAGGCTGGCATTGGGTACTGGGGCGTCAGATACTTCAGAGCCAGATAAGACAGCGTAGGATACTACGGAGTAGGATACCCGGGAACTAAGGGGTCTGCCGGAGCAGACAGCCTGGCCAGAGGGTCTACGGGCGGGTCTGGAGCAGAAGGCCCGGTGGGCGGAGGGCCCGGCGTTGGAACGGTATCTGGGAGCGGGATGTCACCCGAGGTCAGCAAGACTGCCGTTGGGGCCAGAGTCCAGGGAGCCGACGTCAGGTCAGTCAACCCAGCGGGCGGACAGTCTGACAGGGGCGTAGCAGGAACCTCTGCATTGCCCGGGGATGGAGGAGAAAAATCTCCGGGGTCAGACTGAGGAGACCCAGGGTCCTCGGAGGGCAGCAAAGGCTGCAGGGAGCTGGAAACGGTGGACATGGGAGGGTCCAGCATTGGCTCAGCTACCGTGTGGATGTCGAGCAAGTCGACGTCAGACTTATTAGCGGGTTCCGGGCGGATACTGGAGGAGCCGACATCTGACTTAGCGGACCTGTCGCCTGAGGCAGGTCGCGAAGGAGGGGCGGCCTGGTCGGGTGGAAGAAGGGCCGTGTGCCGCCCTGAGGGGTTGGGCAACTTATTGACCATCTCCATGTGGGCATCGGAGGAGCCGAATTCCGGGCTTACTGGAGCCGCTCAAACCAGTACTTTGCCGGGAGTAGAGGCCTCCAATAGCCCAGAGGTGCCCAAAGGGCCCAAGCGTGAGCCAGACAGGAGGGCTGACGCCACCTTGGAAACCTTCAAGGCGACCATCGTGGATCAGTCCCCCCAGGGGGGACATTACCTGAAGCATGGTGACTCCCGAAGAAGACGTGGTGGATGAGAAGCCCTTGTCCCAGTGCTTCTCCTTGTCATTTTTCTTGTGATGGCCTTTGGCGGAAGTGGACACCTGCCGGAGCTTTTTTAACTCCTTTTCCATGGAGAACATTTTCTTCTTTAAAATATGGGCCTCCAGGGACTGCTGCCACCATCTGCGGGTGGCCGCGTTGAATTTAAGGCAGTGTTGGTACTTCTCCACCTGATGATCTGAGCCTAGGCAGAAGAGGCACTGGGAATGGCCGTCCTTGTGCAGGAGTTGGGCGCCGCATGAGTCGCACTTGTTCTTGTGCTCGGAGGGTGTAGGGGACGACATACACCAACAAATACCTGATAAAAATTAAAAAAATCGAAAATAACTCAGTAAAAACTACCGACAACTGAGGCTGACGAGTGTTGAACTTTACCACGAGACACTTACATGAGCTAACGGCGGGAAAGAACTGGAAAGCGGGCATGGGAGACCACCCCTTTATACTGACGTCGCATGACGTCGGTCACCTGACGTGGCTGCGGTCCCCCGCCAGAGACTGCTAGCTAGAAATTTTTCCGTGGGGTCCTGATGCCTGCCAGCGTCAGTCCTACATGTAATTACCTACTGCAAGAGTCCTCTTGAAGTAAGATGCAGAAATACCACAGTGTTTACAATACAGAGGTGCACCACAACCAGTTTGAATGCAAAAAGATTTAGATCAGATTTATTCAAGGGGGAAGTAACAAGGAAGGGGCAGAATCTGGTGGTTGATTCAAGATCTGAAAAATTCAGGTTAATTGGCATGCACTTTAGAGTCCCACAACACAGTCAAACACACTCTGGGTACTCAGTTGTTGGTAAAAGCTAGCCTGAAGTGTTGCCCGGGGTAGGTCGGCATTGCAGCTGGTCAGGGCCCTAATGATGGAAAGAAATAGTCATGCACAGTATCCCACAATTTATAATCCAGAGCCAGGTGGCCCAGTTCATGATAATTAGGCAAAACAATTAAATCAGATGACACACTT
This sequence comes from Neoceratodus forsteri, assembly GCA_016271365.2. Lineage (NCBI taxonomy): Eukaryota > Metazoa > Chordata > Ceratodontiformes > Ceratodontidae > Neoceratodus > Neoceratodus forsteri. The sequence continues at coordinate 789,607,807 of CM028133.1, forward strand.
TGATTGAGCTGTTGTTGCAGGGAGCTACCCTGGTGTTTACTCAAGCTACCCAGTAGAGGACACAGGATTGACAAAATGGAGACCTCTGAATGAAAAGCTGGATGGCCAGGAGAAGCAGGGCCCACACAATTCACCATGGTGTCATTCCTGTTTGTGATGTTGAGCAGTGGGCTGATCCCTGGGCTGGTCTCTCATCGATGATTTTTTCTGTGGCACAAGCAGCTGTCTGGGCCAAGGTGGCAGGGCCCAGACTGGGTCAACAATTCAGATAACAGTCCAGTAGTTGCTGGATGCAGCTTCCGCAAGCGTGACACAATCAGACAGTGGGGAACCAAATCATGACCCACTATCAGCATTCAGCACACTTATAGTAAAAGCAAGGCAAATACCACAGTTCGGATAGCAGTCCAGTTTCAATTCACAGTGTCTGAGCAAACCATATGCTCTGCAGCAGTCTCAGGTCCTGACAGGCCAATTGCACCAAGGCAAATCTTTGGTCCACTTCAGGAAAATCAAATTGTCACAAAACAGGTTCCGATCGCAAAGCTGCAATTTCGGATGAAATCCGGTCTCAGGATAAAAGCCTCTTCACTTACAAAGATAGTGGCAAGCAGGCCCAATACAGCCTTCCCGCTGATTTCCCCTGCTCACTACACAGGAGCAGCTGCTTGAATCACTCAAGCTGTTCACTCTTTCAACAACACACTCAGACTCACTCATTGCTGTAGCAGCTTGGGGCTTTCCCAAAGATCCAAAAGGTTCGGTTGGCTGAGCCATCTGTCTGTCACAGCTAGACCTCCCCCTCCAGGTCCATTTAGGTGCCAAAGTGCAAAAACTACAATTCCTGCAGATATTCACTCACACAAGACTCCATTTTAGGGTCCCCAAAGGTACTGATTGGTCCAAACTAGCAGTCTAGAACCAAGATGGTGGGTATTAACAGAAATGTCCATGCTGAAAAGAAAGGCAGGTCAGACAAACTACAATATCATTACTAATAAAGCAGATAATCAGTAAACAGTCACAGATTCTAGTAGGCCTCCCTCTGCGCAAATAGCGACGGCAGAATGGAGCAATAACACTGCAGCCCAGGCAGGACTCCATCCTGAATCTCTACTCAGCCCCTACCCAGATTAATTATACACTACAAAATAGGCAGCTCTTAAAGAGGACAGGCACGGAGGCTAACAGGGCACTCACATGCAAACACTTTTAAACTGTCATGGACACAGAAAGCCAGTCTGGCAGTGGGCATTTAGGCAAGCCCAAGGAAGACTTTTGGGAACCCCATTTGTAGGGGGGGTTACACCCTTCCCCACCTGGAAAGAACTTGGCATCTGCGTCAAATCTATACCACAATAGAATGGAAAAAGACAATATACTGTATGAGATAAATGTGAAATTACTATGCATGACAACAGAATGACTGACGCATCAGTAAAACATAAACTTATCACATTAGTATACTCATTTAGTATTCTCTATACACATACTATATTCATAATAACAACAACTTTGAATTTTCCATATATTTCAATACTGATATTACTATGAACTACACAATAACATTACTATACCTATTCACGTAATAGTTTCTTGCACTTTGAATAACATAGATGGCGGCCCAACCCTCTCAGCTAACTTAGGGCTAGATGGGGCAGGGGCACCATGTTCTGAGAGAAGAACAATTAACTTAGAAGTGGCAGACGGGCTCAGTTTGGGCAGTGAGCTCTTGGAAATGTAAACACTCCTGTGAACAACATTGAGAGGCAAATCCACAGGCCTCCCTGGGGAGTCATAGCTAAGGTGCACCACTAGTTTGACAGCTTGTCCAGATTTTCTGAGGGGAACAGATACAGGCTCTGAATGGTCAACACTGGCATTGGTTTCTTCTCCTATAATGAGGGATGCCTCTGCACTGGTTGAAATGTCCAGGTTGGGAGCACTGTCAGCTCCTTACTCTGTAGACTCTGTTTCCACAATACTTTGTAATGCTCATTATTATCTTCTGAAGAGGGCACAGGTTGCTCATCCTGAAGGAACTCTGGGATCACTGAACTTTGTGACACTGAAAGGGTGCTGTCAACACTTTCATACTGCTCTGCAAGCTCTGGTATATCACCAGGGAGATTTACCACATCAGATTCCTCCTCGGGTAATTCAAAGAGTTCTACTAGACACAAAAATTCTACCACCTCAGACACAATACTCTGCACTTCACTTTCAGGGAGCATTGGCTCCAGGGAAGAAGCTGGAGGGTTAGGCAGTCCTGAGGGTCCAGCTTCGTCCCCATGATTGTACATAGGGTTACCTTGAAATAATTGACTCAGTTCATAAGAAGGGTAATAAGCATTGTCACACTCACTATCATCAGAGGTGGACTGACAGTCAGTATCATTCTGGGTTTGCCGGGGGGGGGGGGACCTTGAATCTGTAACAACTGGGGCAGGCTGACTCTGTCTCTTTTTAGCAGCAGCAAGAGTCACCGGCCCAGGACAGGCAATGTCTGATGGTTCAGCATCAATGATCACTTGGCCAATGGGCAGTAGGTGGTTCCTGTGCATGGTCTAGACAGCTTTAGAATCATTCTCAAGGTACACTTTGTACATAGGTAAATCATCCAATTTGCTGACTATTACATGTGGAAGATGGTGCCACCTATCTGCGATTTTATGCTTGCTATGCAGTCCCAAGTTACGTAATAGCACTCAATCCCCAGGAAACAACTCTTGGGCCTTCACCCATCGGTCATACCTCTCCTTGTTAGCAAGATTTCGTTTGTAAGCCATTGTTTGAGCCAGTTGGTACGCATAGTTCAATTGAGCCTTTAGTTTCTGTACATATTGTAAACAGTTCTCAGCTCTGACCCCATCTGAGAAGACTCCAAAACAGACCTATGGGCAACTGGGCTTCCCTCCAGAACATGAGGCGATAGGGAAAGAACCCAGTGGCATCACTTTTGGTGCAATTGTAAGCGTGTACCAAGGTGCTAATCTGCTGGCTCCATTTGGATGTGTCTTTGGGATGAAGAGTGCCCAACATGTCCAGGACAGTCCTGTTAAAGCATTCAGGCTGGGGTCCCCCTGGGGGTGGTAAGGAGTGGTTCTAGACTTTTGCACACACACCCCCGGGACAGCATCTCCTTAATCAATTTGCTTTCAAAGTCCCTTCCTTGATCAGAAAGGATACATTGGGGCACACCATAATGGACAAAGAACTTTTCTACTAGCACCTTGGCCACCGTAGAGGCCTTCTGATCCTTGGCAGGGAAAGCCTGTGCATATCGGGTGAAGTGATCGGTGACTTACCAGTACAGTGCCAATGTTCTTTTGATCAGGTTCCAGACATAGAAAGTCTATGCAAACCAGTTCCATGGGGACACTGGTTGAAATGTTAACAAGAGGAGCGGCTTTCTGGGGCAAAGCTTTTCTCTGAAGGTACCGACTATAGGTTTTGACATGGTTTTCAATGTCAGTCCCCATTTTTGGCCAGTATAATCTAGACCTCACCAAGTCGAGGGTCCAGTCAATACCGAGGTGTCCCTTGTGATTGTGTAGGGACATCGGTACTAGCTGCTTGAAGGCTGTGGGTAGCACCAGCTGCTGTTTGTCCAACGGATCACGCCGATCTGTTGTCTCTCGATAGAGTAACTGATCTTACAACTTTAGTCTGGGGTCTTCCTTGAATAATAAGGCAGTTCATAAGTCAGTAGAACGTAGTTTAGACACATCTTTCCCCTGCACGAAGGGCATCAAGTGCAGGCTGAGTCATGGGATCTTGGAACTGGGCCCATTGAATACTGTCATTATCAAACTGGGGCAGGGCACTGATACCCAATGCAGAAAAATGACAATAGGTTGCAGGTATGCAAGTATCAGGGGGCCCCAAACTGTCCACCAGACAATCCACTGTATCTGCAGATGGCTGCTCGTCTTTGTCAAATTTTTGGCACAACGCTTTAATAGAGTGTTCTGGCAGCCTCACCCAGTTGTCTTGGGGGTTTGGCCACTGTGAAAGAGCATCAGCATCAGTATGGTTCAGTCCAGGGTGGTATTCAACTGCATAATCGTAAGTCGACAGAGCAGAAAGCCACTGGTGGCCAGTGGCATCCAGTTTTGCTGAGGTCTGTACATACGTTAGGGGTTGTCATCAGTCTTTACCAATATTTTGGCCCCATAGAGGTACTCGTGAAATTGGTCAACTATGGCCCACTTTAGAGGGAGAAACTCCAACTTGTGAACAGGATAATTTCATTCAGATGGTGTCAAGCTTCTACTGAAGAAGGCCACAGGTCTCCGGCCATCTTCATAATCTTGATACAGCATGGCCCCGAGTCCCTTCAGGCTGGCATCCATATGCAGGACATATGGCTTGGTAGGGTCAGCATAGGTGAGTACTGGGGTGTGAGTAAACTGATAGATTATCTCAAAGAGTGCCACCTCACACTCAGGTGTCCAACGGGCTCCAAATGGTTCACCTGTTCAAAAATACACTTTTTCTTCTTCCTTAAGGGATCCCTTCTTCTACCTGCAGTTAGTAGGAGGATAGCTTTGAGTAAGATTGAGAAGTGGCCAGATTACCTTTAAATAGTCCTTAATAAACCGGCGATAATAGCCGCAGAATCCCAAGAAATGCTGCAGTTCTTTTAAGTTAGTTGACTGAGGCCAGGTGGTCAGGGACTCTACTTTACTGGGGTCTGTCTGTATCCCCTTGGCTGACACTATATGTCCCACATATTTTAGAGATGTTTGAAAAAACTGACACTTATCTATAGATAGTTTGAGGCTGAATTCTTCCAGATGGTCAAGGACTTTGAATAATCTGGTCTCATGTTCCTCTAGGGTGCATCAGAAGACAATGACATCATCCAAGTATACTAGACATTCTAACAGGTTCATGTCTCCGACTGCACGTTCCATCAATCTCTGGAAAGAAGCAGGAGCACCCAAAATCCCCTGAGACATCCTCAGAAATTCATACAACCCCAAGGGACAAATGAAGGCTGTTTTCTCATGGTCCTCTGGGGCCACTGGGATTTGATAATACCTGCTTTGAAGATCAAGTACTGAAATCACTGACTCCCATTCAGGCAATCCAGGGCATCCTGTACATGGGGCATAGTATATTGATCTGGTACAGTCTGTCTGTTTAGAGTCTGATAATCCACACACATCCTCACAGACCCATTGTGCATGACTACGATGGGAGATGCACAGGGGCTTCTTGACTCCTGAATAATGCCCGCAGCTAGCATCTCCTGTAGGTGCCTCCAAACATCGTCTATATCAGCTGGGGCAAGGCGGCGGGACCGCTCTCTAAAAGGTCTGTCATCGTGAAGCCTGAGAGTATGCTCAGCACCATGGATGCACCCCACATCCCACTCCTTTAGGGAAAACACTTGGTCCCTCAGGGCAAGTTTCCTACTGACTCGAATCTTCCATTCAGCAGACAATGGGGATTCACCAAAGTTGAATAGGTCTGGGATCACTTGCTCCTGTTCACCAGAATATTTATTGCTGGTCAGTGCTATAGTGTCCGCACAATGCCCCATGGCCAATGTGCACCCTCTGTTCACTTGAATCTTTCGATCAGACACATTCTGGATTTGGACCATCACCCACCATACACAGGCATGAGCACAGGCAGGCAGGATACTGGGTTTAACCAATAACTCCTCTTGCAACTTCCCTTCACTAGGGGCATCTAGCATCAGTATTTTATTTTTCACATCCTTTCTAAGGTGAACTTCTCCATGAATGGTGCACTGAGCGTTGGGCTGTAGTACCAGAGAATCAGTATCTTTCTTCCACACTATCCCCACTGGCTTGTCTCTGTCCGCTTCAGTAGTCTGTTTCTGCAGGTCAAAGGCTCTCTTTATCAAGGATGCAATTTTCAAGGCCCACCCAGTTTGTTGCCCTTGTTTCTCTTGACACAACTGCGCTACTCTTCCAAACATGTGGGCATTGGTTCCAATGAGCAAGGGAACCCCATCATACAATCCTATAGGAGGACACACCAGTGCTAGCATCTCTACTTGTTCATCCACTCCGGCCACTGCAGTAGGGAAAGACAGTCAGATCCGAATTTAACCCAAGTATGGATAGGACTTTTCACTTAACCCCCACACCTGCAGACCCTCCAGGGGCTGCAGGGGCACATCAGACAGATGCTTCTGGTACCAATCTTGAACACTATAGTCCCTTGTGATCCGCTGTCAAGCACGGCCCCTGCAGATACACCATTCACTGTTACAGTGGCTCTATTGATGGGCCTACCACCTCAGACCAATCAGGCGAAGGGGACTTGGACGGCTGATTTATGGCAGTCTTAGTAGAATAAGCCTTTCTCATAGGCCCATTCTGAGGCCTTAAATTGCTTCGCTGAATCAATGGCAGTAGTCTTGTAGTGACCTTTCTCAAATTCTCAGGCAATCTGCAGTTGGGTCAGGTATGCCCATCTTCCCCACAGTGGTAACAAAAGATGGGTTCTTTAGAGTCTCTAGGAGAGGGGGAACCACTCCTCTGCTTAGACATGGTAGGCAGGTCCCGGGGTCCCTCTCTGATCTGGGGTTCACTTTCCCTGTGTTCTGAGCCTCTCCAGGAGTCAGCTACTTGAGTGGCCCTAAGGAGGTCTCCCACCAGGGCTCTCAACTCCCATACTTCTTCCATCAGATTATTTTCAGTCCAGGTTTCAGAGGAAATGACATGCACCCCCTTCCCCCAGGTGGGATCCCACTTTTTGGCTCACTGGGCACTTGACTAGGGTTTACATCTTTCGCCACCTTGGCAGTCTGTTGGCTGGCTCTCATCTCTTTTAGTTCATTAATCAACTCCCTCATGTGTAGTAGTTCAGACTCATTACTTTGATTAGGGGTCTTGCTGGTATGGGCAACCCCAGCATAGGGCTCCCACCCCTCTTCATCATTTTCTGCTTCACGAATCTCTTTCATGAGGTAGCAATGTTCAGGAGAATTTGTCCTCCTATCGTGCAACTTCAGTTTCAATATCATCACACTAGAGTACTTAGCAGATTTTAAAACATGCTCTAATCGAACTCGATTCAGTTCACTGGCAGGCACTCCCCCTTTTCGATGGGCCCTCTTCAGAGCCCACTCAATTTGGGTAACAAACATGGATAACGTCTCATTCTTCCATTGTTTAGCAGACTTGAATTTCCACATCAGATAGTCCCCCGACTCAGTGCTACCAAAGACCCCCTCCAGGGCAGAGAGGTAGTCGTCAGCAGTGGCCTCTGGGCTGGTGGAACGAAGGAAGCAGATGGCCTCCAGTGCAGGGTGCCTCAAACTCTCCATGAGTCTCTTTCTCTTCTCCCCCTCAGACCACTGCCACTCCTGGACCAAGGGAGTGGCATAATCCATCCATGTTTCCAGATCGTCCTCCCCCACGGGCACCGGGACCATGCCCAAGAAGAGTCTCAGTCTGCAATAACAGTCCATGTGTACTGAGGGTATCACAATATGGGAGGTTACCACAAGGGAGGCTCTAGGGGTGGCAGGAGATGCTATAGGAGACTGCAAGGGTGTGATATCTTCAGAAAGATTTAACATCGTCATTAACTCTTTGGCAGATCTATATTTGGGGATCCCCCAGGAGCGGCCGGGTCACTATGCAAATGAATGACCCACCACCCTTTCTGATACCCTTCAGACAAGATAACAGGGGACACTCTCTCAGGATCTATGGGGAGGCTACAGGAAAGGAGAACCACCATGGTTTGGTCAAACAGATCTGAGTCCCTCCCTTTCACCTCAGCCCTCCCCAAACACTTAACTTGTTCAACAGTCTCTATAATAGTTGCATTAGTGGTCCCTAATGGGATATACATTAATAAAATGGCCTGTTGGGGGTCTACCCCCTCAGCCTCGCTCCACCCCATCATACGGTGCACTAACAGCTTATGGAGGGCAATCTTAAACTTAGGCATAGCAAGCGCCTCCATTTTGTTGCGAATTTTAAGTGTGGGGTTGTAGTACCCACTTCTGACCACTAGAAGGCACAAATCCCAGCAGTGCCTCCAAGATGTAACCCCTAGGTGGTGCTATCCCAAGGGATACCACCCCTGCCTGCATGACCAGGTGCAGATTGAAGGGCCTAGGTACTGAAAACGGGTGCCTCCATCTGGAGGACAGAGTTTGTGGTAGCGTAGCTGCCCAGGGTACAGCCCTCAGGGACACTGTTACCCCCCTCTTTTCCCTCTAGTGGCCTAAGTAACTCACTGATTACACAACTGCAATTTGCCCCTGACAACAGTTTTAACTCCGCTCTTGTTACACTTACCACCAGGGTGGGTTCAGCTGGCTCAGCCCTGAAGACCCCCTGTACAATAAGGCATGTAACAGTAAATAGCAATACCACAGTATTTACAATACAGAGGTACACTACAACCAGTTTGAATGCAAAAAGATCTAGATCTGATTTATTCAAGGGGGAAGTAAGCAGGAAGGGGCAGAATCTGGTGGTTGATTCAAGATCTGGAATATTCAGGTTAATTGGCATGCACTTTAGAGTCCCACAACACAGTCACACACACTCTGGGTATCCAGTTGCTGGTAAAGGCTAGCCTGAAGTATTGCCCAGGGTAGGCTGGTGTTGCAGCTGTTCAGGGCTCTAATGATGGAAAGAAATAGTCATGCACAGTTACCCATAATTTGTAATCCAGAGCCAGATGTTTCGTTATAATTAGGCAAAACAATTAAATCAGATGACACACTTTGATTGAACTATTGTTGTAGGGAGCTACCCTGGTGTTTACTCACGCTACCCAGTAGAGGACACAGGATTGACAAAATGGAGACCTCTGAATGAAGAGCTGGATGGCCAGGAGAAGCAGGGCCCACACGATTCACTGTGGTGTCGTTCCTGTGCATGATGTTGAACAGGGGGCTGATCCCTGGGCTGGTCTCTCGCTGATGGTTTTCTCTGTGGCATGAGCAGCTGTCTGGGTCAAGGTGGCAGGGCCAAGACTGGGTGAACAATTCGGATAACAGTCCAGTAATTGCTGGATGCAGCTTCCAGCAAACATGACACAATCAGACAGTGGGGAACCAAATTGTGACCCACTATCAGCATTCAGCACACTTATAGTAAAAGCAAGGCAAATATCACAGTTTGGATAGCAGTTTGGTTGCTATTCACAGTGTCTCTGCACAAACCATACGCTCTGCAGCAGTCTCAGGTCCAGACAGGCCAATCACACTGAGGTAAATCTTCAGTCCCCTTCAGGAAAATCCAATTTGTCACAAATCAGGTTCCGATCGCAAAGCTGCAATTCCAGATGAAATCCTGTCTCAAGATTAAAGCCTCTTCACTTATGAAGATGGTGGCAGGCAGGCCTAAGACATCCTTCCCATCGATTTTCCCTGCGTACTACACAGGAGCAGCTGCTCAAATCACTTGAGCTGTTCACTCTTTCAACTCCAAACTCAGACTCACTCGCTGCTGCAGGCAGCTTGGAGCTTTCCCAAAGATCCAAAAGGTTCAGTTGACTGAGCCATCTGTCTGTCACAGCTAGACCTCCCCCTCCAGGTCCATTTAGGCGCCAAAGTGCAAAAAGTACAGTTCCTACAGAAATTCTCTCCCACAAGTCCCCTGGGGACAGACTCCATTTTAGGGTCCCCAAAGGTACTGGTTGGTCCAAACTAGCAGTCCAGAACCAAGACGGTGGGGATTAACAGAAATGTCCATGCTGCAAAGAAAGGCAGGTCAGACAAACTACAATATCATTATTAATAAAGCAGATAATCAGTAAACAGTCACAGATCCCTGTAGGGCTCCCTCTGCACAATTAGCGATGGCAGAATGGAGCGATAACACTGCAACTCGGGAAGGACTTGAGCCTGAAACTACCCGGCCCCTACCCAGATGAATTATACACTACAAAATAGGCAGCTCTTAAAGAGAAACATAGAAACATAGACTTTGACGGCAGATAAGGACCCACCCAGTTTGCCCATTTCCCTATCTATTGGATAAGCTGCAGATTCTAGTTAACCAACAGCCTACTTCCTGCAACCCCCCACTATAACTGCCTTATGTCTGTTCCATGCACTATAATTGCCTTATATCTGTCCCATGCATGTTTGAATTCCCCCACTGTTTTAGACCCCGCAACCTCTCCAGGAAGGCGGTTCCATGCATCCACCACTCTCTCCATGAAAGAAAAACATCCTCACATTACCCTTGAGCCGTCCCCCCTCTATCTTTAAATTGTGCCCCCTTGTTCTTAAACATCTCTTTTTCTGAAAGATACTACCCTCCTGGACTTTGTTGATTCCCTTGAAGTACTTAAAAGTTTCTATCATGTCCCCCCGTTCCTCCTTTCATCAAGGGTATACATATTATGCTCTCTCAGTCTCTCTTCGTATGATTTCGGATGTAGACCCTGCACCATTTTAGTTGCCCTCCTCTGGACTGCTTCCATCCTGTCTATGTCCTTGCGTAGATGAGGTCTCCAAAACTGCACGCAGTACTCCAGATGGGATCTCACCAACTGTCTGTACAGAGGGATAACCACTTCCCTTTTTCTACTTGTGATGCCCCTCCCTATGCATCCCAGTATCCCCCTGGCTCTCCTTACTGACTTCTCACATTGCTTGCCCACCTTTAGGTCATCTGATATGACTACCCCCAGCTCCCTTTCCATTACTCTTGTTGTTAGTACCTCCACTGCTATTGTGTACTCTTCTCCTGGATTTTTATTTCCCAGGTGCATTACTTTGCACTTCTTTGCATTGAATCTAAGTTGCCATATGTCTGACCATTCCTCCAACCCTGCCAAGTCCCTTCTCATTCTTTCTACCCCACTTGTGTATCAACTGTGTTACAGATCTTTGTGTCATCTGCAAAGAGGCATACCTTTCCTTCCAGACCCTCTGCAATGTCACCTATAAAGACGTTAAAGAGGACTGGACCCAGTACTGAGCCCTGAGGTACTCCACTAGTAACCTCCCTTTCTTCGGAATGTTGTTCCATTCACTATTACCTTCTGTGTCCTGTTGTGCAGCCAGTTTGCTACCCAGGCTACCACTCTGGGACCCACTCCCAGGCTGGCTAACTTGATTATTAATCTTTTGTGCGGGACTGTGTCAAATGTCTTGCTAAAGTCTAGGTAGGCCATATCCACAGCCCTTCCCTAGTCTATTACTTTGGTCACCCAGTCAAAGAAATCAATTAGATTCATCTGACATGACTTTCCTGCTGTGAATCCATGCTGCTTTGGGTCCAGTGCCCCGCTGGCCTCTAGGTACTCAGGTACTAGGCACGGAGGCTAACAGGGCACTCACATGCAAAACACTTTTAAAACTGTCAAGGACACAGAACGCCAGCCTGGCAGTGGGCATTTAGGCAAGCCCAAGGAAGACTTTTGGGAACCCCCATTTGTAGGGGGGTTACATGTATGTGTGTAGTTAGTATGTACCCCACGCCTCTTATAGATTAGGTTTTATTGTACAGGGGCCCATAATGGTACATCAGCAAGGCCTCTTGTGTGATCTGGCCTGCGCTAGCTTCAGCTAGAGAGAGAGACCTAATGCAATCTCCCTTGACAGGGTAACAGGAGGGCACTACTACCAAAGTAAAAGGAGATGGTAATGGTCTGGCTCATCCTTGCATTGAACTGCAAGGTGTCTGTGAGAGGGGAGTGTATTCAGGCTCTCTCTTCACTCAACTCAAGTTAATAGAGGGCTTTCGAAGGGTTAGGTCTGACCCTGAGAATTTTCCTCTAGGGAGACAGTACTTGGAGACAGGATGTTTGCGTGTTTGTGGTACAGAGTGTTCCGACTCAGCTAAAAGCAGGAAACTATCAAAAATATTCATGATCCTGCCAGCCACTGAAAATCTATAAGGAGGGGAGGCAAACTTGGGGATTTAGCTTTATCAGACCCCAGGACAGAAGCATAAGATCAGCATCCAGAGGAAGGAGAAAGGAGTCCAATCTCTGACTGCAGCCTAGACAGGGGGCCTGCAGGCCCACGGATGGTGGCAGGGTCCCTGGGTCTGGGTGGAACTGGTTCCCTGTCAAGGTCTCTGGAGTACCACCAGCAGGTGTCAGGAGGATGGATCTTCCCAGTGGGCCTTGAGGACCCCAGCAGATTCAAAACCCGATGGCACCATCAGAAATAGTGGCAGGACACCCTTCAAGGGAGGTCAACAGGGATCCTGGCAGATCCACTTCCACCATTAAGGATTACCAGAAAGAGCAGCTTGAAAGAGAGTACCTTTCAAAAGAGCACGTTTGTAAGTAAACATTTCATTAAGGATTTCCTATAGTACAATAGAAAACTTGGGTAAGTTAGAGTATTTTCAACTGGCACGTAGCTGAATGTCATGAGTCATCAGGAGAAGGGGGCCTGGCAGCAGCTGACACGTTCATGACAACTTTAACAAAATGCAACATTTAGACACAGTTTAGCTTGCATTTCATATTAGTTTTGTATTCTTCCTCTCTATTATTTATTACTGAGGTCATTTGCATGACCTCAGTAATAAATAATAGAGAGGAAAAATACAAAACTTCAAGCTGCTCTTTCTGGTAATCCTTAATGGTGGAAGTGTATCTGCAAGAATCCCTGTTGACCTCCCTTGAAGGGTGTCCCACCACTATTTCTGACGGTGCCATTGGGTTTCGAATGGTGTGGAGCACAGGGGTTTAGCTTCATTGGGGACTGGGGTTCCACCTCGAGGGACACCAGCCTACACTGGCCGGATGGTCTGCATCTGTCCAGGAAGGGACCAAGTCTTTTGAGCAATCGGTTTAAATGCTTCATTGGCAAGCTTTTAAACTAGTCAAGGGGGGGAGGCACTGATAAGCAGCAGGAAAATCCCAGCCTCTCCCTACAAAACAGGGTACTAAATGAGAAAAAGACCGAGGTAGAAAGGTCAGAGGGGGATGCTGCAACAGAAGGTAAAGCCATCAAAAAATGGAGAGCAATGAGTACCAATGGCCGTAGTCTGGGTAACAAGCTTCCTGAATTAGTGGCCTTGATGGAGGAGGAACATCTGGATATCGTGGCAGTCACTGAAACATGGTACACACAAAACCATGACTGGGACGTAAACATACCAGTATACACTATCTACAGGAGGGACAGGGAGGGTAAAAGAGGAGGAGGAGTAGCTCTTTACATAAGGGAAGGAATCAAAGCAACAGAGCAAAAGGGTAAACAGGGAGGAGAAGAAGTACTGTGGGTCAATTTGGAGACAGGCAATGGCACCACAATCCGCACAGGGGTTGTAACAGACTCCCCTCTCAGGGGAAGGAAATGGACAAGGAAATGATAGAAAGTATACTTAGAATGGCAGGTGATCTGAATATGCCAGATGTTAACTGGAGTGCAGTTGCAGCAGCCACTTCGAAGAGTGGGGTTATTCTAGATGCCATACAGGGGGCACGCCTTAGACAACTAGTACTGGAACCTACTCGAGAGGGAGCAATCTTAGACCTGGTTCTCTCAAATGGAGATGGAGAGAGGATCACAGATGCAGAAGTGGGTAGCCATCTGGGAACTAGCGACCATCGAACACTATGGTTCACAATAAACACAGCAATAGAGTCAAGCCATACAAGGTAAAAGTACTGGACTTTAGGAGGGCTGACTTTGCCAAAATAGGTGAGTGCCTAAGGAATGCACTAGCAAATGGGCAGGAAGAAGGGTGGAAGAACAATGGGGAATAATAAAAACTGCCATCACAGAGGTAACAAGCCTTTGTGTGAAGCAAATAAACAAACACAATGATGTAAAGAAACCACTATGGTTCTCAAAGGAAGTGGCAGTGAAGGTTCAAGAAAAGAAAGCATTCAGGGTACAAGGAATCACAGAAGAAGCAGGACAGAGAACTGTATCAGTTAAAGCAAAAGGAAGCTGGGAAGGCAGTCAGAACAGCAAAGGCCAAAACCGAGGAAAAGATAGCCAACTCAAGTTAAGAAGGAGGATAAAACCTTTTATAGGTACATCAGGGAGGCGAAGGAAGACCAAGGGAGGATAGTGAAGCTTAATAAAGGGAGGGAGGGGTGGGCAGAGGGTGACTGTGAAAAGGCAGAGATACTAAACAAATATTTTGCTCAGTATTTACAAATGAAGAGGGGAGGTACCTAAAACAAACAATAGAAACACTCTGGATACAGAAGTTGATACCAGCCCATTTACAGAAGAAAGGGTTCTGAAAGAAATTCTTAAAACTGAAGGTGGACAAAGCAATGGGGCCTGATGGGATTCATCCCAGAATTCTAAAAGAACTAATGGTAGAACTAGTGACCACTGACTACCTCTTTAACAAATCATGGGAGGATGGGGTGGTACCCAAGGACTGAGGAGGGCAGATGTGATTCCCTTCACAAAAGTGGGAGCAAGGCAGAAGCAGGAAACTACAGACCTGTTAGTTTAACCTCAGTGATAGGGAAAATGATGGAATCACTTCTGAAGGAAAGAATTGTCGAGTATCTAGAGGCCAGAGGGACACAGGACCCAAGGCAGCATGGATTCACAGCGGGAAGGTCACGCCAGACGAATCTGATAGATTTCTTTGACTGGGTGACCAAAGTAGTAGATCAGGGAGGGGCTGTGGACATGGCCTACCTAGACTTTACAAGGCATTTGACACAGTCCCACACAAAGATTAATATACAAGTTTGCCAGCCTGGGAGTGGGTCCCAAGATGACAGCCTGGGTAAAATTAGCTGGAGAATAGGACACAGAAGTAATAGTAAATGGAGTCCACTCTGAAGAAAGGGGGTTACTAGTGGGGTACACGAGGTTCAGTATTAGGACGGTCCTCTTCAATGTCTTTATAAGTGACATTGCACAGGGACTGGAAGGAAAGTGCGTCTCTTTGCAGATGACACAAAGATCTTCAACAGAGTTGATGCACAAGGTGGGGTGGAAAGGATGAGAAGGGACTTGGCAAGGTTAGAGGAATGGTCAAATGTATGGCAGCTTAGATTCAATGCTAAGAAGTGAAAGGTAATGCACCTGGGAAACAAAACCCAGGGAAGATGCGCAGTGGGGGGGTGAGATACTAACAACAACAAAAATGGAAAGGACCTGGGGGCTGGGGTAGTCATATCAGATGACCTAAAGGTGGGCAAGCAATGTGAGAGGGCTGCAAGGAGGCTGGGGGTTACTGGGATGCATAGGAGAGGCATCACCAGTAGAAAACAGGAAGTTATTATCCTCTGTACAGACAGCTGGTGAGACCCCATCTGGAGTACTGCATGCAGTTCTGAGACCCAGTCTCCATAAAGACATAGACAGGATGGAAGCTGTCCAGAGGAGGGCGACTAAAATGGTGCAGGATCTGCACTGGAAGACATATGAAGAGAGACTAAGGAGCTTAATATGTATAGCCTCGAGGAAAGGAGGAGGGAGGGGGACATGATAGAACGTTCAAGTACCTCAAGGGAATCAACAAAGTCCATGAGGGTAGCATCTTTCAAAAAAAGAGGTGTGCAAGAACAAGGGGGCACAATTTGAAGATAGAGGGGGGGCGGCTCAGAGGTAATTTAAGGAAGTATTTTTTCACAGAGAGAGTTGTGCATGCAACGGCCTTCCGGAGGAGTTTGTGGAGTCAAAAACAGTGGTGGAATTCAAGCATGGGACAGTCATAAGGCAATTCTAGGGGGTGGGGATAGGAAGAAGTAGGCTGCTGGTTAACTAGGATCTGCAGCTTATCCATTAGGTAGGGAAATGGGCAGACTGGGTGGGCCAAGCGGTCCTTATCTGCCGTCAAATTCTATATTTCTATGTTTCTAAAACAGGATCTTTGCTCCTGAAGAATTCATCTATTCCTGTTGCTTCCTCCCTACCTGAGGTCATAATGCACTGCTTGTGACATCACAGCTACTCCTATGGCAACAAATTGTGATGTCACAACAGAGCATTATGACTTGAAATAGGGAGAAGGCTACAGAGGAAGATAAGCTGTAAGGGATAAAAATAATTCACTCATGCAAATTTATTCAGTAATAAATAAGAAGGAAGAGAAATATATAGAATACATATGGAATGCAAATTGAATTGTACCTAATTACTATGTTTTTCAAAGTTTTCTTTTTGGCGTCAGTAGCTCTTTAATGTTAAATCATGATTGTCTTGCTGCTTATATTTCAGATGGCCTTTGACCTAGGGAGCTGAAACGTTCCAAGCATACATTTTCTATCAGGCTCCCCAAACACTCTGAATTTGATCACATTAATTTTTAAGTTAGAAGGGGTGTTAAAATGTGAAAATTATACATTTTAATGGTTTTTGTTCATGTAAAATGGAAGAAACATAACAATTTGAAACCTAAAACTTTTAGAAAATCAGATCCTGACATAAAGGAGTGTCCTTGCTGTATGGGGGACTAAAGAATTCATAATATAAAAGACATGGGTCTGGTACGTTTACCCGTCTCTCAAAAGACCGACGCTTATAATCCCACATCCGATTTCCTGACACTATTGAATTGCCGACACTCTATTGACCAAAAGTTAAAAGACTGAACCTAGCCGGCCCGCCGTTGCAGTGGTTGGATTTCTGCTTGCGAAGCCGGCAACCCAGGTTCGGGAATGCACCTGGATCGCCGGAGGGCTGGCCGAGGGAGAAGGATGGAGCATCCCATGGACAGCTCTCCTTCTCCGGGGGGAGGGCGGGGTAGTGTCCGGTGCAAGGAGAACCCCTGGTGGAGGCCGGGAGTTGCTCACGCTACCAGCACTTGGAATGCAAGCTAGGCAGGGCAGATGCTGGTGTCATTGCACGTCCCCACCTCTGAAACAGAAAACCGGAAAAAGGGGTAGGCGGGTGGGTCCACTGTCTAGGTGAAGCCCTCCCTGGGATTAGCCGCCATCGCCATCACTCCCCCTACCAGTCACTAGTTCCGCAGCTCGGATACAGGGTCTGATACCGCTGTGCCCCACCGGGGTGCCGTGGCAATCTGGGGAGGACGGCTATAGATGGTGGTGGCAGTCCCAGGGGTCATTACCAGTGCTAAGGGTCAACAGTAGGGACCCACCAAAATAAGAAAAAATAAAAAGACTGAACCGACTGATCTTATGTTGTTAAGGTTTACCTTTTTAAACCCTGAGCCTGCGGCCATGTAGTGTCGGCAAGGATATGCACACATGCACAGATTATTACCTTTTTAAATCTTGAGCCTGCTGCTATATTGACTCCTCAGGCAGCTCTATATCCATTACAGTCTCTCCCCAGGGTTACGGCCATGCAGTGTCGGCAAGGGTATGCACACATGCATGGATTAGTACCTTTTTAAACCTTGAGCCTACTGCTATATTGACTCCTCAGGCAGCTCTATATCCATTACAGTCTCTCCCCTGGGTTATGGCCATGCTATGAACCCTGCTGCTCTAGTGAGCATTAATTAATTTTCCAATTGACCAGCAGCTGTTGACGTTGCTATAAATGCCCCATGATTGGTGAGACATCCTTAGTGCTATTTCAAATGAACAACTGTAATGGCAGCTCCCATGGTTGAGCCATGTGAGATGGTTCCCTCACAGAAGAGCCACGACAAACTGTATCTTGATAGCTACTTATATTTTAAGGAGCGGCAGAGGGGGACTTGTTTTATTGGTGCTGCCAGAAAACATAAATCTGGATGCCGTGGGTGGGCAAGCACTGTTAAAATCAGGGAACATCATCATCTCCGGAGCAACACAGAGCACATGCATTCACCTGATGCCACTCAGGGGCCCATGTCAGAGGCAGTCACTTTCCTAAAAGAATGAGCACTTAGCACAAACAATTCCCCAGCTCAGTTAATTCAGGCTGAGTGTGCCAAAGTTATAGCCGAAGTCCTCCACAATATGCCATCACGGCATCCTATGCAATAGGTTGTCAAAAGAGCCAGGCATGAATACAAGCTTCCCGAGCCAAGAACACTAGATGAGGTCTCAATACCTGAGGACCTACGGTACAGTGATGTTGAGCTGTTCCTGGCTAAAGAATCCCAATGTAATGAGGAGAAAATTCTATTATTTTGCACTAAAGCAAATATTTTAAAATTGTCTGCATCAGACTGTTGGCTAATGGATGGGACTTTTAAAATGGTGCCCACACTATTCAGACAATTGTATTCAATACATGCCCCTGTGAACAGTATGGAGACCAGTAGGATTGTGCCCTTGGTATATGCCCTAATGTCCACCAAATCGCAGGATTGTTATGTTCGGCTGTTACAGGACCTGCACAACTTAGCAGATGAACATGGGGTAACACTGGCACCACACTACATTATGACTGATTTTGAGCAGGCAGCTATCAATGTGTGTAAGGCCGAATTCCCTAGCTTCGCTAACAAGGGCTGTTTTTTCACTTTGGCCAAATTATTTGGCGTAAATTTCAGAGCCTGGGACTGTCAGCCAAGTATGGCTCAGAACCAGAATTCAGCTTCAAATGCAACAGTTACAAGCACTAGCTTTCTTGCCCTCACCCGAAATACCTGCCACCTTTGCATCAATAAAACCTGAATTCCCAGAATGCAGCATCCCAGTGCTGGACTGGTTCAAGGAGAACTATGTACTTGGCAGGGTCCAGAGAAGAATATGAAACGATACCATGATTCGCACCCCTCCATTATTTTCACCTGAATTGTGGTCTGTATGTAACCCCCTTGTTACCCGGGGTTACTAGAATCCCAGTCAGACCTAGTGGTAGGCAGGGAAGGCAGCTTGTGAAACTCCAGTTAAATGGGTTTCACACTGTCTCACTCTGTTCTCAGTCTCAGCTGAGACTGAGGGATGACACCACCAATAGAACTATCGCAGCTGCATGAGCCACATTGGAATCTGCAGCAAGGGAGTTGGTATAGAACGTTGGGAAGTTTTGAAGTCAGTCAGTCAGTGTGAGTCAGTTCAGTGTGAAGTTGGCAGCTTGCTGAGAAAGCAGCTCAGTAAAGGCTGTAGGAGCCTCAGCCCTGACAGAGGGCTACTTTTAAGTAAAAGGGTGTGTGTCTCCACCTTAAAGAGAGACACAGAAGATAATTGAAGTGGTGAAGACCGCTGTTTTTGGGTCTTAGTGCCCCCTCCCTTCGGGGATGGGGGGCAGGAAAGGGTTCCCTGCAGACTCCTGGGGCAACCCCCTAGTTCTGCTTCTAAAGGAAAAGCTGCCTATGTGTTTCAGAGTTTATTTGGGAGAACAAGAAGATTTGTGAGTCGCCTGTGGGGCACCTGCAACGTGAGGGTGAAGTGTCCACTCTTGCTAAAAGGGCCTATGTTTTTCACCCTGGGACTTGTGTGACAATGTGGGGATTGAACTACTAAATATTGGGAAGCCTAGAGTAATGGGCTAAGCAAAGTAAAAGTAGGTTCAAGTCCAGAGCTTGTTGGGATGCAAATGATATGTAGAGGAGATGTGACAGACGTCTACCTAGAATCTACATTTGAAAGTTCAGTAAAGGAATTGTTCAGTTTCCAGAGAAATGGCCAGGTATGGGCTGTGGGAGCTGGAGGTGGGTGGCCCCCCATCTTTAGTGACCAGGTCCACCTCTACGGATTTCTTCTGTGGATTTCTACTTTACCTCAAGCACTTGGCCAGTGATGAGGGAAGTACCCAGACGTGGGATTGTAAGGAAAATTCTCTCTAGGAGTTGAAGACTCTAGTGTGGTTTGGGGAGCCACAACAGGATAATTGGTTCATTCCTCAAATGGACCGTGGATCAAGTGGCCGGCGGGGGAGCCCGGCCAGTGGGGAAAACCCAAGTAGTGTACAAGTCGGGCTGTGTACCCAAAGCTGCGTGCAGGTCCGGGCTGTGTGCCTGGTGGGTTTAGAGCCTGAGGGCTGGAAATAGTGATAAAGTGTTCTGTAGTCTCTAATCTGCATTACCAGGAAATGTAGCCCCTTGGGGGTCCGTCTATGCTTTGTTTGTTCAGTTTGGATGTGAATAAAAGCCACACTGAAGAATCCCATTCCTGGTCCTGGACACTACAGTTATTGCTTCCTGTGTTCGGATTTACTTGGGTGCCCCTGTGCAGATTAGCCAAACCTAGGTCCCCCTGTGCCGAGTATCCTCACTCTCCCCAACCCAGTCCCCACCAGGTACTGCTGTCAGCTTCAACAGCATGCCACCTGTCATTTTGCTAAAAAGGCAGGGGTGAGGGGTTACATGTACATGAACAAATTGCCTCTGGTGTCTCCTGCACCTAAAACAATGTGAGGCATGGCATAGGCGCTTAGGTGCATTGATTGGCTCTACTCATGTAGACATAACACGGTTTGTCCATGAGCTGATGAGGGAACAACAAGTCACTGAATGCACCATTGAGAAGATCAATAGTGATCTCCCCCGTTCCCCCCTTAAAGAAGAAATACAGTGTCCGTGAAGAAAAAAATAGGAAATATTATTCAAAGTAAAAATGAAAGATCTGCCCATGATTTTCTACGTGGCACTGCCCACAATATGGCTCTTTAAGAGTGATAACAGTTGTAGTCACATCGTTTTTTAAAGAAATAAAATAAATCCTGCTTTTAAATGATTGCACTCCACTCACTAGATGGCGCTCCAAAATGGGCTGCTGCCTCTTGAATGCTGCTTGTTGATGAAATGCATCATTCACACAGCAGCCTCATAGTGGTGCTGTTTATGCTCTACGAGGTGAACTGAAGTGCTGGATATTAAAGTAAGACAAGAGTTTTACACAGCAGCCTTTGTAGTTTGCCCAAGCCTTACTTGTCGGCACTTCACAGTTTATCGGTATTATGTCAAGCGGTTTTTTTTCGGTCAGCGATTTGATTCTGTCAGTAAAAAAGAGACGGTAAAATGATTGTTGATATTTGAAGTGTCGGTCAATCATACTGATCCCAAAGTTATTAACATTTTAAAAAGTGCTAGCCAATTATGCACAATACAAATTTTAGCCCTTTTTCACAAGGTGTTTTTATATTTCTGTAATTGCATTCTTGCAATTATAGGCACTACATAGCCACATGCTTTAAAACTCTTGCCTCTACTTTTCAT
Source organism: Neoceratodus forsteri (assembly GCA_016271365.2). NCBI lineage: Eukaryota > Metazoa > Chordata > Ceratodontiformes > Ceratodontidae > Neoceratodus > Neoceratodus forsteri. The sequence goes on from CM028133.1 coordinate 789,628,773, forward strand.
TGTTTCACTGAAGATCATTCACAGTGCCAGTTTAATCCCACATCCCCTCCCCCAGTTCTTAAAAGAAGCACCCAGAGAATATCTTCAGTGTTGCTAGTACCTTTTGGAACCCCAACCCACATAACAAGTCTGTGACACTAGGAGCCCATGCCCAGTGTTGTGAGTGCCTGCTTGACACCCTGCCGTCTGCCTGACACAGACTTGCAACATCAAGTACTGATGCCCTCTGTTGCACGCATTTCCCAAACTTCCACCCTCTCGCTGACAATGATTTGCAATACTGGGGGCCCATCCCTGGTATTACTATTAATTGCACCTCCCGCAGTCATAAGTGCAATACCTGGAGCCCATTCCTGGTGTAACAGACAATCCTCCCCACTTATAATGACACTGGGAGACCATCTCAAATGTATCAAGATCCCCCCTTTGCCATTGATTCTGGCACTGGGAGATCATGCATTGTGTAACAAAAGATCCCCCCCTTGCCGTTGATTCCAACACCGGGAGACCATTCAATACCAGGAGACCTTCCCTGGTGTAACTGAGGATCCTTCCCTCACCACTGATTCCAACACTGGGAGGCCATCTCAGGTACAAAAGAAGTCCCCCCACTTATCAGTGAACCCAGCACCGCAGTCCACCACTGGTGTAACAGACGACCTCCTTGGCACTAGTTCTTACACTAGGAGACCATCTCTAGTGTAACAGAAGACCTCCCTAGCCTCTTATTCTGCCACCGGGAGACCATCCCTAGTGTAACAGAAGATTCCCCTGCCCCATCTTAACCACTGATTTTGATACCCAAAGACAATTTCTGGTGTAACAGATGATCCAGCACCCTCCCCACTGATTCCAAAACTAGGAGACCATCACTGGTGTTGGTCAAAAGGAATGTCTCTCTTTAGAACTGAAATAAGAATATGACTGCAAAGCATTACATTTTTCTACTTATAATTCATTTACTCAATATTATAATTGTCAATATAACACAACTAAGTTAATTTTTAGTGGGGTCTTGCTTCAAGTTCTAAAACCCATTTGACAACCGAGTGCACTGAAACACTGAGAGGTTAAGTGACTCGTTTAAGATCACATAGTGAAAAAGAGGCTTTGGTGGCATTCAGATCTGGCTCTCCTGATGCACAGTTTTCTCTCTAACCAGTCTCACAGTGAGTCTTAAATCTTAGGGGCCAGGTGATTAATTTCAAATTTAAGCACCCAAGCAATTTAAATTAATTCTAGGGGCAAAAGGTCTAGTTTCTGCAAAGTGGTCAGGAATGAAACAAGCCGCTAAAACTAGTTACTGCAGTCATACAGCAGAGGCATATTAGGCCCATTCATGAAAAATAGAATTACCTAAGCAATACAGATATGTGGCACATAGGCAACTCTAAGTTGGAATGCCGTGCACCAGGGGTCACACAAACCCTCAGTGGCATTCAGGGAAGAGGTGTGCTACCTTTCCACACTCAGTACTCCAGCCCTTCATTCAGCTACCCACCGGACTTCCAGGGAAGTGTCAGGGGGTGTGCCTGAACTCTGTGTCATTCATGGATGCGCAGAGTGCCTGCCGAGGGGGGGGGGCGCAAGATATGGCAGCAGGGACCCTGCTGTATCTGTCACATACTCCCCATAGAGTATGAAAACAGCTACAGGATTCAAGAATGCATGGGATAGGTCCTGTGGCTCTGAGGGTTGAGGCGCTGGATGCCACATCTCATGCCATGCCGGAGACACGGGTTCAGGAAGGAGCCCAGGTCATCGGGGGTTGGCGAGGTGGGGGGAGGCGGGAGCTGGACTGAGCAGCCATAAAGCAGCTCTCCCCTCCCAGGTGGGGGATCCAGCCATGCCAGCTGCAGGGCTGCCCCCAGGTGGAGGCCCGGAGTTAATGCATTGGGAAGTGACTAGAGTAGGGAGGGTGCCGCGGGTCACTGTGTGCATGTGCCTCCACACATGTGCGAGCAACCACAGCAAGGGGCAGGGAGAAAATGTGTAAAATATGGAGCTGCCAGGCTCCATGATGGCCCTGCAGCGCTCCCGTCGCCAAGTAGGTGGGAGGTGGTGACAGGGGTTAAAAAAAAAGAATGCCTGGGATAGACACAAGGGGATATCAGAATATTAGAAGTAAGGTGTGGGGGATAAAACCCGAGTGAGCAGAATCTGCGAACGCACTGTAGGGAAAACAGGGCAGATTAGGTGGGCCAGGGGGTCCTTACCTGCCGACAACTTCTATGTTTCTTTTTTTTTTTTTTGCAGTATCTGTTTTTCCCTGGCAGACCTGGTTCCTCCACTCTTTCTGGCAACCAAGCATACCCCACCACCAATTCCCCATCGCCGTCCACTGCCTGTCATTGTGTCGGACCCCCAGTTGTCCCAGCGTATTCCTGCACTCGGGGGGACCCCTGGTCACGACTGGGGAGGAGAGATTTCTGTGCCCACAGGCACATTTTGAATCTGCACCAGGGTCCAACGAGGGTGCAGCATGGACCCCTCCAGCTTCACGGCAGTTGGGGAGTGGGTCACCATCATCCAGATGGATAGGCAGCCATTTTTTCCCCATTGTTTCCCCCCACCCACCCCTCCACTCCATTGGTGCTGCACACCTGTGGCGTCCTGGCCAAACACCCCAGTGGCATGTGGTCACCCACGCCGCAAGGTGCGCCACAGGCGCGCCACTTGGAGTCGCTTAAAGGGCAATGCTGGCTTAAACCCCCCAGAAGGAGAGCATCCTCAGACGCTCTTAACCCTCCCTGTCGGTCTCTGCTCCTGTCGTCCCTGGGCTCAGGCATGTATCTGGGTCACCAGCATGCCAGGCAAACCTCCTTCACCAGGCACCATGCAGCCAGCTCAACTTCTCTGTTTCTATAAGTACCCCCACCAGCTGTAGCAACCCTTAGACCCTCCCCTACCATGCTGCCGCAGACCTCCAGTCAGGGAGGGGGACTGGGGGCAGCCATCCAGGCACTCACCTGACAGGTGTCAGCGTGGCTCAGTTGGTAGCACATCTGCCTCTGGACCAGAAGGTCATGGGTTCTCGTCCCACACTGGGATTGGACTTGCACCTAAAAATCGCTGTCATCCGAGTGCAGTATTGGGGGGTGCTGTACTGCTGGGGTGTGCCGTCCTTCGGATGAGACGTTAAACCGAGGTCCCTTCTACCCATCCTGGTGTTGTCCTGGTGGGTGTCCAGGTGGAAGTAAAAGAACCCAGGGCACTCTTCGCAAAGAGCAGGGAACATTTCTGGTGTCCTGGCCAACGTTCCCCTTCCCATAAACCGGTTCATGCAATTATCCAGGCTGTGTGTGGGTGATGATGTGCAATATGGCCACCACCACACATTCAGTCACTTCACTACCAGTCTAGCATTGCTTGTAAAGCGCTTTGGGATACTGTGTATGAAAATTGCTATATAAATGCTGATTCTACTTCTTCTTCTGAATATTTTAACTTTCAAGACTCATGCCAGTCCACACACCTCTGTTCCACACAGAGCAGGTGATCCACTAGAGGGACCAGGATGGGCATCTGATTGAATGCCCACCTGTTTCCTGTTATCTGCTCACATGCACCAGCATGCCAGAGGGGTGGGGCCATGGACAGGCACCTGGCAATGACTGGCAATCTTGAATGCTGGCCATTGTGCACCTGACCCCGGGTGCAGAGCTGCGTGGGCTGGATATGTACCTCCTGTGCATATGCAGCCCTGGATAGTGCACATCCCCCACTGAGAGTCACAGTAGTAACACCAGCCATGTCAGAAAGAAACTGTCTGGAGGCACTACCATAGTGACTGTCTATACAAGACTGAACTTGTTTGGAAGTTTAAGGTACCACTAAAACAACTGAAGGTGCTAAAAGATTAATGTTTTAGTGTTTCTGTACAGATGTAATCATTCTAACATCAGACACCAAAACCATATGCACAGGTGTTCTACTTTCTGAGGATTATGTAGCTGAAAAGTGAAAAAAATGTACTCCCTCTTCTTGTTGAAGAAGCAAATAAAATGAAGCCCAATTTTCACAAAACTCTGCATGGTGGTAGAAGTTGGCACAAACTAGGGAACACACTATGAATTCTGAAACCCTTAAGAAAAAATGTAATTACTATTTTTTTCCAGATTCAATGCATAGCTATGATATAACATTGTTTGAGAAACAAGATCAAGGCAAAGTGTTGAACCTTCTGTACAGTAATGGGAAAGAAGTGGGCTATGAAAATGGTGAGGAGTTTGATTCCCATGGTGGATACAATTTTATATCATTAATATTATTACAATATAGAGAATGCTGGATAGGCAATTATGCACAACCAGTGTGTTCTGCCACAGAGAGGTTCTGATTTCCACTTACTTTGAGAGCAAAACTCGAGAGGTCCAAAGGAATCAGAACTCAAGGCGACAGAACACACAGGTTGTAGCTGGCACAGTATTGTGGAGAGCTGAGGCACCTATGCCTCACCTGCTATCACGCCGGTGACTTGGGTTCGGGAACAAGCCTGAGCTGCTCAGGGGTCAGCTGAGGGGGGAGGAGGATTGAGCATCCCAATGGATGCTCTCCTCCTCCAAGGTGGGGAGGTTGCTTGCTGTGCCATGATACCACCACCTAGGTGACCATGGGTGGCAGCCCAAGCAAGAGCAGCAGTTCCAGGTGGAGGACACTCCTTGTAGAAGATGTCTGCACGTCCATGCGTCCATCATGCTGCCTCCCCTATGGAGCATCCGAGGGTTTCGGTGTAAAAAGAAAATGGAAAACCCCTGGTCAGTAGGATGATGTCTGCCTCTCCTGCAGGTTCATACTCACCTATTGGGCCCCCGACCAGCATCTAAGCTAAACACCTCCTGGGCTTAGTGGGATAACCTGGGAGGCTCCGCCATGGGGGGTAATCCATGGGGCATTGTAATGGGTCAGACAAGGTAAGTCCCAGAGATGGCAGGGTAATGGGGCTGGAGGAGAAAAGGCAGATAGGAGCAGACTAGGCATCCAGGGGGTTCAAAAGAAATAAAAAAAAAGAACACACAGGTTGTGCACAGAGCTGCACATCCTATATTTTTTATAGTGTGTGGTGCCCCCCAAAATAATGCAGATATACTGTTTCACCATGAGCTTTGAGAAAACTACTGCAGCCATCTCTGAAGTGATGTACTGCTCACCTTTAATGTGCATGCAGCAGTTTTCTTAGCTGCTTTCAAAAGTGTGTGAGTCATGCACTTTGCAAATCAGCTGGAATACTGTTGTACCACAGAAGAGTACAATTACATTCCATGACCTTTGAACTGTGGCACAACGGCGTTTCAGTTCAGATGGAAATCAAGTTAGAATAAGCTCTTACCATACACTGTAAATGATTTTTATAAAAGTTTCTGACTGAATCAGTGAACCTGTTGTAGTGTAATGGGGAGGAAGGTAAGCTCTGGAACAGAAAGTAAAGAGTTTCATTCCCATAGTAGGTTGAATTTTCATAAACATTTCTATAATTGAGATACAGTATATGTTGCCAGCAAGTTCAGGGCTAAATCAGAGAACCTACTGTTGTGTAGTATTGCAACACAGAAACATAGACAATGATAGCAGAAAAACACCAAAGGTCCATTCTGGCTGCCTAGAGTTCCCTATCTGCCCTGGGACCTACTGTCCATATGGAATTTAATCCCTCTTGGTCCAACTCCCTGCTCCCCTCCCTACTGCTACCGACCAGAGCAACCACCAAACCCTTCACTCTGTCCCAGCCATGCTTGAAACCATTTACTGTCTTGGCGCCTACTGTGGTGAGCTAGAAAATTGGTATTCTGTGATCTGAGAAAGGCCTGCTTGCCAGGAGTAGTGGAAAGGCCTTGTAAACTTAGTAAAAAAAATTTGTTTTTAAAAAACCTGCCTGAGTGAGATTTTTATATTGTGTGTGATTGTGGTACGTTAATAATAATCTGTGACCAAACTGTTATTGTTAATGGGGGCCACCACAATCTACCAGTCGAACAAGGATCTAAAAAGGGAAATCTGGGTAATGGTAGAGAGAATACAAAAGTCTCAGGGAAGAGTCTGTGGGGATTTGAACCAGGTTATTGCATGTCCTGTGGGAGAAGACAAAATCAGGCTCAAAATCAGGGTCACATGGCTTCCCCAAAAAGCATGTAAAGCCTGGATCTTCCCCCTTTGTGCAACAACCACAAAGGGTTCTTATTTGGCTACAAGATTCAAGACTGGTATTGCACCCTTATCCAGAGTAAAGAGGGGATCCTGGGACTTCGTGGTGAGTGTTCAGTTCTTAACTCAGCAAGCACTATAGAAGGACACGAAGAGGGAATCCCCTGTTCTCCTCCTCCCTGTCATGGATTGCACTTAGGGGTGGGCACTGCGAGCTCAGCGGACCTGACCCACAGGAGTGGGTTTGTGACACCCACCACCTCCATTGGCAAACAGTTCCATGTCTCCATCACCCTTTCCATAAAATAGAAATCCCTCACTTCCCTCTTAAACCTTCCTCCCACCAGTTCCAACTTGGGATCTTGGGTTCTTGACCTGTACATCTGAAAAATAGTTCCCTGCAGTTCACTTTGTTTATTACTTTAAGGGATCTGAAGGTCTCTATCATACCCGCTCTCTCTCTTGCCTCAATAAGTACATGTTCAATGCCTTCAGATGATCTTAATAAGATCTGCCCTGTTGGCTCTGAATCATCTTGGTAACCCTGCATTGCACCGTCTCCAACCTGTCCCTGTCCTTCCTTAGGTGAGGAGTCCAGAGCTGAGCACAGTATTCCAGATGCAGCCTCAGCAGTGACCTATATAGAAGTCGTAGTACCTCCTATTTCCTGCTGCCAATACTTCTTCCGATATACCCCAGCATCCTATTAGCCTTACTATAGGCCTTGTTCCACTGGCTAGAGTTTCTGAGGGAGTTACTAACGATGTCTCCAGTTCCCTTTCCTCTGCCATTGTGCTTAGTTTAACCCCTCCCATCCAGTACTTTGTCCTGTTTTTTTTACATTTTATGAGCTAAAACATTTGTTTGCTGGGGTCAATAAAGTCAGCGTTGCTACAATTTCAGACTTTGTTATACAGTACATGCAGTGAATGTGCCCTTTTTTTCTGCTATGGTGTGGAATAAAAATGCACATTATTCTGATATGATTGTCCAGTAAAAGCAACTGTCCTTTATTCAAACCAAGTTCAAATCTAGGTGCAAGCTTTGTAAAGGAGACATAAAATGTCATGTCAGAAATATCCGCTCCTGGCAGGAACAGTTTCTTCCACAACAAATTATTTTTCTTTTCAATACAATTTTTTATTCCAACTTCACACCACCAAGGATCACCACTCTTGTTGTAACCCCCTTGTTACCCGGGGTTACTAGAATCCCAGTAAGACCTAGTGGTAGGCAGGGAAGGCAGCCTGTGAAACTTCAGTTAAATGGGTTTCACACTGTCTCACTCTGTTCTCAGTCTCAGCTGAGACTGAGGGATGACATCATCAAAAGAACTTTCGCAGCTGCATAAGCCACATTGGAATCTGCAGCAGAGGGAGTTAGATAGAACGTTGGGAGTTTTCAAAAGGTTAGTAGTCAGTGTCCAGTTTGTTTTCAGTAAGTGAAGGTGTGCTCAAGTGGTGGAGACCGCTGTTCGGGTCTCAGTGCCCCCTCCCTCCGGGGGGGGATGTAAAAGATCCCCATGCAGATTCCTGGGGCAAACCCCTTAATTCTGCCAAGAGGAAGAAAAGCTGCCTGTTCAGTTCAGCCTTTGTTTGAAAGTTGGAAGATTTGTGATTCACCTGTAGGGCACCTGCAACTAAAGGGTGAGTGTCTGCTCTAACATGAGAGGGCAAAAATGTTTTCTTCACCCTGGTACATGTGTGGAAATCTAGGAATTGAGCTACAATTTGGGAAGCCTATAGGACTAGGCCAAACAAGTGAAGTAGTGTCAAATGCTAGAGTGCTGTGTGATTCAAGTAATATGTAGAGGAGATGCACCCAGATCATCTACCCTTTAATCTACATTCAGAAGTTCAGTTTTCCCAGGGAAATGGCCGGGTATGGGCTGTGGGAGCTGGAGGTGGGCAAACCCCCCATCTTTAGTAACCAGGTCCACCTCTCCGGATTTCTGCTGTGGTTGCTACTTTGCCTCATGCACTTGGCCAGTGATGGGGGAAGTACCCAGACGTGGGGTTGCAAAAGGGAAAATCTCTCTAGGAGTCGCAGACTCTAAGTGGTGTGGGGAGCCACAACAAGTGTAAAGAAAATTTCTTTGTGAGATGGGGAGTCATAACAAGTAAGGAAGAAATCTCTGGGAGTCGTAGACTCTAAGTGGTGTGGGGAGCCACGACAGGATAATTGGTTCATTCTTCCAATGGACCATGAATCAAGTGGCCGGGGGCAGCGGCCAGTCAGGCTGTGTACCGCGTGCAAGTCCGGTTGTGTGCCTGGGGTCCAGAGCCTGAAAACAGAATAATTGGTTCATTCCTCAAATGGACCATGTTGTAGTCTCTAATCTGCATTACCAGGAAATGTAGCCCCATGGGGGTCCGTCTATGCTTTGTTTTGTTCAGCTAGTTTGTGAATAAAAGCCACACTGAAGAATCCCATTCCTGGGTCTGGACATTACAGTTATTGCTTCATGTGTTCGGATTTACTTGGGTGCCCCTGTCCAGAGTAGCCAAACCTAGGTCCCCCTGTGCCGAGTAACCTCATCCTCCCCGAACCCAGGTCCCCACCAGGTACTGCTGTCAGCTTCAACAGCATGCCACCTGTCGTTTGGCAAAAAGGCAGGGGTGAGGGGTTACATTGTCAAATGGGTATGCTAATAAAGGTGGCATGAACTTTTCTTATCAGGAAACATTCAGTACTTCTGCTGTTTGAAGTGCAGAAGCCTATGCTGGGATTAGAACCCCAGTCGCCTGCTTAGAAAGTTGTGACTAACCCTCTACACCACAAAAGCTGCTGTTGATATCTCTGTAACTCACTGGTGCACTGGAAATGAAACTAGTACTGAATACAAGAAGCCAGGGGTTTAATCCCTGCCAAGAACCTTAGATTGTTTTGTTTTCGGCAAAAGACCATGGTTAAAATCCTAAAGTCCTTCGGACTTTTGATCCTTCCCATTTAATAATGAATACTTTTACTTCTACTACTACATTTCGTGTGGGGAAATGCATGGCATTACACCCAGAGCAAGTAATCAGGGCCTTGGTTAAACCACAGCTGGTGTGTTGCACCCCGCTCAGATCACCACAGTACATAAAGAATATTAAAGAAATCAAGAGGACCCAACACAGTGCCAAAAAGCTAATTAGTAACTTCGGAGGCACAAGTAACAAGAAGAAATTGCCCATATAGAGGATTGTGTAGGAGCAGTCATACATAACAAGGATATTCTTGTATCGAGAGGTTTCCTTGATAACAGATGACCTTGAGAGTGCAGCTTGAGAGGTACTCTGTTACCAAGGGAACCTCAAGATACATGAATTTCAAAATATTTTATAGGGTATGGGCAGTCACAGCAGAGAAAATCACACAAAACCAGCTGGAGAAGACAACACAGAATAGAAATTTTAACATTTTCTTTTTTTTTCAACTGACACAGTGTGCTGCAGATGTATCTTCAAGTTCAAATTTAAAAATAAAAACGCAACTTCCAGCTTAACTGGATTGAGGAAAGCAACTATGTGGTAGCATTCCAATTTGTTTTGCTGCAGTAGTGACACAGCTAGTGCAGCATAACAGTTGTGATGACATAGCTACTGAAGCATAACAACTCCATTCTAGTTATGTATTTCTACCCATGACAACATTCTATCATACACTACAGTCATATTATTCAGCCTAGAGAAAGAAAGGCTGAGATGGGACATGACTGTAACAAGAGGACTTACAGGTTAATGTCTGAGCTGCTGATTGCATTACCTGCTACAGGATATGCACTCAAAATGCAGGAGGTAGTGGGGAGCGGGATAATGGGAAACATTAGACAACATAACTTCGCACATAGAGCGATTAACATGTGGAACAGCCTGCCCAGTAAAGGTTGTGGAAGTTAGCACTGTGTTCCGGCTTTCACAGCAAGACTAGACAGATTCCTAAGAGAGAACAGCACTGAGGGTTACACGTCATGAATAAGGGTAGGAAAACTTCTGGCTGATAAGCTTGGGTGTATGTCTGTAGTCAAATTAGGTCAAGTCACTGCTGTGAGGCAGGGGAGGCAAACAACATGGGTCCTTAGTCCCTTCTGCCACTAGAATACTATGTTACTATGTAACCACTAGGTGGTATTGCCATGTGCAAACACTGAATTTTCTTTTATGAAAGCTGTGTCATCAGTCACCCTCCTGCTTTTCAAATGATACAACTGTTATTATTATCTCTTACTGCTAACCATCTGCAGCATCATGCAGTGCAGGGTAAGATAACCTTAATAAATGGCACAGACTGCTTTTCTCAGCGGAACATAGAAACATAGAATTTGACGGCAGATAAGAACCGCTTGGTCCACCCAGTCTGACCATTTCCCTATCTAATGGATAAGCTGCAGATCCTAGTTAACCAGCAGCCTACTTCTTCCTACCCCCACCCCCTAGAATTGCCTTATGACTGTCCCATGCATGCTTGAATTCCACCACTGTTTTTGACTCCACAACCTCCTCCGGAAGGCCGCTCCATGCATCCACAACCTCTCTGTGAAAAATATCTTTAAATTACCTCTGAGCCGCCCTCTATCTTCTGATCAGCCCCTTGTTCTTGCATACCTCTTTTTGAAAGATGCTACCCTCTTGGACTTTGTTGATTCCCTTGAGGTACTTGAAAGTTTCTATCATGTCCCCCTCCTTTTCTTGAGGCTACTACATATTGCTCCTAAGTCTCTCTAATATGTCTTCTGGTGCAGACACTGCACCATTTTAGTTGCCCTCCTCTGGACAGCTTCCATCCTGTCTATGTCTTTGCAGAGACTGGGTCCCCAGAACTGCACGCAGTACTCAAGATGGGGTCTCACCAGCTGTCTGTACAGAGGGATAATAACTTCCTGTTTTCTACTGGTGATGCCTCTCCCTATGCATCCCAGTATCCCCCCAGCCCTCCTTGCTGCCCTCTCACATTGCTTGCCCACCTTTAGGTCATCTGATATGACTACCCCCGGTCCCTTTCCATTTTTGTTGTTGTTAGTATCTCACCCCCCATTGTGTAATCTTCCCCTGTGTTTTTGTTTCCCAGGTGCATTACCTTGCACTTCTTAGCATTGAATCTAAGCTGCCATACATTTGACCATTCCTCTAACCTTGCCAAGTCCCTTCTCATCCTTTCCACCCCACCTTGTGCATCAACTCTGTTGCAGATCTTTGTGACATCCGAAAGAGACATACTTTTCCTTCCAGTCCCTCTGCAATGTCGCTTATAAAGACATTGAAGAGGACCGGTCCTAATACTGAACCCTGCGGTACCCCACTAGTAACCCTCCTTTCTTCAGAGTGGACTCCATTTACTATTACTCTCTGTGTCCTATTCTCCAGCCAATTCTTTACCCAGGCTGTCATCTTGGGACCCACTCCCAGGCTGGCTAACTTGTATATTAATCTTTTGTGGGACTATGTCAAATGCCTTGCTAAAGTCTAGGTAGACCATGTCCACAGCCCCTCCCTGATCTACTACTTTGGTCACCCAGTCAAAGAAATCTATCAGATTCGTCTGGCATGACCTTCCCGCTGTGAATCCATGCTGCCTTGGGTCCTGTTCCCTTCTGGCCTCTAGATACTCGACAGTTCTTTCCTTCAGAAGTGATTCCATCATCTTCCCTATCACTGAGGTTAAACTAACAGGTCTGTAGTTTCCTGCTTCTGCCTTGCTCCCACTTTTGTGAAGGGGAATCACATCTGCCCTCCTCCAGTCCTCGGGTACCACCCCATCCTCCCATGATTTGTTAAAGAGGGTAGTCAGTGGTGTCACTAGTTCTACCCTTAGTTCTTTAAGAATTCTGGGATGAATCCCATCAGGCCCCATTGCTTTGTCCACCTTCAGTTTTAAGAGTTCTTTCAGAACCCTTTCTTCTGTAAATGGGCTGGTATCAACTTCTGTATCCAGAGTGTTTCTTTGTTTGTTTTAGGTACCTCCCTCTTCATTTGTAAATACTGAGCAAAAATATTTGTTTAGTATCTGCTTTTCACAGTCACCCCTGCCCACCCTCCCTCCCTTTATTAAGCCTCACTATCCCTCCCTTGGTCTTCCTTCGCTCCCTGATGTACCTATAAAGGTTTTATCCCCTTCTTAACTGAGTTGGCTATCTTTTCCTCGGTTTTGGCCTTTGCTGTTCTGACTGCCTTCCCAGCTTCCTTTTGCTTTAACTGATACAGTTCTCTGTCCTGCTCCTTCTGTGATTCCTTGTACTTCCTGAATGCTTTCTTTTTCTCTTGAACCTTCACTGCCACTTCCTTTGAGAACCATAGTGGTTTCTTACATCATTTTGTTTTGTTTATTTGCTTCACACAAAGGCTTGTTACCTCTGTGATGGCAGTTTTTATTATTCCCCATTGTTCTTCCAACCCTCCTTCCTGACCATTTGCTAGTGCATTCCTTAGGCACTCACCCATTTTGGCAAAGTCAGCCCTCCTAAAGTCCAGTACTTTTGCCTTTGTATGGCTTGACTCTATTGCTGTATTTATTGCGAAACATACTGTTCGATGGTTGCTAGTTCCCAGGTGGCTACCCACTTCTGCATCTGTGATCCTCTCTCCATCTCCATTTGAGAGAACCAGGTCTAAGATTGCTCCCTCTCGAGTGGGCTCCAATACTAGTTGTCTAAGGCATGCCCCCTGTAGGGCATCTAGAATAACCCCACTCTTCGAAGTGGCTGCTGCAACTGCACTCCAGTTAACATCTGGCATATTCAGATCACCCATCAGCAATATCTCCCCTTTTTCTGCCATTCTAAGTACACTTTCTATCATTTCCTTGTCCATTTCTTCCCCCTGAGAAGGGGGTCTGTATACAACCCCTATGCGGATTGTGGTGCCATTGCCTGTCTCCAAATTGACCCACAGTGCTTCTTCTCCTCCCTGTTTACCCTTTTGTTCTGTTGCTTTGATTCCTTCCCTTATGTAAAGAGCTACTCCTCCTCCTCTTTTACCCTCCCTGTCCCTCCTGTAGATAGTGTATACTGGTATGTTTACGTCCCAGTCATGGTTTTGTGTGTACCATGTTTCTGTGACTGCCACGATATCCAGATGTTCCTCCTCCATCAAGGCCACTAATTCAGGAAGCTTGTTACCCAGACTATGGGCATTGGTACTCATTGCTCTCCATTTTTTGATGGCTTTACCTTCTGTTGCAGCATCCCCCACTGACCTTTCTACCTCGGTCTTTTTCTCATTTAGTACCCTGTTTTGTAGGGAGAGGCTGGGATTTTCCTGCTGCTTATCAGTGCCTCCCTTGACTAGTTTAAAAGCTTGCCAATGAAGCATTTAAACTGATTGCTCAAAAGACTTCTTCCCTTCCTGGACAGATGCAGACCATCCTGCCAGTATAGGCTGGTGTCCCTCCAGGTGGAACCCCAGTCCCAATGAAGCCAAACCCCTGTGCTCCACACCATTTTTTCAACCATTCATTAAACTGCATGGTGCAAAGTACTCGCCTCACCCATGCCATTGACAGGCAGCCTCCAGAAGGATACTGTGTGTGCTACTTGTCTTAGGCCCTTCCCAACTCTACAAAGTCCTCCTGCACTGCTCTAATCTCATGATGAGCCAAGTCATTTGTCCCTAGGTGGACAATGACGCCCAGCTCAGACTCCTGCAGCTGTTCTCGTGATCCTGAGGATGCGCTTCCTGTCCCTCCAAGCCATGGCACCAGGCAGGCACCTTACTTCAGTTTTCCCTGCTCCCCCCAGTTCTATCCCCCTAATAACTGAGTCCCCCACCAGGAGCTGCTTCCTTTCCGTGTGGTGTCCTCTGCCTCCGTCCTGTGGGCCTCCCTTGTGACAGTTGTCCTCAGCCTCCTTAGTCTTCTCTGTGGGTGCATCCATAGGGGAGCTATGCACCCCCAGAATGGTGTATGGATTGTGGAGTGGAACAACTGACTGGGTGTGCCTCTGTTCCACCATCCTCACCCTCCCTGAGCCCACTGTGGTCCAACTGCTGTGCTTTCTTCGCAACCTCTGAGGTAGTGATGGTGGCTGTGGTGCTCCCTGGATGGGGGAGGTTCCCTTCCTACTGTCCAGTGTGGCCTGGGGGAAGGTTCCCTTACTACTGTCCAGTGTGGCCTGAAGATGGGCAACTTCCTTCCTCAGGGCAGAGAGTTGTCTGCAAATAGGGCAGCATCTCAGCCTCCAGAAAGACTCTCGGAAGACTGCTGCCCCACAGCCATTACATTGCACTACTCCCCACATGTTTATCTACTTTTTTTTGTGTGTGTGTGTGTGTGTGTGTGTGATTGGTTTGTTATATAGAAATATATATATTATACAATGTGTATGCTTATATTGTCAGTGCAGTGTGCTAGAGAGGATATGACAGTGATATGCACCTTGCACTCTTGAGGAAATGATGTCAGAACCCCAGGTATAAAGGAACTACTTCCAGGGGTGGGTGCGGTGAGGGGTGGGCAGGGGTTGGGCCTAAACTGTTCCCTCATGAAACAATCAGCTAAAAGCTCTGACCCACCACTGCGATGAGTGCCTTCCTGTCAGCAAGACGCCCTACACAACAATTTGACAGAGAAAATACCCTGCTAATCAAACAGAGAAAAATCCAGACATCCAAGTCAGACACAGGTAAACCTTCCCAACCCCAAAACAGCCTGGTGGTTTTGCTCTGAAAGCAGTCAGCCCCAAAATAAGTCAGCTGTGCTTTAAACTCTTCCTGCACTGAAAATCTTAAGAATTGGAACAAAGAAAAGCTAGTTCCACCTCCCTCTGTTGCTTGAAAGACTGTCTTTCCTGATAATTCTAAGTTCCTTATTTCACCTTTCAGTTAGAAGTAGCCTCCACCTGCATAATATCTGCTACAAACCAAAGACAATTGTAAGGTTCACCTCACTCTGTTGTGAGCACAACTCGCTTTCTTACAAATCCTATGTTCAGTATTGCAGCTTCCAGCCAGAGGTAGCTTCACCTGAAGAATATTAGCTGTTCTGATGAGTTTGCTATAAAACACTTGCTTATAATACTGTTGTTCTCAGGTCTGTAAAACTCTTCCAAAGCTATTGGCTGATAAGTAGCTATGATGTAAGCACTTCCTGACACAGTCTGGCCTGGCCTTTTAAGGCACACACAGATAAACATAAAAAACAGTTTCCACCCCCTGGGGCACTGTCTGGGTCAAATACACAGCCTGTACCTGCACTTACTTTAGGACTTATGACAAATTCTTATACCAGGGTTTAAACTCTTCCTGCACTGAAAATCTTAAGAATTGGAACAAAAGTAAAGCTAGATCCACCTCCCTCTGTTGCTTGAAAGACTGTCTTTCCTGATAATTCTAAGTTCCTTATTTCACCTTTCAGTTAGAAGTAGCCTCCACCTGCAGAATATCTGCTACAAACCAAAGACAATTGTAAGGTTTACCTCCCTCTGTTGTGAGCACAACTCGCTTTCTTGCAAATCCTATGTTCAGGAAAACAAACATCAGAACAGATCATTTACCTCTATTATGTGGTGATATTCAGCATTCAGAACTTTCAGCTCTTCAATTAACACTGTCTTCTGAAATAGTCGAGACAATTACATTTGAATAAAGTTTCTTGCAGTCCCTTTTTATTCACTGCTAATGTCGAACTGATTACATTCCAGGTGTTAAAAGAAGCCATGCAATGTGCAATTAAGTGTTTTATTAAATGCAAAACAAAATACATTTATATTATAAAAAGGATAGAGCTCACTGTGAGAAATAAACCATTGCTTATGAATATTCAGACTACACTCTAATATACAATCCCTTAATGAATGCATACCGTTAACAGTACAGCCTCCACCATGTTGAGCAGGGCCTGTGCTTTAAAAATATGGTTCTGTAAAAAAAGAAAAAAAATATGTAAGTATCTGTGCTATCTAAATGTGCAATGGACTAAGTTTGACATTTTATTGAACATGCCTTAAGGGTACTTACTAAAAGCTCAGAATTAAATGTTAACACGGTACTGGCTTCAGACTTTATACATGTCTTCTCTTTCTGAAGTTCTTTGTTCTGTCATAAACAAAAATGAATAAGTGATATAAGACATTTCTGTAAGCAGGGACAATTCAAATGCAAATACTGAAATTCAAAAGCTTTAAAGGGTGAATGTGCATCACTGCAGCCCCACACCTAATGTGTGGGCTGCCCCCAATTTGCAATGGAAATTTTTTAATTATACTCCTGTTTAGAAAATAATATACCTGGTTGAGCCTACTAGCTCTTGGTCCACAAACAGCTGATTAGGTAGCATCCCCTGATCTACTACAACTGGCAACATTAACAGAATCAGTGACGGTGGAGCTGCCTAATGGTATTGCGGGTCGCATAATGTGCTTCCCTGCTAGTGACCCAGGTTTGTGAGTGAACCTGGAAGCTGGGCCAGGTGGCCAAAGGGGTTGGAGTAGCAGTGCTTCCTGCTGGGGAGGGATGACACTGGATTTAGCTGTTGCAGCAACCCTGCGGTATGTCAGGGAGCATGCCTCTTCCGCAAGGTTATACTGCGTGCTTGCTAGACCTGCCAGGGCACTACCCAGTGTCAGAAGGAGGTGGGAGCGACTTATGAGGATAGGGAGACAAATATTTATTTATTTATTAAATATTTATTTATTTAATGTATTTACTTCAAGAGTTTCACCTGGTGAAACACAAACTGAGCTAACAGCTCTTTTCCAGACATGTCCTGGGGGGAAGGGGATGTGGAGAGTGCCGTAATAAGTTATATTAGTAATGGTACAATTATAATATTGAGAATAATGGATGGGTAGGTGGTTATAATGAGGATTTTACACCCCCCGAGGGGTGGGATGCCACATAAACCCAGAGAGCGAAGCTCGAGGGGTTTATTAAGGCATCCCACTCCGAGGGGGTGTGTATAATCTGAGTTTTACACACTTACCCATCCTTTATGTTGTATATTTGTTGGGGATCATTTTTTTGCCACAGCAATTATACAAAATAAATGTACCTGTCTTGCAAGTCGAGCCGCGGACCGTTGGGGTTTTTAGTGCGGTCCGTAGTGGCTCCTAAACGGAAGGGTTTTTTTTGCACTCCCATTAGAGAAGGTTTGCTGTGCCAAGTAATAATTTTTGTTTTTCAAGAAAAAGAGAGAGAGAGAAAGAGAACTTACTGCCGACTTCTTTGGTTGGGGAAGTTTGCAGGCAGCGCTGAGGAGCGGAGACGGCGGGGAACAGGGCAGAGAAGTGGAAGATCGCATTTGGTGCATGTGCTGAACTAGGGGAGACTGGGCCATGTTTGTCATTATAACCTGCTTGTTATAACGATGAAATTACAGTATAACCTGGTTTCCCAATGGGAGAAAGCGCTCCCCAGTTATTATACAATAATAATAAGTAAAAAGCATGCAGTATGCAATGGAGAGGATGCACAAGTAAGTAGTGCAAAACACAGCCTATCAATAGCATATCAATAGCAGCAGCAGATCAGCGATGTGTAACTGACAGCAAAATGAGGGTGGGAAGGGAAATTGTAAGTACAACAGGGGACTAGTTAAAGGGAAATAAAACGCACCGGTAAACCAGGGCAGTAGGAGTGGGGAGTACTATGGTGGGAGGAGCAGTGGAATAAGTCTAGGATCAGTGGCGACTATAGCAGTGAGTAGTGAAGTCATGGGGGAGGGATTTTAGTGATAGGGAACAGGGAGCATTGCTACAGGGAGGGTGATCCAAGGTTTGGGAAAGTGGAGGGAAGAATCAGCGTGACCAGCACAGAACTTTACAGAGGGGAGAGTGAGAGACCAGATGGCAGAGCAAAAGGAGTAGGAGGTGGAAGGAGGGGAGGAGAGGAGGGAGGAGGGAGAAAAAGTGATGGGGAGGGAGCCCAACCAGAATTTAAAGACAAAGGTGGCAAAATGGGTGAGGCACCTAGAATCAAGGGAGGGCAAGGAGAGGGAGGAATACAGGGAACAGTGGTGGGTTTTGGGGAAGCAGTCCAGGGAAAAATGGCAGAAGGAGTGAAAGAGGGGATCCAGCCTGGCAAGGGTGAATTTGGGAGCAGCGCTGCATACAATGTCGCCATAACCAAAGATAGGAAGCATCATCTTTGTTGCAATCTCTCTAAGAGCAGGAAGTGGGATACTTGCTTTGTTCCTGTAACCTGCCTCAAGTTTAGGGTGCAGCTTCTTGTGGATGGCAGACACATAAGTAGAGAAGTCCAGATGACAATTTAACCATACTCCAAGGTATTTAAAGGAGGAGACAACCTCAAACACAACACCATCAAGGGTCTGGAAGAAGGGGGAAAGGGAGAGCTTTGCAAGTCTCTGTCTAGTGCTAAATGTCACGAATACTTTTTTTGAATATATGGTGCAGTTGGTTGGCCTGAAATCAGTGCTAGATGTTGCTGAAATCCAGTTTGAGACAGGTCCTTAAGTCAGAGGCATTAGAGGCAGAGACATAGAGAACCACATTGTCTGTATACATATGAATGAAACCAAAGGAGCGGGTGAATGGGAGGTCATTTTAGAAATGGAGAATAGGATGGGGCCAAGGACAGATCCTTGGGAGACACCAGGGAAGACAGGGAGAGCTGGGGAGATGGCATCACCAATACGGACAGCTGGGGTACCACTCTCAAGGTATGAGCAAACCACCCAAGAGAGGAGGAGGACAGCCCAGCTGGTTTTAGCTTACCCAGGAGGCTGAGGTGGGCAACAGTCTTGAAGGCTTTGGCCAGGCAAAGATTGTGGAGGTGATCAGCCCCTGGTCCATGCCAGAAAAGATGATGTCAATGGGTCTAATGAGGAAGGTGGTGGTGGTGTGGAATTTCCTGAAGCCAAACTGGAAGTGAGTGAAGAAGGAGGAGTACTCAAAATAGGGGACAGTCTGGAAAGGATCAGGTGTTCCTGAAGTTTAGCTAGAGAGGGAAGGAGGGAGATGGGGTGGAAGTATCCAGATGGAGAGGGTCTCCCCCTTTGGGAAGAGGGATGATGGTGGCCTGATTCAACACATCGGGAACTGATGCAAGTGAAAAGGAGTGATTGAGGAGGTGGGTGATGGGAAGGGCAATGGTCAGGACAGAGAGACAGAAGTTTGGGATCAGGCCCATCGGGGATCCCTCCTCTGTGTGGGTTAAGAGAAAGGAGAGTCTTGAAGGTCACAGATGGCATGTTAGCAGAGAAGAAGAAGGGATGGTGGGAGGGAAGTGGGGGCGCAGAAGGGGAGAGGACATTGGGGATGTGGAGGGGAAAAAGGGAGAGGGCACAGGCAGTGAAAAAGTAGTTGAAAGATAAGGCGATTGCAGCGGGATCAGGCATGGGGGAGATGCCTTCCTTGAGGATAGGAGATGGGGCTGAGAGAGCAGGGAGAGGAAGGTGTGGATCACCTTCCGAAACTTTGAGGGGCGGTTAAGGTTGTCCTGGAATATGCATGCAAAATAATCAACCTTTGCAAGCCTAGTAGCTTTGGTGTAGGTGATACAAAGTGACATATTTAGCAAGGTCAGATTAGGAGCCACTGGACTTGAGGATTCACCAAGCAAGGTCACTTGCATGGTGACAGGCCAGCAACTCAGCTGTGACCAAAGGGAGGTGAGAACCTTGGACTTGAGTTTTGCTCAGGGGGTGTGATGATCTCAGGCTGAGAGGAATTTGGAATAAGAGAACTTGAGAGCTATGTAAATGTTGCTGGCTGTTAATATGAGGGACATTCAGTTGCCATGAGGTCCACAAATAACAAGCATAGATCCAGGAATCAGAAGGATGTAAGCTGGATGAATTTAGTAGGAGGGCTTTGGGGCAGTGGACCTTGCACACACCAGTAGACCATATGATAGTCACTAAGCACATCAGGGAGGGTACCAGCATCCACAATTGGGTGCGGGTGGGAAAAGAGGACCTAGTTCAGAAGATAGTAGTTTTGGGTTTTGTGGTTGAGCCTGGTGTGATCTCAGCTCAGTTAGATAAGCTGGAGCACGTTTACGTTTTGGCATAATTTATGATAGGAGGATGAGAGTAACTGACATTGAAGTCAACCAGGATGAGCAACTCAACAGAGGAGGCATGGGAGGACAAGGTGGTGAGGAGCTCAGTGAAAAGGGAGGGGATATGCCATGGCAGCAATAAACTCCATCAATGAATATGGGAACTGTGAAGGGGAGGGAGAGTTTCAGGAGGAGTATCTCACAGGTGGAAGGAGATGAGACGGACAACACATGTTCAGATTGGGTGCCGGAAAACAGAATGTTATGCCTCCACTCCTCTTAGTATGATCCTGTTGGATGATTGTGAAGCCAGGATGGCTATGGCAGCATTGGGGATCTGGGGGGAAGCCAAGACTCTGAGATCATAAGGACATCAGGGCTTAGGTTTACCAATAGTGATTGTATAAGGTCAATTTTGGGGAAGGAGAGGCAGTTGGCTGGGCAGGATCAGGGTTGAGTTCAATGTCACCTGCTAAAATGAGTAGCAAGGAGATGAGAAAATTAAGGGAACCTATGAGATACTTGAGTGAAGTATCATAGAAATCATAGGAATTATAGGAAGGGTACAAGTCAAAAGCATTGGCTATGATGACTCTTAAAAAGTAAGAATCACCAGGATATGTGCGGTGCTATCGAAAGTCACAACAAATTTAAATCAAGATAAATCCAAGCACCCACACAGCATACTCAGAAAACGTCCGATGGATAAAAAATCACATTTATTATAGACCAAATCAAAGCGCACACTACACAGACTGACGTTTCACTTGGCCCCCTGCCAAGCTTCTTCAGAGTGATGACTCTCCATTTTTCAATGCAAATGTGAATATCTTCTGTTGTCCAATGGGAATCGTAATACCTTTTTAAAGGCTTCCAGCATCATGTGCATTACCACATATTTAGGAAGAGTGTTCCAAATGCCAGCCACTCTCTGGTTTATCCAAACACCTCTTTTCTTTAGCCCTGTCCACACTACCACTGTGGTAACGTTTCAGATGAGGTCAACCATTACAAATCTGGTCAAAAACAGTTCGCGTCCACATCTGTAATGTTACTGGAAGTGATCTTGAAACCATTCTCAAGACCTGTCTTCATGTAGTCTTGAGATAGGAATATATAATGTTTTAAAACCTGTAAAGTTTTTTATATCTGTGTGGACATGTAACCCTTTCGATCTCCCATTTGCATAGTGAGACCACACGAAAATGCATGCTTGAAAACAGATTACCCAAATAGAGAAATGGTGCATAATGTGGACACGACTCTATCTGCATGTAACATTTTTAAAAACGTTATCAATGGAATGCGGATGTGCAAGAACAGTAAGGGCTGTAATGTTTTTAAAAACGTTACACACGACAACTTGGTAGTGTGGACAGGGCCTTTGTCTTACACAGTTCACCTCTTAATTGATAATTATGAAGTCTGTTTACCCTACTTGTCAGTTTCTGTTCCAACCCTATACACTCCCAAAGATCGGCGTCTCTGAATGCCCTATGTACTAGGCACAGGTCCCCTCTGAGATGCCTATATTCCAGTGTAAAAAGTTCTAACTCCTGTGATATAAGTTTGTGAGGAGATTGTTTTTATTCTTTTAGTTGCTTCTCCTTTATACCTTCTCCAGGAGAGCTATTTTGCCCTTGGTGTGGGGTGCCCAGAACTATGCACAGTACTCCATCTGCAGTTTAACAAGGGCACTATACAGAGGAATTATAACATTTCTGTCTCTGCTTCTGACAGTCTTTAAGATAAACTCCAACATTCTACAACTCCTCTTTGTAATCTTTTTGCAGTGTTCACTGAAAGAAAAGTTGTATGTAACCACAACTCCCAGGTATTGTTCCCTTCCCTATTTGTTTCCTGGAGTTGGACACCATTGAATGTATATTTGGCCATCATGTTATTGTGACCAAAGAGCATAACTCTGCATTTATTAATATTCTGAAAACCAATTTGTGAGTAATTGACCCATTTGCAATGCCCAGTAAGTCATTTTGTAACTGGTTTATTGCTTGTGCATTATTAACTATTGCGCCAAGTTTTTTATTGCCTGCATATTTGCACACCCACGAATTGTGAGATGCTTTCATGGGTTATATACATATATGCATTGAAAAGGGATGGGCCCAGTACCAATCCCTGAGGAGCACCACTGGTGACCTCTCCCCATTTTGAATAGTGGCCCCTGATACATACCCTCTGTCTACATTCTTTCAACCATGACTATATCCATCTTTCTACACAGGAATTTAGACTTAGCTAGTTTTGTCTATTTATTAATTCTTTATGAGGGCCCAATAAAAGACCTTGGAGTACTCCAAATAGATTACATCCACAGGGAGTCAGCTGTCCAAAGCTCTGCTTACAGGTTCGAAGAACTGGAATAAATTTGTTTGGCACAATCTTCCTTGCCAAAAACCATGTTGTGAAATGTCTGTCTAACCTTTTTGTTTGATATGATTTTCTATTATCTGTTTAACATGTTCTTCCAGTACGTTGCCTAGAACCGAAGACAGACTAATGGGTCTATAGTTTTTGCAATCCAATTGGGAACCATTTTTTAAACATTGAAGTAACATTGGCCTCCCTCCATACTGGCAGTACCTCTCCACTGGTCAATGAGCATGTATACAGCTCAGCAATGGGCCCTGCTAATCGCACTAAGTTCCTTTAAGATTTTGGGATATGTACCATCTGGCCCTGCAGATTAATTGATATTCAGTTTTTCCAGTTGCCTCCTTACATTTACTTCTGTTATCTTTATATTTGAGTCTTCATTGTCCCCAGATCCATATATATTAATATCACTAATTTCTTTGGACTGGAATATACTCAAAAAGTAATTAGTAAAAATTGTTTGCCATTTCTTGTGTGTGTTTAATCTGGCTATCCCCTATATTTAATGGTTCTACCCTCTGTTGTCCACCTTTTAGAATATTTACATAGTTAAAAAATTATTTTTATTGTCTAGTGCTTTTGTAGCTAATTTCAATTCCTCCTTTTTTTTTGCATTTTGAATTTGCTTTTTACATTCTTTTACACTGACCTTGTAAATATTCCTTTTTTCAGGTGAAGGATCACTTTTCAATTTCTTATATGCTCTCGGTTTTATCCTCACTAGACGCTTAATTTTATTATTGAACCAACTGGGTATTTTACCTTTATTATTATTTTTGGCATAAAACTTCGTTAATGCATCAGTTAGGATTTCCTACCATCAAAAGTTGGAAAATGTGATGTTAGGGCTTCCAGCCCTAACACCCTACCCCCACACTGTGCACACCAACAGGCATTGGGGGTGCCTTGGGGTAGTCAGCCCTAAAGCTCACCCCATTCCATAAGTAAAAAAGCTGAAATGGGTACAGTACAGAAGAATGGGGTGAGCGTTAGGGCTGATGACTTCAAGGCACACCCCGATGCCTGTTGGCATGTGCTGTGTGTTGTTGGGGTGTTAGGGTTGGAAACGCTAACACCACATTTCCCAGCTTTTGATGGTGGAAACCCTAACTGATGCATTAACAAAGTTTTTTGACAAGAATTTTCTTACTTTTTGGGAAAATAACACTCCTTGATGGTATCCATATTTACGTGTGTGCTCCATATATGCATATATGTACGCTGATGATCACACAAAAGTTTATCAGTACTGAGGTATACCTTAAGGTATACCTCGGTGGTACTGAGGCAGGATCACATTACAGTCAAGGCAAACTGAACTTGATTGCCTCAGTGGTACCTCAAGGCATTTAGAAGTATACCTCAGTACTGATAAAACTTTTGTATGATCACCACTGTATGTAGATGTGGATTGTACGGCAAGTGTTACGAAATTGTCAGCATTGCCATGTTATTACCCCACCTGATATATCCTGTACTGAAAAGCTTCAAATCCCTAATGAAACGTAAGTCTGTGCAACAGCAATGCCATTTTGCGCCACAGGTGTGAAAACACATTTTGGCCAGTATTTGAAAAATGACAACTGTGACATACATTTGGTGGGGTAAAAGCAAATGTATGTTGAAAATTTGGTGTCAAAATATTTAAACTTATGAACATATGTAATGAAATTTCAATGAATAGACATAACACTGCCATTTTAAATAATTTTTACCCCAAATGTTCAACATAACCTTATTATGACCCCACCTCATGAACAATATGACTGTCATTACACAAATCCCGCCCCAAAGGTGATTTCACTAACTTACCACAAAATCACCTTTCTGGTGGGCGTTGTGTTATGACACAGTCACATTGTTCATGACGTGGGGTCCCCAAAAGGCCATGTTGAAAATTTGGGGTCAAAATCTCAAAAAATGCCAAAGGTATGCATAGAAGTTGAAACCTCCATTGAAATACATTGAAGCACATTTATCTTAGTTTCTCATATTGCAGTTGCTGGTTCCAGCAGCAAGACGTATCCTGGATCAGGAAATTGGATCTCTAATCTGGTACCTCTTCAAGTGAGTGAGGGTGTGTGGTGGTGTCAAGGGGTGGTGTTGGGAGGTGAGTACACAGTAGGAGGTCGGGCGGGGGTGTGGGTGTGATCGGTGATGGACGTTTTATTTTTACAGATAAAAATAAAAAAAAACATTGAGGGACGGTTTTCATATTTTCAGCACTTTACAAACATGGGAGGATGGAGGGATGCCACTAGCCACCAATGAAATAAACAGATGAGGATCGGGGAGGGAGGGCCACTATAGCACCTGGAAATGTAAATACAAAATATAATACAAATATCAGGGATCAGGAGGGAGGGCCACTAGACCACTAGGAAATTGAAATAAAAAAAAAATAATAATAATATCGGGGATTGGGGAGGGAGGGTCACTAGACCACTGGAAAATGTAAATATAAAATATAATTGCCACCAACAGAAAATGGGCATTGGAGAGGAAGGGCCACTAGACCACCAGGAAATTTACGTAAAAAAATATAATACCAACGTTAGGGATTGGGGAGAGAGGGCCACAAGACCACCAGGAAATTCTATTCGTGGAGATTTTACTTACAAATGGTAAACACCAACAGTTGTTTTTACCTAGTCAGTGCCTGAGGAATCTGATTTTGTGGTCAGTTTGCCCCAAAAATGGGCAGAAATATGTTTATTTTATCAGCAGAGGTTTTACTGCCGCAAATTGTGGCACTATTTTTGTGAAACAAGAGGGGGGTTCTGACACAATCTGTGGCAAAACCCCTTGTTTTATGGAAAAAGGAATGGTGTTTCTCGAAATACAGTCCTTTTGCCACAATTTGCTGCAGAACTTCCTATTGTTTCTCAAAAATAGTGCTGCAGTTTGCGGCAGTAAATCCTCTGCGAATAAAATAAACATATTTCTGCACATTTTTGGGGAAAACTAACCACAAAATCAGATTCCCCTGGCCCTGATTAGGTAAACACAACTGTTGATGTTTACCATTTGTAAATATTTTTTGAAATATTTAAATTTGTTTGCCTCACTAATTGAAAACAAGATGGCGGAATCTCAACAGTACATTCTGCATTTGCGACAATAATTACCACTTTTGCTGCAACAAAACAGTGGTTTCACATGGCACATCTAACTTTTCCATATGAAATAATGGAAAATTGAAACTTTAGTAACTTTTGAACAGATTAATATTTTTTTCACCAAACCTTTAAAAGGCACATCTGTGACCCAAGACCTGTATACCCTGCAAATTTCAGACCACAACGCCACACAGTTTATGAGAAATGGTGTAACAAAGAATTTACACAAAAATGGTAATTCTCACATTTTTTGACACTCCACATCTCTGCACCAGTGCAGCCGACTGGGACAAAACATGCCACATTGAGAGATCTTTAGTCCCCAGCTGCGCACGCAAAACTTCATGCAAATCATCCAAACGATAGCAACGTTATTACAGTGCAAAATTTTGGGTTTAACATAGAAGTGACCATTGAACCCTAACTAGAAGGGCATGACCACACCCCTATAATATTTAGGTTTTTCAGGCATGTATCTATTTATGCACTATTCAAGCTTGCTTTTTATTTTGCTCCACATTTCGTCAAGTGGAAGTTCCTTTAGTTCTGTTTTCCACTCCCATGCCTTAAGTTGTTTAATTTCATCACAATTTGCTTTGTGGTAACATGTTACCTTCGTTATGCCTGTCTGCGGTCTCCAGCTGTCTTTGACTAATATCTGCACCATACTAAGGCCACTGTCCCCAAGTGGCTGTCTAACAGTACAGTCTATTATATCCTCTTCCAAATTACTAAGGACCAAATTGAGTAGGCTTGGCCCTCTAGTATGTCGCATAACATGTTGGTCAAGATTATTAATTATTGTTATATCTATTAGTTTCTTGTCCAATGAGGATGTTCCTTTGAGAGTATTCCAGTTAATATTATGGAGGTTAAAATCCCCCAGTATAACTGTCCTACTTCCCAAATCCATTGTTTTGATAACATCAAATAAGCTTTTGTTTTCAGCATTGCTTAGGTTTGGTGCCCTATAGCAGACCCCGCAGTAATTCTGCTGTTGTCTTTTTGCATTATATGGACCCAAATTTGCTCCACCTTGTTTTGTTTGCCTGTATGTATATCAACTTCTTTTGCATGTATCTTGTCTGTAACATATAGTGTGACTTCTCCTCCCCTCTTTGGTTTACAATCAAAGTAGAACAAGTTGTCACCTGGTATTTACCTACCCCAGTCACTCGCTTTCCACCATGTCTCAGTGATAACACAAATATATATCTCCGTCCTTTATAGTAAGAGTTCCAGTTCATGTCTTTTGTTTCCCAAGCTCCTTGACTTAGCTTGTAGTACCTTTAAATTACTGTTTCATTCATAATGCTGCCAATATTTGTATCATGGGGTACTTTGTTAATACGCACAGTAGTATTTGTTTCTCCCTCATATATACTTTCATTAACTAGTTGTATGTCCCCTCTCCCCTCATTTATTAGTTTAAATGTATTTTGTGAATATTTTCATGAAATATGCTTCCCAAGATTCCACTACCTTTTCTACTTACTGTCATTGCTGAACAGGTCATATCTCCCATAAAAGAGCTCCCATGTCCTTATACATTTTATTTCCTTCATTATGCACCATTGTCTTAGTCAGCTATTTAATTTAATTATTTTTCTATTTCTTCTGCCATAAAGGGAGGGTAGGGGAGGTGACGGGAGTGGAAGGGGGAGTGAAGGATAGAGATGGAGGAATGGTGGAGGCTCATGAGTGCGTCAAGGTGGAAGCTAACAGCTGCAAAGCAGGAGCACGACCTGGGAGTCATCATCTCTGATGACTTAAAGATGGGGAAGCAATGCGAGAGGGCAGCACAGAAGGTGAGTGGCCTCCTGGGTTGTATAAGGAGAGGCATCACTAGCAGGAGGTGTAAGGTGATAATGCCACTGTATAGGTCCCTGGTGAGGTCCCACCTGGAGTACTGTGTCCGATTCTGGAGGCCCCATCTCAAAAAGGACATTGACAGGTTGGAGACAGTGCAGAGAAGGGCAACTAGGATGATTCATGGCCGACACCATAAGACGTACGGCGAAAGAATGAGGGAACCAAACCTCTTCTCCTTGGAACAAAGGAGGGAGAGAGGGGACATGACTGAGACCTTCAAGTATTTAAAGGGTATCAACAAGGTACAATCACAGGACCTCTTCCAGATTAGTAGCTGCAGTAAGACAGAGGGACATGACATGCGACTGGGGGGGGGGTAGGTTTCGGAGTAATAATAGAAAGTTCTTTTTTACCGAAAGAGTGGTGGACCCATGGAACAGACTGCCTCAGGGAGTGGTGGAGTCAAAGGCAGTCAAGCAGTTTAAATCAGCATGGGACAGACATGTCAGTAAGTAAACAAATGTTTCCAAGTGGGGGGTAGGAAAAAACATGGGCAGACTAGATGGAACTCATGGTCCCCATCTGCTGGCACATTCTATGTATCTATGTATCAATGATTCAGGTGGAAATGAGGAGGCTGCACCCAAGAGGCCAGGGTGAGCATTTGAGGAGGGAAGATTAGCAGAAGGGAGGGCGGGAGAGGAATCGGAAGGGGGAAGAAAGGGAGAGGGAAGGGGAAAGAGGATGGGGGAGGGAGTAGAGTGGGGATAGGAGGGGAAGGAGAGCATGATG
This sequence comes from Neoceratodus forsteri, assembly GCA_016271365.2. NCBI lineage: Eukaryota > Metazoa > Chordata > Ceratodontiformes > Ceratodontidae > Neoceratodus > Neoceratodus forsteri. The sequence goes on from CM028133.1 coordinate 789,656,971, forward strand.
GATAGGTTATGCAGTTGCCCTGAGTAATAGAGGGGGTGTATGGAAGCTGTAAAAACAGTAGACTACACCCAGAAGGAAGACCTTCAGGGGGTACGAGGGTGGTAAGTGCAGTAGAGAGAGGGGAACCTGGGGAGTAGAAGTAGGGGAGCTACACCCAGATAGGGAGTAAACTAATATGAATGATTATACCCAGGAGGGATGGCACTACGAGTATGGGTGCTGCACTCAAATAGGGAGTAAGCTAATAGTAAGGATTATGCCCAGGAGGGGGTGGCAATACTAGCACAGTGAAAGGGGATGTTAGCTGCACCCAGATAGGGAAGACAATATATATAGCAGAACAAAGACACAGTAGGGCACTGTAGTAGCACAACCAGCAACAAACAGTATAATATGTGCAGTAAATTAAAGGGTTGGATTACTGAAACCTAACTACAGCAAAACATTATGCTAACTACCAGCAGGCACAATAAATAGCAGTATATTAATGGACCAGTAACTACAGCATGAAAATGATGCTAAACTGCAGCAGGCAGAGTTAATAGCAGTACATTAGCTATGGCATGAAAATGACACTAAAATGCAGCAAGCAAAGTTATTAGCAGTACACTAGGCAGGGAAGTAACTACCAGTACATTGGCTGTGGCACGAAAATGACATTAAAATATAGCAGGCAGAGAAATTAACAGTACAGTGGCTATGGTATGATTTAGACACTTATATTAAGCATATAAAATAATAGTAGTAAAGTAAAAGTCTGACAGTCTAGCCAAGGTTAAAACAGTGATGGGTAGCACTAGTCAGCAGCAGGCTGTATGAGGAACAAGGCACGCAGGAGACAACATACACAACAAAAGTCATGGAAACTCACTGAAACAGACAGAATGGTTGGCCACTGGCTGACTTTACAGCTTGCACCCTCAGGCAGACTCCCATTGATGTCCTTTGAGCTGCAGTCCTTCGCGCTCTGGACTGCAGTGCAGAGGACTGTTAGGAGAGGATGGGTTTTGAAGGAAAGAGCCATGACCACAAACCCCCAGAGTGGCTGCCAGATTAGTAGGCTTAGCTGTTGCATGAGGGAGGGCAGTTCACAGGGCTTGGAAGTTGGCTAGAGCAGCCGGCTGTGATTGTGGAGGGTTAAGAAGGGGTGAAAACAAAGAGCCTCCTCTTGTTGGCTAGCTTCTGTCCTCCAACATTGAATCCAAATGCAGACCGGGCAGAAGATTGTCCAAAGTCCAAGGCCTTGCCTTTCTTGTTTAAACAGAGTGGCTTGCAAAAACACCACCCATGAATCCCAGAGTGGCCACCCAATTAGTGGGCTGAGTTGTTGAAGGAGGGAGAGCAGGTTACAGGATCCCCAAAGTTGGCTGAAGCAGTTGTCAGCAAGCATGGAAGGGGAAAAAGAGGGGCAAGAATAAAGAACCTCCTCTAAACCCCTGCCTTCTGTCCCCTGATGCTGAATCCAAATGTAGGCTGGACAAGAAAGCATCCAAAGTTCAAAGCTGTCCCTTTCTTGTTTAAAGAGAGGGGCTTGCAAAAAATACCACCCATGAACCTTGGAGAGGTTGTTCGATTGGCAGGATGAGTTGTTGTGAGGGAGGAAGGTTATAGGTTTCCCTAATTTGGCTGGAGCAGCTGGCAGCAATCATGGAGGGGAAGAAGGGGTGAGAACAAAGAGCCTCCTATTGACCCCTGGCTTCTGTCCCCTGATGCGAAATGACAAAAAAAAAAGAAGATGTACCTCAACCTCCTGTATGACGGCTGCTAGTATTCTTGGGCCATGCTCCCTGTGGAGTCCCATTGGTCCAACTGCGGGGGGACAATGGCTAACAGGGTTGGGAAGTTGCTGGCAGAAAGACCTGAATGTCAGGCGAAGGTGGCAGCCATAGTGCAAAAAGCTCTACAGCAAAAAATAATCAGTGATGGTGGCTTCTACAGCAAACAGTATAATCCCAAAGCTGCCATATGCTCAAACCCACCAGCTACTGGTCCTGCACTACTTCTGCTGCTATGCCCAGGTAGCATGTTCCTCTTTAAATCTAGAATAATATTTTTTTATCCAGTTGGGCTGTACTGTGCCACATGATTGCCATGATGTTTTGTTTTACTTATTCCTCATGTGTCTGTTTTGCTGGTTTGTTTCTGTTAACGTGTGTAATGTGCATGTGCAAAATGATGTATTTATTTAGCTTTTAGTACCAGGTTAGTGCACTAGACAATAAGCTGCCTCTAACAGGCATGACCTGGGAGGATACAAACAGGCTAATATCACAAGGGTCACACAGATGCATTACAGGGAGAAAATTACAATAAGGTGCAACAAAGGCAGGGAATACATAATGACAGTAGCATTGTTTATAACTAATGCAAGCACTGAGGACACGAAAAACACCCGAGATGCATAGACATATCAATCCAGATTATCAGGCACTGTATACAAAAGTCAGTGAGCAGTTACAGTCAGCCAAACCCAATTACAAACAGATACATTAATAAACATTAAGTTCTTACGATAGCCACTATAAAAGTCCTGGGCCACTGGGGAGAGACGACTAACATGCAGGATCGAACTCCAAAGCCATGGGGGAAAAACTCATAAAAGTGATATTCCCAAGGTTATTCCTCAGTTTAGGAGTGGGCAAAAGGCCCTGTTCAGCAGACCTATGGTGACATTCACTGGGAGGGGGCAGAAGCAGGGATGCAAGTGACATAGGCAGCTGATTTTGGAGGATGCCATGGCTGCCGCCAACAGCAAGGTCATGAAAGGATTGAGAGGGGGAGCCAGCCAAGCCTAGAGTACAGAGTGTAATGATGCTTCTGGTGATCAGTAGCCAATCCAAATTGGCACAAGTTATTATATGTAGAAACATAGAATATAGAAACACAGACTTTGAGACAGATAAGGAACACTTGGCCCACCCAGTCTGCCCAATTCCCTACCTATTGGATAAGCTGCAGATCCTAGTTAACCAACTGCCTACTTCCTCCTACCCCTACTAAAATTGCCTTATGCCTGTCCCATGTGTTCTTGAATTCCCCCACTGTTTTTGACCCCACTACCTCATCAGGAAGGCCATTCCATGTGTCCACCACTCTTTCTGTGAAAAAAAACTTCTTCACATTGCCCCTGAGCCATTCCCCCAATCTTCAGATTGTGCCCCCTTGTTCTTGCACATCTCTTTTTCTCTTGGACTTTGCTGATTCCCTTGAGGGACTTGAAAGCTTCTATCATGTCCCCACTCTCCCTCCTTTCCTCAAGGGTATACATATTAAGCTCCTTTAGTCTCTCTTCGTATGGCTTCTGGTGCAGACCCTGCACCATTTTGGTTTCTCCTGGACTGCCTCTATTCTGTCTATGTCCTTGCAGAGATGGGGTCTCCAGAATTGCATGCAGTACTCCAGGTGGGGTCTCACCAACTGTCTATACAGAGGGATAACAACTTCCTGTTTTCTACTGGTGATGCCTCTCTCTGTGCATCCCAGTATCACCCCAGCCCTCCTTACTGCATTCTCACATTGTCTGCCTACCTTTAGGTCATCTGATATGACTACACTCAGGTCCCTTTCTATTTTTGTTGTTGTTACTACCTCCCCTCCTCATTGTGTACTCTTTCCCTGGGATTTGTTTCCCAGATGCATTACTTTGCACTTTATTGCATTGAATCTCAGCTGCCATACATGTGGCCATTCCTCCAACCTTGCCAAGTCCCTTCTCATCCTTTCCACTCCCCCCCCCCTTGTGTATCAACCCTGTTGCAGATCTTTGTGTCGTCTGCCAAGAGGCATACTTTTCCTTCCAGCCCCTCCGCAATGTCACCTATTAAGACATTAAAGAGGACTGATCCTAGTAATGAACCCTGGGGTACCTCACCAGTAACCCCCCCCCCTTCTTCGGAGTGGACTCCGTTTACTATTACCTTCTGTGTTCTATTGTCCAGCCAATTTTTTACCCAGGCTGCCACATTGGGACCCACTCCCAGGCTGGCAAACTTGTTTATTAATCTTTTTGTGCGGAACTGTGTCAAATGTCTTGATAAAGTCTAGGTAGGCCATATCCACAGCCCCTCCCTGGTCTACCACTTTGGTCACCCAGTCAAAGAAATCTATTAGATTTGTATGACATTACCTTAATGCTGTTTATCCTTCTGCCTTGGGTCCTATGCCCCACTGGCCTCTAGGTACTCAACACTTCTTTCTTTCAGAAGTGATTCCATCAATTTCCCCACCACTGAGGTCAAACTAACAGGTATGTAGTTTCCTGTCTCTGCCTTGCTCCCACTTTTGTGAAGGGGAATCATATCCACCCTCCTCCAGTCCTCAGGTACCACACCATCCTCCCATGATTTGTTAAAAATGGTAGTGGTGTCACTAGTTCTTCCCTTAGGTCTTTTAGAATTTTGGGGTGAATCCCGTCAGGCCCCAACTGCAAATTGGTTCAGTGCTGTGTGGTGCAGATATTTGTTCTTTGATCCATAACTTAACCTTCTGATACCTATTACTCAAATAGTCCTGGAACTATGGGAGGGCAGTGGAAAGATAGGGCACTGAGTTTTGTGCAGAGCAGGGAGTAGTCAACATGATCAAATACTTTTATATTTGTATATATATATAGCACCTGTGAGGTCTCCCCTCTCCATTCTAATGGCAACGGCACTGACAAGAATGAGTAGGGCTGTGTTGGTGCTATGACCCCTATGACCCCTCTGAACGCCATACTGTGCAGGAGGGAGAAAATTATACTGCATTTGAACTTACATACTGTTTTTATACTGTGTTTGAACTTACCTCTGCTTCCAGTAAACACAATCTTGCAGTCAAACAATCATTTTCTTTTTTCTGCATAATAAAGTAAAATGATCAAAGTAAGAAATACAACCGTGAAGTGCTATATTTAATTTAGTGATATGCTTGTTTCATATTCCAAAAGGAATATAGCATTGTTTTAAAAACATATTGTACAGAGCAACTGTCAACATCCGAGGACCTTGTTTTTGCTAATATAAAGTGATGATCAATTTGTTTTATCTCTGTATGTGTTGTAACACCTGATTTTAAAGAGCACTCAGGCTCTTCAACCCTTTCACCTAATGTACCAACACAGCTCTACATTTTACATAGGGATTTATCATTGGGCTGTGTTTTTCTGTTTTAGACTACCTTCAATAATCCTTTTTAGCTGACCAAGTGGCATGGAGGGCTGAGGCATGCATGCCTTACTCCTGCCACACTGGCAACCTGTGTTCACGGTGCAAGCTGGTCGCCTGGGGACAGCTGGGGAGGAGGAGGAGGAGGAGGATCGAGCGTCCCCAGGACAGCTCTCCTCTTCCGAGGAGGGGGGAATACACCAGTCAGTGTTAGAGTGGCCCCTGGTGGAGGCTAGGGGCTGGCATACCAACGCTGCCAGAAGGAGGGGCAGAGGTGGGGCAGACACCAGTATTGCCATGTATGGGAGCATGTGTGGCACTGCCATTGGGGTCCTTGCACGCCCCCCCTCTGTGGGGTGAAAAACAGTAGTGGAAACTGCCAGAAGTTGGATGATGGCAGGCACCTGCAGGCCCCGCCCTAGGCCAGCTGGATCAGCAGAACTGGATCCATGAGCAGTGGGGGTGAGCGCTCCCCCTGCCGACCCCGCCTGGGTGGGCAAGCACTGGAGGAAGAAAGCTGGTGCCGATGGACGTTGAGGAATGGGGCTGGAGTGCCTGCCAGCACATGAGCCGCTGGGGAAGAGAAACAGAAGCTTAAAATAAAAAATAATATATAATCCTTTCTGAATGGCATTGAAACCACACATTTTATGTTTCTAAATGTGGTTACTGGACTTTACAGTAAATTGCCTGTTTAATATTTAAAGCACATCTTTATTAAAGTGGAAAAATCTTGGCATATGGCCATCACAGTTTTAAAGCAAACAAATGGTGATGGCCTTCCCATGGTTCCCTTTTCAAAATTCCAGAAAGTCCCTTACAGAACCAATGAATTGTTGGGGGAGTGTCGTGATCTGGTGAACATAAGGTTGTGAAGTATTACAGCATGTTTAAACAATATAGTCTGATGAAGAAACAGGATTGTTTTGAAACACTACACAGTGGCAATTTCTTATAATTGAAAAGTGACTAATAGATTCAAAGTGCTGGAAGTGTAGATTTTCTGATGGATATTTAAACAGAATATAAAAAACAAATGTTTGATTTGAATGGAAACAAGGGGTTGAGAGTCTTATTTCTTACTTCACATCACGATTTTAAAGCTCATAAGATGCTCTTTTAAACAAATTATTGGGCTCACCTGTACCTAGAAGCAGTCCTGAGCATGACTAAGTCTGTGCAATATTTATACTACATTGCCACTATTTTATGGAACCTTGTGATGTCACGGAGGAACAAGCTATGCCTAGCTAGATGTAACCAATCACAGCTTGCTCCTCCATGACATCACAAGATTCCATCAAACTTAGCCATGTAGATCCCAGGACTGCTAACAGCTACTGGTTAGCCAAACATCTCATTTAAAGGAGATTTTCATGGGCTTTCACACTATGATGCACACAGTGCATGACAGCTGCCCTTTAAATTTAGCAATTATGCAAAAATATTGCGGAAAAGGAAATGCGATCATTATAGAAAAATTACATTACTTCATGACAAGCTATAAATGGAGGCCAGGCAGGGAGCAATCACTAAGCTGGCAAAAAAATAGTAAAAACAGGAAATTAAGCAGACTGAGGGACAGTGAATGGAGAGGATTTATAAAAGATGGGATGGGTTTGGGTACACAATGGAAGGCAATCTGCCTTAATGCTGGGAGCCTGGAAAATAAAATTAATGAGCTCCAGATGATGGTGGCAGATGCAGGGTTGGACACTGTAGCCATTACGGAAACTTGGGCCACAGGGAATAACAACTGGGAATTTGGCAGTTCCCAGCTTTCTACTCCCCATGCACAGGGAGATAGTGGGAAAGGCAAAGGAGAAAAGCGTGGCCCCCATTGAAGTGGTAGAGGACGGTTCATCAGGGTTCATCGGGGAGAGAATGAGTTGACAGAATCACTGTGGGGTCAGCTCATGATGGCATCAGGCAAGAAACTGCACATGGAGTGATCTATAGGCCACTGGGACTGGGGGAATGCATGCAATAGGAAACCAGGAGCAAACCTAAAGAAGGCTGCCTCAAAGGTGTGGGAGGGGTAGTGGTAGTTGGGGATCTCACTCTGCCAGACACTGATCAGGATGTTCCAGCAGCTAGGACCGCCAGAAGTCAGGCCTTGCTAGATATGTTGTGGGACTGCCTGCTGCTGTAGCTGGTCAGGAAACCCAAAGGCAGGCAGCCATTCTTGATGCAGTGCTCACCAGCTCAGATATGGTAGATGGAGTGAGGGTTAGGAACCAATAGGGTCCAGTGACCAAAACAACATTTAGTTTGAACTGGCCATTGTCACCAGTGTACCTTCATCAATGGCTGAAGTCATTTCAGGAGAATAGACTTTAACCGGATGAGGGAGTTAATCGGGGTTGGGACTGTCACAGTGGACTGAATCAGAGGTGTGGAGGAAAGGTGGGAACAACTTAAAGGACCCATTCCTGAGGCAACAAAGATATGCTTGAGGAGGGTCACCGACAGAAACAGGCACAAGAGATCAATCTGGTTCTCTGTTCATTATGATGAAAGGGTAGGGCCATAACTGCAGGAGGGTTTAATTATAAAATGTTAAGTTTATTTATTTTATTTCACAGACAGGAATGATGAGAAAATACTTGAACATATGATAACAGAGAGAGGTGATGGAGGGGGAAGGTTGGTTGGATCACACCCTTCACACACATCTCTGGCAGTAAGCCCCCTCAGTCTCTTTCATATCTTGATGATGTTCTACAATGAGACATACAACAGCTCCACCCCCAAAGAGTAAAACCATTGTTAAAGTACTTCTCTATAATTTGTTTTCAGCTACATGCCAATATCTATTCATATTGGGGCTTTGCACTAATGAGTGGGAAATGCACTCATAAACATTATAGCGGCAACGTACAGCTACACGATGTGCAGGCAGGAAGAGGTATGTGCTATGCAAGAATATGCATGCAGGACAGGCAGAGGCATGGATGTGATGTACAGCTGTACACGGTGACGCATAAATCAGACCCTGGGCAGGCCTACAGTAGACGGCCATGCCCCTTCACTCTGCCATATTAGCACCACCCTGCGCAGAAACATAGAAGTAAATACCAATATGCAAGGCCCCTAGAATTCTGCGGCTGCAGAATTTTATGCAGAACTTGCAATCTACCACAGAACTTTTGCGGTGCAGCCAAATTCACTCTTCTTGGTGATTTTTTATTAATATTTCTGTTTATCCATAGAATCTGGTTCCCGTCCCCTCTTTTTATATCCAAAACCCCTATATGCTCAGAATGTGATGTTATCATTGCTATAACACCATACATTAGCTAATGAAATGGCTGCAATCTGCAACAGAAATGAACAGTCACTTATCTACCACAGCTCCCACTGTCAGAGATGGTGGCACAGCACATCATGCATGGTGATATTTGCTCAACCTGCACTACAGCCTAATACAATCTTCAGTCTTACATTATTGCGCTAGGGCCAACTTAAACAAAACCTTGTCAATAGCACAGACCTGTTAAGTCCATACCTCACTTTGTACAAACCTATTTGTGCCTTTAAGGTATAGAGACACCATCTGAAATGAATAACTGGTAAAATGAATTTAACTGTCATTTTTAAGAAAAATAAAGTAATTATGCCATGAAAAGTGGAATATAATAATGTGTGACCTGTTGAAAGAATAGACCTGTTAAATAAATAATTGCCCTGTATGCATTTTTATTTATTTATTTAGCTTTTGTTGACCGGGTAAGTGCACTAGACAAATTCTGCCTATTTTCAGGCACGACCTGGGGGAGGGGGCTACAGATGAATGCCAACTGACCTTGAACCAGATTAAGCTGTTGGTGGTATTTTTAGTGAATGAGGGAAATTTGGCCAGGACACCGGGGAAATTCCCCTGCTCTTTTCGATAAGTGCCATGGGATCTTTAACATCCACCTGAACTACCACCAATCCAGGCAGATGGGACCTCGGTTTAACGTCCCATCCGAAAGACGGCACCTCAGAAATGCAGCACCCCTCTCATGCTGCATTACGGTGTCAGTACTGGGATATTAACCCAAGTGCCAGATGTGGGAACTGAACCCACAGCCCTCTGATCTCCCGGCCTCAGAGGCGAGTGTGCTACCTACTGAGCCACTGACACTGCCAGGGGTATTGATTACATATTGTCATTGGTTGATAGAATCACCTAAAAGTTATGGAGAAATGTTGTGTGCAGGGACAGCTGTTGGGCCAGAGAGTAGCATGCTGTGTTTCCGTGCTGGCAACTCAGGTTCAGAGATTACTGTAGCTCTGGGAGCTGGCTGGGCAGCACAAGGATTGGTGGAACACATCACTGCTCGGAGCCTGGGAAGGTATGGTGCAGTGTTCTGTCACATGGTGGACACATTGTGATGGGTTGGAGAGCTCTATCTCACAATTGGTTCACATGCATGTCATGGCCTGATGGTGTTACGCAGTGCATCAGGGAAAGCAGGTTGATATGAAAAATGAGTTTTGCAATGACTTCTTTATTCCATTTCCAATGGGACCTGTATGAATGAGGATGCAAGTTCATGGAAATAAAAAAAATCTAAAAATCTATCTATCTATCTATCTATATCTATATATATATATATATATATATATATACACACACACACACATATACAGTATCTCTGTCTCTCTCACCACACACACACATATATTCGTATGTATGTTACAGATTGCATATAAACATATAAGTGATACACAGTGGGAACCTCATGATTGGAGTAGAAAGCACACACAAATATATAAGTGATAGACAGTGGAGACCTCATTAGTGGGATAGATAGCATGCATATTGAAATACCTTATTTATCACATAAGATCCTCTCTGCATATGTCATTTATGAAACAGGCTAGGACCTTAGGGAAAGAGACATTTGTTTTTGCTTTTTTAGGCATAAAATTATTTTTATAAGTCTGTTATTTTTTGAACTAGAGTTACTGTGCTTTCCACCATCCTGATTGCTATAACCATTGCCATGAAAGTGAAGTCAGGATGACAAGCTGACACTGTGATGTGGTAGTTTGTTAGTGCCGCAGAACTTCCGCAGAAAATACAAACCACCGCCACAGAAGTTCTGCGGCAAATGGTAGTCTTGCCGCAGAACTTGGTCCCATTGTCCCGCAGAAAAGTAGGGGCCCTGCCAATATGGATGACGGCAGCATGCAGTGTCAGAAGAAAGCAGGGGTACACCTGAGGTACCTGGTCCACTACCAGGATCATGGCTGCACCAAGACGTGGGTCCGTGTCTGGACAGGTGGTGATGGCTAGGCACGTTCCACCAACTTTACAGGTGGACAGGTGGCAGCCATGGTTGCAGATACACATGAGCACTATGCTGTCCTGTATGGGGCAGAGTCTTTGAAGGCACCAGCTGAGACCAAAGCATGATTGTGGCTGGACATACAGGCCACCATCAATGCACCAACACTCTCGGCCATAAAACACAAGTGGCGTGACCTGCTCTCAGCTGTCAAACATAAGCTGGCAGCCATCAAGCAGTCACAGATGAGCATGGGCAGAGGGCTAGCCACACAGGGGCACAGCCTGACCCCTGTAGAAAGGATGGTGACAGAAATCCTCACCGAGGTGTCCCTGTATTGAGAGGAAGAGGGCATGGACACACTGCCAGGTATGTAGTATAATGCAGGGACAAGAGGGAGTCCAGGACACCACAGACATGTTAACCACCCTGTGTTGCATCCTACAGACCCTGATATGGGACCCCCCCCGAAAAGGAGGCTGCAACATCTGTGGAGCCCTCCGCTCATCAGAAGTCCCACACCAACAGCCCAGAACAGGAGGATGGTGCAGGTAGGTGGCACCCTAGGTGACCCGCATCACACCCTAATACATCCACAGCATTGCCCCAGCCTGTGACATCAGGCCTGTCTTTTGCCACGGGTACAATGCAAGAGCCTATGGGTATGGTGGATGAGGAGTGTGTACTGGAGGACACCTAAATATAGACAGTCAAGGATACACATGTGGATGAGGAGGAGTTGGACACCGCCACCACTCACAACCAACCCCCAACCACCTACTATGCATATTCCCTGCCACAGTCACACCCTGGACAGCTGCCCTGGGACGTCCCACAGGGCATCAATGACATAGCCATGCAGCCACATGTGGTAGGCCTGCCATCACAGCCTGCCAGCACTATTGGGTGGTCACAGGTGGTCAGCCCACTGTTGGTGGCCAGTGGACCACAGGATGCAGAGGGGGAACACACAATAGGGGTAAACTGTGTGTCGCTGTGGTCAGCTGATTGTTCTCTGTGCATGAACTGATCAGTGCTGGTTGTTTGCAATGAATGGATTGAATTTACAAATTTGGCTATTGGCTTCTGTGGATTCAACAGTCAAAATTCAATCTTAGCTCACAGCTCTGGAGTGTGGTATTTCTGTTTTTGGTTCAAACACTGGGCAGCACACCCTTACCAGTACCACCTCTGATCCAGGCACAGTATTTGCAGGATTGGGGAACACACAATATCCCTGTGACAGCAGGGATGAGGGCCCATCAAGCCGTATGACCCACCAGACATGGCGGCCAACCACCTAGGATATACTGCAAACCTATTACCCCATGGTGAGGCAGCTTGAACGTGAGCGGCTCCAGGCAGCGTGCAATAACACCAAGGCTCTGAAGGAGCTGACCATGGAGGTGGGGGAGGGGTGCCAAGGTATATACCAGATAGGTGATCTGCTTATGGCATACATGTTAGCCAGGACCGGCATGGCCACACCGCCTGTCACTGAGGCACCCCTGGAGATCTCAATGTACCCCACATCTGCCAGCCCCAGTGGTCCTGTAGAGCATGAGAACTGTCAACTGTGAGAGGATTCATCATGGCTAGGGCAAGAACAGGCTAGGAAGATGTAATGCCTGCCAATCCCTGCCCTAACACAGGGTGGCACTAAATCACATAATGTAAACATTCCACAGAACACATACCCACGACACAGAAGCCCCCACTACATAGTACACCACCACAGATACCCACATCACATACTGTACTGCCTCCTTAGATAACCCACTCATGCTACACTGCCACATATACCCCCAACACATACTACACCCCCACATATACCCCAGCCACATATATCCCCAAGCACAGACACCAATGCCCCCCGGGTGGAATGGCATTCAGGGTGGGTGTTTAAAGAAGATGTATCCAGCACACCAGTAGGGTGATGCGGCTTGCTGGCAAGCACTTGTGTCACTGGTTTACAAATGTATCATGCAGCAGTGAAGATGGCCAATGCACTGCTAGTGAGCATGTCCTCATCCAAGGTTGGGAGGGTAAGGGAATATCCCAGAAAATGATGGTGAATGCCTGAACGGACATACCAGGACTCAGAAGAGGGTGGCACCATCTGGGAAGTCAAGGAGCTGGGCAAGGTATGTATGTAATTGGCAGGATGGGGGGAGCATGCCTAACATGTTGTGGGTGCTGTGATGGTGATGTTTGTACTCTCTTTATGTTTTCACAGGACTTCAGAGGACGCCTGGACAAACTGTCATAGAACAGCAGGAATGGCCCGACGGGGTGGTGGCCATGGTGGTGGCCCAGAGGGCACAATGGCCCCTATAGATCCCAGACCTCTCGTCTTGGAGGGTGGGCAGCAAAGACATTTTCTATGAGGACAATGTGGGGCAGCTGTGGGCCCTGACTGAGCCCTCAAAGGTACGTGATTAGGGCGGGTGAGTAACTGTGTGTTGACACTGTTCATCTGTAGCCCTGCATGTACATCCTGCTCATGTCTATTCTCTGTGGTCCTTATGTTGCAGGGGTATCAAGGTCTGCTGCGAAGAATGGCTCTGGTGGAGTGGGGGTACATGAATACCTAGAATGTATCAGCAGATGGGATCCATGTGGACCATTTAGTCTACCCATGTATACTATCCCCCACATTCAGGCCATGGTGTTAAGATTTCCACAGTGTCCCATGCCACCAGAGCCAACAAATGGCTCTGGTGGTGTGGGGGTACACCCTCTTCATGCTGAAGGGGCCAAGCAAGGACTCCATGGAGAAGGAGATGGAGTAGGGGTAACTCCGGATCATGATGATGACACAGGCTATTAAAGCACTTTGTTGTGTCTTCTGCTGCATGGCTGTGATCCTCTGCTACTGATACTGACATTGTGGCCCTGTCTGTTGATGAGCTTAGACTGCTATGTGCTGTACATGATGGCACGACAGTAAAGTATTTATGAACATATATCCTGTATCCGTATCTTTGTTCCAGGCAGTGCTGGCATGCCTCTGTCTGAGGGGACTGGGTCTTCATGTTGGCCTTCCAGCTGTGCAGGGGAAAGGGGTGGTGTGGGGAATGCTATGTGCATGGAGGCATTTGTACCATTTCGGGTTGGCAGGGGCACATGTGTAAGGGGCAGTGCCTCTATTACCTGGTGCAATTCTTTCTAGGGGTGTGACTGCTCTATGCATATACTCTTACACCACCAGATCTGGACCTTTAGCACCTAGAGCCTTTCACAGGGGTGACCCATCATGGCTTGTGCCCATGGCCCCTATAGTCCAGGTGGCCCATCCTATTTGTATGCAGGCCTTGTGCATATGTGGTTTACGGCAGCCTTGCATATGGCATAGTGCTGCACGTGTGGCACCATGCACCGGGGTGTCACATTGCACATCATGAATGCACGTCTGTGTGGGTCACACATGCTGTTATGTGGGCATGTCCCTCTGTCTGCGCATAGTGCTGCAGCCATTGTACTACATGTGGGACTCATACACATGCCTCTGTATGTCCTATGTGCATACCACACAGCCGTGGCATGGATGAGGGTCATATGCCCTTACATGCGCCTGTTGCATGTCTCGCAACCATTGCATTTCCTTTGTGCATAGGCCCCATTGTGCATGCCTAGTTATATTTAATATCCTTCATAACCTGGTGTGCTGTCATACTTTGAAACTGCTTACAGATGAGATGCCACATCTAAAGTGGTGTACTCCAGTGAGTAGATATTTTATTATCATCTGATAATTTTCACCTACAAAGCCTGTAAAAGCAGGTGTAACCCCTCACCCCTGCCTTTTTAGCAAAATGACAGGTGGCATGCTGTTGAAGCTGACAGCAGTACCTGGTGGGGACTGGGTTCGGGGAGGATGAGGCTACTCGGCACAGGGGGACCTAGGTTTGGCTACTCTGCACAGGGGCACCCAAGTAAATCCGAACACAGGAAGCAATAACTGTAGTGTCCAGAACCAGGAATGGGATTCTTCAGTGTGGCTTTTATTCACTTCTAAGCTGAACAAACAAAGCATAGACGGACCCACATGGGGCTACATTTCCTGGTAATGCAGATTAGAGACAACAGAACACTTCATCACTATTTCCAGCCCTCAGGCTCTAGACCCACCAGGCACACAGCCCAGACTTGCACACAGCTTTGGGTACACAGCCCAACTTGTACACACTTGGGTTTTCCCCACTGGCCCGGCTCCCCTGCCGACCACTTGATCCGTGGTCCATTGGAAGAATGAACCAATTATCCTGTTCGCGGTCCATTGGAGGAATGAACCAATTATCCTGTTGTTGCTCCCCAAACCACACTAGAGTCTGACTCCTAGAGAGAATTTTCCTTACAATCCCATGTCTAGGTACTTCCCTCATCACTGGCCAAGTGCCTGAGGCAAAGTAGAAATCCACAGAAGAAATCTCTAGAGGTGGCCCTGGTCACTAAAGATGGGGGGGGTCACCCACCTCCAGCTCCCAAAGCCCATACCCGGCCATTTCCTTGGAAACTGAACAATTCCTTTACTGAAAACTTTCAAATGTAGATTCTGGGTAGATGTCTGTCACATCTCCTCTACATATTATTTGCATCCCAACAAACTCTGGACTTGAACCTACTTTTACTTTGCTTAGCCCATTACTCTAGGTTTCCCAATATTTAGTAGTTCAATCCCCCACATTGCCACACAAGTCCCAGGGTGAAAAACATAGGCCCTTTTAGCCAGAGCAGACACTCACCCTCACGTTGCAGGTGCCCCACAGGCGACTCACAAATCTTCTTATTCTCCCAAATAAACACTGGAACACATAGGCAGCTTTTCCTTCACAGGCAGAACTAGGGGGTTGCCCCAGGAATCTGCAGGGAATCCTTTTCTGCCCCCGAAGGAAGGGGGCACTGAGACCCAAAAAACAGTGGTCTCCACCACTTCAGTAATCTTCTGTGTCTCTCTTTAAGGTGGAGACACACACCCTATTACTTAAAAGTAGCCCTCTGTCAGGGCTGAGGCTCCTAGAGCCTTCACTGAGCTGCTTTACCAGCAAGCTCCCAACCTCTCACTCCATTCACTGAAGACTGACTGAAGACACTGACTTCAAAAACTCTCAACGTTCTAACCAACTCCCTCTGCTGCAGATTCCAATGTGGCTCATGCAGCTGCGATAGTTCTATTGGTGATGTCATCCCTCAGTCTCAGCTGAGACTGAGAACAGAGTGAGACAGTGTGAAACCCATTTAACTGGAGTTTCACAAGCTGCCTTCCCTGCCTACCACCAGGTCTTACTGGGATTCTAGTAACCCCGGGTAACAAGGGGGTTACACAGGGAACATTTGTGGTTGGCTGTGGGGAGAGAAGAAATGCTCGTCATGCAATTAAATATATTAAATGAAAGTTTATGTGGATGAAACTGTACTAGATATTGGTTAAATTGTCTGAAATTGAAACAACATTTTGAAAAAAGTTTAAAGAAAGAAGTGTTTTGATGGTGGCTACCAAGACCATTAGCAGTTTCAAATATGGGTGGGAAAGAGTTAAAGGCTTAATAGTCACCCGGGGTGGCAGCAAGGGATTCACCAATGCTGCAGTGACATACATTTTGCTGACGCCGATTATGGGGCAGGCAAAATGCCATCTGGCATTACAGTGCCAGGTATTTCATCTCCTGGGAGTTAACAGCACCAAAGCGCCCTCCCGGGAAACAGTCATTTTTTTGGGGGGGGGCTTTGCCCCCCATACCCCCCAAAACTAAATATTACCTCCTCTGGAGCAGGCATGCCCCAGAGGGCTAGAAACAATGTTGGCACAAACAGCAAAAAGTGATGGGCGATCTAAAATCAAGAACGTCCTTTCACTATCACCCTTGTTCGACATCTTAATTGTGTGGCCAAAATCAGTCAGCAACTAGACGGGATATGGCAGTAAGGCAGGGAACTTGGGGGCAGACAGTGTGAGCACAAACTCTGTATAGACACTGGGGGGGGGGGATTTTCAAAAGGCTTGGATGCAGACGCAAATGTATGCTGCATCTGTATCTGGATCCATTTTCTTGAGTCCAGGCAGCCCTGCTACTATTTTCAGAAACTGTGTCAATTTATAACAAAAAATCAATTTGCAACAAAAATTGGATGCAGATGCATCAAAATTGGGTGCAAGTGCAATTGCATCCATTCTGGACACAAATGCATCTGATTTTGGATGCAAACTTTGGACGCTGTTAGGCCATTTAATAGATGGTCTAACAGGTTTGGTCATAGAAAACATAGAAACCGATGACAGATAAGGAACGCTAGGCCCACCCAGTCTGCCCTTTAACCCTACCTTTATTAATGGCTGCTGGCCCCATTTAGTCATCGGCTTTAGCCTCTCCTTCTCACTTCTAGGATTCCCTTATGCCTGTCCCATGCATGCTTGAATCCCCCCCCACTGTGCTCCGCCTCACCCCGTGGCAGGCTATTCCATGCATCCAAATTCCAGACTGCAGCGCCCAAGTCCATATGAAATCATGCGAGGTGCTAGGGGCTGTCTGCACAGGGTGATATGCTAAAGTTGCCTTGTTTGCTTGAGCTGAATTTCACAGCAATAAATGTGAAATTTCTTCATTTGAATCGAGGTGCAAGCGTGTTTTTTTCATGTGGACTTAGAGCGCTGCAGTCTGCAACTCTGAGTATTATTTGAGCTGGCTGCCTTTAGCAGCGCACTTCTCTCACTTTCAGAGTGCAGGTACTACCTGTTTGGAACTCTATTCCATGCAACCACCACCCCTTCCTTGAAAAAAAACTTCCCTCACATTTTCCCTTATCCTGCTCCCCTCCAATCTCATAGTGTGCCCCTTTGTTCATGTACCTTTCCTACAGAGAAAGATGTCACCCACGTGCACCTTGTTAAAGCCTTTAAGATACTTGAAAGTTTCTATCATGTCCCCCTGCTCCCTCTGGTATCACATCGCAACAGCGACGGGAATACAGCAAAGACCATCACAGTGACATTTCTGACAGTTTGCTGTGATGGTCTGCTGGGTTCCTGACACTGCTACCCCTGGTGTGTTTGCCCCCTCCCCAAATTAACTCTGACTTGGAGTTGGCTATTTTAAGTCCAGGGGGTGCGGGGGGAAGAGGCCCCTGCATAGGGGGGTGTGGGGAGCAAATCTCCCTCACAGAAAACACAGTTTACTCCAGCGAGGGCACAACACCAATTGGTGGTGTTGTGCTGTCGCTGTACTGAAGGGTCACAGTGCTCCATGCCACTGCGGCATCATGGAACCCTCCCTCCTCTCTCTCAGTGTATACACATTGAGGTCTTTTAATCGCTCCTCATACGTTTTCTGGTGCAAGCCCTGTACTATCTTAGCCACCCTTCTCTGAACCTCCTCCCCTGTCTATGTCCTTAAGAAGATGCAGCCTCCAGAACTGTACACAGTATTCCAGATGAGGCCTTACCAGTGTATTATATAGTGGAATCACCACCTCCCTCCTTCTGCTGGTGATACCCCTTCCTATGCACCCCAACATGCCACTGGCCCTCCTTACAGCCTTTGCACACCACTTGGTCACCTTTAGGCCATCAGAGATGATAACCCCCAGATCTCTTTCTTCCCTGGTGACCGTCAGCAACTCCCCCAGGTATCCAGTGAACACAGCGACCACAATTCAGCACTTTCAAAAGGGCGACTCAATCAAGGAACCTGTGTTTAGGGCTACCTGGCAGTGTAGTGACCAGATACCTGGGAGGGCAAGGTAGGGCGATGGGAAGCGCACACGTGCGGGGGGTGAGAGGAAGGGGAGAGGAGGTATGTGGGTGTGGTGGGCAGCTGCCGAGCTGGTCCGGCTAGCATTGTGGGAGGGTGATCGGCTGGGGTGTGCCGGTTTGGGTCCAGTGTGGTGCGTTTTTTTGTGCCAGCAGGAAGCTTGTTTTTTTAAAAGATTTTCACCCCCCCGACATGCCATCCTCCTGGTGTTGAAACCTTAAGCATGGGGTGTGGGGGTAAGGCCCCCCGCCCCACATAAATATAGAATCCATTACCTCCTTTTAGTTCACCGCAAGTGTACATTACTGTAATTCATTTTCAGTGATGTGCACTCGTCCAAACAGCGATTGCTATCCTGCGATAGCCGTTATCACATAGAACAGCTCCACCCCATCCAGTAGCTCTCCCATGGGTTTCTGAGTCCCAGGTGCATGACTTTGCACTTCCTCACGTTGAACCTCAGTTGCCACACTTTGGACCATTTTTCCAGCTTTCCTAGGTCCCTCCTCATTTTCTCCACCCCCTTCTGTAGTGTCCACCTTGTTGCAGATCTTGGTGTCATCTGCAAATAGGCAAACCTTCCCTTCCAGCCCTTCTGCAATGTCACTAATAAAGACACTAAAAACAAGGCCTCTTGTTTTCAGTGATTCTGCGGCACATGGCGATTGCCGCAGAAATTATGACCTGCCGCAGAATCTGTGGCTAGCCACAGAATTTGGGGTTGGCAACAGAAATTGCTCCAGTAAGATAGACAGAGACTGACACCACTCCTTTTAAGCAATTCCTCTCCCTGCTTATAGCTTTATAAGAACTAAAATTCACCCCAACCCCTCAATCCATCCCCACCCAGCCCTGAAAGCCCCCCTAGAGTCACCCTATTTTTTTTTTTATTTTGGCACCCCATTTTTGGTCCAAGGCTGCATGATGATTCATTGCCTTCTCCTATCACTGCTAGTGGGCCATAATGCTTTTTCCTTATCCCAGTAATGCTTTGTAGGGCCCACACAAAGCCATACCTGGGCATGAATCCAGCATTTGGGTCCAGCAGTAATAGGAAGAGGCAGAAGGATTGTCCTACACTGTTGGACCAAAAAAGGGTACCAATATAAAAAACAGAGTGACTCAGTGAAGCTCTGGGTGGAATGACTCTTGGGACTTAGATATGCAGAGTTGGTATTTCTTGTTTTATGAGGGGGGGAGGCAGAGTAATGTCTAAGAGGAGACTTTATTTTTTGAGGCAGGAAGAGGCACAGGATCACTGTACAGTGTTGGGCTGGATAATGACATACATTAAAATCTACAAGACCAAGCAAAGGGACAGCTAAGTAAATAAAAAACTGTTGGGGCAGGAAAAGAATGAGAGAGTGCTGGACAGACTGAAGAAATTAAAAAGATGAAACCAAGGAGATACTAGTTGCGCTGCAGGGGGCATTCCTTCAACAGCTAATCAGGGAGCCAACAAGGGGCAATAACCTGCAGGATGTGGTCCTGGCAAATGGGGAGAGTGTGGAGGAGGTGCAGGTGGGAGAAGCCTTGGGCAACAGCGACCACAGCACAGTATGGTTCAGGGTAAGGGCAGGGAGGGAGACAAGTAAAACCAGTACTACAGTCATGGACTTCAGACGTATGGTCTTTGACAAGATGAGAAGGATAGTAAGGGAGACAATGGAGGGTACGAAGAATACAGGGGCAGTGGAGGAGTTATGGCAAGCTATCAAGGTAGGGGTACTGATAGCTGTGAAAATATGCATAAAAAAGGTTAGGAAGAGCAAAACGGGGAGAAGACGCGTTTGGTTTACAAAGAAGGTTGCAGGGGCAGTCAAGGAAAGGAGAGAGGCTTTCAGAAAATGTAAGAAGACACTTAACAAGGAAGATAAGGAAGAGTATAGGGAAAAGAGGAGTCTGACAGGGAAGAAGATCAGAAGGACAAAAGCAGATACTGAGGAGAAAATAGTAAAAAAGACCAAGAGGGGGTTAAAACCTTTTTCAGATATATGAGGGAGAGGAGAAAGGCAAGGCAGGGCATACTAGGCTGAAGGTGGTAGAATAAAATTGGAAAGGGACTGTGAAAAAAAAGCATTATTAAATAATTACTTTAGCTCGGTATTCACAGAGGAGGACAGTAGGGGACCTGAACTAAAGTTGAAGGGGAAGAAGGGCAAATGGGTGGATCTCAGCCCATTCACTGTGGATAGGGTTAGAGCAGAGCTACATAGACTGAGGGTGGACAAGGCAATGGGGCCTGACAGGTTACACCCCAGAGTGATCAGAGAATTGCCAGACAAACTTAATTCAGTTCTTTGATTGGGTGACTCAGGTGATTGACTGGGGGGTTGGACGTGGCCTATCTAGACTTCAGTAAGGCCTTTGACACTGTCCCCCATATTAGGCTGATGAGCAAGATGGAAAGTCTGGGGTTGGGAAAATAACAAGCTGGGTGGAGGTCTGGCTGGCAGGAAGAACTCAAGGGGTGGTGCTAACCGGGGTGTACTCTAGGATGGCGGGGGTGAAAAGTGGAGTGCCACAGGGGTCAGTTTTGGGTCCGCTTCTCTTCAACGTCTACATCAGTGATATTGCAGTGGATTTGAGGGGGAGGGTGTGCCTATTTGCTGATGATACGAAAATATGCAATAGGGTGGACACCCCGGGGGGGGGGGCGGAGGACATGAGAGAGGACTTAAAGATGCTTGAAAAATGGTCTGGGAGAGAGGACTTAAAGACACTTGAAAAATGGTCTGGAACATGGCAGCTGAAATGTAATGCCAAGAAGTGCGCCGTGATGCACTTGGGGAGAAGGAACAGAAGAGCAGGGTACACTCTAGGTGGGGAGGAAATCAAAGTAATAGAACAGAGTAGAGATCAGGGGATCATAGTCTCCTCAAACTTTAAGGTAGGAATCCAATGTAGCAGAGCAGAGGAAAAGGCCAATGGAATGTTGGCATGCATGGGCAGAGGCATTACTGGCAGAAGGAGGGAGGTAATAATGCCCCTTTACAAAACCATTGTGAGGCTGCATCTGGAGTATGGGGTTCAGTTCTGGAAGCCACATCTCTGCAAGGATATAGATGCACTGGAGAGGGTTCTGAGAAGGTCAATCAAGATGGCGCAAGTGTATGCAGGGAAAGTCATATGAGCAGAGGTGTAAGGAACTGGTTTTGTACACACTGAAGACGTGGAGGGAAAGGGGAGATATGATTGAAACTTTTAAATATGGAAAGGAGCTCAATAAAGTGAGAGAAGGGGGTTTACTTAAGAGGAAGGAGGGGGTCAGAACTAGAGGGCACAGCCTCAGACTGCAAGGAAAAGATACAGGGGCAATGCGAGAGGGTGTTTCTTCATGGAGAGGGTGGGGAGCCCTGGAACAGACTACCAGATGGAGTGGTGAGGGTTAAATCGGTGGAAGAATTCAAGAGGGCATGGGACAAGCATATGGGGCTGAGTATCGGGGGGAGGGCAGGGGCTGGCAGGGAGGGGGAAGGTAAGGGGGAAAAAAGAGCAGACTAGATGGGACGGTACAGTCCTTTTCTGCCATCAAGCTTCTATGATTCTATGATTCTATGAAGGTAAGAAAAGTGACAAGCTAAAGATTGTTTATGCAAAATGTGGAAACTAAATAAGGGAAGACAAAAACAAACTGAGAAAGTAGAGAAAGTCATAATGACATTGCAAATGAAACATTTTTTTAAATTTTTTAACATTTAAATGTTGCTCCAGGACAATATGTAAGGGTGGGCAAGACAGATTTCAAGCTTACCTACAATTAAAAATGCCACTGAGGGACAAGTAGATTTACTCAGAGCATCAGTGCACCTTCCAAGTTTTTTTTAAAAGCACAGATAGCTTGACCATTCAATACAGTAGTCAGTTTTTTTTTCTATTCTTTGGTAATTAGGTAAGGTTACAAAAGAATAAATCCAGAGTAGCCTACCTCATGGCTCTGTTTAACTGGAAGCCCTATCTCTTCTACTTCCCTAGTCTGACAGCCAGCCCCCAATGTGTTAACATTCTGTGATAAAATTGTTTGGAGAGCATTGCAAATAACATTTTTTTCCTTCCTGGGTCGGTAGTGGTGCTGAGATGGGTGGAGGTGGGCTACACTGGATTTTAAAAACTGGGATCAGGCAAAGCTTTTGGGGGCAGGATCAAACAAGTCTCAAATGGTGAAATTTGATTCAGGTATATCGGACCCTGCAGCAATAAACATTGGTGTACCTCAAGGATCCATCTTGGGGCTACTTCTCTTCTCACTCGTTATCAATAATGTTCATAGTGCCCTTAGGAACTGCTCATCTCTCCTATATACAGATGATCTTGTCATCTATACCAGTGCCACTAAAGTTGATGACCTTAACCTGGCTCTCTCCAGTGACTTTAAGAACATTAAGAATTGGCTCTATGATCATAAACTGCTTCTAAATGCAAGGAAAAGAATGACTATGCTTTTTGGCTCTGTCCCTAAACTTAGAGCCAGTCCTTCGACCCTCATGGTCCTCGATGTGGGTGGATCTCAATTGGAATCTGTCTCATCTTTCAAATACCTTGGATCCTGTTGGATCAATCCCTAAATCTCAACCTGCATATTCAAACTACCTGCAAAGCAGTAAATAATAAACTAGGTGCTGCGTACAAGTGTAGCTACATGCTAACACCATCAGCTAAAATGGCCATTGCAAAGGGAATTCTACTGCCGACCCTTACCTATTGTGCCCCCATCCTTGGTGCTGCCCAAAAAAACTCCCTCCAGAATTGGGATGTTACATATAATAATATATGCTGCTGCTACGCATCCTCTTCCCCTCGACTAAAGGACCGCTGTCAACTTTACAAAGACTTGGGCTGGCTCTACCCCACGGCATCTAGACATTACTACATTGGCTCTCTTGTGGACTCTGTTATCAGGTTGGAAACCCCAACATCACCGACAGAGATGCTACTTCCTCTTACCTCCTCTTATGATCTGAGGTCTGTTGATAAATCCTTACTAAAAATTCTTAGATGTCACACCTCAAAAGATGTGGGTGCTTTCCGACATGCGGCTCCTCAGTTCTGGAATATGCTTCCCACTGAGCTTAGACAGACTGGATCCCACCCTCACTTCAAGACTGTGTTCTGGCGTCATCTTATGCAGACTGACCACTGTACTTGTTTTGATCCACCCTAACAACCTTATCAGGTTCCCTGACCTCACTGTCCCCTGCTCCCTTGCCCCAGGCACTTGTTCATAACCCTACTTATTTTTTGACTTTGGAGGACCGCATTGTTACATATTGCCCTGGTCTGCTCCTCCTACCTTCCAATATATTTCTAATTGAAACTGTATAGTTAGCTCCTGTATTTTTTTTTCTTTACTGTCTATCTTTGTAACAATATATGGTCCACCTTTTAACTTATACTTTGCTGTACTGGATCTACTGTGATGTTTCTAAACTCACCTTATGATGTATCATTGTTAAGTTGTTCAAACCCTGAAAATGTAATGTGGCCCTGTGTTTTCCTGTTATCTTGCTTGGATTATGTTTCTCCATCAAACTCTGCACATATGTACAAGGACTTGTCTCCTTAAAATGTAAGGTTATTTCTCTGTGTTGAAATGTTCTGTACTTATATACAGGATGTTTTGTACTCTCCTGGGTCGTGCCTGAAAATAGTCACACTGCTGGCTAGTGCACCTACCCGGTAAACAAAAACTAAATAAAACAAATAAATGTTAGGGAAAGGAGAACATATCTTGTTGCCATTAGGTCTAGAGCAGGGGAAGGTTGCAAAGAGCATTACTACCATTATGGGAAGGGGGAGGAAAGAGAGCATTGCTGTGATTAGGTCTGGGGAAGCGAGGAGAGGACAGATTATTGCTGCCATTATGAAGACTGGGAGGAGACAGCATTACTGCCATTAGGTATGTGGGAAGTGGGAAAGGAGAAAGCTTTTCTTTTACATGGTTTTGGAAAGGGAAGAAGAGAACAGAAGGCATTGCAGTATTTTGGTCTGATCTGGAGTAGAGGTGGGAGCACTGCTGCCATTTTTTTCTCCAGGGGAAGGGGAACTTTGCCTGACTTAGAAACACAGACAATGAGACTACAGAGGCAGAAGGAAGAAAAAGGGAAAATACAAAAAACTAGCTAAGCCACCCTACTAGGCTAGTAGTAGTAGTAGTAGTAGTAGTAGTAGTGCATCGAGGTTTTATGAGGGCAACCCATGATTAGGTGTGATCCTGAGATTACCTGCTCTAGGACAGCCCATGGTCAGAGGGCCTTGCAGATGCCAGGGCGTTCAAGCTAGGGAAATTAGGTGCACATGAAAGAAAATAAAAAATTAAGACAATGTAAGAAAGATGGCAACAAAGCTAAAGATTATTAATTCAAAATGTGACAACTAAACAAGGAAAGAGGGTGGATAAGGTTCAGAGGACGGCAACAAAGATGGTACATGGATTGCATCACAAGTTCTATGAGGATAGGTTGAAGGAATTGAATATGTACTCCCTGGAGGAGAGGAGGGAGAGAGGGGACATGATAGAGACATACAAGTATCTTACAGGGAGGAACAGGGTGCAGGAATACACTATTTTTAAGCGAAAAAGATGTTCCAGGACTAGAGGGCATGGGATGAAGTTGGAGGGAGGGCAATTCAGAGAAAACGTGAGGAAGAATTTCTTCACAGAACGAGTGGTGGACAAGTGGAACACCCTGCCAGAGGAAGTGGTGGGTCTGAAACAATCACGGGATTTAAGAATGCATGGGATAGACTTAAAGGAATTCTGGAGGTCAGGGTAAGGGGCAACAGACTTCTAGGAAAACATAAAGTGAACTTACAAGCTCAGATGGGCAGACTGGGTGGGCCATAGACCCTTATCTGCCAACACTGTCTATGTATCTATGAATGAAACAGAGAAAAAGATAGAAATAATCATGCTGACATTGCTGATATTTAATATTTTATATTTTTAATATATGGCAGTTTTCTGGGTGGCAGTACGGGGAAGTCTCTGTATGCATCAATAGCCTGCTACCCCCAACTACAACTGTGTATGGGGCACCTGATAGGTGTTCACAGAGGAGAGGAGTCTTGGGTGCTCCATGGCTAGCCTACTTAAGGCTGTCACTTGAAGAACAACTATTAAGCTATTTGCTTTGTTGCCAGTACGTTGAGGCAGCGCCTGCCAGTAGCCATTAATGTTACATGACATAGCACCAAACACTAAATAGATTTAGATAAATATAGAGAGCCAGGACAGCTTCTGAAAAGCAAAAGAATAAAACTGAAGGTTTAAGGGAAATTATGTAGCTTACATTTATGTTGTGGAAGTCGTAGCTCCTCCTTACAGGCCATCCTTGCTGGGTTCCCCTAAAACTGTAAGGCTGGCTCTGTATTATTTATATACAAATGTGCTGCAGAACTTTAAATCTTGCCGCAGAATTTGACCTAACAGTGCTGCAGAAGTTCAGAGTTTCTGCCGCAGAATTTGCATCAGTTTGCTGCAGAGAACAGGGGGCCTTGATTAAAAAGAACTGGTCCAAGAACTGATCCTTGAGGTACTTCACTGGTCACCCCTCTCTCCCTGGACTGAATCCCATTTACCACCACCCTCTGCTTCCTGTCCCTTAACCAGTTTCTCACCCAGTTTACTACCTTTTGTCCCATGCCCAAGCTTCCCAGCTTGTTAACCAGTTTTTGATGTGGGACGTTGTCGAAAGCCTTGCTGAAATCCAGACAGGTGACATCCACCGCTCCCCCCGATCCACCTCCCATGTTACCCAGTCAAAAAAATCTAATCAGATTTGTTTAACATGACCTTCCTGCTGTAAACCCATGCTGCTTTGGATCTTGGGCTCCATTGGATTCCAAGCATTCCACAATCCTTTCCTTAAAGAGCTCCTGACGCAGTTGAGATAACTTCAAAAAAATGTAACATTCAGGCATAAATTAGCTTATATTTCATATTTTATTCTGTAATTCTCACCTTTATTTCCTTATTACTAAAGGTATTTGCATGAATACAGTATCTCTGCCCTTTTAGCTCAGGCTGCATGCCTACACCTGACATAATTCTGTTTATGACATTAAAATGTGTTGCTGTGGAGATAATTATGATATCATAAACAAGGGATTGTGGTGTCATGTGTAGAGAAGCAGCCATAGTAGATACAGTGTAGGGGAAAGGGATTCTGTTTTCATGCAACTGTTTTCAGTATTGAAAAAAATGGGGAATTAAATTACTGAAAATATTTGAAGTAATAAAGAAAATGGGACAAAGCTGAATATAAATCTTACTTTTTTAATGTTTTCCTAATGCTGTCAGGGGCTTTTTAAGCAGCACCTCCATAATCTTACCCACAACTGAAGTGAGGCTGACTGGCCAATAGTTTCCAGCCTCGTCCATGCTACCATTTTTGTGAAGAGGGACTACATGTGCCCTCCTCCAGTCCTCTGGAAACACTCCTGTGTTGACTGACTCATTGAACATGGCTACCAGATGCACTGCTAGCTTCATCTGCAGTTCCTTTAAAGGACAGCTGTCAAAATTGGAGTACCCCCTGTCACAAACCCACTCAGCAAGTCAGGCCCTCTGCTCCCACAGTGCCAACCTCTGAGCGCAGTCTTGTGAACAGTTAACAGAACAGGGTAACCCTCCTCCCTGTTTTGTGGGTTTGAATCAAAATTTGGTCTCAAGTTCTGGAGGGATTCAAGCTGTGAAACTCTTGCTAGCATGCCCAATGTACAGACTCAGATAATTCTGCTCTTGGGGGGAGCAGATATCTTTCCCCTATGGGCACCTAACCAGGTGTACAAAATGAACCCTTAAAAACTCTATGAAAGACCTCAGAATAAACTCTTGCCTTTTCCCAGTTTGGTAAAACCAGTAAGCTTTGTACAGTATCAGCTTTAACCATGGATGCTTCACTTATCAAGAAAAACAATTTCAAAGGCACACCAAGTAGTCTCTAAAGTAGAGATTTACTTAAAAATAGATAAAAAAAAATGTAAAATGTAAATACAGAACCATATATCACAAAAACATACAATCATTTAAAAGAACAAGGGTTAAAAAAAGTACAAAATTCCTACCACCAGACAATTAGACTTGTATATCTAATGTATCTCTTCTAATAGTGCTGATAGATGTTGTTGTCAAGAGAGTCCAAACGTGTGTGTTTATAGGTCACTCACAGCATAATTAAAACACTGTCTTGAGCCTGCCTTCTCCATGATGTCACCCAGCTCCTCCTCTGTTTATTAAAAATTATACAATCAGGATGTCATCACTCAGAAGGTAAATTAAATAAGATTAATTTCTAAGTCCTTCTTTCATCCATGAGCAACATCCTGCTTTTACAGGCATCAGAGAAACAGTTATGACTTCGCACCAGTGTGACATAACCTTTTTTTCCTCCCCTAAATGTCATAAAATGGATATTTTCTATCCTGTCAGCTGGCAAGCTACAATTAAGCTAGATAAACAGGATATGCTTAATTTAGGCCTCTTCTAGCCTGTAATTATCTCCTGGCCTTCCAGGTAACACCTTGTAGCTAAAACCTGGGGGGAGGGGGGGTCATTCATCAGGCTGTTTCAGCATGTCTCATGAGAGACACTCAATAACACATTTTTATATTACAAAAATCATAGATTAATCAGAACCAGCTGTCTGAGTGTCACCCCCGAAAAGCCTTACCTCCTGATTAAGCATTTCATAAGTGAAATGCATTTTTCACCACTGGAACATATTTTATTTTTATTTTGTAAAGTCCACGGTTGTACAAAATGTCAGAATCTGTGTGGTTCCATTTAGTGTAAAAGTGTGGTGCCGCACCACTTGCCTCAATACAAGTGTATTGAGGTGAGCGGAGTGACGCCGTGCTTTCCGACGAAATGGAACTGCTCAAGTTCCAACATTTTGTAGAATGATGGACTTTACAAAATAAAAATAAAGTATGTTTCAGCAAGTGAAAAACAGTGTTTCACTTATGAAACACTTAATTGGGGGGGTAAGGCTTTTGGGAGATAGGGGACTCTGATTTCAACAGCTTTCCTTTAATATCCTGGGATGTATACCATCTGGTCCAATTGCCTTGTTGACCTTCAGTTTTGCGAGCTCCTCCAGAACTCTCACTTCTGTAAATGGACTGGTGCTCACCTCTCTTCCCCCTTTGTATGTGATTCCCAGCTGTGGTCCATGTCCCTCCCTTCTTCAGTGAAACCAGTCCCAAAATGTGTAAACCACGAAAAGCCCAGGTTGGGAGGGGTGCAGGTAGTGGCTGCCAGCTCGGACATTATTTAGTCCAAGAAGACCTGCACTCCTTATCAGCTTCCAGAAAAGTAGAAACATACACAACATTTTTAGTATTCATGCTTTATTCAGTTTTGCGGTGAGTGTACAGAGACCAGTCCACTGACACAAAACCCCGGCACTTCGGGTCAAGAAACCCTTCGTCAGGGTGCATCAAAAATATTTATTCAGTATTTCTGCCTTTTCCATAATCCCCGAACTTTCTTCTTTCGCTGATGTACCTATAGAATGTCTTGTCCCCTTTCTTTACCATCTGAGCTAATCTTTCCTCTGTTTGCACCTTTGCACTCCATACTGCTTTCCCTGCTTCCTTCAGACAATTTAGGTGCTCTACCCTATTCTCTTCCTTCTCTCTTTATATTTTCTGAAACCCACCCATTTGGCCCTTACTTTCTCTGCTACATCTTTTGAGAACCATAGTGGTTTCCTCCTTTTCTTTCCTTTTTTTCTCAGCCTAATACACTGTTTTTTTCACCCCCACTATGGCTCCTTTTAGGTGTGCCCAATGCTCCTCAACCCCCTGCCACTTTCCTCACCAGGGCTTCTTTTTATTTTTTAAATCCATGTTTATTTAAAAAAATCAGGCAACATTACATAGTCTTTCTCACAAGGTACAAATCTGATTCAAATTATACATTTCTGTATATATCACAACAACAATTAATTATATCTCTTACTTTTCAGAAACCCATTTCAGGTGCAGAGTTCTGGGCAGTCCCTAGTTTCAGTGCTCAGCTTTAAGTTTCTCAGGAACATAGTGGAAAAATCCAGGGTCCATCTCCTCTTAATGAGGGAGTGATTTGTTAATACTTACTACTACAATGCCATGGCCTGCCCTTCATTCTCTTTCTCGCCCTCCTCAGATAGAGTATCTCACGCCCCCTCACTTTCTGGTTCCACCTCTCTGAACATAATCCATCTGGTCCATCTGTTCACAAAGAGGGGAAGTCTGGCATTAATCTTGTGGATCAGTTCCTCCATTTCTTGTATCTCTTCTATAATCTCAAACCACTGTCCCAGTGTGGGTATTTCTGGTGAGAGCCACAGCCTGGTGATAGTTTTATGGGCAGCCGCCACCAGAATATTCCACAAGTAGACCTGATCCCTACCCCACACCGCTGCAGGAACCAGGCCCAGAACCAGGTGTTTAATTGTTAGTGTCTCCCTTAGGGATGACACTATTCCCATAGCATCTGTTATTCCCTGCCAGAATCAGGCAAGATGTGGACATTATCCTAGTATATGCAAATAACCCACCTGTGTCTCTCCGCACACTCTCTCCAACATTTCGCTGAGTGCCCACTATCCCATTTATTTTTTACTACCAGTGTGATAAAGAACCTTGTTCAAATCTTCCATTTGAACTCCTTCCAACTCTGGGAGCAGGTAGTTTTATAGGCTCATGGGAAGATACTATCCAATTCTTTCTCAGTGAGTGCTTCCCCCAATTCCCACTCTCATCTGGTCTTGATGGAGGTAGTGTGTTCCTTTTCTAACTCTCTAATGGCCTCATAAATGGCTGAAATAATGCCTTTGTTCCTTTGAAAATTCAGTATGTCCGTCATAACTCCCTGGATGCCAAGAGGTTCCGGCTTCTGCTCATATTAGTTAGTTAGTTAGTTTTTGTTGACCAGGTAAGTGCACTAGACAAATCCTGCCTATTTTCAGGCACGACCTGGGGAAGGGGGATACAGATGAATGCCAACTGACCTTGAACCAGATTAAGCTGTTGGTGGTATTTTTAGTGAATGAGGGAAATTTGGCCAGAACACCGGGGAAATTCCCCTACTCGGTCAGAGGGGATTCCCTGTCCAAGATGGA
The DNA here is from genome assembly GCA_016271365.2 of Neoceratodus forsteri. NCBI lineage: Eukaryota > Metazoa > Chordata > Ceratodontiformes > Ceratodontidae > Neoceratodus > Neoceratodus forsteri. Next base: position 789,687,249 of record CM028133.1, read on the forward strand.
GGACGCTCTGCTGCCTGCAGTTGCTGGAGCTGTGGAGACAGGAGACCTGGTCTCGACTCCTGTCTCTGTACCTGAGGAGACCACGACTATCAACCGGATTACTATACCTGTATCTTCAGTGTTGGAAGACGATTTACAGGAGGCGCCTTTTGTTCCACGGATGGTTCATTTTACAGAGGTTGATCGGAGCTGGCTCGAATGCTTAGGGGGACCGCAAGAGACGCACACTTCCTTAGACTCAGAACCTTTAAGTCGGGAAGTACCTGTACTGCATGACCATTTGATGGAGGCGGACCGCCGTAGTACGACCGCCGAGATTGGCTTGCAGCAGAAACTTCGGAGTAAGCAGCAAGACGGTGTGCCCCTAGCTATGACAGGCACTATTGTTACAGTCCCCGAAGACCTGCCTGGAGTCTCTGAACAGGTGCCTCGTCAATCGTTTGCAGCAGCTGTCTCTGGCAATTCTTTTGCGATGGATGGATCAGCGAGTACTTTTTCGGTGAGCCCGCCTTTATCCCAGGCTGAATTGTTAATTTCCAGTCCCTCCTATTCAGGCAAACCCTACTGTCGCCCCTGCATGGTCTGTAGATGAGACGCTACGGGCGGCAGGATGGGTGCAAGACCCCAAGGTGGGTTCCTGGGTCTCGGGGCCGTCCTCAATACAATCCCCTCGGACTGTGCAAGATATGATGTTGGATGGGGGAGAACAGATTTCTCAAACTGTAACTGACCCTCTGGACCTTCCTACTGAGCTTTGTCTGACCCAAAATCCAGTCCTGGACTTTAACAAGGTCCCTGCTACACAGACTCTTACTGGTTCAGACCCTATGGCAGAAGGGACCACTGCCACTGTTCGATCTCCCTCTCCTCGAGCTGGGTCAGCAAGGTCTTTCTCTTCTTTGTTTAAGTTTCCTGTTTTTTCAGCTAAACGTCATAATGCTGTTCGGCTTTCTTATAGAGGTGGGCTAGCGGACCCCCCTGACCGTGTGTATGTGGCCAGAACACTGTTAAAGGATTCAATGAAGTTTTTTGCTCACGAAATATATGCCCTAATACATGTCTCAGGGGAACTAACTTTTGACATTAGTTTTCAGACATCTCGTGGCCTTGACCGTTTTTGGTCCAAATATCACGTATTGTGTAACACTGCTTTATGAACCCCATTTCAGGCTATACCCCTTTCAAAACCTGCTTTCAAGATAGTCACTTTATGTTTTCGCAATGAGGGAGTAGATGTCTCCAATATTGTTTATTGGTTAAAACAACGTTGTACTTTACAAGGTCAGCCAGAGGCTATCTTAGACTCTGAAAACATATGGACAGGGGGTTGGAAATTTAAAGTCATGTTGAATGTTTCTGAATCTGGACCAGTGCACTTACCAAATTCTTTTTTTTTTAGGTCGGGATAGAGGAGTTCTATTTTACCCTGGCCAACCCAAAGCATGTTATAGATGCGGGGATCCCTCACATCTGAGCAGTGCGTGCGATAAGATCAAATGTCATAACTGTGGTGAAATGGATCATGTAGGTATGCATTGTCTGAACGATTGCAGGTGTAATCTATGTGACGAGATGGGCCACACATCTCAATCCTGTCCCTGGGCTGCACATACCAAGGTAACTCATGATGGGGGTGTAGATCAATGTTATGTAATTACTCAAGCCCAGAAAGCTTGTCTTCGCACTACATTGGAAGCCCCCTCTATAGAGGTGACTCCCCTTCCCCCTAAAGCTATGGCCTTGGAAACCTCCTGTAGTACTGTACCTCTGTCAGTCAACAAGGCTCCACCCCCCGGGAAGGTACTAAATTCAGTACGCCCTATGGAGCTAGAGGATGTGGTGCAGGTCCCGGAACCTAGTACTATGCCTCCCCCTCGTGAACCTGCTAAAGTAAAATGTCGTAGATCATTACGATCTGGTTCCCGCACCTTATCGTCCCCTCCGAGGGCCTGCGCTGTACCTTCCATTGCACTATCTAATGCTTTTGAGGTGCTTCAGTCGATATCGGATGATGCAGGTGATGAATCTGACTCTTCCTCTATCGCTTCTTCCCTCCCTGAAGGTCTTGAAGACTCTGAAATTCAATTAAGCTCTGGCCTTTCACAAAACCGGAAGGCCAAGGTTAGACTGAAAGGGACTAAGGTAGCTGGAGAGAAAAACTTGATAGTGCTGGTTACTTTATTTTGTGAGCTGCCATGTCACATTTACCTGTCATACTGTCAATGTCAATAGTTTGAAACGTGTGGACAAGAGCGGCTGGTATTTTCTTTTTGAGGCTTTTGCCATTTGGGATATTTCTTTTACAGGATACGAGATTCCATACTGTGCAGGAGATCCAACTGGCTCAACGAGATTGGTTTATGGGTCCTTCCTTTTGGCAATAGGCCAAGACTCCTGCTCTGGTCTTGGCATTTTAGTTAGTATTCCTGAGTTTAGGCTTTTGAAGCTGTTTGATTTGGCTCCTGGTAGAGCTTTGATTTTGAATTTTTTGCTTGGGCAATGCCCATATCGGGTGGTAAATGTCTATGCACCCCAACTGAAAACTGAGCGGATAGCTCTTTTTGATTTAATTCGTCCTTATTTACATTCTTCTTTCCGAATCATTTTTTCTGGTGACTTTAACTGCGGCCTTAGTCTCCAGGATAAGAGTTCTTTTGCTACCACTAAGAAACTGTATTGTGACTCACTCGTACTGAGACACATAATTCGTACTGCCCGTTTGACGGACTCTTATTTTTCTTTCACGAAACAGCATACTCCCACATTTCAGAAGGGTAGGTTGGCTACCCGCATTGATTTTGTTTTTACATCCAGTATTTTTGAAGTTACTTCGGCTGTAGTGCAGGCGGTAGCCTTTTCTGACCATAAGCTGCTTTCGGTTAGTTTTGGATCTCCTGCCAGTTGTGGTAAAGGGCCGGGTTTCTGGAAATTTAATATTTCCTTATTACAGGTACCATTATTTCAGCAAACCCTTTTGTCATTTATTCATGCCCGTAAGTCTGTATACCCCATGTATGATGATCCAATACAGTGGTGGATGGATACGAAACGTACTCTAACTAGTATGTTGAAATCCTACAGCCGGTCAAAAAGCAGGTCTGAATATCTTGTATATTTACAGAAGAGGGCTCATTTCCAGTCTTTAATGTCACTAGCATATTTGACGGGGCAGGATCTTGTGCAGCAAATACAATTAGTGCCGCAAGACATGTTGGATTTCCAGTCTAAACTAGTCATGAAAACTGTACCACCAACATAGCTATGCAGTGAAAGGTACCCGAAATAGTTTGCCCATTTGAATCTAACTATCATCAGATTGCCCATAGATCAATGTCAAGTCTAATCAATTCAAATGGAGATCTTTGTACTTCTCATTCGGATATATGTCAAATTGTTACTGACCATACGACTGCATTGTTTTCCCCTCTACCTACTATGTCAGTGGACCTGAGACAACAGTACGGTACCCTTGATGTTCCCTCTCCCTCCTTGCAGAGTGTAGAATTTGTATGCCAACCCTTCACGGAACAGGAAATTCGATTAGCTATATCCTCCTTGCCCCTACATCGGACCCCTGGTCCGGACGGCCTCCCTACTGCCTTGTATAAATTTTGGGGGGAACACCTCCTTCCGGAATTGACCTCTGTGTTTGCCTCCCTTCTTGCCTCTGAACATATCCCATTGGAGTTTACTAAGGGCACTTTGATTTATGTATATAAACGGAAAGGTGACATTAAGTCCCTAGATAACTGGCGCCCCCTTTGCATGTTAAATACGGATTTTAAGATATTGACAAAACTTATCGCACGACGTTTGCTCGGGTTGGCTGAAATAGTTATTCACCCGGCCCAATCCTGTTCTCTACCTAATAGGAGAATTTCTGATCACTTGATTCTTCTCCGCGAACTATTTTCGCATGGTTTATCGGACTCTGTTTCGGGCTTATTGTTTCGTGGATCAAAAGGCTGCCTTTGACTCTGTTAACCATGATTTTCTATGGAATGTATTGCATTTCCTGCACATTCCTGATAAAATGATTCGCTGGATTCAGACACTTTATAAGACGGCGACCGTTGTTCGCTGATTAATGGATGGGGCCGATGATCCCGGTGAAGCGGGAGTTAAGCAAGTTGTCCACTGAGCCCTCTATTATATGTTTTTTTGGATGTGTTGCTTGACGTCTCAATGGCCATCCCCAGATTGGCGCCATCTCGTGTTCGGCACTACGATCGCCATTCTCAGCGATTGCGTATGCTGACGATGTGTGTTTCCTAGTAGCTGACGAGGCTTCAGCGCTTGTCTCTCTTCAGGAATGTTCTTCTTTTGGTGCATTTTCTGGAGCAAGTATAAACTTTGGTAAGAGTATGGGGATTTGGTTGGGTTCATCCTCCAACTCTTCGGATACTATTGGTCCTTTACGTATGACAGAAGGCCGAATCCGTATACTTGGTGTTTATTTCGGGACGAGAGATTCTGATTCCTTTAACTGAGAAGAGAAGTTGAAACAGGGCAAGAGCATGGTGACCTCTTGGAACAAGGGTCAGATTGGGAAGAGAAAACGTGTTTTTCTGATAAAAACCTATCTTCTCTCTCTGTTTTTATATTTAAGTTATGTTTTTCTTATCCCAAAACAGCTGGAAACAATGGTATTCAGCTTATTTTTTCAAGCCCTATGAGGCAGCAGGTTGAATCCAATAAAGAGGAATATTACTTACTTGCCTACCTTTGAAGGCGGTGTCCAGATGATTAACCCGTTGCTTTTCTTTACTAGCATTTTCCTTTCGGCCAATCTGCGGCCTTTACTGGTGAACACTCAGAGAGGGTGGGAAGAGTGGTTTTATGACTCCTGTAGGTATTGGTTTCACATGTGGGAACATAATTCTTTGGGTGTGTTGCAACAACATGGGGATGTTCCGGTGTACATTAAGCATTTGTTTCTTCATTTAAAACAATGGCAAGTGTTGCCTCAGACTCTTATTACAAACCCGCATAAAGCTCTGTACAAGACACTTTTGTCCTTTGTTTGTAAGGTGCAAGCCCCTTTTCCAAAATGTCCGGACAGCTGTTTACCCTCGCTTCTAGTCCTGTTACGTTGTTCTAGAATCCCAGGCCACATGTGGGACTTTCACTGGTTATCTTGTCATGAATGGATAAATGTGAAAGCAAATCATAAACATAAACAATCTCAGGATCGATTTTGCTCTAGACCTCTCTGTATAGCTACCCCGGAGTCTATTTCACATTTATTTTTTGATTGCTCTTATATTGCAAACTGGTGGCTCTATTTGGCCGACTCCTGGGATGTTCCAATATTCTCCACAATAACATATCAAAATATTATGTATGGTGACTTTTCCTCTCACTGGTCTCGATGGCACAGAGACACTCTGAACCTTGTATTTCTTGTAATTAAATGGAATATTTGGATGTCAAGATGTATGTTTACATTGCAACAAAAATTTTGTTCTTATTCGGGAACTTGAAGGGAAGATAGTAGCGGACTTAAAGAAAATATACAACCATGAAAGGACTTTGTATTCGGCATCGTCTCTATTGGCCTTATGGACAGCCCTTCCGTGGATCACAAATAATGACTCAGCTATAACTTGAAGGAATTAAGCAGTATTTTTGTTGTTTTCCCATTTCCTTTTCTTAATTTCGCTTTCCTTTTCTTTTTGGTTTTCTGTATACTTTCTATTGATGTAATTTATGTTGGCTTGCTTGTACAATTTTTGTTTCAATAAAAATGTCCCCCTACTCTTTTCGATAAGTGCCATGGGATCTTTAACATCCACCTGAACTACCACCAATCCAGGCAGATGGGACCTCGGTTTAACGTCTCATGCGAAAGATTGATTGTCTCTGTAGTTTTTGAATATGAGTGCAAATTTGCAAATATCTGAAATGGTCTGACTGCTTAAGCTATAAGGATGTTTTAAGGTCTAGAAAATCCCTGATCATTGCTCCCTTTAGAAATTGTCCATAAGTATTCAGGCCCAGTCTACCCCATCTCCGAAAAGTGAGATCCTGCCCATTCGGGGTGAACTCACCATCCCAGACAAACCATCTGTGAGTCCACATGTCCCCCTGGATTTTATGCTTAACCAAAATTCTAAGTACTGCTTCTATAGTGTTTTTAACTGATTTTAAGGTAATTCCCTTGCTCTTAATCCCTATTGCAGGGGTAAATACCCTGGCCAGCAATGAGGCCTCATCTGTGTCTTCTTTTTGTATTGCTTTCCAGAGTGCTTGGTAATCTGGTACCGTCCACAGCAGGGCATTTTTTAATTGTGCAGCTAAATAATAGTCCTCCAAGTTTGGAACTGCTCTGCCCCCCCAAACTTTATTAGTTTGCATGGTCAAGCTTTTTATTCTTGGCTTTTTATTGTCCCAGATAAATCTCATAAGTGTTTTTTGGCAGGTCTTGAATTGTACTGGGAGTATTTTGCTAGGAAGATATTGGAAGAGGTACAAAAACCTCGGTAAAACAGTCATGAAGATTTTTTCTATCTGAGAATAAAGGGGAAGCCTGAGGAGCTCCCATCTTTTGATGTCCTGCTTAATCTGTCCAACAAGGGGACCAAAATTATCTGAGAAAAGATGACTTAGATTTGCAGGTACAAATGACCCTAGGTATTTTATTTTAGGGGAGTTCCACTTTATGGGGAGCAGTTGTTTTATTTTAGGGGAAGGAGTGTAATAAAACTTTAGTATTTCTGTTTTATTTTTATTTAATGCATACCCTGAAAGGCGGCCAAATTTATTTAGTATGACCCATACCTTGGGTAAGGATTCTTCTGGTTTTGTTATATAGAGCATTACATCATCCATGTATAAGGACATTTTTTGTTCCTCCCTCCCTGTTCTTAAACCACAGATACCCTGTTCCTCCTTTATGAGCTAGGGGCGCAATGTACACTGCAAATAATAATGGTGATAAGGGGCATCCCTGCCTTGTTCCTCTTCCAAGTGTGAACTTTTGTAAGATTCCCCCCATTTACTCTAACATAGGCTTGTGGGGCTGCATATAGGGCTTTAACTGCCACCAAGAAGCTGTCAGAAAAACCGAACCTCTGTAATACTGCAAACAGAAAGTTCCAGTCCACCCTGTCAAATGCCTTCTCGGCATCTAATCCGAGGAGGCATGCAGGGGTACGATGTATGTGTATCAGGTTGATCATGTTTAGTGTTCTCCTGACCCCTTCCTGAGCCTGTCTCCACTCAACAAAACCCGTCTGGTCTAGTTGTATGATTTGGGACAGTATAGGATTAACTCTTGCAGCTATAATGGCCGTGGAAATCTTATAATCTACATTCAATAGGGATATGGGTCTGTAGGAGCTGCATTCTTTAGGGTCCTTCCCTTCTTTGGGTATTACTGTTACGGTGGTATAGTTCCAAGAAGGGGGGGGGGCAGGCTCCCCCTCTTTTCAAATCAAATTTTAAACATTTTGAAGGAGTGGGTCTGTATCTGGAGCAAAATATTTATAAAACTCCGCTCCGAATCCATCAGGTCCAGGGCATTTACTTGGGTTTAAGGCCTTTATAGCGGTCTGGATTTCTGTCATGGAGGTTGGGGCCTCCAAGCCTCATATATGAGCTTCGTTCAGCCCAGGCAGTCTCATATCTCTCAGAAACTCAGATGTCTGAGCTGTGGGTGCCCTTCCCCCCCTTGTATAGGGTCTTATAGTAAGTAACAAAGAAATTAGTAATTTGTTCCCATTTCTGCCTGAGCACCTCTGTCTTTGGGTCTTTAATCCTGATAATCGTAGCCTTGGCAGCCCTTGCCTAAGCGATATGCTAGTTGTTTGGCTCCCCTAGCCCCCCTTCATAATAGGTCTGTTTAGGTAGTGCAGGGCTTTTTCTGTTTCTAATTTTTTCAGTTTTTGTATTTTACTTTTAAGGGCTTTGATTTCTATACCTCTTTCCTTACTCCATAGTTTTTCTGTTGTGTTTCTTGAGCTTGTAATTGTTCTATGAGGCTTTGCTGATATTTAAGCCTCTCTCTCTCTTTCTGTATGAGGCCAGAGAGATCAGCTTTCCTCTTACCATAGTCTTCATTGTGTCCCATAAAATCTGGGGAGTCATTTCCGGTCTGTCATTGAGTTCTATATGTAACCCACAGGGGGCTCTATCCTAAGGGCTACTACCCCTGCCTGCCTTAACTGTAACAGGGTGAGGGGCCCAGATCTGTTGGCGGGTGCCTCCACCCAGAGGTCGGGGTAAGAACAGTGGAGACTGACTTGGTCACAGCCCTCTTAGTTGCTGCAACCCCCCTTTCTTCCCACTAGTGTCCCACACAGTTTAGTTGCAGTGTCCTTACCATAGACACTTACCCCCCGGCTCAAACCACTCAGCTCACTCCGGGAACCCCCTGGAAAGTAAGGTACAGTTACACAATATTCACGGTGCAGTAGGTCACTATTAATACACAAACTAGCCAGTGTACTGTTGCATAACAAGCAATCTGATTTATTCAAGGGGAAATAACAAGGACCAGGGGGAATCAGGGTGATTGGCTTACCACTACAATATATGAGGATCTACCTAGGGCTCTGTGCACAGGCCTAACCTATAAGTTGCTGTCTGTGGGTACCCAAGCCCTAAAGGCTAGTTCCTTGATGCAGCTGGTTGGGGCCCTGACACAAACGAGCGTTTGGTTCCTACGAAGATTAAATGGAGTCCAGCAGGCCAGTTAGTGCCATCAGCAAAGCGACCTGAAGATCTTGCCTTTGCTAGAAACATGTAACAGGGAGCTACCCTGCTTTAGTACTCACAACTCCAGAAGAAAACCGCTCTCACACCACTCGCAGGGCTGAGCCTGAACTTCAGATACTTCTCCACACATTTATATGGAAAGCAACAGAGGGGTACCATACCAGGCAGCTGCTCCTAGGGCCCGACCGAACTCACAGCTAATCGGGAGTCTCACTGCAGCTTCACTTTCCTGACAGACCGAGCGCAATTCAACAGATTCTCCAGTCCTCTACAGGGTAAGCCTGGTAGGTAGCTGCACTTTTACACAGCCTCCTCTGACCGCTGCCCCACGGATTTAGTCTGAAGCTCGCCAGCTATTCAAACAGCTGCCTCCGGCCTCTCACGCGCTTCCTGCGTGACAACTCAATGGCACAGGAGCCCAGAGCTCCTTCCTCATTCACAGCCACAGCGTCTCTGCCCCTTGGCAGTGTGGGGAAATCCTCTCAGCTCGGGCACCACCCAATCCCATTGGTTGGCTACAGATGCCAGTCACTTAGTCTTGTCCTCAGTGGTCCGAAAAAGGCGCCATGGTCTAGCCTTCACTTCCCACAATTACTAGCTGTATCTTCATTGGTCTGCTGGCTCCCTAGAGAGCCCTAATTCTGGTTGGTCACCAGTTACTCCATTTGGGACACCCCCTACCCCTATTGGACCTTTCAGAAAGTCCTGGTCCAAAATGGAGGGGCACAGCACACACAGTCCCAGCTGCAGAATAAGGAGGTTAGACAAACTGTAACCCCACCATCAATCTAACTAATTATGCCCAAACAGATACATCTTTCAAAAGGAGCTCCCCTATGCATATAGTGACTGCGAAATGGGAGCGATTTCACCTCAGCTCAGGCGGGATTCGAACAGGGAAACACCATTCCCCCACCATACCAAACCTGCTGGAGCCTGCGAGCAGGCAGCTCTTAAAGAGACAGTACTGGAGGCTTTGGAAGCACTCACAACACCCACATTTAGGCGGCATTGTGCCGAACACCAGTTAGGCAGGGAGCATTTTAGGCAAGCTCCAGGAAGGCTTTCAGGAACCCCTATTTGTAAGGGGATTACATATAGTTTGTTTAATCACTTGTCTTATCTCCACTTTTATTGGTTCCTCCCTTAGGAGGCTCATATTTAGCCGCCAATGTGTGGGTTTCTTGGGGAGGTGCAGATCTAGCTCCAAGAAAACTGGTTGGTGATCTGATAAGGTAGATGTACCCACCCACACTGAGTTAAAAATGGAGACATCCTTGCCATATGTGAGGAATCTATCTAGTCTGGAGTATATTTTATGTCTACTTGAGTAGAATGCGTACTCTTGAGCTGAAGGATATTTCTCCCTCCAAATATCCACTAAACCACTATCTCTCATAAGTCTGACAAAATGAACTGTGACCTTCCTTTCTTGTGTGGGGATCCTTGAAGTTGAGTCTAGTCTTTTCTTTAATATTAGGTCCCAGTCTCCCCCGGCCAATAGCACTCCCTTGGCTTTCTAGGCTATTAACTGAACTAAGTGTGAGAAAAATGAGGATGGGGTGCCCGGTGGTGCATACACATTAAAGAGTGTGATCCAGGTTTCTTGAGCCTTCCCCACTACTAAGTATCGGGCCTCCAGATGAGAAACCACCTCCTCCTCATCGAACGGGAGACTCTGATAACAAGATAACCACTCCTCTCTTCCTCCCTCTTTCTAGAGAAGCCTGATAGAGAACCAGGAAGCCCTTTGTTTTGAGTTTAACAGCTTCAGTAGGGGATAGTTGTGTCTCCTGTAGGAAACTGATTCCACTTCTTTGGTCCCTTATAATTTTTTTTTATTTTCTTCCTTTTAATGGGATGATTATTCTCATTAACATTATAGGATAATACTTTCATTGTGATTGTAGCCATTTTTATTCGTGGGGTGGGTTCTAAATATTCTGTGGACCTTCCCAGTCTCCATCAGGCTCTGTGTTTCTACAAATCTTCTCAGACTAACTCTGCATCTGTCCCCATATCCATCAGCATGTTGCCCGTGAATCAAACCATTTTCTAGCATACTATTTCTTTGCCTTATGTCAATGTGCCTTTCTTTTCTCTGAAACAACTTAAACCAAAGCCAGATTTCCGCCTGGCACTTCTAATCTTTTAAACATGTATAATAATACCAACTATCTCCACTAGAGGGGAGTATAACCTCATTAACTTTGATAACCAGTTTCTCAACTTTTAAAACTCTAGTTGAAAAATTAAACTGAATACAAATGTTTAATGCCTCATTAGGGAGATCGTCCCTTTTCCCCTTCCTCAACATGTGTGGTAGGGGAAATGTGCCCAACCAGTGTTGGTGGAGGCTTAGTGAAATTCCAACCCTCCTGAGGAGGTGGCAAGGTGAATAGTGACTGCCCTCTGAAGGGATCCCTCCCTGGCACCAAACTTGACCAGTTGGTTAGCATGGGTGATATCTACCCAGCTGGGCAGTGTTCCATCCAGAAGAATTAACCTATGTTGGTATATGGGTCCAAACCATATGGTGGGGGAATTTATTGAGTCTCAGCCCTCCCCATGGCATAAGGCCAACATCAGCAACAAAATCAGAGCCCACAGTCTCATGTGGAGTCCCCTCTGCCATTTGCTTTATAAAAAGACCATGTATAACTAATAGATATGGGGGGAGAGAAGTATCAAGTTACTAAATTCTATGGTTCAAAATTGCTTCTCTACCGCCCCCCCCCCCGTACACTTATGCATCCATCTCTTGATTCCCTCTCCTTCAGCTCCCAATATGTCTTCACTTTGGGATTTACAAATTATTTCCTGGGAACTTATTATTTGAAGATTTTGTGCTTCTTAAAACCCCTTCATAATCCCCACTCTCCTCTTTACCTCCTAACCTTCAAATTCACATCTTCAATAACTATTATTTCTATATATTTAAATAAACTGAGTCCAACTATATAATGTTCATAATGAGTCACCTGATGTCCCATAAGACCCAGGGAGCTCACCGCCAAGTCCAGAATGATTTAGTTTTGCCAGTGTCCTTCCATGAAAGACGCCTCACGGAGCTTTCTGGATCCGGGGGGGGGGTGTGAGTCGCCAACAACGCCGTGCCCTTTTGGTGGTATCAGGCCCCTCCAAAGTCATCTACTTCCAAATCACCATCTCCACCCTCCCTTCTACATGTTTCCCAATCACAGTACCTTCTATGGATGTGGAACATTCCAGCGGGGGTGGGGGTCCCTCCTGTAGCATGGTCACAGGGCGAGCAAGTCTGTTCAAGTAGACTGATCAGGCATTGGATTTGCTCTGTTCTGCCTCTCTTTTGCCATGATGGAGTTGATTTGTGTCACAGAGCTGTATGGTTTCAGGGTGGAACAAATGTCTGCATGCAGAGTCGAGGAGCAGGAACCATCAGACTGTTGAAGGAGGGGGGAGCTCTTTCGAGCCACTGCCCACACTGAGCGGAAAAGTTCCTTCTCAAGCCTTCTTAATATGCCAGGTACAAACTGGGGAACCATGTCCTCTAAGGTGGCCAAGGAGCAGAGGCTGCTGGATGGCTTCCAGGATGTGTTCTTAACACAGCATGTGATGGAGCCCACAAGGGAGGGGCATGTCCTGGATGTGGTTCTGGCAGATGGGGATCTGGTAAGGGACATGGTTGTACAGGATACCCTGGCTGGGAGTGACCACAATACTGTCTGGTTTCAAATAAGCATTGGGGGAGTGGGGGTGAGATCTAGGACACTGGCAGTGGACTTCAGGGGGGCAGACTTTACGGGCATGGGAAATATTCTCAAGGATCACTTGAAGGGGATTACCTCAACGACAAGTGTGGAAAGGAGAGGGAGGTCATAAAACGGGGACTTCATGAGGCAGTCAGGATCTGCGCTAAGTTGAAACGTAAGGGAGCAAGGTCACATAAACCATGCTGGTGGTCCAGTGAGGTCCAGGTAGCAGTCAGAGAAAAGAAGGTGGCTTACAAAAAATATAAAACAACAAGAGGGGATAGGGATAAGGAAATGTACCAGCTTGCATCTAGAAAAGTCACCCGTATGGTGAGGGGAGCAAAGTCCAGTAAAGAGCAACGGCTGGCACAGGGGATACATGGAGGGGAAAAGGGGTTCTTCCGGTACATTGGGGAGCGGAGAAAAACTAAGGGCCATCTCAGCAGATTGAGATCAGAAGGAGGGTGGGTGGAAGAGGCGAGGGACCAGGCAGAGGTATTTAACGAGTACTTTGCCTCTGTGTTCACTAGGGAGGGGGATGGGATATCTACAAAGCAAGGCACAAAGGGATAGAAGCGGCAGGGAGGGTCCAGGGAGCAACAGAAATGGAGCAAAGGGAGGAAAGGTACCCCAGGGGTGTCACATCTGGATAAGGATAAAAGACCAGTAAAGGTGGAGGGACGGATGATGTCATCCCCGCCAAAGGTGTGGTTTGCCCTCAAGGCCCTAAAGAAAGACAAATCTCCTGGCCGGATGGCATTCATCCGAAAGTACTATGGGAATTGGCGGACATACTGGCTGCACCCCTGGCGGAGCTTTTCAGCAGGTCACTTGAGACAGGGAGGGTACCTAGGGATTGGCAGAGGCACATGTAGTACCAATCCACAAAGGGGGCCGAAGGAGGTACCAGGAAACTATAGACCCATCAGTTTAACCTTGGTGGTGGAAAATTAATGGAGAGAATACTAAAGGAACGATTGGGGTTTACTTGGAGGAGGTGGAGGTCTGGATAGTCGCAGCATGGGTTTGTGCCAGGTAGATCATGTCAAACCAACCTTGTGGAGTTCTATGAATGGGTAACATCAGAACTGGACAGGGGTAAGCCTGTGGATGTATTATTCTTGGACTTCAAAGGCATTTGACTCTGTCCCCACAATGGTCTGGTGGAGAAACTGATGGGGTTAGGAGTAGGCCCTTTGATGGTCAGATGGATTGAAAACTGGATAGCTGGACGACTCAGAGAGTAGTGGTCTGTGGGGAGCTCTCGGACCCTACAGAGGTTGGTAGTGGGGTACCACAGGGCTCGGTCCTGGGTCCAATCCTGTTTAATGCATACATATCGGACATCAGGGATGGTATAGGGTGTGAAATGAGTCTTTTTGCGGATGACTCCAAGATGGGAGCAGTAGTTGAGGGAGAAGAGGGGAGGTTGGCCCTGCAAGGGGACCTGGACACCCTGGAAAGCTGGGCTCACACATGGAAATTAATTTCAATATCACCAAGTGCAAGGTGTTGCATCTTGGTCAGGAAACCCTAAACACAGGTACACCCTGGGAGGGAGGTGCTGGAAGCCTCAACAGGGGAAAAGACCTAGGGGTCATGGTGGATACATGTATGAATAACTCTGAGCAGTGCAGGAGAGCAGCTAGCAAGGCAAACAGGATGTTGGGATGCATCGTAGGGGGATCACCTCTAGGAGCAAGGAAGTGATTCTGCCGCTGTACAATGGACTGGTTAGACCACACCCTTGAGTACTGTGTACAGTACTGGAGACCACACTTGAAGAGGGACATACAGCTCCTGGAGAGGGTACAGAGAGGAGGCAACAAAGATGATACGAGGGCTAGGGATTTGACTTACGAGGACAGACCTGAGGAGCTCTGCCTGTTTTCATTGGAGGAGGAGAGACAGGGGACATGATTGAGGTCTTCGGCACCTCAAGGAATAAATAGGGTAAACATGGAGGGATCTTTAGACTAAAGCAAGGAGGCATCACCAGAGGGCATGGTTTGAAGTTGGAAGGTGGAAGGGTGAGGGGAAAGAGGAGGAGGTTTTTCACTGAGAGGGTGGTGGACCCTTGGAATGCTCTGTCTGGTGAGCTGGTTCAGAGATCCACAGTGGAGGGCTTTAAGAGGGCGGACAGACACAGAAAGTGGATGTATCAGATGATGGCCTGTCCCGGGGTGGGGATGGATGATAGGGGTTTCTGGAGCACAAGGGATGGGAGGGTCTCGGCACCCAACTAAGGATCTAGGTTCGAGCAGACTCGATAGATCATAAGGCCTAATCTGCTGGCAAATAGTATGTTAGTATGTTAAGCCTTTTCTTAACTAGATGTGGGACAGCAATTCCAATACTTTCCAAGTACTGTGAAACAGCTACCAAGTCCTCGAAAATGTTAATGCCTCCCTCCGTCTCTATGCGCAGTCTGGCCGGGTACAAGATTTGAGCCTTCAGGTTTTTGGCACAAAGCTGTTTCATGATGGGCCAGAGGGTCTTTTTATTTTCCTGCACCAGGTTGGTATAGTCGTTGTCAATCCGTATTTGATGTTCCACAAACTTAATAGCACTCTTTTTCCAGGCTAGTTTTAGTATTTCTTCTTTTGCTGCCAAAGAGGTTAGTTTTGCTACAAAGGACCGTGATCTGGCCCCGGGGTTGGTTGGCCTGCAAACTAGCAAGCAGTGAGCTCTAGCCATTAAAAAATTGAAGTCCATGGGCAGATTCAAAGCTTCCCTTAACATGTGTTGCAGAAAAGTTATCGTATCTTCTGCTCCCTCCTCCAAGCCCTCCAGAAAACACCATAGACCCGAGTATTTTGACGGCAAATCCTACCCTCTAAATCGTCGAGTTTATTAGTGAGTTCTCTTTCTCTGGCAAGCAGGAATAGAAGGAGTCAGTCATGGCGGCTGGCCTGTTCGGTGACATTTGCTAGGCCGATTTCAATCTAGTCCGCCCTATGCGCGATTTTATTAATGTCCTCCTTGAGCTCAGTTAGAGTAGTATCTATCTTTTAATGATCTTTGCCATTTGAAGAACTGAAGAGACTAATTGTGAGCTATCATCTTCCTCTGTGGTGACTATCTCTGTCCCCAGATCCTCGCCCGGTAGGTCAGGAGCAGAACCTAGTTTTTCTTGTTGCAGCATATTGTAGAGCTTTTGTACTGGGGTCTGCGAGTTCCTGCTGAGGAGTACGTTTGAGCGAGTCCCTATAGCAGGGGGATTGCATGCTTGCTTTCAGTGGATGCTGATAGATTTTTTTTAACAGGCGAGACGGAGCTCCGAAGTTAAGCTGCCATATTGCCGTTAACATCACCGGAAGACCTCCAGGGCTTCTTTTATACTTGTACCCATCCTGGCAAAGTCTGCCCTCCTGAAATTCAATACCTTTGCCTTTGTGCGACTTGACTGTGACCCTGTACCCATGTTAAACCACACTGTGTGGTGGTCGCTGGACCCCAGTTGACCTTCCAACTGGACTTCTATGACTCTGTTCCCACTGGTCAGCACCAGGTCCAAAATCGCTCTGCCCCGGTGGGTTCCATCACTAGCTGCCTGAGGCCTGCCTGCTGCAGGAAGTCCAGGATGTTTCTGCACCTGGCTGAAGCAGCTGCCGGGATGGTCCAGTCCATGTCTGGCATATTAAAATCACCCAGCAGCAGTACCTCCACCTTTGCTGCCCTCCCATGTATTTTGTCCACTAATTCCCTATCTGCCTCCTCCTCCTGAGTTGGAGGTCTGTAGCTCACACCAGTGCAGATTGCTGTTCCATTGCCTGGCTCAAGGGTGACCCACAGTGCCTTGACCGCCCTGTCTTCGCTGTACCACAGCTGCTTTTATACCTTCCCTGGCATACAGGGCCCCCCTTTTTTACTCTCCCTATCCCTCCTGAATAGAGCACAACCTGGTACCCTTACTTCCCACTCGTGGTTTGCGGTGTACCATGTTTTAGATATTGCCACTATATCCAGGTCAGCTTCTACCATCAAGGCCACCAGGTCTGGGATTTTATTTCCCGGGCTGCAGGCATTTGTAAACATAGCCTTCCATGTTTCACTGCCTGCCCTCATTCTATTCCCACCTTTGCCCTCTTGTTTCTCCTAGCAGCAGGCACTTCTTGGGAAGATCTCTTTGAAAATCTCCCCAAGGTCCCAGTGGTAAGATAGGGTATTAAGGGCAGACTGGACAGACCACTGGTCTTGTTCTGCCATCAATGTCTATGTTTTTATATAACTATTGGAGAGTGCAATAGCAAATAGGTACCAATGGGAGGATATCAGAAGGGTGAAGGGGTTACTGGGGAAATTAATTTTGAGGAAAGTGTGGGGCCAGAACTGTAGGGAGGGTTAATTAATAATTATTAACAACTCTATAGTAGCAGAAAAGGGTAAGTTGACATTTTCATACAGGAACTATGAGAAAATATCTGACAGTAGGATAACAGAGAGAGAGAGAGAGAGAGAGAGGTGATTTAGGGGGAAGTCTGGGGGATCACAACCCTCACACACACCTCTAGCAGTAAGCCTCCTCAGCCTGCCCTTTCACATCTTGATGATGATGTTCTTCAGTAGGACATGCAACAAGTCAATCAGGCTTTACTAGGAGCAAAAACATCACTATTCATTCATTCGCTCCATTACAAGATGGACAATGAACAGATTAGACGCTGTGCACTGGGGTGATCGTTTTCTTTATTACAGGGTTTATTTCCGAGTGCTGGTGGGGGTTCAGAGGAAATTGGGGGTTAGGTGATGGGACTTATACTTACTCAGTGGGAATTGGGTGGGGAGATGAGGGAGTGTATTTGGTGTGTGGGTGCCAAAAAGAGTAGGGTATTCATTGAACTTTCAGACTAACGAGACAGTCTGACTCCAATTACTTTGCTGCACTTCATCAGGGTGGGGGGAGGGGGGAGAAAGAACAGTGCCAGTGGGGTATGGTGGGTATATTATCATGTCTAGAATGTTTCTTGGAAGTGGGATGGGGGCATAGCATGCAATTTGCATCATTTTTCACTGATGAATTGTCCAAATTTGCACAGCAAACCGAATTGCCTAATTCACCCATGAATTGGCCATTCATGTAGATTCACCATGTGAATCTGGCCAATTCACCAGGCAAATAACAATGCAAACTGTAGTCATCAGCTAAGCGAAGTTGATGAAATTCAAGAATTTCACTGCAAAATAAATTTCGGCAACTTCTCCCATCTCTAATAGCCACAGAGTGTTATAAAGTGTAGTGTATCCAAGAGATCAGACTTGTAATTTCTGACATTCATCCCTAGTTACAATTCTGACTGAAGAATCTGCTGTAGAAAACCTTGTATTTTATTCACTAATGGAAAACAGGTTATATAACTCAGTGGTTGATGTTGGCAATACAGTAAAACCCCATTTATCCGACCTCCCTCAGGGACATCCGACTTAGTTGGATAAACGGGAAACAGATAAATGGGAGACCTATTAAAAATACACTGCTGTGGTGGAAATGTGGAAATTCAGATTGACATATGCAAATAGATGGTCGATCACTTTATTTTAACTTTATCTCAGCTGTATTTCAACAAATTAAAAAATTTCTCAGAACGAATTATGCAAACAGTACTTTATTTTGTGCTGTGTTACTGAAAATAATCGGGTACTGTTTTTTGCTTCAGCCTGTCAAACAACTTTCTGTAGGCTGTAGGCTGTCTGCTGCGTCACTCTCAGCAGCATGACCTACACTGGATCTGAAATGGGCTGACTCTCCGTGTATAGTATACATTTAGCGAACAGATCGACCGCCTCTGAATATGTGGTCAGCACAGGGGGATCACTGTTTTCTTCATTGTCCTCGTCATTATCCTCCGTCTCTATGCTTTCCTCCTTCTGCACCAGCGCTAGGATTGTATCATCCGTCAGTTGTTCTTGTCCCAGATCTCCTGCATCACAATTCTGCCACTCATCAGTTGCTTATTTTGGTAATGGGTCTGGCAACAAAACGGCAAGTTTGGGTAGGTCGTCTGAGTCTGTAGTTGGTGAACGATCAGGCGAGTTATGGTAGGGTTGTGGATCATGGCAGGATGTTCGAATCCCACCTTTGATTCATGCCTCTCTTATTGTTTCTGGCTGAACAGAATCCCAAGCTTCAGCACACATGTAAATAACATCTTCAAGTGACAGTGCTTTTATGATGTCACTTATAGGAAACTGTTGGTTTGCCTCAGACAGCACAGTTTTTTTCAGTACTGTGTTTATCCTAGCTTAACATCAAGTTTAAGAGACCCAAAAGTCTTCCATCAGTGGGCCTTTTCATGATTTCCACTATTAATGAAGCCAGGTTGATAGCATCAGATAAGTACTTTTCTCTTTTGTTGACAACTATCTAAGCTCGACCACTTTTTTTTTTTTTTTTTTTTGAGCCCAATCCCGGAGGCTGTGGGCGCTTCACAAAGAGGTGTAATAAAATTAAAAAATACAGTTAACCACAATTAAAATCAGAGAATTAATACATAAATAATAAAACTGTAAACCCTCAAAATCAGTGGACATGAGGGCTGGCCCAGTGCTGCAGAGGGCTGAGGCACTGGATGCCTTACCTCATGTCATGCCAGCAACCTGGGTTCAGGAATGACCTCAGGTCATCAGACAGCCAGCACAGGGGGATGGAGGGTGCAGGACTGAGCCACTGAAAGGCAGCTCTCCTCTCCCAGGGAAGTTGTCACCCCCCACTGTAGTTCCACTCCCATCAGGTGGAGAGCCAATGGGCAGCGTAAGTGGGGGGGTGGCATGTAGTGGGAGAGCACCTTGAGGCATGTTATGCATGTGTCTCCACACGCACACACACGCCGGAGACATAGGGACAGGTGAAAACAGGGGTGAAACTCAGGGATAAAAATCTATATGCACAAAAACAAATCAGTGGATATCAAATGCTTGTCTAAATAGATGTGCCTTAACACCTCGCTTAAAAACCTCCACTGAAGGAGCCTCCCTTAACGACTGTGGAAATGAGTTCCAAAGGGCTGACCCTGCCACCTCGAAGGCACAGTCACTTGATGTTTTAAGCCTCACCCTTGAAACTATCAGGACCTCCATGGAGGAGTGGAGTGAATGCACAGGGCAGACAGGGGTCAGTAGGTCAATCAGATAGCCTGGACTTGAGCCGTACAGGGCCTTATAGGTAAGCAAGTCCACCTTAAAGTCAATCCTCCATCTGACAGGCAGCCAGTGCAGTTCATGCAGGATCAGGTTATATGAGCGGACCTCGAAAGGCCCATCAACAACCTGGCCACCGTGTTCTACACCAGCTGCAGTCGACAGAGGTTGCCTCCACTAACCCCGAAGTATAGAGCATTACAGTAACCGAGCCTTGATGTGATAAAAGCATGCACTGTGGAGGGCAGGTCACCAGGTGGGATTAAGGGTTTAACTGGGTGATATTCCTTAAGTAGTAGAAACCACTCCGGATGACAAAAGACACCTGAGCATCAAGTGTCAAACTGTCATCAAGGATGATACTCAGATTTCTCACCTTAGTGACAGCCACCAGTGAGGTGGCACCTAGGAACAACCCTGTTCCTGATCCGGTGGTGACCACATCTCCCTGATGACCAGGCTCAATCACCACTACCTCTGTCCTGTTAGGGTTAAGTCTAAGCCAGTTAGAGGACATCCAGTCCTGGATCTTAGACAGGCATCTATTTAGCACCTACACAGCGTCAGATGTCCCAGGGCAAAGGACATATACAGCTGGGTATCATCTGCATAGCAGTGAAAATCCAGACTGCAACACCTAATGATGTCACCCAGGGGCAGCATGTACACCGCAAACAACACAGGCAACAAAACTGAACCATGAGGAACTCCACAGGTCAGAAGCTTTGGGCAGGTGGAGAAATTCCCTATCATTACCCGTTGCATCCTGCTTGTCAGAAAGGACTCAAACTAGCCGATGACCTTATCAGTGAGTCCATATTGCTCTTTAAGGCAATCCAGCAGCACTATATAGTCTATGATATCAAATACCGAAGAGTGATCCAAAAGAATGAGAATTGATCATTCGACGCTGTCTCTTGTCCTGAGGAGATCATTCTGCATCCTGACCAGTTCTGTTTCAGTGCTATACCTTCTCCTAAATCCAGACTGGAGTGATTAGTAGATGTCAAAGGCCATTAGGTGGGCCACAAACTGCAAAGCCATCACTTTCTCCACCACCTTCCCGAAGAATGGAAGATTGGAGACAGGCCACTAATTTGCCAAGATGTCAGGGTCTAGAGATGGTTTCTTCAGCAGGGGCCTCACCAATGGCTCTTTCAAGGTGTCGGGGAAAAGCCCCTCCAAAAGCGAACACCAGGAAATTTCAGCGAACACTGGACCATCGGACCCAACACATCCCACTAGGAGACGAGTCGGGCCTGGGTCCAGTTCACAAAAAGTGGGTCACAGCTTCAAGATTACCTCAGTGACCTCAGCCACCCCCAGCAGTCAAAACTTGCCTGAGACAACTGGAGCACCTCTGTACATACAAGGCCCTACACTGCAGGGCTGCCTTTTCCCACTGGAGGGATCCTGGCATGAATGGAGGATACCCTGTCAGAAAAGAACTGAGCAAACTCCTCGCACTGTGTGACTGAAGCGGCTCTTTCTGGCTGCTGGCAGGCTGAATGAAGTAGCCTGTCTACAGTCCAAAAGAGCAGAGCTGGTCTTTTCTTTTCTGCAGCAATCTCCCTGGACAGGAACTCTGCCTTCTTAAGGTTGATTGCCCTTTGATATTCACTGTAGTGAATTCTCAAAGCCAGTTTGCCA
Source organism: Neoceratodus forsteri (assembly GCA_016271365.2). Taxonomy (NCBI): domain Eukaryota; kingdom Metazoa; phylum Chordata; order Ceratodontiformes; family Ceratodontidae; genus Neoceratodus; species Neoceratodus forsteri. The sequence goes on from CM028133.1 coordinate 789,708,485, forward strand.
TCCAGGAACCAGGTTCTCCTTCAGCAATGCTCCAACTGCTGACTGTTTGTCTTCATCCCCTTGAGAGTCCTATCAAACCAATGAGATCTCAAGTAAGAAGATCTTGATTTGTATATGGATTGGTGTAATGCATCAAGCACCTTGGTGACAGCATTATTAAATGCTGCCACCACCTCGACCAACCCCACCGCACATGCAGCACTCACATCAGAAAAATCTGACACTGCTAGCAGTCCCTCTGGGGACAGTCCCCTCAATAGACAGTGGCGGACCATCTCGATAAGGGATGGACTAACAGGGGGGCCCCATACAAGAACTCTACCATGCAGTGATCCAACCAAGAGACCAGATCAATCCTGAGATGAGTGATCTCAAGCCCCAGTGAGAATACTAGGTCCAAGGCGTAGCCACGGCAGTGGGTCGCAGAAGCAACAGCTTGTGCGAGGCCCAGCAATGTCATTGTCTGGAGGAAGTCATGACCAAAATGCGAAAGTCTGTTGTCAACCCAGGCACTGTAGTCCCTCAGAATCAACCATCTAGTCGACTCCAGCACCCTGTTGTTGATTAAGTTTATGATTTCCTGCAGGAATTCCACCTTGTGCCCCAGGGGACAGGACATGAGGAGGATTCTGCAACCAGCATCTGGGCCCCCACGCACAGCCACGTATTCAAACAACAAAGTAGACCCCACTGGGTAGATGGAAAAGTTCAAGTCAGATCTAAAACAGATGGACACACCCCCTTTCCTGCATTCCCTCCTTGGGCAGTGCACTACAGAGTACCCAGGTGGGATAGATGCCTCCAGAACTGGATCTGCATCATTCCCCAACCAGGTCTCCATGATGCAAGCCAGGCTGACTGAAGAAATCAAGTCTGCAATAACTGCAGTCTTATTTCTCATCAACCTAGCATTGTATAGCACCACCCGAAGGGGACTGGTGGAAGCTGCCGTTCTGTCAGCTACCTGGCCACTTGGTACCCGGTGGGAATCCTTGGAATGGGAACCAAACACGTCTGGCCTCTCTTACAGTCCCATTTTGCCACAGGGCTCCTCATGGATTTGACCACCCCAATGCCACTCACCTGCCGTATAACCAATACTCCACCACTTGTCCACTCGCCACCTTACTGCCAACCTCCCTATAGCGCCTCACCACTGTAGCTGGCAAAGAGAGGTCGGAGAAGGGGTGGAGGTCGCACAGAAGAGATGCTGAATAAGTGATACGGCAAAAACTCTTACCCAGGCACATCTTGTTGCTATCTATCATGACTTAAACTCTTAAAATCTCACATAAATTACAAACCCACAAAACAAATAATTCCCAATCAATCTCCTAACTCTCTATATAGCCAATCAACACACACTCATTTATTTACATACCAGAAAACCATACACCCAGCATTCATACACTAACTACCTACAACCCTCCACCCCAACACAATCCCCTCAACTAATTAAATTAATAATAATTTAATAACTTCAAGGAGAATCCTACACTGGTTGCTGAGGATAAATTTCAAAGCACACAGTAAACAATCAGTAGTCCAAAATGTCCACGTTTTTACACCAGGAACACTGCAGTGCTCTCATCACTGCTAAAACAGTTAGAAAGCCATGGGTGGTGTATCCTGAAACACATGTAAGGAGCTCTCACCGCCTTTATCTGTGTAACACTCAGGCAAGATTGCAAAACTGTAGAGCAACACTTAGATAGTACATAGTAAATGGCCTACATGCATGAACATTTGGTATTCCCGAAGGAGCTAGTATTTTTTAAATTATTTGTATTTCAATTGTTATACAAAAGAAGCAAACTGCAGCTTCTTAATAAAGGTTAATTGATACTGGACAAGCACAGAAGTATAAAATGGTCCAGGCCATTGTGATACATTGCTACAATTAATCATATCTTTTGGCCATTTCAACAAACAACAAAACATGTTGCAACATTAAAACTGAACTAAAGTAAATGGATAGTTATTAAGAACTTTCATAATATTTAGCTTTATTCTACTCTTTTGTGTTTTACGTCACTCCAGCAGGGCAGTGCTAAATCAACAGTAGAGTGAACACAAAAATAAAATGGAGTATCACTTATAGTAAAATAAAAATAAAAATTATTTAATATAACTATTTACAAAGGCAGTACAAACAGGGAACGCAAAGTCCTTCGTCTGAGGGAATCTTAAATTCCAAGTTTCAGTTTCTCAGTCTCTCTCTCTCTCTCTCTCTCTCTCTCTCTCTCTCTCTAGCAAAAGTATTGCTGCTCTTTTTATAAGTCTTTGCCTGGGAACTCATTAGGAGAACATTCTGTTTCTCAGAAAATGTTCCTTGTCAGTTTCCTTCCTTGCAGGTGCAACAAAACAGTACATAGTATCCCAGAACTGACCTCTTGTTGACAACTCTGCAAAAGAGTTTGTGCTGCATGTCAAGGTTAACCCCCTAAATTCCAAATAGCTTTTTGAAATCATTTCAACAGGATAACTATATACAGTTTCAAACTAAGAGATCTCAGTATCACTTACAGTTTCACCCAAAAATTCACATATATTTTTATAAATGCAAATATGCAAGGGGCAGGAAAAGATATAAATAGCACGTGAACACAGAGCGATAGCGACAGGTGGAGAATTGCGAGACTGTCGGAGTGATCAGTTCCTAGGTCTCACGAGAACATTTGTTTTGCCAAGCAGACAGACAAGAGACAGAAAAGGACAGGACAGAACAGATCCTTGCATTTTAACTCTTTCTGCATAACAAATGGGGCAGGGTCTTATTCAATCCTGTCACATAGCTGGATAAAATACAGCTTATAACATTCTAAAAATACTGCTTCATAATTATAGGCCAATGTGTCAAAGTTATCTGCTTCAAGATTTTTGATCAACTGACCATCCAAGTGAACCATCTGGTGGCCATTCACAATGTTCTAATGGCCATAATTATAAATGGGTATACTTTAGGGTATCATGGCTTTAGTAGTCACTTGATTAGTTTGCATTGATAGCAACAGACCACCTGGGTTATTTACACCCCTTAAGAAAGCCAATTATTTTTAAAAGAATTTGACCATGAATGGGTAATTATATAATTTTACCATTAATAAAAGGTTTGGCTCTTCCTCTTAGGAATATGGTTGCATGATCAGATTGAGTAGTAAGGCACAGAGGCTGCTGAAGAAGAAACCAGACTGGCAATGAAAAAAAAATATGTTTTTCTCTATATATATTATTAATAGTAGACTACTTTTTAAATATTTATATGTTTTCCAATTTTTAAACTTAGCTAAATACTTTCAGTAAGTTATTTACTATATGTCCCAAAAAAATCATAAACTTTATATTAGAAAACTGGATCATATCTGCCCTCTCTCGAGTACAGAGAAGACACAGAGCCATGTACACATCCAGAGCTCAGCCAGCACAGACTCAAAATAATATCTCAGAAAAGCACCTGGATGTTGCACTCACGGTCTAGTCTTTAGGCAAATTCAATCCCAAAGACAGAATGAAAAGTATAAAGGTTTATTATTGCCTAAGTGAGGGTGTAGCATTAGCAGCCCCGACGCACTGAGTCAATAACATGACCCTTTACGTACACCATCAGCACAGTGACTTTTCTACAGTGAAGACCATCACAGCAACAAATCTCGCCAGGTCCCTGTGATGGTTCCACTGTACACCGGCACTCTGTTTTCCGGTGTTACGCCCCCATCCCAAACCAGCTCCAACTCTGAGTTGGTTATTTAGAGATGTGGAGGTGTGAGGTGACAAAGCCCCCCACAAAAAAATACTCCATTCCTGATGGGAACAATGACGGCTGTAGGCATTGTTCCCATTGGTGTACGGGATGTCGACAACACTGTTATCGATATTCTGACATGGAACCGACCCTTTATCAGGGAGCATACCACAGCTCTTGCTAGGATTCATTCCCTCGGGTATGGAACTCCTAGAACAAAATATCAGAGGTCCCAGACAAAAATTCTGGAGTTCTCCAAGGTGCACTTGGGCACATCCTGCTATAGTGTAAGTGAACACAAGGCAGCAACTCCTGCACCCTGAAGTGTCAGCAGTGCAGCTGCATGACACAGCACACAGCTGAACCTTGCTGCCTACATCTGCAAAAGCCCTCAAGTACTTTTTAAAGTTTGGCAGCTCTACTCAAGCAGTCAGTAGAAGAAAAAAGGCACAAGAGATATAATGGGCACTCTGTAATAGCCTCTGGGCTCTGATTTATATACAACATACCTTTATTTACCTTCATCTCGTAGTAAATACATATCAGTTATTCTGAACTGTGACTGGCTATGGTGTGTAATACAATACAAAGATACTCACTCTATCAGTGGATATTAAAAGATAAATTGTGAACATTTAAAGACATTTGTATACATTTGTTTATTGTGCATGCCAGCTATAGTTTGTATAAAATTATTCATCATGTAAATGCATAACAAATGACTCCATGCATAGTTTATTCAGTATGTCTTCTAAATTCTTTCTCACAGTTTTGGGGAGGTTTACTTGTTCCTGTTTCTCCCAGGTTGCCCTCTACAGATTTTATTTGCCATTTCCCAACCCAACAACCTCTGCCTCCAGCTCTATGACGACCCCCCCCCCATCGGGCTTTATTTATTTAGTTCACATATTTCACCTAGAAAGACACATTGAGTTGCAAACAGCTCATTTCCAGATGAGATGCATCCTGGGGTGAGGAGAAGACATATCAAGAGATGGAAAAACAGAACAGTATTTACAAAATTGGAAATCATATACAACAATACAGTATATAATACATAGTACCAATTGCATGCTAAGAAGGGCATATAGTCCTAGAGTGTCCTGGTCCTTAATCCTGCATATCCAAGAGGTTTTTCTGCCTTGGTTTTCTCTTCCCCCTCAGGTGCCGGCATTGAGGACTCTGAGGCACACACCCACTGCAGCATGCCATTGCAGAGTCAGCCGGCAGCCTCCCTCCTACTACAGGCATCTCAGCTGCTTTGACACCCGTGTTTACCCAGCTGGCAGTAAAACACCTAGGCCGGGGAACTCCCAACCCCTCCCTGCAGGAGAAGAGCATCATCTAAGATGCTTATTCCTCCTCATGATGGCCCTGCAACCCTCTGGGTTTGATGGTGAGTGAATTCAGGTTGTCAGCATCCCAAGCTGCATTCCTGAGAGGTTTCTGTGGCTTGGTTTTACCGTCTGCCACAGATTCCAACACTGAGGACTCTAAGGCACAAGCCACAGTGTGCCAATGAAAATTCAGCCCACTACAGGCAACTCATCTGCACCACCTCCTGTGGTCAAACAGGTGGCAGTTGTTCAGCTAAGCCTGGCAACTCCCAGCTCCCCCCTTCCAGCTGAGTGCAGCATACTCTGGGATGCTCAATTGTCCTCCTCCTGCTGGCTTTCTGACCCTCTGTGCTGCAAAACAAGTCAATGGCATTACAAGTAGTGATGCTGCTGCTCTGCCAACGAGTCAGCCTCTGTCATACTGAAACACAGACAATGACGGCAGAAAAAGACCAGCAGTGATCTGGTCTACCTGAGTTCCCCATTTAGCCCCGGGACCTACTGTTCTTCCAGGATCTTAGCCTCTCCCATCCTTCACCCCATTTCCCTTCCAGCTTCTGTCACCCCAAGCAACCTCTAATCTCTTAGGAAAGACATGGCTCCGTGTGACTGCCACGTGCCTAATAGGAATACTTAAACATGGTTATACTAACCATCACCTTTGCTTTTTTTAAAACCTGGAGATAGTTACAGGATATGCAGTTAGAGTAAGCGACTATGGGAACCATATGCTGTCATGTGAGCCTGATAGCATGATGGTAGAGCTCTAGGACAGTATTCGGGGGCCAGGGTTCAATTACCATTTAGGCCACCTCATTACTTTCTCATTACAATTTGCATTAAAAATCTTCAGAAATCATACAGGAATGCTAGTAAAGCCAGTTGGGCTTATTAATTCTGATACTTTCAGACTTTCAGCTGTGGTGACTAGTAGACTGCATGCCAAAAAGCACAAAGCTTTTGACCTACTGAGCTAAAAATTCCTACCAGTTTTTCACAGTACGCCTGGATCTTGCAGGTTTTCTCATGCAACTCTCTTGATGTGCACTTGACATCTTCAAGCTCATCTGCTAATGACTTTGCATCCAGATGGGAGAGCCGAGAACTGTAAAAGAGGCATTCATGCTTAATAAGAATGTTCTGAGAACACCTGAAATGTGATATTACTAGGCTGATCATAATGAAGTTTCTGGATCACTTGTTTGCATTACAGAAGGTCATGATATATTTGATTCTTGTCTTATACTGTTTTGTGTTCCACATTCTGGCTGGTCTATCACATGGGCTGTCCCTGCCTGCACGGAGTGTAGTATGGGGACATGCAATGGGTAAAGCCATCACAGCATGTGGGGGGTTGTCCATTTAAGTCTTCCGTGCCACTCAGTATCATAAGCAGCCTACCTCAGTAGGTTTTCTTTTTCATATACATTTTTGCATTTTCTCCCTGTTTTTTCACCTGCCCCCATTCTCGTCTGGGCGTGCACATGTGGAGGCATGCGCATAATGCTGCTCGAAACACCCTCCCGCAACTTGCTGCCCCTCCCACCTACACTAGCCACCGGACCTCCACCCAGTGGTAGCAGAACTGCAGGGGGCGACAACCTCCATGAGAGGGAAGAGCTGCCCTACGGCTGCTCAATCCTGCTCTTACCCCCCCCCCATGCCAGCATCGCAATGACTCAAGTCCATTCCCAAACCCGTGTTGCTGGCGTAATGCAACATAAGGCATCCGGCGCCTCAGCCCCCTCTACACCACTGGGCCAGCTACCTAAGTAGGTTTTTGACAGTGTTGCCAAGTGCTCCAAGAGTCTTATCATTGGCTTCTGTGCAGTGAGGTGTTTCACTTCCCAGCCAATACCACTAAACTGCCCTGCCCTTAACTTGTCCAATAACTGCCCTGTACTGTCTTCTGCCCTTTCTCTGTGGTGCCTGACAGCTGAAATAGCCCTATACTACCAATGCAGCATCAGACCAACTCCATCCCACATCAGGGACTCAGAGCTGCTTTGATTGGTTGACCCATCATTTACCTCCTGCCCCTGAGGAGGAATGCAGAGGAGAATGCAGACCTTTCTCCCCAATGACAAAATGCAATGACTAGTACCTCTGTCAAGCCTTCTGCTGTTCCCCAACTAGAAGCCATGCTCTGGACACAAACCTGGATCAACTGCATGACAGACAGCCACCTTGCCACTAAGCTGTCAGGTAGGGTGGCTGAAGTCATTAGATTCTTTTATTTTTTTGTATTATTTCTTTTCTCCCCTACTTGCATCCACCCCATCCTCTCCTTCCAGTAAGCCAAGGCTTTCTACCGACCCATCCTATCCCCCGAGCCTCTGCTCTCAAATGACAGCCATCTCCCTGGGCAACCCAGCGTATCCCTTCGCCAGACGAGTCCCCCCCCCCCAAGGGGGAAAGCATCAGCCAGGGGGGCGCAGACCAGCACATCATCTTGGCCCAGGGAGACGCTGCTGAGGCGGAAGGCTGCGGAGGCATTTACGGGCTCAGAGAGCCAGGCAGCCATCATCCAGCATGACATGGAGCGTTTTTCACGCTTTTCTGTATACGTCCCTCCTTCGCCATCATGCAGTGCTCCTGGTCTCCACCAGAGGCCGCTGCTGACCGATGACTCCTCAACCCACCCCGGGAGAGAGAAGAGCAATCCGTACGGATGCTCAATCCTCTCCTGCCCCTGCCAGCCCCCAGTGACCCAAGTCCGTTCCCGAACCCGGGTCATTGGCGTGGGTCCAGGTAAGGTGCCCGCGATTCAACCCTCTATGCCACCGGGCTGGTCTATTAGATTCTTAAAGGGGAAAGTAAGTGTGCCATGCCCTTTAAATTCTGAGTCCCTTGAAAAAATCTCTCCAGCAAGGTGTTAGGTTCACCTGTAGGTGTCAGCAGTACAAACATAACCAACATTTATCAATGCCAAATGTTTGCTTACAGTGTAACAAGGCTTTAAAGAACCCCCAATGTTGTTGAAACAACTTCGGAAAAACATCTAGACACAATTTAACTTATATTTCGCCTTTTTCTTTTGTAATTGTCACTCTTATTTGTTTATCACTAAGGACATTTGCATGGACACAAGACCTCTGTCCTATTTGCTCTGTCTGTTTGTCTACTTATGCAGTCACAGTTCTGTTTATATCCCAATTTGCTGTTGCCGAGATAATTAGTATGTCATAAACAGGGCAGTATGATGTCATGTATAGACAAGCAGCCAAAGCTAAAAGTCTAAGGAACAGTAATCTTCTTTTTATGTCACTTCCTTCATTAATAAATGAAAAGAAAGAATTGCACAAAACATAGTTCTGGCTGATTGCTACAGAGTAGAAAAGCACAGAAGGTTACAGGTTTAGCACTTCCCTCCACCCCGGCAACAAACAACATTGTCCAAGAAAATCTGTGCTACAATAAACTTGTATATTTGCCATTAGTGTGTAGTAGAGGTGCTGGATGCCTCACCTCCAGCCATACCGGCTTCCTAGGTTCAGGAATAGACCAAGGTCACTCAGGGACTAGGGGAGGGAAGGAGGATTTAGCATCCATTGACAGAGCTCCTCCTTTGAGTTGGGGGACAGTGTGTACTGCTGTGTGGCTTCCATCTAGTGGAGGGTGGATGACACAACAGCAGTCACCAGAGCTAGAAGTCAGAGGTGGGCACTGAAAGTGTGCATTGTCTTCACTGTCTATGTGTGTGCCATTGCATGTCATCGGTTTTGACTCAAGGGGAGTAAAAGGCGAAAAAGAACTCCTGTCTGCAGGATGATACTTCCACCCTTAAGGCACTGCACCACCACCATCAGTGGCACCCACTCACACAAAGAGGTAAGAAGTAGATGGGTAAGTCCTAGAGGCGGGGTGAAGGGGCTGAGGTTTGGCTGCAGAAGGGGGCCGACTGGGAGGGGCAGGAGTATAAAGTTCAAATTAAAAAAAGGATTTCAAAAATATTTGAATAACAAACTGAATTGTGTCTCTCATACTTTTCAAAGTTATCCAGCTGGTATCAGGCGCTTTTTATTACTGATATACTGTTAACATATCTTTCACATAGGTGCTTCCTGTCTGTAACTAGGGGTAACACACACACACACACACACACACATACATATACACAGAGTGTGAGGCTTGATGTTTATCTTCAAAGCCTGATGATGTTTGTTAGTTGGCTAATAAGCAGAAAACTAGTGTGATTGGTGGGACTTTCTCCTTTGAGCTACACCCATCAGCCAGCTAAACACTGTCATTGTCAGCCTTGGCTTAAACAGTGCACATCTACATAGCCCCCTACACTACAGTCACAATATTTTTGCTTTGTGAATTCTCACAAACAAACATAAAAAAATCTAAATCATCTCTGAACTAAACCAAGGGAGAAGCCAATTCATGGCATCTTGAGACAGAAAGTGATGTCACTGATGGGGAAGCTATGCTTCACAACATACAGCTTACCCCCTCAGTTACATCACTTTCTGTCTCAAGATTCCATGAAGGGGACATCCAGTGACATCATCATCCTGTATGGATGGGTGAAAGCCTAGCCCTGGACCTGGTGAACTAAAGCGTCACATTTTGCTGGTTTACTTTTATAAATATTATCATATATATCTACTTGGAAGCTTACTTTATCGATGGGAGGTGGTCGAAAACCCCAAAGCCAAGACCTGGCTCCAGATTATGCAGGATCACAGATGACCATCCCAAAGATGAGCAAACAAGCCAGTGGCATGACAGAAAGGGGGGCCCTCGGCAGATCAGCCGACCAATGCAGCATTCCTCCAGTAGCTTAGGGAGTTCAGAGTGGAGATTCATAATTTGCACTCAGAATTGAAGGACAGTGTGGTGGCACTGCAGTCGAAGGTGTCAAATTTGGTGCAGCATACCCTGGCGACCAACACTCAAGTGGGTCACCCCACATGGGTATTGCTGTGCATATTTCAAGATCAACAACAGTTGCACGACAAGTGCGAAGATTTAGAGAATCACTTGAGGAGCAATAATTTTTGACTATATGGGATGCCTGAAGGCAAAGAGGGAAAAGATATGGCTACCTTCCTTAATAGCTTCTTTCCCTCAATTCTGGATGTTGATGACTTACAGCCCTTTAAAACAGAGCAGACCCATCGTGCGCTTACTCCACAGTAGACAGCTACAGATGCGCAGCCCTGATCCATCATTATTCGATTTATGAATGATACTGTTAAGCAGAAGATCCTTATGAGGGCTTGGAGAAAGGGAGTAATTCAGTACAAGGGCCATCGACTCTTGGTGGTCAATGACTACTCTCCCGAGATCCTCACCAAAAGAAAAGCGTATTCCTTAATAATTAGTGTGATTAAAAACTATAAGTTGAAATGTACTACTCTCTACCCAGCAAAGTTACAGATCGCTTGCCCAGAGGGCAGAACAGCTTTTACCACCCCAAAGGAGGACATCATGGAACTTCGGACTCGGAACATTGAGGTCCCAGATATGCCAAGAAAACAGCAAGACCCCTGTGACTTATAGGAGCTCCAAAACCTACATAGCAGAAAACCTCATCCACAGCAGCACAGAAGTGCCAAACAGACCAAGTCCTGGCAGAGATCAAAGCACTACTACAGATCTTTCGCAGAGATGAGGCGGACTTAGTTTCTAAATCTCTCATATTGCTAACCACAGTGAGCACTGACACTGTATGGAAGAGGGGTGAAGAGATGAAGGCTGCCATATGAGAGCCAAATTCAAAACCCTTTTTTAAGTGGACTGGCATACTGGGGAGTGTTAATCAGGGGCAGTGGGCAGACAGCTGGTGTGGGAATACACTCACCTGGATAAACCATTGTCATAGCCAATTTGTGCTTTGGGTTTTCTGTGCTTGTGAGTGGTGCACTCCCCCACCCCACTGGACCGCGCTTTTTCCCTAAGACACAGTCATGGATTGGGACCTATTAAATCTGCAACCCAAGTCTTTCTTGCTCTCCAGAATGCACATGGAATGCAGGCAGCCTTTGTTTGGTTCTTATTCTTTTCCAGGCTATTTCCAACTTGCCTTATGATAAACTGTTACACTGTTACTCTAACTTTCTGGCTGTACTCAGGAGGCATTGGATATTCTTTTGCTGAAAGGAGAAGACCCCCCTAAGCTAATCCTCCAACCAACCTTTTTTCAGGTGGTTACAAGTTGGAGCCAGGTGGCAAACCCTTACCGCAGTTGGACTCTGAGACTTTTACTTATTATTGCACAGTTTTCCATACTTTGCTTGATGGGGAGGGTGGTAGGTAAAATGGCTTGATTCTTTGCATTCAGATGTTTTTTGCAGTAGTCTATTTGCCTGTATCCTGTATCCGCGTTTGATGGTGGTGGGGGTTGTGATTGCTTGTAGGGTCGCTTCACTACTAAGCTCCATTTCATACCCCCTCTTGAGGGGAAGGGATTACAACCTCAAAGATGAGTTGCCATGTTTATTCCATCCTTTTCCCCCCAGACTATCTTCCAGTCAGAGCTGTGGCATAAAATCTGCTCTGATGTGCCCTGCCTCTCTGATAGGCCCACCTTTGTTGTTCAGTGTTCACTTTACTTGTTGGTGCCCTTTCTCCACACTGGGATCCTGAAAACATAATGTTATTACCTGGCCCCCCTCACTAGGCTCAATTTATCAGTGATTGACCAAGGCGAGTAGCATACTTTGACCCTCATTTGGGCATGCCCCCTTTGGTTGCTCCACTGCTTTTATGGGTCACGTCTCTTCTTTCTGGATGTGAATTGCATCTTTGAATGTCTCTCTATGAGAAGGGGTTCCTCCCCAGTTGCAAACAGTTGGTTTATTTTAACACAGCCTGGGGCGTTTGAGCTCCGGTTCACATCTACTTTGAAAGTCACTCTGTGGTTGTTGTTTATACTTATTGGTGTTACATTATTTTTTTTTTAATATTTGTCCTACTTTTTCACTATGTTTCTGTTCTATTTGCACTGCAGGGTCTAATACATATATTATCATGTATGGTCTACCTGTTACTGGTTAGCGCTTGGGCATAGACAATCCACTCGTTACTGTACTCCCTTGCCCCTCCTCTATTGTGTCCCTCATTTGGGGACTCTTGTGTCCTTCATCTTCTGTGTTGTATGCCTCATTTCTTGTCTAGGGGATAATCAGTGGCCCCTTGGGGAAACGGATCATCACAGCAGCTGTTATTTCAGGGAGTTACACTATAGTTGTTATCATGGCGTTGTTTAAGTTTGCCCCTTTTAATGTAAAGGGCTTAAACAGCCCTACTAACAGAATCCGAGTCCTATCCCATCTTAAAAAATTGAAGTGAGAGATACAATAGCCCTAATCCAAGAGTCCTATTTAACACCCACGGAAAACAAGCTCCATACGCAGTGGGTGGGTGCACTCTTTGCCTCATCGCACCCTAAGGTAAGATAAATTCCGTAGTCATTCTCATTAAGAAAAAATCTCTTTTTATACCTGAATAGCACTGGGGGGATTCTTGGGGGTGGGGGGTGAATGGCTCCTATCAGGATACCCCCCTATCCATTTTAAACATCTATGCCCCCAATCTTGCCTCTCACATCTTCTTTCAGGAGGTGTTCAATATAATAGCAGGTGAAATCTGAGAGTTCTGCATTCTATGGGGGTAACTTCAACTGTATTACTGACCCCAGTTTGGATTCCTCTAGACCCTATAGAAGCCCTGGTGGCAGAATCTGGTTTCCAAGCAACTTGGAAGTGGCTGCACCCAGTGGAGCATGATTATATCTTTTACTCTAACGTCCATAAAACTTACTCTCATATTGACAGATGGTATGTGCCTGAGTCTCATTTGTATGAACTCACAGGAGATAAGATCCATCGAATTACCCTGTCGGACCATGCTGTGGTAACCTTGGAAATGGAGTTAGGCTCTCAGCCTTACAAAGGGTTGTGGCACCTAAATGTGGGAGTTTTGTCCAAAGGGTTCTTTTGCACCATGATCAAGAAGGCCTTGGATGAATGCTTCCTTCTGAATACCGAGCCCTCAGTTAACCCTATCACTCTTTGGAATGCAATGAAACCAGTCCTCTGAAGGTCAATTATAGTGTACTTAACTCATCAAAAGAAAGAGAGGGTGAAAAAGAGGCTAGAACTAGAAGTGCAACTAGCAGATTTGGAGACAAAACAAAACTGAGCGGCGCTCTGACCTATTAAACAAAACTCAGGACATCAGCGTACGGCTCCTTAAAATGTCCCTAAAAGGCTGAGAAAATGTTATGGTACACTAGATTCACACATTACTCCCAGGGTAGCAGAGTAGGTTGGCTTCTCATTCTTCAACTTTGGAAAGAACAAGCTTCAAGTGTAATTCATATACTTCTGCAGGAGTGACCATGCGCTCAAACCTTTACTCTGCCAATGGATATAGCAACAGAATTTGGCAATTTTTATCAAAAACTCTACCCCCCCACCCTGAACAACCTGAGAAAGATAGACAGAATAACCCCGTTTTCACCAAAATTCAACTAGCTCACTTCATCTCAGGTGCATAGGGATTATGTAGCTCAATCTGTGACCATGGAAGAAATCACTTTAGTGATAAAGAGTCTCAAAACAAAAAAAGCCATGGGGGACGATGGGTTTCCTGCTGAATTCTATAAATCTTTCATAGACACTCTTGTTGGAACCCCTTCAGAGGGCGACTTCTTATTGCCTGTAAAATCATGTATTTACAGCAAATGGAAATAGGCGTTGATAACGGTGATCCCCAAACCTGGGAAAAAAAACAAGTTCTGCTCTTCCTATCCCCCGATCTCATTAATCAACATCTACACCAAAATCTACACTTCAATCATGGACCAATATGGCTGCAAAACTTGATTCCTAAACTTGTTCACCATAATCAAACTGAATTTATCCCCCATCGTATTTCATATAATAATGTTAGATGCTTACTAAATATTACTGTAGGCAGAAAACGCAGCACTTTGACAACCATGGTGATTACTGTTGGCGAAGAGAAGGCCTTTGATAGGCTCAACTGGAAATACCTAGAAGAAGTTCTATACACCTTTGGTTTTAGCCAGGATTTCATGTCGAACCTGCTAGCTTTGTATGCAGGCTCTTTAGCATGAGTGGGCACCAACAGAGCGTTTTCCCACACTTTCGACTTGAGAAGATGGACCTGCCAGGGATGCTCAATGTCTCCATTACTCTTTGCCCTAGGTATGGAGCCCCTGGTAGCCCATGTCAGACTAAATGCTAACATTAAAGGCATTCAGGCTGGCCCTACTACACATAATATTGCACTCTATGTGGATGATACTTTATTATTCCTTAAAGATCCCAGGACATCACTCTCCCACCTTCTGCATGCCCTCACAGAGTTTGGGGCTATCTCCGACTTTAAGATATATCATTTAAGATAAATCAAGCCATGCACTGAGCCAACACTCCACGGTCACAAGGGCCACTCTGAAGCCTGTCCTCCCCAAGCCAAAAATCAAGCCGTGCACCAAACCAGGTGTTGACGGAGTGCCATTTTCAAACTGCATTTTAGATCTCCTGAACTGGAAAGTGCCGCCGCCCACACCACCACCCTTGATGAACTCCTTATTATATAGTGATGATCACATGTTGTCAGCCTACTTTCCCCTCTGCAGCTTATCGTCTTCCACCACTAGAGGACTCTCATTCTGTTCCCTACCCTGTCAGTCAGTCAAACCCTGCTGCTTGGTTTTTACTCAACACTGTGCCATTGGTTGTTCCCTAGCTAGACTGAATTTGTTTAGATTAGCCACTGTAACTGTAATTTATCCCAGCTAGAATTTGCCTAACTTACAGTGTTAATACCAGTGACTGTTTATTTCTATCTCTTTTGTTTGCCCAAGTCCTAGTTTCCTCTCCCCTCCCAGACTTGTATCTCTCGTTTTCTGATCTTCAAATCCTGCCCCCCCACCTAGCTAACCCCTCGCTTAATTCCACTTTGTCCAGTAATCCCTCTCAGTCCACTCCCACCTTACTGACGTTTTCTCTTTTCCTTTTCTCCAGCCTTCGCCCCATAAATTATCCCATAAAGTCTTGTGGGAGTCTTGCTGATCACAAACAAGCTAGATATCTTGACTTCGGGGTGGGATGCCTCTCGGGGAAAGTGATCAGAACCGGCATCCCCCAGGGGCTGGTCCGGCTTCTACCTAAACTGGATCCCACGCCCTACCATCTTAGGTCTCTCACAGCAGGGATGCTCAAAGTCCCTCCCACCCATACCCTCATGGGGGATCGGGACTTTGGCATAAGCGCGCCCAGACTCTGGAACTCCCTTCCTGTGGATATCCGATCTGCCCCCTCCTATCCAAGTTTTCGCAATTCCCTGTGGGATTTCCTAAAACTAGCCTCAGTGTGTGACTGCCCCAAACCTCCCTAGAGTAAAGTATCAAACTGTTGGTCAAAACCCCCCGAAGTTGCCTCCACTGAATCTGCGAGATACTTCCTGCGGTTTCAATGATTTCTGACTATTCCTTTCTTTGCCCAATTTCTAAAACCAGGGGCATTATTAGCCACAACATTGCACCACGGTCATAGGCTAGCCACAACATTGCACCATGGTCATAGGTAGGAATGCCTACTCCCAAGTGTCCTGATACTGCCTAACTTGTATATTTTAGATAAATGTGATGACCTGTAAATATCTGTCTATGATCCAACTAGCCTAGGGAGTGTCAACTATAATGTTATAAGTTCTATTATGACCAATCCATTCCTTGGACAGTGCTCCACTACTATATGTGATGACCTGTAAATAGCTGTCAGTGACCCAGCTAGTCTAGAGAGCACCAACTGTAATGTTATAAGTTATATTATAACCAATCCATTCCTTGGATAGTGCTCCGCTACTATATGTTTCCTCTTATCGTCAAATGATATATTTCTTTCCCACACATTTGTTTACTGTGACATAATGTACTCTCATTTCTTTGTACCTTGACTGTTTCCCCATGTTGTATTCTCCCGGGTCATTCCTGAAAATAGGCATAATACTTGTCTAGTGTACTTACCCAGTAAACAAAAGATAAATAAATAAATAAACAATGCAGCTAATCAAGATGAATGTTGGTCTGCTTCCTCTTGTGTTATTGCCTACCCTCCTTCTGTTAACTGATATCTGTGCCTCAATACTAGCTGTTGACCAGCAGAACCTGGGCCCCTTCTCTGCCCAAACATACCCTGACCCACTAACCGCAGAAACCAGGCACAAACCCAAACTTGTGAACTCATCTTTGCTGGCCCTACCGTCTAATTATAAAAGGTGCCTGTTTGGTCTATTTGTTCACTCCCTCACCATCCAAGCCCCCAAATGGCTCTCTCCCTCCTGTCCTATTCTATCCCTGCTGCTTCATCTCTCTGGAGACATAGAAATAAACCCAGGATCCATCAACACCCACACTGACCACTCAAACAACACCTGGGCAAAGCATGCTGGCCTCAGAGTTCCACATATGAATATCTGCCGCCTCCCTCCTAAATTCCATGAGCTTCAGGCATGGGTATCTCTGTATAAGCCGTGGGTGTTAAGTCTCTCCGAGACTTGGTTAAAATTCTTCCATACTGACTCCTCATTTCAACTCCTCGGCTACTCCCTCCTGCGCCTCAATAGACCAGGAAGAAAGAGGGGCGGGGGCGTGGCACTGTACGTACAAGACCATATCACAGCCACCATCATTAGCTGCTCACCCCCCAACTCCCCAAGTGAGTGGGTTATTGCTGTAGTTACATTGGGTGCATCTAAAAAACTTCACCCAGGCTGTTGTTATAACCCACCCAGAAGTGGCATCCCAAGTTTAACAAACTTCTTAGATGGCATCGGATGCATTGTACCTCCTCATGACACCATTATCCTTGGTGATTTCAATCTGAACTGGTTTGATGCCCAGGCACCAGATTATGCAAACCTGTTTAAAATACACAACTTAGATCAAGTTTTCTCTGCCCCTACTAGACATAACGCTCACTCACTAAATCACTCCCTTATTGACTGGGTTGCTACTAACAGGGTGAATCCGATCCTCCAGACTGGCACTATGTCCGACTCTATCACCGACCATACACCTACCTGCATTATACTGGCCACCAAAACAATCCATCCTCCCCACAAACTCCTGACCTTCAGAAGGCTTGATGGACAGGACCTTGTGCTAATCCGCAGGGAGGCCAGAGCAATAAATTGGTCTGCCTTCTACAAACTCAGTAATATCTCCTCAGCAGTCACTTTCCTCACCTCTGCCCTCCTTCAACTCCAGGACACCCACTACCCATGCACCGCCAGAAAGGTTAGAGGGGGTTGCACTTGCTGGATGTCGAGAGAATTACTATCTCTCATGAAAGACAGGGATCGTAAGTGGAAGGCTTACAAGGTGTCCCCCTTCCCCTAACTCTAGAATGACTACAGACAACTGCGGCACTCATGCAAGCAAACTGCCAAAGTGTTCAAGTGCAAATTCTACCTCAACCAGCAAAGCACTAACCTTGGCAACTCACGGAACTTCTGGGCTTCCATTGTGTCCCTACTTAATCCCAAGACCAGTAAACTAATACAGCAACTCTCTACCCCTGCTAGTTTAATCTCGGAACCTATGGATATTGCAAACACTTTCAATATGTAATTCACTGACTTATCCCCCTACCTCAGCAAACTTCCCCCCACACCTCCGCCTGTTGAAAACTACCCTTTATATAGCTCACCCCATCCCCCAAACTCCATCCGGATACCACCTTTCTATTTCAGGGGAATCTGTCCTGCTGTCACCCTCAAACTCCTCAAGTCTTTCCCGGCCAAAGGTTGTCCTGGCAGTGATGGTCTTTACCCTGCTTTTATAAAAATCATTGCCCCTGCCATTGTCAAACCCCTAACGTATATCTTTAAACTTGTCCTTTCATCATCCTCTGAGCCCAACTCTGGAAGCATGCGCACGTTGTCCTGATTTACAAAGCTGGGGATCCTCTTTCCCCAGAAAACTACAGGATTAACACCCTCCTCCCCCATCTAAATAAACTGTTGGAGAAAGTTGTACACTTCCAGCTGACAGAACATTTTGAGAAATACAGCCTTATTTGCCCACTTCAACATGGGTTTTTGCAAATTTCATAGCACCAATTCGGCACTGGCTCTATTCTCTGACCATGTCCTAAGACAAATGGATAAGAGCAATGCCACAGGCACTGTTTTCATAGCTCTATCTAAGGCATTTAACCTGGTTGACCATCACCTTCTCCACTCCACCATTACAGTCTGAATGCTCCCTTGAAACTGCTGCTTGGTTCCGCAGCTATCTTTCTCACAGATCACAGTCCATCATTATCGGCAAAGCTACCTCCACTATCTACTGATACACAAAGGAGTTCCCCAGGGCTCTATATTTAGCCCACTATTTTTCTCCTAATTCATAAATGCTCTTCCCATGGATAGCCTTGACTGTAAGATGCTCCTCTATGCGGACAATTTAGACCTATATCACAGCACCAATTCACTTGACTCCATCTCCTCCGCCCTCACTTGTAACTATGTCTCGGTCCACCGATAGTTTCTCTCCAATAAACTCATAGTCAATGAGAAGAATAATAAATCAGTGCTCTTTAGCTCAAAACCTTTTTTTTGACAAAATCGCCAAAACAAATTCCTCTCTCCAGGTGCTCACCCAGCAGGCCCTCCACTAGAAAATTTCCCCTTTTTAAATACCTTGGTATTACACTTGATCCCGCCGTCACTTTCTGTGAGCATGTTAACTATACCGTGAGGAGAATCCACCAAAAGCTAGGTGCTGTCTACCACCTTAAACACTTTCTAACTGCTGAGGCATGCCTTGCCACTGCCCAGGGCAACCTGCTACCCCTCCTTGACTACTGCTCTCCGATTTACTCCCTTGGTTCCTCATCCCTTCACTCACGGCTATGTACGACTTACAACTCCATCTGTCGTTTCATCCTTCAAGCTCCCTAGTCTATCCTCCACTGCTCTCTCTACCAGGCCCTTGGTGGCTCCCACTTCAAGGCCACTTTGATTATGCCACTGGCTGCCTGGTGGACAACTCACTCAGAAACCATCATCTAACCCCTTACTCACCCTACTGACTAGCAGGGAACTCTCACGGACCCTTAGGGCATCCTTGGTCCCTCCGCTGGATGTCCCTCATGTCTCCACTAATATTGGTAGCAAAGCTTGTTCCAGCTCCATACCCTCCCTGTGGAACAGACTCCCTCTCATCATCTGCTTGTCCACCTCCCACCTGTCTTTCAAACAGCAGCTAAAGTGCTGGTTGCTGAGGGAATTCACCTGCCATTGCTAGGATCTGAATTAACCAACCCTCGCATGTAAATTTATTATTGTCATCAGTATACAGTATGTTAGAATGCAATGTGGCCTCTGTTGTATATATTGTTGTAAATACTACTCCTACTGTTTATGTGCTCCTGCTGTAAATACCGTTTTGTATACATGACTAGTCCATTGTTAACATGTATCAAGCTATTTTCTCTGCTGCTGTGCCATGTGTGTGGCCTGGGTCGTGACTGAAAATGGTCCTTTGGATCAGTGCACTTACCTGGTTACCAAAGACATAAATAAATAAATAAGATTAATTGCAACAAAACTAAAGCTTTGTTTTTGTTTTTTTTTTATTTTTTTTATTTTTTGTAGTATCTATTTTTGCACCTCTCCATGCATCTAACCGGCCTCTCCTTCGGGCTGCCTAGGACCTCGTCCCAGGCAACCCCCACCACCAACTGCTGCCCCATACTGCAGCCCCCCCCAGGGTAACCCAATGTATCCCTTCATCGGGTGGGTCCTCTCCTTCCAGAGAGAATGAGCCTCACGGCCTTACCTGCTTTGGCCATAGGTGCTGCTGGGGTCAGTCCTGGCTGTTCGGGTACTCTGTGGCAGCAAGGGTCCAGCGGCCATCATCCAGTCAGCTGAGATGCCATTTTTTCCTTATTTTCTCTGCCCCACCCCTCAAGTTCTTAGCGTTGCATGGTGGTGTCCTCGGGTGGGGGAATGCAGGGGGTGTGTTGAGGCCTCATGTCCCCCAAGCACATGTCGAATCTGCCCAGAGGTGCCCAGGCAGTACCCACCCCTCTGGGAGGGAAGCATTCAATGGACGCTTCTGCATTCCCTCATTGCTGGACTCCGCTCCTGGTACCCAGGCTTGGGAAGCGAACCCAGGTCACCAGCATGCTGAGTGAACCCCTTTGCTTGGCACCACAGAGTTGACAGTTTTGTTGTTAAGTGGTTCCTTTCATCCTCAAAATGAAGATCCTTTTCCCTTTCAGTGGGCAACAGATGGGTTTTGGTACCTAGGGTTGAATATTACCCTTAATCTGCAACATTTATACAATAAGACCCATAAAGTTATATAGCTGATGTTTAAAAGGATTTTGAGAGATGGAATTCTTTCCCTCTCTCTCTGGAGGCCAAAATAGAGTCTGTTCGAATGAATATATTATCCAGATTTCTATACGTATTTCACATGCTTCGATCAGGCCTTCGTACAATTTCTGGAAACAGACAGATCAGATGATCTCCAGATTTATATGGCGCGGAAAACATCCATGAATTAAACAAACTATTCTGCAGTGTGGAATACCTACCGGCGGCCTACCCCTCCCCAATTTAAGAGACTACTATCTGGCAGTGCAGGCCTCCCCAGTGTTGACCATTCTGAAATGTAAGTCTGGGTGGTTTGAGGGAGAGAAGGACCAGCTTCCAGGTATTCTCGTGGGAGTAGCCCTCCTGTTACTTCTGCCTTAACTCAGGGTACTTAGATTGGCAAATCCATGGACGATGCACTCTTTATGTGAATGGGGTAGATTCTGTAATCTGGTGGGTGGTGCTAAACATTTGGGCCATCTTTACCCCAATACGGGGTAATGGGGAATTTGAACCAGGGATTACAAATCCAGGCTTTCGTTTGTGGACCCTTCGAAGCATACAAACAGCAGGCAATCTGTTCGATCACGACTCTCTGATGAGCTTTAAACAGCTTAAATTTAAGTAGGGTCTCTCTAGATCCCACGAATCAGCATTTCCTTCACGTTTTTCTGTCAAGTGATTTTCAGAATTCTGCCTACTACTGTCTCCAGTTTATCTAATTTAATGCCTGGACTGTGTTTCCAGTACTGTTACGTGAATATTGCTTGTTTTGTATGTTTTCTTCCTGTACTTGTTTACCCTCCACCCCCATGTAACTGACGTGGAGCCTTTGCAAAAGAGTCTGTGACTCAAAGGATTGTAATTCCAATTTTATTCAATAAATGAATAAATAAAATAAATATCACCTCCCCCACACAGAACACTTTCTGCAAGTGTGAAATTACATTAACTCCCTCCCACTAATACAAGAGACAGGTAGAAACCCTATTACGTTGAAAAGATACCTTTCTCGGGAAAGGAGGGTGGGTGTGGAATCCCAAGCAATCTCCCATCTATATGCTTTTTTTGCAGCACAATAGACGGTCACCCCATCCAGTCTGGGATAAATGGGAAAATTCTGTCTAAACAGAAAGAGATCCTCAGATAAAAGCTAAAACCTGGGTGATTACACATAAGACAACTTGTTCTCATGTGGAGGGAGTTCAGATGGAAGGTGATAGTCAACTTTTTTTTTTTAAAAACTCCCCCATAACTCAGCATTATACCCCCAGAGGCTTTAATAGATTTTGGAGATAATGTGGGGCTAAAGGGGATCATTATCATATATTTTGCTCCTACCCCAAACTACATAATTTTTACGGGAACATTTCCAGTATTATATCAGGGGCAGAATTCACATAAAAAAGGCAAAGTACAGTGAAAAAGTTTGCGCCATACTTTGCCATTGTGCAGGGGCCAATAATTGCTATTCACAATTGGATAGAGCACCATGCTATCCAACTGAGAACAGGTGCAGGAGGGGGTAACTCTAACCCAGGAAAAGCACTGGGAACAACAGTAGCACTGCCCCCCACAGCCACCCAGGAGAATGGGCTGCCAGCAACAGCATCACCTTGCTAAACCCCCATTCAGGAAAGGAGCCATGCAAATGAGCCCTCTGGCCATGAAAGGTGCTATTGTCCATTAGCATGCCCATTATGGGCCCATTCGAATGGCCCACAGCTGATTTAGTGTGCCCCACCAGCCCATGCCCCACAGCAGCTGCATTCCCTGGAAGTCTAGTGGTGCCCTACCCATCCCAATCACCCACCCCAATGAATAAAATAAATTTTCCATAGTGTAGTGTCCCACCCCGTTCCCAGATCTCCCACTTGATACAGAAAAAATTATTTTTCATAGTGTACTGTCCCTCCCACCTCTCTGATCTCCCACCCAATATGAATAAAGCCCTTTTTCACAGTGTAGTGTCCCTCCCTCCATCTCCTAGATCTCCCATCCGACATGAATAAAGCCCTTTTCCATAGTGTCCCTCCCCCCTGCCTGGTCTTCCACCCGACATGAATAAAGCTCTTTTCCATAGAGTAGTATCCCCCCCACCCTGATCTCCCACCCAACATGAATAAAGCCCTTTTCTATAATGTAGTGTCCCTCCCCCCCCCAGTCCCCGATCCCTTCACTGTAAAATATAAGTGTTGATATATTTTCTATAGTATAAGTGGCCCTCCCCACAACCCCAATCCGCAAATCCCGCCCCTGGACAAAATAGGACTAACCACTGTTTCTATAGTGCAGTGGTCCCACCACATCCCTATTCTCCGATCACTGGCCCCATAAAAAATACAAATAATCCTGGTGGTCCAGTGGTCCCTCCCTAACCCCATTCCCCGAATGCCAGCCCTGTAAAAAATACAAATAATCCTGGTGGTAAAGTGGTCTCTCCCCAACCCCGTTCCCTGACTCCTTGAAATAGTCGAAACTCCCTGGCAGTCTAGTGGACCCCCGCTCCCCAACCCGGTAATGGAGAGTCCCATCACCCTGCCCCTTCCCAGCCTGACCCACAGCTGGCGACCAGCACAGCCCACTGCTCACCACCATGGCTGGCCGCCGACTGAGTTCTCAGTGGCCGCGTACTGTATTCAGCATGACCCACTGACAGTAACGGCAATCACTGTCCAATGGCCCATGCTGAATACAATGCGTAATCACTGAGCTCAGTCAGGCAACCCTGATAGTGAAATTGATGGCTATGGACCGCTAACTGTGGGTCAGGTTGGGGAGGAAGCGGGGTGGTTGGACCTTCATTTCCGGGTGGGAAGTGAGGGGTCCACTAGACTGCCAGGGAGTTTCAACTTCTTCAAGGAGTCGGGGATCGGGGAATGGGGTGGGGGGAGGAAGCACTGGACTACCAGGATTATTTGTATTTTTTGTGGGGCCAGCGATCAGAGAATGAGTTGGGGGGAGGGACCACTGGACCACCAGGATTATTTGCATTTTTTACAAGGCCAGCATTCAGGGATCAGGGTGGGGGAGGAACCACTGGACCACCAGGATTATTTGCATTTTTTATGGGGCCAGCATTCAGGGATTGGGGTGGGGGAGGAACCACTGGACCACCAGGATTATTTGCATTTTTTATGGGGCCAGCATTCAGGGATTGGGGTGGGGGAGGGACCACTGGACCACCAGGATTATTCGCCTTTTTTATGGGGCCAGCATTCGGGAATGGGGTGGGGAAGGGACCACTGGATCACCAGGATTATTTGTATTTTTTACGGGGACGGGGACTGGAGAATGGGAAGGGGGTGGACCACTGCACTACAGAAACAGTGGATAGCCCTTTTGTCCAGGGACAGGGATCAGGAACAGGGAGGGGAGGGCCACTATACTATGGAAAATATATCAACACTTATATTTTACAGTGACAAGGATTGGGGACTGGGAAGGGGGGAGGGATGCCACATTATGGAAAAGGGCGTTATTCATGTCAGGTGGGAGATCAGGGAGGGACACTATACTATGGAAAAGGGTTTTATCTATATCAAGTGGGAGAGCAGGTATCAGATTGCTGCAGTACCACAGCAAACCACTAGGGTTGCATTGATTACCGCCAGGTTTTTGCCGGCATTATTTTTTCCATGCAAGGGCTGTCGCAAATGGACTTTGCATGGACTACAATTTTTGTGAATGGGGTTGTGGGGATATGCAGGTCCCATCCCCCTCATTTGCACTGTGGTCCCCCTCATTGCATTACCCAAGTGCAAATCCAGTTTGCCTGTGCAAACTGGGCTTTGTAAAAACCACCTCTGGCCAAAACCCAGTTTGCTCCGTGCAAACCCGATTTCTGCCCAAGCAATATTTCATGAATCCAGCCCCAGACATTCTAGAGGTTGCCACTCCCCACACCTTTGAAATTTTCTTTCTTGGAGTGCTCCCTAAAGAAGCAAGCTCCCCCCAGAATAATTATTTACATCGCATGTTTGTAGTAGCCACAATGAAAATCATCACCTGGAGATGGTTGGTCCCAGCTGTTCCTATGGTTAGTGAATGGATTGATCTAGTGAAAGAAATTCACATTATGGAAGAAATGTATATGAAATTACATTTCAGATATGAAGGTGACAACCTTAACACCATGATGCTGTGGGCTAAATGGGAAGTATACCTTCTGAATTCCACAACCGCAGATTCCTCTCATGATGAAGCGAGAGAGACACTATAGCTTTTCGTTGCCCTTTATTTGTGACAGCTGTTTTTACATATATATATATATATATAGAGAGAGAGAGAGAGAGAGAGAGAGAGAGAGAGAGCTATAATACTGTTGAATAGGTACTCCTTTATTACTCACAGAAATCCATTTTTCTTTCTATACTTCCTGTGGTGCAGTGCATTTTTTTTTATCACATTTCAACATTGTGTTTTCCTCTCTTGAAAAGTAGTGTCTTTAATGTACAATTAAATACACTCCATGTATTAATTATTGCAAAATCTCAATAAACTATGCATTAAAAAAAAAAGATTCCATGAAGGGCTGCTCCCTTAATTATTGATTCATTTATTTGAAAATTGGTAGTCAGAACAAGCATCAAGAGTTGTTTCCAGAAGGCTGCCCCAGTGGTGCGGAGGGCTGAGGCACTGGTGCCTCACCTGCCACCATGCTGTGACCTGGATTCAGACCTGGACCAGGGTCACTTGAGGGACATCTGGGGGAAGGAGGAGGATTGAGCATCATTCGGTGAGGGGAGCTGAGGTATCTTGCTGCACTATCACCACCTAGTGGAGGCTGGGTGGTGCAACAGACAAGTGTTGCAGGAAGGGAACTCTACACAGATGCCTGTAATGGGTACATGCATCAAGTTGTGCAAGTGCATCACTGTGCAGGACTCAGCCCCAGTGGAAACTGGAAGAAGAAAAAGGAGACTTCCACCAGGAGGTGTTGGCTGCTCAAATCTTCTACCTTCTCTACCCTTGGTTCCTGTTACCTCCCTGTTGACTCCGCTAAAACACACTGTATTGATATCCTATGTTTTTTTTCTGATGTTCTAGTTATTTCCCTGAACAATGTTAACTTCACCAATCCTGTATGTGATATACTGTTGATCTCATTTGTCCTCCTGCATCCTCAAAAAAAACATAACGCTGTTTCTCTGTACCAAGTTGTTATCTCTGTATTGTCCTCTCTGTGACGAGGTACCTTTGTAAATGAGCCTCTGGCTCAAAGGTTGTAAACTGATGCTTAATAAATAAATAAAAGAAAAGAAAAAGGAGAAACCGTATGAACACCAGCTGCCAAGGATGATGGTGCTGCTGCCTTCTGGTCCTACCCCATGTGAATCCCCCCATCGTGATGGCAGGGCGAGTGGGGGCGCAATGCCAAATAAAGCCCGAAGCAGGCAGAGATGCCAGCTGGGGGCTTAATAGCTACATGAAAAAAGCAATTTCCAGATGCAGCCTAAGGAGGGGTTACAAAGATTGTGCAAGCACAAGCAAAATGACAGTGAGTGTGAGAGGTACAAACAAATATTAATAAAATAATTACAATCAGTAATCATAGTACCAAAGGTACTGAAAGTCACCAAAAAGCATAAAGCTTTTTTTAAATGAATAAGTAAAGATACATATGCTGTAATACAGAAAGGTTTTCATAAAGTAAAGACCTCTAATGTACTAAACCAAGATATTTACCATGCAGTCAACACAGAACAGACAACACAGAACACATGCATTGTATGCATGGACACGCCCGATTTGCTATACTTACAGAGATGGGAATATAGATACTGTTTTACATGGTAAAACCCTGTCTAGACAATAGGTCCCTGGGTACAATAGGGTAGAACAGGGCAGAGTGGATGGACCAATGGTATTTTTCTCCTGTCACTGTCTATGTTTCTGTGTTACTCTAGATTGGATACAACACATATACACATACACACACACACACACACACACACACACAAACACACACCAGAATGCCTAGAGGTACACAGACCCTATGTGGCAGGGCAGAATAGGACCCTGTACCATTTGTTATGAAGAAAGTGTGTAAATGCAAGGATCTGTATTCTTTCCTTTTCTGTGTCTTCTGTCTGGTTGCGCAACCAGATTTTCCTGTGAGACTTTGGACTTGATCAACCCGAACAGTCCCGCAGTCCTTTGCGTCTCTCTGTCTCTCTGTTTTCTCTTGCTGCCTGTTTTCCCTCCTTGCATATCTACATCTGGTAATATAAGAATATGAGAATCAATGTATGGAAATGTAGCTGATATTGGGATCTCTTTTGTTTAGAAAATGTTTAGTGTTGCTGTTGAAATGTATATGTATTTATAATTTGAGATGACTGTAAAAAGCCAGAGGTTATTTGAGTGCAAATCCCTGAGCCTTTTGCAAAGGCTGGAGGGATCTCAGGAAGCTTTCAATGTTCTAACAGCTCCTGAAATTTACAAAGAACAGGATGCTTGCAAAGGATAGGGGTGGAAAAAGACTTATAAAAACAGCTAAGCTGAGCTGCAAGGGAGATTTCTTTTCACAATAGATTTTATTTTGCTTCTGTATATAGTTATTCGGAACAGGTTTATTTTATTTTATGTTACTGCAACTACAAATAAACAGTCCAAATAAACAGTCCTGTGGAATTCTACAACTGCTTCCGGGTTTTCTCTATGCTTCCTGACCTGTGCCTCGACTACACCCTATACCACCAAGTATAATGCTGGGGACACATATCAACACATTTATAATCAAACAGCAGGCCCCATTAATGCACAGCAAAACTTAACAGCCTGGTCCTTATCCCTGTTACATTTGGCTTACAAAACCTTGAATAACAGTTAGCTGCAGCATGCCAAACATGTAAAGGTAACTGCTGGAATTGTTGACCTGTAGCCCACAAAAGACATTGATTCCTCATCAGCTATCAGACATTTCATGTCCTTGCACAGACCGGCACTTTTGGTACCAGATTTCACTCTCCAGTCTCAGCCAATTGGATGCTGAGTTGGCAGCATTTCTGATAGAAAGTCAGCAATGAAGTTGGCAGGAAATGGGATCGTAGTAGCCTGGAAGAAAGGGGAATGCAGGAGTTGGTTCCATTCCTCTCGACCTCCTGCATTCAGATCAGGGATGAATGAGAATCAACTGTTCCCAGTCAGCTAGACCTACAGCACAGCAGATCAGCCAACCCTCTGAGTCTGACAACTCTGATGTGCACAGCATGTCACTAATATAAAAGGTATCCTTAAACTTGACTGAAATACAAAAAAGAGTACGCATGACCACAGTAGGCACTCACAAACTATGCTTGCTGGCACAAAAAAAGTGAAGTGTGGATGACTGAAACAAGTACAGGCAAATGCAGGCATCCTTCATAATGAAAGTGCAAGTTTTGTACAGAGTGGCTGAGACAGTGCAAAAATGCAATCAGGAGAATGAATGTTTAATAAATATTATAGATTTTGTTGGCTAAATGTGGTTCATGGCACCAAACCCTCCACTTCACTTGCCAGACTGGACACCCTCTGTAATGCCTTTTGACACTTTGCTACAACCCCCTCCCCCCGTACTCATCACTGCTCCCTCTACCCTTCCCTATCCATCCTCCCCTAACCCTCATGTTGCCAGTCCCACTGCAGCTCCTTCATATCCAAATACTGGTTTGGGTCCCTTCTGTCACACCTTTCCTCACTCCTCTCTCCAATCCACTCTGCCTCAAACTCCTTCCACTTCAGGGACCATCAAAACTTGTCAACGTACAGTGTAGTTCAATACAAGAACTGTGGCAGAAGTGAACCACATAAAGGTGAGGGTCCTAGACTTCCGGAGGGCCAATTTTATAAAGATGGGGAATGCCACAGGGATGCCCTGGTGGGGGAGAGGACTTGGGTGGAGTGCAGGAACAGTGGGTGACACTAAAAACAGGGATAGTGAAGGCACCAAACCTCTGCATCAGGCAAGTAAGCAAAAGCAAGAGGAAAAAGAGACCGCTATGGTTCTCAAAAGAGGTGGCTGGGAAGGTAAAGGCAAAAAAGTTAGCATTCAGGAGGTATAAGGAGACACAGAGGGAGGAGGAGAGGAAGGTGTATCGGGAGAAGCAAAGGGAGGCAAAGAAAGCAGTCAGGAGTGCTATGGCGCAAACAGAGGAGAAAACAGCTCAGGCAGTAAAGAAAGGGGACAAGACTTTTTCAAGAATGTAAGAGAAAGGAGAAAGACCAGAGGAGGGATTGTAAGGCTAAGAAGGGAAGGGGGGGAGTGCGTGAAAGGGCACAAGGAAAAAGCAGACATCCTAAATGAATGCATTTGTTCAGTGTTCACGGAGAAAAGGGAAGAAGAGGAACCACAGATAAGTGTCAAGGGCACCATAGAAAGGGAGGTGGAAACTAGTCCATTTACAGAGGAGACAGTCCTGAAGGCACTTGCAAATCTGAAAGTGGACAAGGCAATGGGACCAGACAGGATACATCCAAGGATACTGAGGAAACTCAGAGAGCTGCTGGCTGCACCTCTGACAGTCCTGTTTAACCACTCACTGGAGGCGGGAGTGGTCCCGGAGGACTGGAGGAGGGCAGATGTAGTCCCACTTCACAAAAGTGGTAGCAGGGAGGAGGCTGGCAATTACAGGCCAGTCAGCCTGACTTCGGTGGTGGGAAAATTAATGGAATCACTACTGAAGGAAAGGATTATGGAACATCTTGAATCCAGAGTTTTACAAGATCCAAGGCAGCAAGGATTCACTGGAAGGAGGTCATGTCAAACAAATCTGATAGATTTCTTTGACTAGGTGACCAGGGAATTAGAGCAAGGTGGAGCACTGGATATGGCCTACCTAGATTTCAGTAAGGCCTTTGACACCATTCCACATAGAGACTCGTAAACAAGCTGGGCAGCCTAGGAGTGGGTCCAAAGGTGGTCAACTGTGTAAAAAATTGGTTGGGGGATAGGCGACAGAGATGGTAGTATACGGAGTTTACTTCAAAGAAGGAAGGGTGACCAGCGATGTGCCACAAGGATCAGTACTGGGACCATCCTCTTTAGTATCTTTATAAGCAACATTGCAGAGGAGCTAGAAGAGAAGGTATGCCTTTTTGCAGATGACACTGAGTTCTATAATAGGGTAGACACTCCAGAGGAGGTTCAAAAATTAATAGGGATCTAAGAAAGCTTGAGTAATGGTCAAGAGTATGGCCACTAAGTTTCTATGTGAAGAAGTGCAAATCATGCATTTGGGGCATGGAAACCCAGGGGTTGAGTACAAAATGGGGGTAGTGGTACTGGCAACCACCAAACAGGAAAGAGACCTGGAGTAATTACAGTGCTGCCTTTTATTTTTTTATTTAGTTGTTTAACCAGGAGTAGCACACTAAGCTGAAAGCTTTTTTACAGGAACGATCTGGGAGCACAGGGAAGTTAAGTGACTTGCTCAGGGGTCACATAGTATGCAAGTGGAAGCTGTGGGATTCAAACCCAGGTCTGGTCTGCTGGATGTCACCAGATTTGCAGCTCAGAGCCTTAAACCACTGCGCTATACTGCCTCCTGAACCTTGGTATAACAAAACCAGAAGGGGAAGGAATCAGATCAGTTCCAGTACAGTAGCTTCTTCTTGCTGCTTTTACATTGTTTGTTGTGGATTTTACTTGGTAGAAGGTTATTTATTTTCTTTCTTACTGCTTCTAAGGGGCTAGCAGGGTATTATTTTGGGGCTGTTGGAATTTTGAAACCTATTTTGGTGGCTATACGTGGGCTAATTTGTTTGCTGTTTCACTGTGTAGCAGGCTGCATTTGTGGAGGCCTATTTCTTCTGATTTAAAACCCATTTCGTGTGATTTTATTGGGACTGTTTCTTTGAATTGGAGACCTATATCTTCTAATTTCAAGCCTATTTTGATGTGTTGTTGGTGAGGCTGTTTGAACTGGAAACCTGTTTCTTTTGGCAGCAAACTTATTTTTTGTGCTTTGAGTGGAATTGTGATTGTTTTTTGCTGGCTTCACTAGCTGCAGTTTAGTGCATAGTGGGGGAAAGGTGCTAATGGTCTAACCAGGGGCCTCAGCTACCTGATTGTTTCTGGAAGGCACAGGCTGGTCTCACCCGCATATCTCTCAACCTCTCAGCATTAAAAATCATAGCACTGGACTTAAAAAAATCATAGCAAAGGGCCAGAATGTGTAGCACTTTCTTATTTTAAATAATAATATGTCTACAGATAGTGGGCCCCATACAGTTAGTGATACAGAATGTTTCTATCAACTTAATTCAATGATTTAATAGTTTGTGTGTCCAGAAATTGCTCTAACATTATGAGGAACATCAGTAAACCTATGTGGAGCAAGGGTACATTTGAGTGTGAAAATCACAGCACTATGCGAAATTCATAGCAGTTGAGAGGTATGCCCACCCGCCCCAGGTCCATGATTTCCTTTAATACCAGGGGTTCTGACATCACTTCTCCAAAAGGGCAAAGGACATGCACCTGTCATAGCAGAAGCAGACATCCAGGAAAGGAACAGCAGCAAGTGAAGAGGTGACTGCTATCTCAGTGGAAGGAAAGTAACTGCAAATCAAGGAGCTTTCATTGTTACTTCTTTGCGTTGCTATTTACATTATGGAAAGGAGGAGTAGGAGTTTGAAGAAGGTTGTACAACAGTTACTTAAAGGAATAGTCCACCCAGAATGTGCAAAAAACATATGCTATGTGGAGTGTTCTGATATGTATGTTAAATCCTAGTGTGTCCTTCCCTCTGTCTGCTATTTGGAGTTTTTCCTAAATTGCCTGCTAGCTGTATGGTAGTTTTACGACCCCTGGGGAGCTCCATAACAAATAGTTTTATTAGCCTTCTTTCTCCCAGGGTGCCCCCTGTCTCATGTGATAGTGATGTAGCCATGCCCTTAGATTTGGCATGTGTATTGCTTTAAAATTAGTTTAGCAACAGCTAAGCCTTGTAACTTCTTATCAAGGGAGCACAAATGGCAGCAGTTAGTTTAGCAGATACCTGAGAGTAAGCTAACTGGGGTTTCTGTAAGACAACAGCTACTAAATAGCTCTAATTCAGTATTTTGGTTTTCTCTGTGCATCAGGTCTAGCTGGCAGGAGTGTTTTAAAATCAGAAACACAGATAATGAATTAGAGAACAAGAGTACAGGGAGGGGGGAGGACATGGAGGAGTACCTGATGGAATCAAAAGAGGTGACACGGGCAGTAAGGGGAGCCAAGGTGTCTACGGAGCTCTGGCTGGCACAAGACATTAAGAAGGGGGAGAAGGACTTCTTTAGGTACATCAGGGATAAAAGGAGCTGTAAGGACCACATAGTATGGATTAGAAAGGAGGGGAGTTGGGTGGAAGCAGGGTGCAATAAGGCAGAAGCGCTAAATGATTACTTCTGCTCAGTATTTACTAAGGAGAAGGTGAGTTATACCCAAGGGGGAGGAACGGCAGAACCGGGGGAAGGGGGTGACAGATGGGAAAATCATGGAGGGCAGAGTTCGGGAGGGTTTGAAGGCACTGAGGGTAGAAAAGGCGCCAGGCTCAGATGGCAACCAATCCAGGATACTGAAGGAACTGGCAGAGGTCCTTGTGGGACCTTTGGCAGACCTATTTAGTGCCTCACTACGCTCAGGGTGTGTACCTCAGGACTGGAGGATGGCTCATGTGGTGCCCCTCCACAAGAGTGGCCCCAAGGATGAACCAGGGAAGTATAAACCTCACATCCATTATGGGTAAGCTGATGGAGACTATCCTGAAGGAGAGGCTGGTGGCCCCTCCTAGAGGCCAAAGGACTACAGGATAGCAGACAGCATGGCTTCATACATGGCAGGTCCTGCCAAACCAACCTGGTGATGTTCTATGACTGGGGAACTAGGCAGCTGGACAGGGGCCATGCAGTGGATGTCCTGTATCTGGACTTCAGTAAGGCATTCGACTCGGTGCCGTATGGGAGGCTGGGAAGTAAGTTAAAAGGCACAGGGGTGGGTGCAAAGCTGGTGAGATGGGTAGGGAACTAACTTCAGGGAAGGCAACAGAGGGGGGTGGTGGTGGGTGGGGAGCTCTCACACCCAAGGGTAGTGACGAGCGGTGTTCCGCAGGGCTCGGTGCTGGGACCAGTGTTGTTTGGGATATTCATTGCAGACATATCATTGGACATCAAGAGCAGGATCAGTCTGTTTGCTGATGATACCAAGAATGGAGCATTGGTGGATGACCTAGGGAGATGGCAGGGGTTGCAGGATGATCTGGCAAAGCCTGAAACCTGGTCAGACACCTGGCAACTGGGGTTTAATGCCAAAAAGTGCAAGGTGTGGCATTATGGGGTGAAAAACCCAAGGAGGAGTTACCAGCTGGGGGGAGTGCAGCTAACCCAGACAGAGGAGGAGAAGAATCTGGGGGTACTCATTACAGGGTCAATGAACAACTCGGCACAATGTAGGAAGGCAGCTGCAAAGACCAACAAAAATGCTGGGTTGCATTGCAAGGTATATTCTCGAGGAGGGAGGAGGTGATTCTGCCACTGTATAGGTCATTAGTTAGACAGCACCTGAGTACTGCGGCAGTACTAGTGCCCGTATCTCGAAGAGGGACATTAAGTTACTGGAGGGGTGCAGTGCAGGTGACAAAGATGATCAAGGGGCTGGGGACTTATCATACAAGAGGAGGCTGAGGGAGTTGAACATGTACTCGCTGGAGGAGGGATGGGGGGACATGATTGAAATCTTTAAGTACATGAAAGGAATAAACAAGACAGGTACAGAGGGGCTGTTCAAAGTAAGGGAGGGGAGGGACACCAGGGGCCATGATATGAGACTGGAGAATGCGTTACCTGCAGAAGTGGTATCCAGTAGAACAGCGGACTGCTTCAAAAGGGGATGGGATAGGATAAATGGGAGGGTCAATGGAGGAGAAGGGTGGAAGGAAGGGGCAGCTGCAGAATAAGCGGTGCTAGCTGCACATTCGAGCAGACTTGATAGACCTCTAGGCCTTTATCTGCTAGCAAATTTCGTATGTTTGTATGTTCAAAACCCCAGCTATAAAGAACGGTGGTTCCTGCCGCTGCATCACTGCTCATCTGTTTTTATATATTTAACACAGTCTGGGGCGTTGGTGACATTCAGTGACATGTGAGGTTGCATGTGAGTAGCAGCAAAAGTGGTAAACAGCCCCAGTTAAATGAGGAGGCAGGAGGAGCAACAACAGCACATACTGGACTAGCAGGAAACACATGTATATCCAACGGACAGCACATGGAAACATGTAAAAGTCAACATTATAAGCGTTGCACAGTTTGGTTTTCCAGTAGTGGTGTTTGTGTAATTAAAAAGTTTATTTGCTTTGCACTTAGTTTCTTACTCTCAGCATGTTCAGTGCTGTATTTCTTTTGTTTTTACTCTTAGTGCCAATGTGGAGTCACGATCATTGAACCAGGAAATCAGTTGATCTTTTCAGTGAGACGTGAGTCAAGCCAGAGCACTGAACATGCTGAGAGTAAGAAACTAAGAGCAGAGCAAATAAACTGTTTAATTAACATACAGTAATCCAAATCAACTGCTGCCAGGTAAGGGAATGTGCGCATTTGGGTGGGTGGGGTTCTCAGCCACTGTCGAGCTACAGTCAGGGGA
This sequence comes from Neoceratodus forsteri, assembly GCA_016271365.2. NCBI lineage: Eukaryota > Metazoa > Chordata > Ceratodontiformes > Ceratodontidae > Neoceratodus > Neoceratodus forsteri. Next base: position 789,742,542 of record CM028133.1, read on the forward strand.
GCACGGGCGGGTGAACAGAAGAGGCTTTTACAGCTGAGGCTCAACTGTGCTGGATATAATAAAGTATGTATATCTAGATATAACTATGAAAGTAACTGGAAATTAAGTTTTAATGTCAAAATAAAAGTGAATGTACTGGTATGTATAAGATTCGGTGTGGGACCATGACTGCTGTTGAATAAAGCACACACACTTAGTCTCCGATTGCTTTTTCAGCATTCTTTGATAAACCAAGCAGGGAGCTATAACGAACACTTGTTATGGCTCCACCGCTGTTCGTTATAGTGAGGGAGCACTGTATATCTGATGACCTAAGATATATGCTTCTTCTTGGAGGGGATCACTGATTATACTTTTACTCTAACACCCATAAAACTTACTCTCATACTGACAGATGGTATGTGCCTGAGCCTCATTTGTATGGACTAACAGGAGCCAAGATCCATCCAATTACCCTGTCAGACCATGCTCCAGTAACTATGGAAATGGAGTTAGGTTGCCAGCCTCGCAGAGGGTCGTGGCACCTAAATGTGGGGGCCTTGCCCAATGACTCCTTCTGCATCATGATCAAGGAGGCCTTGGATGAATGCTTTCTTCTGAATATTGAGCCCTCTGTTAACCCTGTCACTATATGGAATGCAATGAAACCAGTCCGCTGAAGGAAAATTACAGTGTATTTAACTCATCAAAAGAAAGAGAGGGTGAAAAAGAGGCTAGAACTAGAAGCAGAACTAGCAGATTTGGAGACAAAACAAAACCGAGGGGGTCTCTGACCTATTAAACAAAATTCAGGACATCAGAGCACAACTCCTTAAAATGTCCCTGGATGACGCTGAGAAAATGCTACAGCACACTAGATTCATGCATTACTCCAAGGGTAGCAGAGTGGGGTGGCTTCTCACTCTTCAACTTTGGAAAGAACAAGCTTTATGGGTGATTCATATACTTCGGCAGGAGGGACCGTGCCTTCAAACCTTTACCCTGCCATCGGATATACTGTAGCAACAACATTTGGCAGTTTTTATCAAAAACTCTACTCCCCCCCCCAAACAACATGAGAAAGGCAGACAGAATAACCTATTTTCACCAAAATTTGAATTTGTCCACTTTATTTCAGACGTATAGGGATTATTTAGATCAATCTGTGACCATAGAAGAAATCACTTTAGTGATAAAGAGTCTCAAAACTAAAAAAGCCATGGGGGTCGATGGGTTTCCTGCTGAATTCTGTAAGTCCTTCATAGACACTCTTGTTGAACTCCTTCAGAGGGCCATTTCTTGCTGCCTGCAAAATCATGTATTTATAGAAAATGGAAATAGGCGTTGATAACGGTGATCCCCAAATCTGGGAAAAAAAACAAATTCTGCTCTTCCTATCCCCCGATCTCATTAATCAACATCTATGCTAACATCTATGCTTCAATCATGGCCCAACAGGCAGCGAAACTTGATCCCTAAACTTGTTCACCATAATCAAACTGGATTTATCCACCATCATAATTTGTATAATAATGTTAGATGCTTTCTAAACATTACTGCAGGCAGAAAACACAGCACATTGACAACCATGGTGATTACTGTTGGCGAAGAGAAGGCCTTTGATAGGCTCAACTGGAAATACCTAGAAGAAGTTCTATACACCTTTGGTTTTAGCCAGGATTTCATGTCGAACCTGCTAGCTTTGTATGCAGGCTCTTTAGCATGAGTGGGCATCAATGGAGCGTTTTCCCACACTTTCGACTTGAGAAGAGGGACCTGCCAGGGATGCTCAATGTCTCCATTACTCTTTGTCCTGGGTATGGAGCCCGTGGCAGCCCATGTCAGGCTAAATGCTAACATTAAAGGCATTTAGACTGGCCCTACTACACATAAGATTGTGCTCTATGCATCATGGTAAGGGCCTCCCAAATTACACCTAGGCGATGGCCCAGCAATCCAGATTTCCCCAGGACCTTTTTGGTCATAATGACAGGGGTACATATTTGGGACATCGTCCACCAAAAAGTAAAGTCAGTAGGTTCTCTTACCTTACCGGATGGCTCTATACTGCACTGTTTTCCAGATCTAAGCAATGCCACTAGAATGCGGCATCGGGGGTTTGATGCAGTGTGAGCAGGGTTACGGGAGCTGAGAGTTACTCATGCCCTCCAAATGCCTGCCAGACTGAAAATCTTCTACACAGGTAACATTTTTATTTACAATGACCCTGCTGATGCTGGTCAGAAGCTGGAGAACATTAAGAAAGATTTTTCCATCTCGCAACAGCCGGCACATTTGGAGGCAAAGGATTTAGAGACCTGAACTAGTTCTTAATTATATAATTACACAGTAAAGTTCTTCACTCTCCCATGTGGAGGGGATTGCCCTATATATGAGTGGGAGATGATTGGCATAATTTTTCTATTTCCAGCCAAGAAAGTTTTTTTTTTTTTTTTAATTATTTTCCAGGTGGTTAAAGTTGCAAATTGAATGTTATTGCTCTTACTGAAGAATTGGTTAAATGAAGAATAACTGCTAAGATTATTAAAAGTTGGGGGGAGGGGTTCCTGACTATTAGGTGGAAAAGCTTGGCTATGACTTTAAAAAATAAATTTATCTTTTTCTTTGTAGAGATGTAAAGAAATTAAACTTGTTTATCCACTTAAGCTATTGTTTTTATTACTTAAAATAAGTTTTATGTTATGGGTTGCTGGGATGAAGGTGGGTATGTGTCTATAACTCAAGAAAGGGAAGAGCTCTCTGTTTAAATATAGGTTCATGGACTCCAGGGTGTGTCAATGACAAAAGACCATCTGTATAGAAGGGATTCTCTGGACTTATTGTCAACAACTCTTTCAACTGGTTGTCCATATATTTTTCATAGGATTCATAGGAAAAATCCAAGCATTTGTGGATATTACTCCTTATAGCTTGCCTTAAACCAATTTAATTTATCAAAAATCAGTAACACTTAGTCTAAATTCCATATCCAATCTTGTTTTAAATGTTTCCATGTCAGGACTATCTATTGCTGTTTTTGATAATTCGTTCCAGAATGTCACCATCCTTTGAGTGAACCATTTTTTACATAGCTTTAAATTCCACCTAGGCAGAAACAGTTGTTTGGAGTGCTTTGTTGTGCTTAGTTTATCATTATTAATTTTTTTTTTTCCCCCTCCGGTCGTGCCTCCGGGTTTGCCACTCCTTCCGGCTGCACATTGCTACTCGTGACCCCCTCGTCCTGTCCCCCCTCCCCTCACCTCACATCGCAGCTGACCCAGGGGTGGCCCAGCATATCCCTTTGCCGAGTGGGTCCCCCTCCTCCGAGGGGAAAGACACCGGAGTGGGGGTGGGCCCCAGCATACTAGGCATCAGTCCCCAAGGCTGCTGGAGGTGGGATCGAGGGGCACAGACCCTCGGGTCAGCGAGTGGTAGCCATCATCCGCGAACCCGGAGGCTGGTATTTCTGCTTTTCTCTGGGGATGGGAAGGTCACTTAACGCCGAAGGCGTAGCCGACGCTCACCATGCCCCCCAACGCCCACAGGTCATACTGGACCCCCGGCCCGCCAGGGGTACCATGCAGTGGTCCTGATTACCTCCTCATCCCCTGAGTAGGTGAGCAGTCATGGACGCCCAAATCCTACTCCACCCTGTCAGTTATCCAGCGACCCGAGTCCGCTCGAACCCGGGTCGCCGGCGTCGCAAGCGGAAATCCAACCGCTGCGCCGACGAGCCGGCTATCATTATTAAATTTAATGCCTAACTCATCCTGTAGATTATAATCACTTAATATTCTGTAAAGCATGCACATGTCTCCTCTAAATCTTCGATATGTAAGAGAGTACATTCCCAATGTTTTTAGCCTATCATTATAGGATTTCTTATGTAGTCCAGTAACAGCTTTTGTCATTCTTCTTTGTGTACCCTCAATCCTGTTTATGTCTTCACGTTTATAAGGTGACCACACCTGCACACAATACTCAAGATTTGGCCTGACCAAAGAAGTAAACAATGGTATTAAAACTTTAGCTTCCCTACTAGATATGTGTCTGAGGATACAATTTAAATTCTGGTTTGCTTTTCTTATCTGAAGAGAACAATGATGACTAAATGAAAAATCAGAGGTAATGCTAATTCCCCAAGTCTCTTTCCTGAATAGTATCTAATAGATTAACTAGTCCAATTTTATATATTGCTTTTGGATTATTTTTACCCAAATGCATAATTTTACATTTATCTATGTTTAGTTCTAATCTGTTAGTTTCAGTCCAGGACACTACATCAACAATTGCTTGTTGTAAAGTTAACACATCTGATGGATTGCTGACAGTTCCCAGTCTGCAATCACCTGCAAATTTGGATAACCAGATATTTGGAATGTTCACTTTTAAAGTTGATATATAGGCATTAAACAAGCATGGCCCCAACACCGAACCCTGAGGCACCCCACTAGTCACCATACCCAATTCAGAATGTATACCCCTAACCAACACTCTCTGCCACCTATCATCCATGGTCTTGTTGCAATGGCCTATACTATGAACTTACTGGACATTTTATTCTAGTAGCATGCTTTTCCCCCCACAATGTTGTAACAGTGAATGCAGGGATAAGTATTGTCTACCATAATCAATTTGTATGTGATATATCCTATACCTTTAATCAAGGAATGTAAGTGCTTGTTTATTATAAAGGAATGAATAATAAATACAAAGTAAAAAAAAAAAAAAAGATTGTGCTCTATGCGGATAATACTTTTTATTCCTTGAAGATCCCAGGACATCACTCCCCCACCTTCTGCATGCCCTCGCAGAGTTTGAGGCTATCTCTGACTTTAAGATTAATTTCAACAAAACTAAAGCTTTGTTGTTAAGTGTTCCTTTCATCCTCAAAATGAAGATCATTTCCCCTTTCAGTGGGCAAAAGACAGGTTTTGGTACCTAGGGCTGAATATTACCCTTAATCTGCAACATTTATACAATAAGAACCATAAAGTTATATTAGCTGATGTTTAAAAGGATTTTGAGAGTTAGGGATTACCATAACGCAAAACATAGACAATCTTGATCTTATGAATTATGAACTCTTTACAGATACAGTAGGACATTGAATCCTGGAGGAGACTGCATCTATCCTTTTTTTCAAAGGGTAGAAATAGGATGAATATCCTGCCCCATGTGCCATATATTTTTTCGAAACTTACTAATTCAACCCCTCCTTACTTTATTTCCTGGAACAAACTTAATCTCAAACTTCATTTGGGCTGGGCAGCACCCAAGAGTTAGATATTCTGTGTTGTAATTACCCCTGGCTTTAGGAGGCATTAACCTACCTAATCTGGAATGGTATGCCAAGGCAAGCTTTCTCAAGATAGTTTGCCAGTGGATTGCCCCCACATACTTGGCTCCCTGGAAAGATATAGAGAATTTGCACTCAATCATCTATATGACATAGCGCCAATACTATCTGCATCGAGGGGTAAATCCATTCTCTTTTGAAATTTCTGGAAGTAGACAAGCAAATTCTTCATACTTGGAATTCAGTAAACTATCACTCAAAATTTGGAGAAACCTATTTTTTGTGATTAATCTCAAAAGATGACAATTTTAATCCATCATCTTTCGACCCAGCTTTTAATAAGTGGAGACAGTTTGGAATTCACTATAAATACCAAATACTAAATCAGAAAGGGATCCTTTTATTTGAAGAACTGCGAGCAACATATGAGCTCCCACCAGGGGACCATTTCCGCTAGCTACAATTAAGGGCTTCTAGTCACAGGCAAACTTTAACTAGAACTCAACTCCCCAGTCCTCGACTGTCCTTAATGAGTTTCTTAACAGATATCCCTAACAGCAACCGTTGGGGGGGGGGCGTGTGGTAGGCCGCATATATAAAATATTGAAAGAGACGCTGGGGGACAACACTCTAGCGGTGCTCCAGAAATGAAACACTGATTTGCAAATATCAGTCACACCTGAGGACTGGCTGGCTAGTGCCCTATCGGTGGCCAAAGTCACTCTCTTGCACATTTGGAGAGAATACATCTGGAAGTGCCGATATAGATTTTTTGAGCTCCGGTAGTCCTAGTCAAGTACATACCTCACAGTTATGAACAGTGATGGCGAGCTGCAATTGCGAGATGGCTGACTTGGGCCATATTTTTTGGGAATGCCCCCTGTTAGCCCCCTTTTGGTGCACAATACAATTTACACTTCAGGAATGCCTAGGGAAGGAAACAGAACTAACAGCAGAAAAAGTACTCTTGTCTATCATGCCATCCCATATCCCATCCTGGAGATGCATCCTGTTGCCAATATACTTATTGGCAGCAAAAAAGGCCATCACCAGATGGTGGATGATCAAAATAATTCCTTCAATAGAAGAATGGAGAAATATTGTGATAACCATATATCAAATGGAAAACCTTACAGAGGCCCGACAGGATAAGATTACAAAATTCAATGACAAATGGCAAAGATTGGTGTTACAGATGATGCAGAAAGATGCATCTTTTGTTCCCAAAAACTTAAATTACAGCGGAGGCTTGAGGGTGCTGCTCTCAGGGGGTGTCATTAGATTGCTACTACAATTGCAATCATAATTTGACTTTAGATTGTGTAATTATCTGTGAAGATGTCTATAGGATTTCATTCTGAGTTATTAGAGAATGGACTTAATCTTTATCCACTTGTAACTTGTAAATGTCTTGTGACCAATGAGTAATGTACTGGTGCATTTGCACTCTCTCAGGTGAAGTACGTAATATGTGTTTTGTTTCTACAAAACTAATAAAAATTATATTTAAAAGAAAAAAAAAAGGATTTTGAGAGATGGAATTCTTTCCCCCTCTCTATGGAGGCCAGAACAGAGTTTGTTCGAATGAATATATTATCCAGATTTCCATATGTATTTTGCATGCTCTGATCAGGCCTCTGTACAATTTCTGGAAAAGTAGTTACATAAGAACTTACCATAACAGTAGGTCTTTGATAACAGCTCTTGCAGCAGGTCACACCATAAAGACTGAAGCTGGCAGGCAGCAGGACTCCACGGAAAACTTCTAGCTAGCTATACCAAGCGGGGGACCGCCCTCGACGTCAGCCCTGCCCCCATCAGATACATCATAAAAGGGGCGGTCCCCCAGCATGCCTCAGTTCTTCCACCAGAGACTCCTGGCGCAAAGATGTGATTCAGAAGGGGAGACCGAGGATCCAGTTTCAGAGGAAGACTAATAATTCTGATGTGTCGGAGATGCTATGAAATAGAACCACACCTCCTGAGGGGAAGGTGGGAGGGAAACTACCTGCTGCAAGAGCTGTTCTCGAAGATCTACTGATACGGTAAGTTCTTACGTAACTGTACTATCTTACTTCGAGATACAGCTCTTGCTGCAGGTTACGCCATATGGACTGATTCCCAAGCAGTAAGGGTGTAATGCTAACCCAGTCGGGAGGAGGATAGGAGAGATCAAGGAAGAAAGGAACCTCTAAGGACAAAAGTCCCTGGAGGACTGCCAGGCTGAAGCTCGCTCTACAACTGGAGGTGATGTCCAAACTGTAGTGTCTCATGAAAGTGTGCACTGAACTCCAAGTAGCAGCCACACAAATGGCGGATGTCACTGCATTTTTCAAGGCATTGAAGGAGGTAGCCACCCCCCTTGTAGAATGGCCCTTTAACGATCCCAGCAAGGGTTTATTGCATTTCTGGTAACAGAAGACAATGCAGTTAACAAGCCACTTGGAGAGAGAGTTTGTTTCAATACTGGTGCACCCAACATCCTTTGAGCGAAGGATAAAACCAGTTGGTCAGATTGTCTGTGCGAACAGGTTCTGGCCAAGTAGAACATCAAAATCCTATGCACATCTAGAGTGTGCAAGAGGGCTTCTCCTCTGTTCGTCTAGCTGGAGAAGTATATCGGAAGGTCAATGTCCTGGTTTAAGGTTAAGGCTGAAACCACCTTGGGTAGGAACTTAGGATCGGTCCTTAAGGACACCCTGTCCTTATGGAAAATCAAGTAAGGCTCTTTACACATGAGTGCCTGAAGCTCAGAAATCCTCCATGCTGAAGTAACGGCAAGTAAAAGTAATGCCTTCCAGTAGAGAAGGCGAAGCTCACAATCTGCAGCTGGTTCAAAGGGAGGCAGTGTAAGCTGCTCTAAAATGAAAAGAAGGTCCCAAGGAGGAATCAGATCCTTAATCGGGGGTCTGAGATGCAAGACACCATGCAGAAAAGCACGGAAAGCCTCTAATTGGGCTAACGAGCGCTGACCAACCGGTGTGTGGTATGCTGATATGGCACAGAGGTGTATCTTCAGAGAGGAACATGCCAATCCCGACTGGAAAAGGGATAGAAGGTAGTCTAGAATGGACTTCTAAGGGCATTGAAGTGGATCGATATCACGGGCTTGAGCACATAAACAAAATCTCCGCCATTTCAGAGCATACGTGGCGTGAGCCAAAGGTTTCCTAGCTGCCACCAGGATATCGGCAACGCCTTGCGAGACTCTGTGCCTAAGAATGACTACATCTTTAGGAGCCAGGCATGCAGGCTCAGGGATTTGAGCTTCAGATAGACTAGGGAGACAGCCTCCTGGGACAGCAAATGAGAGCTGACTGGTAAGGGTAAGGGAGGCTCCTGAGCCAGCTGGTGAAGCAGCGGAAACCAGATCTGCCTGGACCAAAAAGGCGCTATCAAGATCATTGACGCCTGTTCTGATCGGAGCTTGAGAAGAACCCTCTGGATCTAATGAAAGGTGGGAAAGTGTAGAGAAACTTGCCCTTCCAGGAGAGAAACAATGCACCTTGCCAGAAAACATGAGGCCCTGGATCTAGCAAGCAGAAATGGTCAGTTTTGCATTGTATGGGGACGTGAATAAGTTGCGTCTGTTGTCCCCCATCGTTGGAACAGGTCCTCGGTGACCTCTTGTATCAGTTCCCATTCGTGAGCCCTGGCCTTTGACCAGCACAGGAGGTCTGCGACAGTGTTGTCCACTCTGGGAACATGCACTTCGGTGAGCGTGGTGTCGTGCTGTAATGACCATACCCACACCCACTTTGCCTCTCTGTAAAGGGGGTAGGAGCGAGTACCTCCTTGCTTGTTGATGTAATACATCACCGAGGTGCTGTCCATTTGGACCAACACATGTCCCGGTGGAATCTCTAACTGCAAAACCTGTAAGGCGTAAAGGACTGCTCTCATCATCAGGATACTGATATGGAGGTGAGTCTCCAGGGGCGACCAGGATCCCTGGGTTCTGGTGTCTCTCAGATGAGCTCCCCAGCCGGACCCCAAAGCGTCGGTGGTGAGGGTCAGAGATGTCACTGGCACCACAAAGGGGACTCCCATGAAAAGATGTTCCTGGACCAGTAACCACTGTAAGTCTTGAATGACCAGCTGTGTGAGTCTGATCAGCTGGTCTAAGTGATCCTGCCTCTGGTCCCATTGGGTTCTCAGCATCCACTGAGTAACTCTCATGTGGAGGCAAGCGTGGGGACTGTGGTGATGGCCGCAGCCATATGTCCGAGCAGGAAAAGTATGGTCCGAGCGGAGACCAGATTTTGTGCCGTGATAGTCCTTATCAGTGACCTGATGCATTCCGCTCTGTTTGTGGGCAGGAAGGTTGTCCCTTGATGGGTATACAGAACCATGCCAATGAACTGTAGTCTCTGCAAGGGAGTGAGAGATGACTTCTCTTGGTTTATGGTGATCCCTAGAGACTGAAATAGGGAGCAGGTGTTGTGAATGACCTTCTCCAATGCCTCTGGGGAGGTGGCCATCAGGAGCCACTTGTCCAAATATTGGAAGACATAATGGCCTTGTCTCCTGAGGGCTGCTGCTACGACTGCCATGCACTTGGTAAAGACACATGGCACCGAGGACAGGCCAAATGGAAGCACTCAGAACTGATAATGATGTCCCAAAAAGTCGAAGCGCAGGAATTTCCTGTGCGACTGAGGTATGGGAAGATGAAGATATGCATCCTGCATGTCCAGAGATGCTAACCATGCACCTTGCTTGAGCATGGGAATGAGACCCGGTAGGGTAACCATGCGAAAGCGTTTGTCCATCACATGGATGTTTAGGTTGCTGAGGTCTAGGATTGGGCATAAGTCCCCAGTTTTGTTTGGAACCAGGAAGAAGTGGGAATAGTATCCTTTTTCTCTCTGGTTCCTAGGTATGACCTCGATGGTGTCCTTGGAAAGGAGTGCCGAGATCTCCTGCTGGATGAGCAGGGCATGCTATCCCGAATAATGGGAATGCAGAGAAGGTCTTAATGGTGGGCGGTTGAGCAACTCTATAGAGTGACCTCGACTGATAAGCTGAAGAACCCACCGGTCAGAGGTGATCCTCTGCCACCCTGACAGGTGGTAAGTGATTCGACCCCCGACCCTCTCTTCCCTTTGATCTGGGGGGGGGGGCAGGGGCCGGGAAGGAGTCATGCTGTGGTGGTGGTGGTGGCTCGAGCAGGTTGGGTAGATTTAGTGTTTCTCTGGCCCTGACCCCCAGAGTGTCGGTTCTTGTGTCCGAAATTGCCCCTATGTTGCTGTTGGCCCCACCGAGGTTGCTGTCTGCTCTGTCGGCCACGAAAACGATTCTGTGGTTTGTGAAAGGAACCAGGCTTGGATTTATACATAGCCTGAACCGTTCTAACTGCCTTCCTGGTGTCTTGAAATCTGGTGATGACCCTCTCAGACTCTTCACCAAACAAGACAGCTGCACTGTAGGGGACATCCATGATTCCTTTCTGGACGTCTGGAGTAAATCCGGAGACCCTCAACCAGGAGCGTCTACAGAGGGAAACGCCTGTTGAGGCACCTCTCGCTGCAGAGTCTGCAGAGTCATATGTGGCCCGGAGGACCTGGGTCCCAATGTCAGAGCCTGTGTGAAGGAGGTTTAGGAGCTCCTCCTTCTTCTCACTCTCTGGAAAGTCCTTCACTAGGTCCTGTCCCTGGTCCCACAGTGCATTTTGAAACTGCACCATGTGTGTCAAATAGCTGAGTGACATGAGGGTGCATGTAGCACAGACATACATGTGATGACCCAGTGAGTCCAATTGTTTGGATTCCTGGTCTGAGAGCTGTGTGCTGAGGTGTTGGGGCTGCTGGGAGCAGTCATGCGAAGCTGTGATGACTAACAAGTCAGCCACGGGTTGTTGAGATAGATAGGGAGCCTCCCGTGGGGCCCTATAAAGCCTGCCAGCATTCTTGGGGACCACTGGAATTGAATGAGGATGCTTCCATGCAGCCGTGGTAGCATCCTGGAAAGTGTCCACCAGGGGTGGAACTATCACAGGCTTGGGGTCATTTTGCCTCAAATAATGTGCCAGGTGTTGTCATTCTGGGTCAAATCCTCTGTCTCCCATCCCATGTTCTCCTGAATGTGGTGCATAATATCAGAGAATGATGGGTCATCTGGTGGTAACCTAGGAATGTCATGGGGATCTGGAGATGGAGGCTCAAAAGGAGAGAGTGACCAAGGAGTGCCCGAAGAATCAGGGTGTGAGTCATCGACTGACGAAGAGGGGGATCTTCGTTGGGGCCTTTTTCTTCTGTGGTCACTAGGGGATTTCAAAGGGGTCCTGGAGCGCGAAGGTCTCTTCGGACCCCAAGACCTAGAGTGTCTGGCCTTGGACCTGCCCCAGACTGTGGAGAAATGTCTTGAGGCTCCGATGTCAGTGCCTTAGGAGATGCCACAGGGGGTGGTGCCTCACCAGGGGTTTTTGTGGGTACGACATCGTTCTTAATGGTGTCCCACCAAAAGTTGAAGAGTTCTTTGACTTTTTGTATGTTTAGACTGGATGAAGGGCCTGGCGCCGGTGTCTATCCGGTGTTAGGATCAGGCGTCAGTGGCTGAGGGGTCATCGGGTCTGGTGTTGGATCTTGTGGTAGGCCAGCGTCGGGTAGACCAACATCTTCAGCAAACCTGACGTCTGCTCGTTGGTGCCATGAGCGCCGGCATCCTTCTCTGGTGTCCCCCTGCTCCTGCTCCCGGTGTCGGGTGGCAGAGGTGGCATTGGGTTCTTGGGGCATTGTGCAGGTGCCTCCATCATCCGTTTTAATGACATAAGCTCTGAAGTCTTCTGCTGTGGGACGTCTAAGCCCCTGGGTGGCTGGGAGACAGAGCAATCAGTGTCCCGGCATCAGTCCATAGCGTCGGTGCTAGATGTAGTTGCCAATTTGGACTGAGGCCTGTGGCGGTCGGAAGCCTCCAACCTGGCAGCCGACCCCGAGGGATGGCTATCCTTGGATTTGGTCTTCAGTGGCTGTAAAGACACTGAACCAGAGCCACCTGAAGCCCTGACCTTGACCCGGGGGGCTGAGACCTGACCCTGGATAGAGAGGGGTCCGACCGGGAGGAGCTGGAGCTGGCCCGGGAGTCTGAGGCCTGATTCGGGGATCGAGTCCTATCCTTGTCCAGGTGCTTGTCTTCATGTTTCCCCAATTTATGCGAAGGTTCCCCTCGAGAGGATGGATCTTTCTCCATGGTCTTAAGTTTTTCTTCCAGGAGAAAACTCTGGATTGCTTTCTGGTGGCGGATCCTGGTTCTACTGTTGAACCACTGGCAAGTGGAGCAGACCTGGATATTGTGGTCCAGGTCTAGGCACCGTACGCAGGCCAAGTGCCTATCTTTGAAGGGGATTTGTTTGCCGCAAGCGCACTTCAACGGGTGTCCTTCTAAAGAAGGAGTCAGGGAAGAAGACACGTACTTGTGAAAAAGTAGATGAAATCTTGAGGAAATTGTCTTAAATTCCTTCTGTCATCTTTCATCAGTTTGATGGCATCCATGGAGCCCATGCGTGCGAGTCGACGGCGGGAAAAGAACTGAGGTATGCTGGAGGACCACTCCTTTCATAATGCATCTGACATTAGGGGTGGGGCCGACGTCGGGGGCAGTCCCCTGCTTGGTATAGCTAGCTAGAAGTTTTCCGTGGGGTACTGCTGCCTGCCGGCTTCAGTCCTTATGGTGTAACCTGCTGCAAGAGCTGTATCTCAAATTAAGATCAGACAGATCGGACGATCTCCATATTTATATGGAGCGAAAAACACCCATGAATCAAACAAACTATTCTGCAGTGTGGAAAACCTACCGGGGGCTTAGCCCTCCCAATTTAAGAGACTATTATGTGGCAGTGCAGGCCTCCCCAGTATTGATTCTGAAATGTAAGTCAGATACTGGGTGGTTTGATGGAGAGGAGGACCAGCTTCCAGGTAATCCCATGAGAGTGGCCCCCTTGTTACCTCTGCCTTAACTCAGGGTACTTAAATTGGCAAATCCATGGACAATGCACTCTTTATGTGAATGGGATAGATTCTGTAATCTGGTGGGTGGTGCTGAATGTTTGGGCCATCTTACTCCAATACGGGGTAATGGGGAATTTGAACCAGGGATTATGAATCCAGGCTTTCATTTATGGACCCTTCGAGGCACACAAACAGTGGGCAATCTGTTCGATCACAACTCTCTGATGAGCTTTAAACAGATCAAACTTAAGTATCACTTCCCCCACAAACAACACTTTCTGCAAGTGTGAAATTACATTAATTCCCTCCCACTAATACAAGAGACAGGTAAAAACCCTGTTACGTTGAAAAGATACCTCTCTCAGGAAAGGAGGGTGGGTGTGGAATCCCAAGCAATCTCCCATTTATATGCTTTTTTTGCAACAAAATAGACAGGGGCACCCCATCCAGTTTGGGAGAAATAGGAAAATGTTGTATAAACAGAAAGAGATCCTCAGATAAAAGCTAAAACCTGGGTGGGTACACATAAGACAACTTTTTTTCATCAGTGGAGGGAGTTCAGATGGAAGGTGATAGTCAACTCCCCCCCCATAACGTGGCATTATATCCCTGGAGGCTCTAATAGATATTGGAGACAATGTGGGGCTAAAGAGGATCATTATCATATATTTTGTTCCTGCCTCAAACTACATAATATTTGGAGGGACGTTTCCAGTATCATATCAGGGGCAGGATTCACAAAAAAGGGCAAAGTACAGTGCAAAACTTTGCACCTTACCTTGCCATTCCACAGTGGCCAAAAATTGCTATTCACAATTACTAACATACTAAAATGCCAGCAGAATAGACCTAACAGTCTTTTGTGTCTGCTCGCTTGGTCAGCCCCCACCCTGGCAGCTGACATTGCTGCCCCACTCGCCTTCTCCCTTCCCAGTTCCGGATATTCTCGCTGCATTGGATTTTGCTTCCAGAACTCTTCCCCTGTACCTGTCCCACCTCCTCTTGAACCCCTCCACCATCTCTGCCTCCACCAGCCCCCTAGGCAGTGCATTCCATGGCTCCACCACCCTCTCAGTGAAGTAGCACCTTCTCCTTTCTCCCCTGAATCTTCCCCCCCCCCCCTCCAGCTTCCACCCATGCCCTCTAGTGGCCCCCTCCTCCTTCCTTCGAAGCACCCTGACTGTTCCTCCCCTATTTACCCCCCTTCATGTACCTGAAGACCTCTATCATGTCCCCCCCGGTCCCTTCTCTCTTCCAATGTGTACATACAGTATTTAGCTCTTCGAGCCTCTCCTCATAGGTCCTGTCCCCCAAGCCCCAAACCAAGCATGGTGTGCAACTGGATAGCACACCACACTATCTGACTGTGAACAGGTGTAGGCGGGGGTAGCGCTAACCCAGGAAAAGCACTGGGAACCCCAGTAGCGCTGCCCCCACAGCCAGCCAGGAGAATGGGCTACCAGCTATAGCGCCACTGCGCTAAGCCCCCACTCAGAAAAGGAGTCATGCAAATGAGCCCACTGGGCATGTAAGGTGCTATTATCCTTTAGCATGCCCATTATGGGCCAATTTGCATGGTCCGCGGGTGACTTAGCGTGCCCCCCTCCCACTAGCCCATGCCCCACAGCAGCCACATTCCCCGGAAGTCTAGTGGTGCCCCCCCACCCCAACCGCTACCCCACATGAATAAAACAAATTTTGCATAGTGTAGTGTCCGTCCCCGTTCCCCCAATCACCCACTCGATACAGACAAAATTCTTCCATAGTGTAGTGTCTCTCCCCCCGATCTCCCACCTGACATGAATTAAGTCCTTTTCCATAGCGTAGTGTCCCTTCCCCCTCCATGCTCTCCCAACCAACATGAATAATGCCCTTTTCCATAGTGTAGTGTCCCTCACCCCTCCACAGTCCCCAATCCTCGTCACTGTAAAATAAAAGTGTTAATATATTTTCCATAGTATAGTGGCCCTCCCCCCACCCCAGTCCCCGATCCCCATCCCTGGACAAAAGGACTATCCTATGTTTCCATAATACAGTGGTCCCACCCCTCCCCATTCTCCGATCACTGGCCCTGTAAAATACAATATTCCTGGTGGTCCCTCCCCAACCCCATTCCCGATCCATGACTCACTGAAGCAGTCAAAACTCCCTGGCAGACTAGTGGACCCCCCACTCCCCCACCTGGTAACAGAGAATCCCACCACTCTGATACCCCCCCAGCCTGACCCACAGATGGTGGCCAGCACAACCCACCACTCACCACTACGGCTGGCCGCCACTGAGCTCTCAATGATTGCATACTGTATTCAGCACAACACAGTGACTGACAGATCACTGTCAATGGGCCATGCTGAATACAGTAAGGTGCTCACTGAGAGCTCAGTCAGTGGCCAGCCGTGGTAGTGAGCAGTGCGCTATGCTGGTCACCGGCTGTGGGTCAGGCTAGGGAGGGGTGTGGGGTGGTGGGACTCTCCATTACCAGGTGGGGGATCCACAAGACTGCCAGGGAGTCCTGACTGCTTCAAGGAGTCTGGGATTGGGGAACGGGGTTGGGGAGGGACCACTGGACCACCAGGATTATTTGCATTTTTTGCGGGGCCAGCATTCGGGGAACAGGGTGGGGGAGGGACCACTGGATCACCAGGATTATTTGCATGTTTTGCGGGGACAGTGATCGGAGAATGGGAAGCGGTGGGACCACTGCACTATGGAAACAGTGGATAGTTATTTTTTGTCCAGGGACGGGATCACGGACCGAGTTGGAGGGAGGCCTACTGTACTACGGAAAATATATCAACACTTATATTTTACAGTGACAGGGATTCGGGACTGGGGAAGGGGGAGGGACACTACACAATGGAAACAGGCTTTATTCATGTCACGTGGGAGATCGGGGAGGGGGGAGAGACACTACACTATGGAAAAGGGTTGCTACAGTACTACTGCAAACCACTAGGGCTGCACAGATTACTCCCAGGTTTTTCCCAGCTGTATTTTTTCCATGCAAGGGTCATCGCAAATGCCCTTTGCGTGAATCTCAAGTTTTGTGAATGGGGTTGTGGGGATATGCAGGTCCCATCCCCCTCATTTGCACTGCGGCCCCCCTCATTGCATTACCCAAGCACAAACCAGGCAAACTGGACTTTGTGAATACCACCTCTGGGCAAAACCCAGTTTGCCCCGTGCAAACCCATTTTGCACCCAGGCAATATTTCATGAATCTGGCCCTAGACATCCTAGAGGTTCCTGCTGCCCCTTAATTATTGATTCACTGAATCAAAAGTTGTTTCCAGATGGTCACCCCAGTAGTGCGGAGGGCTGAGGTGCTGGTGCCTCACCTGCCACCATGCTGTGTCCTGGGTTCAGACCTAGACCAAGGTCACTCAAGGGACATCTGGGGGAAGGAGGACTGAGCATCCTTTGGTGAGGCAGGCTGAGGTATCTTGTTGCACTGTCATCACCTAGCGGAGGATGGGTGGTACTACAGACAAGTGTCACGAGAAGGGGACCTTGCACAGATGCCTGCAATGGGTGCATGCATCAACTTGTGCAAGTGCATCACTGCACAGGACTCAGCCCCGGTGGAAACTGGAAGAAGGAAAAGGAGAAACCGTATGAACACCAGCTGCCTTTATCAAAGGCTTTGATAAAGGGTCCAGTGGGACCAGAAACGCGTCAGGCAATTTAATAAACTTTTAAAATGATTTTCTCTCATTGGCCAGTGATTTTGTGGTGGTGAGTGCCTGGATTTGTGTTTTTTTACTTAATAACTGTATAATTGTATTCACACTGGAGAATTTAAGTGTGGACTCTAAAATAACTTTTTTAGTAAAATAAAACTCTCTTTTGAAATTCAATCGAGAGTGCTGGTTGTTTTTTCTAAAAAAAACAAACTAGACAATAGTTTCCTGGGTACAACAGGGTAGAACAGGGCAGAGTGGATGGACTGATGGTCTTTTTCTGCTGTCATATGTTTCCGTGTTACTCTAGATTGGATACAACACACACACACACAGACACACACACACACACACACCAGAATGCCTAGAGGTACACAGGCCCTATAGCACCAAGTATAATGCTGGGAACACATGTCAACACATTTATAATCAAACAACAGGCCCCATAAATGCACAGCAAAACTTAACAGCCTGGTCCTTATCCCTCTGTTACATTTGGCTTACAAAACCTTGACTAATGGTTAGCTGCAGCATGCCAAACATGTAAAGGTAACTGCTGGAATTGTTGACCTGTAGCCCAAAAAGGCCTTGACTTCTCATCAACTATCAGACATTTTGTGTCCTTGCAGAGACCGGCACTTTTGGCACCAGGTTTCACTCTCCAGTCTCAACCAATAGGATGATGAGTTGACGGTATTTCTGACAGGAAGACAACAATAAGGTCGGCACGAACTGGGATCATAGTAGCCTGGAGGAAAGGGGAATGCGGGACTTGGTTCCATACCTCTCAACTTCCTGCATTCAGAAATCAGGGACGAATGAGAATCAGCTGTTGCCAGTCAGCTTGACCTACAGCACAGTAGATCAGCCAACCCTCTGAGTCTGACAACCCTGATGCACAATACGTCACTAATGCAAAAGGTATCCTTAAACTTGACTGAAATACAGAAAACAGCACGCATGACCACAATAGGCACTTACAAACTATACTTGTTGTCACTAAAAAAGTGAAGCGTGGATGACTGAAACAAGTACCGGCAAATGCAGGCATCCTTCATAATGAAAGTGCCAGTTTTGTACAGAGTGAATAAGACAGTGCAAAAATGCAATCTGGAGAATTAATGTTTAATAAATATTACACATTTTGTTGGCTAAATGTGGTTCATGGCACCAAACCCTCCACGTCCCTTGCCAGACAGGACACCCTTTGTAATGCTTTTTGACACTTTGCTACAACCCCCCGTACTCACCACTGCTCCCTCTACCCTTCCCTATCCATCCTCCCCTTACCCTCATGTCACCAGTCCCACTGCAGCTCGTTCATATCCAAATACTAGTTTAGGTCCCTTCCCTTACACCTTTCCTCACTCCTCTCTCCAATCCCCTCTGCCTCATGCTCCCTCCACTTCAGGGACCATCAAAACTTGTCACCGTACAGTGTGGTTCAATAAAAGAACTGTGCACCACATAAAGGTTCTGGACTTCAGGAGGGCCAATTTTATAAAGATGGGGGAATGCCTCAGGGATGCCCTGGCAGGGGGAGAGGACTTCGGTGGAGTGGAGGAACAGTGGGTGAAACTAAAAGCAGGGATAATGAAGGCAACAAACTTCTGCATAAGGCAAGTAAGCAAAAGCAAGAGGAAAAAGAGACCGCACGGTTCTCAAAAGAGGTGGCTGGGAAGGTAAGGGCAAAAATATCAGCATTCAGGGGGTATAAAGAGACACAAAGGGGGGAGGAGAGGGAGGCGTATCAGGAGAAGCAGAGGGAGGCAGGGAAAGTAGTCAGGAGTGCAATGGTGCAAACAGAGGAGAAAACAGCTCAGGCAGTAAAGAAAGGGGATAAGACTTTTTTCAAGTATGTAAGCAAAAGGAAAGACCAGTGGAGGGTTTGTAATGCTAAGAAGGGAAGGTGGGAGTGCGTGGAAGGGGACAAGGAAAAAGCAGACATCCTAAATGAATGCATTTGTTCAGTGTTCACGGAGGAAAGGGAAGGAGAGGGACCACAGATAAGTGGCAGGTGCATCGGAGGAAGGGAGGTGGAAACTAGTCCATTTACAGAGGAGACAGTCCTGAAGGCACTTGCAAATCTGAAAGTGGACAAGGCAATGGGACCAGACAAGATACATCCAAGGATACTGAGGGAGCTCAGAGAGCTGCTGGCTGCACCTCTTACAGTCCTGTTCAACCACTCACTGGAGATGAGAGTCATCCTGGAGGTCTGGAGGGGGGCAGATGTAGCCCCAGTTCACAAAAGTGGTAGCAGGGAGGAGGCTGGCAATTACAGGCCAGTCAGCCTGACTTCGGTAGTGGGAAAATTAATGGAATCACTACTGAAGTAAAGGATTATGGAATATCTTGAATCCAGAGGCTTACAAGATCCAAGGCAGCATGGATTCACTGGGAGGAGGTCATGTTAAACAAATCTGATAGATTTCTTTGACTGGGTGACCAGGGAATTAGATCAGGGTGGAGTGGTGGATATGGCCTACCTAGATTTCAGTAAGGCATTCAACACCGTTCCACATAGGAGACTCGTAAACCAGATGAGCAGCCTAAGAGTGGGTCCAAAGGTGGTAAACTGAGTAAAAAATTGGTTGGGGGATAGGTGACAGAGGGGGGTGGTGGTAAACAGAGTTTACTCTGAAGAAGGAAGGATGACCAGTGGGGTGCCACAAGGATCAGTACTGGGACCATCCTCTTTAATGTCTTTATTAGTGACATTGCAGAGGAGCTAGAAGGGAAGTTATGCCTTTTTGCAGATGACGCTAAGATCTGCAATAGGGTTGACACTCCAGAGGGGGTGGAAAAAATGAATAGGGATTCAAGAAAGCCTGAGGAATGGTCAAGAGTGTGGCCACTGAGTTTCAATGTGAAGAAGTGCAAAATCATGCACTTGGGGCACAGAAACCCAGGGGTGGAGTACAAATTGGGGGAAGTGGTACTGGCAACCACCAAACAGGAAAAAGACATGGGGGTAATTACAGTGCTGCCTCACTATACTGAACTTCGGTATAATGAAATCCCGGCTATAACGAATAGCGGTTCCTGCCGCCAAATCACTGCTCATCTGTTTTCATATATTAAACACAGCCTGGGGTGGGTGACATTCAGTGACATATGAGGCTGCAAGCGAGTAGCAGCACCAGTGGTAAACAGTCCCAGTCAAAGGAGGAGGCAGGAGATGCAACAATAGCACTTACTGGACTAGCAGGCAACACATGTATAGCCAACGGACAGCACATGAAAACATGTTACATAGAAACATAGACTTTGACGGCAGATAACCTAGTCTGCCCATTTCCCTACCTAGAGGATAGGCAGCAGAACCTATTTAGCCAACAGCCTATTTCTTTCTACCCCCCACAAAAATTGCCTTATGTCTGTACCATGCATTCTTGAATTTTCCCACAGTTTTAGACCCCACAACCTCCTCAGGAAGGCTGTTCCATGCATCCACCACCCTCTCTGTGAAAAAATACTTCCTCACATTGCCCATGAGCCATCCCCCCCCTCTATCTTCAAATTGTGTCGCCTTGTTCTTGCACATCTCTTTTTCTGAAAGATGCTACCCTTTTGGACTTTGTTGAATCAACATTATGATCTTTGCACAGTTTGGTTTTCCAGTAGTGTTGCTTGTAATTAAAAAGTTTATTTGCTCTGCTCTTAGTTTCTTACTCTCGGCATGTTCAGTGCTGTATTTCTTTTGTTTTAACTCTCAGTGACAATGCGGAGTAGCGATCATTGAACGAGGAAGTCAGCTGATCTTTTTCAGTGAGACGTGAGTCAAGCCGGAGCACTGAACATGCCGAGAGTAAGAAACTAAGAGCAGAGCAAATAAACTTTTTAATTAACATACAGTAATCCAAATGAACTGCTTCCAGGTAAGGGAATGTGTGCAGTTGGGTGGTTGGGGGTCTCAGCCACTGTCGAACTACAGTTAGGGGTGCACGGGCGGGTGAACAGAAGAGGCTTTTACAGCCAAGGCTGAACTGTGCTTGATATAATAAAGTACTGTATATCTAGATACAACTATGAAAGTAACTGGAAATTAGGTTTTAATGTAAAAATAAAAGTGAATGTATGTATAAGATTCGGTTTGGGACCATGACTGCTGTTGAATAAAACACACACACTAAGTCTCTGATTGGTTTTTCAGCATTCCTTAATAAAACAGACAGGGAGCTATAACGAACACATGTTATGGCTCCCCTTCTGTTCATTATAGTGAAGTAGCACTGCATATCTGATGACCCAGAGATATATGCTCCTTCTGGGAGGGGGATCACTGTCATGTAGACAAAAGCAATTATACAATGGCAAAGAAAAATCTCGGACTCTGATTGGTCAGTGTGGGACTGAACCCGTGGTGTTATCCTGGCATAACACCACGGATCTAGTCCCACCACACTTATGACTGCATTAGATGTTTTTAAAAAAAAAATCACTCCCCAGACCCCAGCTGTCCCTCCGATAAGATGTAGCACTACCCGCTGACAACGAATGCTCCCCACCTGCCATCAACACACTCAGGCGTCAGGTGTAAATCACAAAGAAAAATACTCGTTTTCCCTCACAGTCATTTTGTATTTCTCTCCTGGTACAAAACAACTGTACCAGGAGAATCAGAAGCACAGTGCAGCTCAGAATAACCGAGCAAGGAGAGGCGGGCAACTCATCACCGCGTGAGTTTCAAAGTACAAAAAAAAAGTTACGCATAGGAGCGGGACGGACACCAGACTGCTGCAGCTTCGAATAATGAAAAAAAGTATCGAAATAACACTTACTCTGCTTTCTTCTTAGGAACCTGCTACACATAATCCAGTTATGCCCAGTATTTCTTCCTCGAGTACAGTCTGAGAAACCGGAAACAGCCTGCCGCCCCACTCCCACTCTGTATAAAAATTCATTTTACGCCTCAGTGCTGCTCTCCCAGTATAGTCTGCATATCTTAAACCAAAACTAACAGAAGCAAACTAAAACATACAAACGAGGGGGGGACCAGAAAAAGTAGTAAGGAAGGTGCAATACAAGGCACAGTCACACTCAAAACAACACCTCCACCTATTAGACAATACAAATAATATGCACTATTTTTTCTATAAGTATACCTACCCTTTCAATAAATAACATAAAAATGCAGGTTAAATAAAGGTTTTAATAATTTTACTCACTTTTGTTTTAAAATGAGCCATTGTATAATAGGAATAGGGCACTCCAGGGTGTGTGTTGTGCTAGGATAACACCACACCTGGGGTGTTGGACGCACTCGGCCTGTGGCCTCATACCCAACCATCCTAGGCATGGCGTTATCCCAGCATGACACACACCCTGTCATGCATTATTCCTTTATTGAAGTGTGAAATGGGGAAACGTTAAATGTTTTGTAATCTGGGAAAAGGTGTTAATGTGCTATTAGGCTCAATTGTAAACAAGGAACAGTAAGGAACATTGTTAAAGATTCTGTTTTGCAATCTGGGCTACTGGGATCAATGGTAAACAAGGTGACAATAAGGAAAGTACAGTTACGTAAGAACTTACCGTAACAGTAGTTCTTCAAGAGAGGCTCTTGCAGTGAGTTATTACATATAGGACTGAAGCCGGCAGGCATCAGGACCCCATGTAAAAATTTCTAGCTAGCAATCTCCGGCGGGGAACCGCCCCCACATCAGGTGACCAGCATCAGACGACGTCGGTATAAAGGGGCAATCCCCCACGCCCACCTTCCACTTCTTTCCCGCCAAGGACCAAAAAAGGCAAGGCGAGAGAGAAGCGGATCTTTCCCCCATGGAAAAGGATCTGAAAAAGCTATGGGGGATGGAGGGTGGGAAGGCATTACCTACTGCAAGAACTTCTCTCGAAGATCTACTGTTACAGTAAGTTCTTATGTAACTGTACTATCTTACTTCGAGAGGGCTCTTGCAGTAGGTAATTATATATAAGACTAAGTCCCAAGCAGTCTGAAACAAGGAGGAAGAAAACTACCCATCCATAGATCCTCCGGCTGTAAAGGTCTCAAGAAAGAAGACCTTGCAGAACAGCCAGCCCAAAGCCTGCTCTATGGTGAAAGGCAATTGTCACAGATTTACTCAGCAGGTCAGGCCCTCTACTCCCAAACTGCCTACCTCTGAGTGCAGTCTTGTGAACAGTATAACAGATAAGGTAACCCTCTTGTCTGTTTTTATGAATTTGGATCAACTTTTGGTCTCAGTTCTGGAGGGATTCAAACTGTTAACCTCTTGCTAGCATACCCAATGCACAGGCTCAGATATATCTGTCTTCAGGGGGGCCAGATATCTTTGCCTATGGGCACCTAACCAGGCATGCAGAAATTAATCCTTTAACATTTTAATAAAGACCTCAGATTTAAAACACTTCTCTTTCCAGTTTGGTACCACTATACAAGCTATGTCTGCTGTCTGCTAACCATAAATATTTTTTAGCAAAAGAAAGCAATTCAAAGACAGACCAGGTTTGCTCTAAAATTAGAGTTTTTACTAAAATATATAATGATACGTCAAACATACAATACAGAACTCATATCAAAAGGCATACAAATCTTTAAAACAAAACAAGGTTTAAAACAGTGCAATTCCTACAACAATATTTAGATTTTGTCTAGCTTTCTAAATACCTGTTTTCAGTGCTCAGATGTTATCTTGGTCAGAGTCAGATAAAAGTGTCCTCTGTAGTGAAAAAGAATAATCTTTACAAGCAGTATTTGCCAACCCCTTTTTGGATGACATCATCCAGCTCCTCCTCTGTCAAAATATCTAAAAAATATAATACAGCACTCAGAACTGTCTGTCTATATCACACTCCTCCCCACCTAGACTGAATTTGGGGGATCTATCCCCTACATGGGATGAGCTTCCCAAATCAGTTCACTCCTCATAGACCCTAGACAGCCCATCTGAGTTCTTGTTCTTCGCTCCAGCTCTATGTACGATTTTTAGATCATGCCCTTGTAAAGCAAGACTCCATCTTAGTAGTCTGCCATTGTTTTTCCCCATCTGTGTCAGCCAAACCAGGGGGTTGTGGTCAGTCTGCACCACAAAATGCTGCCCATACAAGTATGGCTCTAATTTCTACAGGGCCCACACTATGGCAAGACACTCCTTTTCCACCATGGAGTATGCTTGCTCCCTGGGAATAAGCTTCCTGCTCAGGTACACAACTGGGTGGTCTGTCCCTTGGCTAGAAGTCTGGCTAAGTACTGCCCCAATACCCATGTCTGAGGCATCCGTCTGAACTATAAAGGTTTTGCTATAGTCCGGACTTGTCAAAACAGGAACACTGCACAGAGCCTCCTTCATTCTGGTAAAGGCTTCCTCACAGGCTGGGCCCCAGGTAATTTTCTTTGGCATCTTTTTCTTTGTCAGGTCAGATAGGGGAGCAGCCAGGGCACTGTGATTAGGTACAAACTTTCTGTAGTACTCTGCTGTCCCTAGAAAACTCCTGACCTGCTTCTGGGTTTCTGGTCTGGGCCATGCCTGAATCACCTTTATCTTTATTTGGTTAGGACGGAGCTGTCCCCGGCCTACCACATGCCCGAGGTATGCCACTTCCCCCATGGCCACCTGGCACTTCTCGGCTTTGACAGTGAGCCCGGTCCTCTGTATCCTGCCCAGCACTTCCCTAAGGTGTGAAAGGTGTTCCTCCCAGCTGGTACTGAAGATGGCAGTGTCATCCAGGTACACTACAGCGTACTCCTCAGCACCATTCAGCACCTGGTTCACCAACCTTTGGAAAGTGGTCGGGGCATTCTTCATTCCGAAAGGCATTACTTTAAACTCAAATAAGCCTATCAGAATGATGAAGGCTGACCTCTCCCTAGCTCTGTCTGTCAATTCTACCTACCAGTACCCCTTGGTCAGGTCAACAGTCGTAAGGTAGGTCACCCCTCCCAACTTGTCCAGGAGTTTGTCCGTCCTGGGCATCTGCATTCAGTCCACGATAGTCCACACAGAAATGAGTTGAGCATCTGGCTTGGGCACAAGGACTACGGGTGAGGCCCAGGGGCTGTGGGATCTCTGGATTACCCCTAAATCCAGCATCTCCTCCACTTCCCTCCTAATGTCATTTTGGACATCCTCTGACACCTGATATGCTGTCCGCCGTATGGGCGTCTGTGTCCCTGTCTCCACATCATGTGTTGCTAAGAGGGTTAGTCCAGGCTTTGTGCTAAACAAGGGGTCAAAGTCTGCTAAAACCTCCCTTACTTTCTGGACCAGGTCCAGGGTCAGCTGGGGAGACAATTTTACTGCCTCCACAGAGGACTTCCGCTTACTCTCTTTCAGCAAGTCCAGAAGGGGGTCTCCTTCGTCCGTCCCCTCCCCATGACTACACACCGCAAACACCATGTCAGCCCTATTTGCATATGGCTTCATCATGTTGACATAGTACATCCTTTCAGTCTGTCTTCTGTCAGGTAACTCCACAATGTAGTTTATGTCATTTACCTTCCTAACCACTTTTTTTATGGTCCTGCCCACTCAGCTTGCAGCTTGTCTTTCCGGACCGGAATAAGAACCATGACTTCCTGACCCACCATGTATGAGCGAGCTCTGGCTCTGCAGTCATACCACACCTTTTGTTTCTGTTGGGCAACTGCCAGGTTGCTCTGGGCTGTCCCCATAAGCTCCTTCAGCCTTTCCCTAAACCTAAGGACATAATCCACAATGGGAGTTCCCTGGGCAGCGTGCTTGCCTTCCCAGTCCTCCTGGATCAAGTCTAGGGGCCGACGTACCCGGCGTCCATACAAGAGTTCGAAGGGGGAAAATCCTGTCGACTCTTGGGGCACCTCCCTGTATGCAAACAACAGGTGGGGAAGGTATTTCTCCCAGTCCCTCCCATGCTGTTCAGCAAACACCCGGAGCATTGACTTTAGGGTACCATTGAAACGTTCCACAAGTCCATTGGCTTGTGGGTGATACGGTGTTATGCATATCTGCACCACCCCATACTTCTCCCATAAACATTTCATCAGGTCCAACATGAAGGAACCCCCTCAATCAGTGATTACCTCCTGCGGAAACCCAACATGGGAGAAAATCCCAAGTAAGGCATCTGCACTTTGTCTGTCCTCAGTGAGGATAGGGCAACTGCCTATGGGTACCGGGTGGCATAATCCACTACAGTCAGGATGAATCTCTTCCCTGAGGAGCTGGGGGTATTTAAAGGCCCCACAATATCCATTCCCATCCTCTGCAATGGCTCCTCCACTATGGGCAAGGGGATCAGGGCAGCTTGGGTTTTCTTGCCCACCTTCCCTATTTCTTGGCACCTGTGACAAGACCTGCAATACTCTTTCACCTGCTGGGTGAAGTTAGGCCAGTAGAAATTCTGGGCCAACCGCTGCATTGTGCCCACAATTCCCAGATGACCAGACAAGGGAATATCATGTGCAATCTTGAGCAACTGCTCACGATACCGCTGGGGAACAACAAGCTGCCTGCCTAGCATCCCTCCCTCTGTCTGTACTGCCTGTGTATACATAACTCCATTTTCCCAATAAACCTTATGTCTGCCGTCACCTCCCTGTGTGCCCTCAGAGTCTGCCCAGGCCCTCAGCTTCTCTAAATTACGGTCACTCCTCTGAGCAGCTGCAAACCCCTCACACAGTCCCAAGGCATGGGACAAGTCCCCTTCAGTTGCTAAACTAGGGTCCCTAGCACTAGCATTAGGGATCTCAGGATGACTGTCAATTCAAACCCTCTGACAATTGGTCACCCCTCCCTGTTCAGAGTAACCTTCCATAGCTGTGTGGTCACTCGCTACCGGGGAAATTTCTACCCCCTTTTTATCAGTCTTCCCATCTGGAGACACAGGCTGGGGAATCAGCCTCTCCGCGGTTTCCACACTGGTTTCTGTGGGGTTCAGGGAACTGCTATTTTCCCTTGCTGCTTGGCTACGGGTAACTGCACATACCATCCCCTGTTGGAGAATGTTACCCAGGATCACATCTACTGCTAACATTTTAGCTACAGCCACCTGTTGCACAGTCCCCCTGTTTCACCCCAGTCCAGGAGAACACTGGCCAGTGGCAATGTTTTCTCTTCACCCGCAAAGTCCTGTACAGTCACGTACTTATTGGGTATAAGCTGACCAGGCTGGACCAGATCCCCTTTTACCAATATCAGGGATGCCCCTGTGTCCCTTAACCCCTGTATCTGTATGCCATTTACCATGATTGGGTGCATGTGTCTCCTCATGTTCACTGGCATGCTTCCAGGGACACACAAACAACCCACTTCCTTTCTGGTACTACTTTGAGTATTATTGCTTGCCCTTCTTGGACACTGTCTGGCAATGTGCCCAGTTTCTTTACATAACCAACAAGCATTTCTTACTTCAGAGAAATCCTTTCATTGAAACCTGGGGCTAACTGGTTTCGGTGGAGGCAGTGAGGGTTTTAGCTGCCCTGAAGGTGCGCTTTTCCCTTTCTGTGCTGCTACACCCACCCCATTCATTCTCAGAGCAGGTCTGCTCTTGGCATATCAGTCCGAGAGTTCAACAGCCTCTTGCACAGTTTTTGGATCTCGGTCCTCTAGCCAGGTTTTTAGCTCTGCTGGGCATGCCCAATAAAACTCTTCTAATAAAATCACATTTTCAATTTTATCAACAGTGTTTGCCTCAATTCCTTCCCACCAACGTTTTAAAAAACTGGCATTGTTTCGTGGCTAGCTCCTCATAGCTCATATCAGGACTTCTCCCGAGCTTACAGAATTTAGCTCTGTATGATTCAGCAGTTAATTCAAACTTTTTTAGTAGTGTAGCTTTTAACTTGCCGTAATCATCACTGTCTTCATTGTTCATTTGACCCAATGCATCCCGAGCTTTTCTGGTAAGTAGCGGGGATAGCTGGAAGCTCCATGACTCTCTAGGAATTTTAGCCTGAATACAAACTTTTTCAAAAGAATTTAAAAAAGCGTCCATATCTTCCCCCATCCTTAAACTAATCTATTAATTTAGAGTTCAATTTGTAACCCAGTCCTGCAGTCCTAGTTAAATCCAAGCCACTTACCTGCCCTGGTGCCACTGGTTGGCGTTGTTGCTTCTCCAGTTCATGTTGCCACTGGCGCTCTCCTCTGCCTCTCTGCATTCTCGCTCTCTCTCTCTTCTCCTCTGCCTCTCACTGGCACTCATGTTCCTCACAGTCTGCCTCCCTCTGTTGCCACTCTGCCTCACGGTTCGCTTCCCTCTGTTGTCGCTCTGCCTCACGGTCCGGCTCCCTCTGTTGTCGCTCTGCCTCCAGTTCTATCCTCTGCAACTCAATTTGCAGCTTGAGTACCTCTGGATTCAGGATACTGGTGACCTTCCTCTGCTGCTGTGGCCCTTCAGTGACAGTGGCCCTGCTGTCCACCTCATCAGCTCGGGACCCCTCACTGGCCACTAGTTCTGCAACATTCAAGGTTTGGTCCCTTTCAGTCATGGTCTGTAACTCCCTGTTCTGGGTATCTGCTACCATCAGGGCCTCTATGAGGTTCTGCTTACTGGCTGTCACCTCAAACAGGACTCCTCTCTCTTCGCACAACTGTTTTAACCGTTCTACAGTGTGCCTGCTGTAGTTGGACGCCATCTTTCCTAACTACTGCTACTCTGACTTTGCACTTTAGAAAAAAAAATATGTGGGAACTTGACTGTACACCAAGTGATATATAGTTCTGTTTCCTTTTTAAAATAAAACTCTGTCTTTTTCTTTCTTTTCAAGAGAGCTTACAGTCTCAGCTGACAGAACAATAAACCTTGTGATACCAAAATGAATGCCACCGCTGCCAACCAATCTGTCACAGATTCACTCAGCAGGCCAGGCCCTCTACTCCCAAAGTGCCAACCTCTGAGTGCAGTCTTGTGAACAGTGTAACAGATAAGGTAACCCTCTTGTCTGTTTTTGTGAGTTCGGATCAACTTTTGGTCTCAGTTCTAGAGGGATTCAAACTGTTAACCTCTTGCTAGCATACCCAATGCACAGGCTCAGATATATCTGTCTTTGGGGGGGCCAGATATCTTTGCCTATGGGCACCTAACCAGGCGTGTAGAAATTAATCCTTTAAAATTTTAATAAAGACCTCAGATTTAAAATGCTTCTCTTTCCAGTTTGGTACCACCATACAAGCTATGTCTGCTGTTGCTAACCATAAATATTTTTTAGCAAAAGAAAGCAATTCAAAGACAGACCAGGTTTGCTCTAAAATTAGAGTTTTTACTAAAATATATAATAATACGTCAAACATACAATACAGAACTCATATCAAAAGACATACAAATCTTTAAAACAAAACAAGGTTTAAAACAGTGCAATTCCTACAACAATATTTAGATTTTGTCTAGCTTTCTAAATACCTGTTTTCAGTGCTCAGATGTTATCTTGGTCAGAGTCAGATAAAAGTGTCCACTGTAGTCAAAAAGAATAATCTTTACAAGCAGTATTTACCAACTCCTTTTTGGATGACGTCATCCAGCTCCTCCTCTGTCAAAATATCTAAAAAATATATATTTCTATACAACCACAGGATGTAATTTCAAGTATTAATTCTGCAACCTGAGCATAACTTAAGTTTCAAATGACACTTTCTTTGATCTCATGCTGTATCCTCCTCACACAGGCTTCATGTGAGCATTTATGACCTCTCACCTCTGTGTAAAATCCTAGCTTCCATTTCTAACATCATAAACCTAGTTTATGATTTCTCTCTTAACAAAATTAATTTAAACAAGTCTGTAATTAACTCAGAGAAACAGGATCCTTGATTAAAGTCTTCCAGGTAACACATTGTCTCTAAAAAACTGAGTGTGTGTGAACTTACATGTTGTCAGCCATTTCCCATGGCTTTCATCTCTCAGCTGGAATGGGGGGGGGGGATGAGTGAGGTCACTCCTATAGCATTTGAAATTCCAGCAGAGACATTAATACATTTTATATTAAAAAAAATATAATACAGCACTCAGAACTGGCTGTCTACATCACACTAATGTCCAAACTGTAGTGTTTCATAAAGGTATGGACAGAAGTCCAAGTGGCGGCTGCACAAATGTCAGTCGCTGACACATTCTTGAAACAAGCCAAAGAGGCAGCGACACCCCTAGTGGAGTGGCCTCTGACTTGACCTGGCAGGGTCTTGTGATACTTGTTGTAGTAGAAAATGATACAATGAGCCAACCATTTAGATAGGCATTGCTTGGTAACTGCATTGCCTTCTCTTTTGTGAGCAAAGGAGACAAAAAGCTGATCAGATTTCCTGAGATCCTTAGTCTTAGTAGTATAGTATCTCATTATTCTATGAACATCCAAAGTATGCAAGAAGTACTCCCCTTGATTGGAGTGTTGCGTAAAGAAAGCAGGTAGCTCAATGGATTGATTCAGCATAGATTCCGCTACCACCTTAGGGAGAAACTTAGGGTTCGTAAGCAGAGCCACACGTTCCTTGTGAAAAATCAAATATGGGATTTTGCACATCAAGGCCTGGAGCTCGGAAATATGGTGAGCTGACGTTTTGGCCACTAGGAAGAGAGTCTTCCAGGACAGGAACTTTAAATCTGCTGAGGCTGCTGGTTCAAAAGGAGGCAGAGTAAGCTTCTCAAGAATAAAATTCAGATCCCAAGGGGGGGGCAGGAATGTGAATAGGGGGTCTTAGAGACTTCCATCTGTGTGAAAGTTCTGTCCCCAAAAGGAATATGGTAAGCAGAAATGGCTGCCATGTGAACTTTCAAAGAGGAATGGCTGAGACCCAGATCAAAGAGATAACGCATATAGTCCAGAATTTTCCCAACAGGGCACGAGAAAGGCTCAAAATCCTTGGAAGAGGCCCAAATCGAGAACCTTTTCCATTTCATGGCGTAGGTAGATCTAGTGGAAGGCTTTCTAGCCTCCATCAGGATCTCAGCCACATTCAGGGAGACCCCGAATCGAGCTTGAGCTATGTCTGCAGGAGCTATGCATGCAACTGAAGGGACTTGAGACCTGGATGAATCAGAGTCCCCTGATCCTGGGTCAACAAAAGTTGTGACAGAGAAGAAGAGGAAGAGGAGGTTCCTCTGAATACTGTTGCAGAACAGAGAACCAAAATTGCCTGGGCCAGAAAGGAGCGGTGAGGATCATGCGAGCCCCTTCCAAGCTGAGTTTGTGTAATACCCTCAGAATCAAAGGAATCGGGTTGGGGGCATAGACGAATCTGTCCTTCCAGTCTAGAGACAAAGTGTCCCTCCAATAAATGCTTCACCCAGGAGTGAGCGAGCCGAAGTCGGAAAGTTTTGCATTGTGAGGAGATGCGAACAGGTCTACCTGCAGTGTTCCCCAGCATAGGAAGAGATCATCTACTACCCCCTGATCTAGTTCCCATTCCTGAGCCTTTGCTGATGACTGACTGAGGTGGTCTGCCACTGTGTTTTTGATCCCCGTAACATGAACCGCCATCAGGTGAAGGTTGTGTTGCACAGCCCAATCCCAAACTCTCATTGCCTCCCTGCATAGAGGGTAGGAACGCACTCCTCCCTGCTTGTTGATGTACCAGCCTACGTACATGTTGTCCATCTGGACAGCCAGATGACCAGGAAGCACATACAAGATCAGGACTTGGAGAGCATACAGAATGGCCCTGAGTTCGAGCACATATATATGAAGAGTCTGCTTGAGCCTGGACCAGGAGCCCTGAGTCCAGTGAGACCCTAGATGGGCTCCCCAACCCTCTCCTGAGGCATCTGTTGTCAAAGTTTGGGAGGGAGGATCGAGGCAGAAAGGAACTCCCGGCAAAGGTTCTCTTGTACCGCCACCATTGCAAGTTCTGAACCATGGGGTTGGAGACCAGGACTTTTTGTTCTAGGTCATCCAACATCTAGTCCCACTGGGACCGAAGCATCCACTGAGAGATCTTCATATGGAGCCGAGTGCAAGGGACTGTCGGAATAGCAGCCGCCATGAGCCCAAGGAGGCAAAGGACTGACCTGGTGCTGACCTGCCTGCGACTGGACAGCAGGCTTGCATGAGCCTGAAGGGTATCCGCCCTGTCCAGTGGCAGAAAAGCCATGCCAGAGGTCATGTCCAGGATTGCCCCAATGAACTGGAGCCTCTGGGAAGGGACCAGATGTGACTTGGCCTGGTTGATGGTGATACCCAGGCTGGTAAAAACCTGCAGGGTAAGGGAAAGGGAGTGCAGGAGATCCTCCCTGGACAGGGCTGCCAGGAGCCAATCATCCAGGTACGGGAAAACCTGTACTCCCTGGGTACACAGGTGAGCCGCTACCATGGAAAGGCATTTGGCGAACACTCAGGGTGCCGAGAAAAGACCAAATGGGAGGGCCTTGAACTGGTAGTGGTCCCCCTGGAAAGAAAACTGGAGAAATTTGCGGTGGGAAGGGGGAATAGGGATATGCAGGTAAGTATCCTGTATGTCCGGAGCACACAGCCACTGTCCCTGCCGAAGAAGTGGCAGAAGGCTCTGCAGGGAGAGCATTCTGAACCATTAGTACTCCACGAACATGTTCAGGGAACTGAGGTCTAAAATAGGCCTCACATCCCCGGTTTTCTTTGTAACTAGGAAGAAATGGGAGTAGTAGCCTGTCCCTCAAAGGTGGGTTGGGGCAGGCTCTATCGCCACCTTCAGAAGAAGGGAGGATATTTCTTCCCAAACCAGAGAAAGATGTTCCAGTGAATAAGATGACCTGGGGAGTGGTTTTCTGGGTGGTTTCTGAAGAAACTCGATTGAGCGTCCTGTTGTTATCAGTTGGAGAACCCAAGCATCTGATATAATCCTCTCCCAACCCGGTAGATGGAAGGAGAACCTCCCCTCCTACTGGTTCCTCTGGGAAGTCCAGAGGCTATGGGAGAGGAGAGGGAGTCAGGAGACATGGGCAGCACCGCGGCTGAAGCTCCCACCGCTTTTTTGGGCAGGGCTGCTTGGCAGCCAGAGGGGTCCCACATTTGTTTGCCCGCTTGCCCTGAGGTTTCGCTTTGGGCCAAGAATGTCTGTGAAAAGGGTGGCACTG
The DNA here is from genome assembly GCA_016271365.2 of Neoceratodus forsteri. NCBI lineage: Eukaryota > Metazoa > Chordata > Ceratodontiformes > Ceratodontidae > Neoceratodus > Neoceratodus forsteri. The sequence goes on from CM028133.1 coordinate 789,775,427, forward strand.
TCTCTGAGGGGGCCTGTATATGGAGTCGACAGACTTAAGTGCAGTGCCCTTCTCTTGCAGGTCAGTGATTATATCCTTGACATCCCCACTGAACAGCACCGACCCCCTGAAGGGTGCATCCTAAATAGTGGACTGCACTTCAGGGACCAAACCTGACACCCGGAGTCAGGCATGATGCCATAGGCCTACGACGAAAGCCGAGCTCTGACCAGCAGCATCCACTGCATCGTACGTGGCATGGAGCATGTGCCAACTGGCCAAATGAGCAGACTGGACTAGATCAGCCACTTACTGTTTAGTCTGAGACTCAGGAAGGGAGTCCAACTTAGCTTCCACCTCACTCAGGATAGCCTTCTGGTAATCCCCCATATGTGTAACATAATTCAGGGCCCTTATTTCCAGAGCGGAAGAAGTACTGGCCCAGAAGGCAGGATTCCTTGTCTGGTGGAGATGAGCTGAGATACTTTGGATTCGCCGACCGGCTGTGAGCGGCGCTAATCACAACAGAGTTGGCTTTAGGGTGTGTATTCAGAGAATTGCCACCCTCTGGAGCCTGGTATAGCCTATCTGCCTTCCGTGGAAGGGGGGGATAACGCCGACAGTTGCTTCCAAATAGTGGAAACAAGGTCTGTGTGAGGCTCGATCCAGGGTGGAATAAATGTCAGAGCGGTTTCAGACAGATCCAAATAGGCAGCGAGTTTCTTGCGCTGTGGATCTGGCTCCAGAGATTGCCACTGATGAACTGCCTGGATCTTTCTCAGCAACTCCAGAAAAGAAGGATCTTCCATAGGCGACTTCGGAGGAGTCCTAAGCCTAGGTCTGTCTGGAGTGCGTGGCTCATCATCGGGATCGGAGCACCCATCAGTATCAGATTCCAAGGTCTCCGAAGGGGAAGAAGAAGAAGAAGACCCCTCCCGGCGTGGGGGAGGAATGTACCCCTTGGGCAACCCACGGAGAAGCTTGTCCTCCCCAGCCCTGGCACCTGAAGGTTCGCCTCTGGTGTCGGGTAGGGGGGAGGGATTTTCTCATCTCCGACGGGCATCCGGATCTGGGTCCAGTGTTGGCAGATGGCTCTCCACCTCCCTGGTAAGCTGAGCCTTAGCCTCAGCCCACCAGGAAGCTAGAGACTCCTTCAGATCCACCGGCAGCTGGGGGGCGGTGGAGGAGGAGGAGGAGGGGGATTCGGATATTGGGGATATCCGTAAGGCACGTATCCATAGCACGACAGCGGGAAGCATGGTGTTGGGTACTGAGGCACAGGGTACTGCAGCGCTGGGTAGGTCGGCATCGCGTACTGCGGTGCCGGATACTGTGGTCCCTGGTAGGATGGCGTCGGATAAGACGGAGTCAGATACCTGGGCACCAGGGGCTCTGACAGGGCAGATGGCCCTGGGATAGGCCCAACAGGTGGGCCAGGAACAGGTGTCCCAGCGGGCATCGGGTCTGGCATTGGGACGGCATCCAGTAAGGGGATGTCACCTGCCGTCGGATAGGCCAGCCTCAGAGCCGGCGTCCTAGGGTCCGACATCAGATCCTCCAGCCCAGCAGGAGGGAGACCTGACAGGAGCATGCCTGCATCCTCGGTGTCACCCAGGGAAGGAGGACTAAAATCCCTGGGGTCCAACAGGGGAGATGCTGGAGTCTCAGTAAGCAGTGGCAAGCACTGCAGCGAGCCAAGGATGATGGACTGATAGGTCGGGTCTGGCGTCAGCTCTAACGCTGTGCGTCCGTCGAAGGAGCCGATGTCCGCCTTACCAGCGAGGTCCAGGTGGGCATCAGAGGAGCTGGAATCCAACTTATCGTAACTGATGCCCGACGAAGGCCACAAGGGAGGAGTGGTCTTGGCGGGAATTTTCAAGGCCGTGCGCTGTCACGAAGGGTCGGGCATCTTAGCGGCCTTGTCCGAGTGGGCGTTGGTTGCACCGACGTCTGGCTTACCGGAGCCACTCGACCCAGAAGGCCGCACAGTGGTGGTCTTCCCAGGAGTGGCTGCTTCCTTTGTCCGGAGGCTCTCAATGGGCCCAGGCATGAGCCCAACAGGAGGGCTGCCGCCGCCTTAGAAACCTCCAAGATGGCTGTCGAAGAACAGTCCTCGGGGGACGCATCAGCATGGCGACCTGCCGAGTCGCAGTGACCGCGGAAGAGAAGTCCCGTCCCGGTGCTTCTTCTTTTTGCGGTGACAGTCAGGGGAAGTAGAGACCTGCCGAAGCTTCTTCAGCTCCTTCTCCATGGAGGACATCTTCTTCAGGATATGGGCCTCCAGGGACTGCTGCCTCCATCTGCAGTTGGCGGTGTTAAATTGCTGGCAGTGCTGGCACTTCTCCATTGGGTGATCCGGGCCTAGACAGAAGAGGCACTGGGAGTGTCCATCCTTATGCGGGAGCTGTGCACTGCACGAAATGCACTTATTTTTATACGAATCGGATGGAGTAGGGGACGACATACACGGCAGATACTGAAGAAATTTTGATGAGAAATTCAAAGAAAAAATGGTAATAAAACCAACAAACTGACTGACGAAGCAGTGAACTTAACCATGAGGCACTTTCGTAAGCGAATGGTGAGAAAGAACTGGAAGGCAGGCATGGGGGACTGCTCCTTTATTCCGACGTCATCTGACGTGGTGGCGGTCCCTCGCCAGAGACTGCTAGCTAGAAATTTTTTCATGGGATCCTGATGCCTGCCGACTTCAGTCCTATATGTAATTACCTACTGCAAGAGCCCTCTTGAATTAAGATTATTTGTTAAGGGTTTTGTTAAGGTGTTGCAATCTGGAAAAAGGTGAAAATGAATTATTATGTTTAATTGTGAATAGTTTCCATGCCCCTGCAACCTGCCTATACCCCAAACAGTATGTACAGTCCTCTCTCAATTTCATACCCTTAAACCTCCCTCTACCCCCAACAGTATTTATTTCCCCACCTCCTCCACCCCCCCACCGGATGTCCTCCACTACTGCTATTGGTCTCTCTCTCTCTCTGTTTACTCCTCGGCCGCTGTTTAGCCTTTGATTTTGGTGCATTGGCCCTAGCCTTGGAACAAAGTGCTCTGAAGCATGCCCGGCCAACCCTCTGCCCAGCTCCAATACCACCTAGGCCTGAATGCGGCCTGCTTCTCTCCTGCCTATCTGCTTTCCTAGCTCTTATCAGCTCCCGTGATCAGAACCATCTCTTCCTACACCTCTCTGGGTTCCATCTCTCTATGTCCCCCTCCGATCCAACTTCCATGCCACCTGCCTCCTTCTCTCGGGGGACATAGAAAGTAATCCTGGCCCCACTCCTACACCCCCTTAAACACTCCTCTATCTCATAGTCATCCCTTATGGGATATTAAGCAAATCTAAAAATTGTACATTTGAACATGAGGAGCCTTCTTCCTAAAATAGCTGACTGTGCTAGAGGCCTGGGTCTCTATACAATCCTGACAAACTGGGCATCTCAGAGACCTGGCTAAAAAGCTCCACCCATGACCAAAACTGTTCCCTACCAGGTTACATTTTCCTCCACCATGATTGCTCAACCTCATGCCGTGGTGGTGGTGTACTTCTGTATGGTACTGGGTGAATATAGCATGGAGAAAACTGCGCATGAAATGTAGTGCTGCAAGAAGTGCTAATGGTTCTACAGTGACAGGGATTTTGCAAGCATGTGGCAAGATTAGCTGCCCCTGTCGCTGTAGTCTGCCAGTAGGGAAGGTGAAGGATGTCACTGGGGCGGTGCCTGGCCAAGCCACTCCCATGCTGGAGTGACTAGAGCACCTGCCTCCAGCAGAGTAAGGGACCTATGGCTGCAGTTCAGTTCGTCCCAGGTCCCACTCTGCTAAGTTCTTTTTTGCACAAAATTAAAATTGTTCCTGGTCCAAATTTTTTTCCCCGCGAAGTCCACGGCCCCCCTGGTGTTGATTATAATTAGGCCAGGGGGTTTGGGGAGTGAAACCCCTATGTCAGGGGTGTGTGGGTGGCAGAGCCCCCCTCAAAAACTAAGATACTCCTCCAGTGTGCACTGTAATTGTGGTGGTCGGCATGTTGTGCCGAAGTTATTTTGCTGCACGCTGCTTTGTGTGCGGCATTGTTGATGTGCGCAGTTTTGACCACGAAATTATAACCCCATGCCCTTCTGTACTACCGTAACTACTACACTGCCACACTCCTTGACCAGTTCTCCAGTGATCTCCCTTCTGAGTGGCTTGCAGCTGAACTAACAGTTGCGACCAAAAAGAAGTTGCTTGTAGAGAGCTGCCATAACCCACTGACAGCTGGTGTCCCTGGGCTTGCAGCCCTCTTGAACCTTCTTGCACCTCTTTTCCCTGCAACAGACTCCATTCTTGTAGGGGATTTCAACACTGACTGGGATACAAACCCCCTCTCTGACTGCAACTCTATCATACAACAACACAGTCTCACCCAGCTAATTACCTCCCATACACATCTCAACAATCGGTCCAACAAACACACTACTCTGGACTGGATCCTGATGACTTGAGCAGACAAAGTTGCCCATCCCAGCACACTGTCTGCCGCCATTAATAATCACTCCCCTATCTACTGCATCTGGCATACCAAACCCCAACCCCCCACCTACCTACCTGACTATCTCTAATTTTGACCCACTCGGGCTTCAGGATGACCTCAGAGCCCTTGACTGGAATTCCCTCTACAGTGCCACTAATGCTGACCTTGCACTAGACATCTTCGTCTCAGCCCTGTCTCATATCCAAGACAAGCATTTCCCGCTCACTTCACACAGAGTGCATAGGGGTGACACTCGCTGGCTCATGTCGGACCTCCTCAAGCTTATGAAGCAGCCTGACTGAAAGTGGGCCGACTATAAAGCTGCCCCATCCCCTATCCTTTGGAATGGCTACCATCAACTGTGAAATCTCTGCAAGAGCCGTATATACGCTAGGAAGTCAGTCTACTTCCAATCACTTCAATCCAGTCACCAGGCAACCCCAGGTGTTTCTGGTCCACCATTAATGCCTTGCCCCCCCCCCCCCACCAGGCAGTCACTTTCCCCCTAAACACACAACAAGGCTCCCTCACTGACCCTACTGACATTGCAAATGCACTTAATGTACATTTCTCAAACCTTAGCAGCTACCTGGCTAAGCTCCTCTCCACCCCCTTGTCCCTCCTGTACCTTCCCCCACAACCCCTTTATTTTAAGACCATTTCTCCTCCTGGGACATTTAAGCTCCTTCTCAGCCTACCATCTCAAGGGTGTGCTGGTGATGGTCTGTTCCCCTGCTTCTTAAAACTAGTGGCCCAGGATATTGCCTATCCACTCGCCTATCCATTCACCGCCATCTTTAACCTCTCCCTTACCACTGCCTTATCCCCTTTGTCTGGAAGCAAGCCAAAATTGTCCCCATTCATAAATCAGGTGACTCTAGTCATATGAACAACTACCGTCCCATCTCTATTCTGCCTCATCTTGGTAAGCTCTTAGACAAGGCAGCAAACTACCAAATTACGAGCATATCTCTAAATATAATCTCCCTTTCCCTCAGCAAAATGCTTTCTGGAAGGGGCACAGCACTACCATTGCCCTTGCCCTCTTCACTGACTATGTGCTGAGGAATACGGATGAAGGGAAGCTAACTGGTGCAGTGTTTGTAGATCTGACCAAGGCATTTGACCTTGTAAATCACAACATCCTGATAGCAAAACTCGACGCCCTTGGTTTCTCCCCTGTCTCCACTGCCTGACTCACTAATTATGTCTCTGGTAGAACACAGATGGTCTGCCTTGGTGGTGCCACCTCCCACCTCTTGCCTGTCTCTGTAGTGTCACCCAGGGATCTGTCCTCGGCCCCCTCCTCTTTTCCCTCTTTATTAACTCTATCCCATCAGAGGGCCTATCCTGTAAATCATTTCTCTACGCCGACGACTTAATAATACTATACCATAGTGACACCTCCCCTTCTCACTATCTGCCACTATTACCAATGATTTCTGCAAGGCACATTGTTGGTTCTCCACCAACAAATTGTTGGTCAATGCTGCCAAAACAAAGGCCATGTCTTTCAGTTCCAAACCCAAACTCTTCACCCTTGCCCACAATGGCGGCCTTCTCACTGTCAAATTCCCAGATGGATATCCCCTTGACACTATTCCCACCTTCAAGTATCTGGGGGTAATCCTGGACCCATCCCTAACCTACACTGACCACACTGCCTCATTGATAAGGCCCATCAGCCAGAAGACAGGGCTCTGCAATCGCCTGATCAACCACCTCTCGCCGGAAGCCCGCCTTGCTATTGCCCATGGCATCCTTCTCCCCCTCCTTGACTATGGCTGCCCAGTGTACTCCCTCACCTCCATTATCAACCTGAACCACCTGGATGCTACCTACAATTGTATATGCCGCCTTGCCCTCCATGCCTCGCTCCTCACTCACCACTGCTCTCTTTACCAGTCCCTTAACTGGCTCCCTCCACAAGCCCGGTGCTCCTACCTGCTGGCCCAGACCGTTGTTGATACCTTGCCCAGCCCCTCCTATTCTCCACTATCCCTTCTTATCCAGCCCAGAACCTACTGCCACAATCTACATCAGTCTTCCCACCTCCAACTAGAATGTAATAACATAACTATGAGGATGGGCCTAAGAGCCTTCTCCACAGCTGGACCTTTCCTCCTCCATATTTTCCCCCAACCCCCCCTCTAAATCTAAATTCCCTATTAAGAATGTACTTTCTGTCCTCCACAACCTGCTTCTACCCACAGGCTGCTAGCATGGCTGCACCTACCTTGCAGATCAGCCTTACCCCTTCCCCCCGCTAGTGCTCTCCTCCCCTCTCCCACCCTGAATACTAATTTTATTCCTATTGTTGAATGATGGAGCAACCTGACCCTGTTTACCTAAATGTTATATACCTTGGTATGCTCAATTGTTGATGTAGCTGGTACTGTTTACCTTATATTTTCTCTGTTAGCTTGATCTACACTGGATTCCCTGTTATGTTCCCTGTAAGATCCACGCTGTTCTCTCACTGTATTTTACGCTGTCTGTGCCAGTTTCTGGCCTGGGCCATGCCTGAAAATCATCTTCCCATCAGTGCACCAACCCGATTACCAAATGAATAAATAAATTAAAAGAGATGGCCTAACAGTGTGACAAGGCAGTAGGGAAAGCCAGTGGAATGCTAGGGTGCATACGGAGGGGTATCACCAGTAGAAAGAGGGAGGTGGTGATACCACTATATAAAGGCAAAATGGCAAGGCAAATTTTATTTTTCAGGCTCCCAATCCCAGAGGCTCTGGGCACCATACACACAATTACAAACTATTATTAAAATAAGACATATACATAAATTACAACACTAACAAATTAAACAAACCCTATAAATAGACACAATCTAAGCTAAAAACAGTCATTAAAAGGGCTATCCCAGAGATATGGTCTAATAAGCAGGGGATGGGAAAGTCTGACTGAACAGGAAGGTCTTGAGGTGGACCTTGAATACTTCAACTGAAGGGGCCTCCCTTATAGTTGGAGGAAGCGAATTTCACAGGATGGGGCCGGCAATACAAATGCTCTGTCACTGGCCATTTTTAGCCTCATCCTGAGAATTGCAAGGAGGCCTCTAGACAAAGAATGGAGGGAGCGGACCGAGGTAACGGGTGTAAGAAGGTCTGACAAGTATCCAGGGCCCAGCCCATGTAAGGCCTTAAAGGTGAGCAAACCCACCTTAAACGGGATCCTCCACCTGACTGGCAGCCAGTGCAGTTCTTGCAGCACCAGTGTGATGTGGGAGTATTTTGACTACCCCATCAAAAGCCTGGCAGCTGCATTCTGCACTAGCTGCAGCTGGTGGAGGGTACCTCCTGAGATCCTGAGGTAGAACACATTACAGTAATTGAGCCTAGATGTCATGAAGGCATGCACCAAGGTGGGGAGGTCCATGGGTGGAACTATGGGCTTGATCCTGGCGATATTCCTAACATGGTAAAAGCTGGTCTGACAATGGACGACACCTGTGCCTCAAATGTCAATCCACTGTCAAAGGTCACACCAGGGTCACACATCCTAGAGGAGGCCTTCAATGGCACAGACCCCAGGAACAATCCTGTTGATATGCCAGAGGCCATCCTATCACACCCTCTGTTTGACTCCACCACCACCAGTACCTCTGTCTTACCAGGGTTCAGTCACAACCAGCTGGAAGTCATCCAGTCACTGATCTCGGCAAGGCAGTTGTTAAGCACTTCTACCGCACTGAATGTTCCAGGGACAAAGGAAAGATACAGTTGGGTATCATCAGTATAGCAATGAAAACCCAAACTGTATTTCCTAATGAGCTCTTCCAGGGGCAGCATGTATATGGAAAACAACATTGGTGATAAGACCAAACCCTGAGGTACTCTGCATGATAGGAGGCTAGGGGAGGAGGAGAAATTCCCCATCAATACCCTAGTGAGACCTCACCTAGAATACTGTGTCCAGGTCTCGATACCACATCTCCGGAAGGACATAAACAGAGTAGAGGCAGTGCAGAGGAGGGCAACTAAAATGGTGCAGGGTTTGCACCAAAAGTCCTATGAGGATAGACTGAAGGACCTCAATATGTACACCATGGAGGAAAGGAGGGACAGGGGGTGATATAATAGAGACTTTCAAATACCTTACGGGTATAAATAACATTCAAGAGGGAAGCCTTTTTCAGAGAAAAAGATGCTCAAGAACGAGGGGTTATGCTATGAAGCTGCAGGGGGGTAGACTCAGAGGAGATGTAAGGAAGTACTTTTTCACAGAAAGAGTTTTGGATGCATGGAACAGCCTCCCAGTGGAGCAGATGGGGCCAAAAACTGTAATGAGATTCAAGAATTCATGGGATAGGCACAAGTGAACCTGAGTGGTAAGGAAAGGGGTGGAAAAGCTGGAGCTCAAGTAGGGTTTGCGGTGTTACAGTAGGTAGGGAAAATGGTCAGACTATGTGGGCCAAGTGGTCCTTATCTGCCATCAAATCCTATGCCTCAATGTTTCTATGTCAACTCCTCATTCCCGCTCCTCTGCTGGGCAATCAGCCTTCTCCTATAGTCTTCCCATATTCTGGAACCTGCTTCTATCCTCGCTCAACCTCTCTTCCACTCCTGGCTCCCTCAGACACTAGTTGAAACTCCTCTCTTCCCCACCTGCAACTGTCACCCCTCAACTTGATGCTCCCACTGCTTGGAGTCCCTACTGTCCATGTGTCCAACCTCCGTCTGGATCCTACTCTAGCTTGAATCCAGGTTCCATTACTTTTTGTGACAGGGTTGAATAAGTCCCTGTCCCATTTGTTATGCAGAAAGAGTTTAAGCACAAGGGTCTGTTCTATCTCTTCCTTTTGTGTCTCTTCTCTGTCTGGTTGCACAAAGTTTCTTGTGAGACCTAGGACTTGATCACCCTGACAGTCTTGCAATTCTCTGCCTCTCACTATCTCTTTACCCTCACTTGCTGTTCCATCTTTTCTCCCGCCTTGCATATCCACTGGTATAAAAAATATATGTGAATCATTTTGTGGAAATGTAACTGATACTGGGATCCCTTTGTTTAAAACGGTATACTGTTATACTGTTGAAATGATTGCAAAGCTAAAACTGTATATAGTTCTACTGTTGAAATGATTGAAAAGCTATTTGGAACTCAAGGGGTTAACCTGAGATGCAATTTTTAAGCCTTTTACAGAGATGTAAACAAGAGGTCAGTTCTGGGTCACAATGTTCTTTTTGCTGCACCTGCTGAAATTGACAAGAATATTGTGTGAGAAGCATGCTGTTTTCTTAACGAGCTCCTGCAAAGACTTATAAAAAGAGCTGCAATGTTTTGCAAGAGAGAGACAGACTGAGATTTGAAATTGAGAAGAAAAAGGACTCTGCTTTCTATATTTGAGCTGCCATTGTAAATAGTTATTTTGAACAATTTTTTTATTTTTTTATTTTACTGTTATTAATAATAAAACACAAGTTGCAAATTTTACAACTGTTCCTATTTTTTCTATGCTTCCCGACCTGTGCCTCGATGACTCTTTATACCTCTGCACTGCCATCCACTTGCCTCACACGTCTCTCTTTTGTTTCACTACTCTTGGTCACTGTGCCATGATGCTGTATTTTGCACTTGTATTGTTCCCTATTGTACTGTGCCTGCACTTTATTTTGTACAAAGAAATGTGTCTGTGTAATGTCTTACTGTAGCTCCTGTTTTCACACCTGGAAGCGAGCCTTGGCTCAGTGTGCCTCTCCCAGTTACCAGTTTTCAAATAAATAAATAAAAATGGGAAAACTGAAAGAGCAGTAAATTGAATGAGGGAAAAAAGTGCACAAACAGTATGGCCAAACAGCAACAACTGTTAACTGAAATAATCAACAGTCAAATGAAATACAATCAACATGGTACCGAGAAAAGTTGCAAATTGTGTGAGGTTTGAGCAGAGGGTCTGGAGCAGAAAACACAAGGGTCAGGAGACCGAAAATTAGGGACAGAAACAGGAAGGGGTAAAGTTAGATCTGAGGATAGGTTTGAGAAAGAGGTAAAAGGGTGCAAAGTGGAGAGTGGGGGCATGGAAGGAAGCAGTTCTTGGGGGGGGCCATAGAAAAGGCAGTTTTGCTGGTAGACATGTTACAGCAGGGAATGCTGAAGGACTAGTAATCTAATGAATGGAGAGCACAGGAGGAAGGGACAGGGCTTGAGAGCAGGTCAAAGGGGTACAGCAGGAAGGGAGGTGAACCAGTACATTGTGAGAAGAGCAGCAGCAAAGGAGAGGTGCCAAGATTTGAGAGATGGGGAGGAGAGGCTTTGGTAAAAGGAGCAGTGGTGAGTGAGGGGATTGGTGTCCAAAAGAGTTGAAGAAGGGGTCCAGTCTGATAAGGAGGATCTTAGGGGCAGCCCAGTAAACCCTGTCTGCATAGTCAAACATTGGTAAAATCATTCAAAGGATGATCTGCCGGCTGAGCTTAGGGCAGAGTTTTTGGAAGATAGTGATGACATGGGTAGAAAAATTCAGGTTTCTATCTAGCCACACTCTGAAGTACTTGACATCAGAGACTTCTTGAAGGGAAATGCCATCATAGGCCAAAATAGGTGGGTTCAATTAGCCTGCTAAGAGGTTGCTTTATGCCCCCCAAAATTTAAGCATTCTTTTTAGCAACAGGTGTAAATTGGTTTGAGCGCAGTCAGTGTTGGTCATTGTCAAAGTCACATATGAATGATGACTCCAGCTCAGGGACCGAGGCACCAGTGGTCAAAAGAACAGCATCATCAGGATATATGTGTATGTTATGTAAGACATAAGCTGAGAAGAGGTTGTTGAGGAAGAGGGGGAAAGGACTGGCCCCAGGATGGAGCCTTGGTTAACAATGTAGTTGCTAGCAAGACGGGGTAATAAAGCATTGCCTACCTGGACTGCTACCATTCAGTGGAGTAGGAGTGGAACCATCAAATAACAGTAGTGAAAAAGCCAGCACCAATCAATTTATCTAGGAGTAAGGGTTGGGCCACAATATCACAAGCTATATCCAGGTCAATAAATATGGCAGCTGTGACATGCGTCTGATCCATTTCCTCCAGTATGGCACCAGTAACATTGAGGAAGGATGCAACTGTGGAGTGAGAGTGGGCTTTCCAGTAATCAGAATGGAAAGGGGAGATGAAGGAGGAGTAAAGGAAGGCATAGAGCTGAGAGGCCTTCTCTAGAGCTTAGCAAGAGGTGGGAAGAGGGACACAGAGCAGTAGTTCCCTGGGGGAAAAAAAAGAGTCATACTCCTTATGGAGTGAGAGGCCTTTTGCATTCTTCCAAACATGGGAAACAGACCCTATTTCTCTCTGGTAAAAGACCTGTCCATTCAGGTGTCCCCCAAGGGTCCACCCTTGAACCCCTCCTGTTCAGTATGTTCCTTAACAAGCTCCCTAACTCCTGCAATGGTGATATCCTGCTATATGCCAATGACGCTGTTGTCTTTTCAAGCATCCCTGACCCTACACTTCTTGAGGGTCAGCTACAATTTAGTTTTACCAATGTTGAGAAATAGTTCAGAGACCACAAACTCATTATGAACTATAAAAAGACTAAAACGATGCTTTTTCCAGCTTGCTTAGTAAGCACAAGTCCTACCCCCTTTCCATCAATATTGCTGAGGGCTCCCCTTTGGAACTGGCCCAGCACTTTAAATACTTGGGGATTACTATAGACAGCTGCTTGTCCTATGCTCGCCATATTGACAACATTGCCAAAGCTGTAAATATGCACCTTGGTCTGCTCTACATGCATAAACACTGTCTGACCCCAGATGCTCTGAAAATGGCTATACATAGCTCTGTGTCTCTCTGATTGACTATGGTCTGGTAATTTACAGGTCCACTAGAGATACATCCCTCTGAAGAATTAAAACAGTACTAAGTAAAGCCTGCTGGCTTCTCACCAGATATGCGTGCCTTACTCACACCTGTGACCTGCATACGCAGGCAAATTGGTCACAGTTCAGTAATCAAGTTATGTACCCAACGTCTGACTGCAAAAAATGTTCTCCTAAGACTGATGCTCCAAGGGGTTCAGAAGCTTCTTACTCTCTACTGCTACCCCCGTTGAACCAGAAACTCCAATAACCAGATTATCAAGATCCCACATTGCCTTACATCACTTGGGCAAAGGTCTTTCACCAATAGGGCCCGGCTCTGGCTCAATGCTCTACCTTTTGATATATCTTCCTCATGCACACTGGGATCCTTTAAAACTAAGCTTCAGCAACACCTAGTAACTACTGCTAGCTGACTGCTTCTATTAGATGCACCTTCATACAGTGAGACCCCAAATGGCACTTAAACGGTCCAACTCCTGCATCCTATGTTATCGGTGTTGGTCGCAACAACTCATTTCCTCCCTCCTACCTTCCTTCCCATCCACACTCCCTTCCCCCTCATTTCACGCTCACCCTTTCCCACCTCATACAACTGCCCCTTCCCCCTTTCTCTCCCTAACCTTTCAACACCTCCCTTTTTACCCAGCTCTCCTACCTTCCCCTTCCTTACCCCCCTTTTCTCTTTCTCTAGATGAGGTCTACCGGGCTGACCTCTCTTGTTGACCAATTTGTACTGTTAATTGCTTGTCAGCCTAATAATGGTTTCTTACTTTGATAATCACTCATAATTGTCACATTCATTTTCCTCACCACTCATTGTTTAAAATGGGTTCTTTTGCCCACTTTCTGGTATTGAATTCGCCTGTATGTCTACCATTTTTGTAATCTATTTTGTGTAACCCTTGACATGGAACCTATGTAAAGAGCTCTCAGCTCAAAGGTTTAATCTGAATTATTCAATAAATAAATAAATAGCTGAAAGGAGAGATTTAGGATCGAGTAGCTAGGGGCCACGGTTGCTGGAACAGAGAGGTGGAGGAGCTTTAGGTCCAGGCCATTATGGCTGTGCCCTTAGAGGAATTAAGAGAACATACATCAGAGTATCAGCTGGGAAAAAGGGGAGATGGCAGAAGAAAAGGAAGAGAAGGAAACAGGAGGGAGTACTCAGGAGGAGGAGGGAAAGGGTGATAACGAAGGTAGAAAAATAGTGATTAAAAGTAGCTGTGATTTCAGAAAGGTTGGAGAGAGGAGCTGAAGATGCTCCAAGCTTTTGAACCAGGGCGAGGGGGTCATTGACTGGGTAGGGGGATCAAAAATGCAGGTGTTTGTTTGGGGAATTAATATTATTCTGCTGGTTGGAGCCAAAGTAACTGGCATTTACCTAACAGCCTTGGCACTGATGTTGCCGAATTCTTTATTTCTAAGCAAATCCCCAGGGGAACCTGAAGACTTGTGGAAGTATTAGACTGAGACCTGAACCTGAAGTAGGAGATAAATTCTGCAGTAACTCAGGGGATGTGGGTGCTACACACTTGATTTCACCTAAGAGGGCATGTTTATCTCAAACAGAAGTGAAATTTAACTAGTGAAATGACAAAGCATCAACAGTGTCAGTGGGTGTGGAAAGAGAAACCCAGTTAGTAGCTCAAAGGTGTTTCTGGAGGGAGGGCAGACTGAGTGCTCTGCATGACCAAACGGGCTCAGATGTACCTCAGTGGGATTTTAAGGAAATGGATTTTCTGGACACAGTAAACTATGTGATGGTTTAGGGGATGATAGGATGATTTAATTTGCAGTTTATTTAGATCTTTATATCTCTGCACTGTTGATACACACATGTTAGAACAATACCTCATTTAAAGGATCTTTTCATAGGCAGTCAAAATTTGAGAGTCCCTGCACTTATACCAACAGATTTCAGAGAGGCATCATTAAATGCTTGAAAGACAGAGAAACTAAGACAACGAATAGGGCCCATGGTGCATTGTCATACCTGTGTAATGTGCATGCACAAAGGAGGTGTCCAGGGAAATTGCTTTCTTTGTATAAAGCTTTACTGAATGTTTTCTCAGTGGAGCTTGCTAATTTTTCGGTTTGTTCAAAGTATGAATAAAGTTGGCATGCTCATTAGCAACAAAGGCTATAACACCATGATTTCTTGAAACAAATGATTTATTTTATGTGAATAATCCCATCGTTTCACCTAAATACTTAGGCTTCTTCAGGGGAACTGTAAAAAATTATAGAATATACATAATTATATTTCTAATCAAGTATCAAATTAAACTATTCACTTAATTAGAACATTTGGTATTTAATGTAATTATGAATTAGTTTACTAATGTATTATTTCAATAATGCTTATTGGGCAAGCGATTATTATGTACACTTAAAAAATTAATATAAAAATCAAATTGACTCTACTTCTCCTATTATGAGGACCACCAATTTCAATGCAAAAATGTTTTCCTTACTTCTTAACACTGCTGATTAGGGCCAAGATGATTGCCATATCTCCCTTGAATATACAAATCTTGAGCAGTCACTTTAAACAAAAATAATATAAAATTATTTGTAATTTTGATTCCTACTTCATTTGAAATACTACTTAAAAATGTTTTCATTAAATATTCTGAATAATCACCTTTGTTTCATTTATTTTTGTTTCTTTATGACTAGTATTCTTATCTTCACAGAGTTATCAAACTATAAAACATGTACAGAGAGGGAAAACAAGAACAAAAACAAAAAATATATGACCATCAAACAAATTCTCATAAGCCATTACTTATCATCTAACATATTATGTGTTACAATATTTAAATAGGACTTAATTCATTCTTATAAGTACCTCTATTGGCTAGATATTATTTTATTTTATTTAAAATGCAACATTTCCTTTTCGGAGTTATTGCCAGTACCAAAGGCCTCAGTGGAGAAAAAAATGAAGCTCTCAGAGGTTAATGAATGGCTCAGGAAGTGGGGTGAAGAGAATGGGTTGGGGGTGTTAGGGAACTGGAATGGAGTTTGGGAGGATAAGGGACTATATGCCAAGGACAGGTTTCATCTTGCCCCATTAGGGAAGGAAGTCCTTAAACAGGGATGGCTGACTACATACAAGAAAGGTGGGGTTTAACTTGTAAGGGGAAGGGATAAGGAGGGGCTGACTAGAAGCCCTCCCCTCCAGATGAGGGAGTAGCCTTCAAGCCCAAGGGAGGAGGAAACAGAATGGAGGTGGAGGTTTCAGGAAGAGTTAGGAGGATGGAAGTATAAGGAATCTTGGTGGGTTCGCAAAGAGGATCAGGGATAAGGGTGGGGTTAGTGTTAGTTAATGCCAGGAGCTTGGGAAACAAGTGCCAGAGTTCCAGGCCATGCTGTTCGAGGGGGTGGATGTGTGGCAGTCACGGAAACGTGCCAACAAAACCATGACTGGGACCTCAAATGTACGGGGTACACTATGCTTAGGAAGGATAGAAAGGAGGGCAGAGGGGGTGGAGTGGCTATGTTCATTAGAGATGACATAGAAATTGGTATGGTAGAAGAGGCAGAGGGAAACGTGGAGGCCTTATGGGTCACCTTACGAACCCCAGCAGGAGATAAGGTCAAGCTGGGAGTAGCATATAGGCCCCCCGGGATGAGTGATGTTCTAGAGGATGGTTTGCTGGACAACATCATTGCCCAGTGTGGTCCAAAAGGGGAAGGAGTGGTGTTGATGGGGGACCTTAATATGCCAGGTACAAACTGGGGAACCATGTCCTCTAAGGTGGCCAAGGAGCAGAGGCTGCTGGATGGCTTCCAGGATGTGTTCTTAACACTGCATGTGATGGAGCCCACAAGGGAGGGGCATGTCCTGATGTGGTTCTGCAGATGGGGATCTGTAAGGGACATGGTTGTACAGGACCCCTGACTGGGAGTGACCACAATACTGTCTGGTTTCAAATAAGCATTGGGGGAGTGGGGTGAGATCTAGGACACTGGCAGTGGACTTCAGGGGAAGACTTTATGGGCATGGGAAATATTCTCAAGGATCACTTGAAGGGATTACCCTCAACGACAAGTGTGGAAAGGAGATGGGAGGTCATAAAACGGGACTTCATGAGGCAGTCAGATCTGCGCTAAGTTGAAACGTAAGGAGCAAGGTCACATAAACCATGCTGGTGGTCCAGTGAGGTCCAGGTAGCAGTCAGAGAAAAGAAGGCGGCATACAAAAATATAAAACAACAAGAGGGATAGGGATAAGAAAATGTACCAGCTTGTATCTAGAAAAGTCACCCGTATGGTGAGGGGAGCAAAGTCCAGTAAAGAGCAACGGCTGGCACAGGGACAAGCATGGAGGGGAAAGGGTTCTTCCGCACATTGGGGAGTGAGAAAAACTAAGGGCCATCTCAGCAGATTGAGATCAGAAGGAGGGTGGGTGGAAGAGGCGAGGACCAGGCAGAAGTATTTAACGAGTACTTTGCCTCTGTGTTCACTAGGGGGGAGGGATATCTACAAGCAAGGCACAAAGGGATAGAAGCAGCAGGAGTGGATCAGGAGCAACAGAAATGGAGCAAAGGGAGGGAAAGGTACCCCAGGGTGTCACATCTGGATAAGGATAAAAAGACAGTAAGGTGGAGGGATGGATGATGCCATCCCGCCAAAGAGTGTGGTTTGCCCTCAAGGCCTAAAGAAAGACAAATCTCCTGGGCTGGATGGCATTCATCCGAGAGTACTATGGAATTGGCGACATACTGGCTGCACTCTGGACGGAGCTTTTCAGCAGGTCACTTGAGACAGGGAGGGTACCTAGGGATTAAGAGAGGCACATGTGGTACCAATCCATAAAGGGGGTCAAGGAAGTACTAGGAACTATAGACCCATCAGTTTAACTCGTGGTGGGAAAATTAATGGAGAGTATACTAAAGGAACGATTGGGGGTTTACTTGGAGGAGGTGGGAGGTCTGGATAGTCGGCAGCATGGGTTTGTGCCAGGTAGATCATGTCAAACCAACCTTGTGGAGTTCTATGAATGGGTAACATCAGAACTGGACAGGGGTAAGCCTGTGGATGTATTATTCTTGGACTTCAGCAAGGCGTTTGACTCTGTCCCCTCAATGGTCTGGTGGAGAAACTGATGGGGTTAGGAGTAGGCC
Source organism: Neoceratodus forsteri (assembly GCA_016271365.2). Classification (NCBI taxonomy): domain Eukaryota; kingdom Metazoa; phylum Chordata; order Ceratodontiformes; family Ceratodontidae; genus Neoceratodus; species Neoceratodus forsteri. Next base: position 789,792,895 of record CM028133.1, read on the forward strand.
CTTTGATGGTCAGATGGATTGAAAACTGGATAGCTGGACGCACTCAGAGAGTAGTGGTCTGTGGGGAGCTCTCAAACCCTACAGAGGTTGGTAGTGGGGTACCACAGGGCTCAGTCCTGGTCCAATCCTGTTTAATGCATACATATCGGACATCAGGGATGGTATAGGGTGTGAAATGAGTCTCTTCATGGATGACTCCAAGATGGGAGCAGTAGTTGAGGGAGAAGAGGGGAGGTTGGCCCTGCAAGGGACCTGACACCCTGGAAAGCTGGGCTCACACATGGAAATTAAATTTCAATATCGCCAATGCAAGGTGTTGCATCGTGGTCGGGGAAACCCTAAACACAGGTACACCCTGGGAGGAGGTGCTGGAAGCCCAACAGGGAAAAGACCTAGGGTCATGGTGGATACATGTATGAATAACTCTGAGCAGTGCAGGAGAGCAGCTAGCAAGGCAAACAGGATGTTGGGATGCATCTCAAGGGGATCACCTCTAGGAGCAAGGAAGTGATTCTGCCGCTGTACAATGGACTGGTTAGACCACACCTTGAGTACTGTGTACAGTACTGGAGACCACACTTGAAGAGGGACATACAGCTCCTGGGAGGGTACAGAGGAGGGCAACAAAGATGATACGAGGGCTAGGGGATTTGACTTACGAGGACAGACTTGAGGAGCTCTGCCTGTTTCATTGGAGAGAGAGGAGACAGGGGGACATGATTGAGGTCTTCAAGCACCTCAAGGGAATAAATAGGGTAAACATGGATGGGATCTTTAGACTAAAGCAGGGAGGTATCACCAGAGGACATGGTTTGAAGTTGGAAGGTGGAAGGGTGAGGGGAAGAGGAGGAGGTTTTTCACTGAGAGGGTGGTGGACCCTTGGAATGCACTGCCTGGTGAGCTGGTTCAGAGATCCACAGTGGAGGGCTTCAAGAGAGGGTGGGACAGACACAGAAAGTGGATGTATCAGATGATGGCCTGTCCCAGGGGGGTGGGGATGGATGATAGGGGTTTCTGGAGCACAAGGGATGGGAGGGTCTCGGCACCCAACTAAGGATCTAGGTTCGAGCAGACTCGATAGACCATAAGGCCTAATCTGCTGGCAAATAGTATGTTAGTATGTTAGTAAACTCAATCCAAACAATAAATAAAATAAGTAATGAAAAGATTTTTATTTGGCTAAGTGCTTTTGGTATCTAACATGTGGTTTTTCACTCGTTACTATGGTGTTTTTCTCTTACTCAATAACGAGCAGAGTAGGACATGTTAGAAATGAGAAATGTCCTTACATGTTTTAAAATTAGACCATGCATCAGGGAAGTGGGATATGTTTGAATACAAGAGTACTCTGCCCTGTTTAATAAAAAGCAAGCTAATTATAACACTATCAGTAAGAGAAAAACACCATAGTAATGAGTGAAAAATGGCATGTTAGATACCAAAAGATACCGAAAGACTTAGCCAAATAAAAATCTTTTCATTACTGATTTTATTTATTGTTTGGAATGAGTTTAAATAAAACAATAAATAATATCTAGCCAATAGAGGTACTTATAAGAATGAATTAAGTCCTATTTAAATATTGTAACACATAATATGTTCGATGAGGCTTATGAGAATTTGTTTGATGGTCATATATTTTTTGTTTTTGTTCTTGTTTTCCCTCTCTGTACATGTTTTATAGTTTGATAACTCTGTGAAGATAAGAATACTAGTCATAAAGAAACAAAAATAAATAAAACAACGGTGATTATTCAGAATATTTAATGAAAACATTTTTAAGTAGTATTTCAAATGAAGTAGGAATCAAAATTATAAATAGTTTTATATTATTTTTGTTTAAAGTGACTGCTCAAGATTTGTATATTCCAAGGAGATATGGCAATCGTCTTGGCCCTAATTGGCAGTGTTAAAAAGTAAGGAAAACATTTTTGCATTGAAATTGGTGGTCCTCATAATAGGAGAAGTAGAGTCAATTTGATTTTTATATTAATTTTTTAAGTGCACATAATAATCGCTTGCTCAATAAGCATTATTGAAATGATACATTAGTAAACTAATTCATAATTACATTAAATGCAAAATGTTCTAATTAAAGTGAATAGTTTAATTTGATACTTGATTAGAAATATAATTATGTATATTCTATAATTTTTTACAGTTCCCCTAAAGAAACCTAATTATTTAGGTGAAACGTTGGGACTATTCACATAAAATAAATCATTCATTTCAAGAAATCATGGTGTTATAGCCTTAGTTGCTAATGAGCACGCCAACTTTATTTGTACTTTGAACAAACCAAAAAATTAGCAAGCTCCACCGAGAAAACATTCAGTAAAGCTTTATACAAAGAAGGCAATTTCCCTGGACACCTCCTTTCTGCAAGGGGAGTTGAAGATTTGACCTTTTTCGGTGGTCAATAACAGTTTTCAGGATGTTTGCCATAAGAAGATATGAAGGCTTGAACAAGCTGGGTTAAGACTACAAATAGAACAAACGTTGTTACCTTATAACTATCACAGAATTGGACATTTTGCAAATGATATTCAGACCTGTATAATATTTAGAATAAATAATTAAAAAATATTTTTTGGTTAAACATTGATTAGACTAACTATACTCATTATAGCTTGTCCTCCTATTAGATTAAGCTTCATTACAGAATATGGAAGCATTTAATGAAGCAGGTGGAAGTGCAGAGGGAAGCTATACCTTCTGCACTTTCACTGACTCAGAACAAGAATCATTATTTAATCAGATGAGGGGAGACAGAGATTTGGCACAGATGGATATGGATAATGCCAGGACTCTAAAGAATAGAATTGAGAATTTAAAAAAACAAAGATTTAAGACTAGATTTACATGGTCTAACCTTGGCAAAATATTTGGAATTTAAACGTATTCCTCGAGGTTTACGAGTAACAATTGAACCCAGTTTAGGAATAATAGATGAGACATTAACATAGAAATGGGATGGTATAAGAATACAATGTAGTGTTGATTTTATGTATGCACTAATTGAAGCAGTTCTAAGAACACACAGTAAATTAGCAGAGGATATTCAAGGATATCAGAATTCTTTGAAAACGGAAATTAAAACAGAGGAACTAAATGAATGGTTAGAAGATATTAATCACAAATTAAAGGAGTATGAGAAAACATTAAGAGAGACAAAGATTAGAAAATTCTATAGAGATACTGGAGATTATAAAAATAATAGAGTATATACTTATAAGAGGACACAAAACCTTTTTTTTTCAGAGACACTAGTTCAGATAGTTCATATAGCTATACTAAAAAAAGTAATAGGCAAGACAGACAAAAAGGCAAAGAACCTTTTTTTAGAGAAGGACAAGATAGGATCATCTATTCCTCAAACAGATACACAGAGAGATGTACAGAATTTAGATTCAGGACAAGGAACATCAGACAGATATGATCTAAGAAGGAAAGAGTTAGGTTCAGAAACAAGAGAAACAGAAGGGCAGCGTGGAGAAGGAAAAGGCAGAGGTACCAGAAGAAATCAAAGGGGAGCGAGACAGTAATTTTTAATTTGAGCCAGCAACCTCTAACTCAAGATGAGAGGAAAGTATTATCTAATTGATTATCCTTTTCAGTAATGAAAGAAGTAAATAAATTTCAAATTGAGGCAGTTATGCACAAGTTTTATCGCAAACAAGGTTACATTCCCAGTTTTATGATAAAATAGATACTAACAAGGAACAAACAAATTTAAAACAAGCTTTGAACATTAAATCTCAATATATGCCATTGATAGGACATTCACATGCTGTTGAGAATTATATTGAAACAGTAAATCAAGAAATCTGACAGATTTTAAAAATGGATAATTCCTTGGATGGCTATAACCTTTCTACATGAGAAAAAACAGCCTTAACATCATTAGAAAATTATAATTCTATAATTATTAAACCAGCTGACAAAGGAGGAGCAATAGTCATCCAAGACATGAAAGATTACAGACAAATGTGTTTTGATCTACTGGGAATGTCTACTAACTATATTAAATTAGAGAATGATCCCTTAAAAGCCATAAACAAACTGATTCAAATGACATTACAGTATATGAAATGGAAGTAAATGGATGGCTAAGAAAATGGGAAGTAGAAGCCATGGAAAATAAATCTCTGAGGATACCCCTGTTTTATGCACTTCCAAAGATACATAAAAACTTAGAAAAACCACCAGGAAGGCCGATTGTCTCAGGGATAGGTTCAATTTTAGAACCGCTGTCTAAATTTATTAATTATCACTTACAGCCCTTAGTAGAAACAATTCCCACTTATCTAAAAGATACAACACATGTAATACAATTAATTCAAGAACTAAACTTGATAGTAGTTCCACCAGATAGTTTATTAATAACCATAGATGTAAAAGACCTATATACTTCTATACCCCGTGATAAGGGAATAGAATGTATGGGTAAATTATTGGATACAAGGGGAATGGATGCAAGACCTAAAACACGAGTCTTGCAAGATTTGGCAGAAATAGTGTTAAATAAGAATTATTTTAAGTTTGAGGAGCAATTCTATGGGCAAGTAAAAGGAACAGCAATGGGAAGTACCATGGCCCCAGGATATGCTAATGCATATATGCATAATTTTGAAAATACATATATATTTAAGAATACTGGAACAGGATTTAATTTTAGTAATCATATCCTGTTCTGGAAAAGATTCATTGATGATATATTTCTTATTTGGACTGGTAATACAACCACATTAGAAATATTCAAGAATTATATGAACAGCAAAGATCCAAACATGACATTTGTCTTTAATTATGACAAAAGAAAAATAGATTTTTTTAGATATCACTATCTATAAAAGTGGAAATAGATTAGAAACCAAATTATATAGGAAAGCTACGGATAAGAACATGATTTTACATCGTAAGAGTTTTCATCCTAAAAAACTGATTGAAAGTATTCCATATTTGCAGTTTTTATGAGCAGGTAGAAATTGTAGCATGGATGAAAATGATAAAGTAGAAGTAAGAAATATAGAGGAAAGATTTAGAGAGAGACACTATCACAGGAAACATTTGGAACAAGCACAGGCTAAAGGTTTAATGAAACCTAGACAGGAACTTATAAAATCATCAAAAAATGAAAGAAATGAAAATAAAAGTCCATTAGTATTTAGTACAGTTCATAATAAGCTAATGCCACAACTGAAAAAAGTCATTCTTAACAACTGGAATATTCTGTTAAATAATCCTACTACTTCTCAAATATTTCAACAAAAACCATTTGTGGTTTCTAAAAAGGCACCAACCATTAGAGACAAATTGGTCCATACACAACATTGGCAAGGAATACAAAAAGGATCTCAATTATTACTTGGCCCCTTGACCAATGGGATGTATCCTTGTGGCAGGTGCACAGCCTGCGGGAATACATCCAAAAAAACAAGTTACAAACATTCACACACTGGAAAAAAATATAAAATCAAATCCCATATAACCTGTACTACTATGGGGGTAATATATTTAGGGCAATGTCCTTGTGACCATTTATATGTTGGTAAAATGATGAGAGAGTTAAAAACAAGAATTTCAGAACATAAAAGTCGAATCCGTAATAAAGATGAAAATTCCCTTTTAGCCAGACATTTTAATCTAAGTGGACATTCCTCTATTCAAATAAGGTTTTGGGGACGGGAACAGGTTCCAATACCTGAAAGAGGTGGTAATTATAATGATTTATTATTAAAACGTGAGATGTATTGGATGTATAAAATTAGTCTGATTTATGAGAAATGGAGCCTTAACGAAGATGTAAACTGGCAGGTGTGCTGGTAAACAATATCAAATAATTTATAGAAGTACATTATTAAATATGTTTGGTGAACTAGATATGAATAAATAACATAATGCATGGTAGATATAAGTTAATCATAAGTTATTGTTTACCAGCTGCTGCATTAGTTTCTCTTTTGTATCTGTTTCTCCCTCCCCCATTTGATTTTCAGTAGTGATTCTTTAAAGATGATCTTGTTTATTAAAACAGTTAATTTATTAATGGAGTTTAGAAGCAATGTAATTCATTTAATGAATACGTTTAAAATAAGATAGAGTAAACAGAATATAATCAGAATCAGTGAAGCTTTAAGGATTAAATTGTGCCGAGAAGAGGAGTCAATGGTTATTATAGTAACAACCTAGCTTCAGCAAAGTATGATGACACATAAGTGCCATCACATGACTCCTCTCCTCGGTATAAAGAGGTTGCCAAATGGGGAACCAGATGATGCTTGTCGCACCTTGATAGAGGGTCAAGTGTACTACGAGCACTGAAACTTTTTCTTGCAGTAAACTTAAAACATCTTTTAAAGTGTAGTACTGTTTTAACAATTAAAAAGGCATCAGAGAACGTGTATGGTCGGGAACGCGTTAAATGAAAACTTTGAAGCAGCAAGTACCTTGGGAGAGAGTTGAGAGCACTACGAGTGCTGAAACTTTTCCTTGTAGTAAGTTTAAAACATTTTCCAATGTGAAATACTGTTTCAACAGTTAAAATGTTACAGAAAGTATATATGGTCAGGAACGTTTCAAATGAATAGTACTACAAGTGCTGAAACTTTTTTCGTAGGAGGCTAAAACACCTCTTAATGTGTAGCACTGTTTTAACAGTTAAAAGGCTTCAGAGAGCGTAAATTGTCAGGAACGCTTTAAATAAATAATTGAAGTTGGAAGTATCCATGGATAGTAACAGTTATGTTTAACAGCCAGCAAGTTCTTAGTAAAATAAGCTAACATGTATTACGGACATAAGCACATGAAGTTCTAAATGCCGGAATCACTCGTTTATTTTGAAAATTGTTAGCGATATAGAAGGTAACAAAAATATTACAAACTGACCATAAGTATTAGAGAAAGCGTTGTGAGAGACACTAATGTATATTCTGCTAATTGAAATACAGAGAGCGTTGCGAGAGACACTAATGAACACTTGGTTAATGGAAATACATTGAAATGCATTACAATAATGAGCAGAGTAGGACATGTTAGAAATGAGAAATGTCCTTACATGTCTTAAAATTAGACCATGCATCAGTGAAGTGGGATATGTTTGAATACAATAGTACTCTGCCCTGTTTAATAAAAAGCAAGCTAATTATAACAATATGAGTAAGAGAAAAACACCATAGTAAAAAGTGAAAAATGGCATGTTAGATACCGAAAGCACTTGGCCAAATAAAAATGTTTTCATTACTTACTTTATTTATTGTTTGGATTGAGTTTAAATAAAATAATATCTAGCCAATAGAGGTACTTATAAGAATGAATTAAGTCCTATTTAAATATTGTAACACATAATATGTTAGACGATAAGTAATGGCTTATGAGAATTTGTTTAATGGTCACATATTTTTTGTTTTTGTTCTTGTTTTCCCTCTCTGTACATGTTTTATAGTTTGATAACTCTGTGAAGATAAGAATACTAGTCATAAAGAAACAAAAATAAATGAAACAAAGGTGATTATTCAGAATAGTTAATGAAAACATTTTAAGTAGTATTTCAAATGAAGTAGTAATCAAAATTATAAATAATTTTATATTATTTTTGTTTAAAGTGACTGCTCAAGATTTGTATATTCCAAGGAGATATTGCAATCATCTTGGCGCTGACTGGCAGTGTTAAAAAGTAAGGAAAACATTTTTGCATTGAAATTAGTGGTCCTCATAATAGAAGTAGAGTCAATTTGATTTTTATATACATTTTTTAAGTGTACGTAATAATCGCTTGCCCATTAAGCATTATTGAAATGATACATTAGTAAAATAATTCATAATTACATTAAATGCAACATGTTCTAATTAAAGTGAATAGTTTAATTTTATACTTGATTAGAAATATAATTATGTATATAGTGTATAGTAAGGTGTTGTTGTGCATAGAAATCAGAGCTTTTCAAAATGTTGTTGTACCACAGTTCAAACGGTCATGGAATGTGATTGTACTACAGTGTAGTACAACAACATTTGGAAAAGCTTTAGAGGGTCACACACTACATTCTAATCAAACCACCAGCCTTTGGCTGCAGCTGCTACCTCGCTCTATTCAAACAGTTAACACCATTTTCACTACAGCGGTGGCTTTGTCAAAGGTGGCCAATGAACACAAGACGTACAAGAAGCAGTCATACAAGCACATAGCACAAAAAATGGTACATGACCTGAGAATAGTTACAGTACCTCATATCTACAGAACTACAAAGTAAGACTTTATGTCTGAAATTTCCTCCATTCACAGTCCTCTCACTTAGCAAGACATAGAGCCACCATGTTTATTTTTTTTAAAAGTCCCTCCTAGATGTGACTGCTGACCAGTAGCAACATGCAGACTAGACTCAAGCACATTTGCTCCCTAGCAACCATGCAAGTGCTCTGGAAACTGAGCTTTTTAATGGCAGCAAAATGCTTCTTTCTCCTCAAAAAAAAAAAAAAAACTACATTTCTTTGAGACTATACACTATAAAAAATATTGGATGGGCAACTCCATGCCGAACCAGTGTGTTGTGCCACTTTGGGGGTTCCGATTCCCTAGGACCTCTCAAGCTTCGCTCTCGAGGTCACAGGAATCAGAACCCCTCGGTGGCACAACACACTGGTTGTGCATAGTTGCCCATCCAGTATTCTCTACATTCTATAATTTTTTACAGTTCCCCTGAAGAAGCCTAATTATTTAGGTGAAACGTTGGGACTATTCACATAAAATAAATCATTTGTTTCAAGAAATCATGGTGTTATAGCCTTTGTTGCTAATGAGCATACCTGCGTAATGTGCCTGGTAGGTCATTCACTAGATTTTGACCCCCTATCCAGTCGATAACCCCCTCCCCTCAGTTCTAAACCCTTACAGACTTCCCTGAAAACTTACCTATTTAGCCAGGCCTACCCTGATTAAAAGATAATTTTAGCAATGATGTATTTATTATATTAATATTTTGCCACTGCATTTTTGAGGTATGTTTGTTTTAACTGCCGTATTTATCCATTTTATTTATGCAAGGCACCCAATGGCAGAAAAGGGCCCTTGGCCCATCTGGTCTGCCCATCCTACCTAACGTTTCTGCCTTGCCTTAATGACAATCCCCCTTTGTTACTGCCCCCGCCCCTGCCTTTTCTAACTAAACCCACATGCCTGTCCTAGCCCTGCTTGAAGCTGCTGATTGATTTGGCCTATACCACTTCCTCTGGTAACTTATTCTACTTGTCCACTACCCTTTCTGTGACAAGGTGTTTACAGGCATCCTTTCTGAATCTCCTAACTGCCAGCTTTAATGAATTCCCTCTCATCCCAGTGTCTGAACTCAAATCAAATCAAATCAAATCTTTATTTATCTAGGTGAACACAATTGAGCATAGCTCGTTTACAAGATGGACCTGGTTAGCACAGGAACACAGGATATACAATATATGAACAGTCACAACATAACGCCTCAGTAATATTATACAATACAGAGATACAATAGTTAAACGTAGTCATAAGTGGAGAACAGTTTGGAAACAGTGGTTCAGTTCCTTCGCAGTGTATAATAAGTCTAGTAACAGTAGCTGGAAGTACTAATGAGGTCAATTGTTAGGTAATGGTATATTATATACAATGCCATAAGAAACAAGAACAGACAGTAAGTTAAAATATGAAAAAAAAAAAAGTGTAACAGGGTAGAAGGGGGGTGTGGTAGGCCAGGCGAGATAGGGTACAGACAGGGTGGTAGGAGATAGACGAGGGATAGATGAAGCCTCGGAGATGACACAAGACAGGAGGGCAGGGGGCACAATTAGGTATTAGAGAAATGTGAAGGAGAGGCCACAAGGTCAGGCATAGTGGACAGAACAACGCCATCATGGTACACTATAAATGCAGGGAAGTTTAGGTTTAGGGAGGGGCTGTGGATATATGGCCTACCTAGACCTTAGCAAGGCATTTGACACAGTCCTGCACAAAAGATTAATAATCAAGTTAGCCAGTCTGGGAGTGGGTCCCAGGGTGGTAGCCTGGGTAGCAAACTGGCTGCACAACAGGACACAGAAGGTAATAGTGAATGGAACACATTCTGAAGAAAGGGGGGTTACTAGTGGAGTACCTCAGGGCTCAGTACTGGGCCCAGTCCTCTTTAACGTCTTTATAGGTGACATTGCAGAGGGTCTGGAAGGAAAAGTATGCCTCTTTGCAGATGACACAAAGATCTGTAACAGAGTTGATACACAAGGGGGGGGGAGAAAGGATGAGAAGGGACTTGGCAAGTTTGGAGGAATAGTCAGACATATGGCAACTTAGATTCAACGCAAAGAAGTGCAAAGTAATGCACCTGGGAAATAAAATCCAGGAGAAGAGTACACAATAGCAGGGGAGGTACTAACAACAACAATAATGGAAAGGGATCTGGGTGTAGTCATATCAGATGACCTAAAGGTGGGTAAGCAATGTGAGAAGTCAGTAAGGAGAGCCAGGGGAATACTGGGATGCATAGAGAGGGGCATCAGAAGTAGAAAAAGGGAAGTGGTTATCCCTCTGTACAGACAGTTGGTGAGACCCCATCTGGAGTACTGCATGCAGTTTTGGAGACCTCATCTACACAAGGACACAGACAGGATGGAAGCAGTCCAGAGGAGGATAAGTAAAATGGTGCAGTGTCTACATCAGAAACCACATGAAGAGAGACTGAGAGAGCTTAATATGTATACCCTTGATGAAAGGAGGGACATGGAGGACATGATAGAAACTTCTAAGTACCTCAGGGGAATCAACAAAGTCCAGGAGGGTAGCATCTTTCAGAAAAAGAGATGTGTAAGAACAAGGGGGCACAATTTAAAGTTAGAGGGAGGATGGCTCAGGGGTAATGTGAGGAAATTCTTTTTCACGGAGAGAGTGGTGGATGCATGGAACCACCTTCCTGGAGAGGTTGTGGGGTCTAAAACAGTGGGGGGAATTCAAACATGCATGGGACAGACATAAGGCAATTATAGTGGGGGGGTTGCAGAAAGTAGGCTGTTGGTTAACTAGAATCTGCAGCTTATCCAATAGGTAGGGAAATGGGCAGACTGGTTGGGCCAAGTGGTCCTTATCTGCCATCAAAGTCTATGTTTCTATGTTTCTAGGGCAATAGTTCTTAGACTTTGTCACAGTGAGCCTCCCCAAATCCATGGAAAAGATTTTGAGCCTCCCCTAAAAACTGAAATACTCTTGGGCCTCCCCAAAGAAAAATAACATACTGTTCTTTGCGCAGTACACCATGAATATACTGAAACCCCTTTGAGTACTTGGCTCACATTCAGTTCTTTGTCTTATACTGACATGAAACCTTTGAAAAAGAGCTCCTGTGCTCAAAGGTGTTATCTGAATAACATAAAACAAACAAATATTGTTATTCAGCTTATTACTTTGCTCCTTCCTGCTATTGCTCTTAGCACTTCTATGCTCAACCCTTGTATTTGGGCTGTTCTGCGATCAGGCTACAAATTGATCAATTGCCACCACTCATTATTAGTTTATTGTTCGTATTTGTTTGCACCATTGTTCACTGTGTGTTTCTTGATTGTTTTGCAGTTATCTTTTGAAATGTATTCACTCCCTACCCTTCCCTGGGTACACCTGAGATGAGCCTTGGCTCATTCACCTTCCCTTGTCATCTGTTAGTAAATACTGTATAGCTGGTTATATTGGCATCTGTTTAATTTAGCGTGTCAGCTATGCGGTACATATTAGCGCCCATTAAAATTAGCGGATGTGGCTGGCTCGTCGGCGTGGCGGTTGATTTCCGCCATGACGCCGCGACCGGGTTCGGAACAGACTCGGTCGCTGGAGAGCTGCCGAGGGGAGTAGGCCTCGAGCGTCCCACGACTGCCGCTACCCAGGGGAGGGAGGATGAAGCCTCGCAGTCTGGTACCCCCGGCGGAGGCCGGGGAGACCAGCAGCAGAGCCTCAACGCACATGGGGGTGTGGTGAATGTCGGCTTTGCCCAGACGTTAGTGGCACGCCACGCCTCGGGGAGAAAATGGAAAATCCGGCCTCCTGGTCTGCCGGATGATGGCTACCGCGCTCCTGTCGACCCGAGATGCCCTGACACCTCCAAACCCACCTCAGCAGCACATAGGGACTGAATCTAGTGTGCGCTGGTTGCCCCCCGGCGCCTTCCCCCTCGGAGAAGGGGGACCCACCTGGAGAAGGGATACGCCGGGTCACCCCTGAGTTGGCTGCGATTTGGGGTGTGGGGAGGGGGGTCAGGACGAGGGGGTTGCAGGAGGCATGAGCAGCCGGAAGGAGTGGTAGACCAGAGGGCAAGGAAGGAGGATAAAAAAAAAAATTAGCGGATGGTTCACCGCAATTACAGTACATAACTGAAATGGGTGTGCCAGAAACGGGTGTTACAAAACAGACTCAAATAGCTCACTTACAGATCAGACACAGACTGTGGATCTGTTCTGTATTAAATTATACTGTCGCTGTTTTCTCCTGTCTCCATAATGTCCCTCTTGAAGTGGTTACAGACATTGCAGGTTAAGAGGAAATATCCCATGGACACCTCAGAAATATCTGGTTTAGATTTGGCAGACAGCTCAGGTGTTGAGTTGGAAGTGACAAATGCCGTTGCTAAGGAGCTTGCTGCATCCCCACCACCAGCTAAGCGAGGACGCCGCAGCTCCTATGCTACCTCTCCACTAGAAATACGATTCCAGCTGGGGAGGTATGCAGTCGAGCATGGCGTAATGGCCACTGTCCGTCACTACCCCCAGTGCACAACGGGTAAAACTGTTAATGAAAGCTCTGTCCGTAATTTCAAGACGGACTACTTAGCAAGGCTAAAACAACACCAGACCCTACAACTATGATCCCTGTTCTCCCTACAAAACCGCGAGGTTGCCCAATTCATTTAGAGGACAACTTGGAGAGCCAGCTGAAAAGTATAATTCGGACTCTCCACATGGAGGGGGCAGTTGTCAATGCTGGGGTGCTTCAGGCAATTACAGTGGGTATTGTCAAAGCAAAGTCACCAAAGCTGCTCACTGAGAATGGAGGGCACCTAACACTTAGCTGTAAGTGGGCTCGGGGTTTCCTTAACCGGATCGGTTACAGCAAGAGAAAGGGGACAAAAGCTGGCCATAAGACACCCAGCAATTTCCATTCCCTTAAAGCTGCATTTTTGGGCAGAATATCAAGAGCTAGTGCCCAGGAGCTAATACCCCACCAACTGATTGTAAACTTGGATGAAGCGGGGGTCAACATGATTCCCGTTTCAGAGTGGACTATGGAGACAACAGGAGCGAAGCAGGTCTCCGTGACTGGTTTGGGAGATAAAAGACAGATCTCTGTCGTACTTGCCTGCACCATGTCAGGCGAGATGTTGCCCCCACAACTGATCTATAAGGGCCGAACTGCAGCGTGCCGCCCTAAACACAAATTCCCTAGTGACTGGGACATCACTAATTCAGAGAACCACTGGGCAAATGTGGAGACAACTCTCCAGTTCATTGATAACATTATTGTTCCATACATTAAGTTTCAAATTACAGCCCTTAGTCTGCCCAAGGAGCAGAAAGCACTGCTGGTTCTTGATCTATACCGGGCACACACAACTGAGGCAGTCTTGCTTCATCTGGAGGAGAATCAAATTATCCCCGTTTATGTTCCTGCATCATGTATGGATGTCCTGCAACCCCTGGACATATCCGTAAACAAATTGTTCAAAGATTACCTAAAAAAGGAGTTCACATCATGGTATGCGGGAGTTGTATCAAACAGACTGGCTGCCGGTGGTATAGAACACCTCACTGCGGATCTACGACTACTGAACTCAAAAGAACATCACTCTCGATGGCTTGAGAGTAGCTTCAACAGACTTAAACTTCGGACTGAGGATGTTGTACATGGATTCGAGCAGGCAGGGATACTGAATGCTCACAACCATTGTTTAAACTACAACGAGATCGTAAGTAAAAGTTGAATTGCTTCTGTGTTGCAATGCAATGTGCTGTTTTTTTTGTTTTCGAGAAACTAAATTCATTTAATTTCTCTCTGCTTCACAGATACAAGATGCTGGCATTACTGAAGCGTGAAGCAGAAGAGAAACTGAAATGAAACCGAGGGAAGCAGAGGGGAAGAAACCAGTAGCAATATGCGCTTTGATTTGATTTAAATTTTTTTTTTGTTTATGGTGTACAATAAACTTTTTTTTAAATATATCAGAAACATTTAGAAAGTTGTCTTGTGTTTACTTCGGATCATACAGGCACTTTTTGATACGGTGGGATTACGAACAGCTGCATAGTCAAATGTACAGTAACTACATATATAGATAATATTAGCGATCCAAATATATTAGCGGTATTTCCATTTCAGCTAATATCGCTAAATTAAAAGGAACGCTAGTATTACCTTCTATACAGTAAATACATTAAATTCACCTACTGTTATCCTCTTTCAGTTTGCTTCATCTCTTCACACAAAATACATAAAACTCAAAATTTGAATACAGTACTTTTTCAGACTTGCTTGAGCCTCCCCTGGAACAGGTTGGGGCCTCCCCAGGGAGGCTGGCCTCACCATCTGAGAACCCCTGTTCTAGGGGAAGCAGTTGCAAATTTCCTTGGCCAAATGGTCATGTAGTGTCTTGAAGGAGGATAGACTGACCGGGGTACTAAGCTTTAGTGATTTTTGTATTTTGTTCCGTAGAGACGGCAGCACAAAGCTTATAGCCATTCTCCTAGCTTAGGTAGTTTAAGGAAATAAAGGAGTAGCTTCTCAGTGCATAGTTCCCAATACTGGCATAGCAGAAGACAATCAGAGATACATAGGGGTAGTTTTCTGATAATAGCTCCGAACATCCAGAGTACAGCATTTCTGTTTCTCCTGTACTGAAGTGAGGGCCACCCCACGGCAGCATAAAGGGCACAATGATGAGTGGAAAAAGGTAGGCCAATAATGAATCTCAGAGCCCTGTGATACAACATATCCAATTTAGCAAGATGAGAGACAGGGCAGTGACTATGAAGAAAGTCAGCATAGTCGACCAAGGAGAGAAACATTGCTTGTACCAGCCACCGCTTGGCATCGCTAGTAAAGAAGTTATTAATCCTAAAAAAGAGTCCAAGCCTCTGCCTCAGTTTCTTTGGAAGATCTTTGATATGGTCCGTAAAGGAAAGTCTATGGCTGAGCCACACTCCCAAGTACTTGAACTTATTGACAAATTCTAGGTTTTCTCCTAGGATTGTTGTGATCTGTGGAATGGAGCCAGCACTGGCCAGGTTTGCAGCATGGAGAAGTGGAGAAAATAGCATTGCTTTTGTTTTTTCGGCATTCAATAGGAGCTTTTGTTTAGGAGTTGGCTCTGAAGTAGACTGGATTCAGATTGCAGGTCTCCACAGGCAGCCTCTGGCAAAGGACGACATATAAAGAACCGTGCCGTCTGAGAACAGATGGATATTGGCCTTAGTTATGTTGGTGTCAATGTTGTTTATGTACATTGCAAACCATAAGGGACCAAGAATTGATCCTTGGGGGACCCCTCTTTGCTGAGGTTTAAGGGCAGAAAGTTCACCTTCTACCTTGACTTGCTGCCACCGGTCAGAGAGGTAGTCAGCAAACCAATGCAAGGATAGTGAGTCCAGTCCTATCGCCCTCAGAGAGGAAAGGAGCAGGCCATGATCGACTGTGTTGAAAGCTTTACTTAAGTCTAAGAACACTGCATAGATGAAATTTCGATTCTCCAGGTCTCGCTGCCAATCATTGGTCACTATGGCTAGGGCCGTAATGGTGCTATGCTGTGCTCTAAAGCCAGATTGCATTGGGTTTAGAAGATTCAATGTTTCTACATAGGTTCTCAACTGCTTGCTTACAATTTTTTCTAACAGTTTGGACAGTATAGGGAGTAGAGAAATTGGTCTGTAGTTGTTAAGATCACAGGGTTCCCCAGATTAAAACAGTGGGATAACATGAGCTATTTTCCATAAGGGTGGGAGGATTCTGAGGGACAATGAGAGATTGAAAGGTGGGTAATTAGTACAGCTAAAGCATGGTAGGCAACCTTTAGAAAGTATGGGTCTAGAGGGTCAGCACCGCACTTTTTTTGGTATCCAACTGTAATAGAAGTTCTTCAACCTCTTTCAACGAAGTAGGCTGGAGAGAAAAGACTGAGTTGGTAAGAAGAGGCTCAGAGTTTTGCGCACCCAACTGGGAGCATAAAGAACATGCAGGGGAGTTGTCAAATGCCAGCTCTGCGGTGGCAAAGTGGTTGTTAAATGCATCCAGGATCTCCTTTTTTGTCACAGATGGTGGCACTGCCAGAGGTAATTTTTGCAAGTAGGGAGTTCCCCGGGGTATGTCCGGACATACCCTTAATGGACTTCCAAAATTTAGAGGAGCTCCTGGCAGCAGAATCCAGTTCTGAATGATAAAAGAAGGAGGCCTTAGCATCTCTTATCATCATGGTGCATGTATTTCTGCCTTTCCTGAAGTGACATCAGTCCATCAGGACCTTAGCTGTTCATGATTTTTTCCAAATCTTGTCTCTGTCCAGCAGTGCTGTTTTGAGTTCTAAAGAGAACTAGTGACAGGTTCTACTCCTAACCCTAACTTTTCCAAGATGGGCATACTTATTTAATGCCCCGGTCACAATCTCAGTAACGATGTCATATGCCAAGTGGACCGAGTTAGCTAGGTAAAAGTCTTGCCAACGTAGCGAGTATTTTAGCTCATCAAGGTAGGTAGACTAATTGAAGTTACATCTGGACCTCTTAGTAGAGAACCTTGATGAGGATAGTGGATTCTGGACGATCTTATGCTGACGATGATGCTATGGTCACTAACATCAAAGAAGAAGGTTCCTGCATGGGAGAATAGGTGCGGTTTATTTACTAAGATGACGTCAAGCAGTGTACTATTAGCAGGGTTCTTTTATTAGAGCACATAGGCTCACCAATAAGTTGCGTCAGCCCGTGGGCATCACAGAACTCCTTAAGTGATGCAGCAGCCTTGGACATCCAATCAAAGTTAAGATCCACAAGAATAACTGTTTCAAGGGAGCCATGCCCCATAATAGTAGTTAGATGGGTGAGGATTTGAGAGCCGGCAGATGGGGGTCTATAGCAACCAATGACACAAAGCGCAGTAGAGGAGGATATCTCAGTCTTTAGTGACAGACATTCAAATTGGTTTGCAATGGATAATGAGTGCAATGAATAACAAGAGAAGAGTTCCCTTGGCATCCACTCTATTTATCTTATGCTGTTACTTTTGTCTCAGTCACCCCATTACTTCATCTTCTTAAGAGTATGCATGTTTAAGTGCTGTAGCCTTTCCTCTTATATCATTTTCCCAGGCCATGGACCTTAGTCTTAGTTGCCCTGCATTGTACTGCCACCACCTTGCTGTAGTCTTTCCTGAGGTATGGGCTCCAGTACCTTGTGCAGTATTCCAGGTGCGGGCGAACTAGTGACCGTTACAGTGAGAACATCACCTCCTGACTTCTACTGCTTATCCCGTTCCCTATGAATCCAAGCATTCTGTTTGCTTTGTTCACCACCCTGTTGCAGTGGGCAGGTGTTTTTAGTGTCCTTGATATCATTCCTAAATCCTTTTCTTCCATAGTACTATCTAGTACCACCCCTACCATCTACTATTGCACCCTTAGCTTCCTTTCCCCAATGTGCATTACTTTATATTTTTTAGCACTGAAGTTCAGCTGCCAAATCTTTCACCAGCTCTCCAACCTGCCCAGATCTTACCTGAGTGCACATCTGTCTTCCTCCATGTATACCCTTGCACAGATCTTTGTGTAATCTGGGAAGAGGCAGATCTTACCCTTGATACTTCAACCTATGTCACAGATGAATATATTGAAGATGACTGGTCCTGGTACTGACCACTGAGGTACCCACTTGTCACCTCCCTCACCTCTGATAACTTCCCATTAACTACCACCCTCTATGTTCTACTCCTCAGCCAGCTCTTTACGGAATTTGCCTTTTTTCCTCTACCCCATGGTCCCAAATCTTTTGACAAGCCTCCTGTGGGGGGACTGAGTTAAAGGCCTTGCTGAAGTCTAGGTATACGATATTTACTGTTTGCCTCTTGCCTGCTGCTGTGGGTCACCCAGTTGAAGAACTTAACCAGATTCATCTGGCAAGACCTTTCCATGTGAACCCATGCAGTCTCGGGTCCTGCAGTTCGTTCCCTTCTAGGAAGTTCACCAGATCGTCCCAGAGTAGAAACTCCATAATTTTCCCCACTATAAACATCAAGCTGACTGGTCTATATTTCTCAGGCTCATCCCTCTTTCCATTCTTGTGTAGCGGAACCACATCCACTGTTTTTGAGGCCCTAGGGACCACTCCATTGGCTAGCAAGTAATTGAAAATGTCTCCTCGTGGCCCTGCTATAACCATTGCTGCCTCTCATAGAATCTTTAAATGCAAGCCATCAGGTCCCATGGATTTATTTAATTTAAACCCTGCTAGCTTTTCCAACACCCTTTTCTCCATTATCAGGAACATTCCCCCAGTCTTTGCTCCCTCCATTCAAATCCCCGTATTCTGACATTCTGGCCGTGGCTCATACTTTTCCTTGGAAAACACCAAACAAAAATAATTGTTCAGTATCTCTGCCTCCATTTGTCCCCTCCTCCTTCTTCCCCTCATTGCTCTTAAGTCTCATTCTATTCCCTTTGATCTTGCACTTCTCCCAGATGTAGTGGAGGAATGCCTTATCCCCTTTCTTCATCCCTGTTGCCAACTGAAGCCCCGTGTCTGCTTTGACTTCCCCCAGTTTCCTGGTGGTTTCTCTTGTTGCTTCCAGAGACATGTTTTCCTCCCTTTGATTGCCCTTATACTTAGGAGATGCCCTCCTTTTGGCACCTTTACATTGGCTGTGAACCACATTGTCTCCTTAATCTTTATACCTTTAGACACCTTTGTAATTGAGCTATCTGACACTTTTATCACTGCCTTTTAAAATGATACCCACATTTCTTCTATGCCCCTACCTTCACTATGTCCATCATACTTCTCTCCAATTTTCCTTTTTTTTGCTGAAGTCCACTTTTCTGAAGTCCCATACCCTTATTTCCTTTGCTCCTTTGCCTGTCCCCACCTGGATCTCCAACTCGAGATCCAAAATGGGAGGACTGTGAACATTCAGGTCTGGTGGGTGCAGAACTGGGCAGCCAGCCCAAACGTACAAACAGAGCCAAAGGTTGCTGCACTTCGGAACCCAAAAGAACACACTCACACACAAAATACAGTTCAAAGGCTTTATTGCCAATAAAGCAAGTGTACTAGGATGCTCACAGCACACCATTCTTCCCTGGCACTTAGGGTCGTAACCTTTCATCAGGGGGCATGATAGAGGGAGATACACATCAGTTTAAGTGCCATCACCAATTAGACATTACACCTCATGAATATTAACTTAAAATAAAAAAATAAATTTATGTCAAAACAAATTAAGACGGATATGGACTAAACAGAGGTTGACTATATAATATTCAGTATGTATTACCATAATTCTTTAAACATTATTCATAATGATTAAGCCAAACACTGTGTAATCTTTACTGAAAAAATAGTTAGAACAGGAGATACATACTATACATACATACATACTGTACATGCATAGTTGCCAGCAGATTAGGCCTAATGGTCTTTCTTGTCTGCCCGACTCAGCTCACTGGCACTATATAGTAGCTGCTCTACCTCCCCATTTCCCCCTCCCTTCCCCTTCCCGTATACCTCTGTTATTCACCAAACCTCCACCCTGTACCTTGCCCCTGTGCCTGTCCCAACCCTTCCTGAAACCTCCCACAGTCACCCTTTTTACCAGGTCATCCAGCAGTGCATTCCAGAGTGCCACCACCCTCTCCATGAAATAATGCCCCCTCACCTTTTCTCAGTACCCCCCAGCCAGCTGTATACTATGGCCCCTCATAGTCCCTCCTCCCTTAACTTGAACAGACCCTCCTTGTTCCCTCTGTTGAACCCTTTCAGGTATTTGAAGGTCTCTATCATATCCCCCCATCCCTTCTGTCCTCCAGAGAGTACATATTCAGTTCTCTAAGTCTATCCTCATGTGACAAACCTCCCAGACCACTAATCATCCTTGTCACCCTTCTCTGGACTCTCTCTAGCAGTGTGAAGTCCTTTTTTAGGTGGGGGCACCAGAACTGCACACAGTACTTTAGATGTGGCCTCACCAGTGAGGTGTACAGGAGAAGAATAGCCTCCCTTCTCCTGAATGTTATCCCCCTAGCTATACACCAAGCATTTTGTTTGCCTTAGCCACTGCTCTTCTACACTGGTCTGAGGGGTTCCCTTTAGAATCAATCCTCACCCCCAGATCCTTTTCTATCGTCATGACAGTCAGCTGTATCCCCCCCCAAGTGGTAGTTATACTCAGAGCTCCTAACCCTCAGGTGCAGAATGCTACATTTGCATGCGTTAAACCCTGACAAGTGTGGACCCAGTTTTCCAGCCTCCCCAGGTCATCCTGTAGTGCTCTCCTACCTTCCTCGCTGTCTGCCACTGCCCCCAATTTAGAATCAGCTGCGAACAAACTCATTTTACTACCAACCCCCTCCCTGATGTCCGCAATAAATACATTAAACAGAATAGGGCCCAAAACTGAACCTTGTGGAACCCTGCTGATGACCTCTCTGGGCGTCGAGACTTCTTACCACCACCCTCTGCTGTCTATTCCTAAGCCAATTAGCTACCCACCCCATCAATTTATCTCCCATCCCCAGTTTCCTCAATTTCCAAATTAGCCTTCTATGCAGGACCAAATCAAAAGCCTTGCTGAAGTCCAGGTACAGGACATCAACCGGCTTTCCTCCATCCAGGGATCTTGTCACCCAGTCGAAAAATGTACCCAGGTTAGTTTGACATGATTTCTCCCGGACAAACCCATGTTGGTTATCATCCTGAAAACCATTTACCTCCAGGAACTCTACCAACCGTTCCTTTAAGATGGCCTCCAATATCTTCCTCACTGTCGGTCTGTAGTTTCCCAGTTTGTCCCAAGGTCCGCACATGTGGAGGGGGGCACAACATGGGCCAACCTCCAGTCTAGAGGGACCTATCCTGAATGGAGAGAGAGGAATTAAATAGTTCCATCATTGGAGCTGCCAGGATATCCGCCAGTTCCTTCAGAATCCTGGGGTGGATGCCATCTGCCCTGGAGCTTTCTCCATCTTCAAGGACTTGAGAGTCTCCCTCACCCTCCCTACCTGGCTCTCCCCATCTGTGAGAGCCCCCCCATGTCCCTTTTTCTGCCCCCTCCCCGAGGCAATGGCCCATCCCCTTCCCTAGTGAAGACTGAGCTGAAATAATCATTTAACACTTCAGCCTGTTCTACCCCCTCTACCCACCCCCCTCCTTTCTCAGCTTGCTTATCTGTCGCCACCCTTCCTAGGTTCCCTAACATATCTAAAGAATTCCTTCTTCCCCTCCGTGATCCCTCTTGCTGATCTAAGCTCCTTATCACCCTTAACTTTTCTTACCCTTCTGCTAACTTCCCTGGACATCCTATGATACTCCTCACAGTCAGCCTCACTACAGGAGCATTTGTACCTTCTAAGGCCAACTTCTTATTTCCTCACTTCCTCCTGTACTTCCCTTGTCCACCAGCAAGGTTTCCTAGCTCTGGCCATCTTGTTTTGTGCACCCTGACTCAGGTTTTCATGGCCTCCAGTATGCCCATCTTCAGGATTTCCCACTGCTACTCTGTGTCCATTCTGGTTCTGATTTTACTTATATGCCCCCTGAGGATATCTGCCATCTCCCTGAAGTTTGCCCTCCTGAAGTCCACAACTGTGGTCTTTGTTTGGTTCCTCTCCTTCCCTATGTCTAAGGTAAAACACACTGTGGAGTGGTCACTACCAGCCAAAGGGGCTTCCACCACCAGATCCCTGACCTGCTCCCTATCTGCTAGCACCATGTCCAGGATGCTTCCCTCCCTAGTCGGCTCTTCAACAAGCTGAGTCAGGTATCCATCCTGGAGTGCGTCAACCAAACTTTGCTCCTTTGCTGATGAGGACACCATGGAGCTCTAGTCTGTCCCACGCATGCTAAAGTCCCCTAGTATCACATTCTCACCACTCCCCCTCCTGCAGTTTTTTTCTTAAATTGTTGATTAGTTCCCCATCCATGTGCTCCAATTGTATGAGTGGCCTGTGACCACCTCCAGATTAACCCTCCTCCCTTTACTATCATGTAATGTGTCCCATACCACCTTCACGTTATCCTCCCCCACCTCCTTTCTGCTGCACACTATCCCTTCCCTAACAAATAGTGCAACCCCACCATCCACCCACTGTCCTATCCTTTCTAAGTGTGGTGTACCCATTTATTTTCATGTCCCAGTCATGGTACTGGTTGGCCCAAGTCTCAGTGACTACAGCCACATCCACCCCCCCTTCCTCCAACAATGCATGCAACTCCAGCATCTTATTTCCCAGACTCCGTGCATTTATCAGAACAACCTTCTAGCCCCTCCCAGAATTTTCTCCTATCTTACCAATCCCCTTGCTCCTGGCCTCCACTCCTCTAGGTTTGGCTTTCATTTCTTGTACTCCTCCAGATTGGAGGAAGAGCCTATGCCCTCCTATTTCGCTCAAGAGCCTTGTATTCTCCAGCTCTTCCCCCTCAACTAGTTTAAATCCCACTGCCTAGATATATAATACCCTAGCTTGTTTTTAAAGACCTCCTTCCCCATCTTACTTAAGTGTAGTCTGTCCCTAGCAAATAGTTCTTTGTTCTCCCATGTAGTCCCCCATTCATCCACCAACCCATACTCCATAACTGGGCACCTCTCCCTTAGCCAGCTGTTGATTTCCCTAATATTCTGCTTTCTTTCCAGAGTACCCTTCGGTTCTGGCAAGATTTCTGAAAATGTGACAGTGCAGTTCTCAGTTAGGCATAACCTTGCCAGTTTCCTACATCTGGCATTTCTTTCACACTATTTTCCACCACATCATTTGTGCCAATGTGTACCACAATGTGGGGCACCCCTCTGTGCTTTCTTACTAATGAGTGTACAAGGTACCACACCCTGAACACTGTCATCCCCAATATATATTCCACCTGTGTAGAGCTACCTTTGCCCCTCCTTTCTTCCCCCCATCTGATTCCTCTAATGATGGAGTCCCCCAAAATCAGGACCCTCTTTCCCCTTCCTCCGTGCCTTGCCTACTTTTACCCACTGCATTTTCCCTGCATGTCAACCTTGCCTCTCCCCCTCCAAGTACCCTTTCCACATTTACTCCCCCCACTACCTGGGCTACTCCCCCTCCCAGAGTATGATCTGCAAACCCAGACCTTACAAATTCCTTCCCACCATATAGTGCTTCCCCTTGGTCTGTGCTCAGCCCTGCTACTAACTCCTCATTTCTCCTAATCCCAGCCCTTTCATCCTCAGTTGTTTTTTCAGGAGCCCTGCTTACCCTCTGACCTACCTCTCCATCTCTTTCCTGCCCCCCACTTGCAACATCAGCTTTTTCCATCTCCACAGGCACCCGTGTCCTTTCTTTTTTGTAGAGGTGAATATCTGTTTCTCACCACAACACCCCCTGCAACGCTGCTGTCCTTTTCCCCATTGCCCTACCGTGGCTGTCATTACCAGCCCCCTTGGCTCTATGCCTCCCTCCCCACACTCTGTTCCAGACCACTTCCTGCCAACTCTTGTTTGACCCATATTCCCGCAAGAACCCCCTGAGTAGCCAGACCCTCCTCCCTCCACTTACTCCCCTCTTCTAGTTCATTCCTGTGATGTACATTGACTGGTTTGATACCTTCCCCAATTTCCACACTATTCCTCCTCACATTGGAGCTTACAAAACTTTCCTGAGCTGCCAGACCACCTCCTCTTCTCCCTCTCTGCCCTACTTCCAACAGTAAGTGATCCATCAACCTCAACTCCCAAATCTCCCTTTCCAGGTGAAACACCCTCACACATATAGGGCATGCTCCTAATCTCCAGAGCGTGTCCATATGTACAGCTGCTCCACATCCACTACATCTCACTATCCTGTTAGGTCCATTACCCACCCCTCCTCCATGTTTTATTCCCATACCCCCTCCTTTCTCTATTTTCTTGCCCACTCCACCCACTCCTTCCCAGCCTTGTTCTTCCTTCCTGGCCTCTCCATCCGCCCCTCCCCCCATCCTCCTACTTTCCTGGTCTCTCTACATCCTCCAGTTGTCTCAAAAACCCAAAACTCCACCGGGGGTTTAGTTACTACCTGAGAAGCATGCTCTTCTGATCTAGTTGAGTAATTAACTAACTACCAGTGTCATATACTGCTAATGAACGCTACTATAGAAAGTACTTTAAAACAGATCCCCTTGCAGAAATGTACTGTACACTTTTACTTGAAAGCAGATCTTCTTGCTTACTCTCTTTCTGTCACCTACTGCTTTATTTTATGTCTAGTGCCCTTTAAATTGAGACTCCTGCTACAGGTATTCTATTGCTGTTCTATAATATTATCTTCTACCTGGTGTATCAGTCTTGTCCATGGATCCTGCTTAATTCTTTAGGGTCCCTGCTTATTCTCACAAGTCCCCCAACTCCTTTATATTCTTCCTAGTTATCAGGTGTGCTATGACTCATATCTTGTGATGTAACAGAATATGATGTGGGGGTAAACAGGAATGAAGGAGAAGTGAGCCTTGGGGTGGGAGGTGTGGGGTGGGTGGGTGGCATTAGACACAGGCCTTCTCAAGAAACAATCAGGCCAACAGTGCTCAGAGCACTAGAGCTCTGTATGGTTCCCCAAGAAAGCAGCAGTATCTAGTTATATATACCTCAGTTGTGCCTCAGTTGCTAACTGCTTCTGGGGGAATGGGAGTAAGTTTGCTCAACAACCTCCAAAAAATCCAGAGTTGCCCTGAAGTCAGACACAAATGCTGCTGTTTTTAACTAATATCTGACTCTACAACTATACCAAGTACCTGCAATAAAAGAAAGTAAGGTAAGTCTAGCAATAAATCCTAAGTATTGTTAACTTAGAGCAGCATGTTCTGTTACTCTATGCATCCAAAAAAAGTGTCCCAACACACCTTAAAATACTATAACAGAATACCTAGAAAAAAAGCTAATAATCCCAACACCTTGAAGAACAACAACAACAAAAAGGTGTATGTGTGTATGTATATGTATATATATATGTATATATATATATATATATATATATATATATATATATATATGTATATACACACATAGCAAGTCACATTAAACTGTTCCATCAATAATTTGATTAAGCATTGTTTTTTAGAGTTGGCAATGCATTGGTAACTCATATCGCATTGGTTTTCAGTGCTTAACCAGCTCAAGAGCAGTGTTTATAACAATTTTTTGCAACTCAGTTGAAAGGCATCTGCAGTCCAGTCACAATGCAATGCAAAACTGAGTTGTAACTCTTAAGAAACAGTTTCTGCAAGGCTTTGCACTGGATCCAGTAGCACTTATGCAACTCAGTCACAAATGTTTAAGCAGCTCATTGGAGGAACAATTTAATGTGACTTGTACTGTATATGTGTGTGTGTGTGTGTGTGTGTGTATATATATATATATATATATACACATTATGGTAGCACGGTAGTGCTACCATAGTTAGGGTTGAGTAGCACTTTTAAGGTTAAAGGGTGAAACTTTGCAGCTTAATAACTTTGTCACCGTTCAACGGATTTGCCTGAAATTTGGCAGGCACGGGTGGCACCAAAGATCTTGGGATCTGCCAACTTTTGTACCAGTCAGATATACAGCTGCAGAGTTATTAAGCAACAACCACGTGCAAAATTATGCTTTTTTGTAAACTCTTTGCTCGCGTCTACAGGTCGCACAGTTTGCGTGACCGGTCCGAGAACTTCAGTGAATGTGGGGCCAGGGTCCTCGATGTGCCTTTTGAAGATTTCGTGAAAAAATATTAAATGGTTCAAAAGTTATTCAAAAAATAAGTTCCCATTATAAGTCAATGGGAAAAGTTAACAAAAAGTTCAACACTTTCGCAAATGCACTTTTTAGTGTCGCAAATGGCCCTAGTAGTGTCACAAATCTGTAATTTTGTTTTCAGTTACTGATCAGAAAAATGCTTGGCATTTAAAATTGGGACCCTCTAGGAACACAATTATTTTAGTGTTCACCTAGTTGGACCCTCAGGATGCTAGCCATGTCATTATTTTGGGGTTAAACACCCCAGAAATATGTTTTTCAAATTTCTGGAAAAAGTAGTGTCACAAAGTAGTGTCGCACCTGCGACACTTTCACAAATTTTTGTGAAAGCTTACGCAAATTGCGACACTACTTTTCCAGACTATGGCCAAAATAACAGGAATTCTTTGCCATCCTGCTGCAAAAGAACGGATTGGTCTTTTGGGCTGAAATTTGGAGGGAAGGCAGCCAACATCTCACGGGTGTGCCTCTTGGTGCTTTGGTGAAAAAATATTGCACGGATGCCAAGTTACGGTACTCAGAAGTTGACATTTTTTCCCACAGACTAACATGGTGGCGTATGCCATGCCTTTCAGGGCTCGTATCTTGAAAACGGTGCGAGATACGGAATTTTCATCATGACAATGCGTAGTGAAAACCTAGCCCAGAAACTAATGAATCATGTGAAATTTACATTTTTTTCTACTTCATACGGTTCCTGAGATATCAGCAATTTAGTATTCCAACAGCTCATTTTCTGCTCTGAGGACCATTATTATGCATACATTCTTTCTACACACTGTGTTTCTCTATGTAGCTGTCGGGCAAATACAGGGTGTGTGCTTCCATTACTGTTACAGTTACTGTTCCCACTTGTGTTTCCGTACCCATTTGCATTACCATTCCCATGTACGCCACCGTGTGCTTTACCCTTTGCGTTCTCATTTGCGTACGCACTTTCGTTTGCATTTCTGTTTACTTTGCCGTTATTTCTGCTGTTAACATTACCATTTGCATTTCCAATTGCCATACTGTCACCGTGCATGTCACAGTTTGTGTTTCCTTACACGCTTGCGATTGTGTTTCTGTTTTCTTTGGAGTTACTGTTACTGTTACCATTACTATTAGCATTTACAATTGCGGTTCCGTCACCATGCGCATTGCAGTTTGCGTTTCCATACACACTTGTGTTTCTGTTTCCTTTGGCGTTATTGTTGCTGTTACCATTACCATTTGCATTTACAATTGCAGTACTGTGACTGTGCACGTAACAGTTTGCATTTCTGTACGTGCTTGCATTCGCATTTCCGTTTCTGTTTCCTTTGGCGTTATTTTACTTGTTACCACTGCCATTTGCATTTTCAATTGCAGTAGCATGACCGTGCGCGTTACGGTTTGCGTTTCCATATGCGCTTGCATTTGCCTTTCCGTTTCTGTTTCCTTTGGCATTATTTTTGCTGCTACCATTACCATTTGCGTTTGCAATTGAGGTACCATGACCATGCATTACACTTTGCATTTCCATACGCATTTGCGTCTCCGTTTGCATCACTGTTCGCTTTGCCATCACTTTGCACTTGTGTTTCTATTAACGTTTGCGTAACCTTTTACGTTTGCATCACTATGTGCGTAACTGTTAGTGCTTGCATTTGCATTGCAGTTACTGTTATCATGTCATTACACATCACGTGGTGGAAGCGCGGGGCCCAAAGGCCCCATGTTCCCACCACCACATTCTATTCACTATTTATAGTCCTCATTCTCAAAAAGAAGGGAAATTCATGGCAAAAAACTGTTTAATGCATCAATTAGGGCTGTTCCACAATAACAAAAGCAAGTAAATTCGGTGTTAGGGTTGAAAGCCCCCCTTGCACCCCCCAGCCCACTCCCCCAACCGGTATCGGGGTGTGCGTCGGGCTTGTCGGTCCTAACTCTCACCCCATTCTCCTGCACCTCAGCTTGTTTACACATGATGGGGTGAGGAGTTAGGAACGCCGACAAGCCCGACCAAACACCCCAATGCCGGTTGGGGGCGGGCTGGGGGTGCAAGGGGGGGCTTTCAACCCTAACACCGAATTTCCTTGCTTTTGTCACTGTGGAACAACCCTAACTGATGCATTAAATGGAGTTTTTTGCCATGTATGTATATATATATATATATGAACAGCAGTAACAAGGTACTTTCCTTTCCTTTTTGGCCAAAGTCCTCAACTGCCCCTGGCTTCCTCCGTACCCTCTAGCCCACATTTCTGCTGCTGTTATTAACTAATATTCTGACTCTACCAGCCCAGGACAAATCCTTCCCCTTCAGCTGAGCTTCAGGTGCTAACTGCTTCTGGGGGGCAGGGGAGCAAGTTTACTCAACAACCTCCAAAATGTCCCCTGAGTTGCCCTGAAGTCAGACACAAATGCTACTGTTTTTAACTAATAACCTGACTCTATCAGCCTAGGACAAATCCCTCCCCTTCAGCTGAACCTCAGTTACTAATTGCTTCTGGGGAGAAGGGAGCAAGTTTGCTCAACAAACTCCCCTAAAATCCCCTGAGCTGCCCTAAAGTCTGACACAAATGCCGTTGTTTTTAACTAATATCTGACTCTACAACTATGCCATGCACCTGCAATAAAGGAATGCAATAAAAGAGGCAAGGCAAGCCTAGCAATAAATCCTAAACCCTGTTAACTTAGAGCAGCACGTTCTGTTCCTCTATGCATTGAAAAAAGTATCCCAACACACCTTAAAATACTATAACAGAATACCTAAAAAAAGCTAATAACACCTGGAAGAACAGCAAAAAAAAATGTGTGTGTATATATATATATATAAATATAGATATAGATATAGATATAGATATAGATATCGATATCTATATCTATATCTATATATATATACAAACACAATAGGAGTTAAATAAATGTGTTTATTCTCACTGGTGTTAAATAAATTTCAGAACCCACCATTTATTTAACACCCTAACGTCAGTCAAACACACTTATTTAACACCCTGCCGTCAATAATCACCCACCTACTGCCGGAACTAGAGTATTGAGCCCCCCCATTCCTCTTTGGGTCCGTTTTTCCTACAAAGTCACACAGCCATAAAAAATTCTCTTTCCCTAGCACCAATCACAAATCCTCATTCCAGCCACACCTTTCCTCAGTTCACAGAATGATTCGATCACTTCCCCAGCTAGAACACAGAAAACAGTACCTTTGTGTACAAATATTTCTGTTTCTCTCCTCACAGCACTCCCACAGTCATCAGCGCTCACTCCCTGCTCCCCTACATCTTCCTCGCTCTCTGCCCCCAACAGAATCGCCGCCCAACCTCCTGAAAGCAGAGCAAAGCCAAATCCCACAGCCAAACGCAGGATTAACCAGTTAATTTACCCCCCCAAAAAACACACGGCAACTACATATAACACTAACTTCTCTGTAATGGAGAACCAAAGCTGCCATGTTTTTTTTCCATAATTGCCCACCCACATACATGAAATGCACCAATCAACAAAGATGTCTCAGCAATCATGCAACATCCTCATACCTAATTCCTTAGCAACCTCCCTATCAACCACCAACATTACAAGCGCAACACCACTTTTAGTAAAAATAAACCACAAATGTTTCATAATTTTTTTCAAAAATATTAAAATAATAATGAATTACCCCAACCCACAAGGTCCCTGCCTATTGTATAAATGAAATACACGACAGGGACCTTGTGGAATATATTCTTTATTGCCACTCATGCTGTTTGATCTTGGGCAACTCACTCGTGGCTTACACCACTCGTGAGGTTACCCAAGGTCAAACAGCACTCGTGAAAATAAATTATGCATTCCATAACTCCCTGTTGTGTATCTCTTTTATATATATCTTATATATATATATATATATATATATATATATATATATATAATATACATGTATATATACATCATATACATACACATATATAAGGGATATGCAATGCCCCCATCGAAAATATCTCTGACATTTTCCCGAGTGCAGTTTAACCTTTGACATCACAAGTGGCGAAGCCACGAGTGATGCCATAGGTCAAACTGCTCGAGGGGAAAATATCTGAGATATTTTTGATGGGGGCATTGTATGTTCCATTTATGCAATGGCCCAAGTTTTTTTATCAGTGTCATTTTCATTTTTTTTTAAACAGGTATGTCTTTATTTATTTCTTTTTGTTTCCGGATTACTGAGTGTTGTGTTCCATAAAACTGAACTTTTGCATCAGGATGCTGTACCATTGTGCTGCTGGTGAGAGTGGTAAGAGTAAAAAAAGAAAGAGAGTTGGTTGCTTTTTTGTGCACTGGGGTTTGAAGGAAGTGAATGTTTTGTGTGAGGCTAAAAGTTGTTGTTTTTTTATATTTGGTGAAAGAAAGTGGGGTGGGGGAAACAATGAAAATAATTCAGTGTGTTCTGTCTGGTATTTTAGACTTTTAGGAGAAATGGTAATTAACATTGTCTGAAGCTGAAAGTTGATTTTTTTAAATAGGTTACAGTGAAAGAACAGGGGAGAAAATGAAACTGTTCTGTGTGCTGCTGGAGAGAAATGAAACTGCCTGTGGGAGCTGGAATGCAAGTGAGCAGGTGCATTCTGATTGTGCTGCTCATGCTGCCAGCTCCCACAGATCAAAACCTTTGTAAGCAGTTGTGCTGAAGTGCAGATAGTGCCTGGTTATTACCTACAGTGAGGATAAATGACCTACAGTGAGGATAAATGCAATATTCTCACTGTAGGTCTGACCAGCCAAAAATACCGCTGTTATTTGTCACTTTTTATCCTCACCCCATTGCATAAATATATATATATATATATATTTTAGAGGCAAAAAAACTCTGTTTAATGCATTAGTTAGGGTTGTTCCACAGCGACAAAAGTGAGGAAATTCGCAGTTAGGGTTGAAAACCCTAACTCCGAATTCACCCCCCCCCCAGCACCACACACACACACACACACACACACACACACACATATGAAAGTATGGGGGAGGACCAAGTCAACACAACCAATGACAGACATCCAGCAGCAGGTGACACAAATAACAAACAATTATCTAAATGTACTACAAGACATCCCCACCCACCTGACCAGGTACTGCATGTTCAGTGATCAACAGCAAAACTGAGGCCATGTACACCAAACGTACACATCCCTGATTGCAGCTGCACACAACATACCACACTTAGTAGTTGCATGGCCTTACCTACCGATGTCCCACACCAGACAACACCACATGTGATGGGCCACCTGAGCAACAGAGTTGAGCAAAACCAAGGAGTTGTACAGGTATAATATCTCTGATTATAACAAGGGTTTGAGAAATGCAGCTTTCTAATTGACTGTAAACATTGTAACAGCCTTATGTTTAGTTTTTATTAACATACATGTAGAGCCTAACCATATGATGAACATGCTTTAATGTTGTTTAAAAAAACAGTTTTATTATGATAGCAATAAGCCACTCCCAGGTATTATGTTAATGGTCAGTTTATCACTATCTAGCGACATGTGGCACTCGCTATGCCTCATTCAACATTAAACCCCTACATGGTGATTAACAGACCATTTAACATAACCGTTGGTCATGCCTTATTGCTTAATTGTCTTTATGACTAGATACTCTCCCTCTGCTAGGCACTGCAGGAGTTTTGCAACACAGTGTCACACCCAGTTACACCATACTCTGTCTACTTACTGGAGAATGGCTGTGAATATGAACTCATGAAGATGAACAGTGTAACTTGATCATTACAGTCATTGAAACCTTAGTGTGATTATAACTGACAGAGTCAGTGATAGAGAATAACCCTTGCCATCCTAGTACACTTATCCCATTGTGAGTTAAATCAATACTAAAAGACAGTCTATTTATATCTACACTATACCTACTTGATTGCTGTTGTACCACAATTGACATAGTTATCACTTTGATAGCATCAGTGACAGAAGTGTGGCAAACCCAAACACTACATATACAGCCTGAGTATGAAACAGCTGTTAAAAAAATTACGCTGTGTCCATAAGTAGCATAGATCACTCATTGCAACAATAGTAAATGTATCAGTATTTAAGAGTAACATAAGTTAGTCATCACAGATGCAATGAGATTGTCTTTATCAGGTACAACATACTGAGTAAGTGCCTACAGGAAAATCTATCCTATAGACATCTCCGATACAGGTACGTCATTGTTGGCTCAGTAGTCCTATGATGTTTAGAAGTTGCTTGGCCTGATCCATGCAATTACATTGTTTCTTGCAAAGAATACTTACTGCATCTTTAGTATTGAAACACACTGAAGGTCTATGTATGTACATTAGCAGTACAGCTTCATCAGTAAGAATGCATCTGATACTGGCAGTACGAATTTCATAGCATTGAACAGGCAATGCTTTTCCATACGTTTACATCAGCCTCTCTGTCTTCAGTAAACAGTTGCAGTAAATGTACTACTATGAAAATCACATGCTAAATGTAACACTACTTTTATTTTGAGCATGCTAGTGTCTTGTAGTTAATTTATGTACTTCTCTTAATTAATGTTTACTCACTAGTGTTAAAACCTTTCTACAACTGTGATCATGCACCTTTAGCATTTATATTGACTAACGGCACAGTACCAGTTATGGTGTGGTGTGGGGGCATCGTTAGGTAAGGCCATGCAACTACTAAGTGTGGTACGTTGTGTGCAGCTGCAATCAGGGATGTATACATTTGGTGTACATGGCCTCAGTTTTGCTGTTGATCTCCACTGAGCATGCAGTACCTGGTCAGGTGGGTGGGGATGTCTCATTGTACATTTAGACAATTGTTTGTTATTTCTGCCACCTGCTGCTGGACATCTGTCATTGGTTGTGTTGACTTGGTCCTCCCCCATACTTGCATGTGTGTGTATGTGTCTGTGTGTGTGTGGTGCTGGGGGGGGGGGATTCGGAGTTAGGGTTTTCAACCCTAACAGTGAATTTCCTCACTTTTGTCGCTGTGGAACAACCCTAACTAATGCATTAAACAGAGTTTTTTGCCTCTAATTTCCCTTCTTTTTGAGAATGATAACGAGAAATAGTGAATGTAATGCGGCGGCAGCGGGAGCGCAGGGCCAGTAACAGGAACAGCAATGCAAACAGAAGCGCTAACAGTAGTGCACATGGTAAAGCAAGCGCGAATGAGAACAGAAAGGGAAACGCACACGGTGGTATAGATGGGAACAGTCTGCCACGTGATGTGTTGTCACATAGTAACATGGTGCCTGCAAATGGAAATGTCAATGGGCATGGTGACTCAAAGTGAAACAGAAAGAGAAACAGTACTGTAGACACAAATGGCAATAAATAACAGAAACGTAAGTGCAAATGAAAACGCAAAGGATAACGCACATGGTGGCACAGACGTCAATGGTAAGTGAAACGGGTATGGAACCGCAAGCGGAAAGGGCAACAGTAACAGTAATGTAAGCGCACAGGTTGGTTTTCCCCAAAACCTGCATAGAGAAAGACAGTGAGTACAAAGGATGTATGCATGATAATGGGTATCGGAGCAGAAAATGAGGACTTGGAATACTAAATAGGTTATATCTCAGGAACCGTACGACGTAGAAAAAAAATGTAAAAGTCATAAGATTTACAACTGTCCTGGCTAATTTTGTACTTAGCCCCTGTTAAGGGGCTAAGAATTTTTCTGACGAAAAGTCCGTATCTCGCACCGTTTCCGAGATACGGGCCCTGAAAGGCGAGGCGAACGCCGTAATGTTATCCTATGGAAAAAGAGAAGTTCGGAGTGCCATAACTTTGCCTCCCTGTAATATTTGTTCACCAAACCACTGAAAGGCACATCTGTGGGCTGTTGGCTGTCTTCCCTCCAAATTTCAGGAAAAAAGACCAAACCGTTATTTTGCAGCAGGGTGCCAAACGATTCCTGTAATGCGTTGGGTGCAGTAAATGTTATCCTATAGGGAAAACTGTCAACTTTGAGTGCCATAACTTTGCCACCATGTAATATTTTTCACCAAAATACTGAAAGGCACATCTGTGAGATGTCGGCATTCCCTCAAATTGCAGCCCAAAACTCCCAACCGTTCTTTTGCAGCGCAGTGCCAAAGAATTGCTGTCACTTTCCCACAGACTAGAAAACTACTGTTGCAATTTGCGAAAGCTTTCGCAAAAAAGTTCGACACTTTCGTGAGCATGAAAGTAATTTGCGAAAGTACTTTTTCCAGAAATTTGAAAAACATATTTCTGGGGTAATAAAGACATAGCTAGCATCCTCAGGGTCCGACTAGGTGAATACAAAAAGAATTAGGTTGCTAGAGGGTCCCAAATTTAAATGCCAACCATTTTTCTGATCACCAACTAAAAACAAAATGGTGGATTTGTGAAAGTAACAGGGCCATTTACGAAATTAAAAATGCATTTGCGACACTGTCTAACTTTTTGTTAACTTTTCCCATTGACTTATAATGGGAAATTGTTTTTTGACTAACTTTTGAACCCTTTAATATTTTTTCACCAAATCTTCGAAAGGCACATCGGGGACCCCGGCCGAATGTTCCCTGAAGATTTCAGGCCAGTCGCGCAAATCGTGCGACCTGTACGCACGACCATAGAATTCCAAAAAAAGCGTAAACACGCACGCAGATCACGCTTAATAACTCTGCAGTCATGTATCCAACCACTACGAAACTTGGCAGATCCCAAGGCCTATGGTTCTTGATCGTGTATTCCAAATTTCAGCCAAATCTGTCAAACGGTTGCAAAGTTATTAAGGTGTAAAATTGTGGGTTTAACATAGAAATGGCTCCTCAACCCTAATTCATGGTAGCACTACCGTGCTACCATAATATATATATATATATATATATATATATATATATATATATATATATAAAAAGAACAGCAGTAACATGGTACTTTCCTTTCCTTTTCGGCCGACAATCTCAGCTGCCTCTGGCTGCTCCCTTCCCTCTAGCCCACATCTCCAGCTGTACTGTCCTGTGGTCACAAAACTACTGTGTTCTGAATCCTCTCACTGCAGGTGAGCACCAGATCCAACAGAGCCTCCTCCCTTGTTGGGCCCTGAACTACTTGCTCTAGGAATGCTTTCTGGTAGGTGTCCACTAGAATCTGATTCCTAGTACTAGCCACAACTAAAACTTTCCAGTTCACATTTAGCATATTGAAATCCCCAGCTACCACTACTTCTCCTAGATTGACCATCCTCTTAAGTGTCTCTCCAAATTCTGTCTGTCCTTTGATTCTGGCCTGGTGGCCTGTTGATCACTCCAATGCAGATGTCCTTGCCTTGCCATTCCCATTTCTACTAACAGACAAGATTCTCGCGAATGTGTACACGTGGCAGTGACCAGGTCTTTCGAGCTTCGCAGAAAGAACCATGACAGACCCAACAGACATGTTGGGG
Organism: Neoceratodus forsteri; assembly: GCA_016271365.2. Classification (NCBI taxonomy): domain Eukaryota; kingdom Metazoa; phylum Chordata; order Ceratodontiformes; family Ceratodontidae; genus Neoceratodus; species Neoceratodus forsteri. The sequence goes on from CM028133.1 coordinate 789,828,280, forward strand.
AGTTGCTTTGTTTATTCATGAAAGGTTAAATACTCTCAAGTTTTCTGACAAAATAAAAAAATAATTCAACTGAAACAATCCAGGTTAGTTTAACCACTATGCCCACTCCTCCCATTATAATTGGAGTCTGATATAGGCATCCTGATACTTGCTTGGAAACAACACTCGACATAATGTCTGAACTAAAGAAAGCGATGTAGTTGGGAGATATATCATTGTTGGGTGACTTAAGTGAGATTAACTGGATGGAAAACACGGCCTCAACAATCACTGGAAACAACCTGCTATTGCTAGTTGAACAGCATGGACGAACACAACATGTACTCAATCCTACCAGAGGCAAAAATATTTTGGATCTTGTTATAAGCTCTGATGTAATTAACATAAATTCATGCAATATTTGTCCCCCCTCACCAACAGGGATCATAATTCTATTCTATTTCAATTCGACATATGGAAAGGATGACTGGTGTCACCGAAATACTGCTGTATTCAAAGGCAGATGTAAAAAGTATGAATGAGGAATTGAATAGAATAGATTGGAACAAGAAATTACTCAATAAAGAAATAATAAGATGTGGGTAGAGTTTAAAAATACACTACACAAAATATGTAACACATATATCCCTAGAATAAGGAAGTAGGCTACAAGCAGGGCGAGGCCTAAATGGTTATCCAATAAAATTAAAACCCTAATAAATAAAATGAATAGAGCTTATAAAAAATACTCAAAACACAGATCTGTGGAGTTATGTTACAAGTATACGTCTCTACTGAAAAAAAAAAACATGCAATAAAAAAGGGAAAACGTACAATGGAGATTCAACTGGCCAAAGATGCAAGTAAATGGTAAGGTAAGGTAAAAATTTATTTATAGACACCCATGCCCGGAGGCTCTGGGCACCGTACAGATAAATAAACACATATTCATAGTACATCAATAAAACATAAAAAGTAGTTGTAAACATACATATATTTCATAAAAACAAAATATTGGCCATGCTACTCAAATCAGAAATCACAGGTCAATAACTTAATCTAAAAATGCCTAGGTGAATGGGGGGCTTTAAGGCGGGCCTTGAAAACCTCCATGGTGGGAGCCTCCTTAACCCCAGAGGGAAGCGAGTTCCATAGGATGGGGGCATCTATACTGAATGCCCTATCGCCTGCCACTCTCAACCACTAGGAGGCCTCCACAGGAAGAATGGAGGAAGCAAACCGAGACAGCAGGAACTAGGAGGTCTTACAGGTAACTAGAACCCAGCCCTTGTAGGGCCTTACAGGTGAGAAGCCCCACCTTAAAGAGGATCCTCCACCTGACCGGCACCCAGTGCAGCTCATGCAACACTGGTGTAATATGGCAAAACTTCGGCTGCCCAGTAAGTAACCGGGCAGCTGCATTCTGCACTAGCTGCAGTTTGCAGAGAGATCCTCCCATGACCCCGAGATAGAGCACATTACAGTAGTCAAGCCTCGATGTAACCAAGGCATGCATCAAAGTGGGGAGGTACAGAGGCGGAACAAGGGGCTTCATCCTGGCGGTATTTCTAAGATGGAAAAAACAGGAGCGGACAACAGAGGAAATCTGAGCCTCCATAGTCAAACTCCTATCAAGAATAATGCCAAGATTTCACACTTTTGAGGAGGCTTTTAATGAGACAGAGCCCAGAACAAGTCCAGTCTCTGAATCTGAGGCCAACCTATCATGCCCTCTGTTCGACTCCACCACCAATACCTCCGTCTTATCGGTGTTCAGTCGCAACCAGCTAGATGCCATCCAATCATTGATCTGAGCAAGGCAGTTGCTTAACACATCCACCGCATTGGATGTTCCTGGGGCAAAGGATAAGTATAGCTAGTTATCATCGGCATAGCAATGAAAACCCAAGCCATACTTCCTAATGACCCCCTCCCAGGGGCAGCATATACACTGCAAACAACACTGGGGCCAAAACCGAACCCTGAGGTACTCTGCAAGAAAGGAGGCTAGGAGAGGAGGAAAAATTCCCCATCACAACCCGTTGCTTCCTATTGGTTAAGAAGGACTCAAACCAGCAGATGACAGTGCCGGTGAGTCCACAGAGTTCCCTGAGACGGTCAAGCAACACACAATGGTCTACAGTGTCAAAAGCTGATGAGAGGTCAAGGAGAACAAGAACTGTCCTTTCTCCTCGATCTCTAGCCCTGAGGAGGTAATTTTGCACACAAACAAGTGTGGTTTGCATGCTATGCCTTGCTCGAAACCCTGACTGGAACTGTTCACACAGCTCATGGGTCATGAGGTGCTCCTCCAACTGAAGCGCCACTACCTTCTCCACAACCTTCGCTAAAAATTGAAAATTGGAGATAGGTCGGTAATTTGACCTGACCTCCAGGTTCAAAGATGGTTTCTTTAAGAGTGGTCTCACAAGTGCCTCCTTCAAGGCATCAGAAAAGACCCCCTCAGACAAGGAATACCGGACAATCAGAGCAAACACCGGGCCAACAGTGTCAATGCATCTCATCAAGAAACGCGTCGGCACTGGATCCAGTTCACAGAAAGTGTGCTTTAGATTGGTCATCACCCTAATAACATCACCTGCATCCACTGGTTTCAACTCTCCCCAACCAGGCAGAGCACACTTAGCACCCCTCTGCCGACCGCTGCCAGCTATAACATTGCTGACTGGAGAAACTCCCTGCCAAATATTGGACACTCTGTCCGAGAAGAACCGAGCAAACTCTTTGCATTCAGAATTTGAAAAAACCTTCCTTGACTGCAGACAGGCAGGATGGAGTAGCCAGTCCACAGTCTGAAAAAGTATAGTTGGTCGGTTCTTCCCGGCGGCAATTTCCCTAGACAGGAACACTGCCTTCTTATGGTTGATTGCCCCCTGGCATGCATTATAATGCACACGCAGGGCCAGTTTGTCCACATCCAGGCCGGACTTCCTCCAGCAGCGCTCTAACCTCCGACCCTTTCTCTTCATCTCCCTGAGGTCCCCATCAAACCAAGGGGACATGAGGTATGAAGATTTGGGTCATACAATGGGTCGTTATTACTTAAGTTCTACTCCCCTGGTGATAGCTGGATAAGTCATTTATAGTAGCAATCTATTGATGGCACCATGAAAGACACTTGCTATAGTACCATCAGCATACCAGTTATACATTTTATAATGGGGGGATTTCTCTGGATTCTTCTTGCACTATTACTGTATCCCGAGCGCAGTGAAAAATACTATCTCTCAAAGGATACCACACAGGGAGACGTGTTGCATTACTCGACATACTGCATTACTGCAACAGTCCCAAAGGACTGGGTATGTATATACGACTTCCCAATGCTACAACGTCACCCATGGAGCAGATACTATGGAGAGACTCAGTCGGATTTACTATCTTGTGGTACCCTGCTTCAATTCTGCACAGAAAAATATTCAATGCTCCTGTCTGCAAGAGTAATAATCAGCACACTAACAAGAGACCAAAGCTCCACATCCAGATGGCAAACAAGGTGGTATCAGAATAAAAAAAAGGGGGCAACGGCAAGAATCTTTAACCTATCTCTTGCGGCAATTATGAAACTACTGATATTATTATTAATATGCTCAGGAAATGTAGAACTTAACCCAGGACCCCCAGAGGCCATCACTGCACCAACAGACTTAGCCAAGATTAAAGGACTAAGCTTTCTCCATATTAATGTATGCAGTCTGCTAAAAAAGATCACGATGATGAAAGCCTGGGTTAACCATACCCTACCAGATATACTAGTAGTGTCCGAGACATGGCTCAGGCCTGCCACAGCCGACAAAGACATAAATGTACCCAATTATCAATTATTCAGAGCTGACCGCCAAACTAGGGGAGGGGGTGTAGCGATATATGTAAAGAACAGCCTATCTGTAACCTGCCTCGACTCATCTTCCATGGTAAAAGGAATTCAAATGCCTATCCCTCAAAGAGGCTCTCTCCCACAATGCATTGCTGCAGCGAATCGGCTGCTATAGGCCTCCCTCAGCTGACCTCAAGCTATTATCCCAACTGGGTGACTTAATCAAAAAGGGGACAGAAGAAACTATAATTATAGGAGACCTAAACCTAAACTGGCTCTCCAAGGCAGCTACACCCTTAATATCATTCTGCAATACATATGGGTTTACACAGCTCATAAATGAACCTACCAGAATCAACAAAAAGAATACAAGCAACAGCACACTATTAGATGTTATACTAGTGAATAAACCTCACCTTTTCTTGCATGTTGGAGTACTATTCAATGACATCAGCAACCACTGTCTTATTGCAGGAGAGATGAAGGTCTATACTGGCATGATGGTCTGCATCTGTCCAGGAAGGGAAACACGCTCCTAGGTGACAGGTTTAAAGGCTTCCTTGGCAAGCTTTTAAACTAGCCAAGGGGGAGATGCTGTTAGGAAACAGGAAAGTTCAAGCCTCCCACCACAAAACATGGCAGGTAGTAGGGTAAACACTGAGGTACAGAGCTTGACAGAGGACAGAACAGGGGCAAATGGAAAAATGGACAAGGGCAATAAGAGCAGGGATGGAGTAAAAAAGGATAAAGCCAACATTAAATGGAGGGCAATGAGTAACAATGCCCATAGTCTGGGAAACAAGCTTCCAGAGCTAGTAGCCCTAATGGAAGAGGAACACTTGGATATTGTGGCAGTCACAGAAACATGGTACACGGAGAACCATGACTGGGATGTCAACATACCAGGGTACACAATCTACAGAAGGGACAGGGAGGGTAAAAGAGGAGGTGGAGTAGCTCTCTACATAAGGGAAGGGATCAAAGCTATAGAACTAAAAAGTAAAGGGGGAGGACAAGAGAAACTCTGGGTCACCTTGGAGACAGGGAATGGCATCACAATCCGCACAGGGGTTGTATACAGACCCCCTTCTCAAGGGGAGGAAATGGACAAGAAAATGATACAGGACATTCTCAAAATGGCTGAAAAAGGGGAGATACTGTTGATGGGGGACTTGAATATGCCAAATGTTAACTGGGCGACATGGACTGCAGCCACATCCAAGAGCAGGGTCATTCTCGATGCCCTACAGGGGGCATGCCTTAGACAGCTAGTGGTGGATCCCACTCGGGAGGGAGCAATATTAGACCCGTTACTCTCAAATGGAGAGAGGATCACAAATTTAGAAGTCAGTAGACATCTGGGAACAAGCGACCACTGCACAGTGTGCTTCACATTAATCACAACCATGGAGACAAGCCATACAAAGACAAGGATACTGGACTTTAGAAGGGCTGACTTTGGCATAATGGGTGACTACCTGAGGAATGCATTAGCAAATGGCCAGAAAGGAGGGGTGGAAGAACAATGGAGAAAAATCAAAACTGCCATCATGGAGGCAACAAGCCTTTGTGTGAAACCAATAAAGAAAACAAAGCGGAATAAAACACCATTATGGTTCTCAAAAGAGGTGTCAGGGAAGGTTAAGGAGAAAAGGGCTGCATTCAAAAAGTATAAGGAATCACAGATGGAGCACGACAGGGAACTGTATCAATTACAGCAGAAAGAAGTGGGGAAGGCAGTCAGAAAAGCAAAGGCCCAAACCGAGGAAAAGATGGCCAACTTAGTTAAGAAGGGGGATAAAACATTTTATAGGTACATTAGGGAGGATATAAAGGTTAAGGGAGGGATAGTGAAGATTAATAAAGGAGAGGGGAGGTGGGCAGAGGGAGACAGTGAAAAGGCAGAGATACTGAATGAATACTTTTGCTCAGTTTTCACAAAAGAAGAAGAGGAGGAGTTACCTAAACCAAACAGTGGAAGCACTCTGGATAGTGGGGTTGACGCCAGTCCATTTACAGAAGAAAGAGTACTGAAAGAACTCCTAAAACTCAAGGTGGACAAAGCAATGGGGCCTGACGGGATTCACCCTAGAATCCTAATAGAGCTAAGGGAGGACCTAGTGACACCACTAACCACACTTTTTAACAAATCATGGGAAGATGGGGTGGTACCTGAGGACTGGAGGAGGGCAGATGTGATTCCCCTTCACAAAAGTGGGAGCAAGGCAGAAGCAGGAAACTACAGACCTGTTAGTTTGACCTCAGTGGTGGGGAAAATGATGGAATCACTTCTGAAAGAAAGAATTGTTGAGTACCTAGAGGCTAGCAGGGCACAGGACCCAAAGCAGCATGGATTCACAGCAGGAAGGTCATGTCAGACGAATCTAATCGATTTCTTTGACTGGGTGACCAAGTAATTGACCAGGACGGGGCTGTGGATATGGCCTACCTAGATTTTAGCAAGGCATTTGACACAGTCCCGCACAAAAGATTAATAATCAAGTTAGCCAGCCTGGGAGTGGGTCCCAGGGTGGTAGCCTGGGTAGCAAACTGGCTGCACAACAGGACACAGAAAGTAATAGTGAATGGAACACATTCTGAAGAAAGGGGAGTTACTAGTGGAGTACCTCAGGGCTCAGTACTGGGTCCAGTCTTCTTTAATGTCTTTATAGGTGACATTGCAGAGGGTCTGGAAGGAAAGGTATGCCTCTTTGCAGATGACACAAAGATCTGTAACAGAGTTGATACACAAGATGGGTAGAAAGGATGAGAAGGGACTTGGCAAGGTTAGAGGAATGGTCAGACATATGGCAACTTAGATTCAATGCAAAGAAGTGCAAAGTAATGCACCTGGGAAATAAAATCCAGGAGAAGAGTACACAATAGCAGGGGAGGTACTAACGACAACAATAATGGAAAGAGATCTGGGTGTAGTCATATCAGATGACCTAAAGGTGGGTAAGCAATGTGAGAAGTCAGTAAGGAGAGCCAGGGGGATACTGGGATGCATAGGGAGGGGCATCACAAGTAGAAAAAGGGAGGTGGTTATCCCTCTATACAGACAGTTGGTGAGACCCCATCTGGAGTACTGCATGCAGTTTTGGAGACCTCATCTATGCAAGGACATAGACAGGATGGAAGCAGTCCAGAGGAGAGCAACTAAAATGGTGCAGGGTCTACATCAGAAACCTTATGAAGAGAGACTGAGAGAGATTAATATGTATACCCTTGATGAAAGGAGGGACAGGGGGGACATGATAGAAACTTTTAAGTACCTCAAGGGAATCAACAAAGTCCAGGAGGTAGCATCTTTCAGAAAAGAGATGTAAGAACAAGGGCACAATTTAAAGTTAGAGGGGACGGCTCAGGGGTAATGTGAGGAAAATTTCTTTTCACGGAGAGAGTGGTGGACGCATGGAACCACCTTCCTGGAGAGGTTGTGGGGTCTAAAACAGTGGGGGAGTTCAAACATGCATGGGACAGACATAAGGCAATTATAGTGGGGGGCTGCAGGAAGTAGGCTGTTGGTTAACTAGAATCTGCAGCTTATCCAATAGGTAGGGAAATGGGCAGACTGGGTGGGCCAAGTGGTCCTTACAGTATCTGCCATCAAAGTCTATGTTTCTATGTTTAAGATCAGCATGTAAGCCGTCATCCCCCACTAAGTTCACAATGAGGAGATCAAAACAAAAATTCAACATTGAGGTATATCTGGAAGACAGAGATCACTCCACATGATGGCAAGAGTTTTAGTTAGCAAACACAGTGGAGATAGCGTACGAGGTGCTAAATGACATTATTACAGGTGCCCTTGATATCTATGTACTAGTTTCTAAAGTACACATCAAAAATAAAACCTGTCATTGTTTCACTCCTGACCTTAAATCCACCCTCCTTGACAGAGACAAGCTATGGAAAAAGGCACGAAAAACTAAGATATCAACTGATTGGGAGCTGTTCAAAAAAGCCAGGAATATCTGCACCAGGAAAGTACGAGACGCTAAGGCTGCTTTTTATATGACTGAACTAGACTCCTCCTGCCACAACCCTGTCAAGTTCTGGAACACTATAAAAGATATAGCAGGACATGATCCAAGTAACTCACTCCCAGCCAAAATACACAATGGGAAGGGAACCATCTCTGATAGACTGGAAGTCTTGGAATCATTTAACAATCACTTTACAACTGCTGGTCTAGCATTCGACACCTCTCCGGCTAACCAAATGCGATCCCAGTTAGGTATAAAGAACACTGAAGCATGGGTAACTGACTCCACCTTCTCCTTCATACCAGCCACTCTGAAGCAGGTGGAAGAACTAATATCACAGCTGGACATCAAAAAAAGTGCAGATGCAGACTCCCTTGACCCCTATTTTTTAAAAATTGCCATACAAGGATTAGCAGTGCCAATAATACACCTATTTAACCTCTCATTACAGTTAGGATCTATTCCATCGATCTGGAAAACCGCCCAAGTTATTCCACTATTGAAAGCAGGAGACCCCATGGACCTTAACAACTACCGGCCAATCTCCATTCTCCCTGTGCTATCCAAGCTGCTGGAAAAAATCGTGAGCACCCAACTAAGAGGATACCTTGAAGAGGCTAATCTTTTAAATCCAGCACAATCTGGATTTAGAGCCAAACACAGTACCGTCATAGCCCTGGCAAAAGTAACCAATGACTGGCAAGTCGAACTGGACAAAATAAATTGTGTCTGTGCTGTATATTTAGACCTGAGTAAAGCATTCGATACAGTCGACCACAAACTGCTCCTCTCCTCCCTGAAATCCATAGGACTTGACTCAAACTCCATTAGATGATTTAATAACTATCTCACAGGAAGGACCCAGCAGGTGAAGGCTGAAGGAGACCTATCCCCACTCAAACAACTACAAAGAGGAGTACCCCAAGGATCCATCCTCAGCCCAATCCTATTTGCCATCTATATCAATAGCATCGACAATAACCTTACCAAAGCCACTGTACACCTGTTTGCAGATGATACAGTTTTGTATGTCAGTCACCCCTCTCCTGTAACAGCATGCATAGAGTTGCAAGCAGAATTCAACCTATCACAACACCAACTACTGGGAAAAAACCTTCTGCTAAATGCAAAAAAAATTAAGGCAATGTTTTTCTCCCCCAAAATACAAGCAGGACACTCCATCCCAAACAATCTCCCTCACATATCCACTGTTCTTGGTAAAAATCTTGAATATGTCACAAAATTCAAATATCTGGGTGTCTGGGTAGACAGCAGACTTGACTATTTAGAACATCTGGAAGATTTGCTAAAAAAACTCCGACAGAGACTTGGAGTCTATTACAGAATAAAGCACTTTCTCACAAGCGATTCTAAAAAGAAGCTGGTCCAGGCCACATTTCTATCAGTAACAGATTATGCAGATTTCCTATATGGTCACTGCCCCAACTCATATCTGAGCAAACTGGACACACTTTACCATAGAGCCTGAGGTTTATTACAGATCTACCTCTCAGCACTCACCACTGTTCGCTCTATGCTGCAGCTGGATGGACCTCGCTCCAATTTAGAAGAGACAGGAATGCCACACTATGGACTTATAGAGCAATAACCCAGATGCTACCAAAATATGTTTCAGACTGCTTCACACAAGCCTCATCAAGTAAATATGCCCTAAGAAGTCTAAACTTCATCATGCTTAAAGTGCCCAAATTCAATTCTTGATATGGTAGATCTGCCATCAGCTATGTGTTATCTGCCTTATGGAACACAATGCAGAAGACACTGAAAGTGAACAGACACATTTCAATTACATCCTTCAAATATCTGTATTCTAGGCTTATCAAAGAAAAACGTAATTGTTTCCGCAAACAGTAGAGTATTCCTAATCTTATCCATCTCCCTCCCCAGATAGTCGGCTCACCTGCGGAAGCTATCCGCCTTTCCCAAGAGTCGCCACCCCTCACACTCCATACACCTCTCCTTCCATCCACCTCCCCTTAATCCATTATTATACATCACAGCCCTAATACCCCTGTTATACACTTCCCCAGTGATGGCCTCCTTCCTTCTTCATAGGCCCACTGTTGATCCCTACCACAGTATCGGCCTCCCCCGCCTTCCTCCTCCCCCACTAGCCATGTACACAACTTCCCTCTCTCTCTCCCCCCTCACCCCGATTACCACTACACCTGAAATTAGTGTATAGTCTGATTAGAATGTATCCTTAGAATATGTGTATACTGAATTATATTATGTACTTATGTAAATTGAACCTTGACCTTACCAGGTCCATCTTGCAAATGAGCTGTGCTCAATGATGTTCGCCTGGATAAAGATTTGATTGATTGATTGATTGACAAGGGCAGGTGCGAGGGAGTCAATGGCATCTGATAGAACTCTATTATACGAGTCCACCATGAGGCCAACGCCTCCAGCGCATACATTTCCCACATCAGATAGACGAGCTGCCACCAAAAAGCCCTCCAGGGTCAATCCCCATAAAGGGCAACAGCTCATTATCTCTGTAGGGGGAGGGCATCCGGTGGGAGCCCTGAACATGAACTGCACCATGCAATGATCGGGCCAAACCGCCCGATCAATCCTGAGATTACTTATCTCAATCCCCAATGAGAACACCAGATCCAAAGTGTGGCCGCCCTGATGAGTCACAGCAGAAACCACTTGTGACAGGCCCAAAGATGACATAATTAGGAGGAGGTTGTGACCAAGCCGAGATGATTCATCATCGGCCCAAACATTGAAATCCCCCAGAATGATACTTCTGGGGGCTTCCAATGTTTCACCAGCATGAATTTGGCAACCTCCTACAGGAAATTCCCCACTGTCCCAGAAGGGCAATAGACAAGGAAAATCCTGCAACCCATACCTGGACCCCCACGAATGGCCACATATTCAAAAGAAGCCGGGGTTCCCACTGGGTGCACGGTGAAGCCCAGGTCAGATCTAAAACAAAAGGTTACACCACCACCCCTACATTCCTCTCTGGGGCAGTGCACTACAGTATACTCAGGGGGGACAGCTGCCTCAAAAACTGGGCCTGCATCGTCCCCAACCTAGGTCTCCGTAATGCAAGCCAGATCAACTGAGGAAACAAGGCCAGCAATAATTGCGGTCTTGTTCCTAATCGATCTCGCATTGCATGGCACTGCCCTCAGGGGATTTGTGGGAAAAGTAGCCCCTTGGGTTGCCCGACCACTCGGTCTGGTGGTATGCCTGGAGACAGGCACCAAACACATCTGGCCTCTCCCTTCAGCCCGTCGTCCAGGGTGTCTCCTGGACCTAACAACCTCAATCCTACCACCCTCTGCTGTGCAGGAGACATCCCCCCGGTTTCTCCAAATCCCCACCTACCGGCAACGTCCTAATATTGTGTCCAAAACTGGGAGGCAGGTAAAAGGCCATAGATCACGTAAAAGGGATGACCCATACACTATTCTGGCCCCCTCCAGCGTACCCAAACAACCCCTGCACATCACAAATAAGTAAAATGTTAACTACCAAGTGTTATTACATGGACTACAAACACTCCTACCTCTAAACACATGGCTCTTCAATCTATTAAGTGCCAGAACACAGGCTTTTAAGAAAACAATCTTAATAATATAGAACTCGGCTGAAAAGGGGACAACAGAAACACCGTCAAAAGCCGTTACATATGAAACACAGCAATTTAAGTATCCCCTTACTTAAATATATAAAGTTTCTAGGCACTATAAGTAACAGAACCCTAAGATTCCTAAGCCCTTTAAAATACTCACAATTTATACCTGAAACAGTTCAGTTAATACAGTCAAATACCTTATATGTAAACAATCAAAGCTGAAATCTGTATATCCTTTTCCTCTGAGGAGCTCAATATCGCTCGCGCTAGCGAACGGCACGGAGATTTCGAGCACAGTTAGCCCCTCCCCAAGAGCTGATGTCACTGGCAGGAGCCAATGTCCCAATCCCTCTACTCGACAGTCAAACACACGGAGTGTAACTGCAGGAGTAATAAACAGGCTCTCACCCTGCACACTCCACCTGCAGCCTTGTTCCTTCTTCTCCACTCCAACAATTCCAGATTACAGTAGAGCTCACAATACCACAAATCAAATAATAAAGCCTTTTACAGTTATATAGCCTCTCTAAAATATCTGAAACAATCAGTTGGTCCAATTTCAGTTGAAGATAATACTATTTCTGACCCTCAAGAGATGACTAATGCCTTTAATTCACATTTCTGTAAATCCTTTGCAAAGAATCTTAAGCAGGTACCTTCCATTAATATTTCAGATTACCCTGAAATTTCCATCTCTACAAATCAAATTAGAAATGACATTAAGAAACAAAAAAGTGATTCTGCACCTGGTCCTGATAACGTAACTGCTAGAATTCTTCTTAAAATGACCTATGAGAGTATTATCGCCCCACTCAAGATTATATGTGATACCTCTCTGAACAAAGGACAAGTGCCTGCTGATTGGAAAAAAAGCAAATGTATCTCCAATCTATAAAAATGGTAATTAGTCTTATGTTAATAATTACGGGCCAGTAAGCCTTACTTCCATCCCAGGAAAAATTCTAGAAGGTATTATAAAAAAAAACACACTTTCTCTGTTCCACCAATATTGATATGGAACAACACATATTTACTCCTAGGAAATCATATATTATTAATATGCTTCAAACATTTAGGCTTCAACAGGCATGGGATGGCCATAAGGCAGCAATACAGATGAGTATGAATAGATAGGCCATTGACAGAGTAAAGGCCTATGGCACATTCATAAGGTAGAAAAATGGGCAGACTGGATGGGCCTTGCGGTCCTATCTGCCATCAACTTCTATGTTTCTATGCTAATGTTTCTACAAAAAAGTGAATAGCTCATTAGATTAAGGCATGCCCTATATCTTAATTTCTCTAAAGCTTTCGCTCTCATGCCACACTGGGCTATAATTTATAAGCTGAGTGAAGAAAAAATTAATAACAGGCTTATAAAATGGATAGCTGATTGGCTCATTAATACAGAACAGCATGTAATAATTAGAGGACATACCTCAAATTGTGGTGAGGTGATTAGGGGGGTTCTGCAGGGATCAGTGTAGGGGCCAATACTCTTCAATATATTCATTTCCAATCTAACAAAGACTCTAAGGTCATGGACAATTAAATATGCTGTTGACACAAAACTGGGGGTGGGGGTAAATGCCTAACAAAGATCACATGTTAATTCAGGATGACCTCAACAAATTAACAATTTGGGTTTCCAGATGGGAAATGAGATTTAATACAGATAATTGTAAAGTGATGCATTTAGGTTGTAAAAAAAGGAGGTATCCTTATATATTATGTGGTAGGCTGTTATCCCAAACCAGCAATGACAAAGACCTGGGAATAGTCATTGATGAAAAATCTGACCTTAAATACCACACAGCCATTGTTGTCAGTCATGCTTTTAGACCACTGTGCGCTATAAAGATGCATATAAGATCTAGAGATGTGGCTGTTATTCTCCCCTTTATAGAGCATACAGTATGTACAACCACCCCTTTATAGAGCATACAGTATGTACAACCACATCTTGATTACGCCTTGCCGGTTTGGTGCCCTTACAAATGTAAAGAAATTGAGAGGATTGAAAGTGTTCAGAGAAAAGCAGCTAAACTATTTATGGTATATGTGATTTAGCATATGAATCTAGACTTGGTTACCTAAACTTAATGTCCTTGGAGCAGCACCGATAGAGAGGTGACTTACTTATCCTGTACAACATTATGATAGAGAGATGACTTACTTATCCTGTACAACATTAGGCAAGATACTTACCGTTTGACAAAACTCAATGAAACCACCCAGTCCCCTGGGGTTACTGGAATAGCTACCAGTATTATTGTTAGGAAGGTAGCAGGCAGCTGGTAGGGAGTTAATTTGCGGCTCCTTACATAATGACATCATTATTTACTCAGCTAGCTTGAGGAAAGAATGATTAGGTCATTTAGAACTCTTGCAGCAGCGTAAGCCACACTGTGTGGATAGCTGTTTGGGGAGCTTAGAAGGCTCAGTGTTGTTCAGTCAATTGTGGAGTGAGGAGGTGACAATGACAGAAGGACTGCCAGTAGGCTCTGAGGAAAGGGCCCAGGATTCCTCACCCTAGTGGAGTGTCATTTCCAGCTTCTGGTGAAGTGGTGGAGACAAGGGTTACAGCAGTATTTCCTGATTTCTACTCCCTGTGAAGTGGAAGAATCTGCTTGTTCTCAGTGGACTCAAGGGGCAATCCCCTGAATTTTTGGAGGTGTTTTCAGCTGCCTTGAATAGGATCTGAAAGAAACTGTTTTGATCAGCTACCCAGGAGAGTGCCTTTCTGTTCTTTCATTGTTCCATGCCCTGTGGACAGGACAACTTCTGTGAGGACTTTTCTAGGAGACTATATTCTTCACATTTCTTAGGGGATTCAATAGTCTGGGGTGCGTGTGCCCATACAAAGGCTGGATCGCACCTGTCAGTGCCCATAGTTTCACTCAAGTGAGTGAAGTACTGTTTAAACTGTGGACCCAAGTGAGTGCAGTTTATTCTCTGGTCACCCCAGTGAGTGACAAGTTAAAGTATGGTACCTCTAGCATTTCAGTGGGGAATGGGGGTTTCAATGGTGTAACCCTGAAGAATTACAGAGACTGTCAGTTAGGGCCAAGGGTGGGAGGAACACCATCTAAGTGCTTACAAGACAGGGATTCCTGGTTCATAAGGGCACCAGTATTTTACCTGAGCAAGTGGCCAAGCTACAGGTTGAGATGGTGACTGAGTTTCATTAAAATGCACCTGATGTGCAAAGAGGAGTTCTGAGTGCGTGGCTTTTACCCACTGAAACAACACTCGTGGAGAGAAAATGTTCTTGTGCATGGGCAGGTGTCCACTAATGCACCTTTCGGGAAATTGGAAGGAAATGTTCATGTGCATGGCCAGGTGTCCACTAATGCACCTTTTGGGAATTTGGGAAGATGTTCTTTTGTTGTTCATGAACTGTACGGTATGCAAGGAGAATTTGTGAATTGTACCTGTCCAGCCTGGACCAACCCTTGGGGGTCCACGTCTGCTTTTACTTTCCATCTGTTTAATAAAGCCATACTGCATAATCCCAGTCACTGTTAACAAATCATGGGACGATGAGGTGGTACCCGAGGATTGGAGGAGGGCAGATGTGATTCCCCTTCACAAAAGTGGGAGCAAGGCAGAAGCAGGAAAGTACAGACCTGTTAGTTTAACCTCAGTGATAGGGAAAATGATGGAATCACTTCTGAAGGAAAGAATTGTCGAGTATCTAGAGGCCAAAGGGGCACAGGACCCTAGGCAGCATGGATTCACAGCGGGAAGGTCATGCCAGACAAATCTGATAGATTTCTTTGACTGGGTGACCAAAGTAGTAGATCAGGGAGGGGCTGTGGACATGGCCTACCTAGACTTTAGCAAGGCATTTGACACAGTCCCTCACAAAAGATTAGTATACAACTTAGCCAGCCTGGGAGTGGGTCCCAAGATGACAGCCTGGGTAAAGAATTGGCTGGAGAATAGGACACAGAGAGTAATAGTAAATGGAGTCCACTCTGAAGAAAGGGGGGTTACTAGAGGGGTACCGCAGGGTTCAGTATTAGAACCAGTCCTCTTCAATGTCTTTATAAGTGACATTGCAGAGGGACTGGAAGGAAAAGTATGTCTCTTTGCAGATGACACAAAGATCTGCAACAGAGTTGATGCACAGGGTGGGGTGGAAAGGATGAGAAGGGACTGGCAAGGTTAGAGGAATGGTCAAATGTATGCCAGCTTAGATTCAATGCTAAGAAGTGCAAGGTAATGCACCTGGGAAACAAAAACCCAGGGGAAGAGTACACAATGGGGCGTGAGATACTAACAACAACAAAAATGGAAAGGGACCTGGGTGTAGTCATATCAGATGACCTAAAGGTGGGCAAGCAATGTGAGAGGGCAGCAAGGAGGGCTGGGGGGATACTGGGATGCATAGGGACAGGCATCACCAGTATCAAACAGGAAGTTATCCTTCTGTACAGACAGCTGGTGAGACCCCATCTGGAGTACTGCATGCAGTTCTGGAGACCCAACCTCCGCAAAGACATAGACAGGATGGAAACTGTCCAGAGGAGGGCAACTAAAATGGTGCAGGGTCTGCACCGGAAGACATATGAAGAGAGACTAAAGGAGCTTAATATGTATAGCCTCGAGGAAAGGAGGGAGACGGGGGACATGATAGTAACGTTCAAGTACCTCAAGGGAATCAACAAAGTCCAAGAGGGTAGCATCTTTCAAAAAAGAGGTGTGCAAGAACAAGGGGGCACAATTTGAAGATGGGGGTGGCTCAGAGGTAATTTAAGGAAGTATTTTTTCACAGAGAGGGTTGTGGATGCATGGAACGGCCTTCCGGAGGAGGTTGTGGAGTCAAAAACAGTGGTGGAATTCAAGCATGCATGGGACAGTCATAAGGCCATTTTAGGGGGTGGGGGTAGGAAGAAGTAGGCTGCTGGTTAACTAGGATCTGCAGCTTATCCAGTAGGTAGGGAAATGGGCAGACTGGGTGGGCCAAGCGGTCCTTATCTGCTGTCAAATTCTATGTTTCTATGTTATGGACATTCCGATTATTGGTTCTGGTTGTGTGGATTTACTGGGGCCCCCTCAGTAGGTTAGATCTGGCATATGCCTAGCAGCCTCCACCCAGAACCAAGGTTGTGTTACTTACACAAGGTTCATGTTGTTTGTTTCTGTACCCCCACCCCTCTCTTCCTCTAGAAAATGAGCCAGGTATACATCCTAACACCAGGGGTGGTACCTATCTGTTTGTAAAGTGAATGGTATGTCAGTATATGGACACCAGTGTTTCCAGAATTTAATGGGGGGTGCACACTAGTCAAAAAGTGGCCTGGGGGTTACATAAATTTTAATTTCAAGCAAACAACAAAAAATACTAGAGGACGTCCACTTCAACTAAAAGGTCAAACCTTCTGAACAACCGAAAGGAAGTACTTTTTTACTCGACGTGTGAATAACCCATGGAACTCTTTGCCCCTTGAAATAATTTCATGGAAAACAAAATTGAACTCAAACATAAATTGGATACTTTTTCATTGATGAAGAATCAGCATTTATATAGCGCTTTCCATACACAATGTATCCCAAAATGCTTTACAAGCAATGCTAGACTGGTAGTGAAGAGACTGAATGTGTAGTGGCGACCGTGTCGCACATTGACACCCACACACAGCCTGGACAATTGCATGAACCAGTTTGTATAGGAAGGGAAATATATTGGCCAGGACACAGAGGAAATTCCCCTACTCTTGGAGAAAGGGCACTGTTGGCCAGTTTCCAAGATGGAGGTTCCTAGAGTCTTGGAAGAGGAGCAGATGGTCTAGGTGAGGGAGCAACTATCCCCAGCCGTGGAGTGTACTGAAGGGACTCCTGTTGTGATTCTTCCGATGGAAGCAACAAGGATGGAGCTATTGAATTTAACACAGACATCAACGGAGCCCAGGGTTTCAGAAGAGGGCTCCGACATGGATACGGCAACAGAAGATTTTCAAGACACGAGTATGCTGCCAGATGAGGCAGCTGTGGTGGAGTCTGGTCTGAATGTAACTTTATGGAGTGGGATGCGCCCCCACAGCCAGATTGCTACTGGAGTGACTGTGAAAAAACAGAAATGGAAAACTAAGGCCCGAGCGGAGAAGTCTGATGAACTAAAACCGAAATGGGATGGTGCTTCCTGTCAGACGGCTAGACAGAGGCTGAAGAAGGCCTTTGCGGTTGTATCCCCCAAGGTTACGGAGGAAGTATGGACCCCTGATGCTGCATTACAAAATGCAGGATGGCATCGGACAGACGTGGCAAGTGGGTGGCTGACCCAGCTTTTAACTTTTCAATACCAAATGTCACAATAGTGAACGGGGGAGAACAAAATGATAGACCTGTCAGCACTAGTGGTGAGGCTCAGATGTCTCTGGGACAAGCTGCAGGAGTGGTCCAAGCGGGGAGGAATACCTGTGATATGCATCACATTCAGACTGATGTGATGGATTCCTCCCCTTCTAAGGAGATTGGAGATGGAGAGACGGTACTTAAACCAGGGGAAAACATGATGACTGATGGTAATGCACCTCAGAGGGAGGTTGAGGTCACACAAGCCCAAGGCATTCCACTTCTGAGCCCAAGACAGGGTAACTCAGAGGTGAATTCTGGAAATCAGCAAGATGAAGTCTCAGCACAGGAAGGTGCCCGGCCACAACTGTCAGCCGAACAGGTTTCAATAGAGTCAGAGATGGCATCGGAGGGTAAGGTACCTCCTGCACAGCCAACTAAGGAGACAAATGCATGAACAGACTCTAGTGCACAGCAGAACGGAGGGTCAGAGGAGAGAGAATGGATGATGGGAGGGTTCAACCACCCCCACAGGCCCCTAGGTTCTTGGATTTGTTTGACAAATCTCCCCCTATCCCCAGAAGGCACGTGGTGAGAATTCGCTACGGGGAGGGCTAGAAGTCTTCCATGACAGAAAGTATGTCAGCAGAACTCTGCTCAAAGTTTCATTACGGTTTGTGTCATCTGAAGTCCATGCCTTGCTTCATATTTCGAGAGAGGAGCACTTCGACGTCAGTTTCCATACGGCGCAGGGCCTTGATAAATTCTGGACACTATATAATCAGAAAAGGTTTTTACCAGTATGGACACCCTTTATGATCATCCCATTGACCAAGCCTATGATCAAAACAGTGACCATTATGTTTCATACAGAGAGTATTCACATTGGAGACATACATCATTGGTTACAGAAATGGTGTGATGTGTTGGGGGCCCCGGAACCCATCATTGATTCAGAATCTTTCTGGACTCGTGGCTGGTGATTTAGAATTAAATTAAGACAAAGAGAAACAAGTATTATGCATCTACCCAATGGTCTTTTCATCGGTAGAGATCGGGGGTACGTTTTTATTCTAGGCAGCCTAAGTGTGGAGACAGAATCCACTTAGCAAGCTCTGGTGACAAGCTGCTTCGTATACTCTGTGGTGAATATGATCATATCAGTATCATCTGCAGAAATATGGCTCACTGTAATCTATGTGAGGCGCAGGGTCATGTGTTTCACAAATGCCCCTGGGCAGCCCACAATAGGTATGACCATGTCAATCAGGATATTTTAATCTGTAGAGCCCAGAGGAAATCGGAGGTCTGACCAGATGTTTCTACTGCACAACCACAGAACCCAGAGGAGGGAGGACAGTCTGCTACAGACTGGCCTCCTGCTGACCCCACTGAACCCCAACCTCCTACCCCTGGACAGAGTGCTGGGACAGGTACACAATGCCCAACTGTTGATAAAGACTCTGTTTTGACCCCAGCACAGGGACAGACTGAATAGAGTGCTACCCCCCACCTAAATGGGCCATGTATGATGATTGCAGAACAGACCCCTGGAACTTCAGATGGACCTAAGGACCTAAATGGGATACTGCCTGCCCCCACCCCCACCACCACCACCACAGCAACCTTGGACAACATTAGGTACTCGCAGAAGTGCCAGACTGCGGACAGCTTCTACTCTGGACTTGAGGTGTAGTAATAAATTTGATGCACTGGCTAAACATCCTGAATGAGGAGGATCGGGGACAGAGGGGTTAGACTCGGATGGATCCTCACACTCTCTTCTGCCCATGGACCAAAGAGAAGGGCATAAGAAGAAAAAAAAGAAGAAATGTGATTATTGACTTGAATTAGTCTTATCCTTGAAAACAGCTATGACTATGAGACCCCCTGTCTCTGGTTACGGCTAATGCTTGTAGCATACTAAATGGGGCAGGCGGAAAGCAGTCTTTTCCTTCCTACAGGAACAACCTGTACATGTGTTGTTTTTTTTTTTGCAGGAAACATGGATTAATTAATCCGCCCTGGTGAACCAATGTAAGAACAGTTGGCCATGGGATCCGTCATACTGGTCCTTTGGTCTTGATAGGGCTGATGGGGTGGGTATTTTGTTTAAAGGGATCTCTTTTAGCCCGCATAAATTGATGGATATCAGCCCAGGGTGCTTGTTTATTCTGGTGAATTACTGTATGACACGGCATGTAGATTCATTGTTGTTTATGGGCCCCAAGGAAAAGCAGACAGGGTAGAATTGTTTCAAACATTACAACCATTTCTGATAATAAATAGACGTATCTTTATGGGAGGAGATTTTAATTGCCCTCTAGATATAGCTGATCGGGTAGCAATGAATAAAAAGGTATACTGTGACACCCATGCCTTGTACAATTGCTTTGAGGTTACAGATATGGTAGATGCAGCTCAATTGTTTAGTGTAAATTTATTGAACAAAACGTATGTCCGGGATAGGTTAGCATCCCGGATCAATTATTGGTTTGTCAGCCCAATACACAGTTACTGGATTTTCATGTGGTCCCAGTGGAATGCTCTGACCATTCCATGATCTGTCTACAGGTTAATCTTAAGGGCATGGTACAGCCACCAAGAAGTAGCTTGTCACTGAATATATGTGAATTAACAACTATTAACAAACAGAACTGAATAGTTCTGCTGGGAGAATTGCAACAGCGGCAAAAGGGGGAAATGATGTGCAGGAGGAAGAAGAGGAGCTGGAAATGAGAGAGGGAGATGAATGGAAGCAAGCAGGGAGTAAGAGTGGTGGAATCTTAGTGCTGGGGGACTCAATACTAAGAGGAGTCAGCTGGGGTAGCAAGGGGGAGAGGCATAGTCACATTTGGGTGGAGGCCATGGCAGGAATGACAGCGGAAAGGGTGGGATAATCTGTTCTGAAATATGCTAGAAGGGGTAGGGACAAGCCTCATTTAATTATACATCTTGGGACTAACGACCGGCTGGACAAGACAGTAGATATAGTCCAGAGGAGGTTTGAGGAACCAGCACAATTATGTGAGGGGGCAGGAAGATCAGTAACTTTTCAGATACTCTCCAGTGCCCAAGGCAAGCACAACAAGAAAACTGAGAATAGAGGAATTCTAACGGATGCCCAAGAACCTGGTGTTGTGCTAAAGGGTATGGGCTGTTGAGGGGTGGGAGGGACCTGGGGGACAGTAGTCTCTATGCCAAGGACAGACTACACTTGAGTGAGGAGGGAAAGAAAGTGTTGAAACAGAGAATGGAGGAGTACATAGAGGAAGTTGAGAATTTAAACTAGCAGTGGGGGGTGGCAATTGGGCAAGAGATATGCAGAGACCACAGGCTGGGAAACCATATGAGCTTACCCCCCGTAACAGTGACAAAGGACAAATGGCAAGAACTATTGGTGATGCTAATAAAGGAGGTCAGGATGGTGGGGGGGAAGGATGGAAGGTGGTTACCCTTAATGCTAGGAGCCTTGGGAGGAAAACTGCAGAGTTACAGGTGCTCATGGCAGAGGGAGAGGTGGACATTGCAGCCATCACAGAAACATGGGCCACCAATACAATGACTGGGACCTGTCTGTACCAGGGTATAGGTTATTTCTGAGGGACAGGGTGATCGGGAAAGGAGGTGGTAACATATGTGAAGGAAGGACTGAAGTGTAAGGGAGGAAGGGAGGAGGGTAGCACGGAGTCACTTTGGATGCAAAACCAGGATTACAAGAATAGGATTCTTAGAATGGGAGTGGTGTACAGGCCACCATCTCAGATGGAGGAGTTAGACAGGGAACTTATTGGGACAGATCAGGGAGGACCTAAGAGAAGAGTAGTGTGGTGATTGTGGGGACTTCAACATGCCAGGAGTGGACTGAGCACCCCAACAACCAGGAACAGAAGGAGCAGGTACTGCTGGATGCCTTCCAGGACAGCTTCCTGCTGCAAATGGTCAGTGAACCAACCAGGTTAGGGAATACCCTTGACATTGTGCTGGCAAATGGGGACTTTGTGAGAGAACTTACAGCGCAGGAACCGCTGTCAGGGAGTGACCACCACTCAGTATGGCTCACGTTGGATATGGGCAAGGAAGGAGTGGAATCTGGCACAAGAGTGCTGGACTTCAGGAGGGCTGACTTTGGGAGGATGGGGGAAGTGGTAAATGGGTACCTGGCCAGAATTCAATCTAGTATGGACACTAACCAGAGGTGGGAGCTCATAAAGCTGGGGATAGTGGAGGCAACCAAAACCTGCTGCAAGGCCCAGAAGAAGAAGGCTAGGGCTAAGAAACTGAGCTGGTTGAGCAAGGAGGTCATGGAAAAGGTAAGGAGGAAAAGAGCTGACATTAGGAAGTACAAGAAAACAGGGAGGGGGAGGACAGGGAGGAGTACTTGACAGAATCGAAGGAGGTGACAAGGGCAGTAAGGGGAGCCAATGCATCTACGGAACTCAGGCTGGCACAAGTCATTAAGTAGGGGGAGAAGGACTTCTTTAGGTACATCAGGGAGAAAAGGAGCTGTAAGGACCACATAGTAAGGATTAAGAAGGAGGGGGTTGGGTGGAAGCAGGGTATGATAAGGCAGAAGCACTAAATGAGTACTTCTGCACAGTATTTACTAAAGAGAAGAGGGGGGTGACACCCAAGGGGGAATAAATGGCAGAAACGGGGGGAAGGGGTGACAGATAAGGAAATCATGGAGGGCAGAGTTCGAGAGTGTTTGAAGGCATTGAGGGTGGACAAGGCACCAGGACCAGATGGCATCCACCCCAGGGTACTGAAGGAGCTGGCAGAGGTCCTTGCAGGACCTTTGGAACACCTATTTAATGCCTCACTACATTCGGACAGTGTACCTCAGGACTGGAGGATGGCACATGTGGTGCCCCTCCACAAGAGTGGCCCCAAGGATGAACCGGGAAACTACAGACCAGTGAGCCTCACATCCATCGTGGGTAAGCTAATGGAGACTATCTTGAAGGAGATGCTGGTGGCCCTCCTAGAGGCCAAAGGACTACAGGACAGCAGACAGCATGGCTTCATACGGAGCAGATCCTGCCAAACCAACCTGGTGGAGTTCTAAGACTGCGTAACTAGGCAACTGGACAGGGGCCAAGCAGTAGATGTCCTGTATCTGGACTTCAGTAAGGCATTTGACTCAGTGCCACATGGAAGACTGGGAAGTAAGTTAGTATGCACAGGGGAGGTGCAAAGCTGGTGAGATGGGTAGGAAACTGACCTCAGGGAAGGCAACAGAGGGTGGTGGGTGAGGAGCTCTCACACCCAAGGGTAGTTACGAGCGGTGTTCCACAGGGCTCGGTGTTGGGACCAGCGTTGTTTGGGATATTCATTGCAGACATATCATGGGACATCAAGAGCAAGATCAGTCTGTTTGTTGATGATACCAAGGTAGGAGTGGTGGTGGATGACCTAGGGAGATGGCAGGGGTTGCAGGATGATCTTGCAAAGTTTGAAACCTGGTCAGACACCTGACAACTGGGATTTAATGCCAAAAAGTGCAAGATGCTACATTTTGGGATGAAGAACCCAAAGAGGAGTTACCAGCTGGGGGAGTGTAGCTAGCCCTGACAGAGGAGGAGAAGGATCTGGAGGTGCTCATTACAGGGTCAATGAACAATTCGGCACAATGTAGGAAGGCAGCTGCAAAGGCCAACAAAATGCTGGGTTGTATTGCAAGGGGTATATCCTCGAGGAGGTAGGAGGTGATTCTGCCACTGTATGGTCCATTAGTTAGACCGCACCTGGAGTACTGCATGCAATACTGGCACCCGTATCTGAAGAGGGACATTATGATTGGAGGGGGCAGCGAGGGTGACAAAGATGATCAAGGGGCTGGGTGACTTACCACACGAGAGGAGGCTGAGGGAGTTGAACATGTACTCACTGGAAGAGAGGAGGGGCAGGGGGGACATGATTGAAACCTTTAAGTACATGAAAGGAATAAACAAGACAGGTACAGAGGGGCTGTTCAAAGTAAGGAAGGGGAGGGACACAAGGTGCCATGATATGAGACTGGAGAGAGGAAGGTTCAGGAGGGAGATGAGAGACACTTTTTTACAGAGAGGGTGGTGGCTGGGTGGAAGGCGTTACCTGCAGAAGTGGTATCCAGTAGAACAGTGGACTGCTTCAAAAGGGAATGGGACAGGACAAGGGGGAGGGTTAATGAAGGGGAAGGGTGGAAGGGAGGAGCAGCTGCAGAATAAGGGGTGCTAGCTGCACATTCGAGCATGCTTGATAAACCTCTAGGCCTTTATCTGCTGGCAAATATCGTATATTCGTATGTTCAACAAGTGAAAATTAATGGCCTTTTGTCCGACTGTGGTGAGGTGACCAGTGGGGTTCCGAAGGGTTCTGTCCTTGGACCTGTTTTGTTTAATATGTTCATTTCTGATATGCAGACCAATTCTAAGACTATCTTAACAAAATTTGCTGACGACACCAAATTGAGAGGTAGAGTAGATACACCAGATAACAAAATGCAACTGTGCATTGACATACATAAAATTGAAAACTGGGCTATCGTAAACGGTATGGAGTTCAATGTGAATAAATGCACTGTACTGCATTTCGGGAAGAATAATCCCTGTCAATCATACAAACTAAATAATACAGTACTTAGGACCTCTATAAGTGAAAAGGATCTTGGGGTTGTCATCAATGACAATTTGCCTTCCGGAGATCACTGTAGCCAACTAGCTAGACATTCTAATGCGTTACTTCGAAGGATTGATCGTACCTTTGTTACTAAACTTGAACAATGTATTATCCCTCTGTATAGGACGTATGCCAGACCTTATTCAGACTACAGATCACCCTTTTGGAATCCATACCTGAAGAAGGACATAGCTATAATAGAAAGTATTCAGAGAAGAGCAACCTGGATGATACCTTACTTAGCACATTTTTCGTATAATGAAAGACTTCAGAAACTAAAACTTCAGTCACTACAAACAAGACGACATAGAGGTGATCTTTTGTTCCTCTATAAAACTCTAGGAAATCCAATGCTTATGTAATTATGTGGAATTAGGTACACCGATAGAAAACCAGTCCCCAGACTGCATTCTAGACAACTTGCTATTGACAAAGCAAATACTAACAAAAGGCTTAACTCTTTAACACTTAGGGCCCCAGGAGCCTGGAATAAACTACCGGGGGATCTGGTTAATAGTCCTAATTTCAAAATATTCAAAACCAACTTGGACCATTGGATGGGAACCAATCAATATAACTGATCCACAATGTTGTGGGGGGCATTCTCGATGGGCTTCGGCCTTCTTATGCCCCATACTACCAAGTAATACCAAGTAATATCTGTATTACAGGATGGAATTATGCAGACAGGAATTAAAGACTTATTAAGGGCACGACACACAGTGAGATGTTTATATGACACCATGAGGGATTGGTGGACAGATACAAAAAGGGAAATTCAGAAATATATGATGCACATAGGGAAAAAATGCAATAATGCAAAATGTTTACATTATTTATCCCTATGTCAGCATTTATAGTATGTTTATTCATTAGCTTATACCACTTCATTGGACTATAGTACCAAAATAACCCAGATTAAAAGTCAAATGAGACTTTTTCAATATGACAGGGCAGCTTTCTTGACGGCTACACTACAGTTTAGGACTCAAAAGACCCCGGTAGGAGACCCTTGTGAGACCTTCAAAGTTAGAAGGGAAAACACCTGCATAACATCCCTACAAAATACTGATAGAGGGATTAAAACTTCTCCACAGGAGCTGGAATGGCTAAGACAGAAATACATGGAGTCTTTGAACCCACCCCTCCCCCCGGATATGTTTCATATGAAATCTTATATTGAACGGTGGGGCCCAGAGATACATGATACCACACTTCAACACTTAGATGGGTTGATTAGCAGGGATGAATTAGTCTCGGTTATTAAAGGTATGAGACAAAAAGTAACTCCAGGGTTAGACAGGTTACTGTTAGAATTTTATTTGACCTTTCTAGAAGATTTAGTGGAACCCCTGATGTTGGTATTTAACGAACCTTTGGAGCACCATAACCCTGATGATAGTTTTGCATAAGGGTTTTGAAATTTATTTTTAAAACATGAGATAGGTCCTTATTACAAAATTGAAGACCAATTTGTTTATTGAATATGGATTGAAAGATTTTTTGTAAAATTATACACACCAGGTTACGCCCACATTTACCTGACTTAATACACCCAGCACAAACCTGTGGGGTCCCTGACCACAGAATTTAGGATAATTTAAGGTTAATTAGGGATATTGTGGAAGGCTGTCAACTAAATAATTGGGTTGGTATCTTAGTATCTTTTGATCATATCAAGGCCTTTGACAGGGTTGCGCACCCCTTTTTATTCGAAGTACTTAGGCGACATAAGATACCCAGCAGATTACTCCTCACCCTACGGGTTTTATATACTACGGCATCTGTGAGACCCCTGATTAAAGGGTGTTTGGAGGTACGGGTGGGGGTACGACAGGGTTGTCCACTATGCCCACTGCTATATACATTAGTATTTGATACCTGTATCAGACACATTGCAGAGAATCAGTTGATCAAAGGGTTGCTATTACCAGGGCAATCCGCTATAACAAAAATTTTGGCCTATGCTGATGATTTGTGTCTTTTTTGCATCCTCCCAGGCTAGTGTAACTGAGGCAATACAAGAATTATGTAAATATGGTAGGATGTCTGGTGCTCGGTTGAATAATATAATAATAATAATAAACTTTATTTCTTTTGCGCCTTTCTTAAATCAAGGCACATTACAAAATAACAATCATAAAAACATCATAAAACAAATTAAAATCCAAACTAAAATATATAGCATTAGTTAAAATCTATGTCATCACCAAATGCCTTTTTCCATAAAAAGGATTTTAGAATGTAGACAAGAGTGTGGGGATTGAATTGGGGACGTCAACCGGTCTAACTCAGGTGGCTGGCATCACAATTTCTAATAGTCCAATGAAAATTTGGGGCCTTTATTTTGGCCCTGGCGACATGGCTCAAAAAAAGTGGTTGGCAGCCCTTCAGAGATGTGATTAGAATGTGGAAAAATGGAAAAATTGGGTTATGTCCAAATATACACGAATATTTGTGATGAAGCAATTTTTTGTTCCTATTTTATTGTACGTGGGCTGGGTATTTCCCATACCTTTTGTATTAAAGGCTAAGGTATATGGGATATTTTTTCGTTTACTGTGGGATAATCGACTTGACCCAATTAAAAGGGATTATACATATTTGTCTAGGAAGAACGGAGGGGTTGGAATGTTAAAACCACTAGTTTTCTCCCATGTTCTATTTTTAATGGGAAATATCTGTAGGTTATTATTAAGGGAGGGTAAGGAGGAAGGGATGACAGGGTGGTCACACATGCTTTTGGATGGTTATTTGAAGTGCTGGCAGGATACCCCGATTAAACCTTTGCCAAGAATGAAAGTTCCTGGGTTTATAAAACCTACCTTGAGAAAATTATGTTTATGGCAGGTAACAAAGCAGGAACTCATCCAATTAACAAGCAAACAGCAAACAGCTTTATGATGTAATCATAGGCAGAATTTGCATGACCCTCCCGGATTTTATATTTTGTTCACCAACACATATTAAGGAAGCAATATCACAGTTGAATAATAAAAGGATCCCCATACAAATGTGGGACAATTAATGGTTATGCACACATGGCAGACTGAATGTGAGGAGGAATCTGAAATTTAAGGCTATGGAAGAGAGAGGGTGTCCCTACTCAGAGTGTATGGCACCGGAGGAAACGATGACGTATTTTTTATTCAATTGCCAGTTCTCCTCTCAGCTATGGGCGCTTTTGGCCCACAGATGGCAACTGCTGTGGTTATGCAGACTGACATATGAACAACTGGTGTTAGGTCATTACGCTAGTAGATGCGCCTCCTGTAATAAAAGCACCCTTGAGGTGTTTTTTGCATGTGCTAAATGTTATATATGGCAAGCCCGCAGCAAATATGTTCTGCAGCAACAAAGCATGACTTAGTTATCTATAAGTAAATTGATTGAGGCAGTGTTTGTAGAAGTGTATAATGCAAATGTATTAACTAATTCAGTACAGAGGGCAAATGCCATGTGGAAAGGGTCACTTTAACTGATTTACTGATATCATGGGCTCAACGTAGGTATGAGAAGGATTGCGTTATGAACTGTATTTCAGGTGGTGGGTCAGTGTGGAGTGTGTAGGTATTACATGTTTGATAGGCTCAGAGGTTGAGGGTTTCTGATTCCCCTTTCTACAGGTGGGTGATATATGGTTTAGGGTATATGAGTATTTTTTCATAGTAGATAAGACATTGCTTCTTTTCCTTTTTTTGTTTTGCTTTGGATTACCATTATATTGAGGGGATGTCATACAATATGCCTTTTTGTGTTCCAATTATTTTATGTCTATGGGTAGGAATTGGGGGACAAATATGATATGTATTATTGTATGAATTGTCCATGAGATAATGTCTCTATTTCTTTTATGTCATTATTTTGTACATATTTTGTAAATATTTTGTTTTGAATTTTAATAAAAAATATCCCTACTCTTTTTCTGAAGAGTGCCTTGGGTTCTTTTACTTCCACCTAAACACCCAACAGGACAGCACCAGGATGCGTAGAAGAGATCTCGGTTTAACGTCTCGTCCAAAGGATGGCACACCCCAACAGTGTAGTAGCCCCCCTATTACTGCACTCGGGTGCCAGCGTTTTAAGTACAAGTCCAATCCTGGTGTGGGACGAGAACTCACAACCTACTGGTCCAGAGGTGGATGCACTACCAACTGAGCCACACTGACACCTTTGATAATACTGCATTGAGTTATTACTAGTACTTGGAGCAACATGAGCATCAGCCTTATAGCTTCTAACCCTCCTTAGTATGAACAGTAAAAACGATTATTGGGCCTCCTGCAAAAGTGCTCAGTGGGCCCACCCTTGGCTTCACTGCTACTGGAACAGGCACAGCAACAATCGGGTAGAGCAGTATTATGAACACAACAGGAAGTACCACCCCACCTAATCTCAGTAACTTCAGTTACTGTAGGTCCCCTTACCTGTGGCTCAGGTATGTAGCACAGAAAACAAAAAAAGGGCCACTTTATTGGTGCAGCTGCAGTATATCATGCTGCCACCCAGGAGACCAAAAATGCATTACAAGCCCTGGAAGCTGCCTAGGGGCCATGTGCATAGCAGAGGAGAAGTGCTCAGCTCTCCAGGAGGGCGGACGCAGGCCATCTAGCATTCACACAACCTCAACTGGCTACCTAAATAGCAGCACTGGCATTATCTGCAAAGTCAGCAACACACCTACCCTCTGAGTGGAAGGCAAAGGTGCAGCTGTGGAGACATGGGCATTAGTGTGGGGAAAAAAGAACAATAAAAAAAAGGAAAGCAAAAACAAGCAGACGTGGATGGTGCCCATACCCATTATGCATCTGAGTTCATTAGCTAAGGGCCCCACATGGATGCAGTCAGTACTGACAGAACATCTGAGTTTGTTAGGTAAGGGCCCCACATGGATGCAGTCCAAACCTACTGTGCATCCAAGTTTGTAAGGTAAGGGCCCTCCTTGGATACTGTCAGAACTGACAACATCTGAGTTTATTAGGTAAGGGCTCCACATAGATGCTGTCCAAACCCAGTGTGTATCTGAGTTTTTAAGTCTGAACCCTACATGGATGCTGTTTGAACCTACAGTAGATCTGAATTTGCTAGTTAATAGCTCTACATGGATGCTGACTGAACTGACTGTGCACCTGAGTAGGTTAGGGAAGGGTCTATAGTGGATGCAGACCGAACTCACTGTACATCTCAGTTTGTTAGGTAAGGGACCCACATGAATGCTGTCGGAACCTACTATACATCTGAGTTTGTTAGGTAAGGGCCTCACGTGGACGCTGCCAAAACCTCTGTGCATCTGAGTTTGTTAGGTAAGGGCCCCACTTGGATGCTGTCTGAACCCATTGTACATCAGAGTTTTTAGAAAAGAGCCCCACATGGATGCTGTCTGCACTCACAGTTTATCTGAGTTTGTTAGGTATGGGCCCCACATGGATGCTGTCTGAACTCACTGTGCATCTGAGTTTGTTAGGTAAGGGCCCCACATGGATAAAGTCTGAACTCACTGTGCATCTGAGTTTGTTAGGAAAGGGCCCCACATGGATGCTGTCTGCACTCACAGTTTATCTGAGTTTGTTAGGTATGGGCCCCACATGGATACTGTCTGAACTCACTGTACATTTGAGTTTGTTAGGAAAGGGCCCCACATGGATACTGTCTGAACCTACTGTGCATCTGAGTTTGTTAGGTAAGGGCCCCACATAGATAAAGTCTGAACTCACTGTGCATCTGAGTTTTTAGGCAAGGGCCCTACAGGTGTGCTGCAGGAACCCACTGCTTTTATTTATTTAACATGCATTTTACCAGGAAAACTGCATTGGAGATAAACTCCATTTTCTAATATGACCTGCTTAACAGTTAAGAAATACAAAAGGTATTTAACATGCCTACATCCTTTGACCTGACATAAATCAGTATAAGTAATTAACTGTAAATTAACAGTAAATAAAACATACATAGCATGCATT
This sequence comes from Neoceratodus forsteri, assembly GCA_016271365.2. Taxonomy (NCBI): domain Eukaryota; kingdom Metazoa; phylum Chordata; order Ceratodontiformes; family Ceratodontidae; genus Neoceratodus; species Neoceratodus forsteri. Next base: position 789,858,628 of record CM028133.1, read on the forward strand.
TAGATTAACGATCACATCCTTTTTTAACATTGGTAGAGTTCCAATGTTTCTTAACTCTGCTGGAAGAGTATTCCAACTATTTGGGGTACTAGGAAAAAAAGCTTCCAGGCCTTGATTAGACATGACTCTGGGCACATCAAGCAGGTTTCTAAGTCATAACAGCACCAACACTATGGCACCGACCAAATCAGCAACTGCATATCACCAAACACGAAAACGGCGATACGCACTACAGCATCTGTCAATAACAGCTACCGGTGCTGAATTTGACAAAGACAGACAAAATAACTATACATTTTATGAGAGTCTATGCCCCCGCCCCCAAATTGGAAATAATCAACCGGTTGGCCAGAGATTGATACTGAGGAAGAGGAAAACTCAGGAAAGGCTACATTGGGAGACAGATGTCGGCAGGAGGAGAATGTTGGAGGGGACCTACAGGCAGGGGAGCAGCAAAGTCGAGAGGGTGGGGGAACGGGACACAAAAAAAAACTGTATATTTAAAAAAAATGTTGACTTCACTCAGGTTATCTCACTCAAAAAGACTCGCTCTCTTAATAGGCTACCATCAAGCAGGCTCTCATAAGAACAGAAACTACTATGTGATGAAGTACAGAGACAGTCTGTTAAATTTGAAGGGGCACATCCACTAATATATTTAAATAAAAAACTTAACCAGAAATATTGACACCTGAGCAGCTGAAAATATGAAAGACGATGCACCTCCTGGCCTGCTCAAAGGACAAAGCAACAACGATTCTTAAACAGTCTGTCAAGTTTAGTTAACTGGAGCATTACAATAAATTAAACATTCATATTCTAACACTGACATAATTGCCTGGGAAACTATTGTTCTTTTTGTAAAGTAATCCAGGCAATTAAAGATTGGCCAAGCCATAATCCTAATTACTTACAATGCTCCCCCTTACAAAGTTATTGTCCTCCAAATGTTTTAATAATCAGTTCAACATTATTCAGTTTTAGATGAGCAATTTTTTAATGTGTACCAAACTCCACCAAGGATTTCTTCTGATTATAACTATGTGATGCTTATTTAATCAAACCTTATGCATGCAGCTGTGCAGAAATTGATGAAATGTACATTCACTTGTTAAAGTAGTCCCTTTGTGCAGTTCTAATCCACAAAAAATTCCTAATTTTTATGGCTGTGAGCAGAGCCTATGGCACTATTGCGAGTGCTCAGTAGCTCTAAAAAACAGCCGATCGTGGAACATTCTATTGAACTTTTGAAAGTATCCTTCTGAAAGCCCAATGGGGCTTGAACCCCTCTGCCACAATCGACCACTACGGAATAATAGCCACACTATTTCGATTGTTACTTCCACATTCCATGGCATGAACTGCGCATGCGTGACTTGCGCACATGCGCAGTTCTGCTACTGCCATCACGTGAATGGCAAAATGCCATTCACTGCAACTACGCATGCGCGAGTACCACACATGCACAGCTGCATTGCTTACTGCTTTCACATTTACTTCTGAAAAAATCTGACTCACAACTGCAGGGCAGACTATCTGCATCTGTGAGGAAAATAGTCGCAAAATAGTGTAATTGTCTTGTATTTGTGTGGCTTCTCCTGCTATGTGCACATCAAACCTTTAGCATGGTTCGAATCTCCAGCATGGTTCAAACAAGGAGCAGAGTCCGTTTTTTGTTGCAGATTGCGCTGAGTGCCACTTCCAGGGTGGCAGTCGACTGGCGGTGTCCCAGCCTTTTACCGACCAACATCGGGGTGCCCAGTCCTCGTGTCAGCATTATGTGGAACCCCCTTCCCCAACTCATGCAGCACACTGGGAGCCCACCCCAGTGTGCCTAACTGTTTTTTCTTCCCCCCACCATCGGGGTACCCATTCCCCACGTCGGCATCATGTATAACCCCTCCCCCATTCATGTGGCACACTGGGAGACCACCCCAGTGTGCCTAAATGTTTTTTTTCTTTTTCTGTGAACTAGAAAACGGTCCCTCGTCGTCGCATTTTTTTCCTATAAAAAGGAAAACAGTCCCTCGTCGTCACTGCAGTCTCCCTTCCCCATCACCACCCTCCCACTGAGCACCCACCTCCCAACACCCCCCCCATCCCATACTTACCTCCGGAGGGCACCATTGTCTTCCTCTCTGGACCAGGACATGTCTGTACTCTTCAAAGCCCAACTGTGGATTGAAGAATCTAAGGTAAGAGTGCTATAATGCCATTCAGTGGGGTTTTCAACTTATGTTGAAAAATCAGCCATTTTGGGGAATTTTTGCCCCAGATTTTCCATATGGGGTTCTTGACCCCACCTCATGAAAACTGTCAGTTTCATTTTGTTACTCAGTCTCGAGAGGTGATTTTGTTGTCACCGTGAGGAATCACCTTTCGGGAACAAGCCATGAAATGACAGTGCCACTGTTCATGAGGTGGGGTCCCAAAAAGCACATGTTGCAAATTTGGTGAAAAAGTTCCAAAAATGACTGCAATATGAGTGTGCATTGTGCAGTTTCTACACACGCTCCTAACTTCACCAGTTTTTAATATTTTCACTCCACATTTTCAACACTGCCATTTTTGCACACCTCCTTCAGAACAGTACAGCTGTCATTTTCCACAACCTGCCTAAAATGTGTTTTTGCACCTGTGACGCAGAACAGCGCATCTGCTCTGCAAAATCACCTTTCGGGACAAGTGAACAAAGTAACACTGGCACTCTTCATTAGGAGGAGTCCCAAAAAGGCCATGTTGAACATTTGATGCACCACCTCCAAAAAATGACCAAGTTACACCCAGACGTTGAATAATTCCTATGCACATGTGTAACTTTGGTCACTTGGTAGCTCTTCACAGCCCTATCAGCTGTGGCTAGAGCTTGTCTATCAGGCTGCCTCATAGAAACAGAAACACAGAATTTCTTGGCAGATAAGGACTGCTTGTCTCCCCCTCCGCCTGTCCATTTTGTCCCTGCCTATACCGTCACCACAGACCCTTCCTGATCTGCAGCTACTTCCCCATTGCTTTTTTTTACCAAGATTCCTTTGTGCCTAACCCATACATGCTTGAAGACCACAACTGTTTTTGCCCCCACCACCTCTGCTGGAGGACTGTTCCAGGTATCCGCCACTCTTTCAGCGAAGAAGTACTTCTTCACATCCCTCCTAAATTCCCCCTTCCAGCTTTGTTGCATGCCCCCTTGTTCTCATGCATCATCTATTTTGAAAAATACTCCCCTCCTGTACCTTATTCACCATCTGAGGTATTTATAGGTCTCAATCATGTTCCCCTCTCCCTCCTCTCTTCCAGGGTGTCCATACTGAGATCCCTCAATCACTCCTTATAGGGTTTTTGATGCAGCCCCTGCACCATTTTAGTTGCCCTCCCTTGAACAACCTCTACCTTGTCTATCTCCTTCCTGAGATATGGTCTCCAGTACTGGTCACAGTACTCCAGGTGGGGTCTCACTAACGATTGGTACATTGGTAACACTACCTCTCTCCTTCTGGTGGTGATTCCCCTCCCAATGCACCCCAGCATCCCACTGGCCTGGCCTACTGCCTTTTTGAACTACCTCACCACCTTGTGGTCATCAGATATGATAACCACAAAGTTCCTTCCCCGTTTAATGACTGTCAATACCACTTCCCCCATTCTATACAATGCTTCTGGGTTTCTGTTCCTTAGGTGCATGATTTTGCACTTCTTTGCATTAAAACCAAGCTACCATACCCTTGACCATTCCTTGAGTTTTTTCAGGTCTCTACTCATTCTCTCCATCCCCTCTGGAGTATCTACCCAGCTGCAGATTTTGGTGTTATCCGCAAAGAGGCATATCTTTCCTTTCAGCTCCTCTGTAATGTCATTGAAGAAGACACTGAAGAGGACTGGTCCCAGCACTAAGCTCTAAGGTACCCTGCTGGTCACTCTCCCCTCAGTAGAGTGTGATCCATTTACCATCACCCTATGTCACCTATCCATCAACCAGTTCCATACCCAGTTTACCACCTTGGCTCCCACCCACAAACTGCCTAGTTTCCCTATAAGCCCCCATCTGGTGCAGTGCTGAAGGCAGTAGGGGTTGCTAGAGGAAAGAGCTAAATGTTGGCAACATGATTAAGGGCTTAAGATGAATGAAAATGATGTTGCAAACTACACTTTCTAATTAAGTGATGTGTAGCATTACAGAGTTTAGAAAAAGTAAAAAAAGATATACAGTAGTTTATTAAAAAAAAATTTTAAACCATCAAGTTATTTATGTATCAATGCAAAAAATAATATATATACATACAGAATTCTAGCAACACATAAAAACTGTATTGCTATGATTGTTTCCTAACAACCTGACTCAACACTTTCAAATTCCAGCCCTAACGGTTTCAAACTTAGACCTCTGAAAAGATAATTTCATTAAAATGGGATAACTTTGTAACTGTTTGTGTTTCAAAATTATTTTTTTTATAAATGAATGCTTGGAGTCACTTGGTTGATACATTGATACATAGTGGTGCTGCATGTTCCATGCAGCATTTAAGGAAAGGGGAACTTGTTTAACCAGGAAAGGCACACTAAGCCGGAGTTTGTTTCCAGGTGTGACCTGGGAGCACAAGAAAAGTTAATTGACTTGTGTAGGGTCACACAATATGCAAGTGGGGGCTGATGCGATTCAAACCCAGGTCTCCAGGTTTGCAGCTCAGTGCCCTTAACCACTACACTGTGCTGCCTCCAAAAATGTAATTTAAAAACAAAATAATTCAGGAATTATAAGCTCTTGGGTTGTTTTTCATTCGTTTGTTTTTTAAAGTTAAACCTTTTATTGAATTTTTAAACATATTACAATTAATACACACTGTGATTTTTGGTGTGATACATACATAGGCACACATACTACATTCAATATATTCACCTAAGTAATACTCTATGGTAACTGTATGTAAGGAAAAAGAGGGAGGGGAATATACTGCAGAGGGATAGCACATATTCAACAAGAAGGGAAATAAGCTAGATATTAGTCTATATCATTCCATGGTACGGCTCATCTAGCAAAACAGTAAGCATTACACAGACCTTATGCTGAGATAAACTGACCAATGAGTTTGTGATAAAAGGCGAAACTAGGCCTCTGCATTATGAACTGGTCCATATATTAATGAACTAGGTCTAATGGTAATATATTCAAGTATGGAATACATGCATCATACAACCAAATTGGTAAAAAATACTTGGAAAAATTGTAATTATATGCATTTCTAAGATAACAGGTAGATTAACATACTGTAGGTATTAACCCACATTTGCAGTTGTGTGTGCTTTGCCAGGTATATCAGAGTTTCAAGAGCACAATGTGGAGGCCAGAGGAACAGCAGTAAGTAGTACTAAGTTGGTCAGCAAGGATGTCTAGCCTATGCCCTGTCTTGGGAGAGATAATGGTATCATACCTGTATTATTTGAAAAAGATGAAGGATCCAAGGACAGACCAACCCCTGGCTTACTACTGACCTTTTAACTCTGCTCAAGCACAGAGACCACCTCTGGCATTGTGCTCGTGCAACTCCGACGCAAGTAAACATACAACTATACAAAGCAGCCAGAAATTATTGCACTTGAAAAATACGGAATGCTAAATGCAGCTTTTACAAAGAGGCTCTGGCCAACTCTTGGGGCCAGGGAAAAAAATTCTGGAACAACATGAAAGAACTCACAGGCAAGGATCCTAAAGCACCACTCACTATGCTCAACCTTCATGGCACTCCTACACTCGACCTAGGTACCATCACCAGCACTTTTAATACTGCATTTACAAACCTGGACAGTGTCCTTCCACCAATTTTTTTCGATGACCTCCCCTCCAGCTCCTCCCAAGCTACCCCCCAACTAGAACGTACAACCCAAAGTTTTTTTTTAAGGAGGTCCCACCACAAGTAGCTAGAAAATACATTCAAAAGGCAATCTGTAAACAAGGCTACAGTGGTGACTCCCTTGACCTGAAACTGCTGGCATAAGTCCTCGATGAAATCTTAGAACCACTTACAAAGATCTTCAATCTCTCGCTTAGATTGGGCCATTTCCCCTCTCTCTGGAAGAAAGCCACTGTCACACCAGTTCACAAAAGCAGAGATAGGATGCTTCACACCAATTACAGACCTATCTCACTCCTCCCCCCACTATCTAAAGCGCTGGAGCGAATAGTGTCGGACCAACTAGTTGAATTCCTGGAAAAGTATAATGTACAGTGCCCAGAGCAGCATGGCTTCAGAAAAGGGCATAGCACCACCACTGTACTACTGGAATTTACAACTTTCATCCATGCCATGCTTGACAAAGGGAATTGTGGAGGGGCCATATTTATAGACCTTACAAAGGCATTTGACACAGTTAACCACCCCCTACTGCTCAAGCAACTGTCCTCCATTGGGATCTCCAGTGATGCCCTTCCATGATTCATCAGCTACCTTGATAATCGGATCCAACATGTAAGGATTGCAGGGATCTCTTCGGATGAGAAACTGGTTCACTCTGGAGTCCCCAAGGGGTCTATTCTGGGCCCTCTTCTCCCTCTTCATCAACAATCTCCCCAGTGCCTGCCACCCAAAAATATTATTTTACGCGGATGCAGTCCTGTTTTCCAGCCACCATGACATTACTGTCCTTGAATCCCAGCTGCAGCTCGACTTCAAGCACATGGAAGACTGGTTCAATTCTCATAAACTTGTCCTGAACCACAGCAAGACCAAAGCCATGTCCTTCTGTAACTGACAGAGTAGACACAACTCTCTGTCCCTCACCATCAAGAACCACGCAGGGAACCCACTCAAACATGTCAAGGAGTTCAATTACCTTGGTATTAACCTGGATAGTACCCTCTCCTACACCCGGCATATTGACACTGTTGCCAAGACTGCCAATATACAGATTGGACTACTATACAAACACAAGCACTGTATGCTTGCGGATGCCCTTAAACTAGCCATCTACAGCTCTGTCACCTCTTTCACTGACTATGGCCTTGCCATCTATGGCTCTGCCTCAACAAGTGCCCTCCGTAGGATCTCAGTTTCTCTCAACAAAGCCTGTAGACTACTAACGGGTGCGGCCCGACAAACTCACACCTGTGACCTTTATGCACAGGCCAGCTGGCTACCCCTACTCAGCAGAATTCAATACCAGACCTGTTTACTTACCAAAAAGATTCTCCTCGGTCTCATGCCACCTGGTGTTAGCTCACTCCTTACTACTTACAGTGGCACTCAACAAACACGTGGTGCCAATCTCTAACCTTTCAGGTTCCTAGATGTCCTACCTCAATGGGTCAGCAGTCCTTTATTTATAGAGCTGCTCAATGATTCAATTCCCTCAATAAAGAAGCACTTTCCTCTACAACACTTGGACCCTACAAAAAGAATCTCAAACTTTACCTCACCTCTACCGCTCAATGTGACTGCTTCTCTGAACAGAGATCTCTCTAAACACCTCCCAGCTCACTCATGTCTCACAGCCCTCCCTTTCCCAGTCTCATTCCCTCTGGCACCAGGCCTTCCTTGTGACTCCTCTCCTGCTTTGCATCTCCACTGGAACAAGACATTTTCCAACAGCATCTGACAGTGGCCCATTAGCCTGCCAACTACCTCTCCCGGTCACACGCCTGCAATACTAACTGCCTATTGTGCCCTCTATCTCTTATTGTTACCGCAGCCAGCTGTCTACTCAAGCTGCTCGTTATATGACTATTATCTCAAAGTATGTTATAACTGAATGTCTTTATTTTTTTTCTTTTCTTTCAGTTGTTTTGGTTGTTTATTGTGCATTCTTTTACTACCTCTGTATGTATGTTGACCCTCATCCTTTGACATGGAACCTTTGTAAACGAGCAGTTTCTGCTCAAAGGTATTTGTAATCTGAGAATGTAATAAATAAATAAATAAAATAAAATTATTAGAGAGTATGCATATATTGATTCCAGTGTTCCAAGTTGTTAGGTGAGCTTGGAGAGTGTTGGGTGAGATATGCGATAAGCGATCATAGGTAGCCAGTTGGGATAAATTACTTAAGAATTAATGGTAGGTATGATGGAGGTACATCCTTTTTGCAGAAGCAGTCACTTCGCTATAATGCTTGCTTGTATTAAAAACTCTCTCTGTCTTTGGGGCAGTGGCATCAGGCTTGTCTCCATGCCTATAAGGAACAGCTCAGGAGAAAGAGTTATAGGCTGCTGTAAGACAGTGGAGAGGATCTGTATGACCTCTGCCCAAACTTTTTAGATTAGTGGACAACTCCATAGGGTGTGAAATAGATCCCCATGGTGTTGTGTACACGGCCAGCAATGATGTGCTGTTACAAGTTTGGCTTTGTACAGTACTTCAGGTGTACGATACCAACAGTGTATTATCTTATTTTGAATAAGGTGACTTTTAGGGTCCTTGGCTGAGTCATGAGCAGTGCGCCAACATCTGCTCCACTGCACATCTGAGATGAGTGCTTGTAAAACCGTTGACCAGTAATGCCTGGTTGGGCCTGTTTGGTCAGGGATGTTCTCTCTTATGTGGGTGTATAGTATATGAGACCAGCTCTATCGCATGTAGTTTTCTTCCACTTGGTTATAGAGATTTGTGGGATAGTCCAGGGTTGGTGTCTCATTGCGGCAAGGTGTTTAATAAGAGAGCTACATATCTGTAGAAATTTCCAGAATCTTGATTGTACAATTTTGTATCTTATTTGCAGTCCTTGAACAAAGTCTAATGTGATAGTGTTGGGAATAAGCAAGTCAGATATTGTATGGATGCCCTTCATCTCCCCTTCTTGCCAGTATACAGGTTTACCATTGATTCTGATAGCACTATTATGCCAAATAGGGGTTAGAGGAGTGTGACATAAGTCTTTATGCAACCATCTGCTGGCTTGCTGCCATGCACTATGTGCAGCTTTGACGGGGGGGCGGGCATTAGAGGGAAGTTTTGTATGTGCAAAAAGATATGTTACTGGGTAAACTTGCCTACACTTAGCTGTTTCAATTTGTGTCCATAACGGTGGTGGTGGGCCTGATGTAGGACTGGATCACATGGTTTGTGCATTTCTAAGCGCCCAATAATATCCTTTAAACCAAGGAAGATTCCAGCCCCCACTTGTCCAACTTGTTCTAAGTTTGCTCCTACTATATCGAGGCTTGTGGCTTTCCCACAAAAGGTTACCTATTAATTTATCAATGCTGTTGAACCATTTGATAGGTATAGGGAGAGGTAGGTGTGATGGAAGATGGAAAACTTTGGGGGCAGTAATCATTTTAATAGCCTCAATTTTCCCCACCATGGAGAATTGGAGGGTTTTCCATCAATCCAGTTCCTAAGTTTAGGGAGTAAGGAGTTAAAGTTTAAGTCACAGAATGTATGCATCCTAGGGGTTATTTTTATGCCTAGATAAGTAATGGACATGGGAATCCACAAGACAGGGATAGAGGAGAAAAGCTGTGGGGATGCTGCTTTATTAAGAGGGAGTACTTCAGATTTAGAGTGGTTCATCTTAAGCCCTGATAGAGATGAATAATGGGTTAAGATTTCTAAAAGTGGGGTAATGAATTTACTGGCCTGATCTAGAAGCATTAATGTTTCTATGGGATGTATAAGCAGGGGGATTACCAGCAGAAAAAAGGAGGTCATCCTTCCACGCTATAGATCAATGGTGAGGCCACACTAGGAGTACAGTGTACAATTCTGGAGACCACACCTTAACAAGGATATTACCAGACTGGAAACAGTGCAGAGGAGGGCTACAAAAATTATTCATGGATTGCATGACAAATCATATGAAGAGAGGCTGCGTGAATTAAACATGTACTCCCCGGAACAGCGGAGGGAGAGAGGAGACATGATCGAGACCTTCAAATTCCTAAAAGGAATAAACAAGGTGCAAGTCCAGGACCTGTTCCATATCAAAAATCACTCAAGGACCAGAGGGCACAACACGAAGCTAGAGGGGGGCAGATTCAGAGGCAACACACGCAAGTTCTTCTTCACAGAGAGAGTGATTGATCCAAGGAACTGCCTCCACAGGAAGCAGTGGAGGTAAAAACAGTGGAGACTTTCAAGAAGGGTATCATAACACTGAAAAGCAGTTAAGGGAAGGGGTAGGATTATGGGCAAACTAGATGGCTGCATGGCCCCCTTCTGCCATCACTTTCTATGTTTCTATGTTTCTAAGAGATCATTGGTATAAAGCAGTGTTTTGTAGATTTGGTCTCTGGCAGTTATGCCCTTGATGCACGGATTCGTGTGAATAGCAGCTGCAAGGAGTTCAATTGCTAGAACAAAAAGAAGGGGAGAAAGTGGACATCCTTGCTTCATGCCTCTAGTGAGAGAAAGAAAAGGGGAGATAAGTTTACGTTATTGAATACTTGAGCTTTGGGAGCGGAATACATGGCCTACAGGGTGGAAAGGAATTTAGGACCAATACTGAAGTGGTAAAGACTGCATATAAATATGCCCATTCGACTGTGTCAAAGGCCTTTTAAAGTCAATTGTTACAGCAGCTGCTGGGGTTGGGGTGTGAAGATACTATGTGAGGTTCAGGAGAGTCCTGATATGGTCTGCACTCAGTCTGCCTTGTACAAATCCAGCTTGAGACAGGTGAATCAGCGAGGGAGGAAGGGATTCTAATCTGGTAGCTAGTATTTTGACATAAATTTTCCCATCCGCTGTGATGAGGGATACAGGTCTATAATTAGTCAGATATAGGGGGGTCCTTACCTGGTTTTGGTAGGATTGTAATTGTAGCTGTGGACATAGATGATGGAAATGTTCTAGAGGGCGGGAGTTCGGTAAACAAGCACTCTAAAATCGGGCAGATTTGAGGGATTATTAACAAGTCAATAGGGAGACCATCACTGCCAGGAGCTTTTCTAGGTTTTAGACTTGTAATTGCTGCCTCGATTTCTTGGGCCAAATTGGTGATTCTAAAACTGAACACTGATCCGAGGACAACCTGGGCAGGGTTAGGGAACTTAAGAAGGTAGTTAGCTGCTGATGAGATGGGGAGGTGGTCGACGTATACAGTGTCTGGTAAAATTGGGACATAATAGTATTCATTTCCAGAGGGTTACTAGTGTTAGTACCTGAGCAGGATACCATAGATGCTATATGCCGTTAGGATTGTTGCTTCTTAAGCCTATATGTTAATAATTTACCATTTTTCTCCCCACTTTACCAGTATCTAAGCTTCAGTCTTAGTAGAGCTAATTCAGCATTACATGCAGTAATTGAATTTATTTCTTGTCTGATGGAGATAATTTCCTTTGGGGGAGTTCTTTATTTTCCTTGGGGGTCACCACTGTTTCTTTGGCCTTCCAGCTTAACTAGTTGCTTTCCTCATTCTTTTCTCCTGTACATTGTGCATCCAATTAGTTTGCCTCTGAAGGTGGCTTTAAAAGTCTCCCACAAAGTGGTAGTGGATGTGGCCTTGTCATCATTATCTGTAAACTACTCCACTGCAGCTTACTGAAACCAAGGCTGAAACTGGGGGTCTAAGAGTAAGGTAGGGTCTAGCCACCAGTTAGTAGATTTTTGTTGGGAGCTGCCCAGCAAAACATCCAGTTGAATGGGGGCATGATCTAATATGATTATAGGTTTAATATTGACTGCTATTACTAATGGGGTCATATTAGGGGATGTAAGCCACATGTCTATTGAATTAAAAAAGCCGTAGGTGGGAAATTGGTAGGTAAAGTCTTTTTCTCTTGGGTGGAGCTGTCTCCAGATACCTGTAAGGGCTTGATCTTTTAGCCATATCAGTACTGTCTGAAGTGCTTGGGTATGTAGCTCAGGGTTACATTGTCTTCTGTCTATCAGAGGGTTAAGAGTTAGATTGAAGTCACCTCCAACTAGGATAGGGGCATGTACATCTGCCAAATTGGTTAAGCAATCTGCCAGGGTATGGAAAAATAGGGGGGAGTCTGTGTTTGGGGCATAGATGTTGAGTATGGTAAGAGGACCTTGGGGGGTATTGAACTGAGCTAGGACCCATCTACCTTCTAAGTTGTGATGAGACTTCATGTGAAAGCCAGCGGATATTTTTGTGGATTAGGATGGAGACCCCCCTTTTTTTGAATGTTACAACACTGTGTACCTCTATGCCTACCCAACTTCTCTGAACTTTTGGGATTCTTGGGCAGAGAGCTTGGTTTCTTGAAGTAGTACCACTTGTGAATTGAGCTTCTGTAGGTGGGTCAGGACCTGCTTGCACTTTATAGGGAAACTAAGTCCCCTTACATTCCAACTGTGACAGGTGACTTCATCCATGATCTATGTTTTGTGAGCAAGTAAGGGTACTGGATAGTGTAATTGAAAAGGCTAACCAGTGTTGATGTGAAAGTTGTTCATCTGGTCTATGGTCTTGACAGAGGTTGAAGTGAGAACTCCAATATACCTTAGGGGCACATCCTACATTAAATACAGCTAACAGGTGTTGATATCTTAGAATATGTTGCACACAACTGTAACAAACACTGTTTAGACATAACAGTTGTCTAAAGTTTAAAAACATGAGTTGAGCCATATGGAATAGGCTAAACAGAAGTACACTTATAAGTTAACACAACTATTCGGATGTGGGGAATCTGAGCCGGATAAATATTATCCTAGGCTCTCCTCATATCTTAACAGGGGGAGGAGAAAGTAGGTAGAGGGTACCTTTCTCCTTCTGAGATAACTCAGTGCTATCCCTCAAGATAACTGCAGTTCTGAGAAACTATAGAATTACTACTGTCAGGGGGTGGAGGTATCAGTGTGATTATAGCTCCTATGTTTTTTTAATAACATCAGTAGATCAACCAGTTAGGGGAAGTAGCAGGATGACAATAGGGATGAGATCCTAACTGAGCCGTGAATAGACCCAGAGATAGAACATGTATTGGATGGACTGAGGAGAGGAGAGGAGAGTAGAGCACCCCTTCTGACAGTCCCCACAGAGATCACAGGGGTTGTGGGATAGCATAAGCAACCACTAGGACATGTGAGGCTAATTACTGAGGTATGAGAAACACCTTTTTGTTTAAAAATTGGGCTTCATTCTGCAGCAGTGCTTAACTGATCAATTGTGCTGCATGACACATTTCTAACCAATGGCCATTAGACGGCAGCATCAGTGCGATCTCGGCTTAAAGATCAAATGCACCACTTTTTCCATATGTATTGCTCACATGAATTCAAGTCCCTGTATCATGATTAGTGTTTCCTGAAAATTTCATGACATTCGGTTTTCTAGTTTTCTTTAAATCAGCATGTGTTAATGTTCTCTGCAGTAACAGAAAACACGGAAGAAACAGTGACAATGTTTCTATCCCAATCAGTGAGTGATGACATCATACCTGTTAAGTCCCTTATTAACTAAGGAGGCTGGAGCACTGCAAAGTCAGAGAAGTCTGTAGAGCTAATTGTTTTCACTCCAACCTGTTTATTAACCCATCTGGTTTGTGTTTAAACAGATTATCTTAAAATCTGCCATTCTGTGCTCATTAAAGTTTGATCATTGTGAGTTTCAGTGCTAAACTGAAGTGATACGAATGTTTGTGACAAATGACTGTGTATTACAGCTGTCAGTTCTGTCTCATCAAAATTCTGCATTGTTTACTGGTTATATGGCACAGGATAGTTTAATTGATATAAAATAAACTAATTTTGTTAATTCATAGAAGTAGTGTGTCTTTGATGTAGCCTGCATAAGTATGTTAATGTGAGAACAAATGTGCTTTATTTATTTATTTATTGAATTGTTTCACCAGGAAAGATACACTGAGCAACTTAATGCTCATCTCACGGTACATCCTGGGGGAAGAGGAAAGGGATATGTAGAGTACAGATATACAGATATACAGAGTACAAGTTCAGGTAAATACACACAGTTATAAAAACAGGAACAAGGCACTTGAGACAATAAAGGCTGTAGCAGAGTATCAGTGCAAGCAGATCTTAGGAGCAGCATGCAAAGCAGAATCAGTACATAGGATACAAGGTTGACAATGCATAAAATACAGACAGTACACTAGTGCAATATGCAGCAGGGTGAGCACATAAGAACCAGTCACCCCTATTTAAGAGCTGGTCTATAGGAATAAGTGCAAGTAGGGGGGAGGGGGAGAGGGAGATGGAGAGAAAGACAGAGAAGGAGGCAGATAAGGATGGGAGGGCAGGAGCAGGTGCAAGAGGGAGTGAGGTAATTGTGCAACACAGTGGTAAGGGAATAGAGGGATGAGGAGTGACAGATTTGTAGAGGAAGAGCATTCCACATTTTAAGTAGGTGGTAAGAGAAGCCTTTTTGGCCAGAGGTAGTGGTTCTGCAGGGGAGTGATAGGGTGAGAGTGTCAGCATGGGATCTCAGGGCATAGAGGGAGAGGGTAGGGGTGCCAAGAAAGGAGGAGATATATGAGGGGAGAGAACCAAGCCAGAATTTAGAGATGAATTTAGCACCTTGAAGTGTGTGCCGGGAGTGTAGGGGAAGAAGGTTGAGAGCACGGAAGAGGTCACAATGATGGGTAGGGGAGGGGGCATCAAGAGCAAAATGACAGAAGGAGTTAGAGTCCAGTCTGGATAGGTGTGACTGTAAGGCAGCATTGTAGACTATGTCGCAGTAGTCGAAAATGGGCATGATCATCTTCTGTACCAGCTCACACCTGGGGGCGAGCGGGATGCAGCTGCAGTTTCTGTAAAGTGCCCCAAGCTTGGGCATTAGTTTTTTCAGAACGGCATCAATACGTACAGAGAAGTCAATGAGTCTGTCCAGCCAGATACTGAAATACCTGAAAGAGGAGAAGTCCTCTAAAGCAGTCCCATCAAGGGAGTGGAAGGAGGGGAGGTGAGTAAGCCTAGTGAGTCTCTGCCCTGTGCCAAAGGACATGGAGACCGTCTTCTTGGCATTTAGAAAGAGTTGATGAGAACTAAACCAGAGTTGGACTTTGTCGGAGTTGGACTGAAGCTTGGTAGTAACATCAGCAACAGTATTGCCAGAGGTAAATAATATTATATCATCCGCATACATGTGGATGCTAGATGTGGTGCAAACCCGGAGGAGGTCATTTAAAAAGATGGAGAGCAGAATGGGGCCTAGCACAGAGACTAGTAGGACTCCAGTGGTTATAGGTGGGGGGAAGAGGTAGCATCAGCAATTCTTACTGACTGCGACCAGCCGGACAGGAAGGCATTGAACCATCCTGTAGCAGATGTCAGATGTCAGATTGACAAAGTGGTTTCTGCCACACTCTACTATATCAGGAACATGTACTGTATGAACATACAAAATTCAGTTCTTTGAGGGTTTCTGTGTGAAAATACATCATGTATGTGTATAACTAGAAATACAATAGGCATCCTGATACTCCATATGCCCAATAGTTGAAGCAGCAGCACTGCTGCCCCATTCCCCCTGCCCCACAAGCCCCTTGTCTCCTTCCCCCATTTGAGGCTATTGCATCCCACTGCCCACTATCTTCTCCACACAGCTGAGCCTACCACACCCTGCTGCCTCCTACAGAAACTGCTGAGGTTACTGTATTCTGTTTTACCTCTGCCCCCCCACACACAGTCAGAGCCAATGCACCCTTTTGTCCCCTGTTTCTGTCTCCACAGTCTGGGTTGCTGTGCTCTGCTAGAACCCCAGGTCCACTGCCTTCATAGTTCTGGCTGTTGCACCATGCTGCCTCAGGCCACCACAGGTGACATATTTGCTGCACCTGCTACTCACTTCCATTGCCCCAACTGGGCAAGGCTGCTGCACCACTCGCACCCTGTCCCACAGTCAGGGCTGCTGTACCTTGATGCCCCCCCCCCTCCTGCCACACAGTCAAGGCTTCTGCACCATGCTGTCCTTTGTCTCTGCCACCACATCCAAGGCTGCTGTACCTGTCTACACAGTCAAGGCTGCTATAGTCTGCTGTGCCCCAGAGCCCCCATGCCTCCACAGTTAGGACTGCTGCACCATGCTGCCATTTGCCACAAGGCAGGGCATGTGTTGCACCCTGTCCCCTGTCACTGCAGTTGGGATAATTTCTCCCTGTTGCCCCCTGTCACCAGAGTCAGATCCTTTGCTATACCCTTCTGCCAATGTCCCTTGTCCTAAACTGATGAGTCTGCTGCACCCTGTTCCACAGTTTGAGCTTCTGTACCCTGATGTCCCCTGTCTCCTTCCCAAAAAGTCAAGGTTGCTGCACCCTGTATCCCTCTGTCCCCCACCTATAACACAAGATGAAAGCATTTTTTGTTTTTTATTTTAAGTAGTTTCAGCAGTGTACCAAAGGTCTGACTCTAGTAGCAGGGAGCAGCATGGTGCAATAACTCTTAACTGTGGAGGCAAGAGGCTCTATGGTGCAGCAGGGCACAGTGGTATCAGGGGACAGAGGACAGCATGATGTAGAAGCCTTGACTTTGGTGCAGGACACAGTGGGGCATCAGGGTACAGCAGCCCTGACTGTGTGCCAGGTTGCACGTGGTGCAGCAGCCCTACCCATTTGGGAAACACATACAACAAAGTCGAGGGGCTCCACTCACTCTCGGTGAGTAATTCAAATCTGGTGCAAAAGCAGGATCAGAGACTGCTGTTTGAACAAAAACAATGCTTCAGGGATATCCAGAAGCCATGCCTGCTGCACTTAACCCAAAAGTTTGTGCACTCAATTAACTCAATTAATCAAAAAACACAGCTTACCATGTCAGGAATTTATTAAGGTGCTTTTACAACTTTCATCCTGTAGCTAATAGAGTGCAAAGCAGCAACTTTAACGGCTAAAACAAGAAAACTGAAGACACCAACAAGGTGTTTTTACCATAGCAGTAGATTGACCAGGCCAGCAGAGCAGACAGCCCTCATGCGTGATGACGCACAGAAATCAGCTGACATCTCAGTTTACGCCTTCTTCAGAGCTGATTGGTCAAAGACTTGCCATCCCTTTTATTACAAAAAACATGCATATTCATTAGGGAGGCGTGTTTAGACCTCACATTTGGGGCAACAGAAGTGGGTAGCAGGGTGTAGCAAAAGCCCCACTTTGGTGGCCTAGTGCAGCATGGTGCAGCAGCCCAAACTGTGGGGGCAGAGGCCCTGGGACTCTAGGGCTTAGCAGAGCATATCAGCCCTGTCTGTGGGGGCAGAAAAAGTGAGCAACAGAGTGCATTGGCACTGACTGGGGAGGAGCAGAGGGAAGCAGGGTACAGCAGCCTCAACTGAGAGGCAGAAGAAGAATCAGCATTTATATAGCACCTTTGATACACATTGCATCCCAAAGCATTTTACAAGCTATATTAGACTGGTAGTGAAGTGCCTGAATGTGTGGTGGTGGCCATATCACACATAACACCCACACACAGCCTGGACAATTGCATGAACCGGTTTTATGGGAAGGGGGATGTTGGCCAGGACACTGGGAATGTCCCCTGCTCTTTGTGAAGAGTGCCCTGGGTTATTTTACTTCCACCTGGACACCCACCAGGACAACATCAGGATGGGTAGAAGGGATCTCGGTTTAACATCTCATCTGAAGGACAGCACACCCCAGCAGTACAGCAGGTGAAGTGATTCCTGGTCTGGATAGGTCACTCCTACTTGAGGTAGGTTGAGGAGATAGTGGCTCAGAGGAAGTGGAATCAGTTTCTTGTGGGACATGGACAACAGGAGAGGATACCAGGGCTGCCTTGGCCAATCTGAAGCTATGAGGATCACAGTTGCGGTTGATCCCTGAGCTTCAACAGCACCCTGTGTATCAAGGGAAATGGAGGAATGGCATAAAGAAACTTCCCTATCCAGTTCAGAGTTAAGGCATCTGCTGGGAGAGTGCCCAATTGTGGGAGCCTGCAGTAGTACAGAGGAAGCTGACAGTTGAGGTGGGATGCAAATAAATCCACCTCTTGAACACCGTGGCAAGGACTTGCCTGTTCAGAGTCCATTCGTTGTGGCCTTGGCTGATGCATCTCAAGGCATCTGCAAGAGTGTTGTTATTGCCTGGAAGATGTATGGCAGAGAGGCTCACATCCAGGGAACAGGCCAAGGACCAGATTCTTATGGCTTCTGTGCACAGTAGAGTCGACCTTGTGCCACCCTCCTTGTTTATACACAACATGGCAGTGGTGTTGTCTGTTCTGATCTGTATAGTGTGCCCCTTGACCTGTGGGGTGAAGGCCTTCAGTGCCAGTTACACAGCCCTGAGTTCCAGGAGGTTTATGCGGCTTGCAGATTCCTTTGGAGTCCAAGTGTCACCTATGGACAGGTTCTCCAGATGAGCTCCCCAACCTAGAAGAGATTTATCTGTAGTATTGATCTCTGAAGAACAAGATAGCTGGAAGGGAATCCCCACATAGAAGAGTTCCTTTTCCTTCTACCAGTCTAAAACTCAGAGTAGTGTTTTTGTCACTGGAACCAGTTTGGACAAAGAGTTTCTCTTTTGGGACCAATGTGCTCATAGGTGGCACTGTATGTCCCTCATCTGAAACCTTACTCCTGGAACAACAGCTGTCATTGAGGCCATATGGCCCAGGAGCTTTAAGAAATGTCTGGCAGGCCTGGGCTGACCCAGCAGGAAGGAGTTTGCTAGTGACAGAAAATGTTGAATTCTGCCTTGAACAAGAAAGGCTTTGAACTGCTGGGTATCTTGGTCTGCGTCTATGAAGCTGAGGAGCTGAGAAGGTTCCAAGTGGGATTTCTTTTTGTTGATAAGAAAACTCAGGGAGTGCAGGGTTTGTTTCACGCAGTTGTGAGCTTCTCTGACTTGTTATGGGGTCTTGCCCACTATGAGCCAGTCTTCCAAATATGGGTAGCCTGAGATGCCCTGTTTTCTTAAGTAGGCTGCCACTACAGCCAGGCACTTTGTAAACACTCTGGGGGCCGATGTTAAGCCAAATGGTATGGCTGCAAACTGGTAGTGACCTGAGTGCAGTCTGAATCTCAGCTATTTTCTGTGGAACTACCATATTGAAATGTGAAAATAGGTGTTCTCGAGATCCAGGGAGGCTAGCCAGTTTCCCTGTTGCAGAGAATGAATCACCATTGGAAGTGTGACCATCTTGAATTTTTCTTTCAACAAGTGCCTGTTTAAGTACCTGAGGTCTAAAATAGGTCACCACTTCCCATTTCTCTTTAAAGTTAGGAAGTATCTGGAGTAGAGGCCTTTTCCCCACTGTGAAAAGGGAACTCTCTGTACTACTTTGGCTGACAGCAATGTTTTTACCTATAGCTGCAACAAATATCCTTCTGTTGGAGTTAGGGGATTTGACATTGAGGGACCTCGAAGGGAAGGGACGTTTCTGAACTGTAGGGGTAAGCCTTTTCCCACTAACTCCAAGACCCACTTGTCTGTGGTAATGTGAGTCCAGGCTTGGAGGTATTGGGAGAGCCTGCCCTCTACTGGGAGAGGGGAGGTGACCTGGTTGCTGGAGTCAGGGCTTAGACTGTGTGGCAGGAGCAAGAGTGGCAGCAGCTGTTATTTGTCCTCTCCTGCCTCTTCCTCTGAAAAATCCTCTTATTTGAGAGAAATCCATGGGCATAGGCATGGGGAAGTATGCCCTGGGATAACAGTCCCTGCCCCTATTTCCCTTAGGCTGTGATTCTGGAATGTAGAGGCTTTCTGCTTTGCTGCATTACTTTCATAGATGAACTTGTACTCCTCCACCTTTTTCATATACGTCTCAGTCTTGTCCCCAAATGAGTTATTTTCACAGGAAAAGTGCATAGCCTTGGACTGTGTAGCCTGAGATAAATTTGTAGTTCTGAGCCAACCAAAGCACCTGAGAGAGAGAGAGATAGCTTGTGCCATAGCTCTGGTGGCTGTATCATTGTTATCTGCAGTCATGTGAAACTGGTACTTGGCAGCTTCTGGACCAGTTTTCACAGTCTCAGTAATTTCCTGAACCATCTTGTCAGATCTCTGGTTAAGGATGGCCTGGTTAGAACCCCACAGGGCCTTTTGGTACTTGGCAGAGTATGCCAAATAAGAGTAGAGAGGTGTAGTAAAAAAGAGGCTATAGTGTAGGATTATTTTGCCATGAAGTCCAGTTTTCTGGACTCTTTCTCTGGGAGCCGAGAGGTGAGAGGAACCTTAGCTTTATCACAGGCTGCGGCCTATACTACCCCCTTCATGGCTAGGATGAGTATACAGAAAATCAGCATCATTTTTAGCAAGCTGATATTTCCTGTCCACTTTTTTGTCCACTCCAGATAAGGAGGAAGGGGCCTAGAGAAGCTTCATAGTGGAATTTCAAAAAGATTTATAAATGGGTAGCACCATTTTCTTGGGAGGGGGAAGACCCATCATAGTTCTATAGTCTTCATCCTCCTCATCATCCTCTGTGGATTTCTGGGTAGGAAGGTCCAGAGTGTCTACCATATGTTGTAAGAAGGTGAGGAGGGAAGAAAGATCCTCCTGGCCATCTGGAGAGGTGCCAAAGCCTGGATCAGGAGAAATATCTGACTACAAAGGCTGGCCCTCTGACTCATCATCATCATCATCATCATCATCATCATCCAAACAAGCTGGGCCAAAGGTTGGTACAGAGCTGCCCTGGGGAACTGGAGTAGAGGGGGCAGAGAAAAAGGTGCCCATACTCTGCAGGGTTTGATAAAGGTGCCAAGCCTTAGGCACCTCTTTGACAGGGAGTAAATCTTTCTCTAGTGTGACTTGAGTGACTGACTTTCTTAATGTTTTTCTTTTTCTTTACGCCTTTGAGCCACTGGCATCTCCCCGTGCCTTGACGTGGGAGGGGCAGTGGTATGTTTTTCTTTGAATTTCTTTTTAGCAGGCACAGAATCTGTGACCTGCTCCCCTTGTCTCTTATTTGGCTGGTCACCATGATTATTATTATTATTATTATTATTTTGTCTGACTTGTTTTCTGAGGAGTCCTTGTCCTTGGGCTTAACTGAGGCAGGAGACTCCCCTCCTTTAGCAGGAGAAGCAGACTCAGAGGCCATTTTTTCCAATCTTTTGGTCCTCTTTTTTATTGTTTTTGAACCGAATTTAGAGCAGATATGACAGAAATGGTGTGGACCCAAACACTGTAAACACAGGTCATGGCTGTCGGCTTTAGCCACAGTTTCAAAGCACTTACTACAATTTTTAAAACCTGCTGGTCCAGTCCTTTTCCCTGGCTTTTCTGACATGCCAATTGTCAGAAAAAGCCTAAAATGTATGGTTCCAATAGGGAAAGAATTACTTTGCGTTCGGTTCCCTCGTGGTGCAAAACTGCGTGTAACAAAATAAAAATAAGCTTAAAAGTGATGAAAATAGTGGTCTCTGGTAAAATAAGGGCACTGGTATTAAAATAACACTCAGAACCATTGTAAAACATGAAATGCTGTAAAATTTTACCTCAGAAACAAAATGAACCACAGGGAAACACGGAAAATAGAGGAAATGCAGTTCCCTGGAACCAGTAGGGAACTGCTAATAAACCCTCAAAAGAAGTAAAATAACTCAAAATACTCACAAACTCAGCATAAAACTGACAGAACTTTAGAAAACAGTAGTTTTCTAAACCAGAGAGAGAGAGAGCAACTCAGAGGCAGTGTTTCTCAGTCAGGCGGAGAAAAAATTCTGGATCCCTCTGGGCAAGTGCCACTCAGGCCACCCTCCTGTTTTTTTCTGATTGGCCAATTCATTATATTCATTATTAATGGGCTCCATCTCCGAGGCAGCTGAACCTGGTCAGCTTACTGCTATTGTTACTGATGCTAAAGGACTCCTGGGGTGAGAAATGAACATTTTTTTGATAGTCCATTTCAGGAGGGAAGAGATCATAAATGAGGACAAACAGACATGGGCGCACACTCCACAGAAGTCTACAAGGGACATTTACTAAAGTGTTTTAGGTCCAGTATGTTATAGCATCTTGTGATAAAACACATATAAAATGCTCTAGTAAATGTCCCCCATAGAATTATATGGGGTGCACCCCTGCATTCTCCCTGATTAGACATCAGAAAATGTCTAAGTGTGGGGCCGGGCCAGCGGACCTGAAAATTTAAGGGATTGTCTGCCCATCTGTTTTGTCCAATTTATGATCCCTTCCCTTTTGAACTGGACAATCAGAAAAATGTTCATTTACGGCAGAAAAGACTACCGCTGCCCTAAGGTAACGGGTGACAAAATCCAAAATGAAATCTTAGAAATTTATTTTAAGTTTCTAAGCATAACAGTTCAAAAGTCATAGTGTGCCCTGTGCGCCTACATCTGTTAATAAATAGTCCTATTCATTATATTCATTGTTCATGGGCTCCACCTCCAAGGCAGCTGAACCCGGTCAGCTTACTGCTATTGTTACTGATGCTAAAGGACTCCTGGGGTCAAGCCATACAAAAGTGAGGGTACTGGACTTTAGGAGGGCTGACTTTGTCAAAATGGGAGAGTGCCTCAAAAAAGCAATAGCAAAAAAGCAAGAAAGAGGGGTGGAGGAACAATGGGGAAACATCAAAACTGCCATCACAGAGGCAACAAGCCTTTGTGTGAAGCAAATAAACAAATCAAAATGAAAGAACAAAACACTATGGCTCTCTAAAGAAGTGGCGGGGAAGGTTAGGGAGAAAAAGATAGCATTCAGGAAGTATAAGGAAACACAGAAGGAGCAGGACAGAGAACTGTACCATTTAAAGCAGAAGGAAGCAGGGAAGTCAGTCAGAATAGCAAAGGCTCAAACCGAGGAAAAGATAGCCAACTCGGTTAAGAAGGGTGATAAAACTTTTTACCGATACATTAGGGAGCAAAGAAAGACCAATGGAGGGACAGTGAGGCTTAATAAAGGGCACTGTAGGTGAGCAGAGAGGGACAGTGAAAAAGCAGGGATACTGAATGAATACTTCTGCTCAGTATTCACAAAAGAAGAGGGGAGGTCCCTAATCCAATCAATAGAAGCACTCTGGATAGGCGGATCGATACCAGTCCTTTCACAGAAGAAAGGGTTCTGAAAGAACTCCTAAAATTGAAGGTGGACAAAGCAATGGGGCTGATGGGATTCACCCTAGAATTTTAAAAGAACTGAGGGGAGAACTAGTTACACTACTGACTACCCTTTTTAACAAATCACAGGATGATGGTGTGGTGCCTAAGGACTGGAGGAGGGCAGATGTGATTCCCCTTCACAAAAGTGGGAGCAAAGCAGAGGCAGGAAACTATAGACCTGTTAGCTTGACCTCAGTGGTAGGGAAAATGATGGAATCACTTCTGAAAGAAAGAATTGTTGAGTACCTAGAGGCCAGCGGGGCACAGGACCCAATGCAGCATGGATTCACAGTGGGAAGGTCATGTCAGACAAATCTAATCAATTTCTTTGACTACATGACCAAAGTAGTAGACCAGGGAGGGGCTGTGAACATGGCCTACCTAGACTTTTTTTTTTAAATCTATTTATGCTCCTACCATTGGGGCATCTCTCGGGAATCCTCTCTCGGCTCTGGTGCTCCTCACCGCCCATCTGAACCTGTCACCCCCAACCGCGTAATCGGGTTCAGGATCTCGGCTCCACTGGACCCCTTTGGAGAGACCCGAGATCCCCATGGTGAAGTCGGAGTTGCCGGCCGATGTTGGATGTGTGGGTCCCAGTCCACTAGAGGTTCTGTCGCCTCCCCGGGGTAGGGGTATTTCTTAGGTTTTTCTCCCCTGGGCTCGGACGTGCAATGACATCCCACTCATTGCATGCACGCTCCCGTGCACACCCGAAAAACATCTGCTGCAGCCCAATCCCCTCACTATCTGTGTCCATGCCCTGTGTTGCCTCCAGCCACAGCCAGAGGTCACCAGTGCATCGGTTCATGGAAACCCCCCTCCCTGGAGAAGGAGAGCAGTCCTTAGGAAGCTCGATCCTTCCCCATCCCCGCCGACCCCCCGACAGCCTGAGCTCACTCCCAAACCCAGGTCACTGGCATGACATGAGGTGTGCCATCCAGCGCTTCAACCCTCAGTGCCACCAGGCCGGCCAGCCTACCTAGATTTTAGCAAGGCATTTGACACAGTCCCACACAAAAAATTAATAAACAAATTAGCCAGCCTGAGAGTTGGTCCCAGGGCGGTAGCCTGGTTAAAAAACTGGCTGGACAAAAGGACCCAGAGGGTAATAGTAGACGGAGTCCACTCCGAAGAAAGGAGAGTTACTAGCATGGTACCACAGGGTTCTGTACTGGGTCAGGTCCTTTTTAATGTCTTTATAAGTGACATTGCGGAGGGACTGGAAGGAAAAGTATGCCTCTTTGCAGAAGACACAAAGATCTGCAATAGGATTGATACACAAGGGGGTGGAAAGGATGAGAAGGGACTTGGCAAGGTTGGAGGAATGGTCAAAAGAATGGCAGCTTAGATTCAATGCAAAGAAGTGCAAAGTAATGCACTTGGGAAGCAAAAACCCGGGGAAGAGTACACAATGGGGGGGTGGGGGGAGGTATTAACAACAACAAAAATGGAACGGGACCTGAGGGTAGTCATATCAGATGATCTAAAGGTAAGCATGCAATGTGAGAAGGCAGTATGGAGGGCTGGGGGGATACTGGGATGTATAGGGAGAGGCATCACCAGTAGAAAACAGGAAGCTGTTATTCCTCTGTACAGACAGTTGGTGAGACCCCATCTTGAGTACTATATGCAGCTCTGGAGACCCCCATCTCCGCAAGGACATAGACAGGATGGAGGCAGTCCACAGGAGGGCAACTAAAATGGTGCAGGGTCTGCAACAGAAGCCATAAGAAGACAGACTAAAGGAGCTTAATATGTATACCCTTGAGGAAAGGAGGGAGAGGGGGGACATGATAGAAACTTTCAAGTACCTCAAGGGAATCAATAAAGTCCAAGAGGGTAGCATCTTTCAGAAATAGAGATGTGCAAGAACAAGGGGACACAATTTGAAGATAAAGGGAGGATGGCTCAGGGGCAGTGTGAGGAAGTATTTTTTCACAGAGAAGGTGGTGGACACGTGGAACGGCCTTTCTAAGGAGGCCACGGTGTCAAAAACAGTGGGGGAATTCAAGAATGCATGGGACAGACATAAGGCAATTCTGGTGGGGGGTAGGAAGACGTACGCTGTTGGTTAAGTAGGATCTGCAGCTTATCCAATAGGTAGGGAAATGGGCAGATTAGTTGGGCCAAGTGGTCCTTATCTGCCATCAAAGTCTATGTTATGTTTCTATGTAAGGGACTTGAATGAATGAGGATGCATCTTCACTATTTCAAAAAGAAAGGAAATTAATTACAAAAAAACGATGTCAGTCCACCAGTTAGGGTTTAACTTAATGCCACAAAAGCAGGGAAACATGGTGTTAGGGTTTTCAACCCTAACTCCCTACCCCCAAGCAGCAAAGGACAAGACCACACAAGCAAACACAGACACCTATCATCGGGTAAGACAAACAACCTACCCTGTTTTCAGATGACACAAATGCAGTAGCACTGATGTGATGTCCTGTGGGTCCCATGTGATGAAAAGAGATCATGTCTGATATTGTTTGCTCATGGAATGGGGTGGGCATTAGGGATGACAACCCCAAGGAAGACCACACCTCTGATTAGCCAAGAGTCTGGATAGCCAAAACTCTAATGTTTTTTCCTTTTGCTGTTTTGGGGGGTGGGAAGTTAAGGATGGAAACCCTAACACTATATTTCTCTATTTCGTAGCATTAATCTGACCCCAAAACACAGTTTTTGCAATGAATTACAAAATACAGATGAAGTCTCTTATGATGGTCATGTGGACAGCATTTCATCCCTGTGAAGTGGTCATCCCTATTATCAGGAGAGGCTGTTTTCATAAAAACAAAAAGGGCAGCAATTTCAATCACAGTTGACAACACCTTCTGATAGATTACATCAAGTACCACTGGTACTAAAGGTGCAAATTAGGTCTGTGACGTGTAAAATGATTATGTCTTAAAATACAATATAATGTGTGCTTACCTGGATTCAAACTATTAATCCTTTGCCTGCTTAGTGAACACACATACACTATGCCACTGAACTTCAGATATGGGAATTGCAGTTCATGTGGAGTAGAGGTTAAGTTGCAACCTGGAAAACAGGTGGCTGGAGACCTACACCCAGCTGATGATTAACCATCACAAATTGTTGTTCTTATCTAAAATTTACTTCTCACATAATTTACTATTCCAACTCCACCTCACCATGAATTGCCACAAAAGTGAGTTTTCATCTTACAAAAAAAATGAAGAAAAAAAAGTTTCAATTCTTGCTAGGAATAGAATTGTGTTTACCTGGATCTGAAATGCTGATCCTTTGCCTGCTAAGTAAACACACATTCAATGTGCCACTGAGCTGCAGGTGATTGAGCTGCAGTTCCTGTAGCGTGCAGGTATGCAACAACCTGCAAAATAGGAGACTTGGGATGTCATCTCAGCAGGCGATATGCCTTCATAAACTGTGGTTCTTAGCAAAATGCACTTCTCATATAATTTATTACTCCAAGTCCACGCCACACAAGTACGTTTCCATCTTTAAAAAAGAATTAAAGAAATGTATAAATCCCTGCCAGGATTTAAACCACTGATCCTTTGCCTGCTAAGTGTATACACATGCAGTGTGCCACTAAGCAGCATGTAAATGAGGTTACTATAGTGTAGAAGTTATGTAACAACCTGCAAGATAGGCAACTAGGGATCCAATCCCAGCAGGTGATTTACCTTCACAAATTGTTGTTCTTATCTAAATTTACTTCTCATATAGTTTACTACTCCAACTCCACACCACTACCATGAACTGACACTTAAATGAGTTTCCATCTTACAAAAAAAGGGGAAAAAAAATGCAGTTCCCTGCCAGGATTCAGACTGTGTCTACTTTGAACCACCATTTTTTTTTTTTTGCCTGTTAGGAAAACACACATTCCATGTGCCACTGAACTACATGCAAATTAGCTGTAGTTCCTATGATGTAAAGGTTCTATCACATCCTGCAAAACGGGGGACTGGGGATCACATCCCAGCAGGCAATTTACCTTCACAAATTGTTGCTCTCAGTAAAATTTACTTCTCATATAATTTACTATTCCAACTCCACTCCACCATGAATCGCCACTCAAATGAGTTTTCATCTTACAAAGAAAAGTTTAAGCCCTGCTTGGATTTGAACAACTGATCCTTTGCCTACTAAGCAAACATATATGTTCAGTATGCCACTGAGCTACAGGTAAATGAGTTGCAGTCCCTATGGTGAAGAGGTTATGTCACAACCTGCAAAACAGGTGGCCTGAATTATATTCAGAACTAGACAAGCCTCAGCTGGCATTAATTTATTTGACTACAGCATGCTCTAGAACTAAGTTAAATTTTTTTATTCATTTATTTTATTTATTAAACTCTAGGATTACAAATACCTTTGAGCAAGAGCTGCTCATTTACAAAGGTTCCACATCAAAGGATGGAAGGTTAACATGCAAACAAAGGTAAACATTAATACAGAGTCTCAAAAACAGAATACCGTATTTCAAGTGGAGATGAGCAACCAGTAGGGTGGGGAGGGTGGGTGAGGGTCAGGAAGGAGTAGGCAGGCTCAAAGGCCATTGTCTGGGGTGGTATGAAGTGCAAGGTAGAGGGACAGAAGTCTGAAGTGTTAAAAGATGGGAGGGTGTGGGTAAGGTAGGGGAGGAATGGGGGGAAGGGTAAGGTGAGAGGGAGGAAAGTGGAGGACAAGGATAATTGGCCAGAGGGATTTTAGAGCCACACGATGCCAGGTGTGAGTGTAGAGGTCACCCAATTAGGAGAAGCAGTCACATTGGCTGGTAGTAGAAAGATAAAGTCGTAGTTGCCTTTTAAATGGGCCGAGTGTAGTAGCTGAAAGGGATTCCTTGTTGAGTGAATTAAACCACTGTGGGCCCTGTGGGCGAATGACCTCTGGCCCATAGTAGTCTGGCATCTGGGGACCTGGAAGGTTTGACTTAGTGTACTTCAGGTGTGTTGGGTGCTGCAGTGGGAAGTCAGAAACTGTGCAACCCCAGGTGGCATGAGCCCAAGGAGAACCTTTCTGGTTAAGAGGTAGGTCTGGTATTTGATCCTGCTGAGAGGGAGCCACCCAGAATTGGCGTACAAGTCACAAGTATGTGTTAGGCAGGCAGCACACGTAAGAAGTCTGCATACTTTGTTGAGTGCCACAAATATCCAGCGGAGGGCTGTAGGAGAAGTGCAGCCATAGATGACAAGCCTATAGTCTATGATGGAGGTGACAGAACTGTAGATAGCCAGTCTAAGGGCCTCTGTGGTCATACAGTGTTTGTGCCTGTGGAGCAGGCCAATCCCTATGTTAGCGGCCTTTGCAACATTGTCAATGTGCTGAGTGTAGAAGAGGGAACAGTCCAGAGTAACGCCAAGGTATTTGAACTGAGGAACCTGCTCCAGTGTAACCCCAGAATGGTTAGTGATGATGAAGGGTAGAGAGTTATGTTTGCTCCTTGTGCTCCAGAAAGTCATAACTTTTAATTATCTAAAAGTCTGCTACTTAGCTCTGCTGAAACCCTTCACTACATCTACTATGACATCCAACAATTTCTTTCATGTAACAAAATCTGTAACGAGAAAAAATATTTTGCAATATAGGGTATCAAACCCAGATGTGCATATGACTGAAACCCTACACCAAGACCTAAAAGCCCTATCACTGACATCATCAAAGACATCATGCAGCCAAATCACTCATACTGAATTTAACCTTAAACTTGAAAAGATGCACAAAGAGTATGCATGACCACAACAGGTGCTAACAGCTATACTTTTGGCACCTAAAAACTACATCACACTTTCTTTTAGCACCCATAGAAGGGAAATAAACATTATTAACGTCACTCAGCAAATACTGAAAAGTCACCTTATGGAAATATGGGAAAATCACCTTTTGTTTATTTCACAGTTTGGGATTAATACCTTTGAGCACTGAAGGCTCTTTTACAAAGGCTCCATGTCAAGGACGTACAGACTTAAAGACAACATTTTGCCAGATACAGGAACATGTGAACCTAATCTGTTAAGCACAAAACAGTGTAAACATATAATATAGTACCAAAAACATAAAATACAATGTTTCAAAGTGCAGTTTCCAGGGTGGTAACAACATCTGCTGGGAGTATCAGCTTAAGTGCAACCCTATGAAGACTGAAAGCAGTTTTAAATAGGCTTTGTCAGGCTAAGGTAGAGAAAAGGGGGGAGACGGTGGGAGAATGAGGACTGAATTGTCAGGTAGATTGGTGCAAAGGAGAAGTGAGAAGTAGAGAACAGTTTGAAAGGGAGGGGGAGGGGATGGCAGTGGGCAGAAATAGTGGGGGAGCAGCAGGCCTCAGGTATGGTAAGGTTGTCAGGTCTGGATAGGGAAACCAGCCAGTTGTATTCCTTGTCTAGAATGTGGGGGAACTATGGGAGGGTGAGCGTGACAGGGGTGGTTTAAGAGTGTGAGGTGGGAGTACTAAAAGGGTTGGGGGGAATAGAAAAGTGCTAGATCAGCAGTCTGAGAGAACAAGACATATTACATCAACTTCGGTACACTCTTCAAAAGAGCAGCCACATTGGAACGTTTGTTGCATTTACTAGTCATTGTGGCTCTCAGTTGTTCAGTAGTGCTGCTTGTGACAGAAAATGAAAATCTCTAAGCAGCCTGAAAAAAAACTCCCAATTAAACGAACCGACTGTCCCTATTAAACATTTCTAACACCAACAGGATATAATGTGAAGCAAATCTATTACCAAAGAAACATCCTAATTAACCAAACATCCCCATGAAACAGGTCCCATAAGTGGCTTCATCTGTATTATAACAAATTATTTTTGGAAATATAGGAGATTAGTGGTTGCTTAGTTTAAGAATAAACACTTTCTTTTCCAACTTAGGGTTAGGCTTCTGGCCCTAAAAGAAAAGGGGTTTAGCTACATGAGGCAGTACTGTACAGTCCCTGGCTGGTTCTTCAGTGCCTGTCCAGGCCCAGACTACTTTAACACAAGGGCTGCTCTTCAGTCAGCCAGCTAGTTGCAGCCAAATAATATATACAGTCCTGGGTGTGCTCCTAGTTCCTTTCCAGGCTCAACCCTATAACAACAGCCCATCCCACATCACACAATGAACAGTACTTGTTTTTGTCCAGTTGTGCTTTTTGCACTATCCTCTCCCCCACTGGCACAAGTTTAAAACATTTAGACTGTACTAGGGAGCTTCTGGTGCTTCACTAGGTACCTAACCTTGGGAATAGTATAGGCCCTATGATGTTGCATATGGTTGCTGGTGGTGCATTTAAAGAAATTAAACAATTTGTGAACTCAAACCCAAAAACCCAAAGGCTCGTAAGCTCAAAAGTTTATTTTTACATTTATTTATTTATTTAAATGTTTCACCAGGAGGACACGCTGAGCAACAAGTTGCTCATCTCCCAGTGCAACCTGGGGGTAGGGAACAATGGGATAGAATACAGAGAAATGTTACAATTTTGGAATACAATTTGCTTACTTGCATACAATGAGAGCAATAGAGAATACAGGTGGATAACATTGGCTAACAATGCAACAGTTAAGTACAGTGGATATGAAGACACATATAGCAAACTGGCAACAGTTGGTGACAGTTGGTAACACTGGAACACATATAATAACTTGGTAACAGTATATAGCACTAGATGGTAAGGTGATCCAATAGTAATTGGTAGCCATTAGTGTAACATAGATAGTCAAGATTTACAGTGATTGGAGTAAAGAGAGGAAGAATGGAAGGAGGGAACAAAAAATTGCGGAGGGCAGAATGAAAGAAGGGAAAGGAAATTTATGGAGACACAGACAGAACACAATTTTCAAAGAAAACAGAGATGACAGGGTGGACTAAAGTGCATATAAGAGGGGTGTAGGGGTAGGTTATAAGTGCTTAATTGAGTGTAGGGGTAGGCCAGTGTTAGGCTATGTTAACCAGAAGGGGGGAGGTTAGGAGGAGAGAAGAGGTAGAGTGCGACAGGGTGATAAGAGAAAGGCATTGTAGGTGGGGGTATCCAAGGGGGAAGGAGGGATTTGAAATTCAACAGTGTCCTGTTATCCGTATCAGCCCTACTGATAGGACACAGGTTACAGGCTATGAGAGTTATTTATATATAGTGATGTGAGAGTGGTGGGTGTTGGGAGAGATGTTGTGGGAGGGGGTAGTAGAGGTCAACTATGGTAGGGGAGGTGGTACCCCACCAGTGTGCTGGGTGACCCTGCCTGCACAAGGCAGTGATCTAGCAGTAACTGAGGGGGTGCAGTAAAAGGAGAAATAGGGGAAAGGGGGTAAAGTTGTTGCCTACCATGCACTATGGATCCTGCCCGCACAAGGCAGTGCTCAGACTCACAGGAGGGAGTTAGATTAAGGGTAGAGAAAGAAGGGAGAGGAACACTTTAGGAGGAGGGAAAGTTGGGGAATAGGAGGAGCACAATCAGGGAAATAGGAGTGGTGGGGAGTAGGCATATGATAATATGGGCTTAGGGGAGATGGCAGGGGAGACTAGGAAGGATCATGGCAGGCACACAAAGGGGCAACGAAGTTCTTGAGGGCAGAGTTAATGGAGTAGCAAGAGGATGAGTGGTGAATTTGAGGGGGAAGTGAATTCCACATTTTTGGGAGGTGATAAGAATAACCCAATTGGCCAATAAGGGTGGAGCAGCGTGGAACCATGAGGGTTCGTGAGTTGGTTGATCTTAGTTAGTGGGAAGGAGGGGGGATGGTTGTAAAGGCAGGGGAGAGATAGGAGGGAGATTCACCCAGCCAGTGCTTGGAGGTGACTTTTGTGCAGTAAGAGCGATGTTGGTTTGTCAGGGAAGGGAAGGGAAGGGAAGGATAGGGCATGGCAGAGATCAAAATGATGAGTGCAGAGGGGGGCATGTCAAGGGCAAAAGAAGTTGAAGAGGGTATCTAGTCTGGCCAGGGAGGACTTAGGGGTAGCACTATAGACTACATCACAGTAGTCGAAGATAGGCAGGATCATCTTCTGGACAATCTCACGCCTAGCCATGGGTGGGATGCAGGCATGGTTCCTGAATAAGGCACCGAGCTTGGGACACAAATTTTTTCTGAATGGCGTCAATATGACCAGAGAAGTTCAGGTGCTGGTCCAGCCAGACACCTAAATACCTAAAGGAGGATGTGTCCTCAAGTAAAGTCCCATCAAGGGTGTGGAAGGAGGGTAGAGAGGGAAACCTGGTAAGTCTCTGCCTGGTGCTGAAGGTCATGGAGACTTTTTTTTTTGGTGTTGAGAGATAGATGGTGGTTTGCAAACCGACTGTGAGCTTTGTCAAAGTCGTGTTGCAAGTTGGATGCAACCTCAGTGGGGCAGGAGCCCGATGCACACAAGACTATATCATCAGCGCACATGTGAATGGAGGAGAAAGGAGAAGAGGTGGACAGGAGAGCATTTAGAAAAATAGAGAATAGTATGGGCCTAACACTGATCCTGGGGGACACCAATTCTTATCAGGAGGGTTGGGGGAAACTGCGTCAGAAATCTTGACTGATTGGATTCTGTGAGTGAGGTATGCCTTGAACCAGTCTGTGGCTAAGGGGGATAGCCCAGCTGTTGATAGGGTGTCAAGGAGAAGAGAGTGGGAGACTGTGTTGAAGGCTTTGGCCAGATCGCAAAAATGGCTGAGGTGATTTGACCATTGTCCATTCCTATAAGGATAGAATCAGAGATCTGGAGAAGGGTGGTGGAGTGATTTTTCCTGAAACCAGACTGATAAAGGGTGAAGAAGGAGGAGTCATTGAGGTAAGTGGTGAGCTGGGAGAGGGCTAGGTGTTCCTGAAGTTTGGCAAGGGTAGGGAGAAGAGAGATGGGGTGGCAGTTGCCAGGGGAGGTGGGGTCTCTGCCTTTGAGGAGGGGAAGTACCACTGTGTATTTCCATGGGGAATGTACTGAGGCAGTTGAGAAAGACAGGTTTAGGATAATAGCGAGTGAGTAGGCGATGGCTGGGGCTGAGAGGGATAGCAGTTTAGGGTCAAGGCCATCTGGGGAGGAGCCTTTTGAAGCGTTGATCTCTAGCACAGCATTTAGGGTGTCATTTGGGGAGACAGTAGTGAAGGAGAAGGGGGAATCAGAGGGGGGTTGTTCGTAGGCAGTAGGAAAGGGGAGAGGAAGAGGAATAGTTTGGGAGGGATTGGAGTAGCTCATCAGCACAAGTGGTGTAAGAGGAGTTAAATTCAGTAGTTACTGCAACTGGATCGGCAATGAGGGTGGCATTTATTTTAAGTATAGGGGTGGGTGGACAGGATGGGGGGGTAAAGAGGGCGTGGACCACTCTCCAGAACTTGAAGGGGGAGTTGATGTTTGCCGCGAAGGTAGATTTGAAGTACTCTGTTTTGGCTAGCCTGGTAGCCCGGGTGCAGGCATTATGAGAGTTTTCGGTAAATAAGAAGGTCATTTGGAAGATGGGACACTTTGTGCCATTTCCAGGCCCGATCTTAGGATCTGTGGCAGGCTAGTAATTCAGGGGTAATCCAGGGAAGGGGATGACCTCTAACCCTTGTTTGTTTTAGGGGTGTGAAGGCATTCCAATTTGCTAGGAAGATGTCTTTAAAATAGATTAGGACTTTATCAACCAAGGAGGTGCTTGCTAGAAGGGACCAGTCTGAGAGGGCAAGGCTATGCAGGATAGGTTCCAATTCTAGGGATCTATAGGTCCATATTTGTAGGGTTTTATGTTGGGATTTAGGGCTATGAACTTTTCTGACCAGGAAAACTGGGTTGTGGTCGCTGACAGCATATGGAAGGATGCCGGAGGCGATGATTCTATGAGGGTGAGAAGTGAGGGCCCGATCAAGTAGGGAGTGGTTTTTGGTCTTGTGATTAGGGTGGGTGAGTTCTATAATTAGTTGTGTGAGGTTGAGGACACTGATAGCATTTCATATGGTAGATGTTGGGGACAACCAATTTAAAGTGAGGTCACCAAGGATGTAAAGCTCACCAGACTGAGAGAGGGGAAGTAATGGAAGTTAGGAGGTCAAGGAGACAGCGGGCTGGACATTTGGACAGCAATAGATACCAGCTACAAAGATAGGGAGTGAGAAAGGAAGGGAAACATTGATGGCTAAGGTGTCATGGGTTGCTGGGTTGGAGGAGGAGGAGAAGACTGGGAAATACTGGAAGGAGGCGTGGATATACATGGCCACTGCTCCACCTCTGCCTGCTCTGTCTAGCCTTAGGATGGAGTAACCGGGGATGAAGACTGAGTGGTCAGGAATCGTGCTCTTTAGCCATGTTTCTCTTATAATTAGAATGTTTGGTTTCAGGGCAGCAACCATGGCTTGCAGGAGGTCTATTTTTTGAAGTAGGCTACGAATGTTTAAGTTTAATATCTTAAAACCCTCTATGAGGGCTGCTGGGGTAGGTTGCGGGCAGTGGCAGTGGGGGAGATGGTGGGGGTGAAGGAAGTAGCAGGACCTGGGTTGGCATGGATGTCCCCCGAGGCGAGTAATAGTAGAGCTGGGATGCGGAAGTGCAGCTTCATGGATTTGGAGTGATGGGGCTTGGAGGCTGAGTGAGTGAGGTAGAAGGGAGTGGTATAGTGAGGAAGCAGGAGGTGGAGAATAGCAAAGAAATTTGGTAAAGTTAGTAGGGATGCATGTGGAATAATGAGGGAATGAGACCAGAATATGTTGGGGGGGTAGGAGTAATAGCAAAAATATAAGTTGGGGCCTGGAGTCAGAGGTTTGGATGGATTTGGAGATATAAGGCCCTGGGCTGGCAAAAGCAGGAGGGTGGGAAGGGAGAGGGTAAGAAATAAGGTTAGGAGGAGGAGGTAGAAGGAAGAAGGATTTGAGTGGAGAGGAAACATCCTTAGAGTCAAGGAGCAGCAGAGAGGAAGCAGACTTTGGTTGGTAGTAGATGACAACAAGGAGGTGTAGCTGAACAGAGTTGCTTTGCTACCGAGAGGAAGGGGCTCAATGCTTAAAATAGTAAAGCTCCCTCAGATATCCAGCTGAATAGCCTGTAGTAGGGAAGGAGAAAGTGAAGGATGCTTGCTCAAGTATACACTCTCTAGTGGAGGAGCTGTATAACCTGCTAATGGGGAAGCAGGTACTAATGGAGAGGTAAAGGAATCCTGGTATTGTGGATCTAGGCATTACCCCCTGTAAATGCTTTGCTGTAGCTCTTAGGAGCTTCCCCTTTAAGAAGGAAAGTTAAGTGTAACCAAGTAGGAGGTGGGCGGGTCCCTCGGCTCTCGTACTGTATTTAATAAAGGAAGGAGGTGGGGGAGGGAGATGAGCTGAAAAAATCACTAAGAAACCAGTTCAGGTTAGGCAACTGCTGAAAACAGTGCAGTGAAGGATTGATCAGTTCAGCAAGAGAGTCAAGTCAGTCTGTGCAGCCCTGAGGACTGAGCAGCTGACAAGAAAAACAATCAAGTTGCAGATCTGCACTGTACAGCTCACAGAAGTGTGCAATTGAATGAACTGGGAAGCAAAAAGATCATGACTTCACTACACATCTGCTAAAGGAAGAAAAGTAAAATGTCAGTGTTTCTCTGCAGTCTTATGCCCTAGTCCAATGATTTCAGCACTGGCTGCAGCATTGGGCAGGAACCCAATGTTAGTGCTCTGGGGCCGTCTGGAACCATTCAGGTCCCACAGCGATGGGTGCCAGGTATTCAATTAGAAAAGGGAGGAAAGCTCCAAAATCCCTTTCCCTTGTCCTGGGTCAGGGACCAGCCATTACCTTGCGAGCCAAGGAGGAGAGCGGGCAACAGATGCCTTCTTTGCCCTGTCCTAGGTGGGCGGGTTGCTTGTGGAGGGGAACACATCAGCGGTACCAGCCCAGTGGGCTCCGATCAGCCTGAGAGTGAGGAACAGAAGAGAGAGCAATTATAAGCCTCAGTGGTGGTCAGTGGGAGGTTTCAGAGGAGGGAAGGCTGAGAAAATTAACAGTTGAAAAGGCTTGGGATGAAAGGGGGACTCTGTTATAGACTCTGGCAAGGTGCCAGTAGCAAGTTGCAACAGGGAGCTAAAACAAAGGGTGTTAAATGGGGGGATCTGACCTGACCTGATTGTTTGGTGCCAGAGTCAGGGGGGAGGTCTAGTAGCCATACAGATTAGAAATGCAGAATCAGTCTTAAACTTTAAAATACAAGTGCAGAAACTGCCATCAACAATCTAATATGCAATGTAAACACTGTTCAACTTTAAAGTAATTCAGAAAATCAACTCTACAGTACTTTTAAGGAAACCCTAGCGGCAGGATCACCATAAATAATACAAAAAATCACTAAGAAAAAATCCTAGCCAGATCTCCTTGTCCATTATCTGACTTCCCAAACACTGTGATACAATATAATGTGACAGGGAAAGCCCTCTTTTCCTCATGGTTCTCCCAGACCAGAGGATCTCCCTTGATGCACAGGAGTGATAGCACTGTTGCAGTGAGTTCCTCTCTGTCTGGTTTCATTCTCTCTCCTTCCTCTCCAGAGGCCTCTACTGTCAGCTGGCAGATGACTGTTTTCTATGGTTCCAGTCAAGCCTCTCCTGAACTCCACATTCAACAGACAATCTTCTTATGCACACAAGGCCACTCAGAATGTGAAACCTGAACCCATTCTGAACAACACACCACATCCTGGCATCCAGTCCCTAGTGTGTTGCAACTACCAGCACTGTGCTGTGGCGCTGGCTGTGCAGTTCCCCAGACTAGCTCAAATCACAGTTAGGCTTTTCTGAGCTACAGCATAGCAAAGTCTCTTAAAGAACAGCTGACGCCTTTAGCTTTAGTTTACACTGTAAACTAGCACACAGTTACCTCCTTTTGCAACAGCAGGAGTTCTGCTTCACTTCTACTCTGTTTCTGGCAGACATGTGGTCTGACTCTGCAGCAGCACTGCTTCTTGCAGGCTCTCTCAACAGTACATTGGCAGCGGAATGCTTCTCACTGCAGACACACCCACAGACTTCTGACAGACTTAGTTAGACTGAATAACTCCTAGAACAGCCTGTGCTGTTCACTGGTGAAAAGCAGCTCTCAAGTGACTGTTAAAGCTGTCAGTCACTTTCAGCAGGTTTGGAGGCTTGCCACTCAACAAGTGATTAGACGCAGCAAAGACACCTCAATTAATGACGTCCACTACAAGTTCATGAGCACTTCTTGCTCTCTCCAGGTTTTCCAATCAAGACTGACTGACTGACCTGTCATCCTCTGACCCTGTCACCATGTCAACTCAGGTCAGAGGTGACGAAGATGGCTAAGGAGTTTGTAGTTCACAGGCAGTCTTTCCAGCATGTCTTAAGTTATAGTATGTACTGCACGCAAAGTGTATTTTGGACCCCAAACCAGGCCTGCGCTCAGATGCGCATACATGTCCAGTTTATTTGTGGCAATGATCAGGAGAGTCCTGATTAAGTCAGGAAAATTGCGATGCTAGCTCCTTCATTGGATCATTTGATTTGCAAACTACAGAGAGCCTTGAATGTAACGCCCCCGGGGGATGGGGCTGTTAAACTCTCCACACACCCAAGCAGGATGCACTCAAAAACAAACTAATAATATAGCAACCACAATAAAAAAAAATCGCTGATATGCCAATTTATTGCAAAAGTAAAATGCATAAAGAGATACAGCACTGACGTTCCTCAGCACAGGAAAAGTCAAACTGTTGCACCCTAATATCTGTATTGTCTTGGAACCATTAACCCCACCCCAGAGGGAAAAAAAGGTGGGTGTGTCCTAAAAAAATGACCACCATGTATATTATCAGACACACATTTTGAATGCAGAGCAGTTGTTGAACAGTTTAGTTGGGAGTCAGACAGCCTGACCAGCTGGTATGTACTTGTAAACCAGAGGTATATGTGTAGACCTGGAAAAATCTCTAAATCCAGACCTGAGTTGTGGAAATTTGACTTTTCACATACTGAACAGAAAATTCTGATTTTAAGTCAGAATTTTGGAAACCAAGACTTTTCACCAAGGAAGTGCCTGTACTTTTTAAAAGGACCTTCAGAGAACTGACTTGGAATACAAACTTGCTACAAAACTGTTGCTTAAGGACTCATCTCTACAAGGACATAAAAAATCTTGTCTGGACTCTAACATCAAAACAAGGTATAGCTTAGAATAACAGTATCTAGTGTTTTATGTAAACCATCCAGTTTTACTTTTGATATTGTCTGCATTTCAAAGTTCTTCCAAACTGTAGAATTTTTTGTATTGCTTTTACTTTAAGTAAACATTTATGATTTTCTTATCAACTCTGCCTGGGGTCTGACTGTGTGATCTAACATTTTAACAGAACAGTTTTGAAAAGACTGTGTGCCTTGAAAGACAGTACTGCTCAGCTATCCTACCAAACTACTTAGGCAAGAAGTAGCCAGTGGCCATGGTGGGTTTCAAATACTGAACATAGGGTAGAGTCAAGGGAACTCAAAACTACAGTTTCTGCTCTCCCACTGGGAAAAGGAAGGTTAGTGATTCTTCCTGAACCTTTACAACTGCTCATGAGTCCTTGAAAAAAGGTGATCCTGTCTGCAAACAGGAGGTCCTACCAGGCTGCCTGGGATTTGGGGGCCAGGGGTTTGTGACAACACTCTCTCCCATTAAACAACTGACATTCACTTTAATTCCAGTGGGAAAGTTCAAAGTCAAAACATATATACATGTCTAGAAAATATTCCTACCTAAGCATAGGTCAACAGATATCCAACATCCTGTCTTGACACTGATGTTCTAAGACCATACATAGTAAACATTTCCTACATGCTGTACTTACTGGCTGGGGAGGTCACCCTGGGGTATCTACAAACACTATGCAGTGCAATGCTCTGGGGGCTACATATATGTAGGCAGTAATGTACAAGGACACAGACTGAGTGCCTTCAGCCCCTGACCCTGCATTAGAACTGTCTAATGCACACACCCGGAGTGTATTATTGCACTTATAAAATAATACTTTTCATTTTACATGCATGTAAAAATGAAAATGAATAAGCTAAAATAATCAGAAAGTTAAATCTGTGTCTAAATGTGACATAAACTAGTTCCTCTGCCTTTTTTCCTTAGTACAGTACAGTACAAGTCACATTAAACTGTTCCTCCAGCTAACTGGTTTAACATTTTTCAATGCATTGTTTAATGTGTGCACTGCTCACTGCAATGAAATAATAAAAGTTTCCCAATGGTTGGTCTCTAGCAGCTATTCAGTTTCAGCGTACGTTGCAGCTCTCTGGAAACTTTTATCAATACAGTGCAACACATTAAGCAACTCATAAAAATATTAAACCACTGAGCTGGAGTCCGATTTCACTACTGCAGTGTGCAGCACATGACTGACATGTCATTCTACCCAAGCGCTAACCCATTTCTAGCCAATAGTGATCCTGCATTCGGATCGAAAACCCTGTCCCCACCACCATGTTGTTTTGCCCACTTCTGAGGACTCTACTACTTCTGCTTGTACACTCTGACTGCTTACAATTAAATACAATATGTTTCCAGCATGTATGTAGGTGCCCCTGTTTTTAATTTGATCATTTTCTTACATATTTCTGATTGCTCTGGATGAACACTGCGGAATTCACCCATGAATGCTCACCTCTCTGAACTCCCTCTCACATCTGCAACTCCAGTTATACAGTGCCACATACACCACTGACTGCTCACCTCTCTAAACTCCCTTTCCTGTCAGCAACTCAATATACACTACCGCACTTACCCAGACTGCTTGCCTCTCTTAACTCTGCTCCTCCAACTACATTTTACCATAGTATTGTAATTTCAGCATCTTGCATGAGAGAAAGAGAGCAAACAGGACAAAAACCGTGGTGTCAGTGTGATGTTGACAGGGAGAGCAGGTGACAGGTCCGTCTGGTCAATAGGGGTACCCAGAAACAACCCACCATGTACTATTTATATAAAATGCATATAATAAAAATACAGTGCACTCTCTATTATCCACCCACTTTGGTACAAGTCAAAAGTTGGTGGATAATCGGGGGTGGTGGTAATCGAGGTTGGAGAATAATGGGGGCAATGGCAAAATGAGAAATTGATAAAAGACAAAAGTGGGCAGGTAATAAAGGGTGGTGGATAATAGGGGAGCGGATAATAGAGGGAGCAATGTACTAAAATAATACTGGCAAGCACCAAGAAACACTATAGTACCTAGACACTAGCACTACAGTCTTTCATGAAGGAAACCTGCAAATCGCAAACCTGGAAGCAAGTTATAGTACATGTATGTGAGTAAAGGTTGGGCTGCACACGTAACATGACACTGTTCCAAAGTTTTAATGTATTGCATAGCTTATGCCTCTAATTTGATTAATTTGCAACAACTTACAACAACTTCTCATATTTCATGTACAGTAGTACTAGCATACAGCTTGCTTTCCGAAACAGTTTACATGTTAAATGTCATGCAAGATAAACATAACAATCCTGGGCAATGATTGGGGGGGGGGGGGTTGTTACTTGAGAGGCACTTACTGTTTGTTAACTCCTTAATTTCTTAATTTTCCCTACTTACAGTACTGTGCACGTAGAAAATTTAAGAAAATAATGTACACAGGGTACAGTAGAGTACTGTAAATGCAGAAGAGAAATGCAATGATGGAGGGAAGTGCAATGAATAGGAGGAGACTAACAGCTACAAAAGATTACTGTGAAAAAAACAACCACTGCATTGAAAATGCAGTGCATCAACATTGCAAAGGAGTTGATGGAAGTTTAGAGAACAGTTGAAAGTGAGGTGCATCTCAGTTGAAGGGTGGTTGAAAAACAGTTTGCACTGCAGTTGCAGAACTCAGAGTTGGTACTGCACTGTCATCACAAAAAAAAAAGAAAGAGCAGTGAGTTGGATTTATTTATTTATTTATTTGTTATTTATTTAGATCTAGGATTACAATTATCTTTGAGCCAAGGCTCTTTTACAAAGGTTCCATGTCAGGGAAATACAGACTGAGGAGAACAGCAAGTCAAAACTAACAACAATGTGGTAGTAACATACAATTTGCATATTGGGACATTTCGAATAAACAAAGGGAACAAAGAAGCCAGTAGCAATTGTC
The DNA here is from genome assembly GCA_016271365.2 of Neoceratodus forsteri. NCBI lineage: Eukaryota > Metazoa > Chordata > Ceratodontiformes > Ceratodontidae > Neoceratodus > Neoceratodus forsteri. The sequence continues at coordinate 789,899,599 of CM028133.1, forward strand.
AGAACAACAGACATAAGTTGAGAAGTGCTGGAGTCGGGGGATGGGGCAAGAGGCAAGGGGATAGGACAGGTAGGGGGTAAAGAGGTAGGAGAAGTGGGTTGGGGAATGTAAGGAAAGGAAGTGCAGATTGGGGCACACATAGCTGGGACAGGTGTGTCTGGTGAAAGGAGAGAGGGCCGCAGGAGCTGGCAGAGAAATAGAGAATCTGGGGTTAAGTGGGGCAGTCACAGGAGCTGTTGGCAGTGAGATGGTGCCGGAATCTAGTTTTAAACAATCCTAGTGTCGGGGCAGCGGAGATGGTGGGGCTGAGGCCATTAAACCAGAGCGGCGCTTTATAGTCAAAAGAGCATTGTCCTTGGGTAGTGCGACAGCAGGGGAATTTCAGTAGCTGCCTATCGGATCTCTGTAGGCACCGACTATTGGATCGGTGGTGTAACAGGGCTAAGACACCAGGAGGTGCAAGGCCAAGGTAAATTTTTTTCGCCATGGTACAGGTGAGATACTTGATGCGGTTGGATAGTTGGAACCAGCCGGTCAGAGCATACAGGTCACATGTGTGGGTGAGATGGTGGGCACCAGTGATGAGCCGACATGCCTTATTTAAGGCAGTTGATATGCGTCTAAGGGTTGTGGTTGTGGCAGAGCCATAAATGATGAGACCATAGTCAATAACAGAGATCACAGAGCTCTGGACAGCAATCAGTTTAACAGTTTAATGTGACTTGTACTGTAGTCTTCTGTAGTTTAAGTATTTTTAGTGCTGCTTCCATAGACAGATAAAGAGAGAGAGTATCTGTTGTCTGCAAATTGCAGTAATATTCATCTGTTAAAATGAAAATAATCTATTTCTTTATTTTAGTGGATGTCACAGTCCGGAATTGGGAGACCATCAATTGGGAGGACATCAATTAGATGTAGGAGTGTGAGCACCAGCGTGATCAAATGCCAGCACCCAGTGGCTCAACAATAAAATGTATATGGGCAAGCACTGTTTTTTTCTTTGCTTGAATTGTTCAGGAGTTCAGTACATGATTGGGAGTTCAGCACAGTATTTCATAAGAGGCTAAAACAGTGGTGAGCACTTCTATGGGACTTCAGTTAAATGGTCAAAAACATTTAAAGTTAGTGTTAATTAGTGTGGGAGCTAGTGGGGGGTGAGAGCAGTGGGTGGGAGCAATTGCCATGTAGGGGAACAGATCACAGCACAGTGGAGAGAAAACATAAAAGTGTTTAAGAATTGTTTTACAAAATTCTGGTAAAATGTTACTTTAACTTTTGACACTGTGCATGTAAGCAAGAAACAAACCAGTGGGCTAAAGCAGTGGTGGGCAGGAGATGGGCGGGGCAAATTGCAGTGGAAAGGAAAAGGAGACAAAGTCAACAGACAAAAAAATGTTAAATATGGTCTTTAATTGTTAGATCCCTGTGTATTTAAGTACTGTGTCCTGTGATTTTTGCAAACTGGGAAGGAAGCAGCCAGTTACTGTATGGTAGGGAATTAGGCTCTGGAAACATGCTGCTAAGTGGGAAAAAAAATGGCGGCTGTTACCTTAAAAAAAATTTAATTACAGTGCAAGCTGCTTATAATAGACTTCTTGGTCCATTATAAATGATGTCTGATTTAACCAACATTCCTATTCTATCATTTTACCCATTACAGCTCAGTACTACTCAGTACACATAACATTCTATTGACCACATTCCTCCAGACTACAAAAATGTAACAGCTGAGCATAGCATTGTATTTGAGCAAAGTCAGGTTTAAAGAGCTTTGCTTACTGTTTTTGTAGAGCCACTGCTCTTTCCAGAATGCCCAAAATTACTGTATGATGGGGCAGATGTGATAGACTACGATGACCAACCAGCCGACCGAACACAAATGCCAGCACCACAGTCACCAGAAACTCCCACTCTCACATCATGACATAAAAAGTAAGTGTACAACAAACCAACTGTAAACTTAATTCTAGGCCGGCCCAGTGGCACTGAGGGTTGAGGCACTGGAACACCACACCTTGTGCCATGCCAGCGACCCAGGTTCAGGAATGAGCCAGGGCTGCCGGGGGTCGGCAGAGGCGAGAGAGGATGGAGCGTCTGGAGGACTGCTCTCCTCTCTCGGGGGGGGGGGCATGTCATCCTGCCTGTCGCTCGACCTCTAGTGGGGGCTGGGGGGGATGATACAGGCCAGGGAAGCAAGAAGCAGGCCAGCGCGGCGTGCCCCCATATGATTGTGCGGTGCCTTGTGTGCCGGAGGGGGAAGAAAACTGGAAAAATGGTGACTAGGGGCTCTATGAGATCCCTGTCCCTGCTCCACTGGCATGCTGCTATGGCCTCCCCAGATTTGGATTGTGCTCTGGGAAGGGGGGGTTCCTCCTTCCTGGCCTCGCCACAGGGGGTAATCCATGATGGGCTCTCGGGGATGGCCAGGGCAGTCGGGTTGCTGGGAGCGGGTTGAGTGGGGACGGAATCTCTGCCCCCAGCATTCCCAGGATGGAAAAATTGCAAATTAAAAAAAGAAAAAAACAATTCTACACCAAACTGTTTAAATGGTGTAAAAATGTGATTTGTACTGGGCACACAGGAGCATGCAGAGCGTGCATTGAGGGCTAGCTCCATCTAGCAGTGATGACAAGTCCTATGTCTGACATAGGAAACACTGCAGCCACCTGTCCATAATAGACAGCACACAAGGTCCATCGTATCAGGCACCATTATAACCCCTGACAAAGCCTTACATGGCGAAGTGCTGGAGTACTTGATGTAGACTGCTACAGGTGTGTCTGTTACACATTCTGTATCTACAGTGGATCACTTCAGAAAAAAAAAATTTGTTTCAATTATTTGGCATTTGGTCTTTACTGGAGTTATCCAGCTCCTGGTTCGGGAGTGTGAGTACCTTTTGTTTGTCACCATTATAATGGTGTAATATAGGAAATGGTTTGGGAAAGCAGAATTTGTCCCATTATACCAAGTTGTCTGCATTAAGCGGGCCCAGTAAAAGCAGAGTCCACTGTAGTGGCTCAAGGATTTCTTAAATGTGCATCCAGGCTGGAAACACTTGTTTTTAGCCATGCATTATGGACTTCTAATGCATGGCTAATGATCGGTCAGGACACAGGGTTTTCCCTTCCCATTTTATAAACCTTTTTATACAATGTGCATGGGTTGGTTAGCAAGGTCACCAGGGGCATCATATGTCTGTCTGATTAGGGGTCTGACAGGTCTTTCAGAGTGGCGCAATGAGGCTGATGTTCTTACTTCCATATCTGGGGTCATGACTCCTGTCTCCACAATCAGTGTAGTAATATAGTGTCAGAAGAAGGCTTGCAGCCCTTAAGATAGGTAAGGCCCTGGGGCCAGATGGGATGCATGTTAGGGTGCTAAGGCAACTAGCATCAGAATTAGCTAAACCTCTGGCAAGGCTATTCAGTAGCTCAATTCAGTCAGGGGTTGCAGATGTACAGTAGTTATGCTATACAAGGGTGGGACAAGGAGCAACTGGGTAACTACATACCTATCAGTTTTATTTCCATTGTGGGTAAACTGATGGAGATGCTAATAAAAGAGGACTTGGTAAACTTCCTGGAGAAAAATAGACTCCACGATAGTAAACAGCATGGGTTCATGTCAAACCACCTGATAGTATTCTTTGACTAGGTAACTGGGGCAGTGGATAAGGGTCATGCAGTGGATTTGCTCTAATTTGATTTCAGTAAGGCATTCAATTTGGTGCCACACAGAAGGTCACTGAAGTAGCTAGAGGGTCTAGGTGCAGCAAAGGACATAGTTATATAGGTGGGAAGTTGGTTGCAGGGAAGACAGAGGAGGGTAATGGTAAACTGAGTCAAATCCAGGAAGAAAGGTCGCTAGTGTGGTGCCACAGAGATCAATCTTAGGTCCTGTCCTTTTCAATATGTTCATTAGTGACTTAGGAAGAGGAATACAGGGCAAGATGTATCTCTTTGTAGATGACGCTAAGTTCTGTTGTAGGGTAGATAGCCAGGAGGGGGTAAGGGAGTTGCATTGGGACCTTGGGACCTGCAAATTTTGGAGAGGTTGTCCAAGGTTTGGCTGTTGAAATTCAATCCTAAAAATACAAGGTGATGCACATAGGGAACAAGAACCCCAGGACAGGAGTGCTGGATAGCAGGGGTTCAATTGGATACTACTTCTGAGGAAGGAGACCTAAGGGTCTTTGTAAATCACTCCCTGGAACAATCTAACCAACATAACAAGGCCTAAAGTAAGGAACCAGCATCTTGGGATATATTGGGAGCAGGAAGAAAGAGGCGTTACTACCTCTATCAATCACTGGTGAGGCCATAGCTGGATTCCTGTGCCAGTTCTGGAGTAATCACCTACGAAAACTCAAAGACAGGCTGGAGATGGTGCAGCATAGGGTAACCACAAAGATTCAAGACCAGCAGCCCAGATTCTATGAGGATCAGCTTAGAGCACTGAACATTTACTTGCTAGAAGCCAGAAAGGGGCAATATGATTGAGACCTTCAAGTTCCTTAAAGGAATGAACAAGGTAAACAACAAGGAACTATTCAATAGTAATAGTGAATCTAGAACACGGGGACATAAGTGGAAGCCGGTGGTGGGATTCAGGAGAGACATGAGGAAGTTTTATTTTATAGACAGAGTTGTTCAGCCATGGAATAGTCTTCTGGCTTAGATGGCAGGTGCCAAAACCTTTATTGGTTCCAAGCACAGCTGGGCCACAGTCATGGACTCAGTAGTTAATCAGGTGAGTGGCAGTAAGTCAAGGAATGTGGGAGTTGGTAGCACAGACAAAAAAACATATGGATAAAGGTCATGGGGTAAGATAGGATAGTACAGGTAGACTGGATGGACTGATGGTCTTTTTCTGCCATTGTCTGTTTCTATTTTCAGCTGAAGTCGACTCCACTATGTCTTCTGATTCTGGGTACCTTTTACACTCTTCCATGTTCTCCTCCTCAGGTACTGGCCATGCCTACTGGGTCAATATGTTGCATGCTTCATTGCACACGACAAAACCGCACAACAGGAACAGTGCGGTGGGGAACTGCGAGAGGGTGTATGCATGGTAGTGCACCCTCTCACTCTTCTCAGACAGAGGATAAGATCTCTGCTGGGACAGGGGGCTGGAGAGCAGCTGCCGTGGTTCGATAGAATGAGCCACAGGTAGCTAGGGAGGCAGGCAGTATGTTTGGGACCGGGTTTCGATTCCTGATCCCAAACGCATGGATTTTTTTTATTTTTCACACTTTGTGTGAATTAACTGTTAAACCCCCCCCCCCCCAAGTTAGTTATTTTAGTTGGGGAGGGTTCAGGGGCACAGCCACAGCCCCCCTAATGGGGGTGTGGGGACAGAGCCCCCTGCAAAACAAAGATGTACTGCTGGCAATATATTGCACTGTATTGGCAGCGCAGTATATTGCTGCAGCACAATGTCTTGCAACATTATGACCCTGTGCCCTGGCCATGTATCCAGTGGCACAAAAGGGTCTGCACTGGAATCTAACTCAGTCTCCAGTTGGTTGGATTCCTCTCAAGGTATATCTTTGGAGATATCCACAGTGGAGCAATATTATACCAGATCAGTTGCTTCGTCAAATGAGTCACTGTTCATTGCTCCGATGGTGGCATGAGCTGTTTCTGTGACCAAGGCTTTATTTCTGAGTGCAGATCTAGTTCAAGGCTGCTAAGGCACCACTGGTTCAACATGCATAACATGAATCCCTATTTATTCAATAGGCAGCAAGTGATTTCAGTGAATTTTCTGAGCCCCACTTGACTCTCATTCTGGATGTATTCTGCAGATGAGCACATACGGTAACTCCTCCACAGCAACATAAGGGGTGTTGCCTTATCTGTCTGCAATTTTATGCTTTCCTGGCAGTCCCAAGTTCCATAGCAGTATTTTGTCACCAAGAAACAATATGTGTGCATTTCTCTTTTTGTCTTATCTGACTTTGTTAGCCCTGTTCTATTCCCCAGCCACCTCTGAAGCTAACTGGCAGGCTGCATTCAACTGATCCTTAAGGTGTTGGACGTATTGGTAGGTCTCTGACTGAGCTCCATCAGCAGAGACTTCTAAGCACAAATCTACAGGCAAACTTGTTTCCCTGCCGAACATTAAATAATAAGGCAGGCACCCTGTAGTGGTGTGTTTCATGCAATGATACACATGTACTAATGCTCTTACTTGTTGGTTCCATTTGGCCTTGTCTTTGGGGTTCAATGAGTCCAACTTGTTTAGCAACCTCCAGTTATATCTCGCTGGTTAAGGCTCACTCTGGGGTAATATGGCATAGTTTGGGATCTGCATATCCCACACAGGGATAACAGTTCTTTTATGAGTCAGCTCTCGAAATCTCAATCCGGATTCAAGTTATTCCTCTTTGGTGCTCTGTAATGAATGCTAAGTTTTCTATCAAGATTTTGCAACCATGGTGGCCTCATGGTCCTAGGTTAGGTAGGCTTGGACAGAATTTGAAAATGGTTAGTTAAGTTACCACAAAGATGTTGGCAATGTTGTGAGAATCAGACTATAGACTAAGAAAGTTGATGCATACCAGTTCCATGGTGGCACTAACAGAAATGTTTACAAGAGGGGCAGCCCTCTTTGGTAAGGTGTTTTGCTGCACACATGTACTGCACTGCTATTGTAGTGTTTCATGTCACCTTCTATATGTGGCCAGTAAAAACAAGTTCATACTAAGTCCAGTGTCCTCTCACCTCCCAGGTGTCCCATATTGTCATGCAAGGCATGCAGGAGAATCCTCCTGAATTTGCTGGGCAGTAACAATTGTCACCCGGGTATTTCATGTGGTTCTCAGATCTCTCTGTAGAGCACATTACGTCTAAACTTTAGCTTGGAACACTATCAAAAGCAACTGCGTAAACTGAGTACTGTAACTGTATGCCAGAAAACCACTTGACTTGCATCCCATACCTTCTGTAGTATGACTACAGTGCCTTCTTCTTTGTTCTCACTGTATGTCTTACAAATTCAGCAGCAGTAATGTATTCTGATCCAGAATGGTAAAACTGTGATAATCAGTGTGGTGATATTCTCCAGATACTCCCAGACCATCCATGAGGCAATGTGGGTTAGTGGGTAAAGGCTTTTCATCTGTCTCAAACATTTTGCATAGGGTTTTTACTATGGTTTCTAGAAATACATATCCATTTCCTGTCTTCTGGAAAGAGGATCAGTTGAGTATCTGGATAATGTGTCAGAGGTAACATAGTAGAGACTGGGTGGCAAGCTAAGTAATTTGGGTGTGGGCACTAAATTGGTTAATTGGGTTGTGAACTGGCTGCAAGACAGACAGCACAGAGTAGTAGTGAGGGGGGAACTCTCATCTCCAAGAGCTGTGACAAGTGGAGTGCCGCAGGGATCAGTGCTGGGGCCAGCGTTGTTTGGGATTTTCATTGTGGACATCTCGCATGGAGTCATGAATAAAATCAGTCTGTTTGCTGATTACACTAAGTTGGGGGTGGTGGTGGATGACATAGAAGGTTGGCAGGGGTTGTAGGATGATCTAACTAAGCTGGCAGAATGGTCAGAGGTATGGCAGTTGGAGTTTAATGTGAAAATGTGTGAAGTATTACACTTTGGTGCAAAGAATCCTAGAAAGGGTTACCAACTGGGGGTGCGGTTATGTACCACTGAAGAGGAAAAGGATCTAGGGGTGGTGATAACGGTGAATATGAACAATTTAGAGCAGTGCAGGAGGGTGGCAGCAAAGGCCAACAGGATGCTGGGTTGTATAGCGAGGGGCATCTCCTCCAGAAGCAGGGATGTCATTCTGCCACTGTACAAGTCACTAGTCAGACTGCACCCGGAATTTTGTGCACAATTCAGGTGCCCTTATCTGAAGAGAGATGTGAGATTGTTGAAGGGGGTACAATGAAAGGCGACAAAGTTGATTCAGGGATTAAAAGATATGCACTACGAGGAGAGATTAAGGTAATTGAACATGTATTCCCTGGAGGAGAGAAGGGATCGGGGATATGACTGAGACCTTTAAGTACTTAAAGGGAATAAATAAGTCTGGTACTGAAGAGATAGTCAAGCTCTGGAAGGGGAGGGACACGAGAGGGCACAGACTTAGACTGGAAGGAGGTAGGTATAAGAGGGAAATGAGGAGGCACTTTTTCACAGAGAGAGTAGTGGCAGTTTGGAATGCTTTGCTGGAGGAGGTGGTATCCTGTAGGATGGTGGGTAGTTTCAAGAGGGGTTGGGACAGGGAGGGGGGTATTTTTGAAGGTGGAGGAGGGGCAGCTACAAAGTAAGGGTTAGCTACACACTTGATCAGACTAGAGAGAGCTAGAGGCCTAATTTCTGCTGGCAATTTTCATATGTTCATATAGTGGAAGTCCAGTCTGTACCCTATGCAGTAATCACATATGGATAATACTGATATCCATCAATGTTCGGTGGCATCCAGCTTTGTCATGGTCTTTATATATGTTAGCAGGTTGGTGCTGGTCTTTATGGTGATATTAGCCCCATACAAGTGTTTGTGAAACTCATCCACAATGGCCCATTTAACAGCCAAGAACTCCAACTTGTGGACCGGGTACTTCCATTCTGATGGCATCAGACTTCTACTGATGAAGGCCACATGTCTCAATTAATCAAGGTAGGCTTGGTAGAGAACTGCTCCAAGTCAACTGAGGCTGGTGTCCATATACAAGGTGGAAGGGTTTGCTGGATTGGCATGTGCCTGTATGGGTGCCCTGGTCAACCGGTGAATGATTTTTCAGAATGTTTTCCTCGCACAATGCATCCCACTGAGGTCCAAAGAGTTCATGGACTGTAAAATGGGTTTTGTCCTCAACCTTTGCAGAGGCATTCTTGGATTTATTAGACAGTGGGTATCTCTGTTTTAAGTTCAGCAGTGGTCTCACTACTCAGATATAGTCTTTGATGAAGCACCTGTAATACCCGCAAAATCCAAGGAATCATTGAAGATCCTTCATGTTCCGAGGTCTAGGCCAGTTGATCAAATTTCAATCTCGCTTGTGTCCATTTGGATAACTCTTTGGATAAATGTCCCACATATTTCACAGAACTGTGGAAAAATAGCATTTATTGATAAGACAGCTTGAGCCCAAACTCTTCAGTCAGTCCAGAACCTTGAACAAATGTGTTGCGTGTTCTTCTAACAAAGCATTGCATTCTTTAACAACAATAAACTAGGATGGATATAAACATTTTTTTATATTAGGTCAAACAGAAGCAAGCTATGAGTCCAAAACAATAGTAATATTTTCAGGATTCATACAGATCAGTGCTCCCATTTTGGGTGGAAGACTTACAATTTGGAGTAGTACTCTACCACTTCCCATATCAAAACTCTGTTCTCCATTTTTGTGCAACTCAGTTAACTTTATTTTGTTACCAGAGATGCAGTATTAGGGAAACCGTAAGGGCTCCTCCTCACATGGTGTGAAGAAGTAACAGTGATATTCCACAGTACCACCTACAAGTGAGGAGGGACAGCAGCTACTACAGAAGAGCGACTGACTGCAACCTTTATTAACTGAGTCACTCATTGTTCCCACACTATCAGGCACAGAAGGATGCCGAGCTCCAGTCATGGTAGGCCATAGAGAACAGGGAGAAGAGGTAGGTACCGTAAACTGGTGTTGTGGGGATCAGCATGGGCAGTTCAGGGGAGAGGGCTCCCAGACTCCACCACCACCACTATCACTTTAAAAATGATCCATTCTGTTTAAGTCCAATTTTGGCATGTATACGCTTACACACATTTCAAGACACTGAACTAAAAATAAGTTATATGCTAGCAAATTTCAAATAGCTAACACCTGCATTCCAAAGAAAAAAGTTACACTACAGAACAACGAAGGAGAAAGCAGACTTAGTGAAACATCTATACTCCCTTTTGCTCAATAAATCCTACTGTGTATCAGCAAATCATGTGTTCATCTTCCTTCTCTTTTCAGCCAACATGTATTTGTTGTAGCATTTATTTCCTCAGGATTGCCCGACTGAGACACAGCATCTTGCCCCCTCGTAGGGTCCAGTTTCTACACAATGTTACAGCTTGGAAGGGCAGGAACACAGAGTGGTCCACTAATTTGCTCAAGACCAACAAGCCCATGACTGTAGTGGAATTTGGACCAGAGTTCACCTGGTTCACAGTTCCGTGTTCTAACCACTGAAGCACATTGCCTTCCAACATTATTTCTTAATGGAAGCCCATGCTTTGGTTGCATGAAAATGCAGTCAGAGTTCTTTTGTAGTAGTTACTTCCAACAGGAAATATAAAATGGATAGAAAACTGTTGAACGCTGATTAGTGGAGAGTCAATTTCACCTGTGCTGTTATCCCAGCACAGCCTCACAGGTGAAACTAGTACACATAAAACAACCTACTTGAAACCATAAATGGATCCATTTTATAATCATAATAAGATACTTCAGTGTGTGAGTGTTTTTGGGATAATGTCACTTTTCAGGTGGTTGAAGGAACTCTGCCTTTGGCATTATGCCTCACAATGTACCAGAGGCATAATGTTATCCCAGAACAACACATGTTCTGGCATATCTTACTGCTTAAGGGAAACACTACAGCATTCCAAAATCACATTTCCTTGTCCCCAGTTTTCTTTATGGATATAAGGCTATTGTTTGTTTGCTGTCTTCCTGGATGTTAATACCAGCGTTGTATGTACACCTTTATAGCACCATTATAGGAGCTCCATCTTGTAACATCATTGATTGCACTCAATCAGTGGCTTCTGATGCTGATACCGATACTGCTGCTCACTTGAGCTGCTTCATTAGTGAAAATGGAGCAGTTCCTCAATGTGCTGGAGTTTCATCAAAGCAGCCACTTATACTGTATTGCACCTGATGGTTCAAAAGTTACTAACGTAATTTAATCCTTTTAAATGCTTTAGTGCCAAACTGGGACATGGTTCCGTACTTGGTCTTCTTAAAATGATCAATGCTAAGATTACCACTAGTATATTATATGCAGTGAAACTCTGGGGTAACGACATAGCTCTTTTGCCACTGGAAAAAATCTTGACTAAAATGTATAGGTATATATTAAGGGTCATTCAAGCAGTCCTGGCCGAAGTTGTAAGAACTGAGTCAGGTCAATATTCTTTAATAACGTCGGTCCATGAAAGAACTATTTCTTTTACACCTAAACTTTTTCGTTTAAGTGAAAACTGCCATCCGAAGCAATGCCTTGAAGAGGAAGTAGATTACCAAAAAAGGGGTTTTACCACACCAACTACAACTTCAATTAAGAAATTGATACTCCCATATGGACTAGGACATCTTTCATACAAAATCTATACTGTTCCTTTTGAAATCATATCAATACAGGTCAAATCCAGATGCAGAGATATAGATATTGCAAATAATAGAAAGAAAATCGACTCACTTAAAAATTATAGATGGTATAAAATTTTGAAAAGTAATCATTGTCTAGAAGCATATTTATTATTATTATCCAATCCAGAAGACAGAAGAATTTTCTCCCATTTCAGAATGGAATTATTTATATCAAACTACATATATTGTTCACAAAGAAGACCTGGTTTTGAAACAAGATTCCTCTGTGATTGTAAGTTGGGTCAGGAAGACGATCTTAAACATTTAGTTCTTCACTGCCCAAAGTATGAACTCAGAAGAAAATTTTGGTTGGCTTCAATCTTGGCACCTCTCAGTCTCCCTTCTGAGGAATTAATTTTTTATTTACTTCAAAGGATATCAAGATATTGAGTCATGTCTCAAATATTTTGAAGTCACTGAAATTGTAAAATTACATGAGGATATAGTATTATCGTGTGTGTATGTAATTTCATATGTAAAGCATCTGAGGAATGTATTATGTTTGAGATTGTTGATGTTTTTAGATAACTTCATATGTTTTAAATTTTTGCAACGACTTATGTCGAACACATAAACATTTACCTACCTACCTAACTTATACTGTATGCGTTTGTGAGTCTGGTTGGTGGTCCTCCTATGGATAGGAGTGTTGACTCATGGGTTCTTAGAATGAAAGAACTGCAAACCAAAGGTAAGTGGTTCTGGCATCCTAAGAAACCATGTAGTGACACTCTTACATTCATAAAAGGCCCTTCAACCAGACCCATAAACGTATCACACTGTTTTTTTTATTTTTTTTCTTCCAAATGTTGATGGCAGGAGTGGCCAGAGAGGAAATTATTATGGTGGCACATTGCTTGAGTAACTTTTATGGAAATAACAGTGCCTCACATGCAACTGAAGGAAGCACTGTGAGTGGTCAGGAGCATCACATGACACTGCCATGATCTATAACCCAAGTAGTAGTAGAAACAGAAACACAGAAAAAAAGAAAAAAAGATGGCAGAATGAGACCAAGTGTCTATCTAGTCTACCCATGTGTTCTTTGGACCTTCTCAGATCCCAGGCCCTAACCCCCTTCTACCTAATGCCTCCTACTGCTCCGGTTGCTTTTTATCACACTTTAGCCTTGTCTCACCCCACCTTGAATTATGTCATGGACTTTGCTTCCACTACCTCAGTTGGCAGTTTATTCCATGACTCCACGACTCCTTCCGTAAAATAGTGTTTCCTAAGCTCCCTCTTGGAGCTTCCCCCCTCAACTTCCACTCATGCCCTCTAGTGTTAGAGTCAGAGACTCTGTTGAACAGGTCTGAGGATAGCACCTTATTTATTCCTCTCAGGAACTTGCATGTTTTAATCATATCTCCCATCTGTCTCCTTACCTCCAGTGAGAACATAGTTAATGCTTCCAGGCGCTCCTCATACGAGTGCCCTTGAAGGCTCTGGATCATTTTGGTCACTCTTCTCTGAACAGCCTCAAACCTGTTTATATCCTTTATCAGATGTGGACTCTGAAATTGGACACAGTACTTAAGATGGGGCTTTACTGGGGACTTGCAGAATGGCAGTATTACCTCCTTCCTTCTTTCTGCTGTCAAATCCCTTCCCTATGCACCCCAGCATTTTGTTGGCCTTGCTATACACTTTGTTGTATTGGCTTGTCTGTTTAAGGGTGCTGCTTATGATGACACCTAGGTTCCATTCTTCCTGCATGACGCTGAACTGGACTCCGTTGAGGTGGTAATCTGTCCTTGGGTTCCCTTTACCCAATATGGGTGACTATATCAAAATTGCAAGTTCAGAAATTACTAGATGACTCTAAGTATACCTGGGTTAAAAATATGTGACATTTTTCTGTAGACAGAATTTTATTAAGTATTGAGAATGAAAAATGGGACAGATGCAAGCTGATACCAAAACTAGATCTAACAGTAAATTATTTCTTAGAAACCTTTTGAAGCATCTGCGACTTGCATGCTCCAAAATGTAAACAGCACAAAACACTAGCCAGACTCCCCTGGATAAATCAAAAAAATCATGAAAAGAATTAGAGTTAAAAATAGAATTTGGCAGAAGTAAAAAAAAAAAAAACAAGAAAGTGATTGGGAATTGTTTAAAAAGAAAAGAAATAAGTGTAGAAAATTTACCAAAAAGGCTAAAGCTACATATTATCAGAATAAAATGGAATGTAATAAAGATCCACATAGATTTGAGCATACTGTCAGTTGTCTAACAAACCCAGGTGGAGCGGATCCCTTAAAGAAAATGATTATAAGGGTCAGGGACAATTTGACTGATGAACCTAAGAAGGCTTCTGATGTCTTAAATAAATATTTTGTAGCTCTTCCAGGTTACAAAAGGGAAAGCTGCTTAAATGAACAGACTGAGGAAAATGGGGCTAAAGGGAACACAAACAGCCTGCCACCATTTAGATTTAAAATACTTAAGAGTATCCAAGGTCTGTAAAGGACTAAAGAACATTAATGTTCATAAATCCACAGGGCCGGATGACATAGAGGGTCAGTTTCTAAGGTTGGTAGCAAATCATGTAGCTCCCATAGTTACTTATATATTCAGTTGGAGCTTGAAAACAGGTTGTTTCCCACATACGAGGAAAGAAAATAAAATTGTTCCCATACATAAAGGGGAAGAAGCCTCTGATTTGAACAATTATAGACTGACCGCATTGTTATCTGTTTTGTCCAAGTGCTTGCAGAAACATGCACATGTCCAACTGTCCAAGCACTTGGACAAACACAATGTATTAACACCTTTCCAGTCTGGGTTTAGAAATGGGCACTCAACTACTTTAGCTCTACTGGAATTTAATAACTTGGTCTGTAAATTACTAGACTCTAGACTAGAAACAGCAATCATTTTTGTTGACTTATCAAAGGCTTTCAACACAGTGGACCACTCCCTCTTACTCAATAAACTAGGGGACATGGGAATAACTGAGGGACTTCGGCAATTGTTACAATCTTATTTAACGGGATACACCCAGAGGATGTCAGTCTCGGGGTGTTTATCTGCCCCCAGGGAAATAGAGATGTACCTCAGGGGTCCATTTTGGGACCCCTATTATTTCTGTTATTTAATAATGATCTACCTCAATCTGTGTGGTATTCAGATATAAGATTGTACGCTGATGATACCGCTCTGATCGTCTCGGGAAAATATTCAACATCTTCAAACAAAATTACAATTTGATTTTGATGAAGTGAGGGAGTGGTTCACCAGGTCGAGGCTTATAATGAATGTTAAAAAGACTAAATAGTTGCATTTTGCTCCAAAACAAATGGTACCCAGATTAAAACATCAATAAACAAAATTGAACAACTAGAACAAGTCAACAGCTATTGTTACTTGGGCATTACCTGTGAAGCCCAGCTAACTTGTGCTGAGCACATTAATATAACGATAGGAAAGTTCAACAAAAAATAGGCACCCTACAGCATACAACTAAATGTTTCAATAAGGAGGACAGAAAAAAAGTGGTAGAACAGCTTATCATGCAACCCTTAACTTATGGAGAATGAGTCTATTGTACGGCTAACAAACGTTAAATAAATTGGACAGAGTGCAGTTCAAAACTGCCAGGTTTGTTTTATGATGTAACTTGAATACTCACCACTGCACACTGTTGACTAGATTAAATTGGCAGACTTTACAAGTTAGTTATGTAAAAACCCGGTTAAAAACTCTGTATAAATATCAGACACTTTATCCCAACCACTTCATTACATGAACTGTATTTGATAGCAATGGACTTTCTTCGAGAGCTAAAAAGATCAGTGCATGTTAATAAAATTCACCTTGTGAAAACTAGAAATAAATTTGGGAAAAACATTGTGTTCCCAAGTAGCAAAAGTATGGAATGTTTTACTCTATACAGTAAGAATGTTGCCTTCCCATGGGGTCTTTATTCATTAAGTAAATTAATTATATCCACTTATATGGAACTGTAAATAGTTGTTAGTCGGTACTATATTGTCTTAGAGGCATATTTTTGTCTATGTGTACTGTATGTATATTGTCTTTTTGCAATGTATTTATATAACATTTGTATTTACAACTTAGAGCACCTCTTAAGGTACAAACAGGACTGTATAACCCTAATGACGTTTTCCTGTAATAAAATAAAGATGTTATCTATCTATCTATCTATCTATCTATCTATCTATCTATCTATCTATCTATTGCGACAAGGTGCAACCTCGCCACGGCATTCAGGATCAGCTTTGTGGTGGTTAAGAAGTCTCAGGAAGACCAGTTTGTTAACATCAAACCAACCAGGAATATTTTTATTTTCTTAATATGGTTGGTGACACAGAACTTTGGGCTTCTGCCCATTTCCTTTTTAAGCCCCACCGGGGAAAATGAAACAAAAACAGAAATAAAGAGGCCTAGCTCCAGGTGGGAGCGCTGACTAAACAATCCCTGACCCTAACTAGAAACCCCCCTTTTCCAGAAGGCTAGACCTTCTGAAGAACACAAACAGTAAAACGGAAAACTCACAATGGAAATATTTTTTTTTTCTTTTTGGCCTAATTCAGGAGACCAATCTCCTGAGGGTTGCTTAAGGGACTCCTGTTATGGAACACATCCAAGCAACTTGTCAGCCCTCTACCCCTGCAGCAACTGCCTGCTGTCTTTTCCTTCCTGTTTTTAAAGCTCTTCTGTCTGTGCAGCTGCAGCCAATCAGCCGAATCAGCTGCAGATGTACACTGACTATCTTACTCAGGGAAACCCCTCTCCTCCAGTACCTGAGTTTATCACACATCCCCCTCTCCAGCTCAACACTATAGGGTTGGGCAGCCTGTGCCGAGAGGTAGGGTCTTCAGGAAAGTCCATCTGCATTTCTGTTCAGTGTTCCTACTCTGTGGTGGACCACGAAGTGGTACCGTTGTAGTGCAAGGAACAATCTCATCACTGTGGCATTTTTTTCCTTGTTTGTTTGCATCCACTTGAGTGGAGCATGGTCCATCACCAGAGTGAACTTGCGACCTAGTAAGTAATATCTGAGGGTTTTCATCACCCACTTTACTGCAAGGCACTTCTTTTTCACTACGGCGTACCGCTGTTCCCGGGTTAACAACTTTCTACTTAGGTACAGGATAGGGTGCTCTTCACTTGCCATCATCTGGGAGAGTACTGCCCCCAATCCAACATCTGAGGCATCTGTTTGCAGAATGAATTCATTATCAAAATCTGGGGAGACCACTACTGGATCAGAACAGAGGGCCATCTTGAGGTCAGTGAATTCCCCATCCGCTGCCTCCAACCACCTCATGATGTCCGGTGCTCTCGCCCTGGTTAACTCCATTAATGGAGCGGCCTGAGTGGCAAAGTGAGGGATGAACCTCCGGTAGTAACCGACCAACCCTAGGAAAGCCCTCACTTGCTTTTCTTGTTTGGTTGGGGCCAGTCTTGGAATGCCTCTACCTTCTTCACCTGGGGTTTCACCATTACCCGTCCAACCACATAGCCCAAGTATTTTGCTTCTGACAAGCCGATCTTATATTTGGCGGGATTCGCTGTCAACCCCACTTCTCATAATGTATCTAGTACGGACTCGACCTTCCAAAGGTGAGTTTCCCAGTCCGTACTATGGATGACCACATCATTGATATAGGTGGCAGCATAGTGAGAGTGTGGACACAACAGTCAGTCCATCATGCATTGAAAGGTCGCAGGTGTTCCATGCAGACCGAATGGGAGAACTTTGTAGTGGTATAAACCCTCCCAGGGCAATGAAGACTGTCTTCTCCTGGGCTGCCCTTGTGAGTGGGATCTGCCAGTAACCCCTCATAAGGTCCAAGGTGGAGAGGTATCTGGCCTTCCCCAACTGGTCAATCAGTTTGTCGACCCTAGGTAGGGGGTATGCATCAAACTGCGATACCTCATTTAGTTTCCTGAAATCATTACAGAACCTCCAAGTATTATCCGGTTTTGGCACGAGGACAATGGGGCTTGACCATTCACTATGGGACTCTTCTATGACGTCGAGCTTCAAAATCCTCTCAACTTCAGCTTGGATTTCTTTCCTCTTGGCCTCTGGGATACGGTAGGGTCTTTTCCTTATCCTTACGCCCGGAGCTGTCACAATGTTGTGGTAGGCTGCGACCATCCTACTAGGTCATTCAGAGAACACACCTCCGTTTTGCTGAACCATTTCCATTGCTTCTTTGTACTGTGTAGGAGACAGCTCAGGTGAGATATGGACTTGCCCCTCTGTTTTACCTTCTGCCGGGGTTACGGCCAATGAGACACAGCAGGCCTCCCAGTCTTGCCATGTCTTCAGGAGGTTAATATGGTATATTTGGAACTTCTTCCTGCGATCGGGTTGGCTTACTTTATAGTTCACATCACCAACAGCTTCCACAACCTCGTATGGACCCTGCCACCTGGTAAGCAGTTTGCTTTCTACTGTGGGAACCAGGACCATCACCCGATCCCCCAGCTGGAACTTCTGGATCCTCGCCTGAGGGTCATAATAAGTCCGTTGGGTTTCTTGGGCCTTTTCTAAGTGTTCCCGGACAATAGGAGTGACCCGGGCCAACCTTTCCTGCATTTGGGAGACATTCCCAATCACACTGGCTCCTTGTGGTGGTTGCTCTTCCCAGTCCTCTTTAGTATATCAAGGATACCCTGGGCTGGCGGGCATATAACAACTCGAAGGGGGAGAATCTGGTGGATGCCTGTGGGACCTCTTGGATAGCGAGCATTAAGTAGGGAAGGAGTAAGTCCCAGTCCTTTCTGTCTCGGCTCACGACTTTCTGCAACATCCCCTCCAAAGTCTGATTAAATCGTTCGATCAGACCATCTGTCTGGGGGTGGTACACTGAGGTCCTCAGGGCTCGGATCTGGAGGAGTCTGCAAAGCTCCTTCATCAAATGTGAGACAAAGGGAGTACCCTGGTCTGTTAGTATCTCCTTTGGTAATCCGACCCTCGCGAAGACTTGAATGAGCTCTCGGGCAATCGACTATGAGACCGTGTTACGGAGCGGGATCACTTCCGGATATCTTGAAGCATAGTCTACGATGACCAGGATGTGTTGGTGGCCCCAGGCTGACCTGTCTAGGGGGCCTACTAGGTCCATCGCAATCCTCGTGAAGGGTTCATCAATGATTGGCAAGGGCACCAACGGGGCTCTTAACTTCGGCCATGGGGACGCCAACTGGCATTCTGGGTACGAAGCACAGTACCTCCTTACCTCGGCGTAAATTCCAGGCCAGTAGAATCTTTGGAGTATGTGGCGCAGTGTATTTTTGACCCCAAGGTGTCCTCCAAGAAGATGAGTGTGTGCCAAATCCAGTACCACCTTCCTGTGCTGGCGGGGGACCAGCAACTGTTCCACATCATGTTCTTCATCCGGTATCACTCAGTATAGGAGGTCATTATTTAACGTGAAATATGGTCCAGGTCCCTTGGCTTTGCCTTCTACTGGCACCCCTTTAATCTCCACAACTTCTGACCAGATATTCTGAAAGACAGGCTCATCTATTTGGTCCCGACCAAAGTTCCTGGAGGCTATCCTGAGGGTACTCAGTTCAGGGGGATTTGACTCTGTCTCCACTTCTGGGTCCTCCTCTTCCTCCCTATAACTCTCCCCTCAGGTACCAGACCACTCACCCTGTTGTCCCTCTGGGAGCGGGGTTCTACCTCCCACCAGCACGGACCTGCTATTGGCAGCCGGTATCTTGGTCCCTAACTTTTTACAATCCCTGCATTCCTTTCATGTTTTCTGGGACTTTCCTGTCTCCCCATACAACTCGGGGTCTCAATACCCATAAGGGAAATAATCGGGTGACTCCTCCGACCCCTCGGGGATTCCTAGCACCATAGCTTCGGTTACTGGGGCCCTGGCCTCCCGGGTTTCCCCCTCATGGAGTAATGTCTCAAACCCTGGGAAATCTCGACCCACCAGGACAAGATGCGCCAATCGAGGAAGGACCCCCACCGTGACCTGCCTCTCCTCCTCCCCCTGTGCTTCCACAATAACTAGCACCGTGGGGTAATACAACACTGTGCCATGGACACAGGTGATCCCAGTACGTTTCTGGAAATTAATTTGGGAGGGTTGCACCAAACTGAGAACTATAAGGGTGACCTCACTCCCCGAGTCGACAAGGGCCATAACGACCTGTCTGTTTACCTTACCCAGCCGGGTAAATTGGTGTGAAGTGGCGACCACCCCTACCACATTTATCAAATGGCAATCACTCTGTGGGGACCCACCCCAGTTGCACTGCATTGGTTCGACCCCATTCGGGCAGTTGCCAATTACATGTCCCCGCTCCCCACACCCATAACAGTGGTAGCATTCCCAGGGTGACCCTGGACCCTTTGGGCTTCTAGGGGAGGTCAGGTCCCCCTCTATTTTCGAACCCTAAAGTCCCTTCATGGCCTCAGACTGCTCTTCGGTAGTCCTTCTCCCGGGCCCTGTCTGGTCCGATCTCTCGGGGGTCGGTATCTCCAGTTTGTAGTCCGCCCCTAATCCCTGGGGTAGCCAACCCCAACATCCGGGTAAAGTTCCTTCATGGCATAATGCCGCTCCACCAAGGTGACCAGTTCATCACAGGAAGCGGGGTCGGCCTGTCCAACCCACTGCCATAGGCTGGGCGGTAGTCCTCTTAAGTACTGGTCCATTACCAGGAGCTCCACGATTTTGGCAGTGCTATGGAGCTTGGGTTGCAACCACTTCTTGGCCAAGTAGAAGAGGTCGTACATCTGCGACTGTGGCTTCACCGACTCCCAGAATCTCCAGCTGTGGTACCTCTGGGCTCGAAGGGCTGGAGTCACGCCAGCACGGGCCAAGATCTCTTCCTTCAGCCTTGGATAGTCAGTGACGACTCCCTCATCCAGATCATAATACACCTTCTGGGCCTCGCTGCACAAAAATGGAGCTAAAATGCCGGCCCACTGTTCCTGAGGCCATGATTCATGAGTAGCCATCCTTTCAAAAGCAAGCAAATATGCTTCAATGTCGTCAGCCATTGTCATTTTCTGCAGACAGTGGAAAGCCCGTATAGTCCGGTAATCCTCTGGGGTAGACTCCCAGGTAACCTTCTCCCAGCGTGCTCTCGATGAGACACTTTACCATTTCCTGGAGGACAGCATGGTCCTGGGCCGTCTGTGTGAGCAGCAACTGGTTCGTCTCTTGTTGAGCCCAGGTAGCTTCCTGCTGGGCTGCCGTAGCCTGGATTAAGGCTTTCACCATGTGCTCCATGCCTGGTCTCCTTTACTCCAGGGTGGTTCGGATTCCAGCCAAATTCTACGTTGACCTGATCCCACTGCTAACACCACGTGTAACAAAGTGCAACCTCACCAAGGGATTCAGGATCAGCTTTGCGGTGGTTAAGAAGTCTCAGGAAGACCAGTTTGTTAACATCAAACCAACCAGGAATATTTTTATTTTCTTAATATGGTTGGTGACACAGAACTTTGGGCTTCTGTCCTTTTCCTTTTTAAGCCCCACCGGGGAAAATGAAACAAAAGCAGAAATAAAGAGGCCTAGCTCTGGGTGGGCACGCTTACTAAACAATCCCTGACCCTAACTAGAAACCCCCCTTTTCCAGAAGGCTAGACCTTCTGGAAGAACACAAACAGTAAAATGGAAAACTCACAATGGAAATAATTTTTCCTTTTTGGCCTAATTCAGGAGACCAATCTCCTGAGGGTTGCTTAAGGGACTCCTATTCTGGAACACATCCAAGCAGCTTGTCAGCCCTCTACCCCTGCAGCAACTGCCTGCTGGCTTTTCCTTCCTGTTTTTAAAGCTCTTCTGTCTGTGCAGCTGCAGCCAATTGGCTGAATCAGCTGCAGCTGTACACTGACTATCTTACTCAGGGAAACTCCCTCTCCTCCAGTACCTGAGTTTATCACACTATCTTTCTATCTATCTATCTATCTATCTATCTATCTATCTATCTATGCATCATCTTACATTTCTTTGCATTGAACTTCAGCTGTCAGAGGTTGGACTATCTTTCCAGCCTCTGTAGGTCTTTGTGTAGGTCCTTAATCAACCCTTCCTCCTAGCTTGGTATCATCTGCGAATAGGACAATTTTTTCCCTGAATTCCTATGCCAATGTCAATGATAAAGGCATTAAACAGGACTGGCCCCAACACTGAGCCTTGGGGCACACCACTAGTGAACGCACCTTTATCAGACCTCACCCACTTGACCACTACTCTCTGTTTTCTGTCCCGGAGCCAATTACCTACCCAACTGATTATGAACTTGACTGTGCCCAGGTCCTCCAACTTTTTCAGCAGGCAGCTGTACGGCATCAAATCAAGGGCCTTACTGAAATTGAAGTACAGGAGGTCCACTGGGTGGCCACTGTCTAGTTCCCTAGTGACCCCGTCAAAAAATGTGATTAGGTTAATTTGGCATGACCTTCCCACCATGAACCCATGTTGCCTGTCATCCAGCAGACCGTTCTTATCTATGTATTCTACCAAGTCTTATTTTATTAAGGTTTCCATCAGTTTCCACACTACCGACATAAGTATCAGCAGATGCAATATCAGCATGAGGATCTACTGACTGAATGCAACCAACACTGTCACTAACTGGAGAATCGGATGGGCTAATGGGGGGCTTCATAACGCCAGGGGGACAGAAATTTAAAAAGAGAGGCATACAAAGAAAGAGAACAGGAATTAAAAAAAAAATTGTAATGCTGCAATGTTTTCCTTCTCTTTAAAGAGCACCTCTCATGGTGCTCACACCAACATGTATTATTATACCATGGCCATAAGTGAACAGCCAATGAAATGGTCAGACTGGCAGTTTACCACCGGTGTAAATCCTCTGATAACCAACAGCTGTTGATGAGACTGTAATCCAATATATCCTGTGCAGCATAGGAATAAATACAATAAAAATAAAAAACAAAGCAACCTCTTTAATGTTTGTATTTTATTATAGTAAAAAAATTAACCTTGGTATAATCGCAATACGCTACTCAGAGGATGTGGGTTAACAGGGGATTTACCATGGCTGGTGAGGATTTACCCACTCGGTTGCGCCTCGTGGGCAAACCACTCCAGTCATGGTAAATCCCGATAACCCACACCACCTTGTGGCTTATTGCTTAAATAACCCTTACCTGCTCTGAAGTTAGATGGTGGCAAAATCAGATTTTTTCTGTGCCCCTATTTTGAAAGTGAAGGAATCATATTTTGACTCCATTGAGCTGATCCGACGAACCCTTCCACATCCTGATACTGCGATCCACCCCCGATCTGCCCTGCATTAGCAGTTTTCGTGATGTCACGTGCTCCATAGATATGAATGGGGCCATTTTTTTAAACTAATTTTTTTTATATTGTAGATGCCCATTGTGAACTAATCAAGGGCACTGCTCAACCAACAAGGTCCTTGTTAGCTGGGTAGTGCCATTGATTTGTTTGCGATGGCCATCTGCAGTACAAGAAAACAGAGTTTAAAAACAGTCCCATTCATTTCTATGAAGCAGGCCCCTGCCTTCGCCATATAACGACATCATAAAATGGGGTGGATAGTAATATCAGGAAGAGGAAGGGATTGGCAGCGCTGCCCTTCAAGTTAAATACAACCTTCCTTTCAAAATACAGTACACAAAAATCTGATTTTGCCACCATTTGACCACGGGCAGTAAGGTTTCTACATGGTTCTTTGGGGGTAATGTTGAAAATACCGGGAAAGATGCTCTTTAAATCTTTTACACATGCCAATGCGTAGAACAGGAATCTCCAGGATTGTATTTACCTTGTTATTTTGTTCTTTAGCTTTTCAACTTCTAGTGTTAGTTCGATATTAGTTTCATCAGATAAGTCCATTTCTTTCTGAAGGCTTTGGCTTTGTTCAGTTAGTTTCTTATTTGCATGCTGAAGATCTGCAATGGTGCTGAGCAAGTCACTGATTTCACTTTAGAACAAACAGAATGAAAAGTCACTTCATTTACCTGAAAAAACACTAAAAAACATAGTGTTTGTCATACTTCATTAAAAAAAGAAATTACAGCAATGTCTAATTGAAAGTAATGTATGGTAAGGTATTAAAATAATGAATAAACCAGCCATGGGTAACACTTCATACGGGGCTGGATCCTAATCAAGTTACTATAAACAAAACTAAAAATGAAATATGATATAACAAGTTTTCATTCAAGTACTTTTTAAACAAATAATATTACAATGTTTATGTCAACTTATGGGCAGGACTACTGTTTTACAATGTTTACCAGAAGAAAAAAAAAGAAGGGATTAACCCACAACAGGGTATGGGTTTACTGAGCATTAATCCACGCCTGAGGGGGTTGCAGCCATGAGGTGAAGCCGAGTGACCTCAACCACCCAGGCATGGATTAATGCTCAGTAAACTCATACCCTGGAGTAGGTTAAAATCTTTTATAACATGGGCAATGTTATGTTAAGAGTTTTACCTAAAGAAACAGTAAAATAAAGCCCTGTGAACATGCAACTGTGGGTATATAAGGGATTAATCAATGGTCAGGTGACCTGTTTGGACGAATCAGAAGACAGTATTTTCGGAACCCGTGTTATAAAAAACAATAAATTCACTGACCTTTTTTTGTCTGTATACCAGTGAAAATCTTAGAATTTCACAGAATTTGCCATTTTATATCACAGAAGTGTCTTTATTATATGACATTTGCTGTAAATTATCGACTATACTATTTTCATTTTGCTTTAATTTGCTGCATGTATTTTTTTACAATCAATATATATTTACACTCATAAAAACTGCTATATAGTAGACTCATGATAAAATGTGGAAATTAGAATAGCAATTCCAAGTACAATTCCCAGAATTTCAAACTTTGAAAACAGAATTTGATCACCATAAATCAGTAGCCCTGCTTATGGCAGAAAGCATAGTCAGAACTACAGTAAATGACACATTATGTTTTCTTAATGGAAATAGATTTCTCAATAGAAGTTCCTATATTTTATAATATGACAAAAATCAAAACCTATGACAATCTAGCATTTTTTCTTGAATTAATTCTAGCAGGTCCTAAGGTGTGACATTGATGCAAATGAAGACATAGGGCCCGATATTCAAAGAATAGCACACAAGCTAGCAGGGTTAGCAAGGACGCTAACCTGGATTTGCACTGGGGCTCCTGGCTGACCCATATTCAGAAGCCCTGGGAGCAGCAGCGAACACCCATAGTACCAAAGCACTATAATATCACTGCACCTATGTAAATGAGGGTGTCCCCCATGCATATCAGCATGGCAGTATTGTCAAAGTTTTGCAGTGGTGATAAAAGGACCCCAAATTGGCACTATTTACTCTCATTAAAAACCACTTCTTCATGTGGCTCCCCCACCCACCCAAAGGCAGGGCAGTTGTACTGCAGCTGCCCGCCCCCAATTACCCGTTTCAGAACTGGAACATATCCCTGGTGTCCAGTGGTTCCCCCGAGTGCCCATTTACAAATATTAAGTAAGCCTTGGTGTCCAGTGGACTCCCCCAGAGCATCCGTTTACAAATGTACAACATATCAGTGGTGGTCCAGTGTCCCACCACCCATCACGCCCATTCACATGGCACCATCCCACACACATATCCCTTTCCTGAGTGGCCGGCAATCAGTTAAGCCCGATATGACGACCAGCGCAGTCCTCCTCTTACCTCCTCAGCCAGCCACCATATGAGTTGTCAGTGAGTGCACATACAGTATTTACAGTGTACATGTGCTCAATGGCAGCTCATATTGTCCAGCCAAGGAGTTGCGAGGAGAGCTGTGCTGGTTGCCACGTCAGGCTTCACTGATCACCGACCACTCGAAACGGGTGCAGAGGTGACAGGGTGGGGAGACACAGTGACAATCACTGACATAGTGTATTTGTAAAGGGTGGTTGAAGGGTGTGTGGGGGGCGATCACTGGGCACCGGGGCTTACTTCATATCTTTCAATGGAAAAATGGAAATGGAATACAACTAGTATTGGAACCCACTCGAGAGGGAGCAATCTTAGACCTGGTTCTCTCAAATGGAGATGGAGAGAGGATCACAGATGTAGAAGTGGGTAGCCATCTGGGAACTAGCGACCATCAAACAGTATAGTTCACAATAAACACAGCAATAGAGTCAAGCCATACAAAGGCAAAAGTACTGGACTTTAGGAGGGCTGACTTTGCCAAATGGTTGAGTGCCTAAGGAATGCACTAGCAAATGGGCAGGAAGGAAGGGTGGAAGAACAGTGGGGAATAATAAAAACTGCCATCACAGAGGTAACAAGCCTTTGTGTGAAACAAATAAACAAAACAAAACGATTTAAGAAACCACTATTGTTCTCAAAGGAGGTAGCAGTGAAGGTTCAAGAGAAAAAGAAAGCATTCAGAAAGTACAAGGAATCACAGAAGGAGCAGGACAGAGAATTGTATCAGTTAAAACAAAAGGAAGCTGGGAAGGCAGTCAGAACAGCAAAGGCCCGAACCGAGGAAAAGATAGCCAACTCAGTTAAGAAGGGGGATAAAACCTTTTTTAGGTACATCAGGGAGCGAAGGAAGGAAGGGGTGGCCTCGGCACCCAAATAGGGATCTGAGGTTCGAGCAGACTCGATAGACCGTAAGGCCTAATCTGCTGGCAAATAGTATGTTAGTATGTAAGACTAAGGGAGGGATAGTGAGGCTTAATAAAGGGAAGGGGGTGGGCAGAGGGTGACGGTGAAAAGGCAGAGATACTAAACAAATATTTTTGCTCAGTATTTACAAATGAAGAGGGGGAGGTACCTAAAACAAACAATAGAAACACTCTGGATACAGAAGTTGATACCAGCCCATTTACAGAAGAAAAGGTTCTGAAAGAACTCTTAAAACTGAAACACAGAAACATAGAATTTGACAGCAGTGCTTGGCCCACCCAGTCTGCTCATTTCCCTACCTACTGGATAAGCTGCAGATCCTAGTTAACCAGCAGCCTACTTCTTCCTACCCCCACCCCCTAGAATTGCCTTATGACTGTCCCATGCATGCTTGAATTCCACCACAGTTTTTGACTCCACAACCTCCTCCGGAAGGCCATTCCATGCAGGTGGACAAAGCAATGGGGCCTGATGGGATTCATCCCAGAATTCTAAAAGAACTATGGGTAGAACTAGCGACACCACTGACTACCCTCTTTAACAAATCATGGGAGGATGGGGTGGTACCTGAGGACTGGAGGAGGGCAGATGTGATTCCCCTTCACAAAAGTGGGAGCAAGGCAGAAGCAGGAAACTACAGACCTGTTAGTTTAACCTCAGTGATAGGGAAAATTATGGAATCACTTCTGAAGGAAAAGAACTGCCAAGTACCTAGAGGCCAGAGGGGCACAGGACCCAAGGCAGCATGGATTCACAGCAGGAAGGTCATGTCAGACGAATCTAATAGATTTCTTTGACTGGGTGACCAAAGTAGTAGATCAGGGAGGGGCTGTGGACATGGGATACCTAGACTTTAGCAAGGCACTTGACTCAGTCCCACACAAAAGATTAATATACAAGTTAGCCAGCCTGGGAGTGGGTCCCAAGATGATAGCCTGGGTAAAGAATTGGCTGGAGAATAGGACACAGAGGGTAATAGTAAATGGAGTCCACTCTGAAGAAAGAGGGGTTACTAGTGGGGTACCGCAGGGTTCAGTATTGAGACTGGTCCTCTTCAATGTCTTTATAAGTGACATTGCAGAGGGACTGGAAGGAAAAGTATGTCTCTTTGCAGATGACACAAAGATCTGCAACAGAGTTTATACACAAGGTGGGGTGGAAAGGATGAGAAGGGACTTGGCAAGGTTAGAGGAATGGTCAAATGTATGGCAGCTTAGATTCAATGCTAAGAAGTGCACGGTAATGCACCTGGGAAACAAAAACCCAGGGGAAGAGCACACAATGGGGGGTGAGATACTAACAACAACAAAAACGGAAAGGGACCCTGGGGGTAGTCATATCAGATGACTTAAAGGTGGGAAAGCAATGTGAGAGGGCAGCAAGAAGGGCTGGGGGGATACTGAGATGCATAGGGAGAGGCATCACCAGTAGAAAACAGGAAGTTGTTATCCTTCTGTACAGACAGCTGGTGAGACCCCATCTGGAGTACTGTGTGCAGTTCTGGAGATCCAATCAGCGCAAGGACATAGACAAGATGGAAGCTGTCCAGAGGAGGGCAACTAAAATGGTGCAGGGTCTGCACCAGAAGACATATGGAGAGAGACTAAAGGAGCTTAATATGCATAGCCTCGAGGAAAGGAGGGAGAGGGGGGAAATGATAGAAACTTTCAAGTACCTCAAGGGAATCAACAAAGTCCAAGAGGGTAGCATCTTTCAAAAAAAGAGGTGTGCAAGAACAAGGGGCACAATTTGAAGATAGATGGGGGGGGCGGCTCAGAGGTAATGTAAGGAAGTAATTTTTCACAAAGAGGGTTGTGGATGCATGGAAAGGCATTCCAGAGGAGGTTGTAGAGTCAAAAACAGTGGTTGAATTCAAGCATGCATGGGACAGTCATAAGGCAATTCTAGGGGGTGGGGGTAGAAAGAAGTAGGCTGCTGGTTAACTAGGATCTGCAGCTTATCCATTAGGTAGGGAAATGGGCAGATTGGGTGGGCCAAGCGGTCTTTATCTGCCATCAAATTCTATGTTTCTATGTAACTTGGGAGGACACAGGACACCTGGGCTTACTTCATATCAGTAAATGGGCGATTAGGAGGGACCACTGGACACCAGGACTTACTTAATATTTAGCAACAGGCGATCAAGAAACAGACCACTGAACACCGGGGTATACTTCATATTTGTAAATGGGCAACTGATCAAAAGCAATAGGAAAACTAGACTGCTATAGGTTTCAAAAGATGTGGTGGAAAACTTAAAGGTTAAAATGGCAACATTTAGAAGGTATCAGGAGATGCAGAGGGAGGATAGGGAGGTGTATCAGGGGAAACAGAGGGAGCCAAGGCAAGCAGTAAGGAGCATGAAGGCACAAACTGCAGAGTGAATAACCCAGGCAGTGATGAAGGGGGGCACGACCATTTTTTACATATGTAAGTGAAAGGAGGAAGACCAGGGATGGGATCATAAGGCTAAAAAGGAAGGACTGTGCACACAGGGACAAGGAAAAGGCAGACATCCTGAACAAATACTTTTGTTCTGTGTTCACAGAGGAAGGAGAAGGAGTGGGGCCACAAAAAACTAACAGAGGAGGGCAACTAAAATGATGCAGGGTCGGCATCAGAAGCTCTATGAGGAGAGACTTAAGGACCTAAATACGTACACCCTGGAAGAGAGAGGGGAGAAGGGGGATATGATAGAGACTTTTAAATACCTCACGGAGGTAAACAAGGTACAGGAGGAAAGTAATTGTCAGAAAAAATGGTGCTCAAGGGCAAGGGGTCATGATAAGAAGCTGGAGGGTAGATTCCGAAGAGATGTGAGGAAGTACTTATTCAAAGAAAGAGTGGTGAATTCCTGGAAAAGTCTTCCAGTGGAGGTGGTGAGGGTGTAAACAGTGGTGGGGTACAATAATTCAAGGGATAAGCATAATAGAATCTTAGGGAAAGGGAAGGGGTGTGGGTGGGTGAATGGGCCTGAGATCAAGTAGGATCTTCCCTACAAGAGGCAGGGACAAATGGGCAGACTAGGGAGCCAAGGAGTCCATATCTGCTGGCAAATTCTATATTTCTATGTTTCTATGATCGGGGGGGGGGTGCCACTAGACACTAGGGAATTTCTCAGTCACATTGCAGGATGAGCACTATGGTGCTGCTGTGCCCCATGCAAATGACCCCATATTGGGCATGCAACTGGCCCCTTAGCACCTTGCATGCCCAATGGAATCATCTGCATGTTGTGGCTGAATATAACCCACAGGTATCTTGGTGCTATCCCATTTTGAGCAGCGCTATTACCTGTGGACTACATACAGCCCAGGTCTGTATTAGAGAAGCTCAGTTTTACTTAGCGATGCACCGACACGATCCAATATTCATTCGGATAGTGCTGCCCATTATCCATCTAATATCTGACTAAATATAGCCGCCACCAGGTTGGGTGCAAGTGCAGCACAAATATTTGCACTGTGCTTGTGTTCCTGTTTAAATATTGGGCCCATACTATATAGGATTAGAATCTAAATCTTAATTAGTGGCTTCAAAAAAACTGAATAGTAAAAAGTTTTAAAACATACAGGTCTGATCTTTCTGTTCCATCGTGGTATATTTTTGCTGCTTGGGTGGTTGATATAGGCAGTACGTCCCCTTTAAAATAAAAAAATATTATTATACATGGAATATACAGAAATGGACTAAGTAGAATATATAATGAATACTGGAAGCACTACCACATTTAAAAAAAACAGCATAAGCACACCAGTTTCACTCTAAACCCATGTAGTACCTACGATGTAGAGTACTAACCTCTGAGTTTCCAGTATACAATGTTGTTTCTCCCAATATAGTGCCTTAAAATTATGGAAACAGAAAGGAGGCTTGCACTCAAACACTCATGGGAGAAGTACTTTACATCGCAGAGCTGAATGATGGCAGCAATCACTTCTCGGCAGCAACAAACTTCAGTGGGCACTCAATGCACTCAAATAATAAATAATCCAATCAGTCTTACCACAGTCTGGCATGGTTTTGAAAGT
Source organism: Neoceratodus forsteri (assembly GCA_016271365.2). Classification (NCBI taxonomy): domain Eukaryota; kingdom Metazoa; phylum Chordata; order Ceratodontiformes; family Ceratodontidae; genus Neoceratodus; species Neoceratodus forsteri. The sequence goes on from CM028133.1 coordinate 789,929,618, forward strand.
GGTCCGCATCTCAGGATTAAATAAACAGGCCCAAATGTGCACAGTTCAGTAGAACATACAGGTTAGAGCATCAAGCCGTGAACTGACTGACCCAGCAGACCTGGGTCACCCAACACTTACATACTGTGTGACCATGAGCAAGTCACTTAACCTCCTTGTGCTCTAGGGTTGCACCTGGAAATGGGCTTTGGCTCAGTGTGGTTTCCCTTCTAAAAATTCCAAATTAATTAATTGTAGTTTGATGGCTGGATGGCTGGGACTTCACTGGGTGTACAGTACCTTGTCAACATCAAACACCCAATGAAACAGCAACCTCCCACCCATCAAACTGGGATGAATTACGTGCTGTTGAACTAATTTTTTAACCCTGAGTTACTCTTTAAGAGATAGTGACAACTTGCAATAAAAAAACAGACTGTGGTAAGATAAATTGGATTTTTAATCATTTATGAGAACCTCGAGTACCTGCACTAAGCAGTGGTTGCTGCTACCACACAGATTTGTGATGTGATTTCTGAAATTTCAGTCAGATGTTCTGGGCGACACAAATCAGATTACTCTTGCTAGTGAACTGGCTCAGGTGGAGCTCTTGAGTCCAACCAGATGGCATGTTGGGGTGCAGAACCAGCATACATGCACTGTATACAGCATGCTTCCATGTGTACTGTAGTACACAAAGCCCTTCTGTTCTCTATGCACTGCAGGAAAAATGCAGAAAAAAAACACCTGCGGTTCACCTTATTTTTTCCTTTCAGGAATCTGAAGGTCTCTGTCATATCAAGTCTCAATCACTCACCATCAGGAATTGCACTGGAGTCCCGCTTGAACAGGTCCAGCAGTTTAAATATCTAGGCATCACTGTGTACAGCTCCCTATCCTAGGCCCGGCATATTGACAATGTTGCCAGGGCTGTCAACACTAGGATCAGATTACTACACAGACATAAACACAGCTTGACACCTGATGCCTCAAGACTGGCAATCCATAGCTCCATCACCACTATTATTGACTACGGGCTGGCCATCTACAGCTCAGCCTCCTCGACTACCCTCTGCAGGATATCTGTGGCACTCAATAAAGCATGTAGACTCATTGATGCAGCCCGTCTAAACACAAACCAGTTATCCGTATGCACAATCTGGATGGCTTCCACCCAATAGAAGGATTCAATACCAGACCTGCTTGTTAAGTAAAAAAGTGCTTCTTTGGTCTCACACCACCTGGTATTGAACAGCTTTTCAGTGCCCACTGCAGCTCTCAGCATACCCGAACGTCTCTAATTCAAGCCTTCCTTGTTCCCAGATGCCGGACCACCCTGGGGCAGAGTTAATTTGCTTATAGAGCTCCACTGTGGTATAATGCACTGAACAGTGAACTCGTATCTGCCCCTAAACTAGGGCCCCTTCAAACTATTGCTCCAGGAGCATCTCACGGCTAACAGCAGTTGTAACTGTTTCTCCTAATTGGGCCTCTCCTCTTTTGTCACTCTCCTTATGCCTTCCAATGCTCTTAGTTATTCCACTAGTGAGCTGGTATCTGCCCCTCCGGCTTTTCTCATTTTACCCCTCCTCTCCCCTCTGCTCTCCTCCCACCTCTGCCATCCCTCCCCATTCCCTTCCCTCTCGCCCTACACCGTCCCCTCTTTACACACTCTACTACCCAACTGAGCACCTATCTAATCTCTTTCTACTATGACAAGGCCTACCAGGCTGCCTCCTCAATCAGGTCTACCTCTTGCCATCCCATTCCACCAAGGCTCTTGCCATTAAGCTACTTAATTTGGCTTACCTTAGCACTTTGTACAGGTTTAGTCCTAATGCTGTTTCCACTATTATCCTTTGTCATTTTGAATCCCTGTATTTTTGAAACCTATGTTATTGTTGAAACCATATAACTGTTTTACCTTTGTATGTGTTGTCACTATCTCCATTTGATGTGAAACCTTTGTAAATGAGCTGTTTTTGTTCAAAGGTATTGTAATCTGAGATATCAATAAATAAATAAATAAAAATATCACCTCTCTCCTCCTTCTGGTCTCCAGCGAGTACCTGTTTAGTGCCTTGAGCCAATCTTCTTGAACCTGCCCTGATGGTCCTGTATAATCCTGGTAACCCCTTGCTGCTTCGTCTATAGCCTGTCCTTATCTTTCGTGACATGAGGGCTCCAGAACTAGATGCAGTACTCCAGGTGCGGCCTTACCATTGATCTATAAAGAGGTAGTATTAACTCTTTTCTTCTACTTGTCAATACCCCTCCTGATACATCCTATTTGCCTTACTAAACACCTTACTGCTTTGGCTTGATTGCTTGAGGGTGTCACTAATGACGGCTTCTAGGTCCATTTTCTCTGTCATAGTGCTCAGCTTAACCCCTCCCCATCCAGTACTCTATGCTGGAGTTCTTGCTCCCTAGTTGACCTTGCACTTTTTAGCACTGAATTTCAACTGCCAGACCTTGGACCACTTCTCCTGTCTCTGCAGATTGCTCTGTATCTGCCTAATTTGTTCATCATTGCCCACCCTCCCACAGAGCTTTATATCATCTGTGAAGAAATACAACCTGTTCTGCATTACTTCTCCAGTGTCACTGATTAACATATTGTAGAGGACAAGCACCAGGATTGATCCCTGTGGTACTCCACTGGTGACATCCCTCTCTCCTGATTTGAACCCATTTACCATGACATCCTGCTGCTTCCACCTCAGGCAATTTCCTACCCATCTTACTATGTCCTTTGTTGCCCCCAGATCCTCCATTTTTTTCAGTAATCACCTGTGAGGCACTGGGTTGAAGGCCTTGCTGAAATCAAAATAGAGTTAATCTACAGCATGGCCCCTATCCAATGTCCTCATCACCCAGTCAAAGAAAATTATTAGTTTTTTTTTTAACTTGCTATTTTCCTCCTCTCCCAGCTCTCGGAGCCCTGCACCATCGGGAGTCGCCTATGGTGTCTGCACCACTTCTCCACCCACCTGAACCTACGGGTGAACCCCCAATGGAGCTGTGGCTATACCCCCCAGGAGAGTATGAGGTAGGGCCCTTGACCCCAAGATCCTTTTTGTCTTGTCGGGCACCCAATGGCAGGACAGGCAGGTGGGAGCTGCGGGTCCACACCGGACACTCCGTCGCCCTGGCGCTCTGAGAACCGATGTTTTCCCTTGTTCTAGGGGGCATGACGTGCACCCAGACGTCAAGGTGCAACCACCATCTGTCATGCCTCAACCCTCAAGAGTGGCTCTGATGTTTGCTACACCTCTGGCCTCCGCCAGAGGTTAGCCAAGCACTGGGCCTCGACCTCCTCCCTCCCAGGAGAAGGCGAGCGGTCCTCTGAATGCTCAAGCCTCCTCCCCAGCTGACCCTCTGTCTTCCTGGGCTCGTTCCCTAACCTGGGTTGATGGTGTTGCAAGCAGTAGTGCTACCACTGCACCAGCAGGCTGGCTAGAAAATTATTAGGTTAGTCTGACAAGACAGTCCTGCCATGAACTAATGCTTTTTGCTATCCTGGAGGCCATTACTTTCCAGGTAGTTTACTAGGTTCTCCTTGACTACTGACTTCATCAGCTTTCCCATAACTGAGCTAAGACTGACAAGTCTATAGTTCCCCTCTTGCTCCCTGTCCTCCCCTTGTGGAGCGGAACTATGTCAACCACCCTCCAGTCCTTCAGAACCACCCCTGTCTGTAACAAGCTATTGAAAAGCCCTACCTGGGGTTCAGCTAGTTCCACTAACAGTTTCCTGAGCACCCTCGGGTGCATCCCATCCGACCCCCTAGGCCTTATCTATCTTATGGGCTACTAACCCTTTCTGGACCCTTTCACTGGTGAATACCATCTGCCTCATCTCTGGAACCCCCTTTGTGGCTGCCTTGATACCACTGTCTGGCAAGGGCCCACTGTCTTCCCTGGTGGAGACAGAGTAGTCATTAAGGATGGCTGCCATCTGCCTGTCCTCCTCTATTACCCTACCTCCCTCAAATAGTCTTAACAATTCCCCCCTCCTTGCCTCCTTTTTTCCCTAATATACCTGAAGAATTGCTTTTCCCCATTCATGACCATCTCAGCAATGCGCAGCTCTGTTTTCTCTTTAGCTTCCCTAACCACACTCCTTGCTTCCCTAGTTCTCAGTTGGTATTTTCCTCATTCTTCCTCCCTCTGCTTTTCTTTGTACCTGATGAAGCCCTTTTTCTTAACGCTCACTACTTCCCCGACCTTTTCCAAGAACCTCATTGGTCTCCTATACCCGTTACTTTTGGTTACTGTCCTCAGGCATATCTCTGATGCCTCAAGAATGGTCTCCTTTATTGCCCCCATCTCTCCTCCACCCCTCTGATGTTGTCTCCCCAGACTAACTTGTCATGGACCTATTCCCTCATCCTGTCAAAGTCCATTCTTCTGAAATTGACAATCTCAGCTCTTGACTGGGTTTACCAATCCCCAGGGCCAGCTCAAGCCAGACAGAATTATGGTTGCTGTTCCTTAGTGGCTCCCCTATCAGCACAACTCCTATCATCTTTGAGTTGGTGAACACCACCTCAAGGATGACAGCCTGCCTGGTGGGTTCTCTAACATACTGTACCAGCAGACAGTCCTGGAATGTATCCAGCAAGGCCTGACTTATTTATTTATTTATTTATTTTGTATTTTAGTCTTTGGTAACCAGGTAAGGCCCACTAGGCACAAGTGCCTGTTTTCAGGGGCGACCTGGGAGCACTGGGCGGTTAAGTGACTTGCTCAGAGTCACACAGTATGCAAGTGGAGGTTGTTTCTCACAGACAGAACACCCCAGTCAATGCCTGGAAGGTTCGGGTCACCCATCACCACAAACTTCCCCTTTGTCATTCCCTGACTAATTCCCCCCAAGCTCCATAACACTCTTCTCTGCCTGTCCTGGTGGTCTATAGATCACCCCTCCATATTTTCTTGCCTGTGGCTGCTGTCAGCTGCACCCACAGTCTCTGTCTCCCCATTACTTCTCCTGATGTGTCAATTTTCCACATCCTCAATACCACCCTGACATAAAGGGCTACACCTCTCCCTTTATCTTTTCCTCTATCCCTCCTAAACATGGTGTAGCTTGGCACTGTCAGGTCCCAGATGTTATTTTCTGAGGTCCAAGTCTCTGTGATGGCCATGAGGTCCACCTCAGTCTCTGCCATCATTGCCTGGAGCTCACTTATTTAATTACCCAGACTCCTGGCACTGAAGTAGATCCCCTTCCATCTAACTCTTGAAACCCTTTGGCTATTTACTAGTTATTTTTCTTTATTCCTCCCTGGTCTACTTCTTTTCATATCAGTTGTAGGCTCTGTGATTTCCTCCCCCTTGGTCCCTTCCCCCAGCCCATTTCAGACATCAGCCCTATTTTTGCCCACAGTGCCTCAAAAAGCTTCAAGATTAGGGAGAGTACTAGCTAGGTTCCCCTTTTTTCTCTCCTACCACCGTGGTTCCCCCTAGACTCAGTTTCCACTGCAGTCAGTTTAACTGTCCAATAAAGATGTCAAACTTATGCCTCATTGCACTGGCCAACTCTTTCACCAGGTGAAGGCTGTCACCCCCTTTTTTTCTATATACATTTTCTGCCCCTGGATGCCCATGGCATGCCCTCTTCCATCCAGTCCCCCCAGCCCTGTCACCCAGCTTCTCCGGGACTTACCTTCCCACCAACATATGGCTTCTGGACTGTGGTGAGGTGCCCAGTCACTGGTGCAGGGCCTGTGAGGGATCAGACTTCATCCTGTGGCCAATGGAGGGTTTTCCACGTTGTTTTTTGTAGGGTTCCCCTAGGGTCAAAACTGTGCAATGCATGTGGCAGACGCGCTCCACCTCCACGGAGATGTCATAACATGTCTAGCTATCGCACTCCATCCTGATGGGTCCAGACCTGCAGTGCCACCTGGACATCCCCAGGTGGCAGTATTGCAGCAGTCGCAGTGACCCCATCCCTGAGGAAGGAGAGCTGTTCCTTGTATGCTCAATCCTCCCTCCCCCGGCCAACCCCAGAATGACCTGTATCCGTTCCTGAAGCTGGATCACTGGTGTGGCAGGAGGTAAGGCACCAACACCAAGCTTCTTGTCCCAGAAGTCCCCCAAGTCCCCCACAAAGTGGAACCCTATTTCCTGACATCATTCCTTTATCCATCTATTTAACTCCTCTGTCTCTTCTCTCCTTAGTCTATCTTTCCCTACCTTTCTGCCACACAGAGGGAGAACTTTGGAAAAGGCCAGAGTGTCTGAGTGTGCCTTCAATTTGTCCCTCAGACTGCATAAGTTCTGCTTCTCTATCTCCACAGTCTGGCTTACCAGATCATTGGTGCCCAGGTGTACCAGCACCCCCTGCTCTCCCCATTCCCTCTCCCCTGACCCGTCTATATCTCAGATGGCTGTTGTACCAGGAGGGCACCTGACTATTCCCCGCCCATTCAACCCTACTTCCAGCACCCTCTCTACCCCCTGATCATTGAATCCCTGACCACCAAGACTCTCCTAATTGCATTTTTCCTGTTTGTTCCCCCAGGTGCCATCAAGTTGTCCTGCCCCTTCCCCTGACTAACTCAGAGTCCCCTCCCAGTGGAATGAGGTACATGAGGCTCCTCCAGGCATGCAAAGTGACTTGTCGTCTGGTTGGTATGGGGCCAGACAACCTCCTTATGGCTAGCAATGGCTCCCCCCCCTTCCCACCACTATCCACATCCCTGTACCAGTGGGCCCCTTGGAGTGGGGTATTGGCTCCAGTTCAGCTGTGACGCAGCAGAGATATCTAATTTCTCACTGCTGCAAGCTGAAGATGAAGCGCTGCAGAGGTCCTGCAGATGAGGAAGTGCCCTCTCCTCCAGAGCGCACCCCTGTAGAAGAACAACCCACAGTTGCCACGATTATCTCACCGCTGTACCCCATCCTTATTCTGAACCTAGGAATCGGGCTATATTCCACTTGCTAAATTCCTCCTAATATAGCCCAGTACTGAAGTTGCCTTTCTTTGTTGTTGCTTTGTATTGCACCTTTTGCTTTATAATTTGGTAATCATTAGTAGTTATTTTTTCTGCTTTCTAGATTCTAAAATGTCTCCCATTAGGAAAGATGTACATTACTGGATCCATGTCCTAAATGCATTAGATGACACTTCTCTGTGTGATATAGGGTTGCCACCTATCTGGTTTTTGACTGGATAATCTGGTTTTTAGGGTCCTTATCCGGTCATCCGGTTTTGATTAAATGCAGTCCGGTTTTTGGGCCATTTTGAGTGCACATATACAGTACTCTTAAAACTGATGTATCAAATCATTCACTGTTTTGACTGCATTGCATGTCCAGATTATAAAGAAGTTCCGATGGCACAGTCATTCAGACCTGCCTTTGTTTGTAAAACCAGTCTTTCTGGGAGTTGTAAAGTACAGCCATTAAGATCATTAGCAGTAAATGAACCTAATCTTTTACACTCTGAGTTTTAAGCATGGTCTTTTACTTCTATGACAGGTAACAGCTTTTACACCTTTATGTGCTCTCATGTGTTTCTTTTTTTTTTTTGTCCTATATTGTGGTATGTTTTAGACCAATTTTTGTTAAAGTAATATTCTAGCTTTTATTGCCTTTATCACTACATTTGCTCTCATTTTTTGTATTACCCAAACATTCCATGATATTAGCTATACTTTTACAGGTCATTCAGATAAACATCATGGAATGGTGTGTCAGAAATTGTGGAATGTCTTAGAAATATGAAATGAAACAGCAGTAGCTGCTGAGGTAAAGGGGAACTTAGTGCAGTATTAAGAGTACCACAAGCACCAATAATTAAGTTATCAAAAATTGGTCAAAGTATCAGAATACATGACTGACATGGAAAGGAAAATGAGAGAGTGTTTAACAGAGGGCTGAACAATAAGCTGTGGATGAACTTGGCACATCCAGCAGACCTGAGTTTGATTCCCACAGCCTCCACTTACATACTGTGTGACCCTGAGCAAGTCACTTAACCTTCCTGTGCTCCTGAGTCATGCCTGTAAAATGGGCTATGTGCCCTATGGGAGTTAACCTGGTTGCCAAAGAATAAAAATAAATAACTGAATAAATAAATCAAATAAATAACAGTATAACAATGATTTCCTATCACTAGTAATGTATATTTCCAACATTACAAATGGCTTTGAAGGGGGAGTGATATACTCGCCAGTCATAAAAAAGGGGAAGAGCCAGAGATGGAGTTTGGGGTGTGGTTTAGCATCTATTTTTTACCTCATCCAAAGGTGGTGACCCTATTGAATTTCATTTGTTATTTGTCCAACCATTCTCCTAGTCTGTCTTTATCTTCCCATGTGTAAACTATGGCAATTATCTCAGTGTCATCAGCAAATTTAGCAATCAGCTAGTTATTTTGCTATGTTTACACTACTGTATAAAAAGGGACAATAACTTTAAAGTAAATGAGATACAGTACCTCGTCAAAAACGTACCTGTTACATGAAAGGTTTCATATTCTGCTTTATTTCCGGAGTCTTCATCACCTGAAGCACTGAATAAAAGTTTGAATTGAACTGTCCATTAGATCATAATGCCATGAAGATCAACAGCTGTCAGCTTGATAAGCAAGAAAACTAGCCATTCACGTAATTTTCCATAACACAATTTTTTCATTTTCAGCCTGCATGTGATTCACCTTGCCCTATTTGTTCCTTGATACAGTGTTGCAACTCCAGTGAGAATCAGTCATGCTCCCTTTTTTTGCAATTCTTTTATTTTGGAAATCCTGTCTGGCATTTTGAAAACTCTGAATTATTGTTCAGCTTATTCTTACAATACCCAATATCTGTACTGTAAGAATGGGCAACTGACTATCATTAAAGCTGTATCATTTTACATTTATGGTTTTTAATTAGACAGGCGTTTTACCTTGATGTGCATTAATGTGTACATTATTAAATAATGCAGTGTGAAGATGCACCCTAAGGTGTTTAGTTAGAAACTGAAATTTCCAGAGTACAGAGCCACTGAGAGAAAAATGTATTGCAGGTTAGTAGGATGGTGTACAGAGTTTGGTTCTAATGAGAACATTATGTAAGTAAGTTAGTACTGAGAGGTGAACCGTGCTGAGCCATTCAGATACCTGGAGTAGACAGATGTCTGTTTCTTTGCTAGATGTTTGTTTCTTGGCTAGATACTATACTAGTGTAATTTGGATATATAGTAGCTTCAGATCAAGTGCATGCATGGGAACAAAATGTATGGCACTTCTACCCTAATGGGACAGGTCAAGTTCAGAAACTCAGAATGTATCAACTAGGAGGTTTATCAACTAGGAGGTGGATGCAGTCATGCTCTCCCTCCAGAGACTCTTGGCAGGAGACTGTTAAGAAGATTTACAGAATGGAACATATTATGGCATATCTACAAGACACACTGCCCAGATTTCAAAAGTGATGGCAAGGATGGGTAATCAATATTATGTCTCAAAATAATGAATTTATTCCCTGAAGATAGCATTGGGTCACGTATTAACCACACTAAAGATAGGTACTATTGTGTATGGGGACTAGCTGAATAAGTTCACTTAAATGCTGTAATAACAATGGTTTTCATGGTTAGGTCAGGAAATGTGCTCCCTAACTACACTTTATTAGCACTATATATAATATATTCATCATTTGTGAATATGTGTCCTGTCTGTTACAACACTCTTTTCTAATAAAAATAAATACAAAAAAGAAAGAAGCACAGAATGGGTAAACATAATTGAAGTTAAATGCTGAACAAGCAATGCAGATCCCTACCTAGGATATTATCAAAGCTATCATTGAGAACTGTATTTCTCTGCATATAGAAAGGATGGTGTACCTGATTAACCTTTGTGTTCCGTATGTACACACCTTATCTGCCATCTACCAGTCTATAAATTATGTGCTGGAACTAGGGGTGCTGGGTGTGCAGCAGTACCCCCTACCTTGAAGACAAACCCCTCCACCCCCAAAGACCCATGGCACACTCATTTCTGTGATTTGGAGTGATCCTGCATGGCCAACCCTCCCCCGCCCCTTCCCTGAGACCCATCCCACAGTCCATCTCCCAATCACAAACATTGCACTTTGTGCACTCAGTCATCACGTCGTGTCATGGCTCAGCATCAAAAGTAGTGCCACACGCTGTTCATGTTGTGTGGTGTGTTGGCACACTGGGCGCGCTAGAGTCATAGTGTGACTCATCAAAACATCAACAGTCCATCCGCATTTAAAATATTAGATAAAACTTGAAGACCGGGTCATTGGGGAGTCACGAAGGACAGAGGAGCTCTCAATCAGAAAGAGCTGGGAGTCGGGAGATACTGACAGTCCAGTGCAGGCCTGTGGCCTGGTCTGTGCTGCCAAGGTAAGTTGGAACTCGGAGTTGACTGGACCCACAAGTTCATGTGCTTGACTCTGCTCTGGCCACTTCAGCACCGCACAGCATCTGGGGAAACAGCGAACCATCAGTGCTCCTAAAGGCCCTCGGGGCCCCCATCCCCAGCATTGCTCAGACCTCTTCAGTACCGCACAACATCTGGGGAAATAGCAGACCATCAAGGCTCCTAAAGGCCCTCAGGACCCCCCATCACCAGCATAGCTCCGGCCACTTCAGCACCACACAACACCCAGGGAAAGAGTGGACTGTCAGGGCTCCTAAAGGTAATACCTTCCACCTACCTTGCACAACCTGCTTGAAGGGTGTTACAGCTTTACTGTCTGCTGATAGCAACAGATAGTTTTTCTGCTTAGCCATAGACCCTCAGAAGTCAGCTGATTTGATACTGAACTTGAGTTACTTTAAGACCTGCATCGATGTTTGCCTGACTCCGCCGTGTACCAGTGCCACCCGCTATTTTAGTACTACTGATGGGGATTTTTTTGTAGTCTCTCACTGGCTTAGTCAATGGTGATATTTCTGGGCTGTTAGCATTTCTGGATAATCTACTGTATGTACTAAGCCCTGTTTGTTACATCTACTGCGTGCCTACAGTGTTTGCTTACCACTGTATTAGCCTAGGGGACCATTAGAACAAGTCTGCATTAGCAGGATAGTTTTGTTTTAATCTGCTTGTTGTGCTAGGCCACTGCTGATTTCTTACCTGCTCCAGTTGAGAGATTTCAGCCTGAGGCCCACCACATGGCCATGGCGTCTCTCCGGCATCTCTCGGGGCTCCATTGTTCTCAGTACTTTCTCCTCCCCTGCTGTTCCAGCCCGCGTATGCGCACTGGGCTCCCCCTTGAACTTGACCCTCCTGCTGCATACTAATTATTCTTTTGTTTTTGTCTCCTTCCATTAGGCCCTCAGGACCCTTATCCCCAGCATACGCTCTTGCCACTTCAGAACCGCACAACACCCAGGGAAACAGCGGACCATCAGGGCTCATAAAGGTAATGCCTTCCACCTACCCTGCACAGCCTGCTTGAGGGGTGTTAGCCCATCGACGTTGTGCATCAACTGCCCAACCCGCCCTCTCACCCACGGGTGTCCCTGAATTTAAGGACCTCCCCTAGTCACATGACCACTGCAAGTTTTTTTCTGTGTTCATTTTGCCCTTAGCAGGTTATCTCTAATCGCCATTAGGTGGTAGCACCCTACTCTACTTCCACTCTCACCCACTCTTATTGACCCTCTCCCCTTGCTTTTCTTATCTCCTCTCCTCCCTCACCCCCCCCAATTTCTATTGCCCTCTCTGACCACTAGGAGTCGCTACTGCTCACCTAACCACTACCACTCCTACCCTCTCTGCTACCTTTTCACCCTGCCTGCTGGCCTTCTCTGGCTCTCACCCTCCCTATTTCTTTCCCCTTTTTCAATCTCCCCCAGGATCCAAACCTTGTACCCTCTTCACTGCAGTCCGTGACCCTTCCGCTGGGCCATCCTGTCTGCCTCATTCACTAGAAGTTTTTAGTATCCTCTTGTACCCCTCCTGCTCTACCGTCATGGTTACCCTAGCCAGGACTCTTTTCCGCCTAGCCCAGCAGCCCACCACCCTTGCCTTCCTGACACTTCTTCTCCTTATCTGCTGTATCCTCCGCCCATGACCCCGCCTCTCTATCGTTCTCACACTCCAATCACCTTGCCTTTTTACCATATGTCCCCACTCTTCATCTGCACCTTTCCCCCGCTATCACCACCCTCCTCCCCAGCCATCCCCCAAGTGACTCCACATCTCTCAATTCCCTGCTCCCATGCTTCCCCCAGTCTTACCTCTGCCTGGCATTCCCCACCCTTTGCACTCTTCCCATCCCCGTTCAGCCTCCTGAAGGTCCATGCCTCTTTGCCTCCACCTCATCCCGCCACAGGCCCCATCTGGTGCTCCTTAGAATAATATCTCTTCTCCTCCTGATGTCAGGTAACATCCACCCCAACCTGGGCCCCTCCCCTGCCCCCCCATACACACACCCTCTGCTTCTAGGATTCGTACTGCCACAATGAACATCTGCAACCTCCCAGGGTTAGATCGCCCAACACCAACCTGACATCCTGGCTATAGTCGAGATCTAGCTCTCAAAAGCCACTCCTGACTCCTTTGTCACCCTCCCTGGGTATACCATGTTTCGTGATGACAGGGTTGGGAAACGGGGAAGTGGCTGCACCATTTACCTCAGAGATTCCCTCCACGAGCATGCCCTCCCTAGCCCACAACTTGCCCATGGGGCACAAGCCCTTACTGTCAAAGTCTATCCTGGTACCTCCAGGGCCCCTTTATTCATTACTGCCACCTACATTCTCCCATGCTATGAGACACCAGCCCTCCAATCATTACTTGACTACCTCTCCCAGCTCCTCCCAAAATCTGAGCAAATTACACTGGGTGACCTCAGCATTAATTGGCTCCCCAGTTCTGCCTCCCAGCCCAAAGACTCTATCGCAGCCCTAGATCTCACTCAGTTGGTCACCCAACCCACTCAGATCAACCCCTCCAATGGCTCTGCCTCCCTCTTGGACATCATCCTAACCAACTGCCTCCACAAAATTTCTGATACCACAGTCCTTCCCAATGCCCTTAGTGATCACTCCCCCATAATCTGCTCCTGGTCAGCACTGCCCAAAAGCCTCCCTCCAAGACCACCTTCTTGCGCCGCCTCAAACCTGGTAAGTTGGAGCAGCTAAAATCCTACCTGTCTCACTGGGACTGGTCCCCAGTCAACCTAGCGCCTGATATTGACACAGCTCTCACCTATTTTATCCACTCTTTTAACGTGGCCTGTGACTTATTCTCTCCCCTCGCCAAACATACTGTCAAAAACACTAACACCCCTGGATTATTCAATCACTACTAAACCATTTGCGCCAGCGGGACAACCTCTGGCACAAAGCCCTCGACTCTGGCTTGCCCTCTGATAGACAACTCTATCATGAGGCTTGTAATAAATGCACCTAGGCTATCCGCAAAGCTAAGGCTGACTTCTACAAGTCCACCCTGACCTCTTCCTGGGGCTCTGACTGCAAATTTTGGGACAATATAAAGGAGTTCAATGGTAAAGCCCGGTCTCCACCCCGTCCCATATCAACATCAATGGCACCATCTCCTCTGATCCGCAGTGCATCACTGATACTCTCAACTCTACTTTCTCAGACCTTAGTTTAGTACTCCCCCCCCAATTTCTTTGACCCTGTACCCCCCTGCCATCTCCCTCCCTCACTCAGCCTTCCTTTCTACTTTTATATGCTCAATGCAAGATGCCAGACTGTACCTCCTAAAAGCCCTTCAGGCTCAGCCACAGTAATGACTTGTTTGATCTCAGATTGCTTCGCAAGGTCCTGGATGTTCTGCTCCCCCTCATACCAACCTCCTTAACTGTTCACTCTGCCTTGGCCAGTTCCCCTCCACTTGGAAGGCAACGCTTATCACACCCATAACAAGAGTGGGGAGCGTACTACCCTGGGAACTATCACCCAATCTCTATCCTCCCCCCTCTCCAAAGCCCTTGAAAAAGTAGTCGTGGACCAGCTCTCTGAATACATCACTAAGCACTAAGTCCTTTGTGAAGAGCAGTATGGCTTCCACCCAGGCCATAGCACCACCACAACTCTCCTGGAATTCTCCAGCTATCTACACTCTGCTCTTGACAGGTGGCACCCTGTAGGAGCTGTCTTCTTAGTCCGTCAAAGGCCTTCGACACAGTTAGCCACCTACTCCTCCTGTTCTCCCTTGCCCGGCTTAGCTCCTCCCAGGGTGTCACCGCCTGGTTGACCAGTTACCTCTCCTCTCGCTCCCAATGTGTCAAAATAAATTACACCATCTCGGGCAGCTGCCCAGTCCACTCTGGAGTTCCGCAGGGCTCAATCCTGGGTCCTCTTCTATTCAGTCTCTACCTCAACACCCTCCCCACCATCTGTTTTGTATGTGTCCTCCTTTACGTAGACAACATGGTTCTCCTCTCCTCCCACCCAGATCCCTTGCCCTACGAGACATTCCGCAAAAATCCTTCAGCCAGGCTGAGTCTTGGTTCATTGACCATAGACTCCTTTTCAACCATGAAAAAACAAAGTCCATGCTTTTCACCCACACTCACAGCAAGTTCCGGGACTTCCCACTTCGAATATTAACTAACTGTCACCACCTCATCAAACAGGTTAGTAGCTTCAAATATCTTGGCGTTACCCGACACTATCCTTCCATGACCACATCTACCTCCTTTGCTCCTCTGTCAACTCTCATATCAGCCTTCTCTACCACCACAGGGATTGCCTCCCCCCCCGAAGCCCTTAGGCTTGCTATTACCTCCTCGGTCCTCTCCCTCGCTGACTATGGGCTTCTTGTCTATGGGGTTGCTTCCAATACCACCCTTTGCAGAACCAAAACCTCCCTCAACAAAGCATGCCGCCTCCTTACAGGCTGTGCCAAGCTTACCCACACTTGCACTCTCTACACTCTAGCCAACCTACTCAACTTCGAGGAGCATCTCCAGTACCAGACCTGCCCAAGAAAAGTATGTTTTTTTCTTGCCCCACCTGTACTCTCACCATTGATTCACCCTGCCCCTTCTGCTACCTCCACCCGCAGCTCCACCTAATCTTTGCTACATGTGCCCAGAGTCAGTACTGCCCTGGTCCAGAGGTCCTTCATCTATAGAGCCCAAATCTGGATAAACTCCCTCCCTGCCTCCATCTCCCACAAGAACAGACTTGGTCCCAAATCCTCACTCCAGAGCCACCTCTGAACCACCCGCAGCTGTAATTGCCCACAGCTCTGGCCTACCTTATAGTCCCGCCCTACCCTACCTGTTCCACCCTTGACAATGGATTACTGTCCAGCCTTCTTACACGTCAGTCTCTACTTTTACATAAGCTGCACCAATGCGCAGTGCCTGTATTTTTTGCTACCCAAACCTAACTTCATATATGTATTAGTACTTCCAATTATTTATTGTACCTGTGACTCTACCTTGTGTTATCGCCACCCTTCCAGATCTTTGTACTGTATTACTACTCCTGACTGTTTATTGTACCTGTGTCTAATTTACTGTACCTTTGTCTAACCACGACGTGGAGCCTTTGCAAAAGAGTCACTGACTCAAAGGTTTGTAATTCCGATACCTTTAATAAATAAATAAATAAATAGACTGCTAGTAAGACTTCAGTCCAAACTCTGGCCATTTCTTGCAAAAAATAAATGTTCATTTAAGACTGGATGGTTTGTCTTTTTCTTTTCCTGTCTTTGCTTAAGATATTTCTGTGATTAGATTCTGCTATGGTTGTGTAGAAGCATCCATGTCTGCAGTTGTTTTTTGCTTTCAATTTAATATGCTTTATTAAACATTTTAAGAACATGAGTACATAGATGTACAGACCATACAGCGACACTGCCACAGCGAAGACCATCACAGTGACAGAATTTGCCTGAAAGCGTCGGGTCACTGTGATGGTCCCGCTATTTCAGTAGTGCATCTCCTGGTGTTTCACCTCCCGAGACAACTCCAACTTGGGGTTGTATAATTAGAACCGGGGTGTGGGTGCAGACTCCCACATGGGGTTTAGGGGCACAGCCCCACACAGAAAATATGCCGACATCCCGACAGTACAATGCTGACACTGGAATTGTCTGTTGTTGTCAGGGATTTCGGCATAGTAGATGTTGCCGCAGCATGGTAAAACCGAGTACATACATTCAATCAGTAGCTTCCACCCAAGTTGAAATAAGGGCAAAAACTGTACAACATGGAAAACTGCGACCACAAACCTACAAGGCCTTGCAAGTACATGAACAATAATCAACAGTGATAAGGCCTAACCGATGAAAATGCAGCTTTTTTTTTTTGCAGCAGAACTTTTAACTGAGTGACATAATAATGTCCTAAGCATAGAAAGTCACTGGACTTTTATCACTTCCGTGGTATTAGCTTGAGATCCCTTCCTTTATTTATTTATTTATTTAGTTTTTGTTGACCGGGTAAGTGCACTAGACACAACTCCACTTCAGTCCTACCCCTTGCCATACCATACACACACACCAGTCCAACCTCTCTTAATGGAAACAACTATTAGGGGCTCCCTGCACTATAGACAGACAATGTTCTCCCGGGGTCAAGTCTTCCTTAAAAAGAGCTGTACTTTTTACTAAACAGCTGTCTACTCCAAACTAATGACTGGGAAAGGGAACATTGTTTAACCAGGAGTAGCACACTAAGCCAAAGCTTGTTTCCAGATGCGACCTGGCAGCACAAGGAAGTTAAGTGACTTGCTCAGGATCACACAGCACGCACCTAGGTGGCTGTGGGATTCAAACCCAGGTCTCCAGATATGTAGCTCAGAGCCTTAACCCACTGCATTATACTGCCTTCTAAGGTGTTTAACTCTGTAATCCCTGGAGCCTGTTTATTGCCAATTCTTTAATGTGCAGTAATGGCTCCATGGAGAGAAGCTGACTAGACCCATGCAGGAGTGCAGCTTTAGATGGAAGGCAGTTAATGGTAACTTGTTTTTAAGACATAAAGCTGGAGGTCCCCGAGGAGACATTTTCTACACAGCAGCTGAGTTAATACTACTTTAATACAGGGCAAAGTCTTTTCCAGGTGCTAACTGGAAGGCTGGGCCTGTAGTTCAATGGACAAGCAGCCAGCCACTCCCACTTCCTGACCTATATAAGCAGTTCTTTTCAGCCTCCTTCTGAAGCATTTTTTCTTTGCAGCCAGATGCTCTGTCGGTCTATCCTCTGCAGCTGGCTGGGGCCTACCTTCCCCCTTGCTGCTTCGGCTTATGCTTGTCTCTGCTAGTCTTCTGTGTTTGTTCTCCTGTATCTGGTTTGAATTTTGCCTCCGGCTGTGTGCTTCTTTCTGCTGTTTGTTCCTTGTTTCTCTATTTGTGCGTCTTTGGTTTTGCCTTTTGGGAGCTTTGTTTCTAAGCTCCTGGTATACTGCTAATCCAGAGCTCATGCTCCTTGCTCTCAATTACTCGTAATGCAACTGCAAACATTATCTATGGCCCTGTCCACACCACACTGCTCCAGCCCGGTAACAGATGTAATCCGTTACGACCGGGGAGCAGTGCAGTGTGTCCACATTGTGGCGGTGTCCATTATGGGACCAGTACCGCAGGTCCACAATAGGGGTCCCGGGCTGCTGTTACAGCGGCACCCATTCCCAGGATGCAGCTCGCGCTGCACTACGGGCCCTGCAGGGAGACCATTACCGCTGGCGTTCACGCCTCGCCCAGTAATGTTGCGAGGTGTAACGGTTTCATAACCATTGTTGAAACCACCTCATATGTGGTTTCAACAACGGTTACGAAAATGCCTTCTGTAACGTTACAGGTGTAAACGCAAACCGTTGAGGTAACAGTTAGAAACATAGACTTTGACGGTAGATAAGAATCACCCAGTCTGCCCATTTCCCTACCTATTGGATAAGCTGCAGATTCTAGTTAACCAACAGCCAACTTCCTGCAACCCCCCCACTATAATTGCCTTATGTCTGTCCCATGCATGTTTGAATTCCCCCACTGTTTTAGACCCCACAACCTCTCCAGGAAGGCAGTTCCATGCGTCCACCACTCTCTCCATGAAAAAGAATTTCCTCACATTACCCCTGAGCCGTCCCCCTCTAACTTTAAATTGTGCCCCTGTTCTTACACATCTCTTTTCTGAAAGACGCTTACCCTCCTGGACTTTGTTGATTCCCTTGAGGTACTTAAAAGTTTCTATCGTGTCCCCATCCCTCCTTTCATCAAGGGTATACATATTAAGCTCTCTCAGTCTCTCTTCATATGGTTTCTGATGTAGACCCTGCACCATTTTAGTTGCCCTCCTCTGGACTGCTTCCATCCTGTCTATGTCCTTGCATAGATGAGGTCTCCAAAACTGCACGCAGTACTCAAGATGGGGTCTCACCAACTGTCTGTATAGAGGGATAACCACTTCCCTTTTTCTACTTCGATGCCCCTCCCTATGCATCCCAGTATCCCCCTGGCTCTCCTTACTGACTTCTCACATTGCTTACCCACCTTCAGGTCATCTGATATGACTACACCCAGATCCCTTTCCATTACTGTTGTCATTAGTACCTCCCCTGCTATTGTGTACTCTTCTCCTGGATTTTTATTTCCCAGGTGCATTACTTTGCACTTCTTTGCATTGAATCTAAGTTGCCATATGTCTGACCATTCCTCCAACCTTGCCAAGTCCCTTCTCATCCTTTCTACCCCCCTTGTGTATCAACTTTGTTACAGATCTTTGTGTCATCTGCAGAGGCATACCATTCCCTCCAGACCCTCTGCAATGTCACCTATAAAGATGTTAAAGAGGACTGGACCCAGTACTGAGCCCTGAGGTACTCCACTAGTAACCTCCCTTTCTTCAGAATGTGTTCCATTCACTATTACTTTCTGTGTTCTGTTGTGCAGCTAGTTTGCTACCCAGGCTACCACCCTGGGACCCACTCCCAGGCTGGCTAACTTGATTATTAATCTTTTGTGCGGGACTGTGTCAAATGCCTTGCTAAAGTCTAGGTAGGCCATATCCACAGCTCCTCCCTGGTCTATTAGTTTGGTCATCCAGTCAAAGAAAAAGTTTGGGCACTCTGTAATGTTACAGAGGCGTAATGTGGACAGGGCCAAAGTGTCTCAACTCAAACCATAACTGCTCTCCATGCTGCACACTTACTTGTCTTCACCTGTTTCAGGCTCACTCTGAACTCTAGCTATGCAGTTTAATCATGCTTTCTCAACTCATTGTACCTACCTCATTGCTGCAGTTTCATTGCACTGCCTGGTGATAGCTGCTTTCAGAGCATTGCGACTTCCTCCATTCTATATTTATCGAATTCTACATCTCCTAGTTACTCAATACAGATGCTGCTCTCTATGTTTGTACACTGCTATTATACTCCAAGGTCAGCTAAGCTACTGTTGATGCTGTAAACTAGTTTCAATATCTGCTTGTGGGTCTCGGCCCCTTCCATCACTTTCTTGTTTTTCCTACGGGGGGACCTGGAAGTGTTTGGGGAGTCATGGCCCTGTGTGGCTACTTATGTTCTAAATCCTGCCTCCACCGCTGTAAATCCTTGGAGTATTTGTCACCTTCATTGGCTTTCTTGAATGCCTAGCTTGCTTGCCCCACTATTCTTAGTGCTGCTCCTCTGACCTGTGTGCAGGTCCCACTATTGCTACAATGTTTTGCAGACCTACATGCAGGTCCAACTATTGCTACTGCTACTGACCTATGTGCAGGTCCGACTATTGCTACACTGCCTTACTGATCTATGTGCAGGTCCACTCTTGCTTACGCAATCATTGCTTAATGCTTACTTACTGCCATCTGACCTCTGCAAGTTCTCAGCACTCAATTCTCATTCAGCTCCTCTTCAGTTTCTGAAGCATGCCAGCCATACCTTTCTGGCACAGGGCTTCCCTGCAGCTGACTCTCTCACTCTGCACCCAGAGTCCGCAGCTTGAGCATGCAAAGCTTGGGGCAGGGTCCTTCTCACCTGGCCCATAGCTGGGAATGTCCTCGCTCCAGATGGACCTTCAGTTGTCAACTGTACCAATGGCACCTCAAGTTCTAGAAGTTAAGACTCAGCGGTGAAGGGGTGGGGCTCTCACAGGGGCCCCTTTAGCTGCCCGAACAGGTTCGGAGGCACCCTTCAAAGCTATTCTCCCCATGACTGCCTCTGGTTCACCTGGTTTGTGTTTAGGGTGAGTAGGCCAGGTGAGTGCCTCAGCAGTCATTGCTCTCCTCCTCCCGCCTTGGTTGCCTGTTGTTGTAGAGTAGCGCTCGCAACCTTCCGACGGCATTCCTGTTGGAGGGACTGAGTGAGAGCTTTCCTCCAAACTGGAATATTTTCCACCTCCCTTTAATTGTGCTTCCAAATCGCAGCAGCAGAGCCATCACTAAATAAAATTTCCCAACCCAGGAGGGAAGGCGACCTAGGCCTTGGATCCCCAGAGATTTTCTCCTCAAAGGTTTTTTTTTTTCTCTCTTCCGTGCCTCAGGTTATAACTGTTAGTTAGTGTAGTTAGTGTTCCCTAGTTCCTTTAGATAGGTTCCGTTGTTGGATGGAGGTGGATGGTGTCCCTACTGCCGTTTCATCTCTCCATAGGAGGTCCCCTCATTCTCTACCACAACCCATCAAACTCATGCCATTGCTAACCTGTGCATCTCATTACGTTATCAAGCTGCCTAATGCCTTATCTACTACTATGCCTCACAGCTACTGATTGTTAACATGCTTCATACTACTAAAATTCTTTTTGGGGTTCTTTCCTAAGGTACCTTTAGCCAAGGGAATCATCCCATGGCTTCTCTAGGGGTGGAACCCTCTTTGAGGGTTCCTTGCCTTTGGTATCCCTACCAGGGTGGTAATTCCTCTGGAATAGAGAGTGCGAATGGCCAAAACCAAAGTAACACAGTTGTACAAGCATAACACTATACTGGCTGCGTAGGGCATTTAATTGGAAGGCTGGGTCTGTAGTTCAATGGACAAGCAGCCAGGCACTCCCACTTCCTGACCTATATAAGCAGTTCCTCTCAGTCTCCTTCTGAAGCATTTTTATGTTTGCTTGCACGCATGTGCAAGAAACATAGTTCCATCATCCAAGTTTTCGGAGGTGTGGCAGCCGTCTTCCAATTCAGTCAGTGTGTTTGCAGGCACGGCTGCAGTTCTCCAATGAATGCTGCAGCTGTCTATGATGGCAGTTGAAAATACAGTGGCCATACAGTTGAAAGGGAGAGCTACACTTCAGTGAGCAGTGATAAGATTTCGCATGCTCATGCACGCTCCCCCCCACACACACATGCACGCATACTGCATGCTCGTGCTTCCCCCCCACGCACACACTGTATAGCCAAGGGGTGCCCAATCCCCCGATCGGCTGTGCTGCACCCCCAACAGAGTTCCAGGTGCAACGCTGGAGCCCCACCCCAGAGTGGCAACAGATTGTATAGTACGGGGTGCCCAATCCCTGTCAGCTCCACTGTCCCCCAAGAGACTACATGGTGTCATGCTGGGCCCACCCCAAGCGTGGCAACAGATCGCTATGCCAGCAGGGTGCCCAATCCCCTATCAGCTCCATGGCCCCCAAACAGCCTTCCAGCTGCCACACTGGGAGCCCACCCTGGAATGGCAAATGTCCCGTGTTGTCTAAGTAAAAAAAAAAAAACCTGAAAGAAAAAAACTTTCCCTCTGACTGTCGGACCAATCTCCCCCGTGCACCCACCACTGCACACCCCTCCTCACCCTATACTTACCTCCGGAGCTCATGCGTGATGATCTTCGGTGGACTGGGAACATGTCTGCACTCTTCAAAACTGACCATGAACTGAGGAAATGCTGGTAAGCTGTATAATGTAATAAATATGGTTTTTTCAACTTTAGTGCATATCTCGGGCATTTTGGGGAACATTTTCACCAAATTTTCAACATGGGGTTTTTGGGACCCCACCTCCCGGATTCTGTCACTGTCATGGCGTTAATTGGCCTCGAAAGGTGATTTTGTGGTCGCTGCGTGGAACCACCTTTCGGGGCAGATTTACGAAATGACAGTGTCACAGTTCATGAAGTAGGCCCCCAAAAACCCTGTGTTTAAAACTTGTAAGTTCGCAAATTTTCAATATGTTCACTCCAGATTTTCAACATTGCCATTTTACCATACCTCCTTATGAGCAGTACAGCTGTCATTTCTCACATCTTACCCAAAATGTCACATGTCAGCCAAAACGTGTTTCCGTCCATGTAGCGTACAATGGCGCAGTCGGTGTGCGAAATCAATGTTCGGGACAGATTAAGAAAATCACAGTGACACTGTTTATGAGCAGAGGTGTTAAAATGGCTATGTTAAAAATTTGGTGAAATAAGTCCACAAAATGACTGTGTTACGTGTGACCATTGCGCAGTTTCCATGCACCCTTGTAACTTCATGGATTTCTAATGTTTTCAGTCCAGATTTTCACCACTGGCATTTTTCCACACTTCCTTATGAACAGTACAGCTGTCATTTTTCACACCATGGCCGAAATGTGTTTTCACACTTTTAGCGCAGAAATGCTTGGTCGCTGTGGGAAATCACTGTTCGGGACAGATTAAGAAAATCACAGTGACACTGTTCATGAACGGAGGTTACAAAATCCCTGTGTTGACAATCTGCTGTAAAATATCCCCAAACTAATTGCATTACAGGTGTGCGTTGCGCATTTTCTACGCACGCTCGTGACCACCAGTTTTTTTTATATTTTCACTGCAGAATTTCAACACTGCCATTTCTTGCACCTCCCCATGAACAGTACAGCTGTCATTTTTCACATCCCATTCGAAATGTGTTTTCGCACCTGTGGTGCCAAATGGCGTAGTCGCTGTGCAAAATCAGCTTTCGGCTAACAAACTGATATTGCCACTGTTCATAAGGTGGGGTCACAAAAAAAACATGTTGAAAATTTGGAGTGAAAATGCTAACGAATGCCTGAAGAGTTAGGGTTTCTGACCATAATGCCCCAGCCTGTAGAGATTGAGAGGCATCAGGGGATTCTCGCCTGTAATACTCATACCATTCCACACCCTGCAGCCAGTGAGAGGCATCGAGGTATACCTTGGACTCTTCGGCCCCAAAGTTCACCCCACTCTCCTATACAGGACCCATCTCACCTTATTTCCTGATGGAATGGGGTGAGCATAAGGGCCAAAGACCCCAAGGCACACCGTGACACTTGTCAGTGTCTGCAGGGTAGGGTGTGGTGAAATGGTGTGGCTGTTATGCCTGACGACCCAAAGGCACACCTCAATGTTTGTTAGTCTCTGCAGAGTGGTGGTGGGGTTGACTTCAGTTCAATACTTCACTGCCATTACTATTATGCAGCTCTCTAACTCCTACACTACCAATGCCAATGCCAGCAAGCAAACATTTGGCATTGACAAATGCTTGTTTCTTTGCCCCATATTCCTCCCCTCCTCCTCCAATGGCTGTGCCTCTCTCCTTGGGTTCCTTTCTAAGGTACCTTTAGCCAAGAGAATTGTCCCATGGCACCTCTGGGAGTGGAACCCTCTTCGAGTGTTCCTTGCTTTTGGTACCCCTACAGGGTGGTAATTCCTCTGGAATAGACAGTACGAAAGGCCAAAACCAAAGTAACACAGTTGCACAAACATAACATTATGCTGGTTGCATAGGCCATTGAACTAAAATTGAGTCAGCAATATTTCTAATTAGCTAGCATAACCATAATCAGTCTTTGAGTTTCTGTGCAGCTATGCCCTGCCAATGACAACACTTGCTACCAGCATTGATAACAGGTTGGCTATGCCCCTTCATTCTCCCTGTCTCCCCCCCTCCCCAAACAAAACAATTATCTGGAGTGATCATATTTATTTCCAGCCTCAACTGTAAACACTGAGATTATTATCTTGTGCGGTTGCATAACTGATACACATGTGTACCTGGAAAGTATCCGTGTACTGGGGAAAAACTAGAACATATGTACCTGAAGTACAATACTGTATACGTGTATGTAAAAAGGCTATGGCAGCAGGGCACTGAATACTCCTACAATTAGTCTCAGTTTTATATGGTTCAGTCTCTGTAGTTCAACTATTTTAGGTTATGGGGCTTTTATCTTACAAGGTTTCTGTACTTATATCATGGGTCATCGACTCTAAGTCTCCAACGGGACTTTGTTCCTATTAATTAATAGATCTCTAGCCTGAGCGTGTAATGGTTAGTTACTAATCTTATTATCTATACTGTGTTTTCCTTTTTGGAAATAATACAGGTTTAGTGATTAAGCCTGGGCCAAGGGATCTGTAGTTGAATGGTTATCTCAAAACTGTCACAAAAAGAATATTGGATTTTCTTTGTAAATTCTTCAGTGGCACCACCTGCTAAAATAAGCGCATCAGACACACAAATGCCACTAACTGGGGGTCCTGAGTGGAGCAATACTAAAAACACAAGTAGTCAAAGTCACCCAGCTATTCCCATGAAGGAGGTTCCCACCACAGCTGGC
Source organism: Neoceratodus forsteri (assembly GCA_016271365.2). Classification (NCBI taxonomy): domain Eukaryota; kingdom Metazoa; phylum Chordata; order Ceratodontiformes; family Ceratodontidae; genus Neoceratodus; species Neoceratodus forsteri. The sequence continues at coordinate 789,954,038 of CM028133.1, forward strand.
AGGCAATTTCAATCAGTGGTCGCAGCCACACAGCCCCAGGAGCTGCTGCATCAGCCCTTTCAATGAAAGGACTACAATTTTCCACAAGGTGCATTGGGACAGAAGAATTCAACTGATCATGTCAGGCTGGTTGGTTTGAAAAATGGCTGTGGCTCCACTACGTGAGGAAACTGATTGTGTTCTTTGTTTTACATGTTTAAAAGCAACTGAAAAAAAACTGATAAGTGCAGATGTAAGGCACAAATCTACTTTTGTTAGGGATGGCTTTGCAAACTGATGCAAAGTATCTGAAAAGTTTAAAGAGCATGAACGATCACACTTCCACACAGAAGCCATGAAAAAAATTGCTGGGCTGGGTTATATACCCACTAATGCGATACTGTCTGAATATGTCGCCAAAGAATAAAACACTGCAAGAACTGCATTACAAATGTTTTTTGGGTCGATTAAGTTCCTTGGCCATCAAAGATTACCTTTTAGAGGCCATCAAAATCATGACGGAGTACTGTGACAACTAATGTTAGAGAGAACGGAAACTAAACCCCGTGTAAGGGAATGGCTGCACTGATGAGACAACTGGATGTCAGACACCATCCACAATGAGATAATTGAAATCTTTGTTCATGCAATTCAGTGTGAGATAGTTTCAAAAGCCATTGACAGTCCATTCTTCGGACTGACTGCAGATGGAACAGCTGATATAAGTACATGCGAGCAGTTTTCATATAGCCTGCTGTTTGTGGACAAAAACCTTAAAGTGTAAAATCATTTTCTGGGATTTTACTATGCATCTGACACTACTGCAGAAACTTTACTTATATGTATTAAAGATATATTTTTGTGATTGAATCTGCCTTCTGCCTCTTGAACGTCTACAGGGTTATTGCTTTGATGTTGCTAGCAACATGGCTGGTAAGTCCTCGGGTGTGCAAGCTCAACTTAGAGAAATATACTCAGATTACTGTTTGTTCACTGCAGTAACCATTCACTAGATCTGATTTTTCAAGAGGCGGCCCTGGAGGTACGTCTTATGGCAGACACGTTAAACTTTGCTCAGGAAGTTTCAGCTCTTATTCGAGCATCTGCCAAGCGTAAAAACATGTATGAATCTGTCTTTGGCTGTGGGGAAGCTGTGTGCAACATTTTAAGTCTGTGCCCTACAAGATGATGTGTTTGTACAGTGGCAATCTCTCAGGTTTGTTCTGCTTATAGTGTACTCCTGGAGACGCTATCAACACTTCAGTATGACGGCACTGTTAGAGGCAAAATGAGAGCAAAGACTGCTGGGCTTTTTAAATGTGCTAAAAGTGCAAGGACGTACTTTGGTTTGTTGTGCTGTGAAGCTTATATTTGGACCTTGTGACATGTTAGCCAAAGGCCTCCAGAGTGTTAATGCAAGTGCACGTGGAGCGCTGGAATCTGTAAAATTAATAATCGAATGAATAAATGTACTATAAGAGGATGTAAGTGTTCAAGAAATGATTAACATAATGAATTACTGTGCTGCCAAGAACAATATGAAGATTCCACAGCCTACTAGGGTCAGCAAAACACCAGTTTGCCTCGGACAAACCACACAGCCAGAAGAAGTAGTGTCTGAAACACATGAAATGCTGTGGAAGTGAGAATTTTACGAAGCCCTAGATCTGAGTAATGCCAGACTACAGCAACGTTACTACCAGGATGGCATGAAGACTGCTGCAGACAGGGAGAAAATTCTTATTAATTCAGCATCTGCCAGGATAATTTCTGTGGATTTCAAGGAACTTCACCTTCCTCAATAATTTGATAAACTCACCTTGTTCTTATGCACATATACGGTGACATTCTGGATGCACTAGATGTCCATTCCCTCATGAATAAATTCATCAGCATGACACCGGAGCACAAGTTAACCTTTGGAGCCGGGAGTGGACCCAGGTCACTGGAGGGCCAGCCAGAGGAGAAGGCCTGAGCATCCCAGGGACTGCTCGCCTTCTCAAGGGGGAGGGGGACCAAGGTTTGTAGCTTGCCTGACCCCGGGCAGAAGCCCGAGGTACAGCAAGTCCTGATTGTAGCAGGGTGGGCCAGGGGAGCTGTTTGGTGGACGTTGGCGCCAAGCACCTTGACATTAGGGTGTAGGCCATGCAGGAGGGAACAGGGAAAATGATGCCACAGCACTGAGAAGAAGGAGCACTAGTACTGGCACTGATAGCTCCTGCCTGCCTGACCAGCAGAGGAGCCAACGAAAAAAATAGAAAATATCGGGGTGTACCGACTCCACCTCATGCCCACCTGGGGGATATAACCAGGGCTCTATGGGGGTATCCCAGGGATTTCAGGTAAGGCTGTGAAGTCGGGCAGCTACATATCTGTCTCCCGATGACGCGGAGCTCCGGCGTGCGAGAGGCGAATAAATAGAAAGTAAAAAAAAAAAAAACCTGGACCACTTGTGCACAAATTGGGAAATCCTCATAAAGATAAAACAGAGTCAGAGTCTGGGAGAGGTAAAGCTGCAGTGGTGGTTCAGCCCTCGTGGTTATCGGCTGAGGCTGATGTCATGGCTGGGCTTAGCTAAGATATAGAAATGTTACAATCCCTGGGGCTGAAACTTCAGTGACTCTTCCAATCTGTTATGGATTTAAATCAAAAAGTAGACTCCTTCAATATGAGGGTAACAGTGATAGAAACCAGTGGATTGTGTTACAAGACATGCTGGATGTCCAAAAACAAACCTCAGCAAACAGAAGTGCAACAGCCATGGTTGTGACGGAAACACAGCACTTGTGAGCCCACTTAGAAACTTTGGAACACCAAGCCAGGGCAGTGAATTTCCAGATTATTGGGCAGCCTGAGGACATCAAGGGGGATTACCCCTTTATGTTTGTGAAGGACTGGCTCAATGAAAAACTGTTTTACAGCTTTGGGACATATCTTGAACTCTTCTCTGTTTCTTATGGGACTCAGAGTAACACCTTTGGTACATTCTGTTTCTACCATTCAGTTCCAGACCCATGACAATAGACTTTTCTCCTCAGTGTCCCTTACACTGTAACTGATGATTCTTTATGTCAAGTTCTTTTTGAAACTAAGACCTCTATGGTTTTAACGTAAATGGAAATTACGTACCTACCGTAATTCTTGATCTTCTTGGACGAAGTCTCCACCACTCATTCACACTAATGGGAGTACACCGGAGGCAATAGGACCCAGCGGGAGCACACTTTTTCAGGAGGGCCGGCACCTGAGATGGAGCCACGAGGAAGCAGCACTGCGAGCCAGGCGCATGTAGTATAGACTATCTTGGTGTCAACCCTCCAACCGCCTCAGTACCTTTTTTTCAGAGAAGGTGCAGCATAACTAACCTTGAGAGGACTAACCTATAAACCAGACATAAGATAGTTCGAATGACCCGTGTAAGAAGGGTCAACAACAAAGTCTTCACAGCTCAGCCATTGAGGGATTGAAGACCAGAAACAGAGAAGTGAGCTCGGGGGATGGTGGGTGGGCATGTGAATGAGTGGTGGAGACTTCGTCCAAGAAGATCAAGAATTATGGTAGGTACGTAATTTCCATATCTTCCTGGACATAAAGTCTCCACCATTCATTCACACTAATGGGAGATTTCCGAGCTAAATAATCCCCCGAGATGGGTGGCAGGAGCGAAAGGAGCTCACTTGCTTAGGACAGAAGTCCGTTAAGAATTGTCCTGCCAAATGACTGATGTCCTCTGGCATGGACATCCAAGGCATAGTGCTTAACAAATGTATGCACGGAGCTCCAGGTAGCCGTATTGCAAATATCTGCAATGGGACATTCCGGATTTCCACCAGAGATGCCGTGACTGCTCTGGTAGAGTGAGTGTACACTCTGCCTTCCAGCTTGACCTGTGCCATAGAATAGCAGTGGCGAAGGCATGCCACCAGCCACACTGAAATGCACCTGATAGTAATAGGTTGACCCAGCTGGGTCATGCTGAAGGAAACAAACAGTTGTTGAGCCTTGCAAATTTCTTTCGTTCTATCTAGATAGAACTGCAATGCTCTGTTTATGTCCAGTGAATGAAGGGTATGCTCCCCTTCATTCTAGAAGTTTGCAAAGTAGGTAGGAAGGACAAAAGGTTGATTCAGATGGAATTCTGAGACAACCTTAGGCAGGAACTTAGGATGAGTCCTAAGAACTACTCTGTCAAAATACAGTATACGGGAGATCTGTGACCAGAGCGTGTATTTCAGAATTTCAGAAACCCTACGAGCAGAAGTAGTGTCCACCAAGAAGCCCGTTTTCCAAGTGAGGAATTTTAATTTGCAAGTAGCTAGAAGCTCGAAAGGTTTACGAGTGAGCATGTCTAGCACAAGGTTAATGTCCCAGGCTGTAACTGGACGTCTAATAGGAGGTCTAGTATGCAGAATACCTTTAAGAAACCTCTTAACTATGGGAAGCTGAGCTAGTGACATGGAAAGTACCAGCTCATGATACGCCGAAATGGCGCAAAGATGACCTTTGACTGTGAAGTATTGCAGACCTGTGTTTGTGAGGTCTAAGAGATACTCCAAGACTTTATTCGGTGGGCAGGGAAAAGGATTCCAAGAGGATTTTGCACACCAGATAGAGAAACGCTTCCATTTAGCTGTGTAGGTTTTTCTGGTGGCCGGCTTACGTGCGGCCAAAAGAATATCAGAAACTCTACAAGAAACATTAAACCTATTCACCTCTATCTCCTCAGGAGCCAAGTGTGAAGGTGAAACAACCTCAGATTGGGATGGACCACAGGACCCTGGGTCAGAAGGTTCATCTGAAGGGGAAGCAGTTTCGCGGAGGTTTCCAATAGCCTTCTGAGTAGCGGGAACCATACCTGCCGAGGCCAGAAGGGGGCAATGAGAATCATTCTGCCCCCCTGGGACTCCAAGTTGAGCAGTATCCTCTGCATTAGGGGAGGAGGAGGAAATGCGTATAGAAAGCATTTTGTCCACCGCAGCCTGAATGCATCCTGACAAAAAACGCCGGGTCCTGGATTTCTGGAGCAGAAGAGAGGCAGTTTTGCATTGAGTGGGGACGCAAAAATGTCCAGGTCTGGAGTTCCCCACTCTTTGAAGAGTGACTGAACAATGGTTGAGTGGAGAGACCACTCGTGGGGATCTTCCTCCGTTCTGCTGAGACAGTCTGCCAGCTCGTTTTGTACTCCTGGCAGGTAAACTGCCTGAATCAGAGCCTTGTGCTCCAGGCACCATTCCCACACTCTCACTGCTTCCTTGCATAATGGGTAAGAGTGTGCACTGCCGTTTGTTGATGTAAGACATCACTGCCTTGTTGTCCGTTTGAAGGAGAATGCTCTTGTGACAGAGTATGTCCTTCAAAGCTTGGACTGCATAGAGGATGGCTCTCATTTCCAGGATGTTTATGTGAAGTTGAGACTCATCCTGAGTCCACGTACCCTGGGTGTGGAGATCCCGGCAGTGAGCTCCCCAACCCATCAGGGATGCATCCGTGGTAATGGAGATCTGATGATCCAGAGTGGCGAAGGGATATCCTTCCAGAAGTTTGTCCTCCTGAGACCACCAGGTGAGTGACCTCTTCAGAGGTTCCATCACCTTGATGAGAAAGGACTGAGGGTGAGCAGTTGGGGACCACTGAGTACTGAGCACCCACTGAGAGGTTCTCATGTGAAGATGAGCCAAAGGTACAGTGAACACCGAGGATGCCATGAGGCCCAGCATCTGTTGCATCGAGAGAGCCCGAACCGAGTCATGTTCTCTGATGAATCAGGCCATCTGTCAGATATAATTCCTTCTGTCCTCTGGAAGAAAAGCTTTCACACAGGAGATGTCCAGAAGAGTTCCTATGAAGAGGAGCTTCTGGGAGGGCTGCAACTGTGACTTCTTGAGGTTCAGCAGGACTCCCATGGACGTGAGGAAGTCTGAGGCTGTGGCCACGGCCTCAAGAGTCTCTTGCCTGAAGGGACTTTCTAGAAGCCAGTCATCCAGATACGGGAATACTTGTATTCTGATTTTCCGGAGATGCTCCGCGAGACCTACACAACACTTTGTAAAAACTCGATGCGCCGAGGATAGCACAAAAGGCAGGACTCTGAATTGATAGTGTTGACCCAACGCCATGAACCTTAGGTATTTGTGGTGATTTGGGTGTATGAGAATGTGCTGGTAGGCGTCCTGCTTGTCCAGGGAGGCTAGCCAATCGTATTGATGAATCAATGGCAGTAGAGTATCGAGTGATATCATCTTGAACATTTCCTTGTGTAGGAACTTGTTTAATTTTCTGAGATCCAGAATGGGGTGCATGCCGGCAGTTTTCTTTGGGACCAGAAAGTAATGGGAGTAGAAACCTGTGTTTTGTTGATCCAGCGGAACTACTTCTACTGCCCTATTGTTCAGAAGGCCTTGTACTTCGGAAGCAAGAAGGTCTGACTGTGCCGCAGACAGCCTGGGCTGTCGTTTGGGAGGATGATCCAGAGGGGTTTCTGACAGATTGAGAGAGTACCCTTCGCAGATTATCCTGAGGACCCATTTGTCTGATGTTATAGATTTCCACTGATTGTAGAACTGAGTCAGACGTCCTCCCACTGATGAGGAGGAGTCCCCTTTGGGCAGCTGAGGTGGGACCTGGGCCAGAAACTCAGAAGGTGGCACTGGGCGCTTTTGGGCCTTCTGCCTTCTGCTGCATTTTCTTATGTGGCTGAGGATTCTGGTTTCTGTTAAAACCTCCTCTGCCTTTGCCCTGAAAGGACTGACGGTTGTGAAACTTGACGCTTGTTCCCACCCTTTCGAGAGGGGAGCGGGCGGAGGTCTGGCTGTCTTAATGGCAGACCTAGTCTTCCGTGTGGCCTCTAGCGCTTGCTCCATCTGAGGTCCAAACAGATACATGCCATCAAAAGGTAAGGCCATGACTTGCTGTTGGGTGTCATTTGTGAAGCCCGAAGTATGCAGCCAAGAGTGGCGACGAGTGCAGATGCCAGCCGCCGCCGCCCGGGAAGCGGTATCGAAAGCGTCCATTGCAGCTTTAACTTATTGATTATTGGACTCGATAACCCTAGTTATGGTTTGAAGTAGCTCTGAGTTAACCTCCGACCTTCTACCACTGCTTTGAGTGAATGCCAAAGAACATACTCATATTGAGAAAAAATAGCCCTGGTAGCTGGCAATACACATGCCCAGGGTTGAGGCAGCAAAGACTCTCTTAGCCAAGGTGTCTATCTTGTGAGATTCTTTGTTTATAGGATGGGCTGTAGATTCCTGAGGGAGGACAGCCTTATCTTTCTCTGCCAGGACCACTATGGCATCAAGGCGATCCTTGGGAGGGGCATATTTCCTATCTATGGACTTGGCCACAGAAGGAATAAGAGCTGGATTCTTCCATACCATCTGGGAAGGAGTATCAAAAGAGGGCTGTATCAGTGGAGTTAAATACATAGGGATTTCCAGAACATGAAGATATTGGAGACACAGAATCTTACCAGGATCGATATCCGTAGTCTGGAGAGAAAGAGTAGAATTTAAATTCTTGAGCAGAGACTTAAAGGAAAGGTCCTCAACAACAGGGTCTGCAGGAGAATTGATCCTTGCCCCCAGGGCAGAATCAGCAACAACATCATCACCCAGTCGAAGATCTGGATCGGGCTCAAAATCATCTCCTGACAGTCCAGGGGGGACTGTATAGACAGGAACAGAGTGAAAACCAGGAGGAAGAAGAGAAGGAGAATGAATTGGAGTCGAAAACCTCTGTAAACTAGATGGCACCACATACATACCCGGCATCATCGACAAGAACAGCACGGAAAACTAAGAGGGCAGTGACATAAAACGGCGTCACACCTGGTGCCGACAGGGAGTGCTACCGTCGCCGGTGCCACGTTACCCCGGTACGAGGCATGATGGATAGTGCAGCACCACATGGCACCGATGCCAGCCCTGGCACCGAGGATGGCGCCGACAGAGCATGTGGCACCACAGATGGTGCCGACACCACTCACGGCTCTGTAATGAACCTCAGCGCCGGAGAAGCTGGCACCGCAGATTATGGCACCATCACAGAAGTCTGAGAACTGTGATCTGAAGTTACAGGATAAAGAATGGCAGGAGATAAGGGCATCAGTGTGGACCTCTGTGCTGCAGCCATGTGAGGGGGATAGACACTGGAGCATGGAGTCGACGGCATCGAAGAAGGTGCCATGCGACTAGGAAGTCCTAACCATCCTGCCTGCTGCTCTGAAACTAAGAGGCCCAAAGGTCCTGGAGACGGACTGGCCGGTTCGGGCAATCAGGACAACCTCCAAGCCCACTGCTCCATAAGAGCGGCCCAATGGCGAAACTGCTCATCGGAAGCCCCTCCAATAGGCGGAGAGGGGCTCCGGTGTCAAAGAGGTCGGCCACCAGAGACGGAAACCGATGACTCTGAAAGAGGCGAAGACCGGCGCCTGACCCTAATAACCGACCGTCTACGCGCAGATGTACCAGAGGGTGACCTCAAGTGATGCTGTTTCTTCTTCAACCTGTGTGCCGAAGAAGAACTCAAGGACGAACAGTGCCGAGAATGGGACCGTTCTTTTTATGCTTTGGGAGAGACCGCCCATCTCCTGAGCATTGGACAGTCCATTGTCAGACCCCCCCTACCCCCCCCCGGAGGGTGGCGGACCAGACCCGGCCCGGCTGACTGAACAGCTTACATATGAAGTCTCCCTACCGTCATCTGCCCCACTCATGGTCAACTCCGTCAATGGAGGGCTGAAGACTTCTCTCTTGTACAAGAATTTATTAAAATATAATTGGTACTTATCATTGATAAAATACAATACAATAAACTGAAAACTAAGCTGCTAGTTTGAAGTTTGACTCCCGGCGGGCGAGCGGCATCATCACTGAAGCGCATTCGATGGCGGGAAACAAGGAACTGAGGCAGTTGGAGAGTCGACGCCAAGACGTGTCTGGCTCACGGTGCTGCTTCCTCGCGGCTCCATCTCAGGCATCGGCCCTCCTGAAAAAGTTTGCTCCCGCTGGGTCCTAGTGCCTCCAGCATACTCCCATTAGTGTGAATGAGTGGTGGCGACTTTATGTCCAGAAAGATCTTACATTATGCTTCCTAAAGTATGTTCATAGCTCAGTGTTATCAGCCATGTAAATTATTTTACTTTTGGATTCTCTGGGGTTATCTGTTTTTCCCTGTATAATAGTTTAGAGAAAACGGGGGGCTTTAAGTGTTGTCTGTTTATGTACTTAATGCAGCTTTTTTAAGCTTTTGGATGAATGCATGCCAATACTTTTTGTCTCTTCATGACAAGTACTCCGCTGGACTATCTTAGTATGGACTTTTTCACATCTCGGTCATAGTCATGCAGCTCTTGGGCACCATATCAGTGCAAAATTGTTACTTTACTGTTTGTTTAAATTAGAAGGTGTCTCCCATATGTTGTACCAAACTATTGTGAATGTATCTTACCCTTTGATTAAGGAGCCTTGTGCTTCCAGAGGTACAGATCTGTTTACCATATGTAAATGTATCAATTATTGTTACACAATTGTGACAACTTATAAAAAAAATACAGTAAATTGCAATATGTAAGTGGATCATAAAATTATCACGCTACTTTTAGATTTGTTTGCTCTAAACATTTTATAGTAAACATGTTGTAAACAGTGTAGCAAGGACTGTGGTTAAAGCATTTTTATGTAAACACATGTTGATGCTGCTGCTGCCTTCGTTTCAATAACAGGGTTGGGGGTGTCCAGCTGCAGGCTGGGGGGAGTATCCAACTGCAGGAGGGTCGGAGATATAAGCGCTGAACATTGTGGAAACTTGTGCCAGTTACATTTACGTAATTTTTTTCCCTGGAGTCAGGGGTAGCGAAGAGGTAACAAAAGTGTGTTTTATCTTCAATTAATGCCCCAAAGTTGACCATAATGCATCTAAAACCCTAGAGCTTCTGGGGACCTAGTGATCCCCAGATCCCCAGCCCTTATATAAAAATCTTTCACAGTACATTACAATAATGCCTATGGGGTGGGTGGTTGAGTGAATTGTTGGTCAGCCAGTTGCCCACCCCAGTTGCAGCTGTAGACTCTAAGGCCAGCCAGAATCTCCCACACCCCCTGACTCCATGAGAAAAAAAAACAGGTTACTCACCTGTTACAGTAGTTCTAGGAGTGGTATATGATGTTCATCCACACTTTCTGGCAGTTGCTTTTCCCCTTTAAGAGTGGCTAGAACGTCTTCAAGCTGGCTCCTCCCACCCATCCCAGTGGTACCTCCCTTGGCTCAGTCCCACAACACCAGATCTTGCCCACTGGAAGCAGTAGTGTGCACCACAGCCAGGGAAGGTCGGGTGGGTCCCTGTGGATGAACATCATATACCACTCATAGAACTACTGTTACAGGTGAGTAACCTGTTTTTGTAGGGACGTGGATATGATGTTCTATCCACACTTTCTGGCAGACTCCTAGCAGTTCTCCGGGAGGAGGTGGCAAGGTGCACACTCCCTACTTAGGAAACAGGTGGAGAACTGAGGCTCCAAAACCAGTATCCCGGCATGACTCTAAGTCAATGTGGTAATGGGAAAAGAAGGTGTGTGCTGACTTCCAGGTAGCAGCCCTGCAGATTTCCTGGATAGGGGCATTCCTGGAAGCAGCCACTGAGGCAGCAGTATGATGGGTGGAATGAGCCCTTAGCCCTACGGGAGGCTCCCTACCCACCAACCTATAGCAGAGATCAATGCAGGATACAATCCACCTGCCAATCATCCACTTAGCTACTGGTCTGCCAGGTGTGGCTTCAGCGTAGGTGACAAATAGCTGGCAAACCTCTCCCCAAACTCCAGCTGTGCGCTCCTTGTAATAGGCTAGTGCTCACCGCAGGTCCAATGTATGGAGCCTGTGCTCCACCTCCGAGGTGTGGTGGGTGAAGTACACTGGGAGATTAATCACCTGGTTAAGATGAAAATCAGACACAACATTTGGGAGGAACTTTGGGTTGGAAGACCAGGTAAGCAGACTCCACCAAGAGTGCCTGGAGCTCACTGATCCTTCTGGGTGATTTGATAGCCACCAGGAAGGCAGTCTTCCACGACAGGTGAGTCATCTCGAACCTGTGCATTGGTTCGAATGGCTTGCCTATGAGCTTTGCCAACACCAGCAACAAATCCCAAGGTGGTGGTGGAGGCCTTTAAAAAAGTACCAAACCACCTTCTCCTGCGCCAACTGCTGACTGGCCTGTGCCCAGTAAACAGAGATGGCTTCCAGGTGCACCCTGAGGATCGTCGACCACAGGCCTGACTAAGAGAGGGACCACAGATAGTCAAGTATGCTAGCCACAGGACAGGGCAGAGGGTCCAACCCCTTGCCCTGACAGCAAATGGAGAACCTTTTCCATTTGAAGGCATAGCATTTCCTAATTGACTCCTTCCAAGATGCCTCAACAACGGTGAGAACATCTTTGGAGAAACCCAGAGCCTGGAACTCTAGCCACTCTGGAACCAGGCTGTCAGGTACAGGGATTGAAAGTCCAGATGGAGTGCCTCCCCCTGACTGATGGAGAGCAGGTCCAGGCGGAGAGGAAGATGCCTCGGGAGTCTGCTGCTGAGGCTGAGGAGATTGGGTACCAAAACTGACGTGGCCAGTCTGGAGCCACCAGGATCACCTGTGCCTTGCCCTCCTGACCTTGAGTAACACCTTGTGGATCAAGGGAAGTGAAAGGAAGGCACAGAAGAGGCCTGGGGCCAAGGCCTCGAGAAGTCATCCCCCTGCAGTGGTTCCCTGCTGAGGGGGGTGGGCACAAAGCCTCAGCTTTGCATTCTCTCTGGAGGCAAACAGGTCCATGTGAGGTGTGCCCCATTTGGAGAACAGACTGTGTACTACCTCTGGGTGGAGAGACAACACAAGAGACGCCTCACCCACACAGCTGAGAGTGTCACGAGATAGCTAGGAGATCAGCCCTCAGGCTGCGCATGAGGGTCCACACACAGAGAGCTTCCTTGCACAATGGCAGGAAGTGCATCCCACCCTGTTTGTTGAGGTAGTACATGGTAGTGGTGTTGTCCATCTGGACCTGAACCACCTGACCCCAAATGTGAGGAGCAAAGGAGTCATCACCAGCCAAAATGCTCGGAGCTCCAGCAGGCTGATGTGGCATCGGGACTCCTTGAGGGTCCAGAGCCCATAGACTCTGTGTTCCCCCAGGTGGGCACCCTAGTCCATGAGAGAGGCATCAGTCATCATGATGACCATCGGTTCTGGGTGGACAAACGGGATCCCTTCCTGCAGATGTTCTGGAACTAACCACCACTGGAGAGCATCCCACATCTGCTTGGTCACCGTGACCAGCTGGTCAAAGTGACCCCTGCGCTGAGATCACTGGCTGACCAGCTCCCACTGCAGAGAGCGCATTCTCCAGTGGGCCCATCCAACCATGCTGGTGCAGGCTGCCATGTAACCCAGCAAGCACAGGAAGTCCAGGGCGGGACGCAATTGCCCAACCAGAAATGATCAGGCAAAGGAGGAGAGAGCCTCCACCCTGTCAGCCGGGAGCCGGGTTCTGGCTCTGAAAGAGTCAAGCTCTGCCCCAATTAAGTTGCTCACCTGCGAAGGTACGAGTTCTGACCTGGCCTCATTGACCAGGCCAAGGGAGACACAGGTCTGGAGGGCCAGGTCTCTGAACCACTCCACCTCCTGCCTGGAGGGACCTGCAATCAGCCAGTCATCCAGGTAGGGGTAAACCCAGACCCCTCAGCACCTCAGGTAAGCTACCACCACTGCAATGCACTAGGTGAAGACCCTGGGGTCTGAGAACAGGCTGAATGAAATGGCCTGGAACTCACAGAGGACTCTCTCCACTCAGAAGTGGAGGAACCTTCTGTGAAATGGACAGATAAGAACATGAAAGAACACCTCCTGTAGGCCCAGGGAGCAGAACCATGTTTTGCTCCAGAGATGGAATGATATGAGAGAGAGTGACCATCCTGAAGGTGCATGACTTGAGGAACTTGCTCAGGTTGTGTAGATCTAGAATGGGGCACCAGCTCCCCATCTGTTTTGGCACCAGGAAGTACCTGGAGACAAACCATGGGTGTTCCAGAGGATCCATGATAGGAACCACAACCTCCTTGCGGAGGAGCTGGGTGATGTCATCCCAAAGGGCTGACAGAATGTCTGCAGATACCAAGTCTTCCCATGGGGCACAGGCTCGGCAAGGAGGGTACTGCTCAAACTCCAGAAGCAGACCCTGACCGACCACCTCGAGAACCCACCTGTCCGTGGTGACAGCGGACCAGGCGGAAAGGAAGTGGCAGAGCGGGTCTCCCACTGGAAGACCCAGGGGAGGCGTGATGGGCATGAGGGAGGCACCCCTCATCCCATCACTGGGCAGACTTAGAGGTGGAGGAGGGCCCAGCTGAGGAAACACCGGGGTCTCTCCCTCCAGACTTGTGGACAAACTGAGGCCACAGACTTTGGCCAAGGTCTCCAGGCCTGAGCTAGACTGGTTTGGCTGCAGGAGTGGAGGCAGACTGAAAGGTCTTCTTTTCTGCTGCTTAGAGCCCTTGGGGTCCCTCTGAGCAGATGTCACCGAGTCCAAGGTGCCACTGGACTTCTCAGTGCAGGTGAGGTGGCACTCAACCCCAGGCCCAAACAGGTCAGTGCCCAGGAACGGGCCATCCGCCAGCTTGTGCTGGGTGTCTGGCATGAAGGTTGAGACCAGCAGCCAAGTCCTGCAGTACATGGCCACTGCGGCAGCCACGGAGTGGGCACAAGAGTCTCCAATGTCCATGGCTATCTAGAGCTGTGCTTTGCTACAGCCCAGCCCTGGTCCTGGAGCTGTTTGACCATGGTCTGAAGGTCCGCCACTAGATGAGGAAGCACCTCTTCCAGGGTGCCCAACAGGGCATGGGAGAAGTGAGCCATCAGGAGGACGAAGCTCGCCTGGCGAAGGCCAAGTGAAGAGGCAACATCAACTCTTTTGGCCACATGGTCCAACTTCTTGGACTTTTTGTCAGGTGGCTTGTCAACATCCCCCATGTTGCCAGAGTGCTGGAACACAGAATTGGCCACCAAGCCCTCAGCCGGGCGATGTTCTGTGAATCCTGAAGAGGAGCCAGTAAGGACCATATACTTGTGGGCCATCCAGGCCGATGGTGCCAGGCAGGATGTGTCCTGGACCACAGAAGATGACAGCTGATGACCTCCAGTGGTAAGTACAGGGAAGGGGAGGTGAGGGGTGGTGGGCGCTCAATGGGAGGGTTGGGAAGGGGGATGACAAGGGATCATTTTCTTTTTTTCAGACTTAAAAACCAAAAAGACATCAAAGGAATTTTTTTTTTTTACAGGCTACGAATAAATATTTTGGGGCACTGGGAGTGTGCTCCCCTGTGTCCCACACTGCTGGGGGGGATTGAGAATGCTGACACAGGGACTGGGCACCCCAATGCCAGCACTCATAATTGAAACAATGGGCTGGGGGGCATCCGACACTGGGGGTGGGCATTCAGGTTTCAGTTTTACAATAAAAATAATTAAACTATTTCAGGACACTGGGAGTGAGCTCCCCAGTGTCCCACACTACTTGGGGGGTGTCTAAATGCTGACATGGAGATTGGACCCCCACTGTCAGCTACCAAATAAAGCGACAGGCTGCGGTGGGGGTTTGTGACTTCCCTCCCCCGACTGAATTGTTACCACAGAATAAAACAAACTGACTTACAAGGTTGCAGATGGTTTCTAACAAGAGCTGATACTTACAGTATGTTACCAGCTGGTGTAGTGAGGGGGAGGTGAATTGAGTTTGAACGGGAGATGTGATATGTTCTGTCCCATCCCATTTTCCCTGTCATCACTTTCTGGGATTCTACCTCAGCTCCCTATGTCTACCCTGATGAGGGGAAGAAGAAGGATAGACCTAGAGCTAGGGAAAAAGCTTAATAGTGAAGGATGGCAAGCTTTTTGCAAATGGGCAGCTCACCTCAACCCTTATCTACTGAATTTTCCATAAGAGAGGATAACAAGACATCAGGGGCTCGATGTAGTGTCCCTGGAAAGGTAGCATAATTTATGATGCTCTTCTCGTACCTTGTCCCCTTTCCCCTTGTTATTACTTGAATTAGGTAAACACCAATAGGTGTTTACCTAAACGGGAACCAACGAATTAGATTCTGGGGTCAGTTAGGGACAAAAATGGCCAGAAATGGGTGTTTACTCACCAGGTAAAGGTGATTGTGATAGCTGTATCCATGACACTCCAGACATTACCTCCTGGGTTCCCAACCCACCTGATAGGCTAGTGATGCACATGTGACCCAGATCAAATTTCGTAGCATACCTTGGTCCCAGGAGCCCCCATTCTCCAATTCTATACTTCCATAGCTGAAAAACAAATGTTATGGCCAAGACCCTCCTTCCTGGACTCTCCCTTTTACTCCCAGATACATATAATCAAGGATAGACAATAAATTAATCATTACCCTCATTTATTTCCTATAAGTACAATTCTAGATTCGGCCACCTAGTATTGCCTACTGCAGATTAAGACACAGAGAGCTTCTAATTTTCATAGAGACTGTTGATTTGTAATTTCCCCAGCATGAGCGTATCTCCACTGTGATTGCCCTGAAGGGTGGGTCATGGAGTGTCATGGATACAACTAACACAATCACCTTTACCAGGTGAGTAAACACCCATTGTGTTATGTTGATCCATGACACTCCAGACATTACCTCCTGGGTTACTATAATAAGCAGTTCCAACTCCTTCACGGTGGGACAGGGCGATCACATAGGGCGTTGGAGTGACACGCTGTGGATAACACTTTTCAGGCAAAGTCAGTTCTTTGTCTGTATAAGGTCTCAAGACTGTAATGTCTTGCAAAGGTGCAGACGGAAGTCCAGGTTGCCGCTCTACATATATCTTCCATGGACACACTGGTTCTTTCCGCCCAGGAGGTGGCCACCACCCTTGTCGAATGGGCCTTTATTCCCTCAGGGGGAATGAGGTTTTTTGCTTTGTATGCCTCCTGTATGGTCCTTTTCAACCAACTAGTGATGGTGGTCTTGGACGCTGCCATTCCTTGTTTGTGACCTTGGGCTATTATAAAGAGTCTCTCTGATCTACGGATTGCTTGAGTCCATGTAATGTATCATGACACAGCACTGGCTATGTCCAGGGGATGGTGGGTTCTCAACTCCCCCTGCTGCAATTGTGAGTAGAATGTTGGCAGTTCCAGCATCTGCTCTCTATAGAACATGGACCCGACTTTGGGGCTAAAGGCTGGCACTGTTTTCATGAAGACCCCTTGTGCCGTGAAAATGGTGTAGGGTTCCTTGCACGACAGTGCCCCAACTCACTAATCCTGTGGACGGAGCAGATCGCCACTAGGAAACAGGTCTTCAGTCCTAGCCAATAGAGTGGAGCCTCGTGTATGGGCTCAAACGGGCTGTCCCCTAGGGATTCTAGTACCCTGGTCAAATCCAAGGGGGCCACCGGTTTTTGTATGTGAGGGCAGGTGTTCTGCGCTGCCCTGAGGAATCTAACAGTGTCTGGATGAGCCCCAGACTGTGATTGCCCGACTTTGCCCATAGCCGCCTCTATGGCTGACAACTACACCCTTAGGGAGGAAGCAGATAGTCCTTTGTCCAGGCCCTGCTGCAAGTACAGCTGACTCACGGACATATCCACCTGCATTGGATCAAGCTGCATGGACTTGCAACAATTTATGAAGATGTTCTACTGTCTGCCATAAGTGGCAGTGGTAGATGGCTTCCTGGACTGTAGGTTGGTCGATATAACCGACTCATGATATCTGTCAGTTAACAGTCTCTGCCACTCAGGAGCCAGGCCGACAGCTTGAGGGTGTGGGGGGGCTGGGTGAATCATTGGACCCTGGAACAGCATGTCCCTCCGATACAGAAGGATCCATCCTTCCAATGTCATGGCTACCACGGCAGCAAACCAGGCCCTCCATGGCCAGTAAGGTGCCAGGAGGATGAGCTGAAGTTGGGACAGCCTGATCTTGGCCAGTACCTGGGGAATCAGGGGACTCAGAGGGAAGACATAAGACCACTCTTGGTCCCATGTTTGTGATAGGGAGTCTACTCCCAGGGCCTGCTTCTCCCTATATCTGGAGAAGTATGTCTTGACCTGTGTGTTCGCTTTGGATGCCATCAAGTCTACTGGGATGCAGCCCCACCTTCTTTGTATCAGAGCAAATAGGTCCGGGTGCAGTTGCCACTCCCCCTGGTGCACCTGCTGTCTACTTAGCTAGTCCGCTCTGACATTCAGCTTTCCCACCAGGTGGATAGCATGGAGGTTAGTAAGGTTGGATTGAGCCCAGTTTAGTACCTTGGCTGCTTCCCTGAGCGTGGCCCTGCTGCGTGTTCTGCCCTGTTTTGCTATGTATGATACCATGACCTTGTTGTCAGACTTCACCAATACCATCCGACTGATGATGCTGTCCCTGAATGCCCTCAAGGCATGGAACACCGCCCTCATCTCCAAGATGTTGATGGACAAATGTGCCTCTGCCGTTATCCATTTGCCTTGCGCTGTGGAGTCATGCATGCATGCACCCCAACCAAATTGGCTGGCATCTGTCTCCACTGTCACCTCATAAGACAGCTCCAGAGGGCAACTCCTCTCGAGGTTTTGGTGGTGTGTCCACCACCTTAGCGAGTCCTTGACCATCTGTGGTAGGTGGACAATTTTGTTGAGATCGTCCTCCGATGGAGAACCTTGCTGCAGTATGCAGTTTTGCAGAGGGCGCATGTTCCACCTTGCCCAGGGAACTAGGTCGATGCATGATGCCATGCAGCTGAGGACTTGAGATGCTTGGCCCATTGTCGGCCTGGATGCAGACTGCAGTGCCCGAACCATTGTTACCACTGAATCGATTCATTTTTGTGATGGTCTTACCATCCCCTCGGCTGTGTCTATCTCTGCCCCAAGGTGCTCTATGCGTTGGGATGGTCGCAATGAACTCTTTTCCCGATTGACCACCCAACCATGCTGGGGCAGGGCCGACAGAACTGAGTCTGTGTCCCTCTGTGATAGTACGCTGTCATGAGCTCATATCAGCCAGTCATCTAGATACGGAATAATATCCACTCTCTGCTCCCGTAGTCAGGCTGCCAGGACAATGGACACCTTGGTGAACACCCTCAGAGCCAATGTGAGGCTGAAGGGTAATGCTTGATACTGGAAATGTTTGCCCAGTATGTGGAATCACAGGAAGCGTTGATGGCTGGGTCTGATTGGGATATGGGTGTAGGCATCCTTCAGATCCATGGACGTGAGGTAGTCCCCCACCTGTACATTCCTCAGAGTAGACCTGAGGGTCTCCATCTTGAACCGTGGAGTGGAAATGAATCTGTTCAGGAACTTTAGGTCCAGAATTGGTCTGAGGTCTCCGTTTTTCTTCAGAACCAGGAAGAAAATGGAGTAGACACCAGTGTTGACCTCGCCGTCTGGCACTGGCTGGATTGCGTTGTTTTGTATTAGGTCTCAGAGAACCTCCTGTACCTGGTGAGCCGTAGCCCTTCTTTTTGAGATGGGGGACAGTATCACTCTGTCCCTTGAGGGCTTGTTTGAAAATTCAATAGCGTAATCCTAGGATATGATTTCCTGTACCCACTTGTTGGATGTTTCCATTGCCGATAGAATGACATCAGTCTTTGCCCCACGGGAGGATAGCCCCAATGTGGGCTTGGTAGTGGGGTGGCCCAGGTGGGATAGTCAGTACTGCTTTGGCTTTCCACCTTGGCCCCTGCCCCAGAAACGTGGGCCCTTTCCTCTGAAGGAAGTGTAGCCTCCTTGTGAGGGGCTTCTGAAGTTGTTGCTGTGACCCTTCCCTCGAAAGGAATTGCTAGTGTAATTCTGCCTTCTGTTATGCTGAAACATGTTGTTCCCCTGAAATCTACACTGAGCAGACATTAGATAGGTGGTTCTCTGCTTATCTTTGGCATGGTCCATGCCCTCCTCTTTCTGTTTGAGGAACTGTTTTAGGCCCTCACCAAATATGTTGTCCCCTTTCAGGGGCAGGTTTTGTAAGAGTGCTTTCAACTCGTTTTCTTCCCAAAGTTTCAGCCATAAGGCTTGTCTGGCTCTGTTTGTCAAGGCAGAAGACCTGGCTTCCAGTTTTATGGTATCCATTGCCATGTCCCCCAGATATTTTGCTGTATCCAGGGTACATTCCAGGAGCTCTGCTTTCCTAGACTTGGGGTCCGCTTTCTCCAAGAGCACCTCCAGCCAGTGAATCTGTGTCCTGGTGGAGTAGATAGCCATCACAGCAGCTCTAGCCGCCATGCCCAACATTTAGAATAGTTTCTTCAACATTTCTTCCACCTTCTTGTCTGTGGGATCCTTAAGAGAAATAGTGCCACAAGACAACACTGTTTTTTTGCTTAGTGCTGCGATTTGGGGATCTATATTCAGCGCCGTACACCACAATTTGGACTTGTCCTCTTGTACTGGGTACATCCTGTCCAAGTTTCTTTTCTCGGAGAGGCGACCCAGCTCTGTTGCTTCCCACTCTTTTGAGAAGATATAATCGGTGGCAGGACAGCTGGGGAAGGTGTCCTTAACCTTCTGGTTCTGCTGAATCATGGGGTCGAGCTTAGGCTCGGGCTTGGGTGTGTCTATGTCAAACCCCATCGTAGATTTTATGGCCCTCATTAGGCCTGGGACCAGATCGAAGGAGCAAAGGTTTGACAACAAGGACAGTGACTCAGATACAATGTCCATATCCTCATCACCTGACTCTACATCCTCACCCCCATCAGGTGCCCCACCAGCATCCTCATCCCCTGGGAGGGGTGTAGATGGTCCCTCATTGGTATCCGGCTGTGGGAGAGGGCTTGGCCCCGTGGCCAGTGCTGGAATGGGCATAGAGGGCGGCCTTGCCTTTGTCAGTGACTCCAATTTCTCCATAACTTTAAGCATGAAATTCTGTTGGCTTGCCATCATAGGCACCATTGCTTGCTGAGTCTGAATAATTAGAGCTTCTGGATTCATCCAGCCAGAAACTCCAGGCCCTTGACTGTCCAATTCCATATTAGGGAGTTGGCCCTCTGCTGATTGTTCATCCTCGTGCAGACAAGCTGGGCATTGAGGACCATGGTTGTTGGGCATCAAGGCGGTAATACAGGAAACACACTTCTTGGCCTTCACCATCTGGAAGATGAAAGAAGGATAAGATTAGCATGATTACCCAATGGGGTATGGTACCTGTAAATCAGGCCACAATAAGCAATATAGTACAACAAGCTGGTAGTCATATACAGTATGCTCCGGGGGGTGCCGAATAGTCTTGAACCCCCACGCTGCCTTGAGGCTGTAGCTGGCAAGGAATCTGATGGCCTCTGAGATGCTTTGAGGCTGTTTCAGACCAAGTATGTGATGGCACTCTGAGATACAAACCGCAAACCCCAAAACCCCAAGTAGAGCAAAACTATATAGTTATATATATGTATATAAAAGGAAACAGAGGGCCTCTCTGACATTGTCTAACACAGCTCTAATGAATGCCAGTGCCTCGTGTGTGGAAACCACGATGACCAGGCTGCCTTCTCAAAATGGCAGTTGCTGGATCAAGAAGGCAGCCCCACAAAGTGGCCGGAGCCACGCGGCATGCCAGAGGGGCCCTGCTTTTGGGCTGCTGCACCAATATTGAAATCACACACTGAATGTGTGGAATCCTTATTTTGTTAGTTTTAAACTCCCCAGGTTCTGAAAATGTTGTCACCAGAGGTTACGACAGTATAGAAGGCCATCTGTCCCCTTACTGCTTCTAGCACCAGCAGGCTGCTGCCACACGGGGCCTAGCATGTGAAATGACCGATTTTCAATTTTTAAATTTATTTGCACCCCCAAGCTCCGTGCAGTGGTCACTTGACTTAGGGAACACACGCAAGGGCTACAATACCACTCCTGCGCTACCTGCTAGAAGATGGTAGTGTAGGGGCACACGGGAAGGATCGCATGGGCTCCACTGGGGAGGGGAAGCCCCAGCATAGGCTTCTGATTGTGCTATGAGCCTTCAGGCCATTTTGGGAAGTGGGTACAAATGCCACAATTGCTGTTACTGGAGAGTGGGTATGCCGCAATACATTGTTTCAGCCACAGTGAGCCCCACTTGGGAGGGAGGGAGGACCACCAGCCATACGACGGGCGCCTGAGCCCACGAATTTCAAAATGTGCCATTGCTTGTGGCAGCCTGTAACCCCGCTGAACAGCGTACACAATATTTCTTTGCTTAGTCCTCGCTTCTCATATTCTCTGCGCAATAACTCGCTATGACAGCCGCCTAAGCTAAAGAGAAGGCAAATACTAAAACAATTTGAGCTAACTAAAGCAAATAACAATGACCACTTCAAAGAGGGAGAGAGCAGGACTACTGTGCTGCCAGGACTAAGCAATAGCTATTTCTCCATGGAATGCATCAACCAACAGATTAAACAGCTCAGAGGACATAAAACCACATTAAGCATCTTTTTCTCTCAATTCCTGCATGAATAGTGATTTAACCAACAGTGGGGAACAACCCCAGTTGATGAACTTTACTAATTCCAGTTCAAAATGCTCAATTAACATCTTAGCTAACCATACCAGATGGAAATCATGCAACAACACATTCAATTACTAAGTCTTCTAGCTGGAAGACATTAACCATTCTAATTAGTTACTGTGAGACCCAAATACTTCTTTCCTTTGTAAGGGTTCTGGCCTACCTTTAGAAATTGATTGCACAGGGACTCTTGGTGTGCTTGTAACTTCTTCAGACACAAAGGTTGAACTGAAGAATGGGGGCTCCTGGGACCAAGGTATGCTGCAAAATTTGATCTGGGTCACATGTGCATCATTAGCCTATCAGGTGGGTTGGGAACCCAGGAGGTAATGTCTGGAGTGTCATGGATACAACATAACACAATGTTATTTGTTTCCACGGTCGTATTTGTGCCACAAACTGTGGCACCTGTTTGCACAGCTCACCCCTCATTGTTTCATGAAACAATGTGATATTGCCACAATTTGTGGCACAGACTTCCTTCCCCTTGTTTCACAAAACTACTGCCACAATTTGCAGCAACATTAACATATTTGTGGGCATTTATGGGGCAAACTGACCACAGAATCTGATTCCTCGGGTCCCGATTAGGTAAACACAACAGCTGGTGTTTACCAACTGCAAGTATTTTTTGAATTATTTAAACTTGTTTGCCTCTCTAACTGAAAACAAGATGGCAGAATCTCAACACTACATTCCGCATTTGCGACAATAAGTACCGCTTTCACGGCAACAAAACAGTTGTTTCGCACGGCACATCTAATTTTTCCCATAGGAAATAATGGGAAAATTGAAACTTTAATAACTTTTGAATGGATTTATATTTTTTCACCAAACTTTAAAAAGGCACATCTGCGACCAAAGCCTGATATACTCTAAAAATTTCAGACCGAACCCCCAAGCCATTTCTGAGAAACGTCATGACAAAGAATTTACCCAAAAATGGTAATTTACACAATATTTGTCATTCCGTATCTCTGCACCTACACATCCGACTGGAATGAAACTTGCCAGAGCCATAGATCTTTGGTCCCCAATGGTGCATGCAAAATGTCATGTGAATTGGTCAAACAGTTGCAATGTTATTAAAATGCAAAATCTTTGGGTTAACATAGACGTGACCATTGAACCTTAACTATAGGGGCACTATTGTGCCTATATACATATATTCTTTGCAAAAAACTTCATTAATGCATCAGTTAGGGGTGTTTCCACAGTGACAAAAGTGTGGAAATTCAACATTAGGGTTACCAACCCACCATCCCACCCCCACGCCCCCATCCTTAAAACCCTAACTCCATTCCCCTCACCCCCCCCACACACATATGCAAGCAGGGAAAGGCCAAGGCAACACAACCAATCAGAGACAACCAGCATCAGGTAACAGAAGTAACACAGAACTCTCTAAACATACTACAAGACAGATCCATCATCATGATCCACCAACTGTATGAGTTCTGCTGCCATCAGAGTGCCTTGGGGGTACACACGCATGCTGGGCAACCATGGAAGATGGCTCACAGTAAGCATTTTTCTGTTATAAACATCAATAACAAGATTTAAGCAGATGCCTATATTTCAATTGTTAACAAATGATGAAACACACAGTATGTTATCTTTAGATAACCCTACCAACAGTTATTGGGTGTTTGCCTATTTTTTCTGATAGAGTGAGTCAGTCCTAATAACAAATGGTAGTAATAATAAAAGTAATGTTTTGTAGTATAGTTTACAAGCAACATGTGACAGCAACAGTTGTAGCATCCAAAGCTAACCATAACATGCTGCTAATGAGTATTTCCAGGTAACGCAGCAGTATAACAACATGTAATGGTGCTAGTTTCATACCTGAGCAGTATCTGAAAAGTACTATGTATGTGTAAGCTCTATCTTTCCTGCTACCATATGCCTACGTGGTAGCAGCGATGCCTGCAGCGAGCTAATTGTTGAATTATGACACATAAAAATCAATATTTAGAAAATCTGTACAGACTAAGTTTCACTGTATGAAAAAGATATGCCAGCTATAATGTGTCATCATACTGTGCTGACAGTATAGAGTCGATCATACTGTATTTGTTTTTCATTACATAGTGTTATGTGAAATGAGTACAGTGTAGTGATTATTGTGCTTACAAATGTGACTGACTCGTATAGTGTCTTACAATCTTATTATGTCTTGCATATGTGTGTGTGTGTGTGTGTGTGTGTGTGTGTGTGTGTGTGTGTGTGGTGGAGGTGGTGGGGGGAATGCAGAGTTAGGGTTTGAGGAGGCAGCGTGGGGGTGGAGGTGTGGGTTGGGAACCCTAACGTTGAATTTCCACACTTTTGTCACTGTGGAAACAACCCTAACTGATGCATTAACAAAGTTTTTTGCAAAGAATTTCCTTTCTTTTTGAAAAAGTGTAATGTAAGTAGTAAATGGTATGTGTTGGTGGAAGTTGCCCATTTGTGCATAATAATATGTGTCTGTGGGAGCGCGGTCCCTCCGGGCCCTGCACTCCCACTTACACATAACTATGGAGCCATACAGCAGCCCTATAAGGCAAGGAACCCTTGTAACACTAAATTGCCAATATCTTGGGAACTGTAGCAGCTAGGAAGACAACTCAAGTGTCGCTGTAATCGTGACAGTGAGACGTCCATGCATCATGAATTGACCAAATCTGTATCTCGCATCGTTCACGAGATATGGGCACCGAAAAGCGCCGTGAATGCTAACTCTGTGGGCGTAATAGTGGCCCATGGACATGAAAATGAGCAATTGGAACACTAATTCCCAAATATTTCAGTAACCGTACAAGGTAGAAAAAAAATTCAAATGTCATGGTATTCATGGCTTTCCAACCTACTTCTATAGTTAGTCCTCTGTAGGGGGACTAAGAGTTTTTGCAATGAGAAATCCGTATCTCAAACCGTTTTCGAGATATGTGCACTGAAAGGCGTCACAGGCACCACAATGTTATCCTATGGGAACATTTCCGAACTCCGGAATGCTGTAACTATGGGCCTGTTCAATGTTTTCGTACCAAACCACCAAAAGCACATCTGTGGGACTAGGGCTTGTCACCCTCAAAATTTCAGGCCAACAGCACAAGCCACCTTGCCACAATGAAGTGACAAAGAAAACAACACATAGCAAAATGTGTTTGTGCAGTTACTGTGATTACTTTAATGTTATCACAACACTCCTATCTCTATAATGGGAATGTTATTGCACACACAAAAATGTTGCTGCGGTTACTTTTTTTCCTGAACGTGATTCTTTCACGGCACCAAAAAAAATATTGCCCGTGCTCAAAAGACGACAAAGTTTAAAAACATTATTTGTGGACCATCTAGTAAAAACTAATGCCAGGGCAGGTTCTTAGGGTCTGATTAGGTAAACACAACTGTTGGTGTTTACCAAAGGGCATTATTTTTTGAGCTACAATGTTTTTTTTCTGTCGCTAACTGAAAAACAAGATGGCAATAATACGAAAACAATTTAGGGGAGCTCGACAACAAAAATGTGATCTCAAACGTTTTAGCAATGCACATACAGTATAAGTTTTCCTATAGGCTATAATGGGACATGAAAAAATTTAATAACTTTTGAACAGAGCAATATTTTTTCACCAAATCTTCAAAAGGCACCAGTTCAACCCAGGCCACATGTAGACAACCAAATCTGAAATCACTGAAACGCATTCTTCAGTTCAATATGGCTTACCGAAAAATGCGCAAAAAGCATGATTTTTCACTTTTTGAGCGCCCCACAGTTCTGCAACTGTACATCCAACTGGAACTAAACTTCCAGATCCAGAGATCTATGGTAGGTGGTTACGCATTCCATATTTTAGGCAAATCGGACAAACAGTTGCAAAGTTATTAAACAGCAAACTTTTAAGGTTTAACATAGAAGTGGTCGTGCAACCCTAACTATACTGGCCCGGTGTATATATATATATATATATATATATATATTTTTCATTGCAAAAAACTCCTTTAATGCATCAGTTAGGGTTGACATTACAGTGACAAAAGTGTGGAAATTCGATGTTAGGGTTAACAACCCTACCACCTCCCACCCTCCATACACCAACAGCCGTCGGGGTGTGCTTTGGGGTTGTCAGGCCTCACGTTCACCCCGTTCCATATGTAAACAAGCTGAGATGATACAGTATAGGAGAATGGGGTGAGAGCTAGGCCTGATGACCCCAAGGCACACACTGATGGCTGTTGGTGTGTGAAGAGTGGGTGGTGGTGGTGGTGGTGGTGGTGGTGGTAGGGTTGTTAACCCTAACAACAGTACGTGACAAAAGTGTGGAAATTCGATGTTAGGGTTAACAACCCTACCACCCCAACCCCCCCACACACCAACAGCCATCGGGGTGTGCCTTGGGGTCATCAGGCCTCACTTTCACCCCATTCCATATGTAAACAAGCTGAGATGGTACAGTATAGGAGAATGGGGTGAGAGCTATGCCCGACAACCCTAAGGCACACCCCGACAGCTGTTGGTGTGTGGAGAGTGGGGGGTGGTAGCGGTGGTAGGGTTGTTAACCCTAACATTGAATTTCCACACTTTTGTCGCTGTACTGTCAACCTTAACTGATGCATTAACAGAGTTTATTGCAATGAATTCCCCTTATTTTTGAGAAAGTGGAATGTTACCCTATGTAGTTGTGGGAGCGCAGGGCCCAGATGCTGCTATCACTCCATAATGGTATCGATGTGGGAGAGTGCAGGGACATATGGGCCTTGCTCTCCCATCTATACATAAGTGTGGAGACATTGTAATGAACCCTCATCTCTCTGTGGGAGCACAGGGCCCAGTACTGCATAATGGAGGGCCCTGTGCACCCATTATAATAATAATAATAATAATAACTTTATTTATTTAGCGTCTTTCCAAAACCAAGGTGCTGTACAAATAAATCATAAAATCAAAACATACAGATAAAATCAACAATACAAACAACATCCAACAACAACCACTTAAATCAATAAAAGCCCTGTTCCATAAAAAAGTCTTAAAATCCCGCTTGAAGGTCTCCACGGTCGCGCATTCTCTGAGCCGGCAAGGCAGAGAGTTCCAAAGGGTAGGGGCCACGAAACCAAAAGCCCTAGCCCCAGAGGACTTCAATATAACCCTTGGAACCTCTAGCAACCCCTCATTGGCTGAACGGAGCTGTCGCAAAGGGCGGTAAGGAACCAGAAGCTCTTTCAAGTAGTCAGGGCCGAGTCTGTGCAGGGCTTTGAAGGTCAAAAGACCTACTTTAAAGGTGATCCGCCACTGTATAGGCAGCCAGTGCAGATCGCGCAGCACAGGGGTGATGTGTGACCTTCTAGTCACCCCCGTCATTAACCTTGCAGCAGCATTCTGCACTAGCTGCAAGCGGCGGATATCAACCCCAGGAAGCCCCAAGTAAAAGGAGTTGCAATAGTCAAGGCGAGATGTCACGAAGGCATGGACCAACACAGGTAAATCGCTGGACGGAACAAGGTGTTTCACCCTGGCAATATTCCTAAGATGGTAAAATGCGGACTTGATGACTGCTGACATCTGATGACGAAGGGTCAGCCCGTCATCAAGTACCACACCCAGGTTACGCACCATGACAGAGGAAAGGATGGATCCCCCAGCAATATGCCAGAGGGTTGACCAGACCCCAACCCACCGTCCACGTCCCGGATCCACAACCAGAACCTCAGTCTTACCGGCGTTCAACTTTAACCAGCTCGCATTCATCCAGTCCTGGATTTTAATGAGGCAGCTATTAAATACCGAGAGAGCACTAGCCTGGTCGGGGGCAAAAGACAGGTAGAGCTGGGTATCATCGACATAGCAGTGAAACCTCAGCCCATACCTTCTTACAATGTCTCCAAGGGGCAGCATATACACTGCAAACAACATGGGGGAAGCACCGAACCCTGGGGAACACCACAATGCAGAGGGAAAGGGTCAGAAGAAAAAATCCCCGACACCACTCTCTGCATTCTCCCAGATAAAAAAGATGAAAACCATCTGAGCACTGTACAAGACAGGCCACAGATGGACTCCAGGAGTTCGAGCAAAACCCCATGGTCTACAGTGTCAAAAGCTGAAGAGAGATCCAAGAGGACCAAGATAGAACGGTTCCTCTGATCTCTCGCCATCAGGAGATCATTGAGCACCCGAATCAGAGCAGTCTCGGTACTATGCCTCTTACAAAAACCAGACTGGAGAGGTTCATAGATATTGTGGATGGTCAAATGGTCCTCCAGCTGGTTTGCCACTACCTTCTCAATAACCTTCCCAATAAAGGGAAGGTTACAGATCGGTCTGTAGTTGGAAAAAACATCTGCGTCCAAAGAAGCCTTCTTCAAAAGGGGAGCCACCACAGCTTCCTTTAGGGAGCTAGGAAACTCACCCAATTCAAGGGAGCACCAGATTATTTGAACCAGAAACGGGCCAACGATCTCAATACAACCCAAAATTAGGGAGGTAGGGCCCGGATCTAAACTACAGCACATAGGCCGCATCCCCTGTATGATCCGCACAATATCACTGAGCGTCGGCAGGTCAAAGGAACACCAGGAGACAGAGGTTTTGTGGCAAACACCGACCAAAAGTTTCCCATAGAGTGTGCTGAATGGATCTCAGATCTGATGTCGTGAACTTATTCCAAAGAATTGAGCAATCTCATCCCACGCCTTCTGTGAAAAGGCTCGACGGAGCTGGAGACAGGATGGGTTGCACAGCCTGTCCACAGTTCTGAAGAGCTGGGCCGGTCGATTCTGAGTGACAGAGATCTCCCTGGATAGGAATTCTGCCTTCTTACGGGAGATCTCTGATTGGTAGAGCTGGTAATGCACCTCCAAACTAAGGCGGTCGGCATCCAGAGCAGATTTCCTCCAACAACGCTCTAACCATCGACCCACACGTCGAAACTCCCTCAAGGACCCATCAAACCATGGGGTCTGAGGGCGAAGAGAGAGGGGACGAGCACGGACAGGAGCAATTTCATCCAGGGCCAAGGGAATGGCCTGATTATAAGCCAAGACCATTGCCTCTGGACCCATGCTGGCAGTCGGAAACTCTGAGAGGGACAACACCGCCATCAGGTCTTCAGGGCACACATCCCGTAATGGGCGGTATCGAACCATCTCCACAGGGGCAGACCTACGAAGGGGAGCAAAAAAGTTGAAGCTCACGGTGTAATGATCGGACCAACTGACAGGTTCCACCACCAAATCAGAGGCCTCAATCCCCAGGAGAAAAACTAAATCCAAGGAGTGGCCGTGCTTATGCGTATCCGAAGAAACAATCTGTGTAAGGCCCAGTGATGACATCAACTGGAGGAAGTGCTGGCCAAAGGCAGAAAGTTCGTCGTCGACCCAGGCATTGAAGTCGCCCAGAACCATCAGTCTGGGTGACTCCAACGCCATATCAGCGACGAAGTCTGCCACTTCCTGCAGGAATATTCCCTCATCTCCTGGTGGATGGTAGACGAGGGCTATCCTGCAACCCACACCAGCCACGACGGTACGCTCAAAGGATTCCGCTTCCTCAACTGGTACACCCGTGAGCCCCAAGCTGGTCTTAAAACAGACTGCTACTCCCCACGATCCAATCTCGGGCGGTGAATCACCGAGTACCCAGCTGGAATGGACGCCTTTATAAAAGGGCCAGCATTTCCGTCCAGCCAGGTCTCGGTGATGCAAGCCAGATCTGCCGATTCAACAAAATCAGAAATAATAGCTGATTTGTTTTTAACGGATCTGGCATTGCACAACACCGCCCTAGTTGGACAGGGATCCGAAGCCGTCCTGACCACTTGCCCTTCCAAGTCGGAGGAGCCCTTGGGTATGGAGACTAGGCATGGAAAACCGCGTTCCAGGCTCCATTTCGCCCCAGGGCGTCTTCTGGGCTTAACCACCCCAATGCAAACAGTCTGTTCATTCGTTCTACCGCATCCACGACTCCCGCCACACCTGTCCCCCCTCCCACGGGCAATACCAAGTGCCCGACAAAGCTGGTAAGTAAGAAATGGAAGGGGGGGAGGGAAAAAAGGGCGGAGGGTGCGGAGGTCGGAGGACGAATAATGCACGACCAGGTTAACAGGATAACACATAACAAAACGGGAAGCAGACTAACTGCAAGCAAATAAAATAGAGGATATCTAATATTTCAAACAAATAAAGTACCCCCAAATTATAAAAAATAAAAATAAAAATAAAATAAAAGGACAGGGAGGCCCTCTCACAGCACCCACCATCCCTTATATAGTAAAATAAAATCCAAAAAAGAAAAATTACAGTTGTTTTTTCGGCACTCTCACTGCCAAATGAATATAAAATTAAAGAAGTCCAAAGTTATGAGGACAGTGAAGCTCTCTCACTGCACACACTGTCCATCCAGTAGAGTCGATGAAAAAAAAACCTTATGCATGGGAGGAGAAAAAAAAAACAAACAAAAAAACTCTTTGCAGATGATATCAATTTGGCTGTGAGGCATCCGGAGGCTTCACTCCCCCCCACACCCCCAAAACTGCCTAATAAGGCCCAGTTATGCCGCTGAGACCCACAGCTTCAGAAACCCCTAGACAAGCCAAACAAGGCCTGCCCTAGAGTAGCTTAGAACCCCCCCCCCATAATCCCCAACTCCTTGGAGGGAACAGGAGCGGCTCCTGCTTGGTCCCAGACAGCACAACACCAAACGCCCAGGCACAGAATGAAAAAGAAGGGGGGGGGATAGTCTTTCAAAACAAAACCAATACCGTAACAATATTCCCCCAGAGCCTTTAACACAGCAATTAAAGTCACATATAATGTCCCAAATAAGCAAAAAACAATGATGGAAAGTCAGGTCCTAGTACTCACGATACAGCTGAATATACAAGTTTTTCTCCAAGGACATAAGGCAGTGAAAGCAAACAAAATAAAATACTGTAACAATGATTCCAATAGATCCAGCATGTACAACTTGAATTGTATACTAGGAGAAGGGCAGCCCAAGCAATTAAAGGTGGCGAATACAGTTCTCGTGATGGTAAAAGAGAGAACAGCTCCCGTTTTGAGGAAGAAAAGAGCAGCTCCTGTTTTTCTCCCCCTCCTTTTTCATTATTGCATACTAATATCCATACGTGGAAGCACAGGGCCCAGCCCTGACCTACCATCTGCCCATAACTATAGAGACATAGCACAGGCCTAGATACATTACAAATAACCTTTGTGCTGCAAATGTGGCAATATCTCAGTAACCATAAGAACTTTGGAAAAAATTCCACTGCAGTTATGATCATGACCTGGCAACCTGCATTCATGCTTAGTCTGACTAAGCTGCGCTTGGTGAAAAATCTGAATCTTGAACCATTTTCAAGATACAGGCGCCGAACGGCAATGCGGGCGTCACAGTCACAGTGTTATCCTATGGAAAGTTTCTCAACTTCAGAATGCCATAACTATGGAACCGAAGTAAATTTTATAACCAAATTAGTAAAAGGCACATCTGTGGAGCAACCCCTTTCTGTCCTGCGAATTTCAGCCCAAAAGTCCAAACTGTTTAGCTGCAGTGAAGTGGCAAAGAAACAGTTTTTGAACCAATACTGTTGCAAGTGCTACACTTCCTAAGAATTTTATAAAAGCAATCTAAAAAGGATGTTGCAATTTGCGAAAGAACGGTGTGACACTTTCACAACTTTGTGAAAGTGTTGTGCGGGTACTTTCGCAATTTGCGACACTACCAATGGAAAAAACATGAAAATCATTATTTCCGAGCATTATTTTCAAAAACTAAAGGCAGAATCATGTTCCTAGGACCCCGATTAGGTAAACACAACTGGTGGTGTTTACCAAAGGGCATTTTTTTTTTAATTACAACTATTTTTCTCCATCGCTAACTGAAACCAAGATGGCAGCCACATGACAGTACTGAGTGCATTTGCGACAGAACAAGGTGCTTTCACAAAAGTAAAACATGCTTTTTCATGGCACATACATTTTTTTCCCACTGACTATAATGGGAAAATTTAAAGTTGAATAACTTTTGAATGGATTAATATTTTTTCACCAAACCTTCAAAAGGCACATCAGTGACCCAGACCACATATTTCCTGATAATTTCAGACCAGACGGACAAACCGTTTGGGCTGTAGCTCCAAGCAAAGAAATTGCCCAAAAGTGGTATTTTTCAAGTTTTTTGGCACTCCGCAGCTCTACAACCACACATCTGACCGGAATAAAACTTACCAGATCCAGAGATCTATGGTACCAGACCGCACATGCAAAACTTCAGGCAAATTGGTCATATGTCTATGGAAGTGTGGGAGGAAAAGCATAAATGCCTCCAGCTGACGGAAGTCTGAGTTCAAGTGCTTGCTGAGCCATGGGATGTCAACCGAGGACCTATAGATGATAGTATCATTCGTATCTATATACATATATATATATATATATATATATATATATATACATATATATATATTATAGGGCGCGTTGCGCCCCTATAGTTAGGGTTAAGAAGGCACTTTAATGTTAAACTTGAAATTTTGCATGTTAATAACTTTGGAACCATTCAACGGATTTCATTGAAATTTGGTATGTGCGGTGGGGCATGGTATGTCTCTTGATCTGCCAAGTTTCATTTCAGTCGGACATACAGTTTTTGCACAGCAAAACGCCAAAAAATGTACTTTTTGCTAATTTTGTGGGCGCTTTTTGGAATTTTGCCTGTGACACTTCACGGCCGCCGTGTGGTGTGCTGGTCTGAAACCTGGCACATAGAAACAGCTTGGGTCAAGGAACATGCCACTTTTTGTTTGGTGAAAAAATATTAATCTATTCAAAAGTTATTAAAGTTCTTAGCTCCCATTATAAGTCTATGGGAAAATTTATATGGTTGTTTTGCGAAAGAAGAATGGGGTTTTGGCCATCTGGTCTATCCTCACAATCAAAGAATTTGCAGGCTCGTGATCAAAAAAATCTTTGATCGTGAGAAATTTATCATTTGTGATGGCCGCCATCTTGTTTTCAGTTTGCAGTCGGGGAAAAAAACAAATATCTCAGCTCAGGGGTGACTTGTGAAGTAAAACTAGGATGGGTTTTGCTCAGGGGGCTTCCCTCTATCAACCCATGCCTGTGGTTTAATGTAGTTGTGTCAAAAAATGGAGTTTCAAAGTTTTAAATTCTTAGGTCGTAGCTCACTAATGATCTTTGATTGCAAGCCTGCAAATTCTTTGGTCGCAAGATCGTTTTTGATTGCAAGCTTACTTTGCGACTTTGGGACAAGATGTCCAGATTTTTGCTGGACCAGATGTCTCTGGGAGGGACCAGATAGCCCAAATTTCATGACCAGATGTCCCCTCATAACCAAAAATTATCTTAGGTCACGAGGTCACGGCTGATTCTCGAGATCAAAGAATTTTTAAAGGTGGTAAAACTTTAAAATTAAATATCTCTGAAAGGGTTTGGTCTTTTAACTTGAAATTTGGAGGGTGTTGAGGGGATGTCCTGCAGATGTGAATTATCTTGTTTAGGTGTTAGAACATGAATTTGCAACTTCCGGTGATGTCATCCAACTAATGGCAGCTTAGTCGCGAAGCTCCTTCCCTACCAGCACCAAAATCTTCCTCCACACAGCACAAATAGAGTAAAGAATATGAAAAATGGCAACGAAGAACAGTGGAGGAGGCTCTACAAAGAAATCCCAGTCTAAACAGAGTGGAAACAAGCAGGATGGGTGAGGTTTGAGCCCCTCGAGCTCCATAACCAGCGGAGCAGAGTCTTCGGTAAGCGTGGTAGACGGAGACACAGAAATAGAGATGGAGTCTCTGTCCCGATTGCACTTTGAAATGCTTCTTTCTGAAATAATGCAATTTAGAGCTGAAACAAAACAAGAATTTAGCAGGCTGCATACTGACCTTACAGTACTAGAGAAGAGAGTCAGTAACACCAAGAGAAAAATTTCAACCATTGAAGATGATTTGCAGCACCTGTCCCATACGGTTGACATCCTAGTATGGCAGCAGGAATACACAGCAGCAGAATGTCTTGATCTAGAGGCCCACTCTTGCCAGGAAAACTTGAGAATTAATGCGCTCCCTGAGAACTTGGAAACCAGGAACATGTCAGAATTCCTGTCCGACCTCCCCAGACACGTTTTAGATCTTCCGCAGGCCTTCACTTTCAAAATTGAGAGGGCACATCGGGTCCTAGTGCCTAAGCCAACAGGAGAGAATTCAAGTCCTAGATCAGCGGTGCCAAAATTTTCAAGCTTTAAGGATAAGGAGCAGATTTTGAGGACTGCTTGGCAACAGAGGAAAGTGGAATACAATGGAGCAAGGCTCCTCTTCGACCAAGTTTACTCGCCAGCTATACAGTAGCAGCATATGGCTTATGCCCCTCTTTTTCATGTCCTGCATGCGCTGGGGGTGAAATTCCAGACCCCTTATCCCTCATGTCTCAGAGTTTTCTGGAGTTCAGGCACTGAGTTGTATTCGATGGTGGAAGAGGCAGTCAGGGCTATGGAGAAGAAAAGACATAATATCCCCACCAATGAGTTACATAACCAACAGGCCCTTAAACCACGCTTTCAGTGGCAACCAGCGGAGCAACACAACCCCAGATCTGTGGGGAAGTGTTCAGCCCCATCAACATTACAGGACATCAAAAATATCCTGAAAAAGCTTGCACACTCAACAGAGAATGACGATCAGTATGCGTCTGCAGCAGTGAACACTTGAAACCAAGAAGGTTAGTGAGTAACTCTCTATATAATTTTCTTCTTCTGATGGGGCCCTCCATATTCCTCAGATGGTAACCTTATGGGACCATGGACTTGCTTATACACACCCCAAGCCCCTCGATTATGAGGTAGGCACCTAAAGAAAAACACCTTTGATTAGTGACTCTCTCCTAGGTTTAACTTTCTGTTTTGAAGAGAGACTATCTACAGATGAAAACTGACTGGTAATCGAATAAGATTATAGTGAATTATACGGAGGCTGATATTCTTCCCCTGGGGTCTGAATCTTCAACGATTTAAGTACTTTTACTTATGCCTCACTTTAAAGAAGCTTTCTATCAATTAACACTACGGGCCATGTTTTCCCTTTTGCAGTTTAACATGCAACAGAAAGCGCTCTATGACTAATTAATGATGGGATAATTCAAGTTATAATGTATTATTTTGGTGTTGGGGGGAAGAGTTACGGCACACCTCAACTCTGAGGTTATCATGGTTTTTGATACCACTATGGGCTGAACTAATCATCCAGTCGATGCATCCGGCTAGCAGGGGACTGGATCCCTTCCCCAAACTTGGAGGAAGGATGACGGAATGTCATTGCATGCTCCCGAGAGGAGCACCCCAAATAATTCGGATGATGACTGTAAGCCAAAACATCTGGCTAGGACTCGATCTTTTAGGAGTCCAGGGGGACCAAGTCAGAACATTGGCCCCGTCTCCTCCTACTCGAGAGGAGTGCTTCATCCATCGACTCCCCTCGGGCATTAAGGGAACACACTGGAGTGTTCCCCAACCTTGGGGGTCATAATGTTGTAAATATTTTTTACTTCAATGAGCGACTACTTGTTCTTAATTCCCTCATGAAGGGTGTTATGTTTCCTCAAGTTAATTGTTCACTGCCATGTTTTCTGTTTGTTGTTATATTTAATGCCACATCAGAACTGAGAATGTATGCTGGTTATGTCTTTCCGTGCTGGGGTGGGGGTGTGCTGGGGAGGGGGGCCTCGCCAGGGATACAGGAGTAGCATTCAACTCTGGATGCGATGGGGGAGGTTTGGCTATGTGGGGAGGCAGAGAAGACCTGGACTAAGGAACATGTGGAGATCTTTTATGTAAATTCCAATGGATGATAGACAGAATATTATGATTATATCGCACAACGTTAATGGCTTGAATAACCCCATTAAGAGGTATAGAGTGCTCTCATCCATTAAAAAGCAGAAACCCTCCATTGTTTTACTACAGGAGACCCATCTTAGTAAGGTAGAGCATCTGAAGTTGCTTAAATTTGGGTATGCTCAAGTGATCGCCTCCTCTTACAGAGGAGGAAAGAGGAGGGGAACTGCAGTTTTGATCCCACGTGGTACCCAGTTCCAAACAACTAATACCTATATTGACCCAGAGGGCCGAATGGCACTGGTGACAGGCTTGTTGGAGGGCTCCCCAATTACTTTAGTCTCTGTTTACCTTCCGCCAGGTTCCCCAGCGGCGATAGTTCGCTCCTTATTACAGAAAATAACTGAGTTGCAGAGGGGAGCACTGGTAGTGGGAGGGGATCTTAATCAAGCGTTAGACCAACTTGACACCACCAATCCCAGGCCACCTAAGAGGTCAGCGGCGCACAGGGCAATATTGGAACACATCCTGGGGGCGTTCTGGTCGGATGCCTGGAGATCACTGCACCCAGGACGAGGGGAGTTTACACATTTTTCTGCCCCTCACAGCACCTATGCCTGCATTGACTATTTTCTGTCATCAAGGGAGCACCAACATCAGGTTCTGGACTGTTGCCACTTGCCTTCAGTTCTCTCTGACCACTCCCAACTCATGCTGCGGATGAGCTGGAGAACCGACAAGGGCCAAACACTATGGAAATTTAATAATTTCTTGTTAAATCTGGGAGAGTTTAGGGACATGATTCAGAAACATAGAAACATAGAAACATAGAAGTTGTCGGCAGATAAGGACCGCAAGGCCCATCCAGTCTGCCCATTTCTTTTTCTACCTTATAAATGTGCCATCGGCCTTTGCTCTGTCAGTGACCTATCTATTCATAGTCATTTGTATTGCTCCCTTATGCCTATTCCATGCCTGTTTGAAGCCCTGCACTGTATTCATAGCCACCACTTCTTGTGGTAAGCTATTCCATGCATCTACCACCCTTTCTGTGAAAAAGAATTTCCTCACATTCCCCCTTAATCGGCCTCCCTCTAATCTCATGCTGTGTCCTCTTGTCCTGCAATTTTTCTTATATTTAAACATGTTAGACTCTTTCATTAGATTTCATTAGACTCTTAGATTCAGTCCAAAATATCTCAGATACTGCAGGAGAATGACTCCTCAGAATTATCTAGGGCAACTCTGTGGGATACCCTAAAGATGGTACTATGTGGGGATATCATTAAATTTTCAGCTAATTATAAAAAGTAGCAGAATCTCCAGCTAGAAAAACTGCAGCAGCAACTCCAAGAGCTCAAATTGCAGCATGCAAATGGGGACAAAGTGGTCTATCCCCTATTACAGGTCACCAAACAGCACATCCAGAAACTCATAGATATAAAAACAGAGCAAACACTGCAGTACCTCCAGCATTGATACTATGAAAGTGGCCCAAGGGCTACCCGTCTGTTAGCCCACAGGCTCAGGCAGTGGACTGCCCAATCCACCATCACCCAGATCAAATCCTTCAGAACAGGACTGATGGTAAGGACTCCTAGACAAATTATGGAAACCTTCCAGATTTATTATTGGGAATTATATACCCCAGAATGCACAAAGGAGATGGCACAGATGAAGGCCTACTTGACCAAATTAAAACTACCAAAGCTCACCCAGGAGACTAAAACAAATTTTAGATACCCCCATTTCCCCAGGTGAATCAGACCTAGCCATTGTGTGCCTCAAACTTAACAAAAGTCCAGGGCCGCATGGTTATACATCAGATTTTTTTAAATCCTTCAAGAAAGAGGTGTGCGGTCCCCTATTGGAGGTGTGCAGGGAAACACAGGAAGGGGGTGCAGTTCTTGATACCTGGAACTATGCTGTCATCAAAACCGGGCAAAGATACTACTCATTGTACAGCATACTGTCCTATTTCGGTGCTTAACTTTGACTACAAGATTTACACTACAATCCGGGCTAGATGGCTAGAGGTCATTCTACCCAGTTTAACTGATTTTGATCAGACAGCTTTTGTCCCAGACCGACAAACCCAGGACAATATCAAATGAACTCTGCAACTCCTGCACCATGCCGCCCGGTCAGGGTCTCCCTTCCTGCTTTTGTGTCTGGACACGGAGAAGGCCTTCGACCGGGTGGCATGGCCCTTTTTAAGCCTAGTGTTAGGGAATTGTGGCTTCTCGGAGACCTTTATCAAAATAATAACTAATATCTACACCAAACCTATGGCTTATTTTAACATAAATTGCAGGGTCTCTTATCCGATAACTTTACAACGGGGTACGAGACAGGGGTGCCCCCATCCCCTCTCCTCTTTGCCCTTTACCTGGAGCCATTGGCCCAGACCCTCCATCAGGAAACAGAGGTGGGGGCTTAACCCTAGGTGGAGAAACCCACAAGCTGGCGCTTTACGCTGACGATCTCCTCATCTATCTGAAAGACCCAGAGCAGTCCCTGGACCCTATGTGAAGATACCTTATGGAGTTTGGCTCTCTCGCAGGATATAAAATAAACATGGCAAAAACTGAGGTACTGAGAGTACATTGTGACCCTTCAGAAAGAATAAAGAAAGACTTCCCTTTTAAATGGAATTTAAACCATCTAAAATATCTAGGGGTCCATTTGGGATCAGATAGTTATCAAATGTACTCTCTTAACTTTTTATGAATCTTATAAAAATTAAAAATGGACCTTGAGAGATGGGCTGTGATATCTTTCCCTCTCTTACAGCGAGTGGAGGCAGTTAGAATGGTATTACTCCCTAAATTCCTATACCTACACCAAACCATACCCATCCCTGTCCTTGAGCATGATTTCATTGGTTTAAACAGAAGAATAAGTAGTTTCTGTGGGGGTCTCAGAGGCCACAAGTGAAGCTGTCTGATCTTCAGATGCCTAAACAAGAGGGAGGATTGGCGCTCCCCAACTTAGAGCTGTACCCCCAGGCAGCACATCTGAGGACTGCCTTTTATTGGCTGAGTAAGGACCATATAGCGAAATGGAAAACCCTAGAGATCGGGAGGAAGATCGTATCCATAAAAATAAAATTCTCCTAACAAAGAAAGTCACTTATCACCTAATGGGAGGAGAAAACCGTTACACGAACTCCACACTAAAAGCCTGGTATGAGATACTGGATAATAAGAGACTTAGAAGCTGGCATCCCCTCCTCTCCTCAATCCCCTATTTGGATTTATTCCCCCCGGCAGGCATGGATGTGGTTTCAGGAGGTGGGAGGGGAAGGGACTACACCTGGTACGGCACTTTTTTAATAGTGGTGATTTACTTTCTTTCCCAGACCTGGTAAATAATTTTGGAATCTCCTGGCAGGATAGGTTCAGATATTTTCGGGTGTGGGAAGTCCCCATACCAGATAGCTCATTTGATGAGAGCGGCCATAGAGGGTAAAGCACCCATAACACACATAATTTCTTATCTATATAAAGTGTTACTCACCTGGAAAGGGGATACCCCCCTAACAATCAGACTGGCATGGTCTTGTGACCTTCGGGAGCAGTTACCGGATGAAACCTGGATGAGAGCCCTAGGCAGGATACAAGGGGACTGTCAGCAATAGGCTGGAAGTAATACTCCTGGAAATTGTTTATACGCTATTTTAGAACTCCAGCCATACAGGCAAAATTCCAGAGGGGAAGAACTCCGGCCTGCTGGAGGGGATGTGGCCACTCCCCAGCGGCCTTGGTACATATTATGTGGGAATGTCCAGACTTGGCTTAATATTTACAGGAGCTCCAGTCAGCCCTCCAAGTAATCTTTGTATCCTCTCTTACAGTTGACCCCCAGACTCTGTTTTTTTCTAGATCTCCCCGGGGAGTGCAGGGACCCCCTCTCAAGCAAACTGCTTAAGACTGCAATACTAGCAGGCCAGAAAGCCATCACAAAAAAAGATGGCTCTCCAAACAGGAAATTAAGCTAGACCAATGGCATGAAATTATGATTGCACTATATAGAATGGAGAGTCTGACTGCAGTCCTTAACAAGAGGCAGGCACAATTCGAATTACTATGGAGACGATGGCTCTTATACATAGCTGTGGAGAGAGCTGATTTTGTTCCGTAGATCTTTGTCCGAGTAGGACAGTGGTGGTCCCTGCACACCTACACTCCCCAGATATTAATTTTGTTTTTTGAATACAACCTTTGAAACATATACCAATACTTACTTGAGACACGCATAATTCACAACTGACTCAATCCTTGCCAATTTTCTTGAGCGTGTCCCCCTTCTGGCTTTCTTTCTCCTCCTTGTTGTTCCAGGTATTCCCCTTCTGCTGCCCCCTATCATCCGTGTTATTCAGTGATGCGCTGATCTATATATAAATGAACTGACCTACCTAGCTAAATATGTATGTAATTGAATCAGCCATACGCTGTTTGGGGTTTGTTACTTTACCTTGATGCAGTTAATTAACTGTAACAGTGGCATGTTATATATTTTTGTTGTTTCCCTGTCTTATTGTACTGTGTAAACTTGGAAAAATGTCTTAAATAAAGAAAGTTTAAAGAAAAAGAAAATGAATTTGCTGTGGAGATACTGCATGACGTAGTTAACGGTTTACGCATAGCATTCTGCATCGTGCTAGTGGCTTGAACTTTATAGGGTACATAGCCTTAGTGCCATGGAGGTACTTTTCAGTGGTTTGGTGGTAAAATGTAAATAGGTGCAAAATTATGACACTCCGAATAATGAAAATTTGGTTCATTTTGCTTCAACAACTTTTGAACCATGTGTCCGATTTGTCTGAAATTTGGGATGTAGAAAGACTAATCATAGATCTTTGATAGCGTAAATTTTTGTCAGTGTCACATATGGTTGCTGAGTTGTGGTGTGTGTTCATTATAGTTAATTGGGAAAGTATTTATGTACATTGTGAAAGTCATGGTGAGCACATATTTGGTTGTGTAGGAAGATGTCATCATAAGGTATAGGACAGCTCAAAATGTATGGCAGATGTATGTGGTTATGCAGTGCTGGACTACATGGTGGGAGCATGGGGCCCAAAGCAGCAGTGAAACAATGCATTTGAGTGACTTCAGATTGGGTTCTATGCATGGGTGCTGGGCTGTGGTGCTGTCCTTTGAAGATTTCGTAAAAAAATATTGCTCTGCTCTAAAGTCATGTTTTTTGGGGAGTCCGTTATTATAGTCAATGGGAAAACATATATATGTGAATTGTGAAAACAGTGGTGATGTCATCTTTTAGTGTGCAGCAAGAATTTATTTGACTGACTTCAGATTGTTTTGTATGCATGGGTGCTGGGCTGTGGTGCTCTTGTTTGAAGATTTCATGAGAAAATGTTGCTCTGTTGACAAGTTATGACATTTTTTGGTGTCCCATTATAGTCAATGAGAAATATATATGTGTAGTGTAAAAACATCTGTTCATGCGGTACCATGTCTGCAAAGCATTTTCCTGGCTGTTTCTTTCTGTGGGACTCTTTTGCATCACTGCATTGTGCTAGTGAGTGCATATGTTGTGGGTGACAAGTCATAGTGTCACAGATGTCAGTTTTGCTGTGATAGCGCTCCTATCTTTAGGGTTCAGTACGCACTTTCATGTTAAACGTCACATTTTTTGTGTGCTTATAACTTTACAACTGTTGAACGGATTTGCGTACCATTTGTAATACTTGGTCTACTATGGTACTTCTGTGGATTTACCAATTTTTGTTTGACATATACATACGTTTTTTGCACAGTGTTGTGCCAAAAATTTATTTTTTGCTACTCGTGCCCAGTTTTCTGCTCGTGCCGCTCTGCAAAAGTTGAAGAGATTTGTATAAGATTTGGTATGTATGGACTGGCATGGTACATCTCTTTATTTACCAATTTCTATTTCACTGGTGCATATGGTTTTTGTGCAGCGAAGCGCCACAAATGCATTTTTTTCTAATTTTGCACACTGTATTCTGTGACATATAGTGCAGCCATTGTGTGGTTGATTTGTCTGAAACTTGGCACACAGAAAGCCCTTCATTTAAGGAACATGCCAGTTTTTGTTTGGTGAAAACATCTTGTTCTGTTCCAGAGTTATAAGCATTTGACATTGCCCCCCAGCAATCAAAGAGTTTTCAGCCGTGAGATCTAAAGTTCGACATTTTGTGGCAGTCATGGTCGATTCTCACAATCAAAGAATTCTTAAAGGTTTACAAAGTTTGAAATTGAGTATCTCTAAAACAGTGTTTTAAGTTGAAATTTGAAGGGTGTTGAGGGGATGTCCTGGAGATGTGAATTATGCTGTTTAGATGTCGGAAAATGAATTTGTGGTGGAGACACTGCGTGATGCAGTTAACATTTTGCACATAGCATTATGCATGGTGCTAGTGGCTTGAAATTTATAGGGTAGGTAGCCCTAGTGACATGGAGGTGCCTTTTAGTGGTTTGGTGTGTAAACTGGAAACAAGTGTGGAACTATGCCACTCCGAAGGATGCAAATTTGGTTAGTTTCACTTCAATAACTTTTGTACCATGCGTCCGATTTGCCTGAAATTTGGGAAGTAGAAAGATTAATCATGAATCTTAGATTGCGAACATTTTTGTGTC
The DNA here is from genome assembly GCA_016271365.2 of Neoceratodus forsteri. Taxonomy (NCBI): domain Eukaryota; kingdom Metazoa; phylum Chordata; order Ceratodontiformes; family Ceratodontidae; genus Neoceratodus; species Neoceratodus forsteri. The sequence goes on from CM028133.1 coordinate 789,996,018, forward strand.
AGTGGCACTTACGATTGCTGAGTTGTGGCACATGTTCCTTATACCTAATAGAAAAGTATTTCTGTGCATTGAGAAAACCATGGTGAGCACATATCTGGTTGTGAAGGAACATGCCATTATAATATAAGGTATAGGGAAGTTCAAAAGGTATGACTGATGTATGTGGTTATGCAGTAGGTCCCACGCTCCAATTTACACATGTTATTCAGTACTTATATTGTTATGTAATGTACAAATGTGCAAGTTAGTGGGAGCATGGGACCCTTACCAACTTGCGCGAGAATAACCTTAAGTATACTTTTTCAAAAAGTAAGGAAATTCTTTGTAAAAAAACTGCATTACTGCAACAGTTAGGGTTTTTTTACAGCAACAAAAGTGAGGAAATTTGGCAACCCTCACTCCAACTTTTCCCCCCACGGCCACATACACACACACACACACATAGTAACACACACGCACACACAACACACAACTGGGGATGCAGTACAAGGCAAGACAACCAATCACAGACACACATCATAATTCAACAGAAATAACATACAACTTCTTAAACATACCACAACAGGCATCCATCATCATGTTTTACCAACTGTATCACTTCTGCTGCCAATGACTTGCCCTTTTCTGCATAACATCATAGTCCCATGCTACCACCACCTTGACCATTTCTGCATAACAGCATAGTCCCATGCCTCCACCCACTTGCCCATTTCTGCATAACACCATCATATAACTAGTAAAACACATGTATTAGTGAGAGCATGGGACCTAGCCCCCAGCAACTTGCCCATGTGTGCATAACAGCATAGCCCCATGTTCTCACCAGGTTGCCCCTTTCTGCATAACACCATAATATAAGTAGCAAAACACATATATTAGTGAGAGCACAGAGCCCTTTGGTCCCCTGCACTACCACCAACGTGCCCAAAAGTAGCCATTTTTGCATAACAGCATAAAACAAGTAGCAAAACACATGTATTCTCATCAACTTGTCCATTTCAACATAACAACATAGCCCCATGTTCCTACCAACTTGCATATTTCTGTACAATACCATTATAAAAGCAGCACAACACATGTATTGGTGACAGCACCAACTTGGCCATTCTTATATAACAGCATAATATAAGTAGTAAAACACATGTATTGGAAGGAGCTAGTGCTGTGCGAAATTTTTAAATTGCATCAGAACGAAATTCTGCAGAATATTCAAAATCCTGCTGAAATTCTGTCAAATTCTGCTGGAAATGCAATGTCAGAATTCCACAGCATAAAACAGATGCGGAATTAGAGATGCTGCAAAATTAAATTTCGCCAGCGAAATTGCCGCAAAATCTGAAATTTCAGTACGTGAAACATTTTGCTAAATTCGTCTGCCTGATATGAAATTTCACCCGCAAAACGTGCAATTTTGCCGTGAAATTTTACATTTTGCCAAATTTCCCCCAAATTTCACAGGTGAAATTTCGCATTTCATAGTGAAATTCTGCATTTTGTGGGTGAAATTTCGCATTTTGCCTGCAGAATTTTGCACCCACAAAATATTTTGTGAAATGCGCGAATTTCACAAAATATTTCAGGGAGCGAAATGTTCTAATTTCACACATCTCTATGCGGAATGATTTTCTGTGGAAAAATCACTGTTCTGTGCAAGATTATTCTGTGGATCTCAATATATTCTGCGGAAATTGTTGCAGCATAATTTTCCACGGAAAAAATACTGTTCTGCGAAATTTTATTTCGCGGAACACAGTAGACGAAATTCTGCAGGTGCACAAGTGAAAGTCCAGCGGAAATTCCGCCTGTAGAATGGTCACTCCGCACTAATTCTTGGGGCGGAATTCATTTTCCATGGTTGTACAGGATGTCGGTGTACACTCTTAAGAGACTGGATTGGCAGTAGAAGTGATACAGTTGGTGAAACATGATGATGGATGCCTGTTGTGGTATGTTTAAGAAGTTGTATGTTATTTCTGTCGCATTATGGTGTGTGTCTGTGATTGGTTGTCTTGCCTTGTTCCACCCCCTCAGTTGTGTGTTCTGTGTATGTGTGGCAGTGGGGGGAAAAGTCAGTGTTAAGGCTGAAAACCCTAACGCTGAATTTCCTCGCTTTTGTCACTATAAAAAACCCTGTTGCATTAACACAGTTTTTTGCAAAGAATATATATATATATATATATATACCACAAAACTTTGTTAATGCATCAGTTAGGGTTGATGTCACAGGGACAAAAGTTTGGAAATTTGATGTTAGGGTTAACCCCCATCACCCCACCCCCACTCCCCCATCCTCCACACACCAACAGATGTTGGGGTGTGCCATGGGGTTGTCAGGCCCTGCTCTCACCCCATTCCATGTGTAAGCAAGCTGACATGCTACAGTATAGGAGAATGGGGTGAGAGTTAGGACTTATGACCCCATGGCACACCCTGATGTCTGTTGGTGTGTGGAGGATGGGGGTGGGAGTGGGGTGATAGGGGGGTTAACCCTAACATCAAATTTCCAAACTTTTGTCACTGTGACATCAACCATAACTGAGTCATTAATGATGTTTTTTGCAATGAATTTCCTTACTTTTTGAAAAAGTGTAATCTAACTAGTAAATGGTATGTGTTGGGCCCCACGCTCCCACCAAACTGCCCATTTGTGCATAATGATATGCGCTCCCACTTATACATAACAACACAGCCATATAGTAGCCCTAGAGACCTGAAAAGGAACCCTTGTGACACTAATTTGCCAACATCCCACCACCCCAACCCTACAGGTACCAACAGGCATTGGAGTGTGCCATGGGGTTGTCAGGTCCAACTCTCACCCCATTCCATGTGTAAAAAAGCTGACATTCTACAGTATAGGAGAAAGGGGTGAGAGTTTGGTCTGATGACCCCATGGCATCCCCCAATGCCTGTTGGTGCCTGTAGGGTAGGGGAGTGGGGTTGGGGTGGTAGGGGTGGTAACCCTAACATCACAGTTCCAAACTTCTATCATTGTGACATTCAACCCTAACTAATGCATTAACAGAGTATTTTGCAATGAATTTCCCTTCTTTTTGAGAAAGTGTAATGTAAGTGGATAGTGGTATGTGATAGTGGGAGTGCGGGCCCTCCAGGCCTTGCACTCCCTTCACGTTGCCAATTTTTTACATAATAGTATGCATATGTGGGAGTATGGGCCCTTCAGCCCTGCGCGCCCACTTACACTTAAATACGGAGCCATACAACAGCCCCATAGTACTGTAAAGTAACCCTTGTAACACTTATTTGGCAATATCTCAGTAACTGTAGCAGCTATGAAAAAATTTCCACTACAGGTGTAATCTATGACCTCAAAACTTCCTCGCAAGCTTAATTCACCTAAAGGTGGTCTAAGCAGCAGTTAGCAAAAAATTTGTATCTCGAATTGTTTTCGAGATACGGGCGCTGGAAGGTGCTGCAGGCACCGTGATGTTATCCTATGGGAAATTTCTCAATTTTGGAACACTGTAACTATGGGCCCATTGAATGGCTGAATGGTTTGGGACTGTGACAGGGTAATGCCTGTCAAGGGTGGGTACCCTAATGTTCCTACAACCCCCCAAGAAATAATAAAACAATAAAGTACCTATGAGAATGTACTAGGTACAGGAAAGATAATGCATGTTATGGCATTACAATGCCTATAAAAGTGCTGCTGTGTTTAACTCAGGGGGCTAAATAAAAATAGGAGGCACATAGGAGCAGCAACTCCTTCTTCATTCCTGTGCCCCTTTCCCTGCTGTTCCCTGTCCAGTGGCTCTGAAAGAAAAAGGAAAGCCACTATGAAATGTGTTCAGTGGCTCTTGTCACCTAGTTTTCATTAAAAATAAAGGGCTCCCTATAGTCCTTTGAAAAAAATGGAAGAAAGGGCTATAAAACAAGAGAGCCCTAAAGCAGGGTTCCCCTTTCAAAATAAAGTGTTTTGGGGATTTGAGGAGAAAGTATAGGGCTAATAAAAACCCCAAAGAAAAATGGGCCAAAATGAAAAGTGAAGCCAACAGGCTGACATTTCAGCCTTTGGTCAAGATAAAGCTGCGCTTGAGAATACAGTGGTTGTACCCTGCAGCTTTTCTATATAGCAGCACAGAAGAAAGTAATAGGGCTTGCTATTTAAGATAAGGCCTTTGGGCTGTGTGGTTTCTAAACAATTATAAAATGGTAGGGTAAAATCATGTAATCTGATTGGCTCTTATTTATGTGTAAAATATGGTTTAATATACAAGTTAGCCAGCCTGGGAGTGGGTCCCAAGATGACAGCCTGGGTAAAGAATTGACTGGAGAATAGGACACAGAGAGTAATAGTAAATGGAGTACACTCTGAAGAAAGGGGGGTTACTAGCGGGGTACTGCAGGGTTCAGTGTTAGGACTGGTCCTCTTCAATGTCTTTATAAGCGACATTGCAGAGGGACTGGAAGGAAAAGTATGTCTCTTTGCAGATGACACAAAGATCTGCAACAGAGTTGATGCACAAGGTGGGGTGGAAAGGATGAGAAGGGACTTGGCAAGGTTAAAGGAATGATCAAATGTATGGCAGCTTAGATTCAATGCTAAGAAATGCAAGGTAATGCAACTGGGAAACAAAAACCCAGGGGAAGAGTACACGATGGGGGGTGAGATACTAACAACAACAAAAATGGAAAGGGACCTGGGGGTAGCCATATCAGATGACCTAAAGGTGGGCAAGCAATGTGAGAGGGCAGCAAGGAGGGCTGGGGGGATACTGGGATGCATAGAGAGAGGCATCACCAGTAGAAAACAGGAAGTTATTATGCCTCTGTACAGACAGTTGGTGAGACCCCATCTAGAGTACTGCATGCAGTTCTGGAGACCCAATCTCCGCAAAGACATAGACAGGATGGAAGCTGTCCAGAGGAGGGCAACTAAAATGGTGCAGGGCCTGCACCGGAAGACATATGAAGAGAGACTTAAGGAGCTTAATATGTATAGCCTCGAGGAAAGGAGGGAGAGGGGGGACATGATAGAAACTTTCAAGTACCTCAAGGGAATCAACAAAGTCCAAGAGGGTAGCATATTTCAAAAAAAGAGGTGTGCAAGAACAAGGGGGCACAATTTGAAGATAGAAGGGGTGGCTCAGAGGTAATTTAAGGAAGTATTTTTTCACAGAGAGGGTTGTGGATGCATGGAATGGCCTTCTGGAGGAGGTTGTGGAGTCAAAAACAGTGGTGGAATTCAAGCATGCATGGGACAGTCATAAGGCAATTCTAGGGGGTGGGGGTAGGAAGAAGTAGGCTGCTGGTTAACTAGGATCTGCAGCTTATCCATTAGGTAGGGAAATGGGCAGACTGGGTGGGCCAAGCGGTCCTTATCTGCCATCAAAATCTATGTTTCTATATTTCTACACATGGGTAAAAAAAATCAGCAGTGAAGAGTCTGCAACACAGATCAATGGGCATTTGGAACACAGGGATTTCAGTTAGCCCCCTACTGCCAAAACTGATCTTCCACAGCAAACATGGCTGCTACTGTTACACTGTAAACAAACTTGAACTGGGCCCTAAAAATAAAACTACCTTAAATAAAAATTAAAACAAATTAATTAAATGCTGTTTCCCTGATTATCACACTCTCCTTACATACATAAACAAATTAAAAAAAATAAGTATTGTTTATAGTTTTCACTACAACTGTTTCTTTGCTGACAGTCAAAACTCCCCCTTCTATCTTTAACTGCTTATCAGGGAACTCTCTTCTTTTTGCACTGACAGTGAGATAACTGAGTCTCTGGCTGTAACAAAGGCCTTTGTTATCTGTGTGTACAGTGTGTTGGGAGAGAAACATTCTGCTAGTGGAAATGAGCAGAATTTTGAATCCATTTATTCTGTGGTAAACATTCCATATCTTGAATGTGGGGAACAAAAGATAAAAAAAAACAGGAAGAAGAAAGTAGGCAATAATACAATGACATCATCAATGACATCACTTGCAGGGGGCGGAAGGATTATTTTATCACAAATGCACAAAGTAAATCTATTTTTCTACATATAAACATGCTTTTCCCATTAGTCAAAAGTAAAAAAAAAAAAAAGTCAATTTTAAAAGCGCAATAAGGCACTCAAGGGTGTGTGTAAACCATATTTTACAGCACGGCCAGCAGCTGACGTCACTCGGCCATTGGCCTCATGCCTTACTACACCCCTGGCCGTGCTGTAAAATATAGTTTACACACACCCCTGTGTGCCTTATTGCTTACATAAAACATGTTTTAGGTTATATAAGTAGAGATACTAAAAGTCCCTAAAGTGTCCTTCCCTTGCAGTAAGCCCTGTAAGAAGTGTTTGGAGGGCTGTTTCTTGCAAACAAACATAAAGAACTGTTTCATACAAATAAAGATAAAGGTCTGAAATTGCAGGGATATACATAAGCAGCATAGCCCTTCCTATTAAAACAAGTAAGAGGTTAGTAACTTGTTTCAAGGGTGTTTTGCACCATATTTTATGATTCCTGCTGTCTTCCATAACTGAACCCACGACAGGGACCAAACCACCAAAAGGCACATCTGTGGGACTAGGGCTTGCCACCCTGCAAATTTCAGCCCAAAAGCACAATCCACCTTGGCATAATGAAGTGACAAAGAAAACAGCACATGGGACAATGTTGTGGAGTATTGTCTTCACAACAATATAAATGCTTTCGTGATGACAAAAATGTTTTTATGACATCCCTATACCTTATAAGGGAATGTTTTTGTGCACAGAAAAATGTTGTTGTACACAGAAAAATTTTTTCACGAAAGTTTTTTTGCAATGCACATATACGCTTTCCCATAGGCTACAATGGAACATGAAAAACTTGCATAACTTTAGAACGGATTAATATTTTTTCACCAGATCTTCAAAAGGCAACAGTTTAACCCAGGCCACATATAGACATGCAAGTTTGAATTCACTTAGATGCATTCTTCAGTCTATTATGCCCTACCGAAAAATGAGCAAAGTTGGCTAATTTTCACTTTTTGGATGCTCCATGGTTCCGCAACTGTACATCTGACCAGAACATACCTTTCCAGATCCAGAAATCTATCATTGGATGTCGCGCATGGACAATTTTAGGCAACTTGAACAAACGGTTGCAAAGTTATTAAAATGCAAAATTTTGGGTTTAGCATAGAAGTGGCTGTGCAACCCTAACTATAGTACAGGTATATATTATATATATATATATATAGAGGCAAAAACTTGTTTAATTGTATTGTTATTACAGCGACAAGGTGAGGAGGTGAGTTGGCTTGAACCCTCGCCCACCCTCCCAACCGGCATTGAGGTGCATTAGGTCACCAGCCCCAACTCTCACCCATCACATGTGTAAAACAGCAGAAGTATAGGAGAATGGAGGAGAGTTAGGACCGATGACCCCAATGCCGGTTGGGGGTGGCGGGGTCCGAGGGTTTTTCAACCCTAACACCGAATTTCCTCACTTTTGTCGCCAGAACAACCCTAACTAATGCATTAAACGGAATTTTTGCCTCTAATTTCCCTTCTTTTTGAGAATGATAATGAGAAATAGTGAATGTAATGCAGTGGCGGGAGCGCGGGGCCCGCTCCCGCCATGTGATGTCTTGTGGCATAGTAACAGGAACAGCAATGTAAACAGAAGCACTAACAGTGGCGCACATGGTAATGCAAGCGAATGAGAACAGAAAGGGTAATGCACACGGTGGCGTAGACGGGAACGGTCTGCCACGTGATGTGTTGTCACACAGTAACATGGTGCCTGCAAACAGAAATGTCAATGGGCATGGTGACGCAAAGTGAAACAGAAAGAGAAACAGTACTGTAGACACAAATGGCAAAAATAACAGAAACACAAGCGCAAATGAAAGCATGAGGATACCGCACATGGTGGCGTGAGCGGCAATGGTAAGTGAAAAGGTACTTGAACGCAAGCGGAAAGGACAACGGTAACAGTAATGTAAGCGCACAGGCTGGTTTTCCCCAAAACCTGCATAGAGAAAGACAGTGAGTACAAAGAATGTATGCATAATAATAGCTATCAGAGCAGAAAATGAGGACTTGGAATACTAAATAGGTTATATCTCAGGAACCGTACGACATAGAAAAAAAATTTAAAAGTCATATGATTTATGACTGTCCTGGCTAGTTTTGTACTTAGCCCCCATCAGGGGACTAAGAATTTTTCCTGATGAAAAGTCCGTGATCTTGCACTGTTTCCTAGATAATGGGCCCTTGGAAAGGCGGGCGAACCATAATGTTATCCTATGGGAAAAGAGAAGTTCGAGCACCATAACTTTGCCTCCTGTAATATTTTTTCCAAGCCACTGAAAGGCACATCTGTGGCTGTTGGCTGTCTTCCTCCAAATTTCAGGAAAAAGACCAAACCGTTATTTTGCAGCAGGGTGCCAAAGGATTCCTGTAATGCGTCGGGCGCCGTAATGTTATCCTATGGGAAAAAATGTGAATTTTGGAGTGCCATAACTTTGCCGCCATGTAATATTTTTTCAATACAACACTGAAAGCCACATCTGTGAGATGTCAGCTGCATTCCCTCCAAATTTCAGCCCAAAACTCCCAACCGTTCTTTTGCAGTGCAGTGCCAAAGAATTGCTGTCATTTTCCCACAGACTAGAAAACTACTGTCGCAATTTACAAAGCTTGCCAAAATTTGCGACACTTTATGAGCACAAGTACTTTCGAAGTACTTTTTCCAGAAATTTGAAAACATATTTCTGGGCTTGTTTACCCTCAAAATAAAGACATGGCTAGCATCCTCAGGGTCCGACTAGGTGAATACAAAAGAATTAGGTTGCTAGAGGGTCCCAAATTTAAATGCCAAGCATTTTTCTGATCACTAACTGAAAACAAAATGGTGGATTTACGAAAGTAACAGGGCCATTTGCGAAAGTAAAAATGCATTTGCGAAAGTGTTGAACTTTTTGTTAACTTTTCCCATTGACTTATAATGGGAAATTGTTTTTTGAATAACTTTTGAACCGTTTAATATTTTTTCACCAAATCTTCGAAAGGCACATCGGGGACCCCGGCTGCACATTCCCTGAAGATTTCGGGCTGGTCACGCAAACCGTGCGACCTGTAGGCGTGACCGTAGAATTTCAGAAAAAGCGTAAACGTGCTGCGCAGATCACGCTTAATAACTCCGCAGCCGCGAATCTGACCGGTACGAAACTTGGCAGATCCCAAGGCCTATGGTTCTTGATCATGTATTCCAAATTTCAGGCAAATCCATCAAACAGTTGCAAAATTATTAAGGTGCAAATTTTGGGTTTAACATAGAAATGGCTCCTCAACCCTAACTATGGTAGCACTACCGTGCTACCATAATATATAATATATATATATATATATATATATATACACACACACACACACACACACACACACATACATATATGTATGTGTGTGTATATCTTGTTAATGTATCAGTTAGGGTTCCCACCATCAAAAGTTGGGAAATATGGTGTCAGGATTTCCAACCCTAACACCCCGCCCCACCCTCCATGCACCCAAAGGCATCGGGGGTGTGCCTTGGGGTTGTCAGCCCTAATACTCACCCCATTCCACGTGTAAGAAAGGTAAGATGTTACAGTATAGGAGAATGGGGTAAACCATATTTTACAGCACGGCCAGCAGCTGAAGTCACTCGTTATCTATTCATATATCTGGACTGTGTAGTACGGTTTGGGCTGCACGCCCATTGGCTCACGCTGTGGACCAATGGGCGTACAGCCCTACCGTATGGGGTCAGTCGGCGGGCGGCGGGTGGCAAGCGGGTGGGGAGCTGTCGCCTACTGCTGACCGGGGAGGCGGGGCGGTGGGGCTCAGTGGGCGGGTGGAGAGGGGGTACCGCTAGACCACCAGGGTTAGTGTGGTGTGGCATTACTTTGTACTGATGCCCGCGATCGGGCTGCGAGTGGTTCACTGGACCACCAGGGATATTGGACATTTTTACATTCTACATATGCCCGCGATCGGGCTGCAAGCGGTCCACTGGACCACCAGGGATATAGGACATTTTAATATTCATCTTATGTCTGCAATCGGGCTGTAAGTGGTCCACTGGACCACCAGGGATATAGGACGTTTTAATATTCAGCTTATGCCCACGATCAGGCTGCAAGCGGTCCATTGGACCACCAGGGATATAGGACGTTTTAATATTCGGCTTATGCCTGCAATCGGGCTGCAAGTGGTCCACTGGACCACCAGGGATATAGGACGTTTTAATATTCAGCTTATGCCCGTGATCGGGCTGCAAGCAGTCCACTGGACCACCAGGGATATAGGACGTTTTAATATTCAGCTTATGCCTGCGACTGGGCTGCAAGCGGTCCACTGGACCACCAGGGATATAGGACATTTTAATATTCAGTTTATGCCCATGATCGGGCTGCAAGCGGTCCACTGGACCACCAGGGATATAGGACATTTCAATATTCAACATATGCCCGTGATCGGACATGGGGGGGCACCACCAGAAGGTGCAGCCAGAGTTCAGGTGGCCACCCACAGATGGCAGCTGCCATATTGCACCCTGCATTATGGCAGCTCACCTGTGGGTGGCCAGCTGTTGCTCCTTTTTTTTTGGCATACCTGTGTGCAGCGCAAATAGGGGTTGCACATGCATGGGCTTAGCACATCCCGGGCTGAATATCAGGATGTGCGGAGTATGCATGGGCACCCCCCCCCCCAACCTGCGCCACATACATTACTGGTGCGCTCTAGCGCATTGGGATTTGTGCCAGGCTCAATCCCTGTTTGAATATCGTGCCGGGGTGCATCAGTGGGTTGCACATGGCGCAACTGTGTTGCGCCATGCGCAACCCTTCTGAATATCCAGGCCCATGTATCTACATTTTTTTAAATTAACTTTTTTACTGGGGAACCCATTTTATAAGTGCAATAGCACACTCCGAGGTGTAGGTTACCTCCTGATAAGCACACGCCCAGGTGCATAAGGCACTCAGCGCAAATGCCTCATGCATAACAATGCACCTGGGCGTGCTCTTATCAGGAGATAACCCACACCTCATCGTGTGTCATTGCTTGCTTATATACATGGAGGTTCAAAGATCCTGAGATCCTAGATACAATTATAAATAGTGATGCACAAAGTACATAAAGGAAACATTGACAGCAGTGCAAAACACAGCAGATACAGACAATTCAGGCTGCAATCTGCACAGTAAATTATACTTATTAGTGCCATAGCAAATGTACAGTTTTTAAGCAAAATGTTGTACATGGTAAAAGTAAGCATCAACCTCTTTGAATACATGAATAGCCAGGGACAGTGGGGGTAGGTTTGAAACTGAGAGCATGAGCATGGAAAATACAGGGTAGTTAAGGTAAGGCAGGAGCAAGTCCCTAGGTCATTTAGGTGGATTCAAAGGGCACTTTTGAAGCCGGAGAAGGAAAAGCAGGAGAGGATAGACAAAGGGAGGGAGTTCCAAGCCCAGAGTGCAGCATAGGCAAAAGATCTCCTACTTGCGACTAGGCTAGTGGACGGCACAGTTAGAAGTGGTAGAGAGCAGGAGCGTAGGGCCCTGCAGGCCATTTTTTTTACCACAATATCAGACAGACTCGGAGGGGTGTATAGGTGAGTGAGCTTAAAGATAATTTAAAGGGAGGTATAGAGGACGTTATGTTCCAACTGTAGCCAACCTAGGTAGTTAGCACAGTGCAGTGATGTTGCCGGGGGGCGGATCCAGAAGCAAAGCATCCTATCCTATAATACAATTATTTTAAATGATTCATAAGGGAGGATTTGAGTGATAGGAATAATGGGGCACCATAGAAGAGTAGAGGAGGAAGGGAGGCCATGGCAATTTTTAAGCAAGAAGCCTCTGACAGAAGGGGGCAGAGTCGGTAGTGCAGGCCCAGCGTTAGGTGCAGAGTTGTGAAGATTTTATTGATGTGTGCCTCGAAGACTGGGCTTGAGTCAAGTAGGATACCAAGATGTTTAAAAGAATGTACCAGTTCTAATGGTTCTCCATTACGAGTGGTGATCGAGAGTTACAGTGGGCGGTCAGGTCTATGGGAGTGAGGGAGGAAAAGCATAGTTTTGGTTTTTTTAGTGTTTAGTAGCAGATTGTTTGCAAGGAACCATGCCTCCAGCTGACGGACGTTCGAGTTCAAGTGCTTACTGAGCCCTGGATGTCAGCCGAGGACCTCTAGATGATAGCATTGTCCGCATAAAGTTGTAGCGTTGACCACTGCAGGCGTAAGGCAACTCATAAATAAATAGAGAGAAGAGTAGTGACCCCATATAGACCCTTGGGGTATGCCAAGGGAAATGGGTTTGAAGGAGGAGTGACAGTTGGACCACGTAACACATTGGGAGCGGCCTGTGAGGTAGTGTTCTATCCAGGTTGTGGAGTGCAGATCAAGCCCTAAAGCAGTTAACTTTTGTAAAAGCTGATTGTTGTTCGCCAAGTCAAAGGCTTTCGTGAGGTCCACAAAAGTGACCCCAGTTGCTTGACCCCAATCAAAAGTGAGTTGAATGTCCTATGTGACCCTGATAAGAGTAGAGAGAGTGCTGTGTTTTGTACGGAAACCATGTTGACTGGGGGACAGAAGTTGGCATTGTTCTAGGTAATCCTGTAACTGGTTATATGGAATTCATTCTTGTACCTTAGCGAGGTGACAAAGTATGAAGATGGGTCAATACTTTTCAACCGGTGAGGTCGATCCCCCCTTGTGGATTGGGATGACGAGAGCAGATTTCCATTTGGTGAGGACTGTTCCTTCAAGGAAGGATCTGTTGATCAGATCTCTGACCGGAAAGGCCAGCACAGGGGCTCCCCATTTTAGGAAGCAGGACTCTAAAGAGTCATGGCCAGGAGATCCATGCTCCCTTAGGTTATTCAGGAGTTTGAGAACCTCTTTGTAGACAGATGGTTTGATATGGAAAAGTGCAGTAGCGGTTTTAGGAGGGTTGGAGGCATGCGAGAGGTGACATTGTTTTGTCGAGACAAACTGGGAGGTGCAGTTGCTAAGGCCCTTGGCTATTGAGGAAGGGTCAGAGAGGATTTTATCCTTGGCCTGAAGCGAGCCAGGAATGAAGGAGGTTTTTCCCTTCAGGAGGGAGTTCATCTCAGATCAAAATCCTCTGGGATTACACAGTTTATCGGTTTGCAGTGTACGACAGTACTTCTTTTTAGCATTTGTTATAGCAGACTTATAGGCATTTCTAAGACACCTGTATGAGTGCCAGTCAGACAGGAGGCCGGTGTTATTGAAAGTTTTCCAGGCAGCATCACACTGAGTCATGAGATTCCTAATGTTCAGGTTACAGGAGGAGATAAGTAGTTACAGGCTATGAAGAGGGAAATGTAAGCAAAAGCAAGGCAGCAACCTATTAATTTCATTGTTTGGGAGGAGTAGGGAGCTGAGGGGCTGATGTAGTTCAGCAAAGCGGAGTAGAGATTAATGATACAGGAGGGGTACAGTGTGGGGGGGGCAAGAAGGTTCTCCAATCTCTGACAGACTGGTAGTCTTGGTGGGTAGAGTAAATAGGCAGAGAAGTTCAAAAGGGGAGGAGCCTGAGGTGAGTTTAAGGCGTCGGGGTGTGCCAGGCCAAACTCTCACCCCATTCCATGTGTAAACAAGATTACACTCTACAGTATAGGACAATGGGATGAGAAGGGTGTGCCATTGGGTTGTCAGGCCCAACTCTCACCCCATTCCATGTGTAAACAAGCTCACACACTACAGAATAGGACAATGGGATGAGAGTTAAGCCTGACAACCCAATGGCACACCCTGATGCCTATTGGTGTGTGGAGGGTGGGGTGGTAGGGGTGGGAAGCCTGGGGTGGGGCATTAGAGTTGGAAACCCTAACGCCACATTTCACTGCTTTTGTCGCTGTGGTATTCACCCTAACTGATGCATTAACAAAGTTTTTTGCAAAGAAGTTCCCTTCTTTTTCAGATAGTATAATTGTACCCTCATTTTACTGTTTGAGCGCAGGGTCTGAATGCTCCCATCCCTCCATCCAGATAGTACAACATAGCACAACAGTATCCATATGTCATGGTAGAGTCCCTCCATCGAGATAGTATAACAGTATCCATATGTCACGGTGACAGTGCAAGGTCCAAACCCTCCATCAAGACAGTACAACACTGTCTATATGTCACGGTGGGAGTGCAGGGTCCTTTGGACTTTCATGAAGCAGGATGTGGTTGACAGTATCAAAAGCCTTAGTGAGATCAATGTACACTGATCCCATTAAGTGCTTCCGATCAAGGGCATGGTGGATAAAGTTGGTGTACTGAAGAAGGGTAGATGTGGTGCTATGATTTTTCCTGAACCCATGCTCTTCAGGGCATTGAATATTGTACTTTGCAAGGAACTCTGTTAGCTGGTCAGCTACAGTTCTCTCCAATGCTTTTGAGAGAGGAGGGAGGATGGAGATGGGGTGGTAATTAGAATGCTGAGTACAGTCACCACTCTTATGTAATGGGGTAACTATAGCAGCTTTCCATTGAGAGGGGAATTGCCCTAGGCAGAGTCATTTGTTCAAGATTATGGTAAGGGGCAATATAACTGCATCCAATGTTATGCTTAACAGGTTCAAATCGAGCGAGTCACTGCTGTAGCTCAATTTACCTAAGACTTTGGACAGGTATTTCTTGGCAATACTGGGGGATATTGTTTTGAGATAGAAAGGAGGGTGAGCTGGGGGTATGTCTGTACTGGAAAGTCCAGATGGGGAGGGGAGAGGGGTCAAAGAAATCTGGGGGGAGTACACCACTTAGATCGGTGAAGGCGGTGTTGAGTGTGTTAGCTATGATCATGGGATCTTGGGTGATAGATCCATCGACATATAGCATGGAAGGAGGGGATCTGCTGGGCTTCCCATTGAGTTATTTTAGGTTGTCCCAAAATTTTCTACTGTCACCCCATGAGTTAGAGACTGCTTCCTTGTAATAGTTTCTTTTGGCCTGCCTGATGGCTAGGGTGCAGGAGTTTCCGGCTGCCCTGTAATTTTGCCAGTGTGAGGGGTTGCTAGTGGCCAGTACTATATGCCACAGGTGATCTCTGTCAGCCATCAGGGTAAGAACGACGGGAGGGAGGGAGTGATCCACGGGTTAAAAGCTGCATTTTTCTTTATCCTTTTCTACATATATATATATATATATATATACTGTATATATATATTTAGTGTATATATATATATATTCTTTGCAAAAAACTTTGTTAATGCATCAGTTAGGGTAACTTAATGCCACAAAAGTAGGTAAATGTGATGTTAGGGTTTCCAACCCTAACACTCCACTCCAACCCCCTAAGCAGCAAAAGGAAAAAACATTAGGGTTTGGGGTCTCCAGAGTCTTGGCGAATCAGTGGTGGGGTCTTCCTTTTGGGTTGCCAACCCTAATGACCACCCCATTCCATGAGCAAACGTTACACATGATCTCCTTTGTTCACACAGGGCCAAATGCACAACAAATTGTGTTGGCAACCTGTGGCAAGACATACTTTACCTTTAAAGAGTGTATCATTATGAGGCAGCAGCTTAGATGTACCTTGTGCTTCAGATTGGAGGCTAGGGGAAGGGGGGAGGGGTGAGCATTGCGGTTGACAACCCCCAAGGAAGACTCCACCACTGATTTGCTAAGACTACAGAGACTCAAAACCCTAATGTTTTTTCCTTTTGCTGCTTGGAGGGTTGGGGTGGGACGTTAGTGTTGGAAACCTAATGCCACATTTTCCTACTGGAAGTGCAAGGCCCTGTGGTCCCTGGACTTCTATGTGACCACAGCTACAGATGCAGAGGGCAAACAGTGCATCTGTTAGCCAATGCACAGGGCCCTCTGCCACCCAAGGGGGGAGAGGTGAAGGGCCCTATGTCAAGAGGACCGTTGTCTTCAGTGTATGATACCCAGGTTGGGGGAGGGGGTAGCATAACAGCACCATCCCCCCACTCTCACTCCATCAAGCTGAGTCACTAAGCTCACCCTCCGAACTCAGCTCACCAGCACGGTATAAATGGCCACCAATCTTGCATCAATGATGTAACCTGCACAGTAATTGTCTCCGTAACATATTCAGTCAAAAAGGGACTTGCTTCAAAATTCCCTTACAGTCCTGATCTCCACAATCCCCAAGTATATATAGCTTTATCTGCACTTTTCCTTTTTCAGGATTTTAAAGTGCTATGCAAGTTACCACTGTGTGCACATTTAAAGAAGATTACGCACAAAAATTATAATAAACATAAAAGTGGCCAATTTTTCTTGTACTGCCATTATGCCAAGCAAAAGGGGGGCAATGAGCTAGCACTCATGCCATGAGTGATTCATAACAAATACAGACATTACAACTGCCTGTAGTCATAGGATTACTTAGAAACATAGACTTTGACAGCAGATAAGGACCGCTTGGCCCATTTCCATACCTACTGGATAAGCTGCAGATCCTAGTTAACCAACAGCCTATCTCTTCCTACCCCCCACCAGAATTGCCTTATGTCTGTCCCAGGCATTCTTGAATTCTTCCACAGTTTTAGACCCCACAACCTCTCCAGGAAGGCTGTTCCATGCATCCACCACCCTCTCTGTGAAAAAATACTTCTTCACATTACCCCTGAGATGTCCCTCCTCTATCTTCCAATTGTGTCCTCTTGTTCTTGCACATCTCTTTTTCTGAAAGATGCTACCCTCTTGGACGTTGTTGATTCCACTGAGGTACTTAAAAGTTTCTATCATGTCCCCCCTCTCCCTCCTTTCTTCAAGGGTATACATATTAAGCTCCTTTAGTCTCTCCTCGTATGGTTTCTCTTGCAGACCCTGCACCATTTTCATTTCCCTCCTCTGGACTGCCTCCATCCTATCTATGTCCTTGCGGAGATGGGGTCTCCAGAACTGGACGCAGTACTCCAGATGGGGTCTCACCAACTGTCTGTACAGAGGGATAACAACTTTCCATTTTCTGCTGGTGATGCCTCTGCCTATACATCCCAGTATCCCCCCAGCCCTCCCTACTGCCTTCTCACATTGTTAGCCAGCCTTAAGGTCATCTGATATGATTACCCCAGGTTCCTTTCCATTTTTATTGTTGTTACTACCCCCCCATTGTGTACTCTTTCCTTGGGTTTTTGTTTCCCAGGTGCATTATTTTTCACTTCTTTGCACTGAATCCAAGCTGCCATACTTCTGACTATTCCTCCAACCTTGCCAAGTCCCTTCTCATCCTTTCCACGCCTTCTTGTGTATCAACCCTGTTGCAGATTTTTTGTCATCTGCAAAGAGGCATACTTTTCCTTCCAGTCCCTCTGCAATGTCACTTACAAAGACATTAAAAGGACTGAACCCTCATGTTCCCCACTAGTAACCCCCCCTTTCTTCAGAGTGGACTCCGTTTACTATTACTTTCTGTGTCCTGTTGTCCAGCCAATGTTTTACCCAGGCTACCACCCAGGGACCCACTCCTAGGCTGGCTAATTTGTTTATTAATCTTTTGTGTGGGGCTGTGTCAAATGCCTTGCTAAAGTCTAGGTAGGCCATGTCCACAGCCCCTCCCTGGTCTACTACTTTGGTCACACAGTCAAAGAAATCGATTAGATTCGTCTGACGTGACCTTCCCGCTGTGAACCCATGCTGTCTTGGGTCCTGTGCTCCACTGGCCTCTAGGTACTCAACAATTCTTTCCTTCAGAAATGATTCCATCACTTTCCCTACCACAGAGATCAAACTGACAGGTCTGTAGTTTCCTGCCTCTGTCTTGCTCCCACTTTTGTGAAGGGGAATCACATCTGCTCTCCTCCAGTCCTCAGGTACCACACCATCCTCCCATGATTTGTTAAAAAGGGTAGTCAGTGGTGTCACTAGTTCTCCCCTTAATTCTTTTAGAATTCTGGGGTGAATCCCATCAGGTCCCATTGCTTTGTCCACCTTCAGTTTTAGGAGTTCGTTCAGAACCCTTTCTTCTGTGAAAGGACTGAGATCGACCCCCCTATCTAGAGTGATTCTGTTAATCGGATTGGGTAGCTCCCCCTCCTCCTCTTTTGAAATACTGAGCAGACGTATTCGTTCAGTATCCCTGATTTTTCACTGTCCCTCTCTGCCCACCCAGCGTCCATTCTATTCAGCCTCACTATCCCTCCCTTTGTCTTTCTACACTCCCTAATGTACCTATAAAAGGTTTTATCCCCCTTCTTAACCGAGTTGGCTATCTTTTCCTCAGTTTGGGCCTTTGCTATTCTGATTACCCTCCCTGCTTCCTTCTGCCTTAACTGGTACAGTTCTCTGTCCTGCTCCTTCTGTGCTTCCTTATGCTTCCTAAATGCTATCTTTTTCTCCTTAACCTTCCCCGCCACCTCTTTTGAGAACCATAGTGTCTTTTTCTTTCAGTTTGATTTGTTTATTTGCATCACACAAAGGCTTGTTTCCTCTGTGATGGCAGCTTTGATGTGTCCCCTTTGTTGCTCCAAACCTCCTTCTTGCCTGTTTGCTTGTGCTTTTCTAAGGCACTCTCCCATCTTGCCAAAGTCAGCCCTCCTGAAGTCCAGTAGCCTCACTTTTTTATGGCTTGACTCCGCAGCTGAGTTTATCATGAACCACACTGTTTGGAGGTCAGTTGTTTCCAGATGGCTACCCACTTCTAGATCTGAGATCCTCTCACTGTCCCTATTTGAGAGTATGAGGTCTAAGATTGCTCCCTCCCTCCCGAGTGGGTTTCAACACTAGCTGTCTGTGGCATGCCTCCTGCAGAGCATCGAGAATGGCCCTGCTCTTGGATGTGGCTGCAACAAAGGTGCTCCAGTTAACATCTGGCATATTCAGGTCCCCCATCAACAGTATCTCCCCTTTCTCTGCCATCCTAAGGATGCCTTCTGTCATATCCTTGTCCATTCCCTCCCTGAGATGGGGGTCTGTATACAACCCCTGTGTGGATTGTGGTGCCATTTCCAGTCTCTAAGGTGACCCACAGTGCCTCCTCTCCTCCCTGTTTACTCTTTTGTTCCATTGCTTTTATCCCTTTACTTACATAGAGAGCTATTCCTCCCCCTCTTCTAACCTCCCTGTCTCTCCTGTAGGTTGTATACCCTGGTATGTTAACATCTCAGTCATTGTTCTCTGTGTACCAGTTTCTGTGACTGCCACAATATCCAGGCATCCCTCTTCCATCAAGCCACCAGTTCATGGAGCTTGTTGCCCAGACTATGGGCATTGGTACTCTTAACCCTCCATTTCTTGATTGCCTTACCCCTTTTTGCCCCATCTCTGTCCTTATTGCCTTTGTCATTTTCTCCATTTACCCCTGCCTTTCTCCCTATCGATGTCTCTATTTTGATGTTTACCTCACTTACTACCCTGATTTGGGGGGACAAGGATTTCCCTGCTCCTTTCCAGTGCTTCCCCCCTTGGCTAGCTTAAATGCTTGCCAATGAATCATTTAAACCTGTCACTTAGGATCCTGGTTCCCCTCCTTGACAGGTGCATACCATCACGCCAGTATAGGCCTGCATCACTCCAGGTGGATCCCCAGTCCCCAGTGGAGCCAAACCCCTGAGCTCTGCACCAGTTTTTCAACCACTGATTGAATTTATGGTGTGGAGCACCCTAGCCTCACCCATGCCATAGACAGGCAGCACTTCCGAGAAGGTTACCGTGCATGCTACTTGTCTAAGGTCCCTCCCCAACTCCACGAACTCTTTCTGCACTGCTCTGATTCCTTTCCCAGCCAGGTCATTTGCCCCTAGGTGGACAATGACATCCAGCTCCCTCCCCTGTGCAGCTGCTCCTGCAATCCTGAGGATTCGCTCCCTGTCCCTCCAAGCCATGGCGCCAGGCAGGCACCTTACCTCCCACTCCCCTTCCTCCCCTAGTTCTACCCCCCTAACAATGGAGTTCCCCACCAGCAGTTGTTTCCTTCCCCTGTGGGGTCCCATGCCACCCTCCTGTGGGTCTCCTTTGTGGAGGTTCCAAGCATCCTCCTTGGTCTCCACTGTGGGTGCCTCCATAGAGGAACTACATTTTGCCAGAATGGCTTATGAATTGTAGAGAGGCACAACTGGAGGTACTTGAACCTTAAAAATCCATTGAGATGTGTGGTACCGGTAAATATTGCCACTATTCCTATATTTAGTGTTGTACCCTGCACGGTGACTGCCTCCATAACTTAATTAATCAAAAAGGGACTTTATTCAAAGTACCCATACAGTCCCAATCTCCACTACCCACCCCCCACCAGTATACAAAACCAAGCTTGCTCTTTGTCTTATTATTAAGTAGGATTTTAGAAAGCTGTGGAGGTTACCACTATGAGCACTCATTAAAGTGATCACACACTAAAAGTACAGTTTTCCTGCACCGCCGTTAAGTCCTACCAGGTAGACATCTACCTGGAGACAGAGGGAGGGCGAGGCGGGACACTAAGCAAAAATCCAGTACTCATTCCAAGAGTTATTCATGGTAATATAGAAAATACCACTGCATGGACTTGTAGGATTATTTAATCCCTAAAGATCCAGTTACATGTCTGGTACACGTACAAATGGCTACCAGTCTTATGTCAATGTTGTAGCTTGCATGGTAACTGTCTCTGTAGCTTATTCAATCAAAAAGGGACTTAATTCAAAATTCCATTACAGTCCCGATCTCCACAATTCCCCAAGTATATATAGCCATACCTGCTTTGTTTCCCTTTTCTTAAACAGGATTTTAAAGAGCTATGAAAGTTACCACTGTGTGCATGTTTAAAGGAGATTACACACTAAAAATACAGTAAACATATAAGTGGCCATTTTTCTTGTACTGGCTTTATGCCCAGCAAGGAGGTGGGAAACTGAGCTAGCACTCATACCACGAGTGATTCATAATAAATGCAGACATTACCACTGCCTGTACTCATAGGATTACTTGAACCCTAAAAATAAATTCAGATGTGTGGTACATTATGTCAGTGTTGTACCCCGCATGGTGACTGCATCCATAACTTAATTAAAAGGGGACTTGATTCAAAATACCCATGCAGACCTGATCTCCGCTATCCCCCAAGTATACAAAACCAAGCCTGCTCTTTTTCTTATTATGAAGCAGGATTTTAGTAGCAGTGGAGGTTTCCACTATGAGCACTAATTAAAGTGATTACACACTGAAAGTACATATTTCCTGCTCCACTGTTAAGCCCTGCCAGGCAGACAACTACCTGGAGACGGGGGGGGGGGGACACCAAGCAAAAATCTAATACTCATTCCAAGAGTTATTGATGATAATGCAGACAACACCACTGCATGCTCTTGTAGGATTATTTAATCCCTAAAGATCCAATGAAAAATGGCCACCAATCTTGTATCAATGTTGCAACTTGCACAGTAATCATCTCCATAGCTTATTTAAGCAAAATGGGACTTAATTACCCATTCAGTCCCGGGCTCCTCAAACCCCCGGGTCTCTATATTCATTCCTGCTCTTTATTAAAACAAATTTACAAAGTTGCTGCCCCTCACATCTTTTTCTGATTATTAAGCAGGGTTGTAGAGGGCTACAGAAGATACCACTATGAATAATAAAAGTACAGTAAATAGTGTACATATAAGTGGCCATTTTTTACCAGTGTTGTGCCCTGCACAAGAATCGCCTCAGTAACTTATTTAAGCAAAAAGGGACTTAACTCAAATTTCCCCATTCAGTCCTTGGCTTCTCAAACTCCTGAGTCTATATATGTCTTGTGTGACACTTGGACAGCTGGTTCTGATTAATCTATGCTTTTTTGTAACATAAAAATGTGTTACTGAATGTCTCTCTTGAGACATGCTGTGTTCCTGGGATGACCCCCAACAGGTTTCAACTACAAGCTGTTAACCTAAAAGCCAGGAGATAATTACAGGCTAGAAGAGACACAAATTAAGGATCTCATGTCTATCTGGTTTAATGGTAGCTGCCAGCTGCTAGGATGGAAATCATTAAATTTTATTATGTTTAGAGGAAGAATACAGGTTATGTCACTTGGGTGCTAAGCTATAAAGGTCATTTGATGTATGTGAAGGGCAAAAAGACACACTAGATCAAAGGGTTATGGAGAAGTGAGTTTTTGCAGAAGTCACCTATTTAATTTACCTTCTGAATGATCAAACATCCTGGTTGTATGATTTTTAATAAACAGAGGAGGAGCTGGGTGACATCATGGAGAAGGTAGGTTCAAGAAAGTGTTTTAATTATGCTCTGACTGACCTTTAGAAAGATACAGTATACATGTTTGGACTCTGAAGAAGAAACATCTATCAACACTATTAGAAGATATACATTAGATAGACCAGTTTAAGTGTATAGTTGGTAGGAATTTGCACTTTTAAACCTTGTTCTTTTAAGTGATTATATGGTTTTGTGATATATTGTTCTGTATTTACAGTTTACATTTTTTTTTCTATTTTAAAGTAAACCTCTATTTTAAGAGACTACTTGGTGTCTCTTTGAAATTCTTTCTTTGACAAGTGAAGCATATATGGTTAAAGTTGACACTGTGCAAAAGCTTATTGGTTTACCAAACTGGGAAAAGGTAAGAGTTTATCTGAGGTCTTTAATACAGTTTTTAAAGGGTTAATTTTGTACACCTGGTTAGGTGCCAATGGGCAAAAGATATCTGCCATTTCCCCGAAGAGCAGAATTATCTGAGCCTGTACACTTGGGCACACTAGCAAGAGGTTCACAGTTTGAATCCCTCCAGAACTTGAGACCAAAGGTTGATTCGAACCCACAAAACAGACATGAGGGTTACCCTGTTTCTGTTCCTGTTCACAATACTGCGCTCGGAGGTTGACACTATGGGAGCAGAAGACCTGACCTGCTGAGTGGGGTTGTGACAGATTGGTTGGCAGCGATGTGCATAAGTTTGGTATTACAAGCTTTTGTTCACTGTGACGGCTTGATACTGTCAGCTCACTTGCAAAAAAAGAAAAAGGCAGTAATTTATTTTTAAAAGGAAACAGAACTATATCCCTTGGTTTACAGTCAAGGTCCTCTTTTATTTTTTTTTCAAAAGTGCAAGTCAGAATAGCTGTAGTTAGGGAAGAAGATGGCTTTCAACTACAGCGGGCACACTGTAGACTACTTAAAGCAGTTGTGCAGGGACAGAGGAGTCCAGCATGAGGTGAAAGCCACCAAGCAAAACCTCATGGATACCCTGATGGTAGCAGATACCCAGAGCATTGAGTCATAGACAGTGACTGTAAGGGACTGAACCTTGAGTGTGGAAGGGCTAGTGGCCAGTGCAGTGTCCAGATCTGATAAGGAGGGCAGCGGGGCCAGTGCCAGAGAAGGGCCACAGCAGCAGGGGAAGGTCACCAGCATTCTGGATCCAGAAGTACTCAGACTGCAGACTGAGTTGCGCAGCATGGAGCTGGAGTTCCAGACAGAAGAGAAGCAAGAACAGCGAGCTGCAGAGGAGAAGGCTGAGCGAGACCACCGAGAGACAGAGCGAGAATGCTGAGAGGCAGAATGAGAGGAGCAGGAGTACCAGAGGCAACATGAACTGGAGAAACTACGACTCCAACCAGCGGCACCAGAGCAGGTAAGTGGCTTGGGTTTAACTGGGACTGCAGGACTGGGTTACAAATTGAATTCCAAATTGATAGCTCAATTTAAAGAGGGGGAGGATATGGATGCCTTTTTAAATTCTTTTGAAAAAGTTTGTATTCAGGCTAAAATTCCTAGGGAGTCCTGGAGCTTCCAGCTATCCCAGCTACTTACCGGGAAAGCTCGGGATGCATTGGGTCAAATGCACAATGAGGACAGTAATGATTACAGCAAACTTAAAGCTGCACTGTTAAAAAAGTTTGAATTAACTGCTGAATCATACAAAGCTAAATTCCGTAAGCTCAGGAGAAGCCCTGACATGAGCTATGAGGAGCTAGCCACAAAATAACGTCAGTTTTTAAAACTTTGGTGGGAAGGAATTGGAGCAAACTCTGTTGATAAAATTGAAAATGTGATTCTGTTAGAACAGTTTTTCTGGGCATGCCCAGCAGAGCTGAAAACCTGGCTGGAGGACCGAGATCCCAAAACAGTGCAAGAGGCTGCTGAACTCTTGGACCACTATGCCAAGAGCAGACCTGCTCTGACAGCGAATAGGGCAGGCATGGAAGCACAGAAAGGGAAAAGTGCGCCCTCAGGGCAGCTAAAAATCTCACTGCCTCCACCGAAACCAGTTAGCCCCAGGTTTCAGAGAAAGGGTTTCTCTGAGAAAAGAAGTGAATGTTGGTTGTATAAAGAACCTGGGCATATTGCCAGACAGTGTCCCACAAGGGCAAGCAATATGCAACATGGTGCTAAGAAAGAAGTGGGTTGTTTGTGTGTCCCTGGAAGCATGCCTGTGAACATGAGGGAACATATGCACCCAGTCATAGTGAATGGTGTACAGACGCAAGGGTTAAGGGACACAGGGGCATCCCTGACATTGGTAAAAGGGGATCTGGTACAACCTGGTCAGCTTATACCAATAAATATGTTATGGTAGAAGACTTTACTGGTGGGGAGAAAACATTGCCCCTTGCTAGTGTTCTCCTAGACAGGGGTGAAACAGGGGGAACTGTGCAACAGGTGGTGGTAGCCAAAACATTAGCAGTGGACGTCATCCTTGGCAACAATCTCCAACAGGGGATGGTGTGTGCAGTTACCCATAGCCAAGCGGCAAGGGAAAATTGTAGTTCCCTGGACCCCGCAGAAGCCATTGTTGAAACCACTGGGAGGCTGGTTCCCCAGCCTGTGTCTCCTGATATGGAGACTAACAAAAAGGGGGCATAAATTTCCCCAGTAGTAGTTAACCACACAGCTACAGAGGGTTACTCCAAAGAGGGAGGGGTTACCCATTGTCAGAGGGTTGGGATTGACAGTGATCCTGAGTGCCCTGACGCTAGTGCTAGGGACCCTAGTTTAGCAACTGAAGGGGACTTGTCCCATGCCTTGGGAATGTGTGAAGAGTTTGCAGCTGCTCAGAGTAGTGACCTTAGTCTAGAGAAGCTGAGGGCTTGGGCAGACTCTGACAGAACACAGGGAGGTGACAGCAGACAAAAGGTTTATTGGGAAAGTGGACTGATGTATACTCAGGCTTTGCAGACAGAGGGAGGGGTGCTAGGCAGGCAGCTTGTCATTCCTCAGGGGAATCATGAGCAGTTGCTCAAGATTGCACATGATATTCCCTTGTCTGGTCATCTGGGAATCATGCACACTATGCAGCAATTGGCCCAGAATTTCTATTGGCCTAACTTCACCCAACAGTTGAAGGAGTATTGCAGGTCTTGTCACCGGTGCCAAGAAATAGGGAAGGCAGCCAAGAAAACCCAAGCCATCCTGATTCCATTGCCCATAGTGGAGGAGCCATTACAGAGTGTGGAAATGGATATTGTGGGGCCTTTAAATACCCCCAGCTCCTCAGGGAAGAGATTCATCCTGACTGTGGTGGATTATTCCACCCGGTACCCAGAGGCAGTCACCCTATCCTCACTGAGGACAGACAAAGTGGCAGTTGCCTTACTTGGGATTTTGTCCCATGTTGGGTTTCCGCAGGAGGTAATCACAGATCAAAGGGGTTCCTTCATGTTGGACCTGATGAAATATTTATGGGAGAGGTGTGGGGTGGTGCAGAGATGCACGACACAATATCACCCACAAGCCAATGTGCTTGTGGAAAGATTTAATGGTACCCTGAAGTCAATGCTCTGGGTGTTTGCTGAACAGCATGGGAGGAACTGGGAGAAATACCTTCCCCACCTGTTGTTTGCATACAGGGAGGTGCCCCAAGAGTCGACAGGATTTTCCCCCTTCGAACTCTTATATGGACGCCGGGTACGTGAGCCCCTAGACTTGATCCAGGAGGACTGGGAAGGAAAGCACACCACCCAGGGAAATCCGATAGTGGATTACGTCCTTAGGTTTAGGGAAAGGCTGAAGGAGCTTATGGAGACAGCCCAGAGCAACCTGGCAGCTGCCCAACAGAAACAAAAAGTGTGGTACGACCACAGAGTCAGAGATTGCTCATACATGGTGGGTCAGGAAGTCATGGTCCTTATTCCAGTCCAGAAAGACAAGCTGCAGGATGAGTGGGCAGGACTGTACAAAGTAGTTAGGAAGGTAAATGACGTGAACTATATTATAGAGTTGCCTGACAGAAGACAGACAGAAAGGATGTACCATGCCAACATGATGAAGCCATATGCTAATAGGGCTGACATGGCGCTTGCAGTGTGTAGTCCTGGGAAGGGGACGGACGAAGGAGACCCCCTTCTGGACTTGCTGGAAGAAAGCAAAGCAGGAGTCCTCTGTGGAGGCAATAAAATTGTCTCCCCAGCTGGCCCTGGCCCAGAACCAGGAAGTAAGGGAGGTTTTAGCAGACTTTGCCCCATTATTTAGCGCCAAGCCTGGACTAACCCCTTAGCAATACACAATGTGGAGACAGGGACACAGACGCCCATACAGCAGACAGCATATTGGGTGCCAGAGGCTGTCCAAAAGTACATTAAGAGGGAAGTGGAGGAGATGCTGGTTTTAGGGGTAATCCAGAGATCCCACAGCCCCTGGGCCTCACCCGTAGTCCTTGTGCCCAAGCCAGATGGCTCTACTCATTTCTGTGTGGATTATCATGGACTAAATGCAGTCACAAAGTCAGACACCCACCCGATGCCCTGGACGGATGAACTCCTGGACAAGTTGGGAGGGGTGACCCACCTTACGACCACTGACCTGACCAAGGGGTATTGGCAAGTAAAGTTAATGGACAGAGCTAGGGAGAGGTCAGCCTTCATCACTCTGGTAGGCTTATTTGAATTTAAAGTAATGCCTTTCAGAATGAAGAATGCCCCGGCCACTTTCCAAAGGTTGGTGAACCAGGTGTTAAATGATGCTGAGGAGTATGCCGTAGCATTCCTGGATGACATTGCCATCTTTAGTGCCAGCTGGGAGGAACACCTGTTCCACCTTAGGGAAGTGCAGGGCAGGATACAGAGGGCCAGGCTCACTGTCAAAGCCGGGAAGTGCCAGGTGGCCATGGGGGAAGTGGCTTACCTCGGGCATGTGGTAGGCCAGGGACAGCTCCATCCTAACCAAATAAAAATAGAGGTAATCCAGGTGTGGTCCAGACCAGAAATGCAGAAGCAGGTCAGGAGTTTTCTAGGGACAGCATGGTACTACAGGAAATTTGTACCCAATTACAGTGCCCTGGCTGCTCCCCTATCTGATCTGGTAAAGAAAAGGATGCCAAAAAAAATTACCTGCGACCCAGCCTATGAAAAAGCCTTTACCAGACTGAAGGAGGTATTGACTCTTGTATTGACAAGTCCTGGCTATAGCAAACCCTTTATAGTGCAGACTGACGCCTCAGACATGGGTATTGGGGCAATACTGAGCCAGACATCCAGTGAAGGGAAGGACCACCCAATAGCCTACCTGAGTAAAAAGTTACTTCCCAGGGAGCAGTCATACTCCATGGTGGAAAAGGAGTGTCTTGCCATAGTGTGGGCCCTAAAGAAATTGGAGCCATACTTGTATGGGCAGCACTTTGTGGTGCAGACTGACCACAACCCCTAGTTTGGCTGACGCAGATGGGGAAAAAAACAATGGTAGATTGCTAAGATGGAGTCTTGCTTTGCAAGGGTATGACATGACAATCCTACATAGGGCTGGAGCAAAACATCAGAACTCAGATAGGCTGTCTCATGTCTATGAGGAGTGAATTGATTTGGGAAGATCATCCCATGCAGGGGATACAGCCCCCAAATTCAGTCGAGGTAGGGAGGATTGTGACACTTGGACAGCTGGTTCTGATTAATCTATGCTTTTTGTAATATAAAAATGTGTTATTGAATGTCTCTCTTGAGACATGCTATGTTCCTGAGATGATCCCCCCCCCCAGGTTTCAACTACAAGCTGTTAACCTAAAAGCCAGGAGATAATTACAGGCTAGAAGAGACACAAATTAAGGATCTCATGTCTACCTGGTTTAATGGTAGCTGCCAGCTGCTAGGATGGAAATCATAAACTTTTATGATGTTTAGAGGAAGAATACAGGTTATGTCACTTGGGTGCTAAGGTATAAAGGTCCTTTGATATATGTGAAGGGCAAAAAGACACACTAGATCAAAGGTTATGGGGAAGTGAGTTTTTGCTGATGTCACCTATTTAATTTACCTTTTGAATGATCAAACATCCTGGTTGTATGATTTTTAATAAACAGAGGAGGAGCTGGGTGATATCATGGAGAAGGCAGGTTCAAGACAGTGTTTTAATTATGCTGTGACTGACCTTTAGAGAGATATATATGTTTGGACTCTGAAGAAGAAACATCTATCAGCACTATTAGAAGATATACATTAGACAGACCAGTTTAAGTGTATGGTTGGTAGGAATTTGCACTTTTAAACCTTGTTCTTTTAAGTGATTATATGGTTTTGTGATATATTGCTCTGTATTTACAGTTTACATTTTTTTTTCTATTTTAAAGTAAACCTCTATTTTAAGAGACTACTCGGTGTTTCTTTGAAATTCTTTATTTGACAAGTGAAGCATATATGGTTAAAGCTGACACTCTGCAAAAGCTTACTGCTTTACCAAACTGGGAAAAGGTAAGAGTTTATCTGAGGTATTTAATAGAGTTTTTAATGGGTTCATTTTGTACGCCTGGTTAGGTGCCCATAGGCATTTCCCCGAAGAGCAGAATTATCTGAGCCTGTACACTTGGGCATGTTAGCAAGAGGTTCACAGTTTGAATCCCTCCAGAACTTGAGACCAAAGGTTGATTCGAACCCACAAAACAGACAGGAGGGTTACCATGTTTCTGTTTCTGTTCACAATACTGCATGTAACCCCCACACCCCCCTGCCTTTTTGCAAATGACAGGTGGTACGCTGTTTGAATCTGACAGCAGTACCAGGTGAGGACTGGGTTCGGGGAGGAATAGGTTACTCGGCACAAGGGCTAGGTTTCACTACTCTGCACAGGGGCACCCAAGTAATTCCAAACACAGGAAGCAATAACTGTAATGTCCAATGCCAGGATTGGGATTCTAAAGTGTAGCTTTTATTCACATCCAAGCAGAACAAACAAAGCATAGATGGACCCCCATGGGGGCTACACTTCTGGTGATGCAGATAAAGAGAATCAGGAACACTTCTTCAACACTTCAGCCCTCAGGCTCTGAACCCACCAGGCACACAGCCTGGACTTGCATGCTGCTTTGGGTACACAGCCCGAACTTGTACACTATCTGGGATTCCCAGGCTCGGCTCCCTTGCCGGCCACTCGGACAATTTCCATATGTCATGGAAACATTTTCTGGTGGCTCCCTAAACCACCGCACCTCAGCTCTATCAGGGAAACTTCCTTTTAATCCCACATCTGGGTACTTTCCTCAGGCACTGGCCAAGTACCTGAGAGAACGTAAAGGTGCCACAGAGCAAATCTGTAGAGGTGAATTTGGTTATTACTGATGGGGGGGTCTCCCACCTCTCACTTCCACAATTCATACCCAGCCATTTCTCTCAACATGAAACATCTCATTCTGTAAAGCTTGGCAATGTAGATTAAGGCTAAATGTATGTCACATTTCCTCTACTTGTCTTGCTTTCCCATTGTGCTGGACTTGAACATACTTTTACTTGGCTCAGCCCATTGCTCTAGGCCTCCCACTGATTAAGCAGTCCAATCCCCACTTTACTTTACTCTCTGTGTTCTGGACTTGAACCTACTTGAATTAAACGGCAATGTCTATTACACTAGACCACCTACAAATTAAGTAGTCCAATCCCCACGTTACTTCATTCTTTGTGCTGGACTTGGACCTACTTGAATTAATCAGTAATGTCTATTACACTAGACCTCCTACAAATTAAGTAGTCCAATCCCCACGTTCCAACAGTTCAGGTGAAAACATAGGCCCTCTGTCAGAGCGAACTCACCCTTTGGTTGCAGGTGCCCCACAAGTGATTCCTCACAGGAATTTCTCTCCCACAGCTTATGGTGCTGCAGCACAACTTGAAATAAGGCAGCTTCTTCCTTAACCGGAACCAGGAGGGTTGCCCCTGGAAGACAGGCAAACCTTTCTACACCCATCCCCTCAGGGATGGGGTACATGGACTAGTAACAGCGGTCTCCACCACTTCACAATCAGCTTACTGTGTTCCTCTTTTGGTGGAAACACACACCTCCCTTACAGTAGCTCTAAAACAGAGCTTAAGGCTCTGAGAGCCTGCCCACAGACTGCTGTGCTGCTCCTCTCTTCAAGACTGCACACAGACTCTGTTCAAAAAGTCCCCAACATTCTATCCTAACTTCCAACTGCAGCACTCCAGTGTGGCTCATGCAGCTGCGAAAGTTCTATGGTGATGTCATCCCTCAGTCTCAGCTGAGACTGAGAACAGAGTGAGACAGTGGGAAATCCATTTAACTGGAGTTTCACAAGCTGCCTTCCCTGCCTACCACTAGGTCTTACTGGGATTCTAGTAACTCCAGGTAACGGGGGGGTGGTTACACTCACCCTGGGCCAGGAAAATGACTTTCTGCAGTCATTTACCCGGCTTAGGCCATCTCGCCCCATGTGTTGACTACCGGGAGGTAGTGCTACCTTCTCCCCTACCATGCGCCAGCACAAGCAGACAACACTAAGGGCTTAGAGGCCATTGGCTGATGCATCAGCCTCTACTCTACCCGCTGACTATGGGTACCTAGTGGCTCCGGTAGAACTGCCCAAAGCATAGCCCTAATAGATCAGCAGTGCAACCCCTACTGCAGGTCAGGGCCACAGCCTGTCTATCCCCCCTAGCCCTCTAGGGAAAACCTATCTGCCATTAACTCAAACCCCAAAACAAACAAATAGGGGACCTCCCCGACCTTGGGCACCAAGCAACCACACACCAGGAGCTAATACCATACCATTACATTACTCCCACATTCCTCCACAACCATACCTGTGGAAGAAAAGGGTTACTACACAGTAACAACAACAATAGTACTTTAAATACTACACACTAAAGTACTAGTGAGGAACTCCAATGAGTACCTCCTCCTCCTCTTCTTGTCTTCTCTTCTATCTTCTTCAGGAACACCTGCAAGAAAAAGAAAGACAACACACACTCCTAATCTGCATACACAGTCTATCTAAACCCCTACCTTCAAAACACTGGAGAATCCCAAAAAGATTTTTTTTTTAGAAAAGGTAGAAAAACAGTATAAACATTAGAAAACAGTAGAAAACAATGACATTATTTACAATATACATTTGGGGGATGGAGTGCCCTAAAAGTCCCATCTTATGACCACAGTGCCCGAAGGCAAGTCCATTAAAGAGTGTCTCCTGGGCCGGAGCCCGGTGAAGCACAGTTCTGGCAGGCCAAAGTCCCGAAGGGGAGAGTCTTTGAGGACAGTTCACATATCTGGAGTCTGCTAGTGTAGTGTGTGTACTGCAATGTCATAAGAATAGAAAAGTTTGGACTTACCAGTCCCTTGTAGAATGAAAAATGGTACTGACCTGGTCCTCAGCCGAAGACTCTCCCTGGCAGCATTCTTCCGATACAGCTGGGTGGACATCTTCCGGGATCGACAGGAGGGCACATCTGGAAACTGTTGGGCTGATGTCATCTCTGGAGATGGAACCTTGTAACAGGAACAAAAGGAAAACAGCTGGTCTGCCGTCATCCGATTACCAGACAATGAATCAGGATACAGCTGGGCTGGTGTCCTCTCTGGATCTGAAGTCATCTGGTGGGCCTGTCGATGGATTCTGGAAAGTCAATACACTGTAGAACTGATTAATGTGGGGCACCTGAGTCCTGGACGTCCATACTGGAGGAACAACAAAGGCACTGCAATGGCTGGAGTGGCAGCACTGGCTACCACTGCTCTGCTTTCCAGTTGGTAGGCATGGGCACATTTGCAGGGAGGTCTTTGCATTGAAGCCAATAGTACAACGGGTCAGGAGCTTGAATTATTACCCCATCTGGGAGCACATAATTCACACTGTGAAAGGTTTCACGTCCCTCTCCGTCCACTATTCGAACAGTGTCCATTAACAGTGTCCTGCCTCTTTTCCACTGGCTGTATTTTTCATGAAACATTCTGTTCATGACATGCTTGTTTGCACCAGGATGCACACATTTCATTGCTTCTGCCAAAATCCAGGACTTCTTGCTGTTCAATCTCCTCCCAGACTCTCCGAGGAAAGGTAGGAAAGGACATCCCATAGATTTCATTTGCCTTCCTACGAACCAGTCTTTCCTCTTTACTTGCTTTGGTCAACTTGAGACCTTTGGCCTGGCTTGGGGGCAGCCAGTCCTGGTTCTGCCAGCTACATATTCTCAAAGAGACAAAGAATGGATCCCTGACTTCTTCTTGCACAGCCAGGGCAGTGGAATCACCACTCTCTTCCATGCATTCCTCTGAGGCAAGAGCTTGAGGCTGTGTACCCGTTCCTTTTTCACAAGGCCACATAGGTTCCCCCTCTTCTTCTTTCTCACTGAGAATCTGTGCCCAGGAGTGAGCCGTCTTCCTCACTCCTGAGACTATCCATTCTTCGCTGATCGTGGAGGTCGATACCTCCCATTCAAAGGCCTCCCTCATCTCATCTTCTCCTATGAGACTTGGGCTAGGCCCTCCTCTCCAAGGGTCTACTGATGCTCTGCCTGAATTGTCTCTCTGTGATCTAGCATCCAAAATATCAGCATATTGTTCTGTCTGCAAATCTGCACCCTCTAGCTTTGTGCCACACTTCCCCGAGGGGCCTTCTCCAACAGGCCCCGCCTGGTGTTGTGTGCTGCCAACGGCAAATTCTTGAAATTTTGTCCATGTGGGAGCCAAACGAATTTTGGGCACTTTAAACAAGCCGTATTTCTCTAAGCATTCCGAACAGTGAGGTACCATGAAGACGTCCCTTCCAGCATTTAAGCATATTAAGCACACTTGCACTGGGTATCCAGGAATCGCCACATGAGGAGGCAGTCATCCTCCGTAGAAACACCTCTCAGTGTCCCTTAACTTGTTTACTTCTGCTGCTACCACAGCCCAGGCATGATCCGGGTAGCGGGCTGGTCCTGAGGACATGACTGCAGAGAAAAACAAACAAATGCTCACTGTTATTGAAGGTCCCACATCACTGAACACTTTCTTTCACTTTCAAAATGGCTCCTGAGCTACTGTGTTTACAGTACTACCCCACCCTGTAATGGCGGCGGCAGCACTCCTGTGCAGCAACATTCTGAAATTGGGTCAAGCCACTGCGCATCCGATTTACACACTCTACTGATAACTTTGCTCAAACTGCACAAACTTGCACTGTTCTTTTTCCTAGCACATTTATATGATTTACCATGGACTTTTCACTTACTGAAGACATTGCTCTAGCTCACAGTCCCTTAAAGCCTCAGTATTTCAAGCACAGGATTGCCTGTAATTCTTGCTGCATATCTTGATACAACTCACAGTCTCTCTCATGGCTTTGAAACTTTACTCTGACGCTGAACCCATAACTATGCTCACAGTCGATGGCTTAAAAGGCTTGCTTTTGCTGGTAAAAACTTAACACAGTCTTTGATTGCAAAGCGATTACACTGCTGCACACAGATTCAGCTGACTTTTGGCAAAAATCACTGGTTTGAGCAATTATTTCTGTTGGTACTCACTGTTATCAGTAGCTGTTTGCTGCAATGGAAAACGGCCTGCAGCCAGTCTTGGAGGCCTCTGGACAGAAGTGGGTTGGCAGTCCTGCCGATCGTCCCTCCGAACACCACACTCACAATCCAGTCGATCGAGATGCAGGTTGAGCCCGATTTTAGATAGAAAAGTCCAAGTTTTTAAACTTTTACAGCACTTTCAGTCACCGCGACGCTGCTCCGATAAGCCAGTACACGCACTCCACTCACAATCCCTCTCGAATGCTAGGCAGTCGCTGTAGAGCTGGCTTGAGGGCGGGACTGATTGCAGTCTCACCAATCACATGATGCCATGCAAATGAGCCTCTTTCCCTTGTGAGTGCTCTTCTCCTCACAGCGATCGTCAAGCAGGCAAATTTAAACTGCAAAACCACTCTTTTTGTTTTTTTCCTGAACTGACTCCACGGCGGGAGCCCATTTCAACCATTTGTCATGGCCATTAACACAGCAAGTCTCTCCATTCACTAGAAAGCACTTCCAACGTCCAGGGCACAATTTTCCTGTTGCTACTCCTAGTCTTCCACACTTTTCTTTGTCACACAGTTTTTTTAAAAGCTGGCTAAATGCTGTAAATTTTTGATGCAGGACAAGGGCATACTCTCTCAGGCTTTACTGCTCCTTGGTAAACAGCTGGCATTTAACAGCAGCACATGGACAACAGCACACAGCGACACACTAGTTAACCTTGCTTCAGCTTTTTGGGCTACCCACTGCCAGATAACCAAAATGCTAGCCCTTTGCCCAAGCACATTTCCTCCCTAAATTTAAAATCCCAGTGGTACCTCCATTTTGTAACCCCAACCCCCCCGCCTTTTTGCAAATGACAGGTGGTATGCTGTTTGAATCTGACAGCAGTACCAGGTGAGGACTGGGTTTGGGGAGGAATAGGTTACTCGGCACTAGGGCTAGGTTTCGCTACTCTGCGCAGGGGCACCCAAGTAATTCCGAACACAGGAAGCAATAACTGTAATGTCCAATACCAGGAATGGGATTCTAAAGTGTGGCTTTTATTCACATCCAAGCAGAACAAACAAAGCAAAGATGGACCCCCACGGGGCTACACTTCTGGTAATGCAGATAAAAAGAATCAGCAACACTTCTTCAACACTTCAGACCTCAGGCTCTGAACCCACTGGGCACACAGCCTGGACTTGCACGTTGCTTTGGGTACACAGCTCGAACTTGTACACTATCTGGGATTCCCAGGCTCAGCTCCCTTGCCGGCCACTCGGACACCTTCCACATGTCATGGAAACATTTTCTGGTGGCTCCCTAAACCACCTAAGAGCATCTCAGCTCTATCAGGGAAACTTCCTTTTCATCCCACATCTGGGTATTTTCCTCAGGCACTGGCCAAGTACCTGAAAGTAAAGGTGCCACAGAGCAAATCCATAGAGGTGAATTTGGTTACTACTGATGCGGGGGGGGGGTCTCCCACCTCTCGCTTCCACAATTCATACCCGGCCATTTCTCTCGACATTAAACATCTCATTCTGTAAAGCTTGCCAATGTAGATTAAGGCTAAATGTATGTCACATTTCCTCTACATGTCTTGCTTTCCCATTGTGCTGGACTTGAACATACTTTTACTTGGCTCAGCCCATTGCTCTAGGCCTCCCACTGATTAAGCAGTCCAGTCCCCACTTTACTTTACTCTTTGTGCTGGACTTGAACCTACTTGAATTAACCGGCACTGTCTATTACACTAGACCTCCTACAAATTAAGTAGTCCAATCCCCACATTACTTCACTGTTTGTGCTGGACTTGAACCTACTTAAATTAACCAGCAATGTCTATTACACTAGACCGCCTACAAATTAAGTAGTCCAATCCCCACGTTCCAACAGTTCAGGTGAAAACATAGGCCCTCTGTCAGAGCGAACTCACCCTTTGGTTGCAGGTGCCCTACAAGCGATTCCTCACAGGAATTTCTCTCCCACAGCTTATGGTGCCGCAGCACAACTTGAAATAAGGCAGCTTCTTCCTTAGCCGGAACTAGGAGGGTTGCCCCTGGAAGACAGGCAAACCTTTCTACCCCCATCCCTTCAGGGATGGGGCACATCGACCTGTAACAGTGGTCTCCACCACTTCACAATCAGCTTACTGTGTTCCTCTTTCAGTGGAAACACACACCTCCCTTACAGTTGCTCTAAAACAGAGCTTAAGGCTCTGAGAGCCTTCCCACAGACTGCTGTGCTGCTCCCCTCTTCCAGACTGCACACAGACGCTGTTCAAGAAATCCCCAACGTTCTATCCTAACTTCCAACTGCAGCACTCCAGTGTGGCTCATGCAGCTGTGAAAGTTCTATGGTGATGTCATCCCTCAGTCTCAGCTGAGACTGAGAACAGAGTGAGACAGTGTGAAATCCATTCAACTGGAGTTTCACAAGCTGCCTTCCCTGCCTACCATCAGGTCTTACTGGGATTCTCGTAACCCCGGGTAACAAGGGGGTTACATGAGCTCAGAGGTTGGCACTGTGGGAGCAGAGGGCCTGACCTGCTAAGTGGGGTTGTGACATCTTGTACTATATTTTGTTCCATCTATTGGCAATCAGAGGTGTCACTAGACACCAGGAAATTGGCAGCTCAATGCTATCACTGCTGCCTGCAGCATGAGTTCCAGTTGTGGCTGCAGAGGTCAAGAAATGCCCGCTGTTCTCATACAGAGAATGTGCGTGAACGGCTCCTCTCGCTAAGCTAGGATTTTAGGTGCCCAGAAAAGGTATTTCTGGCCCTTATTTTAACAAGCATCAGACTCTATCTAAACCGGGCCCCTTTAGTCAGGTTCTGATGTTTATTTTTTCACTCAAAACCCCACTGCACAAGCTCAAAATGGAAAACACAAAATGTTACAGTCGTATAACTCTAGAATCGTTTAATACTTTTCCACCAGACCCTTTAAAGGCACTACCTTAGGACATACCACATGTGCCCTGCAAGTTTTGGGAGAAAATTCCATTCCATGTAGGCTGTAGGTGAGAACAAAAAAACACCACGTCAAGTACAGGAAAAAATGAGACATTTTCAGAACATTTTCCGAACATGACATGCAGATCTCACAAACCACACAAGCTGCGATAACAAAACCTTCCACAGATCATGACCTTGCCTGCTTGACAACACATGCAAAATTTTAGCTGATGTCGTCAAACGGTGCCAAAGATATTAATGTGCAAAGTTAGGGGTTTAACACTGAACAGGTTACTCAACCTTAACTAAAGGGGTGCAACCGTGCACCTATAATATAGATATATAAACCCCAGAGCAAAGCCTTAACTATGGCACTAGAAGGTGCATACAGCATAATCCACATCCCCTGCTGGCCACAGAGAGATATGTGGCCACTGAAAATATTTATTTATTTTTTATTCACTGGGTAAGTGCACTAGACAAATTCTGACTATTTTCAGGCATGACTGGGATATAGATGAATGCCAACTGACCTTAAACCAGACTAAGCTGTTAGTGGCATTTTTAGTGAATGGGGGGAAATTTGGTCAGGGCGTTGGGGGATATTCCCCTACACTTTTCGAGAAGTGCCATGGGATCTTTCACATCCACCTGAACTACCACCAGAACAGGCAGATGGGACCTCGGTTTAACGTCTCATCCAAAAGATGGCCCCTCAGGAGTGCAGCACCCCCCTCATGCTGCACTACAGTGTCAGTATTGGGCTTCAACTCAAGTGGCTGGTGTAGGGATAGAACCCATAGCCTCCTGAGCTCCTGGCCTGTGATGCGAGTGTGCTACCTGCCGAGCCACTGAGACTGACTATACAGGCTGTGAAGTAGCAAACTTAGTAAGGGTGTACAAAACCTCTGTTAGTTTTTTCCATTAGACTGCTATACTTGAAATTTTCCACGAAAATGACCTATGCAGACAAACAAGGCCCCGACAGGTCATTTGCATCCTATTATGGTCTTATTATAATGTGCGAAGGAATCCTTTGCTCCTCGGATATATTGGTGGATGTGAGCTCTATGGTACAGCCTGTGGTCATCTGTGGTGATGTGTGTGTTGACAAATAACAAACAGTTCTCATGTCCCCCTCCCTTACCAGACCCCCAGTACATACATTGTTTTAATGAAATCCCTGGTGCCTCTCATACCACCTCCCTCACCAGATCCCAGTGCATATGCTGGTTTTAATATAATCCCTGATGAATGTGGTAACCCCCCCCAGATTCACTCAATCCCAGTTGGACTTAAAATTACTTTCTGCACCCTCCCTGGAAGACCAGTGCCCCCCTCCCTCAAGCCGCATCAGAATTTTAAGAATTATATATGGTCCCACCTTCCTCTTCTAATCCCTGTAGGAATTAAAACAGTGATTTGTACTCTCCCTGCAAGTCTTGTGGCCCCCCTCCCAGTCCTGGAATACATGCCTCCCTGTCTTGCCCCCCCACAATGGTCACACACACACACACACACACACACACACACTACTCACTTTCATGGCTGGCTGTCATCTGCCACATGTATATGCTGTTATCACTATAGTACTGTATCGCTATGCACAATACTATGGCAATAAAAGGGCCTGCATGTGGGAGATGACGGACAGCAGCAGAGGTGAGTGGTGGGTCTATGCTGGTCACTATCTTGAGGGGGGGTGTCAAGACACCAGTTTTGTTTTTTATTTTACAGTCTGTTGCTTGGGCAGGGCAAGACAGAAACAGAGAAACATTGAATTTGTTGCCAAATTTCAGCCAGGAATCCTCCTCCCTGTCATCATTTCAATGTTGGTAGTTGAACTCTCTGAGTGCTACCCCCTCCTCCTAAACACTGAATCCTCCCCCTCCCTTGTGTCACATTACTGTCAGCAGCTCTACTCTCAGACTGTTCCCTCTTCCCCCTGAACGTGGAGCCACTGGAAGTGCCTCTGAGTTGCTGACTCTTAAAGAAAGCAGCAGGAGCTTATCATGGTAATGCAAGTCTGAATAAGTGCCCAGTGCCCTCTTCGGTGCTTGAGCAGCAGTCGTGCTAATAGGCGGTCGGCCATGCTATTCACACTTAGTGCAATGCTACTCCTGTTAGCACACCGCTAACTCTTTTAATATCTGTGCCAAAGTCTAGAAATCAAGCAGGCCAGCAGTATCTACATAAACAAAACTAGAGTCAAACATAATTTTAAACAACAATATCCTACCAACTTGCAACAACAGTCTTTATCAACCGATGTTACGTATCACAAGGGTCACCTATTTGCATCTGTGCAGATAGGGAACTTGCTACTTCGGTGTATGGTGTAAACTGTAAACTGAATGTTTTATTGTTTCAGTACTAATCATTATCATAGTTATAATGATAGCTCAGACACAAAGACACAAAAGGCAACCCTAGGAGGCATACGCCAAGTGCGGTCCAACCCCTAGCCCTACTGTCTGCTGAGCTTCATTAATCTTCACCAACTGGGAGAGGGACCAATCACAGAGGGAAGGCAGACTCCAACAGGTGCAGAAGCAGGGATTACTTGACAGCAGTTCTACCTGGGTGAATCCCGCTTGGAGTGCACAGTCCGGGCTCCTTTCTCCGCTGAGGCAGCTTCTCTCCATGCTTGCTCCAGACCCAGCCAGCGGCTGCTCTCTAAGCATAAGGAACTGCTGGAACACTTACCCAGAATTCCTGACTGCTGTATGTAAATCAGCATTTGTACTGCTGTACCCACTACCGAAATAGTGGTCGGCTAATAGAAAGCTCTCAGCCAAAAGCAACAGCTCAGACACAAAGGGCACCCCTCGGAGGCATACGCCAAGAGTGGTTCAGCCTCTATCCTTACTGTCTGCTGAGCTTCACTGATCTTCACTGACTGCTGTACCCACTACTGAAACAGTGGTCGGCTAATAGAAAGCTCTCAGCCAGAATCAACCAGAAGCAACAGCTCAGACAC
Source organism: Neoceratodus forsteri (assembly GCA_016271365.2). Lineage (NCBI taxonomy): Eukaryota > Metazoa > Chordata > Ceratodontiformes > Ceratodontidae > Neoceratodus > Neoceratodus forsteri. The sequence goes on from CM028133.1 coordinate 790,035,562, forward strand.
AAAGGGCAACCCTAGCAGACATACGCCAAGTGTGGTCCAGCTCCCAGCCCTACTGTCTGCTGAGCTTCACTGATCTTCACCAACTGGGAGAGAGACCAATCAAGGAAGGAAGGCAGACTCCAACAGGTGCAGAAGTAGGGATTTCTTGACAGCAATGCTACCTGGGTGAATCCCCCTTGAAGTGCACAGTCTAGGCTCCTTTCTCCGCTGAGGTGGCTTCTCTCCGCACTCACTCTGCTCAGACCCAGCCAGTGGCTGCTCTCTCAGCATAAGGAGCTGTTGGAAAACTTACTTCACGCCCCCTTAACACAAAAACAAGTTTCTTTTCCATCCTATCAGTTCTGCGTGTACTTTGGTTTTATATGCAGTCGATGCAACAAGGGCTTGGTATATTTAAAAGGCAGAACATCACTGATCGTACAGGTAGCAGAAACAAAGGTTCTCATAAACTGCAACACCTGCGGTTCACTCTTCACAAGCGCATACACCCTGAGAATGAGATACTGTCCAATATGCTCTGCCCTAAGGGACTGAAGAACTCAGCTTCATGCAGCAAGGATGGAGATAAACTATCTAAAGACAATTCTCCACTATACACAACAAAGCAGCACCAACAAACAGTCCTTTACCAAATAAGTCCCATTGCCCCAAAGGACAAACAGACCAGGAGGTTGGAAACTGGTCAAAAACCACAATCCTCCAAAGCCTACAACTACTGGAAAAATCACACCTGTGCACACAACAAACAGATACTCTCCACTGACATCTAGCATGGAGATGTTGGAGAGTAAGGAACAGGTGGATCCAATAAAGCAAAACATTGAACAGTCCCCCAAAACAGCAAACAAACCAACCACCAAAAAACAAGTACTAATAGTCAGAGACTCCATTATTCGAGGAGTGGAGTCTCATCTTCAGCAATCCGGATGTACAAAAATTGCTGTTAGGTGTCTCCTGGGTATGTCTGTGTGAAGGGACACTGACCACATTCTGAATATTCTGGACATTCTGAACTCCTCTAGCTTACTAGGATTTTTCGAGTTAATTCACCTCTCTACACAAACCGTAATCTTAGCTTCTCTTTCCACTGTTCCCACCTGGCATTTAGCCCCTGCCTGGATCACAGAACGCCACAACTTACAACCTACTCTCTGCTCTCAGCCTGTTTGCCCAACCTGCAATGATGGGCAGTCTATATTGGTCAGTCTCCCTTGCTTGGCTCATTGCTCTAAGCTGGTATATGGACTGGGTGATAGCTGGAGCCCTCCAACACCCTGCGGGTGAAAGCTCACTTCCCCCCCTCCAGTCCACGCTGAACCAGAATCCCGGACAATACTTCTCTACATCCCCTGTTTGCCTAAACAAGATACAGCTCTGCTTGGGTACTGGCTGTATAAACGTCTCCTTGCTCCCAATGCTACCTCTGCTTATGGTATCTTCTCTTCTGGCACCTTGCCCTGGGTAACTGTCTCTACTCTCGTCCTGCTGCTCCAGGCTGGGGACATTGAAACCAACCCTGGACCCACACTCCACTCTCCCCATACCCAATCTGCAGCGTATATACCTACTATGAAAGGTCTGAAAATAGTACACCTTAACATTCACAGCCTATGCCCCAAAATGGCTGAATTGGAAGCCTAGGCCATACGAATATCTCCTGACATCCTATGCATATCTGAATCCTGGCTAAAACCTGCTGTCAAACAGCATGAGGTGTCCCTTCAAGGCTACGGCATCTTTAGACACAATAGGATTGGCAAAAAGGGTGGAGGGGTAGTGATCTACTATAGAACAGGCCTCAACATCACTGTCCTCCCCACTTCTGTCTCCTCACCACCTCTCATCGAGTCCCTTTATGTCACCCTTATGCTTGGAAAAGTTTCAAAAAATCATCATAGGGTGTATCTATATGCCCCCCAACTATGCCTCTGCTGGCCTGCCTCCTCTCCTTGAATCTTTAGGCAGCCTCCCAAAGCATGACCTCATCCTATGTGGGGACTTCAACATTGATTGGCTGCACCCCAATATTGGTAATGTCCGTGCTTCACTTGCCAATGGCAACCTCACACAGTTAATCCATGATTACACACGAGTCAATCCAAAATCCGACAATCATACCCTGCTAGACTGGATAGTCACCAACTGCCCACTTAAAATCAGATCTGCTGGCACACTCTCCAACTGCATAAGTGATCACTCTCCCACTTTCTGTGTGTGGAGAAACAGCTATACCAACCCTCCTCCCAAGATTTCCCTTGTCCAGGATATGACTAAGTTTGACACCAACAGGTTCCTATCATCCATTAACTCTACAGACTGGGGCCCCATTAATACACTTCCTGACATAAACCTAAGCCTGGACTTCCTAATCTCCACTCTCACTAAAACAATTAACCAGCAAGCCCCTCAGAAGAAATGCAGATCCAAGGGTGTTAAAGCCCCAGGGCTCTCTAGGGATATCAGCTCTCTCATGGCCCTCTGGGACAAAGCATGGCAAATGTACAAACAAAGTGGACTGCCCTCGAACTGGCTTGTCTACAGGCAGCTGAAGAATAAGTGTAAAAACTCTGTACAAAAAGCTAAGAGATACCATCTCAAATCTCTTCAAACAGAGCATCTAAATAACCCAAAGGAATTCTGGAGACAAGTTAATGCTTTAATAAAAGGAAAGACCATAGAAAACCCAAGCTCTGTTTCTGTCAATGGCACCACCCTCAACGACCCACTCTCCATAGCCACTAGATTAAACAATTTCTTCACTGACCTCCAAAAATACACCACTATCTTTCACAACATTCCCTTTCTTCCTACAACTCCCCTGCCCAATCTAGGGGGTCGTCTGGAATTTCATTTGAAGATAGCCACACTCGTGCAGCAACTTCTATCTAACCTAAAACAGAGGGCTCCCTCGGATACGACTCACTGGAACCAAAATTTCTTAAGCTGGGTGCCCTGCCCTAGCTCGCCCCATCTGCAACTTGTTCAACCGGTCCTTCCTCTCTAACACTGTGCCAGATAAGTGGAAGATGGCAGTAGTAGTCCCGGTCCACAAAGGAGGACCAAACTCCATCATAGAAAACTTTCACCCTATATCTCTACTTTCTCACCTGGCAAAAATCCAAGAGCATGTCGTTTATAATCATCTCCAAGACTACCTTGACTCCTACAAGCTACTATCACCCTGCCAGCACGGCTTTAGAAAGAATCACAGTACCCTCACTGCACTCATAAAAGTAACATCTGACATCTTCCATGCAATGGATATGGGCCAGGCCACTGAAGCCATATTCCTGGATCTCACAAAAGCATTTGACCTCGTCAACCATGGGCTGCTGCTTCACCAGCTACACCTACTTGGCCTGGACTATGATGCATTGCACTGGATGAAGAGCCATCTGTCTGATTGATCCCAGAAAGTTAAGTGGGTTGGCTCCCAATCGGAACAAAAAACAGTCTCCCATGGTGTTCCGCAAGGCTCAATTCTGGGCCCCATGCTATTTTCGCTCTTTATCAATGACCTCCCCAACTTCTGCGGGGTGCCACAGTTCACCTATATGCAGACGATGTGATCGTCTACTGCTCCTTTCCAGATACTGACCAAATCAATCGGAACCTTGCCTCAGACTTTGCCTCCCTGGAAGCCTGGTTCCAACGGAATCATCTTGTTCTCAACTCAAAGAAAACAAAATGCATGGTCTTTACCCAACGGCCTGCAAAAAAGCCTAACCCAACTACCCTTAGTATTTCTACTAAGATAGGTGACCCGTTAGAGATAGTTCACTCCTTCAAATACCTGGGTGTTATCTTGGACTCTGCCCTATCGTTCAACTCCCATGTCTCTAGCACTATCAAAAATCTCAAGTCAGAAACTCGGACTCCTATATCACATGCGCCCACACCTCACACTTGCCTCTTGACAAAAAATTGCTACTGCATCCCTCCTTCCCCTACTATCCTATGCTGCACCCCTCCTCTTCACTAACTCCTCCTCCATGTCCCTCCTCTCTCAGGCACACCACGGGGTTGGTCGATTTGCCATGGGGGCACCTACCTGTTCTCACCACAGTGATGTTCTTGCTTCGCTGGGGTGGCCCTCCTACAGGGCAAAACTGAGGTACTCCACCTTGAGCCTCATGTTCAAAATTGTCCACAAATTCACCCCTCCCTGCCTCAGGGAACTTATACACCTCAAACCAGCACCACGCACACTTCGCTCTACCTATCTCCCCCTTCTCATTGTTCCCAAATTACATTTGCTGTATCCAGGCACTCCTTTTCATATAATAATAATAATAATAATAATAATAATAATAAAATTTATTTAATTAAGCGCCTTTCAAGTTTTCAAGGCACTGTACAATTCATAAAAACAGGCAACAAATACAATAAAACAGAACAGCAGTTTCAACAAATAAAACCAATTACAATATGGGTGGAAAGGCCTTATTCCATAAAAAGGACTTTAAAGCCCTTTTAAAAATATCCACTGTTGTACTCTCTCGCGGAGGCGGACGGGTAGAGAATTCCAGAGGATGGAGCCACAAAAGCCAAAAGCACGGGCTCCAGAAGACTTCAAATTAACCTTTGAATCTCCAGCAACCCTCGTCAGCAATGAAGCTGTCTCAAAGGGTGTAAGGCACCAAAAGCTCTTTCAAGTAGTCAGGACCATACGCATGTAGGGCTTTGTAGGTCAAAAGACCTACTTTAAAGGTGATCCGCCACTGTATAGGCAGCCAGTGCAGAGCGCAACACAGGGTAATATGAGATCTTCTTGAAGCCCCAGACAACAAACGTGCTGCCTTCTGCACTAGCTGCAGCGGTGGATATCAACCCAGCAAGCCCCTAGGTACAGGGAGTTACAGTAGTCCAAGCGAGATGTCACAAAGGCGTGGACCAAAACCGCAAATCACCAGGAGGAACCAGGTGCCTAATCCTGAAATGTTTCTCAGATGAAAAATGCAGTCCTGACAACAGAGGACACCTGATAATGAAGGTCAACTCTGTGTCAAGCTCTACAGGTTATGCACCCATTCAGAAATGGGGATCTGGACGCCCCTAGAACTATTCGGAGGGGACCCCACCCCAAACCCCCAACCCTGCGGCCGGGGTCCACAACCATAACCTCAGTCTTTCCCGGATTCAACTTTAAACCGCTGGAATTCATCCAGTCTTGGATATCTACAAGGCACTTATTCAACACCGAGACAGCACTAACCTGGTCAGGTGCAAAAGACAGGTAGAGCTGGGTATCATCAGCACAGCAGTGAAACCTCAGCTCATACCATCTTACAAAGTCTCAGAGGGGTAGCATATATACTGCGAATAACATGGGGGAAAGCACCGAACCCTGTGGAACCCCGCAGGGCAGAGAGAAAGCCCCGGAAGAATGTAATCCCGAGACCACTCTCTGCGTTCTCCCCTCGAGGTAAGATAAAAACTATCTGAGGACCATATCTGAAAGTCCACAGATGGACCCCAGGCATTCGAGCAGAACCCCATGATCCACAGTATCAAAGACTGATGACAGATCAAGGAGAACAAGAATAGAATGATGTCTCCGATCTCTCGCCATCAGGAGATCATTGAGCACCTGAACCAGAGCAGTCTCGGTGCTATGCCTTTTACGAAGACCAGACTGGAGAGGTTCGTATAGACTATGGATGGTCAAATGGTTGTCTAATTGAGTAACCACAACCTTTTCAATAACCTTCCCTACAAAAGGGAGGTTAGAGATCGGGCAGTAGTTAGCTAGGTCATCCGGGTCCAAGGAAGTTTTCTTCAGAAGGGGAGTCACCACCCCTTCCTTCAGAGAGCTAGGGAAAACTCCCGTCTCCAAGGAGCACTGGATAATCCGAGCAAGGATCGGGCCGATAACCTCACTACATCCCAAAATCATGGAAGTAGGACCCGGATCCAACCTACAGCACGTTGGGCGCATCTCTCAGGCAATCCTCATAGTGTCTACGAAATCCGGCATGTCAAAAGTACTCCAGGAAATTCCAGGCGCCACAACAAAACACTGGTCAGCTGCAACAACCTTAGAGTGAAGTCGGGGACACTGCCTCCGGATGTCTTCCACCCTATTAACGAAGAACCGAGCGATCTCTTCACAGTCAGTCTGTGTAAAAACTCGGCAGATCTGCTGACAGACTGGGTTGCACAGTCTGTCAACAGTTCTGAAGAACTGAGCCGGTCGATTCCGAGCAGCAGAAATTTCCCTGGACAGGAATTCTGCCTTCTTATGGGAAATTTCTGTTTGATAGAGCTTATAATGCTCTAACAAAATAAGATGGTTGGCATCCAAGGCAGTCTTCCTCCAACGACGCTCCAACCTATGCCCCAACCTCCGGAGCCCTCTCAACGCCTCATCAAACCAAGGAACGATGGGACGGCGCGGAAGGGGTGAACACGGGCAGGTGCAATCTGATCGAGGGCAGCCGAGATGGTCTCATTATAGGCCACCACAAGCCGCTCAGGATCACAGCACAAATCGTCAAACAGCGAGAAGTCAAGGACCGCCATCAGGTCTTCAGGGACAACATCCCGCAATGGGCGGTACTTGACCAACTCCACAGGGGCCGACCTACCCAGGGGGGCCTCAAAATTGAACCCAACTGAGCAATGATCAGACCAACCGACTGGTTCCACCACCAAATCGGGCGCCTCGATCCCCAGGAAAAAAACAAGATCAAGAGAGTGACCACCTTTATGGGTGGCTGTGGAAACAACCTGCGTGAAGCCCAGTGATGTCATCATCTGGAAGAAATGTTGACCAAAAAGTGAGGATTTGTCGTCGACCCAAGCATTGAAATCGCCCAGTACCATCAATCTGGGCAATTCCAAAGCCATGTCAGCGGCAAAGTCTGCTATTTCCTGCAGGAAAAGCTTCTCATCCCCTGGTGGACGGTAAATGAGAGCAATACTGCACCCCACACCAGCCACCACAGTACACTCAAATGATCTTGCCTCCTCAACTGGAACAACAGTTAGGCCCAATCCGGTCTTGAAACAGATCGCCACCGCCCCCCCCCGGTAGGAACAGCGGCCTCTAAAAACGGGGCGGCATTCCCATCCAACCAGGTCTCGGTAATGCAAGCCAGATCTGCCCCTGCAACAAAGTCTACAATAAGACCCGTCTTATTACAGACAGATCTGGCATTGCACAACAACACCCGGGTCAGACGAGGTTGACGAGTTGTCCCAACCACTTGCCCTTGAATACTAGAGGTGCCCTTGGGTATGAGAACCAGAGCAGAGTACTACGCTCCAGAAACCATTTCGCTTCCAGGCGTCTTCGAGGCCGAACCACCCCTATGGGAGAGCACCGCTTCCTCCACTGTCCACAACCCTCCACACACCCCCAATTCCTCCATCCCCTATGCACAATCCCTAATGCCCGACACCAATGGTAAACATGGGCTGACAAGGGGGGCAAGACAAAGGGGCGGAGGGTATGGAGAGCGGAGGCCGAGTAACAAACAGCATGTAAAGCTGACCAGCACATCAGGCTGTCGTAACAAAATAAAACCAAAAATAAAATAGAAAAAACAACACCACCGCCCACCAAAAGAAAAAAAAAAATAAAATAATAAACTAATGCGACAGATAATATACAAAATTAAACTTATTTTATATCCACAAGCCCTCTCACGGCCGCTCTAACTGACTGGAACTCCCTTCCTCCATTCTCTCCTGCTCCTCCCTCTCACAATTTCAGTCCCATCTGTTTACCTTTCTGTCTTCCTCTACACCCTGCTCCTGCTTTTGCTGAAGGGTACCTACCCAGAAACTCCCCCACCTTACCTATGGCTGCCTCCTCCTGCCTTACTCTTCTCCCACTCCATTACTACTGCACCTAGCATAACAGGAGACTAATGCGTGTAGAATTCTCTGGTCCTAGCCACTCCCATGTATATTATTAGTACGTTTACTATGAAGTTCTGTACTATAACTGCCCTGTTTATAGCCCATCAGACATTCAATTCATGCACTGTTTGTCAAATCTGTCGTCAATTGCTTGTGTACTTGCTACTTTTTGTCTTGACTCAAGGCTCAAGGTGGAGTACCTCAGTTTTGTGATTGATTCTCGACCCTGGGTCAACCCTGAAAAAGGGACTGTATGCAGTTCTCATGTTACAAGTATGGTAATTAGGCAGAGTACAAGTCAAGACAAAAAGGGACTGTAAGGCCCTGTACACATTACAAGTGAAGATTTGTACCGTTTTAAATAACGGTTTCAAAACGTTTTAAAACTCACCACAGTAGCCCGTCCACATTATTGTTCACCGAGTTTGAGCTTGATTGTAACACGGTGAACTTCCATCTCCATCAGCAGCGAGTAAGGTTTTTAAACTCGGTAATCCTCCTCGATTGTAGCACGGTTATGTTGGCACCCTAACTGACGGAAAAATCGCACACCCGTCCACACCACAAGGTAACATGCTTTCCTCCTTTAAAACGTTTTTGAAAATGGACTTGAGACTAGCTTGCAGCAGGGTTTAAGCACGGTTTCTTAACACGCTTTGAAACCGTGCTTAAATGCGGATGGGCGCCGTGTTTGCTCGACTTAAAATGTTTTAAGCACCTTAAAACGTTTTAAGTGGCCTGATGTGTACAGGGCCTAATTGTCTCAGTGGACTTACTCGGTTACCAAAACTCAAATAAATATCATATGCAACGTGGACCATAAACCACATGTCATCCTCCACATAGGCACAAACGATATAGCCTCTTACACGGCAGAAGAGACTAAACAAAATATAACAAATCTGGCCAGCAAAATTAATTCTCTTCGTCCAATCTCTCTTTTCTCAGAGATCCTGTTTGTATGGGAAAAGGGCAGACTCAAGCACAGGATCAGTGAGAGAGACATCTCCAAACTCAATGCCTGGCTTGAACAATGGTGCCAGGAAAATGGACACAGCTTTCTTGGCAACTGGCACAGCTTCTGAGAGCGTGACTTCTACAAATTTGATGGTCTGCCCCTAAACAAACAAGGAACTCGGGTGCTTGGACAAAAACTCGATGTACACATAGACCATTTAAACTAGTGAGTGGGGAGGAGCAGCAAGGACACCTCATGGCAAGAAGGGTGTCAGAAACCCTTCCCCCACCAACAGCTAGTTCAACACAGGTCTCTTTTAGTGATCTCGGAACCAGTAGCATTCAAGTCACTTCCCATAACAGGCAAAGGGATAAGCATAATGGGCACAACAGAGGCAACACTGATATACAGCATAACAATTCTACTACTTCACCATGCCACACAAAACAAGGATGGAGGGCTATGTGTGTCAATGTACATAGTCTGTCAAATAAAATCTCCCACCTCTCTGCTTTAATGACAGAAGCCAAATTAGACTGGGTATCAGTCACAGAAACCTGGTTTATGGAGAACCATACCTGGGACATTGCTATAACAGCTTACACACTTTTTAGTAAGGACTGTGTTGGAAAAAAGGGGGGAGGGTGGTATTATATGTAAGGGAAGGAATCTCGGCAATAGAAGTCCAAGAAAAACAGGGAAGACCAGAAGCTCTATGGGTCACCCTAGGAGCAGGGGACAAAGCCCTCATCTGAGTGGGAGTCATATACAGACCTCCCTTCCAAGACTCTGACATAGACAAGGAGCTCCTAGAAAATATCTTCTTGATGGCCGACAAGGGACACCTGTTATTAGTGGAGGATTTCAATCTACCTGATGTAGATTGGTCCTCATTCACTGCATCGTCTGTATGCAGCAAAGAGTTCCTACTTGCCCTGAAGGGGGCAGGACTTAATCAGCTGGTGAAGTCCCCCACCAGAGAACAGACTATCCTGGACCTGGTGCTAAGAAACAGCACCAGAATCTCAGACATAACCATAGGGGTAAATCTGGGAACCAGCAACCACAGGTCAATCTGGTTACCAGTGGAAAGTGCACTGGAATCAAGTCACACAGCCCTCAAAATACTTGAATTCTGCAAGGCAGATTTCAACACCATGAAAACCCAGTTAAGAAACTCACTGAAAATCAACAACTCATGGGACATGGAGAGAAGCTGGGAAGCCTTGAAGACAGCTTTACTTCAAGTTACTGAACAGTGCACAAAACACATCAACAAGTCAAAAAGAAGAAAAGAGCCGCTGTGGTTCTCCAAACAAATAGGAACAACGGTAAAACACAAAAAAAGGGCCTTCAAGCAGTATAAGCAGATGAAGAAAGAAGCAGACAGGCAGCATTACATATCAAAGCTGAGAGAAGTGGGAAAGGCTATTAGGATAGCCAAAGCCCAGACGGAGGAGAAAACAGTGCAGGGAGTAACAGAGGGGGACAAAACATTTTTTAGGTACATATTCGAAAGAAAAAAGAGTAAGGGTGGGATAATCAGGCTAAAATCAACAGAAGTACGGATAGTTGAAAAGGATGAAGACAAGGCAGAAGTGCTAAACAAATTCTTCTGCTCAGTCGTCACCACTGAAGACCAAGGCAGTGGCCCTACTATGGAAAAGGCAGTGTGCAACAGTAGAACAGCAGATGACTTCCACTTCTCAAGAAAAAGAGTCCTAGAAGAGCTTAGCAAACTAAAACTAGACAAAGCAATGGGACCCGATGGAATCCACCCTAGGATTCTAAAGGAGTTACGAAAAGAAATTGCAACACCGCTCACTGACCTTTTTAATAAGTTACTGGAAAGTGGCACAATATCACTAGACTGGAAAAAGGCTGTGCTGGTACCCTTACATAAAAGTGGAAGCAAGGAACAGCCTGGGAACTACCGCCCAGTCAGTCTGACCTCAGTGGCAGGCAAATGTATGGAAACCCTGCTAAAAGACAGAATAATGAATCATCTAAAAGAATCCAGAAAACTTGACCCCAAGCAACACAGATTTACAGCAGGAAAATCATGCCTAACAAACATGACAGAATTCTTCAACCGGGTGACCGGAACAGTGGATCAGGGAGGGCCGGTGGACGTGGTGTACTTAGACTTCAGCAAGGCCTTCAACACCGTACCCCATAGAAGGCTTATGAATAAGTCAGACAATACAGGATTTAGAAGACAGTCAACTGGATTGCAAACTGGCTCAACGATAGGACACAGAGGGTCTTAGTTAATGGAGCTCAATCAGGGGAGGGCAAGGTAACCAGTGAAGTGCCACAGGGGTCAGTATTAGGCCCCATCCTCGTCAACATTTTCATCAGCGACATCGCTGATGAGCTGTAGGGGAAAGTACTATATGCCTGTTTGCAGATTATACAAAACTGCAACTGGGTGGACACCCAAGAGGAAGTCTTGAAGATAGAAAAGGATCTGAATAGGCTAGAAGGATGGTCCAAAAATTGGCAATTGAAGTTCAGTGCCACAAAATGCAAGGTCATGCATCTGGGTAAAAGAAACCCCAGGAAGGAATACATGCTGCTAGGACACCAGCTTGAAGTAACACTGGTGGAGAGGGATCTTGGCGTAATAATTACAGATGACCTTAAGACAAGCAAGCAACGTGAAAGGGCAGTGCAGAAAATGAATGGCATCCTGGGATGCATTGGAAGGGGTATAACTAGCAGAAAAAGAGAGATGATAATGTCACTGTACTGATCACTGGTCAGGCCGCACATAGAATATCGCATCCAGTTTTGGAAACCACACCTGAAGAAGGATATCAACAGACTGTAGGCAATGCAGAGAAGGGCTACAAAGACAGTGCAGGGTTTGCACCAGGAGCCATATGAAACCAGACTGGCCGGCTTATGAACATATGAACATGCCAGCAGAAGCAGGCTTTGCGGTCTATCGAGTCTGCTCAATTGTGCAGCTAGCCACTCATCTCGCAGCTGCCCCACCCACACCCTCCTTCATCATAATCTCCCCCTTACCCTATCCCACCCCCTCTAAAAGCTACCCACAGAACAACAGACAACCACCTCCTCGGGCAGATTATTCCACCTATCCAACACCCCCTGTGATTTCCTTCCTGAATCTCCCCCTCCAGTCTTAACTGATGACCTCATATCACTCCCCTCCTAATCTGGAAAATCCCTTCTGTATTAACTTTGTTTATCCCCTTGAGGTATTTAAAGGTTTCAATCATATCCCCTCTATCCCTCCTCTCCTCCAAGGAGTACATGTTCAGCTCGCCCAAACTCTCCTCATAGGACTTCCCCTCCAATCCCTGTATCATTTTTGTCACCCTCCGTTGCACCCCCTCCAAAAATGTTATATCCTTCTTCAGGAATGGGCACCAGTACTGCATGCAATAGATGAGGCCTGACCAGAGACCTGTATAGAGGAAGGATCGCCGCCCTATTTCTGGAGGAGATTCCTCTTGCTATACACCCTAGCATCCTGTTGACCTTTGTTGCCGCCTTCCTGCAATGGGCTAAGTTGTTCATGCTGCCCTTTATGAGCACCCCTGATCCTTTTCCTCCTCGATGCTTTCGAGCTGCACCCCTCCCAGTTGATAGCTCCTCCCCTGGTTCCTAGATCCAAAGTGCAATACCTTGCACTTCTTGGCACTGAACCCCAGCTGCCATGTTTCCAACCACTCCTGTAGTTTTGACAGGTCCTCCTGTAACCCCTTCCACCCTTTGACATCATCCACCACAACTCCTATCTTTGTGTCAACCACGAACAGACTGATCCTACTCCGTATCCTGTATGAGATATCTGCTATAAATATCCCAAACAGCACTGATGCCAGTACCGATCCCTGTGGCACCCCGCTTGTCACCTCCCTCGGTGATGAGAGTTTCCCCACCACCACCCCACTCTGCTGCCTACCATCAAGCTAGTTGACGATCCAGTTGATCATCTTTGTTCCCACACCTATGCACTCCAGCTTACCCCCCAGCCTCCCATGTGGCACGGAATAAAATGCCTTGCTGAAGACCAAATACAGGACATACACCACATGTCCCCGTCCAGCTCCCTGGTCACCCAGTTGTAGTACTCAATTAAATTCATATGGCAGGATCTTCCCAAGACAAACCTGTGTTGATGTCCATCCAGGAGATCATTTTCCTCCAGAAAGGCTACTAGCCTCTCCTTTAGGATTGTCTCCATGAGCTTCCCCACAATCGAAGTGGGGCTCATAGGTCTGTAGCTGCCTGGTTCATCCCTCGGGTGATTTTTCTGAATGGGTACTAAATGGGCCATTTTCCAGTCTTGTGGTACACATCTTGTGTCCAGGGAGATATTGAACAGGTCAGCCAACAGCCCTGCCAGGGTCTCCGCTAGCTCCCTGAGTACCCTAGGGTGAATGCCATCCGGTACCAGTGCCTTGTCTGCCCTTAGTGCCTTTAGGCCTTCCAGAACCCTGTCCTCTGTAATCCTTACATCAGTCACCCCTTCCCACCCATCCCACTCCACCCTTCCCTTGAGATATCTGCCCCCCTTTCTCCCTCATGAACACAGAGCAGAAGTACTCATTTAATGCCTCTACCTGATCCACCCCCCTTTTCCACTCACCCTTCTTCCTTCTTCATCCTTAAAATCTGGTCTTTGTTCTTCCTTTTTTCTCCAAATGTACCTGAAGAAGTCTTTTTCACCTTTCTTGATACCCTGTGCTAGTCTCAGCTCTCTTGAAGCCTTGGCTGCTCTGACTAACCTCGTATCCTCTCTGGACTTCTTCACATACTCATCCTTGTCATTCCCCCTTCCCGATTCCTTGAATTTCCGAAATGACCTTTTTTTGGCCCTCACTCCCTCCCTCCCTAACCTCACAAGTGAACCAAGTGGGCTTCTTTGCTTTCCCCTTCTTGCTCCATGTCCTTGTACAAGTCCCAGTGGCCTCCATCAGCCCTTTTTTAATAAACTTCCATTTCTGACTAGCATCCATGTCTGGTTGACTTCCTGCCAGATATCTACCCATTATTTCCCCCATCCTTCTAAAGTCTGCCCCTTTAAATTCAATCACTCTGGTTCCCATACCCTTTTTCCCTACCCATATTGAGCATGAACCACACTGAGCGGTGGTCACTCCCAGCCAGGGGGTCCTCCACCCCCAGATCCCTTACTACCTCCCCACTTGAAAGTACCAGATCCAGTGTCTTCTCAACCAAATCAGGTCATATACCAATTGTACCAGGAAGCTGTCCTGAAATGCTTCTAGTAGTACCTGCTCCCTTGCACTCATGGTGGTCGGAGTGGTCCAACCCACCCCACTAGGTTAAAGTCCCCCATCACCATAATGTTCCCCTTCCTACAGACCCTTCTGACTTGCTCGGCTAGCTCTCTACAGCTGTACTCTCTTGAACAGAGAAGAGACGGGGTCATGATTGAAACATTTAAGTACATGGAGGAAATTAACACAGCGCTGAAGGAAATCCTGTTTCAGATGAAATCAGAGAGTCATACAAGAGGCCACAATCTATGACTGGCGGGAGGTAAATTTAGGGGACACATCAGGAAGTACTTTTTTTCCAAGAGGATGGTCGATCTTTGGGATAGCCTACCACAAGAGGTAGTAGACTCAAAAAATTTAAGGGAATTCAAACTTGCGTGGGATAAACACTACGTGCAAAAAAGGAAATAGTCTAAGGGGGGGTAAGTGTTCTGGGCAGACTAGATGGATCAAGAGGTCCCCTTCTGCTGGCAAATTCTTATGCTCTTATGTTCTTATGTGATGACTGCGAAAGTGGTTGTTGCAGCAGCAGTATTAGCAACCTATTAAATATTTAACAAATAATCCCATGCAGTAATTTGTGGCAGATAATACATTGTTAATTATTAGAACTTCATGGCTTATATTTCTATCTGATGATGATCTATTGCCACCGGTCCCCCTCCACTGATATATGCTTTACAAAATAAGCCATGAAGAGCATACCTTTAGATAGTGGTCACTAAGCATGCACAGCTGATAACTGGGACATACATACATATATGTGTGGAGGTGACCAGTATTTGCTATTTTTACAAAATAAATGACTGGCTAACATGCAAGACAGATACGTTCTAGTAAGAGGTCATCTGAGAGTATGACCCCCACTCCCAAGCGTGCATGCTTACCAATCATGAGTTTGGCAAATATATACGGATCCATTTTCAACAACAGGCTCCATCTTTATAACGGACAATTTTTGCATTTTTAGGGCTGCAGTGGGTGGAGCCCTACAGACCTCTTGCAATGAGAAAAGGACTCAGCACATTCCTTGCGAAAGAAGAGCATGTTGGAGTTGTGCCACAGTTGCCTTCGCATCTGTGAAGCCCTCTGCTCATGTTGTCTCTTCTGAAGTAACACTGCACTATTTTTAGAGTGCCAGCAGTCTCAGCGGAACACGGCGCACTCTGCCGTGTCCAAGATGGCCACTCCACTCTATGGTGCATGCCCTAATAGTCGTGCATGTACAGTAGCACGCAGCAGCGATCTTGGTCATGGTGGAGCGTGCTGTGTTCTGCTGTGACCACCTATTTAAATTTTTCTTTATTATAAAAATCCCCAACCCTCCCTCTTAGCACCCCCAGAAACATAGCAATGACATTGGGGTTCAATCCTCCAGTGTCGTAATCATGTTCTCCCATTATGCTGGTCCTTTTTATATATATATATATATTTTTTCTCCCCACCTGACCCTCCCTCTCAGCACCCCCAGAAACATAACAGTGACACTGGGGTGCCCAATCCCAGTGTCATGATCGGGTATCCTCGGTCCTGTTTTTTTTTTTTCTTAACCTGTAAAAGAAACCATCCATCAATGTCCTTTGTGCCATTTCTGACCCCCCCACACCCGACCCTCCCACTCAGCACCCACCACCGAACCCCACCCCCAAGCACTTACTTACCCATTGAGGGTCTAACAACGTAATCTTCTCTGGTTTATTACAGCCATGATTCCTACATACATGTTTTTTAGAGTTATCTTTTGATTGATGATTTTTCCTTTTCAATATCTTCAGAGGGTGTCAGAAATTACAAAAAGAAAACTGCCACAGCAGTAGAACATGTTGTTGAACATAAAAGACGCAAATCAATATTCTAACAGTCTACAGCAGTAGAGCTGTCATGAACAGTGACCTCTGCTGATGGTGGAGTATATATTAAAATTAGATAGCATCATTGGGAAGTTGCTACTGATATTCAAAATAAAATGTATAACCTACATTGTGATGAGTGATAATGGTCCACAGTCATATAAACTATGACCCAACTGTTGTTTCAAGATTATTTCCCAGCCTGACTTCCGTACTTTCCTCCGTCCCCTGTAATGCAAACATTATGTTGGGGGGTCATGCTAATGCAGGATGATGTAAAATTGGTGGACAAAAAAAGTTAGCAAACTGGTACCATGCTATTAATCATTGTGCCAGTTTAACTTTATTTAGTCAACCAGTGGGAATAGCCCCTCACTTTACATGCTGCTCTGATGCACCTGTGGAAGCCCCTATTTAAATTGCATGAATAATTAAGCTGAAATCCAGTTTTGGTATCTGCTAGTTAAGTGGCTGTGCGAGATTGTTTGTATCAAGATACTAAGCTAATAAGAAAATATGACTGAAGATGTGACAGCTCATGCAGGCTAATGGAACTCCTTTACCCTTTCTTAGGCTAGTATGGGTGGTATAATTTACACAGCCTGGCCAAATACTCAGCACACACATATACCCTCCTCAGCCCACCCACTCCTACCCCACCCCATTGGCAAGTCACAGAAATGACCCAAATGCATTTTAAGAAAGTTGAGTCTGACCAGAGTGAGATTTTTTAATACCTGTCTTGACAGCACGTAGCAATCCACCTTTTCATGGTTCCACGGAATGTTTCTCGGTCAATCAAGATATTCTGCCTGTTTGGATCCATCATGTTGCAGAGCTGTAACAGTCTGCCAGTCTCAGTGCTTTGCTTCGTCATGTCTTGCAAGTAGTCCATAATAACTGAAATGGGAACTTTTCCTACAAGATTAGTTACAAACACTTTTAGCATAGGAAGGGCACTGTTACTAGCATTTTGCATTTTATTCCTTGTAACCTATCATGTGGCGAGAAGCTGCAGGGTTTTGGTAATAATCTGTCAAACACTGTTGCACTGTCACTATATTTTAATAATCAAGTAATATCTATTAGTGCCTTATGCTACTGTTTCTAGTAAAGCACATGCAATATGTTCTGTTTAGGGGAGGCTGACTGTACTATCAAAAAACAGCATGAAACATTATATCTCTTTTATCACAGCAGCAGTCACTGAACTTTAAAAAATAAATCAGCCAGATCACCATTAGGCACATACGCAAGACAAATGCATCAGCACGTGAAAAACAAAAACCTTGATAGCCTGTAGCATTACTGCTTGGCAACTGCAGTACTTATTGCAATGAGAATCGAAGTTCTATAGAACCAGGTTTCCTTTTCTCATAACATACAATACGTTGCACCCAGAGTCTTGTGTGGTGGATGCTTTACCTACAGTCTTGCTGTTCTAGGTGAAAATTAAGCGAGAACCAGTTTCCCAAAGGCCATCTTATACATGTGTCATTACCTGTATGTCTTAGGAGCTCCTTAGTCTATTTTTAATAAATGAATAGAACTGACATTTTCCCATTCTACCTACACCCAGTCATATGATGAACAATATGAATCTCTCTATAGACTTGAACTTGGACAGATAATCAAATCCAAAGTTTAAACTCTGCTACTGAACAGCATGCATTCATGGTTGTGAGTATTTGTGAGAGATCTCTGTAAATGGTTAACAGTACAATAAAAGTAAATATTTCTGAAGCTGGCCCAGTGGCATGGAGGGCTGTGGCACTCTATGTGCCTTACCTCCTGCCATACCGGCAACCCATGTTCCAGAACAGACACAGGTTACCTGAGGTCGACCAGGGAAAGGAGGCTTGAGCATCTGGAAGACAGCTCTTCTCCCTTGGGGGGGGTCTGTGTCCCGCTGCTCAACTGCCACCTGGAGGAATACAGTTGGAGGTGTGAGCAGGTCACATCAACTGGGAAGACCCCATGTCCACAGCACCTGGGGCATCTCCACAGAGGCAGAGCTCACACAATGTGCTCACTGCATGTTCCTGGTTGGTCAGGGGGAAAAATGGTGGAAAAAGTGGTGGATGGGCTTTGTTGTAGGGTCGAAGTTCAGGAGACACATTGCAAGCAGACAACCAAACTCAGTGCATAAAAAATGCCAAGTTGACATTTGTCATTTTATTTCAGGATTCAAGATATAACAGAAATCAGAAGATCATTGTTAGTTTAGCTGAAACAGCAACCACAGCAAAAGAAATATGTTTTACAGGACAGGACCTCTCCTTGTCCTTCCCCTGTCTTTGGTCAGGAAGAACTGACCCTCCTCTCCTGTTACAAGCCAAGGTGGTGCCTTAAGTACCGCCTACCTAAGTCAGGTGATCCAGCATAATCAAAAAACAAATTAAACATTTTATACAGCCCTACAACAAAGTGCTAACCTATCTAGGCATCTTGCATATCCAAAATATCAACAGCAGAGGGTTGAGAACTAAAATAATACGCTTTCCCAAGGTTATCTGAGCAACACAATAATCCTTAGAGTGTGATTGACAGTTCTTAAACTAGAAAAAGAGACCACAAGGGGCGCTGTCTCCCTATAGAGCAGGCTGAGTGCAGTAGAAGAGCTTGGGCAGCCGACACCCTGTCCTGCTGCAGAGAAGGCTGCAGATTATCAGGCCACCAAACAGTATCTGTTCTCCCTCTTTTTACCCTCTGCAGGACTGTTTACACACCAGACAATTAACCAAAGGTAAGCTATTGACCCAGCATTTTGCTATGATGGGGAAGGGGGCTGTTAGTTTCTGATTTTAATTTTGTTTAAATGGAATTACTTTAGTTTTGTATCCATATCAGGCCTTCCTGACTCTGCTCACACAGGCTTGAAGGTGACAGGACATTTAACAGAAATCCCCAATTTCTATCCACAACTACAATGCGTACTAGGGCTTAATGTAACTTATTTACTGTATTCATTTATTTTTAGGTTGCTGCGTAGTGTGCTATGTGCGACAATATGTGCAGGCACAACAGCAGCACTATACAGACAGCATCTCTAGACATTGATACTTTAATTTATTTATTTTTATTTATTTAGTTTTGGTTGACCGGGTAAGTGCACTAGTCAAATCCTGCCTATTTTCAGGCATGACCCGGGGGAGGGGGATACAGATGAATGCCAACTGACCTTGAACCAGATTTTGTTGTTGGTGGTAATTTTAGTGAATGAGGGAAATTTGGCCAGGACACCGGGGAAATTTCCCTACTCTTTTTGATAACTGCCATGGGATCTTTAACATCCATCTGAACTACCACCTGTCCAGGCAGATGGGACCTCGGTTTACCGTCCCATCCGAAAGACGGCACCTCATAAGTGCAACACCCCTCTCATGCTGCACTACAGTGTCAGTACTGGGATATTAACCCAAGTGCCAGATGTGGGAACTGAACCCACAGCCCTCTGATCTCCCAGCCTCAGAGGCGAGTGTGCTACCTACTGAGCCATTGACACTGTTACTTCAGCAGAAAATGGTTTGTGCCTTATTGTAAGATCCAAGGGCCTTCCTCTTGTTACTACTCTTTCAGGGGACATTACCAGCCATGTGGGGGGGGGGGGTAACTCTTCCTATAGACCCAACAATACTGCAACTTTCTAACAGAGCATTTAATAATACTGTATCTTAGTACTATTCCACTTATGTTATCTTTGTATTTCTAGCAAGGCAGCACAGGATGCATAATAAAGTAAAGGGAAAGGGAATGCTGCTTACTGGTTTATTTAATCCTGGTCTCATTAACTAGCAACTAAGTAAGCCACATATTGCCACTTGTGTTTTAGTTTATAACTACAAGGTTCCCTTACGTTAACCTTTTTACCTGGACCCAGAAAGACGAGAACTTGAAAGAGGGTTTAGACAATGAAGGGGGGGGGTTCTGCCTAGAGGTGGCCTGCCTCCAACCAAGAAAGAAAGGGATAGCCACACTAGAAAGGAAGATAGAGGTTGCAACCATAGAAAACAGACACTATAGATGGGTTCTTACTCAGTGTCAGGGATGAACATCCACAAAACAGTCACAATTACCCACCCCCCCCCCTTCAGGGAAGGTGTATTCAACAGCGTCCCCTCTCCAGAAGCCCTGGAGGGGGCAGAACTCCTGTCCTCCCACTCTCAGGAGTTCCGTCCCAGTGCCCCACACATGTACACTGACAAATTATTGCCAGCTTCTAACATACCCTGGGACATTCAATCAGATGTAAGACATACCCTGTAAACACAGTAGTAAGGCTTATATCAGCCATATAGCTGTAAGAAAAGTCCAAGCCCCCCTGTACAACAGAGGGTTGGAGGAACTCTTTTCTGGGGTGGGGAGCCCTACTCATCACAGGGATCACCCTGTGACAGGCTTCATGAAGTCCTGCTCGTCAGGTCACAAGCCCATTCTCTGCTGCAGCGGGTCTGAGACACGTCTGGATGAGTTACTGTGGGTGGGGTGGCGTTCCACTCCTGGCCCTTCCAGCTGGGGAGGGTAATCCATGGGGGATTCAGACCCCAACTTCAGAGGTGGAAGGAGACAGCTGCGGTGAAGTGGAACAGGGGCTGATGCAGCACCCATTCTGTCAAGGTGCAAAGTACCTCTATGGGAAAAAAAAGTAAATACTTCTGGGAATAGTAATGCCTGGTGAATGAAAAATTACTTTTCTTTACATTACTGCAATTTGGCAAAAGGAAGACAATCTGGGTTAAAGTTAATAAGGTAAAATATTGAAATATGGTGAAAGGAAATATTACTATACTCAACATAATAATTGGCATTTGTAATTCACTACCCTATGATCTGGCTGAGACTAACAACAGTGCAGCTTTAAAAAAGAATTAAGCAAATATATGAATGAGGGGAACATAATTACTATCACTGAGAGGTGAGCAGATGGTCCCAATGGACTACATAGCCTACTTCAGCTCTAAACTACATAGTACGCATTGTAGTACGTACATACCACAGTAATACACTGAATCAGAACAACACAACAAACAGAATGAAAAGCATGGCACAATACAAACATCACAGGCAGTAAAGAGCACAGCAAACTGCAAATAGAGTAACAAAGAAGCAAGAATACATAGTTTCGGGTAAGTAGTAGTGATTGTGCTGATATTCTGAGGTTAATGACAGGAACAAACTACCAGCCTCCCTCCAATAAGGCCCCCAACCTAGTTAGGGTTTAGACATCAAAAGTGATCCTGCTGCGGTTTCTTTGAGTGTTAGTGCATCAAATTTTACCTTGGGTATAATGGAATGTATATAACTTTATATGACTCTAACTTTAGTCTTTTCTCTTTTAGATATATTCTTAAGAAGTCCTATGGCCAAAGTGATTCGAACTTTATTTTCTATTTTCAGCATGCTTTTAATATCACCCTTTTGTTCTGTTTTCAGCCCACACGCTGACATAGCACCTTGTAGTTTTGTTCTTACACAGCCCAAAGGGCAAGTGGCTTTGCAATCTGGATAGCCCTCTTGATGGGTTTATTTCTGAATATTGCAGAATTACCCATTTGTTTTATATGATATATTTGGATGGGTGCTGTTATTTTTAATTGCAGTTGTGTACACAGGGAAAGAGTGCACATGGAAATACCTGCTAGCAATTTCTATGGGGGAAAAGTCCCATTCAGATAGATAGACAGACAGACAGACAGACAGAAAGACATATACATACACACATGTATGTACATACATATACGTAGACAGAGGAATAGATAGATAGACAGATAGATAGATACTGTAGATAGGTAGGTGGATGCACAGTTTCCCCATGTGACTTCACAAGGTTCTACTGTGGCAGCAGAGTATCAGTATAGGATAGACTTAGTCATGGATACCTCTGGAATGCTGACAGTTGCAGATCACTCTATCCACTACCTCATTTAAAAACTATTTTCATAGGCTTTTAAACTATTAAAACTCAAAAGGAACAAAGCCCACACCACTGTTGGTGTGGTCAATTTACAAACAAATTGATCAAGCCACAAAAACAACACAGTCCAGCCAGGCGTGGCTGGGGCACTGTCTGAGCTCCCCTGCATTCTCACCTTGCTCACTTTGTAAGTTGCCTGTTGTTTCTACTTTGCACAATAAAGAAGTTTAGACAACACATTTGGCTGGATTGAGCCATATTTGTGGTTTTGTTCTAAACTATTAAGACCATTCTTCAGGAATATTTCTCACTAATGTATTTTGTTTAAAACACATAACCCTGTCCAGGTTCCCATGAAAATGGGCAGCATTGCTCTCAGGCTAACCAGGTTACCAAATAAATCAAATCAAAGATACAATATAGACTACAATACCTGTCCCTTCTGTATCACAGACTTCAAATGTGAAGTTTAATAAGTCTTCTTCGGACCAAGTACTCATCTCCCCAGTGCTATAAGCCATTTTTTCAGTGATAGGGCTCCCAGTAGAAGCTGCACAGCTAAAATTATGAAAAATTAGTTACATGGTAAATATTGCAACAAAGGCCCATGTGATTCACTAAATATTTTTAAGCTGGCCAGGTGCCAAGTACAACTGCAAATATTTCAGACTTGCAGGACTGTGTGTGTGATGTCATCAATAGTGACTGGAATGGAGGGAGGATGTATCCTAGTCTTTATGACAAAAAAGGACAGAAAGGGACTTCCAGTGATGTTATGATCCAGTGAGCAGTGGGCTCTACCAGCACTGGATTCCTGATTTAGACTATAATAAAAAAAAAAAGTTATGTAGTAGTAGTAACATTTTTAATGTTTTGACAGGATATAAACTTTAGGTCCAAGGGACCTATTTTACAAAGTTGTCCTGCACTGACATAAAAAACATTTAGGTTTCAGAGTTTTGACAGAATAATTACGTATAATCCTAAAGCACAGTTGATCTACAGTTAACCCTTACAAGAAAAGCAAACACACATTAGGGACAAATTTAACAAGTATCAATAGTTCACAGTTTCTCCATCCATCATACCTAAAACAGTGTGAAACATTGCAGCATAATCAAAATATAAGGGAAAAATCCCTTCACCCCTCCCCAAAACAGATCAAACAAATCAGGTACAGATACAAAAGCAGCAATCAGCGGAGCACCGAGAATGTGATCAGGGCAGGTGAAAGCACAGATGAAACCGGCATCCAAACTAAAAGAAATGCATACCAAAGATAGTATAGTGGACACTCAGCATGAAGACCCACCATCCTCAGCACTCTCCATGGCATCAGACTGCAGTAATGAAAATGTGCACGTCATCCACGGTGGAATTTATGGCTGAATTTAAACTAATTACAGCAGCAGTAAACAAAACTAACAGTAAGCTGGAAGATTTACAAACCAACCTTAAAATCAGACAAAAGCGTTAAGTCGACAGAGACATAGATCATCAAACTTACACAGAACACAGATTTACATGACAAGGCCCTGATATTATTAATAAAATCTATATACCAAATGCAGAAAAAAATGGAGAATATAAGCCAGTCAAGAAGAGACAATATCCGGATTTTTGGCATTAAAGAAAGGGCAAAAAAAAAAAAAAAAAGACAAAGATTGCATCATATTCATGCAGAACTGCTAATTGAGACACTGCCATTGCCAGAGACATGTGACCTGGGCATCAACCGCTCTCGTAGGACATCAGGTCCATGTGCTGAAAGTACAGAGATGAAGCTAACAGCCAGGACTGTAAAAGTTACATACTTTCAGACCAGGCAAATGGTGCTGGCTCTTGCAGGGAAGGACACAAAACTGTCTTTTGAGGGCTAACACTTCTCCATTGGTAATGATTACCCAAGCACCCTCCTGAATAGGCCCGCCTGCACAGCTAAAATGGTGACAGGGTGATTGCTGATGTTCTTCACCTAACCAGCCTTAAAATAAAATTTTCTGCATTTCCAGATCGATTCAAAGAATGATAACTGCCTGAACATCTTTAGCCATATACCATACCAGCAGTAATCAGGGAAAGTTCCAAATCGATATCTCCCATATTATTTTATTTTATCACTGTTTTAAGTAAGATAGGAGTTAAAAATGCTGCACTTCACTACCGCCTCAGAAATTCCACTGCCATCAATGCCAAGTAAGGCTAAAGGGGCAGGGAAAGTTAACTCTAATGTCAAAACAAATGAAGCCCTAACCAAAACAACAGGAAATATAGAAACTGTGCTTCAAATTTTAATGAACATACAAAATGATATAAGCCAACTTAAACTGCAAGTGAGTGATATACAATAGGCTAATACCGCCATGACTGACATAATTTCTGAAGCCGAAACCAGAACTGCACTCATGGAGGACAATGTCAATAACCTAGAAGAGTCCACTAGTTTTTTTACATGAGCAGGTCAAAATGCTGAGGTCTACAAGAGACAACCTCAAAAATTGGGGTCATCGTAACAACTTAAGACTGGCAAGAATACCCAAGGGAGCTGAATGGAATTATATTGTGTTGTCCGTGCAACATTTAATACCTGCTCTGTTAAAATACAATTGGCCCCAGCCTTTAGAAATTGAGCAGGTTCACAGATCCCTGGCACCCAAACCAAAACAAGGCAACCCTCCCAGACTAATCCTTATCAATTTTCTACATTTCTCAGTGCATGAGCAAATACTACCAGTGGCCAGGCAGCAGAAATTGTTAAGGTGGAGTGGTCATAACATTTATTTATTTCAAGACTGTTCTGCTGAAGTGGTTCGCCAAAGGCAAAGGAAGAAGTTCTGGGACATTAAAAAGCATTTACAAAAAAGAGCTGTGGAGTACTTTTTCAGATATTCAGTGATTTTTATCATCTGGCATAACAACCATGTGTATTCCTTTGAATCTATCTCTGACGCCTGGGATTTTGTTAATGGGAAGTGGCCCAGAGATCGCAATGAATGTTTAAATTTAAACAGCTCACAACAGAAGTATGAGTGCGTGGATACCTCAGCTCGACTGTCTGCACAATGTAAGCTACCTCGTGCTCCCTCACTATGAGGATGGAATGTAGAGTGCACACTATAGTGTGATCCTGTGCAACAAAATGCCTCTGCTAAACAGAAAATGCTCCCTCATTCCCAGCAAAGTTACACTGGTGCAAAGTGGTCTACGATTACCAGAAGATGCAAACTCCAAACTAGGGGGAGGGCAAAATGCACCTTCTTCTCTAAGTCCTCCATTGTCTCTGTTCAGCGAGCGCGCAACAGATCTCAGAAGTGTAAGGAAATGGACAATGCCCAAGACTCCTACCTGGACTCTGATGTCATTTCCACCTCTCTGCATATGGAAATACGACAGTCTCGTTCCTTTGCAGTTTCTGCCACACAGTTGGAAGGAAGTGTAGTGAAAGACACAGCACCACAATAAACCGATACTAGAGTCGTTTGGTTCCTCCTTTCATCTCTAAAATTACATACTGAAGACATTGCATCTATGTGAAACAATTTACAACAATTACAACTGTCACTCTTGGGAAACTGCTGCATGCAGCTTAGAATCTCTATGCTGAAACTTGTTAAAGTGGGCTATTATTATATCTAATGCATCTGAATGGTTATACATATAAGAAAATTGCCTCAAGTGAGTTTAGCTAATGGCAGTCATAGTAAAAAACACTTTCCACATTTTAATGTTTGCTGGCACGCATGTGCAAGAAACATAGTGCCATCATCCGAGATTTCCGGAGGTGTGTCAGCGTCTTCCAATCCAGTCCATGTGTTTGCAGGTGCAGTCGCAGTTCTCCAATCACTGCTCCAGCTGTCTATGACAGTAGTTGAAAATGCAGTGGCATACAGTTGAAAGGGAGAGCTCTGCTTCAGTGAGCAGAGCTCCCCCCTCCACACACAGTCACACACGCATATTGCATGCTCACGTGCTCCCCCCCACGCACATACTGTATGGCCGATGGGAGTGCCCAATCCCTCATTGGCCCCATGCCCCCCAAAAAAAGCTTTCCAGGTGCCACGCTGGAGCCCAGCAGCGTGGCACACATCATCGACTGGCAGGGGTGCCCAATCCCGCTGGCCCCAGCCCCACAAACAGCCTTACAGCTGCCACCCTGGAGTCCACCCCAGCGTGGTACAAGTCCATATGGTTGATGGGGTTCCCAATCCCCCATCAGCTCCAGCCCCCCCAAACAGCCTTCTAGCTGCCACGCTGGGAGCCCACCCCAGCATGGCAAACATCCTGCGTCGTCTTCCTTTAAAAAAAACAAACAAACCTGTAAACAAGAAAACGTTTCCTCTGCACTCTCCCAGCCCACCTGTGCCCACCCACTGCGTACCCTGCCACCCCACACCCCCCTCACCCTATACTTACCTCCGGAGCTCGGTGTGACGATCTTCGGTGGACTGGGAACACATCTGCACTCTTCAAAGCCGACCGCAAACTGAGGAATGCCAGTAAGCTGTATAATGTAATGAATAGGGTTTTTTCAATTTTACTACATATCTCAGGCATTTTTTTGAATTTTGGCACCAAATTTTCAACATGGGGTTTTTTGAACCCTCCTCATGAATTCTTGAACTGTCATGTTGCAAATTTGGTGAAAAAAGTCATAAAAATGACTGTTTTACGAGCATGCATTGCGCAGTTCCTACGCACGCTTGTAAGTTCATGAATTTTTAATATTTGCACTCTGGATTTTCAACATTGCCGTTTTACCACACCTACTTATGAGCAGTATAGCTGTCATTTTTCACATCTCGCCCAAAATGTGTTTCCGCGCATGTAGTGCACAATGGCGCAGTCGGTGTGCGAAATCAATGTATGGGACACATTAAGAAAATCACAGTGACACTGTTCATGAGCAGAGGTCTTAAAATGGCTACGTTAAAAATGTGGTGAAAAAATTCCTAAAAATGACTGTTTTACGAGCGTGCGTTGCGCAGTTCCTATGCACGCTCGTAAGTTTGCAAATTTTTAATATTTGCACTCCAGATTTTCAACATTGCCATTTTACCATACCTTCTTATGAGAAGTACAGCTGTCATTTTTCACATGTCACCCAAAATGTGTTTCCCTGCATGTAGCGCTCGATAGCGCAGTTGGTGTGCGCAATCAATGTTTGGGACAGATTAAGAAACTCACAGTGACACTGTTCATGAGCAGAGGTGTTAAAATGGCTATGCTGAAAATTTGGTGACAAAATTCCTAAAAATGACTGTTTAAGGAGCGGACGTTGCGCAGTTCCAACACACACTCGCAAGTTTGCGAATTTTTAATATTTGCATGCCAGATTTTCAACATTGCCATTTTATTACACTTCCTTATGAGCAGTACAGCTGCCATTTTTCACATCTTGCCCAAAATGTGTTTCCGCACATGTAGCGCACAATGGTGCAGTCAGTGTGGGAAAGCAATGTTTGGGACAGATTAAGAAAATCACAGTTACACTGTTCATGAGCAGAGGTCTTAAAATGGTTATGTTGAAAATTTGGTGACAAAAGTCCATAAAATGACTCTGTTACGAGTGAGCATTGCACAGTTTCCACGCACCCTTGTAAGTTCATGACTTTGTAATATTTTCAGTCCAGGTTTTCACCAGTGGCATTTTTATGCACTTCCTTATGAACAGTACAGCTGTCATTTTTCACAACATGGCCGAAATGTGTTTTCACACTTTCAGTGGAGAAATGCGTGGACGCTGTGGGAAATCACTGTTCGGTACAGATAAAGAAAATCACAATGACACTGTTCATGATCGGAGGACCCAAAATGCCTGTGTTGACAATCTGTTGTAAAAAATCCCCAAACTAATTACATTACGGGTGTGCATTGCACAGTTTCTATGCACGCTCATGACTTCACCAGTTTTTTTAATATTTTCACTGCAGATTTGCAACATTGCCATTTTTTACACCACCCCATGAACAGTACAGCTGTCATTTTTCACATCCTGTTTGGAATGTGTTTTTGCACCTGTGGTGCTAAATGCCTTTGCCGCTGTGCAAAAGCAGCTTTCAGCTAACAAACTGATATTGCCACTGTTCATGAGGTGGGGGTCACACAAAAAAAATGTAGAAAATTTGGAGTGAAAATATCAACAAATGTCTGAGGCATTAGGGTTTCTGACCATAACGCCCCACCCTGTAGAGAACGACTGGCATCAGGGGTGTGACTTGGGATTCTCGCCTGTAATGCTCATACCATTCCACACCCTGCAGCCAGTGAGAGGCATTGAGGTATGCCTTGGACTCTTCGGCCCCAAAGTTCACCCCATTCTCCTATACCGTGCCCATCTCACCATATTTCCTGATGGAATGGGGTGTGCATAAGGGCCAAAGACCCCAAGGCACACCGTGACACTTGTCAGTGTCTGCAGGGTAGGGAGCAGTGAAATGGCATGGTCGTTATGCCTGACGACCCAAAGGCACACCCCAATGCCTGTCAGTCTCTGCAGGGTGGTGGTGGGGTTGGCTTCAGTTCAATACTTCACTGCCATTCCTATTATGCAGCTCTGTAACTTCTACACTACCAATGCCAATGCCAGCAAGTAAGCAAACATTCGGCATTGACAAATACGTGTTTCTTTCCTCTTTCCCTCTTCCTCTAAACCTTAAAGATCATGTGCAATGGTTTTTACATATTTTTTATAAAAGCTTGAAAAGCTGAAATTCAAGTCCCTATGTCATGATAGTGTTTCCTGAGAATTTCATGCTGTTTGGTTTTGCGGTTTTCCTTAAGTCAGCATTTGTTAACTTACTCTACAGTGGCTGAAATCAATGGAGTTATTTCTGTCCTCTCAGTCAAACTTAGGGTGCAATGACATCATTTTGGAGTAGCCTGCTGTTTCAGATTCCCAATCAGAGCAGTAGTTTGTAGAGTTAATGGTTTGCTGAGCTCTCCAAGTTTCTTACAAACACAGCCTCTGGCTTGTATTTAGATAGATCAGCTTAAAATATAACATTATCTTCTCATAAAAAGCTGATCATTTAAATTTCAATGTTGAATTGAAGTAGTGGACATCTTTCTATGTGAGAAATTAGCTTGTCTGTATCATAGCTTTCAGTTCTTTTTAATCAAAACTCATTGTTTTTCTAACTATATAACACAGGACTATTAAATGCATATAAAATAAATCTAAATTTTGTTCATTCACAGAAACAGTTTGTCTTTGATGTAGCCTCCATAAATAGATTTCATGTAAGAACATGTTTTTTCATGTCAGATTGACAAACAGTACATGTGCTTGAAATACTATAACAGAGTATGACAGGCACCTGTCAGAACTTACAAATTTCAGTTCTTTGGTGGTTTCTGTGTGAAAATAAATTATGTTAGGTATAACTAGAAACACTATGGGGCATCCTGATGCATCGTGTCTCTGCCTCACAGCTGAGGCAGCTGCAGCCTACTGCCACCTGTCCCTGCCCCACAAGCCCCCTTCCATCTGCTCCACATTTGAGGCTGCTGCATCCTGCTTTCCACCATCTTCTCCCATACAGTCAAGGATTGTGCACCCTGTTGCCTCCATCCCCTGCCTAAAGAATCAGGGCTGCTGTACCCTGCCCAAACAATTGGGGTTGCTGCATCCTGCTGCTCTCTCTCCCCCCACCCTCACAGTTAGGGAAGCTGAACCTGTTGCCCCTTGTTCCTGTCTCCACAGTCAGGGCTGCTGTGTTGTGCTAAGCCCTAGAGTGCCAGATTCACTGCATCCACAGCTGGGGCTGCTGTACCATGCTGTCTTAGCTACCAGAGTTGGGGCTTTTGCTACACCCTGCTATTCACTTCCATTGCCCCAAACGGTCAGGGCTGCTGCACCATGTGTATACCATCTGACAGTCAGGGCTGCTATACCCTGATGCCCCCTGTGTTCTGTACCAGTTGAGGCTTCTGCACCATGCTGTTCTCTATCCCCTGTCACCAGAGACAGGGCTGCTGCATCCTGCTCCTTTCTACACAGTTGGGATTGCTATGGCCTGCTGTGCTCTAGAGCCCCAGGCCTCTGCAGTTAGGGCTGCTGCACCATGCTACCACTTGCCACAAGATTCAGGGCATTTGATGCACCCTGTTGCATACCTCCACAGTTGAGGCAGTTGCACCCTGCTGTCCCCCTGCCACCAGAGTCAAACTTATGGGACCATCCTATCAAACTGGAATCTCTAAAAGGTGGAAAACATTATCTACAGGAAAAAGAAGTACAGATAAAATATATAAGTGAGTTCTTAATGATGATGAAGAAAATCACTTTACCCATTAAAAAAAAGTGGGAAAAAGATTTAGATAGACAAATACCCCCAAAAATAGGGGAGTTGTTATGGAAAAATGCTTACCAAGCAAACAAAGCAGTACAAGGGCACCTTGTGCAATATAAAATACTATTGGAATGTGACACAGTCCCACACAAAAGATTAATAAACAAGTCAGCCAGCCTGGGAGTGGGTCCCGGGTGGTAGCCTGGGTAACAAATTGGCTGGACAACAGGACACAGAGGGTAATAGTAAATGGAGTCCACTCCAAAGAAAAGGGGGTTACTAGCAGGGTACCACATGATTCAGTACTGGGAGCGGTCCTTTTTAATATCTTTATAAGTGACATTGCAGAAGGACTGGAAGGAAAAGTACTGCAAGCCTCTTTGCAGATGACACAAAGATCTGCAACAGGGTTGATACACAAGGAGGGGGTGGAAAGGATGAGAAAGGATGTGGCAAGGTTGGAGGAATGGTCAAAAGTATGGCAGCTTAGATTCAATTCAAAGAAGTACGAAGTAATGCACCTGGGAAACAAAAACTCAGGGGAAGAGTACACAATTGGGGGGGTTACTAACAACAACAAAAATGGAACGGGACCTGGGGGTAGTCATATCAGATGACCTAAAGGTAAGCAAGCAATGTGATAAGGCAGTAAGGAGGGCTGGGGGATACTGGGATGTATAGGGAGAGGCATCACTAGTAAAAAACAGGAAGTTAGTTGTTATCCCTCTGTACAGACAGTTGGTGAGACCCCATCTGGAGTACTGCATGCAGTTCTGGAGACCCCATCTCCACAAGGACATAGTCAAGATGGAGGCAGTCCAGAGGAGGGCAACTAAAATGGTGCAGGGTTTGCTGCAGAAGCCATATTAAGAGTGACTAAAGGAGCTTAATATGTATACCATCAAGGAAAGGAGGGAGAGGGGGGACATGATAGAAACTTTCAATTACCACAAGGGAATCAACAAAGTCCAAGAGGGTAGCATCTTTCAGAAAAAGAGATGTGCAAGAACAAGGGGGCACAATTTGAAGATAGAGGGGGGGGATGGCTCAGGGGCAATGTGAGGAAGTATTTTTTCACGGAGAGGGTGGTGGGCACATGGAACAGCCTTCCTGAGTAGGTCATGGGGTCAAAAACAGTGGGAGAATTCAAGAATGCATGGGACAGACATAAGGCAATACTGGTGGGGGTTAGGAAGAAGTAGGCTGCTGGTTAACTAGGATCTGCAGCTTATCCAATAGGTAGGGAAATGGGCAGATGGGTGGGCCAAGTGGTCCTTATCTGCTGTCAAAGTCTACATTTCTATGTTTCTATATTATTACTATGCCCCTAGCTGACTGGAAAAAATGGGAAAACACTCAGATGGCAAATGTTGGAGATGTAATTAGCAGCATGCCTCCTTATTGCACATGTTATGGGAATGCCCACAATTAGAAAAGATTTGGAGAGAAGTTTGCAGTATCTATTCCCGGGTAGTGAGCCATAAAGACCCCTTGGATCCCAGTCTGTTTATTTTAGCAGACAAATCAAACGTGTTTTAAATAGATAAAAGCAAACAACTATGGATTCTGGCTGCAGCACTGGGACTAAAAAGGATTATTTTGGTTAACTGGAAAGACAAAAGTAGTCCAGTATTACAAGACTGGATTAAATACATACTAAATCTGGCAAATAGCTAAATTATTAGTTTTACAGTACAGGCTGAATCAATTTAAAGAAATGTGGATCACTTTTTTATCCATGATGGAAGGAAGACATCCTTAAAAGCTAGCCAGACTTTAAAACTCTTTAAAAAATATTTTAAAGGGAGAGAAAGAGTACAAGAAAAACAAAAAAGAGATAAAGATGTGATTCTTTTTTAACTTCATGTTGATTACTGTTATACTTTATTGAAATCTGGTTTTCTATTTACCAATTTACTCATTTGTTTTTTTTTTTAGTTCCTATTAGTTCCAATTGATGTAATGAATATCTGTTAATTGCATTACTGAGTTTTAACAGTTTGATAATTGTAATAGAATGTTATTATTATTGTATTATGAATTCTGATAACTCAATAAAAATGTATGAAGTAAAAAAAGCACCCTCCTGCAGTGTACGAAAAAAGCCTGGGATGCCATGAAACCACTGTGGGATCAGAACTTTAAAATACAAGTATTCTTTCTTGCAAGGATCAAACTGCATTTTCCAGAAGGGATAAAAGACTTCAAGTCACTTCTGGAAGCTACACCTCTCTTAAAACAAAATGACTTTCGATGCCAAACCTGGAACAACAGCACCTGAAGCCAGAACTGCAACAATTGATATGGACCTCACCAGAGTGAGAGTAAGGGGCAAGGACACAACAATATTTGACAGTCAGGTACCAAAGTGCAAAAATACTTTAAGTAAATTAGGAAATTGAGCTAGGACAAGGATTCGCAGGAGCAAGATGGAGACTGCTGAACTTTTTGGACCAGGGGCATAGATTACTGCCAGATGGTCATGCAGCACTTGAGCATTACGTTAACCTAGTGGGCAGCAGGTGAATTTCTGCACCAGACTACACACAGACCTTCTGTATTCAACTTGGGACATGGGGACAATGAAAGAAGAAAGGTATAAGTAGATAGGGGATTAACATGACGGAAGAGGGAGGTTTGCAATATGTGTTTGTAAGTGGGAAATCAAAAGAGGAATAGTACGGGAAGGGGGAGTAAAGATAAGATGCACACGATGGTGCCAAGTTACGAAAAGGGAAGTTTGAGGAATGGGGCCAACAAGCACCACTGAAAAAGTGCAAGGATTCTCAAACAAAGACACCAAGAATTATATTTATTTATTTTATGCAAAGACAAAATGGGAAGGCACCTTTACGGAAAGGCAGATGTGGTAAAAATCGAAGACTAGAGAATTCGTAAAAGCACCCTAAAGTAGAAAAAGAAATATCATTTGGGGAAATATGATTAAAAAAATAAATGTTAATTTGAGGGATGAATTCAGCTGATGGACAGGGCAGAGAGGGGACTTAGTTCATCAAGAGAATTGGGAAGGGGAGAGAACAAGGATGAGGGAATATGAAAGAATATTGGGTGCAAAATGCCAGCACCATGGAGAACCCAAAATATGTATGGGTTGGCTTCAAAGTCTGTCTCGAAGGGCAAATTACACCCTATGCTTAAAAATGAAGAAAAAAAAATCCATAGTTATTCAGTCATATTTAGAGACCCTAGTAGCAGAAAAAGAGAAGCAACATAAAAATGCTAAAAATGGAGACTTGCCCAGCTGAAATGAATCAGGAAATAACTAAACAATCATACCACTAGAAAAATGAAGAGCAAACTGCAGTTCATTAACCAGTCCTGTTATAAAATGGAAACGAAATGGGCTGACTGCTTGCCTACAACTCAAGAAACAACAGGCCAACAGATGCACCTGTAGACTTACAGCAGATGGAGCATTCATCCACAATAAATGGCATTTTCCACTAAAGAAATCAACCAAATTCTGAAAGACTACCACCAAAAACTACACATGGAAGAACAAAGCTGCAGTGTGAAGAAGTCAATAAACTCCAATGAAAGCTTTTGCTCCCGACACCCTCAAAAGAGGACAAAGATAAATTGGAGTGACCAATTACCAATAGAAAGGTCAAATAATCCTCTAAAGTTCTGAAAACTAACAACGTAAAGGGGACCAATGGCTTCTGTGGATTCTTTCTACAAAACTTTTGAAAAGCATGTTTTCTTCTAATAAATGGAAAGTTGGTTATTTTATTTATTGTCATTTAATGTGTTAATAATGGCTTTCTACTTTTAAAATAAAATATTTTGTTAAAGTAGTGAAATAAG
This sequence comes from Neoceratodus forsteri, assembly GCA_016271365.2. Lineage (NCBI taxonomy): Eukaryota > Metazoa > Chordata > Ceratodontiformes > Ceratodontidae > Neoceratodus > Neoceratodus forsteri. Next base: position 790,069,548 of record CM028133.1, read on the forward strand.
AGGGTGTTATCCTTTTGTTTTCAAACTGTTAGTAAAAAGAATTTGATGGAATTCTGGTATTGTGATGTCAGAAAATCCCAGTGTAGTTCAGCGAGAAACTAGATTTATTTCTATCCTTTCAAAAGCTATGTGTAAGGGCCAGTTCACCCTCCTGTGTCTAGGGGTGTATGATGGCATCTCCTCCAGGAGAGTGCCTGCCATATGCCATGTCTACCAGCACTGCACCAACACCAGTCAACTTGCCACCATGGGTAAGGGACACCAACACAACCATACCCTGAGGCACCACTAGCATGAGACCACACAAAGCGGACTGTCCATACTGGAGCTTGGATCAAGCAAAGTGTTGCTTCACGCTGCAGTTGCCAGATATTACACCATTTTCATGGCATTCCCTTGGCCATTACTTCTCTTAAGATGGTATAAAAGCATACTTTACCACATTCTTCATCTTTTACACAAAGAGACCTCTGAGATGAAATGAGTTGTTATTCTATATTTTAATTGTACTTATACTGTATTATGATGAGGACTGTTTTCATCATGTTTGTTTTTATCTTGTATTGATTGTTAAGGTGCCCTGAGCCATGGAAAGGTGCCTCCTACAAATAAATAAATAATGAAATGATGATGATGAATTTATATCCAGCACTTACTCTACTGTGCAAAATTCCTGAGGCTTCTCATATTTTTCCTCCCACATTTTAGTGTGCATGACACTACAACTACTGCTGCTACTACACGCTGTCTGGTGGCACCCAGTTATTTGTGGGACCTATCTGCCCACCCCATGGTTATGTTCATTACATTTTTTCCCGTGGACCAAAGGGGCTGCAATTAAATTTATTATTATATACTGGATCTCTCTCAGCCCTGCAATAACCCAACCTCTCTTGCGGGGTCCCTGGAGCCTTGGTGCTCCCAAGATCATTTGTGCAGTGAAGAAGAAGAAGAATCAGCATTTATATAGCACTTTTCATACACAGTGTATCCCAAAGCGCTTTACAAGCAATGCTAGACTGGTAGTAAAGTGACTGAATGTGTGGTGGTGGCCATATTGCACATCATCACCCACACACAGCCTGGATAATTGCATGAACCAGTTTATGGGAAGGGGAATGTTGGCCAGGGCACCGGGAATGTTCCCTACTCTTTGCGAAGAGTGCCCTGGGTTCTTTTACTTCCACCTGGACAACCACCAGGACAACACCAGGATGGGCAGTAGAGACCTCGGTTTAACGTCTCATCTGAAGGACAGTACACCCCAGCAGTACAGCACCCCCCAATACTGCACTCAGATGCTAGCGATTTTTAAGTGCAAGTCCAATCCCGGTGTGGGATGAGAACCCACGACCTTCTGGTCCAGAGGCGGATGTGCTACAAACTGAGCCACGCTGACACCTTATCAGGAAGGGTGAGCCCTCTCCTGATGGGCAAGCTATGCCATGCACTTGTTCCACTGTGCCCTGTGGGACAACTATTACAGAAAGCATATCAGTCTTATGATTGCACCACTAATATCTTAAAGCATGGTTGGTCTGGCCATGCATGCTTCACTTTGGCACAACACTGATAGCCCTAGTGGCCTTAAAAGCAGACTCCAATGTTTGGCCCGATTCTCAGGGACTTACAGAAAGGCAGAAATGTAGAATTGTCCCTGCCTATTACTACACTCTGGACCCTGTTCAGTCACAGGTGTCCCCCTTCCCCCCGTCCTCTACCTATTATGACCATGTGGCTATCCCACACATGCTTGAAGCTCCCTACTGTCTTCACCCCACCATGTCTTCTGGCACCACCACCTCTTCTGCCAGGCTGTTCCAGGTGTCCACCACCCTTTCTGTGAAGAAGTATTTCCTCACATCCCACTTAAACTCCCCCTTCAAGCTTCATAGCATACCCTCATGTTCTGGTGCTCCTCCCAGACTCCCCTCCTGCACTTTGTTCACCACTGTGAGGTATTTATAGCTCTCGGTCATGTCCCCTCTCACTCTTTTGTCTTCCAGGGAGTACATGCTGAGTTCCCGCAGCCTCTCCTCATATGGTTTTTCATGCACTCCCCGGAACCATTTTGGTAGCCCTTCTCTGGACCACTTCCACCCTGTTGATGTCCTTGTGGAGGTGCAGCATCCAGAAGTGGACACAGTACTCCAGGGTGGGTCTCACTAGTAAGCGATACAGTTGCAACACCACCTCCCTTCTACTGCTAGAAATCTCCCACCCCATGCAACCCAGCATTCTACTAGCCTTGTCTACTGCCTAGTCACACTGCCCTGCCATCTTGAGATCATCTGATATAATTACTCCAAGGGATATTACTAAACCAGTTTTAGTAAAAGTTCACAAGCACTCAGACTTAGGCCATTTTTGTCTTCATTTTGCTTTGCATATTTTATTTTACCACTAGCTGTGTGCATTCTTTAAGATTACATTCTTTTTATTGCACTCAAATTTCCTTTATACAAATAACACGCTTGGTTTAACCAAAAAAGTACTTATCATTGAACTCCAATGAGTGATCCATTTCTTTTTTCTTGGCTCTACTGCCTATTCCATATGCATGCTGCAGGTTGAAAAATTCCTCATTTCTCCACTTTAACCATGACGAAATTTGGGCAAGTATACCTCTCTCTGGCTGGTCTTCATTCTACCGAAACGGGATTCATTCATTTACAAGACCCGCATATCCGCACTGAACTAAATCACAGCACGCATATGGAATAGGCAATAGAGCCAAGAAAAAAGAAATAGATCACTCATTGGAGTTCAATGATAAGTACTTTTTTGGTTAAACCAAGCATTTTTTTGTATAAAGGAAATCTGAGTGCAATAAAAAGAATGTAATCTTAAAGAATGCACACAGCTGGTGGTAAAATAAAATATGCAAAGCAAAATGAAGACAAAAATGGTCTGAGTGCTTGTGAACTTTTACTAAAATTGGTTTAGTAATATCCATTGGATTAAACACCCTGCACAAAGCACCAGTAGTTCCACCCAGAGCAAAGCAGTAGGCTAAAAAGCATTGCAAAAGGAAAAGGAGGAGAGTTTGTCATAATTACCCCAAGGTTTCTCTCTTGCTTGGTGACTGCAAGTACCCACCACCACCACCATCATCTTATACACAACCCCTGGGCTTCCCTGCCCCACTCCTCTAGTTTCCAAAGTTCATTTTCATTCTCTACATCCCCTCCTGGGTGTCCACCCTATTACAGACTTTTGTGGTATCCACAAAGAGACACACCTTCCTCTACAGTTCCTCAGCAATGTCACTTATGAAGACATTGAAGATGGCAGGACCCAATACTGATCCCTGTGGTTCTCCACTGGTCACTCTCCCATCCCAAGTGACTGTCATTTACCACCATCCTCCACCTTCTGTCTTTCGACCAGTTAAGATACCCAGTTTACTACCTCCTCTCCTACTCCCAGGTTGCCAAGTTTCTTAATCAACCTCCTATGTGGTACAGTGTCAAAGGCCTTGCTGAAGTCCAGATAGGCCACATCCACTGCCCTCCCCTGATCCACCTCCCTCGTAACCTAGTCAAAGAAATCTATGAGATTTGTTTTACAGGACCTCCCCATGTGAAACCATGCTGCCAGTGGTCCTGCAACCCATTTGTCTCAAGGTATTCAATCAGTATCTCCTTCAGAAGGACTTCCATTAATTTTCCCCACCACTGATGTGAGACTGACTGGTCTGTAGCTGTTAGCCTCATCCATGATGCTGCTGTTGTGCAGAGGGACTACACTGTCCCTCTTCCAGTCCTCTGGACCCCCCGCTAATGAGTTGCTGAATAGTGTTGCTAGGGGGACAGCTAGCACTGTGCTCAGTTCTTTAAATACCCTTGAGTGGATCCTATCTAGCCCCATTGCCTTGTTTTCCTTTAGGGCTTCCAATCCCTGGTGGATTCTTTCTTCCAAAAATGGACTTGTGTCCACTCCCCTTCCTCCCCAGTTCCTGCAAATGTATGCTGATCTGTCCCCTTCCCCTTCCACTGTGAAAACCAAGCAAAAGTACTCATTTAACATTTTTGCTTTTTCTTGATCTTTGTTATTTCTTTACTAACCCTAACTCTTACCAGTCTTACCTAACTCGTATCAATACCCTTACCTGACTCCCTTTCATTAGGCTGCCTGCTATGGGTTATTACAAGAACTGACTAGGACTTTACAAAATGAGCATTTCAGTTTCGTAAGATAAACTTATTCTTGTTCTGGGACTTATTCCATTGTCTTTCCAGCTGGGAGTGAACCTGCAAAGGTTCTGGCGACCTCCCTTGAGGGGGTAGCCCACCACTCTCCCTTTATGGCTTCCTGGGGATGCTGTTCTCTGTGAATCTTGAGGTGAGTCCTGAGGACTCCATCCCTCCAGCTGCTTCCAATGGTACTCTTCTCAGGAGACCAGGCACAAGGGGACTAGTACCATTTGACCCCAGGGACCCTGCCATAATTCCTGGAGCTGCAGGCCCTCAAAACTCAGTCACAGCTAGAGAGGCTGACCTAGTCCCTTCCCAGGTTCCAACCCCCAGCTGGCTAGGCCAGCACCCAACTGCCTTACCCTTTTATAGAGTATCAGGGGATGGGCAGAACTATGCAAATTCTTGCCTCAGTTTCTTGCTCTTAACTAAGTCAGGCCACTCAAGCATGAACATCCTGACGTCCTGTCTCTGGGCAACTTCCCCACCAGAGAACAGCTCTCAGGGTCCAGTTTAACTCTTCAGGTGTGCTCTGGTAACCTGCCTAGAGCCGTGGCTTAATATGTACTGTAAGAAATTTGTAATAAAATATCATTTGGAAAAAATGTGACAGAAAGGGAAAAAAATGGTCTCTAATGCTGTGATTGGTCTTCTATGCTGTCTATATTAAAAACATAGAAACATACAATTTGATGGCAGAAAAGGACCACTTGGCCCACCTAGTCAGCCCATTTCCCAACCTAACGGATAAGCTGCAGATCCTAGTTAACCAACAGCCTACTTCCTCCTACCCTCCACTAGAATTGTCTTATGTCTGTCCCATGCATTCTTGAATTCCACTACTGTTTTTGACTCTATGACATCCTCAGGAAGGCTGTTCCATGCATCTACAACCCTCTCTGTGAAGAAATATTTCCTCACATTACCTCTGAGCCGTCCCCCTCTATCTTCAAATTGTGCCCCTTGTTCTTGCACATCTCTATTTTGAAAGATGCCACCTCTTGGACTTTGTTGATTCCCTTGAGGTACTTGAAAGTTTCATCATGTCCCCCTCTCCTCCTTTCTCGAGGCTATACATATTAAGCTCCTTTAGTCTCTCTCCATATATGTCTTCTGGTGCAGACCCTGCACCATTTGGTTGCCCTCATCTGGACAGCCTCCACCCTATCTATGTCGTTTCGGAGATGGGGTCTCCAGAACTGTACACAGTACTCCAGATGTGGTCTTACCAACTGTCTGTACAGAGGGCCAACAACTTCCTGTTTTCTACTGGTGATGCCTCTCCCTATGCATCCCAGTATCCACCCAGCCCTCCTTACTGCCTTCTCACATTGCTGGCCCACCTTTAGGTCTTCTGATATGTCTACCCCCAGGTCCCTTTCCATTTTTGTTGTTGTCAGTATCTCACTCCCAGTGTGTACTCTTGCCCTGGATTTTTGTTTCCTAAGTGCATTACTTTGCACTTCTTTGTGTTGAATCTAAGCTGCCATACATTTGACCATTCCTCCAACCTTACCAAGTCCCTTTTCATCCTTTCCACCACACCTTGCATATCAACCCTGTTGCAGATCTTTGTGTCATCTGCAAGGAGACAAACCTTCCCCTCCAGTCCCTCCACAATGTCACTTATAAAAACATTAAAAAGGACCAGCCCCAGTACTGAACCCTGCGGTACCCCACTAGTAACCCTCCTTTCTTCACTGTGGACTCCATTTACTATTACACACAGTGTCCTGTTGTCCAGCCAGTGTTTTACCCAGGCTACCACCCTGGGACCCACTCCCAGGCTGAGTAATTTGTTTATTAATCTTTTGTGTGGGACTGTGTCAAATGCCTTACTAAAGTCTAGGTAGGCCATGTCCACATCCCCTCCCTGGTCTACTACTTTGGTCACTCAGTCAAAGAAATCAATTAGATTTGTCTGACATGACCTTCCTGCTGTGAATCCATTTTGCCTTGGGTCCGGTGCCCCACTGGCCTCTAGGTACTCAACAATTCTTTCCTTCAGAAGTGAATCCATCATTTTCCCTACCACTGAGGTTAAACTGACAGGTCTGTAGTTTCCTGCCTCTGTCTTGCTCCCACTTTTGTGAAGGGGAATCACAGCCACCCTTCTCCAGTCCTCAGGTACCACACCATCCTCCCATGATTTATTAAAAAGGGTAGTCAGTGGTGTTACTAGTTCTTCCATTAGTTCTTTTAGAATTTTGGGGTGAATCCCATCAGGCCCCATTGCTTTATCCACCTTCAGTTTTAAGAGTTCTTTCAGAACCCTTTCTTCTGTGAAAGGACTAATTTCAACTCCCCTATCCAGAGTGTTTCTATTGACTGGATTAGGTCTCTCCCCCTGCTTTTCCATTGTAAATACTGAGCAGAAATATTCATTCAGCATCCCTGCTTTTTCACTGTCGCTCTCTGCCCAACCACCTTCCTCTTTATTCAGCCTCAGTATCCCTGCCTTCATCTTTCTTTGCTCCCTAAGCTACCTATAAAAGGTTTTATCCCCCTTCTTAACCGATTTGGCTATCTTTTCCTCAGTTTGGGCCTTTGCTCTTCTGACTGCCTTCCCTGCTTCCTTCTGCTTTGACTGGTACAGTTCTCTGTCCTGCTCCTTCTGTGTTTCCTTATACTTCCTGAATGCTATCTTTTTCTCCCTTACCATCCCCGCCACTTCTTTTGAGAACCATAGTGTTTTTTCCTTTCATTTTGATTTGTTCATTTGCTTCACACAAAGGCTTGTTGCCTCTGTGATGGCAGTTTTGATGTTTCCCCATAGTTGCTCCACCCCACCTTCTTACCTGTTTGCTATTGACCTGTATCCAATGCTGTGCTCTTTAATGATACACAATGCTAGAAGGTGGGGTTGCAGTGACGTACCTTTCAATATTTGTGCAAGGACCCGCTTGACCACTCAGCTTCTGTGTTAGAATACACCTCAACACTCAACTTCTCTTCAAGTATGTACTTGAATAGTGGCAGCTACACAGACTGGTTTGTGAATGTGCAGCTGTAAGTTACATACCAATAAGATAGTACCTGACACAGTATCTTGTACATCTGTAAAAAGCAAGTGTTCTAACTGCCCCCACCTCTTTCAGCCATCTTCCCACTCTAGTAAAAATATGACTTGCTCTATTCAGCCCCAACCTCCCTTTGTAGGCTTCCCACTTCCCAAGTCTTTTGATCAAAGTAAAAGACCATAACCCACTCAAATTCCTTCTTTTGGATTCCTTCCCCCACCCAAAAGTGAAAGTGATCCTTACCTGCCCAACCTCCTTTTGTCAGCTTCTCACCCTGGGTCCCATGATGACAGTGAAAGTGACTCTGACACACCTCCACCACCCTCTGCTGTCTTCCTTTCTGGCCCCACTAGTAAAGTTAAAGTCCACACAATTTGACCCCCAGTATATCTGGATGAGAGGTGGTCATACACACAGTGGGGCTGGCAGATTCTACATAGTTGGATCACTCTCTAAGTGGCACAGTCTAGAGTGCCCTCATCCTTCATTCCTCCTTCAAGTTTCTCTCCAACACAGTTCCTGTTATGTGGGGGAGCAGTGCATGCCTGGTGTCCAAAGCCACAGAAGCCAGCAGCTGAGTGGATCGAAGGCGGGTGCTACACTTGACTCAATTGGAGGGCGCGGCTTAGGTAGGGGCTTAACTTGCAACTGACTGCCATTCTAGCCATTTCCTATGGCTTTAAACACCCTGTACATACGTAATAGTGACTGGACTGGGGACCCGTAATACAAGCAATATCCTCTGCTCAAAAAATTGTTTTAAAAAAGTTTTTACCTTACAATAAGACTTTATCTGTCTAAACTCAGTTTGCTCAAAGTAACATCTGGAATGGCTAATTTATATTCCAACATTTGCACCAGGAGGTGTCTGCTCCCTTTCCATAGGGGAAATGATGTGGAAATAGAACACAGTATAACAAGCTGGTGCAATGGGCGCCTCTTTGTCCTGTTTTGTGGCCTACTGTAATTGTAACTGAGAATTGGGTCTCTCTCCAAGCTCCTTTGAGCCTTTTAAAAGATGGACAAGCCTGCTTTGTAACCTACACCCAATGAAGTTTAAGGGCCCGTTTGCAGATACACATGCACCAGCAAAAAATAGTACAGTATTTGGTAATAAGAGAACAAAGATGTGACCAAAATCTTGTAATTCAACTGAACTACAGTATGTTTCCTACTCTTGCAATGTATAGTACTGTACTTAAAAGGCACTCCAAATGCAAGTAAGTGCCTTGGAAAGATGTACTAATATTCACAGAAATCTAAAGTAGAGTTTGTTATGAAAATGGTCATAATAATCCTTAAAGTGCACTATGTTTTTAAGAACAGCAGCCAGTTTTGGTTTTAACAGTAACAGCATCGCAGAAAGGTCATGTTTTTTGGTACAGTACTGACTGTTTTGAGGTGCTACGACTTATACTACATTGTGTTTTACTACCTGCTATATGATCTAATTTTTAAATCACTATTTTTTATTTAAAATTTCATCATAGATTTTATCGAGTAATTCTTGGCATATATTAAGTTCCATTTTTAGCACCTATTAATGGTCACAGTCATGGTATGTACCTATTTTAAGAGTTTAAGTACCAACTCTATTAATATGTTATTTTTCAGTTCTGGTACTAAAATAACAAGAATAGCTTTACAGTCAACAAGGCAAAAGGTATTAATATTGTAGTGAGCTCAAGTGAATATTCTGAGGCATGCAGGGACCAGATGCACATTTCTAGTCAGGGTGGCGAACTTTAAGGGTCCATAGAGGCTCCCCAGTCACCATACCCCAAAACTGCTATACACAAAGATTTGAATTAGCAGCCAAGGAGGAATTTCAAACAGTGGTTGCCATATGTTTATGATTCCAAATGGGGGTTCTGACCATAAACATCTACCGTGCAACCACCATGGACGTCTAGGCATGGAACTGCACCAGCTGCATGGTGCAATGCCATGGACAGAGGCTCTGGCATGAGGTGCTACTCCCTCAGTTATCCCCACCACCCCAACCACGTTCCTTATGGCTAGGGTTGACAGAATTAAATTTTTATTTCTTTATACTTTCGGTGGAAAATTTTGATTTTTATTTTTAAACCTTTTCCCAAGTTTTATCAATTTAAATTTTCACAGTTGCACGAAATTATGGTGTTTTAAGCATTTATTTATTTTCAATTTGTATCAATTTAATTTTCACAGCTGCAGTTATTACAATAAATGCTGAGAATTTACAAACTGTTACAAACACAAATTGTTATTATCAGATGTCAAAACAGTAATAGAACTTACTTTGCCTATCTGTAAATTTAGATTATTATCAATTGAAAATATTTTCGTCATTTTGTGTGTATGTGTGCAGTGAAATCGACATTTATTGACATGTACCGATTTAAATCTAATCCTGCCAAGCCTACTTATGGCCCACTTGTTGGCCCTGTTATTTCTAATTTATGGCACATCTCACGCTGGTCATCCCTGGTAGCCCAGTGTCCTCTGACTGCTGACTGCTCCTGTTACCAAAAAAATATTCTTTTGTCCAGTAGAACCTCCCCACCCTAGCCTATTTCCCTCATTTGTGCTTTTATATAGCTGGTCCCTCACCTATCTCAGTCTTTTACCATCTTCTCTCTTATTTATTTATTTAGTTTTTGTTGACCGGGAAAGGAGGACTAGACCATTCTGCCTATTTTCAGCCTCATCCCGGGACAGGGGGATACAGATGGATGCCAACTGACACTGAACCAGATTACGTTGTTGGTGGTATTTTAGTGAATGAGGGAAATTTGGCCAGGACACTAGGAAAATTCCCCTACTCTTTACGAGAAGTGCCACAGGATCTTTAACATCTACCTGAACTACCACCAGAACAGGCAGATGGGACCTCGGTTTAACGTCTCATCTGAAAGATGAATTTTAGCTTGCACATGGGTGCATCACCCCTGTGGAACTGTTTCTCATCGTTCTATAGGGGTTGAAGGCACTGGGCTGTGTGTGGGCAGCTGATTGGGGGCTGGGAATCATCTCTGTGTAGCACAGTGCTTCATTAGCATGCCAGCACCCTTCCCATTTTTTCTGTGCTGAGAAATGCCCAATGCTATTATGCCAGTGCAGGGAAAGATTTTAGAGCCCTTTGTGCATAGCACAAGCAAGAGGCAAGTTCAAACAGTGGCATAAAGTGATCATTGCAACCACTTGGTACCACTAAACCCTGTCTGTGTATGGGGCCCCAGAATTCACTCTGATTATGCTCATGAAGTTATTCTATGCACCCATGAAAACAAAGTCAGTTCAAGGAGGGAAAGATAAGAGGGAAACTTTGAAGTGAAATAAGTTGGCTATAAGCATGTCATGGGCTAAAACATTTGAAGAGAGTATTAACTTGTGTTTGTTGCATCAGACAATAATTGCATTTGTCAGTTTGTGAGTCAACAACTTTCCACTCTTCTGAACAGATTACAGTATATTGCCTGAACACTACATTGTACCTGAATATAGGCATGATAATATGCAGGTTAATCACATATACTTCAGATCCTGTTTTAGTTTGTCTATAGTAAGCACTTTTACTTATTCTCAGACTTTGAGCTTATTGTGGACATACTTCACACCATGTTACAAAAATATGTTATTCTTCGAAAAAGGGTTTTGCTAGTATAACATTTCGCTAACCCACGTCTGACCAGACAGAAGTAAAAGCAGGAACTAACAGCTGAAAAATAGAAAATAACACAAAAAAAAAGGCAATTGTTTATTAACTGAATGTTATAGTCAACAGATCTTTTTAAAATGTTTCTCACATAGATTTTTATCTCCTCACCTCTGACAGCCCTCTTCTGCCAGAAACCACCAGCCCCATCACCTACTGTCCCCAGGGCACCCCACTACTTGTTACCTCCACGGGTGAGTAGATCCTGGTAAGTGGTGCACTGCAGAGCCTTCAGAGTCACCAGCACCATCTTGCTGCTGGAGGGGTTTTCCTCTTGATCAGGGCAGGCACACGTGCTATGACACATGCGCACAGTGTAAAGATGCTGCATGCTTCGGCATCTGCATCCTGCCGCTTAACTGGTGACCTCATACTGTACCACCCAGCCTCTGCTGGGTGGCAATCAAGCAGCAGTATGCACTGTTCCCCCTCCCCCGAAGGAGTGCCATCACTGGACGCTCAATCCTCCTTCCCCGGCCAGCCCCCAAGTGACCCCTTTCCCAAACCCGGGTCACTGGCATGGCAGCAGGTGAGATGCCCCCAACCTCAACCTTCCATGCCACTGGGTCAGCCCAGAATTTGAACATTTTAACAGAAGATGACAAACCTTGTATGTTGTTCACTGCGCAATATTCCCAACTTGTAGATGTCAGCAACTATACCACAATTGTACTCACTCTTACAATGACCAAAGATGTATGAAGTCTAGCAGGTTGCAGCTTTTCTGCCCTGTAACACAGGACATCATTTTTCGAAGTTACATTTCTTTTTCTTCTACTTTCCTATTCAGGAAGAAACGCGAAACATGTCTGCCCAGTGGAAACTCAGATCTGAGCATAGGTACACTAATCATTTCTTGGGCTACTGCAAATGCTAAACAATATAGTGTAACAGAAGCCATGTGTCAGTCAATGAAGTGCCATTAAAAACCTGCAGAAGGCTCACAGTGAGCAAATCAACAGTACAAAAATTATTTTTTTGTTAATCAGCACAATTACATTCTCTCTGATAATCCCATAGCCATATAAAGAGAACCAAAAAAGACAGCTATAGTGCAGTTAGAATCACAGTTTATATAGAATAGTGCATCATATAAATGCTTAAGTTTGGTTTTTATGCCAATCTATCAATACTTTTGTCCAACATGGTACATAGGTACCATTGTCTGCTTCATATTTCCAGTTCAGGATCTGTGATTATTATAAAAAAGTGTTACCTTTAAAATCCTTGATTTCTGATGGTTGCTTGCTGTATTCGAATTCAGATGCCTTAAAGGATCCAAGTGCAGCTGAATAGATATGAAAAGTATCTTAGACTATTTCAGGACAAATTTTAAACTGTACCTCTAATATGCTGCATCTCTTTATAGGAAGCATCGCTATGGGTACACTCTTGACTGGACTGATTTTGTCAGTGAATGTCATTTTTGCCTTTATCCTCCACATCAAAACCAGCTGACACAAGGACAGGGCCTTTCTGCAGTGAGCTGCCACATTTTGCACAGTTCTATTTTAAAACAATGTGCTGAACCACTCCGGTTTCTACCAGTTGCTGTAATCCTCTGTTTAGCTCTAAGCATCTTCTTATTTTTTATTACTTATTGAAACATTAAATACAGTTCTCTTATGTTTACAAACTAGACTGTCTTACCATACAGTCTTCTAGCAATAACGTTTATTTATAAAGCATCCACTATGAAATAGATCACGGAGTGCATAATACAATACATTACAGAATCAAGAAAGATAAAACTGCTGAAAGAAGTGTATGCTTCTGTACATAAAAAGGATGAGAAAGTGATAAGCAGCAGTAGGGCAAAGAATGTTTTTTGATAATAGCTAGCCATTAGTACAAACAAAAGCATCGATAAACACATGTTTAGTTTGTTTTGTTTCCATTATAGCTAAATCCTGAAGTGCAGTACATGGCTTTTAAATTTTTAAGTGCTTCTGCTCTTTTACCACACCCGCCATGAGTTTTTTCAATATTAAGTCATATTAATTTAAATTTGAAGTAATACATCCACCACAATAAGAGTAGACAAGAAAGGAAACAGATACATTATGGTACAGGATCTAGCACAGCATCTCTCATTCATAAACTGTAGATAACTGTGAAGCATGGATGATACACATACAGCAGTTTATGTGATCATATAGTCAGCTATAATAATGTTATGGTTAAAATTTGACCCAGACTAATAACTTTTAAGTTAATCTTCCTATAGGGTTATTTTGTACTTGAGGTTCAGAAAGGGGGACCTTATTCTTTCAAAGTTTTCAGATTTATTAAGTATACAGTAAGATACCCTGTCATTACTTACAATTATGCGCCACCGTGTTGAAACAATGCATTGCGGCGTGGTGCTGTGTTGTTTACCATCACAGATGTGTGCTGGCACTACTTAGATGTATCATGTTACTGCAGTGTGTACATGCAGGGAAAAGATTCTTAAAAACTACTGGTGGTGACCAGGTTTGAGCCATTATTTGGAGTATAAAGGAAGTAATTAAAAATGGTTTTAAATGGCAATATAAAGTATAAGCACATGGATGATGACTCTAAGGAGGTCATAAATATTCTACTGCTATAAAACTGTTTGATGATGATTTTTGCCTTTAAATAAATATTGGTAATTTGAGGCCAGCCCAGTGGCGCTGAGGGTTGAGGCATCAGCCTTACCTCACTCCCCGCTGGCGACCTTGGTTCGGAAGTGAGACCAGGAAGCTGGAGGTTGGCCAGGGAGGAGAGGATACAGCATCTGATGGACCGCTCTCCTCTCCTGGGAGGGAGGGATTTAAGTCTTGCAATGCTAGTGGCACCCAGTTGAGATTGGGTGTACTGCAGTCGGGGACCTAGAGAAGGGGAATGGCACCAGGCGGCCATCCTGCGGACGTGGGTGGGAGCGCACACATCACATGCTGGACACTGCACATCCTGCATCTCGGGAGAGGACAGGAGAAACAGAAAGAAAAAAACCCGGAGGACTGAGGAGGTGACGAGGGCCCCAGGGATCTGGCCTCACATCTCCAATGCTGGACCACCGCTCTGATGGTCCCCAGGCACCACCCCCAAGGATGGACCCTCTAATTTCAGAAAGATGTCACCAGGGTAGGTGAGGCTGGTGCTTGGGGGTGATCCGGGGGGCTGGAAAGTCCTGTGGGGGGGACCAGTGGAGGTAGGGTCTCGGCAGGGAGTAGCAGGGTCAAGACTGAGTGGGCACCTCTGAGAGATGCCTCCGACCGAAGGTGAATAAACAGAATTAAATAAACAAATAAATATTGGTAATTTGATGTGATCCAGAAAGTTTGCTTCCAAAATGTATTGGGAGACAGGGTACCATAATGATGTAGCTTGATAGTTATGTGCTCTGCCACTGACAGTTTTCAGTTGCATTCTTTTTCTAGTGAACTATACCATGAATTTATGCCACATTATAAATCCCTTTCCTCTATGTGCTAGTCATGCTATGCCTTTCATGCCTATTTTCTCTACCTACTGCTTTTATATTTAGTACGTATGATGATTAGTTTGCTGTATTTTCATTATGAATTATGGTCTTGCTCCGTGTTTTCATTATGTATTATTATACTGTACCATTTTCTATTTTGCATATGTTTCACTGTGGATATTTCTGAACCTTTGGCTGTCCTAACCAGGACCTCCTTGTAAATGAGCATTGCTCAATAGAGCCTTTTCCTAGTAAAACAAATAAATATGACTTCCAGTTGGGAAGCAGACAAGATGGACACTTAACTAATTATGTCTGTCCCAGACCTCTACAAAACCATCTGTTTCCCCCTGAAATACTTGCTGGCGTATGGGCCTCTGGTCTCCGTGGGATCATAATCATCATCAGTGTTGAATGAGTCACTTGAGTACTAGTGGTAACATCAGAAACAGCCAAACTGTTATCAGTAGTCAGATCAACCCTCAGAGTTTACCAAGAATGTGGTGGCTGTTAGAATAGTGACAGAACCTGGCCTTGGGTGCAGCAGCCCCAAACAAAGCATCACTCAGCTACATCACTTCATTGCTGGAAATGCTTATGGCGGACATGTCTGAGTTAAAAACCAAGGTCTCTGATACCTCGGCTGAACTCCATCAGTGGACTGATCCTGTTAACATGACAGAACACTACCTCACAGACATTGATGAGGCTCACCCCCTAATAAAAAAGCACCTTGAGAAAAATGAGAAATGACTGGACCACCTCTGGGACTAAGTGGAGAACCATGAAAATTGAGGCCAATGGAATAACATCTGGAGACTCAGGGTCCCTGAGGGATCAGAAGGCTCTAGAGTGAAGTGCTTCCTCTAAGACTTCTTGCCTCAACTAGTAGCCCTGGCTTGGCACGGGCCTCTGGAAGTAGAACGGACCCACTGGACTAACGGTTCTCCAGCACCACCAGGCTCTTGACTATGACTAATAATAGCATAATTGTTATGCTATTCCACAAAAGAAAGACTTCTCAACCTAGGGAGAAAAAAAGAATTATAGAATGTATTATACTCCATTTTTACTGGATTAATCTATTTGATGTTTTTACTTAGTATTTATTATTTTATGTCTTATTGTACAAGCGCGTTGATCTTAACTGGAATTGTGCTTTTATACGTAAATGATTGATCGATGATTGACAGTTGAGCTGGAGGGGCAGGGGCAGATCCAGGAGTCCTATAGATGGGGGAGCTCAAGTCAGAGAAAAATTAAAAATAATAGACCGGGGGTCTGGTGGGCCGTCTAGGCCCCCAGAAATTTTTTAACATTTTGGTGCATTCTGGTGCATTTTGGAGGGTATTTCTAATGCAATTTCTACCATTTCCTCCCTCCCCATGCTTTGTTAGTTGTACCCTAGCACCATCCCCAGAGTCCCCACAGTCCACATGACAGTATGTTGCCCAAAAATACCCTCCCACCCAAAAAAACACAAAATGCCAAAAGACTGCAGTTGGGCAGCAGCACATCCGAAACACATAAAAATGAGAAAAGTTGAAAGAGACTTGGTGATAAAGACAAATTGCAGACAAATTAAATGACAATCCAAGTAAACAAGTTCAGAAATGTCACTTACTCAAGCACATTATGACATTACCATAAAGCCAACCCATCCCAGTTTGTCCTGCAGTACAGATTAACGTATCCCCCAACCTTATCTCAGTAAAAAAAAAAAACACAATAACTATAGAAATATGGGAATAAAGTCACTTTGCTATCTAATTTCTAAAAATATCATTTCAAGTCTGCTTGCTATTTTTGCAAAATATTTTTTATTCTATAGAACAATTTATTCCAAAGAAAATGCATTTTTAAATAAATAAAATATTTTTTATTCTTTTAAAATGTCCTTTACTGGGGTAACCCCATGGTATGAGGCATCTCATTTTTATGATATTATGATAGGCCCAAGAAGTCAGTAAGCAGACAGAAAAACAGTTTTTAAACAAATATAAAAATTCATTTTTTTCCATTAGCAACAGCATTTGCTTGAGTACATCACAACTTGCACCCCCCCCCCCAGTTCAATACATAGAACTACATAAACTAAATATTTGATTCTATCACTTTTTTTTCCGGTTTTGTAACTGCCTGTGTCAATGAGCCAAACAAGGTCTTTTGACTTCTGTTGCCAATTTTGCTCTCCAAGCATGCAGAAACTCCTGCACATGCCAGGCCCATAACATACAGCAGAACACCTTCAAAGTCCCCATGTCTATGACTTCCCTCTGTGCTCATTCACACTGTACAACCACGACTGAAAAGACCACACAGATTAGACATACAGTACATGCTGAAGTTTTTACCTCCGTTCAGAGGTCTCATGTACCAGGTTCTGCCTCTCCTGGTTCACGCTGTCGCTGAGACCAGACCTGCCCCAGCATTCGTTTTGTACCATTCCTAGCATGGTACAGGAAGGCACTACTCTCCAACTCCCTGTCCTGGAAATCTGCACCAAAATCAATTTGCCATGTAGGACAAAACTAGCAGTGGCCTTAAACAGTTTTAATGTCATGAATTCAAGCTCCCCATACTAGAAATAATTATACCAGTACTATATTTATTACACACCCAGTTTGATGGAACACTAATCTCCTTTCCCATCCCAGCAGCTGCCCCCCACCCACCATGGTTTGTGACTGTGAAAGTCTTTTGTTTTTAAAGCAAGAAGTACCTGATTAAATGAAGACTTGATCAATTTTCAGCAGGCTGAAGTCTATGTGCCCCTAGTTGAGTACTGTCTCCGGTCACCTGGCCGCCAAACTCTCTCTCTAGACAGCACACATTGACCCCATGACTCCTAATGAGCAGAGCTCTCAGCTACAGCTTGCTTCAGCTACCAGAAGATGACCCGAACCTCACTTCAACTCCTTGTGCTGATTTACCAAGGCCACACTGACCCTGCGTTACTAGACTGCTGCCGCCTGAAACCTCATGCTTTGCTCTTCACTTGTGGGCTCCACTCTCTCTCTCTGGCCCCATCCACACTACACCACTAAAACCCTGTAACAGTTTCAAACCATTACAGATAGTAAATGCTACGTTGTGTCCACACTGCCAGTGAACCATCATGATAATGGTCCGGAACCGTTACAGCCAGTCCACATTGTGGGTGGCAGGTGACCATTACGGTTGGCACCCTATCCCACAATGCTGTTCGTGCTGCACCGAGGGCAGTGCTGGGGTTACACACTCACGCATCCACACTATAGCTGGTAACGTTACAGAGGCAGAACTGTCTTCGTAACCATTGTTGAAACCACTTCATAAGTGGTTTCAACAACGGTTACAAAAATGCCTCCTGTAATGTTACAGGCATAAACGCAAACTGTTGCGGTAATGGTTTGGACTCTCTGAAACGTTACAGAGGGGAGTTTTCAGTGTAGTGTGGACAGGGCCTCTGTCTTCTCCTCAGTAGTACACTTGCTCCTCTCTTGCTCCAACATTAATCTTCTGAGTTAATGAATTACAGCTCACTCTTTTTTCAGCAGCCCAGACATTTCAAGAAGGCGCCCCTTGCTAGCCACATCCACTACTGGACGCAGCAGCAAATCAGGAGCAGTGAGCACTAGGCGACCTGGTTGAAATCTGTATTGTTAAGGTCCACTCCACTTTGCTGCAGCTGTACCCCCCCATGCACAAACCCCCATCTGCACATGAACAAAGGAGCTGCACCAAGCCTGCAAAAGTAGAGAACGAATGCTCAGGCTCACCAGGCAAGACTAACTGCTGCCACAGTGCTAGGACCGGACCACATGGCGCAGGATGAACGTTAGTAAGATATTCATGCTGGAGACTGGCTTTTCGGGGGGGGGAGGGGATCAACTATGTAATGTGGGTGGGGGTGGTTATTTACTGCACTACCAGGATACTGGAGGACAGTGCTGGCCTTAACCATTCTGGGCAGCGCCCTACCGGGCCCCACCACTCCATTCCCTGTGGGCCCCCCACGTCCAACATTTACACCTCACTGACCCTCCTGTCCTGAATTACTAAAGCAGTAACAGGTCTACTAGTTTAACCAGCATCTTTTAATTAATGCCATTGACTGCACTGAATTATTTGACTTCACCACTGGAAATGAATCTGACTGAGCCTGGAGCAAGAACTTAAGTAAGTATGGTACTACTACCGTATTCATTTCTGTAAGGACAGGGACATCATCACTGGACACTCACACCTCAGATACTCTGATTTGCAAACAAGTTAAACAACTTAACTTTTCTGGAGGTGTGAGTGAGAGAAAGAATAGAGAGGATTATCATGGAATACCAGTAAGATTGCCATCTGCCAGTTTTTTTACCTGGTGATCAGGTATTCAGGGTTCCTATCAGGAAATCCGGTCTTGCTCTGTGCTGGTCAGGTTTTTGAGCCATTTTGAGTGCTAACATACTTTTGAAACATATTTTGTCATATCATTCATTGTTTCACCTACATGTCCAGGTTACAGACAAGTTCTCTTGTCAATATAGCCCTTTGTTTATGAAAGCAGTCAACCTGAGAGGTGTAAAGTATGGCCATTAACACCATTAGCACTTACTTAACCTAATCTTTTCCACTGCAGCAAAGCTGTCCCCACCTTTTGTAACAGTAACAGAGCCAGTTGTCTTCCACTTTCATTTGCTGGTAAACATTTTCATCTCTAACAACATTTAGGCATTTTTAAGTGTTTTAAATATTTTTTTTCCTCAAGAAAAAAGCATGGGCCCCCAAGGTGCAGGGGCACAGTTTGCACCTAGCTAAGGCCAGCTCTGCTGGAGGACAGATGAGACCTGTGTGGCTCAGGCAGCTTTCATGATTGAGAATACAGCAGTGTGTTACTAATAGAGGAGCTCCATGATGGGGGAGGTATAGCACCCTTAGCCCCCCCTCTAAATCCGCCTATGAGGGGAGCTCATATATCCCTGCACCAAGACCATGCTAATGAAGTTGTTCAAATATGAGAAGAATTTACATCAATATGTGCTACAGTAAGGGAAGCTGGAACACTTTATAGATTCAAGGGGCTCTTGAATTTCTTTATTACAAGGCAAGGGCAAGAATGTGAACTTCAACCTAGATCGCCGGCACAGTGGTAGTGCTACTGCTCGAAATGCCAATGACCCACGTTTGGGAATGAGCCAGAGCCACCGTAGGGCTGTCCGGGGGGGTAGGATTGCACATCCCACTTCATGCTCTCCTCTGGGGAGGAAGGGTTTCACATTCTGCTGCACTACTGCCACCTGGGTGGCCACAGGTGGTGGTGTAAGGGAGACATAAATGAAAGGCAGGGTCACTGGAGCGCAAAAACAGGTTGGCTATATCAGGCCTCACTGGCATCCAATCCTGACGTACGCTTCTGTTGGGTGGTAGGGAGAACAAGGGAAACAGTGCACACAACCTGGGCAGATGAAGCTGCTTCAGCGGCCCATTCCTGCAATGGATCTTAGCTGTAGCACTCCTGGGTGAAACCACATCTTTCCCTCCACCCCTGATGGCCGGACAGCGAGGAAGAAATGCCACAGTGGCTGATGGTAGACCCAGCCCCAGGGGATAAGCTGGGGGGACAGCACAGGGATGTGGGAACCAGGAGTAGCTGCAGCGGGGTTTCTTTAGGGAGGGCAGCTCAAGTGGAGACAGTTGAGGAAGATCCCAGCTTGTGGTCAAAAAGAGAAAAAACAATGTTTGAAGGGAAAAAAAGAATGTGAATTTCGTTCCCTGCAGGAGGTCTGTTCTGCGATAAATTGATGGTGGCCTGATATTAAGATTTGAACTTCAACTCCTACGTGCCTCTGGAGGACCAGAACTATTCACAGGCCACACACAGGAACCTTCAGAAGGAGGGCCCATGCAGGGCAGATAGAGCCTTCAGCTGGCCCCTTTGTATCGTTGTGCAACATGAGAGCTACCTATGGGAATATTTATTTATTTTATTTATTTAGATCTAGGATTACAAATACCTTGGAGCTTAGAGCTCTTTTACAAAGGTTCCACGTCAGCAGCATAATACAACAGGTTAACAGAACAAAAAGTATGGCAAAACAGTATGCATAGAGAAAGGAGATCAACAGGTTTACAGACTAAACAGGAAATGGTAAAATAATTGTAAATAAGAAAAGAAAGCAATAGCTGACATTCACAGTGAATTAAAGAATAGAAATGGGTAACACTAAGCAGTTTCATGCACAGGAATCCATACAGTAAATTGAAAATCAGCCAAAACAAGCTTTGTCAGTTACTAGTAAAATCATAAGGTAAGTTGAAATCAGCCAACAGGCCTTGTCAGGACAGACGGGGGCATTAGGTAGAGGGAAGGAAAGGTGAAGGGGTAGGGTAGCAGGGGGAAGGGGATGTCAGAGATGGTGCTAAGGAGATTTAACAGTAATCAAGTGCTAGGGTTTTAGATTGCCAAAAAGGGTTTAGTGGAAACAGTCACAGGAGCGAATAGCAGAGAGTAGTCGCTGTAGCTTGAATTTGAAAGGGCCCAATTTGGATTCATCGGAGATGTCACAGTTGAGGGCATTCATCCAAAGAGGGGCTCTGTAGGACTCATCTATCAAGAACCCAGCTAAGTTCTGGAACACCATCAACGGCCTATCTGGCCACACACCAGGAAACTCACTCCCAAGCAAGATCATCTCTGGAAACGAGATTATCACTGACAGATTAGAAATCCTAGAGTCATTCAACAATCATTTCACGACTGCAGACCTTGCATTCGACAACTCTCCTGCTAATTCAATGTGCTCACATCTTGGCATTCAATATTCTGACACCACAGTGACAAAGTCTATATTCTCGCTGCAGAGCCACTTTGAAACAGGTTGAAGAAATGCTATGCCAGCTGGATACTAAGAAGAGTGCTGGCGCGGACTCCCTCGACCCGTACTTCCTGAAGATTGTCTACCCCGTACTAGTGGTACCTATAACCCACTTGTTCAACCTCTCCTTGTCCCAAGGAACAATCCCCTCAATCTGGAAAACCACACAGGTCATCCCATTATTTAAATCAGGGGACACTCATGACCTTAACAACTATAGGCCGATTTCCATTCTTGCAGTCTTTTCTAAGCTACTGGAAAAAATTGTTAGTACTCAACTGAGATCTTACCTTGATACTATGAATCTCATAAACCCTGTACAATCTGGCTTCAGAGCCAAGCATAGTACCATTACAGCCCTAGCAAAAGTCACCAATGATGGGCAGAGAGAATTAGGCAACAGGAAATTTATATGTGCTGTGTTTCTGGACCTAAGTAAGGCATTTGACATGGTCACTCATGATCTGCTCCTCTCTTCACTGGAAGCCATAGAGCTGGATTCACTCTCCCCACAGTGGTTTTCCAACTATCTCTCTGGACGCCTTCAGCAAGTCAAGGCTGAAGGTGAACTCTCACCCCTTAAGCTGCTGCTAAGAGGCGTACCATAAGGATCCATTCTTGGTCCTATCCTCTTTGCTATCTATATTAACAACATTGATGAAAATTTTTCCAATTCTACAGTCCATCTATTTGCTGATGACACAGTGCTCTACGTGAGCAGCACTTCTCCAGAAACAGCATGTAGTGACCTACAAACTGAGTTCAATTTACTCCAACATCAACTCCTATACAAAAAGCTCCTGCTTAATGCAAAGAAAACAAAAGCCATGCTTCTCTCTCTCCTGGCATGCATGCAGTAAACTCTACTGTCCCAGGATCTCTCTTGCAGCTATCCACAATTCTAGGGGGAAAATTTGAATTTTTACAAAATTCAAGTATCTGGGAGTCTGACTTGACAACAGGCTTTCTTTTACATATGGAGGAACTACTAAAAAAACTACACCAAAGGTTTGGTCTTTACTTTAGGATTAGCCACTTTCTCACAAGGGATGCTAAGTTAAGGTTGGTACAGGCAACTTTTCTGTTTGTCATTGACTATGCGGATTTTCTATATAAACACTGTCACAGCTCCTACCTTGCAAAACTTGATACACTCTACCATAGAGCATTGAGGTTTATTACAGGACTCCCATTTACCACACACCATTGCTGCTTCTATGCAACAGTGGGATGGACTTCACTTCAGTTCAGGAGGGACAGAAATGCTGCCACATGGACTTTCAGAGCATTAAATAATCAATTACTGTCATATGTCTCAGACTGTCTCGAGCAAAACATAATAAGTAAATATGCACTAAGAAGCTACTCTTATATCAAACTGAAAGTGCCCAAAGTTAACACTCACATCAGAAGGACTGCCATTAGTTTCATGCTGCCCTTTTTGTGGAATAAACTACAAAAAATATTCAAAATTAGTTTCTCCATGACCATTACCTCCTTTAAGTCACTTTATTCACACCTCATTAAGGAACACTGCCAATGCTTCCCGCATCCTTATCTAGACCACACATTTACACCACACCACCACCTTGTATGTCTAGTACTTCTAATCCTATGCACTAATACTCTACCTTCCACCCATTATCCTCATCTCCCTTTTCCATGGGATTCTCCAATGTGCTCCCAACACTGCTCTTAAATTAGTCTATACGACTCATTACCTGAACGATTAGCAATATTCTCTTCACCCCATACCCCTACTCCTCACATTGCTCTTACCTTCACCCCCTTGTCCCCATTATCTAATTTTTCCACTCCTCACTAACAGCCCACATTCTACAGCTCTCCTTACCCAGGTTGGTCCTCAACTGCCAGACACCCTCCTTCCCATCCCCCTATGGATATATCTGTGAGGGATGGAAAGGATTACAGGTCAGGTTTTTATCCCAACCTCTTGTATATTCTGTAAATATACTGTACAATTATACTTGGCTGCTGTGTATACATATATATAAACCGGCAATTTTGTAACTGAGCTAGGGATTTTCGACCCATATGTTTTGTTTTTATTGTATCACCAGGAATGATGTTGTATTACCCAGTCTTATCCTATGTACACCTATGTGTTAACCCTTTACTCTGTAAACGTTTATGCCTACTTCTACGTGCAATGTTATTGTCCAATTGAATTTGTAATTAACTTTTTATTAACCAGGTCCATCTTGCAAACAATAATGTCTGTCGGGATAAATAAAGATTTTGATTGACTGATTGAATGATATTTGTCCCTGGGAGGTACAGCAGTGAGGAACCAGAAAGGACTGGGATTCAGAGCCACAGGTATGGTAGGTATTAAGAGAGAGGCTGAGAAGACCTTGAATTTCAGGTGGTAGGAGGCCTAGGGTTATTTTCTTGGCCATCGGGCATGTTTGATATTTGATGCGATCTTTGAGCTGGAGCCAACCAGTTTGGGCATAGAGGTCGCAAGAGTGGGTGAGATGGTGGGCTCCTGAGATGAGGGGACATGCCTTGTTTAGAGCAGTGGAAATGCACCGGAGGGCAGTTTCAGTGACAGATCCATAGATTACCAATCCATAGTGTCAGAAGATCTAAAACTTCACTCTCAGGTTCTTGACAATATTGGGAATGCAAGGAATCACAAACACGTTGCATAAGAGTAATAAACTGTTTATTACTACCAAAGGAAAAATCACAGTTGCCCTAAGCAGTTCTTACCAATACGAACCGTGAGCCAATGCTAAGCATTCCCTATACCTCAAGGTTAATTCGTGTCTCTTGGAGTCTCCCAGGTATAAGACTCAGTGTCTCACATTCCATACCTATGATAATTACTATGGTTACTGTAAGACAGAAACATTGCTAGTTACAGAGATGAGCCCTATTGGCTAAATTAGAGGTGGCTCCATGGTCCAAGATAACATTATACATTTTTGTAGTAGTCATCAGTTTGTAAAACAAAAGAGTACATTATACAGAGTCTTACATAACTCTGTGTAGTAGTACAAATCACCAAAAGGTGGCAATGCCAACTTTTATATTATAATCATTCCAAGGACACAGATGTCCTAACATCTTATGAGTAAGAAATACACAGAAAATACATAGAAAATATATAAATTAGCAAGCAAAGTGTATTACAATAATATCCTGGCATCTACACTTCTACAGTAGATGCCCTTAGCGCTATTTGTTAGTATAACATATGCCTAAGCACTAGCTGTCTATGGTGTACCTCTGAGAGTACCAATAGGGGTGCAGGGACCTCGTGTAACATTCCCCCTTGTTGCCTCCAAGGGCAACACAGGCAAATCTAGGGAAAGGTCAGGGAGCAGTGGTTGTTTACAAACCCGACGTGCAAGCTTTGTAAAGGAACTCAAGCTGCTCATGGTGTTGTCGCGGTGTGCGCCGTAGGCAGCATAGCATAATAACCAAGAAGAATATCAAAAATGCTTGGATAACAAAAAAACTTTTAAAAGTAATCTCTAACCAAGTGTTAGTTAATGCATCATTCATATCACCATCATTAATCAATGAAAGGATAACCTCATTAGCTTTGGTCATATTATTGCTGATGTGGATGAGGTGTGTGTCTTTTCTCACTAAAAGTGATTTTAATGTAAGTGAAAGTGGATCTATGTGTACATTAAAATATGGTAAATATTCAGAAAGTGTGAGCAGATAATGGGGGTTACCATCAATGATGTCTGCATCCATAAGGGGGATGGGGTAATAACGGTATGTCCGATGACAGATTTCTGATGTGGGATGAAACAGAAATTCGGAAAATTAATAACACATGTCTCAGTCCTGTAGGTATAGCTTTTGTAGTTAGTTACCACGCAATACTCCCCGTCAGAATTGTACTGTGATTTAACGGTGGAGGCTCATCTTGGAAATCCGTGTTGACAGGCGAGGAACCTCATCTTGATAAGATTGATAAAGTTTTTCTGGAGCCAATGTTGAGTCTGGTAGATCTGTGCCATTAGTGCTGATGTCATCATCCATGGAAAAAGTCCAATCTATACTATCTGGAGAATAACCACATACAGGTTTAATAACATCAAATATATCACATCGACACAGGTAAATATACTGTTTCTTCACACAGCAGTCTGTGTGCAGAGTGACCCAGGTGTCCAGGAAAGGATGGAAGACCAGTAGAGGAGGTAATTCCAGGCGTTCTCTGTAGATGTCGTCATCAAGGTGCCCAATAGAGTGAACTAGTGCCAGCTCGTCGAACAAGGCTGTAGTTGGATCAAAGCGTTGTAAAGAGACAGTGAAAGAAACATTGTATCTCTGATAGAACATTTCTTAGAAGTAAAACAGGGACCAGTATTAGGGTGTCTGGTCACAAAACCCAAGTTTCTAGTTGTAGAAAGAGGAATTGTTAAAGATTGTTGCATACACATAGCAATACAGCCAGGGGTTTTACATCATGGACAATACCATTTGAAAATAGCCAGATTCTAGATCACGGAAGAGATTGTTGATGGTAGTGATAATATATGAACCATAGGCTGAGCATAAAATTTCTCTAGCTATGTATTGTTTATCTGCTTCTTTGTTATTCTGTGCAATGAGTACGTTAATCTTCTCTTTAGAGTCAGTAAATGCCTTAGCAATGTCGTGCATATTGTATACAGTGTATCTTTCTTCCTAAGGCCATCCACACCATGCAATAATGGGATAGTATATTATTCACCAAACCAGTCTGAAATTTGGCTGAATGAGATTTGATAGCAGCAATGTCTGCCTTATTTCAAATAGACGTAGCCATACCAAAAATACCTGTGACAGTACCTGTTGTGCCAGTGACATCAGAACTGCCAACTTCACCTGTATTACGTTTGTGACTTTGATCATCAGGATTGAGTTTTCTCCTGAAGTTGCCTCTATGTTCAGTAGTGTGGACCCCGGCAATAGGGTCTTGAGTACGAATCTGAAAAGCTGCCAAACTATCAAGCAATAACGTACTGTAAAATGCTGACGTGTTAGTATTGAGACACATACCAAATTCTTTCATATTCCAGTAAGATTAAACAATACAGGTACATGCATAAATAGTAGATTGTTAATCAATGAACCAGGTAGGGCAGTAGCTGTTAGACCACTGCGGGAACCAGGGGTGTGCTTTGGACATTCCAAAAGCTGTTTGTCAGTGGGTGGTAACATAGAAAGATACATGGCAGCAGAGGTCATGTTGTGTACAGCACAAAATTTTCGAGCAGAGTCCTTAGACAAAGAATTACAATACAAAGAATCAATTAAGGCAGTGATATTGTATAAACCAGAGTGTCTAAGAGCAGTCTGCAGCAAGGACAGAGAACCATTTGGGGATAATTTAGCATTGGGCCAACCCTGGAAAGCTCCCTTGGAGAGTTTGGCCACAGGGAGAATTTGTCCTTGCGATGTGGTTTGCCACTCAATTTGTAGGGTAGATTTATCAGGAGCAACAACCGAGGCAGTGAGGTAAGCATCGGAACCTTCCTGGACAGTAATCAAACTATTGGGTATTTTGATGGATACTCCCTCTGGAGCAGATGCTGGAGGATCAAGGTGTGGTAGGAGGTTCGGTACCGTGCCTTGGATGCAGGGGATAACTCCTGAGATAAGGAGAAAATGGAACAAGATAGCCATCTTGTCAGTATATCTGAAAAGCAAAATCAAACATTAGTAGGTTAGTACTATTCTGTCCAATGGGGTGAGGAAAAGTAATTAAGCTCCTTTATACAGTTTCAGTTGGTTTACGTGTAACCATTTGTCAGTCAGTTTATTTTGTAGGAGTCTAACTTGATAGACTGCCAGACTGAGCTTGTTGACAATGGGGTAAAGGCCTTCCCATTTATTGGAGAAGGAGTGGGTGGGATGGGCAAATCGAAGAACCATTACCTGATTGCCAACCTGCCAATCCACTTCTTGTGCATGTCTGTTGAACTGTATTTTGGACTGTTGCTGGGCCTTGCCCATGCAATTGACAGCATACAAGTGTGTGTGTATGAGGTCTTTTCTGAGTTTTTCCACATATTGGTCTACAGACACACGGTCTGCGGTGGGGGTGTGCAGGTCAAATAACAGGTGTTCAGGTAATCGCATCTGTCTACCAGTCATCACCTCAAAGGGTGTTAACTGGGTGGTGGCTGAGGGTGTACCCCTAATTGCCATAAGGAGTAATGGCAGCAGGGAATCCCAGGTTGTGAAATTGTCCTCAATGAATTTGGAAAGCATTTGCTTAATCTATCTGTCTGGCTCTCTCTACTTGACCTGAAGACTGGGAGTGATAGGGTATGTGGAACTTCTGCTGAACTCCAAGGAGTTCAAGGGATTCTTTCATTAACTCACCCGTAAAACTGGTTCCTTTGTCAGAGTCTACCTTAAAAAGTAGGCCCCACCTGGAGAAAATTTGTTCAACCAGGATTTTGGCAGTAGTCTTAGCAGTGCATGTTTTAGTGGGGAATGCTTCAACCCACTTAAAGAAGAGATCAGTTACCATAAGAGCATACTTGTTGTTTCTGCTGGTGTTGGTCAAGAGACCAATACAATCAATTTGTATGGCATGCCAAGGGCCAGAGTGTCGTTGTAGTAAAAGTTTGGCATTTCGTTTAGTAGGGATGGGGTTGTTTTGCGCACAAATGAGGCAGTTATCTATGTACTGTTTGACATCTTTGGTGAAACCAGGCGATGGTCTTGAGCCTCTGGAGGGTATTTTTCACTCCCTGGTGTCCACCAGTGGGTGTGTCATGCACTTGGTGCAAACATTCGGACCTAAGGTGTCTGGGGACCACCCACAACTTGGTGGTGGAATCATCTGGTTGGTACCAGATGAGCTTGTTGTCTGGTGACAAGTGTAACTTACCTTCATGCCACTGATAGGGGTTATGTGTGGAAAGTTTTTCTTCAATACTCTTGTCAAGGAATCTGAACACTTCTTTGAGTTCAGTATCAGTGTGTTGGGCTGCTGAGAGGTCCAAGCAGGAGAAGGGTTCAGGTTTCTTCTGGAGTGCTGCTATGTGTACGGCCGCATTGGCCTCTGGATGATCCATCATCCAGGGTTCCCCCCCTCAGGCCCCTTCCTTGGCAAGGGTGTCTGCTGTGTTATTGAAGGCATGATAGGGGTCATTCAGGGAATGAGCTTTAACTTTGTGTACATAGAGTTTGTGTGCAAATCTCTGCGCCAGTGAATGTATATATATTACCAGTTCTTTGTACTTCACTGAACTGCCATCAGAGGAGAGGAAGGAGTTCTTCTGTCAGAAAGGGAGAAATTCTGTAAGAGAACAGCAAACCCAGTTAGAGTCTGTAAAAATGATGGTATCCTCAGTTCCATGCTGGATGAACTCGAGGGCACAGGCCACCGCTGCCAGCTCAGCATACTGTGAAGATGCTACACTGCAACACTTTGAGATTGCAACAGTGTTATCATAAGGGTAAATCACTAAGATACCCATCCCTGCAAATTTGTTCTCCCTGATAATAGGAAGCTGAACCATCAGTAAAAATACGACACAAAGAGGTGTTCTCAAATATTTGTGGCGTGGCAGGGAGGAAAGGACCTGGATCTGGAAGATCAGGTGACTGCAGTGTACAGTCATGGGGGTTCTCCTTGAAAAAGGAGTCCATGGGCCAACATAGATGGAATTTTGGTTAGGTGTACCTGTATGTCTCTATCCTGGAGAAGAAGTGACCAGTATGTCAGTCTGGTGTTACAGACTGAACCACCCTTCATTCTGTCTGATAGTAGAAAGGTAGTTGGGGTGTGGTTGGTGTTAATGATCAGTGGAGAGTACCCAGTGATATACAGGAAGTGCTTGAAAGCCCAGTAGGTGGCCAAAAGGTTCCTTTCACAAAGACTGTACTTCTGTTCCACTGGGGTCAAGAGCTGTGATGCATATGCAATAGGTCTCAAAGCACTATGAACCTTCTGGGCCAGCACTGCCAACATGGCAATGTCAGAGGTGGCACACTCCAGATAGAATGGTAATGCTGGATTTGGGTTGACCAAAGCTGGGGCGGAGGCCAAGGCTTGCTTCAGTGACATCACAGCCTGGGTATGTATAGGACCCCAAGTCCAGGGAACGTCCTTTTTCAGTAACTCATACAGAGGAGCGGCCTTCTGAGCAAAATCACAGATAAAATCCCTGGAATAGTTTACCATACCTAGAAACCTTCTGAGAGTTGCCACGCTTGTGGGCAATGGCAAGTCTTGCAATCCTTGTATTTTCTTCCAGGTAGGGCTTAGATCCTGGTCAGTTATTTTTAGACCCAGAAAGAGTACCTCTTTCTGACATAGCTGTGCCTTTGCTGGATTACATTTGAGGCCTGCTCTCTGGATGAGAGTCAGTAGTTCGTCCAAGAGCTCCAAGTGTTGTTTCTGTGTGGCAGTTGCCAACAGCAGGTCATCCACATATTGCAAGAGACACTGGGGAGTAGAGAAACCCCTCAAGGGCGTCCATCATGTGCAGATGGAACAGGGACGGGCTGTTATGGAATCCCTGTGGTAAGCAGGTCCACGTATACTGTCTACCTTTGAAGGGGAAGGCGAACTTATATTGACTTTTGGGAGCCAATGGCAATAACCAGAAACCACTGGAAATACCCAGGGCGTTGAACCATTTCAGGTCAGGGGTTAAGAGTCTTAGCACATCCGGTGCTGATGCCACAGCTGGAGCACAACTGGGGGTGACCTGGTTCAGTTTCCTGTAGTCAATAGTAAGTCTCCAGGCGCCTGTGGGTTTTTTCATCATGGGCCACACTGGGGAGTTTGCAGTGGAAACACATGTTCTGATTACCCCTTGATTGAGGAGTGATTTTATCTTTTCTCGAAGAGAAGGCAAGGCCTCAGATGGGAAAGGATATTGCCTTTAATTCTCATGTGCTGGGCCTGGCACTTCGATGGCAGTGTGCATTCTGCCACAGTCATGTTTGTTGATAGCAAAAAAGCTCATGATTTTTGAACAACTCTATGACATCATACTCCTTGTTGTTAGCAGATATTGTTGCCACAACGTGTGAATCAGGAATCAAGATGGTGTGGTATTGACCCTGAATCTGTATTAATAACATATTAGCTAAATCTACCACACAGCCGTGTGGTGCAAGGAAATCAGTTCCAATGATACTAGGATGATCGTGCAATACCATAAGTTGGAAGGTGTGTGAGGCCTTCAGGTGACCCAACTCTACCGACAGAGGTAGAGAGCGGAATGCAGGTAACCTAGTACCGTCTACTCCTGACATGTTAGTCCTCCGTCCAGTGGACCAAGGAGATGTATCCGGGTGGTCATCATGTAATACAGACACAGCCATGCCTGTATCCAGTAACACTGTAAGCAGGCGGTCCCCGACCTCGGCCTCAGTGCAGGGCCTTCCGTTTGTATCCAAGACCAGCTTGTTCACAATCCAGACTGGGGCCTGTAATTATCAATCTGTACTGGATGTAGCATGGAAAGGTTGGGCCTGGCTCCTTTGAACCACTTCACCATGCTGCACTCATGCTATATAGGGAGGTGCTTCTGGGTTTAGGTCTGTATGGGCCTAAGGGACTGTACTTCTGGTATCGCCATGGCCCGTTGGGGCCTGGGTTCCCGGTTGTACAGCCACAAGGGACTGAGCAGGAACAGCATCCGCTACAGAACGTACCTGCCCCAGGAGCTCTCAAAACTTCAGATTTTCTTCGGCTATCTCCCTACATGAAGGGCCTGGTTTTTGCTGTTGTTGTTTGCCCTTATCCTTGTGCTTCTTATTCTTATGATAATTCCGGTTCCCACCCCATTGTTGCTGTTGTTGTTGTTGTTGGGCCTGTTGGGGGTGATGGTTGTCTGTATGGAGGGGCTGTTTGTGTTGGGCCTGCCCTTCCACCGTGTAGTGCATCGCGGCCTCTTGAGTAGGCTCTATGGTGGCTACTTTCTTGGAACCGGAGCCCAGATCACGGATGTAGAGTTGATACACTCTCTCGGTTTTCAAAAGAATGTCGGCAAACCTTTCCATGGAGCAATAAGTGGTTGGCTCTACCTTTTCTTTCACTGCAGGGATCATGTTCCTAAGGAACAGGGTCTTATATTCAATAAGATCTACATCCGCAGCTTCTTGTGCGAGTTGTTTACCTGCTCAGTAGGCCATCCAGAGTCTCTGGTGGTCAGTCGCTGGACTTTCTTTTGCATTCTGTTTTACAGGATACGCAAGCATCACTCCTACTACACCTGGGCTCTGTGCAGAAATGAGCTGAGCTGCAACCTCATCAAAGGTGGCGTTACCGTCCTGGCAGATGGCATCGGGGAGTTTGGCCCACAAGCCAGGCTCTATGGTTTGGCACAGTATTTGGACTTGATACTCTGCGGGAAGACTAAGCATCTCGCATTTGTAATGCACCTTCTCCAAGTGGCAGCTGAGGTTGTCGGACGGGCTCATCCAACCAATACTGTCAGCTATTTGCTGAACAGAGTAGGCCATTTGTAGGGGATTATTGGGCCGATCAGGCAGAGGTAGGTTACCTCAGGCACCATCCAGGGCGGCCCAGGCTGCAGCCTCCGCTGCAGTACGAACAATGCCCTCCTGAGTGCCAGCCTCTTGTAGAAGCTGCCTAATTTGGATTTTAATGGCCCTTTTACTTCTCTCAGGAAGAGGTACATTACCTATTGCATTATCAATCATTGTTTCTATCTCTTGCCTGTCTTCCACATTAATAATGGCTACCGGTGGTGCCGTCAGGACCAGGCTTGGGCCTGCTCTCCCCATCATGGGGGCCGCCATGTTGGCGTCTCCCATAATGTGTGTCACGACGTCAATGACGTATGACATGGTGTGGGCGTAGTGGGGACCCGCCATATCGTGGATGGCTGGGTGGGGTTTCTGGACCATAGTAGGGGTGTGACTGGGCGTTGTACTGAGAAACGTCATCATCTGATACCTCCCCTTCAGATGACGTGTGTAAGGCAGGGACTACGCCTCCCATTGCTTTAACATGTCCAGCCAGAACCTCTTGCTGATGGCGCAGTTTCGCCATCTTGGATTCACATTCAGCATGACTCACATTTGCAGCATCCATATCAACCTCATCTTGCATTTATTTCTGCAACACTCTATACGCGGCGCTCAATTCACAATTGTCCCTAGTAGCCACTTCTTAGTCATTACGTACCTGGTTTATCTCGTCCTGTAGCTCTCCCATATCCTCATTCAACTGTGCATTCGCTGTACTTAACAAGTCATTCATATGCAAAGCCTGACCCTTATCCTGTCTCAAACTTTCACACTCCTGCTTCAATATACAAATTTCTTGCTCGCCAGCCTGTGCTGAATGATGCAAAAGTGAATCCTTTTCATTACGCAGTGTCTGAAGTTCAGACTCCAAATTCTGCTGCAGTTTAATACATTCTGTTTCCTGCAAATCCATCCCTTGCTTAAGAAACGTGATCTGCAGATCAAAGGTTCGAAACCTCGCTTCGGAGGCTTCCAGAGCAGCATAGAGAGTCGCGACCGACAACCCTTTAGCATTTCGCTTATTGGCTGCTTGTCTCGTCTTATAGTACTGGGTTGAAATCCCCAGTATAGGGTTTTCAGATTGACCTGCATCCCTCGCAAAGTCAGTCCAGCCTCCATGGGAGGTAAGGATTTTGAGACATCGAGTCTCAGTTCTGCGCAGATATTTGATGCGGTGGCCATTGTGTGGGAGGGAATGAAAAATCAAACTGTGAAAAAGGCGCCATGCTATGTATTGATCCACAGCAGGAGCACTTTACACACAGTCGGGCTACTGTATACTTTGCAGGCTTGCAATTCAAAGCCGTTGTGGAGTGGGTTGAGTCGGCATCGACCACACCCAAGGAAAACAGCCAGACTTTGCAAGTTACTACAAAGTGGTCAGAAAACGGGAGAGGTGATACGGAAATGTACACCTTCTGTCCCCGTTGGGAAGGGAAACGTTTTAAGCAACAAATAAAGGCTTACAAACACCAAATATTGCCTGCACGTAGTCGCCAATTGTCAGGAGGTCTAAAACCTCACTCTCAGGTTTTTGGCAATATTGGGAATGCAAGGAATCACAAACATGTTGCATAAAGGAAAAATCACAGTTGCCCTAAGCAGTTCTTACTAATACGAACCGGGAGGCAATGCTATGCTTTCCCTATACCTCGAGGTTTCTTCTTGTCTCTTGGGGTCTCCGAAGTATAAGACTCAGTGTCTCACATTATATACCTATGATAATTACTATGGTTACTGTAAGATAGAAACATTTCTAGTTACAGAGATGAGCCCTATTGGCTAAATTAGAGGTGGCTCCATGGTCCAAGATAACATTATACATTTTTGTAGTAGTCATCAGTTTGTAAAACTAAAGAGTACATTATACAGAGTCTTACATAACTCAGTGTAGTAGTACAAATCACCAAAAGGTGGCAATGCCAACTTATATATTATAATCATTCCAAGGACACAGATGTCCTAACATCTTATGAGTAAGAAATACATAGAAAATATATATATTAGCAAGCAAAGTGTATTACAATAATATCCTGGCATCTACACTTGTACGGTAGATGACCTTAGCCCTATTTGTTAGTATAACATATGCCTAAGCACTAGCTATCTACTGTGTACCTCTGGGGGTACCAATAAGAGTGCAGGGACCTCATGTAACAATAGTCAATAATGGAGGTAACACAGCTCTGCATGGCCACCCTTAAGGCTTCTGGTAAGGGATGCTGTTTGTAGAGGATATTTATTATGCAGTATTGACTGCTTTGTAATGTTGTCAATATGCACCTCATAGGATAAGTTGCTGTCGATGGTGACGCCGAGATACTTAAAATATTGTACCTGCTCAAGAGCGGTCCCAAGGCAGTTAGAGATAGTCAGGGGATGATGCCTGTGTTTATTGTGGGAGCTGCTGAAGAGCATGAGCTTAGTTTTTTTATAGTTTAGCACCAGTTTGTGATCACTTGAACCATTTCTCTACTGATGCAAATCTGAGTTGCAGTTGGCTTTCAAGAGGCGTGGGGTCTGTGTGACTTGTGTAGATAACAGCATCGTCTGCGTATAGTAGGATTTGTTCGGGGCAGGATCTTGGGAGATTGTTTAAGAAGAGACTAAATAGTAGAGGGCCCAGGACACCTGAGAGAACTGGTTTAGAGTCCGAGAAGACATTGGCAATTTTTAATTGCTGAATGCGGTTCTCCAGATAGCTTTTAAACCATGCATTAGAGTCTGCGGAAATTCCAGCGTTGCTTAGCTGTTCCAGTAGTAGGGGGTGATGGACCACATTGAACGCTTTTGTTAGGTTGAAAAATGCGGCCCCAACTATCTGTCCATGGTCCAGAGAGTTGTGTATGAAACCAGTGAATTCTATGAGAGCTGAAGAGGTGCTATGTCCTTTTCTGAATCCATGTTGTTCAGTACATTGGATCTTATGTGTATCAAGATAATCTGTAAGCTGGTCAGCTACAATGCATTCAAGTGCCTTGAAGAGGGGTGGAAGGATGGAGATGGGCCAGTAGTTCACGTGGAGAGACCTGTCACCGCTTTTGTGTACTGGTGTTACCATGGCTGATTTCCATCTTTTGGAGAACTGGGCAAGGCTAAGTGAGAGATTAAAAATCCAGGTAAGAGGCACTAGCACTTCCTCTAGTGTGAGGGACAACAGTTTAAGATCGAGGGAATCCCCGCTGTGTCTAGATTTACATGAACTGAAGAGAATAGGAGCACCGGAATGTGTGGTGCTGTTTATTCAAAACGATAACTCACAAATAACACATACTATTAGCAGTAACACAGTTTAACACTGTTATAATATAATAGCGTATATGTCAAACGTAACATGAATGAAACGGCCAAAAACTATATTATTCATTTCAGCCACTGTTTGTATTTGTGTTGCACGCTTGATATATTAAACGCTATTATATTATAACAGCTGCCTTGTGTTGCTTAAGCTGTGTGGGTGCTTATTTGTTTGCAGTTGTCTAGATTTACCAATTGCCTTGAGGACATATTTACGGGCTTCCTGTGATGAAATAACTTTAAAGTAGATTGAGGGGTGGCTAGTAGGTGTGGGAGTGCTATCAAAGGTGGGCAAGGGGACATCTGCATCAAAAAAGTCCAGTAGGAGAACACTGCTGAGGTCTGTGAATGCGTTATTGAAAGTATTAGCAACAGTTACAGGGTCAAGGGTACTGATCCCATTTGAGTCCAGTATGGTAGGTGGTGATTTCGAGGTTTTACCTATGATTTCTTTAATATTATCCCAGAAAGCTTTCCTTTTCCCAGGTATCAGTAAGCACTCGAGTGTGTCTAGTTGTTTGTTCTTCAAGAATTATTATAATTCATCTTTAGTAGTTGTTTTAACCACCAGGTGAGAACCCTTCCAGGGGCACTTTGCCGAGGCACTAGGGTTCTCACACGGTGGATTAAACCAACTACTGTTGGATCTCAGTCTTGTGGTTCTTGCATTTTGAGTGCAACTCAGCTTGTTTTGTTTGTTAAAATTTTGGGTCTGCCGTCTCTACTGTTGTGGCCACCCTCCCTCTTGAGCGCAGTTTGAATTACCTTTTTTCTTATCAGTAAGCACTTCCTGATAGTGTTTCATTTTTGCTAGACGGATGGACCTAGTGCAGACATTTTGCACTCTTTTGTAGTTCTGGATGTCAGATTGTGTGCCAGTGGCTTGGGCACGGTGCCAGAGGTGGTCCCTTATTTTCATGCGAGTTAGGAGTTCTACAGAGAGCCAGGGGTTGCAAGGGCCTTTGAGTTTGCATGTGTTTTTAGGGGTGTGTGAGAGTTGCAGGCAGAATTATAGGTGTTGATGAAGTGTTCAAGTGCTGTGTCAATGTCCTTCGCTCTGTAGATTGGAGACCAGTGTTGTACTCTAAGGAGGGATTTAAGAGGTTCCAGGTAACCCCGGGCAAGGACTTTGCTGGTAAATATCCATGATGGTGATTTGCAAAATTTGTTTGCCCACATGCAGATGACAGGGGAATGATCACTGAGCGTATCCGGGAGGACAGTGGTGTTAGTAATGCGGTCTGGATGACTGGTTAGGACCCATTCCAAAAGGCTTTTAGTCCCTGTTTTGTAGTTGGATCTGGTTGGGGAGTCAACCAGCTTGGAAAAATTTGCAGCAGAGATGGCGTCCTTAATGCTCTGATTTTCAACTGCAAGCCAGTTTATATTGAAGTCGCCCATCAGAATTGACTCCGACCCAGGTGGCTGGTTACGTGTGAAGTCCAGTACCGAGTTGAAACCACTCCCTTGCTCTTTTGGAGGGATGTATACGGATGCCACAGTAAGTGCCTTATTTTGGGCACCAAGCAGAATTCTGATGGTGAGTAATTGAGTGGTTGTAGTAGCCACAGGAACAGGCAAGAGGTGGCCCATGAGCGACTCTTTGAGATAAATTGCACATCCACCAACTCTTTTGGTTGTCCTATCTTGTCTGAAGATGTTGTAGCCTGGTATGGCAATAGCTAAGTCAGGGATTTTTGGTGAGAGCCATGTTTCAACAATTGCCAGAACATCCGGATTGTGCAGAGTAGCAAATATTTGTACAGCGTCCAGCTTTGGTAGGAGGCTGCAGATATTTAGGGATGCCAAAGTGAGTGTCCCAAGTTGTTTTATGGGAATTGCTGTACGTGACAGGCCAGGGCCAGGATTTGGGTGAATATTACCAGACAACAGTAATAGCAAAAGTAAAAGTTTTGAGCAGGCACAGCCGTAACTGCCTGTAGGTGAGTCCAACCCTGAACAAGAACAGGTTAGGTTGCATTCTTGATATAGTAATATTAAACCATGCAGATAGTTATGTTCAGGGATATGTAGTATAATAATCTTGACCAAGGAGTCAAATGAGGAAAAATAATCAAATCCACAGGAAATGGTGAACTACTGGGGACCAGTAAACTGTTGTTATTGTAGATCAAAGACCCAGAATGTGTTAAATTCCTGAAGGTGATGAACACTGGCTTGGGGCATATGCAGGATGTAAAAATCCTTTGTTAGTGTATTCCCTTTGTTCTCCAAAATGGTTGTGAATAGACCTCAAAGACAAGCACAGATCCTGTAAGAACAAGTCAGATGAAAATGTGGATTCAATGCAGCACTCCACAGCTCAAAGCTTGTGTAACAGATTTACTGACCTTACTTTTGCTTTTGATGGCTTCCCAAAAAAGTTGATTTATGATGAGAATGCCAATACCTGGTGGTGATGTTTTGCAGTTTCTTAGCCCAGGAAACATTCATAGATGTCATGTCCAAGAATGATCCAGTTCTTCCAAGCAGAACCACATGAAAATCCACAAAACTAAACTACTGACAGAGATGAACACAAACAACCAGCCACTTCGGTGCTCCATCCACTTCGAATAGTCGTGTTGAAACCCTACTTAGAAGGAGAGGACCTCAGAACATGAAGAGCAGAGACACAGAAAAGGAGCAAAGATCATCAAGGGCAGGTAGAAGCAGGACATAGGCCAGGAGTGTTGAATTTGAACCAGCAACTACCTATTATATACCCTCCTCCCCACCAGCTAAAGCAGCTCAAGAGTCGTCAGAAGACCCACAGCTGATGCCCAGGAAAACTGATCCTATATTCATCTCACACCCCAGAAAAACAGAACCTCCATCCTGGGAGAGTGTAGTAGGAGACTTTTAGAGTTTGGAAATAGACATAAAAACATAGAATTTGTCAGCAGAGAAGTACTGCTTGGCCCACTCAGACTAGTCTGTCTCCAGACCCTAACTGGTCTCTGGCGACCCTCCCTCCTCTCTGCCTATTTACTAATATTTACTCATATTCCCCTATGTCTATCCCACACATGCTTGAAGCCCTCTACAATTTTGCCTTCACCACTTCCCCTGGCAGTCTGCTGCGGGTATCCATACTCTCTCAGTGAAGTAGTAGTTCCTCACATCACTCTTAAACTCCCCCCCCCCACTTCATCGCAGGCCCTCTGGTCCTGGTGCTCTTTCTCATTTGAAAGAGACTCCTCTCCTGCACCCTGTTCATCCCTGTGATGCACTTGTAGGCCTCTATCATGTCCCCTCTCCTCTCTTTTCAGATGTACAGGTTGGGATCCTTCAGTCTCTCTTTATGGACTTTTAATGCAACCCCTGCATCATTTTAGTTGCCCTGCTCTAGACTGCCTCCACCCCATTTATGTGCTTTCTGAGGTGTAGCCTCCAGAACTGGACATAATACTCCAGGTAGGGTCTCACAGCTGTTACAATGGCAACACTACTTCTCTCCTACTAGAGATACTTCTTCCTGTGCATCCTAGCATCCCACTGGCCCTACCCACTGCTTTGTCACACTGCCCTGCCACTTTGAGATCATCAGATATTATAACCCCAAGGTCTTCTTCCTTCTTAGTGACTGTCAATACATACCTTCCTCCATCCTATACTCAGCTCCTGGGTTCTTATGACCTACAGTAGGTGCATGCTTTTGCACTTTTTGGCATTAAACCCCAAATGTCATGCTCTTGACAACTCCTTGAGTTTCCCAAGGTCCCTACGCATTCTGTCTACCCCCTCCTGAGTGTCCACCCTATTTCAGATTTTGGAGTACTCTGCAAAAAGGCATACCTTCCCTTCCAGTTCTTCTGCAATGTCACTTATGAAGACAGTGAAAAGGATTGGTATGCCTCTTGTTTGGGCACAAAAACACAAGCTCCTCTCTTATCTGCTTCAGCCTTAGCTCCACCATGAACCAGAAGCTGGAAAGTGTTGAACTGTATATTCTTTTAACAGCAGACTGTCAGTCCCCTGGTGCTTAGCTGGGGTATTCAAACTGTGGATTTGTTGCTAATGTTAAGACAACTCACATGATCTTTTTCTTCAACTGACTAAGGTATGGGGTCTCCTCTTATTAAATGGGGGTAGAATAATCAGGGCATATATATTAGTTTAATATGTGGTGTTCTCAAAAAGTTGATTTGGGGTATCCAGCTCTAGTCAGAGTCAGCAGCTTTCTGGCTACACTGCGACCCCACTCCCACCAGCCACCCATGCCCAATTGTATTTATAAAATGGCATACTGAGAATGTCCCCCATCATATGGGACCACGGTTTATGTTTCTAGCCATGTTTCATAGTGAATGGTGGGAGGGCCAGGGCAGCCAGGACAAGCAATGGAATCAGTTGGGCTCATGCTAATATCCCCATAAGCTCTTTAGAATATCCCTCCCAGGAACCTTAGATCAGTCCTGCAATATGGAGATCCACATAATACTGTAGGCAAACAGGGGAGGTATCAGGGGCTACAGTGGTGCCCCCTCCCATCAGTCCACCAGCTAAAAACACATTTACTTTTTCTGTAATGGTTAATGTTCTACATAGCCTGATGGGAGTACTCTGT
The DNA here is from genome assembly GCA_016271365.2 of Neoceratodus forsteri. Classification (NCBI taxonomy): domain Eukaryota; kingdom Metazoa; phylum Chordata; order Ceratodontiformes; family Ceratodontidae; genus Neoceratodus; species Neoceratodus forsteri. The sequence continues at coordinate 790,109,124 of CM028133.1, forward strand.
TAATTCAGAAAAAAGCATCTCCTGAAGGACGCAGTTGACAGCACTGGATATTCTTGAGCAATGTAGACTCTTGGTCTGGGACAGATGCTGCTATTAACAGTCTTTCACCAGTCTCTAAGATACCTAAGCAGCAGAGACTGGAGACATCCCTACTCCATTCAGCACACACAGCAGGTGCTCATCCTACCTGGTTCACCAGGAAATCAGTTCCATATTCAGAGCCCATACAGTTTGTTTCATTCAGTTGTTTCACCTCAACCGAGGTATTTAGGAGAGCTGCACCACAGGTGTACAGTTTAACACAGAAGTAGAACTACTAGTATTGCTGATGTTTGCTTAATTTAAATAGCCACAGGTATTTGATTTTTTGAATATCTGGGTTATACAGCTGCCATACAGTGTTCTGCCTGCCAAATAATACTCTAGATACTGACATTTGGCATAACACATTTTAATTCAGGTGATTTGGTACATTGTTTTATCTCCAGGTTGAATCGCTACACCGCCCATACAACGGCACTTCTACAGTGTCATACGTCGATACCGACAACAGCGACATGTCGCTGCAGAAGTCTGCCCAGGACCTGGCAATACTTTCCCCCATTCTGCACCCCTTCCCTGAACCAACTCCAACTTGGAATCTAAAAGTATGGGGGGGTTCGGAAGAAAAAACACAGTCTGATGTGTGCAGCTCCCTGCTGACTGCAAATCACGATCGACATGGAGCCTGGCACTGTGATGCCACTCGACAAATTTGTTGTCGAATCCCCCCCCCCCCCACAGCACCAAGAGGAACACATATGGTGGTCCAATCAGCTGGTTCTCCCATGAGGTTGGTCTCCTGGAAAGTGAAAGGTTTAAATCACCCAGTTAAACAAGCCAAAGTCTTAAATCATTTGAAACTGCTCAAAGCTGAATAGCACTACTCCAGGAGACCCACATTACTGAGAAAACAGTTCCACTGGTTACAGAAAGGCTGGGTTGGCAACCTAATACACAGCTCTGTCCAAAACTTAACTAAAGGAGTAGTAATACTCACTCAGAAAGCCCTGAAACCATGGGCAGTGGAGAAAACAAAGACAGACTCCCAGGGCAAATGTGGGTTAGCCTCAATGACCTACCCAGATGGCAGGGCACTTATTTTAATCTATATGCACCAAATGCAGACAATGCAGATTTCTCTCCCTAAGTTAGTCAGGCAATTGCTGAGCTGAGAGGGGACCAACCCCTTTTGAAAGGAGGGGACTTCAACATAGCCCCTGATCTAAATCTGGACCATAGCACAGTCACATTAGACAGTCACCCTAGAGCAAAACTGACACTGCAAGGGATGATAGATAAATGGGGCTCACAGATGTCTGGAGAAGGGATAACCCAACTGGACAGGACTTTACTTTTTTATTTTTTTTTTATTTTATTCTTTGGTATCTAGGTAAGGCCCACTAGGCACAAGTGCCTGTTTTCAGGGGTGACCCGGGAGCACTGGGGAGGTTAAGTGACTTGCTCAGAGTCAAACAGTATGCAAATGGAGGTTGTGGGAATCAAACCCAAGTCTGCTGGATGTATCAAGCTAATTCACAGCTCATTACGCTAACCTCTAGGCTATACTGCCAGCCCCAACATTTCACTCCCCAGCCCATAATTCCCACAGCAGGATAAGATGTAGCAGCAGCAGCAGCTGGGGCTCACATGCCCACCCCATACAGCAAAATCTTATATCAGACCACATACAGATTAACGTATGCTTCCAGCCGGAACAATATAAAGCAGGTTGACCTAGATGGTGGCGCACTCCTTTCCTAGTGTCACATCCAGAATTCAAACAGTGGATCACACAAGAAGCTGCATAGTATTTCACATACAATACCCTGAAGGAGGTGTCCACGGCACAGTGTGGGGGGCCTTCAAGGCCTTCCTAAGAAGAGGAATTATATCCTTTTCTGCTGTTTAAAAATGTAAATGTAAATGGGAATTTGAGATCAAAGAACTACAAGAGCAGCTAGACCCCTTAGAAAGTCAAAGCAAAACCATCCCATCTCCCAGCCCAGCCCAGACAGCTCAAATAACTGGGCTTACATATAACATTAATTCAATACTCCACACAGAAAGGCTTAATGGTAACTAGTCACATCCAAACACAAATACTAGGAATAAGGTGAAAAAAGGGGATAATCTACTCACTTTCAGGCTGCACAAACAGAAAGCGAGATCCCAAATTCTAGCCTTGAGGAAAACTGATGGCTCCTTAGCCACAAATCCAAAGGAAATTAATGATGTAATGAAAAGCATCTTATCACCTCTCCCTCATTGCAGCAATTCATGGGCCACACTCATCTTCCCACCCCCCCCCAGTTAAGCACAAGGCAGAGTCAGATCTCCCCCCATCTGTCCAAACACTGGGGTAGCTCTGCAACAATTAACTAAGGGCAGGACTCCAGGTAAGGATGACTACACCATAGATCTATATCAACTAGTGCCCCAAGCAACCATCCGTCTCCTCCTAGTTGCACTACAAGTAGCCCAGGAAAAGGGATCCTCCCCCCCCCGCATGAAAGAGTTGGTACTTACCATGCTCCCCCCAAAAATTGAACAATCCTATGGATTGTACCAACTTCCTTCCCATATTATTGATAACCACAGATGCCAAAATACTCACCAAGGCTTTAGACACAAGGCTTGAGAAGGCCCTTCCCTTTCTAATTCACCACACACATGCAGGTTCCTGCAAGGGCAAAACAGGAGTCGATAACAGTTGCACAGTCCTAAATCTCAAATGGCATGCAGAAAAATCAACATCCCTATGGCTGCATGGTGATAGATTTCTGCAAGGCATTTGACTCTGTCGAATGTGTTAACCTCCACTCAGTGTTAAAAGCATGTGGCATTGGCCCACAATTCAGGGCATGGATTTCTATTCTTTACCGCACCTCAACAGTGTCTGTTCTCACAAATAATACAATCTCATCCCCATTTACAGTTTCACCACAGCAGGGAACAAGGCAGAGTTGCCCTCTTTCCCTCTCCTGTCTGGTTTTGGAAGCATTGTCTAGAAAGCTGGTTAAGGATGAAAATATTATTTATTTATTTATTTGAAACGTTTCACCAGGAAAGACATACTGAGCTACAATAGCTCACTCCCAGATGCATCCTAGGAGAAAGGGAAGTGCATACAAATGAGCACAGAATCAGTAAAAATGTACATAGAGCAAGTCTGTGTAAAAACATTAAACAAACATGTTTTAGTACTCATAACAAAAACATAAACATACAAACATTTCAACAGAAATATTTGCGTTGAACACTTGGGGGAGGAAAAGAGAGGCTATATCTTAATAATAGGGGGATGAAGGAGAACGGTTGGATAGCAGTATCAGCCTGCACCCCTCCGGGATGTAAACCCCGCAGGGGGAATAGGTAAAGCGGAGCAAAATAAAGGAAGGATTGGGCCTGCACCTCTCTGGGATGAAAACCCCACAAGAGGATTGGCAGAGGGTAACAAAGGGATGGATTGGGCCTATACCCCTCCAGAATGTAAACCCCACAAGGGGATCAGCAGGTGGGAGCAAATATGGAAGGATTACGGGAAAAGATAATAGCATAAAATAGGTGGAAGTGGCTATAACAGTGGAAGAAGGTGGCTGATATATTCGATCAGGAGATGGGAGGGTGGGGATAGGAAATTACAAGGGAAGAAATTAAGAGAAGAAAGTGGGTTGGGGGAGGGAGGATATTCAGGGGATATGAGTGAGAGACAAAAGCTACTTGAACACCTGTGCAGACAACCGTTAGATCACCAAGTTAAACCCTATACTCTCCTTATGACACAATATGGCCAGGTTATCAGCATTCGCAGACATCTTGGGATTGACTGTAAACTGAGGCAAGGCCATTCTGTCCCCCCTAAACTAGAGCTGTACAGCAACTTGTTGCTCAGGAACCCCTATAGGATGGGAGGAACAAATGTTTATGTACCTTGTTATTAATATAACGGCCAAGTGGTCAGACTTAATCAGTAGTAACATTACACCCCTGGTCACAGAGCTGGAATATGTGATAAAGAGATAGCTTAAACTAAATCTCACACTCAAAGAGAAAGTGGAGGCAGTTCACATGTTTATGCTACTGAAACATCTACCTCTTTTGCAACCACCCTTTGGCGGTTGAAACCAGACACTTCAAGAAAATAGACAATTTGGTGGGCACACTGTTATGGGAAGGGAAACACCCTGGCTTAGCAGAAATCAACTAAGAGCACATTGGTCCAGAGGGGGGCCTTGGATTGCCGTGGTTCCAGGCCTCTACTTTAGCATATACAGCAGTTCTTCCAGTAAAGTGGCTTCTACCATATCCATGCACTCATCCCAATGGCTCGGCCTGAAAACCAATTTCATGCAGACACTATGTCTCAGCATATTCCTGAACCCCAGCAGGGACAAGAGTTCTGACATGCACTCTCTAATCGATACCAGGAAAGCCTGGCAACAATGCATGGCTCTCACTTCTGTGCCTAGAGATAACAGATTCCTTCCTCCAGGCCCTTAATCTACATATGGCACAACCCCCTGATACAGACTGATGGCATAATCCCCACATACAGACTGGGTACAAAATGGTTCACTGGAACTCTTGGGAGAAAGCAGGCATTCTAACAATACTGTCCTTCCAGCCAAGTACAAGACAAATATCACCTCCCCAAAACTGATTTCTGGAAATTTCTCCAGCTCCAGGCTGCACTCCAGAAAGTACACAACAACCTAACAGACACACAATAACGGGCATGGGTTCCACGCACAGCAAAGAACCCAAACAGCAAGGATACAACTGCAGGCAAGATACAGTATAACACAATCTCTGAGGTGCACAACCCCTAATACTAGATTCCCACAGAGTAGATATGGAGCAGGAGCTAGGAAGGGACATACCTTAACATTAAGGCACTTGGGAGGAGGGGTATAAGAATGACCCACTGGGTGCAGAAAGATTCCAAAGGGCAACTGATCAAGACAAAAATTCTCCATAGATGGCACAGAACACCTCTAGCACTACGCAAGGCAGAGTTACTGGTCTACTTTATGTCCTACTGGAATGCCCCATCATCCATAGTTACTAGTCAGAAATCCTTAAAGATTATGCTGCAGTCCTGGACACACAAATTCGCAATAGCCCCAAACTTATTATCTTCAGCAACCTGGATCAGATAAGAGAATTACAGAGACAACACCAATACTGGCTATTGGCAGCTCTCGAGGAAGCCAAGAGAGTAATGCATATGAGGCAGCAGCAGCCTACACCATGCTCTGTGCTGGCTTGGCACTCAGCCAGTTTGAAAGACTTTCCTCAAAAGCAAGTGGGAAACTGCATCTATACCACATGAAATGGGCTCTGTTCTTGATCACAAATTTATATTTGGTAGCAACCCCCCTCACCACTAAATCCACCTGTGAACAACATTCCTCCTTAGATTTAGAACAGAGTGAAATGCAATCTGTTGTACTAGCTCTCAGTTCTGGCCACAGAAAAATCTGTAGGTTCATTATTCATCACATGCTCCGATTTAAAAAAAAAAAAAAGAATAGGTTTTGCCACTCATATGTCCTGAGCTGTAGCCACATGATTATAAATGCAAAGCTATGCCTGTAGTTCAATGAATGGAGCAACAAACCACTCCCCCATCAGGCCCTTAAAGGCCACTCCTCCTGGCTAGTCCAGGATTCGCTTCTTTCGTTGCAGCCAGAGGCTTTGTTGGCTGCTCCCTCACCTCTCATCTCCCATCCTTGTTCCTTGTCTCCTCTTTTCTGCCTCCTGCTGCCCTCACCTCATCTCCCCTCATTTCAGTTCTTCTATCCCCCCTCCCACTCCCTCCGCTTTGTAGCCGCTGTACTATGGCTCTCCATCTCTCCTTCCCCTCCTTTCATTTTCCACCGCCTCGTACCTTCTGTTTTTTGTCCCAGCCTCCTCCACTCCACACTGCACCATCTTGTTGCTGTGATGCCACTTGCTCTCTCTCGGCATCATTCTGCCACTGAACCTTCACTCCTTTCGGCATTGCCTTCACTCATTCTGTACGCCGACTCCTCGGACAACTGACCTGGACCACCATTGAGTTTTCTGCTGCAGTACTCATTTCACTCTGGGCTTGCACCTGTCCATGGCTTTTCCCTTGTCTCCATGCGTACATCTGCTCAAACCGTGCCTCCCCCCCTTGAACACTGGCAGGGGACTTCCGCCTATGTGCCTGACTCTGCTATACATTCCCCTGGGTTCGGAGGCACCCTCTAAGCCATTCTCCTTCTGACCACCTCTGGTTCACCCGGTCTGTTTTGTAGGCTTGTGTAGGCCAGCTGAGTGCCTCGGCAGACATTTCTCTTCTCCTTTGCTTCTGGGCATCTAGTTGCAGAGACATCGCTCGCAACCCTCAAAAGCTTTCCCATTAGAAGGACAGAGCAAGAGCGTCTTCCATATTGGAATCTTTTCCTCTTCCTCCGATCCTGACTCTAAACTGCAGTAGCTGAGCCGTCTCTAACCAAAACAGCCTGTAGCCTGGAGGGAAGGTGACCTAGGCCTTGGATCCCCAGAGGTTTCCTCCTCAAAGGGTTTTTTTCCTCTCCTCCGTGCCGATGGTTATACTGTAATATTAGACAGGGTTAGTGCTTTCATAGGTTCCGTAGTTAGGTTCTGCTGTTGGATGGAGTCAGATGGTGGCCCCAGCTGTTCCCGCTCTCCTTAGGAAGTCCGTCCTTCTGCATCTTGTCAGCTTTCATTTCATTCACTGTCCTAGTCATCTCTCGTTCCTCTCCTGTGCTTCCAATCTACATCAATCACCTTCACTTCCAGCCTCGATATCTTCTGACTTCTTACCTCCTTCGAAGCTCGACACCCTTTTGGGTTATTTCTTTTTGGGCTTCTTCTTAAGCTACCTTTAGCCAAAGGGAATCATTCCCATGGCACCTATAGGGTTGGAGCCCTTCACTAGGGTTCCTCACCGTCGTACCTCTACAGGGTGGTATATCCCATGGCTAGAAAGGTGAACAGCCAAAATGTATCTAAGTCACACAAGCATACATCATACCAGTTGCATAAGCACACTGAATTGAAAGGCTATGCCTGTAGTTCAGTGGGTGGAGCAACAAACCACTCCCCCATCAGGCCCTTAAAGGTCGCTCCTTCTGGCTAGTCCAGGATTCGTTTCTTTTGTTGCCCCATCATCCTCCCCTCCTCCTCCAGCGGCATGAATCTCTTTCCCATGTGCTTCTTCCTTTTTTTTTTATACTCTTTTATTGTTGTTACATGTATAAAATAATATATTTCATCTTTCAAGTTTTACAACTCTGAATTTCTTCTCTTTTTTTCCATTCAAGTTACAGCACAAGAGAAAAAAAAAGAAAAGGCCTGCACAAAATATCTTGGATAAAGTAAATACAGTTTCAATATATACATGTATCTCTTTTACAAGGTTATTAGTTCTGTATGAATAAAAGAAAAACTTATTTAACACAACTTTAAGCTACCCATGTTCTTTGTCTGATTTCAAGTCTTTGTAGTTCTTTACTTATAAAAGTAGTTTATGCCACATACTTTTATTTAATTTCACACATAGGTTTCCGTTGTCTTACTATATTCCTAATTTAGTTGGCTCCCTCCATTTCTGCAAATGAATCATTTTCCTAATCTAGAATGTGCATCTCCCCCACAGCCCCTTATTTCCTTCTTCTGCCCTCTACCCGTCTGAGGAGGCCTGCAGGTCCCATCTATTCCAGATATTATTAAACTGATCCTTTCTCTGATTTATTGCGGAAGTTATTCTTTCTGCTTCCTGTATTTGGTGTACAATCTCAAACCATTCTATTCTTTCTGGGGGGGGGGAGTCACCTGCAGCCATCTTCTCGTTATGGCCTTCAGAGCCGCAACAATCCGTGCATTCCAGAGATGTCTTTCATCTCTACCCTTCATTTCCCTAGGACATAATCCCAGTAATAAATGTTCAGGGCCCAACTCTGTGTAAAACATAAATACTGTCTTCAGTTTATCTATCACTTTGTCCCAAAAGGGTCTCAACTTATGAGAATGCCAAAAAACATGTGCAAATGTGGCTCTATCTATACCACATCTCCGTCAACAAGATGTGGGAGTTCTCTGATTCCATTTGGCTACCTGAACAGGAGTCAGGAAGTATCGAATTTGTACCTTCCAACAAAAGTGTCTCCAATTTGGAGAAGAGGTAGTAGTCCATGTCTGTCTCCACATCTCATTCCACTCATCAGTTAGTGTAATATCTAAGTCTTTCTCCCACTTTTTAAGGATAGGCATAGTGGATACTGAATTTCCGTTATATGCATTATACAGTAAAGTGATTGCTTTCTTGCCATGTGTTGAAGTCCATATTTCCCTAAACGGTATCTGTGCTGTTTCAAGCTCCTCTGCCATGACCACGGTTTTGCCTTTCTCTAATGTAATTTCTGATTTGATAAAATCTCAGCCAATCTGAATGAGCCCACCCATAAAATTCCTGGGCTTGTTCAAATGATATAGTTTGTGTTCCCTGCATTAGCTGATACGGGGCTGTGATTCCTCTTTCTGCCTGTTGCCTGAACCATTTGTCCTGTGATGCTGGAATAAATTCAGGGTCACACGCCCACCAATGAAACATCCATTAAGCTTTTTGTATTTTTCCACCTCTGACACCCTTCCTCCAGCCCTCCATTACTGTCTTAATACCTGTAAGGTATGTTTAGCAGGTAAATTTAATTTTAGGTTGGAAAATAATAGCCCTCAGCAGGAGATCAGTCTGCTCTCCGGTATCTATCCTTTTCCATAATGCATCATAGTTTCTCTTTCCCCATAATAGAGCTATTCTCATTTGGGCGGCTATCCAGTATCCTGATAGATCTGGGAAAGCCATCCCTCCTTCCCTTTTCGGCAAATATATTTTATTTTTATTTAGTTTTTGTTGACCGGGTAAGTGCAGTAGACAAATCCTGCCTATTTTCAGCCACAACCCGGGGGAGGGGGATACAGATGAATGCCAACTGACCTTGAACCAGATTAAGCTGTTGGTGGTATTTTTAGTGAATGAGGGAAATTTGGCCAGGACACTAGGGAAATTCCCCTACTCTTTTCGATAAGTGCCATGGGATCGTTAACATCCACCTGAACTACCACCAATCCAGGCAGATGGGACCTCTGTTTAACGTCTCATCCGAAAGACGGCACCTCAGAATTGCAGCACCCCTCTCGTGCTGCACTACAGTGTCAGTACTGGGATAGTAACCCAAGTGCCAGATGTGGGAACTGAACTCACAGCCCTCTAATTTCCCGGCCTCAGAGGTGAGTGTACTACCTACTGAGCCACTGACACTGATTTTATTATATATTTCATTTATTATATATTTTTCTTTTCATTCTGGGCTGCGTCTTTCCCCACATATAGTCAAGTAGTATCTGTTGCCAGTTTGCTAACCTAGCTTGTGAGACCTCGCATGGAACACACTGAAATAAATACAGGAAACGGGGTAGAGAGTTCATTTTCAAGGCCTGCACTCTAGCCCCAAATGATATGGGTAGAAGTCTCCAACGCACAATGTCTGATTTTATCTGGGTAATCAGGGGTGGGTAACTTAGAGTATATAGTTCCTCTGAGGTCTTTCCTATAACAATCCCCAGGTATATCATACTGGAGAGATTCCCACTTCATTGGGAATCTTTCTCTACATGTAACTGTAGGTATATAGTGGAGGCCTAATGTTTCTGTTTTATCCTTGTTTAAAATGTACCCAGAAATTGTTGAGAAACCATCCAATTGCTTCACCAGCTGTGGAAGAGATTCCTCAGGCTGGGACATATACATCAAAATATCATCGGTGTACAACGCCACTTTATTCTCTCTATCCTTCATCTGTATCCCATGTATCTGTGGGTCCTGTCTTATACTCTCTGCCAAGGGCTCAATGTATAGGGTGAAAATTAATGGTGAGAGGGGGGCAACCTTGTCTTATACCCCTCCCTAGAGTGAAACCTGTGAAAATATGCCAATTTGCTCATACATAACACATCAGTCTTTTATATAGTTTAAATAAATTCTCAATGAAGTTTGCTGGGACCCCAAACCCAGAAAGGACCCTCTGCAAAAAAGACCAGGAGACTTTATCAAAAGCTTTTTCAGCATCAAGGTTCATTAGTAGGGATGGAGTTTTGTTATGATTGATATGGTCTACTATATGTATAGTTCTTCTGAGGTTATCTTGGGCCTGTCTGCCTGGGACAAATCCCATCTGATCTAAATGAATCAGTGAAGGCAGAAACTCTTGCAATCTGCAAGCAACTAGAGATGAGTAGTTTATAATCATTGTTCAATAGGGAAATGGGTCGATAAGACGCACACTTTGAGGGGTCTTTTCCGGGCTTGGGAATCACCGAGATAACTGCTTGTGCCCAGGAAGAGGGTGGTTCTCTTTCTCCCTTAAAAACTTCTTGCATGGTTTGAAATAAAAGGGGCTGCACTAAATCTATAAAGGTTTTATAGAATTCGGCTGCTAAACCATCATGCCCAGGGCATTTTCCTGTCTTCAGCCTTTTTATCTCTGTTTTAAGCTCCTGATACTATATGGGTTTAATGAGTTGTGTTTTGTGCTGCTCTGTAAGCTTTTGGGGTGTTATTTTCCCAAAAAATTCTTCTGTCAAAGTATCCAGTACTGGGGGGCTAGCTTTGAATAACTTAGCACATTAATCCTTGAAGGATTCTGCAATATCTGTTGTTTTAGTCATCTTCTGTCCCATGTGTGGGTGCTGGAACTGACTAATTGTGGCCTTTGCTCTCTGTACTCGCAGTCTAGTTGCCAACAACTTTAAGGAATGGGGGCCACCTTCATAGAATTTCTGCTTTAAAAAAATCAGTTTCTGTTCTATCTGGTAGTCTAGTAAATTGCCTATTTGCTTTTTAAGATTTAGCAACTCTTTATGCCTGTCTCTCTTGTATTGCTGTTTTTGTTCATCCTCCGACAATTTTATTTTCTTTTGTAAATCTAATTTGGCCACCTCCCTTTCCCTTTTCTTTTTTGCAGACATCTCAATAAACTTGCCTCTTAGGACTGTCTTCGCCGTGTCCCACAATATATTTGCTGAAATGTCTGGGGTACTGTTCTCCTCTACATAACTCTCATATGTGTCCTTTATGATTTTCCTTACCCCCTCATCCTTAAGAAGAGACACATTAAGCCTCCAGATTGCATCTTTTTTTAAATCCCCCAGGTCCATGGAAAGGAGAACAGGGGCGTGGCCTGATAAGACCACGTCTCCAAACCATATAGCGTGCACATGCTGCATCTCTTCTTTGTGCAAGAAAAAATAATCAAGTCTGGAATATGTCCTATGAGGGTTTGAGAAATATGTATAGGCCCTCCTATTCTTATTGGTCTGACGCCATATATCCACCATCCCCATTTCCATCAAGAGTTTTTGCAGCCATTTGGCTATTCTGTTTGATTGTCTCAAAACCTTTGAAGTAGTGTCAAGAATGGAGTTAAAGGCCAGGTTAAAGTCTCCCCCACAAATTAGTGTTCCTTCCACCCAGGTCTGTAGCTGTAAAAATAATTCTTTATAAATCTGATAGTGAGAACCTGGGGGGGAGTATACCGATACCAGGGCAATTCTCTGGCCCCTATATAGACCCTTCAGTGCCGTATATCTACCCTCTTTATCAATGCAAGTATCCTCTTTTTGGAACTGCACCCCTCTTGAAATCAATATTACCGTCCCTCTTCTCCTCTCCTCTTTATACGTGGAAGCATATACCCCATCCTGGACAGCTTTTCATGCTCACTCTTTGAGAGATGGGTTTCCTGCATAAGTGTAAAGTCCACTTTTGTCTTTTTTAATATAAGCCACTATCTTACTTCTCTTCACAGGGTTAGTGAGCCCATGAACGTTATAGTAAAATTCAACGTGTTCCTACCACTCATCTTGAAAGACAAGAAAAAGCTGTTCTGATCCTATACTATACCTTCTCCCCATGGTAGAACTTCTATTTTCAAAATAGCAATCTGTTTTCTCATTAACATCATATCTGATAGCTATAAACTTACAAGCCAACTGGGCCATAGTAACATAATAAACATACGGAATTCCCATAACCAACTGGGCCATGCAGAATTCTCAACCTCTTAACTACTCCCAAGGTAGAAAACCCTACTGTCTGGGTTTCTATTCTTAGTGAGAGTCCCCCTCCTCCTTCTCTCTAGGGGATGTCACTAAGTAGGGGTATGAGTGTTCTCTCCTCAAGCAGAGGTTCTCTCCCCTCCCGAGCCACTTGTTCTTACTATAATCGGCTCATATAGAAGCATTAACATGCCACAGATCTTCTTAGTACTAAATCAACTGTTTCCCTTCCCGGCATCCACTACACCTCCCCGACTCTTAAAGCGGTTTATACTTATTTCAGGTACAACTTCCCCGGTTTCTATTTGTCTCAAAGAAAAAGAAAACATAATCTTGATTCATTTTTATAAACCAAAGCAGAAATTAAACATGTATATGTTTCCCACATTTCAGCTGATTTGTAGCCCCACGATAGTTCCCCTTTACCAAACAGTTTGTACGAGAGGGGGTGCCATCCGTCTAGGGAGCGAACCTGGTTACAAGCAATAAAGGGGGCTCAAACTGCCGCCCACATAGCAGACTTACACTTCAGGACACATTTCCAATGGTCACCAGTAATCCTTTCCTTTGGTTATGTGTGGACTGCTTCAATGTCATTACACTTCCCTCTCTCTTCCCTCACCCCCCCCCTCGAGACCAGTATCCTCGCACATCAGTTTGAGTAAACGCTCGTCGGTGCGACCCGTCTCTGGGGTTCAATTAAACTCAGAGTCAGACTTCTTGTTCCCCATTAAGCAACTGTTTGTTTCCATTCTTCTCGACATGGTGGAGCAATGCCGCGACACATCTCTCCGCTTCCTTTGCGTTCATCCGGGTACTGTCCTTGTTTCTTTGGTGTGTCACTACTTGCCAATCAGGTGGAATCACCGTCCCATAGGTTTTCATTCCTGGGGCAGATCTGGTATTCTCAGGCCTCTTTTCACCATGTCTTGTTTCGCCTCCTGGGCAGATCCGTACATCACAGCTCCAGTATCCCAGAGAACTCTCAGACGTGCTGGGAATGGGGTCTGGAATTTAACATTCTGTTCTTTGAGCACCTTTAGGACGGGTGAGTATTTTTGTCTAGCACTCTGAATCTCTGGTGGGTAATCATGATCCAGCATAAGATTGAAGTCTAAATATTTTAGGTCTTTTTGGGACCAAGCTTGGCGCAATATGTACTCTTTCACTTTATAGCTAGCACATTTAATCACTACTGATCTGGGACGCACCTCTGGGTCTGACGTTTTTTCGCCAATGATATATGGGCCCTTTCAAGTCATAAAATATACCCCGCAGGGAGATTCAGCATGTCGGTAAGCAGATTTTCCATGAACTCAGCCATTGGATATGTCTCTGCTCCTTCTTTTAGCCCATAGACTCTTAAATTATCCCGCAGTGATCTGCTTTCCAGATCTAGCATTTTGGCATGTAGTTCTGCCGTTTGGTGGAGGAGTTTCAACACACTGCTTAATTGTTGTGTGTGATCCTCTGCAGTCCCAACTCGTTTCTCCAGGTTATCCATTTGGGTTTCCACTTTAGTAAGTTTGGCCGATAAGCTTTGAAATTCCTTCCGATTTTCCATTCTGGAACCTTGTATTTCACTTAGGAGAGTTTCAAATCGACTGCGTGATAATTGTTCCAGCTCTCCACCTGTATCCTGTTCGGACCCTCTAGTGCTGGACGGGGATCTGCTTCTCTCTCTAGGCCCTCAGACCCTTTTTGATCCATCCACATCTTCATGGGATAAATTCTTTTTGGGAGTCATTTTCAGACCTCTTCTGCCCTTGGGTCCTCCGTTTGACATTTCCTTCGGTTATTTCTCATTTTAACCTTTCTGTGGGTATTTTTACCGAAATTGTTGAGTCGGGTAGTGCAGAGCCATTTCTTCCAAGTTCTTACAGATCTGTGGCAGAACTGGAAGTCACCATGTGCTTCTTCCTAAACTACCTTTAGCCAAGAGAATCATTCCTGTGGCACCTATAGGGGCAGAACCCTTCACTAGGGTTCCTCGCTGTCATACACCTGCAGGGTGATATATCCCATGCATAAAGAGGTGAACAGCCACAATGTATCTAAGTCACACAAGCATACATCATACCAGTTGCGTAAGCACATTGAACTTAGTGCTACACAAATGTTAACTAAAGAGAGCTTTCACTCATAGATAATTTGCACTTGGTACCCATCCACATTTAACTACCTGTTAGAAGTTAACCCTTAGGCTGCCGGAAGATTTAGAATGCATAGGTTTTTAGGACAAGATATCTTGTCGGCGGCAGCCTAAGAGCTAAGATATCCTCTGGCAGATCGCATACAGACACATCAAGTTGTTTTGTGCTGTACACAATATACCATCCAAGAAGTGTCTCATTTAATCCACAATGGTCCTACAGTTCATATGTTTAACCAAAGTAAGTGTTTACAGTGTAACTAGAGATACTTTCCTCTGTCCCATCTGTAGTAGAACTGTTTATCAGATTGTAAACATAGAATCTGATGGCAGATAAGGACCACATGGCCTATCCAGTGTACTAATTTTTCCCTATCTACACTATTACCACAGACCACACCCAATTTGCAGCTTTCTTCCTCCCCTCCCCCTTCCTTTTCACTATGATTCCCTTGTGCTTATCCCATGCAATCTTGAACCCCACCACTGTTTTCGCTCCCCCACGGAAGGCTGTTCCAGGAATCCACCACTCTTTCTGTGAAGAAGTACATCCTCATCCTCATCCTCACATCTTTCCTGAATCTATCCCCCTCCAGCTTCATAGCATGTCCCCTTGTTCTTGAGTACCTTATCTTCTTAAAAATACTTCCCTCCTGTAACTTACTTACCCCGTGAGGTAATTTAAATGTCTTTATCATATCCCCCCTCCCTCCTCTGTTCCAGGATGTATATATTGAAGGCCTTGAGTCTCTCCTCATAGGGCTTTGATGCAGACCATGCACCATTTTAGTTGCCCTCTTCTGGCCTGCCTCCACTCTGTCTACGTCCTTTTGGAGATGTGGGCTCCAGAACTGGACACAGTACTCTAGGTGGGGTCTTACTAGCAATCTATGTGCAGGCAACACTACCATCCTCTTTCTGCTGGTGATACCCCTCCATATGCACCACAGCATCTCACTAGCTCTCCCAATTGCCTTGTTAGACTTCCTTGCCACCCATGATTACCCCCAGGTCTCATTCCTGCTTGGTGGCCATCAATGTCACTCCACCTATTTTGTACTTCACTCCTGGCTTTCTGTGCCCTAAGTGCATTATTTCGCACTTTTTGGCACAGAAATCCAGCTGCCATACCTTTAACCACTACTCCAGTTTTCTGTGGTCTCTGCTCATCCTTTCCACCCCCACCCCCGAGTGTCCACCCTATTGTAGATTTTGGTGTCATCTGTCAAGAGGCAGAACTTCCCTTCCCTTCCAGCTCCTCTGCAATGTCACTTATAAAGACTGTGACGGATACATGAACAGATTGATCTATTCATTTGTTAGTGTAATTATTTTTCTTTTGTAAGTTATGTTATTTGGAATGGATATAAACATGGCTTCCAGGTCACATGGCCAGACAGATCTTATGAGAAACACTAGCCAACTAGGAAAGGCCAAGTTTCCCATGGGCTCAGCTAGCTACAGACCCTGGCAGATGTGAGGGTGTGATTTTGAACACTAAAGACATCCTGCAAACATGGTCGTAAAGCTGGATGAAGCATGTCGTAGGTGTGAAAGATGCCAGCTGGCCTGGATGATGTCACATACACACACATACACACCTGGGTGGGGAACTGTCACTCAAGAGAGTGGTCACTCCACACAGCCCTAAGCTAATAAAATGGGGAGCTGGGCACCCAGCTCTCTCTGACCCTCTATATCTGGATGAAGGTGGGGAGCCCTGCTAAGACAGCTAGCTATCTGTGTAAGGAAAGGATAGACACTAGGAGAGCCTAGGTTTTGATATTCTTGTCTGTCATCTGTATGTATACTTGACAGTATTTTCCTTTTCCATAACCATGTAAATATTTTGCCTTACTGTATTTATCCTGTACATTTGTTATGCCTGTATGTAATTGCTAGTAAAGGCCCTATCTTTATAGAATCAGTGGCTGTGTCTCATTATTGAGAATGTAATTTTAATATTTCTGCTGGCACAATGAATTCAGTTTACAGTCCACTGTCCGAAGTGCACTCTGCTTAATTTTATTGTGTTTGTCCCTCCTGACCTTGAGCAATAGGGTATTTTCCTGATATAATCAGGTGGTGGTGGCTAAGAAACCAGTGTACCCAGACAACTGTCCTATAAGCTGGCATGGCCCAAGGGACAGGTTGTCACAAACGGGTGGTAATGCTGTGGGATCGCTGTCACAAAGACATTAAAGAGGAAAGGCCCCAGCACTAATCCCTGAGGCACCCCGCTGGTCACCCTCCCTTCCTCAAAATGAACTCCATTTATCACCACCCTCTGTCATCCATCCACTAACCAATTTCTTGCTTTCTTTCTTTCTTTTTATTATTTAAGTCTTTGATTACCAGGTAAGTGCACCGATCTGGGGGACAATTTTCAGGCACGACCCAGGCCAACAGTATAGCACAATAAAATACATACCAGAAAACAAATTATACAGAACAGTAAACAGAACATTATAACAGTATAAATAGCACAGTGTACAAAGAGTTGGGGGAATTAACATAATACACTACATATTACAAAGAACTGGGGTAAAGAGTGACAGTATACAATTACATTTTGAGCAAAAATTCAGAGACCAAATCATTGGAGTGACAGTCAAAGGTAACAGGCAATAACAACCAGACTAGCAAAAAAAGAGGGTAGTCACAGAGTGCTATGTTAGGCAAGGCAACTATAAGAGCTGGGTTGGCAGCTAAGGAAGGTGGGATAGGTTGAAAGTTAAAGAAGCTCACCCCAGAGAACACAGGCATTCTGCCTCTTTCAGTAACCAGGCTTTGAAACAGTGTTTGAAAGAGCTGTGAGTGTCTGCAGACTGAAGTGGGGAAGGGAGTCTGTTCCAGAGAGAGGGAGCAGCAACTGACATAGCTTTGCCACCCATTACCATGGAGACTTTAGGGACTTCCATAGGGGGAACCGATGATACACGCAGGCTTCTAGGAGCAGCTCTAGCCTTCAGGAAGGATGCATAAGGTGAAACACCGCCATCTCTAAGGGTGTTGTCAATGATACAGCCCAGTGCATATTCAAAATAGCCGGAGACAGGGAGCCACCCTAGCGCCTGGTAAAAGCTACAGTGGTGCATAGAGTAGGGTGCCAGAAGTACAAATTGACATACGTTATTGTACATGGAGTTTAAATACATGCACAGGGTCGAAGATACTGTGGAATATATGGGGGAGCAGTAGTTAATGATAGGTAGCATATTGCCTTGGGCAATAGCTAAGCAGGCCTTGATGGTCAGGAAATGCCTGAGTCGATACGCAGCCTCGAGTTTTTGGCTAACCCGACATAAAATGGAATTTACATGCTCCATGTAGGAGAGGGAGGGGTCGAGGGTTATGCCCAGGTACTTGAAATTGGGAACATATTTTAGTGCTGGGCCATCAGGTATAAGCACCAGCAGGGAGGAGTCAGACTTGGCGATACCAGCCAGATAAGGTTTAGACCAAAAAATTATCACCTTAGTTTTTTTTATCATTGACCAGTAGCCTATGTGACAAGAACCAGTTGTATGCTAAGCCGTAGTTATTTATTGAAAGTTTTACCAGGAAGAACATACTGAGCAGCAAGTCCTCGTTTCCAGATGTATCCTGGGGGAGGAGGGGGATACAAGACATACAGAATAGGAACAGTCAGTACGGCAGAGAATAAATATATTGAATTCAAGCACAAATACATTTTTTTTTACATTATAGTACATAAGTGGGGTCAGAGACTTTTACAAATATTTCAGTGCAAACGTCGGGAGATCTACTAGGAATCAGTGAGACCAGAGTGGGATATAGCTAGGGGGAAAGCAGATGGGATGTTAGAAACAGGTGCAGGGGTAATCGAAATGGTTTTTAATGAGGGAAGTGTGAACATGAGACAACTGGGCAAAGTGGATGTGGTATGGGAGGGAGTTCCAAAGAGTTGGGAACCTACAGGAAAAGGCAGTCTGACCTGCTGAGGAGGTCTGATGGGGGACAGACAAGGTGCGAGGGTCTGAATTTCTAAGCAAATAGGAGGGGGGTGGAGGCTGGAGAGGGAAGAGGATAGATAGGAAGGCAAGGACTGGGCCCAATATTTAGCCACAAAGGTGGCACAATGGGTACACCATTTGTCCTCTAAGGAGGGAGTGACAGAGAGCGGTAAAGGGTACAATGGTGAGTGAGGGAGGGACAGTCAAGGGTGAAGCAACAGAAAGAGTGGAAGAGTGTGTCCAGTCTGGTTAAGGAGGTGGAGGGAGCTGCACTGTAAACCACATCCCCATAGTCAAAGATGGGGAGAATCATTTTCCGTACAATAGACCAGCGGGCCACCAATGGGATGCAGACTCAGTTGCAGAACAGGGCACACAGTTTAGGCTTGCAGCTTCTTGTGTAAGGCGTCTATGTGTGCAGAAAAATTGAGGTTCCGGTCAAGCTAGGCACCAATGTATCTAAAGGAGGAGTAGTCCTCGAGCAGAGTCCA
Organism: Neoceratodus forsteri; assembly: GCA_016271365.2. Taxonomy (NCBI): domain Eukaryota; kingdom Metazoa; phylum Chordata; order Ceratodontiformes; family Ceratodontidae; genus Neoceratodus; species Neoceratodus forsteri. The sequence goes on from CM028133.1 coordinate 790,127,894, forward strand.
CATCCAAGGTGTGGAAGGAAGGAAGGGAGGGTAGCAAAGAAAGTCTCAGCCTAGTGCTGAAGGTCATGGAGATTGTTTTCTTGGTATTCAAGACAAGTTGGTTTGAGTGAAACCACAGCTGAACATTATCAAAATCACACTGGAGTCTGGTCACCACATTGGTTATGGAGGACCCAGTTGCATACAGGACAGTGTCATCCACATACATATGGACAGAGGTATTGGGGCAAGCAGAGGGCAGGTTGTTTAGGAAAACAGAAAACAGCAGGGAGCCAAGGATGGAGCCTTGGGGCACACCAGTGGTTATGGGTAGAGGTGGGGAGAGTGAGCCGCAAACTCTAATGGACAGAGACCTACCTACTAGGTAGGAATGGAACAAGCTGGTGGCCTTGTTAGAAAGCCCTGCATTGGCCAGATTTGTGAGGAGGAGGGGATGTGACACAGTGTTGAAAGCCTTGGCAAGGTTGGCACAAGTGATAAGTCCCTGATCCATACCAGTTTGGATGGAGTCAGTGATCCTCAGCAAGGAGGTGATGGTGGAGTGGGACTTCCTAAAACCAAACTGATATGGGGTGAAAAGGAAGTGGAGTCAAGGAAGGAGGAGAGCTGAGATAGCACTAGGCATTCCTGCAGTTTGGCAAAAATGGGGAGGAGCAAGATAGGGCAGTAGTTTCCAGGGTAGGAGGGGTCTCCACCCTTAGGGAGGGGGACTACAGTAGCATGTTTCCATTCAGCTGGAACAGAGGAAAGGGAGAAGGAAAGGTTTAGTAGGGAGGCAAGAGGTTTTGCTATAGCAGGGGCGGATAGATAGAGCATTTTGGCATCCAGCCTGGAGGGGCAATTGCCCTTGTAGGGGTTCAGTATAATAAGAGTATTAAAGACTTCCTTAGGGGTAAGGGAGCTGAAGGAGAAGGAGTGGGGGAGGATGCAGATTGGGGGGGGGACTGTGGTCTGTAGAGGCCGAAAGAGCGGCTGACAGCAGGGTTGACATGCAGGAGGTAAAGAAGTAGTGTTGTAAGTACTGAGCACAGGTGTAGGGGGCTGTGATGGGGGGAAGAATAAGGATTTGACCACCTTCCAGAACTTAGAGGGGTGGTTTATGTTGGTTAGGAAGGTGCCCTTGAAGTAATTAGCCTTAGCAAGTCTGATTGCCCTGGTACAGGCATTTTGAAATGTTCCGTATGCCTGGAAGTCAGTGAGAAGACCAGTGGATTTGTGTATTTCACGCATGGTCCCTAGCTCTAAGACGGGCTAGGAGATCGGCAGAAATCCAGGGTAGGTGAGTACCCCTCACATGAATCCACTTTAGTGGCGCATGTTTATCCCAATGGGAGAGAAGTTTCGATTTAAAATAAGTGAGTGCTGAGTCAATAGAGGGGGCATGGGTGATGTAAGCCCATTCAGTGTTAGCCAGATCGTTAAGAAGAGAAGCGATATCCATGGAATTATAGAACGGGATCAGAAGGGTTTTGGGAGGGGATTTGGGGCGGCGGATTTTCTGAACTGCGTAGATCGGGTGGTGATCGCTTAGTGAGTCCAGGAGTAAGCCAGCTGCTATTAAACGGTGTGGGTGGGAGGACAGTACCCAGTCAATTAGGGAGTGGTTGGAGGATTTGGATTTCAAATGGTAGGGTTCATTTAGAAGCTGAGAGAGGTTTAGGGCAGCTATATCTTGTCTTATTTTGGAGTGGGAAGGGGAGAGCCAAATCATGTTGAAGTCACACAGTATATGGAGTTCACCATTAGCTGCATGAGTTGGTAGGGAGGCTAAGAGGTCAGTGATTGAGGATTTTGGAGTGGAGGGTCAGCAGTACAAGCCAGCAATGTAAATAGGGATGGAACAAGGGAAGGTGAGTTTCACCAGTAGGGACTCATATGTCTGAGGGATGGATGTTGCAAGTATAGGAGTAAATGTGAGAGTCAAGGCAACATACATAGCTACTCCTCCACCCTTACAGCTACTGGAAAGGTCCTAGCAGATGACGGAATAGCCCGGGATGGAGATGCAAGCATTATCGGTATGTGGTTTTAACCAGGTTTCTGTAATGATAAGAACATCAGGGTTGAGAGAGAGTGTGAGAGGTTGGAGCAGCAAGATTTTATTGAGGAGACTCCTGATGTTTAGGTGAACTAGCTTTAGATCACGGGGGAGCTGCATGGGTGTGGCGAGGTCAGGACTGGATTGGGTTCAATGTCACCCTCTAACAATAGCAGCAGAGTTAACATAAATTTTATTGGGGCTCCAAGCATTTGCGGTGTGGAGATAGGTGGGGGGTGGAGAGACTAAGGCAGGCCTCCTGGTGGTATTTAGTGGAATAAGCCCAGTGTGGAAGCTTGGGGGGGAGGATAGAGCAGCTTATCTGCCAAGAGTTATGCAGCCAAGTGTTTGGCAGTGGAAGGGTGGAGGTGCCTAAGGTAGGGGAGAGGGAAAGAGAGATAGGTACTGGTTTATTAGGCAACCAGCCAGTGGCAGAGGAGTGAGGGAGAGACAGCAAGGGGAATAGTAGAGAGATGGTTATGATATGCAGGAGAAGCATGGTAGAGAGGAGAAAGTTAAGGTCAAGGTGAGGTAGGTGACTAAGGTATAGAATGAGGAGGAGAGTTTTAGTAGAATAAAGGGAGTAGTTAGCAAAATGGGAAGCTACAGTGAGGAAATGTAGCACTGTGTGGGCAAAGCAAAGCTGGTGTTTCACCAATGAACTAGTGAGAAAGGACTTGGTTGAAGAGATAGGAACAGGGTTTTAAACCAGGAAGAACTAGCACTGAGGGAAGAGCGCAACGCGAGTCAGAAGGGAGCACTTAACACTGAGACTAGTAATGAAGAAAACAGATTACTTACATGAGTTAAGAGCTCACTAGTGCCAGGGTAGGAGTGCCTTCCAGGAGACGAGGGAGGCACTGAGGGCAGGGTGAACAGTTTGCTGTCAGCTGACACTTTAACTATACCTCCTCGCTTAAGTAGGCCAAATAAGGGAAATGGGGGTGGGGAGGAATCGTATTTAATTAAGGACAGGGAGGGGGTGGGAGGGCTGGCCGAAAAACGAGCTCGGAGGGACAGTCGGTGCAGGAGCCAAGAAGCTTAATAAAATTAAGCTCCAGCTTCAGGCAAAAAGGTGCCAAGTTCAAATTTGTGGCAGCATCTGTGTCCCATTATCTTCACTGAGGGCGGAATCGGTCGTGGCTCAGTCAGGGCCTGGGGAGAGCAGACAGATCAACTTACATGCCCTCAGACTTTGGAAAGAGAAGGAAATTTAGACAGGGACAGACGAATTTAACTGGAAGGGGCAGAGCTACAGATTGGGGGAGGGATACAGCACAGCAGGGGACACAAGGGGGGGGATGAATTACAAATTAAGAACAGGTCAAAAACAGCAACTTAATTAAAGCAGCAGCTTAAATTCACAGCAAGCTGTAAGAATTAAATAAAAAGTACCAGGTACAAACTGCACAGTAGGCTGTAGGCTGTAAGGATTAAAAGAATTAACAACAGTTTATAAGAAAAATTAGCTCGGAGAGCCAGTCGGTGCAGCAGAAGCCAAGGAGCTTAAAAAATTAAGCTCCAGCTTCAGCCAAAAAGGCGCCAAGTTCAAATTTGTGGCAGCATCTGTGTCCCATTACCTTCACTGCGGGCAGAATCGGCGGCAGCTCAGTCAGGGGCTGGGGAGGGCAGACAGATCAACTTACAAGCCCTCAGACCCTTCACTGCAGATGGAATTGGTGGTGGCTCAGTCGGGGGCTGGAGAGGGCAGACAGATCAACTTACATGCCCTCAGACCCTTCACTGCAGATGGAATTGGTGGTGACTCAGTCGGGGACTGGAGAGGGCAGACAGATCAACTTACATGCCCTCAGACCCTTTACTGTGGGAGGAATAGGTGGCGGCTCAGTAGGAGGCTGGGAAGGGCAAACAGATCAACTTACTATGGGACAGAATAGAGGATAGTTCTGTCAGTGACTTGTCACTATAAAAGAGTACGAGATCATTGGTGTATACAAGGGCTTCACAGGACAGGTAGTCAGAGGTGAGGGAGTTTATAAAGATGGAGAACAGTAGCGGGCCAGGGATGGAGTCCTGAGGTACACCCGTAGAGATAGGGAGGACAGGGGAGATAGCAGGGCCAATATATACAGGCAGGGATCGTCTAGAAACATAGCTCCTAAATCATAGGGAGGTCTCTGGAGAGCAGCCAAGTTGGTGGAGAGTAGAACATAATAGGGGGTGGCTGACCCAGTCAAATGCTTTGGTCAGGTCCACAAACACAGCACTCGTCACTTTCCCCATGTACATGTTTCAGTGGACAAGATCAGTAAACTTGGCCAGTGCCAATGTGGTGCTGTGGGATTTAGGGAAACCATGTTGTTGGCTGCATAACAGTTTATATTTCTCGAGGTGGTCAGACAGCTGGCAATGCACAATCTTCTCCAAGAGTTTGCTCAGCTGGGAAGCACGGAAATTGGCCTGTAATTATCCGAGGATAGGAGGTCACTTGCTTTGTGAACTGGCACCACCCTGGCAAGCTTCCAAGAGTCCAGCATGGTAGAGATGGTCAGAGCCAGATAAAAAAAAAACTTGAGGGGTTTGGAGATGGCAGGGGAACTTAGCTTAAGCATTGAAGGGAAGAGACCATCACTGCCTGGGCTGCCTTGGTTTGGGAGACCCTTAAGGAGTTTGATGATGATGTCTTCAGTGGAGATGACTCTAAAGTGGAAAGGAGGGTGCCGATGGGAGAGGGAGAGGGCGAGAGAGAGGAGGACCGGTCACAAGAACCCAGAACAGGGCTGTCAGATGGCTGGGTAGGTAGTTTATTTAGGTGTACAGTAAGATCCGTAACCTTTTTGTTTAAAGTGGGACTATGGTCAAACATTTTGGCATCAGTAAATTCAGAATTTGGATCAGCATAGACCCAATCAGCCTCATGCCAAAAATGAGATCTCTAAGTTACGTAATTTAAAAGTTACAAGTCATTTTACAACCCTAAAGTCACTGCCTGTTCAAAAAAGCTAGTTTCAGTGAAGAGCTGATGCTGACGATGTCATCTCCTGAATTCACAGTCTAGTCCTCCCTGTCAGCAAGCTTATAGGATCTGTTTCTCCATAGCATAAACTGATTTCTGGAAGTTCCCCAAATGCCCTTTTCACACAGTATGTCATTGCCAGTCATGTTTCAGATGTTGAAGCTGCAATTTGTTTTGAAAAAATATTTGACATAGTCAGTTGTGTTGATGTTTTATCAGCACTTTGTTTCTGCCTGCCCTCCAGTATTCTGTGTGTGCCACACCCCCAGGATGATGTCATGCAAGGGAGCTGTCAATGTTTTACATACAGCCCCAAGGAATTCTGGGTAAAATATAAAGGTGATTTACATGTTAGTTACTCAGAGGTGCAGTCCCTTATTTTATTGATGGTGACTGCACCTAATATGCAGATGCACATAACAAGGCATTGTGGGTACAATAATAAGTTGTTTTCCAATTCTTGTGGGTACAATAATAAGTTGTTTTCCAATTCCCTTACTGTGGGGTGCAGTCTCATATCTCTGTAATGGCTTCAACACTAAAAGCTCTCAAAATGTTTAGTTTCCAAACAAGGCATTGTGCATATAGTAACTAGCTGACAAGAGTTGTTTACTGAGAGATGTAGTCTCCTATGTCGGTAGTGTAGATATCTGCACTACCAAGACTGACCAGCAGAGGTCTCTGTTTCAAAACAATGCTTATAAACTGTTTCCCTTCCTTGATGTCACGATTGGGGGTTGCAGCACTGAGAATAAACAAGCATTTGTCAATGCCAAAAGTTTGTCGTGTGCACTGGTGCCATTTTGGGGGGAGGGGGTTACGAGCTGGTGTTGGCAAATTTTAATACAGGTTCATAATGAATATTTTTATGCTACATTTACAATATAGCCGTCTTATTACGCTACCTCATGAAGAAAGTAAGAGTACAATTTCAACTCCTGCCCGAAAGGTACTTTCAGACAGTGGCTGCAAAATCACCTTTCGGGATGCAAAAAAACCCATTTTGCCCAGGATCTGGAAAATGACAGCTGTCACGTTCATGAGGTGCAGTGAAGAGATGGCTATGATGAAAATTTGAGGTCAAAATATCGAAAAGTACCAAAGGTACGAGCCTGTGTTTGTTAATTTAAGTGCATGCTCGTAACTTTGTTGTTAATACTTTCACACCAAATTTTCAGTGTAGCATTCTTAAGACCCCACCTCATGAAAAGTGATAGTGTCATTTTGTTCACTCATCCCGAAAGGTGATTTTGCAGAGCCACCATGCCATTCTATGCCACAGGTGCAAACACATGTTTCAGGCAGGATATGAAACATGACAGCTATACTGTTCATAAGGAGGTGTGAAATGGCAGCAATGTTGAAAATCTGGAGTGAAAATATTAAAAACTGGTGAAGTCAGGAGTGTACATAGGAACTGTGCAATGCATGCTTGTAATGCAGCCATTTGTTGGAATTTTGTTCACCAAATTTTCAACATGGGCTTTTTGGGACCCCACCTCATGACTAGTGGCACTGCCCTTTCATTAATCGGTCCCGAAAGGTGATTCCGCACAGCGACCGCAAAATCACCTTTTGGGACCAAGTAACAAAATGACAGTGACAGTGTTCAGGAGGTGGGGTCCCAAGAACCCCATGTTGAAAATTTGGGGCCAAAATTCTTAAAAATGGCTGAGATATCAACCTAAGTTGCCCCTCCCAATCGATTCCCATTATGCGGCTTACCTTGAAATCTTCACTTTGCCGGTCGTCTTTGAAGAGTGCAGACGTGTTCTGGTCCACAGAACATTATTGCTCCTGATCTCTGGAGGTAAGTATGGGTAAGGGGGGTGTGTGGGGAGGTGGGTGTGCAGTGGGAGGGTCGGGATGGGGGAGGGTGATGGGGAGACAACGATGGACCATTTTTTTTTATTTCAGGTTTAAAGAAATAAAGACACCAGATTTTTTTTTTTATATATATAGGGAAAGGATGTGAGCAATTCTGGACACTGGGAATGTGCTCCCCAGTGTCCGGGAGGATGGGAAATGGAGGGTGCAAGGAGAACAGCGGGAGAGGGAGGGATTTGCTGTGTGTGTGTGGGATCGAACAAAACACGGGTGTGGGGAGGACAACAGCAGCAGTGGGAGGAAGCAGGAGGGAGTGATTTGCTGGCGGGGGGCTCCAATAGAACGTGGGTGTGGGGAGGATAGCAGAAGTGGGAGGGAGGGATTTGCTGGCAGGGGGACCTCCAACAGAACACGGGTGTGGGGAGGATAGCAGCAGTGGGAGGAAGCAGGAGGGAGGGATTTGCTGGCAGGGGGGCCTCCAACAGAACAAAGGTGTGGGGAGGATAGTAGCATTGGGAGGAAGTAGGAGGGAGTGATTTGCTGGTGGGGGGCTCGAACGGAAATGCAAGGAAGACAGGAGTAGTGGGCAGGCTCAGCGTGTTTACATTGTAAGTGCTATGGCAGTGTGCACACGCAACCAGGAAGTCAATGTAATGCAGGGCCTTACACATCAAAGGACTGAGCCGTGCCACTACTGGTGCAGTTCTGTCCTTTGGAAAGTTGGCCAACTCCGCCCCAACAACAAAAACTGAATCATCCCCAGCCTGCCGACCCATTGGCCTGCCACTTGCTATGGAGCTCTCCATTGGGTGCACCCCCTCACACTCCTGTATAGCACTTCTCATGTCATTGAGTTTGTCTGTGCATGCACACATGACAAACTCAAAAAGGGGTGGGTTATGCAAATGAAGCAGAGCACAGAAATAAAAGCATGGTGACCATTTTTTCCCATAGGAAAACTGGGCAGTAATTTTATCATTATAACCAGCTGGTTATAACAACAAACATGTGCCCGGTTTCCCTACCTTGGTGCATGCGCTCGCTGCGATCTTCCTTTGCTCTCTGTGTCCCCTGCCATCCTGCTTCTCAATGCTGTGCACTTCGCCAACAGTAGCAGTTGGTGGTAATTCTTCTTTTTTAAACAAATATATGACTGTGCACAGAAAATGTTTTTGTTTTTTTCGGTCAGAAATAAAAAAGAAAAGTAAACAGTGTTTTACATCAGGCGCTGAGCCGCTACGAACCACACTGAAACCCCAATGGTCCGCGGCTCAGCTCCATAGAGATATACATTTATTTTGTATAATTGCTGTGGCGAAAAAACAATCCCCAGCAATTATACAAAATAAAGGATGGATATGTGTGTAAAACTTGGATTTCACACCCCTCCCTTGGGGTGGGATGCCTTAATAAATGCCTCAAGCTTCGCTCTTTGGGTTTATGTAGCATCCAACCCCTCAAGGGTGTATAAAATCCTTGTTATAACCACCTACCCATCCATTATTCTCTATTTATTTTATGGGAAAAAAGCTTTTTTGGCAGTTTGAATGGTACGAGATTGACTCACAACTCCTACAGGTTAGTACAGTTTACTACTCCCATTTGCTATGGCAAAGCTTGCAAAATCACTTTAAAAACATTGTTTCCGTTGCAAGATGTAAAAGTTGGGGGTTGTAGCACTGAGAAAAAAGGTGCAGGGTTATGCAAATAAAATGGAGCACTGAAATAAAAGGATTTTTGTTTTCATGGAAAACAGTACTTTTTGGCAGTCTGAATTGTAGGAGACGGATTGCCCATTTGCTATGGCAACCTTCCATAAATCACTTTAAACTTTGGAGAAACAGGTCCTAACTATATAAGCTTACTGACAGGGAGGACCAGTCTGTGCATTCAGGAGATGACATCAGCAGCAGCTGTTCACTGAAACTGGCTTTTTTGAACAGGTAGTGAAATCAGGGTTACAAAATAGCTCATAACTTTAAAACGAGGTAACGTAGAAACCTAATTTTTGGTATGGGATTTATTGGGGGTATGCTTATTCTAATTCTGCAATGAAGCAGTTTTGGCCAGAGTCCCTCTTTAAGGCTTGGGTCTTATCCAGTTTACCACCTTTGGACCCACTCCTAAGCTACCCAGCTTGCTTACTAGGCTCCTATGTGGAACAGTGTTGAAAGCCTTACTGAAATTTAAGTAGGCCACTTCCACTGCTCCACCCTTGTCTAAATCCTTTGTCACCCAGCAAAGAAGGCTATCTGTTTCATTTGGCATGACCTCCCCACTGTGAATCCACACTGCCTCTGGTCTTGTAACCGACTGGATTCAAGATAAAAGACAAAGAACCTCAGTGCAGAAGCTAGTTACCCCAAAGGACATTGGCAGTTAGCCAAGTTACAAAGAAATACAAAATCCTACATACCACCATAGTGCAAATCACCATGAAATTTCAGGCTGGTTCAGCTTTAAGCAGGAATGCATGGTGCCAAAGGGCCTCTCACACAATCTGTAAAGGTGCAAACAGAAGACACAGACATGCGTTACGTTCTACCCAAGACTCATCAGTGTGCCTCATCTGTATCACCCCCCCGGGGAAATGAACCAGAGCCCTAAGTTGGTCTTATGGGGGGTTCTGTCATGGTGAGCCCCCCCCAAAAAAACAAGCTAAAAGACAAAGAACCTGAGGCAAGGTGCTAAAGGGCACCGGCAGTAAAGCCAAGTTTCAAAGAAGTACAAAATCATATGTACTGTACCCCCATAGCGCAAAGCATTATGGGATATATATGCAAATCACCATGCAAATTTAGACTGGTTCAGCTTTAAGCAAGAATGCATGGTGACAAATGGCCTCTCACACAATAAGCAAAAGGTGCAAACAGAAGACATACACATGTGTTTCACCCTACCCAGGACTCATCAGTGTGCCTCATCTGTATCACACCCTAGACGCAATGAACCAGAGCCCTAAGTTGGCCTTATGGGTTTGGGTCATGGTGAGCCAAAAAAAAAAAAAACACAACCTAAAAGACAAAGAACCTCAGTGCAAAAGCACTGAGTCAAGAGTTACCCCAAAGGGCACTGGCAGTAAAGTCAGGTTTCAAAGAAATACAAAATCACTCATCACCCCTATAGTGCAAAGCATCATGGGATGTATATACAAATCAACATGAAATTTCAGACATGTGTCTGTGTCTTCTGTCTGCACCTTTGCAAGGCAAGGCAATGCAAATTTTATTTCTAGGGTGCCTATTCTCTGTGGCTCTGGGCCCCTCACAAACCATAAAAAAAAAAACAGAAACAACAGATAAAACACAATAAAATTCCTAAAATAAATAAAAATCAGCATAACTATTATTAAGATTAGCAACTGAAAATTAGAGCAGTTGGACAGGGAAATCACTCCATGAAAGCCAGGCTAAAGAGGTGGGCCTTCAGCCTCAGCTTGAAAACACCAATCGAGGGAGCCTCCCAGACAGCGGGTGGAAGCAAATTCCACAGGGTTGGCCCAGAGACACTAAAAGCTTGATCACCCAATGTCTTGAGCTAAACCATGGGAACTTCTAGGAGGCCCCTCGAGGAGGAGCGGCGGGAGCGAGCAGAGGTTGCAGGTATCAGGAGCTCCGACAGGTAGCCAGGACCCAGTCAATATAGGGCCTTATAGGTGAGCAACAGAGCACACAGGACCGGGGTTACATGGCAGGACCTAGGCAGGCCCGTCAGCAACCGGGCTGCCGCGTTCTGCACCAGCTGCAGTCTGCGGAGGGTTCCTCCTGTGACCCCAAAGTATACAGAGTTACAGCAGTCGAGCCTAGAGGCAACAAAGGCATGTACTAGGGTCGGCAGATCCTCGGGCGGAACAAGGAGCTTGATCCTGTTGATGTTCTTCAAGTGGTAAAAACCACTCCTGACTACAGACGATACCTGATCTTCAAAGGTCAGCCTGCTGTCCAGGATCACACCAAGGTTACGCACCCTCAGGGAAGCCACCAATGGAGCTGACCCAATAAAAAGATCTGTGTTTGTTCCAGATGGCAACACATCATGTCCGCAACCTGGCTCAATCACCAGCACCTCTGTCTTATCTGTAGTTAGTCTCAGCCAGCTGGAAGTCATCCAGTCATTGATTTTAGCCGGACAGCTGTTAAGCACATCAACAGCTCCAGATGTTCCAGGTGCAAATGACAAATACAGCTGGGTATCATCTGCATAGCAGTGAAACTCCACGCTGTATTGCCGAATGAGCTCACCCAGGGGCAGCATGTACATTGCAAACAGCATCGGCGACAAGATCGAGCCCTGTGGTACTCCACACGACAGGGGCATTGGGAAGGAGGAGAAATTCCCCATCACCACCCGCTGCACCCTGTCAAAGAGATAGGACTCAAACAATCTGATGACAGTTCCAGTGAGTCCACAAAACTCCCAGAGCCGATCAAAGCATGGCGTGGTCCACAGTGACAAACGTTGATGAGAGATTGAGAACAAGAACTGACCTGTCTCCTCTATCTCTAGCCCTGAGTAGGTCATTATGCACCCTAACTAGAGTTTTTTCTGCACTGTGTCTAGCCCAAAAACCAGACTGAAATGGCTCATAGATGTCAAAGGACACAAGGTGATCCTTGAGCTGCTGTGCCACCAGTTTCTCAACAACCATGCTCAAAAATGGCAGGTTGGAGATCGGACGGTAATTCGCCAGGACGTCTGGGTCGAGGGAAGATTTCTTAAGGAGGGTCTCACCAGTGCTTCTTTTACAAGTCACTGGGAGCACCCCTTCCACCATCGAGCACCTGGCAATCCTGGCGAACACCGGGCCAACAGCCTTGATGCATCCCATTAAGAAACGTGTCGGGGCTGGGTCCAGTTTACAAAATGTGTGCTTCAGCTCTAAGATCACCCGAGTCACTTCAGACACCTCCGCTGGCCTAAACTCCTCCCAGACAGGCAGAGTGCCTCTGTTCTTCCCAGTCTAGCCACTGCAAGGCGTAAGCCTCCCTAACAGAATCCCTGACCGGATATACGACACTCTATCAGAGAAGAACAGAGCAAACTCTTCACCTAAAGTGGATGAAAAAATCTTTTTTGGCTGTAGACAGGCAGGATGGAGAAGCCTGTCCACAGTTTGAAAATACTGAGATGGTCTGTTCTTACTTGCCGCAATTTCCCTGGACAGGAATTCAGCCTTCTTATGGGAAATTTTCCCCTGGTAATCACCATGGTGAGCACACAGGGCTAGTTTGTCAGCTCCCAGCCGGGTCTTCCACCAGTAATGCTCCAACTTCCGACCCTTGATCTGCATCTCCTTGAGATCTACATCAAACCTTGGGGATCTCAAGTGAGAGGATCTGGGTCATATACGAACCGGAGCAATGATATCCAGTGCTTCCGATACCACCTTATTATAAGTGGCTACCACCTCACTGGTGCCAATCGCACAAGCAGCCTCAACTCTAGACAAGTCAGCTAACGCCAATAGTCCCTCTGGGTGCAAACCCCTTAAAGGGCAGTAGCTGACCATCTCCACAGGGGAAGGACTTTTGGGGGGGGCCCCAAACATGAACCCCATGGTACAGTGATCGGACCAAGAGACTCGATCAATCTTGAGGCTATCAACCCCAAGACCCAGTCGGAACACCAGGTCAAGTGTGTGGCCATGCTGATGGGTCACAGAAGCAACCGCCTGTGCCAGGCCCGGAGATGACATCAACTGGAGGAGGTTGTAACTGAAATGCAAAGATTCGTCATCGACCCATGCACTGAAGCCCCCTGGGATTAAACACCTGGGGGACTCCAACACCTGGTCAATGACGAAATCCGCTACCTCCTGCAGGAATTCTCCCCCCGACCCTGGAGGGCAGTAAACAGGGAGAATTCTGCATCCTGCACCTGGACCCCCATGCACGGCAACACACTCAAAAGATCTGGTATTTCCAACTGGATGCACCATGAAGCCCAGGCTGGATCTAAACACAATGGCCACTCCCCCACCGCTGTGATTATTCCTCGGGCGGTGCACTACGGCGTACCCAGCAGGGATGGCGGCTTCTAAGACTGGACCAGCATCGTCACCCAGCCAGGTGTCCGTAATGCAAGCCAGGTGGATAGAGGAAATCAAGTCCGCAAAAATGGTGGTCTTGTTCCCTATTGACCTGGCATTGCAAAGCACCACCCGAAGAAGATTAGAGGAGGCAGCCGGCCCTCTAGCTGCCTGCCCACTTGGTCCAGTGGAACCCCTGGGTATGGAGGCCAAACACATCTGGCCTCTCCCTCGGCTCCATTTAAACCCAGAGCATCTCCTGTACCTTACAACCTCAATGCTACTCACCAACCCCTCCTCAGCTGCCCTCCACCAGTGACGCACCACCCAACCCCTTGTAATCCCAACCTCCCTGCAGTGCCTGACAGCAGTAGATGAAACTGGGAGGTCAACAAAGGGGTGGAGGTTGTAAAGCAGAGAGGCAGCATAGGTGATTCGCGCCTGGCCGTGGTCCCAACACATAACTGCCTGGCACACCAGCCCAAACCGGAAGAGCCCAATCTAAAAACTATTTTAACTAATAAACACAAAATAATTATACTAGACTGCAAATCACACACACACACACTCACTCAGATTATACAAACTGTATAAAATCGTCCACACACACTAATTATACACCCAACAATAACAGCCCCCCACACCCAATCACAAAATAAAATAAATTATTAAAATGAACAAGGGAGAATATAAACAAGTGAGCATGTGCTGCAGGAAGTTCAAAGAAAAACAGATTAGCTGTCCAAGCCTATCTAAGGTAAGTGCAACGGAGTGCAGCGTGAACTTAGGTGCTCACACTACCAATGTTCACAGAATTTCAATACTGCACAGTACCATTCAAAGTACGGATTTCAGTCATCAGAGAGCCCCTCCAAGAACATAAATTTAAAGGCAGCCCTACTCTCCCCACAGCAGCATCGAATAAACATAGAAACATAGACTTTGACGGCAGATAAGAACCGCTTGGCCCATCTAGTCTGCCCATTTCCCTACCTACAGGATAGGCCGTAGATCCTAGTTAACCAACAGCCTATTTCTTCCTACCCCCCCACAAGAATTGCCTTATGTCTGTCCCATGCATTCTTGAATTCTCCCACAATTTTAGACCCCACAACCTCCTCAGGAAGGCTGTTCCATGCATCCACTACACTCTCTGTGAAATAATACTTCCTCACATTGCCCCTGAACCACCCTCCTTCTATCTTTAACTTGTGTCCCCTTGTTCTTGCAAGTCTCTTTTTCTGAAAGATGCTACCCTCTTGGACTTTGTTGATTCCACTGAGGTACTTAAAAGTTTCTATCATGTCCCCCCTCTCCCTTCTTTCCTCAAGGGTATACATATTAAGCTCCTCTAGTCTCTCCTCATACGGCTTCTCTTGCAGACCCTGCACCATTTTAGTTGCCCTCCTCTGGACTGCCTCTATCCTGTCTATGTCGTTTCGGAGATGGGGTCTCCAGAACTGGACGCAGTACTCCAGATGGGGTCTCACCAACTGTCTGTACAGAGGATAACAACTTCCTGTTTTCTGCTGCTGATGCCTCTCCCTATACATCCCAGTATACCCCCAGCCCTCCCTACTGCCTTCTCACATTGCTTGCTAACCTTAAGGTCATCTGATATGATTACCCCCAGGTCCCTTTCCTTTTTTGTTGTTGTTACTACCTCCCCACCCATTGTGTATTCTTTCCCTGGGTTCTTGTTTCCCAGGTGCATTATTTTGCACTTCTTTGCATTGAATCCTAGCTGCCATACTTCTGAACATTCCTCCAACCTTGCCAAGTCCCTTTACATCCTTTCCATGCCTCCTTGTGTATCAACCCTGTTGCAGATCTTTGTCATCTGCAAAAGGCATACTTTTCCTTCAGTCCCTCTGCAATGTCACTGATGAAGACATTAAAGGACTGGACCTAATACTGAACCCTGCGGTACCCACTAGTAACCCCTCTTTCTTCAGAGTGGACTCCATTTACAATTACCTTCTGTGTCCTGTTGTGCAGCCAATGTTTTACCCAGGCTACTACCCTGGGACCCTCCCAGGTTGGTTAATTTGACTATTAATCTTTTGTGTGGGACTGTGTCAAATGCCTTGCTAAAGTCTAGGTAGGCCATGTCCACAGCCCCTCCCTGGTCTACTACTTTGGTCACCCAGTCAAAGAAATCTATTAGACTCGTCTGACATGACCTTCCCGCTGTGAACCCATGCTGCCTTGGGTCCTGTGCTCCACTGGCCTCTAGGTACTCAACTATTCTTTCCTTCAGAAGTGACTCCATCACTTTCCCTACTGCAGAGGTCAGACTGACAGGTCTGTAGTTTCCTGCCTCTGTCTTGGTCCCACTTTTGTGAAGGGGAATCACATCTGCCTTCCTCCAGTCCTCGGGTACCACACCATCCTCCCATGATTTATTAAAAAGAGTAGCCAGTGGTTTCACTAGTTCCTCCCTTAATTCTTTTAGAATTCTGGGGTGAATTCCATCAGGACCCATTGCTTTGTCCACCTTCAGTTTTAGGAGTTCTTGCAGAACCCTTTCTTCTGTGAAAGGACTGGGATCGACCCCCCCTATCAAGAGTGCTTCTGTTAATTGGATTAGGCACTTCCCGCTCCTCTTTTGTGAATACTGAGCAGAAATATTCATTCAGTATCCCTGCTTTTTCACTGTCCCCCTCTGCCCACCCACCGTTCATTCTATTCAGCCTCACTATCCCTCCCTTTGTCTTTCTACGCTCGCTGATGTACCTATAAAAGGTTTTATCCCCCTTCTTAACTGAGTTGGCTATCTTTTCCTCAGTTTGGGCCTTTGCTATTCTGACTTCCCTCCCTGCTTCCTTCTGTCTTAACTGGTACAGCTCTCTGTCCTGCTCCTTCTGTGTTTCCTTATACTTCCGGAATGCTATCTTTTTCTTCCTGACTTTCACAGCCACCTCTTTTGAGAACCATAGTGGCTTTTTCTTTCGTTTTGATTTGTTTATTTGCTTCACACAAAGGCTTGTTGCCTCTGTGATGGCAGTTTTGATGATTCCCATTGTTGCTCCACCTCCTTCTAGCCTGTTTGCTAGTGCTTTACTGAGGCACTCTCCCATCTTGCCAAAGTCAGCTCTCCTAAAGTCCAGTACCCTCACTTTTGTATGGCTTGACTCTGTAGCTGAGTTTAACGTGAACCATACTGTTTGATGGTCACTTGTCCCCAGATGGCAACCCACTTCTAGATCTGAGATCCTCTCACTGACCCGTTTGAGAGCACGAGGTCTAAGATTGCTTCCTCACGAGTGGGTTCCGAAACTAGCCGTCTAATGCCTGCCACCTGTAGGGCATCAAGAATGGCCCTGCTCTTGGATGTGGCTGCAGCAAATGTGCTCCAGTTAACATCTGGCAAGTTCAGGTCTCCCATCAATAGTATCTCCCCTTTCTCTGCCATTCTAAGAATGCCTTCTATCATATCCTTGTCCATTCCCTCCCCCTGACATGGGGGTCTGTACACAACCCCTGTGCAGATTGTGGTGCCCTTTCCAGTCTCCAAGGTGACCCACAGTGTCTCCTCTCCTCCCTGTTTACTCTTTTGTTCAGTTGCTTTTATCCCTTCCTTTACATAGAGAGCTACTCCTCCCCCTCTTCTTCCTGCCTGTCTCTCCTGTAGGTTATGTACCCTGGTATGTTAACATCCAGTCATGGTTCTCTGTGTACCATGTTTCTGTGACTGCTACGATATCCAGGCATCCCTCTTCCATCAAGGCCACCAGCTCAGGGGCTTGTTGCCCAGACTCCGAGCATTGGTACTCATTACCCTCCATTTCCTGATGGCCTTACTCCCTTTGCCCCATCCCTGTCCTTCTTGCCTTTGTCACTTTCTCCATTTACCCTGCCCTTCTCCCTATCGACACCTCTATGTTGGTGTTTGCACGCACTTACTACCGTGATTATTTGGGGGCTAGGTTTCCTGCTCCTTTCAGTGCCTCCCCCTTGGCTGGTTTAAAGCTTGCCAGTGAAGCATTTAAACCTATCACCTAGGATCCTGGTTCCCTCCCGGACAGATGCAGCCCATCATGCCAGTATAGGCTTGCATCACTCCAGGTGGACCCCAGTCCCCAATGAAGCCAAATCCCTGAGCTCCACAGCAGTTTTCAACCACTGATTGAATCCTGGCAGCGGAACACCCTAGCCTCTCCTATGCCATAGATGGGCAGCACCTCCAAGAAGGTTACCGGAGCGCATATTTGACTAAGGCCCCTTCCCAATTCCACAAACTCTTCCTGCACTTCTCTAATCCCTTTCTTAGTCAGGTCATTTGTCTCTAGGTGGACAATGACATCCAGCTCCCTCCCTGTGCAGCTGCTCAAGCAATCCTGAGATTCGCTCCCTGTCCCTCAAGCCATGGGCCAGGCAGGCACCTACCTCCCTCTCCTTCCTCCCCCAGTTCTACCTTCCTAACAATGGAGTCCCCACCAGGAGTTGTTTCTTCCCTGCAGGGTCCCCTGCCACCCTCCTGTGGGTCTCCTTTGTGGAGGTTCCCAGCATCCTCCTTGGTCTCCACTGTGGGTGCCTCCATAGAGGAACCACACTTTGCCAGAATGGCATAGGAACTGTGGAGAGGTACAACTGGAGGGATGCGCCTCTGTTCCACCACCCTCGCCCTCCCTGAGCCCACTGTGGTCCAACTGCTCCTCTTTCTTGGCAACCTCTGAGGCAACAGCAGTGGCACTGGTGGTCCCTGGATGGAAGAGGAGGTCCCACAAATCCTGGTCAACTCAGCCTGGAGATGAGCAACCTCCTCCCTCAGCCCAGGGAGGTGCCTGCAGAAGGGACAACACCGCATCCTCCAGAACGTCTCTCGGAAGACTGCTGCTCCACAGGCACTGCACTGCAGCACTCCAATCATGTCTTATTTCTGGCCCCTTAACTGTTTTCAATCCTTACTCTTTCCTCTGTTTTTTTTTCTCTCTCTCCTTACTTTCTGCCTGTGTGCCCTTTAAGCTCCTGATTGTCCTGTTCCGAGACAAGAATATCCTATATTTCTCAGTAGACCACTTACTTGCTCAGAGGCAGACCTCCAGCAGCTAGAGGGGTCCGGAGAGCTACTCTTGCCCTTCTAGGATGGTGGGTCTTTGGTGGTCCTGTGATCACTCACTTCCTGCTCCCAAACAGGAAGTTCCTGTTGTCAGTCAAATCCTGTGCCTATAAAAATAGAACTAGCTTTGGGTGGGGGGGTGGAGGGGAGGGAAGGAGGGCAATATAGTCCCAGCAGAGAAGTCCAGTCACAGAACAGTCCTTTCTCCTGGTGTCTTCTGCCTAGATATAGATAAAGGCCTTGGAGGTCTTTGCAATCACACAGAGGAAAGTTTTGAAGAAAATTGATGACAAGTTCTCACCAAGTCCTCTGTATTAAACCTTCAACTCTTGGTAACGACAGTTCCAGCAAGAGTACAGCAGGCAGGCAGTCTGCAAGGAAATGGAAGAATATTCCGGCCAGACCAGGAAAGAGTCCTTCGGAAAAACAATTCCTCACCCCCGGCCGATGAAGATGCAGATTGTGTGAGAGGCCCTTTGGCACTATGCATTTTTGCTTAAAGCTGCACCAGCCTAAACTTTCACAGTAATTTGCATGTTCGCTAATAAAGAAGGCTCAAAAACCACTACCTCTAACTAAGCCATGCAAGTACAAGCATTTGAAAATGTTATCTGGGATCAAACCCACCCCTGTGGGGGAGGATGACTTTGACTCTTGGATGGGACAGATGGCCCAAATGGTTCAGGAACTGCAAGACTCTGAGGGAAAAAAGAAGCAGAACTTGGAAAAGGCACTCCAGGGTCTGGCATTTGATGACATTAATGCACTGAGAGTAAGTAAGCCAGATGCCACCGGTTTGCAATACTTAGCTAAGTTGGAAGTAATGTTTGGAAGCATACAGACCAGTGCCCAAGTTTTACAATGGTAAAGACCATTACTCAACAAGCAGGTGAGAAGCTATCCGTCTGCATACTGCCAATGGAATGACTGATTTTGAGAGCTCACAGAAAAGAAGGCATTTCTGCTGGAAATCTAGATGACTGTGTGAGGGTGGAAAAAGTCCTACAAGTAGGTATTTCTTCAGACCTGATCCTGTCTTGTCAGTGACTGGAAGATTGAAAGGACAAGTTACCCATGTATGGAGAGCTATTACGAGAGGTGTGGGAACTGGAGGAGCAAGAAGCTATGAGTGGGACCACCAAGATGTCTGTAGCCACCGCAGAAACCAACATGGGAGGGGAGAGTTTCCCCAGAATGCAGGAGGTCCATGCAATGTTTTGAAAGCACTAGCAAACAAAAAACAGCACTGCAGAAAGACTCTATGATGCCTGTCCAAAGACCACCTCAGACCACACATCCCAAGTCCCCTGACGCTTGTGCAGGAGGATGGAACTCTAACCTACAATTTTGCCATCACTGTGAAGAAGACACACTTATCTGTGTGAACTGTACTACTAAGGGGGACCTTCAGAAAGTAAACTGTAATCTATAGAAAGTCAGGAAACAGCAGAGAAATTTCCAAGGA
Organism: Neoceratodus forsteri; assembly: GCA_016271365.2. Classification (NCBI taxonomy): domain Eukaryota; kingdom Metazoa; phylum Chordata; order Ceratodontiformes; family Ceratodontidae; genus Neoceratodus; species Neoceratodus forsteri. The sequence continues at coordinate 790,147,291 of CM028133.1, forward strand.
GCCCAGTGAGGGAGCAATCTGGGGTCCCTGATAGTCATCACCAGGAAAAACAGTATATCATCAATGATACCTCCCAAAGTCATACCAAAAGGACTAACTGACCCATCTGCAGAAATACCCATGAGAGCTGAAGGCACTGACTGCACAGCCAAGTTAGACAATGACTTTCAGGTGACCACAGTGTTTGAGGGTTGTACAAAATGCACCTGAAACATCTTTCTTTTCTACCCTTGGAGCGACTATTGGTCTGGGGTTTGTGAGCAGGGCTACCAATACTCCACATACATTATACTTCAAATGGAATTGCCCAAGTCCATGATGGCAGTGCAGAAGACATTGGAGATGCTGGCTTTCATGTGCCAGATATTAGAGTCTACAAGAAAGTATCCATCCTCATTGCAACCACTACAAACATGTTCGACTGCTCAGCCCAGTTGTGTCATAAATTGGAGGGATCACACTACTTGAAGACCTTACCAATTTATGCCATGGTCAGGGGGGCCTACTGGAAGAAGGGAAACAACAGGCCTGATGTGGCTGAGGATCCGGTAGGAGTCATCTGACGAGTGGTTACTAAGGAACTGGTCTTGCTACTCTATGCTAAGTGTGCTGTAATTGAGGTTGTAGAGGTTACTCAGAGAAGCAAAAGTCTAGCTTTCCTAATCGACTCCCCAAGGGCAAACTACCAGAACTGATGGTGTAGTATGGGATTTTGTCCACCACTCCTGTTGGTGCCCACCGAGTAACAGTATGAATAAAGAATGAGACAGAAAAAAGAGATCACCATGAGAAAGGAACAGATTTTGGCACACATGTACAGTGTCAATACAGTGATTGGTATCGATCCTGAGGCCAAGAAGCCCACAGAGACCGACCCTGGATTTGACTCACTGATACCGGACCATTATTGGTGAAGCCTGTGTAACAATCTTGCAAAATGAAGGAATGTGTTCTCCCTGAACAAGTGGGACGCTGAATGCATCAAAGAAGAGAAACACCATATAAGCCGCTGTGATGACCAACCATTCCAGGAGAGGTTCCAACATGCAGTCCCTGCAGATACTGAAGACATATGAAACAACCTGCAGAAACTGATGCCTGTAGAAATAATCAAACAATCCCATAGTCCATTCGTTTCTCTGATTGTATTGGCCAGGAAGAAGACCAGAACTATTCGGATATGTCTTGACTACTGGACACTAAACAAAAAGACACTGGTTGACCAGTACATGGTGCCCACAGTGGAGGATGCCCTCACAAGTTTAAAGGAAGCAAGTGATTTTCTGTCCAAGATCTCTGTAGTGGCTATTATAAAATGACAGGGTAAAATCCAGTAATCTGATTGGCTCTTATTTATGTGTAAAATATGGTTTACACATGGTTAAAAAAAGGACTGCTCAGCAGTGAAGAGTCTGCAACATAGATCAATGGGCATTTGGAACACAGGAATTTCAGTTAGCTCCCTACTGCCACAACTGATCTTCCACAACAAACATGGCAGCTACCTTTACACTGTAAACAAACTTCAACTGGGCCCTAAAAATAAAACAACCTTAAATAAAAAATAAAACAAATGAATTAAATGCTGTTTCCCTGATTATCACACTCTCCTTACATACATAAACAAATTAGAAACAATAAATATTGTTTCTAGTTTTCACTATAACTGTTTCTTTGCTGATAGTGAAAAAAACCCTTCTATCTTTACCTGCTTATCAGGGAACTCTTCTTCTCACCCTGACAGTGAGATAACTGAGTCTCTGGCTGTAACAAAGGCCTTTGTTGTCTGTGTGTAAAGTATGTTGGGAGAGAAACATTCTGCCAGTGGAAGTGAGCAGAATTTTGAATCCATGTATTCACTGGTAAACATTCCATGATAAACATTCCAGATCTTGAATGTGGAGAACAACAGAGAAAAAAACAGGAAGAAGAAAGTAAGCAATAATACAATAACATCAATCACATCACTTGCAGTGGGCAGAAGGACTATTTCATCACAAATGCACACAAGTAAATCAATTTTTTCTACATATAAACATGCTTTTCCCAATAATCAAAAATCTTAAAAAAGGAGCCAATTTTATAAGCGCAATAAGGCACTCAGTGGTGTGTGTAAACCATATTTTACAGCACGGCCAGCAGCCGAAGTCATTCGGCCTTCGGCCTCGTGCCCTACTACACCCCGGCCGTGCTGTAAAATATGGTTTAAACACACCCCCTTTGTGCCTTATTGCTTACTTATCAGATTCCCATGATGGAGGAAGATAAAGAAATTGCCACATTCATCTGCCACCTGGGGTTCTACCCATTCAAAAGGATGCCCAAAGCATATCTGAGGCTCAAGACACTTCTCAAAGACTAATGCAGAAGGCAGTAGGGCACATGCATTTACCAGATGTAGTGGTATACCTGGACAACCTGATCATTTTTGGGAAGACCTTGCCTAACAAATATCTGCCCTACTGGAACAAATGCACTCATACATACACAAGCAACCAGACAACTGGATGGCTCCTTGTATTCCAATCCTGCCACTACCTGGTTGACTGTTAGGATATCTCAGCCTAGCTCTAATCTCACTACTGGCCATTGTTCACCCAGTGCAACACCTTACTTTTGACACATAAGCAGCCCTTCAGTCACCCTCAAGACTTTTCACCCACTCTGTATCAGATACAGGTTGTTTTATACTTGATAGCTATGCTCTTTTGTAGTGGAAAACCAGTGTGTTCAATAAAATAGATTGTTCCCTGTCCCATAAAACACTGCACAGTTACAGAAAATAATTAATATAAAATATTTAATATTTACATTACTAAATTACAGAATATACAATTAAACACAAAAGGGATAAATAAAACACAATTGGAAATGCAAAACAAAACAGTTAAACAATATAGATTACTGAAAGAAGAACCTCTGTAGTCTCTGGACAACAGTCTAACAGATCTTACACCTTACTCTGGGTAGTTTCCTTGCTTAAGACTCAAGTTGCCACACATGCGTGGGATTCAGGAGACACAGAGTTCCCTCTAGTTTGTAGGGGATATATCTGCTGAACTCTTTTCCCAAGCTGAATCTGCCAGTGCCTGGCTTGTGAGGCTAGTTTAATCTTCTCAAGGAGTCTGCCTCCATCACATCATTCTGTCCGTCATAAGGGCCCTCCTCCCTTTGTTCCTTTAATCCTAGAAGTTGCCCCTTTCCTGTGGGTTTTCATACCCACAAGTGGGTACTCCTTGAAATCAGGTCCTGTTGATGTCAACTGTACAACTGCCCCCCCCCCCACCAGGCCTCCAAAGCAACCCAACTGCTTCAGGTATCTTTTTTTTTTAAACTTAAGGAAAAAGAGCCCTAGTGCCTCAACCCTTCCCGTTGGAAGAGACCCCACTGAAGGTTGAGCGCTGAAACCTGATTACTCACAGGCTCTATGCCGACAACAAATTTGCACTTGCTTTATTACTGAATGCCTGAGTGCTGTACTTTTTCGTTAAGTTCATTTCATTGAGCTGGCAGCCCTTACTGGCAATACCACTTCCAGTGCGCACACAGATTTTCCCTGTTGTATTTTTATAAACAATTTAATAAACTTTATTGAACACCAATAGAAGAAACAATTTAACACACACAAAAAGAAAATGTCAGGACACGAGCACATCAGCAAGAATAGGTGTTACAGAAATGAAACCAGATGGTGTATAATTTTAATTTAAATACCCACACCCACACACCCTACCCCTCAATATCCCCCACTACCAGGAAACCCAAGAGGATTCTCAGTAAAATAAAAGGAAAGAAAAACGTGAGATACTCAAAGGACATTGCACCTATATCTTGAGAAAAAGAAAAAGGGCTAAAGAACACACACACACAAAAAAGTTCAGATTGTTAATAAAACCTGTAGAGGCTCCCAGACCCTGTTGTATTTGGATGTTCAGCCAGCCATGCTGGCAATGAGGTGCTCAGCTTGCAAAGCAAATAGAATCTCCCTATGACACTCCAGGAACTGGGGTGTATTTTGGTCCGTCCAATGCCGGAGAATGACTTTCTTGGCGCATGCTGAAATTAGGGCCATATGAGGCCTTTGGTTCCCAACCAAGGCTGTACTGTACTCCCCCAAAATACATATTTCAGGGGAAAAGGCTTCAGATAGCCCCAACAGGGGATCCAAGTGGGTTCGAATGGAGTCCCAGAAAGAGACCACCCTCTCGCAGGACCACAAGATGTGAAGCAGAGTGCCCGGTTCCTTGTGCTTCAGGTATCTAAAAATGTTCACACCTCATGACTAGTCATTCCATGAAAGCAAGTCCTTTCCTGTGACTTTCCCATGAACTCATTTTCCCACCTCTCTTCTTGGACACAGACCCTTTTAGGCAGCAGAATACAGTAATTTGCTTGTCTTTTATAAAAGGAGAAAAAACATGTATATTGCTTTCTCCTTGTTTTGTACTGCACCTTCTGTTATTAGTGTAATAGACCACTCTAGGGTGTGTGGTTATTGGGGATTAAGCAACACACTGGGTGTTGTGAGGTCACTCAGCCAGCAGCCTCGTGCTTCACAATGCACTTGGGGTATTGATTAATACCTAATAACTGCACACCCTGGAGTGGGTTACTTCCTACTAATAGAACTATGCCCTTGAGTGGGTTGCTTCAGTCTTAAAATGTGTTTTAAGAAATGAAAATGAAATTAAAAACTGACTTCAGGGGCCAGTTCTTCAAAAGCTTACCCATTTGCAAAGCCTAGTTTTTCTGCACAAACCCAGATTTGCGCAGATGTCCATATTCCAAAGCCCTGTTATGGACAAACAAGGTTTGTGTCCAGGAGATTTTCTGAGGTTCGCACAATACAAATGGAAAGTCATGGACCTGAAATCTGGTGAAGTCCTGTAATCACAGAGTGCAAGGTAATTTTGAATGGTCCCCTTGTATGGTGCATATATACACAATTATCCCTGTTACTAATGATGCCATCCCACAGATCACACCACAACTGAAGACATAGCCCCTTCCTGTTGTCAAATGGACCCCTCCATGGTACCATCACTCACTGTGTCCACAGCATGGTCCTGCAGGTGCATATGGCAACCAGTGCATTTTGGGAGAGGGTGCACTTTTAGGTTTCTTCAGCTATTGTAGTTAATGTCAGCAATTGTTTGATATGCCATGCTAGGCCCTCAGCCTATCATGCAGCACATGACACACCAAACAATTACTGTGATTCACTGTAACAGCAAAGTAAGCCTAAAAGTGCACGAAAAAAATGGAATGAAAAAAAAATACAGAACAAAGAATAACACTTTAACAGTCACGGACAGCAATCATCCCAGTAAGGAAAAAACAGTATTTTTCTTCACTTGTACTGTCATGGAAGCCATTTAAGGCATACCATGTAGCTCATAGCCCAGTTACTGAGAAACACTGCAACAGCAGCCAAATTAGCCTAAAACTGCACAAAAACAATGAACAGGGTTGATGTTTTTGGTGACTGCAACCCGGTTCCCATCAATTACAGTCATTTTACATCCAATTTTGGTGTTTGTGCCCTTTTAGGCTCATTTTACTGTTGCAGTGAATCTCAGTAATTGTTTAATGTGCCATGCTAGACTCTTGGCCTAACATGCAGCACATGGCACACCTAATTATCACAAAACATATTGTTGAAATGTAAATGGTTCTGTGTTGGCGTTTGGGTGCTCAGTGTTGAGTCAGTGGGTGCAATATGTTTTTTTTTTAAAGTTTCCATCTTATAGACTCCTGTGGATCTGAGAAATTTGTGGATTACTCAACGCTTCATTTACTGCTGCTGTCATTTGCTGTTATTTGCTTTTCTGCTGCTAAATGGCTTCGATGCACTTGCACATAAAATAAATAAGTACTGTGAGTACGTTTGGAGTGCTGACCATTTTTCTGTTCTACAGAAGTGTTTTTACAAAAATAAATATGATATTAACCAGGATTTCTTTTTAAGTTTAGCAGATAAGCAGGTAGCTTAAAAGTAGTTCTGGTGTTCTGATGCCTCCAACACAATATAAGCCCCTAAAGGGATCAGATCTACACAAACTGAGCACCTGCAGAGACCAGGTCCTATTCATTTACTCCCCAATACAACATGTATTTATTTCTCATTACAGAACTCTCCAAACTGTAGCTATGGTGTTCTGATGCCTAATACAAAATGAGCCTCAGCACTAACCAGGTCCAATTGATATACTCCCCAAAACTGCAGTTTTTGCCCAGTACAGAACAAACTATTTAGCAGCAGTAACATTAAAGGTGCCCCGATAGAGAATAGGATCACACAAAATGCCCCCCCCCCACAGGGACCAGGCCACACAGAATGATCCCCATGTAGAGACTTGGTCTATAGAACAGGTAAATATGTATAACCATTTAATCTAGGAAACCTGCAGTTGTTCAGCTTTAAAATGCTTTATAAATCAACTCTCTCTGCCCCTACCCCACCCTTCATACCACAAGCTCAGCATCTTGGGACCATGAGGCAAGGTCCGACTACATGTCTCCATGTTTCCCAAAAAGTAAATGTGTACCTTTACAATCTGCAGACATCTGACACACCGGGGAACAAAAGAGCAGCTGAGATGCAGAGAGAATAGCCCACTGTAGTGCCCGTAACGTGCATAACTCCAAACTTCAGGAGGACAACGTGTATTGTCCAGAATGTAGGTGGCAGTACAAAGAATACAGACCCACCTGGTCCACAGCTTTAAAGAGCCATGGGGTGATGACTGAAGGTGTCAGCATGCATTTCTGGTTCTGAACATTCTGGGCCGGTGGAGGAACCAATAGTAACGTGGGTAACAAAAGGACACGAAAATAACATGCCATGGAGAAAGGGAATTTTCTAAATAAATGAGTTATAACAAACTGCAAGGTTTTGGCAGCATGTCAGTAACAAAAAGAAGGTCATCAGACTCAATAATGCTTTTGGACCACAGTTCATGCAAATTAAAGGCACAGTCTGCTTAGGATGAGGTACTAGATGGACACTACATGTAAGGAACATTACAGCTGTATAAAATGATTAAATAAAAGGCAAAAACTTTTATTCTGTACAGGGAGTTCTTGGGGGAGGCTTAAATGAAGTAATTAGATAAAACATTAACAACAGTTGGGTTTCTAAGGCACAATAAAGGGCTGTATTTAAATGCTTAAATTGGGAATGGAAGCAATGTCACAAAATGGAACCCTATTTGAAGGGGTAAATCGATGTTTGTGATAAAACTGAAAGAGCACAGCGGAACCAAACTGGGTCATGTTATGTTTAATATCTCTCCTAATGTGGGACTACAAATTAGGTGTGTCATGTGAACCTTTTAACAATTCAGCAAAAAGTTACAGGGTGTCAATGTGCAGTAGGTATGAGTCTCTCGAATACTGTATTCATGCCAATATACATTTCAAAAATAAACACTATATAATTTCTAAACAAAGGGATTCCAATATCAGTTACATTTCCACATAAAGATTTGCATGTATTTTTATATCAGCAGATATGCAAGGGAGGAAAAGACAAAATAGCAAGGGAAGTACTGAGAGACAGCAAGAGGCAAATAATTGCGAGCTTGTCGGGGTGATCAAGTCCTAGGTCTCACAGGAAAATCTGGTTGTGCAACCAGACAAGAGACAGAAAAGGAGAGAATAGAACAGATCCCTGCATTCAAACTCTTTCCATAACAACTGGGACAGGGTCCTATTCAACCCTGTCACGTACACCCCCCTTCTTAAGATGGAACCTGTTTTATCAAACAGGTTTCCAAAACTTTCTATTCATTCTCTAATAATAGTAGCTTCTAACTTTCAGACATTAAGCACATGTGCAGTATCCTTACAGCAAACAGTAAAGTTCAAATTCATCATTTGTTTTTCAGCCTTCAGAACCCTCAATTCCTGATTCATATTTTGACAGGAAATCAACATTGCCATTCTCTTTACCAGATTTATCATCTTTAATTTAAATGGCTGTAGTGCCAGGTACCACCTTGTGATTCTGGAATTGTTATCTTTCATTTGGTTAAGCCAACAGAGAGGACTGTGATATGTTATAAGTACAAAGTCAGTTCCTAGCAAATAAAACTTAAGGGATTCCATGGCCCACTTTGCTGCTAAACATTCCTTTTCAATGGTGGAGTACCTTTTCGATCTGTCATGCAACTTCCTACCTATGTAGAGAATAAGATGTTCCATCCCATCTATTTTCTGACTCAGGACTGCACCTAGACCTACCTCTGATGCATCTGTTTGTAACAAAAATGGTTTCTCAGAGTCTGGGCTTCTTAAAACAGGGGTTGAACATAATGCAGCTTTAATGGCCCGAAAAGCTTCATCATACTCTGGGGTCCATTTCACATTATTTGGGTACTGTTTTTTCATGAGTTTAGTGAAGGGCGTAGCTAACTCAGCAAAGTTGGGAACAAATCTCTGATAATAACCAGCCAGCCCTAAAAATGACCTGACATGTTTCTTTGTTTTGGGGACAGGGCTGTTAGCTACAGTTTCTATTTCAGAAATTTCTTGCTTAACTTCTCCATTTCCCAACACATAGCCCAAATATCTGGTTTCCTGCATGCCCAATTCACATTTAGTAGGATTAATAGTCAGACCTGCATTTTTGATAGCTTGGACAACTGCTCGTAGGTGTTCCAGGTGGCTTTTCCAGTCTGGACTGTACACCAAGACATCATCCAGGTATGCAACACAATAACCAGTGTGAGGGGATAAAATTACATCCATGTACTGCTGGAATATAGCTGATGCACCATGTAAACCAAATGGCATGGTGGTGAACTGATAGAATCCAACAGGAGTGGCAAATGCAGTTTTGTCTCGGATTCTTTAGCTAAAGGTATTTGCCAGCAACCCTTGGTGAGATTGAGGGTACTGATATACTTTACACTCCCCAGTCTGTACACCAAATCAGCTATTCTGGGCATAGGATAACTGTCAAATTCTGACACTTGATTAAGTTTCCTAAAATCAAGGCAGATTCTAACACCCCCTTCTTTTTTGTTTACAATTAACATTGGAGATGATCAAGTACTCCTCGACTCTTCTTGGATACCCAGTTCTTTCATTTTTTTGTATTTCCTTAACCACGTCAGCTCTTAACCACTCTAGTAACCTATATGTCTTTTGCCTAATAGGGTGAGCATTCCTTAGCACTATTACTTGCTCAACTTCTTTTGCTCAGCCTGGTACTGTGGTAAATATACTGTTAAATGTCTTTAGCACATTACGAATGTCTGCAGTTTGTCCTGAGGTTAAGGAAACATTCACATTTATAGCATCAGCAGTTACAGTTTGTTCCAGTCTATCATAAGCTACATCAATATCTTCTTTATCACTTTCTGGTAAAACTAGCAAAGCAGCTTTTGGTATTTTTTCAACCCATTTCTTGAGGAGGTTAGCATGGTATATCTTAGTAGGATTTTTCCTGTCAGGGGTCTCAATCTTGTAGTTAACGGTGCCAGTATGTCTAAGCACTCTATAAGGCCCTTGCCACTTCATTAGCAGTTTATTTTCTATTGTGGGTTACAGTACCAAAACCTTTTCACCTGGCTCGAAAACGTTTTCTTTTACTACATGGTCATAATATACCTTCTGCTGGTTTTCAGCCTCTTCCTGATTACTATGGGCAATTTCAACATATTTTACCAGCTTCTTTCTTAGGGCACACATATAAGAAGTTATAGATTGTTTCTGAGTGGGATCATCTTCCCATGTTTCTTTTATCACATCCAGTGGCCCTCCTGGCTGCCTACCATACAGCATTTCAAATGGTGAAAACCCTGTTGATGCCTGTGGCACTTCTCTGTAAGCAAAAAGTAGGTACGGCAAGTATTGGTCCCAATCTTTCCCTTCCCCTTTTACAAACCTTTTTAACATGCATTTTAGGGTTTGGTTAAAACGCTCAACAAGACCGTCTGTCTGAGGGTGATAGAGGGAGGTTCTTATGGCAGTGATACCTAGTAGTCGGTACAGCTCCTTTAGTAATACAGCACCAGTATTACTACCCTGATCAGTAATAATTTATTTTGGTATGCCCATTCTGCTGAACATTTTTGCAAGCTCTGCTGCCACTTTTGAAGCTGTGACAGTGCGCATTGGAACTGCTTCTGGGTATTGAGTAGCACAGTAGCATACTACTAGGATAAATCTATTACCCTTTTTACTTTTGTCTAAAGGACCAACCACATCCATTTCAATTCTCTCAAAAGGCACATCTATCAAAGGTAGGGGCACAAGGGGCACCTTCTCTTTTCTAGTGATTGGGGCTACTTTCTGACACTCAGCATAGGAATGACAATAGGTAGCAACATCTTCATGAATTCCAGGACAGTAAAATCTAAACAGCCATCTGGCAAGCGTGCAATCCCTCCCTGAGTGACCAGCCATAGAACCATCATTTGCTATCTGTAACAACTCTGTTCTATACTTCTGTGGTATAACCAATTGTTCTGTCTGTTCCTGTGTCTGAGGTTTAACCCAAACTCTGTACAATAACTCATTACAGTTTTTAAACATTGGTCCACCCTGCTTTGGTTTCACCCCCAGCTGCTTAACATAACCCTGGAGAGAGAAACATCATTAGCTTGCTCTGAAAGAAAATCACAATCAGTTATCAGCTTAGTATGAGCATTTTCATATGTTAACCCCTTATGTCCATCAGTCATTTGCTGCCACAGTTTCTTCAGGCATCGTCTTTCTTTCCTGTATTTCCGGATCTTGGAGCTGTGCTCAAACAAGTCTGAATTAAAATCACTGAAAGGAAAAGAGCCCCACCATCTGAAATTTTCTTTGCCTGAGTTCTTGTCACCACTGCTGCTGAAACTGCAGTGTTCAGTTCCTCTGAGATTAACTCAGTAAATCCTGGAAAGTAATTTCCAATAATCACAGGTATAGGTAACTTAGGTATTACCCCCACTTTCATTTGGTGTGACACACCCTTAATGTCAGAGTCACTTTGGTGGTGGGATAGTATCAAATGTCCCCGTGGATGCAGATGACACCAGTACCTGGTCCTTTTGCACAGTGTTTTCCCAGCACTTCAACATGCATTAGGGTCTGTCTGCTTCCTGAATTAATAAGTCCCTTCACAATCTTATCCCCCACCTTCACATCTGTTAAGTACTTGCCCCAGTTTGCCAAGGACAAATCTGCTCCAGTGCCACTCTTCTTATGGCAATGTCTTGCAATATGACCTGGCTTATTACAGTTATAGCAAATAACGTCTTTGCCCACAAATCTGTTCCCCCCGCCAGAGTTCTTATCAGACTTGGAGTTTTTTAATTTTTTTTTCTTTATCCATCTTCTTACACACAGCCTTGAACTCTCTCTGATGGGGGCACTCAGCTTAACTCCTTCTCACCACATCTGAGACTCAGTCTTGACACTCAGAAGGGCTAACTCCTCCATTTTCCAGGCTTCCACACCTCACCAAATGCCACCCTAATGTGCGGACGATCCGTGGACCGGGGGAGCTCCAAGGACAGCAACATACATGACTGCTGGCATGGGGGTAGCTCCCGGACTCCATCGTTGCCTATCAAGGCTGGCTCCATTTTCCTTTGTATGGTTGTTCCCCTGGGCTTGGATGTGCAGTGATGCCCTGCTCGATGAATGCATGCTCTTGTGCACACTCAAAAGGCATCAACCGCAACCCTGATCCCCTGTGTTGGTCGGCCGGGCAGAGCAAACACCTGGTAGCCACCAGGGGGTGCTAATACACCGGCATGGGCAGGTCCCCCCTCCCCGAGGAAGGAGAGCAGTCCTCCGGATGCTCAATCCTTCCTCATCCCCCACCAACCCGTGGCGACCCATGCTCATTCCTGAACACGGGTCGCCGCTGTGGTGCGAAGTGTGGCATCCGGCACCTCAACCCTCAGCACCACCAGGCCACAGACTTGGAGTTTAAATGGGAAAAAGAATGTCTTACCGGTGCTTGGCTGTTACCTCACTGCTGTGGCGTCTGTCTGGTCATTTGGTAGTCCTCGGTCAAAGAAACAGCCTTTTCCCCACTTTCTGGTCGGTCTTCCTTTACCCAAAGCTACACATCTGTAGGCAGGATGTTGAATTGCTCCATTGCAAATGTTTCAATGATCTGTGGTACTGTTTTGCCCTCTGGTTGGAGTCATTTTATCAGGAGTTCTCTGAGTTGAGTGAAGGCTTCTCGAGGATTGTCGACCGAGTTGTACTTCAGAGATCGAAATCTCAGCCTGTAGGTTTCTCCCAAGATGTCATACCTTTTCAGGATTTCGCTTTTCACCAAGTCATAGTTTTCTGACTGTGCAGTGTCCATATTACTATAGGCAAGCTGGGCTTTTCCTGTCAGATAGGATACCAGTCTGATTGTCCATTTCTGCTTTGGCCATTGGCAGGCTATGGCAACTCTTTCAAAAGTTGTCAGGTAAGCCTCAATTTCATCTGAGGGACACAACTTTGTAAGTTTATTGGCTTTTAAGTTGCTTGTGTTTTGTTGCTCATCTGGATGTGTGCCAGATCCTCTGCCTTTGATAGCTTGCAAGGCATCCAGCCATCGCTGCTCCTGTCGCTGCATCTCTTCTCTCATCTGCTCCTGTTGTTGCATTTCTTCTTTTCACTGTGCTTCTAAACGTTGAAGCTCTTTTTCTCTCTGCTTCTCTGTCTCTTTTTGTTGTATAGCCCACCATTTGAAAAAGTCCATCAGGCTTTCAGGTTCTGTCACTGTCTGTTCTTTTACCATAACTTATGCCAGCTGTACAATCTCAGTTTGGACTTCTGTCTCTGCTAGTTTGGCTGCCATTTTCCCGGTAACCACTCCTGGACTTGCTGCTGCAGAGTCCATACCTTTCTCTATGCTTCCCTGGTACTAGGTCCAGTACTCATGCACATAACTTGTGGCTTAGAGTATGCACGGTGTAAATCCCACTTAGGCTGACACCATCTGTCATCAAGGCATAGGTCAGGAAGCATAGGAAAAAACAGAAGCAGTTGTAAAATTCACAAGAAGAGTTTTATTAATACTAGCAGTAACATAAAAAATAAAATTGTTCAGTATAACTATTTACAAAGGCAAAATAAACAGAGGATGCATCTGAGTTTTTGCTTCAATCTCTGTGCCCCTTTCTGCCCGCAATTGCAGCTCTGTCTCTCTTATAAGTCCTTGCAACCCCCCTTCTTAACACGCATCCTGTTTTTTCTAAAATGTTCTAGTATATTTCAGGCAGGTGCTGCAAGAACACAGTGTCCCAGAAATGAGGCCCCTTTTCCACAGCTCTTCTGCAAAAGGCTTAAAAATTGCACTCAGGTAACCTCATGAATTTCCAATAGCTTTTTGCAATCACCTCAAACTATAACTATATACATTTCAAAAATGAACACTTTATAATTTCTAAACAAAGGGATCCCAATATCAGTTACATTTCCACATAAAGATTAGCATGTATTTTTATATCAGCAGATATGCAAGGGAGGAAAAGACAAAATAGCAAGGGAAGACTGAGAGACAGCGAGAGGCAAATAACTGCAAGACTGTCAGGGTGATCAAGTCCTAGTTCTCACAGGAAAATCTGGTTGCGCAACCAGACAAGAGACAGAAAAGGAGAGAATAGAACCGATCCCTGCATTGAAACTCTTTCCATAACAACTGGGACAGGGTCCTATTCAATCCTGTCACAGCTATGAATACTGAAAATCAAAATCCTGGAAATAGATTGGAACTTGATGCATCTGAATTATGCATCCAAAATCATTTCATTTCATTTTTATCAGGAATAACACCATTGAGCAAGTTCATTTTCAAGGTGGTCCTGGATAGATATAAAAAAGTTTCAATACATGCACTAGTTACAATGTGAATACAATGCACAATAGATCCAGATAAGGTCCTAGGCAGAACGACAATAGATACAGAGCAATGAAGGAATATAAAGGAAAATACAATGTAGCATGTTTACTTAGGTGAGATAATACATGAAGGACTGCAACCAAATGGAAGCAAAATTTACAAATGCTATGTAGGCAATGATACACGAAAACAGGCATCTCAAAGAGAGTTGTAAAGAGCTGTAATGTACAGAGAAGGAATCCAAGGAATCCTACATGGTATGTCATCCTAGAATTCCTGTAAGACCCCAGAATAAGTCACTGCTGACAAATGAATGGAGACATTCTGAGACACCGCCTGATAATGCCTCCATGTGGGAAGTCTTCTTGTAATGAACCTCCACACACTTTGTACTCGGATACTGCACCATTTGCGCTGTAAGAATTGACACTCAGTCCACCAGAGAATCTGCCTATGGACAGGGATGTGAAGCCTGAGTTGGGGGAGCAAGTTCTAGAGACTGACATAATTCCTGTCATTCCTGGTAATGCCCTTGTGCCAGAGAAGAAGCACAGCAAGGCCAAGGAAGCAGCTATTTTTCTGTAGTAAGAGACCAACAGGGGAAAAAGGAGCAAGGAAGCTGATAGTGGTTGCTGTGATGTTCTTTTTGTTTTAAGCAGGAGACCAGCATGTTTTTTTCTAGACCAGCAGGGGACAAGGAGGTAGGACAAGGCAGTTACTCTCCTTAAGGTTGGAACTGACCTCATACCTGGAGCCAGTTCCAATCTTATAGTCACCAGGATCAATCTTATAGACACCAGGACTGACTGACAACAGATACTTCCTATGGGAACAGGAAGGGCACGTTCACCAGAACAAGTCAGAGGTGGGGAAGTGGGAGCTCCAAGGGGATGTGGGTAAATAGGGTACCTGGAAATTGTTAGCTGGAGGTTAGAGATTTTGAACACTGCATTAGGGGGTTAGAAACTGAGTTGGTGAGGCAAGGTTAAGATACTATATGCAGGTGGTAAAAGAGAAGAGGAGAGAGGGGAGAAAGGAAATAAAGGAAGGGAGTTGTTCACCTGTTCATTATTGTACTGTGGGAACTGGCAGGAGGAAGCAGGTAAGGTCTACATACAGGGTGTAACTATGATGGGAGTGCAGTGCAGGAGCTGTGAGGCGGCAGTCTTCAGGGAGACCCAACATGAGACTGCTGGGTTGCCCCATCTGCAGGCACCTCTCTGGGCTGAGGAAGGAGGTTAACAGACTTAGGGCTGAGCTGGCTTGGGTTAGGAGGACCAACTCCCCCACTCAGAGACCATCAAGTCCACATCCGCTTCCTTAGAGGATGCTGGGAAGGAGGAACGGATGGACAACAGTGGGCTCGGGGAGGGTTATGGTGGTGGAGCATAGGCACATCCCAAATCCCATACCACTACAGAACTCCTATGCCACACAGGCAGGGCAGGACAGTCCTATAGAGGAACCCGAAGTAGTGGCAGGGACGGATGTGGAGGTCCTCTAGGGTGGAGACCTCAAGGGGGATAATGGAGGACTCCAGAGAAGGAGGAGGAAGCAACTCATGGTGGGGGACTCATAGTTTGGGAAGTGGAGTTGGGGACTGGTAGCGGGATGGAGAGGGAGGTTAAGTGCCTGCCAGGAGGTACAGCTCTGAGGGATGGAGAGCGGATCTAGAGGATAGCTAGGGTGGCAGCAAAGAGGGGGAAGCTGGATGTTACTATCCATCTGGAGACAAATGACCTGGCTAGGGACAATGCAGGGATAGGAAGAGTGGAGAAGGAGTTCAGGGAATTGATAAGGGGCCTTGGGCAGGTAGCAACCTCCGGGACCTTCTCAAAGGTGCTGCCTGTCCATGGCAAGGGGGAGGCTAGGAATCTCCGCACCTGGGACTTCAAAGCATGGTTAAGGAACTGGTGCAGAGAGAAAGGTTTCAGCTTCATTGGGGATGGGGGGACCCACCTGGATGGATATGGGCCTGTACAAGAGTGACAGACTGCATCCATCCAGGGACAGGACCATTGTCCTTAGTGAGCAGTTTAAATGCTTCATTAGCAAGCATTTAAACTAGCCAAGGGGGGGGTGGAAGAAGGAAGCAGGGAGAATCAAACTGCCCACCCCCACAGGGAGGACCCTAAGGATGGGAAATCACCAATGGTAACTAAACTAGGAAAAGGTAGAACTGCAGAGAAAAAGAGAAAGGGATCAGAGGCAGAAAGGTAGTGAGGGAAGACAGGAGGATAAAATGGGGGAATGACAGGAGGGAAAGTAGCAAAATATGGAAGGCCATGTGTGTGAATGCTCACAGCCTGGGAAATAAAATCCTGGATCTGGTCGATTTTGTAGCAGAGGCTGACCTGGACACTGTCACTATTGTCAAAACATGGTAGAGTGGTAACCATGACTGGGAAGTAGCTATACCAGGTTATACAATATTCAGGAAAGACAGGGGTTAAAAAGGGAAGAGGGGTAGCTCTTTATGTCAGGGAGTGTATAAAAGCAACTGAGGTACAGGGATTGCGGGGGGGGGGGCCAGAGGTCCTGTGGGTTACCCTGGAAATGGGCATTGGCACCGCTATTCACACGAGCATGATCTGCAGACCTACAGCACAATGGGAAGAGTTGGACAAGGTCTAGTGGAAGCCATCCATAAGATGACGACTGAAGGGGAAGTGCTGCTGGTAGATTACTTCAATCTGCCAGATGTTGACTGAAGCTTTCCAGCTGCAGCCTCAGCCAGGAGCAGGGACATACTGGACTCCTGCAAGGGGCATGCCCCAGGCAGCTAGTACCAGAGCCCAACCATAAGGGTATAACTTTTGAGCTGGTACTTAGCAATGGGGATAGAATTGCAGATGTCATGGTCGGTCGGTGGACACCTGAGGTCCAGTGATCATCACACGATGTGGTTCAATATGAGTACAGTGGCAGAGTCAAACCACACGAAAGGGAAGGTCCTGGACTTCAGGAGGGCAGACTTTGCAAAGTTGAGGGCATGTCTCAGGAAAGCCCTAGCAGGGAGTGAGGACCGGGGGAGAGTTGAGGGACAGCGGGCCCATCTAAGAGGAGCCATAGCGGAAGCAACAAACCTCTGCTTTAGACAAATAAACAAAGGCAAGAGAAAAGGAAAACCACTATGGTTCTCAAAGGAATTGGTCAGAAAGGTAACAGCGAAAAAGTTGGCTTTTAGGAAGTACAAGGAAACACAGAAGGAGGAGAACTGGGTAGTGTATCTGGATAAGCAGAGGGAGGCAGTGAAAGCAGTCAGGAGCGCAAAGGCACAAACAGAGGAAAGAACAGCACAGGCAGTAAAGAAAGGGGACAAGACTTTTTATAGGTACGTTAGTGAAAGGAGAAAGACAAGGGTGGGACTGTAAGGCTTAAGGGGGAAGAAGGGGAGTGTGCAGAAAGGGACTTGGAAAAAGCAACAATCCTGAACAAATATTTTTGCTCAGTATTCACAGAAGGGGGGGGAAGGTGAGGTACCACAATTAAGTGACAGGAGCAATAAGGGAAGGGAGGTGGACACCCGTCCATTAATGGAGGAGAGAATTCTAAAGGACTCACAAAACTAAAAGTGGACAAGGAACTGGGACCACACAGGATGCATCCCAGAATATTAAAGGAGCTTAGGAAGGTGCTGGCAGCACCACTGCCAGCCCTGTTCAATGAATCGCTGGAAGCGGAAGTGGTTCCAGAGGACTGGAGGAGAGCAGATGTAGTCCCTCTACACAAAGTAGGAGCAGGAAGGAGGCTGGAAACTACAGACCAGTCAGCCTGACCTCAGTGATGGGGAAAATAATGGAATCCCTGCTAAAAGGATTGTGGAACATCTTTAATCCAGCAGAGCACAGGATCCAAAGCAGCATGGATTCACAACTGGAAAGTCATGTTAAACAAATCTGATAGATTTCTTTGACTGGGTGACCAGGGAAGTGGATCAGGGGGAGCGGTGGATGTGGGCTATCTGGATATCAGCAAGGTCTTCGACACAGTTCCACATAAGAGGTTTGTAAACAAAGCTAGGCAGCCTGGGAATAGGTCCCAAGGTGGTAAACTGGGTTAGAAATCAGTTGGGGCAGCTGACCCGCTGGAGCAGCAGTAGCACTACCGCTTTCGACGCCAGTGACCCGGGTTAGGTAGCGAGTCTGGGTCACTGGAGGGCTGGCCAAGGAGAGGAGGATTAAACACTTGTCAGGCTGCTCTCCTTCTCCAGGAGGGGATGGCTGTAGACCTCGCTGCTATACCACCACCTGGGTGACCACAGGTGGTGTTGCAGCAGAGGAAGCAGAAAGGCAGGAAGGGGCAGACATCGGCCGATGTCTGGAGCAAAGTCATGTCTCTGTGTGCCTCTGTCTCATTGGTCCTCCTTGAGCACCGACGTCCGCAGGGGGCCAGGACCGGAACACAGGAAAAAACCCATGTCTGGACCAGGGTGTTGGGCTCCCGCACCAACGACTGGGAGGAGCCGAGGGGGTACGGCTCCAAGTGCATGCTCCCCTAAGATTTGGAAGGGGGTATGGGGCTCCCTCCACCCCACCCGGGGGGGAGTTATCCCGAGACTAACTGGAGCAGGGCACTAATGAAGCAGGCCCCTCAGTCCTTACAGCGTAGCTGTGAGGTGCATTGGAAGACCCTGAGGGAAGGACCAGACATGGCGATGAAGGGGGCATAAATAGTAAGTAAAAAGAAATCAGTTGGGGGATAGAACACAGAGGGTGGTGGTAAATGGAGCTCAATCCGAGGAAAGGAGGGTGACCAGTGGGGTGCCACAGGGATCAGTTCTGGGACCAGTCCTACCTAATGTCTTCATAAGTGACACTGCAAAGGGGCTGGAAGGAAAGGTATGCCTCTTTGCAGATAACACTAAGATCTGCAACAGGGTAGACACTCCGAGAGGGGTGGAAAATGAGGAGGGACCTAGGTAAACTGGAGGAATGGTCAAGGGTGTGGCAGCTAAAATTCAATGCAAAGACATGCAAAGTCATACATCTGGGGCACAGGAATCCAAGGGGAGGCTTACAAGAAGGGGGGGGGAGATATTGATGGCCACCAAACAGAAAAGAGATCTGGGGGTAATCATATCAGATGACCTAAACGTGGCCAAACAATGTGCCAAAGCTGTGTGGACAGTCAGTGGGGTACTGGGGTGCATAGGGAGAGGTATCACTAGCAGAAGAAAGGAGGTGGTGATGCCATTGTACAAATCATTGGTGAGACCCCATCTGGAGTACTGTGTCCTGTTCTGGAGGCCATGTCTCCATAAGGATATAGTCATGAATGAAAGATTGCACTGGCTCTGGCAAAGCCAAACACACAACTCTTGTTTCTGATGATTAAATATTTTATTCTCATCTAATTTCAGTATATCTGTAGTGATGGTGAAGTCACTGTCAATGGTAAGATGTATGTTTACGATCAGACATTGATTGCCATGGTATTTCTGGTAGTAAACCTGCCCACTGATTTAACAAGGCTAATGTTCGTGCGTTTGGGCTGTTGCTAGGTAATTTTCTTACCTAGCAATAAGTAGTTTTACCTGGGACGTGGATATGTCAGCACCCCACCACACGGACATAAAAGGTACAGGCTCAGCGCTAAAACTTGTGTGCCACATTGAATTTACAACTTAGAGCAACCACATGTGAGTACAGGAGCAGAAACTGCTTATTTTACCTTATAAGAAATTCTGTAGTACTATACAATATAGATTACGGAGTATTATTCACATTGAGTGAACTTTTAAAACACAATGATTAATTAACTCTAGAGATTTAAATTGAAAGATTTAAGAGTTTGTATCAGCGATGAAGTTACGCAGTAATCACTTGAGATGCATAAGATTTACTTTACAAGTTTCTTAAAGGAAATAGGATTGATTGATACCAGAGTAAGTCTAGTTTGGATACACTAAACAAACAGCCTATGAGGTTAAATTTAAAAATATGCATTTGAGATATTGTCACGTGGTATTGATATGTAATTCACTAGACTTTTCAAGTGTTATTTACACTAGGTAGTTCACTTTATAGGTTCCTGAAAAGAAATGGGATATATTGAAACTAGAGCGAGTCTAGTTAGTATGTGTAAAGGCAAAGAACAAAATAGATTTCTATTCTGTTAAGTTTAAAAAGTGTATACACAGTATGAACGTAGTACTATTACCAAAGATTTATTATAAGGAACAATGTAACAATTATAACAAGGAACAACAATTTTTATTAACAATTTGTAAATATTTGGTATATGGTTATAGCAGTTGTTTTTTGTATATATTTTTTACAGCTTATTTGATGAATTTATGAGAAGATATAAGGTCATCGGAAGTAGGGCTGCAGCCCGGTGAATTGTAAGGTAGCCAATTATTTTATTTGGCACCATTCAGACTAGTTAAGCCTTGTTTGATTACACACTGAATTTTGTGCACTTTTGAAATTAGACAGAAATTCTGAAAACATTTTTATGTGATTATAAGAAGTTTTGGAAATGTTGTACATATACACATATTAATTATGTGTGTGTGTGTGTGTATATATATATACATATACATATATATATATATATATATGTACATACTGTATATATATATTTTTTACATTTCCCCAGAAGAAGCCGTTCAGGCGAAATGTTGGAGCTACTGAAATTAGATGAGAATAAAATATTTAATCATCAGAAACAAGAGTTGTGTGTTTGGCTTTGCCAGAGCCGGTGCAATCTTTCATTCATGACTGTTTTTGGCACCAAACATTGGGCTCCACCATAAGAATTTGATTACCTTAGAGAGTTCCCCTGGATCCATATTACTGAATTCTGTAAGGATATAGACAGGGTAGAGGCAGTTCAGAGAAGGGCAACAAAAATGGTGCAGGGTCTGCACCAAAAGTCATATCAGGAAAGACTGGAAGACCTCAATAAGTATACCCTGGAGGAGAGGAGAGAGAAGGGGGATATTATAGAAACCTTCAGATATCTCAAGGGCATAAATAAGGTACAGGAGGGTAGCATCTTTCAGAAAAAAATATGTTCTAAAATAAAGGATCATGACATGAGGCTGGAAGGGGGTAGACTAATGGGTAACGTGAAGAAGTATTTTGTCACAGAAAGGGTGGTGGACACATGGAACAGCCTCCCAGTGGAGGTGGTGGGGGCTAACTTGGTAGGGGAATTCAAAAATGCATGGGCTATGCATGGGGAACCCTAGCGACAGGAAAGAGAATAAAGCCAGAGATCAAGTAGGGTCTGTCATTTTTGCAGCAGGTAGGGAAAATGGGCAGACTGGGTGGGCCTAGCGGTACTTATCTGCCATCAGTTTCTATGTTTCTATGACACAGAGCTGGAAGAGGAAAGTGTATACCCTCTCCCTAAGGAAGAAACTTTCTGGGTAATACTGTTTCTTCCTCTCCCTGCAGAAGAAACAGAAACTCCAAGTCTGGAAAACATACTCCTCCGGATTGGATGGTCACTAATTGCCCTCAGAAGATAAAAGCCATGGGTGTTCTCTCAGAATGTATAGGTGATCATTGCCCCACTTTCTGTGTGTCGAAAAACAATTATCCTAACCCCCCTCCCAAGATCTCCCTGGTTCGGGTCATGTCTAGGTTTGATGTATGCAGCTTTATTAACTCCATCAATAACATAGACTGGCACCCTATTAAATCTCTCCATGATATAAACCAAGCCTTGGATTTCTTAATATCCACCTTCATTCAAATAGTTAACCTCCATGCCCCCCAGAGAAAATGTAGGTCCAAGGGTGTCAAGGCTCCTTGGCATACCAAGGAAATCAGGATGCTTATGTCCCTCCGTGATAAAGCTTGGTGGACTTATAAAAAGTGTGGACTCCCTTTAGACTGGCAAGTCTATAGGCAATTCAGAAACAAGTGCAAAAATTCCCTCCATAAAGCCAAATGCCACCATTACAAATCCTTACAAACCGAACACCTTTGCAACCCTAAGGAATTCTGGAAGCAAGTTAACTCCCTGGTTAAAGGGATGGCTGCTAAGTCCTGAGCTCCATCTCTGTCAACAGCTCTACCCTGACTGACTCCGCATCCATTGCATCTGGATTTAATAATTTTTTTACGGATCTTCACAAATATTTATTTTATTTATTCAATTTTGTTAACCGGGTAAGCCCACTGGGCCCTGAAGGTCTCTTTTTCAGGGGTGACCCAGAGTTAGTTACATATAATTTGTACATACAGGCAGGTAATACAGCGTAGGACATATCATACACGATTACAAAGACAGTATACAGTTCTTGTGGAAGAGGGCAGTAGGTACATTACATTACAGAATACAACAGTGGCGGCAGATAGATGTGGGGTGGTAAATGCTTTAAGTACACACAAGAAGTTCCGCATAGGACAGAGTACCAGGTTATACAGTCATTAGTCATTACCCTTAGAGGGAAGCAGTTTTGTACAAACACAATTGACACACGGTGAGGTAGGCTAGCCATTGGAACAGGGGCAGAGACTAAGATTAAGGAGGTGAGTGCGCAGTACCTTTTGAAATATGGCTAGGGAGGGTGCTTCATGAAGGTGGCTGGGGAGATTATTCCATGATGCAGGGGCTAGATGAGCAGAGGATTTACTCCCAGCTACAAAGCAGGCCATGGGGATTTCCAGTAGTTTTTTGCTCGAAGAACAGAGTGGTCGTCTGGTCTGCTTTGGGGCAAGTAGTCCGATCAGCCCTGCCAGAGGCTGGGCATAGAAGAGCTTGTAGATTCAGCTTAATAGGGGATACTGGAACCTGCTGTTCAGAGAGGGCCAGTTGAGGGCTGTAAGGGCTTCACAGTGGTGGGTCCTCAGGTTGGATTTAGTCGCAAAGCGTACGATTTTGTGGTATAAGGTTTGTAATCTACAGTGGTCCAATTTTGCGATGCCGAGTATGATAGAGGCTGCGTAGGTTAAGGTTGGGAGAAGGATGCTTTGTGCGATTGCCAGTCTTGTCTCTGGTATCATGTTATGGCTTAGACAATAGAAAAGGCCCAATTTTTGGTGGATGCTTTTTGTTACCAGGTCCACGTGGGGCTTCAATGTGAGCCCCTGATCTAATGTGAGGCCAAGATATTTGACAGATTGTACTACCTCAATTTTGGAGTCAGATATGGTAGCGTGTGGGAGAAGATGGGCCTGGGAGGGACCCGAGGATTTTGGCCTGAACAGTATCGCTTTTGTCTTAATGGGATTAAGTACCAAGCGATTCTCAACCAGCCAAGTCTCGGCCTTGGTAAAGTCTGCTTGGAGCAGGGGTCCTAGGTCGGATGGATGCTCCCCAGTTCTACATAGTACTGCATCATCAGCGTACTGTACTACGGAGCTGCCCCCACAATGGCCATGGAAGTCACTGATGTGAGACACCACTGAGACCGGAGGGGCTCCGAGCCGCCAGCGGGCCGGCAGCGTCCGTCTAGACGACCGAGGGATCCAGGAGGCCGGGAGAAGCAGGCAGAAGCCGGCACAGCCCTCGAGATCCAGAGACCGAAGGGGCTCCGAGCCGCCAGCGGGCTGGCGGCGTCCGTCTAGCCGACCGAGGGATCCAGGAGGCCGGGAGAAGCAGGCAGAAGCTGGCACAGCCCTTGAGATCCAGAGACCGGAGGGGCTCCGAGCCACCAGCGGGCCGGCGGCGTCCGTCTAGCCGGTGGGGATCGAGGGATCCAGGAGGCAGGGAGAAGCAGGCAGAAGCCGGCACAGCCCTCGAGATCCAGAGACCGAGGGGTTCGAGCCGCCAGCAGGCCGGCGGCGTCCGTCTAGCCGACCAAGGGATCCAGGAGGCCGGGAGAAGCAGGCAGAAGGTACGGGCAAAGCCGCAAACCAATCAGAAAGCGACCGCTGACTCTGCCTTGCTTCAGATTGGTGCGCCTTTCCCATAGACTTTAGCTGGACTTTGCAACACTATTCTGGCGGGATTTCTGTTATTTTTATTTTAGTCTTAAATTCACCCAAAAAGAGCTGTTTTACTCTTTAATGTGCCCGATTTGAGGTTTGTATTGATATCTTGTTAGCTTGTGATTACAGCCTTTTTTGTGTTCTGTGTGGGCTAGACGCTTAGGCGCCTAACCCCCCCCCCATACCCTCCCAGTCTTTTGTTGTGCAGATTCAGATCTTTAGCACCTTTTTGCAGATTGTCTGCACTAAAGTACTTTGCTCACTGCCTTCTCCTCTGTCCCCTACCTTGCAGCCGCACAGCCCTCGAGATCCAGAGACCGAGGGGTCTCCGGCCGCAGCCGGCCGGCGGCGTCCGCTCCAGCCGACTGAGGGATCCAGGAGGCCGAGAAGCAGGCAGAAGGTACGGGCAAAGCCGCAAATTTTTGCCCGCCTCCTCCCTCTCGGTTGATTCTTTTATACACTTTCCCGCCATTTCTTAATCCACGCCCACATCTATTTCCTTCCTCTCTTAACCCATACCTAACCTCCACAATGCTACTTTGCTTCCTTTTGCTCCTGAGCTCTCTTCTCCCCAATCCCTTATGATAATTATGATATACCCCTGTCATGATGAATAAGTTAGTGAATACGATCTGCCCTCCCTGCCATCCACAATGGACAACCACCTATTCCTTATTCATTTGAACCACTTTTACACTGCAACCCCTGGGGTATCCCATATAAAGCCTCTCTAACAATTCAACACTCCTAGCACCTTACATGTATCCTGGCTTTATATTAACCCACTATGCCTGTCCATCAGATTATTATGTTATGATAAAATTCACACCTATATAACAGGACCTTCTCCCATCACACAGCGGCACTCAGGAAGAAGAGGGAAACGCCTGACCACTCACTATCCCTGTCCCTTGGTGCCCTCCTCAAATTAATCTTCTTCCTTCTGATCTGCATTGGTACTATTGAAATAAATCCTGGCCCCATTGAAAGTTTCTTTTCCCTGCTGATCTATCCTCCATAAATGGCCTAAGCTTCCTACATTTCAATGCTTGCAGCCTCTTAAAAAGTTCTCCTTAATACAGGCTTGGGTGGCACATACTCTACCTGACTTCCTAGTCATCTCTGAATCTTGGCTCAGACCTACAACAAAAGACAGTGTTGTAAACCTTCCCAACTATCAGCTCTTCAGAGCAGATCGCCTTCCAGGGGTGGTGGGGTGGCCATATACATTAAGGACACCATCTCTGCAACCTGCCTCATCAATACATCCGAACCAAAGGAATTTGAATATTTGTCAATCAAAATATCCTTTCCTAACTTGTCTTCATTTAAATTGATTGGCTGCTATAGGCCCCCCTCTGCAGGCCTCAAACTACTATCTCATCTAGGGTCAATACTCAATCTAGGCCCTGAAGATACCCTCATCCTTGGTGATTTGAATTTAAACTGGCTATCTAATATATCTGCACTATTGGTAACCTTTTGTGACACCTATGGATTTACACAACTAATTAAAGACCCAACCAGGGTTAACCTAAAAAACTCTAGCAACAGCTCACTCCTGGATATTATGTTGGTAAACAAGCTCACTTATATTCACATGCAGGAGTACTACCGAGTGATGTAAGTGATCATTGTCCTATAGCTGGCATAAGATCTACACTCAAACCACCCAATCCTGCAGAATTTGTCCTCAAAAGGTCAAAAAAGAAATTCAACATCTCAGGATACCTCCATGACTTGAGTAATACAATATATTGGCAAGATTTCTACCTTACAACCTCAGTTGAAACAGCTCTCCAGACCTTAAAGGACATTATCACTAATGCTCTCAATATTCATGCACCAATCACCAGTATCAGAACTAAAGCAAGATCCTGCCCTTGGTTCACTACTGATCTTAAAGCAGCCTTGTTAACCAGAGACAAACTGTGGAAAAAGGCAAGAAAAACAAAGGATACCAGAGACTGGCTAAATTTCAGAAAAGCAAGGAATTCATGTACAAAACAAATAAGAACTGCCAAAGCTGCCTACTATAGAGCTGAATTGATGCCTCCTACAATAACCCAACCAGACTCTGGGGTACTATAAAAGGAATTCTGGGCCAAAACTCTACTCCTGCCTTAACCTCCAAACTGCTACTAAATGATACAAAATTACGAGCAAACAAGAAATCCTAAATACCTTCAATGACCACTTCACCACAGCTGGCCTAGCATTTGACTCATCACCTGCAAATCTCCTGAGATCTTCCTTGAACCTTCAATCCACTGTGGGACAAAAGGCTACTTCAACTTTTCCTTCAACCCAATATCCTTGAAAGAAGTAGAAGACCTCCTCTCTAATTTAGATACTTCTAAGAGTGCAGGTACAGACTCCCTGGCTCCCTACTTCCTTAAAATTGCATCACACGTCTTATCTGCCCCCCTCACTCATCTCTTCAATCTTTCCCTAACTATTGGATCCACTCCCTCCACTTGGAAAACAGCTCAAGTAGTTCCACTACTTAAATCTGGTGATCCCATGGACCTCAACAATTACAGGCCCATTTCCATCCTATCAGTACTATCCAAGATGCTCGAAAATTAGTAAACTCACAATTAAGGGACTATCTGGATAACAATAACCTCCTAAATTCAGCACAATCAGGATTTAGATCAGAGGCATAGCACCATTTCTGCCTAGCAAAGTAACTAACGATTGGCAGATTGCCTTGGATAAGAAGAACAGTACCTGTGCTGTGTTCCTGGATTTGAGTAAAGCATTTGACACAGTGGATCATGAATCATTAATCACCTCCTTAGCTCACTAGGACTGGATTCTCTCTCACTCAACTGGTTTAAGTGCTACCTATCAGATAGGTCACAACTGGTAAAAATGGAAATTACCTATCCACCTTAAAACCACTGCTAAGAGGTGTACCAAGGCTCTATTCTTGGCCCCATCCTCTTTGCCATTTATATTAATAATATCGATGCCAACCTCACTCAATCTAACATTCATCTGTTTGCTGATGATACTGTATTATATGTCAGCAATCCTCATTACCTAAAGCCTGTGAGCTGTTACAATCTGAATTCTCCATCCTGCAACACAATCTTCTGAAAAAAACTACTTCTAAATGCCAAAAACAAAAGCTATGTTCTTTGCCACAAAGAGTTGTTCTGCCACTACCCATCACCCACCACCCTACAATTATCCACCCTACTTGGAGAAGCTGGAATTTGTTGATAACTTCAAATACCCTTGAGTCTGGATTGATAATAGGCTTGACTATTCTGTCCATATTGAAGAGCTACTAAAAAACTGAGACAAAGGCTTGGTCTATTTTTTAGAATAAAACACTACCTTAACAGAGACTCAAAAAAGATTAATCCAGGCATCATTCCTATCCTCATTGATTATGCTGACTTTCTCTATGGCCATTGTTCACTCCCCTCTTAAACAAGCTGGACACCCTGTATCATAGATCCATCAGATTTATTACTGACCTTCCCTCCAGCACCCATCATTGCTCTCTTTATATGGCAGTCAACTGGACATCACTACAACACAGAAGAAATAGGAATGCTGCAATCTGGATATTCAAAGCTTTATCAGGCAAACTACCCACCTATATCACAGGCTGTTTTACCCAAATTACTTAGGCCATACACCTAAGGATCAGTAAACTCATCATACTAAAGGTCCCCAATGCCTGCACCCGGTTTGGGAGGGCCGTTATCAGCCACTCACTAGCAGTTGCATGGAGCTCACTCCAAAATCCATGAAGCTAAATAGCCTCTTACCTTAACATCCTTCAAAGATTATTCTCCACCCTATTTCCAGAGCTCTGCAATTGCTTTTATAAGGCCTAATCCCTACCCTACCTACCCTCCCACCCCTTTCTGTGTTCCATTATGTTAGTTCTACTTCTATTTTCCAGTCACCTGATATACTCTCATAAAAGCCAATTAGGCCATAATTTATATATTATGCCTGCTATACCCATTGTCTCCTTTTTCTTACAGGTTAAATGGTTTTACTGTGCCTTGTATATATGTAAATTGTTGTATATTATCACTTTATGTCATTGTACTACTGTTTGTTATTCTTGTCTATGTAAAAATACTTGTACTCTTATTTGTAAGACCACTCAGGTCCATCTTGTAAATGAGCTACGCTCAATGATGTTCGCCTGACTAAATAAAGATTTTGATTGATTGATTGATGAACAGGGAGAACAATAGCGAGTCTAATATTGAGCCCTGTGGGACATCCTCAGTTAAAGGTAGGGGTTCAGAGGTGACCCCTCTCCACTTGACCTGCTGAGAGTAGTCAGTAAGGTAATTATGGAACCAGTTGAGGGAGTGCTGGTCAAGTCCAAATTGGCTAATCTTTGTTAGCAGAAAATTACATCACTCTTCCAAAACTCTTCTTCCCTCTACCCAATCCCCTCCGAGTACCCCTGATGCCTGTCCTCCATTCCACCTGAAGCTGGCCACGCTTAAAGAGGTCCAGAAGCTTCTTTCTAACTTAAAATTGGAGTCCTCTCCTGGTCATGTCTCCCTTGAGCCAACATTTCTTAAACTGGGTGCCTCAGCCCTTGCTCGCCCGATCCATGATTTATTCAACCGGTCTTTCCTAATACTGTACCGGATAAATGGAAGGTGGCGGTAGTTGTTTCAGTGCATAAAGGGGGGTTCCAATGTTATTGTTGAAAACGTCAGGCCAATATCCATCCTTTGCCCTTGGCAAAAATTCAAGAGCGTATAGTCTACAACCACCTTCAGGACTACCTGGAATGACACAATCTACTCTCCCCATATCAGCATGGCTTCAGAAGGAAGCACAGTACCCTAACTGCCCTGATAAAAGTAATCACAGACATTTTTCAGGCAACGGACCAAGGCCATGCCACAGGTGCCGTTTTTGCTGACCTCACTAAAGTGTTTGACCTGGCGAACCATTGTCTAATGCTCCACCAGCTTCATGTTCTTGGTTTTGATACCACTGCATTGAGCTGGGTTAGAAGCTATCTGTCCTGCCACTCACAAAGAGTTAAGTGGGAAGGTTCACTCTCCGATCTAAGGCCCATTACTTCTGGCATTCCTCAGGGCTCCATCTTGGTCTTATGCTGTTCTCACTCTTCATTAACGACTTACCCAACTTTTGTGGCAGGGCTTCTGTACACCTTCTGTATACAGATGATGCAATCATTTACCGCTCCTCTCCAGATACTGATCCGATTGATAGAGAACTTACCTCTGACTTTGCTTCCCTTGAGGGCTGGTTCAACCGTAACCATCTTGTTCTTAACACGAAAAAAATTAAATGTATGTTATTCACCCTCCGTCCCCCTTCAAAGCATACCCCCACTTAGCATTTCATCTCTCAATGATGATATTCTCGAGTCTGTCCATTCCTTTAAGTACCTGGGCTTCATCTTGGACTCTGCGCTCTAATTTAGTGCACGTCTCTAACGTTTCTAAATCTTTTAACCAGAAACTCTATCGAATATGCTCTTTTCTCACTTCTGCCTCAAGATCGCTTCTTCGTCCCTTTCATCCCCTCCTAACTTATGGTGCTCCTCTGCTACTTTCTACTAATTCCTCTTCCCTGTCACTCCTTTTACAGGCTTATCATAGGGTTAGAAGGTTTGCCTTGGGGGCTAATTCCCGTACACACCACCGTGACGTCCTCTCCTCACTGGGCTGGTTACCATATGAAGCTAAATTAAGGTATTCCTCGAGTCTCATGTTTACGCTTGTCCACAAATTCACACCTCCTTGCCTTAGTGAGTTGATACGGCTCAGACAAGCACCACATGCCCTCCGCTCTGCCTCTCTCCCCCTCCTTGTCTTACTGAACTGCATCTAGCCGTCGCCCAAAGGTCCTTCTCTTTTGCGGTTGTATTTGACTGGAACTCCCTTCTTCCCTCCAGCCTGTCTTGTTAATCTCTCCCTCTATTCCAATCTGTATGCCTCTCTCTCAGCCACTGTATCATGCTCCTCTTTTGCTGAGGTCATACCCCTCTATGTCCTACTTCCTTCCCCTCCTCATGTCTGACCCTGAACCACACCCCTATCCCCACCCTCTGTCCTGTCCTCTTTTTACCACTTGCATCTACTACACCCTCCCCCGTTCCCATAATTTATTTATATTTTTTCTTCAGGCTCCTAGTCCTACAGCAGTCAGATCTCAATTGTATATGCATAGCAATTACAATGTTGTTAGAGTTTGTATTCCTAGCGCTTTCATATCTTTGTTTATATGGTTATGCTGTATGTCAATTCCCGCCATCTTGTGTTGTTCTCCTGTATTACTGCACTCCTGTATTATTGCACTGTTTTCTGTACAGCTTATTGCGACCCTGAAAAAGGGACTGTAATTGTCTCAGTGGACTTATCCAGTCACCAAAACTCAAATAAATAAATAATTACCCAGAAAGTCTGGACATGAGCCTAAGATATTAATAAAACTGTTCTACGACACCCTCGGTGGCTACTGTTATGTATCCCTCCATGCTGTTCATAAGCATACTGCCCCTGTGATTGTGGGCCTGAGTGGCCCTCTGGATGTGTCTTGGTTTTACAGGCACAGGGTCATGAGGCTTGATTCCAGCCAAGAACAGATTTCTGACTTTCTCAGCAGACTGAGTAAGCCACGTGGTCCTTTTCTGCTGACAAACTGATTCTATATATGGAGGTGCAAACAGAGCAGAAAATAGCCCAGGCAGCGAAGAAAGCGGACAAGGCATTTTTCAGGTATGGAAGTGAGAGGAGAAAGACCAGGAGAAGGATTGTAAGATCAAGAAGGGAAGGAGGGGGACAAGGAAAAAACAGAAATCCTGATCAAATACAGTATTTTTGTTCAGTATTCACAGAAGAAGGGGAAGGTGAGGGACATAAGATAAGTGACAGGAGCATCAATGGAAGGGAAGTAGACACCAATCCATTTATGGAGGAAAGAGTCCTGAAGGAACTCACAAAACTGAAAGTGGACAAAGTATTGAGGCTAGATGGGATACATAAAAGGATACTGAAGGAACTTAAGAGAGGTGCTGGCAGCACCACTGACAGTCCTGTTCAATCACTCGCTGGAGAAGGGGGTGATTCCCAAGGACTGGAGAAGGGCAGATGTAGTCCCACTTCACAAAAGTGGTAGCAGGGAGGAGGCTGGCAATTACAGGCCAGTCAGCCTGACTTCGGTGGTGGGGAATTTAATGGAGTCACTACTGAAGGAAAAGATTGTGGAATACCTTGAATCCAGTGGCTTACAGGATCCGAGGCAGCATGGATTCACAGCAGGGAGGTAATGTCAAACAAATCTGATAGATTTTTTTGACTGGGTGACCAGGGAATTAGATCAGGATGGAACCTTGGAAGTGGCCTACCTAGACTTCAGCAAGGCCTTCAACACTGTTTCACACAGGAGACTTGTAAACAGTAAGGAGGCAGTACAGCACAGAGGTTTAGGGCTCTGAGCTGCAAACCTGGAGACCTGGGTATGAATCCCACAGTCCCCACTGGCATACTGCGTGACCCTGAGCAAGTCACTTAACTTCCTTGTGCTCCCAGGTTGCACCTAGAAACAAGCTTTGGCTTAGGGTGCCTTTCCTGGTTAAACAATGTCTCCTAAACAAGCTGGGCAGCCTTGGAGTGGGTCTGAAAGTGGTAAACTGGGTTAGAAATTGGTTGAGGGATAAGCATCAGAGGGTGGTGGTAAACGGAGTTCACCCTAAGAAGGGGAGTGTGACCAGCGGTGAGCCACAAGGATCAGTAGTGGGGCCAGTCTTCATTAGCAACGTTGCAGAGGGGTTAGAAGGGAAAGTATGCCTTTTTGCAGATGACACAAAGATCTGCAATAGTTTTGACACTGGGGGATGAGGAGGAATCTAAGTATGCTTGAGAGTGGTCAAGAGTGTGGCAACTAGATTCAGTGAAAAGAAGTGCAAAATCATGCACTTGGGGCACAGAAACCCACGGGCAAGGTACATGATGGGAGGAGAGGTACTGACTACCACCAAACAGGAAAGGGACCTGGGGGTAATCATATCTGATGACCTAAAAGTGGGCAAGTCATATGACAAGGCAGTGGGGAGAGATAGTGGGATGCTAGGGTGCACAGGGAGGGGTATCATCAGCAGAAAGAAGGAAGGAGGTGGTGATACTGCTGTACAAATCATTGGTGAGACCTCACCTTGAGTTCTGGAGGCCACATCTCTGGAAGGAGAAAGATGGAGTAAAGACGGCCCAGAGGAGGGTAACTAAAATTGTGCAGGGACTGCACCAAAAGCCCTATGAAAAGAGACCTAAGAACCTTAATATGTATACCCTAGAGAAGAGGGGGATATGATACAGACTTTCAAATACCTCAAGGGTATAAATAAGGTAAAAGAGGGAAGCATTTTTCAGAAAAAAAAGATGCTCAAAAACAAGGGATCATGACTCGGGGAAAGGTGAGAAAGGATGGGACAAACATAAAGGAACTTTAGTGGTTAGGAAAGGAGGGTAAAGACAGAGATCAAGTAAGGTCTGCGGTATTACAGTAGGTAGGAAAAATGGGCAGATTAGGTGGGCCAAACGGTCCTTATCTGCCGACAGTTTGTATGTTTCTACATATGCCCCACTATGTTGCATACAGGTTCAGGTGGGAAAATGTGTTTGGATACCACTTGCTTGCTATATGTAGATAATGTAGACATCAACTGTCTAGCATGAAATGTAATGCTGTATGAATATGTATAAATGCACTGTTAGTTAGAAACCAGGTGTTAGAACTGAATATGTTTTAATGACAATGTTTCTGCCACTGCCAACGGACATTTGGACAGGATTGTATGGACACTGTGCTGACAAGGATGCTAAGAGTCTGGCAGAGAGAGTGCGTAAGCTACACCCCATTTCTAGGGGTTTACCTGTAGTGGGCTCATGAGTCCTGCTGCCACTAGCCAGACCCAGGATTACTGTTTTCACCCTCTAGTACCGCAGAGATCAGGACTGGTGCATTTGGAGAACTGGCAGGCCAACCCGACATCATCTGACCAGAGTCCGTGGCAGGACTCGAATCATAGCTCCTGTCAGCATCATGGCTGATGCCACATTTGGTGACCAATGCCCTCTCTCCAGGTCTCTTCGTGGGCTGAGGTTGGGTTAAAGAGTGCCACTGGGGGCTGGCCCAGTGGCACAGCAGGTTGAGGTATCCATGCCTCCCTGCTGCCACACCGGCGACCCAGGTTCGGGAACAGACTCGGGTCACCCGGGGGCTCGGCAGGGAGAGGGAAGATTGAGCGTCCGTAGTGCAGCTCTCTTCCCTTGGGGAGGAGGGTACCCCATGACTCACTGCTTGACTGCCACCTGGAGGACTCTAGATGGCTGCATGTGTGTAGTCTCGCAATTCGTGAGAAGGGCCGGTGTACGGAGTGCCAGTGCGCATGGTACGCTCATTGCATGTCTAGCCAAGCCCGGGGAGAAAATCAGGGGGAAAAACATGAAGCATGGGCTTCATTAAGCCTGCCCAGCTAGCACCGGTGGCCTGCCCGAACTTGGGGTCAGGAATGGCAAAGACCAGGGGTGGCCACATGTTACGCAACAGGCTCATACAGCCACCCAGCTTGCCAAAGGAGGGATAAAAACATCTATGGAAAAAAAAAAAAAAAAAAAAAAGAGTGCCACTGGGCATGTCAGCAGTGTCCCACAACCCTCACGGCAGACAGTTGTGTCAGGGAGAAATGGAAAACCATCGACGACAGAGCAAGCACTGCCATGCACACTAAAGGAGCCAGAGCTCCCTTATTGAAAACTGGACCATGGGACTGCAACTAAAAAGGGTCCTGCCTCCAGGGAAGGCAGCAGAGCTAGGAACAAAAAGGAGGAGTGCCACTGGGGTGCAAAACAGAGTTTCATGGCCCCAGGTTAGGCAGTGGTGCTGTGAACTGGAGCAGCAACACGTGTGGTGCATGCATACAGAGAGTCTGGCTCCCTGCTGGCTCGCTCCCTTATAACTCCCAATGCTCTAACAAGAAATCCTGTCCCAGCAACCAATATATCCCTGGCCCCTGTGCAGGCAACAGTGCCAGGACACAGTAAAAACACCCGCTAGGGTTTAAATAAACTCAGCATAAGCTGCAAAAAGAACCGGGAATGCATTAGCAAATGGCCAGAAAGGAGGGGTGGAAGAACAATGGAGAAAAATCAATACTGCCATCAAGGAGGCAACAAGCCTTTGTGTGAAACAAATAAAGAAAACAAAGAGGAATAAAAAACCACTATGGTTCTCAAAAGAGGTGTCAGGGAAGGTTAAGAAGAAAAAAGCTGCATTCAAAAAGTATAAGGAATCACAGAAGGAGCACGACAGGAAACTGTATCAATTAAAGCAGAAAGAAGTGGAGAAGGCAGTCAGAAAAGCAAAGGCCCAAACCGAGGAAAAGACAGCCAACTCAGTTAGGAAGGGGGATAAAACCTTTTATAGGTACATTAGGGAGCATAGAAAGGTTAAGGGAGGGATAGTGAAGATTAATAAAGGAGAGGGGAGGTGGGCAGAGGGAGACAATGAAAAGGCAGAGATACTGAATGAATACTTTTGCTCATTATTCACAAAAGAAGAAGAGGAGGAGTTACCTAAACCAAACAATAGAAGCACTCTGGCTAGTGGGGTTGACGCCAGTCCATTTACAGAAGAAAGAGTCCTGAAAAAACTCCTAAAACTCAAGGTGGACAAAGCAATGGGGCCTGACGGGATTTACCCTAGAATCCTAAAAGAACTAAGGGAAGACCTAGTGACACCACTGACCACACTTTTTAACAAATCATGGGAGGATGGGGTGGTACCTGAGGACTGGAGATGGGCTGATGTGATTCCCCTTCACAAAAGTGGGAGCAAGGCAGAAGCAGGAAACTAAAGACCTGTTAGTTTGACCTCAGTGGTGGGGACAATGATGGACTCACTTCTGAAAGAAAGAACTGTTCAGTACCTAGAGGCCAGCGGGGCACAGGACCCAAAGCAGCATGGATTCACAGCAGGAAGGTCATGTCAGATGAATCTAATTGATTTCTTTGACTGGGTGACCAAAGTAATAGACCAGGGAGGGCCTGTGGATATGGCCTATCTAGACTTTAGCAAGGCATTTGACACAGTCCTGCACAAAAGATTAATAATCAAGTTAGCCAGCCTGGGAGTGGGTCCCAGGGTGGTAGCCTGGGTAGCAAACTGGCTGCACAACAGGAAACAGAAGGTAATAGTGAATGGAACACATTCTGAAGAAAAGGGGGGTTACTAGTGGAGTACCTCAGGGCTCAGTATTGGGTCCAGTCCCCTTTAATGTTTTTATAGGTGACATTGCAGAGGGTCTGGAAGGAAAGGTATGCCTCTTTGCAGATGACACAAAGATCTGTAACAGAGTTGATACACAAGGCAGGGTAGAAAGGATGAGAAGGGACTTGGCAAGGTTGGAGGAATGGTCAGACATATGGCAACTTAGATTCAATGCAAAGAAGTGCAAAGTAATGCACCTGGGAAATAAAAATCCAGGAGAAGAGTACACAGTAGCAGGGGAGGTACTAACAACAACAATAATGGAAAGGGATCTGGGTGTAGTCATATCAGATGACCTAAAGGTGGGTAAGCAATGTGAGAAGTCAGTAAGAGAGCGGGGATACTGGGATGCATAGGAGGCATCACAAGTAGAAAAAGGGAAGTGGTTATCCCTCTGTACAGACAGCTGGTGAGACCCCTGTCTGGAGTACTCGTGCAGTTTTGAGACCTCATCTATGCAAGGACATAGACAGGATGGAAGCAGTCCAGAGGAGGGCAACTAAAATGGTGCAGGGTCTACATCAGAAACCATATGAAGAGAGACTGAGAAGCTTAATATGTATACCCTTGATGAAAGGAGGGACATGATAGAAACTTTCAAGTACCTCAAGGAATCAACAAAAGTCCAGGAGGGTAGCATCTTTCAGAAAAGAGATGTGTAAGAACAAGGGGCACAATTTAAAGTTAGAGGGGGACGCTCAGGGTAATGTGAGGAAATTCTTTTCACGGAAGGAGTGGTGGACGATGGAACCGCCTTCCTGGAGAGGTTGTGGGGTCTAAAACAGTGGGGAAATTCAAACATGCATGAGACAGACATAAGGCAATTATAGTGGGGGTTGCAGGAAGTAGGCTGTTGGTTAACTAGAATCTGCAGCTTATCCAATAGGTAGGGAAATGGGCAGACTGGGTGGGCCAAGTGGTCCTTATCTGCCGTCAAAGTCTATGTTTCTAAACAAACATGGCCATAGCCATGCACCACCTCAGCCCTCTGATACTGCAAGAACTGCTCAGGAGGGGTAAGAGTGAACCACTAAATCTGCTTGCAAGTTTCTGACAGTCAGTGCTCTGCTTTGCACCAGAGACTGCTTGCAAGCCCATGAGGGCTTGGACAACATTCCAAGCATGTTTTGCCTGAGAAAAGGACTGACCAGTGAAGCACTGAGTTTTAGCTGGTATAAAAGGGACCAAAACCAATACACTGAGTTCCGTTTTTACTGTTTGCATGACCAGGAAAACTGCTAGCTGGAGATCCACTGGCTTCCAGAAGTCACAGTCCTAGCAGGCAAGGCAGTTTTATTTATATGACATCCATTCCCAGAGATTCTGGGTGCCTCACAATAAATAGAATAAATAAATAAACAATTAAATAGAAATACTAAAAGATTTTAGAAACAAGAATCCAGGCCAAAACATAGATTACACAAATGTGTTTTTAAAGAGCGTTTAAAAGCAGCCCGTGAAGGGAAGGAGTACCTCTCACTTCCTGGGGAAGGGCATTCCAAAGAATAGGAGCCACAACATTAAATGCCCTACTGCCTGAGGATTTCCACCATGATTGAGAAGCAGACACACAACATCAAATGCCCTACTGCTTTAGGATTTCAATCATGATCAAGAAGAGGACAAGAGGTCTGTCTCCACTGAGCAGAGGGCTGGAACAGGAGTGTATGGAACCAGTAGGTCTTTCAGGTAGCCCTGGCCCAGACCATGCAGGGCCTTGAATGTAAACAAGCAAACCTTAAAGCTGATGTGCCACTGAACCGGCAGCCAGTGGAAAGCATGGAGAACAGGCATGATATGCTTGAACCACAGTCCCAGCTACCAGCTGCGCTGCCACATTCTGAACTAGATGCAGGTGGCACACCAGCCTCACAGATAACCCAAGGTACAGAGCATCACAGTAATCCAGCCTAGACGTGACTAAGGCGTGTACCAGAGTTTCTAGATCAGCTGGTTCAAGTCAGGGCTTGATCTGGGTGATGTTACGAAGACAGCAAACACCACTGCAGATGAAGGATGACACCTGGTGCTCCAGGGTCAACTTGGAGTCCACAATGACACCCAGATTCTTCATCGTATCTGCAGTGCGAAGAGCAATGCCATCCAGCAAGGGGAGAGCAGTGCTACTACTAGGCACCTCTGAACCTGATCGACTTGGTTCCACCAGTAGCACCCCTGTCTTAGACAGGTTAAGCCTAAGCCAGCTAGCCACCATCCAATCTTGGATCTCCCTGAGGTATTCATTCAGTCAGCATACAGCTGCACAATCGTCAGGGCACAAGACATATACAGCTGGGTGTCATCGGCGGTTTTACTACAGTGCTTCAACAGCGCTCATGACAACATCCCCAACAGCGACAGACACTATGCCGAGTGTCGGCATTGTACCATCAGGGATGTCAGTGCTTTTCCATCGGGGGCTGAGCACCCAGAACCCCCCATGTGGTCTCTAAACATCTAACTCCGAGTCGGAGTTGGACCGGGGGGGGATCGCAACATCGGGAGCTGCACTGCAGGTGTCTGCGGTGTTCCAGCACAGCACCTCACTGCATCCAGGTGAAATCTGTCACTGTGCTGGAACTCGACGTTGTGGTGTTGACCTGTAGGTACACCATCATCAGCATAGCAATGAAACGCCAAGCAGTAGCATCTAATGACCTCACCCAGCGGCAGCATGTATACAGCGAATAACATAGGGGCCAAGACTGCACCCTGAAGCACACTACAGCTGACTGCGGCACTGCTCCATGTAAAAGAGCCAAGGGAACCTGCTGCGTTCTGCTGGATATGCAGGACTCGAACCACCACAGCACTGTTTCCGAGAGTCCCACATAGTGCCTCAGGTGATCCAGCAACACCCCATGATCCACTGCATCAAACACTGATGAGATGTTTAGTAGTACACGAATGGAATGACGACCCCTATCTCTCACTAGGAGAAGATCATGGTGCACCCTGACTAAGGCAGTTTCCATACTATGACGAGGCCAGAAACCTGACTGAAAGGACTCGTAGATGTCATGGTCCTCCAAGTGTTGTTCCAGCTGCACCACCAACACCTTCTTGATCAGCTTCCGGAGAAAAGGAAGATATGATACAGGTCTGTAGTTCAAGAGATCGTCAGGGTCAAGAGCAGCCTTCTTAACCCTTAGGCTGCTAACAGAATTACAATGTATGAGAATTCTGGACCGATATATCGGTCCGCGGCCCTGCAAGGGTTAAGGAGAGGCCTCATGATGACTTTTTTTAAGAGCCGATGGAGAGACACCCTCCCAAAGGGTACACCTGACGAGCTACACCACAATTGGACTGAGCAAGTCCCAGCATTCTAGGAGAAGTCTGGTCGGCCCTGGGTCCAATGCACAGAAGGTGGTGCGTAAAACGCAAATCACTCAGAAAACAACATTCACTGAAACTGGCTCAAACTCAGTCCACAGAAATCCAAAAAGGTTGGATACTGTCAGTCAAAAACAGGGTGCTCGGGGGTATCCCATCCTGGATGACGGACACCTTGTCTGGGAAGAATCGGTTGAAGTCCTCACACCTCTTAAGAGAAAAGGCTCTACAAGACTGCAGACAGACCAGGTTTAATAGTCTGTCCACAGAGCTGAAGAGCAGAGCCGGCCAGTTCTTTCCAGCAGCAATCACCCATGACAGGAATGATGCCTTTTCAGACTGATTGCTCGCTGATATTCACTGTAGTGAGTTTTCAGCACCAATCTGTCCTGCTCTGAACGGGACCTCTGCCAACAACGTTCCAAACTCCACCTCTTAGTGTTCAACCTCTCAGGTTTGCGTCATACCAGGGCAATCTGAGGCGGAAGGTCAAGAGGCGTACACAGAACAGTGCTAGAAAGTTTACAGCAGTTGAAAGGGCTAAATTATAACCTTCCACAACTGCATCAGCTCCTGTTACACAAACCAGCTTCAAACTCGAGATGTCCAGTACCGCTAGGATGCCCTGAGGCTCCAAGTTTTTAAAAGAGCAGTATCTCATCTCTACAGGGGATGTTAAGCGGGGAACCCCATAGAGGAACTGAGTGACATGATGATCCGACCAAGAGACCAAATCAACCCTGACATCACTAATGTCAAGACCCATTGAGAAGACCAGATCCAAGGCATGGCCGTTTTGATGAGTACAAGAGCCAACCGCCTGTACAAAGCCCAGGGATGATATCATCTGGAGGAACTGTATTGCAAAAGGAGAAGTTTTATCATTGACTCAAGCACTGAAGTCACCAAAAACCAAGAATCTGGCTGACCCCAACTGCACATCGGCCATGAAAGTCTCTAGATTCTGCAAGAATTTGTATCCACAACCTGGAGGATGGTATATGAGCATGATCCCGCAACTCATACCGATCCACCTTTTACGGCCATGCATTCAAACAATCTGGTCCAGCACCAATTTGTCCTCCTCTGAATGGAACACTCCATCCCTTCCCATCGGTTCCCCTTCCTCTGCTTCCCTCACTGACTTTCTACTCTTCTGTCCTATCTACCCTCTTTTCCTGAATTATCCGGTACTGCTGTGTATATATTATGACTACATTGTATACAAGTGTATATTGTATCTCTTCTGTCTTACTGCGTGTATACCATGTACATACTTGTTACCTTGTAATGTTCTTCTGTAAGAAATTTTTCTTTAATTTTCATGTATTCTAGGTTACTCTTGTGTCAAGACCCAGGTCCACCTTGTAAATGAGTTTTTCTCAATGATGTTTCACCTGGTAAAATAAAGATTGATTGGTCAAACCCAAGGGGTATGCCATCAGTCCCAAAGTGGAACTTAAACAGATGGCTACCCCAACCCCTCTGAGCTCCTGCTGACAGCAATGTACCATGAAGAAACCTAGGGGGATGGACCACTCAAGCACGGCCCCCCAGTCATCCCCAGCCAGGTCTGCATAATACATACCAGGACTGCAGAGGAATCTGCAATGAAGACTTCCATCATGGCTGTTTTATTCCTAAGAGACATGGCAACCGATATTCAAATTAGTGAAAGCAGACTGCAAACATTTGCACTGCGCCTTGCGATTGCCCAGGTGCCCAAAGATGCTCTATTCATTCGAATAGCAAATTGGTGCTAGTGAACTGAATATAGGGCCATGTCGGCCCAGTGTTAAGACACTTAGCACTGCCCCGACAGGGCTCCTGAAGTACGCCACCAGAATGGATAGCACTGGAGCCCTATTTGCAATATTCAAAGGGACACATGCAAATGAGCCCATTGGGTATGCAAGGCGCTAGGGCCAATCTGCATAACCATTATGGGCTCATTTGCATGGGTAGCGAGGCAGGTTAGCTCGATGCCATAACCCCAAACTGTCCAGTCCCAAATCTGTAGATATCTCTGATGCTAGTAGTCCCCCCCCCGCCGATCGCCAACCCATACTGTTAAGAACTATGCCGCTAGTCCTAGTGGTACCTCTCCACTGATCACCGGCCCATACTGTTAAAAACTATATCTCTGGTGTTAGTGGTCCTCCCCCCCGATCACCAGCCCCAAAATAAAATCTCCAATCCCTGGTCCTAGTGGGAACTCTCCAGTCCTTAGTGCTAGTTGTCCCCCCCCATGTGACTGCCAGCCCCAAAATGAAATCTCAAATCCCTGGTGCTAGTGGTCCCCCTCAACTGCCAGCCCCAAAGTGAACTCTCCAATCCCTGATGCTAGTGATTCCCCTACTCTTATTGCCAACCTGAAATTAAAAAAAAACTTCCCTGGCATCCAGTGGTCCCCCCACCCCACAGCACCAGGTACCCCCAACTCACCATATCTGTATCCTTATCGGTGGTGCCATGGGTGCATATGTCAACTGACACAGCCCTCCTCACACCTCCTCGGCTGGCAGGGAATGCACCTCTTATTTACAGGACAGGGTCATCCCTGGCATATGGCAGCAGGCAGAGGAAATGTAAGGAGGGCTGTGCCAGTCGCGGTATGCACCCACGATGTCGCTGATAAGGATAAAGATACGGATACGGTGAGGGAGGTGCCCAGTGCCGCGACGGGGAGAGAACAACAGGATGCCAGGGAGTTTTTTTATTTTTCATTCCGAGCTAGCGATTGGAAGGAGGGGAGAATCAATAGCACCAGGGATTGGAGAGTTCACTTCAAGTCTGGCGATCGGAGACGGGGAGGGGACCACTAGCACCAGGGAATGGAAATTTCACTTCGGGGCTGGGGATCAGGGGAGGGGGACCACTAGCACCAGGGATTGGAGATTTCACTTCGGGGCTGGTGATCGGTGGGGGGGAGACCACTAGCACCAGGGATTGGAGATTTCACTTTGGGCCCGCGATTGCAGGGGGAGGACCACTAGCACCAGGGATATTGCTTTTAACACTATGGGACAGCAATCAACAGGGGGACCACTAGCACTAAGGATGTTACTTTCTACAGACAGGGCAGCAATCAGCGGGGGGGGGGGTGCCACGGACCACAGCGGGCGGTTGTACTCCCCCAGCATCCAACAGGCTAGGTGGCTGCAGTACCTCCAGCAGCCACTAGGGTTGCCCAGGGTTAAGTCGGGGTTTTGTTTGGCTCAAGGGTGTAGACAGGCATACTCACTGTACACATGTGTACAGTTTTGTTACGTGCCTGTCACAAACCATAAGCCACTCTGTTAATATTATCATTCTAATCTGTAGTATTTGGGTCAGTGTAGGCCACTGAGGAGTATCTGATACATGTATAACCTCTTTAGAGAGTAAAGGAATCATCTGACAACAATCTGACTTGTTTGGAAGGGGGTGCCATTTGGAAAGGATGTGTACATTTTTTAATGGGGGGGTGTAACTGTTGGAAACTGTGTA
Organism: Neoceratodus forsteri; assembly: GCA_016271365.2. Classification (NCBI taxonomy): domain Eukaryota; kingdom Metazoa; phylum Chordata; order Ceratodontiformes; family Ceratodontidae; genus Neoceratodus; species Neoceratodus forsteri. Next base: position 790,189,144 of record CM028133.1, read on the forward strand.
CAAAACGGAAATTTCTGGCTACACCCCTGGTTTGGCGGTATTTTTTTATTTATTTTATTTAAACATTTGGCGACTGAGAAAGGCATACTGAGCTAAGGCTCATCTCCAGGTGCAACCCGAGGGACAGGGAGCATGGGAATCACAGTATGTAGTACAACGCATTCAAATACAAAATTACACAATAGTAAACATAATAAAATATTTAATTGAATACAATACAGCAAAACAGGCTATGCGGAGAGACAACTGTACATGGAATGGAGTATCACAGATCGGAGTAGTTACAACAAGTGCCAAACATTTCAACTGCAATTAGACAACTGTACAAGGTACAGAGTAACTCATAATCAGTGTTGTTACAACAGGGGATAAACATTTCAAGTGCCAAGAGATGTTAAGGGAGCAAGTAGGGGAAGGTAGGAAATGGAGCAGCGATTTGACAGAGGGGTGAGAGGAAGAGTTGTGTAAGACAGGAGTCTGAATGTTCCACAGAGAGGGGAGATGATAGTGGAAAGCAGATTTGCCCATGTTTGAGGATGGAGTAGGGAGTGAGAAAGAGCATGAGTCCCTAGAATGTAGGGAGTATTTTCAGGCTGGGGCAGGGTGATGTATGTGGGCAGCAGATTCAACCAGAATTTGGAAATGAAGGGTATAGAGTGGATGAGACGCCTGTGTGTGAGTGGAGGGAGGTTCAGAAAAGATAGTAGAGAACAGTGGTGGGATCTGTATGGAGAGTTAGAGGTGAAACGATAGAAGGCATAGTAGAAGGAATCTAGTTGCGAGAGTGATGTAGAGGGTGCAGTGCAGTAAACAATGTCAGCATAATCAAAGACTGGCATAATCATTTTTGTTAGAAGTTCCCTACATACGGGGAGAGGGAGAGACTCTTTGTTACGGTATAGTATACCAACCTTAGGGCAGAGTTTAGTGGTCATGTAATCAATGTGAATAGTGAAATTTAACTGTGGGTCCAGCCAGACTCCTAGATGCTTGTATGAGGGGATAATCTTTAGAGGGGTGCCGTCGAGAGGGATAATTTGCACTGCACAAAAGGCCAGCTCTAAACCCTTCTGTGCATCGTAAAGCCCCTGAATATGAGATAGTGCAGCTATTCATGGCCATGCCCTTCCCCTTGCCCGCATGCATACATTATGTTTTGTATGGGTGCTAACCCTCTTTGCACGTGCAACAACCCCTTTTGAATATGGGGAACCAGCGCAACCCCGGTTTGCACAGGCAAAGACCCATTAGCACCGGTGCAAAGTTTAGAATATTGGGCCCCTGGTGTTAAAAAGAACTGCCCTACATGGAGCAGTTGAGTCGGCTGCTCCATTAGCCACTTGCTGAGTAGTCTGAGGAACAGGGATCAGGCAGGGGAGACCCCTTTCCAGATAATGTCTGCTCTCCAGGCACCTCCTGGATACCACGCTCCTAATCTTACCCCCAAAGTCTGCCCATGGAGCAGATTTACATTTCGAGCAGCACCCCCCAAAGAATCCCCAACCCCCTGCAGCGATTGAGTATGACTGCAGGCAGGGTACAAGGGAATTGCCCTGACAGGGCACCCACAGCTGCTCGGCAGAATAGACTAAATAAGGCCTGGCTAAGCATATGATAAAACAAGTCACACAATAATTAAATTAAACCACTGACCCCAACAAACTGCTTATCCACCCTAAAATCCCATGTAAAATACCCAATAATCAAAGCAATAACCCAACCATTCAAACACCATTCACACAGATGAACTACAGCTATGCAAAACACATTCGCACCCTAATGCACTCCAACTAAGTATGCATAAAACTTAACAAAAGCAGGTTATGGGGAAAACAAAGAAATTAACAATGTAATAGCAGTAAATAATGGTCAATGCTTAAAAAAATGTCCAGAGAACTGAAGTAGTTGAAGTCTCTGCTCTCACCAGAGAAAGTACAAATTAAAACAGTCAGAGTTTGCCCTGCAGTCAGCCCTCTCACAGTTGCTGAAGGTGTATAATAGTTCCAGAAGACAAGGTGGAGGAAAACAACAGGCACTCTCACTACATGCTGATCTATTAGACTGTGAAGCAGAGTCAGGAAAGTTAGAATTCGGTTCAGTGTAGTTCAGGTTCAGGGAGAGAGAAAAAATCCAAAAGTAGTGGCTGGAGAGGCTTGTGCTGCCAACCGGGGGTGGGGGGTGGAGGTCGATCAAAACAGGTCCCGCTTCCATGAATCAGCTGTCTGTTCACAGTGAGACTCACTTCTTTGTTCTGCACAATGGTAGAATCCAGAAACCAGCGGTCCCAAACATGAACGCAGCAGCGTAACAAGCAGGTTTCTTTGGGTCGGTTAAACTGATGATAAGCTCCGGGTCCAGCTGGGGAAGGACTGTACTGGCCTGGGCAACTTTGGACCCAAACAGTATGTACACATTTGAACTGTACTGGAGGAACCAGTTGTTTTTTTTTTTGTTTAATCTTTTATAATTTTATTGAGTGAGCACTGAAATAAGGCATAGTACAGAACCAATTCTGTATACTAAGTTACTATGCTCAAAATACTACAAACTTGAAATACAAACAGGCAATGACAAAAAAAAAGATAATAAAAAACACAGACAAACAAGCACTACAAAAACCCAACCAATAACTAGCAACCTGTCCATTCCCTTAACACAAACCTAAATTGGTGTCAAAAACAACAAAAATATATATGATCAAGCATTGAGTCGCCACGCCAGGAAGGGATCCCATCCAATGTCATAAGATAAATGTATAATGCACATGCCCTCCCGAAGAAGCTGCACTTCCTAGGGGGAGAGGGACTGCAAGTAAGGCTCCCACACCAATAGGAATCGCTCTGCCTTCCCATTAAGACAATAGGACAATCTTTCCATCACTGGATCACCAGGGTTTTCCATTGCTGAACTGTGATTTGAGCACAAGAAACCCAAGCATTAAGCATACACAGTCTCACCATGGCCAGGACAACTCACACCTAACGGAGAAAGGGAACTCACCCCTCCTCTCCCAGGCTGTCTATACTGAACGACAGGGGGACTGATGCTACTGGTATCAGTCGGCCCACTGTGCGAGAAAGTTCCTGCGCCACCTCCATCCAAAAACAGTGCAGGATGGCGCAGGTCCAAAAATAATGGACATATGTACCCATAGTATCCCCACATCTGCCACACAGAGGAGAGATTGTGGGGTGGAACTTATGCACCACCACTGGCGGGAAGTACAAGTGATGTATAAATCTATACTGGGCCTCCTTTCGTCTTTTGCTCAACAATAATCCGATGTGTGACTGCAGGAGCAAAGTCCATTCCTCCTCCCTGATCTGAAAGCCTAAATCCCATTCCCAGAGAGCCTTGCTTTTACTAGTGAGATCAGGGAAACATGTTCGATCCCTCCAGATAGCTTTCTGTATCAGACCCTTGCTGTTTGGCCGGGAAGCAAAAATTAGCTGTTCGTCCTATGTAAGAGGTGACTGACTAACTGGGTCCCTACTCAGGCTCCTGCAGTATTTCCTAACCTGCAAATATCTCAAAATATAAGAATTTGGGAGTCCTGCCCCCGGCAGGTCCTCGAACAAGCACACACATTAGTGATAAGGCTGCCCAGATAGTTCACACCCTCGTATGCCCACTCCTTAAAACCACTGTCCTACAATCCAGTGAGGAAATATGGGTTGTGAGCCACTGGGACCAGTAGAGTATTACAGTATCTTCTGCTGCACCCCTATGCTTTTTTATGTGTTCCCATGCCTCCAGTACCCAGCTGACCAGGGGATTAGCACCGCCGAATTGGTCATATGCCCTATGTCCTGCTTTTGCTAAAACGGCTGAAAGATGGCCCAGGCAGCCCTCCTCTTCCAGGTCCAGCCAATCGACTGCAGGGATCTGATTAACCCAATCAGAAATCTACTTGTATTGAATAACTAGATAATAACCTTTTATATTGGGGAAATTTAAACCTCCCCTGGACATAGCAGCTTTGAGATGCTGCAAACTCATGTGTGCACACTTCTCTTGCCAAAGAAATGCAGCAAATCCCTGTTCAAGTTGCTTCAGGTCCTTCCTCGTGAGACCCATCGGGAACATCTGCATTACATATAAAATCCTGGTAAGGACATTCATCTTTAATAAATTTATATGACCCAACCAAGAAATAGGGAGCACCCTCTGAGTTAAATCATTAAGAATGGCAACCACCAATGGTGTATAGTTAAGGCGATACAAGTGATACCAGTCCTTACCAACTTGTATTCCCAAGAACTTAAAGGAGTTAGAAACCTCCCTAAGCCCCCAGGTCAACCTGCACCCCCCCTCCCCCCATGGTTGGCCTAGCAATAAAAGCTCAGACTTATGCAAATTAAGTTTGTATCCCGAGAAAGCAGCAAAATCTGCAATAACCTGGAGTAAGGCAGGCGTCGACCGACTCGGCTCCATCACATAAAACAGCAAATCATCAGCATACAAAGTAATTTTGTGTTGCAGATTTCCCCTTTACATCCTGGATGTCCTCTGTCTTCTGCACCTTAGTCGCCAATGTCTCAATGGCTAGCGCAAATAAAATTGGGGAGAGAGGACATCCCCGTCTAGTCCCCCTATGAAGTGAGAAAGCCTTGGTACAGGTCCCATTAACCATGATGCATGCCACTGGAGCCAAATACAAGATCTGGACTAAAGTGACAAAGTCATCCTCCAAACCAAAGTGGTGCAACATCTCAAATATGCAATCCCACTCTATATGGCTGAAAGCTTTCTCGGCATCCATGGACAGCACACGAGTGTGCCCCAGATGCCGAGAGCTTCGCCAGATTACATTAAGCAACTTACAGACATTGTGGTAGGCTAGTCCACCACCCACAAAGTCAGTTTGGTCCAGGTGAACAAGAAGTGTGAGAACCCTCTCCAGGCGCCTGACTAAGATCTTAGTGATAATCTTTAAATCGTAATCTAATAATGAAATGGGGCGATAGGAGGCCCAGTCATTTGGGTCCTTACCGTGCTTCAGAAGCAGACAAATGGAGGCCTCATAATATGTTCCAAGAAGATCCCCCTAGTCCTGCACCTCCTTTTGAAGTTCCCACATGGGTCCACTAGGGAATCCAACAGCTCCTTAGTCAGTGACAAAACCATCAGGACCTGTTGCTTTGCCCCTCTTAAGCCCTCCAATGGCTTGGCCGATCTCTTCCTTTGTAATCTCTGCCCCGAGTAGGGTCTGTTGTTCCTCAGTAAGTGTGGGAAGGTTGATGCTATCTAAAAAGTGCTTTGCTGACTCCAATTCCCCTGTACATTCCGCAGTGTAAAGATGTTTATGAAAGGTGCAAAACATTTCCCTGATTTGCCCCTTTTCCCGTACCGGAACCCCATCCCTATTTCTAATGATCGGAATATGTGTAGGGCCTCTTCCACCCCGCATCAGCCTGACCAACAAAGGGCCTGGTTTATTGCCCCATTCAAATAGGTGCTGCCTGGCAGACAACCAGCTGGAGTTGGCCTCCCCAGTTAGCAAAAGACTGAGTCCTTCCTGCACTGCGGTCAGCTCTCGCATGGCGGCAGCATCCTGCCCCATGGGTACCCGATGTTCTAGATCCTTGAGCTTCTGTTCCAATTCTAGATACTGTTCCTGTCTCTCCTTCTTGTATCAGGAGACACAGCTAATAATGCCCTCCCCCATGTAGACCTTACCAGCTTTCCAAAAAACCTTCCTGGATGGGACTGTCTGCCAATTTGTGTTCTTATATAAGTTCCACTGGTCCCGAAGAAAGGTCCGAAATTCCTCCTTAGCCAATAAATATGTGGGGAACCTCCACAAGGGGAGACCCCCTCAGGCACTCGCCACCAGCAGGGTGAGAACAACCAGGGCATGACCTGATATGTGTATAAGACTCTGCCAAACCCGGGTCACACGATGGTAAAGCACACATGGCATATAATCAAGCCTGGACCATGTTTTATGTGGATGGGAGTAAAAAGTAAACTCCTTAACACCAGGGTTGGCAGTACACCAACTATCCACAGGTTCAAGCTCACACTGTGTCATGACCTGGGTATGGTGGCCAATCCCCGTGGAATGGTCCGCCTCTGGGTGCATTATACAAGTGAAGTCCCCCCCAAGAACCAAGTTGGGAAACTGTTCTTTGGCTAGGAGGTCCAACAAGGATCGATAAAATGTGGGGTCAAAAACCACAGGAGCATATACAATGCTGAAGGTGACCCGCATTTCCCATAAAGCTCGCCCTCAATAAAGACATACCAGACTTCTATGGGATCCACTTTCGCTCTGTGGACCTGCAGGGGGAGATGTTTATGCAGTAGTACAGCAACTCCCCTCTTGTGGGAAGAATACGAGGCCGAATAACAGGCTCCTACCCATCCCCAGACTAACTTCTTATGCTCTGCTTCAGATAGGTGGGTTTCCTGTAGTAACGCCACATGTGTGTTGGCGTTTCAAAGCTGCTAATACTTTACTTCATTTAATCAAGCAGGAAAACCCCTCCACATTCCAAGAAACAATATGACTCTGATTCATGGTACCCACAGCAATGCTGAACAGAGCGCACATGCCAGGTAAGGCTCCCACCCCAGCGCAGCCACCCAAAGACATCAAAGTAAGCACCAGCAAGTGTTAGGAGAAAGACAAGGGAATGGACCAGAAACATTATGAGCCATAACGAGTAACAACCAGTCAACAATGCGCATATACTTCCAGACTCTGCCCCCTTGAATAAGTAATAACCACAACATATTAAACCCACAATTAACAACCCCCACCCTCTCCCACTCGAACTAGAAAAAACATGCGTGTCCCAAAAGAATGTGAACGGTATAAGACTATAACATTCTGTTCATTCAGCATCAACAAAACAGTTGAAATATACCACCATAATATAGCCAAATGTCCCCTCCCCAACCCCCAGAACTATCCCAGGTTAACATGGAACATAGCTTCCTTAATAACAGAATCAGAATATACGCAGATAAACCAGGCACAGTTTTAACAGACTCTGATCACTGCTCCTCACCAAAGATAAATCCTCAGATGATCATTAGTTTCTTTACCCCCCCCCAAACGCAGGTGCCAGTCTGGCACAGTGAGTAAGCAGGGGCAATAACCGCTAGGCACAAAACCATACCATCAGAGCAACCAGGCCAGCCGCCCCTCCCCCGCCCGAAGTCCCAGAAAAAACAACACCAAGAATTATGCGGCTATGACCCACACCACGAGCTCCGCTCGGAACGCAAGCAGCAGCCCCCATGTTCCTAACTCTACCAACCCCCCCCAACTGACAGACACATCCTAAAAGAGTGCCCGTTAGAACATGCAGGCTCAGACTCAGCCACCCGACCAGTATACACAACTCTAAATGTATATGGACAGCACATCTCGTTAGATACACAGGGGCATAAAATTCAGCTCAGCTGGTATGAGCATCCCTATTAGCTGTCCTATAGGCCCAAGTCCCACTACTCAAACTTTGGGCAGAACGTTGACATGCAATACAGATAGGAGCAAAACTGCTTATGGCATCCCAGTCCACCAGCACGAGGTGATCCAAGCAGGGACACAGGAAAAGGCTGTGTGAATATCACCTCCACATGCAATGCCCACCCCCCGCACCCTCCAGGCCTACCTGACTATGTAGCGTAGCTCTGAAGTCCATATCCATGACCTTGCATGCCGACCCGATAGAATCTAAAGGGGCCTGTCTATGGTGCTCTGATTCCTTCAGGAATATATACTTCAAAAAAGTCACCCTGTAATACTAGGTCCTAGCCAAATTCAGAATCCTTACTAGAGGGCACAGCAAGAGCCTCCAATGGCATAGACTGGGCCATAACACCTCAACTCTACCTGGGACTGTAGTACAATCCAAGCCACACTTCAACAGAAATGTTACCTCATAACAAAAAGGGAAAATCAAGCAGGTAAAGAAGGTCTGATACAGGCCACACAGTGAGAAACAGTAGGGTGGTCAACACGTGGGTACAATTCCAGTCCACACCTTCTAGCTAGGCGCTCACTTTTTCAATTTACGTTGTAGCTCCTGCAGAAAGATGGAGGCCTTATCGACTTCCCAGAAAGAGTAGCTGGCACCCTCAAATTTGATTCTCAGCAGCATGGGATGAGAGAAGATAAAGTCTAATACTGAATGGCTCAATCGAAGCAACTTGATCCAACTCCAGGTGTGCCTGCTTGCAAAACAAAGTCACCCTTGGTCTTATACCCCCGGGTGTGCAATCTCTCCTCAGCCCTTCCTGCAACCCTAAACAAACCAGGGGTACAAGTAAAGCAACCTCCCATGTCCCGTTTCGTCGCACAACACAAGGGCAGCAGTCCTTCGTGTATCGGGCACCCCTCTGGCTAAATTCCCATAGCTCTGCCCTTGTTTCGGAACCAAAGATTGGCCCACTTGAGTCTCAACTGCATGCTCATCTGATTTCGCTCAGCATGTGTGACTGTGATCCCCCCCTTTCTTTCCCCACCCAATTTCCTATTTAGAGCAATTTTCCCCAAGACTCAGCATGCCTTATATTGAAGCCTACATTTTGTAACTATGTACTATTGTAACAAAATAATCTTTTTGTTAAATATTGTCTGTTCTAACACTATGTGTTATAGCAATCCTTACTTCTCTGCTGTAAAAAAAATGCACTGCTCTATTGTTGTGTTTACTGTCTTGTAATCCTATGACGTGGAATCTTTGTAAAGGAACAGTTTTGCTCAAAGGTTGTTAAATCCGAGATTCAATAAATAAAGTCAAGTTTCAGTTCATGCAGTTTATTCAAAATGGAATTGAATGCCTGATGCTTCTGTAATAAGCACCGAGAAAAGCACTGGAAGAGGTACAGCCTGTTCCCCTCAAAGATGAGTTATTTTTAGTTCCGATACGCATTTAGCACCTTCTGGCGATCTCCATAGTGGTGGATTCGCATGACAATTTGTCTAGGTGGATGATCAGCTGTGGTCTTCGGTGCGACTGCTCGAAGGGCCCTTTTGATCTTTATCCGCCCGCCCTTCAGAGATCATCCTAGTAGCCCAGGGAGAGTGACCGCACAAAACTCTTCCACACTGCTTGCCTCCTTTCCCTTGGGTAGGCCTCTCAGCCATAAATTCAGCTCATGGTGGTAATTCTCTTGGTAGTTGAACAAGTCCTTAAACTCTTCGAGTTCTTTCTCCAGGCAGGCAACCCTATCCGGTAGCGGACCAAGGGAGTCTTCTAACTGCGAAATCCTTTGCTCCACTTCGTCCAGTCTGACAGAATGAGCCGCGTGCTGGTCAACATTTTCTTGAAGTCTGCCCTCCAACCAGTTGAGTCTCGGTTTCAGGGCCTTCAGAACTTGTTCAGAAAACAAGTGTCCCAATGCAGCCATCTCTGCTGCAGAGAGGGAGATGGGGCCCAGGTCCTCTGTCGGAGTGCCGGACAGCTGCTTCTTTGTTGTTTTGGCAGAAGAATGGTGTGATTTTCCAGAGGCAGCCACCAAATATTTAAACATTGTGAGTAAGACAGCGACCAGAAGCAACTGCTGCAGAAATAAGCTTAATTAGCTATGTAAATATTTTTATTAAAGTTCTGTCAGGACAGAGCTCAGTGAATGGGCGTCCGTTCGGTTACCTGCTCATCAGCACCCTCAGAACCGGTTTATACAGAACTGAGAGGTGAACAGTGGACCTGAGGTAAATTCTGACCCTAAGGACTTTTCAAAATTGGGAATCAAGCTCCAGAACAAGACCCGATTGACTGAAGCAAGTGCCTACCTGAGAGTTCTGTGGAGTCTCACCTTCAAAAGCAGCAGAGACAACTTAGAGAAGGAAAGGAGGAGACTGGTGAAAGTATACAAATGACTAAGTGAAGACGATCTGCCTGCAACAATTTGGTAAGTGGCAACAATTCCCCTGCCCTGCTGGCAGCAACTGCATCCACCCAGTGATGTAGCTACTGCAACAATAGAGAGCTCTGCCCGAGGTCTTTGGACGATAAAAGCCAGGTGCACCTGCATTTTGAGACTATGGGACTGCTGGGGGGCAATAGTTTGGGATGATTTTTAAAAAGTCTAAGTGCAGAGTATAAGATTTGATTGTTACAGTATTGCTCCCATTTTCTCTGTCATCCCTTTTGCTTTGCTTACCCTCCCTTTTAATTATTTGCTTGAACTGTATGTCTTTATTTTGGGTTGTTATTGTTGTTACAATGTCATTGCTCTGGGGAAGGACTGTATTGCCCAGGGTAACTTTATTGTTTCTGGGGAGTAATAACTCTGTGTGTCAGCATCCTAGTACCCCTTTTTTGCTACCCAGGTGGAGGCACCACATCACTTTAAGAGTAAGAACCAAGCACCCTGTGTAGCACAACTTCTGCAACCTAGGCCACTCCCTTGAAAGAGTTGGGAGAAGTGGACCCTGAGCAGACACAACACTCAAGTGTCAGAGATGTAGTAACCAAGATGGGCTAGCCTCTTCTGCATTAGCATCCTATATCACTGGCACATCAACACTTAGTGCACTACGTATTCCCAGCCTCCAGTTTCACATAGATAATCTTACTGATTGCGATCACTGCAGAACGTTACTGTATCCAGTATTCTCTCTCTTTAGTTGTACCAAACCTGAAAACAGTGTATATCCTTCTAGGTTTGGGATCCAGCGATGTGCTAACATACGGTTGCATCTGATGAATCAGGTTTAACTTTGGCAGGACCAGAAAGAATCTGTATTCTAAATCTCTACTTTTCACCCTTTTGTTGAATTTATTCCTAAGCCTGGTGCCTTAAGCTCTGTTTATGAATGTATATTTAATTATACAATGGCAAGAAAAGAACCTGCATCCTGACTGGTCAGTGACCACATTCAATAGTGAGCTCATCAGAATACACCCTCACTGTATGTAGTAGGATTACTCAAGCACTCTCAGTCTCAGTCACTGGACCTCCAAACCATGATGGGCCTAGTGTATTAATAAATGGACGTGTACTGAGCTCTGTATTAGTCTTCACCATTAACTAAAAAAGATTTTACAATTATTTTTTATTTTTGTTTATTCTGTATAAAAACGAGCTATAGTATGATAGCAATAATGCACTCCAGGGTGTGTGTCATGGGGATAACATCACTTCTCAGATGTTGGACACACTCAGCCTGCTTCCTCTTATTTATTTACTTGAAATTTGATGACCGGATAGGCCCACTAAGATACACATATCCTTTTTTTCAGGGGCAACTTGGAGAATTACAATTCCAAGTTGAACGAAAATGGGTTACAAAAAGCATGTAGGCATTGACAAAAAATAATATACGGAATAATGTGAGCATACTTTCGACAAGGAAGACTATACACAGTAGTGTGTGCATACAATTCAGGTTAGATACAGAAGAGTAGATTACATAGAGTCTCATACAGAATACTGTATGTTACCAGTTTTTCCATTAAGTGCCACGAAAAAAGGAAAAATTAACTACAGACATTTCGATGTTTGCTGATAATCAGTCCAATAAGTACTGGGGTCAAAATATATGCAGACATTGCAAGTAAGATAGGGTAAAGAAGTTTGAGGAGCACATAGAGGAGATGAGAACAGGGAGAAGGGAATAAAAGGATGCAGAGTAGAGTGTTAGAAAGTTAGGAGGTATGTTTGGGAGAGGGTGAGTAAGTAAGGATGCAGAGCAGAGTGTTAGAGAGAGAGGTGGAGGGGGCACGAGGTCGTTAGAAACAGGTGCAGATTGGTGGGGAAAGAAGAGTTCCTTAAACCAGTTTTTGAAATGGGGTACTAATGTGCAGGAAAGTAGTCTGTGTGGGAGGTTGTTCCATTTTTGTGAAGCGAGAAAGGAGAAAGATCTACCTGCAGTTAGGTGAGTCTTGGGGATACTTAGCAAAGGGAGGTGGGAGGAACGAAGGGTCCTAGGGATGGGTTTACGGGTGAGCATGTTTGAAAGGATGGGTGGGGATGGAAGGTGGATGAGTGAACATAGTACAAAGAAGCGGGAGATCAAGTTTAGCCTCGAATGATGGCCACCCTAGGGCTTTAAGGATGTCACAGTGGTGTGCTCGAGCAGGTTTCATGGCAGCAAAGCATGCAATTCTATGGTAGGTTTGCTTCAATTTGGAGAGAGTAGTTGTCTTGGCCGAGTGGAGCAGAGGGGCTACATAGAAGAGACACGGGAGTAAGGCTGCAGATGCCATGGTCCTCCGAGATTGGGGGGGGTCACGTAAGGGGCAATTCAGTAAAGCATGCCCAACTTTTGATGCGTGGGACTTGATAGTTCCAAAAGCATGTGCTTCAAGGGATAGATCTTCATCTAAGGTAACTCCTAAATATTTAAAGGATTCCACTCCTTCTAGTGCCTTACCTGTAAAAGTATTGATTGTAAAGGGTTGCTGAGTGGATAGGTCATAGGATGAGTGTCAGAACAGCATGGTTTTTGTTTTTTTGGTATTGAGAACCAGTAGGTTTTGTTTGAACCAGGCTTCGAGGAGCCCAGCCACCTGAGGAATGCCGTTATCTCAGCAGAACGCACACTGTCATGCATTGCTGCTTAAGGGAATCGTCCCAAAAGATGTAAATAATTTATGTATTTCGGGACATAAAATACTGATTTTTAACCAGGATGTAACATAACCATTCAGCATAAATTGTATTTATTCATAACACCAAGATTGTGGGGATGTTTTTCTAGCTTCATCAATTTTACCCAATAATTTCTTATTCTATTTTTAACTTTTGTTAAAGAGTCACTAAGACATAGTTCAGTCTGTATAGCTGCTGCAGGGATACCTTGTGGGAGCCCAAAAATATGTTTGTAGTAACTGTTGCCTATCTTCTTTAGTGTCACTGGTTCTGTTGTGCCCCATATCTCAGAATTATATAAAATTTGAGAATCACATTTTATCTGTACTGATCGAACTGCCACAACTAGTGTGTTCCTCTCAAAATTGTAGTTAAATCTTTCTAAACATACTAGGAGTCTTGAGGCCCTATAAAGCTGTGGCCCGGAGGTCTTTTGCCTTCTCGGCTGTGTCCTGTTGGAATTCGCTCGCCCCATCCATACTGACCATCCCATCTCTCCCTCTTTTCCAGTTGGCTCTGCTATCTCACCTTGCTGCTGCACACTGTAACAGCTTTCACTGACTCCTGCCGTCTGGTAATCGTCCTGTCAATGTGTGACTTCTCTGGTAAATTAATTCACAACCTTAACAAATCCCTAGTCAATCCTCCATAATATCCTATTTGCTAACTGTAATCAGTGTATGATATTTAGAGTATGCTTGACCTATCGATTTCTGACACAAACTGTGATTTCTTGTGTAAGTAACTGTGTTCTCTAATTGCTGCCTGTCTGACATACTATTACTGTACTGATCGATCTAAATGTAATTTTACATCTGCATTGTTAACTTAGACTGCACTGTTATTGTCTGCTTGGCCCGTCTTGAGTTTTTTAAATGCTTTGTATGTTCACTGTGTACTAGTGAAAGTATTCGTTTCAACTAATTGCACTGTCAATGCACTGCACTTCCTGGGTCACCCCTGAAAAAGGGACTGTCTTGTCTCAGTGGGCTCACCCCGTCAGCAAAATTCAATAAATACATAAATAATTGCTTATCTAAAAACAAAGGCTTTTTCGAATTTTAACCATATTTAAATATTGTATCAGACCCCAGAGGAGGAAGATTTCTATCAGGTACAGATTCGAATACTTTGATAGCCAAAGATTAAGGAAAATTTATAATGCACACAATAACAATAATTTATGTAGCTACATCTGGTAATTCTATGCCCAGTATACACAAAAGACAGAACAAAATTTTGGGATGAGATCCTAGCCCCAAAACATAACTACATTCATATTTAAATCAACATCTAAAGAAATATTGGAGCCTGTGGCCTCTCTCAAGATAATTTCCCAGAAAAAACTTACATATTGAGAATAAAGATATTAAGTCGTAACTTGGCACTATGCATTTTAGAAGTAATACTGTATATGCACAGATCACCTGTTAAAAAGGGGTTTTTAGTCATTTCTTTTTCAGAATTTTATCTACTATACATGTTGGTTTTTATGAATTTTTATATAATTCTTGTTTTGTACACGTTTAGTTAATATTTATAACCTGTTTTGTATGAATTTAGTTGTTTTTTATTGTTTGATTTCTGCATGACTTTTAACAAATTTGTAATGACAAAACTTGTCAACCAAATAAACTTTGAACTGAACTAGGGCCTGTACCAACTTAATGTGGGTTGTCGAGTTTAATTTGTTATTGATTAGGTATGCAATATTCTCAATGTCTTCCTATGCTGATGCTCAGATGGTGCTTCTGACTATCCTATGTGCATCTATCCGACTCCATATCCGAGACCATATCTGACCCCATTCGAACTTCCTCTCCAATGCAGAATAGTGGGATTCAAAGTCAGAAGTGTGCCTCAGATCCCAGATGTCACATCACATAGTTGGTATCCTTTCGATCCTAGGTGATAGGATTCAGTGGTCAAATACCAATAGTATTCAATGCAAGCCAGTATCTGAGACATCAGTGATATCCAATTCTGTCAGATACACATCCCATCCACATGTATGCGGACGACACAGTACTGTATACATATGGCCCCACGTCCTCTGATGTGGCGAGCAGGCTCCAGCAGGACTTCAATGATGCTCAACTCTGGTTTCGCTCCAATCAGCTTTTTCTCAACGCCAACAAAACTGTCTCCCTAACCTTTGGCACTAAGCAGAGACTTTCTCGGCTCCCCTCCACCCCCACCTTCCACACCCTGGATGGGACTTCTCTGGAGGCCTGCTCCTCCTTTAGGTACCTCGGGGGTCTGGCTGCAACAGCATCTGACTTTTTGTACATGTCGAAGCCCCCACAAAAAGCATCATCCCAAGCTGTATGTCCTACACCACAACAGAGGTTGCATCACACTGCTGGCTCGCTGTGCAATTATGCAGAAAATGATTCTCCCTATTTTTGACTACAGCAACGTAGTCTACAGTGCCACTCCCAAGTCCACCCTAGCCAGACTGGACACTCTCTTCTACTCCTTCCGTCATGTCATCCTTGACTGTCCTCCCACTACCCATCATTGCATCCTCTGCCGGACCCTGGACCTCCCTTTGCTCCAGAATCAGAGACAGTCTCACTGCACAAGTTTCATGGCTAAGTTCCAGGCTCATACCCTACCTCTCTGTCTCACCGCAGTCCTAACTGCCCAAGCACCTCCCGTGTACTCACTCAAGAAATACAACTCCCGTCTCTTATTTGTCCCACACGTGTCCACCACCCCTGGCCAGGCAGCCTTAAAATGTTGCATGCCTAAATTGTGGAACTGCTTCCCCAAGGTCATTTGGCACACTCCCCCCAATCAGCACCTTAACTCCCTCCTTAAAGAACACTTCACCTCCACCTGCACATGAGCCTAACTATGTCTCAGCACTAGGGCCTTCCTTCTAATGTGACTGCCAAGAGAGATGTATCCTGAACCTATTCTGCTGAGTCTAGCACATCTGTATTACTATTTATCTACTGCACTATAACTGTATTGCTTTGCATGCTTGTTCTTCGCACACTGTTCAACTTGTATTTCTCTCCTGTCCCCACCCCCAGGACGCATCTGGAATCGAGCAGTATTCTGCTCAGCATGCCTTCCTGCTTACACTCTTAAATACATAAATAATACTGTCTGAGCAAGAATACTTTTATTAAGATCTAAGAAAATAGTGTTGACCCGGTGGCACTGAGGGTTGAGGCGCTGGACGCCACACCTCGCCTAACGCCGGTGACCTGGGTTCAGGTATGGACTCGGGTCATCGGGGGTTGGCAGGGGAGGATCAAGCGTCAGCAGACTGCTCTCCTGTCCTGGGATGGAGGAGGTAATGTTGGCTGCTGTAGGAGCGGCCCTAGAGGTGGCTGGAGGTCCAAGGCAGTGAAGACAGCATAAGGGGTATGGGAGATGCAGCGGACATCCTGTGGGCAGGTGTGGGACTGCGCCTGTCTCACGTTGGATGTCACTGCACGTCTGATCTCCCGGGGCAACCAAGAAAAGGGAAAAGAGCTGGCACCCGGGTAGGTGAAGGCCTGCTCTCTGCTCCCAGCCACGTTCAACACCGGACTCGCCTGGGCACATCTCCTACCTTCCAACCTCCAGACTGCAGCTTGGACCTTATAGATAAGAGCGCTGGTGGAGTTGGTGGCCCATACCCGGGGAGGCTTGTAGCCTGGAGGATGATTCAAAGATAGTGCACTGGAGGGTCTCGGGCAGAGCGGTATACTGGGGTGAGTGAGCAGAGCTGGAGAGAAGACCGAAGGGACCAGTGTGGAAGATACATACCAAAAAAAAAAAAAAGCTTGATTCTGTTTTTACCAAAATTCTTACCTTCAATTTCTCATTTGTTTACTACTAAGGTCAAGTCACCACAACCCAGGACAACTAAGCAGCAAGCTGCGCTCCCAGATCTACATGGATTCCTGTGTTTTACAGGAAAACTGAGCCATTTACAGGGCAATTGTTCCCATAAACCTGCATTGGTTATACAAGAAAATAGTGCAATTAGGTTTCCACAGGAAATAATTTAATCTACAGAAAAAACGCCCTAGAGTTACAGGAAATCTGCCAAATCAATCTGGCAGCATTGCGTTCTAGAGAATTAGCGAACTAGGAAGGTCATATTATAATGAGGATTTAAGCATAGTTAACTGCGTTTGCGATTCCACTCTGGTTAGGGAAAGATGTTCGCATTAGGTGTACGTGTGAGAAACACAAGTACGCCAATAACCGATGCAAAAGACTATAAAATGAGAACCTAGGAGTTAATGTATACACGCCACTCCAGAAACCACACGAACGATGGCTAAGCCAGCTATAGAACACGTGTCTCTTGTCCATAGAGCTAGATCTGTAACTCCAGGCTTTCCATCGGAAGTACCCTGTGATTGACAGGCCGCTGCTCTCCGGTTCTTCCGGCGCTCGAACAGGAAGCGGCTGAAGGAAGAGGAGCAGCAGTAGTAGACTCCGTGGTGGAGCTCGGAGGAGCTGGGGAAGAGAGGCAGCTGATTTCGGTGTACTGCCTACGAAGGGAGCCCGGACTCCGGCTGCACCATGTCTCGGGGTTCGATAGAAATCCCCCTGCGGGATACGGACGAGGTAAGGGGACCTTCGTGGTACAGCACAGTTAGAAAGAAGGGACGGGGAGGCAGAGCGCTGGGGTTCTTTTCCCTGCTCCTCGGGCCTGCTTCGCATGCAGGCCTCTTTATTTACCTCTAGCCGGGGGAGCGCTGCAGGAGGAAACTGTCGCAACTGCAGCTGTTGTTCCCTCTACCGGCACTTTTGACATAGGTATCTGGAAGGCACGTCTTAATTTCTACTTGGACTTGGGGAATTATGCACAGTCTTGTTTTAACAATCTGCTTTTAAACAGTTTCTAGGCGAAAATTTACTTTTTAGGAATTTTGCCAGTTGAAACTTTATTACACTGTACTCCGTAAACATCGGTTTGTTATCAAAGCTATGGTCCTTTCTCTAAAGTTGGGTGACTACTATACTATCTCAGCAACTTATTTATTCATCTATTCTGTGATCAGTTTCTAATCACCTGTTTGCTGTGCATTATTAAGTTTGCTTGCCCAGATTACTTCTACTTATATGGCGATCAAAGCACGAATCGGCAGATATAAAACAATGAGTTACTTTGTAAGGAAAACTGCACACTTCAACATTCTGATTACCTGTTTCGTGTAAACCATTTGTAAACATGGACAATGTGTTCTTTTTAAGTTTGTACTTACTAAAAGCGTCTGTCTTTATATCTTTAAATAGGCGCTGTTACATTTTGGTGACTTTTTTTGTGATCTGAACTTATGCATTTTTCCTTGCTTGTACTTGTTACACAGAGCAATTGTTTATTTGATTTAGATATTTTGGGACAAATTGTTTTGGCCGGCTGGCATTTTATGTAATATTCCTCCCATTTTACTCTTAAATCTGTGACAAAGTATGGCATAATATTGACCTTTTGCTCCTACATTTTTTTTTGGGGGGGGGGGGCAACTTAGAAAATCTTGGTGTCTGAAACCTGCAGGGATGTGTGTACTTGTAATGTCTGAAACTGATACAGGTGCCAAGCTTTCAGTATGTATGGTCTGCAACTTTTAATTCTCAGCACTCCGCTCTGTATCACACTTGATTTCCTTGGTGACTATTTCAGCCTCTTACTTTGTACCTGCCTTAGTCAAGCTTGTTGAGTACCGAGGTCTGATTCTATTGAGCCATGCTCAGCAGTGAAGCAAACTCTTTTAGTGAGCTTGTGAAATAGGGGATGGGGTGTAACATTCTGCTTGCCTCTCCAGGACAATACCAAGAAACAACAGATTGATAATTCAAGCGTAAGCTGCTGAGCCTGCTCAGAACCGTGAAAGGGTGGAGGGGGGTAGACTGCTGGACATAAGGGTGCTATGAGCGAGGGGTGGTGGTAACCCAGTTTACTGGATCAGGACGCAAGGGCCGGGATATTCAGAAATGTGCCAGAGGGAGGCGCAAGAGATGTGCAGCGCAGCTACAGTGTGCCATGGTACAACGGGCACGAAATTCAAAGGCTGCACACAGCTGGATGTGCCTGCGCAACATAACTGAAAATCGCACGAATGCGCCAACGTGCACCCAGGGAAGCGCCAGGGAGCAAGTCCAGATGCGCCATCGCACACCCAAGGATGTGCAGGGGAGCAAGCCAAGGAGCAACACACACACAGGCATCCAGCACACACAATTAGCACAGGGCCTGAAGAGACAGGCCACAGCCACACCACCACATACAACCCATGGTGGAACACCACCAAGTACAAACCCCCGTCCACCCCAGACGGAACACACAGCAGCCATGCACACCACTGCAGCATGGATCCTCATGCCAGCTACAAAGCAGACACAGACGGGTAACCAAAATGAATGTAATGTAACAGTCATATAAAACATATATAACATTATCCAGGGAAAGGAGAGACCACCCACAGTCAGGGATGGGACGCAGGGATCTGGTGCAAAGGCAATGGAAGGGGTTAAGGGAAGGCAAGGGAGGACGCACAGGGTAGGGGAAACTGTCCAGCACATGGGTCCTAAGGCTGACCATGGCCCACCGCTGGGCGACGCTGGCGTTGGCACCTCCATCTGCGCTGGCCCTGCACCAGCTGCTGAACCATCTGAAGTGTGGCATTGGTGACACACAGTATCTGTCTTAGGAGCCGTGCATACACATCACTGGTCCCGACACCTAGGGCAGAGGAGGGGACACGGTATGAGTGGATGTCCAGAAGGTCTCAGCCCACACACAATACACAGCAGGCGTCGGTGACATGCACCTCTGGGCTGGCATCCTGCCACCCACAGTGAGTGCGCCCACACCAGCCACCCACCCAGGGTCCCAAAGCCATGCTGAACACTGCACGACAGCACCGCCCATGTGCAGCACACCACCACTATGGCAGGCAGGCGACATGGCCATGTGGCCGGCAGCAACACAGCCAGGACCTGGGTGCACCCACAGCCCACCTGCAGTAGCCACCCACATGTGCGATAGCCATGGAGCAGTACAATGGGCACCGCAAGCGGTGCACAGCTGGAGAGTGCCATTCACACAGGGAGCCGGGTCCCCCCCCCACGCTGACCACTCTGCACAACGAGGAAGCAAGAACAAGTGCCTACCTGCATGCAGAGGCGCACCTCATACCTGTCCAGCTGCCATGTCCATGCCTCCCGCCGATGGTGCACCATCCCTTGTGGCGGCCTGTCCTGGCCCAGACGCAGTGCCAGCGAGGGGCACCCGCCTCCTGTCCTCAGGGCCTGGAAGAAAGTAATGGAGAAGGACACATCAGAAACACATAAAAACACAGTCCCCCACCCCCGGCACGATGTGCCCCCCACGCAGCATGCCTATGGCACGGTGGCACAGGGCAGGCACGGTGTACCACCCCCCAACAGGTCATGCCACCCCAGCCACCTCCCAGCAGGGCGTGCCACCACATCATGGCACCCCAGATGTGAATGGGCACATGCGCCGTGCACTTACCTGGCCGTGGCACGGCGTAACCTCCGGACGCGTGACTGCAGAGCCCGTAGCCGATCCTGGTCCCTCTGCCGCAGGTCCCCGAAGCGGTGCTTGCACTGCTCATCAGTGCACCTGTGGTCTCCTTCAGTGTATCTGACACCTCCTGCCACACCTCAGACCGAGGCCTGTTGAGTGGCACCTGACCAAACAGGGTGCCAACATGTGGCTCCACAAGGGCCCCCAGGTTGACTAATTCAACCCGGGACCATATCTGTGCCCTGGGTGTTGTCTTGCGTGGCATGCTTCCAGCACTCTGGTGTAGACGAAATGGCGCCCGGGCAGCACACGTGCAACATATGCTGGAGCCGCGCGCCTAGCAGCGTGATGTGCCACCACTGGCCATCGCGCAGGCACGTAGGTGCATGACTTGGTGCTGCAGTGCTGCCACGTGTCGCACGGTGCACCATCATTGGGCACTGCAGGCATGCTGCGCAATAGGGCCATGTGTGAGCCATTGTACACGGCCCCATTGCGCATGGGGCGCCATCGGCTGTGTGGCACCCTGGTGCTGTAGGTCACACAGCGCACGAGCACCACCAGTGCAATAGTTGATGGGCGCTGTACTGCCTATCGCGCATGTAGCAAATGGCGTGCCACTGGCGTACGTGACGGGCCCATGCGCATGCGTGCGGCACGGCATGTTGCGCATGTCACAATGCTGCGCCCTGAGTTGTGCATGCGCAATCACGCGATATTCAGCCGCTTTATGCAAATCAGCTGATTACCCTATCCACGGCGCAGCAGCTGCATTTGCATGTCATTATAGTTGCGCAAGCCCTCATTAGCATGCAATGCGCTATCAAGGCGCTAGGAGAATGTGCAGGGTAGGACCGGTATTGCATCCCTAACAGGTGAGACACACGCTGCGGGACGGCCAGGCAGTGGCATGAGAGGGTAGGTGCAGCATAACCGGCCTATACTAACACATATCTGTCTCCACACGAAGAAGCATGTCAGAACTTGAGGAGAGTGAGGAGCGTGGGCCTGCTCGGAAGCGCAGGCCCAACTTTAACCAGGGCAGAGTCTGACGCCCTATTCCAGGCATACCTGGACCAGGAACCACACCTGAGCGGCTCCACAGGCACCCCACAGGCCCGGGCAACAGCATGGGAGGGTGTGGCCCATGCTGTAAACCAGCAAGGCAGCCACCAACGGTCTGTGCAGGAGTGCAAGAAGAAGGTGGGCACAGACTGGCAGCGCGAGCAGTCACAGGTGGGGGTCAGCCCTCCCTGCCTACCCTAACGCCTCAGGAGAAGATGGTGGTGGCCACCATGTGTCGTACCGCGGTCGAGGGCATGCCTAGTGGAGGATTCCAGATGGGCGGTAGCCCATCACTGCATGGTAGGCTCGGCTGCATTGGGGACATGGGGGCAGGTGTGGGTGGCAGCAACACTAATGTGACTGTGTTCCCTCTCAGCTCCTGAGCGCCTGCAGACGGTGGCAGTGTCCACCGTGGGGGCCGTCCTGGACCCAGAGGACTGTCCATCCACCTCCACCGGACACCATGGCCTGGATCGTACATGTCCTGGCACCGCTGTCCATCCTGATGCCGGTGGCGCGGTTCCGGACGAGGCCCTTGCTGCGTTTCAGCATGACACCAGGCATGGTGTCCTGTGTGCAGAGACGCAGATCGGGCCGGGGTCCGGTTCTGATGACGACGTGGCCCAAAACCCGGACAGCGATGTCAGTGATGCTGGGGAGACACCTGTACCACTGACCCACCCCACTGGCACGGAAGGTGGGTCAGAGGTGGCTGTCTGCATACCGGCCATCGCAGCTGCAGTGGCTGTGGCTGTAACAGGTGCAGCTACGGCTGGCAGTGGTGGCGTTGGCGCTGGTGGCAGTGCAGCCATGCTGGTGTTACCCTGCGCACAGTGGCCGGAGGTGCAGCGGCCGGACAGCATGGGGGGGGGCCCCGGGACAGTGCCCGCCGCCGGGGCACTGCATGGATTACAGCCCCAGAAGGGGCCTGCTTCGCAGCACCCACCATTGTGGGGCGCTGGGCTGCAGGGTTGGGATACAGCTGTGGGTTGGCAGGGTGCCCATGCGACCCAGGGTGCCGACCCCTTGGATGAGCACACTTGTCTGCCCCAGGCCTCTGTTGAGCAGCAGCTGCAGCTTGCGGCAGGGGTGCATGCACTCCGCGCAGAGCTGCGCCAGGCAGATGAGCGGTGGAACAGGGATAGCACCCTGCTCCTGGCGGAGACCACACGACTGCGGGAGAACACGGCCGCAGCTATGGATCGGCTGACCACTGTGGTCACGGCCGGACTGGCACCACTGGCCACACTGCTGCAAATTCTTCCACTGCTCACCCCGCGGAGTGCATACTCCACCCCTCGGGCCCGGCGAAGGGCGACCCCTTCTGTGTCAACGCCAGGTTCCGCTGTGGGCATTCCAAGCACGCCTGGTGTGGGTATGTTTGTGGGCCTGCAGACACCTGCATGGACCCGGTCGCGGTCCCACAGTGTCACCCCTGGGGGACCATCTCTGACACCCCCTGTGGCAGACAGTCAGCCAGCACCGGCTGAGCATTCTCGGCGGGGCTGGCCACGTGTCCGGCGGCGGTCCTGAACCGCCCCCCACCGCATCTGCTGCCCTGTGTGCGCATTGGTGCTGCATGTCCGTCACATGTCCGTGACTTGCGTGGCGACCCTGCACATGGCCTATGTGCCCACCCACCCGGCTGCTGGCCACCATGGCGTGTGCGTGATGATGCCAGCACTGCGCTGCTGGCCACTGTGCAGCCCCCCTCCGTGTCTGACACGCCCGAAGTGGGGTGGGGCGCCATGGGGTCCTCTGGCGGATATATGTATATGTGTGAGCACGCGGCGTGCATGCCCGTGACGCAGGCTGCATGGATGTCCCCCACGCCTGCCCAGGACCCCCCCATCTGCCGACCCTGGCATGGGGTCTGCCCATGCCTGCTGCCCACTGTGCCCTGGGACCTGGCCCTTGCCTGTGGCCATGTATACTCACCTGTGCGCTCCATAGTGTTCCTCAGTGATTGTGGCTGTGTGTTGCTGGGCCATCCTCGTCAGCCGGGGATCCCTTCGCCCGGGGGGGGGGGCTGCCTGCCACCAGGCCCGGCAGCCACGTCGTCCCCACTGCTGTCCCCGTCCTTGACCGCTATCCCACTGTCAGTGGCCATGTTGTGTAGTACACAGCAGGCCAGGAATAGGCCACAGGCCTTTGAGGGGCTGTACTGTAGGGCACCACTAGACCTGTCCAGGCAACGGAACCGAGCCATCAGCAGCCCAAACACCCACTCGATTATGTTCCGCGTGCTGGCGTATGCCTCATTGTAGTGCTCTTGTGCTGGGGTTGATGGGTGCCGGTATGGGGTGAGCAGCCATGGCCAGAGTGGGTAGCCACTGTCACCTGTGTGGAGAGATGTCAGGTTAGCATAGTGGTCTGTGTCCCTGCCCCCCATCCCAGACACACCCTGTGGCACCCATGCCCTGGCATCCATCACACCCTGTCCTGCTGTACCCAGCATATCACATCCACAGCATACTCACCGACTAGGTGGCCAGTGAGGATGTCCCCACTCTCGAACCTCTGGCACAGTGCCGACTGATGCCAGATGAAGGCATCATGTGATCCCCCAGGGCATGTGGCACAGACATTGATTATGCGCCCCCTGGCATCACACACCTCCTGGCAGTTGACACTGGGGTAGCCCTTCCTGTTGATGTAGGCCACCCCCTCAGGGCTAGGCGGTGCGCCGATGCCAACATGGGTGCAGTCGATGGCCCCTAGCACGCCGGGCAACCGTGCCACCCTGTGGAACCCCTGCATGTTTGCTGTACGCTCTGCCTGTCTGCTGGGGAACTGGATGTACTCTGCAGCATGTGGCAGCAGTGCGCTGAGGAATTGTGTGAGGAGCTGTGACGCGGCCGACTGGGTTATGCCTGTGGTGTCCCCTGTTGGTCTCTGGAAGGTGCCCGTGGCAAGCAGGCACATGACAGCCGTGACCTTGGTCTCCACAGACAGGGCGTGGCTCCGTCTTGTGGATGCCTGCATCTCCTCACTGCACAGCTCACAGAGCCGCCTCAGAATGGCCCGGTTCAGGCGGTACCGGCCCACGATCTCTGTATTGCTGTACTGTTCAAAGCTGACGTGGGCACGGTATCACTTGTTCCGGGACATCGCCGACGGGCCCTTCCACGGCCATGCTGGTCTGCAGCCTGCCTCCTCACACCCGTCATTACCGCCTCCATCTGGAATGTGGCACTGGCCATGACCTGCGCTGTGCGTCCCCCCGGCACCCCCGGTAGTTGGCTACTGTCTGTGCCCCTGCACTGGGCGGACCTCTGTGTGGAGATGCCTGGCCTGCAGCCTGTGGCCTACACCTCCCACCGTCTCTGTGCTGCCCCTCCTGTGCTGGGTGTCACTCCCGCTCACTGTGGGCTGCCTTGCTCACGTTCCACGCCCACTCAGGCACGCACACACACACTCACTTGGCCAGTGTTTGGCCCTGCCAGGCTCCCTGGGCCCCACTCTGTGCCTCTGTCTGCCTGCCTCACACTCTGTGGCACCCCTATGGCTGTGTGGATTGCCCCTTCGCACTCCCTTAGTCTGGCTGCCCTGTGGCGCAAGCCTCCTTCCCTCCCTTGCTTCCTCTTTTTATGTGCTGGAGTCTGCTCCGTGCATTTCCTGTTGCTCCACGCTTGGCGCCTGCTCGCCTGCGGGTTGAATATCGTGAGGCGCCGCTTATTCGTGGCCCCCCAACATATGCGCAGGCATTCATTACCATTGCGCAATGGCGCACTGGGAACTGTGTGCGTTTCCTGCCTCTGAATATCACTCTCCGGTGCATTGACGCACTTGCGCTGGCGCATCTCTGTTGTGCATAGTGCAACTGCTCTGAATATCCCGGCCAAGAGATATAATTTGATCATAGGGTACCTGAAACTTTTGTGTGTGTGTGTATGTGTGTGGTCACAGTTTGTGATTAATTGTGGTTACTGCACAGAGGCATGCTGATTGGAATTGCCCATTTTTAAAAATGGAAAACCATTGGCCCTAAGTTACCCAGGATAGCATAGCTGATATGGAATATCTCGGTTTGAGGCCTCCCTTGCTTCTGCCCATTTCTGTTTCTTGGTGGACTGCGGAACTTAACTGACAGTCACACTGTAAGTATTTGGCTCTGGGGATTGAACCTATGATTTTCTGGCTCCCAAGATGGTGCTCTAACCACTAGACCACACATCCTCCGTATGTCTCTTGATGATTTGTGCAGATTACAGAGATGGTGATGTATTGTGTGGGCATTCACAGTGCCTTACATTGAGTGGGTGTCTTGTAGTCTGATCATTCACCTGCCCCGAAGTTTCCCAGTTCAAATCTTTCTGAGGAAAGACTGGGAATTAAATATGTATTCTCGGAAAGAAAGGGGGGATATGATAGAAACATTTAGATACCGCCGGTATCAATAAGATACAGAAGGGTAGCATTTTGCACAGAAAGAGATGCTCAAGAATAAGGGGGCGTGACATGAAGCTGGAAGGGGAAGACTTAGAGGAGATGTGAGGAAATACTTATTTACGGAAAGGGTGGCGGACGTCTGGAAAAGCCTTCCAGCAGAAGCGGTGGTTTACTGAAACTGTAACAAGTTTCAAACATGCATGGTATAGGCACAAGGGGATCTTAGTAACAGGGCAGGGGGGAGGGGAGGTGAGGCCGGAGATCAATTAAGGGCTACGGTAGCACAGCAGGCAGCGGCTTACAGGGGTTGAAATTGGCACTGGCCCACTAGCCAAACGCTGGAAGATTTTGTATTGGGCTAGTAAAAGTTTCCTTTAACTAGCCCTGTGGGCTTCTACTGAAGAAATAACAGTTACGTCAGCTGGGCCAGTGATGGTCTGAGGGGCTAGTGGATTTTCCCAGTCACTAGCCCTGCTGTCCACTGGCTGCAAAACTTGATTTCAACCCCTGGCTAAGGGCTGACTAGGTGAGCCATGAGGTCCTTTTTTGTGGACAGCATCTGTGCTTACCCTAAACCTTTTTTCTTTGGTGAATTTTCTGTATCCACTCAGTCCCTCCAGTTGGGCTCTGTGTTCTTTTTTTGTTTGTGTGTGTTTTATTTTATTTATTTTTTTTTTTTGCAAATCCCAGGGTACAAAATTAACACCTGGCTGGCAAGTGTCTAGTTTTCTCATCCGTGTTTTGTTGTCAAGCAAAAACAATGAACAGTGTTTGGGTTACTGAACTTTGGCTGGGTAGCTGTGCCTTCAGCCATCACAGTCTGTGTAATTATTGTAACCCCCAGTTATTTACTGATATTGGGCCCTATGCATGAATGTGTGTTAGGTACACGAGAGGTGCGTACCTGGTGTATGCAGCTCCGTGCCCACGGACAGATGTGTACTGATCGGCATTTACTATTGCTGTTTGCACGCCCCCCCCCCGGCGTGCAGCTGCGTGGAGGTAGATTATAGGATACAGGTGGGCATCCAGTTGGATGCCTGTCCTGGGTCCCGTAGTGGATCCCCTGCTCCGTGCGAACAGGGGATTATGGACAGCCATGGGTCCTGGAATATGTAAAGGACATACAGGACTTCCTGCAGAGAACAGACACTAATGTCACAGTATGGCTGGCAACAGAACTGTAAAACCCTGACATGTACTCCTGGTACCATACCCGGAAAGTATGTATTATAATATCTACTGCTACCATCTATCTGTGTGGTTACTGGTGTAGCGGATATGGCAGTATAGTGCCTGCAGGTTGTCCCCCGCTCTACCAGGCAAGTAGATGTGCTGTGGAATTGCAGTGGGGGGGGTCCATGTCTGGACAAGGAACTGCCGCCACTATGATGTCGTAGCCCACATTAGCTGCACGGTAGGACTGGGGGCAACTCTGTGGGCACTATGTTGCCACACCCACTACACCAGTATAGCGGTACACAGATATGTGGTAATAGTAGATACTGTAATAACTATCTTCTGATATGGTACCAGGCGTACATTTCAGATCATAGCATGCTGGCATTCTGTATGTCAGGGTCTCATGGCTCCGTTTCACTGGAGTACATGGACAGTTTAGTATATGGTGCTGTGTCTGGCTCATATCTGCCTGTCCTGCTGTGCAGAGGTGGCAGGTGTCTTTGGGGGCGTGCACTACAGTTACACCAGGGTCCCTGATGCCATAACTCGCACCCTCCCCATGTCCTGCACTCCATATATTTGTGCCCCAGACACTTCCCTGCACCACCCATGTGTGTAGCCACACTGCTGGCAGAGAGGATCATGTGTGCAAGTGGCTCGCGCACCGTCTGTGAATGTCGCCAGGAGGCCACTGGACCCTTTGCGTGGCATTCCAACTTGGGCACGTAGGCAACCTGCACATTTGTGCATAGGGCCCATTGTCCTCAAAAGTCACCATTATTCCAGGCTCATGAAGTCTGGGATTCACTGCTCAGACTCCTGGGGAGGAGCCAGGAATGCCCACTACAAAAGATGACAACTGTATAGTGTTTTTTGTACACGTATCTCCTCGTGCCTTACAAGCAGCCCTTGGCTATGAAGTGACTGTAAATGTACATGTAATGGTGGTTACCATATTTTACACATCAGCACCCACATACAGCCTTGGACAGTTGCTTAAACTGGTTTTATGGGAAGGGGAATGTTGGCCTGGACACTGGGGAAAATCCCCTTCTCTTGCAAAAAGTGCCTTGGGTTGTTTTACTTCCACCTGGACACTGGACACCCATCAGGATAGCACCAGAAATAGGCAGTAGGGACCACGGTTTAACGTTTCAGCCCAAGGACAATACAGCATTTCCGTAGTACTGCAGTCTGGTGCCAGTGTTGTTGTTATGTGCACAGTCCTGGTGTGACACTAGAACCTGTGGCTCAGAGGAGGGTGTGCTAGTACCAACTGAGTCACGACACTGCAGCAGCACTTCCTATGTCAGAGGGGCGTACGGCATAGATGAGTTTGATAGCAGCATGTTGTCAGCCTTGCTGTCAGGAGGTGTGGTGCTGGATACAGCTCCCTGTTGCAGTGGAGGTGGGCAGTGACAGGGAGACAGGACAGGAAAAAGGACT
Source organism: Neoceratodus forsteri (assembly GCA_016271365.2). Classification (NCBI taxonomy): domain Eukaryota; kingdom Metazoa; phylum Chordata; order Ceratodontiformes; family Ceratodontidae; genus Neoceratodus; species Neoceratodus forsteri. The sequence goes on from CM028133.1 coordinate 790,217,291, forward strand.
GACTGCCCTCCTGTTCCTCAGAACCTTTGCCCAGGACCTCCTTTCCCCAGCCCCCATCAAGCAAACATGCTGTTGCTTCACCCTGGCGGCAGCAGCCCCTACCCTATACTAGGACACATTGGAGGCCCTATCAGTGGCAGTATTGGGTGAATCTGATTTTGGCCCCAGTGGATTGAAAGGTATACTTTTGGGCACATGGCATAAAAATGCACCGGGGACCCACACTTTTTTTTTTTTGTATAATGTGATTTTTGTAATGTTGAAGTACGTGTAAAATAAAAAGTTTAAAACTGGATTTCTTTAATAGTTTGTATAGAAAATTTGACATTTCACAAGATGTATTGTGTTTTGAGAAGCCGAAAATGTCTGAAGAATGCTTTATTTAGAATAATATCTTGTTTTCACAGGTCATTGAACTTGACTTCGATCAGCTGCCCGAGGGTGATGAAGTTATCAGTATTCTTAAACAGGAACATACCCAGTTGCACATATGGATTGCATTGGCGGTCAGTATTCTTAGATGAGATTTAAACCCTCGATGTATGTAATTAATTGATTACTGCAGATTTCATTTGTGAAATAAATACTAGTGAAGAAGCAGATGCCATCCCCTTGGAGTCCCCCTGCTCATAGGGCTAATCATTTTTAATTTTTTGTATGAGAACATAAAATACGATACCGTACAGTAAACAGCTAATACTGATTGTGTAGCTTCCGCATGGTGTGTGCAGTTTCCAGCAGTTATGGTTAACAACAACAATAAAAAAAAAAAAAAGCCAAATTGCAGTAAAATGTTTTCCTGCAGTTGTAGTAAAAAAAATGTTTTCACAATTTTGCACTTTGTATCTTTCTCCAGGGCAAGTATGAGTTGGGTAACTCGGCATAAAAAAAAAAGACCTGAATGCTGGGCCTCGTTAAAATGTATTTATTCAAAGCCTTGAAAAAGCATCAGTGTGATGCGAAACGTTAGTGTGTATGTGGGGTTGCTGCTGTCTTTTACTTTTTAAACTTTTAGAATAAATCTATGTTAATGAGACCCAGCATTCGGGTCATTTTTCAGATACTGAGTTGCCCAACTCGTTCTTGCTTTGTACTTTAATTCATGTTATGGCACCAGTGTTGTTTTCAGGAAGCCGCCTCTCTGGATCTTTATCTTTCTCCAGGGCCTCCAGTTGCTCCCTGCAGGGGGACCGGGACCCTCAAAATGGAAATCCTGCTGTGTGTCCTGTGGGTTACTGGTGGTCCTTTAAAACATCTGTGGCCATCCTAAATGATTACAGGCCGAATTGTCAAAGAATTAGCACAGCCAGTTTGGGTGCTCCTTTTTTCCTTTTTCTAGCAGAAAAATAGCGGCTCCTAGTCTCTGGGTGCATCAGCAGCATTTATAACCCATGTAAATCCTGGTGCTGTCTCTCACAATTTCGACAGGTAGCATTGGCCCATGTAAAAGTGCCGGAGCACCCAAATGCATGTGCAGATGTTTCGAAAACTTGGCCATGTGTGATTAGTACATTAAAGTATATTAATGTCCCAACACGGATAGGAAACTATAGGAATGTTATTTATTTAGTATCCTTCAAAACTACAAATATTAGTGTTATGAATAGACTATAAAAATAATACCTAGTCACTATGAAGTTCTAAAAATGCTTTCTGGATGCCAACAAAGTAGAACTGGCTTAAGTGATGGGGACAGAGAAAGCAGAACTGAAAAGCCACCTTCAGGCTTCCTCCTTGAAGTGCCCCAGCCTGCTGACTCGTCAGACTGAAGACATAGAGCACGTCAATATGTAGGGGAGTTACAACTAACTGACATTGCCGGTTGTGGTTTATAATTATCTGCTGAAAGATTATAATTTCATGAGCACATTTTTGGTGAGTGGACAGTAAACATCCCTCTACCTGGATCCAATTGTATGCACTGTCTTCTTTTTCATACAGAGTTTAATATCCATAGGGCATTGATAGTAGCACCATAGTCAGCGTTACCCACTTTTTGGTTTTTTTGACTGTGGGAGGGAGTTCCACAGAACCAGTGTGGCACCTGAAAAGGCTTATTAGCCCTGAAAAAGGGACCATTAGCAGCTGGTGGTCTGGGGAATGAAGTGCTATACCTGGATGGTGGGGAATCAAGACCTCCCTCCCTCCTGGATTTGCTTCTCAGGAGGCCCAGGAAGGCACATGTATGTGTCAAAATGGAACGTGGGGGGGGGCACAGTTGTGCCAGAGGAGCAGTTGGAGCAGCAGATCTGCTGAAAGAATGGAGCAAGCTGACAGTGGGGGCTGGTAAAGTGTCATGTAGTTAAGTTTAGCTCTTTGGGGGCAGATACCACAAATTAAAAAAAAAAAAAAAGAAAGGAGAAGCCTACTCCGGAAGAGTTCATAGAAAGGGAGAAGCAGTCAGAGTTGAGACTGAGATGCACATAAATGGCCACATGGCTCCCAGTCTTCCCTCTTCTGTCAGTGGATTACATATCTAAGGATCAAAAGAAAACTGTGGCTCAGGACTACATGACTGAGCCAAAGTGCTGTGAAGATATCCAGGGATCCCAACTTCCATATAATTAACCTGGCCAGAGAGCCAAGACTTGACTGACTAGAATATCTAGGCAGATCTGCAGCATCCACTAGGTTCTGGGCATTCAGGTGGAAATCACTCAGTCCCTTTCGGAAAGTAGAGGGATGGAAAGATGGTTGGTTGGTGGGAGAGGGTATCAGGATTTAGCTACATGTCTCAAAACAAAGCAGCAGGGCAGTGAGGAACCTGAGGGAGTGTGTTTTGTCAGTGTGGAGGCTTTAAATAGAAGGTTAAGGAAGGGGGAGATGTTGGAGAAAGAGAGCACTGGAGGGCTTCTAAGTTGAGAGAAAAAGAGAAAGTTTACTGGCATGAATAGCATTGGGAAAAGGAGGGAGGAGGAGCCAGGGGGGTGGAGGCAAGAGGGGAGTGGTAGGACAGGAGGAGAATTCGAGGCAGAAGAATCGTAGCAGGTGGAAAGTGAGAAATAAATGCTGGGCAAGTTGGAGGTGGGGCAGCTGAGGTAGAGTGAAGAAAAACATAAACCTAGGACAAGAAATGTGGTCAGAATTTTAGCTAAGAGAAGGTGCACCACAGTCTCTCTCAAAAAAAAAAAAAAAAAAACAACAAAATAACTTCCGGTCAGATTTGCAACAGTGCAGCAGTAGGTGAAAAATGTAAAAGCAGTTGCAGCAGGTGAGATGGACCACTATAAAAGGCAACTACGCAGCACAAGGCTAGAAATGTTTTTGTTTTTTTGAAGACAAAGTAAAAGCAAGGAATTTGCTCACTTGGAACACACAGTTTCAATTTGGCATTAGGCTCTGAGTTTGTTAAAGAGCAAAAAGGGGCAGAGTACTCATGGTGACCGGGACACAGAATAAAACAGTGAAAAAAAAATTGGCAATCTCACAGTAAAAGTAGAATAATATTAAATAATCAGCATTTCTATATCACTTTTCATATACATTGTATCCAAAAGCACTTGACAAGCAGTGCTAGACTGGTAGTGAAGTGACTGAATGTGTAGTGGCAGCCATTTTGCACATCAACACCCACACACAGCCTTGGACAGTTGCATGAACCAGTTTTATAGGAAGGGGAATATTGGTCAGGATAGTCAGGCCACTGAAAGTAAGGAACAAACACAAGTTGAGCCCTATGAGTACTTGGCAGACAGATGGTAAAATGACAGGTATAGATGCTGTGGAGGATGATAAAGTCCCATTGTGCACAACACAACACTAAATAAGTCTGGTAAAGTGGCTTAGTAGTGTTGAGTAAAAATAAAAAGGCTGGGGCCACAGTAATGGGAGTAGTAATATAAACAGTGATACATAACTACAAAACTAATGGTAAAACATGGCACACACTTTTGTAAGCAGTTAGACATTTGCAGCAGATGTTCTGTAGTGCAGTGGCATAGTGGCCTGCAGACTCTGAGACACTGCCCTTGTGCTGTGTGTCCTTCGTGCTGGGATTTCTCATACACAGGGGACTGCTTGGAAGTCATGGAAATTTAAACATGACTAACTCCCACCTCTTCTAAGGCCTAATTAGTGCACTAAGTCTTTAGACTGGCAGCATCTCCTTACTGTCCCGGGAAGGGGGGTCAGTCTGCAGCATGGAGGAGCGGATTGGCACTTCGGACCCTTAGGCTGTTTCCTGTGGCAGTGTGGTGCTGGTGGCTGCCATGCTGCCCAACCAAGAGAGCTTTTCTCAGCGCCCCCCCCCCACCTGTTGGGATACAGGGATGTCCCTGATTCTGACATGCCAGAAGCACCAAGGTGGTGATAATGCTACAGTGAGCATTGTTCTCCTACCCTGAAGGAAGAGCCTTCTCTGGGAGACACTGTCCTTCTCCAACTTGCTTACTGCAATGTCCTGGGCTCAGGAGATGACCCCTGGTTGCTGACGTGGCAAGTGACACCAACCTCCACTGCGCTATGGATCTGGACCAGCCTAAAATTGTTAATGTAGTCCCTGAGAAAATGTGCATCTTGTGCTAAACGTGGGTGGGCCTGGGCATGCAGCATGTCCGAAGTCAGTAATTTCGAAAGTATCTAAATGCTTCATTTGTAATTTAACAGCTGGAGTACTACAAGCAAGGAAAGACAGAAGATTTCGTGAAATTGCTGGAAGCAGCACGCATAGATGGCAACCTGGACTACAGAGACCATGAAAAAGATCAGATGACCTGCTTGGATACGCTGGCAGCTTATTATGTGCAGCAGGCTCGGAAAGAAAAGAATAAAGATAACAAGAAAGAGCTCATCACACAGGCCACCCTGCTGTACACGATGGCTGACAAAATCATTATGTATGACCAGGTGAGGAACAGAGAGGGCAAAACAAAATGGTGCAGTGCTTCTCACACAAGTTGCAATCTTTTTGTTAAATATACATGTCAGTTTTCAGTGACACGTTTTTAAAATATTACGCACTATATTCTGCAGCAAATATTTGTAGCTTCAGTTTGCATTTTTTTGCACCAGCTGTTTTGTTTTTAGGCTTGATATTTCCATAACAAAATGGATGGTATGAAGCCGCAATGAAGTATTAGTTATTGTGTACCAATAAAGTCAATTATTAAACTTAAAGGAGTTCGAGTCTTCCTCACAGTAGCAGTTATGAGTACTTGTTGCGAAACAGAGGAGTGACTCCTTCAACCACCCATTTGATTTGGCCATTTCTTATGGGCCAGGCATAGAGTTCTGTGTGTGTGTGTGTGTGTGTGTATATATATATATATATATATGTATGTATGTATGTATGTATGTATGTGTGTATATGTATATTATATATATGTGTGTGTGTGTGTGTGTGCGTAGTGTGTATGTATGTATAGAGAGGCTAGAGTGCAGACCCCAGTGGCTCAGTTGAAGCCATGCTTCCGCCATATTAGGAGAGGATTGAGGTGCCGGCAGATAGCACAAACCCTTCTTGAAACTTAGTAGCACCAGCACGCTGTTCTGACAGAAGTTGAGTACCACACTGCTTATACAAGCAAAGGACAAACTAACATACCTTATATTTGTCACTATAGTGTGCGTCTACTTCACCATTTCTCTGCTGTCATTGGTGCTTCTTACCCAGCTGGATCAGCAGACTGCTGTCAGAACAATGTGCTGGTGCTATCACCTAAGTTTCAAGAAGGGTTCCTGCTATCTGCTGGCACCTCAATCCTCCCCTAATATGGTGAACGCGCGGCTTACGATATATATGGGGGAGATATATATATGTGTGTGTGTATATATGAAAAATATGGGATACATGATGGGCAGGAGTGTGATGTGACATATCTTCATGAGTGAACAGTGACCTCTGGATACTCACGAGTGCCGAAGGCATGAGTGAGAGTATCAGGGTCACTGTTCCATGATATATTACATATCACATGATCTGCCCATCATGTGTGCGATTTATACAATAGGCTTTTCTAAAGTGGTTCTGTGTTGCTTTCAAACTGCGTGACTGTGTGCAAGATAGAAAAACTTCTTCCACACTCACTGGTTTTGTTTTCTTCTGTAAGGAGAATTTATTTATTGTTCCAGTATAGTTCAGTGTATCAAAGTATGTTTGTTGTTTTGAGCCTGCATGGTTTAATGTATTTAGCAGTCAGTGCTCTTTTTTTTTTTTCTCCTAGTAGGAATTTTAGAGATCTTCTCAGCATGTGAGTGTCTATGAGACTGAATGCAGTAAACCTGTTGTTGGGGCTTTAGGTACTTGAAAAGCAGGTGAATTTCATTTGTTTTAATGAGCTGAAACAAGTTGCAACACTGAGGGAGAGTTAATGGGCTTGTCTGTGACATCACCACAGTGAGAATAAATGCTCATGAGGTAGGCACAGTGGCCCGGATATTCAAACTGCGCCAGGCTGTGGCGCAAGCCTGGGCGCAGCTCAACTTTGCGCAGGGGTGTGGCCTGGGCAGTATTCAACGGGGCTGCGCTATGGCGCAGCAGCTTTGAATATCGCACCCTGGCCACCCCCACTGTGCATGGCACAGTGGCACTGCGCCAGCGCAAGTGGCCAGAGTGGAGCATGGAGATGCGCTAGTGCAAATGCCATTGTGCCATGCACAGCACCTGCGATATTCAAAAGGGGACATGCAAATGGAGCCAGAATTTATACAAGGCGCACATGGGGCCATTTGCATGTCATTATGGCCCCATTTGCATCCCATCGGCATGCAGGTGCGCCGATCCCCGACGACTTGTGCCTGGCACCCTGCCAGGCAGCAGCCGTCGGGGACCGATGCCCCCTGCAGCCCGATCGCGGGCAGTCGTCTGGAAGAACCCCTCCCCAAATATCCCTGGTGGTTCAGTGGTCCCCTATGTGCCCGATCGTGGGCATCAGTGTAACCCCGCTCAATATCCTGGTGGTCCAGTGGACCGCACTCTGCCCGATCGCGGGCATCTTTAAAACATAGAACAGTCCTATTACCTGGTGGTCTAGTGCCCCCTCCCACCACCCACTGAGCCCCACCACGCTCCCTCCCGTCCAGCGGTGGGCAGCCTACCCACCTGCCTGCAGCCGCTGACTGACAGCTTATCGGGGCTGCGCCCATTGGTTCTGGCATGATCCAATGGGCGTACATGCTCTATAACACAATCCAGATATGTGAATGAATTCATTCACAAATCTGAACTAAATACAGCAGTATAGGCTGCATGCCATTGGCTTCGCTGTGAACCAATGGGCGTGCCTTCTGACTGTCAGTCGGTGGGCAGCGGGGCGGCAGGCGGGTGGGGTGCTACCGCCTGCCAGCTGGGAGGCGGGGCGGGGTGGGGCTCAGTGGCGGGTGGGAGGGGTACACTAGAACCACCAGAATAATAAACTATTCTGTGTGGAATGCCAGCGATTAGGCGATGCGGTCCACTGGACTCCTAGGGATAATGAGCCAAGAGGTGTCTTTACACGGATGCCGGTAGTGGGAGGCATAGAGCGCTGCCAGTGCAGCAGGAACTTCGGTGGCCACCCACAGGTGGCAGCTGCTGTGTTGCGCCCTGCAATCACGGCAGCTCACCTGTGGGTGGCTATCATTTGTTCCTTTTTTTTTTTTTTTTATTTTGGGGGGGGCTTAACTTTGTGCAGGCGCAGGTAAGGGTTCTGCATACATGACTCTGCACATCCTGGGCTGAATATCGGACTGTGCAGGTTATGCATGGCACGCGCCCCCCACACACACACTTGTGCCTGCATACATTACTGATGCGCTCCGGCGCACTTTCCCCTTTGAATATCGCTGGGGAGATCAGTGGGTTGTGCATGGCACAACCCTTTTGAATATCTGGGCCAGTGTGTATAAACGGCATTTATCATCACTGTGTTAGCTTGGGTCTGCATTTATTTCACTGTGGTACTAATACATATGTTTTATCAGTGAAAATATAGCTCACCCGTTGTGTGTGTGTGTGTGTGTGTGTGTATATGTGTGTATGTATATATATATATATATATATATATATATATATATATATATATATATATATGTGTGTGTGTGTATATATAATGTGTGTGTGTGTATATATATATGTGTGTGTGTGTGTGTGTGTGTATATACGTATATGTGTGTGTGTGTGTGTGTGTGCGCGTATACATATATAAGTGCATACATAATATATATATAGTTGTGTGTGTGTGTGTGTGTATATAGGATATATGATGGGCGACTGTGGAATATGGAAAATATTTGCTAGAGTGCAGAGTGAACTGTGATAATATCATGAGTGCCGAAAGGCAGTGATATTACAGTTCACTTTGCAGTAAAATGTTTATATATTCCACAAGTCACACATCGTGTGCGATTTATACAATAGGGCTAGTACCCTTTAGGAACATTTTTTTTTTTTTTTAATTCTGTGTTCTCTCCCTGTTTACTTTTTAATTTGGTAACTGGGGGAGACCTGGGAGCACTGGGCAGTTAAGTGAATTGTTCAGTCTCGCACAGTATTCAAATGGGAGTTGTGAGAATCAAACACTGGTCTGCTGGATGTAGCAAGTTTGTTCATTGCTTGTTACTCTAACCTCTAGGCTATACTGACAGCATTGTTTGTGTGTGGTCTGAGTGTGTGTAAGTATTTCTTAATGGGCTGGGATTGTTAGGCACAGTAGGCGCTTTTACACACGTTTTTAAAACGAAATGAGCATTACCTGTGGCGCCATTGTGCTCTGTTGCGTTTTTAGGATCCCTTTACATTCCGCAAGTTTTCCGGCAGCTCCCACCTCCATTTGTGTTTTGGCACCCCCACAGAGCTTGCTGCTCTATTGCTGTTTGTGCACTGCTTCGGAGTGGCTGTTTTACACGGCCCGACGAAACGGAACTCAACGGTGCAAACCTCAAAAAGCAGAGATTGCGGTTTGGACAAACGTTCACCTATGGAACGAAACAGATGCACTTTACACACAAGGGATGTAATGGAATACTGTTTCGGTAACAGTTATTCCGTTACATAAACCTGTGTGTAAAAGCGCCTTATGAGAAACAGGTGAATGTGTTTTGGAATGATAATTGTGTTACCTACAGCTAGGAGTGAGAAACAGACTGTTAATTCAGTAAGTTGCAGGCTTCACTGAGACAGAGAAACTGTTGCAGTCAGTACTCAGAAAGAGAACTGCTTTATGAAGGAGGCTGGTTTGAAGATTAGAGCAGCACAGTAATGGGCTAGGAGTATCAGAATAATTATGGGACACAGGTGATTGTCTTTTACAGTGCTAATTGAGTTAGTTTGCAGGATTCAGTGAGAGAGAAACTGTAAAGCTAATAAATGCAGGCTTCAGTGTAGATAGTCTCACTCTGGTGACATCACCATTGTGAGAATATTTGCTGGTGATGTAGACACTGGCCCAGATATTCAAACTGTGCCAGGCTGTGGTGCAAGCCTGGGCACAGCGCAACTTGGCTGCACAGGGGCGTGGACTGGGCGGTATTAAACGGAGCTGCGCCATGGTTCAGCAGCGTTGAATATCGCACCCTGACCACCCGCAGTGCGCATGGCGCAGTGGCACTGCACCAGTGGCCAGGGTGGAGCATGGGGATGCGCTAGCGCAAGTTCCATTGCGCAAGGCGCAGCAACCGCGATATTCAAAAGTTGACATGCAAATGCGGCTATAATGTATGCAAGGTGCACATGGGGCCATTTGCATGTCATTATAGCCCAATTTGCATGCAGGTGCGGCGATCCCCGACGACTTGTGCCTGGCGCCCTGCCAGGTGGCAGCCGTCGGGGACCGCCCCCTGCAGCCGCAGCCTGAATCCAGATAACAGAAACCACTATCCCTGGTGGTCCAGTGGACCTGACTGCCCGATCGCAGGCTGTAGTAAAAAATAGAGGAAGCACTATCCCTGGTGGTCCAGTGGACCGCTGCCCGCCCGATCGTGGGCTTCAGTGAATAAATGATAATTCCAAAATATCTGGTGGTCCAGTGGACTGCTGCCTGCCTGATCACGGGCTTCAGTGAATAAAAGAAAAGTCCTATTATCCCTGGTGGTCCAGTGGTCTGTCTGCCCGATCGTGGGCTGAAGTGGAATTAGAAGAAACCCATCATCCCTGGTGGTCCAGTGGACCCCTTCCCCACCACCACTAATCCCCCGTCGGGCGGCGGGCAGCACCACCCACCTGCCGACTGTGTCGCCCAGTGGTCCACAGCATGAGCCAATGGGCGTACAGCCCTATCGATGGTGTCAGTCGGCAGGTGGGTGCTGCCACCCACGCTGACCGGAGGCGGGGCAGTGGGGATCGGTGGGAGGGGGTCCACTGGAGCACCAGGGATGATGGGTTTCTTCTAATTCTACCTCAGCCTGCGATCGGGCAGACAGGTCCACTGGACCACCAGGGATATTAGGACTTTCCTTTTATTCACGGAAGCCTGCGATCAGGCGGGCAGCGGTCCACTGGACTACCAGGGATATTGGAATTATCATTTATTTACTGAAGCCCGTGATTGGGTGGGCAGCGGTCCACTGGACCACCAGGGATAGCGCAGGAGTGAAGATATTTTCCATAGCACACGATCTGCACATCATGTGTTCCATTTATACAATAGGGGTACGAGTTTCAGAAGTATTGTTATGATTTTTTGTGTTCTGTTGCTGTTTCTGTGTGTGAGATTTTCTGAATGGGCTGGCAGTGTTACAAACTCTGTGGGGAAAAGCTAAGTGTGTTTTGCAATGCTAAGTAAGTTAGCTTCAGGCAGCAGTGAGAAAGAAACTGTTTTGTGAAGCTGTGTGCTTTAGAATTTTGGCTGCAGTCAGCTGAGAGTATCACAGTAATGGGCTGGGAGTGCGAGAGTGTGGGAAGCAGGTGATAATGTTTTGCCATGGTAATTAAGTTAGCTGCAGGCAGCAGTGAGTCATCTCACTCTGAGCCATGAAGTAAAAAATGTAAGATCTTACATTTATCACACTCTGAGCCATGAAATAAATGTCAGCCCTTAAACTGATCTCACTCTGGTGAAGATATGTTTTTTATCACACTCATTTATCCTTCACCCCTATTGTATAAATATATAGTCAGGTGAGCATCTAGGCCCCCCCCCCAAAAAAAAAAAGTGTTAAGGTTGTTGGCATGCATGGATGTAGCTTTTGATAGTCTCTGCAGGATAGCCAGTGGTTCTAAGGCCCTGTCCACACTACACTGCTCCGGCCCGGTAACGGATGCAATCCGTTACGGCAGGGGAGCAGTGCAGTGTGTCCACATTGCAGCGGTGTCTGTTATGGGACCGGTACCTCCGGTCCACACTAGGAGTGCTGGGTGACCATTACGGTGGCACCCGTTCCCAGGATGCAGCTTGCGCTGCGGGCCCTGCAGGGGACCGTTACCACGCGTCCACATTTCGCCCGGTAATGTTACCGAGGTGTAACCGGTTTCATAACCGTTGTTGAAACCACCTCATATGTGGTTTCAACAACGGTTATGAAAATGCCTTCTATAACGTTACAGGTGTAAACGCAAACCGTTGTGGTAACGGTTTGGGCACTCTGTAACATTACAGAGGCGTAGTGTGGACAGGGCCTAACAGGAACAAAAAGAAATGTCATAGTGGGTAAGATTCAGACTAATATCGGTACACAAGCACCTGAAGCATGTAGCTAAATTGTCTATTATGAGCATAAGTGTTTTATACTTATAATAAGCTTTTTTTTTAAACTGGTAACCTTGGTATAGCTGTAACCACAGTGCAGGTACTCCATAGTATAGCAAATGAAGGATTTCCTCATAACTTTTTTCTACTGTCAAGTTTTGTTCCCTTATATGTGCATTTTGATGACATAGATGTGTTGTCTTGTATAACTAGAATGCTTATTTTATGCTGTACAATTTGCTTTAGAACCATTTATTGGGAAGAGCTTGTTTCTGTCTGCTGGAGGGAGATAAAATGGACCAGGCAGATGCTCAGTTTCACTTTGTGCTCAACCAGTCTCCAAATAACATCCCAGCTCTTCTGGGTAAGCATTTCTTAATATGTCTTAAAAATTTCCGCTGTAGTTGCCATATATAAAATTTTAAAGTTTAAAAGTTGGTTCAGTGTTTGCGACATTGACCTGCACCAGTAATAATGTGTAATCTGTATGATCTGCATTCTGCCTTCTATGCAGCAGTTTTTTTTTTTTTCGTGTTTTGCCTATCTAGACATGCCTCCTACTCTTAACCTGAACAAACAATTCAGTGGGTGTATGCAACCAAAGTGTGAAGTTATGTTTGTGCACCTCTGTTGATGGTCAGAAGGCTAACTGTATGATTGAGTTGTTTGACTGTTTATATGCAGATGCTTTGGCCATTTGCACTCTTATGTCCCATGTGGGACTTCCACCCTTTTTGGGTACCTTATAGGCAGATGAGCCCCTTCAAGGGTGCTACCCCTTGAGATGCCACAGAAACATTATTGCCTTAGGCTAAACGTACCTTGCATAGGAGCCAAAAGAACTGTAAAACAGGAGCTGCAAACAGACTGAGTGGAGTAATGACATAGACAGCTGATGATTGGGAGAAGTACCAGGAGAAGCAAAGGTAGGCAGGGAGGTCAGTAAGGGAAGCCAAAGCTTAGACAGAACACATTGCAAAATCAGTGGGTAGAGGGGACAAAACCTTTTACAGGTACATAAGTGAAAAAGGAAAGGCAAAGAGAGGGATAGTGAGACTGAAGGGGGAGGATGGGGGCAGCGTGGAGGATGACAGCAGTAAAGCTGACATATTGAACAGGTATTTCTGCTCAGTCTTTACTGAGGAAGAGGAGGTTAATGGGTCTGGAAGGGTACAAGGGGTGAGAATGGTGCGAAATGGACGAAATCCCTTTACACGAGAAAGGGTCCTGAAGGAACTGGAAGTAATAAGAGTTGATAAAGCAATGGGGCCAGATGGAGTGCACCCCAGGGTCCTTAAAGAACTAAGAGGTGGCTGAACCTCTGGCTATCTTGTTTAACTGATCACTGGAAACAGGGGAGGTACCCAAAGACTGGAGGACAGCAGATGATGTCCCCTTATACAAAAGTGGGAACAAAGAGGAAGCGGGGAACTACAGACCAGTCAGCCTCACCTCGGTAGTGGGGAAGATCATGGAAACACTACTGAAGGAGAGATTGGTGGAACATCTAGTTGTCAGTGGACTACAGGACCCAAGGCAGCATGGTTTCACCAGGGGGAGGTCATGTCAGACCAGCCTCGTTGAATTTTTTGACTGGGTGACTAGGGAGGTGGATCAGGGGAGGGCAGTGGACGTGGCCTATCTGGACTTCAGCAAGGCCTTTGACACTGTGCCACATAGAAGACTATTACACAAACTGGGGAATATTGGTGTGGGCAGGACAGTAGTGTGGTGGGTAGGAAACTGGCTAGGTGGCAGGACACAGAGGGTGGTGGTAAATGGCTGTCACTCCACAGAGGGAAGAGTGACCAGTGGGGTACCACAGGGATCAGTGCTGGGACCGGTCCTATTCAACATCTTCATCAGTGACATTGCTGGGACCTAGAGGCAGAATTTCACTGTTCACTGATGGCACAAAGCTCTGTAACAGTCTAGACACACCAGAGGGTGTAGACAGAATGAGAAGGGACCTGCAGAAACTTGAAGAATGGTCAGGGGTTTGGCAGTTGAAATTCAATGCAAAGAAGTGCAAGATAATGCATATGGGGCACAAAAACCCTGGCACAATATATTAGCTGGGGGGGTGAGGATATAGCATGCACCAAGCAGGAAAGGGATCTTGGGGTTATCATCTCTGATGACATCAAGGTAGGGAAACAGTGTGACAAGACAGCAGGTAAAGCAAATAGGATGCTGGGATGCATAGGCAGGGGCATCACCAGCAGGAAAAGGGAGGTCATAATTCCACTATACAAGACACTAGTGAGGCCCCACCTGGAGTACGGTGTACAGTTCTGGAGACCTTACCTACGTAAAGGACATAGACAGGGTAGAGAAGGTTCAGAGGAGGGCAACAAAGATGGTACATGGATTACATCGCAAGTCCTGTGAGGACAGGTTGAAGGAACTGAACATGTACTCCCTGAAGGAGAGGAGGGAGAGAGGGGATATGATAGAGACATACAAGTATCTTACAGGGAGGAACAGGGTGCAGGAATACACTATTTTTAAGCGAAAAAGATGTTCCGGGACTAGAGGGCATGGGATGAAGTTGGAGGAGGATGATTCAGAGGAAGCGTGAGGAAGAATTTCTTCACAGAACGGGTGGTGGACAAGTGGAACACCCTGCCAGAGGAAGTAGTGGGGGCTGAAACAATCACAGGATTTAAGAATGCATGGGATAGACATAAGGGAATTCTGGAGGTCAGAGGTAAGAAGCAGCAGACTTCTAGGAAAACATAAAGTGAACTTACAAGCTCAAATGGGCAGACTGGGTGGGCCATAGGCCCTTATCTGCCAACACTGTCTGTGTATCTATGTATGTATCTATGATTGGTGACAGTTGATAGCAGACAGAAGCATGACTTCCAGAAGGAGAGAGGGAATGGGATTATAGAATAAAAGTGAACCACCACTTAACCCCAGCTCACAGCGGAGCTCCTACTACTAAGGTGAATGCTAATTGAAAAATAAAAACTACATTTTATGACCTGCACTCAGGAGAGAAAAATCCCTGTGGAGATCTCTGGGGATCCATGGCATCTGCCGCCGTCCCTCCTGGCTGATACTTATGGTAGCTCACTTTGCTAATTTTCAGTTCCAATTCAGGGGAAAAATTTTGGAGGAATAACTCTTGTTCTGTCCCTTTTAATGGAACGGTGCTATGGGGTGCCACAAGTTGATCTCTGAAGCTAAAGGAAGTTCCCCCACGAAGGAGAGTCACCCCCAAAACGTAGAATGAGAAGAGTGGTGTTTGCTGAAAGGCTAGCACCCGGCCTCAACACCTTGAGGAGGTCTGACCTTGACTGGAAGCTAAAGGAAGAGGATATGGAATGAGACTAGATGGACCTTAGGCAGCCACAGGGAGAACAGCTTTCAGAGGTACTGCTGACATGGTCTGCACAGCTAAAGGAACCCATGTGGGTTTAGGACCTCACCCTGCGAC
This sequence comes from Neoceratodus forsteri, assembly GCA_016271365.2. Lineage (NCBI taxonomy): Eukaryota > Metazoa > Chordata > Ceratodontiformes > Ceratodontidae > Neoceratodus > Neoceratodus forsteri. The sequence goes on from CM028133.1 coordinate 790,232,336, forward strand.
AGCTGAGGCCTTGAGGTGCCCCCGACTGGGGGTCTGCATGGCTACAGCTGTCCCTAGTTCATTGGACTTTACCTCTCTGTGGGACTGCTGGGAGGCACCGCAGGAGAAGAGGGCCTTACTGCGGCCCCCCCCCCCCATGACGAGGGACTAACCTTTAAGATGCGGACTTCAAGAGGAGTGAGTGAGCATGTCAACCCACAGGGTAACTTTTTTTTTTTTTCCTTTTCTGTGTATTCTGTTTATCCTCCAGGAGCCATGGCAATGGAGGCTTCCTACTGCCAGCCACCTCCACCGTCCAGTGCCTCCCCAGGGTTCCTGCTGGCGAGGGTACCCCCACAGCTTTGCCCCTCATAGCAGGGTGAGGAGAGGGAAGTCCAAGCTCCTTCTCCACTCATAATCCAGTTTCTGCACTCCGGCTTCTCCTGGTGGTGTGGTGGGTGGAGGTGTGCCCAGCGGGCATCATACACCCTTGCTGTGCCCTTTCTTTTTCTTCCAAGCTTTTCTCCCCTTAAGCTTCCCAGGGCCACAGCAACTTGGTTGCATATGCACGTGTGTGCCGGAACCGGTGGCCCCCACCCGCCTTGCCCTAGCGCCTGGTCCGCTATCTGAACAGCACTACCACAGAGCCTCCACTCTGTGGCAGTCAAGTGCCAGGAAGACCAAACTCCCCAATCCGGGATAGAAGAGCTGCCTGACGGCCGCTCGATCCTGCTTCCAACCTTCCCTCTCCCAGCCAGTGCCCAGTGGCCTGAGCTCATTCCCAAACTCTGTTTTCCAGTGTAGGAAAGGCAAGGCGTTAAGCGCCTTGACCCTGTGCATCACTGGGTCAGCCTAAATGCAGGGAATTCTTGAGGGCAAGATTCTGGGAGTATGTGATTAATGGTCAGTAGGAATGCATTCATAGAGTCTGGCATGGATGTAGAAATAGACTGACTGACTGTTGAAGGACGATTGATGTGATTGAAATGGATTAAATGAGGACTGCTGAAAAGAATGACTGATATGCTTGAAAATGAACTGAGAATAACAAGGTACTGACAATAAGAACGCATGTCAAAGGCAACAACTATTGATAACACTCAACCATGAGCAGGAAAAGCAGGTTGCTGTATTAAAACCATGACTGTGGTGAAGATACTGAAATGGATTGGCTGAGAAAGGTTTGCCGAAATGACTGAGTGGTTGCATCTGTCAGAATGGAGCAAGATGAAATTAATGAAATGAATGCAGTGGAACCGAAGTGAAAAGTTTGCAAGTAGCTTGGTATGGAAGCTGGTCGAACAAACAGAGAAAATAAGCAAAACATAGCAGAATGACATAGGGCATAGAAATCAGTCAGCACATAGAAAATAAACTGGAAAGTTAAATGGAGGACATGGGCAGCATGAGTGGGTGCCCTACAGAAAAGCAAGAATCGCAGTGCTGCAGCCAGGGAAGATGGAATGACAAAATCCTAACCTAGAGAGCAACTGAAGTCCCATGCAGAAGTTGAAAGCACAAATCAAAAAGAAATCCCAAAAGCAATGAGGAAAAGCAGCAGCCAGCACAAGTGGTGGTGGTGGTGGTGGTGGTAGTAAGTGAGAGAGGCAGAGCCCCAGCAAAGAAACTTGAGTTGTGCAACAGGGTGGACACACAAGAGGAGGCCACCAGTATGGTAGCTGACATCAGGAAGCTGGAAGAATGGCCAGGACAATGGCAGTTAAAATTTAACGCCAAGAAGTGTAAAGTCATGCATCTGGGAAAGCGAAACCCAGGGATAAAATACACACTGGAAGGACGCCAACTGGAAGAGACAAAAATGGAAAGGGACTTAGGTGTACTCATTACCAACGACCTAAAGTCACAGAACGGTGTGAAAAAGTGGCTCAGAGAGCAAGTGGCATACCAGGGTGTATAGGTAGAGGCATGACAAGCAGAAGGCAGGAGGTGATCATGCCACTATACAGATAACTGGTAAGGTCATACGTGGAATATTGTGTCCCATTCTGGAGGCCTCACCAGAAAAAGGACAAAAACAGACTAGAAACAGTGCAGAGAAGGGCTACAAAAATGGTGCAGGGGCTACACCAAGACAGATACAAAACTAGGCTGAGGAAACTGAAATTATACTCATTGGAGCAGAGAAGGAATAGGGGAGACATGATAGAAACATTTAAGTCAAGGAAATAAACAGAGAAACTCTTTCAGGGAGTAAAGGTAACTTGGACAAGGGGGCACAACTTGCGTCTGGTGGGAGGCAAGTTCAGGAGCAACTCGAGGAAGTACTTCACAGAGAGAGTAATAGACCCATGGAACAGCCTGCCACCACAGGTGGTGGCAGCTAAGACAGTAAAAGAATTATTTAAGTTAATATGGGACAGACAGTGTGGGCTGCTTGCCAGGAACACGTAAGGGGAGGGGGTAACCACCTTCGACAGACTAGATCTATAGTTCTTAGACTTTGTCGCAGTGAGCCTCCCCAAATCCATGGAAAAGATTTTGAGCCTCCCCCAAAAACTGAAATAATCTGGGGCTTCCCCAAAGAAAAAATAACATACTGTACATTGCGTAGTACACCATGAATAAATTGAAATCCCTTTGAGTACTTGGCTCACATTCAGGTCTTTCATTCAGTTCTTTGTCTTATACTGATGTGGAACCTTTGAAAAAGAGCTCCTGTGCTCAAAGGTGTTATCTGAATAACAAATAAAATAAACAAATATTATTATTCAGCTTATTGTAAACCCCCCCCCACACACACACACACAGGCCAGCCTACTTGCTCCGCTATTTTCCATCTTGAATCGTTACCCCTTGTTGCAGTACCTTTATGGGTCAGACTACTTTTTTCTGTTTCCTCTCTATATGAAATAACCTTCTTACATCGTTGGCCTCTCCCTCTCCTTCCCTGCTCCTAACTTCTCTGGGATTACTTTGCTCCTTCCTGCTATTGCTCTGAGCACTTCTATGCTCAACCCTTGTACAGTATTTGGGCTGTTCTACCATCAGTCTACAAATTGATCAATTACCACGTCTCATTATTAGTTTATTGTTCATATTTGTTTGCACTGTTGTTCATTGTGTATTTCTTGATTGTTCTGCAGTTACCTTTTGAAATGTATTCACTACCTACCCTTGGCTCATTCACATTCATTTGTCACCCATTAGTAAATAAATACATAAAATTCACCTACTATTATTCTCTTTCAGTTTGCTTCATTTCTTCACACAAAATACATAAAACTCAATTTAATTACATTACTTTTTCAGACTTGCTTGAGCTTCCCCTGGAACAGGTTGGGGCCTCCCCATGGAGGCTGGCCTCACCATTTGAGAGCTCCTGGACTAGATGGATCAATTGGTCCCCATCTGCCGATACCATTCTTATGTTCTTGTGAGCTTCTAAATGAGACCAAAACAATTTTATGGATCCTTGAGGCAGAAGTGATGCCATTTTTAGGGAAGTTGTGCTTAACAGTTCCATGAAATGGCTTCTGCCTTGATGTAAGAGAGGTCAGATTTAGACAGGAATATCTCTGGAATGCTGACACACATACAGGTTAAGCCCAGCACCTCCTTCAAAAGTACTTTCCATGGTCTTTTAGATTTTAGGGGCCGTGTACACCTGTGTTCCCTTGTATGATGGTTACTGGGGTAGTTAGTCTCATTTTCACTGTGCAATGCACTGGTGAGACCTTCCCGAGAATACATTGCTCAGAGAAAAGGAACATTGATGACTGGCAACGTGGGAGGGCTGAAGTACAAACTGGATCTCTTCTCTGAAAAAGATGGTTGGGGAGTGAGAGACAGTTAATTAAAATAATATAGTACATTGGGAAGATTGAGTCAAGTAGGCTGTTTGTGTGAAAAGGAGAATCACAGGTACATGGGCTGATGCTTAGATTGAGAGAGTTAGAACAGGTATAAGAAGGTATTGTTTTGGTGGTAGGACTAATGGGTTCTGGCTACTTTAAAGACCTTTTGTAACCATATTCTGTATTCCAAGTCACCCTTTCTGCACTGCCAGGGAGAGCAGGATAAACGAGGAGCAGCTCCTCAGCTGATCTAAAAAGTTCAAAACTATTAAGTAATTTAAAACATAATGCCCAAAAGGAGCATCAAGGAACTGAACCACACTACTGCCCGGGAGAACCTGCTGGAGGTCCCGGGCCTACCTTAACTCTGCTGGTGACTGGGCTTTTGCAGTAGTGGCATTCTAGTTGTGGCACTCTTCACCTCTGAGGGTTTAGAATAGCTCCTTGGTGGAGGCTTTTAAGAAGGCCTTTAAAACGTATTTGTTCTCTCTGGCATTTAATGTTTATGGTTAATTATTTGTTTGTCATATTAACGTATGAATTTGCCAGCAGGTAAAGGCCTTTTGGTCTATTGAGTCTGCTCAGTTTTGCAGCTAGCGACCCTTATATTGCAGCTGCCCCTCCCCCGAGACCCTCCCTTATCCTGTCCCATCCCCTTTAGAAGCAGCCCACTGATCTACAGGATGCCACTTCAGTAGGCAATGCGTTCCACCCAGACACCACTCTCTCAGTAAAAAAAAAAAAAAAAGTGTCTTCTCATTTCCCTCCTGAACCTTCCCCTCTCCTATCTTAGATTATGGCCTCAAGTGTCCCTTCCCTCCCATAACTTAAAATGCCCTGTCCCTCCTTTCCTCCAGTGAGTACATGATCAACACCCTCAGCCTACTCTCGTAGGGTTGTCCCCAAGTCCCTGGATCATCTTTGTTGCCCGATGCTGCACCCCCTCCAGTAACCTAATGTACTTTTTCAGGTACAGGTGCACACAGTACGCCAGGTGTGGTCTAACCAGCGACCTATATAGCAGCAGGATCACCTCCCCTCTCCTGGAGGATATACCACTGGCAATACAACTCAGCATTTTGTTGGCCTTTGCAGCTGCCTTCCCACATTGTGCTGAGTTATTGAGTTTGTAATGACACCCCCAAATCCTTCTCTTCCTTTGTCACTCCTAGTTGACCCCTTCCCCCTCAGCTGGTAGCTCCTCATTGGGTTTTTGCACCAAAATGTAGCACCCTGCCATGTTTGGCATTGAACCCCAGCTGCCAAGTGTCTGACCAGATCTCCAGTTTTGACAGATCATCTTGCAACCCCTGCCACCCTCCCATGTCAACGATTACTGCTCCCATCTTGGTGTCATCTGCAAACAGGCTGATCTTGATACCTATCGAGATATCTGCACTAAATATCCCAAACAGCACTGGCCCCAGCACAGATCCCTGTGGCACCCCGCTAGTCACCGCCCTTTGAGCTGGGAGCTCCCCTCCCACCACCACTCTCTGCTGTCTCCCTTGTAGCCATTTCATTACCCATCCCACCATGTTCGCCCTCACCCCAGTGCTTACTTCCTAGCCTCCCATGTGGCACCAAATTGAAGCTTTACCAAAGTCCCCAGGTACAGGACATCCACTGCAAGGCCTCTGTCTAACTGCGTAGTTACCCAGTTGTAGTAATCCACCAGGTTGGTCTGACAGGACCTGCCTGCAACAAACCCATGCTGTCTACTGTCCTGCAGACCATTAGCCTCCAGAAGGGAAACCAGCCTCTCCTTCAAGATTGTTTCCTTCAGCTTACCCACAGTGGATGTGAAGCTTACTGGTCTGTAGTTCCCTGGTTCATCCTTGGGGCGGCTCTTATGGAGGGGCACCATGTGAGCTATCCTCCAGTCTTGAGGTACACTCCCTGAGTCCAGGGAGGCATTGAACAGGTCTGCCAAGGGCTCCACCAGGATTTCTGCCAGCTCCCTCTACACCCTGGGGTGGTATGCCATCTGGCCCTGGCGCCTTGTCCACCCTCAGCGCCCTCAAGCCCGCTATATATTGTGCATTTCTTTCAACTATCTGTTTTGTTTTACTGTTGTAGTTTTATGCACAGTGCTTGAGCCCCAGGGAGGAGCACTTATAAATAATAATTACATTACCATTACCTAATGATTGGTTGCTCCAGAAGACAAACTAAATTCATTTAAAAGACAAAGAACCTCTGTACGCAAACACTGAGGCAAGGGTTACCCCAAAGGGCATTTGGCTGGGAAGCCAAGTTTCAAGAAAATACAAAATCACACATGCCCCCACAATGCAAAGCATCATGGGCTGCATATGCAAATCACCACAGAATGTTATGCTGCATGCAATTCTGCTTAAAGTTGGACCAGCATAACATTCTGTGGTTATTTGCATATGCAGCCCATGATGCTTTGCATTGTGGGGGCATGTGTGATTTTGTATTTTCTTGAAACTTGGCTTCCCAGCCAAATGCCCTTTGGGGTAACCCTTGCCTCAGTGTTTGCACACAGAGGTTGTCTTTTAAATAGTTTTTTATTTTAATGGGTTCACCACAATATATCCAAGGCACACTGCCTTAAGGGTAGCTGGTCCATTCCACTGGGGTGCCAAACAGACGAGGTTACTGATGAGTCCTGGTAGGACGAAACACGTGTCTATGTCTTCTGTTAGCACCCTTTGCAAACTGTGTGAGAGGCCTTTCGGTACCATGCAATTCTTCTTAAAGTTGGACCAGCATAACATTCTGTGGTTATTTGCATATGCAGCCCATGATGCTTTGCATTGTGGGGGCATGTGTGATTTTGTATTTTCTTAAATTCATTTAGGTACTTAAGCACAGACAATATGGCTACTTGTGCAGCTTGGAGAAGGATTTGATGGAACATAACTTGTCTGTTTACCAGTAACAGTAGTAAAGAGTTTGGATAAGCTAAATTGCAGATAGTTTATGTAATGGATTACCTGATTTAACTTCAGTAACTTGCACTTCAAGAAAGGGAAGCAGTGGATAACCAGGGTGAAGGAAATTAGCTTGTATCCCATGTTACTGAATACTGCATTTTTCTGTTCTTATTTGCAGGTAAGGCTTGTATCTCCTTCAATAAAAAAGACTACAGAGGAGCACTGGCATATTATAAGAAAGCTCTACGTACTAACCCTGGCTGCCCAGGTAAAATTTGTTTAACTATGAATGTTTCTTAACACTTTCGTAACTAATTGTTTGGAATTCAAGTCATTTTAAAGAAAAAACAAATTCAGCAAGAACCAGGTTTCCCCATGGAAGGGATGGAAGCTTACAGCTCACTTGGCCTGCTGCAAAATGAGTTGTTTACATCTTGTGGTCTGTTTGTTTCTTAAGGTGAAATAGTAATACCACTACCTCTGTGGAATCGCTTTGTAACTTTTACCTTACTGGCCTACCTGTTTTGGCCACATGGTACTGGTTTGGGCCTTTGAATTTGTAATCTGCAAAAGATTGAATTGATTAGTTAACATTTTTGTTAATAATTATCCTTTTAAAGACGTGCTAGCTAGATTTCTGAGCAGACCGGATCACAGAAGAATGGATTTTTTTTGTGCGATTACCCTTCCCATAAAGAAGCAGTGTGGTCTGTTGGTTAGTGTACTGGCATGGGAACCAGGAGACTGCAGGTTCAAACCCCGCTAGAGAAAATTACTCACTGTGTGACTTGGCCAGTTCACTTGAACCTCCCAGTACTGCTTCCATCCGCCCAGCTGCTGAAATAGGTAGAAGCAAGACCCCACTGGAAATGAGATTTGGCTTGTCAGCTGCGTTCTGAGTAAGCTGTAAGAATAAATAAGTTTAAAAAAAAATTAGTGTTTCTGCACGTCAAATTTTATTTTTTTCTCCCAGTACATGATGGTCGGCCTGCAAACCTATAAAATCCACAAACACATGGGTTCCCATGTTTTGTTTTTGAGTTGCTTGGTGAGATGTAATGTCACTTTTTTTTTTTTTTTTGGGTCAATTCTTTTTTTTGTCTTGTCCTAATCGGAACTCTCTCTGGCTACCTCGCTCGCCTGCACTGCCCGCTGTGTTCCCCGCCATCTTCAAAGTCATTACGACTCCCTGGGGACTGGGAGGTGGGGGCTACAGCCCCGGGGAGATCGAAGGGGTAGTGGTGCAGAACCAGCAATGGACGTGTGGCGGTGGTAGTGGAGGAGCCGTCGCCTACCCGGCAGGAGGGTCATTTTCCCCTTATATGGCCCCCCGGTGCGTGGTGGACGTCCCGACATTGCGGCATACGGCAACCCTGCCTGCGTCAAGCCATGCTGTCTACATGCGGTCTGGCGCTCTGCAACACCTCTGGTCTCCATCAGGGGCCGCTGGAGTGCCGGACATCCCAGTACCCCCGGGAGGAACGATCCTCGCGCCACATAATCCAATCTCCTCCTCACACCCCGCACCCGAGCTCCAACCACGGTCGCCGGGCGCGCACGAGGTGTGGCGTCCAGCATCTCAGCACCACCGGGCTGGTACCCATGTAATGCCACTTAATGGGGAAAAATTAGCAAGGGTCCGATTATTTTATCCGTAACAATGTCATTGTTTTAGGTGTCATCATAAGTGCAAATTATAAAACAGGATACTGTATTTGTCCAGATGTTTGCTCAATTTTTTCTGCTAATGTAAAAGTGTAAGTTACTGATACTGTGACAGCCCAGTTGTATTTGCATGTCAAAAAATGTAACATTTTTGGTTATATGTAGAATATGATTGCAGTTTATAGCGAAAGAAAGAACTTTAGGGGTCACACCATGCTGTTTCTGGATATGTCTGCTTTTACAGTGGCAGGCTCAGAGTTAAGGGGTGCATGGTGGCACAAGTAAAAGTGTCCCATGCATTTCTTAAGTGCATTCTGCACATGCAGCCCCCATTCGTTAACCAGTTCTGCCTTGGAACCTTAATTTTGTTCTTAGAAGAATTAACTGGGGCTCCATTTGAGCTGGTTGCAGCTTCTGACATGCCTGTGCTGTCATAGAAGGCACTTTTTCTTGACACTGTGTTCATAGAATTTCTAAGCTCAGGCTGTAATGGCTGAGGCTCCTTAACTGAGTTCCATGCAGACAGGGTGTCTGGGAGGACCAATCCTAGATGTCTACTGAAGGTTGTTTTCGGATTTCACATTGAATCAGACCATACACCTTCCTGTGTATTATCCTGAGCACGCCAATAAAGGTGAAGCATTGCCCCACATGTTTGATGTACAGAGAACACTGCATTTCCATATTGATAATACTAAGAACTGCAGAAAGTTCTCTAGCTTTTTATTTTGTTTGCCCCGGTAAGGAGGGTGCTTCTGTGACTAAACAGTGCCTGGTCAAATGGCTGGCTAACTGTATTGCATTTTGATATGAAAAGCACTGTAAGGAGCTTCTTGTTGCTGTCCAAGGCCACTGTATATTTGGTATGGCCACTTCTGTTGCTTGATTTCAGAAAGTTTCTGCAGCTGACATGTGTTGTCACTACATGGAGTACTGTGCTTACTTTCATTAACCATACCAGTTTGGACATGGTCTCTAGCAGATATGCTGCTTTGGCCTTGCAGTACTATAAGGCCTCCTGCTTTGATGTCATATCGGAGTTTACCATCCTCCCTTGGTACTTTGTGTACTGCTGGGGAATCATTCCAAAGATGTGGCCCAGTGGAGGAGAGATCGTTGATGAAAATAGAACAGTTACTTAGCATAACGGTAGATATTCGAGAGAATCTCCTCCATTGGGCCACATCACATCCATCCTCTTTCCCCTTTCTTGAGGTATAAGCTGACAGAATTGTCTACTGCCATGTTGAAGGTGTCCATAAATGCCTAATGTTTACGATGTTTTTGGTCCCATGCCTCATTGCATACCTGGCCCTGGTTTGGTGGGCTGGTTCCTCTTGCAGAGACATCCTCCAAGCTTGTCTCTGGGGAACTGAGGAGTGATAGTGCCACCCACGTTTTATAGGTGTTGACTTTGTATGTCATTGTGGGCAGCCCCTAGCTAGAAAAGTTTTCTGAGTGGTCCTGATGCGATAGCTTACAGTTCCAAAGGTGTGACCAAATAGAGGAGATTCTCTCGAAGATCTTCAGATCTTCTGTTATGGTAAGCAGCTGTTCTTGCCATACATATGTAGGGCCAGTGATTTCCAGATAATGAAATTTTGCAAATTTCTTTGATAAGATGCAATTTCGGATAATTCCGGATATAATAGTTATCACATGTTTCTTACCAATAATCAGTAAGCAACAATCTTTAAACTATAATTAATATATATGTATATGTAAATATATGTAAAAATGTAATATACATACTGCCATCAGGATCATAATTCCATTGACTGAGTTACTACAGTCTGGTTAAAACTGAATTACTGTGTCCTTAAAAATGCATTTGATAAGCACAAAGGAATCATAGTGGAAAGGAAGGGGGGAGGGAGAAAGAGCTGTAGGTGAGACGTGTTCTGATGTAATAGTGTAGGTAGGGAGAAATGGACAGACTGATGGGCTAAGTGATCTTTTATCTGCCGTCAAATTCTATGTTTCATTTAAGTGTGTTTGAATGTTATGTTTTGGGAGAGAGACACTGGACGATTCAGGTGCTGAAAAATGTGGGCCCACAGTTTCCTCGACATATTCCACCGAATTGAAAAATTCATCTTAAAGAGCAACTTTTCATTGGAGTTTCAAGAAATATTACCTGTCCTATTTACTTCGTTGTCTTCTGTAGTCCTATACTTTAAACGCCTCAGTTTAGCGGGCGATCACTTTGCCTCCGGAGTTCGATCAACATCCCTTCCATCTTCTGGTGTTTGTGCCGAGCTGATTGAATAGCTCTCGCTAATACAGCATGACATCACTGCTTCAGTAGCCACAAGGCTCATTGATTTGATTTGGGGTTGTTTTTAAACATAATTTTGATAGCTGATGGCCAGTCAGAATAAATCATGGCCACTGCTTAAGCTTTGGCCATGATGTATTCCGACTGGCCATCTAAACTATCAAATTTTATCTTTTTAAAACGGCCCTATTCAAGTCAGTGGATGCTCGCCCCCGTGCTACTCAAACAGTGATGTCGTAAAACGCGGTAGCGCGGGGGCAGATCAGTCGAGGCACAGGTACCAGGAAGTGGAAGGGATCAGCGCGTCGGAGCTCCACGGAGCAAAAATACGATCCCTTCCCTTCCATACTGGGGACATTTTTGAAAAGAAAGTTTTACAGGATTTAATTTGGGGTCAGGTAAGGGACATTTGTGTTTCTTGGGGGGCGATTTAGAATTGAGCACGATAGTTGCTCTTTAAAAGCTGATTCTGTTACTGAATAAATCAAAGGTCGAACTCCTGCAGGAAACCAGGCTACCAGAAACCTGTCTAAACAGAAACAGCGGGACTAGAGCAAGGGTGTGAAGTAGTTGAAAGCATCAAAGCCTTTCAGCTGTTTCAATACTGTATCAACAGTGTTGAATTTTATCTAGAGTTAGAGAACTTTAACTGTATCTATTTTTAAAGTGTAACATCTCTGAAAATGTAAAATACATGAGCTTATACAATTTGAAGATATTGATACAAAGTAAGCCCAGATGGTCCCTGCCTAGCCTGTCGGCGTAGACCTTGACTGGTCTCTGGTGACCCTCTCTTCTCCCTACCCATTTCCTAATATTTCCCCATGTCTGTCCCATGCATGCTTGAAGCCTCCTACTGTTTTTGCCTCCACTACTTTCACTGGAAATGTATTCCAGGCATCCACCACTCTTTCAGTGAAGTAGTACTTTCTCACATCCCTCCTACACTCTCTTCCCCACCCCCTTCCAACTTCATTGCATGGCTTCTGGTTTTCTTACTCATTTAAAAAAAAAAAAAAAAACCTCCTCTCCTGCATCCTGTTCACCTCTGCGAGGCACTTGGAGGTCTCTGTCATGTCCCCTTTCGCTCTTCTGTCTTCCAGGGTGTACATGTTCAGACTCCTCAGTCTCTCTCATTTTAGTTGCCCTCCACTGTTTCAAATGAAATTTGATTCAAAATACAGTTTTGGCTATACTAATTTTAAGCAATTTCAGGGGAAAAACCTGCAACTATTCTGACAATATTCGGAGACAGGGCTGGCTCTGGGGTTTTATTTATTTAATTACATTTTTTTTTTTTTTTTAATGCCATGACACGTGCCAATTTTTTTTTTGCTACCACTTTTTTAAAATATTGCCAGTAATGCCACTCTTACTGGCACTCTTAATCAGCTTCTTACCTGTGCTCTAATCTGCAAACTGTACCACCCTCCAACAGCCCCCTGCAGCAACCAATCACTTGGGATTGTTATTACAGACAAAGTTACTTGTATAGTTGCAGTAAAAAATAAAATAAAAATGTTTGTTACAGAAAAAGAACTCTGACTCTGCTTTATTATGCAAGCTACACTGGCACAGTCCATTTCCCTAAAGCTTGTCAAGCCCCCTCCCCCCACCCCCACAGTAGTCAATGCCTCAAATAAAGTATATCTCCTGGGTAAATACTAATCTGAGCTGCCAACACAGTGAAAGAATCAGTATGTAGAGAATTTATTTACAAACTAAATTTTATGCCACAGAAAGCCCTCTTTTCTCTTAGTCTTTCATAACACTGTCTGATTAATTTACCTTGTCTGAAGTCTGTGGTCATCCCCCTACCACACAGATCAAGCCCTGAACTCTTAGCAGCCATTGCATGTCAAGTGGAAGTGAAGCAGTTTCACCCATGCTACAGAAAGTTCACTTATGCTTGCTGGGCTGAAAACTGCCAAACCATGCTGAGTGGGGTTCATGAGCTGCGAGCACCTGCAGTGCTGATTGCAGCGTGCACATTGTCCTGACTTGTGCGTCTCAGAGCCTAAACTGCTACTGTCGGCCAACTGGTACTGCCTCCTGATGGCGCTTCTCTCATTCCTGTTGTGGGAGTACACTGATACTTTTCACTTGTGCCAGCAAATTCAAAATAAAATCGCCAGGCTTCCAAAAAACAATCTTCTTTTTTTTTTTGTGTGTGTGTGTGGTTGGAGAATGGCAGCATGAGCCCTGGGAGATCATTGGCATTGCATATATGGATGCATTTGTATCAACAGCCTTGAAAACATTTTGGAAAGGCATCAGAATAATGTGAAGCTTAAACACCAGGGAACATATTTAAAGCTAACTGAATAATAGGCCTTTTTTCTCAGTAAATTTTCTTGCTCTCCTCTGCTCTAGATCACCTAAATGCATTCCATTCAAATTTAAGTTGCTTTCCTCTGTATTTATACCAGATTGTTACATAATTTGAAAATATTACTACAGGAATGTATTTATTTTGTAAACTTTATATGGATGGTATTCAATATATGATTCAAATATACAGTATCTCTTCCCAGAGTACATGCTGGAAATTTAAAACTTGTAGTTTTTTTGGCAAATTACTACTGAAATGTTGAAGTGAAATTTCCCAACTGTGTAGCCAAACCCAAACATTTCATTTAGACACACACGCAGCAGCCACCTGCATGGAAATTTGATGATCACTACCCAGAAACAAATAGCCAAATCTAGAAATAAATAGCAAAATTTGATGGGCAAATGGCAGATTGAACAGTGTCTACCCTTTCTAAATGAGTGCAAAGGATCAGACCACATTTTCCCTTGTATTTTCTTGAACAGTTTGTGCACAGTGCCTTTTATACCTGGTATATAGTGCTGTGCTGGCCATAGAAAGGTTCCGTTGTACTGCAGCACGTCTTGTATCTCGGGCTAATTGGATTAATTCCCCATCAAAAACAACAGGTTGCTGCAGTTTGTGGTACCGAACTTGCTGCAGCATCACGCAACAAAGAGGAACTTTTTACGTAGCCAGCATTGTATGTATGTGTGTGTATGTATCCTAGTTTGCATAGGAATTACTGACCACTCACCCATAAAGTGTAAAAATTGTTCATTATGTTATCAACAATCATGAGCCGTAGACAAACACCATGGTTGATGGGGTGTTTGTCTACGGCTCATGATTCTTAATAAATATTGAACAGTTTTTGCACTTTACGGGGTGAGTGGACAGTATTTCCTATGCATCCCAATATGACTACTGTTCTGATTTAGTCAAGACTCTTGTCTGTATATAATCATGTATTTATTTTTCTGCCGTTATAAGACTTCTGAATGTTTTTGCTCAATTTTACTGCCCGTAACTAAATCCTTGTTGATATGAATACTGTTTTGTATAGGTATAAACAACCATGTATAATTTCTCTGTTATTTAATGTATGTAACTCCGGGTCGCCCCTGAAAAAGGGACATCTCATCTCGGTGGGCTTACCCGGTCACTAAAATTCAAATAAATAAAATAAATGGTAGTTTGAGTGCCTTCATAGGAACTGACTACTCCATGATTGGAGTTTGTTTTTAGGACTGCAGTGGGCGGAGCTCTGCAGACCTCTTGCAAGCAGAACAAGGACTCCACATAGACCAAACAACATTTAGAAGTTGCTTCACAGTTGCCTCCATGCTGTGTGAAGCACTGCGCTGTAATAGGCACTATTTTTCTTCTCGCCACAATAGCTGCGCATCAGGAGCAACCCCGGTGCTCCCAGACCCCAAGATCACTTAGATGAGGTCTGGAGACACAAGGGCCATGGTGCAGAAGCCACAAAACTTATTTGTTTAAAGAGTGGCAGACACCACTCTGGGACAGAATGTAGACATAGTAATGAGCTGCTCATGCATATTAATGACCCCTATTCATGGGCAGCTCATTATTGTGTATATATTCAGTCCCCGTGCAGTCATTGGTGCTCTTTAAACAAATACTGTCGTGACCTTTGCACCGCTGCCCTCGAGTCACCGGACCCCAACTAAGTAAACTCTGGGTCTGGGAGCACCGGGGAGCTCCTGATGCACTGCTATAGCAGCAAGAAAATGGATGCATGTCAAAGCGCATGCGCAGACCACCAGCTTGCACATTTGGTATGGCTGCAAGCGGTTCTGCATCTGCTCCTTCGTTTTCTCTCTGTTACCCTCTGTCACAACCTCGGCTGCAGCCCTATTGCTCTGGCCAGAGTTTGTTATGCCCAGGGAGGATCTGGACATCCTTGGCACAACATTGTTTGTATGCCTTTTCTGTCACTGCAGTAGATGGTACAACTAAGTGCTTGTAATCTGACTTTATAGTAAAAGTCAGAGAATGCATTTCTATATTTTTCACATTTTTTACCTGTTTTCAGTCAGTTTTATTTAGAATAGGTGGAAACCTATCTTACATGAGTCTCTATATATATAAAAAAAAAAAAAAAAAAAGCACATCCAAGTGGCAGAACTTTTTCCCATTCAAGGTACAGCTCAGACGTTAGATTTATTATGTTTTCCTTTATCTTCACTATTTTGAAGCTTACTGAATGCAGCTAGGAAGTGGCTAGTTGGTTCTCTTTCTGACTCTTTTCTTTCTTTCTTTTTTTTCTGTAGCTGAGGTCCGATTGGGTATGGGCCACTGTTTTGTGAAGTTGAGTAAGCTAGAGAAAGCTCGCTTGGCATTCAGTCGGGCTTTAGTGCTGAATCCCAAGTGTGTGGGTGCTTTGGTTGGATTAGCTGTCTTGGAACTTAATAACAAAGAGGTATGTCTAATAATTAGTCCTGCTTGATATTTAAAAGTGGCATGCCCATGATTTAAAGAACATACTGTTAAGGCCAAACTACAACTTAAATGTTTTGGAACTTTTTTTTTTTTTTTTTTGTGCTTCTAATGTGGTGTTTCATTATAGTCATTCAACTTACCCATACACACACACACTCTCATCCCTCACTCATGTACTCTTATACTGTCTATAACACAGACGCATGCATTCACATTCCACTGCCCATCCCACTCAGGCATACTGCATAGCCCATCAAACTCACCCTGCCCACACAGTTACTACAGCCTCCCAATTTTTCTGTCACCCCAGCAGCTTTGTAACTTAAAAAGAGTTGATCGGTTAATTAAAATCTTATATAGAAGCTGAGTGCAGCACATTCTTTCATTAACCTTTTGTACAATAAAACACATACTTTTTAATTGTGATTAAAAAAAAAAAAAGTACTAAACAGGTTCTGTGACATAGCCAAGATGACATGTAGAATGTAATAAACAACATATATTGAGATTTACTGGTTAATCTAGTTACTGCTTATTTTCAGGCTGATTCGATCAAAAATGGTGTACAGCTACTGTCCAGGGCATACACCATTGACCCAAGCAATCCCATGGTGCTGAATCATTTGGCCAACCATTTTTTCTTTAAAAAGGTAGGATATTTGTTTTCACTGTTCATGTAGACTTGTGGCATAGAAGGTTTTGTGTGCTGCAGAATGTAAAAGAAGAAAGTACAGTAAACTAAGATTGACCAGGGTTGCTTGTCTATATTGTCAGATGAACACTACTGTGAGTGAGCAGTGCAAATTCCACATGACGGGCATAGTAACATCCATATAGGCGACTGAAAATGTTGCCTTAGTTACACCCATTTCACGCAAATATGAAGGGAATTTCCACACCCTGCAATGGTACTGTGGTACAGCATTACCAGCCTTTGGTTTCTGCTGTTTAACACTAAGTGTCTTAGTTACATACTTTGCCTGTCTACAGTAGATTACCTGTCTTCCCCATAGGCAAATAATGGAGGAAAGGTTGTGTAAATTACCTATAAAAGTGTTGCAGAATAGGCCTCAAGATTTTCTTTAACCATTTGTTAGGGGGTATGGTTATATTTTTTTTTTTCTTTTTAACAGTAACAGTGGGACAGAATGTCCTCTGTCTACATTATTGGTATAGCATTGGCTGTCACCGTGCAGGCTTCCTTGAATTGTTCACTAATCTGCCTCAGCCCTGTCTTGGTGGAACTACTTTTGGTGAGCGAGAGGGTAGTTCTGACTCCATGCACGTTCAGTACTTGGCCCCCCCGCCCGTGAGAGTGCCAGCAAGGGTGCCAGATCATGCTAGTTGTGAAGGTGGTTTTGAGGTGTAGATATCTTTCAACCAGGTACTTGAAAATGGCAACTCACTACATACAGGCTACAAAGCAGCCTTCTGAGAATGTGACAGCTTTCATTCACCGCAAACTTGAGCGGTAATCTAGCCAGTGTGCTAGACTTAAAAGGTTCCACAGCTCACTGCCCATGTTCTAAACTGTGCAGCCTCCCTTCTTTGTATTTGTGGGTTGCAGAGAGTTTTGAAGTAGAACCCTGAGAGGAAAGTAACACTGAGTACTGAATTAGGAATTGCACTAAAAATGTAAGAATGAAACTAGACTAGTAAACACAGCACCTTCATTGTAGATGGGTCAAGTTTTGCAGTATGATTTTAAATTTCGATGATGATGATGATATTATTAAAATTTAGGTTTAATATCCAGCATAGTTTGGTATCACTGTTAGTACAATTTCCACACAGTTTCTGAAGTGCTTCAGGAATTGCTGGGTGAAGGTGCATTTGTTTCCACTGTCTTCCTGCTGCACTTTACATGTACCAGTAACTAAAATGAGAATTGGAGCCGCAGTATTTTCTCATTGTGCACCTTTATTATGGAATATGTTCTTCATTTTTTTTCCTTATTATTTTTGCTTCTCAGTGGTATAGCCTCCTACTTATGGATCTTCCTGATTAAACCCAGCCTCGTCTCCTTGTATCTCTAGCACTGCTTTTAAACCCCATGAGCTCGGGGCCTAGCTGCGCTGGCTACCTACGTCGAGTGGGGGTAGAAGCAGGGGAACATTGGGTGGAGTGGACAGCTACTGGTGGGAAGCAGGGCCCAGGGATACTGAGAATCTTCTCACATGCTCCAGGGTATATTCTTTCTTTCTTTATGTCCCACTCCCTGAGGATGCTGGCATGCTACGTGCTTGAAGTGCGAAGATGCAAGCATGGTATGCATAGCCCTGTCAGCATTTCTGTCTCCCCCCACCTCTGTGTCATCTGTTGCACTGTGGTCACACAGGTAGCAGTATTGCATACAAACATATGAATTTTCCAGCAGAAACAGGCCATAGTGGTCTATCGAGTCTGTTCAAGTGCGCAGCTCGTTTAATTCCCTGGAGCTGCCCCCCACTACGCCTAGAGTCCTCCATCACCTTTCCAATTCCCTCCCCATTCCAGTACCCCGTAATGCCTACTCTTGTTCTAATTTTCTTCTTTACCCATGTCCCCCTCCCTTTGAAACTGTCCACCGTCCTTACCACCACTATCTCCTCTGGCAATTCATTCCACCCCTTCACCACCCTTTCAGTGAAAGGGTACCTCCTAATTTACCTCCTGAATCTTCCCTCCCTCCACCAATTTCAGGCTATGCCCCCTTGTTGCACCCTCCTTTCTTAAGTTAAAGGTACCCTCTGTACCAACCCTGTTTATACTCTTAAGGTACTTGAAGGTTTCTGTCGTATCCTCCCTTTCTCTTCTGTCCTCCAGGGAGTACATGTTAAGCTCCCTCAGCGTCTCCTCATATTTTCTGTCCCCCATGCCCTGGATCATGTTGGTTTCCCTCCAGTAGTTTAATATCCTTCTTCAGGTATGGGTACCAGAACTGAACACAGTATTCCAGGTGTGGTCTCATCAGTGGCCTGTACAGTGGCAGTATAACTTCCTCCCTCCTCCTAGAAGCAATTCCCCTGGTGACGCAGCCCAGCATTTTATTACAGGAAGGCCCACTTTTTCTTTCACCTTTTCTGCCACCTTCCTGCTATACCAGCAAGATCTCTTGGTCCTGACATTACTGAATCATTGCAGCTGGGATTACATCTCACTCACCCCGAAGGATGAGAGCTTCAGGCCTCCTTTCCGTGGCTGGCCCCTGATGACTTGAGCTTGTTCCTAAGCTGGGGTCACTAGTGTTATGAGTGGTAGTGCTACCGATGCATCAGCAGGCCAGCACTTTATTTCTGAGGAACTTGGCAAACTTTGTGACGTTTTAAAATGGATCAATCACCGTTTGACTACTCTTTCACTTGTTATATGTAATGTAATGATACAATATTAATTTTCTGTGCTGCTTGCCATCTGAAATATGTTGCCCCTTGACATGGTCGAAAACTGAACTGTTGGTCTCTGTCAGTTTTTCTGATTCTCAATAAAGCAAAATTAAAAAATGATTTTCCATTCAATAGATACAAAAAAAAAGAACATTATGTATCTCGCACACTGACTGCCTCTTGATATTGTGAACTACCTGTCTCTTGAATTCTTTATACTTATTTTCTTCTTTTATGAACTGAACTGCTTATCTGCAGCTAACATTTATAGTGGTTTGTTTACCATTGGGCTTAAAACAATTGTTGTAGATTAAAGTACAGTTAGAATCGCTCCACGTTGTCAGTGGGGAATAATTACATATGGGCAACAAGCACCCCTACTAGAGGATAGAGTGGTGCCGCTTACAACATTTTGGACTTTCATAGCAACACTTTCGAACCTTGTGATATGATTGAAACATTCAAACACCTATAGGGCATTAACAAGGTGAAAGAGTCTAACATGTTTCAGTATAAGAAAAATAGCAGGACAAGAGGCACAGCATGAGATTAGAGGAATGCCGATTGAGGGGTAATGTGAGGAAGTTCTTTTTCACAGAAAGGGTGGTAGATGCATGGAACGGCCTACCTCAGGAAGTGGTGGATATGAATACAGTGCAGGACTTCAAACAGGCATGGGATAGGCATAAGGGAGCAATACAGATGAGTATGAATAGATAGGCCACTGACAGAGTAAAGGCCAATGGCACATTTATAGGGTAGAAAAAAGAAATGGGCAGACTGGATGGATCTTGCGGTCCTTATCTGCCGACAACTGCTATGTTTCTATGTTTGTGCCCTAAAAACAATTTTTGTGAATTGAAGTAGTGTTGCCCCCCAAAGCAGTTATACATGGGAGTGCCCCCACCATTTTGTTTGAGCCCTAATGCTTCCCTACCCAGTGCTTCAAGCAAAGCCCAAGTCACTAATATTGGTACAGGTGCAGCATGTGTGGGGCCACAAAGAGGAAAAACTATAAAGGACAGGACACAGCGATTAACGACGTGCTGAGAGAAACTGAAGCCTGTAGGGGGAGTCAGAGAAACAAATGGGAGGACAAATCAGATCACAGAGAACATAGAAACATAGAAATTGTCAGCAGATAAGGACCGCTAGGCCTATCCAGTCTGCCCGTAGGCCCTATGCATTGTATGTGGCCACTGATCCTATGTGATCAATGGCTTGTCATCACTCCCTCCCCACTCGGGCTTCCCTTGTGCCTGTCCCAAGCATGCTTAAATCCCGCCACTGTGCTTGCCCCCACTACCTCCTGTGACAGACTATTCCATGTGTCTACTACCCTTTCTGTGTAGGAAAAACTTCCTCACATTACCTCTTAATCTACGTCTCCTCCAATTTCATATTGTGCCCCCCTGTTCTAGTACTTTTTCTACATTGGAAAAGCCCCCCTGCTTGCACCTTTATTTATGCTCTTAAGGTACTTGAATGTTTCAGTCATGTCCCCCCGCTGCCTCCTCTCCTCCAGTGAGTACATATTGAGGTCCCTTAGGATAGGGAGAAGGCTATAGTGTGTGTCACAGCTGTGTTGGTTGACTAATGCCCCACCCTTCAACTCTTTGCTGTTAAAAGCACTGCTGTAAAATACCACCCAGTGTTACTGTTCTTGTTATTTGGAGGCACCTAGAGTGAATAATATTGGCCAGTTTGAACATTATACTTCGCTGTGGTGAGTATATAAAGGGACACTGTCAGTTTTTAGCTGATTTAAGTTCCATGTAAAAACAATACCTGCAGCCATCTGTGTTGGTTACCATCATTTATAAACTGGCAGCTTGACTTAAGAGCATTTAGCATGGTTGTGGCAGTATTATGTACATTTACCCGACCAGAGTAAATCCCCAGCGAACTGCTGCTCTCCTTTGTGAATGCCTCAGCATGGCGCTGAAGCACCTGTAAACTCAGGCACGTATGAGTTTAAATTTTATGAGAGATCAGCTAAAGTGATTTCCAGTATGCTGGAAGTGTCCTGAGAGCTAGAAAGTCAGTGCATTTTTTTAATGAACGCTCTAAGATATATAATTTTTTTGTTTGAAATGTAACGCCGTGATTCTGGGCATGCACATTGGTGCAATGTTGGTGCACATGCCTGGAGTCTTGGTTTTATTTATGTAATATAGAATTTATATATTTAGAAACTATGTTGGTAGTCCACAAATAAATGTATAAAACCTAAATTGATGTAGGAAATTACTAATTATATACTGTCTTTTTCCTTGTAGGATTACAGTAAAGTCCAACACTTGGCGCTTCATGCTTTTCACAACACAGAGGTGGAGGCCATGCAGGCAGAGAGCTGCTATCAACTGGCCAGGTCCTTCCATGTACAGGTCAGATCACTGTGAATCCTTGTTACTTGGGTGTGTTTTTTTTTTTTTTTTTAGTGGGAGCCACCCATTTTATACATTACGCTAGCAATAACACAGGACAAGGGTGTGCATTATACTAGACCGCTGCACGCATTTTAGCCACCTGGGAAGTGCGTCGATCTAACATAATGCACACCCTTGGAGTGTGTTTATTGTGCTTATAAAATTGCTTAAAAAAATGTGTATATTGACTTAAATATTCGTGTTTAAATATGTAAAAATTAAAAAAGTTGGGTGAAATTTTTCTTTATTAGTTACTCCACCTACTGGAACTACAGTGTTTTTATGACTTTTTAGGAGACTTCTAATGTGCTTGCCATAGTTGTAGTTGCTTGTCATTCAGTAGTACACTACAGGGTACCACATTGGAGAGAGACAGATCTGAGCATTTTAAGGTTTGTTTTGTTTTTAAGATAAATGACAGCGTTTTTAAAAGAAATCTAGAGGGCAGGTTTGTAACTGGCAGTTGCAAGTGAAAGTAAAAGAGGTATGCGCTAGTGTAATCTCGTTTGAGGCTAGGAGCTTTCAAAATGAGTAAACTGAAATGCTAGCATAATTTAGTTATATAAAAAGTGCATATTCATGGATGGCATGGTTACTTTTTTTGAATTAAAGGCCAGGGGAATGGTTCATTGAACACCAGTTCTAGGGTGCAGTGCCTGGTTTTAAAAAAAAAAAAAAAATTTGGTTAGCGAGGGGAAAACATAGCAGCCACATTATTTGTACAGAAAGTCGAGTTGCGTAGGGGGTTGTGGAAGCTTGAATACCAGAATTATTGCACTGTGAGCAACATCACTGTGGTCATGTGACTTTTTTTTTTTTGCCAATAAAGTTATTGGATTTCTTTTTGCCATTTTATAAAGTAGCTTAATTGATGTTGTGGCACAGTTTCATATGGCATG
This sequence comes from Neoceratodus forsteri, assembly GCA_016271365.2. Taxonomy (NCBI): domain Eukaryota; kingdom Metazoa; phylum Chordata; order Ceratodontiformes; family Ceratodontidae; genus Neoceratodus; species Neoceratodus forsteri. The sequence continues at coordinate 790,254,449 of CM028133.1, forward strand.
ATTTATTCACTAGTGGATTATAGATATTTGAATCATTTTATTGGTAAATCTAAGTGTTGAGAAGCACTCTTCAAAGGGGGCACAGTAAATGTATTGGAGGACATTTTTAACAGTCATCTGTCTTTTTTTAACTTTAGGAAGATTATGACCAAGCATTCCAGTATTACTATCAAGCCACACAGTTTGCATCTACGACGTTTGTCCTGCCGTTCTTTGGTTTGGGTCAGATGTACATCTATAGAGGAGACAAGGAAAATGCATCACAGTGCTTTGAGAAGGTTCTGAAGGCATACCCTAACAACTATGAGACTATGAAAATTCTTGGATCACTGTATGCTACTTCTGAGGACCAAGACAAGAGAGAGATTGCAAAGGTAGCATACATTAGCATCCTGCCAGATTTTGTGGGATCTTGCTTGCAATTATCTATTCCTGAAAAGCTTAACTGCTGCACACAGTAATGTTTGCCGGTCAATAAACTTGCACAAAAGTCAGAACTGCATTTGAATGTCCATATAAGTTGGATTAAAGAGACAAGAGAATGTTTTGAAGCAGTCTTTGGCTTTCACCTTTAGAGCACCATCTTGGAAATCCTTTCATGGTACTTTGGTATTTTTCAGAACAGATATTTGGCATATTTTGTCTTCCTGGCAGCTCATAGTCACTTTTTGAAGCGGCTAACTTTGTTAAGCTGTAAAAACAAAACAAAAAGGCAATATTAGCTGCACGCTGAAAATAAAAAATGAGAGTTAGAAATCGATGTTTAGACCATAGGTCTTCATGAATTATCTAAGGGAGAAAGAAGTCTTGTTAAGAGGTGTTTGCCTAAATGAATCCTTATATGGTTCTTGTGCCTTCCCTTTACTAATTGCCTCAATTTCATCTTGTCCAAAAGATTGTCACAAAACATAGTTTGGGTCATAGTGCAGGAATAAATACAATGGAGGAATAAAAATCTAATTTTGCATTTTGTTTCTTAGTGGCAATTAACAGCAGACTTGTCTGCATCGGAGCAGATACACTTAGGAACTGTCAACATTAGATATAAAATGCTGAACATTTTGATAGTGATATCAGGCTATATTGGCGTATGTATTGTAACCATTTGTTTGCTGCTTTTCAGGGGCATCTTAAGAAGGTAACGGAGCAATACCCAGATGATGTTGAGGCCTGGATTGAACTGGCACAAATCTTGGAGCAGACAGATATTCAGGTATTACTAGTGTAAACCAAAACTTGATAGCCTTGTCAGTACTGAATATTGTAAACTGTGCAAATAACTCTTGGTGAGACATGCTTGTATAGTAATGTTTACTCATTTTGAAGTATTTTTTACACTGTTGAAATTCAGAATTGGTCCTTTCTATTCATTAATGGTAATTGTTTTGTTTTTGCACCATTATTATTTTAACTTACTAACATATTAAAATGCCAGCAGAATAGGCCTAACGGTCTTTCGTGTCTGCTCGTTTGGTCAGTTCCCACCCTGGGTGCTGACCTTGCTGTCCCCCTCGCCTTCTCTGGCTTCTCCCTTCCCAGTTCCGGATATTCTTGCTGCATTGGATTTTGCTTCCAGAACCCTTCTCTTGTACCTGTCCCACCCCCTCTTGAACCCCTCCACTGTCTCTGCCTCCACCAGCCCCCTAGGTAGTGCATTCCATGGCTCCACCACCCTCTCAGTGAAGTAGCACCTCCTCCTTTCTCCCCTGAATCTTCCCCCCTCCAGCTTCCACCCATGCCCTCTAGTGGCCCTTCCTCCTTCCTTCGAAGCACCCTGACTGTTCCTCCCCTGTTTACCCTCTTCATGTACCTGAAGACCTCTCTCATGTCCCCCGGTCCCTTCTCTCTTCCAATGTGTACATATTTAGCTCTTCGAGCCTCTCCTCATAGGTCCTGTCCCCCAAGCCCCAAATCATTTTGGTTGCCCTCCTCTGGACCCTCTCCAGGAGGTTAATGTCCCTCTTTAAGTGTGGCCTCCAAAACTGCACGCAGTACTCAAGGTGCGGCCTCACCAAGCAGTTATACAGAGGGAGTATCACTTCCCTCCTTCTGGAGGTGATCCCCCTAGCGATGCATCCCAGCATCCTGTTGGCCTTGGCTGCTGCCCTCCTACAAGTCTCAGAGTTGTTCATCTTGACATCCACCACCACCCCCAGGTCCCTCTCAGCCATCGAGACTTGTAGTATTCCCCCACAGGGTGTACACTTGGCCTGGGTTTCTGGCCCCCAGGTGGAGTACCTTGCATTTCCCTGCATTGAACCTCAGCTTCCACTTTCTAGACCATCTTTCCAGAGCCTCCAGGTCCCCCTGCAGGGCCACCCTCCCCTCCTCCCCCAGTTTCGAGTCATCTGCAAAGAGACTCATCTCCTGATTCCTGTCCTTATGTCAGATACGTAGGCGTTGAACAGAAGGGGCCCAAGGACTGATCCCTGTGGGACCCCACTAATGACCCTCCTTGGGGATGAGACTATCCCACCAACTACAACCCTCTGGGTCCGGTCCTGGAGCCAATTGCCTATCCATCTGATCATCTGGTTTCCCACCCCCATTTCTCCTAGCTTATCTAACAGGCCCACTTGAGGAACAGAGTCAAATGCCTTGCTGAAGTCTAGAAAGAGGACATCCACTGGTCTACCCCGGTCCAAGGCACTTGTCACCCAGTCATAGAACTCCACCAGGTTTGTCTGACACGATTTCCCCGGGACGAATCCATGCTGTCTATCGTCCAGGCACCCTGACTTATCCAGGTCCCCCTAGCCTCTCCTTGACAATGGCCTCCATCACCTTGCCCACCACTGATGTCAGGCTGACAGGCCTGTAGTTCCCTGCCACCTCCCTTGATCCCCCCTTGTGGATAGGCACTACATGCGCCACCTTCCAGTCTTGGGGCACCCACCCTGTCCTCAGAGAGATGGTGAAAGCTCTGCCAGGGGTTTCCTTCGGACATCTGAAGTTCCTTCAGCACTCTAGGATGTAATTTATCCGGCCCCGTGCTTTCTCCGTCTTAAAGGGGCTGAGGGTTCCCTCATCTCTCTGCTGTGATTTTCACTTCTGGTACCTCTTCTCCCTGCTTAGCCCTCCCCCACCTGCCAGTGATACCTCCCCTCTCCCAGACCTGCCGATCGGTAGGGTCCCCCTCCTCATTATCTCTGTCTCCTCCCATGTATGATGCAGCACCCACATTTTCCCTGGTGAAAACTGAGGTGAAGTACTCATTTAGTACCTCAGACTGCTCCCCCGGGTCTTGTGCCCATCTCTCCCCTGATTTAATCCTGCTAATCTGCCCCTTCACCCTTCGTCTTTCCCCAATGTATCTAAAGAACCCCTTTTTCCCTCTCCTAATTTCCCTGGCCAGGTTCTGCTCCTTCCTTGCCTTAGCCGCCCTCACCACTCTAGTGGCACTTTGTAATTCATAATTATGTCAGGAGTGGATATCAGTACCAGCCCACTAGCCAAAATGTTGATAGGTTTTATATTGCGCTAGTGTCATTTTTTTCTTTATCCCTGATAGATTGTATTAGAGAAAGTAACATTACAGTAAATTCACCAGTTGGGCCATTGGAAAACATCTGTGGCGCCATTGGATTTCCCTAGTCACCAGCCCAGCTGGCTGATTGCAAAACTTAATTCCCACTTCTATTATTTATTTATCTGTTAGAGAAGTTGACTAACTCTGTGGCTGGTTTCCCAGCTGATCACTGTAAATAGTCTGTGGGTATTTTCTGCCTTAAAATATTATACTAAAGGCTTGAGGGAGTTTTACAGACCATTCTACTTATCAGAAGCCAATAATATTTTTTTTATGTACGTGTCTACAGGGGGCCCTCTCTGCCTATGGAACAGCCACACGTATCCTTCAAGAGAAAGTGCAGGCAGATGTCCCACCAGAGATTCTTAATAATGTGGGTGCTCTACACTTCAGACTAGGAAACCTGGGAGAAGCCAAGGTAATGTGAATATGCAAAACACTGTAGTTTTCTTCATTTCCATGGTTTTCAGGTTCACAGTTTTCTGGTGCTCCTGAAAATTTTTTTTTTTTTTTTTTTTGTATGTGACTGGGAGCTCCTTCTCTCTGCATGAAGTCATTTCTTGCCCTAGGTGATACCTCTATTTGATTGCCATTGCTGAGGCAAGCCCCCAGCCCATGCTTGCTGACAGTTCCATTACCATGTCCCACGTTGAACAGTCTTGGGGAATACTCTAGTCTGGTTGCTGCTGTAAGGTAGGCCAGAGAGAACTATTTGCTAGGGATGGGACACTTTTGTCTGACCAAAAAATCTCCCCAGATCCCACTTCTTCTCTAGCAGCATAGCATGACTTGCGACACATTTTTATTTAGTTAGTTTTTGTTGACCGGATAAGGTGCACTAGCCATTGCAATGACTATTTTCAGGCACAACCCGGGAGGTTACAGAAAAAAACACATCAATAAACAATAACATTACAATCATTAAACAATACATGATTTGACAATAGGAATACTATGCAGGCAGGAGAAAAACAATAGGTAAGGTCTGACACAATTAACATCGTCAAAATTGACAGATTTAAGAAAGCACAATATAAAAGCAGTACAGGCAACATTCAGGGATGAATTGGATAGGATTATACAGTGATGACTGTAACATTAAAATATTCATGTGAGATATTTATGGGAGAGTTAAGAATTTATAGGTGGAGGGAAGGATAGAAAGGAAAATTGTGGCGAGGTAAGAGAGGTGGACCAAAGGATGCAAAGGTAGGCAGATATGGTGACAGGAAGAAAGTGCCGAGCATATATGTTGGGGACAAATTCTGAAAGGTGGTTAGGGGGTAAAGAGGTCAGAGATATAAGGGCTAGGGAGGTTTGAAACAGGAGCAGGTGCAGGAGTCTGCAAGATGGACACGTAGCAATTTTCTGAAGGAGGCATGGAATGATACTTAGCGTATAATTAGAGGGAGGGAGTTCCAGTATTGTGGGCATGACAGGAAAAAAGTACATGCACCTTTGGAGAAGTTATATCTGGGAATGTGAACAGGGGCATTTGCCGCCGAGTGTAAACCATAGCTGGGGTCTGGTTAAGAAATAGTTCTGCCAGGGGCTTAGGTGTTTGTGTTCTGATAATATTGTCTCTGATCAAGCCATACGCATAGGCCCTAGAGGCATACGGAGAAAGCCATCCTAGTTCAGAGTAAAGGAGGCAGTGGTGCCTCATCCGATGTGAGGAGGACGTGTAGCAACATATATTGTTGTAGGTGACATCCCACTTCCGAAAGCTAGTTTTACCCACAGAGGCATATGTTGCAACCACATATGTGAGCTATGGAAGAAGTATTCCACGCACTATTGCAAGCCTAGCTGAGGGGGTGAGCACATAGCTGGAATGGTAGGCAATACCAAGTTTCATGTTGACCATCTTGCAGGTCTGCTGGATATGTGGATCAAAAGTCAGATGGATCAAGAGTGATCCCCAGATATTTAATGGAGGGTACCACCCCGACAGATGTAACAGTAGAGACTTTGATGTTTGATTGGGAGTGTTTGAGTTTAGCATTAGAACCAAATAGCATGGATTGGGTCTTTGACACATTTAATACAAGTTTATGGCTAGACAGCCACTGTTGAAAATCCTGGGAGAGTCATTGATTGATTTCAACAATGTTTTTTGCACTGGCGTACAGAACAGTGTCGTCAGCATATAACCGGGAGGCACTGTGGAGGAGGTTAGAGGTAATATTGTTTATAAAAATGGTAACAAGCAAGGGTCCAAGGATAGACCCTTGAGACACGTCAATTATAATTGCTGTGTCCGACAAGGTGGAGTTATATTTAACTACTTGTGTCCTATCCGATAGGTAGCTGTCAAACCATGCAACGACATTCGGTGAGAAGCCTAATGATCTGAAAGCAATTAGGAGAATGGGGTGGTCAGCAAGGTCAAAAGCTTTAATCATGTCAATAAAAGTTGCCCCGTTAGAAAACCTGAGTCCATGGCCGCTAGGGTATCAGACGTAAACTTGAGTAATGCTGTGGTGGTACTATGACCCTTGCGAAAACCATGTTGTGAAGTTGTTAGAAGGTCATGATTCTGTAGAAAATCAATGGTTTGAGTAACTACTAACTTCTCAAGAATTTTGCTGAGAACAGATGAGATGGCTATGGGCCGATAATTAGAAGGATTTTTGCGGTCACCCTTTTTGAAAATGGGTAATCCTGGCTGCCTTCCAGATGTCAGGAACATGGCTCTGGCACAGGGAGAGGATGAAAATCTTGGCTAGAGGCTCAGCTGTGTATGGGGCAGCGAGTTTTAGAAGCTTAGGTTCAAGATTGTCGGACCCAGCTGCAGTGAAATCAGAGATGTTGTTTAGCTGTCTTAGAACTTCCTGTCTAGTGACAGACTTGAAAAGAAATTTGGGCCCGGAGACATCATATTGGTGGGTAAGTTCGACTTGGCAGGGAAGGAGGAGGTATAATTGGTAAGGTCAGAAAATTGAGTATTGAAGTTAGCAGTGTTTAAGGGATTATTGCAGTGGACACCATTTAGAGTCATGTCGGTCGGAGTGCGGGCTGGATTAGAACCAAGGAAGCACTTTATATGGGACCAGAATTTTTTGGAATCCCCATAGGATTTAGTTAACAGATCCTTGCAGTTGGCACTTTTGGCTTGTTTGATTTCCTTCCTACAGGAGTTTCTAAGAGCTCTATACTAATTTAGGTCAGCTGGCACCCAGAGCTTTTGTATTGGAGCCAACTTTTGTCCCTTGGCATAGTTTGGAGAGAAGGTCAGACTTTAGTCAGCAGGTGTGCCTGTTTTTTACGCGACGGGTTACAAGAGGGCAGTGTTTGTCCTGAATGGCAAGAAAGTGAGTCAGGAAGAGATTTAGAGCAGTCTGGGCGTCACTAGATTTAAAAAAAAAAGGGGGTCCAATCGATGGTAGCAGTGTCCTGTAGAAAGTAGTGTGTGTCGATGTGCGCATAATTTCAGAATAGGATAAAACGCGGCTTCGACTGGGATGGCTTGTCCTTACCCCATATACAAAAGGTAGGGGAATGATCAGTGATGGCATCAGCTAGTGTGTCAGAGAAGATATTGTTTTCAGTCCTTTTGATGTGTTGAGGTGGTTCGTTGCACCCTTAAAACTCGCCCAACCTGCATGATGCTGACCCTAAGATTGCACTTATGATGCTTCTCTTACCACAGACTAGTGAGTTTTGGAAGTTGTATCCAACAGGTACTCCATAGTTTGGACAACCGCCAACTCAGAGATGTCATTCTACAATCTCCAGTATCTCATGAGCCAGACAAACTACAGTCAGTTCATGACACAGTAGGTCACCTTACATACATCAAGTCTATACAACCTCTTCCAGACCCTCAAAAGGGCTTTGGCATTTGTTCATCATTCCAAAGAAGACCAAGGGATTCTGAATGACTCTGGACCTAAATCGGATCCTCACACTTCAAAATGGAAACATTACGTGCCACCACAGCAGCAGTACACCGGGGGGGGGGGGGGTTTCTGGCATCTCTGGATGTGCAGGGTGCACATCTGCATATTCCCATCCATCAGCCGCATTAATATTTGTGCTTTTGTGTCTAGGGACAGCACTTCCAGCACACAGCCCTGCCATTTGGAATTTCTGCCTCACAAAGAGTGTTCACGAATCTCATGCTGGTGCAGGCAGCCCACCTCCGGCAGCATGGAATTCAAATCATCCCAGTCTGTATGACTGAGCTGATCCAGGCACAGTAACCAATGGAAGTGCAGCTGGCAGTATCTGCAGTCAACAGGACCCTACAGAACCGTGACTGGCTAATCAACCACAACAAGAGTTCTCTGCAGCCACCACAGCACAGTCGATGTCTGGGAGTGCAGTTTGACACAAGCGCAGTGACAGTGGCCCTCTGTCTGGACAGAGTTCAGTTCTTGTCTCTGGCATATGAAGGGCTCGGAAGGAAGCCTGTAAGATAACCAGGAGCATCCTGCATATGTTAGGTCTCATGGCAGCAAACATCCATTTTAGTGCAATGGGCTAGACTCCAGTATCATATCCTCCAGCTCCAGCAGATATGCCTATGGGGCTCACAGTCCAAGTCTCTTTTGGACAAGATCCCTCTGACATCAGAAGTGGAAGCATGCCTGATCTGTCTCAGGACATCACTCCAGGGTGTGCAGTACCTCCCTCTGACAGTAGACACCAACCTGACAGGTTGGGGTGCAGAATTTAGCTAAACATTGGTTCAAGGGTCCTGAAGTCTAATGGAGCAGAAACTTTCCATCAACTTCTTCAAGATGAGGGTGTTGTTCAAGGCAGTCCTCACATTCAAGAGCAAACTGTGGAATGGGCATGTTCTAGTACAAGTCGGACAGCCCAGTGAATGTAGCAGTCATCAGGCAGCATGGCAGAGCAAAAAAGGAAAGCGATTGTCACAGAAATGTAAACGTTACTTCACTGTAATCTACTGTTGCTATCCACAGTTCATCTGGCAGGGCCCCTCAACAATCGGGCAGGCTGACTGATTCAGTTGTCATCGTCCCCACGTGGTGGAGTGTCAGATAAATCAGGATGTCTTCAATTGATGTATTGGCGAGGAACACCACTGTAGATCTCAAGGCCACCAAGGCAAATAAAAAGACTTCCAATATTTCAGTCATCTCCAAGGCAACCGTAGAAGCACAGAATGTGTCAACAGATAAGGACTGCTTGGCCCAACTAGACAGCCCCTCTGTTCCCTGCCTGTTCTGCCACCGCAGACCCTACCTGGTCTCTGGTCACACTGCCCCCCCCCCGCCCCCACTTTGATACCAGTTTTCCTTTATACCTGTCCCATGCATACTTGAAGCCCATCACAATTGTTGCCCCTATCACACCCATTGGAAAATTGTTCTGTACATCTACCACCCTCTCAGTAAAAGAATATTTCCTCACTTCCTTCCTAAACTTTACCCCCCACCAGCTACATGTCATGCCGTCCTGTACCCTATTTAGCCCCGTGAGGTATTATTAGATTTCTGTCATGTTCCCGTTCTCCCTCCTTTCTTCCAGAGTGTACATCCTCAGATCACTGTGTCTCTTCATAGGACACTTGGTGCAACTCCTGTGCAATTTTTGTTGCCCTTATTTGGACCGCCTCTATCCTGTCTGTCTTTTTCTAATCTGCGGTCTCCAGAACTGTATGCAGTATTCCAGGTGTGGTCACCCCAATGACCAGTAAAGTGGCAAAATCACTTCCTTTCTTCAGCTGGTGCTACCCCTCCAGATACACCCCAATATTCTACTGCTTTGTCGCACTGCCTTGCCACCTTGAGATCATCCATTTATGATCACCCCAGGTCCCTTTCCTGCTTGGTAACCGCCAGTACCACACACACATTCTCTACTCTGCTTCAGGGTTCCCACACCCAAGGTGCATGATTTTCCACTTTTTTGCCTTGAAACCCAGCAGACATATCCCTGAACATTCTTTGGGCTTTTTCAGGTCTCTGTTTGTTCTCTCCACCCCCCTCCTCAGTATCTACCCTATTGCAGATCTTGGGAGTCATCTGCAAAGAGGCATACCTTTCCTTCCAGTTCTTCTGCGGTGCCATATATATTAGACTGGACACAGTACTGATCTCTGAGGAACCTTGCTGGTCACTCTCCCTTCCCTCAAGTGAGTGTTGTTTATCCCCACCTTCTGCCATCTGTCCTTCAGCCAGTTGTGTACCCAGTGTACTACATTGGTTCCTGCAACTAAGCTGCCCAGCTTTTTTATGAGCCTCTTATGAAGCATGGTGTTGGAGGCCATGCTGAAGTCTAGTAAGTAGTCCATGTCCGTAATTCCACTCTGTCTATTTCTCTAGTCACCCAGTCAAAGAAATCTATCGGGGTATTCTGACATGATATTTCTCTCTCGCTCTCCTGTGAACCACTGCTGCCATGGGTCCTGCAACCTGCTGGAAGCAAGGTATTCAGAGAGTCTTTCTTTTTAAAAGTGACTTCATTAGTTTCCTCACTACTGATGTCCAACTAACAGGCCTGTAATTACCAGCTTCTTCCCTACTTCCGCTTTTGTGCAGTGGAACTACATCTGCCATTCTCCAGTTCTCTGGGACCACCTCTATATCTAGCGAGTCATTGAATAGGGCTGCCAGGGGTGCAGCCAGTACCGACCTTAGCAACTTCAAAACCCTTGGGTGTACCCCATCTGACCCCATTGTCTTGTCCACTCTCAGATTTCCAAGTCCTTTGGGGACTCCTCTGTGATTAGACTAGAGTCTGCTTCCCTCCCGCCCATGGTTCTGTATCCTGTATCCTGTATGCAGCCTGTCCCCTTCCGCTGTGAAGACTGAGCAGAAGTATTTGTTCAAGATATCTGCTTTTTCTTGATAATTCTCTGCATAGTTTCCCTCTGCAGCCCTCAGCTTCACAATTTCCCCCCATGTCATTCTTTTTATCTTGTATACTGAAAAGTGTCTCCTTTTGTTACCCCTGGCTGTTCGCTCCTACATTTGTACCTCAGCACCCCTCACCACCTTCCCTGCTTTCCTCTGCTTTTCTGGTGCATCTTTCTATCCTCTTCCCTCTGTATCTCCTTATCACTGCCCTTTATTCCCTTACCTTTGCTGCCACCTCCCTCTTTAATCTGACCCACTGTCCCTTCACCCCACTAGGGTAATCCTCTCCCCCCAGTGCATCACTGAAGAATTCTTCCATTTTTTGTTTTAAATCTGCCCTCTTGATGTCCAGAACCCTTGTCCTTGTGCGATTCTCTTCTGCTGCAATCCTAATGTTACACTACACGGTCTGGTGATCATTTGTCCCCACATGGCATCCCACCCTGACATCTGTAACAGTGTTCTTGTTTGTAAATACCAGGTCCAGTATTGCCTCATCACAAGTGGATTCCTTGACTAGTTGCCTCAGGAGCGCCCCTTGTGGGGAGTCCAAAATGACCCTGCTTCTAGCTGAGGCCATGACTGGTAGGCTCCAGTCAGCATCAGGTAGATTTGGGTCCCCCACCAGCAGCACCCCATTTCTACCATTCTGCTAATGCCCCCCCCATCTCATTGTCTAGATCCTCCCCCTATGCTGGGGGTCTTTAAATCACCCCAGTGTAAATGGAGGCTCCGACTGCGGTCTCCATGGGAACCACAGTATTTCCAGCCCCTCCTTACCCCCCTTGCATTTCTGCCCTGATAGAATAACACAACCCTACCTCTTTCCCTCCTTACCCTGTATGTTCCATGGCTGGATGCCCTACTGTATGCTGTTGGTCATAGCCAATAATACCAAAGGTGCTTCAGAAGTTGTGAAAGGAGCTGTTGACCTTAATTCATCTCGTTCCAAGGTGGCCTTGAAGAGCGTGGTACTCAGAACTGACCCACTGGCTTTGTGCAGCCCAGTCTCACTACCACTCAGGGCAGACCTTCTTCGTCAAGATCCAGTTCTACATCCAGAACCTCAGCAGCTTTGTCTGTTGAGTTGGCTCCTAAGCATGGATGATTTATGAGGGCTGGATACTCCCCAGGTATTACCACACTGATGCACTCCAGGAAGAGCTCTAATAACACCTACAGTAGTTTGGGATACATTCTGCTCCTGGTGCTCCCCTATGGAGATGAGGCCTTTGGCTCCCTCTTTCTCCAGTGCCTTGGAATTTCTCTAGTGTGGTCTAGATAAGGGGTTTTTAGTTATTTCCCTTAGGGTACAGATGGCAGCACTTTCAGCTGTAAGGGGATATGTGGGGTCCTGCTCCATGTTCATATCTGGATGTTATCTATTTTCTTAAAGCATGTCACAAAGTTCCCCAGGTTTCCTCACCTTGGAAGCTGACTGTGGTCCTGGAGGCAGTGATGAGACCCTCTCTTTGAACCCCTAGAGTAGGTTTCCCTTTTACTCCTCTCTCTAAAGGTCTCCTGACTATTTGCTCTGTTAGAATTGGTGAGCTACAATACATGCATTGTCTCACAAAGAACCATGCTTGGTTTTCCAGAAGAAAAAAGTATTCCGTCAAACAGGTGCCCTCCTTCGTTCCTAAGCTGGCCTCTGCCTTTTAACAGGCAGCTGGAGATGACCTTCTCCCATTGCCCGTTACAGTGCTAGGAGAAAAACGGCAAGAAAAACAGGAAGGGGAGGGTAGCATATAGAGTATGGGGGGGAAGAGAAAAGTGGTATGGAACTAGGGATGTGTAAGGGTGGAGGGGAAAGGAGGTGTGGGAATGGGGATGTGCTGGGGTGGAATAAGGAAGGAGAAAAAAGAGGGGAAGGAAAAAACTTAGTGAAAAAAATCGGAAGAAAAGGAAGGAAGTCAAAGGATGCAGGAGAGGGAATCCAGATTGAAGGGAACACATTATAAAAAGGGAGCTAACATTTATAAAAAGGAGCTAAATACCAACATAATGCACTAGTATTGTAGAAGACAGAAATTCATTTCAGAAAAAGCATTACATCAAAAGTGTCATTTAGCCCCGGAAATCTCAAAAGCTTTCAACTGGTAAATCCAAAAGACTTCTTTTGAAGTATTTTGGTATCCAAGTCACTACCTTTAGGATGTAATGTATCCTGTAATGTATTTATTTATTTGCTTTTGATAACCGGGTAAGTGCGCTAGGCAACATAACCTGCCTATTTTCAGGCACGACCTGGGAGAGTACAATATGTCAATACAGCAGAGTACAAAATCGCAATACAGCAGTGACAATCAGGTAAGTGCAGTGGAACTGTCTACAAAATGCATTGACAGAGGACTGCCATAGAGGATAATACGATACATGGATAACAGCAAACTGTGTGAAGTTAGTGCAGCAAACCATTATTAATAAAAAGCAGTAGGAATCATTCTGGAGGCCGAGCTGGGGGCGAGCAGTCCGGTAGGCACAGCTAACCGCGGATACAAAAAAATAGCATGTTAGACACATTCATCAGGTCTAGGGATGGGGGAGGCAGACAGTTTGAAACTCTTAAGACAAACGGGCAATTCCAGTGGGTGGGCATGTCACAATCAGGTAGTCCAAGTCGAGAGAAGTGACAAGAAGAGAGAGAGAAAAAAAGTTAAGTGCAGTCACAGGTTCCAGAAGCAAGGAGGTGGGAAAATAGGGCATGCTTAAAAGTAAGGTGAGATGAGGAGTTCTTGACATGGTATGGGAGAGCGTTCCAAAACCTAGGAGCAAAGTAGGAGAAGGCTTGCTCTCCCATTTTTGTGGAGCAAGTCTGAGTAGATAGTAACGGGGAGGTCGAGGACCTGAGGGAGCGAGAGTGAGAGACCGGGGTAAACATGTCCCCCCAGAGAGGCAGGACGAGGTGTTCTGGTTAAGGAGTCAACAACATCCTAGGGAGTATGAACGAAGGGCATCAGGAGACAGCCAATTTAAAGCAGCATAGAGACGACAGTGATGTGTTAGGCAGGAAGCAGAAAGGGCAAATCTACAGTTCTAGGGACATGGATATGTTGTTCATCCACACTGTCTGGCAGGTTCCTTGGTGCTTTAAATCTTGCCTGAAGGTCTTCAAGCTGGCTCCTCCCACCCACCCAGGTGGTAAAACTCTCGGCTCCGCTCCATGACGCCAGATCTTCCTTACCGCTTGGAAGCTTAGGTTCCCTCCTTAATGCTCTGCGTGTAGACTGGATCCTAATTCTTCGGTTCGCCCGAATCTAATTCTCAAGTTTTCAAGACTTCAGTCTACTTACTCCCTCGTGGCTGCGATGGACAGATCGACTCCTGGATTTCGGCGGTGCCCATGCGGGCAGAAAATGTCCAGGACAGATCCGCACTCCACGTGCGTCTACTGCCTCGGCCTAGATCATGACCCCGCAGGCCTGCGAGTTAGGTCGTTCGTTTTCAGCCAACGTTCTGGAAGACCGCGCTGCCCGGTTACAGCATGGGCGCCCGGAGAAGCGCTACCCGCTGGTGAAGTCCAAGGAGGCCCGTTGGGCGGTGTCCGGCGGCTGGCTCGGCTGAGCAACTCAAGCAGATGATCGCCCTCGAGGAGGAGGCGGCACAGGCCGCATCTTCATCTTCCTCGGTCACGGCATTTATCCCACTCTCTCTGGGATCCTCCTACACAGCTTCTTTTAAGGAGCTTTGCCAGTCCCTTTCCACGAAGGGAGAGGGGCCATCTGGACACTCTTCTCTGTCCAAAAAGGAGGACTCGAAAGGTAAGCCCCACTGTCGGCATTTGTGGGAGCGGGAGAGGTCCCCTTCCCCGGACAGTCGACACTCGACTTCGGTCGAGGTTGCAGCTAAGGCAGCTGGCTTCATGGTGTCCCCGTCAGGTCAGCTGGCTGAGACACCCGTCGACGCGGTCGAGATTTTTCGACCCGTCCGGACGGAGCTGTCGACTAATTGAAGCCGACAACCCTTCTTCACCGATTCCCCGGTGGGGCCGAGGACTTACCTCGCCTCCTGTGCGAGTCGGTCAAGGCTCGAGCCGAGGAGGCGGGTGTCCCGCCCCAGGCCCGCCCTTGGAAACACCGAGGGTCTCGGTCTTGGACCTCGTCTTGGTCCAGCCGATCCCGCTGACATCGGCGGTCTCTGCACCGAGGTAAGCGGTGGCGCCGCTCGTCCTCGGAAGAGGAGAGGCTTCGGCGCAAATTGCGTCGACGCTATGAGGACTTAATGTGGCAGCAGTTACTTTTGTCTGGGAACAAGCCGACGCCGTCGCCTTCCCCGGCCATCAAGTGGCTGTCACCCGAACGGCCGAAACAACGCTTCACTGTAGTCGAGGTGCCCAAGCCTGGGCCGGTTGTTCAACCAAAACCAGCTGCCCCATCGATTGTGGTGGAACCTCTGCCTTCACAACCGAAATCAGGGGCACCGACCAAGGACTCTCGGTCGGGTCATGGTCTGCCCCACAGGTTGCCGGTCACCCTCACTCCCGACCGTCCTCAGCAGGTGGAGGGTGACTCAGGCCCCAGGCAGCTCTTCGCGGACTCCTCCGAGTCTGACGACGACTCCTCCCTGTTTTCCAGGCCCCTTGACCTGGAGTCCTCCGGGGGGCAGTCGATAGACGAAACCCATCGTCGTTTATGGGTCTGCTTCGGCTCATCTCGGAGTCCACCAGGATGCAGCTCGAGCCCGTATCCAAGCGGGCCAAGTGTCCCCTGACGGAGATACTGGACCGAGGGGATTCGCCCACGGAGACCTTTCCGGTGGCTGAAGCCATTGTTGGCCCAGCCTTGGAGCTCTGGCGGCGGCCCGGCTTCCTGCCCTGCTCCTTGACCAGGATTGCCAGGAAGTATCACGGTCCCTACCGGCTCTTTGTCTGGTTTTGGAGCACCCTCTGCGGAGGGTTAGTCTGAATAGCATTTCCGGTGTTCCAGGAATGCTAGGGATGTGGATAAGCCCCTGACAAGTAGTCAAAAAGCTGGACTATGCCGGCGCAAAGGTGTGCAGCTGTCCTCCCTAGGCCTCCGCCAGGCCAGCTCGGCCGTGCTGATGGCACACTTCTCCACGCCCTCATGGGCTCCTTGGATGGTGATCCCTCATCTCCCGGCCGACCTGCAGACCACGGTCAAGCAGGTGCGGGACAAGGGAAGGGCGGTGGCAAAACAGCAGCTCCAAACGGCTCTGGACATTGGAGACTCCTGTGCCAGATCAGTTGTGTCCGCAGTGGCCATGCGCCTCAGAGCATGGCTGAGGATATCCACCTTCATGACGGATACCCAGCATAAACTGGCGGACATCCCCTTCCTGGGGACTGACCTGTTCGGCCCATGGAGTGGAAGGTTGCCTCCAGTGGATTGAAAAGTCCAATGCTACCCTGGACTCGGTCACCTCCGCCCAGAAGGACAAGGGCTGCCGTCAACAACATAAGTCCTTTCGCCCTTCTGCGCCTGCGGCACGTCTGGCCCAACAACAGCAGCATCAGGGCCAGCAGGCTCACGCATGGCATCCCAAAGCCAAACCTGCGGCTTCCTCTAACAAAGCAGGGAGGAAAAGGCCCAGGAGGTCCCTCGGCCGGTCCCTCCTCCAAGCCTGCCCAGTGACGGGTTGAGGCGTGTGGCCCCCAGCCTCATCACTCCCCCCTGGGTTCCCCTCGTGGGGGGACGGCTCCGCCACTTCCTTTCCGCCTGGTCCGCTATCACCACGGACTGCTGGGTGTTGCAGGTGGTAGGAAAGGGCCTGCCCCTGGAGTTTGATCAGGCCCTGCCCTTCCGAGCCGTCTCCCCTCGGGCTACGGGGTCTGCAGCCTCTCCGTCGGCTCGCCGAGCTGACGTCACCCTGCTCCTCGAAAAAGGGGTGATCAGGAAGGTGGCGGATCCTCCACCAGACCCGGGGTTTGTGTCCAGGTACTTCCTGGTCCCGAAACAGACGGGGGGGGGGGGCTGGCACCCCATTCTAGACTTGCACAACCTGAACAGGTTCCTAAAGTCTTGAACCTTCAGGATGGTCACTCTGGCTCAGATCATTCCATCCTTGGAACAAGGCGTGTGGTTCTGTTCTCTGGACCTCCAGGATGCGTTCTTTCATGTCCCAATCCATCCGTCCCACCAGAGATTCCTCCGCTTCAGGGCAGAGGATCCCTCTCTGAGTTCCTGGCCATGCCTTCAGCCTTTCCCTAGCTCTCAGGGTCTTCACCAAATGCATGGCAGTGGTGACAGCATTCCTGCGGCGCCGAAGGTTCCAGGTGTACCCCTACCTGGATGACTGGCTGATTGCAGCCTCCTCCAGAATGGAGGTGGAGCGGTACAGAGATCTGGCCCTCGAGGTTTGCTCTCAGGTTGGCCTCCTCATCAACGAGGCCAAGTCTGAACTCGTGCCAAAGCAGGTGATACAATTCATCGGGGCAGAGCTCGACTCTCTGCGAACCAGAGCATGGCTCCCGGCAGACAGGGCCGAGGTTCTGTCCTCCTTTGCCCAGTCATTTCAGGTTGGGCAATTGCGCCCTGCCCAGGACTTTCTGCGCTTCCTGGGCCTCATGGCGGCCTGCACCAGCGTGGTCCGTTGGGCCCGTTGGTACATGCGTCCCCTTCAATGGGGTCTGGCTAGCCAATGGTCACAGCACTCCGATCCCTTGGATCAGCTAGTGACAGTGACCCAAGGGATGTGGAACGCCCTCCAGTGGTGGACCGTTCCAGCACATCTGCAGGAGGGCATCCTGTTCGTCCACCCTGAGCCGATGGTCTCTCTATCGACCGATGCCTCTCTGATGGGTTGGGGCGCCCATCTGGGGGAGCACAGAGCGCACGGACTCTGGTCCCCTCGGGAGTCCCGATGCCACATCAACCTGCTGGAGCTTGACGGTTGTCTAGCCCTCACGCCTTCACTCCATTTCTACAGGTCAAGTGGTCCAGGTCCAGATGGACAATAACCCACGACCATGTACTACCTAAACCGCCCAGGGCGGGCCGCTCCATGCCTATGTGCGGGAAGCTCTCCGCATTTGGTCACTGCGTCGCCGCCTGGAGGCAGATCTCCTGCCATCCATGTGTAGAGCCTCCAACATTCTGGCCGATGCCCTAAGCCGGATAGGGGCTGCGCCCCCCGAGTGGTCTCTCCTGCTGGAGGTAGTACAAGATCTGTTCTCCCACTGGGGCATGCCTCAGGTGGACCTGTTTGCCTCCAGGGAGAATGCGAAGCTGAGACTGTTTCATGCCTGCCCCCCTCAGCAGGGCATGCTGCAGGGGGATGCCTTCTCGAGGCTGTGGACCCCGGGCCTCTTCTACTCCTTTCCCCCATTTCCCTTGATCGACAAGGTGCTTCTCAAGGCGAGGAGGGACAAGGCGCAGGTGATTCTGGTAGCCCCAGACTGGCCCCGCTAGTTCTGGTATCCAGATCTCCTCAGTTTCAGCTCCAGGCTCCCGAGGCAGCTTCCAGCCCGCCCGGACCTGATCTCAGTCAGTCAGGGGAAGGTATTCCATCCGGACCTTCAATCCCTGCACCTGACGGCCTGGTTCCTGAGCGGCTAGAGTTCCAGGCCTTGAGGTCTTTCTGACGAGGTCCTCAACGTTGTTGAGGCGTCCCGTAAGGAGTCGACCAGAAAATGCTACGCCTTTAAATGGAAGAGATTCTCCATTTGGTGTCAGGGCAAGGGCCTGGACCCTTCCTCCTGTTCCTTGGCAAGCATTCTAGACTACCTGTGGTCCCTTTCTCAGCAAGGGCTTCGGTCGACGAACTTTAAGGTGCACCTGGCAGCCATCTCCACTTACCGGGCGCAGGCTGGGAAGCAGTCAGTGGCGCAGGAGAAGGTGGTCGGGTGCTTTTTCAAGGGCCTTGATCACATATCCCCTCCAGTGCGAGAACCTCCACCTCCATGGGATCTACTGCTGGTATTGGCTAAGCTCATGGGCAAGCCATTCAAACCGATGCACAGGTGTGACATCTCTCACCTGTCGTGGAAGACCGCCTTCTTGGTGGCTATCACATCAGCCAGAAGGATGGGAGCGCTCCAGACGCTTTCCATAGAGTCTGTTTATCTGGTCTTCCACAGGGACAAGGTTGTCCTGTGCCCCCACCTGAAATTCCTTCCGAAGGTGGTGTCAGAGTTTCACCTTAACCAGGTGTTGACTCTGCCGGTGTTCTACCTCATTCACACGTCGGAGGCCGAATATAGGCTCCATACTTTGGACCATAGAAGAACGCTCGCTTATTATAAGGAGCGGATGGCTGAAGTTCGGGGAGAGGTTTGCCAGCTGTTTGTCACCTACGCTGAAGGCCGCACCTGGCAGACCTGCAGCCAAGCGGACGATAGGCAGGTGGGTCACCTCCTGCATAGATCTCTGCTATAGGTTGTCGGGCATGGAGCCTCCCAGAGGGATAAGAGCTCATTCTACCCGCCATACCGCTGCATCGGTGGCTGCTTTCAGGGATGTCCCTATCCAGGAAATCTGCAGGGCTGCTACCTGGAAGTCAGCACACACCTTCATCACCCACTACCACATCAACCTTGAGTCACGCCGGGATGCTGGTTTTGGGGCCTCAGTTCTCCAGTCTTTATTTCCTAAGTAGGGGGTGTGCGCCTTGCCTCCCTCCTCCCAGAGAACTGCTAGGAGTCTGCCAGACAGTGTGGATGAACAACATATCCATGTCCGTAGAAATACAGGTTACTCACCTGTAACAGGAGTTCTAGGAATGGTATATGTTGTTCATCCACATATTCTACCCAGCCACCCGGCTGGACGCACAACCTGGCTTCCAGCGGGCTACATCTGGCGTCATGGGGGCCGAGAGTTTACCACCGGGTGGTGGAGAAGCCATCTTGAAGACCTTCCGGCAAGATTTAAAGCAGCAAGGAACCTGCCAGACAGTGTGGATGAACAACATATACCATTCCTAGAACTCCTGTTACAGGTGAGTAACCTTTATATATTGTTGTAAGACGTGTCCCATTTGCGAAGGGCACCCGTGTTTGCATGAGAAAGCACAGTTGTGGGGGTAAAACCCCTCTTGCAACAGAGATCCTGGCAGCCGGGGTGAGAGAGTGGCGCACTTTGTAGGCCGCACCAAATTTGGCATTAACCAAGTCTCGCACCTTGCTAACATGTGTCGAGTAGTCACGTACAGGGTCCAGCATCATCCCTAGATACTTGAAGGATAAAGTGTTGGATACAGCAGTCCCATTGCAGCTGCGCACCAGGAGTTTAGGGGACTCTGTGGGCATCTTTTTGTGGGACCCAAAGAGCATGGCCTGGTTTTAGATATGTTTAGGATTTGGTAGTTGGACAGGAACTAGGATTGAATAGTCTGAAATGTGGAGGAGAGATGAAGATTGATGTCGGTAATAGACTTGGAAGCCGAATAAAGCACCAGGTCATCTGCGTGCATTATAATGTTATAGTGAGAAGATGGAGTGGGAATATCATTAATGAAGAGGGAGAAAAGTAGGGTACCAAGGACTGAACCCTGTGGAACGCCATAGGTAATAGGGACAGGGGAGGAGATAGACTTACAGAAAGATACAGCCTGAGACCGATTTTTCTAGGTAGCTGCCCAGCCAG
Source organism: Neoceratodus forsteri (assembly GCA_016271365.2). Taxonomy (NCBI): domain Eukaryota; kingdom Metazoa; phylum Chordata; order Ceratodontiformes; family Ceratodontidae; genus Neoceratodus; species Neoceratodus forsteri. The sequence goes on from CM028133.1 coordinate 790,274,350, forward strand.
GAGAGGGTAGAGTCAGAGGCACCAAGAGTGTTCCGCTTAGCCAGTAGAAGTGGGTGGTGAACCATGTCAAACGCTTTGGAGAGATCAATGAAAATGGCTCCGGTAAGCAAGCCCTTGTCCATATTATTTTTTACATCGCTGGTCAGCTGAGTAAGGCCAGCAGTAGTGTTGTGCCCTGCCCTAAAACCATGTTGTACGGGGGATTGTAGGTTGAAGTTAAGGTCCGCAGAGACCTGCTGGTGAACAAGTTTCTCGAGCAGCTTGCTGAGAGTGGGCAGGAGTGAAATGGGCCTGTAGTTCGACATGATCTTGGCATCCCCTTTCTTAAAGATTGGTATAGTTCTGGCAACTTTCCAAACCGAAGGCATGGAGGCACAGCAGATGGAGAGGTTGAAGAGTCTGGTTACAGGTACAGCGAGACTAGAGGCAAACTGCCTAAGAATCCTAGGATGTATACCATCAAGGGCCTGCACTACCATTAGTCAGTAAAGACTTTGGTAACTTAAGCACCTCTAGATAAGTGACCGATGATAGTTCGAGGGCCGGGGGAGCAGTGGCTGACTGGTATGAGGATACTAGGGAGGTGAAGGCAGATTGGGGGGGGGAGAGATAGGGTGGAAAACGGGGAGTTAAAAGCATTAGCAATGGTAAGGGGGTTATTGCAGTATCGTATCGTTTATCAGCATTTTGTTTGGGGTCATAGGTTTATTATTACCCAGAATTTCCTTAATATGGGACCAGTACTGTTTAGGGTTAGAGAACGAAGAACTGAGAAGGTTACGGTAGTATAAACTCTTGGCCGCACGAATCTCCCTTTTACAGGCATTCTGTAAGGACTTGTAGGCCTCGAAGTCAGCTTGAAGGGAAGTGGACTTCCATACTGACCAGAGGTTATCCCTACGTTTTAGCAGCTGAAGTAGGGGGCGCTTGAGCCATTTGGTGTCTTTACCTTGTACTCTACGTGTAGTGACCGGAATATGAAAGTTCTGGAGGGAGATTAGGGTATCGTTAAAGTGACGTACTGCTTTAACGTTATTGGTTATGTAGAGAGGGGACCAGTCAACCATGCTAAGATCGCGCAGAAATGCAGCATGATTAAGTTTAGAGATGTTGGAGAAAGATAAGAGTTTGGCTGAGTAGGAGGGAGGGGAGGAGTCCCAGGTGCAGTACACTGGGCAGTGATCACTTATGGAGTTGGTTAGGACTCCTGCAAAGGGGAAGTTCTCAATCCTATTAGTGAGTATCCAGTCTAAGAGGGTGGAGGTGGTGCCCCGATAGGAGATTCTGGTGAGGCTCCGGATAAGCTGAGTGAGGTTTGCCTTGCTTGTAATGGAGGATAAGAGGGAGGAACTGGGTCCAGCCCAGTCCAGATTAAAATAACCCATGCAAATGACTTTGTTTTTCCCAGTCACAGAGGGCACAAGTTCAATAAACTCTTCCAGACCCAGCCTAGAGTTTCTAGGAGGTATGTAAACGCAGAAGATATGAATTTTTTTTTTTTTTTTAACTTCCCCGAGTAGCAGAAGTGAATGGAGCACCTCGCAGTTAGCCAGAGGGGGACTTTGTATAAAAGACATGTTGAGGTGAGACTTGAAGTACACTGCCAGGCCACTCCCTCTTTTGGTATTAGAGCGATCAGACCAAAGCATATTATAATCAGGCAAGGAGCAGAGGGAGTCTGTAATAGAAGGTTTCAGCCATGTTTCAGACAGGGCCAGAACATCTGGTTTAATTGAGGTGACCCAAGCCTCGAGCTCAGGGAGATTAGCAGTAAGGCTCCTAATGTTAAAGTGGGCAAAGGTGAAACTGAGTGTTTGATGCCAACAATTGGTGGGAAACTGGGGGGTAACATTAGCTGTAGAGGGTCCAGGATTGGTCTCAACGTCACCAGCAAGAGAAAGGGAGAGGCTAGAAACCCTTTCTTTGCCACAAAACTGAAAGCAATTTTCAGTTCCATCATTATCCGAAAGATGTTTGGCCAAATCTGTGTCAGCAGTATTCCTCCTGTTGTCACTAAGGTGTTTCCCTAGGTGTAACTTAAACATTCTCTTCATTTTGCCAACATAGATTGCCTGGCAACTACAAGTAGCCTGATAAATAATACCTACAGTGGAACATTTAATAAACTGCCTGATTTCAGAAAGCTTTGTTGCAATGACAGATGAGAAAGTACTGCAGCATTTTTAGATACCACTTCACAATATCTACAGTGTCCACACTGAAAATAGCCCTTCGGCTGTTTTGGTAGCCACTGGGTACTAGCTTTACAAGAAAATCTGAGAGGTTTTGACCTCTTTTATAGACAGTATGGGGTGGCATGCTGACCCATTCCAAGAGAGACTCTGGCAAGAATATGCCAATGGCTGATCAAAATATCACATATGGTAGCAGAATTAGGACTATAGGTGGTGATGAAATTAAGCACATTACCTCTTTCTTTTTTTCTTTCCCTGTGTGTAAGGAGATTACTATGTGTCATTTGACTAATCTGCCTAGAGGTCCCTTCTGAGAGATTATGGCTATACCCCCTCTCCGTGATGCAGTCATACATCTGTCATCGTAATCTGAAAGTCAGGAACATCTCTGCAGTTTTGCTTGAGTTTCATAAAGTGAGAATTTGTTCGGGATGTTCCTGATGGTATGGTGTGGGTGACAGCTAGAGGCATGGGGGACTGTGATTTCTGTTTCTAATCTTATGGAATAAATCCACTTTACCAGTACTACCTTGTTTTTTGATGATACGCAAGTACAAAACACTGATTTCAGATCTCTCAGCATGCACATTAAAGTGCAAATTTGGATTAGTCAAATGAAGGTAATCTACAAACTTTCTCAACTTCTCTGCCTCCGCGATACACCATCAGGACATCGTCCATGTAACATCTCCATAGATCACTGTAGTCAGGAATATGGATTTGTGTCTGTCATAAATTACCTACTTTTTCCACTGATGCAAATAAAGGTTTGCAAAATTGGGGACAAAGGTGGCCCTTATTGCAGTGCCTTTAATTTGGTGATATTTACCTTGAAACATGAATGAATTGCATTTCAGTATAAATTCTGAATGACCTATCAGAAAATCTTTGTGGATCACCCAGTTTTGTGGTGGAATTCCAACCATTCATGCATTGCCCACAAACCATCGTGTGGCATATTAGTATAAAGTGACTTGATGCCCATAGAGACAAGTAGCCACTGTGAATCTGTCTGGATATCACCCAGAACAAGCAACACTTCTGTTGTGTGTCTCTTGCATATGATGATAAAGTGGGAACAATATCCTTTATATATACGTGTCAACATACCATGAGAGTGTCTCCTTGATGGAACCAATTTCTACCACTACTGGACGTCCTAAGGGGCATTCCAGACTCTTGTGTACTTTGGGAAAACTGTAAATGGCAGCCAGGTGGTTCACCTTAAGAAAATCAAGGGTATGTTGGGAAATAAATTTGCCAGAGCAGTATCGAGAAGTGCATCAGTGTCTCTCTTAGTCTGGTACTGGATCAGTCAGAAGGGGATGATGGAATGACTCCTTCTGTAGTTGCTGTAGGACTTCATTAATATAATCCTCCGTGTTGAGAATCACCACTGATTTCTCCCTTATTGGCATGTTGGATTGGAGGAGTTGAAGAATAACCCCAAAGTGACAATGTGTTTAAGCTACAGACACCTCATGATTATTGTTGTTATGGAACAATCATTTGATGCCCCTCAGGCATGCTCTTTCAGAGACTCCCAGTGTGTTATTTTATGGTGGACTAAATCGAGGGGGGGTCTGAATTTCAAACCCCTTTTTTGTGCATATGTGACTTGATTTCTCAAAGAGTAATTCTCAGATGTTGTTCGAGGCACTCTGTCTATAATTGCACATTTTCTCTGTCATAGAAGGCTTTAGTACTCAAGTTACCTAAACAATTTTTTAAAGTCGAGAAATGGATCAAATTTGCTGAGTCTGAACGTAGGTATAAAACTTATTTAAAACAGCAATTTGGACCAGTGATAACTGTAATGAACAGATGTCGATGACCTTTACTTCACTTTGTTCTTCCCCTGATTTGGACTATTGTGTGACCCCTGTGTTTGAGATGTGCCTTCTTCTGCACCTGCCCCCCATCCAGGTCCTTTTTCTACTATATTGAACTTGACCAGCAGGGGTAGAATTTAAGAAAAAAGAAGGGGTATTCTTGGCGAAATACTAGATTTAGAATTTTGATATCCCGCCTGGAAATCTGGTATTCTTCCTAAAATTCAGTGTTTTTTTTGTTACACGATGCGTAGAACATTTTGAACACCCACATGTAACTGCCATTTTTAGGATTTTTTAATTTTTTTTTTCTCCTCCATGGGCTCCACAGGGGCTATGACCCCTCCCTCTGAGGGGGTTCATCCTCTAGTCCAACCTCCAGCTTGTCTGCCCCCCCCTGAGGTTCTCCCTCTGTGGCAGGGTCAGGTGGGGGAGTGCTGGCATTCCCCCACCACCCTGGTACGTCAAATCTGGTGGCGGGGGCAGACTCGCTTGTGTAATTGGGCCATTACGGGTCCTGTGGAGCCCTGACATTTTCCATTTTCTCTCGCACCCACACAACCCCCAACGTGGCATACGCATGTGGAGACACGTGCACGCACGCCAATGGGCGCCTCACCCTACCAGTCTCACCGGGAACTGCCTACGCCTGTCACCTGACCTCCATTCGGTGACAGTGGGACTACGGGTGGGTGACCCACCCCTTCCCTGGGAGAGGAGAGTGAATGCTCTGTCTCCCCCGTGCTGGCACCTGGCAACCTGAGGTTGTTCTTGAACCCGGGTCGCCGGCATAGCGCAAGGTAAGGGTCCAGCGCCTCAGCCCTCAGCGCCACTGAGCCAGCCTCATTTTTAACCAGATTTTCAGCATGGCCTTTTTGGGACCCAACCTCATGAAGAGTGCCACTGTTATTTCTTTCATTGGTCCCAAAAGGTGATTTTGCATAACGACCATGCCATTCTGCGCCATTGGTGTGAAAACACATTTTGGGCAGGATGTGAAGAATGACAGCTGTACTGCTCATGAGGGTGTGTGGGGGGAAATGGCAATGTTGTGAATTTGGAGTAAAAATATTAAAAATTGCCGAAGGTACGAGCGTGTATGGAAAAAATTCGACTGCACATATCTTGGCCATTTTTCAGTATTTTTGCAGCAGATTTTTAACGTGGGCTTTTTGGGACCCCACCTCATGAACACTGGCACTGTCATTTTGTTACTCTGTCCCAAAGGTGATTCCAGCGCGGTGACTGTGAAATCACCTTTCAGGACCGAGGCAACGTAAAACCATAAAATAGTGTTCATGAGGTGGTGTCTCAAAAACTCCATGTTGAAAATTTGGTTCAAAAATACTGAAAAATGGCAGAGATACAACATAAGTTAAAAGCACCATTGACAGCCATTATACAGCATGTAGCTTGATTCTTCAGTTCATGGTTTGACTTTGAAGAGTGCAGACGTGTCCCGGTCCACAGAAGATGACAACTACCAACCTCGGATGGTAAGTATAGGGCAAGGGGTGGGGTGGGGTGGTGGGTTGTTCAGTGAGAGGGTCAGGATGAGGAGGGGGATGGGGGGCGAGGGACAGTTTTCTTTTTGCAGGAAAAAAGATGTCTGTACATTTGGGACACTGGGAGTGGGCTCCCCAGTGTCCCAAAGTACTGGAAAGGGGGGAGGCTGGCACCGACACGGGGATTGGGTACCCCGTTGTCCGGTCTAATGCAAAAAATCAAGTATTTCAGGTGGAGCACCAGGGCTCAAATTTTGGTATTCTGGTATGAAATTTGGTACCCAGAATTTACCGGAATACCATGAAATTCAAGCCCTGAAGTGTGTCCGATCTCCTCAGCTGGAGGTTCAGTGTGGATGTACACTCTCCTAAATAATAGTCTTCCCTGATTCAGCTTCTGACTCTGATGCAGACATAGTGCAGATGGTATTGCTGTTTTTCAAAATTGAGTTTGGGTCTCTGCCTCTGCCATGGCTTCTGTTATGGCCTCAATACTCCGATTTACTCCAGTGGAACACCTGATCCTTTAATCTTGTCGGTCACGCTTGAGGTTGTGAACCGTAGTGGCTCTAACCTTCTCATTCTGCTTGGCAGTGGCTATCCACAATTTGGCACCCTTGGTCCCAAATTGTGGATGTTCTCTGAAAGCTGCAGCTGCAGCCTTTTTTTTTTTTTAATTTCGGGCTCCAGGGATGCTCCCTAATTATAACTGCAAAAACAGAACTGATGCTGCTTGCATTTGCTGTTTCCAGTCAAGCATGAAATCTTCCCGCTCCTGGCAATATCTCGGCCATTTTAAAACTCTTCCAAGCCAAGACAGATAAGAAAGTAGAGTTGTACTTAGTGGCTTCCAAAACAACCAAAGGGCTGTTTTCGGTGTGACCACTGTACAGTAGTTATTGTATGGTATCTAAAAAGGCTACATTCTTATCTGTCAGTGCCACAAAGCCTCACCAGATGATATCAACGCGGAATCAGGATTAGAAGATGGAGAATCTGTTTCTTCAGATGAGGACCAGTAGGCAGAACTGGGAGCACCTGACAATTAATCAGACTAACCTGCATCACTTTGGAATTTGGGGAATGAGCCACAGCACACATTCAAAAAGAAAGCAGACCTCTTGAAAAGTGTGGTCAAAAAGGACAAAGTGTTCCCAGCATTTCCTACTGTCTGAAAATATAGGGTGGTGGCAGTGGTGATCAGGTCAAAAGGTGCATGATTTCTGTGGACTTCCTATATGCACTGTACATGTGCATAAGTGGATTTTAAGTAAAATATAGTGTGCTGGTATCAGAACAGGAGTAGTAGTACAGTAAAGGATGTCAATAAAAGACAATTTTGGAGGATTTTGTAAAAAAACAAAACATTAGTAATGTATAGGGTAGTGGCAAAAAAATATAGAGCGGTGGTTAAAAAAAAAAAAAAATATATATATATAGGGTGGTGGCCCACTGCGCTAAAACAATGAATGGGGAACACTGGTTCCTGATGTGCAGTTCAGCAAAGGGCATTCTGGCCTCCGAATGGGCCAAAACAGAATGCAAGGCACCAGCATTGTGGTTTGCAGAAACTACAGAATTAATTCTGCTCCAAGGAACAACGGCTATTAATAACCCCCTGATTAAAAAGTTGAAGGTTGTGATGAGGAAGGCGTACAAGGTGACATGTGCTTCATGTGAGCAGTGCATGCTGTGGGTAATGTCTCCATGGCCATATTTTTTGACTAGTGGACGTCTTTTGCTACATGACTCTGAAGCATCAGGACATCATGCCATTCCTGTCTGTGATTAGGTCCTTTTTGGTTGAGGCATGCTACAATCTGCTGCATCGAGCTGTGGAATCCACTCCGTATTCAGTTATAGCATGCAAGGCTCACTGCCTCTTGTTCAGTCAGTAATTCATCCATGGCTTTCCATTTGAATATGCTACTTTGTTTGCTTTAATTACTGTTTGGATGCACTTACCATTGCAGCTTGTTTTTTGCCTGGTATTTTTTTAGCCTTTATGTAGCCATTCCTGCCTGACTGTTAACCTGTTGACTGTTGCTGTCCTCCTTGGGACCTCCATAAAAACAAGATTCTGCATCTCATGGAGTTATCACAGTTGGAGTAATTTCAAATAAATTAGTATGCCGTTCCTGGGGGGTTTGCTGTTTGGCCCAGAGTTGGAGGCCATCATCAAGCAGGTGTCTGATTCTAAGCTAGTCCTCTGGAGAGCAGGAAACCCACAGGATGCTGGTCCTTTCATGAGGCATGTCCATATCACCCCGGACAGAACAGCAGAGATCATAAGGACAGTCAGTCATACTGAGATCAGACCTATCCCAGCATCCCCAAGATGCCAGACTGTTGCACTTTGTAGATCGGTGGACCGAAATTACCATGCATCAGTGGGTTTGGGATGTTTTCTACAATGGTTACTTCATCCCATATCTGAACTTTCTGCAGTCTCCAGTGTCCCACATTCTTGCTAAAATCTAGGTGATTCACGCAGTCATCAGTCATCGGAGAGATGTCAGATCTAGCCAACCAGTCCCATCTTGGCAACTGGGCGAAATCCTTTTCCCCATTTTTTCATTGTTTCCAGGAAGACTGGGTGCTTCAGAGCTGTACTGTCGTCAAACACCTTAACAGAAGGATTAGGTCCTTGCACTTAGAAATGGAACTGCTGTAATCTACCATAGTTTCAGTACATTCAGAGGGTTTCTTGGCATCCCTGATCCTTCATGGTGTGTATCTACATAACATTTTTCATCAATCACATTCTCTGTTCCTGCGCTTCTGTGGTCAAGGTCATCATTTTTAGTACATGGGTCTCATTTTTAATGCATAGCTCTGCTGTTCTGATTATCCAGTGCACCAAGGGTGTATGTGAAGGTAGCACACCCCGAGAGAAAGGCATACATTCTTCCATATTTACACGGCTGGCTTATCATGACAGAGTTGCTAACCACAGCACATTGGGTAGTTTCCAAAGTTGCCAGGACAGTACAGCACCTCTGCTGGTTAGTAAACCAGAGCTAGAGCACACTGCAACCAACACAGCACACTCAGCACCTGGGAGAAATGTTCGACATAGCAAGAACCACAGTGTCTCTCACAGTAGGCAGAGTGCAGGCCCTCTTAACAGGCTTGGGAGAGGCTCAGATGCAAACCTGCAGTGACTGTGAGGACAATTCTGCATGTACTGTGTCCAGTAGTAGCAAGCATTGAGTTGGTGTAGTGGGCCAGACAAAGTCTCTGTCATTCAGTAGCTATGTAATCCTCCTCGGTGAGGTCATCTTTCAAATGGTGAACAGAGTACGTGGACCTGACTCGGAAAGTCTGTACTTGAAGAGCAATGGCTCCCCTCATGAGAGATGCCTTTTGGGCTGGAGAGTAATAAAACACAGCATTGGCTTACTACACATGGAGCTTAACAGAATGGAATCTCCCTATAGGTATTCTTGAGATGGGAGCAGTATTCAGGGTGCTGTTCATTATGAGTCAGACTGAGAAACCAGCACGTCCTAGTCAGGTCCAGCAGTGCGGTGACTGTAGTGTACATCAGATGCCAAGGTGGCACAACAAACACAAGAGCGATGATGGCAGAGGCATAAAAGTTAGTTTCCTGGGTGGAGAGTAACCTGCTGTCACTGTCAGTGATTCATCTGGCGGGTTCCTTCAGCTGTCAAGCCCACTTACTAACTCTACAGAAGCTCCACCCTTGGGAGTAGGAAATTACACTTTTCCACCTGATTCACAGGCGTTGGGGAATGCTGTTTTTTTTTTTTTTTTTTTTTTATCTCATGGCCACCAAGTGCTGTGCTACAAAGACCCCCAGGTACTGTACTTCAGCAGGTACCAAGAAATCCAGCACTGGGACTTGACTGGCTCTCCATATCATGGCTGTGCAACTTCCTATACATATTCCCTCCATGACCAGTGATTCTAAAGGTTCTATGACAGCTCTAAATGGAACCATTAAACCTGTTTTTCACTGCACCCTGATGGCCTTGAAGAGCATGGTGCTTGGAACTGATGCACCTGGCACTGTGAGACCAATCCCATGTCCAAACATGCCAGACCTTCATCTGGGCCAGTTCCTTGTCCAGAGCCTCTGAGGTTTAAAGTCTTCGCCTGGCTTCTGAACGCAAAAGATTTGTGAAGGCAGGATACTCAGCAAGAGACATCCTCACCTTGATGCAGTCCAGAGAAGTCTGTATGAATAAAATCAACAGAAGAGTCTGGGATACATTTTGATTCTGGTGCAGCCCTCTTCAGATCAAGCTCTCAGCAGCCTCTCTGCAAGGTGTCTTGGAATTTCTGTGGCAGGGCCTAGACTGAGGACTGTCAAGTAGCTCTCTCGGGGTGCAGGTGGCTGCTCTCGGCATTCAGGGGTTATGTGGAATCAAACTCCCTGGGATCCCATACAGATGTCTGCTTCCTGAAAACATGTCACAAGCACCTCCTCAGAAACCCAGGAAGCGAAATATGGTCCTCGAAGCTCTGATGACCCCTGACCCCCTACAAAACCCCTCCAGAAGGTGTCTGTGGCTCCTATCCCTTGAGTTTCTCTTCCTTATGGCAGTCTTGTTTGGCTAGGAGGATTACCGAGATACAAGCATTTTTGCACAAGGAGACTTATTTGGTGTTTCACAAAGACATAAAGTATTTTCAGGACAGTTTCCTCCTTTTCTTTGAAAAGTGGTCTGTAACTTCTACAGAAACCAGAGCATAGTGTTGCCCTCCCTTTGCTCAAATTCCAAAGAATGCCAAGGAGGAATGGCTGCATTTACTGGCTATTATGAGAACCCTTAAAGTTTACCTCAGGTGTACAAAGCTGTTCCACAATACCAGCAAGCTTTTTTGTTCGGGGGAAAAAAGTGTCCACTCTGGTTAGACACACTGTAGCCTAATCTGCAGTTGTGCTGTTGTTATTCTACTAGCACATTCATCCTGTGGTCTCTGTCACCCACCCCGATCAGAGCTCACTCCATGAGGGCTGCTGCAACCTCCTAGGCTGTGTCTGCCTCTGTTTCCTTGGAAGAACTTTGTAAGGCCAATACTTGAGCCTTAGTCCATACATTCTCCAAGCATTACCACCTAGATGTTCTCCACTCTACCAGTGCTGTCCTCAGGCGAGTGCAGCGCTTGGTCATAGTGCACCGATCCTCCCATTTATTGACTGCTTATTGGGGCCCATACTATTTTAGGAGCTGACACACAAAGGGGAATTATATTTCCTAACTGGTACAGTAATTCCTATTGTGTGTAGGCTTCCTACATAGACAGTCAGGCCCTCCCAGTTATCAGTGTTGTACATTTCACTTTCTGTCCTATACTGCATAAAATTCCCATTTTGGGGGGTTAATGGGTTCTTTTTTTTCTTTCTAAACATTTACTGTTTTCCTAATTTTGAGCAGTATTTTCCTACAGACTGGGACAGAAGGTTGGACTGAGGGATTCTGGGAGGGACATGTCCTAAGACTTCTCCAAGACTGTTACAGCCTCTTCCACCTAGCAGGGGAGGACAGTCCATTTTGTTCGGATGCATCAGTGATGTTATCTTTAAACAAAAACCCAGGGAAGAGTACACAATGGGGGGTGAGATGCGACAACAGTAAAAATGGAAAGGGACCTGGGGGTAATTATATCAGATGACCTAAAGGTGGGCAAGCAATGTGAGAAGGCAGTAGAGAAGGCTGGGGGGATACTGGGATGCATAGGAGAGGCATCAATAGTAGAAAACAGGAAGTTGTTATCCCTCTGTACAGACAGTTGGTGAGACCCCATCTGGAGTACTGTGTGCAGTTCTGGAGACCCCATCTCCACAAAGACATACAGAGTGGAGGCTGTCCAGAGGAGGGCAACCAAAATGGTGCAGGGTCTGCACCAGAAGACATACGAAGGAAGACTAAAGGAGCTTAATATGTATACCCTTGAGGAAAGAAGGGAGAGAGGGGACATAATAGAAACTTTCAAGTACCTCAAGGGAATCAGCAAAGTCCAAGAGGGTAGCATCTTTCAGAAAAAGAGATGTGCAAGAACAGGGTGGCACAATTTGAAGATAGAGGGGGGATGGCTCAGAGGTAATGTGAGGAAGTATTTTTTCACAGAGGGTTTTGGATGCATGGAACAGCCTCCCTGAGGAGGTCGTGGAGTCAGGAACAGTGGGGGAATTCAAGAATGCATGGGACAGACATAAGGCAGTCCTGGGGGGTAGGAGGAAGTAAGCTGTCTGTTAACTAGGATCTGCAGCTAATCTGTTGGGTAGGAAAATGGGCAGACTAGGTGGGCCAAGTGGTCCTTATCTGCCGTCAAATTCTCTGTTTCTATGAGACTTAGCAAATTATCCAAAATTGGATTTGCGCCACATGTCGTGGTGCCTTACCTGTAGCCAAAGCAAACTGGATATATATACTGCCTAAATTCAGTGCTTAATTTAGTAGTGGAAGGGATTGTAAATTTCTTTAGAGCCGATCCCTTCTACTTCCCGGTTCTGGGAGCTGCTGATGTCCCACCCCTGCGCTCAGCAAAGTTATGACATGTGCCCAGGGAGAGCGTGGAGACGCGCTTCATTATAGGCTATGGGGGCCATCTTTCTGAACATTTGTTTTATATTACAGTGGTTACTTGGTGAGAAAATGTGGGCATTTGTCAACTAACGAGCCCTTCGCTTTGGCTGCAGGTAATGCACTATGACATGTGGTGCAGATATTTAGCTTGGTGAATCTCTTAAGTCTTCAGCAGCATCATTTCAATCTAATTTCCTCCCTCACCCTAACACTGTTATAACCTAATGCTCACATAAATCTAAAATTACATTTCTTTTTTTTAATTATGTATCTGTGTGAAATGGATATAAGTGATTTTAGAGGAATCCAAACCTGATCGAACAGTATTAACTTTTGTTCCATTCTATAGAAATATTTTTCTACTTTACTCAAATCTACCATTAATGATAGTCAGTCATAGAAATGTGGTGCTGCTTTCTTTCCAATGACTTAATATAACTTTCTTTGCAACCAGAAGACCTAAATATACAAGAATTGCCCACTGTTCATTTAAATCCCAGTCATTGTCGTATACAGTTCACAATACAGTTCCCAGATTTAATGGGAAAGTTGTTTCAAGAACATCTGAGAGTACCTTAAAAATGCTGCACCAATTATTTAATTTAGGATACGTGGCTAGCATACGGTAGATTGTACCACCAAATATCTTTGACAAATCTCTGAATAGTTGTCTGTCTTACGTAGTTTTGGCAGAGAAGAGCAAGTCCTATGTATGGTAATAAAATGAATTTATTTGAGTGGAAGTCCATATAAATTAATTACCTCTATCCGATTGTGTAATGGAACTTTCTCTAGATCCCTTTCCCAGGCTAGGTTTGTACTGTTAAGATCGTTTTCTCCTGCATTGCATAATAAACCATATAATTTTGAAATAGTTTTAGGTCTCAATGAAGTGTCCAACATATGAGATTCTAATTTTGGAAGTGGTGGAGTTACAAAGGATTTAATTTTCTTGAAAATATAGCTTTTGAGCTGTAAATATTGAAATTTAAAATTATCTGGCATTTCATATTTTTTCTGAAAGTAGTACACCTCTGTCACATATGTTTTTCAGTTCATTTAAATGTACTACCTTCACCTTTGAAAAATGTTAACTAATGACTGGTGAAAATTAGTGTTGATGAATTGATTGAAACATAGAAAAATGACTTAGCCATGAAGCTGCCCCCCCCCGTAAAGAAAGATAAGCAAAAAGAAGATAACCTCATTCATGTATACCAGCCAACTTTGAATTCCACTGTTCATCTGAAATTAAACAAAATATCATTGCCATCTCATCTTGATTGTGTAAGGGAGTCTCACTGTTGAAAATTGAAAACTCAAAAAACAAAAAAAAAAACAAAAACAAACATTGGAAATATGCATTAGTTCCTATAGAACACCGAAGAGATTTCTGGGCTTATTATTGTTTTGCACTCACTCATACAAGAAAAAGGTCCACATAACCTTTATTACCCCCCCAATATTAAATGTCTATTATATATTGGATAAAGCATAACTTTGTAATAGGTTGTAGAAACACCAAGGGCCACCTTTAAAGGAATACTGTTGGTCATCAAACAAATAGCTAAAAGCGGGTGTCTGTGTTTAAGAGCTATTTACACTGTCTACTTTGAAACATTTCAAAAACTGTGCACAGACAACACAGAATTGGCATGTGAATGGCACTGTCACACTAAGTACATAAAAAAACAAAACACTAAAAGACATTCAGAGAGCTTAAGCTGTGGTCCCCACATTTCCATTGATGACAGCTTGAATTGGCCTGTATGGTATTAATAGTATCTGTTTTAATTTGTATATTTCAACTGAAAATTATAGCAGCTTGTTCAAGTCAGCCGTTCATTTAAAAAAATGAAAGAAGTATTGCAAAGCAGTCATTGATTCATTCTAGAGACAGAAATTATAAAAAAAAATCTTGCTTGATTGTGCCTGTTGCAAGCAATGACAAAACCGATGCCTTTTTCATAATAAACTTGTTTTCTTTCATTTTGTTGAAGAAATACTTTTTGGCTTCCTTGGAGCGTGCAAAGGCAGAAGGAGAACACGACGAACACTACTACAGTGCCATCTCTGTCACAACCTCATATAACCTTGCTAGGCTGTATGAGGCTATGTGCGAATTCCATGAGGCAGAAAAACTGTACAAAAACATTTTGAGGGAACATCCCAACTATGTTGATTGTAAGTTATATTTTCTTTTTCCTAGCTGGCATGCACTTTCCCGCATTCTCATGACTAATATTTGCACATTTGTTGGGATGGAGAGCAGTGGCAGTGGAGTGTCAGTTTCGGTGGCAGGGCCTCAAACTTGGTGCTAACATAGTGAAGACTAATTTTGAAAGTGTTTAAACAACTGAAGAACACTGAATTTGTAGCAAGTTTCTAGAATAAAGCTGGACACACACACACACACCTGTCCTCACTTGCAGTTAAAATCTGTTAATGGTTTTCAAACTGTTCCGGGGCTTACCGTGCTGCTGCATCCACACTAGCCGGAACTGCCTCTTCTGCACACCTTAGATGTGCATAGAGCTTTGTGCTGTTACCTGTCCAGAACTAAGGAGGCCAGGCAATCGGATCAGCTTTTTGTGTCATTTGTGGACAGGTCCTTGGGGCGCCCGGTTACCAAACAAGCGCTTTGACGTTGGTTCATCAACTGCATATCCTTCTGTTATGAGAAGGGTGAGAAAACCCTTCTGGGTGCAGTCAGGGCGCATTCCGCCAGAGTGGTTGCTACTTCTTTTGCAGCACTCGAGAATGTCGCCGGCTGACATTTGTGTTGCCGCTACTTGGCACTCTGTTCACACGTTCATCAGGCACTACAGCCTGGATATAGTTTCCAGGCATCGAGCAGGTTTTGGCCTTGCGGTTCTCCAGGGTCTTATCTCATGAGAGGTCTCTCTCCCGATGTATATCTGCCTCTCCTTTCCCCCTTCCTAGGGTTGTCTTAAGCTTTATACTGCTTGGGAGCGTGCCTGTATGTTTACTTCCCATTCCCAAGGGTTGTCTTTAGTTTTATACTGCTTGGGAATCTGTCCTATGTGTTACCTGCTGCAAGAGCTTCCTCTCGAAGTAAGGTAGTATAGTTACGTAAGAACTTACCGTAGCAGTAGATTTTCGAGAGAAGCTCTTACAGCAGGTATGATTTTCCCTCCCTCCTTCCCCTGGGAGTAAGTCTCTCTGCTCTGATCCAACTTTCATTCTTTCAGAGGCGGGATTTGTGTTTTCCCTTGTTCTGTGGAGTTTGTTTGATCCACACTATTCGTTTTTGGTCTGTCATTGGCGTACAAGAACTGGAGCACGTGGGGACCACCTCCTGCCTTTATACTGGTTGACTTCGGGGGTGGAGCCAACGTCGGGTGGGCGGTCCCACGTTGGTACTGCTGGAGAAAAGAACTGAAGAAATCTGCCGCCAGGTGGCGTCAGTCCTATATGTGTTACCTGCTGCAAGAGCTTCTCTCGATCTGCTGTTACAGTAAGTTCAATCAGTATTTTATTTGTGTAAGGCGCCTTCCAATACAAAATAAAAACACACATTATTACAATTTAAAACAGATACGAACATACAAAATTTGCCACCAGATAAAGGCCTAGCGGTCTATCAAGTCTGCTCGAATGTGCAGCTAGCACCCCTTATTCTGTAGCTGCCCCTCCCTTCCACCCTTCCCCTTCATTGACCCTCCCCCTTGTCCTGTCCCATCCCCTTTTGAAGCAGTCCACTCTTCTACTGGATACCACTTCTGCAGGTAACGCATTCCACCCAGCCACCACCCTCTCTGTAAAAAAAAAAAAAAAGTGTCTCCTCATCTCCCTCCTGAACCTGCCTCCCTCCAGTCTCATACCATGGCTGGGTGCCCTCTACCGGAACAAAAGTTGCATCCCTCTTCCAACACGGCTAGCAATAGTCCATAAAATGGTCCTCCCGATTATAGATTACGGTGCGGTAGTCTACTGTGCGGCCCCACAAACCTCCTTAGCCAGGCTTGACCCCCTCTTCAACTCCTTCTGCAGATTCGCCTTGGACCGCCCTCCTAACATGCATCACTGTGACCTTTACCAGTCCGTGGATCTCCCTTCTCTCCATAATCGGCGATTACTTCTCTGTGCTAGAACTGCAGCCAAATTCTGGACACAGACCCTCCCCTCCTACCTGACGTCCTCCCTCTCAGCCCTCCCCCCACCAGCTTACGCTCTCAGGAACATCGACTTTCTGCTCCTGCACATCCCGCACAGATCCACCCGGTCTGGCCAAGCTGCTTTCAGCTTCCGGTTGCCCAAATTATGGAACTCCCTGGCTACAGACATTAGGCATGCCACCAGCACTCCACACCAGAATGCCCTTCTTAATACTCACTTCTCTGCATCCTGCTCCTGTTTTCCTGCTCCTACCCATAGTACCCTTTTCAACCTAACTACCAGCATTTAACACCGGTCCAGGTACACCTTGCTAGTACTGGGATTTATTTGTGTACGATCCTATGCTTATTAATATCATACCTGTATATTGTAAGTAGGACTGCTCACCAACTGTCTTGTACCACAATTATATTTATGTATGTTACTTCTGTACTCCATACCATTTGTAATCCCCCGGCGCATCTGGAATCGAGCGGTACTCTGCTCAGTATGTTTTCCTGGTAAAACTCTTAAATAAATAAATAAATGGCCCTGGTGTCCTCCCCTCACCTCCCTTACTTTGAACAGCCCTCTATACCTGTCTTGTTTATTCCTTTCACGTACTTAAAGGTTTCAATCATGTCCCCCCCCCGTCCCTCCTCTCCTCCAGTGAGTATATGTTCAACTCCCTCAGCCTCCTCTCATATAAGTCCCCCAGCCCCTTGATCATCTTTGTAGCCCTCGCTTCACCCTCCAGTAACTAATGTCCCTCTTCAGATGAGCCAGGGCGCCAGTACTGCATGCAGTACTCCAGGTGCGGTTCAACTAATGACCCATACAGTGGCAGAATTCACCTCCATCCTCGAGGATATACCCCTTGCAATACAACCCAGCATTTTGTTGGCCTTTGCAGCTGCCTTCCTACATTGTGCCGAGTTGTTCATTGACCCTGTAATGAGCTCCCCCAGATCCTTCTCCTCCTCTGTCTGGGGTAGCTGCACTCCCCCCAGCTGGTAACTCCTCCTAGGGTTCTTCATCCCAAAATGCAGTGTCTTGCACTTTTTGGCATTAAACCCCAGTTACCAGGTGTCTGACCACGTTTCAAGCTTTACCAGATCATCCTGCAACCCCTGCCATCCCCCTAGGTCATCCACCACCGCTCCTACCTTGGTATCATCAGCAAACAGACTGATCTTGCTCTTCATGTCCAATGATATGTCTGCAATGCATATCCCAAACACTGGTCCCAACACCGAGCCCTGTGGAACACCGCTCGTCACTACTCTTGGGTGTGAGAGCTCCCCACCCACCACCACCCTCTGTTGCCTTCCCTGAAGCCAGTTCCCTACCCATCTCGCCAGCTTTACACCTGCCCCTGTGCCTATTAACTTACTTCCCAGCCTTCCATGCGGCACCGAGTCGAATGCCTTACTGAAGTCCAGATACATGACATCCACTGCATGGCCCCTGTCCAGTTGCCTAGTTACCCAGTCATAGAACTCCACCAGGTTGGTTTGGCAGGATCTGCCCTTATGAAGCCATGCTGTCTGCTGTCCTGTAGTCCTTTGGCCTCTAGGAGGGCCACCAGCCTCTCCTTCAGGATAGTCTCCATTAGCTTACCCATGATAGATGTGAGGCTCACTGGTCTGTAGTTTCCCAGTTCATCCTTGGGGTCACTCTTGTGGAGGGGCACCACATGAGCCATCCTCCAGTCCTGAGGTACACACCCCGAATGTAGTGAGGCAATAAATAGGTCTGCCAAAGGTCCTGCAAGGACCTCTGCCAGCTCCTTCAGTACCCTGGGGTGGATGCCATCTGGCCCTGGCGCCTTATCCACCCTCAGTTCCTTCAGACCCTCCCGAACTCTGCCCTCCATGATTTCCCCATCTGTCACCACCCCCCGTTTCTGCCATTTCTTCCCCCTTGGGTGTCACCCCCCTTCTTCTCTTTAGTAAATACTGAGCAGAAGTACTCATTTAGTGCTTCTGCCTTATTGCCTCCCTAGCTTCCACCAAACCCCTCCTTCCTAATCCTTACTATGTGGTCATTACAGCTCCTTTTCTCCTGATGTACCTAAAAGTCCTTCTCCCCCTTCTTAATGCCTTGTGCCAGCCTGAGTTCTGTAGATGCCTTGGCTCCCTTACTGCCCTTGCCACCTCCTTCGATTCCGTCAAGTACTCCTCCTGTCCTCCCCTCTCCCTGTTTTCTTGTACTTCCTAAAGGCAGCTCTTTTCCTCCTTACCTTTTCCATGACCTCCTTGCTCAACCAGCTCGGTTTCTTAACCCTAGCCTTCTTGCTGGGGCCTTGCAGCAGGTTTTGGTTGCCTCCACTGTCCCCAGCTTTATGAGCTCCCACCTCTGGTTAGTGTCCATACTAGATTGAATTCTGGCCAGGTACCCTTTTACCACTTCCCCCAAAGTCGGCCCTCCTGAAGTCCAGCACGCTTGTGCCAGATTCCACTCTTTTCCTGCCCATATCCAGTGTGAGCCATACTGAGTGGTGGTCACTCCCTGACAGCGGTTCCTCCACCGTAAGTTCTCTCACAAAGTCCCCATTTGCCTGCACAAGGTCAAGGGTATTCTTTAACCTGGTTGGTTCACTGACCATTTGCAGCAGGAAGCTGTCCTGGAAGGCATCCAGCAGTACCTGCTTCCTTCTGTTCCTGGTTGTTGGGGTACTCCAGTCAACTCCTGGCATGTTGAAGTCCCCCACAATCACCACATTACCCTTCTCGCAGGTCCTCCTGATCTGTCCCGCTAGTTCCCTGTCTAACTCCTCCGTCTGAGATGGCGGCCTGTACACCACTCCCATTCTAAGAATCCTATTCTTGGAATCCTGGATTTGCATCCAAAGTGACTCCGTACTACCCTCCTCCCCTTCCTCCCTTACACACTTCAGTCCTTCCTTCCTTCACATATAGTGCCACACCCCTCCTTTCCCAATCACCCTGTCCCTACGAAATAACCTGTACCCTGGTAAAGACAGGTCCCAGTCATTGTATTGGGTGGCCCATGTTTCTGTGATGGCTGCAATGTCCACCTCTCCCTCTGCCATGAGCACCTGTAACTCTGCAGTTTTCATTCCAAGGCTCCTAGCATTAAGGGTAACCACCTTCCACCCTTCCCTCCCCCATCCTGCCCTCCTTTACTAGCATCACCAATAGTACTTGCCATTTGTCCTTTGTCACTGTTATGGGGGGTAAGCTCATATTGTTTCCCAACCTGTAGTCTCTGCATGTCTCTTGCCCAATTGCCACCCCTCGGTCCTAGTTTAAATTCCCTGCTTCCTCTATGTACTCCTCCATCCTCTGTTTCAACACTTTCTTTCCCTCCTCACTCAAGTGTAGTCTGTCCTTGGCATAGAGACTACTGTCCTCCCGGGTCCCTCCCCACCCCCTCCAACAGCCCATACCCTTTAGCACAACACCAGGTTCTTAGCCATCCATTAAATTCTTCTATTCTCAGCTTTCTTGTTGTGCTTGCCTTGGGCACTGGAAGTATCTCAAAAGTTACTGATCTTCCTGCCCCTCACATAATTGTCCTAGTTCCTCAACCTCCTCTGGACTATATCTACTGTCTTGTCAGCCAGGTCGTTAGTCCCAAGATGTATAATTAAATAGAGCTTGTCCTACCCTTCTAGCATATTTCAGAACAGATTGTCCCACCCTTTCGCTGTCATTCCTGGCATGGCCTCCACCCAAATGAGACTGTGCCTCTCCCCCTTGCTACCCCACCTGACTCCTCTTAGTATTGAGTCCCCCAGCACTAAGATTCCACCACTCCTACTCCCTGCTTGCTTCCATTCATCTCCCTCTCTCATTTCCGGCTCCTCCTCTTCCTCCTGCACATTATTCCCCCTTTTGCAATTCTCCCAGCAGAACATCCCCCCCCCCGCTCCAGTTTGGTCCAGGCATTTATCAATTACTCCTCTAATTTCATCATTTCCCTCCTCCACCTTCTTCCTCTCTAGCAGTGCACAACTATTTTCTGAAGACCTTTCACAAATGCCCTCTCTCTCTCTCTTCATAGTAACCTGTTCTCTCCTTTCCACTCCATGACTTTTGCCATTTCTTCGCCTCCCCTCACATGTCCCTATCTCCTCCTTCCATTTGTCTTTTGTCTCCTGACCATCTTTCCCCGGCAATCGTTCTTCCTGGCCTGGGCCCCCTTGTCCCTGCTTCCCTTCTTTTGACCCTCTCCTCACCACTGTTGGCTTAAATCACCCTCCATCATCTCCCATTCTTCCTCCCTCCAGTATTGGGCTAAACCCACCCCCAGTCTGCCTTGCCTGTCTTAGTTCCTCCTGCAGACCCTCAATCTCCTTTCTAAGTTTCTCTACGTGGTTGCACACTAAACATCCTCCCACACTCTAGGCAATGTTTAGAAAGATTGGTGCACCACAGTTGTTGAAGCCTACAACCCTACCCATTGCTATCGTTGCCCACCAGCGACCCCCCCACCACCCTTCCAGATGCAGGATACCAAACCCTCCCCCAAGTGTCCCCTCTCTCCCCTCTATCAGTGCAAAACATTCTTTTCTTAATTTCCCTTACCCCCTTTGTTGTACACGTTTAGCTAGATTGAGCAACTGCTTTTTATGTTTCTAACCTTCCTATCCACACTCAAAAAGAGACTTTAAGTAGCTATTGCACAACCTTCCTCAAACTACTACTCCTCCTTTCCACAATGCAATAGCAATGCAAAGAAGTAACAAAGAAAGCTCCTAGATTTGCAGTTACTTCCCTTCCACTGAGATAGCAGTCACCTCTTCACTCGCTGCTGTGCCTTTCCTGGAAGTCTGCTTCTGCTATGACAGGTGCATATCCTTTGTCCGTTTGAGGAAGTGATGTCAGAATCCCTGGTATAAAGGAAATCACTTACCAGGGGTGGGTGAGGTGAGGGGTTCGGGGGGTGGGATCAACCCAAGTCTTCCAGAAACAATCAGGTAGCTGAGGCCCCTGGTCAGACCGTTAGCACCCTTCCCCCACTATGCACTAACCTTTGCAGCTAGTGAAGCCAGCAAAAATGAATCACAGTTCTACTCAAAGCCCCCAAAATAGGTTTGCTACCAAAAGAAACAGGTCTCCAATTTCAAACAGCTTCACCAACAACACATCAAAATAGGCTTGAAATTAGAAGATACAGGTCTCTGATTCAAAGAAACAGCCCAGTTAAATCACACCAAATAGGTTTTAAATCAGAAGAAATAGGCTTCTACAAATGCAGCCTGCTACACAGTGAAACATCAAACAAATGAGCCCACTTATAGCCACCAAAACAATTTTCAAAATTCCAACAGCCCCAAAAACCATACCCTGCTAGCCCCTTAGAAGTAATAAGAAAGAAAAGAAATGACCTTCTACCAAGTAAAATCCACAAGAAACAATGAAAAAACAAGAAGTTACTGTACTGTAACCAATCTGATCCTTTCACTTCTAGTTCCTTCTGAGAAGCCAAAGCAACAAAGCAAAGATGAAAACATAACGGTGCGTGCATTAATAAATTGTTGTGAAAGCCTGGTTAAATAAGTGGGTTTTCAACAGCTTTTTAAAACCCTCTACGGTCTGGCTCTCGCGTGTCTGGCGAGGTAGAGAATTTTACAGATTAGGTGCCATAAAGGCAAACTGTCTTCCTCCTGGTGTTTTTAGGGATACCCTGGGAATCTCTAGCAATCCCTCGCCAGAGGATCGTAGTGAATGGGTGGGGCAATAAGGACATAGGAGTTCTTTCAGGTAGTGGGATCCCTGCTCGTGGAGGGCTTTATGGGACAGCAACGCGACCTTGAAGGTAATCCGCCACTTTATTGGCAGCCAATGCAGTTCACGCAGCAGAGGTGTTATATGACTGGATCTAGAAGTTCCAGTCAACAACCTGGCTCTTGCGTTCTACACTAGCTGCAAGCGGCGGATATCTACCCCCGGGTGCCCTAGGTAGAGAGTGTTGCAGTAATCAAAATGACTGGTGACAAATGCGTGGACCAGGGTAGGAAGATCTTCAGGCGGGACCAGGTGCTTCACCCAGGCTATGTTCCTTAGATGGTAATGGGAAGATTTGACTACAGCCGAAACCTGCGCCCTCAGGGTCAGGCCTTCGTCAAATACCATGCCCAGGTTTCACACCTGGCCCGAGGTAAGAAGCGGGGCCCCCCCCCCCCCAAGATTTAATCCTGAGGGTTTTCCCGCCCATGACCCTTTTGTCTTATAACCAGGGTACACCACCAATTCCTCTCTTTCCCGAGTTCCGCTGAAGCCAGCTGGCACTCATAAATTTCTGAATCTCCAGTAGGCAGTTGTTAAACACCGCAGCAGAATCTAATTCCTGTTCGGGCACAAAAGATATGTACAGTTGAGATTCATCGGCATAGCAATGAAAACTCAACCCGTACCATCTTATAATGCCTCCTATTGGGAGCATGTACACCATGAATAACATGGGGGACAGCACCAAGCCCTGTGGAAGCCCGCAGGTAGCACATGAGGGGCTGAGGAACAAATCCCCAATACCACTCTCGAGGAAAGACCAGAACCAACTGAGGACTGCCCCTCTCAGTCCACAGAAGAACCACAGGCGCTCGAGCAGCACCCCATGATCCATGGTGTAAGATGCTGCTGAGAGATCAAGGAGAACCAAGATGGAATGGTTTCTCTGATCTCTCGCCATCAGAAGGTCATTAAGTACCCGCACCAGGGCTGTTTCAGTGCTATGCCTTTTTCTGAAGCCAGGTTGGAGAGGGTCGTAGATATTCTGGTTAGTTAAATGGTCCTCCAGCTGCAGATCGACCACCTTCTCAATAACTTTCCGTACAACGGGTAAGTTCGAGATTGGTCTGTAGTTAACTGGGCAGCCAGGGTCAAGGGAGTTTTTTTTTTTTTTTTTAAAGGAGGGCATACTACTGCCTCCTTTAGGGGATCTGGAAAGATTCCTCTCTCCAGTGAAACCTCCACTATCTCAGCAAGGACCGGGCCGATAACTTCTACACACCCCACTAGTAGGCATGTAGGGCCCGGAACCAAACTACAGTAGGTTGGTCGCAGAGTCTGGATGATTATCACTATATCCACGACTACCGGCTGACTAAAAGGTGGACCAGGTCTGACGGGCATTAGTACCACCCGATTGATCAGTGGAAGGCTCAGTGGGCAGGCACTGGCTGATCCCATCCCTGATGGTGGACACCTTATCAACAAAGAACTGCGCAAACTCCTCACACTGCACTTGTGACAATGCTCTACCAGAGTGAAGACAGGCTGGATTGCACAGTCTATCCACAGTCCGGAAGAGCTGGGCTGGCCTGTTCTTAGCTGTAGAAATTTCCCGGACAGGAACTCTGCCGTCTTACAGGAAATTGCTGATTGATAGGTCTGATAATGCTCCATCAATCTAAGTTTGTCCACCTCCAGGTTCTTACATAACTGTACTTTTCCCTCTCCCCTTCCCCTCTGGAGGTTTGGTTCTATTTCATAGTGTCTCGGACGCATCAGAATTATTAGTACTCCTCTGGAAGCAGATCCTTTGTCTCCCCTTCTGAATCACATCGTTATGCCATGAGTCTCCGGCGGAAGAACTGAGGTATGCTGGGGGACTGCCCCTTTTATGATGTATCTGGCATTGGGGGCGGGGTTGACGTCGGGGGCAGTCCCCCACTGGGTATAGCTAGCTAGACTTTTTCCGTGGGGTCCTGCTGCCTGCTTGTATCAGTCCTTATGGTGTAACCTGCTGCAAGAGCTATTCTCGAAGATCTACCGTTACGGTAAGTTCTTATGTAACTGTACTTTCTGCTGGCGGCGTCATGTTGTGAATGGCAAAATGCCATTCACTGCAACTACACATGCGTGAGTGCCGCAGATGTGCGCATTTGCGCCATACCACCAACACCAGCAAAGGAAACGATGCCTACATCGGGGTCCCAACTCGTGGTCGACATTATGTAGCACCCCACTTGTGGCACACTGGGAGCCCACCCAGTGTGCCCAAATGTATTTTTTCCCTGCTGACATGGGGTCCCCAACTCGTGTCAGCATTATGTAGCCCCCCACTCATGTGGCACACTGGGAGCTCACACCAGTGTCTCCAAATGTATTTTTGCCCCTGCTGACATCAGGGTGCTCAGTCCCCATGTTGGCACCATGTACCCACCCACCCCCACTCGTGGCACATTGGGAGCCCACCCAGATGTCTGCTTTTTTTTTTTACCTATAAATAAAGAAAACAGTCCCCCAATGTGGTGTTACATTTTTTTTTTTATCTGTAAAAATGAAAATGGTCCCTCATTGTTGCCCCAGTTCCTCCCATCCCCACCCTCCACTGAGCACCCACCTCCCAGCACCCCTTTACAGTGTGGCACACTGGGAGCCCACCCCAGTGTGCCCAAATGTCTTTTCTTTATTTACAGGTAAAAAAAAAAAAAAAAAAACAGTTCCCTGACATGTTTTTAGGTTTTTTATTTTATTTGCAAAAATGAAAACTATCCCTCCTCGTCGCCTCAGTCCCCCTTCCCCCATCCTCCCAATGAGCACCCACCTCCCTGCACCCCCCCTTACCTCATACTTGCCTCCAGAGGTCAGCGCTGTCATCTTCTCTGGACCAGGACACGTCTGCACTCTTCAAAGCTGAACCGCAAACTGAAGAATCAAAGATAAGCATGCTATTATGCCATTCAAAGGGGCTTTCAACTTATGTTGATAAATAAGCCATTTTGGGGAATTTTGGCTCCAAATTTTCAACATGGGGTTCTTGGGACCCCACCTCATGAAAACTGTCACTGTCATTTTGTTACTCAGTCCCGAATGTGATTTTTCATGCTACCACGCGGAATCACCTTTTGGGACCAATTCGTCGAAAGGACAATGGCACTGTTTGTAAGTGGGGTCTACTTCACTATTGCAAGTTGGTGAAAAAGTTCCAGAAAAGTTTTGTGAATCAGATGACGTTGTGCACAGTTGCCCCATGACGCCTCCTAACTTTGCCAATTTTTAATATATTTCCTCCACATTTTCAACATTGCCAATTTTGCACACCTCCTTTTTAAAACAGTACAGCTGTCATTATCACATCCTGCCCGAAACGTGTTTTCGCACCTGTGGCACAGAATGGTGCAGTCGCTCTGCGAAATCACCTTTCGTGACAAGTGAACAAAATGACACTGGCACTCTTCATAAGGAGGGGTCCCAAAAAGGCCATGTTGAAAATTTGGTGCAACACCTCCAAAAAATGGCCATGTTACACCCGGGCGTTCCATAATTTCTACACACACCTGTAGCTTTGCTCACTTGGCAGTTTGTCACAGCCCTGTTGTCTTTGGATAGAACTTCTTTATACTTGTTAGCAAGATGAGCATTGGTTCTTGTTTTCACGAGTGGAAAGTTTTACATTAAGAAAAACAAAAACAAGTAATAGACATTGTAATATATACAATTCAGTGTTGTTAGTCTCTCGTCTCATGAACACATCTTATCATTTTTTTGAGGACTTCTGTTTGTCAACGTTTGTTCCTACCGCCTCCCTGTCTACCTGTTCTTGGCAACTTCAGTTTTCATCTCCCTCAACTCCCATGATCCTAATTCTAAACATTGTTATGATCCAGTTGGTATTTTTAATCTCTTGTAACTTGTCGGTGTCCTAAGTTTCACCGCAAGGGTCACAGTCTTGATTTTAATTATTTGCTAAGGTCTTCCTGCATCTCCTATTTCTGTTTTGATTGGGCCTATAGTATCATTTTCTCTTACATTTAAATGTTTCTACTCTGGTCTCACATAAGACCTCTAAACCTCAAACTACTCCTGTTGCCAAGTGAGCCAATGTTGCTATTAATCACCCTGACTTTGGCCTTGCACTTGCTGATTCATTTATTGTACCATCTTAACATCTGCAGCTTAACATCTACAACTCCTCCTTAATCTCTACCTTAGAAACATAGTAATTGTCAGCAGAAAAGGACTGCTAGGCCCAGACAGTATGCCTAAGGGTTCCCTGCCTATCGTACCTCCGCAGACCCTAACTGGTTTCTAGGGACTGTCCCCCCACCTTGTTTCTGTATTAATATGCTTCTGTGTCTATCCCATGCATGCCTGAAGCCTTACGCTGTTGGAGGCTCCACCACTTCAACTGGAAGTCAGTTCCAAGTTTCTACCACTCTTCTGTGAAGTATTTTCTCACATCCTTCCAGAAATCCCTTCCAATTCATTACGTCTCCTAATCCTGAAGCTTGTAAGCTCCTTTCCTGCACTGTCTTCACCCTGTGAGGTATTTGAAGGCCTTGATTATGTCACCCCTCGTGTTCCTGTCCTCCAAAGTGTACATTTTGAGATTCTTCAGTCTCTGCTTATAGTGCCTCCCTTGCAACCTCTGCATCTTCATGATTTCCGTCCTTGGGACCACTTCAACCGTGTAAGTATCTTTCTAGAGGTGAGATTTCCAGAGCTGGACACAGTATTTCAGGTAGCATCATACCAGAGAATGGTACAGTAGCAGCACTATCTCTTTTTCTGCTGGTGCTGCCCCTCCTTATGTGCCCCAACATCCCATTAGCGCTACCCTCAACCTTGTCACGCTGTACTGCCACCTTGAAGTCTTACAAAATAATTACCCCGAGGTCCCTTTCCTGCCTAGTGACAGCCAGCACCTCCCTCCAGTCCTGTACTAAGCACACTGTTTCCTGTGCCCTGTGTGCATTATTTTGCATTGAATCCCAACTGGCATGCCTTTAACCGCTCCTAGATTCCCTAGATCTTACTTTGAGAGCAAGCTCTTGCTGTAGGTGACACTGGTAGGACTGTAGCTAGCAGATGACAGGACCCATGGAAAATCTAGCTAGCAGTATCACAGGCGCTAGCGACGATGCTGGCCTGCCTCTGACTTCACGCACAGTATAAAGGAGGCGATTCTCCAGCGTCACCTCGGATCTTATCTGTGTCAATCTTCATCATTCACACTAGTAGGTATAGCACGAGCTAGGACCCTGCGGAGACTTTTTTTTTTCCTTAGGGTGGAGTCGGCCTTGGGGCGGGCGCCTCTCGAGCGTTCCACGTGGCGCTCAAGGGTTGGCCGTTAACTGCCGTCGACTCCGCCCCAGACCCAGTTCTTTCTCTCCTGCTGTCGAGTGAAGACCTTGTGTGGAGACTGCTGGATTTGCAGCCTAGGTCGTTGGCCTAGTTGTTGGTGTGCGTGTTAGTTGTGCCTCGGTTCTGTTTGGCCTGCTTGACGTCGCTTCTGGCTGGTAAGACCTTTCCTTTTTATTCAAAGCAGCATCTAGTACTGTTTTGTGTTTTATTTACCGAACGGTCATATCTCGTCCGAGGGGCAAAAAAAACGTTGAAAGCGGGGCGGTCTCCTATGCGTCGGTGCCCCTTGGCTTCCTCTATTCCATGACAGACCAGCATGACCGCTGCCTTTCCTGCTTCGGCCCGGACCACGATATGGACAACTGCGACATTTGTTTCTCGATGGACGCTGAGTTGTGAGAACGCGTATGTGGAAAGTCGGACGTGTGCTGCGGCGTTCGGTGGACGGCAGTACTCTGCGCGGTTAGGCGGGCCAAGGCGAGGATTCTCAGCCCTTCCTCTGGGTCCCCTCCTAGTCCTATACGACCTGTGGAGGAGGGAGACCCTGCCTCTCTTAGCCTGGCCACGGTGGGAGCCCTTTCGGGGGTCAGTCAGGAGGCACCGCTTTAGCAGTCGCCTCTTTGGTGGCGAAGGCTCCCTCAGTGT
Organism: Neoceratodus forsteri; assembly: GCA_016271365.2. Lineage (NCBI taxonomy): Eukaryota > Metazoa > Chordata > Ceratodontiformes > Ceratodontidae > Neoceratodus > Neoceratodus forsteri. The sequence continues at coordinate 790,302,263 of CM028133.1, forward strand.
TGTGTTCCGGGTCCTTCGAGTCTGGAAGGGCACCATCCTCTATGCCGTCTCGTGGCGCCGCTCTTGGTCCTGGCACCGTTTGTGGCACTGTGGTCGGTGTCTGGCCTTCTTCGGTGCCGCCGTCGCTTCTAAGTTAGTTCGTGACGTCTGGGCTCTCTGGTGCGGGGATGGTGTTTTGGGAGGTTTCTGGGCCTGGTTCTGGCGCCGTGCGCAGCACCGGTGTAGGAACAGGCGACGGCCCGGGCGGCGCTGGGCATGGCGTTGAGCACGGTGCAATTCTGGACTTTGCTGCTGCCGGCACCACGCTCGGGGCCGCGCCCGACTCTGGTGCCGCTCACGTCGCCGGGATGGGCATCGGTGTGGGGCTGTACTTCACTTAGGTGTCATTTGTGGTACTGGGTTACAGGGTGCTCTAGCTCGTGGTCCAGGAACTGGAGGGGCTCGGGGAGTTGTCTGGCATCGGGCTTCGGAGCTTGCACTTCGGAGGCTTACTCTGGGTCTGCTCTGGACTGGCTCCCAGGTTCTTCGGAATCATCTGACCCCTCCATTTCCAGCACCTCGGCCCCCCCCCCCGTCAGCCTCCCTCTGGGGGTCAGTTGTCACCGGTAGGCCCTAGGGTCTGTGGGTCTGACCAGCCAGCAGTGGTCCCTGTGACCACAGCCATGCAACCTGGGGCCACTGGCATTTCTGCTCCTCTAATTGGGGCACCCCCTTCCTTGGTGTGTTTAGACAGCCCAAGTTTGGGGCAGCCTGGGGCGTGCCAAGAAGGGAAGGGTACTGCTCCCTGGGTGGACTCCTCGGAGGCCGCCTGGGGTTGACAGTTGCCTAGGCTGGTGGCTACGAGGACGAGTGCCTCTCCGATTCCGAAGGGTTGAGGGCTAGGGGTGTGGCACAGCGTGCCCTCTCTGGAGCCCGGCCGGGTTCTGGAAGGAGTCGCAGCGCAGACCCTCGCCTTTCCCTGGACGAGTCCTCAAGAGGGACTTTAACTTCTGAGGTCAGGGGCCATCCTTCTGGACTCTCACCGTCCTGGTTACCTCACGGGTGGATTTCTTCCTTTGGGCACAGCTCTGACCATTCCAATCCGGTTGAACGGCTGTTAGCTGCGGCGGCCTTTGGATCCCCCTCCCTGCGAAGGGTTTCCTGTTGGCTCCCCTGCCCTGACAGAGGCCATTCTCCTGTTGCTAGAAGCCTGTCCCCGGAAGCTCTGTCTGCATCCCCGGCTGTCCTAGGTATTCCCGGTCCTCTGGGACTTCTCACTTGGGAACAGTTCAGAGGTTCCGCTGCACATTTCCCCACTTACCTCCATGACCTGGGCCAGCAGGTGTTCCACCATGCTCCCGTGCAGCCGGACCCTGAACCTGGGAGCTCGTTCTCATCCTCTTCTCCCTCCATGGAGGGAGAGGAACCATCTGTCCACATCTTCCCAGCATCTGATCTTTCCTCTTATCAACGCTTCCCTGTGAGGATGTTGGATGAGCTCCACCTTACCCCAGTCCCGGTTAGCAATCCCGAGCATGTAACGCGTTCCTTTTTAGGCGAGTACAATGTGGCTCACCTGGTGGCTCCCGCCTGGCCTATTCCTTTTCAGGAAGCATCACATCATCTCTGGCTACGTCCCTTCTCCACTGTCCCAGCCCCAAGGGACCTATGCCAGCAGTATTGCGCTCCCCTCCAGGTTCTCTGCCTCATCCCTCTCTGGGTTTGCCTCCCTGGACACCCCCTCTAGGCATCGCACCCCTTACCGTGACTGGCCCCCGGACTCTGATTCAGCGGTCTTCGATTTCTGGGGAGACGAATGTTCTACTCAGCATGGATCTCTCTGTCCATTGCAGCACATCAGGTCCACTTTGCAGCCTACAACAGGTTCTTGTGGTCCAGGCTAGGACAGATCCTGGTGTCAATGCCTGATTCGGAGGAAACCAGACAAGACAAGCCATTGCCCTCTCTGCACAGGGCCTGGAGCTAGCAAGGCACTAAGCAAGGGCATCTTAGGATGCCAGTGAGGTGGCATCCATAGTAGTAGGGACAGCGATCTGCCTTTGGCAGACGGCATGGCTTCGCCTATCCCGGTTATCACCTCTGGCCTGGCTTAGGGTGATTTTACTCCGCATACCGGAGAACCCATCTTTTCTCCTGAAGGGTGAGACGGCAGCTTTCGGGGCACCTTCCTTCCCCCACTGGGGGCTCCCCGTCTCATCCAGACCAGTCGCAGGCCTGTAAGGGTTCTCCCCTTTGGTGTTTCACCCACTGGAGGCTAAGGGACCTAGTCCCTCGGTGTAATTCAGGGCCCCCTTCGGGGAGCTTGATACTCACCCACCAGTGATGAATGGTGAAGATTGACACAGATAAGATATGAAAATGACATACCTACTGTAATTGTTGATCTTTCTTTGTATCTTCACCATTTATCAGTAAATCCCACCCTCCTTCCCCCGTGGGCCTCAGTCTCTGGACTTCCTCCTCCCCCCTGTGTGTCTTCTCTTTCTCTTCTCCCTTAATTCTAGGGAGTCTTGGAGTGCTGCGCCCCCCCCCCCCAAAAAAAAAATGTTTAATTTATGAACTCAGATTTTGAGTTCAGGTTTTTCCCTTATGCCATCTTGGTTATTTAAATTCCCCTCTTTTTTGGGAGGAAGGGGGAGAGTTTGAGAGACACCCTTATCCTGCACTCCTTTGTTGGTTGGTCTTCTGGACCTATGCTGCTTTAAATTCAGGCTTTGCCTTCTGGCAGCTGAACCTTGATAGCCCAGGGTTGGACTATCATCTTCTAAACCATAATGTGCAGAACCACTCCTGAGGTGTGCTGCCCCCCATCCCTCCCTCTCCTATCTTCTACTTCTCCTTCCAGAGATTGGGGCTTTTTCCCTTCCCCAGTTTCCTATTTTTAACTTCTCTCTTCTGTGTCCTTTGTTCTTTATTTCTCCTTTTAGTTCATTATTCCTTTCCTTTTGTCTGTCCCTTAGGCTCTCTTGCCTCATCCCACCCTCCCTTCCTTACACTCTCCGGCATTTCAGAACTGGGGCTGGAGCGGAGTCGACTGCAGTTAACGGACAACCCTTGAGCGTCACGTGGAACGTCTACCTCGAGGGCGGCGCCGGCCCTGCGTCGATTCCGCCCATAGAAGAAAGTCTCCGTGGGGTCCTAGCTGCAGCGTTATACCCACTAGTGACGAATGGTGAAGAAACACAAAAAGATCAACAATTACAGTAGGTACGTAATTTTCATTTCTAGGGACATGGATATGTTGTTCATCCACACTGTCTGGCAGGTTCCTTGCCGCTTTAAATCTTGCCGGAAGGTCTTCAAGCTGGCTCCTCCCACCCACCCGGGTGGTAAAACTCTCGGCTCCGCCCATGACGCCAGATCTTCTGCAACACAGGCTCAGGTTTCCTCCTGACGCTCGTATAAGGATTAGTTCCTAATTCTTGAATTTTGAAATTAAAAGTTTTTGCTAAACAGACTTCAGTCTTCTCTCCCTCGCGACTACGATGGACGAATCGACTCGGTTTCGGAGATGCCCTTGCGAGCAGAAGATGTCTCTGGCGGATCCACACTCACGTCGTTTACTGCTTGGGCCTTCAGCCCGACCATGAGCCTCGACCTGTGCTCTTCCTTTTCGGCCCTCGTCCTCTCGAGGCCGTGCTGCCCATATACAACTGGGGTGTCCGAGAAGAGATTTCCTCGGTTAAGTCAAAGAGGCCGATCCGGCTGTGACACGGCCGAGCTCTCGGCGGATCGGCGGGCCGCTTCTCGGCTGCGGCATTTGTCGCTTTCTCTCGGTGCCTCTTATTCGGCTTCTTTTAAGGAGCTTTGTCTGACCCTCTCGACAAAGGTGAGGGTCCAACTCTTCTGGACCGTTTTCTCGGTCCAAAAGAGACAAGAGTAAGTCTCCGTCGGCGCTCTTGGGAGTGGGAAGATCCCTCTCCCTTAGGTTGTCCGGCCCGTCGACTTAGGTCACCTGCGGCTTAGCCACTGGTTTCGCGGTGTCCCCGTCAGGCCAGTTGACCGAGAACTCCCGTCGCAGCGGTCGAGATTTTTCTCGACCCGTTGACGAGTTGTCGGCTGGAAAGCTGAGAATCCCCTCCCGGTGGGAGTTGAGGATCCCGTCGGCTCGTCTGTGCCTCCGGTTCGGAGCCTAGTGTAGAATCGTCCGAACCGAGGGTGCTGATTCCGACACCTCCCCCTGCGTCCTTGCCTAGCGGGTTCTCGTCTCGGACGTCTTCACGGTCCAGCCGATCCGCCGTCATAGGCGGTCGGTCTCGACGCACGCGACAGCGGGCTCCGCTCTTCCTCCTCCTCGGACGAGGGAGCGCGGCAAGTTCGTCTGAAGGTATGAGAACTCATGTAGCAACAGCTCCTTCTGACGGGAATAAGCCGATGCGTCGTCTTCCCGCCATTAAGTGGCTGTCACTGGGCGCCGAGACAACCCCTCGTTTAGCCCGAGGCCTGTTCCCAGGCGGTTGTTCGACCAATTCCAGCTGCCCCACCGATTCTGGTGGAACCTCCGCCTCCACAGCCGTTAGTTGGGCTCCGACCAAAATTCTCGGTCGGCTCAGGGACTGCCCAGGCTGTCACCTCACTACCGATCGACCTCCGGCAGGTGGAGGGTGGCTCAGGCCCAAGGCAGCTCTTTGAGGACTCTTCCGAGTCGAAGGCGATTCTCCCTTTTTCTCAAGCGAATGGACTTGGAGTCCTCAGAGGACAGTCGGTGGACGATAGCCTCCGTCCTTCCTGGGATTGCCGGCTCATCTCGGAGTCCACCGGGATGGGCTTCGAACCAGTTTCTAAGCGGGCCAGGTATCCTCACGGAGATTCTGGACGAGGATTCCCCGGAGGCCTTTCCAGTGAGAAGCGCATAATGGGTCCGGCCTTGGAGCTCTGGCGCCTTCTTCCTGTCCCTCGCCTTGGCCAGGAAGTATCACAGTCCCTGCGGTTCCTGTCCGTTTTTCAGAACACCCCTAGGCTGAGGGGTTGGTTACTGACAGCGTTTTCCGGCGTGCGGGAATACTAGGGATATGGACAAACCTCCGACAAGAGGTCAAGAAGTGGACTATGCGGCGCGAAAAGTCTATGCTCGTCCTCTCGGCCTTCTCCAGGCCAGTTCGGCCGTCCTCATGGCATATTTTCTCATGCCCTGTTGGGCTCCCTGGATGAGTCGTCCCTCATCTTCCGGGGATCTGCAGACTACGGTCAGGCAGGTGCGGGACCAGGGCAGGGCAGTGGCCAAACAGCAGCTCAGACTGCTTTAGATATTGGGGACTCATGTGCCAGGTCTGTGGCGGCCGCGGTGGCTATCGTCGTCGGGCTTGGCTGAGGATATCCACCTTTACCGGATACAGCACAAGTTGGCGGATGTTCCCTTTTGGGGACTGACCTCTTGACCCTGGGGTGGAAGGTCACCTGCAGAGGATCGAGAGGTCAATGCTACCTTGGACTCAGTCTCTTCCGCTCAGAAGGACAAGGCAGCAAACCCAGCCCTAAGCCCTTTCAGTCCTCCTCGCGCCGCGCGTCCGGCCAACAGCGTCAGGGGCCAGCAGGCTCGAGCTTGGCATCCCAAGCCCAAACCGGAGCTTCCTCCAACAGGAAGCAGGGAGGTAAAGGCCCAGGAGGTCCCTCGGCGGTCCCTCCTCAAGCCTGCCCAGTGGCGGGCTGAGGGTGTCGCCCCCCACCCCGTCACCTCACCCCAGGTTCCCCGTGAAGGCAGCTCCGAGCACTTCCTTTCCGCATGGTCCGTTATTACCACGGACAGGTGGGTACTGGAGGTGGTGGGAAAAGGCCTGCCTCTAGAATCGAACAGGCTCGCCCTTCAGAGCCGTCGCACCTCGGGGTCCGCAGCCTCACGGTCGGCTCGTCGGGCGACGACATGCTCTCCTCCTCCAAAAGGAGGTGATCAGGGAGGTAGCGGATCCTCCCTCAGACCCGGGCTTGTGTCCAGGTACTTCCTGGTTCAAGCGGACGGGGGCTGGCGCCACATTCTCGACCTACGACCTGAACAAGTTCCTAAGGTCTCGAACCTTCAGGATGGTCACTATGGCTCAGATAATACCATCCCTGGAACCACGGCATGTGGTTCTGCTCTCTGGACCTGCAGGATCGTTCTTTCACGTCCCTATCCGTCCGTCACGCGGAGATTCCTTCGCTTTCGGCGGAGGATCCCTCTTCGAGTTCGAGCAATGCCCTTGACCTGTCTCCAGCTCCCAGGGTCTTCACCGATGCATTGCAGTGGTGACAGCTTTCCCTCTTGGCGCCGAGGGGTCCGGGTGTACCTTACCTGGACGATTGGCTGATAGCAGCCCTCCAGACAGGAGGTGGAGCAGTCCAGAGATCTGGCCCTCCAGGTTTGCTCTCAAGTCGGCCTTCTCATCAGCGAGTACAAATCCAGACTCGAGCGAGCAGGTGACTCTGTTTATCGGGGCAGAACTCTACTCTCTTGAGCCAGAGCGGCTCCCGCGGACAGGGCGAGGTTCTTACCTCCTTTGCCCAATCATTTCTGGTTGGGCAATGCGCCTCTACCGGGACTTCCGCGCCTCCTGGGTCTCATGGCGGCCTGTACCAGCGTGGTCCGTTGGGCACGCTGGCACATCGCCCCTTCAGTGGGGACTGGCCAGCCAGTGGTCCTGGCAGCTGCAATCCATTGGACCAGCTAGTGATGGTGACCCAGGAGATGTGAGGCGGCTCTCCGGTGGTGGATCGTTCCATCTCATCTGCGCGAGGGCATCCGTTTGTCTGCCCAGCAGACGGTCTCTGATCGACCGATGCCTCTCTGATGGGTTGGGGTGCCCATCTGGGGAACACCAGGCACTACGGCCTCTGGTCCCCGCGGGAATCCCGATGCCACATCAACCTGCTGGAGCTCAGGCGGTCTGCCTAGCTCTCACCGCCTTTGCTCCGTTCTCGAGTCAAGTGGTCAGTCAGGCGGACAATACCACGACCATGTACTACCTAAACCGCCAGGGCGGGGCCGCGTTCCATGCTTCTTTGCAAGAGCTCTCCGCATTTGGTCACTCGTGCACAGCCTGGAGGCGGATCTCCTAGCCATTCATGTGGCAGGAGCCTCCAACACCCTGGCCGATGCCTGAGCTGGATGGGGCTGCATCTCACAGTGGTCTCTCCTGCCGGAGGTAGTACAAGATCTGTTCTCCCACTGGGGCACACCTCAGGTGGATCTGTTTGCCTCCAGGAGGCAGCAGCTGAGGCTGTTTCATGCCGCCCCCTCAGCAGGGCTCGCTGCAGGGGGATGCCTTCTGAGGCTGTGGACCATGCCTCTTCTCGCCTTTCCCCATTTCCCTTGATTCACAAGGTGCTTCTCAAAGCAAGGAGGGACAAGGCGCAGGTGATCTATAGCCCCAGACTGGCCCATGCCAGTTCTGGTACCAGATCTCCTCAGCCTCAGCTCCAGGCTCCCGAGGCAGCTTCCAGCTCGCCCGGACCTGCTCTGTCAATCAGGGAAGGTGTTCCATCCGGACCTTCAATCCCTGCACCTGTGACCTGGTTCCTGGCGGCTAGAGTTCCAGGCCATGGGTCTTTCCAACGAGGTCCTCATTGTGGTTGAGGCGTCCCGTAAGGAGTCGACCAGGAAATGCTATGCCTTCAAATGGAAGAGATTTTCCATTTGGTGTCAGGGCAAGGGCTTGGACCCTTCCTCCTGTCCTTTGGCAAGCATCTTGGACTATTTATGGTCCCTTTCTAGTCAAGGGCTTAGGTTGACGACCCTAAGGGTGCACCTGGCAGCCATCTCTGCTTACCAGGCGTGGGCCGGGAGCAGTTGGTGGCGCAGGAGAAGGTGGTCTGGCGCTTTTTAAGGCCTTGATCACATTTCCCCTTCGGTGCGAGAATCTCCACCTCCATGGGATTTACTGCTGGTACTGGCTAAGCTCATGGGCAAGCCATTCGAACCAATGCACAGGTGTGAACTCTCTCACCTGTCGTGGAAGACCGCCTTCTTGGTGGCTGTCACGTCAGCCAGAAGGATGGGAGAACTCCAGGTGCTCTGCATTGAGTCTCCTTACCTGGTCTTCCACAGGGACAAGGTTGTCCTGCACCCCACCGAAATTCCTTCCGAAGGTGATGTGAGTTTCACCTTAACCAGGTGTTGACTCTGCCGTGTTCTACCCCAATCACACCTCGGAGGCGAATACAGGCTCCATACTTTGGAGCCCAGAGCGGCTAACTACCATAAGGCATACGGCTGAGAAAGTCGGGAGAGGTTAGCCAGCTGTTTGTCACCTACGCTGAAGCCGCACCTGGCAGACCTGCAGCTAAGTGGACGATAAGCAGGTGGGTCACCTCCTGCATAGATCTCTGCTACAAGTTGGCGGGCATGGAGCCTCCCAGGGGATAAGAGCTCATTCTTCCCGTCATCTGCTGCATCGGTGGCTGCTTCCAGGGGACGTCCTATCCAGGAAATCTGCAGGGCTGCTACCTGGAAGTCAGCACACACCTTCATTACCATTACCACATCGACATGAGTCACGCCCGGGATGCTGGTTTGGGGCCTCGGTTCTCAAGTCTTTATTCCTAAGTAGAGGGTATGCCTTGCCTCCCTCCTCCCGGAGAACTGCTAGGAGTCTGCCAGACAGTGTGGATGAACAACATATTCATGTCCCTAAATACAGGTTACTCACCTGTAACAGGAGTTCTAGGAATGGTATATTTGTTCATCCACGATCTACCGACCTCGACCCGGTAGCACAGCCTGAGCTGGCCGGAGCCCAGATCTGGCGTCATGGGGGCGGAGCTGAGTTTTACCACCGGGTGGATGGGAGGAGCCAGCTTGAAGACCTTCCGGCAAGATTTAAGCGGCAAGGAACCTGCCAGACAGTGTGGATGAACAACATATCCATTCCTAGAACTCCTGTTACGGGTGAATAACCTGTGTTTCTAGGGACATGGATGTGTTGTTCATCCCTCGTAACATGTCCTTGCCGCTTCACTCTTGCGGGCTCAAGCAATTGGTATAACCTCGGCTCCGCCCCGCGCCAGATCTCGCCCGGCTTGAAGCTGGCGTTTCCCTCATAACGCTCTGCGTTTGAGACTGGTTCCTATTTCTCCGTTTGCGGTTTAAAATAAATTTTGCAAAAGACTTCAGTCTTCTATCCCTCGCTGCGATGGACAAATCGACTCCCGGTTTGGAGATGCCCATGCGGGTGAAGATGTCTCGGGACGGATCCACACTCCACGTGTCTACTGCTTGAGCCTTGAGCACGACCCGCGGGCTGCGACCTGTGCTCATCTTTCTCGGCCTACGTCCTCGAAGACCGTGCTGCCCGAGTGCAACTGGGCCGTCCCGAGAAGCGTTTCCCTCCGGTGAAGTCCAAGGAGGCCCGGTTGGCGGTGTCCGCGGCGGCGGGCTCGGCGGATCAGCTCGAGCGGATGGTCGCCCTCGAAGAGGAGGCGGCGCGGGCCGTATCTTCCTCGGCCGCGGCATTTATCCCGCTCTCTCTGGGTTCTTCCTACACGGCTTCTTTTAAGGAGCTTTGTCTGTCCCTCTCCACTAAAGGAGAAGGGCCTGCGTCTGCTGGACCTTATTCTCGGTCCAAAAGAGGACAGGTAGAATCCCTCGTCGGCGCTCTTGGAGCGGAAAGGTCCCTCTCCCGGGCCGTTGACAGTCGGCTTCGATCGACCGCTCGGCCGGCCACTGGCCTCACGGTGTCCCGTCAGGTCAGTTGACCGAGACTCCACCGATGAAGTGAGATTTTCTCGACCCATTGGACGAGCTGTCGCCTAGCAGCCGAATTCCCCTCTCCCGGTTCCCCGGAGGTTGAGGATCCGGTGGGCTCGCCTGTGCCTCGGTTCCGGGCCTCGGATGGACCATCCGAGCGAAGGAGTGCCGGTTCCGGCCGACACCTCCCGCACCGACCTCGGAAATTCCGGGACTCGGTCCCGGTCTCGGACCTCTTGGCGGTCCAGCCGATCCCACCGTCATAGGCGGTCTCGGTCTCGGCACACGGTGGCGGCGTCGCCGCTCGTCCTCGTCCTCCTCCTCGGATGAGGGAAGCTGGCGTAAGTCGTCGGCAGTGCGAGGACCTATGTTGCAACAGCTCCTCCTGGCCGGGAATAAGCCGACCCGTCGCCTTCCCCGGCCATTAAGTGGCTGTCACCGGAACGGCCGACACAACCCCTCGACTTATCCGAGGAGCCTATACCCAGGCCGGTTGTTCGGCCAAAACCAGCTGCTCCACCGATTCCGGTGGAACCTCCGCCTCTACAGCCACCAATTGGGGCTCCGACCAAGGATTCTCGGTCGGCTAAGGGTCTACCCCATCGGCTGTCAGTTACCCTCACTCCCGACCGACCTCGGCAGGTGAAGGGTGGCTCAGGCCAGAGGCAGCTCTTCGAGGACTCTTCCGAGTCCGAAGATGATTCCTCCTTTTTCTCCAAGCGACTGGACTTGGAGTCTTCAGGAGGTCAGTCAATGGGCGATAGCCGTCGTCCTTCCTAGGACTGCTCGGCTCATCTCGAGTCTACGGGATGGAGCTCGAACCCGTTCCAAGCAGGGCCAGGTATCCCTCACGGAGATTCTGGACCGAGGATTCTCCGGCGGAGGCCTTTCCGGTGGCGAGGCCATAGTGGGTCTGGCACTGGAGCTTTGCAGCGCCCTGCTTCCTGCCCTGCGCCTTCGCCAGGATGGCCAGGAAGTATCACGGTCCCTACGGTTCCTTGTCGGTTTTGAACACCCCTCTGCTGAGGGGTTGGTTACCGACAGCGTTTTCCGGTAGCCCGGCAGCATGAGGATGTGGACAAACCTCCTGACAAGGAGTCCAGAAATTGGACTATGTCGGCGAAAAGTCGCTGCGTCCTCTCGGCCGTCAGGCCAGTTCGGCCGTCCTCATGGCACATTTTTCTCATACCCTGTTGGGCTCCTGGATGAGGTCATCCCTCATCTTCCGCCCGATCTGCAGACTACGGTTAAGCAGGTGCGGGACCAGGGCAGGCAGTGGCCAAACAGCAGCTCAGACTGCTTTGGATAGGGGACTCATGTGCCAGATCGGTGGCGGCCGCAGTGGCTATCGTCGGCGGGCTTGGCTGAGGATATCCACCTTTCCCGGATACCCAGCACAAGTTGGCGGATGTTCCTTTTGGGGACTGACCTCTTGAGCCCTGGGGTGGAAGGTCACCTGCAGAGGATCGAGAAGTCCAATGCTACCTTGGACTCGGTCTCTTCCGCTCAGAAGGACAAGGCCGCAAACCACAGCCTAAGCCCTGTCCTTCTGTCCCTGTGGCGCCCGCCCAACAACGTCAGGGCCAGCAGGCTCGGCCTTGGCATCCCAAACCCAAGCGGCCGGCTTCCTCTAACAGGAGGCAGGAAGGAAAGGGCCCAGGAGGTCCCTCGGCCGGTCCCTCCTCCAAGCCTGCCCAGTGACGGGCTGAGGGGTGTCGCCCCCATTCCCGTCACCTTACCCCTGGGTCCCCCCGTGGGGGGACGGCTCCGGCACTTCCGTTCCGCCTGGTCCGCTGTTACCACGGACAGGTGGGTCTTGGAGGTGGTGGGAAGAGGCCTGCCTCTGGAATTCGAGCAGGCACCACCCTTCAGAGCCGTCGCCCCTCGGGGGGCTTCGGGATCCCCAGCCTCACTGGCGGCTCGTCGAGCCGACATCGCTCTCCTCCTCCAGAAGGAGGTGATAAGAGAGGTGGTGGACCCTCCTTCAGACCCAGGGTTTGTGTCCAGGTACTTCCTGGTTCCGAAGCGGACGGGGGGCTGGCGCCCCATTCTCATCCTACGACCTAAACAAGTTCCTAAGGTCTCGAACCTTCAGGATGGTCACTCTGGCTCAGATAATACCATCCTTGGAGCAGCGTGTGGTTCTGCTCTCTGGACTTGCAGGCCAGCGTTTTCACGTCCCTATCCGTCCGTCTCACCAGAGATTCCTTCGCTTCCGGCGGAAGGATCCTCTTCGAGTTCCAAGCCATGCCCTTGGCTTGTCTCCAGCTCCCAGGGTCTTCACCAAATGCATGGCAGTGGTGACAGCATTCCTCTTGGCGCCGAGGTCGGGTGTACCCTTACCTGGACGACTGGCTGATAGCAGCTCCCTCCAGGAAGGAGGCGGAGTGGTCCAGAGATCTGGCCCTCAGGTCTGCTCTCAACTGGGCCTCCTTATCAGCGAGGCCAAGTCGGAACTCGAGGCGAAGCAGGTGATTCTATTCATCGAGGCGCAGCTCGACTCTCTTGAGCCAGGCCGGCTCGCCGGACAGGGCCGAGGTTCTTTCCTCCTTTGCCCGATCATTTCTGGTTGGGCAATTCGCCCCTGCCGGGACTTCCTGCGCCTCCTGGGTCTCATGGCGGCCTGCACCAGCGTGGTCCGTTGGGCCCGCTGGAACATGCGTCCCCTTCAGTGGGGACTGGCCAGCCAGTGGTCACAACGCTGCGATCCCTTGGACCAGCTTGTGTCGGTGACACAGGGGATGTGGAACGCTCTCCAGTGGTGGACCGTTCCAGATCATTTGCAGGAGGGCATCCCGTTCGTCCGCCCCGAGCCGACGGTCTCTCTGTCGACCGATGCCTCTCTGATGGGTTGGGGTGCCCATCTGGGGGAACACCGGGCTCATGGCCTCTGGTCCCCGCGGGAGTCCCGATGCCACATCAACCTGCTGGAGCTCCGAGCGGTCCGCCTAGCTCTCACCGCCTTTGCTCCGTTCCTCCGGGGTCAAGTGGTCCGAGTCCAGACGGACAATACCACGACCATGTACTATCTAAACCGCCAGGGCGGGACGCGCTCCATGCTTCTATGCAAGGAAGCTCTCCGCATTTGGTCACTCGTGCGCAGCCTGGAGGCGGATCTCCTAGCCATTCACGTGGCAGGAGCCTCCAACACCCTGGCCGATGCCCTGAGCCGGATAGGGGCTGCATCCCACGAGTGGTCTCTCCTGCCGGAGGTAGTACAGCATCTGTTCTCCTTTGGGGCACACCTCAGGTGGACCTGTTTGCCTCCAGGGAGAGCCGAAGCTGAGTCTGTTCCATGCCCGCCCCCTCAGCAGGGCTCGCTGCAGGGGGATGCCTTCTCGAGGCCATGGACCCCAGGCCTCTTCTACGCCTTTCCCCCATTTCCCTTGATCCACAAGGTGCTTCTCAAGGCGAGGAGGGACAAAGCGCAGGTGATTCTGGTAGCCCCAGACTGACCCCGCCAGTTCTGGTACCAGATCTCCTCAGTCTCAGCTCCAGGACTCGCGGCAGCTTCAGCTCGCCCGGACCTGCTCTCAGTCAATCAGGGAAGGTGTTCCATCCGGACCTTCAATCCCTGCACCTGGCCTGGTTCCTGGCGGCTAGAGTTCCAGGCCTTGGGTCTTTCCGGCGGGGTCCCCAATGTAGTTAGGCGTCCCGTAAGGAGTCGACCAGAAAATGCTATGCCTTCAAATGGAAAAGGTTTTCCATTTGGTGTCAGGGCAAGGGCTTGGATCCTTCCTCCTGTTCCTTGGCAAGCATCTTGGACTATTTATGGTCCCTTTCTAGTCAAGGGCTTAGGTCGACGACCCTAAGGGTGCACCTGGCAGCCATCTCTGCTTACCGGGCGCGGGCCGAGAAGCAGTCGGTGGCGCAGGAGAAGGTGGTCTGGCGCTTTTTCAAAGGCCTTGATCACATTTCCCTCAGTGCGGGAACCCCCACCTCCGTGGGATCTACTGCTGGTACTGGCAAAGCTCATGGGCAAGCCATTCGAACCTATGCACAGGTGTGCTCTCTCTCACCTGTCGTGGAAGCCGCCTTCTTGGTGGCTATTACGTCAGCCAGAAGGATGGAGAGCTCCAGGCTTTCCATGAGTCTCCTTACCTGGTCTTCCACAGGGACAAGGTTGTCCTGCCCCCACCGAAATTCCTTCGAGAAGGTGGTGTAGTTTCACCTTAACCAGGTGTTGACTCTGCGGTGTTCTACCCCAATCACACCTCGGAGGCCGAATATAGGCTCCATACTCTGGACCCTAGAAGGCGCTCGCTTATTATAAGGAGGCGCCTGCAGCTGGGGGTGGGAGAGGTTCGCCAGCTGTTTGTCACCTACGCTGAGCCGCATCTGGCAGACCTGCAGCCAAGCGGACGATAAGCAGGTGGGTAACCTCCTGCATAGATCTCTGCTATAAGTTGGCGGGCATGGAGCCTCCCAGAGGATAAGAGCTCATTCTACCCCATACTGCTGCAGCGTGGCTGCTTCCAGGATGTCCCTATCCAGGAAATCTGCAGGGCTGCTACCTGGAAGTCAGCAAACACCTTCATACCCACTACCACATCGACCTTGAGTCACGCCGGGATGCTGGTTTTGGGGCCTCGGTTCTCAGTCTCTCTTTCCCAAGTAAAGTATTGGGGTGTGCGTCTTGCCTCCTCCTCCCGGAGAACTGCTAGGAGTCTGCCAATGAGTGTGGATGAACAACATATCCATGTCCCTAGAATACAGGTTACTCACCTGTAACAGGAGTTCTAGGAATGGTATATGTTGTTCATCCGCCGACCAATCTCGACCTCCCGGCTCGACGCACAATCCTGAGCTTCCAGCGGGCAGATCTGGCGTCATGGGGCGGAGCCAGGAGTTATACCACCCGGGTGGGTGGGAGGAGCAAGCTTGAAGACCTTCCGGCAAGATTTAAAGCGGCAAGGATACCTGCCAATGAGTGTGGATGAACAACATATACCATTCCTAGAACTCCTGTTACAGGTGAGTAACCTGTATTTCTTTTCCCGCCGTCCGCTCGCGTGCATGGGCTCCACGGATGCCATTAGCTCTGACCGACCGCCATTTTATCCGCGTTTTCGATGCTTTATTTCGCTAAAAAGTTTGTTTTTCTTTCGTTCTACCATCTGTATGTCATCTTCCCCAGTGTCTTCCATCGGCCAGCGCCAGTCAGGGTGTGCCTGCGGCAAACAGATACCGTTGAGAGACGGACACTCGGCCTGCCTGCTATTCCAAGGCCCAGACCACAACACCAAGGTCTGCCCACACTACCAAACATTCAACAGCAGGACAAGAGTTCGCCGCCAAAAAGCCCCCCAGGCCTTTCTAATAGAACAAAAACTCTTATCTAGAAGGATTCTTCTTCCATGGAGGGCTCCTATCAGACAAAGTCGTGGAAGCATCATTACAGGGAGAAAAGGAGGGAAAGTGAAAAAGACAGATCCCAGTCAAGATCTAGGTCTTCTTCTAAGTCCCGGTCCGCCTCCTGGGGAGTTTGCACTCTGCATGTCAGGCAACGCGCTGTCCTACCTGGCTCACGGTAGTGAGACCATCCACCCAGGTAAGGGCATCGGGAGGCAAAGTACCAGGGTCCGGGACCTCAAGTTTGACCCTGCTACCTCTGAAAATTCAGCCACACTCCCAAACTTCTGGCGCCATTCAGACTGTAACATCTGGTCCTCCTCCAGCGACACTTCCGCAGTCGCCAACTCCCTGGACAGACGTGGGGGCTCAGGCCACTCCCCCAGGAGGTCCGTCTCTCAACCCCGTAGAGGCCTAACGTTGCTCAAGCCAATGCCAGAGAAGCGTGTGCCGGACAAATGGTCATTGGCTGACGACTTCCTCTGTGGCCAGGCCAACATCCCTGGCTGCAACTCCTACCACCTTGACCCCAGCGTCATCTGCGTCGCCCCCGCCGCTGGCCAGCGAACGTCAGGATCATAGTCTGCTGTCAGGTAACTCATCAGCCTCAACCCATACTACTGCTGCCAACTCTGGGACACTGCAGAAGGCACTGATGGCACCCATGGACCAGACACTGCCTGTCTAACCACCAGACGACTGGTCAAGAACCCAGGCCCGTTGAACCATCCAGCACCAGACCATGAACCAAGGCTCCAGCTGTTGGAAGTCAAGGATCTCTTTAGCTTTTGGTGAGAGACAATTAAGGCAGACCTTCTCCCACCCAGACACACACCAACAGAAGAACCTACCCCCAGGGGCCATACTTTTCTGCCCAGAGAAACTACCCTTCCCATTGAGGGCAGGGGTTGCTCAGCCCACAAAAGATGCTTCCAGACAAGAAGTCTCATTGCTTCCCGCTCCACAGAAGTGCACAAACTCATTGTATGAGGTCTCCATCCTCTTCCTCTGTGGAATCAGACCAATCCTCCTCATCCTCATTGGTATCCTTCTCGGCAGGAGGACTCCCATCACCAGATTTGAGGGACACCCCGAGGCTCCCACCCGATTATCCCTCTTTCATGGAGGTCATGCGCCATGTACAAACCAACATGGGCTGGGATACCAAGGACCTAGACCCCAAGAGGCATTGTCTGGCCAAATATTTGCGCCAGAAAGACCCAAAACTAGTTGTGCCACCTTTGGTGGACACCTTTCAGGATGTGACCAAGGCAGCATGGAAACGCCCATCCACATCCTCGGCAGTTCCCAAAAAGGCGGATTGCCTCTATAGGGTACCTAGAGAGGAACCCTTTCGAGGTGAACATCTGGTGGCAGACTCCATCCTCATTACGGCCGCTCATGACGAGTCCCAGAGACCTAAACATTTGAGTACACAGCCACCTGATAGAGAATCCAAGCAGCTGGATTCCATGGGCTGGAACGTATATTCATCGGCCACCTGCACCATCAGGTCACTCAATTTCCTCACGCACATGGTGCAGTTCCAAAATGCCATGTGGGAACAGGATGGACATGGTTCGAGACCTCCCTGATTGTCCTCAAAAGGTAGAGCTGGAGAAGCTCATGCAGACAGGCTCAGACATAGGCATGCACGTCCTTAGATCGGCCTATGACTTGGCAGATACAGCAGCCAGGGTGGCCGAAATTGGAATACATCTCAGGTGACATTCCTGGCTCAGAGTCTCTGGCTTTGCCCAGGACGTTCAAGCCCGCATCTTGGATGCCCCACTTAAAGGTTGAGTTCTTTTCAGAGAAGAATCCAAAAAGATCATTACCAGGATACAAGACTCTGGAAAAGCCATTCGCTCAGTCCAGACTATGTATAAGCCTAAACGGAAGCCATTTCGAAAACCATGTTTTCGTTGTAAGTCAGGCCAGCAACCCAGATACCAACAGCAAAAGAGAGGCTACAGCCATAAGGGCCCCTCTTGTAACTCGGGAGGCTCGGGTCCCAAGGCTGCAAAGCCCTCCCAGACTGCCTTGCCCACCGCCACCAACACCTGACTTTTGGCCGAACCCTCCTCTTCCTGCAGACCTGGCAGGAGAGATGATCGGATGACGCTTTTCCCTCTACTTAGAGGGCTAGAGGAAGATTTTCTCCGACCAGTGGGTTCTTCAGTTGATCCAGTGGGGGCACTCTGTAGAATTCACAGAGATGCCACCAGACAGGCCACCCCTGCTCTCCCGTTATTCACAATCCCACGCAGCTTTTATCCAGGATGAGATTCAAGCTCCCCTGGGCAAACTGACAATAGAGCCTGTACCTGCCTCTCAGATGGGAAAAGGGTACAGTTCTCACTACTTTCTAGTACCCAAGAAAATGGGAGATCTATGTCCCATCTTAGACCTCAGTGACCTCAACGACTTTGTAGAGTACAGGTGCTTTTGGATAGTCACTCTGCAGGGTTTACGCCCCATGCTCCATTCAGGAGACTGGCTCTCATCCCTGGACATGCAGGATGCGTACCGACACATCATCATAGCCAAACGCCACAGGAGAGTCCTGAGGCTCGAATTTCAGGGTCAACACTATCTGTTCAGGCTTCTGCCCTTCGGCCTGTCATCGGCACCAAGGGTTTTTACCAAGTGCCTGGCAATCGTGGCAGCATCCTTCTTAAGGATAGGCCACTACGTCTTTCACTATCTGGATGACTGGCTTCTCACAGCCCCGTCCAGGACAGAACTGCTTCACACCATGAAGGACACCTTTTCTGTCTTTGCAGAGTTGGGAATTACTATAAACCTGCCGAAGTCCTCTCTCTGGCCAAGCCAGAAGCTCCAATTCATTGGAGCACTTCTGGACACCATTCAGGGAAAGGCTTTCCTCCCAGAGGACAGAGTGTACTGCCTTCGTGGTCTCGCTCGTCACATCTCGTCTACCAGGCAGGTCCCTGCCAGGACGGTTCTCAGAATCCTTGGCCACATGGCGGCTGCCATTGCCACAGTTCCATTGGCCCGACTGCACATGAGGATGATCCAGTGGACACTGAGGGTCCAATGGAATCAATGCTGGTATGACCTAGACCAACCTGTCTCAGACCCGGTCCACCAGGCCCTTTGATGGTGGCTCACACCATCACACCTCTCAGAAGGAATGCCCTTCCAGAGGACACCGCCCACATAGATCCTGACAACAGATGCCACCGGCTAGGCTGCGAGCACATCTGAACAATTGCAGGACTCAGGGTGGGTTGGGTGGGGACATGGTCAAGCTAGAGGAGTCCCTACATATCAACGTATTGGAGATGAGGCCATCCTGTACCCTTTGCAAGCCTTGCAAACCAGCCTCCAGCCTGCTCCTGGGACACCTCCTAGTCCAGACAGACATGTCGGTAATGTTCTGCATCAACAAACGGAGGCACCCACTCGTACCAACTCTGTCCCGAGGCCATGAGGGTATGGAACTGGGCCATAGATCACCATCTGGTAATCTTGGTAGTTCATGTCCCAGGGGTGCAAAACACTTTGGCCAACGTACTAAGCCGGTCAAGATCCAGAGCGCACGAGTGAGAATGCAGCAATCTGTTGTACAAGATCTGTTTGACAGGTGGGGCCGACCAGAAATGGACTTCTTTGCATCCCTACACAACACAAAACTGCCCAGTTTTTGCTCGCTAGGTCCCGGGCCTGGTGTTTTCTGGTGAGATGCATTTTGTCTCTGCTGGATAGAGAGGTTCGCCTTGCCTCCCTTTCCATTAATACAGAGGGTTCTCCTCAAGCCCCAGTCAGAAGGAGCAGAGATGATCCTAGTGGCTCCTTTCTGGCCCTGGCAGATATGGTTCTCTCTACTTCAGCAGCTGGCGAATGAACCATCTCTGCCGCTGAGCTCATGCTTGCACTCACAGGACAACGGGACACTAGTCCACCCAGATCTGAAATCATTACACCTGCATGCTTGGCTCTGACAGACCTAGCCATTTCCCACTTCAGCTAGAGTGGCTGACGTCATGGAGGCCACTAGGAAACCCTCCACTAGGGCCACCCACACCATGAAATGGAAGCTCTTCTGCCTCTGGGCCACAGCCCGCTGCTTAGACCCCTCTGCCTGTCCAGTGAACTTGGTTCTGGAGTACCTCCTTTCACTTTCAGATTCAGGTCAGAGTTATTTATCTATAAAAGTGCACCTATCTGCAGTGTCTGTCGACCACGCACCTATACACAGCAAAATCCTGGCAGAATTGGACTTTGCACGCACTTTCATGCATGGTATCTTACACATGAAACCTCCCATCAGGGACCCCATACCTCCTTGGGACCTTCTTTTTGTTTTGGAAAAGCTTACGTTGCCTCCCTTCGAGCCAACCGCAGATTGCGAGCTGTGCTTTCTCTCTTGGAAAGCATTAGTTTTAGTTAGCGGAGCGGTTACCTACGCTCGGAGGATTTCCAGGCTTCAGGCTTTGATGTGTAAAGAGCCTTATTTGGTTTTTCACAGGGACCAGGTGTCCCTGCAAACGAACCCTATGTTTCTGCTAAAGCTGGTGTCTGAGTTTACCCTTGATTTGATCAAGACATCCACCTTCCAGTTTTACACTGAGCACTCGAATCGAGGGGAAGCTGTTTTGCATACCTTGGATGTTCACCGGGTTCTCCGTTATTACTTGACCCGAACCCAGGGCTCCAGATAATCTGACCAATTGTTCACTTCTTTTGCCCCCAGAATGTTAGGGGCACCTGTTACTAAACAAACTATATCAAAATGGTTCATTAACTGCATTGTATTCTGTTACCAGAAGTACGGTGAGCCCTTACTGGGACTGGTAAAGTGCCACTCCACAAGAGGAGTTGAGGCTTCCTTCGCTTCCCTGTGGAACGTGTCTGCTGCAGATATATGTGCAGCTGCCACCTGGAGTTCAGTCCACACGTTCATTAAGCATTACAGTTTGGACATTGCTTCTATACGCAGGACAGGCTTTGGCCTCGTGGTCCTGCAGGGACTCCTCTCATGAGGGACTCTGTCTTTACCTCTCCACTGTTTCCACCCTGAATATAAGGGCCTCTGTACTGCTTGGGACTCAGTCCTACCGATGTTACCTGCTGCAAGAGCTCACTGTCTAAGTAAGATGGTACAGTTACATAAGAATTTACCATAACAGTGGATCTTCGAGAGGAGCTCTTGCAGCAGGTGCTGCTTCCCTTCCGCCTTCCCTGCCAGTGATTTCTTCTGCATTCGCAGCCTGGCCATCTGACCTCTTACTTTAGTGGAGTGACCTCAGTTTCTCAATCCAACTATCCATCAGTGCTGGGCCGGAGTTTCCAGCGGGAGAACTGAGGTGACACTGGGGAACCACCTCCTTTATGCCGTGCGTGATATCGAGGGTGGTCCCCCACTGTATACTGCTAGCTAGAAGTTTTCCGTGAGGTCCTGCCGCCTGCCATCTACAGTCCTACTGGTGTTAACCTGCTTCAGGAGCTCCTCTCAAAGATCTACTGTTACAGTAAGTTCTTGCGTAACTGTACTATCCCTGCTCTCCCTCCCTTATCTATTTGAATCAGCATACGGTGATTTTAATGAATATTAATTTATAATGGATGTACAGTTACGGTTGTATTTTAAAACAATATTTATGTTGTATTAATTATGATATGTACAGTCGCCTTGGTTGAAGAAAGGCCCCTTTTTACAAATAAAAAATTACTTACTTACTCATTGTCACCACTCCCTACTAGATATTCAGCCTACTGCAGATCTTGGTGTCATCTGCAAAAAGGCAAACCTTCCCCTCCAGTTCCATTGCAGTGTCCCATGTGAAGATACTGAAGAAGACTGGTCCTGTCACTGAACTCTGTGGTACCTTACTGATCACCCATACTTCTTTAGTGTGTATGCCGTTTACTAAAACCCTCTGCCTCCTGTCTGTTAGCCAGTTGCAAACCCAATTTATCATTCTGACCTCCACCCTCAAACTGCTCAGCAGTGTGTCGAGGCCTTGCAGAAGTGTAGATAGGCCATGTCCATCCCCCCCCCCCCGGGTCTATTTTCCTCGGTTACATTGTCAAAGAAATCCTTAAAATGTGTTTGGCATGATCTGAGCTCCCACAGTACCTTGAGATGGGGGTGACCAGCAGCTTGCCCCAGGTTTCAGTGCTGGGACAAGTCCTTTTCAGTGCCTGTGTTCCTGAAATACACTGGCTTTTACATAATCAACCAGTCTCTTTCTTAGTAGGGTTTCCATTAGTTTCGAAGCCACTGAAGTAAGGCTGACTAATTTGTAGTTGCTAGCTTCCTCCGTACTGCTGCTGTTATGCAGAGTGACCATGTCAGTCTTTCGGAACCACTCCTGTTTCCAGGGAGCTGATGAACAAGGGGTGCAGCTGGCATTTCCCCATACTCCCTCTGTACCCTAGGATGTTTCCCATTTGATCCCATATCCTCATCCACTTTCAGTGCTGCAAGTCTTTCGGTACTCTTTTTCTCTGAAAATTGTCATGTGTCCACCCATCCCCACCTCTGTTGTTACTTACCTCAGTGCCCATCCACCTTTCCCTTCTGCTGAGAAGAATGAACAAAAGTACCTGTTCTGGGAGGATGGGGGCCTTTATAGGGGTGACGGCCTGCATCCTTCCAGGAGAGAAACCTCAATCCTTAGTGGGAGGTTTAAATGTTACTTGAATGAGCATTTAAACTAGCGGGAGCTGTTTTAACAAAGGAGGCAGAAATTGCTTCCACCCCACATGATGAAGAAACGGAGAGGAAGGGCCTGAGGGCAGGAAGCCTCCCCAGGACAAGGGTGCAAAAATAAAAGGGTGCAGAGGACAAGGGGGTATAAACCAAGGGTGCAAAAAGAGGAGTAAAAGAGACCAGAAGCAGGGAGGGTAACGTGAAAAGAGATGGGCTCAGGGGGAGGAGACGAGCAGCAGCATAGGCAGTGGGGGAGGGAAAGAAGGGTGCAGGCAGAGAGAGCAAGCTATGGAAAGCTATGTGCAGCAACACAAGCAGTCTGGAAAATAAAATTCCAGACCTGGAGGCCATCATGGTGGAGGCTGGCCTGGACTTGGTGGCCATAACTCAGTCGTAATGCATAGAAAATCATGAATGAGACATAGCCATACCAAGCTACTCTCTGTTTAGGAGGGATAGGGAAGGGAGGAGGGGTAGTTCTTTATGTGAGGAAGTGAATCGAGGCGATTGAAATACAGGGGAACCTTGAGGAAAAGGAAGGGATGTAAGTGCTGTGGGTCATGCTGGAGACAGCAGTTGGGGCGCTCTAGCGGCTTAATCTGGCTCCAAAACTACCTTACAGGCCACTCACAAAGGGTCAAGTGGTCTGAGGTCTCTCTCGGATCTCAGACCCATAACCCATGGTGTGCCTCAGGGCTCCATTTTGGGCCCGTTACTATTCTCTCTCTCTTTATTAATGAATTACCAAATATTATCATGTAAGACTACAGGAGTCTGGATTACACACATTAGAGGCACGAAGACAGAGACCTGTTGTTGTATACATAGATACATAGATACATAGACAGTGTCGGCAGATAAGGGCCTATGGCCCACCCAGTCTGCCCATTTAAGTTTGTAAGTTCAGTTTATGTTTTCCAGGAAGTCTGTTGCCCCTTACTATAAACTAGTATAAACTAGCTCATAGTGATTCTGGTTTTATTGAATTTAATTTGCAGTATAGCTACACTAGGAACAATCTGCGGTCACATAATCAAACAATTCTTGTTATTTATTTATTTAGTTAAACATCAGTTTAGAAACCTTTGAACCAGAGGCTCATTTACAAAGGTACCTTGTCACAAAGAGGACATCAGAACAGTAGTACAAGGGACACAGTACTTACAAACAAAAAAGTTACAGTTCAATTACAATTTTGTTACAATAGAGTACAATCTCCAACGAGCAAAAGATAACAAAAGGTGCAAAACTTATGGTCGGGGAGAGCTGGTGGGGTAGAAGGGAGGGAGATAGGGAGGAGGAATAAGTAGGAAAGGAAGGGGGCAGCCAGTGAGCATTGTCAAACGGAGTGCGTGTGTGTGTGTTGTATATATATATATATATATATATATATATATTTTTACAGTAGGCTAGCGGCAGTTGCATTTGCGAGAGCTAAGCAGGAAGTTTCTGAGCCTGGGCTTAAAGCAAGCTAAGGTTAGAGAGTTTGAGACACTGGCAGGGAGGGAGTTATACCAGTGGGGCGCACGGTAGGGGAATGCCCTCTGACCTTGTGAGGTCCTGGCTCTCGGAATAACTAGGGTAGCTCTTGACGAGCTGCGCATGATCAGGGTCGGTGCAGTACGGCGAATGGAGTTGGATAGGCCTATGGGGAATAGGCCATGCAGGGCTTTAAAGGTGAGCTGGCATGTCTGATACATGAGTCGCTCTTCCAGGTTGAGTAGGGTAGCCAGGGTGTACAGCTCACATGTGTGAGTGAGTCTGGGAGCACCAGTGATAAGTCTGCAGGCCTTATTTACTGTGAGACGAACCTTGTTGAGGGCAGTCTGATCTGCTGAGCCATAGACCGGAAGGCCATAGTCAATGAGAGACATGACAGAGGAGGTGACAGCCAGGCGGAGGGCATCAGGAGGAGGCATTTCTTGTGCGTAAGAATGCCTGGCCGTGAGTTGGCGACAGAATTTAGGGCAGATATATGTCCATGGAATGAAAGTGCAGGGTCAAAGGTTATACCAAGATATTTATAGGATTGCACCTGGTCAATGGCAGATTGGGTGTGGAGTGGACAGCTAAGGAAACTTGCTGTACTTATTTTGGGGGTGGGAGAAGGCATCGTTTTGTTTTCTTAAGGTTGATAAGTCGGTTGCTCAGTGAACCAGGTAGCTGCAGAGTCAAAGACTAGTTGGAGGGAGTTCTGTAAGCATGGGGTCATTGTGGGGAGGCAATGAGAACAGCATCATCAGCATAGAAGCATCTTACCCATTACAACTGCTGGGTAGGGAGTTAAGAAAGAGTGAGAATAGTAGGGGTCCAAGAATTGAGCCTCGGCACCCCAAAGCGAATGGGGCATGTTTCAGAGAGTACCGTTGACTTTCACACATTGGGAGTGGGCGGAGAGATAGCTGGTGCACCAGGAAACAGGTCCTGAGGCAAAGCCTATTGGGTCGAGGGTGGAGAGCAGAAGAGGATGTGAAACAGTATCGAATGCTTTAGACAGGTCAATGAATATAGCACCAGCCAGGGCACCAGAGTCAAGGAGGCATGGAGGAAGTTGGAAAATTCCAGGAGTGCTGTATTGGTACTATGACCTGCTCTGAACCCGTGTTGTTCAGGGCAGAGAACATTAATACTTACAGAGGTAGTCAGAGACTTGGGGCCACAATTTTCTCTAACGCCTTAGAGGGGAAAGTTGAGATGGGTCGGTAGTTACCGGAAGAGTCCTGTCACCACCTTTATGGACAGGGGTAACTGTGGCAATCTTCCAGGCAGAGGGAATTTTCCAGACAGAGTGATTTGTTGAAAATGCATGTAATAGGTGAGAGGACCTGATCCAAGACCTGACGTAAAAGGCAGGGATCAAGTGAGTCATTACCGATGGTGTTACCTTTAGGGCTTTTAGCAAGTAAGGCCTAGCTTCTTGCATGGTGACAGCGCCAGGTGGAAAGAGGCGGGCAATGGGTGGTGGTACAGATGGAGGAGGTGGACTGAAAAAGTTACCAGGAAGTACTGAGCAAGGTCGAAAGGGAGTTATTGAGGGAGGCAATGAGGCAGGGGTCAGAGGAGACGGTACCATTGATGTTGAGAAAGAGAAGGAGAGGGGACTGGGAGTGACCATTCAGTTGCTTGATGTTGTCCCAGAACCGGGTTCCCCAGGAGGAGGTAGAGAGGCTTGGTAGTATTCCGCCTTTGCTTTGTGGATGGCCCAGGTGCACTGGTTACGGGCAGCAACATGAGACTGCCTGTCAGCTGGGCGGCCAGTAGCAACAGCAAGGTGCCAAGATCGTCACGTGTAAGTTGCCACAGAAGGGCAGGGTGATCCAAGGGGCATGTTTCACTTTGACCTCCTAGCAGTTATGGGAGCAAAGATATCACAGGCAAAGTTGAAAGTGCTTACAAAGAAGCCCAGGGCCAAGTCAATGTTGGTTGCCCTCGTTAGAGGACCAATCAGTGTGGGCAAGCGCTTAAGGCCTATGAGTCCCCAGGCCTAAGCCGCCGAGAGGTGGTTTGACTGGGGATGAGAGCCGAGGGGTTTCCCAGTTGAAAAGCACAGGGGAGTGGTCACTGAGGCAGTCAGGGAGGATTTGGATGTTGTGGATGTGGATTGGCCTGTTGGTGAGGACCACATCCAGGAGGGTGCTTGTCTCCCCCCCCCCCAGGGTTTTTTCTAGTAGGCTGTGAGACCAGTTGAGTTAGGTCAATTGAATTGAAAGCCTCACGATGGGAGGAAGATGAGGGGTAGAGCCAGTTTATATTCAAGTCGCCCACCAAGATTTGGTCCGGCAGAGTTGGGTAGGGAGGTGAGGTAGTCAATTAGTGGGCCCAGGGCCTGGGATTGGTTCTTGGGGGGTATGTAGGCTATGGTTAGGAATAATGGGCCTCTAGCTGGGTCCGGGGACAGCTTTAGAGTAAGTGCCTGGGCCTTATGGTCGAGGTCAGGCGGGGGGAGTGGTAGCCCCACGAGAGAATCCTTCAAATAGAAGACACAGCCCCCACCTCTCCTGCCGACACGGTCCAACCGGTGGAGAGTGTAGCCGGGGAGAGAGACATGAGAGTTAGGAGTGGAGGGAGACAGCCAGGTTTCAACAAGGGCAACAACATCAGGTTTATGAAGAGTCACCCAGCAGTGCAGAGTCCATTTTTCAGGGAGGCTACAGATGTTCATAGAAGCAATCGCGCCCAGGAGATTTCAGGGGAGGACCAGTGCTGCCAGGCCGGGATTGGGGTGGACATTGCCTGACAGAGCAGGAGGAGGAGGGCTGATCTGGGGAGGTGCACAATGGGCGGGATAGCTTTCGGCGATTGGAGAGGGGTGATGAGGGAGTGATGAGGGTGATGACCAAGTGAAAACAACTACTAGAGAGCAGTAAAATGTGACAAGTGAGGTACTGGGAGCAAATTGTTCAAACTTAATTAGGCTCCCTCTAGTGGCAAAACAATATAAGGAGCTAATGGAGAAGTTGGGTGTTAAAAAATGGAAATAGTTTCAAAATCAGGCACAAAGGTAACAGTTCAGCTCCGTTTGAGCCTGGGCAGCAACTCGAGGTGCTACTCTGGCCGGGATTCATGCGCTGAGCAGGGGAGCTTGTGGCTGTTTCAGAAAAGACACCAGATGGCCAATGATGGTGGCAGCAGCCTGGATCAAGGTAGAAATTACCTGGTGTGTCTCGGGTTCGAGGCTTCTTTGGGCAGGGAGGGCTTCAGAGCAGGCCCTCGCGACCTCCGGTCTCCTCAGGGGAGGGGTGGTCTCTGGTGTGTCTCGGGTTCGAGGCTTCTTTGGGCAGGGAGGGCTTCAGAGCAGGCCCTCGCGACCTCCGGTCTCCTTAGGGGAGGGGGGTGGTCTCTGTCTTGTTAAACAAGCTAACGCATCTAAAAGATCATTATTTTACAATCAGAGCTCCAATCTTATGGAATAAACTACCATAGGCAGCGATAGATAGTTCCAGTCTGGAATCCTTTAAGAACTATCTTGATAGAATCTATTATAATTATAAACTGGTGTAACTATCCCACTTATGTGGGAGACATATAAAATGGGCCTACTGGCTCCCATATGTCATTAAAATCCTAGTAGTCCTAGTAAACTATGGGGGGCCTCTGTGCACTTACATGCTGACGATGCCATTATTTACCAGTCTTCATCAGAATTCAGCTGGCTAAACTGTGTGCTCACATTGGATTTCCTATTTCTTGAGGGCTAGTTAGAAAATCAACTAGTCCTTAACACTAAAAAAAAAAAAACCTAGTGCATGCTGTTCTCCAAACCCTCCTCCACACCTCATCCCTAACCCTCTCTTACAATAGTCTCCCATAATGGCGATGCCCTTGAATCCATTCAATCTTTTAAATACTTTGGTGTCACCTTAGACTTTTCACTTTTCCTGGACACTCATGTCACCCTCCTAACTAAAGCACTGAACCAGAAGCTGGACCTGCTTTATTGCCTCCGTCCTTTCCTTGGCTTCGTGCCGCAAGGTTGCTTCCACCACCCTTCTCCCCCTCCTTAACTATGGAACCCTGCTGCTACTCACAACCAGCCTCTCTTGCCTTAAACAGGCTTATCATAGGGTAGGGAGGTTTGCTTCGGGGACCAATGCCCATCACTGCCACTTTGATGTCCTTTCTTCCCTGTGCTGGCTATTGTACGAATCAAAACTCCAGTATGCCACCCTGAGTCTAGTATACAAGATGGTCCACCGATACACCCCCACCCATCTTGGTGAACTTGTACAGCTCCGGGCCCCCCCCTCCCCATGCACTAAACTCCGCCTCCCTTCCCCTACTTATAACACCTAAACCCCGGTTAGCTTTGGGCAGGAGATCATTTGCCTTCGCTGCAGTGTCTTGCTGTAACTCCCTACCACATTCTACTTTATCCTGCTTTTCTCTCCCACTGTTCTAATCCTTCCTGTTACTCCACCTCTCTGCCTCTTCCCTTTGTTCCTGTTTCCGGTGACTCATGATTCTGCATCCCAAACTTCATGTATATGTATTCACACTGTCTGAACTCCATACGTAGATGTAGATTTAATTTGTAAGTGTAAACTATAAATAATGTACTGATGTCTGAACTTTTATTTAATTTGTAACTATACAATGGCAAGAACATTTCCTGGCTCTGATTGGTCAGTGTGTGCCTGGCACAGTGATGATATCCCAGTATAACATCACAGCTCTAGTCTCGGCACTGTGAACTTTCTGACTGATAGCACTGGATTTGTATGATTGTTTGCATCTTCTCTTAAGAAACAAAAATATTTTTTCACGCTAACAAAAACATCTTTAAAATGATTTTTTTATTCTGTATATAACAGGCCATTGTATAATAGCAATAATGCCCTCCAGGGTGTGTGTTGTGGGGATAACATCACTTCTCAGGTGTTGGACGCACTCTGCCTGCGGCCTCGTGCCCAACCACCTGAGGCATGACGTTATCCCAACACGACACACACACCCCGTCGGGCATTATTGCTTAAATGTAAACTGTAAATGATGTAATTGTATTAGTAAATGATGTAAATGTAACCTTTGTACTTGCCATGTCATTGTACTGTATTTCCTGGGTCACCCCTGGAAAATGGACTGTACTGTTTCAGTAGGCTCACCTGGTTACCAAAATTCAAATAAATAAATAGTCTCTCTGCGGGCAGGAAGCAGGATGTTCACTTTATTCCTGTAACCGCACCCAGTTTGGGGTGAAGCTTCTGGTGGATGCCATCCACATAAACAGAGAAATCGAGGTGGTGATCCAGCCAGATCCTGATGTATTCAATGGAAGAAGCATCCTCATTTATGGCACCTCAAGGGTATGGATGGAGGGAATGGACGTTAGCCTAGCTAGTCTCTGCCTTGTGCCAAAACTTACGGACACTGTTTTCTTGGCGTAAGGTAACTGATTAACCCAGAACTAGTGCTGGATGTTGGTAAAGTCCAGTTGGAGCCAGGCCTTGAGGTCAGAGGCATAGATGACCGTGTCACCTGCATACGTGTAAATGGACGCAGAGGAACAGGTCAAGAGAAGGTCATTCAGGAATATGGAGAAACAAATAGTACCAAGGACTGGTCTTTGGTGTATGCCAAAGCAGATGGCAGAGGAATGAATGAGGTGTCAACAGTATAGACAGCTTGAGGCCTGCCCTCAAGGTAGGAGCAGTGTAACAGGGAGATCCTGCCACTCTTGAAGACTGACCTTTTCTTAAATTTGTTGCAACAGTTCTTCTGTTTCTTAGACTAATCCTATCCTTTACAATTTCTAGTCCATAAGGTTGGCCACCTATGGGTGCCCCCTCTCCTTTCTTGACTATGCTATAGTGTCCTATTTAATTTTCCTTTTCCCCTCTCAGGTCCTCGTGCAGGGAGGTTATTGTGGTGACCTCTGAGTTGATGTAAATCAGGCTGTACTCCACGATCTTACTTCGAGATACAGCTCTTGCAGCAGGTTACACCATTAGGACTGTATCCAGCAGTTGTCAGGACCCTACGGAAATCTTCTAGCTAGCCGTCTTCAGCGGGGACCGCCTCCAACATCGGTCCCACCCCCGACGTCAGACGTAGTACATAAGGAGGCAGTCCCGCCAGACTCCCCAGTTCTTTCCCGCCGTCGACTTGCATGTCTCGACCCTTCGGTTCGTTTCTAGCGCGCGACGCCTGGTTAAGTTCTTCCGTTAGGAAAAAGTTTGTTTCTTCTGCATAGTTGCTGTCTGATGTCCTCCCCTACCTCCGTGGAAGGCCATCCATCCAAGTGCGCCTGCGGGAAGCAAATCCCGTTTAAAGACCCGCATTCGGCCTGCGTCCGGTGCCTAGGCCCAGACCACGACACCCGGGCCTGTTCCTTCTGCCAGGGGTTCAATAGCCGGACCCGGATCCGTCGCCAGAAGGCCCTACAGGCGTTCCTGCTCGAGGGAAAGATTAAAGCCATGGACGCAGCCTCCAAGGGGGAATCTTCTGACAAGGCCCGGAGGCATCTTGAGAAGCATAGGGAGAGGGTGAGATCCAAGTCCCCGTCTAGGGCCTCTGACTCCTGTAGCTCCGGCTCCCGATCCGACCGCTCTGCTTCCCGGGCCTGCTGTCAGCCTCCCCCCTGCAGCGGTGAAGACTCCTTTGGGTTCCTCCTCTCTTCCTCAGGCCAAGACCTCCAGGCCCTCCACTTCTTCGGCTTCCAAGGCCCCGTCGAGGTCCCGCCATCACCACCACAAGTCCGGTTCCCGCCATTTGGAACCAGACGCCAGGTCAGTCTCTTTGCCTCCTCTTCCCCAGCGGAAAACCAAGAGCTGGCTTCACAAAGATCTTCGGATCGGCCTTGGCCCACCAGCGTCAGAGCACCACCGGTCCGAGAGCGGCGACGCCAAACACCCGTCCCCGGTTAGGCCTTCGCCACCACGGATGCTGGTCGGGGACTGGCGTCCGCACCTACAGAGAGAACCCCTCGCCCCCCCGGCGTCGGTCAGGGCGATCACGGAGGAGAGCTGCCAGCCAGGGACCAGGCAGGCGAACCGGTCCTGTTGCACCCCAGGGAACCCTCTCCGGAACTGGAGACCCCTGGGGAGCCGACGCCGGAACCCGACGACTGGCCGTCGGCGCCCAGTCCGTCGTCGGGCCTCAGCATATCCGAGGTCAAGGAGTTGTTCACCTACTGGCGGGATACCATAAAAAGGGATGTGGTTCCCACACCTCCTCCTCTTCCTCCTCCTCCTCCACCTGCGACTCCATCGGCCTCTGCGCCCCCGACTCCACCCAGGCCCGCGGGCGAGTACCTTCCCCCCAGGAGCCTACGGATCCTCTTAGGGGCAGACTAGAAAAAAGGAGACCTCCGTCCAGATCCTCTTCAGGGTCACCCAGCCTAAAGAGACCCAGAAGACGCCATCATTCGCCTTCAGCGGAGGACACGGGATCGGACTTCTCGGACGGATCCAGATCCCCCTCTCCGATCAACTTCCCTTCTCCGGACCCACGTGAGCTTCCAAGATCTCCACCGGATGACCCATCGTTCTCAGAGATTATGAGGCATATCCAGGAGAACATGGGCTGGGACGCAGAGGAACTAGACCCCGAGAGATTACGCCTTGCCAGATATCTTCGGCAAAAAGATCCAAAGCCTGTGATGGTGCCACCCTTGGTGGACACATTCGTGGATGTCACCAAGGCAGCGTGGAAACGTCCGCACTCGCTTCCGGCGATGCCAAAGAAAGCTGACCACCTGTACAAGGCCCCTAGGGAGGACCAGTATTTGGCATCACACCCTCTGGTCGATTCTCTGGTCATTACAGCCTTTAATGATCGGTCCCAGAGGCCGCAACATTTGAGCACCGGACCCAGAGTCCAAGCAACTGGACGCTATGGGTAGGCGCACGTATGCATCCGCTACCTACGCCATCAGATCCCTGAACTACTTAACCCCCATGGTACAGTTCCAGAACGCCTTGTGGGAGCAGGGACTGGATCTGGCGGAAAAGATGCCAGAAGGTGAGCAGAAGGAGGAGTTGCTACAACTCCTTCGCACGGGTTCGGATGTGGGAACCCAAGTGCTGCGAGCCGCGTATGAGTCCGCGGACTCCTCAGCCAGAGCGGCAGCTTCAGGCGTATGCCTCTGGAGACACTCATGGCTCCGTGTCTCCGGATTCACCCCAGACGTCCAGAAGAACATCCTGGACGCCTCGTTTCATGGAGAAGTTCTTTTTGGTGAGTCCTCAGAGAAGGTCCTCACCAAACTTCAAGAGGCCGGGAAGGCGGTGCAATATGTCCAGGCTATGTACAGACCCAAGCTTAGTTCCTTTCGTAGGAACCAAAGCCGTTTTCGAGGCCGGATGCAGAGACAACAGTCCCGCGCCGGCCCGCAACAGAGGGGCTCCTTCTCCCGCAGAGCCCAGGGGAAGTTGTCCGTGGGCAGAGGCCAGCGACCAGCTAAGCCGGCCCAGCCCGCTGGACCCTCAGCCGCCACAGCATGATTCCTTCCCGGCCCCCGCCCCTCAGAATCAATGGGACACCAAGGTCGGGGGCCGCATTGCGGACCACCTGCCAGGGTGGCAGTCCATAACCACCGACAGGTGGGTTCTTCAGTTGGTCGAAAGAGGCCTCTTTATAGAATTTGTGGACAAGCCACCCACAAGGCCTCCTCTGCTCTCCCGTTACTCGGGTCAGCACATATCACTCATCAGGCAAGAGGTACTCGCGCTCCTGCAAAAGGGAGCGGTGGAGTATGTCCCAGAGAACCAGATAGGATCCTGATACTATTCCCACTTCTTTCTGGTTCCGAAGAAAACAGGGGACCTCCGTCCAATCTTGGACCTCAGCGACCTCAACATGTCGGTCGCCTACAAACGTTTTCGCATGGTGACCCTCCAAGGACTCATTCCCATGCTGAAAAAGGACGCCTTCTTAGCGTCCCTGGACATGCAGGACGCCTACCTGCACATCCCAGTAGCTCAAGTGCACAGGAGGTTCCTGCGCTTCGAGTTTCTCGGCCACCACTTTCAGTTCCAGGCTCTTCCGTTCGGACTGTTTTCGGCCCCAAGGGTCTTTACCAAGTGCATGGCAGCGTCTCTAAGGAGACAGGGCCACTATGTGTTCCCGTACCTGGATGACTGGCTTCTCATGGTCGCCTCCAAAGAGGCGCTGTTGCGGGCTATTCAGAGCATTCAGGATCTGTTCCAATCTCTGGGCATTCTTATCAACTACGAGAAGTCTCTCCTCTTACCGTCCTAGAAGCTGCAGTTCATAGGTGCAGTTCTGGACACTTTCCAAGGGAAGGCCTTTCTTCCGGACGAAAGAGTGGAACACATCAGATCCCTCATCAGGGATCTCTCGGCGAAGAAGACTGTCCCCACCAGGTTGGTCCTTAAGCTTGCTGGACATAATGCGGCCATTCCAACCATCCCTGGCAAAGCTCCACATGCTGGTAACTCAGTGGATGCTCAAGGTGCAGTGGGACCAAAGGCAAGACCACATGCAGCATCCGGTCAGGATCACGAACGCCGTGATTCGAGACTGGCAATGGTGGTTAGACGCAGGGATACTTTCTCCGTGTGTCCCGTTTACAGCGCCATCCCCGGAGGCAGTCCTCTCCACAGACGCCTCAGGACTGGGGTGGGGAGCGCACCTGAACGTGGTGAGGTCCCAGGGAACATGGACCCCTCAGGAAGCCCACCTCCACATCAACGTGCTGGAGATGAGGGCGGTCCTTTATGCCCTGCAGGCCTTTCAGTCAGAAATCCCGTCGAGTACTCTTCTCCTTCAGACAGACAACACGGCGGTGATGTATTACCTCAACAAACAAGGAGGCGCACACTCTTACCCCCTTTGCAGGGAAGCTATGAGAGTGTGAGATTGGGTAATCCGACATGGCGCGAGCCTGATTGCAGTTCACGTTCCCGGAGTGGACAACACAATCGCAGATGGCCTGAGTCGTTCCCAGGCCAGAGTCCACGAGTGGGAACTTCTTCAGGAGGTAGCAGAGGATCTGTTTCTTGATGGGGCACTCCAGAGTTGGACTTATTCGCTTCCCCATCCAACACAAAACTGCCCAATTTTTGCTCGCTAGATCCAGGGCCTGGTGTTTTCTGGCGAGACGCGTTGTCCCTCTCCTGGGCGGACAGATTCCTCTACGCTTTCCCTCCTTTCCCGTTGATCCAGAGAGTTCTTCTCAAGCTGCGCAGGGAGCACACAACAATGATCCTGGTGGCACCTTTCTGGCCCAGGCAGATCTGGTTCCCCATGCTGACGCAATTGTCCCAGGAACCTCCAGTTCCATTGCCTTTCAGCTCCCATGTATTGTCTCAGGAGAAGGGTTCACTAGTCCACCCAGACTTACGCTCACTGAACCTGTATGCCTGGCTCCTAGAGACATAGCCATTATGTGACACGGGGTCTCGCAAGAGGTTGCGGAAGTCCTTTCCACGGCCAGAAAACCGGCAACGTATGCGACGTACGCCATGAAGTGGCGCCGTTTTTGCTTGTGGTCCCAAGCACGCGGCCTTTCCCCTTTAGAATGCCCAGCGAAAGGGGTGCTGGAATACCTGCTTTCCCTATTCCATTCGGGTCTCGCCTACTCCTCCATTAAAGTGCATCTCTACGCGATCTCTGCCTACCACTTCCTGGTAGGACAAGATACAAGTGCACAACTTGATGCCTCGGGACTTCCTAGAGGGTGGTACACTGTAAGCCACCCATCAAGGATCCCGTTCCTCCTTGGGACTTACTCTTTGTCCTGGAACAACTCATGCTTCCTCCCTTTGAACCTGCCTCAGATTGCGAGCTGCATTTTCTGTCGTGGAAAACGTTACTTTTAGTTGCTGTCACGTCAGCAAGGAGAGTTTCCGAGCTTCATGCTCTCATGTGCAAGGAGCCTTATTTAATTTTCCACCAGGACAGAGTGTCTCTGAGGACGAATCCTAAATTCCTGCCTAAGGTGGTCTCTACCCTCACTCTCAACCAGGACATCGATCTGCCTGTGTACTTTCTCAAGTACTCTAGCAGAGGAGAGGCGTTACTTCACACCCTGGATGTTCACCGCTCCTTAAGGTACTACCTGAACAGAACTAAACAGCTTCGTAAGTCGGAGCAATTATTCGTTTCCTTCGCTGAGAGGATGCTGGGCCATCCAGTCTCAAAGCAGACCCTTTCTCGCTGGCTTGTCCAGTGTATTTCATTTGCTACAACAGCAAGCGAAGCCCCTCCCGGGTACAGTCCGGGGCCACTCGACAAGGGGGTGGCTACCTCCTTTGCAGCACTGCGCAGACGTCTCCACCTCGGCCATTTGTGCTGCAGCCATTTGGAGCTCTGTGCACACATTTATTAGGCACTATAGCGGGATATTACATCACGCGGAGGAGGCAGATTTCGGCCTGGCCGTTACTAGGGTCTCCTGTCCTAGAGTCAGGGCTTGTTCAAGATCTCTCCTATTCTCCTCCTCCCAGAATGCTTACAGGCGCTGTTGGCAGGAATCAGCCCTAATACAAGTAACCTGCTGCAAGAGCTGTCTCGAGAGTAAAAATAGTACAGTTGCGTGAACTTACCGTAACAGTAGATATTCGAGAACAGCTCTTGCAACGAATACTCTTCTGCCCACCATTCCCCTTGAGGAGGTATGGCCTACCAGGCCTTGGCAGGAGCTTACGCTCTTTTCTTCTGATGGCGGATCCTCGGTCTCCCTTCTGATGTCATCCTGGCGGGAGTCTCTGGCGGAGAACTGGGGAATCTGGTGGGACCGCCTCCTTATGTACTATGTCTGATGATCAGGGCGGGACCGACGTCAGAGGCGGTCCCCGCTGAAGACTGCTAGCTAGAAGATTTCCGTGGGGTTGTGACGCCTGCCGGCTACAGTTCTAATGGTGTAACCTGCTGCAAGAGCTGTTCTCGAAGATCTACTGTTACGGTAAGTTCTTACGTAATTGTACTTTGTTGGATTTAGTACGCAATAGCACAATGTCATAAAATACCTTGATGTATATGCCTTATATGTATGAGACCTGTAAATGTTTCAAATACCACAACTCTTTTTTTTTTTTTTTTAAGGTAAAAAGTTACTAGGGGACTGTGTTATAAAAACTAAGTTACCGGGGTACAGATATCAGAAACCCGTCGTTCTGTTATTTAAAATGCATGTAAATTACAGATTGTTTGGGAGGCCCTTTGGCAGCATGCATTCCTGCTTTAAACTGAACCAGCCTAAAATGTCATGGTGATTTGCATGTACAGCCCATGATGCTTTGCATTATGGGGTATGTGTGATGTTGCTTTTCCTTGAAACTTGGCTTTATTGCCAGTGCCCTTTGGGGTAGCTCTTGCTTCAGCACTGAGGTTATTTGTCTTTAGCTTGTTTTTAGGTGTTTCTTTTTTTGAGCTCCCCATCACCCAGATGCACAAGACCAACATAGGGAATTAAATAAGTTTTGCTAGAGAGAGAGATCAGTAGATTAATAGGTGCTGACCAAGTGCAGAGGAAGGACATGCATAGTCTGTTGCCGCAAACTGATGTATTGAAGAAGGGATATGCCATTGCTTAAGATTATTCCTTGTGTTTTAAATAAACATCACAAATAAATTGTGTGTTGAACCTGAAATGTGTCTGGTCCATCTGTTATCCCACAACCCCTGCACAAGCAGGACCACTCAACTGAGTTAGCAGAGAGCCCCATTGCCTTTAACGTGTTTAGAAGGACAGTATTGGCAACTGTGTTAAAAGCTTTGGCCTGGTTGACGAAAATGGCTGAGATGACCAAGCCGTGACCATACCAGATAGGATGGAATCAGGGAGATGCAGGAGGGAGGTAGAATGGACCTTAAAACCAAACTGGGATTGAAGAAAGAGGAAGAATCAAGGAAAGGGGAGAGAACAAGGTGTTCTGGAGTTTAGCCAGAGTAGTGAGGAGGGTGGTAGTTACCGGGGGTCACCCCCTTTTGGGAATGGGGATGGCCATAGCCTGATTCCATGTGTCAGTGACAGGCAGGAATGAAGGAGAGATGTAGAAGGTAGGTGACAGGGAGAGCTATGGCAGGAGTGGAGAGAGGAATTTGGGGGTCAAGACCATCAAGGCCCTCACCTTTTGTGAAGGTTTAGAGCTGAGAGGACTTTGAGGGAAGCAGAAGGTGTGGTGGGAAAGAAGGTGAAGGGAAGGGTGGAGGATGGAGGGGGGGTTGAGGCAAGAGGGAATGGGGACAAGGGGTGGAGGAGAAGATGAGGGAGGAAAGGAGGGAAAGGGCTCAGAAGGTTAATAAAAGAAAGTTATTGAAAGATGAGGCAAGAGTGACAGGTTGCCCACCTTGAGGATGGTGGGTGGGGACTGGGTTGGAGGGGCGAAAAGGGTGTGAATGACCTTCCAGAACTTAGAGGGGTGGTTAAGGTTGATCGGGAGTGTGGATGCACAGTAATCTGCTTTTGCAAGCCTAATAGCTCTGGGAAAGGCGTTGCGAAGGGCACTTTAGAAAGGTCAGATGAACCAGTGGACTTGTAAGCCTGCCAGGCAAGGTCACATGCCTGATGAAGGGCCAACAGCTTAGCTGAAATCCAGGGTGAATGAGAACCTCAGACTTCAGCTTTTCTTAGTGGGGATGGTAATCCCAGACAGACAAGAGCTTGGAGATAGTTTGAGGGCTGTGTTGATGTATTGTCAGCTGAAATGGGGAACCAGTCAGTAGCCAGTGCCAGCTCAGCATGAAGGGAGGACAAGTCCAGAGATCAGAAGGATCTACCCTATATCACCTGGTGTGCATAATGGCTGTTCATCCTCTTTGGATGTGGTATAACTAGATGGACTTTTTATTTATTTATTTATTTATTATTGTATAGTAATCGGAATTACAATCCTTTGAGTCATGGACTCTTTTGCAAAGGCTCCACGTCGTTTTACAGGGGGTGGAGGGAGAACAAAGTACAAGGATGACAGACGGAACGAGCAATTATATACAGGTTTCAGCGGCATTTTATTTTGTTTGTAGCTACATTAGTTCACATATTGTTTCATAATCTCTCTCTCTTTCCTTCTCTTTCTTTATGTAGGCTATTTACGACTGGGAGCTATGGCTAGAGATAAGGGAAACTTTTATGAGGCTTCTGATTGGTTCAAAGAAGCTCTGCAGATTAACCAGGTTGGTATTATATCAGAAAGCCTTACAGCTTTTTAACAAGTTGTGTACGAATTTCTGATCTTACTTCTAGTGGGAACTCTTGCAGCAGGCTATAACAGTTAGGACTAAGCCGCAGGCACTAGGACCCTCCGGAAAACTTCTCAGCCAGCAGTATACAGCAGGGACCGCCCCCGTCTGCCCCGCCCCGACGTCACCTTAGTTCTTTTCCCACCACGTCCCACGCACGTGAGAAGAAGCCTTCAATTTCAGCTTGCCAGAAACAGCTAAATCTATATTTTTCAACCCGTTTTTGTACCGTTTTCGACGGTTTTTCTGTGTTTTGACGGATGTCTTTGCTGTCGTTGGTCTCTCCAGAGCCACACCAGAACAAGTGCGACTGTGGGAGGCAGATCCCTGCCAAGAACGGCACAAGCGCTGCGTCTTTTGCCTCAGGCCGGCCCATGACACCGTGGCCTGCTCAGCCTGCCAGGCATTCTCCAGCCGGACCCGGATCCGACGTCTCAAGGCCCTGAAGGCGTTCCTTTTAGAAAAAAGATGGATCTGCACTCCTCAGAGGCGCTAGGAGAAGACCAAGTGCCACGGGAAAGACCGTAGTCGGTCCCGGCACCAGTCCCGGTCGTGGTCCCGTTCTTGCTCGCGGCCCTCTCCTAAGAAGGCCCGTGTTTCCCCGGGCTCAGGCGAGTGTCCGAAATCTTCCAAGGCCAGCCTATCGGGGGAGAGGCTGGCCAAGCCTAAGGTAACCCCGCCAAGGGTTACCACCAAGCCCTTGGAGGTAAAGCTTCAGCCCCACCTCTCAAGGCACTGGCGCCACCTGCTAAAGGCGCGCCTCTGGAGCCGAAGGACTCTCCGGCGCCCCCCCAGCAGCACCCCGTTGTCGGTCCCACCACCAACGCCGGTAGAAGGGGCGAAGGGTGCGGGCGCAGCCACAGAAGAGCCAACGTCCCAGTCTCCCAAGTCCTCCTCACCCCTGGGCTCCCAAGAGGGCTCTCCCTTGCGGGCCGATGTCCCGGATACTCCCTTTCTGGGCCGAGCTGCTGAGATTTTCTCAAAGGACAAGCTGCAGGAGTTGTTCTCCTTTTGGTGGGGACAGGTCCAGAAGCGGCCCCCATTGCCGGCCCAGACACCGGTACCGGACCCGGCGGACAAACCACAGCCTGGAGGTGAGCCTTCCCCGAGGAAGTCCCCAGAGCGGCCGCCTACACCTCCATCTAGGGCTCGTTCCCGTGCCCGGTCCAAAGACCACTGCCGACGCTCCAAAGACTCTGGAGACCGTCGCCGGTCCAGGTCTCACACTCACAGCCCTTCTCATTCTTCTAGATGAGAGCGCTCCCGATGTTGGTCCTCTGATGGACGTCAGTCTTTGCTCCGTCGCTGGTTTCAGGACCAGAGCTGGTCTTCGGACCGACGTCGGTCCCCCAGCTACCGACGACGGAGGGAGTCTGGTCATAAGGAGAGATCTGACAATTCCAGACCTAGTACTCGATCTCCCTCTTCTTCATCGACATCATCTTCTTCCTCTGTCTACGTGGGGTGGTCCCCGGGAGAGAAGGACCAGCCTCGCTCGCCTCCAGACGATCTGACCTTTATGGACTTCATGAGGCATATCCAGGCCTCCAATGAGTGGGAAACGGAGGACCTGGATCCGGAACGCCGAAGGTTGGCCAAATACCTGAGGCAAAAGGAGCCGGAACCATTGGTGGTTCCTCCTTTAGTGGACACTTTCCAGGACCTGACTCGGACTACCTGGAAGCGTCCGGCTTCCATCCCAGCTGTTCCCAAAAAATCGGACAGGCTATATAAGGCCCAGAGGGCAGAAGCCTTTTTAGCAGAGAACCCTCAGGCGGACTCTTCGGTCATCACGGCTGCCCATGACAAGAACAGGCAGCTGAAGCACCTTAGCTCACAGCCTCCCGATCTGGAGTTTCGGTATTTGGACCAGGTGGGCAAGAAAGTTTACTCTGCCTCCCCCTGCTCCATCCGGTCCCTTAACTTCCTGACGCATATGGTCCAGTACCAGAATGCTCTGTGGGAGAGGGGACAAGAGCTACTGAGAGCCATGCCAGATTCCGAGCAGAAGACGGAGCTTCTGGACATTGTTAAATCGTGCTCCGACGTAGGTTCTCATGTTCTGAGAGCCCCGTACGACACTGCAGATATGGCAGCCAGGGCAGCTGCTTCCGGGGTGTGCCTTCGGCGCCACGCCTGGTTAAGAGTTTCGGGTTTTCACCAGGATCTGCAGTCCGGTATCAGGGATTTGTCATTCCAGGGTACCGTGTTGTTTGGGCAAGAGACAGAAGCTTTGATTTCTCGTCTCCAGGAGTCTGGCAAGTCCATTTGGTCGGTCCACCAAATGTACTGCGGCGACCAGCGACAGCAATGGAAACGGCCATTTTGCAAGCCCTCAGGTGGTCAAGCCCATGGTAATCAGCAGGGTCAGAGAGGCGGCTTTCATAGGAGAGCCAATAACCAGCAACCTGGAGGCGCTCCTAACCGTGGGCCCAAGTCTTCCCAGGCCTCTCTGCCTATGCCCAGCTCAGCCCAATGACTCCCTTCCAACCCCCCCCATTCCAAAGGAAGACTTCAGGGAGACGGTCGGGGGCCGCTTCTCCTTTCATCTCGAAGGGTGGAGGTCGATAACTGCGGACCTGTGGGTCCTGGACATTATCAGGAGAGGGCACATGCTAGAGTTCACGGAGTTCCCTACAAATACTCCACCAAAGTACTTCCGATATCCTCTTTCTCACATCTTACTGATGGAAGGAGAAATTCGGACCCTCTTGCAGAAAAAGGCAATAGAGCTAGTCCCCTTGCATCAGCGGGGAAAGGGGTTTTATTCCCACTTCTTCCTGGTCCCAAAAAAGACGCAGGATATTCGTCCCATTCTGGACCTCAGCTCTCTCTATCTCTTTATAATAGAGTACAAAAGGTTCAGGATGGTGACCCTTCCAGGGCTACTCCCTCTGCTGCACCAAGGAGACTGGCTCTGTTCCCTAGGCATGCAAGATGCATATATGCATATCTGGGTCTTCTCTCCCCACCAGAAGTTTCTGAGGTTCCACTTCCAAGGGGAGCACTACCAATTCAGAGTTCTTCCGTTCGGCCTCTCCTCCACTCCGCGAGTCTTTACAAAATGCTTGGCAGTGGTGGCTGCGGCTCTATGGCGCATGGGGCACTACGTTTTCCCTTACCTCGACGATTGGCTGCCTACAGCCCTGTCCAGGTCAAGCCTACTTCATGCCCTCGGAGACACCTATACTCTGTTCAGAGAGCTGGGGATCACCCTGAACCTTCTGAAATCGTCCCCCGAGCCCAGTCAAAGACTCGTCTTCATTGGAGTGGTCCTGGATTCTATCCAGGGCATGGCTTTCCTACCCCTGGACATGGGCGATCGCCTGCAAGAGATTGCTGAATGGATCTCAGTAACTCCTCAAGTTCCAGCACGGAACTTCCTCAGGCTTCTGGAGCACATGACAGCGGCCATTCCAGTCACTCCTCTGGCCCGCCTTCACATGCGGGTCCCACAGTGGATGCTCAGGGTACAGTGGGACCAGGGCTATGATGATCTAGACTTTCTGGTCAGGATCACCGAGCCAGTCAGGAGAACTTTGCTTTGGTGGATGGACCACCGGAATTTGGAGAAAGGGGTCAGGTTTCGTCTGGAGCCACCAGATCAGACTCTTACGATAGATGCATCGGATCTGGGATGGGGAGCGCACCTGGGTGCTTATCAAATGCAAGAGGTTTGGACACCCGAGGAGCGATCTCTCCATATCAATGTATTGGAGACGCGAGCGGTTCTCTGTGCCTTACAGGCTTTTCAAGAGGACCTGGTGCCGGGCTCTCTTCTAATTCAAACAGACAATATGGCGGTCGTCTTCTACATCAACAAGCAAGGGGGTACTCATTCGTATCCTCTTTGCAGGGAGGCGATGAGAGTCTGGCACTGGGTGCTGGAGCGGCACATTCTGCTGTCCGCAATGCACGTTCCAGGCGTCCTGAACAATCTGGCCGACAGCTTAAGCAGGTCTCGTTCCAAAGTGCACGAGTGGGAGCTGTTACAGTCCATAGCTGATCAGCTCTTCGACAAGTGGGGTCATCCAGAGCTGAACCTCTGCGTCACCACGCAATGCCAAACTGCCAATTGTTTGCTCCATAAGAGCTGCAGCGCCTGGAGTTTCTGCCAGGCAGCGTTATCCCTACTGGGCAGGGAGGTTTCTGTATGCCTTCCCGCCCTTCCCTCTCATTTAGAGTCTCCTGCTGAAGTTACAGGCAGAAGGGGCTCGAATGATTCTAGTAGCCCCCCCGATGGCCTCGGCAGATTTGGTTCCCAGTCCTGCAGTGGTTATCCACAGAACCTTCAACTCTGCTGCCTATATGCTCGCAGTTGCTATCCCAGGAACAGGGGTCGCTGGTCCATCCAGATCTCCGTTCCTTACATCTGCATGCTTGGCTCCTTCAGACGTAGCTCAACAGAGATACGGGGTTTCCCCAGAGGTGGCGGCAGTCCTAGTGTCAGCGAGCAAGCCCTCCACCCGCTCCGCCTATGCTATGAAATGGAAGCGGTTTTGTGTGTGGGCCTAGTCACCCGTCCAGTGAACTCAGCGTTACAGTACCTCCTCTTCTTGTACCAACATGGCCTGAGTTACTCCTCTATTAAGGTGCACATGTGGGCTGTCTCCACATATCATGCTCTGATTGGAGACAAGGCGTTAGCACAGTTGGATGTAGCCCGCACCTTTGAGAGGAATTTTGCAT
This sequence comes from Neoceratodus forsteri, assembly GCA_016271365.2. Taxonomy (NCBI): domain Eukaryota; kingdom Metazoa; phylum Chordata; order Ceratodontiformes; family Ceratodontidae; genus Neoceratodus; species Neoceratodus forsteri. Next base: position 790,344,289 of record CM028133.1, read on the forward strand.
ATGAGACCTCCGATTAGGGATCCTTTCCCACCCTGGGATCTCCTTTTTGTGTTGGAGAAGCTCACCCTCCCTCCCTTTGAGCCGGCAGCAGATTGTGAGCTGCGTTATCTTTCCTGGAAGGTGTGTGTTTTGGTTGCTATTACCTCAGCTCTAAGAGTTTCTGAGCTTCAGGCTCTGATGTGTAAAGAGCCGTATTTGGTTTTCCAGAGAGAAAGGGTTTCCCTTAGAACAAATCCTAAGTTTCTTCAGAAAGTGGTCTCAGAGTTGACCCTCAACCAGTTGGTTGACCTTCCAGTCTATTTTCCTTCCCCATCCAATAGAGGGGAAGCTCTCCTTCACACATTGGACGTCCACAGGACTTTGAGGTATTACCTCAAAAGGATGGCTATGCACCGTCAGTCGGAGCAACTCTTTGTGGCCTTTGCACCACAATGCTTGGGCAAACCAGTGACCAAGCAGACGATTTCGAACTGGATCGTCCACTGCATATCCTTCTGCTATGAAAAGCACAATAAACCCCTACCAGGTCGGTCAGGGGTCACTCCACCAGGGTGTCTGCTTCTTTTTGCCGCCCTGAGAAATGTCTGTATAAAGGGACATGCGGCGCTACCTGGAGTAGGTGCATACCTTTGTCGCAGCATTACAGCTTGGATATCTTCTCCAGACGCCATGCCGGTTTTGGTCTGGCTGTTTTGCAGGGACTTTTGTCCTAGGCCTCTCAAGTCAGTATATTCCACTTCCCGGGGTCGACTACCACACCTCTCAGCCCCCTGCCTCATCAATCAGGGACAAGGCTTAAAAACATTAGGGACAAAGGTTTAAAATCAGGGACACATCCTAAATATTGGTGATATCCACTCAGGAAGCTGGTAGGATAAGTGGTGTCGTGTAAAATGCATTTTCTAAGGAAGAACACGTCAGTAACATTAATGTTTGACATTATTTTATGCTTACAACCCCCACTGTTTAGTCACAGAAACACAATGTTTAGGCGGGACAGAGTAAGATTTTGAGGTAAAATCAGGGATGTCCCTGAAAATCGGGGACAGTTGAGAGGTATGTCGACTACCTGTTTGGCGTGGAACTGCCTGGTATTCAGTCCTAACTGTTATAACCTGCTGCAAGATCTCCCACTCGAAGTAAGATAGTACAGTTACGTAAGAACTTACCGTGAACAGTAGATCTTCGAGAGGAGCTCTTGCAGGCATTCCACCATCCGCCTTCCCCTCGGGGTGCAGATCTTCATCTACATCTTGAGTGCTTCGTCTCCTTCTCTTGTCGGGGCTTGATCGAGGGTCTTGGTGGGGGAACTGAGGTGGAGCTGGGTCCGCCCCCTTTTGTACCAGGGCTGACGGGGCGGGGGCGGTCCCTGCTGTATACTGCTGGCTGAGAAGTTTTCCGGAGGGATCTAGTGCCTGCGGCATAGTCCTAACTGTTGTAGCCTGCTGCAAGAGCTCCTCTTGAAGATCTACTGTTACAGTAAGTTCTTGCATAACTGTACTTTTTAGTAACTTGGATCATCTGTAACTTTATGGACAAAATAAGAACATACTGTTTTGAGAATGAGAAGTAGCAATTCAGTTCATTCAGGGTGGGTCAACCCACTTTCTGAGCTAATGGCCAAAGTGGCACTAACTTTAAAAATCTGATAGCCAAATGAATATTTTTGTTGCAATTATTAGTATTGCACTCAATTTAGAAATGTGGCCAAATCAATTTAAAAGGATTCTCTTTTTCCCTGGTTAGCAGATTGTGTAGGTGGGTATTTCTTTAGCTACGATATCCCCTGCCTCTTAGTTTTGCCAGACTTGTCCTTTAAAGGACTCCTTCATTCTCACCTCCAGCTTTCATGGGTCTCACTAAAGTTCTCAGAAGAATATTTTTTTTAGACTTTTTCTGCATGTAACTATATGCTAAATATTTTTTAGTCCTAAAAAGGGCTTGTATTCCAGCCAGTTATTAGTCTGAAAGGGAGGCACAATTAACAGCAGCGAGTAATTTGTGCTTCTAGGGACGTTGGTATGTTGTTCAATCCACACTTTGTGGCAGGTTCCTTGCCGCTTTAAATCTTGCCGGAAGGTCTTCATGCTGGCTCCTCCCTCCTACCCGGGTGGTAAAACCCTCGGCTCCGCCCCATGACGCCAGATCTTCCTTACGGCTTGGAAGCTCAGGTTCCCTCCTTAGCGCTCTGCGTTTTAGGCCTGGATCCACACTCTTCAGATTTTCCGAAACTAATTTTAAAATTTACAGGACTTAAGGTCTTCGTCTTCCCTCGTGGCTACGATGGACAAATAGACTCCCTGCTTCTGTCGGTGCCCTTGTGGGCAGAAGGTGTCCCGGACCAATCCGCACTCCACTTGCGTCTACTGCCTGGGGCTTGACCACGATTCGCAGGCCTGCAAATTGTGCAGGTCTTTCTCGGCTTCGGTCTTGGAGGACTGCGCTGCCAGACTACTTCTTGGGTGCCCGGAAAAATGGTACCCGCCGGTCAAGTCTAAGGAGGCCCGTTGGGCGGTGTCCGCAGTGGCGGGCTCCGCGGAGCAGTTGGAGCAGATGATCGCCCTCGAAGAGGAGGCAGCCCTGGCCACTTCTTCTTCCTCCTCGGCCACGGCATTTATCCCGCTCTCCTTGGGCTCCTCCTACACTGCTTCTTTTAAGGAGCTTTATCACTCCCTCTCCACTAAGGGAGAAGAGCCATTAGGACATTCCAGTCAGTCCAGAAAGAAGGACTCTAAAGGTAAGTCCCACCGTCTATGTTCGTGGGAGCGGGAGAGATCCCCTTCACCGGACCGTCGCCTCTCGACTTTGGTTGAGGTTGCAGCTGTGGCCGCTGATTTCACGGTATCCCCATCAGGTCAGCCAGCTGAGACATCCGTCAACGCGTTCGAGATTTTTCTGGACCCGTTGGACGGTTTGTCGACTGGAGAAGCCGACAACCCTTCTTCACTGGTTCCACCGGTGGTTACCGAGGACTTGCCTGTGCCTCCTGTGCTGAAGTCCCCGGTTAAGGTCCCTGCACCGAGGGAGGGGCGGGTTCCCCTGTTCCTTCTCTGACCCACCCTCGGAATTCCCGAGGTCTCGGTCCTCTTCAGGTCCAGCCCGGTCCCATGACATCTGGTCTTGGTCTCTGCACCATGGGCGGCATGCCAGCTCATCCTCTTCGGAGGATGGGCTCTGGGCGCAGAAGCTGCGTCGGTGCCTCACGAGGACTTGATGTGGCAGCAACTTTTACTGACCGATAACAAACCAGACTTCATAGCCTTCTCTGGCCATTAAGTGTCTGTCACGGGCAGCGAAACAACCTCTCGTGATGATGGGGACCGCCCTGGCTTCCCGGTTGTTCGGCGAAACGGCTGCTCCACCCATTGTGGTGGAACCCCGCCTCCACAGACCGAAGCTGGGGCCCTGACCAAGGATTCTCGGTAGGGTCAGGGCTTGCCCCATAGGTTGTCGGTCACCGTCACTCCCGATTGACCTAGGCAGGTGGAGGGTGACTCAGGCACTCGGCAGCTGTTCGCAAACTCCTCCGAGTCTGACGACGACTCCTCCCTGTTCTCCAGGCCGGTTGACCTGGAGTCTACAAGGGGCCAGTCAATGGACGAGATCCCATCCTCGTTTTTGGGTATGCTTTGACTCATCTCAGAGTCTACTGGGATGCAGCTCGAACCTGTTCAAAAACGGGCCAAGTATCCCTTTACGGAGATACTGGACTGAGGGGATTCCCCTACGGAGGCCTTTCCGGTGGCTGAAGCCATTGTTGGCCCGGCCCTGGAGTTGTGGCAGAGGCCAGCATCTTGTCCCGCGCCTTCGGCCAGGATGGCTCGAAAGTACGTGGTCCCCACTGGTTCACTCTCCGGTTTCTCTGAGCACCCCTCTGCGGAGGGGTTAGAGACAGATAGTGTTTTCCAGCGTTCTGGGAACGCTCGGGACATGGACAAACTGCCTGATAATGACTCCAAAAAGTTGGATTACTCGGGGCGGAAGGTTTACGCTGCTTCCTCCCTAGACCTTTGTCAGGCTAGCTCGGCTGTGCTGATGGCACATTTCTCTCACGCCCTTATGGGCTCCCTGGATGAGGTGATTCCTCAGCTCCTGGCTGACCTTCAGACGACGGTCAAGCAGGTGCGGGATCAGGGAAGGGCGGTGGCTAAACAGCTCCAAACTTCATTGTACATTGGTGACTCTTGTGCCTGTTCAGTAGCGGCCGCTGTGGCCATGCGCTGCAGAGCTTGGCTGCGGATCTCCACCTTCACGGTGGACACCCAGCACAAGCTGGCAGACGTTCCTTTTCTGGGCACTGCCTTGTGCGGGCCCAGATTGGAAGGCCATCTCCCAAGGATCGAGAAGTCCAATGCCACCTTGGACTCTGTCACGTCTGCCCAGAAGGACAAAGGCCGCCCGCAGCAGCATAAGCCCTTTCGCTCTTTTGCTCCTACGGCACGTCCGGCCCAGCAACACCAACATCAGGGCCAGCAGGCTCACACTTGGCACCCTAAGGCCAAGTCTGTCGCTTCCTCTAGTAGGAAGCCTGGAGGCAAGGGTCCAGGAGGTCCCTCAGCAGGCCCTTCCTCCAAGCCTGCCCAGTGACGGGTTGAGGGGTGTCGCCCCCAACCTCGTTACTCCTCCCTGGGTTCCCCCTGTGGGGGGACGGCTCTGCTACTTCTTTTCCGCCTGGTCCGCTACCACCACGGACCGCTTGGGGTTAGAAGTGGTCAGCAGGGGTCTGCCTCTGGAATTCGAGCAGTTTCTTCCCTATGGAGCCGTCGCCCCATTGGGGGGGGGGGGCTACGGGTTCCTCAGCCTCTTTGTCGGCTCCTCGAGCTGAGATTGCCTTGCTCCTCCAGAAGGAGGTGATCAGTGAGGTGGCGGACCCTCCTCCAGACCCAGGGTTTGTGTCCAGGTACTTCCTGGTTCCAAAACAGATGGGGGGGCTGGCGCCCCATTCTCGACCTGCACGACCTGAACAAGTTCCTAAGGTCTGGCACCTTCAGGATGGTCCTCTGGCTCAGATCATTCCATCCTTGGAACCAGGCATGTGGTTCTGTTCTCTGGACCTTCAGGACGCGTTCTTTCATGTCCCAATCCATCTGTCTCATCAGCGATTCCTCCGGTTCAGAGCAGAGGGATCTCTTTACGAGTTCCGGGCCATGCTCTTCGGTCTTTCTCCAGCTCCCAGGGTCTTCACCTAATGCATGGCAGTGGTGACAGCATTCCTGCTGCGCGGGGGTCCGGGTGTACCCTTACCTGGACGGCTGGCTGATTGCAGCCCCCTCCAGGTTGGAGGTGGAGCGGTCCAGGGATCTGGCCCTCCAGGTCTGCTCTCAGATTGGCCTCCTCATCAACGAGGCCAAATCAGAACTCGTGCCATCGCAGGTGATTCAGTTCATCAGGGCAGAGCTCGACTCTCTTAGAGCCAGAGCACGGCTCCCGGCGGACAGGGCCAAGGTCCTTTCCTCCTTTGCCCAATCATTTCTGGTTGGGCAGTTGCGCCCTGCCCAGGACATCCTGCGCCTCCTGGGCCTGATGGCGGCATGCAACAGCATGGTCCTTTGGGCCCGCTGGCATATATGTCCTCTGCAATGGGGGCTGGCCAGCCAGTGGTCACTGCGCTCTGGTCCTCTGAACCAGTTGGTGGCAGTGACCCAGGACATGTGGGATGGCCTGCAGTGGTGGCTCGTCCCAGCTCATCTGCAGGAGGGTATCCCGTTCGTCTGCCCCGAGCCGACGGTTACTCTAATGACTGATGCCTCTCTGATGGGTTGGGGTGCCCATCTGGGGGAGCTCAGAGCCCATGGCCTCTGGTCCCCTCAGGAGTCTTGATGCCACATCAACCTGCTGGAGCTTCGAGCGGTTCGACTAGCCCTCACCGCCTTCGCTCCGTTTGTACGGGGTCAGGTGGTTCAGGTCCAGACGGACAACACCACGACCATGTACTACCTCAACCGTCAGGACGGGACGCACTCCTTACCTCTGTGCAAGGAGGCTGTCCACATCTGGTCTCTCGTGATCAGCCTGGAGGCGGATCTCCTAGCCATCCATGTGGCAGGAGCCTCCAACAGTCTGGCTGATGCCCTGAGCCGGATATGCACTGCATCTCACGAGTGGTCTCTCCTGCCAGAGGTAGTACAAGATCTGTTCTCCCATTGGGGCTACCCTCAGGTGGACCTGTTCGCCTCAAGGGAGAATGCCAAAGCTGAGGCTGTTTCACGCCCGCCCCCTCAGCAGGGCTTGCTGCAGGGGGATGCCTTCTCGAGGCCGTGGACCCTGGGCCTCTTCTACTCCTTCCCTCCATTTCCCTTGATCCACAGGTTGCTTCTCAAGACGAAGAGGGACAAGACACAGGTGATTCTGGTAGCCCCAGACTGGCCCCGCCAGTTCTTGTACCTAGATCTCCTCAGCCTCAGGTCCAGGCTCCCGAGGTGGCTTCCAGCCCGCCCGGACCTGCTCTCAGTCGACAAGGGGAAGATTCTCCATCCGGACCTTCAATCCCTGCACCTGATGGCCTGGTTCCTGAGCGGCTAGAGTTCCAGGCCTTGGGTCTTTCCGATGAGGTCCTCCGTCGTTGAGGCATCCCGTAAGAGTCGATCAGGAAATGCTATGCCTTCAAATGGAAGAGATTCTCCATTTGGTGTCAGGATAAGGGGTTGGACCCTTCTTCCTGTTCCTTGGCTAGCATTCTGGACTACCTGTGGTCCCTTTCTCAGCTAGGGCTTTGGTTGTCGACCCTTAAGGTGCACCTGGCAGCCATCTCTGCTTACCGGACACGGGCCGGCAAGCAGTCTGTGGCGCAGGAGAAGGTGATCGGGTGCTTTTCCAAAGGCCTTGATCACATATCCCCTCGGTGGCGAACCTCCACCTCCGTCCGGATCTACTGCTGGTATTGGCTAAGCTCATGGGCAAGCCATTCGAACTGATGCACAGATGTGACATCTCTCACCTGTCGTGGAAGACCGCCTTCTTGGTGGCTATCACGTCAGCCAGAAGGATGAGAGAGCTCCAGGCGCTTTCCATTGAGTCTCCATATCTGGTCTTCCACAGGGACAAGGTTGTCCTTCGCCCCACCAAAATTTCTTCGAAGGTGGTGTCGGAGCTTCACCTTAACCAGGTGTTGACTCTGCTGGTGTTCTACCCCAATCACACCTCAGAGGCTGAATAGGCTCCATACTTTGGACCCTAGAAGAGCTCTCTTATTATAAGGAGCGAACGGCTAAAGTCCGGGGAGAGGTTCACCAGCGGTTTGTCACCTACGCTGAAGCCGCACCTGGCAGACCTGCAGCCAAGCGGACGATAGGCAGGTGGGTCACTTCCTGCATAGATCTCTGCTATAGATTGGCGGGCATGAAGCCTCCCAAAGGGATAAGAGCTCATTCTACCTGCCATACCGCTGCTTCGGTGGCAGCTTCTAGGGACGTCCCTATCCAGGAAATCTGCAGGGCTGCTACCTGGAAGTCAGCACACACCTTCATTTCCCATTACCACATTGACCTAGAGTCATGCCGGGATGCTGGCTTTGGGACCTTGGTTCTCCAGTCCTTATTCCCTAAGTAGGGGGTGCGCGCCTTGCCTCCCTCCTCCCGGAGAACTGCTAGGAGTCTGCCACAAAGTGTGGATTGAACAACATATCCACGTCCCTAGAAATGCAGGTTACTCACCTATAACAGGAGATCTTACTTCGAGATACAGCTCTTGCAGCAGGTTACACCATTAGGACTGAAGCTGGCAGGTGCCAGGACCCCACGGAAATTTTCTAGCCATCAGTCTTCAGCAGGGACCACCTCCGACGTCTGTCCCACCCCCAACGTCAGGCGTAGTACATAAGGAGGCGGTCCCCCATAATCCTCAGTTCTTTTCCCACAGTTGACATCGCCAATATCGGCCTCTCAGTCCTTTTTCTAGCGTGCGACGACCTTTAGAGCTACGACGATTTCGTCTTTCTTCACGACTTCGGATTCAACTGATGTCCTCTCCAACTACCTCTCTGGAGGGTCACCAATCGAAGTGTGCTTCGGCAAACAGATCCTTTAAGGATCACATTCAGCCTGCGTGCGCAGCCTAGGGCCGAAACACGACACCAAGAGCCTGCTCTTTCTGCCAGGGCTTCAACAGTGCACCGGATCCACCAGAGAAGGCCTTTCAGCGTTTCTCTTGGAGGAGAAACTTAGATCATGGATAAAGACCTTCCTCCAGGGGGAGTCGGGTAAAACCACAAGCACGGGATAAACACGGGAGAAGGAAAGGCCCAGGTCCCTCAGGGGCCTCGGACTCCAAGCTCCGGCTGGCGATCGGACGCTCTCCTCCAGGGCTCAATCGCAACCTCCCGGTTCAGGTCAGATCCTCCAGTGGTTCCTCTTCTTTGCAGCCCTGAAGACTTCCAGGCCATCGGCCTCTTCCACTCCATCTAAGGCCTCGTCGAGAAGTCGGGGGCGCCAAGTCTTCCTCCCGCTGACGGGACACCGACGCCAGGTCGGTTTCCCAGCCTCCGCGTGGGTCGGATCCGGTTCCTCGCAAGACCAAGGACCTGACGTACCTTAAACGGACATCTGACTCGTCGGCCAAACATCACCGGCGCTCCCAGGAGCCGACGACACCAAAACACCCGTCGCCGGCCAGGCGTTCGCCTACGAGGGCGTCAGCCAGGGGACCGACGTCGGCTACCCCAGGGAAGAGGACCGCACCTCCATCGCCAGCTGACACCGGTCGGAATTACTCCGAGGAGGATACCACACAGCCTGAGGACCAGGTGGGCGACACTGGAGACGCGGGCTCCCATGGGAACCTTCCCTGGAGCGGGAGACCCCCGGGACCCGACACCCGACCCCGGCGACAGGCCACCGGCGCTGGGCCCGTCGTCAGGCATGAACTTGGCAGAGGTAAAGGAGCTCTCTACCTTCTGGTGGGACACCATAAGAAAAGATGTGGTCGCCACACGTCCTCCTCCTACTCCTACTCCCACTCCGCCTCCTCCCACTCCTTCACCGCCTATGCCCCCTCCTCCACCCAAGGGGCACCTAGGACGGTCGCCAACCCCCAAGGAGCAAACACCACCTCCTCAGGGCAGATCCTCAGAAAAGAGAAGACCTCACTACAGATCCACCTCAGGGTCACACAGTCCCAAGAGACCCAGACGACGCCGGTACACCCGTCTGGGGAGGATTCTAGATCTGACACCTCAGGGTGCTCCAGATGATCTTCTCTCATCAGCATTCCCTCTCCGGACCCACACGGCCTACCCAGGTCTCCTCCAGATGATCCCTCTTTCGCGGAGATCATGAGGCACATCCAGGAGAATATGGGGTGGGATGCTGAAGAGCTTGACCTTGAGAAACAACGCCTTGCCCGCTACCTTCGGCAGAAAGACCTGAAGCCTGTGGTAGTGCCGCCCTTGGTGGATACCTTTGTGGACGTCACCAAGGCTGCTTGGAAACGTCTGCATTCCACTCCAGCAGTGCCGAAGAAGGCTGACCGCCTATACAAGGCCCCTAGGGAGGACCAGTATCTGGCGAACCATCCTCTGGCTGACTCCCTGGTCATCACTGCCTCGCATGACCGGTCTCAGAGAACTCAGCACTTGAGCACACAGCCACCGGACCGGAATTCAAACAATCGGATGTCCTGGGTAGGCGCACGTATGCGGCTGCGACTTGCGCCATCAGGTCACTGAATTACCTCACCCACATGGTTCAATTCCAGAATGCACTGTGGGAACAGGGACAGGACCTGGTTGAGAAGATGCCTGATGGCGACCAAAAGGAGGAGCTCTTGAACCTCCTCCGCACGGGTTCGGATGTGGGGACCCAGGTGCTCAGAGCCGCATATGATTCTGCGGACTCTTCAGCCAGAGCTGCAGCCTCAGGCGTGTGTCTCTGGAGACGCTCTTGGCTCCATGTCTCGGGTTTTACCCCTGACGTCCAGAAGAACATCTTAGACGTCCCTTATAACGGCGAGGTCCTATTTGGTGAAGCCTCTGAGAGAGTAATCACCAAACTTCAGGATGCAGGGAAGGCAGTCCCATCTGTACAGGCCATGTACAGGTCTCGACCCAGTTCCTTTCATAGGAACCAGAGCCGTTTCCGTGGCCGACTACAAAGGCAACAGCCACGATCCGGCCAACAACAGTGGGGCACTTTCACCCGTAAAGCCCAGGCCAAGTCATCCCCAGGCAGGGGCCAACGTTTTGCAAAGTTGGCACAGCCTGCCGGATCAAACGCTGCCACAGCATGACTCCTTCCTGGCCCCTGCCCCTCCTCAGGATCAACGGGAAAAGAAAGTCGTGGGTCACATCGCACGCCACTTGCCAGGGTGGCAGTCGATCACCACTGACAGGTGGGTTCTGCAACTGGTCAAAAAAGGCCACTATATAGAATTTGTAGGCAGTCCTCCTACAAGACCTCCCCTGCTTTCCCGATATTCGGGTCAGCATGCCCTGCTCATACAGCAGGAAGTGCTCATGCTTCTGGAAGAAGAAGCCTTAGAGCACGTTCCAGAGAACCAGAGAGGACTAGAGTACTATTCTCACTTCTTCCTGGTTCCAAAGAAAACAGGGAACCTTCGCCCAACACTGGACCTCAGCGACCTCAACCTATCGGTTGTTTACAAACGCTTCCACATGGTGACCCTTCCAGGCCTTATTCCCATGCTGAAGCAAGACGCCTTTCTGGCGTCTTTGGACATGCAGGACGCCTACCTGCATATTCCGATTGCTCAAGTGCACCAGAGGTTCCTGCGCCTCGAGTTTCAGAGCCGCCATTATCAGTTCCGAGCTCTTCCCTTCAGGCTGTCATCAGCACCTCGCGTATTTACGAAGTGCATGGCAGTCGTGCCGCCGTCTCTGAGGAGACAAGGCCACTACGTGTTCCCATACCTGGACGACTGGCTTCTCATGGCGCCCTCCAGGGAGGCTCTGATGACAGCCATTCACTGCACCCAGTCCCTTTTTCAATCACTGGGTATTCTCATCAACTACAAGAAGTCACTCCTGGTACCATCCCAGAAACTGCAGTTTATAGGAGCTGTTCTGGGCACCGTCAGGGGGAGAGCTTTTCTTCCCTCGGACAGAGCGGAACACATCAGATCCCTCAGCAGGGACTTGTCGGTGGAGAAGACCGTCCCGGCCAGATCGGTCCTTCGCCTGCTCAGACACATGGCTGCGGCCATTGCCTCAGTCCGGCTGGCACGCCTCCGCATGCGGGTAACCCAGTGGATGCTAAGGGTGCAATGGGACCAAAGGCAAGACCATCTGCAGCAGCCAATCCGAATCACGAAGGCCGTAATTCGGGATTGGCAATGGTGGCTAAATCCGGGGAACCTCTCCACGGGGGTCCCCTTCACAGCGGCGTCTCGGACTGTGACACTCTCCACGGATGCCTCAGGGCTCGGGTGGGGAGCACACCTGGACGGTGTTTGGTCTCAGGGCCTGTGGACAGCCCAGGAGTCTCATCTCCACATCAACATTTTGGAAATGAGGGCAGTCCTTTATGCTCTGCAAGCCTTCCAGTCGGAGATTCCACCGGGTACACTCTTGTTACAAACAGACAATACCGCGGTGATATATTACCTCAACAAACGAGGCACTCACTCCTACCCGCTTTGCAGGGAGGCCATGAGAGTGTGGGAGTGGCTATTACAACACGGCACAAACCTAATTGCAGTACACGTCCTGGGTGTGGACAACACCGTCGCAGACAGTCTGAGCCGCTCTCAGGCCAGAGTCCACGAGTGGGAACTTCTACAGGAGGTGGCAGAGGATCTGTTTCACAGATGGGGCACTCCAGAGTTAGACCTTTTCGCTCCCATCCAACGCAAAACTGCCCAATTTTTGCTCGCTAGATCCAGGGCCTGGTGTTTTCTGGCGAGATGCGTTGTCCCTCTCCTGGGCGGGCAGATTCCTCTATGCCTTCCCTCCTTTCCCATTGCTCCAGAGAGTCCCCTTAAAACTTCGCAGGCAGCAAGCGACGCTCATTTTGATCGCACCTTTCTGGCCCAGACAGATTTGGTTCCCTCTTCTGCACCAGCTGTCCCGGGAACCTCCAGTTCCTTTGCCAATCAGCTCCCATCTATTGTCTCAGGAGGTGGGTTCATTGGTCCACCCAGACTTACGTTCATTGAACCTGCACGCTTGGCTCCTAGAGACATAGTCATGATGTGATACGGGGTCTCGCAAGAAGTGGCAGACGTACTCTCTGCCGCCAGAAAACCGGCAACCCATGCAACGTACGCCATGAAATGGTGTAGATTCTGTTTGTGGGCTCAAGCGCACGGCTTTTCGCCGTTAGACTGTCCAGAGAAGCTGGTTCTGGACTACTTGCTTTCCCTTTTCCACTCCGGACTGGCTTACTCCTCGATTTAAAGTGCACCTTGTGCAATCTCTGCTTACCATGCCCCAGTAGGCCATCGGACGGTGGCCCAGCTGGACACTACTCGTGCCTTCTTAAGGGGAGTCCTCCACCTTAGGCCGCCCATCAAGGACCCAGTTCCTCCTTGGGACTTACCTTTCATCTTGGAGCAGCTTACGCTGCCACCTTTTGAACCAGCCGCGGATTGCGAGCTACGTTTTCTCTTGGAAAATGTTATTTTTAGTTGCAGTTACTTCGTCGAGAAGGATTTCGGAGTTGCATGCTCTTATGTGCAAAGAGCCTTATTTGATTTTCCATCAGGACAGGGTATCCCTAAGGACAAACCCAAAGTTTTTGCCTAAGGTGGTTTCAGCCCTCACCCGTAACCAGGATATTGATCTACCAGTGTATTTCCCTAGGTACACTAATTGAGGAGAAGCCCTTCTGCACACCCTCGATGTGCATCAGTGCCTCAGATACTATCTGACCAGAACCAAACAGCTCCGAAAGTCGGACCAGCTTTTCGTCTCCTTTGCTCACAGGATGAAAGGAGCTCCTGTCTCCAAACAGTCACTCTCGAGGTGGCTCATCCAGTGCATCACTTTCTGTTATGACAAGCGCAATAAACCTTTACCAGGCACAGTCAAGGGTCATTCCACAAGAGGGGTGGCTACTTCTTTTGCAGCGTTAAAAGAACGTCTCCACCTCAGCTATTTGCGCTGCAGCTACTTGGAGCTCTGTGCATACCTTTATCAGGCATTACAGTCTGGACATTGCATCGAGGCGAAGAACGGGGTTCGGTCTAGCCCTCCTTCAGAGACTTCTGTCCTAGGCTCGAGTAAGATCGAGATCTCTAACTTTCCTCCTCCCAGTGGCGCATGATTGCCACTATTACTTTGAAATCAGTCCTAATGGTGTTACCTGCTGCAAGAGCTGTATCTCGAAGTAAGATAGTACAGTTACATAAGAACTTACCGTAACAGTAGATCTTCGAGAACAGCTCTTGCAGCAGGTACCTTCCCGCCCACCGCCCCTTTTTTGGAGGTAGGTCGTTGTCAAGCACCCATCTTATGGGATGGGACATTACTGTTCACTAGTCTTTGCCATCTGGTGGCGGATCCTCGGTCTCCTCTTCTGATGTCATCCAGCGGCCGGGAGTCTCTGGCAGGAGAACTGAGGATTATGGGGGGGACTGCTTCACTATGTACTTGCATGCCTGGACGTCGGGGCAGGACCGGCGTCGGGGCGACATCCCCCGCTGAAGACTGCTAGCTAGAAAATTTCCGTGGGGTCCTGGCGCCTGCCGGCTTCAGTCCTAATGGTGTAACCTGCTGCAAGAGCTGTTCTCGAAGATCTACTGTTACGGCAAGTTCTTACGTAACTGTACTGTACTGGGGGCCACCCACTCTTATACCCATCCAGAGGAAGTGGTGTCGTGTGGGTGGCCCCCACAGAAGACTTCTAGAAGAAGCTGTCGTGTGACAGCGCCACCTGGTGCATACTCCCATAAGTACTGACTTGCTGCAAGAGACAGTCCTCGGAAGATCTACTGGTACGGTAAGTTCTTACATAACTGTGCTTTCTAGGAGTGTTATATGTTCATCCATGCTGATCCACCTGACCTCCCCGGCTGTGGCACACAAACCTGGCTTCCAGTGGGCTAAGATCTGGTGTCATGGGGCGGAGCCGAGGGTTATACCACCCAGGTGGGTGGGAGGAGCCAGCTTTAAGACCTTCCGGCAAGAATTAAAGGGGAAAGGGACATGCCAAGACGTGTGGATGAACAACATATACCACTCCTAGAACTACTGATCTTACTTCGAGTGGGAGCTCTTGCAGCAGGCTATTACAATCAGGACTACGCCACAGGCACTAGGACCCTCTGGTGAAACTTCTGCCAGCAATACCCAGCAGGGACGGCCCCCGATGCTGGCCCTGCCCTGACGTCGGTCAGGGTACAAGAGGGGGCGGCCCCAGCTCCACCTTAGTTCTTTCCCGCCGCATCCTGCACGTGAAGCTGAAAGAAACAGCTTCTATTTGCGATTACAGCTAAAAGATTCACTTTTTTCGACGGGTTTACCGTTTTCAGGTACCGTCAGTCCGCTGCCGTCGATTGCTTCCTTTTTCCCACTTTCGAGCATTGTTTTCCTCGCTCTTGCCGCTACCTAGTACCGACGTCAGCCGTTATTTTTGCCCAGCCAGGTTCGATGTCTTCTCGGGCGTCAGCATCTCCAGAACACTTAAATAAGTGTGACTGCGGGAGGCAGATCCCAACTAAGGACGGCCATCGACGGTGCGTTTTCTGCCTGGGCCCGGACCACAACACCACCAACTGCGCAAATTGCCAGGCCTTTACCAGCCGGACCTGCATCTGAACATATACCACTCCTAGAACTACTGCTACAGGTGAGTAACCTGTGTTTACTACCCAGAGTACTCAAACATGGGAGAGGCCTTGTTACATACTCTGGATGTACATAGAATTCTTCTGTACTATATAGAACGGAACAGTTAGACAAGAAAGACAGACCAGTTGTATGTCTCCTGTGCCCAAAGAATGTTAGGGGCTCCACTGACCAAGCAGACATTGGCCAAATGGTTGGTCAACTGCATTACTTTCTGTTGTCATAAGTACGACAAACCCTTGCCGGGACCGGTCAAGGGTCATTCAACTAGAGGGGTTGCAGCCTCCTTTGCGACCCTAAAAAATGTGTCAGCAGCTGATCTCTGTGCAGCTGCTACTTGGAGTTAGTCCACACTTTCATTCAAACACCATGAAGTCTTGCTATATTATGACTAAATGCAGTCAGCCACTGCAGCTGAACTGCCCCGGAGAGGAAAGAGTTAACTCCAGAGAGTCTGGAGTTCCACAGTGCGAGGGCGCTATACCAAAGCTCTATCTGGCCAGTTTCAAATGAAACTGTCAGATTCTTTACTCCGCTTCACTGAACAGTCGCTCCGGAGATCAGCTCCTTCACATCGGTTCAAGCGAGTATTTTCGGTTAATTTGAACCGGCAAAAAGTATTTATTTTACCGCATTTCGGTTAAAAGCTCTATCTGGTAAACCGTAAGTAGAAAATTTAAAGTCTGTGTGGAAATTCAATTATCGGTTCGGTTTTGAACCGATCGGTTTGCTTAATTTAACGTTTTAAAGTGTGGTTGGGCTTTTAGAGTGCGGTTCCCGGTTCTTATCGGTTCTAAAAAAACCTTGCTTTTAAAATAGGTTTTTCAAATACCATGACACGGTTAGAACCCGATAAGGGTGTCTTGCCTGGCACCAGCATCAAAAAGGGCAAGTTTTTGGTTAGGCTGGCATTATGTCTGAGAAACCCAAATAAAAACCCGGGCCCACTGGGTTTCAGCATTGTGATGTCTGTGGGAAGCCTTTGCCAAGGCTGACCCACACACCACTGTGTTTATTGTCTGGGCTGACCACTCCTGTCAGACTGCCAGGTGTGTAAAATTTCCTGCAGCCACCCTGGAAAAGAGATTGGGCTGGCTCAGGAACGAGAGGCCAAGAAGTCCGCTGACCCGATGGCCAGCCGGTCCAGTACCCACTGGACCAGAGGGAGTGCCCTCTGACCAGGGCGAGACTTCCTCGGGCAAAGGAAGGCTGGTTCAGGGAACCAGTCTCAGTGAAAAGACTAAGAAATCAGTAGGTTTGGAGTCCAAAATTGTCTCTCCAACTGCTGCAGAAATAGCTAAAGCCATACAGATTGTCCAGTCACTGTCTCAGGGTCCTGCCAGACCACCTACAGTTGGTAAAGGTTGGTTCGTTCAGTGCCAGTGGTTCAGGGTATGATGTTGAGAATTTTATGAACCACAGGAGAGGGAGGGCGAATTTGATCATTTCATGTCTGGCTGGGAGGGTCTGGACGTGCCCATTGAACCGGACATTTCTCCAGACAGACCTTTAGGATCTCCTCCTATTCTGTCTGAGTCCCCTTCTCATTTTATGTTTTACAAAAGGTTGCAGAAACCCTCCAGCTTCCTTTAGAAGCTGTGGATGGCTAAGAGGAGCCTGATTATGTAGAAATGATGGATATACCAGAGTCTAGGAGGTTGTCTATTCCTTTGCATAAGTCATTTAGGAAGCAAACAACAAAGATTTTAAAAATCCTCATTCTGTCCCTCCTGTAGATAAAAAAATGGACAGAAGATGTACCTTATCAGGCTCTGATACAGACTTCCTCACTGAGCAGTGTAGTCATGTAGGTGTGGTACAAGCTGCAGCCTGTGACAAGGCTAATATTCCTCTGGCCTCACATCCCCCTGATAAGGATTCCAGGAAGATTGATGCCATGGCGAAAAAACAGTATATGGCAGCTTCTTTGGGACTCAGGCAGGCAAATTATATGGCTTATGTAGCTAGATATCAGAAATCTAGGTGGGACACAGACAGCAGTTAGCCAAGCAGGCCCATGGCCAGCTGGCTAGTGAGTTGAACAGGTGGCTGCTGATGGCATTGAAGCCTCTAAAGTTCAATTTCATACTGCTGTTGATGTTAATGATGTTTCCTCTAGGTCATGGCCACTTCTGTAGCTTTCCGTGGGTTGGCATGGCTCAGATGCACTAATCTGTCCCAAGATACTCAGTCAAAGGCTATGGATTTTCCTGTTGTGGGTAATTCTCTGTTTGGGAACAAACAGAAAACTATATGAAAAAGATGGATGAATACAGAACTACCTACAAAAGTGCCCAGGCTAAGGAGGCATGCTACTCCACAGAGGCACGCTCCCAGAGGTAGGGGCAGGCCTTTCCACAGGCCTTTTTACCAATTTCAGGCCTCCTCTGCATTTGCACAGAGGGGTTTCTTTAGAGGCAGAAGTAGATGGGGCACAAGTAAACCGTCCCCCTCCCCTCAGCCTAAGGCTACTGCCAAGCAGGCACCCTCATGGGGTGCCCAGGGTCAATTCTCCTGTACCAGTGGGGGGCAGGTTGGTTTATTTCAGCCAGAACTGGGTGTCCCTAACTTCGGACAGGTGGGTTCTGGAGGTAATAGGCCAGGGTCTGGTTCTCAGCTTCAAACAGTTTCCGAAGATGAGAGCCAGGCATTTTCCCCTGCAAATCCTTCAGAAGCCCTTGCTTTGGAAGCAGAGGTTTCTTCTCTTTTGGACTGCAAAGCAGTAGAAAGGTCCCTCCTTGCCATCAGGGCAGGGGCTGTACTCAGAATACTTTCTTACCGAAAAAGACAGGAGAATGGCGGCCCATTTTAGATTTAAGGTACCTGAACAAGCATCTTTGAACCAAAGTTCAAAATGTTAATTCTGACAATGATTTTGCCCTCCTGAGGCCAGGGACTGGTTAGCTTCCCTGGACCTCAAGGATGCCTATTTTCATGTTCTGATCAGGCCTTCTCACCAAAAGTACCTCAGGTTGAACTACCCTCAGGCCACTACCAGTTCAGGGCAATGCCCTTGACCTTACCTCTCGCCAAGGGTATTCACGAAATGTCTAGCTATGGTAGTGGCTCATTTAAGAAGGCAAGGGATTGCTGTGTTTCCCTACCTGGACGACTGGCTCATAGTGGGTCAGTCCCCAGATCAGGTAAAATCCCACTTGCAAGTCACCCAGCAGCTTCTCACTTCCCTGAGATTCCTGCTGAATTTACCAAAGTCAGTTCTCGAACCAGTTCAGGTACTAACTTTCATAGGTGCAGAATTGAACACAAAGTTAGCCAGGCATTTCTCCCTCGGAAAGGGTAGACAGACTCATTGCCCTGGCATCCTCCTTTACCCTCACGGGTCTCTCGACCAGCAAGGCATTTTCTGCAACTCCTAGGGCACATGCTGCTTCCACAGCTGTGGTGCAGGCAAGATTCCAGATGAGGGACATTCAGTTCCATTTGAGGGCCTATTGATCTCAAAGGAGGGACCCCTTTCCAAATTGGTTCCAGTGACCCAAACCCTGATCCTGGCCTTACACTGGTGGCAGGATCAAAGCAATCTAAAACAAGGGGTTCCTTTCATTCCGTTCCCTCCCTCACCCTCACCACGGATGCTTCCCTGTTAGGTGGGGAGCTCACTTGGCGACCTGTCCACTCAGGAGTGTGGTCTCCCAGGAATCTCTGCTCCACATCAATCTTTTGGAACTCAGAGCTGTCCTTTTAGCTCTTCAGGCATTTTCAGCTTCTGTCCAGAACAAAGATAGTTCAAGTCAGGACAGACAACACCACAACAATGTGGTACATCAACAAGCAAGGGGCACTCGGTCATCAGCCTTGTGCACCGAAGCAATGAAGTTGTGGTCTCTGGCTACTCCTGAACACCTCCCTGATAGCAGTTCACCTTCCAGGGAAGGACAATGTCCTGGCGGATGCCCTCAGCAGGATTTCTCAGGGCCATCACAGATGGGCTCTGAATCCTCAGGTGCTGGGGTCAGTCTTTGCCAGATGGGGCACCCTCAGATATGATCTTTTAGCAGCCCCAGACAACCACCAACTTCCTCTGTTTTGTTGCAGGCCTCCAGTGCTGGGATCATTCCCCTGGACGCCTTTCAGTTGGATTGGAAAGGAAGTTCCTGTATGCCTTTCCCTCCTTTCCCTTCTTTTCAGGGTACTAGTAAAATCAGATCTCAGCCCTGCAAGGTGATTCCTGATTGCTCCAGATTGAGCCAGACAGCCCTGGTACCCTGCTTCTGTCCTTGACAGTCCACCCTGCCCGAGCTTGCCCAGAGTCCACGACTTACTGGCCTGTGCACAGGGGAGAGTGTGGTATCCGGACCTCAAATCCCTCCATTTCAAGGCATGGCTCTTGAGGAGTTAGAATTTGCTGACTTACACCTTTCTCAAGGTGTTTTGGATATTTTAAAGGCTTCAAGGAAGCCTTCCACTAGAGCCACTTACAATTCTAAGTGGAAAAGGTTTTCCATCTGGTGCTGTGAGAAGCAGATTATCCCAGAATCTGCTGATCTGCCCATTTTACTGGACTATTTGGTCCATTTAATTCCTTAGGCCTTAGGCCAGCTACCTAAAGGTTCATCTGGCAGCTGTCTCTGCTTTTCTGTCAGCAGGGAAACCTGCTTCCTTTTCTTCTCACCCTGTGCTTTCCAAGTTTTTTAAAGGGTTACTTCACCAACCCTCCTTTTAGAGAACCAGCTCGCTTGGGACCTGAATGTTGCATTGCTCAGTTAATGCAACCCCCTTTGAGCCTCTGTCTCAGCAGAGCTCAAGTTTCTGACTTGGAAAACTGTTTTCCTAGTGGCTATCACTTCTGCCAGACGATAAGTGAACTACAGGCCCTGTCAGTGGAAGAAGATTTTATCTCTTTCCACAGAGATAAGGTAGTCCTCAGGACTAACAGAAAGTTTTGCCTAAAGTGGTTTCAGATTTCCACCTGAACCAATCCATCTCTCTTCCAGTATTTTCACTGAGCATTCTTCCTCAGGTGAGAGGAGTCTGCACAGCTTGGACGTCAAAAGAGCCTTAAGCTACTATTTGGAAGCAGCACCAAGGGTCACAGGTTAATCCTCCAACTCTTCCTTACCTATGACAGGTTGGCAAGGGAAACCTGCCACTAAGAGGACAATTGCAAGGTGGATTGTCTCTTGTATCCAGTTTTGTTATCAAAACTAGGTAGAGAACCCCCACCCCAGGACTGAGGCTCACTCACCAGGGTACAGCTGCATCTCTAGCGCTGCTAGAGATATTCCCATTCTGGAAATCTGTCAAGCTGCTACTTGGAAAACAGTTCACACTTTTCCAAGCATTATTCCCTGGATATTCAGTCCAGGAGATGCTTGTTTGGCACAGCTGTGCTTCAGAGCCTATTTCTAAGTAGGTTCTGACTCTCCTCCATGCAGGTACTGCTGTGTAATCTGCATTTAGTCATAATATAGCAAGACTTCATGGTGTTTGAAGAAAAAATTACTCACCTTAGTAATTGCTTTTCTTCTCATGGAGTCTTGCTATTATAATCACCCTCCTCCTGCCCCTCTCAGAACTTCTACTTGGGTAGGGTGGCAAATTAGTGCAAGCACTGTGTCATGCCATTTTAGTTCTTCCTTCACCCCTTTATTTAGGGTTAGGAATTAGGTATTTCTGTTTTAAGTAATATGTTGGCCCCCTTCCTGGACTTGAGTCTTGGGGGAAGGGGGGTCTAATAGTGCTTGTTAGGGAGAAACTAATAATACTATTATTCATTGTTATTATTATTGCTGTTTATATTGTTGTTTATATTTGTTGTTATTCCTACTAGTAGGTAGCCACTTGGCTAGTGTAGAGCTTTCCACACAGACTTGTTGCTTAGTGTTAGCTTCGTAAAGATCTGACAGTTTCATTTGAAACTGGCCAGATAGAGCTTTGGTATAGCGCCCTCGCGCTGTGGAACTCCAGACTCTCTGGAGTTAACTCTTTCCTCTCCGGGGCAGTTCAGCTGCAGTGGCTGACTGCATTTAGTCATAATATAGCAAGACTCCATGAGAAGAAAAGCAATTACTAAGGTGAGTAATTTTTTCTTAGGCACTATAGTCTGTACATTGCTTCCAGAAGGAAAGCAGGTTTCCGCCTTGCAGTCCTCCAGGGACTGCTCTCCTAAGGAGTGCCAAGGAGACTCTGTTTCCAGTACTCCACCACCCTTCTGACTTGGGGGTCTCTGTACTGCTTGGGGCTCGGTCTTTATGGTGTTACCTGTTGCAAGAGCTCCTTCTGGAAGTAAGATAGTACAGTTACGAAAGAACTTACTGTAATAGATCTTCGAGAAGAGCTCTTGCAGTAGGTGGGTTTCCCATCTGCCTGCCCCTGGGGTTATGTAACTGTACTTCTCTCGGGGGGGATGAGAGATCCTCCACGGTTTTCCATCCTGCATGTCAGCTGGGTCTTCGTTGGGAGAACTGGGGTGGTGCCGGGGGACTGCTAGCTAGAAATTTTCTGTGGAATCCCACTGCCTGGCGACATAGTCCTTATGGTGTTACCTGCTGCAACAATTCCTTGAAGATATCCTGTTATGCTAAGTTCTTACGTAACTACTGTCTTCTGACTCCAGGTCCACCTCCCAGTGGAGTTCAGACTCCGCATCCCAGGCAGCACGCTCTCCTACCCAGCTTGCAGTAGTGAGACCACCCACCCAGGTAAGGGTGTTGAGAGGCAAAGTACCAGGGTCCGGGACCTTGAGTTCGACCCTGCAACCTCTGAAAATCCAGCTGCACTCCCAGACTTCTGGCTGCCATTCAGACAGTAATGTCCGGTCCTCCTCCAGCGACAGACTGGCGAAAGCGTCCTCCAAGTCTGCCACTTCCAGAGGTGCAGACTTCCTGGGCAGACATGGGGGCTTGGGCCACTCCTCCGGGAGGTCCATCTGTCAACCCTCTAGAGCTCCGACATCCCTCAAGCCAGCTGCATCTCTAGCGGCTGCTAGAGATATTCCCATTCTGGAAGAGAAGCATGTGTCAGAGAAACGGCCTCTGTTGCCAGACCACGGAGCCCGCCACCAGGCCGACATCCCTGGCTGCAGCTCCTGCCACCTCAATCCCAGCGTCATCTGCCTCGCCCCCCCGCCGCTGGCCAACGAACACCAGGATCATAGTCCGCAATCAGGTAACCGGTCGTCTGCCTCAACCCATAACCATGGCTGCCGACCCCAGGCCACCACCTAAGGCATTGACGGCACCCACTGACCAGACAAAGGGCCCGTCGAACCACCAAATGACTGGTCATGAACCAGGCCTGTGGAACCATCAGACACTGGATCAAGAACCAAGGCTTCAGATGTCAGAGGTGAAGGATCTCTCTGGTTCTTGGTGGGAGACAATTAAGGCAAAAATTCTCCCACCCAGACACACACCGACAGAGGAAACTAACCCCAGGGGCCATGCTCCTCTGCCCAGGGAAACTACCCCTCCCATTGAGGTCAGGGGTCGCTCAGCCCACAAAAGACGTTCCCAGACAAGAAGTCTGAGATCTTACTTTGAGAAACAGCTCTTGCAGCAGGTTACACCATAAGGACTGAAGGCGGCAGGCGCCAGGACCCCACGGAAAAATTCTAGCTAGCAATATCCTGTGTGGGGACCGCCCCCGACATCGGCCTCGCCCCCAACATCCGTCGTCATAAAAAGGGGCGGTCCCCCATCATCCCTCAGTTCTTTTCCTGCCGTCGACTTATCAGCATCGGCCTCAAGGACGCCTCTAGCAGACGAACGACGCTCGAACTTCAGATTTTGTCAGAAAATCACCCGCATGTCTTCATCTCCAACTCCTTCTATCAAAGGACACCCCTCAAAGTGTGCTTGCGGAAAGCAGATCCCATTTATGGACAGGTACACAGCTTGTGTGCGGTGTCTAAGCCCAGAGCACAACATCAGGGCCTGCCCAATTTGCCAGCAGTGTAACAGCAGGACCAGGATCCCCATCAGAAAGCACTTCAGGGTTTCTCCTTGAAGAAAAATTGAAAGCCATGGAGAAAGACCCTTCCTCCAAGGGGGAATCTTCCCACCATAAATCGGGGAAACACCACGAAAAGCACCGGGACGGGGGCAGATCCCTGAGTCGGGCCTCGGACTCCAGGGCCAGCACCAGCTCCATGAGGTCTGAGAGATCCTCCTCCCGGGCTCGGTTTCAGCCCCCTCTGGTGAAGGTACATTCTTTGGGAGGCTCTAGCTCAGTCCCCCTTCAGCCTCTTAAGACTAAATCCAAGGAACGCCGGTCCTCCGGCTTGGCAGCAAGGCCCGAGGCCTTGGACCGGCATAAGTCCAAATCGGCCCCTAAGGCGGGTGCCGATGCCTGGACACCGACCACCGGTCGGTCTCTCAACCTCCGAGGGCACCGGAAGCCCCTCCGAGGAAGACCACAGAACTGACGTCTCTTAAGCGGACCTCGGAGCCCAGGCAGGCGTCCGACATGACACCCGTGAATCGGGCGAAGCGCCCGACGCCACCCCCACTGCCTCCACCCGCTGACACCGGTTGCCGGGGGTCTTCTGAAGAGGACATCGGGGCCCTTCCTCCTGATGACCAGGCGGGTGACATCAAGGATGTCGGACTGCCTCAGAAACCGACGCAGCTACGCCCCAGGGTCCGATGCCCGAACCCATCGACGGGCAGGCACCATCGCCAGACCCATCGTCCAGCCTGAATCTTCAAGAGGTGAAGGACCTTTTCAACTTCTGGTGGGACACTATTAAAAAGGATGTGGTGCCCACCAAGCCTCCTCAGGGGGTTTCCCCGAAGGAACCTGACATCATGGTACCCCCTGAACCAAAGGAGCCTACCCCACTTCCTAGGGGCAGATCACGAGAAAGAAAGAGAGCACACCCCTCCAGGACTCCCTCTGGGTCCCTCAGCGACCATCCACCCAAACTTCCCAGACGGAGATCCCGCACTCTGTCATGGGACGACTCACGTCCAGATTCCTCTGACTCTTTGTGGACGCCCTCTCCAACTAGCCTTCCATCACCAGACCTGCGAGACCTGCCGAGGGTCACCACCGGATGATCCCTCTTTCTCTGATATGAGGCACATCCAAGAGAACATGGGGTGGGAGACAGAAGACTTGGGCCCCGAAAGACAACACCTAGCAAGATACCTCAGCAGAAAGATCCTAAGCCTGTGGTGGTCCCACCGCTGGTGGACACATTCTAGGACATCACCAAGGCAGCGTGGAAACATCCTCATTCCACTCCGGCAGTACCCAAGAAGGCTGACCACCTTTATAGGGCATCCATGGAGGACCCTTATTTGGCACAGCAGCCCTTGGCCGACTCTATGGTCATTACGGCCTCACACGACTGGTCTCAAAGACCTCAGCACCTGAACACTCAGCCACCAGACCAGGAATCTAAATGGCTAGATTCACTGGGGAGACGCATGTACGCGGCTGCTACATGCTATATCGGGTCTCTCAATTACCTCACGCACACGGTACAACTTCAGAATGCTCTGTGGGAACAGGGCCAAGACCTGTTGAAAGACTTTCCAGAGGGTGAGAAGGAAGAGGAGGAGTTCCTGAACTTTCTCCGCACTGGGTCTGATGTGGGGAACCAAGTCCTTCGAGCTGCTTACAACTCAGCGGACTCTGCAGCCAGGGGCGCTGCTACAGGCGTTTGTCTCTGGAGACACTCCTGGTTAAGGGTCTTCGGATTTACCCTGGACATTCAGAAAAATATTCTCTACATCCCCTACAATGGCTTGGTCCTGTTCAGTGAAGACTCCAAAAGGGTCTTCACCAAGCTACAGGACACTGGGAAGGCAGTGAGGACTGTACTGGCCATGTACAGACCCAGGTCTGGCTCCTTTCGCAGGAACCAGAACCGTTTTCGCGGCCAGCAACAGAGACAGCAACCACGTTCCGGCCAGCAACCCAGGGGCACCTTCCAGCGTAAGGGTCACTCCCAAATTCTCTGGAGGCCAGAGCCAGAGAAACCAAAAATCCGCCCAGCCCACCGGAACTAATACCACCACAGCATGACTCTTTCCCGGCCCCTACCCCACCGAGGGAAGGAAGGGTCGGTGTGCGCGTCTCTCATCACCGGTCTAGGTGGCAGAGGATAACCTCTGACCGTTGGGTTCTTCAACTAGTAAGTCGAGGAGACACTATCGAGTTCCTTGACAGCCCACCATCAAGACCTCCTCTGCTCTCCGGATACTTAGGTTAGCACGCCTTGCTCATACAGCAGGAGATCTTGGCACTCCTGGACAAGGGTACCATAGAACCAGTGCCACAGAACCAGAGAGGAGATGGATATTATTCACACTTCTTCCTGGTTCCAAAAAAGACAGGGGACTTGTGCCCGATCCTGGACCTCGTTGACCTCATCACCTTCGTGTTATACAAACGCTTCTGCATGGTTACCCTTCAGGGTCTCATCCCCATGCTCAAGCAGGGCGCGCATAGCTCGTGTCACTGGACTTGGAAGATGCATATCTCTATCCCCCATCACTCGAGCACACTGTAAATTCCTGCGCTTCGAGTTCTTGGGACGCCATTATCAGTTCCGAGCACTCCCCTTTCGGACTGTCTTTGCCGCCTTGCATGTTCACGAAATGTATGGCAGTCGTGGCAGCGGCCCTCAGGAGACAGGGCCACTATGTGTTCCCCTACCTGGATGACTGGCTCCTCATGGCCCCCTCTCGGTAGACTTTGATAACAGCAATTCAAGACAAGCGCTCCCTTTTTGAGTTGCTGGGCATTACTATCAATCCGGAGAAGTGCCTTGTCCCTTCACAGAGGTTGCAGTTTATCGGCGCAGTTCTCTACACCGGCCAAGGGAAGGCTTTCCTGCCTCAGGACAGGGCGGAATGCATCCGATCCCCTAATAAGGGACATCATGGAAAGGAAGTTGGTCCCAGCCAGGACCATTCTTTGCTTGCACGGACACATGGTGGCGGCCATCGCAATGGTTCCCCTGGCTCGGCTTCATATGAGGATTACCCAGTGGATGCTGCGAGCTCAGTGGGACCAAAAGCAGGATCGACTACATCAGCTAGTCCGGGTCACGAATGCTGTCATCCAGGACTGGCAATGTTGGCTCATCCCAGACCACCATTCCAGAGGAGTCCCCTTCTTAGTGCCTGCTCCAACTCTGTCTCTCTCCACGAAAGCTTCAAGGTCCGGTTGGGGAGCACACCTGGAAGGAGTCAGGACCCAGGGCTCTTGGTCGACTCTGGAGTCTCACCTCCACATCAACATCCTCGAAGTGAGGGCAGTCCTGTATGCCCTACAGGCCTTTCAGTCAGAGATCACACCAGGTCTCCTGCTGTTACAAACAGACAATACCTCGGTGATGTACTATATCAACAAGCAAGGAGGCACTCACTCCTGCCCTCTTTGCAGGGAAGCAAAGAGCGTGTGGGATTGGGTATTACACCACGGCGCAGAGATCACTGCAGTGCATGTTCCCAGCGTGGTCAACACCATCGCATATTGCCTGAGCCAGTCGTAGGCCAAGGCTTACGAATGGGAACTGCTACAAGACAGATTTGGTTCTCACTCCTGCACCAACTGGCCCAGGACCCCCCATTTCCTTTGCCGGTCAGCTCACACCTGTTGTCCCAGGAAGCCGGCTCCCTGGTCCACCCGAACCTCGGGTCACTGAACCTGCATGCCTGGCTCCTAAGGACATAGAAGTCCTTAGACACGGGGTTTTGCAGGAGGTGGTGGACGTATTAGTGGCGGCAAGAAAACCCTCCACTCATGCCACCTATGTCATGAAATGGTGCAGGTTTTGTCTTTGGGCCCAGGCCTGTGGCCTAGCTCCACTCGACTACCCTGAGAAGTCAGTGCTGGACTATTTCCTATTCCTGTATGAATCAGGGCTAGTGTATTCCTCCATAAAAGTACACCTTTGTGCCATTTTGGCATACCATTCTCTGGTAGGTCAGAGGTCACTAGCGCAGCTAGAGGCCTCCAGCGCTTTCCTGCGCGGCATCCTCCATTTGAGACCTCCTATCAAGGACCTGATTCCCCCTTGGGATCTTCTTTTCGTCCTAGAGCAGCTCACGCTGCCCCCGTTTGAACCAGCCACAGATTACGAGCTACGTCTACTCTCTTGGAAGACGTTCTTTTTGGTTGTGGTTACTTCCGCTAGAAGAATTTCTGAGCTTCATGCGCTCGTGTGAAGAACCTTACTTGGTTTTTCACAAGGACAGTGTGTCCTTAAGGACAAATCCTAAGTTTCTTCCCAAGGTGGTCGCGACCTTAACTCTCAATCAGGATATCGACCTTCCAGTGTACTATCCCAACCAGTCTAACAGAGGGGAAGCTCTCCTGCACACATTAGACGTGCATAGGATCCTCAGGTACTATCTAACCAGAACCAAATCCCATCGCCGGTCAGAGCAGCTCTTCCTGTCATTTGCTCATGGGATGCAAGGAGCACCTGTATCAAAGCAAACTCTCTCCAAGTGGCTGGTTAAATGCATCATGTTCTGTTACCAAAAGCGCAACAAGCCTTTACCATGATCGGTGAAAGGACATTCCACCAGAGGAGTGGCTACCTCTTTCGTGGTGCTTAAGAACGTCTCGACGTCGGTCATTTGCGTGGCTGCTACTTGGAGCACTGAACATACCTTTATCGGGCATTACAGTTTGGACATTACTTCTAGGTGCAGAGCTGGTTTTGGCCTTGCAGTCCTTCAAGGACTTTTGTCCTAAATATGGTTCACTCTAGGATCCCTCCTATCCTCCTCCTGAATAGGGTATTTTGTTCCCTTACTGCTTGGGGATCAATCCTTATGGTGTAACCTGCTGCAAGAGCTGTTTCTCAAAGTAAGATAGTACAGTTATGTAAGAACTTACTGTAACAGTGGATCTTCGAGAACAGCTCTTGCAGCAGGTAGTTTTCCTCCCACCTTCCCCTCAGGAGGTTTGGTCTTCAGACTTGACGTCTTGGATGCAATCAGATTGTTTTTCATGGGTCTTCCTTTGGAAGCGGATCCTCGGTCTCCCCTTCAGAATTCCTTAATATGCCGGGAGTCTCCGGCGGGAGAACTGAGGGATGCTGGGGGACCACCCCTTTTGTATGATGACTGATGTCGGGGGCAGTCCCCCGCTGGATATTGCTAGCTAGAATTTTTCTGTGGGGTTCTGGCGCCTGCCGGCTTCAGTCCTTATGGTGTAACCTGCTGCAAGAGCTGTTCTCGAAGATCTACTGTTACGGTAAGTTCTTACATAACTGTACTTTCTTCTCACTCCACAGAAGGGCACAAACGCAGGTGCCATCGTACAGGGTCTCTGTCCTCTTCCTCTGTGGAACCGGACCATTCCTTCTCATAGGTATCCCCCTCGACAGGAGGACTCCCATCACCAGATCTGAGGGACACCCTGAGGTCCTCACTGGACAACCGAAGTCATGCGCCACATGCAAACCAACATGGGCTGGGATACCGAGGACTTTGACCCTGAGAGGAGGCGTCTGGCCAGATATTTGCACCAGAAAGACTCAAAACCAGTTGTCATGCCACCTTTGGTGGACACCTTTCAGGATGTGATCAAGGCAGCATGAAAACACCCATCCACATCCTCTGCAGTTCCCAGAAAGGCGGATCGCCTCTATAAGGCACCCAGAGAAGAACCCTTTCTAGGTGAACATCCCATGGCAGACTCCATCATCATTATGGCCGCTCATGACAGGTCCCATAGACCTAAACATTTGAGTACACAGCCACCCGACAGAGTCCAAACAGCTGGATTCCATGGGCAGGAAAGTATATTCATCGGTCACCTGCACCATCGAGTCACTCAATTTTCTCACACACGTGCAGTTTCAAAATGCTATGTGGGAACAGGGGGCGGACATGGTTTGAGAGCTCCCCGATTGTCTTCAAAAGGCAGAGCTGGAGAAGTTCATGCAGACAGGTTCAGACATAGGCACTCACGTCCTTAGATCGACCTATGACTCTGCAGATATAGCAGCCAGGGCGGCCATCACTGGAGTGTGTCTCAGGCGACATTCCTGGCTGAGAGTCTCTGGCTTTGCCCAGGACGTTCAAGCCGGCATCTTGGATTCCTTATTTAAAGGTTCAGTTCTTTTCGGAGAAGAATCCGAAAAGATCATTACCAGGATACGAGACTCTGGAAAAGCTGTTCCCTCAGTCCAAACTATGTATAAGCTCAAACAGAAGCCACTCCGAAAACAGCATTTTTGTGGCAAATCAGGCCAACAGTGAGGAGGCTACAGCTGTAAGGGCCACTCTTGTAACTCAGGAGGCTCAGGTCTCAGGACCGCTAAGCCCTCCCAGGCCGCCCTGTCCACCGCCACCAACGCCTGACTTTTTGTTGAAACCTCCTCTTCCTGCAGACCTGGCAGGAGAGGTGGTTGGAGGCCGCTTTTCCCTCTACTTAGAGGGCTGGAGGAAGATCACCTCTGACCAATGGGTTCTACAGTTGATCCAATAGGGGCACTTGTAAAATTCATAGAGATGCCACCAGACAGGCCACCCATGCTTTCCAATTATTCACAATCCTACGCAGCTCTCATCCAGGTCGAGATTCAAGCTCTCCTGGACAAACGAGCAATAGAGCCTGTCCTGGCCTGTCAGATGGGAAAAGGGTACTATTCTCACTTCTTTCTAGTACCCAAGAAAACTGGAGATCTATGCCCCATGTTAGACCTCAGCGACCTCAACGACTTTGTAGAGTACAGGCGCTTCCGGATGGTCACCCTGCAGGGTTTACTCCCCATGTTCCATCCAGGAGACTGGCTCTCATACCTTGACATGCAGGATGTGTACCTACACATCCTTATAGCCAAGTACCACAGGAGATTCCTGCGGTTCGAATTTCGGGGTCAACGCTACCAGTTCAGAACTCTGCCCTTCAGCCTGTTATCGGCGCCAAGGGTTTTTACCAAGTGCCTGGCAGTTGTGGCAGCAGCCCTCCGAAGGATGGGCCACTACATCTCCCCCTACCTGGATGACTGGCTTCTCACAGCCCCGTTCAGGACGGAACGCCTTCACACTATGGAGGACACATTTTCCCTCTTTGCAGAGTTGGGAATTACCATAAACTTGCCAAAGTCCTCTCCCTGGCCAAGCCAGAGGCTCCAATTCATTGTAGCCCTTCTGGACACCATTCAGGGAAAGGCCTTCCACGCCGAGGACAGTGGACTGCCTTTGGGGTCGCTCTCGTCACATCTCATCCACTAGGCAGGTCCCTGCCAGGACAGTTCTCAGAATCCTTGGCCACATGGCTGCTGCCATTGCCACAGTGCCATTGCCCCGACTGCACACAGGACAATCCGATGGACACTGAGGGTCCAAAGGGGTCAACGCTGGGACGACCTAGACCAACCTGTTTCAGTCCAGGCCCTTCGATGGTGGCTCACACCATTACACCTCTCGGAGGGAATGCCCTTCCAGAGGACACTGCTCCCACAGATCCTGACACCAGATGCCTCCGGCACAGGCTGTGGAGCACATCTGAACAACCGTAGGACTCGAGGGACATGGTCTGAGCTAGAGGAGCCCCTACATATCAACATATTGGAGATGAGGGCCATCCTCTACGCTTTGCAAGCCTTGTAAACCGACATGATCCCGAGACACCTTCTGGTCCAGACAGACATGTCAGTGGTGTTCTACATCAACAAACGGGGAGGCACCCACTTGTACCAACTCTGTCCCGAGGCCATGAGGGTATGGAACTGGGCAATAGATCACCATCTGGTAATCTCGGCAGTTCACGTCCCGGTGGTGCAGAACACCTTGGCCAATGTACTAAGCCAGTCAAGGTCCAGAGCACACGAGTGGGAACTCCAGCAGTCTGTCATACAAGATCTGTTCGACAGGTGGGGCCAACCAGAATTGGACCACTTTGCATCCCCCACACAGTGCAAAACTGCCTAGTTTTTGCTTGCTAGATCCTGTGCCTGGTGTTTTCTGGCGAGACATGTTGTCCCTCTGCTGAACAGGGAGGTTCCTCTACGCCTTCCCTCCCTTCCCATTAATGTTCTCCTCAAACTGCAGTCAGAAGGAGCAGACATGATCCTAGTGGCTCCCTTCTGGCCCCAGCGGATATGGTTCCCTCTACTTCAATAGCTGGTGAGGAAACCACCTCTGCTGCTGCCGTTGAGCTCATGCTTGCTCTCTCAAGACAACAGGACACTAGTCCACCCAGATCTGAAGTCATTACACCTGCACGTGTGGCTCCTTCGGACCTAGCCAATTCCCACTTGAGTGGTTGATGTCTTGGTGGCTGCTAGGAAATCCTCCACTAGGGCCACCTATACCATGAAATGGAAGTACTTCTGTCTCTGGGCCACAGTCTGCCGCTTAGACCCCTTTGCCTGTCTGATGAACTCGGTCCTTGAGTTCCTCCTTTCACTTTCAGACTCAGGCCTGAGTTATTCACCTATAAAGGTGCACATATCTGCAGTGTCAGCCTACCATGCACCTGTACAGGGCAAAACCCTGGCACAATTGGACTTGGCACGCAATTTCCTGCATGGCATCTTACATATGAAACCTCCCATCAGGGACCCCATCCCTCCTTGGGACCTTCTCTTTGTTTTGGAAAAGCTTGCGGTTCCTC
Organism: Neoceratodus forsteri; assembly: GCA_016271365.2. Classification (NCBI taxonomy): domain Eukaryota; kingdom Metazoa; phylum Chordata; order Ceratodontiformes; family Ceratodontidae; genus Neoceratodus; species Neoceratodus forsteri. The sequence goes on from CM028133.1 coordinate 790,375,580, forward strand.
AATTCAAGCCAGCTGCAGATTGCCAGCTACGCTTTCTCTCTTGGAAAGTGTTATTTTTAGTTGTGGTTACCTTCGCTCGGAGAACTTCCGAGCTTCAGGCTCTGATGTATAAAGAGACTTATTTGGTTTTTCACAGGGACCAGGTGTCCCTGCGAACAAACCCTACGTTTTTTGCCAAAGGTGGTGTCTGAATTTACCCTTAATCAAGAAATCCACCTTCCAGTTTATTACCCTGAGCACTCTAATCGAGGGGAAGTTCTTTTGCATACCTTGAATGTTCACCGGGTTCTCCAATATTACTTGACCTGGGGCTCCAGATGAAAAATTGTTTGTTTCCTTTGCCCCCGGAATGTTGGGGACACCTGTTATTAAACAAACTCTAAATGGTTGGTGAATTGTATTGTGTTTTGTTACCAGAAGTACGATGAGCCCTTGCTGGGTCCGGTAAAGGGTCACTCCACCAGAGGAGTTGCGGCTTCCTTCGCTTCCCTGCGGAACGTGTCAGCTTCAGATATATGTACAGCTGCCACCTGGAGTTCAGTCCACATGTTCATTAAGCATTACAGTTTGGACATTGCTTCCAGGTGCATTACAGGCTTCGGCCTCGCGGTCCTGCAGGGACTCCTTTCATGAGGGACTCAGTTTTTATCTCACCACTGCCTTCACCCTGAATATAAGGGCCTGTGTACTGCTTGGGACTCGGTCCTTCCAGTGTTGCATGCTGCAAGAGCTCACTCTCGAAGTATTAGTACAGTTAATGGAACAACTTACCGTAACAGTAGATCTTCAAGAGGAGCTCTTGCAGCAGGTGCTGCTTCCCACCCATCTGACCCACTAGGGATTCCTTCTGCATTTGCAGCCTGACCATCTGACCTTTTATTTTAGAGGAGTATCCTCGGTTTCTCCATTAAGCTGTCCATCGGTGCCAGAGTCTCCGGCGGGAGAACTGAGTTGACACTGGGGTCCCCTGCTGTATACCGCTAGCTAGAAGTTTCCGTGGGGTCCTGCCGGCTACAGTCCTGGTGGTGTTACCTACTGCAAGAGTGTAAGTTCTTATGTAATTGTACTTTTCTTGACTTCAGGAGGGCAGACTACAGTAGGACGGGAGAGATTCTGGGAGGGCAACTTGCTGGGATCAGGAAGGAGATGAAGGTGGACCAGAAATGGGCCATAATTGAGGAGGGGCTGGTGGCAGTCACTAGTGTGTGTTCAGACTCAAGAGAAAAAAATCTAAAACCAAAAAGCCCGGCTAGTATGATAGAGAGGTAGTCCAGGTGGTAAAGCATAAGAGGTCGGCCTTCAGGAAGTACAAGTGCACCCAGAAATGAGAAGACATGGACTTGTACTGTATTAAGGCAAGGGAGGCAGGCGCAGCAGCCAAGAGAGCTGCAACTGGCAGAGGGGGTGAAAACAGGATAGGAGGCTTTCTTCCAGTATATCAGGGGAGAAGAGGGATATGAAGGATGGGATAGTCTGGTTGAGAAGTGAGGGAGGGTGTATAGAGGGAAGCGAAGAGAAAGCAGAAGTACTTAACAAGTACTTGTGTTGTCTTCACTAAGAAGAAGGATGGCCCAGTACTTCGGGGGAAGAAAGGGAGGAGGGCAGCGGGGTCGGTGGTGACACATATAGGGAGATTGCGGTTAACAAGATGAGTAAGTGATGAAATGGCCCTAAAGATAGACAAATCCCTGGGACTGGATGGTGTACATCCGAAGGTGTTTGTCACAAACCCACTCCTGAGGTCAGGCCCTCTACTACCACAATGCCTAACCTTTAAATGCGATTCGTGAACAGGGGACAGACAGGGATGCCGTCCTCTTTGTTTTGGGTCCAAGCAAACTACCAGTCTCGAGTCCTGAGGTCAATTATGAACCCTTTTTTAGCTAGCACACCCAGGTAACCGGTCCAAATATCACACACTCTTCTGGGAAAGCAGCGCAATACTTGACCCAGCGGGCATACAACCAGCCTGGTTCACAAATCCTCCCCTTCTGATTCAATGAGACTCTGGCAATTTTCTTACCCTGCTGGATCTTTACACAGATCCTTCTTAACGTGGCTGCATAAGGTGACACAATAAGCAATTAACAGCTGTGTTAGAATATTAAGACTGTTCCACCATTCACACACAAATGAGCATGTCTCTGGCAGTATACTAAAATTAAAAATAGTAAATAAAATACAAAACACAGAATATATATACATTAAGGAAACAGTCAGAAAATAAATGGACAAGTATAAGCAAACCGCCTTGTATTGAATAACTAATCCTACCCCAGTTTCAGTTGGTAAATAGTGGTGATGAAATGACCTGTTTTGGCAGAAGTGCCTCTCTCTGAGTCCGGGAACAAAAGTGTCCTTTAGAAGTCCAGAATACAAGTGTCAGTCCTTTCAGCAAGCTTCACCAGTATCAGAGTTAAACTCCCACCCTCCTTGTGATGTCACCACTCTGGTTGTTGGCATGAGGTCACTTAGTCCTGTAATTAATTGATCAGTCGCATGCCCCCCTGCACACTGCTAAACATTCCAGTTTAAAAAAATATATATACTTCCTAATTAGTGAGCCACAGAGCATGCTTTATGACAGGACAGAATACCCTTTGATTTCTCAGGAAAGCAGTCTGAAAACCACCTCTCAACATTGTGAGATGTTTGACATAGACTGACTCCTAAGAGGTGTTCCCCAGGGTTCTATCTTGGGACCGATCTTATTTGCAATATACATCAACAGTATTGATGAAAGCATAACTATGGCCAACATTCATCTGTTTGCAGATGACACAGTTCTTTACGTAAGCAGCCCATCATTACAATCTGCATGTAATGACCTTCGATCTGAGTTCAACCTGCTGCAACACCAGCTCCTAAACAAAAAGCTATTACTTAACGCCAAGAAAACAAAAGCAATGCTCTTTTCTCCCTCTGCTCAAATGGTAAATTCAGCCCTATCAGATCCTGTGCATAGATTACTACAATTCTTGGCGAAGTTGGAATTTGTCCTAAATTCAAATACCTGGGAGTATGGCTGGACCATAGGCTCTCCTTTGTGAAACACGTTGAAGAATTACTCAAAAAATTATGACAGAGACTTGGCCTGTTCTTTAGGATAGCCCGCTTCTTAACTAGAGATGCCAAACTACAGCTGGTACAATCAACCTTTCTATCCTTGATAGATTATGCTGACATCCTCTACAGTCACTGTCCCATTTCCTACCTCACCAGACTTGACACATTATATCATAGAGCTTTGAGGTTCATCACAGGCCTGCCTTATTTCACTCACCACTGCTCACTATATCTATCAGTGGGGTGGAGTTCTCTTCAATTCAGGCGTGATAAAAATGCAGCCTTATGGACCCTGAGAGAGCCATCTCCAGAAAACTGCCCCAGTATATTGCAGACTGTCTTCCTATAAAACCGGTAGGCAATTACGCCCTGAGAAGTTGCAAATCTCTCCTACTGATGGTTCCCAAAGTTAACTCTCGCTTTGGCTGGGCTGCTATAAGCTTTACACTGTCCTCCTTGTGGAATAAATTGCAAAGAAAACTGAAACTGAGGTCACCCATCGGCATCTCATCTTTCAAGCTCTTATATTCACGTGTCAGAAATGATCGGTGCAATTGTTTCCCATGACCATGAATTGTCATCATGCTAACCTGTACCATTTAACCATGAACGAATTACTTCTAGTGCTTGTTTCCTCCTTGGCCCTGGACTGTCATCATGCTTTCATGTAACACCTTGATGCCTCTGTCCTTCCTTTGATACTGGTCTATCTTCCCGCTTTCTCCAGTCTTCTTTTCACAACTCTTTACTGCACTCATCCACAATCTACACGCAATCATACTATAAAAGTTGTAACTCCCCTTTCCCTCTCCCCGTAGGCCCCCACCGCCGCATCAGTTCTACTGACCTATCCTTGGGACTTCACTTCTCACAGTGTTTATCCTTCGCTTACATATTACATACCCCTTCTGGTACCCCATCTGCCATTAGTTGGTGGTTCTCCAAGCCATTTTCATGGCTAGTACTAGTGACTACCCCTAGTAAATGAACTAACTGGTACTTCTATACAGAGAACATGGTTTATATACAGTTGCATGGTTCAGTGGTGGACCTGCCCCCTTGTATTTGAATCCTCCTCTGTTATGGCTTGCCTTGTCTTCCTTTTATCATTTGACTCCCCTGTTACTGCACCATTGTGTTTATATACTTATTTGCATGTATTCATATGTTTTGATGATGGATGTTACCCGACCCTGTTCTAACCAGGTCCATCTTGTAAAAGAGTTCTGCTCAATGATGTTCGCCTGGATAAATAAAGATTTTGATTGATTGACTAGGAAGCATTCTCTCTCTCCTGTCACCTCGTAAGAAGGCAATATTTTCACTTCAAAGCACCAACTGTCTGAGAACATGACTTTCATGATTTCCACACAGGTTTTTGTCAGGCATGTGTTAGTCTTTGAAGTTAGCTGTTTCCTTCCACTCATAGAGAACAGTACATTTTCAAAAATCTAATGTCCCAGGATGCCTTGTACTGACTGCCATGTTTCACAAGCAGAATTCAAAAGCATGTATTTTATAGCAAAAATATAATACAAATAATAAGCAGACGGCTGTTGCCACAGTGTTCAGGGTGTTTGCGAATGTGCTGGCGTGTCTCTTGGCAGACCAGTTTAACACTTCACTAGAGACAGGAAAAGTATTCCTGGACTGAAGGACAGCACATGTACTGCTGCTTCATAAATGCAGGCCGAGGGACAACCCTGGTAACTACAGACTGGTCAGTCTGACCTCCATAGTGGGGAAATGCATGGAAACCATACTGAAAGAAAGACTGGTAAGCCTTCTGGATGAAAATGGGCTACAGGATGAGAGGCAGCATGGGTTTGTATCAGAGTGGCCCTGCAAGAGTAACCTGATTAATTTCTTTGACTGGGTAACCAGGACAGTTTAGAAGGGGCCAAGCTGTGGACATTTTGTGTCTGGATTTCAGTAAGCCTTAGATTTGGTTCTCCACAGGAGATTAATGAGGAAGCTGGAAGACCTATTGGTAGAGGAGAACTAGTTATGTGGGTTAGAAACTGGCTGCAGGATAGAAGTCAGAGGGTGGTGGTTGGGGCAGAGTTCTTGGAGGCTAGGCCAGTCAGTAGTGGGGTCCCACAGGGCTGTTTTCAGGCATGGCCTGGGGAAGGGGGATACAGATGAATGCCAACTGACCTTGAACCAGATTAAGCTGTTGGTTGTATTTTTAGTAAATAGGACAAGTTGGAACAGAGTATAAGGGTAAAGTTGCATGTAAGGGAAGGTGAGTGAGGGGAGAGGACATCAATTGGGGATCTCTTAGTAGACAGCGGTCTACAGACTTAAGCAGACATGATACGAACATATGAAATTTGCCAGCAGATAAAGGCCTAGAGGTCTATCAAGTCTGCTTGAATGTGCAGCTAGCACCCCTTATTCTGCAACTGCCCCTCCCTTCCACCCTTCCACCCTTCCCCTTCATTAACCCTCCCCTGTCCTGTCCCATCCCCTTTGAAGCAGTTCACTGTTCTACTGGATACCACTTCTGTAGGTAACGCATTCCACCCAGCCACCACCCTCTCTGTAAAAAAGTATCTCCTCATCTCCCTCCTGAACCTTCCTCCCTCCAGTCTCATATCATGGCCCCGGTGGCCCTCCCCTCCCTTACTTTGAACAGCCCCTCTGTACCCGTCTTGCTTATTCTTTTCATGTATTTAAAGGTTTCAATCATGTCACCCCTGTCCCTCCTCTCCTCAAGTGAGTACATGTTCAAATCCTTCAACCTCCTCTCGTATGATAAGTCCCCCAGCCCCTTGATCATCTTTGTTGCCCTCGCATACCCCTCCAGTAACCTATATGTCCCTCTTCAGATGGGCGCCAGTACTGCATGCAGTGCTCCAGGTGTGGTCTAACTAATGACCCATACGGTGGCAGAATCACCTCCTCCTCCGAGGATATACCTTTTTGCAATACAACCCAGCATTTTGTTGGCCTTTGAAGCTGCCTTCCTACATTGTGCTGAGTTGTTTATTGACCCTGTAATGAGCACACCCAGATCCTTCTCCTCCTCTGTCTGGGCTAGCTGCACTCCCCAGCTGGTAACTCCTTCTTGGGTTCTTCATCCCAAAATGCAGCACCTTGCACTTTTTGGCATTAAAGCCCAGTTGCCAGGTGTCTGACCAGGTTTCAAGCTTTGCCAGATCATCCTGCAATCCCTGCCATCCCCGTAGGTCATCCACCACCGCTCCTACCTTGGTATCATCAGCAAACAGACTGATCTTGCTCTTGATGTCCCATGATATGTCTGCAATGAATATCCCAAGCAACACTGGTCCCAACACTGAGCCCTGTGGAACACTGCTCGTCACTGCCCTTGGGTGTGAGAGCTCCCCACCCACCACCACCCTCTGTTGCCTTCCCTGAAGCCAGTTTCCTACCCATCTCACCAGCTTTGCATCCGCCCGTGTGCCTACTAACTTCCTTCCCAGCCTTCCATGCGGCACAGAGTCTAATGCCTTACTGAAGTCCAGATACAGGAAATCCTCTGCATGGCCCCTGTCCAGTTGCCTAGTTACCCAGTCATAGAACTCCACCAGGTTGGTTTGGCAGGATCTGCCACGTATGAAGCCATGCCGTCTGCTGTCCTGTAGTCCTTTGGCCTCTAGGGGGGCCACCAGCCTCTCCAGTATAGTCTCCATTAGCTTACCCACGATGGATGCAAGGCTCACTGGTCTGTAGTTTCCCAGTTCATCCTTGGGGCCACTCTTGTGGAGGGCCACCACATGAGCCATCCTCCAGTCCTGAGGTACACACCCCGAATGTAGTGAGGCATTAATAGGTTCGCCAAAGGTCCTGCAAGGACCTCTGCCAGCTCCTTCAGTAGCCCTGGGTGGATGCCATCTGGGCCTGGCGCCTTGTCACCCTCAGTGCCTTCAAACCCTCTCGAACTCTGCCCTCCATGAGTTTCCCCATCTGTCACCCCCCCCGTTTCTGCCATTTCTCCTGTAGGTGTCCCCCCTCTTCTCTTTAGTAAATACTGAGCAGAAGTACTCATTTAGTGCTTCTGCCTTATCGCACCCTGCTTCCACCCAACCCCCCTCCTTCCTAATCCTTACTATGTGGTCCTTACAGCTCCTTTTCTCCCTGATGTACTTAAAGAAGTCCTTCTCCCCTTCTAATGCCTTGTGTCAGCCTGAGTTCTGTAGATGCTTTGGCTCCCCTTACTGCCCTTGTCACCTCCTTCGATTCTGTCAAGTACTCCTCCCTGTCCTCCCCCCTTCCTGTTTTCTTGCACTTCCTAAAGGCAGCTCTTTTCTTCCTTACCTTTTCCATGACCTCCTTGCTCAACCAGCTCGGTTTCTTAACCCCAGCCTTCTTGCTCTGGGCCTTGCAGCAGGTTTTGGTTGCCTCCACTATCCCCAGCTTTATGAGCTCCCACCTCTGGTTAGTGTCCATACTAGATTGAATTCTGGCCAGGTACCCTTTTACCACTTCCCCCATCCTCCCAAAGTCTGCCCTCCTGAAGTCCAGCACTCTTGTGCCAGATTCCACTCCTTCCTTGCCCATATCCAGTGTGAGCCATACTAAGTTGTGGTCACTCCCTAACAGCGGTTCCTCCACTGTAAGTGTTCTCATAAAGTCCCCATTTGCCAGCACAAGGTCAAGGGTATTCCCTAACCTGATTGGTTCACTGACCATTTGCAGCAGGAAGTTGTCCTGGAAGGCATCCAGCAGTACCTGCTCCCTTCTGTTCCTGGTTTTTGGGGTACTCCAGTCCACTCCTGGCATGTTGAAGTCCCCACAATCCCCATACTACCCTTCTTGAGGTCCTCCTGATCTGTCCCGCTAGTTCTCTGTCTAACTCCTCCGTCTGAGATGGTGGCCTGTACACCACTCCCTCTAAAATCCTATTCTTGGAATCCTGGATTTGCATCCAAAGTGACTCCGTACTACCCTCCTGCCCTTCCTCCCTTACACACTTCAGTCCTTCCTTCACATATAGTGCCAGCCCCCCCTCCTTTCCCAATCACCCTGTCCCTACGAAATAACCTGTACCCTGGTACAGACAGGTCCCAGTCCTTGTATTGGGTGGCCCATGTTTCTGTGATGGCTGCAATGTCCACCTCTTCCTCTGCCATGAGAACCTGTAACTCTGCAATTTTCCTCCCAAGGCTCCTAGCATTAAGGGTAACCACCTTCCACCCTTTTCCCCCCATCCCATCCTGCCCCCCTTTTCTAGCATCACCAATAGTACTTGCCATTTGTCCTTTGTCACTGTTATGGGGGGTAAGCTCATATGGTTTCCCAACCTGTTGTCTCCGCATATCTCTTCCCCAATTGCCACCCCCCACTCCTAGTTTAAATTCCCAACTTCCTCTGTGTACTCCTCCATCCTCTGTTTCAACACTTTTTTTTCCCTCCTCACTCAAGTGTAGTCTGTCCTTGGCATAGAGACTACTGTCCTCCCAGGTCCCTCCTGCAAGGTCTTTCTCTGCTGGCTCAGTCGTATGTACGTTCATATTAACTGTAAAACTACTAAATTATATGTATACTAAATTTGCAGTGTTCAGAATTTGTCACAAAATATATTCCTGACAAATTTCATGCTTCATGTTTCAAACTTACTAAAATGTCAGAGTAAAACAGTATCAACTTTCTGTAGAAACAAAGACAAACCCATGCTGCTGTAATTTGTAGACTGCCGTTACTGATTAGATTAGCTTACTTTTGACTACAGAAACGTTTCATCATTTTCTGCAGCAGTCTTGCTATGCATATTCCTGGTGTAAGGGTTTCTGTTGTTTTCTAATATAGTTGTTTCTTCAATATTTATAGGACCATCCAGATGCTTGGTCATTGATTGGTAACCTTCATTTGGCCAAGCAAGAATGGGGTCCAGGACAAAAAAAGTTTGAACGAATCCTGAAGCAGCCATCCACACAGAATGATACCTACTCCATGCTGGCCCTTGGCAATGTCTGGCTTCAGACCTTGCATCAACCAACCAGAGACCGGGAAAAGGTAACTTCTAACATGGAAATACATAGAATTTGTATTACAGTATGCTTCCCCTTAAATTTATTCTTTGACACATTTTCTCTGGTATAGTCCTCGGGCCCTGCCCCCACCCTCCTGCATCTCTAGCACTTAACACCCTTGGCCCCTAGCTTACCACCTGAGGTGGGACCCTACCACAGCCAGGCAGTATCTTCTGCCCCTGTAAGTGTGGAAGCAGGCAAAGCCCGTGATGGAGGGGAAGGTGAAGGCCAGTAGCTGGAGTATGGGCCCAAGTGCATCGTGAGTCATCCTGTGCGCAACAGGGTATACTTGGTTTTTCCTACTTGCCCATTCTCTCAGGGCTCCTGCACACACAGAGCCCCAAGCATGCACATGGAAGGGTGCCATGCTAAGCTTGACTATCATTCTTCCACCCAGTATTCTTACCCTGCTGCACTGTCACCTGTGGTCATCTAGGTGGCAGCATAGCAGCGGGGGATCACAACCCTCCCTCTCTGAAGAAGGAGAAAGAAGATACTTAATCCTTCCTTCCCCTGACATCAAGATCTCATTCCCGAAGTTCTTTGTCTGCATTGCAAGCTGTAGCGCTACCGCTGCACCAGAAGGAATGACTTTCAGTGTGCATTTGATTAATTCCCTGTTGCATACATTCTGCAGTGACGTGAAATTTTGGAGACAAAAAGGTTTTGCTTGCAGATGCTGCCTTTGTCTTCAAGTGCAGCTATTACATTTTTATATAGTCCTTGGGGCATGTATGATGGCTTTTCACAGGTGTGGTGGTGCCGGAGAATATGGTGGACAGTATGGAGGAGCTCCAGGATACCCATGGCAGCAACAGGACCCACTGTATAGTTACTTTGCCACAGTGTTTGGCCAGGTTGGTCAAATAGATGCTGATGAGCTTCAGAGGTGTCTCTTCCAGTCAGGCATTATTGGAGCTTACTGTCCATTTTACCTGGAGACTTGCAGGCTGATAGTCACATACAAGATATAGATGAAAATTAGGTTTCAATGAATTCATGAAGCTCTGGACTGTGCTAAATAGTTGGAAACAACATTGCATGACAGTTGATGCAGATAGAAGTGATGGAAGTGGTACAGTTAAACGTCCAGAGTTATAGCAGGCCATTGCTACAGTGGCATACACTGTTATCTCCCAGACACTGAATGTCATATTGAAGCCATACAGTGATTACATCTGATGATTATGTGGCCTGTTATGTAAAGCTCAGGGCTTTCACTGACATTTTCAGAAGAAGTGATACAGCTCAACAGAGTATTGTGAATTTCTCATGTGATGATCCCATCCAATGTATGATGGGTCTCTTGTTGAAGAAGGATCAGGGAGGCAGAAACTGCACCCCCCCCACCACATACACACAGAGGCTGAAGTAGAGAGTAGGAAGAACCCTAGAGTGGAATGCGCCCAGGTGCAAATTGATAAAGGAAGCAAGGTGGTAGAGAAGAAGTGGGACGGCAATTGGAGCATGAAAGAGAGAGGGTGGAATATAGAAGGGAAAAAGGGAGGGGAGAATAACAAGCAGAGTGGAAACAAAATCTGGAAGGCCATGTATGCGAATGCTAGAAGTCTAGGAAATTAGATTCCAGGCCTAGAGGCCATCATGGCAGAGGCAGACCTGGATATTATGGCCATTACTGAGTTATGGTGCACTGAAAACCTTGACTGGGACGTGGCCGTATCAAGCTATAGTCTGTTCAGGAAGGACAGGGTGAAAAGGAAAGTAGTGGGTCTGGTGCTTTATGCGCGGGAAAGCATAAAAGTGACCGAGATACAGGGAATATAGGGGAAGGTAGACGTACTGTGGGTCGCTGTGGAGGTAGGGTATGGAGCCACTGTTCGCACTGGAGTGATCTACAGACCTCCAGCACAGGGAAGGAATTAACATTAAAACAGAATTTGACAGCAGATGAGGACCACCTGGCCAAACCAGTGTGCCATTTCTCCCAACTTACACTATTTCTGTAGACTGTACCTGATCTGCTCCTCTTTCTCCACCCCCCCACTATGATTTCCTTGTGCTTATCCCATGCATTCTTGAACCTCACCACTGTTTTTGCCCCCACTACCTCTACTGGAAGGCTGTTCCAGAAATCCACCACTCCTTTTGTGAAGAAGTACTTCCTCACATCTCTCTTGAATCTACCTCCCTCCAGCTTCATAGAGCATGCCTCCTTGCTCTTGAGCACCTTTTCTTCTGAAAAATACTTCCCGCCTGTACCTTATTTATCCCCATAAGGTATTTAAAGGTCTTATCATATTTCCTCTCCCTCTTCTTCTGTTTCAGGGTGTGCATATTGAGGTCCTTTAGTTTTTTCAAGTGTCTGCTTATCCTTTCAACCTCCTGCCAGAATGTCAACCCTATTGCAGATTTTGATGTCATCCACAAAGGCATACCTTCCAGCTCCTCTGCAGTGTCACTTGTAAAGACATTAAAGAGCACCGGTCCCAGCACTGATCCCTGAGGTACTGCACTGGTCACCTTCCCTTCCTTGGAGTGAACTCAGTTTACCACCACCCTCTGTCGGCTATCCCCTAAACAGTTTCTTATCCATTTACCACCTTTGGACTAACTCCTAAGCAACTCAGATAATTAAATAGGGTACTTTATTTATTAATTAATGTGTTTATTTATTGAAATGTTTTACCAGGAAAGGCACACTAAACAACAAGTTGCTCGTCTCATGGTGTGTCCTGGGGGAAAGGGTAGTGGAAATACATACAACAGCAAACATTATTACAGCAATATTGGCAGTGGTGAATAGCAAATAACAGAACATATTAAGTGCAGCATAAGAGCACAATTGTATACAGAGGTCACAATGGACAGGTCAAGTGCATTACATTAGAATAACACCTTAAAGTCATGATAATGGTACCAGTTAGCCTGAAAGAAAGGGGTGGATAGGGAGTAACAGCAGAGGTGGAATGGTAGCGAGGCTAGGAGGGGAGCAGATGAATAGGAATCAAGGATCTTACTTCAAGAGGGCTCTTGCAGTAGGTAATTACATATAGGACTGACGCTGGCAGGCGGCAGGACCCCTCTAGATAAAATGATAGTAGATAGGGTGAGCAGATTAGAAAAGGGAGAGAGGAAGTCCACTGCCTTCCTCTCTTACCCTCCTTCAACTCCCTTCCTCTCTCCCTTTTATAATCTGCTCACCCCACCCACTGTTGCACTTGTTCCCCGAGCCTTGCCTCCCACCCACCTCTCCTTCTACCTCCCACCCAGTTACCCCTCTACACCCTTGCTCTCTTCCACTTTCCTATGCTACTTGGCACAAATGGCAGCAACTTGGTCTTTCCACTCTACCTTTCCCCTTTGACAATGCCCTTCTGTCAGCTTTAATTCATGTAAATATTATTTTTTGTGACTCATCATTCTTAAATGTATGCCTGAATGTGGTGTTCTAACTGTTATTTATATTACCTGTAGCTTTTAGATCATGTATACCCTGTACTGAATTTTGTATTCAAGCTGCTTGTCTGCTAATCTCACACAAACTGTACTTCTGTTCTTTGTATACTGACGTGGAACCTTTGTAAAAGAGCCATTGGCTCAAAGGTATTTATCCGAAATGCTAATAGATAAATAGATTGATAGGAACCTAAAGTCATAGATCTTCCTGGACATAAAGTCTCCACCATTCATTCACACTAATGGGATCTATGCTGGAGGCCCTAGGACCCAGCGGGAGCAAACTTTTTTGTAGGAGGGTCGGCGCCAAAGATGGAGCCACGAGGAGTGGTACCACGAGCCTCGGGCCATGCGGCAATGACTATCTCGGCATCGACTCTCCAACTGCCTCAGTTCCTTTTTTCCTGCCGTAGAGTGTGCTACAGTGACGACTGTGGTCGAGGACCTATCATTTAAGTCTCTGCTGAAAAATTTGAATTCCACTCTTTCTCTCCAGACTATGGATATCGATCCTGGGAAGCTTTTAAGACTCCAGTACCTTCATGTTCCAGACATCCCTATGGATTTAACTCCCTGGTACAGCCCTCCTTTGAGATGCTATCTCAAATGGTATGGAATAATCCTGCTCTCATTCCTTCTGTGGCTAAGTCCATAGACAGAAAGTATACTGCCCCCAAGGATCGACCCATTTTGGCCTCTCAAGCCTTTGTGGACCTTATTGTGGTCTTGGCAGAGAACGATAAGGTCGTCCTTCCTCAGACTACTACAGCCCGACCTATTAACAAAGAATCTCGTAAAATAGATACCTTAGGTAAGAGAGTCTTTGCTGCATCCACCTTGGGTATGCGTATTGTCTGCTACCAGGGCTATTTCTCTCAATAGGAGTATATTCTTTGGCATTCACTCAAACAAATGGTTGAAGCTCTACCGGAGTCGGATGCTAATTCAGAGCTTCTTCAAACCGTAACCAGGGGTATAGAGTCCAACAACCAACAGGTTAAAGCAGCTATGGACGCTTTCGATACTGCCTCGCGAGCGGCGGCGGCGGGCATTTGCACCTGCCGTCATTCTTGGCTGTGCACTTCAGGCTTCACGAATGATGCCCAGCAACAGGTCATGGCATTGCCCTTCGGTGTGCATCTCTTCAGTCCTCAAGTAGAACAAGCTGTAGAGGCCACACAGAAGACCAGATCGGCCATTAAGTTGGCTCAACCAACTCCTGCCCCTTCTCGGGGAGGTGTTAATAAGCGCCAGTTTCACAACTATCAGTCCTTTCGAAGCAAAGGCAGGGGAGGTTTTAATAAAAACCAAGCCCCTCAGCCTCAAAAGAAATCGCAACAGAAAGCTCAAGGACTCAAAGCGCCCAGTGCTGCCTTCTGAGTTTCTAGCCCAAGTCCCACCTCAGCTGCCCGAGTGGAACTCCTCCTTGGCAGTGGGAGGTCGTCTGACTCAATTCTACAACCAGTGGAAGTCCATAACATCGGACAAATGGGTCCTCCGGATAATCCGCGAGGGATATTCCCTCAGTCTTTCAGTGAACCCTCCGGAGTGTCCCCCCCAAACTGCAACCAAAACTGTCAGTACTTCAGTCAGAACTTCTCGCTTCTGATATACAAGGCCTTCTGAACAACAGGGCAGTAGAAGTAGTTCCGCTGGATCAACGGAACACAGGGTTTTACTCCCATTACTTTCTAGTTCCAAAGAAAACCGAGGGCATGCGCCCCATTTTGGACCTCAGAAAATTGAACAAATTTCTTCCCAAAGAGAAATTCAAAATGATATCGCTGGGAACCCTGTTACCTTTGCTTCATCAACACGACTGGTTAGCCTCCCTGGACATGCAGGATGCTTACCAACATATTCCTATTTATCCAAGGCATCACAAATACCTAAGGTTCGTGGCTTTGGGCCAGCATTATCAGTTCAGAGTCCTGCCCTTTGGGCTATCCTTGGCGTCACGAGTTTTTACAAAGTGTTGTGCAATTCTTGCAGCACACCTCAGAAAGATCGGAATACAGGTGTTCCCATATCTGGACAACTGGCTTCTAGCAAGCCCTTCCAGGCAAGGAACTCTCGACACCGTAGCCACAGCCTCAGACTTTCTCACGTCCATGGGAGTCCTGTTAAATCTCAAGAAATCGCAGTTGCAGCTCTCCCAGAAGCTCCTTTTCATAGGTACTCTGCTGGAGACCTCCTGTGTGAAAGCTTTTCTACCAGAAGACAGAAGGAGCGATATCCTACAGATGGCCCAGTACATCAAGAGAACAGCTCGGTTCGAGCTATCTCAGTGGAACGGATGTTGGGTCTCGTGGCATCCTCGGTGTTCACTGTACCCCTAGCACGCCTCCACATGAGAACCTCTCAATGGATGCTCAGTACTCAGTGGTCCCCAACCACTCACCCTCAGTTCTTTCTCATCAAGGTGACAGAACCTCTGTAGAAGTCACTCACATGGTGGTCGCAAGAGGACAGTCTTCTGGAAGGGTATCCCATTGTTCCCCTGGATCATCAGATTTCCACTACCATGGACACGTCCCTGATGGGGTGGAGAGCTCACTGTCAGAATCTCGACACTCAAGGTACATGGACTCAGGACAAGTCCCAGCTTCACATAAATGTGTTAGAAATGAGAGCTGTCCTTTATGCAGTCCGGGCTTTGAAGGACATTCTCTGTCACAAGAACATTCTCTTTCAAACGGACAACAAAGCAGTGATGTATTACATCAACAAGCAGGGTGGTGCTCACTCTTACGCTTTATGCAGGGAAGCGACGAGAGTGTGGAAAAGGTGCTTGGAGCACAAGGCTCTAATGCGAGCGGTCTGCCTGCTGGGAGTGCAGAATGAGCTGGCAGACCGTCTCAGCAGAACAGAGACAGATCCTCATGAATGGTTTCTTGACTCAACCGTAGTCCAGTCACTATTCGCAGAGTGGGGAACTCCAGACCTGGACCTTTTTGCATCCCCACTCAACACAAAACTGCCTCTCTTCTGCTCCAGAAATCAAGGGCCTGACATTTTCTGTCAGGATGCGTTCAGGCTGCAGTGGACAAAACGCTTTCTATACGCCTTTCCACCTCTTCCTCTAATTCAGAGGGTACTTCTCAAGTTCAAGTCCCAGGGGGACAAAATGATCCTCATTGCTCCCTTCTGGCCTCGACAAGTATGGTTTCCGTTACTCAACAGTATGTCGAAAACCCCTCCAAAAGCGCTTCCCCTTCAGATGAACCTTCTGACTCGGGCCTGTGGTCCATCCCAATCTGAGATCGCTTCACCTTCACACTTGGCTCCTGAAGAGAGAGAGATGAACAGGTTCAGTGTCTCTGGCAGAGCTTCAGATATTCTTCTGGCTGCGCACAAGCCAGCCACTAGAAAAACTTACACAGCCAAATGGAAGCGTTTTTCGCTGTGGTGTGCAAAATCCTCTGAATCATTTTTCCTGTCTACCAAATAAAGTTCTAGAGTACCTTTTAGACCTCTCAAATTCAGGTCTGCAATTCTCTACAGTCAAAGTTCACCTTTGTGCCATTTCAGCTTATCATGAGCTAGTACTTTCCTTGTCACTGGCTCAGTTACTTGTGGTTGAGGTTTCTTAAGGGAATTCTGCATATCAGACCCCCTGTCAGATGTCCAGTCACAGCCTGGGGTATTAATCTTGTACTAGACATGCTCACTTGAAAGCTTTTCAAGCCTCTAGCTACCTGTGAGCTGAAATTTCTCACTTGGAAAACTGCCTTCCTGGTGGCCATTACCTTGGCCCGCAGGGTCTCTGAGATACATGCCTTGGTCATAGACCCTCCGTATACTGTGTTTCATAAAGACAAAGTAGTTCTTAGGACCCATCCTAAGTTTCTCCCTAAGGTTGTTTCAGAATTCCATCTAAACCAACCTTTGCTCCTTCCTACTTATTTTGCGAACTTCCAAAATGAAGGAGAGCGTTCCGTTCATTCTTTGGACGTCAAAAGAGCTCTGCGTTTCTATTTAGATGGAACAAAAGAAATTCGCAAAGCTCAACAACTGTTTGTTTCCTTCAGCAAAACCCGGCTGGGTCAACCTGTCGCTATCAGATGCATTTCAGCATGGCTGGTGGCATGCCTTCGCCACTGTTATTCCATGGCGTAAGTTAAGCTGGAGGGCAGAGTGTACGCTCACTCTGCTAGAGCAGTCACGGCATCCCTGGTGGAAATCCGCAACGTGCTCATTGCAGATATTTGCAATGCGGCTACCTGGAGCTCAGTGCATACTTTTGTCAAACACTACGCCCTGGATGTCCATGCCAGGCGACATATTTTGTTTGGCAGAACCATCCTGAATGGACTTCTGTCCTAAATTTGTGAGCTCTTGGTTTCTCCTGCCACCCTCTCGGGGCATTATTAGCTCGATACTCTCCCATTAGTGTGAATGAGTGGTGGAGACTTTATGTCCAGGAAGATATGGAAATTACGTACCTGCCGTAATTCTTGATCTTCTTGGACGAAGTCTCCACCACTCATTCACACGCCCACCCACCATCCCCCGAGCTCACTTCTGTTGTTGATCTTCACTCCCTTAATCTTTAGGCTGTGAAGACTTTTTTCTTGACCCTTCTTATACGGGTCTTCCAGACTATCTTATGTCCGGTTTTTGTTAGGCTATGCTTCTAGGTTAGTTAGGCTGCACCTCCTCAGAAGAAAGGTACTGAGGCGGTGGACAAGTCGACGCCGAGATGGTCATTGCCGCACGAGCCGCAGCTCGTGGCGCCGCTCCTTGCGGCTCCATCTCTGACACCCGACCCTCCTGCAAAAGTTTGCTCCGCTGGTCCTAGAGGCCCGCAGATCCCACTAGTGTGAATGAGTGGTGGAGACTTCATCCAAGAAGATCAAGAATTACGGTAGGTACGTAATTTCCATTTATATTGGTTGTTATAGATAACCCGAAGGAAAGGCCAGGTAGGGAACTAGGGTAGGTAGGGTACTGGTGGAAGCCATTGGCAAGATGGCAGAAAAACGGGTAGATGTTGTGGGTGGAGGACTTCTACCTGTCGGATGTAGATTGGAGACTCCCAGCAGCCCATAATAAAACCAGTTTGGTGATGGTCTAGGAGGAATGGAATTAGCGATTGTAATTTGGAATGTTTTCCAGCACCCACTATATCTGGAGCTTTGCTACATCTTTTTGAAGTGTTCAGATTGTAGTCTGAGAGCCAGAATGTTAGCATCAATGTTAAGAGATCAGGCAGTGGTTGTCCAGCTGCTGTCTGTCTTTGCCCAGCTTAGGCAGCAGTGTGATAAGGTCCTATGACTGGGATGGGGGAAGCTGACCTTGCTCCTTGGCTTCCTCAAACACTGCAAAAAGACCAGTCAAATGGTCCTCACAGAGTTGATAAAACTCCACAGGAAATCCATCTTTGCTTAGGTAGGGCTTTGATAGCAGATCTGATTTCCTTTTCCTGAGTGGTGGTGCTCTGTCGAGGGAATCTGCCTGTGCCTTACTGAGTGTGGAAAGGGTGCATGAGTCTGTAAAGGAGGCGGGGGGGCTAACTGGGAGGAATGCATCTTGCCATAACATTTCTTAAAGGCCTTATTGATTGCAGCCCAGTCAGTAAGCAGGGTGCCTGAGTGGGACCTGACAGAAGAGATGTGTTTGGCTGATTGTTGGATTCTGGTACTATAAGCAAGCAGTTTGCCCGGTTTCTCCCCAGATTCCCAGTATTTATGGACATTACACTCAACCGCTTTTTGGGCTGCAATGTAAGTGATGGTGTTGATTTGGTATTTAAACTGGAGTATTTCCCATTTTAATTGGGATGGGGAGGTGGCGCCTGCATTGTTATAGAGGATTTATTTTTCTTTGAGGTGCTTCTCTATATTAAAGAGCTGTGCCTGCCTTTTGGCATGAGACCTTCCTCTCAAGTAAGCTTTAAAGGCATCCCAGATTATTGGACTTTGCAACATCCTGGATGTCATAGAGTTCAGAATGTACTTGGATTTCCCACTCAAGCCAAGGCTTGAATTTGGAGTCCTATAGAAGTAATGTGACAAGGCACCATCTGGATGTAGGGGAGTTTATTTTGCCTATACCTACTGAGAGCGAGACTGCAGTGTAATCTGATGTTGGGATGAGCAGAAAGTGAAGTGTCTGGCAGTGGGGTTTAAGGTTCTCCAGGGGTTTGCCGGTGAAAGCTCAGAGGCCATGTGATGTACGGCCCTTCTGGCACTAGTACTTGCTAGGGATGCCTTCATGAGTCTGTCCAACATGGAGTCCCAAACTTCATTGAAATCCCCTCCCAAAATGAGCTGATCTCCTGGTTGACACATGTCCCATAGGGATGGGCCACCTCTGGAGGGGAAAAAAAATGCATTATCTTTGTTAGGGCAATACACATTCCTCAGAGGTAGTGTACGAGTATCGATACTTAGTCTAGTTAAAACCCATCTTCCCTCCTTGTTCAAAATTTGGTCAGTGCATCTCTTTCAGATGAGGATGGCTGCCTGATGGTGGTGCCCGTGCTATCTGCTACATGTCCATCCAGTTCCTTTGCAACTTACAGGTTTCCACTAGAAGCAGATGTGTCTATTGCAGGAATGCTGTATCACAGTGTAGCTTTTAAGGTGGGACAACACCTGCTTCTTTTTAATGGGGGAGTTTAGGCCTTGTACGTCGAGATCATCAGCTTTACATCATGTGGAACCATGACCATTGCAGCACATACAGCAATGAGAGAAGACTTACAGAGATGTTTCAGGATAAGGAATGGATAAGAAGTGTTTGTTGTTTGTTTGATAAAATTTTGTTTTTATACAGAATACAAATTGTTAGGGTTTTACCCCTATTTTCAACAATGTCCTGTCAGCATTCATACATGCACATATACTTAAATTCATCTACTGTATATTACAATGTACTACATACTATATTAAGTTCACCAACAATAATAAATATAGTATATACCACATTACATTTTCTAAAAAAATTACATTTGGAGTACTGATTTCTTTTTAGGAACAGTTTAAAAGTCTCAAACGTTTTTACCGCTTTCAGTTCATTTGGTAATGCATTCCAATATCTAGCCATATTCATCTGCAAAGTGGCATCCCCCAATCTATTAAATGAGCTGTTAATATGGATATTGTCTATTTTATCTTACATTTTCATTGGTGTCATTCTATGATTCCAAAGACACCAATTATCTTAAAGGATTTTTCCCTGAGGAATTAATTAATGACATCACACCAACCATATGAACTGCCTTTTCTTTTCCGGATGCAGCCAGTCCAGCCTCTCATATGCCTTACAGTGGTGTACACCATGTTTGCTTTTCGTAGCAAATTTTGCTAATCTGTAATACATTTGATCAGTCCTTCTCAACGCTACCAAGGGAAAATTCATATATAATTCCAGTACACTGAAGAGAGAAGGGGGAATAAGGACCAATTGGTGAGGATAAAAAAGGACGGTGGGTGGAAAGGGGGGAAGAGAAGGCATAAGCACTCAGCGAGTACTTCTGCTCGGTATTCACCCAGGAGAAGTGGGGGGGATTCCTAGGGTGATGGGGGAGATTGATAACAGATGTAGCGATTACAGAGGGCAGGTTACTGGAAGGGCTGAGGGCTCTAAGATTGGACAAAGCACCGGGACCAGATGACATTCATTCAAGGGTGCTGAGGGAGCTAGTGGAGGTCCTGGCGAGGCCACTGGCTGACCTGTTCAACACCTCTCTGGACACGGAATGTGTACCGCAGGACTGAAGGGTGGCGCATGTGGTACCCATCCACAAAAGCGGCCCAGAGGATGAATCAGCAAAGTGTCAGCCAATGAGCCTTACATTGATCGTGGGGAAGCTCATGGAGACCATCCTCAAGGAGAGGCTGGTGAGCTCTCTGGAGGACAGTGGTCTCCAGGATCAGAAGCAGCACAGGTCTGTAGTGGGAAGATCATGCCAAACCAGCCTCATACAATACTACGACTGGGTGACACGGGAACTGGACAAAGGCCATGCAGTGGATGTCCTGTATTTGGACTTCAGCAAGGCATTTGATTCAGTACCACATAGGAGGTTGGGGAGGAAGCTGGAATATGTGGGGCCAAAATTAGCAAATTTGATTACAAACTGGCTGAGGAGGAGGCAGCAAAGGGTGGTAGTGGGGGGGGGGGACTCTCGTCACCGAGAGCGATGATGAGTGGGGTGCCACAGGGATCTGTACTGGAACCAATATTATTTGGAATGTATATATCTGATATTTCACACGGAATCAGGAGCAAGATCAGCCTGTTTGCGGATGATACCAAAATGGGAGCTGTGGTTGATGACAGTGAGGGGTGGAAGGGGCTGCAGGAGTGGGCAGAAACATGGCAGCTGGGTTTCAGTGCCAGAAAGTGCAAGGTGTTGCACTTTGGAGCAAAGAACCAGGGGAGGGACCATCACTTGAATGGAGTGCAGTTGGGAAGTACCGCAGAGGAAAAGGACCTGGGAGTAATCATAACAGGGAGCATGAACAACTCGGCTCAGTGCAGGAAGATGGCAGCACAGGCCAACAAAGTGCTGGGGTGTATAGCAAGGGGGATCTCTTCCAGAAGGAGTGAGGTTATACTGCCCCTGTACAGATCATTGGTCAGGCCCCACCTGGAGTATTGTATGCAATTCTGGCGCCCGTTCCGGAAAAGGGACATAAGGTGCAGCACAGGGCCATGAAGATGATACAGGGTTTGGGGGACAGGCCTTATGAGGACAGATTGAGAGAGTTGAAAATGTACTCGCTGGAAGAGAGGAGGGATGGGGGGGGATATGGTGGAGACCTTTAAGTATCTGAAAGAGATTAATAAGACTAACGCAGAAGGGATCTTTCAGCCGAGATGAGAGAGGGAGGGACACATGAGGGCATGGACTTAGATTAGAGGAGGGAAGGTTTAGGAGGGAGGTAAGGAGACACTTTTTCACAGAAAGGGTAGTGGACAAGTGTAATGCACTACCGGAAGATCCGATGTCATGTAAGATGGTGTGCAGTTTCAAAAGGGGGTGGGACAGAGTAAGGGGAAGGGATATGGTGATGGGGGACAGCTGCAAGATGGAAGTGCTAGCTGCACACTCAGGCAGACTTGATAGACCATGTGGCCTGTTTCTCCTGGTGATTTTGTTTGTATGTATGTTTGTTTGTAATTGTGATCCATATTCTAGAATGGGGATCAATAGTTGGTCCACCAATTTACTCCTTACTTCCTTTTTTTAATCACATTATTTTTTCGCCACCTAGCAGGGGCTACGACCCCCACCCCCCCTTCTGGAAGTGTACGTCCTCCAGCCCAAAGGGGCCATCATGGGTCCTGCCGGGTCCCAGTATTTTTCCTCCGTGCCCACGCTTGTGCAATGGGCGCAGCAGCTGTCTTCACCTCCGCGGAGGCAGCCAAGCACCTTGCATGCGGCTGAACTCCCTCTTGTGCTGACGACGCAGCACAACCCCGCCCTGAGGAAGGAGAGCAGTCCTCCGGACGCTCCATCCTTACTTCCCCGGCCGACCCTCGAACAGCCAGAGTTCATTCCCGAACCCAGGTTGCCAGCATGGTGCGAGGTGTGGCGTCCAGTGCCTCAACCCTTGGTGCCACCGGGCCGGCTACTCCTTACTTCCTTAACCAGAAACCTTCCTTATTGCCCCTAATCTTTGGTTTACTTTTTTCACTTGTATATTAATATGCTCTGAGTAAGTTACTCTACTGTCAACCTGGACCCCAAGATACTTATGACTTAACATTAACTATACTGTTTCCATCCATAAGTTTTATTTTTAACCCAGACACTTGCTTTGCCTGTGAACCCAAAGTGAACAAGATGCTCTTGAGTTTTTTTGCATTCAGCAATAAGTGAGAATCCCTAAACCATTTTTCCATGGAGGCCATGTCTTCCTGGAGAATTTGAACCAAGGAGGCATGGCTTTCAGCAGATGCCACTAAAGTAGTGTCATCTACATATAATCGAACACTATTTCCAGTATTCTTCACAAAATCATTAACATGCACATTGAACATTAAAGGGGCCCAGTATCAAGCCTTGTGAGACGACTTTTTACTTCAAGGCAAGATACAGAATTTCCGTAAACCACGCATTGCTGTCTGTCCGAGAAGTATGACTTGAACCACAATAATGGTTCCTCTTGGACCCCAGTCATGTATAGTGTCTTCAGCAGCAATCCATGGTCTACAAGATCGAATAACTTACTGAGGTCTACGAAAACTGCCCCAGTGCTTCTTCCTGTGGACACACCCTGCTCTAAACCCGTGCTGGGAATCAGTCAATAATTCATGCTGTTCCAGGTATTGATAAAGTTGTTTGTGGACTTGTTTTTCCATAACTTTTGATAGAACTTTTACTGAAAGCACTCAAGCAGTACGATCGGCCTGTAATTTGTCGACTTGGCACTTTGCCCCCCCCCAAAAAAATATGGGAACTATTTTTCCCACTTTCCAAATGTCAGGGAATGTTGAACTACATAAGCTCCAGTTAAACAAGTATGTTATGTGTGGGGCAAAAATGTTAGCCCCTAGTTTTAAAAAATCTTGTTTCTAAACCACCTAGGCCACCAGTCTTGCGCAATTTCAAGTTTCTTAATTCCTTTTCTGCTTCCCTAACAAGCAGTTTTTTTAATCTGAATTCCAGTCCCAATGTTTCTTTACCTAGGCCCCTATTGTCGTGTTTTACATTTTTTATTATTTGAGTTATTTTTATTTTGGATGTTTTAGTCTCTAGGTTTTGTAAGTAAAAGTCTGGTAAATCCATGAAATAATTATTCAAAATGCCTACCACCTCTAATTGTTCCCCTATCAATATGTTTTTGTCTATCAAATAGTTCTGGATTTCACTGGATTTTGCAGATTTTTAACACCATTCCAGAACTGTTTTGAATCTGTTGATTGATTTTATTCAGAAAATAATCATTTTTTGCTGATTTTATTGCTTTTG
Organism: Neoceratodus forsteri; assembly: GCA_016271365.2. NCBI lineage: Eukaryota > Metazoa > Chordata > Ceratodontiformes > Ceratodontidae > Neoceratodus > Neoceratodus forsteri. Next base: position 790,398,989 of record CM028133.1, read on the forward strand.
TACATTTAGTCCTCCAATTTCTCAATTTGAACCAATCCTCCTTTTCCTTAGTCTGTCTTGCTTTTTTCCACAGTCTGTTCCTAATTCTCAATTGGGTTTTGAGTTTATCCGTTAACCATGGGACATCCCTTGTATTTACTTTTTCTGCATCTTTCGTACATGTTGATCAATTACTTTGTATAACATTTTAGTAAAATCTGCCGTTTCTAGGGTCACACATTAAATTACTAGAAGCCCACCCCTGAAGATCGTGGTGGCCTCAGGGAGTCGCGAGGCACTTGACGTCCTGTTGTGCGGCTGATTAAGAGCTATGCTACCCCATGTGGGGAATACTGGAAGTCAGTTATTGGTCTAAGTGTAACAAGACAATCTGAAGACGTAACTCTAACATTAAATCCTGAAATAAAAACCATCAGTTGGTGTGTGAAAAGACACACCCAGTATAAACAGACAATAATGACTAATCATTCTGCAGCCCTCTTCCTAGTCTGTGGTTCTGAGGAGAAATCCAAATGGAGGGTGTGTGGCTTATATACCTGACCTAGGTGGATACTGGTGGGGCCAATTGTGTCTGCAAGAGACTGTCTCTCTCCAAGTGGCAGCTTAGCAGCTCATAAGCTTTCTGTAGCATACACTTGTTGCTCCTCTCAGGCCTGCAGATAAGAGCGTGAATCCATGTTTTTTTCCATAGAACTGACAGGTAATGTTGGAAATATTTTTTTATTTTATTTATTTGTTTACGAGGTAAGTGCACCAATTAAGTGGACCGTTTTCAGGCAACACCTGGGCCATGTAGGTGGCACATATGAATACATACAATATAATTTACATGATTTAAGAAGGGTCAGGTGTATACACATAAAAGAAAAAATACTATAAAAATGCTTTTACACAAGGCATACGAGAAGGAGCACAATACATTAGGAATGCAGGAATATACTGTCACTAGCCTTTGGTTTGTGGACTGCTACGGAGGGGGTGTGTGATGGAGAAGGCCATGTAAAATTTATCTTTCTGATTGAGAAAGATGAGGAGATGTTCATGTCCCTCTTACCATTTGGGTACCACTAAATTTAGGCGTTAAGGATATTAAGGTGAGTTCAGAGGATAGGAAGGAGAGGATGAGGTTCCTGGTTTGGAATACCCAAGATTAGAGCGCATGAGGTCTAGCATACCCATGTGCAGCACACACAGACAGCTGTTCTCAGTGCTTTACCCTCTGTGTGCTTTATTTGGCGGGAGGGGAGAAGGTGGCTAGGTATAGTCAGATTGGTGTAGAGTTGCAATGCAGTGCTTGGCATAGCCATCTAGTGAGGTACCCAGGAGCACGAGGGCAAGGCTTGACTCAGTAGTTATGCTCTTGTATTACTAGCTGTGTTTCTCTTCCTAGTGCCCACTGTGACTAGTGGGATTACTGCAATTGGCCCCAGTGCAACTTCATTCCCAAGGAGAGCCACATGAGGGCTGGTGTAAGCTGCTAGGAACTTTTGATCCTGTATCTGTTCCTGAGGCTTTGTTATTGAACTTGGGACTGTGCAACCACTAAGAGCTTCCTCCTCTATTTCCTTGGTAACTGAGCCATATGATTTCCACATGCATCCCGCTATTTAGCATCTGCAGCCGTCCCTGAGTGCTGCAACACAAGAGGAGAGGCAGAAGAAGAAGAAAAAGAAAAGGCAGGGGAAAGCGGTGTGAGGTTAGTGAATGCTTAGTGGACCACTCAGTAGTTTTTAGAGTAGTGCACAGTGGTAATTGGAGAGGTCCACCTCGCAGAGCTGTGCTGAGCTCCTGCAGAGCCAAGTGGAGCATTTGTGCATGCTAGGAGTCTAGGTAAGGAGTATTAACAAAAAAAAATAAAATAGGAAAGTTGTTCTTATTACGCTCATGCGTGTAGGGGGAGACAAAAATGGGGAAGGGTCAGAGAAGTGAAATAATATTGGGAGGTCTAGTTGCCTGAGGTACAATGGAGAAAACACTTGAGGTTGTCTGTGGTGAAGGGGGAATGTAATCCCATACCCCTTGCCTTTAATAGCAAATTGTACCTGTCTGATTACCTTGTTAAACTTCTCCCCATGGTCCCCACACGTCCTACTGGCCAAGCCACAGACAACCCTAGTGTTCCACTCTTTCACTTTATGGCTGTCCCCCATGGAAATCTGTAAGCTCCTCATGACCTTGGGCACTGGAAAATCGCAAGTGCTATTTTATTGTGGAATCCGCACTAATGAGGCTCCACTGCAAAAAAGTTATCCCTCCTGCAAAATCCCTGGTTTTTATTAACCTTTTTGGATCTTTAATGTTCCTCTTGCCTTTGTTTAACCTTGCTTGTCTGTTCGGCATTTTACCAGTATTTTCCCGGTGTGTGCAGCATGCAGGGAGCTTGTGACTGGCACCAAGTGTTCTGTGTGACATGGAGAAAGACGTGTTGCACTGACAAGAGCCATTCGCATTCTGGCTCTCCAATTTAAACTTTGCCAGATTCCTCATGTCCTCCCCCCCAACCACAAGTCTGCAGACAGCATTACAGAAGCCTTCCTGCTCCCCTGTTCCTGTGCTGATACTGAGAGGACAAGAGGATGGAGCTGTTAAGAGGAGTGATAGCCTCTGCTGCTGTATTTGCCTCTTTGGACTTCCGAATGCAGGTCCACATGAAAAGCATAGCCAAAAGAGCTGTAAATCAATCTGTGCTGAGCTGTATCCAGAGTGCTTGCTGCCAACTCAAGGCTTGTTTGCCACCATCTTCAGACTGCCATTTGCTGCTGCTGATTTGTTCCTGACCCTGCAGAATTGCTGCTGTAGCTGCTGTTTTCCTGCCTTTGCCCTGAAACAGCAGGTAAGCTACTTTCATGAAATGTTGTAAAGCATGATGGATGAAAGAGGGGATTTGGTAGCAGAAATTGTACAGGGCTTGTCAGGTAAGGAGGCAAGGCAGGGTCGAGGAGAGGGGCTTGCTAGATAGGGCAAGGTGAGTGGGCAGCATATGTGCTGGTCCAACAGAGAGGATGGGAGCCAGGAAGGATCATAGGATCAAAAACATTTTTTTGGTCTTGGAAGGGGGTGCCAAGAGTCAGAATAGTGTTAAAAAAATTGTGTCCATCTGGGAAGGTGTGTGGAGGATGGCAGGAGCCTCAAACCAACTGGCGGATGCTCTCAGTCGTGTGGCCGAGACGTCCCACGAGTGGTCTCTCGGTCCAGAGGTAATACACAGCCTCTTCTCCCACTGGGCAAACCTCAGGTGGATCTGTTTACCTCGACGGAGAACATGAAGCTGAGGCTGTTTCATGCCCGCCCCCCTCAGCAGGGCTCACTGCAGGGGGATGTCTTCTCAAGGCCGTGGACCCCAGGCCTCTTCTGTGCCTTCCCTCAGTTCACAAGGTGATCCTCACGGTCAGGAGGGACAAGATACAAGTGATCCTGGTAGCCACAGACTGGCCCCACCAGTTCTGGTATCCAGATGATCTCAGCCTCAGCTCCAGGCCTCTGAGGCATCTTCCAGTACACCTGGACCTGTTATCAGTCAATCAAGAGAAGGTATTCCAACCAGATCTTCAATCCCTGCACCTGACAGCCTGGTTCCTGAGTGGCTAGAGTTCCAGGCTTTAGGTCTCTCTCAGGATATACTCACAGTAGTGGAAGCATCCAGGAAGGAGTCAACCAGGAGGTGCTACGCCTTCAAATGGAAAAGGTTGTCCATTTGGTGTCAGGCCAAGGCCTTGGACCCTTTGTCTTGTCCAGTGACTGGTATCCTTGACTACCTTTGGTCCTTGTCCAAAGGGGGTCTTCGGTCCACGATCCTTAAGGTGCACCTAGCAGCCATCTCTGCTTACTGGGTGCGGGCCAGTCAGCAGACGGTGGCACAGGAGAAGGTGGTTAGGCATTTCTTTAAAGGCCTCGACCACATATCCTCACCGGTGCGTGAACCTCCACCTCCGTGGAATCTACTGCTGGTACTGGCAAAGCTCTTGGGCAAGCCATTCGAACCAATGCACAGGTGTGAGATGTCACATCTGTCGTGGAAGACTGCCTTCCTGGTAGCTATCACGTCAGCCAGAAGGACTGGGGAGCTCCAGGTGCTATCGGTGGAGTCTCCTTACCTGGTTTTCCACAGGGACAAAGTTACCTTGCGCCCCCACCCGAAGTTCCTCCCGAAGGTGGTGTTGAGTCTGCCTGTGTTCTACCTGAACTACACCTCGGAGGCCGAGTACTGGCTCCATACTCTGGACCTGAGACGAGCACACTCTTATTATAAGGAGTGGATGGCGGTAGTTCGGGGGGAGGTTCGCCAGCTGTTTGTCACTTACGTTGAAGCCGCTTCTGGCAGACCTGCAGCAAAGCGGACAGTTGGCAGATGGATTACATCCTGCATTGATCTCTGCTACCAGTTGGCAGGCAAGGAGCCTCCCATAGGGATAAGAGCTCACTCCACCCGCCATTCTGCTGCATCGTTGGCTGCTTCCAGGGACATCCCTATCCAGGAAATCTGCAGGGCTGCTACCTCAAAGTCAGCAAACACTTTCATTACCCACTGCCACATCGACCTAGAATCACGCCGGGATGCTGGTTTTGGGGCCTCAGTTCTCCAATCTCTGTTCCCCAAGTAAGTATTGAGGGGGGGATGTGCCTTGCCTCCGTCCTCCTGGAAAATTTCTTGGAGTCTGCCAAACAGTGTGGATAGAACAACATATCCACGATCTTAGAAAAACAGATTACTCACCTGTAACAGTAGTTCTAGGAGTGGTATATGTTGTTCATCCACACAAACCCACCTGACCTCCCTGGCTTTGACGCACAACCTTAGCTTCCAGCGGGCAAGATCTGGTGTCATGGGGCAGAGCCGAGGGTTATACCACCCAGGTGGGTGGGAGGAGCCAACTTAGACTTTCCGGCAAGATTCTTAAAGGGAAAGGACATGCCAAACAGTGTGGCATATAACAACATATACCACTCCTGGAACTACTGTTTACAGGTGAGTAACCTGTGTTTTTTTTTTTTTTGTTGCAGTCACTTCTGCTTGCAGGATTTCAGTGCAACAGGCTCTGTAGTGTAAGCCTCCTTATTTGATTTTCCACAAAGACAGGGTGTCTTTGCGTACCAGTTCCAAGTTTTTACCAAATATGGTGTCTGAATTTACTTTAAATCAAACCATCCACCTGCCAATTTATTATACTGAGAATGCCAATCCAGGGGAAGCACTGCTTCATACTCTAGATGTACATAGAATACTCGGGTACTATATATGCTGCACGAAGGACTGCAGAACGTCCTTGCAGCTTTTTGTTTTGCTCACCCTTGGCAAAGAGGGCGCCCCAGTTGCCAGACAGTGCTCGTCCAAGTGGCTAGCTTTGTTACAGGAAGTACGGTAAGGAACTTCCTGGGGTGGTTTATGGTCATTCCACAAGAGGCATGGCCACCTCTGTTGCTTGTTTTAAAATGTGTCTGCTGCAGATATCTCTGCAGCTGCCAGCTGGAGTATTGTCCACACCTTCACTATATGTTACAGTCTGGACATTGGCACTTGCAGAAGGGCTGGCTTTGACCTTGCTATGCTACAAGGCCTATTTTCTTAAACCTGTACGCTCCTAAAACTCTGACTGTTTCACTGTCCATACTGCTTGGTACTCATTCCATAAGTGTGGCCTAATGAAAGAGATATCCTCAAAGAAGATAGAACAGTTACATACTTATAATAACAGTAGATCTTCAAGAGAATCTCTCATCAGGCCATGCAGTCCCACCCTCCTTCCCACTGTTAAGCCTAAAACTCTGGTCTGGGTTGCTCCTGTCTCCATTCTGGTCTACCCTTAGCCCTCTACCTCACCTGGGTTTACAGAATGCTCTCCTGGTTCCCTACAGAGAGGTCTGCTTGCAAAGTTTCTCTGTGATCCTAGTGCCTGGCAGCCTAAAGTTCCATAGGTGTGGCCTAATGAGAGAGTCTCTCAAAGATCTACTGTTCTGGTAAGAACACAACTGTTTGTTCTTGCTTCTGGTTGATGGTGGGCAGAGCATCGGATGAACAGACTCACACACAAGTTGTATTCAACATGTATACCACTCAGCTAGGTCCGTCCTTCGCTCCTTTGGTTTGTTGCTGATGGAGGGACGGGCCAAGCCAACCGGCCCTCCTGTTTCCATGCTAAATGGGGGAACAAAAAATGTGTACTCATCTGGGTGCATGGATGCAGGGTGAGAATGGCTGTGCCCATTGCAGAATGTGTTGAATGAAAAAAAAATAGTTTTCCATGTGGTAAATTCCTGTTTAATAAGAGGGGGAGCACTACAGCATTTCATGGATAGGTGCATATTTACGTAGACATGCAAACACTATATTGCATTACCTTGAAAATACATCGTCATAGAAGTTTATTGTACGTTTGCAGTAGTGCTTGCAAGTATGTCCACACCACTGCCAATGCGCCCACATTTCTTGCAGGAAGAATTCAAAGCAGGCCATGTTTCATATTCCGTCCAAACCAAGGACCGCGTAAAGATGTACCCTGAGGATCTTTATGAGGATGGACGCCACCATTTCTGATGATTTTGCTGCCACACGATCGACTAGCTCCAAAAGCATACCATTGACATCCACGTAAAGTCAGAGGAACCTGGGCTGGAAAGCTGAAACCAAGGAAAGACATGAAGGTAAAGTACTATTCTATTCCACCTGCTTTGTATTCTTCTTTTCTTGCTGTTTTTTTTCCTGGCTGACTAGCAGAATTGTGTACACTGCATAAAATTAATTCTTTAACTGCATTTGTCTCTTTGTGTGTTTCAGGTTTTGTTGAGAATGTCAGTAAGCACGTCCAACATGTTTTGCCATGGCAATAGTGTCCTCATTGGAAGGAAAGGCGTTTGTGCTGGACTTAGTTCAATGTCTGACATGGGCAGATATTCCTCTAGAAAGGGCTCCAGCTTTCCTGGAATTTCTTCTGAAATACACCAAAGAGGAAGGAAGACTTCCAGGACCAACACAACTGCGAAGCATCTATCTGCAAGAACTATGCCCTCAACATGAAACTAACATAAAGAAAGAAGTGGAGGATGCCGATGTTTCCATCTTCTTGTATGAAATTACATAACTCCTGTGAACACAGCATATTGCAAGTTTTGGCTCGGCCCTTGCATAAAGTTGGAGAACAGCCCATCCAGATTGGTGTGCAGCATGTTAACCGTACACTGTCACAAGCTCTACTGAGAGTTCCAAACACAAACTGAACTTTGACAGAGTCCTTGGCAGTTGTTTCAGATAGTGCAGGTTACATGCACAAGGCATTTGATGCAGTTCTCGAGTAGTACCAGATGCTGTGTATTTGAGCTGTGTGGCACATCTTCTAAATCTTTTTCTTGAAATCTGGGCAGACATCTTAGAAGATCTAAACAATGCGGTTGCCCTTGTTGAAAAGGTGTTTTGTCAGAACCCGATGCAATGCCACCAATTCCTGTCTTTTATGGAGTCAAAAGAGAAACTTACTCCAAAGATGCCAGTGTATTCTGTCCACATGAGATGGTGCTTACGGATCAGTACAGTGGACTATTTGTCTGACTGCACGCCTATCATGATTCATTGCTTAATTTCTGCAAAGCTAAACATCTGGCGCAGCATCCCTCAAAAGACTGAAAGATCTACTGAGACAAGTTACCAGAGTTAATGACACAAGCGGCTTTTGTCAAATAACATTCCACAGAGTTGTTTAGCTTCATTGAAGAGCTGCAGTCCAGCTCAGAACCACATGGACACAACATTTATGCAATGTTGCAAGCTGTAGTACATTTCATTTTAGACTTCTGCACAACAACCGGTGCCCTGAAATACAGGCCCTAAACTAGAAATGTTATACTAATATCTGATGCAGGAATGAGAGGACTGTGTCACTCTTTTCCAGACTAATGCTGTAGAACAGTGAAAAGATGGCAAACATTTTGAGCAGCCACCCATCCTCGAACATTTTTGTAGCAGCCAGAGTATTCGATCCCCAGCAGCTACCAGCGGTGGAGTGCTTTCAAAAGCTTCTTTTCAACTTCTGTCCTCAAGCGATTTTCGAATCCATTTGAATCTGTTGTCATGGACAACTATAAGTCGGCACCCAGTTTCAAGAAGTGTGACTGCTGGCATAAGATGTCCCAGACAGACCCACACACCTCATGTGTCTACTGCCTAGGCCACAGTCACTATCCCCAGGCTTGTGGCTTATGCCACACTTTGCATCCAAGCACTCTGGAGGACCGATATGCTGGTTGACTACTTGGGTGACCGGATGAGCGGTGCTTTCCCATTCGATAGAAAGATGCCAGTTGGGTGGTCTCCGCAGCTGTGGGGTCCGCAGAGCAACTTAAGATGTTTGAGGCGGTGGTGGCTCAGGCCACGGAGCATGCCTCTTCAGCTTTGGCTTTTGTGCCACTTTCTTTTGGTGCACCTTTACGTGGGCATTTATGGATTTGTGCCTGTCCCTTCCCACCCTTGCAGGGCCCCTCTAAGGGCACAAAATCCTCGAAATTCTCTATATATATATATAAAAAAAAAAGACTATGAAAAAGGCTTGTCATTGATTGTGATTGCTCAAGGGCCTCGAATTCCTGTGCTTCTTTGGAGGTTTCGACTACAGTAAGTCCTTCACTCCAGGTCGCTGGCTTAATGGTCTCCCTGTCAGGCCAGTCAGCTGAGATGCCCATCGACCAACCTGACGAGATTTTTCTCAAGCTGGTTGACGCATTGTCAGATGAGGTGGATACCTCACTCTGTAGGACTCCGGTCCTACACCTTTTACCTCTCGGAGGGTCAGACCAGCAAACTGATTCAGTCCCTAACCCTCAGGATCTTGTACCTTTTAGGATGCTTGACTTTTGCTGCTCCCCTCCCCTTCCCGCCGCTGGCTTCCCCGACGGTCGAGATCCTGTGTTCCTGAGTCAACCAGTCCTCGCATACATTGGCGTTCCCGCTTTCTGCACTCGGGCAAGCAGTGCCACCGCTATTCTTCCTCTTCTTCCTCCTTGGGTGCGGAGAGACTCTGATGCAAAATGCGCCGGCGCTATGAAGAGCTCATATGGCCGCAGCTCATGTTATCCGGGGTTAAGCTGATTCTGGCCCCCACCATGGTTTTACTGTGGCTCCTGCCACCAAGGCACCAGCCTACTCCCACTCGGCCCCGTTCCGGCTTCTCCACCCATCCAGGTAGCCGCCTCCTTAGCAGCTGAAGGATGCCTGTACTGCTACCAGGCTTCCATGTCGGCTGTCGGTCACTGTTAAGTCCCAGTAGACCCCACCAGGTCAGCAGGAACTTGAGCTGTTCACCACTTTTTGGTGAATCCTGAGTCTGAGGACTCCTCCCTGCATTCCCGTCCATTGGATGCCGAGTCGGGGAGGATTTGTCTACAGATCTTGTTCCCACTTCCTTATGGGGCCTGCTCCATTTGATCTCTGAATCTACGGGATCCAGATGGAGTCTTTCAAAACGGGCGGCACTTCTTGACCGAGATTCTCCACCGGGTGACTCCTGGGTGGCCTTCCCCGTCGCCGAGGCCATTCTTGTCCCTGTTCTGGAGCTTTGGCAGCACCCTGCCTCCTGTCCTGAGCCAGTGGCCCAGATGGCCTGCAGGTATACGGTCCCGGTGGGTTCGCTGTTGGGTTTCACTGAGCATCCCTCAGCCGGGGGTCTGGTGGTCGACCCGGTCTTTAGGTGTACCGGCAACGTCAGGGACGTGGATAAGCCTCCCGACAAAGAATCCAAGAAATTGTATCACCTGGCTAAAAAGGTCTATGCTGCCTCTTCTCTCAGCCTAAGGTAGGTGAGTTTGGCCCTTATGATGGCCCATTTCACTCATGCCCCTTTTAGGCATGTTCAGTGAGGTACTTCCTGAGCTCTCGGCTGACTTACAGACCACGGTCAATCAAGTCCAGCACCTAGGCTGAGCAGTGGCAAAACAGCAGCTCCAGATGGCCATGGACATCGGCGATTCCTGCCCCCAGTCTGTGGCCGCTGTGGTGGCCATGCACTGCATGGCTTAGCTGCAGATTTCTACCTTTACTTCAGATACTCGGCATAAATTGGTTGATGTCACCTTTTTGTGCACCGACCTGTTTGAGCCGGGGGTGGAAGGACTCCTCACTAGAATTTAAGTCCAGTACCACCTTGGACTCTGTCACCTCTGCCCAGAGGGATCCCAAGGGCTCCAAGCTTCAGAGGAGGAAGCTCTTTCAGGCCTTCTCTGCCCCTGTGGCCAAGCCGTCCCAACCCCCAGCTATGCAGCAGGCAGAGGCTTGGCATCCTTGGCCGAACTTGGTTGCTTCGATCGTCCACAAACAAGGGGGTCAAGGTCCCACTGCTTCCTTAGCTGGTCCCTCCTCCTCCTCCAAGCCTGCCCAGTGACATGATGGGGGCGCCTCCCCAATGCCCATCCTGTCTTCCCCTGGGTCCTCCCATTCGGGTCTGGCTATGCCACTTCTTTCTGCCTGGTCTGCTGTCACCATGGACAGGTGAGTCCTCGAAGTGGTTGGCCAGGGTCTGCCTCTAGAGTTTGATGCTTACCGGCCTTGCCGAGCCCACGCCCCACGTGAGGCCATAGTGTCCACAAACATGCTGTCTTATCTTCTGGAGGACATTGCCCAACTCCTTCAGAAGGAGGCAGTGACTCAAGTCTCGGACCCTCCAGTAAGCCCAGGGTTTGTCTTCAGGTACTTCCTGATCCCAAAGTGGATGGGGGGGCTGGCACCCCATCTTAGATCTGCACGACCTGAACAAGTTCCTTCATTCGCATACCTTGAGGATGGTCATGCTGTCTCGGATCATTCCATTCCTGGAGCAGAACATGTAGTTCTGCTCCCTAGATTTTTTGGGACACATTCTTCCATGTTCCCATCCGTCGGTTCCACCGCTGGTTCCTACGGTTCTGTGCAGAAGAGAAACTCTGCAAGTTCCAGGCCATGCCTTCGGCCGCTCCTCGGCCCCCAGGGTATTCACCAAGTGCATTGCAGAGGTAGCAGCCTACCTGAGACGCCAAGGGGTCCGAGTGTACCCCTACCTGGATTATTGACTGATAGCAGGTCCCTCCAGGGAGGAGGTGGAGTGGTCCAGGGATCTGGGCCTCCAGACCTGTCTGTCCCTCGGCCTCCTGGTGAGTGAGGCCAAGCCAGAGCTCATACTTTCGCAGGTGATACACTTAATTGGGGCGGAGCTCAACTCTTGCAGAGTCAAAAGCTTGACTCCCAGCAGACCAGGCAGAGGTTCTATCCTCCTTTGCCCGATCATTTCAGGTTGGGCAGTTGTGACCTGCTCAGGATTTCTTGTGCCTCCTGGGATTCATAGCAGAATGCACCAGCGTGGTCTGTTGGGCCCGGTGGAGAATGGTGCTCTCTGCAGTGGGAAGCTTGTCTGTCAGTGGTCTCAGTGCAAGGGCCACTTCAACCAGCCAGTCACTGTGACCCATTTGATGTGGAACGCCCTCCAGTTGTGGTTAGTCCCAGCACATCTGCAGGAAGGAATCCCATTTGTCCACCCAAAGCAGGCAGGTACTGTCATGACCAGTGCCTCCCTGTTGGGCTGGGGTGCCCACCTTGGGGAGCACAGAGTCCCCGAATTCTGGACCCCTGAGGAGTCCCAATGCCATATCAACATGCTGGAGCTTCTGGCAGTTCAGCGGGTGTTGACAGCCTTTGCTCCACACATTCAGGATCAGGTCATTCAGATCCAGACGGACAACACCACGACCATATACTACTTCAACAAACAGGGCAGGATGCACTCCCTTCCTCTGTGCAGGGAAGCTCTCCACATCTGGACCCTTGTGCACAGCCTGAATGCGATCTCCTGCCCATCCACGTGGCCGGCGTATCCAGTCAGCTAGCAGACTCCCTCAACCGGGTGGGCGAGGCGTCTCACAAGTGTTCTCTCCATCAGGAGGTAGTGCACAGTCTGTTCTCCCAGTGGGGCATCCCTCTGGTGGCTCTGTTTGCCTCCAGGGAGAACGCAAAGCTGAGACTGTATTGTGCCCGCCCCCCTTCGGCAGGGGGCGTGGACTGGTATGCTGTAAGCAGTGCAGGAGAAGGTTGTCTGGCACTTTTACAAAGGTCTTGACCACATTTCCTCTTCTGTTGTGTGAACCACCACCACTGTGGGACTTGTTGCTGGTGTTGGCAAAGCTCATGGGCAAACCATCTGAACTGATGCACAGGTGTGATGGTCGTGGAAGACCACTTTCTTGGTGGCTGTCATGTCAGCCAGAAGGATCAATGAGCTCCAGATGCTCTCGGTGGAGTTTCTTACTTGGTCTTCCACAAGGACAAGGTTGTCCTTTGCCCCAACTAGGATGTTCTTCCCAAAGGTTGTGTCAGAGTTTCACCTTAAGCAGGTGATCAATCTCCTGGTGTATTTCACCAACCACATCTCGGAGGCCAAGCATAGGCTCCATATTTTGGACATTAGGCAAGCGCTTGCCTGTTATAAGGAGCGCACGGCTGGAGTTGTGGGAGAGGTTTGCCAGCTCTCCGTCACCTACGCTGGGAAAGCTGCGCCTGGCAGACTGGCAGCTAAGAGGACAATTGGCAGGTGGATTGTATCCTGCATCGACCTCTGCTATAGGTTGGCGGGTAGGGAGCCTCCCAAAGGTCTAAGAACTCATTCCACCCATCATATTGCTGCTTCAGTGGCTGCTTCAAGGGATGTTCCTGTCTAGGAAATCTGCAGGGCTGCTACCTGGAAGTCAGCACACACCTTCATTTCCCACTGCCAGATCGACCTTGAGTCATGCCGGGATGCTGGTTTCGGAGCCCCAGTTCTTTAGTCTCTGTTCCCCAAATGGGGGGAGGGGGTGCCTTGCCCCAACTTCCTGCAGAACTGCTAGTAGTCTGCCAGAAGTGTGGATTGTACATCATATCCGTGTCCCTAGAAAAACAGGTTACTCACCTGTAACAGTAGATCTTCTACGGGCAGGTCTCTTGCAGTAGGTTATTACTCTTGGGAGTCGCTAGTTGGAGCTGTCACACGTTAGCTTCTTCCAGCAGTCTTCTGTAGGGCTGACACCCCCCAATACATCACTTCCTCTGGCTGTGTATAAAAGGGGGCGGCCCCAGGTACACATTGTTCATTTTCCCGCCAGCTTCAGCCCACATGGCAGCTAGCTCAATCTTCTGTGTTGTAGTCTTTGACGTGAACTTGAACCAAATTTTTCTTCTCTGTGCTGGGCCTGAGACACACTCCCAGGCCCCGGCTCTTCTGCTTCTACTAGGCCAGGCCTATGAACTGCTCACAGTACCCCCTGCCCTCCTTGTTTCAGCGTGCCTGTGTTCACTCACAGCACCCCTGCTGCTCCTTGGCCCAGGCACTCTTGCTGGGTCAGGGACTCCGTCCACGGGTGGCAAGACAGCCTTCCCGGTACAGACCTCGGGGACCTGTGTGAAGGGTCCCCGGCCCCAGGCTCTCATTCCAGGCATCGGAGGCAGCAGGACTCTCACTCCTCTCACCCGCTCCATCAATGGTGGCTCCTCCATCGTCGGCAGGGCCTTCATTGTTGACGGGACTGCTCCCCCCCCATCAATCGACGGAGCCTTTGTTGCTCGCATCCTCGGCAACAGGTTGTCCCCCATCGACGGAGCACTCTTTCTCTTCTACCATTGATGGGGGCTATCTCCCCCCCCCCCCAGGATATTCATCAACAGGGCAGCTTCCCCTGTCAATGGAGCCTTTGTTGCTCCTCTCATCATCGACGGGTCATCTCCCATTGACAGAGTACTCTCCGGTACGTTTCCTATCGATGGGCGCTGTTCCCCCATCGACAGACCGTTCCTCATCGACTGGGGATGTTGCTTTCTTTCCCTTGTCAATAGGAGCTGTTCCCCCATCGATGGAGCATGCAGCTACTCTCTCGTCGTCGGGGGCTCTTCCCCCATCAATGGAGCACTCCTCGTCGACTGGGAGCTTCCCCTGTTAGCGGGCTTGTTTCCTCCTTCCTCATCGACGGAGAGTTTCCCTGTCGATGGAGCATACTGCTCACCCTCTCCCCCCCTCTCTCTCTCATCGATGGAGGCTTTTCCCTATCGACTGAGCACTCTTCGTGAACAGGGCTGCTTCCCCTGTCAATGGGGCATCTTGTTTTGTCTTCCTCATCGATGTGGCTGCTTCTTCTCTTGACAGGGCATCCCCATTTCCATTACTCATCCCTGGGGCTGCTTCCCCATCAATGAGACATCCCTGCCTTCATCCCTTTCGGCGTGGCTGGTTCCCCATCACCGGTGGTTTCCAGAACTCGGGCATCCCCAGTGTGGGGTGTCCTTCCTGGCACCAGTGTCCTGTTCCAGCATCGCTAGGGGTACTCCTCCGTTGCCAGTTCGGCACCCCTCGGGCGCCTCTTCCTTTGTCCCATCTGATGGGGTTTCTGGGTCTCACCACTCATTCCTCGTCCCCCCTCCAGTTCTGCTCTGCTGGGGTTGGGATGCCCCTCCCCCCTCACCTTTCCGACGTCATCTGGTTCGGTCTCCCTCCTCCTGGCTCCCCCTCCCTCCTCCTGTTTCCAGGGGTCCATGCCTGGGGTCCGGCTCTGGGGGTTCCCTGTGGGGAGCCTTTTCTGCCCATGCCTGGGCGTCCTCTCTCTTCCCCTCCGTCATGCTCCGTGTGGGCCTCTCAGTTGTGCAGCACCCTGCCAGGCCTTCCTTTTGTACTGCCGCTCTTGCAGCTGCCTCCGGGGGCTTCTCAGGGGCTCCTGCCCAGCCCACCACGTGCCCCGCCACGCCTGTTCCTGTTTGCCGGATGTGGTTCCCGGTGCCTGGTGTGCTTTGGTATGTGGGTTTGCCCTCTCGTGCCTTACTGCTTCACGGCCTTTCATATGTGGGCTGGTGCCTACGCGCCTAGTGTGCTTCGACTTTGGCGCCTTCTCCCCACCACTGCCTCCCTGCACAAAGTCAGCCCTGTGGGCCCTTTCCATTCCTTCCCGACACTGGCTTCCTATGGGCCCCGATGCCATGGCTGCATCTACCTGTCTGTATGCCACTGTCGTCGCCTTGCGGTGCCCTGCCTGGCCTCGGCTGTCGGTTCGGCACCCGCCTGCTTTTCAGCTGCCATCGCCTTCTGTGGTGCTCCATTTTTGGTCATGGCCCGGGCTTTTGCTTTTCTGCCCACTGTCTGGTCATGCCCGACGGTCGATCCGGGACCTCACCCTTGCCCCTCCCACCCCAGTTCCCATCGACTTCTTCGACTGCTGGGATGTCCCAATCTTATTTTGAGAAACAGCTCTTGCAGCAGGTTACACCATTAGGACTGAAGCCAAAAGGCGCCAGGACCCTACGGAAATTTTCTAGCTAGCAGTATCCAATGGGGACCGCCCCCGATGTCGGCCCCACCCCGGCCAGGCATGATATAAAAGGGGGCGTTCCCCCAGAATCCCAGTTCTTTTCCTGCCTGTCACGACTTCCAGCATCTGCCTCACGGACACCCTTTTATTAGCGAACGACAACCCCAACTTCCAGCTTTTTTTTTTTTTTGCTCAACTGTCGGAATCTCCTACTCCTTCCACAGAAGGACACCCCTCCAAGTGTGCCTGTGGCAAACAGATCCCGTTCAAGGATCTCCATTCGGCCTGTCTGCGGTGCCCAGGCCCGGAGCACGACACCCGGGCCTGCTCTTTCTGTCAGAAGTTTAATAGCCGCACCAGAATCCGCCGTCAGAAGGCACTTCAGGGGTTCTTGTTGGAGGAAAGATTGAAAACAATGGACAAAGACCCTGCCTCCAGAGGTGAGTCTACCTCCAAGTCCCATAGACACCGGGAAAAGGCCAGGTCCCAGAACTGGGCCTCGGACTCTCGCACCAGCTCAGGCTCCATGTGCTCAGACCGCTCTCCCTCCAGGGCTCACTCTCAGCCTCCTTCCATTAAAGTCTGGGCTTCAGGTGGTCTTTTGGCTTTTCTCCACCCATTAAAGACTTCCAGGACTTCGGACCCTCCTTCAACGCCCTCCCGGGCCTCAGCGAAGTCTTCAGACAGTCATCGGTCCAAGTCCTCTTCCAAGTCTGCTTCTACTTCCTTGGACAGACGCCAGGAACCCGACGCCAGATCGGCCTCCCAGGGGACCTGACATCCCTCAAGTGGACGACTGACCCTAAGCAGGCTGCCGATCCTTCTCCGGTCAGAAGCCCGTCGGACCCGACGTCGGTCAAACGACCTATGGAGCCGAAGCCTGTCCTCCCTTCACTGGTTGATACCGGTCGCTGGGGTTCATCTGAGGAGGACCTGACATTGCCTGATGACTAGGCAGGCGACACTGAGGACGCCTGGCTTCTGCGGGAGCCTTCGCCCGAACCAGCGACGCCCTCGGACCAGACACCTGACACTGCCAACAGACCAATCCCGACGCCAGGACAGACGTCCGGTATGAATATCCAAGAAGTCAAGGATCTCCTCACCTTTTGGTGGGACACTATTAAAAAGGATGTGGTCCCAGTAAAGCCACTTCCTCCTCCTCCTCCCCCCCCAGGGTCCATCAGGAAGACCCCCAAGGAGCCTACACCACCTCCTGGGGCAGATCCAGAGAAAGGAGAAGGCCCCGTTCATGGTCTCCCTCAGGGTCCCCCAATCCCAAGCGTCCCAGAGGAAGAAGGTCCACTCCGCAGGGGAACGGCTCTAGACCGGACTCTTCGGACACCTCCAGGTCTCCTTCTCCAATAAGTATCCCATCACCAGACCCACGAGACATCCCCAGGTCACCTCTGGATGATCCCTCTTTTACTGAAATCATGAGGCACATCCAGGAGAATATGGGATGGGAAACGGATGATCTAGACCTCTAACGACAGCGCCTAGCTCGATACCTTCGGCAGAAAAGATCCTAAGCCTGTGGTGGTGCCACCCTTGGTGGACACCTTTGCGGATGTCACCAAGGCCGCGTGGAAATGTCTGCATTCCACCCCTGCTGTGCCGAAGAAGGCTGACCGCCTGTACAGGGCCCTATGGAGGACCCGTATTTTGGCACACCAACCCCTGGCTGATTCACTGGTCATCAATGTCTCTCATGACCGGTCTCAACTACCGCAACATTTGAGCACACAGCCTCCGGACCAGGAATCCAAGCAATTGGATTCACTGGGTAGGCGCATGTATGCGGCTGACACACATGGTTCAGTTTCAGAATGCCCTTTGGGAACAGGGCCAGGACCTGGTTAATGTCCTTCTAGATGGCGAACAAAAGGAGGAACTCTTGAACCTCCTTCACACAGGGTCAGACGTGGGGACCCAAGTTTTGAGAGCCGTCTATGATTCGGCGGACTCTGCGGCCAGGGGAGCAGCCTCGGGCATCTATCTCTGGAGACACTCATGACTTCACGTCTCCGGATTTACTCCAGACGTCCAGAAAAATATCCTGGATGTCCCCTACAATGGAGAGGTCCTGTTTGGTGAGGATTCCAAATAGGTAATCCCCAAATTACAGGACGCCGGGAAGGCGGTGAGGACTGTACAGGCCCAAGACTAGTTCCTTTCGTAGGAACCAGAATCGTTTTAGCGGCCGGCAACAATGGCAGTAGCCACGTTCCGGCCAGCAGCAAAGGGGCAACTTCAACCGCAAGGCCCAGCCTAATTCTTCCCCAGGCCAAGGTCAGAGATGTACAAAACTGACCCAGCCTGTGGGAGGCAATGCTGCCACAGCATGACTCCTTCCCAGCCCCCGCCCCTCTTCTGGATCAATGGGAAGAAAAGGTCAGGGGTCGCATCTCTCACCACCTTTCAGGGTGGCAGATGATAACCACCGAGCGGTGTGTCCTTCAATTTGTCGAGAGAGGACACACTATAGAATTCCTCGATCATCCACCTTCAAGGCCTCCCTGCTTTCCCATTACTCAGAACAGCATGCATTGCTCATTCATCAGGAAGTGCTAGCACTTCTGGAAAAAGAGGCCATAGAGCATGTACCGCGGAACCAGAGAGGCGCAGGATATTATTCCCACTTCTTTCTGGTTCCCAAAAAGACAGGGGACCTCCGTCCGATTCTGGACCTCAGCAACACGCTTCGATACTTTACAAACGCTTCCACATGGTGACTCTTCCAGGGCTAATTCCCATGCTCAAGCAGGGCACCTTCTTAGCATCACTGGACATGCAGGATGCCTATCTGCACATACTGATAGCTCGGGTGCACAGAAAATTCTTCCGCTTCGAGTTTCTGGGTCGCCATTATCAGTTGTGAGTCCTCCCTTCTGTCCCGCACCTCGGTATTCACGAGTGCATGGTGCTCGGCAGCGGCTCAGGAGACAAGGCCACTACGTGTTCCCCTACCTGGACGACTGGCTCCTCATGACCCCCTCTCGGGAGGCCCTGATGTCCTCAATCCACTGTACTCGTTCCCTCTTTGGGTCCTTGGGCATCATTATCAATCGGGAGAAGTTGCACCTGGTTCCGTCTCAGAGACTGCAGTTCATAGGCGCAGTTCTGGACACTGTCAAGGGGAAAGATTTTGCCCCAGGACAGAGTGGAGCACATTAGATTCCTCATAAGGGATATCTTGGCAAAAAAGACCATCCCAGCAAGACTGGTCCTTTGCCTGCTCGGACACATGGCTGTGGCCATTGCAACAGTCCCTTTAGCCCATCTCCACATACGGGTGACCCAGTGGATGTTCCAGGTGCAGTGGGATCAGAAGCAAGACCATCTGCAGCATCCAATCAGGATCACGAATGCTGTCATCCGGGATTGACAATGGTGGCTCGACCCAGAGCACCTGTCGTTGGGAGTCCCCCTCGTTGCGCCATCTCCGGTTATGACACTCTCCACGGACACTTCGGGGTCCAGTTGGGGAGCGCACCTCGGCGGTGTCAGGTCTCGGGGCTTGTGGACGACCCAGGAAGCTCATCTTCACATAAGCATTTTGGAGATGAGAGTGGTCCTTTATGCCTTGCAGGCTTTCCAATCAGAGATTCCACCGGGTACCCTTCTGCTACAAACAGACAATACCGTGGTGATGTATTACCTCAACAAACAAGGAGGCACTCATTCCTACCCTCTTTGCAGGGAGGCCATGAGGGTGTGGGATTGGGTACTGCAACACAGCGCAAACATTATTGCTGTTCATGTTCCAGGAGTGAACAACGTTATTGCAGACAGTCTGAGACGATCTCAGGCCATAGTCCACGAATGGGAACTTCTCCAGGAGGTCGCAGAAGGGGGACACCAGAGTTAGACCTTTTCGCGTCCCCATCCAGTGCAAAACTGCCCAATTTCTGCTCGCTAGATCCAGGACCTGGTGTTTTCTGGCAAGATGCATTGTCCCTCTCCTGGGCGGGCAGAGTCCTCTACGCATTTCCTCCCTTCCTGTTGATCCAGAGGGTTCTTCTGAAACTCCGTAGAGAGCAGGCGATGCTCATATTAATTGCGCCCTTTTGGCCCAGGCAGATCTGGTTCCCTCTGCTGAACCAACTTTCTCAGGAACCGCCGGTGCCTCTGCCAATCAGCTCTCACTTATTGTACCAGGAGGCAGGATCCTTGGTCCATCCAGACCTTCGCTCTCTGAAGCTGCATGCCTGGCTCCTAGGGACATAGCAGTCATTCGTTACGGGGTCTCGCAGGAGGTAGCAGATGTTCTAGCGGCTGCTAGAAAACCGGCCACTCATGCCACTTACACCATGAAATGGCGCAGATTTTGTCGCTGGGTTCAAGCATGAGGACTTTCCCCACTGGATTGTTCTGAGGGTTTGGTATTGGACTAACTCCTGTCCCTATTTCAGGCAGGCTTGACCTACTCCTTGATCAAAGTACACCTCTGTGCCATCTCGGCCTATCACATACCTATAGGCCTACAGTCCATATCCCAGTTGGAAACTGCACGTGCCTTTTTGAGAGGCGTTCTCCACCTTAGGCCTCCGATTAAGGATCCCATTCCTCCGTGGGACCTACCCTTCGTCCTGGAGCAGCTTACACTGCCTCCTTTTGAATCAGCCGTGGATTGCGAGCTACGTCTTCTTGCATGGAAGACGTTATTTTTAGTTGCTGTTACTTCGGCCAGAAGGATTTCTGAGCTACACGCACTTATGTGCAAAGAACCTTATTTGGTTTTTCACCAGGTCAGGGTGTCCCTAAGGACAAATCCAAAATTTCTGCCTAAGGTGGTCTCAGTCCTTACCCTTAATCAGGATATCGACCGACCAGTGTACTTTCCAAAATACTCTAATAGAGGAGAGGCCCTGCTGCACTACCTGACCAGAACCAGGCAACACCGTAAATCTGATCAGCTTTCTGTCTCCTTCGCCCATAGGTTGCTGGGTGCTCCGGTCTCTAAGCAATCCCTTTCTAGATGGCTCATGCATTATATCACATTCTGTTACCAGAAATGTAACAAGTCCCTACTGGGCTTAGTTAAGGGACATTCCACAAGGGGGGTGGCTACCTCCTTTACTGCTCTGAAGAACGTGTCCACCTCAGCCATCTGCGCAGCAGCTACTTGGAGCACCATGCACACCTTTATCAAGCATTATAGCCTGGACGTTGCTTCACATCGAAGAGCTAGTTTTGATCTAGCAGTCCTTCAGGGACTACTGTCCTAGGCTCTGGTTCAGCTCTTGATCTCTCCCTAGCCTCCTCCCATTTCAGAAGGTTTTCCAGAATTGCTTGGGAATCAGTCCTAATGGTGTAACCTGCTGCAAGAGCGGTTTCTCGAAGTAAGACAGTATAGTTGCGTAAGAACTTACCGTAACAGTAGATATTCGAGAACAGCTCTTGCAGCAGGTAGTTTCCCTCCCACCATCCCCTCTGGAGGTAGAGTTGTTCCATTGATTACTACCTAGGTTTCGGTGTTTTTAACACCTCCACATACCTTCTTTGAAGGCGGATCCTCAGTCTCCACTTCAGATGTCATCTTGTGGCCGAGAGTCTCCGGCGGGAGAACTGGAGATTCTGGGGGACCGCCCCCTTTTGTATGATGCCTGACGTCGGGGGCAGGGCCGACGTCGGGGGCGTTCCCCGCTGGATACTGCTAGCTAGAAAATTTCCGTGGGGTCCTGGCATCTGCCGGCTTCAGTCCTAATGGTGTAACCTGCTGCAAGAGCTGTTCTCAAAGATTTACTGTTACGGTAAGTTCTTACGTAACTGTACTTTCCTGTCCCTCTCACCAGGGTACTGCTCGGGTCTCTGGTGGGGCTCTCATGGGGCAGCTGCATCTCCCCCTGTCCCCCGCCTGTCCTCCTGGCGGGGCCAGGCCTGACCCTCCTCCTTGACAGCTTTACGGGGCTTGCTCCCCGCCTCCTTCCGCATGGCTCAGAGGCGCCCGGGTGTCCCTTCGCACTTTTCTTTGGAGGCCTGCTTCCTCTTCCCAGACACTTCCCTCCTCTCTGCGGTCCTTTTGGTAACCCCCCAGTTCTTTGCTGTGGCCTGCCCGGTGCTTCTTGCCCCGTACTCTCCACTCCCTGCACGTGTTTGTGCGCTTGGTGTGCCCTCCTGAGTTTGCTTTTCTTGCCATGGCCTTTCGACCCCTGCCTCGTCAGGTTGCATTGCTATTCTTGGCCTACTACTTTCCTCTTTTCCGCATCAACATGTTTCCGTCTGTCTCTTGATAGTGCCTTGGATGCCCTGCTGCGCTTGATGTACGCCATTGCCTCTTGCATCCCTGCTTGGCAGGTTGAATCACTGGCATGGCCCTGTTCCTGCTCTCCCTTCATGGAGTACTCGCTTCCTCACAAACCTTTGGTTTGTCCGCCCAACCGGGTGTTGTTTGAGATGACTTGACTTGGGCTTTGTGACGCCGTCCCTTTCCGGGATCACACGACCATCTCTTGGATTGTTCTGCGGCTCCTCCATGGCTTCCGCCTGGTTCCTGTTTGCCGCCTCTTTTTCCGTTGTCACGGATGTGTCTTCTTGGCATTGCTTGGTGCCGTGGCTTATATCATGGCTTCCTGCTCTGCTTAACTTCCCTGTCTTATAACTGCTTGGTACTCTCCCAAGAGTAATAACCTACTGCAAGAGACCTGTCCGTAGAAGATAGTATTGTTACATAAGAACTTGCCATAACAGTAGATCTTCGAGGTACGGTCTCTTGCAGTAGGTACAATCCCGCCTCCTGCCCCCTGCCTTTTTTGCTACGTGGTCCTTGGATATCAGGATGTTAGAGTGGGTTTTCCTGGTCCGTCGGGTTTCCCCTGCCTCTGCCTTTTTGCGTGCTGCAGCCGGGCATGAACAGTGTGTACCTGGGCACCCCTTTATACACAGCCAGAGAAGTGATGTATTTGGGGGGGGGGGGCAGCGCTATAGAAGACTGCTGGAAGAGGTTACTGTGTGACAGCTCCACCCAGCGGACTCCCAAGAGTATTAACCTACTGCAAGAGACCGTACCTCGAAGATCTGCTGTTACGGTAAGTTCTTACTTAGCGATGCTTTCTAGGAGTGGTATGTGATGTACTTCCACACTGACCCACCCGACCTGCACTGGCAAGTATCACACCAGTTCTTTCCAGCAGGTAAGATCTGACGTTAGTGGGGCAGTGCTGAGGGAGTTGCCACCCTGGTGGGTGGGAGGAGCAGCTTGAAGACGTTCTGGCAGGAATTGTGTGGATGTACATCATGTACCATTCTTAGAACTACTTTTATAGGTGAGTAGCCTGTTTTTTCAGTATACTCCAACCTGCTAGACACTGTAAAGCTGTTTTTAATGCTGAAATACAATGAACGTGTAGTTTTTAAATAGTGGTAATTTTCTCAGCTGCACTGAAAGGAATTATTTACATTTGGACAGACTGTAACATGTAACGGGATAAAACATTTGTGTATTTATTGATACTTTTAAAATAAACTTAATGGCTATGCATTCTGATGATGTTTTTTGGTGTTGTACAACAAACATCTAGCAGATAACTGTAGAAATCATGTCAAGGCCTCCATAATTTCCCTGCAATAATCATAAAAATCCCCGCAATTTTGGCAAGATTTTTCTGCAGTTTTCCATTGCCCCTCCTCATGACCCCCCCCCAAACTAAGATAGCACCAGCAGCGATGGCCTTTTCCTGAGATTTCTAAAACTGGTAGCCCATGTTATTGCCAGAGCTCTGGATACAGTATACAGCAAATCCCTGACCACTTCCTCCATATCCCCCATCTGGAAGCAAGCCAGAATCGTCCCCATTTTCATGTCTGGTAACCTTATCTTTGTTGACCGGTACCACCCCATCTCCATCCTCTCCTACCTAAGCAGAATCCTCAAAAAGATTGTTTTTTGGCAAATTTCAGACTACGTGTCCACTCTCAACCTCTTCTCTTCCCAACAACATGGCTTTAGGAAAGGCCATAGCAGCACCACTGATCTGGCTTGCTTCCCTGACCACGTTTTCAGAGGCATGGATGATGGCAGGCTAACTGGCGCTATCTTTGTGGGTCTCAGCAAGGCTTTTGAAGTGGTGGACCACAACATCCTGCTACATAAACTGAGCAGTACTGAGTGCTCTGCTGTGACCATAGCCCTAGTTTCATGACTGTTTCAGGCCGAACCCAGGAGGATTGCATGGAGGGCTGCAGATTCCAGCATCCAGGTGGTCCGCACCGGGGTCCCACAAGGATCCATCCTTGGACCCATCTTGTTTTCCCTGATATCAACTCATTCCACAAGGATGGAATCACATGTAGCTTGCTACTGTACACCGATGATCTTATCCTCTACCATAGCACAAAGACCTCAGCCGAACTGTCATCCATGCTCACAGACAACTTCGGCACAGACCATAAGTTTTTTTTTTTTTGCTAAATAGCTCTTGGTAAATGCCCAAAAGACAAAACCCAGACCCATGTGTATGGGCTAGAAGGCCTTCTCCTCAGCTGCTCTGAGTCTTTGGAACAGCCTATCTAACTCACTGCGGACCCTGGGATTACACCCCCAATTTTAATCCCACCACAAGACCTCCCTCACGCCTACTATTACCTGTAAATGCCCCCTTGAAGATATTGTGAACCCATGCAATGGCGAAGCATCTGCGCCCGCCAACCACCGATATTGCTGTGTGACTTTGGAACTTGTTTTTATTATGTTAACATATATTGGGCACTGGGATGCCACAGAGACTCTGTGTACTATATGCAGTTGTTTATTTCTGCTCCTTTTGTTTTGCATAATGTTTTCGTAACAATTTACTGTACCTTGTATCTCATTTACTTGTTTTCGTTTTTGTCTTGTTTGTACCATCCATATGGCCTGTGTTATGCCTGAAAATGGTCCCTGGGATCAGTGTACCCACCTGATTAACAAATTAATAAAGGAAAAATTCCAGTCAGCTAAGCTGAGAGAGATGGTATACGAAGGAGTGATTTCATGCAGGAACCCTGCATGACCAAGTTGCTCAGTATTGTATTTTTTTTTTTAATTGGTCTTTTCACTTGTCTCCAAATCCCTCCCTCAATGGCCCAACCAAGTTCCCCAGCATGTCATTCACCACTGCCCAGCCCTACCTTGCTCACTTCGACCTTAACACAGCTTGTTTTTGTTAGCTTAAACAGCTGAGAACAAACATAAAACTCCCAACTTGCAGCTGGCTTAGCCGTCCTGCTGTCCGTAACATCTGATGCCAGTTCCCTCTCCCCTCCCCTCTCTCCCTCCCTACTGTGCTGGTTGTTCAAACTTGTTTTCAGTAATAGCTGAGAAAACAAATTCTGGTCAGATCCACCACGGCTGCATAATGAAGTTAGTGAAGTTGTGTGGAATTGTTAAGGAGGTATGAAGAAACAACACAATGATTTGTAAGTAGTAAGATTTGTTTTAGTTTCTGTTCTAAGGAAGGCATACACATTATTAGGAAAATATATGGAGGTGTACATTTTAATGGAAGGAATAGGAAGCTTGCAAAAGAACCCCAGAGCAAATGCCAGTGATGTATGTTTTATCCTGGATGAATATTGGCCAGACAGCCAAATTTTAAAGAAAACAGAATTGCACATATCCCAATAGTGCAAAGCATCAAGGGAAACATATTCATATCTCCTTGATGGTACAGAAAGTGGCAGTATATGAAAAAGTAATGGCTAGCATATGTTCAGCCTTGGGATTATTTACACATTTTTTTTATTTATTTATTTTAAGAGAAACAGGGTTCTAGGAGCGTGGATATGTTGTTCATCCACACTTCTTGGCATGTCCCTTTCCCCTTTAAATCTTGCCGGAAAGTCTTCAAGCTGGCTCCTTCCACCCACCCTGGTGCTAAGTACCTTGGCTCCGCCCCATGACGCCAGAGCTTCCTTTCCCCTGGAAGATGCAGGTTACCTCATGCGCTCTCAGCAATTCGTAGGCCCTGGATTCAAAGTGTCGGTTTTTACCAAAACTAACTTTAAAACTTGTTCGAGTTAGCGATTCCGATTGTAGTGCATCGGACATGGAGGATAAATCGTCCCCCGGATTTCGCCAGTGTACCTGCGGCCAGAAGATGTCGCTCACCGATCCCCACCTAACGTGCGTTTATTGCCTAGGTGTCGGACATGACACCTCGTCTTGCACTTTCTTCCTGGCCTTCCATCCCAACGTCCTGGACGACCGCATGGCGCACCTAAAACTGGGGAGACTGGAGAAAAGGAACCCGCCGGTGTAATCGAAGGAGGTGAGGTGGGCGGTTTCTCCGGCTGCGGGATCCGCCGAGCAGCTGGAGCAATGAAGGCATTCGAGGAGGAAGCAGCTCAAGATTCGGCCAATTGAAGCTTTTTTGTTCTGCTCAACCGTGGCTCCACCTTTACGGGCTCCTTCAAGGAGTTGTGCCAGTCTCTCCCCACCAGGGGTGAGGCACCCTCGGGCTCGCACTCCTCCCACCCTCGCAAGAGAGATAAGGACCCGAAGTCTTCATCCAGGCGAAGATGTTCTTGGGACCGAGAAAGGTCCAAGTCTCAAGAGCACACGGTCTCGGCTTTGATCGAGATCGCATCCTCGGCCGCCGGCTTTACGGATCTCCCATCTGGCCAGGGGACCGAGGAAACTGCCGACGAGGCAGAGATTTCTCTCGACCCAGTCGAGCCATTGTCACCAACCCCGGTTGACGACTCTTTGGAAAAGACTCCGGTCCTTGTTTTTCCGGATGAGGAGACCCAGCCCGCTGGTGTCCCCATCGAGGAAACTGTTCTGGACCCTCGGTTTTCACCGTCACCAGTGTCTCCCAATCGAACGGGTCGACTTCCTCGATCTCAATTGAGGTCCAGAACCCTTCGTCGAGCGGCCGAGAAAGAGTCGTAAACACTCTAAGAGGAGTCACCACAGATCTTCATCCTCCTCAGACGAGGAGAGGCTTCGGCGGAAACTCCATCGACGCTATGAAGATCTCATGTGGCAACAGCTGATTTTGTCTGGGCAGAAGCCGGCTACTCCGGCCATCACTTGGCTTCCGCCTCCTAGGCTGACACCGACCCCTCTGGAACCGAAGTCTTCAGTTCCCCCACCCATGGGGCCGTCTCGTATCCCGGTTCGGCCTGCCTCGGTCTCTCCACCGATTTTGGTGGAGCCACTGCCTAAGCAGCCTCAGGGAGGGGCTCCCTCGAAAGAGGACCGAACAGACAGTGGGCTTCCCCGACGTCTGTCGATAACGGTCATCCCCAATCGCCGTCGGCGTATCGAGGGAGACCTAGGTGGGAGGCCATTGTATCCCGACTCTTCTGACTCGGATGCCACCGGATTGCACTCCCATCTTGGGGATGATGAGTCGTCCGTGGTGGGTTTGGAGGAAGGCCCTTCCTCTTTTCAGGGCATTCTCCGCCTGATCTCCGAATCCACTGGAATGCCCCTGGAGTCTATCCAGAAGAAGGCGGAGTCCTCCCTTACAGATATCTTCAAAAGCGGGGATACCCGACTGAGGCCTTTCCAGTGGCCAAAGCCATTGTTGGCCCGGCCCTTGAGCTTTGGCAGTGCCCAGTTTCCTGCCCAGCACAGTCTGCCTGCAAGTGCACAGTGTCCATGGGGTCCCTGGTGGGATTCACAGAACATCCTTTGGCTGAGAGCCTGGTGACCACATCTGTGTTCAGGCGTACTGGTAGCTCAGCCGACACTGACCAACCCCCGGACAAAGAGTCCAAAAAACATGGCCCTCCCAGCCGAGCCTGCGCCCCTCGGGAGGAAAGGATCTCCGCTTGCACCCAGTCGGCTTTCTGAGACGACATAGCTCAGCTCCTCTGCAAGGAGGCGGCAGCTCCAGTGCCGGATCCTCCTACAGACCCAGGCTTTGTGTCCAGGTACTTCCTGGTGCCCAGGTGGACGGGGGGTTGGCGCCCCATCCTAGATCTCCACAACCTGTATCAATATCTCGGGTCTCGCACCTTCCGGCTGGTAGCTCTGAATCAGATCATACCATCCCTGGAGCGAAACATGTGGTTCTGTTCAGTGGATCTGCAGGAAGCGTTCTTTCACGTCCCAATCCGTCCGTCCCATCAGCGGTTCCTCCGCTTCAGGGTCGAAGGGGCCCTGTACGAGTTCTGAGCCATGCCTTTTGGCCTGTCATTGGCCCCATGGGTCTTCATCGAGTGCATTGCAGTGGTGGCACACATCTTCGGTGTCAAGGAGTACGAATCTACCCTTATCTCGATGACTGGCTCCTGGCAGGTTCCTCCCTTCAGGAGGTGGAGAGATCCAGGGATCTGGCTCTCAGAATCTGCTCCCAATTCGGCCTCCTGATCAACGAGGCCAAGTCGGAACTCGTGCCCTCTCAGGTGATGGGCTTCATCGGGGTAGAGCTCCACTCTTGTCGTGGCAGAGCTTGGCTCCTGGCGGACAGGGCAGAGGTTCTCTTCTCCTTTGCCTGATCATTTCTGGTTGGGCCCTTGTGCCCTGCTCAGGACTTTCTGCGCCTTCTGGGTTACATGGCGGTGTGCACTTCAGTGGTCCGTTGGGCCAGGTGGCACAAGCGCCCCCTCCAATGGGAGCTGGCCGCCCAGTGGACTCAGCACCACGGTCATTTAGACCAGCTGATCATTGTAACCCAGAAGATGTGGGACGCTCTCCAATGGTGGACCGCCCCAGAACGGTTGCAGGAAGGGATCCCGTTTGTCTGCTCCTCACGGTCGCCCCACGACCGACAAGTGCTTTCTGCGTGGGCTGGGGAGCCCATATCGGGACAACAGGGCCCACGGGTTCTGGACCCCCAAGGAGTCCCAATGCCACATCAACCTGTTGGAGCTCAGAGCAGTCAGACTGGCACTGTCAGCTTTCGGTCCTCAGCTCCGGGGTCAAGTGGTTCAAGGCCAGACAGACAATACCACAACCATGTACTACCTCAACAAACAGGGTGATACGCACTCCCGTCTGCTGTGCAAGGAGGCGCTCCACATCTGGACCCTTGTAAGCCGGTTGGAGGCAGATCTCGTAGCCATTCATGTGGCCGGAGTCTCGAACCAGTTGGTGGATGCCCTCAGCCGTATAGGCCAGACATCCCACGAGTGATCTCTCCATCCAGAGGTAGCTTACAGTCTGTTCTCCCATTGGGGCAGTCCATTGGTGGACCTGTTTGCCTCCAGGGAAAACACCAAGCTGAGGCTGTACTATGCCCGCCCCCCTCAGCAGGGCTCGCTGCATGGGGATGCCTTCTCGAGGCCAAGGACCCCAGGCCTCTTCTGCGCTTTCCCTCCATTTCCCTTGATCCACAAGGTGTTACTCAAGGTGAGGAGGGACAAGGCGAAGGTGATCCTGGTAGCCCCAGATAGGCTGCGCCTGTTCTGGTACCTAGATCTCCTCAGCCTCAGCTGCAGGCCTCTGGAGCGGCTTTGTACACACCCGGACCTGATATCATTGAACTAGGAGAAGGTATTCCATCCGGATCTTTAATCCCTGCACCTCACAGCCTGGTACCTGAGCGGCTAGAGTTCCAGGCTCTGGGTCTTTTCGAGGATGTCTACACCGTGGTGGAGGCATCTCGTAAGGAATCAACCAGGAAATGTTATGCCTTCAAATGGAAAAGATTTTCCATTTGGTGCCAGGGTAAGAGTCTGGACCCCTTATCCTGTTCCGTGGCCAACATTCTAGAATACCTTTGGTCTCTCGCCAAAGGGGGTCAACGGTCATCGACCCTTAGGGTGCACCTGGCAGCCATTTCTGCTTACTGGGCGTGGGCTAGTCAGCCAACATTGGCGAAGGAGACAGTGGTCAGGAGCTTCTTTAAAGGCCTGGATCACATATTCCCTCCGGTGCGTGAACCTCCACTTCCATGGGATCTGTTGCTGGTTTTGGCAAAGCTCATGGCAAGCCATTCAAACCCATGCACAAGTGTGAGCTGTCACACTTGTTGTGGAAGACGGCCTTCCTGGTGGTTATCACGTCAGCCAGGGAGGACAGGGGAGCTCCAGGCGCTTTCGGTGGACTCCCCTTATCTGGTCTATCACAGGGACAAAGTTGTCCTGCGCCTCCACCCGAAATTCCTTCTGAAGGTGGTATCAGAGTTTCACCTTAACCAGGTGTTGACTCTGCTGGTATACTACCCTAATTACACCTCGGACGCCGAGTATAGGCTCCACACCTTGAACATGAGACGTGCTCTCTCATATTAGAAGGAAAGGACAAGAAGAAGTTCATGGAGAGGTTCACCAGCTGTTTGTCACCTACACAGAAGCCGCTTCTGGCAGAACTGCAGCCAAATGGACCATAGCAAGATGGATTACATCATGCATAGGTCTGTACTATGAGTTGGCGGGCAAGGAGCCTCCCAGAGGAATAAGAGCTCATTCTACCCGCCATACTGCTGCTTTGGTGGCTGCTTCCAGGGACATCCCTATCCAGGAAATCTGTTGGGCTGCTACCTGCAAGTCAGCAAACACCTTCATTACCCACTACCACATCGACCTTGACTCACGTCGGGATGCTGGTTTTGGGGCCTCGGTTCTCCAGTCTCTATTCCCTAAGTAGGGGGTGTGCGCCTTGCTTCCCTCCTCCCGGAGAACTGCTAGGAGTCTGCCAGACAGTGTGGATGAACAACATATCCATGTCCCTAGAAATACAGGTTACTCACCTGTAACAGGAGTTCTAGGAATGGTATATGTTGTTCATCCACCCGACCTCCCCGGCTTCGACGCACAACCTGGCTTCCAGCGGGCTAGATCTGGCGTCATGGGGCGGAGCCGAGAGTTTTACCACCCGGGTGGGTGGGAGAAGCCAGCTTGAAGACCTTCCGGCAAGATTTAAAGCGGCAAGGAACCTGCCAGACAGTGTGGATGAACAACATATACCATTCCTAGAACTCCTGTTACAGGTGAGTAACCTGTATTTCCAACAGGCTGATCTGGCGTCATGGGGCGGAGCCGAGGTACTTACCACCCAGGTGGGTGGTAGGAGCCAGCTTGAAAACTTTCCGGCAAGATTTAAAGTGGAAAAGGACATGCCAAGAAGTGTGGATGAACAACATATACCACTCCTAGAACTATTGTTACAGGTGAGTATCCTGTTCTTTTTGTCCATGAGGGGATGTAAGTTATATTTAAGCAATGTGTTGATGTCAGGAAGTCAAGTGTAATGATGATGGACTGTTAGGCCCCGTCCACACTACACTGCTCAGCCCCCGTAATGGATAGAAACCGTTAACAACCGGGGAGCGGTGCAGTGTGTCCACACTGCCGCGGTGTCGATGCCAGGACCGGACTGCCGTCCACGCCGAGCCGAGCGACGTTACGTGGCAACCGATCCCATAAAGCAGCTCGTGCAAGGCGCTAGAGGTCCGAATACGCAGGCCCACACTATGCCCGGTAATGTTACCGAGGCGTAACTAGTTTTTATAGCTGTTGTTGAAACCACTTCTATGTGGTTTCAACAACGGTAACGAAAACGTCTTCTGTAACATTACAGGTGTAAACGCAAACCGTTGCGGTAATGGTTTGGGCACTCTGTAATGTTGCAGAGGGGTAGTGTGGACAGGGCCTTAGAGAAAATGTGATATTAACTTTCAGAGGAGGTCGCTTTAGATAAGGGTAAGGTAGTTATGCTTGTCATAATGGGAATGTTAGGAAAGTATGAGGTCTACGCAGAAGTGGAGTACAAATATGCCCAGTTTCATAAGTATGTGCTCATAGTGCAGGCAAATTTTATATGCAGGTTTGTTTTAGAAATAAGTAAAAATAGTGATACATGCAATTAATAGAAAGATAATTACATAGACATATAGATAGAGAGAGAGACGCACAGACAGACAGGCAGACTAGGAATGGCAGTGAAGTACTGAAGTGACGCCAACCTTATCCCCACCCCGCAGACATGGACAGGCATTGTGGTGTGCCTTTGGGTCATTGCCCATAACGCTCACGCCATTTCACCTCACCCTACCCTGCAGACACAGGCAAGAGTCGAGGTGTGCCTTGGGGTTTTCAGACTTGGCACTCGCCACATTCCATAAGGAAATACACTGAAGTGGGTAAAGTATAAGAGAATGGAGTGAACTTTGGGGCTGAAGAGTCAAAGGCACACCTTGAGACCTATCATTGGCTGCAGGGTGGGGATGGGGGTGGAATGGCGTGAGCATTACTGTTGACAATCCCAAGTCACACCCCTGATGCCTGTCAGTCTTTACAGTGCAGGGTGTTATGGTCAGAAACCCTAATGCCCTGGGCGTTTCTTGGTATTTTCACTCCAGGTTTTCAGCATGTGCTTTTTATGACCCAACCGCATGAACAGTGACACTATCAGTTCATTAGCTGAAAGAAGATTTTGCAAAGCGACTGTGCCATTTGGCACCACATGTGCAAAAACACATTTTGAACAGGATGTAAAAAATGACAACTGCACATTTCTTGCTTCAAGTAAAACATACACACACACACACACGGACACGCCAGAACACCTCAAAATGATTAGATTGGTCTACAAGCACTGTTTTCTATGCAAGTTGGAGCACGGGGTGAGGGTTTAGGCTGGAGATCAGTTATGATCCATGACATAACCACAGGGTCACAATATTAAATATTTTAAAATAAACATAAATGCAAAAGTAACCATTTCAAGAAGAAAATGCAAACTGTGACACAAGTTATAGGGTCAGTTAGCACATCTGGACTTATTTGCTGCATATGCATCTCAGTTGCTAAGGGGTCTTGACCATGTTCGCCCTTCCTCAAGCCAAGCTAGCTACAGTATGTCTAACAATAACAAGGATGGAAAAATTATGCCATATTTTCAACAAGAAGTTAGCATTTTAAAAAGACAGTGCTGTAGACTTAAGAAGCAGCTTGTGTAGGTGCATTCATCATGCTAGCCAAGATATGTTCTGGTTGCGTTCCATAAGGCTAACCAGTGTGAGAAGTAGGGGAAAGGGACAGAAAACTAAAATAGAACCATTGAACCCATTTGTGATTTAAAGTTGTATGACAGAAATGCGGCTTCCAGAACTGGACGCCGTATTCCAAATGAGGCCTCACCAGTGATCTACACGGTGACATCACCGCCTCTTTCCTTCTGCCAGTAATACCTCTCCCTATGCAGCCACAGCATTCCACTGGCTCTCCTCACAGCTTTGGTACATTGTTTAGCCACCTTTAGGTCATCCAGTATGATTACCCCAAAATCCCTTTCCATTTTGATGACTATCAGCCCCCCATAATCATTCCCTGGTTCCTGCAACCCTTCCTTATTCAGCAGGCAGTTAGCTCATCTGGTCTTATTTGCTGCATATGCATCTCAGCTCCTAAGGGGTCCTGACCATATTCACCGTTCCTCAAGCCAAGCTAGCTGCAGTATGTCTGGCAATAACATGAATGGAAAGAGTATGCATAACCAGTGGGAGAAGTAGGGGAAAGGGATAGAAATCTAAAACAGAACCATTGAATCCATTAGTGATTTAAAGTTGCATGACAGAATTGTGGCTTCCAGAACTGGACACCGTATTCCAAATGAGGCCTCACCAGTGATCTACACAGTGGCATCACCACCTTCTTCCTTCTGCTGGTAATACCTCTCGCTAATGCACCACAGCATTCCACTGGCTCTTCTCACAGCTTTGGTACATTGTTTAACCACCTTTAGGTCATCCAATATGATTACCCCAAAATCCCTTTCCATTTTGATTACCATCAGCCCCCCCACCTCCCGTAATCATTCCCTGGGTTCCTGTAACCCTTCCTTATTCAGCAGGCAGTCAGCGCATCTGGACTTATTTGCTGCATATGCAGCTCAGTTGCTAAGGGGTCTTGACCATGTTCACCCTTCCTCAAGCCAAGCTAGCTGCAGTATGTCTAGCAATAACATGAATGGAAGACAATGCATCTGAAAACTTATTAATTATGCTGTACATACCCTAAGACTCAGTGTGTCTCCTTTGGCTGCCATGATTTCTGTGGTTAATTTGAAGCAAAAGACAATGTAACAAGACACTGGCCTCCGCTGGAGATATTAAATAATAGAGCAAACTGCACTCTGGGAAAATTACCTGGGATAAGATGCAATAAAAAAAACCCTGAATAGCAGGTTCCAGACCCATCCCCACTCATTCACTGGTGTCAGTGAATGTATTTGTTAACTATGCTGGTTCATCTTCTTGCTTCCCTCATAGTAAAAATGTGAAACTACATTTGTGTTATTTTAAATGAGTGATAAAAGGCATGTCCAGGGGGATGGCAGCTCTGATAGTTGTTCCAGTCTTACTTCTTTCTTGGCTCAGTTTATATCAGTAAAAAGAAAGTAGGAAAAAACAACAACCAACCTTTTGTTTCTACAAGTAGTGGTTAATTGCAGCTGGTATTTTTAACATGCGCAAGGCAACTCCACTTCTTAAACTTAAAAGAAAAAAACACTTTATCAAAGCCTGTGTTTACCAAGTACTATGCCCATGATTAAAATAATTTGAACCCCCTCCCCAAAACCATGTGCCCTCACATGAAACTGCATGATTAACTGTAAAGACAATTAAAAAATGTATTTCTGAATGCATTACTAACACCAATGGTTTCAAAGTTTTGAAACTACTAAAAGACAACTATATATATATATATATATATATATATATATATATTTTTATATATATATATATATATATATATGTATATTATATATATATATATATATATATATATATATATATATATATATAATATTGAAAATGGTAAACAGATATTGTTAATCCCTAAAGCTGAACTTTGTTTTTAGTATATAAATGTTTAAGAAAAACCTGTGGCTCTTTCAACCAGAACGCTGTGTCTGTTGTTTTCCTTGGGAGCTGTAGTTTGACACTTCTTAATTACTCTTTTCCTTTTGAGACAAAAGGAGGCTCATGATAATCATTTGTTCCTATGGTTTTTAAGTCAGTTTGAAGGCATTAAGTATTCTCTGTTCCCCTGGTCTTTAATAAAATGCAGGGACTCCACAGACTTGTTCTGTTCCTTGGTCCAGATCCCAAACTAGTGTGTCTTGTTTCAACATGATAGATACACCTCCTGCCCCTCCCACATGAATCAAAAAATGGTGGGGTCGATCTTTAGTAGCTTCTCGGGTGGAGGTGGGGGTGGATCTTACCCCCCCCCCCAAAAAAAAACAATGCTGCCTCCCACTACTCAGGTTCCAGTTCTTGTACCGTCCATTTAAGAAAGAAAATAGTACCCTGCAACCACTGACCAACATGAAGGCGTATTTATTTGAGGGCGGAAAACATTCTTGGAGGAGGGTAAGGCGGAGGAGACTTTACACCTTCAGTCAGTTCCACAGACAGAAAACATGACATCACTCCTTTTATACATGCAAAAAACGTCTGCAGGCTCCGCCTACTGCAGCTGTAATAAAGAGTCTGAGTCACATACCTGCTGCTTCAACTTTTTCACGTGTAGTCAATCCCACATCACTTTTCCTTCTGCCAACTGCCGGTAGAGGTTCCTTCCACGCCTACTAGGTTTCGTCCTCTGCAGCCTGAGTGAGTCGTTTGGGGGGCTGACACAAGTGTCTGCTTTTAAGCTCCTCACGCACCACACTCTTGAGGATCCACATCCGCATGCTCTGCTGCTGCTTTCGCAAAGTCTTTTCTCTCTATGCTGCTACTGCCTCAGCCTCTGTGGGAACGGGAATGGTGTGGGTCTGATCAAAAGATGAACCACGCTCTCTTCACCAGTGCCTCACTCAGCAAAAGTGCAAGTATTTAAACTTCCCACTAGGTGACAAAGCAATGAATAAGCATAAGATGACGGCTGCCCCCTCTGCCATTAATTGATCACTTACTCACTCACAGTCAGGAAACTATTAGGAGCGCATACCAGTGGCTCCCAGTAGAAGAGATTACACTCAGGCTATTTGGGGTGTTAAATTTAAACAAAAGGAAAACAGCATGGGTTCTGGCATATGTGGCACTTAATCGGCAGCAGCCCCCACTAGCCCCCATGATCACTAACATACCAAAACCAGGATGACACAAGAAGCGAGCAGCTACAGTATTCAGAAAGGCAACATTTTATTAAATTGCTTCCCTAAGTTTTTTAACAACCCCCCAAACACTGATTTTCTTAAATCTTACTTCGAGGGGGCTCTTGCAGTAGGCAGCACTGATGGGACTAAGCCGCCAGGCGCTTGTACCACACAGAAAACTTCTAGTTAGCAGTCTTCTAGCAGGGGACCGGCCCCGATGTCAGCATGCCGATGTCCCCTTTTGGTATTAAGGGAGTGGTCCCACAGCCACTCCTCAGTTCTTTCCACGGTCGACCTGCTCACATTGGACCCTACAAAAAATTGCTTCAGTCGATTGCCTTTCATTTTTGATTATTTTATTTATTTTCTATTTCTTTCAACGGTTTTGTCATTGGTTTACCGCCAACTTCTTCTGCTGAGTCCCGCAAATCCAAGTGTGCTAGCTGTAAACAGATTCCAGATAAGGACTGCCATTCCTCTTGTGTTATTTGTTGCCGGATCATGACACCGAAGCCTGCCAGGCCTGCCTGAAGTTCAACCAGGCCACACACAGATGATGCCAGAGGGTCCTGGAAGCCTATTTCTTTCAACAGAAACTGGCCACCATGGAAAAAGAGCTGCAGGCCCAGAGTTAATCTTCCTCCCCGGTGGCCTCGTCTGAGACCTCCGCTCCTTCTAAGAAGAAACGCAAGTGGGGCAAGCATCGGGACCGGAATAGGTCCACCTGTAGCCTGTGGTCGCCTACTGGTGCCACCCGCCTGGGTGTCTTTCTCCCCCCCCCCCATGGGGGTCGGCCCCTCTGGCCACACCAGCCCTCTCTCCCTCTGGATTTTTTTCTGGCCCCGCCATCTGCTCTGATCACTGTGTTGGGCGGCACCTCTCTGGGTTCAGGGGATTCTTCCTCCGTCCCACACCCCTGTCACTTAGGCCCTTCACCCCTCAGGGCTCTCAGCCAGGGAGCTTGGACGGTTCTCAGGACATGAGCACTTCCACTGATACCCACCCGGCCCTGGTGCCTTCGCTGGACCCTTTCCTGGGATCCGACGACGGTTCTTCGGACCAGCGCCAGCTGTCATCCGCTCCATTGCGGACACAACCTTTTCCCAGGTGCCTTCTGCTTCTCAGCCACTGCTGGTGGGCCCAGCTCCTGGACCTTCCCACCTGGTGCCGGTAGGGCCACCACCCGCCGGTCCTTTACTAACTGACCAGGAGCCAGGCTGCCCGATGCTGGGATCCACTAGCCCTCCTCTTCCAGACCCTACACCTCCAACCCGTCCAAGTCTGGACCCCCCTATGGGGCTTCGGGTGCCACTGTCTGGACCCTCGGGTCCTGTGCCTGACTCCCAACCGAGGTTGGGGCTGGCTGCTGGCCATCCTTTGGGTCCACAGGCTGAACTGTCACCTTCCTCGGGGACTACTTCGGATTGCTCATTGACACCCTTCAGGCCATCACCCGGCGCCGTGGGACTGTCATTGGATCCCTCTCATGGTCAGCCATCACATAACCTGACGTCTTACCCGATGCCGGGACCTACACTTCTGCCGACATCTCCCCAGTTATCATCAGCCGATTGTAGTGATCTGATTGGCTTTTGGTGGGGGTACATCCAACACCTGACGCCTGACCCGACGGCACCCCCATCGGCCCCTGCATCAGGATCCTCCTCAGCCTGCCCTTAGGGCTCCTCCTTCTCCTCCACCTGAGACTCAATCCGATGTTAGAGTGGGTGCCG
This sequence comes from Neoceratodus forsteri, assembly GCA_016271365.2. NCBI lineage: Eukaryota > Metazoa > Chordata > Ceratodontiformes > Ceratodontidae > Neoceratodus > Neoceratodus forsteri. The sequence continues at coordinate 790,435,976 of CM028133.1, forward strand.
CAGGCACAGCCCAGCACTGGGCTCTGGCTATTCGGAGATTGATTCTGTCGAGTCGCCAGACTCCCCCTCTCAAGGAGGTATGGATCTGGGAGACTATCCCGTCACAACACCAGAGAATTCACTTGCACTCCAGAGCCAGTAGCGGCTGGTGGGCCAGTCCAGTGAAGACAAACTCCCAAAAGTTTTTTCAAGTATAAAGACTCCCAAATAACGCGCCCCCCCCCCCCCGGACCTCTCCTTTCTGAGGGTGATGTTGCTCATTCAGATGTTGCAAGGATGGCCAGCTGAGGAACAGGACCCTCAGTGTCGCCGTTTGGCAGAGCATCTCTGCCTCCCAGAGCTCACCTCGGTGATTAACCTACTCCTAGTGGTACCTCACGATGTTACTACCACCATCTGGCAACAGCCAGTGTCAGTCCCTCCGTTTCCTAAAAAGGCAGATATGCTGTACCATGCCTTGGAAGGTCTGCCCCATTATGGGGTACACCCTAAAGCTGACCCCGCCATCCTAGCCACAGCCCATGTCAGCTCCACTAAACCTAGACACCTGGGTGACTTTCATCCAGACAGGGAGTCTAAGCAGTTGGACCACTTCCTCCACGCTAGCCCTGCACACACAAAATTACCTAGCACACATGGTGGTCCACCAACAGTCCCTCTTGGCCAAGCTTCCAGCATTCTAGACACTCTCCTGGATTCCTCTTCTAAGTCTCAATTAGCGCAGCTCCATTCTGCCTCTAAAGTGAGCTTCCATGTCCTCTGTGCCGCCTACGACACTGTGGACACCTCGTCAGGAAGCACAGTGTCTGCAATTTGCCTTCACTGCCATGCTTGGCTTCGCCTGTCAGACTCTGCACCAGTCATTCAGTCCTCCATTATGGACGCACTCTTTAGGGGCTCAGTGCTTTTCAGTGTTGAGGTCCAGGACATGCTCTTCTCCCTACAGGACACTGGCAATGCTCTTCGCTCGGGGTACCCTCTCTTATGCACCCAACAGGGTGGGGCATGCCCATCTTTCTTTCGCCACCAGGCAGAGCGATCCACCCATCGCCAGCCTTCTTTGCCCAAGAGCAAGTGTCGGGCCTCCTCTGCCCCTGACAACCCTGCCCCAAAATCTTGTAGAGCTGAGGCGGTAGCGTGTTCCACGCCCCCTGCCGCACCTTGATTCACAGCATGAAACGCTCCCAGCCTGGATTTTACCAGAGTTATTAGGAGTTTCTCTGACCCTCCACCCAGTCAGTTGGAGGATAAAATCTTTTCTCTGGTATGGATTCTTCTATGGATCCCTTGGGCCACTTCAGCCTTTTCTTTCGGGTAACTACCCATAGGTGGGTACCCATTCTTCTTCTGGAATATGTGCCACTGAGCCCTTTCTGCAGGACAGATGGGGTGCAATTTCCTTCCCTGTCTCCTCTGGAGGCGGGGGGAAGGACATGGGGTATTTCTGGTCATATTGTGTCGTAAGCCATTGGTTGGTCCCAGAAGGTTCTCCCTTGATATGGAGGCTTTCCTGGTAGGGAATCTGGTGTTGTGCCCTTCTTTTGGGCCACACCCTGTTGTTCTTCTTCCCATGTCCCCTTCACGCCCCTTTTCTTTCATGGAAGAAGGCTACCATCTAGAACACCCTACACGTAGGTCTATTTATCTACTTTTGGTCCCCAAAGTCCCAGCTGGTTGTTGCATACGGGCAACAGGGGTCCGTGGTCAGCAAAGAGCCTTTGCGGCTCCCGACCTTGATGTTTTGGCATCTTACGGTCCCCACTTGGACACGTCTTTGTGACAGGGAGATCATGCCACTCTTCAGGACTGACCTTTTCTTAAATTTGATGCAACAGTTCTTCTATTTCATAGCCTAATCTATCCTTTACAATTTTCTAGTCCATAAGGTTGACCACCTGTGGGCGTCCCCCCCCCTTTCTTGACTATGCTATAGTGTCCTCTTTAATTTCCCTTTTCCCTCTCTGGTCCTCGTACAGGGAGTTTATTGTGGTGACTTCTGAGCTGATGTAAAACAGGCTGTGTTCCTCGTTGGATTTAGTATGCAGTAGCACTGTCATAAAAATACCTTGAAGTCTATGTCTTATGTGTATGAAACCTGTAAATGTTGAAAATACCATGGCATTAGGTGTTTTGGATAAAGGTAAAAAGTGGCTAGGGGATTGTGTTTTACAAATTAAGTTACTGGGGTAGAGATAGCAGAAAACCCCTGTTGTGTTATTTAAAATGCATGTAAATTAGTTGTGTGAGAGGCCCTTTGGCACCATGCGTTCCTGCTTTAAGCTGAACCAGCCTAAAATGTCATTGTGATTTGCATATACATTCCATGATGCTTTGCATTATGTGGGTATGTGTGATGTTGTGTTTCTTTGCAACTTGGCTTTATTACTAATGCCCCTTGGGGTAACCCTTGCTTCAGTGCTTCTGCACTGAGGTTCTGTAGCTTTAGCTTGTTTTTGGGTTTTTCTCTTTTGAGCTTCCCATCACCCAAACACACAAGACCAACATAAAGGAATTAATTCGTTTTCACTAAAGAGATAGATCAGTAGATCAGTGGGTGCTCACTAAGTGCAGAGGAAGGACATGCATAGTCTGTTGTTGCAAACTGATGTATTGTAAGAAGGGATATGCCATTGCTTAAGGTTATCCCTTGTGTTTTAAATAAACATCCCACAGAGATTGCATGTTGAACCTGAAGTTCTGTGTCTGGTCCATCCATTGTCCCCACACCCCAGCCAACAGTCTGGCCCTAGTCCCAGACTATACCTGCAGTTGTTCCTTCTGGGATAGGCATGGCCCACCCTACCATTTTCCTACCCTCATGCCACTTTCTCGGCTGTCTTTGACTTTGTGGGGATTCAACGGGGGCCAGCTCTCCCTTCCCTAGTGGGACAACGTCCCCATTGGGACCTGTGCCACGAGTTGTCTTTTATCGCTAGCTGACAGCGGGCGCCTTGCTGTGCCCGCTGAGATTTTGGGCTGGTAGCCAACTCCTATGTGCCCTCCCCCAGGAGTTTATGCGGTGGGTCAAGGGAGTCTCGTCGGTTGCGACGGAGTTCTTCGGCTCTTCCCAGTGCTCGGCGTGATGGCACTGTCATCTGCCCCTCACCAGTATCTGGCCATTAGGAGGGTGCGGGGCTGTCTTCTGTAGCCCATCCCTGGATTCCCACCGGAGGGGGTCCTGGGTGTTGTTCTATGCCCGGAGATCTTCCTCAGCTGTAAACAGGCTCAGCCTCGCAGTTGGCTGTTGGCGCACTTCAGTACTTTGACGGGCCGGGGCGAGCCAGCACTTTTTCAGTCTGGTCCCCTATCTGGCTCCTGCTTGTCCAGTCGTGGTCTGCTTCACCCCAGACTTGGAATTTTCTCATGGGACAAGTTTTTTTTTCCCCTTCCTCCCGCTTCTCCGGAAGGTTTCCCCCTTCAGCTGGAGTCAGAGGGGGTTCCTTCCGCTTCTCCAGAAGGTTCCCCCCTTCAACTGGAGTCAGAGGGGGTGGGGTTGTTCTTTATTGTTGCTGCGTCCAGCATGATCTACTTTGCTTTCCATAGAGCAGTGGATCCTTCTTTTCCTCTTCCTCTCTCTTTCGCCTTGTTCTTCCTGGTCTGGGGAGACTTACGCCACGGCCTTCTCAAGTCCCTCTTCCTTCCATGTGGGTTCCTGGTGTCTGAGCCTCCTTCTGCTGGAAGGCCTGCTTTGGGATTCCTAAGGTCCCCATGAGGGTCAGCATGCTACTCAACGGTCCATGCCCGCATCTCAGCGGAGGCCTTTTTTGTTCTGGCTGGCTTCCGGGGAATGACCAGTTCACCTGCTCAGGGATGCTGTCTCATCCATGATCTAGTTTGTCCCTGGGTTTCTCCCAGTTACCAGTATATCCCTTCTGCCTCTCCACTGATCTATCCCGGGGAAGAAGCAGCAACTAGATCCCCTAGGGGATGCTTCCACCTCCTTTGGAGAGGAGCATTTTCCATGTCTTCCTGCCTATTGGGAATTGCCGTTACTTTTTCTCAGAATATTTCTAAACCCCATGCCCAGTTGGGCTAGGGAGTGTCCTGTACCCTATTGCTAGGAAAGTGGTCTTTCCAAGCTTCTACCCCGTTCCTACCATGGGTAGTGTCTGAGTTTTTTCCCCTGTTTTTGGGTTATGCATCCTCAGATGCGTTATCCCATATCTTCTCGTCGGGAGAAGACCTCCTCTCTCCCTTTCCTGGTTGCTGGCTGTTCCCAGAATGCCTAGTCCTTGAGACGTAGGCTATATCGGCCTTTTTCTCTGTCCTTTTTTCGCTCCTGTGTCGGGTACTTCGTTACCGTTCTGATGCCAGTCGCAGGGGGCTGCATATCGCATTTCATCTGGTTACCGTCACCTCACCCAACCCTTATTCAGGGTTGGTCAGGGCCTCCCCTTCGGGTGGATGGTCCCGTCTGCAGCCTGTCGTTGGGTTCTGCCTACCTCAGGTGGCTTTATATCGCCCTATGCTGAACCTTCTGGTTCTTTTTCCATCAGTGTCAGCCACTCACTACTTTTGGGTACAGGAGTGCTCTAGGACCAGCAGTCCTCTTAGGACTTCCTGTTATTTCTTTTTGGCAGTCCTTTCTTTTCCTCCTGAGTGTTGTCTTGGCTTCTTGGCAGTGCTTGGGACTTTGTCCTAACGGCATTGCCTACTGCAAAAGCCCCCTCAAAGTAAGATAGTACAGTTACACAAGAACTTACCGTAACAGTAGGTCTTCGAGAGAACTCTTGCAGTAGGCATGTTTTTCCATCCCTCCATCCCCCTGCTCTTTTTTTCACTCATCTTGGCCTTTTCTGTGGCTCCAGGAGCCCCCTCCTTCTCCTCCTGTTGCTCCTTTTCACAGGTCTCTGGCGGGAGAACTGAGGCGTTGCTGGGGGTCTGCCCCCTTTATACCATAAGGGGACGTCAGTGCGCCACCGTCGGGGGCGGTCCCCCACTATAGACTGCTAGCTAGAAGTTTTCAGTGTGGTCCTAGCACCTGGTGGCTTAGTCCTAATGGTGTTGCCTACTGCAAGAGCTCCTCTAGAAGATCTACTGTTATGGTAAGTTCTTACGTAACTGTACTTTGTACTTTTTACTGTGCTCGGTGAAGTATTATGCTTATGCCTGCTGATGCCAATGAGTCTGAAGGACTGCAGTACTTGAAGCTCACAGGTGCAGAATGCGTGAACAGAATGGGATTCCCTGTTCTGTTCTCTGTAAAGAGTAAACCATGTGTTTCCAGGTGGTTGGGTGAAGAAAGTAGCCGAATTTGTGACCATAGCAGACTTGCAGTGTTGTAAATAAAGCTCCTGGGGCTTCTCCCCATCACACTAGTGCCACTGCTAGATTAATGAAAGTTTAATAGGCTGCAAAGTTGCTGTTTGGTTCTCTGTCCCTTTGAGATGTGCCTTAGGGCTAGCCTGGTGGCGCTGAGGGGTGAGGCGCTGGATGCCACACCTCGTGCCACGCCGGTGACCTGATTTCAGGAATGGACTCTGGCCATTTGGAGTCACCAGGGAAGGGGATTGAGCATCCAGAGGACTGCTCTCCCCTCCTGGGGTGGTTTCTGGGGTAAGCCTCACTCCATAGTGGCCCCTGGTGGAGACCAGGGCCTTATGGGTAGCAAAGGCTCAACACAGTGTCAGACGGAACAGTGGCAGACGGCTGCATGTTAGGTGCACTGCCATTATTGCATGTCCATGGTCTGGGGGGAGTAACTCTAAGAAAAGCTCATGTGTCCTAGTGGAGGCGAAGGAGGGCCCAGTGACCTGCTCTTATCCCATTGTCTGACTTGCTTCCCTGGATCTTCCACACTCCGGACTCCTCGGCAGTCCCTCTAATCTCAGATAAGGCCGCCATGGGTGGGCGGTCCCTCCTCGGGGGATCCAGGAGGCTGGACAAAGTCGAAGAGCTGAGCGGAGACCAGGAAAGGAGGTTTCTGTCAGGAAGTAAAGGCAGTAGTTGAGCGGGTTCCCCAGAGAAGTGCCCTGGGTCCCCAGTGAAGAAAATGGAATCCACACTCAAAAAAAAAGATATGCCTCAGGTCTCTTCTGGGATGTGCTGCTTTTTGGTTGAAGAAGGATATACTGTAAATGTTTTGTGAGCAGGGTATTGCCAGTTAGCTGTAGTGATTCAGTGGCTGCGCAGTGTTGATGGACGGTATGGTAGATCACCGTAATATTAAGGAAGATCAGTGATGAAACAGAACTGAACTTGATTGCTGAAAGGATGCTTGATCATCATTAACTTCCAAGGAAGACTTAAATACCACTCCTGCGTGCTAGCGAAAAAAATCCTTCTCCAGCTAGCGCCTGCAGGCCTTCTCTCAATAGTCTGTGTGGCCCCTTCCCCCGGCGTAACACTAGACTCGCAGCATCCTCCTCATTCCTGGTCCCTCATTGTAGAACATCCCTTGGGCAAAGATCTTTCCGCTACCGTGCCCCTCTTTGGCTAAACACCCTACCCCCCCCATCTCTCAGACCCTTAGCCTCTCCCAATTCAAAACAGCCCTCAGAGCTCAACTCCGGGAGTCAGAAAAATGCGACTGTGGCTAACTCTCTGCCCTCCTCTGGTTTTTCCATACCCCCAATACACACAACGCAGGGTCCCAATTGATCCCAAGAGTCAGCATCATTATCTTGTATCGCTGCCTACTACTGTCACCAGTTAAAGCTTATGCCTGTACTGCACCGGCAGTACTGTGTTTACGAATTTCTACCTGTTTATTGTGTGTTCTCTGTATTTGTTTACCCTCCACCCTATGTAACCGTGGTGGAGCCTTTGCAAAAGTGTCTGTGACTCAAAGGTTTGTAATTCGATTATATCCAATAAATAAATAAAAATAAATGAGTTTCGGATTTGGGAGCTAATGCAAGTGAGTGTTCTAGTAGTGTGAATACAGTTTACTATTCACAGTCTGGCTGTTCCACTGGAACAGGCTTTCTGTTTGTTGTTAACCTAAGCTTCTCCCACCATCTGGGCGGTATATCCCCTGACTCCACCCCATGATGTCATATCTTTCTTTCCGCTCGAAGAATGGGTCACCTCCTTAGCAGCTCTCACTTAGGATTTAGTATGCCATTGGTGAACTCTCCTATTCGAAGTTTTCGAAACCTTTCCAGATTATTTTTTGTCCTCTTCAACACCTCTTCATGACCGACTGTGGAGCAGCGGAAACTGTGGTTCAAATTTTGTGTATGATGCCAGCAGAAGTCAGTCACTGACCTGCACTACACGTGCTTGTACTGCCTGAGCAGGCAGAATGACATGACCAGGAGCGACTTATGTCTCTTGATGCTCCTGTAATCCCATGAGGATCGGAAGCACAGGCTTACCCTCAGCAGGCCTATGGAGCGGGATCCGAAAAATTAGCCTACGGGCTGTAAGCAGGCCTCGGCGGCTGCCGGGTCGGCATCACAGCTCGTGGCCTTCAAGGAGGAAGCAGCAGCTGCTGCAGTAGGTACTTTCTCAGTGTCAGTGTTGCTTCCAGTTGGGGCCAGCATCTGAGGGATTCTGAAGGATGTGCATGGGGATGGGTGACTGGTGGTCCTACTGGATCTGCACGATCTGAACCAGCTGATGCAAACGCATAAGTTCCAGGTGGTTACCCTGAATCAGATCATTCTGTTGGGGCAGATGTGATTCTGCTCCTTGGACCTCCAGGATGCAATCTTCCGCATCTCGGTTCATCCGTCCCACCGCTGGTACCGGGCGGATGGGTACTGTGCCAGTTCAGGTCATTCTCTTCGGTCTTTCATCCGTGGCCGTCGTCTTCATCAAGTGCATGGCAATGCAAGGGCATCAATGTGCATCCCTAGCTGGACAACTGTCTTGATAGTTGGGCCGTCCAAAGAGATCATAGAGAGATCCAGGGTTCTGGCTGTCCAGACTTGTAGAGACTTGGGCCTGTTGGTCAACCTGGACAAGTCCAAACTAGTCCCTTCACAGGTGATCAAATTCATCGAGCAGAACTAGAGTTCTGCAGGCCAAAGCCTGGGCATTGGACCTTGCCTTCTTTGCCCAATCATTTTGGGTTGGGCTCTCATGGCATGCCCGGGGTTTCCTGTGTCTGCTGGCATTTTGCACCAGCCTAATCCGTTGGGCCCATTGGTGGATGTGCCACCTGCAGTGGGAGTTGGCCCGTCAGTGGTCCCAGCGCCTAGGCCACTTGGACCAGCCAGTCTCAATGACCTAGCCAATATGGGATGCCATCCTCTGATGGCTAGTCCAAGAACACATGGAGGAAGGAATCCCGTTTGTCTGCCCAGAACCAGCGGTCACACTCACATCTTTAATGGGGTGAGGAGCACCTCTTGGAGACCACAGAGCCCATGGGTTCTGGTCACCCCAGGAGTCCAGTCACCACATAAACCTCCTAGAGATCTGTGAATTGCGGTTTGCTCTGATGGAATTCGTGCCTCTAGTCAGGAGTCTGGTCATGCAGGTCCAGGCAGAGAACACTATGACCATGTTCTACCTGAACAGGCAGGGCGGAATTGACTCCCTTCTCTTATGTTGGGAGGCCCTCTGCACCTGGACCCTTGTGCACAGCCTGTGTGCAGATCTCCTGGAGATTCATGTCACAGGAGAGAACGATCAACTGGCAGACACTCTCAGCTGAGCAGGAAAGACGTTGCACAAGTGGTCTCTGAATCGAGGTGGCAAACCACCTGTTCTCCCAGTGGGGCACTTCCCTGGTAGACCTGTTTGCCTGCTAGGAGAATGCCAAACTGAGGCTCTTTTGTGTGCACCCCAAACAGACACTCTTGAGGGATGCTTTCGGAGGCCTTGGACCTCGGGCTTTATGTATGCCTTCCCTTCCTTCCCCTTGCTCCACAATGTGGTGGACAAGGCATGGATGATCCTGACAGCTGCAGACTGGACTAGACAGTTTCTGGTACCCGGATCTCCTCAACCTCAGCAGCAGACCTCTGTGGTCATTGTCTCTTCACCTGGATCTGCTTACCAGGCAATGCAGGGGTGGTTCTGCACCTGAACCTGACATCCTTGCACCTCACAGCTTGGTTGCTGAGGGGCTTGAGTTCATGGCCTCACAAGTGGAAGAGGTTCTCCATATGGTTCTAGGGCAGGGAGAATGATCCCCTTGGCAACACTGTGGCAAGCATCCTGGAGTACCTCTGGTTCCTCCCTCAGCTGGGACTGCAAGCGACACCCTTATGGTGCATTTGGCAGCCCTCTGTGTTTACCAGATGCAGGCTGGTAAGCCAGCGGTACCCAGGATAAAGTGGTCGGGTGCTTTGTCAAAGGCCTTTAACACCTGTCCCTGCCGGTGCATGAGCCACCACCACCACGGGACCTACTGCTGGTGTTGGCTGTGCTTATGGGCAAGCCATCTGAGCCTGTGTACACGTGTGATGTCACATCTGTCATGGAAGATTGCCTTCTTGGTGACCATTATGTCCGGGAGAAGGATTGACGAGCTTCAGGCACTGTCGGTGGGAGTCTCCTTATCTGGTCTTCCTCAAGGACAAGGTCATCATTGTCCCATTCTGAAGTTCCTCCCGAAGTTAGTATCGGAGTTTCACCTTAACTAGGTGATAATTCTTCCAGTATACTTTACTAGCCCCTCTTCGAGTCTGCTGGTGGCTCCACTGTGGACCTGAGGCACTGTCACTGCTGGAATTGAGGTGAGACTCCTCAGCAGTTTGTAACATACTCTGAAGCTATGCCTGGCAGACCGGCAGCAAAGCAGACAGTTGTCAGATGGATAACATCCTGGATTGACCTCTGATATAGGTTGGCTGATAGAGAGCCTCCTGTGGGTCTTTAGGCTCATTAGGCTCATTCCACCAGACATACCCCTGCCTCAGTGGTTGCTTCCAGAGACATCCCTATCCAGGAGATCTACAGGGCTGCTGCTTGGAAATCCACACAAACCTTCATTTTTCACTACATTATCGACCTTGAGTCCCGTCAGGTACTGTTTTTGGGAACCTTTGCTCTGCACTCTTTGTTGCCAAGTAGTGTGTGTGCCTTGCCTTTCCTACCGGAGAACCGCTAGGAGTCTGCCATGGACAATGAACTGTATCCATACCCCGAGAAAGATGGGTAACTCACCTGTAACCTTTGTTTTAGGAGTGACATACAGTTCACAACTGCACATGCTATCTGGACTCCCCGGCATGTGGCACACAGATCCCTGCTTGCACCATGCAAAGATTTGACTTTTGCAGGGTAGAGTCGGGGATATACTTCTCAGGTGTTGGGAGGAGCTTAACTTAGACGTCTGATGAAAAGCCTTTTCCAGTGGAACTGCCAGAGTATGGATGTGGATTATATACCACTCCTAGTACAGTGAAAAAAGAAATTACAGGACATAATTTACAAAAGCGTTTAGTCATTTGCATATACAGGATAACCAGAAGCAATGGGGGGCAGGAGGGTGGTGAGAGGAGGGGTGCTAGGGAAGAGGGAGAAGTAGAGGGTTGAGGATGAGGGAAAACAGTAGGAGAGCAAATGGGAGGAATGTGCATGGTAAAAAGCAGAGTTAGATCATTGGTATTAGGAGAACAAGTCAATCAATCAAATCTTTATTTATCCAGGCAAACACCATTGAGCAAAGCTCATTTTCAAGATGGACCTGGTTAGAACAAGGTCAGAGTACAATACATTTAAATACAATTGACAAAAGTTTTTTAATAATTACAGGTTTCAAGGTAACTAGGAACAGTGACACAGATGAATTTACAGCATGTTGTAGCATTTCTTACGATGATGGCAGCATGTATACAACAGAACAGTTTAGAAATAACATAGGTGCATGGTTAATAGATTTCAGTGGATAGTAGACAATATAAATACATACAACGCCTGGTGAAAGCCAGGAAAACTGGGGTAATAAGGACAGAAAAGTGAATACCGGAGGGACCATAGAGCAGGTGGAGGGAGGGAGGTAGCGAGAATACAGGTAGGGGGAAGGGGAATGAAGGCTTTAGAGGGTGAGGGTGAAGGATCACAAGATGACAAGGGCAATAACACAGACCTCGGGGCAAGGGAGACTAGTCTCAACCATGGATACAGAGGACTCCTACCATATAACAGGAAAGGGGAAATACAATTAAATGATAAAAGATGCACTGTGGGATGACACTGACGGGACAGGTAAGGAGGGTACGATAGGAGAGCAGAACGGAAGATAGAAAAGAGAAAAGAAGGGAGGGGTGGGAATCAAGTGACCATGTCAGGATATGAGGGGCCAGACAGGATCGATGAATCAGCAACGCAGGGACTGACTAGAGATGGGGGAAAGCAGTTACACGGTTCCTTAACGGACTGGGCATATAATGTCTTGAAGGCAGCCAGATTGACAGGGATGCTCAGTTTCAGTGTTTTTTGTAGTTTATCAAGTGCATGTGAGTTTTACTGGGAGGTGGCTCTTGAAGGACCTTTGAAAGGCATATATAGTGCTGCAGGCAAGGTAGTCGGGTGGGAGCAAGTTGTACTGTTTTGTGCCCTTATAGACAATGGAATTTTGAGCCACTGAGGTGTGGAAGAATGGGATGCTGAAATCATCGCTAGAGGCTCCTCTGGGTTGGCGGGCAGGAGCAGATTTGAGGAACAGTGATGTCACACTCAGTGGTAGTTTATTCAGGTGAACTTTATGGAGGAAAGAAAGATCTTTGACAGTGCCAGTCAATAGGTTTGTATAGGGTGCATTGGTGCGTTCTCCAGGAAAGTCCAATGACAGAGCAGATAATATTATTGTAGCTAGATCTTAGGTTAAGGAAGAGTTGAGAAGTGGCAGAGGGAGTCTAAACAATGGATCCATAGTCCAGAAGTGGTATGACAACGAAGCTTGCTAGACTGAGTCTATATTCAGGGATTAAGAATTTATTGATCCTGTATAGTAGCCCCAGCCTCATGTGAACCTTATTTATGATGTTAGAGACGTGAAGGTTGGTACCGGTCATGATGTCTCGGTTCAAACAGCACTTGAAGAACTGCACTGTAGAAAGTGCGAAAGTATCTACACCGACAGTGGTTTCTCAGCGTGTGGTAATAGTCGCTACCCCTGTCTGTGTAGGATCACATAGGGGGATTGTCAAGTATTCTGCTGGTGCGGTGCCTGCTCGAGCTGCTCCCATGGTGGAGTGGCTAGAGCACCCTGGGGCCGCAGTTTGGTTCCCCCCAGGTTCTTTTCTGCAGCGGATTTTTTATTTAAAAAACGATTTTCCCTGCTGTCAATGTGTGCCCCATCCCCTAAGTCCACACCCCTTGTAGGTAGTTTTTAGTCAGGGATGGGGTGCGGTAGGCATAGCCCCACACAAAAACAAAGATTTTCCTGTTCCCAATGGTGTGCGCTGTTGTGTTTCGGTCAGTGATTTCTCCCGACCTTATTTTGCCACACGCCATTTTGTGTGTGGCACTGTTGGTTTGCGCAGTTTCGGCCATGACATGACCCTGTGTCATGAAGATTGAAGGACAGGTGGGGATCAAACATAAGACCGAGGTATTTAAATTTGGAGACTTGCTCTTACGCAATTTCCATGGTTATCGGTGAGAGTTTGATTTAGGTTGTAGGTTTTCCTGGGACCGGAGAAAAACATGTATTTCGTTTTTGTTTGTTTTTTTTGAGGCAAGAACCATGCCTTTATTAGTGAACCATGAATGCAGGTTCTGGAAGTCGGATTGTAGGCTGGCAAGCATCTTGTCTGGGTTTCTGTTGCTGCAGTACAGCTCAGCATCATCCGCATAGAGGACAATTTTGGTGTTGCTACAGACTTTAGGGAGCTTATTGATGAAAAGGAGGGAGGGAGCCCAGGATAGATCCATGGGGAACCTTGTATTTAATGGGGCATTCAGAGGAGAGCAGCACATCGATTATGGTCATCTGTGTTCTGTAGGAGAGATGGTTCCTGACCCGTTTAACCACATTATTAGAGAAATAGAGATCAGATAGGGTGTTCGGGAGCATATTGTGGTCAACAAGGTCGAAAGCCTTTGTCAGATCCACAGAAACCGAGCCCGTGTAGAGGCCATTGTCTATGGCTCCATAGATATCCCTGGTGAACTTAACTGAAGTGGTTTTCAGTGCTGTGAGTGGCTCTGAAACCGTGTTGGGCATCTGTGAGGATGTTATAGCTGTTTAGAAAGGAGGTGACCTGAGAATGTACTACTTTTTCCAGTATCTTGGAGAGGAGGGCAAGAAGAGAGATTGGCCTGTAGTTTCCTACCTCATTCTTCGACCCGACTTAAACAGAGGTTTGACTATGGCCATTTTCCAGATGCATGGGAACGTGCCAGTGCAGAGAGAAAGATTTATGATGTTTGTAAGTGGGACCGCTAGTGGGGCAATGGCAAACGTAAGAATTTTTTAATCAATCCTGTCTGTCCCCTTACTGGGTCTGGCGTTATTTGAACGGATGAGCCTAACGGTGTCAGAGGGTGACAATGCCCGGAAGTAGAACTTGGGAATGGAACCTGGGTGTGGCATGGTAGGAGAATGAGAAGGTATTTTAGCTGGGGGGGGGGGTTGTATTTGTCTAAGTCCCCCAAAAAATTAAATATGTTAGCTACATTTGAGGGACCGTTAGTGAGCTTGTCTCTGTGCCAGAGGGTAGTGGGTTCAGTTTTCCTGACCCTGCCAAGTAGGTTATTCAGGGTACCACAGAGATGTCTGGGATTAGCATTTTCCCTGAGCTGTGTACTGTGGAGAAAATTGACCTTGGCTGATCTAACTGCCGCTTTGCACTTGTTGTGCAAGGCTTTGTACAGTGTTAACTGGGCAGGGTCCTTGTGCTTCGTGTGTTTTGTCCAGGCCCTTTCTGTCTGCCTCATTAATTTGAAGATGTCTGAGGTGACCCATTCACAAACGCTTCCTCGGATCCTGATCTTTTTTTAGTGGGGCAAATTTGTCGCAAACACAGTTGAAGATAGCCGATAGCCGAGAAACTATTTATTTAGGACAGCATTGATGTTGTTCAAGGTTGAGGTGAACAAGCAGTCAATCTAGTGAAAGGCTTGGGTGATACCCTCAAGTATGTTGTTTAAACATCTCAAGTAAATGAAGTTGGGGGGGGGGTGTTGGGGGATTGTGCAGTCCAGTGGAAAAAAGTGGCACAGTGGTCACTAATGCAACCTGGTAGGTCCCAGTTTCAAAGATTCTGGAAGGGTTAGAGACAATGATCCAGTCGATGACCAACTGAGAGATGGTTTTATAGTTTGCCCTTGTCGGGGAGGTGATAGATTGGTGTAACCCTAGGCCCGAGACAACAGATTTGGTGGAATTGTACTGACTGGAGGTCTAGTTAATATTGAAATTCCCAAACAGAATCCATTCCCTGTTGAGGGGGAGAGAATTCTTAATGGCTAGCAGGGATTCAAGATCAGAGGGGGGAGTTCCAGGGGGTAGGTAGGTAGGTGGTGGTGATGGAAAGAGTTTTGTTCTTTCCTTAGTAGTAGGTGGATGGAGAGGGAGTCGAGCTTGTTGAATGTTACATCGGGGCTAAATTCTGTAACTGAGAATTTCTTTAACACAAAGAACACGCAGCCCTCATCCTTTCTTCCACACCTGTCTTTCCTGAGGGAAATGAAGCCATCTGGTTCTTATTCACCGCTGGAGATTTTATCTGAGAGCCAGGTCTCAGAGAACGCTATTATGTCAGCGTTATTTCCTTTGACCCAGGCCTGAAAGGCATCTTTCTTAGCAGGCAGGCTTTGCACATTTAGGTGAATAATATTTATGTATTTACTGCTTTTGACTTGGTTGGGGTCAGAAGGAGGGTGTAGATTAGCAGGGCCTGGGTTGGAGTGTATGGTCCCCGATAGGAGGAGTAGGAGAAAGATGGTTCTGGTGCGTCTGGAGTTCGGGAAGCAATTTCTAACCAGCAAGCCGAGAACACTGTCCTGGTCAGTCTTGCTGATAATTGGACTATAGTGTACGATGGAACGTTGTTACTGATAAAAGTTGGTACATTTCAAAACATCGTTACGCTGTAGTAGCTATGTCATCGTAGCCATTATGCTGCACTAGCTACGTAGTCACTACAGCATAACAATATGAAATGCGCTAGCCCATGCACCTTGCAATTCCAGGAAACGGCCACGGCGAAAAGGTGGTCGAAGAAAAGTGGCACTGAGAGAAAAAAAAGTAGGACCAATTACTTTTACTGCTTGTGGGGGCATCCTACACTATAAAAATATAATGGATAGTTACCTTTCGGTAACGAGCCGTGTTCGTCTTGAGGTTACCAGTGGTGACCTAATCTCTCGAACTGTGCTGTCGAGGTTAATGAAGTCACCATGGTAACCTCTCGACGAACTAACCAGCTTGTTACCGATAGGTAACTATCTATTATTTCTTATATCACTGTCGAGCCCACTGCAGCCTGAGCAGACAGTGAGATACCTCTGAAACCCAGTTAATTGTAACAAAATGCTTGCTGTGCACATGCAAACAAACATATAAATAGTGTTGGGGTGTGTGAAAACTCTTTAATTTAGTTGCTTGTGAGTAAATGCATTGTTTTGTTACTGACCTAAGGCCCAAGAAAATGTGTATTTTTCCCATTACAGACTCAAAAAAACTAGGGTAGGAGTATAAAACTATATACAATATGTGTGTGTGTGTGTATATATATATATATATATATATATATATATATATATATATATATATGTATATATATATATATATGTGTGTGTGTGTGTGTATATATATATATATATATGTGTGTGTGTGTGTGTATATATATATATATATGTGTGTGTGTGTATATATATATATATATATATATATATATATATATATATATATATATGCTTTCCATTATTTTTGGGGCTACAGTACAGACTTCCATTGTCCCCTACACAACTTTGCTCTTTCTTTTTCTCTGGTCTCTTCCCCTTTACCTTTTTTATTCTGTGCCCCCCTTTGTGATTGCCATCTGTGTGTGTGTGTTTTGTTCTTTATTCTGTGCTCTCCTCCTCTCTACCCCTTAATTCTAGTACTCTGTTTTTACTCTGTATGCCTTAATCTTGTGTCTATCTCTGTTTTCTTCCTGCTGCTCACTCTGTTCGTGGTAGCTGTTTCAAATAAGGCTGAGCATAGAACATTCTGACTCATACATGCACTCCAGTTGGGAGTTGGCTATTTCAGTGCCCTTCTGTGCTTTCTCTGCCCTTCTTTATTCTGTTCTCAGCATTGCTTCCTTTCTCGCTCTCCCCAAAGAATTTGTGGAGTTGGCACCTCCAAGTGAGTGTTAGGTAATTAGAAACACATTTCATGGGGTTTTCTGGAAGGGGTCTGAGGGCCTCATTCTGTGTTTCATCCAGTTTGAACCCCTCTATACAAAAGTATTTAATTCTGCTCTCCACAATCTGTTTTAGGAAAAGCGACATCAGGATCGTGCTCTGGCCATCTACAAGCAAGTCCTCCGGAATGATCCTAAGAATTTATATGCTGCTAATGGCATAGGTGGGTAAAATTCTTAAATATATTTGCATTAAACACTTTGTGCCTTTTTTAATGCCCCCTGCCCCCACCAGCCTCCCACGAAGTGGAGAAGTATTATGTGGTCACTCAGGTGTTTGTCTATCTAGGCAGGGAGGTAGTTTGACATAGCAGTTAGCGCACAGAACTCTATACCAAGAGATCTAGGTTTGACTCCCACTTATAAAATGAGTAGAGAAAATTCTGATTGGTCAGTTGCCATGCATTAGTTCCATCTAATACACGGGTTAAAAAAAAAAGTACTGGTCAGATGGACTTGGTGCAGCCCGGGTGTCAATGCCCAATGCTCGGAATGTTGGTATGTTGAAAATGCTATTTCCTCCCCTGAGGTAAACTGCCGAGCAGATTGCCATGTCCAGCATACCTGAGGTGAATTTCGAAAATAAAAATGACAAGTGAAGCTGGAAAACAAAATTGGCTGTGAATACCCGCAAGATGTTCCCACAGCAGTTCAAAGTAAAATGACAACCCCTGTAAGTGAATTTAAGAAGGATGAAGTAAATGCCATAGAAGAATCCAGGGATGAACAAAAGACTGTGAAAACAACAACCTGGGCTCTCAAAGTGTTTCATGATTGGAAAGCTGCTAAAAACACTGACTTTGACTGGAAAACTGCCCCTCCTGAACAACATAACAGCATATTTAGAGCCTTTTATGCTGAAGTCACGACAGCAGCTGGCACAGCATTATACCTGAACAGCTATGCTACCCTCTTTGCTGCTCACTGTCTGGTGGAAGAAATATCAGTACCCTAACTAACCCTGTTTTTCAGACCAGTATCAATGTTTTTTGCGAGTGTAATGAAACAATATAGAAAGGCACAAAACAGTTTGGCCAAACATCATGCTCTGATCTCAAAACCAGAACTCGAGAAACTCCACTCATAACTTGTCTTCTCCTCATATACTGCGACGTGCTTAGTCCATCAAATGTGAATAGATATCCAGCTTTACATTACCAGGCGTGGGAGGGGAGGGCCTCGGGCAGCTAACACTGTACATCTGTGATTTTTTGACGCTGATGGCCAAAGCCAGAAGTATGCTGTGTTGCAGTACAGTGAATATACTAAAAACCTCAGAAATCCAAAAAAGAACAAAATAGAGAAGCTCACTGTGGTTTAGTGTATAGTATCTAGGCTGTGCAGGGAAACTTCAGGGGGCTAGGAAGAGGACTCGAGCAGTTGGCGCACACGGTGTCTTTTGCTGAAGTGTTACCTGTATACGGCTGGGGAGAGTGTAGGATACTCCACACCAATCAAGTCAGTCAGAATCTTTATTTTACCAGGCAAACATCGTTGAGCAAGGCTAATTTTCAAGATGGAGCTGGACAGAATACATAGACATAGGGTACAACAGACAATTCAAAGTTGAAAATGGCATAATAGTTGCAGTAAACCGATTGATAGTACAGCAAAACGTAGACATAATATTTACAGATTAGAAGACATTTCAGTGATTTATGCATTGATTGTAAAAAAAAAAAAAACTCTACTCGTGTACAAAAGCCTAGGGCTAACAGAGGTGGGAGGAGGAAATAGTAATACAGAACTGGGTCTTAGGATGATGCCTGGGGGGAGTAGAAGCAGTAAGTGGATGCTAGGGAGGAGACAAAGGAAAGAGGAAGTGGAGGAGCCTAAATTGGACTAATAGTGGCGTAGATTAAGTGCAAACGCTAGATTGGTGGTAAAATGGTCTGGAGTTTGTTTTGGTATTGAGTGCGTACGTCAGGTCGGGTCAAGGAAGGTCATGAACAGGTGCTAGTGTGGGTGTATTATATGGAGCCTAAAGAGGACTGATAAAGTGGAGCAGATTAAGTGCAAATGCTAGATTGGGGGTAATAGAGGAGGTCAATGGCAGGTGGTAAAATGGTCTAGAGTTTGTTTTGGTATTAAGTGCATATGTCAAGTACGCCAAGTCAGGGCAAGGAAGGTCATGAACAGGTGATAGTGTGGGTGTATTATATGGTCACAGCAGCCAGAACAAGACATTCATAGAAGTGATAAAAGGATACAGACGAATGATAGCGGTATGAGAAAAGGAGAGAGAGAATGATGTGTAGACTGCTTGTAAGGCACTAGTTCTGCATGAAGGGGTCCGGTCAGGTTCAGTGGTGGCATTTACATGATTCATTGAAAAAGTAGGCAGAAGTTGTTTTGAAAGCAGCCACGGTCATGGGGTGAACCAATTTCAAGGATTTTTGTATCTTATTCCATAGCAGGGGAAGCATGTAGCTTATTGAGGCCCTACCAAAGCGAGATCTAACCTTGGGTACAAACAGTGAAATATAAGCAGTGCTTCTTAATGTGTACTTGCCTACTGTACAAAGTGGCAGGCAATCTGTAATATATTGGGGCAGCCTATTAGTAATAGCTCTGAAAGTCCAGATGGCTGCATTTCTCTGTTGCCTGTACATAAGAGATGACCATCCCACTGCTGAATATAAGGAGCAATGATGCGTCAAGTAAGGGAGACCAGTGATGAACCTTAGTACTCTGTGGTAAAGAGTATCCAGCTTTGTGAGTGCGGCAGTGGGGCCCTGACAGTACAGAAAGTCTGCATAGTCGAGAAGAGAAAGAAAAGTAGATTGGACCAATCTCATCTTGACCTCCCTTGTCAAAAAATGGTTACTTCTGTAAAAAAGACCTGGTCTCTGTCTGAGCTTTTTTTAACAGCTCTTCTATGTGGTAAGTAAAGGACAGCCTGTGATCAGTCCAGACCCCCAGGTATTTGAACTTTGTCACGTATTCCAAGGGTTCTCCTAAAAGTGTAACAATCTGAGGGGTCATTATAGGGGTGGCTGCATACATGCAGGGCGAGAATAGCATAGCCTTGTTGTTTTTGGTGTTTAGTAGTAGTTTCAGGTTTAGAAACTGAAGTTGTAGCTGATTGAAATCATGCTGCAGATCAGTGGGTTGAAGGCATGGTGCATGGAGGAGGGCTTTGTATATGTAAAGGACTGGGGCTGGGGGCCAACCTGGGAGGATATGGGCCTGTATGGGAAAAATTACCTGCATCTTTTCAGGAAGGGGACCACAGTCCATAGTGAGAGGTTTATGTACTACTTGGATGAGCATTTAAACTAGCCATGGGGGGAGGAGAGGCTGTAAACCAAGGGAGGCAACAGTTGTGCGTCCCCCCCCCCCCCAAACGATGAAGCAGCAGGTAGTGAGGGCACAAGGGGAGTAAGCTCCCCTAGGGCAGGGGCAAAAGAAGACAGTAGTGGGGACAAGGCAGAGGACAGTAGGGGTATAGATCAGGAAAGCAAGAAGAAAGGAGTAAAGGAGACATGTAACTGAGAAAGTAACAAGGAAGAGGGGAGTCGGGAAGCTTCAGGGAACAGTACAGAGAGGATGGGAGAAGCAGGGAGGGAATGCAGTATAGAGAGCCATGTGCACCAGTGCAGGGAGTCTGGGAAATAAAATTCTGGACCCGAAGGCCAGCATGGCAGAGGCTAGCCTGGATTTGATGGCCATACCAGAGTGGTGGTGCACTGACAGTTATGACTGGGACATGGCCGTACCGGGCTACTCTCTGTTCAGGAGAAACGAGGAAGGGAGGAGAGGTTGTACTGTACAGCAGGGAGGCAATCAAGGCCAGGGAAGTACAGGGGCAACCTAAGGGGAAAAAAAAAGCTGGAGTTGCTGTGGGGGGTATCCTTGAGACAGGTGCTGAGGTCGCTGTCCATACAGGGGTGATATAGAGACCTCCAGCACACACAGAGAGGAATTGGATCATGCACTTGGGGAAGCCATCATCAGGATGGCAAGTAAGGGAAAGGTGCTTCTAGTTGAGGACTTCAGTCTGCCAGATGTGGATTGGAACCATTCACCTGCAGCATCAACAGGGAGCAGGGCCATCCATGATTTGCATCAAGTGGCTTTTCTCAGGCAGCTAGTCAAGGAACCCACTTGAGATGAGGCAATGCTGGACCTGGTGCTTGCAAACCTGGACAGCATTGCAGACCTCACAGTGGGCAGTCCCCTAGGTACCAGTAATCACCATACAGTGTGATTTAACAGTAAGATGGGAACAGAGGTAAAGCACATGGGGTGAGGGTCCTGGACATCAGGAGGGCCGATTTTAAGGAAATGGGAGACTGTCTCAGAAACTTCCTTGTTGGGGGGAGGATGCCATGGAGGGATAGTGGCACATGGAGGAAAATCAACAGAAGGTGTGATGAAGGCAACTAACCTCTGCATGAAGAAAGTGAGTAACAGTAACAGAGACTGTTATGGTTTCCTGGGGACGTAAACAAGGTGGTAAGGTGAAAAAGGTTGGCATTCAGGAGGTATAAGGAAACTCAGAGGGAGGAAGACAGGTATACAGAGGGAAGCAGAAGTGGCGGTGAGCGGAACAAAAGCACAGACAGATTAAAGGATAGCTAAAGGGGTAGATAAAGGGGATAAGACATTTTACAGGTACATAAGTGAGAAGAACAATGCAGGAGGAGGGATAGTGAAGATGAGGCTGCAGGGGGAGACTGTGCAAAAGATTATCAAGAAAAGGCAGACCTCCTGAATAGCTACTTCATCTCATTCTTCATGGTGGTGGTGGTGGTGGGGGCGGACTAACAGGGAGAAGCAGGGACAAAGGGGTAGGGAGGTGGATACAAGTCCATTTTCAGAGGAGAGAGTACTGAAGAGACTTGGAGCCCATAAAGTGGACAAGGTTATGGGACTGGATGGGATACACCCAAAGGTATTAAAATAACTCGGGGAGGTGCTGACTGACCCACTGACGGCCTTATTCAGCAGCTCACTGGAAACAGGCGTGGTTCCAGAGGACTGGAGAAGAGCAGACATGGTCAATCTACATAAAAGCAGCAGCAGGGAGAAGACTAGCAATATAGGCCAGTCAGTCTCACATTAGTGGTGGGAAAATTAATGAAAGACCTGTTAAAGGAAAGGTTGGTAGAGTATCTTGAATCCATAGGCTAAAAGACCAAAGGCAGCATGGATTCATATTTGGGGGTTGCATGCCAGATGAATCTAATTTCTTTTACTGGGTGACCACAGAGATAGATCAGGGGAGGGCATTGAACATGGCCTTTCTGTGCTTTAGCAAAGCCTTTGACACTGAGCCACACAGGAGACTGACAAAGAAATTGAGAAACCTAGTGGTGGGTAATAAAGTGGTGGATTGTGCAAGGAACTGGTTAATGGATAGGTGACAGGGTGGTGGTTAGTGGCTCTCACTCTGATGAGGGGAGAGTAAAAGAGGGGTGTTGCAGGGCTCAGTACTGGAACCAGTCATTTTTATTGTCTTCATAAGTGACTTTGCAAAGGAACTGTTGGGAAAGTATGCCTTTTGCAGATGACACTAAAATCTGGTGTGGAGAGAATGCGTCAGGACTTTGGGAAACTCGAGGAGTGGTCAAGAGCATGGCTGTTGGGGTTCAGTGCTAAAAAGTGAAAAATCATGCACCTAAGGCATAGGAACCTAGGAGCCAAGTATAGGATGGTGTGAGGTACTGACAGTCACTAAGTAGGAAAGGGACCTTGGGGTTATCATATCTGATGACCTCAAAGTGGTAGAGGAGTGAGTTGTGCCAGTGGCATGCTGGGATGCATAGACCGAGGTATCCCCAGCAGGAGGAGAGAGGTGGTGTTGCCATGTAATCACATGTAATCACTTGCTTTTGAGACCCCCACCTGGACTAGTGTGTCCAGTTCTGGAGGCCACACCTCAGAAAGGACATAGACAGAGTGGAGACAGTCTAGAGGAGGGCAGCCAGAATTGTGCTGGGGTTGCATCAAAAGCCCTACGGGGAAAGACAGCGCGAGAGAGACTGAGGGAGCTCAACATGTGCATCCTAGAAGAGGAGAGGAGAGGAGGGAGCATGATAGAGACCTACAAGTACATCATGAGGATGGGAGTCTCTTTCAAATAAAAAACAGCACCAAGACCAGAGGGCATGTGATGAAGCTTGTGTGGGATTAAGAAGGATCTGAGGAAGTATTGCTTCACTGAAACAGTGGTGGATGCCTGGAGCAGACTGCCACCGGAATTGCTCAAGTAGGCTTCAAGCATGCATGGGATAGACATAGGGAGGGTCGCTGGAGACCAGTTAGGGTTTGTGCAGACAGTCTAGGCAGGGACCATTCAGGCATACTGCGTAGCCCTAGTGGTCCTTTTCTGCCAGCATATTCTAGGTTTCTATCCTTGGTTCTCCTTTCTGCCTCATTGCAAGTTTAAAGATGTACTTATCGAACCTACTGACTGGAGTGGTGTGCTTGTACTGCCACCCGAAGAGGCTTCCCCAAGAGTTCCTGAGCATGGTACCAACATGGTACTCGAAAGAACCCCCAGTGCTCTATTTGCTGTCCACCCTCATGAGCCACATTATCACCGAAGCTGAATTGAGCTAGAGATATGTAAACCACTCGATTAAATGCAGTATAGTGCAGTGGTCTAAGGCTCTGAGCTGCAAATCTGGTGACATCCAGCAGACCAGACCGGGGTTTGAATCCCACAGCTTCCACTTACAAACTGTGTGGCCCTGAGCAAGTCACTTAACCTCCTTGTGCTCCCAGGTCACTCCTGTAAAAAAGCTTCCAGCTTAGTGTGCTATACCTGGTTAAAAACAACTAAATAAAAAAATTAAAAAATAAAATGCGACCATGGTACAACTACTTTTGGATACAAGACTGTAGAACTGTGAAATATTGGTCATGACAAGCCATTGCAGTGACGCAAGTCTCCAGTTGTACTGGCCGGCATCATTGAATGACCACAGAACATGGAGTTTAATCTTGATGGCGAATATAGGAAACACTGAATCCAGCACAAATAATCAGAAAACCATTGAAAGGAGTCCCTCATTATGCTTAACTACTGCAAATCATTTTCAGTCACTCAAAATCTTTATTTTGCCAGGTGGAACATCATTGAGACAAGTTCGTTTACAAGATTGACCTGGGGCAAAACAATTGCCAGAAGGGTTAAGACATAACAGGTTGAGTGAACGTACATAACAATTACATAGTAATAATAACAACATAATAACATATAACCATCACATGTAACAAGACACTTCCACCAGAACATAGCAATAGGTTCAACAGGAGGTAGTGCCATTTAAATACAATTGCATAGATACTGATATATGGACGTAAGGTAATGAGCTAAAGTTTATACAGTAAATATCATTGGAGGAGTCCTAGTGAGCAGGAGTGGCATTCCCTCTAGCGTCAAAGTGCGAACTTTAATTTTAACTTGTTTGAGCTACTAAGCTTCATCCAGGAGAGCCTAATTTGGTGTGCGTGTACCGAGCCCATAGCTTTCAACCTGGAACCTAAATTAATGCCTTTGTAAGGTTTTCCCTACTAGACTGTAGTTAGTGCAGGTTAGCGTTAGGCAGGGCAGTGAGTGAGCCAGATCAGGAGGTAGCTTTTTGGTTTTTTAGGATCCGTGGCCTGCAGGCCTTATCTTGTTTGGTATCTTCCCCCAAGGGTTTTTCGGTCTTTGTTGCCGCTGTTGCCTGGATCCCAGCGGCCGGTGGCCGAACTGTGCCTGGGAGTGGCTGGAAGTGAAATCGAGCTGCACCTAGAAGGATCAGCATGGCAGAGGAGTGCTGGCGTCTGCGGAGGAGTTGTGCTTCGTCCCCGGGGACTGCTACTCCAGCAGGAGTGTCAATTCTTGGCTTTTCTTTTGGTGGTCTGTCTTTCATTTTTGTCGGCCTCAGGAGGATTGAAGCCGGTGGGCTGGGCCTACAAGTAATCCGCGGTAATTCTCAGTATCTGATCCATGGGCCGAAGGAGCTTTGGGCTGGTGTTATTGGCTGGATTTAGTTTTGGTGGGACTAGGGTGTTGAAGGTGTCGTCTGCTGCCCTTTTCCACTCCTGGACAACTCCAACTGCAGATGTGCTCCTTTGTGGTTTTTGCCTGCATTTTCTGCCTTTTAGACTCTGCGTTGGCCTTCTGGTGAGCTCTGTCTGGAGGCCGGTGGTTTCCTGACTCTGTGGCAACTCTGACCTATTTTACTTTGCCTGAGGTGAGTGGGAGTGGCCCTATGGCTTTGAAATCCAGCTGCTCTCGGTGGGGGAAATTTTGTACAGTTTATTCCTACCCAGTTGGGGGACTGGGCTGTGAGAGGGCTCCATTTTCTCCATGTTCTGAGCTGGAATGTTTGATTTCATTTGACTGGAATACTAACATTATGTTAATTTCTCTGTCTTGGAGGGACATTATTTCAGTCCTGCGTGCTGCTCTCCTGGAGAACTTATTTGCTGCACTGATTTGTCTTTTTCTTGTTGTGTGTGTTTTTTTTTTTTTTAATACTACTTTATTTGTGCTAGTAAAAATTTATTTCAACAATACAATGTAATTTGCATACAGTTTGTAGAAAAACAATTTTTTCTTACAATTAACAATTGTATGTATGGCACACTTAAAAATGACCTGTATTCAATTAGACGACTTCTTCCACAGTCCGTTTACAGCAGATTCTGGGCTCCAACTATGTAATGCGTTTCTATTCCATTTATTAAGCATAGGTAATAAATCTTACGTCATCATACGATGGTACCATCATACTGAAAGTTGCAAGTAAAAAACATAAAAACAGAGCGAAAACCAGTTAAACAATAAGGTCACTAAATCACATTTAGAAATATTATTAAAGTCTCAATCTAGTAAAATATTTGCTTATGCTGAGTGGATGTTTGTAATACAAGCCATTCATAGTAAAGGCTTTCCGTGAAGTTGGTGGGGAAGTGAAAAACACACGGGGCCCAGGGGTTTAGCCTGCTTATGTCCAGGCCTCCTGCCCTCCCGGGACCTACCGTATGTTAACCCGAATGGGGAAAAAAGGATAAGGGACAGACAAGGGCCCTCAGTGTCACGATCCCTCAAAAAAAACCATCTTGACCACCTGTTCTGGAAGGTCGGGGTTCTCTGATGGAGCCTAAAGGTGAGCTCTTCCATCTGCTGTACCTGGGAGACCACCTCAAGCCATTCCAGGGTTGTCGGGATGGCGGGCTGAAGCCACTTTTTAGTAATTGTTTTCAAATCTGCCAAAGATACATAGATTCTCTACCTCCAGTCTCTTCTGGAGCCCCTCCTAGCAGAAAAACCTCTGGTCTCCACTGACCTTTACCTGAAATATTTGTTTCAGTGAGTTAACCATGGATATCCAGAATAGGGACAAAATTGGGCATGCCCAAAAAATATGTGTATGGGTCACCAGAGTTTAACCACGTTGCCTCCAACAGAGAGGGGATTTCTCTGTTGTCGGGTGGCAATTACTGGTACCCTGAAGTACCTAATCCTTAACTTCCATAAGAATTCCCGCCAAATTGGCGAGGAGGATACCCTCCAAATATTTCTCCAACCCTTTTCCCAGGAACTGTCAGTGAGGACCAAGTTCAATTCTCGTTCCCATTTCCGTTTGATGTAGACAGTGTTGAAACCAGATTGCTGAATATATCTCCTATACGGGGTGGGGGTGGGATTGCTCCAGGGCATTTTCAGATCTCCAGAGGTGTTCAAATACCTCCTCTGCAACAACACCTGGGCTTTCACCAACATGCTCCTTCCTACTTTTCTGATTAATATAGCTGCATATCTGTATACATCTCATTTTATCGGAAGGTGTTAGGTTGAAAATTCTTTGAGCTGTCCTGAAGGGGAGTAGTCCCCCCTCCTGTAATAACTGCCAAGGAGCTTGTAATCCCTCTCTAGCTTTAACTTTAAACCAAGAGTCCAGGGATGCAGGACCGAACTTCGGGTCCAGTAGCCACCATTGATATCTCCGGACCCTGTTCAAATATGTCTTGCCCCTGGTCCCTCTTCTCCAACCCTCTAGCACCGCTTTAGTACCGGTGAATACACCCTTCATATCTCTCGGCAGTTCCATAGGGTGGAATATAAGAGTGGCCAACGGGGGGAACCTGTGCACTTCTATCTCAATCTCCTTCCATGTGGCTTTGTAAGCAGTATGTCCCCATAGTATACCAATCCTCATTTGTGAAGCGACCCAATATCCTTCAAGATAGGGTACTGCCATACCACCCTGTTCCTTTGGCAGACTCATTGTTTCCGAATTCTAGGTTTCTTATTAGCCCAGATATATTTTAATAGTATTCTCTGCCAAGTCTCTAAGTCCTTCTTATATAATGCACAGGGTGTACCCTGAAAGAGGTACAGAAACCTCGGCAATACATTCATTTTTACTGCTTGTATGCGAGTGTAGAATGGGATGGGGAGAACATTCCACCTCTGGATATCAGACTTCAGTTGATTTAACAGAGGGACTTAGTTAAGCTGGAGTATTTGAGCAGGAGATGTACTTATGTTGGTACCGAAATACTGCATCTGGTTCAGGTCCCATCTCGTAGGAAAAGTATTCCTTAATCGGGGGACATAAGAAAAGGATAATATCTCCATTCTAGGGACATGGATATGTTGTTCATCCACACTTATTGGCAGGTATCCTTGCCGCTTTAAATCTTGCCGGAAGGTCTTCAAGCTGGCTCCTCCCACCCACCCGGGTGGTAAAACTCTCTGCTCCGCCCCATGACGCCAGATCTTCCTTACCGCTTGGAAGCTCAGGTTCCCTCCCTAACGCTCTGTGTATAAGACTGGTTCCTAATTCTTCGGTTTACCCGAAATAAAGTTTAAGGTTTTCAAGACTTCGGTCAAATATTTCCCTCGCGGATGCGATGGACAAATCGATTCCCGGTTTCCGGAGGTGCCCATGCGGGCAGAAGATGTCTCGGACGGATCTGCACTCCACGTGTGTCTACTGCTTGGGCCTTGGGCACGACCTGTAGGCTTGCGACCTGTGCTCTTCTTTTTCGGCCTACGTCCTGGAAGACCGTGCCGCCCGTCTGCAACATGGGCGACCGGAAAAACGTTATCCTCCGGTAAAGTCGAAGGAGGCTCGGTTGGCGGTTTCCGCGGGGCGGCAGGTCAGGAACAGCTTGAGCAGATGATCACCCTCAAGGAGGAGGCGGCGCAGGCCGCATTTTCGTCTTCCTCGGCCGCGGCCTTTATCCCGCTCTCCCTGGGATCCTCCTATTCAGCTTCTTTTAAGGAGCTCTGTCTGTCCCTCTCCACTAAGGGAGAGGGACCAACATCTTCAGGGCCTTCCTCTTGGTCCAAGAAGAAGGACCACAAAAGTAAGTCCCTCCGTCGACGCTCTTGGGAGCGGGAGAGGTCCCTCTCACCGAGTAGTCGACCATTGACTTCGGTCGATGCTTCGGCCACTGGCTTCACGGCATCCCCGTCAGGTCAGTTGACCGAGACTCCTGTCAACGCAGTCGAGATTTTTCTCAACCCGTTGGACGGGCTGTTGACCGGTGAAGCCAAAAACCCTCACTCCCCGGTTCCCCCGGCGGTGGTTGAGGTGTCCGTGGAATTGCCCGTGCCTCCGGTTCCGGAGTCCACGGTTGAGCCCTCCGAGCCGAGGGGAGAGTGGGTTTCCCCCGCCCTACCTCTGTACCCTCCTCGGAAAAGCCGTGGTTCGCGGTCTCGGTCTCGGACTTCTTCTCGGTCTAGCCGATCCCGCCGTCATAGGCGGTCTCGGTCTCGGCACTGTGGCAAGCGGCGTCGCCGCTCGTCCTCCTCCTCGGACGAGGGGAGGCTTCGACGCAAGTTGCGTCGACGATACGAGGACCTCATGTGGCAACAGCTTCTTCTGTCCGGGAGCAAGCCGACGTCGTCGCCTTCCCTGGCTATCAAGTGGCTGTCACCGGAGCGGCTGAAGCATCCCTTCGCCTTAGCCGAGGTGCCTGCTTCCAGGCCTGTTGTTCGTCCAAAACCGGCTGCCCCACCGATTCCGGTGGAACCTCCGCCTCCACAGCCGTTGTTTGGGGCTCCGACCGAGAATTCTCGGTCGGCCCAGGGTCTGCCCCATAGGCTGTCTGTCACCCTCACTCCCGATCGCCCTCGGCAGGTGGAGGGTGGCTCAGGCCCAAGGCAGCTCTTTGTGGACTCCTCTGAGTCCGACGACGATTCCTCCCTGTTCTCCAGGCGGGTCGACTTGGAGTCCTCAGGAGGTCAGTCACTGGACGATAGCCCTTCGTCCTTCATGGGTTTGCTTAGGCTCATCTTGGAGTCCACCGGGATGCAGCTCGAGCCCGTATCCAAGCGGGCCAAGTATCCCCTCACGGAGATATTGGACCGAGGGGAGTCTCCTACGGAGGCCTTTCTGGTGGCCGAGGCCATTGTAGGCCCGGCCTCGGAGCTCTGGCAGCGTCCTGCTTTTTGCCCTGCGCCTTCGGCCAGGATGGCAAGGAAGTATGCGGTCCCTACCGGTTCCCTGTCCGGTTTCTCGGAACACCCCTCAGCTGAGGGGTTGGTTACCGACAGCGTCTTCCGACGTGCCGTAAATGCCAGGGACATAGACAAGCCTCCCGACAAGGAGTCCAAGAAGTTGGACTACGCCGGGCGAAAAGTCTACGCTGCGTCCTCCCTTGGCCTTCGTCAGGCCAGCTCGGCCGTGCTGATGGCACATTTCTCTCATGCCCTGTTGGGCTCCCTGGACGAGGTAGTTCCTCATCTCCCGGCCGACCTGCAGACCACTGTTAAGCAGGTGCGGGACCAGGGCAGGGTAGTGGCCAAGCAGCAACTTCAGACTGCTTTGGACATTGGTGACTGATGCGCCAGGTCAGTCGCGGCCGCAGTGGCTATGCGCCGTCGGGCATGGCTAAGGATATCCACCTTCACAGCGGATACCCAGCACAAGTTGGCGGATGTCCCCTTCCTGGGGACCGACCTCTTCGGCCCTGGAGTGGAAGGTCACCTCCAGAGGATCGAAAAGTCCAATGCCACCCTGCACTCGGTCTCATCCGCTCAGAGGGACAAGGGCCGCAGACAGCAACCTAAGCCCTTTTGTCTGTCTGCGCCCAGCAGCGTCAGGGCCAGCAGGCTCGCGCTTGGCATCCCAAACCCAAGCCCGCGGCTTCCTCCTCCAGGAAGCAGGGAGGTAAAGGCCCAGGTGGTCCCTCGGCCGGTCCCTCCTCCAAGCCTGCTCAGTGACGGGTTGAGGGGTGCCGCCCCCAGCCTCGTCTCCTCACCCCAGGTTCCGCCTGTGGGGGGATGGCTTCGCCACTTTCTTTCTTCCTGGTCCGCTATCACCACAGACTAGTGGGTGTTGGAAGTGGTGGGGAAGGGCATGCCTCTGGAGTTCGAGCAGGCCCCGCCCTTCAGAGCCGTCGCAGCCCGAGGGGCCTCGGGGTCCGCAGCCTCACTGTCGGCTCGCCGAGCCGACGTCGCTCTGCTCCTCGAGAAGGAGGTGATCAGAGAGGTGGCGGACCCTCCCTCAGACCCGGGGTTTGTGTCCAGGTACTGCCTGGTTCCAAAACGGATGGGGGGCTGGCGCCCCATTCTCGACCTGCATGACCTAAACAAGTTCCTAAGGTCTCGAACCTTCAGGATGGTCACTCTGGCTCAGATAATACCATCCTTGGAACGCGGCATGTGGTTCTGCTCTCTGGACCTGCAGGATGCGTTTTTTCATGTCCCTATCCGTCCGTCTCACCAGAGATTCCTTCACTTTCGAGCGGAAGGATCCCTTTTCGAGTTCCGAGCCATGCCCTTCGGCCTGTCTCTTGATCCCAGGGTCTTCACCAAATGCATGGCAGTGGTGACAGCATTCCTGCGGCACCGAGGGGTCCTGGTGTACCCTTACCTGGACGATTGGCTGATAGCAGCCCCCTCCAGACAAGAGGTGGAGCGGTCCAGAGATCTGGCCCTCCAGGTTTGCTCTCAGGTCGGCCTCCTCATCAACGAGGCCAAGTCGGAACTCGAACCGAAGCAGGTGATTCTCTTCATCGGGGCAGAGCTCGACTCTCTCGAGCCAGAGCATGGCTCCCGCAGACAGGGCCGAGGTTCTTTCCTCCTTTGCCCGATCATTTCTGGTTGGGCAATCGCGCCCTGCCCGGGACTTCCTGCGCCTCCTGGGTCTCATGGCGTCCTGCACCAGCGTGGTCCGTTGGGCCCGCTGGAACATGTGCCCCCTTCAATGGGGGTTGGCCAGCCAGTGGTGGATCGTTCCAGCTCATCTGCAGGAGGGCATCCCGTTTGTCCGCCCTGAGCCGACGGTCTCTCTGTCGACCGATGCCTCTCTGATGGGTTGGGGTGCCCATCTGGGGGAGTACAGAGTGCACGGCCTCTGGTCCCCGCGGGAGTAGCGATGCCATATCAACCTGCTGGAGCTCCGAGCGGTCCGCCTGGCTCTCACCGCCTTCGCTCCGCTTCTACGGGGTCAGGTGGTTCAGGTCCAGATGGTTAATACCACGACCATGTGCTACCTAAACCGCCAGGGCGGGACATGCTCCATGCCTCTGTGCAAGGAAGCTGTCCGCATTTGGTCACTCGTGCGCAGCCTGGAGGCGGATCTCCTAGCCATTCATGTGGCAGGAGCCTCCAACACCCTGGCCGATGTCCTAAGCCGGATAGGGGCTGTGTCCCACGAGTGGTCTCTCCTGCCGGAAGTAGTACAAGATCTGTTCTCCCATTGGGGCACACCTCAGGTGGATCTGTTTGCCTCCAGGGAGAACGCGAAGCTGAGGCTGTTCCATGCCCGCCCCCCTCAGCAGGGCTCGCTGCAGGGGGATGCCTTCTCGAGGCCGTGGACCCCGGGCCTCTTCTACGCCTTTCCCCCATTTCCCTTGATCCACAAGGTGCTTCTCAAGGCGAGGAGGGACAAGGCGCAGGTGATTCTGGTAGTCCCAGACTGGCCCCACCAATGCTGATATCCAGATCTCCTCAGCCTCAGCTCCAGGCTCCCGAGGCAGCTTCCAGCTCGCCTGGACCTGTTATCAGTCAATCAGGGGAAGGTGTTCCATCCAGACCTTCAATCCCTGCACCTGACGGCCTGGTTTCTGAGCGGCTAGAGTTCCAGGCCTTGGGTCTTTCCGACGAGGTCCTCAATGTAGTTGAGGCGTCCCGTAAGAAGTCGACCAGGAAATGCTATGCCTTCAAATGGAAGAGGTTTTCCATTTGGTGTCAGGGCAAGGGCCTGGATCCTTCCTCCTGTTCCTTGGCAAGCATCTTGGACTATTTATGGTCCCTTTCTCAGCAAGGGCTTAGGTCGACGACCCTAAGGGTGCACCTGGCAGCCATCTCTGCTTACCGGGTGCGGGCCGGGAAGCAGTTGGTGGCGCGGGAGAAGGTGGTCTGGCGCTTTCAAAGGCCTTGACCACATTTCCCCTCCGGTGCGAGAACCTCCACCTCCATGGGATCTACTGCTGGTACTGGCAAAGCTCATGGGCAAGCCATTCGAACCAGTGCACAGGTGTGATCTCTCTCACCTGTCGTGGAAGACCACTTTCTTGGTGGCTGTTACGTCAGCCAGAAGGATGGGAGAGCTCCAGGTGCTTTCCATCGAGTCTCCTTACCTGGTCTTCCACAGGGACAAGGTTGTCCTCGCCCCCACCAGAAATTCCTTCCAATAGTGAATTTCACCTTAACCAGGTGTTGACTCTGGTGTGTTCTACCCCAATCACACCTCGGAGGCCGAATATAGGCTCCATACTCTGGACCCTAGAGGCTCAGCTTACTATAAGGAGCGCGGCTGAAATTCGGGAGAGGTTCGTCAGCTGTTTGTCACCTACGCTGAAGCGCACCTGGCAGACCTGCAGCCAGCGGACGATAAGCAGGTGGGTCACCTCCTGCATAGATCTCTGCTATAGGTTGGCAGGCATGGAGCCTCCCAGAGGGATAAGAGCTCATTCTACCCGCCATACCGCTGCATCGGTGGCTGCTTCCAGGGATGTCCCTATCCTGGAAATCTGCAGGGCTGCTACCTGGAAGTCAGCACACACCTTCATCACTCACTACCACATCGACCTTGAGTCATGCCGGGATGCTGGTTTTGGGGCCTCGGTTCTCCAGTCTCTATTCCCTAAGTAGGGGGTGTGCGCCTTGCCTCCCTCCTCCCAGAGAATTGCTAGGAGTCTGCCAATAAGTGTGGATGAACAACATATCCATGTCCCTAGAAATACAGGATCTTACTTCGAGACACAGCTCTTGCAGCAGGTTACACCATTAGGACTGAAGCCGGCAGGCGTCAGGACACCACGGAAAAATTCTAGCTAGCTATCTTCAGCGGGAACCGCCCCCGACGCCGGTCCCGCCTCTGACGTCAGGCGTGGTACATAAGGGGGCGGTCCCGTCAGAATCCCCAGTTCTTTCCCGCCGTCGACTTGCATGCCTCGACCCTCCGGTCTCAGTCTAGCGCGCGACGCGTGGTTTCTGAACTTTCCTACGGGGAATTTACTCTACTTCGAAGGATTTTTTCGCTGATGTCCTCTCCGACCTCCGGGCATACGTCTAAGTGTGCTTGCGAAGCAGATCCCCTTTAAGGACCCTCACACGGCCTGCGTCCGGTGCCTGGGCCCAGAGCACGATACCCAGGCCTGCTCCCTCTGTCAAGGGTTTAATAGCCGCACGAGGATCCGGCGACAGAAGGCTCTTCAGGCGTTCCTACTTGAAGAAAAATTTAGAGCCATGTCCTCTAAGGGGGAATCTTCAAAATCCCACAAGCACGCCGAAAGGAAGAGAAGGGAGAAGGACCCTTCCAGATCTCCAGCTCTGGCCTCCGAGTCCCGCAGCTCTGGGTCTAAGTCAGACGGGTCTCCATCCAGGGCCTCTTCCCTCCCCCCGGCTGCGGTAGTTGTTTCTCGATCTTCTCAGGCCCCTACCGCCAGGCCGTCGTCGTCCTCCACTCCTAAGGCCTCGGCGAAGTCCGGGGAGCATCATCACCACCACCATAAGTCGGGCTCCCGCCCGGCGGCACCCGACGTCCGGTCCTCTTCAGTGCCGCCCCGGAAAACCCTAGAGCTTACTCCTCTGAAGAGGCCAGTAGACCCGACGCCGGCTCGACCTCCGTCGACCGTCCGTCACTCCTCCTCGGAGCCGTCGTCAGCTGTCAGACCGTCGTCGGCCAAGTCTTCCCATCGGACGTCCGGTTGGGGGAGCCGCGTCGCAACGCCTGAGAAGAGGACTCTGTGCCTCTGACCGCCGCCGGGTAGGAGTCGCTAACGGAGGAAGATCTGATGCAGCCCGAGGACCAGGACGGGCGATCCCAGCCTCGCAGTCTCCCAGGGCTCCTCGCCGCCGCCCGAGGTCTCTCTGGAGCCGTCGCCGGGACCCGACGACCGCCCCGCGTCTGGACTGTCGTCGGGATTATCTATAGCAGATGTGAAGGATCTCTTTACATACTGGTGGGACACCATCAAGAAGGACGTGGCGCCCACCGCTCTTCCTCCTCCTCCGGCTCCGGCCCGCCCTTCGCCTGCGGGGTCGGTTGGCCGCTCTGCTCTCCCCATGGAGTCCAGATCTCCTCCCGGGGTTCGACCATCAAAGAGGAGACTCGTCAAGATCTTCTTCTGGATCACCCAGCCCCAAGAGATCCAGGAGGCGCGCGACGCCGACGGAGGACACGGGATCAGTATACTCCACCTCTAGATACCCATCTCCAATCTCCATCCCTTCTCCGACCCACTGAGACGCCACGGTCTCCTCCGGATGACCCTCGCTCATGGATATCATGCGCCCATATCCAGGAGAACATGGGTGGGATGCTGAGGAGTTCGACCCAAGGCCACCCTGGCTAAGTATCTTCGGCAGAAGGACCCCAAGCCTGTGGTGGTGCCACCCTTGGTGGACACTTTGTGGACGCCACCAAGGCCGCGTGGAAGCGTCCACATTCGTTACCGGCGGTGCCGAAGAAAGCTGACCGCTCATACAAGGCTCCTAAAGAGGACCAGTATTTGACGCAACAACCTCAGGCCGATTCTCTGGTCAGAACAGCCTCACATGACCGGTCACAGAGGCCACAGCATTTGAGCACCCTGCCACCGGATCCAGAATCTAAGCAGTTGGACTCTCTGGGCAGGCACGTACGCTTCCGCTACCTGCGCCATCAGATCCTTAAATTACTTAACCCACATGGTTCAGTTTCAGAACGCTCTGTGGGAACAGGGTCTGGAGGTAGCTGAGAAACTACTTGAAGGTGAGCAGAAGGAGGAGATGCTCCAGCTCCTCTGCACGGGTTCAGATGTGGGGACCCAAGTGCTTAGAGCCGCGTACGATTCCGCGGACTCATCGGCCCGAGCAGCAGCTTCCGGCGTTTGCCTCCGGAGACGCTCCTGGCTTCGTGTCTCCGGCTTCACCCTGGACGCCCAAAAGAACATTATGGACGCCTTCGGAGGAGATGTTATTTGGTAATCCTTCGGAGAAGATTATTACCAAACTGCAAGAGGTCGGCATGTGGGAGGTCGGTACAGGCTATGTACCATCCTAGGCTCGGTTCCTTTCGAGGAACCAAAGCCGCTTGTGTATGGACACAGAGGCAGCAGCCCGGCTCCGCTACATAAACAGAGGGCCTGGTTTCGTGAGAACCCAGGGTAAGCAGCCCGCTAGCAGAGGTCAGCGCACTTCAGGTCGCACCAGCCAGCGGGTCCATCTGCCGCCACAGCATGACTCCTTCCGCCCCTGCCCTCAGGATCAACGGAAGCTATGGTCGGGGTCGATTATAACTTCCTGCCGGGATGGTAGGCGATCACCACCGACAGGTGGGTTTTGCAGTTGGTCAGTGTCGGCCACTTTTTAGAGTTCGCAGAAAAGCCACCCTCGAGGCCGCCTCCTGCTCTCCCGGTATCCGGGTCAGCATGGAACCTTAATTTGGCAAGAAGTACTCGCGCTCCTAGAAAAGGGGGTGATAGAGTACGTCCCGGGGAACCAGAGAGGACAAGGATATTATTCTCACTTCTTCCTGGTTCCCAAGAAAACAGGGGACCTCCGTCCGATTCTGGACCTAAGCGACCTCAATATGTCGGTCGCATACAAGAGATTCGATGGTGACCCTTCCGGTCTTATCCCCATGTTGAAACAAGCGCCTATTTAGCTCCTCTAGACATGCAGCAGATGCATACCTGCATATCCCCATAGCTCAAGCGCATCAGAGGTTCCTGCGCTCAAGTTTCTAGGCCACCATCTTCAGTTCTGGGCTCTCCTGCTCGACTGTCATCTGCACCAAGGGTTTTACCAATGCATGGCAGTCGTGGCAGCATCTCTAAGGAGAAAGGCCACTATGTGTTCCCCGCATCTAGACGATTGGCTTCTCATGGCCGGCCCAGAGAGGGCGCCCTGTCATGATCCAGGACACCCAGGACTTATTTCGATCGATGGGCATCCTTATAAATCACGAGAAGTCCCTCTTGGTACTGTCGCAGAAACTGCAGTTTATAGGTGCAGTGTTGGACACGGTCCAGGGAAGAGCTTTTCTTCCGGCCGACAGGGCGGAACGCATCAGGTCCCTTATAGGGGCCTTATCATCGAACCAGACCGTTCCGGCCAGGTCGGTCCTTCGGCCTGCTCGGACACATGGCTGCGGCCATTCCACAGTCCCTCGCACGACTCCACATGCGAATAACACAGTGGATGCTCAAGGCGCAATGGGACCAGAGGCAAGACCATTTGCAGCATCCAGTCAGGATCACGAAATCCATGATTCGCGACTGGCAGTGGTGGCTAGCCCCAGGTCGCCTCCAAGGGTGTCCTGCTTGCAGCGCCTGCCCCTCGAGATAACCCTCACCACGGACGCCCCAGGTCTTGGGTGGGAGCACATCTAGAGGGTGAAGTCTCAGGTGTATGGACCCCATTGGAGGCTCATCTCCATATCAATGTCCTAGAGATGAGGGCGGTCCTCTATGCACTTCAGGCTTCCAGTCGATAATTCCACCGTGCACTATCCTGCTTCAGACGGACAACACGTTGATGTATTACCTCAACAAACAGGGTGACACTCTTACCCCTTTGCAGGGAAGGTGAGAGTGTGGGATTGGGTAATCGGACAGGGCTAAAACCTGATTGTGGTTCACGCTCCCGGGTGGACAACACGATCGCAGACGGCCTGAGCCGCTCCCAGGCCAGAGTCCACGAGTGGGAACTTCTTCAGGAGGTGGCAGAGGATCTGTTTCTTCGATGGGGAGTTCTAGAGCTGGATTTGTTCGCATCCCCATCCAATGCAAAACTGCCCAATTGCTGCTCGCTAGGTCCAGGGCCTGGTGTTTTCTGGCGAGACGCGTTGTCCCTCTCCTGGGTGAACAGATTCCTCTATGCCTTCCCTCCCTTCCCGTTGATCCAAAGAGTTCTTCTCAAACTGCACAGGAGCACGCGATGATGATTCTGGTGGCCCTGCTCTGGCCCAGACAGATATGGTTCCTCTTGCTGGCACAGCTGTCTCGGGAACCCCGCCCCGCTGCCGTTGCTCAGCTCCCACCTACTGTCTCAGGAGGAAGGTTCATTGTCCATCCGGATCTACGCTCTGAACCTGCATGCTTGGCTCCTAGAGACATAGCCATCTTTGCGCCACGGGTCTTGCAAGAGGTTGCAGAGGTTCTTCCACAGCCAGGAAGCCGGCAACGTGCTACGATGCCATGAAGTGCGCTCATTTTTGTTTATGGTCACGGCTCGTGACCTTCCCTTAGGTTGTCCTGTGTGAGTAATTTTAGACTATCTCCTGTCTCTCTTCCATTCAGGGCTAGCCTACTCCTCTATCAAAGTGCACCTTGCGCTTATTTCTGCCTACCATCTTCCGGTGGGGCAGCGTACTGTTGCGCAATTAGATGCCTCTCCGGAATTTCTTAGAGGAGTGTTGCACCTTAGGCCCACCATCAGGGACCCAGTGCCTCCATGGGATCTACTCTTTGTCCTGGAACAACTTACGCTCCCTCCCTTTGAGCCTGCCGTGGATTGTGAGCT
The DNA here is from genome assembly GCA_016271365.2 of Neoceratodus forsteri. Classification (NCBI taxonomy): domain Eukaryota; kingdom Metazoa; phylum Chordata; order Ceratodontiformes; family Ceratodontidae; genus Neoceratodus; species Neoceratodus forsteri. The sequence continues at coordinate 790,473,146 of CM028133.1, forward strand.
ACGTTTTCTATCGTGGAAGACGCTATTCTAGGGACATGGATATGTTGTTCATCCACACTCATTGGCAGGTATCCTTGCCGCTTTAAATCTTGCCGGAAGGTCTTCAAGCTTGCTCCTCCCACCCACCGGGTGGTATAACTCGGCTCCCCCATGACGCCAGATCTTCCTTACCGCTTGGAAGCTCAGGTTCCCTCCTTAACGCCTAGCGCTTGAGACTGGTTCCTATTTCTCCGCTTGCGGATTTAAAAATAAATTTGTGAAAAGACTTTCGTTCGATCCCTCGCTGCTGCGATGGACAATTCGACTCGGATTGGAGATGCCCATGCGGGCAGAAGATGTCTCGGACGGATCCACACTCCACGCTGTGTCTATTGTTAGGCTTTGAGCACGACCCGCAGGCTTGGCGACCTGTGCTCATCTTTCTCGCCCACGCCCCTCGGACTGCATGTCTGATTGCAACTGGGGCCCCAGAAGCCGCCTCCGTGAAGTCCATAGGCCCGCTGGCGTCTGCGCGGGTTTACGGATCAGCTCACGTATGGTCGCCTCAAGAGGAGGCGCGCTGGCCGATTCTCGGCTTTGCATTTATCCCGCCTCTGTTCTTCCCACGTTTTTAAGGAGCTGCTGTCCCTCCACTAAGGAGAAGGGTTTACGCTGGACTTGTTTCGGTCCAAGAGGAAGAGTGACCCTCCTCACGCCTTGGGAGCGGAAGGTCCTCTCCCGAGTCGTCACCATCGGCTTGTCGGTCGCTTCGCCGCCACTGGCCTCACGGTGTCCCCTGCCAGGTCAGTTGACCGCGATCCCCCGACGGTCGAGATTTTCTGCTGGACGGGTGTCGCCTTTAGCAGCCGAGACCCCTCCCTGGTTCCCCGGGAGGAATTGGATCCTGCAGCTCGCTGTGCCCACGGTCTCGGGTTTCTTTGATGGACCATCCGAGCTGGGGAGTGCCGGTTCCAGCCGACACCTCCCCGCACCGCCTGGAAATTCGGGACTTCGGTCTCGGACCTCTTCGTGTCCAGCTGATCCCATCACAGGCGGGTCCCGGTCTCGATCAGCTGGTAAGCCGGTGCCGCTGGGCTGTCCCTGCCCCTCGGACGAGGGAGGCTTCATGAATACGCCCGACGGTACGAGGACTTCATGTTGCAACAGCTCTCCTGACGGGAGTAAGCCACCCCGCCGCCTTTCCCCGCCATTAAGTGGCTGCCACCGAGCGGCCGACACAACCCCTCGACTTATCCGAGGAGCCTATACCCAGGCCGGTTGTTGGCCAAACCAGTTGCTCCACTGATTCTGTGGAACCTCCGCCTCACAGCCACCTATTGGGGCCCGACCAAGGATTCTCGGTCGGTTAAGGGTCTCCCCATCGGCTGTCAGTTACCTCACTCCCGACCGACCTCGGCAGGTGAAGGGTGGCTCAGGCCGAGTGAGGTTTCTTCGAGGACTCTTCCGAGTCCAAGATGATTCCTCCTTTCTCCAAGCACTGGACTTGGAGTCTCAGGAGGTCAGTCAATGGACATAGCCCGTCGTCTTCCTAGGACTGCTTCGCTCATCTCGAGTCCACCGGATGGAGCTCGAACCTGTTTCCAACGGCCAGGTATCCTCACGGAGGATTCTGGACCAAGGATTCTCCGACGGAGGCCTTCCGGTGGCCGAGGCCATAGTGGGTCCGCACTGGAGCTTTCGCCCTGCTTCCTGCCCTGTGCCTTGGCCAGGTGGCCAGGAAGTATCGGTCCCTACCGGTTCCTTGTCCGGTTTTTGGAACACCCCTGCTGAGGGTTGGTTACCGACAGCTTTTCCGCGCCAGCGGGCAACGCCAAGGATGTGGACAAACCTCCTGACAAGGAGTCCAAGAAATTGGACTATGTCGGGCTGAAAGTCTACGCTATGCTCTCTCTCTCGGCTCTCACAGGCCAGTTCGGGCCGTCCTCATGGCACATTTTTCTCATGCCCTGTTGGGCCCCTGATGAGGTCATCCTCATCTTCCGCCCGATCTGCAGACTACGGTTAGCAGGTGTGGGACCAGGCAGGGCAGTGGCCAAACAGCAGCTCCAGACTGCTTTGGATATAGGGACTCATGTGCCAGATCGGGGGTGGCCGAGTGGCTATGCGTCAGCGGGCTTGGCTGAGGATATCCACCTTTACTTCGGATACCCAGCACAAGTTGGCGGATGTTCCCTTTTTGGGGACTGACCTCTTCGGCCCTGGGGTGGAAGGTCACCTGCAGAGGATCGAGAAGTCCAATGCTACCTTGGACTCGGTCTCTTCCGCTCAGAAGGACAAAGGCCGCAAGCCACAGCCTAAGCCCTTTCGCCCTTCTGTGCCCCCGGCGCGCCCGGCCCAGCAACGTCAGGGCCAGCAGGCTCGGCCTTGGCATCCCAAACCCAAGCCGTCGGCTTCTCTAACAGGAGGCAGGAGGAAAGGCCCAGGAGGTCCCTCGGCCGGTCCCTCCTCCAAGCCTGCCCAGTGACGGGCTGAGGGTGTCGCCCCATCTCCGCCACCTTACTCCTGGGTCCCCGTGGGGACGGCTCCGCACTCCGTCCGCCTGGTCCGCTGTTTCCACGGACAGGTGGGTCTTGGAGGTGGTGGGAAGAGGCCTGCCTCTGGAATCTCGAGCAGGCACCACCCTTCAGAGCCGTCACTCGGGGCTCGGGATCCCAGCCTCAATGGCGGCTCGTCGAGCCGACATCTCTCCTCCTCCAGAAGGAGGTGATAAGAGAGGTGGGTGGACCCTCCTTCAGACCCAGGGTTTGTGTCCAGGTACTTCCTGGTTCCGAGCGGACGGGGGCTTGCGCCCATTCCCACCTGCCACGACTCCAAACAAGTTCCTAAGGTCTCGAACCTTCAGGATGGTCACTCTGGCTCAGATAATACCATCCTTGGAACGCTGCATGTGGTTCTGCTCGCTGGACTTGCAGGACGCGCTTTTTCACGTCCCTATCCGTCCGCTCTCACCAGAGATTCCTTCGCCCGAGCGAAGGATCCTCTTCGAGTTCCAAGCCATGCCCTTCGGCTTGTCTCCAGCTCCCAGGGTCTTCACCAAATGCATGGCAGTGGTGACAGCATTCTCATGGGGCCCGGGGTCCGGTGTACCACTTGCTCGACTGGCTTGATAGCAGCTCCTCCAGGAAGGAGGCGGGTGGTCCAGAGATCTGGCCCTCCAGGTCTGCTCTCAACTGGGCCTCCTTACAGCAGAGCCAAGTCGGAACTCGAGGCAAGCAGGTGATTCTATTCATCGGGCGCAGCTCGACTCTCTTCGAGCCAGAGCCGCTCCCGGCGGACAGGGCCGAGGTTCTTTCCTCCTTGCCCGATCATTTCTGGTTGGGCAGCGTTCCTGCCCGGGACTTCCTGCGCCTCCTGGGTCTCATGGCGGCCTGTACCAGCGTGGTCCGTTGGGCACGCTGGCACATGCGCCCCTTTCAGTGGGGACTGGCCAGCCAGTGGTCACAACGCTGCGATCCTTTGGACCAGCTTGGTCGGTGACACAGGGATGTGGAACGCTCTCCAGTGGTGGACCGCTCCAGATCATTTGCAGGAGGGCATCCTGCTCGTCCGCCCGAGCCGACGGTCTCTCTATCGACCGATGCCTCTCTGATGGGTTGGGGTGCCCATCTGGGGAACACTGGGCTCATGGCCTCTGGTCCCTGCGGGGTCCCGATGCCACATCAACCTGCTGGAGCTCCGGCGATCGCTAGCTCTCACCGCCTTTGCTCGCTCCTCCGGGGTCAAGTGGTCCGGGTCCAGACGGACAATACCACGACCATGTACTATCTAAACCGCCTAGGCGGGCGCGCTCCATGCTTCTATGCAAGGAAGCTCTCCGCATTTGGTCACTCGTGCGCAGCCTGGAGGCGGATCTCCTAGCCATTCACGTGGCAGGAGCCTCCAACACCCTGGCCGATGCCCCTGAGCCGATAGGCTGCATCCCACGAGTGGTCTCTCCTGCCGGAGGTAGTACAGCATCTGTTCTTCCATTGGGGCACACCTCAGGTGGACCTGTTTGCCTCCAGGAGACGCAGCTGAGTCTGTTCCATGCCCGCCCCCCTCAGCAGGGCTCGCTGCAGGGGGATGCCTTCTCGAGGCAGTGGACCCCGGGCCTCTTTTACGCCTTTCCCCCATTTCCCTTGATCCACAAGGTGCTTCTCAAGGCGAGGAGGGACAAGGCGCAGGTGATTCTGATAGCCCCAGACTGGCCTCGCCAGTTCTGGTACCCAGATCTCCTCAGTCTCAGCTCCAGGACTCCGCGGCAGCTTCCAGCTCGCCCGGACCTGCTCTCAGTCAATCAGGGGAAGGTGTTCCATCCGGACCTTCAATCCCTGCACCTGACGGCCTGGTTCCTGAGCGGCTAGAGTTCCAGGCCTTGGGTCTTTCCGACGAGGTCCTCAATGTAGTTGAGGCGTCCCGTAAGGAGTCGACCAGAAAATGCTATGCCTTCAAATGGAAAAGGTTTTCTATTTGGTGTCAGGGCAAGGGCCTGGACCCTTCCTCCTGTTCCTTGGCAAGCATCTTGGACTATTTATGGTCCCTTTCTAGTCAAGGGCTTAGGTCGACGACCCTAAGGGTGCACCTGGCAGCCATCTCTGCTTACCGGGCGCGGGCCGGGAAGCAGTCGGTGGCGCAGGAGAAGGTGGTCTGGCGCTTTTTCAAAGGCCTTGATCACATTTCCCCTCCAGTGCGGGAACCCCCACCTCCGTGGGATCTATTGCTGGTACTGGAAAAGCTCATGGGCAAGCCATTCGAACCTATGCACAGGTGTGCTCTCTCTCACCTGTCGTGGAAGACCGCCTTCTTGGTGGCTATCACGTCAGCCAGAAGGATGGGAGGCTCCAGGCGCTTTCCATCGAGTCTCCTTACCTGGTCTTCCACAGGGACAAGGTTGTCCTGCGCCCCCACGAAATTCCTTCCGAAGGTGGTGTGAGTTTCACCTTAACCAGGTGTTGACTCTGCGGTGTTCTACCCCAGTCACACCTCGGAGGTCGAAGTAGGCTCCATACTCTGGACCCTAGAAGGCGCCGCTTATTATAAGGAAGCGACGGCTGAAATTCGGGAGAGGTTCGCCAGCTGTTTGTCACTCACGCTGAAGCCACATCTGGCAGACCTGCAGCCAAGCGGACGATAAGCAGGTGGGTAACCTCCTGCATAGATCTCTGCTATAAGTTGACGGGCATGGAGCCTCCCAGAGGATAAGAGCTCATTCTACCGCCATACTGCTGCAACGGTGGCTGCTTCCAGGACATCCCTATCCAGGAAATCTGCAGGGCTGCTACCTGGAAGTCAGCAAACACCTTCATTACCCATTACCACATCGATCTTGAGTCACGCCGGGATGCTGGTTTTGGGGCCTCGGTTCTCCAGTCTCTCTTTCCCAAGTAAGTATTGGGGGTGTCGTCTTGCCTCCTCCTCCCGGAGAACTGCTAGAGTCTGCCAATGAGTGTGGATGAACAACATATCCATGTCCTAGAAATACAGGTTACTCACCTGTAACAGGAGTTCTAGGAATGGTATATGTTGTTCATCCACACGACTCCAATTCGACCTCTCGGCTCGACAAGACAACCTGAGCTTCCAGCGGCCAGATCTGGCGTCATGGGGCGGAGCTGTGAGTTATACCACCCGGGTGGGTGGGAGGAGCAAGCTTGAAGACCTTCCGGCAAGATTTAAAGCGGCAAGGATACCTGCCAATGAGTGTGGATGAACAACATATACCATTCCTAGAACTCCTGTTACAGGTGAGTAACCTGTATTTTTTGGTTGCCGTTACTTCAGCCAGAAGGATTTCTGAGCTTCACGCTCTCATGTGCAAAGAGCCCTATTTGGTTTTTCACCGGGACAGAGTATCCCTGAGGACGAACCCAAAGTTTTTGCCTAAGGTGGTTTTGACACTCACTTTGAATCAGGATATCGATCTTCCGGTCTATTTCCCGAGTTACTGTAATAGAGGAGAGGCTTTGCTCCACACCCTGGATGTTCACCGCAGCCTGAGGTATTACCTTAATAGATCTAAACCCTTTCGGGGTTCTGACCAGCTTTTTGTCTCCTCTCCCAGAGGATGAAAGGCCAACCAGTATCCAAACAGACTTTGTCTCGCTGGCTTGTCCAGTGTATTTCATACTGTTACGAGATTAAGCAAAGGCCCCTCCCGGGTTCTATCAGGGTCATTCTACCAGGGTGTGGCCACTTGCTTTGCAGCACTCAGGAATGTATCCATTTCAGCTATTTGCGCTGCAGCTACTTGAGCTCTGTGCATACCTTTATCAGGCACTACAGTCTGGACATCGCCTGGCGAAGAGCCGTTTCGGCTTAGCGGTGCTGCAGGGTCTCCTGTCCTGAGTCAGGACTTGGAATGTTTTCTCTTGTCTCTCTGCCTCCTCCGGATTCTGCTACTGCTTGGGAATCAGTCCAATGGTGTAACCTGCTGCAAGAGCTGTGTCTCGGAGATAGTACAGTTACGTAAGAACTCACCGTAACAGTAGATCTTCGAGAACAGCTCTTGCAGCAGGTACCTTCCCGCCCACCTTCCCCCTTAGAGGAGGTACGGCTCTGCCAAAAAAAAAAAAAAAAGAGAAACGAGAAGAAGACGGAGAAAAAGAAGAAAATGCTTATGTCGGGATTTTCTCCCTTGTTGCCTTCTGACGGTGGATCCTCGGTCTCCCTTTTTGATGTCATCCTGCGGCTGGGAGTCTCTGGCGGGAGAACTGGGGATTCTGGCGGGCCGCCCCTTATATCCCGCCTGGCGTTGGAGGCTGGACCCGGTGATCGGGCGGTCCCGCTGAAGATAGCTAGCTAGAATTTTTCCTGGGGTCCTGGCGCCTGCCGGCTTCAGTCCTAATGGTGTAATCTGCTGCAAGAGCTGTTCTCGAATCTACTGTTGCGGTTAAGTTCTTAAGTAACTGTACTTTACTCACCTATAACAGGAGTTCTAGGAATGGTATATGTTGTTCATCCACATGACCCACCCGACCTCCCCGGCTTTGACGCACAACCTGAACTTCCAGTGGGCCAGATCTGGCGTCATGGGGTGGAGCCGAGAGTTTTACCACCCGGGTGGGTGGGAGGAGCCAGCTTGAAGACCTTCCGGCAAGATTTAAAGCGGCAGGGATACCTGCCAATAAGTGTGGATGAACTAACATGTACCATTCCTAGAACTCCTGTTACAGGTGAGTAACCTGTATATTTTGAAGCGTTTAAGGAGTACCTCACTAAGTTAGAAAATTGCGTCAACCTCTCCATCGTTTGTGTTAGAGACCGAGGGATTCTCTAAATATAAAAGAATATCTGTTTATAACAAAATTTTACATTGACACCCTTGAATCAGAACACCTTTAATACCCTCGTCAAGCCTTGTACTCCGTGCTAAGGGTTCAGTATAGAGAGCAAATAGATGGGGGGACAGAGGGCACCCCTGCCCAGTCCCTCTTTCGAGGGTAAAGCTCTGGGTATGATGTCCATTTGCTGTAATATAGGCCACTGGCGCTGAATATATTTTGGATAGCAATTTTAGGAAGGGGGCTCCCAATCCAAACTGACTTAGTGTTTCTTCCAAAAAGGACCAAGAGACTTTATGGAACGCCTTTTCAGCGTCAATACTAACCAAGAGGGCGGATGTTTTGGGTCTGATTTAAGTGATCTGTTATATGAAAAGTCTTCTGCAGGTTATCACTGGCTTGACATCCAGGAATAAAGCCCATCTGGTCAAGAGGAACCAGATTTGGAATCAACACCTGGAGCCTTTTAGTGATAATAGAGGTTAGAATATTAAAGGCTATGATTAATATTGAAATGGGGCGATATGAGGGACACAAAAGGGGATCCTTGTCAGGTTTGGGGATTACCGAAACAATGGCCTGGGTCCAAGAGGGGGGTACCTGTCCCTGTTCTCCCTGCAAAGTTCTAAACACCCTCCCTAACAAAGGAGTAAGCTCCGACCTAAATTTGTCTTTTTCTTGTTTTTAAGGGGTTGTTGTGGGGGTTGTGGGGATTCTAGGTAATGTGTGTTTATGTGGTATAATTGTTTAGATAATTCTGTATTTGTGTGTGTGTGTAGGGGGGGTGATTGGATTATATTGTTAGATTTTGTGTGACAGTGGGACCAGGTTACTTGGGCTTGTGGTCTCATGTGTCTGGGAACATTGGGGAGCCTGAGGTGGACCTGGATTGTATATGGGGCAGCCCAGCTACTTACTCTGCGGCCCTTTACCGACCTCCCGGTTTCTACCACCACTGCCGGTCGCTGTCGTGAGGTCGGGATAGAGAGGCATTGCACTGATTGGTTGTGGCGTGGTGCCCCATGCACATCAGGAGGGGGCAGGATTGAGGTTGTTGGGTGCAGAAGGTGCCCTTGGTGTAGACTGGCACTTGGGCGAGGCAAGACGTGTTTGGTGCCCTTCCCTAGGGTCTCCACCAGACTGAGTTGGCAGGTAGCTAGAAGGGGCTACACACTATACCAATCCCCTGAGGGTAGAGCTATGCAGTGCCAGATCAATTAGGAACAAGACTGCTATTATTGCGGACTTGATTTCCTCTCGGTCAGTCTGGCTTGCGTTACCGAGACCTGAGTGGGTGACAATGCCGGCTGAGTTTGGGAGGCTGCCGTCCCCCCGGGTACTCGGTAGTGCACTGCCCCAGAGTGGAACGCAGGGGCAGGGGAGTGACCATCTGCTTTAGATCCGTGCTTGGCTTCTCCATGCACCCAGTGGGAAAGCCGGGTTCCTTTGAATGTATGGCCATTCGTGGGGGTCCAGGCACAGGTTGTAGGATTCTCTTGATTTTACCACCCACTTGGGGTGGTGGGAGCATTTCTGCAGGAGTTGGCCAACTTTTGTCGTCGTTGAGACATTTGGGCCCCACAGTTGCCTGGGCCGACATCAAGCTTCTAGGCTAGGTTATAACCTCCTCCAGACCACGTCTTTTCTAAGCCTGTTGCAGGAAGTTTCCTCTGTGACCCACCAAGGTAGCCACATGTTGGACCAGGTTTTCTCACTGGGGCTTCAGGTTAGTAACCTCAAGGCTGACTGGGTTTTTTGGTCTGATCATTGGACGGTGGAGTTCTCGTTTGGGCCCCCCGAGAACCCGCCCCATGCAGAGATGGTCAGCTACTGCCCTTTTTTATTTATTTATTTTTTTGCTTTATACTTTTTGCCTCCTCTCTGTGCATACCTGGGCTGCTCCCATGTTCTGGCCACCACCCTGGGATTCCAGCCACCGTCCAAGTATCCGCACTCCTTGAGGTCACGCCCATGTTCCCCTGCGGCTTGCCCCCCCACAACGGGGTGGCGGGGAGCCCCCATCTCACTCACCCCAATGGATCCAGACTATTAGGCACCCACAGAGCTGGCCCTCATGGACAGCCATCAAGCTGCTCTACCCAGATGCACACTCCTCGTATTTTTAGATGTTTACTTCCCGGAGCTAGAGGGCATGCAATGACGCCAGTGGAAGGGAGCGTGCATGCGTCAGCACACGCGCCTTCCTGGCGTCTGCCCCAGACTTCTACCCGATGTACAGTGCAGCGCCTTGTCCTCCAGCCTCCGACAAGGGACAAGCAGGCGCTGACTGTTATGGACCCCTATCCCCGGAGAAGGAGAGCAGTACGACGGACACTCAGTCCTTCTTCTCCTCCCCTGCCGACCCCTGACGTCCCGTGCTCATTCCCGAACACGGGTTGCTGGTGTGGCATGAGGTAAGGCGACCAGCCCCTCAGGCCTCGGCGCCACCGGGCCGGCTTCAGCTACCGCCCTTTAAGGGGTTGACCCCGGAGGGTTGTGGCGGTAGTAGATTTATCTAGTGTGGAGAGTGCATGTGATGGGGGTTTGGGAGAGGCCGTTGCCGCTTATAATAGGATGATGACGGCAGCACTTGATTCCGTCGCACCAGCTCGTATATGACGCAGATCTTCTCACCTGAGGTCCCCCTAGTTTGATGGGGAGCTCGGGGTGATGAAGATTGTGGTTTGGAGGTTGGAGAGCTGGTGGCAGAGGTGTGGCCTAGAGGCAGATAGACTGGTCCTCTGCTCACATTATAGTGAGTATCGGGGAGCAGTCACTCTTAAGAAGGCAGAGTTCCTGTCCAGAGAGCTTGCTGCCCTGAAGAATTGACCAGCTGTGGTTTTTCGGAATGTAGACATGCTCCTTAACCCAGTCTGTCTCTAGCTAAAAGTCTTTTTCTGACACTTGGTGCAATGAGCTTGCTGAATTCTTCTCTGACGGTGTCCGCTATCAGGCAGGGCGTTCTGCCAGTGGGCCGTAGTGAGGCCTGCAGTGTTTGGGGGGGCCACAGAAAATGCTTTGCCTGGTTGGGGGGGAGATCAGACTAGTGGAGGTGTTGGAGGTCATTGGGGTTGTTTCCAAGTTAAAGCACACATTTTGTGAACTGGACCCAGTGCCGATCCGTTTCTTGATGGGATGTGTTGACACTGTTGGCCTGGTGTTCGCCTTAATTATCCTGTGTTCTCTGTTGGAGGGAATTTTTCCAGATGCCTTAAAAGAGGCACTGGTTCGTCCCCCTCCTGAAAAAGCCATCTTTAGACCCTGACATCAAGGCAAATTACCATCCAATCTCCAACCTCCCATTTTTAGGGAAGGTTGTTGAGAAGATTGTGGTGCAGCAGCTTGAAGATCACCTCATGGCTTTCGATGTCAATGAGCCATTCCAGTCTGGGATTTTGTGCAAGGGATAGTACAGAAACCGCACTAGTTCAAGCGCATAACCTCCTCGGGGCAAGAGAGCAAGGAGAGGGGGCAATTCTCGTTCTCCTTGATCTCTGTTCAGCTTTTGACATGGTAGATCATTGTGTGCTGTTGGACCGCCTGAGGGAATTTGTGGATTCACCGGCACTGTCATCCACTGGTTCGAGTCCTACCTCACGAATAGGAGGCAACGGGTAGTGATGGGGAATTTCTCCTCATCCCCAAGCCTTCTGTCATGTGGAGTACCGCAAGGTTCGGTCCTGTCACCCATGTTGTTTGCCGTGTATATGCTGCCCCTGGGTGGCCTCATTAGGAAATGCAGCCTGGGTTTTCATTGCTATGCTGATGATACCCAGTTGTATTTTTCTTTTGCCCCAGGAACATCCACATCCATTGCGGTGGAAGTACTAAATAATTGCTTTGCTGAGATCAATGACTGGATGGCCTCCAGCTGGTTGCGTCTGAACCCCGATAAGACAGACGTACTAGTGGTGGAGTCGAACAGAGGGTAAAATAGGTTGGCCTCTGGTGCTGAAACTGGATTATATCTGGGATCAGTGCTATTGAAAGCCTCCTCTGCGGTGAAACCTTGGTGCGACCTTTGACAGCAGACTGGCATTTGAGTCTCTGGTGTCGTCCATTGTCCGGACCAGCTTCTACCATCTTAGGAATATCGCCAGGGTGAAGCCCCTAATTCCGCCCATGAACCTCGCCACATTAGTGCATGCCTTTGTGGTGACCAGATTTGATTACCGTAATGCACTCTACCATGGAGTCTCTCAAGGAAACCTCCGCTGGCTGCAGCTAATACAGAACACAGCTGCCAGGTTGTTGATGAAGCAGCCGAAATTCTGCCACATCACCCCGGTGCTGCGTAAACTGCACTGGCTGCCAGTCAGATGGAGGATTCTCTCTAAGGTGGGCTTTGCTCACCTTTAAGGCCCTACATGGACCAGTCCCTGGCTATCTGTCGGACCTTCTTACACCCGCTGCCTCAGTCTGGTCCTCCTCTAGGGGCCTCCTAACGGTTCCCAGGATGAGGCTTAAAACAGTCGGTGACGGAGCTTTTAGTGTGGTTGGCTCCATCCTGTGAAACTTGCTTCCTTCAGTCATCAGGGAGGCACCTTCAGTTGAGGTTTTTAAGGTATGCCTCAAGGCTTTCCTGTTTAATCAAGCTTTCCCAGACCCTGTCTAGTAGTCTTGTTGAGGTGCCCTTGACTTTATTTGGACTCTGTGTGTAGGATCTTGTCGCCACAGACCATATTTACTGTATAGTGATTTTAATTTATATTTGTTTATTTGTATAGAGTTCTGTTTTTATTGTACAGCGCCTAGAAAAATAAAATTAGCCTTGGCAAATCAGCCAGCTGGTTTGAGCTGCCCTGGAGCGTAGAATTTTATGCAAATTAAAGAATCTTGGAATGAAATTCGGATCTCTGCTGTGTAGTCATGCTCCACTCTGCCCTCTAACATCAGATTTATTTCTCCACCTGAGGAAGAAGTTGCCTCACAGAGCTCTCTTCGTCTGTCTACATTGGATGGCGGTTATCTTTTACCGTTTCATTTACTTTTGCACAGTTCTGTTTTAGTTTTTGAATCTTTGCATTAGTTAGCCTTTGTTTCCTTCTTTTTCTAAACTTTTATCGCTTTTCTCCGGTTCCCAAGTGATTACCTGGAACCAGAGATAACATCTTGAGACTCAGTTTTCCAGCTTTGGGAGCAGCTTTAAAAGTGAGGGAGGGGGGTTTCACCCTTGGGCTGCCAACATAATTAGAATGTATAGGAATTCTGGACTGATATATCATTCCACGGCACAGCATCGGTTCCATTTTCCTGGGAACTGACACAGTTGGTGGTTTTCCTTTTTAATTTCTCGGTTTAAACCAACAGTTAGTGTTTCATTTTTTTTTTTTATTTACATTTTTTCCACCAACCTGGTTGCCGGCCACCCGGTACTCTCAACCTGGTCATGGACCGCCGGCTTCCACCCCCCAAATCGGCCTCTAGTCCTCCGATACCCCGTGGCTTACCCCCAACGGCGGGGCCACGGGATGGAGGAGGGAACATCCCCAGAGACCATAATCGATCGGAGGACTCGGCCTGGGCTAACCGTCAGCAGCTGGCTTCATGGAGTGGTGGCCGCAACCGCCCTTTTTCCGCTTTCTGGGAAGGCGGGATGTGCAATGACGCATGACGCCCTGCCCCACCTCCAATGCTCTTGAGCGTGGTGCTGGGTGTTCCTAGCCCGCTAGGAGTCCCCATCGCCCCGGATGCTGCCCGAACCCTCCCTGAGAAGGAGAGCAGTCCAGCAGATCAATCCATCTCCCCGCCAGCCCTCGGACGACTCAGGTCGTTCCGAACCCTGGTCGCCCGGCGTCTGCTTAATCCCACCGCTCGCCCGGCCAGACGACAGGCGTTCATTTTTAGTTAGAACTGAACTGCAAATGACTTTAAAAAATTTTTTTTTTTTTTTACCTGTGAACCGAACCGAATTTGGGTTTGTCATGATTGGTATGTCTGACAGACCTAAAAAGAAAACAGGGCCTACACCCACTTCAAAAATTGTAAAAACTGTTTTAACCTCCTGGTAAGGCAGACTGTCACGAGTTGTATTTTTGAGGTGCCTGGGTCCAGATCACCTTTTTCCAGTTGTGAGCTTTGTATCAAATTGTGCCCTAAAACTGTTAAAAAAGAAGGCTAAAAAGTTAGAAGACCTTGGCTTCAGTCTGCCTCAAGTCACCAAAGCACTCAGAAGCGTTTCCAGGCTCTCACAGTAAGCAGAAGGACAAGTCTGCTAAAGATGGCTCTGAGCCCAGGGTGTCTGAATGGGGAAACCCTGAAACCAGTAAAGAGAGCTTCTGAGCAGGTACTGGAGATGGTGCCTGCTAAGAACAACAAAAACATACGGTGCCTGCTGAGAAAAAACAAAAACAAGTTGCTGGCCCTCCTACTGAAGAAGGAAAAGAGTTGTCAGTGGACAAAAGTAAAATGCCATTGGTAGAGGATATGGCCAGGGCAAGGTAGTTTTTCCAGACCTTCCAAGCCATGGATTCACTGATGGGCATGCTGATTCCCCTCCTCTTGCTCCGGTACCTACCCCAGTTCTGAAGGAGGAAGAGGGAGAACCTATTGAGTCTGACAGTTCCCTTGAACAAGAATTTGGCTGTCCTCCCCAAGCCCAGGATGACTTCTCACATTATTCTTTTGTGAGGCAAATGGTCAACACCCTCAACCTCTCCACCTAGGAGACTGGTAGAATTCCTGGATATGATTGGATTAACCCTGCCCAAGAGATTGCTTCTGCTGCTCCACAAGTCCTTAAAGAAGGCAACCTGCAAGTTGTTGCAGACGCCAGCCTCCATCCCTGTATTGGCAAGAAAATAGAAAAGAAGTACTAGCTAGACAAACAGGCTGCTGAATACATTTACTACCAACCTAACCATGAGGGGGGTAGTACAGGCTGCAGCCTGTGACAAAACAAAAGTTCCAGCCCCCAGATAAGGACTGCAGGAAGCTTGACAGCATGGGGAAAAAGGTCTACACCTTAGCATTCCACACGGCTCACTCCCCACCACCTGTCTTCTCAAAGTCTTGAAAATTGCATATCTTATCAGAAGCCTACTCCCCAAGATAACCCTTCTCCAGTCAGATATACTGATCATTTCTGAGTCTTGGCTCTCTTAAAAAAATCCCTGATAATAGCATCTGCATCCCCGGCTACTCCCTTATCCGACAGGATAGGCCCAGCAGGGGTGGTGGCGTGGCCATGTATCTCTCCTCCCTCGTCCAGTTCTCACCTGTGCTCTCTGTCTCCTCCCTTTCGGCCTTCAAGCCGTTACACTCTTGTTTTTGTTTCTTTTTTTTTTTTTTTTTTAATTTTTATGTATAGCATTTCATACATAACCATAAAATACACGATATCTGAACAAGTATAACAAGCATGGTGTAGGCATTATACATTATTAAGGATGAAGGTTACATGTTCTTACGGTACAGCATTGTGAGACATAAACTTATTTCTTAGTAATTTAATAAAATGAATAGAGCTGTAATACAGTCAACACCCATTAATAATGATCCAGGGTTGATAAACAATTATTTCTGTAACCGACCTAAAAGGTCCTTATTATTAAATCTTTTTTTTTTTTTTTTTTTTTTTTACTTTCTGTTTATCCCTCCTACCTGCCCTCGGTGTCCACTCCTTTGGGCCGCTCATGTACTCCAGACCCCCGAACCCAGGATCTGCCCCTAGAGTGCCTCTACCTCCTCCTCTTCTGCACAGCGGGGTCTGTCCCGAAATTGGTGGTCTAGGTGACTTCGGAACGGTCGTCATCTAGGACCACCGAGGTTTTTTTTTTCTGTAGTTCCTTTCCCAGCCCCCTGAGACACTGGCGCAAGGACGGACGTCCAGAGAGGCGACGTGCTAATGCTTGTCTCTCTCAAGCACCTAACAGCGTCTCTCCTCCTTGACTCCGTGAATGGAGCCGCCAACCCTTCGAGAGCCCATGCTTCCACCAGCTCTCTCAGGACGTCTGGTGCACGCTTGCACCCCTGGTATCCCTCCCCAGAGTGAGGAGAGCATCCGTTGGGACACTCAGTCTTCCCTCTCCCAGCCGACCTGAGTCCGTTCCCAAACCTGGGTCACCGGCGTAGCTCGAGGTGTGGCGTCCAGCACCTCAACCCTCAGCGCCACCGAGCCAGCTCTAAATCAAACATTTTGGAAAGAAGCATCCCTCTTTCCGGAGTTCCTGAAGCCCATCTAAACCACAATGGTGCTATATCTTCCAAGTTGAACCCTGAAAGACTTATCAAAGTATAAGGCTAGGGGGATGTTGGGGTGTATTAGTAGGGGTATCACAAGCAGGAAGAGGGAGGTAATAATCCCTCTTTCTAGGATTGTGGATATGTTGTTCATCCACACTGTTTGGCATGTCCCTTTCCCCTTTAAATCTTGCCGGAAGTCTTCAAGCTGGCTCCTCCCACCCATCTGGGTGGTATATACCTCGGCTCCACCCAATGATGCCAGAACTTCTTTTCCGCTGAAAGATGCAGGTTGCCTCCCTTGTGCTCACGCATTTCGTAGGCCCTGGCTTTTAAAACTTCTGTTTTACCGAGATTAAAACTCATTCGAGTTAGCGATCGCGCTTTTGTGTCCTCGATCATGGAAGAGAAATCTTCTCCAGGATTTCGCCGATGTCCTTGTGGCCAGATGATGTTGCACACCGATCCCCATCTCACGTGTCTACTGCAGAGGTGTCGGCCATGACACCTTGTCCTGCAGTTTTTGCTTGGCCTTCCATCCCAATGTCCTGGACGACCACCTGGCACGCTTGAAGTTGGGGAGATCGGAGAAAAGGAATCCTCCAGTGAAGTCAAAGGAGGCTAGATGGGCGGTTTCCGCGGCCGTGGGTTCCGCCGAGCAGCTGGAATGCATGAAGGTGTTCGAAGAAGCCGCGAATCAAAGCTTTTTCATTCCTTTCAACCTGGGCTCCACCATCACAGGTTCTTTCAAGGAGTTGTGCCAGTCTCTCCCCTCCCGGGGTGAGTCGCCCGCGGGCTCGCACTCCTCCCACTCTCGAAAGAGGGACAAAGAATCCAGCTTGTCTTCATCTCGTCGAAGGTGCTCTTGGGACCGAGAGAGGTCTCAGTCCTAGGAGCATGCGGTCTCTACCTCGGTCGAGATCGCTTCCTTGGCCGCAGGCTTCACTGACCTTCTGTCTGGCCAGACGACCGAGGAAGTGGCCGATGAGGTCGAGATTGTTCTCGACCCTCTGTAGCCGACCGTGGCCAACTCCTTGGAGAGGACTCTGGTCCTCGTGTTCCCTGATGAGGAGACCCAGCCCGCTGGTGTCCCTATCGAGGTCCCGGTTCTGGACCCTCGGGTTTCACCGATCCCTCTGGTGTCTCCCGAGCGACTGAGTTAGCCTGCCCGATCTCAGTCGAGGTCTAGAACCCCCTCGGCTGAACGGCCAAGGAAGAGCCATAAGCGCTCCAAAAAGAGGTGACACCACAGGTCATCCTCATCCTCTTCAGATGAGGAGAGGCTCCGACGGAAACTCCTCGGCTACGAAGACCTTATGTGGCAACAGCTGATTTTGACCTGGCAGAAGCCGTCTCTGCCACCTACCCCAACCATTACTTTGCTCTCACCTCCTAGGTTGAAGCCAACCCCCTCAGAACCGAAGCCTTTGGTTCCCCCGCCCATGGGGCCGGCCTGTCCTCCAGTTCGGCCTTTGCCGGTCTCTCCACTGATAGTGGTGGAGCTGTCACTTAAGCAGCCTGTGGGAGGGGCTCCTTCCAAAGAGGACTGACCAGATACCGGGTTTCCCCAACATCTGTCAGTCACGGCCACCCTGGACCATCCTCGACGGGTCGAGGGTGATTTGGGTGGCAGGCCGCTGTACCCCGACTCCTCGGACTCAGATGTCACCGGGCTCCACTCTCATCCTGGGGATGATGAGTCATCCATTGGCACTGGGATAGAGGAAGGTCCTTCCTCCTTCCAAGGGATCCTCCGTCTCATCTCTGATTCTACAGGGATGCCCTTGGAAACCATCCAGAAAAAGGCGGAGTGCCCTCTTATGGACATCCTCAAGAGAGGGGATACCCCGAGTGAGGCCTTTCCTGTGGCCGACGCCATTGTTGGTCCAGCACTCGAACTATGACAGCGCCTGCCTCATGTCCAGCACCATCTGCCCACATGGCCCGCAAGTACACGGTGCCCATGGGGTTCCTTGCGGGGTTCACAGAGCACCCTTTGGCCGAGCGCCTGGTGACCACCTCTGTGTTCAGACGTACTGGCAGATCTTACTTCGAGAGGGCTCTTTCCCTTTCCCAACCCGGGGGAGGAACGGACCCCTTGGGAAGTCCCCGGGGAAGCGTGTCCTGCCCTACGTAAGAACTTACCGTAACAGTAGATCTTCGAGAGAGGCTCTTGCAGTAGGTAATACCTTCCTGCCCTCCATCCCCCTAGGTTTTTTTCAGCTCCTTTTCCAGTAAGGGAAATATCTGCTCCTCTCTCGTCTGGCCTTTTTGGCCTGTGGCGGGAAAGAACTGGAAGGCGGGTGTCAGGGACCTTCCCTTTATACCGACATCTCCTGACGCCGGTCACCTGACGTGGGGGAGGTCCCTCGCCAGGGACTGCTAGCTAGAAATGTTTCCGTGGGGTCCAACCACCTGCCAGCGTCAGTCCTATATGTAATTACCTACTGCAAGAGCCTCTCTTGAAGATCTACTGTTACGGTAAGTTCTTACGTAACTGTACTTTCTGCCGACACTGACCATCCCCCTGATAAGGAGTCCAAGCTTTTGGACCATTCGACGCGGAAAGTCTATGCGGCTTCCTTCTTGGGTCTTCATAAGGCCAGTTCGGCCGTCGTCATGGCATATTTCTCTCATGCCCTTCTCTGGTCATTAGATGAAGTCCTCCCACATCTCCCCGCGGACATGCAAACCATGGTTAAGCAGGTCCGGGACCACGGCTGTGCTGTTGCCAAATAGCAGCTCCAGATGCCTCTGGATATTGGGGGATTCTTGTGCCCGCTTGATGGCGGCCGCAGTGGCCTCTTGCCGCAGGGCTTGGCTGAGGCTCTCCTCCTTCCCAGCGGATACTCAGCATAAGTTAGCTGATGTGCCTTTCCTTGGGCCCAACTTGTTCGGCCCAGGAGTGGCTGGTCACCTACAGCGTATTCAACAGTCCAGTGCCACCTTGGACGCCACTTCTGCCAAGAGTTCTTCGTGCAAGAACCAGCAGAAGAAAAAGAAGCTTTTTTGGCACTCTTCCACTGCAGTTCAGCAGTCCTCCTACCAAGGAGAAAAGCAGCATCAGCAGCAGGCTCAATCTTGGTGCCCTCAGCCCAAGCCTGGACCCCAACAGGCCCACAAAGGAGGCCGAGGCTCAGGTCCTGGAGCTTCCTCCTCCTCTAAGCCTGCCAAGTGACGGGGTGGAGGTTGTGACCCCTACCTCCGTCACGTCAGCTCTGGGTCCTCCCATGGGGGGCCGGCTCTTCCACTTCCTTTCTGCCTGGTCCGCTATCACTAAAGGACAGGTGGGTTCTCGAAGTGGTCGGTCAGGGATTGCCTCCAGAATTTGAGCAATACCCTCCCAGCTGAGCCTGCTCCCCTCGGGAAGAACGGATTTCCGCATGCACCCAGTCTGCTCTTGGAAGCGACATTGCTCAGGTCCTCCTCAAGGAGGCAGTAGCTATCATGGCGGATCAGTCAGCAGACCCAGGCTTTGTCTCCAGGTACTTCCTGGTGCCCAAGAGGACGAGAGGCTGGTGCCCCATTCTAGATCTCCATGACCTGAATCAGTTTCTCAGTTCACGCACCTTTTGGATGGTCACTCTGTCTCAGATCTCACCATCCTTAGAGTGAAACGTGGTTCTGTTCACTGGTTCTGCAGGACTCGTTCTTTCACATCCCAATCCGTCCGTTCCATCAGCAGTTCCTCTGCTTCAGGGTCGAAGGTACCTTGTACGAGTTCCAAACCCAAGCCGTTCGGCCTGTCGTCTGCCCTACGGGTCTTCACCAATTGCGTTGCAGTGGTGGCAGCTCATCTCCGGTGTAGGTGAGTCAGAATTTACCCCTACCTCGATGATTGGCTCCTGGCAGGTTCCACCCAACAGGAGGTGGAGAGGTCCAGGGATCTGGCCCTCCAGACCTACTCCGAACTCGGCCTCCTGATCAACGAGGCCAAGTCGGAACTCGTGCTTTCCCAGGTGATGGGCTTCTTCGAGGCAGAGCTCGACTCTTGTCAAGCCAGAGCCCGGCTCCCGGAAGACAGAGCAGAGGTTCTCTCTTCCTTTGCCCAGTCATTTCTGGTTGGGCACTTGTGCCCTGCCTGGGACTTGCTGTGCCTTCTGGGTTACATAGTGGCGTGTACCTCAGTGGACCATTAGGCTCAGTTGCACATGCGCCCCCTCCAATGGGAGCTGGCTGCCCAGTGGACTCAGTGTCATGGTCATTTCGACCAGCTGATCGCTGTAACCCAGAAGATGTGGGACGCTCTCCAGTGGTGGACCTCCCCCAGAACGGTGGCAGGAAAGGATCCCATTTGTTCGCCCCGAGCCGACGGTCGCCTTTACGACCGATGACTCTCTCATGGACTGGGGAGCCCACATGGGGAAAACAGGGCCCACGGGCTCTGGACCCCTGAGGAGTCCCGATCCCACTTCAACCTGTTGGAGCTCAGAGTAGTCAGACTGGCACTGTCAGCTTTTGCTCCTCGGCTCCAGGGTCAAGTGGTTCAAGTCCAGATGGACAATACCACGTCCATGTACTACCTCAACAAACAGTGTGGCAAGCACTCCCTTCTGCTGTGCAAGGAGGTGCTCCACATCTTGACCCTCGTAAGCTGGTTGGAGGCGGATCTCCGAGCCATCCATGTGGCAGGAGCCTTGAACCAGCTGGTGGATGCTCTCAGCCGTATAGGCCAGACATCCTACAAGTGGTCTGTCCATCCAGAGGTAGCTTACAGTCTGTTCTCCCATTGGGGTAAACTGATGGTGGACCTGTTTGCCTCCAGGAAAAACACCAAGCTGAGGCTGTATCATGCTCGCCTCCCTCAGCAGGGCTCGCTGCAGGGGGATGCCTTCTCGAGGCCGTGGACCCCAGGCCTCCTCTGCGCCTTCCCTCCATATCCCTTGATCCACAAGGTGTTACTCAAGGTGAGGAGGGACAAGGCGAAGGTGATTCTGGTAGCCCCTGACTGGCCGCGCCAGTTCTGGTATCCAGATCTCCTCAGCCTCAGCTGCAGGCTCCCGTAGCGGCTTTGTACATGCCCGGACCTGATAACTCTGAACTGGGGGAAGGTCTTCCATCCGGACCTTCAATCCTTGCACCTCACAGCCTGGTACCTGAGCGGCTAGAGTTTCAGGCTTTGGGTCTTTCCGAGGATGTCCACACCGTGGTGGAGGCATCTCGAAAGGAATCGACCAGGAAATGTTATGCCTTCAAATGGAAAAGGTTTTCCATTTGGGGTCAGGGTAAGGGTCTGGACCCCTTATCCTGTTCTGTGGCTAGCATTCTCTACTACCTTTGGTCTCTCTCCAAAGGGGGTCTGCGGTCATCGACCCTTAGGGTGCACCTGGCAGCCATTTCTGCTTACCGG
Organism: Neoceratodus forsteri; assembly: GCA_016271365.2. Taxonomy (NCBI): domain Eukaryota; kingdom Metazoa; phylum Chordata; order Ceratodontiformes; family Ceratodontidae; genus Neoceratodus; species Neoceratodus forsteri. The sequence goes on from CM028133.1 coordinate 790,493,936, forward strand.
GCATAGGCCGGTGAGCCGACATTGGTGCAGGAGACAGTGGTCGGGCGCTTTTTCAAAGGCCTGGATCACGTATCCCCTCCAGTGCGTGAACCTTCGCCTCTGTGAGATCTGCTGCTGATACTGGCAAAGCTCATGGGCAAGCCATTCGAACCAATGCACAAGTGTGAGCTGTCACACTTGTCGTGGAATACGGCCTTCCTGGTGGCTATCACATCTGCCAGAAGGACAGGGGAGCTCCAGGTTTGGTGGACTCCCCTTATCTGGTCTTCCACAGGGACAAAGTTATCCTGCGCACCCAACCCGAAATTCCTTCAGAAGGTGGTGTCAGAGTTTCACCTTAACCAGGTGTTGTCTCTGCTGGTATACTACCCTAACTGCATCTCGGAGGCAGAGTACAGGCTCCATACCTGGGACCTGAGACGTGATCTCTCCTATTACAACGAGAGGACAGTGGAAATTCATGGAGAGGTTTGCCAGCTGTTTGCCACCTATGCTGAAGCTGGTTTCTGGCAGACCTGCAGCCAAACGGACCATAGCAAGATGGATTACATCATGCATAGGTCTGTGCTATGAGTTGGCGGGCAAGGAGCCTCCCAGAGGGATAAGAGCTCATTCTACCTGCCTTACTGCTGCATCGGTGGCTGCTTCCAGGGACATCCCTATCCAGGATATCTGTCGGGCTGCTACCTGGAAGTCGGCAAACACCTTTGTTACTCACCTATAAAAGTAGTTCTGGGAGTGGTATATGTTGTTCACCCACACAGACCCACCCGACCTCCCCGGCTGCGGACGCACACAACCTGGCTTCCAGCGGGCTAAGATCTGGCGTCATGGGGCGGAGCGGGGGTATAGACCACCCAGGTGGGTGGGAGGAGCCAGCTTGAAGACTTCCGGCAAGATTTAAAGGGGAAAGGGACATGCCAAACGGTGTGAATGAACAACATATACCACTCCTAGAACTACTGTTCTAGGGGCATGGATATATTGTTCATCCACACTGTCTGGCAGGTTCCTTGCCACTTTAAATCTTGCTGGATGGTCTGGAAGCTGGCTCCTCCCACCCACCCACCTGGGTGGTAAAACTCTCGGCTCCACCCCATGACGCCAGATCTTCCTTACCGCTTGGAAGCTCAGGTTCCCTCCTTAACATTCTGCGTGATAGACTGGATCCTAATTCTTCGGTTCGCTCGAAGCTCATTTTAAAATTTTCAAGACTTCAGTCATCTTTCTCCCTCGCGGCTGCGATGGACAAATCGACTCCCAGATTTCGGCGGTGCCTTTGTGGGCAGAAGATGTCCAGAACAGACCCACTGCCACGTCGTCTGCTGCCTCGACCTAGAACCACGACCCGCGGAGCCTTGAGTCATGCCCGTTCGTTTTCAACCAGCGTCCCTGGAGGGACGCGCTGCCCAGTTACAACAGGCGCCAGAAGCGCTACCCGCCGGTTAAGTCGAAGGAGGCCCGTTGGGCGGTTACCGTGGCGGATGGCTCGGCTGAGCAACTTGAGCAGATGATCGCCCTCGAGGAGGAGGCAGCCCAGGCTGCATCATCCTCTTCCTCGGTCGCGACATTTATCCCGCTCTCTCTCTGGGTACCTCGTATTTAGCTTCTTTCAAGGAGCTTTGCCAATCCCTTTCCACGAAGGAAGGGGGCCATCGGGACATTCCTCTCGGTCCAAAAAGGACTCTATGGATAAGTCCCACCGTCGGTGTTCGTGGGAGCGGGAGAGGTCTCCTTCCCCGGACAGCCGACTGTTGACTTTGGTCGAGGTTGTGGCCAAGGCCGCTGGCTTCACGGCTTCCCTGTCAGGCCAGGCGGCCGAGGCACCCGTCGATTCGGTCGAGATTTTTCTCGACCCGTCGGACGGGCTGTCGACTGGCGAGGCCGACAACCCTTCTTCGCCAGTTCCCCCGGTGGAGACCAAGGATCTGCCTGTGCCCCCGGTGCAGCAGTACCCGATTAAGGCATCCAAGCCGAGGGAAGAGCGGGTGTCCCCGCTCCTTCCCAGACCTGTCCTCGGAAACACCGAGGATCTCGGTCCAGCCGATCCTGCCGACATCTGCGGTCTCGGTCTCGGCACTGAGGCAAGCGGTGCCGCCGCTCGTCCTCATCTTTCTCCTCAGAAGAGGAGCGGCTTCGGCGCAGATTGCGTCGACGCTACGAGGACCTGATGTGGCAGCAGTTACTTCTGTCCGGGAAAAAGTCGACGCTGTCGCCTTCCCTGGCCATCAAGTGGCTGTCACCCGAGTGACCGAAACAACCTCTCGCCGTAGTCGAGATGCCCAAGCCTGGGCTGGTTATTCGGCTGAAACCTGCTGCTCCACTGATTGTGGTGAAACCTCCGCCTCCACAACCGAAATCGGGGGCACCGACCAAGGACTCTCTGTCGGGTCAAGGCCTGCCCCACAGGTTGCCGGTCACCCTCACTCCCGACCATCCTCGGCAGGTGGAGGGTGGCTCAGGCCCCAGGCAGCTCTTCACGGACTCCTCCGAGTCCGACGACGACTCCTCACTGTTCTCCAGGCCGGTTGACCCGGAGTCCTCCGAGGGCCAGTCGTTGGACGAGAGCCCATCTTCATGGGTTTGCTTCAGCTCATCTCGGACTCCACCGGGATGCAGCTCGAGCCCGTATCCAAATGGGCCAAGTATCCCCTGATGGAGATACTGGACCGAGGGGATTCCCCCACGGAGGCCTTTCTGTTGGCTGAAGCCATTGTTGGCCCAGCCTTGGAGCTTTGGCAGCGGCCTGCTTCCTGCCCTGCGCCTTCGGCCAGGATGGCCAGGAAGTATGCGGTCCCTACCGGCTCTTTGCCCAGGTTTTCCGAACACCCCTCTGCTGAGGGGTTGGTCACCGACAGTGTTTTCCGGCGTTCCAGGAATGCTAGGGACGTGGACAAGCCCCCCGACAAGGAGTCCAAAAAGCTGGACTGCGCCGGGCGCAAGGTGTACGCTGCGTCCTCTCTTGGCCTCCGCCAGGCCAGCTCGGCCGTGCTGATGGCACACTTCTCCCACGCCCTCATGGGCTCCCTGAATGAGGTGATTCCTCATCTCCCGGCCGACCTGCAGACTACGGTCCGGCAGGTGTGGGACCAGGGTAGGGCAGTGGCTAAGCAGCAGCTCGAAACGGCTCTGGACATCGGAGACTCCTGTGCCAGATCGGTTGCGGCCGCGGTGGCCATGCACCGCAGAGCATGGCTGAGGATATCCACCTTCACGGCGGATACCCAGCACAAATTGGCGGATGTCCCCTTCTTGGGAACCGACCTTTTCGGCCCTGGAGTGGAAGGTCACCTCCAGCAGATCGAGAAGTCCAATGCCACTCTGAACTCGGTCACCTCCGCCCAGAAGGACAAAGGCCGCCGACAGCAGCAGCATAAGTCCTTTCACCCTTCTGCGCCTGCGGCACGTCCAGCCCAACAGCACCAGCACCAGGGCCAGCAGGCTCGCATTTGGCATCCCAAACCCAAGCCCGCGGATTCCTCCAATAGGAGGCAGGGAGGTAAAGGCCCGGGAGGTCCCTCAGCGGTCCCTCCTCAAGCCTGCCCAGTGGCGGGTTGAGGGTGTCTCCCAGCCTCGTCACTCCCTTGTGTTCCCCCATGGAGCGGCTCCGCCATTTCCTTTCCGCCTGGTCCGCTATCACCATGGACTGCTGGGTGTTGGAGGTGGTGGGAAAGGGCCTGCTTCTGGAGTTAGAGCAGGCCCGCCCTTCTGAGCCGTCGCACCTCGGGGGCCACGGGTCCCGAGCCTCTCTGTGGCCCGACAACTGATATTGCCCTGCTCCTCGAAAAGAGGTGATCAGGAAGGTGGCGGATCCTCCTCAGACCCGGGTTTGTGTCCAGGTATTTCCTGGTCCCAAAGCGGATGGGGGCTGGCGCCCCATTCTCGACCTGCACGACCTGAACAGGTTCCTAAGGTCTCGGACCTTCAGGATGGTCACTCTGGCTCAGATAATCCCATCCTTGGAGCAGGCGTGTGGTTCTGTTCCCTGGACCTTCACGACGCGTTCTTTCACGTCCCAATCCGTCCGTCCCATCAGAGATTCCTCCGCTTCAGAGTGGAGGGATCCCTTTACGAGTTCCGGGCCATGCCCTTCGGCCTTTCCCTAGCTCCCTGGGTCTTCACCATATGCATGGCAGTGGTGACAGCATTCCTGCAGCGCCGAAGGGTCCGGGTGTACCCCTACCTGGACGACTGGCTGATTGCAGCCCCCTCCAGAGTGGAGGTGGAGCGGTCCAGAGATCTGGCCCTCCAGGTTTGCTCTCAGGTTGGTGTCCTCGTCAACGAGGCCAAGTCGGAACTGGTGCCAAAGCAGGTGATACAATTCATCAGGGCAGAGCTCGACTCTCTTCGAGCCAGAGCTTGGCTCCCGGCGGACAGGGCCGAGGTTCTTTCCTCCTTTGCCCAGTCATTTCAGGTTGGGCAATCGCGCCCTGCCTGGGACTTCCTGCGCCTCCTGGGCCTCATGGCGGCCTGCACCAGCGTGGTCCGTTGGGCTCTCTGGTACATGCATCCCCTTAAGTGGGGGCTGGCCAGCCAATGGTCACAGCACTTCAATCCGCTGGATCAGCTAGTGACAGTGACCCGGGGGATGTGGAATGCTCTCCAGTGGTGGACCGTTCCAGCACGTCTGCAGGAGGGCATCCAGTTTGTCCGCCCCGAGCCGACTGTCTCGCTATCAACCGATGCCTCTCTGATGGGTTGGGGTGCCCATCTGGGGGAGCACAGAGCGCACAGCCTCTGGTCCCCTCTGGAGTCCCGATGCCATATCAACCTGCTGGAGCTTTGAGTGGTTCGTCTAGCCCACACTGCCTTTGCTCCGTTTCTACGGGGTCAAGTAGTTCAGGTCCAGACGGACAATACCACGACCATGTACTGTCTAAACCACCAGGGCGGGACGTGCTCCATGCCTCTGTGCAGGGAAGCTCTCCGCATCTGGTCACTCATGCGCAGCCTGGAGGTGGATCTCCTCGCCATTCACGTGGCAGGAGCCTCCAATACCCTGGCCGATGCCCTAAGCCAGATAGGGGCTGTGTCTCACTAGTGGTCTCTCCTGCCGGAGGTAGTACAAGATCTCTTCTCCCTCTTGGGCACGCCTCAGGTGGACCTGTTTGCCTCCAGGGAGAATGCGAAGCTGAGACTGTTTCATGCTCGCCCCCCTCAGCAGGGCTCGCTGCAGGGGGATGCCTTCTCAAGGCCATGGACCCCGGGCTTCTTCTATGCCTTTCCCCCATTTCCCTTGATCCACAAGGTGCTTCTCAAGGCGAGGAGGGACAAGGCGCAGATGATTCTGCTAGCCCCAGACTGGCCCCGCCAGTTCTGGTATCCAGATCTCCTCAGTCTCAGCTCCAGGCTCCCGAGGTGGCTTCCAGCCCACCCGGACCTGATCTCAGTCAATCAGAGGAAGGTATTCCATCCGGAGCTTCGATCCCTGCACCTGACGGCCTGGTTCCTGAGTGGCTAGAGTTCCAGGCCTTGGGTCTTTCCGACGAGGTCCTCAATGTCATTGAGGCGTCCCGTAAGGAGTCGACCAGAAAATGCTACGCTTTCAAATGGAAGAGATTCTCCATTTGGTGTCAGGGCAAGGCCTGGACCCTTCCTCCTGTTCCTTGGCAAGCATTCTGGACTACCTGTGGTCCCTTTCTCAGCAAGGGCTTCGGTCGACGACCCTTAAGGTGCACCTGGCAGCCATCTCTGTTTACCGGGCGCAGGCCGGGAAGCAGTCGGTGGTGCAGGAGAAGGTGGTCGGGCGCTTTTTCAAAGGCCTTGATCACATATCCCCTCCGGTGCGAGAACCTCCACCTCCATGGGATCTACTGCTGGTATTGGCTAAGTTCATGGGCAGGCCATTCGAACCGATGCACAGGTGTGACATCTCTCACCTGTCGTTGAAGACCGCCTTCTTGGTGGCTATCACGTCAGCCAGAAGGATGGGAGAGCTCCAGGCGCTTTCCATTGAGTCTCATCTGGTCTTCCACAGGGACAAGGTTGTCCTGCGCCCCAACCCGAAATTCCTTCCGAAGGTGGTGTCGGAGTTTCACCTTAACCAGGTGTTGACTCTGCCGGTGTTCTACCCCAATCACACCTCGGAGGCCGAATATAGGCTCCATACTTTGGACCCTAGAAGAGCGCTTGTTTATTATAAGGAGCGGACGGCTGAAGTTCGGGGAGAGGTTCGCCAGCTGTTTGTCACCTACACTGAAGCTGCACCTGGCAGACCTGCAGCCAAGCAGATGATTGGCAGGTGGGTCACCTCCTGCATACATCTCTGCTATAGGTTGGCAGGCATGGAGCCTCCCAGAGGGATAAGAGCTCATTCTACCCGCCATACCGCTGCATCGGTGGCTGCTTCCAGGGATGTCCCTATCCAGGAAATCTGCAGGGCTGCTACCTGGAAGTCAGCACACACCTTCATTACCCACTACCACATCGACCTTGAGTCACGCCAGGATGCTGGTTTTGGGGCCTCGGTTCTCCAGTCTCTATTTCCCAAGTAGGGGGTGTGCACCTTGCCTCCCTCCTCCTGGAGAATTGCTAGGAGTCTGCCAGACAGTGTGGATGAACAACATCTCCATGTCCCTAGAAATACAGGTTACTCACCTGTAACAGGAGTTCTAGGAATGGTATATGTTGTTCATCCACACGACTCACCCGACCTCCCCGGCTTTGTCGCACAACCTGACTTCCAGCAGGCTAGATCTGGCGTCATGGGGCGGAGCCGAGAGTTTTACCACGTGGGTGGGAGGAGCCAGCTTGAAGACCTTCCGGCAAGATTTAAAGCGGCAAGGAACCTGCCAGACAGTGTGGATGAACAACATATACCATTCCTAGAACTCCTGTTACAGGTGAGTAACCTGTATTTACAGGTGAGTAACCTGTTTTTACAAGACACTGGTTAAGCCCCATCTGGAGTACTGCATGCAGTACTGGAGGCCACACCTTCACAAGGAATGTGGCAGTAAAGCCCCAAAAACAGGACCCAGAACCCTTGAGGTAGATTCCCCTTCTCCACCTATTCCCCTTTCTAAACAAACTCTGCTGCAGCAGTCTCTTGCTATCACTACCCTTCATTTTCCTCACTATAATGGGGTGGGCTCCTATTATAGTGTCTTTCTTAACTTTCCTTTCTTTTTTTTCCTTTCTCGGTCTGTCTCGAGAATTCTTGAAATTGGAATATGCCACTTTAAGATAAATGTACATGGGAATTACGAGAAGCCCTAAGGCTATGCTGTTAATGGTAGCGCTGTATGAACAGTCAAGAAATAACAATGTGCAAGCCATAGTTTAAATCTCTGATTAAGATAATAATCAAAGAAAAAGAAAATTGTACTGTAAGTGAGTTAGCATTGATACAGGTATGGCTGTCTGAAATGAAAGCCGTGGTTGTATGCAGACGCTGGGCAGGTATTTCGGAATCCGGGAGTTCTCTCCTTTTGGAGATTTGAGAGCTCTGAGCTTCTCATTGTGGATATTCCAAGGGAGTGAGCAGTCTGGTAAAGGGAGAGACGGGTATACAGTGCCTTCAGAAAGTATTCACCCCCCTTGGATTTTGTCAGTAAAAATTTTGTGATGTTGCGAACTCGAATTAAAATACATTTATATGGGATTTTTTTATTATGTATCTACATAAATTACTATAATGTCAAAGTGGAATGAAACTTCTGGAGTTTTTTGTACATGTAATTTAAAATAAAAACTTGAAATGTCTTGATTTGATAAGTATTCACCCTCTTTGCTGTGACACTCCAAATTGAGCTCAGATGCATCCAATTTCCTTGTGAGATCACTCTAAAACTTGAATGGAGTCCACCTGTGGTCAGTTCAAATGGTTGACATGATTTCAGAGGAAATACCCCTGTCTATATAAGGTCCCACTATTGACAGTGCATGTCAGAGCAGAAACTCTACCATGAAGACCAAGTAGTTGTCCGTAGAACTCCATAATAGAATTGTGAGGAGGCATAGATCTGGGGAGGGGTATAAAACCATTTCTAGGGTGTTGAAAGTTCCCAGGGGCACAGTCAAGTTCATCAATAGGAAATGGAAAGATTACGGAACCACCCAGACTCTTCCTAGAGCAGGCCGTCCTCCCAAACTGAGCAACCGGGCAAGAAGGACCTTGGTCAGGGAAGTGACCAAGAACCCAAAGACCACCCTGACAGAACTACAGAGTTCCATGGCTGAGATGGGAGAACCTGTCCAGAGGACAACAATCTCTGCAGCACTTCACAGATGTAGCTTCTATGGGAGAGTGGCTGGACGGAAGCCACTCCTGAGAAAAGGCCACATAATAGCATGCCTGGAGTTTGCAAGAAGGCACGTGGCGGACTCTGAGACCATGTGGCAAAAGATTCTCTGGTCTGATGAAAAAAAAATTGAACTCTTTGGCCTGAATGCAAAGCACTACGCCTGGCGCAAACCAAACACAGCTCAGCACCCATGTAACACCATCCCTACCATGAAGCATGGTGGTGGCAGCATCATGTTATGGGGATGGTTTTCAGTGGCAGGGACTGGGGCACTTGTCAGGATAGAGGGAACAATGAATGGAGCCAAATACAGGCACATCCTTGGAGGAGATCCTGCATCAGTCTGCAGTAGACCTTGGACTGGGGCGAAGTTTACGTTCCAACAGGACAACGACCCCAAGCATACAGCCAAAGCAACACTGGAGTGGCTTTAGAACAAGAAGGTGAATGTCCTTGAGTGGCCCAGCCAAAGCCTAGACTTGAATTCTATTGAGAATCTGTGGAAAAAACTTACAGATTGCGGTTCACAGATGCTCCCCATCCAACTTGACAGAGCTTGAGCAAGTCTGCAAGGAAGAAGGGGCGAAAATCCCCAAATCCAGATGTGCAAAGCTGATACAGACATACCCAAGAAGACTCAAAGCTGTAATTGCTGCCAAAGGTGCTTCTACAAAGTATTGACTCGGGGGTGAATACTTAAGTAAACAAGATATTTCAGTTTTTAATGTTTCATACATTTTTGTTACACAATAAAAATATTTTGCCCCTTTAAATTGTTGAGTATGCTGTGTGAATCAAGGGGGAAACAAATAATTTCAATGCATTAAAAATTCTGGTAGTAACACAACAAAATGTGACAAAATCCAAGGGGGGTGATTACTTTCTGAAGGCACTGTATTTTTCGTTTGCAAACAGAGAACTGGCATATTGCTCTCCCCCACTCCTCGCATTTGGGACTAAGCCTCAAAGCCACAACCACTTGTTAAAATGGAAACAGGCAGCTGCATAGATAAAGAACAACAAAATGCTTTCTGTACCTGCTGCTGCAAATCCAAGCTCCAAAAGGAATTATGTTTAGACATGGCAACTGAAAGGTTTTTCATGATAGGTGAAAAATGCATGAATTAAATAGAAGTAACAGCCGTATGTTAAAACGTAGCAGAACAATGAATATTAAACTTATGCAGGTTACCTGAAAGCCAGTGCTAGTTGTAAGTAAGCTCTCCTAAAGAGACTGGCAGCCCAGAATGAGGCACATTTATAGAATACAGTGTCTGAGTGACATCACAAAGTAGGCAGAGCTTATAGTCATTACAGATAATTAAGTATGAAAACCTGTTACTATTCTCTTTCAGACCCTCTATGAAGTTTGTACTACATGTAAAAAGTATTGTTTAAAGTAGAATTAAGTGCATAGGTTGATGTGGTCCCTCATATGTATGTATTAGTATAGACTGAAGCTTAATTATTAGACTCCGGGACGGACTACATTGACCACATGATTAGTCATGCCCTATGTATAACTATAAATGAAGGAATGGTCGAGTCAGTAGATAGAGAGCAGTGTTGACTCTGTTCCAGAAAGACACAGATCATAGTGAGAAGCTGACTTAAAATCACTTCCACTCTGTGCTAGTATTAAACTAAAAAGATAGTTTTAGGAGCGTGGATATGTTGTTCATCCACACTCTTTGGCATGTCCCTTTCCCCTTTAAATCTTTCTGGAAGTCATCAAGCTGGCTCCTCCCACCCAACCGGGTGGTATATACCTCGGCTCCACCCCATGACGCCAGATCTTCCTTTCCGCAGGAAGATTCAGGTTCCCTCATGCTACTTTTACAAGTACAGTAGGCCCTGGAGTCTGATCGATGGTTTTCGCCTCATTTGCTTTCTTTAAAACTCGTAAGAATTTACAATTCCGATCCGAGCGCATCGGAAATGGAGGACAAGTCGTCCTCTGCACCGATCCCCACCTCTCGTGCGTTTATTGCTTGGGTGCCGTGCATGACACCACTGCTTGCACCATCTGTCTGGCCTTCCATCCCAACGTCCTGGATGACCGCAAGGTGCGCCTACAGCTAGGGAGACCGGAGCTTTGCAGTCCACCGGTGAAATCCGAAGGAGGCCAGGTGGAGTGTGGTTTCATTAACCCATGAGGATCCGCCCGAACAACTGAACAGATGGCGGCATTGAAGAGGAAGCTGCCCAAGTTTCGGCCAGCTGAAGTTTTTTCGTGCTGTTTAACCTGGGCTCCACCTTTACCGGGTCCTTTCGGGAGCTGTGCCAGTCTCTCCCTACCAAGGGTGAGGCGCCCTCGAGCTCGCACTCCTCCCACCCTAAGAAAAGCGACAAGGACCCCAAATCATCTTCTGGCTGAAGAAGACGTTCCTGGAACTGAGAGCGGTCCGACACACAGGACCAGGCGGTCTCGGCCTTGGTCGAGATCGCTTCCTCGGCCGCCGGCTTTTCGGACCTTCAGTCAGGCCAAGGCACCGAGGCCGAGGATACGGCAGAGCCAGCCGAGATTTCTCTCGACCCGATCGAGCCATTGTCGCCAACCCCGCTCGACGACTCCTTGGAAAGAACACCCATCCTTTCTTTCCCTGACGAGAAGATCTGTCCTTCGGGCATCCCAATCGAGGGACAGGAGCCGGAACCTCGGTTTTCACCGAATCCGGCATCTCCTGATCGACAGAGCCGACACTGTCTGTCTTGATTGAGAAGTAGGACCCTGTCGGTCGAAAAACCGAAAAAGGCTCACAAACACTCCCGGAAGAGGTGCCGCCGCCGTTACTCATCGGACGAGGAGAGACTTAGATGGAAGCTCCGTTGACGTTATGAGGACCTCATGTGGCAGCAGCTAATTCTGACCGGTCAAAAGCCGGCTACACCGGCCATTACTTGGCCCCAGCCTCTTCAGCCGACATAGACTCCTCCGGTACCGAGGACTCCGGTTCTCCTTCCGGTAGGACCGGCATGCATTCCTGCTCTGCCTGTTCCGGCCTCCCCACCAATTTTATTGGAACCACTGCCTAAGCAGCCTCAGGAAGGGGTTCCCTCAAAGGAGGATGGGACAGATATGGGCTTGCCCCGTCATCTGTACATCACTGTTGCTCCTGATCGCCCTAGGCGTATTGAAGGAGACATAGGCGGGAGAACCCTGTACCCTAATTCCTCAGACTCTGACACCACTGGTCTTCACTTACACCCTGATGATGAGTTGTCAGTGACAGGCCTGGAGGAAGGTCCTTCTTCCTTCCAGGGCATCCTTCGACTCATTTCTGAGTCCACTGGTTACTATTGCAGCCTATCGAAAAGAAGGCGGAATATCCTCTCACGGATATCCTTAAGAGGGGGGATACCCCGATGGAGGCCTTCCCAGTGGCCGAAGCCATTGTTGGCCCGGCCCTTGAGCTATGGCAGCGCCCTGCCTTGCCCGGCTACGTCTGCCCGCATGGCTCGCAAGTACACTGTACCCATGGGGTCCTTGGCGGGCTTCACTGAGCATCCCTCGGCCGAGAGCCTTATGACTGCCTCAGTGTTTCAACGCATGAGCAGCTCAGTGGATACTGACCGCCCTCCGGACAAGGAGTCCGAAAATATGGACCATTCTGCCTGGAAGGTATATGCAGCCTCATCCTTGGGCCTTTGTCAGGCGAGCTCGGCAGTGATCATGGCACACTTCTCTCACGCCCTCTTGGGGTCACTAGACGAAGTCCTCCCTCATCTCCCAGCGGACATGCAGACCACGGTTAAGCAAGTCCGTGACCAGGGCCGTGCTGTTGCAAAACAGCAGCTCCAGATGGCTCTGGACATTGGAGACTTCTGTGCCTGTTCACTAGCAGCCGCAGTGGCCACTCGCCGCAGGGCCTGGCTGAGATTATCTTCCTTTCCGGCGGATACTCAACACAGGCTAGCTGACGTGTCCTTCCTTGGCACTGACCTTTCAGTCCGGGAGTGGCAGGTCACCTCCAGCGCATTGAGCAGTCTAATGCCACCTTGGATGCCGCTTCTGCTAGGGGTTCTTCGAGCAAGAACCGGCAGAAGTGCAAGAAGAAGCCTTTTTGGCACTCTTCCCCTGCAGTTAGGCAGCCCTCCTTCCAGGGGGGTCAGCAGCATCAGCAACAACAGCAGGCTCAAGCTTGGCGCCCTAGGCCCAAGCAGGTTCCCCAACAGCCCCGCAAAGGAGGCAGAGGGGCCGGTCCAGGAGCCGCCTCCTCCCCTAAGCCTGCACACTGACGGGTCAGGGGTGGCCAACCCTACTCCCTTCACACCAGTTCTGGGTCCTCCCATGGGGGGCCGGCTCCGCCAGTTTCTTTCCGCCTGGTCCGGTATCACTTTAGACAGGTAGGTCCTGGAAGTGGTCGGTCGGGGACTGCCTCTAGAGTTCGAGCAGTACCCTCCTTGCCGAGCCTGTGCCCCACGGGAGGAAAGGATCTCAGTTGGCCCTTCGGGATGACATTGCTCAGCTCCTCCGCAAGGAGGCAGTAGCTCCAGTGCCGGATCCTCCTACAGACCCGGGCTTCGTGTCCAGGTACTTCCTGGTGCCCAGGCGGATGGGGGGTTGGCGCCCCATCCTAGATCTCCACGACCTGAATCAATATCTCAGGTCTCACACCTTCCGGATGGTAACTCTGAACCAGATCATACCATCTCTGGAGCGAAACATGTGGTTCTGTTCACTGGAACTACAGGACCCGTTCTTTCACATCCCAATCCGTCCGTCCCACCAGCGGTTCCTCCACTTCAGGGTCGAAGGGACCCTGTACGAGTTCCGAGCCATGCCATTCGGCCTGTCATCAGCCACTTGGGTCTTCACCAAATGGATTGCAGTGTTGGCAGTCTATCTACGGTGCCAAGGGGTTCACATATACCCCTACCTCGACGACTGGCTTCTGGCAGGTTCCTCCTTGCAGGAGATGGAGAGGTCCAGGGACCTGGCCCTCCGAACCTGTTCCCGATTAGGCCTCCTGATCAACGTGGCCAAGTCAGAACCCGTGCCCTCTCAGGTGATGGGCTTTATCGTGGTAGAGCTTGACTCTCTTCAAGCCAGAGCTTGGCTTCCGGCGGACAGGGCAGAGGTTCTTTCCTCCTTTGCCCAGTCATTTCTGATTGGGCACTTGCGCCCTGCCCGGGACTTCCTGTGCCTTCTGGGTTACATGGCGGCGTGCACCTCAGTGGTCCGTTGGGCCAGGTTGCATATGCGCCCCCTCCAGTGGGAGCTGGCCGCTCAGTGGACTCTGCGTCGGGGTCTTTTCGACCAGCTGGTTACTGTCACCCAGAAGATGTGGCACGCTCTCCAATGGTGGACCGTCCCAAGTCGTCTGCAGTAAGGGATTCCGTTTGTCCGCCCTGAGCCGACGGTCGTCCTTACTACCGATGCCTCTCTCATGGGCTGGGGAACCCACATGGGGGACCAGAGAGCCCACAGGTTCTGGACCCCCGAGGAGTCCCGTTGCCACATCAACCTGTTGGAGCTCAGAGCAGTCAGACTGGCACTGTCAGCTTTCACTCCTCAGCTCCGGGGTCAAGTGGTTCAAGTCCAGACGGATAATACCATGACCATGTACTACCTCAACAAATAGTGCAGCACGCACTCCCGTCTGCTATGCAAATAGGCACTCTGGATCTGGACCCTCGTCAGCCGGTTGGAGGCGGATCTCCTTGCCATCCATGTGGCAGGAGTCTCGAACCAACTGGCGGATGCTCTCAGCCGCATAGGCCAGACATCCCACCAGTGGTCTCTCCATCCAGAGGTAGCTTACAGTCTGTTCTCCCATTGGGGCAAACCGTTGGTGGACCTGTTTGCCTCCAGGGAGAACACCAAGCTGAGGCTGTACCATGCCCGCTCCCCCTCAGCAGGGCTCGCTGCAGGGGGATGCCTTTTCAAGGCCATGGACCCCAGGCCTCCTCTATGCCTTCCCTCCATTTCGCTTGATCCACAAGGTGTTACTCAAGGTGAGGAGGGACAAGATGAAGGTGATCCTGGTAGCCCCAGATTGGCCCCACCAGTTCTGGTATCCAGATCTCCTCAGCCTCAGCTGCAGGGCCCCGGAGCGGCTTTGTACACGCCCGGAACTGATGATAGTGAACCAGGGGAAGGTATTCCACCCGGGCCTTCAATCCCTGCACCTCACAACCTGGTTCCTGAGTGGCTAGAGTTCCAGGCTTTGGATCTTTCCGAGGATGTCTACACTGTGGTGGAGGCATCTCGTAAGGAATCGACCAGGAAATTTTATGCCTTCAAATGGAAAAGGTTTTCCATTTGGTGTCAGGGTAGGAGTCTGGACCCCTTATTCTGCTCTGTGGCTTACATTTTAGACTACCTTTGGTCTCTCTCCAAAGGGGGTCTTCTTTCATCGACCCTTAGGGTGCACCTGGCAGCCATCTCTGCTTACAGGGCACGGGCCGGTCAGTCAACATTGGCACAGGAGACAGTGATCGGGCGCTTTTTCAAAGGCCTGGATCACATATCCCCTCCGGTGCGTGAACTTCCACCTCCGTGGGATCTTCTGCTGGTTTTGGCAAAGCTCATGGGTAAGCCATTCGAACCCATGCACAAGTGTGAGCTCTCACACTTGTCGTGGAAGACTGCCTTCCTGGTGGCTATCACATCAGCCAGAAGGACAGGGGAGCTCCAGGTGCTCTCGGTGGACTCCCCTTATCTGGTCTTTCACAGGGACAAAGTTATCCTGCGCCCCCACCCGAAATTCCTTCCGTAGGTGGTATCAGAGTTTCAGCTTAACCAGGTGTTGACTCTGCTGGTATATTACCCTAACTACACCTCGGACGCTGAGTACAGGCTCCATACACTGGACCTTAGACGTGCTCTCTCCTACTACTAGGAGAGGATGGCGGAGATTCGGGGAGAGGTTCGCCAGCTGTTTGTCACCTACGCTGAAGCCGCTTCTGGCAGACCTGCAGCCAAACAGACCATTGCAAGATGGATTACATCATGCATAAGTCTGTGCTATGAGTTGGCAGGCAAGGCGCCTCCCAGAGTGATGAGAGCTCATTGTACCCGCCATACTGTTGCATCAGTGGCTGCTTCCAGGGACATCCCTTTCCAGGAACTCTGTCGGGCTGCTACCTGGAAGTCAACAAATACCTTCATTACCCATTACCACATCGACCTTGAGTCATGTTGGGATGCTGGTTTTGGGGCCTCGGTTCTCCAATCTCTGTTTCCTAAGTAGGGGGTGTGTGCCTTGCCTCCCTCCTCCCGGAGAACTGCTAGGAGTCTGCCAAAGAGTGTGGATGAACAACATATCCACGCTCCTAGAAAAACAGGTTACTCACCTGTAACAGTAGTTCTAGGAGTGGTATATGTTGTTCATCCACACGCACCCACCCGACCTCCCCGGCTTTAGGCGCATCACCTTGCTTCCAGCAGGCTAAGATCTGGTGTCATGGGTCGGAGTCGAGGTATATACCACCCGGGTGGGTGGGAGGAGCCAGCTTGAAGACTTCCGGCAAGATTTAAAGGGGAAAGGGACATGCCAAAGAGTGTGGATGAACAACTACTGTTACAGGTGAGTAACCTGTTTTTCAAGCTCTTGGCGCGCTAGGAATTTATTTGTGACTAGTTTTCAAGTGTTTTGTTTTCTATTTGTTTATATTGTCTGAGGTTTAATTTGGTTATTCCTTATTTGTCAAATAAGACACCCAAGGAGTTTTTGTGTGTCGCAACATAAACTTTATCTCTGGTCTCTACCTTTGTTTGAGTTGTCTACACCCACACCCTACGACAAGGACATTAACCAAATTGAGGCAGTCCAGAGAAGGGCAACCAAAATGGTGCAGGGACTGCATCAGAAAACATATGAGGACAGATTAACAGAGCTCAATATGTATACCCTAGACCAAAGGAGGGAGAGAGGTGATATGATCGAAACATTCAAACACCTTAAGGGCATTAACAAGGTAAAAGTCAAACATGTTTCAGTATAAGAAAAATAGCAGGACAAGAGGACACAGCATGAGATTAGAGGGAGGCCGATTAAAGGGTAATGTGAGGAAGTTCTTTTTCACCGAAAGGGTGGTGGATGCATGGAATGGCCTACCTCAGGAAGTGGTGGATATGAATAGAGTGCAGGGCTTCAAGCAGGCATGAGATAGGCATAAGGGAGCAACACAGATGATTATGAATAGATAGGCCATTGACAGAGCAAAGGCCGATGGCACATTCGTAAGGTAGAAAAAGAAATGGGCAAACTGGATGGGCCTTGCGGTCCTTATCTGCCGTCAACTTTTATGTTTCTGTGATATGTATAACAGACTCCTCATTGTATACAGGCCTAGAGTCCAGATCCTGCCCATATCCTCTTGCAGTCCCTTGGGGAGGTTCTCCTAAGGAGCCAAGGTCTCTCAAAATTAGGTTGCGAGAAAACACAGTAGTTGGAGAAAAAATATACTGCATCCAAACATTATTACCCCAATATTATAACCAATTAATATTCTCTTTCCTGATCTCCAAACTCCTAATAGAGAAGTCAAGGAGAAACATCAAAACTGGCTCTATAATGGGACACCTGAAAAAAGACAGGACATATCACTTACATAAACGGGGAAAAAGAAAACCATTAATAGCAGCTTAAAGATTTGTGCTAGTAACTTAGTTTCCCTTAAAGTAGAAATCAAACGTTCCCGTGTGCATGCTTAATGATAACTATGCAAGTGATTCACTTTAAGGTCCCAAGATATAGAAAGATGCCGACCTGTTTATTAGGAAAGTTCAGAAATGTGACCCATATGTTGCTTAGTCCTCATCAGACTCTTCCTCTTTGGCAATCCGTTCATCTTGGGCCCGTTTTGCAGCTATCTTCTCTACGCAGATTCCTGCCTCCTTTGGATCCGTAAAAACGATATTGTCTACGGCCCTCTGATAAAACATAACGGAGCTTGAAAGGCCATTGAATATGTAATGCCCAGGTCCCCGAGTCTAAGTTTGACCCCATTGAAAGCTTTGCGCCTTGTACTAGTAGCGTACGAGAGGTCCAGAAAAAAGAGCACACAAGCTTAATTCAGAAATAGTGGGTCCTTGTTACGGATAGCCCCCAGTATGAGATCCTGCTCTGCCGAAGAAGTAAGGGTTACCAGGACAGTGTGGGGAGTGTCCGTGATGGAGGTAGGCCACCCGGGTGAAATCCTGTAAGAGTCTGAAATTTTAAAGTTTGCGGGCCCAGTCAGTTCAGCAAGCCATCGCTCGAGATATTGTGGAAGGTTTTTTCCTTCTGTCCTTTCCGGGACTCCCAGGATCCAGACAGTCGCTGCCCACACGGTGTTTTCTGACTGTTCCACTCTGCTCCGAAGTGTGGCCTGTTCTTTAAGCGAAGTGCTGGTAGCAGCTAAAGCCTTCCCAGCCATTGCCTCTGCACTTTTGGTAATCTCCCCCATTGCATCTAGACAAGTCTCTACTGCAGTAAAGTGTTGAGAGTAAACATCCAACATTTGATCCATCTTCTGCACTGTTTTGGTAAGTGCATTAACGGCTTGCCGTAGTGAGGTTAACAAAGCTGTATCAGGTTCCGCACTTGTAGAGGGGAGAGAACCATCCACATGTTCTGGTGGTTTAGTTGCTGGAGTGCACGGGTGGAAAAAATCTGGCTTTGTTGTTTTAGTTCGACCCATATCGAAGTAAATTTTATATATCCAGATGTAGCTATTGATTCTCCAATCGGCGATTCAATTTCCCAGTTAATTTAAATGGAGAATTAGGTTATTTTATAGTTTTGATAGGACTTCTGTTGGGAGTTCCAGAAAAATGCTGTTGCTGGCTGGGCTTCTAGCTCCACCCCCTCGAGCCGTTACACTTTAAACTCTCCCTCCCTTTTCTCCCTCCCCATCTTTGTGGACTGTGTATATTGCTGCCGAGTCTCTTCTCTCCCCCCCCCCAATCAGTTAATGAGCTCCTTACTACCCTCACAACACATGCCTCCACCGGCGAACTCCACATCTTAAGTGACTTTAACTTAAACTGGCTCTCCCATTCTCATGCCAGAACTTGCACTGAGATTAGATCCCTCAGTCTGATTCAACTGATTGCTGAACCCACCCACCTAAACCTTAAATCCCACAACCATACCCTTTAGATTGGGCTCTCATCTCCCATTTGCACCATATAATTGATGCTGGCATTCTCCCTGATGCTCTTAACGATCACCACATGATCTACTGTGTCTATAAAATTCACTACCCCAAAGCCCCGCCTAAACTCCTGTTGATTCACTTGTTCAGATCCTTGGATCTGGCTCCCCTCCTAGAGGACCTGGCGTATGCTGATTGGGCACCCATCCCTGCCACCTTGATTGATGCAGCCTTCAGCTATTTCAGGTCCAAATTCCTGGACATCTGGAACCAGCATGCTCCCCTCAGGAAACGAGGGTAAGAGGGTCCCACCTCCCCTGGATCACAGCTGAACTGCTGGCCTGCATGTGTGCACATGATCAAGTGTGAAAAATGCACATGACCACTGGCTCCCCTGTGAACTTCCATAAGTACCACTCCCTTTGGAACATGTGCACCAGGGCTATCAGACTCTCCAATGCAGAGTACTTTTCTGCGTCCTTTCAGACAAATATTAACCATCCTTCCAAGTTTTGGAAGGTTATACTGGTCCTCTTCTCACCACCTGCTCAGCCTGCCATTCTGGTCCTCAGAGTGGGTGCCACCCACCCTTTTTGACCCGCTCTATGTGGCTACTGAATTCAATACCTTCTTCACCTCCTGCACTTCTTCTTCTCTTCTTCTCTTCTCTCCCCCCCCCGGCCCCCTCTTTCTCTCCCCTATCTCCATCTGATGCTCTCAAGGCCCTCCTTACCCCTAAACCCTGGCAAGGGCAAGAGCCCAGACGGGCTCAACTCCAAACTTCATCTCTCCACCCCCGCTATTGCCTTCCCACTTGCCTCTCTCCTAAACCTTTCTTTATCTTTAGCCTCTGTCCCCGTGGCCTGGAAGCATGCCAAGGTCATACCCCTCCCCAAAGGTGGTGACCCCTTAAATCCAGGCAGCTATTGCCCCATCTCCCTACTCCCCATTCTTGTAAAACTTCAGGAGCACATAGTACTATCTCAGCTCTCTCTCTCTTCCTCAACGACGACAATTCCTTTTTCACCCCTTTCCAGTCTGATTTCTGGAAATCCCACTCAGCCTCTTCCTCCCTCCTTTGGCTTACTGACTCCATACTCTCAAGTACAGACCAGGGCCATATCACCACGGCAGTATTTCTCAACCTGGCCAAGGCCTTCGACACAGTATCCCACCCCCTCCTCCTTGACAGACCTGCAGCTGCAGGAATCTCGGCCCCACCACTAACTGGTTCCGCTCCTACCTAGAGGATATGTCTCCCCTTGTCAGTACTGGAGTCCCACAAGGCTCTGTCCTTGGCCTGCTTCTCTTTTCTATCTTCCTAAATTATCTCCCTGCTGTCTGTACCTCCACCTCCATTCACATGTACGTGAACGACATTGTCCTATATATACCTGTGGCCCTTCCCCTTCTGATATGGCAACCAGACTCCAGCTGGACTTTGGTTCAGCTCTGGTTCCGCTCCAATCAATTGTTCCGAAACACCAGGAATACTGTCACCATGACCTTCAGCACTAGGCAGAAACTCTCTAGGCTTTCCTGCCTCCCTTCCTTTCACACCCTGGATGGGACTGCAGTTGAGGATGTTACCTCCTTTAAGTATCTCTGGGTCTAGCTCAACCAGCACTTCAACTTTTCTGGGCATGTGGATGCCATTCACAAGAAACTGCACCCCAAGCTTGGTGCACTGTATAGAAACAGTTGGTGTAGTCCCTTGCCCACCCACTGTGTGATTGTCCAGAAAATTATCCTTCCTACCGTCGACTATAGAGATATAGTCTACAGTGCTGCTCCGAAGTTCTGCTTAGCCAGACTGGATACCCTCTTTCACTCATTTTGTTGCTTTGCCCTAGCCTGTCTATCCCAGACTCACCACTGTCCTCTACAAATCCCACTCCTTTCCCTCTTTTGAAGACAAGCGCCTCACCCACTGTGCTAGCTTTGTAGCTAAATACTGGTTGGGGTCTCTTCCCTCTTGCCTCCCCCCACCATCCTCCTACTCCCTTCGTAACTCCGGACTCTCAGCCTTGCTCTCTTCCTCCTAGGTCTACAACTACTGGCCAGGTTGCTTTCTCTTTTCGATGCCCTAAACTCTGGAACATCCCCCCACCCCCACACCATCCATAGTTCCTCCACTCCCCATCCCCTGTCCTCCCTTCTCTGTGACTGTCTCCCCCTCCTGCAACTGTTCCTAATGTCTTCATCCCCCCTTCCCCTATTTGCTAAGCACTTGCTCTGCTGGCTGCTTGTCATATGTTTAATCTGCTTACTCAAGATACATCCTTAGAATTTTGCCCAAATGCAACATGTTCCTGCCTGTATCTGTTCAATCTTGTAATCTGCTTGGCCTGAATGTAACATATTGCTGCTGCATGCATCTGAACTTGTAATGTACTATATGCACTTGAACTTATGTGTATTATTATTGTCTGTGACCCCCGGACGATCTGGAAACGAGCAGTTCTGCTCAGTATGCCCTTCCTGATGAAACTTAAATAAATTCCTGCTCCTGAAACAAGCAGCCTACATGGCTTATACTATCGAGTACTAGAAGGCTCTGTGGAGCTCCTTTCTTGCCATGTAGTAGAAAGCATCTGGTGACCTAGCACAGGACAGCAGACACTGCTAAGATGGCCATGGATGCCACCAAATATCAGTTCCATATACCAGTGACATTCTCCAGGTTCATGCAGTTTGCCTGACTTAGGACCACCAGCCTCTTCTAGGACACTCCGACAAAGGCTATGGAGTTTCCCTGTGAGGGAAATTCCCTGTTTGGTGACAAGACAGAGGCATACATGAAGAAGGCGGAAGAGTACAAAGTCATCTACAAAAGTAATACTGAAAAAGAAAAGGCCTCCACTTCCAGCGGGCCTTTTGGAAGGGGAGGTATAGGTAGGGGATATTTTCCCTGGGGTTTCCTTACCTATGATTTCTTCCGGCTGAGGAGTTTCTTCAGAGGCAGAGGTAGGAGGGGCTACAAGTGTGCTGACTCAACCCCTGCATGTAGGGCCCAGTCTAAACAGAACCCCTAATAAGTTGGTCCAGGTTGCTCACTCATTGCCAGTGGGCTGGCTCACTTTTTTCAGGAGTGGAAAAACATCACAGATAAGTGGGTCCTGGAAGTAGTGAGCCAGAGGATCACCCTGTAGTTCAAAAGATTGCGAAGACTGCAGGTTCACAAAAACTTTACATTGCCCATCCCAACAGAAAAAAAATCCTGTTGGAGGTAAGGAAGTTGTTGCAAACAAAAGCAGAAAAAGTCCCCCCACCACAGTGGGGAAAAGGGCCTTTACTCAAGATACTTCCTGACCCACAAGAAAAATGGGGAGTGGTGACCCATTTTGGACCTCGGATATCTGAACAAACACCTTGAAAAGGAAAAGTTCACGATTGTAACCCTGGCTGCAGTAATCCCGTCCATTTAGCAAGGGGACTGGTTAGGGTCCCTGGACCTGAAGGTTGCTTATTTTCATATCCCATTCAGGTCCTGTCTCTGAAAAGTCCTAAGGTTCAGAGTAGGGTCGGTCATCACCAGTTCACAGTCCTCCCCTTCAGACTCTCCATCTCCCAGAGTGTTTACAAAGTGCTTGGCCATGACGGCAGCATATCTGAGAAGGCAGGGAGAGGTAGTTTTCCCTTATCTTGATGACTGGCTGGTCACGTGAAAGTCACACCAGGAGGCCAAGGCCTCTCTCCTCCTCACTCAGCATACCCTGGAGGGTCTGGGCTTCATCATAAACACTCAGAAGTCCCAGTCAGAACCAGTGCAAGTTCTGGAATTCATAGGAGCAGAGTTGGATGCCCTCCAAGGGAGGACTTTCCTCCCACAAGAGAGTGGGAAATCTGATAAGCCTGGCAAAGTCTTTTAGGCTTGTCCAGCCCAGGCGTGCAAGAGATTTCCTCCATTTATTAGGCCGCATGACCTCGTCCACAGAAGTAGTGGCCGGCGCCAGGTTCTAAATGAGGGACATCCAGTGCTACCTGAGGGCCCACTGGTCCCAAAGGCAAGAACCTCTTTCAAGGCTAGTGCCCATGAGTTTCTCTTTAAGAGCATTGGACTGGTGAAGAGAAGAGGACAACCCCAGGGAGGGTGTGCCCTTTTCACAGCAGCCACCCATAGTAGTACTAAAAACAGATGCCTCCCCCTTGGGCTGGGGTGCCCATCTGGACACCCCAACAATAAGCAGGGTGTGGTCCTACTAGGAGTCCCAGGAGCATATAAACCTGTTGGAGCTCAGAGCAGTGTACTTGGCTGTACAGGCTTTTGCCTCCCAAGTCAGGGGTTAGTCAGTCCAGGTCAGGACAGACAACACCACTACCATGTACTACATCAGCAAGCAAAGAGGCTCAAGATCCTCAAAGCTATGTACAGAAGCAATGAAGATCTGGAATCTGGCCTACTCCCTAGAGGTGCAACTATCAGCAGTTCATGTGCCAGGCAAAGACAATGTCTTGGCAGACTGCCTGAGCAGGATCAGCCACAAACATCACAAATGGACCCTGAACAGGCAGGTCTTGGCCGCAGTGTTCAGGAGGTGGGATACACCAGAGATAGACTGTTTGCATCCTGGGAGATTTATCAGCTTTCCCAGTTTTGCTGCATGTCACATGCAGTAGACCTGGTCCCGTCAGATGCCCTGACTCTGCACTGGACAGGGAGGTTCCTGTATGCTTTTCTCCCTTCTCACTCTAGCGGAGAGTACTCTTGAAGCTGAGGAGTTCATCTGCAGCCATGATCCTAATAGCCCCAGGCTGGGCCAGGCAGGTTTGGTACTCCCTTCTCCTGGCCCTCTTCATCAAGCATCCCATCCGTCTCCCTCTGAGCCACAATCTGCTGACCCTGTCTCAGGGCAGGATAACCTTCCTAGAGCTTAGAACTCTGTGTCTCAAGGCATGGTTCTTGAAAAGCTAGAGTTTTTCCAGTTTTAGCCTTTCTGAGGAGATTTTGGAAGTCCTTAAAGTTTCCTGGAAACCAGCAACAAGGAAAACCTGTGCTTCCAACTGGAAAAAGTTTTTCCTATGGTGGTCTTCTAAGTAGCTCAGTCCCTTGCACACAGATCTGCCCATAATCATGGACTGCCTGGTCCACCTCCAGTCCTTAGGCCTCAGGCCCTCAACCCTTAAGGTGCATCTGGAAGCAGTGTCAGCGTGTGTTTCAGCAGGTAAAGAGAAAACCCCTGGCTTCACACCTCATTTTAAAAAAGTTCTTTAAGGGGCTTCTGCACTTGCACCCCCCACCACCCCTCGTCAGGGACCCAGTCCCCTGCATGTGATTTGAACCTGTGCATTGCCAAGCTCATGAAGCGCCCCTTCAAGCCCATGGCTACTACTGACTTAAACTGTCACCTGGAAAATGGATTTCCTGGGGCCATGACCTCTTGCCAGAAGGGTTTGCGAGCTGCAAGCTCTCTGCACGACCCAAATTATATAGTTTTTTTTCAGGGACAAGGTAGTCCTAAGGACAAACAGGAAATTCCTTCCTAAAGTGGTGTTCACATTTCACCTGAACCAGTCTGTTACCCTTCCAGTGTCCTTTACGGCAAAATTCAGCTCTGGGGAGCAGAGGCTTCACAATTTGGATGTCAAGAGGGCACTCAGTTACTACTTGGACCGTACTAAGGAAGTTCGGTCCTCCCATTCCCATCTGTTTGACATATGGTGAAGTTAACAAAGGTAGGCCAGCCTCTAAGAGAACAGTTGCTTGTTGCAGTCCCTTGTATTCAGTTCTGTTACAGCAAAGCTGGCAAGTTACCACCACAAGGCCTCGGGGCACATTCCACACATGGCATGTCTGCCTCTGTGGCAGCTTCAAGGGATATTCCTTTGGTGGGAATTTGTAAAGCAGCTACCTGGAAAACAGTACACACCTTCATAAAGCACTATTGTCTGGACATACAGTCCAGAAGGGATGCCAGATGTGCTACTGCTGTCTTGCAGAATTTCTCTGTACCCAGCCTCCCAAGGTACTGCTTTGTATTCTGCAGTAGTTAAGCATAGTGAGGGGTTCCAGGTGTTTGAAGACAAAAAATACTCACCATAGTAATCTCATAGATCTCATAGAAAAGAACGAGTGAGTAACGCCACATGGCCCATAAAACGCTCTCCCCTTTACACAAGGGGGTATCTGGTAGAGTCTCTTACATAGAAGCGATCAAACTTATTCTTAAATGACTCCATGTCCCTGCAGCCCAGCAATTCATGCAGTAGGTTATTCCAGGCAGTTATTACTCTCTGATTAAATGTAATAATGTTGTTTCTTCCAAGGGATGCCTCACTGTGCTTAACGGACCCACCCTACTTCCCCTTCCAGAACCTGGAAAAGGTTGCCCAAGAATCCGTTTTCTTTCCTTATTTCACTTGAGCACTTTTTGTGCATTGCCATTTATCAATTTTTGTTGCAAAATTTTTGGTCTGTCATGTTATGACCCTGCAGAGACTGCTTCCCTAGCTACAGAAATAAATCTGATGTTCGAGGGCAGAGAGGATTGTGACTACACAGCAGAGATTCGAATTTCATTCCAAGATTCTCTAATTTGCATGAAATGCTACTGTCCAGAGCAGTTCGAACTAGCAGGCTGATTTGCAGTAGCTAAGCATAGTGAGGGACCTCTTGGAAGAAACATTACTATGGTGAGTAATCCTTTCTTCTCGGGACGTGGATATGATGGTCTGTCCACACTTTCTGGCAGTTGCCTTTTCCTTTAAGACTGTCAGGAAACGTCTTCAAGCCTGCTCCTCCCACCCACCCTGGTGGTGACTCCCTATGATGCCAGATCTTCTGTTCCTGTGGAAGAAGCAGACAAAGTGGACGGGGGCTGGCGTCCATTCTGGAGCTGCACGAACCGAACAAGTTCCTCAGGTTGCATACCTTCTGGATGGTAACTCTCAGATCATACCATCTCTAAAGCAAAACATGTGGTTTTGCGACCTGTATCTTCAGGACGCGTTCTTCCATGTCCTGATCCATCTGTCTAATCCCAGGTTCCTCCGCTTTCAAGCAGAGGGAGCTCTCTATGAGTTCCAGGCCATGTCATTGTCTCTCTCTTCGGCCCCCAGGGTCTTCACCAAGTGCATTGCAGTGGTTGCAGCTTTCTTGAGGTGGCAAGGGGTCCGGGTTTACCCCAACCTGGACGACTGGCTGATTGCAGGTCCCTCCAGGCAGGGGGTGGAGCGGTCCAGGCAGCTGGTCCTCCAGACCTGCATCTCCATAGCTGCTGGTCACCGAGGCCAAGCCGTAACTCATGCCTTCGCAGGTGAACGAACACCTTCATCAGGGCAGAGCTCGACTCTTGCAGAGCCAAAGCCTGGCTCCCTACAGACAGGGCGGAGGTTCTCTTCCGTGCCCGATCATTTCTGGTTGGGCAATTGTACCCTGCCCGGGACTTCCTGCACCAGCGTGGTCTGCTGGATCTGCTGGAGAATGCACTCCCTGCAGGGGGAGTTGGCCAGCCAGCGGTCTCTGTGCAAGTGTCACTTCAACCAGCCGGTCACTGTGACCCAGTGGATGTGGAATGCCATCCAGTGGTGGTTAATCCCAGCGCATTTGCAGGAAGGGATCCCATTTGTCCTCCTAGAGCCGATGGTCATCTTGACAACTGATGCCTCTCTCACGGGGTGGGGTGCCCATCTGGGGGAACACAGAGTCCCCGGGCTCTGGACACCCCAAGGAGTCCCATTCCACATCAACCTGCTGGAGCTGCAGGCAGTCCAGCTAACGCTGACTGCATTCGCTCCATACATCTGGGGTCAGGTGGTCCAGGTCTAAACGAACAAAACCATGACCATGTACTACCTCAACAATCAAGGTGGGAAGCACTCCCTGCCCCTTTGCAGGGAAGCTCTCCATGTTTAAACCCTCATGCACAGCCTGGAGGTGGATCTCCAGCCATCCATGTGGCAGGAGCCTCTTATCTGCTGGTGGATGCTCTCAGTCAAGTGGGAGAGGTGTCTCATGAGTTGTCTCTTCACCCATAGGTAGTTCAGTCTGTTCTCCAAGTTGGGCACCCCCTCAGGTGGACTTGTTCGCCTCCAAGGAGAATGCAAAGCTGAGGCTGTTTTGTGCCCACCCCCCTCAGCAGGGAACACTGCAGGGGGATGCCTTCTCAAGGCCCTGGACCCCAGGCCTCTTCTGTGCCGTCCCTCCACTTCCCTTGATTCACAAGGTGTTGCTCAAGGCCAGGAGGGACAAAGCACAGGTAATCCTGGTGGATCCAGACTGGCCCCGCCAGTTCTGGTACCCCGATCTCTTCAGCCTCAGCAGCAGGCTCCTGTGGCATCTTCCTCTCCGCCCAGACTTGCCATCCATCAGGCGGGGGGAAGGTACTCCACTCAGACATTCAATCCCTGCACCTGATAGCCTGGTTCCTGAGCGGTTAGAGTTCCAGGCTTTGGGTCTCTCTGAAGATGTCCTCACCATGGTGGAGGCATCTCAGAAGGAATCGCCCAGGAAATGCTACGCATTCAAATGGAAGAGATTCTCCATTTGGTGTAAGGGCAAGGGGTTGAACTCTTTGTCCTGTCCAGTGGCTAGTATTCTTGATTACCTTTGGTCCCTCTCTGTCAGGCCTTCGGTTGACGACCCATAAAGTGCACCTGACAGCCATCTCTGCTTACTGGGCGTGGGCCGGTCAGCAGTCAGCGGCACTGAAAAGAAGGTGGTCTGGTGCTTTTTTAAAGGCCTTGACCACATTTCCCCTCCAGTGCGTGAACCACCACCACTTTGGGATCCGTTGCTGGTTTTGGCAAAGCTAATGGGTAAGCCATTTGAACCAGTGCACAGGTGTGAGATGTCTTACCATTGTGAAAGACCGCCTTCCTGGTGTCTGTCACGTCAGCTAGAAGGATAAGTAAGCTCCAGGTGCTTTTGGTGGAGTCTCTTTACCTGGTCTTCCACAGGGGCAAGATTGTCCTGCGCCCGAGCCTGAAGTTCCTCCCAAAGGTTGTGTCAGATTTTCACCTTAACCAGGTGATTAGTCTCCCAGTGTACTTCATCATTCACACCACGGAGGCGAAGCACATGCTCCATGCTTTGGACCTGCAGTGAGTGCTAGCCTACTATAAGGAGCACATGGCTGGAATTCGGGGACAGGTTCACCAGCTGTTTGTCATGTACGCTGGAGTCTCATCTGGCAGGCCTGCAGCCAAGTGGATGATTGGCAGGTGGATTACATCATGCATTGATCTCTGCTATAGGTTGGCAGGTAGGGAGCCTCCCGGAAGGCTAAAGGCTCATTCCACCCGCCATACCGCTGCGTTGGTGGCTGCTTCCAGGGACGTCCCTATCCAGGAAGTCTGCAGGGTTGCTACCTGGAGGTCAGCACACACCTTCAGTTCCCATTACCACATTGACCTCAAGTCCTGCCGGATGCTGGTTTTGGGGCCTCTCTTCTGTACTCCATATTTCCTAAGTATGGGGTGTGCGCCTTTCCTCCCTCCCTCCTCCCGGAGAACTGCTAGGAGTCTACCAGAAGTGTGGATAGAACATCATATCCACGTCCCTAGAAAAACAGTTTACTCACCTGTAACAGTAGGTCTTCCACGGGGATAATCTCTTGCAGCAGGTAATACACTTGGGTCATCGCCAGAGAGCACTGAGATGCACGACAGCTCTCTTCTAGCAGTCTTTTTCCAGGGGCCGCCCACACACACATCATCATTCTAAGAGTAGGCAGTCCCTGGTATCCTCTGTTCATTTTCCCCGCCGTCTTCACTTCGCACGCAGTAGCTAGTGCATAGAGCAGGAGTCATCGACAAAAACTTGAGCTGGAAACTGACTTTTTCTCCCTTTCCCTTCCTTCCTTCATCGACGAATGTCCAAAGAATCTACAAGCAAGTCATCACTATTTTGGTCATTTCATTGCAGTAGGAAGATCTTCCATTACAACAACACCACCATTTGTGTTAGGTGTCTGGGTCCCATACATGACACCATCTCCTGCATTCATTGCCAGGACTTCAACCAGGCATCCCGTCGACAATGGCTACAGGAGATTGAAGCTAACCTCATGGAGCAGAAATTGTCTCTGTTGGAGAAGGGGGCCTGTCCCAAGGAACCCCTTGCTATTGCTTCACATAAGAAGCATAAACGTGACAAGGATAAATCGTCCTCATAGTCAACAGGCAGACATCTGTCGACGGCCACTATCACAGGTGCTCCACCGTTGACGATGCCGTCCAGGACTGCTTCTTTGTTGACGGGTTTACAGTCTCTCGTCTGCGGTGCTTTATAGTGCCCTTTCAGCAGTTTCTGTGGAACCCTATGTTGGTTCCGTCAACATTCCATCGACAGGGACTCATTTCCCTTAGACGTCTCCTTTTAAGCATTCTAATACCTCTTCCTTTTCTGCCCCTGGACGACGGGTCGTGCTTCCATGGGAAGAACTTCTAGTTTTGCAGTTTCCACTGCCACTCCTCCTTCACAACCATTCTCTCACAGCGGCCAGTTGGACAGGGATTGGGACCCTAGACTTTACCTCCCGGGGCTAGACCTGTTTATACCTCGTGTCCTATTTCCTCCACAATCCCCCTGTTTTCTCAGAATTCCCCTACCTCTACCTCATTGGATGTTGCCACAGTGGTACAATAGGTTCTGCAAGTAATTAGGCACTCTCAACCTCCCACTCCAGGGGAGTCGAGTCGCCCTTCCTGTTCTCCTACCACTGCACCTAAATGCTTCCAGGGAGACAGGGAACCTTCTCTGCCCTGTTCCCCTCCCTCCTATGAGGAAGAGTATTTTTCATAATAGGCAGAGTTTCCAGAAGGTTTCCTGGAGATCTGGAGGATATTGACATACAGGACCAGGACTCCCGTCACCCATCCTCTCTTTCTGCTATCTCCTCCTTACATGAGGATGCCTCCTGCCATGCGGCTGCCTCTCCTCCTGATGACCCATCCTTTCACAAGATGATGGTCCAAATTCAAAATATCATGGGATTTTCAGCTACCAGACATGATAAAGAAAGGATGTGGCAGATTTAGAACTGCCTGAAGAGCCTGTAGTAGTGGTACCCCCACTTACACAGACTTACCAAAATGGTGCACTGGCAGCTTGGAACCAACCCTCAGCGGTTCTTGCCATCCCTAGAAAGGTGGATCGCCTTTACCAGGCTCTTCTTGATCATCCTTTTCTTTCCACTAGCCCCGAAGCAGACTTGGTAGTAATCACAGCAGCTCATGATCGTACTAAATGACCAAAACACATGAGCTCATTACCCCTGATAAGGAGTCCCGCCGACTTGACTACCTCAGGAAGGAGGTTTTCTACGTGGGTACCATGAATCTTAGAATTCTAAATTATGTGGGACTCCTGGTCAAATACCAACATACTCTCTGGTCCTCTACTATAGAACTAGTCAATAAACTCTCTCCATCTCAGGAGAAGGACCAATTATTGGCTACAATTTCCACTACAGTTCCATCTCTTGACACCTGCTTCACTCAGGATATGATGCAGTGGTACTTCGGCCCGTGTGTCTGCCACGGGAATTACCCTGAGATGCCATGCTTTGCTACGTGTATCAGGATTTACACCAGATATACAACATAAAGTAGTAACTGCCCCTTTTAATGGGTCTAAATGTTTTGGTCCAGGTACCCAAACACTTCTGGATGATCTCCAGGCTTCAGGTCAGACCTTACGTACGGTTTACGGCATGTATCGTACCTCACAGCCATCTTACCAGTACTGCTCCCAGTCTTCCTTTCAGTCAGAGAGAAGCGTAAACATAGAGGCATCTACAGAGGTGGATTCGGTGGTTGTTCCCAGCCTTCTTCCAGGACCGTCACTCCTACCTCTAAGGCCTCCCGCTTCCACCCTCCCAGGTGGAGCCGGTCAGCCCTCTTCCCAGGAACCAACTGGGGCATTTCCCGGGCTTCCTCCACCAGGCCTCGGAAGCCATTGGGCGGTCGCTTTTCCCTCCATTTAGAGGCCTGGCAGGCGATAACATTGGACGAGTGGGTACTTCAGATCATAAAGATGGGGCACACACGGGAACTCACCTCAGTGCCTCCCCCTCATCCCCCACTCTGTCCATTACCCCCCCCAAACCATATTCCCATTCTTCAGGAGGAACTTCAGGCACTTCTTCACAAGAAGGCCATCTGTTCAGTCCCTCCGTTGGAGTGCCACCAGGGATTTTACTCCCATTTTTTTCTGGTACCCAAACGTACTGGAGATCTCAGACCTACACTAGACCCCAGACAACTGAACCTACACATTCAGTACAAAAGGTTCCGTATGGTCACTTTAACATCCATCATGCCAATGTTAAAACAAGGGGATTGGCTATGCACATTAAACATGAGATGCCCTCCTACATATCCCCATCCACCCGGCCCACCACCGGTTCCTTCACTTTTGCCTGCTAGGACAACATTACCAATTTTGAGCACTCCCTTCGGTCTCTCATCCTCCCCGAGAGTCTTTACCAAGTGCCTAGTGGTAGTGGCGGCGGCCCTGAGATGGGTCAGACATTTCGTCTTCCTGTACCTGGACGATTGGCTTATAAAAGCAGACTCTGCAGCCTCTCTGCTTTTGTCCCTCCAGGTGACCCTCACTCCGTTTCCAGTCCCTTGGAATTATGGTCAACTGGCCCAAGTCCAATCCAATCCCTACCCAGTCACTCCAGTATATAGGAGCTATTCTGGATACCACCTCCACCAGGACTTACCTCCCTGCCGACAGACAAGACAGGCTTCTGCCACTGGCTTCCCAGATACAAACTCAGCAGTTTGTCACAGCCAGACATCTCTTATGCCTTCTGGGGCATATGTCCGCAGCCATCCCCACAGTGGCCTTTGCACGTCTACATATGAGACCAGTCCACTGGACTCTTCAGAATCAGTGGTGGCAAAAGGCAGGGGATTTCGAAGACAAACTCAGTCACTCCCATTCTACACTTGGTCCTGAATTGTTGGACCCAGCATGCCAACCTATCTCGAGGCATGCCCTTCCAGTTCCCTCCTCTCCAGCAGATGTTGACCACGGATGCTTCCCTCTACTGCTGGGGGGGGGGGTGCATCTGCAGGGCTTGCATTAGCGCTAGTAAAGTGAGAGTCAGTTTGACCTTCTGCTTCAAATTTTGGGGATCAGACCAGAAAATCTTGGGGTCAGGAATTTCTGGAGTGGCTTTGTACAACATTATCCAACATATTTTCTGTTAAGATATCTGTGCAAACATTTCAATATATAGGGTCAGTGCTGAAGCACTGCTTTTATTTTTGTGCTTCAAAATCCTCAAAAATCCCATTTGGGGATTTCAGTAGGGAGTTAACGCAAGCCTTGGCGCACCTGGGTCCGCACAGGACACAGAGCAGGTAGCCCTGATTCTCCATTTCTCCTCATATAAATCTACTGAAAATGAGAGCAGCCTGCCTTGCCCTTCAGGCTTTTCACCCCCATTTCTTTCCAGGGCCTCTACTAATCGAATCAGACAGTGCTTTAGTGGTGTACTACCTGAACAAACAAGGAGGTACCAAGTCCCGCACTCTCTGCAGGGAGATGATGGCGGTTTGGCAGGGACTAGTACTTCAGCACCCATCATTGATAGCCGTCCATCTACCGGGACACCACAGTACCCTGGCCGACGTTCTCCATTGCCAGTCCTCCATGCACGAGTGGACACTTCATCACGAAGTTCTTCAGATGATCTTTTGATTATGGGGGACCCCGCACCTCAACCTTTTTGCCTCCCCCACCAATCACCGACTCCCCAGATATTATTCCATTATCCTGAACAGAAAGGGACAGTCTATAGATGCCCTGTCCCAACCGTGGACAGGATCTTTCTTATATGCTCCCCCCCCGCCCCACTCCTGCAGCGGACTCTACTGAAACTACTACTCGAACCTGCCACCATGCTCCTCATAGCCCCTCTGTGGCCTCGGCAGGTGTTGTATCCCCTACTTCTGCAGTTCTCAGTAGCAGACACCATTCTGTTGCCGATCAGGTCAGATCTGTTGACCCAAGATCAGAGGACCCTTCTTCATCCCAACCTGAAGTCACTATACTTTCATACTTGGCTTCTGAGGGCGCCTTCATAGCCCGTCTTCAAGTCTTCTCACCAGTGGCCAATATTCCAAACCATTTACCAGGGAAACATGTAATGCTAAATGGGAACGCTTCGACATGTGGGCCACTTCTCTGTCGTTGGACCCCTATTCATTTCCACTGACTAAAGTATTAGACTACCTGGCCTCGTTTGCCACGACAGGTTTGAGTTACTCCTCTATTAAAGTTCATTTGGCCTCCATCTCTGCCTTCCATGAGCCCTTAGAAGGGAGACTACTGTATCAGCATCATCTTGCCAAAATGTTCCTAAGGGGAATGTTACACATCAAACATCCCATCGTGGGATTTGAATTTCCTATTGGAAAAATTGACCCTTGAGCCTTTCAAACTGGCAGCCACTTACGACCTCCGCTTGCTTTCCTTGGAAGGCAGTAATTTTAGTGGCTGTCACTTCCGCTAGACGTATATCTGAGCTTCATGCCCTAATGTGTAGAGAGCCTTACCTAATCTTTCACAAAGACCGAGTGACTCTTCGAACCAGTCCTTCCTTTTCACCTAAGGTGGTCTCGGAATATGCCTTAAATCAATCCATAGAATTGCTAGTTTACTACCCTGAGCATTCTAATCGGGGAGAATACTTCCTACACACCTTAGATGGCCATCGTATGTTGAGATGCTGTATAAATCGTACCAAATCTGCTAGAAAAACTCCTCAGCTTTTTGTTACCTTCGCTTCACTCAGGGAAGTTTTCCCAGTCGCTAAACAGACTCTCTCCAACTGGTTGGCACATTGTATAACCTTGTTATAAGAAATATAACAAACCATTACCAGGACCTGTCCAAGCCCATTCTACCCAAGCCATGGCCACTACAGCAGCCTGCTTCAAAGGGGCTTCTATCACAGATATCTGCAATGCAGCCACATGGTCCACAATACATACTTTCATGAAGCATTACAACCTAGATACTGCTTTGTGCCATCCTACAAGGCCTTTTGTCATAACTTTCCACCCTTTCTGGATTTACTGCTTGGGAGTCATCCCGATTACCAGCTGCAAGAGACTATCCCAGAGGAAGATAATGCAGTTGCGTACTTACCATAACAGTAGATCTTCGAGGGATGTCTCGTGCAGCAGGTACGATCCCTCCCTCCATCCCCCTCCTTCTCTAAGACAAAAACTTCTGATCCAAATACATATGGGAAGGGATACCTATGGTACCTCGGATCTCCCTCAGTCCTAGCTTAGCGAGCTGAATCCGGCAGGGATCTGAGGATACCAAGGACCGCCCACTCTTATAGGAGCAGGATGATGTCATGTGTGGGCGACCCCTGGAAAAAGACTGCTAGAAGGGAGCTGCCGTGCACCTCAGCACCCTCTGGCGACGACCCAAGTCTATTACCTGCTGCAAGAGATACCCCTCGAAGATCTACCGTTACGGTAAGTATGCAGCTGTACTTTCTAGGAGTGGTATATGATGTTAATCCATACGGACCCACCCGACCTGCCCTAACTTTGGGGCACAACTCTGCTTCCAGCGGGCAAGATCTGACATCATGGGACAGAGCCGAGGGAGTTACCACCTTGGTGGGAGGGAGGAGCCAGTTTGAAGACTTTCCGGCAACCTCTTAAAGGGAAAGGACACTGCCACAAGTGTGGAAGAACATCATATACCACTCCTTGAACTACTGTTACAGGTGAGTAACCTGTTTATTTTGACCCAAACTTTTCAACATAGCTATTTTTTTCATAACCTGGCCAAAATGGGTTTTTGCACTTGTGGCATGAAATGTTTCTGCCATTATTTTATAAATGACACCTGGCATGTTCAGAAGGAGGGGGTCATAAGAAGACTGTGTTGAAAATGTCACATAACAATAAAGTAATTAAGCAATAAGGCACAACAGGGTGTGGGTCATTAGAGATTTATCCATGCCTTGTGTGGTATGTCACGAGGTGCAGCAGAGTGACTTAACCACACAAGAAATGGGTAAATCACCCAATAACTCACACCCTGGAGGTCTTATTGCGATTATACAATGGATCCATATAAATGCCATTCCTCAGCCGTGAGTTATGCAGGATTTACCCAGTCATGTGACATGTTTTGACAAATGAGGTTACACGATTTTCACACAGCATTGTATAATGATAAATGTTGAATTTTTTCAATGTTTACTCTTAACATTGTGATGTGTGCAGATTTTGATCCCCAATTTTCTTCTTTTTCTTTTTAACTCGGCTTTATTTAAAAGTAAATAAAGACAATTTGACATGATACAGCATTGGTATCTAGCAACAATACAGTTTGTAGGCTCTGTATGTCATACAAAATGTCTCCTTCTAATTGATAGTATGTAGTATAAAGCATGTATGAGAAGCAGTTAATACATTCTCACATAGTTTTCTCAGATGTTGTACTCTGTCATGCTAGTGTGTCCTAACAATGTAAATTAAAAAAAAAAAAAAAAACAGCATTGCAATAAATGTGCTCCAACAACCCAAACAAAACATGAACTGTGTAGTGTGTTTGAGACCATGAATCAATGTATTCCTTTTATGGTTACGGGGAGGGGGCTGGTGGAGGAGATCCAGCTATTCAATCTATTAAATCTACTAAGGGGTTTCTGATCTGGTGGTTGTAACTTCAAACTCCCCTGCTGTTGGTGTCAGTGTGGTCAAGTAATAGGTATCCTAGTTAGCCCAGAGGTATATTTATCAACAGTCATGTTTAGTTCTGCTGTTATGCGTTCCATTGTCTGTACCTCCTTTACTCTAGTACACCATTCCCCCACATCTGGAATGCTAGCAGAAAGCTAGTGGGATGTGAAGCATTTGCCTGCTGCCATACATGATAAAGTATACAACT
Organism: Neoceratodus forsteri; assembly: GCA_016271365.2. NCBI lineage: Eukaryota > Metazoa > Chordata > Ceratodontiformes > Ceratodontidae > Neoceratodus > Neoceratodus forsteri. Next base: position 790,529,147 of record CM028133.1, read on the forward strand.
GTCTATATTTCTGGGGACCTGCTTCCTTCATAGGGAATCCCAGAATCATAGAATCTTACTTTGAGTGGGTTCCTGCAGTAGGTCTTCACATATAGGACTGCACCCCCTGGCATCAGGTTCGAATGGCAAACTTGTAGATAGCAATCATCAGCATCTATAAAGGAGGCGGTCACGCGCCCACTCTCCAGTTCTTTCCCGCTGTCTCCTCAGTAACGTTTGGCACACGATAGAACAGCGATCAGACGTCCGCCATTTTGTCGAAGTTTTCTTCGCCTCATAACTATTTTCAACTAATTTGTTTCGCTTTGTTTGATGTCTTATAGACAGAAGTGCTTGAAGTGCAGCGCCCAAATCCCTCGTGGGGACGACCATTCCTGCTGCCTCACTCTGCCTCGGTTCTAAGCACAACTCCCAGGAGTGCTCTATCTACATAGAAACATAGACTTTGACGGCAGATAAGGACCACTTGGCCCACCCAGTCTGCCCATTCCCCTACCTACTGGATAAGCTGCAGATTCTAGTTAACCAACAGCCTACTTCCTGCCACCCCCCACTACAACTGCCTTGTGTCTGTCCCATGCATGTTTGAATTCCCCCACTGTTTTAGCCCCAACAACCTCCCCAGGAAGGCAGTTCCATGCATCCGCCACTCTCTCCGTGAAAAAAGATTTCCTCACATTACCCCTGAGCCATCCCCCCTCTATCTTTAAATTGTGTCCCCCTTGTTCTTACACATCTCTTTTTCTGAAAGATGCTACCCTCCTGGACTTTGTTGATTCCCTTGAGGTACTTGAACGTTTCTATCATGTCCCCCCCCGTCCCTCCTTTCATCAAGGGTAGACATATTAAGCTCTCTGTCTCTCTTCATATTGATTTCTGATGCAGACCCTGCACCATTTTAGTTGCCCTCCTCTGGACTGCTTCCATCCTGTCTATGTCCTTGCGTAGATGAGGTCTCCAAAACTGCACACAGTACTCCAGATGGGGTCTCACCAACTGTCTGTACAGAGGGATAACCACTTCCCTTTTTCTACTTGTGATGCCCTTCCTATGCATCCCAGTATCCCCCTGGCTCTCCTTACTGACTTCTCACATTGCTTACCCACCGTTAGATCATCTGATATGACTACCCCCAAGTCCCGTTCCATTTTTGTTGTTGTTAGTACCTCCCCTGCTATTGTGTACTCTTCTCCTGGGTTTTTGTTTCCCAGGTGCATTACTTTGCACTTCTTTGCATTGAATCTAAGTTGCCATATATCTGACCATTCCTCCAACCTTGCCAAGTCCCTTCTCATCCTTTCTACCCCCCCCTTGTGTATCAACTCTGTTACAGATCTTTGTATCATCTGCAAAGAGGCATACCTTTCCTTCCAGACCTTCTGCAATGTCACCTATAAAGATGTTAAAGAGGACTGGACCCAGTACTGAGCCCTGAGGTACTCCACTAGTGACCCACCTTTCTTCGAAATATGTTCCACTCACTATTACCTTCTGTGTCCTGTTGTGCAGCCAGTTTGCAACCCAGGCTACCACCCTGGGACCCACTCCCAAGCTGGCTAACTTGATTATTAATCTTTTGTGCGGGACTGTGTCAAATGCCTTGCTAAAGTCTAGGTAGGCCATATCCATAGCCCCTCCTGGTCTATTACTTTGGTCACCCAGTCAAAGAAATCTATTAGATTTGTCTGACATGACCTTCCTGCTGTAAATCCATGCTGCTTTGGGTCCTGTGCCCTGCCTCTAGGTACTCAACAATTCTTTCTTTCAGAAGTGATTCCATCATTTCCCTACCACTGAGGTCAAACTTACGGGTCTGTAGTTTCCTGCTTCTGCCTTGCTCCCACTTTTGTGAAGGGGAATCGCATCTGCCCTCCTCCAGTCCTCAGGTACCACCCCATCCTCCCATGATTTGTTAAAAAGTGTGGTCAGTGGTCACTAGGTCCTCCCTTAGTTCTTTTAGGATTCTGGGGTGAATCCCATCAGGCCCCATTGCTTTGTCCATCTTGAGTTTTAGGAGTTCTTTCAGGACTCTTTCTTCTGTAAATGGACTGGTGTCAACCTCTACCCAGAGTGCTTCTATTGTCTGGGTTAGGTAACTCCTCCTCATCTTCTTTTGTGAATACTGAGCAAAAGTATTCATTCAGTATCTCTGCCTTTTCACTGTCTCCTTCTGCCCACCTCCCCTCTCCCTTATTAATCTTCACTATTCCTCCCTTAACCTTTCTATGCTCCATAATGTACCTATAAAAGGTGTTATCCCCCTTCTTAACTGACTTGGCTATTTTTCCCTCAGTTTGGGCTTTTGCTATTCTGACTGCCTTCCCCACTTCTTTCTGATTTAATTGATACAGTTCCCTGTCGTGCTCCTTCTGCGATGCCTTATACTTTTTGAATGCAGCCTTTTTCTCCTTAACCTTCCCTGCCACCTCTTTTGAGAACCATAGTGTTTTTTACTCCGCTTTGTTTTCTTTATCTGTTTCACACAAAGGCTTGTTGCCTCTATGATGGCAGTTTTGATTTTTCTCCATTGTTCTTCCACCCCTCCTTTTGGCCATTTGCTAGTGTATTCCTCAGGTATTCACCCATTTTGCCAAAGTCAGCCCTTCTAAAGTCCAGTATGCTTGTTTTGTATGGCTTATTTCATGGTTGTGCTTATTGAAGCACACTGTGCAGTGAGTCGCTTGTTCCCAGATGTCTACTGACTTATAAATTTGTGATCCTCTCTCCATTTGAGAGTACCAGGTCTAGTATTGCTTCCTCCCGAGTGGGTTCCAACACTAGCTGTCTAAGGCCTGCCCACTGCAGGGCATCGAGAATGACCCTGCTCTTGGATGTGGCTGCAGTACATGTCATCCAGTTAACATCTGGCATATTCAAGTCCCCCATTAACAGTATCTCCCCTATCTTCCCTTGTCAATCTTCACCATTCATTACTTCCTGGGTGTAAGCGGAGGCGGCTACCCCGTCACGAGCTTTTTTTTTTTTTTAGTTAGCCTACTTGTTGCCCCGCCCTCGAGAAGCGACGTCATGGAGTCATGTGGAGGGGCGGCCGTTAGTAGCGACAAACTCCTCCTCCAACTCAGTTCTGTTTCTCCGCCCGTCGAGGCAGCACCTGTTCGGGCGTCCATATTTTGACTGCGTCAGCGACTCCTCTTTCCGCATACGGCGCCAATCGGTAAGACCGTTCTTTTTCTTTCAGCGGGCGCGGGTGTACTTTCCACTGTTTTTCTTGTTGATTTGGCGTTATGTCGGGTCCGAGCTAAACGTGTTTGGAAGCGGGCGGCGCCTATAAGGGCGGTGTTACTGTGGCCGCATTTCTCCGTCTCGGACCGGCATGACGTTTGTCTTCGTTGCCTGGGACCCAACCATGACATGGATTCGTGCGACGCCTGAATCTCCATGGACCGCCGTGTCCTCGAAGTCCACGCGTTCAAGCTCGGCAAAGCCCCACCGACCTTCGGGGGACGACGTCGCTCAAGGGATTCTCAGGTAAGGTCTCTAGGCCCTTCCCCCGGGTCCCCTCCGGGCCTACTCGATCTGAGGAGAGGGTCTCCTCGTCTTTTCTTGCCGAGGAGGAGGCCCTTCTGCAGTGTCGGGGCGTCGTGGTCCCTCCGGGCAGGCGCCGACACGCCTCGGCAATCACCTCTCCGAAGGTGCAGGCTCCCCGTAAGCGAGGCCACCGACTTTTGGGCTACGCTCGGGTGGACCCTCGGCGCGCCTGCCTTCGAGCGCCGTTTGGATCCTGGCGCGTTAAAGTGGTGCGGTGATAAATGCGGCGCCCGTTTGAAATCCCGGCACCGTTCGCGGCGGTGATCAAGCGGCGTGGCACCGCTTGGGATCGGCGCCCGTTCGCGGCGCCCGGTGATCGAGCAGCGCCGTTAGCGGTGCCGCTTTGGGCCTCGGCGCCCGTTGGCAGCGCCCGATAGACAAAGCGGCGCCGCCGGTGCCGCCCTACGCGCTCCCGGCAACAGCGCCGTGAGGCCTTGTCCTTCCTCCGGGCGGTGCCGGCCTTGCCGCGCACCATTGGGAAGTGAGAGCTAGGCCTGGCACCTGCACGGCGTGAGGGCGGCAGCGCCTCCCACAGTACTGGGGCCGTTCACGGCCCGTAGCCTCGAGGACCCTGGGTGGCCAGCATTGAGGTCCTGCTGGTCTCGTCCTCCTCGGAGGGCGATGATTCAGACGTGGACCCATCCTGGCACCCCCACTCTTCGGAGTCTGGGTCCCTGGTGGCTAGAGGTGCCAGGCGGTGCAGCGGGCCCCTCCCTCTGTCCCCCCTTCCGTCGTCTCCTGAGGGTTCCCCGGCTGGGGGTGGCCGGGAGCCCCGGGGGGCAGGCGTGGGGGTGACGCAGGGGGAGGCTCCCCTCTCTGGAGGCCCGTGACAGCTACCTTACAGGTGCTGTTGCCCTCTCAGGGACAGGGGACGCCTGTGGTGGAGGAGGAGGCCCTCTCGAGTCCGAGGGTTGAGGGGCAGGGGTCTGCTGCTCGGTCTTCTTTGGCCACCCCGGGGGGGTGGCCAGGAGCCGAAGTGCAGAGCCTCGCCCCTCCCTCCAGGGTTCTAGGGTGTCCTCCCGCGGCGTTTGTGCGGACTGCCCTTCTGGATCCATGCAGTCCCAGCGTCGTCACAGGGGAGGTTCTCCCCCAGGGCTCTTCCAGGCTCCGCTTCCCCAGAGTTCCGTTCTGCGGCCTGGTCTGATATCCGGGATCCCTCTTTCCAGGGCTCCTTTCCCCGGATTCCAGAGCCCTCGCAGAGAGCAGTTGCCTCCGTGGAGGTGCCCCTCTCCCATCTCTCTGCCTTCACCACCCCCGCTCCCAGGCCATGTCGGTCCCACGGGTCCGTTATCCTGGGGCAGTTCAGGGTCTCGCTTGCCCTCCTATATGTTAGATACATGCATGAGCGGGTCTTTCGACTCTCCCCACTGCAGGAATCCTCTGGGCATTCCAGTTCCCCATCATCCTCGTCTCCCTTCTCCGGGGAGAGGAACCCCTGCTCATCTGTCCTCCGATGCTGATTTCACAGAATATCAGTGTTTCCTCTCGAGGATGGTGGGGATCTCCGATTTCCTACGTTCGAAGAGACAATACGAGCGGGAGACGTGAATTCCTTGGTGAATTCAGTGCCCAGCATCTGGTGGTACCTTCCTGGCCTATCCCTTCCAGGAGGCGTCTATCCGGTCATGGCAGTCCTGCCGCTTCTTCCCAGCCCGGCGGACTGCCAGCGAGGGTATTGTGCCCCTCTGAGTCTCTAGGTTCCCTTCCCAACCCGTCCTCAGGTTTGGTATACCTGGATACTCCTTCTGAGGCGCCGTTGCCTGGCGCACGACCGCCCACCAGTTCGGACTCTCCAGTTTGACTGTTGGGAGGCGAAGAGTGTTCTCTCTTCTCGTGCGAGTGCATGTATTGCATCACATCAGGCTCACCACGCTGCCTACAACCGGCATCTGTGGTCGGTGATGTCCCAGCTGCTGGCATCTATGCCTGATACTGAGACAAACCAGACAAGCCGTTGCCCTCTCAGCGGTAGGCCTGGAGCTGGCAAGACACTAAGCAAGGAGCATCTTATGGCGCCAGTGAGGTGGCTTCCAGGCTTGCGGGGACAGCGATCTGCATCAGGCGGACGGCATAACCCGTCTTTCCAGGTTGTCACCCCTGGCCCGGCTGTGAGTGATTCGCCTCCCGCCTTCCGGGGACCTGTCTTTTTCTCTTCCAGTGCTAGGAGACTTTAACAGGGGCTCCTCAGTCTCCTCGGTCCTCGGGAGGCACCTCCTAGCTCTTCTCCCTCTTAGGCTTTCTGAATAAGCCAGGGTCTTCTCCTTCTGTTTCTCACCAGCAGAAGGCTGGGGGTCTTGTTCCCTCAGGGTATGGCCTCTTCCCCCTCCAGGGGAAGAGGAGCTTGGTACTCACCCAGGAAGTAATGAATGGTGAAGATTGACAAGGGAAGATAGGAAAATTATGTACCTACCGTAATTCTTGATCTTCTCTTGTATCTTCACCATTCATTACTTACACCCCCCCACCATCCCCTCAGTGGCCTCTTCCTGTGGCTTCTCCACCTCCCGTCTCCTTCCTCTCTCTGCATTTATATAAAATATAGGAAAAATTGCTAATTTTTCCAAAAAAAAAAAAATCTTTCTTTTGGGGGTTCTAAATTTCAGAGAAATTACCTCTAAGATTCATGGGCCATCTCGTGGATTGCATTGGCGATCAGACTGCACAACTATCTCTTGCTATTCTTCTGGCAAGATACCTCTGGGTTTTTGGCCTGGCTCAGGCTATTCAGTTTTGATCCTGCAATCCGTGTCCAGATAGTTGCCCTGGAATCTAATCCCCTCTATTCTTGCCTTACAGAGCAGAGGAACGAGTACGCCTATTCCTTTCTTCTTTTGCAAAAAAAAAAATGCTGAGGGAACTCTTCGACTGCTATAGGCATCTTGGTATCTGGTCATGCATCTAGTTAAAAAAAATTTTTATCTGTAAAAAATAAAAAAGGGAAAACAAACAAGAAGGCAAATGAGAAGGTAGGCTATCCTTCTGCTGTTTTATATTGGTATCTCCCTTTAAGTGTCCTCTTGACAATTTTACAGTAGAACATTGCTGACCATATCAATCCTAGCCAGCCTAAGCCTTGACCTGCCTTAGCCAGTCAGTCTGAGTCCCATTTCTATCTTGAAACGCCTGAAAGGCTTACATTTTCCATTTCTAAACCCTTGAGCACGCTCTCATGCTGCCTGGGTTTTATTCTTCCCTCTCGGCTGTCCTCCAGTTAAGGCCTTCCCAGGCCAGGAGCCGAGGTGGGTATCAAGACGAATGGCATGTTGAAGATGAGGACTATGCCCTCCTGAGTCTGTCTAGCGGGTTCGGTGAACCTTCTCTTCAGCTCTATCTCCGGGGATTCTTGCTTCCCCTTTAGTCGAGCCTTCAGCTACAAGCTAACTATGCTCATTGGGCATTCTGGTCCCTTCAACATCCCATCTCTCTCTTCTCTTTCTCCTTCTTCTTCTATTTTCTCATTTCCTTACTCATCTCTCCTCCTAGAGTCGCCCAGGTAAGGAGGCCCTGCAGTCCCTAGGCCAGGGATGTTCTGATCTCCTCTGTCCTTCCTTCATCGGCTTATCCCTTTTTCAGTTCATTCTTCCTTGCTTTGCTATCCCTCGGCTATCTTGCCTCGCTATCTATATTTTCTGCTTTCACTTTTGCCTCTCCGGCTCACAGAACTGAGTTGGAGGAGGAGGAGTCGGTCGCTACTAACGGCCGCCCCTCGCGCATGACTCATGACCGCTGAGGGCGGGGCCGTAGGCTAACTTAAAAAAAAAAGTTTGTGACGGTGCGCGCCTTCCGCCATACCCCAGTAAGTAATGAATGGTGAAGATACAAGAGAAGATCAAGAATTACGGTAGGTACGTAATTTTCCTTTTTCAGCCATTTTGAGAATGTCCTCTATCATTTTCTTGTCCATTTCCTCCCCTTGAGATAGGGGTCTGTATACAACCCCTGTGTGGATTGTGATACCATTCCCTGTCTCCAAGGTGATCCAGAGTGCCTCTTGTCCTCCCCCTTTACTTTTTAGTTCTGTAGCTTTGATCCCTTCCCTTATGTATAGAGCTACTCCACCTCCTCTTTTCCCCTCCCTGTCCCTTCTGTAGACTATGTACCCCGGTATGTTGACATCCCAGTCATGGTTCCCCGTGTACCATGTTTCTGTGACTGCCACAATATCCAAGTGTTCATCTTCCATCAAGGCTACTAGCTCAGGAAGCTTGTTTCCCAGACTACGGGCATTGGTACTTATTGCCCTCCATTTAACCACCATCTGCCAGGCCTTCAACCAGGCAACCCGAACCAGGCGCAAGTGGACCCTCGAGGCCCATCTCTTGACCCGACAACTGGCGTCAATGGAAAAGGAGCTCCAGGAACTGCGGGATAGGTCATTGTTGCTGGGCCGGAAAAAGAATAAAAGCAAAAAAAAGCGCTGGGGGAGGAGTCCGTCGCCACACGGGAGGCCCTCTGAAACTGTGAGTACTTCTGCCTGTGTCCAATCCGCTTCCTTAGGCCGGGCACCTTCTCCCCCTCCTGCCGAGGTGAGCGGGCAGCCGTTGGTTGCCTCTTTAGAGGTCTCTGTTCTGTCTACCTGCCCTGCCGATAAGACACCCATCGACTCTGTTGAAGGGCGCACGGCCTCTACCGATAAGTCTAGCAGCGGTCTCCAGACTGCCTCCAGCCCGGTCTGATCAGTTGGATGATGGCTTCTCTGTCGCCCACCCGGATCCTTCCACTCTCCCGTCAGGCTCCAGTTTGGCCCCTGACATCGGACAGAATGACTCTTCTGAAGGCAAGAATTGAGTACCTAGAGGCCAGTGGGGCACAGGACCCAAGACGGCATGGATTCACGATGGGAAGGTCGTGTCAGACGAATCTAATAGATTTCTTTGACTGGGTAACCAAAGTAGTAGACCAGGGAGGGGCTGTGGACATGGCTTACCTAGATTTTAGCAAGGCATTTGATACAGTCCCACACAAAAGATTAATACACAAGTTGGCTAGCCTTGGAGTGGGTCTCAAGGTGGTAGCCTGGATAAAAAATTGGCTAGACAATAGGACGCAAAGGGTAGTAGTAAATGGAGTCCACAGTGAAGAAAGGAGGGTCACTAGCGGGGTACCGCAGGGTTCAGTACTGGGACCGGTCCTTTTTAATGTCTTTATAAGTGACATTGCAGAGGAACTGGAAGGAAAAGTATGTCTGTTTTGCAGATGACACAAAGATCTGCAACAGGGTTGATACACCAGATAGAGTGGAAAGGATGAGAAGGGACTTGGCAAGGTCGGAGGAATGGTTAAATGTATGGCAGCTCAGATTCAATGCAAAGAAGTGCAAGGTAATGCACCTGGGAAACAAAAACCCAGGGCAAGAGTACACAATGGGGGGTGAGATACTGACAACAGTAAAAATGGAAAGGGACCTGGGGGTAATTATATCAGATGACCTAAAAGTGGGCAGGCAATGTGAGAAGGCAGTAAGGAAGGCTGGGGGGATATTGGGATGCATAGGGAGAGGCATCAATAGTAGAAAACAGGACGTTGTTATCTCTCTATACAGACAGTTGGTGAGACCCCATCTGGAGTACTGTGTGCAGTTCTATAGACCCCATCTCTGCAAAGACATAGACAGAGTGGAGGCTGTCCAGAGGAGGGCAACCAAAATGGTGCAGGGTCTGCACCAGAAGACATTCGAAGAAAGACTAAAGGAGCTTAATATGTATACCCTTGAGGAAAAGAGGGAGAGAGGGGACATGATAGAAACTTTCAAGTACCTCAAGGCAATCAACAAAATCCAAGAGGGATCATCTTTCAGAAAAAGAGATGTGCAAGAACAAGGGGGCACAATTTGAAGATAGAGGGGGGACGGCTCAGAGGTAATGTGAGGAAGTATTTTTTCACAGAGAGGGTTGTGGATGCATGGAACAGCCTCCCTGAGGAGTTCATGGAGTCAAGAACAGTGGGGGAATTCAAGAATGCATGGGACAGACATAAGGCAGTCCTAGTGGGGGGTAGGAGGAAGTAAGCTGTTGGTTAATTAGGATCTGCAGCTTATCTGTTAGGTAGGAAAATGGGCAGACTAGGTGGGCCAAGCGGTCCTTATCTGCTGTCAAATTCTATGTTTCTATGTTTCTTCGTCCTCTAGGGTGTTGCATCCCAGGGACTCGCCACCTGATCTGCTGATTTTTCTTCCTGCGAAATCTCATTTGGACCTGCCATAGGGGCTCCTTCCGGACCTACCCCTCTCGCCAGGCCTTGTGCCATTCCCAGACTTTTGTCTGATGCCGTCTGGGGATCTCTCTATGGAACCTCCTTCCTCAGGACCTTCAGGGGCCCTTCCAGATCCCGCACCTCCCTGAGGGGCCATGCCACTGCCCCATGAGACCAGATCCTCAGGCGGGTCTCGGGCTCGGATCCCATTGTCCGCCCGGGCGGCCTGTCGACCCCATTTTTCGAAGCCGGGCTATGTGCCTCCGATGCCAGGATGCCCGATGCCGGGACACCCGACGCCGGGATACCCTGGGTATTCTTACTATCCGCAGACGGGTTATCATTACCACTCTTGGCCTCAGTACCCAGGTTATCTGTCCTATCAGCAGCCTCCTCTTCCACCACCACTGGCGCCAGAAAAAGCACCCCACTGGTGGCAGGAGGTCAGAACCCAGTTGCTGTCCGAGCTCAGGCAGTCAGTAGGGACCCCCCAAGCCAAGGGCTCCCCCTCCACCGCTTCCAGCGGATGGAACCTCGGGTTCTCATACTGCAGGTACCGCGGGTATGGACCCTTCCATCCCTAGCAACTCAGAACCCTCTGACACCGATCCCTCGGATCCCAGATCTCCAGTTGAGGTTCCACCAAAGGAGTCTCCTAAGTCCCCTCTGGAAGACTCATCCTTTGGAGACCTTTTGCATTCCATACAGGCAGCCAGAGGCTGGCCCACAAAAGAGGTTGATCCGCAACGCAAAAGACTTGCGGAGCACCTGGACCTTACTACTTCAGATCCCATCCCCGTACCCCCGTGGATGGGACCCCACGAGGACTTGGTCACCACTATATGGCAATGACCATCCTCCATACCAGCGGTCTCCAGGAGAGCAGACTGGACCTGTTACCCCCCAGAAGGGATTCAACACCTTAACTCCCATCCTAAGACTGATTCCATGGTCATTACTGCCGCCCATGACTGGTCAGCCCAACCGAAACACCTGAGTTTCACACCTCCAGATAAGGACTCTTGCCAGTTGGACCAGTTTGGGAGAAAAATGTATTCTTCCTCCTGTGGCATAAGATCTCTCAACTATGTCTCGCACATGATTGCTTTCCAAAAAGCCACTCTTTTGGAGCTGGAAAGGGATCTACTTGAGGTTCAAGATGAAACCCTTGGAAGAAGCTAATGGACAAGGTCAGGATGGGGAAGTCCTCGTGTTGTCATGCGCTGAGAGCGACTTACGACTCGGTGGACTCTGGCTATGGCAGCAGCCACTGGAATCTGTCTCCGTCGGCTCTTCTGGCTTCGGACAGCCAGTTTGGCACAGGATGTACAGACTTCCCTCTTGGACGTCCCTTTTAGGGGTACCGTCCTCTTTGGCAGTGATGCAAAAGATATCATCACGGGACTGCAAGAGAGTGGACACTCCTTAAGAGACGTACGCTCTATGTACAAGACAGGTCAGAAGAAGCAGCCCTTTCGCCACCAAAGAAGGTGGAACAAGAACCAGGCCAAACGTCAGGGAAAAAGACGTGCCCCTGGCTCCGGAGCCCAAACCCCACAGGCTAAATTCTCCAAACCAACCTTGGGGGCCAAAGCTCCCCTCCCCTAGGTGTTCTGACTCCTTTCCCCTCCTTCCTCTCCCTCCCTTACCTCAGGAGGAACCGGTTGGAGGGAGGTTCGGCCTCCACCTGGAAGGTTGGAGGTTCGTCACCACAGAGTCTTGGGTGCTTCAGCTCATCCAACGAGGTCACTCGATCGAGTTTGTTGAGATTCCCGCCCTTCTTCCTCCGGGACGGTCTTTCTGTCCTCGGGATCAGGTCCCCCTTGTCTCGCAAGAGATTCGTGCTCTCCTCGTAAAGTCCCTCAAAACCAGACAGGAAGGGGATTTTATTCCTACTTCTTCCTAGTCCCAAAGAAAACGGGTGACCTGAGACCGATCCTGGACCTCGGCATAATAAACATCTTTGTTGAGTAGAAGAAGTTTTGTATGTTGACCCTTCAGGAGCTCCTTCCCCTGCTCCATCCCAACTCTTGGCCGTGCTCCCTGGATATGCAGGATGCCTACCTGCACATCCCTATCCTCCCGGCCCACCGCCGCTTCCTCCGTTTCACTTCTATGGAGGATCACTTCCAGTTTCAGGCACTCCTTTTGGCCTTTCTTCGGTCACCCGGGTGTTCATGAAGTGCCTAGTGGTGGTATGCCGCCAGGGCATTTATGTCTTCCTGTACCTGGATGACCGACTCCTCGCAGCACCCTATCCTGCCAGCCTGAAAGAGTCTCTCTCTTTCACTCTGAACTTGTTCTCCCTTCTGGGGATCATGGTCAGCTTCCCCAAGTCCCAGCTAGTACCATCTCAATGGCTCCAATTCATTGGAGCTGTACTAGATACAGTTAAGAGCAAGGCTTTTCTGACATCAGATCGGGCTGAGACTTTGGTTGCTCAGGCCACTCTTTTGGCCCAGGCTCGATGGAGCACAGCATGTGCTGTGCTCTGTCTTTTGGGACTGATGGCAACGGCCATTTCTACAGTTGCCCTAGCCAGACTTCACATGAGGGTCACCCAGTGGTCTCTGAGTCCAATGGGATCAGAGGACGGATGACATGAACCAAAAAGTCATGCTCTCCACCAACCTTCAGAGAGATCTTTGCTGGTGGCAGGATCTCTCCAACCTATCGAGGGGAACCTCTTTTCATTCCTCTGTGCCTACCCAAACCCTCACCATGGATGCCTCGGACTTGGGCTGGGTAGCCCACCTGGGGGAACTCAAGACACAGGGGTCATGGTCCGAACGAGAGCGCATGCTCCACATCAACGTTCTGGAGACCAGAGCGGTTCTTTACGCTTTCCAGGTGTTTCAGTCCCTTCTGATACCGGCATTTCTTCTGGTTCAGACGGACAATATATCCACAGTCTGATACATCAACAAATAGGGAGGAACCCGGTCGTACCCTCTTTGCAGGCAAGCAATGAGAGTTTGGTACTGGGCGATCCAGCACAACCCTTACTTGACAGCAGTCTACATACCAGGAGAAAGCAACGTCCTGGCAGACAGTCTGTCGATCACTGGCCAGGGCCCAAGAGTGGGAGCTAAAGTCAGAGGTGGTCGAAGAACTCTTTCTTCAGTGGGGTTGTCCAGACTTAGATTTGTTCGCCTCCCCATACAATCCAAAACTACCCAACTTTTGCTCGCTTGTTCCCGGGCATGGTGCTTTTTTGGTGAGACGCACTGTCTCTCTCTTGAACAGGGAGGTTTCTTTACGTATTTCCTCCCTTTCCTCTCATTCAGAAGGTTCTGGGATCCGTTTTCATGCTTGACGGCCCAGGTGTTAAAGTACCTCACACATCTGTCTGAGATGGGCCTTAGCTACTCCTCCATCAAGGTCCGTCTCTCTGCGGTGTCGGCCTACCACCTTATGGTGGAGGGCAAAACCATGGCTTAATTGGAGGTTGCCAAAACCTTTCTGAAAGGCATCCTTCATTTGAAACCTCCTATCCGGAATCCCTGTTCCCCCCAGGACCTGAATTTCATGCTCGAGAAGCTGACTTTACCCCCATTTGAACCAGCTTCTACTTGCGACTTACTCTTCCTTTCCTGGAAGACTTTATTTTTAGTCGGTCACTTCCGCCAGAAGGGTCTCTGAGCTCCAGGCTTTTGTTTGTAAAAAACCCTATTTAATTTTTTATAGAGACAGAGAAGTCCTATGGACTAACCCTTCTTTTCTCCCCAAAGTGGTATCAGAAACCCCTCTGAATCAGAGCGTGGAATTACCAGTCTCCTATCCCCAGCATTCCAGCGAGAGCAATACCTTCTACACACCCAAGATGTGCACGGATTCCTGAGGTACTAGAATGAACAGGACTAAAGAAGTCGCGTAAATCAAAACTAGCTCTTTGTAAGCCTTTGCTTCCCAGTGCCAGGGCAAGGCTATTTCCAAACAAACCATCTCTAGATGGTTAGCCAACTGCATCCATTTTTCTTACAAGAAATATGGGAAGTCCCTTCTGGGGGCAGTTAAAGGTCACTCCACCCGCAGTGTGGCTACCTCTACTGCCTTCTTTAGGAATGTGTCCACTGCAGAGATTTGTGCAGTGGCCACTTGGTCGCCTGTTCACACCTTCACCAAGCATTGCAGTCTGGACATTGCCTCTAGGCGCAGAACAGGTTTTGGTCTCGCAGTTCTGCAAGGCCTCCTGTCATGACTTCCTTTGGTGACTTCTTCTCCTTCTGGATGCACCTCTGCATTATTATTATTTTGGGGACTGCTTGGTATTCAGTCCTATATGTGAAGACCTACTGCAGGAACCCTCTCGAAGTAAGATATTGCAGTTATGTAGGAACTTACCGTGACAGTAGATCTTCGAGAGAGGTTCCTGCAGTAGGTCTAGTTTCCCACCCTCCTTCCCCCAGTTCCTGGATGTTATTCCCTTTATTTTCCATCCTGCCTAGTCCTTGGGTCTAGAGAGGAAGCGGGGTCCTAAGTTTTCCACTCCTAGCTATTGTTTACCTTTCTTTAGGTCTCTGGTGGAAAAGAACTGGAGAGCGGGCGCGGGACTGCCTCCTTTATAGCCGGGCTGACGTCACGACACCCGATGTCGGGGGCGGTCCCCGCTGATGATTGCTGTCTACAAGTTTGCCGTTCAGACCTGATGCCAGGGGGCGCAGTCCTATATGTGAAGACCTACTGCAGGAACCTCTCTCGAAGATCTACTGTTACGGTAAGTTCTTATGTAACTGCAATTTTAAAGTTTATGGGGCAGTTTGCACCATATCGAATCCAATTCAGCCTGAACCTTTCCCAGAAAACGTTCAGTTTTGGGCATAGCCGAAGGACACGTAGATGTGCTCCCAGCTGGTCACAGTTCTACCAACATAGAGACGTTTTGTCTCTGAAAGTGTTGGGTTATGGTGGGGACATGAAAAAAATAGAGTACAGATTTTCCACCGAAATTCCCTCCAATTAAGGGACTCTGATCATTTCTAACCTTTCAGCCAAAGATTGTCCCACTCCTCCACCATAATAGGATCTCCAACCTCAGTTTCCCAACTTATTTTGATTGTCATAGGGATCAGTTCCTGCTGTCAGGAAAATTATATAAAGCTGGGAAATCAATCCCTTCCCATCTTTTAACCTTTCTGCCCAGAAAAAAAGGCAGTCTTCCAGTTTAGACAAGTCTCTAGTGATGTTAGGCAAGCCTATGTCTGTAAGTAACGCTGTATTTGGAGGAACTGTAAAAAAAAAATCAGACCGGGGAAGGAAGCAAGCTGATCACCCTGTAGTAGTTGTTTATTATGAGTTAAGGCTTTGAGATTCCATCTCCAAAAGCCATTATCTATCTTGGCATGGGAGAACACTGAATCACCCATTGTGATAGTTGGGGGACCTGGAGAATTAGGGGTACTCAGTTTTCATCATAATCCTTTTGTTACCCCACCTGATGAACATTATGGGTGTCATTTTTCAGATCTCCTTAGAAACTTGTTTTCACAGTCCCTCTGTGAAACCACCTTTAAGACAGGATTTTTAAAAATCTACCTATCTTGATCATAACTTTACAGTGTATGGTGGAACGGTGTTGAGTATGGAAATCCATACTCAGAACAGCATTGGTGTGCTGCCTTGACTACGTCACAATGTTATGCTGCACTGAGTACGTCACCAGTGCAGCATAACAACATGGAACGTAGTGGCACATGCACGATGAAGAGGCCACGCCGGTGAGTGCTAGATGAGAAGTGAGTGGCGCCTACAGAAATGGGTCCTCAGTAAGCTTATTTTACAATTTCTGCAGGACATTGGAGGCACCCTGTGACTACCCATACACTGTAAAAGATTGTGTATGGGTAATCGTACACAAACAAGGCTGATCTTCCTGGACTGTCTCCATCACTCATTCACACTAGTGGGATAGCACTGGAGGCTCTAGCAGCAAGCGGGAGCCTAAAATATTCTGAAGGGTGGGCTGAGACAGGACCCACGCATGCGCGGCACCGCGAGATCAGCTCGCGCCTGTGTAGGCTGTCTCGGCGTCGACCCTCCGACCGCCTCAGTTCCTTTTCTCCTGCCATCGAGTGCGCTTGGATGTCGACGTCGCTTGTCTGCCGGAGTCTTAAGTTTTCGTCTATACGACAGCAGCTTTTAATTTAATATTTTAAGTAGTAATTTCTTATTTTACGAACAACAAGATGATTATGAAGAAGAAGAAAAAGAAATCCTTTCCTGCCATCAATGGAGTCGTCCTTAGACAGTAGCGGTGACTGTAGGAGGACTTCATTTGAAAGTTTTTATGGCAGAGGGGGCTGTGTCCGGTCCACGCCCTTAGTGCTTGGTGGGGGTCCGACTACGGACAGTCCTGTGCTCTCGGGGGACAGTCCTCGA
This sequence comes from Neoceratodus forsteri, assembly GCA_016271365.2. Taxonomy (NCBI): domain Eukaryota; kingdom Metazoa; phylum Chordata; order Ceratodontiformes; family Ceratodontidae; genus Neoceratodus; species Neoceratodus forsteri. The sequence goes on from CM028133.1 coordinate 790,545,266, forward strand.
AGCACAAATCTAGCAGTTCGGGGATCCAGCTCCGCTCCTCTTCCTCATTGGGGAAGAAGAATCGGTGCCGCTCGACGTTGCCTGTTGGTATGTCTGCACAAGGATTGTTCGTCGGGAGGGACAATGGGCCTGAACCGACTTTGGTGGGTTCCTCTGGGCCCTGCTCCTAACGGCTGCATTCTCGACTCCGAGCTCCATCTCTGTCCTCGTTGGAGCTCTGGTGGGCAGTTTCACCTCTGGGCCACTCCTATGGAGCAGGGGGTTTGACTTTCCAGTTTTTCCTGGCTCTTTTCCTGATTTCGGGACTTCCGGGCCTCGGAGCCGTTGGACTGGAGCTGAGTCGATTGGATCACGATGGGCGAGGTGTCGTCTTGGTGCCTTTGCCATCGTGTCAACCCCTTGTGCCTACCCCCCCTCCCTTTTCCATGCAGGGACCAGCACGGGCACCATCTTTTTCCTTCGTCCCTTCTCAGGATTTCAATTGGCATTTTCCTTCAGCGCCATGGCTCGTTGCCTTGGTCGGCGCTGTGGGTTGGCGCCATCGCTCTGTGTGGTGCTGTGGATGCTCTTGTTGCTGCCATTGGTTGTCGGCGCAGTCAGTGGTGCCGCAGGTATCTGGTGGCGCCGTGCACCTGCGGGCGGCGCTGAGCACCGCGAGTACCAGGGGTGCCACGGGTGGTGCTGCCGCCATGAGCGCCCACCTGTTCCACAGGTGCCATGGGTGGCACCGGGGGACACCCGCGGGTGGCGCCACAGGTGCCCATGGGTGCCACTGGTGTCCTCGGGTGCCATTCTTGCCATGGCTGTCATGGGTGCCATGGTGCCATGGTATCATGGGTGTCGGGGAGGCCTTGGGTGCCATTGTTACATGGGTGCCGGGGAGTACCTGCAGGTACTGCCATGGCTGCCTTCAGGTATCGCCCAATGTTGGCATAAGCGCTGCTTGATGCCCTCCTGTGCCATGAGTGATGCTGGTACATCACGGGTGCTAGTGGGTGCTGTATGGCAGAATTAGTGATACATTTTTCCTTTTCGGACTTCCTTTCCTCAGAACTTGTGGCGGGATGTTTATCACAGAATGAACTCCTGTTCTGCATATTATTTTTTCCACACATCTTAGTGAGTGGTGGTCTATGTGGGATCTTGTGTTAGCCAGCGGTTTTCTGCGATGGAACTCTACTGTACTTCTCTGCCAGCAGAATCTCATTCTGCTCAGCACTTTCTCGGCTCCCTACTTGGTACCAAGCTCCTCGACATCCTTCCTGATGGCGGAGTCTCTAGTGGCTGTGACCTAGACCTCTCTTGGAGATTCTTCTAGGGTAGAAGTGCATTTAGATGGGTCTTTCCCTGTCCTTCTGGTCAATAATACAGCGGACGACTCATTTTATATACTGAAGGGCACGTCCTCTCTATCATCAGAGTCCGTGATGGAAAATCTTTTCAGTAGTTCCTCGGTAATGGGGTCCACCGTAGTATTTCACACTGCGTCTGTGGACCATACACTTCTGCGTCTAGACTTTTTCAATCGTTAAGACAGTTACACTCTGTGGAACATTCTAATTTAATAATTAAGGAGCTGCTCTGGCTCTTCCGCTCCTTTGATAGGTATATAGCCCCCTTGTGATATTGCCCCTTCGGTGGCTTCTTTGGCACAGGTGGTTAACATCTCTCCAGTTGTGAGTATTAGTCCGGTCATGATTTCAGTATGGACGCTCAGGCTCCTTCTGCACTCAGATGGAGAACATCTTTGCCATTTTGTATCAAGACAATCCTTGCGAAATAGCAGCCTGAAAGCCTTGTTAGGCTTGGACTAAAAAAAATTATCACAACACAGGACCTAGCCAAAATTACCTAATGCCCTCTTTTTGGATCTGTTCAGGTTCCGCCTCAGCCCCTGAGGCGATTGTCTCCAGAGTACGGTAAAGAGTACCTGACTACTTCTTCCCCTAGAGGGAGTCCGATCTGGCGGCAGTATGGGTCATCTCTTTCTCTAAAAGTGATTTCTCTCATTCAGAGACATTTCCTAGACCTAGGCGACTGCCCAGTCTATTAATTCCCCTTTTATCAGGCTTCTTTTCTTGAGTAGAGCCTTACAGCAGCAGAACTGACTCTCCACCGAGTCGGAACTCGGGTTCCTACTTCCTTGCTTGCTTAACAACAGGTGATTTTCTCCTTCTTGATGGAAGGTCAAGTAGGTCTTTTTTTCTGAGTAGCTTCTCAAATAGTCACACCTTCGGTTTCTGCGCACTGGTCCATGCCAGTCACTCCCGAAGCTATCCTCTTCAAGTGCGTGATGGAGTTATGATGTTTGTTTTTCAGCAAACAAACTAGAATCCTTTCCTACTCCCTTCAGGGAGGCCAGAGTGGGTAGTGCCTCACCACATTGAGTCACTGCCTCTTTCAGTCACTTCAACAAATGGGTTAGCCCTAACTTGGTCCTGCTGTGCCCTCCTCGAGCACATCTGCCTCTATTTGCCTTAGAAATCCAGACCCTGTTTTTCTGTCAGAATGTTTTTTCCACAGTGGACCGTCCTCCTGTACACTTTTCCTTTCTTCGAGTTCAGAGACTGCTACTACAGTTGTACACACAGGGGCAGGATGATTCCTTTGGAATATGCAGTGGGTAGGATCTAGTTCTACTAGACCACCACGAGAGGCTTCTAAGTCGTGCTTAGCCTTCCATCAGGAAGGTTCTTGTGACTAAGTGGAGACCATTCTCCTTGATGGGCTAACCCCATCGGGACCCCATTGCTCACCAAGTAAGGGGTTCGAGTGCTCCTGGACCTGTTGTTTACAGGTCAGCCATACCTGATAGTGGGAGTTTCCATCTGCACTTTCCGGGCTACCCTGAACCAGTAGACTTTACCTCTTGACTCTTTCAGTTCCTGAGTTCCCTTTACATTACATTAGTACATGTCTTTGACACTATTAATTTTGATCCTAGACCAAATTGTGAGGCCAGGTTCTTGTCGCTCTCCTAGAGTAGTTGCGGCTTCCTGGCAAGCTTTCATTTTGTGTCCATTGCAGTCGTCTGCAAAGTGGTGAGTTACAACTCGAGCGCTTATCTTATAGGCACTATGTTCTAGTTGCTCTTTACAAGACAGCTCTTTTTATTAGCAGGACAGTCCTTGGCTGTCCTTTCTGAATGAACCCTATCTCCTACCACCCTACTCAGGGTTGTTGGTTTTAGCTCGGTACTCTCCCACTAGTGTGAATGAGTGATGGAGACTTAGTCCAGGAAGATAGGGAAATTACGTACTTACCGTAGTTATTGATCTTCTTGGACAGTCTCCATCAATCATTCACAGGCCCACCCACCATCCCCTGGGTTTACTCGTTTTCTTTCCTGGTCTTCGTGGTCCTGTGGTTCAGACTGTGAGGACATTATTCTTTGACCTTTCTTGCAAAGGTCATCTGGGCCCTCTTAGCCCCAGAAACTCAGGATGAGTTATTCTCATTAGTTACGCTGCACCTCCTCGGTCAAACGGGTACTGAGGTGGTTGGAGGGTCGACGCCGAGATAGCCTACACAGGTGCGAGCTGATCTCGCAGTGCCGCACATGCGTGGTCCTGTCTCGGCGCCGACCCTTCAGAAAATTTTAGGCTCCCGCTTGGTCCTAGTGCCTCCGGTGCTATCCCACTAGTGTGAATGAGTGATGGAGACTGTCCAAAAAGATCAATAATTACGGTAAGTATGTAATTTCCATTTTTGGGACCTTGAGATCCCCGTGGTATCGGATCTCTCGAGCTACGCTCCTGAGGTCTTAGGTTACCCCGGAAACCTCTCGATCCCACAACAGCCTTGTTGTGTATTCTTACCCATACACAATCCTCTCTCTTTTTGCAGATTTTGGTCCGTAATGTCCAACATATCTCTTGTGTTACCCCACCTGTGCACTGCAAAATCACCTTTTGGATGAGATTTAAAAAATCCAACCTGTCTTGATCATAATATCAGTGTAGGGAATTTGGGGTCAAAATGTGGGAGCCCACTGAAAATTAGATATTACCCTTCAGCTGGACTATCCTGCTTATATGCAGTCTAAAAATGTGTAAAAGCAGGACACCACTGAAAATGAGATATTGCATATTGTCTGGTCTGTCCTGTTAAATATATAGTAAAAATGTGTAAAAACAGGACCCCATTACAGCAGAGCTTCCACTGAACTGTGCATCTGTGCTGCTTTATCCTGGGAAAAATACACTGTAAAAGCTGGACCCCACGGAAAATGTAACTTGCCTTTCAGCTGGGCTATCCTGGGTAAATACATCAAAAAGTAGGTAAAAGCAAGCTCCCATCGAAAATGAGATATTGCGTCGTGGCTGTGCTGTCCTGGTTAAATAGTGTAAAAATTGGGAAAAGCAGGATCCCACTGAAGACAAGATGGTGTGACAAGATGGTGTCTGAACTGTGTTATGTTGGGTAAAAATAGTGCAAAAATGTGTCAAAGCAGGACCCCATTGAAAATGAGATACTGCTTCTCAGCTGTGTTATCCTTTGTAAATCTATTGTAAAACTGTATAAAAACAGAACCTACAGCAGAACTCCACTGACAAGGATATGTTGCATCTAAGATGATCTGTTCTAGTAAAATACATTATAAAACCCAGCCCACACTGAAAACAAGATATCGCAACTCACCTCTACTGTTCTCAGTAAATGCAGTATAAAACTGTAAAATCAGGACCCCATTGCAAATAACATGTTACATCTCATCTGGTCTGTCTTGGGTAAACATGTAGTAAAAATGTGTACAAGCATGACCAAGTACATGCAAGCAAACATTCGGCATCGACAGATGCTTGTCTTGAACATTGTGCTGCTATTTCCTTTCAGCCTTTATATGTTATGTCCCCCGGAGCCACTTCTGGCTGAAATAAAAGTGGTTTCATGTGCGTTCGGCTGGAGCGAGAACAGTGAAGCTGAGCTGTTCTGGCTCAAGCTGAAGGCTAGTGAAACCACTCTAATACAGGAACAAGTGGCGATGGGGGACATATTAAAATATTACTGATTGATAGCAATCAATATATATTTAAAAAAAAAAAAAATGTTTCCAGAACGTGCGTGTTTCCAGGTTATCTGCGCGTGAGACGCTCTTCACAGAATGAGTGTCTCACATGTGGGGAAAGGAGCACACCAATTGGTTGGGAGTACTCCCTCGATCTGTAATACAGAGATTATGTACTGTTTGAATAATTTCACATAGGATGAGGTCAGCAGGGTAAGTTTGCATTTCTTTCATTGTTGTAACCTTGAATGCCCAGTATCTTTCAAACTGTGTATATGTATCCCTTCAATAATTCCTTAGGGCATAATATGAAGATTTGTTTGGGGAGGGGCCGAGGGCTTCTACTTTTTTCCATTCTTTGTTTATCCTCCTTCGCTCTGGCAGCCCCCTTCTGGCGTCTTGTCCCCAGTCCCATCACCCACCCTAGGGCTTACCTTCCACCTCCAGTACTGCTATGGTGGGTGGTGGAGCACACGCCATCATCCTGTTCGCTCTGGTCATCCCCCCTCGAGTGTTTTTTCTTCTCTGAGCTGGCTTGTGGGCAGTGGCACACAAGTACTGCATGAGGATGCTGTATGTCTGCACCCAGCCAACCAGGAAGTGACTGCTGCAGCGCCACTCAGCTTGTTCCGCTCAGTGGTAATCAAGCAGCGGGTCATCCTGTCCCCCCCCTTCCCAAAGAAGGAGCGTCATCCTAGGAAGTTAAATCCTTGGCTGGCCTCTGGCAACCCCGGCTGGTTCCTGAACCTGTGTCACCGGCGCAGGTGAGGGTGAATTCCCCTGCCTCAGCTTGCCATGCCTCTCTGCCGACTGGGAGTTTACTTTCTTGACCACTGTACATCTGTTTCTTTCAAATTTTGTATATGTACTAATTTAAAGAGTTGGTGTACTGCCTGAAACTAATGTTACTTTTTAAAGCAATTGACCAGTATCTTTTATATCGGATGCACTTTTTCATTTTCCCTTTGGTTAGAAGATGGTCTACCTGATGTTAATAGTTTTTTTTTTTATTTTGAAGTTAAACAATTTATTGAATTTCAAAACAGAATATAACAGTAAGCACATTAAATGTAACATACATGATTTAGCTTGGTTGCAACAAGGATCATATATGATTGCGATAACACTGTATGATACATAAGATAGTTCACTTGCTGTACCAGGGACTGTGAGTGATATCCCTAGCAGTAATCAGAGTTAACCTGTTAGAAAGTTTACTTATGAGACATTATTATTTCAGTGCATGATAATACCTTAGTGGCTATCCCAACAACTGTAACTGCCAGGTTAATATCAGGAAGTGAAACTCAAGACACTACATAGCTTCTGTGTAGTCAGTATAATTAGGTATTCTATAGGTAAGTCATGAACCTCAAGCTTGGAACTAGTTTTAGGATAGATATTAACAAGCTATAAACTCTAGACAAACTTGCACTTGATTGGGATGTATGGGATTATATTAGGCTGTACATCAACATCACCAGTCAGAGCATACATTAAGGATACAGTCGACCCTGTAAAGAGGGTGCTCATCCTATACCTTGTTTTGGTGGTAATCTTGTCCCCACTATCGGGTGAGCATTAATTTGTTGCAAGTACAAATTAAAGGGGTTCCAGGTAAGGGAGTGAGTATGTAAAGTGTTGTTGGCAAGGTGGGATAATCTATCGAAAGGTGGCTAATTGGGAGAGATTAGTCATGAAGTCTGTTATACTAGGTATATTAGATGTCTAATGTTAGTAGGTTTGATGTGTGGAACAGCATTCTCTCTGGCAGCTGACATCTTTTTCTGTTCCCCTCATTACAGTATCAGCACTGTGACCTCACTGACTGTGATATCAGCAGCTGCCAGGTCAGTCACCCGTGATGTCACAATCAGTGAGGTCACAGTGCTGTTGATAAAGTGGGGTGTCTGTAACTAGATATGTCAGCTGCCAGGCTGAGAGCTGTTCCACACATTCAGCACAATATTATCACATGGAAAACTTTCTAATGGGCAAAAGGAAAAGGAAAAATACCTCAGAAATAAGAAGTTATTACTGACCACTTCATCAATTTTTTATCATTTTCCTGTCTGCCTGTTTTGGTTCCACTAGCTCTTTAATTGTTCATGATTTAGGATCCCATGCAGAGGTTAGTTACAGTACAACTTTGCTCAGCAAATTTATAGAACAGTTATACCACCTAACTTATTCTGCTTTGTTCGCAGCTTGTGTATGCACTTCACCAGAGGTTCCAAGGCTGTCTGTTTTAAATTAAAACAAGTGCAACTAAGCGCAAGCATGTGCTGTTTTTCCTTTGGGGGGGTGGGGGCCTAACTTTTGAATAGTTTAGTACTTAATATTGATACTCCTCTGTCCCGTTTGTACAGTGCTTTTTGGGTCAAATTTATTCTGCCTCTTTTGTATGCAAATGTATCGATGTAACATGATTTTACTGTATATGTCAACACATGAATGAGTTGAATTACTTATGGTATGTGTATAGTCATATTTCTGTATTGTCCTGTTTTTGTATTTTGTCAAACATGGCTGAAAAGTGCACATCTAGTCTACTTCCTGGTCATAAGCATGGAGAATAAATCTGACTTTACCTTTTTTCCCCAGGCCCTTTTCTAACTAGTTTAGTACTGTATACCTCCTGTTCCATTGTTAAAGCACTTGGAGACAAAGTGCCTCATTTGTACAGTGTTGGAATTAAAAAGGAGTGTAATCATGGAACAGATAAGGGTTCAGTCTGTCTTGTAACTTTGTCACTTTTTTGTTGTGTACATAGGTGCTGTACTGGCACACAAAGGTTATTTCCGAGAGTCTCGTGATGTTTTTGCCCAGGTGAGAGAGGCAACAGCTGACATCAGTGATGTCTGGTTAAACCTTGCACACATCTATGTGGAACAGAAACAGTTCATCAGTGCGGTACAGATGGTGAGTACTTTAAGGAAAAACAAGAAAAGAGCAAGAGGATCATAGCTCAGTGGGTTGTATGTAAACCATCCCTCCCAGAGGTCTGAAGTTGTATAGTGCTTCCCGACAGGACGAAGCATGGTATCCAGTTTTAAATCAATGATATCGTGCAGAATACTGCAGGAGCTAATGATAGAGAGTGGTAATTACTCTCATTTGTTTTTCTTTGCTAACTGGGTAAGGCCCACTAGGCACAAATGCCTGTTTACGGGGCAACGTGGGAGCACTGGGGAGGTTAAGTGACTTGCTCAGAATCACACAGTATGCACATGGAAGTTGTGGGAATCAAACCCAGGTCTGCTGGATGTACTGACATCTAAGCTGTGCTGCCAGCCCCATGTAGGAAACTGACTTCTAAGTAGAGTGCATCATCCTGGTGGGCAATACTGCATTTCTGTCGGAGAAATACTCTTGCTAGGACAGTGCTGGCAGCATGTGATGGATTGCAGCTGGAGGCCAAGCACCTTGTATAGGTGAGATGCTTGACTCTTAGGGAGGGAAGGGGTAGGTTTCCCAACTTTTGCATGTACCATGCCAGGTAAACAGGCATGCATGCCAATTTCTAACTTCCTAGAGTCAGTTCATCCTCCACAGTTGGGCAGTATTCCACTGAGGTCTCTTCCACAGTTCATGCTAGTTTTTAGGCTTCTTAGTATCTTTTGCAATGTTTGATTTCAGTTTTTGACTAATTTCTGTCTCCTCAACGTCTGCTTCCTATCTGTTGTCGGTCTTCGCAGTGAAACAGAAAAAGAAGCCTGGATACAGGAGATGTGTGGTTTGCAGGTACCTAGTGTTTGCAGCACATGGTCACGATGCCTGTGTGAACTGTTGTGGTGTTGCCTGCGAAGTGGAACTTTGCACCTGGTGCCAGGCAGTACATCTGCAGGCGCCTGACGAGCACTAGATGCAGATGCTCTTGGGCAAGCCAACAAAAACTTGAATACAGTCAGTGGCTATGGGGTTGGCAACACAGTTGCAGGCCCAGGAGGCAGAGGGGGCTGGTGACGATGTTCTTATCTTGGACCTTTGTATGGCGAAGTACGCATTGGATCTTCTAACTCCATGTGAAGACTTAAGGGTTTAAAATTTTTCTTTTCTGTCCACTCCTTCAAGGGTGGGTTTCCATCTTGGTGCAGAAAGCGCAAGAAGAAGAGTCTTGGGCTCACTGTTGGTTGAAAGACCATTTTCATTCTCCTGGTTGAGTGGCGAGGAAAGCTGAACCACCCAAAGAGCTCATTGGTCTACTTGTGGAAATCCCTTTCAGGCAGCTAGAGATGTCAACACCGAAGAGTCGACCCAGTCGAGTCCGAGGGAGAGGATCCTTCCCCCTTCTCTCTTTTTCTCTCTGATTGCAGTGCTGACCATGGCCCATTGCAAGTAGGGTGTTTTTGATCTGACTGAGCTTCTAGTCAGCCATCCTACAGGTTCAGCAGCCATTAGTTACTCTGGCCCCAGTGCAGCATCCTGCTCGGGTGGTACCGAAGATCTCTCCATTCAGATGTTATGTTGATCCTAGGGTCATCATTCAAGAGCCTGGTTGCACTCTCAGTCCCTTCTCTACATTGACACAAACATCATTGTTATGTGTCTTCTGAATTCTCCTTCCTCTTCTGACTCCTGCCATTAATGTTAATCCCATACTAGATGGGAGAGTATAGCGTGGCAGCACTGGGTGTACAGAACTTTTGCCAGGTTTGAAGTCAGCTGCCAGTGCTGCTGGACTCGTGCCAGCCTTGGTTGCCCTTCCTAGTGCTGACTCCGGTTGTGCATCCTGCAGCCCCACCACTGGCTTTGCAGGCCATGACGCAGTGACTAGTATAGATGGAGGCCCCACCACCATAGCTGGCAGGGGTGCTCTGACCAAAAACTCTACTCTAGAGTATAGACTTCCTCATCTCCTAGTGTCTGCCCTGATGAAGAGGAAAGTCCATGTCCTGTGTCTGCAGTAAATGCTCCTCTATACAGACTCTGATTTGGATGCGTCATCTGTTGCTTGGGCTTCATGAAGGAGGTATGGTAACCAGCTGAAAGACAGACCTCTTATAGGGGACCAGTTCTCCATGGCCTTCATATGAAATGCAGGTCTGTGGCTCAGGACAGTGTTGGAGTAGGCCCAGAAGAAGACGATCTACCCACTGTTGGACATTCTCAAATGAGACTTCTCACTGGGGTAGCCTTCTTTATTACCCCGTGCAGTTCTGGGCCCAATGCTTATCTGTCAGAACTCTGCCTCCTGCCAGAGACATTGCTGTGCCATACGGTCCATAAGTATGTGTTACCTCATGGTGGACTGGGCTGGCTTTTCGGAGCATCTATGTCCAGGGGGCTAGTGACAAGATGTAAAGTAAGGCAGTGGTGCCGGGCAAGTCAGACAAGCTGTCAGACAAGGAATCCAAGAAGCAAGACCACAGTGGTTGCAAGATCTGTAAATCTGTGTCCCTGGGAGGCCACGAGGCTAGTTGTGCGGCTTCATGGCATGATACAGTCATAAACTCTTCTAGAGGATATGTGACTTCAGCAACTTGCTCCCTGAAGAGAGCCAGCAAGATCTCCGCGAGATCCTTTATCTTGGGCTAATGGTGATAAAGCACAAGTTGCAGGTTGCCCAAGACTCTGTTGAAGTGTCTGTGTGAGGGCTGTCTGAGGTAGTGTCCATACACCACCATGCCTGGCTGTGGATTTCCCCTTTCACTCAGGAAATCAGTCAGCATGTTGCAGCTCTGCTCTTTATGGGGTTGGAAGTCTTTGTGCCAGCGATCAAGGTTCGGCTCACACGTATTGAATTTTAGTGCAACTGTGAAGGGGAGCGATGCAAGTAAGATATCCTCCTTCACTGTGCAGTAAGACCCTACACACACACACACACATACACACGCATTGCTAGAATGCCACCAGGCCTCGGTATATGCTCCAGTATACCATTCTGTTTCCTTTTTTCTGCCCTTCATTTTTGTTGTCTTGTGCGTGCGCAAGCAACATCTTGTGATAGTCGCAGAAATGCAGAGATGTGTCAGTGTTGGCGAATGCAGGGCATGCTTTAGTAGCTGCATCCCTCGTTCCCCAATTGGCCAGCATGCTAGCACTGATGCAAGAATTGTGTAAAGTGCCACCAACTTGAAAGAAATGTGCCGCTGCAATCGGAGACAAGCTTGTCATGCAGCGGCAGAGATAACACGCCTCCCGTACATGCCTTTCCTGGTGAAACATTTCAATAAACATGGCGGCGGCTCAAACAAAGCCGACATTAGGGGTGCAATCCATGTGTCATCTCTTCTCCCCCACCTTGTGGCACACTGGAGCCCACCCCAGTGTGCGCCACCCTCACCTGAGCCGACCATGTCGGCATGTTCCCTCACCCCCCACTCACATTGTGTGGCACACTGAGAGCCCACCCCAGTGTGGCCAACATCCTCCCGAAAGTCATGGCGCACACTGGGAGCCCACCCTGTGGCCATTTGTTTTATTTCACCTGTAAAGAAATAAAACCGTCCATAATATTTTCTGTTTTCAGGTACAGAAAAAAAAAAAAAAAGCGGTCCCTACGTTTGTCCCCAGCGCTCCCCTCCTCCAACCCGCACCCTTTTACCTCCCACCTCACTCCATACTTGCCTCAGAGGTCCGGCGCCAAGCATCTCGTGAGGGGGAACACGCCTGACTCTTCAAAGCCGAACTGCAAAATGAAGAAATGCCAATAAGCTGTATAATGGCATCAGGTTTGGGGGGGGGGGGTTCAACTTAGGTGGATTTCAAACCCCAGGAAATGTTACTGTATTCTGACAAGTGCAGTATGGTCTAACCATAGGACTGCCCCGGGGCCGAAGTGGTTAATAGAACCTGTGCTAATAATGGAATGTTAGGCTCCAGCTTGGTTTTCAAATCACTGTCCCTGGTTGCACTTCCTGCAACCTTCAGATTCCTGCAACCGTCAGATTCTTTACTCCGCTTGCCTCAGTAAGACGTCTCTGGATAGCTCTCCTTCACTTTAACTGAAGAAATAATTTCTCGGTTTAATTTTGAAAGTCTGTTTTAGTTTTTTTGATTTTTGAAGCACTGTCCTTGGTTCACAGGTAGAATTAGTTAGATTAGTGTAGTTTTGGGTAAGTCTTTCGATTCCTCTTCGGTTTTTCCAACCGAGAAGGAACCAAGGCCAATTTCTGTATTTGTTTAATTTAATTTACTGTTGCCGTTCGGTAAAGCGGCTTTTGTTTAAGTTAAAACTACCCGGGGTAATTCTCGGTTTTGCTTCAGTTTGAAAAAACGATCAATGTCACAGACCAAGAAGCGAACAGGACCCACAGGTTTCCAACAGTGTACAGAGTGTGGGGAACCGTTCGCAAAGGCAGATCCTCATATTATTTGTGTGTTTTGCTTAGCGTTTGACCACCTCAAAGGGGACTGCGAGAGCTGTAAAAATTTCCCTCATTCGACGCTTGATAGGCGTTTGAAACGACTGCAGGAGAGGATGTCTGACAAGGCTGCTGAACCGGCTGCAGAAAAACTGATTTCTGTACAAAAAGAACCGGATGATCAGCCCTCTGACCAGGGTGATGGTTCTTCCACTAAAAAGAAACCTGCTGACCTGCCACTAACTCAGCAGCTGCAGGGAAGAGAAAGAGAAAAGAAAAGGATTCAGCGGTTGAACTGCAACGGAGTACTCCGGTTCCAACCGCTGAGGAGATAGCTAATGCTATCAAAATAATTCAGTCGCTTCAGCCGGTAACACCGGTTCAGCTTCAAAAGCGACCGTGTTTGGATGCCTCCGGTTCCACGCTGGTTCCCGGTTCATTGGAACCATAGGTGGACACTTTTGATAAAGATTATTATGATGATGCTGATGATTTTGAGGATGAGGACTACGGTGAACCCATTGACCCGGGCATTTCACTGGATCCTCATTGCCCTGACTCCCCTGACAAGGGGACCGAGGACTTTTCCTCTCATTTCAAATTTGTTAAACAGTTGGCTTTGTCCCTGGACCTCCCCACACAGGAATCAACTGATGAGGAGGAGGAACAGGACTACAGAGACAAGATGGATGTTCAGGCTCCAAAAAAGGATTTTGCTCCCCATCCACAAGTCCTTAAAAAAGCAGGTGATGAAAATCCTGCATACCCCTACTTCTATTCCACCAGTTGATAGAAAGGTGGATAAGAAATATTGGGTGGCTAAGGGTGGGGCCGAGTTTCTGTTTGGCCACCCTAGCCAAGAGGGTGTGGTACAGGCAGCAGCCTGTGATAAAGCAGGTATCCCCCTGGCATCCCATCCTCAAGGATTCCAGAAGGGTGGATTCTATTGCAAAAAAGATGTCTGGGTTCCTCACTGGCAATTAGGCAGGCTTCATATATGGCCTATGTTGCCAGATTTCAAAGGACACTCTGGGACACTGTCCTACAGATTACTAAGTGAGTGCCAACACAGATGGCTACAGATCTGGAGGAAGCTGCCAAGAGAGTGATAGAGGCTTCCAATGTCCAGTTCAGGATGGCTGTGGATAGCAACGATACTGCAGCCAGGCAGATGGCTTCCTCAGTGTCATTGAGAAGATTTGCTTGGTTCAGAACTACCAGTCTGACCCAGGACACTCAGTCCAAGGCCATGGACTTCCCATGTGAGCCCTCGTCTCTGTTTGGACAGCAGACTGAGGCTTACGTGAGGAAAATGGACGAATACAAAACAGCATATCAAAGTGCTGCTGCTAAGGAGGAAGGCTCCTACTCCACAAAAGCAGTATGCTAGGGGTCATGGGGCAGACCTTACAGGCCATTCTTCCAGCCTCAGGCATATCCACAGTACCAACAACAGAGAGGTTATTTCAGAGGCAGGGGCAGGAGAGACACTAACCGTACTAGCCCCAGCATCCAGTCAGCACCTCAGACTAAGCAGACACCCTGAGGGATCTGCTCGGGTCGCCCCCCCCCAGCACCAGTAGGGGGCAGGCTGACCTACTATCTCCAGGAATGGCAATCCATCACTACAGATTGGTGGGTCCTGGAGGTAGTGGGTCAGGGCCTTGCACTCAGTTTCAAAGTCAGACCAAGACTGAGGGCAAGAGTTCTTCAACTTTCTTCCCCCACCCCCCAAGACATTGTTGCTGGAAAAGGAGGTGCTAAATCTGCTCTCACTAGGAGCAGTGGAGCCAGTTCCTCTCTTACAGAAGGAAAGGGCCTCTACTCAAGATACTTCCTTACAACCAAGAAAACAGGGGAGTGGCGACCCATATTGGATCTCAGGTACCTAAACAGGCATTTACTGAAACCAAAATTCAAAACGGTCACTTAAAAACGGTTCTGCCAACTTTAAGACAAGGAGATTGGTTGGCATCTCTGGATCTAAAGGATGCTTATTTCCATATCCTAATAAGGCACTCTCACATAAAGTTCCTGAGGTTCAGGCTTCCATCAGGCCATTATCAGTTCAGAGCTATGCCTTTCGGCCTTACCTCTCCTTAAGGGTGTTCACAAAATGCTTGGCAGTAGTTGTGGCACACCTGCACAGGCAGGGAGTGACGGTCTTTCCATACCTGGACGACTGGCTCTTAGTGGGACAGTCTCCCCAACAGGTCAGGCAGTCTCTGGCATTGGCACAGGGACGGTTACAGTCCTTGGATTTCCTGATAAACCAGCAGAAGTCAGTACTGCAACCAGTACAGCTCCTAGAATATATAGGAGCAGAATCGGATTCAGTCAGAGGAAGGGCTTTTCTTCCTCAGCTGAGGGCAGACACTCTCAGGCAGCTGGCAGGTTCTTTCAGACCTCACAGCCTCAGGCCGCCAGACATTTTCTCCAGTTGCTGGGCCACATGGCAGCTTCAGCTGCCACAGTGTCAGGAGCAAGATTTCAGATGAGGGACATTCAATATCACCTCAAGCATTACTGAGATCAAAGAAAGGACAAATTGTCAAAGTTGGTCCCAGCCACTCAAACATTTGTGCAGGCGCTCCAGTGGTGGCAGGACTTGGGAAACCTCAGACTAGAGGCCCATTCCTACAAGAGCGACCATCTCTGGTGCTCACTACAGATGCATCCCTTCTACGGTGGGGAGCACATCTAGAGGAGCATACTGTCCACGGTACATGGCTCAAGCAGAAGTCATTGCTGCACATCAACCTGTTGGAGCTCAGAGCAGTGTTTCTGACAATTCAGGCATTCACCAATATCCTGCAGGGAAAAGTGGTCCAGGTCAGGACAGACAACATGACCACAATGTGTTACATCAACAAATAAGGAGGCACAAGGTCCACACCTCTGTGTACAGAAGCTATGAAAATATGGACCCTGGCCTATTACCTAAACATTGTACTCTCGGCAGTCTACCTTCCAGGGAAGGACAGTGTGCTGGCAGACGCACTAAGTAGAATAAATCGGAGCCATCACGAATGATCCATTAACAAGCAAGTACTACAGTCGGTGTTCAGAAGGTGGGGCACTCCAGAGGTAGACCTCTTTGCTTCCCCAGACAACTACCAGCTCCCACTGTTCTGCTGCAGACCTCCACTGAGGGGCACAGTACCGCTGGATGCACTGATCCTGGATTGGACAGGGAAGTTCTTGTATGCCTTCCCATTATTACTGAGAGTCCTGAACAATTTCAGGACACAACCAGCCACAGTGGTCCTCGTTGCCCCAGATTGGGCCAGGCAACCATGGTATTCCCTAGTCCTGTCCCTATCAGTAGCCAAGCCAATCAGCCTACCCAGGAGGCACAATCTGCTCACCTCCTTCCGGGACAGGATCCTTTATCCCAGCCTTCGGTCCCTCAGACTCAAAGCCTGGTTCTTGAGGACCTAGAGTATGCAAATCTGAATCTCTGAGGGGGTAATGGAGGTCCTTAGGGTATCCAGAAAACCTGCTACCAGAAAGATTTATACTTCTGAGTGGAAAAGATTTTCTTTCTGGTGTAGAGACAGAAATTTGGATCATACCCAGGCTGGCTTATCAGTAGATCTTATCTGTGTCAGTCTTCACCATTCATCACAGATGGGTATGTGGCCGGAGGTCAGGACCCCGCGGGAGCTTTTTTTTTTTTTTTAGGGTAGGTGGAGCCGACACACCATCGGCGCCGCCCTCAGGGCCGACGCACTGTGTGGCGCTCGCGGGTTGGCCTTTAGGCTGTGTCGACTCCGCCTGCCTGCCAGTTCTTAGTCTCCCGACGTAGAGGTCACCTCGTGTGGAAGCTGAAGAGATTTGAGGCCTGCTTCGCAGTGTTCTACCGTGTCGTAGTATTCATGCCAAAGTCCGTCGGTGATGCTGGTTCTGTGTTGCTTTACTCGACGTTGCCCAGTAAGATCTTTCCATTATTCTTTTTTGCGACCTCGAGTCTGTTTTTAGTGTTTTTTTCCCCGTAGGTCATGTCTCGGTCGGAGGGCAAGAAATCTTCCAAGACGGGTCGGCCCCCCATGCGACGGTGCCCATGCGGCCGAAGTTTCTCTGTCACCGATCAGCACGACTGGGGTGTCGCGTGTCTTGGCCCGCTTCACGACATGGATGCATGCAACACCTGCTTCTCCATGGACCGCCGGGTCCTCGAACAACGCGCGTGGAAAGTGGGGCGAGCTCCGCCGACTTTCGGGGGTCGGGTGCGTACTCGGGCCAAGCCACGCTCTCTCGGCCTTCCTCCGGGTCCCATCCCGGTTCTGTACGTACTGAGGAGGAGGGCCTCGGCTGCCTGTAGCCTAGCCCGTTGCCGAGGCTTCTTCCAGCAGCGCCAGGAGGCCTGTCCCGCTCCTTCCGGGGAGGCGGGGCGGGAGAAGGCGCCATGGCAATCGCCCCTTCGGGGGTGAAGGCTCCCCCGGTGTCTCTCCCGAGGCTCGCAAGACCCGGGTTGGCGCCGTCCTCGACGCCATCGGCCTGCGCCGTTGGGCACTGTAGGTCCTGACGGAGCCGTCGTCTGCGCCGTGATCTCTGTTGGAGCCGTTCGCGGTGCCGACACTGGTAGCGGCGCCGTGAGATCTACTATGACGCTGTCCTTCTCCATGTCTCGCCTCAGCGCCAAGGTTGAGCATGGCGCTGTGTCCTTGAGGCTCGGCACTGTGAGGCCTTCATTTTCCTCAGTCGGCGCCGTCTTCGGCGTTGCTCTGAGCGGTGCCGTGCTCAGCGCTGCATCCGCCTTAGGTGCCGTCCTCGGCGCCGCCCCTGCCCTCGGCGCCGGGCAGCACCGTCGGCAATGCCGAGGGTGCCGCTGGGATTGTCGTCCGGCGCCATCTCCATTCTCGGCTGCTTTCGCGGTGCCGTGGGACGGATGGTGCCGTGACTGGTCCCTGGCTCTGGGATCTCTGGCTGGGCTGGGACCGCGCCTCCCTCGGATTCCGCTTGCGGGGCTGCGGGAGGCACTGGCACCGACTCTGGCACAGATGTGGTCTCTGGGCCTGGTGGTAAGGATGGCACTGCCCGCCCTCCCACGGTTTGGCACAGGGCCTCCGACTCTACCTCCTTGGAGACTGAGTCGAGCTCTGAGTCGGACCTGCAGTCTGACCCCTCGGGGTTGGCTGTTGAGGTGGGCAGCATGGTAGTCTCTTCGACCAGTCAGAGTCAGCCCCCTTCTGAGGTGAGGTCGGTGGCTGCCGAGACTAGGGTCAGGGGTGCTGACCAGCAGACAGTGGTGCAGGCCACCATAGCTCTGCAGCCTGGTCTTGGCAGTTTCACTGACCCCTCAGTTGTGTTACCCCCTCCAGTGGTGTGCCTTGATCGCCCAACTTTGGGGCCGATCGGAGCACCTGCAGGGGGATACTGCACCCTGGATAACCCCTTCGGGGGCTGCCCAGAGATGCCAGCTACCTAGGCTGGCCCTCTCGAGGAGGAGGGCTCTTTCGGACTCAGAGGGGTCGAGGGGTGTGGGGTTGGCACATCGGCCTTTTTCTGGGGTCCACCCGTGCCCTGGGAGAAGCCGTAGCACGGATCTCCGTTCTTCCTCCTCAGTCTCTTTGAGAGAGTCCCGTTCTTTTGAGGCAGGGGACCGTCCTTCTGGACCAATACGGCCTCGATCGCCTCACAGCGGGGATTCTTTCGGGCGCAGCCAAAGCTGGACTGATGTGGTTGTTCAACTGTCGGCTGTGGGGTCTTCAGGGGCACCTTCTTCCGTGGGTGCCCATGGTCCTCTTCTTAGCCCAGGCGGAGGTCAGTCGACATCTCTTCTCGGCTCTGTCCCCATCCCTCTGCCACACTCTCCTGCGCTCCCAGGCATCCTCGGTCCTAGCGGGCCTCTCACCTGGGAGCAGTTCAGGCAGTGGCTGCTGGGTTCCTGCCCACATTGGGGCAATGGACAGCCAGGTTTTTCGGCCCCCGTGCAGCCACCCACTGAACAGATGGTGACCTCCAGCTCCTCATCCCCCTCTTCAGGGGGAGAGGAACCCTCTGTCCACATCTCTCCGGCTGCTGATCTCGCTGAGTATCAGCGATTCCTTGTGAGGATGTTGGCGGACCTGCAGCTACTCCTTCCACTATTAGCAATCCTGAACACTCAGCGCATGCCTTTCTAGGCAATTTTGGCGAGGCCACCCTTGTGGTGCCGCCTGGCGACTCCCTTTCGGGCGTCGTTGCGATCCTGAGAGGCCCTTCTCCGGGTTCCTGCCCCAAGGGATCTCAGCCAGAGGTATGCGCACCCTGGGTTTCCAGGTTCCATGCCTCATCCACAGTCTGGATTGGCGCAGTTGGATACTCCTGATCGGCGCGCGCCCTTCACCGTGACGGCCCCAAGATCAAGACTTCTTGGATTTTGATTTCTGGGGTGGGAGGACTTTTACTCAACCGCAGTTGCTTCTCTCTATCTCTGCACATCCAGGCCTACTATGCAGCCTCGACGGTTTCTTGTGGTCCAGGCTAGGTCAACTCCTAGCCTCATTGCCTGACGAGAGCAAACCAGACAAGCCATTGCACTCTCTGTGCTTGGCCTGGAGCTAACAAGGCACCAAGCGAGGGCATCCTATGATGCCAACGAGGTAGCTACCAGAGTTGTAGGGACAGCGATCTGCACTAGGCGGACGGCATGGCTATGTCTTTCCCGGTTGTCACCCTTGGCCCGGTGTAGGGTGATTAACTCCGCCCACCAGGGAACCTACCTCTTTTCCCGAAGAGTGAGACGGCGCTTGTCTGGGCAACTTCCTTCCCCCTCCGGGGGAACTCCGTCTCTCTCTCCCCACTCTCGGGCCTCTCCAGGCCCTGAAAGTCCGCCCCCTTAGTGTGTCACCCACTGAAATCTAGGGGACCATGTCCCTTAGGGTGTAAAAGAAAACCCCCTTCGGGGGGAGCTCGGTACTCACCCATCTGTGATGAATGGTGAAGACTGACACAGATATGATATGAAAATTACGTACCTACTGTAATTATGATCTTTCTGTGTATCTTTACCATTCATCACAACCCCACCCTCCATCCCCCTGGGGTCTCAGTCTCTGGGTCCCCTCCTCTCTGTGTCTCCCCTCTCCTCCTTGGGAGTGGGGTAAAATAGGACACACAGGGGAGTATTTTCAGGAAGAGTGGATAGCTCGAGCGGCACTCCTTCTCCAGTACCTTGGCTCCACCCCTCTGGGGTGGGAGTTGGTAGTTGCCCTCCTTCTCTCCTCCTCCCTGTTTCCATCCAATCTATTTCTCATAAAAAAAAAAAAAAAAAAAAACTCTCTTTTCACCAAAAATCTTTCCTTGAGAGGGTGCTGAAACCCTGTATCCTGTCCTTCTTCCAGAATAGCCGACTCTGCTTATCTGGAGTGTTTGCCAGCTATTCCGTGCCTTGAATTCTGGTAGAAAGCTTTGCTACTCCTTGCAGTTCTATACAATCTGGAGGCGGACCAGGGTCGGGATGTCTTTCCCTCCTCTCTCTCCTAAATTCTTTACCGCCTACCCCCCTTCCTCTTCCAGAGATTGGGGCCCTCCCAATCCCTTTAGTTTCTAACCTCTTTCTTTTCTGTCCTCTCAGTCGTTATTTCTCCTTTAGTTCATACATCTTTTCCTTTTCTGTCCTTGGACTCCTTGTCCCACCCTCACTCCTTCCTCTTCCTCTCTCGGCGACTCAGAACTGGCAGGCAGGCGGAGTGCACAGCCTAACGGCCAACCCACGAGCACCGCACTGCGTCCGGCCTAGAGCGGCGCTGATGATGTCTGCTCCGCCTACCCTTGGGAGAAAAAAAGCTCCACGGGTCCTGACCTCGGCCAGATACCCATCTGTGATGAATGGTGAAGATACACAGAAAGATCATAATTACGGTAGATGCGTAATTTTCATTTCTAGGGACATGGATATGTTGTTCATCCACACTGTCTGGCAGGTTCCTTGCCGCTTTAAATCTTGCGGAAGGTCTTCAAGCTGGCTCCTCCCACCCACCCGGGTGGTAAAACTCTCGGCTCCACCCCATGACGCCAGATCTTCCTTACCGCTTGGAAGCTCAGGTTCCCTCCTTAACGCTCTGCGTATAAGACTGGTTCCTAATTCTTCGAATTTTCGAAATTAAAAGTTTTTGCTAAAAAGACTTCGGTCTTCTCTCCCTCGCGGCTGCGATGGACAAATCTACTCCCGGTTTCCGGAGATGCCCTTGCGGGCAGAAGATGTCTCGGACGGATCCGCACTCCGCGTGCATTTACTGCTTGGGCCTTGAGCCGACCCACAGGCCTGCGACCTGTGCTCTTCCCTTCCGACCTCGTCCTCGAGAGCCGTGCTGCCGTTTACAACTGGGGCGTCCGAGAGATTTCCTCGGTTAAGTCAAAAGAGGCCCGGTCGGCGGTGTCCGCGGTGGCGGGCTCCGCGGATCATCTCGAGCAAATGATCGCCCTCAAAGAGGAGGTGGCGCGGGCGGCTTCTACCTCGGCTGCGGCATTTGTCCCGCTATCTCTCGGTGCCTCTTATTCGGCTTCTTTTAAGGAGCTTTGTCTGACCCTCTCGACAAAAGGTGAGGGTCCAACTTCTTTTGAACCGTTTTCTCGGTCCAAAAAGAGACAAGGTAAGTCTCACCGTCGGCGCTCTTGGGAGCAGGAAAGATCCTCTCCCTAGTTGTCAGCCGTCTGACTGGTTGACCCTCGGCCCGAGCCACTGGTTCTCACGGTGTCCCCGTCAGGCCAGTTGACGAGACCTCGCCGACACGGGTCGAGATTTTTCTCGACCGTTGGACGGGTTGTCTGCTGGAGAAGCTGAGAATCCCCTCCCAGTTCCCCGGTGGAGTTGAGCATCCCGTCGGCTCGTCTGTGCCTCCGGTTCGGAGCCTTCGGTGAATCGTCCGAACGAGGAGTGCGATTCCCGACACCTCCGCGCACCGTCCTCGGCTAGCGAGTTCTCGATCTCGGACGTCTTCAGCGCAGCCGATCCCCGTCATAGGCGATCTCTGCGCCGCGCCATCCTCTTCCTCCTCCTCGGACGAGGGGAGGCTTCGGCGCAAGTTGCGTCAGAGGTATGAGGAACTCATGTGGCAACAGCTCCTTCTGACCGGGAATAAGCCGACGCCGTCTTCTTCCCCGGCCATTAAGTGGCTGTCACCAGAGCGGCCGAAACAACCCCTCATTTTAGCCGAGGAGCCTGTTCCCAGGCCGGTTGTTCGGCCAAATCCAGCTGCCCCACCGATTCCGGTGGAACCTCCGCCTCCACAGCCGTTAGTTGGGGCTCCGACCAAAAATTCTCGGTCGGCTCAGGGACTGCCCCATAGGCTGTCTGTCACCCTCACTCCCGATCGACCTCTGCAGGTGGAGGGTGGCTCAGGCCCGAGGCAGCTCTTTGAGGACTTTTCGAGTCGAGGATGATTCCTCCTTTTCTCCAAGGAATGGACTTGGAGTCCTCAGGAGGACAGTCAGTGGGACGTAGCGCTTCGTCCTTCCTAGGATTGCTTCGGCTCATCTCGGAGTCCACGGGATGAAGCTCGAACCCGTTTCTAAATGGGCCAGGTATCCCCTCACGGAGATTCTGCACCGAGGGGATTCCCCTACGGAGGCCTTTCCGGTGGCCGAGGCCATAGTGGGTCCGGCTTTGGAGCTCTGGCAGCGCCCTGCTTCCTGTCCTGCGCCTTCGGCCAGGATGGCCAGGAAGTATGCGGTCCCTACCAGTTCCCTGTCCAGTTTTTCGGAACATCCCTCGGCTGAGGGGTTGGTTACCGACAGCGTTTTCCGGCGTGCCGGGAACGCTAGGGATGTGGACAAACCTCCCGACAAGGAGTCCAAGAAATTGGACTATGCCGGGCAAAAAGTCTATGCTGCGTCCTCTCTCGGCCTTCGCCAGGCCAGTTCGGCCGTCCTCATGGCACATTTTCTCATGCCCTGTTGGGCTCCCTGGATAAGTCGTCCCTCATCTTCCAGCGGATCTGCAGACGCAGTCAGGCAGGTGCGGGACCAGGCAGGGCAGTGGCCAAACAGCAGCTCCAGACTGCTTTAGACATTGGGGACTCATGTGCCAGGTCTGTGGCAGCCGCAGTGGCTATGCGTCGTCGGGCTTGGCTGAGGATATCCACCTTTACTTCGGATACCCAGCACAAGTTGGAGGATGTTCCCTTTTTGGGGACTGACCTCTTCGGCCCTGGGGTGGAAGGTCACCTGCAGAGGATCGAGTCCAATGCTACCTTGGACTGGGTCTCTTCCGCTCAGAAGGACAAGGCCGCAAACCACAGCCTAAGCCCTTTCGTCCTTCTGCGCCCCGGCCGTCCAGCCAACAACGTCAGGGCCAGCAGGCTCGGGCTTGGCATCCCAAACCAAGCCCGGGGCTTCCTCCAACAGGAAGCAGGGAGGTAAGGCCCAGGAGGTCCCTCAGCGGTCCCTCCTCCAAGCCTGCCCAGTGACGGGCTGAGGGGTGTCTCCCCAACCCCGTCACCACACCCCAGGTTCCCCGTGGGAGCGGCTCAGCATTTCCTTTCCGCCTGGTCCGTTATTACCACGGACAGGTGGGTTCTGGAGGTGGTGGGAAAGGCCTGCCTCTGAGGTCGAGCAGGCTCTGCCCTTCAGAGCCGTCGCACCGGGGAGCCTGTCACGGCCTCACTGTCGGCTCGTCGGGCCGAGATCACTCTCCTCCTCCTCCAAAAGAAGGTGATCAGGGAGGTGGCGGATCCCCCCTCAGACCCAGGGTTTGTGTCCAGGTACTTCCTGGTTCCCAAACAGACGGGGGGCTGGCGCCCCATTCTCAACCTACACGACCTGAACAAGTTCCTAAGGTCTCGAACCTTCAGGATGGTCACTCTGGCTCAGATAATACCATCCCTGGAACACGGCGTGTGGTTCTGCTCTCTGGACGTGCAGGACGCGTTCTTTCACGTCCCTATCCGTCCGTCACATTGGAGATTCCTTCACTTTCGAGCGGAGGGATCCCTCTTCGAGTTCCGAGCCATGCCCTTCGGCCTGTCTCCAGCTCCCAGGGTCTTCACCAAATGCATAGCAGTGGTGACAGCTTTCCTGCGGCATCGAGGGGTCCGGGTGTACTCTTACCTGGACGACTGGCTGATAGCAGCCCCCTCCAGACAGGAGGTGGAGCGGTCCAGAGATCTGGCCCTCCAGGTTTGCTCTCAAGTCGGCCTTCTCATCAACGAGGCCAAGTCGGAACTCGAGCCGAAGCAGGTGATTCTGTTTATCGGGGCAGAGCTCGACTCTCTTCGAGCCAGAGCACGGCTCCGGTGGACAGGGCGAGTTCCTACCTCCTTGCCCAATCATTTCTGGTTGGGCAACGGCATCCCACCGGGACTTCCTGCCCTCCTGGGTCTCATGGCGGCCTGTACCAGTGTGGTCCGTTGGGCATGCTGGCACATGCGCCCCCTTCAGTGGGGATTGGCCAGCCAGTGGTCAGAACGCTGCGATCCATTGGACCAGCTAGTGATGGTGACCCAGGAGATGTGGAACGCTCTCCGGTGGTGGATCGTTCCATCTCATCTGCAGGAGGGCATCCCGTTTGTCCGCCCCGAGCCGACGGTCTCTCTATCGACCGATGCCTCTCTGATGGGTTGGGGTGCCCATCTGGGGGAACACGAGGGCACGCGGCCTCTGGTCCCAGCGGGAGTCGATGCCACATCAACCTGCTGGAGCTCGGCGGTCCGCCTAGCTCTCACCGCCTTTGCTCCGTTTCTCCGGGGTCAAGTGGTCCAAGTCAGGCGGACAATACCACGACCATGTACTACCCTAAACCGCCAGGGCGGGGCGCGTTCCATGCTTCTATGCAAGGAAGCTTTCCGCATTTGGTCACTAATGCGCAGCCTGAGGCGGATCTCCTAGCCATTCATGTGGCAGGCCTCCAACACCCTGGCTGATGCCCTGAGGCGGATAGGGGCTGCATCTCACAGTGGTCTTTCCTGCGGAGGTAGTACAAGATCTGTTCTCCCACTGGGGCACACCTCAGGTGGACCTGTTTGCCTCCAGGAGAGCAGAAGCTGAGCTGTTTCATGCCGCCCCCTCAGCAGGGCTCGCTGCAGGGGATGCCTTCTCGAGGCTGTGGACCCGGCCTCCTCTTCGCCTTCCCCCATTTCCCTTGATTCACAAGGTGCTTCTCAAAGCAAGGAGGACAAGGCACAGGTGATCCTGATAGCCCCAGACTGGCCCCGAGTTCTGGTACCCAGATCTCCTCAGCATAGCTCCAGGCTCCCGGGCAGCTTCCAGCTCGCCCGGACCTGCTCTCAGTCAATCAGGGAAGGTGTTCCATCTGGACCTTCAATCCCTCCACTGAGCCTGGTTCCTGAGTGGCTAGAGTTCCAGGCCTTGGGTCTTTCGACGAGGTCCTCTATGTTGTTGAGGCGTCCGTGGTCGACCAGGAAATGCTATGCCTTTAAATGGAAGAGATTTTCCATTTGGTGTCAGGGCAAGGGCTTGGACCCTTCCTCCTGTCCTTTGGCAAGCATCTTGGACTATTTATGGTCCCTTTCTAGTCAAGGGCTTAGGTCGGCGACCCTAAGGGTGCACCTGGCAGCCATCTCTGCTTACCGGGCGCGGGCCGGGGAGCAGTCGGTGGTGCAGGAGAAGGTGGTCTGGCGCTTTTTCAAAGGCCTTGATCACATTTCCCCTCTGGTGCGAGAACCTCCACCTCCGTGGGATCTACTGCTGGTACTGGCTAAGCTCATGGGCAAGCCATTCGAACCAATGCACAGGTGTGAACTCTCTCACCTGTCGTGGAAGACTGCCTTCTTGGTGGCTATCACGTCAGCCAGAAGGATGGGAGAACTCCAGGCGCTCTGCATTGAGTCTCCTTACCTGGTCTTCCACAGGGACAAGGCTGTCCTGCGCCCCCACCCGAAATTCCTTCGAAGCTGGTGTCAGGTTTCACCTTAACCAGGTGTTGACTCTGCTGGTGTTCTACCCCAATCCACCTCTGAGGCCGAATACAGGCTCCATACTTTGGACCCTAGAAGGGCGCTCACTTATTATAAGGAGCGCACGGCTGAAATTCGGGGAGAGGTTCGCCAGCTGTTTGTCACCTACGCTGAAGCCGCACCTGGCAGACCTGCAGCCAAGCGGACGATAAGCAGGTGGGTCACCTCCTGCATAGATCTCTGCTACAAGTTGGCGTGCATGGAGCCTCCCAGAGGGATAAGAGCTCATTCTACCCGTCATACTACTGCATCGGTGGCTGCTTCCAGGGACGTCCCTATCCAGGAAATCTGCAGGGCTGCTACCTGGAAGTCAGCAGACACCTTTATTACCCATTACCACATCGACCTTGAGTCACGCCGGGATGCTGGTTTTGGGGCCTCGGTTCTCCAGTCTTTATTCCCTAAGTAGGGGATGTGCGCCTTGCCTCCCTCCTCCCGGAGAACTGCTAGGAGTCTGCCAGACAGTGTGGATGAACAACA
Source organism: Neoceratodus forsteri (assembly GCA_016271365.2). Taxonomy (NCBI): domain Eukaryota; kingdom Metazoa; phylum Chordata; order Ceratodontiformes; family Ceratodontidae; genus Neoceratodus; species Neoceratodus forsteri. The sequence goes on from CM028133.1 coordinate 790,570,960, forward strand.
TATCCATGTCCCTAGAAATACAGGTTACTCACCTGTAACAGGAGTTCTAGGAATGGTATATGTTGTTCATCCTGACTCACCCGACCTCCCCAGCTTCGACGCACAACCTGAGCTTCCAGCAGGCTAGATCTGGCGTCATGGGGCGGAGCTGAGAGTTTTACCACCCGGGTGGGTGGGAGGAGCCAGCTTGAAGACCTTCCGTCAAGATTTAAAGTGGCAAGGAACCTGCCAGACAGTGTGGATGAACAACATATACCATTCCTAGAACTCCTGTTACAGGTGAGTAACCTGTATTTCTCAACTATCTTACCCATCTTCATTGCCTAGGTCTCCGGACCTCTACTGTGAAGGTTCATCTGGCTGCAGTATCTGCTTATCTGTCAGCAGGTAAACCTTCCTCTTTGGCCTCTAATGCAGTGTTTCGAAAGTTCTTTAAAGGATTACTGCATTTGCACCCTCCTCATAGGACCCTTACCCCCGTGTGGGATCTAAACATTTGCATAGCACAGCTTATGCAGCCTCCTTTCGAACCCATGCCTTCGGCTGACCTCAAGTATGTAACTTGGAAAGCTTTGTTTTTGGTGGCTATTACTTCTGCTAGAAGGATTAGTGACATTCAAGCCTTGTCCATGGAGTCCAATTACATGGCCTTCCACAGGAATAAGGTGGTACTCAGGACAAATAACAAATTTCTCCCTAAGGTGGTATCTGACTTTCACATTAATGAGTCCATCACCTTGCCAGTTTTCTTTACTGATCATTCCTCTTCAGGTGAGCGTAGGTTATATAGCCTGGATGTCAAAAGGGCTATTAGCTACTATCTAGATCACACAAAAGGTCACAGAGGGGATAGAACTCAACTCTTTCTGACCTATGGAGAGGTCGGCAAGGGTAAACCTGCCACAAAGAGATCCATAGCAAGATGGATCGTCTCATGTATACAATTCTGTTATGACAAGGTGGGTAGACAGCCCCCACAAGGGCTTAGGACCCATTCTACTAGGGGGACTGCTGCATCTATAGCAGCTTCCAGAGATACACCTTTGTTGGAAATCTGTAAGGCAGCTACTTGGAAAACCGTTCATACATTTACCAGGCATTATTGCCTGGATACCCAGGCTAAAAGTGATGCTAGGTTTGGCACAGCAGTTCTGCAGAGCCTGTTTCCAAAATAGGTCCTCTGCCCACCCCCAAAGGCACTGCTTAGGTAGTCTGCACTTGTCAGAATACAGTAAGATTTCCTGGGGTTTGAAGAAAACATTACTTATCATAGTATTCTTGTTTCTTCTAAGGGAATCTTACTGTATTCTGAGCTCCCACCCTTCCTCCCCTGCTAGGACCTTCAGGTCTCTGATCACTCCTGTTACTGATGTTGGAAACCTGTGGGTACCTATTAGTTTGTTGGGCATCTGTTGACTTGAGTCTTAGAAATGCCTCCTGTTTGAGTTTTGTTCCCTTAATAGGGGTATTTAGGGGTAGTAAACTTAGTTTGGTTAGTTAGTATTAGCTTCTGCATGCTTTGTAAGAATCTGACGGTTGCAGGAAGTGCAACCAGGGACAGTGATTTGAAAACTGAGCTCAAACCTAACATTCCACTATTAGCATAGGTTCTAGTAACCATTTCGGCTCCGGGGCAGTCCTATGGTGAGACCATACTGCACTTGTCAGAATACAGTAAGATTCCCTTAGAAGAAGCAAGATTACTACGGTAAGTAATGTTTTCATCTCAGCCATCTTTTTGAATTTGGGCTCCAAATTTTCAGCATGGGGTTCTTGGGACCCCACCTCATAAACACATGCACTGTCATCTTGTTGTTCAGTCTCGAAAGGTCATTTCGTGGGCACTGCGCGGAATCACCTTTCGGGACCAGTTAACAAAACGACAGTGCCACTGTTCATGAGGTGGGGTCCCAAAAAGCCTATGTTTCAAATTTGGTTAAAAAATTCTAAAAAATGACTGTTACGAGCATGCATTGTGCAGTTTCCACACACGCTTGTAACTTAGACAATTTTTTATATTTTCACTCTAGATTTTCAACATTGCCGAACCTCCTTATGAACAGTACAGCTGTCATTTTTCACATCCTGCCCGAAATGTATTTTCGCACATCTGGCGCACAGTGGTGTGGTTGCTGTGGGAAATCAACTCTCGGGACAGATTAACAAAATCACAGTGCTGCTGTTCATGAGTGAAGGTCCCAAAATGCCTGTGTTGAAACTTTGGTTAAAAAAAATCCCTAAAATAATTGCGTTACGGGTGTGCGTTGCGCAGTTTCTACGCACGCTCGTGATTTCACCAATTTTTCATATTTTCACTCCAGATTTTGAACATTGCCATTTTTTTACACCTCCTTATGAACAGTACAGCTGTCATTTTTCACATCCTGCCCAAAATGTGTTTTCACACCTGTGCCACCAAATGGCACAATTGCTGTGCAAAATCACCTTTCAGCTATTGAACTGATACTGCCACTGTTCATGAGGTGGGGTCACAAAAAGCCCATGTTGAAAATTTGGAGAGAAGGTACCAACAAACGCCCAGGGCGTTAGGGTTTCCAACCGTAACGCCCCACCCTGTAGAGACTGACAGGCGTCGGGGTGTGGCTTGGTATTGTCTGCTCTAATGCTAATGCCATTCCACCCCCATCCTGCAGCCAGTGACAGGCATGGAGGTGTGCCTTGGACTCTTTGGCCCCAAAGTTTACCCCATTCTTCTATACTGCACCCATCTCAATGTATGTTTTTTTTTTTTTTTAGTCTTTGGTAACCGGGTAAAGGCCCACTAGGCACAAGTGCCTGTTTTCAGGGGTGACCTGGGAGCACTGGGTGGTTAAGTGACTTGCTCAGAGTCGCACAGTATGCAGGTGGAGGTTGTGAAAATCAAACCCAGGTCTGGTCTGCTGGATGTACCAAGCTCGTTCACAGCTCATTACTCTAACCTCTAGGCTATACTGCCAGCCCAATCCTTATGAAATGGGGTGAGCGTAAGGCACGAAGACACCAAGGCACACTGCGACACTTGTCACTGTCTGCAGGGTTGAATGAGGTGAAATGGTATGAGCATTATGGCAGATGACCCAAAGGCACACCCCAATGCCTGTCAGTCTCTGCAGAGTGGGGTGGGGTTGGTGTCAGTTCAATACTTTACTGCCATTCCTATTATGCATCTCTCCAACTCCTGCACTACCAGTGCCAGCAAGACAACATTTGGCATTGACAAATGCTTGTTTTCTTTTCTCTCTTTCCTTTCTTTCTCTCTCTCTCTCTTTCACTGGCTGAATTCTGAATTTTCTGTAGTGCTGGTCTGTTTGTTTTTTTCCTGGGCAATTCAAGAAATAGGGAAGAATGGTGTATTTGCTGAAAGCCTGTTCTGCAGTGCTGGGCTTCGTTTTTTGCAGACAGCTATTAGCTGTGCAACCATTCATGAAGACGCAGGGTGCATCTGTATATGGTAGAGGCATTGGGAATATCCATTTTATAAATATAAAGCATTCTCCTAGAAGGAAGTTAGAAAAGACTGCCTGATAATGTGGAAGTCCTAACTGGGAAAACATAACACTGACTGTGTGTTGTGCTGCTGTTGCAGCATGTTAGCAGCTGAGTTGGAATCAGCTGTTCGCTTGACAGTTGCTGTGCTGTTGATGACCAAAGACATGTTTTTGTTTTGTTTTCAAAACTATTACCAATTCCTAACAGCCCATTTTGTTCTTCAATATTGCACTTACCGAAGACTGGGGCCTGTATCTGTTTCCCTTTCTGCTCTCGTTTCTGTTCACCCTAGGGGCTGGCCGGCCTTTCTGTTAACATTTAAATATTACTGGGGGTGTAAAGCAACCAAAAGTCCCATTTTCCCAGGACAGTCCCTATTTTTGGCAGGATGTCCCAGTGTCCCCACAAGTTTTGTAAAATGTTACTTTTGTCCTGGTTTTTGCTTAGTTGTCCCAGTTTTGTCCTTTTTTTTTTTTGCTGACTGCTAATCCGTGAGTGACAGTTATCTCAGCACCACTGTGGCACTGCTCGGGCAGCAGTTTGCAACTTCAATCCCTGTGCCTGTATTGCACTGCAGACATATCAGTGGCAGCACAGTAAAGCATGTTCCTTCCTGTTAGTTAGACTGGGTAGTAGTGCAGACAAGCACATGTGGACGTCTGCCTGCCAGCAGCTGAGAGAGACTCCAGACAGAGAAGAGACCAGCAGTGCACTAAGGTGCCCGAACCTTATCAGCTATAGGGAAGTGTGTGAAAACAATCTGGTGTGGTGGTGGGAGTCACTGAAGTGAAGTTTGCTCAGCAAATGAGGTGAGTGTAAGCGGGTTGGATGGGACTGTGAGGAGGAGCAATACATGCAGCTTGAATGTCTGATCACAATTTAACGCAGGCTTGCTTCTAATGAACTTTCTGTACATCATGATTTGGAACTTGCTGCAGCAGAATGATGTATTGTTTTAATCTGGATGCTTGCTACTGGTGTTACTGTGGGGTGGCATGGCCAGAGCAAGCAGCAGCTTTTAATTGATTGTGTGCAGCGTTGTCTGTGGCGGTGCCTGTGGGAGTGACATGGTAGGGGGAGGGTCATGGTCAGGATGGACTGTTCTAGTTTTAGGTTGCGGAACGTTAGTAGCTTTACGGGGGGGGGCACATTACTGCAGAGGGAAGTGGAATCACGGGAGGGCAATTCATTATCCCCTCTTCTGCCCCACTAGAGTAAATATAAACATCTCAGTGGGTACAAGTGTTTCATAAACTGATATTGTAAAAAGGGGAATTAATGTTTCGTGTAGGTGATGTTTTGTACATAGCGGTCATTGTGAGGCCTCTGTTTTGATGTATTAATGATATGTTAAACTACTGTATGATAAACGTGCAAGCAAAAATATGCTGTTACATCACTGAGGTGGACCAATGGGATTCTAGCCAGGAGTATATAAAGATAGTTTCTAGGGGATGTGGATATGTTGTTCATCCACACTTCTTGACATGTCCCTTTCCCCTTTAATTCTTGCCTGAAGGTCTTAAAGCTGGCTCCGCCCACCCTCCCACCTGGTATAACCCTCAGCTCTGCCCCATGATGCCAGATCTTCCTTTCAGCTAGAAGATGCACGTTGCCTCCTCTTCGCTCCTGCGTTCTGTAGGCCATGGCTTAGTTTCCTTCAGATTCTTTGAAGATTAAGCTTGTTCGAGTTAGCGATTGCGATCATTGTTTCTCGATCATGGAAGATAAATCTTCCCCAGGTTTCCGCCGGTGCCCATGTGGCCAGACAGTGTTGCGCACAGATCCACATACTGCGTGCGTCTACTGTTTGGGTGTCAGTCATGACACCCAGGTCTGTGAGATTTATCTGCATTCCACCCGAACGTCCTCGACAGTCGTCTCGCATGATTCAATCTGGGCAGGCCCAAAAGAACGGAATCCGAAGTCGAAGGAGGCCTGATGGGCAGTCTCCGCGGCTCTGGGGTTCACCGAGCAGTTAGAGCAAATGCAGGCCTTCGAGGAAGAGGCAGCACTGGCTGCGGAGCTCTCCTTCCGGCCGATTTTTGTTCCACTAAACTTGAGCTCCACCTTCGGAAGATGTGCCAGTCTCTCTCCCCACTAAGGGCGAGGGACCTTCGGGTGTGCATGTCTCCCAGTCCCTTAAAAAGGACAAGGAACCGAGAGATGCTTCATCTCAGTGAAGATGTTCTTGGTATCGAGAGCGATCTCGGTCCCAGGAATCTCCAGTCTCGACCTCGGTTGAGATTGCGACTTCGGCCGCCGACTTTTTGGTCCTGCCGTCTGGTCAGCTTACCAAAGTCTCGATCGACGCTGTGGAGAGAACTCTCGACCCCGTCGATCTGTTGTCGCCTGACAAGGCCGACAACTCTCTTAACAGAACCCCTGTTCTGTTTCCTCTCGATGAGGAGACCCAGCCAGCTGGCAATCCCATTGAGGAACCGGTCCCTGATCTGGAAAATCACTAGATCTTACTTCGAGAGGGCTCTTGAAGTAGGTAATTACAAATAGAACTGAAGCCGGCAGGCGTCAGGACCCCATGGAAAAATTTCTAGCTAGCAGTCTCTGGCGAGGGATCACCCCCACGTCAGGTGACCGGCGTCAGGAGACGTCAGTATAAAGGGGTGGTCCCTCATGCCCGCCTTCCAGTTCTTTCCCACTGTTGGCTTATGCCAGCGCCTTGCGGTAAAGTTCATTGCTTGTCAGCCTCTATCGTCGGTAGTTTTGACTATTTTCGATTTTTTTTTTTTTTTCCATCGATTGTCAGGTATTGCCGGTGTGTCATCCCCACACCTCCGAGCACAAGAACAAGTGTCTCGTGCAGCACCCAACTCCCGCACAAGGACGGCCATTCCCTGTGCCTCTTTTGCCTTGGCCCCGACCATCCGGTGGAGAAGTGCCAGCACTGCCTCAAGTTCAACGCGGCCACCCGAAGATGATGGCAGCAGTCCCTGGAGGCCCATGTTTTAAAAAAGCAATGAGCTCCATGAAAAAAAGAGTTGAAAAAGCTCTATGGCTATGGATTTTTCTGTATCAGGTAACTCTCTGTCTAGGGAGCAGACAGAGGCTTACATGAAGAAAATGGACGAATACAGGACCACGTACAGGAGTGCACAGGCCAAAGAAAGGCTAGCCATTCCACACAAGCAGCAGTCTAGGAGCAGGCCCTTTCAAAGGCCTTTTTACCAAGCCCAGGCCGCCTCTCCCTTCCCACAGAGGGGGTTCTTCAGAGGGAGGTGCAGGAGGGGGATGAGCAGAGCTGCTCCCTCCTCCTCTCAGTCTAAGGCTCCTGCCAAGCAGACACCCTGATGTGTCAGCCTGGGTCGACTCCCCATTTCCAGTAGGAGGCAGGCTGGATTACTACTTCCAGGCCTGGAAGTCTGTGACCTCAGACAAGTGGGTCCTAGAAGTAGTAAGCCAGAGACTGGCCCTCAGCTTCAAAAAATTTCCAAAGAGGGCCAAGTCTTTTCCACCTGCATCACTCTCAGAAACCATTGCCCTAGAGGCAGAGGTTTCCTCTCTTCTAGCTCTCAGAGCTATAGAGAAGGTTCCTACTCAGCACAAGGGAAAAGGACTGTACTCCAGGTACTTCCTTACCCCAAAGAAAACAGGGGAGTGGCGATCCATCCTAGACATAAGGTATTCGAACAAACACATTTCAAAGCCCAAATTCAAAATGGTAACTCTGGGAATAATCCTTCCCTCTCTAAGGCCAGGGGATTGGCTAACATCCCTGGACCTCAAGGATGCCTACTAACATATTCCTATCAGGTGCTTCCACAAAAAATATTTCAGGTTCGATTTGCCTTCATGCCGTTACCAATTCAGAGCTATGCCATTCGTCCTAACATCAGCTCCAAGGGTGTTCACAAAGTGCCTTGCAGTAGTGGTGGCTTACCTCAGAAGACAGGGTATCACCATCTTCCGTGTCTGGACGACTGGCTCTTAGTGGGTCAGTCACCTTTACAGGTCAAGTCAGCTCTTCAAACTACCAGGACCTACTCAGCTCCCTGGGGTTTCTTCTCAGTCTTCAAAGTCTGTCCTCGAACCAGTTCAACTTCTCACCTTTATCGGCATAGAGTTGGACACTCTACAAGCTAAAGCCTGCCTTCCCCTGGCAAGGGTGAAGGCCCTGGTGAATCTCCCTTCCTCCTTTTGACCTCAGGTCTCCCGCCGAGCAAGACAGTTCCTCCAGCTCCTGGGCCACATGGCAGCTTCCACGGCAGTGGTGCAGGGAGCAAGGTTCCAGATGAAGGATATTCAGTTTCATCTAAGGTCTTTTTGGTCTCAAAAGAAGGATTCACTTACCAAACCGATTCCAGTGACTCAGACTCTGGTCCAAGCTCTCCAGTGGTGGCTGAACCAGGACAACCTCAGACAAGGGGTTCCATTTCTCCGTCAAGTCCCATCAGTAGTTCTAACTACGGATGCTTCTCTCCTGGGGTGGTGAGCCCACCTGGGAGCCCTGACAGCTCAAGGGGTCTGGTCTCCACAAGAGTCTCTCCTTCATATCAATCTCCTGGAACTTGGGGCAGTTTTTCTAGCCCTGCAGAGCTTCTCGGATTCAGTCAAGGGCAAGGTGGTCCAAGTCAGAACAGACAGCACCACCACAATGTGGTACATCAACAAACAGGGAGGCACTCGGTCCTCTGCCTTGTGCACAAAGGCCATGAAGCTGTGGTCTCTGGCCTATTCTCTTCAGACTTCTCTGGTAGCAGTTGACCTTCCAGGGAAGGACAACGAACTAGCAGATGCTGTGAGCAGAATTTCACAGGGACATCACAAATGGTCCCTGGATCCTCACATCCTGAAGGTCATCTTCTCCAGGCAGGGCACTCCAGAGATGGACCTCTCTGCAGCACCGGACAGTCATCAACTTCCTCTGTTTTGTTGCAGACCTCCAGTTCTGGGGACGGTTCCCCAGGATGCTCTTATTTTGGACTGGAAGGGCAGGTTTCTCTATGCCTTCCCTCCGCTGTTCAGAGTTCTGATCAAGATCAGGACTCAGCCTTGCACAGTGATACTGGTGGCTCCAGATTGGGCTACACAGTCTTGGTATCCTCTACTGCTGTCCTTGTTAGTGTCACGTCTCCTGTCTCTGCCCAGGACATACAATCTCTGGGCCTCCTCCCAGGGGCAGATCTGGTACCCCAATCTCCAGTCTCTCAATCTCAAGGCCTGGCTCTTGAAGAGTTGGAATATGCAGCACTACATCTCTCTCAGGGAGTTTTGGATGTTCTGAAGGTCCAAACTCCAAATGGAAAAGGTTCAGTATTTGGTGCTCTCAGAAAGGCATCCTGCCTGATTCTGCAGACATTTCCACAACCTTAGACTATCTAGTTCATCTGCATGGTCTAGGCCTTAGGCCTGCCACTCTGAAGGTTCATCTAGCAGCTGTCTCTGCATTCCTCTCAGCAGGGAAGGGCTCTTCCCTGGCATCTCATCCTGTTTTCAGAGTTTTTCAAGGGCCTGGTTCACATTAACCCTCTCTTTAGGGAGCCCACTCCGCCTTGGGATCTTAATGTCTGCATAGCTCAGCTTATGCAGCCACCCTTTAAACCTCTGGCTTCGGCCGAATTGAAGTACTTGACCTGGAAAACTGTGTTCCTGGTAGCTATTACTTCTGTCAGGCGGATTAGTGAGTTACAGGCTCTGTCAGTTGAACCTGACTTCATCTCCTTTCTTAGGGACAAAGTGGTCCTAAGAACCAATAGGAGGTTCTTGCCCAAAGTGGTATCGGATTTTCATCTGAACCAGTCTGTATCTCTCCCTGTGTTTTTCATTGATCATTCTTCTTCAGGTGAAAGAAGGTTACACAGTCTGGATGTTAAGAGGGCCCTTAGCTACTACATTGAGCATACTAAGGCACATAGAAATGACTGTCTTCAGTTGTTTCTCACTTATGGTGAAGTGGGGAAAGGTAAGCCTGCCACTAAAAGAACTATTGCCAGATGGATTGTTTCTTGTATAAAATTCTGTTATGACAAGTTGGGTAGAACGCCCCCTTCAGGCCTGAGGGCTCACTCGACTAGGGTGTAGTACAGCTGCTTCTCTAGCTGCGGACAGAGATATACCTTTGTTAGAGATCTGTAAAGCAGCCACCTGGAAAACAGTAATACTTTTACCAAGCATTACTCCCTGGCCATCCAGGCTAGGAGTGATGCTAGGTTTGGCACAGCAGTACTGCAGAGCCTCTTCCCAAAGTAGGTTCTGCATTCCCTCCTCCATAGAGAACTGCTTGGTAGTCTGCATTATGTCTGAATACAGCAAGACTTCATATTGTGTGAAGAAAAAAATTACCATAGTAATGTTGTTTCTTCTAATGGAGTCTTGCTGTATTCAGACCTTCCGGCCTCCTCTCTCAGAACCTGGTTTTTGGGAAGTGGGCTGGCAAGTACAGTGTTGCACCTTGGGGTGTACCTTGTACCCTCCCTCTTGGGTGGGGTGGATGTTGTTGTTATTTTTTCTGGTGTTTTATACTTAAATATTGTCACTACCTTTCCTTCTTGGGTTCTTGATTTGAGTCTTTTGGGCCCAAAAATAATCTTTTACCCTTTGGCTATATGTTGAATAACTTCCATACTATAGTATGTTATTTAGTGTGCTTGTAAGAATCTGACGGTTACACTGGGAAGTACCACAGACAGAGGTTTAAAAACCGAGCTCGAGCTCAACGTTCTGCACTTCTGCATAGAGTTAACTCTTTCCTCTCCAGGGCAGTTCAAGTGATGGGGCTAACTGCATTATGTCTGAATACAGCAAGACTCCATTAGAAGAAACATTACTATGGTGAGTATTTTTTCTTCTTGGCCTTAAAGCCTAAAGATTAAAAAAAAACAACAACATTTTTTGAGCCTTCCGTTCTTCTCTGTGAACGGATCCACTTTTCTGAGGAGGAGAGGGGAACGCGTAGGATTTATTTCTGTCCTGAGGGAATTCTTTCTTCTTGCCCCTAAGGGTGACCTCTTGGCTCCTTCTTAAGCCATGTTGTTCAATTCACAATTAAAGAAACCATTCCTTAGATGGTTCGGTTCCTTTTTCTAGGTCCCCTCTGGCATGTCTGAATCTCCTGTTTGCGTTAGCCTATGCTAAGTTAGACGTTGTCCTGGCACTTCAGTTGCCTTGAACTGGTAATTTTTTTTTACCTTGCCTTCGGGAAGTCAGACTGAGTTCACACACTTTTCTTTCCGCAAAGGGGTGCCCTCTGTAGGGCTTCAAATACAACCCCTCTCTCCACACACACATCTGTGTTAGCACTTAACAAGGTGCTAGTGGGCTTCCTTCCCCTTCCTAGTTGGGCACGCTCTCCTTCGGAACAGATTTCTGCCTTGGCAGTCTCTGAGCTCTCGGCTGGAGTGTAAGGGGTTGGGGATGGCGGGAGGTGCAGAGAGTCTGCCTTTTGTGTACTGAGCTGTGCAAAAGGTTCAGTTGAAACTTCTTCATCAGTTTTTGCTAAGTGGGATCCTTGCTCCCTCTCCTTGATTCCGAGCTTACGAGCCTACAAGCCAAATTTTCACAGCCTGGCAGAACTTCTCCCTCCTCCCAACATCCCCCTCTCTTCTTCTTCCTTCTCCTTTCTTTTTCCCCTATCTGTTCCTCCCTCAGAGCTGCCACAGGAGTGAGGCCTATGGTCCCATAGGGTAGGTTCTCCTCTTTCCTGTCCTCTGTTGGCTTATTCCTTTTTCAGTTTATATCCTTTCCTTTATCTATCCCTTGGCTCTCTTGCTCACTCTCCTTTTTTCTCATCATTATTTAGCCTCTGCAAACAGAACTGGGATGGAGGAGGGTCTACTTGGTGCCTCTTGGCCACCCCTCGCGCACCACATAAAGGCGTCACTCTTGGGGGCGGCTCACTCTCAAAAAAAAAAAAAACTCCCATGGCGGGTGCGCACTCCGACCACACCCAAGCAGTAATGAATGGTGAAGATACAAGAGAGATCAAGAATTATGGAAGGTAAGTAATTTTCATTCCTGTTCACTGGATCTGCAGGACACGTTCTTTCACATCCCAATCCATCTGTGGATCTTACTTCGAGGAGAAGCTCTTGCAGCAGGTTTCACATTGAGGAATGGCGCCACCTGGCGGCGGTCCTGTCAACTTTTTCTCTAGTAGTACCAATGTGGGAACGCCCCCCCCCCCGCCGACGTTGGCTCCACCCTCGACATCGCCCTACCATAAGGGGAGTTCCCCATGTGCTCCAGTTCTTTTCTGCCGCACGGTCAGGGTTAGTTCACTCGGCTCGGCTTAGTACCGATCACTCTTTCTCCACCGGATTTTTGTGTTTTTCAGTACTGTTTAGCTTCTATGTCTTCGCATCCTAATAAGTTCGCTTGTGGGCAACAAATTCCCGCTAAGGACGGTCACTCACGGTACCTTTATTGTCTGGGGCCCGACCACAACACCGACGCCAGCCCCCGCTGCCAGACCTTTAACTAGCGGACGCGAATCAGGTCCCCAGAGTCTCTTGCGGCCTTCATTGCTGAGACAAAATTAGCCGCGATGGAACGGGCCTCCTCCTCGGGAGAATCTGATCCCCCTCCATCCCACAAGCCTCGCAAGCATCGGGAGCAAGACGGAAAGGTCTCACTCAAAACACGGTCCGGGGATGGAAGTCCGGGTCGTTGGAGCACGATTCCCACCTCACGGCCCTCAAGCCTTCGTCTGCTGTCTCCAAGCCTGATTCTCTTCAGACGCTGAAAGTTTCTCAGCCCACCAAGACATCGAAGGGCGCAGGTAAGCTCTCCTCCCGCTCGGCCTCTTCTTCGAAGGCCGACACCCGGGAGTTGAGCAAGGCCTCCAGGTCTTCAGGTGGCAGGGATTCCTCCTTGCCTCCCAAATCGCGGGACACCGACTGACACCAGCCTCCGGCTACTGACCTGTGTTCGGCCGAGAAGTCCGCCAGCCATAAGGCCGACCATCACAAGGTTCACGCCACCGAAAGACGTTTGTTGGCCCACAAGGAGAAGCGGACGCTGGACCCTCGTCCGCCTGTGACTTCCTCGGCCCCGGTCCTAGCAACGGTTCTTCCTCCGCCGGTTGTGGTCCGTCCAACGCCGGTCCTTTCGTCGACACCTGACGTCAGCTCCGACACTACTCCTCAGCAGTTGCCGGTCCGACCAACGCCAGACCCTGGTGACTGTGGTGCTGACGCTGCCCCGACATCCCTCCTTAGGCCGACGCCAGTTGGCAAGGGTATGGACCCGATGCTGGTCCCCCCACATGGTGGAGCTGATGCTGGTGCGGGCTCGGGTGCTCCTCCACCTCCACCTGAATCTCCCAGATTACACCTCTCTCAGGTGAAGGAGCTCTTCACCCACTGGTGGGATACAGTTAAAAATCTGCTAACGGGTGTGCCTCCACCCACTCAGTGCGGTTCCAGACCCAGTTGAACCAGGAATTGGGGGGGAGATGAGTGCCCCTTCAGAAACGCACGAGGAAATCTAGGAGGGATAGGTCTAGTAGCTCCTCCCGCTCTCCCTCTCCTCCTCTGGACAAGATGCGCAAAAGAAAGAGGCGTAGCCCCTCCCCCTTTTCCTCTCTGGACTCCTATGTAGACTCTGATTCTCCTTCCTCTGCCTACTCAGAGCCAGACCTAGGGGACACGGAGGGTCTACTTAAATCCCCTCCAGATGATCCCAGCCTCGTGGAGGTGATGAGGCACATCCAGGCCAACATGGTTTGGGACACTGAGGCCCTGGACCCGAAGCGACTGCGGCTGGCTAAATACCTCCGCCAAAAAGACCCAAAGCCGGTGATCATCCCTTCCGTGGTTGACACCTTCGAGGATGTCACCAGGGCGACCTGGAATTGTCCTCATTCCTCCTCTGCCGTGCCCAAAAATGCTCACCGGCTCTACCGGTTGCCTGCGGACCACCCCTTTCTGGCTGAACCACCTGTTGCGGACTCTGTGGTGATTTTGACGGCTCATGATAGTTCACAGAGGCCCAAACATCTGAGCACCCAGCCGCCTGACAGGGAGTCAAAGCAGCTGGATTCCATGGGCCGTAAGGTGTACTCTGCTGTGACCTGCAGCATCAGGAATCTCAACTTCCTGACGCATATGGTCCAATTCCAGAACGCCCTTTGGGATGAAGGATTGGGCATTGTGCAGAGCATGCCCGATTGTCCTCAGCGGACAGAGCTTGCCAAGCTGTTGCAGACCGGCTCAGACGTGGGTACCCACGTTCTGCGGTCGGCTTATGACTCTGCAGACATCTCCTCCCAGGCGACCGCCACTGGCATTTGCCTCCCGACGCCATGCATGGCTTTGGGTTTCTGGGTTCGATCCAGATGTCCAAACCAACCTTCTGGATGCTCCCTTTAAAGGCTTCATGCTCTTTGGCGAGGACACGGAGCAGATTATCACCAGGCTGCAGGACTCCGGAAAGGTCATCCGTTCTGTGCAGTCCATGTACCGCCCAAAACAGGCGAGCTCTCAAGCCTCGTTTTCGTGGCCATGGGGGACATCAGCCACAGCAACCTCATTTTCAGCAGCATGCACAGCAAGGGGGCTTTGGTCGTAGAAGCAGAGCGAGGCAATACGGCTTCTGCCTGTAGACCACCTAAAGCAGCCACTGCCGCCCTCCCTCTCCCCCACCAAACGCCTGACTATCCAGGCGACCCCCCCCCCCAGTTTCTCAACCAGAGGAGCCAGTCAGAGGCCGCTTTTCACTCTACGTGGATGCGTGGGGTCAGGTGACCTCTGACCAGTGGGTACTGGAGCTCATGGAGTTCGGGCACTCCATAGAGCTCAAATCCATCCCTCCGGACAGACCACCACCCCCATCCTGATACCCAAGGAAGCAGAGAGCTCTGATCTAGTGGGAGATCTCTTTCCTGCTGGACAAAAGGGCCATCGAGCCGGTTTTACCGGCCGAATCAGGGAAAGGGTTCTTTTCCCACTTCTTCCTTGTTCCAAGGAAGTCTGGGGATCTCAGACCCATTCTGGACCTCAGCGATCTAAACCTGTGGGTCTCCCATAAGAGATTCAGGATGATTTCTCTTCCTACTCTCCTCCCTCTCATATCGGCAGGAGATTGGCTGGCGTCTCTGGACATGCAGGACGCTTACTTGCATATTCCCATCTCCAGAAGCCATCGAAGATTTCTAAGGTTCAGGTTCAAGAGCAGGGACTATCATTCGAGTCCTCCCTTCGATCTTTCCTTGGCCCCAGGGTCTTCACCAAGTGCCTGGCAGTCGTGGCAGCAGCACTTGAAAGCCAGAGGCATTTATGTTCCTTACCTGGACATCTGGCTCCTCCTGGCCCCTCCAGGTCTCGCCTGTCAGAAACTATCAGGGATTCTCTGTCTCTTTTCCAGTGTCTCAGAATCACCATCAACAGGGACAAGTCTTCTCTGTCCCCTACTCAGATTCTCCAGTTCATCTGAGCTCTTCTGGACACCACTCTCTGAAAGGTTTTTCTTCCCTCTGACAGAGCGGATCACATTCGGATCATTGTGTCCCAGATCTCGTCAGCCTTAAAGGTGCCGGCTCGGCTCCTCCTAAGGCTGTTGGGCCACATGGCCGCTGCCATAGTCTCAGTCCCTCTGGCGCGTCTGCACATGAGGACCATTCAGTGGTCCCTGAGAGTCAAGTGTGATCAAACTTCAGACAGCCTGGACGCCTTGATCAGGATATCGGAGCCAGTCCGCTGAGAGATTCACTGGTGGATGTCATCTGAAAAATCTGCTGAGGGGCATCCCCTTCCTACACGTGGCGCCGTCCCAGTCTCTGACCATGGATGCCTCGTCCAAGGGATGGGGCGCACACTTGGGGAACCATCGTACCCAGGGTTCCTGGTCTCCCACGGAAGTGAACCTGCATATCAGTGTCCTGGAAATGAGAGCTGTGCGCTACGCACTACAAGCCCTAACCTTGGTCTTAGCACCAGGCCATCTCTTGGTGCAGACAGACAACACCTCTGTGATGTTCTACATCAACAAACAGGGCGGCACACATTCCTATCCCCTTTGCCGGGAAGCCGTGCGGGTTTGGGATTGGGCCCTGGAGCATTGTCTGTTTCTGACAGCAGTGCATGTTCCCGGGCTTCAAAACGTGCTAGCAGACATGCTCAGCAGGACAAGATCGCAAGCCCACGAATGGGAATTGCTTCAAGAGGTTGCAGATCGCATCTTCCATCTATGGGGGATGCCAGAGGTGGACCTTTTCGCCTCACAGTCCAACGCAAAACAGCCCAATTTCTGCTCGCTAGGTCCAGAGTCTGGAGCTTTTGTAGAGCGATGTTGTCCCACTGTTGGAAGCGGGGAGGTTCCTGTATGCCTTCCCTCCCTTTCCCTCCTTCAGAAGGTCCTTCTCAAGGCTCAGTTGGAACCTTCCACCATTATCTTGATTGCTCCACTATGGCCTAAATCAAATTTGGTTTCCCTTACTACAGCGTCTAATGGCAGAGTCGCGATGCCTCCTCTCCTCCTACGCACCTGCTGTCGCAGGACAGGGGGTCCCTGTTGCACCCGAACTTGGCGTTCTCTTCACCTGCACGCCTGGCTCCTCAGGACTTAGCTAAGGTTCGTCTCAGGGTGTCTGATCAGTTCGCTCAGGTGTTGGTTGAGGCACGGAAACCTGCCACCAGGGCCACTTACGCTATGAAGTGGAAATGTTTTTGCATTTGGGCCACAGCCAAGTGAGTGGATCCGTTGGTCTGTCCGGTTAATACCAGCTTAGAATACTTGCTTTCTCTTTACGAGAAAGGCCTCAGCTATTCCTCCATCAGGGTACACCTGGCCGCCATCTCTGCTTACCATTTATCTGTCTCGGGTAAGACGGTGGCTCAGATGGAGGTTTCCAAAGCTTTTTTGTGCGGTATTCTCCATATCAGACCTCCTATCAGGGACCCTGTTCCTCCTTGGGATCTCCTGTTCGTCCTGGAGAAGCTTTCTCTTCCCCGTTCGAGCCGGCTATGAAGTCGGAGCTCAGTTTCCTTTCCTTTAAAACTCTGCTTTTGGTAGCAGTTACTTTGGCGTGGCGCATTTCAGAACTTCAAGCACTCATGTGTAAAGAACCCTACCTTGTCTTCCACAAGGACAGGGTTGATCTCCGCACCAATCTGAAGTTCTTACCGAATGTGGTTTCGAAGCTCACTTTGAATCCGTCGGTTCAGCTCCCGGTCTATTACCCAGATCACTCCAGCAGGGGAGAGGTTCTGCTTCATTCCCCAGACATACACAGGGCTCTCAGATGTTATCTAGCTAGAACCAAGGTGTACAGGAGGTCTGATCAGCTCTTTGTGTCCTTTGCCCAATGGTCCGTAGATCGCCCAGTCACCAAACAGACGCTTTCGCACTGCTTGGTTCACTGCATTTCCTACTGTTATGAGAAGCATAATAGGTCGACATCGGGGCCAATTAAAGCTCACTGTACCAGGGCTATCGCTACTTTCTTTGCAGTGCTGAAGAGGGTACCGACAGCAGATATCTGTGCTGCCACTACCTGGAGTTCAGTCCATACCTTCGTCAGGCACTATAGCCTCGACATTTCCAGACGCAGAGCAGGATTTGGCCTCGGGGTTCTGTAAGGCCTGGTTTCCTGAGGGATCTTCCCTTCTCTTGTTGTCCTTTTCCTGCTGTTTATCCCGCCTCCCAGGGGTTGTTATAAGTTTATACTGCTTGGGACTCAGTCCTCAATGTGAAACCTGCTGCAAGAGCTTCTCCTCAAAGTAAGATAGTACAGTTACGTAAGAACTTACTAACAGTGATCTTTGAAGCTCTTACCATAAATATTCCGCCCACCTTCCCCCAGGGATCAGGCCCTATTCAGGCGGTATTTTTCATCTTTGAGGGTTGTCCGTTGACAATCTGCTTCCACCTTGCCTGTCGTTTTTCTTGCCTGACCGGGGTGGGGCATTCAAGAACTGGAGCACGTTGGGAACTCCTCCCTTATGCAGGGCGGCGTCGGGGGTGGAGCCGACATCGGGGGGGGGGCGTGTTCCCACATCAGTACTACTAGAGAAAAAGTTGCTGAAACTGCTGCCAGTCCTCAATGTGAAACCTGCTGCAAGAGCGTCTCTCGAAGATCTACTGTTACGGTAAGTTCTTACGTAATTGTACTTTCTTCTGCTTCAGGGTCGAAGGAACCCTGTACGAGTTCGGAGCCATGCTGTTCGGCCTGTCATCAGCCCCTCAGGTCTTCATTAAATGCATTGCAGTGGCGGTGGCCAATCTCGGGGGCAGGATTTATCCTTACCTCAACGACTGGCTCCTAGCAGGATCCATCCAACAGGAGGTGGAGAGGTCTAGGAATCTGGCCCTCCAGACCTGCTTTCAACTCGGCCTCCTGATCAATGAGGCCAAGTCAGAACTCGTGCCATCTCAGGTGATGGGCTTCATCGGGGCAGAGCTCGACTCTTGTCAAGCTGGAGCTCGGCTCCCGGCGGAAAGGGCAGAGGTTCTTTCCTCCTTTGCCCAATCATTTCTGGTTGGGCACTTGCGCCCTGCCCAGGACTTTCTGTGCCTTCTTGGTTACATGGCGTGCACCTCAATGGTCCGTTGGGCCCGGTTGCACATGCGCCCCATACAACTGGAGCTGGACGCCCAGTGGACTCAGCGCTACGGTCATTTCGACCAGCTGGTCACTGTAACCCAGAAGATGTGGGACGCTCTCCAGTGGTGGCCTGCCCCAGACCGGTTGCAGGAAGGGATCCTGTTTGTCCACCCCAAGCCGACGGTCGTCCTCATGACTGATGCATTTCTCATGGGCTGGGGAGCCCACATGGGGGACGAAAGAGCCCACGGGCTCTGGACCCCTGAGGAGTCCCGATGCCACATCAACCTGTTGAAGCTCAGAGCAGTCAGACTGGCGCTGTCCGCTTTCACTCCTCAGCTCCGGGGTCAAGTGGTTCAAGTCCAGATGGACAATACCACGACCATGTACTACCTCAACAAACGGCGGCACACACTGCCGTTTGCTGTGCAAGAAGGTGCTCCGCATCTGAACCCTTGTGAGCTGGTTGGAGGCAGATGATCTAGCCATCCATGTGGCAGGAGCCTCAAACCATCTGGCGGATGCTCTCAGCCGCTTAGGCCAGACATCCCACGAGTGGTCTCTCCATCCAGAGGTAGCTTACAGCCTGTTCTCCCGTTGGGGCAAACCGAAGGTGGACCTGTTTGCCTCCAGGGAAAACTCAAAGCTGAGACTGTTTCACGCCCGCCCCCCTCAGCAGGGCTTGCTGCAGGGGGATGCCTGCTCGAGGCCGTGGACCCCAGGCCTCTTCTACACCTTCCCTCCACTTCCCTTGATCCACAGGGTACTTCCTAAGGTGAGGAGGGACAAGGCGCAGGTGATCCTGGTAGCCCCAGACTGACCATGCCAGTTCTGGTATCCAGATCTCCTCAGCCTCAGCAGCAGGCTCCCGAGGTGTCTTACAGCATGCCCGGACCTGATCTCAGTCAGTCAGGGGAAGGTATTCCATCCGGACCTTCAGTCCCTTCACCTGAGAGTGCGGTACCTGAGCGGCTAGAGTTCCAGGCTTTGGGTCTCTCTGAGGATGTACTCACGGTAGTGGAAGCATCCAGAAGATGTTAAGCCTTAAGGGAAAAGGTTTTCTATTTGGTGTCAGGACAAGGGCCTGGACCCTCTGTCCTGCCCAGTGGCTAGCATCTTAGACTACGTTTGGTCTCTGTCCAAAGGGGGTCTTCGGTCTACAACCCTTAAGGTGCACCTGGCAGCCATCTCTGCTTACCGGGCGCAGGCCAGGCAGCAGATGATGGCACAGGAAAAGGTGGTTTGAAGCTTTTCCAAAGGCCTAGATCACATATCCCCTCCAGTGCGTAAACCTTCACCTCCTTGGGATTTACTGCTGGTTTTGGCTAAACTCATGGGCAAGCCATTCGAACCGATGCACAAGTGTGAGATGTCACACTTGTCGTGGAAGACCACCTTCCTGGTGGCTATCACATCTGCCAGAAGGACTGGGGAGCTCCAGACGCTCTCGGTGGAGTCTCCTTACTTGGTCTTCCACAGGGACAAGGTTGTCCTGCGCCCCCACCCGAAATTCCTTCCGAAGGTGGTGTCGGAGTTCCACCTTAATCAGGTGTTGACTCTGCCTGTGTTCTACCTGAACTACACCTCGGATGCCGAGTACAGGCTCCATACTCTGGACCTGAGACAAGCTCTTTCCTATTACAAGGAGAGAACGACGGAAGTTTGGGGAGAAGTTCACCAGCTGATTGGCAGGTGGATCATAGATACATAGACAGTGTCGGCAGATAAGGGCCTATGGCCCACCCAGTCTGCCCATTTGAGCTTGTAAGTTCAGTTTATGTTTTCCTAGAAGTCTGTTGCCCCTTACCCCTGACCTCCAGAATTCCTTTATGTCTATCCCATGCATTCTTAAATCCCGTGATTGTTTCAGCCCCCACCACTTCCTCTGGCAGGGTGTTCCACTTGTCCACCACCTGTTCTGTGAAGAAATTCTTCCCTCATGTTTCCTCTGAATCATCCTCCCTCCAACTTCATCCCATGCCCTCTAGTCCTGGAACATCTTTTTGCTTAAAAATAGTGTATTCCTGCACCCTGTTCCTCCCTGTGAGATACTTGTATGTCTCTGTCATATCCCTCTCTCCCTCCTCTCCTCTCAAGGAGTACATGTTCAGTTCCTTCAACCTGTCTTCATAGGACTTGTGCAATCAATCCTACCATCTTTGTTGCCCTCCTCTGAACCTTCTCTACCCTGTCTATGTCCTTACGTAGGTATGGTCTCCAGAACTGTACCCTGTACTCCAGGTGGGGCCTCACTAGTGTCTTGTATAGTGGATTATGACCTCCCTTTTCCTGCTGGTGACCCCTGCCTATACATCCCAGCATCCTATTTGCTTTACCTGCTGCCTTGTCACACTGAGCTTCCTCACTTTGAGGTCATCAGATGATAACCCCAAAATCCCTTTCCTGTTTGGAGCATGTTATATCCTCACCCCCCAACAACTGATATATTGTGCCAGGGTTTTTGTGCCCCATATGCATTATCTTGCACTCTTTTGCATTGAATTTCAACTGCCAAACCCTGACCATTCTTCAAGTTTCTGCAGGTCCTTCTCATTCTGTCTACACCCTCTGGTGTGTCTACTCTGTTACAGAGCTTTGTGTCATCAGCGAACAGTGAAATTCTGCCTTCTAGGTCCTGCAATGTCACTGATGAAGATGTTGAATAGGACCGGTCTCAGCACTGATCCCTGTGGTACCCACTGGTCACTCTTCCCTCTGTGGGTGGCAGCCATTTACCACCACCACCCTCTGTGTCCTGCCACCCAGCCAGTTACCTACCCACCACACTACTGTCCTGCCCACACCCCATATTCCCCAGTTTGTGTAGTAGTCTTCTGTGTGGCACAGTGTCAAAACCTTGCTGAAGTCCAGATGGGCCCGTCCACTGCCCTCCCTAATCCACCTCCCTAGTCACCCAGTCAAAATTCAGCGAGTTGGTCTGACATGACCTCCCCCTGGTGAAACCATGCTGCCTTGGGTCCTGTGGTCCATTGACAACCAGATGTTCCACCAATCTCTCCTTCAGTAGTGCTTCCATGATCTTCCCCACTACCGAGGTGAGGCTGACTGGTCTGTAGTTCCCTGCTTCCTCTTTGTTCCTGCTTTTGTATAAGGGAACTACATCTGCTGTCCTCCAGTCTTTGGGTACCTCCCAAAGACTGGATCACTTCCTACATTGTTCTCTGCTATAGGTTGGCGGGTAGGGAGCCTCCCGTAGGGCTAAGGGCTCATCCCATCCTACATACCACTGCATTGGTGGCTGCTTCCAGGGACATCCCTCTCCAGGAAATCTGGAAGACAGCAAACACCTTCATCACCCACTACCACTTCGACCTTGAGTCACGCTAGGATGCTGGTTTTGGGGCCTCAGTTCTCCAATCTCTATTTCCCAAATAGGAGATCTACGCCTTGCCTCCCTCCTCCCGGAGAAGTGCTTGGAGTCTGCCAAGAAGTGTGGATGAACAACATATCCACATCCCTAGAAAAACAGGTTACCCACCTGTAACAGTAGTTCTAGGAGTGGCATATGTTGTTCATTCACACTGACCCACCTGACCTCCCCGACTGTGGCGCACAAAACTGGCTTCCAGTGGGCTAAGATCTGGCGTCATGGGGTGGAGCCAGATGGTTACACCCCCCATGTGGGTGGGAGGAGCCAGCTTTAAGACCGTCTGGCAAGAACTAAAGGGGAAAGGGACAAGCCAGGAAGTGTGGAAGAACAACAACATATACCACTCCTAGAACTACTGTTACAGGTGAGTAACCTGTTTTTCCGCCAGCAGCACATCAGTGTGCTTCTAGCTGCTGCAGGAGATAGAGCTCTGCTTCTTGATACTTCAGCTAGATTCTCCCAGGGGCCACTCCAGGTATTGGGTAGTAACTTTGTACATGTTTGGTAGCATTTTTTTTTTGTCATTTCCAGTCCACTTCACTGTTGCATTATTTTATTTTTTTGACAATAAATGTTAGTAAAAAGCAAAAAAGTCCATCCTTGGCTCCAAGAGTCTTTACTACAGTGCACCACGAACCTCCACAGTAACCCTATATTTGGGAACATTAGTTACTAGTCTCAGGCAGCAGCTCAAGTCCAGGCCACAAGGCTCAGGTTCTTTTGTGGCCTTAATCAGGGGACACAAGGCCAGCAACAGAAGGAGCAGTTCCAGCAGCACTGCCCGTCCAAGCCCTTTAGTACATTGTGAGGTCAAGGCCAGCACAAGGCAAGAGGGGGCACTTTATCTAGAAGCCAGTCCATGGGGGCTGCTTCCAAGGGCAAAAAGTGATGGGGTGAAGACAGGATGAAGAGCCCCATCCCCTCTCTGTCACCACCTCTGCTGCTGTTCCTGTTTGGGTGAATACCCCATTTCCTGCCACAGAGGCCCACTGTTAGTTCTGACTAGTGGTCCTGGAAGTGGGTGAAATTGGGGTTGTCTTTAAAATTCCAGAAGTCAACCTCTTGTTGTTCCTGGAGTGAGGTTCATTGTCTCCATGAGTGACTTGCGATGGAGCCTGTCCCAGAAAACTGACCTCAGCTGGGATTTATGTCGCAATGCTTTCTTGTTTACAAACACACAGGAGGCTGGTGCCTCATTCTTGACCTGCAGATCTTGAACAAGCTACTTCACAGTTGGACGTCTTGCATGGTAATGTTGCACCAGACCATCCTCTTCTTGGAGCTAAGTGCTTGGTTTGCTCCTTGGACTTCAAAGATGCATACTTCCACATCTCCGTTTGTCCATCACAGAGATGGTTCCACTACTTTTGGATGGACAGAACTTTGTATCAGTTTAAAGCCGTGTCATTTAGCCTTGTCATTGACATTGTCACCCAGGGTGTTAATACACCAAGTGCCTTTTGTGGCAGGCTTTCTCTGGCTCAGAAGCGTCGGTTTCTTTCCATACCCTGAATAGTGGCTTATCTCAAGGAGCTCACTGCGGGACTGTCCAGGCATCTGGCCCTCCAGACATTCCATGACCTCGGCCTGATGATCAGTGTAGCCAAAAGTTTGAGTTCACCCTGCAGCAGGTGATCTGTTCATTAGAGTGGAGCTGAGCTTTTAAGTCCGAGCTTAGCTGCCCTCCTCACCCCTCCCCTAAGACAGGGTGTTTGTGAATCACTACACGTAGGCACTTCTCCAGCAGTTTGTCAGGTTAAGTGCCATTTTGAGACACACGCACTCACTCACTCACTCACTCACACTCTCTTCCCACCCCTCACCCTTCTGTAGCTCTCAAAACCACCTCCTTCCCTGGCCTGAGCCAGACCCGACTATCATAAATTACCCTGCCCTATCCAAAGATTATGTAACAAGTAAATTAATATGGCCTTCCCTGACTTATCCTTCCTCACCAGCCTATCCACTCAGCAATCACCACCCTAAGCCCTGGTAAAAGACAGAGTCCCTCCCCTGTGCCTACTCAGAACCTACAAACCTTCATCCCCAATGCTGTATTTGACACCCGGAGTCCTTTCTGGACCCAGACAAGACTGTCACATGACCCCACCTCACCATGGCTGTTCACTGTCTGAATGGGAGCATGCTCTTATAGTAAAGTATGTGCTCCCATTCATTCAGGTGTTGGCTGGCCAAGGATGTGAGAGGAGGATATGTGCCGGTTACCATCCTTTATGCCAGCGTCTTATCCTTTCTGTGTGTTGCTGGATGGGGTTACTAGGTCTGAGTTTGTCAGGCAGGGTCCAGGAAGGAAGGACTCGGGGTGTCAGTGTGGCACTAGTTGGGGAGGGTTGTGGCTGTTGAGTAGGGAGGGGGTGAGGCAGTTGTCTTTCTTGCGACCTATGGGGAGTGTGGTGGTTGGGCATGACGGGGGATCAGTAAGGGTTGGTCATGCTGTTGTTTTCCTTTTACTAAATATTTGCATGCAGCAGCAGTGGGGGTAGGGGCTGCATGTGAGTGTTATAGTGGGTGGGAGGGGGCACTTTATGATGATGGTTGGTCTGGGTCGGGGAGGAGGGGTGGGGTTTGGGTGCTACACAGGATGGGGGAGAAAACACTGATCTTACTTCGAGAGGGTTCCTGTAGTAGGTCTTCACATATAGGACTGCGCCCCCAGGCGTCTGGTTCCAAAAGGAAACTGATAGCTAGCAGTCATCAGCTGGGACCACCCACGATGGCAGGTGATGCAACGTCAGCCCAGCTATAAAAGGGGGAGGTCCTGTGCCCACCCACCAGTTCTTTCCTGCCATTGCCTTAGTTAGTTCGGCAGACATGTTAGAACAGCGATCAGTCTCCAGCTTATATTCGACATTTTAGTCATTTTCCTCATACTTTTTCTGCATTTTTCGAATGAGTGTATGTCGGCTTGTCAAAAGAAGTGCACCAAGTGCGGCGCCCAAATCCCGCACAGGGATGACCACTCCCATTGCCTCCTTTATCTGGGGCCTAAGCACAACTCTGCTGAGTGTGCCATCTGCCAGGGATTCAACCAGGCCACCCAGACCCACCGCAAGCGGACCCTCAAGGCCCACCTTCTCACCAGTTGGCTAGCTTCTATAGAAAAGGAGCTCCAGGAGCTTAGGGAGAGGTCGTCGTTGCCAGCCCCAAGAAAGAAAAAGGACAAAGAGAAGCACCGGGAGAGGAGCCAGTCGCCACGAGGAAGGCCTTCCACCTCAAGACTGTGAGTACCACTGTTCCGGGCCCTCTATCTGCTTCTGCAGGCTGGCCCCTCCCCGCTGAGGCGAGCGCAGGCAGACGGGGTAGCCTCCTCTTAAGGTTTCAGGTTCTCCTTGCGTAGGACCTGCCGCCGGGTGCCCAGCCCAGACCGATCAGCCTGTCCGGTTCCTCTGCCGCAGCCAGCCCGGTCGCGACTGATAAGTCGGACTACGGACCTCCCATCGACTGCACAGCCATGCTTACATGCCCGTTGGGCTCCCTTGTGGACCCCGACGACGACACGAGTGTGCTCGCTGGAGACCCATCATCCCTGCTGGTTTCTTCCCCAAGGGATTCGTCATCTGGTCCCGGCTTGTCTCTTCCTTCAGGATTGTTACCCGACCTGTCGTTGGGGTGTCTCCAACAGCACCCCCCTTCACCAGACTTCACTCCGACCCCGGACTTCCCTCCTCCAAGGGGCCCGTTGCCGAACCGGGATCTGTGAGGCATGGAGCCCCCTCCTTTTGGACCCTCGGCGCCACTCCTGATACCCTGCCACTTCCCAGTGGACCTGCGGGACCCTTGGCAGTTTTCTGGGGCCTAACCCCCACATTCTGCTGCCAGGTGGCCCTCCGACGGATCCTTCATATCCAACGCCGGGCAGTGTGCCACCGATGCCGGGGTATCCGACACCCGGCTATCCGCCAGGACTGCCCAGGTATCAATACCATTACTGGCACCACCCGACTTACCAGGGGTATCCAGGGTACCAGCCTCCTCCACCTTCGCCGCCTGATCGAGAGTCAGTTCCGGCATGGTGGCAGGACGCCAGGACCCATCTCATCACTGAAATCAGACAGTCCCAACTGTTGGGGGCTATTCCTCTACCCAGGGACCCTCCCCCCAGTCCCTCTGGGCCGAGCTGAGGGTTCACTTCCAGTGGGCGGCACTGGGCAGGACCCTTCCCTTCCCAGTGGCTCCGAGCCCTCTGATTCGGACATAGACTCAGACATCGACCATTCTGACCCTCGATCACTGGTCGAAGTTCCTCCAAAAGAATCACCTAAATCCCCTCCAGAGGACCCTTCGTTCTGGGATTTGTTGAGAACTATCCAGACAGTTGGAGGCTGGCCTTGTAAGGAGATAGATCCTCAGTGCAAAAGATGGGCTGAGCACCTGGATCTAGCGACTACAAATCCTCTACTCATCCCCCCTCAGATGGGCCCTCATGAGGACCTGGTCACTACTGTTTGGCAACAGCCCTCCTCCGTCCCGGCTGTTTCCAGGAAAACCAATAGAACTTACTTCCCCCAGAAGGGATTTCTCATTTGACTTCGCACACGAAAGCCGACTTCATGGTCATCACGGCCACGCATGACTGGTTAGCTCAACATAAGCACCTGAGTTTGTCCCCACCAGACAAGGACTCACGGCAACTGGACCAATTTGGTAGAAAGATCTACTCATCCACTTGTGCCATCCGGTCACTAAATTGTGTCCCATATGGTGGCCTTCCAGAAGGCATCTCTTGCTGAGCTGGAGAGGGACCTTTAGGCTATCCCTGATGAAAATCTCAGGGTCAAGTTGTTGTACAACGTCCGTATGAACAAGTCCTCTTGCCGTCATGCTCTCAGAGCCATGTGTGATTCCGTGGACACAGTGGCTTGGGCTGCGGCCATGGGGATCTGCCTTCATCTGTCATGGCTCCGTATTGCAGGTCTGGCACAGGATGTCCAGTCATCCCTTTTGGATGCACCCTTCAGGGGTTCCGTCCTCTTTGGCGGTGACACAAAGGATATTATAAAGGCTGCAGGAGAGCGGACGATCTCCTCGACACGTACACTTGATATGTCGGATGGGTCAAAAGAAGCAGCCATTTTGTCGCCAGAGACGATGGAATAAGACCCAGAATAAGCATTGAGGCAAAAGATGTGCCACTGGCTCTGGAGCTCAAATCCTTCAGGCAAAGTTTGCAAACCAGCCTCAGGGGCCAAAGCTCCCCTTCCCCTCGGCGTCCTGACTCACTCCCCCTCCTTCCACTACCTCCATTCCCCTCGGAAGAACCGGTAGGAGGGAGGTTCGGCCTCCACCTGGAAGGGTGGAAGTCTGTCACTGCAGACGTATGGGTTCTTCAGCTCATACAGTGAGGATCACTCTATTGAGTTCCTAGAGATTCCACTTCCACACCCTCGGGGAAGGTCCTCTTACCTGCCGAGTCGGATCCCCATCGTCCACCAGGAAATCCAGGCCTTGCTGCAAAAAGTGGCCATAGGACCCGTCCCTCTAGACCAACTAGGAAGGGGATTCTACTCCCATTTCGTCCTGGTACCAAAGAAGATGGGGGATCTGTGACCTATCCTGGATCTCGGCACGCTCAACCTCTTCGTGGAATACAAGAGATTCTGCATGCTGACCCTTTAGGGACTCCTTCCCCTGCTCCAGTCAAACACATGGCTGTGCTCCCTGGATGTGCAGGATGCTTACCTACATATCCCCATCCTCCCGGCCCACCGCCACTTCCTCCAGTTCTCCTTTCAGGAGAACCATTTCCAATTCAGGGCACTTCCTTTTGGCCTGTCCTCTGTGCCCCGGGTTTTCACCAAGTGCCTAGCAGTAGTAGCGGCGTTTCTCTGCAGCAAGGGCATATATGTGTTCCCGTACCTGGACGACAGGCTTTTTTCAGCCCCTTCCCTGGACACTCTGAAGGAGTCTCTCTCTTTCACTCTGGACTTGTTTGTCAAGCGGGGCATCTTGGTCAACCTCCCCAAGTCCCAGCTAGTACCCTCTCAGCTCCTCCAATTTATTGGGTCGGTACTGAATGCAGTCCAGCGCAAGGCCTTCTTGTCATTGGATCGAGCAGAGACCTTAGCTTCCCAGACCACTTTGATGGCCAAGGCTCGATGGACCCCAGCACACTGTGTTCCGTCTCTTGGGGCTCATGGCAGCGGCCATTCCTACTGTCCCCTTGTCCAGACTGCACATGAGGGTCACCCAGTGGTCTCTTCGAGTCCAGTGGGACCAACAGTTGGACGACATGAACCAACTGGTCATGATCTCCAACAGCCTGCAGAAGGATCTTCTTTGGTAGCAGGATCTCTCCAACCTGTTAGTGGGAGCTCCTTTCCACACTCTGGCCCCTACCCAGACCCTCACATCGGACGCCTCCGATATAGGTTGGGGAGCACATCTGGGGGACCACAAAATGCAAGATTCGTGGTCTCCCAGGAGTAGCAGCTCCATATCAGCGTCCTGGAGACCAGAGCAGTACTCGATGCTCTCCATGCCTTCTAGTCGTTACTCCTTCTGGGAACACTTCTGGTCTAGACAGACAACATGGCAACTGTCTATCTCAACAGACAGGGAGGAACCCGGTCGTACCCTCTTTGCAGGGAAGCAATGAGAGTATGGTACTGGGCGATTCAGCACGGTCTGATCTTATCTGTGTCAGGCTTCACCATTTATCACCTTTGGATACTTGGCTGGAGGTCATGACCCCACAGGAGCTTTTTTTTTTTTGATGGGCGGAGTCGATACACCATCGGCATCGCCTTCAAGGCCGACGTACTGCGTGGCACTCGCGGGTTGGCCATTAGGTGTTGTCGACTCCGCCGTTCCGCTAATTCTTCATCTTCTGAAGTCGAGGTCACCTCATGGGACGCTTTGCTGAAGAATATTTTGAGGCCCCCTGTCTCCTGCCGGTTCTGTTAGCCTACTCGACGTCGCCTGGTAAGAATGTTCCGTTATTTTATTTTATTTTGCGACATCGAGTCTAATTTGGTGTTTCTTTCTCATAGGCCATGTCTAGGTCAGAGGGCAAGAAGACTTCCAAGACGGGACGGCCCCCCATGCGACGGTGCCCCTGCGGCCGTAAGTACTCTGTCACCGACCAGCATGACTGTTGCCTCGTGTGTCTTGGCCGCTTCACGACATGGATTAGTCACGGCGCCTGTTTCTCCATGGACCGCAGGAGGTCGTGAGCAACACGGTGGAAAGTGGGCGAGCTCCACCGACTTCGGGGGTCAGGAGTGCACTCGTCGGGCGCAGCCGCGTGCTCGCCTTTCCTCCGGGTCCCTCCGGTTCTATACAGACCAAGGAGGAGGAGCGCCTCCTCTGTAGCTAGCCGTGGCGGGGCCGCTCCATAGTGCAGGAGGCCCGGTCTGTGTCCCCGGAGACGAGGCCTTGTAAGGCACGCCTTGTCAGTTGCTCCTTCAGGCGAGGCGGCTCCCGCGGTGTCGCACTCCATGGCTCGGGAAGGGCCTGGGTCGGGCGCCATCCCCAGCGAGTCTGTCAGCACCATCTGTGTCCTCAGCGCAGCTCGTGGAGCCATGGGGTGGGTTGGTGCAGTGGGGGTCTCTGGCCTCTGCGCTGAGAACGGCGCCAAGAGTGCTGTCGGAGCTGTCGTTGGCACCGTTGCTGGTCTCTGCGCTGCTTGCGGCACCATGGGTCGGGATGGTGCCATGACGGGCTCCAGCTCCGAGGCTGCTGCCCTTGTTGGAGCTGTGTCCTCTTCTGGCGCCGTTCGAGGTGCGGAGGGGGGCACCAGCGTCTAATCTGGTGCAGTCTCTGGTTCTGGTGCCCTGTTCAGTAGAGATGGCAGCGGGTGTCCACGCACTGTTTGGCACAGGACTTCAATCTCCACCTCTTCAGAGGAGGAATCTGACTCTGAGTCAGACACGCAGTCGGGCTCCTTGGAGTTAGCTGCTGGCGTGGACACCCTGATAGTGTCCTCGACAGGCCAGAGTCTGCCCCTTTCTGAGGAGCGGACAGTGGCTGCTGAGGCCATGGTCAGAGGTTCTGACCAGCAGGCAGTGGTGCAGGCCACCATTGCCCTGTAACCTGGCCTTGGAGGGTTCTCTGACCCCTCAATGGTGGTACCCCCTCAGGTGGTGTGCCTGGATCGCCCAACTTTGGGGCCGATCAGAGCACCCACGGGAGGGGAGGGTGCTGCTTCCTGGATAGCTTCTCAGGGCCAACCAGGCTGCCAGCTGCCTAGTCTGGCTCTCTCGAGGCGCTCTCTGATTCTGGGGGTCCATGGGCATGGGATCTGTGCGGTGGCCTTTTTCCGGAACCCACCGGGCTCTGGGAGAAGCCGTAGTATGGATCTCCACCCTTCCTTCGGTGTCCTCGAGGGGGCCCGTTCTTCGGAGTAGGGGACCGTCCTTCTGGACCTACATGGCTGATCACGTCCACAGGGGGATTCTTCAGGCGCAGGCCCTGGGCAGTTCCAGTTTGGTTGTTCAGCTGTCGGCTATGGAGTCTTCCAGAGCTCCTTCTTCCCCATGGGCTCCTGGTGCGCTCCCTAGCCCAGGTGGAGGTCAGTCGATTCTTGTTGTTGGCTCTGCCCCCATTCCTCTGCCACATTCTCCTGCACTCCCAGGCATTCTTCGTCCTAGCGGACCTCTCTCCTGGGAGCAGTTCAGAGCAGTGGCTGCTCAGTTTCCCTCTTACGTTAGGGCTGTGCACAGAGATGTTCTTCAACTTCTCCCTGAGCAGCCATCTTCTGAACCTTCGAGGTCCTCTGACTCTTCATCCTCCTCTTCTGGGGGAGAGGAGCCATCTGTCCACATCTCTCCCACTGCTGATCTCACTGAGTATCAGCGATTCCTTGTGAGGATGTTAGAGGACCTGCAGATCGCCCCTCTCACTCAACACAATTTAGAGCATTCAGCACACGCCTTTCTAGGCGATTTCAGTGAGGACACCTTGGAGGGCTGGCCTGCTCCCTTTCGGGAGGCGTTGTTGCGTTCCTGGCAGAGACCCTTTTCCGGAGTTCCTGCCCATGGGATCTCTGCCAGCGGTATTGTGCCCCCTCCCCCGAGTCTCCAGGTTCCGTGCCTCATCCTCAGTCAGGATTGATGCAACTGGACACTCCTGATGGGCTTTGCGCTCCTCACTGTGACCGGCCTCCGGATCAAGATTCCTCAGATACTGACTTCTGGGGGAGCAGGGTGTTCTACTCGGCACGGTTGCTGCTCTCTATTGCAGCACATCAGGCCCACTATGCATCCTATGACAGGTTCTTGTGGTCAAGGCTAGGTCAACTCCTAGCTTCGATTCCTGACACGGAGCAAACCAGACAAGCCATTGCACTCTCTGCACTTGGCCTGGAGGTAGCAAGGCACCAAGCAAGGGCATCATATGACGTCAATGAGGTAGCTACCAGGGTTGTAGGGACAGCGATCTGCACTAGGCGGACGGCATAGCTGCATCTCTCCTGGTTGTCACCCTTGGCCTGGCGTAGGGTGATTAACTCCGCTCACCAGAGAACCTATCTTTTCTCTCATAGGGTGAGACGGCGTCTGTCGGGGCAACTTCCTACCCCCTCCGGGGGGGTGGGTCCCCGTATCACTCTCCCCACTCTCGGGCCTCTCCAGACCCGTGAAGGTTCTCCCTCTTAGTGTGTCACCCACTGAGAGCTAAGGGACTCGGGCCCCTTAGGGTTAAAAGCCCCCTTCGGGGGGTCGGTACTCACCCAAAGGTGATGAATGATGAAGATTGACACAAATAAGATAAAGGAAATTACGTACCTACCGTGATTCTGATCTTTCTGTGTATCTTCACCATTCATCATAATCCCACTAGTCCATCCCCTGGGACCTCAGTCTCTGGATCCTCCTCCTCTGTGCCCATCCCCCCTTTCTGTAAGTCAGGAGTGGGGTAAACTGGGGCACATAAGGGGATAATTTTCTTTAGGGACAGAGTGGTCAGGATGGGGGAGCACTCCTTCTTCAGTGCTTCGGCTCCACACCTGTGGGGTGGGGGTTGGCAGTTGCCCTCCTTTCTTTCCTTCTCCCTGGCAATCTTTTGATTTCCTTGCCCTTTGGACATAACCTCAATTAATTTAAGAAACTAGGTTTCTTACACAAAAGTCTCCTTTTAAAAGGGGGGGAATATCCCTGTATCCTGTCTTTTCTTCCAGAATAGCTGACTCTGCTTTGTGGGAGTTATTGCCAGAGATGATGTGCCTTGAATTCTGGCAGTTAGCCTCTTGACTACTCCGTCGCAGTTCCTTTACAAACCGGAGACAGGTCAAGGTTACAGGGTATGTTTCTCCTGTCCCCCCCACACTCTCATCCTTACTTCTAAAATCCTTAACCCTCCCTCCTCCTCCCTCCTCCTGTTCTACTTCCAGAGATGGCCCCAATCCCCTTAGTCTTCAAACTTGTTCTGTCCTCTTAGTCGTTTATTTCTCCTTTTAGTTTATGTATCTTTTCCTTTGTCTGTCCCTTGGACTTCCTTGTCCCACCCTCCCAACCCTTTTTCTCACCTCTACGGTGACTCAGAACTGGCGAGAGGGTGGAGTCGACAACACCTAATGGCCAACCCGCGAGTGCCACACAGTGCGTTGGCTTCGAGGGCAGTGCCGATGGTGCGTCAACTCCGCCCATCCAAAAAAAAAAGCTCCCGCAGGGTCATGACCTTCAGTCAGATACCCAAAGGTGATGAATAGTGACAATACACAGTACGTAATTTCTATTTCTTACATAACTGTACTTTCCTCTGGATGATCTTCCAACATTGGTCCATGCCTTCGTCACCACCTGCCTTGACTACTGCAAACATAGACTTTGACAGCAGATAAGGACTGCTTGGTCCATCTAGTCTGCCCATTTCCGTACCTACAGGCTAGGCCGCAGATCCTAGTTAACCAACAGCCTATTTCTTCCTACCCCCCACAAGAATTGCCTTATGTCTGTCCCATGCATTCTTGAATTCTCCCACAGTTTTAGACCCCACAACCTCCTCAGGAAGGCTGTTCATCCATCCACTACCCTCTCTGTGAAATAATACTTCCTCACATTTGCCCTAGACACGCCCCCCTCTATCTTGAGTGTGTCCACTTATTCTTGCATCTCTTTTTCTGAAGGCGCTACCCTCTTGGACTTTGTTGATTCCACTGAGGTACTTAAAGTTTCTATCATGTCCCCCTCTCCTTCTTTCCTCAAAGGTATACATATTAAGCTCCTTTAGTCTAGCCTCATCGACTTCTCTTGCAGACCCTGCACCATTTTAGTTGCCCTCCTCTGGACTGCCTCTATCCTGTCTATGTCCTTGCGAAGATGGGGTCTCCAGAACTGGACACAGTACTCCAGATGGGGTCTCACCAACTGTCTGTACTGAGGGATAACAACTTACTGTTTTCTGCTGCTGATGCCTCTCCCTATGCATCCCAATATACCCCCCAGCCCTCCCTACTGCCTTCTCACATTGCTTGCTAACCTTAAGGTCATCTGATATGATTACCCACAGGTCCCTTTCCTTTTTTGTTGTTGTTACTACCTCCCCCAATTTGTGTATTCTTCCCTGGGTTCTTGTTTCCCAGGTGCATTATTTACCTTCTTTGCATTGAATCCTAGCTGCCATACTTCTGACCATTCCTCCAACCTTTCCAAATCCCTTCTCATCCTTTCCACGCCTCCTTGTGTATCAACCCTGTTGCAGATCTTTGTGTCATCTGCAGAGAGACATACTTTTCCTTCCAGTCCCTCTGCAATGTCACATATGAAGACATTAAAAAGGACTGGACGGAATACTGAACCCTGCGGTACCCAACTAGTAACCCATCTTTCTTCATAGTGGACTCCTTTTACAATTACCTTCTGTGTCCTGTTGTCCTGCCATTGTTTTACCCAGGCTGTCATCTTGGGACCCACTCTCAGGCTGGTTAATTTGACTATTAATCTTTTGTGTGGGACTGTGTCAAATGCCTTGCTAAAGTCTAGGTAGGCCATGTCCACAGCCCCTCCCTGGTTTGCTACTTTGGTCACCCAGTCAAAGAAATCTATTAGATTCATTTGACATGACCTTCCCTCTGTGAACCCATGCTGCCTTGGGTCCTGTGCCCCACTGGCCTCTAGGTACTCAACTATTCTTTCCTTCAAAGTGACTCCATCACTTTCCCTACCACAGAGGTCAAACTGACAGGTCTGTAGTTCCTGCCTCTGTCTTGGTCCCACTTTTGTGAAGGAGAATCCACATCTGCCTTCCTCCAGTCCTTGGGTACCACACCATCCTCCCATGATTTATTAAAAAGAGTAACCAGTGGTTTCACTAGTCCCCCCCCCCCTTAATTCTTTTAGAATTCTGGGGTAAATTCCATCAGGCCCCATTGCTTTGTCCACCTTCAGTTTTAGGAGTTCTTGCAGAACCCTTTCTTCATGGGAATCATGGGAGGATGGTGTGGAGCAATGAGTACCAATGCCCGTAGTCTGAGTAACAAGCTTCCTGAATTAGTGGCCTTGATGGAGGAGGAACATCTGGATATCGTGGCAGTCACAGAAACATGGTACACACAAAACCATGACTGGGACATAAACATACCAGGATACACTATCTACATGAGGGACAGGGAGGGTAAAAGAGGAGGAGGAGTAGCTCTTTACATAAGGGAAGGAATCAAGGCAACAGAACAAAGGGAAAACAGGGAGGAGAAGAAGCACTGTGGGTAAATTTGGGAGACCGGCAATGGCACCACCAATCCTGCAGGGGTTGTATACAGACCCCCCTTCTCAGGGAGGAAATGGACAAGGAAATGATGGAAAGAATACTTAGAATGGCAGAAAAAGGGGAGATATTGCTGATGGGTGATCTGAATATGCCAGATGTTAACTGGAATGCAGTTGCAGCAGCCACTTCAAGGAGTGGGGTTATTCTAGATGCCCTACAAGGGGCATGCCTTGAGACAACTAGTATTTGAGCCCACTCGAGAGGGCAATCTTAGACCTGGTTCTCTCAAATGGAGATGAAGAGGATCACAGATGTAGAAGTGGGTAGCCATCTGGGAACTAGCGACCATCAAACAGTATGGTTCACAATAAACACAGCAATAGAGTCAAGCCATACAAAGGCAAAAGTACTGGACTTTAGGAGGCACTTTACAAAAAAGGTGAGTGCCTAAGGAATGCACTAGCAAATGGGCAGGAAGGAGAGTGGAAGAACAATGGGGAATAATAAAAACTGCCATCACAGAGGTAACAAGCCTTTGTGTGAAGCAAATTAACAAAGCAGTGATGTGAAACCACTATGGTTCTCAAAGGAAGTGGCAGTGAAGGTTCAAAGAGAAAGAAAGCATTCAGGAAGTACAAGGAATCACAGAAGGAGCAGGATGGGAACTGTATCAGTTAAAGCAAAAGGAAGCTGGGAAGGCAATCAGAACAGCAAGACCCAAACCGAGGAAAAGATAGCCAACTCTGTTAGAAGGATAAAACCTTTTATAGGTACATCAGGAGGCGAAGGAAGACCAAGGGAGGGCTAGTGAGGCTTAATAAGAGGAGGAGGAGTGGGCAGAGGGTGACTGTGAAAAGGCAGAGATACTAAACAAATATTTTTGCTCAGTATTTACAAAGGAAGTGGGAGGTACCTAAAACAAACAGTAGAAACACTCTGGATACAGAAGTTGATACCAGCCATTTACAGAAGAAAGGGTTCTGAAAGAACTCTTAAAACTGAAGGTGGACAAAGCAATGGAGCCTGATGGGATTCATCCCAGAATTCTAAAGAACTAAGGTAGAACTAGTGACACCACTGACTATCCTCTTTAACAAATCATGGGAGGATGGGGTGGTACCGAGGACTGGAGGAGGAGATGTGATTCCCCTTCACAAAAGTGGGAGCAAGGCAGAAGCAGAAAACTATAGACCTGTTAGTTTAACCTCAGTGGTAGGGAAAATGATGGAATCACTTCTGAAGGAAAATTGTTGGTATCTAGAGGCCAGAGGGTTCCAGGACCCAGGCAGCATGGATTCACAGCGGGAAGGAGTGAGTGCCAGACAAATCTGATAGATTTCTTTGACTGGGTGACCGTAGTAGTAGATCAGGGAGGGGCTGTGGACATGGCCTACCTGAACTTTAACAGGCATTTGACACAGTCCCACACACAAAGATTAATATACAAGTTAGCCAGCCTGGGGTGGGTCCCAAGATGACAACCTGGGTAAAATTGGCTGGAGAACAGGACACAGAGGAGTAATAGTAAATGGAGTCCACTCTGAAGAAGGGGTTACTAGTGGGGCACCACAGGGGTTCAGTATTAGGACTGGTCCTCTTCAATGTCTTTATAAGCGATATTGCAGAGGGACTGGAAGGAAAAGTATGTCTCTTTGCATATCACAAAAGATCTACAACAGAGTTGATGCATAAGGTGGGGTGGAAAGGATGAGAAGGGACTTGTGCAAGTTAGAGGAATGGTCAAATGATGGCAGCTTAGATTCAATGCTAAGAAGTGCAAGGTAATGCACCTGGGAAACAAATCCCAGGGAAGAGTACACAATGGGGGTGAGATACTAACAACAACAAAAATGAAAGGGACCTGGGGTAGGTCATATCAGATGATCTAAGGTGGGCAAACAATGTGAGAGGGCAGCAAGGAGGGCTGGGGGATACTGGGATGCATAGGGAGAGGCATCACCAGCAGAAAACAGGAAGTTATTATCCTCTGTTACAGACAGTTGGTGAGACCCCATGGAGTACTACGTGCAGTTCTGGAGACCCAATCTCCGCAGAGATATATGGAACAGGATGGAGGCTGTCCAGAGGAGGGCAACTAAAATGGTGCAGAGCCTGCACCGGAGAAGACATATAAGAGAGACTTAAGGAGCTGAATAGTATACCGAGGAAAAGGAGAGAGAGAGAGGGGGACATGATAGAAACTTTCAAGTATCTCAAGGGAATAACAAAGTCCAAGAGGGTAGCATCTTTCAAAAAGAGGTGTGCAAGAACAAGGGGCACAATTTGAAAGATAGAAGAGGCGGCTCAGAGGTAATTTAAGGAAGTATTTTTCACAGGGTTGTGGATGCATGGAATGGCCTTCTGGAGGAGGTTGTGGAGTCCAAACAGTGGTGGAATTCAAGCATCGTGGGACAGTCATAAGGCAATTCAGGGGTGGGGTAGGAAGAAGTAGGCTGCTGGTTAACTAGGATCAGCAGCTTGTATCAATAGGTAGGAAATGGGCAGACTGGGTGGGCCAGCGGTCCTTATCTGCAGTCAAAATCTATGTTTCTGTGAAAAGGACTGGAGATCGACCCTATCAAGAGTGCTTCTGTTAATTGGATTAGGCACTCCCCTTTTGTGAATACTGAGCAGAAATATTCGTTCAGTATCCCTGCTTTTTCACTGTCCCCCTCTGCCCACCCACCGTTCATTCTATTCAGCCTCACTATCCCTCCCTTTGTCTTTCTACACTGCTGATGTACCTATAAAAGGTTTTATCCCCCTTCTTAATCGAGTTGGCTATCTTTTCCTCAGTTTGGGCCTTTGCTATTCTGACTTCCCTCCCTGCTTCCTTCTGCCTTAACTGGTACAGCTCTCTGTCCTGCTCCTTCTGTGTTTCCTTATACTTCCAGAATGCTATCTTTTTCTTCCTGACTTTCACAGCCACCTCTTTTGAGAACCATAGTGACTTTTTCTTTCATTTTGATTTGTTTATTTGCTTCACACAATGGCTTGTTGCCTCTGTGATGACAGTTTGATGATTCCCATTGTTGCTCCACACCTCCTTCTAGCCTGTTTGCTAGTGCTTTTCTGAGGCACTCTCCCATCTTGCCAAAGTCAGCCCTCCTGAAGTCCAGTACCCTCACTTTTTATGGCTTGACTCTGTAGCTGAGTTTAGCGTGAACCACACTGTTTGATGGTCACTTGTTCCCAGATGGCAACCCACTTCTAGATCTGAGATCCTCTCACTGCCCCGTTTGAGGAGTACGAGGTCTGATTGCTCTCTCACGAGTGGGTTCCGAAACTAGCTGTCTGAGGCCTGCCACCTGTAGGGCATCAAGAATGGCCCTGCTCTTGGATCTGGCTGCCGCAGATATGCTCCAGTTAACATCTGGCATATTCAGGTCTCCCATCAACAGTATCTCCCCTTTCTCTGCCATTCTAAGAATGCCTTCTATCATATCCTTGTCCATTCCGTCCACCTGACATGGGGGTCTGTACACAACCCCTGTGCAGATTGTGGTGCCCTTTCCAGTCTCCAAGGTGACCCACAGTGCCTCCTCTCCTCCCTGTTTACTCTCTTGTTCAGTTGCTTTTATCCCTTCCTTTACATAGAGAGCTACTCCTCCCCCTCTTCTCCCCTGCCTGTCTCTCCTGTAGGTTATATACCCTGGTATGTTAAGATCCCAGTCATGGTTCTCTGTGTACCATGTTTCTGTGACTGCTACGATATCCAGGCATCCCTCTTCCATCAAGGCCACCAGCTCAGGGAGCTTGTTGCCCAGACTACGGGCATTGTTACTCATTACCCTCCATTTCCTGATGGCCTTACTCCTTTTTGCCCCTTCCCTGTCCTTCTTGCCTTTGTCACTTTCTCCATTTACCCCTGCCCTTCTCCCTATCGACACCTCTATGTTGGTGTTTACCGCACTTACTACCGTTATTTTTTTTGGGGGGGGGCTAAGATTTCCCTGCTTCTTTCCAGTGCCTCCCCCCTTGGCTAGTTTACATGCTTGCCAATGAAGCATTTAAACCTACCACCTAGGATCCTGGTTCCCATCCTGGACAGATGCAGCCCATCATGCCAATATTGGCTTGCATCACTCCAGGTGGACCCCGAGTCCCCAGTGAAGCCAAATCCCTGAGCTCCACACCAGCGTTTCAACCACTGATTGAATCCCATGGTGCGGAACACTCTAGCCTCTCCTATGCCATAGATAGGCAGCACCTGCAAGTAGGTTACCGTGCGTGCTACTTGTCTAAGGCCCCTTCCCAATTCCACAGACTCTTCCTGCACTTGGCTAATCCCTTTCTTAGCCAGGTCATTTGTCCCTAGGTGGACAATGACATCCAGCTCCCTCCCCTGTGCAGCTGCTCTGGCAATCCTGAGGATTCGCTCCATGTCCCTCCAAGCCATGGCGCCAGGCAGGCACCTTACCTCCTTCTCCCCTTCCTCCCCCAGTTCTACCTTCCTAACAATGGAGTCTCCCACCAGGAGTTGTTTCCTTCCCCTGCCACCCTCCTGTGGGTCTCCTTTGTAGAGGTTCCTAGCATCCTCCTTGGTCTCCACTGCGGGTGCCTCCATCCACCACCCTCACCCTCCCTGAGCCCGCTGTGGTCCAACTGCTTCTCTTTCTTGGCAACCTCTGAGGCAACGGCAGTGGCACTGATGGTCCCTGGATGGAAGAGGAGGTCCCACAAATGCTGGCCAACTCAGCCTGGAGATGAGCAACCTCCTCCCTCAGCCCAGAGAGGTGCCTGCAGATGGGACAACACCGCATCCTCCAGAACATCTCCCGGAAGACTGCTGCTCCACAGCCACTGCACTGCACCACTCCCATCATGTCTTATTTCTGGACCCTTAACTGTTTGCAATCCTTACTCTTTTCTGTGTTTTTATTTTTTTTGTTTGTTTTTTCTCTCTTTTGTTTTTCTCTCTCTCTCCTTACTTTCTGCCTGTGTGCCCTTTAAGCTCCTGATTGTCCTGTTCTGAGACAATACCCAATACCAATGCCCAATACCTAGGGCTTCCTGGGGTTGCCATCCGCTGCTTGCAGCTAGTGCAGAACGCGACAGCCAGGATATTGACTGGTACATCTAGGACCAGCCATATTACGCCTGTTCTGCGCGGACTGCACTGGCTGCCTCTTCAGTGGCGGATCACCTTTAAGGTCGGTCTTCTGACCTTTAAAGTCCTATACGAACTGAGACCCGGCTACATGAAAGATCCCTTGACTCCCTACTGCCCCTCCAGCCCTCTCTCCAATCTGCCGCCAGAGGTTGCTAGGATCCCAGTGCAGCTTGAGACATCTGGTGCTCGTGCTTTTTCCTTTGCGGCTCCCGCCCTGTGGAATTCTCTACCTCGTCGGGTGAGAGAATGCCTGATCGTCGAGAGATTGAAATCAGAATTTGACTTCTCTCTTTCAGATGGCCTTCCCAGATGATTTTAATTAATTTTATATATTTATAAT
This sequence comes from Neoceratodus forsteri, assembly GCA_016271365.2. Classification (NCBI taxonomy): domain Eukaryota; kingdom Metazoa; phylum Chordata; order Ceratodontiformes; family Ceratodontidae; genus Neoceratodus; species Neoceratodus forsteri. Next base: position 790,610,453 of record CM028133.1, read on the forward strand.
GTTATTTTAATCTATATATCTCATTGTAATCAATTTGTAAAGCACCTTGGTTTAAAAAAGGCACTATATAAATAAGGTTTGCTTTGCTTTGATGGAACTTACCTGTTATAACAGCAGTTGGAGCAGTCTCTTAAAGTGTCAGGTGAAACTAGAATGACCAGTGACTTCCAGACCCAGTCGGCCCGGTAGCGCTGAGGGTTGAGGTGCTGGATGCCACACCTCGTGCCTTGCCAGTGACCCGGGTTCGGGAATGGACTCTGGTCATTCGGGAGTCGGCCAGAGGAGGAAAGGATTGAGCATCCAGAGGACTACTTTCCTTCCTCGGGGGGTTGGCACTGGCACTGTGCTCCGTTGACTGATGCCTGGCTGGGTGTCAGTGCAGGCGCAAAGGGTTGGCCCATGGCCAGGGTGATTGGCTGCCTCCTCTCTGCGCATTTCACGGGTCTAGGGTGCGGGAGAGAAATGGAGGAAAACTGGCACCTGGCCGGACCCGTGATGACCCCAATTGCTCCTGTCTTGGCTGCCCCCAATTCTGGATTGCTGTGTTTGGGGGAATTCTGAGGACTCCTCGCCCTATGGCACTTCTCATGGGGAAATTTGGGGGGACGAGGACCAGTTGGTAGGGGCGGAGGATGTACCTCTCCATGGGAGTGTTGGGTCCACAGAGACGCAGAAAAAAAGGTCCAATAAAATAATACTTCCAGACCAGCTCTCTTTAACTCTCAGAAAGGCAAGGGATGTGGTTCTTTTCAAAACAAGAAGCCCTTTCATGGCAAAGTCAAGGGAGCCCAAAACAAAAGTCAGCCTCAGAAGAAGGCACAGTTGAAGGCATAGGTGCCGAAAGCATCTAGTACTACTATCTCCGGCCCTCAGCTGCCCAAGACCAATCTCTCCTCTCCAGTTTGGGGGGGGGGGGGCTTGACACAGTTTAACCATCAATGGGAATCCATTGTGATGGATAAATGAATACTCACGATTATCCGAGAGGGATGCTGTGGATTTTACAGAAATCCCTCCTGATTAGCCACTCAAGGCAAGCCCCTTTGTCAGCCCAGTTATTTTATTTATTTAAGTTTTTTAACCAGGAAATACATACTGAACTTACCAGCTTGTTTCCAGATGTGCCTTGGGGGAGAGGGGAGGAGATAGCTAACAGTTTGAATTACTGAAAATACAAGAAGTCAAATACAATGATACAGAATTTATTTATTTATTTGCTTTTGGTAACCGGGTAAGCACGCTAGACAGCAAGTGCCTATTTTCAGGTGCGACCCGGGAGAATTACAGGGTAGTTGCATAGAAGGAATACATAGTAAGCATAACAATCTGGAGTGGCATACTCCAACAGTGGAATTTACATGAGAGAAATACATAGTCATCATTGTACAAGGAGAATCGTAAATATATAGGCAATTTGATAATGAAATGCCAATTAGTAAAAGGAAATTGTCATTAGCCTCTGACTGTCACTGTCCTTAGTGTGCCTGGTTGTGCCATACCCCTGCATGGTCTCCTTGACCTCTCCACTTGGGTTAATGAGTAGTGTCCTTCATCTTTTGTTTTATTCTTGCACTTATTGAATTTTATTGTAAAAAAACAAAACTGTATTATGACTTGTCCAAAATGCTCATTTCTCTATGTAATGTTCCTTGCCTTTATTGTATTTATCGCCTCTGTTATTGTGTTCATGTTTCTCAGATTAACCTTTCTGTTTTGTCGTATCATCACATTGTCCTATATTTTTACCTTTGTAACCTCCTGGGCTGCACCTGAAAATAGGCATGTTTTTGTATAGTGTGCAGCTGAATAAATAAAGAAGGGAAGAGCATGAACAGGGCAAACTGGAGAAGGGGAGTAAGAATAGAACAACCAGTAGCATGTAGTATGTGAGTACACCAGTTAGCCTGCTTTACCTCTGCCTGCAACAAAGCCCACTCCTATGCCCCATAATACCTATACCCTTTACTCTGTCATCCTCGCACCCCCACACACACACAAATATTCCCTCTTTTCCTATCGCACTGGGACCAAACCTAACTGGTAAGGCTGGTTTCGCCCCTATTACCTATCACCCTACTCCTCCCCTGTAGTTGGCTGCCATTTCCTCTGCTTCCTACTGACAGAGCCAACCAGGCTGCCACTTGTATTGATTTTGTATTGGCCTACATTGTACTGTTCCTCACATTGTGTAACTCTGGAACTGATTGTGCATAAGTTAAATACCTTTGTATATCTCATTGTTTGTACTAGATGTGGAACCTGTGTAAATGAGCTACAAGCTCAAAGGTGGTTGTAATCTGAGACATTTAATAAATAAGTGTAAAGGGGTACTAAAAGAGGAAAGGGTCATAGTCAGTTGCAGGAAGGATAACAAAAGTCATAGAGAAGAGACTTTAGGGAGGAAGGAGAAGATGCGAAGTGAATAGAAAGGGGAAGTGAGGATCAAAGTTTAGGAAAGCGATAAGATCAACAGATTTTTTAGAAGGAAGAGAATGGGAAGTAGTGTTGTGAAGAGAATAGGAGGAAGAGGGAGGAAGGAATAAGAGGGATGTGAGGTAAGAAGGAAGAGAGTCAAACCAGAATTTGAATAAGAGACACAACGGGAAAGGCGCCTAGCATTAAGAGAGGGGAGAGGAAGGACTGAAGTAAAGAGAGCAGTGGTGAGTATGAGAGCTTTGGCACAGGAGATTGCTGGCCTTCTAAGCAATAAATAGAAGTAGTGCCAGAGTGGGAATAAAACACAGGATTCTACTTCCACTGCTTCCTAATTCCAAAGAAATCAGGAAGCATGCACCCCATTCTCGATCTCAGAAATCTAGATAAAATCATGGATCAAGAAAAATTAAAAGTGAGATCTCTGGGCTCTCTGCTACCCTTCCTGAAGCTGCAGGATTGACTAACATCTCTGGATATGCAGGATGCATACCAGCACATACTGGTACGCCCCATCCACCACAGTTACCTCTGTTTTGTAGAACTAGGGCAGCATTACCAGTTCAGAGTCCTGGCCTTTGGGCTTTCCTTGGTGCCACAAGTCTTTACAAAGTGCTTCGCAGTACTCTTCTTAGTAAAGCAAATAGGATGCTGGGATGTATAGGCAGGGACATCACCAGCAGGAAAAGGGAGGTCATAATTCCTCTATACAAGACACTAGTGAGGCCCCACCTGGAGTACAGTGTATACAGTTCTGGAGACCATACCTATGTAAGGACATAGACAGGGTAGAGAAGTTGCAGAGGAGGGCAACAAAGATGGTGCATGGATTGCATCACAAGTCCTATGAAGACAGGTTGAAGGAACTGAACATGTACTCCCTGGAGAAGAGGAGGGAGAGAGGGGATATGATAGAGACATACAAGTATCTTACAGGGAGGAACAGGGTGCAGGAATACACTATTTGTAAGCGAAAAAGATGTTCCAGGACTAGAGGGCATGGGATGAAGTTGGAAAGAGGACGATTCAGAGGAAACATGAGGAAGAATTTCTTCACAGAATGGGTGGTGGACAAGTGGAACACCCTGCCAGAGGAAGTGGTGGGGGCTGAAACAATCACGGGATTTAAGAATGCATGGGATAGACATAAAGGAATTCTGGAGGTCAGGGTTAAGGGGCAACAGACTTATAGGAAAACATAAACTTACAAGCTCAAATGGGCAGACTGGGTGGGCCATAGGCCCTTATCTGCCGACACTGTCTATGTATCTATGTACTCGCTCTGCACATGAGGAAATTAGGACTCCCAGGTCTTACATTCTTGGACAACTGGCTAATCTCAAACCTGGCCAGGCAGGAGACTGAACAGGCAGTAACCACTGCCTCTTAGTTCCTCACTTAAGTGGGGGGTCCTGCTTAACCTCAAAGTCTCATCTCTAGCGCTCACAGCAGCTGTTGTTCCTGGGAGCTGTTCTGGACACAACCCGTGCTGTCTTCTGAACACAACCCTGGCTCTGGCTTTCCTTCCAGAGAGGAGACTACAGGCTGTTCTGCAGATGACATGCTACGTCATGGAGTGCAAAACTGTGCTAGCCCTACCCATGCAGGACATGCTAGATCTCATAGCCTCCTCAGTGTTCACTCTGCCCCTGGCATGTTTGCACATGAAGATGACTCAGTGGATGCTGAGTGCACAGTGGTCAGACATCACACCCTCCGACTTACCCCATTCAGGTGACCAAGCCTCTGGTTCAATCTCTGACATGGTGATCAGTGGAGGACAGCCTCCTCCAGTGCTTCCCTTTCCCTCAACCAGAGCCTCAGGTGAAACCATGAATGCCTCCCTGTTGAGGTAGTGGGCCCACTGTCAGAGCCTCCAGCCACAAGATGTCTGGGACCCATCAGAGACTCATCTCCACGTTAGTGTGTTGGAGATGTGAGCGGTTTTGCATGGTCTGAGAGCCCTAGTGGACCTAGTTGGCAACATAATAGTCCTCCTCCAGTCAGACAAGCCATGTCATGTGCTATGTCAGCTAACGGGGAGGAGCACACACTTATCCTCTCTGCAGGGATGCAATAAGAGTGTGGCAATGGTGCCTATAGCAGAGGATCCTGCTCCAAGCAATCTCTCTGCCTGGAGTCTAGAACACTCTGGCAGACGGACTCAAACAGAGGCCGATCCTTACAAGTGGTCACTAGCTCCAGACATTGAGATTGCTATTCCACAAATAGAGTACCTCAGATGTGGACCTTTTTGCCTTCCCACTCAGTGCCAGACTGCTTCAGTTCTGCTCCAGAAATCTAGAACATGGCACCTTCTGTCAGGATACAGTCAGACTGGAGTGGCAAAATCAGTTTCTGTATGCATTCCCTTCAGTCCCTCTCATGTAGAGGGTGTTGCTCAAATTGGAGGTGCAAGGGAACAGAATGATACTAGTGGCCTCCCTGCTGGCCTCAGCAGATTTTGTTTCCTTTGAACAGACTTTGTCAGCAAACCGTGGACTGCCACTCATAACTGACTTACTGACTCGGGGTGACGTGGTTCATCCCAGCCTGTACTCCTTCACCTTCAGGCCTGACTTCTGAAGAGATCGAACTGAACAGGTACAGGGTATCTGAGGGTCTCTAAAATACTTATGGCTGCATGTAAACCTTCCACTAGGAAGACATACACAGCGATATGGAAAGTTTTTTTATTTTTTTTTTCCATCTGATGCTTCAAAACTTGCATGGATTCCTTTAGGTGTATACCTGACAAGATTCTGAAGTACCTGCTGGATCTTTCTGATGCTGGTCTACAGCATTCCACAGTAAATGTCTGTGTGCTGTATCTGCATACCACGAGCCTGACTGTACTCTCTGCCTGGCACAACGGCCACTGTTCAAGAGGTTTCTCAAGGGCATTTTACACACGACTGTTCAAGAGGTTCCTCAAGGGCATTTTACACACAAGGCCTCCCATCAAGAAGTAAGTGTTGTCAAGGCACAGGTCAAAAAGCATAGGATGACCAGGAGCAGTTGCAAAATTCGCAGTGAGTGTTTTATTATTAGTAGTAAGAGCAAAATAAAAAATAGAAAATTTGTTCAGTATAACTATTTACAAAGGCAGTACAAACAGAGAAATCAAAGTCCTCCTTCTGAGTATTTCTTCTCAGTGTCAAATCTCAGTCTCTCCCTCTCCATCTCTCTCTAGCAGAAGCATTGCTGCTCTCATTATAAGTCTTTGCCTGGAAACCTCATTAAGAGAGCTTGCCTCTCACAGAATGTTTTTGTCCATTTTGATGCAGGTGCAGCAAAAAGAACATAGTGACCCAGAACTGACCTCTTGTTTACATCTCTGCAAAAGGTTTAAAAACGGCATTTCAGGGTAACCCCTTGAGTTCCAAATAGCTTTTTGCAACCATTTCAACAGTAAAACTATATACAGTTTTAAACAAAGTGATCCCAGGGCATGGGGTCATAATGTCGCAAGACATTATGCTGCATGGCAAAATCGCGCTGCCAGTACAACGCGATTTCTGCCATAGGCACAAGTCTTTATATGGGCCTCACACACACCTCATACGGGGCTGCGCCATTACTCTGCATCCGCTTCTGAACGGGAGGATGCCCCTTCTATGCTGACTTTCATTACAAATATGATAGACTCCCTGGATCTCCCTTCCTGGGAGACAAACCAGGATGTTGATGATGAGGACTGAAATTATAGGGAAATGAAAGGTCTTCCACCCCCTAAAAAGCTGGTCCTCCCTATTTGCAGTGCTTTTAGAAAAAAATACTGTGAAGCTGTTTCAAACCACCACATTCCTAGGAGGGGATGACAAGTGCTGTGACAAAAAGTATCAATTGTTAAGCCATGACGCAGAATTCCTGACTGTACACCCTAGCCACGAGAGTATTGTACAGCAGGCTGCATGTGAAAAAGCTGGGTTCTGTCTTTTCTGCTGCCTAACAAAGATTCCAGAAAAATGGATTATTTTCCTAAAAAGATGTGTACTACAGCTTCTGTGCTGATCCGCATTTCCTCATACATAGCTTTTACAGCCAAGTATCAAAAGGCATTATGGAATTCAGTCTTGGCCATTGCCCAGAGTGGCTCGGACACAATGGTCAGGACCTTATTGACACTGCAAAATCTGCCTTGGAAGCAACTAAGTACCACTTCCATATGGCAGATAACAGTGCAGGCTCTAGGGCCATGGCTCATGCCATCTCTTTGAGGCGTTTTGCTTGGCTCAGGGCTACTAGCCTGTCACGAGACACCCAATCAAAAGCTAGGTGTTTCCCTTGTGACCAAATATGCTGTTTGATTCCACTGATGTGAGTGTCCAAGTCGTCTCCTGTCGGCCTGTGGGGGGACAGGCTCTCCCACTGCCTCCAAAATTGGAACCTTATTACTTCGGAAAAATGGCTCCTGGAGATAGCGGAAAAGGGCCTGCCACTTTACTTCAAAAAGATGCCAGACCTCCGGCATACCCAGGTGTCGAAGCCTTTAACCCCAACACAGATCATCCTGTTGGAGTTAGAGGTAACAAAACCTTTTGCCTGTAAGTGCAGTGGAGAGAGGGTCCCTGCCCAGGAGAGGAGCAAGGGCCTTTACTCAAGGTACTTCCTGACACAAAAGAAAACTTGGTATTGGTGGCCTATTTTGGATCTCAGATATCTGAACAAACATCTGCTATAACCAAAATTCAGAATGGTCACTGTCAGTGGTCATTCAGTCCTTGCAGCAGGGAGACTGGCTAGCCTCCCTAGACATAAAGGTGGCCTATTTTCACATACCCATAAGGAAGTCTCACAGAAAGTATCTCTGATTCAAGTTTCCTTCAGGTCATTACCAGTTTGCTGCCATGCCATTTGGCCTGTCCTCTGCTCCAAGAGTTTTTACCAAGTGCCTAGCAGTGGTAGCAGCACACCTCAGAAACTGGGTGTTTCAGTCTACCCCTATTTGGACAACTGGCTCATAGTGGCAAAGTCTCCTCATTAGGTCAAGGAGTCTCTTTCCCTAACAGAGCACACACTGAAATCTCTGGGCTTCCTGGTAAATCTAAAGAAATCCCACCTGGAGCCCACTCAGTTACTCACTTTCATAGGAGCTCAGCTGGACACCCTGAAAGGATCTGCCTTCCTCCCTCCAGAGAGGATTCAAAATTTCCTGTCAGTGGCAGATTCTTTCATTTGGGGACAGCCAAGACTAGGCAGACATTTTCTCAGGCTTTTGGGACACATGGCATTGATGACTGCAGTGGTCCCAGGGGTCAGGTACAGGATGCGAGACCCTCAATTCTATCTCTGAGCTCGCTGGTCTCTAAAGAGCAACGCCTTATCAGAACTGATACCTGTGACAGAACAGTTTCTTCAGGCTCTGCTTTGGTGGAAGGACCCTGCAAATTTGACAGCGGGGGATCCCATTCCAGGCTCCTCTTCCCACAAAGGTTTACCACAGATTCCTCCCACCTAGGCTGGGGGGAACTCATCTAGACAGTGCCTCAGTAAGTGGTACCTGGACTCCTCACGAGTCACAGTTGCGCATAAACTTTCTGGAGCTCAGTCATTTTTTTTGGCACTCAAGGCTTTTGCTCTTGTTGTAAAAGGGCAGACGGTACATTTATTTAGTTTTTGTTGACCAGGTAAGTGCACTAGACAAATTCTGCCTATTTTCAGGCACAACCCGGGGGAGGGGGATACAGATGAATGCCAACTGACTGAACCAGATTAAGCTGTTGGTAGTATTTTGGTGAATGGGGGGAAATTTGGCTAGGGCACCGGGGAAATTCCCCTCCTCTTTTCGAGAAGTGCCATGGGATCTTTAACATCCACCTGAACTACCACCAGAACAGGCAGATGGGACCTCGGTTTAATGTCTCATCCGAAAGACGACACTTCAGGAGGGCAGCACCCCACCCTCATGCTGCACTGCAGTGTCAGTATTTGGATATTAGCCTAAGTGCCTGGTGTGGGGATCGAACCCACAGCCTTCTGATCTCCCGACCTCAGAGGTGAGTGAGAGGCAAGATTAGGACAGACAACACCACTGCAATGTTTTATATAAACAAGCAGGGTGGTACCAGATCAGGAATGCTCTGTTCAGAGGCTCTAAAGATTTGGTCTCGCCTACTCCTTGGGGGTTAGCCTTTCAGCTATCCACCTCCCAGGCAAAGACAACACCCTGGCAGATGCTCTTAGCCGCATCAGTCAGAGCCAAAACAAGTGGACTCTGAACAACCAAGTGCTAGCCACAGTCTTCAGGAGGTTGGGCACAGCAGAAGTGGATCTGTTTGCCACCCCCTCAATTTTCAGCTTCCTCAGTACTGTGGCAGGCCACCAGTCCTTGGAACATTTCCACTGGACGCACTGATTCTGGACTGGTCAGGGAGGTTCCTATATGCATTCCCTCCCTTTCCTCTGATATTCGTGGTGTTGCTAAAACTCAGACAGCAGCCTGCATCTATGATTCTGGTGGCTCCAGATTGGCCCAGGCAAGCCTGGTACCTTCTTCTCACACTGTCCTGCAGCATGCCCATTCACCTGCCACGAATTCACTCTCTGCTGACCCTTTCCCAGACAGGAGTGAATTATCCAGACGTACACTCCCTTCACCTCAAAGCCTGGCTCTTGAAGAGCTAGAGTTCCCAGCTTCTCAGTACTCTATACAGGTCCTTAAAATCCTGAGAATGGCTAAAGCCTAATACAAAAAAGACTTGCGCAGCCAAATGGAAAAGGTTTTCCCTCTGGTGCAAGGGCAAAAAGGTCAGTCCTCTTACAGCTTCAGACTCTCAGCTGCTAGATTACCTGTTGCATCTGCAGGCCTCGAGCCTGATGCCCTCTTCTCTCAAGCTGCATCTGGCAGCAATTTCGGCCTACCTTTTGGTGGGAAAGAAAGTCTCTTTTTCCCCCACTCTGTGTTTAAACAGTTTTTCAAAGGCCTTTTGTACCGTCAGCCTCCAGTCAGTGAGCCGGTTCTTCCTTGGAGCCTGAATCTCTGCATTGCCAGGCTCATGGAACCACCCTTTGAGCCTATGGCCACTGCCCATCTCAAGTTTGTAACTTGGAAAACTGTTTTCCTAGTGGCCATTACCTCTGCCAGGAGGATCTCAGAGTTACAGGCCCTGTGCACTGAGCCCAATTACATCATTCCTTACAGAGGCAAAATTGAGCTCAGGACAAATAGGAAGTTCCTGCCTTAGGTGGTTTCTGAGTTTCACCTTAACTAGTCTATTACTCTGTTTTCTTTACTGAGAAATCCACTCTTGATGAGTAGTGCTCCACTGTCTGAATGTGAAAAGAGCTCTCTTTTACTACCTGGAGCATACTAGGCAGTTCAGAGGCTCTTCCACTCAGTAGTTCCTCACCCATGGGGAAGTAGGCAGAGGAAAACCAGCTACCAAGAGAACTATTTCCTGCTGGTTAGTCTCTTGCATTAGATTCTGCTCCGAAAAAGCTGGTCATCAACCTCTTGAAGGGTTCAGAGTCCATTCTAACAGGGGCACTGCTGCCTCTTTGGCAGCTGCAAGAGACATACCCCATCTGGATATCTGCAAGGCAGCTACCTGTAAATCTGTACACACTTTCATCAAACATTACAGTTTGGATGTGCAGTCCAGATCTGATGCCAAATTTGGCAGGGTGGTTATGCAGAGCCTCTTTCCTAAATAGGTTATCTGCCCATCTCCCAATTTTGTACTGCTTTGTAAACTGCTATTGATCTTACTTCTAGAGGGTTCCTCCAGTAGGTCATCACATATAGGACTGGCGCCACCTGACGTCTGGTCGCACGGCAGACTTTTCTAGCAATACCTGATGGGGAACCGCCCACCCAACGTCACGTGACTGATGTCAGCATGACTGTATATAGTGGGCGGTCCCCACTCCTGCCCACCAGTTCTTTCCTGATGTCACCTCATGTCAGTTGCATTGCAGACTTCCATATAGCGATCATCGTGAAAGTGTAGTGCGTCAGAATTTCCTTCGCTAAAATTCTCATCTTTTATACCGTTTTCATTGATGTCTTCACCCAAGAAAAAGTGCTAGTCTTGTGGCATGCAGATCCTGCACAAAGATGGTCACCTCAAGTGCATCTTCTGTTTAGGCCCGGACCATCCTGTTTCCTCCTGCCCTGAGTGCCAGACCTTTATTCAGGCCACAAAGAAAAGGAGACAGCAGGCTTTGGAGGTCCATCTTTTGAAAGCCAGCTTGGCTTCCCTTGAAAAGAAGATGAACTGGTTAAGAGAGTCCTCAGCTGAAAAATCTTCTCCTTCCAAGAAGCATAAGGAGAAATCCAGGCAGCGGGAGCGCTCTGCAGACGACGGGCGGCCCTCAACGAGCAAGGCCCAACTGCCGCCAAGAAAATTGGACGGTAAGTCTGGTAAGATCGCAGCAGGTCAGCCGGTCATCGGCTCCTCCCACGACCGCACCACCTCAGCTGATAAGTCAGATTGCGCGGCAGCCGGTAAGTCGACTACCCAGGTGGTGGGTACTCGCCAGGCACCGGTCGATAAGCCAGTCGGGGGCTCCTCCCCTGCCCGCTTGACTCCATCCGCTAAGCCGTCCGTCCCTGATGGTCGCACGGGTGCGGTTCACCCATCGGGGCCTAATGACGCCTCACCCGACATCCGGCGGAACCAGAGGGAGAAAGCCCCTCTCCCTCCTCTTCCTTCACCTGTACCTTCCCCTTCTCCAGTGGGTACTTCTGGCGACGATAGCGGGGAACCCCTCGACACTGTCGATGCCTCGGGTTCAGCTCCACGTTCTCCTCTTGGAGTCGAGGAGAAGGAGGCTCCTCCTCATCCAGCAGGCCTTGCTGTGGAGGCCCCTCCTCTGCCTTCGGGTGGGATTCCGGCACCTTCTCTGATGCTGGATGTCCCGATGACAGTCCCGCAGCCTGGACCGGTTGACCGGCCTCAGCCTTGGGCCCCGACACCGGATCAGGTCCCGCCACCAGGGCCCCTCCGTCCGGCCCTGATGCCGGATCCCCTTCCGGCACCGTATTGGGTGGTGCCGCTTCCGACGTCAGTTCCCTCACATGGGCTGTCCTGACGCTGGACCCCCAGCCAATATATGCTACAGCGGGTCCGACGTGGGTACCCCTGATGCCAGATCTGACAACGGGGATTTACTGTAGACCCCGAACTGTCCCACATTACCCAAAGGGGTTTCCTGGGGACCACTACCCAGCAGGTCCCCCTCCGGACTGGAGTCATTTTGGAAAGTTCTACCCTGGGTTTAATCCCTACTCTGCTTATCAGGGATTCCAGGATTACTACCCTGCACCGGTTATTCCTCCTTCTCCCCCTTAGCCTCTGCCTACTCCACCAACCCCCTCCTCCTCCGGTTGCTCCAGATTTCAAGGCTCTAATTCAGTCTTGGTGGCAGGGGGCACGGTCTGAGTTGGTCTCGGACCTGGAGACTAGGCTCCCACACCCACAGTCTTCCAGGTCCCCTTCCCCGATCAGTTTCTCTATTGCCACTGCCCATGTCTCGGGGAAGACTCGTCTGGATGTTTGCTTTCCCGATACCCGACGCCATCCTGTCGAGGAGGTGTACGATGATGATAGCTCAGAGGAGGCTGACGACTCTTCGGAGGAGGTCCCAGAGAAGCCCAAGGGCCCGAAAAGCAAGGTTTCCCCGAAATCTCCACCAGAGGACCCTGCCTTTTCGGACCTTCTGAGGTCCATGAAGGATTACTTCAACTGGGAGTCTGAGGATCAGGACCCCATGAGACAGAGGCTCACAGAACATTTCAGGTTAGAGTCTCTGTCCCCGGTCCCCATTCCTTCCTGAAAGGCACCTCACCAAGACTTCACCACCACCATCTGGCAGATGCCTCACTCCCTCCCGGCTGTCCCCAAATGGGCGGACAGACTTTGCCAGGCGCCGAAGGGTGCCCCGTTCCTGAAGGCTCATCCCAAGGCTGACTCTGTGGTCATCTCTGCGGCTCATGATCGCTCCTCAGCACCAAAGCACATGAGCACCTCTCCTCCGGACAAAGAGTCGAGGCAGATGGACCATTTCGGGAGAAAGATTTATTCATCTGACACATGCGCCCTCTGGTCCCTTAACTATGTGGCCCACATGGTGTCCCACCAAAAGGCTGCCTTGGCCAGGCTGGAAGCACAAGTCCAGTCCATGGACCCCTTGCCTTTAAAAGAGGAACTTGCCAAGGATCTTCGCCTCTCCAAAGTCTCGTGTAGGCATGCCTTACACACCACTTATGACTCGATTCAGTAGACTGCACTCGCAACTGCCTGTTCTTAGATTTGCACTTCCTGGCTTCTCACCTCTCTGGACCTGCCAACCAGGTCCAGTCGGTGATTCAGGAAGCCCCCTTTAGGGGCTCAGTGCTCTTTGGTGGGGACACCAAAGACATTATCACAGACCTACAGGACAGGGGCCTTGCCCTTAGGTCTGTGAGGTCAATGTACCGATCGGGCTCCTAGCAGCAGCAGCCCTTTCGGAAAAGGAAGCAGAGAAAGAACGCCCCGGCACGCCGCCAGGGGAAGCGAAGGCCAAGTGAACAGCCACCCCTCCTGCCTCCAAAAGTCAGAGACGTTCAGGAGGTCCTCCCCCTGAATGTCCCGCCACTTTTTGACTCCTCATCCCCACTGCCTCCTCAGTCTCCCGACTGGGAGCAGGTGGGAGGGAGGTTCGCCCGCCACGCACAGGAGTGGAAGGTGGTCACCTCCGACAAATGGGTCCTGCAACTAGTGTCCGTCGGACACACAATAGAGTTTCTGGAAACTCCCCCAGAAACCCCACCAAAGAAGTCCTCTTACTCACGGGACCAGGCCCTCCTCGTTCGCGAAGAGGTAAACTCGCTCTTACTCAAAGAAGCAATAGAGCACGTTCCCCTCTGGCAAAGGTGAAAAGGGTTTTACTCTCACTTTTTCCTGGTTCCAAAAAAGACAGGGGACTTCAGACCCATACTCGACTTAAGCCAGCTAAATCAGTTTGTCGCGTACAGAAAATTTCGGATGCTGACACTCCAGAGCCTCCTCCCCACTCCTCATGGAGAACCACTGGCTCTGTGCTCTGGATGTGCAGGATGCCTACCTGCACATCCCCATCTTCCCCAGCCACCGCCGGTTCCTGCGCTTTCGCTTGCAGGGGGAGCACTTTCAGTTTCTAGTGCTCCCTTTTGGTCTGTCTTTGGCACCACAGGTCTTTACCAAGTGCCTGGCGGTGGTTGCGGCCTTTTTGCGTCGCAAGGGTATTGCGGTTTTCCCTTACTTGGACGACTGGCTGATTTGAGGTCCATCCAGGGATTCTCTTCTGGGAGGCTCTTGCCTTCACTCTGGACCTCTTCAACAGACTAGGGATCACAGTCAGTGTTCCCAAGTTCTCCCTCATTCCTGCCCAGAGACTCCAGTTTATTGGGGCAGTTCTGGATATGGTCCAGTGCAGAGCCTTTCTTCCTCCAGGCAGGGTGGAGACCCTTTCTCTGTCAGACCTCCAATGTGGCTTCTCTCAGGACCATCCCAGCTCGGGAGGTCTTGCGCCTTCTGGGCCTCATGGCAGCCTCCATCACGACTGTTCCCCTGGCAAGGCTTCACATGAGGATCACTCAGTGGTCCTTGCGGGTGCAGTGGGACCAGCTCCTGGACGACCTGGACCATTCGGTATTGGTCTCCTCAGCGGTTCAGAAAGAGTTGCATTGGTGGACGGATTCTCGCTATCTTTCCTTGGGGCTTCCCTTCCGGAGCCCAGCACCCTTAGCTTCCCTCACCACGGATGCCTCTAATATGGGGTGGGGGGCACATCTAGGGGAGCACCAAGCCCAGGGATTGTGGTCCAGCTTGGAGACTTCTTTGCATATCAGTGTTCTGGAGATGAGGGCGGTCCTGTACGCTCTACAAGCCTTTCAGTCCCTCCTTCCCAAGGAATCACTGCTAATCCAAATGGACAACATATCAGTGGTTTGGTATATCAACAGACAAGGGGGAACCTGGTCGTACCACCTGTGCCGGCAGGCAACGCGGGTGTGGAACTGGGCAGTCCAGCACCATCCAGTCCTCGTGGGCGTGCACTTTCCGGGCATTCCAAATGTCCTGGCAGACAGTCTCAGCAGGTCTCAGACCCTAGCTGAGTGAGAACTGCATCAGGAAGTGGCAGAATCCATCTTCCGACGTTGGGGGCATCCGGAAATCGACTTCTTTGACTCCGAATCCAATGTAAAAACTTCCCAGCTTTTGCTCGCTCGTTCCAGGGCACGGTGCTTTTTGAAACAATGCATATTGTCTCTGGACAGGGAAATTTTTGTATGCCTTCCCTCTATTTCCCATTCTACAGAGGGTCCTTCTCAAGCTTCAGGCGGAGAGGGCAAAGATAATCCTCATCGCTCCTCTCCGGCTGAGACAAATCTGGTTCCTGTTGCTATAGCAGCTCTCCGGGGATCCACCGGTTCCACTTCCAGTATCTCACGACCTCCTGACCCAGGATCAAGGTCGATTGTTACAGCCAGGGCTCAGGACCCTGCATCTTCATGCATGGCTCCTGCAGACATAGCGATCTCTCGCTTCAGGGTCTCCTCCCGAGTGGCTCAAGTCCTCATTGAGGCCAGAAAACCCCTCTACTCGTTCCACTTATGCCATGAAGTGGAAACGGTTTTCCATCTGGGTGACTGCTAAGGGTTGGAACCCCTTCTCTTCTGCCCCGCAAGTCATGGAATACCTCCTTCACTTATCAGACTCTGGTCTTTCATACTCTTCTTTGAAGGTCCATATTTCAGCTATCTCGGGGCACCATGAACCTAGTGGATGGCATACCCATGGCTCAGTTGGAGGTCTCAAAAACCTTTCTGAAAGGGATTCTCCATCTGAAACCCCCCATCTGTAGGCCATCTCCGCCTTGGGACTTGAACTTCGTCTTGGAAAAGTTGACCCTTCCTCCTTTTGAGCCGGCTGTGAGCTGTGATTTACACTTCCTTTCCTGGAAGGTGCTTTTTTCTCGTGGCTATCACATCAGCCCGAAGGATTTCGGAGCTTCACGCACTAGTCTTCAAGGATCCCTATCTGATTTTTCATAGAGACCGGGCAGTCCTCAAAACGCATCCAAAGTTTCTTCCCAAGGTGATGTCAGAAGCCACGCTGAATCACTCAGTAGAGCTTCCTGTGTATTACCCGTCCCCCTCTAACAGAGGTGAGGCACTCCTTCATACGATGGATGTTCATTGGATTCTCCGGTGTTACACTCACTGGACCAAAGAATTCCGTACCTGCGACCAGCTGTACATTTTCTTGGCCCCTAGATCGAAGGGCAAACCGGTTTCTAAGCAAGGTCTGTCCAGATGGTTGGGCAACTGCATTAGGTTCTGTTACCAGAACTACGAAAAGCGTCTGCTGGGTCCCATTAGAGGTTATTCTACTAGGGGCATGGCTGCCTCTGCGGCCTTCCTGTGTAATGTTTCTGCAGCCGACATTTGTGCTGCTGCTACTCGGAGTTCTGTCCATACCTTTACCAAACATTACAGTCTGGACATCGCTTCCAGGCGGAGGGCTGGCTTCAGCCTAGCCATCTTGCAGGGCCTCCTGTCCTAGGCTGGGTCCATTCTGGATTCCATTTTTTTCTGTTGGAGTTAGTTCTCCTCCTCCCTAGTTTCTCTCTCTCTCTCTCTCTCCCTAGAGGGATTGCTTGGGACTCTGTCCTATATGTGATGACCTACTGAAGGAACCCTCTCGAAGTAAGATAGTACAGTTACATAGGAACTTACTGTAAGATTAGATCTTCGAGAGAGGTTCCTTCAGTAGGTCATATTTTTACCTCCCTCCTTCCCCTCATTTTGTGTTTTACAGGGACTCCAAATCCTGTTCGCTCCTGCTGTCAGGCCTCTTCCTGGCTCCGGTGGGAGAACTGGAGGGCAGGCGTGGGGACCGCCCACTATATACAGTCACACTGATGTCAGTCACGTGATGTTGGGTGGGCAGTCCCCCGTCGGGTATTGCTAGAAAAGTCTGCCGTGCGGCCTGACGCCAGGTGGCGCCAGTCCTATATGTGATGACCTACTGAAGGAACCTCTCTCAAAGATCAACTGTTACGGTAAGTTCCTACATAACTGTACTTTACTGATGCTAAAGGACTCCAGAGGTGAGAAGAAAAAATTACTCACCGTAGTTATCTTCTTTCTTTCAAGGGGTCCTTTAGCATCAGTAAACTCCCACCCTTCTTCTCCTGTTCACCTTCTAGGGGAAGGGCTCTGTTTTCAGTTTTATTACCAAATTTGTCTCTGCATTTAAAATGTTTTTTACTGAGGTTATCTGTTTTTTTTTTTTTGGACTTATTTTATTTATTTTATTTATTTAGGAAATCGGACATAGACTCGTTTCCAAAGGCTCCACGTCAGAATAAAACACATTCATACAGTATATACATAGAATAAATGTGGTGAGCAATCATACAGAGTATAAGTACAATGAGCACTGGTTAATGCCTACACATTTGGTAGCTAAAACAAGGCAGAGCTATCGACATATTTACCTAACAAGCGGTTAAGACCTGTACAATTGGTAGCTAAAGCAATGCATGATATGAGTTGGTAGTAAGTTGCCTCAGGGAGGCATTGTCTTATACATAATACAATGCATTCATAGTCCAGTGCAACTATATGGTAACCAAAGGAGGTGAGGAGCCTGTAGGCTAGAAATAGTGAGGGCTTTCCACTGCCAGGCCAAGGGCAGGTGCGTGGCCTAGCGGCGTGGTGCAGGATCCACAGGTTACCAGTTACACTGGCATTGATGTGAGAAGAGTAGATAGGCCCTTAAGGCAGCTTTAAAAGGACTTAGATTGGTGAATGATGTGACGGCCGGTGGGAGGGCATTGTACAAGGATGGAGGTCTAAGGGGAAAGGATTGCGTTTAGAGCATGTTCTCCAGGTCTGGAGACATCTTTAAAGGAGTTGACTTGCTAGACATACACTTGCAAGTGGACAAGGTTCGTGTGTTAGTAAGAGAAATCAGGATTGCTGCCCTTTGTTTGCTGCATGTTAGTCTGGACTACCTCTTGTCCGTGTCTTGGGCAGGACTACGAGGCATGTACCTCAAGGTGAATCTGGCTACCATTTTGGCATACCGTGCCAAGGCAGATATGCAGACTGTTGCACAGATCAAAATGTCAGTCATTTACTTTCAAGGGATTCACCACCTGTCCCCGGACCACCTCCCACTTGAGAAGCCAAGAATTCGGTCTCCATCCTTACAGCTAGATAGGTGAGTGAGCTCCAGTCCCTAGATGTAGAGTCACCTTATCTGGTTTTCCACAAGGACAAGGTTGTCTTATGCCCCCATGCAAAATTCCTGTTAAAGGTAGTTTCTGAGTTTTATTTAAATCAGGTGCTCATCCCACCAGTGTTCTTCCTAAAGCCTCAAGCTTTACAGGCCAGGAGGGTGCTTCACATTCTCGCTGTCCGCAGGGCTCTGTTTTTCTACTGTGAGCACATGGTGAAATGTTGTGATGCTCGACAGATGTTACTAACTTAGGCTGAAGCCACACTAGGCAGACCAGCTGCCAAAACAGAAGATTGGCCAATGTATCACCATTTGTATTACTTTGTTACAGGTTGGCTGGGGAGGAGCCACCTGTGGTGTTGTAGGGGTCAGTCCATCAGTCATACTGCTGACTCTGTTGCTGCTGCCAGCTACATCTCCATTTCTGAAATATGTAGGGCTGCAACTTGGTTGAATGTGCACACTTCACTAAGAAGTCAGTCTGTCAACGTAGTCTTTTATAGACTGTTTATTCCCGCAGTTGCTCTGGGGAATAAAACTCACTGTAGTAACTGAGCTTACCCTAACTTTGACTGCTGCTTTTTCTCGAGAGAGAGGAGTTATTTCCCAGCTGGGAATTCCCTGGTGGTAGAAACATGTAGTCTAAAGTTTTCCCTGTATGGAAATGCTATCTTTGCTGTCACAGAGCATATACTGGTTTCATTTGGGGTAGCTGTCCAGAGTTCCTGTCCCTTTCTTTTGTGCCAAAAGTCTCCTTCTGTGAAGGGGATTTTTACTGTCTGTAGCTCTGGCTCAGGTGATCTGTAACTATATGTACTATTGTCCCTCTCTGGGGACACGTCTGTGGAAGGGATGATCTTCTGTCCATCTGTTAGGTTGGTAGTTGTTTATATTCAGTTGTTTATTTTCATGTCATACATCTTTTTTTTTTCTTTACTATGCAAGAAGCATATCCTTGTCAGCCACATCCTTCCTCTCCTTACTGACAGAACTGAGGTAGTTAGGAAGTCAGCAGTGGTTATTGATGTAGCTTGTGGCACCATGCAGTGTCATGAATGCACTGTTACCAATGGCCGTGCCAACATCTTCACCAAAAAGATTTTCTCCCTCAGGGTTCTGGTGCCTTCTGGCCTAAGACCAAAGAGTGGTGCTCTATGGAGAAGATGTTCTTGAAGATGTATAATTACAGTAAATAACTTCTTTTTACATCAGCCTGAAGGCTGTTGGCTGTTTGTTCTTTTTTGAATATTTATTGTCTCTTAATGTTTTCTGATTTAGTGACAAGCTCTGTCAGGTAACTGTTTTGCACTGATTCGTGCAGGAAGATTTCTGTACATAGGACTGTGGTCTATGTATTTTTGCTGTTACTGTATTTTCAACTCTATTGTGAGAATAGAGTATTCAGTTCTAATCAAACTTGGAATGCATTCATAGATTCGTAGATATGTGTTGGCAGAAAAGGACTGATATTCCCTTCTAATATTTCTTGACTCTGTCATTGGTTTGGCCATGATTATCTATTGACCAGTTCTGGCTTATAATTAAGTGTTAGATGAAAACACCTGATAAAATAGCAGACACACCAGTATTGTGCCCGCCCCCAAACTAACGATTTTAGATTGTACTTTTTATTTTATTTTATTTTTTCCAAAACAGAGGAAGCATGTTATGTGGGCTTGGCTGCTCTCTTTGTTAAGTAGGCATCTCCTAGGCTACAGCACTAGATGCACCTAATTAGTATAGTGAGAGTGGCGGAGCCTGCGCATGTCTCCCTCCATCCCGGAAGCAGAAAGTTATGATCAAGTTTTACATTCACCTGTAAAACGTCCTCTTTTTGGTAAAACAAAATGTAGGCACTCTATAAACCGTAGTTGGATGGTGGGGGACATTGTTATATCCTTGATATTTATCAGGTGGTTTCCTTTAAAGTACCAGTGCAGCAAAAAATGTTTTTCCAAAATGATACATAGACAGTGTCGGCAGATAAGGGCCTATGGCCCACCCAGTCTGCCCATTTGAGCTTGTAAGTTCAGTTTGTTTTCCTAGAAGTCGTTGCCCCTTACCCCTGACCTCTAGAATTCCTTTATGTCTATCCCATGCATTCTTAAATTCCGTGATTGTTTCAGCCCCCACCACTTCCTCTGGCAGGGTGTTCCACTTGTCCACCACCCGTTCTGTGAAGAAATTCTTTCTCATGTTTCCTCTGAATCGTCCTCCCTCCAACTTCATCCCATGCCTCTAGTCCTGGAACATCTTTTCGCTTAAAAATAGTGTTTTCCTGCATCCTGTTCCTCCCTGTAAGATACTTGTATGTCTCTATCATATCCCTCTCTCCTCCTCTCCTCCAGGGAGTACATGTTCAGTTCCTTCAACCTGTCTTCATAGGACTTGTGATGCAATCCATGCACCATCTTTGTTGCCCTCCTCTGAACCTTCTCTACCCTGTCTATGTCCTTACGTAAGTATGGTCTCCAGAACTGTACACTGTATTCCAGGTGGGGCCTCACTAGTGTCTTGTATAGCGGAATTATGACCTCCCTTTTCCTGCTGGTGATGCCCCTGCCTATACATCCCAGCATCCTATTTGCTTTACCTGCTGCCTTGTCACACTGTTTCCCTACCTTGAGGTCATCAGAGATGACAACCCCAAGATCCCTTTCCTGCTTGGTGCATGCTATATCCTCACCCCCCAACTGATATATTGTGCCAGGGTTTTTGTGCCCCATATGCATTATCTTGCACTTCTTGCATTGAATTTCAACTGCCAAACCCTTGACCATTCTTCAAGTTTCTGCAGGTCACTTCTCATTCTGTCTACACCCTCTGTGTGTCTACTCTGTTACAGAGCTTTGTGTCATCAGCGAACAGTGAAATTCTGCCTTCTAGATCCTGTGCAATGTCACTGATGAAAATGTTGAATAGGACCGGTCCCAGCACTGATCCCTGTGGTACCCCACTGGTCACTCTTCCTCTGTGGAGTGACAGCCATTTACCACCACCACCCTCTGTGTCCTGCCACCCAGCCAGTTACCTACCCACCACACTACTGTCCTGCCCACACCCATATTCCCAGTTTGTGTAATAGTCTTCTATGTGGCACAGTGTCAAAGGCCTTGCTGAAGTCCAGATAGGCCATGTCCACTGCCCTCCCCTGATCCACCTCCCTAGTCACCCAGTCAAAAAATTCAATGAGGTTGGTCTGACATGACCTCCCCCTGGTGAAACCATGCTGCCTTGGGTCCTGTAGTCCATTGACAACCAGATGTTCCATGAATCTCTCCTTCAGTAGTGCTTCCATGATATTCCCCACTACCGAGGTGAGGCTGACTGGTCTGTAGTTCCCTGCTTCCTCTTTGTTCCCACTTTTGTATAAGGGGACTACATCTGCTGTCCTCCAGTCTTTGGGTACCTCCCCTGTTACCAGTGATCGGCTAAACAGGATAGCCAGAGGTTCAGCCACCACCTCTCTTAGTTCTTTAAGGACCCTGGGGTGCACCCCGTCTGGCCCCATTGCTTTATCAACTCTTATTACTTCCAGTTCCTTCAGGACCCTTTCTCTTGTAAAGGGACTTGTGTCCATTTCTGCACCATTCTCACCCTTGTACTCCTTCAGACCCATTACCCCTCTTCCTCAGTATAGACTGAGCAGAAATACCTGTTCAATATGTCAGCTTTACTGTTGTCATCCTCCACGTGGCTCCCATCCTCCCCTTCAGTCTCACTATCCCCTCCTTTGTCTTTCTTTTTTCACTTATGTACCTGTAAAGGTTTGTCCCCTACCCACTGATTTTGCAATGTGTTCTTCTGTCTGAGCTTTGGCTTCCTTACTGACCTCCCTGCCTCCCTTTGCTTCTCCTGGTACTTCTCCCTATCCCTTCTGCTTGTGTCTTTTTGTTGCCTGAATGCAATCTTTTGGCTTTCACTTTCTTTGCTACCTCTTTGGAAAACCATAATGGTCTTCTCTTCCTTTTCCTCTTGCTAACCTGCTTAATGCATAATTCTGTTGTTCTTGTAATCCCCATTTTAAATACTGCCCACTGTTCCTTAACCCCTGATTCCTGTCCCATTCCCCTTAATGCCTCTTTTAAGTATATCCCCATTTCCAAAGTCTGTCCCCTAAAATCCAGGATACGTGTTTTGTGTGGTTTGGTTCTGCTCTTTCTGTGATTTCAAACCACAATGACTGGTGGTCACTGTTACCCAGGTGTCTCCACTGTTACCCCCGCCACACTGTCCCTGTTTCAGAGCACAAGGTCCAGTATTGCCTTCTGCCGAGTTGGTTCCATGACCAGTTGCTTGAGGAAGGCACCGTGAAGAGTCCAGGATAAATCTGCTCCTAGTTGATGCTGCTGCTGGGATGCTCCAGTCCACGTCTGGAATATTGAAGTCTCCAACCAGTACTACCTCACCCTTGTCTGCCATCCTTTGGATGGCTAGCATCAGCTCCCTATCTGTTTCTTCCTCCTGGGCTGGTGGTCTGTAGACCACACCTGTGCGGATGGCTGTCCCCATTTTCCTTTCCAGCTTAACCCACAGTATCTCTCCCTCATTTTGTTCCTCCTGGATCTCTGTGGCCCTTATGTCATTTTTCACATACAGTGCCACTCCTCCTCCCTTCCTGCCTGCTCTGTCTCTTCTGAATATGTTGTAGCCAGGTATGGCCATCTCCCAGTCATGGTTATCATTACACCAGGTTTCAGTGATGGCCACAATGTCCAGGTCTGACTGTACCATGACAGCTTCCAGATCTTCCATCTTGTTGCTAAGGCTCCTGGCATTTGCACACATGGCTTTCCATGATTTGACCTCCCTAGACTGCTTCACTGTTCTACTCCAGCCCCTTCCTTGGTTGTCATTTATCCCTGGTTCTCCTTGCTGTCTGCCCTTCTGCTGAATTTTGCCCCTTTTCTGCTTATCCACCTCTTGGGCACTAATCTCCATCTTTTGCACACTGCTTTGCAGAGATAGCCACTCCTCTGGTTCACTGGTTCCTGCTAGCTGTGGGAGGTGAGCAATGGGTACCTCCTTGCTGGCCTGCCACCCCTTTGCCAGTTTAAATGCTTGTCAGTGTAGCATTTAAACTTATCATTGAGTGCTTGATTCCCTCCAGGATGGATGCAGGCCGTCAGGCTTGAACAAACCTCCATCCCTCCAGGTGGGTCCCCAGTCACCAATGAATCAAAACCCTTCCTCAAAGCACCAGT
This sequence comes from Neoceratodus forsteri, assembly GCA_016271365.2. Taxonomy (NCBI): domain Eukaryota; kingdom Metazoa; phylum Chordata; order Ceratodontiformes; family Ceratodontidae; genus Neoceratodus; species Neoceratodus forsteri. The sequence goes on from CM028133.1 coordinate 790,633,305, forward strand.
TCTTCAACCATGAGTTAAAGTTCCTGGTGCATGCACTCCTATGCTCTCCTTGCCTCTCACAGGTGGTACTTCTGAGAAAGTGACAGAAGTAGCTACTTGCTTGAGACCCTCCCAGTTTCCTAAACTCTTCCTGAACTTCCTTTGGCTCCCCATTTGCCAGGTCATTAGTACCTAGGTGGATAATGACATCCAGCTCACCCTCCGTCTTGCCTTCCCAGTGATCCCCAGGATCTTCCTTCCATCCCTCCATGCCGTAGCACCTGGTAGGCACCTCACCTCCTGTCCTCCCCTCCTGTGTTCCTAGCTGGATCCCTCTTACGATGGAGTCCCCACCAGGATTAGCTTCCTCCTCCTCTGGGGTCCACTGCTTTCCCCGCTGAGGCCACCTCCTTGGCTAACCTCCACATCCTTTCCTTCCACTTCTCTGGGTACCTCTATTTGGTTGTCCTCGTTTGCCAGTGTGGCATATGAGTTCTTGAGTGGAATAGGATCTGGGATGTGCCTCCGCCTGACTGCTCTAACCCTCCCTGAGCCCACTGTCATCCAAGTGCTCCTCGTTCTCGGCATCCTTTAAGGTAGCTGCATTGGACTGGGTGGTCCCTGGATAGGGGTGATGGTACTCCTGACCCAGTTTACTTCTGCTCTGAGTCTGGCTACCTCATCCCGCAGTCCAGAGAGATGCATGCAGATAGGGCAGCACCTCAGTGTCCAGAAGGTCTGCCTGAATATTGCTGCCCCACAGCCACTGCATTGCACCACTCCCCACATTATACTGCAATTCCACTACTTGTCTGCTACTGAAGCTCTCCTAGTTCTCTCTTTATTAATTTACTGTACTAAAAATCCTGTCACTAATCCTCAGATATTTTTTTTTTTTTAAAGGAAGAAGAAACCAATAAATAAATGAGTCAAAACACTTGTGCTGAGGGTGGGCTTCTTCCCCCTTATGCCCCTCCTACTTCACACCCCTTACTATTCACTGTGTTTAGCTCCTGTCAATCAGATTTATCAGGGCATATAATTAAGAGTTGGGGGAAGGGGAGGGGGAGGCGAAAATTTGCAGCAATGAAAGACAGCACAGAATTACACCACCACTATGTTTTAAATTTTCAACAGCCCAAAAACAATTATAAGTAAAGACAACAAAGAAAGTATAGTGTCACTAAACGCCCACAATCTAAGTTTAAAAGAAAAATAGCAATTACCAGTTACTCTAAAGCACTGAATTGAATATGTTTCCTTCCTTCCCCTTCTGGCTTCTTCCTAGTTTTGGCTAGTTTTTGCTACAATTACAGAAAAATTAATTAGCATACCAGTCAGATCTACTTTAATAAGAACCTCCCTATACTGCACACTAGATTTTTTCTCCACAATAAATTTATAAACATAATGTTTACTATGCATTGAATTAATGTGGAGCTATATTATTGTTTAAATTAGTTTTTCTCTGTCACTTTGCATAGCTTGAATCATTTTGTGATTGCAATGTATATCACTTTAATTGCACTTGTTTAAAAGGACACATGATTTGTCAGTGTCTTCAGATACGCCCCCGTTTGAAGGCCCGCTGAAGGGCTGAGGCGCTAGGGGCTACTGGCTTTTTCATTAGGCATCTTGCCAAATAAACCAGCATTTACTGAAATGCTATTTCAAACTACAAGTGCCGAGCTTCTTTTCACATGATTTGATATTTGAGCTGGCTGCTGTGCTCGGGCACCGCTGTTTCCTGTGCACACCTTTCTCCACATGTATTTTAATAAGAACCTCCTATGCTGCACACCAGAAGTTTTTTTTTTTTTTTTGTCATCTTTTTTCCTCCTCCTATGCTCAGGCATCCACCTCTCCTTCAGGCCCTTCCTAGTATCTCTCCACTCCCGGCCATCTTCTTCCTGAACACTGCTCCTGCCACAAATTGCAGCCAATAGCCGAGTCATCCCGGAGTAACCCATCTCCGGGCAGGTCCCTCTCCTTTGAGGGGGAAGGCACCGGGGGGCTCGGGAAACCCCATCACTCTGTTTTATCCTCACGGGCTCGAGGGTGCTGCTGTGGAGGGGCAGGCTCCTGGAGTTTCCGGGGCGTGAAGGATATGGAGGCCATCATTCGGCAGTTGCCGAAGTTGTTTTCTGGCTTTTCTGGTTATCCCTCCTGCGCCGCTGCATGTAGTACACCTGGTCTCCACCGGGGGCCACTACAAGAGCGAGGCTTCCCACCGAACCCACCCCAGGAGAGGAGAGCAGTCCTCCGGACGCTCAATCCTCTCCTCCCCAGCCAGCCCCCGACGACCCGAGTCCGTTCCCGAACCCTGGTCACCAGCGTGGTTCGAGGTGTGGAGTCCAGTGCCTCAGCCCTCTGCGCCACCGGGCCGGGTCCAGAAGTTTTTTTTTTTTAATGTTCTTGATCCTAACCCTGGCCAGGTTTACAATGGTATTTCTAACCTAACCCTGATGAGGTTTACAGTGGTATTTCTAACCTAACCCTGACAAGGTTTACAATGGCATTTCTAAGCCAGCTGTGACATCCATCATTTTTTCTTGTGAAAAACTAAATTAAAACATTTATAAAGTACTCAAATTGTGATGGAACTAAGGCATTTTTACCACCAAATAAAACAGAAAGTTGCCTGTAAAGTGTAAACAAACAAAAAAAAAAAGGGGTGGGTCAAATGTTTTGCCCGTTTGTGTTGCACTGCTGCTTTAACTTCTTGTTTCCATTTTAAGCTGAATCTTGTTTAAGACATATCCAGTTGGAATGATGCTTGGTATGGGTATGCTTTACTTCTCGAAGCTATCACAGTCATAGCGCCAACAAATTAAACATGGTAGTTGGTGCCAGTAGGGCTCTACTTGGACAGATCATGCATTAAAAGGGCAGAGGTCTAATAATACTGCTGTATACCTTTGTAAAGCTGCAGCACATTTTCAGTTTGAGCATAATGCCAGGGCCAATAAGGTACACATTCTCTGGGAGAAACTGAGGAAAAGATAGACAACTCGGTTAAGAAGAGGGATAAAACTTTTTATAGGTACATTAGGGAGCAAAAAAAGACCAAGGGAAGGATAGTGAGGCTCAATAAAGGGAAGGGGAGGTGGGCAGAGGGTGACTGTGAAAAGGCGGAGCTCCTGAATGAATACTTTTGCTACGTATTCACAAAAGAAGAGGAGGGGGAGGTACCTAAACCAAACAATAGAAGCACTCTGGATAGGGGGTCGATATCAGTCCATTCACAGAAGAAAGGGTCCTGAAAGAGCTCTTAAAACTCAAGGTGGACAAAGCAATGGGGCCTGATGAGATTCACCCCAGAATTCTAAAAGAACTAAGGGGAGAACTAGTGACACCACTGACTACCCTTTTTTAACAAATCATGGGAGGATGGTGTGGTACCTGAGGACTGGAGGAAGGTGGATGTTATTCCCCTCCACAAAAGTGGGAGCAAGGCAGAGACAGGAAACTATAGACCTGTCAGTTTGACCTCAGTGGTAGGGAAAATTATTGAATAGTTTCTGAAAGAAAGAATTGTTGAGTACCTAGAGGTCAGCGGGGCACAGGACCCAAGGCAGCATGGATTCACAGCGGGGTAGGTCATGCCAGATGAATCTAGTAGATTTTCTTTGACTGGGTGGCCAAAGTAGTAGACCAGGGAGGGGCTGTGGATATGGCCTGCCTAGACTTTAGCAAGGCATTTGACACAGTCCCACACAAAAGGTTAATAAACAAGTTAGTCAGCCTGTGAGTGGGTCCCAGGATGGTAACCAGGGTAAAAAATTGGCTGGACAACAGGACACAGAGGGTAATAATAAACAGAGTCCACTCCGAGGAAAGGGGCGTTACTAGCGTGGTACTGCAGGGTTCAGTACTGGGACCAGTCCTCTTTAATGTCTTTGTAGGTGACATTGCAGAGGGGCTAGAAAGAAAAGTATGCCTCTTTGCAGATGACACAAAGATCTGCAACAAGGTTAATACGCAGGGGGTGGAAAGGATGAGGAGGGACTTGGCATGGTTGGAGGAATGGTCAAAGTACAGCAGCTTAGATTCAATGCAAAAGTGCAAAGTAATGCACCTGGAAACAAAACTCCAGGGAAGAGTACACGATTGGGGGTATGATAATAACAGAAATGGAAAGGGACCTGGGGTAGTCATATCAGATGACCTAAAGGTAGGCAAGCAATGTGAGAAGGCAGTAAGGAGGCTGGATTCTGTGTGATACGGCGAACGCTAAAAGCGATCACAGTTATCGCACAGTCAGAGTGCTGAAAACATTTTCGCACTGACGCACTCAACACGCCAGGACAGTGTTTTAATGCTTTCTGTGGGCGGTTGTGACCTCCCACCCCCTCGTGGGGGGCTTCACCCCGCAACCCTCAACTGGCGATTCTCAACCCAGTGTGGGGTGTTGGGGGTGTGAAAGCAGTAAAAAACAAAAATAAAGGGCCGGCACAAAAATCGCACCAGAGCCTGGACCTGAACCCGCACTCAGCCACCCCAACCACTAGCCAACACTCGACGCCACGATGCAGCTCGGCCATCCACCGCAGCACTGCCCCTCCCAGCCGGCGCTTGCCGTGCTGCCCCCCGCACACGCATCTACATCTGTCCGCCCACCCCTCATCCGTCGCCTACCCTCCCATCGCCATGAGGGATTGCGCCGGGAAGGAGTCGCCGGTACAGATGGCACCCTTCCTCATGCGCCCACTTCACAGGTTACCAGGCTGGGGGGATAATGGGATGCATAGGGAGAGGCTGAGGGGATACTGGGATGCATAGAGAGAGGCATCACCAGTAGAAAACAGGAAGTTGTTATCCCTCTGTACACACAGTTGGTGAGACCCCATCTGGAGTACTGTGTACAGTTCTGGAGACCCCATCTCCGCAAGGATATAGGATGGAGGCAGTCCAGAGCAGGTCAACTAAAATGGTGCAGGGCCTGCACCAGAAGCCATATGAAGAGACTAAAGAAGCTTGGTATGTATACCCTAGAGGGAGAGAGGGGACATGATAGAAACATTCAAGTACCTCAAGGGAATCAACAAAGTCCAAGAGGGTAGCATCTTTCAGAAAAAGAGATGTACAAGAACAAGGAGGCACGACTGAGGAGGGACGGCTCGGGCAATGTGAGGAAGTATTTTTCACAGAGAGGGTGATGCACATAAGGCAGTTTTAGTTGGGGGGAGTAAGAGGAAGCAGGCTATTGGTTAACTAGGATTTGCAGCTTATCCAAAAGGTAGGGGAAATGGGCAGACTGGGTGGGCCAAGTGGTTCTTACCTGCCGTCAGTCTATTTTTCTGTGTTCTCTACCGCCAGTTGTTCAAAGTAAAACATAAAACTTTATTTAGTGGGTACTTTATTAAAATAAAATGGTACAGTAAATGTGGAGTGTATGACTTCCCTTTTTACTTCTAAAATGAGGGTCGTTTTGTCCCATTTTCATTTTCTGACTATAATCCCCATGATGCAGAGTAAAGACAGAACCTTAATTGTTTAGTCATAATTCCAGCTTTGATTTGTGCTTTTTTGATACTGTCTTTTCCACAGTATGAAAACTGTCTGAAGAAGTTCTACAAATATCAGAACACAGAGGTATTATTGTACCTGGCCCGGGCACTTTTCAAATGTGGAAAGTTGCAGGAATGCAAACAGACTCTGCTCAAGGTAGGAGGATCCAGTTGAAAACAGGTTTAAAACTTAATCCTTGTATTTTCACTTTTCTCTAGATTTACTTTTTTTTTTCTACCCATAGTCTCAACCACACCTCCACTAAGTCATGTGTGGACCTTCTTTCTTCGTGTAGCAGAGTAGATCTTCACTGAGGATGTCTCTTTCATCAGGTCACACCTATGGAACTTAGCTGTCAGGCACTGGAATCCTGCAGAAGCCTTTTTGTGTAGCAGTCTATAAGGGCCACTCACACCGACATCACCTGCCAACGTGATCTTCCCTGTATAGGTGTAGGCGGCCCTGCTCCCTCCTCAGTTCTTTCCCGCCATCAACTTCATCACATGGTCTCCTCCGGAAGTCTCATGAAAACTTTATTTATTTTCCCTTGTTTTGTATGTCTAGAACCAGTGGCTCGTCCTCTCTTTTCCATCACTATGGAAAGAAGATTTTTTGGGAAGACAACAACGCTCTTTGTGTCTGCTGTCTTGGGTCTTCTCCTAACCCTAAGGCCTGCACCCTCTGCCAGAAGTTTAACCTCACTACACTTCGGCGCAGTAAGAAAGCACTGAAAGTTTTTCTCATGGAGCAGCAACTAGCCAGTTTGGAACAGGGGGGCTAAGGGGCATTTTCCTCCCCATCTCTTTGGGGTCAGAGGCAGCTAAGGCCCAGGATAAGTCCTCACAGAAGCACAAAGACGAGGACCATTCCCCAGACCACTGGTACGGGTTCCTGGGTGCTTCCTTCTAGCCCTCCAGAACTGCCTGGTTGGCTCCTACAGGACTGACCCCCCTCCACCGCATTGACCTTGGTGTCTTCCAGACCAATCTGGGCAGGGGATTCCTCTTCAGCTTTGCTGGAAGCCCAGCTGTCAACCTCTGGGTCATTGGCGCTGGGCCCCACTGATCTTACTTCGAGACACAGCTCTTGCAGCAGGTTACACCATTAGGACTGAAGCCGGCAGGCGTCAGGACCCCACGGAAAAATTCTAGCTAGCTATCTTCAGCGGGGACCGCCCGACGTGGGTCCGCCTCCGGCGATCGAGCTTAGTACATAAGGGCAATCCGCCAGATTCCTGCTCACTACCGACTTGCATGTCTCAACCCTTTGGTTCGGTTTCTAGCGCGCGACGCGTGGTAAAGTGCTTTCCTACGGGAAATTTGTTCTCCAAGTTCAGTTTTTTCTCTGATGTCCTCCCTGACCTCCGGTCACTCCTCGAAGTGCTCCTGTGGGAAGCAGATCCCTTTTAAGGATCCGCACTCGGCCTGTGTCCGGTGCCTAGGCCCAGAACACGACACCCGGTCCTGCTCTTTCTGCCAGGGTTTTAACAGCAGAACCCGGATCCGTCGCCAGAAGGCCTTCAGGCGTTCCTGTTAGAGGAGCAACTCAAGTCCATGGCTTCCAAGGGGGATTCTTCGCAGAAGGCCCGCAAGCATGCTGAGAAGCGCAGAGAGAAGGCCCCTTCCAGGTCCCCTTCTATGGCCTCCGACTCGCGCAGCTCTGGCTCCAGGTCCGACCGCTCTCCTTCCCGTGCCAGCCCTCAGCCTCCCCCCGCTGCGGTGAGAAAATCTTCTTCCTCTTCTCAGGCCAAGACTCCCAGGCCTTCCTCGTCCTCCAAGGCCCTGGCTAAATCGGGGGATCGCCACCATCACCACAAGTCGGGTTCCCGCCATTCTGAACCCGACGTCAGGTCTGCTTCCTTGCCTCCTCGTAAAACCAAGGAGCTCACCTCACTCAAGAGGCTGCAGGACCCGACGCCAGCTCGTCCGACATCTGCCTCTCGCCACAGGTCCCCAGAGCCGTCGTCTGCTAGAAGACCATCGCTGGCCAGGCCTACCCATCACCGGACGCCGGTAGGGGGACCGGCGTCCGCTCCTATTGAGAAGAGGGTCCCGACGCCTCCGACCGATGTCGGTCAGGAGACCATCACTGAGGAGGAGTTAACCCAGCCCAAGGACCAGACGGGCGACCCCGGTCCTGTTGAGACTCCAAGGGAACCCTCGCCGCAACCCTCGTCCCCTGTGGAGCCGACGCCGGGTCCTGATGACAGTCCACCGGTGCCCGGACCGTCGTCGGGCCTTTCCTTTTCAGAGGTGAAGGAGCTTTTCACTTACTGGTGGGACACCATCAAAAAGGACATGGTTCCCACTCCACCTCCGCTTCCTCCTCCTCCTACACCGGTTGCTCCTCCGGTTCCTGCGCCCCCGTCTCCATCTGGGTCTGCAGGCCGGTTACCTCCTCCCCGTGAGCCCAGGACCCCTCCAAGGGGAAGACTCGATAAAAGGAGACCTCCGTCCAGATCCTCTTCTAGGTCACCCAGTCCCAAGAGACCCAGAAGACGCCGCCGTTCGCCTTCGACGGAGGACACGGGATCAGAGTTTTCTACATCCAGATCCCCATCTCTCCTCTCCATCCCTTCTCCAGACCCACGTGAGATGCCAAAGTCTCCTCCGGATGACCCTTCATTCTCGGATATTATGAGACACATCCAAGAGAACATGGGATGGGATGCGGAAGAGTTAGACCCCGAAAGGCTACGCCTTGCGAAGTATCTTCGGCAGAAGGACCCCAAGCCTGTGGTGGTGCCACCCTTGGTAGACACTTTAGTGGACGTCACCAAGGCTGCGTGGAAGCGTCCACATTCGCTCCCGGCCATGCCGAAGAAAGCTGACCACTTGTACAAGGCTCCAAGAGAAGACCAGTACTTGACTTAGCATCCTCAGGCCGACTCGCTGGTCATAACAGCCTCTCATGACCGGTCCTAGAGACCGCAACATCTGAGCACCCTGCCACCGGACCCAGAGTCCAAGCAGCTGGACGCCATGGTAGCGCGATGTCTTCCGCTACCTCGCCCATCAGATCCCTAATTATTTGACCCCATGGTGCAGTTCCAAAATACCCTGTGGGAGCAGGGTCTGGATGCGGCTGAAAATTGCGGAGGTGAGCAGAAGGAGGAGATGTTGCAGCTCCTCCATCTGAGTTCGGACGTGGGAACCCAAGTGCTACGAGCCGCGTGCGACTCCGCGGACTCCTCGGCCCGAGCAGCAGCTTCAGGCGTATGCCTCCGGAGACACTCTTGGCTCCGTGTCTCGGTTTACGGACGTCCAGAAAAACATCATGGGCGCCCCATTAGAGAGAAGTTTTGTTTGGTAAACCCTCAGAAGATAGTACCAAACTTCAAGAGGCGGGAAGGCGGTGAGGTCGGTTCAGGCCATGCCGACCCAAGCTTAGTTCCTTTGGAGGAACCAAAGCCTATTCGTGGAATGACGCGAGACAACAGTCCAGTCCGTTCCCACAACAGAGAGCTCTGGTTTCACAGAGCCCAGGAAAACAACCCACAGGTGAAGCCAGCGGCTCTAAGCTGGTCCAGCCAGCGGGACCCTCAGCCACCACAGCCTGACTTCTTCCCGCCCCGCCCCTCAGGATCAGCAGGACGTCATGGTCGAAGTCGCGTGGAAATTTCCTGCCAGGATGGCAGACTATAACCACCGACAGGTGGGTTCTGATTAGTCGGAAGAGGCCACTTTATAGAATTCGCGGAAAAGCCACCTCGAGGCCTCCTTTGCTCTCCCGGTACCCGGGTCAGCACAAGTCATTGATCAGACAAGAGGTACTCACGCTCCGGCAAAAGGGAGCGATAGAGTATGTCCCAGAGAACCAGAGAGGACACGATACTATTCCCACTTCTTCCTGGTTCCAAAGAAGACAGGGGACCTCCGTCCGATTCTGGACCTCAGCGACCTCAATTTGTCGATCGCCTACTAAAATTCCGCATGGTAACACTTCGGGTCTTATTCCCATGCTGAAGCAGGACGCCTTTTTAGCGTCTCTAGATATGCAGGACACTTACCTGCACATCCCTATAGCTCAAGCGCACAAGAGGTTCCTGCGCTTCGAGTTTCTCAGCCACCATCTTCAGTTCCAAGCCCTTCCATTCGGGCTGTCATCGGCACCCGGGGTCTTTACCAAATGCATGGCAGTCGTGGCAGCGTCTCTAAGGAGATAGGGCCATTATGTGTTCCCGTACCTGGACGATTGGCTTCTCATGGCCACCTCCAGAGAGGCATTGTTACAGGCGATCCAGAGCACCCAGGTCCTGTTTCGATCTCTGGGTATCCTAATCAACCACGAGAAGTCTCTCCTGGTACCGTCGCAGAAACTGCAGTTCATAGGCGCAGTACTGGACACCGTTCAGGGAAGAGCATTTCTTCCAGATGACAGAGCGGAGCGCATCAGATCCCTCATCAGGGAGCTTTTGTCGAACAAGACCGCCCCAGCCAGGTCGGTCCTTCGCTTGCTCGGACACATGGCTGCGGCCATTCCTATTGTCCCTTTCGCAGGGCTCCACGTGCGGGTAACTCAGTGGATGCTCAAGGTGCAATGGGACCAAAGGCAAGACCACATGCAGCATCCGGTCAGGATCACGAACACCGCGATTCGAGACTGGCAGTGGTGGCTAGACCCAGGGACTCTCTCTATGGGCATCCCGTTTATAGCGCCGTCCCTGGAGGTAACCCTCACCACAGACGCCTCAGGTCTAGGGTGGGGAGCACACCTGGACGGGGTGAAGTCCCAGGGAACGTGGACCCCTCTGGAGACCCACCTCCATATCAACGTCCTAGAGATGAGGGCGGTCCTTTATGCCCTGCAGGCATTTCAGTCAGAGATCCCGCCGAGTACTCTCCTGCTTCAGACAGACAGACAACACGGCGGTGATGTATTACCTCAACAAACAAGGAGGCGCACACTCTTACCCCCTTTGCAGGGAGGCCATGAGGGTGTGGGATTGGGTAATCCGACACGGCGTGAACCTGATCACAGTACATGTTCCCGGGGTGGACAACACAATTTCAGACAGCCTGAGCCACTCCCAGGCCAGAGTTCACGAGTGGGAACTTCTCCAGGAGGTAGCGGAGGATCTGTTTCTTCAATGGGGAACTCCAGAATTGGACTTGTTCGCCTCCCCATCCAACGCAAAACTGCCCAATTTTTGCTCGCTAGATCCAGGGCCTGGTGTTTTCTGTCGAGACACGTTGTCCCTCTCCTGGGCGGACAGATTCCTCTACGCTTTCCCTCCCTTCCCGTTGATCCAGAGAGTTCTTCTCAAACTGCGCAGGGAGCATGCAACAATGATCTTGGTGGCCCCATTCTGGCCCAGGCAGATCTGGTTCCCTTTGCTAATTCAGCTATCCCGGGAACCTCCTCTCCCGTTGCCATTCAGCTCCCACCTCTTGTCTCAGGAGAAGGGTTCACTGGTCCACCTGGACTTACGCTTTCTGAACCTGCACGCATGGCTCCTAGAGACATGGCCATCTTGCGCCACAGGGTCTCGCAAGAGGTTGTGGAAGTCCTTTCTGCAGCCAGAAAGCCGGCTACACCATCGACATATGCCATGAAATGGTGCCGTTTTTATCTATGATGCATAAGCATGGGCATGCTTTCCCCTTCAGGTTGTCAGTAAGCGGTGTTAGGTACCTGCTCTCCCTTTTCCGTTCGGGTCTGCCTCTCCTCGATTAAAGTGCACCTCTGTGCCATTTCAGCTTATCACCTCCCGATGGGACAGTGCACAGTGGCACAATTAGATGCTTGTCGGGAATTCTTAAGAGGGGTGTTACACCTTAGGCCGCCCATTAAGGACCCAGTGCCTCCTTGGGACTTGCTCTTTGTCCTAGAGCAACTCGCAGTCCCCCCCTTTGAACCTGCCGCGGATTGCGAGCTGCGTTTTCTGTTGTGGAAAACGTTATTTTTGGTTGCTGTTACATCAGCGAGAAGAGTTTCTGAGCTTCAGGCTCTCATGTGCAAAGAGCCCTATTTGATTTTCCACCGGGACAGAGTATCCCTGAGGATGAATCCTAAATTCTTGCCTAAGCTGGTTCTCACACTCCTCTCAACCAGGATATTGACCTGCGGTCTACTTTCCTAATTACTCTAACAGAGGAGAGGCGCTGCTTCACACCCTGGATGTTCACCGCAGCTTGAGGTACTACCTGAGCAGAACTAAGCAGCTTCGCTCTTCGGAGCAGCTTTTCGTCTCCTTTACCGAAAGGATGAAGGGCCAACCAGTATCCAAACAGTCCCTGTCTCGCTGGCTGGTCCAGTGTATCTCTTACTGTTATGATATCAAACGAAAGTCCTCCAGGTGCAGTCCAGGGCCATTCCACTAGGGGCGTGGCCACATCTTTTGCAGCACTTCAAAACGTTTCCACTTCTGCCATTTGTGCTGCAGCCACTTGGAGCTCTGTACTTACCTTTATCAGGCATTATAGCCTGGACATCGCTTCACAGCGAAGAGCAGGCTTCGGCCTGGCTGTGCTACAGGGTCTCCTGTCCTAGATTCAGGACCTGGAACGTTCTTTCTTATTTCCTCCTCCCAGAATGTTAGCAAGCACTATTGCTTGGGAATCAGTCCTAATGGTGTAACCTGCTGCAAGAGCTGTGTCTCGAAGTAAGATAGTACAGTTACGTCAGAACTTACCGTAACAGTAGATCTTCGAGAACAGCTCTTGCAGCAGGTACCTTCCTGCCCACCTTCCCCCTTGGAGGAGGCATGGCTAAGCTTTCGTTAACAGGAATTTTTTCCCGTTTGTCTTCTGACGGTGGATCCTCAGTCTTCCATTTCGATGTCAGCCTGCGGCCGGAAGTTTCCGGCGGGAGAACTGGGGAATCTGGCGGAACCACCCCTTATGTACTACGCCTGACGTCGGAGGTGGGACCGACGTCGGGGGCGGTCCCCGCTGAAGATAGCTAGCTAGAATTTTTCCGTGGGGTCCTGCTGCCTGCCGGCTTCAGTGCTAATGGTGTAACCTGCTGCAAGAGCTGTTCTCGAAGATCTATTGTTACGGTAAGTTCTTACGTAACTGTACTTTCTCGCTCAGGGCTGGCCTTCTCTCAGCCCTTTTGTGCCCTGCTCCCGCAGGGCCATCGATGGCTGGGCTTTCTCTAGCTTCATTGCCGTCTGGACCCCTAGGGCTATCGACAGTGGGTTTCTCTCCTTCGCCATCGCCTCTGGTCATGATAGATCTTCTTCAGGGGTATCTCAGTCATCAGGTAGCACCGTAAGAACTTCACCGTCGATGAAGGGGAATCCATACGGAAGATTTTCAGCAGTACAACTGAGGCCGCCCACGCCGTCAACTTCCGTTGACGTCATTAATCCTAAAAAGGTGTGAGCAGCCCTCGTTCTCTCAGTTCTTTCCTGCTGTTGACTCGCTCACATGGGTCTTTGCGGAAGTTCTGTCGCAGTATTCATGACTTTTTTTTTTTTTTTTTTGCCCATGGCTTTTCTAACTTTATTTTTCAGAATCTCTTTTAAAGAGATTCCTACAACTTGTTTATGTTAAGAGTTAATCATTCAACTTCTCTGTTCCATCGCTGCTGCTGCGAAAAGATTGTCTCCACAGACTAATACTCTCTCTCTGTCTGCTATCTTGGGCCTGACCACGATGTTTCTGACTGTGCGCTCTGCCAGAAGTTTAAACAAACAACCCTCAGGCGACGCACAAAGGCTCTCAAAAATTTCCTGATGGATCAACAGGTAGCCAGTTCCAGGCAGAGGTCCTCCAGGGTCCTGGCCTCTCAGGTGCCTACCTGATCTTCCAGCTCTCAGGCCTCCAAGGCCCGAGACAAATCCTCTGGGAAATGTCACAAAAAAGACTGAGATCGTGACCGCTCCTGTTGGCCTGTCCTCCTTCCTCTAGGGTGTCTTCATTGGCTGTGGCTGCACCAGAGAACAAATCTGCTGTCCAAGTCTCTGTGCCCACCAGACCCATACCGACAGCATCCACGTCTGATTCTCAGGGCGGTCAGCCATCAACCTCCAGGTCGTCAACCCCTCCATCGATGACAAGCTTGTCAGCGACAACTCTCCCTTCTCCTACTCGGGCTACTGGTTCCTCTGGTTCTCATGGCCTAGCTGGTGGGTCATCAACATCTGTGCCATCAACCTTCTTCTCCCCCAATCGACAAACACCACCGACCTAAACAAAATTCTGGTCAAATTTACCAGTGTGATTGTGCAACAGCTGGGTGCCCTTAGGCTGTCCTCGCTGACGCCGTTGACAGCAGCTTAGTCGTCGATGCCTACTCATCGGCCACAGGAAGCCCCCCGTAGGCTGTTGGCACAGCTGACACCAGATCCAGATCTAGAGGAGGTCAATGTCAAGGTGGAATACCATCCAGACCTCTCTGTTCCTGATGATGAGGAGGAAGAAATTGTCTCTTAATGGGTCTGCTGCTTCTTCTGTCAGCCAGGATTTGGTGAAGAACACACCTAGATCTCCTCCTGAGGACCTCACATTTTTCAATGTGATGACACAGCTATCCTCAGCTATGGGCTTTCACACTGAGGAAGAGGATGCCACCAGGAAAGAAGTTGTGGACTTCCTGGAGATTTCAAAGTCTCCCCCAAATATTATTATTTCAGTCTTACCAGCCTTGAGGAATGCAGCCACGGCAGCCTGGCACAGACCAGTCATGGTGCCAGCTATGTCTCGCAGGGTGGAAAAACTTTATCATGCCACTCAGGGTTTCCTATGCTATGCAGTCCAGCCCGAGACACTCAGTGGTCATCAGTGCAGCTCATGACAGGTATAAGGCGCCTAAGCACCCTTAGTTCCCTCACCTCAGAGTCTCGCAGAATCGACCTACACTAGGTTTGATGATTGCAAACTATTTGTCACACATGGTAAAGTACCAGAATGCCATTTGGAAGAAGGGCAAGGCTGCTGCCCAGGTCCTTCCAGATGGCACTAAAAAGCAGGAACTGCTTAAGTGCCTTCAGGCTGTGGAGGCTGTAGCAAGCATCTCCATAGAGCCCTGTATGACGTGGCTGACACCATTGCAAGGGCAGTTGCCATGGGCGTATGCCTACTTAGGCACTCCTGGCTAAGAGTTTCCAGTTTTGTGGGCAATGTGTAACAGAAAGTGCTTAATGCCCCATTTAATGGCACTAAGCTGTTTGGCCCTGATGTCCAGGACATCATTAATGATCTACATGCCTCTGGGGCCTCAAGTCTGTCAATTCCCTCTACCCTTCCCAGCCTAGGGGTAGAGGGCGCCCTCCTTTTCACAAAACGAACAATAGGCCGGGACAGCTCCCTACCCCAGAAACCCAGAGCCCAGGCTGCCTTGCCCGCCCCCCTCTGGGGCTGGAGCGATGTCCAAGCGCCCCAGAAGTGAGGGACCAGTACCTGCGACTGGCTCCACCTCCGCTTGACTACTTGCCAGACCTCCCTCTTCTGGTCCCAGACCAGGTGGTGGTGGTTGGAGGTCAGTTCTCCCTCCCTCCATCTGAATCAGTGGAGATCCATAACTTCAGATGCATAGATTCTGCAGATCATAGAAAGGGGACACTTCTTGGAGCTCATCGAGCACCCTCCAGAAACCCAACACTTACCCTCCTGTTACCCCTCCCCCCCAGCTCACCTGTCTGTTCTACTGAAGGAAGTACAATCCCTTCTGCACAAGCAGGCCATCGAGCCAGTGCCCAAGCACCAGAGAAACAAGGGGTTCTAGGCATGTGGCTATGTTGTTCCTATTCACGTGGTGTGGCATGTCATTTCTCTTTAAATATCTTGTCAGAAGTCGATATGACAGTATGCCTCCTCCTCTAATGCCTTCATTTGCTCGAGTTGTTCAGTGGACCCCGCAGCCGCGGAGACCACCCAACAGGCCTCTCTTGATTTGACCAGCAAATCCCGTTTCTCCTATTGGCTGAAACAATCATCTAACATGTTCGGCTGGAACAAGCAACAAAATTCGCAGGCCTGGGTATCGTGACTTTGACCCAGGTAATAGACGCATGTGTCGTGCGGGTCATTGCGAGACATCTTTTACCCGCAAGGGCTCTGGTGGAACCCAGGCGAGGACTTCTCCTCCATCGCAATGGATGATCGAAGTGGTGAAACTCTGACTAGTTTAAGTTTTGGTAAGTAATCCAAAGATTTAAGTGCCAGGGCCTACTCAGAATGGGAGCGGTAAGGAAGGAACCGGATTCTTTCAAGCGGGAAAGAAGATCTGGAGTCAAGGGACGAAGCAGAGAGATATACCACCCGGTTGGGTGGGAGGAGCCAGCTTAAAGATTTCTGGCAAAATATTTAAAGGGAAAGGACATGCCATAACATGTGGATGAACAACATATACCACTCCTAGAACTACTGTTACAGGTGAGTAACCTTTTTTTTTTTTTAACTCCCGTTTTTTCCTGGTCCCCAAAAAGACCGTCGATCTGAGGCCTAGCCTAGATCTCAAGGACCTCAAATCTGTATGTCCAGTTCAAAAAGTTCCAGATGATAACTTTGCCAGGCCTGATACCCCTTCTCAAAACAGGGGACTGGCTGTGGTCATTGGACATGCAGGATGCCTACCTGCACATCTGTCTTTTCTCCTCGTAGGAAGTTTTCTCCATTTTGCCTTTCAGGCCAAGCATTATCAGTTCAAAGCGCTACCCATTGGATTGTCCTCTGCGCTGCAGGTCTTTACCAAGAGCTTAGCAGTGGCTCTCATAAGGGAGGAACTTTATATTTTCCCTAATCTGGACGACTGGCTCCTAAAGGCCTTGTCCAGGGAACAGCTTTTGCTGACTCTGGAGTGAACTCTCCAGCTCTTCCACTTCCTGGGCATCACTGTCAATCTGCCCAAGTCGGTTCTGGTACCATCACAAAGGCTGCAGTATATAGGGGTGGTTCTGGACTCTGCACAGGGGAAGGCCTTCCTGTCCCAAAACAGGACAGAGTGCCTTATAGCGGTATGCCGACCACATGGTGAAACCTCGGGCGAAGACCATCACAGCGACAGGAATCGAGCAAATACCTCAGTTTGCTGTGATGGTCTCTGCTGGCACCAGGACTGCATCTGTGTTTTCATACCTTCCATGGCTTGCCGGCTTCTGCAGCTGCTCAGTTATATTGAAACTGTAAACTAGATATGTGTTTTACTGTTTCCTAGCCAAGATTGTATTATTAGCGGTAATATTTTGGATCGGATTTTGCTGCTATTTAAATTTAAATTAATGGGCTGCATTTTGTAGGTACCCGAGCTAGCAGAAACTCCCGGTGTCTCTGGGGCACTGATCTACTCGATATCCCCGGCCACCGTTAAATACAGGTCAGCTCCGCCCATCTTCACTCTCCTGCCTTCTTATTGGTAATACTGGCCTTGGGGACTCCCTAATAAATTCCCGAATAAAACATTGTTGCCCTTTGCCTGGAAGTATGGTATTCTTTATTGTTATACTTGTGATCCTCGAACACAGTATACCATATCCTACACTACAATATGATATACCTCAACCCAACCTAGTCTTGGTCCCTCAAACCATATCCTATCCTACCTTTGCTCAATGTACCTCTCACTTCTTGTTACCTCCCCCCCCAATCATGCCCAGACCTTTCATTCTGCCCACTTCCCCCTCCTGCTCACTTCACCTATATGAGAGTACACTCCCTTATCATGTCAAATCAACAATTCAGCATTGCGGCCTTGAGCTCCAAAACCATGCCATCAACAAGGATCCATGAAAGGTCCCAGAGAAAAAAGTGGTCTCTCTTTTGTTCAGTTCTTTAAAGAAAATGCTGCTGCTCCTCCTCTGCTCAGGTAATGTTGAACTAGATCTTGGCCCACCTTCGCAACTCTCCTCCCCGTCAGAGTTTGCAGTTGCCCCGAGCCTAAAAATGATGTTAGTCAGTATTCTGAGCCTGACCAAAACATTTTTCCAGCTACAGACCTGGGCTGCACATACTAATCTGGATCTTATCATTGTCACTGAATCTTGGCTCAAAAAGACTAACTCTGACAAACAAATTTCCCTGCCTGGCTGTAAAATGTTCAGAGCAGACAGGGAACGTTGGGGTGGGGGTGTAGTAATTTATGCAAAACTCAAGTACATAGTCTCAGATATCAGCTGCAAATCATTATCTAAGGAATTTGAGGTAGTTTCCTTGAAGCTCCACCTTCCGTCTTCTGAATGCATCAATATTATTGGGGGCTACAGGCCTTCGTCTGGTGGCTCAGAAATCTTAAACACACTCAGAACACTAATCACCACTGCTAATACTGAAACAGTATTCTTAGGAGATCTTAATATGGACTGCCTTACATCAAAATCTCACTGCCTTAAATCTCTTTGTGATGAGCTTGGCCTTGTGCAACTAGTTAGTGAATCTACAAGGACTAATGCCATTAACCTAGACAAAATCTCCCCTCCTTGACGTCATCCTATCCACTCATCCCCATAAAATCTCACACACGTCAGTCTTCCATAATGATATGAGCGACTATGGGATTGTAGTATGCATAAGAGCTCAAACTAAGGCCCGCCAGCAGCCCACATTTGTAACCAAATGCTCCTATTGAAAAATCAATACAGCTAATTTTCTCGCAGACCTAGATGAGATCAGATGGCAGAATCTGTACCTTGCCAAAAATGTTGATGAGGCTGTCTCTGTCTTCAGTGGTAGCCTTGCTACACTGATAAATAAACATGCCCCCTAATCACAGTCAGGGTTCGTAAAAGCTCTCACCCCTGGTTCATACCAGGACTCAAGGCAGCCCTTACTAACTGGAACAAGCTTTGGGCCCAAGCTAGGCAATCCAAGAGCCCTGCAGTTTGGCAGGCCTTTAGAGCTGCTAGGAATGCCTGTGTAAAAAAATGTTCACACCGCCAAAGATCACTACTACATCTCTTCCCTTGAACAAGCTAACAGGGACTCCCGCAAAATTTGGAGGACACTCAAATCCATTGAAGGATGGCCTACTGCCCCCTCCGTTTCTACCAAGATATGTGCAAATGGCAGGATTGTGGAAAATAACTCTCAAATTCTAGAAGAGCCGAATTCCCATTTTGTTACAGCCGGACTAGCGTTCGACTCCTCACCCTATGCCAGCTACGCTGCGAGTCAACCTAGCTTCGCCCCATCCATCCACACCTCATCCAGCCCCTTTCATTTGCACTTGTGTAGCTATAAAGAAGTTGAAGACTCCCTTCTTAAACTCGATATCCAGAAAAGCGCAGGGGATGACGGTCTGGAACCTTTCTTTCTAAGACTAGGCTATACCCACCGTACAGCCCCTGATTCTTCATATTTTTAACCTCTCTGTTACTTCTGCCCTAGTTCCGACCTGTTGGAAATCTGCCCACATCCTTCCCCTCTTTAAATCAGGGGACCCATGCGATCTCAACAATTACAGACCCATATCCATCTTGCCCATCCTTTCTAAGCTCTTCAAAAAATTGGTCTATAACCAATTAAAACTCCACATCGAAACCTTTTCACTCCTTAATCCAGCCCAATCTGGTTTCCAGGCAAATCACAGCACTATCACAGCTTTGGCAAAAATAACAAATGATTGGCTCTCCACCGGCGATGCTAAGATGGTTACTGGTGCTGTCTTCTTGGACCTTAGCAAAGCATTTGATACTGTGGATCATAACCTTCTAGTCTCTTGCTTGTTCAACTTAGGTGCTACTCCGTCCACCTCTGAGTGGTTCGCTAGTTACCTATCGGGGAGAACACAGAAAGTCAAAGCAGATGGCCTTTTCTCTACCCCTCTGCCAGTTGTCAGAGGAGTCCCCCAAGGCTCCATTCTAGGCCTGATCCTGTTTTCTCTGTACAAAAATGATCTTGACTCCCATATAGCGAGCTCCAACCTACACTTCTTTGCGAATGGTACTGTTCTGTATACTACTGGATCTACGGTAACGTGGGTCAGGGATGTCCTACAAGCTGATTTTGCTCAGCTTGAAAAAAATGTGATGAAAGCTAAGCTGCTCCTTAATGTTAAGAAAACGAAGGCTATCATTTTCGCTCGCTGTACCTCCCCTGGTCCCTCCCCTGACCCACCAAATTAATTTATTACTACTGTACTAGGTGAATCCTTGGAAGTCGTTCCTAAGTTTAAATACTTGGGTATCCTGCTAGATAATAAGCTCTCATTTAATGATCACATTGATGAACTATCCAGGAGGCTCAAAGAAAGACTAGGATTCTTTTTTAGAAATGGGTCTCTATTCCCCCTTGAGGCATGAACAAGGCTCGTTCAGGCTACATTCCTTCCCCTGCTTGATTACAGTGACCTAATTTACAATACAGCTTCAATTTCAAACCTAAGCAAGCTTGACGTCCTTTATCACTGTGTGTTACGATTCATTACCAACTGCCCCTACCGTACTCATCACTGTGATTTATATGCAGCTGTTGGTTGGACATCTCTCACCACTAGACACCTGCTCCACGCAGGTATTTTGACCCTTAAGTTGCTCTTACAGAAACTACCATGCTACCAAACGTCGTTACTCCGCATCTCCCACAGTGCGTATTCCCTTAGGAAAATTGACTTTGTCTTGCTCAACGTGCCTAGGACTCGTACCTCCTTTGGCAAACGTGCTATTTCGTATACCCTCCCTTCTCTGTGGAACCAACTACAATCTATACTAAAACTAGCCAGCATGTCTCGATCAACTTCTTCAGAGTGATAATTGCATCTAAAATAAAAGATATTTGTAACTGCCACTAAGCACCCCCTTGTCCCTGTGTGCTTCTTGTCTATTGTATCTGTTGACACTGCCATACTGAGACCTTTATCCGTATACCTACTCTACACTTTGCTAAACTTCCCTTCCTCCCTTAACTTCACCATTGCTATTGTTTCCTTCTTTCTAGTGTTTCACCACTTTTTATCAATTATATCTTACAGTGACAGTGTTTAGCCTCATATGATATTGTTTGCCCGAATCTGCATATATATCTGTAACCTTGTATCTCGCTATGAATTACCTGTTATGACATTGTGTGCACTCTATATAATTGGTTATCAAAGTGTTGTACTGTATAATTTGCCATTGTATGTGTATTACCTTCAGGACCTCCTTGTGAATGAGCTTGCTCAATGGAGTCTTCCTGCAATTAACTTGAACTTGCATCGCCTAGTGTTTCACCCCTTCCCCCTAGACAACTCTGACTCGGAGTTGTATCCATAGAGACGGGGATGTGGGGCTCAGGGGGCACAGCCCCCCGATGAAACCAAAGAGACATTCCCGAGAGTGCAATGCCAACACTTGGCATTGCGGCTGTCACTGTCGGGGATGTCGCCTCGCTATAATAATAATAACTTTATTGAGCATCTTTCAATTATTAAGGCGCTTTATAAAATTAAAACACATTTCATTAAAACAATATCTATAGGTAAACCCCTTATAGCTCAAGCTCAGGAAGTTGTCCAAAGTATGTTACTTTCCTGCCAGGGTGTACCTCAGATTGCTGGGCTTGATGGCAGCTGCCATATCCACTGTTCCACTGGCCAGACTTAATATGTGCATACTCCAGTGGCCCCACCAGGGGTATCCCGTTGTTATAATAGCGAATAAAAAATTGCACATCAAATATAGCGAGTCAAAGTCGTCGAAGTAGAAAAAAGCGACCGTAACAAAATAGCATTACCACATAATAGCGAACTTAGTGGTCACAAAATAGCAAATATCTTAATTGCGTCCTGTAATGCATACTACTTGTCCCCATTCAACATACCCTGTAGTGCTTTACAAAACGCACCCTGCAACTGGCTGTCTCAATTGTTTCTGGATGCCAGGTCCTAAACCACTACAAGCATACCTCTCAACTGTACCACATTACGCAGAACGTTCCTCATTTTACTTCACAAAAGCTCCCTGTTCCACATTGTGAGGACTTGTCCCACATACAGTGTTAACATTTTAAAGCAAAAATCTATAGTAAATGATGCAAAAAATATATTATTCAATTAATAACAGACTTTCTGAACATACATGCAAACATTTTAACAGTGTTCTGAGCTTCTTAGGTAAAGATTTGATTAAGTGTTCCACATTTTGCTCATTTGTTCCACATTTTGAGAGGCAATGCTCCACATTTGGAGGACAAAAGGTTGAGAGGTATGACTACAAGTACCTTTGAGGTCTCTCTTATAATTTCCAATTCCAAGTGTAACCCCCTGGCTTTCTGCTATTGTGCCTGATTTAGTGTTCTGTGTAAGCACCTGACCGTCCACTATTGTGCCTGATTTAGTGCTCTGTGTTCATACTTCTTTATTAAAAATGTCAGTGTTGGCATTCTGGCTTTTAGCCTTTTTTTTTTAATTCCAGCAAGTCGCTATTTTGATGCCTCCTATTTGGGCTATTAACAGCGTTCTTTTGGATGACACAGCTGGACGTCGAGTTTGAGGCTTGCCTGTTTTTTTTTGGTTTTTTTTTTTTACTTAACATATTTGTCATTTTGCAAATTGACATATCTGTAACTATTGTATACCTTTTGGTGCTACATTTTGGAACACATTGCCCTGTACCACATTACTGCAGGTAATACACTTTTTTGCATGGAAAAAAATCCGTGTGGTTTGGCTAGTAGTCAGCTTTGTTTTGTTGATGGTGAATGTGTTGTGCATTGCTCTGTCTCCAGTGCTCTTGTGCTTTTCAAAATTAAAGAACCTGCTATTGCTGTATCCATTAAATCACTATCCTGGATGACAGAGCTTCACAAATTCACTATTTTCACACTGGCAATTTTGTGCCAGTGCTGAAAGTGGATTCCCCGTATTGCGTGCCCTATTTTGTTCATGACGATTATATTTTCACGATTTTAACATAGAACCCCTTCCAGGTGCAGTGGGATCTGTGCACGAATGAATTAGATCAACCAGTCCTGGTCTTCTCCCCAGTATGCAGGGTGTTGCAGTGGTGGATGGACCCCTTGAATCTGCTTCAAGGTGTCCCATTCACGGTCTCCTCCCTGCAGCATATCCTAACCGTGGATGCTTCAGGTCTTGGCTGGTGAGCGCACCTGGGTCCATTCCAGACCCAGGGCTCTTGGTCCCAGTGGGAAACCTCCCTGCATATCAGTGTCCTGGAACTGAGGGCAGTGCTGTATGCCATGCATTCTTTTCAGGAACACCTTGCTCCAAGTCAGCTGCTGGTGCAGTCTTGACAATCTAAGCGTAGTATACTACATCATCAATCAAAGGGGGAACTCATTCTTACCCCCTTTGTAGGGAGGCCATGAGAGTATGATACTGGGCACTGGACCAGTCTGACACACTCTGCAGTCCGCGTGCCAGGCTTATTAAACACTCTAGAAGATAGTCTCAGCAAGACTCAGTCCAGCATGCATGAATGGGAGCTTCTCTCATCCATCGCAGAAGGCTTGTTCAACAGATGGAGTCATCCAGAGTTGGACCTTTTTTTGTCCCCAGTCAACGCAAAACTGCTCCATTTCTGCTTGCTAGATACAGGAACTAGAGTTTTCGGGCAAGATGCGTTGTCCCTCTCTTGGAGTGGGAGGTTTCTTTGCCTTCCTCCATTTCCTCTAATTCAGAGGGTACTAATCAAGTTGCAGTTGGAGGGGGCCAGCATGATCCTGGTAGCTCCATTCTGGCCCTGACAGATTTGGTTCCCTCTACTTCCGCAGCTGGTGGAGGAACCCCCAGTCCCTCTCTCTTTGCAGGAATCTGCTGACCCCAGCTCGAGACTGGTTCATCCCAACCTCAGATCCCTCCATCTGCATGCCTAATTCCTGAAGACATAGCCATCGCCAGATTTTGGGTCTCTAACAGAGTGGAAGATGTCCTAGTGGCCACCCAGAAGCCTTCCACTCGAGCCACATATGCCATGAAGTGGAAGCAGTTTGCCATCTGGGGTGCCAGATATAGTTTAGACCCTTTCACCTGCCCGGTGACCCGTATCCTGGACTGCCTGATCTCTCTCTTTCTCTCTCTCACTCGGTCTCCAGTACTTCTCCCTCAAGGTGCACCTTTCAGCTATTTCTGCATTTCATGAGCCCGTCGGTGACTACACAGTTGCTCAGCTGGATGTCTCTTGTACCTTCCTAAGGGGCATCCTGCATCTGAAATCCACTACCCATTCTGTCCCGGCTTGGGATTTGAATTTTGTTTTGGAGAAGCTGACCCTGTTTCCCTTTGAGCCAGTTGTGACTTGTGATTTACGCTTTCTCTTTTGGAAAGTGTTGTATCTTCTTTGTGGGGGGGGGGGTGTATCTCGGTTATTGGGTACCACTGTAGGAACCTTCGCCATTAGTGAAGGGGAATCCACATGGAAGATTTTCAGCAGTACAGCTGGGGCCGCTGTCGACATTCTCCGACATCACCAACCCTATATAGGCGTAGGCGGCCTCGGTTCTTTCCCGTCATCGACTTGCAAGCACAGTCTCTGCGGAAGAGCCGTAAAGTAAAATTTGATTTATGTGAGGCGCCCTTCCTGAGCTCAGGGTGCCTTTACAATATACCATACATTAACAATATTTTATTTAAAATCGATAAAATAGTAACAATCAGTCAATAAGTCCCTGAAAATGCCTGGTTAAACAAATCGTTTTAAGGATTTTTAAATCCTTCCATGGTCCAAACTGTCTCGTGTTGGCGAGTAGAGAATTCCCACAGGTAGGTGTCATAAAGGCAAAGATCTTCCTCAGATGTTTTCAGGGATACCCTGAGAATCTCTAGCAATCCCTCGCTAGAGGATCGGCGTGAGCGGGAGGGGCAGTAAGAAATCAGGAGCTCTTTCAGGTAGTGAGGTCCCAACTTGTGTAGGGCCTTATAGGTCAGCAATGCGACCTTGAAGGTGATCCACCACTGTATGGGCAGCCAGTGCAGTTCACGCAGCACAGATGTTATATGACTGGATCTAGGGGTTCCAGTCAACAACTTGGCCATCGCGTTCTGCACTAGCTGCAAGCGGCGGATATCTACCCCCGGTAGCCCTAGATAGAGGGCATTGCAGTAATCAAAACGACTGGTGACAAAGGCATGGACCAAGGTAGGAAGGTCTTCAGGCGGGACCAGGTGCTTCACCCGGGCTATGTTCCTTAGATTGAAAAAAGAAGATTTGTTTGCGCCTTCAGCCTACGTACATTTTTCTTCCTTTTTCCACAGAGTTTCTTTCAGAGATTTTCTGCCTTTTTATGTCTAGAGTTAATCCTACTACTTTCACTCTGTGTCTGCTGTCTTGGGCCGGACCATGAAGTCTCCAACTGTGAGCTCTGCCAAAAATTCAATCAAACCACCCTCAGTCGATGCAAGAAGGCTCTCAAAAAATTCCTGATGGAGCAGCAGGTAGCCAACTCTGGGTCGGGGTCCTCCGGGGCCCTGGCCACCCCGTCTCCTACCAGGTCCACGAGCTCCCAGGCCTCCAAGGCCCGAGACAAGCCCTTGGGGAAAGGTCATAAAGACCGGGATCGTGACCACTCCCCCCAGCGGCCATCCCGTTCCCCATTGGCTTCTTCTTCTTTGGGGAGCTCTCCATCGACGGTTTTGGCCCCGATGAAGAGACCAGCTGTCCAGGTCTCTCTTCCTTCCAGACCCATACCACCAACAGCTTTTACGTTCGGTTCTCCGAGTACCCGGCTGTCAACCTCCAGGGTTGGTGGCCCCCTCCTCCATCGACGATGGGCTAGTCATCGACAGCTACTTTGATGCCTGCCCCTTCCTCTCTGAGGGCTACAGGTTCGTCAGGTTCTTCAGGGGATGGGCCGCCGGCATCTGTGCTGTTGAACCCCATCAGCGATGAAGACTGTAGACGTGAATGAAGTTCTGGTAAAATTCACAAATATTTTTGTTCAGCAGTTTTCTGCCTTCAATAAGCCATCATCAACAGCCCCATTCATCGTCCAAGGGACCCCACAGGGGCCTCTGACAACTATGCCGACACTAGACGCAGATGAAGAGGTAGAAGTCAAAGAGGAGTACAATCCTAACCTTATCCTCCCTGATGACAATGAGGATGAAGAGGATGCAGAGGAAATCCTCCTGTCTGACAAGTCCACTGCCTCTTCAGTCAGTGAGGACTCGATTAAGCATACATCTGAGTCTCCCCAGAGGATGCCATCTTTACAATGTTATGAAACAGCTGTCTGCCGCTATGGGCTTCCAGCCTGAGGAGGAGGAGGAGGATGACACCAGGAAGGGCCTGGCTGACTATTTGGAGATCCCTGATTCTCACCCTAAATTTCTCCCTCCTCGCTGCCTGCCCTGAAAAATGCTGTGGCAGTCTGGCACAGACCACCAGACATGGTGCCAACTATGCCACGCATGGCAGATAAGCTCTGTAATGCCCCTCAGGGCCTTCCTTATTTTGCTGCCCAGGCTGAAACTGACTTGGTTGTCATCAAGGCAGCCCATGACAGATCTTAGGTGCCTAAGCACCTGGCAGAGCCTTAGACACCGTGAAGAAGGAGTTACGCAACACTGTAATAGCTGGTGCTGGGGTTAACTAACTTTTGCTCAGCTCAGCCTATGAGTTCTCTGATGCCTCAGCCAGGGCTACTGCATCTGGCATTTGTATGAGGTGATTTTCTTAGCTCTGGGCTGCTTTTTGCAAATGATGTACAGCAAGCAGTTTTAAAGGTCACTTTTGGAGAGAGAAAACTCTATGGTTATGATGTGGAAGAAGTCCTGAAGGATCTTCAGATATCCAGACTGAACCTAAGGTCTGTCAAGTTCCTGTATCCCACTGCAACTAGGGGTTGTGGGGAGGGGCTCCTATCACTAGCCTGCTGCCAGAGGTATCCATGCCTACCGTCAGCAAGGCAGAGTAGGGGAAATGGTGCCATGTCAGTCCCCTTAACCCAGGTGCCCATACAAAAGCACCCAAAGTAGTAGGTACCAGTGGCATCTGGCACCACTGGTTCCGCAAGACTGATTCTTCCTGCATCTGAAACTATCGTAGGAGCTTATAGCATTGCAAGCTATCATTCTCCTGTCACAAACAAGGGACTGGCTTTGTTTTCTGGACATGGAGGAGGCATACCTTCATGTCAAGATCAGAAATGCTCTCAGGCAATAACCTTCACTTTATCCTGGGGAGGAGTATTACCAGTTCAGAGCCTTGCCCTTTGGCTGGCTTCTGCACCTCTGGTCTTTACCAGTTGCTTGGCAGTACTGGCAACAGCCCTTCACAGGGAAGTCCTGTATGTTTCTCCCTACTTGGATGACTGGCTGTTGAAAGCCACTTCAAGGGAAACTCTCCTACATGCATTTTCTCAGACAAGGCACTTGTGTGAGGATTTGGGAATCCTAGTACATGTGTCAGAGGCTGTGATGACTCCCGGTCAGCAACTACAATACATAGGAGCAAATTCACAGAGAAGGGTTATGTTTTTCTACCGAAGGACAGGGCAGACGACCAGACTGCCTACAGCACAACTGGTATACAGGAGTCACCTAAGTCTACTGGCTGCGGCCCTTGGGATGATGCCACTGGCCTGCCTTTATATGAGAATCCCTCAGTGGGCAATTAGTGTTTCATGGGCAGTGAGATTATGGTAATGGAGTCCGTCCCTTGGTCTCCATCTGTCATTGAAGGACGTCTTGCAGATCTCCCAAATGTCATAGCGAGCAAGTTAAGTAGATCACAGACCAAGATTCACAAATGGGAACTGTTACCTCCGTGGAAACTAACCTCTTTGTAGGATGGAGTTGACCAGCGTCAAACCTTTTTGTGTCCGCACACAATGCATCGTTGCAGCATTTTCTGCTTGTCTGCTTTAGGGTTTGAAGTTTTCTGGTCAGATGAGCTGTCTCTTTTAGACAGGGAAATTCATATATGCATTTCCCAGTTTCACTGATACAGAGGGTGTTGTTCAGGCTGTAGACAGAGTGCCACTTTCATTTTCATTGCTACTGTATGGCCTAGCCAGGTGTGATTTCCAGTTAAGCAGCAGACAGTAGTGGAGTCTCATTTCCCCCTACCACTGTGGCTATGCTTGTTATCATAGGCAAAGGGATCCATGGTCCATCCGGACATGAAGTCCCTACATCTGCTTGCATGTCTGCTGAAGAAATAGCCAGTTGTACGTTTTGGGGTATCCTTGAGAGTTGCTGATATGCTGATTGCGGCTAGAAAGCCTTCAGTAGACAATACCTGTTCCTTGAAATGGCAGCGGTTCACTCTGGGGGCTGCTTCCAGAAATTTGGACCCACTTACATGTCCGGTATATGCTGTGCTTGTTGTCACTGTCAAACTGGGCTACAGTATTCCTCACTTAAGGGCCTTTGGTCACTGTATCAGCTTTTCATGCACCTACTGATGGTCGAATGGTGGCTCAGTCAGTTGTTCCTGTATGTGTCTGAAAAGTACTCTTAATAGGAAACCTCCTATCCACAATTCAGTTCTGTCTTGGGACTTAAATTATCTGCTTGAAAAACTGATGTTGGCATTTTAGAGGCAGACAAGAGATGTGGCCTATGTTTATGTCATAGAAAATGCTAATTTTAATTGCAGTCACTTCTGCTCCAAATTCAGAGCTGCAGGCTCTGTGTGAGCCTCATTATTGGATTTTCAACAAAGACAGTCTTTTTTTGTGTACAAATCCTAAGTTTCTACCACAAGTGGTAGCTGAATTTATACTAAATCAAAAGGTACACCTTCCTGTTTACTACCCTAAGCATGCCAGTCAGCAGGAGGCACTGCTCCATACTTTAGATGTACAAAACCTACTCAAATGCTGTGTGAATTGCACCGTGGAGAGCAGAAAGTCCTCTCAGCTTTTGTTTAGTTTGCCTCTGGGAAAGTGGGTGCTCCTGTGGCTAAATAATGCCTGTCCAAATGGCTGGCACATATTATTTAGTTATGTCATAGAAAGTACGGTAAGGAACTTCCTGGTATGGTTCATGGTCACTCGAATGACCACTTGGTTGGTTGTTTCAGAAATGTTTTTGCGCGGTTGACATTTGTGCTGCAGCCACATGGGGCAGTGTCCATGTGTTAACTAAACATTATAGTCTGGACATAGTCTCTCCGAGATGTGCTGGTTTTCGGGCTTGCGGTACTACAAGACTGAATCCATCACCTAGTTGGTGTTTGGAACTGCTTGGGAATTGTTCCAGAGGCGTAGACTAATGGAGGTGATATCTTCGAAGAAGGTAGAACAGTTACGTACTTATTGAAACAGTAGATCTTCGAGAGCATCTCCTCCATTAGTCAGTGCTGTACCTCCTTCCATCCCCCTGCTGCTTCAGAGAAGGTTGCATCAGCTATCATGCAGCTGAACCTGATATTACTGATCCAGCCCTGTGCCTAATTGTATATGCGTGGGCTGGTCTTATTTCTTGGTTCTCCTCAGTTGGAGGTCCTCCAAGTCTAAACTGCGGTTGGGAACTGAGGAGTGATGCGGTGCCCACATTTACATAGTCACTGATGCTGGACGTTGGCATGGCCATCCCCCCAACTGTCAAAAGTTTTTGTGTGGTCCTGATGCCTGGCAGCTATAGATTTCACTTTGAGAGCGAGCTCTTGCAGCAGGCAACACCATTAGAACTATGCTGCCAGGCACTAGGAGCCCACGGAAAAATTCCAGCTAGCAGTCTAAGGCGGGGGACTGCCCCTGATGTCTGCCCCGCCCTTGACATCCCCCGTGGTATAAAGGGGCAGTCCTCTGGCACCTCCTCAGTTTTTTTTCCCGCCGTCAATCCGTGCACATTAGCTCCACGGATGCCTCCTGCTTCCAGTTGACTGCCATTTTCCCGATTCGCGCAGTTACTATTTATTTAGACAGATTACTAGTTCGTCATGTATGTTTTCCCAGCCATCTTCCTCATCAGAGCGGCGGAAATCTAAGTGTGTGTGCGGCAAGTGGATCCCGGCAAAAGACGGCCATTCGGCCTTCCTGCTTTGCTTAGGCCCCGACCACAGGCTGGATGACTGCCTGCACTGCCAAGGCTTCAACAAGAGGACCCGAATTCGCTGCTGAACACCTTGAAAGCATACCTCCTTGAACAGCAAGTGACCGCCATGCAGAAGGCCCAGTCCGGGGCACAGCTAGTCTTGCTTCTCATCTAAGGACTCCTCCCCCAGAGAGAAGATATCGGAAGGGGAGCTCCATCATCGGGACAAGGACATATCCAGGTCAGAATCCCGTCCTAGGTCCTCACACAAGACTTCCAAGTCCTCTGCCTCAGTACGAGGTCAGACTCAGCCCCACCCCACCCCGTCTCCCTGGCTCTACCGGTGTCATTGTTGAGGAAGCTTACCACCTCTTCTCAGGCGCACGGCAGGGAGTCTTCTGGGCTGTGGTTTTCTCAAGCCCCTGTGTCCCTTGCTATCCAACCCCACAAGCATGCACTAGAATCTTTCAACAGGACAGGCGCACTCTTCGGGCGGAAGGTCGAAGCCTGCCGTCTGCAAGACTATAGTCTCTAAGTCATCCAACAGGGCAACAGTCTGATGACATCAGGAGACTCCAGGAATGCAAGTGCCAGAAGAAGCATCACCCGCCTTCCACACGGACATCGGCCTAGGCTTCGGACCAACGTTGGGCCTCAGCACCCTCTGATTCCACTATGGAGCTGGACCAGACGCCACCCTCTATGCTGCCGTCTGCTCCGCAGGGCCCAAACGATGACCTGACTACAGATCTGACATCTGGGGACTTGACGCTTGACTCCGAGGATACCCTAAGCCGGGCGCCACCCCCTCCGCCTCCCCCTCAGGAGCCTGGCGACCAGGCGTCTGGGCACCCGACGCCAGAGGACACCGTTCCACCAGAGCCGACATCCGAAAAGAAAGTATCATCGGACCAGACACCAGAGGAGATCATACCTCCAGGGCCAACGCCAGAGGCCCCTGATGGCCCCACCTTGGTGCCAGCACCACAGCCAGACCCTGTCATCCCCTTGGCTGAGGTCAAAGCCCTGTTTAATAGCTGGTAAAATACCATTAAAGGGAATCATTTGCCTAGGCCACCAGAGCAGCCCCAACCCCCACAGGGACCCCGACCCCACCTAGACAGCCTCCCTCCACCGTACACCTCTGCCATCCCCTGCGAGATCAGGATTCGAGGGACATGGGTCACCAGTGCGACGGCGGCATGTTCGCCATCCGTCCAGATCCTCCTCCACGGATGCCCCTATACATCCTCAGAAGGTTCCTCCGGAGGCTTCTCCTCCTACATTCCTCAGAGGATGACCTGTCTCTTCCATGTCCAGACACCCGGAGAGACTCTCTGAGGTCTCCTCTGGACAACCCTTCCTTCCTGGATATAATGAGACATATCCAATTCATAAATCAGTGGGAAACGAAAGAGTTGGACTCTGAAAGATGCCTTTTGGCAAAATTCTTAGGTGCCACTGACCAAAAACCCTTGGTCATCCCACCCTTAGTGGAACCCTTCCAGGATGTTACAGAAGTAGCAGGAAGCACCTCTTCACAATGTCGGCGGTCCCAAAAAAGGCTAACTGCACGTATAGGACACCAAGGGAAGAACCACACTTGAGTGAGCAGCCCAAGGCGGACTGTGTGATTCTCACGGCTGCTCATGGCAGAACCCAGCAACTGAAGCATATGAGCTCCCAGCCACCAGACAAGGAGTCCAAGAAATTGGACTATCTAGGCCACAAGGTGTATTCCTCAGCCACCTGTGTGGTCAGGTCACTTAATTTTTTGGCACACATGATGATGTATCAAAAATCACTATGGAATAAGGCCATGGACCTAGCCCAGTCACATCCTGACTCTGCCAACAAGACTGAACTGTTAGCAGTGTTTCAGTCTGGTGCTGATGTCGGTAAGCACATCCTTGGGTGCTTATTTGACTCAGCAGACACTGCTGCCAGGGCTCAGCTACTGGAATATGCTTAAGACGCCACTCCTAGCTGAAGGCCTCAGGATTCTGCCAAGACCTGCAGGATGCTATCCTGGATGCCCCTTTCCAAGGGCCAGTCCTTTTTGGTCAGGAGGCCAAAAAGCTGATAACTGGATTACAGGACTCTGGTAAGGCAGTTTCTGAAGTCCACAGTATGTACAAATGTGAACCAGCCATGTCTAGGCATCACTCCTTTTGAAGGCAACAGGGCCACCAAAACAAGTGACAGCAGCGAAGAGGGGGTTATAAAAGAAAAGGAACCCCTTGGGCTAGCCCAGTGGTACTGAGGGTTGAGGTACTGGACGCCACACCTTGTGCCACGTCAGCGACCTGGGTTTGGGAATGAGCTGGGGGTCTGTGGGGAGGGAGAGGATTGAGCATCCGGAGGACAGCTGTCCTCTCCCTGCAGGGAGGGTGGCACAGGCTCGGCACTTGACTGGCCTCTGGCGGAAGCCGGAGGCACGGCAAGCACAGAGCATACAGAGAGGGTTGGGGAGTGGTGGACGTCGGCAGGGACGCCTTGACATCAGGGCGCATGCTACTTCCCAGAACAGGGGAAAATGACGCTAGATTGCTCAGGGGAAGGAGCGCCAAGCACAGACCCTAATTATTCCTGCCTGACCGACCACCGGAGGGACCCGAAGAAACTAGAATTGTCTTGGGATGTGCGGTTCCCGCCTCGTACCCAACTAGGGGGTACAGCCATGGCTTCATGGGGGTCCACCGGGGATGCAGGTAAGGCAGTGAAGTGGAGCAGGTGCATAGGCATCTCCTGACAGAGTGGGGCTATGGCGTGTGGGGGGGGGGGAGTATAAAGAGAGATTTCAAAAAAGGAACCCCCCTGCCCTCAGGAGCACAGGGACCTAAGAGAGCTAAGAATGCCAGAACTCCCTTGCCCACTTCAGCAACCTGCATAACTTCCTGCCTGCCCCACTACCTCCAGTGGAGTTGCAGGGGGGGCAGTATGTTAGAGATTCTCCCTTTACCTCAGCAGCTGGTCCAGTATCACAGTGGATCAGTGGGTACTCCAGATCTTAGAGCGGGGTTGCACACGGGAGTTCAACCAGAATCCACCAGAAAACCCATGTATTCTCCCCCATTGCTCCCCATCCCATGTGGGCCTGATAAGAGCAGAAATCAGGCTGTCTTGTGCAAGAAAGTGATCCAAGCAGTGCCACCGTCTTAAAGAGGATAGGGATAATACTACCACTTCTTCCTCATCCCAAAAAAGACAGGGGACCTTCATCCCATCGTGGACTTCAGTCAACTGAACACTTTCATCAAATACAAAAGGTTCAGGATGGTAACACTGCTGGGATTGCTACCTATGCTTCACCAAGGGAATTGGCTCTGCTCCCTGGACATGCAGGATGCCTATATGCATATAAAGATCCTGCAGTCCCACAGAAAATACCTCCACTTTACTTTCCAGGGAGAGCACTACCAGTTCAGAGTGCTACCATTCGGCCTTTCTTCAGCACTCAGGGTGTTCACCAAATGCCTGGCAGTAGTGGTAGCAGCTTTCAGGAGGTAGGGGCATTATGTCTACCCCTACCTTGATGACTGGTTAACAGCTTCCACAAAAGAGCAGCTGTGTCGCTCACTGGAAGACACCTTTTACCTGTCCCAAAATCTGGGGATTACTTTGAAAGTTCCCAAGTCATTCCCCCTGGCTGACCCAAAGGTTACAGTATATAGGGGCATTTTGGTCACTGTCCCAGGGAGAGCCTTTCTTCCCTCAAACAGGGCAGATCAGTTAAGGGCTCTGGTTCGGAGGATCAGCTCCTCAAATCATATGGCAGCTGCCATTGTAACGGATTCCTTAGCTTGTCTGCACATGAGGGTTCTCAAGTGAAACCTCAGGGTTTAATGGGACCAGTGTTTGGACGACCTCGAACAGTCAGTTCGGGTCTCCATAGCTGTGTGTCAAGACTCTGGAATGGTGGTGCACCCCTTCCCGTCTCGAATCTGGGGCTCCTTCCAAAACCCTAGTTCTCAGCAGATCCTGAGAATGGATGCCTCGGGACTAGGGTGGGGTGTGCATTTCAGAGATCATCAGAGAAGCAGGACTTAGACCGCTTTGGAACACAATCTCCACATAAATGTGTTGGAGATGAGAGCCGTTCTGTATGCCTTTACAGGCATTCCAGACATTTCTTCTGCCAGGGCTTCTACTGATCCAGTCAGATAACATGCCAGTGGTCTTCTACATCAGCAAGCAAGGGGGCAGACACTCATACCCCCTCTGCAGGGAAGCCATGAGAGTCTGGTATTGGGCAATGGAGCACCACCAGGAACTCACAACGGTTCACATTCCAAGAGTTCAAAACACCCTAGCTGACAGCCTCCGACGCTTTCAGTCTCAGGTTCACGAATGGGAGTTGCTACAGGATATAGTAGACTGCCTTTTCGAAAGGTGGGGCCTTCCAGAACTGGACCTCTTTGCGTCACCACTCATCACCAAACTTCCCAATTTCTGCTCACTAGATCCAGGGCCTGTTTTTTTTTTTTTCTGGCAAGACGCGTTGTCCCTCTCTTGGGCAGGGAGGTTTCTGCATTCCTTCCCTCCCTTCCCACTACAGAGAGTGTTTGTTATTAAAGCTACAAGTGGAACGAGCTGTCATGATCCTCATAGCGCCATTTTGGCCTTGAGAGATTTGGTTCCCATTGCTCCAACAATTGGCATCGGAACCTCCCATTCCCTTGCCCCGTCTCCTCGCTTGCTCTCCCAGGAACTGGGAACTCTAATACGCCCGAATCTTCAGTCTCTGCACCTGCATGCATGGCTCCTGCAGACCTAGTCAGGGACAGATACGGGCTGTCTCCAAGGGTAGTGGAGGTCCTAGTGGCAGCGAGAAAACCCCGACTAGGACCACATATGCCATGAAATGGAAATGTTTCTGCCTATGGGCATCATCCCATCTCTTGGATCCTTTCACCTGCCCCGTGAATTCAATACTTGAGTACCTTCTTTCCATATCTGACAAGGGTCTCAACTATTCATCCATAAAGGTACACCTTTCTGCACTGTCAGCTTGCCATGTACCTATGGAGGCAGGACCCTAGCACAATTGGTTTTGTCTAAGACCTTTTTGCACAGTATTATGCATATGAAGCCTCCCAGGAGGGACCCCATTCCCCCATGGGATCTGTTATGTTAGAAAGCTTACGTTGCCTCCCTTTGAGCCAGCCGCAAGTTGCGAGCTACACTTCCTATCTTGGAAAGCGTTGTTTTTGGCTGCCATTATTTCTGCTCAGAGGATTTCCGAGCTTCAGGCTCTGATGTGTAAAGAGCCTTATTTGATTTTTCACAGGGATAGGATATCCCTGCATACCAATCCTAAGTTTCTCCCGAAGGTAGTGTCCAAGTTCACTTGTAACCAGGACATTCAACTTCCAGTTTATTACCCAGAGTACTGCAGTAAAGGGGAGGCCCTGTTGCATGCCCTGGATGTTCACAGAATTCTTCATTTCTACCCAGATTGTACTCTTTCAGACCAGTTGTTTGTCTCCTTTGCCCAGAGGATGTTAGGGGTACCAGTGACTAAGCAGACAATGGCCAAATGGTTGGTCAGTTGTATAGTTTTCTGCTATCAGAAATACGAAAAACCTTTACCGGGACCAGTTAAAGGTCTCTCTACTAGGGGTCTTGCCACTTCATTTGCAGGCCTAAGAAATGTTTCAGCGGCGGATCTTTGTGCAGCTGCTACTTGGAGTTCAGTCCACACCTTTGTAAAGCACTACAGCCTGGACATTGCTTCATGGAGGAGGGCAGGTTTTGGCCTTGCCATCCTCCAGGGACTACTCTGTTAAGAGTACTGGTGGTTTATTTCTGACCATAACCACCACCCTTCTGACCTGGATTCTATCCTTGTATTGCTTGGGACTCTGTCCTAATGGTGTTACCTGCTGAAAGAGCTCTATCTCAAAGTGAGATAGTACAGTTACGTAAGAACTTACCGTAACAGTAGATGTTCGAGAAGAGCTCTTGCAGCAGGTACACTTTCCCTCCCACCTTCCCCCCCGGTTATGTAACTTGGCTTATCCCTGGGGGATGTGAGCACCTCCTCAGTTCCCCATCCATAATGATAGCCGGGTCTCAGGTGGGCGAACTGAGGTGGTGACGGGGAACCGCCCTTTTACACTATGGGTGATGGGGGCGGGGCCAACGTCAGGGGGCAGTCCTCCGCCTTAGACTGCTAGCCAGAATTTTTACATGGGGTCCAAGTGCCTGGCGGCATAGTCCTAATGGTGTTACCTGCTTCAAGAGCTCTTCTCGAACATCTACTGTTATGGTAAGTTCTTACATAACTACTTTCCAAAGGTGTGGACTAACGGAAGAGATTCTCTCAAAGATCTACTGTTACGGTAAGTATGTGACTGTTCTTTGTTTTTTCTCCTGCCGTCAACTGCTCATCAGCCCACTGCTGCTGAAGAACGCAATCAAACTTTTGCAAGTATTCGCTAATGCTGCTACGTCTTTGTTTGTTATGTTAAACTTTCTTTTATGCTGCCACTGTGACAGGTTGAATAAGGCCATGCTCCATTTGTTATGCAGAAAGAGCTTAAACGCAAGGGCCTGTTATATCCTCTCCTTTTCTGTATTTTCCCTGATTGAGCAACCAAATGTTCTTGTGAGACCTAGGAACTGATCACTCTGGGTTTCGCAGTTCTCTGCCTATTGCTATCTCTCTGCCTTCCCTTGCTATTTCTGTCTTTTCTTCCCCTTTGCATATATGCAGTTATACAAAATATATGTGGATCTCTGTGTAAAACTGTATGTGATACTGGGATCCCTTTGTTTAAAACTGTATAAAGTTATACTGTTGAAATGGTTGCAAAGCTATTTGGAACTTGAGAGGGGGGTTAACCCGAGAAGCAGTTTTTAAGCCTTTTGCAGAGCTGTAAACAAGAGGTTCGTTCTGGGTCACTATGTTCTTTTTGCTGCACCTGCATCGAAACTGAAAAGAACATTCTGTGAGAAGCAGGATGTCAACAAGGAAAAGACTTGTTATAAAAAGAGCAGTAATGCTTTTGCTAGAGACACAAGGAGAGCGAGAGAATGAAACTTGGAACTGAGATGTCCTCAGAAGAAGGACTTGTTTTTTTCTGTTTGCACTGCCTTTGTAAATAGTTATACTGAATAATTTTAATTTTTTATTTTTTGCTGCTATTGAGAAACATAAAATCCTATTTGCAAATTTTGAAACTGCTCCTGGTTTTCCTATGCTTTCTGACCTGAGCGGTGATGTTGACAGTTACAAAGATGATGACCAGTCCGTTTGTATCTGTTGTCGGTACAAACCACGATGTTAAAACCTGCTCAGTTTGCCAGAGCTTTAACCAGACAACCAGGAGACATCACAGGAGGGATTTAGAAGTTTTTCTAAAGCTTGAAGAGATGGAGAAATAGGTTGTGGTGATGGCGAATTCACCATCAGCCGCTTCTGTTCTGGTTCACCATCGGCCCATTTATCCCTGCGGTCAACGGTGGCCATCACTGACTCTTTGAAGAAAAAGGATAAGTCTTCATCACCACCATTCTAAAAAGGACAGGCATTGGAAAGATAAGGCTGCTGCTCCAGACTGTTCCCATTCACCTATTAGACTGAGCAAGTCTACAGATAAAGACAGGTCCACTGCTGCCCACCCCTGACTGTCTCCAAGACACCAGTGTCAGGGTTTGATGTCAGCTCTTTTCTGCTGGTTCACATGCAACCTTTTCCACTTTTGGGCACTGTACTGTCAGTGGCTGAACCATAGTCCACCCCTTTGGTGCCTGTCGATAATAGGATGCTGTACCAAACAATGTCAGAGTTCCAACAGCTGCTGCTGCTGTTGACGCCTTCTCCACCAATGCTGTCTGCTGGTCCTTCATCAGCATTGCTGTTGATGCTCCATTTCTCTGTACCTGCCTATGTGTCTGGCCGAGAATGGCCACTGTTGATGGGATTACCATCGTCGGCTCCTCCTCGTGTCTCATCGTCCCTCAGCCAGTGTCAGTCGGTCGTGTATGATTAGATGGAATATAATCCAGAATACATGGACAATAAGGCCATGGATGAAGAAGAGGAGGTGATAAATGTGGAGAGGAGTGAGAAAAACACACCAGGGTCTCCCCCTCAAGATGCCTCTTCTCAAGCCTTCCTTAAACAGGTTCATGCGAAATTTGGGTTCAGACCTGAAGATTAGGATCCCTCCAAGAAAAATCTCTGAGGTCTTGGAGGTTTCTGTCCCAGCGTCCGTGATTATTCCTCCTTTGCATTTTGCGCTTGAGGGCACTACCTTGGCAGCCTGGCAGAGGCCTATTCATCAGCCTGCACTTCCCAGAATGGCTGATAAACAATATTCGGCCACTACTGTAAAGCGTTATTATTCTTCGCAGCCTGAAACAGATTCTTTAGTAATAATGGCTTCAAAGCACATGAGCTCTCTTCCTCCCGAGAAGGAGTCGAGTAAGCTGGATCTGATGGGGAAGAGGACTTTAGTTTCTGCTTCCCTGGGCCTAACAGTTTCCATCTATCAGTCACATATGATTAAATATCAGAGTTTCCTTTGGAAGGCATTGGCCACCCTTGCTGAAAAGTTGCTGGAGGGCCAGGATAAAATACTGGCTCGGCAAACTATAGCTAATGGCCAAGAAGCAGTAAACACCTGCTGAGATTGGCC
The DNA here is from genome assembly GCA_016271365.2 of Neoceratodus forsteri. Taxonomy (NCBI): domain Eukaryota; kingdom Metazoa; phylum Chordata; order Ceratodontiformes; family Ceratodontidae; genus Neoceratodus; species Neoceratodus forsteri. Next base: position 790,671,239 of record CM028133.1, read on the forward strand.
TGTAGTGCCTCTGATGCTACTTCCAGGGCTGCTGCCTCTGGAATATGCCTCTGTTACCACTCCTGGTTAAAGGTGGCTGATTTTGCTTCAGATGTGCAACAGTCTGTGATCAGTGTTCCTGTCAGGGGTTAACAGTTGATTCGAAATGACGTTGAAATGCTTTGAGTGATTTGCTTTTAAAATGACTCTTGGATCCCGTCATACTTTGAGCCCTAAGACCCGGGGAATGGGCTGTGGTTCTTCGTGCAGGCCCTATGCCTATCTAAACCGTGTATACTCAAGGGGGCCTGATCAGGGTTGCCAGAAACTTCAGCCTTCCACTTCCCAAGCTACAGACTTGCCCGTAATGCCCATGCCAGCCTTAAAAAGGTTAGATCATTACAGTCACCCCTGCTGTCCCTGGCACCTTCTGACTCTCTTCCCCTTCCTCCGGAGGTTTTGTTAGGGGGTCGTGTCTCCCTCTGTCATAAGAAGTGGAGGGAGAGCACTACAGATGCTTCGGTGCTAGAGGTGGTTCAGCATGGACATGCCCTAGAACACCTTACTGTTCCTGCAGTTACCACACCATTGTCCAACAGATATCCTCCGGGACATCTTGCCCTTTTGCTGGAAGAGGTTAAAACCCTCCTTAGCAAGATGGCTGTGGAATTAGTCCCAGTTTTAGAAATAAACCAAGGCTGTTACTCCCGGTACTTCCTGTTTCCAAAGTGAGCTGGGGATTTAAGGTCAGTACTCTACCTTTTTGGGTCTGAACTAGTTCATAAAATACAAGTTCAGGACAGTCTGTGTCCCTGCTACTGAATAGGGATTGGGTGGTTGCACTGCATATGAAGGACACATAACCTTCATGTAAAGGTATGCAAGTTGCACAGAAGATGCATATATTTCATGCTTCACGACTCACACTATCAATTTTGGGTCTTGTCCTTTGGCTTTTGTTCTCCACTGTGTGTCTTTACCAAAATATTTGCCACATTTGCAGGTGCCCTCCGCTGGGATAGGGCCTTTTTGTCATCCCTTACATAGATGATTGTTAAGGACCCCATCTCAGGAAGCCGTTGTCTGCACACTGTTATGGACCCAACAATTGTTCGACCAGCTGGGCTTACTGGTAAGCAAACCGAAGTTGGTCCTTACTCCTGCCAGAGGCTTCAGTACATAGGTGCCGTCCAGGGTTGGGTCAGGAATTTCTGCCCTCAGAGCGTGCCAAGACACTGGTGGCACAGGCACAGCTGGTCTCCTCCAGCGATTATATGTTGGCCAGATGTCTTCTAAGACTGATTGGCCTGATGGCAGCTGCCATCCAGACTGTACCAGTAGCCCACCTCCACACGAGAGTCCCTGAATGATTCCTCAGGGGACAGTGGGCTCAGCACTTGGACAAACTGGAGCACCTCATACAGGTTGCTCCTCCTCTCTTATCATTCCCTGCTCTGGTGGTAGGACTGTTCCAAACTTGAGATGGCATCCTCATATCTCTGGCCATCCACCTGCTGATGATGACCACAGACACCTCAGATTCAGGCTGGGATGCTCATCTGGGCCCCTTCAGAACCAAGGATCATTTCGCATTCTGGATACAGTGCTTAGCAGCAACACTCTGGAGATGATGGCTGTTCTGCATTGCCTATAGGCCTTCACTGCTCTACTTCTGAGAATTGGCTGTTGATCCAAACAAACAGTGTGTCGGTGATGTACTACATCATTTGATATGGCAGAGTCCTTTTGTACACACTCTGCAGTGAGGTGATGCGAGTTTAACACTGAGTGGTGGAACGTGACATATTCCTGTCAGCAGTGTTCCTGCTCGGGACTCTGATCGCACTGGCGTATCACCTTAGTTGGTCCCATGCACGCTGCTATGGATGAGAACTCTCAGACTCAGTTGTGGCTGAACTCTTTGAAAAATGGAGTCATTCAGACATAGACTTGTTTGTGTCGCCATACAGTGCAAAACTAGCACATTTTTGCTCACTCGCTCCAGGGCCTGGAGTTTTTGGGGTGAGACTCTTCCCTCTCTTGGAAAAGGAGGTTTCTGTATGCCTCCCCATTCCCTCTTATACAGAAAGTTCTGGTAGAGTTGTGGGCCGAGCCTACCTCCCTGATTTTGATGGCTCCTCAGTGGCCTAGACAAGTTTTGTTTCCACTTCTCTAGCAGTTGGCCATAGAACTTCCTGTCCCAGTCCCCCTGTTAGCAGGTCTTCTGACGCAGCAGCAGGGTGCTGTAGTGCACCCGATCTTCGATCCCTGCACCCTCATGCCTGGCTTCTGAGGACATAGAGCCCTCCCACTTCAGGGTTTCTCTGGCAACAGCAGATGTTCTCTTGGTGGCTAGAAAGCAGTCTACCCACTACATTTATTCACAAAAATGGAAACATTTTACAGTCCGGTGTTCTCTGCATGTCCTGGATCCCTTTACATGTCCTGTTACTATAGTGGTGCACTACCTGTTGTCCCTTAAGGACTCTGGTATTCCTCTATAAAGGTCCACGTGGCTGCCATGTCAGCTTTTTAATAACCTGACAGACAGCGAGGTTGTAGATTCCAAAGAGGTATTCTCCTTTCTAGGGACGTGGATATGGTGTTCTGTCCACACTTCTGGCAGTGTCCTTTCCCCTTCAAGGTTTGCTGGAACATCTTCAAGCTGGTTCCTCCCAACCACCCGGGTGGTAACTCCGACACCGCCCCGTGGCGTCAGACCTTCTTTTCAGCCAGAAGAATGTTCCCTCCTTACCGCTCTCATGCTGAAGAGGCCCTTTGTTGTTGTATCTTTGGATTTTCAGTAAAAACTTTGTCTTCAAGCTTTTCTTCTCGCCATCAACATGGACGACTTGAAGTCTGCCCCGGGATTCCGGAAATGTGCCTGCAGGCAGAAGCTATCCCAGATGGATCTGCACACCATGTGCATTTACTGCCTGGGCCACAAGCATGATCCCCAAGCCTGCGGCATTTGCCGCACATTCCATCTGTCTACTTTGGAGGATCATCATGCCCACCTGTTCTTAGGTCGTCTGGATGATTGGGACCCGCCGGCTAAGTCTAAGGATGCTCGTCAGGTGGTCTCTGCGGCTGCAAGGTCTACCAAGCAACATGCAACATAGGCCATGTCTTAAGCTTCCTCAGCTTTGGCCTTTTTGCAGCTGTGCTTGGGTGCTTCCTTTACAGGAGCATTCAAGGAATTATGCCAGGCCCTTCCCAGACTTGGGCAAGGGCCCTCTTCCAGGCACAAATCTAAGTCTAAAAAAGAGACCAAGAAACGGTCTCACCGATGATTGTGGGATCGGGAGCGCTCTCGGGCCTCCAATTCCTGTGCTTTTCCAGAGGTTCCGACTTCGGTCGATTGCTCAGCCCCTGCTGCTGGCCCCATGGTCTCCCTGTCAAGCCAGTTGGTTGAGACACAGGTCGATCTTCCAGCAGAGATTTTTCTCAAGCCGGTCGAGCCATTGTCACCTGATGAGGCTGATACCTCCTTATTCAAGACTCCGGTCCTGCCCTTGACTCAGGATGGGACAGATCAGTCTACTGAACTGCCACCTCTTCCTTAGGTGATTCCGGACCCAGAGGATCCTTGTCAATCGCTGGTGCCCTCTGAGGCCAGCTGTCAGCCCCCCTTAGGGTCGAGGTCACGGTCGTGCTCTCCATCCCCCAGGTCAATCAGCCCTTGATGGCGTAGACGCTCACACTCTCTGCACTCGGGGAGGTGGCGTCGCCGCTAGTCCTCATCCTCTGGTGAGCAGAGGCTTCAGCGCATTTCCGTCAATGCTATGAGAACTTAATATGGCAGCAGCTCGTTTTCACTAGGATGAAGCCTTTTCAGCTTTGACCTTGGCCATCACTTGACTCTCGCCACAGAGGCCGACGCCTTCTCTGCCTTGGCAGGAGCCGACCTAACAGGTACCAACTCTGCCTCCACCAGCTTCTCCACCAGTTCGGGTGAAGTCGCTGCTGAAACAGCTGAAGTCCAGTGCTCCCGACTAAGGAGGACCACCTGGCCGCGGGTCTTCCGCATTGGCTATTGGTCCCCTGACTGTCCTCAGAGGGTTAGTGGGGACTGTGGTGGTTGACCCCTCTTCGATAAATCCTCGGAGTTGGAGGGCTCCTTCTTGCATTCTCGTCCGGTGGATGTGGAGTCGACCGGGGATCTCTCATGCAAGAAGGCCCAACTTCCTTTATGGGCCTGCTCCATCTTATCTTGGAGTCCACAGGTCTCCAGATGGAGCCCGTTCAGAAGCAGGCACGGTACCCAATCACCGAGATCCTGGACTGAAGTGATTCCCTTGGGGAAGCATTCCCGGTTGCAGAGGGCATTCTTGGCCCTGCGTTGGAGCTGTGGCAGCATCCGGCCTTCTGCCTTGTGCCGTCGGCCCAGATGGCCCGCAAATATGCGGTCCCGATCAGTTCCCTTTCAGGGTTCATGGAGCAACCCTCAGCTGAGGGTCTTGTGGCTGACTCTCTGTTCAGGCACTTGGGCAAAATGGGTGACATTGACAAGCCGCTCGATAAGGAGTCCAAGAAACAGGACCATATGGCCAAAAAGGTCTGTGCTGCCTCCTGTTTTGGCCTTTGCCAGGTAAGTTCGGCCCTTCTGATTGCCCACTTTCTCATGCCCTTCTGGGCACCCTTGATGGGGTTCTTCCTCATCTCCCAGCAGACCTCCAGACCATGGTCCAGCAGGTCCGGGACCAGGGCTGAGCTGTAGCCAAACAGCAGCTCCAGACGGCCATAGACATCAGTGACTCGTGTGCCTGGTCCATGGTGGACACGGTGGCCATGTGCCACAGGGTTTGGCTGCGGATCTCGACCTTCATGGCAGATACAGAGCACAAGCTGGCAGATGTCCCTTTCTTCGGTACTAACTTGTTTGTGCCCGAGGTCGAGGGGCACCTCAACCGCATCGAGAAGTCAAGCATCACCTTGGACTCGTCGACATACACCCAGAGGGATCCAAAGGCCTCCAGGCAACCAAAGAAGAAGCCCTTTTGGCCCCTCTCTGCTCCTGCAGCCAAACCAGCCCAGCCCCAAGCTGTACAGCAGGCTCAGGCCTGGCGACCTCAGCCGAAGTCTGTGGCCGCAGTCGTCTGCAAGCCTGGAGGACGAGGCCCCGGTGGCTCTTCAGCTGGGCCCTCCTCCACCTCCAAGCCTGCAAAGTGACAAGATGAGTAGTGCCTAACTCATGCCCGTCACACCTCCCATGGGGGGCCGGCTCTGCCACTTCCTCTCCACCTGGTCGCCTGTTACCATGGGCAGGTGGGTCCTCAAGGTGGTCAGTCAGGGTCTGCCTCTGGAGTTCGAGGTGTACGCGCCCTGCCAAGCCTTCCCTCCACCGGCAGGCGTAGTGTCCATTGACATCCTGTCAGCCCTTCAGGACAACATTGCCCAGCTCCTCTGCAAGGACGTGACTTCTGTCTTGGACCCTCTGGAACACTCAGGGTTTGTCTCCAGGTACTTCCTGGTGCCAAAACGGACAGGGGGCTGGCGCTCCATATTAGATCTGCACGACCTGAACAAGATCATCAGGCCGTGCAACTTCAGGATGGTCACTCTGTCAGATCATACCATCTCTTGAGCAGAACATGTGGTTTTGCTACCTGGATCTTCAGGACGTGTGTTTTCACATCCCAATCCGTCTGCCCAACCACCGGTTCCTCCAGTTCCGAGTGGAGGGGATCCTCTACGAGTTCCGGGCCATGCCATTCAGCTTGCCCTCTGCCCCTAGGGTCTTCACTAAGTGCATCATAGTGGTGGAAGCTTACTTGAGGCACTGTGAGGGGTCTGGGTTTATGCCTGCTTGGACGATTGGCTGATTGCTGGTCCCTCCAGGCAGGAGGTGGAAAGGTCTAGGGACCTTCCCCTCCAGACTTGGAATCTCTCTTGGCCTCCTGCTCAGCGAGGCCAAGTTGGAACTCATGCCCTCACAGGTGCGCAGTTTCATTGGGGCAGAACTCGACTCTTGCAGAGCCAGGGCTCTCCTCCCGGCGGACAGGGTGGAGACTCTCTCCTCTTCCTCCTTTGCCTGATCATTTTGGGTTGGGCAGTTGCACCCTGTTCAGGACTTCCTGCTTCTCCTGGGATACATGGCAGCTTGCACTAGCATGGTCCATTGGGCCCACGAGAGAATGCACTCTCCGCAATGGGAGCTAGCCCGTCAATGATCTTAGCACAAGGGCCACTTCAACCAGACTGTCACTGTGACCCAGCTGATGTGGGGCACTCTCCAGTGGTGGTTAGTCCTAGAACATCTGCAGGACGGCATCCCGTTTGTCTACCCAGAGCCGACGGTCATCCTGATGACAGATGCCTCGCTCATGAGCTGGGGTGCGCACCTGTGAGGAACAGAATCCAGGGGCTCTGGACCCCTGAGGAGTCCTGGTGCCTCATCAACCTGCTGGGGCTCCGGCAGTTCGGCTGGTGCTGACTGCTTTTGCTCCTCACCTTCGGGGTCAGGTGGTTCAGGTCCAGACGGACACCACCATGTACTACCTCGGCAAACTGGACAGGATGCATTCCCTTCCACTGTGCAGGGAAGCTCTTCACGTTTGGCTAGCATTCTTGACTACCTTTGGTCCCTCTCCCAGTCGGGCCTTCGGTCAACCCTCAAGGTGCACCTGGCAGCCATCTCTGCCTACTGGGCACGAGCTGGTCGGCAGTCTGTGGCACAGGAGAAGGTGATCTGGTGCTTTTTTTAAAGGCCTTGATCACATTTCCCCTCCGTTGCTTGAACCATCACCTTGGGACTTGTTGCTGGTGTTGGCAAAGCTCATGGGCAAGCCTTTCGAACCGATGCCCAGGTGTAAAATGTCTCATCTGCCGTGGAAGACCACCTTTCCAGCCAGAAGGATCAGTGAGCTCCAGGCGCTGTCGGTGGAGTCTCCTTACCTGACGTTCTGCAGTCCCAAGGTTGTCCATCGCCCCAACCCGAAGTTCCTCCCGAAGGTTGTGTCAGATTTTCACCTTAACCAGGTGATAAATCTCCCGGTGTATTTCACCAAGCACACCTTGGAGGCCGAGCACAGGCTCCATACCTTGGACCTGCAGCAAGCAATTGCCTATTATAAGGAGCACACGGCTGGAGTTCGGGGAGAGGTCTGCCAGCTATTTGTCACCTACGCTGAATCCGCATCGGGCAGACCGGTAGCGAAGTGGACGATTGGCAAGTGGATTGTTTCCTGCATCGACCTCTGCTATAGGTTGGCAGGTAGGGAGCCTCCAGTAGGGGTTAGGGTTAATTCCACCTGCCATACCACTGCCTCGGTGGCTGCTTCCAGGGACGTCCCTATCCAGGAAATCTGCAGGGCTGCTAGTTGGAGGTCGGCACACACCTTCATTTTCCCACTACAGCATCAACCTTGAGTCATGCTGGGATGCTGGTTTTGGGGCCTCAGTTCTGTAATCTTTATTCTCTAAGTAGGGGATGTGCACCTTGCCCCCTCCTCACAGAGAACTGCTAGGAGTCTGCCAGAAGTGTGGATAGAACACCATATCCACGTCCCTAGAAAAAACTGTTGCTCACCTGTAACAGTAATTCTGCCTGTGGCATATGGTGTTCATCCACACTGACCCACCTGACCTCTCCCTGGCAAGTGGCACACTGGTCTGGCTTCTAGTGGACAAGATCTGACGTCACGGACAGTGCCGAGTGAGTTACCACCTGGGTGGGTGGGAGGAGTCCTCTTTAAGACGTTCCAGCAAGCCTTTAAAGGGGAAAGGACACTGTCAGAAGTGTCAGTGAACAGCATATACCACTCCTAGAACTACTGTTACAGGTGAGTACCCCCCCCCCCCGAGATCTGGTTCTGGTGTGGGACTTGGTCCTGGAGACCCTGACTACACCTTCCTTAGAGCCTGCAGCTACCGGTGAGCTTACTGTTCCTAGTGGCAGTGACGTCTGCTAGGCACATTTGAGTTACAGGTTATGGTTGCAGACTCTTCTTTTATTATTTTCCACAAGGATAGGATTACATTACATCCCAGTCCTCACTTTCTTTTGAAGTTTGTATCTGAAAGAACATTAACTCAGACTGTAGACCTTCCTGTTTACTTTTCAGTCCCCATAGACAGTGGGGATATCGTTCTATCTGTGAGACATCTAAGGATATGTTCTTGATGGTATAATTGTACAAAGGATTGTAGAAAATCATCTCAAGTGTTTATTGCGTTTGTCCTCTGAATGGTGGGTTCCCTGATTTCTAAACAGAGCCTGTCCGAATGGCTGGCTAATTGTATTACGTTCTGTTACCAGAAGTGTGGTAAGTAGCTTCTTGGTCTCGTTCTGCTCATTCCATCCATGGAGTGACTACCTCAGTGGCTTACTTTCAGAATGTGTATGCTGCTGACATCTCTGCTGTTGCCACTTGGACTATTGTTCACACATTCACTTAACACTACAGTCTGGACATCGTCTCTCATAGAGGTGCCAACTTTGGTCTCCATGTTCTGTAAGGCCTACTTACTCAGGATCATTAGTTCCTGCCACCCTCCTTCTGTAGTTGGTACTGCTTGGGAATTGTTCCATGCTGTGGCTCAGTGGAGGAGAGATACCCTTGAAGAAGATGTAACAGTTACGTATCAACAGTAGATCATTGAGAGAATCTCCTCCAGACCTGCAGAGACTTCGGCCTTTTGGTTAACCCGTCCAAGTCCAGATTGAACCCCTTGCAGGTGATGCACTTCATCAGGGCAGAGCTAAACTCCCTGCAGGCCAAAGCCTAACTCTCTGTGGACAGGGCATCGGATTTCACCATCTTTGCGCGATCATTTCCTGTTGGGTGCTCTCGCCCTGCCTGGGACTTCATGCGGCTTCTGGGGTACATGGTGTCTTGCACAATTATGGTCAGATGGGCCCCGCTGGTGGATGCCCCAGCTACAGTGGGAGCTGGGCCATCATGGGTCTCAGCGCCTGGGTTACATGGACCAGCCAGTTACAGTGACCAAGCTGATGGTGGGATGCCATCCAGTGGTGGCTCATTGCAGAACATCTAGAGAAGGAGTCCCGTTTGTTCTTCCAGAGCCAACAGTCACGCAGTCACACAGACAACAGACTCATCTCTGGTGGGATGGGAAGCACACATGGGGAACCACAAAACTGACTGGTTCTGGACTCTGAGGGAGTCCCGTCATCACATCAGCCTGCTGGAGCTCCATGTAGTGCCCCTTGTTCTGATGGAATTCACTCCATTTGTTCGATGTCAGGTCGTGCAGGACCAGACAGACAATACCACTACCATGTACTACCTGAACAAGCAGTGCGGCATGCACTTCCTTCATCTCTGTTGGGAGGCTCTGCGATCCTGGGCCTCGTGTGCAGTTGGGATGCAGAACTCCTTGCCATACATGTAGCAAAGGCCTCCAGCCAGCTGACAGATGTCCTCAGCCAAGTGGGTGAAATGTCAAATGGGTGATTTCTGCATCAGGAGGTGGTGACCCATCTGTTCTCACTGTGGAGCAGTCCTCCTGGCCACCTGTTTGCCTCCTGGGAGAACGCAAAGCTGAGGCTGTTTTGTGCCTGTCCCCCACAGTGCGGGACTCTGATGGGAGACGCCTTTATGAGGCCCTGGACCCCCTCCTCTGTGCCATCCCTCCCTTTCCCCTGATCCACAAGTTGTTGGTCAAGGTGCGGAGGGGCAAGGCGCAGATGACCTTGGTAGCCTCAGACTGGCCATGCCAGTTTTGGTACCTAGATTTCCTCAGCCTCAAGAGCAGGCCTCCGTTGTGGTTTTCTCTGTGCCTAGATCTACTCTCATGACAAGGGGAGAGCCTGCACCTGTATCTTCAGTCCCTGCACCTTACAGCCTGATTCCTGAGTGGCTAGAATTCCAAGCTTGGTCTTCCAGAAAATGTGCTTCACATTGTAGAGACTTCCCAAAAGGAGTCAACCCATCAGTGCTGTGCCGGGACTGAGGTAGATCCTCAAGGTGCACCTGGCAGCCATCTCTGCATACCAGGCGTGGGCTGGTATGATGTCATGCCTGTCATGGAAGACCACCTTCTTGGTGGCCTTCACCTCCACCAGAATATCAGTGAGCTCCAGGTGCCCTTGGTGGAGTCTCCATACCTGGTGTTCCACAAGGACAAAGCAGTCCTCTGCCCTCACCTGCCGAAGGTTATGTTGGAGTGTCACCTTACTCAGGTGATTAACCTCCCGGTGTACTTCACCAGTCCAGTCTTGGAGCACAGGCTTTACTCGTTGGACCTGAGGTGAGCGCTGGCTTATTGTAAGGAACTCGAGGCTGGAGTTTTGGGGGGGGCGGCATTTGCCAGCTCTTTTGTGACTTGCACTGAAGCCACACCTGGCACACCGACAGCTAAGTGGATGATTGGCAGCTAGATAGTCTCCTGCATAGACCTCTGCTATAGGTTTGCCTGGTTGGGAGCCTCCTGTAGAGCTTAGGGCTCATTCCACCAGACATACTGCTGCCTCGGTGGCTGATTTCAGGGACGTCCCTACCCAGGAAATCTGCAGGGCTCCTACCTGGAAGTCGGCACACACCGTCATCTCCCATTACAGCACTGACTTTGAGTCACGCCGAGATGCTGCTTTTGGGGCCTCGGTTCTACAGTCTCTGTTTGCCAAGTCGGGGTGTGCACCTTGCCTCCTCCTCCCGGAGAACTGTTAGGAGTCTACCAGAGTGTGGATAGTGAACCATATTCACTTCCCTAGAAATGAGGGTTACTCACCTGTATCCCTAGTTCTAGGAGTGGTATATGGTGCACATCCACACATCCCACCTGATCTCCCTTGGAAAATGGCACACAGATCCCTGCTTCCAACTTGGAAGGTCTGACATCATGGGTGGAGCTGAAGAGTAAACCACCTGGGTGGGTGGGAAGAACTTAGTTTGAAGACATCCTGCAAGATTTACAAGAAAAGAAAGACTACCAGTGTGTAGATGTGCACCATGTACCACTCCTAGAACTATGGTTACAGGTGAGAAACCCTCATATCTTCCTGGACTAAGTCTCCATCACTCATTCACACTAGTGGGATAGCGCCGGAGGCGCTAGGACCAAGCGGGAGCCAAAAATTTTCTGAAGGGTTGGCGCCGAGGTAGGACTGCGGATGCGCGGCACCACGAGACTGACTCGCGCCTGTGTAGGCTATTTCTGCGTCAACCCTCCAACCGCTTCAGTTCCTTTTCTCCCACTGTCGAATGCTCTTGGATGTCGACGTCGCTCGTCTACCGGAGTCTAAAGTTTTCATCTATACGACAACAGCTTTTAATGTTTAATTTAACTATTTAGTAGTAATTTCTTATTTTACGACAAGAAAAGAAGATTATGAAGAAAAAGAAATTCTTTCCTGCCATCAACGGAGTCGTCCTTAGACGGTAGCGGTGACGGTAGGAAGACTTTGTTTGAAAGTTGTTATGGCAGAGGGGCTGTGCCCAGTCCGCTACTCTTAAGTAACGGGGGAGGGTCTGACTACGGACAGTCCTGTGCTCGGGGGACAGTCCAACGAGCATGAATCTGGCGGTGCTGGGGATCCGGCTCCGCTTAGCCTCAAACTCTTCTTCATTTGGGGAAGAAGAATCTGTGCTGCTTTCGAGGTTGCCCGTTGGTACATCTGCGAGGATTGTTCGTTGGTGAGGCGATAGGCCTGAACTGACTTTCATGGGTTCCCCTTGGCGCTCCTATGACCGCATACTCGACTCCGGACTCCACCTCTGTCCTCGTTGGAGTTCCGGTGAGCAGTTTCACCTCTGGGCCGCTCCTGTGGAGCAAGGGGTTTGACTTTCCTTTTTTCCTGGCTGTGTTCCTGTTTTCGGGGCCTCGGAGCCGTTGGACCGGAGCCGGCTCAATTGGATCAGAATGAGCGCGGTGCCCTCTTGGTGCCTTCGCCATCGTGTCGACCCCTCGTGCCTAGCCCCCTCTTCCTTTTCCATGCTGGGGCCGGCACGGGCACCACCTTCCCTTCTCTTCATCTTTCCATTGGCTTTTCACGGTGTTTTTCCTGGCGCTGTGCCGACACCTTGGTGGCACCGCAGATCGGCGCCGTGCCACTGGATTGGCATTGGTGCGTGAATGGCGCCACTGGTGTTGGGTCGGTCGCAGGACTCGGCACTGTGGATTGCGCCATGGCTTGGCACTGTACTGGCGCCGTGCTCGGTGGCGCCTGGCGCCGTGGGCTCTGTCTGCGCCGTGGGTGCTGTTATTGTTGCTCGCCGTTGCTGGCACCGCTGAGTGGTGCTGTGGGTGTTTTCATGGTGACATAGATGCCCGTGGGTGCTCGTGGGTGTTGCGGGCACTGCCAGTGGGTGGTGGCGCCCGGGCGACCTGCAGCTGTGGGTGCTGCGGGTGGTGCGGCACCCGCGGCTGCATGGAGGTGCATGGGTGTCATGAGTGCCATTGCTGCCATGGGTTTCTTTGGTGCCATGGGCATCGGGGGTGCCCTTGTGTGCCATTGCTGCTATTGGTGCCGAGGATACCTGTGGGTTCCACCATGGGTGCCCTCGGGTGTCTCCCAGGTTGGCATAGGTACTGCTTGGTGCCCTCCTGTGCCGCCAGTGACGCTGGTACCGCAGGGGTGCCAGTTGGTGCTGTCTGACAGAACTAGGGAAAGATCTCCGTTTGCGGACCTTTCTTCCACAGGACTTGTGGCGGGATGTTTCCGCAGAATGAAGTCCTGTTCTGCGGATTATTTTTTCCACACATCTTAGTGGGTGGCGGTCTGCATCGGGTCTCATCATCCAGTGGTTTTCCGCTGATGGGACTCTTCTGTTCTGTTCTGCCAGCGGAATCTGTCATTCTGCTCAGCACTTTCTCAGCTCCCTACGTGGTGCCAAGCTCCTTGACACCCTTCCTGTTGGCGGAGTCTCTAGTGGCTCTGACCTAGACCTCTTTTTGGGGTTCTTCTGCGGTGGAAGGGCATCTAGATGAGTCTCTTCCTGTCCTTCAAGTCAGTGATACAGCGGATGACTCATTTTATATACTGAAAGACACGCCCTCTCTATCATCAGAGTCTGTGATGGAAGCTCTTTTCAGTAGTTCCTCATTTATGGGGTCCACCATAGTGTTCAGACTGGATCTGTGGACCATATACCTCTGCGTCTAGACTCTTTCAGTCGTCGAGACAATTACACTCTGTGAAACATTCTAATTCAATGGTCGGGAACCGCACAGACTGTTCTGCTCCTTTGATAGGGGTATACAGCCCTCTTTTGATGCTGCCCCTCTGGTGGCTGCTTCGGCACAGGTGGTTAACATCTGTCTAGCTATTATTAGTCCAGTCAAGAGTTCAGTTATGGATTCTCAGGCTCCTCCTGCTCCTCAGAGGGATGGCATCCTTGTCATTTCTGTATCAGGCAATCCTTACCAAGTAGCAGCCTGCAACCTTGTCAGGCTCGGACTAATGATAATTAATACCAAAAAAAAAGGGGTCAGAATTATCACAGCACAGGGCCTAGTTGGAATTTCCCAATACCACACTTTGGATCTGTTGAGGTTCGTCTCTAAACTTCAGTAAAGAGTACCTGATTTCTTCTACCCCTGGGGCAGTCTGATCCAGCGGTGGTATAGCTCACCTCTTTTCTCTAGAGAATTTTCTTTTATTCTGAGATATTTCCAAAACCTAGGCGTCTAACCAGTCTGTTAGTCCCTTCCTTTTTTTTTTTTTTTTTTTTTTTAAATCAGGCTTTCTTCTCTTGATCAGAGCCTCGCAGCAACAGAAGTGACTCTTCAGCGAGTCGGAACTTAGATTCCTACTTCCATGCTTGCTTCAACTTAACAGACATGCTCCTTTCTTGACCTTAGGTCAAGTAGGTATTTTTCTGAGGTAGCTTCTCAAATATTCATACCTTCAGTTCCTGTGCACTGGTTCCGTGCCAGTAGCACTCAAAGCTATCCTCTCCGACTGCATGACGGAGCGGTGATTGTTTTTTTTCAACTAAGCAAACTAGAGTCCTTCCTACTCCCTTCAGGGAGGCTGGAGTAAGTAGTGTCTCACCGCATTGAGCCACTTCTGCCGCTATTCAGTCACTTCAGCGAATGGGTTAGCCCGAACTTGGTCCTGTTGTGTCCTTCTTCGATGCACATCTGCCTCTATTTGAATTTCAAATCCAGCCCCCTTTTTTTTTTCTGTCGAAATGTTTTTTTCCACAGTGGACACGTTCTCCTGTACACTTTTTCCTTTCTTCCCTGAGTTCAGAGACTGCTGCTACAGTTATACACACAGGGGCAGGATGATTCCCTTTTGGAATATGCAGTGACTAGGATTTGATTCTACTAGACCACCACAAGAGGCTTCTAAGTTGTGCTTCGCCTTCCATCAGGAAGTTTTCAGTGACTTAGTGAAAACCATTCTCCTTGATGAGCTAACCCCACCTGGACCTTCTTTTGCTCACCAAGTAAGGGGTTCAAGTGCTCCTAGACCTGTTGTTTGCAGGTCAGCCATACTTGGTAGTGAGGGTTCCATCTCCACTTTTCGGTTTACCCTGAACCTGTAGACTTTACCTCCGGCTCTTGCAGTTCCTGAGGTCCTTTACATTAGATTAGTACATGTCTTTGACACTATTAGTTTTGGTCCTATACCAAATTGTGAGTCCGGGTTTTCGCCACTCTCTGAGTGGTTGCAGCTTCCTGGCAGAGTTTCATTTTGTGCCCATTGCAGTCATCTGCAAAGTGCTGCGTTACAACTCGAGCGCTTATCTTGTAAGCATCATGTTCTGGATGCTCTTTACAAGACTGCTCTTTTTATTAGCAGGACAGTCCTTGGCCGTCCTTTCTAGGCGAACCTACCTCCTACCACCCTACTCAGGGTTGTAGGTTTAACTGTACTCTCCACTAGTGTGAATCAGTGATGGAGACTTAGTCCAGGAAGATATGGAAATTACGTACTTACCGTAATTATTGATGATCTTGGACAGTCCATCACTCATTCACACGCCCACCCACCATCCCCAGGGTTCACTCATTTTTCTTTCCTGGTCTTCATGGCCTGTGGTTCGGACTGTGAAGACATTGTTCTTTGACCTTTCTTACAAAGGCCATCTGGGCCCTCTCAGGCCCAGAAACTCAGAATGAGTTATTCTCATTAGTTGCGCTGCACCTCCTTGGTCGAAAGGTACTGGAGGCGGCTGGAGGGTCGGCCTTGATTAGCCACAGGCACGCAGGTCAGTCTGAGTCCTACTCGGCGCCGACCCTTCAGAAAATTTTTGGCTCTCGCTTGGTCCTAGTGCCTCCAGCGCTATCCCACTAGTGTGAATGAGTGATGGAGACTGTCCAAGAAGATCAATAATTACGGTAAGTACGTAATTTCCATTTATGGTAGATAACTCTTCTTTGCATTGGCAATGGGGCTGTGTGTGGTCCCCACCTCTCCCTGGGTGGGTGCTCTGACAGTTGGCAGTCAGGCACACAGGAAGATGGATAGTCTTCCCTGAGACACAAAAAGAAACTGTCTAGATCCCGCACACACTCGGCATCAGGGTTTTTGCACCATTCAGCCTTGACTTTTTCCTGTTCTCATAAGAAGTGGAAAAAACTCTATCAGTTATGCTTGTCCTCTGGCTGTTCTGCTGCAAGACTCGTGACTTCTACAGGTGTGGGTTCCCCACTGTTGTCACTGACAACTCTGGGGTAACCTGGGCCTGCAAGGTAGTGTCTCCATCCCAGAGCCTGCCTCTGTCTGTTATCAAGTACCCAGGTGAACAGTTCAGCCACTGGGCAGCTCTTAAGGAGCAATGGGTGCAGCACAGAAGTCATGAGGCACCATTTCTGGGGACGTCCCCTGACCCCTGGGGTTGGCTGGGTTGGCACCACCTGCAATGCCGCTTGACATAGGCATACGATTGTCTGCGGCGTTGGCCTTGGGGCTGGTGCCACGGACAGTGCCACTGATTCTGGCCCACTTGTGGTCCTCTAAAACTTCTGGGGACAGGGGCAGCCACAGTGCTGCCACCGGTCACTTTGGTGCCAGCTGGGACATTGTCACAATATGCAGTGCTGTGTTTGGCGCCAGGGTAGGGTCTCTTGGGGCCTGCCTCAGTGCCACTTACAGCACCATATTCGACATCACATGAGCCTGTAATGTCAGGAGTGTTCCAGACAGAGGGCAGGAGAATGCAGCTGCCCTGACTGTTCAGGCACAAGACGGGGGAGGTAGTTGGGTACACCAGCCCAAACTGTGGGACAGAGTGCAGCAGCCATGCCTATTTAGGACAAGGGACATGGGCAGCAGGGTGTAGCAAAGGATCTGACTCTGGTGATGGGGCAGCAGGGTGCAACTGCCACAATTGTGGAGGCAGGGGACAGGGTATAGCAAATGCCCAGACTCGTGGCATGTGGCAGCATGGTGCAGCAGCCCTAACTGTGGAGGTAAGGGGTTCTAGAGCACAGCAAGCCACAGTGGCCCTGACTGTGTAGGCAGGAACAGGGTGCAGCATCCCAGGCTGTGGTGGCAGCGGCAGAGGACAGAATGGTGCAGAAGCCTTGACTGTGGGGTATGACATGGTGAGGAGGCATCAGAGTGCAGCAGCTCTGCCTATGACAGGGTGCGCATGGTGCAGCAGCCCTGCCCATTGGGACAGTGGAAGTGGGTAATGGCATGCAGCAAAGGCCCCCTCTCTGGAGGCATGGAACAGCATGGTGCAGCATCCCCAGCTGTGGAGGCAGGAGACATGGGACTCTAGGGCATAGCAGAGCACAGAAGCCCTGATTGGTGTAAGAATATGCTCACTCACAAGCACATGATGTGTACAAGATACGTCATGACTACAAGCTTACCCACCCACACACACACACACATCACATCACGTGCACAAGGCACATCATAATTACCTGCATGCCATGCAGATGACACACAAGTACATAGCCCACAGCCATAAGTGGGGCATCTCTCTCTCACACACACACACACACACACACATAGAATTGTGGGGAAATACATTACATATAGAGCTAGGGATGCATACGTGTAGCTAGGGAACATCTACATAAGTTTAGTATAGGTTTACATACACATAAGGATAGGTGATCCTTTGTTTTTGCATAGAACCTAGATATAAGCTATGAAACTGCACTGCTTCTGAAGCATGACCTTTACCCTACATATGATCTTGTAGGGAAGAGAAAAAGCACCATGAATGATGTGCTAGGCTAGAACTGCACTGCTAATTTGCTGTGATAATGTCAGAAATATAATGATTGATGTACCCATGAGCGCCCTCTACAGCTAAGGTGTCATGTGCAACCACAGCAATAATTTATAAATGGACCTTTCAGAGAGCATGATGATACATTACAAAAATGTTTCATTCACGAGAACACATCATTGACAGAAGCATGTTCTTATGAGTAGAATGCTACAATTGTAGTATTCAAAAGGACAGCTGAGATAATACTCTGCTGCCCCCCAAATTGACCAATAGAAGCAATAGTAAGTGCGATTTATCACACGCATGTGAGCTGGCTATCTATCACCAGATTAAGATCTTATCGGGGTATAAAACCCCTTTCCCCATGCCCCCTCTCAGAGGAAAACGCAGGCAGACCCTCCATGACACTGCAGTATTTGAGAGCTCCAGATTCCCAGGTACATATGTTACATAATTAGTATGCAGTATATAATGATTGTCCTATAAGGCAAGCTGATAGGATAATAAAAGAACCTTATGTTGCTTTTATGACCGCTTCAGTTTCTTTTTATTGTCTTTAGTCCTAGAATCTGTAAGAGGGGTATTGCATGTTTTTGTTATGATATAGTGAAGATCTGACCTTCCCCAAAAGGGTTACATTTCCCTGCAGGTAACAAAGGGTTTATCAGATCATAATAACGAAATCAGAGGGTGTCCAACAGAGCCCAGCAAAATACCCAACAGTAGAGTCAGGAACGGGGGCAGTGGCCCTGACTGTAGTGGTAGGGGACTGAGGGCAGCATGGTGCAGCAACCCCAACTCTTCAGGCAGGGGTAGCTGGGTGCAGTAGCCTCGAATGTGGGGGCAGGAGACCGCAGAGTGCAGCTGCCTCAACTGCGGTGCAAAAGACAGGGGGCATCAGAATGCCATATAGTGTTTCTAGTTATAAACATACATAATTTATTTTCACACAGAAACCATCAAAGAACTGACATTTGTGAATTCATACAGTACTTGTACCTGAAATAACAGTGTGGCAGGCACCTGTTTGTCAATCTGATATGAAAAAAAGTTGATCTTCCTGGACATAAGTCTCCACCACTCATTCACACTAGTGGGATTGGCGCCGGAGGCACTAAGACCCATCGGGAGCAAACTTTTTGCTGGAGGGTCGGCGCGAGAGACGGCGCCGCGAGACACGGCGCCGCGAGCAGCGGCTCGAGCGGTAATGACCATCTCGGCGACGACCCTCCAACCCGCCTCAGTTCCTTTTTTCCCGCCGTCGAGTGCGCTTCAGTGACGACGTCGCTCGCCTGTCGGGAGTCAAACTTCAAACTAGCGCATAGTTTTCAGTTTGTTTTTGTAACATTATCACGATAGTAGTATCGCTTAGTTTTATTCTATTTTTAGTAAATTTTCTAATATTTAAATTTAACTTACTTGAAGAAGTCCGGCCTACTGGGCCAGATCGACCATGAGCAGGTCAGGTGGCGGTAGGGAGACTTCGTTGAAAACTGTTCAGTCAGCGGGCTGGGTCGGTCAGCCTCCTTCTCCTCAGCGGGGTTCCGACTACGGTCAGTCCGATGCCGGGGATGGCGGTCCCCCCGACATAAAATAGCGGATCGCATTCGGCGCGTTCGACCTCGAAGCTCTTCTTGACCCACAGGTCAAAAGAAGGCATCACTCAGGTACGCCCTCTGGTATCATCTCTGGCGTCGGCGGTCGGTTATCGTTGCTTTGGTGCGGTCTCCTTCTTCCGAGATCGCCAACTTCCGATAATCGTCGTCCTCGACGCCAGGCCTCCGCCCACTAGTGTAGGGCTCCAGATGAGCAGTTTCATCAGTGGGCGCTCTTATGGAGCGATGGGCTCGAGGTTGGTTCTTCTGCCTGGCTCGGTTACCTCGGGCCCTCGGGCTCCTCCGGCGATCAGGTAGGGCAGTTGGACCTTCCTAGTCGCGCGGCGCCTTCTTCGATGCTAGCGACTCCGTGCTTAAGTGTTTCCCCCTCACATGGCTGCGGCGCGAGGCCTCACCGATGCCCTTATCTCTGTTTTTTCCTTCTCTTGCTTTCCAGGTTCCAGGGCTTTTCCGGCGCCTTCTGCAGGGTCTGTGGCCGTGTCGGCGCCCGTTTCGAGACGCCCGGACTTGCGGCACCGTTGGCGGTGCAGCGTAGTCTCAGCGCCCGTTGGCGGCGCCGCGTGTGCCCGTTGGAACTGGCGGCGCCCGTTGGCGTCGTCTGTGGTGCCGTTGGCGTCGTTCGCCCGGCGTCAGCCGGCGCCGTCGGCGCGCCGTCTTGTGGCGTCGTCCTAGCGCCGCCCGGGGCGTTTGCGGGGCAGCGGTGCCTCTTCGGCGCCCGTCGCCTTCCTCGGTGCCGTCTTCAGCCCGTTTGCCGTCTCGGCGCTGGCAGCCGCTAGGGACTCTCCTTGTTTTTCTGCCATTTCCTCCTCTCCTAATTTTCACTCCTTTCCTGTCCAAACAGTCCTTTCTGGACCATCAGGAGATGATGTTGAGCCTGACCCAGACCTTCGGTTGGGTGATGAAGTGGAGGAAACAGGGTCTTTCTTTGCTACAGAGCCTGTGGTCGAGGACCTGTCCTTTAAGTCTCTGTTGAAGAACCTGGGATCCACTCTTTCTCTCCAGACTACAGACATCGATCCTGGGAAGATATTAAGACTCAGTATCTTCGCTAGGAGATCCCGGATTTGACTCCTCCGATTCAGCCTTCCTTGAGGCAGCTGTCTCAAATGGTATGGAATAACCCTGCTCTTATTCCCTCAGTGGCTAAATCCATTGATAAAGTATTCAGCTCCCAAGGATTGTCCCATTTGGCATCCCAAGCCTTTGCGGATCTATTGTAGTCCTGGCAGAGGACAACAAGGTCGTTCTTCCTCAAACTACTACAGCTCGACCTATTAACAAAAGAGTCGCGTAGATTGATACATTAGGTAAGAGAGTCTTTGCTGCCTCCACTCTAAGTATGC
Organism: Neoceratodus forsteri; assembly: GCA_016271365.2. NCBI lineage: Eukaryota > Metazoa > Chordata > Ceratodontiformes > Ceratodontidae > Neoceratodus > Neoceratodus forsteri. The sequence continues at coordinate 790,691,285 of CM028133.1, forward strand.
GTATTGCCAGTTATCAAGGCTATTTTCTCAGTATGAGTATATCCTGTGGCACTCTATGAAAAGAATGGTTGAAGCTCTTCCAGATTCGGTTCAAGTCGGAGCTTCTTCTGACCGTTATTGAAAATATTGAGTCAATAACCAACAGGTCAAAAGCCGCCATGGACACTTTCGACACTGCTTCTCGCTCAGCAGCGGGAGGTTGTACTCGGCGCCATTCCTGGCTGCGTACTTCTGGCTTCACGAATGATGCTCAGCAGCAGGTGATGGCGCCTGCTGATAGCTCCTTTCTTTTGGCCCTCAGGTGGAGCAAGCCTTAGAGGCCACTCAGAAGACTAGATCGGCCATTAAGTTGGCCAGACCTCCGTCTGCCCCCTCTGGGGGCATGAGAACAGGCGTCAGTTTCATGTCGTCAGTCATTTCGAGGCAGAGGCAGGAAGCTTCCATAAAGCCAACCTGCCCAACCTCAAGAAGGCGGCAGAAAGCGCGGGGACCTAAAGCTCCAGCGCTACCTTATAGTCGTTGGCCCAAGTCCATCCACTCTGCCGGTGGAACTTTCTCCTCCGGTGGGAGGTGCGTCTGATGTACTTCTACAACCAGTGGAAGTCCATAACCTCAGACAAATGGGTCCTTCGGATAGTGCGAGGTTATTCTCTCAATTTCTTGAAACCCCCGAATTGTCCTCCCATCGACAACCCAGGTTATCGGCCTCTCAATCAGACCTCCTCACGCGGAGATCAGGGCCTTCTGAACAACAGGGCAATAGAACTGGTGCCCCCGCATCTAAGAAACACAGGTTCTACTCCATTACTTTCTGGTTCCAAAGAAATCTGGGGATCGCCCCATTCTAGACCTCAGAAAGTTAAACAAATTCCTCCCCAGGAGAAATTCAAGATGATTTCCCTAGGTACCCTGTTACCTTGCTGCATCAACACGACTGGCTGGCCTCTCTGGATATGCAGGATGCTTACCAGCATATCCCGTCCACCGACCCACTCAAATTCCTCAGGTTTGTAGCTTTGGGTCAGCATTATCAGTTCAGAGTCCTGCCTTTGGGCTATCCTCGGCGCCGTGAGTTTTACAAAGTGTTGTGCAGTTCTCGCGGCGCATCTCAGGAAAATCGGACTCAGGTGTTTCCCTACCTGGACGATTGGCTTCTAGAGCCCTTCCGGCCAAGGGACTTTGGAAGCCGTGCAAGCGACTTCTCGTCTTCTCACGTCCATGGGAGTTCTGCTGAATTTGAAAAAATCTCAACTGCAACCCTCCCAGAGGCTCCTTTTCATAGGGAGCTTCTAGACACCTCTTCAGCGAGGCTTTCCTTCCAGAGGACAGAAGACTCGACATCCCATTATGGCCCGTTACATCAGGAGAACCAATTGGTTACAGCTCTCGATGCAGCGCATGTTGGAGTCTCATGGTCCTCGGTCTTCTCTGTCCCTCTGGCCCGACTGCACATGAGAACCACCCAATGGATGCTCTCACTCAGTGGTCCCCGACCTCTCACCCCCAGTCTTATCCCATCAAGGTGACTGAGCCCTTGAGGTCTCTCACCTGGTGGTCTCAAGAAAGCAATCTCCTGGAAGGATTCCCCTTTGCTCCCCGGATCATCAGATCTCCATCACCACAGATGCATCGCTAATGGGATGGGAGCTCACTGTCTCTCCCTCCACACTCAAGGTGTATGGACTCAGTTGAAACTCATCTCCACATAAATGTCCTGGAGATGAGGCGTCTCTCTATGCAATCCGAGCTCTGAAGGATGTCCTTTGTCACAAGAACATTCTCCTTCAAGCGGACAACAAAGCAGTGATGTATTACATCAACAAGCAAAGGCGGTGCTCATTCTTATCCCTTTGCAGGGAAGCAATGAGGGTGTGGGAGTGGTGCTTGGAGCACAAGTCTCTGATTCAAGCGGTTTATCTGCCAGGTATACAAAGCGACCTAGCAGATCACCTCAGCAGAGCAGGAGGCAGACCCTCACAGTGGTCTCTCGATCCAGCGTAGCTCGGTCCCTGTTCAAGAGTGGGGACTCCAGACCTGGACCTTTTGCATCCCACTCAGCATAAAACTGCTCTCTTCTGCTCCAGAAATCCAGGGCCTGGCATTTTCTGTCAGGATCGTTCAGGCTGCGGTGGACAAAGCGCTTTCTTTCGCCTTTCCCACTTCCTCTAATCCAGAGAGTACTCCTCAAGTTCGAGTCTCAGGGGACAAGATGATTCTCATTGCTCCTTCTGGCCTCGCAACTATGGTTTCCTCTACTCAACAGTATGTTGGCAGCCTCTCGAGACCACTTCCTTTGCAAATCAGTCTTTTGACTCAGGGTTCGTTGGTCCATCCCAACCTGAAATCACTTCACCTTCATGCTTGGCTCCTGAAGAGATAGAAGTGAATCGGTTCACGTCTCTCATAGAGTCTCAGACATCCTTCTGGCTGCTCGGAAGCCAGCCACCCACCGGCATCGGCTTCCAAATGGAAGCGTTTTCTCTCTGGTGTGCAAAATCCTCTTGGAATCCCTTTTCCTGTCCTCCTGGCAAGGTTCTGGAGTATCTTTTGGACCTATCAAACTTAGGTCTTCAGTACTCCACAGTTAAAGTTCACCTTAGTGCCATCTCAGCGTTCCATGAGCGGTTTCTTCCTTAACTCTGGCTCAGTTACCTATGGTGAAGAGATTTCTTAAGGATTCTCCATACCAGACCCCCTGTTAAGCGTCCAGTTGCAGCCTGGGACATTAACCTGGTGCTGGACATGCTCACTTCGGAAGCCTTTGAACCCTTAGCTACCTGTGAGCTAAATTTCTTACCTGGAAGACTGCCTTCCTGGTGGCCATTACCTCAGCCCGCGGGGTCTCTGAGATACATGCCCTGATTCACGGACCCTCCGTATACTGTATTCCATAAGGACAAGGTAGTTCTCCGTACTCATCCTAAATTTCTTCCCAAGGTTGTGTCAGAATTCCATCTGAATCAACCTCTGGTACTTCCGCTTACTTAGCTAATTTCCAAAATGAAGGAGCGAGCTCTTCATTCCTTGGATGTTAAGAGAGCCTTGCGGTTCTATTTAGATAGAACCAAGGATGTTATAAGACTCAGCAACTGTTCGTTTCTTTCAGCGACACCGGCTGGGTCAACCTGTCGCTATTAGATGTATCTCTTCATGGTTAGTGGCATGCGCCGTCATTGCTATTCCATGGCTCAAGTTAAATTAGAAGGTAGAGTGTCGCTCACTCTACTAGAGCGATCGCGACATCCTAGCGAGGAAATTCGCAATGTTCCAATTGCAGATATATGCAGCGCCGCTACCTGGAGCTCAGTGCATACTTCGTTAAGCACTATGCACTGGATGTTCATGCCAGGCGACATTCCGCGTCGGCAGAACTATCCTTAATAGGCTTCTATCTTAAGCAGCGTGAGCTCTGGCTCTCCTGCCGCCCTTTTGGGGATTATCAGCTTGGTACTCTCCCACTAGTGTGAATGAGTGGTGGAGACTTATGTCCAGGAAGATAGGAAAATTACGTACCTACGTAATTCTTGATCTTCTTGGACGAGTCTCCACCACTCATTCCTACCCTCCTCCCTCATCCCGACTCACTGCTGTATTGGTCTTCACTCCCTCAAATCTTTAGGCCGTGAGGACTTCTTTGCTGACCCTTCTTACACGGGTCATACGGACTATCTTATGTCCGTTTTTAATGTTAGGTTTACCCGCTACGTTGGATGCGCTGCACCTCCTTGGTGAAAAAGGCACTGAAATGGTTGGAGGGTAAATGCATGGAGATGGTCATTACGCTCGAGCACGCTGCTCATGGCGCCATGTCTCCGTGGCCGTCTCTCGCGCCGACCCTCCAGCAAAAAGTTTGCTCCCGATGGGTCTTAGTGCCTCCGGCGCCAATCCCACTAGTGTGAATGAGTGGTGGAGACTCGTCCAAGAAGATCAAGAATTACGGTAGGTACGTAATTTTCCTTTCTTACATGAACGTATTTATGGAGGCTGCATCAAAGACAGACTACTTCTATGAATGAATGAAGTTTAAATATATTTTATATTCCAATAAATAACCCAGTGTTATATCGCTAGAAAAAAACGCAGAGTTTTGATGAGAAAGAATTTACAACTGTGATACAGACGAGCTGGTTTCTCACAGACACACATTTATACCACTTTAATTCAGCAGTGAAACTCAGATTATCAGCTTTTATAAGAAGAGAATGATAGGTTTTAATCTAATCAGTCAAAACACAAACCAGAGACTGAGTTAGTAAAATCCCTGGAGAGCAAACCGTTAACTCTATAGACTGCTTTGATTGGGAGGTGAAACAGCTCTTCAGTCGTGCAGGGACTTAGACTGCTAAAACAGCCAGCTACAGTAGTGATTATCTAAAAGTTTACTACATCGAGGTACCACTGAGGCACTCAAGTTCAATTTGCATTGACTGTAATGTGCTCCTGCCTCAGTACCACTGAAGTGTACCTCAGTACTGATAAACCTTTGTACGATTACCACTTCAGTATGATGTCATTACCTTTCAAAGCTCACTCAGAGGGACTGAAACAGCCTGACTACTTTCAGTTACTGCAGAGCAAGTTAACAAATGCTGATTTAAAGAAAACCACAAAACCAAATAGAATAACATTTTCAGGAAACACTAATCATGACACAGGGATTTGAATTTAAGCTTTTATTAAGAATGTGTAAAACTGTTGCTAATGATCTTCAAAGCTGCAGTAGATGCCCTTGATACAACAGCTCAGTCTGTGGCTGCAGATATCTGCATCAAGTGGCATTCCTGGCTGCGGACTGCTGACTTTACCTTGGATGTCACAACAGATCATGAACGTGCCCTTTGATGGCACTTATCTGTTTGGACAACAGGTGGACAGTCTCTTAAATGTCCAGTGAAACTAGAATGACTCTTAAGACCGCCAGGCCAGCCCCTTTAATCTGCAGAGAGGTAGACAACATAGCTCTTTTCACAATGGGGGAGCCCAAAACAATAAAGCTCAGCCTCCTCAGCCCCAAAAGAAGGTGCAGCTGAAGGCACAGGTGCCAGAAATGCGGAGTGCTACCATCACAAGCTCTGGTTCCGGTTCAGGTGCTCACGGTGGACCTCACCTCCCCAGTTGGGGCACCTGACCCATTTTTACTCTCGGTGGTTATACATCTTGATGGACAAGTAGGTCCTTAGGATAATCTGAGAGGGATGCTCCCTAGGATTATCAGAAACCCCTCTGGAATGTTATCCCTGAAGGCAACTCCCCTTGTCAGCTCACATGTCAGAGCTTCTTGCACATTAGAGTGTGGGCCATCTGAAAAACAGGGCAGTTGAAATAGTGCCAGAGTCGGACCAGAACACAAGGTTCCACTCCTACTACTACCTGCTGCCAAAGAAATAAGGGAGCGTGTGCCCCATTCTTGACTTCAGAAATCTGAACAAATACATGGATTGAGAAAAATTCAAAATGATTTCCCTGGGCTTTTTGCTACACTACCTCATTTAGTAGGATTGGCTAGCATCTCTGGATATGCAAGTTGAATATCAACTTAGAAACATAGACTTTGACGTCAGATAAGGACCGCTTAGCCCACCTAGTCTGCCCATTTCCCTACCTACAGGATAAGCTGCAGATCCTAGTTAACCAACAGCCTATTTCTTCTTACCCCCCCACAAGAATTGCCTTATGTCTGTCCCATGTATTCTTGAATTCTCCCACAGTTTTAGACCCCACAACATGTACTGGTACACCCCAGCCACCGCAAGTACCTTAAGTTCTGTGTGCAGGGGCAACACTACCAGTTCATAGTCCTACCCTTTGTGATTTCCTCGGCGCCGCAAGTCTGTACAAAGTGCTTCGCAGTACTCGCAGCACACTTAAAGAAAGCTTGGACTCCTGTATCTGGGCAACTGGCTAACCTCAAGCCTGTCCAGATGAGAGCCAGAGAAAGCAGTGGCACGCTTCAAGTGCACTCAGGAATACCCTCGGTGCCAGAAAAAAGATACTGCCGGTTCCCAGCTGTAAATTCAGGAAATTACTGCACTCAAACAGAAACAAGGAGAGCTTTTATAATGGAAAGTCCAAACATTTATTTGCAGCAAGGTGCCCAAACAGGTAACCACCTTCCCCAGTGCTTCGGCCCTGCCCCCTGAGGAAGGCCTAGTGTTTGGCCGAAGCACTGGGGAAGAAGGTTACCTGTTTGGGCACCTTGCTGCAAATACATTTTTGGACTTTCCATTATAAAAGCTCTCCTTGTTTCTGTTTGAGTGCAGTAGTTTCCTGGACAGGCAGTGGCAACTACCTCTCATTTTCTGATGTTCATAGGAGTCCTGATTAACCCCTTGAAGTCTCAGCTGGAATCCTTCCAGGAGTTACTGTTTATAGGAGCTGTTCTGGATGTGACCTAGGCTTGTGTCTTCCTCCTAGAAGGCAGGCTATGAGCAATCTTGCAAATGGCATGCTATACCATGGAACGCAAGTCTGTGCAAGCCCATTCTGAGCAATGCATGCTATGCTTAATAGCCTCCTTGGCATTCACAGTGCCTCTGGCGCAGCTGCACATGAGGACAACCCGGTGGTTGCTCAGTACACAATGGTCAGAAGCATCACACCCTCAGAACTATCTCATTCAGGTGACCAAACCCCTCATGAGGTCCCTAATGTGGTGGTCAGTAGAGTGCATCCTCCTTCAGTGCTTCCTTCCCAGTCTCTCCATTGGAACCAAAGATGATCCTCACTACAGATGCCTCCCTTTTGGAGTGGGAAGTTCAAGGCCTGGGACTTCAGACACAAGGTGTATGGGGCCTGTTGGAAACACATCTCCGCATCAGTGTGCTGTAGATGCAAGCAGTTCTATATGGTCTGGAAGCCCTAATGGATGTGAGCAGCTGAAAGACAGTTCTTCTCTAGACAGGGAACAAGTCTGTGATGTACTTTATTGACAAGCAAGGAAGACCACACTCTTGCCATCTGTGCAGGACAGGGGATCCTGCTCCAAGCAATCCGTCTACCAGGAGTTCAGCATGCTCTGGTAGATGAGCTCAGTCACGAACAGAGGCAATACTCACAAATGGTCACTTACACCAAATGTTGTGAAATCACTATTTGTCGAGTGGGGCACCCCATATGTGGACCTTTCTTCTCTGGGCCCCCCAGGCAGACTCAGTTGTTATAAATGCGGCCCATGATCGCGCTAAGAGGCCACAGAATGTTAGCTCCCTGCCCCCTGATAAGGAATCTCAGAAACTTGACTTAGTGGGCAAGAGGATTTTCACCTCCTCTACTCTGGCCATCCGTATCTTGAATTACATGGGTCATATGTTATGCTACCAAAATGACCTCTGGGATTCTGCAAGGGCTTCTGCGCAATCCTTCCCAGACGGGCCTCACAAGCATGAAATGCTTAAGACCCTCCAGTCGGGGGCGGATGTAGGCAGGCACTTTCTGAGGGCTGCCTATGACGCGGTAGATGCCTCAGCATAAGTTTCAGCCATGGGCATCTGACTCAGGAGACTTTTCTGGCTCCAGGTGTCCGTATTCGTGACCAATAGTCAGCTGTCCATACTGAATGTCCCTTTCTGGTGTCCTAAATTGTTTGGAGGTGGTGTCCAGGACATCCTCTGTAACCTCCAGGCCTTGGGTAGAACCCTTTGCTCTGTCCATTCTTTGTATCACACCCAACAGAAGTCTGGTCAGCAGGTGCCCTGTTGGCACACCACCCGTCGCCCACATCCCGCCTCTCAGCAACCCAGCAAACACAAGGGTTCTGTGGTCCTGCCTGCCCCCCCTCTTGCCAGAAAGTCTACCCATGGCAGTAGTGCAGCCCCGGCCATGGGTCCTCCCTAGCCTGACTCCTTCCCTGACCCCACCCATCCCTTCAGGAAGCGGTGAGCAGAGGTCTGTTCTCCCTCCACCTGGAAGGGTGGTGGGAGATTACCACAGACGCCTGGGTTTTTCAGCTAATACAACAGGGCCCCGTTCTGGAGTTTTTAGAGATTCCTTCAGCCCTCCCTCCCAGGCCGTTGTCTTACCCACCAGATCACTTCTCCATGCTGCAGGAGGAGATAAACACACTGCTTCAAAAATGGACCATAGAACCTGTCCCAGAAACCCAGCAGAATAGTGGAGTCTACTCTCATTTCTTTCTTGTCCACTATGGACCTGTGTCCCATCCTGGATCTGCAGGCCCTGAGCCTCTATAACTAGTACAAGAGGTTCAGGATGGTCACCCTCCTGGGTCTGTTGCCCTTACTAAGGCAGAGAGACTGGATCTGCTCCCTGGGTATGCAGGATTCCTACTTACATGTTTATGATTTGTCATCTCCCCCCCCCCCCCCGAAGGTTCCACAGGTTCCGATTCCAAGACCAGCACTTCCAGTTCAGGGCCCTTCTCTTTTGCTTGTCCTCGGCACCTCCGGTTTTTACCAAGTGCCTGGCCATATTGGCTGTGGCCCTCAGGAGGAAGGGCCTCTATGTCTTCCCCTATCTGGACGTTTGGCTGCTGAAAGCCCCATCCAGGGAACAGCTGCTGTGACCCTGACGCATATCCTCTAGTTGTTTGCCAGCCTGGGGATCATCGTCAACTCAACCAAATCCATGTTGACCCTTGGCCAGCATCTCCAGTATATTGGGGCCATACTGGACATGGCCCAGGGCTACGCCTTTCTTGCCCTGGACAGGGTAGAACACCTTATGGCACAGGCCCGGGAGTTGTACTGTAGTTGGTACGTCATGGCTAGGACGTCCCTTCAAATGTTTGGTCTGATGGCGGTGGCTATCACTATGATTCCCCTGGTGCGCCTCCACATGCGAATTCCCCAGTGGACCCTACGGGTGCAGTGGAACCAGAAAATCGACGACATGGAGCAGCAGGTGCTGGTATAGTTGCCGGTAAATAAGGTTCTCTTGTGGTGACTGAACCTGACAGCTTAAGGGAGATCCCTTCCTGATCCCCTCCCCGCTTCAGGTCCTCTCTATAGATGCTTTTGGAATGGGCTGGGGAATGCACCTAGGTTCTCACCAGACTCGTGGGATGTGGACGGCTGTGGAGGCTTCCCTCCAAATCAACGTCTTGGAGATGAGGGCAGTTCTCTATGCCTTGCAAGCCATCCAGAGCCATCTGTCCCAGGGACATCTGCTAATGCAAATGGAAAATATGACCATAGTCCACTACATCAACAAGCATGGGGGCACTCATTCCTACCCCCTATGCAGGGAGGTGATAAAGGTTTGGTATTGGCATCTGGAGCGCAGCCTTGAGCTGTCAGCCATGCATGTCCCCAGTGCCCAAAACACCCTGGCAAACAGTCTAAGCAGGTCACAGTCCAGAGCTCATGAGTGGGAGCTACTGACTTTGGATGTAGAAGACCTGTTTGAGCGGTGGGGTCGCCCAGAGCTGCACCTTTTTTCGTCTGACCTCAACCTACGAGGATGCTATCCTGGCTACCTGCCCCTCCCCCCCCAAATGCCCAGGAAGGTGGACGAATTGTGCCCAGGCACCTTCGGGGAGACCGGGGCAGTAGCAAAAATGGAGATCAACTGATGAAGAAGACTACAGGGTTAGAAGGCTTTTTACAGCATTACAGTTCAATAGAGATATGTGGGCAATCTGAATTGCTATGTTACAGGAAAAATGTCCCTGTTGATTCATTTTCGAGTTAGCATATAGTCTACAAATTATAAAAATGGGGTTATCACAAAGGGCCCATTAACAGCAGGTGCCCACAAAGCCCCAAGGCGTATGTCCCAAATGCCTCCCTCCTCACTACCAAGGCACCAAGATCATCACCCCTGTTTCCGACCACATTCATATCCCCCTGTGCAGGAAATCCATGAGAGTGTGGTACTGGGCATTAGACCATAGTCTAACTCTCTTGGCAGTTGACATTCCAGGAGTGCTAAAAACTTTGGTGGACAGCCTCAGCTGGACACAGTCCAGCATGCACGAGTGGGAGCTTCTCTTCTTCCGTCACAGAAGATCTGTTCAACAGATGGGATCATCCAGAGTTGGACCTTTTTGTGTCCCCACTCAATGCAAAACTGCTCAGTTCTAGGGACATGGATATGTTGTTCATCCACACTGTCTGGCAGGTATCCTTGCCGCTTTAATTCTTGCCGGAAGGTCTTCAAGCTGGCTCCTCCCACCCACCCGGGTGGTAAAACTCGGCTCGCCTTATGGCCTAGATCTTCCTTACGCTTGGAAGCTCAGGTTCCTCCTTAGCGCTCTCGTTTGAGACTGAATCCCTAATTCTTGGTTCGCCCAAAATTGATTTAGAAGTTTTCAAACTTCGGTCTTCCTTTTCCCTCACAGCTGCGATGGACAAATCTGTTCCCGGCTTTTGGAGGTGCTGGCCAGATGAAATGTTCGGATGGATCCGCACTCCACGTGTGTCTACTGCTTAGGCCTAGACCACGACCCGCAGGCTTGCGAGTTGTGCCGTTGTTTTTTGGCCAATGTTCTGGACGACTGCGCTGCCCGCTTAAAGCTCGGGCGCCCCGAGAAACGTTTTCCGCCAGTGAAATCCAAAGAGGCTCGTTGGGCGGTTTCCGCGGTGGCTGGCTCGGCTGAGCAGCTCGAGCAGATGATCGCCCTCGAGGAGGAAGCGGCCCAGGCCGCATCTTCTTCTTCTTCCTCGGCCGCAGCATTTATCCGGCTCTCTCTGAGTTCCTCTTACACAGCTTCGTTCAAGGAGCTTTGTCAGTCCCTTTCCATGAAGGGAAAGGGGCCTTCGGGACATTCTTCTCAGCCCAAGAAAAGAGAGTTGAAAGGTAAGTCCCACCGTCGGCGTTCCTGGGAGCAGGAAAGGTCCCCTTCCCCGGGTAGCCGACCGTCGACTTCAGTTGAAGTTGCGGCTGAGGCTGCTGGCTTCACGGTGCACCCGTCAGGCCAGCCTGCCGAGACTCCCGTCAACGAAGTCGAGATTTTTCTCGATCCGTTAGACGGGCTGTCGACTGGAGAAGCCGACAACCCTACTTCACCGGTTCCACCAGTGGATACCCGAGGATCTGCCTGCTCGCCGGGACCGCGGTCGGCTGAAGTTCGAGCCTTGAGGAAGAAGCGGGGAATCCCCCAGCCCCTTCCCAGACCCACCTCGGTCCCGGAGGTCTCGGTTCGGACCTCTTCGCGACGTTCCGCTGACATCGGCGGTCTCTGTCGTTACCAAAGTAAGCGCGCTGATGCTGTCTCTTGTCCTCCTCGGAGGAGAGGCCGACGCAAGTTGTGTCGGCGCTACGAGGATTTGATGTGGCAGCAGTTGCTGCTATCCGGGCCTAAGCCGACTCCGGCTAAGACCCCGGCTGTCAAGTGGCTGTCGCCGGAATGGCTGAAGCAACCACTCGCTCCAGTCGAGTTGCCCGCCCCAGGGCCGGTTGCTAAGCCGAAACCAGCTGGTCCACCGATTGTGGTGGAACCTCCGCCTCCACAACCGAAGTTCGGGGCACTGACCAAGAGTTCTCGGTCGGGTCATGGCCTGCCCCACAGGTTGTCTGTCACCCTCACTCCCGACCGTCCTCGGCAGGTGGAGGGTGGCTTAGGGCTGAGGCAGCTCTTCGCAGACTCTTCGGAATCGGACGATGATTCCTCCCTGTTCTCCAGGCAGTGTGATCTGGAGTCCTCCGGGGGCCTGTCAGTGGACGATAGCCCATCGTCCTTCTTGGGTCTGCTTCGGCTCATCTTGGAGTCCACCGGGATGCAGCTCGAGCCCATGTCCAAACGGGCCAAGTATCCCCTGACGGAGATTCTGGACTGAGGGGATTCTCCTATGGAGGCCTTTCCGGTGGCTGAGGTCATTGTCGGCCCAGCCTTGGAGCTTTGGCAGCGGCCTGCTTCCTGTCCTGCGCCCTCGGCCAGGATGGCCAGGAAGTATGCGGTCCCTACCGGCTCTTTGCCCGGTTTCTCGGAACACCCCTCCGTGGAGGGGTTAGTCACCGACAGCGTCTTCTGGCGTTCGTCGCCTTTCGGGGCGTGGACAAGCCCCGACAAGGAATCCAAAAATTGGATTTTGCGGGTGCAAAAGGTGTCACGCTACGTCCTCCCTTGGCCTCGACAGGCCAGCTGCGTCTGATGGCACACTTCTCCCACGCCTCTTGGGCTCCTGGATGAGGTTGTTCCTCATCTCCGCCCTGACCTGCAGACCACGGTCTGCCAGATCGAGACCAGGGCAGAGGCGGTGGCGAGCAGCAGCTCCAGACTGCTCTGGACATAGGTGATTCCTGTGCCAGGTCAGTAGCGCCGCAGTGGCCATGCAGCCGCAGAGGCGTGGCTGAGGATATCCACTTTCACGGCGGATACCCAGCACAAGTTGGCGGACGTCCCTTCTTGGGGACTGACCTCTTCCGACCCTGGGTGGAGGGACACCTCCAGCGGATCGAAAGTCCAGTGCCACTCTGGACTCTGTCACCTCCGCCCGAGAGGGACAAAGGCCGCCATCAGCAGCAGAAGTCCTTTGTCCTTCAGTCCCTGCTCTCATCGACCCAGCAGCACCAGCAACAGGGCCAGCAGGCTCGCGCTTGGCATCCCAGGCCCAAGCCGACTGCTTCCTCCAACAGGAAGCAAGGAGGTAAAGGCCGGGAGGTCCCATGGCGGTCCTTCCTCCAAGCCTGCCCAGTGATGGGTTGAGGGTGCCTCCCCAACCTCGTCACTCCCCTGGGTTCCCCCATGAAGGGGCTCCGCCACTTCCTTTCCGCCTGGTCGCTGTATCACCACGGACCGCTGGGTATGGAGGTGGTAGGAAAAGGCCTGCCTCTGGAGTTCGAGCAGGTTCACGCCTTTTGAGCCGTGCCCCTCTGGGAGCCGTGAGTCCGCAGCTTTGTTGTAGGCCCATCAGGGCCGACATTGCTGCTCCTAAAAAGAGGTAATCAGGAAGGTGGCGGATCCTCCTTCCAGGACCAGGGTTTGTGTCCGGTACTTCCTGGTCCCCAAAGCGGATGGGGCTGGGCCCCATTCTCGACCTGCTAGTTCCTAAGGTCTCGAACCTTCAGGATGGTCACTCTGGCTCAGATTATCCCATCCTTGGAGCGAGGCATGTGGTTCTGCTCCCTGGACCTCCAGGGCGCTTGCTTTCACGTCCCAATCCGTCCGTCCCATCAGAGATTCCTCCACTTCAAGCGGAGGGATCCCTTTCTGAGTTCGAGCCATGCCCTTCGGCCTCTCCCTAGCTCCCAGGGTCTTCACCAAATACATGGCAGTGGTGACAGCATTCCTGCGGCACCGAGGGGTCCGGGTGTACCCTTGCCTGGACGATTGGCTGATAGCAGCCCCCTCCAGACAGGAGGTGGAGCGGTCCAGAGATCTGGCCCTCCAGGTTTGCTCTCAGGTTGGCCTCCTCATCATTGAGACCAAGTCGGAACTCATGCCAAAGCAGGTGATTCTGTTCATCGGGGCAGAGCTCGACTCTCTGCGAGGCAGAGCACGGCTCCCGGTGGACAGGGCCGAGGTTCTTTCCTCCTTTGCCCAGTCATTTCTGGTTGGGCAATTGCACCCTGCCCGGGACTTCCTGGGCCTCATGAGTGGCCTGCACCAGCGTGGTCCGTTGGGCCCGGGCTTGGTACATTACGCGCCCCTTCAGTGGGGTCTGGCCAGCTGAAGTGGCTCACAACGCCACCGATCCGCTGTACCGCCCGTGACAGTACTCAGAGGAGATGTGGAACGCTGTCCAGTGGTGGATCGTTCCAGCTCATCTGCAGTAGGGCATCCCGTTGTCTGGCCCTGAGCCGACGGCTCTCTCTCTCGACCGACGCATCTCTGATGGGTTGGGGTGCCCATCTGGGGAATACCGGGGCGCACGGCGTCTTGGTCCCCTCGGGAGTCCCTGATGCCACATCAACCTGCTGGAGCTCCGAGCGGTCCATCTAGCCTCACCGCCTTCGCTCCTGCTTTCTCAGCGGGTCATTGGTTCAGGTATGAGACGGACAACACCACGACCATGTACTATCTGAACCGCCAGGGGCGGACGCTGGCCCCTGCTGGGTTATGCAAGGAAGCTCTCCGCATTTGGTCCCTAGTCTCGCAGCCTGGAGGCGGATCTCTAGCTGTTCACGTGGCAGGAGCCTCCAACACCCTGGCCGATGCCCTAAGCTGGATAGGGGCTGCTCTCACGAGTGGTCTCTCCTGCGGAGGTAGTAGAAGATCTCTTCTCCCACTGGGGGCTCCCTCAGGTGGACCTGTTTGCCTCAGGAGAATGCAAGCTGAGTCATTTCTATGCCCACCTCAGCAGGGCTCGCTGCAGGATGCCTTCTGGTACGTGACCTCGGGCCTCTTCTCGCCTTTCCCCATTTCCCTTGATCCACAAGGTGCTTCTCAAGGCGGGGAGGGCACAGGGCGCAGGTGATTCTAGTAGCCCAGACTGGCCCCGCCAGTTCTAGTATCCAGATCTCCTCAGCCTCAGCTCCAGGCTCCCGGGCGGCTTCAGCCTGCCCGACCTGATCTCAGTCAATCAGGGAAGGTATTCCATCCGGACCTTAAATCCTGCACCTGACGGCCCTGGTTCCTGAGAGGCTAGAGTTCCAGGCCTTGGGTCTTTCCGGCCGAGGTCCTCAGCGTCCATTGAGGCATCCGTAGGAGTCGCACTGAAAATGCTGTGCCTTCAAATGGAAGAGGTTTTCCATTTGGTGTCAGAAGGGCTTGGACCTTCCGGTGCCTCCTTGGCAAGCATTCTCCTGACTACCTGTGGTCCCTTTCTCAGCAAGGGCTTCGCCCATTTAATCTTGCTGCGTGAGCCTTAGCAGCCACCGCTGCTTACCGGTGCGGGCCAGCAAGCAGTCGGGTGGCACAGGCAAAGGATAGTGCGCTATCAAAGGCCTTGACCACATTTCCCCTGCGGTAGAACCTCCACCTCGATGGGATCTCTCTGGTATTGGCAAGCTCATGGGCAAGCCATTCGACAATGCAGGGGTGTGATCTTTCACACCTGTCATGGAAGACTGCCTTTTTGGTGGCTATCACGTCAGCCAGAAGGATGGGAGCTCCAGGCGCTTTCCATCGAGTCTCCTACCTGGTCTTCCACAGGGACAAGGTTGTCCTCTCCCCCACCCAAAGTTCCTCGCAAGGTGGTGTCAGAGTTTCACCTTAACCAGGTGTTGTCTCTGCAGGTGTTCTACCCAATCCACACCTCGGAGGCGGTATAGGCTCCATGCTTTGTGGACCCTAGGCAGGCGCTGGCTTATTATAAGGGCGGCTGAAGCCGAAATTGGGAGGTTCAGCCAGCTGTTTGTCACCTGTGCTGAAGCCGCACCTGGCAGACCTGCAGCAAAGCGGATGATAGGCAGGTGGATCACCTCCTGCATAGAGCTCTGCTACAGGTTGGGGCATGGAGCCTCAGAGGGATAAAGAGCTCATTCTCCGCCATACCGCTGCATCGGTAGCAAGCTCAGGGACGCCCCTAACCAGGATATCTGCAGGGCTGCTCTGCGGAGGTCGGCACACACCTTCATTACCCACTACCACATCGACCTCGAGTCACGCCGGGATGCTGGTTTTGGGGCCCTCAGTTCTTCAATCTCTTTCCAAGTAAGTAGTCGGGGTGCGCTTGCCTCCCTCCTCCGGAGAACTGCTAGAGTCTGCCAGATAGTGTGGATGAACAACATATATCCATGTCCCTAGAAATACAGGTTTACTCACCTGTAACAGGAGTTCTAGGAATGGTATATTGTTGTTCATCCACGACCCACCCGACCTCCCGGCTTGGACAAGACAACCTGAGCTTCCAGCGGGCCAGATCTGGCATCATGGGGCGGAGCCGAGAGTTTTACCACCCGGGTGGGTGGGAGGAGCCAGCTTGAAGACCTTCCGGCAAGAATTAAAGCGGCAAGGATACCTGCCAGACAGTGTGGATGAACAACATATACCATTCCTAGAACTCCTGTTACAGATGAGTAACCTGTATTTTCTGCTCGCTCAATCCAGGGCCTGGAGTTTTCTGGCAAGACACGTTGCCCCTTTCCTGGAGCAGGAAGTTTCTTTATTCCTTCCCTCCATTTCCTCATGATTCCGAAGGTGCTAATCAAACTGCAGATGGAGGGGGCCAGCATGCTCCTGTTAGCTTCATTCTGGCTTCGACAGATAGGGTTCCTATTACTACAGCAGCCAGCTGTGGAACCTTAGGTCCCTCTTCCCTCTCTGCAGGAATCTGCAGACGCAGGCACTGGGGACCCTGGTACATCCCAACCTCCAGTCCCTCCATCTGCATGCTTGACTGCTGAGGACATAACCATTACCAGGTTTGGGGTTTCCCATAGGGTGGCAGATGTCCTAGTGGCTGCTCGGAAAAATGCTGTGACGTGGAAGAGGTTTGCCATCTGAGCTGCCACACAATCTGCACCCTTTCACTTGTCTGGTGAGTCAGATTCTGGACTACCTGCTATCACTGTATGGCTCAGATCTCCAGTACTCCTCCCTGAAGATATGCACCTTTTGGCTATCTCAGCCTTCCATGAGCCTGGAGGTGACAGCACTGTGGTTCAGCTGGATGTTTCCTTGTACTTTCTTGAGGGGCATCCGGCATCTGAAACCTCCAGTCCGTTCTTCTGTCCCAGCTTATGATTTGAATTTGGTTTTGGATAAATTGACTGTGTCTCCTTTTGAGCCAGCCTCGACTTGCAAGCTGTGCTTCCTTTCTTGGAAAGCATTATTTGTGGTTGCTATTACTTCTGCTTGAAGGATTTCCAAGCTTCATGCCCTCTGGTGTGAGGAGCCTTATTTGATTTTTCACAAAGACAGGGTGTATTTGCGCACAAATCCTAAGTTTCTCCCCTAAGGTGGTGTCTGAGTTTATCCTGAACCAATCCATCCACCTACCTCTTTATTTTCCTGAGCGTGCCAGTACAGGGGAAGCACTGCTCCATATGTTAGATGACCACAGAACTTTGAAATACTACCTGCTTCAGAAAGTTTGAGAAAGAGTTGCCAGGAGCAGTGAAAGCTTATTCCACAAGAGGCATGGCTACCTCAGTGGCCTGTTTCAGAGGGGTCTCAGCTGCTGACATGTACATGGTTGCCACCTGGAGTACCGTCCATACTTCACCAAGCACTACATTCTGGATGTTGTCTCAAGAGCCCATGTATGTTTTGGCAGGGCTGTGCTGCAGGGCCTCCTGTCCTAAGTTTACGGATGGCCTTCCTCCTGGACTGTTTCTGTGCATATGTAACTTCTTGGGACTCGTTCCATCTGTGGGACTTGATGACTGAGATACCTCCGAGGAAGACAGAATAGTTACTTAAGAACTCGCCATAACAGTAGATCTTCGAGGTGATATCAGTCTTCAGATCCGCTTTCCCTTCCACCATCCCCTTTTTTGGGAGGCTGTCTCTTAGAAGTGGCTTTCTGGTGTATCCAGCCTTTCATATGGGCCTGGGCACCTCTCTTCTCAGTTCCCCATGACTTGAGTTATGCTTCCTTTGCCTCTGGCAGAAAGAACTGAGGAGGGATTGGGACCACTCGCGCCTTTATAGGGTTGGTGATGTTGACAGATAACATTGGTGTGGGTGGCCCCAGCTGTACTGTTGAAAATCTTCTTTGTGGATTGTGCTTCACCAGTGGTGATGTTCCATCTGTGGGACCTGATGGCTGAGATCCCCTTGAAGATGTCCTGTTACAGTAAGTTCTTACGTAACTGTTGTTTACGTGGTAAAGGGCAAAAAGAAACCATTTCTGTTGAACACATTGATACAGTTAAAATAAGTCTGGGAATAAATTTTGAGCCTTGTTACCATACAGGGGCAAGTATTTACAGTGGTAAAAGACTTCATTAAAGAATGTGACAGCAAGGAGAGAGGAGGGAAAACTGGATAAAGGAAAAAGTTGCTTGCCCACTATAAAATCTACCAGCATTTGACTGTTGGACCCATATCTGTTTTGAACCAAGCAGATATACATAAAACTGAGCATACCATTTTCTTTTCAGGCCAGGCATGTTGCTCCTAGTGATACAGTGCTGATGTTTAATGTTGCCCTAGTGCTACAGAGACTGGCTACCTCGGTCCTAAAAGATGAAAAAAGTAACCTCAAGGAAGTTTTGAATGCTGTCAAAGAGCTGGAACTTGCCCACAGGTAAAGATATATATTCTTTGTCTGGTTTCTAACACAAACCGTTCATTGCCTCTTTATAGATCTGCCGTACATCAAAACGGATTGTGACCCATCTACTTAGATTCAGTTAATCCACACTTGAAATCTAGATTTAGTATTTGCCGTATTTGTCCATGCAAAAACAGATCCAGAAGCAAATGATTTGATACATTTTAATGGGCCAACATAGATGTAACAACAAGAACAAAGTGTTCTAGCTTTCAGACCAACCAGTCCTTCATCAGAAGCCTAATGGCTGTTGTTTAGAAAAAACAATACTTTTAACAACTAGATCATGCAAAAAAAAACAGAAATAATCCCCATTGGTTTAAAATACTCATTTAAAAAACACAGATAATGATGATGTCAGAGAAGTTTAACAGTACCATATTGCCTTCAGCCAGGAAGGTCCCAGGGTCAAAGGTGCTTGGTGCTAAACACATACAAAGAATCCTACTGCATATAAATTTAATTGACATAAGATAACACTGCTGGAGCAGATGACTCTTAAATCAAGCTGAGTGTCACACTGTGTATAAGGATGTGATTACTGAAAAGCAACCCCCACCCAGATTAGACATACTAAGATAGTCTTAGGACTTCAAGAATTTTCATCCACACTTGGGCAGTCTTCCACTGAGCATGCTCAGTCACCAGAACGATCTTGGAGCTAGTGGACTCCTACTACGTAACCATGTGGTTCTTCCACCAGAAAGAGCAAGTCTCCTTCACAGCTAATTTTATTGCATTAGGATTCTGCTAGTTTTCAAGCATTTTTCACTGTTTATTTATGAAGTTTTGCTTTGGTCATGCAACTCACTGTTTCACCCTCACCAGTGTCTCCTGATCCATCATTGTGATTAGTCATGGAACTGAAGAGAGAGCCCGGTTTCAAGAGGTGTGTTATGTGCAACTACAGTATCAATGTCTGTGACCAATTAACATGATGCCTGTTTATATTGTTTTTGCTTGGGCCACAGCGTGGCATGTTGCTCCTGCTGTAAGGCTTTGCATGCACCAGTTCTCAAAGTATGAAAGTAGCAGGTTACCCAGGGTGCGTGTGCCATCTACAGCTGTGGAGCTTGCTTTACAGCAGGCAGTAGAGGCATAGGGGGCCAGTGGAGACACTTTGGTCCAGAACCTAGTCAGCAGAGGAGGAGGAGAACATGCTGAATCTCCTGACTCATGAAGATGAGAGGTTTAAAATGCTTCTTCTGCTTTTCCCCTTCTTAAGAAAGTGAGTCTCCGTTTCATCATATGAAACATAAGAGTCTGTGCTGGTCATGGGATTACGGTCGCTCGAGGGACCATTTGTGCTGTCCCCAGTCAGTGGGTCTGCATTGTCGTTTGTGCTCAAGGGATTTCTAATTGCCAGTGGAGCCTATCAGCCTGCCCACAGAGTTGCTGTCAGAGCTGCCAACCTGAGTTGATGCTGGTCATTTGGACAGTCGACCCTGACGACGACAAGTCTATTTGGGGGATCTCCCTGCCGAGACCCCGGCGCTGATCACATCCCAGCCTAGGCCGTGTGAGTACTGTTCCACTGAGCTGTCAGACAGACCCTGCTTGTTCAGCAGTTGTCAGTGGTCTCAACCCCAATGCCATCTCCTGTTCAGGATTCCTAGGATCACTCCCGTGGGGTATAGGGACCTGCTGGCTCTATGTTTATCTCTGATTCGGCAGTCAAGATTGCGATTGCACTCTTGGTCTCATTCTCGGTATCAGTGCAAATATTACCATTTGTAGTCAGCATCAGGCTGTTCCTTGTGATCTGACTCTTGCCATCAATGGTGGGCCCATCACAGATGGATGAGGGCAGCCTGGCAGCACTGGAATTACAGACTGTATGCCCAGGGTCGAGGTCAACCATCAGTACCAGTAGACCCTCCCTGGCTGTTGCTGCCACTCCTGGCGCTGACCCCAGCCATGCGTCCCACAGCTCCCCATCCAGTTTTGCCAGCTGATCTGCAACGACTAGTACAAGTGGAGTCCCCACCTTCTATAGTGGCCATGGGTGCTCCAACCAAGGGCCCTAGGCCTGAGTCTTGACTTCTTACCACTTGGTGATGGTTACCTTGTCGAAGAGGGTCATCCCTACTCTGTTTTGGCAGTTGATGCTACTCTACACAACTCTGACTCGAATGTATCATCTTTACCGCCTACCCCGTATCAGGAAGGTAGCCAGCTGAGACCACAGTGCACCTTTACAGCCCACATGGGCCACATATCTGTGGCTGTGAACACTCCATTGGAGGAGGTCCAAGAAAGATCTGCACTCTTATGAACATTCTAGAGAAGGAGTTCTCACCAGGGGTAACTTTTCCAAATGCTCCTGCCATCCGAGGTCCAACGCTTGCTACCTGGCAGCATTCAGCCTCATGCCAGACCCCACCACACCATGTGGACTGCAGATATACAGACCCACTAAGGCAGATTCTCTGGATTTTCAGAGTGTACATTGTTGGAGGGGTTGGTAGTAGATGTGGTGTTCTACAAGACAAAGGTGCAGGGTGAGCCTGATAAACCACCAGACAAGGAGTCCTAGAAGCAAGACTATCTTGCTTGAAAGGTCAACAGAGCTGTGTCCTTGGGTATCCACCTGGCCAACTATGCAGCTTATATGGCTCAGTACATTAATGAGCTCTTTGAGAGGCTGTCCAACTTTTCTGACTTTTAGACAGATCTCTGAGTGGGTCATGATCGTGGGCTGATGGTTGCCAGGCACCAGTTGCATGTGGCCCTGGATTTGGCAGACATTTCTGATTGAGCAGTGACAGCTACATTCTCCATACTCCAACATACCTGGTTGTGGGTTTCATTTTTCACACAGGAAATCCAGCAACGGATGGCTGGTCTGCTTTTACAGGGACAGATTACTCAGACTGGGGGTCGAGGAATATCTCACACATGTTGAGTCCAACATGACCCTGGATTCTACTGTCCCCAACCACAAGTAGCAGCTCAAGCTATGGCCACAAGGTTTGGGCTCCTTTCATGGGCACTATGGGGGGCATGCAGTCAGCTACAGCTGCAACAAAGGCAGCAATTCCAGCAATGTCACCCAGCCAAGTCCTCCAATGAACAGAGACGGAAGGGCAGGGCAGCGTAAGGGCAATAGGATGGTTCTGTTTGTGCCAGCTTAAGGGGGCTGTTGCCAAATGCAAGAAGTGATGGCTTCACTCCACTAGACATTCTGTTGCCTCTTTTGCTTATGTAGGGTTGCTGCCTAGTCGAATGCACACACATTCTCTCCTTTTACAGCATTGCTGTGCTCTGTCATTGTGATGCTGCTTTTGGGTCCTCGGTCCTCCAATCTCTTTTGGCCTAATTTTAGGGTGTGTGCTTTGTCCTCGCCCCCCTGAAGACTGCTAGGAGTCCTTCAGGGTGTGGCTACTGAAGTGAATTTAAGTAGTTAAACCTAGGTCCCATGTGCCTGTCCTGGTGGTAGTTCAGGTGGATGTTAAAAATCCCATGGCACATCTCGTAAAGAGCAGGGGAATTTTTTTTTTTTTTTTTTATTATTATAATAACATCAAAACAAATTGAGTACAAACAGTGTTGAATCACACAAAACAATATACCAAGCATACAGTTAAAGAAAAACATAGCATGACATACAAATAATAAAAACAACAAATTCAAAAGCCAACACTGCTCAAGAAAAAAATGAGAAACCATATGAAACATAGAAAAAAAAATCACAATTACTAAAAGGAAAATGAAATTAGATCAGCATATTTCTTCTTACATACAGCCTAGTAATCACTAATACCTTAATTTGTCCACCCCCAACTTAAGAAAAGAGGAAGTATTCATTCTGACAAACCCTCAATTCTATCCAATGATAAAAAGTAATACAAAATATGATGCCAACAAAATTTCAATTTAAAATAAAAGAAATGTGGAAGTACATAAAACTGTACACATTGAAAATTCAAAACCTACATACAGGAGACGGACAGACTGCAAGATCCTATACTGTCAGCACTAATACATTTTAACTGTTCTCATACTCCTAAAAAGAGATAGTGCCAACCCACCTCCTTATATTCATTTATATTTAATAAAGTAAGTCATTCCTTTCCACCAGTTATCAACTTGCCTGGTGGATGCAAAGGTAACGTCTGTCAAATATACCCTCTTTAAAGCCCTGCTTATCAAGCAACAGACAATCTCAACTGGCATTAGTTTCTGATATATCACCCATTGGCACCTAGCCTGCCATAGGTAATATATCATTGCACAGCACAATATATGTAAAGTCCCATTATCATACTTTGACTGTAAATGAGCAAACTGACCCAAAACCAGAATGTTATAATCCAGTGTACTTAACCACTTCATGTTCCACTGGACCACAAGGAATTTCCAGAGAGACTGAGCATAGGAACAGTCAAATAAGAAATGATCCATTGTTTCTTCCATATTAATACAGTGTAAATAAGGACAATTATGTTCCGAATGAGCCTTATATTTAGCATTTCCTCTAACCCCAATCTGTCCATATACCGATAACCATATAAGTTCCCACATATAAGGAGGTAATCGTGAATTATTTAACCTCTGAAGCACTACTTTAATATTTTGTGATGGACAATTTTTAAAAGCAGGTTCACTGGGATATAATTGTAACATTACCTTATTATATAACATTTTCCCTGAACAGTCCCGTATACAGTCCGCTGATAATTTCCATTTGAACAATTTTTTAACAATAGGTAAAAAAAAAA
The DNA here is from genome assembly GCA_016271365.2 of Neoceratodus forsteri. Lineage (NCBI taxonomy): Eukaryota > Metazoa > Chordata > Ceratodontiformes > Ceratodontidae > Neoceratodus > Neoceratodus forsteri. Next base: position 790,714,065 of record CM028133.1, read on the forward strand.
CTAGGACTACGTAAAGTGGGAACAGGTTTAGGGGGATCAATTGACCAAGCTTGAAAGTACCTATATAATACAGCAGAAAGTAGTTTCACATCATTCCTAGGGTGCAGATCCCATACATCCCTAAAGTTTGTGGAAATAAGGTTGAAAAGAAAATAATTGGATCGACCATACCCAAACCCCCGCTCTGTTTTGATAAATATGTATAGTGACGCTTAATAGGATTAAGCCTATTTCCCCATACCATTTGAAAAAATAGACTATATAGTTTAGTTTCTAATGTAAGTGGAATCGGGAAATATATGAGCCATATACAATAACAGTGGCACAAGAATTTTTTTTAAAATTAAGACCCTCTGTAATTTGGGTAATCTCCAGTGTTTCCATATGTTTACTTTACTTTCAACAGCATGCAATCCCTTTTCCCAATTCAAGAAAGGTAAATTCTGAGGTCCATACCACAGCCCAAGTATCTTTATAGGGTCAGAAGAGATATGTATTCCCTGAAAAAGTAAAGATGCAGGAATTTGCACCCCAATAAACAATCCTCTACTTTTAGAGGGATTAAGTTGTGAATTTGAAACACCAGAATACTTCAGCATGGAGTCTAAAAAAATCATAATTTGATCATAACGCTGGAAAAATAAACACAGATCATCAGCATAAGCCAGAACCCTTACTTCCTGAAGCAAAGGAGGTGCTGAAATCCCATCCCAAAATGAAAATTGTGAGACATACTGAATCAATATATCTATGGTATAAACATATAATAATGGGCTCAGCGGGCATCCCTGCCGCACCCCTGTAGGAATATGAAATCCATCCCCTATTATGGTTTGTAACATACTGTAGGGTAAGTCATATTGGTATCATATATTACCGTAATCCAATGTACAAATTGCCAAGGGGCCCCATAATAGGACAATACTAAAAAATAAGAACGGGTGATATACCCTGTCAAATGCTTTCCTCTGATCAACAGACACAATACAGCCAGTTAATTTATAAATGTTAACATATTCGATCCAATCTCTAATGAATCTGTGTGCTTGAAAGATAGTTTTTCCTGGCAGACCGCAGAATTGATTAGGGGATATAACAGTAAGTGCCACTTTCTTTAATCTGGTAGTAAATATACTCATCAAGATCTTATAATCCGAATTCAATAAAGTGATAGGCCTCCAATTTTCCAATGAGCATCTATCCCGGATTTAAATAAAAAAATTAATATACCCTCAGAAAACCACAACAGGAATATTGCAGAGACAAGAAAAAAATTATAAACTAATTCCAAACCTGTAGCTAGGGAATCAGGAAAAGCTTTATACAATTCCATTGTCAACCCATCAATACCTGGTGATGTTCCAGATTTCAGCCGCTTAATCGCTGCAATAATTTCCTGCTTTGAAATAGGTAAGACTATAGCCCCCATATCATCAGAACATACTGGCCTCTCTAATTGTGCCAAGAATTGTTTCATTAGCGAAATGCTAGGTGGAGTCTCAGGTCTATGGTCATCAAAATTTTTTTTAATCATTTGTTGTAACGTGTTGTTCTGTAACAATGTTACCATCAACATCCTTAAGAGCATCAGTGGTAGTATTCAGTTTATATTTTTTAAAGGCCTCATAAGGGCCCCCTGCCGGACATTTTTTTTTTTCCATATTTAAACAAAGCTTGCAGAGTTTCCACCCTGTCATACTGCCACTCCTTAAACTGTTTAATGTGAGCAATTTGCACAGAATTATCAATTTTAGAAGTATTTGCCAAAGAAATCTGATCATACAGACGTTGTCTTAATTTTAGATAATGCAAAAACTTCACATTACCCCTTGTCTTACTGATATTTTTAAAAAATGATGCAAAATCATGTTTCGAATCCAACCACCATTCCCCTAAATTATATAAAAAAGCCACTGATAATCTTGCCTGTAATAATACTGCAAATTTATCCCGAACCTCCGGACAATGTAATAATAATGCATTCAGTTTCCATCTGGCCCTTGTCTGTGCAGGCAACCTTAAAGGTCCAGTTTTGCACAGCAAGAGCATATGATCTGAAAAAGAAATGGGTACCGTAAAAAATTCAAATGACAAGGAATCTGAAAGAAACATATAATCAATAGTGGAAGTAAATGTATTCTTTTTATAAGTAAAGTCCATTCCACCCAGTTGCCTACCCCTACCATTAACAAGGCCAGATCCATTAATCAATTATTCCAACGCATTGGAATCACAATATACCCTTTTTTTTTCCCCTTCTCCTGATCCCCAATCTTAGTTACCCCAACTTGCCATTTAAGCTCGCAGTTAAAGTCACCACATAAAAAAATATTATATGAAGTAAACAAATATGGCTTAATCAAATGAAACAGGGCTATCCTTTCAGATTTGATTTGTGGACAGTAAACATTGATGAATCTGCATGTCAAAGACACCCAAACCCCATCTAAAATCATTAATCTTCCTGGCACAATATCCATTAACTTAATTAATGAAAAATTAAAGGAATTAAAAACAAATCCTATACCATCAGCTGTATCCTGGCCAAATGACCAGTAGGAAGGCCCCCAGCACCATTCTTTCTGAAAAAGCCTAGTTTGATCCAGAGAATACATCCAGGTTTCTTGCAATAGACAAATCTGCAAAACCTGGAAATGAATGTAATCAAATACTATCTTCCTTCTGTTAAAATTCAAAAGGCTATGAACGTTCATAGAGCCCAGGGTAACAGCCATTCAAAAAAAGAAAAGAAAGAAAAACACCTCATCCATCTTCTTTTTCTTTTTACCTTTATATCCTTCAGTAACCCTCAAAGGAGATGGAGGGCTGTCCTGCATGGGTTGCGAATCGAAATCCTGACTATCCATCTCCAACTCACCCCAAGATGAAGCCGACACAGAAAAAGGATTATTCGATTCCAAATCTACTGGGCAAGGCCCCACAGTAGATTTAGTATTCCTAGATGACCGTCGCATCGGAACCAAAACCAAAGGTCGTGTCACCTGTCTCTTTCTGTATCACAATTTCTCCTTGATGCTCCTCAGTAGGTAACCGAGGCTGCTCCTCTGCAACCTCATTGTGACCCTTTTCCATTATACTAACATCATCCTGAACAACCTGGGACCTTATCCTATCCACCACTGATGGAACAGAAGTAATTACCTTATCCTGTGCTTCCTGAATCAATAATTCAGGACAACCAATGGATGTTTTATTCCTTGCAGCCCACTCACACTCTGCGAAAACATGCCCATACCCCTCACATAAGTCAGACTTCATGGAATTCATACACTGAAAAACCCCATGTCCAATTTCACCACAATTATCGCACCGGGGTTTGTCACAAGAACTTGACAAATAAGTTCGAGCCCCACACCTATAACAAGCTCTGGGCTGTCTTGCATAAAAGCACACCCCCCCATCTCTTCCCAAAAGAAAAGAGTTAGGGATGTGTTCAATTCCTTTGTCTGTTTGCCGAAGTTTAACTTTAAATTTCCAACCCCCAGTCCAGAACTGCTCAGAATTAAGAATGGCCTCCGGGGAACTTAAAACTTCACATTTTTGACCCAGCCAATAGGAAATGTCATCCACGTGTACACCCTCGTTCCGAAACATCACGGTAACAAACTTAATTAAAGGTTTTGTCAGGGAAATCACAAAAAAGGGTGTCCACAGGGGTGAGAACTTCACCTGACTATATCTCTCCCAAAACAGGTCCAATGCATAAGCTGATCTAAAACTAACATCGAAATTATCCTCACCAGATATGTTTATGAAAACAAACACTTCCCTGGGTGAGAAATGCAGAGAGCCTTTTAATAAACATTTCCCCACATACACTCTATCTGGCCTAACCTCTAATCCACCCTTATACCTAGTCCGCACCGCATTCCTGCGTGGAGCTGCCTCCTGCTTAGTGTCCAGATCCACTGGGTGACCTAAGGCCATTGTGACCAACACACCATTTCATATCTCTGCACAGTGAAGCATTTTCTCCTTCCATTCCAGCTCCTGCACATGAGGAGCACTCTGCAGGAGCCAATGACAGATGTGGTTCAGACATCTGTCCATCTTCACCTTTCCGAGTTCCATGAAGCTGGAACTGGCATTGGGTGGGCTCAGGCAGGTGGATGTGGAGAATGATGCTCCATCCCACCTCCACACAAGGGAAGCACCCTACAGCAGCCATGGATAGAGATGCAAGTTGCACATGTGTCCCTTCATATCTGTCCCTGCTCCACCAGGGCTAGCATGGAGGTTCAAGTGAACTTTGGGTGACTGGCACTTCCTCACCCTATGCTACACCTCTACACTTTCAGAGGTTCTCCCACCTAGCGTGCTCTGCCCATGGACAGCACTCTGAAGTACTGAGATATAGAAATGTAGCTCCTGTATATACCTCCACAACTGTTCCCACTCTGCTGGGTGGGTGGGGGAAAGGATACAGTGGGTGCTCCTGCATGACTGGTGCCCCTCTTGCCCCATCTATCAATCCAATACTTTACAGCAGCCAGAGAAGAGAGATGCGGTTACACATCTGCACCAGCATAAACTGGCCCCATGTCAAACAGTTTCACACACAGGCTGGAGTAAGGTCTAGGATGGTGGCCCCTAAGTGACTGTTCCCCCTTCCCACCTCCACACATGGAGAGCACTTCTCCCCTTCATTACATATTTGCACACAGAGAGCACTCCTATCCCTCTATGCCTTCTTTGCATATGGGAGCAATTCTTCTCCAGCCTTCTTCCACATGGTGGACATAGTGTCTTATGTAATCATATTTGCTCTCAATTCTTGTTGAATTCAGCATTGTACATTTTCTGCCAGGGGAAGCCTCCTTGGAGTTCCCAGGGTTAGGTTGCGACATTCTGGGGACAGGGCATTCTCGGTGGCCGCGCCTGCCGTGTGAATTCCTTTCCTGTCTATTTAAAGGAGGCTTCCTTGATAGAAGCCTAAAACTGACCTGTTCCTGCAAGCTTTTACTGATTAATTTTTTAATGTTAGTGGGATAGATAGATGCATTTTAAATCTGCTCCTAGTTGAATTTTACATACATTTTGGCATATGATTTGATATTGTTATTTGCTGTTTATATTGTATAGTGCCCAGAGTCTCAGGAAATGGGCACTTTTATAAATCTAGCATCTATCTTGTCTAGCTATCTATTGTATATACTAATGTAAAGAAAACTGCTTTATTTTAATTTATATAATGTGTCCTTACTCTTTGTATCTCACATCATGTATTGTCTTTATCATTGCTTGTACAAGGGACCTCCTTGCAAATGAGCTTGCTCAATGGATGTTATCCCTCCACATTAACCTGAACATGGAGGGCACTCTTCCCTCCATTCCATCTCCACACATAGGTATCATTGCTCCACCTCCATCCCAACTCCTTACATCGTGAGCACTGATCCTCTGACCCCCAGTGCTTCTTCCACTACATTTCACCTCTCCCACATGGAGAGCACTTCCCCACTGCATCCACTTCCAGCACATAGGGAACACTCTTCCCCTCCTTTCAACCTCTACACATGGAGGCTTTCCTCCCACTTTATATCAGCTCTGTACATGGGAGCAATCCACCCTTCATCCCACTGCCCCTACATGGAGAGCATTGCTCCTCATCCATCCCACTCCTACACATGGGGACACCTCCTCACATTTGCATCACTCCTCCTCTACCACCATCCCACCTCTGCATATAGAGTACTCCTAACCCCATTCCACCTTTCCACATGGGACCACTCTGCAACAGCCAGAGACTAAGATGTCAATCAGACATCTGCCTTTTCACACCTATTCTCACTCCACATGATAAGCTCCAAGTTGGGCAGAACATCGGTGGGGTTGAGATGTAATGAGTGGGTTGCCCTGGGAGATGGTGCCAATACCTCTCACCACCTCTCTGAATAAGAGAAGTCCCTCCCTGAAACAATCTTTATTCTTTTCTCCACTCACCACTTTTCTGCTGATTATCCTCCTGTTGGCTTGCTTTAACAGTCGCCCTCCTCCCAAGACAGGACTACAGGCCACTAGGCAGGGCAGATTTTTCTCGACCTCTCCTGTCTTCTCTTCAGACCACACCACCAGTCCAGCCAGCATCCAGCACAGTCAAGAAGATGTGCTGTGTGTTACTCACAGCTCAGCCCCAGATGGGTCTGTTTTTTCTGTGGTAGACTATACTTCAAGTTTTCCCACAGTTCAACTGAGGCTAGAGAAGAGCAACACACAGTCCTACTCCACCACCATGACAGTCACTGGGACACCACAATTTGCTCGGCGCTGTACAGATGATGCAGCACTGCAGCATGCTCACTAGTCTGTCTCACCAGGCATCTTCTGCTCTCTTTGTTGATGATGCATCTCTCCCTAGCCATCAACGGTCCCGTGAATGCACTTGTGCTGCAGCTAGCTCCAGCCACTATGGAGACTGCTGAGACACTGAGTGTTTTAGTAGCTGAGCCCAAACCAACCCAAAGATAAAATACAGAAATTTGAAAATTTCTGAGATAATTTTTGGGGGTTGAACACCTGAGTACCCCCTGCCTACACCCATACAATCCACAGCAGTTCAGACACATGCAGTCCTTTCACTTAAAGGCACTTCTCCCAGCCCAGCTAGCCCCTCTGCCTGCACCGGCACACAAATGAACACCAACTGCTACCTCTCACACTTCCTTTGCAAGCAGCGAGGATCTCTCACTCTCAAGCGGTCAGTCCTGTACAAGTAGCAGAGTTGGGGGCCTGGGGCTGGAGTCAGACCTGTTGCTGTAATGGAGCTCCAGCCTGCCTGAATACAACAGGACAGCTAAACAGTCTAAGTCCTCTTAATCCCTACAGATGGAGGGCTGCTGCACAGATGATTGCTACAGCCACTCAGGCACCACCAGAGATTTAAAACAAGAGCTGGACTATGGCAGGAAGCCTGCCATCCACCTCCTCTCCTACACTGACTGCTTGCAGTACTTGCCAGCTCCTCTTCTGCTACCAGTGCCCAGTGGCCAGTAGTGTCGATGGGTGGCTACCGTTGGGAGTGATCAAGCAGGCTCCTTGACTTGTTACTAGGCCCCGGAACCGATATTCTCTTTTGACTTCCTTCTGTGTCTGGCTGCATTTGCCTGTTTCCAAACACCCAACAAACTTTTTTTTCTAGTGTCTACTTAGATACAGAATATCAAATATATCAAACTAAAATGTAATTGCTTTGAAGAAGATAGAAGCCTTTATTATGGCCCGGCTTCAATGTATGGTTGGAGAATGCTGACATCTCATCTTGATTGTTTTATTTCCTGATTGCTATTTTGTATTTTCAGGTTAAATCATACTGTATATAATAAAATATAATCTTTTTTGTGAAGATAGAAGCTTTTATTATGGCTCTTTTTGTTTTTCATCCACGCACACTGAAGTGTTGAAACAGTGAGATCACCTTGATTTTGTAGCCTTGCACCATTCCTCTGATCCTAAAAATATGTATCACAATGGTTGTATAATTGTAGGTCTATATTCAAATGGCTTTAATTCATTATAATTACACACTAAGAAGAATGGTCTTAATGAGTGCATTTAAGGTTTCATAATTTGACCTTTTGCAATTTTAATGACCTCCCAATCCTAGAGTCATCAATTTGTTTTACCTAAACACTTCTTTGCTCAAGTTCATCAATAGTCCAATAAGATTTAGAATAAAATAACTTTAAAAAAACTGTATAAACTTTGGTTTGATTTTGCACAAATATTAACTTCTTTCTGAGTTGAAAATGCAATAGGAGATTAGTTGTGCATATTTTTCTATTCTCCAAACTTTTACTTTGGAAATTTGTAAAAATATGAAAAATTACACTTGAACTTTGCACAGGTCTTGACCTCCCATAAAGGTAGTAGCTTAAAACTAATTTGGGAGTCATTCAAGAGTTACCCAAAGGTGAAGATTTCATAAACTGCACTTCATTCTTTCTTTAAATTAATTTGGATCGCTGCTCTCATTGCTGCTACTGATCCTGAGCACATTTTCAGCCCACCCACCCTCCCCGGCACTCTTTAAATGCCCTACCTTGCTGTAAAGCCTCGCCCGTGTGATCTCCCAGCCTATCAGGAACTCGATCCTCGATCAAGTCTGTCACCAATACTGCCTGGTAACTCATGGCTCCTTATGAACATGGGTAGGCTCGTTTCCCTCTTTTCAAACCGTACTTGCATCCCCAACTGTATCCTCATTGTCACCAATCTCACTATTGAACTCTCTACAGCTCTGCACTGTCATTCTTTTCTACGCGTTTTCCCTTCTGTGATAATAGCTTTTCTTGTTTCTACTCTTAGCTGTCTACACTCGCTTCCTCTATGGCTGTGCTCCTGCTCCTTCCTCCAGAGGCATGGTTTTAAACTCTCCTTTGCAGCCACCTCTAAGGACTCCACTACCACTACTCTGAGTGGTGCCTCTGTGCACCTCTACCTGCCATTCCCTAAACCTTACTCGAGGTTGTGCTACCCACCTAGTGAGAGCTTCGATCTTACTTAGTACTCATCTATACCTGTCCAAGCCTTTCACTTCCTGGGAACTAGCGTTACCTCGGCTCGGACAGGCCCTATCCTCTGCCCCTCCACTTTTCTTGCTGCACAATGAAGCCTTTCTTCCTGTTCCTCGCAGTCGCCTCTCTGACAGGCTTCCTCCTGATTGTAGATCTCTCTGCCTTACTTTCCCTTGACCAGGTGGACCTCCTTTACTTTCTTACTGACAGTTATCATCTGGTATTCTGTGTTTTAGTGACCATGATTGAGCGCTTTCAAAAGGCGACTCAATCACAGTGCTTTTACAGGACTACCGGGCAGTGAGGATGACCGGATGGGTGTTTGATGACTAAAGTGACAGGGATGTCGCTATGAATACATGCTGCGTGGGGGGTCAGGAGGACCACGCCATCTGCGATGGCCCGGAAGGGGAGGATTTGTGGGGTGCAGTGGTGGTGGAGCTGCCAAATGGCTGTGTGATGTGGTGGGTTGGTGGCAGGCTGGGGTTGGGAGGTGCGGGGTCCATTCTGGGCACGTTGTTTTTTGCGCTGGGTCATGGTGTTTTCCTTATTTTTTAGTTTTGCTCCCAACTGACGTGCACCCCCTGGAGTTGAGAATCCTTTAGTAGAGGGTGCAGGGCATAGCCCCACATAAAAAATAAAATGTAAGTCTCTGGCACCATCTTGATGTCCTCCACGAGTCTACATCACCAAAATTGATTTTCAGCAATGCAGACTCACCCAAATGGTGATCTCTATTACGTGTCGCTGTTATCACATGGAACCTGTCATCCTAGCCCCCTGCATGGTGGGAGTTGACCCTTCTGGGATTCCTCTCTCTTGGCTTCCTTACAAACCATGAGCGCAGGCTGCTTGGTCACATCATACTGGAGCCCTTCTTCTCCCCTTCCTCATGTCTGCTGTATCTTATTGCCTTCTACTCTCCTGCAGTTGCTGGCAGGAGATGTTGAATCTAACCCTGGTCCATTCCAATCCACCCTCACATCCACCGATGCCTCTTGGATAATTCCCCGGCTAAAACAGCCCACATGAATGTCTACAGTCTCCCAGCAAAATACCCGGATATCATAGCATAGGTTTCTCTCTACAAGTCCTACATCCTCTGCCTCATGGAGACTTAGCTGAAGCCTCAGCACCTGGACCCCATGATTCAATTGGCTGGGTACTCCCTTCTACACAAGGACTGTCCTAGGAAAAGGAAAAGTGGTGGCACTGCTATCTTTGTCAGAGAACACCTCTTGGCCTCCATTATTCTCTGCTCGAACAACACCTCCCCAGTGACTGGCTCTTCATTGAAGTCACCTTGGGCTCTACAAAATCTTCCTGGGATGTTGCTATAACCTTCCTGATGGGGGTATTGAAGGCCTCAGCAGCCACCTAGCTGGGTTCGGTTCCTCTCCCCACCAGAGAAACCATCCTCCTTGGGAACTTTAACCGTAACTGGCTCAGCGCTACGAACCTGACTACGCGACACTTCTAAACCAGTACAACCTGGTGCAAACACTCATGCTCCCTGCCAACTTAAACACCCATACCTCTAACCACACACTCCTCAACTGGGTGATTACCAACTGCACAAGCAGAGTTGCCCATACTGGCACTCTGTCGGACTCCTTAAGCAACCACTCCCCAACCTTTGCCATTTAGTCCTCTAAGACCTCTCACCTTCCCTAATTACCTCTCCTTCCACAACTTCAACTGCCCTAATACCGCCCGCCTCTTCAAGAACATTAGGGCCATCAACTGGGAGGATCTCTATGCTCTCACAGACGTGTCCATAGCCATAGCCTATTTCACCAACTCCCTATTTGGCATCCAGGACCACCACTTCCCCACCACCACCGGATGTGTCAGAGGTGGGTGCACTGATGGTTAACAAAAGAGTGACTGTCTGTCATGAAGTCGAGAGACAGCAAGTTGGCTGCCTACAAACTGGCCCCTTTCCCTGCCCTGTGGAATGAGTATAGGAATCTGCATAACTGATGTAAGTACCTGACCAGATCAGCTAAATGGGACTACTACACAGGCTTCAGATTGAGAACCTGGGCAACAAAAAATCTGGGACTCTATCAACTCCCTATTAAATGCCTGCATTCATAGCCCTCTGCCCACCTGAATTCCCCGCCAGCCCTCTGGCCAACCCCTTCAGGTCGCAGAAGCTTTCAATGCCAAGAACTACAAATAATGAAGCTCTGGTTCCATAGTGGACTTAATATTTGTTTCACAAGATACAGAGATACTGAATCAGGGAATACTACCACTAAATACAAGTGACCACAATCCAGTAACATATTTGATTGATTTAGGTATTTTGTCAAAATAAAATAACATCTTACTGGGTGAGGGATTACCCTGGGTTTAATGAGGTAGACTTTAAAATAGCTTAATGAATTATAATTGGGAAAGGGTGTATCTTATACCAGATTTTGAATTGGCAGTACAAGAGTTTAACAAGTCATTGTCATCATTAATACAACAGCATGCCCCAAAAATAAAAAAAGACAATCAAGAAGAAAGAATTACCTTGGGTAACAGAAAAACTAAAAACAGATAAGAATAAGACACAGCATGTGGAAAAAGCATAGAAAATAAAAGATCTTGAGACTTGGGAAATGTTAAAAATTTGAGAAATAAATGTAAAGAGATATTAAAATAGCGAAACCCAATATCACTCTAGCAAGATTGAATCAGGCACAAGACCCTAAGATGTTCTGAAGTTATATTTCAGATCTAAAAACTCCCATAAGATCGACACAAATGATTAATTTAGGAGAGAGTGGTAATATAATAAAAGATCAGAAAGCAGTAGTAAATCAGTTTAACACATATGTTTTAGATCTGCCCAATTTAAAATGACTAAACCAAAAGAAAATACATCAAAATTCTCTGTAAGTGAAATTGAACAAAATATAAAAGTAAACCATAAAGGAAAACTGAAACCCAAGTTTGGATTTAAAACAATTATGGTAAAGGAGTTGAAAAGGAATTAAAACATTTGAACATCTCAAAATCAGGAGGACTGGATGAAATTGAAGCCCGATTCTTGAGGTGTGGTGCTGAGGCTATCGCTCCTGTAGTGACATATCTTTTTAACTGGCATATAACAATGTTCAACAGTTTCAGAGGTTTGGAAGTTAAGTAAATTATACCCATTTTTAAAGGAGGAGATAGTGCAGCTACCTCCAATTACAGACCGATAGCCCTACTGCCAATACTATCAAAAATACTGAAGAAGTTTGTTCATATACAGATGAGCCAATATTTGGACAGTAATCAGTTATTAACAAAGTACCAATATGGATTTCAAAAGATAAGTCCACGAACACCACCTACTGGACTTCAATAACCTGGTAGTAACGTCATTGAACCAAGGTAGGAGTATTGGGCGGTGTTCGTGAACCTTAGTAAGGCATTTGAACTTGTCTAGTATAAGACTCTACTGGAAGGATTACGTGAACTTAGTGTTCAGGAGGGACCCTTAGGTGGATAAAGTCATATTTGTCAGATAAGAGACAATGTGTGGTTTTAGGAAATGATTTCAGAGCAGGAGAAGTTCTTCGAGGGAGTTCCACAAGGATCAATTTTAGGCCCCTTATGTTCCACGAATATGTGAACAATCTTCCAAGTCAAATAAAACATTGTGACATTAGAATGTATGCTGATGACACAGTAATAGTGGCATCAGCAAACAGTCTTGAACAATTGGCTTATAAACTGCAACAGGAGTGTATCAAATGGAAACAAGGTTTAATAATTCGGTTTACTTTTAAATTAAAAAAGACACAATGTATGGTTTTCAAAGGAAGTAGAACAAAGGGGAACTAATACTACAAATAAAAGCAGGTGTGAACACTCAGATTGACAATGTTGCCACCTATAGATATTTAGGTGTACAGGTGGACTCTGGTTTAACTTATACAGAGCATGTCCTCTTACAAGTTAAGAAGGTGACTCAAAGACTGGGGATACTGAGAAGGGTGGCAGGAAGCTTATCCTAGAAACAAAGGAAAAGTGGTTGGACAGCTACTGGTTCCAGTCCTGGAATACGGATCGATATTCTATATGCATTCCAACAAAACATTGTTAAGCAAAGTAAATCACGCTTACTACAAAATGAGTAAATTCATAACGGAAGTAGTCATGATGTACATCACTGTGACCTGTACAGTAAATTAGGTTGGTTAAATCCAAAAGCAAAAATGGTTTATATTTAGTATACACACTGTTATCAAATATTAAAAGGAAAACCAAAACATTGTCTATTGAATTATATTACAACCAAATGTAATAGTGAATTAAGAATTCATACTAGATCTTTTAGTCAGAAAATCCCAATGTCCAGATCATATAATAAATTTGGTGACATTATGTTGCAGAATAGTGTTGCACATTTTGGAATAAATTGCCTCATAATTTGAAGACCATTGACAACCTACAAGTTTTAAGAAGAAAATATGGGAATACTTTAATTCAATTTGTATTTGTTTTAAGTAATTGTAATATGTACTGTTCTTTGTTTTGTATTATTGTATTGTTTATTTATTTTGTACTACAGGACTTTTGTTGAAAATGGGACTTTGTCCCAACAAATGTAATTCCTGTATAAAATAAATTTTATCAAATCAAATCAAAGTTCTCTGACCTCTTGGCTCTCCTCTGCAACCTCCATCCCCAGGACACTGTGCTTCCTCCTGGCCTTCTTACCCCTTCCTACCGATGCCCCCACCCCTCTTTTATTTCTTGGCCATCCCACCAAGGTCACATCTATTATGCTTAAGAGACTACCAAATAGGGTCAGCCCTGGCTCAGACAGCTTCTCCCCTGTCTTTCTGAAGCTTGTCTCCCTCAACTGTAAACCACTCACCTTATCTTTAACTTGGCCCTATCAACCTCCACTATGCCCAACTCATGGAAGTCCGCTAGAGTAGTTCCTATCCTTAAGTCCAGCGACCCCCACACTAAAATAATTACAGGCTTATATCCATCCTCCCTCACCTCAGCAAACTCCTGGAGTGGATAGTCCACCAACAGCTGTCTGAATACATAGCCAAGTACAACCTCCTTTGTAACCAACAGCACGGTTTCCACAATTTCCACAGTACCTCTACTGCTCTGGCTCTCTTCATGGACCACATCTTCTCTGACATGGACTGTGGATGTGCCACAGGTGCCGCCCTGTTGACCTATCAAAAGCTTTTGATATGGTCAACCACCTCACACCTATCAAAACTATCCATTCTGGTTGCTCAGCTGAGAGTACTGGCTGGTTTTGCAGCTACCTCACTGGATGCTCTCACTCTGTCTGCATGAGCACCACCATCTCACCTCCATTAACAGTCACCACTGGTGTTCCCCAGGGCTCCATCCTGGGCCCCTTGCTTTTCTTCCTATTCATCAACTCTCTTCCTACTGATAGCTTTTCCTGTAACTCCCTACTCTCGGATGACCTAGTTATCTTCTATAGTGATAAATCTTCCCACAAATCTCCTCTGTACTCTCCCAGAACTACTCTGCTGCTCACAACTGGTTTTCTTCCAATCTGCTATTGGTAAACTCTAAGAAAACCAAGCCTATGTTATTCGGATCTAAACCTTTCCTTACTAAAATGCTGAACACCAATCTCTCTCCTTATACACTCCACGATGGCTCGGCTCTTGATAACGTGTCCTCTTTTAAATACTTAGGGGTTACACTCGACCCTTCTCTCACCTTCAAAGATCATGCGGACCTTTTAGTCTGCAGGGTAAACATGAAGCTAGGAGCTGCCACCTATTAAACCCTACCTCACCGAGGCTCGTTTGGCTATAGATCACTGGTAACCTCCTCCCTATCTTTGACTATTGCTCCCCTATCTACTCCCAAGTCTCCTCCACCCTTCTGTCTAGATTATCGGTTGCTTACAACAGCACCTGTTGCTTTGCACTGTCATCTCCCTACTCCACAGACCACTAGACCTTTATAGCTCCTTGGGTGGCTATCCTACATGGTCACTTCAACTACTCTCTGCTTGCCTCCTGGACACCACCCTTAGATGTGGCAACACCTCTCCTCTCCTCTTGCCACACTCTTTCACCAAAACCTCTACTAGGCACCTCCGCTCCTCTGACACTCCCACCCTTGATGTCCCCAGAACCTCCACTAACATGGGTGCGAAGGCCCTCTCCATGGCAGCTCTCTGTAGAATAGGTTACCTGCCCCCTACATGCCTCCAACAGCCATCAATCTTTTAAACTGAACCTCAAATCCTGGCTTTTGGGCAAGTATTTGTGTAACTGCCCTGCCCACTAAGACCTCCTCCCACTTCCCCTCTCCGTCTCCCCTCTGCCACTCCTCTCTTCCTCCTTCTTTGTTATTTGCCAGGCTGTGTCTCAGCCTTTCCCTATCTTGTCTACCTGTTTGCCCTATTCTTCGTATACTCCTTATTTCCACCTGGTTATATGCTTATCTACTTAGTTGTATGTTTTTACATAGTATGCTGTTACATAATTGCCTCTACTTTTACCCACATGACTGTACTCTTGTCACTGTACCTTGTACTTAGTACTGTGCATTCCTGTTAGTTGCTACACTATTGTAACCTTTGATTATTGTTAATATTATTGTTTCTCTCAGTCTTGTGGCCCCAGGTCGTGCCTGTAAATGGTCCTTTGGACGTGCACCTACCGGTTATCAAAGTCAAAATAGAAACATAGAAGCTGATGGCAGATAAGGACCACAAAGGCCCATCCAGTCTGCCCATTTCTTTTCTACCTTATAAATGTGCCATCGACCTTTACTCTGTCAGTGGCCTATCTATTCATACTCATTTTATTGCTCCCTTATGCCTATCCCATGCCTGTTTGGAGCCCTGCACTGTATTCATAGCCACCACTTCTTGAGGTAGGCCATGCCATGCATTCACCACCCTTTCTGTGAAAAGAATTTCCTCACATTTGCCCTTAATCAGCCCCCTCTAATCTCATGCTGTGTCCTCTTGTCCTGCTATTTTTTTATATTTAAACATGTTAGACTCTTTCACCTTGTTAATGCCCTTAAGATGTTTGAATGCCCCGATCATATCACCTCTCTCCCTCCTTTGCTCAAGGGTATACATATTAAGCTCTGTTAATCTGTCCTCATATGTCTTCTGATGCAGTCCCTGCACCATTTTGGTTGCCCTTCTCTGGACTGCCTCAATTTGGTTATGTCCTTGTGAAGGTGTGGCCTCCAATACTGCCGCAGTACTCAGATGGGGCCTAACCAGTGTCTTGTAAAGAGGATTATTACCTCCTCTTGCAACTTGTGATACCCCTACTAATACACCCTAACACCCCTAGCCTTACCTACTGCTTTAGAGGTCTGCTTGGATGATTTCAGGTCATCAGTGATGATGATACCCAAGTCTCTTTCTTCCTTTGTGACTGCTAGCAACTCCCTCCCAGCCTATAGGTGGCTTCAGGGTTTCTCTTCCTATGTGCATGATCTTGCACTTCTTTGCATTAAATCCCAGTTGCCACTCTTCTGACCATTTTGCTAGTTTATCCAGATCTCTTCTCATTCTGCCCACCCCATCTGGATCATCTAGTCTGTTGCAGATCTTGGTGTCATCTTCAAACAGACAAGCCTTCCCTCTAGTCCATCTGCAAGGTCACTAATAAAGATGTTGAAGAGGACTGGCCCCAGGACTGATCCCTGAGGTACCCCACTTGTAACTTTCATCTCTTCTGACTGTATACCATTTACCACCACTCTCTGTTTTCTGCCCGTCAACCAGTTTGCCACCCAGTTGACCAACTTCAGATCCACCCTAGCCTACCCAGCTTATTTATCAATCTTCTATGTGGAACAGTGTCAAAAGCTTTGCTGAAGTCAAGGTAGGCAACATCAACTGCTCCCCTTGGTCCACCACTCTGGTTACCCAGTCAAAGAAATCTATGAGATTAGTTTGACAGGACCTTCCTTTGTAAATCCATGCTGTCTTGGATCCTGTGACCCTATGGATTCCAGGTGTTGCATTATCCTTTCCTTAAGGAGTGCCTCCATAATCTTGCCCACTACTGAGGTAATACTGACTGGTCTGTAGTTCCCTGCCTCCTCCTGCTACCACCTTGGACGGGATCACATGAGCCTTTCTCCAGTCTTCTGGAACCTCCTGTGCTCAGAGACTCACTAAACAGTTCTGCTAATGGCTCTGCTAGTTCCACTTTTAGCATATTTTAGCAATAAATTAAAAAAACTATATAGTTAATGTGTTTTAATAGTAGAAGTTGCCAAAGAGAACATAATAAAAGAAAAATCAGTTATGCAGCATAGAGACCTAAAAGGTATCAAACTATTTGCTTCTAAAGTTTCACAGACAGCCAAGTCTTCTTTATGTGTGTGAGGATTGTTTTCTTCTGTATCTTCCTTCTTCCCTATCTGGTCAATGTCAGCTTCACATATAGATATTGCTGGCTAATAATTACTAAAATTAATCTGGTGCTTTTTCCTGAAAAAGATTTAACATGATCCCATCCTGAAAAGATCTAATGTGTCCCCAATAAGCAGATCATTTTGTTTCAAGCTTTTTTTCTTCATATTAAGAACTAAAGAATTCCATTGAAGTGTTCTTCTACATTGCCAGAATAACTTCAGGGTCTGCTGCTAAATTAGGCATGACAAGCTATAAACCATATGTCCTGATCTCAACATAGTGGTTTCAGAAATCAGGCTGTCAGAAATGTAATAGGAGTTATTAAACAAATGCAAATATCTCTAAAAGTATAGGAGTTACTCATAACCCATCAATATGAAGGTTGTTCAGGACAAAATATATTTTAAATGACCCTATTTGTTAAGCTGCACTAATTATATTTTTTAAACTATAGCCATCTAATTATCTGAATTTTCATTTTTCATTTTCATTTTTCTTCACATTTCACCTTCGGATGGCTATATTTAAAAAATCTAATGAATTCAGATTAGTGACTACCCTCATTTGAAAGGTCATTTTGTTCTGAACAACCTTCATGTTGGTTGTATATTGGTAACTTGTATACTTTCAGAGATATTTGCATTTGTTTGGCATGGCTTTTACAAGGGCAGACTTGATGGATCATACGGTCCCCATCTACTGACAGCTTCTATGTTTCTATAATTCATACTGTGTTCACTCAGAGAGAGAAAAATGAGGTTGTTTGGAAGACCATATTTTAAAAATATAACAAATTCAGATTAGTGACTACCCTCATGAGAAAGGTCTTTTGCCCAGAACAACTTTCACACTGGTTGTTTTTAAGCACCTTGAATACTTTTAAAGAGCATTAGATTTGTTTGGAAGGTGTGACATTTGCTCTCAAAGAAAATCAGCTTTGAGTTCTGTGTCCCTCATTCTAAACAGAAAGAAGGGAGTATTTTTTAACTGCCAGAGGAATTTGTAGTGTTATGGAAGGATATACTGAAAACTCCTAAAAGATGAGTTCCACAGAAACACCTATTTTCAGCAAGCAGGATGGCAGTAGGCTCCGCCCACAGCCATAAAAAAATCACAAACTTTTGAGTGGTTCTCAGAGAGGGAACCCAGGCCCGAAATTATTGGCCTACCGGTCGGTTAATAATATCTTTGTGGACCTTTGGGAGATGGTAAAAGTTGGGACAACCGTTGTTCCACTTTTATAAATTTACTTTCATTTTTGGTTATAAAACCCTTCTGTAAGGTATCATCAATAAAGTCAAATAATATATTTTGAAACTGCAAAGTTGGATCTCTTCCCAAAACTGAATAGGTTTTGGGATCAGATAGCAGTCTCAAAGCCTCATTTTCATATTGGCTTTTTGCATGACAATGATGTTGCCACTCTTATCTGAGTGTTTATATATTACATTATCCATTTGTCTTAAAGAATCTATGGCTTATTTCTCTAAACAGTCAGATTATGGGTGGCAAAATACAATTATTTGCAAACAGGTCCTCAATTTGCTTTATGGCCACTTTTTAGTAAGTGTTAACTGCTGGATCCAGTACATTGGGACAGAAAATTGATTTGGATTTGAATTTCTGATATCTTAAAGCATAATCAGTCTCATTCAAATTTCCTATTGGTTGAGTCCCTCCATTAATTATCACATTACCTAGTCGTCAAACTATAACATTTCAAGGGTGCATTGTTTCCTGAACATTTACATTGTTTTCCTGATCATTTGCTAGGTCAGGATGGTTATTTAAAGCATCAATTAAATCGTTCAAAGCACTTCTATCTAATTCAGTCCCCCTCCCTTTTAGCCATCCCACCCATTTCTTTTTTGCAAAATATATCTTAAATTTATTTTTCTAAATATTTTGAACATCTCAACCTGCAAAGCAAAGTGATTAACAGTGGAGAGGGTATAAAAGAGAAACCTTTTGTAGTACACCCTCTCCAAATTAGTTAGTTCATATTCACTTAAGTTTATTATTTCCTTTGTCCTTGGAGTGGACTGATCTCTTCAAAGGTTTGTCTTTGATGGTTTTTTTTTCCTTCTGATTTTTCTTTTCTTTGGTTGTCCCTTCTTGTCTAAAAAAAACTACCTTTTGTTGGTTTTGCAGATTCGGACAAGGTTCCTAAAGTGCTTGCTAATGAAGGTTCAGCATTATGTGTGGAGGGTGGGGGCAGAAGTGACAGTGTTTTCTGACATGCTGTTGTTTTCTTTGGTCTTATTTCAATTTTTATTATTCCTCCAATTTAAGTTTCTGTTTCTATTTCTGCTTCTGCCTCTAGAACCAATATGATTTTGGCTTGTATTGCAACCCAACTGTTCAGTTCTTGAGGGCCACCACAGAGCTGGGTCTAAAAGGATCAGGCTGCAGCTGGAGTTGAGGAAATTGGGCTGGAATTTGAGCACAGAAAGTTTGAAGCACAGCAGCAGAGGAGTTTGAGCAGAAGAGGTCTTAACTGGAGATGCAGGAAAAGGAAACCAGCATCAGATAGAGGCAGAGGAAAAGGAAAATGGCTTCAGAGAGAGGCTGAGAGAGAGGAGAAACAGTGTAAGAGGGAATTTAAACTGAGAAGTTAAGACTTCAATAGCAAGCACCAGAGTAGGTAAGTGGTAGGGTTAGAACTGAAACTCCAGGGCTGGGATATAAGTTAAATTCAAAATTAATAACTGAATTTAAAGGGGGAGATATGGATGCATTTTTGAATTCATTTGAAAAGGTCTGTATCCATGTCAAAATACCCACGGAGTCCTGGAGCTTCAGCTATCCCCGCTACTTACTGGTAAAGGTGAGGCGCTAGGCCAAATGGACAATCAGGACAGTAGCAATTATGAGAAAATTAAAACTGCTTTGCTTAAAAAGTATGAGTTAACTCCTGAAGCATACAGGGTTAAGTTCAGTGTTTAGAAGAAGCCCCAACATGAGCTATGAGGAACTTGCCAAAGCAACATCAGTTTTGAAACTTTGGTAGGAGAGTAGTAGCAAATTCTGTGGAAAAATTGAGGAGGTTATGTTCTAGAATAGTTCTTTTGGGCTTACCTAGCAGAGCTGAAAACCTGGCTAGATGACCAAGATCCAAAACAGCACAGCAAGCTGCTGAGCTCTTGGATCGCTATGCCAGAGCAGGCCTGCTCTGAAGGGAAATGGGGCAGGTGTAACAGGGCAAAGAGGGAAAAGCATGCCTTCAGGGCAGCTAAAACCCTCACAGTCTCTGCAGAAAGGCGGAAGTCCCAAGTTACAAAAAGGGTTTTCAGATAAATAAAATGATGACTGTTGGTTTTGTAAACAGTCAGGGCATCTTGCTAAACAGTGTCTAAAAAGGCACAAAGTGGACAAAGTGGTGCTTGAACAGAGTTGAGTTGTTTGTGTATCCCTGAATGCATGCCTGTAAACATGAGGAGCACATGCACCCTATTACTGTAAATGGGGTGCAGACCCTTGGGTTAAGGGGCATGGGGGTGTCTCTATCTTAGTAAAAGGGATATGGTTGTGCCTGAACAGCTTATACCTAATCAGTTTGTAAAGGTGAAGGGATTCACTGGGGAGGAGAAAACTTTGCCACTGGCTAGTGTTCTCTTGGACTGGGGTGAGACAGGAGAGACAGTGCAAAAGTGGCAGTAGCAGACAACCTCACCCTGGATGTGATTATAGGGAACAATCTCAAGAAGGGGGTGTGTGGGTTACCCACAGTCAGACGGCAAAGGCCGATTGTAGTTCTCTGAACCCATTAGAAGCCCCTGTGAAAAAAATGGGAGGTTGGTTCCCAGCCTGTGTCTCCTTAAATGGAGGGTAGTGAAAGGGAGGTAGGACTTCCCAAGTAGGCATTCACAAAACAACTACAGAAGGTTATTCTGAGGAGGGAGGGTAACAACTGGTCAGAAGGTTAGGGATGGCAGTGACTCTGAATGCCTGACACTACAGCTATGGACTCCAGTTTAGAACTGACGGGGACATGTCCCAGACCTTGGAAAATGTGAAGATTTTGCAGCTGTTCAGAGAATTGACCCTAGTTTTGGAGAATCTGAGGCTTGTGCAGAATCTGACGGGACACAGGGAGGTGATATGAGACATAGGATATTTTGGGACAATGGACTGTTGTATACGCAGGACGTGAGGACAGAGAGAGGGGTGATGGACAGGCAACTTGTTGTTCCCCAGGGTACCGTAAGTGGTTGCTCAAGATCGCTCATGATATCCCCATGTCCAGACATCTGGGAATTGTGCACATCATGCAGCTATTGGTCCAACTACACCCAGCAGGTGAAGGAATATTACAGGTCTTGTCACCGGTGCCAACAAATAGGGAAAGCAGGCAGTAAAACCAATGCTGCCCTAATTCCCCTGCCCACTGTGGTAGGAGCCATTCCAGAGGGTAGGAATGGATATTGTGGGACCTTTGAGTACTCTAGCTCCTCCGGAAGAAGTTTATCCTGACGGTGGTCGATTATGCCACCCGATACCCAGAGGCAGCTGCCCTCTCACTTAAGACAGACAAGTGGCAAATGCCTTGTTAGGGATTTCTCCTGTGTCAGATTTCGCAGGAGGTTATCACTGATCAAGGGGTACCTTCATGTCAGACCTGATGAAGTGTTTGTGGACGAAGTGTGGGTGGTGCAGAGAAGCACAACACTTATCACCCACAAGCCAATGGGCTTGTGGAAAGGTTTAATGGTACCCTAAAATCAATGCTTCAAGCATTTGCTGAACAGAATGGGAGGGACAGGGAGAAATACCTTCCCACCTGTTGTTTGCATACAGGAGGTGCCCCAAGAGTTGACAGGGTTCTCCTCCTCAAACTCTTATATGGACGTGAGGTGCGTGGGCCCCTGGACTGATCTGGGAGGACTGGGAAGGCAAACACGCCACCCAGGGAACTCCCATAGTGGAGTATGTCCTAAGTTTAGGGAGAAGCCAAGGAGCTATGGGGTGGCCCAAAGCAACCTGTCAGCTGCCCAATAGAAACAAAAAGTCTGGTATGATCACAGAGCCAGAGCTCGCATGTACAGCGCAGGTCAGGAAGTCATGATCCTAACCCCAGTCCAGAAGGACAAGTGGGTAGGACTATACAAGGTAGTCTGACAGGTAAATGCAATAAATTATATCGTGGAACTGCCTGACAGAAGACATAGCTAGAGGATGTACCATGTCAACGTGATAAAGCAATATGCAAAAGGGCTGACATGGTATTTGCAGTGTGTAGTTCTGGGAAGGGGATGAATGAAGAAGATCTCCTCCTAGACTTGCTAGAGGAAAGCAAGGGGAGTCCTCTGTGGAGACAATCAAGTTGTCATTCCAGTTGACCCTGGAACAGTCCCAGGAAGTAAGGTCAGTTTTAGAGGACTTTGCCCTTTATGGCCAAGCCAGTTTGTACCCCTTAGCGACACATAACTTAGATACAGAGACACAAGCTCCCATCTGATGGACAACCTCACCGGGGTGTCTGAGGCCATCCTAAAAGACATTAGGAGGGAGGTGGAAGAAATGCTGGATTTAGGGGTAATCCAGAAATCCCACAGTCCCTGGGCCTCACCTGTAGTCCTCATTCCCAATCCACATGGCTCTACTCACTTCTGTGTGGACTATCGTGAACTCAACACAGTCACAAAGTCTGAGGCCCACCCAGTGCCATGGATGGATGAACTACTGGACAAGTTGGTAGGGTGACATACCTTACCACAACTGATTTGATGAAAGTGTACTGGCAGGCAGAGTTAACTGCCAGAGCTAGGAGATCGGCCTTCATCACTCCAATAGGATTATTTGAGCTCCAGGTAATGCCTTTGGAATGAAAATGCCCTGCCACCTTCCAAAGGTTGGTCAACCAGGTGTTACATGGTACTGAAGAGTACGCAGAGACTTATCTGGATGATATTGCCAACTTCAGCACCAGCTGGAAGGAACACTTATCCCACCTGAAGGAAGTGTTGGGCAGGATACAGAGGCAGGGCTCACTGTGAAGGCTGAAAAGTGCCAGGTGGCTATGGTGGAGGTGGCATACCTAGGCCATGTAGTGGCCCTGATAAAGCAAAGATTGAAGCAATAGAGGCGTGGGCTCACGCCTGAAACCCAGAAGCAGGTTACGAGCTCTTGGGGACCGTAGGGTACTATCGAATGTTTTTTTCCAAATTACAGTCCCGCAGCTCCCCTATCTGGCCTGCTAAACAAAAGAAAGCCCAAAAGGTAAACTAGGTGCCAGCCTGTGAACGAACCTTAGTATCGGCTAAAGAGGCACTGTGCAGTGTCCCTGGGTTGGCTAGTCCAGATTACTCTAAGCAATTTGTAGTCATAGGAACATAGAAACATAGAATTTGATGGCAGATAAGGACCGCTTGGCCCACCTAGTCTGCCCATTTTCCTACCTAACAGATAAGCTGCAGATCCTAGTTAACCAACAGCTTCTTCCTCCTACTCCCACTAGGACTGCCTTATGTCTGTCCCATGCATTCTTGAATTCCCCACTGTTCTTGACTCCACACTCCTCAGAGAGGTTGTTCCATGCATCCACAACCTCTCTGTGGACAAATACTTCCTCACCTTATCTCTGAGCTGTCCTCCATCTTCAAATTGAGCCCCATTGCTCTTGCACATTTCTTTTTCTGAAAGATACTACCCTCTTGGACTTTGTTGATTCTCTTAAGGTACTTGAAAGTTTCTATCATGTCCTCTCTCCCATCTTTCCTCAAGGGTATACATATTAAGCTCCTTTAGTCTTTCTTCTCATGTCTTCTGGTGCAGACCCTGCACCATTTTGGTTGCCCTCCTCTGGACAGCCTCCACTCTGTCTACGCCTTTTGGAGATGGGGTCTCCAGAACTGCACACAGTACTCCAGATGGGGTCTCACCAACTGTCTGTACAGAGGGATAACAACTTCTTGTTTTCTGCTGATGCCACTCCCTATGCATCCCAGTATCCACCAAGCCTTCCTTACTGCCTTCTCACAATGCTTGCCCACCTTTAGGTCATCTGATATAATACCCCCAGGTCCCTTTCCATTTTACTGTTGTCAGTATCTCACCCTCCATTGTGTACTCTTCCCTGGGTTTTGTTTCCCAGGTGCATTAACTTGCACTTTGTTGCATTGAATCTGAGCTGCCATACATTTGACCATTCCTCCAACCTTGCCAAGTACCTTCTCATCCTTTCCACTCCATCTTGTGTATCAACCCTGTTGCAGATCTTTGTGTCGCCTACAAAGAGACATACCTTTCCTTCCAGTTCCTCTGCAATGTCACTTATAAAGACATTAGAAAGGACCGGACCCAGTACTGAACCCTGTGGTACCCCGCTAGTAACCCTCCTTTCTTCACTGTGGACTCTGTTTACTACTACCCTTGCGTCCTGTTGTCCAGCCAATTTTTATCCAGGCTACCACCTTGGGACCCACTCCAAGGTTGGCTAACTTGTGTATTAATCTTCTGTGGGACTGTATCAAATGCCTTGCTAAAATCTAGGTAGGCCATGTCCACAGCCCCTCCCTGGTCTACTACTGGTCACCCAGTCAAAGAAATCTATTAGATTCATCTCACATGACCTTTCCATCATAAATCCATGCTGCCTTGGGTCCTGTGCCCTACTGGCCTCTAGGTACTCAACAATTCTTTCCTTCAGAAGTGATTCCATCATTTTCCCTACCACTGAGGTCAAACTAACTGGTCTGTAGTTTCCTGCCTCTGTCCTGCTCCCACTTTTGTGAAGAGGAATCACATTTGCACTCCTCCAGTCCTCAGGTACCACCCCATCCTCCCATGATTTGTTAAAGAGAGTAGTCAGCGGTGTCACTAGTTCTACCCTTAGTTCTTTTAGAATTCTTGGGTGAATCCCATCAGGCCTCATTGCTTTGTCCACCTTCAATTTTATTAGTTCTTTCAGAACCCTTTCTTCTGTAAATGGACTGGTATCGACCCCATCTTCAGAGTGTTTCTCTTGTTTGGTTTAGATACCTCCCTCCTCTTCCTTTATGAATACTGAGCAGAAATATTCGTTCAGTATCCCTGCTTTCTCACTGTCACCCTCTGCCCACATTTCCTCCCCTTTATTAAGCCTCAGTATCCCTCCTTTGGTCTTTCTTCGCCCCTAATGTACCTATAAAAGGTTTTATCCCCTTCTTAACAGAGTTGGCTATCCTTTCCTCGGTTTGGGCCTTTGCTATTCTGACTGCCTTCCCTGCCTCTTTCTGCTTTAACTGATAAAGTTATCTGTCCTGCTCCTTCTGTGTTTCCTTATATTTCCTGAATGCTATCCTTTTCTCCTTAACCTTCCCTGCCACCTCTTTTGAGAACCATAGCGTTTTTTCCTTCATTGTGTTTTGTTGATTTGCTTTACACAAAGGCTTGTTGCCTCTGTGATGGCTGTTTTGATTACTTTCATCGTTCCTCCACCCTCCTTCTTGCCTGTTTGCTACTGCTTTTCTAAGGCATTCTAATTTTCCCAAAGTCAGCCCTCCTAAAGTCCAATACTCTTGCTTTTGTATGGCTTGATTGTATGGCTGTGTTTATCGTGAACCACACTGTTTGGTGGTCACTTGTTCCCAGATGGCTACCCACTTCTAAATCTGAGATTCTTTCTCCGTCCCATTTGAGATTACCAGGTCTAAGACTGCTCCCTCCGAGTAGGTTCCAATACTAGCTGTCTGAGGCATGCCCTTGTAGGGGCATAAGAATGACCCTGCTCTTGAATGTGCCTACAGCAAAGGTGCTCCGTTAACATCTGGCATATTCAGGGCCTCCATCAACAATATCTTCCTTTTTCTACCATTCTAAGGATGCCTTCTATCATTTCCTTGTCCATTCCTCACTCTAAAATGGGGTCTGTATACAACCCCATGTAGACTGTGGTGCAATTTTCTGTCTCCAGGGTGACCCAGAGTGCCTCATCTGCTCCCTGTTTACTCTTTAGTTCTGTTGTTTTGATCCTTCCTTTACATAGAGAGCTACTCCTCCTCCTCTTTACCTCCCTGTCCCTCCTATAGATTGTGTATCCTGGTATGTTGACATCCCAGTCATGGTTTGCTGTGTACCATGTTTCTGTGACTGCCACGATATCCAGGCAACCCTCTTCCATCAAGGCCACTAGTTCATGGAGCTTGTTACACAGACTACGGGCATTGGTACTCATCACCCTCCACTTTCTGATGACCTCTCCTTTAGCCCCATCGCTGTCCTTACTGCCTTTGCCTTTTTTACATTTACCTACATAGAAACATAGAAACAGAAATTGACAGCAGATAAGGACCACAAGGCCCATCCAGTCTGCCCATTTCTTTTTCTACCTTATGAATGCGCCATTGGCCTTTGCTCTATCGATGGCTTATCTATTCATACTCATCTGTATTGCTCCCTTATGCCTATCCCTTGCCTGTTTGAAGCCCTGTGCTGTATTCATATCCACCACTTCCTGAGGTAGGCCGCCCATGCATCCACCACCCTTTCTATGAAAAAGAACTTCTCACATTACCCCTTAATCGGCCTCCATCTAATCTCATGCTGTGTCCTCTTGTCCTGCTATTTTTCTTATATTGAAACATGTTAGACTCTTTCACCTTGTTAATGCCCTTAAGGTGTTTGAATGTTTCAATCATATCACTCTCTACCTCCTTTGCTCTAGGGTATACATATTGAGTTCAGTTAATCTGTCCTCATATGTTTTCTGATGCAGTCCCTGCACCATTTTGCTGCCTTTCTCTGGACTGCCTCAATTTGGTTAATGTTCTTGTGAAGGTGTGCCTCCAGTACTGCATGCAGTACCAGATGGGGCTAACCAGTGTCTTGTAAAGAGGGATTATTACCTCCTCTTCTGACTTGTGATACCCTTTACTAATATACCCCAACATCCCTCTAGCCTTACCTATTGCTTTAGTGGTCTGCTTGATAATTTCAGGTCATCAGTGATGATGATGCCCAAGTCTCTTTCTTCCCTTGTGACTGCCAGCAATTCCCTCCCAGCCTACAGGTGGCTTCAGGGTTTCTCCTCCTTATGTGCAAGATCTTGCACTTCTTTCATTAAACCCCAGTTGCCACTCTTCCGACCATTTTGCTAGTTTATCCAGATCTCGTCTCATTCTGCCCACCCCATCTGGATCATCTACTCTGTTGCAGATCTTGGTGTCATCTGCAAACAGACAAAGCTACCCTCCAGTCCATCTGCAATGTCACTGATGAAGATACTGAAGAGGACTGGCCCAGGACTGATTCCTGAGGTACCCACTGTGACTTGCATCTCTTCTGACTTTATACCATTTACCACCACTCTCTGTTTTCTGCCCGTCAACCAGTTTGCCACCCAGTTGACCAACTCTGACCCACCCCGAGCCTACCCAGCTTATTAACCAATCTTCTATTGTGGAACAGTATCGAAAACTTTGCTGAAGTCAAGGTAGGCAACATCAACTGCTCCCCTTGGTCCACCACTCTGGTTACCCAGTCAAAGAAATCTATGAGATTAGTTTGACAGGACCTTCCTTTGTAAATCCATGCTGTCTTGGATCCTGTGCTCCTATGGATTCCAGGTGTTTCACTATTCTTTCCTTAAGGAGTGTTTCCATAATCTTGCCCACTACTGAGGTAAGACTGACTGGTCTGTAGTTCTCTGGCTCCTCCTTGTTACCACTCTTGTGGAGCGGATCACACGAGCCCTTCTCCAGTCTTCTGGAACCTCTCCTGTGCTCAGAGACTCACTAAACAGTTCTGATAATGCCTCTGCTACTTCTACCCTTAGCTCCTTTAGTACCCAGGGATGTATGCCATCAGGTCCCATTGCCTTGTCCACCCTAAGCTTATCGAGTTCTTGTAGGACCTTTCTTTTGTGAAGGGACTAGTGCACACCTCCTCCCTGTTTCCATGGCACTGAGCTATGGACCCTGCCCTACCTCTCTTCAGTGAATACTGAGCAGAAGTATCTATTTAGGATACATGTTTTACATGGTCCTCTCCTCCTCACATGCCCCCTTATCCCCTTTGATCTTAGCAATACCCCTCTGGACTTTCTCCTTTCACTAATGTATTTATAGAAAGTCTTGTCACCTTATTTCACTGTTCATGCTAGTGTTTCCTTGGTTTGGGCCTTTGCCTGCCTAACTGCCTTCCTGCTTCCCTTAGGGAAGCTTGGTATGCCTCCTATCTTCATCCTGTTATGCTCCCTTATATTTCCTGAAGGCCAGCCTTTTGGCTCTGACCTTTTCTGCTACTGTGTTTGAGAACCAGAGTGATTTCCTTCTTCTTTGCACTTCCTTTTCTCACTAACACAATGGGATGTTGCTTCAAGTATTGCATCTTTAATGCCTGCCCACTTTGCCTGTACCCCTAACCTGTATTTCTTTTGCCAGGCTAGCTTAACTCTGTTGGCCATCTTATCAAAGTCAGCTCCTCTGAAGTCCCATATTTTTGCCTTGGAATGGGATGATTTTGTTCTAGTGGCCAAACTGAACCATACCATGTGATGATCACTGGCACCCAGGTGACCTTCTACCTGGAGATCTGTGATCCTTTCCCTGTTAGTCAGTACTAGATCTAGGATAGCCCTGACTTTGTGTTGTTGTACCAGTTGTTTGAGGCCCTCCCCTGCAGGAATCCACCATGCCTAGTTCTGGCAGCTGTCCCTGCTGGTATTGACCAATCTGTATCTGGCATGGAAGTCTCCCATTATCAGGACCTCACCTTTAGCTGTCATGTTTTGTATATCTTCTAACAGTAACATGTCTATGTCCTCCCCTGGTCTGGAAGCCTGTACACAACCCCAGTTCATATAGCTGTCCCATTTCCTGTTTCCAGGGTGACCCACAGTTCTTCTGGCTCCTTATGAGTATTCTGAATTTCTGTAGCTTTGATATTTTCATTGACATAAAGGGCCACTCCACCCCCTTTTTGCACCTCAGTCTCTTCTGAACAGCACATAGCCAAGTATTAAAGTCTCCCAAGTGTGGTTACTGGTAGCCATGTCTTGCTAATGGCTACTATGTCCAGTTTAGCCTCTATCATTATTGCCTGCAGGTCTGGGATCTTACCTCTGTCCTGCTCCCTAATGACTTCTCTACCTTGGTGTTTACCTTACTAATTACCGTGTTTTGGGGGAGGCTGGGATGTCCCTGCTCTTTTCAGTGCCTCCCCTTGGCTAGTTTAATGCTTACCAATGAAGCATTTACACTCTCTCACCTAGGATCCTGGTTCCTCCCCAGACAGATGCAGACCATCGCCCAGTATAGGCCTGCATCCTCTAGGTGGCTACCCAGTCCCCAACGAAGCCAAAATCTGAGCTCCACACCAGTTTTCAACCATTCATTGAACTCCTGGTGAGGGTACCTTAGCATCATTTTTCCATAGACAAGCAGCACTCTGAGAAGGTTACCATATGCGCTACTTGTCTAAGGCCCATCCCCAACTCTACAAACTCCTCTTGCACTCCTCTGATCCCATTCCTAGCCAGGTCATTTGTCCCTAGGTTGACAATGACATCCAGCTCCCTCCCTCCCTCATGCAGCTGCTTCCATGATCCTGAGGATTCACTTCCTGTCCCTCCAAGCCATGGCACCAGGCAGGCACCTTACCTCCTCTCCTTCTTCCCCACTTCTACCCCTAATGACTGAGTCCCCACCAGGAGTTGTTTCCTTCCTGTGGGGTCCCATGCTACCCTCCTGTGGGTCTCCGTTGTGAAGGTTCCCAGCATTCTCCTTGGTCTCCACTGCAGATGCCTCCATAGAGGAACCACTATCCACCAGAACAGTGTATGAATTGTGAGAGGTACAGCTGGAGGGATGCAACTCTGTTACACCTCCCTCCTCCCTGAGCCACTCCTGGTCCAGCCACCTCTTTCTTGGCAACGCCTGAGGTAGTGGCTGGCCCTGGTGGTCCCTGGGTGAGAGGAGGTTTCACGAATCCTAGCCAGGTCAGCCTGGAGATGGGCAACCTCCTCCTCAGACCAGAGAGGTGCCTGCAAATAGGGCAGCATCGCAGCCTCCAGAATGTCTCCTGGAACACTGCCACCCCACAGCCATTGCACTGCACCACTCCTATCATGTCTTATTTTGTGTCCCTCTCCTGTTTCTCTGTATGCTTACTCTCTCCTCTCCTTACAACTGTCACCCTTCCTGTTCTAGGACAGCTACTTCCTATATTCTTCAGTAGTCCCTTCTTCCTTGCTCAGTGTCAGACCACCAGCAGCTAGGGTGAGAGTGAGCAACATTTTCTTTAGGGTTGACAAAACTAATATTTCTCTATGATCCTTCCTTCCTACTGCCAAACAGGAAGTTCCTGTTGTCAGTCAAATTCAGTGGCTATAAAAGTAGAACTGGCTTAGGGTGGGTGGGAGGGCAATTAGTAAGAAAAATGGTAGCTGCTTTCTGCTCTACAAGCAACATTTCTGTCTTCCAAAGGCTAGCAACATGAAGTTGTAATTGAGTCCAGATAGATGCCTCAGATGTGGGAATTGGAGCAGTCCTCAGCCAGACATCTAATCAGGGAAGGATCTTCCAATAGTGTACCTGAGTAAGAAGTTACTTATACGAGAGCAGGCCTATTCCACAGTTGAAAAGGAATGCCTTGCACTGGTGTGGGCCCTGAAGAAATTAAAGCCTTACCTTCATGGGAGATGCTTCAAGGTACAGACCAGCCACAACCCCTGGTGTGGTTGAATCAGATGGGTAAGGCAAATGGTCATCTCTTAAGATGGAGTATTGCCCTACAGGTCTACAATACGACCATTATGCACAGAGCAGGGTCAGCCAATGCAGACAGCCTATCTCACCAGTTAGAACAGTAACAGAATTTGTGAAAACCTTACCATGCATTAGGGGCATATTCCTATAAATTCAGTCCAAGGTAGGAGAGATGTGGTGAGAATGGCCCCAGCTGTGTATTATTTTCAGATATAATTCTGTTATATATGTTTTGTGATGTGATGTGTTATTGCAAATATACTTTAATAATTTTTACTATTATGGTACTTTTCTCTTAAATTACTGTCTGGATTGGTGCTAGATACTTCAATTTACATCAGTGTGTATTACAAGATATGGATTACACTGCATGATGGGACCATGCTAGGTACATCTTCATGTTTTGCTCCTGCAGTTCCCTTCAGATGACTGTGATTGCTGATAACTGTAATATTGTGAGTGGAAACTGAACAATTTTCAACCAGTAACGCTATACATATTAGCTTTACATTTATTAATATGGTACTTTTCCTCCCAATTTACTGTCAGGATTGGTGCTACAGTACTTCAATTTTTAAAATCGTGTATTACAAGATATGGGTTGCACTGCATGATTGGACCATGCTAGGGTGGATCTTCATGTTTTGTTCCTGCAGTTCCCTTGGCAGGCCAACAGATGGCTGTGAAACAGCAGTTAAGCACAGCACTGTTTTACAGCCATCTGTTGGGCTGCCATGGAACTGCACTGAGCAAAGAATTTACTCTGGTTCACAAAGGCAATAGGATAACCAGGCATTACTAAGGAATTAATGCATGGTTGAGCTTTGGTCATGTGTAGCAGTTTACCAATCTAAATAGCTTATTCTAGTACACTATTTATTGCCACGTTACAAAGTAAATTACATCTTATGAGGTAAAAGGACAGGAAAGTACAGTTATGTAAGAGCTTACCGTAACAGCAGATCTTCAGAGAGGCTCTTCGCGGTAGGTAATTACTTATAGGACTGTGCTGTCTGGCATCAGGCCACACGAAACATTGGCTAGCAGTGTCTGATGGGGACTACCACGCACGCCACGTGACTGACGCCAGCGTGACACTACATAGTGGGCGATCCCCACATCCACCCTCTAGTTCTCCCACCAGAGACCAGCAAAGGTCATGACAAGAGAAGGATAAGAGACCTGAATCCAAAAAGGGCTATCTGGAAAGAGAGCATGGAAATAAAAAGGTAAGGGGAAGGTGGATGGAAAAGTACTCCACTGCAAGAGTCCTCAAAGATCTACTGTTATGGTAAGTTCTTACATAACTGTACTATCTTACTCGAGAGGGCTCTTGCAGTAGGTAATTACTTAGAGGACTGAGACCAAAGCAGTAAAGCGTCCCAGGGACAAGAAAACTATACAGGAGGCTGGAACATAATCCTGGTAGGTAATCAAGACAGGAGTCCCTGAAGGACTGCTAGTCCAAAACCGCCCTATGCCATGAAGCAATGTGCAGACTGTAGTGTTTGATGAAAGTGTGGACTGAACTCCAAGTAGCTGCAGAACAAATGTCAGCAGTGGATACATTTCTGAAACAGGCTGTGGAAACATCCATTCCCTGGTAGAATGTCCTGTAACCTGACCTGGCAGGACTTTACCATACTTCTGGTAACAGAAAGTAATGCAGTTTGCCAGCCATTTGAAAGGCATTGTTTGGAAACTGCCACACCCTCCCTTTTGGTGTGAAAGTAACAAAATGCTGATCTGTTTTGCAGACATCCTTTGTCCGGTTTGTATAATAATGTAAAATTCTGTGGACGTCTAATGTATGCAGAATGGCTTCCCTCAATTAGAATGCTCAGGTAGTATACCGGCAATTCTAGAGACTGATTAAATGTAGTCTCTGACACAACCTTAGGCAGAAACTTAGGATTTGTGCGCAGAGCCACCCGGTCTTTTGTAAAATCAAATAAGGCACCTTACATATCAGGGCCTGGAGCTCAGAAATTCTACGAGCTGAGGTAACTGCAACTAAAAGGCATTTTCCAGGACAAGAAGCGATATCGCAAGTACTTGCTGGTTTGAAGGGAGGTAAGGTCAATTTTTCTAAAATAAAATTAAGGTACCACAGTGGAGCAGGGTTATGCACCAGGGGTTTCAAATGTAAAATACCTTTCAAAAAGGTTTTGGAGACCTCTAACTGAGCTATTGTCTTGCCTCCTACTGGATCATGGCAGGCAGAGACGGCTGCTGGATGCACCTTCAGGGACGAATAACTCAAACCCAGCTCTGACAGATAGAGAAGATACTACATGACCTGGGGAGCGGGGCACCAAAAGGATCCAGGTCTTTGAGGTGGCCCAGATGGAAAAGCGCCCATTTCATGGCATAGGTAGTTCTGGTAGATGGCTTTAGTGCCTCTACCAAAATTTGAGCTACCCTGGGGAGACTCCATTCCTAGAAGCAGCTATATCCTGAGGTGCTACGCATGAGGATGAAGGACTTTAACCCCGGATGAACCGGTGTGCTTCCTCCTGGGTGGAATCATAAGACAGGTAGAGGAATCAGAGGTTCCACAGCTAGCTGCTGAAGCAGCCAGAACCAGATTTGTCGAGGCCAAAATGGAGCTATCAGCATCATCTGAGCTCCTTCTAACTGAAGCTTGATCACCACTCTCTGCAATACTGGAAAGGGAGGGAATGAATACAGAAATCTCCCGTCCAAGAAAGTGACAGTGCCTCTTGCCAGAAAGCACCATGCCTGGATCAAGTGAGCAAAACTTGGGCAGTTTTATGCTTGATAGGGCTGTGAACAGAGTTTAGTTCTTATTCATGAGCTCTTACCCTGGTGCAAATGAGACTGTCTGTGAGAACGTTCTGCATGCCTGGGACGTGAACCACCAGGAGATGGACTCTGTGTTAGAATCATCCAGTTCCAAACCCACATCACTTCTCTGCAAAGAGGATATGCGTGGTTGCCCGTTTGTTGATGTACCACACCATGCACATGTTGTCTGTTTGGATCAACAGATTCTCTTGTAGGAGAATGTGCTGAAAAGCCTGAAGAGCATAAAGTATTGCTCTCATTTCTAGCACATTTATGTGCAGGTGCGCCTCTATAGGTGACCACAGTCCCCAGGTCCTGTGGTGTCCCAGATGAGCACCCATCCCTGTCCTGATGCATCTGTTGTCAGTATCTGGGAGTGAGAAGGGGTCTAGAAAGGACTCCTTGAATCAGATGCTGGAGTTCTGGCACCACAACAGGTCCCATTGCATTGGGCTTGAGATGATGACTGGACTGTCCAAGTCATCCTCCCTCTGATCCCACTGAGACCTTATAGTCCACTGTGAAATACACATGTGTAGTCTGGCCAATGGGACAGTGGGGATAGCCACTGCCATGAGGCCAAGAAGACGGAGAACCACCCTGGCCAAAATGTGTCTGTTGGAAAAACAGCTTGGCCTGTCTCTCCAGGGTATCTGCCCTGTCCAGGGGTAGAAAATCCATACCCTGCACTGTGTCTAACACTGCCCCAATAAATTGAAGACATTGGAAAGGAGCAAGCTGGGACTTGTTGTAACTAACCATGATACCCAGGCACTCAAAAAGGTGCAGAGTAGCCAACAGAGATGCTTCCAATCCCTCCTGTGATGATGTTGCAAAGAGCCAATCATTGAGGTAGGGAAAGACATAGTGCCCCTGACTCCTCAGTGCCCCAGCCACTACCACCAGGCACTTGGTAAACACCCATGGGACAGAAGATAGGCCAAAAGGAGAGGTCTGAACTGGTAATGCTCCCATTGGAAATAGAACCTGAGGAATTTTCGGTGTGATAGAAATTGGGATGTGAAGATACGATCCTTCATGTGTGGGCACAAAGCCATTGTCCTTTGGAGAGGAGAGGCAGAAAGTTTTGCAGTGCCAAAACCTCTTTTACTCTATGAAGAGGTTGAGAGTACTGAGATCCAGAATTGGGTGTAAATCCCATGTCTTTGGGGACCAGAAAGAAATGGGAGAAACCCTGTCCCTATCTGTGTTGCCAGCACTGGCTCTACTGCTTTCTTGTGAAGAAGAGCCATGACCTCCTCCCTGAGATAGGGGACATAGGGGACCCTCGTGGGTTGTTTGGAGGTTTTTCTCTGAATTCTAGAACATGACCAAGCTTGATTATTTGAAGCACCCAGGTGTCTGACATGATGAACTCCCAGTTTCCCAGATGCCTCATGAATCTTCTGCTCACCTGCTCCTCCAGCAGACGAGGAGGAGGGAGGGCAGTCAGAAAGTCAGGCATAGGAGGGGGTTCGGGAGGGTCGCATCTGAAGATCTTTGAGTCTTGGCTGGGAAGGTGGTAGTATTGGGAGCCCTGTGTTTAAACTGGCACTTGGGTCCTTGCTGAGTTTTCATCTGATGTCTGTTTTGTCAATGAAAAGGAAATTTTTTGTTGTTGTTTCAGCTTGTACCTAGTATGTATGGACCAAAGAGCTGTGCCCTTATCCTGCAGGCTGATAATAATGTCCTGGGCATCCCCGCTGAACAGGTTAGAACCTCTGAAAGGTGCATCTTGGATAGCCGACTGAACATCAGGAGCTAACCCTGATACTTTTAGTCAAGAGTACCGTAGAAAGGCTTACAGCTGTGGCCATGCCCCTAGTGGAGGAATCCATTGCATCATAGGTGGCCTGCAAAGAATGGTGTCCAGCCACCTTGGCCATCTTTAATGTGGATGTCAAGGAGGATTTAGTATCAAAGTCCGTAACGTCCGACAATGGACTCAAGCTTGTGGAACAAGGTCTTCTGGTACTCTAGCATATACTAGACGTAGTTCAAAGCATGGATAGCTAGAGTAGAAAATGCATAGAACTTTCTCCCAAACTGGTCCATTTGTCTGGACTCCTTATCGGGAGGGATGTACTGAGGTGCTAAGGCTTAGCTGATCTATCATGGGCAGCCATTATGACCACTGAGTCTGCCTTAGGATGGGTGCTCAGGTGGTCCTTGTCCTCAGGGGTCCTGTAAACCCAGTCAGCTTTCTTTCCATGGCTGGGATAGAGGAAAGTCTCTGCCAAATGGTCGAGGAAAGGTACTCATGAGGTTCCAGCCATGGAGGAGTGAGAACCGGACTCGTATCCTGGAAATCAAGATGCTCTGCCAACCTCTGTCTTTTGTGATCCAGAGCTCTGACTTCCAACCCTGGGCCTCCACCATGTGCTTGAGGAGGTCCACAAAGGAAGGGACTTCAGGTAGTGACTTCGGAGACTCATGAGGGGCTAGATCTTTGGGGAGGAGTTTGAAATTCAATCGGTTGGTGAGGAATCTGAGTCTACATCAGAATCTTCTGTATCCTCCAGAATCTTTTGGGAATAGGAGGATCTGGCTCTGAAATAATGTCTGACGTTAGGGTCATCGTAGCTGATGGGTGGCCTGATGCTACAGGATGAGACGGCACTGGAGAGGACATCCAAGGAGGGAGAGCTGGGGCCTGTGTCCGGGACAACTGTATGCATGCTGTCTAGTTCTGAAACCAAATGGGACTTGGTTTCAGACCACCAAGACTTAAGAATGTCCCAAAATCTACATGAGGTTGTGGAGGTGGAGTGGGAGGAAGTGGGGCTGTGAGAATCCAGAGCCAGGACCTTGTCCCACAAAAGCTAGCAGATGAGTAATGTGGGTAACCTGGGGCATGAAAATAGCCAGGTAGCCTGAATAATAATATGAATAAAGATCCAGTGTCGGGCTGACGGTTGATAGCCCAATGGAGGATATGCAAAGCCAGACATCAGACCCAAATGAGGAAAACCTGACGGCGGCCCTAATGGGTGATATCCTAATGGCAGGCCCGACGGGAGGATATGCCAATGGACCCAATGGAGGGTAGCCTGATGGCGGCCTCACGAGGGTAACCCAAGGTGTCCCTAATGGGGTAGCCTGTGGTGGCCCAGATGGAGGGATGTCTGATGGCCCTGCCAGGCAATCTGATCCAGAAGGGTGAGGCTCAAGGGAGGTCCCACAGATGTCAAACCTGATGGGAGCCATGACGGGTGGACAGTTAGGAACAGAGTCCAGTACCACTATAGGTGTCGGAGCTACCATGAGGCTCAGTGGCTCTTCATCAGGAAGACCTGATGGAAGGGTTAGTCCGCTGAACCTAGTGACAGTGGAGGAAGGTCAGATGGAACCGGAGAAGAGGGTTCTCCATGAAGGGAGTCTCGGGAGACCCTATTCCTCAGCCAGGACATTGCCAATGTCCGCAGTGTTATGTCAGAGCCTGATGGACGCCAAGAGGTTGTGTGGTTGTCAGAAGATCCGACGATCAACTGATCAACCTGGATCATGCAGGAATCAGAGGCCCTGACCCCTGACTTACCAACTCCAGCTTTGAATTCGTTGGGAGTACCAATGAGTGAGTTATTACCATGCCTGCTGCCTTAGGAGCCCAGGGTGGAAATGGGCCTAAGAGCGTGGCCATCTCGACTAATCCAAAGAACCTGCCACACCTTAACCAGTGGTGGCGGGGGTCAAACCTGTTCTGAGGATAGCCATGTTTGGTCATGGCACTTACCTTCCCAGAGGAAGAGAGCCTAAGCTCTGATGAAGGGTCCACAGGTGGCTTCAAGGAAGGAGGGAGGGACTGCTCCAAGTCCCGCTGTTTTTCTTTATCCTTTTTCTTCTTTTTATGTTGGTCCGATGGCGAGGAAGAAGCACTTTGGAGTTTTTAAGTTCTTTTCCATAGTTGAGTTGCCATTTTTCCTTCAGGAGATGGACCTTGAGTGACTGCTGACAACGCTTCCACGTGGCCTGGTTAAATTTAGTGCAGGCTTCGCACTCTTCGATGTTATGTTGAGGGCCCAAACAGAAGAGGCAAAGGGAATGTTGGTCCTCAGCGGTAGTTGGACGCTGCATCGAACCGCACTTGTTTTTATGTGATTCCGGTAGAGTGGATAACATACAAACAATGTACAGTAAAGAAAAATAAAAAATAAACGGATATTCATCTGAGTAAAAAGAGGCATTCGAACTGCTGCGATAGCTTTTAGTCAGTCTGACGGGTACAGGTCGACGCGTAGAAAGAACTAGAGGGCGGACATGGGGACCGCCCACTATATAGTGTCACACTGACATCAGTCACGTGATGTGCAGTGGGTGGCCCCCAATCAGACACTGCTAGCAAAAGTTTGTGGTCCTGACGCCAGGGTGCAGTCCTATAAGTAAAATAAAATAAAAAGAAATACAATAAAAATAAAAATAAAATAATTACCTACTGCAAGAGCCCTCTCAAGTAAGATCATCCTTTCTGGCAGACCTGTGAATTCTTGACACACTGGTGTCAATTGTGTTACTAGTGGGACCCTGAAACATCAAAGGTTATCAGGAAAATAAGATTTTGGGAAGAAGCAGAGAGAGAGAGAGAGACACCTGTTAGCCTAGAGAGGAGGACACCAGCTTCAAACCAGAGAGTTTTTTTTTCAGACTGCCAGGGACTATATATACCCTGTAAACAGAAGCTCATAGGACACTTTTCATCTGGGCTCTCTCCTGACCACAAAAGAAGCAAAACTGCCACAGTACAAAGACTAAGAACTGAGATTGAGCTTACTCTTACGAACTTCAATTCATTACAAACTAAGGTAGAACTTTAGATGACTGTCATAGTGCATTTTTTTGTACAATTCCACTTTTTTGTTATGCTGAGACCAAAAGATTTAAAGCTTTTAGTTGTAACTGTATGATTAATAACTATTTAGTAAAACATTTTGCTTTTAAGAGAACTGCCTGAGAAGATTTTCTTACAATTGTGTGTGCAATTGTGAGAGATTCAGTATTAATCTGTGACTAAACTGTTATTGCTAAGGGGCCATCATATGCTACCAAATCGAACAAAGAGTCTAAAAGGGAAAGTCTGGATAAGATAGGGGATTACGAAAGTCTCAAGGAAGAGTCTGGTGGATTTGAAGCAGATTATTGAATGCCTTGTGGGAGAAGGCAGAATCAGGGTTACAACACTACCTCGAAGAGGTTGTATCACCTGATCTTCCCCTTGTTTAACAACCAAGAAGGGTCATATTTGGCTACAAGACTTGAGACTGGCATTGTACCCTGATCCAGAGTAAAGGGGGACCCTGGCACTTTGTGGTGAGTGTTCAGTTGTGAAGCCAGCGAGTACTATAGAGGGACTCAAGAGGGTATCCCATTTTCCATCTCCCTGTCACAGATTGCATTTAGGGGTGGGCACTGTGAGCCCAGTGGACCTGACCCTCAGGAGTGGGTTTATGACAGATGCCATTGCACCAGTCTATATATCGACCCAGATCATCTCACTTGAGATCACCTTGGTTTGATGGGGCTCTCTGGTGATGAAGATCAGGGGTTGTAAATTGAGCGTTCTAGCGGAGGATCTGGTCAGATGACAGAGTGGCTCTTGCATGCTCATTATCATGAGTACCAAGGGGCAATCAACCTTAAGAAGACAGAGTTCCTGTCCAGGGAGATTGCTGCAGGCAAGAATAGCCCATCTCAACCCTTTCAGACTGTGGACAGACTTTTACATCCAGTCTGCAGCCACAAAAGCTTTTTCAATCACTTTATGTGAGGAGTTTGCTCTATTCTTCTTTGACAGGGTGTCCTCCATCCGGTCGGGATCCTCGCCAGTGAGGCAAGTTTTGCCTCATGGTGATTGACCTGGGGTGAGCAGAGGTGCTCCATTTGTCTGGGAGGAGTTTAAACTAGTAAAGGTCGCCAAGGTCATTGAGGTGATCTCAAGCTAAAGCACATATATTGTGAACTGGACCCAGCCATGACCCATTTCTTGATGAAATGCATTGGGACCATTGGCCCGGTATTCACTAGGTCTGTCCAGAGTTCGATGTCAGAGAGAGTCTTTCTGGATGCCTTGAAAGAGGCTCTGGTGAGACCTCTCTTGAAGAAACCATCTCTTGATGCCAACATCCTGGTGAATTACTGTCCAAACTCCAACCTGCTCTTCCTGGGCAAGGTTGTTGAGAATGTAGTGGCGCAACAGTTGAAGAACACCTCATGTCCTTTGAGATATATGAGCCATTCCAGTCTGGTTACAGAGCCAGGTATAGCAGTGAAATGGCATTAGTTAGGTGCAAAATTACCTCCTCAGGGCTAGAGATAGAGGAGACAGGTCAATTCTTGTGCTCCTTGACCTCTCATCAGCTTTAGATACTGTGGCTCAACACTCTGCTTCTCGCTTGCCTTTGAGAGTATTGTGGACTTGCTGGTACTGTCATCAACTGGTTTGAGTTCTAGCCTCCGCAGGGAGCAGCGGTAGTGATGGGGAATTCTCCTCCTCCAAAGCCCCTGTCATGTGGAGTACCTCAGGCTTTAATCTTGTCATCGTTGTTATTTACAGTATATATGCTGCCCTGGGAGACCCTCATTCAACATTATGGTGTGGGTTTCTCTGCTATGTAGATAATACTCAACTGTATTTGTCCTTTGCCCCTGGAACACATTATGCCATGGAAGTGATTAACAACTGCCTGGCTGAGATCAATAACTGGATGTCCTCCAGCTGGTTGCGACTGAACCCCGATAAAACGGAGGTACTGGTGATTGAGCCAGGTTGTGGGCATGATGGGAGTGCCTCCGAGTGGATACAGTATTGTTTCTGGGATCCACTCCATTGATAGCTTCCCCTAAGGTGCGGAAGAAAAAATTACTTACCAGTAGTAATCGTGTTTCTTCCAAGAGAATCTCACTGTATTCTGACTTCTGCAGTGTGGTCTCACCATAAGACTGCCCCGGAGCTGAAATAGTTAATAGAACCTATGCTAATCATGGAATGTTAGGTCGAGTTCGGTTTTCAAACCACTGTCCCTGATAAACATTCTACAACCATCAGGTTCTTATGGAGCAGCATAATAACAAGATATCTAAACGATAATAATAATTGAATTTATTTATTATTTATTTATTTATTGTATTTATTGAATGTTGTTGACCCGGTAGGCCCACTGGAACTAGAAGTCCCTTTTCAGGGGCGACTCAGGGGGATACAGATGGTTAGCAACTGAAATTGAACCAGATTAAGCTGTTGGTGATATTTTTTTTTTAATGATTGGGGAAATTTTACCAGGACACCGGGAAATCCCCGCTCTTTTCGATAAGTGCCATGGGATCTTTAACATCCACCTGAACTACCACCAATCCAGGCAGATGGGACCTCAGTTTAACGCCTCATCCGAAAGACGGCACCTCAGAAGTGCAGCACCCTCCTCATGCTGCACTACAGTGTCAGTATTGGGATATTAACCAAGTGCCAGATGTGGGAACTGAACCCACAGCCCTCTGACTTCTCGGCCTCAGAGGCGAGTGTGCTACCTACTGAGCCACTGACACTGACAATAACCAACTAATAAATAACCAATTAACAACACAACACCAAATAATCCCTTTATTAAAACATGTGGGTAACACTAAGACTCAAGTCACTATGCCCAATAAAGAAATGCCCATAAGTTTCAAACAGCATAGACAACTGTGTTGCAGTGCCTATAGGTTCCAGCAGGAGAGGAAGGTTGGGAGCTCAGAATACAGTTAAGATTCCTTGGAAGAAACAAGATTACCATGGTAAGTAATTTTTCTTCAAACCCAGAAAATCTTACTGTATTCTGACTTCTGCAGACTACCCAAGCAGTACCTTTGGAGGAGGGTAGAGAACCTATTTAGGAAACTGGCTCTACAGTACTGCTGTGCCAAACCTGGCATCACTTCTGGCCTGGGTATCCAGGCTGTAGTGCTTGTAAAGGTGGAACTGTTTCCAGGTAGCTGCTTTGAAGATTTCTACAAGGGACATCTCTTGCAGCTGCTCTGAGGCTACAGGGGCTCTTTACCCACTTTGTTGTAGCAAAACTGGATACAGGCCACTATCCACCAGGCATTGGTTCTCTTTGAGGCAGGTTTGCATTCCCACTTCTCCATAGGTCAGAAAGAGCTGGGTTCTATCCTGCCTGTGTCCCTTCGTAGACCTAAGTAGTAGTTTATAGCCTCTTGACATTGAGACTATGGCGTCTTCATTCCCTGAAGTGGAATTATAAGTGAAGGAGACTGGTAAAGTCATGGACTGATTAAGATGGAAGTCTGAGACCACCTTATGAAGGAATTTCCTATTGGTCCTAAGGACCACATTGTTCCTGTGGACTGCTATGTAGTCTGGCTCTGTGGACAAGGCCTGAGCAAACTGATCCTCCTGACTGAGGTGATGGCTACTATGAATACTGTTTTCCATGTCACATACTTAAGCTCTGCTGTGGACATGGGTTTGAATGGTGGCTGCATTAGCTGGCCAATGCATATGTTAAGGTCCCATGCAGGAGTGGGTTCCCTGTGAGGGGATGCAAGTGCAGTAGGCTCCTTGATACCTGGTTGGAAGCCAGGATGCCCTCTTTTCCAACAGAGAGATATGTAGAGACAGCTGCTAAGTGTACCTTAACGGCGGAAATGCAAGTGTGCCAGATAGTACAAAACTACTGATAAGCCAGCTTGGTGGTGGTCTATCTGTGTCTGTTCGCACCAAATAGAAAACCTTGCATTTAGACGAGCAAGTCTTTCTGGTGGAAGGTTTCCTGGATACCCTGAGGACTTCTAGCACTCCTTCTGAGAGGTGTAGGTCAGCATATTCTAAGTCCTCAAGAGAAAAGCTCTGAGTCTGGGGACTGTAGATTGGGGTACAGAACTCTGCCTGGGAGGAGGTCAGTATGTTGTGCCTCCTGGGTAGGAAGATTGGTTTGAGATTGACAGGGTCAGTAACTGTGAATACCAAGGATGCCTGTCCCTGTTTGGGGCAATGAGGATCATTGTTGCTGGTTGAACCATGATCTTGTTCAGTACTCTGAGCAGCAAAGGAAATGATGGGAAGGCATACAGAAACTTCCCTGTCCACTCCAGCAGGAGTGCATCTAGAGGCACTGTGCCCAGTGCAGGAGGCCTGCAACAGAACAGTGGCAGTTGGTGATTGTCTGGGGCTGTGAAGAGGTCCATCTCTGGGGTGTCCCACCTTCTGAACA
Source organism: Neoceratodus forsteri (assembly GCA_016271365.2). NCBI lineage: Eukaryota > Metazoa > Chordata > Ceratodontiformes > Ceratodontidae > Neoceratodus > Neoceratodus forsteri. Next base: position 790,756,687 of record CM028133.1, read on the forward strand.
CCACTTGCAGGATCTGCCTGTTCAGTGACCACTCATGGTGGTTCTGATTGATACTGCTTAGAGCATCTGTGAGGATGTTGTCCTTCCCTGGGAGGTGAACTGCTGAGAGGGAGATCCCTAGGAGTAAGCCAAATTCCACAGTCTCATGGCTTCTGTGCATGGGGGAGGACCTTGTGACCCTTGCTTGTTGATGTAGTACATTGTGGTTGTATTGTCTGCCCTGACATGAACCAATTTGCCCTGCAGCATTGAAGTGAAGGACTGAATGCCCAGATAGACTGCTCTGAGTTCCAGCAAGTTTATGTGACTCCTGCTGAAGCCAGGTACCATGGGCAATAAGGAGGGAGGCATCTGTTATGAAGACTGCTGCTTGTGACAGCTGGATGAAAGGCACACCTTCCCTGAGGTTGTCCTTTTCATGCCACCACTGCAGAGCTTGAAGAGGGTTCCTGTGACTGGTATCATCTTTGACAGGGAGTCTCATCTTTGAGACCAGTGAGCCCTGAGGTAGAGCTGAATGTCCCTCATCTGGAATCTTGATCCTGACCCAAGCTGCAGAAAATGCCTTGCTGGTCTGGGAGTATGTAGCTGGAAAGATCTTGTCAGCTGTACCAAGCTGTCTACCCTTCCCTGAGGGAGGAAGACTCTTCCTCTCAGAGTATCTAGTTCCACCCTATAAACTCCAGGAGTTGAACTGGTGTCAGCACTGACCTTTTCTGGTTTACCGAAGCCCAGCATACCCAGAGTGTCCTGGGTGATGGTCAGTGCTTTTCTTACCTGCTGAGGGGTCTGACTTACTACCAGCCAGTTGTCCAGGTCTGGGAAGACTGTAACCCCTGTCTCCTTATGTGTGCCACCACCACTGCTAGGCATTTGAGAGGAAAGGGAACATTGTTTAACCAGGAGTAGCACACTAAGCTGAAGCTTGTTTCCAGATGCGACCTGGGAGCACAAGAAGTTAAGAGACTTGCTCAGGATCACACAGTATGCACCTAGGCGGCTGTAGGATTCAAACCCAGGTCTCCAGATCTGCAGCTCAGAGCCTTAACCCACTGCACTATACTGCCTCCTTTGGTGAACACTCTTGGAGCAGATGTCACGCTGAAAGGCATGGCCATGAACTGGTAGTGCCCTGATGGCAATCTGAACCAGAGGTACTTTGTGTGATTGCCTGATGGGGATATGGAAGTAGGCATCTTTCAGGTCTAGAGATGCCAGCCAATCTCCCTTCCTGAGTGTGGGGAGAATGGTAGCCACAGTGACCATTTTGAACTTTGGCTTTGTCAAATGTTTGTTTAAATGTCTGAGATCCAGTATGGGTCACCACTTCCGTTTTCTTTAGAGTGAGGAAGTACCTTGAGTAGAGACCTGTCCTTGCTAGTGCCTTTTCTAGCAACAATTTTGCTACTTCCTTCTCCAACAGAGTTGCCTCTGCTAGGCTGGCAGGTCTGAAAGTCTTGCCCTCAGTTTGGGAAGAACTTTGAAACTGAGTGCAAGCCCTGGCCCACTACCTTTAGGACCCACCTGTCTGTGGTGATGGATTCCCAAGTCTGAGATAGTGGTCCGGCCTGCCTCCTACTGGGAGTTGGGGCGACCCTGGAAGACCTCTCAGGGGTCTGCTTGGTCTGTGTGCTTTGCTGAGTGCTGGAGCCAGCCGGCTGCTGCCTCTTCTGCCTCTGAAGTACCCTCTGTGGCTGGTAGGGTGGTGCTGCCTGAGCCTGAAAGAAGGGCCTGTAGAGGGTTTATCCCTGGCCCCATTTCCTGGTACTTCTGTGGTGTTGCTGCTTTTTCTTGCAGCAGCACTCTAATAGGCCACTTTATACTCGTCCATCTTCTTCATGTAAGCCTGTTTGCTCACTGAAAAAGATGTAGGCTCACAGGGAAGTCCAATGCCTTTGTCTATGTGTCTTGTGACAAATTAGTGGCTCTTAGCCAGGCAAATCTCAGGGACACTGAGATCGCCATTTGCCAGGCAGCAATGTCATTTGCAGCCACTGCCATCTGAAACTGGCACTTAGAAGCTTCTATGCCCCTTTCTGCAGCTTCAGACCAGTCTGAGGAGATGGGTCCAGGGCAAGCTTTAGCTATTTCTAAAACAGTGTTCCAGAGACTCTTCTGGTACCTGGACACATAAGCCATGTAGGTTGCTTGTCTAATAGCCAGAGAAGCACATAAGTAGGATTTCTTGGCCATAGAATAAATTTTCCTGGAATCCTTTTCTGGTGGATGTGATGCCAGGGAATCCTTGCTTTATCACATGCAGCAGCCTGCACCGCCCTTCATGGCTGGGATGCCCAAAAGGAATTCTATTCCAGACTTGGCTACCCAGTACTTCCTATCCATCCTCTTGTCCACTGTGGGAATGGAAGTAGGGGTCTGCAAAATCTTGGAAGCCTGTCTCTTCAAAGACTTGTGGATGGGTAACAACAGCCTTTTGTTGCTGGCACATCCATTGTTTCCATATAGTCTGGTTCCACTTCCTCCCTCTGTGGATTCTTGGGTGGAAAGGTCCAAAGTCTGTGTCACTTGCCTCATAAAAGCGAAATGGGATGTAAAATCCTCAGCTCCCTTTTCAGGGTAGTCAGGATGGTGAGGAAAGTACAGTTACGTAAGAACTTACCGTAACAGTAGATCTAGAGAGGCTCTTGCAGTAGATAATCACTCTGAGGATTGCACCCCTGGCATCAGGACCCACGGAAAGCTTTAGCCAGCAGTATCTGATGGGGACCGCCCACCTGACATCACGTGACAGTCATCAGCGTGACCCTATAGTGGTGGTACCCACGCCCACCTTCCAGTTCACCGGAGGAGGCTCCTAGAGCTAGAATGAGTTCATGAAGAAAGAGCAGGAAAACCAAATAAATTTGAGGGATGGAGGAGGGAGGGAATAGAGTTACCACTGCAAGAGTCTCTCTCAAAGATCTACTGTTATGGTAAGTGCTTACATAACTGTACTATCTTATTTTGAGAGGTCTCTTTGTACAGGTAATCACCTGAGGACTGAGTACCAAGCAATGTGAATCAGAAGACAACTGAAACATGGGAAGCAGGAAAAACAAACTGCTAACTGTAGACAGTTCAGGGCAGGAGTCCCTGAAGCACAGCTAGGTCAAAACCTGCTCTGCATCTAGAAGCAATGTCCAGACTGTAATGCTTAGTGAAACTGTGGACTGAACTCCAGGTAGCCATGGCGCAAATGTCAGAGGCTGACACATTCCTGTAACAAGCAGTAGAGGCAGCAAAACTCTTGGTGGAATGCCCTTAACCTACCCTGGAAGGGTCTTACCATACTTCTGATAACAGGAAATTATGCAGTTTGCCAACCATTTGGATAAACACTGTTTGGAAACTGCTGCACCCTCCCTTTTGGGTGAAAATTAAAATCTAAAAGATGATCAGACTTCTCGGACAGACTTTGACCTGTTTGTGTAATAACGAAGATTCTGTGAACATCTAAGGTATGAAGACTTGCCTCTTCCCAGTTAGAATGCTTAGGGTAATACACTGGAAGTTGAATCGACTGGTTCAACGTAAACTCAGAAACCACTTTAGGTAAAAGCTTAAGGTTGGTAACAAGAGCCACCCGGTCTTTGTGAAAAAATTAAATAAGACTCCTTCCAAATTAGGGCCTGAAGCTCAGAAATCCTTCGAGCTGAAGTAACTGCAACTAAAAACAGTGCTTTCCAAGACAAATAGTGTATGTCACAAGAACCAGCTGGTTCAAAAGGAGGCAAGGTCATCTTTTCCAAATGAAATTCAAATTGCATGGTAGTGCAGAACTGTGCACCAGTGGCTTGAGATGCAGAATCCTTCAAGAAAGTTTTGGAAAATAAAATTACGTAACTATCATAATTCTTGATCTTCTCTTGTATCTTCACCATTCATTACTGCTGGGGTGTATGGCGGAGTGCGCACCTGCAGGAGGTTTTTTTTTGGGAGGTCAGTGCCGACCTCGATGCTGATGTATGCGTGGCACATGAGGGTTGGCTGTTAGGTACCGCAGACTCCTCCTTCACCCCAATTCTGTCCTGCCGGAGAGGGAGAGGAAAAAGGGATAGAGAAATCAAGGTGAGGCAAGAGAAACAAGAGACAGGAAAAGTAAAGGATATAAACTGAAAAAGGAATAAGCCGACCAGAGGACAGAGGGATTGGACTTTCTTCTAAGTGGCCATAGGGCCCCAACCCCTGGGCAGCAGCACAGGAAAGAAGAAGGAGAGAGAGAGAGAAAGAGAGAGAGAGAGAGGAAAGAGAGGAGAAGGAAGGGGGGGTTATCTGCATGCTGAGCTGGAAGACCATCTGCCTTATTATAGTCACAAAATCTGAAAGGTCTGAAGACACAGAAGCAATGATCCTGTCAACTTCAGGGACTGCTGGACGGAGGTCCAGAACAAGAAAACTTGAAACGGTCTTGGAAACTATAAAACATGGCAGAGTTAGCCCCTCCTCCCACCCCTAAATGCATATTTGGGATGAAAGACCTGGAGCATGACCCTCCACAGTTCATCACCTGATGGTTTAGTCAAGGGAAAACCCTGTAAAACAGGGAGGACTCTGCCAGAATGACTTGTAAGGTAGAGGAATAATGATAAGGGAGGAAAATCCCTATGATTTCTCTCATGAAATTCACTGACGCAGTCTCCACTCCAGAAGAGGAAAACAATGGAGCATCCAAACCCAGAAAAGGAGGACACAACAGTACACCACACTGAGAATCCCATAGAGCTCCCTCCGAGGCCAGTGCAGATACCCTACTCACCACCACCCCCATGATGAGCGCTCGTGTCTTTTTAGAGAAGGAGACAGAGGGCCCTGAGGTACCAGGGGACTGTGCCCCAATTGGCCTCGAAGAGGGGAGGTGAGCAGGGTGGAGGTGGCACCCAAGAGCTAAGGCCCAAGAGGGAAAGGTGGTGGGAATCAGTAATGAATAGTGAAGATACAAGAGAAGATCAAGAATTACGGTAGGTACATAATTTTCATATCTTCCCTTGTCAGTCTTCACCATTCATTACAGCTGGGTGAGTACCAAGCCCCTGAGGGGATCTGTCACTGCCGTGAGGGAACAGATTCCCTCAGCTTCCTGGGGAGAAGCAGGAGGAGAGACCCACTGCCATATTAGGCCAATATGGTCTAAGGCTGGTCAGGCAGAGCAGGTGTCCCCATGGCCGGGCGGGTACAGAAGACACCCCTGAAGATTCTTCCTGCCCTGCAAGAGAAAATATGGGTACCCTGAAAAGCAGAAGAAATCACCCCACGCTGGACAATGGGTGATAATCTAGAGAGGCGGCCATGCTGTCCGCCTGATGCAGATCGCTGTCCCTGCTAATCTGGAAGCCACCTCACTGGTGTCGTGATGATGCCCTTGCTTGATGCCTTGCAAGCTCCAGACCCTGTGCAGAGAGGGCAGTGGCTTGTCTAGATTCCTCCGAATCAAGCAAGGATGCTAAAACCTGAGCCAGCATCAACCACAGGTGTCTGTTGTAGGGCATGGTGAGCCTGATGAGAGCTGATACAGAGTAAAACACGAGGTGAGGAGAAAACTCTTCTTCCCCACTAGTCGAACTCCATGGAATAAGGATCCAGTGGTCAGTTGTGTGCTGGGCGCTGGAGCCCAGAAGGAGTGCTAAAGCTGTCAGCCCCAAAGGTGGGTGAAGCAGGAACCAAGAGACTCCTGTTCTTTTTGGTTTTTTTTCTAACTCTATTTTCCACCCTACCTCCGAACTCTTCCAGAGACCTCCTGGAACCGCAGTCTCTGCCTCCCAACGTGGCTTAGCTTACCCCACTGGCTCCTCTCTGACTCCGGCATCCCCAATATCTACCCTCCAGGGAAGGTCCGCCTGCCCCGGCACTTTTTCTTATAATGTTGAGACACCAGGCCGGGGACAGTCTAGGGAGCCGAGTACGTATCTAGGGAGTGTGGTCTGTGGAGGGAGGCGCCTTCACCTATCGGCGGTAAGGTTTTTTTCTTGCATATTGTTATGCCCTGTGGAGCCTGGCTGCCAAGGCAATGCACTGCCGTGGCTCCACCCCTGGCATATGCCACAATGCTGCTTCGGCTACCCCCAGCCTCTGCCAGAGGTTGCTCGGAGCGGTCAGTTCCCTAGCCCTCCCTGGGGAAGAGAGAGCAGTCCTTCAGACGCCAATCTCTTCCCCCCACCAACCCCTGGCAATCTGGGTCCGTTGTCAACCAGGGTCACCAGTGTGACACAAGGTGTGGTGTCCAGCGCCTCAACCTCAGCGCCACTGGGCCGGTTAACCAAGAGACTCCTGGGAAGCACAATACCACCTCCTGCCGTCTGCTGGGGGTGAGGCAGCTGGAGATTGCCAGGTGCAGATAGATGCTTCCTGGAAGGAAATGGGCCAGGAAGGCACCACTAGGTGGTTGGCACTGAACTCGCTCAGAAAGAGTGTGTCTCCCGTCAGTATTTTGTCTAACCACATGGGAGATGTGGAGCTCTTGAAGTAACCTCAAAAGGAATTGCCAATATTCCGTGGAATCAGCATCGGAAGAAAGGTGGACAGAATGTTCCTCTTCCTCAGATGAGGAAGTTGAGGAAGTAGAGGAACTCAGATGGTTAGAATCCTCCTGCAGCGGGAAGACAGGTGAAAGACCTGCTCATCTGTGGCTCTAACATACCTAGGGAAGGTCTCTGCAGTGGCTCTGAATGTCTCCCAGGTTAAAGGTCCTGAGGGCCCACATGGCCTGGGAGAGGGGAGGTGTCTGCAGAGGGATGGGGAAGGGCACCTCACCAAAGTGCCCGGCCTCTGCCAGGGCTCTGAAACTTTGCAGAAGATCCTCCCATGCTGGAGGATCTGGGGCCTAACCAATCAGCAGACTCTGCAAATGTGAAACAAAACCTGTCCCAGCCCTCAGAGAGAATCCCCTGTGGTGTGACTGAGGTTGCATAGTTCCAGAAGGACAACCCCAGCGCTGCCCACTAAGGCACCTCTGAAGTCTCAGAGGAGGAAAAGCAGGGCTCAGCACTGTGGCTCCCCTCCCACCCCCGCAGGGTAGTGAAGAAGACCTCCGCACCTCACCCTGGCCTCTCAACCTCAGACCCCGAGGCCTCTCTTCCTCAAACCCAGTGTCAAGGGGTTCCCAAGCCCCCCAAGGGAGGCTGCATCCCCATCCCACCAAGGGGCAAGGCAGCACCAGAGATGGCCGCTGCCCAGCCCCACAGTTGAGACTGCCACACCACGCCCCCCAAGACTGCTATCCACCACAGCGCCCCAACACTGGAGTTGGTGTGGGACCGCAAGAACCACAGGCTCCGGGAGTCCAGGAGATGAACACAGGGCCACCTGGTGCCACATCCAAGAGGATTCCTGACTCGAGGAATCGGGGTGCTAGTCTGGATTGGCCAGTGAGTCATCTGCCTCTGAAGAAGAGAAGAGACACAAACCACCAGAGTAGCACACCAGAAGTTCTCCTACCAACGGCGCCACCACGGGACACAGCACCACCTCGATCACAGGCCCTGCGAATGGTGCCAGGATGAGAAATGGTGCCGGCAGGCGGTGCTGAGGTCCACCGGTGCTGGGCCCAGCAGCCATGAGCCACAACGCTGAGAGAGCCTGCACCTCCGAGGAGGTGACTGCCGGCGGTGCCTCACCCGGCTCCACAGGGAACTGAGGCAATCCTCCAGGACTGCAAAAGAAACCTCCTCAATGGCAAGGCTGGAATCCAAGGAGGTCTCCTCTCACTGGGCCGAGAGACCTAGAAGGGGACCTGAGGCAGGGTAGAGAGATCTTGCCATGGCATCCTGACGCTGTCCTCCAAAAGACAGCGGGGCCCTGCTGACTTTAAATGTGTGGATCTCAAGAACGTGGCGGTCCATGGAGAAACATGTGTCACAGTTGTCCATATTGTGGTTGGGACCCAGGCACGCAAACAAACATCGTGTCGGTCCGAACAGAAAAATGCCGTGCCCACAAGGGCACCAAGGCATGGGGTATGGCCTCTTTGGATTTTCTCTAGCCCCCAAACCAGACATGATGCAAAAGAAATTCAAAAACTTACAGGAAAAGACCGTGCCATTGGTAGAAATAAAAGAAACAGGCTTACCAGATTCCAACGGCCAGGTGAATTCAGAACCGGGATGGAGATGGAGAGGCAGGAAAATGGTGAACGGCAAAGACCTAGTGACACAGATGAACTTTCGGCAACTTGTGCAGCAGGTGCAACCTCGATGGCAGGAAAAACAGAACTGGGTGGAGGAGGAGGAGGAGGATTCGCGGTGCCTAACAGCTATCCCTTGTGCGCCACGCAATGCGCTGGCCTCAAGGGCGCCTGCATTGGCGCCTGACCTCTCCCAAAAAGAAAGAAAACTCCGCAGGTATGCGCCTGGCTTACACACCAGCAGTAATGAATGGTGAAGGCTGACAAGGAAGATCTTCCAACTATGCTATTGCTCTGCATTCCACGAGGGTATGGTAGGCAGAAATAGCCGACAAATGGATCTTCAGTGAGGAATTACTCAGGTCCAAATCATAGAGGTGCAGAAGATGCTCCATGATTGATGGAGCAGGGCACAAGAACGGGTCCCAATCTTTGCAGTGGCCCAAATGGAAAACGCTTCCACTTCATGGCATAAGTGGTCCTCTGAGATGACTTTCTGGCCTCAATGAGGATTTGCGCCATTCTGGAGGCTATGCCAAACGTGAAGCAGCTATGTTCTGAGATGTCACGGTGAAGATGAAGGGATTTCAGCACTGGATTAACCAGTGTGCCTTCCTCCTGGGTCAGGAGGTGATTGCAGAGAGGCAGGGGACGGAGGCTCCACCGTCAGCTGCGGAAGCAGTGGGAACCAAACTTGACGAGGCCAAAAGGAGCACCAGAACCATTTGGGCTCCCTATGCCCATAGCTTGATCAGCACCCCCTGCAGAACCAGAAAGGGAGGGAGGGAAGACGTACAAAACCTCCCTGTCTAGCAAAGAAAGCATATTGCCAGAAAACACCATGCCCTGGAGCGAGCAAGCAAAACTTGAGTAGTTTTGCAATGTATGAGGAGGTAAACAGATCCAGTTCCGCTGGCCCCATTGGTCGAATATGTAGTTGACCACCTCTTGCTTGAGCTCCCACTTGTAGGCCCTTACTGTGGTGTGGCTGAGACTGTCCACTAGGATGTTCTGCATGCCCAGAACTTGAACAGCTGTGAGGTGAATCTGATGCAGAACAGCCCAATTCCACACCCACATCGCCTCCCTGAATAGGGATACGAACAGGTGCCTCCTTGCTTGTTGAGATACCAGACTACACACATGTTGTCCGACTGGACTAATTGTGCTCTGGAGAAGTAGGTGTTGAAAAGCTTGAAGAGCATACAAGACTGCTCTCATCTCTAACACACTGATGTGTAGAGAAATCTCCATCTGGGACCACCTACCTTGAGTTTTTGGTCTCCCAGATGGCACCCCAACCCATCCCTGATGCATCTGCAGTCAGTCTGGGTGGGAGGGGACTGAAAGAAGACTCCATTGGTGAGATTGGAAAGATCCTGCCACCACAAGAGATCCCTCCGCATGGAACTGGAGATCATAACCATCTGGTCCAGGTCGTCCGACCTCTGATCCTATTGTGCTCTGAGTGTCCACTGTGAAATACGCATGTGAAGCTTGGCTAGAGGCACTGTGGAATAGCCACTGCCATCAGGCCTAGCAGTCGAAGAACCGACCTGGCCGAGACCTTCCTGCTGGAGGCCACCATATGGGCCTGTCTGCAAGGTTTCCATCCTGTTGAGAGGGAGGAAAGCCACTACCCTGAACTGTGTCCAACATCATCCTAATGAATTGCAGGTGTTGAAGGCATGCTGGGACATCAAAAATTTATAATGATCCCCACTTGATGGAAGAGGTCCAGGGTTGCAGAGAGGAGAGTTCCAACTGTTCCCTTGATAGGGCTGATAGGAGCCAGTCGTCGAGGTAAGGAAACTCACAGTGGCCCTGACTCCTCAGGGCTGCAACCACTACCAACAGGCACTTCGTGAAAACTCAAGGTGCTGAGGATAGGCTGAAAGGTAGGGCCTTGAACTGGTAATGTTCCCCTGGAAGGAGAACTGAAGGTAATGACGGTGAGCCCTGAAAATAGGGATGTGCAGGTAAGCATCCTGCATATCCAGAGCACAGAGCCACTGACCCTTGTGCAGGAGGAGCAACAAACCTGGGAGGGTCAGCATCCAAAACCTCTTGTGCTCTTATGCAGATCCCTCGTTTTGGGGACCAGAAAGAAGTGGGAGTAATACCTCTTTCCTGTTGCACTGGAACAGGTTCTATTGCTCTTTGTAGCAGAGCCTGTATTTCTCTCTGAGAAGAAGGTGTATGCCTTCAGCTAGTGTGACTTGGCCAGCAGCCTGTCTGGAGGCTATTCTATAAACTCCAGAGTGTGGCCCTGCTCTATGAGCTGAAGAAACCAAGAGTTGGTTGTCACTGCCCACCACCCTACCAGATAACAAGCAAATCTTCCACCCACCTGCTCTCCTGAAAGATCCGGAGGAGAGGAGGCAGATAGCAAGTGTAATGCAAGTGAGGGAGTTTGGGAGAGCTGCACCTGAAGCTCTCTTGGGGGTGCTGAGGTTTGCTGTGCCTGGCGTTTGGTCCGACATCGGACTGCCTGCTGTTGTTTCAGCTGCCTTTTCCTTGATGGTGAAAAGGCTTCTTCACCTGAAACTTTGGTCGGTACATGGTTTGTACTGACCGAGGGCCTTGCCGTTGTCCTGCAGGGTAGTTATGATGTCCTGTGCATCGCTCCCCAAACAGGACGGATCCCTGAAAGGGGCATCCTGTATGGCAGACTGCACATCCTGGGTCAAACCAGATACCTCAACCAGGAAAAGCACCAGAGGCTGACTGCCGTGGCAGCTCCCTAGCAGAGAAGTCAGACAGCATCATAGGTTGCCCTACGGAATGCCTGCAGGCCACCTTAGCTGATCAAATTGAATCACCAGGATGGATTTCAATTCAGAATCCAGAAGGGCTTCAGTGGCTGGTTCCAGCTGGGCAAACATGACTTTGGTAGACCAACATATGGCCTACATAGTTAAAGCCCTCATGGCCAGTGTAGAGGATGAATAAAACTTCCTCCCAAACTGGTCCACCTGAAGAGACTCCTTATCAGGAGGAGAGGTGCTCATGTGATGGGGTTTAGAAGACCTGTCATGAGTAGCTGCAATAATGACAGAGTCTGCCTTAGGGTGCACGCTGAGGTGATCCTTCCCTCTGGAGTACAGTAGTTGAGGTCTGCTTCTTAGCCACCGCTGGAATGGAGGATGGCATCATCCCATAATGTCGATGTCAGGCCCTCCTGAGGCTCCAACCAGGGTGGGGTAAGGACTGGTGCAGATGCCTGCGTCCATGTGCTCCGCCAGGTGCTGCCTTTTGGATTCTTGCTCATCAGACTTCCAATCATAAATCTCTTCAACTTTTGTAAGAGGTCATGAAGGAAGTGATTCTTTAGGTTGTGGCTTTCTATGGTGGGGTAAGAAACCTGACTCTGCTGAAGAAGAATCACAGAATCTGAATCCTGATCTGAGTCAGAAGACCCAAAATCAGGATGAGTCGAATCCTGTGGGCCTGGTGTCGGCTTATCAACAGGTCGTGCTGATGCCAGATCCTTCAAAGGGACCAGCGTTAGTTGAGGAACCGAGACAGAAGTTGTCTCACCGGTTGTGTGTCGGGACTCCCTGGGAGGCTGGTGACTGTCTAGCTTCAAAACCAGTTGAGTTTTGGTCTCAACCTCCATGACTGCAGGATGGCTCTAATGTCCGCTGGAGGCTGAGGCTGCAAAGGAGGCTGGTAGACCGGGACTAGCAACTGGTGAATCGAGGTTAAGTGGGTGCATACCCTGGTGCATGGAACACTGATGGGGTAACCCGGAGGGTTATATGCTGGTGCCTGAGGAGTTGGGTAACCAGACAGCTTAAGCCCTCAGTGGGGCCCAATGGAGGTGGCCCGACAAGACCTGGCCTGATGGAGGGGCAGAAGGAGAGCCCGACGGAGGACCTGACAGAGCTATAGGCCCCAACGGTGGACCTAGGGAAACCAGATCCTGATGATCATGGTATGGTAAGATCCGTGGGGCGACTGGAGGAGAAGCTTCCAATGGAGGAGGAGGAGGAGGAAGCTGGAACTATCTGGGTTTGCACCAACTCCTAACCCCAAATCCGAGGTGTGCCTGGGGAGTGGCCACCTGGCGGAAGCTCTCATCTCCGGTCCCTCAGTTAAAGGACGAGGGAGGTGGAACCACATTACGTGGTGAGGGGAGGCCCGTGAGGAGTACCCACTGGGGAGGCTGAGATAGGTCTGGCAGCTGGGAATCATTGGGGCTGCCGCTGACCCCAACGCCAGGTCAGTTGGGTGGACATCATCAGATCTGATGTCTGACTTGCCATAACAACTGTGCAAACGATGGACTTGCCAACACTTGACTTATCCGTTGAAGGGGTGGGCTCCAGAGTCCCTGAGCCCAATGTAACAGCCTGAGCTGGGTGCTCATCAGACAGGCTGACAAGCGACTTAGCAGCTCCTTTGGCAGGGCAGATACTGTGGGGATGGATCTGAGCACAGCCGAGGCCTCAGCCAAAGCTGAGGATCCCGTGGCTACTATTACTAGCGGTGGCGGGGGGGCTGAGGACTGCTTCTGAGGTGAGGTAGGCTGGGCCACAGCAGCAGACTTCCCAGAGGAAGAAGCATGCCTTCATCTGAGGGGCTCAGGCAGCCTTGGACAAGAAGGGACCGCCCTTGCCCCAATGTTTCTCCTTCTTCATCTCATACCTGGACCCGATGGGAGAGGTGGAAACGCTTCTCAACTTTTGAAGCTTTTCTTCGTGAAGGCCATTCATTGTTTTAGAATATGATCTTCGAGGACCTGCTGGTGGTGCTTCCGCAGTGGCCAGAGTAAAGCTGGTGCAGGTCTCATAGTCCCTCAACCTTGTGGTGCAGGCCTAGGCAGAAGAGGCAGAGGAGTGAATCCTTGCAAGGTAGTTATGCTGCATGAAGCACATTTATTTTTGTGCTCAACGGAAGATGATTATGACATGCACAAAAGAAAACCAAAGACTGTAATTTTGAAAGAAATAAATGGATACTCATCCAAAAAGCAGTCAAACTGCAGCATATGATCTCCACGAGGTCTGATGGATCAGGTTGACAGTGGAAAAGAACTGGAAGGTGGGCATGGGGACTGCCAACTATATAGGGTCACGCTAACATCCATCCCATGATGTTGGGTGGGCAGTCCCCATGAGATACTGCTGGCTAAAGCTTTCCGTGGGTCCTGACACTAGGGGCACAGTCCTCACAGTGATTACCTACTGCAAGAGCCCTCTCAAAGCAAGATCAAGGGATACTTCTGATTTAAGAGGTTTCCCATAATCTTCATCCTCATCCTCGCTATTCTCATCATCCTCATCCTCCCTTCCACAAAATGTCAGCAAATCTCTCAAGTGAACGGGGAACTGAGGAGGAACCCAAGTCTTGAACCGAGGACTGTGAACTGGCCACTGAACAGGAATAGCAGTACCAGTCTGCAGCACCTGGAAAATGCCTATAGCGTTCACTATAGCTTCTACAGTTGAAACCAATGGAATCATCGGTTGTGGTTCCTTAACCGAGTGCTTTTCCTTTTCTTCTTCTTCTTAGCAGAGCCTGCCGTTCAGAGGCAGTGTCTGCGCCTCCCTCCCGAGGAACCTTCACCCTGGTCAGAGTTGTTCACCCGATTCCTTAGGTTTCTCCTTCTGAAAGGAGGAAGTTTTGTCCGCAGCTGGGTCAGCAGCCTTCTCAGACATTTTCTGTAGTCGGCTCAAGCGCCTATCAAGGAGGAAAATCTACAGATTTCACAATCTGCCTGAAGGTGGTCAAACCCCAGACAGACACAAACTAATTGAGGATCAGCTTTAGTAAACGGTTCCCACACTCTGTACAATGTTGAAAACCCATTGGGCCAGTTCTTTCTTGGTAGTGACATAACCAGCAAAAACCTAGAAGTGGGTTTTAAGTGAGCCCAAGCACAAAAGAATATCTTTCAACTCTTAAAATTACCTCTTTTTAATTTTTAATTTTGTTGTGGAAATAACCAGCCCAAAAGGGTTCAGAAATGAAAATTTAACTTAAATATATAAACAAACATTCGGTTTCCTCCTGGTTAAATGAACCAAGGAGAAACAGAAAAACTTACTGGAATAACACTAAATCTAGACTAGTCTACCTGTAAGTCAAGGACAGTGCTTTAAAATGAACAGAAATAAAATTTTACTTAAAAAAAAACGAGAAAATGAAATCTTCAAGAAAGATGACGGAGGGCTCTCCATGGCGTCTGTACTAGAAGCGGAGTAAAAGAATCTGACATTTGTATAATGTTTACCACGGACAGTGGTTTGAAAACCGAGCTCAGCCTAACATTCCATGATTAGCATAGGTTCTATTAACCATTTTGGCTCGGGCAGTCTTATGGTGAGACCATACTGCAGAAGTCAGAATACAGTAAGATTTCCTGGGGTCTGAACTTGGTGTTACCCTGGATAACAGATTGACACTTGAAGTTCAGGTGTAGTCTGTTGTCCAAAGTGTTTTTACCACTTGAGGAATATCACCAGGACTAAACCCTAGTTCCGCTCTGAAGATTGGACAAGACTAATGCATGTCTTTGTTAAGTCCAGGCTTGATTACAGTAATGCTCTATACTCGGGTCACTGGAGGAACTCTCTGCCGACTGCAGCTTGCACAGAATGCAGTGGCTCAGTTGCTGACAGGCCTGGCTAGGTCCAGTCATGTGACTCTAGTCCTGCAGGCTCTGCACTGGCTGCCTGTCAGGTGCAGGGTCATCTTCAAGGTGAGCTTGCTCATCTACAAGGCCCTATACAGACTGGGCCCTGGCTATCTGGCTGATCTCCTTACTCCTGCCACCTCGATCCATTCCTCTGCTCCTCAACTAGGGGCCTCCTTGTTGTTTCCAAGGTCAGACTAAAAAATCTGGCGCCTTTAGTATTGCCAGTTCAGCACTGTGGAACTTGATTCCAGCATTTGCCAGGGAGGCCCTGACTGTCAAGTCATTCAAAAAGGGTCTAAAGGCTTATCTATTTTGTTTGGCTTTCCCTAAAAGTGACTAGTTATACCAGTTATTCTAGTCTTTTAAGAGTTTATTTATTTTAAATTTTATATATTAGCTTCTGTCATTTATAGATTTGTATGTGTTTAGCATTATTTGTATTATTTGCTGTGATTTTATCTATTTTATGTAAGTGTCCAGAGCCCCAGGGACTGGGCACTGTATAAATAAAATAGCCATGCCTACCAGATTAAGAATAACATCTTCTATACGACCCGATATTTAGCTACCAGAGGTCCAAATACATATGCCAAGCAACTGTCAGTTTTGGCAGATCAGGGCTGTGTCGTAGTGAGTACATCCTCTGTAGAACAGGAGCGCCGTTGAGGCATTCGACGGAGAAGACTAGAGCTAAATATGTGTCTTTTTGTTTAAGTGAGGTTGCACTTAAAGTGGGATGTAGTGAGGGATGGGGCTGGCACTGACCACAGGGATTGTTTTGCAGGGCTTCAGATACTAAGGAAAGGAAAGTGAATGGCACACACCAGCAGTAGTGTCAATACCCTCCACTGTTCCGCTTGTACACCAAATGACATCAACACATTAGACATCCTGTACACACTACAGAGGAAATACAAAACCAAGCCAGAACATAAACTGCAGCAGATGTCAGAAAAATAATCTGACTTTTCTCATTTTAAGAGCAACAAAGACCAGTAAGCAACACAGAACTCATAAGTACAATGGAAGGGAATCAAAATGTAGCAGATCTAAACTGCACATGATCTTTAATTTTTCCCCACACAAAATAGGATTGCACCAAGATGGTCAATGAGTGATTATATAGTACCCAGAGGCTGTTCCATTGTCCACCATTGTGACTGATTTACATTACATTTTACTTAACATTAACATAGGAGCTGCACTTCAATTCCTTAATTTATACGGTATTTATAACTGTTAAAATTAATACAAGATAAAATAAGAATTCATACACTGGACAATGTTAGGTGTACAAACAACTGAAAATTGTAGGTGTCAAATACCACAGAGACAAGTAATGTGCTAGGTTATGTTTTACACAAAATGCATAACACAAAGGAAACGAGTTCACAAGGAGCAACACACTGCTATATCCAACTTATACTGCATATGACATGTCTCAGAAAGGTTGGACACACCTTGTTTTTGGCTTCCTCCACCCTCCCAACAGGGTGGGACCAATCAGTTGTAAGGTGGCAGTCAGTTTGTCCATTAGCTTTCAAAATCTGCCAGCCAAATTAGTACTTTTAGTAGCTATCTTTTAAGGGCTGAAAATCCTGCTAGGGCACGCCGTAAGTTGGCTATTAAATGAAAATTACGATCACTGTATTTCTTGATCTTCTAGAATATCTTCACCATTCATCACTCGGGGTCTGTGCCAGAGGTGCAGGAAACCCGAGGAGTGTATACCTTTGGAGGAAGGAGTCGATGTTGGGGACAGCGCCACCCATGAGGCAGATGTATGACGTGGTGCTCGTGGCCTGGCCAGTAACCAACACCAGTTCCCTCTCTCCTCAGTTCTGTCCACCAAGTACAGGAAGAAAGGATAAAAGAAAGAAAGGGTGGGGCAGGGAGCCCAAGGGATAGTAAAAGGATATAGGATATAAAATGAATTAATAAAATGACCAGAGAAGAAGAAGTGAAATTCTGGGCAAGGATTTTAGAGTAGCAAAGGATGACCAGGGCAACTGGGCAGGTGGAGAGAGAGAGGACCCCATGTTCTCAGTCAGAAAAGGAGGTCTATCAGAAGAGCTGACTGGTTGTCAGTTCAACTGAGGCATGTCTGAAACCTCCTGAGACAGCAAGCAGAAGGAGCTGATCCTGAACTGAAGAAGCGGCGAAGATGGGTTGCAAGGAAAGGAATACTTTCTAAGCAAGCAACATGAGAATAGCCTATGAGCCCTGGGAAAGCATAGCCAGCCCTAGTTGTCTATCCAAGGAAGGACGTAGGGATAGAGTTTAAACCTCCCATATGACTAAGACATAACATGGGAGAAGATAAGCCTTGATTACCGGTGAGAGAAGCTACTCTCAGAATAAGACTGAGAACAGTAGGCCTCCCAGGACTAGGATAGAAAGATGGATTCCAAGAACTCTTCCTCTTAATCCTGAGTCTGTGGAAGAATCCCAAAATGTAGTATTGAGAGAAAGAAGGTGTCGAGACCCTAAATAAAAAGGCAGGACTGCACGGGGCTGAGCTGGAGGAAGTGGGCTACTGTTCAAAAATAGTCCACAGAGTACAGAGTTCCTGGTAAGCTCTGTCACTTGAAGGATCAAATGAGACAGTCCAACAGCAAACACATACAGCCTCCCTACTAAGGATATGTGTGTGTGTGTGTGTGTGTGTGTGTGTGTGTGTGTGTGTGTGTGTGTGTGTGTGTGTGTGTGTGTGTGTGTGTGTGTGGTCTCATCTCTCTCTCTCTCAGAAGGTAACTTTTTTTCCTATATAGATTTTATGCCCCAATTTTTTCTCCATTTTCACCTCCCCATGCCTCGGTCACATGTGCGTGGTGTGAGGCATGCACACCACATCTCTGAGGCGCCCCCACTCATTTGATGCTCCTGTTCGCCTATGCTGCCCATCGGACCTCCACACAATGGCAGCAGAACCAATGGAGGGGGGCACAAAGGATCCTCGCTGGGAGAGGAGAGCTACCCTTATGGCTGCTCGATCCTGCCCCCCGCCAGCTCCCTGATGACCCTGGCTCTTTTCCAAACCCTGGTCACCAGCGTGGTGTAAGGTAAGGCATTCAGCGCCCAGCCCTCTGCACCACCGGGCCACTTTTTTTTTCAAAAGCACAAACAGGGACCAAAGAGGTCCGCAACAACATGCAAGTATATGGATAAATACACATATCTCCCTTTAACTTTCTTTTTGTTTGTTTTAGGAAGTGGTGTAAAGAAAAGTAAGGGCAAGTCACCCAAGGCAGAAATTGCCTTCCTGCTACAAAACAAAAGACCAAATGAAGGGTCCCCAAACAAACATTTTTTGAGGATGGGAGGGGCACAGGAGGGGATCAAGTCCCCTCAGGAGTTTGTTTCCTGATGACTATCGCCCCTTTTTTCTGATAGGGGAAGGCAGAAGGGAAGGGAGGAGAAACTGCCCAGAAGCCCAGCCATTGCAGGAGAAGGTGGACAGGTACAATCGATGAATGATGAAAATATTCTGGAAGATCACCAATTACGGTATGTAATTTTCATATCTTCCAAGAATCAGTCTTCACCTTTCATCATTGGTGAGTCAGAGATCCAAGCCACCACCAAACAGTGGTGCTGGCAAACCCTGAGCGTAATGATAGTTCCCTCAGCCTCCTGTGGGGAGACACAGAGGCAGGGCCCTCACATGTCTGGTGAGGCCCAAGACTGGTCAGGGGCAGGCAGAGGCTCCCATGGGCTGGAGCAGAAGGGCACCCGTAAGCTCCTGCCTGGCCCTGTGGGAGAAGAAATGGGCTCCCTGGTATCATGAGGCAACCACCCTCGCCGGGCCAAGGGTGATAAGCTGGATAGGTGAAGCCACACCATCCATCTAATGCAGACTGCAGTTCCCACCAGTCTGGAGTCTACCGATGGCGCTAGGACACCCATGCTTGGTGTCTCATCAGCTCCACACCCTGGGCAAAAGGTGAATGCCTTGCCTGGTTGCTTCATGCTCCTGCAATGACACCAGGAGTTGTCCCAGCATCACCCACAACTGCCTGCCATAGGATGCCTGCTGTGCCTGATGTGCAGCAATGCACAACAAAGTGTGTGCCATCAAGAAAACTCTACAACATCAATGGTCAAACCTGGCTGAGTCCGAGACTGGGGACGGTCATGCTTTCAGTGGTGATGCCCAGAGGGGTGTCCAAGAACTGGACCCCAAAGGTAGAGGGGAAGACATGGCTCCTGGAGACCCCAGGCTGCACAATACCTGTGCTGACAGTCCCTTGAGCTAGAGAGAGGGCAGAGGACAGAGCCAAATGTTCCACAATGCTCTATAAATGGCTGGGGCCATGGAGGTATGACTACTGAGTCAGAACTGTACTCCCAAGGAAGAACAGTGTTGAATGGGCAGGATTGTGTCCTTAAAAATGGGACAAGTGCAGCTCCTGAATCATCACCAAAAGGAGCTGATAACTGGTGTAATTAGCATTAGAGGAGAGGTGGACTGGAAGTATCCTCTTCTCGGAGAAGAAAGACTGGGATGAAGAGGAGCTGGACTCAGGGGTGGCAAGTGCTGAGGATTCAGGCCAAAAGATGTCCTCATCCAGTGCCCTCAGGTAGAGAGGAAAGCACGCGCCATCACTCTGAACTGCTCCCATGTCAGGGACCCCAAAGGGCCAAACATGTCTCGGGTGGAGAAGGCAGAAGAGGAGGAGGAGGGTAATGGAAGACCAGGCCAGGTCCTCTGCCAGGGTACAAGAGTGTAAAGGAGACCTTTCGAAGGGAGGGCTGTGCAACTCGCCCACCCAGGAACACCCAGTTTTACAGAGGTGATCGGAGTGCTGCCCTGGGGACCCACTAGTGGGAGGTTGGAACCATAGAGGTCCCACAGGGTGGCCCTTTCTCCACCTAACACAGGCCTAGACAGTTCCAGAGGAAGAAAGGACCAGTCAACACTATGACTCCTGCCAGAGCCCCGGCCACTCTGGTCACAGAGCATGGCACCAACCA
This sequence comes from Neoceratodus forsteri, assembly GCA_016271365.2. Classification (NCBI taxonomy): domain Eukaryota; kingdom Metazoa; phylum Chordata; order Ceratodontiformes; family Ceratodontidae; genus Neoceratodus; species Neoceratodus forsteri. The sequence continues at coordinate 790,776,420 of CM028133.1, forward strand.
GGATTTCCCAACCTCAGCCTCACCAGAGAGGGTTCTGCCCTTGAAAAAGCCTAACAGCAGAAATGGAGCCAGAGACAGGGAGTGAGGGAGAGCTGGTGCCACAAGCGGCACTAGCACCCCCATCAGCACCGCAAAGACACCACCGAACCTGGCTTGGTACCAGACCCAGCGCCATCACCCCCACCAGTACTGGAAACAGCACCAGAGGCATCCCTGTCATTGCAAGTGGCACCAGGGGATGCCGGGAGGTGTTGCCAGCAGCACTGGCAAGAGGACTCCTAAGGCCTTGCCAATGCCAAAGGCCTATTAACTAAGCCCAGAAGAGTCCTCATGCTCACTGGAGCCAGGGAGCCAGTAGGATCATCCCGATCCTCAGCTAGGATACCCTAGAGACCCTTCCTCTCCAGTGCCATGAGCAGCAGCTGGACGGGACCCAGCTGTGCAGATGGTACAGCCCCACTCACTAGCACCAGCCATAGTGGCAGGAATCGCGGTGCTAAGAGACTAGCCAGTTCAGGTACAGTGTATTACTGCTACACCACCACCAGGGGTGTCTAGACCTTAGAAGTGGTACTGGATTGGGAAGGGTGTGCTACCAGCCACTTGGAGGAGGCTGGCTGTCCCACAGACTCTCCCCAGGCCTCCCATCTCAGCAATACAAGGACTAATGGAGGCCTGGTCTCCTGGGCGCATACAGTACCAGGAGAGGCTCAGGGAAGAGCCCAGGACGTGACTCTGGAGTTCTGGGTGTGACACCAGCCTCTGAAGGTTGGCGGAGGGGGAGGCACGCCCAAAGCTCAAGAGTGTGGAGGTCCATGCTGAAGTAGACGTCGCGATGATCCATGTCGTAGTCCGCACTCAGGCAGGTCCAACACCAGCCATGGTGGTCGCGAACAGACATATTGTTCCAACAGAGGCACCAATGCAGGGGAAGGAGGAAATCTGGTTCTTTCCCAGACTACTTCTTTGGCCCCAGACTGGCCATGACCAAACTGACAGCAAAACAAACAATAAAACCAGCAAAACAATAATCCACCATCATACTAAAAGGACAGAGGAATACAGAAACGGCAATGCAGTGTCAAATCAAGGTATGGCTTGAGTAACGGCAATGGACAGAACTGTGATGGGTTCCAAGCTGAATGCTCCCATGAGATGCTGCCCCTATGGTGGGAAAACAGAACTGAGGAAGAGCGGAGCCAGTGTCGGTTACTGGCCATTCCAAAAGCACCATGTTATATGCCTGCCTTGTGGCCAGCACCTTCCCAGTCGGCTCTCTTCCTCCAAAAGCTCTTAAAGGCATACACTTCCATGGGGTCCTAGTGCCTAGCACAGACCCACCAATGGTGAATGGTGAAGACTGATTCTTGAAACATCTTTCCAAATCTGGTAGCTAAACCAATTTTTTAGTAGTCACTGGCTACCTGATTTGTCCCACCCTGCCTCTCAATTTCCTGCAATCAAGTTACATCCTCCCATTGTTTTACCTCTGCACTATTTATTTATTTCTGTTTTGTTAACTGGGTAGGTGCACTAGCCATGAAATGACTATTTTCAGGCACGACCCGGAGACTATAACAATCAAAGACAGGCACAAAGCATGAGTACAGTGAAATTACAATAGCATAGGTCAAAACAGTTAGTAGTAATGAATACATGCAGCCAGAACAATAACAATCAATACAATTACATAGCATTTTAGGCAGAAAAATCTATACAGTCTAGGAAGAGATACCACAACTTAGCAACAAGAAATATTGTTAAAATTGGTCACTATATTTGTATACCCATTACACCAGCACTGAAGCATTCACATTTTTTTTTTTAAATGGAAAATTTACTGAACAGTACTTTGGATGGATAGTTGATCACATTTCAGATGGAAGTGAATTCAAAAATAAGGGTAAACACAAACAATGTTTCTATCAGCATTTTATGCTATGAATATTAAGCTAAATATAAAATGGCACAGTCTAATTCTCTGTATATTTAAAGGGCATTTCTGATCTTTTACTGAAGGTGACGAATGGACAAACACAGCAACCTTCAAAATAATCTTCCGGGGGCTCTAATGAGCAGCTAGCCGGACAGATGCATCCTTTATCGCCCGTACAACAGCTGGTTAATTAAGTAATTTTAAAGTATTATACCACGATTTCCAGTGACAAGTGTGTGGAGAGGTTACCAGAAGCATCATGAATGAATATCTTACCCCAAATATGTCTAAAAGCTAGTGGTTAGCGAGTAAAGGTGGGAAGAAGTCGGTGGCTGCCGCGACGTTGAAAACTCTGGCCTGGTCTCCTGTCAGCGTGCAGAGAGGTGGTGGCGCTTTGGCAGAGAGATTACCGGATAAGTAACGCAGCACTGAGCCGTGCTTGATCAAGTTAGAGGCAAACTCATTCCAAATTGCAGGAGGTTCTGGAGCAAGCTAACAAAATAATGGAGGCTGAGGACAGAATTTCTAACCTGGAGGATGAATTGGTGGCAATCCCAGGTCAGGTTCAGGTGCTGCAAAAAGAGCTGGAGGACTTTCGAGAAGCATTCGATTATCAAGAAATTACCAGGGTCAACTCAATCTGAGCCTGAGAGGTTTGCCAGAGGGAAGGAGGGTCCAGTTTGTAGGATTTTGCTCAAAGATAATGCCAGGGTCGTTAGGCCTAAAACCCAAAATGGGCATTACAAGTTGAAAAGAGCCCACCGGCAGTGATGGCCAGACCCCCCCGATCAACCTCTGAGGCAGGTAATAATGCATTTCCATAATTTCCAGGATCGAGAGGCAGTGTTAAGAGCCTATAGGGACAAGGGAAGATGGAATAGACAGGATTTGCTTGTTTCTCTCGCAGGATTACTCAGCCAGATTGTTGCAATGCAGGAAAAAGTTTAAGCGGACTTATGGCCCAGCTCAGATCTATGAAGGTTGAGAATTTTCTGGTATATCCAGCCACTCTGAAGATTAGATATGAGGGAGCAACGTTTTCTTTTGGGGAATGGCAAGGCGAGCAGTATGTGAAATCCTGCAACAAAAAATGGGCTGAGGAGCGAGTGATAGGCTAACCTGCAAGATGGTGACTGAATTTATTTTAATTTTGACTCATTTGGCTTTACGCTTAGATACTTGTTTATTTAACCTGAGCGCTCAATGAACCTTGAGCTTCCCTTCCTCTTCCTCTCTACATGTTATGGTTGAAACAGAGGAATGTGGCTTACCATGACCCAGCCTAGAGACCGCACAAGGAACTTTACATTGTTGGATCGGGTTAACTCTTTCCCCTTTTTTCTTTGTTTTATTTTTTAGGATAAAGATAAAATGTGAAATCGAGTTGGTACTAAATGCAGAAATGGGAGGAAGGAAATGATAAGGGAACAGGGTGAGCTCTATCAGGAAGAAGGAAGGGAGTGAAGGGCAGGGGACACTGTTTTTAAGGAAGAAAGGAAAAAGGAAAAAATGGAACACTTCAATATATTGTTGCTCCTTGGTGGGGTGCTCTTTCACTGGGGAGTTTATGGATTTAAAGAACTGGGGAGGGAGGTGGATGGGGATCTCTGAATTTGGGCAAGCTAGGCCCTAGCCAGATTTTTGTGGTGCAGTTTCTTTTGTGGGGCCTTGCATGCTGGGAGAGCCCTGGTTGGGGTACTGAATGTTGAATGTGGAGTGCAGCATACAATATATGGCTAGATTGATTGAAGGCTCTCCTCTCCTCTCCAGGTCTCCTTTCTGGGGATGGGGTCTGAGAGATTTTTGATTTATTTGGGAGAGGAAGAGGTATAGGGTTCTTGATGTGAATGGGAACAGTCCCATGAATATGGGATTACCCGGAATCTCAATCAAGGTTTTTTTCCCTAGTGGGAGAGAGGTAGAAAGGTGGTACACGGCTTTTGGTGGAGGCGATGGGATGTACATGTCAGAAGAGGGTTCTTATATGACACTCTTGCCTTTAAAGCAGTTAGTGTCACAAATGGATTTGGGGAAGGGGAATGGCAGGGGTATATGGAATCTATGTGTGGAGGGCGGGAAGGGTGTTGATGTACAATGAAGATCAAGGGAGGGAAATGTGGTTTAGAGGAATTAGGTAGTCAGGAAAATGGAAAACAGGGGTTACATAAGGAAGGAGAGTGCAGGGACGAAAGGGAGCTCTGGGAAGTGGCTGTCTTTAAATTTACAAATATGGTATGTGAGCAAAACTCTAATCGAGGTAGGGGAGGAAGAGGAGGTTGCATGTTTGGATTGTTGAAGTTATTGTTAAAAATGTTATTATTAAACTTTTTTCAGGTGCAGAACCTGTTCAAAGTGTACACGTGTTAATACTGGCTTTTAGGTTGAAAATTCAAGATCGTGGATCTCAGTGGAACAATGATGAATGCTATAATGTTAAATGCTTTGGTGGGGGCTCATGGATGGGGTGCACTGAATTATGATTAAAAGGTCAATATCTTGGGTGGTTTCATGGAATGTAAGGCATAGCACATCCAGTGAAATGGACCTTGTTGTTAACTGCTCTGAGGCGGGTGGGGACACAGGTTGCTGTGCTTCAAGAAATGCATTTGACAGAGGCAGAGCACAAAACGTTAATTCATAATTAGGTGGGTAAGTGTTATTCTGCATCATTCTCCTCTCATAAAAGCGGGGTGGCTATCCTCATCCATAAGGCCTTCCCTTTGAAGTGAAAAAGTGGTTAAGGATCAGAAAGGGGCAGATATGTTTTTATTTCTGGGGAATTACATGGTGAGCATGTCACCTATGGCAGTATATATGCCCTGGCAGTGTTTGACCTGGAATCCTTTGAGTCTCTTCTGGATTTTTAACTAAGGAGCAATTCCTGGTTTGATAGTAGGGGAGACTTTAATTGGACGATGGACCCAATTATGGATCATTCAGAGGGAAAGGATAGGACATCAGCTGCCATGAGACAATGGCTGAGGGGTTGTAGACTTGGACTTGGTAGATGGGTGGAGGACCCAAACCCAGGAGCCGAAAGAATACACGCTTTTCTCCAACCCGCATAGAAGCTGGTCTCGTATAGATTACATTTATCTTCTCAGAGCATGGTGTGGAGAGTACAAGATATAATGCATAGTCCTATACACATATCGGATCATACAATGGTGATCCTTGTGATATATTGTAAAACAGAACAGAGGGGTTCCAGTGGCAGTTCCCCATTTATATGGCTAAAAATAAGGAATTTGGAGAATATCTAGGGGGCAGTGGAGATATTATGCTGAGGCTAATAATAACTCTGATACAACTTGGCAGGTTTTCTGGGATGTAGGGAAGCGTTTATGCATGGGGCAATCATAGAATTCATCACCCGACTTAGGAAAAGAAAAGGATACAGAGGGAAGAACTTGAACAGGAATTTAAAAAGTTGGAGAAGAGAGTACCAGGGGGAGGGAAGAAGGGTGAGTAGAACAATTGTTGAAAACTGCAAGGAAAATTTAAGTGCAGCGCTCTGGGAAGAAGCGGATAGATTTTGGGTATATTGTAAGCCAGTTATTTGAGTGGGGAAATCGACCGGGCCATTGCTTGTTCGCTAATGAAAGGTGGAAGGTGTCCAGTCAGGATCACATGCATTAAGAACGGGATGGGAACCAGTTGTACAGATGCTAAGGAGACCCGGAATGCTTTAGAATGTTCTATAGCCAACTATATAAGGCTGAACATACCGGAAAAGAAGATTAAATGAAGGCCTTTTAGATAAGTTGGAGTTGCCATGTCTGACGTCAGCACAAAGGGAAAAATTGAACCGCCAATTACGCAGGTTAAGATGGGAGACCATACAGAGATTACAAAGAGGTAAAGCAAGTGGGCCTGATGGGTTTCCGATTGAATATTGTCAAATAATGCGGGTCAATTAGTGGGGGTCTATGTGAAGTGTTCAAGAAATTCGAGGAGGGAATTTGATATTACCCAGGTCATGGGAGGCGACAATCTGTTTGGTCCCAAAATCTGGAAAGGATGAACATGAGTGCATCATATAGGCCCATTTCACTGCTTAACTGTGATGTGAAAATCTTGGCAAAGGTACTGGCTAATAGGTTAGAAGAGGTCCTTGGGGACTTGGTTCACCCAGACCAGACCAGATTCATCAAAGGGCATCAATCCTAACATAATGTACGAAGCCTTCTAAATGTGCTATGGGGGCCTCCCAAGGTGGAGAAAGCGAGGTATTCTGTCCATGGATGCTGAAAAAGCATTTGATAGAGTAGAATGGCAATACCTTTTGAGGTTATGTCCCAGTCTGGTCTGGGTGATCAATACATAGAATGGGTGCGAGCCATGTATGTGGACCCCAGGGCCAGGGTACTGGTGAATGGGAACCTCCAAGCAACTGGTTCTTGAGAGGGAACTAGACAGGGTGCCCTTTATCCCCTCGTTATTTGCGTTAGTTATTGAACCTCTGGCAGTGGCAATCACCAGCATCACGATATAGAAGGGATTAAGGAGAGACTGATACACCACACAAAATTGCACTCTATGCAGACGACATGCTTTTGTTTATCCAGGAACCATGGGTATCTATGCCTCCGCTGCTGACACTAATTGATGAGTTTGCAGTTTTCTCCGGTTATAGAATTAATTTGGGTAAGTCTGAACTACTTTTTCCCAGACCACGAGCAAGCGACAATGCAATGGGGGTTGAGGGTGGTACAAAATAGCTTCACCTACTTGGGGATTAAAGTAGGAAATCTTGGGATCTCTGTATGGTCTGAATTATACCCTAATTAAAACAATAGAATTGGATCTCAGTCGATGAATGCACATTCCATATCATGGTTTGGTAGAATTAATCTTATCAAGATGAATGTGCTTCCATGGATATTGTACCAAATGTAGATGTTAAATATAGGACTCACCAAAAAGATTTGAAACGGTGGAGGGGCTTTTTCTAATGTTATATGGCAAGGGAAAACCCAGGGCTAGTCTCCAAAGGTTGAAGGCAGGAAAGATGGGGGTTGAATTTCCCAGATTTGGGGAATTATTATCTGTTATACAGCAACGCAACTTGGTGGATTGGATGCATCAACCAAAAGTGGCTAGTTGGATAGACTTAGAACAGAAAGGTAACAGGGTAGGCTTACATCATATCTACGCATCTAAGGGACCTAAGGCTTTAGGGTGGTAGGGAATGGAAACCCGATGGTTGAAAGGGTGTGGAGGCTTGGGTACAACTCAGAAAGTGGAGAGATGCACGGGTAGAGAAACGTGTTGCACCCCTTATGAAAAATCCTTTTTCCTTCCTGGAATGGAAGACAGGAGTTTTAGTGATTGGAGAAAGGAGAAATCGGTTCTGTGGGTAATCTATTGGTACGGGGAGATGTGTACTTTGCCCAAATCCAAAACAATTTAGAATTGGGAGCACAACACCAGTTTAGGTTCTGGCAGGTGACAGCCTTCGTGAACAGCTTGGGTAGAGAAGAGGACAGGTGGATTACATTGGATCCGATTGAAACTCTAGTGTATCAGGCAAAAAATGATCCAAAGGGTTTCCTAGAGAGGGCAGCTAACCAGGGAGGCAGGAAATCCCAGATTTGATGCTTAAAACAAAAGAATTGTGGAAAGGGACTTGGCTAGGCCTATCTCTGAGGCGATTGGGGAGTAGTGCTCCGATACACTTGGAGATAATGGTCTGTAATAGATTCAAAGAGTCTTTTTTCAAATTTCTGCACTGTTTGTACTATTCCCCAGTCATAGTGCACAGGGCCCAGTCTGCGGTGTCACCAATGTGTGGTACATGTGAAGTTGAGAGAGGTACCTATATACATTGTTTTTGGTGATGTCCTATACTTAAAATTTTGGACAGATGTAGTGTCAGAGGTTGCCAAAATGTGGGAAAAGATATGGTGAGGGATCCCAAATTTGGTTTGTTTGGGGTAGACGAGGTGGAAGGGTGGTGGCAGCCCCTCCCCATTGGGGTAGAACGCTTTTGTGTTAGCTCACCACTGCATTCAAAACACATAGGTTTCCAGATTAGACCTACCATACAACAATTGCGGACCTTGACATTGCAGACCTTAGCCCTGAACGACTTACAATGGCCTTGAGGGATCGGAAGAGAGTTTTTACAAAGCTGGGCACCTTTCTGTCTACTCTAAACCCAGAAGAGCAATTTATATTAAGTGGGGTTTAAGGGATAATGAGAGGATCAATTTAAGCAATAGACAGGACGGCTTAAAAAGAGAATGAGATCACACGTATGTTGTATATTTGAGAGGCCGTAATATTTCATTTTATGAAACTTATGATAATGAAAGGTACACTTTTTCTTCTTTTTTTTATTGTTATGTTCGCACCTGATTGTTGTGTTTTTCCTTTTTTCTGTATATGTTTGTACCTGTTTATCTGTTGTCTGTTAGTGTGTATGTTTAATAGTTGTATGTGTTGTGCTCCATTTCTGAAAATTAATAAAATATTACAACAAAAAAAATTATCTTCCTTAAAAAAATTCAAACATGATCATATGTTAATGGTGTTAAACTATTAACATGCACTTATGAACATATGAAAATGGCAGCAGAAACAGGCCATACAGTCTATCAAGTCTGCTCGAGTGTACAGCACACTGTTTGTTCTGTGGTTTTATAACTGAGCTAAAATATGTGATTAGCAGCATACTTTAAGTTTTAAATGTGTTCAATGAAGAACTGTGTCTGAATGTCACATTTAACACAAAGACTTATATTTTAACCATTATTAAAAGTTACAAAATAATGCAACCATTTTTGTAGAACTGAAACACGTTTCTATATCCACAAATGAATGTGACAATCTATAAAATATAGAGTATATATGCAACTGGTAGGACCATAGCTTAATTAAGAATTGGACACCAAATGGCCTAACAGCTGCAAATGAACCATATCCACTGCTTGTACATTTTGTATTACCCTTATGCCTTGTTGTATTTTGTTCTGCATGGTTATGTCCTAACCAGGACATCTTGCAAATGAGCATAGCTCAATGGAACTTTTCCTGGTAAAACAAATAAATATATAAACGTTTACCATTTTACTACTTTTAAATCAAATTTCATTAGCAAGCCCACTCCCATTCCTGAACAGGTAATACAAAACTATGATGTAAAAGGACATGATAACCCACTGGAAAGCTTTAAATGTACTTAAGAACCTTAAAGCAACAACAAAATTAAAGAAATATTAAGGTACTAGAGAACATAATCAAAAGAACTGTTTAATCAATATAATAAATCTGTGGGATACCCAAAGTGATTCCAAATGTAACATCTAAAATATATGGTATGATACAAATGTCATGGTTTCTTTTCCACAAATGTAGTGGTTATCAAACTACAATGTATGAGTCAAACCACAAAGTAAAGAGTTTGGTTGAAACAGAAATTGCAGCTGAAGCTGGGGAAAATATCCCAGATGAAATACAAATTTTATTGTAATATATTTTGTCATCTGTAATCCAACAATTTGTTGATAGTTACTTTCAGAACACTGACATAGTTTCCACCGCATACTTAGCACCTGGTGTGAGTGGTGATAAAAGAAAAGAAAATACAGTACTTGATATAAAAGATCCACTGTAAAATCTGAATTGTTCTAAAGGTTCTTTTTATACATTTCATTTGTAAAAGGCCTGTGCTTTCATGCACCACTTAACGCTACAAAATATTTAATGCAATCATTAATTTTCTTACAATAAAGGCTACTGTAGACCGTGTGAGCACACCAGCCAGTTTCAATATGGCAAAAATGTATTCACAGAAGAAATGAAGGCAACTTGAGATCTTCCTGCTTGCAATTGGTTTAAGATTTCCTACACAGGTTTCAAATATGTTATAGTCTCAAGTGGCATGACATGGACAAACAATGAGCACACCATCCAATTGTAGACGTCAGACAACACTGCTTTAGTAGCAAATTTCATTAACACTGATCATTTGAAAGCACAGTTCAATATTAAGAGTTTTAAGATGTCCAGGAGCTGCACTTCAGACTGCCAGAACAGTGAGAAACAGACCAGAGTATGAGGGCAGCTAAAGCATGTGCAGACTTGATCGGTGTTAAGAGCAAGAAAACAGATAGTGAAAATGCCATAATTTCTTGACTAATTAATAATGTCAAAATCAAAATCGTATTTTGAGCATTTGGGATGCATAACTAAAAGATACTGTTTGGTAACTAGGCAGTTACATTTCAACAAGAATATGCGTTTTCATTTTATAAAATACAGTAGGGGACAATTTAGTCGGTGTGATTTATTTGGGCTGTATTTTTAGTTGTTTGTTGCTGGGTAAGTGGACAGGGCTCATAGTAGGTCCCTTTTCAGCCACCGCCTGGAAAATGGTAGAATATAATACACTGGTTTGGCAGGAACATGACAGCAGGACAAACATTTAGATGTGGGTGAGCACTGAACTGACATCAGATTTTAGAACTTCAGACTTCAACAATTGTAGGTAGAGTAGTAGCCAGGGTGTTCAAAACATGGGTTACTTACCTGTACCAGTCGTTCTGGGAGTGGTATATGTTGTTCATCCACACTATTTGACATGATCCTTTCCCTTTAAGAAGTGCCGGAAAGTTTTCAAGCTCACCCGGTGGTATATCTCTCGGCTCTGGCCCCATGAAGCCAGATCTTGCCCACTAGAAGCAAAGGTTGTGCCTAAGGCAGGGGAGGTCGGATTGGTCCGTGTGGATGAACAACATATACCACTCCTAGAAGGTACAGTTACATAAGAACTTATCATAACAGTAGATCTTTAAGGGGTATCTCTTGCAGCAGGTAATACATGTGGGTCATCGCCAGAGGGCACTGTGGTGCACGCCAGCCCTTCTAGCAGTCTTATTCCAGGGCCACCCACGCATGACATCATCTTCCTGTTTCCTATATAAAGTGGGCAGGTCCCTGGTATCCTCAGTTCCCTGCCAGATTCAGCTCACTAAGCGAGGACCAAGGGAGACCCAAGGTACCATAGGTATTCCATCCCATAAATAATTGATCAGAAGTTGTTCTCCTAGAGAAGGAGGAGGATGGGGGATCATACCTGCTGCAAGAAATACCCCTCAAAGGTCTACGGTTTTAATAAGTTCTTATGTAACTGTACTATCTTCCACGGGCTGATCTCTGCAGCAGGTAATACACTTGGGATGATTCCCAAACAGTGAATCCAAGAAGGGTGGAATTATGACAGAAGGCCTTGTAGGACAGTCGGCCAAAGGCCATCCTATGGCATGAAGCATTGTTTAAGTTGTAGTGTTTAGAGAAGGTATGTATTGTGCACCATGTGGCTGCGTGCAGATATCTTTGATAGAAACCCTTTGAAGTAGGCTGCTGTGGTGGCCATAGCTCTGGTAGAATGGGCTTGGACAGGTCCTGGTAATGGTTTGTTATATTTCTCATACCAAAATATGATGCAGTGTGCTAGCTAATTGGAGAGGGTCCATTTAGGACCAGGAGACTGTCATAGGCTGTGGGCTATGGATGAACCAATCAGACATTTGAGACAAATGTTGGATGCAAATAAATTGAAAATGTATTCCTTTACAGGACAAAATTAAATCAGCAAACTTGGTACGACAAAATAACCAAAAAAAAAGATTATCCAATAGGAAGGTAAATAAAGCAGTAATAGGTCTCATAACATCTAGCTAGGAAGCACTAGCTACTACTAGTGTTATCTCTCCAGCACCTCCAGATGTTCTGATTTAACAGCCATACAAGCAACATTATATAGAGAACAGTGCCTTCTGATTGGCTAATTCCATTTAGAACTTAAAAGAACATTTTATTTACTACCAAACATGTACAATCATACAGCATTATGTTGCTAAATCCATTCTATAAGGTATTATTTACTACCATCCTTTTCTTAAAGTTTAGATACATTTTACATCTAGAACGCCCTCCATAGCTCCACCCACAGTAGGCACATCCAATAAAAGAAGGAGAGAAGTGGCTGGCCAGCACTATAGATGGAACCTGCTGTGAGTGTGCATGGATCGGCGCTTTACTAGGTCAGTCTAGATACCGACATTTGGTAATGTTTTTACCGAGTATCATGTTTCCATTAAAATTAATGTGAGCAGAATTTAATAACCTACCTAAGGTAGTGTGACCAGGTTTCCCAAAATAGTATACTTAATTATTAATCACAACTAAATAGCTGTTTAGCTGAGGAGAACACATAGAACAGTCATGCTTTCTTCCAGGCCGCTGCTGTTTTTATTCAATGCAAAGGAGCTTGTTTTACTCTCTTAAGAACTAAAGCCCTCTTTAAAATAATCAAAAATAAACCCTTACTATTTGAAAGGGCTTTCTTAAAGCCTACTGAAGGAATGTGAACAATTGTTACTAAATGGGGCAAAAGGAAAAAAACGGAGTAGCGCTACACAATAGGAACCTCACTGCCGAGGGGACGCAAAGTGCAGGCTTGCTTTCCCAGGGCAGTGGTTTCTACAATCACAAATATGTTTCTTTGTCTAGATTAAACCAGGAGGTGATTCTTTAACACAGGGACTGAATGTATTTCTCCATTTAGGTTTGGACAACCTAGATGTTTCATGAATGACTTTTAATGATGGTGTATAACTATGTTTATGCTGTATAGCTGTATAAATACAAATACCAGATACTAACATAAATGGGTGGCCAGCCCAACGAATGGGACAAATAATGACAACAAGATACACAAAAAATAAAGTTAAAAGGACAGTAAACACTTTATACAGCTTAACATGTACTTCCTGAAGGGGGATTTACCTTTCACATTCTCCTCCCCACTTAGAACAAAAGTAGGTCTTTTGTTATAATCTGCTATACCTAATATCAGATCTCTCCAGAGGGAGATAGAGCCATAGCCCACCCTCTCCTAAGGCTCCACCTTGGGGTCCCATCAACTACTTTCAACAACAGTGGAGAGAACAACATCTCTTCCATACCTACTTACTTTTACCCTGAGGTCTGATAATAGGTATATCCTTCTTATATCCTATATCTGGACATAAAGTCCGATTACCATGTGCAGTCCCTTTCTGTGTTTAATGGTATATCGATATGGTTGTAATGAAAGATATCACCTCATGATGCGGAGTTTCTATCTTTCATTACATGAATCCAGCATAGGGATTATGATCCATCCATAATTCAAATTCTACCCCATAAATAAAATCGTACAACTTCAATGGCCCACTTGATGGCCAGGCACTCATTTTAATAGTGGAATAGCAGTTTCCTTTGTGTAATTTTACGGCTTATAAAAATAATCAGATGTTCTTCACCTTATTATTTGTGTCAGTACAGCCCCATACCATAATTTGGGGCGCCTGTTTGTACGACAAAAGGCTATGTGAAGTCAGGGTGTGTAGCACAGGGAGGAACATAATATTGCTTTTAAAGTTTGGAAGACGCCTTCACATTCCTGAGACCAGATAACCTTATCAGACTTCTTTTTGTTAGGTCAGTCAAGGGACTGGCTATTGTGGCAAAGTTTGTAAATCGATGATAATAGCCAGCTAATCCTAAGAATAACCGAACATCTTTTGTTTGTGGCCTTGGACTCTTGGCAACTGCATCCACCTACAATATCTGGCTTCAGTAGACCAATGCCAATTTGGAAGCCTAAATATTTTGTTTCTTCCATTGCCAGAGAACACTTGGCAGGTTAATCGTAAGGCCAGCATCCTTAATGGCAGTTAATACCTGAACAACATGACATGTATGATCTTCCCATGTGGGCTAAAATGACCACATCATCTAAGTAAGCTGCGCTATATTACGCATGAGGAGTCAGAATGTGGCCCATAATTCTCTGAAAGGTGGCAGGGGCACTGTGGAGACCAAAAGGCATTACAGTGAAGTGGAAAGGCCTGGGGAGGTACTGAATTCGCTCTTTTCTCTAGCATCTGGATGTAAGGGAATTTGCCAGTATCCCTTAGTAAGGTCTAGGTACCGATGTAACGGGCATTCCCTAAATGATCCAAGATGTCATCAATTCGAGGCATTGTATAACTGTAAAATTTTGAGAAGGCGTTTAGTCTTCTAAAATCAAGACAAATGTGTATACCCTTCCTTCTCTTGTACTACTACCATAGGAAAGCTCCACTCGCTGTGTGAGTTCGATAATTCCCAATCTCTGCATCTTATGTATTTCTTGTATGACATCTTCCTAACCCTCTCAGGGAGCCGATAAGGCTTTTGCCTGATAGGCTGGTCCTGGAGTTACCTTAATAGAATGTTGTACCCTTGTGCCACCCGGTGTACCTGTAAACGTAGTTTTAAATGTATCAAGGATAATCTGTAATTCTTCTTTTGTTTTGTTAGCAATTCAGAATTTATTTTTACATCTGGTAGGTTTCCACCTGTTCTAAACGTTGGTAGGCTAACTGCAGTTCACTTTCTGGTACCTCCGGTGTACATAATTACAGGATACCACATTTCTCTATCCATGGTTTTAAAAGGTTGGCATGATAAATACGCTTTTTGGGTCTTGTCAGGTAAGAGTACTTCATAGGTCACAGTACCTACTCATTGTGTGATCATATAAGGACACTGCCACTTCATAAACAATATTATTCTCAGAGGATGGAAGTAATAACAGCACTTTATCCTCTGTGAATTCTTTAAACCTAGTGCCTTTATCATACTGCATCCTCTGGATTTCTTGTTTGTCCTGATTCACCTGGTGAGCCTTCTGTATGTACTTTCCTAATTATTCTCTTAACTGACACCAATAGTCAAGTGGATTTACCTCTTTTCTGTGGTTCCTTCCACCCATTCTTCTTTAATTACATGTAAGGGCCTCTAGGGTTTCTCCCATATAACAATTCAAATGTCGAGAAACCTGTAAAGGCCTGGGGTACCCTCACGATATGGGACATTAAGTAGGGTAAACAACTATCCCATTTGGGTCCTCTTCCTGTACAAATTTTTGTAAAATGTTTTCATAGTTTGATTAAACACTGCACCAGCCCATCGGTTTGTGGATGGTAGGAATGGTAAAATGGCTTCCACAACGAGGATCTGATATAAGCGCTTTAACATGTTGGAACAAAATTGCTACCTCTATCAGTGATAATTTCTCTGGGAATACTGTACTTACTCTACTAAAAAGTTTTCCCAGTTCTTCAGTTATTTTTGGTGCAGTAACACTTCTAAGAGGGACTGCCTCTGGATACTAGTTGTGTAATCACACACTACTAAGATAAATCGATTCCCCTTGAACTTCTGGGGAGGGGCCAACAATGTCCATCGCTATTCTTTCAAATGGTGTAGATATCAAGGCATAGGTTGTAGGGGCACCCTGTCTTTACGTCCTATTTTACAACCCTCTGACACTGCTACAGCTTTTACAATATTCAGAAACATCTTCATGTATGCCTGGCCAAAAGAACCTGTGGAGCAAGTGACTGATGGTACGATCCCTACCTTAATTGACCTGCAGGGTAAGGTCATGTACTAACTTTAACAACTTATTTCTATATGGGGTAGGTACCATCAATTGATCTGTTGTTTCCCTGTTTGGGGGTTCACACATACCCTATACAGTAAATCATGCATTACTTTATATTCCTTTGATCCAGTGGAAACCCCCACCTGTAAAAAAAAAGGTTTTAGAGTGACATCCTCCTTTTCTAAAGTCATGAACTGTTTAGACTCTTTTCCTTCATAGTTAAAACAATGTCATTGTTATTATCATAATTGGGAATAGCTTCAATGTCCTTTTTATTTTTCTGGTTCCAGGACTGTTTCTCCTGTCTCCTTTGAGTTCTTGATTTTTTTTTGCCAACTGGGCCAAAATGTCCTGCTCGAAAGGAAACATCTGTCCCATACCTTTCTCTTTCTTGTCTTGTGCTCAAGTTATGACTGCACATCCATTATTTCCAACAAAGTCTAAACTGTGGATGGTCATGACCAATTATAATTGGTACAGGAAGATGTGGTACCACTCCTACTTTCAAGTCCTGTTTTTGTCCATTTATCTGTAGCACTACATCCTGTAAAGGGTACTGATGTGAATCCCATGAATACATATTATAACAGTAGAGGTCCTCCTGTCATATTTTGGTTGTCCAATATAGTTGCCTGAACCAAGGTCTGCTTACTACCAGAGTCTAGAAGTCCAATTACTGTTTTACCCCAGATCTACTGGCACCAAATAATGTCCTCAGTTTGCAAGGGTCAGGTGAGACTGTTCAGGTTTCCTTTTGGACAGTACCTGGTGATGTGTCCTTATTATAGCATTCTCTGCAAATTATATCAGGATTATGTCAGGTAAATCTTGTATTAGTACTGTTAGCCCCAGGACTAGAATTAGTATTCCCAGATGTATTAGAAGTGGGTCTTACTGGGTTTGGGGGCTGCACTGGTGGGTGTGTTCTCTCTGGTGATGAGGCCTGGCTGTAAGATAGTCCTCTGCCAACTGGATAGCCACTTCTGCAGTTTCTGGCAGATGTTCCTTAACCCATATCTGTACATCCTGGGAAGCACTCTAATAAATTGTTCCAAGATAATAGTTTTCATTATCTGACCCACAGTTCTGGTGGCAGATTGAAGCCACTTGACAGCTAAATCTTTTAACTGAGTATAAGCATCCTGGGGAATCAGTCATATGAAATCGATAAGACCAAACCTCTGCCTGTAGGTTTCAATACTTATATCATACCGCTTTAGTATGGCAGATTTCACCTGGTCATAATTGTTTGCTTGGGTGGCCTCTACGTGCTATAGGCAAGTTGTGCCTTCCTGTTAGGTAGGGGCTAATCTAATTACCCACTGGTCCCTTGGCCAGACACAGGCCACAGCCACCCACTCAAATGTCATTATATATACCTCGATATCATCTTGATCTGACAATCTGACCATTTTACATTCTTTGTCCAGCTCCAGGTTACAGCTGGTGGTCTTTCTGAGCCCAAAGTCTGGACAGCTCACAGTGTGTCCATCCATCTAGCCTCACTCTCCTTTTATCAAGTTCCCGCTGCTTCTCCATCTCAATCTGCTGAACACAAAGCCATCGTAGGAGTTCATTAGAATCAATAGGCGGAGTCTCCTCAGGCCCCCACCACTGGCTTCAGCTAGTTCTTCTACCTTCTTTTCTTCCATTTTGATGCCCAAGCCCTTTGCTCTTCCTTCCTTTGGTCATAACTACTGGTTCCAAACCAGCACTCAAGGAAGCTGGAACCTCTCAGTCATGGAATGTGTAGCTACACCATGAATCAAAAGCTTCACTTGTCCTGCTGCATCTATTGTCCATCCAGGTCCTATAGCAGACCCTCCCACCAATACCACCACTGCCACCATGTGTCATGGGCTGTGGGTTGCAGATGGACCAATCAGACATTTGAGACAAATGTTGGATGCAAATAAATTTAAAATGTATTCCTTTACAGGACAAAATTAAATCAGTGAACTTGGTACGACAAAATAACCAAAAAAAGATTATCCAATAGGAAGACAAATAAAGCAGTAATAGGTCTCATAACATCTAGTTAGGAAGCACTAGCTACTACTAGGTGTTGTCTCTCCAACACCTCCAGACATTCTGATTTAACAGCCATACAAGCAACATTATATAGAGAACAGTGCCTTCTGATTGGCTAATTCCATTTAGAACTTAAAAAGAATGTTTTATTTACTACCAAACATGTACAATCATACAGCATTATGTTGCTAAATCCATTCTATAAGGTATTATTTACTACCATCCTTTTCTTAAAGTTTAGATACATTTTGCAATCTAGAACGTCCTCCATTGCTCCACCCACAGTAGGCACATCCAATAAAAGAAGGAGAGAAGTGGCCAGCCAGCACTATAGATGGAACCTGCTGTGAGTGTGCATGGATCGCGTTCACTAGGTCAGTCTAGTTACCAACATTTGGTAATGTTTTACCGAGTATCATGTTTCCATTAAAATTAATGTGAGCAGAATCTAATAGCCTACCTAAGGTAGTGTGACCAGGTTTTCCAAAATAGTATATGAATTATTAATTGCAACTAAATAGCCATTTGGCTGAGGAGAACACATAGAACAGTCATTCTTTCTTCCAGGTGGCTGCAGTTTTATTCAATGTAAAGGAGCTTGTTTTATGCTCGTTTAAGAACTAAAGTCCTCTTTAAAATAATCAAAAATAAACTCCTTACTACTCTGAAAGGGCTTTCTTAAAAGCCTACTGAGGAATGTGAAAAAGTTTACTAAATGGTGCAAAAGAAAAAAAAACAGGCGAGCGCTTTTCATAATAGGAACTGCACTTACGAGGGCCTTAAGCGCAGGCTTGCTTTCCCAAGGCAGTGGTTTCTACAATCATAAATATGTTTCTTTTGTCTGGATTAAACCAGGAGGTGATTCTTTAACACAGGGACTGAATGTATTTCTACATTTAGGTTTGGACAACCTAGATGTTTCACTGAATGACTTTTAATGATGGTGTATAACTATGTTTATGCTGCTTAAGTGTATAAATACAAATACCAGATACTAACATAAATGGGTGGCCAGCCACGAATGGGACAAACAATGACAACAAGATACACAAAAAATAAAATTAAAAGGACAGTAAACACATTATACAGCTTAACATGTACTTCCTGAAGAAAGGGGGATTTACCCTTTCACAGAGACCTTCCTTGGTTGAGGCAAAGGTAACAAAAGCTGAGATGTCTTTCTAATCGATTTGGCATGATTAGTATAATATCGTAGTATCGATGGACATCTAGAGTTATGTAGGAAGTATTCTACCTGACTGGAGTGTTCAGGGTAATGTACTGGCATCTCTATGGACTGAGTTAAGGTATGTTCTGAGATCACCTTGGGTGAAAAGAAAGGATTTGTCCGAAGTGCTGCTCTGACTTGTGAAAGATTAAGTAAGGCTCTTTACACATGAGGCATGAAGCTCGGAGATGCACCGAGCTGAAGTGACAGCCACTAGAAATAATGTCTCCAAGAAAGAAAACGGAGGTCTCAGGTGGTCACCAGTTCAAAAGGTTCAAGAGTCAGCTTCTTAAAAGAAAATTCAGATCCCACAGAGGTGTGCGCTATTTAATGGAAGATTTAATATGTAACATTCCTCTTAGAACATTTTCACTAGATGATATTGATACAGTAATCTTCCATCCAGAGGTTTATGGAAGACCAAAATAGAGCCAAATGGACCTTAATAGAGGAATAGCTCACCCCTGTCTCACAAGTGAGGCCAAGTAATTTAGGACAGTAGTCGGACATGAGTAAGGTCCAACAACTGGAAGTGGCCCAAATGGAAAAGCAATTCCATTTAGCATTATAAGTTTCCTGGTTGTTGGTTTACCTGAGGCTAACAGAATGTTGGCCACAGGTGAGGAGACCTGGGACAGACTATGAAAGCATCCTCAGGAGCCAAGTGTGAAGGTGTAGTGATCTCACGTTGGGATGAAGGAGGGTTCCCTGATTCTGAGTCAAGTCTGGCCTGATTGGCAATGGATCTGCCACTGCAATTGTTGAAGAAAGCAAACCACACCTGCCAATGGCCACAGAGGGCTATAGAAGATCATGGTGGCAGGTTTGAGTTGTAGTTTCAGGAGAGTCCATTGTAGGAGCGGGATGGGGAAGCATATAAGAAGAGTTCTGTCCACGGTTGGGACAGAGTATCTGTACACCATCCCTTTTGCTCAGGATAATGGAATAGTATTTGGGGAGACAGTGATTGATGGGAGAGGCAAATAGGTCCAGATGCAGGGTCCTCCACAAGTGAAAGATTTTCTGAAGAACTTCTTGATGAAGTGTCCATTTGTGCTTGGAGGACTGGCGATTGAGAATCTCATCTAGGGTATTGTGGCACCGGTAGATGGGCCGGTTGTTAACGACAGGTGTTGCTGTATTGCTTCCTACCAAACAGTCATTGCCTCTCTGCATAGAGTCCGGGACTTTGTGCCTCCTGTTTGTTGAGGCAATATACCACTGAGGTGTTGTCTGATTGGATCAGCAGAGTTCCCAGGAAAGGTGGGACTGGAAAGTCCGAAGGGTTAAACAGATCTTCATTTCCAGGAGACTTATATGAGGAGAGTGGAGGCTGCCCTGTCCCATAGGGACCCAGGTGCACACC
The DNA here is from genome assembly GCA_016271365.2 of Neoceratodus forsteri. Taxonomy (NCBI): domain Eukaryota; kingdom Metazoa; phylum Chordata; order Ceratodontiformes; family Ceratodontidae; genus Neoceratodus; species Neoceratodus forsteri. The sequence continues at coordinate 790,796,464 of CM028133.1, forward strand.
TCCCACCCCACCCTTCGAGAGAAGCATTCATGGTCAACGTCTGTCAGGGTGGGAGAGACTGAACAGCATGCCTTGAGAGAGGTTGGCATGGGAACTTGGGTCCACCAGGACTGGGCTAACTGCAGAGTGGGAGTGACTCTGACTTTGTCTTCAAAGTCTCTGGTTCTTCAACACCATTGGTTTTGGACAGTCCATTGGACTGGTCTCATATCTAGATGGGCAAATGCTACTGTAGGGATGGTAGCGGCCATGTGCCTAGAATGCATAAAGTCATCTGGCTATGATAACATTTTGAGTTTGTATTTGAAGCCAGAGATAGAAGCTTATCTTGCCGGGCGGCAGGGAGGTGAGCCCTGGTGGAGGCAGTGTCTAGGACCACTTCTGTGTACTGGAGGAACTGGGTAGGGTTCAGGTTGGACTTGGCCTGTTGACCGTAATCCTTAGGGAGTGAAACAGAGTAAGGATTGCTTGAAGGAGGAAAGCAGAGCAGTTCTGGACTCCGCTTTATGAGCCAGTCGTCCAGATATGGGAAGATGAAGAGTCCTTCCCATTGTGAGGCTGTTGCCACTACTGCTAGGCACTTGGTAACACTCTCAGGGTGGATGAGAGACCGAATGGGAGTGCCGAATTGGTGATGTCCTAGCAGGTAAGCGAAGGGCAGGGTGGATGGGGATATGTAGGTAAGCATATTTCATGTCTAATGCACATAGCCAATCCTCTTGTTTTAACATCGGCATTATAGATGTTAAGGTGACCAACCAGGACCTTTGTACTGAGTGTGTAGATTCAGTTGTCTGAGGTCTAGTATAGGTCTGAGATCTCCAGTTCATTTAGGTACCAGGAAGAAGTGGGAATAAAATCTCGTTGATGCTCTGATGGAGGGACTGGATAGACTACCTTCTTGAGCAGTAGAGCCTGGAGTTCCTCCTGGAGAATAAGAATGTGTTCAGGTGGATAATGGACAGGCGGGGGATGAGGGGAAAGCATGGAGGTAAGTTCCATGTATGACCCTCTGAATGATCTGAAGTACCCACTCATCCAGGTGATTGTTCACTAGGCCTCTAAATGGAGGCACAATGACCACCCGCAGCTTCTAAGGCCGGTCGGAATGCCTGGGCAATGCCGCAGTTGGTCACTGGGAAGCAGGCTGGCCAGCTCCACCCAGAGGGTGAGAATGGGAGCCCTTGGTGGCAGAAGTGGCGGTCCTGGAAGATGGCTGGGAATGACCATGGGATCCGCCTCTGTATGAGCCTCTGTATTTACCACCTCTCTTTGTATGAAAGGAGGATTGGGGATGGTAAGATGGTTGTGAGGTATGGGACATGCCATGCACTGTATGTAGAGTCCATCCTGAAGACTGAGATCAACTAAAAGTGTTTGAGTGCCTGGACCAAAAACTTGGACCCTTAAAGGGGCATTAACAACTTTATGTTGCACATCTGTAGTGAACCCCAAATGTGAGGCCAAGCATGGCATCAGAGGTAATCCTATAGCTGACATACGGGCTGAAGTATAAACCACTCATAACCTGAATGAATTAGGTGTTGGGATATGGAATTGCCAGTAGATATAGTAGCCAAGAATTGATCCTTTTCCTGAGAAGGAGGGAGGGAGTTTATTGACTAGCTCTATTGCAGAGGACCAGACAGTACGTTGGTACTTAACCATGTGTTCCATATATTTTAGAATCCTGAGATTTTATGGTACCTCTTTGGAACACCTTTTTCTAGGTAATTATCAATCCTGTGAGAGTCCTTATCAGGAGGTAAGGAGCTCATGTGCTTTGGTCGTTAGTACGATCATGAGCTGCAGTGATCACCACTGAATCTGCTTCAGGGTAGTTGAAAGAAAAGGATGATCGGAGAGGAGCCTGATAAAGGTGATCCACTTTCCTAGGAATGGCCAGGACAGCCGAAGGCTGATTCCAGGTTGCCTAGCATAAGCTTTTGGTAGGTTTTATAGTGGGGGATACCACTATTACGGCTCCTTTGGCAGTTCTAGATAGTCTGCCATGTTCTTTCTTTATCATGTTCAGTAGTTGAAAACCCCATGACCTTTTGGATTTGGATAATCATCTCATGAAAAGACAGGTCATCTGGAGGAGAGGCAGCTTTAGTGAGAGATCCTCGTTTAATGAGAAAATAGTGGAGAGAGGGACAGGGGACTGGGGATGGGAATCAAAGTCCAGTAAGTCTGCATCATCAAGCTCTCCAGTGAAATCTGCTAGAAATTCAGCCTCATCTGATAGATAATCATCTTACGTAGGAAGGGGGCAACCAGGTCAGGGAGGGGTCCATGTCCTCTTGGAAGTGTTTAGGTGGAGGGTAGAAGAATGGGAAAGTTGACTTGGCTTCCTGGAGCAGGGACTGAGAATACCCAATGGCTTGTAGAATCTGCTGTACCACTGTGGCCATGTCCAATGAGGGAGGGGGTAGGGAGAGGAGGTTTCTGCGAAACTAGGGGAATTGTGGAGGAGATATGACGTGAGGCATATGCGGTCTAGCACCGGGTTGTAAGCTCAGGGCCCTGATCTCTATCTGCCTGGCCCCTGTGAGAGAAAAATGTGAAGGAGGTGGGGCAGTATGCACTGCAGAGGCAGTAGGCTTCCCATTGATGCCTGACCCATCGTCCGATGAGGCAGCAAGGGAAGCAGCATTAGAACACTTAAATGAAGACATCATCAATGGGAAACAATCCCCTGTTGATGAAGCATCGATGGAACCTCATAGGGTCATCAGGAACTGCCAAAATAGTGCTGGAGAGCACCATCGATGAGAGGGTGAAACCCCCATCAATGGAGAGGCAGTTTGGAGGATATCATTGACGGTGGAGCACCTGTGATGGTGGCCATTGACGAACGTTTGCCCAAGGCAGAGGAGGAGGGCTTATCCTTTTCATGTTTATGTTTCTTCTGTGAAGCCATGGGGGTCCTTGGGACAGGTCCCTGGTTCTCTAGTAGAGACAATTTCTGCCCCATAAGGTAGAATTCTATCTCTTACAGCTGTCCTTGATGGGTTGCCTGGTTGAATTCCAGGCAATAAATGCAGGAGATGGTGTCTTGTGTGGGTCCCAGACACCTAACACAAACAGTGTGGTTGTCAAAGTGGTAAATCTTTCTACTGCAATGACAGGAGTGAAATAGCACTGACCTGCTTGTAGATTCTTTGGACATTCGTTGATGTAATTAGTGAAATGGAAAAACTCTGCTTCTAGTTCAAGTTCTCATCGATAAATGCTGCCTTGCACTAGCTGTTGCATGCAAGCTGAAGACGGCAGGAAAATGAATTGAGGATACCAGGGACTCGCCCACTCTTATATAAAAAACAGGAAGATGATGTCATGTGTAGGTTGCCCTGGAAAAAGACTGCTAGAAGAGCTGCCGTGTACCACAGCGCCCTCTGGTAATGACCCAAGTGTATTACCTGCTGCAAGAGATCCCGTGGAAGATCTACTGTTACAGGTGAGTAAAGTACAGTTACATAAGAACTTACCATAACAGTAGATCTTCGAGAAGGAGCTCCTGCAGTAGGCTACACTTAAGGACTATGCCGCCAGGCACTAGACTCCACATAGAAAATTTCTAGCCAGCAGTACCAAGCTGAGCTCACATCGGTCCACCCACCAACGCCATCCTCTGTATAAAGGAGGTGGTCCTCAGCCCCACCTCAGTTCACCCGCTGAGACCCAGAGGTTGTTCAGCAGAAGGAAGCTGAGGCAGGTGCTGAAAGTTCCCAGAAGGAGAAAACTTAATAGGGAGATGGAGGAGGGAATTTAGTGCCTGCTGCAGGAGCTGTTCTCAAAGATCTACTGTTATGATAAGTTCTTACGTGACTCTACTATCTTACTTCAAGTATGAACTCCTGCAGCAGGCTACACCTTAAGGACTGAGTCCCAAGCAGTGTCCCAGAAGGGAGAAAGAAACAAGGTGGTAGGAAAAAACATGGAATTTTATGATAGGAGACCTTGGAGCACAGCCAGGCTGAATCTCTACTTTTTCTGGACCCAATGTCCAGAGTGTAGCTTGAACAAAGTATGCATCAATTCCAGGTTGCGGCAGCACAGATGTTCATGCCAACATTATTTTTCATAGCTGCGAAGGATGCAGCTACCCCCCTTGTGGAATGTCTCTTGACTAGCCCCTGCAAGGGTTTGTCATACTTGTTGTAGATGAACCCAATGCAATTGGCTAACCATTTTGACAGGGTTTGTTCTGCAACAGGTTTCCCAGAGCCTTAGGGCAAAAGAAAAACAACTGATCGAACTTGCAGACCAATTTAGTATGGTCCAAGTAGTAACGAAGAATCCTGGATATCTAGAGTGTGAAGGAGGCTCCCCGATTTGAATACTGGGTAGTAAACTGGAAGGCAGATATCCTGGTTCAGTCAGGTCAGATACTACATTTGGTAGAAACTTAGGATTGGTATGAAGAGACACCTAGTCTCTGTGAAAAACAAAATAAGTTTTTGCACATGAGTGCTTGAAGCTCTGACATTCTTTGAGTCAGTAATGGCAACTAAAAATAACGATTTCCAAGAGAAAAGCGAAGGTCGTGAATCCACAGCCGTTCAAAGGGATGCAAAGTTAATTTCTAGAACAAATAAAAGATCCCATGGGGAACAGGATCCAATGGGAGGTTTTAAATGAAGTATGCCCCATAGAAAGGTACAGGGAGATCCAACTGAGCAATGTTCCTACCTCCACAGGTGCATGATAAGCCGAGATGGCAGAGAGGTGCACCTTAATGGATGAGTAGCAGCTCATGTCCAAGAGCGAGAGAAGATACTCCAAGACCAAGTTCACCGAGCAAGAAAAGGGGTCCAGGGAGCGTGCAGCTGTCCAGATGCAAAAGCATTTCCACATCATGGTATATGTAGCCCATGTATATGGCTTTCTTGCCTCTGCCAGGACTTCAGCCACCTCTCCGAAACTCCATGACAGGAGACAGCTAGGTCTGCAGGAGCCATGCATAAAGGTGTAGAGACCGAAGATCTGGGTGGACTAGTGTGCCTTGATCTTGGGGTAGCAAGCTGGACGACAAAGGTAGTGGGAAAGCAGGTTCCACTGCTAATCGCTGCAAGGGGGAACCATATCTGGCATGGCCAGAATGGGGCTATCAAAATCATTGCCACCCCTTCAGCCTGCAGCTTGAGCAGCACCTTCTACAGAAGGTGAAAGGAAGGAATCCATAAAGAAATCTCCTGTCCAGCAAAGGACAACGATCTCACCAGAAAACACCAGGCCCGGATCATGAACAAAAATTGTGCAGTTTGGCATTGCATGGGATGCTAAGAGGTCCAGCTCTGAATGGTCCCATTGTTGTCAAGGCACAGGTCAGGAAGCATAGGAAACCAGAAGCAGTTGTAAGATTCGAACAAGTGATTTCTTATTAACAGTGAAATAAAAGAAAAAGAAAATTGTTCAATGTAACTATTTACAAAGGCAGTATAAACAGAGAAAGTCCATCTGGGTTTTTCTCAATTTTCATTCTCAGTCTCTGTGTTTCTGTGTCTCTCTTGCAAGAAATTGCAGCTCTATTTTTAAAAGTCTTTGTAACCCCGTCGTTAAGCTTCTCACAGTGTTCTTGTAAGTTTCAACAAGTGCAGCAAAAAGTACATTGTGATCCAGAACTGACCTCTTGCTTACAGCTTCTCAGAGAGTTTGCAAACTAGCTTCTCAAGTTAACTTGAGTTCCAAACAGCTTTTGCAATCATTTCAACAGTATAACTATATACATTTCAACAGTAAAACTATATACATTTTTAAACAAAGGAGCACAGTATTAGTTACATTTCCACCTAATGATTCACAATATTTTTATACCAGCAGATATGCAAAGAGGAGAAAAGACAGAACAGCAGGAGAAGGTAGAGAGCTAGTGAGAGGCAGAGAATTGCAAGACAGATGGGGTAATAAAGTCCTAGGTCTCATGAGAAAATTTTGTTGCACAACCAGACAGACAAGAGACAGAAAAGGAGAGAACAGAACAGATCCTTGCATTTAAACTCTTTCTCCAGAACAACTGGGACATGGGCCCTATTCAACCCTGTCACACCCATCTTTCGAAGAGGTCATCCACTACTTCTTGAAGCAGCTCCCACTCATGGTTCCTGGACCGAGTGGCTTGAGCTCATCTACCAGGACATTTTGATGCCTGGAACATGAACCACTGTCAGTGTTAGTCCGTGTTCTAGGGCCCAGTACCACACTCTCATGGCTTCTCTGCACAGAGGGTAAGAGTCGTCCCCTTGCTTGTTGATATAAAGACCACCGGACGTGTTGTTGGTCTGAACAAGCAGGGACCATGGGAAAGGTGCATCTGAAAGGCCTGCACGGCATACAGAATCATCCGCATCTCTAATATGTTGATGTGCAGGGTCACTTCTAGGTCTGACCATATGCCCTGTGTATGGTGATTCTGAAAGTGAGCCCCCATCCAAGACTCAATGCATCTGTGGTCAGGATCTAGCTTGGTGAATTGATTGGAACAGTACTCCGATTCAAATTTGGAGAAGTTAGCCACCATGACAGCATTTACTGAACAGCTCTCAATACACGTATAGGATATTTGAGGTCATTTGACTGTTGGTCTCACTGAGCCCTTGGGATCCATTGGAGAACTCTCATATGCAAGCGTGCAGTGGAACCATAGGTATGGCAGCCATCATATGTCCCAGAAGTAGCAACATAGTCCGGCTGTGACTAGGTTGGCACAACCTATTCTGGATGCCAGATCTCTCAACTGAGTGGTCCTGTCAGGTGGGAGGAAAGCCCTTCCTGCTGCATGTCCAGAATGATCCCTATGTACTGTAGACAATGGCAGGGCCAAGGACAGGACTTTGGGAAGTTGATTGTTATCCCCAGCCACTGGAACATCTGGAATGTGTCCAAGAGGGTATTAACTGTGATCTGGAGGGAGCAGTTAGGAGCCAGTCATCTAGGTAGGGATAGACGAAGTGGCCTTGTCTTCTGAGAGCTGCCGCAACACTGCAGAGATATTTGTAAACACCCTTGGGGCTGAGGAGAGGCCAAAGGTAAAGCCCGAATTGGTAGTGGTGCCCCTGGTAGGTGAACCGAAGGTATTTCCGTGAGTTGGAAACACTGGGATGTGCAAGTAGGCATCTTACATGTCCAGAGAGCATAGCCAATCCCTGATGTAACGTGGGGATCAGGCAGGGTAAGGCCACCATTCTGAACCTTTGTACTTAATTGGTTCAGCTGACTCAGGTCCAGTATGGGTCTTTCTCCCAACTCTTGGGAACCAAGAAGTGGAAAATACCCAGTTCCCTGTAGAGGAAGAGGAATGGTCTCGATGGCTCGCTTTGAGAGCAAGGCCTGGATCTCTTCCCTGATGAGGGCTGTGTGAGCCGGAGACTATCAAGAGGGGCTGGAGGACTGTCCAGGGAAGTTCGACAAACCGCAGCATATAACTCTTTCCGATAATATCCAGAACCCATACATCTGTGGAAATGTTGGTCCACTCTTCTAAGTAGAGGAGAACTGACACCTACTGCCTCCCCTATCAATTCCGGCGGGGAGGGGGGACAGGGTAGGGAGTCATGCAAGGGTGGCTGGGGTGAGCAGCAAGGACTGGGAGGATTTGACATTCTTAGGTCCGCTGTTACCAGACGGTTGGGAGGGAGCCTTTCTCTTGAAAGGATCTCAGGGCTGTTGGCTTCTCTGCTTGTGGGCACCTCGCCGCAAAAGGCTTACGTTTGGGCTGCTGGGGTCTGATCTGTAAATATGATGAATGGACTGCACTGCCTTTCCTGACTCTTGCAGACCCATTACTATTTCTGTACCTCCTCCCTGAAGAGGATGGCTCCATGAAAGGGAGCATCTAGGAAGGAATCCTGGAGATCCTGTCTAAACCCGGATACCTGCAACCAAGAGTGGTGGCAGCTCTATCAGCTGTATCTGCTGAATCATAGGATGCCCTCAGCATTTGCTTTCCTATGTCCAGGCGGACCAAGGACATCCAGAAGTTCCATACTAGATGGATTGTCCAGTTGTTTTGGGGCCAACTCAAGAGCTTTCTTCCACAGAGATTTCTGATACAGTACCATGTGTGCCAGAAAATTTAAAGATCACATGGAACAAGTGGAAGAGACAAACTCTTCTCCTGAACTGGTCAAGCATCTTAGATTCCTTGTTGGGAGGCTGTGAGCTCATGTGCTTAAGCTGCCTGGTCCTGCCATGTGCTGCGGTTAGGACCATGGAATCTGCCCTTGTTCTTCCCCGGAAGGGCTCCACTTTAGGGGCTTGTATAGCCTGTCCACCTTTTGGGAACAGCTGAAAAGGAAGAAGGGTTCTCCTATGCCAGTTTGGTTAGGTCCTGGAAGGGAGGAACCATAAGAGGAATGACCAAGGGTTTAGGGTCACTCATACCTTTGAAGGTATGTACCTTCTTCTCTCCAGGTCCAATTCCTCTGTATCCCACTGGTTTAGGTATTGGATATGGTGCATTCGTCCATGAAGGTCGGGTCAACTGGTGGGGACCTGGGTGAATTGCAATGACCTTCTGGCTCTGGGGAGTAGCCCTTGGCTGAAAAGCCCAAGGAAAAGTGCGATCTCTGGAGGAGGAAGAGGAAGCTGACCTTGAATGTTTGGCCATGTCTGCTTCTGTCTGGAGGAAGATGACCTGAGGAGGAGGTGTAGACACCTGCCCTACATCTGAGTGCTCCAACCCTAGGAATGGGGCTTCTGGGTTGGGCGATGTGCGGGCTGAGTGTCTGGTATCCGAGCCTTGTCTGGGACTGGGGTGGGAGGCTGTGGTGGAGGGTGAGTTGGGGGACATCCTTTTAAGTAAGTCCTTTTCACCATGTTCCGCCACGATGAATAAGTTGCCCAATGTCTGCCAGGGGAACCACTGGTACTTGAGGTGGTGGTACACCGGTGGGACCTGTGGGAGCATCTGGAGGATTACTCAGTCCTGGCATCACATCTGGGCATGCATCAGAGCTAGGTAGGTTTGCAGATCTATCATTTGGTCACCTGTCATCTGGTCCCAACGCCTGGTGATCAGGTACCGCATCAGTGGGTGTTTGGTCCGCATCTGGTCAACTGGTGCCCGGCGGCCAGGCTGCTGATCCATTGGAGATGACAGTCCTGATGCTGCTTCTGAGGTGGTAGACCTGTAGGCATCTGAGGTAGGGTAGCTGACCCTGATGTCTGGTCACTGGATGCCTTATATTGTGGGTCTGCCCCTGGTCCTTCCATTTATCGGAAGGTCTGTCATCCGAGTGTATGTCAGGGTTTTGGCTTAGCACCTGATGACCTTCCTCGGGGCCTTCCTGGAGCGTGTCTGCGCCAGTTGTTCAGCTGATGATGAACTAGAAGCAGAAGACACCTGAGCCTTGTCGGCAGATGCCCTGGCCTTAGACCCTGAGGAATGCTGGAAGAGCCTAAGGCTCAGGGAGGGACCCAGATCTTGCCCCAAAGAACTCCCACCCACAGAAAGGCTAAGGCAGGAGCCTTCATCAATGGCAGGCCAGAGGAAACAAGGCCTGATGGGTCAGAGTCCATTCTCTGCCAGAGTATGAACCGGAAGGTTTCTCCTTCTGATGAGGAGATCTGAGTGGGACTCCAACCTACTGTGCTCTTTTCCTGGTGATGGTGCTTCCCTCCTGCGTGTTTCTCCTATGGGAAGTCGGCAACTGGGAGGCTGAGAAGCTGGCCTTCGACGCAGTTGGAGGGTGGCAAGCTGCTGCTCCATGAGGTAGGCCTGGAGTGTCTTGCAGCGATGGGTCCTGGTCTGCTGGTTAAATTTACTGCAGTCCGGGCAGGCATTAATGTTGTGGTCAGGTCCCAAGCAGAAGAGGTATGAGCGTGGTCGCCTTTACTGGAATCTGCCACCCCACGGACACTTCTGTATTTCCATTGCTTGGTAGAGAAGACAGAGACAACATAAACTAAGTCAAGAAAAAGGACTTTATGAGAAAAACAGATATGCTAACAATACAAACATAGAAGTTGACAGCAGATAAAGACTGCAAGGCCCATCCAGTCTGCCCATTTTTCTACCTTATAAATGTGCTATAGGCCTTTGTCAATGGCCTATTTATTCACACTCATCTGTATTGCTCCCTTATGCCTGTTTGAAGCCCTGCACTGTATTCATATCCACCACTTCCTGAGGTAGGCCATTCCATGCATCCACCACCCTTTCTGTGAAAAGAACTTCCTCACATTACCCTTAATAAGCCTCCCTCTAATCTCATGCCATGTCCTCTTGTCCTGCTAGTTTTCATATATTGAAACATGCTAGACTCTTTCACCTTGTTAATGCCCTTAAGATGTCTGAATGTTTTGATCACATCACCTCTCTCCTCCTTTGCTCTAGAGTATACATATTGAGCTCCATTAATCTGTCCTCATATGTTTTCTGATGCAGTCCCTGCACCATTTTGGCTGCCCTTCTCGACTGCCTCCATTTTGTTAATGTCCTTGTGCAGATGCAGCCTCCAGTACTGCACACAGTACTCCAGATGGGACCTAACCAGTGTCTTGTAACAGGAATCATTACTCCCTCTACGACTTGGATACCTCTACAAATACACCACAACATCCTCTAGCCTTACCTACTGCTTTAGTCATCTGCTTGGATGATTTCAGGTCATCTGTGATGATGATGCCCAAGTCTCTTTCTTCCCTTGTGATTGCCAGCAACTCCCCTTCCAACTTATAGGTAGCTTCAGGGTTTCTCTTCCCTATGTGCATAATCTTGCACAAAATGGTGGTTGACAGATGCAACAAGGCATCTAAGGAGCTGAAGCACACGGGTCAATGGCAGGAAAAGAACCAAGGTGGGGCTGGGGACTGCCCCTTTATACAGAGTGTGACATGGTGGGCGGACCGACGTAGGATGGGCCCCAGCTGGGTACTGCTGGCTAGAAGTTTTCCTGGAGTCCTAGTGCCTGGTGGCATAGTCCTTAAGGTGTAGCCTGCTGCAGGAGCTCATACTCGAAGAAAGATACTGTGTTTCTAGGGATGTGGATATGTTGTTCTATCCACACTATTTGGCAGACTTCTAGCAGTTCTCTTGGAGGAGGGAGGCAAGGCGCAACCCCTATTTAGGAACAGAGATTGGATAATTGAGGCCCCAAAACCAGCATCCTGGCATGACTCTTGGTCACTGTGGTAATGGGAAATGATGTGTGCTGACTTCCAGGTAGCAGCCCTGCAGATTTCCTGGATAGGAACGTCCTAGAAGCAGCCACCGATGCAGCGGGATGACAGGTGGAATGAGCCCGTAAGCCCACCAGGAGGCTCCCTACCCATCAACCTATAGCAGAGATCAATGCAGGAAGTGATCCACCTGCCAATCATCCACTTAGCTGCAGGTCTGCCAGGTGCGGTTTCAGTGTAGGTGACAAACAGCTGGTGAACCTCTCCCGAACACCAGCCGTGTGCTCTCTGTAATAGCGAGCGCTCGCCTCAGGTCCAGAGTATGGAGCCTGTGTTCAGCCTCCGAGATGTGATTTGGGAAGAACACCAAAAGATTCATCACCTGATTAAGGTGAAACTCAAACTCAACCTTCAGGAGGAACTTTGGGTTGGTGCGAGGACAACCTTGTCCCTGTGGAAGACCAAGTAAGGAGACTACACCGAAATCACCTGAGCTCACTGATCCTTCTGGCTGACATGATAGCCACCAAGAAGAAGTCTTCTATGACAGGTGAGACATGTCACACCTGTGTATTGGTTCGAATGGATTGCTCATGAACTTTGCAAAACAGCACCAAGTCCCAAGGAGGTGGTGGTTCATGCACTGGAGGGAAATGTGATCTAAGTCTTGAAAAGCACCAGACCACCTTCTCCTGCACCGACTGCTGACCAGCCCTTGCCCAGTAAGCAGGGATGGCTGCCAGTGCACCTTAAGGATCATCAACCAAAAGTCCCCTTGGCAAGGGACCACAGGTAGTCCAAAATGTTGGCCACCGGACAGGTCAAAGGATCCAGCCCTTGCCCTGACACAAAATGATGAATCTCTTCCATTTTAAGGCATAGCATTTTCTGGTCGATTCCTTTCTAGATGCCTCCACCACAGTGAGGATATCTTTGGAGAGACCCAAAGCCTGGAACTCTAGCCACTCAGGAACCAGGCTGCCAGGTGCAGAGATTGAAGGTTCAGGTGGAGTATCTCTCCTGATTGATGGAGAGCAGGTCCAGGAGAGTGGAAGATGCCTCCGTAGCCTGTTGCTGAGGCTGAAGAGATTGGGGTACCAAACTAGTGTGGCCAGTCCGGAGCCACCAGGATCACTTATGCCTTGTCCCTCCTAACCTTGAGCAGCACCTTGTGGATCAAGAGAAGTGGAGGAAGACACAAAAGAGGCCTAGAGTCCAAGGTCTTGTGAAGGCATACCCTGCAGCGAGCCCTGCTGAGGGACAGGCACAGAACAGCCTCAGCTTTATGCTCTCCCTGGAGGTGAACAGTTCCACCTGATAGGTGCCCCACTGGGAGAACAGGCTGTGGATTACCTCAGGATGGAAAGACCACTGTGAGACGGCCTGCCTCACCCAGCTGAGGGTGTCTGCCAGCTGATTACAGGCTCCTACCAGATGGATGATTAGGAGATCTGCATCCAGGCTGTGCATGAAGGTCCATACACTGAGAACTTCCTTGCACAAAGGCAGGGAATGTGTCCTGCCCTGCTTGTTGAGATAGTATATGGTTGTGGTGTTGTCCATCTGGACCTGGACCACTTGATCCTGAACATACGGAGTGAATGCAGTTAGTGCCAGCCCAACTGCCCAGAGCTCCAGCAGGTTGATGTGCCATCGGGGACTCTCGGGGTCCAGAGACCATGGACTCTGTGTTCCTCCAGATGGGCACCCCAGCCTGTGAGAGAGGCGCTGGTCATTAGGATGACAGTTGGTTTGGGGTGGACAAATAGGATCCTTCCTACTGATGCTCTGGGACTAGCCACCACTGGAGGGTGTCCCACATCTTCTGGGTCACAGTTACCAGCTGGTCAAATGACCTTTGCGCTGAGACCACTGGCTGGCCGGAGCGATATTCCAACAGGCCCATCGGACCACGCTGGTGCAGACTACCACGTAACCCAGACGGTACAGGAAGTCCTGGTAGGGTGCACTGCCCAACCTGAAATGACTGGGCAAAGGAGGAGAGAACTCCACCCTGTCCACTGGGTGCTGGGTTCTGGCTTGGCAAGAGTCAAGCTCTGCCCCAATAAAGCTGATCACCTGCAATGGCATGAGTTCTGACTTGGCCTCATTGACCAGGAGGCCAAGGGAGGTGCAGGTCTGGAGGCCAGGTCCCTGACCACTCCACCTCCTGCCTGGAGGAGCTGCACTAGCCATTATTCCAGGTAGGGTGCACTCGGATCCCTCAGTGCCTCAGGTAGTGCCACCACTGCCATGCATTTGGTGAACAGCCTGGGGCTGAGGAGAAGCCAAATTGCATGGCCCGAACTTGTAGAGGGTTCCCCAGTTCAAAAACGGAGGAACCTTTGGAGGGATGGATGATCTGGACGAAAGCATGCATCCTGAAGATCCAGGGTGTAAAACCACATGTTTTGCTTCTAGAGATGGCATGATCTGAGACAAGAGTTACCATCCTGAAGGTGCGCAACCTGAGGAACTTGTTCAGGTCATGCAAATCTAGCATGGGACACCAGGCGCTATCTGCTTTTTATCAGGAAGAACCTGGAGACAAAGCCTAGTGTTCCAGAGGATTCACTATTCTGACAATGACCTCCTTGCAGAGGAGATGGGCTATGTCATCTCACAGAGCCGACTGATGAGGTTTCACGTGAACTGTGGGACTGCCAAAAGTGATGAGACAGGGGTGTAGTGGCTGAAATTGTGCTGTTTCGCGGAGACTGTAAAGCGCCACAAGTGAAATCACCTCTGAGTGCAGTAAAGGTAGTGGAAGCCCTCTATCTGCTAGGCAGAGGGTGCTGATATTCCTGCAAAGCTTAGCACTTGAAATTGTGTTTTATTTGGAAGGGGTGGATAGTGCACTAGCACTTTAGTGGGTAACAAGGCAGGTACTACTGATTGGGGAGTGTCAACTGAGGCCCGCAGAACTTCCAGGTCCATCAGGCTACTTATTCAGATGCTCACGTGAGCGCAGTGCGGCGCCGGTATCGCTGAGACACAGAGATGACGTCGATAACTATGCACATGTGTTCGCATGCTAGCGGGGAGAAGGAGAAGAAACAAGAACATTGAGAGAACTGTAAAGGTAAGGTATGAAAGTTGGGGAGGAAATGGAGTCGATGGTTGGAAATGGGCATAAAGGCATGCCTTCTTTATTAACATCAGAAGGGACTTGATATGTTATGGCAGCTGTTTGATGTTTATAGTGGCGAATTAGGGGTCGATTATGTTTCCTTTGAGCGTAGGAAGGTGCAACAAATAAGGATTTATGTGAAAATCTGAAAAGGGTCACCAAAAGCTGGAAGTATTGGAAAGGAATCAGATGGAACTTACTGAGACATTGAAAATCATGTCTAGTTTTAAAAGAGGTGAGGTAGGGAGGGAAGTTCTGGGTTAGAAAATGTTTCAGAAAAAAGAAAATTAGTGACAGTGAAGAAAATAATAGTCAGATGGATAGGAGAGCAAACAGTCAAACGAAAAGGAAAAGAAGGGGTTAGTCCTTTACAACCGTCCCAGGATATATTAGAATGAAACAGGATGTACGTGGGTTAAATGAAAATGGGGAGTTGTGGAGAATATTGATTTGGGGACCGAAAATGAGGTAGGAGAAGCAGTATATGAGGGATACAGGTGAGAAACAGTTTTAATGTTTTGGGAGAGGCTAGTCAAAGAAATGGTGGGGAAGGAGACTGTGATGGAACTCAAGAAGAAATAGGAGTGAATAGAGACAGGTGGTGGTTATTGGAGATTCAATCATGAAATTTACAGATCAGTATATTTGCAGGAATAACAAAAGAATAGGATGGTTAGTAGTTTCTCTGGTGCAGGGATTTTGGATCTGTTTGACATGGATGATAATATTTTAAAGCAGCTGGGGAAAGACCAGTTGCTGTAACTCATGTGGGCATTAATGACATAGCAAAAAGACCTTCCAGAAATGCAGAAGGATTATAAGAAGCTGGTTGAAAATTAGAGGAAAAGGGAGTAGATATTGATTTCAGAAATATTACCTGAGCCCAGGGCATCATTTTATAAACAAAAAGGATAGCCTTAACAAATGAATGGCTGTTGAAGTGGGCTGATTCAAGCGGACATATATTTATCAGGCACTGGAACACATTTAATAACAGAAATGAACTGTTTTGTAAGGATGGACTCATTTAAATTTTAGGGTAGCAGGATATTGGGATGAGGTTGAAAATGAGATTGAAATTAGTTTAAACTAAAAGGCAGGGGGACGAACAAAGGAAATAAGAGGAAAAGGTGCTGACTGGAAGTAAAGTTAGAAGGTCAAAGTCCTAAGGGTTATGTTCTTTAATGCTAGGAGTTTAAATTAAGCATGTAGATCAGAAATGGAAATTCTAATCAAAGAGGGTGAGTTGGATATGGTAGGGTTGTTGAAATCTGGTGGAAAAATTATAATGGTTGGTCTCAGAAATTATAAGTTGATTAGCAGAAGTAGGAGGAAAGAAGGGGAGTTGCTCTTTTGTTCGGGAAGATCTAGAGGTTAGGAGAATAAAGGAAACAGTGGAATTGGGCAAAGTAGAAATTATAACTATTGAACTGTTCGGAATAAAAGGAAAAAATTTAGGTTTTCGTGTTTCATAGAGCACCAGATACAGATTTGTTAGAGACAGAAGCATTCCTGGAATACATGGGTAGGCTGGCAGAAGATACTGATGTTGTTTTGCTGGGAGATTTAAATATGCCAGAAATTAGATGAGGTAAGAATCAGAAAGGAAATAACATCTCAAGCAGATTCCAGGAAGAGCTGATGGCAGCAGGAATTCGACAATGCATACAAGAAGCAACAAAGGGGAAAATATACTGGACGTCATTCTTACAAACAGAAGTGACATTGTTAAACAAGTAACTGTTCAGCGCTCAAGTGGGGATGAGTGATCATAATTCTGTATCACTTGAATTAGATTGGGAAATGGAGTTGGTTAAAGGTAATACAATTCAATACCTATATAAGAAGGGGACTACAGGGCCATGAGGGAGGTATTAATGAATACAGATTGGGGACATATGATAGAAAATAATGACCTTGAGAATTCATGGAAAATGTTCCTAAAAACTTAATGAGATTGAGGAAAATCATATCCCACAAAGAAGAGTTTATAATAATAAAGGCAAAAGCCCCCATGGCTAACTAAGAACATAGTTAGACTCTGTAGAAAAAGAATGTTTTTTTCAGAGGATGAAAAGAATGAGACACCAGCAAATAAGGATAGGTATACAAAGTTATTAAGGGACTTAAGAAGGAAATAAAGAAATCAACAGCTTGAAAAGAGACTGGCAATGGACAAGAATAATAAAAGCTTTTATGCCTACGTGAACAGGCAGAGGGGAGGAAGTAACATGGTGGCCATTAATAGTCCAATGGAAGGTAATGTCGACCCACTGAAGATGGCACATGAATTTGCCAAATGTTTTGGTTCTGTATATATGAGCAGAGTACTAAGTTGGAAAGTAGAGTGGAAAATTGTGGAAATTTTAACCCAAAGGAAATAATAATAGAAGAGAAAGTGATGGAAAAGATTATGGGGCTAGAAGGGACAAAGCAGCAGAACCAGATGAGATCCACCCATATACATTAAAAGAGTTGAGGCATGAGCTGGTAACTGTTATTACCTTTATTGGGACAAGGTCAAGACAAAGCCAAGCTTTTGATACTGTACCACATAATAAGATTATTGAGAAACTGATTAAATTTGAAATAGATTCTATTATTGTAAAATGGGTGAAACAGTGGCTAACCAATAGAAAGCAACAGGTTACATAGAAACATAGAAACATAGAATTTGACAGCAGATAAGGACCGCTTGGCCCACCCAGTCTGCTCATTTCCTACCTAATGGATAAGCTGCAGATCCTAGTTAACCAGCAGTCTACTTCTTTCTACCCCCACCCCCTAGAATTGCCTTATGACTGTCCCATGCATGCTTGATTAGGGTTAGGATCCGGGGTGTGCTGTCAGAACCTCAAAGGGTGGGGAGTGGTGTTCCCCAGGGATCGGTGTTGGGACCATTACTGTTTAGCTTATTTATAAGTGATTTGGATATAGGCAGGGAATAAGTTGGTGAAATTTGTCGATGATGTGAAAATAGGACGGGTAGTAGATACATTCGATGATAGGTTAACATTTGGAAGAGATATAATACAAATCTTGGAATGGGCAGATGGAAATGGAATGAACTTCATTGAGGATAAATGTATTATAATGCATCTTGGAAGCAAAAATGTTCACCAGAATTATTATATGAAGGGTATAAAACTGAAGGTATCTACATGAGAGAGATTTGGGAATCTATATCCAAAGTGACTTAAAAATAATATACAGTGTAGAAATATATCAAATAAAGCTATGTATTTGGTAAACAGTATTAGAAGAGGTTCCACTCTAGAAGTAGAGAGGTTCTGATGCCATTGTAGATGACTCTAGTTAGGCTCCTACTGGATTACTGTTCAACGGTATGGAGTCCTTATTTAGTGAAGGATGTCAAAATGGTGGAAAGGCCACAATAGACATATACAAGGATGATTTCAGGTGAAGGTCTGGACTATGAAGGAAGATTGAAGAAATTGGGATTGTGGACCTTGAGAGATAGAGTAAGGGGGATATGATGTTTCTATTTAAAATCTTAAAGGATGAGAGTATGAGGATGAAGATGGAATGGAATTTAAAGAACAAATATATCAGCTGAGAGGGCACAATAGGCAGTTGAGGGAGGCAGTGTATAGGATGGATAAAAGAAGCAATGGATTCAAAAGTAGAGCAATCAGAATGTGGAACAGACTACCACAGGAAGTTGTAGATGCAGAGAATGTTGAGGTTTTAAGACCAGAGTAGACAAGTACCTTAATGAAGTTGGTGATGTAGGTTGCCACCACTGAATTGTGGGGAAAGCTTACATGGGCTCTGCCTTCTTGACGTTTTATTTTCCATTATAAAATCCAGTAAGATACAAAGTCCTTCCATGGGGTGCGGGCTCGGCTTGGAGGGTACTGCTCAAATTCCAGAGGCAGACCTGACTGACCACTTCTAGAACCCACCTGTCTGTGGTGACAGCAGACCAGGCAGAAAGGAAGTGGCAGAGCAGGTCCCCACAGGAGAACCCAGAGGAGGTGTGACAGGTATGAGGGTAGCACCCTCATCCCATCACTGGGCAGGCTAGGAGGAGGAGGACCCAGCTGAGGTGCCACCGGTCCCTTCTTTCCAGGCTTACGGACCACTGAGGCCACTGACTTGGATCTGGGTCACCAGGACTGAGCCTGCTGGCCAGCATGATGCTGGGCCAGTTTTGCTGCAGGAGTGGAAGACTGAAGGGGCTTTGATTCTGCTGCCTGGAGCCCTTGGGATCCTTCTGAGTGGATGTTACAGAGTCCAAGGTGGCAATGGACTTCTCAATGCACCGGATGTGACCCTCCACACCGGACCAAACAAGTCAGTGGCCAAAAAGGAACATCAGCCAGCTAATGCTGCATGTCTGCTCGTGGAAGGTCGAGATTCACAGCCAAGCCCTACAGCACATGGCTACTGTGGCCACTGCCGAGCAGGCACAGGAATCTCTCAGGTCCAGAGCCATTTGCAGTTGCTACTTGGCCACAGCTCAGCCTGATCTCAGACCTGCTTGACCATGGTCTGGAGGTCTGCAGGCAGGTGAAGAATCACTTCATCCAAACAGCCCAAGAGGGCGTGGAGAAGTGTGCCATCAAGATGGCCGAGCTCACCTGATGGAGGCCGAGAAAGGAGGCAGCATAGAATTGTTTTAGCCACATGGTACAATTTCTTGGACTCCTTGTCCGGTGGCTTATCGACATCCCGATATTGTACAAGCACTGAAACATGGAGTTGGCCACCAGTTCCTCAGCCACTTGCGGGGCCATCTGGGCAAAGGGCGCAAGGCAGGATGCAAGGCGCCAAAGCTCCAGAGCTGGGTTGACAATGGCCTTGGCCACTGGGAAAGCCTCTGGAGAGTCCCCTTTGTCCAGAATCTCTGTAAGAGGATAGCAAGCCTGCTTCTGGATGGGCTCCATTTTCATCTCTGTGGACTTGGAAATGAGGCAGAGAATGCCCAGGAAGGAAGTGGGCCCTTCCTCCATTGAGAGATCTCCCACGGACTCTTTGTCAACTGGACGGTAGTGCAGTGAGGAATCCTTAGACTCTGAGGAGTCCGCGAAAGTGGATGACCACCTGAGTCACCTTCATTACTCTGCAGGCAGTCAGGTGTGACACAGACTGATAGCCAGTGGGAAGCCCTTTGGCTAGCTGAGACTCCATAGTTGGGGCCCGGTTGAAGGCTGCTTGGGCGGCACCTCCACAATTGGCAGAGAGGCTGGCTTCAGCTGAACCAAGACAGTCTTGACCCGGCTCTGCTGGGGGAGAGACGGTCTCGACCGACTAAGGGAGTTGATGTTGGCCTCTCGGGCGAGCAGCCAAGTGATGGCCAGTGTGAAAACTGGGGTCGGCTTCATGCTGGGCAGCACCAACTGTTGCCACATAAGGTCTTCGTAGCACCAACGTAACTTGCGCTGAAGCTTCTCTCACTGAGGAGAATGAAGATGAGGAATAGCTGCGGCGCTGCTTCCCATGCTGCAGACAGCCGGAACGCCAATGATGGCAGGAACTGCTCGACCCACTAGAGGAGGACTGAGACCTCAACCTCAGCCACCGGGACCTTGGAGGAGCCTGGGAATGCCGTGGCTTCTCCTGGTCAATCACAGGCAGGACCAGAGTCCTGAAGAGAGATTATCAGCCTCTTGGATGACAACCAGTCGATTAGGTTGAGAAAGATCTTGGTCGCATCATCGGCCGCCATCTCAACCGACTGGACCAACAGGGTCTCCGTGAAGCCAGCAGCCAAGGCTGCTGTTTCAACTGTGGTCAAAACCTGTGAGCCGTGAGACCAAGAGCGCTCCAGGTCCCACAAACGTCGATGATGAATCTTCTCTTCTTCGACTCCTTCTTCTCTTTGCAAGAGCGAGAGCTGTGAGATCCAGAAGTACTCTGACCCTTAGTCAGGAGGGAGTGGTAAAGCTCCTCAAAGGGGCCCAAACAAATGGAGCCCAATTGAGTGGCACAAAGGCAGAAGCTGAAGAGGATTGAGCAGCAGCTCGAGTTGCCTCCTCCAGAAGGCCGCAAGCTGTTGCAGCTGTTCGGCAGACCCGCCGCCATGGAGACCAACCAACAGGCATCTTTAGATTTGACCGTGGATGACATTTTTCTGGGCAGCCCAACTTAAAGAGGGCAAAGCGGTCCTTGATGACCGCCATGTGAAAAGACCAACAAATACCACAGGGCCTGGGTATCATGTTCGTGGCCCAGGCTGTAAATGCACATGGCATGAGGGGTCGGTATGCGACATCTTCTTGTCCGTATGGCTATCAGTGAAATCTGGTGCAGACCTGTCATCTGTCTGGTCGGTAAGCTCAAAGACAAATACTGAAATGATAAAGTTTTTAAAGCAATCCAAACAGATCAAAAGTGCTAGGGCCTACAACGCAGGAGCACGAGGAGGAACCTGCTTCTTCCAGTGGAAAGAAGATCTGGCATCATGGGAGGAGTTGAGGATATACCACCGGGTGAGTGGGAGGAGCCAGCTTGAAGACTGTCTGGCACGTCTTAAAGGGGAAAGGACCATGCCAAATAGTGTGGATAGAACAACATATCCACATCCCTAGAATCAAAACTTGCCCAGCCATGACTGTAGCTGAATTTTCACTTGCCCTATTCATCATAATGAAATTATCTTTCTTTTGTACTTGCCCTTCAAGGACATTTACTTGCCCTGGACAGAAGGCAATAGAATTTGCACACCCTGGTAATAGCTATGTTCAGGTTTACACTTTAAAGCAGTTACAGAGACAGACTGAAGTAAGATGGCTTACAACACATTAAAATGAGTACTGTTTGTCTCATTATACACAGGATAGCTGTTATGGTTCTACAGCTAAACCATTTTCATAATGACATCACAACAGTAGATTTATGCATTTACTCATCTGTTATAGATTGAGAGGAAGCTCAATTCTAACTAATGGACTGATTGCTATTTTAAGAAAAGAAATTGTGTACAAGTGAGCAAGCATGAAGAAATATTATTCAGCACCAGTTTCCATCATCTTCTGTGTGGAATCAGGCACTAAGTATTGCAGTATAGGGCTCCATGACTTTGTATTAAAGCAGACAGGTGAAATGCCTTCAGTATCAAATTTCTGGACATTTCTGAATTACTTACCAATTTCAGCCCTAGTACTTGCTGCTTATATTTTAAAGACTTTGAGTTTTCAACATTCAGATACTCTGGTTGGACCTTGAACATTCCTGTGCAGAATGAAGCTTAAATCAGCAAAATGCTGTGGGAAAGTGTAAGTTACTCACCTACAACCATAGTTCCAGGAGTGGTACATGGATACCATCCACACTCTGGCAGTTCCACTGGAATTATGTTATTGAAGGGGCGTCTTTAAGCTAAGCTTCTCCCACCACTCAAGCAGTATACCCCGACTCCACCTGATGACGTCAGATCTTCACTCTGGAAGCAGGATCCGTATGCCACTTGCCAGGGAGGCTGGGTGGGTTGTGTGGATGTGAACCATACCACTCCTATAAAGTACAGATATGTAAAATCTTACCTTAACAGTAGATCTTTGAGGAGTGCCTCTTGCAGCAGATAATACACTTGGGTCATCACCAGAGGGTGCTGTAGTGCACGGCAGCTCTTCAAGCAGTCTTTTTCCAGGGCTGCGCTACAGATGACATCAGCTTCTGTTTCCTATACAAGTGTAGGCGGTCCCTGGTAACCTCAGTTTCTCCTGCTGGATTCAGCTCGCTAGCGAGGACCGAGGAGAGCCGAGGTACCATAGGTATCCCAACTCACAAGTCATTGGACCAGAATTTGTTCTCTTAGACAAGGAGGGGATGGAGGGTGGGATCATACCAGCTGCAAGAGACACTCATCAAAGATCTACTGTTACGATAAGATTTTACGAACTGTACTATCTTCCACTGGAGTGGTCTCTTGCAACAGGTAATACATTTGGGATGAATCCCAAGCAGTAAACCCAGAAGGGTGGTCATTATGACAGGAGGCCTTGTAGGACAGCTCATCTAAAGGCTATCCTATGGCACGAAGCAGTATCTAAGTTGTAATGCTTCATGAACATGTGAATTGTGACCAGGTAGCTGCATTGCAGATATCTGTGATAGAGGCCCTTTAAAGCAGCCCATAATAGTGGCCATAGCTCTGGTAGAATGGACTTGGACAGGTCCTGGTAATGGCTTGTTGTATTTTGAATAACAAAATGTTATGCAATGTGCTAGCCAATTGGAGAGTCCGTTTAGTGACTGGGAGACCTTCCTGCCTGAGGCAAAGGTGACAAAAAGTTGAGAAGTTTTTCTAATCATTTTAGTTCGATTAGTGTAGTATCATAATATACGATGGACATCTAGGTATGTAAGAGGTGTTCACCTCGATTGGAGTGTTCAGGATTATATACCGTAACTCCAAGGACTGGTTTAAGGTGTGTTCAGACACTACCTTAGGTAGGAAGGAAGGTTGGTACAAAGTGCCACCCTATCTTTGTGAAAAATCAAGTAAGGTTCTCTACACATGTGGGCATGGAGCTTGAAATATGTCAAGCTGAAGTGATAGCCACTAAGAATAGTGTTTTCCACGAGAAAACAGAGGTCACAAGTGCCGCCAGTTCAAAAGGCTCAAGAGTTAATTTCTATTAGGAAATTGAGATCCCATGGAGGAGTGGGTCTTCTGATAGGTGGCTTAATATGTAGCATCCTCTTAGAAACATTTTGGCTAGAAGATGTTGATACAGTAATCTACCTTCCAGAGGTTCATGGAAGGCTGAAATGGAGGGCAAATGGATTCTGATGGAGGTATAGCTTAATCCTGTCTCGGCAATCAAGGCTAAATAATCCAAGACTTTTGTCAATGGACATGAGTAGGGATCCAGTGATCAGGAAGCAGTCCATATGGAAAATGTTTCTATTTGGCATTATATGTTTTCCTGGTTGCTGGTTTACGTGATGCCAGCAATATATTGGTAACAGAAGAGGACACTTGTAGGCGTGCTATGAAAGCATCCTCAGGAGCTAAGCATGAAGGTGTAGCACCTTCAGGTTGGGATGTAGAAGGGTCCCTTGATTCTGAGTCAAGAGATCTGGCCTGATTGGCAACAGAATGGGTTCCTCCACCGAGAACTTCTGAAGTAGGTGGACCACCCTGCCGAGGCCACAGAGGGGCTAAGAGAATCGTGGTGGCAGGTTTGAGTTGTAGTTTCAGTAGAGTCCGTTGCAGGAGCAGGATGGGAGGAAGCATATAAGAAGAGTCCTGTCCATGTTTGGGACAGGGCATCTATGGACCATCCTTTTGCTTGTCATAATGGAATAGTATCTGGGAAGATGGTGGTTGACTGAGAGGCGAACAGGTCCAGTTATGGGTCCCCACCAATGAGATTTTCTGGAGCACTTCATAATGAAGTGTCCATTCATGTGCAGATGACTGGCAACTGAAAAGTCAGCCAGAAGGTTGTAATGTCCTAGTAGATGGACGGCTATTAGTGTGAGGTGTTGCTGAATGGCTTCCTGCCAGACTGTAATTGTCTACCTGCATAGAGTACAGGATTTCATACCTCCTTGTTTGTTGAGGTAAAATACTACTATGGTGCTGTCTGATTGAATCAGCAACTGTCCTGGAGACAGGTGAGGTTGAAAAGCCTGGAGGGCTAAGTAAACAGCCCTCAGTTCCAGGAGATTGATGGGATGAGGATAGAGGTGGTCCACTTGCCTTGTGTGCTGTAAGGACCCAGGTGTGCACTGCACCCCATCCTTCCAAGAATGCATCCATGGTCACTGTCTGCAAGGGTGGTGGGGACTGGAAGGGCATGACTTGACATAGGTTGGCTTGGAGCATCCACCATACCAGGGCAGACCACAACGAGGTAGTGACACTGATTTTGTCTTCGAAATTTCCTGTCCTTTGTGACCACTGGTTCTGGAGAATCCATTGGACTGGTTTCATCCAAAGATGGGTGAAAGCTACCATAGGGATGGTAGCAGCCATGTGACCTAGGAGACACAGCATCGTCTGGCTGTGACAACTTTCTGGGCTTGTATCTGTAACACCAGAGATAGAAGCTTGTCTTGTCTGTCAGCGGGAGGTAAGCCCTGGTGGAGACAGTGTCGATTACCACTCCTATACATTGGAGTGACTGTGTAGGGTCAGATTGGAGTTCGGTCAACTGACAGTAATCCCTAGAGCTTGGAACAGAGTTAAGGTTGCTAAGGTACGAGAGCAGGGCTGTTTTGAACTCTGCTTTTATGAGCCAATCATCCAGGTATGGGAAGACAAAGTGCCTGTCTCTTCATAGGGCTGCTGCTACCACCGCTAGGCATTTGGTGAATACTCATGAGGCCAAGGAAAGGCCAAACAGGAGTGCCCAAAATTGGTAGTGTTGACCCAACAGATGAAAACGAAAGAACCTGTGGTGGACAGATGGATAGGGATATGAAGGTAGGCATCCTTCACATCCAGGGCACATAGCCAATCCCTTTGTTTTAGAATTGGCATGATAGAGTTTAGGGTGATCATGCAGAATCTTTGTACTGAATGTACAGATTGAGTTGTCTGAGGTCCAGTACTGGTCTAAGATCTCCAGTTCGCTTGGGTACCAGGAAGAAATGAGAGTAGAACCCCTTCTGGTGTTCTGTAGGTGTTATTGAGTAAACGGCCTTCTTGGTTAGAAGAACCAGTAATTCCTCCTGGAGATTGAGAATATGGTCGGGTGGGTAATGGACTGGGCAGGGCAGGTGAAAGGAGGTCTGGACAGGAATTCCAGAGTGTGACCCGTCTGAATTATCTGGAGTACCCACTCATCTGATGTGATTGTTTTCCAGGCCTCCATATGGAGGGCAAAATGACTCACAGCTTCCGAGGCCTGGTTCAGGAAGCATGGACAGGGCCCCAGTAGGTCACTGGGAGGAGGCTGACCCACCTCACCTGGAGGATGTGAGTGGGAGCCCTTGGCGGCAGAGGCGTTGGCTATGATAGGTTGGGAATGACCTCTGAAACTGCCTCTATTAGATCTTTTGTATTTTCCACCTCTTTTGGCATAAAAAGAGGAATGAGAATGGTATGATGGCTGTAAAGTATGATACATGCCATGGACTATGCGTATAGTTCTGTCTGAAGCTTGGAGATCATCAATCAAAGTTTGGGTACCTGGCCCAAATAGTTTGGACCCATTAAAGGGGCATTAACTATTCTCTGCTGTACATCAGGTGTGAACCCAGGGACACGAGAGCCAAGCATGATGACACAAGGTAATGCCTGTTGCTGACACTCCAGCTGAGGTATCAACTGCATCTTAGCCCGACCTGAGTAGGTGATGGAAATGGAGTTGCCAGTGGCTATTGTGCAGTAACTGTTCCTTTCCTGTGAAGGAGGGAGTTTATTGACTAACTCAATGGCAGATAACCAGAGTGTACGCTGGTATTTGATCATGTATCCCATATAATTCAGGATTCTAAGATTCATGGTACTGGATTGAAATACCATTTTCCCAGATAATCTATCCTATGGGATTCTTTAGCAGGAGGTAAGGAACTCATGTGTGCTTTGGTCATTAGTACAATCATGGCGGCAGCAATCACCACTGAATCTGCTTCAGGAGTAATGGATAGAAAATGATGATCCAGAGGAGCCTGGTATATGTGATCTGCCTTATGGGAACAGCTGTGACAGAAGAAAGTTGGTGCCAGGCTGCAAGCATAGCATTTTGGTAGGTCTGAATTAGTGGGGTGCTACGAAGACCAGCTCCTCAGGTAACTCCAAGTAGTCTGCCATATCCTTACGTTGCTTGTCATGTTTGGTAGTGGAAAATCCCATGACCTTTTGAATTTGGACCATCATTTCATGGAAAGAAGGGACATCTGGAGGAGAAGCAGCCATACGTCTGGGAAAGTCCTCTTCTAATGAGGAGAGGTCCGATAAAGGAGTGTAGGGATGGAAATCCAGCTCTAGGAATTCCTCGTCTTCTAGGTCTCTGGTAAAATCTGCTGGAAAGTCAGGCTCATCTGACAAGTAGTTCTCCATAAAAGTGGGAGGTGACCAGGATGGGAAGGGTCCCTGTCACCATGAAACCATTTAGGTGGAGGTGTGGGTGAATGGGATGGATGGCTAGGCTCTCCTGGATCGGAGGGCTGAGCATGCTGCATGGCATTCAAGGCGTGCTGTACTACTGTTGAAACGTCCAGTTCTTTTTCAGTAGGAGAAGGGGGGGAGGGGTTCTTGGAAACCAAAGGAAGGATGGAGAGTATTGGACGTGTAGCCTGAGCAGGTCTTTCCCTGAGTGATAAAGACCAGGATCCCGATTCCTATCCACCTGGCCCCTATAGGTACCCACCTGTGAGGGTGGAGGGCAGTAAGCATAGCAAAGCAGTAGGTTTTCCCCGTGGAATGTGGGCCCATCGTCGACAGAGCCGCTGTGGAAAAAGTGCTATGCTGTGAAAATGATGGTCCTGTCAACAGAGAGGAGCCCCATCGATGGAACCCATAAAGGGCTCATTGTAAACCACCATCAATGCACTAGAAAGTGCCATCGACGAGAGGGTAAAACCTCCCATTGACGAAGAGGCAGGCTGAGAATGCACCGTCGATGGTGGGGCACCTGTGGCGGTGGCCATCGACGAGCGCTTAGGCATGGAGTGTGAGGACAACTTCTCCTTCCTTTTGTGCCATCGATGAGAATCATCTGGGGGCTCTTGGGATGAGCCCTCTGATTCTCCAAAGAGACAATTTCTGCTTTATTAAATGTTTGATTTCAAGCAACTGTTGAAGACGGGTTGCCTGGTTGAAGTCCTGACAATGAATGCAGGAACTGGTGTCATGTGGGTCCCAGACACCTTACACAAGTAGTGTGGTTGTCGAAGTGTAGATTTTCCTTCCACAATGGCAGAAATGAAATAGCACTGTCTTGCTTGAAGATTCCATGGCCATTTGTTTGGTTACTCAAATTCTCTTCGATGACTGCGGTCTGAAGTTGCTCTAGCTGCTGCATGCAAGCTGAAGACAGCAGGAAAATGAACTGAGGATACCAGAGACCACCCACACTTATATAGAAAACAGGAAGCTGATGTCATGTGTGGAGGCCCATAGAAAAGACTGCTGGAAGACCTGCCGTGGCCACAGCAACCTCTGGTGATGACCAAGTGTATTACCTGTTGCAAGTAACCACTCCGTGGAAGATCTACGGCTACAGGCAAGTAGCCTATTCTTCTGAGGGGTGGATATGGTTCACTTATCCACACTCTGGCAGACTCCTAGCAGTTCTCTGGGAGGAGGGCAAGGCACGCACTCCTACTTGGCAAACAGAGACTGGAAAACCGAGGTCCCAAATGGGCATCCTGGCATGACTCCAGGTCAATGCAGCAGTGGAAATAAAGGTGCGGTTACTCCTGGTAGCAGACCTACAGATCTCCTGTATGGGAACATCCCTGGAAGCAGTCACTGAGACAACAATATGTTTGGTGGAATGAACCGTAAGCCCTATGGGAGGCTCCCTACCATCCAACCTATAGCAGAGGTCGATGAAAGTTATCCCATCTTGCAATCATCTGCTTTGCTGCCGGCCTGCCGGGGTGGCTTCAGCATAGGTAATGAACAGCTGTCAAGCCTGTCCCTGAATTCTAGCCATGCACTCCACATAAGAGACTACCTCCGCAAGTCCATGGTAGCAGAGCCTGCAGCTGGCCTCTGAAGTTGCACTGAGTGAACTACACCAGCAAGTTAATCACCTGGCTAAGATGAAACTATTATACCACATTTGGGAGGAACTTTGGATTGGGACACAGGATGACTGCCCTGTGGAAGACCGGGTAGGGAGACTCCACAGGGAGTGCCTGGAGCTGCCCAATCCTCTGGCTGATATGATAACCACCAGGAAGGCAGTCTTCCACGACAGGTGTGACATCTCACACCTATGCACTGGTTCGAAAAGATTGCTTATCAGCACTGTCAAAATAGCACTAAGTCCTACAGTGGAGGTGGTACACACACCAGTAGGGACAAGTGGTCCAGGCCCTTGAAAAAGTGCCTGACCACCTTCTCCTGAGCCACTGTTGGCTTACCAGCCTGCGCCCAGTAAAATGGATGGCTGCCAGGTGCACCTTAGGGTCATCACCTGTAGTCCCATCTGGGAAAAGGATCAAAGATGGCTCAGGATGCTAGACACAGGGCAAGCAAGGGATCCAGCTCCTTGCCATGACACCAAATGGAGAATCTCTTCCATCTGAAGGCATAAGATCTCTGAGCCAACTTTCCTAGAGGCCTCCAGAACATGGAGAACTTGCTACGAAAGACCCAAGGCTTGGAACTTTAGCCATTCAGGAACCAGGCTGTGAGGTGCAGGGACTTAAGGTCCAGGTGTCGGATTGTCCCCGTAGTCTGGTCATCAGGTCTGAGCAGAGAGAGGCAGTCGCCAGAGGCCTGCTGCTGAGACAGAGGATATCTGGGACATGCGGAATAATCCAGGTCGGCAATAGTGGCAGGCATTGGACTTTCACATTAAGGATTATGTGACCACTTTACCATCTTACATACGAGACACTATGCATACATTGGAAGTCCTGGAGGATATACAGTCAGAACCTGATTAGCTTTTGGTGTCAATGGACATTTGCTCCTTATATGCCAACATTCCTCATGATGAAGGCTTGGAAATATTACGGTATTGGTTTGACAATTACATTACATTAGATGTTGGTATAAAGGAGTTTCTTTTAGAATATTCTGAACATGTTCTAAGAATTACTTCCTTTTCAGAATACATTTTACCTGCAAACCAAAGGGATGGTGATGGGGTCAACTTTTGCCCCAATTAAGTCAATCTCTACCTAGGCAAGTGGGAGAGAACACGTCTATGACAACCAGGCCAATACTTTCTTAGAGACATTTGGCGTTGCTTTATAGATGACATATTTATGGTGTGGCGTGGCAGCAGGGAAGAGTTGATGGACTTTGTCTCTCACCAGAGGGACAATGATAATTGAAGATTTTCTAAACAGTGTGATCCTGTGTCTGTCTCTTTCCACGATCTGAAAATGATCAAAACAGCAGATGGCACCTATAGAACTGATCTTTTAGGAAGGAGACAGACAGGAATTCACTTTTGTATGCAACCAGTTGCCATCCACCACAACTGATCAGAAATATACCCAAAGCCCAGATGCTGAGACTTAGGAAGAATTGCAGTGATGATGTTGATTTTATAGCTTATGCTTCAGACCTCTGTGAGAGGTTTGTAGGACGGCGCTATAGTCCTGATGTGGTATTCAGGCATATGATGAAGCCTTAACAACTGATAGGCAGGATCTTTTGACGGTGAGGGAACAAACACAGGATATCCCTAGGATGAATTTTATAACCCAGTACATGAGACATGCTAAAGGAATAGAGAAAGTGATTATGGACAACTGGAACATTTTGGAAACTGAAACATTATTAAAAAGTGACAAATATAAAACCAAGAATGGTTTATAGACGTAGTCAGAATTTACAGGGACAGATTAGTCCATAGTTATCAGGGACCTGATGAATTGAGTACCAGTGAGGGTAATTGGCTGCCACTGCTACAAATGGGAATTTACCTGTGGCAGATGCAAATTTTGTGCCTCTAGTTTGAAAACTGACAATTCACCGCTTGTAATTGTAGCCGGAATACAAAGTTAATAGCTTTTTAACTGCAATACAGAAAACATTGTGTATTTGGCAACTTGCGAATGTGCAGCATTTTATGTAGCTAAAACTACAAGATGATTTAAGACAAGATTTGGTGAACATCTGAGGTACATTTTGGCAAATGACCCAGGTAATGAATTAGCCAACCACAGACTGTTTGCATTATGTGACCACTCCTGATGACGACTAGGTGTGAAACCGGTCGGGTAACTGTGCATCCATCTCTGTGGAGCTTGCCTTACAGCGTATGTTGCCTTTTTTTTTTTTTTTTTTTTTACTTTGGGACACCTTACCCCATTTATACCCCCTCCTGTACTCCCTCAGTGCTCCACTCCTTCAGGCATTGCTCAGTCCCTCCTAGGTCCGCTATCACGGCGTGTGTCCCCTAGAGTGCCCGGTCACTCCTTACTTCCTCCTCCTACTCATGGAGCACCTGCACAGTGGAGATCTGCCCGTGAGTTCTGGACTTGGATGGCTGTTTGGGCGGCCATCATCTAGGCTCACCGAGGCTTTTTCTGCTTTTCTGTGGTTCCCAGTCCCCTGGGACGCGCCAAGGACGTATGTCCAGAGAGGCGATGTGCTGATGCACACCTTCTCCCAAGTACCTGACAGCATCCTCCTCCCACTCCAGTGAATGGAGCCACCAGAATCCTGGAGAGCCGTGCTTCCACCGGCTCTTTCGGGATGTGGGTGCACAAGGCACCCTGGTAACCCTCCCAGAGGGAGAACAGCATCCGTTGGGACGCCTGATCCTCCCTCCCCCAGCTGACCCCCACCAACCCGAATCTGTTCCTGAACCCAGGTCGCCAGTGCAGTGCAAGGTGTGGCGTCCAGCGTCTCAACCCTCAGCACCACTGGGCCGGCTGTTGCCTTTTAAATGTACTTGATTAAGTAAAGCCTGTTATCCACTGGCAGGTAAAATGGCCACTCTTTTAAATTTTTAGTATAGAAAAGGTCTCTTTGAGACCTGGGGGAAATCTAAATGAGAAATTAAAGCAAAGGGTCATTTGTATCTATACCTTAGAGCTCTGATTACACCAGATCTGAATGACAAGACAGAATTACTGTCCTGCATTAAGAAATGATACTGCTTTCTGTTTTGTATATATATCCCTTGTTGCTATATTTTATTTTATGCACATCTATGTTTTCTCTTGTTTATTTACTATAATCTTTATGCATATTTCCTTCCAGATTTACTTGGAGCTAGTGTTCACTGCCCACCATCTGGATTTGATTTAGGGTTGTTGCATTAAAGGCATTGCTTTTCCATTCAGTAATAAATTATTTTGTGGAAAAATGAATAATTAAGATTAGAAATGTATGATTTTTCCAACAAATGTTACTATAACTTGGTGTTCGGAGTATTTTTAATGGTAGTTTATGTGTCTTTCTTAAAGTATTATATGTGCACTTCACATATATTGTTAAGCACTTTAATATATAAGACAATGGTGTTTGCACTGTTCCTCTGAGGGCTACTATTTAACATAGACTGTTTGCATTGTGTGACCACCCCTGATGACGCAGTAGGTGTGAAACCAGTCGGGTTACTGTGCATCCTACTCTGTGGAGCTTGACTTACTGGGTATGTTGCCTTTTAAATGTACTTGATTCAGTAAAGCCTGTTATCCACTGTCAAATATTGGTGCTGTGCCGGTTTGAACTTTTTCTTGTCATTTAGTTACTGTGCACTGCTCTTTAGCAGCTGTAGCTGTTTTGTTTCTATTTTTAACAGAACTGCTGTAACCAATCTGCAACTATCAGGCTCATCGGTGCCTTGTTCTTAGGGCCTTCACCACCACCTTGTGGATATGGGGAAAGGTGTACACAAGGCCTGGGGACCAGTGCCTCGTGAAGGCATCCCCAGCAGTGTTCCAGACTGAGGAAGGGGAGCAAGCACAAAACAGCCTCAGTCTGGTGTTCTTCCAGGAGGCAAACAGATCTACCATGGGTGTGTCCCAGAAGGAGAAGAGTGGTTCACTACTCCTGATTCAAGGACTACTCATGTGACATCTCTCCTACCCAGCTGACAGCATCTGCCAGGTAACTGCTCTCTCCCATGGTGCAGATCACCAGATCTGCACCCAAGCTGCGTATAAGAGACCAGGTGCAGAGTGCCTCCTGACACAGGAGAAAGGACTGAGCTCTGCAATGCCTGTTCAGGTAGGACATGATTGTGTCCATCAGGACTTGCATGTCCTGACCCGACTAGTGGAGCTAATTCTGTCAGAACCAAGCACAATGCACAGAGTTCCAGCAGGTTTACATGGTGACAGAACTCCCTGGGAGACCAGAAACCGTGGGCTCTGTGGTCTCCCAGGTGTGCTCCCCATCCCATCAGAGATGTGTCTGATGAGAGCATGACAGTCTGTTCTGGGCGAACAATCAGATTCCCTCCACCAGGTGTTCTGGGACTATTCACCACTGGATAGAATTTTACATCAGCTGGGTCACTGTAAAAGCTGGTCCAAGTGGTCTAGGCATTGGGACCACTGACAGCCCAGCTCCCACTGAAGGTGACACATCTGCCAGAGGGCTGAAAAGACCACACTGATACAGGACGCCATGTACCCCAGCAGCTTCAGGAAAATCCAGGCATGACGCAAGCACCCAATCTAAAATGATCAGGCAAAGGAGGTAAGATCCAATGGCTGGTCATGGGGGAGGGCAGGTTGCCCGATGAACTTGATCACCTGCTTTGGTACCAGTTCAGACTTCTGGGTTGACCAGTAGGACCATGTCTTGACAAGTCTGGAGAACCAGATCTGTAGATCTCTCCACAGCCCTCTGGATGGATCAGACAACAGCCAGTCATCCAAGCAAAATTACACTCTGACCCCAAGGCATCGACATGAGCTGCCACCACTGCCATGCATGTGGTGAAGACCCTAGGTGCTGAGGGAAGGCTGAAGGGCATGACCTGGAAGTGGTACAGGTACACGACCCTTCTGCACGGAACCAGAGCTGCTGGTGGTAGGCTCAATGGATGGAAATGTGGAAAACCGCATTCTGGAGGTTCACAGACCAGTACCACCATGTTCTGCTCCAGGATGGTATAATCTGGCTCAGAGGGACCATCCTGAAATGAAAATTACATAATCACCATAATTCTTGAACTTCTAAGACTATCTCCACTCCTGATTCACACTAATGGCTTCTAAGCTGGAGGTGCTAGGACCCTGCAGTGGCGAGATATGGAAATTACTTACCTACTGTAATTCTTAATCTTCTTGGACATAGTCTTCACCATTCATTCACACTAGTGGGACCACGCTGGAGGTGCTAGGACCCAGCAGGAGCCAAAAATCTTCAGGAGGACTGGTGCAGAGGTAGGACTGCATGCGTGGCACTGCGAGACTGACTCGCACTGTATAGGTTATTTCGGTATCAACCCTCCAGCCGCCTCAGTGCCTTTTTGACCGAGGAGGTACAGCATAAACTATCTGAGGAAACCTAGCCTAAGCCGGGCATAAGATAGCCTAGATGACCCATGTGAAGGGGTCAACACAACGTCTTCATAGCCCAAACAACAAGGAAGTGAAGACCAAAAACAGAGTGCGTAGCTCAGGGGATGGTGGGTGGGCGTGTGAATGAATGGTGAAGACTACGTCCAAGAAGATCAAGAATTACGGTAGGTACGTAACTTCCATATCTTCTTGGACTAAAAGTCTTCACCATTCATTCACACTAGTGGGAGAGCACCAAGCAAAAAAAAAAAAAAATCCCCAAGCAGGGTGGCAGGAGATTGAGCTTGCTCAAGACAGAAGTCCATTAAGGACTGATCTGCCAAAGGACATATGCTGTCTGGCATGAACATCGAGAGCATAGTGCTTTATGTGGTGTGCACTGAACTCCAAGTAGCCACTCTGCAGATGTCCACAATGGTATGTTACGAATCTCTGCTAGGAGCCACAACCACTCTAGCAGAGTGGGCATAAACCAGCCTTCCAGTTTGACCTGTGCCATTCAGTAGCAGTGTTGGAGACAGGCTACTAGCCACGAGAGAGGTGCATCGGATGGAGACAGGCTGACCCAGCTGGGTCGCACTGAAGAGAAGCAAAGAGCTGTTTAGATTAATGGATCTCCTTAGTTCTGTCAGTATAGAACCACAAAGCTCCTTTCATGTCCAGCGAGTGAAGGTGTGCTCCCTTCATTCGGAAGTTTGCAAGTCAGAAGTACCAAAGGCTGGTTAAAATGGAATTCCAAAACCACCTTTGAAGGAACTTAGGGTGTGTGTGAAGAACCCCACCTTGTCCTCGTGAAAAATATGTAAGGAGGGTCTGTGACCAACGGTGTATCTCAGAGACTCTACGCTTGAAGTAATGGCCACCAGGAATGCAGTCTTCCAGTTCAGAAACTTCAAATCACAAGTGACTAAAGGTTCAAATGGCTTGCGGTGAGCATATCTAGCACGAGGTTGATATCCTACAGCCACCAGCCTCTTGACCAGGGTCTGGTGTGAAGGATGCCCTTAAAGAACCTTTTGACCAGAGGAAGCTGAGCCAAAGCTAGGTTATGCACTGGCTCATGGTAGGCAGAAATCATGCAGAGATGTACCTTCACTGTGGAATTTTGCAGTCCTGCATTCAACAGGTCTAGAAGGTACTCCAACACCTTGCTAGATGGACAACAGAAAGGATCTAGACAGGACTTTGCATACCAAATTGAGAAACATTTCTACTTAACTGTGTAAGTTTTCCTAGTGGAAGGCTTACGAGTGGCTAGCAGGATTTCAGAGATCCACTGAGACACCTTGAACCTACTCTTCCATCTCTTCAGGAGCCAGGCATGGAGATGGAGTGAGCACAGGTTGGGATGGGCCAGGGGTCCCCATGTCAGGAGATCCATCCATGGGGCAGTTTGTTTGGAGGAACCTCGACAGTCTGTCAATCAGCAGGAACCATATCTGCCAAGGCTAGTATGGAGTAATTAGAATCATCTTGCCCCTTGGTGCCTCCAACTTGAGGAGTACCCTCTGCACCAACGGCAGAGGAGGAAATGCATACAGAAAGCATCCTGTCCACTGCAGTCTGAATGTATCCTGACAGAAACTGACTGTTGAGGACAGGTTGAAGGCACTGAACATGTACTCCCTGGAGGAGAGGAGGAGAGAGGGATATGATAGAGACATACAAGTATCTTACAGGGAGGAACAGAGTGCAGGAATGCACTATTTTAAGTGAAAAGATGTTCCAGGACTAGAGGGCATGGGATGAAGTTGGAGGGAGGACGATTCAGAGGAAAGGTGAGGAAGAATTTCTTCACAGAACGGGTGGTGGACAAGTGGAACACCCTGCCAGAGGAAGTGGTGGGGCTGAAACAATCACGGGATTTAAGAATGCATGGGATACACATAAAGGAATTCTGGAGGTCAGGGTGAGGGCAACAGACTTCCTGGAAAACATAAACTGAACTTACAAACTTAAATGGGCAGACTGGGTGGGCCATGGGCCCTTATCTACCAAACACTGTCTATGTATCTATGTATGTTATGGATTTCTGGAGCAGAATTGAGGCAGTTTTGCATTGAGTGGGGGACGGAAAAGGTCCAGGCTCAGAGTGCATCACTCGAACAGTGATTGCAGAGATTACCGCGAGACCACTCATGAGGATCCGCCTGTCTCAGCTGAGGTGGTCCACTAGGTCGCTCTGGACTCCCAGTAGGTAGACTGCCTGGATGGATGACTCATTCTTGAGACACCATTCCCACACTCTCATTGCTTACCTGCAAAGAGGGTAGGGTGTGCTCAACCCTGTTTGTTGATGAAATACATCACAGCTTTGTTGTCTGTCTGGAGAAGGATTACTTTCCACAGAAGACGCCCTCAGGGCTCGAACAGTGTACAGGACTGCCCTCATCTCCAGGACATTTATGTGAGGTGAGACTCATCCTGGCCCCACACTCCCTGAGTGTAGAGGTCCTGACAGAGAGCCCCCAACCCATCAGAGAAGCATCTGTGGTGACAGTAATCTGTGGCTCTGGTGGGGCAAAAGGAAGGCCCTGTTGCAGGTTGAGTTCCTGCATCACCCATAACAGGGATCTTGTCAGTGGTTGTTGCACTCCTATGTGAAAGGACTGTGGGTGAATGGTCAGAGACCACTGTGCAGTGAGCATCCACTGAGTGGTCCTCATGTACAACAGTTCTAAGGGCACTGTGAAAACAAAGGATGCCACGAGACTTATCATCCACTGCATTTCGATGGCTCGAACCAACATGTTTCTCTGATGAGGTGGGCCATCTGTAGAATGTAGTCCTTCCTGGGCTGCAAATCTCCATTGTATAGCTTAATAAATATAAGGGATGATATTAGGTTGTTACATTCATCCAATACGCAACGGTTGTCCATTCCAAGATCTGTTACTTGTGAGGTGAGAGCTTTTCCTCGAATGTCTGATTTATTTGGAACACATTGCCCATTAATTGTACTTCCATTTCTAGCCAAGAAATTAAAAAAGCCTTGTTCCATTATCTACAATTTTCTGCTGTGTAACTGTTTTTAGGTACCATTTTGTACTATTTCATATATTATACTTTTATCAATGTATTTGTATACATGTTTGTATTATCTGTATACCATCTAAGCTTCTCTGTAAATGAAGCTCCAGGTCAATCCTGAATAAGGGCCTTAGCCCAGTGATCTTACCCGTAAATAAAGTGAACTGAATTGTCCTCTGGGAGAAAGGCCCTCTCAGGTGGTGTCCAGTAGAGCTCATATGAAGAGGAGCTGCTGGGAGGGTTAAGCTGAGACTCTCTAGATTCAAAAGAACACCCATGAAGGCAATAGTTGAGTGGGGTGGACATGAGGGGTGGACAAGGAGAACATTAGCCCCAAGGGAGGAGCCCACACCTCTTGACCCAAACACCCTGGCCTCGGCTCAACACTTCTGAATCCAGAAGGATCCAGCACTGGAGCTGCTGCCAAAGGTAGACAGAACAAACGTTGGACCCACTGCTCCATAAGAACACCCCAATGATGAAACTGCTCACGGAAGCCTTAATGGAGGACAACGAGGGCTCCTGGGTCGAGAATCACAGCTGCCAGGAATGGAGGGCACCGGAGACCCAACTGGAGTCAGGTCAGGCCCAACACTCCTAGCCACCGATGACCCCCTGCAGACATATCAGAGGGTGACCTCGCGGTACTCTTCTTCTTCAACCGACAGGTTGAAGAAGAGCTCAAAGTCGAGCGGTACCAGGTCCCTAACCTCGATCAGGAACAAGACCGCTTCTTTTGTGCTTACAGGAGGACTGTCCTCCTTCCTGAGCACCAGACTGCCCATGGCGGATCCTGCTTGAAAAGGGCAGTGGACTGGACACAGCCCCACTGCCAGAACAACTTTCAAGCTAAGTCTCCCCACAACGACACCGTCCATGGTCAACTCAGTTGAAGAAGGCTGTAAGGCTGTGAGAAGTTAAACTTTTTAAAAATAAATAAGTGAATAAGTTAATCTAAAACTAACTAATGAACTAAATGTAATGCTGCTGTTGTACAGACTTGAAGACTTGACTCCCACTGGCGGCGACATTGAACTGAAGGACACTTGGCAGGAGAAAAAGGAACTGAGGTGGTTGGAGGGTCAATGGCAAGATAGCCTATATGGTGCAAGACAGTCTCCACGACATGTGTGGTCCTACCTTGGTGCCAGCCCTTCTGAAAATTTTTGGCTCCCGTTGGGTCCTAGCACCTCCAGCATAGTCCCACTAGTGTGAATAAATGGTGAAGACTTTTAGTCCAGGAAGATCTTTTCAGGAGAGCTGTCATGAGACAAGCTGAATGTCATGTGCAGCATGAGGGTGCTTGCAGCACAGGCTTACCTCAGCACCAGCCTTCAACCACCTTGGTACCTTTTTTACCAAGGAGGTGCAACATAACAACCACTTATGCACATAACTTAAGGCATAAAATAGCCCTAGTGACTTGGTAAGAAGGGTCAACAAACCAGTAACACAGTGGCTTCATAGCCCAAATCAAGAGCGAGGGGTGAAGTCCAACAAACAGACTGAAAGAGCCAAGGGGATGGTAGGTGGGCATGTGTTTGAATCAATGGTGAAGATATTCCTAGAAGATCAAGAATGAGGAGGTATGTAATTTTCATATCTTCCAAGACTCAATCTTCACCACTGATTCACACTAAGAGGTCAGAGTACCAAATTCAGATAAAAAATTCCCGACTTGGGCAGCAAGAGTCAAGGCTAACTCAAGAAAGAAGCCCATTCAGGATGGTCCTGCCAAAGGAGGCATACTGCCTGGCATGGACATCCAGGGTATAGTGCTAGATGGTGTGCACTGTGCTCCAAGCTGCAGCTCGGCAAATATCACCGATAGGAACAAAGCGAGCAGGGACGTGGCAACCACTCTGAAGTGGGTACGCACTCTACCTTCCAGCTTGACCTGTGATGCAACTGCTCTGGTGAAGTGGACACATACCTGGCCTTCCAGCTTGACCTGTGGCACAGCAGAGCATTGATGAAGGCAACTGACAATCCAAGCAGAAATGCATTTGACCAACAGGCTGTCCCATCCTATTAGGACCAAGGAAACAAAGTGCTGCTTAGACTACCTGAAGTCTTTAGTTCTGTCTAGGTAGAAATTCACAGCTCTCCTGACATCCAGAGAATGGAGAATGAAGAATGCACTCTCCTTCAGTCTGGAAGTCAGCAAAGTATGTAGGCAGCACAACAGGCCAATTTATTTGAAACCGGACACCACCTTGGGTAAGAAATGGAAGTGCATTTACCGTAATTCTTGATCTTCTTGAACAGAAGTCTCCACCACTCATTCACACACTAATGGGAGTATGCTGGAGGCACTAGGACACAGCGGAGCAAACTTTTCAGGAGGACTGGCGCCTAAGGTGGAGCCGCTGAGGAACGTGCACCATGAGCCCCAGCTCATGTGGTAATGACTATCTTTGCATCAACCCTCCAACCGCCTCAGTACCTTTTTTCCAAGGAGGTGCAAGCGTAACTAACCTAGAAAGGACTAACCTAAGCGGACATAAGATAGTCTGAATGACTCATGTAAGAAGGGTCAACAACAAAGTCTTCACAGCTCAGCCATTGAGGGAGTGAAGACTGTAAACAGAGAAGTGAGCTCGGGGGATGGTGGGTGGGCGTGCGAATGAGTGGGTGGAGACTTGTCCAAGAAGATCAAGAATTACAGTAGGTATGTAATTTCCATATCTTCATGGACATAAAGTCTCCACCATTCACTCACACTAATGGGAGAGTACCAAGCTAAATAATCTCTGAGACGGGCGACAGGAGATAAAGAGCTCACGGTTTAGGACAGAAGTCCGTTAAGAATGGTCCTGCCTAACAACAGATGTCGTCTGTCATGGACATCCAAGGCATAGTGTTTAACAAAAGTATGCAGGAGCTCAGGTAGCCGCACTGCAAATATCTGCAATGGGCCGCGTTATGGATTTCCGCCAGAGATGCATAACTGCTCTGGTAGAGTGGATACACTCTGCCTTCTAGGCTTGATCTGTGCCATAGAATAGTAGTGGTGAGGCATGCCACCAGCCACGCTGAAATGCATCTGATAGCGATAGGTTGACCCAGCCAGGTTTCACTGGAAGGAAACAAACAGTTGTTGAGCCTTGCAATTTCTTTAGTTCTATCTAGATAGAACTGCAATGCTCTCTTAATATCCAGTGAATGAAGGGTACACTCCTTCATTCTGGAAGTTCGCAAAGTAGGTAGGAAGGACTAAAGGTTGGTTTAGATGGAATTCTGAGACAATCTTAGGGAGGAACTTAGGATGAGTCCTAAGAACTAGTTTGTCCTTGTGAAATACAGTGTATGGGGGGGTCCGTGACCAGTGCATGTATTTCAGAAACTCTCTGGGCAGTAATGGCCACCAGGAAGGTCTTTTTCCAAGTGAGGAACTTCAACTCTCAAGTAGCTAGAGGCTCGAAGGTTTCTGAGTGAGCATGTCTAGCACAAAGTTAATGTTCAGGCTGTGACAGGATGTCTAATAGGAGGTCTAGTATGCAGAATACCCTAAGAAACCTCTTAACTACAGGCAACTGAGCCAATGACATGGAAAGCACCGCTCATATGCCGAAATGGCACAAGGATGAACTTTGACTGTGGAGTGCTGCAGACCTGAATTTAGGAGGTCTAAAAGATACTCCAAGACTTTATTTGGAGGGCAGGAAAAGGGTTCCAAGAGGATTTTGCACATCAGATAGAGAAACGCTCCATTTAGCTGTTTAGGTTTTTTACTGGCCAGCTTACACGCAGCCAAAAGAATATCTGAAATGCTACGAGAAACATTGAACCTATTCGCCTCTATCTCTTCAGGAGCCAAGCATGAAGGTGAAGTGACCTCAGGTTGGGATGGACCATAGAACTCTGGGTCAGAAGGTTCGTCTGAAGGGAAGCATCTTCAGTGGGGGTTTCTGATAGTCTGTTGAGTGGGAAACCATATCTGCCGAGGCCGGAAGGGGGCAATGAGAATCATTCTGCCCCAAGACTCAATTTGAGTAGTCCCTCTCAATTAGGGGAAGAGGAGGAAAAGATATAGAAAGCATTTTGTCTACCGCAGCCTGAACGCATCCTGATAAAAATGCCAGGTCCTGGATTTATGGAGCAGAAAAGAGGCAGTTTTGCATTGAGTGGGGACGCAAAAGGTCCAGGTCTGGAGTTTCCCACTCTTCAGAGAGTGAGTGAATGACAGTGAAGTCGAGAGACCACTCATGAGAATCTGCCTCTGTTCTGCTGAGATGGTTTGCCAGCTTGTTTTGTACTCCTGGCAGATAAACCACCTGAATTAGAGCCTTGTGCTCCAGGCATCACTCCCACACCCTCATTGCTTCCTGCATAATAGGTTAAGAGTGTGCACCGCCTATTTGTTGATGTAGTACATCACCGCCTTGTTGTCCGCTTGAAGGAGAATGTTCTTGTGACAGAGTATGTCCTTCAAGGCTCAGACTGCACAGAGGATGGCTCACATTTCCAGGACGTTTATGTGAAGTTCAGACTCGTCCTGAGTCCACATACCCTGGGTGTGGAGATCCTGGCAGTGGGCTCCCCAACCCATCAGGGATGCATCTGTGGTAATGGAGATCTGATGATTCAGAGGGCAAAGGGATATCCTTCCAGAAGATTGTCCTCCTGAGACCACCAGGTGAGCAACCTCTTCAGAGGTTCCATTGCTTTGATGAGAAAGGATTGAATGTGAGTGGTTGGGAACCACTGAGCATCCACTGAGAGGTTCTCATGTGAAGACGAACCAAGGGTACAGTGAGCACCGAGGATGCCATGAGGCCCATCATCCGCTGCATTGAGATAGCTTGAACCGAGCTGTGTCCTCTGATGTATTGGGCCATCTGTAAGATATCACACCTTCTGTCCTCTGCAAGAAAAGCCTTTACACAGGAGGTGTCCAGAAGAGTTCCTGAAGAAGAGCTTCTGGGAGGGCTGAAGCTGCAATTTGTTGAGGTTCAGCCGGATTCCCATGGAGGTGAGGATATCTGAGGCCATGGCCATGGCCTCCAGAGTCTCTTGCCTGGAGGGACTTGCTAGGAGCCAGTCATCCAGATATGGGAACACTTGTATTCCAATTATCCTGAGGTGCACCGTGAGAATTGCACAACACTTTGTAAAAACTCGAGGCGCCAAGGATAGCCCAAAGGGCAGGACTCTGAATTGATAGTGATGACCCAGTACCATGAACCTTAGGTATTTGTGGTGCTTTGGGTGTATGAGAATGTGTTGGTAGGCATCCTGCATGTCCAGGGAGGCTAGCCAATCATGTTGATGAATCAAAGGTAGTAGGGTACCAAGTGATATCATCTTGAACCCCTCCTTGTGAAGGAACCTGTTTAACTTTTGA
Source organism: Neoceratodus forsteri (assembly GCA_016271365.2). Taxonomy (NCBI): domain Eukaryota; kingdom Metazoa; phylum Chordata; order Ceratodontiformes; family Ceratodontidae; genus Neoceratodus; species Neoceratodus forsteri. Next base: position 790,838,190 of record CM028133.1, read on the forward strand.
GATCCAGAATGAAGTATGCCGCCGGGTTTTCTTTGGGACCAGAAAGTAATTGGAGTAGATGCCTGTGTTTCATTGATCCAGTGGAACTATTTTGACTGCCCTGTTGTTCAGAAGGCCTTGTACTCAGAAGCTAAATAGTCTGACTGTACTGCCGACAGCCTGGGCTATCATTTGGGAGGATGATTCAGAGGGTTTCCAAAGATTAAGAGCGTACTTCACAGATTATACAGAGGACCCACTTGTCTGATGTTATAGATTTCTACTGGTTGTAGAACTAAGTCAGACATCCTCCCACTGCTGAGGAGGAGTCCCTCGGACAGCTGAGGTTGAACCTGGGCCAGAAACTCAGAAGGTGGCACTGGGCACTTTGGTCCCTTGTGCCTTCTGCTGCGCTTTCTTTGTGGCTGAGGGTTCTGGTTCTTGTTGAAACCTCCTCTGCCCCAAAAGGACTGACGGTTGTGAAACTGTCGCTGTTGCCACCTCCTCGAGCTCGGGAGGGGCGGCAGGTCTGGCTGTCTTAATGGCAGATCTAGTCTTCTGTGTGGCCTCCAGTGCTTGCTCCACTGCTTTGAGTGAATGCCAAAGGACATACTCATATTGAGAAAAATAGCCCTGGTAGCTGGCAATCCACATACCCAGGGTTGAGGCGGCAAAGACTCTCTTACCTAAGGTGTCTATCTTGTGAGATTCTTTGTTTATAGGCGGGCTGTAGATTCCTGAGGAAGGACAGCCTTATCATTCTCTGCCAAGACTACAATGGCATCAGCAAAGGCTTGTGAGGCCAAAATGGGGCGATCCTTGGGAGGACATATTTCCTATCTATGGACTTGGCCACGGAAGGAATGAGAGCCGGATTCTTCCACACCATCTGTGAAAGGGTCTTGAAAGAGGGCTGTACCAGAGGGGTTAAATCCATAGGGATTTCTGGAACATGAAGATATTGAGACGTAAAAGCTTCCCAGGATCAATTTCTGTAGTCTGGAGAGAAAGAGCAGAATTTAAATTTTGAGCAGAAACTTAAAGGAAAGGTCTTCAACAAAAGGCTGTACAGGAGGATTGATCCCTGCTGCCAGGGCAGTGTCAGCATCAATGTCATTACCCAGGCGAAGATCTGGATCAGGCTCAAAGTCATCACCTGACAGAACAGAAGAAAGAATTGGAGTCGAAAACCCTGAAGACCGGACGCAGTGCCGCATCCATCCCCAGCGCTGGAGGAAAACGGTGCAAGAACAAGGAAGGAGGCGCTGATCAGAAACAGCACCACACCCAGCACCGACAAAGAGCACAGCACCGATAGAGCACCTGGTGCTGTGGACGGTGCTGACAGAGCCTGCAGCACGGCGGGACACTGCCGAGAGTGTCACAGGGTCTGAAAACTGTGATTTGAGGTAAAAGAGGGAAAAATGGCAGGCGATAGAGGCATTGGTGTGGACCCCGCACTGCAACCATGTGAGGGATAAACACCCAGCGCAGAGTCGACAGCACTGAAGAAGGCACCGATGACTAGGAAGGCCCAACCGCCCACCCATCCCTCCAAACTGAACGCTCCGAAGCCACAGTGTCAGACTGACTGGCTCAGCCAACTGGACCAACCTCTGAGCCCACTGCTTCATAAGAGTAGCCCACTGGTGAAACTGCTCATTGGAAGCTCCTCCAATAGGTGGAGAGGAGCTCGGTGTCGAAGAGGTCGGTCATCAGAAACAGAAACCGGCAACTCCGACAGAGGGTGGAGACTGGTGCCTGGCCTGATAACTGACCGTCTACATGCAGACGTACCAGAGGACAACCTCGAGGATGCTGTTTCTTCTTTGACCTATGTGTCGAAGAAGAACTCGAGGCTTTAACAGTGCCGAGAATGGGACCATTTCCTTTTATGCTTGGGGACTGCCCATCTCCCTGAGCATTGGACCATTATCAAACCTCTGGGGAGGGTAGTGGACCGGACCTGACCCAGCTGACTGAACAGCTTTCATACGAAGTCTCCCTACCATCACCTGACATGCTCATGGTTGACTCCGCCAATGGAGGGCTAAAGACTTCTCTTGTACAATTGTTAAAATAGTAATATAATCGCACCATTCAAAATAATCTACAAAACAATAAACTGAACTATTGCTGCTAGTGAAGTTTAACTCACAGCAGGCAGCAACGCCATCACTGAAGCACACCCAACAGTGGGAAAAAGGAACTGAGGCGGTTGGAGGGTCGACGCTGAGATAGTCATTACCACACAAGCGGGGCTCGCAGTGCCACTTCCTCGAGGCTCCATCTCAGGTGCCGCCTTCCTGAAAATGTTTGTTCCTGCTGGGTCCTAGTGCTCAAGCGCATTCCCATTAGTGTGAATGAGTGATGGAGACTTTATGTCCAGGAAGATCTTGTGGTGAGGGTGGGGTGGAGGACCACCTTATCTCTGTGGAAAACAGTATATGGAGGATCCATTACTAAGGCATGAATTTCAGAAACTCTGCAGATGGAGGGTCTGGCTTCATCCAGTGTCTTGTAACTTTTTTTTCAAAGTCAACAGGTACAATAAAATGGGGAGCGAGATGATAGATGCAGGCCACTCAGAGGAATGAAAAGAGGGCCAGCTCTGGAGTCAGATTCAAAGGGCCACCAAGTAATTCTTCCATTTGAAGAAGGATCTGTTCCCAGAATGTAGCCAACACTGGGCAGTACCAAAAATATGTCCACAGTCTGCTGGGTTGGTTCCATAACACCTCCAATGAGATCCATAGGGCTCAGATACATTTTACCAGAACAGCTGGAAATCTGAAGAATCTGCATCTGTTCTTCCATGCAAATTCACGCCACTGCGTGGAAGAGGTAATTTTAAAGGCAGGTAAAGCATACTTAATCCAGTAAGAATAGTCTAGCATAGTATTAAGCTCTTTGTTCCAGCTACCTAGTACAGATTTTTTTTTATTCTTTATTTTTATTTCTCAATCACACAGCAAGGATACATTTTATATGTTATTAAGCCAAAATACATCAAGCAATATGACCCAATACAGCAATTTACAACTTTCAATCCATAATGCAGGAACATTGGGATACACTTACAAACTATATCATTTAAGCAGACCTTATATTTTAGCGTAATAAACCATTTACGGAAAAAAGAGTCAGATCGAGGAGATATAAAGACCCACAGTCTCACACCAGCTCAAATCTCTCTCTGTCTTTCCTGCCCTAGTAGCTATGGTCCTTTCCAGATAATCATTTTTCTGCCATCACCATGTGTCACAGTGCTAATGTGGGAACTGTGGTAGTGCGCCACAAGTGAGTAATAACCTTCTTTGCTGCAGCAAGATATATTTTACTTTTATTTGGTGGTAATGAATCATCTTCTCTTATATAAAGCAACACGAATTGTTGTGTGAGAACCAAATCCTAGTCCACTAATTGATTTAGGTTTTGCTCAATGTCTGCCAGTACTGGGTTATCTTTGGGCAGGCCCAAAACACATGGGTTGTATTCACCAGTGGCTCCCCACAGCCCCTCCAACACCAGCTATAGCTCAGCGGCAAGAATTTGGTTAGCTTATCAGGTGTATTAAAATACCACAGTCTACATTTCCAAATAAATTCAAACTAGTATGGAGCTTGGGAGGCTTTCATGGAGGGGCAATTGGTTCTAACCATTTCTCATACGTCATTTGGGTATTTAGCTCTGTATTCCAGGCACTTAACACATCCCTTGTGGATTCCATCCAGGTTCCTCTTAAGGCCTTATATATAAACCTATTAGATGAGCCTTATCCTGCCTGCTAACAGCCTCCAGTAGAAGGATCATCATTTGAGGGATGGGGTTTAGCAGGGCATTCCTAGGAGACCCTTTCTGGGAAAGAAATGTTCTCATCTGCAAATATATATGGTGGTGGGACTTGGAAGGTGAAAAGTAGCCTGTAAGTATGCAAATGGAACCACTCCATATAAGTCTAGAAATTGGTATATCAGTAAAAGCCCTCTTCCTTGCCATTCTCCAAAATGTAATCTAATTGTGCAGGGATAAAGTCTTTTCTGCCTTTAAAGTCTAAATAATAAAAGTCTGTTTCCAAAGCCGGAAGTGCCCTTATCTCATACCATACCTTTAGTGTATTAGTAAAATCATTATACTTTGGCGACAAAGAGAGAGGGGAAAACACTATTGAAAAAACACAGAAAAGGTCATTTAGTACAAATTCAATATATTTCCAAAGTGGGACCTTTTCATTATTAATCCAGGTCAGCACTGTTTTACCCACTACTGCTGTATGATATTCCTTTAAGTTTGGGAGATTCATTCCACCTTTGTCAATTGATAGTTGTAATAATGACCATCTGATTCTTGGTGTTTGCCTGCCACACAAATCTCTGACATCAGTCTATTCCGAGACACAAAATTTAGCAGGGGTGAGTGGCAAGGTCTGGAAAAATATAAGATTTTGGGAAAAACTGTCATGCATATAGTCTGTATTCTAGAACAAAACGATAATGAAAGGTGAGACCAGATCCCAACAATCTTTCTAAATCTACCGACAAAGGTTCTAAATTAAAGAGTTCTAAGTAGTCTAAATTACTGGGATAATTACCCCTAGGTACTTAATTTTATTATTTCTCAATCTTGATGGCAAAAGCCCTCAAGTGTCAAGAGGTGAAATTCAGGATAATATCTCTATTTTCTGAATGTTGATTTTATACCCAGAGAGTCTAGAAAAAGCATTAATTATTTCCAACGTTGCTGGTATAGAGCTTTCTGGGTCCAGCAGTGTCAACAATACATTGTCAGCATATAAAGAGAGGTGAATTATTTCCTCCCAGCGGTATGCCTTGGACTTGGGAAAGCTGCCGAATGACTTCAGCCAAGGGCTCTATGTCAACAACAAAGAGGAAGGGTGATAAGTCTAGAACAGATTTGAGTAGAGTCCCTAAGGACTGCTGGAGTGTTTTATAGAAGTTACCTATAAGTGACCCCAGAGACCCTCTCTGTGCATCCAGAATCATTACCATGAGCTCAGTTAACTGCTGCGGTAATTTAGTATAAGCTTCATGTTTGTGGAAGCAAATATGTCCTAACTTGTAAATAACAGTAGTGTTCTCTACCTGTTGTCCCATGCTCTATCTGCAGTGTTTCAAAACTGAGACCTCCATGGGCATCCAAAAGCTGGTATATATCTGCTAGGCCAAGCTGGTGCCAACAACGGAACACCAAGTCCATTTGGGATGGGAGGAAGTTTTCATCAACCTCCAATACTCTACACAATAATAAAAACCTGTTCAAAAGCCAACTGTTGTTTAAAATAATACCATACTTTGATAGTACTCCTAGTAAAAATAGTAAAATGTGACAACAGAATGTTATACTTAGGTGTAGCAAAAGAATTTGGCCTATATTATACAGGTCATTAAGATGAAACAATTTGTTTCCATAAGGGACTATATGAAGAGGATAGCCAAACCAGAATTATGTGGAGGTGAGCAGTTCTCACATAGTTAAAAAGATGAGGAGAGTCACCCCACCCATGGCGTGGGAAAGTTGTAAAATCAAGAGGTGGATTCTGTGACATTGCCCTCACCTAAGTAAATCTTTATACAGGTTTATTCCTGTGATCGAAAACCAAATGTCTTAGTGAGCAGGAAGCATCTGAAAAGGTACAGAAGTCTGGGAGAATATTCATTCAGCTGACTTCAATAGCAAAGAAATAAAAGGTGCAAATGACAATTTCTGTAAGTCTTTCTGAAGTGTTTGTCAAAGGTTCATAATTGATGACTTCTAAATTTTTAAGTCACATGGAATATGAATATCAAGATTTTAGTTTCATACTCCACCATTTCAAAGGCAATGACCGTTTCAGATGGGGAGATAATGATTAAGAACTTCTGTTTTATGTAGTTCAATTGGAACACTGCCAACTGAGCAAACTGGTCCAATAAATGCCACTCTACTGGTATGGAGGATTCTGGGTCAAAGTGTAAGAAGGACATCATCAGCAAACAACATGATTTTGTGTACCTCACAGCCTACCTGTCTAGCAGCCGCGTTAGGTTCTTGCCCGTATGGCTTGAGCCAAAGGGCCTCATTCTTGAACAGGGCTGCTCAGCGCAAGCTGTGGCAAACAGCAGCTTGCATCAAAGCCCCATGAGCCAGGGACCCTGCACCAGATTCTGGTACAGGAGGGGTCCTGGTGCCTAAGATCCAATGCTTGTGGTAACCCCAGCCATGCAGCAACTGCATGGTGCACAGGAGGGTTCACCTGAAGCCCCTTGGACCGCTGGCTGCATGGTCCATCCAAATAGGGACTGGCAGCAGAGGTGTGCAGAGGGCTGTGACAGTCCCCTGCTCTGTCTGGGGATGGAGGGACACTACCTGCATGGGTGGGGCACGGGCACCAGTGGGAGGGTTGGTGGCATTTGTCCTGGTACTAACTGGGACACCGGGATCTGGAGGGGCACTACCAACATGCAGAGGGGCACATCAAGGATCTGGTAGGTGCTCCTGCCCTGGATGCACTATGGGGGTACAACCTGGATGGGGAGTCCACTATGTGGCACTTTGTGGGGCATGGTGAGGTTGGGGAGGTGGGACACGCTGCACTACCCATAGAACAAGCTCACCCAGGGGAGCAATGTCTAAGTCCCTTATGCCAGCCCTGGCTGGTCTAAGGGGACTTAGAATTTCTCCCCACTGGTGCAGTCTGTGAATAGCAGCTGCAACTTGCATCAGCGCAGTCCACCTAGCGCCATGTCCCAGGGCAGTGCAGGTGCAAGCCCTGTTTGGGGCAGGCAACCTGCAGTTGATTCAGGCAACCTTGTGAATTAGTGGAGGCAGCCCTGGACCGCTTTGGTGCAAGCACCTTGCATCAGACACAGGGCTTTGAGATTCGGCCCAAAGGCTCAATAAAAGGGAAGAAAGCAAAGGGATAATGGACAGCCCGGTCTGTTACCTCTTTGTAAATGGATTGGGGATGACAAAATGCCATTAACTTGAACAAATGCCTTTGGGAACGCACAGATCCTCGGTAACCAGGAAATAAATGTCTGTGGAAAACTGAAAGCTGACAGGGTGGCCCCAAGCAAATCCCAGTTGACCAGTCAAAAGTCTTTTCAGCATCGAGGCTCAGGAAGGCTGCAGGAATTTGTCGAGACTGAAAAAGCTCCTTAAGAAGTAACGACACCTCATATCATCCATTGTGTGCCTCTGATGAATGAAACCTGATTGATCGGAATGGATCAATGTAGAAGTATATTTTCAAGTTGTTTAGCCCATATAGCCAAGGATAATTTGTAATCTATATTTAGAATCGAAATAGGGCAGCACAAAGAAGGGTGGGTGGGTCTCTGTTTCGTTTGGGTAGAGTTGCAATAATTGCATAGCCCCATGAAGGAGGAGGGGGTTGACCGTCAACAGCCATATGTCTGTTGCAGAGACAGAAGCACCAAAGAGACACATTTCTTATATCATTTGGTAGGATAGCCATTAGACCTGGGGCATTTTAGGGTTTGTGCAACTTTTGTTCTTCTATTTCAGTAAGCCGAATAGGGGCCTCTAAGACTGTCTTCTGGATTTTCAACAACTGGGGTGGTTCAAATTTGTAAAAAGTATGCTGTTTGCCTGTATCCAACAGAGAGGCCATATAAGAGACTGGTAGTATTTTTGAAAAATATCTAACTTTAATGATTCATCATGAACAAGACATTTTGTTACAGCGTCTTGGTGTTTCAATACACAGGCAATGAGTGTTGCTCATGCTCTAAGCTTGCAGGCCAGAATCCTGGACCCTCTAGAGCCTCCCTCATATGGGTACTGTGTTGTGCACTGCCCCATAATGGAACACAGAGGCGGGAGATTTGCCATCCGTTTTAGATCTGAGCTGGGATTCACTGTGCACCCAGTGAAAAGACCAGGTTTGTTTGAATGTGGGGGTCCAGGGGTGCAGGCTGTAGAACTCTCCTAATTTACTGCTGTCATTGAGGCACAGGTCAGGAAGCACAGGAAAACCAGAAGCAGTTGTAGAATTCACAAAAATATTTGTTTACACTAGCAGTAACATAAAAAATAAACTTGCTCAGTATAACTACAAGGCAAATAAAATAAGAATCCATCAGAGTTTTCCTTCAATCTCTGTGTCCTTTTTCTTTCTTCTATTTCAAGCAGTTACAGCTCAGCTCTCTTATTAGTCCTTCCAACCCCCATTCTTAACAAGCATCCTGTTCTTGTATGTTTCAGGCAGGTGCAAGGCAGGAACAGCTATTACCTGAGCAGAGGCCCCTTTTCCACAGCTCTTCTGCGAAAGGCTTAAAATTTTGGACTCGGATAACCTCTTAAGTTTTCAATAGGTTTTGCAATCATCTCAAAATATAATTATATACATTTCAACAGTAACATTATATAATTTCTAAACAAAAGGATCCCAATATTAGTTACATTTCCACATAATGATCTGCATATATTTTTATATCAGCAGATATGCAAGGAAGGAAAAACAGACAGCAAGGAAAACTGAGAGACAATGAGAGGCAAAGAATTGCGAGGCTATTGGGGTGATCAAATCCTAGGTCTCACAGAAACATTTGTTGCAGAACCAAACAGATGAGACAGGAAAGGAATATAACAAAACAGATCCTTGCATTTAAACACTTTCTCCATAACAACTGGGACAGGATCCTATTCCACCCTATCAGATACACCCCCAAGAGGGAAGCTGTTTCATCAAACAGGTTTCCAAAACTTTTATTAATTCTCTACTAACATTTGCTGCTTTCAGAAATTAAGCACATGTTCATTATCCATTTTTCTATAACAGTACATCAAACAGTAAAGTTCAAACCCATACATTTGTTTTCAGCCTTCAGGACCCTCAATTCCTGATCCATAACTTGACAGAAAATCAGCATTGCTATTCTCTTCCAGATTGGTGTATTACCTTGAATTTAAATGGCTGTAGTGCCAGGTACCACCTTGTGATTCTGAAGTTTTATTTTTCATTTGGTTAAGCCAACAGAGAGGATTGTGATCTGTTACAACAACAAAGTCAGTTCCTAGCAATAAAATTTAAGGGACTCCACAGTCCACTTTGCTGCTAAACATTCCTTTTCAATAGTGGAGTACCTTTTCTCTCTGTCATGCAACTTCCTACTTATGTACAGAATAGGATGTTCCTTCCCATCTATATTTTGACTGAGGACTGCACCTAGGCCTACCTGTGATGCATATGTTTGTAACAAAAGTGGTTTCTCAAAGTCTGGGCTTCTCAAAACAGGGCTGAACATAATGCAGCCATACCTCTCAAGTGTCCCTCATTACGAGGGACATCCATCATTGCTCCTTAAAATTGCTCTATCCTTCATCAGTCCCTCATGGAAAAGGTGCTGCCCACACAGAGGATGTGCTGTAAATTCAGACTTTAAAGCAGAAACTCTTAATATTCTAAAATACTAAAACCAAAATAAACTTTGTACATGTAAACACTATGGTTTTCACAGTGTTCTGAGCTTCTAGCTTCCTGTTTAAGGATGTGTCCCTCATTCTGAGGGTCTGTGTCCCTTATTTTGAGTGTTCAAAATGTCCATGTCCCTCATTTCAGTGACAAAAGGTTGAGAGGTATGAATGCAGCCTTAATGGCTTGAAAAGCTTCATCATTTGAGGTCCATTTCACATTATTTGGGTAATGTCTTTTGTGAATTCAGTGAGGGAGTAGCTAACTCTGCAAAGTTAGAACAAATCTCATAATAACCAGCCAGCCCTAAAAATGACCCAACATGTTTCTTTGTTTTAGGAACAGGGTTGTTAGTTACATCCTCTATTTTAGAAATTTCCGGCTTATCGTCTCCATTTCCCAACACATAGCCAAATATCTGATTTCCTGCATGTCAATGCACATTTGCAGGATTAATTGTCAGACCTGCATTTTGATAAGCTTGGATAACTGCTCGTAGGTGTTCCAGGTGGCTTTTACAGTCTGGACTGTACACCATGACATCATTCAGGTATGCAGCACAATAACCATTGTGAGGATATAAAATTACATCCATGTATCGCTGGAACGTAGCTGGTGCGCCACGTAAACCAAATGGCATGGTGGTGAACTGATAGAATCCAACAGGAGTGGCAAGTGCAGTTTTATCTCTGGATTCTGTAGCTAAAGGTATTTGCCAGTAACCCTTAGTGAGATTGAGGGTACTGATATACTTTGCACTCCCCAGACTGTCCACCAAATCATCTATTCTGGGCATAGGATAACTGTCAAATTCTGATACTTGATTAAGTTTCCTAAAATCAAGACAGATTCTAACACCCCTTCTTTTTTGTTTACAATTACCATTGGAGATGACCAAGCACTCCTTGACTCTTCTCGATACCCAGTTCTTTCATTTTTTGTATTTCCTTAACCACGTCAGCTCTTCACCACTCTGGTAACCTGTATGTCTTTTGCCCAATAGGACGAGCATTCCTTGTCCCTATAACATGCTCAACCCTTTGCTCGGCCTGGTACTGTTAAATGTCTTTAGCACATTACGAATGTCTGCAGTTTCTTCTGAGGTTAAGGAAACATTCACCTTTACAGCATCAGCATTTACAGTTTGTTCCAGTCTATCATAAGCTACATGAAAAAATTACTCACCTTAGTAATGTTGTTTCTTCTAATGGAGTCTTGCTGTATTCTGACTATTGCAGTTAGGTCCTGCCTTTCAACTGCCCGGAGAACAAAGAGTTAACTTTCCATGGCCAGCATGGAACGTTCAGCATGAGCTCAGTTGAAGCCCTGTCTGCTGCTGTTTAAACTCCAACCATCAGATCTTTACTAGTAATACTCACTAGAAGTTCTGTGTGGAAACTGTAAAACTCACACTAGCCAACTGGCAACTAAATTTATTAAAAGGTTTTTTTTTTCAAAGCAAAGACTCATGTCAGGAAACCCAAAAAACAAAACACAACACACACCCAGAGTAAAGGAGGGTGAAAAGGGGTACCTCTAGGGTGCCAACACTGCTCCTGCCCACCCATATCTCAAAACCAGGTTCTGAGAGGGAGGCGGGTGGAGGTCAGAATACAGCAAGACTCCATTAGAAGAAACAACATTACTAAGGTGAGTAATATTTTCTTCAAACAACATGAAGTCTTGCTGTATTCTGACTATTGCAGACTACTAAGCAGTACCTCCATGGAGGAGGGACAGAACCTACTTTGGGAATAGGCTCTGAAGTACTGCTGTGCTAAACCCAGCATCACTCCTAGCCTGGATATCCAGAGAGTAATGCTTGGTGAATGTATGGACTGTTTTCCAGGTGGCTGCTTGACAAATTTCTAAGATAGGAATATCCTGGCTACAGCCAGGGAAGCAGCTGTACCTCTAGTAGAGTGAGCCCTCAGGCCTGAGGGTGGGGTTCTACCAGTTTTTCATAGCAGAATTGTATACAAGAGACAATCCACCTGGCAATAGATCTCTTAGTGGCAGGTTTGCCTTACCAGCCTCTCCATATGTGAGGAACAACTGGAGGGACTCAAACCTGTGACCCTTGGTGCGCTCTATGTAGTAGCTGAGGGCCCTTTAACATCCAAGCTGTGCAGCCTCCTCTCTCCAGAGGAGGAATGGTCAGTGAAGAAAACAGGAGAGACATAGACTGATTAAAGTGGAAATCTGAAACCACCTTAGGCAAAAACTTCCTGTTAGTTCTTAGGACCACTTTATCTGTATGGAAAGAGATGAAATCAGGCTCCACTGACAGGGCTTGCAATTCACTGATACACCTGGCAGAGGTAATGGCTACCAAAAACACAGTTTTCCAAGTCAAGTACTTAAGCTCTGCAGAGGACAAAGGCTCAAAGGGTGGTTGCATAAGCTGAGCAATGCAAACATTTAGGTCCCAAACAGGAGCAGAGTCCCTAAAGGGGATTGGTGTGCAGCAATCCCTTGAAGAACTTACAAAACACAGGATGGGCTGACAGAGGAGAGGGCTTGCCTACTGAAAGAAGGCAGAAACAGCTGCCAAATGCACTTCAAGTGTAGCTGGCCTAAGTCCTAAGCCATTGAGATGGACATATAGTCCAGAACTGTAGGCAACCCAGCAGATTCTGGAGAAATGTGCTTATTAGAGCACCAAATAGTGAACCTTTTCCATTTGGAGTTGTAAGTCTTTCTGGTGGAAGGCTTTCGAGAAGTCTTAAGGATATCTAGAACCCCTTGAGAAAGGTGCAGATCAGCAAACTCTAACTCTTCAAGAGCCATGCCTTGAGATTGAGAGACTTGAGGATACGGATACTAAATCCTCCCCTGAGAGGATGTCAACAGGTTGTAATTCCTGGAAAGAGACAGGGTAAGGTGGACTGCTAAGGACAGCAACAGGGTACCAGGGCTGTCTGGCCCAGTCTGGAGCAATCAGAATCACTTTGCATGGTTGTGACCTGATCTTGACTAACAGTTTGAACAGGAGAGGAAGGAGGAAAGCATACAGAAATTTCCTTCCCAATTCAGAATGAGAGCATCCAGGGGACTGAGCCCAAGACTGGGGGTCTGCAACAAAAGAGAGGAAGTTAGTGATTGCCTGGGGCTGCAAAAGATCTATCTGTGGAGTGCCCCATCTCAAGAAAATCACTGTCAAAACTAGGGGATCTAGGGTCCATTTGTGATGGCCCTGGGATATCCTGCTGAGAGCATCTGGTATGACATTGTCCTTCCCTGGGAGGTGAACTGCTATCAGAGAGGTTTGCAGGAATAGGCCAGGGACCACAACTTGCTTCCATGCACAAGGCCGTAGACCGAGTGCCTCCTTGCTTGTTGATGTACCACATTGTGGTGGTATTGTCTGTTCTGATCTGGACCACCTTGTTCTGTACAGATTTGGAAAGGCTTGCAGTGCCAGAAACACTGCTCTGCGTTCAAAGAGACTGATATGAGAGCAGAGATTCTTGAGGTGACCACAGCCCTTGGGTGGTAAGATCCCCAGGTGAGTTTCCCAGCCCAGCAGGAGGCATCTGTGGTGAGTATCACTGAATGAGACTGAGTGACAAAGGAACTCCTTGTCTCAAATTGTCCTGATCCTGCCACCATTGCAAAGCCTGGATCAGGGTTCTAGTCACTGGACTAGTTTGGTAAGGGAATCCTTTCTTTGGGACCAGAAGGCTCTTAAGTGGAACTGAATGTCCCTCATCTGAAATCTTGCTCCCAGGACCACTGCTGTAGAGGCTGCCATGTGGCCCAGAAGCTGCAGGAAATGCCTTGCTGGTCGAGACACCTGAAGGGTGAATGAAGAGGCCAGTTCCATAAGGGTCCTTACCTCTGTCCAGGGAAGGAAGGCTCTTTATCTTATTGTATCCAGCTCTGCCCCTATGAAGGTGAGGAGCTGTACTGGCTCGAGAACTGACTTTGGAAGGTTGAGGAGGAATCTTAAGGAAGTGAGCACTTGCTGAGTTATTTGCAGATGTGACTTGACTTGGTCTGGAGACTGACCCACTATGAGCCAGTCATCCAAGTATGGAAAGATAGAGATCTTTTTCTCCTTAGGAAAGCAACCACTACTGCCAGGCACTTTGTGAACACCCTTGGGGCTGATGTTAGGCCAAGGGCATTGCTCTGAACTGATAGTGGCCTGAGGGCAACTCGAACCTGTGGTACTTTCTGTGGAGCAACTGATGGGAATGTGAAAATAGGCATCTTTGAGGTCCAGGGAGGCTAGCCAGTCCCTTGGCCTTAGGGAGGGCAGAATTATTCCAGAGTCACCATTTTGAACTTTGGTTTTAAAAGGTGCTTGTTCAGATATCTTAGATCCAGGATGGGCGCCATTCTCCTGCTTTTGTGGGGTCAGGAAGTACCTGGGTACAATCCTTTGCCCTTGTGAGGGTGAAACCCTCTCTATGGCTCTGAGAGCCAGGAGGGAAGAAACCTCTGCCTCTAGGGCAAGGGTCTCTGATGGATTTGCAGGTGGAAAGGATCTGGTTCTCATCTTGGGAAATTTTTGAAGCTGAGAACCAGTCCCTGGCTTACTACTTCCAGGACCCACTTGTCTGATGTCAGAGACTTCCAGTACTGGACAAAGTAAGCCAGCCTGCCCCTACAGGTATTGGAGAATTGGCGGGCACACCCATCAGGGTGTTTGCTTAGCAGGGGCTTTAGGCTGAGGGGTGGAAGCAGGCCTGCTCATTCCCCATCTGCCTCTCCTCTGAAGAACCCCTCTGAGCAAAGGAAGAAGAGGAGGCCTGGGCTTGGTAAAAGGCCTTTGAAAAGGCCTGCCCCTGCCCCTGGACTGCTGCCTTTGAGGAGTGGCTTGCCTTTCTTTGGCCTGAGCACTCCTGTAGGTGGTCTGTACTCGTCCATCTTTTTCATGTAGTTTTCTGTCTGCTCCCCAAACAGAGAATTACCAATGACAGGAAAATCCATGGCCTTAGCCTGGGTATCCTGTGATAGGTTAGTACATCTGAGCCAAGCCATCCTCCGAAGGGCCACAGATGTAGCCATGACTCTAGATGAAACATCATTGGAGTCCACAGCAGCATGAAATTGCACCCTGGATGCCTCAATCCCATCTGCAGCCACCTGCTCCAGCTCCTTGGCAAGCTGGTCAGGGGCCTGTTTAGCCAGAGCCAGCACAGTGTCCCATCTGGACTTCTGGTATCTAGCTGTGTAGGCCATATAGTTAGCCTGCCTGAGTCCCAAAGATGCTGCCATGTACTGCTTCTTTGCCATGGCATCAATCCTCCTGGAGTCCTTATCTGGGGGTGTGATGCAAAGGGAATATTGCCTTATCACAGGCAGCAGCCTCACTACCCCAACATGGCTGCATTGCTGAGAAGGAACTCTGTGTCCGAGCCTGAAGGGTGTACCTCTTGTCCATTCGTCTGTCCACAGGAGGTATGGAGTTAGAGTCTTTAAATTTTAATTGTCTGTTTCCCAAAAGATTTATGGAGGGAATAGACAGTTTCCTGGACTCTGGGATGTCCATCATTTCAACAAAATCAGGCTCCTCTGATCCTCTACTGCTTCTTCCATTGGAAGCTGGAGGGTTTCAGCCACTTTTTGTAAAACATAAAGTGGGAAGGGACTCAGAAAGCCTAGGAGGAGAAACACCTGAAGGTCTGTCTGGGGAGATGTCCGGGTCAATAGGCACATCCAGACTTTCATAATCACCATCATCGTCATCATACTCTCCTCCTCCTACTCTGGTTCATAAAATTCTTTTGAAGTGTAATCCGGACAGAGACCGACCGAACCAAGCCCCTGCCAGATGGTGCTGGTTCTGCTGGTACCAAAGTTAGCGATTGCACTATTCTTATCGCTTTGGCTATCTCATCAGCGGTCGGAGTATGAATTTGTGGATCCGAACCGGATGATTTACCTCTTCCTCCTTTTAACCGAACAGACTCCTCAGAATCGGCTCTCCTTTGCCCGAAGAAGGTTCACCCTGGTCAGAGGGCACTCCTTCTGGTTCGGTCGAACCAAACCGGCTGGCCATCCGGGTCAGCGGACTTCTCGGCCTCCCTTTCCCTCAGTCTTCCTACTGTCTTATCCAAGGTAGCTTTGGGAAAATTCTTAAAATTTGGCAGTCTGAATCGAGGTGGTCAAACCCCAGACAATAAACACAGGTGGTGTGGGATCAGCCTTAGCAAAGGCTTCTCCACACACACTGCAGTGTTGAAACCCAGTGGGCCCGTTTTTTTCTTGAGTTTCTCAGACATGGCCAATCCTATCCAAAGCGTACTCTTTTTCGGCAATCCACCAGACAAGACTCCCCTATCAGTTCCTGACCGTGTCACGGTCTTGGAAAAACTGTAATGAAATCGTTTTTTAGAACCGATGCGGATCGGTTACCACACTCTAAGTAAAATCACAAACTTTTAAAACTAAACTGATCGGTTCAGCCGAACTGATCCGAAATTTCAAGTTCCACACAGAAACTAAATGTAAAACCTATCTAGTACTCACGGTACCACAGAAAGAGACTTAAACCGACAGATTCGGTAGCAGAAATTGATAGAAACTGAAGCGAAAATGATACTTTAACCGACTTTTTGAACCGAGCAAAGGAGAAATCTCCGGAGCGACTGTTCAGTGAGGCAGATAAAGAATCTGATGGAGTTTAAACAACAGCAGACAAGGGCTTCAACTGAGCTCACGCTGAGCGTTCCATGCTGGCCATGGAAAGTTAACACTGTTCTCCAGGGCAGTTGAAAGGCGCTTGTTCAGATATCTTAGATCCAGGATGGGCGCCATTCTCCTGTTTTTGGGGGTTGGAAGTACCTGGAGTACAATCCTTTGCCCTTGTATAGGGTAGGAACCCTCTCTATGGCTCTGGGGCAGTTGAAAGGCAGGACCTAACTGCAATAGTCAGAATACACCAAGACTTCATGTTGTTTGAACAATATCTTCTTTAATCAGTTTCTTGTAAAACTAGCAAAGCAGCTTTTGGCATTTTTCAACACATTTGTTGAGGAGGTTAGCATGGTATAGCTTAGTAGGATTTTTCCTGCCAGGGTCTCAGTCTCATAGTTAACAGTGCCAGTACGTCTAAGAACCATATAAGGCCCTTGCCATTTCATTAACAGTTTTCTGTTGTGGGTAATAGCAAAACCTTTCACCTGGTTCAAAAATGTTTTCTTTTACCCCATGATCATAATTCAGCTTCTGGTGGTTTTGGACCTCTTCCTTATTACTATGGGCAATTTCAACCTATTTTGCCAGCTTCCTTCTTAGGGCACACATATAAGATGTTATAGACTGTTTCTGAGTGAGGTTATCTTCCACATTTCTTTTATCACATCCAGTGGCCCTCTTGGCTGCCTACCATACAGCATTTCAAATGAAAACCCTGTTGATGCCTGTGCCACTTCTCTGTAAGCAGAAAGTAGGTAAGGCAAATACTAGTCCCAATCTTTCCCTTCCCTTTTATAAACCTTTTTAACATGCATTTTAGGGTTTGGTTAAAATGCTCAACAAGACCATCTAAGTGTGTTGGGGAGGTTCTTATGGCAGTGATATCTAGCAGTCTGTAAAAACTCCTCAAGTAATGTAGCACCAAAATTACTACCCTGATTAATAATGATTTATTTTAGTACGCTCATTCTGCTGAAAATTTTTCAAGCTCTGCTGCCACTTTTGAAGCTGTGACAGCATAATGGAACTGCTTCTGCATATTGAGTAGCATAGTCACTTACCACCAGGATAAATCTATTACCCTTTTTACTTTTGTCTAAAGGACCAACCACATCCATTGCAATTCTCTCAAAGGCACATCTATCAAGGGCAGAGGCACCTTTGTCTTTTCTAGTGACTGGGGCTACTTTCTGACACTCAGCACAGGAATTACAATAGGTAGCAACAACTTCATGAATTCCAGGCCAGTAAAATCTATTCAGCAATCTGGCAAGTGTGTGATCCCTCCCAAGTGACCAGCCATAGGACTATCATGCTATCTGTAACAACTCTGTTCTATACTTGGTGGTATAACCAATTGTTCTGTTTGTTCCTGTGTCTGAGGTTTAACCCAAACTCTGTACTGTAACCCATTACATTTTTAAACATTGGTCCACCCTGTTTTGGTTTCACCCCAGCTGCTTACAATAATCCTGGAGAGAAACATCGTAGCCTGCTCTGAAAATCACAATCAGTTTATCAGCTTAGTTTCAACACTTTCGTATGTTAACCTTTATGTCCATCAGTCATCTGTTGCCACAGTTTCTTCAGGCATCATCTTTCCTCCTGGATTTCCGGATCTTGGAGCTGTGCTCACACAAGTCCAAATCAAAATTACTGAAAGGAAAAGTGTCCCCACCATCTGAGATTTTCTTTGCCTGAGCTCTTGTCACCACAGCTGCAGTAAACATCAGGATTTACTCCCTCTTTAATTAACTCAGTAAATCCTGGAAAGTCATTTCCAATTATCACAGGTATAGCTAACTTAGGTACTACCCTACTTTCATTTGTTCGATACACCTTAATGGTCAGAGTCACCTGGGTGGTGGGATAGTATTGAGTGTCCCGTGGATGCATATGACACCAGTACCTGGTCCAGTTTGCCAAGGACAAATCTGCTCCAGTATCACTCTTCTTATGCAATTTCTTGCAATATGACCTGACTTATTACAGTTATAGTAAAATACGTCTTTGGGCACAGATTTGTTACCCCACCACAGTTCTTATCAGGTTGGAGTTTACATGGGAAAAGAGTGTCTTACTGGTGCTTGGCCGTTACCTCGCTGGCGTGGCATCTGTCTGGCCATTTGGTAGTCCTCTGCCAAAGAAACAGCCTTTTCCCCACTCTGTGGTCAGTGTTCCTTTACCCAAAGTTGCACATCCATAGGTAGGATGTTGATGAATTGCTCCATGGTAAATGTGTCGATCTGTGGGCTGTTTGCCCCAGTTGGAGCCATTTTTTCAGGAGTTTGAGTTGGGTGAAGACTTCTTGAGGATTGTCAACTGAGCTGTACCTCAGAGATGAAATCTCTGCCTGTAGGTCTCTCCGGAGATGTCATACTTTTCAGAGTTTCACTCTTCACCAGGTCATAGTTTTCTGACTGCAGTGTCCATATTGCTGTAGGCAAGTTGGACTTTCCCTGTCAGGTAGGGTACCAGTCCGATTGCCCATTGTTGCTTTGACCACTGACAAGCTGCAGCAACTCTTTCAAAAGTTGTCAGGTATGCCTCAAGATCTTCAGAGGGACACAACCGTAAGTTTAATGGCTTTTAAGTTACTTATGTTTTGTTGTTCATCTGAATCAGTCCACATCCTCTGCCTTTGATAGCTAGCAAGGCATCGAGATATGCTGCTCCTGTCACTGCAACTCTTCATTCTGTGCTTCTAATCATTGAATCTCTTTTCTCTCTGCTTCTCCATCTCTTTTTGTTGTATAGCCCACCATTTGAAAAGTCCTGCAGGCTTTCAGGTTCTGTCACTGTCTGTTCTTTTCCATAACTTGCTGGCTGTACAATTTCTGTATGGACTTCTGTCTCTGCTAGTCTGGCTGCCATTCTCCTGGACTTGCTGCTGAGATCCATACTTTTCTCTATGCTTCCCTGGTAGTAGGGTCCAGTACCAACACACAAAACTCCTGGCTTAGAGGATGCATGGCATAAATCCCACTTAGGCTGACAATTTTTATCTGTCATCGAGGCACAGGTCAGGAAGCACAGGAAAACCAGGAGCAGTTGTAGAATTCACCAAAAAATACTTATTTACACTAGCAATAACATAAAAAATAAACTTGTTCAGTATAACTATTTACAAAGACAAAATAAAATAAAGATCCATCAGAGTTTTCCTTCAATCTCTGTGTCCCTTTTCTTTCTTCTCTTTCAAGCAGTTGCAGCTCTACTCTCTTATAAGTCCTTCAACCCCATTCTTAACAAGCATCCTGTTCTTGTATGTTTGGCAGGTGCAGGCAGAACACAGTGTGCCTGAGCTGAGGCCCCCTCCACAGCTCTTCTGCAAAAGGCTTAAAAATTTGGACTTGGGTAACCTCTCGAGTTTCCAATAGCTTTGTAATCATCTCAAAATATAATTATATACATTTCAACAGTAACATTATATAATTTCTAAACAAAATATTAGTTACATTTCCACATAATGATCTGCATATATTTTATATCAGCAGATATGCAAGAGAAGAAAAACAGACAGCAAGGGTAAACTGAGAGACAGTGAGAGGCAAAAATTGCGAGGACTGTCGGGGTGATCAAATCATAGGTCTCACAGGAAAATTTGGTTATGAAACCAGACAGACAAGAGACAGGAAAGAAATAGAACAAAACAGATCCTTGCATTTAGAAACATAGAAACATAGACTTTGGCCGGCAGATAAGGACCACTTGGCCCATCTAGTCTGCCCACTTCCCTATCTACAGGATAGGCCACAGATCCTAGTTACAAACACCTATTTCTTCCTATCCCCACAAGAATTGCCTTATGTCTGTCCCATGCATCTTGAATTCTCCACAGTTTTAGACCCCACAACCTCCTCAGGAAGGCTGTTCCATGCATGCACTACCCTCTCTGTGAAATAATACTTCCTCACATTGCCCTGAACTGTCCCCCATCTTTAAATTGTGTCCCTTGTTCTTGCACGTCTCTTTTCTGAAAGATACTTCCCTCTTGGACTTTGTTGATTCCACTGAGGTACTTAAAGTTTCTATCATCCCCCCTTCTTTCCTCAAGGGTACACATATTAAGCTCCTTTAGTCTCTCCTCATCACGGCTCTCTTGCAGACCCTGCACCATTTTAGTTGCCCTCCTCTGGACTGCCTCTATCCTGTCTATGTCCTTGCGGAGATGGGGTCTCCAGAACTGGATGCAGTACTCAGATGGGGTCTCACCAACCGTCTGTACAGAGGATAACAACTTCCTGTTTTCTGCTGCTGATGCCTCTCCCTATGCATCCCAGTATACCCCCAGCCCTCCCTACTGCCTTCTCACATTGCTTGCTAATCTTAAGGTCATCTGAAATGATTACCCCAGGTCCCATTCCTTTTGTTGTTGTTACTACCTCCCCCCATTGTGTATTCTTCCCCTGGGTTCTTGTTTCCCAGGTGCATTATTTGCACTTCTTTGCATTGAATCCTAGCTGCCATGCTTCTGACCATTCCTCCAACCTTGCCAAGTCCCTTCTCATCCTTTCCACGCCTCCTTGTGTATCAACCCTGTTGCAGATCTTTGTGTCATCTGCAAGAGGCATACTTTTCCTTCAGTCCCTCTGCAATGTCACTTATGAAGACATTAAAAGGACTGGACCAAAACTGAACCCTGTGGTACCCCCACTAGTAACCCCTCTTTCTTCAGAGTGGACTCCATTTACAATTACCTTCTGTGTCCTGTTGTCCAGCCAATGTTTTACCAGGCTACCACCCTGGGACCCACTCCCAGGCTGGTTAATTTGACTATTAATCTTTTGTGGGACTGTGTCAAATGCCTTGCTAAAGTCTAGGTAGGCCATGTCCACAGCCCTTCCCTGGTCTACTACTTTGGTCATCCAGTCAAAGAAATCTATTAGATTCACCTTCCGCTGTGAACCCATGCTGCCTTGGGTCCTGTGCCCCACTGGCCTCTAAGTACTCAACTATTCTTTCCTTCAGAGTGACTCCATCACTTTCCCAACCACAGAGGTCAAACTGACAGGTCTGTAGTTTACTGGCTCTGTCTTGGTCCCACTTTGTGAAGGGAATCACATCCACCTTCCTTCCAGTCCTCAGGTACCACACCATCCTCCCATGATTTATTAAAAGAGTAGCCAGTGGTTTCACTGGATTCCCCTCTTAATTCTTTTAGAATTTGGGGTGAATTCCATCAGGCCCCATTGCTTTGTCCACTTTCAGTTTTAGGGTTCTTGCAGAACCCTTTCTTCTGTGAAAGGACTGGGATCAACCCCCTATCAGAGTGCTTCTGTTAATTGGATTAGGCACTTCCCCTCCTCTTTTGTGAATACTGAGCAGAAAAATTCTTTCAGTATCCCTGCTTTTCACTGTCCCCTCTGCCCACCCACCGTTCATTCTATTCAGCCTCACTATCCCTCCCTTTGTCTTTCTTTACTCGCTGATGTACCTATAAAAGGTTTTATCCCCTTCTTAACCGAGTTGGCTATCTTTTCCTCAGTTTGGGCCTTTGCTATTCTGACTTCCCTCCTGCTTCCTTCTGCCTTAACTAGTACAGCTCTTTGTCCTGCTCCTTCTGTGTTTCCTTATACTTCCGGAATGCTATCTTTTTTTCCTGACTTTCACAGCCACCTCTTTTGAGAACCATAGTGGCTTTTCTTTTGTTTTGATTTGTTTATTGCTTCACACAAGGCTTGTTGCCTCTGTGATGGCAAGCTTTGATGATTTCCATTGTTGCTCCACACCTCCTCCTAGCCTGTTTGCTAGTGCTTTTCTGAGGCACGCTCCCATCTTGCCAAGTCAGCCCTCCTGAAGTCCAGTACCCTCACTTTTGTATGGCTTGACTCATTTAAACACTTTCTCCATAAAAACTGGGACAGGGTCCTATTCTACCCTTTCACAATCGCCCCCCTGGTGCAGCGGAGATTTTCTGCAGGAGGTAGCTGATTTCCTCATTGGCCAAACATTAGGAGGCCCCAGATGTTTGATTCTGGGGACTTAAATGTGTAGGCAGATGACAAATCATCTAGGCTTGGTTACAACTTCCTCCAGACCATGTCATCACTGGGTCTGTCACAGGAAATTTCCTCTGTGACCCACCAGGGGTCACATGTTGGACCTGATCTTCTTACTGGGGCTTGGTTAAGAACCTCAAGACTGATCAGATCAGTTAGTCCGATCATTGCATGGTGGAGTTCTTGCTCAGGGTACCGCCCCAAAGCCCCTCCCTGCTGAGATGGTAGGCTGCTGCTCTTTGAGGGTGTCACTCCTGAGGGTTTTCTGGTGGTGGCTGACCTGTCTAGTGTGGGCACTGCATGAGGGAGGGGTATGCGCTGTGGTTGCCACCTATAATAGGGTGTTGTCTGGGACACTTACTCCCTTGCACGGTCTGTACAACCTAGAGCCTCTCACTTAAGGTCCCTGTGGTTTGACGGGGGCTTAAGGTGATGAAGGTTCTGGGTCGGAGGTTAGGCTGCTGATGGAACACACCTGGAGGCTGACAAGCTGGCCCAGTGTGCTCCATTATGGTGGCTGGACAACAGGACACAGAGGGTAATAGTAAATGGAGTCCACAGTGAAGAAAGGGGTTACTAATGGGTAACACGCAGGGTTCAGTACTGGGGCGGTCCTTTTAATGTCTTTATAAGTGACATTGCAGAGGGACTGGAAGGAAAAGTATGTCTCATTGCAGATGACACAAAGATCTGCAACAGGGTTGATACACAAGGTGGGTTGGAAGGCTGGAGGAATGGTCAAATGTATGGCAGCTTCAATTCAGCAAAAAAGTGAAAAGCAATGCACCTGAGGAAACAAAAACCCAGGGAAGAGTACATAATGGGGGCTGAGATACTGACAACAAAAGAAATGGAAAGGGACCTGGGGTAGTCATATCAGATGACCTAAAGGTGGGCCAACAATGTGAGAAGGCAGTAAGGAGGGCTGGGGGATACTGGGATGCATAAGGAGAGACATCACCAGTAGAAAACAGGAGTTGTTGGCCCTCTGTACAGACTGTTGGTAAGATCACATCTGGGTACTGGGTACAGTTCTGGAGACCCCATCTCCACAAAGACATAGACAAGGTGGAGTCTGTCCAGAGGAGGGCAACCAAAATGGTGCAGGGTCTGCACCAGAAGACATATGAAGAAAGACTAAAGGAGCTTAAGATGTATAGCCTCGAGGAAAGGAGGGAGGGGGACATGACAGAAACTTTAAATACCTCAAGGAATCAACAAAGTCCAAGAGGGTAGCATCTTTCAAAAAGAGATGTGCAAGAACAAGAGGGCACAATGTGAAGATAGAGGAGTGATGGCTCAGAGCGTAATGTAGGAAGTATTTCTTCACAGAAGGGTTGTAGATGCATGGAACTGCCTTCCTGAAAGGTCGTAGAGTCAAAAACAGTGGGGACTTCAAAAATGCATGGGACAGACATAAAGCAATTCTAGTGGGGGTAGGAGGAGGAAGTAGGCTGTTGGTTAACTAGGATCTGCAGCTTAACAATCAGGTAGGGAAATTAGCAACTAGTTGGGCCAGCGGTCATATCTGCCATCAAATTCTATGTGTTTCTATTTGGGTCCTGTGTAAGAAACAAAATGAGGAAAGGAAGGAAAAATATAACCACTGAAGGAACCTCTCAAAGATCTATTACTATGGTTAAGTTCCTTCATAATTATACTATCTTACTTGAGAGGGTTCCTTCAAGAGGTCATTACATATAGGACAGAGTCCCAAGCAGTCCCTCAAAGAGAGACCAAGAGAAACCAGGAGGGAAGAAAAAACTCCAACAGAATGGGAACAAGAATGGATCCCAGCCTAGGACAGGAGGCCCTGCAAGACAGCTAGGCTGAAGCCTGCCCTCTGCCTAGAAGCAATGTCCAGACTGTAGGGTTTAGTAAAGGTGTGGACAGAACTCCGAGTGGCTGCGGTGCAGATATCAGCTGGTGAGGCGTTCAGCAAAAGCAATGGAAGCAGCCATGCCTCTAGTAGAATGACCTTTGATAGGACCCAGCAGAGGTTTTTCGTACCTTTGGTAACAATACTGAATACAGTTGCCAAACCATTTGGAAAGGCACTGCTTTGAAAACAATTTGCCCTTCAACTGGGGGCAAAGAAACAAAAAGCTGATCACAGCTTACGGAAATCCTTGAGTTCGGTGTGTGTAGCACGAGGATCAATGAGACGTCCATGGTGTGCGGAGTGCCTCACCTCTGTTAGAAGGGATTAGAAGTAAACTGGAAGCTCTACTGATTGGTTCAGTGCAGCCTCTGACATGACCTTGGGTAAAACTTTGGTTTGTCCTGAGGGACTGCCTGGTCCTTGTGGAAAATAAGATAAGGCTCTTTACCAACCAGAGCTTGAAGCTCCGAAATCCTTCGAGCGTGTAATGGCAACTAAAAATAGTGTCTTCCAGGAAAGGAAGTGCAAATCACAGCTAATGACTGGTTCAAATGGAGGAGGTAGGCTTCTCCAACACGAAGTTCAAATCCCAAGCTGGGGTTGGGGCTGCAGATGGGGGTATCAGATGGAGGATCCTTTCGAAAGGTTTTGAGACCTGCAACTGATACATAGATACATAGACAGTGTCGGCAGATAAGGGCCTCCCCACCCAGTCTGCCCATTTGAGCTTGTAAGTTCAGTTTGTTTTCCTAAAGTCTGTTTCCCTTACCCCTGACCTCAGAATTCTTTATGTCTATCCCATGCATTCTAAATCCCCATGATTGTTTCAGCCCCACCACTTCCTCTGGCAGGGTGTTCCACTTGTCCACCACCGTTCTGTGAAGAAATTATTTCTCATGTTTCTCTAATCGTCCTCCTTCCAACTTCATCCCATGCCCTCTAGTCCTGGAACATCTTTTTCACTTAAAAATAGTGTTTTCCTGCACCCTGTTCCTCCCTGTAAGATACTTGTATGTCTCTATCATATCCTCTCCCTCCCTCCTCCAGGGAGTACATGTTCAGTTCCTTCAACCTGTCTTCATAGGGACTTGTTAATCCATGCATCATCTTTGTTGCCCTCCTCTGAACCTTCTCTACCCTGTCTATGTCCTTACGTAGGTATGGTCTCCAGAACTGTACACTGTACTCCAGGTGGGGCCTCACTAGTGTTTTGTATAAGCGGAATTATGACCTCCCTTTCCTGCTGGTGATGCCCCTGCCTATACATCCCAGCATCCTATTTGCTTTACCTGATGCCTTGTCACTGTTTCTCCTTGAGGTCATCAGAGATGACAACCCCAAGATCCCTTTCCTGCTTGGTGCATGCTATATCCTCACCCCCAACTGATATATTGTGCCAGGGTTTTGTGCCCCATATGCATTATCTTGCACTTCTTTGCATTTAATTTCAACTGCCAAACCCTGACCATTCTTCAAGTTTCTGCAGGTCCTTCTCATTCTGTCTACACCCTCTGGTGTGTCTACTCTATTACAGAGCTTTGTGTCATCAGCAAACAGTGAAATTCTGCCTTCTAGATCCTCGCAATGTCACTGATGAAGATGTTGAATAGGACGGTCCCAGCACTGATCCCTGTGGTACCCACTGGTCACTCTTCCCTCTGTGGAGTGACAGCCATTTATCACCACCCTCTGTGTCCTGCCACCCAATGATTACCTACCCACCCACACTACTGTCCTGCCACACCCATATTCCCCAGTTTGTGTAATAGTCTTCTATGTGGCACAGTGTCAAAGGCCTTGCTGAAGTCCAGATAGGCCATGTCCACTGCCTCCCTGATCCACCTCCCTAGTCACCCAGTCAAAAATTTCAATGAGGTTGGTCTGACATGACCTCCCCTGGTGAAACCATGCTGCCTTGGGTCCTGTAGTCCATTGACAACCAGATGTTCCACCAATCTCTCCTTCAGTAGTGCTTCCATGATCTTTCCCACTACCGAGGTGAGACTGACTGGTCTGTAGTTCCCTGCTTCCTCTTTGTTCCCACTTTTGTATAAGGGGACTACATCTGCTGTCCTCCAGTCTGTGGGTACCTCCCTGTTTCAGTGATTGGCTAAACAGGATAGCCAGAGGTTCAGCCACCACCTCTCTAGTTCTTTAAGGACCCTGGGGTGCACCCCATCTGGCCCCATTGCTTTATCAACTCTTATTACTTCTAGTTCCTTCAGGACCCTTTGTCGTGTAAAGGACTTGTGTCCATTTCTGCACCATTCTCACCCTTGTACTCCCTTCAGACCCATTACCCCCCTCTTCCTCAGTAAAGCCTGAGCAGAAATACCTGTTCAATATGTCAGCTTTACTGTTGTCATCCTCCACGGCTCCCATCCTCCCCCTTCAGTCTCACTATCCCTCCCTTTGTCTTTCTTTTCACTTATGTACCTGTAAAGGTTTTGTCCCTTTACCCACTGATTTTGCAATGTGTTCTTCTGTCTGAGCTTTGGCTTCCCTTACTGACTTTCTTGCCTCCTTTGTTTCTCCTGGTACTTCCCCTATCCCTTCTGTCTGTGTCTTTTTTGTATTGCCTGAATGCAATCTTTTGGCTTTCACTTTCTTTGCTACCTCTTTGGAAAACCATAATGGTCTCCTCTTCCTTTCCTCTTGCTACCTTAATGCATAATTCTGTTGTTCTTATAATCCCCATTTTAAATACTGCCCACTGTTCCTCAGCCCCTGATTCCTGTCCCATTCCTCTTAATGCCTCTTTCAAGTATCTCCCATTTTCCCAAAGTCTGCCCCTAAAATCCAGGATACGTGTTTTTGTGTGGTTTGGTTCTGCTCTTTCTGTGATTTCAAACCACAATGACTGGTGGTCACTGTTACCCAGGTGCTCCCCACTGTACCCCCATCACACTGTCCCTGTTTGAGAGCACAAGGTCCAGTATTGCCTTCTGCCGAGTTGGTTCCATGACCAGTTGCTTGAGGAAGGCACCTGAAGGAGTCCAGGATAAATCTGCTCCTAGTTGATGCTGCTGCTGGGATGCTCCAGTCACGTCTGGAATATTGAAGTCTCCAACCAGTACTACCTCACCCTTGTCTGCCATCCTTTGGATGGCTAGCATCAACTCCTATCTGTTTCTTCCTCCAGGGCTGGTGGTCATAGACCACACCTGTGTGGATGGCTGGCCCCATTTTCCTTTCCAGCTTAACCCACAGTATCTCTCCCCATTTTGTTCCTCCTGGATCTCTGTGGCCCTTATGTCATTTTTTCACATACAGTGCCACTCTCCTCCCTTCCTGCCTGCTCTGTCTCTTCTGAATATGTTGTAGCCAGGTATGGCCATCTCCCAGTCATGGTTATCATTACACCAGGTTTCAGTGATGGCCACAATGTCCAGGTCTGACTGTACCATGACAGCCTCCAGATCTTCCATCTTGTTGCTAAGGCTCCTGGCATTTTCACACATGGCTTTCCATGATTTGACCTCCTAGACTGCTTCACTGTTCTACTCCAGCCCCATTCCTTGGTTGTCATTTATCCCTGGTTCTCCTTGCTGTCTGCCCTTCTGCTGAATTTTGCCCCTTTTCTGCTTATCCACCTTTGGACACTAATCTCCATCTTTTTGCACACTGCTTTGCAGAGATAGCCACCTCCTCTGGTTCCTGGTTCCACTGCTGGCTGTGGGGCGTGAGCAAATGAGGTACCCTCCTTGCTGGCCTGCCACCCCCTTTGCTAGTTTAAATGCTTGTCAATGTAGCATTTAAACTTATCATTGAGTGCGTTGATTCTCCAGGATGGATGCAGGCCGTCAGGCTTGAACAAACCTCCATCCCTCCAGGTGGGTCCCCAGTCACCAATGAATCCAAACCCTTCCTCACAGCACCAGTTCTTCAACCATGAGTTAAAGTTCTGGTGCATGCACTCTATGCTCTCCCTTGCTCTCACAGGTAGTACTTCTGAGAAAGTGACAGAAGTAGCTACTTGCTGAGACCGTCCCCAGTTTCAAACTCTTCCTGAACTTCCTTTGGCTCCCATTTGCCAAGTCATTAGTACCTAGGTGGATAATGACATCCAGCTCACCCTCCCATCTTGCCTTCCCAGTGATCCCCAGTATCTTTCTTCCATCCCTCCATGCCGTGGCACCTGGTAGGCACCTCATCTCAATGTCCTCCCCTCCTGTGTTCCTAGCTGATCCTCTTACGATGGAGTCCCCACCAGGTAAGCTTCCTCCTCCTCTGGGGTCCACTGCTTTCCCCACTGAGGTCACCTCCTGGCTAACCTCCACATCCTTTCCTTCCACTTCTCTGGGTATCTCTATTTGGTTGTCCTCATTTGCCAGTGTGGCATATGAGTTCTTGAGAGGAATAGGATCTGGGATGTGCCTCTGCCTGACTGCTCTAACCCTCCTGAGCCCACTGTCATCCAAGTGCTCCTCGTTCTCGGCATCCTTTGAGGCAGCTGCATTGGACTGGGTGGTCCCTGGATAGGGGTGATGGTACTCCTGACCAGTTTAGCCACAAGTTTACCATCCACCAGCACGTGGTATGCGAAATTGCCGATAGGTGGATCTTCAAGGAAGAATATGACAGACCTGAGTCTGACAGATGAAGAAGGTATTCCATAACAAAAGAAAGAGCCGTTACTGGGTATGTATGGTACACACAAAGTACCAATTCATAGCAAAACATAAACCCTAGCACACACTGACACTTCGACAAACTATTTTAAAAAGTATATGGTCTTTAACTCACTTCAGCTGCACCCTCAGCAAAAACCACAGAGCCAAAAACACTCAACGCTTCATGCAGACACACCTGTACTTTACAAGAGAATAACGTATATACAACATTACATACTTATATAGTGCCACAGTCAGGTGTTACTAATTTAAATAATATAATAGCTTCCATTAGCTAATTTCTATGACACACTACTCAAATAAGTCTTAATACAGTACTATTATATTTACATATATCTTGTATAGCAATATTACCAAAATTTGTACAAGATAAAATAGAAGGGGAGAAAAGATTTAATTCCTTCTTTCCAACACTGGGTGCGAACATTCTATTGAAGGAAAACAATGCACATGTTACATTTAACTACAGTGCCACAAAATCAATTAAAGGCTAATTCATAACTCAAATCAGTATTATGGTAGGTTTTAACCTTCATTGTCACTAGCCTTTATTTTATTTTATTTTACAAATGGTGCTGCAACTCTGTCTTATCATTTAATCCTGGTGCATAAAGTGCCTATAATTTAAAAAGCCAGTAGTTTTCTTTTTTGCGAAAACACTGTTTAAATCTCCTCCTCGAGGTCCCAGTTTAGCTTTCTCAATCCCAATAAACATCCAATTAAGTAGTGTGGGTTCGAGCTACAATGAGTATGCTGGGCAGTAGTATATTCCAAATTCTATTGCAACCACCCTAATGTGTAAGGATTAGTGGCAATGTAGGTTAAAACCTACCATAATTCTGATTTGAGTTATGAATTAGCCTTTTAATTGATTTTTGTGGTAATTAGTAGACTATCTGCTTCTTTGAAAAATGCATCTGTCAAGTGTCAGTGTGTGCTAGAGTTTATGTTTTTGCTAAGGTATTCCATGACTTGTGGCGCAGAACAAGAAAATGGGTCCATTTGTTGGAAGTCACTCAGATGGAAAAATGTTTCCACTTCATGGCTAATTCTAAAGAATTCCCAGCCTCTGCCTAGTCTTTTTAGTAGAGCCACAGCGTGTTCTGTGAAGGAAAGTCTGTGATCTAGCCACATTCCCAGGTACTTGAATTTTGTGACTTATTCCAACTTTTCTCCTAACAAGGTGGTGGTCTGAGGACTGAACCAGTAGTTGCAGGATTAATTGAGAGGGTAAACAGAGAGAGAAGCATCACTTTCATTTTTTGGCATTAGAGGAGCTTTTATGGATTAGTTGGCTCTGGAGGAGATTGAATTCGGATTGGAGGTCCTCACAGGCAGCTTTTGGTGTCTGCCAGACTGTAGAGGTGAGATCCGATCCAGGGAGGAATGGGGACGGAGACAGACACTAAGTCCAAATACTCAGCTAGTCTCTGTCTCATGGGGTCTTGTTCCTCTGACTCCCAGTCGAAGAAATCTTTCATGGACCTCAGAAGATTCGAGAAGGCAGGGTCCTCTGGGGGGACTTGGGAAACCTTGCCTTTCAGACCATTGGGTCTCTCTGCAAGGCATCCACCGCTGACTTGTCGGCATCGCCGCTGCCTGCCCCTCGGCCAGGAAGATTACGAATGTCTGGAAGGGTAATGTCCCTACATACCGTCCCCAAGATGTGTACCATGGATGGAGAAGAGCTCCTTGGTGACATGGACCTTGGACAGCATGGAAGTGGGAGTCTTGTCTCCAGGTCTGACACCAATACCGAGCACGGCCCCTGCCACCAAGACTGTATTAAGGTCTTGAAGTCTGGCATAGCCGGTGGAGAGGTGGTGGAGGAGGTTGAGGGAGGCAGAGGCATTACTGGTGCGGTGGGTAATGATACCCTGGTAACCCTGAAAATGGTGGTAGGGGTTGTAACCAGGGTAGTACTGTCCAAAGGAACAACATTCAGGAGGAGGAGGACCAGCCAGGAAATGGTCCCCAGGGTACCCAAAGGGTAATGAGGGACAGTCTGCATCTAGTATAAATCCCGTCATCAGGTCTGACGGAGGGGGACCCATGTCAGACCCGCTGTAATGTAAATCGGGGGTGGGGATCCAACGTCGGAAAGCCAACGTCAGGGGACTGACATCAGGACTGGCACCATTCGATCCGGCACTGGAAAGGATCCGGTGTTGAGGGCTGGCATCGAGGCTGGACTGGGTCTGGTGCCGAGCCGAGGCTGGGGCAGACCATTGGGCCATGGCTGAGGGAGAGTCGTAGGATGTTCTGACATTGGAATTGGTATCGCCAGATCCATCAGTGGGACGGGATATTCGTTGGGTCCGAAGGGATCCCACCTGGAGAAGCCTCCACTGTAAGGCCAGACAGCTGAGGAGGAGCCTCCTGCCTGTGACCCCATCAGGAGTGCGAGACTGACCCTGAGGAATAGTTCACGACGTCGAGGGTCCCACATTATCTTTGCCTGAGGTACCCACCTGAGATGGGAGGGTATAGGCAAGGAAGGGGAAGAGGGGCATTCTCCCTGGGTCTGCCAGATGTTGGGTGAGGCACCGTTAGGCCCTGATAGGAGAACCACACCTGAGCTGGCGTCCAGAGATGGACATCTTACCAAGACCGGAACCAGAAGGGGCGGGGAGGAGACCCGGCCGACTTATGTTGGTGCCAGGTGGGTCCCCGAAGGCTGGGAGCTGACTTTCGGTGGCAAGGCGGTCCCGGAGGAGCCGGGGATGACTTAGTGGCTGTAGTGGTGTGGCTAATGGAGGAGCCAACGGTCGACTGACCCGTAGAAGATTTTTTCAGACTCACCATCTGAAGTCTTCTAAGGCGTGGCTGAGAGGCAGCCTTGCTCGTCAAGGGCTGCAAGACCTCAGTTGATCGGGTGGAGTGCTCCCTCTCGAGATTTCTCCTTGTGGTGTTTCTTGGAGGAGAAGATTTTCAAAGAGGACACTCTGATGCGGTCCATTTGCTTCTCTAATGAAGTGAGGTGGACTTTTACAAGGTGGGCTTCAAAGCCTGCTGTCTCCACTTTTGGTGGCCTGATTAAATGTTTGGCACTCGAGCAGGATGACATATGATGGTCTGGGCCAAGACGGATAACACACTTCAGATGACCATCCTTATGAGAATCTGCAAGTCACAGGTCAAGCACTTCTTAGGAGAAGACATAAGCGAGAATTATGGAAAAAATGTAGAAGAAATCAGCGCAAAATACTAACAAGACGATCGCTACTGGAAGTCTGCTATGTGACTGACAAAAGCGGCGATGGGAAAGATCTGGAGGCGTGGGACCACCCACTATATGCAGCCACACTGACATCAGTCACATGATGTCGGTGGGCGGTTCCCCATCGGATTGCTAGAAAGTCTGCCGTGGGCTCGAAGCCAGGTGGCACCAGTACTATATCTATGTAATGACCTACAGAAGGAACCTCTTGAAGAAAGATCTGGAGGAATCTGTGATGACTGGGTGCACTAGGATATGCTGTTACGCATCTTTCACATTCAGGGAGGCTAAGCAATCCCTGGGTTTTAGGAAGAGTAGCAGGGATCCCAGATAGATCATCTTGAACTTTCATGTCTATGAACTTGTTCAGGTTTCTGAGGCGAGAATGGGGTGCATACCGCCTCCCGGCTCCTTTGTTATGAGAAATTAATGAGTAGAAGCCTGTACTGCGCTCAGACTCTGGCACTACATCTGCTGCCCTGTTGTTTAGAAGACCTGCAATCTCCTGTACCAGAAACTCTGATGCGGTGGATAAGAGGGTCTGCTTTGAGTGGATAATCCAAAGTGACAAGGAAAGTAATGGCTCATGATAAGCTGAAATGGCACAAAGGTGAACCTTAACTGTAGAGTATGGCAGACCTGAATTTGAGAGGTCTAAGAGGTACTCTAAAACTTTATCTAATGGGCAGGAAAAAGGATTCAAAGAGGATTTTGCACACCAGAAGGAGAAACACTTCCATTTGGCTGTGTAAGTTTTCCTAGTGGCTGGCTTGATGCAGCCATAAGAATATCTGAAGCCCTGCGAGAGACATTGAACCTGTTCATGTCTCTCTTCAGGAGCCAAGCATGAAGGTGAAGCAACCTCAGGTTGGGATGAACCACAGGCCCCTGAGTCAGAAGGTTTGTCTGAAGGGAAGCGGTTTCGAGAAGCTCCCATACTGTTGAGTAGTGGAAACCATATCTGTCGAGGCCAGAAGGGAGCAATGAGGATCATTTTGTCCCCAGGACTCAAATTTGAGAAGTACTTCTGAATTAGAGGAAGAGGCGAAAGGCGATAGAAAGAGTTTTGTCCACCGCAGCCTGAACGCATCCTGACAGAAAATGCCAGGCCCTGGATTTCTTGAGCAGAAGAGAGGCAGTTTTGCATTGAGGGGATGCAAAAGGTCCAGGTCTGGAGTTCCCACTCTGCAAATAGTGACTGAGCTATGGCTGAGTCAAGAGACCATTAATGAGGATCTGTCTCTGTTCTGCTGAGATGGTCTGCCAGTTCATTCTGCACCCCGCAGATAGACCACATGAATTAGAGCCTTGTGCTCCAAGCACCATTCCCACACCTCATCGCCCATGCATAAGGGTAGAGTGAGCACCACCTGCTTGTTGATGTAATACATCACTGCTTTGTTGTCCATTTGAAGGAGAATGTTCTTGTGACAGAGAATGTCCTTCAAAGCCCGGACTGCATAAAGGACGGCTCTCATTTCTAAGACATTTATGTGAAACTGGGACTGCCCTGAGTCCACGTACCTTGAGTGTGGAGAGTCTGACAATGAGCTCCCCACCGTCAGGACGATCCGTGGTAATGGAAATCTGATGATACAGAGGAGCAAAGGGTATCCTTCCAGAAGATTGTCCTCTTGTGACCACCAGGTGAGTGATCTCTCAGAGGTTCTGTCACCTTGATGAGAAAGGACTGAGGTGAGTGGTCGGGGACCACTGAGTACTGAGCATCCATTGAGAGGTTTTCATGTGAAGGCGTGCTAGGGGTACAGTGAACACCGAGGATGCCATGAGACCTAGCATCCATTGCATCGAGAGAGCCATCACCGAGCTGTTTTCTCCGATGTATCGGCCATCTGAAGGATATCGCTCTTCCTGTCCTCTGGAAGAAATGCTTTGCACAGGTGGTGTCCAGAAGAGTGCCTATGAAAAGGAGCCTCTGGGAGGGCTGCAGCTGTGATTTTTGAGGTTTAGCAGGACTCCCATGGACATAAGAAATTGTGAAGCCGTAGCTACGGTCATCTAGAGTTCCCTGCCTGGAAGGACTTTGCTGAAGTCAATCGTCCAGATATGGGAACACTTGTACTCTGATTTTCTGAGATGCCCTGTGAGAATTACACAACACTTTGTAAAAACCGTGGCACCGAGGATAGCCAAAGGGCAGAACTCTGAACTGATATCGCTGCCCCAAAGCCACGAACCTTAGGTATTTGTGATGCTTTGGTGAATAGAAATGTCTGGTAAGCATCCTGCATGTCCAGGAGGCCAACCAGTCATGTTGATGAAGCAAAGGTAACAGGGTTCCTAGTAATATTTTGAATTTCTCCTTGAAGGAATTTTTAATTTTCTGAGGTCCAAAATGTGGCGCATGCCTCCGGTTTCTTTGGAACCAGAAAGTAATGGGAGTAGAACCCTGTGTTCTGTTGATCCAGTGTAACTACTTCCATTACCCTGTTGTTCAGAAGGCCTTGTATCTCAGAGGCGATAAGTTCTGACTGAAGAACTGACAGCCTGGGCTGTTGTCTGAGGGACGATACGGAGGGGTCTCCAAAAGATTGAGGGAATACCTCATGGATTATCCAGAGGACCAATTTGTCCAAGGTTATGGACTTCAATTGATTGTAGAAGTAAGTCAGATGACCTCCCACCGCTGAGGAAGAGTTCCCCTTGGGCAGCTGAGGTGGGACTTGGGCCAACAACTCAGAAGGCGGCACTAGGAGCTTTGGGTCCTTGTGCCTTTAAGTTGCATTTTCTTTTGAGGCTTGGTTTTTATTAAAACTTCCCTGCCTTTGCCTCGAAAGGACTGACGGTTATGAAACTGGGTATGTTAATTCCCCTAGAGAGGGACGGGAGGAGTCCAGTCAATTTAATGACTGACCTAGTCTTTTGTGTGGCCTCTAGAGCTTGTTCTACTGAGGACCAAAGAGATACATACTGTCGAAGGTAACACCACCATAACCTGTTGCTGGGCATCATTCGTAAAATGTGAAGTGCACAGCCAGGAATACGGCGGTACAATGCCTGCCGCTGTCAGCCGAGGCAGTATCAAGGTTGCCCATAGCGCTTTAACCTGCTGGTTGTTGGACTCGATACCGATGGTTATGGTTTGAAGAAGTTCTGAATTAGTGTCTAATTCGGTAGTGCTTCAACCATCTGTTTGAGGACAAAGGATATACTCATATTGAGAAGAAATAACCTTGGTAGCTGGCAGTACGTATACCTAGGGTGAGAAACAGCAAAGACCCTCTTACCTAAAGTGTCTATCTTATGAGATTCTTCGTTAATAGGTCGAGCTGTAGTAGTCTGGGAAGGATGACCTTATCATTCTCTCGCCAAGACTACAATAGGATCCGCAAAGGCTTGGGATGCCAAAATGGGTCGATCCTTGGGAGCACCATATTTCCTATCTATGGACTTAGCCACCGAAGGAATGAGAGTAGGATTATTCCATACCATTTGAGAAAGCATCTCAAAGGAGGGCTGTACCGGAGGAGTCAAATCCATAAGGATCTCCAGAACATGGAGGTATTGGAGTCTTAACAGTTTCCCAGGATCGATATCTGGTTTGGAGAGAAAGAGTGGAATTCAAGTTTTTCAGCAGAGACTTAAAAGACAGGTCCTCGACCACAGGCTCTGCTGCAGGAATAGATCCTGTTCCTTCCACATCATCACCCAGCCTAAGGTCTGGTCAGGCTCTATGTCATCTCCTGACAGCCCAGGAGGGACTGTATGAACAGGAAAGGAGGAAAGTCAGAAGGAAATGAGGAAAGAAAAGGATTAAAGAGGAGGAGCCCTGAAGACTGGATGATGCCCTAACAGGTCTCGGCGCCAACAGCACGGGCGCTGAAAACACGCACGGTGCCAAGATGGTGGTGAGAGGCTGGATGGCGCTCAAGATGGCGCCAAGAGGCCACACGGTGCTGAGAAGCCAGACGGCGCAGCGACACGCGCCGACGAGAGCGCATGGGCGCCAAGGATGGCGCTGGACATGCATGGCGCTGAGAAACTCAACAGCGCTGAGGACGGTGCTTATTGATGCATCGGCGCCAAAGATGGCGCCGAAGCATGCCATCGACGCCAAGGGCATCAAAACATCCCAAGACTCAGAAAACAGGATTTGAGGAGAAGAAGGATGAATAGCAGGAGATAGAGGCATCAGTGTGGCCCCGCGCCGCAGCCATGTGAGGGGGGAAATATCTAAGCGTGAGTCGACAGCACTGAAGACACCACCACGGAACTAGGGAGGCTCAACCGCCTCTACTTGATATCCCAAAAGCCCAAGGCCCCTGAGTGACCAGGTCAGGCAGCTGGACCAACCTCCGAGCCCTTGCTCCATGAGGATAGCCCACTGATGAAACTGCTCATCTGAAGACCTACCAGAGGGCGGGTAGGGCTCCGATGTCAAAGACGTCGGCTACTAGAAACAGAAACCAGCGACTCTGAAGGAGAGACCGACAACTTAGCCCCAATAACTGACGCCGTCTGAACATATCAGAAAGGTGACCTCGGTGATGCCTTCTCTTTTTTGACCTGTGGGACGAAGAAGAGCTAGAGGCCGAATGGTGCCAAGGTGTGACCGTTTACTTTTATGCTTTAGAGGACCCCCACCTCGGGCATTGACTGTCCATTGTCAGACCCCCCTCTGGAGAAGGTGGCGGACCGGGACCCAGCCTGGCTGACTGAACAGTTTACACGTAAGTCTCCTACTGTGACCTGACCCTCCATGGTCGACTCAGCCAATGTAGGCTGAGACTTCTCTTTAAATAAGAATAAATAAACTAAGTGATACTTTATTTGAGATATTACTATAAAACAATAAAACTGAAAACTATGCTGCTAGTTTGAAGTTTGACTCCGGAGGTGGCAGCGTCGTCACTGAAGTGCATTCGACGGCGGAAAAAGGATCTGATGCGGTTGGAGGTTGACGCCGAGACAGTCATTACCGCACGAGCTGAGGCTCACGTGTGCTACCCTCATGGCTCCATCTCTGGCGCCACCTCTAGCAAAAAGTTTGTTCTCATGGTCCTAGTGCTCCGGCGCAGATCCCATTAGTGTAAATGAGTGGTGGAGACTTTATGTCCAGGAAGATCAAATCTGTGCCCAAAGACTTTATTTGCTGTAACTGTAATAAGCCAGGTCATACTGCAAAAATTGCTGTAAGAAGAGTGACACTGGAGCAGATTTGTCCTTAGCAAACTGGGGCAAGTACTTAACAGATGTGAAGGTGGGTGATAAGACTGTTAAGGGATTTATAGATTCGGGAAGCAAACAGACCCTAGTACATACTGAAGTGCTGGAAAAACAGTGTCCAAAAGACCAGATACTGGTGTCATCTGCATCCACAGGGACACTTGATACTATCCCACCAGCCAAGTGACTCTCACTATTAATGGGGTGTAACATCAAATGAAAGTGGGGTAGTACCTAAGTTACCTGTACCTGTGATTATTAGAAATGACTTTCCAGGATTTACTGAGTTAATCAAAGAGGAGTAAATCCTGATGTCTCAGCAGCTGTGGTGATGAGCTCAGGCAAAGAAAATCTCAGATTGCAGGGACTCTTTTCCTTTCACCAGTTTTGATTCAGACTTGTCTGAGCACAACTCCAAGATCCGAAGTCCAGGAAAGATGACAATCAGTGGTTGAAAAACTGGTGCAGAGCTCAGGATTTGGCTTCATTGGGGACTGGGTGTCCACTTGGAGGGATGCAGGCCTATACTGGCATGATGGTCTGCATCTGTCCAGGAGGAGAACCAGGATCCTAGGTGATAGGTTTAAATGCTTCATTGGCAAGCATTTAAAATAGCCAAAGGGGAGGCACTGGAAAGAGAAGGAAATCCTAGCCTCCCGTAAAAAAAAAAATCAGGGTAGTAAGTGAGGTAAATACCAAGATAGAGATGTCGATAGGGAGAAGGGCAGGGGTCCATGGAGAAAATGACAAAGGGAATAAGGACAGGGATGGGGCAAAAGGGGTAAGATCATCAAGAAATGGAGGGTAATGAGTACCGATGCCGTAGTCTGGGCAACAAACTCCTGAACTGGTGGCCTAGATGGAAGAGGGATGCCTGGATATCATAGAGTCACAGAAACATGGTACACAGAGAACCGTGACTGGGATATTAACATACCAGGGTACACAACCTACAGGAGAAACAGGGAGGGTAGAAGAGGGGAGGAGAAGCTATGTAAGGAAGGGATAAAAGCAACAGAACAAAAGAGTAAACAGGGAGAGAGGAGGCACTGTGGGTCACCTTAGAGACTGGAAATGGCACCACAATCCGCACAGGGTTGTATAGAGACCCCATGTCAGGGGAGGGAATGGACAAGGATATGATAGAAGGCATCCTTAGGATGGCAGAGAAAGGGAGATACTGTTGATGGGGACCTGAATATGCCAGATGTTAACTGGAGCACCTTTGCTTCAGCCACATCCAAGAGCAGGGCCATTCTTGATGCCCTACAGGTGGCATGCCTCAGACAGCTAGTTTTGGAACCCACTTGTAAGGGAGCAACCTTAGACCTTGTATCTCAAATGGGGACAGTGAGAGCATCTCAGATCTAGAAGTGGGTAGCCATCTGGGAACAAGTGACCACCAAATAGTGTGGTTCAATGATAAACTCAGCTACAGAGTCAAGCCATACGTAAAGTGAGGGTACTGGACTTCAGGAGAGCTGGACTTTGGCAAGATGGGAGAGTACCTTAGAAAAGCACTAGCAAACAAGCTAGAAGGAGGAGGAGCAACAATGGGAAACATTAAAACTGCCATCACAGAGGCAACAAGCCTTTGTGTGAAGCAAATAAACAAATCAAAACAAAAGAAAAGCCACTATGGTTCTCAAAAGAGGTGACAGGGAAGGTTAGGAGAAACAAATAGCATTTAGAAAGTATAAGGAAACACAGAAGAAGCAGGACAGAGAAATGGAAATTACGTACCTACCGTAATTCTTTGATCTTCTTAGGACAAAGTCTCCACCACTCATTCACACTTATGGGAACTACGCGGAGGTGTTAGGATCCAGCGGAGCAAACTTTTGCAGAGGGTCGGTACCAGAGATGGAGCCAGAGTGAGCGGGCGCCAAGGAGCATCAGCTCGTGAGGTAATGACAATCTCGGGCGCCAACCCTCCAACCGCCCAGTACCCCGAGGAGGTGCAGCGCAACTAAACTAGAAAGACTAGTTCAACACAAATCGGACATAAGATAGTCCGAACGACCGTGATAAGAAGGGTCAACAAAAAGTCTCACAGCCTAAACATTGAGGGGGTGAAGACCAAAAACAGAGAGGGAGCTCAGGGATGGAGGGTGGGCGTGGTGAATAGTAGTGGAGACTTTGTCCAAGAAGATCAAGAATTATGTTAGGTATGTAATTTCCATATCTTCCTGGACACCACTCATTCACACTTATGGGAGAGTACTGAGCTAAAAATCTCCTGAGAGGGCGGCAGAAAACCAAGAGCTCATGAATTCAGGACAGAAGTCTATTATGATAATCCTGCCAAACGAAAGGTTTCGCCTGGCATGGACATCCAGCGCATAGTGCTTAATAAAATTATGCACTGAGCTCCAAGTAACTGCATTGCAAAATGTCCACAATGGGGCACGCTATGGATTTCCACCAGGGATGCTCGACTGCTCTAGTAGAATGAGCATACACTCTGCCCTCCTGCTTGACCTGTGCCATGGAATAACAGTGGCGAAGGCATGCCACCAGCCATGATGAAATGCATCTGATAGCGATGGGCTGACCCAGCCGGGTCTCGCTGAAGGGAGACAATAGCTGTTGAGCTTGCAAATTCTTCATTCTATCTAAATGGAAGTGCAAAGCTCTTTTAACACTAAGGAATGAAGGTACATTCTCCTTCATTCTGGAAATCAGCAAAGTAAGTATGTAGGACCAAAGGTTGGTTTAAATTGAATCTGAGACAACCTTAGGGAGGAACTTGATGGGTCCTAAGAACTACCTTATTCTTGTGAAATACAGTGTACAGAGGATCTGCTACCAGAGCATGTATTTCAGAAACTCAGTGGCCAAGGTGATGGCTACCAGGAAGGCCGCTTTGCCAAGTGAGGAATTTAATTCACAGGTAGCTAGTGTGGCTCAAAAGGTTTTCTAGTGAGCATGTCTAGCATGAGATTAATGTCCCAGGCTGCAACAGGACGTCTGACAGGAGGTCTGGTATGCAGAATACCCTTAAGAAACCTCTTAACTCACCGTAACTGAGCCAGAGATAAGGAAAGTAATGGCTCATGATTGGCTTGAAATGGCACAAAGGTGAACTTTGACTGTAGAGTATTGAAGACCTGAATTTGAGAATTCAAAGAGGTACTCAAACTTTGTTGGATGGGCAGGAAAAGGATTCAAAGAGGATCCTGCACACCAGAGGAAAAACACTCCATTTTGCAGTGTAAGTCTTTCTGGTTGCTGGCTTACGCAGCCAAAAGAATGTCAGAAACCTCCGAGAGGCATTGAACCTATTCACCTCTATCTCCTCAGGAGCCAAGCATAAAGATGAAGCGACCTCAGATTGGGATGGACCAGAGGACCCTGGGTCAGAAGGTTCATCTGAAGGAAGCGCTTTGGAGGGTTTCCACATACTATTGAGTTACAGAAACCATATCTGTCGAGGCCAGAAAGGAGCAATGAGAATCATCTTGTGTCCCTGAGACTCGAATTTGAGGAGTACCTCTGGATTAGGGAAGGAGGAGGAAAGGCGATGAAAGCATTTTGTCCACTGCAGCCTGAATGCATCCTGACAGAAATGCAAGGCCCTGGATTTCTGGAGCAGAAAAGAGGCGTGTTTGTGTTGAGTGGGGATGCAAAGGTCCAGGTCTGGAGTTCCCACTCTGAATAACGACTGAACTACGGTTAAGTCGAGAGACCACACTTGAGGGTCTGCCTCTGTTCTTCTGAGACAGTCTGCCAGTTCGCTCTGTATTCCCGCACGTAGACCACCTGAATAAGAGCCTTGTGATCTAGGCACCATTCCCACACTCTCACTCTTCCCTGCACAAGGGGTAAGAGTGCAAGGCTGCCTGCTTGTTGATGTAATACATCACTACCTTGTTGTCCATCTGAAGGAGCATGTTCTTGTGACAAAGAATGTCCTTCAAGGCACGGACTGCACAGAGGATGGCTCTCATTTCATGGATGTTTATGTAGCTGGTCAAATCCAGTCCACGCATTTTGAGTGTGGAGATTCTGACAGTGAGCTCCCCATCCCGACAGGGATGCGTCTCTGGTGATAGAAATCTGATGATCCAGAGGAGCAAAGAGGTATCCTTCCAGAATATTGTCCTTTATGACCACTCAGGTGAGCAACCTCCTGAGAGGTTCTGTCACCTTGATGAGAAAGGACTGAGGATGAGTAGTCGGGACCACTGAGTACTGAGCATCCATTGAGAGGTTCTCATGTGTAGGCATGCTAGGGGTACAGTGAACACTGAGGATGCCATGAGACCCAGCATCTGTTGCATTGAGATAGCTCGAACCAAACTGTTCTCTCTGATTTATCGGGCCATCTGTAGGATATCGCCCTGCTGTCCTCTGGTGAAAAGCTTTCGACAGGAGGTGTCCAGAAGAGTTCCTATGAAAAGGAGCTTCTGGGAGGGCTGCAACTGCAATTTCTTGAGATTTAGCAGGACTCCCATGGACGGAGGAAATCTGAGTCCATGGCTACAGCGTCGAGAGTTCCTTGCCTGGAAGGGCTTGCTAGAAGCCAGTCGTCCAGATATGGGAACACTTGTATTCTGATTTTTCTAAGGTGTGCTGCAAAATTGCACACTTTGTAAAACTTGCAGTGCCGAGGATAGCCCAAAGGGCAGGACTCTGAACTGATAATGTTGGCACAAAGCCATAAACCTTAGGTATTTGAGATGTTTTGGGTGAATAGGAATATGCTGGTAAGCATCCTGCATGTCCAGGAAGCTAACTAGTTGTGTTGATGAAGCAAGGCAACAGGGTTCCCAGTGACATCATTTTGAGCTTTTCCTTGGGAAGAAATAGTACAGTTACGTAAGAACTTACCATAACAGTAGATCTTTGAGAGAGGCTCTTGCAGTAGGTAATTACATATAGGACTGACGCCGCAGGCGGCAGGACCCCACGAAAATTTCTAGCTAGCAGTCCCTGGCAAGGGACCGCCCCCACGCCAGGTGACCGCGCCAGAGATGTCGGTATAAAGGGGCGGTCCCGGACGCCCACCTTCCAGTTCTTTCCCGCCACAGGCGAAAGAGGCTGGACGAGAGGAGCAAGATATTTCCCTCAAGGAAAAGGAGCTGAAAAGCCTAGGGGATGGAGGGTGGGAAGGTATTACCACTGCAACAGCCTCTCTCAAGATCTACTGTTACGGTAAGTTCTAAGTAACTGTACTATCTTTACTCGAGAGGCTCTTGCAGGTAATTACATATAGGACTGAATCTCAAGCAGCCTGGAACAAAGAAAGGCGCCGAGGAGGAAAACTACTCAAGAAGCAGTTCTAGCTGCAAGTCTCAAGATAGGAGGCTTTGCAAAACAGCCAGCCCAAGTCTGCTCTACAGTGAGAGGCAATATCCAAACTGTAGTGTTTCATAGAGGCATGGACAGAAGTCCAGGTGGCGGCAGCAGATGTCTGCCACAGACACATTCTTGAAACAAGCCGTAGAGGCAGCTACTCCTCTTGAGGAGTGGCCTCTGACTTGATCCAGGAGGGTCTTGTTGTATTTGTCATAACAGAAAGTGATGCTATGAGCCAACCACTTAGACAGGCATTGCTTGAAACAGCATTGCCTTCCTTTTGTGAGCAAAAGAGACGAACAACTGATCAGTCTTTCTGAGATCCTTCGTCCTGTTGGTGTAGTATCTCAGAATCCGTGAACATCCATAG
This sequence comes from Neoceratodus forsteri, assembly GCA_016271365.2. NCBI lineage: Eukaryota > Metazoa > Chordata > Ceratodontiformes > Ceratodontidae > Neoceratodus > Neoceratodus forsteri. Next base: position 790,880,849 of record CM028133.1, read on the forward strand.
TATGGAGTAAATACTCCCTTGATTAGAGTACTGCGTAAAAGGTAGGTAACTCTATGGACTGATTTAAGGTAGACTCTGCTACTACTTTAGGTAGAAACTTAGGATTCATGCAAAGAGTAACTGCTCTTGTGAAAAATCAAGTAGGGGATTTTACACATCAGGGTCTGGAGCTTGGAGATTCTTCTAGACTGGTAATGGCCACCAAGAAGAGCGCCTTCCATGAAAGAAACTTCAAATCCACAGAAGCTGCGGGTTCAAGGGAGGAAGAGTAGTTTCTCAAGAACAAAGTTCAAGTCCCAAGGGGAGCAGGAGTACGGATGGGGGCCTCAGATGGAGGACCCTCTGAGAAAGGTCTTGGAGACCTCCAGTTGAGCAAAGCCTTGTCCGAAAGGGAATATGATAGGCCGAAATGGCCACCATGTGTACCTTCAGAGAGGAATGGCTGAGACCCAGGTCAAACAGATGATGTAGATATTCCAGTAGAAGCTCCGCTGAACAGGAGAAAGGTTCCACGCTCTTGGAAGCGCCCAAATAGTGAATCTTTCCACTTCATGGCATAAGTGGATCTGGTGGAGGGTTTTCTGGCCTACTAAAATCTCCACCATTTTAGAAGACACTCCAAAACGGATTGGGCTAGGTCTGCAGGAGCCATGCATGCAGTTGAAGGGATTTGAGGCCTGGATGGACAGGGTCCTCTGATTCTGAGGTCAACAAACCTCAAATAAAGGAAGAGGAGGATCCTCTGAAAATTGTTGTAGAAGAGAGAACCAGACTTGCCTGGGCCAGAAAGGAGCAATCAGAATCATTCGACTCCTTCTAAAGCTAGTTTCTGCAAGACTTGGGATAAGTGGAATTGGGGAAAGGCACAGACAAATCTGTCCTTCCAGTCTAGAGACAGAGCATCGCCTAAAGCGCCGCCTGGAACGAGCGAGCAGAAGACTGGAAGTTTTGCTTGGGGATGCAAACAGGTCAACCTGTGGTGTTCCCCAAAGTTGGAAGATATTGTCTAGGACCCTTGGTCCAGTTCCCACTCGTGAGTCAGAGCAGAAGAGCGACTTAGCTTGTCTGCCAGGGTGTTGTCGACTCCCGGAATGTGAATCAATGTGAGGTGAAGGTCGTGTTGTGTTGCTCAATCCCAAACCCTCATTGCCTCCCTGCACAGAGGACTGAGTCCTCCCGCTTGTTGATATACCACATCACGCACATGTTGTCTGCCCTGGACGGCTAGGTGGCGGAAGGATGTATTGGTGAAGGGCTTGAGAGCGACAACACTGCCGCAAGCTCGAGCACATTGATGTGGACAGCTTGTTCTAGTGTGGACCAGGAGCCCTGGGTCCAATGAGGACTCGATGGCTCCCCAACCTTTGCCTGAGGCATCTGTGGTTAGAGTCTGGGAGGAGGGAGGATGAAAGAAAGAACTCCCAGAAACAGGTTCTCTTGAACCATCCACCATTGCAAGTCTCGAATCATCGGTGAGGAGATCAGAACTGAGTGATCTAGGTCATCCACTAGCTAATCCCACTGACAGCGAGAGTCCACTGAGAGATCATCAGTGGAGTCGAGTGCAAGGTACCTTCGGATAGCAGCCGCCATGAGCCCGAGAAGGCGAAGGACCGACTCATCAAGACCATCCTGCGGGTTGGACAACAGACTTATTTGGGTCTGAAGGGTGGCAGCCCTGTCCGGAGGCAGGAAGGCCTTGCCCATGGTCGATCGCAGATCGCCCCAATAAACTGTAGCCTCTGGGATGGGTCCAGATGAGATACCAAGGCAGGCAAAACCTGCTGGGTAAGGGACAGGAAACGCAGGAGTTCCTCCCTGGATGAGGCCACTAGGAGCCAGTCGTCCAGGTAAGGGAAAACCTGTACTCCTTGGTACGCAGGGTGGCTGCCACCACTGCCAGGCATTTGGCAAATACTCGGGGCCGAGGATAGACCAAACGGGAGCGCTTGAACTGGTAGTGATCCTGGATTGCAAAACGAAGGTATTTGCGAAGAGATGGGCAAATAGGAATGTGCAGATAAGCATCCTGCATATCCAGAGCACAAAGCCATTGACCCGCCGGAGGAGGGGCAGAAGGCTCTAAAAGAGAGCATCCTGAACCTTTTGTACTCTACATAAAGATTCAGGGAACTGAGATCTAAAATTGGTCTGCGATCTCCTGACTTCTTTGGGACCAGGAAGAAATGGAATAGTAACCCATCCCTGAAGATGAATGGGGACAGGCTCTATCGCTTTCTTCAGCAGAAGAGACGAGATTTCCTCCTGGACCAAAGGAAGATGTTCCTGTGAATACAACAACTTCAGAGGGGTGACGGGGTGGTTTCTGAAGAAACTCTATGGAGTGTCCTGCTATGAGCTGGAGCACCTAAGAATCTGTGGTTATCCTCTCCCATCCCGGAAGGTGGAGGGAAAATCTCCTCCTACTGGTTCCTCCGGGAGTCTGGAGGCAGTGGAGAGGAAAGGAGTCAGGTGGTGTGGGCAGCGCCGCAGCTGAAGTACCCGCTCCTTTTGGGTGGGGGCTTGGCAGCTGCGGGCCCAGCGCTAGGCCCACCCTGGGGGTTTCGCCTTTGTCGATTCCGCTCAAGTAAAGGGACTACGCTGGTTGATGGGGATGGTACATGGAATCAACTGACTTCAGAGCTGTCCCTCTCTTGTAAATCGGTAATGATGTCCTTTACATCACCCCTAAAAGCACCGACCCCGGAAGGGTGCTTCCTGGATAGCAGATTGCACCTCCAGGACCAAACCTGACACGTGGAGCCAAGCATGATGCCGTAGGCCTACAGCGAAAGCTGAGCTCTGCCCAGCAGTGTCCACTGCATCGTATGCCCATAGCATGTGTCGACTGGCCGAATGAGCAGAGCAGAAGAGATCAGCCAACTCCTGCTTGACTTGGGAGTCAGGCAAGGAGTCCAGTTTGGCTTCCACCTGCGTAAGGATGGCCTTCTGGCAGTCCCCCATGTGGCCGATATAGTTCAGGGCCCTGATCCCAGTGTGGAGGAAGCATAAATCTTCTCCCATACTGGTCCAGAAGGCGGATTTTTATCAGGAGGTGATGGGCTAAGATGTTTCGTTCGCCAACCAGCCGTGAGCGGCACTAATCACGACTGAGTTGGCACGAGGGTGAGAATCCAGGCAATCAACACCTCTGGAGCCTCATATAGCCGTTCGACTTCCTAGGAAGTGGGGCTAAGGCCGACGGCTGTTTCCATATTGTGGTAACAAGGTCGTGTGAGGCTCTCATCCAGGGTGGCACCAAGGCAGGAGCTGTCATGGGCAGATCCAGATGTTCAGCGAGTTTCAGACACTGAGGATCTGGTTCCAGGAGTGCCACTGATGAACCTCCTGGATTTTCCTAAGCAACTCCGTAAAGAAGGATCCTCTGGAGGAGACTTGGAGGAGTCCTGGCTGGGGCTTCATGGAGAGCGAGGCTTGTCGCCTCTCTTGGAGCAGCCGCCGGAAGAGTCCGAGAGCAAAGAGGAGGATGAAGAAGAGAAAGACTCTTTTCCAACCCGGGAGGAAAGGACCCTTGGGAAGTCCCTCGAAGCATGTCCTGCCTTTCTGGATCCAGACGGAAGAACCTGGAATCTGGAGGTGGTGAGGAGTGTGCCACCGGACGACGGGAACCTGGGACGGCACCATGCGGAAGGCTGTTTGACTCTTTGGTGAGCTGAGCTTGGGCTCAGCCCACCAGGAGGCACAGTCTCCTGCAGGTCCACCGACGTCCGCGAGGTGGTGGTGGTGGTGGAGGAGAAGGAGGTGGGGGATAAGGATACGGGTTATAACCGTGATGGAGCCTATCCAAAACCCGCCGGTAGCCCGGCATTGGGTATTGTGGCATCAAGTACTGCGCGCCAGGAAGCCCGGGCGTTGAGTACTGTGGCACCGGATACTCATGCTCCGGTACACTGTGTCAAATAAGACAGAGGATACCTGGAAGCTGGGGAAGACAGCGAAGCAGACGGCCCGCCGGAACCTCATGGGCGGGTCCGTGGTGGAGAGCCCGGAGGGCCGGATGGGAGCAAAATATCTCCCGAGTCAGCAAGGCCGACATCAGGGCGCGGTGGAGGCCCCAGCGCCAGAGGTATGGATGTCAGAGGGCCGCGCCGGAGCCAGCGCCCAGGGGCCGCGCCAGGTCCAGCGCCCAGGTGGAGGAAGGACTGACGGAGGAAAAGATCCCCAGCTTCGCCTGGGACAGAGGGAAAAGTCCCTGGTCAGTTGGGGACACTCTGGTTCCCAGTCGGTATCGAAGGCTGCGGGAACCAGGAACGACGGACATTGGGGGTCCGCTGCTGGTTCCTTTGTGGCCGGACGCCGGACAAGCCGACATGAGGCTTAGTGGTGAGCTTTCTCAGTGGCGCGGAGGAGCTGACATCCGACTTTACGAGAGCTGCCACCAGAGACAGGCCGAGTAGAGTGATTGGCCTGGTCCGGTGGAGGAGGCAGCGCGTCACCCAGAAGGTCGGACATCTTACTGGCCCTCTCCGGGGGGCCGTCGGAGAGCCGACACCCGGCTCTGCAGTCGCCCACAGTGGTAGGCGCGAGCCTGCGGCTGAACCAGGGGCGGAGGCCTCCAACTGCCCGAGGTGCCCGCAAGGCCCAGCGCGAAGGCAGGCAGCGGGCCGCCGCCCGCCTCAGAAACCTCCGAGGTGGCTGCCGAGGATGATCCTCGGAGGATGTTATCTGCGCCCAGCGACCTTAGGAGACGTGGTGGAGGAGCCTTTGTTCGTGCCTCCTTCTCCTTCCAATGGCCTTTTGGGAGAAGTGGATGCCTGCCTCAGTTTTTGAGCTCCTTCCATAGAACTCATTTTCTTTAGAATATGGGCTTCAGGATTGCTGCCACCTTTTCCGGTAGCCGATTAAAACTGAGGCAGTGCTGGCACTTCTTGACCGGGTAATCGGGCCTAGGCAGAACAGGCACAGGTAGTGGCCGTCCTTGTGCGGTAGTTGGGCGCATACGAATCGCACTTATTCTTGTGCTCGGAGGGTGTGGGGGACGACATACACCGATGTTAGCACTGACGTTAGTCGAAAAATAGTTTTTGGTAATAAACCGACGAAGGAAGGGCAGAGAAGACACAAACTTTTCCGCGAGGCACTGCACGAGCTAACGGCGGAAAGAACTGGAAGGCAGGACGTCTGGGACCGCCCCTTTATACCGGCGTCTCCTGACACCGTCACCTGACGTGGGGGCGGTCCCTCCAGGACTGCTAGCTAGAAATTTTCTGGGTTCCTGCGCGCCTGCCGCGCCAGTCCCATATGTAATTACCTACTGCAAGAGCCCTCTCAAGTAAGATCTGTTTTCTCTGAGGTCCAAAATGGGTGCATGCCCCAGTTTTCTTTGGAACAAGAAAGCAGTGAGTAGAACCTTGTGTTCTGTTGATCCAACTGAACTATTTCTACTGCCCTGTTGTTCAGAAGGCCCTGTATCTCGGAGGCAAGAAGGTCTGATTGAACTGTCGACAGTCTGGGCTGTCATTTGGGGAGAAGATCCGAGGGGCTCTAAAAGATTGAGGGAATATCCTCATGGATTATCCAGAGGACCCATTTGTCTGATGTTATGGTCTTCCAACGGTTGTAGGACTAAGTCAGATGACCCCACTGCTGAGAGAAAGTTCCCTCTGGCAGCTGAGGATGAACGTGGGCCAGAGTCAGAAGGTAGCACTGGGTGCTTTGGGTCCTTGTGCTTTCTGTTGCATTTTCTTTTGAGGCTGGGGGGCTTGGATTTTATTAAAACCTCCCTGTTTTTGCCTCGAAAGGACTGAGTTGTAGAGAATTGACGCTTATTAACACCCCACGAGAAGGGGTGGAGCAGGTCAAGCCAATTTAATGGCAGACCTAGTCTTGAGTGGCCTCCAGAGCTTGCTTCACTTGAGGACCAAAGAGATACATACCATCAAGGGTAACGCTTATAACCTGAAGTGCGCAGCCAGGAGTGGCGGTGAGTACAGATGCTCGCCGCTGCCACCCGAGAAGCAGTATCGAAGCGCCCATAGCTGCTTTAACCTGCTGGTTGTTGGACCCAATACCCCAGTTATGGTTTGAAGTAGCTCCAAATTAGAGTCTGACTCTGGCAGAGCTTCTACTATTTGTTTGAGTGAATGCCAAGGAACATACTCATACTGAGAAATAGCCCTGGTAGCTAGAAATACGCATACCAGGGGTAGAGGCAACAAGACTCTCTTACCTAAGGTGTCTATCTTGCGAGATTCTTTGTTTATAGGCCGGGCTGAAGATGTCTGAGGGAGGACAGCCTTATCATTCTCCGCCAGGACTACAATAGGATCCGAAAGACCTGGGAGGACAAGATGGGTCGATCCTTGGGGCAGCATACTTTCTATCTATGGACTTAGCCACAGAAGGAATGAAAGCGAATTATTCCATACCATTTGAGAAAACATTTCAAGGAGGGCTGTACTGGAGGAGTCAAATCCATAGGGATCTCCGGAACATGGAGGTATTGAGTCTTAACAGCTATAAGGATTGATATCTGAAGGCTAGAGAGAAAGAGTGAATTTAAATTTTTCAGCAGAGACTTAAAAGACAGGTCTTTGACCAGAGGTCTGCTACAGGATGAGATCCTTCCACATCATCACCCAGGCGAAGGTCTGGTTCAGGCTCAATGTCATCTCCTGACAGCCCAGGAGGGACTGCATGGACAGGAAGGAGGAAAATCAGAAGGAAATGAGGAAGGAAAAGGATTCAAAGAGGAGCCCTGAAGACTGGACGACGCCTAACAGGCCTCGGTGCCGAAGAAGGCATGGTGCAAAAAAATGCACAGGCGCCGAAGATGGCACCCGAAGCTGCATGGCATCGAAGATGGAGCCAATGAGGTGCATGGCGCTGAAAACAGCACCGGCGAGTGCACAGTGCCGACAACCCGAGCGGTGCAGAGGATGGCGCGAACATTTTGCATCAGCGGCAGGATGGCGCCCTAGCGAGCCATCGATGCGAAGGCGCAGAAAACATCCCAATCCTCCGAAAAACAGGATCTGAGGAGAAAGAAGCTGAATACCAGGAGATAGAGGCATCGGTGGCCCCTGCGCGCCGCAGCGCTACTGTATGTGGGGGGACACCAAACGCTGGAGTTGACGGCACTGAGGACGCTGTTACGCGACTAGAGGCCCAACCACCCTACCCGATCCCCCGAAGCCTGAAGGCCCCAGAGTGACTGGGCCAGGCAGCTGAACCAACCTCTAAGCCCATTGCTCCATAACAGCAGCCCACTGATGAAACTGCCCATCTGAAGACCTACCAGAGGGTGGGATAGGGCTCCAATGTCGAAGAGGTCGGCACGGAAACAGAAACCGCACTCAAAGGAGGAGACTGGCAACCAGCCCTAATAACACGACCATCTACACGCAGACATACCAGGGGCAACTCGGTGATGCCTTCTCTTTTTGACCTGTGGGCGAAGAAGAGTTCAATCAACAGTGGGAAGTGAACCTTGCTTTACTTTTTGTTACAATTGTGAAGATTTTCAGTGCAGAAAGAGTTTAAACCCACAGGGGCTGAATACTGTTTTCTGTGTCTGCCCTTCTGCACAGCTGATGTGTTTTGGGGCTGACTGCTTTCAGAGCACAAGTCACCAGGCTGTTTTGGGGCCGGGAGGTTTACCTGTGTCTGACTTGGATGTGTGTTTTTTCTCTGTTTGATTGCAAGGTATTTTCTCTGTCAAATTGTCATGTAGGGCATCTTGCTGACAGGAAGGCACTCATCACAGCGGTAGTCAGAGCTTTTAGCGGATTGTTTCGTGAGGGCACAGTTTAGGCCCAAACCCTTCCCACTCCTCACACCACCCACCCCTGGAAATAGTTCCTTTATACCTGTGGTTCTGACATCATTTCCTCAAGAGGGCAAGGTATATCACTGTCATATCCTCTAGCACACTGTACTGACAATATAAGCATACACATTATATAAATACATATATTTCTATATAACAAACCAATCACACACACACAAAAAAAACTAAACAAGGTAGACAGTTATGTGGGAGTGAAAATGTAATGACTGTGGGAAGCAGTCTTCCGGGAGTCTTTCTGAGGCTGAGATGCTGCCCTGTTTGCAGACAACTATCTGCCCTGAGGGAGGAAGTTGCCCATCTTCAGGCCGCACTGGACAGTAGTGAGGGATCCTCCCCATCCAGGGAGCACCAGAGCCACCACCACTACCTCAGAGGTTGCGAAGAAAGCACAGCAGTTGGACCACAGTGGGCTCAGGGAAGGTAAGGGTGGTAGGAACAGAGGCACACCCAGTCAGTTGTTCCACTCCACAATCCATACACCATTCTGGGGACAGTTCTCTATGGATGCACCCACAGAGGAGACTAAGGAGGGTGCAGACAACTGTCACAAGGGAGGCCTCAGGAAGGAGGCAGAGGGCACCACAGGAAAGGAAGCAGCTCCTGGTGGGGACCCAATTATTAGAGGGATAGAACTGGGGAGGAGCAGGAAAACTGAAGTAAAGTTCCTGCCTGGTGCCACGGCTTGAGGGACAGGAAGCGCATCCTTAGGATCACGAGAACAGTTGCACGGGAGTTCGAACTGGACGTCATTGTCCACCTAGGGACAAATGACTTCGCTCATCATGAGATTAGAGCAGTGCAGAAGGACTTTGTAGAGTTGGGGAGGGGCTCAAGACAAGTAGCACACACAGTATCCTTTCTCTGAGGTGCTGCCTATCAGTGGCATGGGTGAGGTAGGTACTTTGCACCACACAGTTTAATGAATGGTTGAAAAAATGGTGTGGAGCACAAGGGTTTGGCTTCATTGGGGACTGGGGTTCCATCTGAGGACACCAGCCTATACTGGCAGGATGGTCTGCATCTGTCCAGGAAGGAACAAGTCTCTGGGCAATTGGTTTAAATGCTTCATTGGCAAGCTTTTAAACTAGTTGTATACAGACCTCTCTCAGGGGAGGAAATGGACAAGGAAATGATAAAAAGTATACTCAGAATGGCAGATAAATACAGGTTACTCACCTGTAACAGGAGTTCTAGGAATGGTATATGTTGTTCATCCACACTGTTTGGCAGGTCCCTTGCCACTTTAAATCTTGCCGGAAGGTCTTCAAGCTGGCTCCTCCCACCCACTCGGTGGTAAACCTCGGCTCCGCCCCATGATGCCAGATCTAGCCCGCTGGAAGCAGGTTGTGCGTCAAGCCTGGGAGGTCAGGTGGGTCGTGTGGATGAACAACATACACCATTCCTAGAACTCCTGTTACAGGTGGTAACCTGTATTTCTAGGACATGGATATGTTGTTCATCCACACTGTCTGGCAGACTCTAGCAGTTCTCCAGGAGGGAGGCAAGGCGCACAACTCCTACTTAGGGAATAAGACTGGAGAACCGAGGCCCCAAAACCAGCATCCCGGCGCAACTCAAGGTCGATGTGGTAGTGGGTGATGAAGGTGTGTGCTGACTTCAAGGTAGCAACCCTGCAGATTTCCTGGATAGGGATGTCCCGAAGCAGCCACCGATGCAGCGGTATGGCGGGTAGAATGAGCTCTTATCCCTTTGGGAGGCTCCATGCCTGCCAACCTATAGTAGAGATCTATGCAGGGGGTGACCCACCTGCCTATCATCCGCTTGGCTGCAGGTCTGCCAGGTGCGGCTTCAGCGTAGGTGACAAACAGCTGGCGAACCTCTCCAAACTTCGGCCATCCACTTATAATAAGCGAGCCTTCTAGGGTCCAAAGCATGGAGCCCATATTCGGCCTCCGAGGTGTGAGGTAGAACTCGCAGAGTCAACACCTGGTTAAGGTGAAACTCCAACACCACCTTCAGAAGGAATTTTGGTGGGGGCACAGGACAACCTTGTCCCTGTGGAAGACCAGATAAGGAGACTGATGGAAGCGCCTGGAGCTCTCCCATCCTTCTGGCTGGTCGGATAGCCACCAAGAAGGCGGTCTTCCACGACAGGTGAGAGATGTCACACCTGTGCATCAGTTTGAATGGCCTGCCCATGAGCTTAGCAATACCAGCAGTAGATCCCATGGAGGTGGAGGTTCTCGCACCGGAGGATATGTGATCAAGGCCTTTGAAAAGCGCCCGACCACCTTCTCCTGCATCACTGACTGCTTCCCCGCCCGTGCCCGGTAGCAGAGATGGCTGCCAGGTCACCTTTAGGGTCGCTGGACCAAGCCCTGCTGAGAAAGGGACCACAGTAGTCCAGAATGCTTGCCAAGGAACAGGAGGAAGGGTCCAGGCCCTTGCCTGACACCAAATGGAGAATCTCTTCCATTTGAAGGCATAGCATTTTCTGGTCGACTCCTACGGAACGCGTCAACGCGTTGAGGACCTCGTCGGAAAGACCCAAGGTCTGGAACTCAGGCAGCCAGGAACCAGGCCATCAGGTGCAGGGATTGAAGGTCCGATGGAATACCTTCCCTGATTTACTGAGATCAGGTCCGGGCGGGCTGGAAGCCGCTCGGGAGCCTGGAGCTGAGACTGAGGAGATCTGGATACCAGAACTGGCGAAGGGCTAGTCTGGGGCTACCAGAATCACCTGCGCCTTGACCCTCCTTGCCTTGAGAAGCACCTTGTGGATCAAGGAAATGGGGAAAGGCGAGAAGAAGCCCGGGTCCACGGTCTCGAGAAGGCATCCCCTGCAGCGAGCCCTGCTGAGGAGCGGGCATGAAACAGTCTCAGCCAGATTCTCCCTGGAGGCAAACAGGTCCACCTGAGGTGTGCCCCAGTGGGAGAAGAGATCTTGTACTACCTCCGGCGGGAGGACCACTGAAATGGACACAGCCCCTATCCGACGGGGCATTGGCCAGGGTGTTGAGGCTCCTGCCACATGAAAGGCGAGGAGATCAGCCTCCAGGCTGCGATCGAGTGACCAAATGTGGAGAGCTTCCCTGCACAGAAGCATGGAGCGCGCCCCGCCTGGCGGCTTAGGTAGTACATAGTCATAGTATTGTCCATCTGGACCTGAACCACTTGACCTCGTAGGAATGGAGCCAAGGCGGTGAGGGCTAGACGAACCGCTTGAAGCCCAGCAGGTTGATGTGGTATCCGACTCGAGGGGACCAGAGGCCATGCGCCTGTGCTCCCCAGATGGGCACCCCAACCCATCAGAGAGGCATCGGTCAACAGAGAGACGGTCGGCTCGGGGCGGAAAATGGGATGCCCTCCGCAGATGTGCTGGAACGGTCCACCACTGGAGAGCATTCCACATCCCTGGGTCACTGTCACTAGCTGATCCAGCGGATTGAAGTGCTGTGACCATTGGCTGGCCAGTCCCCATTGAAGGGGACGTACCAGCGGCCCAATGGACCACGCTTGTGCAGGCCGCCATGAGGCCCAGGAAGCGCAGGAAGTCCCGGGCAGGGCGCGATGCCCAACCTGAAATGACTGGGCAAAGGAGGAAACCTCGGCCCTGTCCACCAGGAGCCGTGCTCTGGCTCGTGGGGAGTCGAGCTCTGCCCAGTGAGTGTATCACCTGCTTTGGCATGAGTTCCGACTGGCTTCGTTGATGAGGAGGCCAACCTGAGCAAACCTGGAGGGCCAGATCTCTGGACGCCTCCTGCTCCTGGAGGGACTGCAATCAGCCAATCGTCCAGGTAGAGTACACCGACCCTTCCTGGCGCCAGAGGAATGCTGTCACCACTGCCATGCATTTGGTGAAGACCCTGAGAGCTAGGGAAGGCCGAAGGCATGGCCCGGAACTCGTAGGGATCCTCTGCTCTGAAGCGAAGGAATCTCTGGGACGGACGGATTGGGATGAAAGAACGATCCTGAAGGTCCAGGAACAGACCACATGCCTCGCTCCAAGGATGGGATTATCTGAGCCAGAGTGACCATCCTGAAGGTCCGAGACATTGAGAACCTGTTCAGGTCAGGCAGGTCGAGAATGGGGCGCCAGACCCCATCCGCTTTGGGACCAGGAAGTATCTGGACACAAACCTCGGGTCTGGAGGAGGATCCGCCACCTTCCTACATCACCCCTCTTTCGAGGAGCAGGGGCAATATCAGCTCGGCGGGCCGACAGAGAGCTCTGTGGGACCCCGTGGACCCGAGGCGGACGGCTCCAGAAGGGTGGGGCCTGCTCGAACTCCAGAGGCAGACCCTTCCTACCACCTCCAACACCCAGCGGTCCGTGGTGATAGCGGACCAGGCGGAGGAAAGGAAGTGGTGGAGTCTCTCCATGGGGAGTGGACAGGCTGGGGACGACACCCTCAACCCGTCACTGGGCAGGCTTGAGAAGAGACCGCTGAGGGACCTCCTGGGCCTTTACCTCCTGCTTCCTATTGGAGGAAGCTGCAGGCTTGGGTTTGGGATGCTTGGCCCGCGAGCCTGCAGCCCCTGGTGCTGCTATTGGGGTGTGGACATGCACTGGGCGCAGGGCAAAAGGTCTTGTGTTGCTGCTGTCGGTGACCTTTGTCCTTCTGGGCGGAGGTGACTGAGTCAGAGTGGCACTGGACTTTCGATCCGCTGGGGCAACCTCCACTCCAGGGCCGAAGAGGTCGGTCCCCAGGAAGGGACATCTGCCAATTTGTGCTGGGTATCCGCCCGTGAAGGTGGATATCCTCAGTCATGCTCTCTCGGTGCATGGCCACCCATGGCCATAACCGATCTGGCACAGGAGTCTTCTATGTCGAGAGCCGCTTGGAGCTGCTGCTCAGCCACTGCCTACCCTGGGTCCTGCATCTGCCGGACCGTGGTCTGCAGGTTGGCTGGAGATGAGGATCACTCATCCAGGGAGCCCTCATAGAAGTATGCCATCAACACGGCTGAGCTGGCCTGGCGGAGGCCAGGGAGGATGCAGTGACACCTTTTGTGCCCAGGCGTGGTCAGTTTTTGGACTCCTTGTCGGGGAGGCTTGTCCACATCCTCAGCGTTCCCGAATGCTGGAAAACGCTGTCGGTGACCAACCCCTCGCAGAGGGTGTCTCCAAACCCGCAAAGAGCCGGGTAGGGACCGTGATACTTTTGGCCATCCGGGCTGAAGGCGAGGGCAGGAAGCAGGCCATGCCAAAGCTCCAAGGCTGGGCCAACAATGGCTTCAGCCACGGAAGGACCTCTGTGGGGGAATCCTCGGTCCAGTATCTCCGTCAGGATACTTGGCCCGCTTGGATACGGGCCCGAGCTGCATCCCAGTGGACTCCGAGATGAGCCAAAGAAACCCATGAAGGACGATGGTCTTCGTCCAACGACTGGCCTCGGAGGACTCCAGGTCAACGGGCCTAGAGAACAACAGGGAGGAGTTACCGCCGACCCAGAGGAGTCCACGTAAGAGCTGCCTGGGCCTGAGCTACCCTCCACCCGCCGAGGACGGTCAGGAGTGAGGGTGACTGACAACCTGTGGGGCAGGCTTTGACCCAACCGAGAGTCCTCGGTCAGTGCCCTGATTTTGGTTGTGGAGGCGGAGGTTCCACCACAATCGGTGGGGTAGCAGCTCGCTGAACAACCGGCCCAGGCTTGGGCACCTGGCTACAGCGAGTTGTTTCAGCCGCCAGGTGACAGCCACTTCATGGCGGGGAAGGCGACAGCGCTGGCTTGGTCCCAGACAGAAGTAACTGCTGCCACATCAGGTCCTCATAGCGCTGACGCAATTTGCGCTGAAGCTTCTCCTCGTCCGAGGAGGAAGACGAAGACGCAGCGGCGGCGCCGCCACCGGTGCCGAGATCGAGCCCGCCGATGGCGGGATCAGCTGGACTGAGACGAAGTCCAAGACTGAGATCCTCGGTGTTTCCGAGACGGGTCTGGGAAGGTGGGGATACCCGCTCTTCCCTCGGCTCGAAGCCTTAATCGGGACTGCAGGCAGATCCTCGGTCTCCACCGGGAACTGGTGAAGAAGGGTTGTCGGCCTCACCAGTCGACAGCGTCACCACAGGTCGTAGAAAGATCTCGACCCGCCAACGGGTGTCTCAGCCGGCTGGCCTGACGGGACGCCAGGAAGCCAGCGGCGCTAGCGCAACCTCGACTGAAGTCGACAGTCGGCTGTCCGGGAAGGAGACCTCTCCCGCTCCCACAAACACAGACGATGGGACTTACCCTTTGAGTCCTTCTTTTTGACTGAGAGGAATGTCCTGATGGCCCTCTCCTTCGTGGAAAGGGATTGGCAAAGCTCCTGAACAGGTGAATCACGAGGTACCCAGAGAGAGAGGGACAAATGCCACGATCGAGGAAGCGGATGATGCGCCGCCTCCTCGAGGGCGATCATCTGCTCGAGTTGCTCAGCCAAGCCAGCCGCCGCTGTAACCACCCAACGCCTCTCTCGATTGGACCGCGGTAGCGCCTCGCCCCAAGCTGTAACCGGGCAGCGGTCCTCCAGGACGGTACGAAACGAACGGCATGACTCGCAGGCCTGCTGGTCGTGTTCTAGGCCCCGAGGCAGTAGACGACGTGAGTGCGGGTCTGACCCGACATCTTCTGCCCACAAGGGCACCGCGAACTCGGGAGTCGATTTGTCCATCGCAGCCACGAGGGAGAAAGATGACCAAAGTCTTGAAAATTTTAAAATGAGTTTCGCAAACCAAGAATTAGGATCCAGTCTATCACCAGAGCGCTAAGGAGGGAACCTGAGCTTCCAAGCGGTAAGGAAGATCTGAGCCATGGGTGGAGCCGAGAGTTTTACCACCCGGGTGGGTGGGAGGAGCCAGCTTGAAGACCTTCTGGCAAGATTTAAAGCGGCAAGGAACCTGCCAGACAGTGTGGATGAACAAATATCCATGTCCCTAGGAAGGGAGATATTGCTGATGGGTGATCTGAATATGCCAGATGTTAACTGGAATGCAGTTGCAGCAGCCACTTCTAAGAGTGGGTTATTCTAGATGCCCTACAGGGGGCATGCCTTAGACAACTAGTATTGGAACCCAGTCGAGAGGGAGCAATCTAGACCTGGTCCTCTCAAATGGAGATGGAGAGAGGATCACAGATGTAGAAGTGGTAGCCATCTGGGAACTAGCAACCATCAAACAGTATGGTTCACAATAAATACAGCAATAGAGTCAAGCCATACAAAGGCAAAAGTACTGGACTTCAGGAGGGCTGACTTTGCTAAAATGGGTGAGTGCCTAAGGAATGCACTAGCACATGGGCAGGAAGGAGGGGTGAAAATAATGGGAATAATAAAACTGCCATCACAGAGGTAACAAGCCTTTGTATGAAGCAAATAAACAAAACAAAAGGATGCAAGAAACCACTATGGTTCTCAAAGGAGGTGGCAGGAAGGTTCAAGAGAAAAGAAAGCATTCAGAAAGTACAAGGAATCACAGAAGGAGCGCACAGAGAATTGTATCAGTTAAAGCAAAAGGAAGCTGGAAAGGCAATCAGAACAGCAAAGGTCCGAATTGAGGAAAAGATAGCCATCTCAGTTAAGAAGGAGGATAAAACCTTTTTAGGTACATCAAGGAGCAAGGAACACTAAGGGAGGGATAGTGAGACTTAATAAAGGGAGGGGTGGGCAGAGGGTGACTGTGAAAAGGCAGAGATACTAAACATTTTTGCTCAGTATTTACAAATGAAGAGGGGAGGTACCTAAAACAAACAACAGAAACACTGATACAGAAGTTGATACCAGCCCATTTACAGAAGAAAGGGTTCTGAAAGAACTCTTAAAACAGAAGGTGGCAAAGTAATGGGCCTGATGGGATCCATCCCAGAATTCTAAAATAACTAGGGTAGAACTAGCGACACCACTGACTACCTCTTAACAAATCATGGGAGGATGGGGTGGTACCTGAGGACTGGAGGAGGGCAGATGTGATTCCCTTCACAAAAGTGGGAGCAGGGCAGAAGCAGGAAACTACAGACCTGTTAGTTTAACCTCAGTGATAGGGAAAATGATGGAATCACTTCTAAAGGAAAGAATTGTCAGTACCTAGAGGCCAGAGGGCACAGGACCCAAGGCAGATGGGTTCACAGCAGGAAGGTCATGCCAGATTAATCTAATAGATTCCTTGACTGGGTGACCAAAGTAGTAGATCAGGGAGGGGCTGTGGACATGGCCTACCTAGACTTTAGCAAGGCATTTGACTCAGTCCCACACAAAGATTAATATGCAAGTTAGACAGCCTGGGAGTGGGTCCCAAGATGATAGCCTGGGTAAAGAATGGTAGAGAACAGGACACAGAGGGTAATGGTAAATGGAGTCCACTCTGAAGAAAGGGAGTTACTAGTGGGGTGTCATGAGGTTCAGTATTGGACGGGTCCTCTTCAAATGTCTTTATGTTTACATTGCAGTGGACCAGAAGGAAAAGTATGTCTCTTGCAGATGACACAAAGATCTGCAACAGAGTTGATGCACAAGTTGGGGTGGAAAGGATGAGAAGGGACTTGGCAAGGTTAGAGGAATGGTCAAATGTATGGCAGCTTAGATTTAATGCTAAGAAGTGCAAGGTAATGCACATGGAAACAAAAACCAGGGAAAAGTACACAATTGGGGGTGAGATACTAACAACAACAAAAATGGAAAGGGACCTGGGGTAGTCATATCAGATGACTTAAAAGGTGGACAAGCAATGTGAGAGGGCAGTAAGGAGGGCTGGGGGATACTAGAATGCATAGGGAGAGGCATCACCAGTAGAAAACAGGAAGTTGTTATCCCTCGTCACAGACAGCTGGTGAGACCCCATCTGAGTACTGTGTGCAGTTCTGGAGACCCAATCTCTGCAAGGACATAGACAAGATGGAAGCTGTCCAGAGGAGGGCAACTAAAATGATGCAGGGTCTGCACCAGAAGACATATGAAGAGAGACTAAAGGGCTTAATATGTATAGCCTGGGGGAGACATGATAGAAACTTTCAAGTACCTCAAGGGAATCAACAAAGTCCAAGAGGGTAGCATATTTCAGGTGTGTGCAAGAACAAGGGAGCACAATCTGAAGATGGGGGTGCGCTCAAAGGTAATGTAAGGAAGAATTTTTCCAGAGAGGTTGTGGATGCATGGAATGACCTTCCGAGGAGGTTGTGGAGTCAAAACAGTGGTTGAATTCAAGCCTGCATGGGACAGTCATAAGGCAATTCTGGGGTGGGGTGGAAAGAAGTAGGCTGCTGGTTAACTGGGATCTGCAGCTTATCCATTAGGTAGGAAATGAGCAGACTGGGTGGGCCACGGTCCTTATCTGCCATCAAATTCTATGTTTCAAATTCTATGAGGCGAACGGTGCCGAGAGGCGACCGCTTACTTTATAGCTTCCAAGGGACCGCCCATCCCCTCAGGCGCTGGACTGTCTGTTGTCAGGACCCCCAGCCCGGAGAGGGCGGCAAGGACGGACCCAGCCCGCTGACTGAACAGCTTCATCGAAAGTCTCCCTACTGTCACCTGACCTGCTCATGGTCAACTCCATCAATGTAGACTAAGACTTCTTTTCTTTAATAAGAATAAACTAAGTGGTACTTATTCGAGATATTACAAAACAATAAAACTGAAAAACTATACTGCTAGTTTGAAGTTTGACTCCCGGAGGCTGACATCATCACTGAAGTGCACTCGGCAAGAAAAAGAACTGAGGCGATTGGAGGATCGACACCAAGAGAGTCATTACCACATGAGCTGATGCTCGTAGCTATCGCTGCTCGTGGCTCCATCTCTGGCTACCCTCTGCAAAATTTTGCTCTGCTAGTCCTAGCACCTCCGTGAGTTCTCACATAATCCCAGGTCACATCTGGAATTGAGTATGTTGCTCAGTATGCCTTCCTGGTAAATCTGTAAATAAATAAATAAGTGTGAATGAGTGGTGGAGACTTTATGTCCAGGAAGATCTGTACAAGTTAAGGCAGAAGGAAGTAGAGAGGGAAGTCAGAATAGCAAAGGCCCAAACTGAGGAAAAGATAGCCAACTTGGTTAAGAAGGGGGATAAAACCTTTATAGGTACATCAGGAGTGTAGAAAGACAAAGGGAGGGATAGTGAGACTGAATAGAATGGACAGTGGGTGGGAAGAGAGGGACAGTGAAAAATGAAAATTACGACCTCACCGTAATTTTTGATCTTCTGGATGAGTCTCCACTACCATTCACACTATTGGGATCTCGCCGAGGCACTAGGACCCATCGGAGCAAACCTTTTGCTGGGAGTCGACGCCGCGAGCCCCAGCTCGCGCAGCAATGACTATCTTGGGCGTCGACTCCCCAACCACCTCAGTACCTTATTTACCAAGGAGGTGCAGCGAACTAACCTAGAAGGGTAGCCTATCCAAAACCGGACATAAGATAGTCCGGACGACCCTGCAAGAAGGGTCAACAAAGAAGTCTTCAAGGCCTAAAGATTTGAGGGAGAAGACCAACAAGAAGGTGAGCTCGGGGATGGAGGGTAGGCGTGTGAATGAGTGGTGGAGACTCGTCCAAGAAGATCAAGAATTACGGTAGGTACGTAATTTTCATATCTTCTGACATAAGTCTCCCACCACTCATTCACACTATTGGGAGAGTACCGAGCTAATAATCCCCGAGAGGGCAGCAGGAGAAACCAAGAGCTCACGTTTAAGACAGAAGTCCATTAAGGATGGCTCTGCCAAAGGAAGAATGTCGTCTGGCATGGACATCAAAGTATAATGGTTAACCTAAAGTATGCACTGAGCTCTAGGGTGGCTGTGCATTGCAGATGTCTGCAATGGGCATGTTCGCGGATTTCCATCAGGGATGCCGCCACCGCTTCTGGTAGAGTGAGCGTAAACCTACTTCCAACTTAACCTGCGCCATGGAATAGCAGTACGAAGGCACGCCACTAGCCATGCTGAGATACATCTAATAGCGACAGGTTGACCCAGCCGCCTCACTGAAGGAAATGAACAGTTGCTGGGCTTTACTAAAATCCTTGGTTCTGTCTAAGTAGAAATGCAAGGCCCCTTAACATCCAGAGAATGAAGAGAGTATTCTCTCATTTTGGAAGTCCGCAAAATAAGAGGGAAGGACCAAAGGTTGGTTAAGATGAAATTTGACACAACTTTGGAAGAAATTTAGATGAGTAACGAAGGACTACTTTGTCCTTATAGAACACAATATACGGAGGGTCTGTGACCAGGACATGTATCTCAGAGACCCTACGGGCTGAGGTAATGGCCACCAGGGAAGGCAGTCTTCCAGGTGAGGAACTTAGTTCACAGGTAGCTAGAGGCTCAAAAGGTTTTGAGTGAGCATGTCTAGCACAAGATTAATGTCCCAGGCTGCAACAGGACGCCTTGTGGGGGGTCTGTGTGCAGAATGCCCTTAAGAAATCTCTTAACTATAGGTAACTGAGCCAGGAAAGAGAGAAAAATGGCTCATGATACGCTGAAATGGCATCTAAGGTGAACTCTTAACTGTAGAGTACTTGAGACCTGAATTTGAGAGGTCCAAAAGGTACTTAAACTTTATCTGAGGGCAGGAAAAGGGATTCAAAGAGGACTTTATGCATCCAGAGGGAAAAACGCCTCTTAGCCGTAAGTTTTCCGAGTGTCTGCTTCCAGCACAGCCAGAAGGATATCAGAAACTCTTCGAGAGACATTGAACCGATTATTTCTACCTCTTCAGAGCCAAGCGTGAAGGTGAAGAGATCTCAGATTGGGAGGGACCACCGTCCCTGAGTTAAAAAGGTTCATCTGCAGGGAAGTGGTCTCGGAGGAACTGCCAACATACTGTTGAGAAGTGGAAACTGCAGTCTGTCGAGGCCAAAAGGGAGCAGTGAGAATCATCTGTCTCCCTGAGACTCGAACTTGAGGAGTACTCTGAATTAGAGGAAGAGGCGAAGGGTGAAGAAAGCGCTTTGTCCACCGCAGCCTGAACGCATCCTGACAAAAAATGCCAGGCCCTGACCTCTGGAGCAGAAGAGAGGCAGTTTATGCTTGAGTGTGGATGCAAAGGTCCAGGACCGGAGTTCCCCACTCTTCGAATAGTGACTGAACTATGGTTGAGTCGAGAGACCACTCGTGAGGATTTGTCTCTGTTCTGTTGAGATGGTCTGCCAAGTCGCTCTGTACACCTGGCAGGTAGATTGCTTGAATTAGAGCCTTGTGCTCCAAGCACCATTCCCAGACCCTCATCGCTTTCTGCATAAGGGTAAGAATGAGCACCGCCCCTGCTTGTTGATGTAATACATCACTGCTTTGTTGTCCGCTTGGAGGAGAAAATTCTTGAGACAGAGAATGTCCGCTCAAAGCTCGGACTGCATAAAGGACGGCTCTCATTTCTAGGACATTTATGTGAAGTTGGGACACGATAGGAGTCCACACACCCTGAGTGTGGAGAGCCTGACAGTGAGATCCCCACCCCATTAGTGAAGGCCTGTGGTAATGGAGATCTGATGGTCCAGATGGGCAAGGGTATCCTTGCAGGAGATTGTCCTCTTGAGACCACCAGGTGAGAGACTTCTTTAACGGTTCTGTCACCTTGATGAGATAGGGATCATGGGTGAGTGGTTGGAGACCACTGAGTACTGAGCATCCACTGGTGGTTTCTCATGCAGACGGGCCAGAGGTACAGTGAACACTGAGGATGCCATGAGGCCCAGCATCCGCTGTGCGAGAGCGCTGTAACTGACCTGTTGTTCCGGCGTAACGGGCCATCTGAAGGATATCGCTCTTCTGTCCTATGGGAGAAAAGCCTTGTACAGGATGTGTCAAGAAGGGTCCCTTATGAAAAGGAGCCTCTGGGAGGCTGCAGCTGCGATTTCTTGAGGTTTAGCAGGACTCCCATGGACGTAAGGAGGCGAGAGGCTGTCTCTATGGCATCCAGAGTCCCTTGCCTGGAAGGACTTGCCAGAAGCCAATCGTCCAGATAAGGGAACACCTGTATTACTTAGTTTTCTGAGGTAAGCCAAGCAGAACTGCACAACACTTTGTAAAAACTTCAAGGCTACCGGGATAGCCCAAAGGCAGGACTCTGAACTGATAATGTTGTCCCAGAGCCACAAACCTCAGGAATTTCTGATGCCTCGGGTGAATGGGAATGTGCTGGTAAGCATCCTGCATGTCTAGGGAGGCTAACCAGTTGTGCTGATGAAGCAAGGGTAACAGGGTTCCTAGAGAAATATTTTGAATTTCTCCTTGGGAGAAATTTGTTTAGCTTTCTGAGATCTAGAATGGGGCATTCCCCAGACTTCTTTTGAACCAGAAAGTAATGAGAGAGAACCTCGGTTTCATTGATGCAGCGCACAAGTTCTACTGCCCTGTTGTTTAGAAGGCTCTGAATCTCGGCGGTGAGAAGGTCTGACTGAAAGGCAGACAGCCTGGCTGCTGCTTGCAGAGGACGATCCGGAGGGGTTTCCACAAAATTGAGTGAGTACCCCGCAGATTATCCAGGGACCCATTTGTCTGAGGTTATGGACTTCACTGGCTGTAGAAGTGCATCAGCTGACTTCCCACCGAGAGGAAAGTTCACCTCGGGCAGTTGAGGTGGGACTAAATATCATTATACAGCGCTACGCTTTGGGCCCTTGCGCTTTCTGTTGTGCCTTCTTTGAGGTTGGGCAGGTTGGTTCTTATGGAAACTTCCTCTGCCTCGAAGGACTGACGGTTATGAAACTGACGGATACTGGCATGCCCTCGAGAGGGGCAGGAGGGGTCGGCCAACTTAATGGCTGACCTAGTCTTTTGTGGAGCTTCTAGAGCTTGCTCGACCTGAGGACCAAAAAGATATGCACCATCAAGCGGCAATGCCATTACCTGTTGTTGCGCACATTGGTGAAGTCGCAGCGCGCAGCCAGGAATGGCGGCGGTGCAAATACCAGCAGCTGCTGAACGGGAAGCGGAGTCGAAAGCGTCCATGGCTGCTTTTAACCTGTTGGTTGTTAGATTTCAATACCCTGGTAATGGTTTGAAGAAGCTCTGGTTTTGAATCCGACTCTGGAAGAGCTTCAACCATTTGTTTGAGAGAGTGCCACAGGATATACTCTGCATTGGAGAAAAATAGCCTTGGTAACTGGCAATATGCATACTTAGGGTAGAAGGAGCAAAGACTCTACCTGAAGGTGTCTATCTTACGAGATTCCTTGTTAATAGGCCGAGCTGTAGTGGTTTGAGGAAGGACGCACCTTTATCATTCTCTGCCAGGACTACAATAGGATCCGCAAAGGCTTGAGATGCCAAAATGGGACGATCCTTGGGGGCTGAATATTTTCTATCAATGGATTTAGCCACCAATGAAGAGAGAGCAGGATTATTCCATACCATTTGAGACAGCGCCTCAAGGAAGGCTGGAATCGGAGGAGTCAAATCGTAGGGATCTCCGAGGGCGTGAAGGCATTGGAGTCTTAACAATTTCCCAGGATCGGTGTCTGTAGTCTGAGAGAAAGTGTGGAAATCATATTCTTCAGCAGAGACTTAAAAGACAGGTCCTCACCACAGGCTCTGCAGCAGTAAAAAGATCTTGCTTCGTCCACCCCATCGCCCAGCCGAAGGTCTGGGCCAGGCTCAACGTCATCTCCTGACAGTCCAGGAGGACTGTATGGACAGGAAAGGATGAAAGCCAGAAGAGGAAGGAGGAAAAGAGACAAAGGGAAGTCCCTGAGAGGCCCGCGCCGAGAACGATGCTAAGGAACTATGCGGCGCCATGCGCGGCGCACGGTGCCGCAGGCGATGCAGAGAAGCCGCGAGCACCACAGGCAACGCCGAGAAGCTTCCCACGGCGCACGAGGCCACACGGGCGCAAGGCATCCCCAGAGACCGAAAACAGGTTTTGAAGGAAAAGAGCAGGAGATAGGGGCGCATGTGGCCCCTGCGCCAAGCCATGTGAGGGGGGACACCTAAGCATCGGAGTCGATGGCACCAAAGAAGGTGCCGCATGACCAGGAAAGTCCAATCGCCTACCTGGTCACCCAGAGAGCCCAAGGCTCACCAGCAACCGAGCCAGGTAGTCGAACCAACCTCCGAGCCCATTGCTCCATAAGAGCGCCCACTGATGAAACTGCTCATCTGAAGACCTACTCGCGGGCGGGTAGGACTCGATGTCAAAGACATCGACTACCAGAAGCCGCTGTTGGTGACTCGAGGAGGAGACCGGCAACTAGCCCGATAACCTAACGCTCACGCCGCAGACGATCGTGAAGGCGACCTCGAGTGATGCCTTCTTTAGACCTGCGGCGTCAAGAGAAGAGCTTCAAGGTCAACAGTGCCGAATGCGACTGCTTGGCTTTATGCTTGCTGGGACCGCCCATCCCCTGGGCACTGGATGACCGTTGTCAGACCCCTTCCGAGAAGGCGGCGACTGGATCCAGCCCGACTGACTGAACAGCTTTAAGAAGTCTCCTACCGCCACCTGACCTGCTCATGGTCCGCTTCTGTCAGTGTAGGCTGATGCTTTTATCGCTTTTATTTAAAATAAGAATAACTTAAGCAATACTGTATCGAGATAATACTACAAATAATAAAACTGAAAACTATGCTGCTAGTTTGAAGTTTGACTCCGACAGGCGAGCGACGCCGCCACTGAAGCGCACTCGACGGTGGAAAAGAAACTAAGGCGGTTGGAGTCGACGCCGAGATAGCCGTCAAGCGCGAGCTGGGGCTTGTGGCGCTGTTCCCAGCGCCATCTCTAGGCCGACTCCCAGCAAAAAGTTTGCTACCGATGGGTCATAGTGCCTCCGCGCAGATCCCAATAGTGTGAATGAGTGGTGGAGACTTATGTCCAGGAAGATTCAGGGATACTGAATGAATACTTCTGCTCAGTATTCACAAAAGAGATGGAAAGAGAAGGTGCCTAATCCAATTAACAGAAGCACTCTGGATAGGGGTCGATCCCAGTTTTTCACAGAACAAAGGGTTCTGAAAGAACTCCTAAAACTGAAGGTGGACAAAGAAATGGGGCCTGACGGAATTCGCCCAGAATTCTAAAAGAATTAAGGGAGAACTAGTGACACCACTGACTACCCTGTTTAACAAATCATGGAGGATTATGTGGTACCTGAGGACTGGAGGAAGGCAGATGTGATTCCCCTTCACAAAAGTGGGAGCAAGACAGAGGCAAGAAACTACAGACCTGTCAGTTTGACCTCTGTGGTAGGGAAAGGGATGGAATCACTTCTGAAGGAAAGAATTGTTGAGTACCTAGAGGCCAGTGGGACACAGGACCCAAGGCAGCATGGGTTCACAGGGAAGGTCATGTCAGATGAATCTAACTGATGTCTTTGACTGGGTGACCAAAGTAGTAGACCAAGGAGGGCTGTGGACATGGCCTACCTAGACTTTAGCAAGGCATTTTACACAGTCTCACACAAAGATTAATTCTCAAATTAACCAGCCTGGGAGTGGGTCCCAGGGTGGTAGCCTGGGTAAAACACTGACTGGCCAACAGGACACATAAGGTAATTGTAAATGGAATCCACCTGAAGAAAGAGAGGTTACTAGTGGGGCACCGAGGGTTCAGTACTGGGTCCAGTGCTTTTAATGTCTTTATAAGTGACATTGCAGAGGGACTGAAGGAAAAGTATGCCTCTTTGCAGATGACACAAAGATCTGCAACAGGGTTGATACACAAGGATGTGTGGAAAAGATGAGAAGGGACTTGGAAGGCTGGAGGAATGGTCAGAAATCGGCAGCTTGGATTCAATGCAAGAAGTGCAATATAATGCACATAGGAAACAAAAAACTGAGGGAGATTACACAATGCGAGGGAGGTAGTAACAACAAAATGGAAAGGGACCTGGGGTAATCATATCAGATGACCTTAAGGTTAGCAAGCAATGTGAGAAGGCAGTAGGGAGGGCTGGGAGGACATGAAAATTACGTACCTACTGTAATTATGATCTTTCTGTATATCTTCACCATTCATCACATATGGGTACTGGCAGGAGATCAGGACCCAGCAGGAGCTTTTTTTTTTTAAAGGACAGCGGAGCCGACAGCATCGGTGCCGGGCCCTGAGGCCACGACTGGCGTGGCGCCGAGGCTGCTAGGCTGTGTCGACTCTGCCTGCCTACAGTTCTGAGTCACCGGAGAGGTAAGAGGAAGGGATGGAGGGTGGGACAAGAGAGTCCAAGGGACAGAAAAAGGAAAGGAAAACTGAACTAAAAGGAGAAATAACGACTCAGAGGACAGCAAAGAAGAGAGGAGACTAAGGGATTGGGTAGGGGCCCCAATCTCTGGAAGTGGAAGAGGAAGGGATAAAATTTAGGAGAGAGTGAGAGGTAACAAGGTATCCAGACCCTTGTCCGTCACCAGATTACATAGGAACTGCAAGGAGTAGCAAAGCTCTCTGCCAGAATTCAAGGCACAGAATAACTGGCAAATACCCCAGAAGTAGAGTCGGCTATTCTGGAGAAGGACAGGTACAGGGACTTAATCCTCTCAGGAAAAATGTTTGGTGAAAAGAGGGATTTCCTTTTTTTTTTTTGACAGTTGGATGGAAACCAGAAAGAAAAGAGGAGGAGGGCAACTACAACCCCACCCCATCGGGGTGGAGACATGTAGTAGAGAAGGAGTGCCGCTAGAGCTGTGCTCCTTAAAGAAGAATACCCCTGTGTGGCTCCTACTTTACCCCGCTCCAAAAGAGAAATGGGGCCACAGAGGGAGGGGGGCCCAGAGAGTGAGGTTCCCAGGGGATGGCGGGTTGTGATGAATGGTGAAGATACACAGAAAGATCATAATTCAAACAACATGAAGTCTTGCTATATTATGACATATGCAGTTTGTCCCAGCCTTAGAACTGCCTTAGAACTGCTCCGAGGTGAAAGAGTTAACTTCCATGCCAGGCATGGAATCTTGAGCGCGAGCTCGCTGAAAACTCTGTCTGTTGTTCTTCAAACTCAAACTGTCAGATTCTTTATTCCACCTCACTGAACAGTCGCTCCGGAGATTTCTCCTACTGCTCGGTTCATTTTGTCGGTTAAAAGTGTAATTCTCGGTTTTAAACCGCATTTTGTTTTATTTTAACCGCAACCGGTCGGTTCAAGCTCTGTCTGTGGTATCGTAAGTAATAGATAGGTTTCATTATTTCTGTGTGGAACTTAAACGATATTATCGGTTCGGTTTGAACCGATCAGGTTGTGTTTAAACTTTGTTAAATTGCATTTAGAGTGCGGTTCCGGTTCTTATCGGTTCTAAAAAAAGCAGTTTCATTCGTTTTTCCGACCAATGTGACACGGTTGGGAACCGATAAGGGTGTCTTGCTTGCAAATTGCCGTAAACGGGCAAGTTTTGGTTAGGCTGGCACTATGTCTGAGAAACCCAAAAGAAAACCGGCCCACTGGGTTTCAGCACTGTAGTGTCTGGGGAAGCCTTTGCCAAGGCTGACCCACACCACATGTGTTTATTGTCTGGGGTTGACCACCTCAATGCAGACTGCCAGATTTGCAAGAATTTCCCTGCAGCTACCCTGGATAAGAGAGTTGGTAGGCTCAGGAGCGAGAAACCAAGAAGTCCGCTGACCGGATGGCCAGCCCGGTTCGGTGCCAACCGAACCGAGGGAGTGCCCTCTGACCAGGGCGAGACTTCCTCGGGCAAACGGAGAGCTGACTCGAGGAGTCAGTCCTGCAAAAGGACTAGAAAATCAGCAGGTGTGGAGCCAAAATTTCCTTCTCCAACCGCTGCAGAGATAGCCAAAGCGATCAAAATTGTCCAGTCGTTTCTCCAGTTCCGACCGAACCGGCACCATCAAATGGCGGTCGATTCGGTCAGTTCCACGGTTCAGGAATATGATATAGAGGATTTTTATGAACCGGAGGAGGGAGGGAAGATTATGAAGAGAGTGATATGATTTTGAAAGTCTGGATGTGCCCATTGAACGACATCTCCCAGACAGACCTTCAGGAGTGTCTCCCCTAGGCTTTCTGAGTCCCTTCTCATTTTATGTTTTATAAAAAGTGGCTGAAACCCTCCAGCTCCTTTGGAAGAAGCTGTGGATGAACAGGAGGAGCCTGACTATGTAGAAATGATGGATATCCCAGAGTCTAGGAGACTGTCTATTCCTTTACATAAATCTTTTAGGAAACAGACAAAAATTTTAAAAGCTCCTCACACTACACTCCTGTGGATAAAAAATGGACAAGAGGTACACATTGTCAGGCTCTGATATGGAGTTCCTTTCTCAGCAATGCAGCCATGTTGAGTAGTGCAGGCTGCAGCCTGTGATAAGGCAAATATTCCCTTGGCTTCACACCCCCTGACAAGGACTCCAGGAGGATAGATGCCATGGCTAAGAAACAGTACATGGCAGCATCCTTGGGACTCAGACAGGCAAATTATATGGCCTATGTTGCAAGATACCAGAAATCCAGATGGATACTGTTATGCTCTAGCGAAACAGGTCCTTGACCAGCTTGCCAAGGAGCTGGAGCAGGTGGCTGCTGATGGTATTGAGGCATCCAAGGTGCAATTCCATGCTGCAGTGAACTCTAATGATGGATCTTCAAGAGTCATGGCTACATCTGTGGCTTTTCTAGAATGGCTTGGCTCAGGGGTACTAGCCTGTCACAGGATACCCAGGCTAAGGCCATGGATTTTCCTGTTGTGGGTAACTCTGTTTGGGGAGCAGACAGAGAATTACATGAAGAAAATGGATGAGTATAGGACCACTTATAGAAGTGCACAGGCCAAGGAAAGGCAAGCCACTCCTCAGAGGCAGCTTTCCAGGGGCAGGCCTTTCACAGGCCTTTTACCAAGCCCAGGCCTCCTCTTCAGCCTATGCCCAGAGGGGGTTCCTCAGAGGGAGAGGCAGATGGGCACGAGCAGGCCTGCTCCCACCCCTCAGCCTAAAGCTCTTGCCAAACAGGCACCCTGATGGGATGGCCAGGGCTGATTCTCCATTACCTGTAGGGGCAGGCTGGCTTACTTCGCCAGGACTGGGAGTCTTTAACATCAGACAAGTGGGTCCTGAAGTAGTAAGCCAGGGACTGGTTCTCAGCTTCAAAAAATTTCCAAAGATGAGAACCAGATCCTTTCCACCTGCAAATCCATCAGAGGCTCTCGCTTTGGAAACAGAAGTCTCAACCCTCCTGGCTCTCAGAGCTGTAGAAAGGGTTCCTCCCTACACCAGGGCAAAGGACTGTACTCCAGGTACTTCCTTACCCCAAAAGACAGGAGAATGGGCCCATCCTGGATCTCAGATACCTAAACAAGCACCTTTTAAAACCAAAATTCAAAATGGTGACTCTGGGAATTATTTTACCTCCCTAAGGCCAGGGGACTGGTTAGCGTCCCTGGACCTCAAGGATGCCTACTTCCATGTTCTCACTGGAAGCTCCCACCGAAAGTACCTCAGATTGAACTGCCCTCAGGCCATTACCAGTTCAGAGCAATGCCCTTCGGCCTCACCTCTGCCCTAAGGGTATTCACAAATGCCTGGCAGTAGCAGTTGCTCACTTAAGGCAAAAGATTGCCATCTTTCCTTACCTGGACGACTGGCTCTATAGTGGGTCAGTCTCCAGACCAAGTCAAATTACACCTTCAGGTTACCCAGCAGCTGCTTACATCTCTAGGTTTCTTCTCAATCTTCCAAAGTCAGTTCTAGAGCCTGTTCAGCCACTCACTTTCATAGGCACAGAACTGGACACAAAGCAGGCCAGAGCTTTCTTCCTCTAGAAAGAGCAAAGACCCTGGTGGCTCTGGCCTCCTCCTTCACTCTGCAGGTCTCGACCAGCAAAGCACTTTCTACAGCTCCTAGGGCACATGGCTGCCTCCACAGCTGTAGTGCAAGGACAAGATTTCAGATGAGGGACATCCAGTTCCATTTGAGAGCCTTCTGGTCTCAAAGGAGAATCCTCTAACCAAATTGATCCCAGTAACTGAACCCTGATCCAGGCCCTGCAGTGGTGGCAGGATCAGAGCAATCTGAGACAGGGTGTTCTTTCATCCCTCAATCTCACTCCTTGACCCTTACTACAGATGCGTCCCTCTTGGGATGGGGAGCTCACATGGGCAACCTCACCACCCAGGGATTGTGGTCCCTCAGGAATCTCTGCTCCACATCAATCTGTTGGAACTCAGAGCTGTTTTCTAGCACTTCAGGTTTTTCTGCATCTGTTCAGAACAAAGTGGTACAGGTCAGAACAGACAACACCACTACAATGTGGTACATCAACAAGCAAGGGGCACTTAGTCTTGTGCGCGAGGCAATGAAGTTGTGCTCTCTGGCTTATTCCTGAACACCTCCCTTGTGGCAGTTCACCTCCCAGGCAAGGATAACGTCCTGGCAGATGCTCTCAGCAGGATTTCCCAGGCCATCACGAATGGTCACTGGATCCCTAGTACTGAGGTAGTATTTGCCAGGTGGGGCACCCTCAGATCTTTTTGCAGCCCCAGACAATCACCAACTTCGCTTTTTGCTGCAGGCCCCAGTGTTGGGCTCCAGTCCCTCTGGATGCCTTCTTTCTCGACTGGGAAGGAAAGTTCTCTCTATGCCTTTCCCCTTCCCCTCTTGTTCAAGGTGCTAGTCAAAATCAGATCTCAACCTTGCAAGATGATTCTGATTGCTCCAGATTGGGCCAGACAGCCCTGGTATCCACTCCTTCTGTCCTTAGCAGTCCACCTTCCCTGTGTCTTCCAGGAATCACAATCTGTTAACCTGTGCCCAGGGAGAGTTTGGTACCGAATCTCAAATCCCTCAACCTCAAGGCCTGGCTCTTAAGAGTTAGAGTTTGCTGACCTACACCTTTCTCAAGGTGTACTCGATATCTTGAAGGCTTCTAGGAAGCCTTCCCCAGAGGCTACTTATAATTCCAAATGGAAAAGGTTTTCCATATGGTGCTCTGGAAAGCATATTTCCCCAGAATCTGCTGATTTGCCCACAGTCCTGGATTATAGTGGTCCATCTAAATACTTTGGGGCTGAGGCCAGCTACCCTGAAAGTGCATTTGGCAGCTGTCTCTGCTTTTATTTCAGCAGGAAAGCCCTCTTCTCTTTCTGCTTACCCTGTTTTCTCCAAGTTTTCAAAGGATTGCTTCACCAACCCTCCATTCAGGGACCCTGCTCCTGCCTGGGATCTTAATGTTTGCATTGCTCAGCTTATGCAACCCCACTTTGAGCCTTTGTCTTCAGCAGAGCTTAAGTACTTGACTTGGAAAACTGTGTTTCTAGTAGCCATCACTTCTGCCAGGCCATAAGTGAATTACAAGCTTTGTCAGTGAAGCCTGATTTTATCTCCTTTCACAGAGATAAGGTGGTCCCTCAGGACTAACAGGAAGTTCTTGCCTAAGGTGGTTTCAGATTTCCACCTTAATCAATCTATAACTCTTCCAGTGCATTCACTGACCATTCCTCCTCTGGCGGAGGAGGCTGCACAGTTTAGATGTAAAGAGAGCCCTTAGTTACTACATAGAGCGCATCAAGGGTCACAGGTTTGACTCCCTCCAACTGTTCCTCACTTATGGTGAGGTTGGTAAAGGAAACCTGCCACTAAAGATCCATTGCCAGGTGGATTGTCTCTTGTATCCAATTCTGTTATCAAAAACGGGTAAGGTTCCCCTTCAGGCCTGAGGGCTCACTCTACCAGAGGTACAGCTGCATCCCTAGCTGCGGCCAGGGACATCCCTATCTTAGAGATATGTCAAGCAGCTACCTGGAAAACAGTTCACACTTTCACCAAGCATTACTCCCTGGACATCCAGGCTAGGAGTGATGAAGCAAATAAACAAAACAAAGAGGATGCAAGAAACCACTATGGTTCTCAAAGGAGGTGGCATGAAGGTTCAAGAAAAAGAAAGCATTCAGAAAGTACAAGGAATCACAGAAGGGCCGAAGAGAATTGTATCAGTTAAAGCAAAAGGAAGCTGGAAAGGCAATCAGAACAGCAAGGTCCGAACTGAGGAAAAGATAGCCATCTCAGTTAAGAAGGAGGATAAAACCTTTTAGGACATCAAGGAGCGAAGGAACACTAAGGGAGGGATAGTGAGACTTAATAAAGGGAGGGTGGGCAGAGGGTGACTGTGAAAAGGCAGAGATACAAACATTTTTGCTCAGTATTTACAAATGAAGAGGGGAGGCACCTAAAACAAACAACAGAAACACTGATACAGAAGTTGATACCAGCCCATTTACAGAAGAAAGGGTTCTGAAAGAACTCTTAAAACAGAAGGTGGACAAAGTAATGGGCCTGATGGATCCATCCCAGAATTCTAAAATAACTAGGGTAGAACTAGCGACACCACTGACTACCTCTTAACAAATCATGGGAGGATGGGGTGGTACCTGAGGACTGGAGGAGGGCAGATGTGATTCCCTTCACAAAAAGTGGGAGCAGGGCAGAAGCAGGAAACTACAGACCTGTTAGTTTAACCTCAGTGATAGGGAAAATGATGGAATCACTTCTAAAGGAAAGAATTGTCGAGTACCTAGAGGCCAGAGGGGCACAGGACCCAAGGCAGCATGGGTTCACAGCAGGAAGGTCATGCCAGATTAATCTAATAGATTCCTTTGACTGGGTGACCAAAGTAGTAGATCAGGGAGGGGCTGTGGACATGGCCTACCTAGACTTTAGCAAGGCATTTGACTCAGTCCCACACAAAAGATTAATATGCAAGTTAGACAGCCTGGGAGTGGGTCCCAAGATGATAGCCTGGGTAAAGAATTGGCTAGAGAACAGGACACAGAGGGTAATAGTAAATGGAGTCCACTCTGAAGAGGAAGTTACTAGTGGGGTGCCATGAGGTTCAGTATTAGGACGGGTCCTCTTCAATGTCTTTATAGCTTACATTGCAGTGGGACCAGAAGGAAAAGTATGTCTCTGCAGATGACACAAAGATCTGCAACAGAGTTGATGCACAAGTTGGGGTGGAAAGGATGAGAAGGGACTTGGCAAGGTTAGAGGAATGGTCAAATGTATGGCAGCTTAGATTTAATGCTAAGAAGTGCAAGGTAATGCACAAGAAACAAAAACCAGGGAAAAGTACACAATTGGGGTGAGATACTAACAACAACAAAAATGGAAAGGGACCTGGGGTAGTCATATCAGATGACTTAAAAGGTGGACAAGCAATGTGAGAGGGCAGTAAGGAGGGCTGGGGGATACTAGAATGCATAGGAGAGGCATCAGTAGAAAACAGGAAGTTGTTATCCCTCTGTACAGACAGCTGGTGAGACCCCATCTGAGTACTGTGTGCAGTTCTGGAGACCCAATCTCTGCAAGGACATAGACAAGATGGAAGCTGTCCAGAGGAGGGCAACTAAAATGATGCAGGGTCTGCACCAGAAGACATATGAAGAGAGACTAAGGGCTTAATATGTATAGCCTGGGGGAGACATGATAGAAACTTTCAAGTACCTCAAGGGAATCAACAAAGTCCAAGAGGGTAGCATATTTCAAAAAGGTGTGTGCAAGAACAAGGAGCACAATCTGAAGATGGGGGTGCGCTCAAAGGTAATGTAAGGAAGAATTTTTCACAGAGAGGTTGTGGATGCATGGAATGACCTTCCGGAGGAGGTTGTGGAGTCAAAACAGTGGTTAATTCAAGCCTGCATGGGACAGTCATAAGGCAATTCTGGGGTGGGGTGGAAGAAGTAGGCTGCTGGTTAACTAGGATCTGCAGCTTATCCATTAGGTAGGAAATGAGCAGACTGGGTGGGCCAGCGTCCTTATCTGCCATCAAATTCTATGTTTCCAAATTCTATGAGGCGAGCGTGCGAGAGTGCGACCGTTTACTTTTTATGCTTCCAAGGGACTGCCCATCCCCTCAGGCGCTGGACTGTCTGTTGTCAGGACCCCCGCCCGGAGAGGGCGGCAAGGACCGACCCAGCCCGCTGACTGAACAGCTTTGCATGAAAGTCTCCCTACTGTCACCTGACTCGTTCATGGTCAACTCCATCAATGTAGACTAAGACTTCTTTTCTTTAATAAGAATAAACTAAGTGGTACTTATTCGAGATATTACAAAACAATAAAACTGAAAAACTATACTGCTAGTTTGAAGTTTGACTCCCGGAGGGCGAGCGACATCATCACTGAAGTGCACTCGGCAAGAAAAAAAGAACTGAGGCGATTGGAGGGTCGACACCAAGAGAGTCATTACCACATGAGCTGATGCTCGCAGCATCGCTGCTCGTGGCTCCATCTCTGGCGCCGACCCTCTGCAAAATGTTTGCTCCCGTTGGGTCCTAGCACCTCCGGCGTAGTTCTCATAATCCCAGGTCACATCTGGAATTGAGTATGTTGCTCAGTATGCCTTCCTGGTAAATCTCGTAAATAAATAAATAAGTGTGAATGAGTGGTGGAGACTTTATGTCCAGGAAGATCTGTACAAGTTAAGGCAGAAGGAAGTAGAGAGGGAAGTCAGAATAGCAAAGGCCCAAACTGAGGAAAAGATAGCCAACTTGGTTAAGAAGGGGGATAAAACCTTTTATAGGTACATCAGGGAGTGTAGAAAGACAAAGGGAGGGATAGTGAGACTGAATAGAATGGACAGTGGGTGGGAAGAGAGGGACAGTGAAAAAATGAAAATTACGTACCTACCGTAATTCTTGATCTTCTTGGATGAGTCTCCACTACTCATTCACACTATTGGGATCTGCGCCGGAGGCACTAGGACCCATCGGGAGCAAACTTTTTGCTGGGGAGTCGGCGCCGCGAGCCCCAGCTCGCGCAGCAATGACTATCTTGGCGTCGACTCCCCAACCACCTCAGTACCTTATTTACCAAGGAGGTGCAGCGTAACTAACCTAGAAGGGTAGCCTAACCTAAAAACCGGACATAAGATAGTCCGGACGACCCGTGTAAGAAGGGTCAACAAAGAAGTCTTCAAGGCCTAAAGATTTGAGGGAGTGAAGACCAACAAGAGAGGTGAGCTCGGGGGATGGAGGGTGGGCGTGTGAATGAGTGGTGGAGACTCGTCCAAGAAGATCAAGAATTACGGTAGGTACGTAATTTTCATATCTTCCTGGACATAAGTCTCCACCACTCATTCACACTATTGGGAGAATACCGAGCTAATAATCCCCCGAGAGGGCAGCAGGAGAAACCAAGAGCTCACGTTTCTTAAGACAGAAGTCCATTAAGGATGGCTCTGCCAAAGGAAGAATGTCGTCTGGCATGGACATCGAGTGCATAATGGTTACCGAAAGTATGCACTGAGCTCCAGGTGGCTGCATTGCAGATGTCTGCAATGGGCATGTTGGCGATTTCACTAGGATGCCGCCACCGCCTGGCAGAGTGAGAGGTAAACCCCCCTCCAACTTAACCTCGCCATGGAATAGCAGTGACGAAGGCACGCCACTAGCCATGCTGAGATACATCTAATAGCGACAGGTTGACCCAGCCGGGCCTCACTGAAGGAAATGAACAGTTGCTGGGCTTTACGAAAATCCTTGGTTCTGTCTAAGTAGAAATGCAAGGCCCTCTTAACATCCAGAGAATGAAGAGAGCATTCCCCTTCATTTTGGAAGTCCGCAAAATAAGAGGGAAGGACCAAAGGTTGGTTAAGATGAAATTCTGACACAACCTTAGGAAGAAATTTAGGATGAGTACGAAGGACTACTTTGTCCTTATAGAACACAATATACGGAGGGTCTGTGACCAGGACATGTATCTCAGAGACCCACGGGCTGAGGTAATGGCCACTAGGAAGGCAGTCTTCCAGGTGAGGAACTTTAGTTCACAGGTAGCTAGAGGCTCAAAAGGTTTCCAGTGAGCATGTCTAGCACAAGATTAATGTCCCAGGCTGCAACAGGACGTCTTGTAGGGGGGTCTGGTGTGCAGAATGCCCTTAAGAAATCTCTTAACCATAGGTAACTGAGCCAGTGAAAGAGAAAAAATGGCTCATGATACGCTGAAATGGCACTAAGGTGAACCTTAACTGTAGAGTACTGGAGACCTGAATTTGAGAGGTCCAAAAGGTACTCTAAAACTTTATCTGGAGGGCAGGAAAAGGGATTCAAAGAGGACTTTACACCAGAGGAAAAACGCTTCCCCTTAGCCGTGTAAGTTTTCCGAGTGTCTGGCTTCCGCACAGCCAGAAGGATATCAGAAACTCTTCGAGAGACATTGAACCGATTTACTTCTACCTCTTCAGGAGCCAAGCGTGAAGGTGAAGAGATCTCAGATTGGGAGGGACCACCGGTCCCTGAGTTAAAAGGTTCATCTGCAGGGAAGTGGTCTCGGAGGAACTGCCAACATACTGTTAGAAGTGGAAACCACAGCTGTCGAGGCCAAAAGAGAGCAGTGAGAATCATCTTGTCTCCCTGAGACTCGAACTGAGGAGTACTCTGAATTAGAGGAAGAGGAAGCGTAAAGAAAGCACTTTGTCCACCGCAGCCTGAACGATCCCTGACAAAAAATGCCAGGCCCTGGACTCTGGAGCAGAAGAGAGGCAGTTTTGCGTTGAGTGTGGGATGCAAAAAGGTCCAGGACCGGAGTTCCCCACTCTTAATAGTGACTGAACTATGGTTGGAGTCGAGAGACCACTCGTGAGGATTTGTCTCTGTTCTGCGTGAGATGGTCTGCCAAGTCGCTCTGTACACCTGGCAGGTAGATTGCTTGAATTAGAGCCTGTGCCCAAGCACCATTCCCAGACCCTCATCGCTTCTGCATAAGGGTAAGAATGAGCACCGCCCTGCTTGTTGATGTAATACATCACTGCTTTGTTGTCCGCTTGGAGGAGAAAATTCTTGGGACAGAGAATGTCCGCAAAGCTCGGACTGCATAAAGGACGGCTCTCATTTCTAGGACATTTATGTGAAGCTGGGACACGAGTTGAGTCCACACACCCTGAGTGTGGAGAGCCTGACAGTGAGATCCCCACCCCATTAGTGAAGCGTCTGTGGTAATGGAGATCTGATGGTCCAGATGGGCAAAGGGGTATCCTTGCAGGAGATTGTCCTCTTGAGACCACCAGGTGAGAGACTTCTTTAACGGTTCTGTCACCTTGATGAGATAGGACTGCGGGTGAGTGGTTGGAGACCACTGAGTACTGAGCATCCACTGGGTGGTTCTCATGTGCAGACGGGCCAGAGGTACAGTGAACACTGAGGATGCCATGAGGCCCAGCATCCGTTGCATGGAGAGCGCTGTAACTGACCTGTTGTCTCCGATGTAACGGGCCATCTGAAGGATATCGTTCCTTCTGTCCTATGGGAGAAAAGCCTTTGTACAGGATGTGTCAAGAAGGGTCCCTATGAAAAGGAGCCTCTGGGAGGGCTGCAGCTGCGATTTCTTGAGGTTTAGCAGGACTCCCATGGACGTAAGGAGGCGAGAGGCCGTCTCTATGGCATCCAGAGTCCCTTGCCTGGAAGGACTTGCCAGAAGCCAATCGTCCAGATAAGGGAACACCTGTATTACGAGTTTTCTGAGGTGCGCTGCAGAACTGCGACAACACTTGTAAAACTCGCAGGCGCGGGATAGCCCAAAGGCAGGACTCTGAACTGATAATGTTGTCCCAGAGCCACAAACCTCAGGAATTTCTGATGCCTCGGGTAATGGGAATGCGCTGGTAAGCATCCTGCATGTCTGGGAGGCTAACCACATGCTGATGAAGCAAGGGTAACAGGGTTCCTAGAGAAATCATTTTGAATTTCTCCTTGGGGAGAAATTTGTTTAGCTTTCTGAGATCTAGAATGGGGCGCATTCCCCCAGACTTCTTTGGAACCAGAAAGTAATGAGAGTAGAACCCCGTGTTTCATTGATGCAGCGGCACAAGTTCTACTGCCCTGTTGTTTAGAAGGCTCTGAATCTCGGTGGTGAGAAGGTCTGACTGAAGGCAGACAGCCTGGCTGCCGCTGTGGGAGGACGATCCGGAGGGTTTCACAAAATTGAGTGAGTACCCCACGTAGTTATCCGAAGGACCCATTTGTCTGAGGTTATGGACTTTCACTGGCTGTGAAGTGCATCAGCTGACCTCCCACCGAGAGGAAAGAATCCACTGGCAGTTGAGGTGGGACTTGGGGCCAGCAATTCATAATACAGCGCTGGGGCCCCCTGCGCCTTCTGCTGTGCTTCTTTGAGGTTGGGCAGGTTGGTTCTTATGGAAACTTCCTCTGCCTCCGAAAGGACTGACGGGTTATAACTGACGATACTGGCATGCCCTCGAGAGGGGACAGGAGGGGGTCTAGCCAGCTTAATGGCTGACCTAGTCTTTTGTGGAGCCTAGAGCTTGCTCGACCATGAGGACCAAAAGATATGCACCATCAAAGAGGAAATGCCATTACCTGTTGTTGGCGCATTGGTGAAACCTAGAAGCGCGCAGCCAGGAATGGCGGCGGGTGCAAATACCAGCAGCCGCTGAACGGAAGCTAGTCGAAAGCGTCCATGGCTGCTTTAACCTGTTGGTTGTTAGATTCAATACCCTGGTAATGGTTTGAAGAAGCTGGTTTTGAATCCGACTCTGGAAGAGCTTCAAACCATTTGCTTGAGAGAGTGCCACAGGATATACTCGTCACTGGAGAAAAATAGCCTTAACTGGCAATATGCATACTTAGGGTAGAAGGAGCAAAGACTTCTCTCTAAGGTGTCTATCTTCACGAGATTCCTTGTTAATAGGCCGAGCTGCAGTAGTTTGAGGAAGGACGACCTTTATCATTCTCTGCCAGGACTACAATAGGATCCGCAAAGGCTTGAGATGCCAAAATGGGACGTCATCCTTGGGGGCTGAATATTTTCTATCAATGGATTTAGACACCAATGAAGAGAGAGCAGGATTATTCCATACCATTTGAGACAGCGCCTCGAAGGAAGGCTGAATCGGAGGAGTCAAATCAGGGATCTCCGAGCGCGCAGTATTGGAGTCTCTAACAATTTCCAGTGATCATGTCTGTAGTCTGAGAGAAAGTGTGGAAATCATATTCTTCAGCAGAGACTTAAAAGACAGGTCCCCACCACAGGCTCTGCAGCAGTAAAGATCTTGCTTCGTCCACCCCATCGCCCAGCCGAAGGTCTGGGTCCAGGCTCAACGTCATCTCCTGACAGTCCAGGAGGACTGTATGGACAGGAAAGGATAGAAAGCCAGAAGAGGAAGGAGGAAAAGACAAAGGGAAGTCCTGAGAGGCCCAGGCGCCGAGAGCGATGCCAGGAACCATGCGGCGCCAAGCACGCCGCGGTGCACGCATGCAGAAACACGCGCCCTTCCCAGGCAACGCCGAGAAGCCCGCCAACGCCTGCGAAACCTTGAGGCACTCCAGAGACCCGAAAAACAGGTTTTGAAGGAAAAAGAGCAGGAGATAAGGGCATCGGTGTGGCCCCCTGCGCCGAAGCCATGTGAGGGGGGGACACCTAAGCACGGAGTCGATGGCACCAAAGAAGGTGCCGCATGACCAGGAAAGTCCAATCGCCCTACCTGGTCACCCAGAGAGCCCGAAGGCCCACCAGCAACCGAGCCAGGTAGCCGAACCAACCTCCGAGCCCATTGCTCCATAAGAGCGGCCCACTGATGAAACTGCTCATCTGAAGACCTACCTGCGGCCGGGGTAGGACTCCGATGTCAAAGACATCGACTACCAGAAGCCGCTGTTGGTGACTCCGAAGGAGGAGACCGGCAACTAGCCCCGATAACCGAACGTCTACGCGCAGACGTATCAGAAGGCGACCTCGAGTGATGCCTTCTCTTTTTAGACCTGCGGGCCGAAGAAGAGCTCAAGGCCGAACAGTGCCGAGAATGCGACCGTTTGGCTTTATGCTTCCGCGGGGACCGCCCATCCCCCTGGGCACTGGACTGACCGTTGTCAGACCCCCTTCCGGAGAAGGCGGCGGACTGGATCCAGCCCGACTGACTGAACAGCTTTCATAAGAAGTCTCCCTACCGTCACCTGACCTGCTCATGGTCCGCTCTGTCAGTGTAGGCTGATGCTTCTTTATCGTTTTTATTTAAAATAAGAATAACTTAAGCAATACTGTATCGAGATAATACTACAAAATAATAAAAACTGAAAACTATGCTGCTAGTTTGAAGTTTGACTCCCGACAGGCGAGCGACGTCGTCACTGAAGCGCACTCGACGGTGGGAAAAAGAAACTCAGCGGTTGAGAGTCGACGCCGAGATAGCCGTCATGCGCGAGCTGGGGCTTGTGGCGCTGTTCCCAGCGCCATCTCAGGCCGACTCCCAGCAAAAAGTTTGCTACCGATGGGTCAGTAGTGCTCCGCGCAGATCCCAATAGTGTGAATGAGTGGTGGAGACTTATGTCCAGGAAGATTCAGGGATACTGAATGAATACTTCTGCTCAGTATTCACAAAGAGATGGAAAGAGAAGGTGCCTAATCCAATTAACAGAAGCACTCTGGATAGGGGGTCGATCCCAGTTTTTTCACAGAACAAAGGGTTCTGAAAGAACTCCTAAAACTGAAGGTGGACAAAGAAATGGGGCCTGACGGAATTAGCCTCAGAATTCTAAAAGAATTAAGGGGAGAACTAGTGACACCACTGACTACCCTGTTTAACAAATCATGGGAGGATTATGTGGTACCTGAGGACTGGAGGAAGGCAGATGTGATTCCCCTTCACAAAAGTGGGAGCAAGACAGAGGCAAGAAACTACAGACCTGTCAGTTTGACCTCTGTGGTAGGGAAAGGGATGGAATCACTTCTGAAGGAAAGAATTGTTGAGTACCTAGAGGCCAGTGGGACACAGGACCCAAGGCAGCATGGGTTCACAGCGGGAAGGTCATGTCAGATGAATCTAACTGATGTCTTTGACTGGGTGACCAAAGTAGTAGACCAAGGAGGGCTGTGGACATGGCCTACCTAGACTTTAGCAAGGCATTTTACACAGTCTCACACAAAGATTAATTCTCAAATTAACCAGCCTGGGAGTGGGTCCCAGGGTGGTAGCCTAGGTAAAACACTGACTGGCCAACAGGACACATAAGGTAATTGTAAATGGAATCACTCTGAAGAAAGAGGTTACTAGTGGGGCACAGGAGTTCAGTACTGGGTCCAGTGCTTTTAATGTCTTTATAAGTGACATTGCAGAGGGACTGGAAGGAAAAGCATGCCTCTTTGCAGATGACACAAAGATCTGCAACAGGGTTGATACACAAGGATGTGTGGAAAAGATGAGAAGGGACTTGGCAAGGCTGGAGGAATGGTCAGAAGTACGGCAGCTTGGATTCAATGCAAAGAAGTGCAATATAATGCACATGGGAAACAAAAAACGTAGTGGGAGATTACACAATGCGAGGGGAGGTAGTAACAACAAAAATGGAAAGGGACCTGGGGGTAATCATATCAGATGACCTTAAGGTTAGCAAGCAATGTGAGAAGGCAGTAGGGAGGGCTGGGAGGACATGAAAATTACGTACCTACTGTAATTATGATCTTTCTGTGTATCTTCACCATTCATCACATATGGGTACTGGCCGGAGATCAGGACCCCGCGGGAGCTTTTTTTTTAAAAGGACAGGCGGAGCCGACACAGCATCGGTGCCGTCCTTGAGGCCGACGTACTGCGTGGCGCTCGAGGGTTGGCCGTTAGGCTGTGTCGACTCTGCCTGCCTACCAGTTCTGAGTCACCGGAGAGGTAAGAGGAAGGGATGGAGGGTGGGACAAGAGAGTCCAAGGGACAGAAAAAGGAAAGGAAAAACTGAACTAAAAGGAGAAATAACGACTCAGAGGACAGCAAAGAAGAGAAGAGACTAAGGGATTGGGTAGGGGCCCCAATCTCTGGAAGTGGAAGAAGGAAGGGATAAAATTTAGGAGAGAGTGAGAGGTAACAAGGTATCCGAGACCCTTGTCCGTCACCAGATTACATAGGAACTGCAAGGAGTAGCAAAGCTCTCTGCCAGAATTCAAGGCACAGAATAACTGGCAAATACCCCAGAAGTAGAGTCGGCTATTCTGGAGAAGGACAGGGTACAGGGACTTAATCCTCTCTCAGGAAAAATGTTTGGTGAAAAGAGGGGATTTCCTTTTTTGACAGTTGGATGGAAACCAGAAAGAAAAGAGGAGGAGGGCAACCACCAACTCCCACCCCATCGGGGTGGAGACATGTAGTAGAGAAGGAGTGCCGCTAGAGCTGTGCTCCTTAAAGAAGAATACCCCCCTGTGTGGCCCTACTTTACCCCGCTCCAAAAAGAGAATGGGGCCACAGAGGGAGGGGGCCCAGAGAGTGAGGCCCAAGGGGGATGGCGGGCGGGGTTGTGATGAATGGTGAAGATACACAGAAAGATCATAATTCAAACAACATGAAGTCTTGCTATATTATGACATATGCAGTTTGTCCCAGCCTTAGAACTGCCTTAGAACTGCTCCGGAGGTGAAAGAGTTAACTTTCCATGCCAGGCATGGAATCTTGAGCGCGAGCTCGGTTGAAAACTCTGTCTGTTGTTCTTCAAACTCAAACTGTCAGATTCTTTATTCCACCTCACTGAACAGTCGCTCCGGAGATTTCTCCTACTGCTCGGTTCATTTTGTCGGTTAAAAGTGTAATTCTCGGTTTTAAACGCATTTGTTTATTTTAACCGCAACCGTTCGGTTCAAGCTCTGTCTGTGGTATCGTAAGTAATAGATAGGTTTCATTATTTCTGTGTGGAACTTGCAAACGATATTATCGGTTCGGTTTGAACCGATCAGGTTGTGTTTAAACTTTGTTAAATTGCATTTAGAGTGCGGTTCCGGTTCTTATCGGTTCTAAAAAAGCAGTTATCGATTCTTTCCATCCGACCCGTGACACGTTGGGAACCGATAAGGGTGTCTTGCTGGCAAATTGCCGAACGGGCAAGTTTTGGGTTAGGCTGGCACTATGTCTGAGAAACCCAAAAGAAAACCGGGCCCACTGGGTTTCAGCACTGTAGTGTCTTGGGAAGCCTTTGCCAAGGCTGACCCACACACCATGTGTTTATTGTCTGGGGTTCGACCACCTCAATGCAGACTGCCAGATTTGCAAGAATTTCCCTGCAGCTACCCTGGATAAGAGAGTTGGTAGGCTCAGGAGCGAGATAAGAAGTCCGCTGACCTGGATGGCCAGCCCGGTTCGGTGCCAACCGAACCGAGGGAGTGCCCTCTGACCAGGGCTTATCAGCGGGAAACGGAGAGCTGACTCGGAGGAGTCAGTCCCTGCAAAAGGACTAGAAAATCAGCAGGTGTGGAGCCAATTTCCTTCTCCAACCGCTGCAGAGATAGCCAAAGCGATCAAAATTGTCCAATCGTTTCTCCAGTTCCGACCGAACGTAACCATCAAATGGCAGTCGATTCGGTCAGTTCCACGGTTCAGGAATATGATATAGAGGATTTTATGAACCGGAGGAGGAGGAAGATTATGAAGAGAGTGAATATGATTTTGAAAGTCTGGATGTGCCCATTGAACGGACATCTCCCCAGACAGACCTTCAGGGTGTCTCCCCTAGGCTTTCTGAGTCCCTTCTCATTTTATGTTTTATAAAAGTGGCTGAAACCCTCCAGCTCCCTTTGGAAGAAGCTGTGGATGAACAGGAGGAGCCTGACTATGTAGAAATGATGGATATCCAGAGTCTAGGAGACTGTCTATTCCTTTACATAAATCTTTTAGGAAACAGACAAAAATTTAAAAACCCTCACACTACACCTCCTGTGGATAAAAAATGGACAAGAGGTACACATTGTCAGGCTCTGATATGGAGTTCCTTTCTCAGCAATGCAGCCATGTTAGGGTAGTGCAGGCTGCAGCCTGTGATAAGGCAAATATTCCCTTGGCTTCACACCCCCTGACAAGGACTCCAGGAGGATAGATGCCATGGCTAAGAAACAGTACATGGCAGCATCCTTGGGACTCAGACAGGCAAATTATATGGCCTATGTTGCAAAGATACAGAAATCCAGATGGGATACTGTTATGGCTCTAGCGAAACAGGTCCTGACCAGCTTGCCAAGAGCTGGAGCAGGTGGCTGCTGATGGTATTGAGGCATCCAAGGTGCAATTCCATGCTGCAGTGAACTCTAATGATGGATCTTCAAGAGTCATGGCTACATCTGTGGCTTTTCTAGAATGGCTTGGCTCAGGGGTACTAGCCTGTCTAAGGATACCCAGGCTAAGGCCATGGATTTTCCTGTTGTGGGTAACTCTGTTTGGGGAGCAGACAGAGAATTACATGAAGAAATGGATGAGTATAGGACCACTTATAGAAGTGCACAGGCCAAGGAAAGGCAAGCCACTCCTCAGAGGCAGCTTTCCAGGGGCAGGCCTTTTCACAGGCCTTTTACCAAGCCCAGGCCTCCTCTTCAGCCTATGCCCAGAGGGGTTCCTCAGAGGAGAGGCAGATGA
The DNA here is from genome assembly GCA_016271365.2 of Neoceratodus forsteri. NCBI lineage: Eukaryota > Metazoa > Chordata > Ceratodontiformes > Ceratodontidae > Neoceratodus > Neoceratodus forsteri. The sequence continues at coordinate 790,923,850 of CM028133.1, forward strand.
GATCAGAGCAGGCCTGCTCCCACCTCAGCCTAAAGCTCTTGCCAAACAGGCACCCTGATGGGATGGCCAGGGCTGATTCTCCATTACCTGTAGGGGGCAGGCTGGCTTACTTCGTCCAGGACTGGGAGTCTTTAACATCAGACAAGTGGGTCCCGGAAGTAGTAAGCCAGGGACTGGTTCTCAGCTTCAAAAAATTTCCAAAGATGAGAACCAGATCCTTTCCACCTGCAAATCCATCAGAGGCTCTCGCTTTGGAAACAGAAGTCTCAACCCTCCTGGCTCTCAGAGCTGTAGAAAGGGTTCCTCCCCTACACCAGGGCAAAGGACTGTACTCCAGGTACTTCCTTACCCCAAAAAAGACAGGAGAATGGCGGCCCATCCTGGATCTCAGATACCTAAACAAGCACCTTTTAAAACCAAAATTCAAAATGGTGACTCTGGGAATTATTTTACCCTCCCTAAGGCCAGGGGACTGGTTGGCGTCCCTGGACCTCAAGGATGCCTACTTCCATGTTCTCATCAGAAGCTCCACCGAAGTACCTCAGATTGAACTGCCCTCAGGCCATTACCAGTTCAGAGCAATGCCCTTGGCCTCACCTCTGCCCCAAGGGTATTCACAAAATGCCTGGCAGTAGCAGTTGCTCATAAGGCAAAGATTGCCATCTTTCCTTACCTGGACGACTGGCTCTTAGTGGGTCAGTCTCAGACCAAGTCAAATTACACCTTCAGGTTACCCAGCAGCTGCTTACATCTCTAGGTTTTCTTCTCAATCTTCCAAAGTCAGTTCTAGAGCCTGTTCAGCCACTCACTTTCATAGGCACAGAACTGGACACAAAGCAGGCCAGAGCTTTCCTTCCTCTAGAAAGAGCAAAGACCCTGGTGGCTCTGGCCTCCTCCTTCACTCTGCAGGTCTCTCGACCAGCAAAGCACTTTCTACAGCTCCTAGGGCACATGGCTGCCTCCACAGCTGTAGTGCAAGGAGCAAGATTTCAGATGAGGGACATCCAGTTCCATTTGAGAGCCTTCTGGTCTCAAAGGAGAGATCCTCTAACAAATTGATCCCAGTAACTGAACCCTGATCCAGGCCCTGCAGTGGTGGCAGGATCAGAGCAATCTGAGACAGGGTGTTCCTTTCATCCCTCAATCTCACTCCTTGACCCTTACTACAGATCGTCCCTCTTGGGATGGGGAGCTCACATGGGCAACCTCACCACCCAGGGTTGTGGTCCCTCAGGAATCTCTGCTCCACATCAATCTGTTGGAACTCAGAGCTGTTTTCTAGCACTTCAGGTTTTTCTGCATCTGTTCAGAACAAAGTGGTACAGGTCAGAACAGACAACACCACTACAATGTGGTACATCAACAAGCAAGGGGCACTTAGTCTTGCTGCGCAGGCAATGAAGTTGTGCTCTCTGGCTTATTCCTGAACACCTCCCTTGTGGCAGTTCACCTCCCAGGCAAGGATAACGTCCTGGCAGATGCTCTCAGCAGGATTTCCCAGGGCCATCACGAATGGTCACTGGATCCCCTAGTACTGGAGGTAGTATTTGCCAGGTGGGGCACCCCTCAGATCTTTTTGCAGCCCCAGACAATCACCAACTTACGCTTTTTTGCTGCAGGCCCCCAGTGTTGGGCTCAGTCCCTCTGGATGCCTTCTTTCTCGACTGGGAAGGAAAGTTCCTCTATGCCTTTCCCCCCTTCCCTCTCTTGTTCAAGGTGCTAGTCAAAATCAGATCTCAACCTTGCAAGATGATTCTGATTGCTCCAGATTGGGCCAGACAGCCCTGGTATCCACTCCTTCTGTCCTTAGCAGTCCACCTTCCCTTGTCTTCCGGAATCACAATCTGTAACCTGTGCCCAGGGGAGAGTTTGGTACCGAATCTCAAATCCCTCAACCTCAAGGCCTGGCTCTTGAAGAGTTAGAGTTTGCTGACCTACACCTTTCTCAAGGTGTACTCGATATCTTGAAGGCTTCTAGGAAGCCTTCCACCAGAGGCTACTTATAATTCCAAATGGAAAAGGTTTTCCATATGGTGCTCTGGAAAGCATATTTCCCCAGAATCTGCTGGTTGCCCACAGTCCTGGATTATATGGTCCATCTAAATACTTTGGGGCTGAGGCCAGCTACCCTGAAAGTGCATTTGGCAGCTGTCTCTGCTTTTATTTCAGCAGGAAAGCCCTCTTCTCTTTCTGCTTACCCTGTTTTCTCCAAGTTTTTCAAAGGATTGCTTCACACCAACCCTCCATTCAGGGACCCTGCTCCTGCCTGGGATCTTAATGTTTGCATTGCTCAGCTTATGCAACCCCACTTTGAGCCTTTGTCTTCAGCAGAGCTTAAGTACTTGACTTGGAAAACTGTGTTTCTAGTAGCCATCACTTCTGCCAGGCCATAAGTGAATTACAAGCTTGTCAGTGAAGCCTGATTTTATCTCCTTTCACAGAGATAAGGTGGTCCTCAGGACTAACAGGGAAGTTCTTGCCTAAGGTGGTTTCAGATTTCCACCTTAATCAATCTATATACTCTTCCAGTGTACTTCACTGACCATTCCTCCTCTGGCGGAGGAGGCTGCACAGTTAGATGTAAAGAGCCCTTAGTTACTACATAGGCGTACCAAGGGTCTGGGTTTGACTCCCTCCAACTGTTCCTCACTTATGGTGAGGTTGGTAAAGGAAACCTGCCACTAAAGATCCATTGCCAGGTGGATTGTCTCTTGTATCCAATTCTGTTATCAAAAAACTGGGTAAGGTTCCCCTTCAGGCCTGAGGCTCACTCTACCAGAGGTACAGCTGCATCCTAAGCTGCGGCCAGGGACATCCCTATCTTAGAGATATATCAAGCAGCTACCTGGAAAACGATTCACACTTTCACCAAGCATTTACTCCCTGGACATCAGGCTGGGGTGATGCTCGGTTTGGCACAGCCTTCCAGTGCTTCAGAGCCTATTTCCTAAGTAGGTTCTGTCCCTCCTCCATGGAGGTACTGCTGTATAGTCTGCATATCATAATATAGCAAGACTTCATGTTGTTTGAAGAAAAAAATTACTCACCTTAGTAATATTGTTTCTTCTAATGAGTCTTGCTATATGTAAACTCCCCCACCTGCCCCTCTCAGAACCTCTGCTCTTGGGATGTGGGTGGGCAGTGCAGTGTGGAACTTAATAGATGCCCACCTTGTGTTTTTCACCCCTCTTTTGGGGTGTTTGGGTGTTGTATTTTATTTTTGGATCCCTGACTTGAGTCTTTGTTTTGGGACCAAAAAAATGTGTTAATATTTTAGTAGCCAGTTGGCTAGTGTAGGTTTACAGCTTCCACACAGAATCTTAGTGAGTTTTGCTCGTAAAGATCTGACAGTTTGAGTTTGAAGAACAACAGACAGAGTTTTCAACCGAGCTCGCACTCAAGATTCCATGCCTGGCATGGAAAGTTAACTCTTTCACCTCCGCAGCAGTTCTAAGGCAGTTCTAAGGCTGGGACAAACTGCATATGTCATAATATAGCAAGACTCCATTAGAAGAAACAACATTACTAAGGTGAATAATTTTTTCTTACAGTAGGTACGTCATTTTCATATCTTATCTGTGTCAATCTTCACCATTCATCACATATGGGTGAGTACCAAGCCCCCTGAAGAGGGTTGATTTATTACACCCTAAGGGACAGAGTCCCTTAGCCCTCAGTGGGTGACACACTAAGGGGGGGAACCTTCCGGGCCGAGGAGGCCGAGTGAGGAGAGTGAGGCAGGGGTCCCCGGAAGGGGAAGGAAGTTGCCCCGACAAACACCGTCTCGCCCTACAGGAGAAGAGGTAGGTTCCCTGGTGGGCAGAGCAAATCATCCTACGCCGGGCCAAGGGTGACAACTGGGAAAGACGAAGCCATGCCGATCTCATAGTGCATATAAGCTGTCCCTCTGACCCTAGTAGCTACCTCGTTGGCGTCATAAGATGCCCTTGCTTGGTGCCTTGCTAGCTCCAGGCCACGTGCAGAGAGTGCGATGGCTTGTCTGGTTTGCTCCGAGTCAGGCAAAGCAGCTAGGATCTGACCTAGCATGGACCACAAGAACCTGTTGTAGGCTGCATAGTGGGCCTGGTGAGCAGAAATGGAGAGGAGCAACCATGCTGAGTAGAAGGTCCTCCTCCCCCAGAAATCAAAATCCGAGGAGTCTTGATCTGGGGCCGGTCCTGGTGGAGGGCGCGAAGCCCATCAGGGGGTGTCCAGGTGCGTCAAGCCAGACTGTGGGTGAGGCATAGAACCTGGAGACTCGAGAGGTGCAATACCTCTGGCTGGGGTCCCTAGAGGCAGGAACTCTGGAGAAGGGCCTCTGCCAGAAGCAGAGGGCGCCTCCCGAGGGGAGCAGGCCAGTCGTGGCACCACAAGGTGGCCCAACAAAATCGCCTAGAAAGGCGTGTGCCGCATGCTCAGGATTGCTAACAGACAGGGGTGAAAGGTGAAGGTCCTCCATCATCCTCGAGGAGCGCTGGTACTCTGAGAGATCAGCCGGCCAGAGATATGGACAGGGGTTCCTCTCCTCCAGAAAGGGGATGAGGAGCTGGAAGTCACCATACGTTCGAGGGTGGCTGCAGGGGTAGGTTGAAAACCTGGCTGTCCATAGCCCTAATGTGGCAGGCAGGAACCAGAGCAGCCACCGCTCTGAACTGCTCCCAGGTGAGGGGCAGCCAGAACCAAGAATGCCGGGAGGCTGGAGAATGCGGCAGAGGGATAGAGGCAGAGCCGAGGAAAGAAGTCGGCTGACCTCCACCAGGAGCTGGGAGGCGGACCACCATGAGCACCCGGGGTGCCAGGAAAACTCCACAGCTGACAGCTGTACAACCCACGTTAGTACTGCCTAGGCTGCACCCAGAAGAATCCCCCCAGTGAGGCGACCGGGGCCGTAAAAGTCCAGAAGGACGGTCCCTTGCCTCAAAAGAATGGGACCCCCTCAAGGAACTGGAAGGGGAAGGGTGGAAATCCACACTTCGGCATCGCCCAGGGCCCGGGTGGACCCCAGAGAAAGGCCAGCACGACCCCACACCCTCGACCCCTCAGAGTCAGGAGGGTCCTCCTCCTTGAGGAGGCCAGCCTAGGTAACTGGCAGCTCTGGGCTGCCCGAAGGGAGACCCAGAGACAGCACCCTCCCCTCCTGCAGGCTTCTCGATGGGCCCCCAAAGTTGGGTGAGTCAGACACACTACTGGAGGGTACCACCACCGAGGGGTCGAGAAGAACCCCCAAGGCCAGGTTGCAGAGCAATGGTGGCCACCACTGCCTGCTGGTCAGCACCACAGCCCCTAACCTCGGGGCTACCTGGCGCTCCTCAGAAGGGGCTGGCTCGACTCGGCAGCAGACCACTGGATACGCTCTCCTCCGCAGACAACCAGAAGGGTGTGACTGCCCGTCTGACTCTGGAGCCCGACTCTGACTCCGAAAGGTAGAGTCTGAGGCTCTGAGCCAAACAGTAGGAGAGTGAGAAAAACGACTTTGCCAGGCGGCCCGGCAGCCAGAGCAGTGCCGGCGGCACCCGTGCCCTCCGCAACCGCAGGCGGGGCTCACAGAAGCTAGGGCAGCCTCGGGCGAAGGTCCAGAGCCAGGGCCAACTGCACGGCACAATCAAGACCACTAGCACCAGAGGCGGTAGCAGGGGACAGAGGCAGCGCCGGCAAGCCCCAGCAACAACCTCGGCACCGATGGCACCGCCAGGCCTCGGTGCAGTCTGTACGCTAGCCGGCCCGGGTGGACTCGGCGTAAGAACGCCTTGCAGGCCCCTAGGCGCCGTGAGCAGCACGAGCACCGGCGGCACCGGCTGCCGACACCGAAGGCCCTACGATGCGAACCGTGCAGGCACGAGCGCCATGCTCAACCGGCCCGCGAAACATGGCGGCGATGCTGGATCGAGCCCGCGATGCTGCGGCAACGCCGGCGGCCTGGGGCCACGGCACGGCGGCCGAGTCAGCGCCCGGCGTCGGTGCCGATAGAGACCGCGGTGCTGTGAGCAGCGCCGGGGCTCCGGCGGTGTCGACCGGGCCTTCTGGGCCGTGGGAGGCGACACCGAGGGCCTTCACCCCCGAAGGGGCGATTGCCATGGCAGCGCCTCCTGCCCACTCCCGGGAGGAAGCGGGATGGGCCTCCTGCGCCATGGGAGGAGCCTCAGCAATGGCCAGGCTACAAGTAGCCGAGGCTCCCTCCTTCTCGGTCCGTATAGAACCAGGAGGGGACCCAGAGGAAAGGCCGAGAGAGCACGGCTTGGCCCGACGAGTGCGAACCCTACCCCCGAAAGTCGGCAGAGCTCGCCCACTTTCAGCAGCTGTTCGAGGGCGCGTGGTCCATGGAGAAGCAGGCGTCCTAGCAGATCCATGTCATGAAGCCGCCAAGACACGCGAGACACCGTCATGCTGGTCGGTATCGGAATATTGACGTGCGGGGCACCGGCCCATAGGAGGCCGACCTACCTTAGAAAACTTCTTGCCTCCGACCGAGACATGACCTACGGAAAAACACCAAAACAGACTTGACGTCGCAATACTTCAAATAAAAGGAAAGATCTTACCGGCGTCGAGTGGAGGCAGAACCAGAACTAGTAAGTTACCGACGGACTGAAGCGTCGAGCGAAAGGCTGAAAGGCCTAAAATTCTTCTCTGACAGCTTCCACGAGGTGACCTCGGCGGCATGAGGCGAAGAACTGGTAGGCAGGTGGGTCGACACAGCCTAGCAGCCAGCCCTCAAGCACATGCAGTACGTCGGCCTCGAGGGCGGCGCCGATGCTGTGTCGGCTCCGCCTATCCTTAAAAAAAAAAAAGCTCCCACGGGTCCTCATCTCCGGCCAGTACCCATATGTGATGAATGGTGAAGATTGACACAGATAAGATACTGGGATGTATAGGGAGAGGCATCATCAGCAGAAAACAGGAAGTTGTTATCTCTCTGTGCAGACAGTTGGTGAGACCCCATCTGGAGTCCTGCATCCAATTCTGGAGACCCCATCTCCGCAGGGACATAGGATGCAAAAATTACTCACCTTAGTAATTGTGTTTCTTCTAATGGAGTCTTGCTGTATTCTGACATTATGAAGTTAGCCCCGGCACTTGAACTGCTCCGGAGAGGAAAGAGTTAACTGTATGCCAGAGCATAGACCGTTGAGCTGGAGCTTGGTTCAAACCTATGTCTGCTGCACTTTGAAGTGTAACAGTCAGATTTTTATGAGCTAATACTAACTACACCTGCTAAGCGGAAACTGTAAAATCTACTAGCCAAAAGGCAACCAAATATTTTGGGTCCCCAAAAAAAGACTCAAGTCGAGAACTCCAAAACAAAAACTAGGTAGTGAACAAAACATAACTGTAGAAAAATATATATAACTTAACCTACTCCCCCCCCTCTCTAAAAAGGGGAACGTGCCAATCGTACCCGAGGTGCAACACTGCACCTGCCAGACCACTTCCCAAAAAACAGGTTCTGAGAAGGAAGGGAGATCAGAATACAGCAAGACTCTATTAGAAGAGAAACAATTACTAAGGTGAGTAATTTTTTCTTCAAACAACATTAAGCAGTACCTCAATGGAGGAGGGTATGGAACCTATTTTGGGAATAGGCTCTACAGTACTGCTGTACCAAACCTAGCATCACTCCTAGCCTGGATATCCAGAGAGTAATGCTTCGTGAATGTATGGACTGTTTTCCAGGTTGCTGCTTTACATATTTCTATCAAGGGTATATCTCCGGCAGCAGCCAGAGAAGCAGCTGTACCTCTAGTCGAATGAGCCCTCAGGCCTGAGGGGGTTACTTTGCCTAGCTTTTCATAGCAGAATTGTATACAACAGACAATTCACCTGGCAATAGTCCTCTTAGTAGCAGGTTTGCCCTTTCCCACTTTACCATAAGTGAGAAACAACTGAGGACAGTCAAACCTAAGTGCTTTAGTGCATTCAATATAATAGCTAAGTGCACTCAACATCCAAACTGTGTAATATTCTCTCTCCTGAAGAAGAATGAACAGTTGAGAACACAGGAAGAGACATGGACTGGTTCAGATGAATATCTGAAACCACTTTTAGTAAGAACCTCCTGTTGGTTCGAAGGACCACCTTATCTCTATGGAGAGAGATAAAATTAGGCTCCACTGACAGAGCTTGTAATTCACTCATATGTCTGGCAGAGGTAATAGCTACCAGGAACAGAGTTTCCCAAGTCAAGTACTTATGTTCTGCTGAGGCCAAAGGCTCAAAGGGTGGTTGCATAAGCTGAGCAATGCAAACATTAAGGTCCCAAAAAGGAGTAGGATCCTCAAAAGGAGGTTTGGTATGGAGTAATCCTTTAAAGAATTAACAGAAAACAGGATGAGATGCCAGTGAGGAGGCCTTTCCCACTGACAGGAATGCAGAAACAGCTGACAAGTGTACTTTCACGGTAGCTGGTCTGAGGCCTAAGCCATTAAGATGAACCATATAATCCAGAACTGTAGCCAAGTTAGCAGAATCTGGGGATATGTGCTTATTGGAACACCAAATGCTGAATCTTTTCCATTTGGAGTTATAAGTTTTTCTGGTGACAGGTTTTCGAGAGGCTTTAAGAATGTCCAGAACCCTGAGACAAATGCAGGCTTGCATGTTCTAGCTCTTCAAGAGCCATGCCTTGAGATTGAGAGACCGAAGGTTGGGGTACCAAATCTTCCCGAGAGGAGGTTAACAGAGTGTGATTCTTGGGAAGAGAAAGGGGAAGATAGACGCTAGGGACAGCAATAGAGGATATCAAGGCTGTCTGGCCCAGTCTGGAGCAATCAGGATCACTTTGCAAGACTGTGACCTTATCTTGACCAGAACCTTGAATAATAGAGGAAAGGCATACAGAAATATCCCCTCCCAATCCAGAAGTAGAGCATCCAGGGGGACTGAGCCCAAGACTGGGGGTCTGCAACAGAAGAGAGGAAGTTGGGTGATTGGGGCTGCAAAGAGATCCATCTCTGGAGTGCTTCACCTTCAAAAAAATCACCTTTAACACTAGGGGATCCAGGGACCATTCGTGATAGCCCTGAGAAATCTTGCTCAATGCATCTGCTAGCACACTGTCCTTCCCTGGAAGGTGGACTGCTACCAGAGATGTCTGTAGGGAATAAGCCAGGGACCATAACTTCATGGCTTTTGTGCACAAGGCCGTAGACCGAATGCCTCCCTGCTTGTTGATGTACCATGTGGTGGTGGTGTCTGTCCTGACCTGAACCACCTTGTTCTATACGGAGTCCGAGAAAGCTTAAAGAGCCAGGTACATTGCCCCGAGCTCCAGAAGATTGATGTGAAGTAGACACTCCTGAGGGGACCACACTCCCTGTGCTGTGAGGACTCCCAAGTGTGCTTCCCACCCCAGGAGAGAAGCATTTGTGGTTAGAACCACAGAGTGAGACTGAGTGATGAATGGGACTCTTTGTCTGAGGTTGTCCTGATCCAACTACCATTGGAGAGCCTGGATCAAAGTCTGAGTCACTGGAATTAGTTTGGTTAGAGGATCTTTTTTCTGAGACCGAAAGGCCCTCAAGTGGAACTGGATTTGCCTCATCTGAAATCTGGCCCCTTGTACCACTGCAGTGAAAGCTGCCATGTGGCCCAGGAGTTGAAGAAAATGCCTTGCTGGTTGAGACACCAGGAGGCAAAAGGAAGAAGCAAGGTCTATAAGGGCCTTTGCCCTTGCCGGAGGGAGAAAGGTTCTTGTTTTGACAGTATCCAATTCTACCCCTATGAAGGTCAAGAGTTGCACTGGTTCGAGAACTGACTTTGGAAGTTTGAGAAGGAATCCTAAAGAAGTGAGCAATTGCTGGGTCACTTGCAAGTTTGACTTGACTTGGTCTGGAGACTGACCCACAGTGAGCCAGTCATCCAGGTATGGAAATATGGAAATGTTTTGTCTCCTTAGAAAGGCTACTACTACTGCTAGGCATTTTGTGAACACCCTTGGTGCTGATGTAAGGCCGAGGGGCATTACTCTGAACCGATAATGGCCTGAAGGCAGTTCGAACCTGCGGTGCTTTTTGTGGGAGCACCTGATGGGAATGTGAAAACAGGCATCCTTGAGGTCCAGGGAGGCTAGCCAATCCCCTGGCCTTAGAGATGGAAGAATTATTCCCAGAGTCACCATTTTGAATTTTGGCTTTACTAGGTGCTTGTTCAAGTAACTTAGATCTAGGATGGGCCGTCACTCCCCTGTTTTTTTGGGGATAAGGAAGTATCTGGAGTACAGACCTTTGCCCCTGTGTGTAGTAGGAACTCTCTTTATGGCTATGAGAGCCAGCAGAGAGGAAACCTCTGCCTCTAGGGCAATGGTTTCGGAGATGTTTGCAGGTGGAAAAGACCTGACCCTCAGCTTTGGACATTTTTTGAAGCTGAGGGCCAGTCCCTGGCTTACGACCTCCAGAACCCACTTGTCTGAGGTAACAGACTTCCAGGCCTGGAAGAAGTAAGCCAGCCTGCCTCCTATAGGAAACGGGGAGTCGACCTGGGCTGACACATCAGGGTATCTGCGTGGCAGGAGCCTTAGACTGAGAGGAGGATGCAGCCCTGCTCATCCCCCTTTTGCCTCTCCCTCTGAAGAACCCCCTCTAAGGAAAAGGAGAGGAGGCCTGTGCCTGGCAGAAAGGCCTGCCCCTAGACTGCTGCGTCTGAGGAGTTGCCTGCCTTTCCTTGGCCTGTGCAGTCCTGTAGGTGGCCCTGTATTCATCCATTTTCTTCATATAATTCTCTGTCTGCTCCCAAAACAGAGAATTATCCATGACAGGGAAATCCATGGGCTTAGACTGGGTGTCCTGTGAAAGGCTAGTACATCTGAGCCAAGCCAGTCTCCAAAGAGCCACAAATGTAGCCATGACTCGTGATGACACATCATTTGAGTCCACAGCAGCATGAAACTGGATCTTAGATGCCTCAATCCCATCAGCAGCCACCTCCTCTAGCTCCTTGGCAAGTTGGGGGAAGCTTGTTTAGCCAGTTCCAGAACAGTATCCCATCTGGACTTCTGGTATCTGGCTGTGTAGGTCATGTAGTTAGCCTGCCTGAGTCCCAAGAAGGATGCCATGTACTGTTTTCAGCCATGGCATCCAGCTTCCTGGAGTCTTTATCTTGGGGATATGAAGCCAAGGCTATGTTAGACTTATCACAGGCTGCAGCCTGCACAACCCCAACATGGCTGTATTGCTAGTACAAGAATTCTGTACCTGAGCCTGACAGCATGTACTTCGAGTCCATTCGCCTTTCCTCAGGAGGTAAAGAATTTGGTGTTTTAAGCAGTTTTTGTGTCTGTTTCCCCAGGGATTTAGGGAGGGGAATAGACAATCTTTTGACTCTGGAATGTCCATCATTTCCACAAAGTCAGGCTCTTCTTATTCCTCAACAGCTTCAACCAGAGGGAGCTGGAGGGCTTCTCCCACCTTTTTGTAAAACAAAAACTGTGAAAGGGACTCAGAAAGCCTAGGAGGGGAAACACCAGAAGGCCTGTCTAGGGAGATGTCCGGTTCTATAGGCTCATCTAGACCTTCAATACCATCATCATTGTCATCGTCATCATAATCTTCATCCCCCTCCAGATCCGGTTCATAATACTCTTCTGGGGAATAGTCCGGAACCGGAGGAACCAACCGCCTACTGAGGCGCGCCGGATCGGTCGGAACCGGTTGGAGCAATTCAACTATACTAATTGCCCTGCAATTTCTTTGGCGGTTGGACGATGCGGTTCTGGATCCGAACTGGCAGATTTATCAGTTCTTTTTCTCTTAACCAGAACCAACCCCTCAGGATTGGCTCTCCTTTTGCCCGAGGGAGTCTCGCCCAGGTCACTGGGCACTCCCTCAGGTTTGGTCAGAACTGAACTGGGCTGGCCATCCGGGTCAGCAGACTTCTCGGCCTCCTTTTCCCTAAGCTTGTACAATCTTTTATTTAAGGTGGCCTTAGAAAAATTTTTACAAATCTGGCAGTCTGAATCAAGGTGGTCAAAACTTAGTAAACACAGGTGGTGTGGGGATCAGCCTTAGCAAAGTCCTCCCCACACTCACTGCAGTGTTGACACCCAGTTGGCCTGGTTTTCTTTTGGGTTTCTCAGACGAAGTCATCCTAAAACTTACGCTTTACTCGGCAAAAGCCAGGCAAGACCCACTTTTCGGTTCCTAACTGTGTCATGGGTATTTGAAAAAAAGTCTAAAGAGACTTTTTTTTTTTTTATAGAACCGATAAGGACCGGTACCTCACACTAAATACAGAAACAAAATAAACTTAGAAGAAATAAAGTAGACAATCGGTTCAGCCAAACACATTAAAAAGTTCTTACAATTTCCACACACAATTAACACTCGGTCTACTACCTAAGCACTTACTGCACCGCAGACAGGGATCTGAGCTGAAATAAAAACAAGAAATAGCAGTTTAAAACCAATGTTTTTTACTGTACCGAACCGATAGCGAAGGAGAGCTCTCCGGAGCGACTGTTCAGTTAGGCGGAGTAAAGAATCTGACAGTTACACTTCAAAGTGCAGCAGACAGAGGTTTCAACTGAGCTCGAGCTCAACGTTCTATGCTCTGGCATAGAGTTAACTCTTTCCTCTCCGGAGCAGTTCAAGTGCTGGGGCTAACTGCATAATGTCAGAATACAGCAAGACTTACTGTTGTTTAAAGGAGGCAGTCCAAAGGAGGGCAACTAAAATGGTGCAGGGTCTGCAAGAGAAGTCAAATGAGGAGAGACTAATGGAGCTTATCATGTATAACCCTTGAGGAAAGGAGAGAGAGGGCGGACGTGATCAAAACTTTTAAGTACCTCAGTGGAGTGAACAAAGTCCAAGAGGGTAGCATCTTTCAGAAAAAGATGTGCAAGAACAAGGGGACACAATTTGAAGATGGGGGGGGACAGCTCAGGGACAATGTGAGGAAGTATTTTTTCACAGAGAGGGTGGTGGACGCATGGAACAGCCTTCCTGAGGAGGTTGTGGGGTCTAAAACTGTGGGAGAAATTCAAGAATACATGGGACAGACATAAGGCAATTCTTGTGGGGGGTAATAAGAAATAGGTTGTTGGTTAACTAGGATCTGCAGCTTATCCTGTAGGTAGGGAAATGGGCAGATTAGGTGGGCCAAGCGGTCCTTATCTGTCAAAGTCTGTGTTTCTGTGTTTCTATGACACCTGAAGAAACAGTGGAAACAAAAGACTGATGGACATAAAGGATTAATGTATGAAAGTGCGGAAACTAAACTGATAACTGACTGTGATTTTCTTTTAGAACAAGCTAATGATGTTTCACTTCAGGGTTATTTTTAAGCAGCTGGGGGTGAAATCAAGACAGGGTGAACCTATGTTTAAAAAATGTAATGGGCTACTAGAGTTTGGGTTAAACCTCAGACACAGGACCAAATACAACAATTGGTTATACCACAAAAGTATAGATCTGAGCTGTTACAGATAGCACAATAGTTCTCTGACTGGTCACTCAGGGAGAGATCGCACCCTTGCCAGATTGCTGTACAGATTTTACTGGCCTAGAATTCATGAAGATATTGCAGTTCCTGTGACGAGTGTCAGAAAGTAGCCCCAGTGACTAAAAAAAGACAAGGTGCCCCTACCCTTGCTAGAGGTGCATTTTGAGAGAATTGCAATGGATGTGGTTAGCCCCTTAAACAAAAGTAAAAAAGGGTAAAAGATTAATTTTGGTAGTATGTGACTATGCTACTTGATACGATGTGCCACCTGAAAATTTATTGTCCAAGGTCCTCTCTATTCATTGCATAGATAGGTACCTATTAACTTATGAATGGTCTACTCTGTATGTCTCTGATATATTGTATCCACTTTAACTCATTGTATGTAAAGCGCTTTACTTTGTATGTTCAGATATATTGTATCCTCTCTAACTCATTGTATGTAAAGCACTTATAATTTGTTATCCTGTTAAGTTTCTGCATGTCTGTACTCTCCCGGGTCGTGCCTGAAAATAGCCATTTTATGGCTAGTGCACTTACCCAGTTAACAAAAGCTAAATAAATAAATAAATACCCAGAGGCAGTCCCAATGCATACTGTCACAGCCCTAAAAGTGGCAGCAGAGCTTGCCAAAATTTTCAGCAGTGGGGGCATACCAAAAGAGATTATTACTGATCAGGGTAGTAATTATGGTGCTGCATTACTGAAGGATAGTACAGTTACGTAAGAACTTACCGTAACAGTAGATCTTCGAGAACAGCTCTTGCAGCAGGTAACACCATTGGGACTGAAGCCGGCAGGCGTCAGGACCCCACGGAATTCTTCTAGCTAGCTATCTTCAGCGGGGACCGCCTCGATGTCGGTCCCGCCTCCGACGTCAGGCGTAGTACATAAGGGGCGGTCCCACCAGATTCCCCAGTTCTCCCACCGGAGACTTCCAGCTGCAGGACGACATCAGAATGGGAGACCGAGGATCCACCATCAGAAGACAAAATGGCGTAAACCCCTGCCAAAGGCTCGGAAAGCCATGCCTCCTCCAAGGGGGAAGGTGGGCGGGAAGGTACCTGCTGCAAGAGCTGTTCTCGAAGATGTACTGTTACAGTAAGTTCTTACGTAACTGTACTATCTTACTTCGAGATACAGCTCTTGCAGCAGGTAACACTCATTAGGACTGATTTCCAAGCAATAGCAACTTAAGCATTCTGGGAGGAGGAAACTAGGAAAATCCATACCAAGTCCTGACTCTAGGACAGGAGACCCTGTAGCAGCCAGGCGAAACTGGCTCTTCGCCCGTGAAGCAATGTCCAGGCTATAATGCCTGATAAAGTATGCACAAGAGCTCCAAGTGGCTGCAGCACAAATGGCAGAGGAGGAGCGTTATGAAGTGCTGCAAAGGAGGTAGCCACCCCCCTAGTGGAATGGCCCCGGACTGTACCCGGGAGGGGTTTCTGCTTTGTATCATAGCAGTATGATATACACTGGACAAGCCAGCGAGAAAGGGACTGCCTCGATACTGGTTGGCCCATTATCCTCTCAGCGAAGGAAAAGAAGAGTTGCTCCGACTTGCGAAGCTGTTCAGTCCTGTTCACGTAATACCTTAGACAGCGGTGAACATCCAGGGTGTGGAGCAGCGCTTCTCCTCTATTAGAATATTTAGGGAAATATACAGGTAGGTCAATGTCCTGATTGAGAGTGAGTGCAGAGACCACCTTAGGCAAGAACTTAGGATTCGTCCTCAGGGACACTCTGTCCTGGTGGAAAATCAAATAAGGTTCCTTACACATGAGGCGTGAAGCTTGAAATTCTCCTTGCTGGCGTAACAGCAACCAAAATAATGTTTTCCATGACAGGAAACGCGGCTCAAATCCGTGGCAGGTTCAAAAGGGGGCGTGAGTTGTTCCAGGACAAAGAGTAAATCCATGGAGGAACAGGGTCCTTAATGGGTGGCTAGGTGTAACACCCTCTCAGAAAGTCTCGAGAGGCGTCAAGTTGCGCCACTGTGCGCTGTCCCACCGGGAAGTGGTAAGCAGAAATAGCGCAGAGGTGCACCTTAATAGAGGAGTAGGCGAGACCCGAATGGAAAAGGGAGAGCAGGTATTCTAACACCCCTTTCACCAGGCAACCTAGAGGGGAAAGGCCGCGTGCTTGTGACCACAAGCAAAAACGGCGCCATTTCATAGCGTACGTCGCATGCGTTGCCGGCTTTCTGGCTGCGGAAAGAACTTCCGCCACCTCTTGCGAGACCCCGTGTCGCAAAATGGCTATGTCTCTAGGAGCCATGCATGCAGGTTCAGTGAACGTAAGTCCGGGTGGACCAGTGAACCTTCCTCCTGAGACAAGAGATGGGAGCTGAAGGGCAACGGGACCGGAGGTTCCCAGGACAGCTGCGTGAGCAAGGGGAACCAGATCTGCCTGGGCCAGAAGGGGCTACCAGGATCAATGTTGCGTGCTCCCTGCGCAGTTTGAGAAGAACTCTCTGGATCAACGGGAAGGGAGGGAAGGCGTAGAGGAATCTGTTCGCCCAGGAGAGGGACAACACGTCTCGCCAGAAAACACCAGGCCCTGGATCTAGCGAGCAGAAATTGGGCAGTTTTGCGTTGGATGGGGAAGCGAATAAGTCCAGTTCTGGAGTGCCCCATCGAAGAAACAGATCCTCTGCAACCCCTTGAAGAAGTTCCCACTCGTGGACCCTGGCCTGGGAAAGACTCAGGCCGTCTGAGATCGTGTTGTCCACTCTGGGAACGTGAACTGCAATCAGGTTTGTGCCGTGTTGGATTACCCAATCCCATACTGTCATCGCTTCCCTGCAAAGGGGGTAAGAGTGTGCGCCTCCTTGTTTGTTGAGGTAATAAATCACCGCCGTGTTGTCTGTTTGGATCATAAGAGTAATCGGCGGGATCTCTGACTGGAATGCCTGCAGGGCATAAAGGACCGCCCTCATCTCCAAAATGTTGATGTGAAGATGAGCTTCTTGAGGGGTCCACGTTCCCTGGGACCTCACCCCGTTCAGGTGTGCGCCCCACCCCAGCCCTGAGGCATCTGTGGAAAGGATCACCTCTGGGGACGGCGCTGAAAAGGGACACCTGCAGAGAGCGTTCCTGGGTCTAGCCACCACTGCCAGTCTCGAATCACGGCATTTGTGATTCTGACTGGATGCTGCATGTGGTCTTGCCTTTGGTCCCACTGCACCTTGAGCATCCACTGAGTTACCAGCATGTGGAGCCTTGCCAAAGGGACGGTCGGAATGGCCGCAGCCATGTGTCCGAGCAGACGAAGGACCAGCCTGGCAGGGACAGTCTTCTTCGCTGAGAGATCCCTGATGAGGGATCTGATGCGTTCTGCTCTGTCTGGAAGAAATGCTCTCCCCTGAACGGTGTCCAGAACTGCGCCTATGAACTGCAGCTTCTGCGACGGTACAAGGAGAGACTTCTCGTAATTGATTATGATGCCCAGAGACCGAAACAGAGCCTGGGTGCTCTGGATAGCCATTAACAACGCCTCTCTGGAGGCGGCCATGAGAAGCCAATTGTCCAAGTACGGGAACACATAGTGGCCCTGTCTCCTTAGAGACGCTGCCATGACTGCCATGCATTTGGTAAAGACCCTGGGGGCCGATGACAGTCCGAACGGAAGAGCTCGGAACTGGAAGTGGTGGCCGAGGAACTCGAAGCGCAGGAACCTCCTGTGCGCATGAGCTACGGGGATATGCAGGTATGCGTCCTGCATGTCCAGGGACGCTAAGAAGGTGTCCTTCTTTAGCATGGGAATAAGACCCTGCAGAGTCACCATGCGAAATCGTTTGTAGGTGACCGACATATTGAGGTCGCTGAGGTCCAGGATTGGACGGAGGTCCCGTTTTCTTCGGAACCAGAAAGAAGTGGGAATAGTATCCGTATCCTCTCTGGTTCTCTGGGACATACTCTACCGCTCCCTTTTGCAGGAGCACAAGTATTTCTTGCCTGATAAGCAATTTGTGCTGACCTGAGTAACGGGAGAGCAGAGGAGGCCTCGAGGGTGGTTTGTCTGCGAATTCTATAAAGTGGCCTCTTTCGACCAACTGAAGAACCCACCTGTCGGTGGTTATGGACTGCCATCCTGGCAGGTAATTCTCAATACGACCCCCGACCTTGATGTCCCATTGATCCTGAGGGGCAGGGGGCCAGGAAGGAGTCAGGCTGTGGCGGCAGAGGGGCCCGCGGGCTGAGCCAGCTTAGCTGGACGCTGACTCCGGCCCACGGGCTGTCTTCCCTGGGCTCTGCAGGAACTGGAGCCCCTCTGTTGTGGACCGGTGCGGGACTATTGTCTCTGTGCCCGTCCATGAAAACGGCTTTGGTTCCTACGAAAGGAACTCAGCCTCGGTCGGTACATTGCCTGGACCGACCTCACCACCTTCCCGGCCTCTTGGAGCTTGGTGAGAACCTTCTCAGAGGGTTCACCAAAGAGAACTTCTCCTTCGAAAGAGGCGTCCATGATGTTCTTCTGGACGTCCGGGGTAAATCCGGAGACACGGAGCCATGAGTGTCTCCAGAGGCATACGCCTGAAGCTGCCGCTCTGGCCGAGGAGCAGTGGAATCATACGCGGCTCGCAGCACCTGGGTTCCCACGTCCGAACCCGTACGGAGGAGCTGCAACATCTCCTCCTTCTGCTCACCTTCTGGCAATTTCTCCGCCAGATCCAGTCCCTGTTCCCACAAGGCGTTTTGGAACTGCACCATGTGGGTCAAGTAGTTCAGGATCTGATGGCGCAAGTAGCGGAAGCATACGTGCGCCTGCCCATAGCATCCAGCTGTTTGGACTCCAGGTCCGGTGGCAGGGTGCTCAAATGTTGCGGTCTCTGGGACCGGTCATGAGAGGCTGTTATGACCAGAGAGTCGGCCAGAGGATGTTGAGCCAAGTACTAGTCCTCCTTAGGAGCCTTGTACAGGTGGTCAGCTTTCTTCGGCATCGCTGGGAGTGAGTGTGGACACTTCCACGCTGCCTTGGTGACGTCCACAAAAGTATCCACCAAGGGTGGTACCACCACAGGCTTAGGATCCTTCTGCCGAAGATACCTAGCGAGGCGTAGTCTCTCGGGGTCCAATTCTTCCGCATCCCAGCCCATGTTCTCTTGGATGTGTCTCATGATCTCCGAGAACGATGGGTCATCCGGAGAAGATCTAGGAAGCTCACGTGGGTCCGGAGAGGGGATGTGGAGGGGAGAGGGGGATCTGGATCCTGCCGAGAAGTTCGATCCCGTATCCTCTGTCGAAGGCAAACGACGGCGTCTTCTGGGTCTCTTAGGACTGGGTGACCCTGAAGAAGATCTAGATGGAGGTCTCCTTTTATCTGGTCTCCCCCTTGGAGGGTCCGTAGGCTCCTGGGGGAGAGGTACTCGGCCTGCTGCCCCAGATGGAGAAGGGGCAGGGAGCGGAGGGTGCGGAGGCGGAGGAGGAAGAGGAGGTGGTGTGGGAACCATATCCCTTTTAATGGTATCCCACCAGGAAGTAAAGAGCTCCTTAACCTCAGAAATGTAAAGGCCCGACGACGGACCGGGCGCCGGTGACCAGTCGTCTGGTTCCGGCGTCGGCACTTCAGGTTGTGGGGAGGGTTCCCTGGGAGATGCGACAGGACTGGGTTCGCCCGTCTGGTCCTCGGGCTGCGTCAACTCCTCCTCCGTGATAGTCTCCTGACCGACGTCAGTAGGAGGCGTTGGGGTCCTCTTCTCTACATGTACAGATGCGGACGTCGGCCCCCCTGCCAACGACTGAGAGGGCGAAGGCCTGACCGGCGACAGGTGTCTGGCAGTCGATGGCTCCTGGGACCTGTGATGACGGGCCGACATCGGGTCCGACGGCTTCTTAAGAGAGGTAAGCTCCTTGGTCTTCCGCTGGGGGGGAGGAGGAGGCAAGGAGGCAGACCTGACGTCAGGTTCGGAATGGCGGGAACCCGACTTGTGGTGATGACAACGGTCCCCAGACCTAACCAGGGCTTTGGAAGAAGATGATGAAGAGGGCCTGGAGGTCTTGGCCTGTGAGGAGGAAGAGGAGCCCGAAGGTTTCTTCACCGCAGTGGGGGGAGGCTGACAGCAGGCCCGGGAGGCGAGACGGTCGGACCGGGCCGGAACTACGGAGTCAGAGGCCCTAGACGGGACTTGGATGGAACCCTCTCCTGTGCTTTCCAGAATCGGGCCTTCTCTGCTGAAACCCCTTGGAGGTGTCCATGGCCTTAATCTTCTCCTCGAGCAGGAATGCCTGCAGGGCCTTCTGGCGACGGATCTGGTCCGCTGTTGAACCCCTGGCAGAAAGTGCAGGACCGGTGTCGTGGTCTGGGCCTAGGCACGGACGCAGGCCAATGCGGGTCCTGAATGGATTTGCTTCCCACAGGCACACCGAGGGATGGCCTTCAATGGAGGTTGGAGAGGACATCAGACAGCAACTGAGCCGAAGAAATGACGTTTTCCGAAGGAAGAACTTAACAATGCGTCGTAGCTAGAAAGCGATCAAAGAGAATTCGAGACATGCAAGTCGATGGCGGGAAAGAACTGGGGAATCTGACGGGACCACCCCCTTATGTACTACGCCTGACGTCGGAGGCAGGACCGACGTCGGGGCGGTCCCCGCTGAAGTTAGCTAGCTAGAAGAATTCCGTGGGGTCCTGACGCCTGCTGGCTTCAGTCCTAATGGTGTTACCTCCTGCAAGAGCTGTATCTCGAAGTAAGATCTGCACAGACTACTAAGTATCACTGCCATAAGAATCTCCCCTTATTACCCTCAGACTGACAGTCTTGTTGAGTGTTTCAATCAAACTCTAAAATGTATGTTAAAAAGGTTTGCAAAAGGGGAAAGGAAAGACTGGGACCAATACTTACCTTGCTTTTTGCTTATAGAGAAGTGCCACAGGCATCAACAAGTTTTTCAACATTTGAAGTGCTGTATGGTAGACAACCTAGAGGGCCACTAGATGTAATAAAAGAAACATGGGAAGATAATCCCCATCAAAAACAATCTATTGCATCTTATATGTGTGCCCTGAGAAAGAAGCTGACAAAATATGTTGAAATCGCCCACAGTAATCAGGAAGAAGCCCAAAACCAGCAGAAGACGTATTATGACCATGGGGGAAAAGAAAAAGTTTTTGAGCTAGTTGAAAAGGTCTTACTACTGTTACCCACTACAGAAAATAAACTGTTAATGAAGTGGCAAGGGCCATATAAAGTGCTTAGACATACTGGCACAGTTAACTATGACATTGTGACCCCGATAGAACATATACCATGCTAACCTCCTCAAGAAATGCCGGCCCAGTGGCGCTGAGGGTTGAGGCGCTGGACGCCACACCACGCACTACGCCGGTGACCCGGGTTCAGGAACGAGCCCGGGTCATTGGGGGTCGGCGGGGGCAGAGAAGGATTGAGCGTCCGCTGACTGCTCTCCTTCTCTGGGGGTGGGAGTGGGAATCCCTCGCTGTCCTGTCAGCTCCTAGCAGTGGCTGGGGGCTTTGACAGGTCAGGGGCAAGCTAGTGGGGATGTACTGTGGCAAGACGTTGGGAGAGGGCGCGTGCGGGAGCGCGCATGCTCTGGTCCCTTGACGCCATTGCATGCCACAGACGTAGGGGAGGTAACGGAGGAAGAAAATCTTGCGGGCTGTATGATGGCTGGATGGGCGGCCCCAACCGGTCTCTGCCTGGATGCTCCCCCTGTACCGAAGTAACCACCTCGGATCCCGTGGCGGTGGTTACGTACCCACCACGGCAAACAGATCATGGCAGAGGTTGAAGATGAGGGGTTGAGCTTGGGATGGGGGAAGGTCTGGGGGCTGGCTGTCTGACCGGACTGGGGGGGAACCATTGGTAACACCCCCCCAGCCACAAAAGGAGGTAAAAATATAGAACAAAAAAAAACTCCTCAAGAAATGGGTTGAAAACACACCAAAAGCTGTTCTGCTAGTTTTACCAGAAACTGATAAAGAAGATATTGATGTAGCTTATGATAGACTGGAGCAAACTGTTACTGCTGATGCTGTAAAGGTGAATGTTTCCTTAACCTCCGAACAAACTGCAGAAATTCGTAACTTGCTAAAGATATTTAACAAGGTACTTTTACCACAGTGCCAGGTTGAGCTAAAGGTGTCCAGCACATAATAGCAACAAAGAATGCTTGCCCTATTAGGCAAAAGACATACAGATTACCAGAGCAGTTAAGAGTAGACGTGGTTAAGGAAATACAAAAAAAATGAAAGAACTGGGTATCATAGACGAGTAGAGAAGTGCTTGGTCATCACCAATGGTGACTGTAAACAAAAAAGGAGGAGCTGTAAGAATCTGCCTTGATTTTATGAAACTTAATCAAGTGTCAGAATTTGACGGTTATCCTATGACCAGGATACATGATTTGGTGGCCCGACTGGGGAGTGCAAAGTATATCGGTACCCTTGATCTCACCAAGAGTTGCTGGCAAATTCCCCTAAAGAATCCAGAGACAAAACTGCATTTGCCATCATACAGGATTCTATCAGTTCACTACCATGCCCTTTGGTTTACATGGCACTCCCGCTACATTCCAGCTTTACATGGATGTAATTTTATTCCCTCATACTGGTTACTGTGCTGCATACCTGGATGATGATGTGGTGTATAGTCCAGACTGGAAAAGCCACCTGGAACACCTACGAGCAGTTACCCAATCAATCAAAAAGGCAGGTCTGACAATTAATCCTACCAAGTGTGCACTGAGCATTCCACAAACCAGATATTTGGGCTATGTTTTGGGAAATGGAGAAGTCAAGCCAGAGGTTCCCAAGATAGAAGCTGTAGCTAACAGCCCTGTCCCCAAAACCAAGAAATGTGTCTGGTCATTTTTAGGGCTGGCTGATTATCAGAGATTTGTTCCCAACTTCGCCCAGTCAGCTGCTCCTCTCACTGAACTCACGAAAAAATGGTACCCCAATAATGTGAAATGGTCCCCAGTGTGATGAGACTTTTTGGGCTATCATGGCTGCATTATGTTCAGCCTCTGTTTTAAGAAGTCCAGACTCTCAGAAAAAATTTCTGTTACAGACTGATGCATCAGAGGTAGGCCTAGGTACAGTCTTGAGTCAGCATATAGATGGGAAAGAAAGTACAGTTATGTAAGAACTTACCGTAACAGTAGATCTTTGAGAGGGGCTCTTGCAGTAATTACATATAGGACTGAAGCCGGCAGGCGTCAGGACCCCATGGAAAAGTTTCTAGCTAGCAGTCACTGGCGGGGGACTGCCCCAACGTAAGGTGACTGGTGTCAGTATAAAGGGGCGGTTCCCCACACCCGCCTTCCAGTTCTTTCCCGCCAAAGGCCACAAGGCAAGACTACAGAGAAGCGGATATTTCCCTTCCTGGAAAAGGAGCTGAAAAAGCTAAGGGGGATGGAGGGCGGGAAGGCATTACCTGCTGCAAGAGCCTCTCTCGAAGATCTACTGTTACGGTAAGTTCTTACGTAACTGTACTATTTTACTTCGAGAGGGCTCTTGCAGTAGGTAATTACATATAGGACTGAGTCCCAGGCAGTCTGGAACCAAGAAAAGCACTTGGGAGGAGGGAAACTAACACCAATAGAACCTCTGGCTGTAAGGGTCTATGAAAGCAGACCTTGCAGAACAGCCAACCCAAAGCCTGCTCTATGGCGAAAGGCAATGTCCAAACTGTAGTGTTTCATGAAGGTATGGACGGAAGTCCAGGTTGCGGCTGTGCAGATATCTGCCGCTGACACGTTTTTGAAACAAGCAGCAGAGACAGCGACTCTTCTGGTGGAGTGACCTCTGACTTGACCCGGCAGGGTCCTGTGGTACTTGTAACAAAAGGTGATACAACGAGCCAACCACTTCGAAGGGCACTGCTTGGAAACTGCACTGCCCTCACTTTTATAAGCAAGAGAGACAAAAAGTTGGTCCAATTTCCTGAGATCCTTAGTCCTAGTGGTATAGTATCCTGTGAACATCCAAAGTATGCAAGAGGTACTCCCCTCGATTGGAGTGTTGCGTAAAGAAAGTGGGTAATTCAATGGATTGATTCAGTGTAGATTCCGCTACCACCTTAGCAAGAAACTTAGGTTTGGTGCTCAGAGCCACACATTCCTTGTGAAAAATCAAATAAGGGATTTTGCACATCAGGGCCTGAAGCTCGGAAATTCGTTGAGCTGAAGTAATGGCCACTAGGAAGAGAGTCTTCCAAGACAGGAACTTCAAGTCTGCTGAAGTAGCCGGTACAAAAGGAGTCAGAGTAAGCTTCTTGAGAACAAAGTTCAGATCCCAAGGAGGAGCAGGAACACGGGATGGGAGTCTTAAATGGAGGACCCCTCTGAGGAACGTCTTAGAGACTTCCAACTGCACGAACGACCTGTCTCCAAAAGGGGCAAGGTAGTCAGAGATAGCCGCCATGTGGACCCTCACAGAGGAATGGCTGAGACCCAGGTCAAAGAGATGACGCATGTAGTCTAGGACACTCTCGACAGGGCAGGAGAAAGGCTAGAAGTCCTTTGAAGAGGCCCAAATCGAAAAACGTTTTCACTTCATGGCATAGGTGGATCTAGTGGAAGGCTTTCTGGCCTCCACCAGAATATCTGTGATGAGCGGAGAAACCCCGAACCGGGTTTGAGCTGCAGGAGCCACGCATGCAACTGAAGGGATATGAGACCTGGATGAACCAGAGTCCCCTGATCCTGGGTCAGCAAGTGCTGTGACAGAGGAAGAGGAAGCAGAGGTTCCTCTGAAAACTGTTGCAGAAGAAAGAACCAAACTTGCCTGGGCCAGAATGGAGCAATGAGAATCATCCAGGCACCTTCTGAACTGAGTTTGTGTAAGACCCTTGGAATTAAGGGAAGGCATAGAAGAATCTGTCCCTCCAGTCTCGAGACATAGCGTCCCTCCAGAAAATGCCTCGCTCTGGAGGGAGCGAGCAGAAGGCGGTAAGTTTTACATTTTGAGGGGGGGTGAACAGGTCTACCTGAGGGGTTCCCCAGCGCAGGAAGATATAATCTATTACCCCTTGATCCAGTTGACATTCATGGACTTTTGCTGACGACCGACTGAGGTGGTCTGCCAGCGTGTTTGAGACTCCCGGGACATGAACTGCCATCAGGTGAAGGTTGTGCTAAACAGCCCAACTCCACTCTCTCCTTGCTTCCCTGCAGAGAGGGTAGGAACGAGTTCCTCCATTTGTTGATATACCAGACTACACACGTTGTCCGTCTGGACTGTCAGATGGCCGGGAAGAACACAAAAGTTCAGAGCCTGGAGAGCGTACAAGATGGCTCTGAGCTCGAGCAAATTTATATGAAGAGTCTGCTTGAATCTAGACCAACAGCCCAGAGTCCTGTGAGACCCTAGATGGGCTCCCCAGCCCTCTTCCGAGGCATCTGTTGTCAATGTTTGGGAGGGGGGGTTCGATGCAAAGGGGAACTCCCTGGCAAAGGTTCTCTTGCACCATCCACCATTGCAAGTTCTGGACCATGGGATCTGAGACCAGAACTTCCTGGTCTAGGTCGTCCAATGTCTGGTCCCACTGAGACCGGAGCATCCATTGAGAGATCCTCATATGGAGATGAGCACGAGGGACTGTCAGAATAGTAGCCACCATGAGCCCGAGAAGGCGAAGGACTGACCTGGCACTGACCCTTCTGCGACTGGACAACAGACTTGCTTGAGCCTGCAGGGTGTCCACCCTGTCTGGAGGCAGAAAAGCCTTGCCGATGGTCGTGTCCAGGATCACCCTGATGAACTGGAGTCTTTGGCAAGGGAACAGATGGGACTTGGCCTGGTTGATGGTGATACCCAGGCTGGTGAAAACCTGCAGGATAAGGGAAAGAGTGTATAAGTTCCTCCCTGGAAGGGGCCACCAGGAGCCAGTCATCCAGGTACGGGAATACCTGCACTCTCTGGCAGGGCTGCAGCTATGAATCCTGGGGCCCCAGACAAGTCACTTGGAATGGGCCCCCGTTTCCCAAACCAGCTAATGACAGAGGTAATGCCAGCTCCCCAGAAGGGCCCCTCCTGAGCTCGGGGCCCCGGACAACTTCCCCACTTACCCCCCCATTACTGCGGCCCTGCTCTCTGGGGGGGTATGCAGGTGGGCCACTACCACTGAAAGACATTTGGTGAACACTTGGGAGAGCTGAGGAAAAGACCAAATGGGAGGGCCTTGAATTGGTAGTGGTCCCCCTGAAATGAAAACCGAAGGAATTTGTGGTGGGAAGGGTGGATGGGGATATGCAGGTAGCATCCTGCATATCCAAAGTGCACAGCCACTGTTACTGCTGAAAAAGCGGCAGAAGGCTCTGCAGGGAGAGCATTCTGAAATGTTTGTATTCCATGAACATGTTCAGGGAGCCGAGGTCTAAAATAGGTCTCACGTCTCCTGTTTTCTTTGGAACTAGGAAGAAATGGGAATAGTAACCCATCCCCCAAAGGTGGATGGGGACAGGCTCTATTGCCGGCTTTCGAGAGAAGGGAGGAAAATTTCTTCTAGGACCAGAGGAAGATGTTCTGGGGAGTTAGACTACTTGTGGGGGGGGGGTTCTGAAGAAACTCGGTTGAGCTATCAGTTGAAGCACCCAAGCATCTGATGTAATCCTCTAGCAACCCAGCAGATGGAAGGAGAACCTCCCTCCTACTGGTTCCTCTGGGGGAGGCTGTGGGAGCGGAAGGGAGTCAGGAGGTGTGGGGCAATGCAGCAGCTGAAGCTCCTGCCGCTTTTGGGCAGGGAGGCCCCAGCGTTGTTGGCCCACTGCCCCTGAGGTTTTGCTTTAGGCTGAGAATGTCTGCAAAAAGGGCGACGCTGTCCCTGAGGGGGTCTGTACAGGGAGTCAATGGACTTGCTCTTTTCTTACAGGTCGGTGATGATGTCCTTGACAACCCCACCGAACAGCCCCGAACCGCTGAAGGGCGCATCTTGAATAGTGGATTGCACTTCAGGGACCAAACCTGACACCCGGAGCCAGGCATGACGCCAAAGACCTATGGCGAAAGCAGAACTCCGACCTACTGCGTCTGCCGCATCACATGTGGCATGGAGCATGTGCCGACTGGCTGAACGAGCAGACCGGACGAGATCAGTTAATTCCTGTTTGGTCTGAGACTCAGGAAGGGAGTACAATTTGGATTCCACCTGATTCAGCATAGTCTTCTGGTAGTCCCCCATATGTGCAACATAGTTCAGGGCCCTAATCCCCAGTGTGAAAGAAGCATACACCTTCTTCCCATATTGGTCCAGAAGACGGGATTCCTTGTCAGGTGGAGATGAGCGAAGATGTTTTGGGAACTCCAAAAAGGAAGGATCTTCTGAAGTATGTGGCTCGTCATCAGGATATGAGCACCCCCCCCACCGAGTGAGTCAGAGGTCTCCGAAGAAGAGGAGGAAGACTCCTCCCGACACGGGAGAGGAACGGTCTCCTTGGGCAAACCTCAGGGAAATGCATCCTCCCCACCCCTGGCACCTGAGGGATCACCTCTGGTGTCAGGTAGGGCGAGGGAGTCTCTCGTCTCCAGTGAAGGGGATCCTGTGCAGGGTCCGGCGCTGGCAGATGGCTCTCCACCTCCTTGGTGAGCTGAGCCTTGGCCTCGGCCCACCAGGCAGCCAGAGTTTCCTTCAAATCCACCAGCGGCTGGGGGGGCGGTGGAGGAGAAGGAGGGGGATATGGATACTGAGGGTATCTGTAGGGCAAGTATCCGTAACACGACAGTGGGTAGCCCGGCTTCTGGTATTAAGACGTTGGGTACTGCGGCATGGGATACTGTGGTCCCACATAGGACGGTACCGGATAAAGCGGGGTCAGATACCCAGGAGCCAGGGGGTCAGCTGGAGCAGATGGCCCTGGAAGAGGCCAGGTAAAGGTGGCCCTGCAGGCATCATGCCTGGGGTTGGAATGGCGTCTGGCAAAGGGATGTCGTCCGGCGTCGGGTAGTCCGGCATTGGAGCTGGCATCTGAGGGTCCGGCGTCAGGGTGTCTGGCCCCGCGGGACGGAACTTTGACGTCAGTGTACCTAAATCCGCTTTATCGTCCGGGGATGGAGGACTGAAATCCCCGGGGTCTAGCAGAGGAAACTCTGGAGCCCCGGAAGGCAGCGGCAAGCACTGAGGCGAGCCTGGGACGTCGGACTTGTTCAGGGGGTCTGACATGGGCTCTTTCGCCGTGCGTTCGTCTGAGGGGCCGACATCCGACTTACCAGCAGGATCCGGACGGGCGTCGGCGGCGCCGGCGTCCGACTTATCAAATCCTGTGCCTGAAGGCCGTGTAGGGGAAGTGACCTTGGCGGGCGTACAGGGGACCGAGCGCCGCCCCCCCGAAAGGGCCAGCGTCTTATCGGCCCTATCTGAGCGGATGTTGGTAGAACCGGCTCGACGTCTTCCCAGGAGCGGCCACCTCCTTTGTCCTGGAGGCACCCGAGAGGCCCGAGCGCAAGCCCGACAGGAGGGACACTGCCAAGACGGCCGTCGAGGGTTTTTCCCCCAGAGAGGATGTTACCTGAAGTACAGTGACTCCAGCTGGAGCCGCGGTAGACGTGGAGGTGGAGTCCCAGTCCTGATGCTTCTTTATTTTTTCGGTGTCCCTCAGACGAAGTGGAGGCCAGCCTAAGCTTCTACAGCTCCTTCTCCATGGAGACCATTCTCTTCAAAATGTGGGCCTCCACAGACTGCTGCCTCTGTTTGCGGGTGGTGGCACTGAATTGCTGGCAGTGCTGGCACTTCTCCATGGGGTGTTACGGGCCTATGCAGAAGAGGCACAGAGAGTGACCACCCTTATGCGGTAGCTGGGATCCACACGAGTCGCACTTGTTCTTCTGTGAATTGGAGGGAGTTGGGGACGATATACACAACCTTTAAAATAAGAAATTTGAAAAAAAAAAAAGACGACAAACAACTCTGTAAAAAAGACCGATGTTAGACTGGTGAGTGAAGGAACATAACCGCAAGGCACTTTCACAAGTATACGGCGGGAAAGAACTGGAAGGCGGGCATGGGGGACCGCCCCTTTATACTGACATCGCATGACGTCAGTCACCTGACGTGGGGGCGGTCCCCCACCAGAGACTGCTAGCTAGAAATTTTTCCGTGGGGTCCTGACCCCTGCCGGCTTCAGTCCTATATGTAATTACCTACTGCAAGAGCCCACTCGAAGTAAGATCATCCTATTCTGTACATAAGTAGGAAATTGCACGACAGAGAGAAAAGGTGCTCCACCATTGAAAAGAAGTTCTTGCAGCAAAGTGGGCTATGGAGTCCCTTAAGTTTTACTTACTAGGAGCCGACTTTGTACTTGCAACAGATCACAATCCTCTCTGTTGGCTTAACCAAATGAAGGACAACAATTCTAGAATCACACAGTGGTACCTGGAACTACAGCCATTTAAATTTAAAGTGATGCACAAATCTGGGAAAGAATGTCAATGCCGATTTTCTGTCTAGATATGGATCTGGAATTGTTCTCTCTGAAGACCGAAAAAACCAAACGTGTAAGTTTAAACCACAATTTGCTATACTGTTATGTAAAAAAGGATACAGGGTATGTACAGAACTTTAAAGGTTATATGCTTATATTAGATGAGAATTACTAGAAAGTTTTGGAAACCTGTTTTTGTAAAACAGGTTCCCTCTTAAGAAGGAGGTATGTGACAGGGTTGAATAGGGCTCTGCCCCAGTTGTTCTGGAGAGAGTTTAAATGCAAGGATCTCTTCTATTCTCTCCCTTTCTGTCTCTTGTCTGGTTGCGCAACCAGATTTTCTCACGAGACCTAGGACTTGATCACCCCGACAGTCTTGCAATTCTCTGCCTCTCACTGTCTCTCTACCTTCTCTTGCTGTTCTTTTCTCACTCCTTGCATATCTGCTGGTATAAAAATATGTGTGAATCATTATGTAGAAATGTAACGGACACTGAGATCCCTTTGTTCAGAAGTGTATATAGGTATACTGTTGAAATGATTGCAAAAAGCTGTTTGGAACTCAAGGGGTTAACCTGTTTGCAAACTCTCAGAAGCTGTAAGCAAGAGGTCAGTTCTGGGTCACAATGTTCTTTTTGCTGCACTTGTTGAAACTTACAAGAACACAGAGAAGCATGCTGTTTTCCTAACAAGTGGGGGTTGCAAAGACTTAGAAAAACAGCTGCAATTTCTTGCAAGACAAACACAGAAACAGATTAGAAATTAAGAAAAACTCAGGACAGTTTTTCTCTGTTTCTACTGCCACTGTACATAGTAATTCTGAACAATTTTATTTTACTGTTATTAATTATAAAACTTGTGAATTTTACAACTGCTCCTGGTTTTCCTATGCTACATGATCTGTGCCTCGACGACACTCCCCCTAAAGAGAAGTTACATACCTACTCTAACAGATCATCTCTCATCAGGCCACACCTATGAGCCATCAGGCAACAGGACCACATGGAAACTTTTAGCTGGCAGTCTACTAGGGGTGGCCCATACTCATTGCCAGATGTCGCATCGGCCAGAGATATGTACGTCGGCAGACCCCTGCTGAAAACCATACTCGCAAGGCCTCCCTCTAGGGAACCAAGAGAATAGCTGAAGCTCCCAGCTACCTGGAGAGGCAGAAGCAACAAGTATCCCATCCTGGAGTGAGAGGTAAGAAATGAAAATTACGTACCTACCGTAATTCTGATCTTTCTGTGTATCTTCACCATTCATCACATATGGGTGCTGGCCGGAGATCAGGACCCCATGAGGTTTTTTTTTTTTAAAGGAACAGACAGAGCCGGCACAGCATCAGTGCAGCCCTCCCGAGGCCGACGGCTGTGTGGCGCCTGAGGCTGGGCCATTGGGCTGTGTCGACTCTGCCTGCCTACCAGTTCTGAGTCGCCGGAGAGGTAAGAGGAAGGGATGGAGGGTGGGACAAGAGAGTCCAAGGGACAGAAAAAGGAAGGAAATACTGAACTAAAAGGAGAAATAACCGAGAGGACAGCAAAGAAGAGATGAGACTAAGGGGATTGGGTAGGGGCCCCAATCTCTGGAAACGGAAGAAGGGAGGGTAGGGAGGGAAGAACATTTTGGAGAGAGTGAGAGGTAACAAGGTATCCGAGACCCTTATCCGTCACCAGGTTGTATAGGAACTGCAAGGAGTAGCAAAGCTCTCTGCCAGAATTCAAGGCACAGAATAACTAGCAACTAACCCAGAAGCAGAGTCGGCTATTCTGGAAGAAGGACAGGATACAGGGATTTAATACTCTCTCAGTAAAGATGTTTGAAAAAAAGGGATTTTTTTTTTTTTTTTATAACAGTTGGATGGAAACCAGAAGGAGAACAGGAGGAGGGCAACCACCAACTCCCACCCCACCAGGGTGGAGACATGAAGTAGAGAAGGAGTGCCGCTCGAGCTGAACCCTTTGAAGGAGAATACCCCGCCGTGTGTCCCTACTTTACCCCACTCCAAAAGAGGAGAGGGGGAGCCACAGAGGGAGGGGGGCCCAGAGAATGAGGCCCCAGGGGGATGGTGGGCGGGGTTGTGATGAATGGTGAAGATACACAGAAAGACCAGAATTACAGTAGGTACGTCATTTTCATATCTTATCTGTGTCAATCTTCACCATTCATCACATATGGGTGAGTACCAAGCCCCCCCGAAGGGAGTTGTTTCTTTACACCTTAAGGGACAGAGTCCCTTAGTCCTCAGTGGGTGACACACTAAGGGAACCTTCGGGCCTGGGAGGCCGAGGTGAGAGGCGAGACTGGGTCCCCGGAGAAGAGAGATTGCCCGACAAGCGCCGTCTCGCTCACGGGAGAAAAGGTGAGTTCCCTGGGTGGGCGAACCAAATCACCCTCACCGAGCCAAGGGTGACAACAGGAAAGATGTAGCCACGCCGATCTCCTGGTGCAGATCGCTGTCCCTATGACCTTGGTAGCTACCTCGTTGGCGGCGTAAGATGCCCTCGCTTGGTGCCTTGCTAGCTCCAGGCCATGTGCAGAGCGCACGATGGCTTGTCTGGTTTGCTCCGAGTCAGGCAAAGAAGCTAGGACCTGACCTAGCGTGGACCACAAGAACCTGTTGTAGGCTGCATAGTGGGCCTGGTGAGTGGAAATAGAAAGGAGCAACTGTGCCGAGTAGAAGGTCCTCCTCCCCCAAAAATCAAAATCCGAAGAGTCTTGATCCGGGGGCTGGTCACGGTGGAAGGCGCGAAGCCCATCAGGGGTGTCCAGATGCGTCAAACCGGACTGCAGTTGAGGCATAGAACCTGGAGACTCCGGGGGAGCGCAATACCTCTGACTGAGGTCCCTAGGGGCAGGAACTCCAGAGAAGGGCCTCTGCCAGAAACACAAGGACTCCTCCCAAAAGGAAGCAGGCCAGGGCGGCACCACAAGGGTGGCCTCACCATAATCGCCTAGAAAGGCGTGTGCCGCATGCTCAGGATTGTTAACAGAAGAGGGAGAAAGGTGCAAGTCCTCAAACATCCTCACGAGGAAGCGCTGATACTCGGAGAGATCAGCAGCCGGAGAGATGTGGACAGAGGTTCCTCTCCCCAGAAGAGGGAGATGAGGAGCTGGAGGTCACCTACATTCTGAGGGTGGCTGCACGGGGAGGTTGAAAACCTGGCTGTCCATAGCCCTAACATAGGCAGGGAACCGGCAGCCACCGCTCTGAACTGCTCCCAGGTGAGAGGGCCGCTAGGACCAAGAATGCCTGGGAGCGCTGGAGAATGTGGCAGAGAGATATGGACAGAGCCGAGAAAAGAAGTCGGTTGACCTCCGCCAGGGCGCGGACCATGAGCACCCGAGGAGGGTGCCCCGGAAGACTCCACAGCACCCTCCCCTCCCGTAGGTTTCTCGATGGGCCCCAAAGTTGGGCGATCAAGACACACCACTGGAGGGGGTACCATCACCGAGGGGTCGATGAAATCCCCAAGGCCAGGCTGCAGAGCAATGGTGGCACGCACCACTGCCTGCTGGTCAGCACCACTGACCCTAGCCTCGGGGGCCACCTGACTCTCCTCAATAGGGGGCTGGCTTCGACTCGTCGACGAGACCACGGGAGCGCCCTCCTCCGCAGACAACCCCAAAGGGTGTGACTGCCTGTTGGACTCCGAGCTCAACTCCGAAGAGGTAGAGTCCGAGGCTCTGAGCCAAACAGTAGGAGGGCAGGTGAAACCAAGTTTGCCAGAGGGCTCGGCAGCCAGAGCTCTGACGAGACGGCACCCGTGCCCTCCGCAACCCCACAGGCGAGACCTGCAGAAGGCACATGGGCAGCTCGGGCCAAAGGTCCAGAGCCAGGGCCAGACGCGGCACCGTCAAATCCACCAGCACCGGGGGCGGTACCACGGACAGAGACGGCGCTGACAGCAGCCCCAGCAGCAACCTCGGCGCCGAAAATGGCACCGCCAGGCCCCATGGCGCTGCGACCGGCACCGAGGACTGAAGCGGCGCCAACGACGACCCTGAGGGCAGACTCGGCGCCGAACACGGCACCGACCGGCCCCTCGGCGCCGCGAGCGGCACCAAGGCGTGGGCGAGCACTGACAGTCGGAGCCAAAGGCCCCTACGGCGCCGAGCACGAGGCACAACACCGTGTTCTCAACTCGCGCCGAGGCGATTATATAGCGAAGAGGACGCCGGATCTTGTCCCACAGCACTGTGAGCAGCATTGGTGCCGCGAAGGCCGACAGGGCCCATGGTGCCGGAGGACGAGTGGGCGCCGGACAGCCGGCGCTGACAGGGCCCATGGCACTACAAACAGTGCCAAAGGCTCCATGGCGCCAACCGATGGCGTCGGGCCAGCGCCGACCAGACCTTCGAGCAGCAGGGCATTACGGGGAGCCTTCACCCGAAGGCGAGATGCGTGCGGGCGCCTCCCCGCCCGCCTCCGGGAGGAAGCCGGACGGGCCTCCTGCACCGCTGGAAGGAGCCTCGGGCAATGGCCAGGCTACAAGTAGCCGAGGCTCCTCCTCCTCGGTCCATATAGAACCGGGAGGGGACCCAGAGGAAGAGGCTGAAGGCAGCGGCTTGCCTGTGATGCGAACCCTACCCCCGAAAGTCGGCGGAGCTCGCCCCACTTTCAACTGCCGCTGTTCGAGGATGCGGCGGTCCATGGAGAAGCAGGCATCGCACGAATCCATGTCATGAAGCGGGCCAAGACACCGGTCGTACTGGTCGGTGACGGAATATTTTCAGCCGCACGGGCACCGACGCATGGGGGGTCGACCCGTCTCTGAAAACTTTTTGCCCTCCGACCGAGACATGACCTACGGAGAAAAAAACACCACAAAACAGACTCGACATCGCACAATTTGAAATAAAAGGAAAGATCTTACCGGCGACGTCGAGTGGAGGCAGAACCCAGAACCGGTAGACGACCGACGGACTGACGTCGATTTTTTTTGAGCAGGCTGAAAGGCCTAAAATACAGTGAAAGCTTCCCATGAGGCGACCTCGACGGCGGGAGACGAAGAACTGGTAGGCAGGCGGAGTCGACACAGCCTAACAGCCAACCCTCGAGCGCCACGCAGTATGTCGGCCTCGAGGGCGGCGCCGATGCTGTGTCGGCTCCACCTACCCTTAAAAAAAAAAGCTCCCATGGGGTCCTGATCTCTGGCCAGTACCCATATGTGATGAATGGTGAAGATTGACATAGATGAGATCAAAAAGGCTGAGAGTCTAAGGGGGACATAGGGTGGGTTGGCACTGCCTGATCAAAAATTCTCTCAAAGATCTACTTTTACAGTAAGTACATAAGAACAGGTTACTCACCTGTAACAGTAGTTCTAGGAGTGGTATATGTTGTTCATCCACACTCTCTGGCATGTCCCTTTCCCCTTTAAATCTGGCCAGAAGTCTTCAAGCTAGCTCCTCCCACCCACCCGGGTGGTAAATACCTCGTCTCCGCCCCATGACACCAGATCTTAGCCCGCTGGAAGCAAGGTTGTGCGCCTAAAGCCGGGGAGGTCGGTGGAACCAGTCTCAAGCCTGGGCGTTTAGGAGAACCTGAGCTTCCAAGCGGTAAGGAAGATCTGGCGTCATGGGGCGGAGCCGAGAGTTATACCACCCGGGTGGGTGGGAGGAGCAAGCTTGAAGACCTTCCGGCAAGATTTAAAGCGGCAAGGATACCTGCCAATGAGTGTGGATGAACAACATATCCATGTCCCTAGAACTACTGTTACAGGTGAGTAACCTGTTCTTCTAGGAATGTGGATATGTTGTTCATCCACACACTCTAGCAGACTCCCAAGCAGTTCTCTGGGAGGAGGGAGGCAAGGCGCACACCCCCTACTTGGGAAATAGAAATTGGAGAACCGAGGCCCCAAAACCAGCATCCCGGCGTGACTCAAGGTTGATGTGGTAGTGGGCTGCCACCACTGCGATGCACTTGGTGAAGACCCTCAGGGCCGATGACAGACCGAATGGCATGCCTTAGAACTCGTACAGGGTCCCTTCGATCCTGAAGTGGAGGAACCGCTGATGGGACAGATGGATTGGGATGTGGAAGAATGCGTCCTGCAGATCCAGTGAACAGAACCACGTGTTTCGCTCCAGGGACGGTATGACCTGGTTCAGAGTTACCATCCGGAAGGTGAGAGACCAGAGATATTGATTCAGGTCGTGGAGATTTAGGATGGGGCGCCAGCCCCCCGTCCGCTTGGGTACCAGGAAGTACCTGGACACGAAGCCTGGGTCTGTAGGAGGATCCAGCACTGGAGCTACTGCCTCTTTGCAGAGGAGCTGAGCAATGTCTCGAAGAGCCGACAGAGTGTGAACAGAGATCCTTTCCTCCTGAGAGGCACGGGCTCAGCTGGGAGGGTACTGCTCGAATTCCAGAGGCAGTCCCTGGCAGACCACTTCTAGGACCCACCTGTTCGAGGTGATATTGGACCAGGCGGAAAGAAAGTGGTGGAACCGGCCCCCCACGGGAGGACCCAGAGCTGGCGTGATGGGTGTAAGGGAGATGACCCCCAACCCGTCACTGGGCAGGCTTAGAGGAGGAGGGCCTGAGCCTGCTGTTGCTGCTGCTGGCCTCCTTGATAGGAGGGCTGCCTAACCACAGGGGAAGAGTGCCGAAAAGGCTGCTTTTTGTGCTTCTGCTGACTCTTGCCCAAAGAACCCTTTGCAGAGGTAGCATCCAAGGTGGCACTGGACTGCTCTATGCGCTGGAGGTGACCAGCCACTCTTGGACTGAAGAGGTCGGTGCCTAGGAAGGGCACATCAGTTAACTTGTGCTGGGTATCCGCCGGGAAGGAGGATAGCCTCAGCCAAGCCCTGCGGCGAGTGGCCACTGCGGCTGCCAAAGAGTGGGCACAGGAATCTCTAATGTCCAGGGCCATCTGGAGCTGCTGTTTAGCAACAGCACGGCCTTGATCACGGACCTGCTTCACTGTGGTCTGCATGTCCGCTGGGAGAAGGGAAGGACTTCATCCAATGACCCAAGGAGGGCATGAGAGAAGTGTGCCATGACAACAGCCAAGCTGGTCCGATGATGGCCTAAGGAAGAGGCTGCATAGACCTTACCAGCAGAGTGGTCCAGATTTTTGGACTCCTTGTCAGGGGATCGGCTGAACTACCAGTACGCCTGAACACAGAAGCAGTCACTAGGCTTTCGGCAGAAGGATGCTCTGTGAACCCTGCCAGGGACCCCATGGGCACCGTATACTTGCGGGCCATGCGGGCAGACGAATCTGGGCAAGAAGCAAGACACTGCCAAAGCTGAAGGGCTGGGTCAACGATGGCTTTGGCCACTGGAAAGGCATCCGTCGGGGTATCCCCTTTTGAGGATATCCATAAGGGGGTACTCCTTTTTCTGGATGGGCTCCAGGGGCATTCCGGTGGACTCGGGATATCAGGCGGAGAATGCCCTCCAGTCCGGCCACGGACGACTCATCATTCCAAGGATGAGAGTGTAACCCCGTGTCATCGGAGTCCAAAGAGTCGGGGTATAGTGGCCTACTGCCTACATCCCCTTCGATCCGCAAAGGGCAGTTGGGGGTGACCGTAATGGACAGATGTCGGGGAAGCCTGGTGTCTGCACGGTCCTCTTTTGAGGGAGACCCTCCCTGAGGCTGCTTAGGCGGTGGTTCCACCAAAATCGGTGGAGAAGCCGGAATAGGCAGAGCCGGTATATGCGCCAGACCCACGGGAGGTGGAACAGAGGCCTTCGGTTCCTGAGGGGTAGGCGTCCGCTTAGGAGGTGGGAGCCAAGTAATGGCCGGGGCGGCCAGTGGAGCCGGCTTCTGCCCGGTCAAAATCAGCTGTTGCCACATCAAATCCTCATAGCGTCGGAGTTTCCGTCGAAGCCTCTCCTTGTCCAAGGAGGATGAGAACCGGCGGCGGTGCCTCTTTTTAGAATGTTTGTGGCCCTTTTTCGGCCGATCAACCGAAGGGGTTCTGGTCCTCGATCGAGACCGACATGGTCGGCTAGTTTGATCAGGGGACACTGGAGTCTGTGAAAACTGAGGTTCCGGCACCTTATCCTCGATGGGGACACCCGAGGGCAGTGTCTCCTCATCAGGGAAGGAAAGGACAGGTGTCCTTTCTAAGGAATCGTCGACTGGAATCGGCGATAAAGGCTCGATTGGGTTGAGAGTAATCTCATCCTGTTCAGCTGTTTCCTCGGTCTCTGTGCTTTGGCCCGACGGAAGGTCGGTAAAGCCAGCGGCCGAAGAGGCGATCTTGACCAAAGTCAAGACTGCTTGTTCCTGGGACTCGGACCTCTCTTGGTCCCAGGAGCATCTCCTTCTGGAAGATGACAACTTGGGGTCCTTGTCCCTCTTCCGAGGGTGGGAGGAGTGCGAGCCAGAGGGCACCGAACCCCTGGTGGGGAGAGACTGGCAGAACTCCCTAAAGGAGCCCAAAAAGGTAGAGCCAAGGTTGAGAGGAACGAAAAACCCGCGACTGGCCGAAGCCTGAGCCGCCTCCTCTAAAGCAGCCATCTGCTCAAGCTGCTTGGCGGATCCCCGACATGAGGAACTGCCTGCCGCCTCTTAGATTTCACCGGGCGGATTTCTAAGCTCCGTCTCCCCAATTTAAGGCGTGCCTTGTGGTCGTCCAGAACGTTGGGATGGAAGGTCAAACAAAGTACAAGATGTGCTGTCATGTCCAACACCTAGGCAATAGACACACGAGAGGTGGGGATCGGTGCGCGACATTTTCTGGCTGCAGGGACACCGGCAAAATCTGGGGGACGATTTGTCCTCCATGCGCTGAAATCGGAATCGTGAACTCTGACGAGTTTCAAAGTAATTAGCGGTGAAAACAGACTTTGCGAATCCAGAGCCTAGGAATTTGCTGAGTAGCACGAAGGAACCTGAATCTTCCAATGGAAAGGAAGATCTGGCGTCATGGGGCGGAGCTAAGGTATTTACCACCCGGGTGGGTGGGAGGAGCTAGCTTGAAGACTTTCGGACAGATTTAAAGAGGAAAGGGACATGCCAGAGTGTGTGGATGAACAACATATCCACGCTCCTAGAACTTTTCCATCTTCTTCAAGGATCTCTCTCATCAGGTCACACCTATGGAACGAGTACTGACAGAAGAGAGTCTGGGTTGCTGGAGGCTAGAAACCTAAGAAAGGAGACCTTGAAACACAGCCAGGCCGAAGCCTGCCCTTCTTCTAGAGGCAATGTTTCAGACTGTAGTGCTTTGTAAAAGTGTGGCTAGTGCTCCAAGTTGCAGCAGCACAGATTTCTGCAGCCGAAACATTCTTGAAACAGGCAACAGAAGTGGCAATGTCTCTAGCTGAATGGCCATGAACAACCCTGGGAAGTTCCTTACCGTACTTCCTGTAACAGAAAGTAATAGCTTGCCAACCATTTGGGTAGGCACTGTTTAGAAACTGGAACGCCCCCTTTCCCAGGGGTGAAAGAAACAAAAAGCGGCGAAGACTTCCTGCAGTCCTTCGTATGGTGACCGTAATATCAGAGTATTCAATATACACCTATGTATGGAGTAATGCTTCCCCTGGATTTTGTTTAGTTTTTGTTGACCAGGTAAGTGCACTAGACAAATCCTGCCTATTTTCCGGCACGACCCGGGGGAGGGGGGATACAGATGAATGCCAACTGACCTTGAACCAGATTAAGCTGTTTAGCTTGCTAGCTCAGGAAAATAAACTGGCAGGTGGGTGGTTTGATTTAAAGTAAACTCAGACACCACCTTTGGTAAAAACTTAACAGTTTGCATGCAAAGAAGTGTCTGTGGAGAATCAAATAAGGAGAAGCACACTTAGTGAAGCTCGGAAATTCTTCGAACAGAAGTAATAGCAACTAAAAATAATGCTTTCCACCACAAGAAGCGTACCTTGCAACTTGCGGCTGGCTCAAAAGGAGCCAAAGTCAACTTCTGTAACACAAAATACAAGTCCCAAGCTGGGACTGGATTGCGGATGGGAGGCTTCCAGAGCAGACTGCCTCGCAAAAACATACGGGCTATGTCTAGCTGGGCCACAGTGCAACCCTCAATAGCATGGAAAGCTGATTTAGCAGCCAAGTGCACTTTGATAAGTGTACTGCAGTCCTGCATCTGACAAGGACAGTAAATACTCCAGTATCTGATTCGCTGGGCAGGTGAAGGGATCCAGATGGTGGGAAGTGGCCCATAAAGCAAAGTGCTTCCACTTCATGGAGTAAGTAGACCTGGTGGAGGGCTTCACGGCAGCCTCCAGGCCACTTCTGGGGACATTCCAAATCGCACAATGGCTGTGTCCTCAGGAGCCAGGCATGGAGATGGCATGACCTGAGGTCTGGATGGACTAGGGTTCCCTGTTCCTGTGACAGCAAGCCCTTGCACAGGGTAAGGGTACTGGTTGATTCCACTGCTAATGCTGCAGCAACAGAAACCATATGTGATGAGGCCAGAAGGAAGCCACAAAAATTAAGAGCATCTCCCTCTATCTGGAGCTTGATTAGCACCCTCTGAGAGGAAAGATGTAAAGAAACCTCCCTTTCCAAGAGAGGGACAACACGTCTCGCCAGAAAATTCTAGGCCCTGGATCGAGCAAGTAGAAAAGTGGTAGTTTTGCATTAAGTGGGGATGCAAAAAAAGGTCCAACTCCAGATAGTCCCACCTGTCGTACAGGTCTTCTACTACTGAGGTCAGCACATCCCACTCGTGTATTCTGGACTGTGACCTGTTTAGCCATCTGCCAGGACATTTGGGGTGCCTGGGACATGAATGGCTGACAGTTCTAGAACATGTTCTGAAGCTCAGTGTCAAACTCTCATCACCTCCCTGCACAGGGGGTAAGAATAAGTCTCCCCCCCTTTTGCTTGTTTATGTAGTATACCACATTTATGCTGTCCATCTGCACCAGCAAAGGTCCTAGGACAGTTGGTTCTGGAAAGCTTGGAAAGCATACAGAATGGCCCTCATCTCTAGGATGTTTATGTGGAGGGAGGTCTCTACTTTGGTCTACATTCTTTGTGTCTGGTGAGGATCCAGATGTGCCCCCAGTCCAGCCCTGAAGCGTCTGTGGTGAGAATCTGCTAAGGGAAGGGAACCCTCTTGGTAAGTTGATGAGTCCCATCCACCACTTCCCACATCATGCGAACAGGAAAAGTTGCTAGAACCCACTGTTCTAAATCATTGGTGCGCTTATTCCACTGGACCCTCAAAGTCCACCGATGGATCATGTGTAGCCATGTCAGGGGTACCATGACAATGGCTGCTGCTATCAGGCCCAACAGTCTGAGGAATGTCCTGGCTGTGACATACCTGCTCTGAGAAATCAACTGTGCCTGGGCTATGAGGTGTTCTTCTCTGTCCTGGGGCAGGAAGGCTAAGCCTTGGGCAGTGCCCAGAACTGCCCTTATGAACTGCAGATGCTGACAAGGGGTCAATACTGACTTGGGCAGACTGACAGTGATCCCTCGGGCATTGAACAGCTGCCTGGTAGGCACTAGGGTCTGAGACAATCATTCCTTGGACTGAGCTTTGTGCAACCAGTCATCTAGATAGGGGAAGGCATACAGGCCCCTCTCTCCTGAGAGCTGATGCCACAACTGCCAAGCAGTTGGTGAATACCCGTGGCACAGATGACGAGCCAAAGGGCAATACCCTGAACTGGTAGTACTCGCCCTGGAACAGAAACCTGATGTACCTCCTGTTGGGGGGGAAATCTTGATATGCAGGTAAGCATATCCAGCCCCCTTATTTCAGGAGTGGCAGCAGACCTTACAGAGTGACCATTCTGAACTTCTTGTACTGAATGCAGAAGTTCTGACCTCTAAGATCCAGAATAGGCCTCAAGTCCCCTGTGGATTTGGGGATGAGAAATAAATGAGAGCAGAACCCTGCACTGTTGACAGGGAACTGGCTCTATGGGCCTCTTCTGTAACAGTGTACATACTTCCTCTAGTAGCACTGGTAAGTGATCTGGAGAATAAGTGGAGGGAACTGGTGGTAGATCTGGAAGCAACTTCAGGAGGTTCTAAAGCATGGCTCTGTTATATTAGTGGCAGGACCCAAGCATCTGTACCGAGTTCCCTCCACTGCACTAGGTGGAGGGAAAAACAACACCCTACCACCACCTCCCGATTTAGAATGGGGGGGGTCCAGCAAGGAGTCATACAGAGGGAGATCCAGCAGCCCCTACCACTAGGTTTTTTGGAGTGGGCCCCTGTGGAGGAGGCTGGGGCTGGCAAGGCTGATGCCGCTCTGCTTTTACTGTTGTCTGGCCCCTGACCCGGGTTTGTGAGAGGCCCTCGGAAAAGGGACCCTCTGCCTATTTTAGGCTTGTGTGTGGTAGAGGGAATGAACAGAAATAGAAATTACGTACCTACCGTAATTATGATCTTTCTGTGCATCTTCACCATTCATCTCAGATTGGTACTGGCCGGAGATCAGGACACCACGGGAGCCTTTTTTTTTTTTAAAGGATAGGCGGAGCCGACGCAGCATCGGTGCTGCCCTCGAGGCCGACGTACTACGTGGCACTCGAGGATTAGCCGTTAAGCTGTGTTGACTCCGCCTGCCTACTAGTTCTGAGTCGCCGGAGAGGTAAGAGGAAGGGATGGAGGGTGGACAGAGAGTCCAAGGGACAGAAAAAGGAAGAGAAACTGAACTAAAAGGAGAAATAATGACTGAGAGGACAGCATAGAAGTAGTAAAACTAAGGGGATTGGGTAGGGGCCCCAATCTCGGGAAAAGGAAGAAGGGAGGGAGGAGGGAGAGAGAATTTAGGAGCGAGTGAGAGGTAACAAGAATCCAGGACCCTTGTCCGTCACCAGACTGTATAGGAACTGCAAGGAGTGGCAAAGCTCACCTGCCAGAATTCAAGGCACAGAATAACTGGCAAACCCCAAAAGCAGAGTCGGCTATTCTGGAGAAGGACAGGGTACAGGGACTCAGTACTCTCTCTGTAAAGATATTTGGTGAAAAAAGGTTTTTTTTTTTGTTTTGTTTTTTTTAAAGGAAGGATAACAGAAGGAGGGCAACCACCAGTTCTCATCCTGTAGGGGTGTAGAGAGGAAGTGCCACTCGAACTATACCCCTTGGGGAAGAAATTACCCCCCTGTGTGTCCCAACTTTACCACTCTCAAAAAGAGGGGTAGGCACAGAGGGAGGAGGATCCAGAGACTGGAGCCCCAGGGGGATGGCGGGCGGATTGTGATGAATGGTGAAGATACACAGAAAGATCATAATTACGGTAGGTACGTAATTTCTATATCTTATCTGTGTCAATCTTCACCAATCATCACAGATGGGTGAGTACCAAGCCCCCCGAAGGGGGCTGATTAATTGCACCCTAAGGGACAGTGTCCCTTAGCCCTCAGTGGGTGACACACTAAGGGGGGGAACCTTCTGGGACTGAGGAGGCCCGAGAGTGGGGAGAGCGAGACGGGGTCCCCCCAGAGGGGGAAGGAATTTGCCCCGACAAACGCAGTCTCGCCCTACGGGAAAAGAGATAGGTTCCCTGGTGAGCGGAGCAAATCACCCTATGCCGGGCCAAGGGTGACAACCGGGAAAGGCGAAGCCACGCCGATCTCCTGGTGCAGATC
This sequence comes from Neoceratodus forsteri, assembly GCA_016271365.2. NCBI lineage: Eukaryota > Metazoa > Chordata > Ceratodontiformes > Ceratodontidae > Neoceratodus > Neoceratodus forsteri. Next base: position 790,966,213 of record CM028133.1, read on the forward strand.
GCTGTCCCTACTACCCTGGTAGCTACCTCAGTGGCGTCGTAAGATGCCCTTGCTTGGTGCCTTGCTAGCTCCAGGCCACGTGCAGAGAGGCGATGGCTTGCCTGGTTTGCTCTGAGTCAGGCAAAGCAGCTAGGATCTGACCCAGCACTGACCACAAGAACCTGTTGTAGGCTGCATAGTGGGCCTGATGAGCAGAGATGGAGAGAAGCAACCGTGCCGAGTAGAAAGTCCTCCTCCCCCAGAAATCAAAATCCGAAGAGTCCTGATCTGGGGGCCGGTCACGGTGGAGGGCACGAAGCCCGTCAGCAGTGTCCAGGTGTGTCAATCCGGACTGTGGATGAGGCATAGAACCTGGAGACTCTGGGGGAGCGCAATACCTCTGGCTGAGGTCCCTAGGGGCAGGAACTCCGGAGAAGGGCCTCTGCCAGAAACGCATGGACGCCTCCGGAAAGGGAGCAGGCCAGGGCGGCACCACAAGGGTGGCCGCACCGAAATCGCCTAGAAAGGCGTAGCCGCAGATGCCTGTGGATTGCCCATGAGAGGGGAGAGAGGTGAAGGTCCTCCAGCATCCTCACGAGGAAACGCTGATACTCGGAGAGATCAGCGGCAGGAGAGATATGGACAGATGGTTCCTCTCCCTGAAGAGGGGGATGAGGAGCTGGAAGTCACCATGCGCTCTGAGAGTGGCTGCTCAGGGGGAGGTTGAAAAACATGGCTATCCATGGCCCTAACTTAGGCAGGGAACCGAGCAGCCACTGCTCTGAACTGTTCCCAGGTGAGAGGACCGCTAGGACCAAGAATACCTGGGAACACTGGAGAAGGCGGCAGAGGGAAGGGGGCAGAGCCGAGAGAGGAAGTCGGCTGACCTCTGCCAGGGCAAGGGAGCGGACCATGGACCCCCGCGGAGGGTGTCCTGGAAGACTCCGCAGCAGACAGCTGTACAACCACGTTGGTACTGCCTAGGCAGCGCCCAGAAGAATCCCCCAAGTGAGGCGACCGGGGCCGTATAGATCCAGGAGGACAGTCCCCTGCCTCCAAAGAATGGGACCCCCTCAAGGAACCAGAAGGGGAAGGGTGGAAGTCCGCGCCTCGGCTTCGTCCAGGGCCCGGGTGGGTCCCAGAGAAAGGTCGACGCGCCAACCCCACACCCCTCGGAGTCCGAGAGAGTCCTAGTCCTCGAAAGGGCGAGCCTAGGAAGCTGGCAACTCTGGGCAGCCCCCGAAGGGGAGACCCAGGGAGCAGCATCCTCCCCTCCTGTGGGCTTCCCGATAGGCCCCAAAGTTGGGCGATCGAGACACACCACCGAAGGGGGTACTACCGCCGAGGGGTCAAGGAACCCCTCAAGGCCAGGTTGCATGGCAATGGTGGCACGCACCACAGCCTGCTGGTCAGTACCACTGACCCTAACCTCGGGGGGAACCAGACGCACCTCAGAAGGGGGCTGACTGAGACCCATCATGGAGACCACTGGCTCGTCCTCCTCTGCAGACAACCCCGAAGGGTGACTGCCCACTCGACTCTGAGCCCAACTCCGAAGAGGTAGAGTCTGAGGCCCTAAGCCAGATGGTAGGAGGGCGAGGGAGGGCGACCTTACCAAAGGGCCCAGAAGTCCAAGCAGTGGCCAAGGCGGCACCTGCACCCTCCACAGCCGCGCAAGCGGCGCTGGCAAAAGGCGGCAGGGCAGCACGGGCCAAAGGTCCTGAAGGCCAGCTGCGGCACCGTCAAGTCCACCGGCACTAGGGGCGGTACCAGGAACAGAGACGGTGCCGACAGAAGCCCCAGCAACCGCCTCGGTGCCGACACCAGGCCCTCGGCGCCACAGGCGGCACCGAGGACCCGAAGCGTGCTGGCGACTCGAGGCGGACTCGGCGCCGAACACGGCACCGCTTAGACCGGCGCCCGCGAAGCGCACCGAGAGCACCAACTCTGCACCGAGGATGGCACCGGACGACTCTGAAGGTTCCACGCGTGCCGCTCAACCTCAGCGCCGAGGACGCACCGAGGCGAGATATGGCGAAAGGCAACGCCGACTCCGGGGTCACGGCGCTGCGAGCGGGGTCGGCACCGCAAACGGCGCTGACAAGGCCCACAGTGCCAAAAGATGAGTGGGCACAGCCGTCGGCACCGACAGGACCCACGACGGCGACGGTGTCGAGGACGGCGTCAACCCGGGCCTTCCGGACCGCGGGAGCGACACCGGGGGAGCCTTCACCCCCGCAGGGGTGATTGCCATAGCGGCGCCTCCCGCCCGCTCCCGGGAGGAAGCGGGACGGGCCTCCTGCGCTGCGGAAGGAGTCTTGGCCAAGGCTAGGCTACGAAAGGCCGAGGCTCCCTCCTCCTCGGTCCGTATAGAACCGGGAGGGGACCTGGAGGAAAGGTCAAGAGAGCGCGGCTTGGCCCGATGAGTGCGAGACCTACCCCGGAAAGTCGGCGGAGCTCGCCCTACTTTAAACGCGCGCTGTTCGAGGATGCGGCGGTCCATTGAGAAGCAGGCGTCGCACGAATCCATGTCATGAAGCGGGCCAAGACACGAGAGACACCGGTCATGCTGGTCGGTAACGGAGTACTTGCGGCCCACACGGGCACAGACGGATGGGGGGCCGCCCCGCCTTAGACGACTTTTTGCTCTCCGACCGCGACAGACCTAACGGGGGAAAAAAAAAACACCAAAAAACAGACTCGACGTCGCTAAACGGAAAAATAAATGGAAAGATCTTACCAGTGACGTTGAGTATGGCAGACTAGAACTAGCAGGAACTGACAGACTGTCGACAACAAAAGGCTAAGGCCTAAAATTATTGAAAATCTTCTCCACAGGCTTCCCACGAGGCGACCTCGACGGCGGGAGACGAAGAACTGGTAGGCAGGCGGAGTCGACACAGCTTAACGGCTAATCTCGAACTACGGCACGTCGGTTCTCGAGGGCGGCGCCGATGCTGCGTCGGCTCTTGCCTATTTTTTTTTTTTTTTTTTTTTTTAAAAGGTTCCGGGTCCTGATTCTCCAGTACCCATCTGTGATGAATGGTGAAGATTGACACAGATAAGATCTTAGAGCCCTCCCTAAGGCTTGTAGGTCATTGAGGATATCCTGCACATCTGCCCCAAAGAGCCTGTATCCTCTGAATGGGGCATTAAAAATTATTACTGTTGATAGCAAATCCTGAGACCCTTAGCCAAGAATGTCTTCCGAGGCCGATGCCAGCTGCAGCTGCTCTGGCTGAGGCATCTGAAAAGTTGTAGGTGGACAGGCTTTTACTTACGTCAACCCTAGTCAGCTGGAAGGGCGCTGAGCATCTCCTGTCTCTGGGAACCCCCAGGGAGGGCTTGAACTGCAGCTTTGGCCTTTTTCCAGAAAGTATTTTGATATTTGACCATATGGACCTGGTAGTTTGTTATGCTAAGGCCCAACGTGGCAAGGGTAAAAGTTCTCTTTCCCATGAGATCCAGTTTTCTCGACCATTTTTTTTTGGGGTGGGGGGAGAGATGGGTACGGAGATGCTAGGCACATTCGACCTATCACGGGCTGCGTTTATTGATACTAAATCAGCCTTTAGTTTGGCCTGCGAGAAAAGGCTTTCCTAAACGGGGCCTGGTATACCTTGTTGGCCTTTCTGTCCATGGCAAGGATCATACTGGGCCTGTGCCAGGTGGCGCATCCTCCAGTGTAAGTAGTGGAGAAATGAGGGGTGGAGATTCTGGAATTTCCAGAAACTCCATTAAATTCCTCCAAGTGACATCCTCCTGCTCAGTATTAAACCCCATTGCAGCCTGGAGCTGCCTCGTCACCGAGAGGAAGGCAGGGTCTTCAGGAGGGAACCTCTAGGTATACAATAAGAAGTCCTCACTCCTGGTGGAACCCAACCTTTCAGAGGGGTTCCCCATTTATATCTTCCTCCTCTGGAGGGACAAGATCAGGACGGTATTCCTGCTAGTCAATGGGCTCGGAAGGCGTCCGAGAAGGGAGCGGGGACGTTGACATCAACAGTGTATAGGATGTTTTGACCTAGCAGGCGTCTATGTGAGGGCTGCTCTAAGCAGTCCTGTTGTCACACTTGGTATAGGTGGACGAGGCAGAAGGCACTGTATTATCAGCATGAAAGAGGAGAGTAGCATCTGGACATAGACTGTGACCTGCAATGCAGGGGTGCCTTGCGGTGTCAGGGGTGGCTGAAGCCCAGACATTGACGTGCTATCGCCAGCCATTTAGAGGACCAACGGAGCTCACTGCCTGCCAACTTTGAGGGTCCTGAGGTCTGAGTGACAGGCTTGTAGAGTTGACAAGGGTAGTACCAACATTAACAGGCCTTCTCTGGACACGGGAGGTCCAGTGGAACTCCCTGCTAAAGCTGGCCTTCAGGGTGCCGAGGTCTGGGCAGCAGAAGGCATTGACACTAAAGCAGTCGACGGCACTGCAGTGGTCAGTGCTTAAAGAAGCGACAACTGGGAGGATTTATCTTCACTACAATACCTTCTCCCGGTGACTGTGCTTCCCTGAAAACTTCTCCCCGGCTTGGGAAGACAGATCCTGAAGAACTGGTTGGCAACGGGGCAGAGATCAGTCCCTTGAGCTCGCTCTCCATTTTGGCTACCTGTTGCTCTAAAAGAAAGGTCTTCAGGGCCTTTTGACTGCCTTGCTGGGTAGCATGGTTAAACTTCATGCAGATCTCGCAGGCCCTAATGTCACGGCCCGGTCAGAGATAGCAGACAAATGTCTGAGTCACTGGAGTAAATTTTTCTACTGCACTCGCAATCATTAAAGAGTTTAGTGGCATCTTTCATCTTCGACATACACGATGACAATCACTTTAAAATAAAGTGCTAGCTTACAAGGGTGAGAAAAATAAAACGTGTCTGTAGAGTCCACAAGTATGGTCGACAGCAGGGAAAGAACCCGGGAGGGAGCGGGCTGCCTACGTATATATACCGTGGAATGTCGTCATGGGCGGCCCCTAGTAGACTGCAAGCTATAGTTCCACAGGTGTGACCTGATGAGAGGTATCCTTTAAGAAGATTCAGGTTTTTCATAATGCTAGATAGGGACTGTGGGGGCTGTCTGATGCATATACTACCTTGCTTATAGTTCTACATAAATGTGGTTAATACGTAATATATACAGTACAGCCACATAAATGTAGAACTGCCAGCGAAGTTTATATGTATCTTTACAAAGCCCCCATCCCAGATCCCAGTGACAGTCGTAGCCCTGTTCCTTACCATCATTAGAATTGGGGATGGTGGGGCTGCAGCACCTGGCTGCCACTCAATTTGTACACCAAAGCTATGAGCATACCGCCTAAAAAAATGTAAATCCTAGCTAAATTAGCTCCTTGGGCAGGCAACTTCTTGGCATGAGTTGCCTTCCCCAAGATGCAAGTAGGTGTCAGCAGCTCTTTCAAGTTACCCAATTTATACTCTCAATTTCTAACCTATACAGATGACAGAATCAAAATACTACTGCTGCTCTTGGGAATTATGGTGGTAGCCATATCTGTGTTCTAGTCATGTTTTGAGACTTTACATTGAACTGCCATTACAGGTCACCTGACCACTGATTAATCCCCGATATAGTCGCAGTTCGTTTACAGGGCTTTATTTTACCATTTCTTTAGGTAAAACTAACAGAAGATTAACCCACTCCAGGGTATTTGCTCCACCTCGTGTTTCCAACCCACCCAGCCACCTTCCCCCGGCGTGGATTAGTTGAGTTCATTTTTGTTGACCGAGAAAGAGGACTAGACACATTTTTGCCCATTTTCAGTCTCGTACCAGGGGAGGCGGATACAGATGGATGGCAACAGAAATTGAACCAGATTTTTTTAAGCTGTTGGTGGTTATTTTTAATGCTCAGTAAACCCATACCCTGTAGTGGGTTAATCCCTCCTTCATCACTTTTGCAGTTTTATACTGCTATACGCCGCACCGGGGGTCTGTAAATACAGGTTACTCACCTATAACAGGAGTTCTAGGAGTGGTGTATGTTGTTCATCCACACTTATTGGCAGGTTCCTTGCCGCTTTAAATCTTGCTGGAAGGTCTTCAAGCTGGCTCCTCCCACCCACCCGGGAGGTAAAACTCTTGGCTCCGCCCCATGAAGCCAGATCTACCCCGCTGGAAGCCAGGTTGTGCGTTGAAGCCAGGGAGGTCGGGTGGGTTGTGTGGATGAACATACACCACTCCTAGAACTCCTGTCACAGGTGAGCAAATACAGGTTACTCACCTATAACAGGAGTTCTAGGAATGGTATATGTTGTTCATCCACACTGTCTGACAAGTTCCTTGCCGCTTTAAATCTTGCCTGAAGGTTTTCAAGCTGGCTCCTCCCACCCATCCGGGTGGTAAAACTCTCAGCTCTGCCCCATGACGCCAGATCTAGCCCTCTGGAAGCAAGGCTGTGCGTCGAAGTGTGCTTGCTGGGGAGGCAGGGTGGGTCGTGTGGATGAACAACATATACCATTCCTAGAACACCTGTTACAGGTGAGTAACCTATATTTCTAGGGACATGGATATGTTGTTCATCCACACTGTCTGGCAGACTCCTAGCAGTTCTCCAGGAGGAGGGAGGCAAGGCGCACACCCCCCACTGAGGAAATAAAACTGGAGAACCGAGGCCCCAAAATCAGCATCCCGGCGTGACTCAAGGTCGATGTGGTAGTGGGTGATGAAGGTGTGTGCTGACTTCCAGGTAGCAGCCCTGCAGATTTCCTGGATAGGGACATCCCTGTAAGCAGCCACCGATGCAGCGGTATGGCAGTTAGAATGAGCTCTTATCCCTCTGGGAGGCTCCAGGCCCACCAACCTATAGCAGAGATCTATGCAGGAGGTGACCCACCTGCCTATCGTCTGCTTGGCTGCAGGTCTGCTAGGTGCGGCTTCAGCGTGACAAACAGCTGGCGAACCTCTCCCTGAACTTCAGCCGTCCGCTCTTTATAATAAGCGCGCGCTCTTCTAGGGTCCAAAGTATGGAGCCTATATTTGGCCTCCAAGGTGTGATTGGGGTAGAACACCGGCAGAGTCAACACCTGGTTAAGGTGAAGTCCGACACCACCTTCGGAAGGAATTTCATGTGGGGGCACAGGACAACCTTGTCCCTGTGGAAGACCAGATAAGGAGACTATGGAAAGCGCCTGGAGCTCTCCCATCCTTCTGGCTGACGTGATAGCCACGCAGAAGGTGGTCTTCCACGACAGGTGAGAGATGTCACACCTGTGCATCGGTTCGAATGGCTTGCCCATGAGCTTAGCCAATACCAGCAGTAGATCCCACAGAGGTGGAGGTTCTCGCACCGGAGGGGATATGTGATCAAAGCTTTTGAAAAAGAGCCCGACCACCTTCTCCTGTGCCACCGACTGCTTCCCGGCCCGCGCCTGGTAAGCAGAGATGGCTGCCAGGTGCACCTTAAGGGTCGTTGACCGAAGCCCTTGCTGAGAAAGGGACCACAGGTAGTCCAGAATGCTTGCCAAGGAACAGGAGGAAGGGTCCAGGCCCTTGCCTGATACCAAATGGAGAATCTTCCATTTGAAGGCGTAGCATTTTTGGGTCGACTCATTACGGGACGCCTCAACGATGCTGAGGATCTCGTCGGAAAGACCCAAGGCCCGGAACTCTAGCCCTCAGGAACCAGGCCGTCAGGTGCAGGGATTGAAGGTCCAAATGGAATACCTTCCCCTGATTGAGAACAGGTCTGGGCGGGCTGGAAGCCGCCCCGGGAGCCTGGAGCTGAGACTGAGGGAGATCTGGATACCAGAACTGGCGGGCCAGTCTGGGCTACCAGAATCACCTGCGCCTTGTCCCTCCTCGCCTTGAGAAGCACCTTGTGAATCAAGGGAAATGGAGGAAAGGCGTATAAGAGGTCCGGGGTCCATGGCCTCGAGAAGGCATCCCCCTGCAGCGAGCCCTGCTGAGGGGGGCGGGCATGAAACAGTCTCAGCTTCGCATTCTCCCTAGAGGCAAACAGGTCCACCTGAGGCATGCCCCAGTGGGAGAACAGATCTTGTACTACCTCCGGCAGGAGAGACCACTCGTGGGATGCAGCCGCTATCCGGCTTAGGGCGTCGGCCAGAATGTTGGAGGCTCCTGCCACATGGATGGCAAGGAGATCTGCCTCCAGGCTGCGCACGAGTGACCAAATGCGGAGAGCTTTCTTGCACAGAGGTATGCAGCGCGTCCCGCCCTGGCGGTTTAGATAGTACATGGTCGTGGTATTGTCCGTCTGGACCTGGACCACTTGACCCCGTAGAAACAGAGCGAAGGAGGTGAGGGCTGGGCAGACACTCGAGCTCCAGCAGGAATGATGTGACATCGGGACTCCCGAGGGACTAGAGGCCATGCGCTCTGTGCTCCCCAGATGGGCACCCCAACCCATCAGAGAGGCATCGGTCGATGAGAGACCGTCGGCTCGGGAGCGGACAAAGCAGGATGCCTCCTGCAGATGTGCTGGAGCGGTCCACCATTGGAGGCGTTCCACATCCCCTGGGTCACTGTCACTAGCTGATCCAAGGGATAGGAGTGCTGTGACCATTGGCTGGCCAGCCCCCACTGAAGGGGACGCATGTACCAACGGGCCCAATGAACCACGCTGGTGCAGGCCGCCATGAGGCCCAGGAGGCGCAGGAAGTCCCGGGCAGGGTGCAATTGCCCAACCTGAAATGACTTGGCAAAAGAGGAAAGAACCTCGGCCCTGTCCGCCGGAAGCCGTGCTCTGGCTCGTAGAGAGTCGAGCTCTGCCCCGATGAATTGTATCACCTGCTTTGGCACGAGTTCCGACTTGGCCTCGATGAGGTGGTCAACCTGAGAGCAAACCTGGAGGGCCAGATCTCTGGACCGCTCCACCTCCGTTCTGGAGGAGGCTGCAATCAGCCAGTCGTCCAGGTAGGGGTACACCCGGACCCTTCAGCGCTGCAGGAATGCTGTCACCACTGCCATGCATTTGGTGAAGACCCTGGGAGCTAGGGAAAGGCCTAAGGGCATGGCCCAGAACTCAGAGGAATCCCTCTGCCCTGAAGTGGAGGAATCTCTGGTGGGACAGATGGATTGGGACATGAAAACGCCTGGAGGTCCAGAGAACAGAACCACATGCCTCGTTCCAAGGATGGTATTATCTGAGCCAGAGTGACCATCCTGAAGGTCCGAGACCTTAGGAACCTGTTCAGGTTGTGCAGGTCTAGAATGGGGTGCCAGCCCCCCGTCCGTTTTGGGACCAGTAAGTACCTGGACACAAAGCCCAGGTCTGGTGGAGGATCCGCCACCTTCCTGATCACCTCTTTTTCGAGGAGCAGGGCGATATCGGCTCAGTGAGCCAAGAAAGACGCTGCAGACCCCGTAGCCCCCCGAGGGGCGACAGCTCGGAAAGGCAGGGCCCACTCGAACTCCAGGAGCAGGCACTTTCCTACCACCTCCAACACCCAGCGGTCCGTGGTGATAACTCAAGACACCACCTTCGGAAGGAATTTCGGTTGGGGGTGCAGGACAACCTTGTCCCTGTGGAAGACCAGATAAGGAGACTCTATGGAAAGCACCTGGAGCGCTCCCATCCTTCTGGCTGATGCAATAGCCACCAAGAAGGCGGTCTTCCACGACAAGTGGGAGATATCGCACCTGTGCATTAGTTCGAATGGCTTGCCCATGAGCTTAGCCAATACCAGTAGTAGATCCCACTGAGGTGGAGGTTCTCACACCGAAGGGGATACGTGATCAAGGCCTTTGAAAAAGCGCCTGACCACCTTCTCCTGCGCCACAGACTGCTTTCCAGCCTGTGCCCGGTAAGCAGAGATGGCTGCCAGGTGCACCTTAAGGGTCGTCGACCGAAGCCCTAGCTGAGAAAGGGACCACAGGTAGTCTAGAATGCTAGCCAATGAACGGGAGGAAGGGTCCAACCCCTTGCCCTGATATCAGATGGAGAATCTCTTCCATTTGAAGGCATTGCATTTTCTGGTCGACTCCTTACGGGAAGCCTCAACAACGTTAGGACTTCGTTGGAAAGACCCATGGCCAAGAACTCTAGCCGCTTAGGAACCAGGCCGTCAGGTGCAGGGATTGAGGGTCCTGATGGAATACCTTCCCCTTGTTGACTGAGATCAGGTCCGGGCGGGCTGGAAGCCGCCTCGGGAGCCTGGAGCGGAGGCTGAGGAGATCTAAGTACCAGAACTGGCGAGGCCAGTCTGAGGCTACCAGAATCACCTGCGCCTAGTCCCTCTTCACCTTGAGAAGCACCTTGTGGATCAAGGGGAATGGAGGTAAGCTGTAGAAGAGGCCCGGTTTCCACGCCCTCGAGAAAGCATCCCCCTGCAGCGAGCCCTGCTGAGGGGGCGGGCATGAAACAGCCTCAGCTTCGCATTCTCCCTGGAGGCAAACAGGTCCAGCTGAGGGGTGCCCCAGGTGAAGGTCGTGTTGTGTTGCCCAATCCCACACTCTCATCGCTTCCCTGCAAAGAGGATAGGACAGAGTACCTCCCTGTTTGCTGATGTACAATACCACACACATATCGTCCGTCTGGACGGCGAGGTGGCCTGGAAGGAGATACAGATGGAGGGCTTGAAGTGCATAAAGCACTGCCCGGAGCTCGAGCACATTGCTGTGCAGTGTTTGTTAGAGCTTGGACCAAGAGCCCTGGGTCCAATGAGGACTGAGATGGGCTCCCCAACCTTTGCCTGAAGCATCTGTGGTCAGCGTCTGGAAGGGGGGAGGAAGGGAGAATGGAACCCCCCAAAACAGGTTCTCTCTGACCATCCACCACTGCAAGTCTCAAACCATGGGAGAGGGTACCAGGACAAGCTGATCCAATTCGTCCACCAATTGATCCCATTGGGAGTGGAGCGCCCACAAGGAAACCCTCGTGGAGCCGAGCGTGAGGAACTGTCAGGATAGCAGCCGCCATGAGCCCGAGAAGGCGAAGAACTGACCTTGTAGTGACTTGCCTGCGGCCGGACAACAGGCTTACCAAAGTCTGAATGGTGGCCGCCCTGTCCAGTATCACCCCGATAAACTGGAGTCTCTGGGAAGGGATCAAGTGAGACTTGAAATGGTTGATATTAATACCCAGGCAGGCAAGAAAAAAATTACTCATCTTAGTAATGTTTCTTCTAATGGAGTCTTGCTGTATTCTGACATATTGCAGTGATGTCCAACCTTTGAACTGCCCCAGAGATGAAAGAGTTAACTTTCCATGCCAGGCATGGAATGCTGAGCTCGAGCTCGGTTGAGAGACTGTCTGTTGCTGTTTGAACTCAAACCGTCAGATCTTTACGAGCTATACTCACTGGGTGCCCTGTGTGGAAACTTAACTTACACTACATTGTGGGGGCATGTGTGATGTTGTATTTTCTTGAAACTTGGCTTCCCAGCCAAATGCCCCTTGGGGTAACCCTTGCCTCAGTGTTTGCGCACAGAGGTTCTTTGTCTTTTAAATGTTTTTTTATTTTAATGGGTTCACCACAATATATCCAAGGCACACTGCCTATAGGGTAGCTGGTCCATGCCACTGGGGTGTCAAACAATGAGAGGCATACTAATGAGTCCTGGTAGGGCCGAAACACGTCTGTCTTCTGTTAGCACCACTTTGCAAACTGTGTGAGAGGCCTTTCGACCATGCAATTCTGCTAAAGTTGGACCAGCATAACATTCTTGTGGTGATTTGCATATGCAGCCCATGATGCTTTGCATTTGGGGGCATGTGTGATGTTGTATTTTCTTGAAACTTGGCTTCCCAGCCAAATGCCCCTTGGGGTAACCCTTGCCTCAGTGTTTGCGCACAGAGGTTCTTTGTCTTTTAAATGTTTTTTTTATTTTAATGGGTTCACCACAATATATCCAAGGCACACTGCCTATAGGGTAGCTGGCCCATGCCATTGGGGTGTCAAACAGACGAGGCATACTGATGAGTCCTGGTAGGACGAAACACGTGTCTGTCTTCTGTTAGCACCCTTTGCAAACTGTGTGAGAGGCCTTTCGGCACCATGCAATTCTGCTTAAAGTTGGATCAGCATAACATTCTGTGGTGATTTGCATATGCAGCCCATGATGCTTTGCATTGTGGGGGCATGTGTGATGTTGTATTAACTTACACTAGCCAACTGGCTACTAAATAAAATAAAGATTTTTTGGTCCCAAAACAAAGACTCGAGTTAGGAAACCCAAAAATTAAAATAAAACACAACACCCACACACCCAAACTAAAGGGGTGAGAAAAGAAGGGATGCGGGCACCTCCCAAGTGCCAACACTGCTACTGCCTACCCACATCCCAAAAAACAAGGTTCTGAGAGGGGAGGCGGGGGTCAGAATACAGCAAGACTCCATTAGAAGAAACATTACTAAGGTGAGTAATTTTTTCTTCAAACAACATGAAGTCTTGCTGTATTCTGACATATGCAGACTACCAAGCAGTGCCTCCATGGAGGAGGGACAGAACCTACTTAGGAAATAGGCTCTGAAGCACTGCTGTGCCAAACCGAGCATCACTCCTAGCCTGGATATCCAGAGAGTAATGCTTGGCAAAAGTGTGTACTGTTTTCCAGGTGGCTGCTTGACAAATCTTTAAGATAGGAATATCCCTGGCAGCAGCCAGGGAAGCAGCTGTACCTCTGGTAGAGTGAGCCTTCAGGCCTGAGGGTGGAGTCCTACCTAGTTTTTCATAGCAAAATTGAATGCAAGAGACAATCCACCTGGCAATAGATCTCTTAGTGGCAGGTTTTCCCTTACCAACCTCACCATAAGTGAAGAGCAGTTGGAGGGAGTCAAACCTGTGACCCTTGGTGCGCTCTATGTAGTAGCTAAAGGCTCTTTTCACATACAAACTGTGCAGCCTCCCTTCCCCAGAGGAGGAATGGTCAGTGAAGAAAACAGGAAGGGACATAGACTGGTTAAGGTGGAAATCTGAAACCACCTTAGGCAAAAACTTCCTATTAGTCCTGAGGACCACCTTATCTCTATGGAAAGAGAAAATCAGGCTCCACTGACAGGGCCTGTAACTCACTTATGCGCCTGGCAGTGATGGCCAAAAGAGAGAGAGTTTCCAAGTCAAGTACTTAAGCTCTGCTGAGGACAAAGGCTCAAAGGGGTTGCATAAGCTGAGCAATGCAAACATTAAGGTCCCAAGCAGGGGCAGGGTCCCTGAAGGGAGGATTGGTATGAAGTAATCCCTTGAAAAATTTAGAAAATACAGGATGAGCTGAAAGGGAAGAATGTTTGCCTGCTGAAAGGAAGGCAGAGACAGCTGTCAGATGCACTCAGTGTAGCTGGTCTGAGTCCCAAGCTATTAAGATGAACCATGTAGTCAAGGACTGTGGGCAGGCCAGCAGACTCTGGAGAAATACAGTGGCGTGAAAAAGTATTTGCCCCCTTCCTGATTTTCTCTATTATTGCATATTTGTCACACTGGATGTTTTCAGGTCTTTAGAGAAAATGCAATATTAGATAAAGGGAACCTGAGTGAACAAATAACACTTGTTTTTTTTTTTAATTTCACTTATTTAATGAAAAAAAGTTAACCAACACCAACTGGCACTGTGTGAAAAAGTAATTGCCCCCTTACACTTTAATAACTGGTTACGCCATTTAGCTGCAATGACTGCAACCAAACACTTCCTATAATTCAATATCAGTCTTTCACATTGCTGTGGAGGAATTTTAACCCACTCTTCCTCGAGAACTGCTTTAATTCAGTAACATTTGGTAGATTTTCGAGCATGAACTGCTCGTTTCAGGTCCTGCCACAGCATCTCTATTGGGTTTAAGTCTGGACTTTGACTAGGCCACTCCAAAACTTTAATTTTACTTCTTTTTAGCCATTCTGATGTGGACTTGCTTTTGTGTTTTGGATCATTGTCTTGCTGCATGACCCAACTACGCTTCAGCTGGCGGAAGGATGACCGGACATTCTCCTTAAGAATTTTCTGGTACAGAGCAGAATTCATGGTTCCTTTAATTATGGCAAGTCATCCAGGTCCTTAGGCAGCAAAGCATCCCCACACCATCACACTACCACCACCATGTTTGACTGTTGGTATGGTGTTCTTACTGTGGAATGCTGTGTTTGCTTTACGCGAGACATAATGGGATCCATGTCATCCAAAAGTTCCACTTTGGACTCATCTGTCCATAGAACATTTTCCCAAAAGGCTTGTGGATCATCCAGGTGCTTCTTGGCAAATGAGAGACGAGCATTTATGTTCTTCTTGGTTGGCAGTGGTTTCCGCCTTTGCTACTCTCACATGAAGCCCATTTTTGCCCAGTCTCTTTCTGATTGTGGAGTCATGAACACTGACCTTAGCTGAGGCAAGAGAAGCCTGCAGTTCTTTGGATGTTGTTTTAGGATCCTTTGAGACTTCCTGAATGATTTTACGCTGCTCTTGGAGTAATTTTGGCAGGCCTACTCCTGGGAAGATTCACTACTGTTCCAAGTGTTCTCCATTTGGAGATTATGGCTCTCACTGTGGTTCGATGGAGTCCCAGAGCCTTAGAAATAGCTTTGTAACCCTTTCCAGACTGATAGAGGGCAACAAATTTTTTTCTGATCTTTTCAGGAACTTCCTTTGATCATGGCATAATGTGCTTGTTGAATCTTTGTGCTGGCAACGTGACTCTGATGGTAAGGGTCAAAAATAAGTGAGATTTATATTGAGCAGGGCTGGCTGTAATCAAGCCTGGCTGTGTTCAATCAGCTGACTCTAATTATCCCTTTAATTGGGTTGATTTAACTAGGGGGCAATTACTTTTTCACACAGTGCCAGTTGGTATTGGTTAACTTTTTTCATTAAATGAATGAAATAAAAAAAAAAAAGTATTATTTGTTTACTCAGGTTCCCTTTATCTAATATTATATTTTGTCTAAAGACCTGAAAACATCCAGTGTGACAAATATGCAATAATAGAGAAAATCAGGAAGGGGGCAAATACTTTTTCACGCCACTGTATGCTTCCCAGAGCACCATATAGAAAATCTTTTCCACTTAGAGTTGTAAGTGTTTCTGGTGAAAGGCTTACGAGAAGCCTTCAAGATATCCAGAACACCTTGAGAGGGTGTAAATCAGCAAACTCTAACTCTTCAAGAGCCAGGCCTTGAGGTTGAGAGATTTGAGATTCGGATACCAAACCCTCCCGAGCACATGTTAACAGGTTGTAATTCCTGGGAAGAGACATGGGAAGGGGGACTGCTCAGGACAACAAGAGGCGGTACCAGGGCTGTCTGGCCCAGTCTGGAGCAATCAGAATCACCTTGCAGGGTTGAGACCTGATTTTGACTAACACCTTGAACAGGAGAGGGAAGGGGGGAAAGCATACAGGAACTTCCCTTCCCAATTGAGAACTAGGGCATCCAGGGAGGCTGAGCCCAACACTGGGGGCCCGCAGCAATAGAGAGGAAGTTGGTGATAGTCTGGGGCTGCAAAAAGATCTATCTGTGGAGTGCCCCATCTGGAGGAGATCACCTTCAAAACCAGGGGATCCAGGGACCATTCGTGATGGCCCTGAGATATCCTGCTGAGAGCATCTGCCAGGACATTGTCTGCCTGGGAGGTGTACTGCTATAAGAGAGGTGTTCAGGGAATAGGCCAGAGACCATAACTTCATTGCTTCTATGCACAAGGCCGTAGACCGAGTACCCCCTTGCTTATTGATACCACATTGTGGTGGTATTGTCTGTCCTGATCTGAACTACTTTGTTCTGAACAGACTTGGAAAAAGCTTGAAGTGCTAGAAACACTGCTCTGAGTTCTAATAGATTGATGTGAAGCAGAGATTCCTGAGGAGACCACAACCCTTGGGTGGTCAGGTCCCCCAAGTGGGCTCCCAAGCCCATAGGGAGGCATCTGTAGTAAGGATTAGAGAATGAGGTTGAGTGACAAAAGAAACTCCCTGTCTTAGATTGTCCTGATCCTGCCACCACTGTAACGCCTGGATCAGGGTTCGAGTCACTGGAATCAGTTTGGTCAGAGGGTCCTTTTTCTGAGACCAGAAGGCTCTCAAGTGGAACTGAATGTCCCTCATCTGAAATCTTGCTCCCTGCACCACTGCTGTAGAAGCAGCCATGTGCCCCAGGAGCTGCAGAAAATGCTTTGCTGGTCGAGACACCTGGAGGGTGAATGAAGAGGCCAGTGAGATAAGGGTCCTTGCCCTGTCCAGGGGAAGGAAGGCTCTTGCCCTTACTGTATCTAGCTCTGCCCCTATGAAGATGAGGAGCTATACAGGCTCTAGAACTGACTTTGAAAGATTCAGAAGGAAACCTAGAGAAGTGAGCAGTTGCTGAGTTATCTGTAGGTGTAACTTGACTTGGTCTGGACACTGGGCTACTATGAGCCAGTCGTCCAGGTATGGAAAGATGGGAGATCCTTTTTCTCCATAGGGAGGCAACTACTACTGTAAGGTATTTTGTGAACACCCTTGGAGCAGAAGTTAGGTCGAAGGGCATTGCTCTGAATTGGTAATGGCCTGAGGGCAGCTCGAACCCGAGGTACTTTCGGTGGGAGTTTCTGATGAGAATATGGAAATAGGCATCCTTGAGGTCCAGGGAGACTAGACAGTCCCCTGGCCTTAGAGAGGGTAGAATTATTCCCAGAGTCACCATTTTGAACTTTGGCTTTAAAAGGTGCTTGTTTAAATATCTGAGATCCAGGATGGGCCACCATTCTCCTGTCTTTTGGGGGTTAGGAAGTACCTGGGTACAATCCTTTCCCTTGTGTAGGGGTGGAACCTCTCTTGGCTCTCAGAGCCAAGAGGAAGAGACCTCCGCCTCTAGGGAAAGTGCCTCTGAAGGATTTGCAGGTGAAAAGGATCTGGTTCTCATCTTTGGAAATTTTTTTAAGCTGAGAACCAGTCCCTGGCTTACTACTTCCAGGACCCATTTGTCTGATGTTAAAGACATCCAGTCCTGGACAAAGTAAGCCAGCCTGCCCCCTACAGGTGGTGGAGAATCGACCCTGGTAAACCCATCAGGGTGCCTGTTTGGCAGGGGCTTTAGGCTGAGGGGTGGAAGCAGGCCTGCTTGTACCCCGTCTGCCTCTCCCTCTGAAGAACCCCCTATGAGCATAAGCAGAGGAGGAGGCCTGGGCTTGGTAGAAAGGCCTATGAAAAGGCCTGCCCCTGCAATGCTGCCTCTGGGGAGTGGTTTGCCTTTCCTTGGCCTGAGCACTCCTATAGGTGGTCCTGTATTCATCCATTTTCTTCATGTAGTTCTCTGTTTGCTCCCCAGAGAATTACCCACAACAGGAAAATTCATGGCCTTAGTCTGGGTATCCTGAGACAAGCTAGTACATCTGAGCCAAGCCATCCTACGAAGGGCCACAGATGTAGCCATGACTCTAGATGAAACATCATTGGAGTCCACTGCAGCATGGAATTGCACCTGATGCCTCAATACCATCCGCAGCCACCTGCTCCAGCTCTTTGGCAAGCTGGCCAGGGACCAGTTTAGCTAAAGTCATTATAGTGTCCCATTTAGATTTCTGATATTTAGCTGTATAGGCCATATAATTAGCCTGCCTGAGTCCCAAGGATGCTGCCATGTACTGTTTCTTTGCCATGGCATCAGTCCTCCTGGAGTCCTTATCTGGGGGTGTGAAGCCAAGGTATATTTGCCTTTATCACAGGCAGCAGCCTGCACTACCCCAACAAGGCTGCATTGCTGGGTAAGGAACTCAGATTCGAGCCTGAGAGAGTATACTTTGTCCACAGGAGGTATAGAATTAGGAGTCTTTAAAATTTTTATTGTCTGTTTCCCAAAGGACTTATGAAGGGGAATAGACAGCCTCCTGGACTCTGGGATATCCATCATTTCAACATAGTCAGGCTCCTCCTGGTCGTCCACAGCCTCTTCCATAGGAAGCTGAAGAGTTTCAGACACTTTTTTGTATAACATAAAATGGGAAGGGGACTCAAAGCCTAGGAGGAGAAACCCCTGAAGGTCTATCTGGGGAGATGTCCGGGTCAATAGGCACATCCAGACTTTCGTAATCACCATCACTATCCTCAGACTCTCCTTCCTCCTCCTCCGGTTCGTAAAAATCTTCTAAATTATAGTCTGGAACTGGGGGAACCGACCAAACCGAGCCCCTTCCTGATGGTGCCAGTTCGGTCGGAACCGGGGTTAGCGACTGAACAATCCTTATCGCTTTGGCTATTTCATCAGTGGTCGGAGAAGAAAAAATTACTCACCTTAGTAATGTTGTTTCTTCTAATGGAGTCTTGCTATATTATGACTTTTGCAGTTTGTCCCACCATTAGAACTGCTCCGGAGGTGAAAGAGTCAACTTCCATGCAGGGCATGGAACTTAGATCGCGAGCTCGGTTAGAAAAGCTCTGTCTGGGATATTTCAAACTGAAACTGTCAGATCTTTATGAGCAAAACTCACTAAGGTTCTGTGTGGAAGCTGTAACCTACACTAGCCAACTGGCTACTAAAATATTATCACATTTTCCTGGTCCCAACACCAAGACTCAAGTCAGGGGACCAGAAAAAGATGAGAAAATAAAACACAACACCCAAACACCCCAAAAAGAAGGGGTGGAAAACACAAAAAGGGGCATCAACAAGTGCCAACAGTGGACTGCCCACCCCATACCCAAAGTAGAAGTTCTGAGAGGGGCAGGCTGGGGGGGAGGTCATAATATAGCAAGACTCCATTAGAAGAAACATTACTAAGGTGAGTAATTTCTTCAAACAACATGAAGTCTTGCTATATTATGACTATTGCAGACTATACAGCGGTACTTCCATGGAGGAGGGACAGAACCTACTTAGGGAATAGGCTCTGAAGCATGGCTGTGCCAAACCGAGCCTCTCTCCTGGCCTGGATATCCAGGGAGTAATGCTTGGTGAAAGTGTGTACTGTTTTCCAAGTAGCTGCTTGACATATCTCTAAGATAGGGATGTCTCTGGCAGCAGCTAGAGACGCAGCTGTACCTCTGGTAGAGTGAGCCCTCAGGCCTGAAGGGGGAACCTTACCCAGTTTTTGATAGCAAAATTGAATACAAGAGACAATCCACCTGGCAATGGATCTCTTAGTGGCAGGTTTCCCTTTCCCAACCTCACCATAAGTGAGAAATAGTTGGAGGGAGTCAAACCTGTGACCCTTGGTACACTCTATGTAGTAACTTTGGGCCCTCTTAACATCCTAAGCTGTGCAACCTCCTCTCACCAGAGGAGGAATGGTCAATGAAGAACACTGGAAGTGAAATAGATTGATTAAGGTGGAAATCTGAAACCACCTTAGGCAAAAACTTCCTGTTAGTCCTGAGGACTACCTTATCCCTGTGAAAGGAAATAAAGTCAGTCTCCACTGACAAAGTTTGTAACTCACTTATGCGCCTGGCAGAAGTGATGGCTACTAGAAATACAGTTTTCCAAGTCAAGTACTTAAGCTCTGCTGAAGACAGAGGTTCAAAGGGAACCAGAACTGCATGCAGTACTCCAGATGGGGGTCTGACCAGCAGTCTGTACAGAGGGATAATAATCACCAGTAGAAAACAGGAAGTTATTATCCCTCTGTACAGACAGCTGGTCAGACCCCATCTGGAGTACTGCGTGCAGTTCTGGAGACCCAGTCTTTGCAAAGACAGACAGGATGGAAGCTGTCCAGAGGAGGCGACCAAAATGGTGCAGGGTCTGCACCAGGAGACATATGAAGAGAGACTAAAGAAGCTTAATACTGATAGCCTCGAGGGAAAGGAGGGAGAGGGGGGACATGATAGAAACTTTCAAGTACCTCAAGGGAATCAACAAAGTCCAAGAGGGTAGCATCTTTCAAAAAAAGAGGTGTGCAAGAACAAGGGGGCACAATTTGAAGATGGGGGGTGCTCAGAGGTAATTTAAGGAAGTATTTTTTCACAGAGAGGGGTGTGGATGCATGGAACGGCCTTCCGGAGGAGGTCGTGGAGTCAAAAACAGTGGTGGAATTCAAGCATGCATGGGACAGTCATAAGGCAATTCTAGGGGGATGGGGGTAGGAAAAAGTAGGCTGCTGGTTAACTAGGATCTGCTGCTTATCCAGTAGGCAGGGAAATGGGCAGACTGGGTGGGCCAAGCGGTCCTTATCTGCCATCAAATTCTATGTTTCTATGTTTGCATCAGCTGAGCAATGCAAACATTAAGATCCCAGGCAGGGGCAGGGTCCCTGAATGGTGGATTGGTATGAAGCAATCCCCTAAAAAACTTGGAAAATACAGGGTGAACAGAAAGAGAAGAGGGCTTCCCCTGCTGAAATAAAAGCAGAGACAGCTGCCAAATGCACTTTCAGGGTAGCTGGTCTCAGTCACAAAGAATTAAGATGGACCATACAGTCCAAAACAGTGGGCAAATCAGCAGATTCCAGGGAAATATACTTCCTAGAACACCATATGGAAAACCTTTTCCACTTGGGAGTTATAGGTAGCCCTAGTGGAAGGCTTCCTAGAAGCTTTCAAGATTTCGAGAACACCTTGAGAAAGTTGTAGATCAGCAAATTCTAACTCCTCAAGAGCCAGGCCTTGAGGTTAAGGGATTTGAGACTCTGATACCAGACTCTCCCCTGGGCACAGGTTAACAGATTGTGGTTCCTGGGGAGACACAGGGGAAGATGGACTGCTAAGGACAGAAGGAGTGGGTACCAGGGCTGCCTGGCCCAGTCTGGAGCAATCAGGATCATCTTGCAGAGCTGAGATCTGATTTTGACTAGCACCTTGAACAGGGGGAAGAGGCATAGAGAAACTTCCTTACCAATCGAGGAGAAAGGCATCCAGGGGGACTGAGCCCAACACTGGAGGCCTGCAACAAAAAAGTGGAAGTTAATGATTGTCTGGGGCTACAAAAAGATCTATCTGAGGGGTGCCCCATCTGGCAAAAACTATCCCCAGTACTCGGGGATCCAGTGACCATTCGTGATGGCCCTGGGAAATCCTGCTGAGAGCATCAGCCAGGACATTGTCCTTGCCCGGGAGGTGAACTGCTATGAGGGAAGTGTTCAGGGAATAAGCCAGAGACCACAACTTCACTGCCTCAGTGCACAAGGCCGAAGACCGAGTGCCCCCTTGTTTGTTGATGTACCACATTGTAGTGGTGTTGTCTGTTCTGACCTGTACCACTTTGTTCTGAACAGATGCAGAAAAACCTGAAGTGCTAGAAAACAGCTCTGAGTTCCAACAGATTGATGTGGAGCAGAGATTCCTGAGGGGACCACAATCCCTGGGTGGAGAGGTCGCCCATGTGAGCTCCCATCCCAAGAGGGACGATCTGTAGTAAGGGTCAAGGAGTGAGATAGAGGGATGAAGGGCACCCTTGTCTCAGATTGCTCTGATCCTGCCACCACTGAAGGGCCTGGATCAGGGTTCGAGTCACTGGGATCAACTTGGATAGGGAATCTCTTCTTTGAGACCAAAAGGCTCTCAAATGGAACTTAATGTCCCTCATCTGAAATCTTGCTCCTTGCACTACAGCTGTGGAAGCAGCCATGTGTCCAAGGAGCTGTAGGAAATGCCTTGCTGGTCGAGAGACCTGCAGAGTGAAGGACGAGGCCAGGGCCACCAGGGTCCTTACCCTTTCTAGGGGAAGGAAGGCTCTGGCCTGCTTTGCGTCCAGTTCTGCACCTATAAAGGTGAGTACCTGGACAGGTTCCAGAACTGACTTTGGAAGATTGAGAAGAAAGCCCAGACAGGTAAGCAGCTGCTGGGTAACTTGCAAGTGTGATTTGACCTGGTCTGGAGACTGATCCACAATGAGCCAGTCGTCCAGGTAGGGAAAGATGGCAATCTTTTGCCTTCTTAATGAGCAACTGCTACTGCCAGACATTTTGTGAATACCTTGGGGAGAGGTAAGGCCAAGGGCATTGCTCTGAACTGATAATGACCTGAGGGCAGTTCAATCTGAAGTACTTTGGTGGGAGCTTCTGATAAGAACATGGAAGTAGGCATCCTTGAGGTCCAGGGAAGCTAGCCAGTCCCCTGGCCTTAGGGAGGGTAAAATCATTCCCAGAGTCACCATTTTGAATTTTGGTTTTAAAAGGTGCTTGTTCAGATATCTTAGGTCCAGGATGGGCCGCCACTCTCCTGTCTTTTTTGGGGTAAGGAAGTACCTGGAGTACAGACCCTTGCCCTAGTGTAGGGGAGAAACCCTTTCTACAGCTCTGAGAGCCAGGAGGGTTGAGACTTCTGTTTCCAAATCAAGAGTCTCTAGAGGGTTTGCAGGTGGAAAAGATCTGATTCTCATCTTTGGAAATTTTTTGAAGCGGAGAACCAGACCCTGGCTTACTACTTCCAGGACCCACTTGTCTGATGTTTAAGACTCCCAGTCCTGGACGAAGTAAGCCAGCCTGCCCCCTATAAGTAATGAAGAACCGGCCCTGGGCATCCCATCAGGGTGCCTGTTTGGCAGGGGCTTTAGGCTGAGGGGTGGGAGCAGGCCTGCTTGTACCCAGTCTGCCTCTCCCTCTGAAGAACCCCCTCTGAACATAAGCTGAAGAGGAGGCCTGGTTTGGTAAAAAGGCCTGTGAAAAGGCCTGCCTCTACCCCTGGGGTTGTCTCTGAGGAGTGGCTTGCCGTCCTTGGCTTGTGCACCCTATAAGTGGTTCTATATTCATCCATTTTCTTCATATAATTCTCTGTCTGCTCCCCAAACAGAGAATTTCCCACCACAGGAAAATCCATAGCCTTAGCCTGGGTATCCTGTGACAAACTAGTACACCTGAGCCAAGCCAATCTACGAAAAGCCACAGATGTAGCCATGACTCTAGAGGATACATCATTAGAATCCACTGCAGCATGGAATTGCACCTTAGATGCCTCAATACTATCAGCAGTCACCTGCTCCAGCTCCTGGCAAGCTGGCTAGGGGCCTGTTTGGCTAAAGCCATGACAGTATCCCATCTAGATTTTTGGTATCTTGCAACATATAAGCCATATAATTTGCTTGTCTGAGTCCCAAGGACGCTGCCATGTATTGTTTTTTAGCCATGGCATCAATCTTCCTGGAGTCCTTGTCAGGAGGATGTGAAGCCAGGGGAATATTAGCCTTATCACAGGCTGCAGCCTGAACTACCCCAACATGGCTGCATTGCTGTGAAAGAAATTCTGTATCAGGACCTGACAAAGTGTACCTCCTGTCCATCTTTTTATCCACAGGAGGCACAGAATTAGGAGCTTTTAAAATTTTTGTTTGTTTCCTAAAGGATCTATGTAAAGGAATAGACAATCTCCTGGACTCTGGGATATCCATCATCTCTACAAAGTCAGGCTCCTCTTGCTCATCCACAGCTTCCTCCAAAGGAAGCTGGAGGGTTTCAGCAACTTTTTTATAAAACAGAAAATGAGAAGGAGACTCAGCAAGCCTAGGGGGAGATTCTCCTAAAGGTCTGTCTGGAGAGATGTCCGGTTCAATGGGCACATCCAGACTTTCAAAGTCACATTCACACTGTTCATAATCATCCTCCCCCTCCTCTGGTTCATTAAACTCCTCTATATCATATTCTTGAACCGGTGGAACCGGCCTTTTGCCAGATAGTGGCGGTTCGGACGGAACCTGGGACAGTGACTGGACAATTTGGATTGCCCTGGCTATCTCTGCAGCAGTTGGAAGGATTTTTGACTCCACACCTGCTGATTTTCTAGTTCTCTTTGCTGAACTGGCTCCTCAGAGTCAGCTTTACGCTTGCCCGAGGGAAGTCTGGCCCTGGTCAGAGGGACTCTCCGTTCGTTGGCACCGAACCGGCTGGCCATCCGGTCAGCGGACTTTTGGCTCCCTGCTCCCTGAGCCTACCAACTCTCTTATCTAGGTAGCTGCAGGAAATTTTGCAAATCTGGCAGTCTGCATTGAGGTGGTCAAACCCCAGACAATAAACACATGTGGTGTGTGGGTCAGCCTTGGCAAAGGCTTCCCCACAGACACTACAGTGTTGAAACCCAGAGGGCCCGGTTTTTCTTTTGGGTTTCTAAGACATAATGCCAGCCTAACCAAAAACTTGCCCTTTTGTCGGCAGTGCCAGGCAAGACACCCTTATCGGTTCCCAACCGTGTCACGGGTCGTGGAAAAAACCGTAATGAAATCCGTTTTTTTTAGAACCGATAAGAACCGGGAACCGCACTCTAAAAAGCCTTTAAATGCTTCAGAATAAAGTTTCAATATAACCTGATCGGTTCAAACTGAACCGATAAACATTTACAAGTTCCACACAGAAATAAACCTATCTATTACTTACAATACCATAGACAGAGCTTGAACCGATCGGTTTGCGGTTAAAATAATGATAATCGTGGTTGAATTTAACCAAGAAAAAACTCTTTAAACCGAGAAAATGAACCGAGCAGTAGGAGGAATCTCCAGAGCGACTGTTCAGTTAGGCGGAGCAAAGAATCTGACAGTTTCAGTTTGAAATATCCCCGACAGAGCTTTTCTAACCGAGCTCGCGCTCCAAGTTCCATGCCCTGCATGGAAGTTAACTCTCACCTCTGGAGCAGTTCTAATGGTGGGACAAACTGCAATAGTCATAATATAGCAAGACTTCATGTTGTTTGAAAGAATCTGTGGATCCGCACCGCCTGATTTATCTCTTTTTCTTTTAACCGGAACCAACTCCTCGGAGTCTGTTCTCCTTTTGCCCGAAGAAGTTTTGCCCTGGTCAGAGGGCACTCCTTCTGGTTCGGTTGGAACCGAACCGGGCTGGCCCATCCGGGTCAGAGGACTTCTTGGCCTCCCTTTCCCTGAGCCTACCAACTCTCTTTTCCACGGTAGCTGCAGGAAAATTCTTGCAAATCTGGCAGTCTGAATCGAGGTGGTCAAACCCCAGACAAACACAGGTGGTGTGGGGATCAGCCTTAGCAAAGGCTTCCCCACACACACTACAGTGTTGAAACCCAGTGGGCCCGGTTTTTCTTTTGGGTTTCTCAGACATGGCCAGTCCTAACAAAAACGTACCCTTTTTTCGGCAATTTGCCAGGCAAGACACCCTTATCGGTTCCTGACTGTGTTACGGGTCGTGGAAAAAACCGTAATGAAATCAGTTTTTTTTAGAACCGATAAGGACCGGTTACCACACTCTAAAAGTAGAATAAACTTTTTTTGAACAACCTGATCGGTTCAAACCGAACTGATCCCACGTTTACAAGTTCCACACAGAAGAACAAGAAAATAAACCTACCTAGTACTCACTATACCACAGACAGAGACTGAACCAACAGGCTAACGGGTTAAATTCGGTTGAAAACCGAGAAAAACGGCATTTAACCGACAAACTTGAACCAAGCAAAGGAGAAATCTCCAGAGCGACTGTTTAGTGAGGCGGAGTAAAGAATCTGACGGTTTGAGTTCAAACAGCAACAGACAGAGTCTCAACCAAGCACGAGCTCAGCATTCCATGCCTGGCATGGAAAGTTAACTCATTCCGGGGCAGTTCAAAGGTTGGACATCACTGCAATATGTCAGAGTATAGCAAGATTTCATGTTGTTTGAAAGACCTGTTGGGTAAGGGAGAGGCAGCGCTGGAGTTCCTCCCTGGAAGAGGCCGCCAGGAGCCAGTCGTCCAGGTACGGGAAAACCTGCACTCCCCAGGTACGCAGGTAGGCCACCACCACCGCAAGGCATGTGGTAAATACTCGAGGAGCCGAGGAGAGACCAAATGGAAGAGCCTTGAACTGGTAGTGGTCCCCCTGGAAGGCAAAGTGGAGGTATTTGCAGTGGGACGGGCGAATGGATATAAGTAGGTAGGCATCCTGCATATCCAGAGCACACATCCACTGACCCAAGTGGAGGAGAGGCAGAAGGCTCTGCAGTGAGAGCATTCTGAACCTCGTATTCCACTAATAGGTTCAGGGAACTGAGATCTAGTATAGGTCTTACATCTCCTGTCTTCTTCGGGACCAGGAAGAAGTGGGGAATAGTAACCCGTTCCCTGAAAGGGAAGGGGGACAGGTTCTATTGCCTGTTTCAGCAATAATGCTGAAATCTCTTCCTGGACCAGAAGCAGATGTTCCCAAGCGTATAACAACCTTTGGGGAGGATGATGAAGTGGTTTCTGTAGAAACTCTATTGAGTGTCCTCCTGCGATTAGCTGGAGCACCCATGAATCTGCTGTTATCCTCTCCCAGCCCGGAAGGTGGAGGGAGAATCTCCCTCCTACCGGTTCCTCCGGGAAGCCCAGAGGCTGTGGGAGAGGGAAGGAGTCAGGTGTTGTGTGGCAGCGCTGCAGCTGAAGCGCCTGCTGCTTTTTTGGGGTGGAGGGGGCTTTGCAGCTGAAGGGGCCCGGCGTTTAGTTGCCCGCTTTCCAGGAGGTTTCGCCTTTGGCCTGTTCCGTCTGCGAAAGGGACGGCACTGCGGATGATGGGGATGGTACATAGAGTCAACGGACTTCAGTGCCATCCCCCTTCTCCTGCAGATCGGTGATGATGTCCTTGACATCACCCCCGAAAAGCACCGACCCCCAGAAGGGCGCTTCCTGTATTGTGGACTACACTTCCGAGACCAACCCTGACACACGGAGCTAAGCATGACGTCGTAAGCCTATGGCGAACACCAAGCTCCGTCCAGCAGTGTCCTCCGCATCGTAAGTCGCACGAAGCATGTGTCGACTTCCTGCTTGACTTGAAAGTCCGGCAGGGAGTCCAATTTGGTTTCCACCTCAGAAAGAATTGCCTTCTGATAATCCCCCATATGACCGACATAGTTCAGGGCCCTGATCCCCAGCGTGGAAGAAGCGAAAGTCTTCTTGCCATACTGGTCCAGAAGGCGGGATTCTTTATCAAGAGGCGAAGAGCTAAGGTGTTTTGGATTTGCTGACCGGCCATGAGCGGCGCTAATCACGACACAAGAGTCAGCTCGAGGGTGTGAATCTAAATAGTCAACACCCATGGGAGCCTGGTATAGCCTGTTCAACTTCCGTGGAAGAGGGGCTAATGCTGACGGTTGTTTCCAAATCGTGGTAACAAGGTAGGCATGAGGCTCGATCCAGGGTGGCACCAGAGTGGGAGCTGTCATGGGCAGATCCAGATGCTCAGCAAGTTCTAACTGCTGTGGATCTGGCTCCAAGGATTGCCACTTATGCACTGCCTGGATTTTATGTAGCGGCTCCGTGAAGGAAGGATCCTCTGGAGGAGACTTCGGAGAAGTCCTTGGCCTCGGCTTTGACGGAGAGCAAGGCTCGTCGTCCTTCTCAGATGCAGCCGGAGGGATCCGAGGCGTCCGAGGAGGAAGAGGAAGAAACTGACGAAGAAGACTCCCTTTCCCGTCTAGGGGGAGGAACGGACCCCTTGGGAAGCCCTCAGGGAAGCGTGCCCTGCCCCTCTCTGGACCCAGAGGGTTTAGCCCTGGTGTCTGGAGGAAGGGAGGAAGTTTGCCGTCAGACGTACGGGAACCAGTACCGGCACCGTCGTCGGAAGACTGCTCTCCACTTCTCTGGTGAGCTGGGCCTTGGCCTCAGCCCACCAGGAAGCTAGAGTCTCCTGCAAATCCACCGGCAGCTGGGGGAGGCGTGGAGGAGAAGGAGGAGGGGGATAAGGGTATGGGTTATGCCCACAGAGTGAATATCCATAACCCGACGGTGGGAAGCTCTGCTTCGGGTACTGCGGCGACTGATACTGTGGTCCCGGGAGGTGGGGGAGCTGCCGAAGCAGATGGCCCCACCTGAAGCCCCGCAGGCGGGACTGGGACAGAAGGCCCAGGGGGCGGAGGGCCCAGCGTCGGGGGTGGCATCCGGAGGCGGGATGACGCCCGGAGTCGACACTACCGGCTTCAGGGCCGGCGGCCGGGGTGCCGGCATCCGGGGAGCAGTCAGACCAGCAGGAGGTTGGTCTGACACAGGTGGAACAGAGACCTCAGCGTCTCCCAGGGATGGAGAATAAAAATCCCCGGGGTCGGGCTGAGGAGACTCTGGGTCCCCGGAGGGTACCCAAGGCTGCGGGGAGCCGGGAACGACGGACGTGGGAGGGTCCGCGCCGCTCATCCGCTGTGCAGACGTCGGGCTGACTGACGCGGCGCGCTTGCCAGCGGAACTGGCAGGTGCCGGAGGGCCGGCGTCCGACTTAATGGAACCTTCGCCGGAGGCAGGCCACGATGGAAGGGCAGCCTGGTCTGGCGGAAGATGGGTCGCGCGACTTACCAACCCTCACCATGCTGGCGTCAGAGTCAACATCCGGCTTATAGGAGCAGCTCGTAGTGGTAGGCCATGAAGCCACGGCTTTACCGGTGGCGGAAGCCTCCAAGAGCCCGGAGGCACCCGATGGGTCTGAGCATGAGCCAGACGGGCAGGCCGCCGCCTTAGAAGCCCCGGGGCGTTACCTGCAACACCTGCGACTCCCGAGGGAGTCGCGATGGAGAGGAGCCCTTGTCCCGGTGCTTTTCCTTGTCCTTTCTCTTGCGATGGTCTTCCGTAACGTTGACGCCTGCGAAGTTTTTAAGTTATTCTTCCATGGAGCTCATCTTTTGAGAATGTGGGCTTCAGGAACTGCTGCCGCTTCTGGTGGCTACGCTTGAACTGCACGCCTCCACTTGATGGTCATGGCCTAGATATAAAATGCACACGGAATGGCCATCTATGTGTAGGAGTTGGGCGCCCGTGACGAGTCGATTCTATTTTATGTGCTCGGAGAGTGTAGGGGACTTCACAATCACGAATGACTGACGATTATAAGAAAAAAGCGAAACAACTCGGTAACAAAACCGAAGGAACCTGTCAAGCAAGGAACTTTTCCGCAAGGCGCTGGCATAGGCTAACGGCAGGAACGAACTGGAAGGCGAGCGTGAGGGACTGCCCCTTTATACCAACGTCTCCTGATGCTGGTCACTTGACGTGGGGGCGGTCCATCAGGGACTGCTAGCTACAAATTTTTCCGTGGGGTCCCGCGCCTGCCGGCGTCAGTCCTATATGTAATTACCTACTGCAAGAGCCCTCTCTAAGTTAAGATCTGGCACTCCCCCAGAGATGGCTGAGCTCCTCAAACCAGCTTGCTCTTCCTCCTACTCCCCCAGGTCTCTGGGCTCTGGGGTGCTTAAAGCCCCTATCACATGTATGCAAATAGGGGACAAGGATTTTGCTCAATGTGCTCCTAGGCTTCGAAACTCCTTTCCCGCCCAAGTCCGCTCCTCCCCCTCGTGCCTCCGGAGCTCCCTGTGGTATTACCTGAAGCTCTCCTCTGCATGTGGTTGTCCTAAACCTCCGTAGCCAGTTCTGATCCCCTGCACCGGGCTCACATGACCTTCTTGGTACCCCTCTTGCAGCTCTTGCCGATGTAGCCTGCCTGTCTGGGTTCTGAGATGCATATAATGCATTTTTTCCTTGTTTCAGGAGATACTTAAGACTGCTGCTCTGGTTGTGGCTCAGAGCCGATTATGTTATGTTAAATGTACTGCTCTTAGCCTGTCTCTATGTATCTATACTTTGTACATATCTTCACTATGCTTACTGTCTACTGATTAGGTTTGCCTGGTTTCATTTGACTCTGTATAATGCCTAACTTGTGTCATGTTGTCCTCTGTATGAACCTGTATCTCACTGTACTCTCCTGGGCCGTACCTGAAAATAGGCATATTACTTGTCTAGTGTATTTACCTGGTCAACAAAAGCTAAATAGGTTGTGTAGAGTTATAAGGACTATTTTATGCTGCTCATTTCTAAAATGAGTACAAATGGCAAAGTCTGGCAACAATGAAACATTGAAGAACAAAGATTCAGAACATCAAAGTATCACAATGTTTATTGATAGGATACAAGTATATAAAATCAGGGCATGAACATGACTTGATAAATTAAGTAGGCTTAATTTCAATACTACTACAGAGGGACCAAATCCATTTATCTCACTATTGAAAGGTTTCCATACACCTACAAAAAGTACTCTTCAAAGGCATCTTACCATCTCGCAAACTGATCATATATTGTGCAAGTAAACCATTGTTTTTTTTAAAGACTTGTGCACTTCCCCAGGTTTAAGGATATTAAAACCTAGCACATAAAGCCCATTACTAGAGGTAGAAATACAGGCA
This sequence comes from Neoceratodus forsteri, assembly GCA_016271365.2. Taxonomy (NCBI): domain Eukaryota; kingdom Metazoa; phylum Chordata; order Ceratodontiformes; family Ceratodontidae; genus Neoceratodus; species Neoceratodus forsteri. The sequence continues at coordinate 790,996,138 of CM028133.1, forward strand.
ACTATTACGGCAGCAAACCATTGATTACTAAGGATTCTCTGTAACAAACATCAAATGGATAATCAAAATAATATTGCAACGACTCAAGTATTACACTGAGCAAAGTGCATTTCTACAGTGTTCGGTGTTGCTATTCAGTTTGTAACTCAAATCAGCCAATGTAAAATGGCAGCAAAGAAGGTTCTTGCAAACCTACTGCCTCTACCAAGAACATAAGATGTAGTTATTGCATGCTGCTATTACACGGTCATCTAAACGTTAAAAAGGTACTCAAATGTTAGATGGTAGACTACAGCTTAAGACATTATACTAAAAAAAAAAATACCATATGCAGAAGAAAATCCTATCGACATGCTTCTGCTTTAAATATTGCGAAAACGTTACATCGGAATGAATTCTCGCAGTGGTTAGGTCAAATGCAGTTATGTCATAGCAACAGTATGTTTGCACACTTTTAAGGCTTTGGCTGGTTCTTTAATCAGCATCATCTTCAGATTCTTCTTCTTCTGCAGTTTCCAGCCAGGTTAGCCACTGATTCACCTGTAGTAGAGAAAGTGAATAATTAAAAACAGCTTGATGAAGCCCAGTCTTGTAACTGGCGGGACCTGTGTGATCACCACATGGTAACTGCACACTTATGTGAAGCTAGGGTATGTGCACAGGTGGGTGGTGGGGTGGTGGTGGGTCCCCCGCTAAATGCAAAACACAACCAATTACACCAGTCAGGCACTCGGGGTGGTAGACAGGTTATCCCAACTCCACAGTGAACCACACCTTCCTGTGGCTTGTGCAGTTTGGAGAACAGGGCTGGAATGTGGGATTAAACACCCCCTCCAACCCCCGGTCATGCCTTTTTTTTATTAAAATACTGCCATTTCACTCGAGGAAAACACTGGTTATGATACTCCCCACAGCTATCTGAAAATACAGGTTACTCACCTGTAACAGGAGTTCTAGGAATGGTCTATGTTGTTCATCCACACTTACTGGCAGGTTCCTTGCCGCTTTAAATCTTGCCGGAAGGTCTTCAAGCTGGCTCCTCCCACTCACCCAGGTGGTAAAACTCTCGGCTCCACCCCATGACACCAGATATAGCCTGCTGGAAGCCAGGTTGTGCATCGAAGCCGGGGAGGTCGGGTGGGTTATGTGGATGAACAACATATACCATTCCTAGAACACCTGTTACAGGTGAGTAACCTGTATTTCTAGGGACATGGATATGTTGTTCTATCCACACTTACTGGCAGACTCCTAGCAGTTCTCCAGGAGGAGGGAGGCAAGGCGCACACCCCCTACTTGGGAAATAAGGACTGGAGAACCGAGGTCCCAAAACCAGCATCCCGGCATGACTCTAGGTCGATGTGGTAGTGGGTAATGATGGTGTGTGCTGACTTCCAGGTAGCAGCCCTGCAATTTCCAGGACAGGGACGACTCTGGAAGCAGCCACCAAAGCACCGGTATGGAGGGTAGAATGAGCTCTTATCCCTTTGGGAGGCTCCATGCACACCAACCTACAGCAGAGATCTATGCAGGAGGTGACCCACCTGCCTATCATACGCTTGGCTGCACGTCTGCCAGGTGCGGCTTCAGCGCAGGTGACAAACAGCTGGCAAACCTCTCCCCGTACTTCAGCCATCCCCTCCTTAGAATAAGAGCACTCTTCTAGGGTCCAAAGTATGGAGCCTATATTCGGTATCCAAGGTGATTGGGGTAGAACGCCGGCAGAGTCAACACCTGGTTAAGGTGGAACTCCAACACCACCTTCGGAAGTAATTTCGGGTGGGGGTGCAGGACAACCTTGTCCTTGTGGAAGACCAGATAAGGAGACTCGATGGAAAGCATCTGGAGCTCTCCTATCCTTCTGGCTGACGTGACAGCCACCAAGAAGGCAGTCTTCCACGACAGGTGAGAGATGTCACACCTGTGCATCAGTTCGAATGGCTTGCCCATGAGCTTAGCCAATACCAGCAGTAGATCCAACAGAGGTGGAGGTTCTCGCACCGGAGGGGATATGTGATTAAAGTCTTTGAAAAAGCGCCCGACCACCTTCTCCTGTGCCTCCGACTGCCTTCTGGCCTGCACCCGGTAAGCAGAGATGGCTGCCAGGTGCACCTTAAGGGTCGTCGACTGAAGCCCTAGCTGAGAAAGGGACCACAGGCAGTCCAGAATGCTGGCCAAGGAACAGGAGGAAGGGTCCAACCCCTTATCCTGACACCAAATGGAGAATCTCTTCCATTTGAAGGCACAGCATTTTCTGGTCGACTCCTTGCAGGATGCCGCAACAATGTAGAGGACCTCGTCTGAAAGACCCAAGGCCCGGAACTCTAGCCGCTCAGGAACCAGGCAGTCAGATGCAGGGATTGAAGGTCCGGGTGGAGTACCTTCCCCTGGTTGACTGAGATCAGGTCCAGGAGAGCTGGAAGCTGCCTCGGGAGCCTGGAGCTGAGGCTGAGGAGATCTGGATACCACAACTGGCAGGGCCAGTCTGGAGCTACCAGAATCACCTGCGCCTTGTACCTCCTCGCCTTGAGAAGCACCTTGTGGATCAAGGGAAATGGGGGAAAGGCGTAGAAGAGGCCTGGGGTCCACGGCCTCGAGAAGGCATCCCCCTGCAGCGAGCCTTGTTGAGGGGGCCGGGCATGAAATAGCCTCAGCTTCGCATTCTCCCTGGAGGCAGATAGTGTACTACCTCCGGCAGGAGAGACCACTCGTGAGATGCAGCGCCTATCCGGCTTAGGGCTTTGGCCAGAGTGCTGGAGGTTCCTGCCAGATGGATGGCTATGAGATCCGCCTCCAGTCTGCTCACGAGAGACCAAGTGCGGAGAGCTTCCTTGCACAGGGGCAAGGAGTGTGTCCTGCCCCGGCGGTTTAGGTAGAACATGGTCATGGTATTGTCCGCCTGGAACTGGACCACTTGACCCCGCACAAATGGAGCAAAGGTGGTGAGGGCTAGTCGCACCGCTCGAAGCTCCAGCAGGTTGATGTGGCATCGAGGCTCCTGAGGGGACCAGAACCCATGCGCTCTGTGCTCCCTCAGATGGGCACCCCAACCCATCAGAGTGGAGTCGGTCGTTAGAATGACCGTCGGCTCGGGGCAGACAAACAGGATACCCTCCTGCAGGTGAGATGGAACGATCCACCATTGGAGAGGGTTCCACATCTCCTGGGTCACCACCACTGGCTGGTCCAGCACACGGGAGCACTGTGACCACTGGCGGCCCAGTCCCCATTGAAGGGGACGCATGTGCCAGCGGGCCCAACGGACCACGCTGGTGCAGGCCACCATGAGGCCCAGGAAGTCCCGGGCAGGGCGCAATTGTCCAACTAGAAATGATTGGGCAAAGGAGGAAAGAACCCCAGCCCTGTCTGCCAGGAGCCATGCTCTGGCTTGAAGAGTGTCTAGCTCTGCCCCGATGAATTGAATCACCTGAGTTGGGACTAGTTCCGTTTTGGCCTCGTTGAGGAGGCCAATCTGAGAGCAGACCTCGAGGGCCAGATCCCTGGACCGCTCGACCTCCAGCCTTGTGTGTGCTCCACCCTGCTTGTTGATGTAATATATCACAGCATTGTTGTCCATCTGGAGTAGGATTACTTTCCGACAGAGGACATCCCTCAGGGTTTGGACAGCGTACAGGACCGGCCTTATGAAGGTGAGATTTGTTCCGACTCCACACTCCCCGAGTGTAGAGGTCCTGACAGTGAGCCCCCCAACCCGCCAGGGAAACATCTGTGGTGACGGTGATCTGTGGCTCCGGCGGGGCAAAGGGGAGACCCTGTTGCAGGTTGATTTCCTGTGTCCATCATAGGAGGGAGTGAGCCAGAGGCTGTGTCACTCTTATGTGAAAAGACTGGGCGTGCATGGTCTGAGACCACTGTGTACCGAGCATCCATTGAGTGGTCCTCATGTGCAATCATGCCACGGATACCGTGAAAATGGATGATGCCATGAGTCCCAACATCCGCTGCATCGCAATGGCTTGAACCGACGTGTTCTGCTTGATGAAGTGGGACATCTTGAGAATGGAGTACTTCCTGTCCTCTGGGAAGGAAGGCTCTCCGCCTGGGTGGTATCCAATATAGTTTCTATGAAGAAGAGCTGTTGAGATGGCTGAAGTTGAGACTTCTCTAGGTTCAAGAGGACTCCCATGGAGGCAAGGCCTCGGCCATTGCTTTCTTTGTCCCTTCTTTGGAGGGGCTTGCTAGGATCCAGTCATCCAGATAGGGGAAGACTTGCATACCTTGTTTTCTGAGGAGTGCAACAAGCACCGCAAAGCACTTTGTGAAGACTAAGGTACCAAGGGTAGCCCAAAGGGCAATACTCGGAACTGAGCATCCAATGAGTGGTCCTCATGTGCAATCGTGCCACGGGTACCATGAAAATGGACGATGCCATGAGTCCCAACATCCGCTGCATTGGAGTCATCCCAGAATTCTCAAAGAACTAAGGGTAGAACTAGTGACACCACTGACTACCCTCTTCAACAAATCATGGGAGGATGGGGTGGTACCCTGAGGACTGGAGGAGGGCAGATGTGATTCCCCTTCACAAAAGTGGGAGCAGGGCAGAAGCAGGAAACTACAGACCTGTTAGTTTAACCTCAGTGATAGGGAAAATGATGGAATCACTTCTGAAGGAAGGAACTGTCGAGTACCCAGAGGCCAGAGGGGCACAGGACCCAAGGCAGCATGGATTCACAGCGGGAAGGTCATGCCAGACGAATCTAATAGATTTCTTTGACTGGGTGACCAAAATAGTAGATCAGGGAGGGGCTGTGGACAAGGCCTACCTAGACTTTAGCAAGGCATCTGACTCAGTCCCACACTAAAGATTAATATACAAGTTAGCCAGCCTGGGAGTGGGTCCCAAGATGATAGCCTGGGTAAAGAATTGGCTGGAGAATAGGACACAGAGGATAATAGTAAATGAAGTCCACTCTGAAGAAAGAGGGGTTACTAGTGGAGCACCGCAGGGTTCAGTATTAGAACCGGTCCTCTTCAATGTCTTTATAAGCGACATTGCAGAGGGACTGGAAGGAAAAGTATGTCTCTTTGCAGATGACACAAAGATCTGCAACAGAGTTGATGCACAAGGTGGGGTGGAAAGGATGAGAAGGGACTTGGCAAGGTTAGAGGAATGGTCAAATGTATGGCAGCTTAGATTCATCGCTAAGAAGTGCAAGGTAATGCACCTGGGAAACAAAAACTCAGGGAAAAGTACACAATGTGGGGTGAGATCCTAACAACAAAAATGGAAAGGAACCTGGGGGTAGTCATATCAGATGACTTAAAGGTGGGCAAGCAATGTGAGAGGGCAGTAAGGACGGCTGGGGGGATACTGGGATGCATAGGGAGAGGCATCACCAGTAGAAAACAGGAAGTTGTTATCCCTCTGTACAGACAGCTGGTGAGACCCCATCTGGAGTACTGTGTGCAGTTCTGGAGACCTAACCTCTGCAAGGACACAGACAAGATGGAAGCTGTCCAGAGGAGGGCAACTAAAATGGTGCAGGGTCTGCACCAGAAGACACATGAAGAGAGACTAAAGGAGCTTAATATGTATAGCCTCCAGGAAAGGAGGGAGAGGGGTGACATGATAGAAACTTTCAAGTACCTCAAGGGAATCAACAAAGTCCTAGAGGGTAGCATCTTTCAAAAAAAGAGGTGTGCAAGAACAAGGGGCATAATTTGAAGATTTGGGGGTGGGGTGGGCGTGGCTCAGAGGTAATGGGGAAGTATTTTTCCACAGAGAAGGTTGTGAATGCATGGAACGGCCTCGAGGAGGTTGTGGAGTCAAAAACAGTGGTTGAATTCAAGCATGCATGGGACAGTCATAAGGTAATTCTAAGGGTTGGGGATAGAAAGAAGTAGGCTGCTGGTTAACTAGGATCTACAGCTTATCCATTAGGTAGGGAAATGGGTAGACTGAGTGGGCCAAGCGGTCCTTATCTGCCGTCAAATTCTCTGTTTTCATGTTTGGTAGTGCTGACCAAGATCCACAAAGTGGAGGTATCTGTGGTGATCCGGGTGCACTGGAACATGCTGGTAAGCGTCCTGCATGTCAAGAGATGTGAGCAAGTCGAACTGATAAATCCATGGAAAAACAAGTTACTCACCTGTAACAATAGTTCTAGGAGTGGTATATGTTGTTCATCCACACTCTTTGGCATGTCCCCTTCCACTTTAAATCATGCCAGAAATCTTCAAGCTGGCTCCTCCCATCCACCTGGGTGGTACATACCTCAGCTCCGTCCCATGACACCAGATGTTAGCCCTCTGGAAGCCAGGTTTTGTGCGTCTGCAGCCCGGGAGGTCGGTGGGTCCACGTAGATGAACATATACCACTCATAACTACTGTTACAGGTGAGTAACCTGTTTTTCTAGGATCATGGATATGTTGTTCATCCACACTCTTTGGCAGACTCCTAGCAGTTCTCTGGGAGGAGGGAGGCAAGGCGCACAACCCCTACTTAGGGAACAGAGATTGGAGAACTGAGGCCCCAAAACCAGCATCCTGGCATGGCTCAAGGTCGATGTGGCAGTGGGTGATGAAAGTGTTAGCTGACTTCTAGGTAGCAGCCCGGCAGATTTCCTGGATAGGGATGTCCCTGGAAGCAGCTACCGATGCAGCGGTATGGCAGGTAGAATGGGCTCTTATCCCTCTGGGAGGCTCTTTGCCGAACTCATAACACAGACCTATGCATGATGTAATCCATCTTGCAATAGTCCGCTTTGCTGCAGGCATGCCAGAAGCGGCTTCGGCGTAGGTGATAAAACAGCTGGCGAACCTCTCCCCGAATGTCCACTGTCCTCTCCTTGTACTAGGAGAGAGCATGTCTCAGGTCCAAAGTATGGGGTCTGTACTCCGTATCCGAGGTTCAGCTGGGGTAGTAAACTGGCGGAGTTAACTGGTTAAGGTAAAACTCTAAAACCACCTTTGGAAGGAATTTCGGGTGGGGGTGGGGGCGCAGGACAACCTTGTCTCTGTGGAAGACCAGATAAGGGGAGTCCACTGAAAGTGCCTGGAGCTCCCCTGTCCTTCTGGCAGACGTGACAGCCACCAGGAAGGCAGTCCTCCACAAAAGTGTGACAAGGCACCCTTGCGCATTTGTTCAAATGGCTTGCCCATGAGCTTTGCCAGTACCAGAAGATCCGATGGAGGTGGAGGTAAATGCACCGGAGGGGATATGTGATCCACGCTTTTGAAAAAGCACCCAACCACTGTCTCCTTCACCAATGCTGTCTGTCCGGCCCATGCCCAGTAAGCAGAAATGGCTGCCAGGTGCACTCCAAGGGTCGATGACCATAAACCCTCTTTGGAGAGAGACCAAAGGTAGTCAAGAATGTTAGCCACTGGACAGGATACCCTGACACCAAATGTAAAACCTTTTCCATCTGAAGACACAACGCTTCCTGGTCGATTCCTTTTTGGATGCCTCCACCACGGTGTAGACATCGTCGGAAAGACACAAAGCCTGGAACTCTAGCTGCAAAGGTACCAGGCTGTGAGGTGCAGGCACTGAAGGTACGGATGGAATACCTTTCCCTGATTAAGAGATATCAGGTCCAGGCATGCTGGAAGCCGCTCTGGGGGCCTGCAGCTGAGGAGATCTGGATACCAGAACTGGCGCAGCCAGTCTAGGGCCACCAGGATCACCTTCGCCTTGTCTCTCCTCACCTTGAGGAGCACCTTGTGGATCAGGGGAAATGGGGGGAAGGCGTGGAGGAGGTCTGGGGTCCACGGCCTCAAGAAGGCATCCCCCTGCAGCAAGCCCTGCTGAGGGGGGCAGGGCACAGAACACCCTCAGCTTGGTGTTGTCTCTGGAGGCAAACAGGTCCACCATCGGTTTGCCCCAGTGGGAGAACAGGCTGCAAGCTACCTCTGGATGGAGAGGCCACTCGTGGAATGTCTCTCCTAAGCATCGAAGCAACTGCCAGATGGTTTGAGGTTCCTGCCACATGGATTGCTAGGAGATCTACCTCCAATCGGCTCATGAAGGTCCAGATGCGGAGCACCTCCCTGCACAGCAGACGGGAATGTGTGCCGCCCTGTTTGTTGAGGTAGTACATGGTTGTTGTATTGTCCATCTGGACTTTAACCACTTGACCCCGGAGCTGAGGGGCGAAGGCGGACAGTGCCAATCTGACTGCTCTGAGCTCCAACGGGTTGATGTGGCATCGGTCCAGAGCCCGTGGGCCCTTTCATCCCCCATGTGGGCTCCCCAGCCCATGAGAGAGGCATCAGTCGTAAGGACGACCATCGGCTCAGGCAGACAAATGGGATCCCTTCCTGCAACCGGTCTGGGGCGGTCCATCAGCGGCAAGCGTCCCACATCTTCTGGGTTACAGTGATCAGCCAGTCGAAATGACTGTGGCGCTAAGTCCACTGGGCAGCCAGCTCCCACTGGAAGGGGCACATGTGCAACCGGGCCCAATGGACCACTGAGGTGCAAGCTGCCATGCAACCCAGATGGCGCAGAAAGTCATGGGCAGGGCACAATAGCCAACCAGAAATGATTGGGCAAAAGGAGGGGAGAACCTCTGCCATGTCCGCCGGAAGCCGAGCTCTTCCCCAATGAACCCCATCACCTGAGAAGGCACGAGTTCCGACTTGGCCTTGATCAGGAGGCAGAGTTGGGAGCAGGTCTGGAGGACCAGGACCCTAGACCGCTCCACCTCCTGCTGGTTGGAACTTCCTATGAGCCAACAGTCGAGATAAGGATAAATCCTGACATTCAACCCCTTCCAGATGGGCTGCCACCACTGAAATGCATTTGGTAAAGACCTGTGGGGCCGATGACAGGCCGAACGGCATGGCTCGGAAATCGTACAGGGTCCCTTCAACCCTTAAGAGGAGGAACCACTGATGGGACAGACGGATTGGGACATGAAAGAACGCGTCCTGCACATCCAGTGAATAGAACCACATGTTTCGCTCCAAGGATGGTGCGATCTGGGACAGAGTGACCATCCGAAAGATGTGTGACCTGAGATATTAATTCAGGTCATGCAGATCTAGAATGGGGTGCCAGCCCCCCACCCGCTTGGGCACCAGGAAGTACCTGGAGATAAAGCCTGGGTTTGCTCGAGGATCCGCCACTGGAGCTACAGCCTCCTTGAGGAAGAGCTGAGCGATGCCTCCGAGAGCCGACTGAGTCTGAGTGGATACTCTTTCCTCCTGAGGCGAGCGGGCTCGGCTTGGAGGGTACTGCTCGAATTCCAGAGACAGTCCCTGATCGACCACTTCGAGAACCCACCTGTCCGAAGTGACAGTGGACCAGGTGGAAAGGAAGTGTCGGAGCCCCCTTGGGAGGACCCAGAGCTGGAGTGACAGGAGAGGGGTTGGCAGCCCACGCCCAGTCACTGAGCAGGCTTGGAGGAGGATCCAGGACCAGAACCGCGGCCTCCTTTACAGGCCTGGGAGGGCCCGGCTAGCTTGAGCTTGCTGCTGTTCCCCCTGAAAAGAGGACTGCTGAGCCGCAGGGGAAGAATGCCAAAATGTTTTTTCTTCTTCTTCTGCTGGTTCTTGCCCGAAGAACCCTTGGCAGAAGTAGCGTCCAGGGTGGCACTGGACTGCTCAATGCGCTGAAGGTGACCAGCCACTCCTGGGACGAACAGGTCGGTCCCTAGGAAGGGCATGTCAGCTAGTTTGTGCAAAGTATCCACTGGGAAGCAGGAGAGCCTCAGCCAAGCCCTGCGATAAGAGCCAACTGCGGCTGCCATCGAATGGGCACAAGAATCCCCAATGTCCAGGGCCATCTGAAGCTGCTGTTTGGCAATAGCTCGGCCCTGATCCTGGACCTGCTTGACTGTGGTCTGTATGTCCGTGGAGAGATATGGGAGGACTTCACCCAAAGACCCTAGATGGGTGTGGGAGAAGTGTGCCATGACGACGGCCGAACTTGCCTGACTAAGGCCCAAGGAAGAAGCCGCACAGACCTTCCTGGCCGAATGGTCCAAAAGCTTGGACTCTTATCAGGAGGTCTGTCAGTATCAGCAGAACTGCCAGTACGCCTGAACACAGAGGCAGTCACCAGGCTCTCGGCAGAGGGGTGCTCTGTGAACCCTGCAAGGGACCCCATGGGCACCACATACTCGTGGGCCATGCGGACAGACGGAGATGGACAAGAGGCAGGGTGCTGCCAGAGTTCTAAAGCGGGGCCAACAATGGCCTCTGCCTCAGGAAAGGCCTTCGTCGGGGTAACCCCTCTCTTGAGGATGTGCGTGAGAGGGTACTCCGCCTTTTTCTGGATTGGCTCCAGGGGCATCCCTTTGGGCTCAGATGAGGCAAAGAATACCCTGAAAAGACGAGGGACCTTCCTCTGTGTCTAACCCAATGGCTGATTAGTCATCCCCGGGATGAGAATGCAGACCAGTGACATCCGAATCAGAGGAATCCGGATATAAACGTCGACGGGGAAGTGCGGTGTCCGGCCTATCTTCCTTGGAAGGCGCGCCTCCCACAGGCTGCTTGGGCGGTGGAGAGACTGTTTTAGGCCGAAATGGAGGTTTCGCCAGCTCAGCGGTTGGGGGAAACTGACTATCAGCTCCGGAGGAGTCGGCTTCGGCCTAGGAGGCGAAAGCCAAGTAATGGCCAGGGTGGAAGCCGAAGTCTGCTTGTGCCCGGTCAAAATCAGCTGCTTCCACATGAGGACCTTGTAGCGCCAGAGTTTCCGCCAGAGCCTCTCCTCATTCGAAGAGGACAACAGATGGCGTTGCCTCTTTTTAGAGCGTTCATAGCTCTTCCTTGGCCTTTTGGTCCAGGGGGTCTGAGACCTCAATCGAGATCGGACAGGCCGATTCGGTCACTCAAGAGACATCGGCAGGACCGGTGATTTCCCGGAGTCAGGGACCACTTCCTCAATGGGAGTCCCAGCAGGCTGGGCCTCCTAGTCAGGGAAATTCAGAATCTGAGTTTGATCGAGAGAATCGTCCACCAGAGTCTGCGATATAGGATCGATCGGATCGATCGACAGTTCGGTTGACTGACCAGATGGCAAAACCGAAAAGTCAGCGGCTGAAGAAGCAATCTCGACCTAAGTTGAGACCGCATGTTCCTGGGACTGAGATCTCTCCCGCTCCCAAGAGCATCTCTGTCGGGACGAACACGATCGGACCCATCCTGCTTATGGGACCGAGAGGAGTGCGTGCCCGAAGGACCCTCACCCCTTGGTCAGGAGAGAATGGCACAACTCTCGGAAGGAACCCAAGAAGGTGGAACCCAGGTTGAGCGGGACGAAGAAGCTCAGAGTAGTTTCTGCAGCCTGAGCCGCTTCCTCTTTGAATGCTTGCATGTGTTTCAATTGCTTGGCAGATCCCACAGCCGCGGAAACTGCCCAGTGAACCTCCTTGGATTTCACCGAAGGGTTCAGTTTCTCGGCCTCCCCCTACCCAGCGCAGCACGGTCGCCAAGACGTTAGGATGAAAAGTGAGACAAATCGCATTTTGAGGTGTCATGGTCGACAGACAGACACATGCGGTGTGGGGATCGGTGTGCGACATCTTCAGGCCGCAAGGGCACCGACAAAATCCAGGGGAAGACTTGTCTTCCATAATCGAAGAAATAAATTTGCGATCGCTAATGTGAACAAGACAGATTTTTGGGAATAACCGAAGGTTTTTGAGCCAGGGCCTACAAAATGCGTGAGCATGAGGGAGGCAACCTGAATCTTCCAGCGGAAAGCCAGATCTGGTGCCATGGGGCAGAGCCGAGGTAGATACCCCCTGGGTGGTGGGTGGGAGGAGCCAGCTTGAAGACTACTGGCAAGATTTGAAGTGCAAGGGGACATGCCAAAGAGTGTGGATGAACAACATATCCACAATCCTAGAAGCAGTGTTCCCAGGGAGACCATCTTGAATTTCTCCCTGAAAAGATACGGGTGCATCCTGTAATTTTCTTTGGAACCAGAAAGTAACAGGATTAGAATCTGGTGTTCCGCTCTGCGAGGGGAACAATTTATTTTGCCCTGTTCTTCAGGAGGCCCTGGATCTCAGCAGTAAGAAAGTCTGACAGAGCAGCGGACAGGTTGGACTGCCACTTCGGTGGAAAGTCTGGAGGGGTGTCCACAAGATTGAGGGAGTAGCTCTCCCTGACAATTTTGAGGAACAACTTGTCTGACGTGATCTGTCCACTTACCCAGAGTGTCAATCTTAAGGGATTCCGCAAGCATCACCAAAGCATCTGCAAAAGCTTGCGAAGACAGGATTGCTCTATCCTTGGGTGGGCATATTTCCAGTCTATGACTTTAGACACTGAGGGGAATTAGAGCCGGCTTGTCCCAAATCATCTCCAATAAAGTTTCAAAAGAAGGAGGAATTGGAGGAGTCAAATCCACTAGGCTTTCAGAGACATGTGGTAATTGTAACTGCAACAGCTTACCTGGGTCCACCGAAGAGTTTTGCAAAGCTAAGGCGGATCCCATATTCTTGAGTAAAGATTGGAAAGAAAGGTCTTCCACTATGGATTCGGCAGAGACTGAAGTCTTGCTCTCCAGTCCAAAAACGGAGTTGCCAGCATCAGATTCATCAAGTTCTCCCTCCATGCCAGACAGGTCACCAGTGACAGGCTTGGGCCAAGAAAAATGAGGAATCGAAGAGGCTGCCTGCGGCGTCAAGGGTGCCGCTTCGAGAGCCTGTGCCACCTGCAACAGCACCTCGACCAGCCGTTGGACACTTGACTCGGTAGTGGCCTATGCCGTCCCTCAAAAAGTCTTTACAGACCTAGAAAAAAAGGGGAGAAGTTCTAGGTACCTGTGCCGTCCCCTGCTTATACAGCAGTTAAAGGGGTAGGCACAGGGGTGGACAAGGACGACACTGGCACTGAGGGAGGAGCCCATACCTACTAGAACACCCTGGCATCGGCTCAACGGCTCCGAATCCTGAACGATCTGGAGCTAAAGCCGCCGCCAAGTGAAGAAGAGACAAACGCTGCAACCACTGCTCCATCAGAATGGCCCAATAATGGAACTGCTCATCGGAAGCCCCAATGGAGGACAATGATGGGCTCCTGGGCAGAGAATCCAGGTCGCCAGGAATGGAGGGCACCGGGGACCCAACCGGAGTCCAGCCCACCGCTCTTAGCCGATGACCCTATGCAGACATAGAGGGCAATCTCGAGCGGTACCTCATCATCTTTGAGTCAGGACAAAAAAAAAAGAGCTCGAGGCCAAGTGGTGCCAAGTCCCCAACCTCGATTGGGACCACTTTTATGCTTATGGGAGGACTCGCGCCTCCTCCCCATCGGAATGATCAGGTCGGACTTCATCAAAAGGGGGCGGATCGTACATGGCCCCACTGCCCAGAACAATCCTTTCAAGTGAAGTCTCCCCTCATCGTCACCCTTCATGGTCGACTCCATTGAAGACATGGCTGTGAAGTTTTTTTTTTGGTTTTTTTTTTTAAATAAATACAATAAATTACAAATACTAAGCTAACGAACTGAATGAAATGCTGCTGCTGTCGCACAAGACCAGACTCCCACTGGCAAGCAACGTCGAACTGTAGCGCACGCGAAGGTAGGGAAAATAAAGAACTGAGGCGGTTGGAGGGTTGATGCCGAGATAGCCTATGTCGCGAGCCAGCCTTGCGGCGCCGCACATGCACGGTCCTACCTCGGCCCTCCTGAAGATTTTTGGCTCCCGCTGGGTCCTAGTGCCTCCAACGTAGTCCCACTGGTGTGAATGAATGGGGAAGACAGTCCAGGAAGACCTAGGCCCCGAATCAGACAATCGCACAAACTAAAACAAAACAAATGGAAAGTACTTGATGCTGCATTGTAAATATGAAAAAGGAAAGTATTACTGGCTCCAGCTGCTAGACTGTCGAACTGAGGTAATGCACTGAGTAAATGCTGCGGCAGAACCACTAGCCTTCAGATTTTCACTTCCAGCTCACGAGATCAGACCTCGATGGCCCGGAGGGGGGGGGGGGATTACTTACCATAGTAATCTGGTTTCTTCCAAGGGCATCTTTACTGTATTCTGACTAGTTAGCCTTCACCATTCAACTGTTCCAGAGAGAAATGGGTTAACAGAAGCTATGCCAATAGTGGAACGTTGACAGGCTCGAGCTCTATTTTCAAACCACTGTCCCTGGTGCATTCTATGCAACAGTCAGATTCTTACGAAGCAGACAAAAAAAACTATATTCTATCTATGCTATCTCAATAACTAATACACTCACTGAAATCCAATCCTCCCAATAAATAAGGGCATTAAGACTCAAATCACAGATGCCCAAAGACAACCTACCCAACGATTTCAACAACTATATATCAGCTGGCGTGTAGTGCCCCCAGGTTCTGGGAGTGGAGGTAGGATGGGAGCTCAGAATACAGAAAGATTCCATTGGAAGAAACAAGATTACTATGGTAATGTTTTTTTTAAGCACCTGGAAATCTTTACTGTATTCTGACTAATGGAGACTACCAAGCAGTACCTTTGGATGTGGGCTTAGAACCTACTTATGAAAGAGGCTCTGCAGTACTGTTGTGCCAAACCTGGCATCACTTCTAGCCTGAATGTCCAGGCAGCAGTGTTTAGTAAAGGTGTAAACAGTTTTCCAGGTGGCTGCTTTGCAAATTTCCAACAAAGGAATGTCTCTTGCAGCTGCTATAGAAGCAGCTGTACCTCTTGTGGAATAGGTCCTGAAACCCACTGGGGACTTCTTGCCCAGTTTTCCATAGCAAAACTGAATACAAGCCACAATCCAATGTGCAATAGTCCTTTTTGTGGTTGGCTTGCTCTTCCCTGCTTCTCCACAGGTGAGAAAGAGCGGAGTATTCTCATTCATGTGGCCTTTTGCGTGGTACAAATTACAGCCGATAGTCCCTTTTTACATCTAGGCTATGCAGCCTACGTTCCCCTCAACTGGTGTGGTCAGAGAAAAAGACAGGCAGGGTAATAGACTGGTTGATCTGGAAGTCAGATTCCACTTTGGGGACCTTCTCTGGTTCTGAGGACCTTTGTCCCGTGGATTGAAATGTAGTTAGGCTCTATGGACAGAGCCTGCAGTTCACTAATTCTTCTAGTGGAAGTGACAGCGACTAAGAAAACTGTTTTAGATGTCACCTATTTGAGGTCTGCTGAGGACACGGGCTCAAAAGGGGGCTGCATTAGCTGTGCAATGCAAACATTCAGATCACAGGAGGGAGGTTGGTTCCCTGTGAGGGGTGTAAGTGAAGCAAACACTTGAACTTTCTGAAAATGAGATTGGAGGCTAGGGAAGAGCCCTTCCCTGCCAAGAGATAGGCTGAGACAGCTGCCAAATGCACCTTGAGGGTAGATGGCCTCAGGCCTAGAGAATGAAGATGGGCCAAATAGTCCAACAGGACTGACAGTCCAGCACATGAGGGATCAGAGAACCCTCCCGAGTCCAGGCTGCAGAGCAATGGTGGCATGCACCACTGCCTGCTGGTCATCACCCCTGACCCTGGTCCCTGAAGCCACTGTCCACTCCTCAGAGGGAAGATACTTCTGGCCTGTCGAGGACACTACCAAGGTGTCCACGTGAGCAGCCAACTCCAAAGAGTCAGATCGCCTATCTGACTCAGAGTCAGATTCCTCATACGAAGAGGTGGAGAGCCAAGTTCTGTGCCAAACAGTGCGTGGACGCCCGCTGTCATCCCGACTGAAAAGGGTACCAGATCCAGAGACTGCGCCAGAGTCTGTGCGGACGTCCACAACCGCACTGCGAACGGTGCAAGAAGACGACACAGCTCCAACGATGGAACCTCATCCAAAGAGCCCAGAAGGGCGTGGGAGAAATGCGCCAGGACGATGGCTGAGCCTGCCTGAGGCCTAGTGAAGAGGCGGCATAGACCTTCCTGGCAGAGTGGTCCAACTTTTTGGGTTCCTTGTCCAGAGGTCTGACTGTGTCTGCCAAGCTACTTGTGCGTCTGAACATTGTTTCGGTCACCAGACCCTCCACAGAGGAATGTTCAGTGAACCGCAAGAGGGACCCAATGGGCACCGCATACTTGCGGGTCATCCGGGCAGACAGCATGGAGCAGGAGGCAGGGTGCTACCAAAGCTCCAATGCCGGACCAACAATGGCCTCTGTCACTGGGAAGGCTTCCATCGAAGTGTCCCCACTCTTAAGGATTTCCGTAAGAGGGTATTCAGCCGGTTTCTGGACAGGCTCAAGGGGCATCCCCGTGGATTCGGAGATCAGACGAAGAATCCCCAAGAAGGATGAAGGGCCTTCCTCCGTCTCGAGACTGTCCACTGGACAAGAGTGTAGGTCGGAGTCATCAGAATCCAAAGTGTCCGGATAAATCGGCTGGCCACCAAGGTCCCCTCTACACGCCTGCGGTGGTCAGGCGTGAGGGTAACCGATAACCTTCAAGGAAGACCCAGAATAGTCGGAGATTCCTTAGAAGGAGCCCCTCCCAAAAGGCTGTTTAGGCGGCATCTCCACCACTACTGGTGGAGAGGTAAATTTTGGCTGAACTGGGGTGGGGGAACCATTTTAATCGGTTCCAATGGAGTCAGCTTTGGCCTAGAAGGTGAAGGTCAAGCAATGGCTGGTTTCTGACTGGACAGTATCAGCTGTTGCCACATAAGGCCTTCATAGCGTCGACAGCTTCGCAGAAGCCTCCACTCATCCAAGGAGGATGAAAACTAATGGCAGTGTCGCCTCTTCTTGGAGTGCTTATGTGCCTTCCTCGGCCTATTAGTCAAGGGGGGTCTGAGACAGCTACCTCGATCATCAGGGTGACCCACTGGGTCGCTCAGGAGACACTGGGGGAACCAGCGATTTTCCGTGATCTAGGACCGGCTCCTTGATAGGACTGCCAACGGGCTGGGTCTTCTCATTGGGGAGAAGCAGGACCGGGGTCCTAGTATGAGTTGTCAGCATCATCGGGTGACAACAGATTGACAGGGTCGACAGTGATCTTAACCGCGATCAAAACTTCGACTGGCTGACCAAATGGCAGTGCAGAGAAGCCGGCGGTTGAAGTTGCAATCTCGACCAAGGTCAAGACGGGAGATCCCTGGGACCGAGACCACTCTTGAACCTAAGAACGTCTTCGCCGAGATGAATCTCTTGGTTCCTTTTCCTTTTTACGGGATC
Organism: Neoceratodus forsteri; assembly: GCA_016271365.2. Lineage (NCBI taxonomy): Eukaryota > Metazoa > Chordata > Ceratodontiformes > Ceratodontidae > Neoceratodus > Neoceratodus forsteri. The sequence continues at coordinate 791,013,208 of CM028133.1, forward strand.
GGGAGACATGCGAGCCCGAAGGTCCCTCACCCTTGGTGGGGAGAGATTGGCACATCTCCCGAAAGGAGCCTGAGAATGTAGAGCCCAGATTGAGCTGAACGAAAATTGGCCAAGAGAAACGATCTGTGGCCCATGCTGCCTCTTTCTCAAAGGCCTGCATTCGTTCAAGCTGCTCTGTGGACCCCGCAGCCGCGGAGACTGCCCACCGGAGCTCCTTCGATTTGACTGGTGGATTCCGTTCCTCCGGGCCTATCCAATGTTAGATGTGTGAGACTATAGTCAAGGACGTTAGGATGGAAAGAGACATCTCGCAGGCCTAGGTATCATGGCCGACACCCAAACAGTAAACGCATGTGGCATGCGGGTCTGTGCGCAACATCTTCTGTCCACATGGGCACTGACGGAATCTGGGAGAAGATTTCTCTTCAATCACGGTCGAGACAACAAATTCGCGATTGCTAACTCTAACTGGTTTAATCTTCAGAAAATCTGAAGTATGAGAAGCCAGGGCCTACAGAACATGGGAGCGGTAAGGAGGCAACCTGAATTTTCCAGCGTAAAGGAAGACCTGGCGTCATGAGGCGGAGCAGAGGGTTATACCACCCAGGTGGGTGGGAGGAGCCAGCTTTGAGACCTTCCAGCGAGATTTAAAGGGGAAAGTAACTTGCCAACCAGTGTGGATAGAACATATCCACGTCCCTAGAAACTGATACTGCAGAAAGGTGTACCTTTTACGGACGAATAGCCAAGACCTGAATTGGACAAGGAAAGACAATACTCCAGGACTAAATTCACCTGGCAGGTGGACACGTCCAGAAGATGGGCAGAAGCGCTTCCATTTCATGGCGTAGGTGGCCCTGGTCGAAGGTTTTCTCATGACCACCAAGACATCTACTACCCTTGCTGACACCCTGTACCGGTCTCTGACTAGGTCTGCAGGAGCCATGCATACATGTGCCGAGACTTCAGAATCGGGTGTACAAGGGTACCCTGCCCTGGGGAGAGCAAGTGGGATGACAAGGGTAGAGGAAGCAGTGGTTCTACTGCCAATTGCTGAAGCAATGGGAACCAAATCTGCCAAGGCCAGAATGGCACTATCAGAATCATGCCTGCTCTCTCTGCTTGCAGCTTGAGCAGTACTCGTAGTAGTGGAAAGGGAGGGAAGGCATAAAGAAACCTCCCTGACCAAGAGAGGGACAGCGCCTCTTGCCAGAAAACACCAGGCCATGGATCTAGCGAGCAAAACCTGGGCAGTTTGGCACTGAACGGGAATGCAGAGGTCCAGTTCTGCAAGTCCCCATTTTTCGAATAGGTCTACTTTCTCCTGTATAGCTCTCACTCTTGAACCTGAGACAGACAGTGGCTTGGGCTGTCAGCCAAGGTGTTTTGTAATCCTGGGATATGAACCGCTGTGAGTTCCTTATTGTGCTCCACTGCCCAGTACCAGATTCTCATGGCCTCTTTGCAAAGGGGATAGGAGTGTGTGCCCCCTTGCTTCTTGATATAAAAAAACAACCAGCTTGTTGTCTGTCTGTATCAGTAAAGGGCCTGGAAGGAGGTACATCTGAAACGCCTGTAGGGCGTTCAAAATGGCTACCATCTCCAACACATTTATGTGGAGGCTGTGTTCCAAAGGAGTCCACATCCCTCTTATCTGTTCTGCTCGGAAATGCGCGCCCCCACCCTAGTCCCAAGGCATCCGTTGAGGACTGGGACTTCGGAAAGGAGTCCCAGTCTCTAGGCGAGAGGGGGTGAGCCACCATTCCAAAGTGTGACACACTATGTTGGAGATGTGAACTTGTTGCTCAAGGTCATACGAGCACTGATCCCACTGTACTCGGAGGTTCCACTGAAGTACTCATGTGGAGACTAGCCAAAGGCACTGTCACGATGGCGGGTGCCATGTGGCCTAGAAGCTGCACGACCTTTCTGGCTGAAACCTGGCTTGTAGAGGCAATCTTCTACGCCAACGCCTGCAGGCAATCCGCTCTGAGGAGAGAGAGGCTCTTCCCTGGACGGTGTCCTTCCTAGACGGCACCTATATATTTGCCATTCTGACTTAGCCAGGGGGACGACTTGGGAAGATTCAAGGTAATCCAGAGGTCTCAGAACAGTTGGAAAGTACATTCCAGTGGGTGATGAAGCTGGTCTCTTGTGGGAGCTGTCAGAAGCCAGCTGTCAAGGTAGGAGTAGATGTACTGCCCCTGCTACCCAAGAGCTGCTGCTACTACCGCCAGGCACTTGGTGAATACTTAGAGTGCCAAGGAAAGACTGAAAGCAGAGCTTGAAATTGGTAATGCTCTCCCTGGAAGGTAAAGCGAAAGCATTTTCTGTGTGACGGCAGGATTTTTATGTGCATATATGCATCCTACATGTCCAGGGAGCAGAGCCAGTCCCCTGATGTAGCACTGGCAGTAATCTGGGCAGTGTCACCATCCTGAACCTTTTGTATTCGATAACATTCAGCTGACAGAGATCCAGGATGGGACAAAGGTCCCCTGTCTTTTCTGGCACTAAGAAGTGGTGGGAGTAGTAACCCCTTCCTCTTTGGCATGATGGGACTCTGTCTGGATCGCCTTTTTGTTCAGGAGGGCTTCAATTTCTGTCCCAATGAGGCCTGCATAGGATGGGGAGCAATGAGTAAGAATCGATGGGTTGTCTGGAGGAATTTGTGTTAACTCCAGAGCACAACCTCTTTCTATAATCTGGAGTACCCACTGATCTGTCGTGATGTTAGACCAACCTGTGAGGTAAAGGGAGAATCGACATCCTATTGCCTTCCCTCGTAGCTCCGCCACAGGATGTGTGGCAGAGAATCATGCAGAGGTTGTTGGGGTGGGCAAGGGGACTAGCATTTTTAGCACTTTTTGGTCCCTGTGCTCCTGCTTGCTGAAAGGCAGCTTTTCTTTTGTATCCCCCTCTGTGTTGCTGCCTTTTCGCTTGTGGGCCTTGTTGCCTGCGAAAGGGCCAACGTCTGTATGGAGCTGGCTCCGACTTGTACAGCTTATGGATGTCAGAAACTGCCTTCCCAGAGCCCTGCAACCCTATGATCATTTTCTCTGCCTCCTAGCTGAAAAGTACTGGTCCCTGAAAAAAGGCATCTAGAACAGCATCCTGCCGAATGCCAGAGACCCTTAGCCAAGAGTAGCGCTGAAAGAATATTCCCATGGCAGCTGCCCTTGCTGCAAACTAGATGAGCACCTGAAGAGCCGTTTACCGATGTCAGCACCGGACTGTAAGACAGTCAATAGCTCTGTCTTATTAGGGGGAGTCAGGTTGTGACCTGGCCAGGTCCATAGCTTGTTCCAGAGAGATTTCCGGTACATAACCATATGTGCCAGGAAAATTTAGTGACTTGACAGTACAGGTGGCTGATCAAAGTGGTCTATCTTTTTGGACTCCTTATCTGATGGCTGGGAGCTCATATGCTTGGGCTGCAGAGTCCTTCCTATGACAGGGAGTTCCTACCACTCTTAATAATCATAATAATAATAATCTTTATTTTTAATGAGCCTTTCAAAAATCAAGGCGCAGAACAAATTGTAAAATCACATCAAGATAAAACATTACAATAAAACAGATAAAATAAATCACATCAAACAACATGATGAAACAATAAAATCAAACCAGGTCAGCATCTTCCCCAAAAGCCTTAGTCCACAGAAAGGATTTTAATGCTTGTTTAAAACCCCCCACTGTCGCACACACTCTAATCCAATGGGGTAGAGAATTCCAGAGGGTCGGTGCCACGAACATGAAAGCCTGGGCGCCAGAAGATTTTAAAACAACCCTCGAAATCTCCAGTAACCACTCGTTGGCTGAGCGGAGAGGTTGCTCTGGGCGATAAGGAACCAGGAGCTCTTTCAGGTAGTCAGGGCCCAAACCGTGCAGGGCTTTATAAGTCAGCAAGCCGACTTTAAAGGTGATCCACCACTGAACTGGCAGCCAGTGCAGTCTCTGCAGCACCGGTGTAACATGGGAGGAATGAGGCATCCCAGTTAACAACCGGGCTGCAGAGTTCTGCACCAGCTGCAAGCGGCGGATATCAACCCCTGGAAGCCTAAAGTAAAAGGAATTGCAGTAGTCCAAACGCGAGGTCACAAAGGCATGCATCAATGTAGGTAGGTCCCCGGACGGAACAAGGTGCTTGATCCTAGTGATGTTCCTAAGATGACAAATGGAAACCTTAACGATGGCCGACACTTGAGCACGTAGTGTCAGCCGATCGTCAAGAATCACCCCTGGGTCGCGTACCTGTTCAGAGATAGGGAGCTCAACATCCCCCAGGAATAAACCTGAGGGATGGTTTGTCCCCAACCCCCCTATCCGCCGACCACGATCCACGACTATCACCTCCGTCTTCCCAGAATTCAACTTCAGCCAGCTGGACCTCATCCAACCTTGGATTTTACCAAGGCAGTTATTAAACACCGAGAGTGCTCCATTCTGGTCAGGTGCAAAAGACAGGTAGAGCTGGGTATCATCGGCATAACAATGAAACTCCAGCCCATACCATCTTACAATGTCTCCGAGGGCAAGCATGTACACCGCAAACAACATGGAGGATAGCACTGAGCCCGGGGGCACCCCACAGGACAGAGAGATAGGATCAGAGGAAAACATCCCCAATACCACCCTCTGAGTTCTACCGGTGAGGAAAGAAGTAAACCATCCGAGGACCAAACCTGAAAGCCCACAGATGATTCTCAGGCGCTCAAGCAGTACCCCATGGTCTACAGTGTCAAATGCTGATGATAGATCCAGAAGGATCAAAATGGACCGTTTTTTCTGGTCTCTCGCCATCAAGAGATCATTGAGCACCCGAACCAGCGCAGTCTCGGTGCTGTGCCTCTTCCGAAAACCCGACTGAAGAGGATTGTAGATGCTATGGATGGTCAAGTGGTTGTCTGAGTAGCCATTACTTTCTCAATTACCTTCCCAACAAAGGGAAGGTTTGAGATAGGCCGGTAGTTACAGAGGGAGTCGGGGTCCAAAGAAGCCTTCTTCAACACTGGTGTCACCACTGCCTCCTTCAGGGAGCAAGGATATTCACCAGAGCCTAAGGAGCACCAGACTATCCTCGCCAGAACCGGGATGATAATCTCCCCACAGCCCATAGTCAAGGCTGTAGGGCCCGGATCTAAACTACAGCATGTAGTGCGCATACCCTGGACAATCCTCATAACATCCTCTATTTCCGGCCTTTTGAAGAGACTCCAGGAAAAGAGAGGGAGTGTGACCGGGGACTGGTCCACGGCCGTTCCCACAGAGAGTGTTGCGTGGGTCTCGGCCCTGATGTCATCCACCTTATCCGCAAAGAACCGAGAAAGCTCCTCACACTGAGACTGCGAAAAAGCTCTATGAACCTGCAGACAGGCTGGGTTGCACAGTCTGTCTACGGTTCAGAGTCGATAGTGCTCCAGCAGTCTAAGATGGTCGGCATCTAAGCCGGATTTCCGCCAACACCTCTCTAACCTGCGTCCTAATAGTCGCATCTCCTCCGCTCCATCGAACCATGGGGACCGAGGGCGAAGGGATAGAGGACGCACACGGATTGGAGCAATAGAATCCAGAGCATTGGTAATGGCCTTATTATAGGCCAGAACCAAAACTTCTGGATCCGAGCTCATCACAGGAAATTGACAGGTCAAGTACCGCAGTTAGACCGTTGGGAGTCACATCCCATAAAGTGCGGTACTTGACCATCTCCACAGGGGTAGGTCTACGTAAGGGGGTGCTAAAATTGAATCTCAGTGTGATGGTCGGACCATCAGACAGGTTCCACCCCCACGCCAGAGGCTTCCATCCCCAGGAGGAAGACCAGATCAAGGGAATGGCCACATTTATGAGTGGCAGAGGTAACAACCTGTGAGAAGCCCAATGAATTCATCAATTGGAGGAAGTGCTGTCCAAACTGCGAGAGTTCATCAATCCAGGCATTGAAGTCGCCCAGCACCATCAACCTGGGGGATTCCAATACCAGGTCAATGACGAAGTCCGCCGCTTCCTGTTCCCGGGTGGATGGTAGACGAGGGTCAGCCTATAGTCCCCACCTGCCACTACAACACATTCGAATGATCTGGTCTCCTCAACTGGAACACTAGTGAGACCCAGTCGGTCTCTGAAACAGACATAACCCCCTCCCGGCCCAATCTCCTGACAGTGTATCACCGAATACCTGGCGGAACTGCCGCCTCAAGAACAGGGCAAGTAATTACTGCCCAGCTAGGTTCCAGTGATGCAAGCCAGATCTGCTGTACCCACCAAGTCAGCCACAATGGCAGTCTTGTTTACAACGGATCTGGCATTGCATAAAACTGCCCGAGTTGGACAGAATCCCTGGGATCCCCCAGCCACCTGCCCACCATTACTAGTGGTGGTACCCTTGGGTATGGGGATCAGACAAGGAAACCCACGTTCTGGCCTCCATTTCGCCCCAGGCCGTGTTCTGGGCTTAATCCCGATTCGAGTGCTCCCCTCGTCCATCCTCCACTGTTCAGGCCCCCACCCAGCCCCCTCCTCCTACGGGCAATTCCCAAAGCCTACAATGTTGGTAAATAGAAAAAGGTAGGGGGAGGCAGAAAACCTGAAGTGGAGGATGAACTCACTTGCCTGACGGGGGAGAGATACATATCCCCGTCCTTCAACATGGAATAAGATGATAGATTCCTACTCTCACAGAAATTAACAAAACAAATCCCCAAAAATTAAAAAAAAACAAAAAAACAAATTTCCAAACAAGATTAAAACAGCATAAACCAAAACTCAAACCCAATTAATCCATATTTCTCAAAATCGAACCTACTTTCCGGAAAATAAACAAAAACAAAACTAAAACCCAAAAATAAACAAAAAAAAATAATGAGATAAAATAATCAATGAAGACAGGGGTCCCTCCTCACACATGGAAATCCTGTCATAAAATCAAATAAACGAAAATTAAAAAAAAAAAAAAAAAAAAAAAAAACACAAAATGAAACAATGTAAGTTGGCTAAGAAAACTAGCACTCCCACTACGAGCTTACTTAGCCTCTGGGCACACACACTGCACGAAAATAAAAACATAAAATACCCCCAAAATAATAAACAGAAATTTGTGGGTAAGCAGGGACTCACACTCCCCACAAACTCACAATAGCCGAGCGCACTCACTGCACGGACAAAATATTTTGGTCCAGAGAGAAGGTTCCAGTCAGAGAAAGCATCATATAAAACCATAAACATAATTCAAACCAGGGATCCATCTACGATCTCCTCGACAAATTAATTAGTTCTATTAAGCCCTCAGTACTTCTACTCTCAAGTCCAAATGCTTAAATCCAAAGATCGAGGAATATCAGACAGTACTGGACAGCAGACAGAAACCCTATTCATGAGCAGTCGGTAATCCCCACTCACAGCTGGAGATTACTTCTTAGTCCAAACCAACAAAAGCAATGGAACTAAAACTTGACAATTCCCCGAAACTGCAGTCGCTCAGGTCAAAATAAACCCCACAGACCAGACTGGCCAGGAGGCACCCCCCCCCCCCTCACTCCTCAGGGCCAGGGCCCCAGAAACAGGGCAGTACGACCACCACCCCAGCACTGCAGGCCCCCCAGGGCAGCCAGAGGCCCAACCCTCCGGCTGGCCGCTGACTAGCCCCCTCACCCTCTGGCAGCAAGGACCTTTTGAGAATCAACCTTTTCTTAAATCTGTTGTAACAGTTCTGTTTCTTAGCCTAATCTATCCTTTACAATTTTTGGTCCATAAGGTTGGCCACCTATGAGCACCCCCTCTCCTTTCTTGACTATGCTATAGTGTCCTCTAATTTTCCTTTTCCCTCTCAGGTCCTCGTACAGGGAGGTTACTGTGGTGACCTCCGAGCTGATGTAAAGCAGGCTGTGTTCCTCGTTGCTGGATTTATTATGCAATAGCACTATGTCATAAAATACCTTGACACCCCCCTCCCCAATTGTTTAACCAGGTGAGACACTAAGCTGAAAACTTGTTTAAAGGTGCAACCTGGGAGTACAGAGAAGTTAAGTGACTTGCTCAGGGTGTGTCAGTATGCAAGTGGGGGCTGTGGGATTCAAACCCAAGTCTCCAGATTTGCAGCTCAGAGCCTTAAACCACTGTGCTAGACTGCCTCCCTATATGTATAAAATGTATACACCTTGTGTGTATGAAACCTGTAAATGCTGAAAATACCATGGCACTAGGTGTTTTTGATAATGGTAAAAAGTACTAGGTGACTGTATTACAGAAATTAAGTCACCTGGTAGAGATATCAGAAAACCCCGTTGTGTTAAATTAATGTAAACTGCAGACTGAGAGGCCCTTTTGGTGCCATGCATTTCTGTTGTAAACTGAGCCAGTCTGAAATTTCATGGTGATTTGTATATATGTCCCATGATGCTGTGTGTTATGGAGTATGTGTGATGATGTGTCTTTGAAATGTGGCTTTATTACCAATGCCCTTTGGGGTAACCCTTGTTTCAGTGCTTCTGCACTGAGGTTCTTTAACTTGTTTTTGGATTTTTCTTATTTCAGCCCCACCACCCAAGCAAATGAGGCCTACATAGGGGAAGCTGAATCTCAACTGAAAAGTCAGATCAATGAGTCAGTAGGTGCTAAAGTGCACAGAAAGACATTCATAGTCTGTTGCTGCAAACTGATGTATTGAAGAAGGGATACACCATTGCTGAACGTTATCTCCTGTATTCTAAATAATCATACAGAGGTTGTGGGTTGAACCTTAAGTTCTATGTCTGGTCTGTGTTATCCCACAACCCCTTCACACTTCCGTGTGTAGCTGTAAGGATCAGAGTCTGCTTTCAGTTGGTCACTTAAATGTGGTTCTTCCCTCAGGGTCCTGTATAAGCAGTCAGCTTTCTTGGGGACTGCCGTGGTTGTGGAAGGGTGCTTCCAGGCTAGTTTCATCACATCCTGGAAGGGCTCCACTAACAGAGGGACGACTAAAGGTTTTGGGTCACTGGCTCCTAAGAACTTTGCCAGACGGTGTCTTCCGGGGTATAATTCCTCTGTCTCCCACTGGTTAAGGAACTGCATGTGCCTTTTCACATCTAGGAAAGTGGGACTGTCCGAAGGAGACCTTGAGGAATCCTTCCTTGGATCTGGAGATGGGAGAGACTAGTTGTCCTCTGAAGAATCATATGATGAAGAACCACTGCTAGACTCCTCTGAGGATGTGGACCGGTGTTCGCTAAAGTGACTGGCGTCTAAAGGAGGATCAGGACGACTGGTGGGGACCGTGTCACCGTCGTTCGTGGGACCCATATCCTGTACCACCTGGAGTCAGGTAGGCTGGTGTCGGGGGTGGCGAAGGCGTTCTGCGTGGAGGGGGAGTAGGTGACCTAGGCAAAGCTGGTGTAGGGTTCGACTCTGGCGGTCTGGGTAACAGATCCCCCTCGACTGTGTTCCACCAACTGTTAAACAGGGCCCTGACCTCAGAAGTACCACAGGGGCAGACTGCGGCTCAGGCATCAGGGTAGGAGTGCCAGAGGGGCCTGGCGGTTTTGTTCCCCGTCTGACTGCTCAGTCGTCTTGTGCATCAGGACTGGTAATGTCTCGTCCCCTGGCGGTGGATGCGCAGACGTCCGTTCATCCAGCTCCCGTGGTGGAGGTAGTGACGGGGTGTGTGGCACCATGTCCTTAGGCTCTGTCACCTTGTTGTCTGCTCCATGGACGGAGACTTTTTGGATCCCTGCAGGTCATGTGATGGGCTTAGAGGGTGTCGTCTGATCCGGCTCAGTGGAAGTGGAGTTAGAGGGAGTTGTGGTCCGACATCTGTCCGGAGCTCCAGCTGACGATGGTTTGGGAAGTGAGCATGGTTTCTTGTGGCGCTCTTGTTCCCGATGCCTCAGTGTCATCTGACCCAGTCATCTTGTTAAAAGACCCTGGGGAACAGTTTTGCAGACAGCAGGCTCCAACCTGCCACCTGAAGAGTGGGATGATCCTTCTGGCTGAGACCCAACAGTGTGTTTATGGGGCCTTATAGCCAGGGAAATGGGGGCCTTGGAAGGCCCTAGCCCGGAAGACCCCCCCACCGGACGTCTGGGTAGAGGTGGGAGGCTTCCTCAAAAGTAACCCAGAGTGTGGAAACCGGAGGGGCCGAGCCCGATCTCAAGCCGGAGCTGGAACTCTCAGAAGCCTTGTGAGGAGACCTGGATCGGGTTTTTGACCTGGATCTGTTCTCGTCTCGGTGATGGTGCTTCCCTCTAGTTTTTCTCTCTCTAGGGTAGGGGTCCCTGGACAAAGAAGACAACGAGCTATGCCCCCGAGTGGGTCTTCTACATGGCTGCCACTTATCGTTCTCGGAGGTAGGCTTTCAAGGTCTTCAGGTGGCGGATGCGGGTCCTCCTACTGAAGCTGAGGCAATGCGGGACAGGTGTCCGGCTTGTGGTCGGGGGCCCAGGTACAGAAGGCAGGCAAAATGGCAGTCTTCCGCCGGGATTTGCTTGCCGCATGTGCACTTTGATTTCCGCCGCTCAGTAGATGTTAGCCGGGTAGACATGCACGGCGAAGTCAGAAACAATAAACTGCGCAAAGCGCAGGAAAATGGCAGTTGACCGTTACCAAGAGGCGTCCGTGGAGCAGAGATGCACAGGTTGACTGTGAGAAAAAAGAAAGACAGGTGGTGCCAGGGGACTGCCCCTTTATACCACTGGGTGATGAGGGTGGGGCCATCAAGGGCAGTCCCCGGCCTTGGACTGCTAGCTAGAAATGTTTTCATGGGGTCCTAGTGCCTGGCAGCATAGTCCTGATGGTTACCGTCTGCTGCAAGAGCCCCCTCTCTAACCGAGATCTAAAGTGAGGTGCTAGAAATTGTTCTCCCTCATAATCAGTGTCAGTGGCTCAGAAGGTAGCACACTCGCCTCTGAGGCCGGGAGATCAGAGGGCTGTGGGTTCAGTTCCCGCATCTAGCACTTGGGTTAATATCCTAGTACTGACGCTGTAATGAAGCATGACAGGGGTGCTGCACTTCTGAGGTGCCGTCTTTCGGATGAGATGTTACACCGAGGTCCCATCTGCCTGGTCTGGTGGTAGTCCAGGTGGATGTTAAAGATCCCATGGCACTTATCGAAAAAGAGTAGGGGAATTTCCCAGGTGTCTTGGCCAAATTTCCCTCATTCACTAAAAATACCACCAACAGCTTAATCTGGTTCAAGGTCAGCTGGCATTCATCTGTATCCCCCCCTCCCCCGGGTCGTACCTAAAAATAGGCAGGATTTGTCTAGTGTACTTACCCGGTCAACAAAAACTAAATAAATAAATAATCCCTCTCTAAATCCACAAGGTCAGGATAGCATTCCACTTCGTTGTCAATCCGACTGACAACAGGAGCCGCAGAATCAACAGGCAGTGGCTGAGAGAGAGGAATCTGCAGCATGCTAGTGAAACCAATAGACGAGGGTTGAGTACCAGGAGGCCCGGTTGGTAGAATGACTGCCTGTAGTGGTAATCCAAACAGAATGAATCATTTCTAAAATGTACACCAGCACAACCTGAGAGATGACTGTGCCCTGTAAAGTGGCAATGACTACTTACATCGATAGGCCTTGGCCTGCAGATGACTGCACCTACCGTCCATGGTAAGCAAAGCAGTGCCTAAACCCAAACCCAAACTTGGTATCTCAACGATGGTTGGAGGCTTAAGTCTTCACCAACCGAGTGCGTGATGACACAGGTTTACCATGTCTCAATGCTGACCAGGACCTCGCTGGTAAAGCGCTTTTTCTTTCTCTGTGTTCATGCTTATTGTTGAACAATGAGGAGGGCCGTGATGATGACCGTTCCCTGTCACAATCCTTCAACTTTGGTTGCTGCTTTTGGCAGATAGTAATAAGACACACACAGACCTTGGGCCCTGTTTCTTCTCTACAGCTCTCAACGACTTGAGAACTTTTCTACAGCTTTCTTATGTTGTGAAATTTGCCAGAGTTTCAGCCAAGGCAAGCCCTCATATTGTGAGACAGGCCCAGACAGCACACACAAACCACGTGTGTGTGTGTGTCAATTTTATCTCTACACTTACAGTACCAAAATAAAGGCTCTTTCGACTTTGGCAGCATACAGAGACGTCAAAATAAAACAGTAAAATAAAGGAACAAACAGCTAGATTGATGAAGTTTCCTGCAGCAGGTCCAATGAGGATGATAGACGGCAGGAAAAGAACTAAGGAGTGATGGAGTCGCCCGCACTTGCATACAGACGTGGCATGTCCTTGTGGCGGCCCCTGGCTAGTAAACACTGCAGTGTGGTCCTAGTGCAGACTGCTACAGTTGCAAAAGTGTGGCCTAATGGAGGAGACAGCCTCGAAGAAGACTGCTGTCTCCCTCAAAAGCTCATCCTTGACTGGGTTGACTGGCTGCCTGGAAAAGAGTTCCGTGGGCAGACCAACAGGTTCCATGGGCGGTTCAACATTCTTAGAGGGAGACTAACCATAAGAACCCTCCAGCTGGGGTTAGCAGGGAACCGTCAATTTGCCCCAGTCATTTGGTTCCACGACAACTCGCCCCGGACTATTGGCTTTGGCGTCAATCGTCTCCCACGTCAATTCATCCCCACGACTTCTATTTCTGCAACACTCAAACAAACTGCCTCATTTGCTGGGTGAATTGCACCCACCTGGAGTTTATTTTATAATATTTTTGCTGGGGGCAAACTGTCCGGGGACAAACTGACATCGGAGCGGACTGATGCTGGAGTTAATAGTCTGGGGTGAACTGTCACGGAGCAAAATGACTAGGATGAATTGTGACAGCCAGGTTAGTGTCCATAGTCCCTCAAGTAACTGTGATCCATGACTGGCATCCAATTCTTCTTGTGTATGTTTGGCATCAAAATAGAGACTGGCCTTCAAAGGAGCTGAGACAGAAGAAAATTTGTCTTCATGAGGAGTCAGGAGATTCAATACATACTCCACTGTCAAAAGGTCCAAGACTAGAACACCCTTATCGACCCACTCCGCCTCCTGGGCCTGCAACTACATCACCAACCCCGCAGCTGCAGGCACTATGAACACTTTCGTTGGTTTGCCCTGGAGTACCTTCAGGTGCATGGCTCGGCACTAGGGAGCAATGTCCAAGCAGTACCTGCAGTCATGATGTCCATCAATCGTGGACACAAGTACCAACCACACACCTCTTGATACCCTGCTGCTTGTTCAGTTCAAAGTCAAATTTTAATAACTGAGTAGACCGAAAAACTATACCAGAATCCAAACCACAGGCTGGCCCGGTAGCGCTGGATGCCACACATTGTGCTGGTGATTTTGGGGGGGGGCACCAGATCGAACTGCTGCAAAGCAGCTCTTGGCCTTGAAGGAACTGGAGGCCCCCCCGGTGGAGAAGGGATGGCAATGCTGATCCAAGGGAGCTCCAGAGATAGCCACAGGGAGGGGTGGAAAGGGCTGTGCCATATCACGGGGCGTGTGTGCGCCTCCAAGCACACATGCCGCCCATGTGCTGGGGCCCCGGGGAACAGGAGAAAACTGGAGCAAAAAACGCAGAAAATATAAATAAATTAAAAAAAAGAATCCAAAACACTAGCAAGATCTGTTACGGATGAGATCTGTTCCAGCGGAAGTAAAAAAACATGCGAGTGCAGAGGGGCTGGAGCTGGAGGGACCACATGGCTGGAGGTTAGGATGAGTCGAGCTTTAAGACTGATCCAGTGACTGAGCATGCTCAGTGAAAGAATGCCCAAGTGCAGAGTGAACTAAATTCTAGGTAGTTAGAATGAGCATTAATAACTGCACAGATTTAGTACTTTACCTGGAATAAAGCTTTGCCTTTCCCTGGGAACTCTTGAGTAATGTCCTCTTTCCATGCTAGGAAGGCTTCTTCTTCAATGATTTCCATGTCATAGAAATGAACAAAAAAGCGTAGTAACATGCCTAAAAACAAAAGAACATAGGCATTATATACTTCATGAACAGCAATCAACATCAGTATGGAAACTACGCAGCAAATTCAAAGCCAAATATAATAAAAGCGATTCAAAAATAAGTATGAATGTGAACAGAAATAAATGAAATCATTATTTTCCAGCGGTGCATGTAAATTGTCAACTTTCTATCAAATGGCCTTAAAAAAACATGTTTGACAGAAGAAATGAAAATTACGTACTCACCGTAATTCTTGATCTTCCAGAATATCCTCACCATTCATCACTGTTGGATCTATGCTGGAGGCACTATGACCCCGCATGAGTGCATGCCTTTAAAGCTTTGAAGGTAGGGGACCGATGTCTGTGAAGGCGCCACCCACAAGACGAACGTATGATGTGGCACTCGTGGGCTGGCCAGTAAATACAGGTTACTCACCTGTAACAGGAGTTCTAGGAATGGTATATGTTGTTCATCCACACTTATTGGCAGGTTCCTTGCCGCTTTAAATCTTGCCGGAAGGTCTTCAAGCTGGCTCCTCCCACCCACCCGGGTGGTAAAACTCTGGGCTCCGCCCCATGACGCCAGATCTGGCCTGCTGGAAGCTCAGGTGTGTGTCTAAGCGGGAGGTCGGGAGAGTCAGGATGAACAACATATACCATTCCTAGAACTCCTGTTACAGGTGAGTAACCTTGTATTTCTAGGGACATGGATATGTTGTTCATCCACACTTATTGGCAGACTCCTAGCAGTTCTCCGGGAGGAGGGAGGCAAGGCGCACACCCCCAATACTTACTTGGGAAATAAGGACTGGAGAACCGAGGCCCCAAAACCAGCATCCCGGCGTGACTCAAGGTCGATGTGGTAATGGGTAATAAAGGTGTGTGCTGACTTCCAGGTAGCAGCCCTGCAGATTTCCTGGATAGGGACGTCCCTGGAAGCAGCCACCGATGCAGCAGTATGACGGGTAGAATGAGCTCTTATCCCTCTGGGAGGCTCCATGCCCGCCAACTTATAGCAGCGATCTATGCAGGAGGTGACCCACCTATCGTCCGCTTGGCTGCAGGTCTGCCAGGTGCGGCTTCAGCATAGGTGACAAACAGCTGGCGAACCCCTCCCCGAATTTCAGCCGTGTGCTCCTTATAATAAGCGAGCGCCCTTCTAGGGTCCAGAGTATGGAGCCTATATTCGGCCTCCGAGGTGTGACTGGGGTAGAACACCGGCAGAGTCAACACCTGGTTAAGGTGAAACTCCGACACCACTGTCGGAAGGAATTTCGGGTGGGCGCGCAGGACAACCTTGTCCCTGTGGAAGACCAGGTAAGGAGACTATGCAGAGCGCCTGGAGTTCTCCCATCCTTCTGGCTGACGTGATAGCCACCAAGAAGGCAGTCTTCCACGACAGCTGAGAGAGTTCACACCTGTGCATTGGTTCGAATGGCTTGCCCATGAGCTTTGCCAGTACCAGCAGTAAATCCCACGGAGGTGGAGGTTCTCGCACCGGAGGGGAGATGTGATCAAGGCCTTGGAAAAAGCGCCCGACCACCTTTTCCTCAGCGCCGACTGCTTCCCGGCCCACGCCCGGTAAGCAGAAATGGCTGCCAGGTGCACCTTTAGGGTCGTCGACCTAAGCCCTTGACTAGAAAGGGACCATAAATAGTCCAAAATGCTTGCCACAGAACAGGAGGAAGGGTCCAAGCCCTTGCCCTGACACCAAATGGAGAATCTCTTCCATTTGAAGGCGTAGCATTTTCTGGTAGACTCCTTACGGGACGCCTCAACAACAGTGAGGACCTCGTCGGAAAGACCCAAGGCCTGGAACTCTAGCCACTCAGGAACCAGGCCGTCAGGTGCAGGGATTGAAGGTCCGGATGGAACACCTTCCCCTGATTGACTGAGAGCAGGTCCGGGCGAGCTGGAAGCTGCCTCGGGAGCCTGGAGCTGAGGCTGAGGAGATCTGGGTACTAGAACTGGCGGGGCCAGTCTGGGGCTATCAGGATCACCTGCGCCTTGTCCCTCCTTGCTTTGAGAAGCACCTTGTGAATCAAGGGGAAAGGCGTAGAAGAGGCCCGGGGTCCACAGCCTCGAGAAGGCATCCCCCTGCAGCGAGCCCTGCTGAGGGGGGCGGGCATGAAACAGCCTCAGCTTCTGCATTCTCCCTGGAGGCAAACAGGTCCACCTGAGGTGTGCCCCAGTGGGAGAACAGATCTTGTACTACCTCCGGCAGGAGAGACCATTCGTGAGATGCAGCCCCTATCCGGCTCAGGGCATCGCTCAGGGTGTTGGAGGCTCCTGCCACATGAATGGCTAGGAGATCCGCCTCCAGGCTGCGCACGAGTGACCAAATGCGGAGAGCTTCCTTGCATAGAAGCATGGAGCGCGTCCCACCCTGGCGGTTCAGGTAGTACATGCTCGTGGTATTGTCTGTCTGGACTCGGACCACTTGACCCCGGAGAAACGGAGCAAAGGCGGTGAGAGCTAGGCGGACCGCTCGGAGCTCCAGCAGGTTGATGTGGCATCGGGACTCCCGCGGGGACCAGAGGCCGTGCACTCGGTGTTCCCCCAGATGGGCACCCCAACCCATCAGAGAGGCATCGGTCGATAGACCGTCGGCTCGGGGCGGACAAACGGGATGCCCTCCTGCAAATGGAATGGAACGGTCCACCACTGGAGAGCATTCCACATCTCCTGGGTCACTATCACTAGCTGGTCCAAAGGAGCGCAGCGTTGTGACCACTGGCCAGCCAGTCCCCACTGAAGGGCGCGCATGTGCCAGCGGGCCCAACGGACCACGCTGGTACAGGCCGCCATGAGACCCAGAAGGCGCAGGAAGTCCCGGGCAGGGCGCGATTGCCCAACCAGAATGATTGGGCAAAGGAGGTAAGAACCTCGGCCCTGTCCGCCGGAGTCGTGTCTGCTCGAACAGAGTCAGCTCTGCCCTGATGAACAGGATCACCTGCTTGGCTCGAGTTCGACTTGGCCTCGTTGATGAGAAGGCCAACTCGAGAGCAAACCTGAGGGCCAGATCTCTGGACCGCTCCACCTCCCTGCCTGGAGGCGGCTGCTATCAGCCAATCGTCCAGGTCAGGGTACACCCGGACCCCTTGGCGCCGCAGGAATGCTGTCACCACTGCCATGCATTTAGTGAAGACCCTGGGAGCTGGAGATAAGCCGAAGGGCATGGCTCGGAACTCGAAGAGGGATCCCTCCGCTCGGAAGCGGAGGAATCTCCGATGTGACGGACGGATAGGGACGTGAAAGAACGCGTCCTGTAGGTCCAGAAAGCAGAACCACACGCCGTGTTCCAGAGATGGTATTATCTGCGCCAGAGTGACCATTTTGAAGGTTCGAGACCTTAGGAACTTGTTCAGGTCGTGTAGGTCGAGAATGGGGCACCAGCCCCCCGTCCGTTTCGGAACCAGGAAATACCTGGACACGAACCCCGGGTCTGAAGGGGGTCCCTCCGATCACCTCCTTTTGGAGGAGGAGAGCGATGTCGGCTCGGCGAGCGCCAGTGAGGCTGGACCTGAGGCCCCGAGGTGCGACGGCTCTGAAGGGCGGGCCTGCTCGAATTCCAGAGGTAGGCCTTTTCCCACCACCTCCAGTACCCACCTGTCCGTGGTAACAGCGGACCAGGCGGAAAGGAAGTGTCTGAGCCGTCCCCCCATGGGGAACCTAGGGTGAGGTGACAGGGATGGGGGCGACACCCCTCAGCCCGTCACTGGGCAGGCTTGGAGGAGGGACCGGCCGAGGAACCTCCTGGGCCTTTACCTCCCTGCTTCCTGTTGGAGGAAGCCAGACGGCTTGGGCTTGGAATACCAAGGTGCGAGCCTGCTGGGCCCTGGACGAAAGGGCTTAGGCTGTGGCTTGTGCCTTTGTCCTTCTGAGCGAAGAGACCGAGTCCAAGGTAGCATTGGACTTCTCGATCCTCTGCAGGTGACCTTCCACCCCAGGGCCGAAGAGGTCAGTCCCCAAAAAGGGAACATCCGCCAACTTGTGCTGGGTATCCGAGGTAAAGGTGGATATCCTCAGCCAAGCCCGACGACGCATGGCCACTGCGGCCGCCACAGACCTGGCACATGAGTCCCCGATGTCTAAAGCAGTCTGGAGCTGCTGTTTAGCCACTGCCCTGCCCTGGTCCCGCACCTGCCTGACCGTAGTCTGCAGATTCTGGGAAGATGAGGGACAACCTCATCCAGGGAGCCCAACAGGGCGTGAGAAAATGTGCCATGAGGACGGCCGAACTGGCCTGACGAAGGCCGAGAGAGGACGCAGCATAGACTTTTCGCCCGCATAATCCAATTTCTTGATTCTTTGTCGGAGGTTTGTCCACATCCCTGGCGCTCCCGGCATGCCGGAAAACGCTGTCGGTAACCAACCCTCGGCTGAGGGGTGTTCAAAACCGGACAGGGAACCGGACCGTGATACTTCCTGGCCAACCTGGTCAAGGCGCAGGGCAGGAAGCAGGACGCTGCCAAAGTTCCAAGGCCGGACCACTATGGCTTCGCCACCGAAAGGCCTCCGAGAATCCTCGTCCAGAATCTCGTGAGGGGATACCTGGCCTGCTTAGAACGGGTTCGAAGCTTCATCCCGTGGACTCGAGATGAGTCAGGCAACCTTAAGAAGGACGTAGGGCTATCGCCCACTGACTGTCCTCCCGAGGACTCCAAGTCCATGCGCTTGGAGAAGAGGGAGGAACCATCATCGGACTCAGAAGAGTCCTCAAAGAGCTGCTCGCCTGAGCCACCCTCCACCTGCCGAGGTTTATCGGAGTGAGGGTGACAGACAGCCTATGGGCAAACCCAAAGCCGACCGAGAATTTTTGGTCGGAGCCCCAACTAATGGCTGTGGGGCGGAGGTTCCACCAGAATCGGTGGGCAGCTGGAATTGGCCGAACAACCGCCTGGGAACAGGCCTCGGCTACAACGAGGGGTTGTTTCGGCGCTCGCAGACAGCCACTTAATGGCCGGGAAGGTGACTGGGTCGGCTTATTCCCGGTCAAAGGAGCTGTTGCCACATAAGTTCCTCGTACCTCCGGCGCAACTTGCGCGAAGCCTCCCTCATCGAGGAAGCGGCGCGCCGCTTCGCATGATGCGAACCGCCTATGGCGGCGGGATCGGTTGGACCGCGAGGATGTCCGAGACCGAGACCGAGAGTCTCGACTAGGCCGAGGAAGGCGAGGAGAAGTGTCGGAAATCGGCACTCCCCTCGGCTCGGACGATCCTACTGAAGGCTCCGGAACCGGAGGCACAGACGAGCCGACGGGATCCTCAACTCCCACCGGGGAACGGGGAGAGGGGATTCTCAGCTTCTCCAGCCGACAACCCATCTAACGGGTCGAGAAAAATCTCGACCGCGTCGACGGGAGTCTCGGTCAACTGGCCTGATGGGGACACCGTGAAGCCAGTGGCCGAAGCTGAGGGGTCGACCGAAGTCGACTGTCGACAAGGGAAGGGGGATCTTTCCCGCTCCCAAGAGCGTCGACGGAGAGACTTACTTTTGCTCTTTTTGGACCTGGAAAAAGGTCCCGAAGAAGTTGGACCCTCACCCTTGGTCGAGAGGGTCAGACAAAGCTCCTTAAAAGAAGCCGAGTACGAGGCACCGAGAGAGAGCGGGACAAATGCCGCAGCCGAGGTAGAAGCGGCCCACACCGCCTCCTCTTCGAGGGCGATCATCTGCTCGAGCTGATCCGCCGAGCCAGCCGCCGGACACCGCCAATCGGGCCTCTTTAGATTTCACCGGTGGAATTCTTTTCTCGGGGCGCCCCAGTTGTAATCGGGCAGCACGGTCTTCAAGGATGTAGGCCGAAAAGGAAGAGCACAAGTCGCAGGCCTGCGGGTCGTGCTCAAGGCCCAGGCAGTAGACGCACGTGGAGTGCGGATCCGTCCTAGACATCTTCTGCCCGCAAGGGCACCTCCGAAAACCGGGAGTCGATTTGTCCATCGCAGCCGTGAGGAGAAGAAGACCGAAGTCTTTTGCAAAAACTTTTTCAATTTCGAACTTTTCGAAGAATTAGGAACCAATCTTAAGTGCAACGCGTTAAGGAGGGAACCTGAGCTTCCAAGCGGTAAGGAAGATCTGGCATCATGGGGCGGAGCCAAGAGTTTTACCACCCGGGTGGGTGGGAGGAGCCAGCTTGAAGACCTTCCGGCAAGATTTAAAGCGGCAAGGAACCTGCCAATAAGTGTGGATGAACAACATATCCATGTCCCTAGAACAGACACTGCCACCCAGGCCTCCTCAGTTCTGTTTGCCTAGAAGAGGAAAGAAAGGGTAAGAACAAAGAAGGGGTGGGGCAAGGGAGCCCAACGGATAGACAAAGGGATACAGGATGTAAAACGAACAAAGGAATAAAAAACAATGATTAGAGGAGAACATGGGTTTTGGAGGTGGGTCTTTGTACTGTCAAAAGGATGACCAGGACAACTGGTCGGGGGGTGGTGGCTTACGGAAAGAGCAAGCAAGCAGTGGGGACCCCAAATTCTCAGCAAGAAAAAACAGTCTCGGAAGAGCTGGCTTACTCTCAACAGAGAAAAGAGCGTTGCTCATGCTGTCTATAGGCTAGCTGACCCTCAAGCAAGGAACATTTTCTACAAGACTGTCCAAGGACCAGCTTAGAAAGGCAGACTGCAAGGAAAGGAGTAAAGAGCAACTGACAGGTATAGGAATTCACAAAACTGAATGATTCCCATCATCCAGACTCCCTTTCTCTCACTGAAATATCCTAAAAATAGGGGATTAAGAGAAATATTTAGCAGGCCACTTCAAGGAAATGCAGGAGAACTGCAAGGGAGAAGAAAAGACTAATCTGGTAAGGAAAAATACAGTTACACAAGAACCTACCATAACAGTAGATCTTTGAGAAGATCTCTTGTAGCAGGCCATACTGGTAGTACTTGGCCCCCAAGGAACTAGGATCACATGAAAATGTTAACTAGCAGTCTACCAGAGGGGGCCGCCCACCGATGTCACTCACTGATGTAAGCCAACCCTGTAAGAGTAGGCAGCCCCCACAGCCTCCTCAGTTCTCCCGGAGACCAAAGCAAAACCTGCTCAGGAATAGAGGAGGAAGCAGAGGTAACTGTTAAAGAAAAGGATCTAGAAGGCTCGCCTTCAGAGGAAAGGAAAGCCACACAAGAAAGGAGAGAAAGACATGAGGAAAGAGGGAGGGAAATGCATGGCATGCTGCAAGAGATCCTCTCTAAGATCTACTGTTATAGTACGTTCCAATGCAACTACTATGTTACTCTGTGGACAGCTCTTGCAGCAGGCCACAGCGGAAGGATGAGTCCCAAGCAGTTACACAGAAACAGTCAGTCTGGAAAGTTGGAAGAAAGGACCCAAGAAAGGAGGCCCTGAAGAACGGCCAGCCCGAAATTGGCCCTGCACTGAGTGGCAATGTCCAAATTATAGTGCTTGGTAAAAAGTATGGACTGCGCTCCAAATAGCCGCTGCGCAGATCTCTGCAGCGGAGATGCTACAGATGCAAGCAAGCAATGGAGGCAGCCATGCATCTGGTGGATTGACCATGTACCACACCTGAAGTTCCTTACCATACTTCCTGTAACAAAATGCAGTTGGCCAGCTATTTGGACAAACACTGCTTAGACACCGGAACCCCCTCTTTCCCGGGGCGAAGGACACAAACAACTGGGAGGACTTCCTGCAGTCCTTAGTCCGGTGTGTATAGTACAAATCACCTGTAACAGTAGTTCTAAGAATGGTATAGGTCGTTCATCCACACTATCTGGCAAGTGTTCTTTCCCTTTAAGATGTGTCTGAAAGTCTTCAAGCTGGCTCCTCCCACCCGGGTAGTAACTCCCTCGTCTCCGCCCCATGACGCCAGCTCTTGCCGCTGGAAGCAGTGTTGTGCGCTAAAGCCAGGGGAGGTCAGGTGGGTCCATGTGGATGAACATATAACACTCCTAGAAAGTACAGTTGCATACTTACCTTAACAGTAGATCTTTGAGAGGATCTCTTGCAGCAGGTAATACTCATGAATCCTCGCCAGGGCGCTCCTGTGCATGGCAGCTTCTCATCAGAAGTGGTTGCCTAGGGGCCACCCTCACAAATTATCTCATCAACTGAGAGACTATAAAGATTTGGGCGGCCCCAGTCATCCTCAGTTCCCCGCCAGCTTCAGCTCGTGAAGAGAGAACCAAGGGAAACAGAGGTGCAACTAGGTACCCCCTATTTTTTATTTTTTGGGGGGGAAATAAGGTTGCTCTTCTAGAGAAGGAGAGGGATGAAGGGAGGGATCGTACCTGCTGTAAAGGATCCTCTCGAAGATAGTACAGTTACGTAAGAACTTACCATAACAGTAGATCTTTGAGAGAGGCTCTTGCAGTAGGTAATTACATATAGGACTGATGCCGGCAGGCGTCAGGACCGCACGGAAAAATTTCTAGCTAGCAGTTTCTGGCGGGGACTGCCCCCATGTCAGGTGACCGATCGGCCACATCAGTATAAGAGGGGTCCCCACGCCGCTTTTCCAGTTCTTTTCTCTCGCCAAAGGCCCAAAAGGGCTAGACGAGAAAGGAAACGGATATTTCCCAACCTGGAAGAGGAGCCAAAAAGCCTAGGGGGATGGAGGGCGGAGGTATATTTACTGCAAGAGCCTCTCGAAGATCTACTGTTACGCTAAGTTCTTACATAACTGTACTATCTTATTTAGAGAGGGCTCTTGCAATAGGTAATTACATATAGGACTGAGTCTCAAGCAGTCTGGAACAAGAAGCAGCAAACAGGAGGAGGAAAGCTACTTAAAGTAGATCCTCTAGCTGTGAAGGCCTTAAGAAAGGAGGCCTTGCAGAACAGCAAGCCCGAAGCCTGCTCTACGGCGCGAGGCAATATCCAAATTGTAATGTTTTGTAAAGGTATGGACGGAAGTCCAAGTGGCGGCAGCACAGATGCCCGCCGCCGACATATTCTTGAAACAAGCCGCTGAGGCAGCGACTCCTCTGGTGGAGTGGCCTCTCACCTGTACTTGTCATAACAGAAAGTGATGCAATGAGCCAACCATTTGGACAGGCACTGCTTAGAAATAGCATTGCCTTCTCTTTTGTGGGCAAAAGAGACAAACAGTTGATCAGTCTTTCTGAGATCTTTTGTTCTGTTAGTGTAGTATCTCAGAATTCGGTGAACGTCCAGAGTGTGTAAGAGATACTCCCTTTGATTGGAGTGTTGCGTAAAGAAAGCAGGTAACTATGGACTGGTTCAGTGTAGATTCCGCTACCACCTTGGGGAGAAACTTAGGGTTGGTGCTCAGAGCCACACCTTCCTTGTGAAAAATCAAATACAGGATTTTACACATCAGGGCCTGGAGCTCGGAAATCCTCCGAGCAGAAGTAATGGCCACTAGGAAGAGAGTCTTCCATGAGAGGAACCTCAAGTCTGCTGAGGCTGCCGGTTTGAAAGGAGGCAGAGTAAGCTTCTTGAGGAGGAAATTAAAATCCCAAGGAGGGGCAGGAACCCGGATAAGGGGTCTCAAGTGGAGAACCCCTCTAAGGAAAGTCTTCGAGACCTCCAGCTGAGCAAACGTCCTGTCTGCAAAAGGGACATGGTAGGCCAAAATGGCCGCCATGTGTATCTTCAAGGACGAATGACAGACCCAGATCAAAGAGGTGGCGCAGATAATCCAGCAGTCGCTCAACAGAGCATGAGAAAGGCTCGAAATCTTTTGAAGTGGCCAAGATTGTGAACCGTTTCCATTTCATGGCATAGGTAGACCTAGGGGAGGGTTTTCTAGCCTCTACCCAGAATCTCAGCCACTCGGGGTGAAACCCCAAATCAGGCTTGAGCTACGTCTGCAGGAACCATGCGTGTAGTTGAAGGGACTTAAGACCTGGATGGACCAAGGTCCCCTGATCCTGGGTCAGTAAATGTCGCGAAAGAGGAAGAGGAAGAGGAGGGTCCTCTGAGTATTGTTGCACAAGAGAGAACCAAACTTGCCTGGGCCAGAAAGGAGCGATCAGTATCATTCAAGCTCCTTCTGAACAGAGTTCTTGCAAGACTCTTGGAATCAAAGGGATCAGGGGGAAACCATAGACGAATCTGTCCTTCCAATCTAGAGAGAGCGTCTCTCAAAAAAAACCGCCACGCTCTGGAGCGAGCAAGCAGAAGTCGGGAAGCTTTGCGTTTAGAAGTGAGACGAACAGATCCACCTGTGGTGTTCCCCAATGTAGGAAGATATCGTCTAAGACCCCCTGTTCCAGTTCCCACTCGTGAGCTTGAGCAGATGAGCGACTGAGTTTGTCTGCCAAGGTGTTCTCGACCCCCGGGACGTGAACTGCCGTGAGGTGGAGGTTGTGCTGAACTGCCCAATCCCAAACTCGCATTGCTTCCCTGTAAAGAGGGTAGGAACGAGTCCCTCCCCATCTGCTGATGTATCATACCACACACATTATCCGTCTGTACGGCTAAGTGGTTGGGAAGGAGGTGCAGATGCAGGGCTTGAAGAGCATAAAGCACTGCCCGAAGCCTCGAGCACGCTGATGTGAAGCGTTTCCGAGCTTGGACCAGGAGCCCTGGGTCCTATGAGATCCGAGATAGGCTCCCCAACCTTCGCTGAAGCGTCTGTGGTCAGAGTCTGGGAGGGGGGAGTAAGACAGAAGGGAACTCCCCGACAAAGGTTCTTTTGAAACATCCACCACTGCAAGTCCCGAACCATGGGAGAGGAGATTAGGACAAGCTGGTCCAGGTCGTCCACAAACTGATTCCACTGAGACCGAAGTGTCCACTGAGAGATCCTCACGTGGAGCCGTGCACGAGGGACTGTTGGGATTGCAGCCGCCATAAGCCCAAGGAGGCAAAGGACCGACCTGGCACTGACCCGCCTGCACCAGACAACAGGCTGACCTGAGCCTGGAGTGTGGCCGCCCTGTCCGGAGGCAGAAAAGACCTGCCAGAGGTTGTATCCAGGCTCGCCCTGATAAACTGGAGCCTCTGGAACAGGATCAAGTGGGACTTGGAGTGGTTGATGGTGATGCCCAGGGAGAAAAAACACCCCCTGGGTAAGAGAAAGGAAGCGCAGGAGATCCTCCCTGGACGGGGCCACCAGGAGCCAATCGTCCAGGTACGGGAAAACCTGCACCCCCTGGGTACGCAGGTAGGCTGCTACCACCGAAAGGCATTTGGTGAACACCCGGTGTGCAGAGGAAAGACCAAATGGGAGGGCCTTGAACTGGTAGTGGTCCCCCTGGAAAGAAAACCGGAGGTATCTGCGGTGAGAAGGGCAGATAGGGATGTGCACGTAAGCATCCTGCATATCCAGAGCGCACAGCCACTGTCCCGGCCCAAGGAGGGGCAGGAGGCCCTGCAGGGAGAGCACCCTGAACCTCTTGTACTCCACGAATAAGTTCAGGGAACTGAGGTAGAGAATCGGCCTTACATCTCCTGTCTTCTTCAGGACCAGGAAGAAGTGGGAATAGTAACCCATTCCCTGAAGAGGAAGGGGGACGGTCTCTATCGCCTCCTTCAGCAAAAGTGCTGAAATCTCTTCCTGGACCAGAAGGTGTTCCCGAGAGTACCACGACCTTGGGGGAGGGTGACGAGGTGGTTTCTGGAGAAACTCTACTGAGTGTCCTCCTGCGATCGGCTGAAGCACCCAGGAATCTGAAATTATCCTCTCCCTACCCGGGAGGTGGAGGGAAAACCTCCCTCCTACTGGTTCCTCTGGAAGGCCCAGAGGCTGTGGGAGAGGAAAGGAGTCAGGCGGTGTGGGGCAGCGCCGCAGCTGAAGCACCCGCTGCTTTTTTGGGCACAGGGGGCTTGGCAGCCGGAGGGGCCCGGTGTTAAGCTGCCCACTTTCCATGGGGTTTCACCTTTTGCCGATTCCGCCTGCGAAATGGACAACGCTGCATTTGATGGGGATGGTACATGGAGTCCACAGACACCACCGAACAGCACTGAACCCCGGAAGGGGGCTTGCTGAATAGCAGACTGCACTTCCGGGACCAACCCTGACACACTGAGCCAGGCATGACGCCGTAAGTCTATGACGAAAGTGGAGCACCTACCAGCAGTGTCCACTGCATCGTAAGTAGCACTAAGCAAGTGCCGACTGGCCGAATGTGCAGAGCGGACCAGGTCAGCCACTTCCTGTTTGACCTGAGAGTGGGAAAGGAGTCCAATTTGGATTCCACCTCACTTAGAATCGCCTTCTGGTAATCCCACATGTGACAGACATAATTTAGGGCCTTAATACCCAGAGTGGAAGATGCATAGATCTTCCCGTACTGGTCCAGAAGATGGGATTCTTTGTCAGGTGGAGACGAGCCGAGATGTTTCGGGTTAGCTGTTCGGCCATGAGCGGCGCTAATCACGACAGAATCAGCTCAAGGGTGAGAATCTAAAAAGTCAACACTCTTGGGAGCCTGATATAGCCTGTTCGGCTTCCAAGGAAGTGGGGCTAAAGCAAACGGTTGCTTCCAAACAGTGGAAACAAGATCGGCATGAAGCTCAATCCAGGGTGGCACCAAGGTGGGAACTGTCACGGGCAGGTCCAGATGCTCAGCGAGTTTTACACTGGGGATCCGGCTCCAAAGAACGCCACTTATGAACCTCCTGGATTTTGCGTAGCAACTCCGTAAAAGACGGATCCTCCGGAGGGGACTTCGGAGGAGTCTTTGGCTGGGCTTAGAGAGCGTGACTAGTCTTCTGGCTTGGAACAACCGGAGTTGTCCGAGGAGGAAGAAGAAGATGATGGGGAAGACTCAGTCTCCTGGAGTGGGGGAGGAACGGACCCCTTGGGAAGCCCTCGGGGAAGCGTGTCCTGCCCCGCCCTGGAACCAGAGGACTCTGCCCTGGTGTCCGGAGGTGGGGAGGGAGTCTGTCGTCACGGACATACGGGAACAGAAACAGTCACCGTCGTCGGGAGACGACCCTCCACCTCTCTGGTGAGCTGAGCCTTGGCCTCAGCCCACCAGGAGGCCAGAGTCTCTAAGTCCACTGGCAGTTGAGGGGGTAGTGGAGGAGGAAGAAGAGGAGGAGGATATAGGTATGGATTGTATCCGTGAGGTGCATATCCATAACCTGAAGGCGGGAAGCCTGGCTTCAGGTATTGAGGCCCCAGGTACTGCCGTGTCGGATAGGCCAGCGACTGGTACTGGGGTGTCGGATACTGCGGAGCCAAGTTAGACTGCATCGGATATGATGGGGTCGGATACCCGGGAACCGAGGGGTCTGTCAGAACACACGGCCGGCCGGAAGGCCCACAGGTGGGTCTAGAGCAGAAGGCCCGGTGGGTGGAGGGCCTGGCGTTGGAGCGGCATCCGGAAGCAGGATGTTGCCTTGGGTCGGCAAGAGCCGGGGAGCCGACGTCAGGTTGGTTGGCCCAGCGGGGTGGACGGTCTGACGGGGGCACAGCAGGAACTTCGGCATCGCCCAAGGATGGAGGGGAAAAATCCCCGGGGTCAGGCTGAGGAGACCCAGGGTCCCCAGAGGGCAGTGAAGGCTGCGGGGAGCCGGAAACTGCGTACGTTGGAAGGTCCGGCGTCGGCTCAGCCGCCGTGTGGATGTCAGGCAAGCAGACGTCAGACTTATCAGCGGGGTCCAGGAGGACTCCGGAGGGGCCGACGTCCGACTTAGCGGACCCGTTGCTAGAGGAAGGTTGCGAAGGAGGGGCGGCCTGGTTGGGTGGCAGAGGGGCCGTGCGACTTATCGACCTCTGTGCGGGCGTCAGAGGGGCCGACATCCAGCTTACCAGAGCCGCTGGAACCGGTAGGCCGCACGGTGGCGGCTTTACTGGAAGCGGAGGCCTCCAATAGCCCGGAGGCGCCCGAAGGGCCCAAGCGCGAGCCAGACCTGGCAGGCTGACGCCACCATGGAAACCTCCAAGGTGGCAGTCGCGGATTGGTCCCCCAGAGGTAACATTACCTGGAGCACGGTGACTCCCGAGGGAGACGCAGTGGATGAGGAGCCCTTGTCCCGGTGTTTCTTGTCTTTTTTCTTGCGATGCCCTTCGGGGGAAGTGGACGCCTGCTAGAGCTTTTTTAACTCCTTTTCCATAGAGAACATTTTCTTTAAAATACGGGCCTCCAGGGACTGCTGCCACCGTATGCAGGTAGCCGCGCTGAATTTAAGGCAGTGCTGGCACTTCACCTGATGATCTGGGCCTAGGCAGAAGAGGCACTGGGAATGGCCGTCCTTGTGCGGGAGTTGGGCACCGCACGAGTCGCACTTGTTCTTGTGATCGGAGGGTGTAGGGTGACGACATACACCGACGAATACCTGACAAAAATTTGAAAATAACTAAAACTACAGACTACTGAGGCTGACAAGCGTTGAACTTTTCCGCGAGGCGCTGACATGAGCCAACGGAGGGAAAGAACTGGAAGGCGGGCGGGGACAGCCCTTTATACTGACATCGTGTACGTCGGGTCACCTGACACATGAGCAGTCCCGCTAGAGACTGCTAGCTAGCAATTTTTTTCTTATCCTGATTGTCAAGCGCTAGTCCGAGTGTAATACTCACTGTAAGAGAGCCCTCTCAAGTAAGATTTACTGTTACGGTAAGGTACCATCTTCTCACGGACATCTCTTGCAGCAGGTAATACTCTTGTTCAAGTTATAATGCTTCATCTTCATGAAGGTATGTACTGTGGACCACACAGCGGCATTGCAGATGTCAGTGATAAAACCCCCTTATAAAGCAAGCCGCTGTAGCAGCCATAGCTCTGTCGGAGTGTGGAGTGTGCGTGGACATCACCAGGTAGTGGTTTATTGTTATTTGTTAGAACAAAATGTCATACAGTGAGCTAGCTAGTTAAAGAGGATTTGTTTAATAACAAGGAGGCACTCTGGATTGGGCAAGAGACAAAAAGTTGGGATACCCATCTGGAAGACTTGGTGTGTGACGTGTAGTATCGAAGAATGCGTTGGACATCTATGGTGTGTAGCAGGGACTCCCCTGGATCATCATACTCAGGAAAGAAAACAGGTAATTCAACTGACTGGTTTAGAGTATACTCAGACCATCTTGGGCAAGAAGGATGGGTTGGTGCGCAGGGAGACCCTGTCCTTGTGGAAAACCAGGTATGGTTCTCTACACATTAGCTCTTGCAGCTCTGAAATATGCAAAGCTGAAGTAATGGCCACTAAAAAGTGCATCTTCCAGGTTAGGAAACAGAGGTCGCAAGAAGCCGCTGGCTCAAAGGGAGTGAGGGTTAATTTCTCTAATATAAAGTTCAGGTCCCACAGAGAAACGGGTCTCCTGATAGGGGTTTGAGGTGTAACATACTCTTAAAAACATTTTCGCTAGATGGTGTTGAGACAGTAGTTTACCTTCCAAAGGTTCATGGAAGTCAAATATGGAAGCAAGGTGGACTTTATATTTATTTATTGAAAATGTTTCACCAGGAGAGGCACACTGAGCAAAAAGATGCTCGTCTCACGGTGCGACCTGGGGGGGGGGGGTGTTTTTACAGAGGAGGAAGGTATACATACAGTAGTTGAACTATACAGTAGTGCAATAGGGACAGTATACATAGTTGGGAGGGAATACATTGAGCGTGTTACATAGGCAGAGCAGTACAGAACAGAACTTGAGGAGCTCAAGCCTGTAGAGACGAGAAAGGACAGGTAGTCGAGGATGTCTGTTAAAGGGTACGAGAAAGGGTCCACGGATTTGGAGTTTGCCCAAAAGGCAAATTGTGTTCATTTGGAGTTATAATTCTGTCTGGTGGACGGTTTCTGGGATGCCAGCACTATATCCACCACTGAGGAGGAGACACTGAGGTGAGCTATGAAAGTGTCCTTAGGAGCCAAGCATGAAGGTGCAGGGGCCTCAGGTTGTGGTGGAGCAGAGTCCCTTGATGTTGGGTCAACAAGTCTGGGCGAAGGGGCAGTGGAATTGGGTTGGCCACTGCCATTTGCAGTAAGGGAAACCAATTTTGTCAAGACCAGAGTGGGGCACTGAGGATCACTGTGGCTGGTTCTAGCTGTAATTTCTGCAAGGTCCTATGAATTTGGCGGGGGCGCGCATATAAGAATATTCCTGTCCAGTCTCGGGACAGGGCATCTGTAAATCATCCCTTTTTGTTCAGGATAATGGAATAGTATACGGAGAGGCAATGGTTCTCCGGGGAGGCAAAAAAAAAAT
Source organism: Neoceratodus forsteri (assembly GCA_016271365.2). Taxonomy (NCBI): domain Eukaryota; kingdom Metazoa; phylum Chordata; order Ceratodontiformes; family Ceratodontidae; genus Neoceratodus; species Neoceratodus forsteri. Next base: position 791,043,197 of record CM028133.1, read on the forward strand.
CTATCCTCTGGGTGCCCCAGGCCTGAAAGATGGTGTGCAGACATAGTGATGTACGGTCCACTAGTGATTCCAAGAGTGGCAACGGAGGGAATCCGCGAAAGTATTGCGACGGCCTGGTAGATGGACGGCTGTCAATGTAAGATTTAGTCATTTGGGCTGTGTCCCATACTCTAGCGGTTTCTTTGCAGAGACGTAGGAATCTGGTCCCTCGTTTGCTGAGGTAGTACACCACAGGTGTGTCTGGATCAGGAGGGGGGCCTGGCATGAGGTAAGGGCGAAAAGCCTGAAGGGCGAGTCAAACAGCCCTCATCTCCATAAGACTGATATGGAGAGAGGCCGTGATAGGGTCCCACTGACCTTGGGTCCAGTAAGGGCCGAGATGGGCTCTCCACCCATGACCGGAAGCGTCTGTAGTTAGGATTTGCATTTGGGGAGGTCACTGGAAAAAAGACCCCTAGATTGAGGTAGTGACAGGGAGTCCACCACTGTAGGGCATCGCGTAAGGCGGGAGCGACTTCTATGAGGGTGTCGAAAGACCGTTTTCTGTTGCCACTGTTTGTGCAGTGCCCACTGCACTGGTCTCATGTGAAGTCTCGCCTGAGGAACAATGGGAAGAGGCACAGTAGTTGTCTGGCCGATAGCTGTTGTGCCTCTTGAAACTGGGAGGCGAAGGACAGAAGTCTTGTTTGTCTGTTGTCTGGGAGTAAAGCTTTGCCTAGGCCAGTGTCCAATATGGTGCCTATGTACTGGAGTTTCTGGGTAGGAATCTGGTTGGATTTTGTCCAGTTTACGGTTATCCCTAGAGACTGGAATAGCTGAAGGGTGGCCAGCAAGGATGATAGAAGGGTATCTCTGCAGGGTGCTTTGATAAGCCAGTCATCTAGATATGGAAAGACAAAGTGCCCTCCCCATCGTAGTGAGGCCGCCACCACCGGTAGACATCTGGCAAAGACTCTCGGGGATGGAGTACAGCCCGAAGGGGAGAGCCCAAAACTGGTAATGTTGTCTTAATAGGTGAAATCGGAGGATCCGGTGGTGAGCAGGATGGATAGGGATATGCAAGTAAGCATCCTTCATGTCCAGGGCGCAGAGCCAGTCTCCTCATTTCAGGATGGGAAGAACGGAGGCCAGTGTGACCATCCTGAACCTCCTGCACTGAATGAATATATTCAGATACCTCAAGTCCAGAATGGGATGCAGGTCCCCTGTACGTTTGGATACTAGAAAAATGGAGTAAAACCCCTCATGTTGTTATGATAAGGGAACAGATGTAACAGCTTGTTTTTTTTTTAATCAGGGCATTTAGTTCCTCCTCGAGAATGGGTAGATCTTCTGGATACAAGACCAAATGGGGTGGTGAGGGGCGGTATGGATGTAAATTCCAGAGTGTGCCCTGTCTGGATTATTTGGAGAACTCATTCATCTGTAGTGATGTTGCGCCAGGCCTCTAGGTGGAGGGCAAAGTGACCGCTCACAGCTTCAGAGGCTGGTAAGAGGAAGCTGGGGCAAACAGCTGTCAAGTCAGAGAGTAGTAGGCTGACCGGACCCTCCGGGAGGGTTGGACTGGGAGCCTTTTGAGGTGGGGGTAGTGGTCCTGGATGTGGGCTGAGACCGTTGTCTTTCACAAGCAGATTGTTTGTAACCATGTTTACTAGGGCGTCGAAATTGAAAGGATGACTGGTAACGGTACTGTGCTGACTATTGGGAGGAATGGTACATGTCATGGACAGTTTGTAGCATCCTACCCGAGGCTTGGAGGTCGTCCAGAAAAGTCTGAGTTTACGAGTCAAAGAGTTTCATGCCACTGAAAGGGACATTTAGGATTTTATGTTGTAACTCTGGAGTGAAACCCGAAACCCTAAGCCAGGCTTGTCATCTGAGGGTGATTCCCATGGCTGAAGTCCGGGTTGAGGTGTCCACAGCATCCTAGCCAGAACATAACAGCTGTTGGGAGATGGAACTGCTGGTACAGATGGTGGCCAAAAGCGTTTTTTCCTGGGAAGGAGGCAGTTTGTTAATTAAATCAATAGCAGATGACCATAGTGTGTGCTGGTACTTGACCATGTGACCCATATAGTTAAGGATTCTTAACTTTATGAATACAGTTTGGTAGACCTTTTTTTCCCCTGTATAGTCCAAGCATTAGGATTCTTTATCAGGAGGTAAGGAACTCATATGCCTGGGTCACCAGGTCCGATCATGAGCAGTGCTAACCACCAAATCCACTTCAGGCACCACCAAAAAGAAAGGGTGGTCAACCGGGGACTGGTATAATCGGTCAGCTTTTCAGGGTAATGCTGGTACAGCAGAAGGTTGATGCCATGTTGCCAGAACAGCATTTTGGTATGTCTGAATTGGGGAGGGACAACGACCACTGGCTCCTCCAGGAGCGCCAAGTAGTCAGCCATGTCCCTTCTTTGCTTGTACTGTTCGGTAATTGCAAATCCCATGGTCTTCTGTATTTGGGCCATCATGTCATGGAAGGAAGTGTCCTCCATAGGAGAGGCCGCGGTCTGTTGGGCACCATCCGCATCCAGAGTGAAAATGGTTGAGGTCGTAGAAGGAGGGCAAGAACCTTCTTCTGGGTCAAAGTAATCTTTTAGTTCCTCCTCATAAACAGGATAGTAATCTTCTTTTAAGGATTGGGGGGGGGTCCTTGAGAAGGGCCCCTGTCTCTAAGAAAATGTTTTTTTTTGGGGGGGGAGGGGGGAGATGGCAGACCTTTTCCTGGGAGGTGGTGGCTGGTTGCCCTGAATTACTTGAAACACTGTTTCAACAACGGAGGCTACGTTGACGGATGAGGTCAAAGCAGGCGAGATTGGCTGCTTCTGGGAGATTAAGGGAATTATCGATGGAGTAGGGCGGGGCATAGCAAGCGGTCTAAAGCTTGGGGTATAAACTTCAGGTCCCCTAGAGAGATCTGCCTGACCCCTATGGGTAGCCACCTGGGAAGGAGGATCTTCTGGAATAACCGTCAAGGAGATTCCCTTCTCTTTAATGACAGCCTTAAGTCGTAGTCAACAGCGACTGGAATGGCGATGAAGGGGAGTGTCTAAACACAGGTCTCGTCAATGTGCTGGAGAGACCCAGAGAGGAGCGGGTCACTGTTGACGGAGAGTCCAAAGATGCCGTATATGGCATCGCCAATATCACAGATAGGATGTCGGAAAACATTGTTGACGACAGTGTTGGTAAAGTCATTGAGGAATATGAGTCTAGAGTGGGTACTTGACGGCTGGTCACTGGTAAAAGTGGCCCTCGACAAGCACCTACTCGACGAAAGATTTCTCTATTAGTTTTGTGCTTTGAAGAGTGCTTGTAAGGATTTGTCAGCAAAGGATCTTTAGGGCGAGTGCCCTTCTCCAGAAAAGCAAGCTTCTGCTCCACAAGGTAGCTCTATTTCTTGTAGTTGTCGTCTGGTTGCTTGGTTAGAAGCCTGGCAATGACTACAGGTGAGGGTATTGTGTGAGGGACCCCAGACACCTAACACAAGCTGAATGGTTGTCGTAATGGTACATATTTCTACCGCAATGACATTGCCAAAATAGGGCTGGAGAGTTTGGTTTGTCTTCTAAAATACGAATCGTTGATGAGGAAGGGAGTGGTGAAAAGCTGATCCCAGTTTGATTTCTCAATGATTACACGGAGAGACGAATCCACTGCATGCAGCGAGCTGAAGGTGTCTGAAAAAGAACTGAGGATGCCTGGGGCCGCATCTTTACAGTCGCTCAACTGAGGTAATTTGTGTGGGCAGCCCCTAGGCAAACACTGCTGATGAGAAGCTGCCATGCAAATGAGCGACCTCTGGCGAGGATCCAAGAGTATTACCTGCTGCAAGAGATACCCCCTAAGAAGATCTACTGTTACAGATGAGTAAAAACAGGTTACTCACCGGTAACAGTAGTTCTAGGAATGGTATATGTTGTTCATCTACACTGTTTGGCATGTCCCTTTCCTTTTTAAATCTTGCCAGAAGTCTTCAAGCTGGCTCCTCCCACCCACCCAAGTGGTATATACCTCAACTCCACCCCATGACGCCAGATCTTAGCCAGCTGGAAGCCAGGTTGTGTGCGTCTGCAGCTGGGGAGGTCGGATGGGTCCATGTGGAAGAACATATACCACTCCTAGAACTACTGTTACAGGTGAGTAAGAACAGGTTACTCACCTGTAACAGTAGTTCTAGGAGTGGTATATGTTGTTCATCCACACTGTCTGGCATAGTCCCTTTCCCCTTTAAATCTTGCTGGAAGTCTTCAAGTTGGCTCCTCCCACCCACCCGGTGGTAAGCCTGCCCGCCCATGACGCCAGATCTAGCCCGCTGGAAGCCAGGTTGTGCGCCAAAGCCGGGAGGTCGGGAGAGGTGGAGGATGAACAACATATACCACCTCAGAACTACTGTTACAGGTGAGTAACCTGTTCTTCTAGGAGCGTGATATGTTGTTCATCCACACTGTCTGGCAGACTCCAAGCAGTTCTCCGGGAGGAGGGAGGCAAGGCAGACACTTCTACTTGGGGAATAGAGATTGGAGAACCGAGGCCCCAAAACCAGCATCCCGACGTGGCTCTAGGTCAATGTGGTAATGGGTAATAAAGGTGCTTGCTGACTTCCAGGTAGCGGCCCGACAGATTTCCTGGATAGGGATGTCCCTGGAAGCAGCCACCGAAGCAGCAGTATGACGGGTAGAATGAGCCCTTAGCCCTTTGGGGGCTCCTTACCCGCCAATTCATAGCACAGACCTATGCATGATGTGATCCATCTCGCAATAGTCCGCTTGGCTGCAGGTCTGCCAGAAGCGGCTTCAGCGTAGGTGACAAACAGACTGGCGAACCTCTCCCCGAATTTCCGCCGTCCTCTCCTTATAATAGGAGAGAGCACGTCTGAGGTCCAGAGTATAGAGCCTATACTCTGCGTCCGAGGTGTAATTAGGGTAATATACTGGCAGAGTCAACACCTGGTTAAGGTGAAACTCTGACACCACCTTCGGAAGGAATTTCGGGTGGGGGCGCAGGACAACTTTGTCCCTGTGAAAGACCAGATAGGGGGAGTCCACTGAAAGCGCCTGGAGCTCCCCCGTCCTTCTGGCTGACGTGATAGCCACCAAGAAGGCAGTCTTCCACGACAAGTGCGAAAGTGCAGACTTGTGCATGGGTTCAATGGCTTGCCCATGAGCTTTGCCAAACCAGCAAAAGATCCCACGGAGGTGGAGGTTCACGACTGAGGGGATATGTGGTCCAGGCCTTTGAAAAGCGCCAACACCTTTCTCTGAGCCAATGTCGCTGACCGACCCGCCCGTAAGGCTACGGCTGCTAGGTGCACCCTAAGGGTCGATGACCAAGACCCCTTTGGAGAGGGACCAAAGGTAGTCTAGAATGTTAGCCACCGAGCAGGATAAGGGGTCCAGACCTTTACCCTGACACCAAATAGAAAATCTCTTCCATTTGAAGGCATAACATTTCCTGGTCGATTCTTTTCGAGATGCCTCCACCACGGTGTAGACATCCTCAGAAAGACCCAAAGCCTCGAACTCTAGCCGCTCAGGAACCAGGCTGTGAGGTGCAGGGATTGAAGGTCTGGATGAAAGACCTTCCCCAGGTTCATTGACATCAGGTCCGGGCGTGTACACAGCCGCTCCGGGGCCCTGCAGCTGAGGAGATCTGGATACCAGAACTGGCGTGGCCAATCTGGGGCTACCAGGATCACCTTCGCCTTGTCCTTCCTCACCTTGAGTAACACCTTGTGGATCAAGGGAAATGGAGGAAAGGCGTAAAAGAGGCCTGGGGTCCACGGCCTCGAGAAGGCATCCCCCTGCAGCGAGCCCTGCTGAGGGGGGCGGGCATGGAACAGCCTCAGCTTGGTGTTCTCCTTGGAGGCAAACAGGTCCACCAACGGTTTGCCCCAACGAGAGAACAGGTAGTAGGCTACCTCTGGATGGAGAGACCACTCATGGGATGTCTGGCCTAAGCGGCTGAGAGCATCCGCCAGTTGGTTCGTGACTCCTGCCACATGGATGGCTAGGAGATCCGCCTCCAGCCGGCTGACGAAGGTCCAGATCCGGAGCGCCTCCTTGCATAGCAGACGGGAGTGCGTGCGGCCCTGTTTGTTGAGGTAGTACATGGTCGTGGTATTGTCCATCTGGACTTGAACCACTTGACCCCGGAGCTGAGGAGCGAAAGCTGACAGAGCCAGTCTGACTGCTCTGAGCTCCAACAGGTTGATGTGGCATCGGGACTCCTCTGGGGTCCAGAACCCGTGAGCCCTGTATTCCCCCTCGTGGGCTCCCCAGCCCGTGAGAGAGGCATCGGTCGCAAGGACAACCGTTGGCTCGGGGCGGACAAACGGGATCCCTTCCAGCAGACGATTCGGGACGGTCCACCATTGTAGGGCGTCCCACATCCCCTGGGTGACCATGACCAGCTGGTCAAAAAGACCGACGCTGAGACCACTGGGCGGCGAGCTCACTGGAGGGGGCGCATGTGCAGTCTGGCCCAGCGGACCACCGACGTGCACGCCGCCATGTAGCCCAGGAAGTCCCGGGCAGGGCGTGAGTGCCCAACCAGAAATGATTGGGCAAAGGAGGAGAGAACCTCAGCCCTGTCCGCCGGGAGCCGAGCTCTGGCTTGACGAGAGTCGAGCTCTGCCCCGATGAAGCCCATCACCTGAGAAGGTACGAGTTCGATTTGTCCTCGCTGATCAGAAGGCCCAAGGTGAGCAGGTTCGAGGGTCAGGTCCCTGGACCTCTCCACCTCCTGAAGGGAGGATCCCGCCAGAGCCAATCGCCCAGGTAGGGGTAAATACAAACCCCTGACGCCAAGATGGGCTGCCACCACTGCAATGCATTTGGTGAAAACCCTTGGGGACGGCGACAGGCCGAACGGCATGGCTCTGAAGTCGTACAGGGTCCCTTCGACCCTGAAGCGGAGGAACCCCTGATGAGACGGACAGCTAGGGACGTGGAAAAAAAGCGTCCTGAAGATCCAGTGTGCAGAACCACATGTTTCGCTCCAGGGATGGTATGATCTGATTTAGAGTTACCATCCGAAAGGTGCGAGACCTGAGATACCGATTCAGGTCGTGCAGATCTAGAATGGGGCGCCAACCCCCCGTCCGTTTGGGCACCAGGAAATACCTGGAGACGAAGCCCGGGTCTGAAGGAGGATCCGTCACTCGGGCCACCACCTCTTTGAGGAGCAGTAGCGCAATGTCGTCTCGGAGGACAGACTGAGCGACTGAGATCCGCTCCTCTTGTGGGGCACAGGCTCGGCTGGGTGGGTACTGCTCGAATTCTAAGGGCAGACCCTGCCCGACCACTTCTAGGACCCATCTGTCCGTGGTGATACCGGACCAGGCGGAAACAAAGTGGCGGAGCCGGCCCCCCAAGGGAGGACCCAGAGCTGAAGTGACAGGTACGGGGGAGGACACCCCCGGCCCGTCACTGGGCAGGCTTAGAGGAGGAGGGGGCACCTGGACCAGCGCCTCGGCCTCCTTTGTGGGGCTGCTGAGGACCTTGCTTGGGCCTAGGGTGCCAAGCCTGAGCCTGCTGCTGCTGTTGACCCCCCTGGAAGGGTGGTTGTCTGACCGCAGGGGAAGACTGACTAAGGTTTCTTCCTGCGCTTCTGCTGGTTCTTACTTGAAGAACCCTTAGCGGATGTAGCATCTAAGGTGGCATTAGATTGCGCGATACGCTGCAGGTGACCTGCCACTCCTGGCCCGAAGAGGTCGGTGCCAAGGAAGGGCACATCAGCTAGCTTGTGCCGAGTATCCACGGGAAAGGAGGATAACCTCAGCCAAGCCCTGCGGCGAGTGGATATCGCTGCAGCTAGTGAACGGGCACAGGAATCACCCACGTCCAGAGCAGTCTGGAGTTGTTGTTTAGCAACAGCTCTGCCCTGGTCCCTGACCTGCTTGACCGTGGTCTGCATGTCAGCTGGGAGGTGGGGGAGAACTTCATCCAGCGACCCCAAGAGGGCGTGAAAGAAGTGTGCCATAATCACCGCTGAGCTTGCCTGACGAAGGCCCAAAGATGATGCAGCATAGACCTTCCGGGCCGAGTGGTCCATAAGTTTGGACTCTGTCTGGAGGGCGGTCAGTATCGGCTGAGCTGCCCGTCTGCCTGAATACTGAGGCAGTCACAAGGCTTTCCGCCGACGGGTGCTCAGTAAACCCCGCCGAAGACCCTGTGGGCACCGCGTACTTGCGTGCCATGCGGGCAGATGGAGCTGGGCAGGAGGCTGGATGCTGCCAGAGTTCCAAGGCCGGATCAATAATGGCTTCGGCGACTGGAAATGCCTCCGTAGGGGTATCCTCTCTAAGAATATCCGTAAGGGATATTCCGCCTTTTCTGGATAGGCTGTAGGGCCATCCCCGCTGATTCAGAAATGAGCCGGAGGATGCCCTGGAAGGAGGAAGGCCCTTCTTCCAAGCCTGACGCCAAAGCTCATCGAGAGAATGAAGGCCAGTGTTATCGGAATCGAGGAGTCCCGATATAAAGGCTGCCCACCTAAGTCCCCCTCGATACGCCTAGGGCGATCAGGGTGACCGTAATTGACAGTCTGTGGGGAGACCCAAGACTGTCGGGCCTCCTTGAGGGAACTACCGAGGGGCAGCTTAGGTGGAGGTTCCACCAAAATTGGTGGGGAACCTGAAACCGGTTGTGGGGAGACGACCGAGCCCCAAGAGACCGCACCGAGCAATCTGTGTCTGAGGCGGCCAAGAGGCTGGAGGCCAAGAGATAGCCGGACCACCGAGGGGCCGGCTTCGACCTGCAAGCAGGAATTGCTGCCACATGAGATCCTCGCAGCGCCGATGAATTTTTCGTCGAAGCCGCTCCTCGCCCGAGGAGGAAGGGGAACGGTGGTGGCGCCTCTTGTGGGAGTGCTTGTGTCCTTTTTTGGGTCGATCGACCGAAGAGGACTTGCTCCCTGATCGAGACCGACTGTGTCGGCTATGTCGATCGGGAGAGACTGGGCTCGGTGAAAACCGAGGCTCCGGTTCTGTCCTCGATCGAGGATCGCATGGCAGGTCTCGCCGGGAAGGAGAGAATCGCGCTTTCCAAAGAATCATCGACAGGAGTCGGTGATGACGGCTCGATCGGGTCGAGAATAATCTCGCCGGATCAGCACTCTCTGCCACTACGCCCGGTACAGACGGAAGGTCTGAAAACCCAGCGCCGAGGAGGCAATTTCGACTCGGGTCGAGACATCGGACCGCTCCTGATCCAGGAGCCGCCTTCTTCGACTCAAGAAGATTTAGGATCCTTTTCTTAGAACGGGATGAGTGCGAGCCCGAGGGGGCCTCACCCTTGGTAGGTAGGGACTGGCACAAATCCCTAAAGGAACCTGAAAAGGAAGAGTCCAGATTGAGCGGGCCAAGAAACCTTGGCTAGCCGAGGCTTGGGCGGCTTCTTCCTCGAAGGCCGCCATGCGCTCGAGCTGCTCGGCGGATCCCGCAGCCGCGGAAACCGCCCACCTGGCCTCCTTGGATTTTACCGGTGGGTTGCAGAGCTCCGGTCTACCCAGCTTCAGGCGCGCCTGACGATCTTCCAGGACGTTGGGGTGGAAGGAAGCGCAAGTGGAGCACTGCGAGGTATCGTGAACAGAACCGAGGCAGTAAACGCACGAGAGGTGGGGATCGGTGCGTGACATTTTCTGTCCGCAAGGACACCGGCGAAACCCAGGGGACGACTGGGCATCCATGTCCGAATCAGTGTCATAAACTCCAACGAGTTTCAGAGCGAGAAGATGCGGTGAAAACCGTCGAAACGAATCCAGGGCCTCAACACTACAGAAAGCACGAGGGAACCTGAATCTTCCAGCGGAAAGGAAGATCTGGCATCATGGGGCAGAGCCAAGGTATTTACCACCCGGGTGGGTGGGAGGAGCCAGCTTGAAGACTTCCGGCAAGATTTAAAGGGGAAAGGGACTATGCCAGACAGTGTGGACGAACAACATATCCACACTCCTAGAACCTGTTTTTCTGGGATTGTGGATATGTTGTTCATCCACACTGCCTGGCAGACTCCTAGCAGTTCTCCGGGAGGAGGGAGGCAATGTGCATACCCCCTACTTAGGGAACAGATATTGGAGAACAGAGGCCCCAAAACCTACATCCCGGCATGACTCAAGGTTGATGTGGTAGTGGCTAATGAAGGTGTTTGCTGATTTCCATGTAGCAGCCAGACAGATTTCCTGGATAAGGATGTCCCTGAAAGCAGCCACCAATGCAGCAGTATGAAGGGTAGAATGAGCTCTTATCCCTCTGGGAGGCTCCTTGCCCAACTCATAGCACAGACCTATACATGATGTAATCCATCTTGCTAAGGTCTGTTTGGCTGCAGGTCTGCCAGAAGCAGCTTCAGCGTAGGTGACAAACAGCTGGCGAACATCTTCATGAATTTCTGCCATCCTCTCCTTACAGTAAAAGACAGCATGTCTCGGATCCAAGGTATGGAGCCTGTACCCTGCCTCCGAGGTGTAATTAGGGTAGTATACCAGCAGAGTCAACACCTGGTTAAGGTGAAACTTTGACACCACCTTCGGAAGGAATTTCGGGTCGGGGCGCAGGACAACCTTATCCCTGTGGAAGACCAGATAAGGGGAGTCCACTGAAAGCGCCTGGAGCTCCCGTCCTCCTGGCAGACATGATAGCTACCAGGAAGGCAGTCTTACACGACAAGTGTGACAGCTCACACTTCTGCACTGGCTCGAATGGCTTACCCATGAGCTTTGCCAGTACCAGAAGTAGATCCCACGGAGGTGGAGATTCAAGCACCGAAGGGGATGTGTGATACGGGCCTTGGAAAAAGTGCCCGACCACTGTCTCCTGCGCCAATGTCGGCTGACCAGCCCGCACCCAGTAAGCAGAAATGGCTGCCAGGTGCACCCTAAGGGTTGATGACTGCAGACCACCTTTGGAGAGAGACCAAAGGTAGTCCAGAATGTTAGCCACAGAACAGGAAAAGGGGTCCAAACCCTTACCATGACACCAAATGGAAAACCTTTTCCTTCTGAAGGCATAACATTTCCTGGTCGATTCCTTTTGAGATGCCTCCACCACGGTGCAGACATCCTCGGAAAGACTCAAAGCCTGGAACTCTAGCCGCTCAGGTACTAGGCTGTGAGGTTCAGGGACTGAAGGTCCGGATGGAAGATCTTCCCCTGGTTCAGAGATATCAGGTCCAGGCATGTACAAAGCCACTCCGGGGCCTGCAACTGAGGTTGAGGAGATCTGGGCACCAGAACTGGCATGGCTAGTCTGGGGCAACCAGAATCACTTTCGCCTTGTTCCTCATCACCGTAACACCTTGTGGAGCAAGGGAAATAGAGGGAAGGCGTAGAGGAGGCCTGGGGTCCACGGCGTCGAGAAGGCATCCCCCTGCAGGAAGTGCTGCTGAGGGGGGCGGGCATGATACAACCTCTGCTTGGTGTTTTCCCTAGAGGCAAACAGGTCCACCATCAGTTTGCCCCAATGGGAGAACAGGCTGTAAGCTACCTCTGGATGGAGAGACCACTCATGGGATGTCTGGCCTATACGGCTGAGAGCATCCACCAGCTGGTTTGAGGCTCCTGCCACATGGCTGGCTAGGAGGTCCACCTCAAACTAGCTTACGAGGGTCCAAATGTGGAGTGTCTCCTTGCACAGCAGATAAGAGTGCGTGCTGCCCTGTTTGCTGAGGTAGTACACGGTCATGGTATTGTCCGTCTGGACTTGAACCACTTGACCCTGGAGCCGAGGAGTGAAAGCAGACAGTGCCAGTCTGACTGCTCTGAGGTCCAACAGGTTGATGTGGCACTGGGCCTCCTCAAGGGTCCAGAACCCGTGGGCCCTGTTGTCCCCCATGTGGGCTCCCCAGCCCATGAGAGGGGCATCGGTCGTAAGAATGACCGTCTGCTCGGGGCGAACAAACTGGATCCCTTCCTGCAACCGGTCTGGGGCGGTCCACCATTGGAGAGCGTCCCACATCTTCTGGGTTACAGTGATCAGCTGGTCGAAATGACCGTGGTGCTGAGTCCACTGGGCGGCCAGCTCCCATTGGAGGGGGCACATGTGCAACCGGGCTCAACGGATCATGGAGGTGCACGCCGCCACGTAACCCAGAAGGCACAGAAAGTCCCGGGCAGGTTGCACGTGCCCAACCAGAAATGGTTGGGCAAAGGAGGAAAGAACCTGTCCGCCGTGAGTCGAGCTCTGGCTTGACAAGAGTCGAGCTCTGCCCCAATGAAGCCCATCACCTGAGAAGTCACGAGTTCCGACTTGGCCTCGCTTATCAGGAGGCCGAGCTGGGAGCAGGTTTGGAGGGCCAGATCCCTGGCCCTCTCCACCTCCTGTCGGATGGAACCTGCTAGGAGCCAATCGTCGAGATAGGAGTAAATTCTGAACCCCCCCCCACGCCAGAGATGGGCCGCCACCACTGCAATGCATTTGGTGAAGACCCGTGGGGCCGATGACAGGCCAAACGGCATGGCTCGGAACTCGTACAGGGTCCCTTTCACCATGAAGCGGAGAAACAGCTGATGGGACAGACGGATTGGGACATGAAAGAACGCAACCTGCAGATGCAGTGAACAGAACCACATGTTTCGCTCCAAGGATGGTATGATCTGGGACAGAGTGACCATCGGAAAGGTACGTGACCTGAGAAACTGATTCGGGTCGTGGAGATTTAGAATGGGGCGCCAGCCCCTCGTCCGCTTGGGCACCAGTAAGTAGCTAGAGACAAAGCCTGGGTCTGCAGACGGATCCGCCATGATAGCTACTGCCTCCTTGAGGAGGAGCTGAGCAATGTCATCTCAAAGAGCTGACTGGGTGCATGCGGCAGTCCGTTCTTCTCGAGGGGCGCAGGATCATCTGGGAGGGTACTGCTTGAATTCCAGAGGCAGTCCCTGACCAACCACTTCGAGAACCCACCTGTTCGTAGTGACAGCGGACCAGGCGGAAAGGAAGTGACGGAGCCGGCCCCCCACGGAAGGACCCATAGCTGGCGTGACGGAGGTAAGGGTGGCAACCCCCATCCCGACACTGGGCAGGCTTACAGGAGGAGGAAGCTCCAGGAGCTGAGCCTCGGCCCCCTTTGAGGGCCTGCTGGGGTCCAGGCTTGGGCCGAGGGTGCCAAGCTTGAGCCTGCTGCTGATGCTGCTGACCTCCTTGGTAGGACTGCTGGACCGCAGAGGAAGAGTGATGAAAAGGCTTCTTTTTCTTCTGCTGGTTCTTGCCCAAAGAACTCCTGGTAGAAGTGGCGTCCAAGGTGACACTGGACTGTTCAATGCGCTGTAGGTGACCAGCCACTCCTGGGTCGAACAAGTCGGTCCCGAGGAAAGGCACATCAGCTAACTTGTGCAGAGTGTCCGCTGGGAAGGAGGATAACCTCAGACAAGCCCTGCGGTGAGAGGCCACTGCGGCTGCCATCAAATGGGCAAAAGAATCCCCAATGTCCAGGGCCATCTGGAGCCGCTGTTCGGCGACAGCACGGCCCTGGTCCCGGACTTGCACGTCTGCGGGGAGATGTGCAAGGACTTAAGTCTAATGACCCGAGAAGGGCATGAAAGAAGTGTGCCATGACGACGGCCGAATTGGCCTGACGAAGGCCCAAGGAGGAAGCCACATAGACTTTCTGCGCCGAATGGTCCAACAACTTCGACTCCTTATTGGGGGGATGGTCAGTGTCGGCAGAATTGCCAGTACGCCTGAACACAGAGGCTGTCACAAGGCTCTCGGCCAAAGGGTGCTCTGTGAACCCCAAAAGGGACGCCATGGGCACCATGTACTTGCGGGCCATGCGGGCAGATGGTGCTGGACATGAGGCAAGGCACTGCCATAGTTATAGTGCTCGGCCAACAATGGTCTCGGCCACAGGAAAGGCCTCCGTCAGGGTGTCCCCTCTCTTCAGGATGTCTGCGAGAGGGTTCGCCGCCTTTTACTGGATGGGTTCCAAGGGCATCCCTGTAGAATCAGAGATTAGACGGAGGATCCCCTGGAAGGAAAAAGGGCCTTCCTCTATCCCTGTGCCAACGGACGACTCATCATCCCCTGGATGTGAGAGAAGTCCGGTGACGTCCGAGGAGTCAGGATACAGCGGTTTGCCGCCCAAATCACACTCGACCCGTCAAGGAAGGTCCAGGGTGACTGTGACCGACAGACATCGGGGAAGTCCAGTATCTGTTCGGTCCTCTTTTGAAGGAGCCCTCCCACAGGCTGCTTAGGCAGTGGCTCCACCATTATCGGTGGGGAGACTGGGAAAGGCCGAACTGGAGGATGGGCCGGCCCTGTGGGCAGGGGAACCAAGGGCTTCGGTTCCTAGGGGGTCGGCTTCAGCCTAGGAGGCAAAAGCCCAGTAATGGCCGGGGTAGGCGGCTGAGTCGGCTTCTGCCCGGTCAAAAGCAGCTGTTGCCACAAAAGATACTCGTAGCACCGACAGAGTTTCCAACGAGGACGACCTGTGGTGTCACCTCTTGCAGCGCTTATGGCTCCTCCTTGGCCTTTCAGCCAAGGGGATTCTGAACCTCGACCGAGATCAGGCAGGCCGACTTGGTCGCTCGGGAGACACCGGAGGGATCGGTGAAACCCGGGGGTCCAGAACTGGAACCTCGATGGGAACACCTGCAGACTAGGTCTCATCAGGGAACACATGGTCCTCTCCAAGGAGTCATCGTACAGAGGGTCGGGAATGATCAACCTCGTCAGTCACCTCCTCAGTAGTCTGGCCAGACGGAAGGTCCGTGAAGCCTGCGGCCGAGGAAGCGATCTCGACAGACGTCGAGACCACATGATCCTGGGACGGAGACCTCTCTGTCCCAAGAGCGCCTTCGTCGAAACAAAGATAGGCCAGATTCTATCTCCCCTCTTCTGAGAGTGGGAGGAGTGCGAGCCTGCAGGCGCCTCACCCCGGGTGGGGAGAGACTGGCACAACTCCTTAAAGGAACCTGTAAAGGTGGAGCACAGGTTGAGTGGAACGAAAAAGCTTTGATTAGCTGAAGCGCTGGCAGCTTCTTCCTCGAATGCCTTCATGCGTTCCAGCAGCTCAGTAGAACCGGCGGCCGTGAAAACCACCTACCTAGCCCCCTTAGACTTCACCGGAGAGTTCCTTTTCTCTGGTCTCCCCATCTTCAAACGCGCCAAGCGGTCTTCCAGGACATTGGGATGGAAGGCGAGACAAAAGCTGCAAGATGGAGTGTCATGGCCAACACCTAGGCAGTAGAAGCACGTGAGATGGGGATCAGTGCACGACATCTTCTGGCCACAAGGACACAGGCGAAATCCTGGAGAAGATTTCTCTTTCGTGATCGAGGACGGAAAAGCACGATCGTTAACTCGAATGAGTTTTAGTTTCGGTAAAACCGAGGTTTTGAAAGCCAGGGCTTACAAAATGTGTGAGCACGAGGAAGGCAACCTGCATCTTCCAGCAGAAAGGAAGATCTGGTGTCATGGGGTGGAGCAGAGGTATATACCACCCAGGTAGGTGGGAGGAGCCAGGCCAAAGACTTCCGGCGAGATTTAAAGGGGAAAGGGACATGCCAAACAGTGCGGATGAACGTATCCACGATCACAGAACCTGTTTTTCTAGGTAAGTAGATATGTTCTCTCCACACGATCTGGCAGACTCCTAGCCGCTCTCGGAGTGCACACCCCTACTTAGGGAGAGATTGGAGAACTGAGGCCCCAAAGCAAGCATCCCAGCATGACTCGATGTGGTAATGGGAAATGAAGGTGTGTGCTGACATCCAGGTAGCAACCCTGTAGATTTCCTGGACAGTGACCGTCCTAGGAAGCAACCACCGAGGCAGCGATATGACTGGTCGAATGAGCCCTTAGCCCTCTGGGAGGCTCCCTACCTGCCAACCTATAGAAGAGGTCAATGCAGGATACAATCCACCAGCCAAATGTCCGCTTAACTGCAGACTGCCAGGTGCAGCTTCAGCGTAGGTGACAAATAGCAGGCGAACCTCTCCCCGGACTCCTGCTGTGCACTCCTTGTAGTAGGCAAGTGCTCACCACAGGTCCAAAGTACGGAGCCTGTGCTCAGCCTCCAAGGTGCGACTGGTGACATACACTGAGAGATTAATCACCTGATTAAGGTGAAACTGATAACCTTCAGGAGGAGCTTCTGGTTGGGGCGCAGGACAACCTTGCCCTGTGGAAGACCAGGTAAGGAGACTACACCAAAAGCACCTGGAGCTCACTGACTTCTGGGTGACAAGATGGCCACCAGGAAGGCAGTCATTCATGACAGGTGACACATCTCACACCTGTGCATCGGTTCGAACGGCTTGTCCGTGAGCACTGCTAAAACCAGGAACAAGTCCCATCATGGTAGTGGTTCACACACCGAAGGGGAAATGTGGTTAAGGCCCTTGAAAAAGTGACGAACCACCTTCTCCTGTATGCGAATGCTGACTGGTCCACACCCGTTAAGCAGAGATGGCTGCCAGGTGCACCTTAAAGGTAGTCGATTGAAGGCCCGACAGAGAGGGACCAAAGGTAGTCAAGGATGCTAGCCACTGGACATGACAGAGTCCAACTCCTTGCCCAGACACCAAATGGAGAATCTCTTCCATTTGAAGGTGTAGGACTTCCTGGTTGACTCCTTCTAACAAGCCTCCTCCATGGTGAAGACAGCTTTGGAGAGAGACAAAACTTGGAACTCTAGCCGCTCAGGAACCAGGCTGTCAGGTGCAGGGATTGAAGGTCCAGATGGAATACCTTCCCCTGACTTATGGAAAGCAGGTTCGGGTGTAGGGGAAGATGCCTCTGGAGCCTGCTGCTGAGACTGAGGAGATAGAGGTACCAGAAGTGGCGTGGCCAGTCCTGAGCCAACAGGGTCACCTGTGCCTTGTCCCTCCTGGCCTTGAGCAGCACCTTGTGGATCAAGGGTAATGGAGGGAAGGCATAGTAGGGGCCTGGGGTCTACAGCCTCGAGAAGGCATCCCCCTGCAGCGTTCCCTGCTGAGGGTGGTGGGCACAACACAGTCTCGGCTTTGTGTTCTCCCTGGAGGCAAACAGGTCCCACCTGAGGAGTGCCCCTCATGAGACGCCTCGCCCACCCAGCTGAGATGACAGATTTGCCTCCAGACTGCACAAGAGGGTCCAAACACAGAGAGGGCTTCCTTGCACAAAGGCAGGGAGTGCGTCCTTCCTAGTTTACTGAGGTAGTACATGGTCATGGTGTTGTCCGTCTGGACTTGGACCACCTGTCCCTGAATGTGCAGAGCGAATGCTGTCAGCACTAGCCGAACTGCCCACAGCTCCAGCACGCTGATGTGGCATTGGGACTCGGAGGTCCAGAGCCCGTGGACTCTATTCCCCTAGGTGTGCACCCCAGCCCATGACATGCATCAGTCATCAAGATGACAGTCGGCCCTGGGGATAAATGGGATCCTTCCAGCAGATGTGCTGGGTCAAACGACCACTGGATGGCATCCCACATCCACTGTACCACAGTGACCAGCTGATCGAAGTGACTCTTGCGCTGAGACCACTGGCTGACGGGCTCCTACTGCAGGGAGCGCATTCTCCAATAGGCCCACTGAAACATGCTGGTGCAGGTCGCCATGTAGCCATTCAAGCACAGGAAGTCCTGGGCAGGGTGCAATTGCCTAATCCAAAATGATCGGGCATGGGAGGAGAGTCTCTTCACCCTGACCACCGGGAGCCGGGCTCTGGCTCTGCAACAGTCGAGCTCCACCACGATGAAGCTGATCACCTGCGAGGGCAAGAGTTCCAACTTGGCCTCACTGACCAGGAGGCCAAGGGAGAAGCAGGTCTGGAAGGTCAGATCCCTGGACCACTCCACCGCCTGTCTGGAGGGGCCTGCTAACAGCCAGTTGTCCAGGCAGGGGTAGACCCGGACCCGCTGGTGCTGCAGGTAAGTTGCCGCCACTGCAATGCACTTGGTGAAGACCCTGGGGGCCGAGGAGAGGCCAAAAGGCATGGCCTGGAACTCAGAGGGTTCCTTTGGCGCAAAAGCAGAGGAACCTTCGGTGAGACAGACAAACTGATGTGAAAGAACGTGTCCTGAAGATCCAGGGAGCAAAACCACATGTTCTGCTCTAGAGATGGTATGATCTGAGACAGAATCATCATCCTAAAGTCATCCAGGTATGGAAAAAAGTAGTTACGCAAGAACTTACCGTAACAGTAGATCTTCGAGAACAGCTCTTGCAGCAGGTAACACCATTAGGACTGAAGCCGGCAGGCGTCAGGACCCCACGGAAATCTTCTAGCTAGCAGTCTTCAGCGGGGACCGCCTCCGACGTCAGTCCCGTCCCCGACGTCAGGCGTGTACAAGGAGGCGGTCCCACCAGATTCCCTAGTTCTCCGCCCGCGATTCGGCCGCAGGATGACATCAGAAGGGAGACCGAGGATCCTGCCATCAGAAGAAAAAGAGCTAAACCTCATGCCAAGGCCTGGTAGGCCATACCTCCTCCAAGGGGGAATGGTGGGCGGGAAGGTACCTGCTGCAAGAGCTGTTCTCGAAGATCTACTGTTGCAGTGAGTTTTTACGTAACTGTACTATCTTCTTGAGATACAGCTCTTGCAGCAGGTAACCTATTAGGACTGATTCCCAAGCAATGGCGCCTGTAAGCATTCTGGGAGGAGGAAGTGGGAGAGATCTTGAACAAGTCCTGACTCTAGGACAGGAGACCCTGTAGAGCGGCCAGGCGAAACCGGCTCTCACCGTGATTAATATCAAGCTATGATGCCTAATAAATGTGTGCACAGGCTCCAAGTAGCTGCTGTCACAAATGGCGAGGTGGAGATGTTACGCAGTGCTGCAAAGCAGTAGCCACCCCCCTTGTCAGTGGCCCCAGACTGTACCGGGGAGGCCCATGCTTGTTATTGTAGCAAAATGAAATACACTGGGACAAGCCAGAGAAAGGGTCTGCTTTGAGACTGGTTGTTGTACCCTCTCAGCGAAGGAAGCGAATAGTTGCTCCGACTACGCAGCTGTTTAGTTCTATTCAGGTAGAACCTTAAGAGCGGTGAACATCCAGGGTGTGAAGCAGCACCTCTCCTCTATTAGAGTACTTGGGGAAATACACAGGCAAATCGATGTCCTGGTTGAGGAGTGAGGGCAAGACCACCTTAGAGTAGGAATTTAGGATTAGTCCTCAGAGACACACTGTCCTGGTGGAAAATTAAATAAGGCTCCTTGCACATGAGTGTGAAGCTGGAAACTCTCCTTGCTGGCGTGACAGCAACTAAAATAACGTTTTCCGACAGAAAGCGCAGCTGCTAATCGAGCAGGTTAGGAGAGGGCATGAGTTGTTCCAGGACAAAGAGTAGGTCCCAAGGAGGCAGGGATCCTTGATGGGTAGCCTAAGGTGTAACACCCCTCTCAGGAGCCCTCGAGGCATCAAAGCTGTGCCTGTGCGCTGTCCCACGGAGACGTGATGTCTGAGATCGGCGCAGAGGTGCACTTTAATGGAGGAGTAGGCGAGACCCGAATGGAATAGGGAAAGAAGGCATTCCAGCACCCCTTTCACCGAGCATTCTAAAGGGGAAAGGCTGAGTGCCTGCGACCATAAGCAAAAATGGCGCCATTTCATGGCGTACATCGCATGCGTTGCCGGCTTTCTGGCCGCGGAAAGGACATCCGCCACCTCTTGCGAGACCCTGTATCGCATAATGGCTATGTCTCTAGGAGCCATGCATGCAGGTTCAGTGAGCATAAGTCCGGGTGGACTAGTGAACCCTCCTCCTGAGACAATAGGTGGGAGCTGAAAGGCAACGGAACTGGAGGGTTTCAGGACAATTGCGTCAGCATGGGGAACCAGATCTGCCTGGGCCAGAAAGACGCTACCAGGATCATTGTTGCGTGCTCCCTGAGCAATTTGAGAACAACTCTCTGGATCGACGGGAAGGGAGGAAAGCGTAGAGGAATCTGTCCGCCCAGAGAGGACAACACGTCTCGCCAGAAAACACCAGGCCCTGGATCTAGCAAGCAAAAATTGGGCAGTTTTGCATTGATGGGAGGCGAATAAGTCCAACTCCGGGTGCCCATGTTGAGGAAGGAACGATCTCTACCACCTCCTGAAGAAGTTCCCACTAGTGGACTCTGGCCTGGGAGCGACTCAGGTCATCATGATTATGTTGTCCACTCCGGGAGCGTAGAACTGCAATCGAGGCTCGGCGCGCGTGTTGGATTACCCAATCCCACACCCTCATAGCTTCCCTGCAGAGAGGGTAAGAGTGTGCGCCTCCTTGTTTGTTGAGGTAATACATCACCACCGTGTTGTCTGTCTGA
The DNA here is from genome assembly GCA_016271365.2 of Neoceratodus forsteri. Lineage (NCBI taxonomy): Eukaryota > Metazoa > Chordata > Ceratodontiformes > Ceratodontidae > Neoceratodus > Neoceratodus forsteri. Next base: position 791,063,434 of record CM028133.1, read on the forward strand.
AGCAGAAGGGTACTCAATGGTATTTCTGACTGAAAGGCCTGCAGGGCGTAAAGGACCGCCCTCATCTCCAGCACGTTGATGTGGAGGTGGGCTTCCTGAGGGGTCCATGTTCCCTGGGACCTCACCCCGTTCAGGTGCGCTCCCCATCCCAGCCCTGAGGCATCTGTGGAGAGGATTGCCTTCGGGGACGGCGCGGTAAACGGGACACCCGCAGAAAGTGTCCCTGGGTCTAGCCACCATTGCCAGTCTCGAATCACGGCGTTCATGATTCTAACCAGATGCTGCATGTGGTCTTGCCTTTGGTCCCACTGCACCTTGAGTATCCACTGAATTACCCGCATGTGGAGCCTTGCCAAAGGGACGGTTGGAATGGCCGAAGCCATGTGTCCGAGCAAGCGAAGGACCAACCTGGCGGGGACGGTCTTTTTCGCTGAAAGATCCCTGATGAGGGATCTGATGTTTCAGCTCTTTAGCCGTCGGAAGAAAGGCTTTCCCTTGGACGGTGTCCAGGACCGCCTATGAACTGCAGCTTCTGGGGCCCGGTACTAGGAGAGAGACTTCTGTGAGTTGATAGAATCCCCAGTGACTGGAACAGGTCTGGGTGCTATGAATAGCCATCAATAGTGCCCCTCTTTGGAGGCGGCCATGAGAAGCCAGTGGGTCAGGTGCAGGAACACGTAGTGGCCCTGTCTCCTCAGAGACGCTGCCACGACTGCCATACACTTGGTAAAGACCACAGGGCGAAGACGAGTCCAGCGGAAGGGCCCGAACTGAAAGTGGTGCGAGAAACCGAGGCAGAGGAACCTCCTGTGCGCTGGAGCTACTGGGATGTGCAGGTAGGCGTCCTGCATGTCCAGGAAGCTAAGAAGGCGTCCTTTTCGAGCATGGGAATGGAGTCCTTGGAGGGTCACCATGCAGCGTTTGTAAGCGACACGACATGTTGAGTCGCTGAGGTCCAGAGATTGGACGGAGGTCCCCTGTTTTCTTCGGAACCAGAAAGAAGTGGAATAGTATCGGATCCTATCTGGCTCTCTGGGACATACTCCACGCTCCCCTTTGCAGGAGCGCGAGTACCTCTTGCCTGATGAGTGATCTGTGCTGACCCGAGTAACGGGAGAGCAGAGGAGGCCTTGTCCACGAATTCCATAAAGTGGCCTCTGTCGACCAACTGAAGGACCCACCTCTCGGTTATGGACTGCCACCCTGGCAGGTGGTCAGCAATCCGGCCCCCGACCTTGGTGTCCCGTTGATCCTGAGGGGCGGGGGCCGGGAAGAAGTCATGCTATGGCGGCTGAGGGTCCTGCAGGCTGGGTCGACTTAGCTGGTTGTTGACCTCGGCCCGCTGACGACTTCCCTGGGCTCTGCGGAAGGGAACCCTCTGTTGAGGACCGGTCGCGGGACTGTTGTCTCTGCATCACGCCACAAAGCGACTTTGGTTCCTATGAAGGAACTAAGCTTGGGTCTGTACAGCGCCAGAACAGACGTACTGCCTTTCCGGCCTCTTGAAGTTTGGTGAGGACCTTCTCCGAGACTCACCGAGAACACTACTCCATGAAGCAGGCGTCAGGATGTTCTTCTGAGCGTCAGGGTGAATCGAGCGCTGCAGACCGCCAGGCGCCTCCGGAGGCATCGCCAAGCTGCCGCTCTGGCCCGAGGAATCGCGGAATCATCTCGGCTCACAGCCACCTGGGACCACGCTGGAACACGTCCGAAGGAGCTGGCAACTCCTCCTTCTGCTCACCTTCTGGCATCTTTTCTGCAGATCAGTCCCTGCTCCCACAAGGCGTTTTGAAATTGTACACGTGGGTCAAGTAGTTGAGGGATCTGATGGGCGCAGGTGGCCCGGGTATCGTCGCCTGCCATAGTGTCAGCTGTTTGGACTCTGGGTCCGGTGGCAGGGTGCTCAAATGTTCTGACCTCTGGGACGGTCATGAGAGCTATAATGACCAAGAGGATGTGATGCCAAGTACTGGTACCCCTAGGGCCTTGCACAGCGGTCCAGCACCGGCATCGCCCGGAGCAAGTGTGGATGTTTCCACGCTGCCTTGGTGGCGATCCGCAAGCTGTCCACAGGGTGGCACCACCAAAGGCTTAGGATCTTTTGCTGAAGAAGATATCTGGCAGGCGTAATCTCTCGGGGTCTGGTTCCTCTGCGTCCCAGCCCATGTTCTCCTGGATATGCCTCAATCTCTGAGCCGTGGGTCATCCGGAGAGAGATCTTGGAGCTCGTGGGTCGGAGAAGGGGCGTTGATTGTAGAGGGATCTGGATCCGACAGAAGTCGATCCATTGTCCTCCGTCAAAGCGAATGGGCGTCTTCAGGGTCTTTGGGGCTGGGTGACCCTGAAGAAGATCTGGACGGAGGTCTCTGTTCGTGATCTACCCCTAGGAGGGGTCCGTAGGCTCCTGGGGAGGTACTTAGCCCGCATCCTGGGTGAGTAGGGGCGTGGGGCGGCGGAGTAACAGGGGAGGTGGTGGAGGTGGTGGGAATCGCCTCCTTTTTATGATGTCCCAGGAAGAAAACAGCTCTTGACCTTGGATATGCTTGAGCCGGCGCCGGACCCGGGCGCTGATGGCCGGTCGTTGGGTTCGGCGTCGGCTCCTCAGGGACCTCAGGTTCTGGCGAGGTTCCCTGGAGTCTGACAAGACCAACCATCGTCTGGTCTCACGGCTGGGTCGCTCCTCCTCCGTGATCGCCTCTTGACCGGCGTCGGGAGGTGGGGAGGCGAGGGGTCCTCTTCTCGGTAATCGGGACGTGGGTCCCCGGCCGGCATCCGTGGAGAGCGAGCCTGACCCGGCGACTGGTGTCTGGCGGTCGTCGGTGCTGGGACCAATGGTGTTTGGCCGACATCGGAGGGCGCGTCGGGGCCGGCGATCTCTTGAGAGAAGTCAGTTCTTTTGGTCTCCTGCTGGGAGGAGGAGGCAAAGAGACTGACCTGGCGTCCCGGAGTTCCGGATAGGCTTCAGACTTGATGATGGTGGTGGCGGTCCCCTGACTTGAGACTAGGGCCTTAGTGGTTGAGCAGAAGAAGGTCTGGGTCTTGGCCTGCAAGAAAGAGGAACCCGAGGAGGTCTTCACCGCTACAGGGGGATGCTGAGGCGGGCCCGGGAAGAGATGTGATCGGACCCGGGGAGCGAACTACGAGTCAGAGGCCCTAGAGGGACCTGGATCTCACTCTCTCCCTATGCTTCTCGAGGTGTCTCCGGGCCTTGTCGGAAGATTCCCCCTTGGAGGCTGCGTCCATGGCTTTAATCTTTTCCTCAAGCAGGAATGCCTGAAGGGCCTTCTGGCGACGGATCCGGGTCTGGCTGTTGAACCTCTGGCAGAAGGAGCAGGCCCGGGTATCGTGGTCTGGGCCTAGGCACTGGACGCAGGCCGAATGCGGGTCTTTAAATGGGATTAGTTTCCCACAGGCGCACTTCGATGGATGGCCTTCAACGGAAGTTGGAGGGGACATCAGACAGAACTGAGCAGAAAAAAAACAAACTTTTTTCCCCGAAGGAAGAACTTAACCAGGCGTTGTGCGCTAGAAACGAACCAAAGGGTCGAGACATACAAGTCGACGGCGGGAAAGAACTGGGGAATCTGGCAGGACTGCCTCCTTATGTACTAAGTCTATAGCTGGTAGGGACCCGATGTCGGGCGGTCCCGCTGAAGACTGCTAGCTAGAAGATTTCTGTGGGGTCCTGACGCCTGCCAGCTTCAGTCCTAGTGGTGTTACCTGCTGCAAGAGCTGTATCTGGAAGTAAGATCCTGAATTACGATTTTCCTGAGATGTGCTGTGAGGATTGCACAACACTTTGTCCCTCCTCATCTTGAGAAGCACCTTGTGGATCAAGGGAAATGGAGGGAAGGCGTAGAGGAGGCCTGGGGTCCACGGCCTCAAGAAGGTACCCCCCCTGCAGTGAGCCCTGAGAGGGGTGGGCATGGTACAGTCTCAGCTTGGTGATTTCTCTGGTGTCAAACAGGTCCACCAACGGTTTGCCCCAACGGGAGAACAGACTGTAAGCTACCTCTGGATGGAGAGACCACTCATGGGACGTCTGGCCTATGCAACTGACAGCAACCGTCAGTTAGTTCGAGACTCCTGCCACATGGATGGCTAGGAGATCCGCCTCCAACCGGCTTACGAGGGTCCAGATGTGGACTGCCTCCTTGCACGGAAGATGGGAGTGTGTGCCGCCCTGTTTGTTGAGGTAGTACATGGTCGTGGTATTGTCCGTCTGGATGTGAACCACTTGACCTGGGAGCTGAGGCACGAATGCTGACAGTGCCAGTCTGACTGCTCTGAGCTCCAACAGGTTGATGTGGCATCGGGACTCCTTGGAGGTCCAGAACCCGTGGGCTCTGTTGTCCCCCATGTGGGCTCCCCAGCCCATGAGAGATGCATTGGTTGTGAGAACAACTGTCGGCTCGGGGCGGTCAAACGGGATCCCTTCCTGCAACCGGTCTGGGACGGTCCACCACTGGAGAGCATCCCACATCCTCTGGGTCACAGTGATCAACTGGTCGAAAAGACCGTGGCACCGAGTCCACTGATCGACCAGTTCCACTGGAGTGTGCGCATGTGCCACTTGGCCCAATGGACCACTGAGGTGCACACCGCCATGTAACCCAGAAGGCACAGGAAGTCCCGGGCAGGGCGCAAGTGCCCACCCAGAAATGATTGGGCAGAGGAGGAAAGAACCTCTGCCCTGTCCGCCGGGAGCCGAGCTCTGGCTTAACAAGAGTCAAGCTCTGCCCCAATGAAGCCCATCACCTGAGAAGGCATGAGTTCCGACTTGGCCTCGTTGATAAGGAGGCCTAGTTGGGAGCAGGTTTGAAGAGCCAGATCCCTGGCTCTCTCCACCTCCTGGAGGGAGGAACCTGCCAAGAGCCGGTCGTCGAGATAAGGGCAGATTCAATCTCCTCGACGAAAGAGATGGGCTGCCACCACTGCGATGCACCTGAAGACCCTCGGGGCCGATGACAGACCAAATGGCATGGCTCGGAACTCGTACAGCGTCCCCTCGACCCTGAAGCAGAGGAACAGCTGATGGGACGGACGGATTGGGATGTGAAAGAACGTGTCCTGTAGATCCAGGGAACAGAATCACATGTTTCTCTCCAGGGATGGTATGATCTGGTTCAGAGTTACCCTCCAGAAGGTGCGAGACCTGAGATACTGATTCAGGTCATGGAGATCTAGGATGGGGCGCCAACCCCCCTGTCCGCTTGGGCACCAGGAAGTATCTGGACACGAAGCCTGGGTCTGCAGGAGGAGGATCTGGCACTGGAGCTACCACCTCCTTGCGGAGGAGCTGAGCTATGTCATCTTGAAGAGCCGACTGAGTGCAAGTTGAGATCCTTTCCTCCCAAGGGGCGAGGGCTCAGCTGGGAGGGTACTGCTTGAATTCCAGAGGCAGTCCCTGGCCGATCACTTCTAGAACCCAACTGTCCGAGGTGATATCGGACCAGGCAGAAAGAAAGTGGCGGAGCCGGCCCCCCACAGGAGGACCCAGAGCTGGCGTGACAGGTGTAGGTGTGGCAACCCCTGACCCGTCACTGAGCAGGCTTAGAGGAGGAGGAGGCTCCTGGACCGACACCTCGACCTTTTTGAGGCTGTTGAGGACCCTGCTTGGGCCTGGGGTGCCAACCTTGAGTCTGCTGCTGCTGTCCTCGACAGGAGGGCTGCCTAACCGCAGGGGAAGAGTGCCGAAAGGGCTTCTTACGTTTCTGCTGGTTCTTGCCCAAAGAACTCTTCGCAGAGGTAGCATCCAAGGTGGCACTGGACTGCTCTATGCGCTGAAGGTGACCAGCCACTCCTGGACCGAAGAGGTCAGTGCCTAGGAAGGGCACGTCAGCTAAACTGTGCTGGGTATCCGCCGGAAAGGCGGTTGCCAAAGAACGGGCACAGGAATCTCCAATTTCCAGGGCTGTCTGGAGCTACTGTTTTGCAACAGCATGGCCCTGAACCTGGACTTGCTTCACTGTGGTCTGCATGTCCGCCGGGAGATGAGGGAGGACTTCATTTAATGACCCGAGGAAGGCATGAGAGAAGTGTGCCATAATGACAACTGAACTGGCCTGACGAAGGTCTAAGGAAGAGGCCGCATAGACCTTGCGGGCAGAGTGGTCCATATTTTTGGACTCCTTGTCCGGAGGTCGGTCTGTGTCAGCTGAGCTACCAATATGTCTAAACACAGAAGCAGTCACCAGGCTCTCGGCTGAGAGATGCTCTGTGAACCAAGCCAGGGACCCCATGGGTACCGTGTGCTTGCGGGCCATGCGGGCAGACTGAGCAGGGCAGGAGGGGCGCTGCCAAAGCTCAAGGGCTGGGCCAGTGATGGCTTCGGCCACTGGAAAGGCATCCGTCGGGTGTATCCCCCCTTTTGAGGATATCCATGAGGGGGTACTCCGCCTTTTTCTGGATGGGCTCCAGGGGTATTCCAGTGGACTCAGATCAGGCAGAGAATGCCCTGGAAAGAGGAAGGGGTTTACTCTATTCCGGCCACGGACGACTCATCACTTGGATGAGAGTGTAACCGGGTGTCAGAGTCCGAAGAGTCTGGGTACAATGGCCTACCGCCCATGTCCCCTTCGATACGCCAGGGACAGTCGGGGGGTGACCGTAATGGACAGACGTTGGGGAAGCCCGGTGTCTGTACGGTCCTCCTTCGAGGGAGCCCCTCCCTGAGACTGCCAGGCAGTGGCTCCATCAAAATCGGTGGGAAAACCAGAATAGGCCGAGCCGGGATATGAGCTGGCCCCACGGGAAGTGGAACCGAGGCCTTCGGTTCTGGAGGGGTCAGCGTCGGCTTCGGAGGCAGGAGCCAAGTAATGGCCAGAGCAGCCGGCTTCTGCTTGGTCAGAATCAGCTGTTGCCACATCAAGTCCTCAAAGCATCGATGGAGTTTCCGTCTAAGCCTCTCCTCGTCCAAGGAGGATGAGGACCAGCAGCGGTGCCTCTTTGAATGTTTATAGCCCTTTTTTGGCCATTCGACCAAAGGGGTCCTGGTCCTCAATCGAGACAGACAGGGTCAGTTCGTTCGATCAGGGGACACCGGAGTCGGTGAAAACCGAGGTTCCGGTACCTTTTCCTCAATGGGGACACCCGAGGGCAGTGTCTCCTTGTTGGGAAAGGACAGGCATCCTTTCTAAGGAGTCATCGACAAAGGCTGATTGGGTCGAGAGTAATCTCGGACGGTTCAGCAGTTTCCTCAGTCTCTGTGCCTTGGCCAGACCGAAGGTCCGTGAAGCCGGCAGCCGAGGAAGCGATCTTTACCGAAGTCCAGACCGCATGTTCCTGGAATTCTGACCTCTCTCGGTCACAGGAGTGTCTCCTTTGAGAAGACGACTTGGGGTCCTATCCCTCTTCCAAGGGTGGGAGGAGTCTGAGGGCGCCTCACCCCTGTTGGGGAGAGACTGGCACAACTCCCTAAAGGAGCCCGAAAAATTAGAGCCAAGGTTCAGAGGAATGAAAAACCCATGACTGGCCGAAGCCTGAGCTACTTCCTCCTCAAAAGCAGCTCGGCGGATCCTGCAGTCATGGAAACCACACACCTTGCCTCCTTAAGATTTCACCAGCGGGTTTCTGAGCTCCGGTCACCCCAATTTTAGGCGTGCCTTGCAGTCGTCCAGAACGCTGGGATGGATGGCCAAACAGAGGGTGCAAGACATGGTGTCATGACCGACACCTAGGCAACAGACACACGAGAGGTGGGGATCGGTGCGTAACATTTTCTGGCCGCAGGGACACTGGAGAAATCGGGGGGATGATTTGTCCTCCATGTCCGATGCGCTGTGATCGGAATCGTGAACTCTAATGAGTTTGAGTAATTTGCGGTGAAGACAGATGTTGCAAATCCAGGGCCTGCGAATTGCAGATGTAGCACGAGGGAACCTGAATCTTTCAGCAGAAAGGAAAATCTGGCATCATGGGGCGGAGCTGAGGTATTTACCACCCGGGTGGGTGGGAGGAGCCAGCTTGAAGACTTCTGGACAGATTTAAAGGGGAAACGGACATGTCAGACTGGATGAACAACATATCCACGATCCTAGAATGGAAATTACATACCTACCGTAATTCTTTATCTTCTTGGACAAAGTCTCCGCCACTCATTCACACTAATGGGATCTACGCCAGAGGCGCTAGGACCCAGTGGGAGCAAACATTTTGAGAGGGTCAGTGCCAGAGATGGAGTCGCGAGGAAGTGGCTCCGTGAGCCATGGCTTGTGCAGTGAAGACTACCTTGGTGTCAACCCTCAAACCACCTCAGTAACCTCCCCAAGGAGGTGAAGCGTAACTAACCTAGAGGTGTAACCTAACAAAATCGGACATAAGATAGTCCGAATGACCCGTGTAAGAAGGATCAACAATAAAGTCTTCACAGCCCAACCATTGAGGAAGTGAAGACCAAAAACAGAGACGTGAGTTTGGGGGATGGCGGGTGGGCGTGTGAATAAGTGGTGGCGACTTCGTCCAAGAAGATCAAGAATTACAGCAGGTACGTAATTTCCAAATTTTCCTGGACATAAAAGCCTCCACCACTCATTCACACTAATAGGAGAGTACAGAGCTAACAAACCCAAGACGGGCAGCAGGAGAAACTAAGAGCTCACATACTTTAGGGCAGAACTCCGTTAAGAATAATCCTACCAAATGACTGATATCATCTGGCATGGACATCTAAAGCATAGTGCTAAGCGAAAGTATGCACTGAGCTCCATGTAGGCACACTGCAAATGTCTGCAATGGGCATCCTGCGGACTTCCGCCAGAGATGCTTCGACTGCTCTAGCAGAGTGAGTACACTCTGCCTTCTAGCTTTACCTGTGCCATATAATAGCAGTGGCAGAGGCATGCTACCAGCCACGGTGAAATGCACCCAATAGCAACAGGCTGACCCAGCCAGGTCTCGCTGGAGGAAACAGTTATTGAGCATTGCGAATTTCTTTTGTTCTATCCAGCTAGAATCGCAGTGCTCTCTTAACATTCAAAGAATGTGCCAAGTCAGTCAAGTCTGCTCCACACTCCCAACAAACCCCGTATTCAGTCGGAAGGTATTTAGTTAGACTTGCTGGCGACCTGAAAAATCTTAATCTACATTTCCAGGAATATTCCCTTCAGACATGAGATCTGGTGATTTTGACCACTTGCAGAGACAAAGAGGACCATTCTTCTTTAGATACAATGAGGTCCAAGTCCTTATTCCAACTTACTAGTATTGAGTTTGTTGACTCTTCAGATTGATCTTGCATCATTTTATATAAATTACCGATTAAGTGGTTCCAATGTTGTCCCAGAGAGTGGTCATTAAATAGTTTTAAGGGAGGGGTCAGCTTAACCAGAATAATTCTGTTATGTAGAAGGTGGTTTCTAATTTGGAGATATCTGAAATGGTCAACATTTGGGAGGTTAAATTTAGATTTTAATTCTTCGAATGGTAGGATTCCATTTGGGCCCAAGAACTGAAATACCTGCTCCAGTCCCAATCTGCGCCAACGGGAGAAGGCCAGGTCATTGTGAGATGGAATAAAGAGATCATCTTCTGAAATTAACTTACAATATTCATTGATTAATTGGAGTGGCTCTTTTTCTCGCATTTTAAACCACATTTTTAAAACCTATGAGGTAATGTCGGTAAAATCTCTCAAAGGAGGAGTCCTCCCTAGAGAGGAACAAATTATTTTTTTAATGTCATACATATCGTTCAGATGGAATTCCAGTTTCTTCCATTGGGAGTCAAACTGATCAGAGAGCCATAGTAGAAGAATTTTCAAAAAGGCGGCATCTGCATTTTTTTTTTTTTAGGTCCGGAAGGTTAGTACCACCCTGAACCAATGATAGTTTTAGTATAGAAAGGCGAATTCGTGGTTTCTGTTTGTTCCAAATAAATTTTGAAATGTTATCCCATGAGGTGAAATAATAATACTAAGATGGGAAATATGGGATATTTTGGAAAAAGTACAGTAGGCGGGGTAGGACGTTCATCCTAATGGTTTCAATACGTTGGAATAAAGACAGTGGAAGGTGGATCCATTTATCCAAATCTTTATTGATTGCTATGGAAATGGGTTCATAATTGATTAATTCAATTACCTGAAGATTATGGGAAATGTGTATGCCAAGATATTTTATTTTGGTCGAGTGCCATTTAATTATTAAACTTAGTTTTAAAGTGCTTGGAGGAATACAGCTATATAAGAGGGCCTTCATTTTTGTGATGTTTAATTTAAAGCCAGCCAGTTCCTCGAATCGGGACAGAATTCTCCATGTCTCTACAATCGATTCAGCAGGGGATAAAAGGGAAAGTAGTAGGACGTCTGCGAAAAGATTAATCTTGTTTTCAGACTGCTACATTGGTATGCCCTCTATGTTTTTCGATACTCTTATCGCCCTTGCTAATGGTTCAAGATATAATACAAACAATAGAGGGGAGAAAGAACAACCTTGCCTTGTTCCCAGGCCTATTGAGATTGGGGAGCAAAGTCCCACATTTATTCGAATAGAAGCTTTTGACGAAAGGTGTATTTGGGTCAACCAGTGCAGCAATGAGTCTGGGAAGCCAAATATTTTTAAATGTATCCCACAGGAAAGGCCAATATACCTTGTCAAATGCCTTTTCGGCATCGAGGCTTAAAAAGGCGGCTGGAATCATCCGTGTTTGGGTGTATTCCATAAGTATTAGGGATTTTCTAACACTGTCCATTCTGTTTTTTATGAAACCCGCTTGGTCCGGATGTATTATGGTTGGGAGGATTGTTTCTAATCTTTTTGCCCAAATGGCCACGAAGATTTTATAGTCTGAATTTAGTATTTAAATCAGTCGATAGGCAGAGGGGTCTAGTTTGTTTCCATTGTGTTTTGGGATAGCCACAATTGTGGCATAGTCCTATGATGGAGGGGGTGTATTTCCCATAGCCGTTTCTCTAAACAACTTTAGAAGTCTTGGGGTTAATTCTTTATTAAACATTTTATACCATTCGTTAACATATCCATCAGGGCCAGGGCAACCACCTGAAGATTGTTTGGTGACCGCCGTCTCTATTTCTTCAGTTGACATAGGGGCTTGTAATTTCTTGACTTGTACTGTTGAAATTTTTTGGAGTTGTAATTGCACTAGAAAAGCTTGTCTGTCCTCTTGAGAAGAGGTGTGTGTTGTATAGAGCTGTTGGTAGTAATAAGCGAAGGCTTGTCTTAGATCTTCTTTATGAGTTATCCTACCGGTTTGAGAATGTTTAATTTTTAGTATTGTTACTACGTTTTTCCTTGCTCTCAACTACTGCGCCAATCTGCGTGTACCCCTGGATCCACCCTCATAATTTGTTTTAAATATATTAGTGACATCTGAATCTTTTCAGCCATTATTTTTTGGAGAGCTGATGTAGTTGCTCTAATTTTTGTTTGTATTTCTTTATCCTCCTATCTATAAAGTAGTTGAAGGGTTTGTAGGGTCTTGGTAAGGTCATTATATTTCCTCTCCCTTTCTTTTTTCCTTGAGGCATAAGCAATGACCTCACCTCTGATGGTGGCTTTCATGGCATCCCACATGGCGGCTTCAGAAACAGCCGATTATGCATTTTCTTCAACGTAGCCGTCCTTTTGAGGTAATACCCCAAAGTCCTGTGGACATCCAATGTGTGAAGGAGAGCTTCCCCTCTATTAGATGGGGAAAGAAAATAGACTGGAAGGTCAACCCACTGGTTGAGGGTCAACTCCGAGACCACTTTTGGAAGAAACTTAGGATTTGTTCTGAAGGAAACTCTTTCCCTGCAGAAAACCAAATACAGCTCTTTACACATCAGAGCCTGAAGCTCAGAAACTCTTCGGGCTGAGGTAATAGCAACCAAAAAACGCACCTTGCAGGAAAGAAAATGCAGCTAACAATCTGCTGCCGGCTCAAAGGGAGGGAGGTTGAGCTTCTCCAACACAAAAAGGAGATCCCAGGGTGGGATAGGATCCCTAATGGGAGGTCTCATATGCAAAATTCCTCTCAGAAAGGTGTGGGCTACATTCAACTCTGCTAAAACCTTGTCTCCAATCAGAGCATGACAGGCAGAGAGAGCCCACATGTCACCTTAACAGAGGAGTAACTCAGGCCATGTTGGTACAAGGAAAGGAGGTACTGTAACGCTGAGCTCACTGGACAGGTGATGGGGCCCAAATGCTGCGACAAGGCCCATAAACAAAACCGCTTCCATTTCATAGCATAGGCGGTGCGGGTGGAGGGCTTCCTCGCCGACACTAGGACTGCCGCCACCTCTGGGGAAACCCCATATCTCTGTTGAGCTACGTCTGAAGGAGTCAAGCATGCAGATGTAAGGAACGGAGATCCGGATGAACCAGCAACCCCTGTTCCTGGGATAGCAACTGCGAGCGTATGAGCAGCGGAGTTGGAGGTTCTGTGGATAACCGCTGCAGGAGTGGGAACCAAATCTTCCGAGGCCATCGGGGGGCCTACTAGAATCATTCAAGCCCCTTCTGCCTGTAACTTCAACAGGAGACACTGAATGAGAGGAAAGGGCGGGAAGGCACAGAAAAACCTCCCTGCCCGGCAAAGGGATAACGCGTCTGGCCAGAAAGCTCCAGGCGCGTGCTCTCGTGAGCAAAAAAATTGGCAGTTTGGTGTTGCGTGGTGACGGAAAGAGGTCCCACTTGTCGAAGAGCTGATCTGCTACGGACTGTAACAGCTCCCACTCATGCGCTCTGCATCGAGACCTGCTTAAGCTGTCGGCCAGATTGTTCAGGACGCCTGGAATGTGCACTGCGGACAGCAGAATGTGCCGCTCTAGTACCCAGTGCCAGACTCTCACCACCTCCCTGCAAAGGGGATACGAATGAGTACCCCCTTGCTTGCTGATGTAGAAGATGACCGCCATATTGTCCGTTTGAATTAGAAGAGAGCCCGGCACCAAGTCCTCTTGAAAAACCTGCAAAGCATAGAGAACCGCTCGCATCTCCAATACGTTGATATGGAGAGATCACTCCTCGGGTGTCCAAACCCCTTGCGTTTGATGAGCACCCAGGTGCGCTCCCCATCCCAGATCCGATGCATCTGTCGTAAGAGTCTGACCTGGTGGCTCCAGACAAAACCTGACCCCTTTCTCCAAATTCCGGGGTCCATCCACCAAAGCAAAGTTCTCCTGACTGGCTCGGTGATCCTGACCAGAAAGTCTAGATCATCGTAGCCCTGGTCCCTCTGTACCCTGAGCATCCACTGTGGGACCCGCATGTGGAGGCAGGCCAGAGGAGTGACTGGTGACTGGAATGGCCGCCATGTGCCCCAGTAGCCTGAGGAAATTCCGTGCTGGAACTGGAGGAGTTAGAGATCCATTCGGCAATCTCTTGCAGGCGATCGCCCCTGTCCAGGGGTAGGAAAGCCATGCCCTGGATAGAATCCAGGACCACTCCAATGAAGACGAGTCTGACTGGGCTTGGGGGATGATTTCTGAAGGTTCAGGGTGATCCCCAGCTCTCGGAACACAGTACAGGTGTCTCCGAGGGTGTGAAGTAGGCTTGACCTGGACGGGGCTGTAAGCAGCCAATCGTCGAGGTAAGGGAAAACGTAATGACCCATGCAACTTAAAGCCCCAGCTACCACTGCCAAGCATTTTGTAAAGACTCGCGGAGCGGAGGAGAGGCTGAACGGAAGAACTCAATTGGTAGTGCTCCCCTTGGAAGCGGAACCTCACAAACTTCCGGTGGGGAGGGAAGACCCCGATATGCATATATGCATCCTGCATGTCTCTAGGAAGCAGAGCCAGTTCTCCTTGGTGCAGCAGGGGGAGTAGCCCTGGAAGGGTCACCATCCTGAACCTTTTGTACTCTATAAAGAGACAGAGAGCTGAGGTCCTGAATGGGATGAAGATCCTGCGTCTTTTTTAGGAGCAGGAAGAAGTGGGAATAAAACCCCTTTCCCCGCTGATGCAAGGGGACTAGCCCTATTGCCTTTTTTTGCAAGAGGGTCCGAATTTCTCCTATCAGTGGGATGTGAGGAGGAGGATATCGGGAGTACTTTGGTGGAGTATTTGGAGGAAACTCTGAACTCTAGCGTGTGCCCTCTCCTGATAATGTCCAGGACCTATTGGTCCAGTTATCGACCTCCACCCTTCGAGATGAAGGAGCTGCCCCCGACCGTCTCCCCGTAGTCTTCCTTTGGAAGGGGGCGGCGGCAGAAGAAGTCATTAGGCTGAGCGGGCATAGGCAGAGAGGCCGAGGGACTTGGGCCCGGTTGGAGCACCTCCAGGTTGCTGGTTATCCTTCGAAAGACGCCTCTCTGCCCCTGCTGATTACCACAGGCTTGTCCACTTTGACCACCTTAGGGCTTGCGAAATGGCCATTTCCGTTGCTGTCGCTTGTAGCCGTGGTACATTTGGTGGACCGACCAGATGGACTTGCCAGACTCCTGGAGACGAGAAATCAAAGCTTCCGTCTCTTGCCCAAACAACACGGTACCCTGGAATGGCAAATCCCTGAAACCAGACTGCAGATCCTGGTGAAAACCAGACACTCTTAATCAGGCGTGGTGCCAAAGGCACACCTGAGAAGCGGCTGCCCGGGCTGCCGTATCTGCAGTGTCATACAAGGATCTCAGGACATAAGAACCTATGTTGGAGCCCGATTTAACAATGTCCAAAAGTTCCATCTTCTGCTCGGAATCTGGCATGGCTCTCAGTAGCTCTTGTCCCCTCTCCCACAGAGCATTCTGGTACTGGAACATATGCGTCAGAAAGTTAAGGGACCGGATGGAGCAGGTGGAGGCAGAATAAACTTTCTTGCCCACCTGGTCCAAATACCAAGACTCCGGATCAGGAGGCCGTGAGCTAAGGTGCTTTCGGCTGCCTGGGCTTGTCATGGGCAGCCGTGATGACCGAAGAGTCCGCCTGAGGGTTCTCTGCTAAAAAGGCTTCTGCCCTCGGGGCCTTATACAGCCTGTCCGATTTTTTGGGAACAGCCGGGATGGAAGCTGGACGCTTTCAGGTAGTCCAAGTCAGGTCCTGGAAAGTGTCCACTAAAGGAGGGACCACCAATGGTTTCGGCTCCTTTTGCCTCAGGTATCTGGCCAACCTTCGGCGTTCCGGATCCAGGTCCTCAGTTTCCCACTCACTGGAGGCCTGGATATGCCTCATGACGCCTATAAAGGTCGGACTGTCTGGAGGCGAGCGAGGCTGGTCCTTCTCTCCTGGGGACCGCCCCAAGTCGAGAGAGAAAGAAGATGTCGACGAAGAAAAGGGAGATAGACTACTAGGTCTGGAATAGTCAGATCTCTCCTTATGACCAGACTCCCTCTGACGGTAGCTGGGGGACTGACATCGGTCCGAAGACTGACGACGGAGCAAAGACCGACGTCTGTCAGAGGACCGATGCTGGGAACGCTCTCTTCTAGGAGAATGAGAAGGGCTGTGAGTGTGAGACCTGGACCGGTGATGGTCTCCAGAGTCTTTGGAGCGTCAGCAGTGGTCTCTGGACCAGGTGCGGGAACGAGCCCTGGATGGAGGTGTAGGCGGCCGCTCTGGGGGCTTCCTCGGGGAAGGCTCACCTCCAGGTTGTGGTTTGCCCGCTGGGTCCGGTGTCTGGGCCGAAGGGGTCCGCTTCTGGATCTGTCCCCACCAAAAGGAGAACAACTCCTGCAGCTCGTCCCTTGAGAAAATCTCAGCAGCTCGGCCCGGAAAGGGAGTATCCGGGACGTCGGTCCGTGAAGGAGAGCCCTCTTGGGAGCCCAGGGGGGAGGAGAACTTGGGAGACGGGGATGTCTGCTCTTCTGTGGCCACGCCCGCACCCTTTGCCCCTTTAACCGACGTCGGTGGTGGGACAGACGGGGTGCCGTACAGTCCTTCAGCTCCGGAGGTGCGCCTTTAGCAAGCGGCGCCGGTATCTTGAGAGGTGGGGCCGAAGCTTTTACCACCAAGGGCTTGGTGGTAACCCTTTGTGCGGTTACTTTAGGCTTGGCTGGCTTCTCCCCCGATGGGCTGGCCTTGGAAAATTTCGGATGCTCGTCTGAGCCCGTGGAAACATGGGCCTTCTTAGGAGAGGGCTGCGAACGAGAACAGGACCGACTACGGTCTTTCCCGTGGCACTTGGTCTTCTCCTTGCGCTTCCCCTCTGAGGAGTGCAGATCCATCTTTTTTTCTAAAAGGAACGCCTTTAGGGCCTTGAGACGTCTGATCCGGGTCCTGCTGGTGAACGCCTGGCAGGCTGAGCAGGCCGCGGTGTCGTGGTCCGGCCCGAGGCAAAAGACGCAGCACCTGTGCCCATCCGTAGCAGGGATCTGCCTCCCGCAGTCACACTTGTCCTGGTGTGGCTGTGGAGAGACTGACTGCTAGACATCTGTCGAAAACACTGAAAAACTGTCAAAACCGGTACAAAAACTGGTTTAAAAAAGTTATTTAGCCGTTTCTGGCAAACTGGAAATGATGGCTTCTCACGTGTGTGGGACGCGGCGGGAAAAGAACCGAGGTGGAGCTAGGTCCGCCCCCTTTTGTACCAGGGCTGATGTCGGGGCGGGGCCGACGTCGGGGGCAGTCCCTGCTGTATACTGTTGGCTGAAAACTTTTCCAGAGGGTCCTAGTGCCTGTGGCATAGTCCTAACTGTTACAGCTTGCTGCAAGCGCTCCCACTCGAAGTAAGATCTTACGGCGAGTCCTAAGAACTTTGTCCTTGTGAAATGCAGTGTACCGGGGTCTGTGACCAGAGCACGCGTTTCAGGAACTATGGGCTGAAGTCATGGCCACCAGGAAGGAGGTTTTCCAAGTGTGGAACGTCAACTCACAGGTAGCTAGAGGCTCGAAAGATTTCCGAGTGACCATGTCTAGCACAAGGTTAAAGTCCCAGACTGCGACTGGACGCCTGATTGGAGGTCTGGTATGCAGAATGCCCTTAAGAAACCTCTTAACTACAGGCAACTGAGCCAGCAACAAGGAATGTACTGGCTCACGATAAGCTGAAATGGCACAGAGATGAACTCTGACAGTAGAGTACTGCAGAACTGAATTTGAGAGGTTCAAAAGGTACTCCAAGACTATCTGGTGGGCAGGAAAAGGGGTTTGAAGAGGATTTTGCACACCAGAGAGAAAAGCTTCCATTTGCCTGTGTAGGTTTTTCTAGTGGCTGGTTTGCATGCAGCCAAGAGAATATCTGAAATCCTACGGGAAACATTGAACCTATCTGCCTCTCTCTCTTCAGGAGCCATGGCGCATGAAGGTGAAGCGCCTTCAGACTGGGATGGACCACAGGCCCCTGGGTCAGAAGGTTCGTCTGAAGGGGAAGTGCCTTTGGGAGGGTTGCTGACAGACTGCTGAGCAGTGGGAACTAGATCTGTCGAGGCCAGAAGGCAGCAATGAGAATCATTCTGTCTCCGAGACTCAAATTTGAGAAGCACCCTCTGAATTAGAGGAAGAAGAGGAAAGGCGTATGGAAAGCGTTTTGTTCAATGCATCTTGACAGAAAATGCCAGGTCCTGGATTTCAGGAGCAGAAGAGCCAGTTTTGCATTGAGTGGGGATGCAAAAAGTTCTAGGTCTGAAGTTCCCCACTCTTTGAAGAGTGACCGAGCGACTTGAGCAGAGACACCACTCGTGAGGATCTTTCTCCGTCCTGCTGAGACAGTCTTGCCAGTTCGTTCTGCATGCCTGGTAGGTAAACCACGTGGATTAGAGCCTTGTGCTCCAGGCACCATTCCCACACTCACAGCTTCCCTTCATAAAGGGTAAATGTGCGCACTGCCCTGTTTGCTGATATAATACATCACTGCTTTGTTGTCCATTTGAAGGAGAATGTTCTTGTGACAGAGTATGTCCTTCAAGGCCCGGACTGCACAGAGGACAGCTCTCATTTCCAGGATGTTTATGTGGAGCCTGGACTCGTCCCGAGTCCATGTATCTTGGGTGTGGAGCTTCTGGCACTGAGCTCCCCACCCCATCAGGGACACGTTGGTGGTAATGGAGATCTGATGATCCAGAGGGGCAAAGGGATTGTTCTCCTGTAACCACCAGGTGAGCGACCTCTTTAGAGATTCTGTTACCTTGACGGGAAAGGACCGAGGGTGAGTGGTTGGGGACCTGAGTACTGAGCATGCACTGAGAGGTTCTCATGTGGAGACGAGCTAGAAGTACAGTGAACACCAAGGATGCCATGAGACCCAGCATCCGTTGCATCGAGATAGCTCGAACAGAGTTGTTTTCTGTGATGTACCAGGCCATCTGTAGGATATCGCTCTTTCTGTCCTCTGAAGAAAGCTTTCATGAAGGAGGTATCCAGAAGAGTTCCTATGAAAAGGAGTTTGGCAGGGCTGCAACTGCAATTTGTTGCGATTTAGCAGGACTTCCATGGACATGAGGAAGTCTGAAGCTTTGGCTACAGCGTCGAGAGTCCCCTGCCTGGAAGGGCTTGGTAGAAGCCAATCGTCCACAACACTTTGTAAAAATGTGCGGCACCAAGGATAGCCCAAAGGGCAGGACTCAACTGATAATGCTGACCCAACGCTACAAACCTCAGGTATTTGTGGTGCTTCGGATATATATGAATGTGTTGGTAGGCATCCTGCAAGCCCAGGGAGGCTAGCCAATTGTGTTGATGAATCAAAGGTAGAAGGGTACCTAGAGATATGATCTTGAACTTTTCCTTGTGAAAGAATTTAACTTTCTGAGATCCGGAATGGGGTGCACGCCTCCAGTTTTCTTTGGAACTAGAAAGTAATGGGAGTAGAAACCTGTGTTTCGTTGGTCTGTCGGAACTACTACTACTGCCCTGTTGTTCAGAAGGCCTTGCACCTCAGAAGCAAGAGAGTCCGACTGTACTGCCGACAGTCTGGGTTGTCGTTTTGGGGGGGGTCTGAAAGATTGAGCGAACACCCCTCGTAGATTATCCGGAGGACCCATCTGTCTGATGTTATAGACTTCCACCAGTAGTAGAATAGAGTCAGATGTCCTCCCACTGCTGAGGAAGAGCCCCCCCCTTGGGAAGTTGAGGCGGGACCTGGGCCGATAACTCAGAAGGTGGCACTGGGCGCTTGTGCCTTCTGCTGCGTTTTCTTTTATGGCTGCGGGATGTGGCTTTTGGTAAAGGCCCCCTCCCCGAAAGGACCGACTTATGAAACTTGGCGTTTATTGGCACCCCCATGAGAGGGGGCGGGTCGAGCCATCTTAATGGCTGACCTAGTCTTCTGTGGCTTCCAGAGCTTGTTCCGCCTGGGGTCCGAACAGATATATACCGAAGGCTAAGGCCATGACCTGCTGCTGGGCATCATTCGTGAAGTCCGAAGTGCGTAGCCAGGAGTGGTGACAGGTAAAACTGCCTGCCGCCGCTGCTCGAGAAGCAGTATCGAAAGCGTCCATTGCAGCTTTAACCTGTTGGTTATTGGACTCTCTGCCCCTGGTTATGGTGTGAAGTAGCTCTGAATTAGTTTTAGACTCAGGCAGAGCTTCTACCGTTTGCTTGAGTGAATGCCAAAGGACATATTCATATTGAGAAAAATAGCCCTGGTAGCTGGCAATACGCATACCCAGGGTGGAGGCAGCAAAGACTCTCTTACCTAAGGTGTCTATCTTACGAGATTCTTTATTGATAGGCCGGGCTGAGGATGCCCGAGGGAGGACGACCTTGTCAGTCTCTGCTATGACTACAATGGGATCAGCAAAAGCTTGTGAGGCCAATATAGGTCGAACGTTAGGAGCAGCGTACTTCCTATCTGTGGACTTCACCACAGAAGGGATGAGAGCAGGATTGTTCCATACCGTCTGAGAAAAGGTCTCAAAAAAATGGTTGTACCAGAGGAGTTAAATCCATAGAGCTCTCCAGGACATGTAGGTGCTGGAGTCTTAAAAGCTTCCCAGAATCGATTTCTGTAGTCTGGAGAGAAAGAGTGGAATTTAAATTTTTCAGCAGACACTTAAAGGAAAGGTCTTCGACCACAGGCTCTGCAGCAAGATTAACTCCTTCTCCTTCAACATCACCCCCCAGAAAAAGATCTGGGTCAGGCTCAAAATCATCTGCTGACAGTCCAGGGGGGACTGTATGGACAGGAAAGGAGTGAAACATCAGAATGGAAATTAGAAGAGGAAAGAGGGGGAAGAGCACAAGGGCCTAAGCGCCCAGCTGGTTCAGTTCTGGGGTTGCCAAGGCAGTAAGGGAAAGAGAGGATGGTGTATAGAAAATTCAGGAAGACCAAGAGAGAGGTGGATAGGGAAAATTACGTAAGGTTGGCTAGCAAGGAAGTCTGGCGAGCAAAGGCATAGAAGGAGCTGCAAATTGCTAAAGGAATTAAGAAGGGGAGAAGGCTTTCTTTCACTATATAAGTGAGAAAAGGGACAAGAAGGAAGGGATTGTTAGGCTTAAAGGGGTGGAGTGGGTGGAAATAATGGAGGAAAAGCAGAGATACTAAATAAATACTTCTGTTCTGTCTTCACCATGTAGAAGGATGGACCAGTGCCTTCAGAGGAAAGGGTGGGAAGGGGGAGAGACATAATGAGGATAGAGTGAGGGAGGGTCTGCTGGACAAATCACCAGGCCTGAACAGAGTACATCCAAGGGTACTAAAGGAACTGGCCGAGGACCTGGCAGGTCCACTAGCAGACCTATTTAATAGTTCACTAGAGTCAGGCATGGTACCACAGGACTGGAGAACAGCATATGTAGTGCCCCTTCATAAAAGTGGTCCCAAGGATGGTCCAGGGAATTACAGACCAGTCAGGCTGACCTCCATTGTGGGAAAGCTCATGGAGACCATACTAAAGGAAAGGTTGGTGGCATATCTAGAGGAGCATTGTCTCCAGGATGAGAGGCAGCATGGGTTCATGGGGGGAGGAGATTGTGTCAAATCTGATTGACTTCTTTGACTGTCACTGAGACAGTACACAGGGGCCAAGCAGTAGACATCCTCTATCTTGATTTCAGTAAGGACTTTGACTCTGTGCCCCACAAAAAGCTGACCAGGAAGTTGGTGGATCTTGGGAGTTGGGGAGAAGATGGCCAGATGGATGGAAAATTGGCTGAGGGACAGAACCCAGAGGGTGGTGATGGGGGAAAGTTATCTGGCACCAGAGATGCAACCAGTGGGGTCCCACAGGGCTCTGTGCTGGGGCAGTGTTGTTCAATGTCTTCATCGATGACATTGGGGATGGCATTAAAGGCAAAATGTGCCTATTTGCAGATGACACCAAGCTCTGTGAGAGTGTGGACACAGCTGAAGGGATACAGGACCTAAAGGGAGACCTGGAAAGGCTGGGGAGGTGGTCCAGGACCTGGCAGCTTGGCTTTAATGCCAAGAAATGCAAAGTTATGCATACTGAAGCCAAGAATCCCAGGACAGAGTATTACCCGAGTGGAGTCCGAGTAGCTGCAACAAAGGAGGAGGACCACCTGGGAGTGATCACTAGTGACCTGAAGCACTCCACGCAGTGCAGGAAAGCAGCAGCAAAGGCAAACAAGATGCTGGGATGCATAGCTGGGGGAGGAGGGGGTCAGTAGTAGGAGAGAGGAGGTTATACTGCCCTTTTACAGGTCACTGGTAAGGTCACATCTAGAGTATGGAGTACAGTACTGGTGCCCACACCTCAAAAAGGACATTAACCTGCTGGAGAAGGTAGAGGAGGGCTACAAAGATGACAGTCTGTCAGCAGGGCAAGGCATACGAGGAGAGGTTGAGGGCACTGAACATGTACTCCCTGGAAGACAGAGAGAGAGAGAGAGAGAGAGAGAGAGAGACATGATTGGAACATTCAAGTACTTGAAAGGGATAAATAATGTTGATAAGAAAAGTCTCTAAGCTGAGTGGCAACCATATCATGAAGGGGTGCAGTCTTAAGCTGCACCCCTGCTTGTCTCCCCCAAAGATGGAGGCCTGCATCCCAGGGGAGCAGAGGGCTTTGAGGTACTAGTAGGACTCAGCCCACAGTTGACCTCAATTGGGGGAAGGCAAGCAGGGAGGAGGCAACGCCCAGAGTCTGAGGCCCAAGAAGGGAAGGTGGGTGGGAAGCAGTGATGAAAGGTAAAGATACACAGAAAGATGAACAGTTACAGTAGGTACGTAATTTTCATATCTTATCTGTGTCAGTCTTCACCATTCATGACTGGTAGGTGATTATCAAGCCCCTCAAAGGGGACCTGGTACCTCCCAGAGGAAGAAATTTCTCTCAGCCCCCTGTGGCGGAAAGACAGGAGGGGGAGGAGGAGTCCCTCATAGGCTAAGTTAGGCCTGTGACTGGTCAGGGTGAGGCGGGGTCTCCCTACACCTTTGAGATGGAAGACTCCCCTGAAGTTCCCGTCTCGCCCTGTGGGAGAAAAGTCGGGTCCCCTGGAAAGAGGAGGCAAGCACCCTACACTGGGCCATGAGTGTCAAACGGGAGAGGCGAATCTACGTTGTCCGCTTAATGCAGATCGCTGTCCCTGCTAGCCTGGATGCCACCTCAATGGCATCATACGATGCCCTTGCCTGGTGCCTCACAAGCTCCAAGCCACATGCAGAGAGGGCGATGGCTTGCCTGGTTGCCTCCATATCAGGCATTGATGCAAGACCTTGTCCTAGCATCGACTGTAGGTGCCGGTTGTAGGCAGCATGATGAGCCTGGTGCAATGCAATGGAAAGCAAAAGGCACGCCAAGGAGAGGACTCTCCTCCCCACTGGTCGAACTCCGCAGACTCCGCCTCTGGAGGTCAGTCATGCCTTGGGCTTCTATGCCTGAGGAGTATCCAGAAACTCACTCCCAAAGTGGGGTGAGGCAGAGTTCCTGGGGATCCCTGGCGTGTGCAATACTTGCGCTGGCAATCCATTGGGACTGATGGATGTGGTCAGGTACGGTACCATGCTTCTCGGGGAAAAAAGTAGGCCAGGCACACACCAAGTGACCTACACTGAATTTGCTTAAGAAAGCACGTGTCTCCCCAACCGTTCAGGATTGCGTCTTGCCACCCTGGAGATGAGGAGCTCACCGACCAGCCTTGAGAGAAAACGCTGATAAGAGGTCTGATCAGCGCCTGAGGATGGTGGACAGAAGAATCCTCCGGGGGGTTGAGGAAGACGAGGGGGCGGACGAGTCTGAAGAGTCAGTCTGGCTGTTGCAAGGACAACAGGTGAAAAACCTGCTCATCCATGGCTCTGACGTAACAAGTAAAATCTGCGTCCGAGACCCTGAACTGTTCCCAGGTCAGGGGCCCTGCAGGAGCTGAGGGGCCCAGGAAGTGGGGAGGAGAAGGCAGAGTTAAAGGGGAAAAAGCACCTCTGTGAAAGAGAGCTCCCTCTGCCAGGGCTAGGAGACCGTGCAGGCAATCCAGCACCTCGGAAGGATCCAACAGTCTGAGTAGTAACTGGCTACTCAACCAACCCAAAGCAGTCAGACTGAGCCCTGAAGGGGATTCCCTCATGAGGTGACTGGGGCCGCATAGGTCCAAAGGGCAACCCCATGACCCGCACAACAAGGTCTCACCCAGGGACGTCGAGGGAGAGAAGGAGGGCTCAGCGCTATGGCTCCATTGAAATCCGGAGAGCTGCTAGGGAAGACCGCTGCTCCTTGCCCCGCCCCTCACCCCTACAGACTCCGAGAAAGACTGCTTCCTCAGTCCCCACTACAAAGGTTCTACCTCATCTGCCAGGCCCATGGAGGCAGCTGGTGTGAAAAGCCACTTCCCAGCCCCTGGCAATCAAACGGCGCCAGAAGCTGCGACAGCCTGGTCATCGGGGCCTGGAGACAATCTCTCCAGGTCAGGAGTCTACACCACCAGTAATCCATCCAGCGCTGCCATCAGCACCGGAAAGACATCCAGCACTGCAAACTGCACTGGGGGCCGGCGCCAGTTAAGACAACTGGCTCTGAAGGGAGAGGGGGTTGGTAGGGAGCGGTGCTGCTGGGCAGAGGAGAGCCTTGGGACTCAGGAGTTGGGCAGCAGTCTGAATCCACCTCCAGATAATCCTCCTCTGAAGAAGCGGCAATCCAGAGGACCTCCAGAAGGGCCACCCCCAAGGCTCTCCTACCCTTTGGCACTGCGAACAGCACTGCGGGCCGGCCGAGAACTGGATGAGGCGCTGCCCTGTGCTGCAAATGGCTCCAGAGCGGCTCCAACGGATGGCGCCGAGGAGACCACCTGGCCAGGCCTGGTGATCGCAGGCCACGACACCAGGGGAGCCTGCACCTTCAAGGTGATCACCAAGACAATGCTCCCAGTCTGGCCTCCAGGTGGGGGTCGGACCATGCCTCCAGCACCACAGAAGGAACCTCCACTCTGGCGAGGCTTAAAGAGGCGGAGGCCCCCTACTTCGCGGTCCGTACAGAACCGGGAGGGTTGCGGGACCTGCATCTGGCATCCCATGTACGAGGCTACCCTCGTAAAGTCAG
Organism: Neoceratodus forsteri; assembly: GCA_016271365.2. Lineage (NCBI taxonomy): Eukaryota > Metazoa > Chordata > Ceratodontiformes > Ceratodontidae > Neoceratodus > Neoceratodus forsteri. The sequence goes on from CM028133.1 coordinate 791,087,737, forward strand.
CGGCGTACAGCCACCCTTTAGTGCACAGCTTTCGAGTATTCTGCAGTCCATGGAGAAACAGGCGTCGTATCAGTCTATGTCATGGTCTGGACCAAGGCGGGCCAAACATCGGTCATGTTGGTCCGTTACGGAATATTGCCGGCTGCAGGGACACTGACGAACAGGGGGCCGGCTTGCTTTAGAAGATTTTTTCTCATCTCTAGGACAAGCCATGACCAAAAGCGGAAGTAAAACTAAAGAACAGACTCTGCGCCAAGGAAAAAGGAAAGTACAGTTACGTAAGAAATGAAAATTACGTACCTACCGTAATTCTTGATCTTCTTGGACGAGTCTCCACCACTCATTCACACTATTGGGATCTGCGCCGGAGGCACTAGGACCCATCGGGAGCAAACTTTTTGCTAGAGGGTCAGCGCAAGAGATGGCGCCGTGAGCCCTAGCTCGCGCGGTAACGACTATCTCGGCGTCGACCCTCCAACCGCCTCAGTACCTTTTTTACCAAGGAGGTGCAGCGTAACTAACCTAGAAGGGTAGCCTAACCTAAAAACCGGAAACAAAATAGTCCGGGCGACCCGTGTAAGAAGGGTCAATAAAGTCTTCACGGCCTAAAGATTTGAGGGAGTGAAGACCAACAAGAAAGGTGAGCTCGGGGGATGGAGGGTGGGCGTGTGAATGAGTGGTGGAGACTCGTCCAAGATGATCAAGAATTACGGTAGGTACGTAATTTTCATATCTTCCTGGACATAAGTCTCCACCACTCATTCACACTATTGGGAGAGTACCGAGCTAATAATCCCCCGAGAGGGCGGCAGGAGAGACCAAGAGCTCACGTTTTTAAGACAGAAATCCATTGAGGATGGCTCTGCCAAAGGAAGAATGTCATCTGGCATGGACATCTAGTGCATAATGTTTAACGAAAGTATGCACTGAGCTCCAGGTGGCCGCATTGCAGATGTCTGCGATGGGCACGTTGCAGATTTCCGCTAGGGATGCCACGACCGCTCTGGTAGAGTGAGCGTAAACTCTACCCTCCAACTTAACCTGCGCCATGGAATAGCAGTGACGAAGGCACGCCACTAGCCATGATGAGATATATCTGATAGCGACAGGTTGACCCAGCCGGGTCTCACTGAAGGAAACGAACAGTTGCTGAGCTTTGCGAAAATCCTTGGTTCTATCTAGATAGAAATGCAAGGCCCTCTTAACATCCAAAGAATGAAGAGAACGTTCCCCTTCATTTTGGAAGTCCGCAAAATAAGAGGGAAGGACCAAAGGTTGGTTTAGATGAAATTCTGACACAACCTTAGGAAGAAATTTAGGATGAGTACGAAGAACTACTTTGTCCTTATGGAACACAGTATATGGAGTGTCTGTGACCAGGGCATGTATCTCAGAGACCCTGCGGGCTGAGGTAATGACCACTAGGAAGGCAGTCTTCCAGGTGAGAAATTTTAGCTCACAAGTAGCCAGAGGTTCGAAAGGTTTCCGAGTGAACATGTCTAGCACAAGATTAATGTCCCAGGCTGCGACTGGACATCTTGTAGGGGGTCTGGTATGCAGAATCCCCTTAAGAAATCTCTTAACCATAGGTAACGAAGCCAGAGTTAAGGAAATAACGGGCTCATGATACACTGAAATGGCACTAAGATGAACTTTGACTGTAGAGTACTGCAGACCCGAATTTGAGAGGTCCAAAAGGTACTCCAAAACCTTATGTGGTGGACAGGAAAAGGGATTCAAAGAGGACTTTGCACACCAGAGCGAAAAACGCTTCCACTTGGCTGTGTAAGTTTTCCGAGTGGCTGGCTTCCGTGCAGCCAGAACAATATCTGAAACTCTTCGAGAGACATTGAACCGGTTTACTTCGACCTTTTCAGGAGCCAAGCATGAAGGTGAAGTGATCTCAGGTTGGGATGGATCACCGGTCCCCGAGTCAAAAGGTTCATTTGCAGGGGAAGTGGTCTCGGAGGAACTGCCAACATATTGTTGAGTAGTGGAAACCACAGCTGCCGAGGCCAAAAGGGAGCAATGAGAATCATTTTGTCCCCCTGGGATTCGAACTTGAGGAGTACCCTCTGAATTAGAGGAAGAGGCGGAAAGGCGTAAAGAAAGCGTTTTGTCCACCGCAGCCTGAATGCATCCTGACAGAAAATGCCAGGCCCTGAATTTCTGGAGCAGAAGAGAGGCAGTTTTGCGTTGAGTGGGGATGCAAAAAGGTCCAGGTCTGGAGTTCCCCACTCTTCGAATAGTGACTGAACTATGGTTGAGTCAAGAGACCACTCGTGAGGGTCTGTCTCTGTTCTGCTGAGACGGTCCGCCAGTTCGTTCTGAACACCTGGTAGGTAGACCGCTTAAATTAGAGCCTCGTGCTCCAAGCACCATTCCCATACCCTCATTACTTCTCTGCATAAGGGCTAAGAGTGAGCCTCGCCCTGCTTGTTGATGTAATACATCACTGCTTTGTTGTCCGTTTGAAGGAGAATGTTCTTGTGACACAGAATGTCCTTCAAAGCTCGGACCATAAAGCGACTCTTATTTCTAGGACGCTTATGTGGAGCTGGGACTCGACTTGAGTCCACGCACCTTGAGTGTGGAGAGCCTGACAGTGAGCTCCCCACCCCATTAGGGATGCGTCCGTGGTAATGGAGATCTGATGGTCCAGAAGAGCAAAGGGATACCCCTCCAGGAGACTGCTCTCTTGAGACCACTAGGTGAGTGACCTCCTTAAGGGCTCTGTCACCTTGATGAGACAGGACTGCGGGTGAGTGGTTGAGGACCACTGAGTACTGAGCATCCACTGGGTGGTTCTCATGTGCAGACATGCTAGGGGTACAGTGAACACTGAGGATGCCATGAGGCCTAGCATCCGTTGCATCGAGAGAGCTGAGACTGAGCTGTTTTCCCTGATGTGATGGGCCATCTAAAGGATATCGTTCCTCCTGTCTTCTGGAAGAAAAGCCTTCGCACAGGAGGTGTCCAGAAGAGTCCCTATAAAAAGGAGCCTCTGGGAGGGCTGCAGTTGCGATTTCTTGAGGTTGAGCATAACTCCCATGGATGTAAGGAAGCGCGAGGCTGTCTCCACGGTGTCCAGAGTCCCTTGAAGGAAGGGCTTGCTAGAAGCCAATCATCCAGATAAGGAAACACCTGAATTCCGACCTTTCTGAGGTGCGCTGCGAGAACTGCACAACATTTTGTAAAAACTCGCGGCGCCGAGGATAGCCCAAAGGGCAGGACTCTGAACTGATAGTTCTGTCCCAGAGCCACAAACCTCAGGAATTTGTGATGCCTCGGGTGAACAGGAATGTGCTGGTAAGCGTCCTGCATATCTAGGGAGGCTAACCAGTCATGTTGGTGGAGCAGAGATAACAGGGTTCCCAGAGAAATCATTTTGAATTTCACTTTGGGGGGAAATTTGTTCAGCTTTCTGAGATCTAGAGTGGGGCGCATACTGCCGGACTTCTTTGGAACCAGAAAGTAATGGGAGTAGAACCCCGTGTTTCGTTGGTGCGTTGGCACCACTTCTACTGCCCTGTTATTCAGAAGGCCCTGAATCTCGGCGGCTAGAAGGTCTGACTGAAGGGTTGACAGCCTGGGCTGCCGTTTGGGGGGACGATCCGAGGGGTCTCCACAAGATTGAGTGAATACCCCTCGCGAATTATCCGAAGGACCCATTTGTCTGAGGTTATGGACTTCCACTGGTTGTAGAAGTGCATCAGACGACCTCTCACCGGAGAGGAAAGGTCCACCTCGGGCAGCTGAGATGGAACTTGGGCTGGCAATTCATAAGGTAGCGCTGGGCGCTTTGGGCCCCTGCTTTCTGTTGCGCCTTCTTTTGAGGCTGGGCAGGTTGATTCTTATGAAAACTTCCTCTGCCTCGAAAGGACTGGCGATTATGAAACTGTCATTTACTGGCATGCCCTTGAGAGGGGGCAGGAGGGGGCCGAGCCAACTTAATGGCTGACCTAGTCTTTTGTGTAGCTTCTAGAGCTTGCTCTACCGGAGGACCAAAAAGATATGCACCGTCAAAGGGCAATGCCATCACCTGTTGCTGCGCATCATTCGTAAAGCCAGAAGTGCGCAGCCAGGAATGACGCGGGTGCAAATACCAGCAGCCGCTGAACGGGAAGCAGTGTCAAAAGCATCCATGGCTGCTTTAACCTGCTGGTTATTAGATTCAATACCTCTGGTAATGGTTTGAAAAAGCTCTGGCTTTGAATCAGACTCCGGCAGGGCTTCAACCATCTGTTTAATAGAATGCCACAGGATATACTCATACTGAGAAAAATAGCCTTGGTAACTGGCAATACGCATACTTAGAGTAGAAGCAGCAAAGACTCTTACCCAAGGTGTCTATCTTACGAGATTCTTTGTTAATAGGTCGAGCTGTAGTAGCTTGAGGAAGAACGACCTTATCATTCTCTGCCAGGACTACAATAGGATCCGCAAAGGCTTGAGATGCCAAAATGGGACGATCCTTGGGGGCTGAATATTTCCTATCAATGGATTTAGCCACCGAAGGGGTAAGAGCAGGATTATTCCATACCATTAGAGACAGCGTCTCGAAGGAAGGCTGAATCGGAGGAGTCAAATCCGTAGGGATCTCCGAGGCATGAAGATATTGGAGTCTCAATTTCCCAGGATGGATGTCTGTAGTCTGGAGAGAAAGTGTGGAACTCAGATTTTTCAACAGAGACTTAAAGGATAGGTCCTCGACCACAGGCTCTGCAGCAGTAACAGATCCTGCTTCGTCCACTTCATCACCCAACCGAAGGTCTGGGTCAGGCTCAAAGTCATCTCCTGACAGTCCAGGAGGGACTGTATGGACAGGAAAGGAATGAAATTCAGAAGAGGAGGAAGATGGAAGCAAGTGAAAGAGGTCCCGAGAGCCGCCAGCCGAGCAGGCGCCACGGCACCAGTCGCAGTACCGAGGCAGCATGGCGCCGGGGGAGGGCGCCAGGAGGCTCCTACGACGCTGGAAAGCACTGCCAGACTCCGAAAAACAGCGGAAGGAAGAAGAGCAGGAGATAAGGGCATCGGTGTGGCCCCCTTGCCGCAGCCATATGGGGGGACACACCTTGCCGCTGGAGTCGACGGGCAACGGAAGGTGCCGCGCGATCAGGAAGGTCCAACCGCCCTATCTGGTCGCCCAAAGAGCCTGAAAGCTCACGAGCAACCGAGCCAGGTAGCCGAACCAACCTCTGAGCCCACTGCTCCCTAAGAGCGGCCCACTGATGAAACTGCTCATCTGAAGACCTACCTGTGGGCGGGGTAGGGCTCAGATGTCGAAGCCGCCGGCTACCAGAAGCAGAGGTTGGCGACTCCGAAGGAGGAGACCAGCAACTAGCCCTGATAACCGAGTGTTTACGCGCAGACATATCAGAGGGTGACCTCGAGTGATGCCTTCTTTTTTAGACCTGTGGGCGAGAAGAAGAGCTCGAGGCCGAACGGTGCAGAGTGCGCGACCGTTTATTTTTATGCTTCCGGGGGGACCGCCCGACTGACTGAACAGCTTTCATATGAAGTCTCCCTACCGTCACCTGACCTGCCCATGGTCGACTCCGTCAAGGTAGGCTGAGACTTCTTTATTGTATTTATTTAAAAAAATAAGAATAAATTTAAGCGATACTGTATCGAGATAATACTACAAAATAAAAACTGAAAACTATGCTGCTAGTTTGAAGTTAGACTCCCGACAGGTGAGCGACGTCGTCACTGAAGTGCACTCGACGGCGGAAAAAAAAGAACTGAGGTGGTTGGAGGGTCGACGCCGAGATAGTCGTTACCGCACTAGCTAGGGCTTGTGGCGCCGTTCCGCGTGGCGCCATCTCTGGCGCCGACCCTCCAGAAGAAAGTTTGCTCCCGATGGATCCTAGTGCCTTCGGCGCAGATCCCAATAGTGTGAATGAGTGGTGGAGACTTATGTCCAGGAAGATCTTACCGTAACAGATCTTCGAGAACAGCTCTTGCAGCAGGTTACATCATTAGGACTGAAGCCGGCAGACGCCAGGACCCCACGGAAATTTTCTAGCTAGCAGTATACAGCGGGGACCGCCCCCGACGTCAGGCATAGTACATAAGGGGGTGGCCCCCAGAATCCCCAGTCCTCCCGCCGGAGACTCCAGGCCGCTGGATGACATCAGAAGAGGAGACTGAGGATCCGCCATCAAATGGCAGTCAGAGAGATGCTGAGACACCCAATCCTAACAGAAGGATGTTGGAACTAGAGTCTACCTCCAGCGGGGATGGTAGGAGGGAAAGTACCTACTGCAAGAGCTGTTCTTGAAGATCTACTGTTACAGTAAGTTCTTACGTAACTGTACTATCGTACTTCGAGAAACAGCTCTTGCAGCAGGTTAGACCATTAGGACAGATTCCCACGCAATCATGGAAATCTTACATCATTGGGAAGAGGGAAGGTAGAAATCCTTGAATGAAATCAAGCCTAGGACAGAAGCCCCTGAAGAACTGCTAGACCAAAACCTGCTCTTCGCCTCGATGCAATGTCCAGGCTATAATGCCTGATGAAAGCGTGTACGGACCTCCAAATAGCTGCAGCACAAATAGCTGAGGTGGACACGTTCTTAAAAGCTGCAAAGGAGGTAGCCACCCCTCTGGTGGAATGACCCTTCACCGTGCCCGGTAAGGGTTTGTTGTGCTTCTGGTAACAGAACGTGATACACTGAATGAGCCGCCTGGATAGAGACTGTTTCGAAACAGGAGCTCCCATCATCCTCTGGGCAAAGGAGACAAAAGGTTGGTCTGATTTTTGGTGGAGTTTGGTTCTGGTCAGGTAGTATCTGAGACACCTATGCACATCTAAAGTGTGCAGAATGGCCTCTCCTTGATTAGAGTACTTAGGGAAATACACTGGTAGATAGATATCCTGATTAAGGGAGAGAGCCGAGACCACCTTTGGCAGAAATTTAGGATTAGTCTGTAGGGATACCCTGACTTGGTGGACCACCAAATATGGTTCTTTGCACATAAGTGCATGGAGTTCAGAAATTCTTCTGGCCAAGGTGACTGCAACTAAAAATACAGGTTACTCACCTGTAAAAGGAGTTCTAGGAATGGTATATGTTGTTCATCCACACTTATTGGCAGGTTCCTTGCCGCTTTAAATCTTGCTGGAAGGTCTTCAAGCTGGCTCCCCCCACCCACCCGGGTGGTAAAACTTTCGGCTCCGCCCCATGTCAGATCTAGCCCGCTGGAAGCTAGGTTGTGCGTTGAAGCCGGGGAGGTCGGGTGGGTCATGTGGATGAACATATACCATTCCTAGAACTCCTGTTACAGGTGAGTAAAGTACAGTTATGTAAGAACTTACCGTAACAGTAGATCTTCGAGAACAGCTCTTGCAGCAGGTAACACCATTAGGACTGAAGGCGTCAGGACCCCACGGAATTCTTCTAGTTAGCTAACTTCAGCGAGGACCGCCCCTGACGTCGGTCCCACCTCCGACGTAAGGCGTAGTACATAAGGGGCGGTCCTGCCAGATTCCCCAGTTCTCCCGCCGGAGACTTCCGGCCACAGGACGACATCAGAATGGGAGACCGGGGATCCACCATCAGAAGACAAAAGGGCGTAAACCCCTGCTCAAGGCTCGGTAAGCCATGCCTCCTCCAAGGGGAAAGATGGGCAGGAAGGTACCTGCTGTAAGAGCTGTTCTCGAAGATCTACGGTTACGGTAAGTTCTTGCGTAACTGTACTATCTAACTTCGAGAAACAGCTCTTGCAGCAGGTAACACCATTAGGACTGATTTCCAAGCAATAACGCTTGTAAGCATTCTGGGAGGAGGAAACTAGGAAAATCCATCCAAGTCCGGACTCTAGGACAGGAGACCCTGTAGTACAGCCAGGCCGAAACCGGCTCTTCGCCGTGAAACAATGCCCAGGCTGTAATGCCTGATAAAAGTATGCACAGAGCTCCAAGTCGCTGCAGCACAAATGGCAGAGGAGGAGACGTTGCGAAGTGCTGCAAAGGAGGTAGCCACCCCCCTAGTGGAATGGCCCCGGACTGTACCCGGGAGGGGCTTCTGCTTAGCATCATAGCAGTATGAAATACACTGGACAAGCCAGCGAGAAGGGGACTGCTTCGATACTGGTTGGCCCATCATCCTCTCAGCGAAGGAAACGAAGAGTTGCTCCGACTTGCGCGAAGCTGTTTAGTCCTGTTCAGGTAATACCTTAGACAGCGGTGAACATCCAGGGTGTGGAGCAGCGCTTCTCCTCTATTAGAATATTTAGGGAAATATACAGGCAGGTCAATGTCTTGATTGAGAGAGTGCAGAGAGACCACCTTAGGCAGAACTTAGGATTCGTCCTCAGGGACACCTGTCCTGGTGGAAAATCAAATAAGGTTCCTTACACATTAGGCGTGAAGCTCGAAATTCTCCTTGCTGACGTAACAGCAACTAAAAATAACGTTTACCATGACAGGAAACGCAGCTTGCAATCCGCGGCAGGTTCAAAAGGGGGAAGCGTGAGCTGTTCCAGGACAAAGAGTAAATCCCATGGAGGAACAGGGTCCTTAATGGGTGGCCTAAGTGTAACACCCCTCTCAGAAAGTCTCGAGAGGCGTCAAGTTGCGCCACTGTGCGCTGTCCCACTGGGAAGTGGTAAGCAGAACTAGCGCAGAGGTGCACCTTAATAGGGGAGTAGGCGAGACCCGAATGGAAAAGGGAGAGCAGGTATTCTAACACCGCTTTCACCGGACAACCTAGAGGGGAAAGGCTGCGTGCTTGCGACCACAGGCAAAAACGGCACCATTTCATGGCATACGTCGCATGCATTGCCGGCTTTCTGGCAGCGGAAAGAACTTCCGCCACCTCTTGCGAGACCCCGTGTCGCAAAATGGCTGTGTCTCTAGGAGCCATGCATGCAGGTTCAGTAAGCGTAAGTCCGGTTGGACTAGAGAACCTTCCTCCTGAGACAAGAGATGGGAGCTGAAAGGCAATGGAATTGGAGGTTCCCGGGACAGCTGCATTAGCAAGGGGAACCAGATCTGTCTGGGCCAGAATGGGGCTACCAGGATCATTGTTGCATGCTCCCTGCACAGTTTGAGAAGAACTCTCTGGATCAACGGGAAGGGAGGGAAAGCGTAGAGGAATCTGTCCTCCCAGGAGAGGGACAAAGTGTCTCGCCAGAAAACACCAGGCCCTGGATCTAGCGAGCAAAAATTGGGCAGTTTTGCGTTGGATGGGGAAGCGAATAAGTCCAGTTCTGGAGTGCCCCATCGAAGAAATAGATCCTCTGCGACCCCTTGAAGAAGTTCCATCCGTGGACTCTGGCCTGGGAGCGACTCAGGCCGTCTGTGATTGTGTTGTCCACTCCGGGAACGTGAACTGCAATCAGGTTCGTGCCGTGTCGAATACAATCCCACACTCTCATGGCTTCCCTGCAAAGGGGGTAAGAGTGTGCGCCTCCTTGTTTGTTGAGGAAATACATCACCGCCGTGTTGTGTCTGAAGCAGAAGAGTGCACGACGGGATTTCTGACTGAAAGGCCTGCAGGGCGTAGAGGACCGCCCTCATCTCCAGCACGTTGATGTGGAGGTGGGCTTCCTGAGGGGTCCATGTTCCCTGGGACCTCACCCCGTTCAAGTGCGCTCCCCACCCTAGCCCTGAGGAGTCTGTGGAGAGGATTATCTCCGGGGACAGCGCTGTAAACGGGACACCGGAGAAAGTGTCCCTGGGTCTAGCCACCATTGCCAGTCTCGAATCACGGCATTTGTGATTCTGACCGGATGCTGCATGTGGTCTTGCCTTTGGTCCCACTGCACCTTGAGCATCCACTGAGTTACCCGCATGTGGAGCCTTGCCAAAGGGACTGTCGAGATGGCCGCAGCCATGTGTCCAAGCAGGCGAAGGACCAGCCTGGCAGGGACAGTCTTGCGAGAGATCCCTGATGAGGATCTGATGCGTTCCGCTCTGTCGTCTGGGAGAAATGCTTTCCCCTGAACGGTGTCCAGAACTGCCCCTATGAACTGCTGCTTCTGTGACGGTACGAGGAGAGATTTCTCGTAGTTGATAATGCCCAGAGACTGGAACAAGTCCTGAGTGCTCTGAATAGCCGGCAACAACGCTTCTCTGGAGGCGGCCATGAGAAGCCAATCGTCCAAGTACGGGAACACATAGTGGCCCTGTCTCCTTAACTCATTCACACCACAAAAGCTCTTTGAGACTTCCACCACTTGTGCCCTATATACTCTTAGCACTGCATCCTGGGCCTTTCTAAGCAAATCAAACCATAATCAGCATGCCACAAACAAATGTGAATAACTCTTGAACCGTAAGTGCTACACACAAAGTATGAGTGGCAAAGTTGTTCAGCACAATGTTACCTTTCCAATGGTGCTATGCAATCAGTTGTAATCTATTTAGTTTTAATTTTATACTAGCTGAAATACCAAACAACTGATTTTTTTTAAGTTTTTTTCAAGGTGCTTAGGTGACGCATGAGAGACAAATGTCAGCCATGCACACCATACCTTAAACAAATGCAAATAATTCCTAAAGTATATGTGGTAGACACAAAGTATCAGTGGCAAAATTGTTCAGCACAAAATAACCTTTCTAATGGTGCTATGCAATCAATTGTAATCCATTTAGTCTATTTTCTAGTAGCTGAAATACCAAACAGTTTTTTTTTTTTTTTTTCCAGATTTATTCAAGGTGCTTAGGTGAGGCTTGAGACACAAATGTTAGCCATGCACACCATACCTTAAACAAATATGAATAACTCCTAAAGTATACATTTTAGACACAAAGTATCTGCAGCAAAATTGTTCAGAGCAAAATTACCTTTAACGGTGCTATGCATTCAATTCTAAGCAATTTAGTTTGTTTAACAGTTAGGTAAAAACTGCTGACTTCCTCAGACGTTTCTAGGCCTGAGTGAAAGTCAGTGGAGTACGTCTACAGGCGTTATTATCTTGAGTGGCTATATTTTCAGACGCCGCCTACAGACGTCTTTAGGCCTGAATGAGTTAAGGACGCTGCCACAACTGCCATGCATTTGGTAAAGACCCTGGGGGCCGATGACAGTCCGAACGGTAGGGCCCGGAACTGAAAATGGTAGCCGAGGAACTCGAGGCGCGAGGAACCTCCTGGGCGCTATGCCCAGCAGGGATGCAGGTATGCCCCAGATGTCTAGGGACGCAAAAGGCCCCAGCTCAGCATGGGAATGAGGCCGGAAGGGTCACCATGCAAAATCGCTTGTGTTTACAGACGTATTTAGGTCGCTGAGGTCCAAGATTGGATGGAGGTCCCCTGTTTTCTTGGGAACCAGAAAGAAGTGGGAATAGTATCCGGAATCTATCTGGTTCTCTGGAACATACTCTATCACTCCCTTCTGCAGGAGCGTTAGTATTTCTTGCCTGATAAGCAATTTGTGCTGACCAGAGTAACGGGAGAGCAGAGGAGGCCTCGAGGGTGGCTTGTCTGCGAATTCTATAAAGTGGCCTTTTTCGACCAACTGAAGAACCCACCTGTCTGTGGTTATGGACTGCCATCCTGGCAGGTAATTCGCAATACAACCCCCGACCTTGATGTCCCGCAGATCCTGAGGGGCAGGGGCCAGGAAGGAGTCAGGCTGTGGCGGCGGAGGAAGCCGCGGGCTGAGCAGCAGCTTAGCTGGACGCTGACTTCTGCCCTGGCCGCCTTCCCTGGCTCTGCGGGGAACCGGAGCCCCTCTGTTGTGGACTGGTGCGGACTGCTGTCTCTGTGTCCGGCCCATGAAAACGACTTTGGTTCCTCTAGAAAGGAACTAAGCTTTGTCGGTACATTGCCTGGACCGACCTCACCGTCTTCCGGCCTCTTGGAGCTTGGTGAGAACCTTCTCAGAGGGTGCACCAAAGAGAACTTCTCCTTCGAAAGATGCGTCCATGATGTTCTTCTGGACGTCCGGGGTAAATCCGGAGACACGAAGGCATGAGTGTCTGTAGAGGCATACGCCTAAAGCTGCCGCTCTGGCCGAGGAGTCCGCGGAATCATACGCAGCTCGCAGCACCTGGGTTCCCACGTCCGAACCCGTACGGAGGAGCTGCAACATCTCCTCCTTCTGCACACCTTCTGGCAATTTCTCCGCCAGATCCAGTCCCTGTTCCCACAAAGCATTTTGAACTGCACCATGTGGGTCAAGTAGTTCAGGGATCTGATAGTGCAGGTAGCGGAAGCATACGTGCGCCTGCCCATAGCGTCCAGCTGTTTGGACTCCGGGTCCGGTCATGAGAGGCTGTGATGACCAGAGAGTCTGCCAGAGGATGTTGAGCCAAGTACTGGTCCTCCTTAGGAGCCTTGTACAGGCGGTCAGCTTTCTTCGGCATCGACGGGAGCGAGTGTGGACGCTTCCATGCTGCCTTGGTGACGTCCACAAAAGTGTCCACCAAGGGCGGTACCACCACAGGCTTGGGATCCTTCTGCCAAAGATATCTAGCCAGGCGTAGTCTCTCGGAGTCTAACTCTTCTGCATCCCAGCCCACGTTCTCTTGGATATGTCTCATGATTTCCGAGAACGATGGGTCATCCGGAGGAGATCTAGGAAGCTCACGTGGGTCGGAAGGGGAGAGAGGGATCTGGATCTTGTCGAAGACTCCAATCCTGTATCCTCCGTCGAAGGCGAACGGCGGCGTCTTCTGGGTCTCTTAGGACTGGGTGACCCTGAAGAGGATCTAGACGGAGGTCTCCTTTTCTCTGGTCTTCCCCTTGGAGGGTCTGTAGGCTCCTGAGGGGGAGGTACTCGGCCTGCTGCCCCGGATGGGGAAGGGGGCACAGGGGCCGGAGGGGTTCGCAGGTGGAGGAGGAGGAGGTGGTGTGGGAACCACATCCTTTTTAATGGTATCCCACCAGTAGGTAAATAGCTCCTTAACCTCAGAAAAAGAAAGGCCCGACGACGGACCGGGAGCCGGTGGCCAGTCGTCGGGTTCAGGCGTCGGCTCCTCAGGGGCCTCCGGTTGCGGGGATGGTTCCCTGGGAGGCTCGACAGGACCAGGTTCGCCCGTCTGGTCCTTGGGCTGCGTCAATTCCTCCTCCGTAATAGTCTCCTGACTGAAGTCGGTAGGAGGCATCGGGGTCCTCTTCTCAACTCGTATGGACGGCGGCCCTCCTGCCGACGACCGAGAGGGCGAAGGCCTGACCGGCGACAGGCGTCTAGCGGTCGACAGCTCCTGGGACCTGTGATGAGTGGCCGGACAGGCCGACGTAGAGTCCGACGGCTTCTTAAGCGAGGTAAGCTCCTTAGTCTTCTGCTGGGGAGGAGGAGGCAAGGAGGCAGACCTGACGTTGGGTTCGGAATGGCGGGAACCAGACTTGCGGTGATGATGATGATGGTCCCCAAACTTAACCAGGGCTTTGGAAGAAGAGGACGAAGAGGGCCTGGAGGTCTTGGCCTGTGAGGAGGAAGAGGAGCCTGAAGGTTTCGTCACCGCAGCGGAGGGAAACTGAGAGCGGGCCCGGGAAGGCGAACAGTCGGACCAGGAGCCGGAACTACGGGAGTCGGAGGCCCTAGACGGGGACCTGGATGGAGCCTTCTCCCTGTGCTTCTCAGAATGTTTCCGGGCTTTCTCAGAAGAACTCCCCTTGGAGGTGTCCATGGCCTTAACTTTCTCCTCGAGCAGAAATGCCTGCAGAGCCTTCTGGCGACGGATCCGGCTGTTGAACCCCTGGCAGAAAATACAGGACCGGGTGTCGTGGTCTTGGCCTAGGCACCGGACGCAGGCCGAATGCGGATCCTTGAACGGGATTTGCTTCCCACAGGCGCATTTCGAGGGATGGCCTTCAACGGAGGTTGGAGAGGACATCAGACAGCAACTGAGCGGAAAAAATGAACTTTTTCCCGAAGGAAGAACTTGACCATGCGTCGCGCGCTAGAAACGATCCGAAGGGTCGAGACATGCAACTCGACGGCGGGAAAAGAACTGGGGAATCTGGCGGGACCGCCCCCTTATGTACTACACCTGACGTCGGAGGCGGGACCGACGTCGGGGGTGGTCCCCGCTGAAGTTAGCTAGCTAGAAGAATTCCGTGGGGTCCTGACGCCTGCGGCTTCAGTCCTAATGGTGTTACCTGCTGCAAGAGCTGTATCTCGAAGTAAGATCCTGTATTTCTAGGGACATGGATATGTTGTTCATCCACACTGTCTGGCAGACTCCTAGCAGTTCTCTGGAAGGAGGGAGGCAAGGCGCACACCCCCTACTTAGGGAATAAAGACTGGAGAACCGAGGCCCCAAAACCAGCATCCCGGCATGACTCAAGGTCGATGTGGTAGTGGGTAATTAAGATATGTGCCGACTTCCAGGTAGCAGCCCTGCAGATATCCTGGATAGGGACATCCCTGGAAGCAGCCACCGATGCAGCCGTATGGCGGGTAGAATGAGCTCTTATCCCTCTGGGAGGCTCCATGCCTGCCAACCTATAGCAGAGATCTATGCAGGAGGTGACCCACTTGCTTATCGTCCGGCTTGGCTGCAGGTCTGCCAGGTGCGGCTTCAGCGTGGGTGACAAACAGCTGGCGAACCTCTCCCCAAACTTCAGCCATCCGCTCCTTATAATAGCGAAGCTCTTCAGGGTCAAGTATGGAGCCTATATTACGACCTCCGAGTGTGATTGGGGTAGAACACCGCAGATCAACACCTGGTTAAGGTGAAACTCCACACCACACCGGAAGGAACTCGGATGGGGTGCAGGACAACTTTGTCCCTGTGGAAGACCAGATAAGGAGACTCGATGGAAGCGCCTGGAGCTATCCCATCCTTCTGGCTGATGATAGCCACCAAGAAGGCGGTCTTCCACGACAGGTGGGAGATATCGCACCTGTGCATTGGTTCGAATGGCTTGCCCATGAGCTTGGCCCATACCAGCAGTAGATCCCACGGAGGTGGAGGTTCTCGCACCGGAGGGGAAATGTGATCAAGGCCTTTGAAAAAGCGCCAGACCACCACCTTCTCCTGTGCCACCGACTACTTCCCGGCCCACGCCCGGTAAGCAGAGATGGCTGCCAGGTGCACCTTAAGGGTCGTCGACCGAAGCCCTTGCTGAGAAAGGGACCACAGGTAGTCCAGAATGTTTGCCAAGGAACAGGAGGAAGGGTCCAAGCCCTTTCCCTGACACCAAATGGAGAATCTCTTCCACTTGAAGGCACAGCATTTTCTGGTCGACTCCTTACGGGACGCCTCAACGACGTTGAGGACCTCGTCGGAAAGACCCAAGGCCTGGAACTCTAGCCGCTCAGGAACCAGGCCGTCAGGTGCATGGACTGAAGGTCCGGATGGAATACCTTCCCCTGATTGACTGAGATAAAGTCCGGGCGGGCTGGAAGCCGCCTCGGGAGCCTGGAGCTGAGACTGAGGAGATCTGGATACCAGAACTGGCGGGGCCAGTCTGGGGCTACCAGAATCACTTGCGCCTTGTCCCTCCTCGCCTTGAGAAGCACCTTGTGGATCAAAGGAAATGGGAGAAAGGCGTAGAAGAAGCCCGGGGTCCACAGCCTCAAGAAGGCATCCCTCTGCAGCGAGCCCTGCTGAGGGGGGCGGGCATGGAACAGATTCAGCTACGCGTTCTCCCTGGAGGCAAACAGGTCCGCCTGAGGCGTGCCCCAATGGGAGAAGAGATCTTGTACTACCTCCGGCAGGAGAGACCACTCGTGAGACACAGCCCCTATCCGGCTTATGGCATTGGTCAGGGTGTTGGAGGCTCCTGCCACGTGAATGGCTAGGAGATCCGCCTCCAGGCTGCACACTAGAGACCAAATGCGGAGAGCTTCCTTGCATAACAGCATGGAGCGCGTCCCGCCCTGGCGGTTTAGCTAGTACATGGTCGTGGTATTGTCCGTCTGGACCTGAACCACTTGACCCCGTGAAAACGGAACGAAGGCAGTGAGAGCTAGGTGGACCGCTCGAGCTCCAGCAGGTTGATACGGCATCAGGACTCCCGAGGGGACCAGAGGCCATGCGCTCTGTGCTCCCCCAGATGGGTACCCCCAACCCAGAGATGAGTCGGTCGAGAGAGAGACCGTCGGCTCGGGGTGGACGAACGGGATGCCCTCCTACAGATGTGCCGGAATGGTCCACCACTGGAGAGCGTTCCACATTTCCTGGGTCACTGTCACCAACTGATCCAATGGATCATAGCGTTGTGACCACTAGCTGGCCAGTCCCCACTGAAGGGGACGCATGTATCAACGGGCCCAAATGGACCATGCTGGTGCAGGCCGCCATGAGGCCCAGGAGGCGCAGGAAGTCCCGGGCAGGGCACGATTGCCCAACCAGAAATGATTGGGCAAAGGAGGAAAGAACCTCGGCCCTGTCCACCGGGAGCCGAGCTCTGCCCGATGAAGTGCATCACCGCCTGCACGAGTTCCGACTTGGCCTCGTTGATGAGGAGGCCAATCTGAGAGCAAACCTGGAGGGCCAGATCTCTGGACCGCTCCACCTCCGCTCTGGAGGGGGCTGCAATTAGCCAGTCGTCCAGGTAGGGGTACACCCAGACCCTTCGGCGCCGCAGGAATGCTGTCACCACCGCCATGCATTTGGTGAAGACCCTGGGAGCTAGAGAGAGGCCGAAGGGCATGGTCCGGAACTCATAATGGGATCCCTCCGCTCTGAAGCGGAGGAATCTCTGATGAGACAAGACGGATCGGGACATGAAAGAACACATCCTGGAGGTCCAGGGAACAGAACCACACGCCTCAATCCAAGGATGGGATTATCTGAGCCAGAGTGACCATCCTGAAGGTCCGAGACCGTAGGGACCTATTCAGGTTGTGCAGGTCGAGAATGGGCGCCAGCCCGCCCGTCTGTTTTGGGACCAGGAAATACCTGGACACAAACCCCAGGTCTGGAGGAGGAACGCCACCTTCCTGATCACCTTTCCTCAGAAGCAGGAGCAATTTATCGGCTCGGCGGGCTGGGCAGGCTTGGACCCGTGGCCCCGGGCAGTGGCTCGAAGGGAGGGCCTGCTCGACTCCAGAGGTAGGCCCTTCCTACCACCTCCAACACCCAACGGTCCGTGGTGATAGCGGACCAGGCGGAAAGGAAGTGGCGGAGCCGTCCCCCCACGGGGGGAACCCAGGGAAGGGTGACGAGGTTGGGGGAGACACCCCTCAACCCATCACTGGGCAGGCTTGGAGGAGGGACCGGCCGAGGGACCTCCTGGGCCTTTACTTCCTTGCTTCATGTTGGAGAAAGCCACTGGCTTGGGTTTGGGATGTCAAGCGCAAGCCTGCTAGCCCTGTTGCTGGCGCTGTTGGGCCGGTCGTGCTGCAGGGGCCGATGGACGAAAGGACTTGTGCTGTTGCTGGCCTTTGTCCCTCTGGCGGAAGTGACAGAGTCCAGGGTGGTGTTGGACTTTTCGATCCGCTGGGTGTCCCTCCACTCCAGGGCCGAAGAGGTCAGTCCCAAGAAGGTGGCGTCCGCCAACATGCTGGATATCCGCCGTGAAGGTGGATATCCTCAGCCACGCCCTGCGGCGCATGGTCACCGCGGCCGCTACTGATCTGGCACAGGAATCACCTTTGTCCAGAGCAGTCTGAAGCTGCTGCTTCACCACCACCCTACCCTGGTCCCGCACCTGATGGACCGTGAGATGAGGGAAGACCTCATCCAGGGAGCCCATGAGGGCGTGGGAGAAGTGTGCCATCAGCACGGCCAAGCTGGCCTGTCGGAGGCAGAGGGAGGACGCAGCGTACACCTTGCGCCCGGCATAGTCCAGCATCTTGGACTCTGTCGGGGGGCTTATCCACGTCCCGAGCGTTTCCGGAACACCGGAAGACGCTATCAGTGACTAACCCCTCGGCAGAGGGGTGCTCCGAGAAACCGGGCAAAGAGCCAGTAGGGACCACATACTTCCTGGCCAAGGGCGCAGGATAGGAAGCAGGCCGCTGCCAAAGCTCCAAGGCTGGGCCGACAATGGCCTCAGCCACAGGGAAGGCCTCCGTGGGTGAATCCCCTCGGTCCAGTATCTCCGTCAGGAGATACTTGACCCATTTGGACACGGGCTCGAGCTGCATCCCGGTAGACTCCGAGATGAGCCGAAGCAGACCCATGAAGGACGATGGGCTATCGTCCAATGACTGGCCCCCGGAGGACTCTAGGTCGACTTGTCTGGAGAACAGGGAGTCGTCATCGGACTCCGAAGAGTCTGCGAAGAGCTGCCTCGGGCCTCAGCCACCCTCCACCTGCCGAGGACGGTCGGGAGTGAGGGTGACCGACAAGCTGTGGGGCAGGCCGTGACTCGACCGAGAAGCTTTGGTCGGTGCCCCAGACTTCAGCTGTGGAGGCGGAGGTTCCACCACAATCGGTGGGGCAGCTAGTTTCGGCCGAACAACCGGCCCACAAATGGGCATCTTGACTGCAGTGAGCGGTTGCTTCGGCCGTTCGGGTGACAGCCACGTGATGGCTGGGGGATGAATCGGAGTCGATTTACTTCCAGACAACAGTAACTGCTGCCACAAGCTCCTCCTAGCGCCCGATGCAATTTGCATGAAGCCTCCTCATCCAAGGAGGGCGGCGAGAAGGAGCGGTGTCGCGCTTACTTGATGCCCGAGACAGCGATGTCGGCGGGGCAGCTGAACCAAGATGAAGTCGAGACTGGGACCCTCGGTGTAACCCGAGGCGAAGTTCGCTCTTCCCTCGGCTGGGACACTAACTGTGAGACTGCCACCCGAAAACGCAGGCAGATCTCCGGTCTCCACCAGGGAACCAGCGAAGAGGGGTTGTCGGCTTCACCAGTCGACAACCCGTCCGACGGGTCGAGGAATATCTCGACTGCGTAGACTGGTGTCTCGGCAGGCTGGCCTGACAGGGACGCAGTGAAGCCAGCGGCCTGAGCCGCAACCTCGACCGAAGTCGACAGTCGGCTGTCCGGGGAAGGAGACCTCTCCCGCTCCCACGAACACCGATGGTGGGACTTTCCCTTCGACTCCCTCTTCTTGGGCCGAGAGGAATGTCCCGATGGCCCCTCTCCCTTCGTGGAAAGGGACTGGCAAAGCTCCTTGAACGAAGCAGAGTAAGAGGAAAGTACAGTTACATAAGAACTTACCGTAACAGTAGATCTTCGAGAGGAGCTCTTGCAGCAGGCTATCACAATTAGGACTATGCCGAAGGCACTAGGACCTCACGTAAAAAACTTCTGCCAGCAATACCAGCTGGGGACGCCCCGACAGGCCCCCTGCTGTCGGTCAGGGGTACAGAGAGGCAGACCCAGCTCCACCTCAGTTCTCCGCCAGTACCCAGAAGATGGCATGACAAGGGAGAAGATGAAGCCCATTCCAGAGAAAACCTGCACTCCGAGGGGAAGGAGGGAGGAAGCGCCTGCTGCAGGCTCCTCTCGAAGATCTACTGTTCTGATGAGTTCTTCGTAACTGTACCATCTTGCCGAGATAGAGCTCTTGCAGCAGACTCTTCAGATCGGACCGAGTCCCAAGCAGTTCCCTAGTGGAGACAGTCACCCCGGGAGGAGGAATATGCTGACTCCAGAGACTGTCAGGGCAAGAGTCCTTATGGACCCCAGGCGGAAGCCAGCACAGCGTCTGGAAGCGATATCAAGCTGTATATGCTTGATAGAAGTATCTGCGAATTCCAGGTCATAACCCCCTTTGAAGATGTCTTGAATGGCGACATTCATGGCCTTAAAAGAAGCGAAACACCCTGGTGGAGTGACCCGTACTGGACCCGGTAGGGGTTTGTGGTGATGCTCGTAACAGAACGAAACGCAATGGGACTATCCACTGGGAGACAGTCTGCTTGGACACCGGCTGACCCAAGCGTTGTGGCGCAAAGGCCACAAAGAGTTGCTCCGATTTATGGTGTTCAACCGTCCTACTGAGATAATAACCTCAGAGACCTGTGGACATCCAATGTGTGGAGGAGAACCTCCCCTCTATTGGAGGGAGAAGGAAAATACACAGGAAGGTCAACCGACTGGTTGAGGGTCAATTCCGAGACCACTTTCGGAAGAAACCTAGGATTCGTTCGGAGGGAAACCCTTTCCCTATGAAAAACCAAACAGGGCTCTTTACACATCAGAGCCTGCAGCTCGGAAACTCTTCGAGCGGAAGTAACAGCAACCAAAAAACAAACTTTCAAAGACAAGTATCGCAGCTCGCACGTCGCTGTGGGTTCAAAAGGGGGAAGGGTGAGTTTCTCCAACACATAAAGGAGGTCCCAGGGTGGGATAGGGTCCCTGATGGGAGGTCTCATGTGGAGGACCCACCGAAGGAAGGTGCGGGCTACATCAAGCTGGGCTAAGGCTCTGTCGCCCACCAGGACATGGTAGGCAGAGATCGCCCACAGGTGCACCTTGATGGATGAACTGCTCAGGCCTTTGTCATATAAGGAGAGGAGATATTGCAAAGCGGAGTTCACAAAGCACATGACTGGGTCCAAATGCTGAGGCAAGGCCCAAAGGCAAAAATGCTTTCACTTCATGGCATAAGTAGAGCGGGTAGAGGGCTTGCAGGCAGACGCTAAGACCTCAGCCACAGCCGGGGAAACCCCATATCGATATACAGCTACGTCTGAAGGAGCCAAGCATGAAGGTGCGGGGATCGGAGATCCGGGTGGACTAGGGAACCCTGGTCCTGGGACAGTAGTTACGAGCATAGGGGCAGCGAGATTGGAGGTTCCTGGGATAACCGCTGCAGAAGTGGGAACCAAATCTGTCGGGGCCAGTTGGGGGCCACAAGGATCATGCGTGCCCCCTCTGCCTGCAACTTGAGCAGTACTCTCTGGATGAGAGGGAAGGGCGGAAAGGCATAAATAAACCTCCCGGCCCAACAAAGGGACAACGCATCTGGCCAAAAAACGCCAGCGGCGGGCTCTCACGAGCAATAGCGTGGCAGCTTGGCGTTGCATGGTGACGCAAAGAGATCCGGCTCGGGCAGGCCCCACCTGCCGAAGAGGTGCTCTGCCATGGACTGAAGCAATTCCCACTCGTGCACCCTGGCCCATGACCTGCTGAGATAGTCGGCCAGGCTGTTTAGGACTCCTGGAACGTGCACCGCTGATAGACAAATGCCCCGTTCCAGTGCCCAATACCAGACTCTCATCGCCTCCCGGCAAAGAGGATAGGAATGAGTGCCTCCTTGCTTGTTGAGATAAAAGACGACTGCCATGTTGTCCATCTGAATGAGAAGAGAGCCGGGAACCAGGTCCTCCTGAAACGCCTGAAGGGCGTAGAGGACCACTCGCATTTCCAGGACATTGATATGGAGGGACCGTTCCTCAGTCGACCAAACTCCCTGCATGCGGTGAGCACCGAGATGTGCCCCCCAACCCAGGTCTGAGGCATCCGTCGTCAAAGTCTGACCCAGAGGCTCTGGACGAAAGCTGACCCCTTGTCCAGATTGCTGGGGTCCATCCACCAAAGCAGCGTTCTCCTGACGGGCTCAGAGATCATGACTAAGGCGTCCAGGTCGTCGGAGTACTAATCCCACTGCACCCTGAGCATCCACTGTAGGATTCTCATGTGGAGGCAGGCCAAGGATATTACTGGGATGGCCGCTGCCATGTGCCCCAGTAGACTGAGGAAGTTCAGAGCTGGAACTCGAGGTGCTATGGAAATCCGTTCTGCCAAACTTCGCAGGCGCAGACCCCTGTCCTGAGGGAGAAAAGCCCTGCCCTGGACGGAGTCCAGAGTAGCCCCAATGAAGGCGAGGTTTTGGCTGGGCTCCAGGGACAACAACTTTAAGTTCAGGGTAATCCCCAGCTCTCGGAAGAGAGTATAGGCATCTCCGAGAGAGCGCAGGAGGCCATCCCGTGACGGGGCTGTCAGCAGCCAGTCGTCGAGGTAAGGGAAGACATAGTGGCCTGAGCGCCTGAGAGCCGCAGCGACCACTGCTGAGCATTTGGTAAAGACTTCGCCAGGAGGGGAAGAGGCGCCAAACGGGAGCACCCGGAATTGGTAATGCTCCCCCAGGAAGCAGAACCTCAGATACTTCCTGTGGGGAGGAAAGACCCCGATATGCATGTATGCATCCTGCATGTTGACAGAACAGAGCCAATCCCCTTGGTGTGGCAGAGGGAGGAGACTTTGAAGAGTCACCATCCTGAACTTTTTGTACTCTATAAAGAGATTTAAAGGACGGAGGTCCAGAATGGGGAGAAGGTCCCCCGTCTTTTTTGGGATTAGAAAGAAGTGGGAATAAAACCCTTGACCCCACTGCTCCTTGGGAACTCGTTCTATTGCTCTCTTTTGCAAGAGGGCCTGGATTTCTCCTTCCAAGAGTGGAATGTGAGAAGGAGGATAACGGGAAAGCTTTGGTGGAGTACGGGGACGGAACTCCATGAACTCTAACGTGTGTCCTCTCCGAATGACGTCCAAGACCCATTCATCTGTGGTAATAAAGCTCCACCCTTCGAGGTGAAGGGAGAAGGGCCCCCCCCGGACGTCCGACCACGGTGGGGGCCTGGGAGGACTTGGGCCCACTTCCACAGGGTCCACCAGACTGCTGGTTTCCGGATCTCCGGCGGAAGCCGCCCCTCTGCCCCTGCTGGGAACCACGGGCTGAAGCCTGACTGCCTGAGGACTTCCGAAAAAGCAGACGGCGATGAGGGCGTCGCTGGTCGCCACGGTACAACTGGCGGACTGACCAGATAGACTTGCCCGATTCCTGGAGACGTGATATCAGGTTCTCCGTCTCCTGCCCAAATAAGACGGTACCCTGAAACGGCAGGTCTCGGATACCAGACTGCAGATCCTGGTGGAAGCCCGAAAGCCGCAACCAGGCATGGCGCCGGAGACAAACCCCGGAAGCAGCTGCCCTGGCCGCCGTATCTGCAGTATCATAGGACGCCCTCAAGATGTGAGTGCCGATGTCTGAGCCCGACTGCAAGAGGGCCAGGAGCTCAGTTTTCTTCTCGGAGTCTGGCATGGCCTGTACCAGCTCAAGACCCCGCTCCCACAGCACATTCTGGAACTGCACCATATGCGTGAGGAAGTTTAAGAATCTAATGGAGCAGGTGGAGGCAGAGTAAACTTTCTTGCCCACCTGATCCAAATAACGGGACTCTAAGTCGGGAGGCTGAGAGCTGAGGTGTCGCGGCTGTCGAGACTTGTGAGCAGCCGTGATCACGGAGGAGTCCGCCTGAGGGTGTTCAGCCAAAAAAGGTTCAGCCCTCGGAGCCTTGTAAAGCCTGTCCGACTTCTTGGGAACCGCCGGGATGGAGGCTGGGTGCAGCCAGGTGGATCTAGTCAGGTCCTGAAAGGTATCCACCAGAGGAGGAATGACCAAAGACTTTGGCTCCTTCTGCCTCAGGTACTTTGCCAATCTCCGGCGTTCCGGGTCCAAGTCTTCCGTATCCCACTGGTTAGAATCCTGGATATGCCTCATGACATCCAGAAATGTGGGATCGTCAGGAGGCGAGCGAGGCATGTCCTTCTCCTCAGGGGAGCGCTTGATGCTGAGGGAGGAGGAAGAAGATGAAGATGCAGAGGAGGACAGACTATCAGATTTAGAATGGTCTGGTACTGCCTCATGGCCATGCCTCCACTGACATAGGTACGCAGGGGACCGATGACGGTCTGAAGACTGACGATGGTCCGACGACGGTCCCAGGACCAACGATGGAGCGATGACCGACGTCGGGAACCTCCCGGCCGCTGGAAGGGCTCCGAGAAGAGACCGTGACCGACGTCGGTCAGTGGGACCCAAGGAGTGACGTCGGTGGTCTGGAGATCGAGCGCGGGAACAAGCCCTAGAAGGGGGTGAAAAACGGTGCTCCGGGGACCTCAACGGGGAGGCCTCGCCCTCCGGCTGTGGTTCGCCCGCAGGATCTGGTACCGGTGTCTGGGCCGGCGACGGGGTGGCACGTTTGCGGACCTGCCCCCACCAAAACGAAAAAAGTTGTTTCAGCTTGTCCTTGGAGAATATTTCCGCCACCCGCTGCAGGAAGGAAGGTTCAGGCGCGGCGGGACACAAGGGCGAGCTGTCCTGGAGGCCCGGGAGGACTTGGGCGGCAGGGGCGTCAGCAGAACGACGACCCTGGTCCTGGCTCCCTTCGGACCGGCGGTGCCGTGACCGACAACGGGTGGCAGGGGGCGCTGGAGAGTCCTTACGCTCTGAGGCACACCTTAGCAGGCGGCGGTGCGCAGGACGGTGAGGCCGGAGCAGGCACCGCCACGGACTTAGAGATGACCTTAGGCGGAGCCACCTTAGGCTTGGCCGGCAGTTCCCCCGACGGGCCAGCCTTAGCCTGGGAAGAGTGCGGCGACTCACCCGAGCCCAAAGGAAGTGCCTTTTTCGGGGAAAGTCGCGAGCAGGACCGACTGCACTCTTTACTATGGCACTTTTCTCCTTCCCCTCGAAGGAGTGCAGGTCCATCTTTTTTTCCAATAGGCAGGCCTTCAGGCATCAGATGCGGGTCCGGCTCGTAAACGCTTGGCAGTCGGCGCAGGAAGCGTGCGTCGTGGTCCGGGCCCAAGAGAAAACGACCGCCAGTGACAGTCTTTGGCGGAATTTGCCGCTGCACTCACACTTGCTTTACATGTTCGAGAACGGACGCTGGAAGACATGGAACCCTCGAGGACCGACTGCAACGCCAATGTCGGCCCGGACGGCTGCGGCAAGGCAACACCGGTGAAAAGGCGATGAAAAGCCGGAAAACCGAGCCGCAAATGGCAAGCGTACAGACGTCGGGTCGCGGTAAAACGACAAAGAAACGGAAAAAAACATTGGAATCGACAAAATCTCTTGATTGAAGCTCTGTTTTCGCTAGTGAATCACAGGCAGTAGCTCTTCATGTGCGCGGTACGTGGCGGGAAAGAACTGAGGTGGAGCTGGGTCCGCCTCCTCTTGTACCCTGACCGACGTCGGGGCGGGGCCGGCGTCGGGGGCGGTCCCCAGCTGGTATTGCTGGCAGAAGTTTTTTTCCGTGTGGTCCTAGTGCCTGCGGCATAGTCCTAATTGTGATAGCCTGCTGCAAGAGCTCTATCTCCAAGTAAGATCTCAGAGAGCAGGATAAATGCCGCGGCCGAGGAGGAGGAAGATGCGGCCTGGGCCGCCTCCTCCTCGAGGGCGATCATATGCTCGAGCTGCTCAGCTGAGCCAGCTGCCGCAGACACTGCCCAACGAGCCTCTTTAGGTTTTACCGGCGGGTAATGTTTCTCGGGGTGCCCGAGCTTCAATCGGGCTGCGTGATCCTCCAGGACGGTGGCGGAAAGAGAGCGGCACAACTTGCAGGCCTGCGGGTCGTGGTCTAGGTAAAGGCAGTAGATGCACGTGGAGTGCGGATCCGTCCTGGACATCTACCCACAAGGGCACCTCCGAAAGCCGGGGATCGATTTGTCCATCGCAGCTGCGAGGGATAATGAAGACCGAAGTTTAGAAAACTTCAAAACTAGTTTCGGACGAACCGAAGAGTTAGGATCCAGTCTAAAAACGCAGAGCGCTACGGAGGGAACCTGAGCTTCCAAGCGGTAAGGAAGATCCGGCGTCATGGGGCAGAGCCGAGAGTTTTACCACCCGGGTGGGTGGGAGGAGCCAGCTTGAAGACCTTCCGGCAAGATTTAGCGGCAAGGAACCTGCCAGACAGTGTGGATGAACAACATATCCATGTCCCTAGAACCTTGCATTTCCCTGCATTGAACCTCGCTTCCACTTTCTAGACCATCTTTCCAGAGCCTCCAGGTCCCCCAGTAGGGCCACCCTTCCCCTCCTCCCCATCCACCATCGCCCCCAGTTTTGAGTCATCTGCAAAGAGACTCATCTCACTCCTGATACCTGTCCTTATGTCAGAAACATGGGCGTTGAACAGGAGGGGCCCAAGGACTGATCCCTGCGGGACACCACTAATGACCCTCCTTGGGGATTAGACTATCCCGCCAACAACGACCCTCTGAGTCCGGTGCTGGAACCAACTGCCTATCCATCTGATCATCTGGTTGCCCACCCCCATTTCTCCCAGCTTACACAACAGGCCCCCGTGAAGAACAGAGTCAAATGCCTTGCTGAAGTCAAGAAAGGATGTCCACTGGTCTACTCAGATCTAAGGCACTAGTCACCCAGTCATAGAACTCCACAAGGTTTGTCTGACACGATTTGCCCGGGATGAATCCATGCTGTCCATCATCCAGGCACCCTGACTTATCCAGGTCCCCCACAGCCTCTCCCTGACAATCCCCTCCATCACCTTGCCCACCACCAATGTCAGGCTGACGGGTCTGTAGTTCCCTGACTCCTCCCCTGTGGATGAGCACTACATGTGCCACCTTCCAGTCCTGGGGTACCCACCCTGTCCTCAGACAGATGGTGAAAAGCTCCGCCAGGGGTTTCGCCAGGACATCTGCCAGTTCCTTCAGCACTCTGGGATGTAATTTATCCAGCTCCGGTGCTTTCTCCATCTTAAGGGATTTAAGCGCTTCCCTCACTCACTCTGCTGTGATTTCCACCTCCGCTACCTCGTCTCCCTGCTTAGCCTTCCCTCCTGCCAGTGATGCCTCCCCCTCTCCCCCACACCCACCGACTGGTAAGCCCCCCCCCAGTATCACCGTCTCCTCCCATGTATGATCTGTCTCCTCCCATGTATGATGCAGCCCCCATTTTCCTTGGAAAACGGGAAGTGAAGTACTCATTTAGTACCTCAGCCTGCTGCCCCGGTCTTATGCCCATCTCTCCCTTGTTTTAATCCTGCCTTCACCCTTCGTTTTTCCCCAGTGTAGCGAAAGAACCCCTTGTTCCCTCTCCTAATTTCCCTGGCCAGGTTCTGCTCCTTCCTTGCCTTAGCCGCCCTAACCACCCTAGTGGCCCTTCGAGCCATCAGCTCGTACTCCCCTCGATCCCTTTCACTCCTTGAGCACCTGAATTGCCTATAGGCTGCCTTCTTTCCCCTCATCACCTCCTGGACCTCCCTGGTCCACCAGCAGGATTTTTGGGCCCTACCGCATTTTCATCTTACTCTTGTACAGGTGCTGGTAGCATCCTGCACCCCCTCCTGATTTCCCACCTACTGTCAGCGTCCATATCTGGCCCAATCACATCCAAATGCTCCTTAAGGATCCTTCCTATTTCCTTAAAATCCACCCTCTGAAGTCAGTTACCTCCATCTTTGTGCAGCCGTCTACCCCTCCTAAGTCCAGACAGAACCAGACCGTGGCATGGTCGCTCCCCGCCAACAGGTCCCTTACCCAACAGCCCCCAATCTGGCCACTGTCTGAAAAGCCTTCTTTGGTGTCTGTCCCTTGGAATTCTGTGAGGATGTCACCAAGACCAGGATGGCACTGGCCTTCTGGATCCTACGGAGGTACCATCCACCCCCCGGACCAAACAGACTGATGCACAAGCAGGGGTCATCCGTCACTGCAGCCAGGCCCTGCAGAGCATAGCGACCGCTACCATCACAGACGGTGCAGGAGTTGGTGATGTCCAGGGCAGTAAAACTGGTGCTTGGCTAAAGAGTAAACCTGGTCTATGACCATTCTGACCACCAACAGTACGTCTGCAGGAAGGTGGGCAAGGACCTGGGCCAGGACACCCATGAGAGCATGTCAGAAGTTGGTCATCATCAAGGTGAAACTCGCCTGAGACACCCAAGGGAGGAGGCAGCGCAGACCTTTTTTTGCTGCATGATCCAGTTTCTTGGGACTCCCTTTTTGGGGGGAGGAGGGGGCTTGTCCACGTACCTGATGTTTTCCGTCTTACAAAAGATGGCGTCTGCCACCAGTCCCTTGGCTGAGGGGTGGTTAGAAAAGCTGGGACCACATAATTGCAGACCATGTGGACCTGAAGAGTCGCACATGAAGCTGGTTGTCACAAGCTCCTATGCGGAATTCAAAAGCCTCCGCCTCAGGGAAGACAACCCACAAGAGTCATCCTGGTTGAGGATTTCCTTAAGGGGGTACCTGGCCCGCTTCTGGACCAGCTCCAGAGGATCTCTCGATTCAGAGATCAGTTGAACAGCCCCAGAGACCAGACATGCTCCACAGAAAGCTCTTCTATCGACCTGTTGTAAAATCCTGGGGTCCTAGAGGACTGCACAGAGGACCCTTCAGAGTCCAAAGACATCTCAAATACTGCCCTCAGCCACTTCTCACCATGAGCCACCCTAGACTCATCTGAACAGGTGATCTGAATGGACAATTGACCTGGTAGACTGGTTACCAGATGAGCAGCCTTGGGCGCAGCCCCTGTGAGGGCTGCTTAGGCAGTGGCTCCACCAGAATCTGTGGAGAAACTGGAGTCAGCACTACTGGACTCTGCAGGATCGGAGTGGGCTGGGTGAGACCAGGGAAGTGCAGAGGCCTACCATGACCGAGGATGCACTGCTGCCACACGAGCTCCTCGTAGCACTGACGCAACTTACAACAGAGCCTCTCAACTAAGGATTAGTCCTCCCTCCCCCTCTAAATCTTTCCCACATGTTCTATTATCTATATATACTGTATAATGATTTGCTGAGGTTTAGATCTTGTGCTTATACTCACCACTGTACGCTTTGATCTGCTACCTAACAAATACAATCCTCTAATGTATTGCTACTGTATGTTAATGTACTGCCTCTGTTTATTGCATTGCTGTTGTATTTTATTCGACCCTGGGTCGACACTAAAAAAGTGACCGTCTCAGTGGACTTACCTGGTCACCAAAACTCACATAAATAAATAATTAAGAGGCGCATCTAGGGTGTTTCCTGGTCAAAGGCTGAGCGCAGGAATGCAAAGATTCTCCAAGACTGAGATCTCAACCCAGACCGATGATGGGAGCAGTGACAGCAAAGGATGTGTACAGGACACAGACTGGTTCTTTCCGTGGGACCCCAAAGCGGTCTACTCTTGGGAGAAGCCAGTCAGCTCAGCTGGTTTCTCCTGCCCTCCCTGAAAGAGGGCTGAAAGGACCAGAGTCCTAAAAATCGAGTCATCCTCTGTCTTCTGACAATGAGTCGAATGGATCATGAAAGATCTCGACCAGCTGGTTGGCCTATGTAATGGCCAACAGGCCAGACAGGGGTACCACAGAGCTAGCAGCCTGATCCTCTACAGTCAGAGTGGTCGAGGGAATTGTGGGAGCAGGATGAGCGTGCTCAGTCCCATGACGGACAACGGGTTTGCTTATTAGATTTATCCCATTGGGAAGGGCCTTCCCCAAGGGTCTGAAGGGACTGGCACATGTCCCTAAAGGAACCAGTGAATAAAGCCCCAGTGCTGGCATGAACTGGAAGCAGCACGGGCGCCAAAGGCAAGACTGCCATGGCCTGTACCACTGCCTTATCCTGGGCTGCGAGCTGGGAAGCAGACCCCACTGCCGAGACTGCTTTGTGGGCATCCTTAGAGCAGACCAGAGGGTTCAGTTTGTCCATCCAACCAAGGAGAAGGCAGGCATACCTATCCTTGAGAAAGGAAGGCAAGAGAGTCTTGCACAACCCACAACAATCCAGGTTGTGCTCTGCCCAGAGACAGTAGATACCTGAAGAACACAGGTCCATTCTGGACATTTTCTGGTTGCTGGAAACGCACCTCGAAGCCCGGCCGAACCAAGGTTCGCCTTGCTCCATAATTTTTTTTGTTTTGCATTGAGAAAAATGCTGCTTGAAAACAGGAAAATACTTGCCTACACCACGTGCATGGAGCTGCGAAGTAGGAGACCCAACTCTTCCAGCTTAAAGATCTGACATCACGGGGCGCAGCAGAGGAGACCATCACCCGAGTGGGTGGGAAAAGCTTAGACTGAAGGTGTTCCAGCAAGATTTAAAGGGAAAGAAGACTACCACAGTGTGGATCACCATATCCATGTCCTTAGAAATAAAACTACTACTAATGATAACAGCGAAACATTAAGCTGGCCAGTCAACATTTTTAATTAAAACAAGTATACTGAAGCAAAGTCTCATACAATTTTCTGTCTACTTCATGTGGAAAGTAAACCTTTGACCTACCTTTTGGAAAATTCATGTTGTAGCAGTGTACCTGTAGAGCATACAGAGCACTGACTTGTAGATCAATATGGTCATGCAGGAACTTCTGCATTACTGGCTTGAACGACAAAAGCAGCTGTTTCTCTTGTTCCAACTGTTCTTTGGAGGGAGCAGCTGAAGGGTCAATTCCCTCCAATGGGCTCACCTCCTGGGAAATGTACTGTAAAAAGCTGCAAACAAAAGCATCCATTATTCCCATTTTCTGTACACAGAAAAAGATAAACATATGTCAAGTTATTTAAACGAAATCAGTACTACAGTCAAAATTTGGAAAAAAAAACAAACGTGCAGTGTTTTGATTTGTCCATTTAGGCCGGGTGTGTCCTTCCCTTTGTGTGCTATTAGTTTTTTTCTCAATTTACCTACCAGTTTTAATGGCCTCCGAGGATCTCCATATTATCATGGTATACTGCTCTTTTTCCTACAATGCCTATCCCATGTGACAGTGATGTGTCCAGGACCACAGATTTAGCAAGAACTTGTTTACAGTCAAATTTTATAGCTGTGATTTTAAGTAATTTTCCTTGTCCAGTGGGCACTGAAGGCTACATTTACAGCTCAGTAATCACTTAAGATCTGAGTATCAAGTAAGAGAACAGCTAGAGCCTTTATTAATTATAGCACTGATGACCTAGGGTGATTTGTAGGCTTTTTATGGCTGGGTATAGCTTGACAAAATATGTTTTTAAAAGCAACACATTTACTCCTCCTGGCTAGACCTAGACAAACACATACAAAACAAAAATATTAAAAATCAGAGTTATTTAGATGAGGCCAGAAAGTACTATTACATAAAAACTTACTGTAACAGTAGATTTTCGAGAGAAGGTCTTGCAGCAGGCCACACCAGTAGGACTATGCCATCAGGCACTAGGACCACATGGAAAACTTCTAGCTAGCAGAGCTACGACCCCCGTCATATGACATCAGTATAGGCTATATGAGGAGAGTGGTCCTCCACACCACCTCAGTTTTCCTGCTGGAGACTGCACGGCAGACTGATGGAGAACCAAAGAGGTTATCCTGACAGCCAGAGAAAAGGCAGAAGCAGATGCGATACAAAAGAAGAAGCAGGGGGAAGGAGAGAAGGGAAGCAGGACCTGCTGCAAGAGCTTCTCTCGAAGATCTACTGTTACGGCAAGTTCTTAAGTAACTGTACTAACTTACTTCCAGGAAGGTCTTGCAGCAGGCCACACTTGTAGGACTAGGTCCCAAGCAGTACTAGTATCACCAGGATAACATCACCAAGAGGAAGACAAGTCAGCAGTCAAGAGCTCATGACAGAAGTCCCTGAAGAACTGCCAGGCCAAAAATCAGCCCTATGCCTAGAGGCGATGTCCAGACTAATGCTTGGTGATAGTGTGGGCAGAACCTCAAGTGGCAGCTGCACAGATGTCAGCACAGACATTTGTGAAGCAAGCTGTGGAGGCATCCAAACCCCTGGTGGAATGGCCCTTGACCACCCCTGGAAGGGGCTTGTACTTATGGTAGCAGTACACAATACCATTAGCTAACAACAGACAAACACAGTTTGGGTATGGGAGCACCCTCTCTCCGGGAGGACTAAACAAACTGGTCAGTTTTCCTTTAAGCCTTGGTGCGGTCTGTGTAATACCGCAACAGTCTATGAACATCCAAAGTATGGAGCAAGGCCTACCCCTGACTGGACTACTCGGAGAAAATAAACTGGAAGGTGGATGGATCGATTTAAAATAAACTCAAACACCACCTTAAGCAAAAACAGGATTAGCATGCAAAGACACCCTTGTCTGTGAAAAAAGAAATTAGGCTCTTTACAAATCAAAGCCTGGAGCTTGGAAATCCTTTGAGCAGAAGTAACAGCAACTAAAAAGAGCACTTTTCTCAACAGAAAGCGCAGCTTGCAACTTGTGGCTGGTTCAAAGCAGGGTAAAGGGCTTTTCCATCATAAAATTGAGGTCCCATGGAGGGACCGGGTCCTGAATTGGGAGGTTTCATATGCAAAATGCCCCACAGAAATGTGCGGGACACCTCAAGCTGAGCGAGAACTTTGCCCTCAATAGATGGATGGTACACAGGGAAGGCAGAAAGGTGCACCTTAATTGAGGAGTACCCCAGGCCTGAATCCAAAAGGGAAAGGAGGTACTCCCAACACCTGATTCACCAGACAGGTGAAATGATCCATATGGCAAGAATCAGCCCAAATGGAAAAGCACTTCCATTTCATAGCTTAAGTGACCATGGTGGAACGTTTCCTGGCCACCACCAGGACGTCAGCAACGCTAGAAGACATCCAAAGCGGGCAATAACTAGGTCCTCAGGAGCCACGCATGGAGATGCAGGGACTTAAGGTCGGATAGACTAGAGTGCCCTGGTCCTGGGACAGCAAGCCTGTGCACGGGACAGTGGGGCACCAGAGGTTCCACAGCTAGCTGTTGCAGCAGGGAAAACCAAATCTGGCATGGCCAGAAGGGAGCTATGAGAATCATCTCTGCTCCTTTCAAATGGAGCTTGAGCAGAACCCTCTGCAGGAGCGGGAAAGGAGAGCATGCATACAGAAACCTCCCCTTCCAAGAGAGGGACAATGCGTCTCGCCAGAAAACTCTAGGTCCAGGATCAAGTGAGCGAAAAAGCAGCAGTTTTGCAATGAATGGGGATGCAAAGAGGTCCAACTCTGGATGACCCCACCTGTCTAAGAGATTGACCACTGAGGTTAGAAGCACCCACTTCTAAGCCCGCAACCGGGAGCGGATGAAACAGTCTGCCAAGATGTTCTGAATGCCTGGAACATGGATGGCTGAGAACTCCAGACTGTGCTAGATGGCCTAATACCAGACCCTCATCACCTCCCAACAAAGGGTATAACAGTGAGTTCCTCCCTTGCTTGTTCACGTAGTAAACTACATGCATATTGTCTGTCTGGACCAGTAACAGACTCAGGAGGAGAAGAAAGGCTTGTAGGGCATATAAAACCGCCCGCATCTCCAGGACATTGCTATGAAGAGCTTGCTCTACGTCCAACAAGGTACTTACGAGTCTGGTGGTCGGCTAGATGGGTGTCCCATCCCATCCCGGAGGCATCAGTCATAAGAACCTGCTGGGGAGTAGGAATCTGAAAAGGGACCCCCCCCTCCAAAATAGATTGTCCATGTCCATCCACTAGGCCAGAACCATCCGGACCGTGTTGGAGACCAGGGCCAACTGGTCAAGGTCGCCTGTGCGCTGGTCATACTGGACCCATAGGGTCCACTGTGGCACCCACATGTGCAGATGGGTCAGGGGGACTGTGGCAACAGCCGCCGCCACATGACCCAGGAGGTGAAGGAAGAGACTGGCAGGAACCTGTCAGCTGGAAGAAACTAGATGGGCCTGCTCCATCAGGGGCCGCCCTGTCCTCGGGCAAGAAAGCATTGCCTTGCCGGGTGTCCAGGATTGCTCCTATATACTGAAGGCATTGGCAAGGGGGCAGGCAGGAAGGACTTAGGCAGGTTTACCATGACTCCCAGGTACTGGAAAAGGCGCGAGGTGTAGTCCAGGATCTGAAACAAGCGATCCCTGGAGGGCGCTATCAACAGCCAGTCATCCAGGCAGGGAAAAAACATAAAAAGCCCGGCCTCCTCCACACCACTGCCAGGCGTTTGGTAAATAACAGGGGGGGTGGCAGCGCGAGGAAAGGCCAAACGGTAGAGCCTGAAATTGGAAGTGGGCACCCTGAAAGTGGAAGTAGAGGAAACGACGGTGAGCAGGAGTTACCTAGATGTGCAGGTAAGCATCTTGCATGTCAAAGAGCAGAGGCAGTCCCACTGGTGCATCAACCCCGGAAGGCTCACCATCCTGGAGCGCTTGCACTCTATGCAGAGGTTCAGGTTGCTCAGGTCTAGGATGGGCCAGAGGTCCCCGGTCTTTTTGAGGATGTGGAAGATGTAGGAGTAAAACCCCCTTCCCTACTGAACCTGAGGGACAGGCTCTTTGGTTCTTTTTTGGAGGAGGGCCTGAAATTCCTCCCGAAACAGAGATGGGGTAAGTAAAGTGGCTGGGAAGGGTCTCTGGCAGCCACTCCAGGAACTCCAGAATGTGGCCCCGAGCTACAAGTTGGAGCACTCAGTTGTCTGTGGTCACTGCTCGTCATCCCGCCAGGTGGAGAGAGAACCAGCCAGACTGGCTTCGTGGTCAGAGCAGGACCAGGCCGGAGGCTGGTGGTGGCCTTGTCTCATTGCTGGCTCTTGGCAGATTGGCCTCGAACCTGCTTGTGGGAGGACCAATGAAGACTGGCGTTTGTTCGCTCTAGGCTTGGTATGGCAGAATTAACTGACCGATTTAAGGGCTTTGCCAGACTCCTGCAGATTACAAATGAGGTCCTGCACATCACCCCCAAAAAGGACAGAGTCCCGGAAGGAGCATCCAAAATGCTGGCCAGAACATTCAGGGCAAAACCCGAGACCAGGAGCCAAGAGTGGCGCCAGAGGCAAACACCAGCAACAGCCCCACGCCCAGAGACATCGTAAGATGCCAAGAGCACATGGCTGCCCACACATCTGATCAGACTGACAGGGTGGAATAGGACCATGTCCCAGTTGTTGGAGAAAGTGTTTAAATGCAAGGATCTTTCCATTTCTGTCTTCTCTGTCTGGCTGTGCAACCAAATATTCCTATGAGACTTCAGATTTGATCACCCTGACAATCTTGCAATTCTTTGGCTCTCACTGTCTGTCCGTTTTTTCCTCCTTTGCATATCTGATATAAAGATATGTGCAAATCACTGTATGGAAATATAACTGATATTGGGATCCCTTTTGTTTAGAAAATATACAGTATTACTGTTGAAATATACTGTATATGATGATTGGAGATGATTGCAGAAAGCAGTTGGAAACAAGAGGTTACCATAGTGCAAATCTTTGAGCCTTTTGCAAAAGCTCTGCAAAAGGGGGCCTCAAGCTCAAGCACACTGTCCCTGCCTTGCTCCTGCCTGGTATTTACAAAAAACAGGATGCCTGCTAAGGATGGGGGTTGAAGGGACTTATAAAAGCTAAGCTTCAACTGCAAGAAAGATTAGAAGGGCCACAGAGACTGAAAGAAAACTATATTTTGCCTTTGTAAATGGTTATACTGAACAAATTTATTTTATGATACTGCTAGTGTAAATTATTTTTGGTGAATTCTACAACTGCTCCTGGTTTTCCTATGCTTCCTGAGCTGTGCCTCGATGGCAGGTGGTATCTTTACGCCGTGCATACCCTAAGACAGGAGTTTTGTGCATGGGTACTGGATCTAGAACCAGGGAAGCACGGAGAGAAGTATGGATTCTGCAACAGCAACTCCAGGAGTGGTTACCAGGAGAATGGCAGCCAAACTAGCAGAGACAGAAGTCCAAGTTGAGATTATACAGCCAACACAAGATATGGAAAAAGGACAGACAGAGACAGAACTTAAAAGCCTGATTGGACTTCTTCAAATGGTGGGTTATACAACAAAAAGACTTGAGAAGCAGAGGGAAGAAGAAATGCAGTGACAGGAGCAGCAGATGAGAGAAGAGATGCAGCGACAGGAGCCGCGATGGCTGGATGCCTTGCAAGCTATCAAAGGCAGAGGATCTGGCACGCATCCAGATGAGCAACAAAATGCAAGCAACTTAAAAGCCATTAAACTTACAAAGCTGTGTCCCTCAGATGATATTGAGGCATACCTGACCACTTTTGAAACAGCTGCCACAGTCTGCCAATGGCCAAAGCAGCAATGGACAATCAGACTGGTACCCTACCTGACAGGGAAAGACCAGCTTGCCTACAGCAGTATGGATACTGCACAGTCAGAAAACTATGACATGGTGAAAAGCAAAATCTTGAAAAGGTACGATATCTCCGGAGAGACCTACAGGCAGAGATTTCGATCTCTGAGGTACAACTTGGTTGACAATCATTGAGAAGCCATCACGCGACTCAAGAGAACTCCTGATAAAATGGATCCAACCAGAGAGCAAAACATTCCCACAGATCATTGACATTTGCCATGGAGCAATTCATCAACATCCTGCCTACAGATGTGCAGCTGTGGGTAAAGGAACACTGACCAGCGAGTGAGGAAAAGGCGGTTTTTTGGCCGAGGACTACCAAATGGCCAGACAGATGCCACAGCAGCTAAGTAACAGCCAAGTACCGGTAAGACGCTCTTTTTCCCCATTTAAACTCCAAGCCTGATAAGAACGCTGGTGGGGGTAACAAATCTGGGCCCAAAGACATTATCTGCTGTAACTGTAATAAGCCAGGCCATTTTGCAAGAAGCTGCCATAGTAAGGAGAGTGACACTGGAGCAGATTTGTCCCTGGCAAACTGGGGCAAGTACTTAACAGGTGTGAAGGTGGGGGATAAGACTGTGAAGGGGACTCACTGATTCGGGAAGCAGACAGATCCTAGTGCATGTAAAAGTGCTGGGAAAACACTGTGCAAAGGAACCAGGTACTGGTGTCATCTGCAGCCATGGGGACACTCGATACTATCCCACCACCCACGTGACTGACCATTAAGGGTGTGTTGCACCAAATGAAAGTGGGGGTAGTACTCAAGTTACCTGTGATTATTGGAAATGACTTTCCAGGCTTTACTGAGCTAATCAAGGAGGGAGTAAATGCTGATGTTTCAGCAGCTGTGGTGACAAGAGCTCAGGTAAGAACAGGTTACTCACCTGTAACAGTAATTCTAGGAGTGGTATATGTTGTTCATCCACACACTCTGGCACATCTCTTTCCCCTTTAAGGATCACCAGAAGCCTTCAAGCTGGCTCCTCCCACCCACCGGGTGGTATATATCTTGGCTGTGTCCCATAATGCCAGATCTTAGTCCACTGGAAGCCAGGTTGTGTGCGTCTGCAGCCTGGGAGGTCGGGTGAGTCCGTGTGGATGAACATATACCACTCCTAGAAAGATCAGTTTCGCAAAGGCTTGCCGTAACAGATCTTCTAGGAATGTCTCTTATAGTAAGTCATTACTTCTTGGAGTTTCCGATAGGTGGCACTCTAACAGCAGTTTTCTTCTAGCAGTCTCCATACCAGGGACCACACACACGACTTCACTTCCTGGGCTGTGCCTATAGAAGTGGGTGGTGCCTAGTGATCTCCGTTCCCCACGGTTCCAGCTCGTAAGGTGAAGGACCGAGGGGAAACAGAGGTACCAAAGCCTCCCAACCCTACATCGTTTTCCCTGTTACAGAATGGCAGGGGGCCGGAAGGAGGGAAGCTACTTACTGCAAGAGACATTCCTAGAAAATCTACTGTTACAGCAAAAGTCTCTGCGTAACTGATCTATCTTCCACGGAATGGTCTCTTGCAGTAAGTCATTACTTCTGGGAGATTCCCAAGCAGTTATATGGCAGTGGGGTGGGCAGATATGGCATTCTGCCATACATATAGTGTGGTCCTAGGACCGATAGGTGCTGAGAGCGGTATATCAGCATATAAAGAGAATTTTGTATTCTATCTGTAAGTACTCCATTATAATATCCATTATAGGGTTACGGCTAGAAGATAAGCAAGACTGGTTATTACTGGGCAAACGTCAGATGAGTTGAGCAGATGTACACCCGATCAGGGTATGGCATATCAGATACTGTAATAAATCAGAAGAAATTCAGCCATATAATGAGTAATTGGTAGGTCTCAGTGGCATGCACTGGATAAGAGTGTAAGTCAAAGCCTATTGGGCTCTGAATTTTGAACAGTAACCCAAATACAATGTTATTTTGTAGTGCTACAATGTAGCAGGTTATAGTTTTTTTTGCCACGTCTGTCAGAGAAATGTATCCATTTTGGCATAAATAGGCTACATAAGCAGCAACAATGATGTTGTGAAATGAAACAATGTATCCATGTCATAATGGAACCAGTTTTATCTTTTTTGGCTTTTCGAGTCAGTAGTATTGTTGTAATCAATACTGTACCCATTTTAGGGTAAAGACATGGAATACAACAGAGTGATGTAGTCAGTTCCTTTGTGTATTAGTAATCTCATTTGCAAGGGGGTCCCAAGTATGCCAGGGCCTGTAGCCTTGTTAGGTGTAAATCTGAAGTGTTTATAATATATATGTACTCACCACTGTCTTGTGACCTTTATCCATATGGCCAGGTGAAGACCGCATGTAGCAGTAGAAGTTTCGTAAGAATATTATGATCCATATTATAATATTATCAGGATATATCCATTGTTTCTCAGCATGGAAGTAGTAGTAGGCCCTGTTTGTGGGAGGGACACAAGGGTCCGGCGCACAGCAGGCAGAGAGGCATCCCAATGGAATGACCGTAATGGCCTAGAACAGCGATACCTCAAAAAGTGGCTAGATATATAAAGCCTCATGGGAAAGGCATCAGTATAATTTCGAATCAAAGCCCCCAGAAAAAAGTATCCGAGGCCTAAAGGAGGAGACCGGGCGTAGTCTGAAGTTTTTTTAACGAGAGGAAGAGGCACCCGGTCTTCCTGAGGGGCTGTAACAGGTCAGTTTAGATGTGTTCCTTGTCAACTGATTATCTCAAATAAAAAAAAAAATAAATAAAATTGTTCTTCGCCTCTGAAGTTTCCTCTTTGGTTATAATAATTTTCAGTTTTGCATGAAAAATTATACTGAGGGCGTGGTTTGTGGTACATATACTGTACTGCTTTTAGTTGTCTGCTTGAGGCTTGTAGGTTTGTCCAGTACTGTTTGTGCCCCGGGCCAAAAAAATGGTCACCAGAAAAAAGGGCATTAGCCACTTTATGTTGAATATCAGGTGTTAGCCTTGAGAGTCGGAGCCATGCCTGATGGCATATAAGAATATGGACTGCAGAGGCTCTAGCCGAAGTGTTGGCAATGCCGTATGCTGATCTTAAATGTCGAGAAAGGGAATAAGTTTGTTTATCATTGATGTGATTTCTTTATCAGGGGATGTAGGTAGTTTGCTTATGTCCCCAGCAGA
Source organism: Neoceratodus forsteri (assembly GCA_016271365.2). Classification (NCBI taxonomy): domain Eukaryota; kingdom Metazoa; phylum Chordata; order Ceratodontiformes; family Ceratodontidae; genus Neoceratodus; species Neoceratodus forsteri. The sequence goes on from CM028133.1 coordinate 791,126,551, forward strand.
GGTGCCCAACGTACGCTGGAATTTTAGCATATGTCCCATGTAGTTAAGTATTGTACTAGTTAATGTGTTTAGAGCAAACACTTTCTTCCCCATATAATCAAAACGTTTACAGTCTTTTTCAGGAGGTACAGTACTTGTATGTTTAGGTTTGCCAGTGAGGTTGTGAGCGGCTGCAATAAACACAGAATCCGCAGTGGGAATATTTGTTAAATACTGATGATCAAGAGAAGCCTGATAAAGCCTATGTGCTTTTCTATGTAGCTCTTGTGCAGCTATGGGCTGACTCCATGCTTCAGTAATCACATTTCTTAACGTTGGTATAAAAGGAGGGACTGCCCGGATAGGTTCTTCCAGGATGTCAAGATATTCAGCCATATCTTTACGTAATCTGTCTTGTTCTGCTGTGGTAAACCCCATTGTTTTTTGCATTTGTAACATCATTTCTGGAAATGAGGGGTCATCCCGTGGGGAAATGACCTTTAGTGGTTGCAATATTTTCTAGCCCAAGTATGACTGTATACAATATGGAGATTCAGGCCCTTTTCTAGTAGGGGGAACCATCATAATGCGTCTTTGGAAGGTTACGGAATTATATGAGAATCTGACAATCCTCTGAATATTCATGAGGAGGCATTAATGGCGAGCGTTCTAGCTGTATGCATGCCTGTTTTGATAGAGGCAGACAGTCAGAGGGTTTTTTAATGGGGTGGGTGTATAGTTAAAACCTACAGAATTCAACACTGTGTGTACAATTTCTTCTACGTTTGGCACTTGTGAGGATGGAACTGCCATGTAAGCGGGTTCTGAGCTCTGTGTGCTTGAATTCGGGGGACCATTTGTGCCTCCCAATAATGTGATTCAGTATGTCTGAAATTTTTGTTCATCATGGACAGGTGACTATGCATCAAGCATGAGTGCAAATGAGGCTGGTTTGCCTCTTCGTTCCATAGTATATGATCCTTTACATTGTAGTGATGCAGCCCCATAAGTATCTTTTGATACATTTTTATAAAATATTCCATGGGTTTTAATGGTTCAATTTTCAGAAGGATCTTCCATAAATGTATTTCATGCTGGTAAAGGTGCTGTTCTATGATGTAGGGGCTGCTCCGTCGATGGTGGGATCAGCCCTGTCGACTGAGGAGGAATAAAAGCAAGCCCCGTCGACGAAGTAATGTGTCTTGATGATAGATAAGTGAATGCACTCCTCGTTGATGATGGGGAAGTCAGTGCATGCTCAGACGACACTGGAATGCTCTTAGTTGACGATAGAATAGGGACATGCTCCGATGACGATGGAAAGTGTGTAGTAGACCATGAGAAGGCAAATGCATGCTCCGTTGACAGTGGCATACTTCTCGTAGACGATGGAGGTTTGGGAGCATGTCCCGTCGACGGAGGAGGTAGCCCTGTCAACGAAGAAGCAAGTAGACTGTGCTCTGTCGACAGAGGTGGTGTTCTCGATGAGGATGTCTTGTGGAGTCCTCGCGAACGGGGAATGTGCCCCATCGACGATGAATGAAGCAGGACCTCCGTTGTCGACAGGGGAGCTCAGGAATGATGTTCCGTTGACGATGAATGTTCCTTTCTATGTGAAGTTGAACTTCTATGTTCTTTTGATGAAGAAGTGCATGCAGTCGATGGGGGGTAGTGCCCGTCGACGAAGAATGTTTTCTTGAGGATACATGTTTAGGAGATATGGCCGTTGAAGGGCGGTCAGGCAAGACTTTACACAAGTATTTCCTTCCCTATTTTGTTTCTTGGAGAACATGGAGGTTTTAGAGCCCTTTGATAGAGCACCCTGAGTCTCTAACAGGGAAACATCCACTGTAAAGCTCTTGGTCGAGCACAGGAATATGGTGCCGTGTATGAAGCCCAGGCACCCCAAGCTATGGGTTCAATCTACGTCGTAGACTGCTGGCAGAAGAACAAGCTGCTGTCAGAGCTGAAGCCAGCGGGAAAATGAACTGAGACTACCAGGAACCACCCAGTTTTATAGGCACAGCCCAGGAAGTAAGGTCGTGTGGGTGGTCTCTGGTGTGGAAACTGCTAGAAGAAAACTGCCGTGTTAGAGTGCCACCTATCAGGAACTCCCAGAAGTAATGACTTGCTGTAAGAGACCATTCCGTGGAAGACAGTACAGTTACGTAAAGAACTTACTGTAACAGTAGATCTTCGAGAGAGGCTCTTGCAGTAGCTAATTACATATAGGACTGACGCCGGCAGGACCCCACGGAAAAATTTACAGCTAGCAGTCCCTGGTGAGGGACCGCCCCCACATCAGGTGACTGGCGTCAGGAGACGTCAGTATAAAGGGGCAGTCCCTTACGCCCGCCTTCCAGTTCTTTCCCGCCAAAGGAGGCCGCCTGAGAGAGAAGCGAATATTTCCCTCACTGGAGAAGGAGCTGAAAAAGCTTATGGGGATGGAGGGCGGGAAGGTATTACCTACTACAAGAGCCTCTCTTGAAGATCTACTGTTACGGTAAGTTCTTACATAACTGTACTATCTTACTTCGAGAGGGCTCTTACAGTAGGCAATTACATATAGGACTGAGTCCCAAGCAGTCTGGAACAAGAAGCAGCACACGGGAGGAGGAGGAAAGCTACTCAGAGTAGATACTTTGGCTGTGAAGGCCTTAAGAAAGGAGGCCTTGCAGGACAGCCAACCCGAAGCCTGCTCTACGGCAAGAGGCAATATCCAAACTGTAATCTTTTGTAAAGGTATAGACGGAAGTCCAAGTGGTGGCAGCACAGATGTCTGCCGCCGACACATTCTTGAAACAAGCTGCTGAGGCAGCGACTCCTCTGGTGGAGTGGCCTCTTACTTGACCCGGAAGGGTCTTGTACTTGTCATAGCAGAAAGTGATGCAATGAGCCAACCATCTGGATAGGCATTGCTTAGAGACAGCACTGCCTTCTCTTTTGGGTGCAAAAGAGACAGTTGATCAGCCTTTCTGAGATCCTTTGTCCAGTTAGTGTAGTATCTCAGAATCCAGTGAACATCCATAGTATGTTGTAAATACTCCCCTTGATTGGAGTACTGCGTAAAGAAAGCGGGTAACTATGGACTGGTTCAATGTAGATTCCGCTACCACCTTGGGGAGAAACTTAGGATTGGTGCGCTGAGCCACACGTTCCTTGTGGAAAATCAAGTATGGAATTTTACACATCAGGGCCTGGAGCTCAGAAATCCTCCGAGCCGAGGTAATGGCCACGAGAAAAAGAGTCTTCCAAGAAAGGAACTTCAAGTCTGCGGAGCCTGCTGGTTCAAAAGGAGGCAGAGTTAGTTTCTCAAGAACAAAATTCAAATCCCAAGGAGTGGCGGGAACTCGAATAGGAGGTCTCAGGTGGAGAACCCCTCTGAGGAAAGTCTTCGAGACTTCCAGCTGAGCAAGCGTTCTGTCTGCAAAGGGAACGTGATGGGCTGAAATGGCCTCCGTGTGGACTTTCAGAGAGGAGTGACTAAGACCTAGGTCAAACAGATGGCGCGAGTACTCCAACAGACGTCCCGCAGGGCAGGAGAAAGGCTCAACGCCTTTCGAAGCAGCCCAGATTGTGAATCTTTTCCACTTCATGACATAGGTAGACCTACTGGAGGGTTTCCTAGCCTCCACCAGAATTTCTGCCACCTGGTGAGAAACTCCAAAGCAGGCTTGGGCTATGTCTGCAGGAGCCATGCATGTAGCTGAAGGGACTTGAGACCTGGATGGACCAGGGTCCCCCAATCCTGGGTCAGTAAACATCATGACAGAGGAAGAGGGAGCGGAGGTTCCTCTGAGAATTGTTGCAGAAGAGAGAACCAAACTTGCCTGGGCCAAAATGGAGTGATCAGAATCATTTGTGCTCTGTCTGAACCAAGTTTCTGCAAGACCCACGGGATCAAAGGAATTGGGGGAAAGGCATACACAAATCTGTCCTTCCAATCTAGAGACAGAGCACCTCTCCAGAAAACGCCTCGCTTTTGAACGAGCGAGCAGAAAACTGGAAGCTTTGCGTTTTGAGGGGAAATGAACAGGTCGACCTGCGGTGTTCCTCAACGTAGAAGATATCGTCTAGGATCCCCTTGATCCAGTTCCCACTTGTGGGCCAGGGCGGACGAGTGACTCAGCTTATCTGCCAAGGCGTTTGACTCCCAGAACGAGTTGCCGTAAGGTGAAGGTCGTGTTGTGTTGCCCAATCCCACACTTTTATTGCTTCCCTGCAAAGAGGGTAGGACAGAGTCCCTCCCAGTTTGTTGATGTACCATACCACACACATATTGTCCATCTGGACGGCTAGGTGGCCTGGAAGGAGATACAGATGGAGGGCTTGGAGTGCATAAAGCACTGCCCGGAGCTAGAGCACACTGATGTGAAGTGTTTGTTCGAGCTTGGACCAAGAGCCCTGGGTCCGATGAAGACCGAGATGGGCTCTCCAACCTTCGTCAGAGGCATCTGTGGTCAGAGTCTGGAAGGGGGGAGGAAGGAAGAATGGAACCCCCCGAAACAGGTTCTCTCTGACCATCCACCACTGCAAGTCTCGAACCATGGGAGAGGAGACCAGGACCAGCTGATCCAAGTCGTCCTCCAATTGATCCCATTGGGAGCGAAGCGTCCACTGAGAAACCCTCATGTGGAGCCGAGCGCGAGGAACTGTCGGGATAGCAGCCGCCATGAGCCCGAGAAGGCGAAGAACCGACCTTGCAGTGACTCGCCTGCGGCTGGACAACAGGCTTACCCGAGTCTGAATAGTGGCCGCCCTGTCTGGTGGCAGGAAGGCCCTGCCCAGTATCGCCCCGATAAACTGGAGTCTCTGGGATAGGATCAAATGAGACTTAGAATGGCTGATGGTAATACCCAGGCAAGCAAAGACCTGTTGGGTAAGGGAGAGGCAGCACAGGAGTTCCTCCCTGGATGAGGCCGCCAGGAGCCAGTCGTCCAGGTACAGGAAAACCTGCACCCCCGGGTATGTAAGCAAGTAGGCCACCACCACCGCAAGGCATTTGATAAATATTCGGGGAGCCGACGAGAGGACAAATGGAAGTGCCTTGAACTGGTAGTGGTCCCCCTGGAAAGCAAAACGGACCTATCTGCAGTGGGACGGGCGAACAGATATATGCACGTAGGCATCCTGCATATCCAGAGCGCACAGCCAGTGACTCGAGCGGAGAAGGGGCAGAAGGCTCTGCAGTGAAAGCATTCTGAACCTCTTGTATTCCATGAATAGGTTCAGGGAACTGAGATCTAGGATAGGTCTTACATCTCCTGTCTTCTTCGGGACCAGGAAGAAGTGGGAATAGTAACCCATTCCCTGTAGGGAAGGGGACAGGTTCTATCACCTGTTTCAGCGACAGTGCTGAAATCTCTTCCTGGACCAGAAGATGATGTTCCCGAGAGTACGACGATCTTTGGGGAGGGTGACGAGGTGGTTTCTGTAGAAACTCTGTCGAGTGTCCTTCTGCAATTAGCTGGAGCACCCATGAATCTGTTATCCTCTCCCAGCCCGGAAGGTGGAGGGAGAACCTCCCTCCTACCGGTTCCTCCGGGAAGCCCGAAGACTGTGGGCGAGAGAAGGAGTCAGGTGGTGTGGGGCAGCACTGCAGCTGAAGCTCCCGCTGCTTTTTTGGGCGGAGGGGGCTTGGCAGCTGTGGGGGCCCGGCGTTTAGTGGCCCGCTTTCCCGGAGGTTTCACCTTTGGCCGGTTCCATCTGCAAAAGGGACGGTGCTGCGGTTGATGGGGATGGTACATAGAGTCGATGGACTTTAGTGCCGTCCCCTTCTCCTGCAGATCGGTGATGATGTCCTTGACATCACCCCGAAGAGCACTGACCCCAGGAAGGGTGCTTCCTGTATAGTGGACTGCACTTCTGGGGCCAACCTTGACACACGGAGCTAAGCATGATGTCGTAAGCCTACGGCAAAAGCTGAGCTCCGTCCAGCAGTGCCCACTGTATCGTGAGTCGCACGAAGCACGTGTCGACTGGCCGAACAAGCAGAGCGGATGAGGTCAGACAGTTCCTGCTTGACTTGAGAGTCCGGCAGGGAGTTCAATTTGGTTTCCACCTCAGAAAGAACTGCCTTCTGGTGATCCCCCATGTGATCGACATAGGTCAGGGCCCTGATCCCCAGCGTGGAAGAAGCGAAAATCATCTTGCCATACTGGTCCAGAAGGCGGGATTCTTTATCAGGTGGCGCCGAGCTAAGGTGTTTTGGATTAGCTGACCGGCCGTGAGCAGCACTAATCACGACCGAGTCAGCTCGAGGGTGGGAATCTAAATAGTCAACACCCTCTGGAGCCTGATATAGCCTGTTCGACTTCCGTGGAAGAGAGGCTAATGCCGACAGTTGTTTCCAAATGGTCGTAACAAGGTGGGCATGAGGCTCGATCCAGGGTGGCACCAAGGTGGGAGCAGTCACGGGCAGATCCAGATGCTCAGCGAGTTTCAACCACTGTGGGTCTGGCTGCAAGGATCGCCACTTATGCACTGCCTGGATTTTACATAGCAGCTCCGTGAAGGAAGGATCCTCCGGAGAAGACTTCGGAGGTGTCCTTGGCCTGGGCTCTGACAGAGAGCGAGGCTCGTGGTCCTTCTTGGAGCAGCTGCCGGAGACATCCGAGGTGTCCGGGAGAAGAGGAAGAAACTGAAGACTGGTGAGCCGAGCCTTGGCCTCAGCCCACCAGGAGGCTAGAGACTCCTGCAAATCCACCAGCAGCTTGGGGGGGGCGCGGTGGAGAAGGGAGATAAGGGTATGGGTTACACCCATAGAGCGAGTATCCATAACCTGATGGCGGGAAGCCCGGCGGGTACTGTGGTCCCGGGTACGACAGCGTCGGATACAACAGGGTTGGGTACCTGGGAGCCGGGGCAGCTGCCGGAGCAGACGGCCCCGCCGGTGGGACTGGGGCAGAAGGCCCAGAGGGTGGAGGGCCCAGCATCGGCACTACCGGCATCAGAGACGGTGGCCAAGGTGCTGGCGTTGGGGCCGGAGTCCGGGGAGCCAATGTCAGATCAGCAGGAGGTTGGTCTGACGGAGTTGGAACAGGGACCTCAGCGTCACCCGGGGATGGAAGGGAAAAAATCCCCGGGGTCGGGCTGAGGAGACTCTGGGTCCCCGGAGAGCAGCGAAGGCTGCGGGGAGCCGGGAACGACGGATGTGGGGGTTGGCGCGGCTCATTCGCTGTGCTGACGCGGGCAGACCGGACGTGAGTCTTGCCAGCAGGATCCAGGCGGGTGCCGGAGGGGCCGCGTCCGCTGCAGAGCCGCTGGGGCAGGCCACGATGGAGGGTGGCTCTGGTCTAGTCTGGCGGAAGAGGTGCCGCGCAGCCGAGCGTCTGGCGACTTACCGACCTTCGCGTGCGGATGGAGGAGCAGACGCCCTGTTGATCGGAACCACACACGCAGGTAGGCTGTGAAGCCATGGCTTTACCGGGCGGAAGCCTCAAGAGCCTGGAGGCGCCCGACCTGCCGAGCCAGACGGGCAGACCGCCGTTAGGTAGTAGCCTCTAAGGTGGCTGCCGAGGAGCGGTCCCCGGGGACGCATTAACACGGCGACTCCCAAAGGAGTCGCGGTGGTGAAAGAGCCCTGTCCCGGTGCTTTCTTTGTCCTTTCTCTTGTGATGGCCTTCAGGGGAAGTTGACGCCTGCCTAAGTTTTTTGAGTTTTTTCCGTGGAGCTCATCTTTTTGAGAATGTGGGCTTCCAGGGACTGCTGCCGCCTTCTCCAGGCGTCCGTGTTTAAACTCAGGCAGTGCTGGCACTTCTCTACTTGATGGTCGGGGCCTAGGCAAAAAAGGCACAGGGAATGGCCGTCCTTGTGCAGGAGTTGGGCATCGCACGAGTCGCACTTATTTTTGTGCTCGGAGGGTGTAGGGGCGAGCATGCACAGGCAGATGACTGACTATCAGGGAAAAAGCAAAACTCGGTAAAATAACAGACGAAGGAGCCTGACGAGCAAGGAACTTTTCTGCGAGGCGCTGGCATAAGCTAACAGCGGAAAAGAACTGGCAGGCAGGCATGAGGGACCGCCCCTTTATACCGACGTCTCCTGGGACTGCTAGCAAGAAATTTTTCTGTGGGGTCCTGCCACATGCTGGCATCAGTCCTGTATGTAATTACCTACTGCAAGAGCCCTCTCGAAGCAAGATCTACTGTTACAGGTGAGTAACCTGTTCTATAAGCGTGGATATGTTGTTCATCCACACACTCCGGCAGACTCCTAGCAGTTCTCCAGGAGAAGGGAGGCAAGGTGCACACCTCCTACTTAGGGAAAAGAGATTGGAGAACTAAGGCCCCAAAACTAGCATCACGGCATGACTCAAGGTAGATGTGGTAGTGGGTGATGAAGGTGTTTGCTGACTTCCAGGTAGCAGCCCAAAAGATTTCCTGGATAGGGATGTCCCTGGATGCAGCCACCGATGCAGCAGTATGGCGGGTAGAATGAGCTCTTATCCCTCTGGGAGGTTCCATGCCTGCCAGCTCATAGCACAGACCTATACATGATGTAATCTATCTTGCTATGGTCCGTCTGGCTGCAGGTCTGCCAGAAGTGGCTTCAGCATAAGTGAAACAGCTGGCGAACCTCTCCATGAATTTCCACCGTCCTGTCCTTATAATAGGAGAGAGCATGTCTCAGGTCCAAAGTATGGAGCCTGTATTCAGCCTCCGAGGTGTAATTAGGGTAGTATACCGGCAGAATCAGCACCTGGTTGAGGTGAAACTGACACCACCTTCAGTAGGAATTTCAGGTGGGGGCATAGGACAACCTTGTCCCTGTGGAAGACCAGATAAGGGGAGTCCACCGAAAACGCTTCGAGCTCCCCTGTCCTTCTGGCAGACGTGATAGCCACCAGGAAGGCAGTCTTCCGTGACAAGTGTGATAACTCGCACTTGTGCATTGGTTCAAATGGCTTGCCCGTGAGCTTTGCCAGTACTGGCAGTAGATCCCACAGAGGTGGAGGTTCACGCACCAGAGGGTATATTTGATCCAGGCCTTTGATCAAGGGAAATGGAGGGAAGGCATAGAGGAGGTCCGGGGTCCACGCCTTGGAGAAGGCATCCCCCTGCAGCGAGCCCTGCTGAGGGGGGCGGGCATGAAACAGCCTCAGCTTGGTGTTTTCCCTGAAATCAAACAGGTCCACCATCGGTCTGCCCCAACGGGAGAACAGGTTGTAAGCTACCTCTGGATGGAGGGACCACTCGTGGGATGTCTGGCCCAAGCAGCTGAGAGCATCCGCCAGATGGTTCGAGGCTCCTGCTACATGGATGGCTAGAAGATCTGCCTCCAACCGGCTCACGAGGGTCCAGATGCGGAGCGCCTCCTTGCACAGCAGACGGGAGTGTGTGCCGCCCTGTTTGTTGAGGTAGTACGTGGTCGTGGTAGTGTCTGTCTGGACTTGAACCACTTGACCCCGGAGCTGAGGAGTGAAAGCAGACAGTGCCAGTCTGACTGCTCTGAGCTCCAACAGGCTGATGTGGCATTGGGACTCCTCGGGGATCCAGAGCCCATGGGCCCTTTTGTCCCCCATGTGGGCTCCCCAGCCCGAGTGTGGTATTGGTCATGAGGACGACTGTCGGTTCGGAGCAGACAATCTTTTCCTGCAACCGGTCTGGGGCGGTCCACCATTGTAGTGTGTGCCACATCATCTGAGTTACAGTGATCAGCTGGTCGAAATGACCGTGGCGCTGAGTCCACTGGGCGGCTAGCTCTCACTGGAGAGGGCGCATGTGCCACTGGGCCCAACGGACCACCGCGGTGCACGCCACCATGTAAACCGAAGGCGCAGAAAGTCCCAGGCAGGGTGCAATTGCTCAACCAGAAATGACTGGGTAAAGGAGGAAAGAACCTCTGCCCTGTCCGCTAGGAGCAGAGTTCTGGCTTGACAAGAGTCAAGCTCTGCCCCGATAAAGCCAATCACCTGAGAAGGCAAGCATTCTGACTTGGCCTCGTTGATTAGGAGGCAGAGTTGGGAGCAGGTCTGGAGGGCCAGGTCCCCGGACCGCTCCACCTCCTGTTGGGTGGAGCCTGCTAGTAGCCAATCATCGAGGTAAGGATAAATCCTGACCCCCCCCCCCACCTGAGATTGGCCATCACCACTGCAATGCATCTGGTGAAGACCCGTGGGACCGATGACAGGCCGAACGGCATGGCTCGGAACTCGTACAGGGTCCCTTTGACCCTGAATCAGAGGAACAGCTGATGGGGCGGACAGATTTGGATGTGAAAGAACGCGTCTTGCAGATCCAGTGAACAGAACCACATGTTTCGCTCCAAGGATGGCATGATCTGGGACAGAGTGACTATCCAAAAGATGCATGACCAGAGATACTGATTCAGGTCATGCAGATCTAGAATGGGGTGCCAGCCCCCGTCCACTTGGGCACCAGGAAGTACCTGGAGACAAAGCCTGGGTCTGCTTGAGGATCCATCACTGGAGCTACTGCCTCCTTAAGGAGGAGCTAAGCGATGTCGTATCGGAGAGAAGACTGGGGCTGAGCGGATAACTCTTTCCTCCTGAGGAGAGCAGGCTCGGCTTGGAGGGTACTGCTCGAATTCCAGAGGCAGTCCCTGACTGACCACTTCGAGAACCCACCTGTCCGAAGTGACAACGGACCAGGTGGAAAGAAAGTGGTGGAGTCGGACCCCCACGGGAGGATCCAGAGCTGAGGTGATGGGAGAGGGGTTGACAGCCCCCACCCTGTCACTGAGCAGGCTTGGAGGAGGAAGCTCCAGGACCTGAACCTCAGCCTCCTTTACAGGCCTGTTGGGGTCTGGGCTTGGGAAGGGGGCGCCAATCTTGAGCCAGCTGCTGTTGCTGGTGCTGCTGTTCACCTTGAAAGAAGGATTGCTGAGCCGCAGAGGAAAAATGCCGAAAAGGCTTTTTCTTCTGCTGGTTCTCGCCCGAGGAACCCTTGGCAGAAGAAGCATCCAGGGGTGGCACTGGACTGCTCAATGCACTGAAGGTGACCGGCCACTCCTGGGCAGAACAAGTCGGTCCCAAGGAAGGACACGTCAGCTGGTTTGTGCTCGGTATCCGCCGGAAAGGAGAGCCTCTCAGCCAAGCCCTGCGATGAGAGGCAACTGCGGCAGCCATCGAGCGGGCACAAGAATCCCCAATGTCCAAGGCTGTCTGAAGCTGCTGTTTGGCAACAGCTCGGCCCTGATCCCGGACATGCTTGACCGTGGTCTGCAAGTCTGCTGGGAGATGTGAGAGGACTTCATCCAGTGACCCTAAAAGGGCATAAGAGAAGTGTGCCATGATGGCCGAACTTGCCTGATGAAGGCCCAGGAAGGAAGCCTCATAGACCTTCCTGGCTCAATGGTCCAAAAGCTTGGACTCTATCAGGTAGGTCGGTCAGTGTCGGCAGAACTGCCAGTACGCCTGAACACAGAGGCGGTCACGGTCACCAGGCTCTCGGCTGAAGGGTGCTCTGTGAACCCCGCAAGGGACCCCTCGGGCACCGCATACTTGCAGGCCATGTGGGCAGACAGAGCTGGACAAGAGGAAAGGCGCAGCTGAAGTTCTAGGGCCGGGCTGACAACAGCCTCAGCCACAAGAAAGGCCTCCATCGGGGTATCCCCTTTAAGGATGTCCGTAAGAGGGAACTCTGCCTTTTTCTGGATTGGCTCCAGGGGCATCACTGTAGATTCAGAGATGAGGCGAAGAATCGCTAGAAAAGATGAGGGACCTTCCTCCATCTCTAAGCCAATGGTTGATAAATCATCACCTGGATGAGAATGCAAGCTGGTGACGTCCAAATCCAAGGAATCCGGGTATAATGGCCACCCGGCTCACCTTCAACTCACCGAGGACGGTCAAGGGTGACCATGACCTACAACCGCCAGGGAAGCCCAGTGTCTGGTCTATTTTCCTTGGAAGGAGCCCCTCCCACAGGCTGTTTCGGCAGTGGTCCACCACAATCTGTGGAAACCCCGTTTCGGGCCAAAATGGTGGTTTTGATGGCTCCTCGGGCTGAGGAACTGATTTAATCGGCTCTGAAGGAGTCTGCTTCGGCCTAGGAGGCGAAAGCCAGGTAATGGCCGGTGTAGAAGCCGGAGTCAGCGTGTTCCCGGTCAAAATTAGCTGTTGCCACATAAGGTCCTCATAGCGTTGACAGAGTTTCAGCCGGAGCCTCTCCTCACCTGAGGAACAAGAGGACGACTGATGGCGTATCCTATTTTTAGTGTGTTTATGGCCCTTCCTCGGCCTGTCGGTCGAGGGGGTCTGAGACCTTGATCCACATCGGACGGGTCCGGTGATTTCCCAGGATCAAGGACCACTTCTTCTATGGGAGTCCCAGCAGGCTGGTTCTAGTCATCTGGAAAGACCAGATTAGAGGTTCGATAGAGGGAATTGTCAACCGGAGTCGGCGAGATCTGATCGATCGTGATTTCAACATCGTCTATTGATAATTCGGTCGATTGACCAGATGGCAAAGCCAGCAGCCGAAGAAGTGATTGTGACCGAAGTCGAGACCGCATGTTCCTGGGATTGAGATCTCTCCCGCACCCAAGAACGTCTCCGTTGAGACGAAGACAATCCCGGATCCTTCTTCTGCTTACGGGATCGAGAGGAGTGCGAGCCCACAGATGCCTCTCCTTTGGTTGGGAGAGACTGACAACTCTCGGAAGTTAGCCGAGAAGGTGGAGCCCAGGTTGAGCAGAACGAAGCAGCTCAGAGAAGTCTCTACAGAACGAGCCGCTTCCTGCTCAAACACTTGCATGCATTCCAATTACTAGGCGGATCCCACAGCCGCAGAAACCGTTAACCAAGCCTCTGATTTCACCGAAGGGTTCCTCTTCTCCAGCCTCCCCACCTTCAGGCGTGCGAGACAGTCGTCGAGGACACTGGGATGAAAGGCGAGATGCATCACATTTTGAGGTGTCATGGTCAACACCGAGGCAATAAACACGCGGTGTGAGGATCGGTACGTGACATTTTCTGGCTGCAAGGGCACCGACGAAATCCAGGAGAAGACTTGTCTTCCATAAATCGAAGCAGCAGACTTGCAATCGCTAATGCGAACAATGCAAATTTTAGGAATAATCACAAGTTTGAAAGCCAGGGCCTACAAGATGCGTGAGCACGAGGGAGGCAACCTGAATCTTCCAGCGGGAAGGAAGATCTGGCGTCATGGAGTGGAGCCAAGGTATATACCACCCAGGTTGGGTAGGAGAAGCCAGCTTTAAGACCTCCAGTCCATCTTCATGTGGAAGGGGACATGCCAAAGAGTGTATGTGGACAACATATCCACGCTCCCAGAAGACAGGTTTTCCCATATCTGCACCGGACTGCAGAACTGCCATTAGCACAGACTTATTGTCCGAGTCTGGATGTGCACGAGCCAGGTCCAGGGCTTTATTCTACTGTGACTTCCAATACATCACCATGTGAGCTAGGAATTAAGCAACCTGACTGTACAGGTGGCCAAAGAATACACCTTACGGCCCAGCTGATCCAATTTTTTTGGACTCTCTGGCGGCTGGGAGCTCATATGCCTCGGCTGTTGGGCTCTCCCATGAGCAGCCGATGGCACCATCGAGTCCACTTTTGACTGCTCACTTAAATATGGCTCTTCCCTTGGGGTCCTGTATAGGCGATCCGTCTTTCTGGGGATTGCCAAAGTCATGGAGAGGCACTTCCAAGTGACTCGTTACATCTTGGAAGGGCTCCATCAACAGTGGAACCACCAAGGGCTTAGGGTCACTTGCCCCCAAGAATTTCACCAAACAGCAACGTTCAGGGTCCAGCTGCTCCATCTCCCGATTTAAAAAATGGATGCATCATCACATTTAAAAATAATGTTATCATCTGGAAGGGATCTTGGGAGTCCTTCCTGGAATCTGGTGAGGGGAAAGAAAGGTCCTCGTCTGAGAAATCATAACAGTAGTACCCAGAGGATCCTTCAGAAGAAGAATCTGGGCGCACCTTGGGGAGGATCCGGATGATGGGTGGAGACAACGCCGCCTAGGGACTGGAGACCCTTTTTTTCATCCCCAACGGACATTGGGCGAACCGAGCTGGCGGAGGTAGGGAGACTGCTTCTGTGGAGGGGCCGGAGCTGGGAATCAGGGCCAGTTCTGGTGGCCTGGGTAAAAGGTCTCCTTTGATGGTATTCCACTACTGAATAATGCCCCAGCTTCAGCTAGGGAAACGACAGGACCTGGCTGGGGAACTGATGGGGAGGGGGCATTAGGGGCCCCTGGGATGACTCCTTCTGGCGGCGGGTTCACTGTATTGGGCATTGGTGGAGCCACATCCTCTGGCATCAGGGATCCTGATGCCTGGTTGTCAGGCTCCAAGGCGAGGTGAGGGCGGTGGAGCTGGAGCACGGTTTCCAAGGTCCTTGGAAGCGGGCAACCAATCATCTGCCATATGGCCCATCGCCAGGTCGTCTTTCAGATGTGGAGTAACAGGACCCTGGCTTTGGGGGTGGCGTCTGGTACGGCTTTGTGTTGGAGTCGGAGGGCGTAGCCGAAGTCTCGGCTGACGTCTAGGGAGGAGGCAAACAATGCTTCTTGTGGCATTCATGCTCCTGGATCCTGCTGGCATCGTCCGACCCTTGGACTTGTCGGACGACCCTGAGGCTAAGACCTTGCATATGACAGGTTCCGACCTGTCGCCTGATGAGGAAGACACCTGTCTAACTTAGATCCTAAGCAGAAAGCAGTCCAGGATAGCTAAGGGACCGGAGCTTCAGACAGCCCAACCCCGAGGCCTCCCACCAAGTAACTGGGAAGAGGCTGGAGGCCTATTAGTGAGCACCCCAGGAAGAGCCAAGGAAGCCAGAGGTGCTAAACCAAAAATGGCGTCGGAGGTAGAGGCCTTAGCAGACTTATGCGTGGAACAAGAACGCAATTCTGGCCTGGCTCTTTCTCCCTGTGATGGTGTTTCCCGCTCGATTTCTTCTCTCTGGGGGAGGAATCCCTGGCTGAAGAGAAAGAAGAGCTATGACCAGAGTGTGATTTCTGCATGGCTGCCACTTGTTGCTTGAGGAGAAACGTCTTGAGAATCCTCAAGCGGCGGATTCTGGTCCTCCTACTGAACTTCTGACAGTGCAGGCAGTCGTCAGAGTTGTGGTCCAGGCCTAAGCAGATAACGCAGGCAGAATGACCGTCCCGGGCTGGGATCCGCTTACCGTATGAGCACTTTGATTTCTGCCGCTGAGATGAGGAAGAAGGCTGAAAAGACATGCACAAGGTAATGATTCGATTGTCAGTAAACTTGATGAAAAGAACTGCGCAAAGTGCAAAAAATGGTGCTTGACTGGAGCAAAAGGTCTCAGTGGAGCCGAAATGAACGTGGCGGCGGGAAAAGAACTTAAGTGGTGCTGGGGAACCGCTCCCTTTATACCATACGTCACGTTGGGGCAGGGCCGGCGTCAGGGGGCGGTCCCAGCCTTGGACTGCTAGCTATAAATTTTTCTGTGGTGTCCTAGTCCTAACGGTGTTACCTGCTGCAAGAGCTCCACCTCGAAGTAAGATCTAAGTTTCCTTCTTCAAGGCGTAACTTTCCCAACGAAATCCGAAGGAGGAAGCAGCGTGGACCTTCTTGGCCGCATGGTCAAGCTTCTTCGATTCCTTGCTGGGATGGGTGGGGGGGCTTTTCTGCATTGGCAACATTTCCGAATCTAATCTAATAGATTTATTTGACTGGGTGACCAAAGTAGTAGACCAGGGAGGGGGCTGTGGACATGGCCTACCTAGATTTTAGCAAGGCATTTGATACAGTCCCATACAAAAGATTAATACACAAGTTAGCCCGCCTTGGAGTGGGTCCCAAGGTGGTAGCCTGGATAAAAAAATTGGCTAGACAACAGGACGCAAAGGGTAGTAGTAAATGGAGTACACAGTGAAGAAAGGAGGGTTACTAGCGGGGCACCGCAGGGTTCAGTACTGGGACCGGTCCTTTTTAATGTCTTTATAAGTGACATTGCAGATGAACTGGAAGGAAAAGTATATGTCTCTCTGCAGACGACAAAGATCTGCAACAGGGTTGACACACAAGATGGAGTGGAAAGGATGAGAAGGGACTTGGCAAGGTTGGAGGAATGGTCAAATGTATGTCAGCTCAGATTCAATGCAAAGAAGTGCAAGGTAATGCACATGGGAAACAAAAACCCAGGGGAAGCGTACACAATGGGGGGGTGAGATACTGACAACAGTAAACATGGAAAGAGACCTGGGGGTAATTATATCAGATGACCTAAAGGTGGGCAAGCAATGTGAGAAGGCAGTAAGGAAGGCTGGGGGAATACTGGGATGCATAGGAAGAGGTATCAATAGTAGAAAACAGGAAGTTGTTATCCCTCTGTACAGACAGTTGGTGAGACCCCATCTGGAGTACTGTGTGCAGTTCTGGAGACCCCATCTCCGCAAAGACATAGACAGAGTGGAGGCTGTCCAGAGGAGGGCAACCAAAATGGTGCAGGGTCTGCACCAGAAGACATACGAAGAACGACTAAAGGAGCTTAATATGTATACCCTTGAGGAAAGAAGGGTGAGAGGGAACATGATAGAAACTTTCAAGTACCTCAAGGGAATCAACAAAGTCCAAGAGGATAGCATCTTTCAGAAAAAGATGTGCAAGAACAAGGGGGCACAATTTGAAGATAGAAGGGGGACGGCTCAGAGGTAATGTGAGGAAGTATTTTTTCACAGAGAGGGTTGTGGATGCATGGAACAGCCTCCCTGAGGAGGTCATGAAGTCAACAACAGTTGGGGAATTCAAGAATGCATGGTACAGACATAAGGCAGTCCTAGTGGGGGATATGAGGAAGTAAGCCGTTTGGTTAACTAGGATCTGCAGCTTATCCGTTAGGTAGGAAAATGGGCAGACTAGGTGGGCCAAGCGGTCCTTATCTGCCATCAAATTCTATGTTTCTTTTTTCCAGAAAAACTAGCCAGACACCAGAGGGGTGGTGCAAGAACCCTGACAGAGAGCCATATGAAGTGTGTACTTGCAGACCATACAGGCTCAGGGTGCAGAGGCAGGATACTAGAAGTTGCCAAAGCTCCAGAGCCAGTCCCAAAATTGCCTCAGCCATGGAAAAGGCAACCCTCCACCCCCACCTAATATTCGCCACTGCAGAGGATGTCTGTAAGAGAGCATTTAGCCTTTTTCTGCACAGGCTCCAAGAGAACAGACATGGACTCCGACATGAATCTGGGAGAGCCTCAAATGACACTGACCCATGGTCAGTAGACAATTCTTTGACTGGCTCATGTTCAAAGGTATGCATCCTCTACCACTGCATGGAAGAGCTGTCAGAGAACTCATTAAAAATGGCCCTCAACCACAGACTGCCATGAACCACCTGAAAGTCATCCGACTGGATGATTTCACCGACAGCCAGACTAGCAAGCCGGTTGTAACACGGCAGTCCTTGGTCAAAGCTCCCTTCAACAGCTGTGGTGGAGGCAGTTCCATTAGCAGGGGTGCAGAGCCAGGTGTCAGCAACTGCCTCGGGTGGACTAGCGTGGGCTTGACTGTTGCCAGCCAGTTGATCACAGGGATCAAGGGGTACAGCTCTACCCTACCCTGGCCCACTGCTGCCAGAGGAGTTCCTTGTAGCACTGCTGCATGCACTAACAGAGCCCCATCTCACATGAGGACGAGGAAGACAAGGAACACTGATTGCAAATCCTTGGAGTCTAGCAGGACTGAGAGCGCTAGTGGTGCCTCAACGGCAATCTCAACTTTAGTCGACTCAAGGGGCCATGTCAAGGAGAAGCCAGCAGAGGTGCAGTGCAATTGACATTCAACGGCTGTACTGCAACGACCTCTGATGGAGGCTGGTCCCAAGTGGAACCAGCTAGGGACACCAACCAGGCCACATCCTCTAGTGTGAGGACCCGAAGCACCGAGGTCTTGAGAGCTCCTCCTCCTCAGACAACTGGTCAACTGGGTCAAGGAAGATCTTTACCACATGGTCGGCAAGTGTCGAGGTCAACAAGTCTAGTGTACACTGGAGCTTGTGGCCTGGCCCTCAACCAATTCTGGCTCAACTGAAGTCAAGTGCACGATCGGTGGTGTGTGCTCGAGGGAGTCAACAAAACGGGAGGAGCATAATCTCTCCCGGTCCCATGACCAGCAGCAGTGTTTTCTGTGCTTTCTGCTGTGGCAGGCATGACTCTCCCAGAAGGCCTGGAGGGCCCGGACATCTGAAATTCACTGGTGAATGACGCTCTTATGCTGGCCCCAGCTGGGAGTAGTGCCGAGGCAGACGAGATGCCCGCTGCAGCCTCTGCTACAGAACTTTCCACGGCCATGAACGGAGCCCTCCAACTCCGCCACAGCAGAGGCCTTGTGGCATTTTGGACATAACTTTGGGTCATGATCAGCTGGCCAAGGAAAAACAGTGTTGCACAACTCTCCAGGGAGGGAGGAAGCACAGACAGGTACAGGTTGCAACCCGTGACATCGCATGTCATGCCCAGACAGTAGAGGCACGTCACAAATAGCTCCTTCCATGACATCTTCTGTTAGCATGTGATGCACAATTTGAAGCCAGGGGCAAGCTTCACTTTGTCATGTTCCATCTTCCATCGACGAGGCAGGAGCAGAATTAAGGAAACGTAGAGAAAGTTGAACACCGTAGTAAAACAGAATAATGTTTGCTAATGGCACACTTTAGCCCTTACAATGTACCGAACTCTTCCAGTGAAAAAGAAGATCTGACACCACAGGGCAGAGTCAGAGAACATACTGCCCTGTGGTGGAAGCAGCTTAGCTTAAAGACTTCCCAATGAATCAGCAAGTTCTAATGGAACTGCAAGTTGTGTGGATAAGTGAACTATATCCACACCACCAGAATGCAGCTTTATTCTTTAGTATTACTAAATAGTAGGCAGCAAACAAGTTTTCTAGTCACTTTAACCTGTATTTCTGCAGTGTGATTTTAAGTTCTAGGAGAGGTATATGTTGTTCATCCACACTGTCTGGCAGGTTCCTTGCCGCTTTAAATCTTGCCAGAAGGTCTTTAAGCTGGCTCCTCCCACCCACCTGGGTGGTAAAACCCTCGGCTCTGCCCTATCACGCCAGATCTAGCCCACTGGAAGCCAGGGAAGTTGGGTCAGTGGTGGGTTGTGTGGATGAACAACATATACCACTCCTAGAACTCCTGTTACAAGCGAGTAATCTGTATTTCTAGGGACGTAGATATGTTGCTGAATCCACACTATCTGGCAGACTCCTAGCAGTTCTCTGGAACGAGTGAGGCAAGGCGCGCACCCCCTACTTGGGAAATGAGGACAGGCGAACCGAGGTCCTAAAACCAGCATACCGGCGTGACTCTAGGTCAATGTGGTAATGGGAAATAAAGGTGTGTGCTGACTTCCAGGTAGCAGCCCTGCAGATTTCCTGGAGAGGGACGTCCCTGGAAGCAGCCACCGAAGCAGCGGTATGGCTGGTAGAATGAGTTCTTATCCCTCTGGGAGGTTCCATGCCCGCCAGCTTATAGCAGAGATCTATGCAGGAGGTGACCCACCTGCTTATCGTCTGCTTGGCTGCAGGTCTGCCAGGTGCGGCTTCAGTGTAGGTGACAGACAGCTGGCGAACCTCTCCCCAAACTTCAGACGTTCGCTCCTTATAATAAGACAGCGTTCTTCTAGGGTCCAGAGTATGGAGCCTATATTCGGCCTCCGAGGTGTGACTGGGGTAGAACACCGGCAGAGTCAACACCTGGTTAAGGTGAAACTCAGACACCACCTTTGGAAGGAATTTCGGGTGGGGGTGCATGACAACCTTGTCCCTGTGGAAAACCAGATAAGGATATAAGGAGACTTGATGGAAAGCACCTGGAGCTCTCCCATCCTTCTGGCTGATGTGATAGCCACCAAGAAGGCGGTCTTCCATGACAGGTGAGAGATGTCACACGTGCATCGGTTCAAATGGCTTGCCCACGAGCTTAGCCAATACCAGCAGTAGATCCCACGGAGGTGGAGCTTCTTGCACTGGAGGGGATATGTGATCAAGGCCTTGGAAAAAGCGCCCGACCACCTTCTCCTGCACCAACTGCTTGCCAGGTGCACCTTAAGGGTCGTCGACCAAAGCCCTAGCTGAAAAAGGGACCACAGGTTGTCCAGAATGCTAGCCAAGGAACAGGAAGAATGGTCTAACCCCTTGTCCCGACAACAAATGGAGAATCTCTTCCATTTGAAGGCAGAGCATTTTCTGGTCGACTCCTTACGGGACGCCTCAATGACATTGAGGACCTCATCGGAAAGACCCAAGGCCTGGAACTCTAGCCGCTCAAGAACCAGGCCACCAGGTGCAGGGATTGAAGGTCCGGATGGAGTACCTTCCCCTTGACTGAGATCAGGTCCGGGCAGATTGGAAGCCGCCTCGGGAGCCTGGAGCTGAGGCTGAGGAGATCTGGATACCAGAACTGGAGGGGCCAATCTGGGGCTACCAGAATCACCTGCGCCTTGAGAAGCACCTTGTAGATCAAGGGAAATGGAGGGAAGGCGTAGAAGAGGCCCGCGGTCCATGGCCTCGAGAAGGCATCCCCCTGCAGTGAGCCCTGCTGAGGGGGGTGGGCATGAAACAGCCTCGGCTTCGCATTCTCCCTGGAGGCGAACAGGTCCACCTGAGAGGTGCCCCAATGGGAGAACAGATCTTGTGCTACCTCCGGCAGGAGAGACCACTCGTGAGATGCAGCACCTATCCAGCTGAGGGCATCGACCAGATTGTTGGAGGCTCCTGCCACATGGATGGCTAGGAGATCCGCCTCCAGGCAGATCACGAGAGACCAGATGCAGAGAGCCTCCTTGCACAGAGGCAAGGAGTGCGTCCCGCCCTGACGGTTGAGGTAGTACATGGTCGTGGTGTTGTCCATCTGGGCCTGGACCACTTGACCCCGTACAAGTGGAGCGAAGGCGGGGAGGGCTAGTCTGACCGCTCGAAGCTCCAGCAGGTTGATGTGGCGTTGAGACTCCTGAGGGGACCAGAGGCCATGGGCCCTGAACACCCCAACCCATCAGAGAGGCGTCAGTCGTTAACGTGACTGTTTGCTTAGGGCGGACAAACTGGATACCCTCCTGCAGAAGAGCTGGGACAAGCCACCACTGCAGGCCGTCCCGTATCTCCTGGGTCACCGTCACCGGCTGGTCCAGAGGACCACACCGCTGTGACCACTGGCTGGCCAGTCCCCATTGCAGGGGATGCATATGCCAGCAGGCCCAATGGACCACACTGGTGCAGGCCACCATGAGGCGCAGAAGTCCCGGGCAGGGCGCTATTACCCAACCAGAAATGACTAGGCAAAGGAGGAAAGGACCTTGGCCCTGTCCGCTGGGCTCTGGCTCGAAGAGATTCAAGCTCTGCCCTGATGAACTGAATTACCTGCGAAGGCACGAGTTCTGATTTGGCCTCGTTGATGAGGAGGTCAATCTGAGAGCAGACCTGGAGGGCCAGATCCCTGGACCGCTCCACCTCCAACCAGGAGAGGACTGCAATCAGCCAATCGCCCAGGAAAGGACCCCTCAGTGCCGTAGGAATGCTGTCACCACTGCCATGCATTTGGTGAAGACCCTGGGAGCTGGAGAGAGGCCGAAGGGCATGGCATGGAACTCATAAAGGGATCCCTCTGCTCTGAAGCAGAGGAATTGCTGGCGAGATGGACGGATTGGGACGTGAAAGAACACATCCTGAAGGTCCAGAGAACAGAACCACATGCCTAGTTCCAAGGATGGAATAATCTGAGCCAGAGTGACCATCCTTAAGGTGCGCTGCCATAGGAACTTATTCAGGTCATGCAAGTCGAGAATGGGGCACCAGCCCCGTCGTTTAGGACCAGGAAGTACCTGGACACAAACCCTGGGTCTGGAGGAGGGTTCGCCACCTCTTCGATCACCTCCTTCTAGAGGAGCAAGGCAATGTTGGCTCGACGAGCCGACAGAGGCTACGGAACCTGTTGCCCCCCGTGGGGCAACGGCTCGATAGGGAGGGAACCGCCCAAATTCCAGAGGCAGACCCCTGCCTACTACTTCTAGCACCCAGCGGTCCGTGGTGATAACTGATCAGGAGGAAAATAAGTGGCAAAGCTGCCCCCCATGGGGGGAACCCGGGGAGGAGTGACGAGGATGGGGGCAACACCCCTCAACCAGTCACTGGGCAGGCTTGGAGGAAGGGCCTGCTGAGGGACCTCCTGGATCCTTGCCTCCAGGCTACTGGAGGAAGTGGCAGACTTGGCCTTAGGGCACCAAGTGTGTGCCTGCTGGCCCTGGTGCTGCTGGGCCGGATGTGCTGCAGGGGCAGAAGAGCAAAAGGGCTTACGCTGCTGCTGGCAGCCTTTGTCCTTCTGGGCAAACGTGACAAGAGTCCAAGGTGGCACTGGACTTCTCGATCCTCTGGAGATGGCCTTCCACCCCTGGCCCAAACAAGTCTGTGCCAAGGAAGGGAATGTCTGCCAGCTTGTGTTGGGTGTCCGCCATGAAGGTGGAGATCTGCAGCCAAGCTCTGCGGCGCATGGCCACTGCGGCCGCTACTGATCGGGTACAAGAATCACCAATGTCCAACAAAGTTTGGAGCCGTTTTGCCACCGCTCTTCACTAATCCTGCACCTGCTTTACTGTCGTCTGAAGGTCAGCCGGGAAATGACGACTCACCTCATCCAGGGAGCCCATAAGGGCGTGTGAGAAATGTGCCATCAGAAGTGCTGAGCTAGCCTGAGGAAGGCCTAGGGAGGAAGCAGCGTAAACCTTCGGCCCCGAGTAATCCAACTTTTGGGATTCCTTATCGGGCGGTTTGTCCACGTCCTGAGCATTCCCGGAGCGCCGGAAAACGCTATCGGTCACCAACCTCTCCGCAGAGGGGTGCTCCGAGAAACCAGAGAATGAACCGGTGGGGACCGCGGACTTGCAAGCAATCCTGGCCGAAGGTACGGGACAAGATGCTGGCCACTGCCACAACTCCAGGGCTCGGCCAACAATGGCTTCAGCCACCAGAAAGGCCTCCGTAGGGAAATCCCCTCAGTCCAGTATCTCTGCAAGGGGATACTTGGCCCGTTTTGAAATGGGTATGAGCTGCATCACAGTGGATTCTGAGAGGAGTCGAAGCAAACCCAAAAACAAGGATCGGCTCTCGTTCACCGACTGGCCTCCTGCAGACTCCAGGTCAAGCGGCCTGGAGAACAGAAAGGAGTCGTTGTCAGACTCCGGAGTCTGTGAACAACTGCCGAGCGCCTGAGCCACCCTCCACCTGCAGAGGTCGATAGGGAGTGAGGGTGACTGACAACCTATGGGGCAAGCCCTGACCTGACCGAGACTCCTTGGATGGAGCCCCAGTCTTCGGTTGTGGAGGCAGGGTTCCACTACAATAGTGGAGCAGACTGTTTGGCAGACAACCCGGCACGAGTGCGGCTCCTCGATCCACCGCGAGGGTTGTTTCGGTCGCTCTGGTGACAGCCACTTAATGGCCGGAGAAGGCGACAGAGTCAGCTTGTTACTGGTCAATAAAAGCTGCTGCCACATCAAATCCTCGTAGCACCGACGCAACTTGTGCCAGAGCCTATCCTCCGAAGAGGACGACAAGGATGAGCAGCGATGCCGCTTTCCATGGTGCCAAGACTGCCGACGTTGGCGGGATCGGCTGGCCCTGGAAGAGGACTGAGACCTTCAGGGACTCCATGGGTGGGTCAGAGAGGGGACGGGGGAAACCCACGCCTCCTTCGGTTCAGAGACCTTGACTGGGGACTTGGGCACAGGAAGCACAGGCAAGTCCTCGGTAACCACTGAGGGAACCAGTGAAAAAGGGTTGTCGACTTCTCCAGTCGACAAACAGTCCGACGGGTCGAGAAAAATCTCGACCGCATCGATGGATATCTTGACTGGCTGACCTGACAGGGACACTGTGAAGCTAGGGGCCGCAGCTGCAACCTCGACTGAAGTAAAGAGTCGATGGTCCGGTGAAGGGGCCCTCTCCGGCTCCCACGAACATAGACGGTGGGACTTACCTTTATAGTCCTTCTTTCTGGACCGACCGGAATGTCCCGAAGGCCCTTCTCCCTTAGTGGAGAGGGACTGACAAAGCTCTTTAAAAGAAGCCGAGTAGGAGGAGCCTAAGGAGAGCAGGATAAATCCGTGGCGAGGAAGAAGTGGTGGCCTGGGCCGCCTCCTCCTCGAGGCGATCATCTGCTCCAACTGCTCCACATGAAACCGAGCCTTGTGAGCACATCTGAGCCTCCTGAACTTGACCGGCAGCTACAGTTTTTGGGGCACCCATGAAGTAGTCTAGCAGCGGTCCTCCAAGACAGACGCCAAGAAGGACTTGCACAACTCGCCGGCCTGCGAATCGTGGCCAAGCCCTACGCAGTAGACGCACGTGCAGTGCGGATCGGTCCTGGACATCTACCCATAAGAGCACCGATGGAAGCCTGGAGTCGATTTGTCCATCACAGCCTCGAGGGAAGACAAAGACCGTAGTCTTGTATATATTAAAATTAGTTTTGGGAAATCTGAAGAGTGTGAATCCAGCTTAAAACGCAGAGCGCTAAGGAGGGAACTTGAGCTTCTAAGCGGTAAGGAAGATCTGGAGTCATGGGCGGAGCCGAGGGGTTTTACCACCCGGGTGGGTGGGAGGAGCCAGCCTGAAGACCTTCCGGCAAGATTTAAAGCGGCTAGGAACCTGCCAGACAGTGTGGATTGAACATATCCACGCCCCTAGGATTGAACTTATCTCCTGATCCCCCCAAAAACAATCACTACACTGTCCGCATAAAAAATCATGCCCATTGAGGGACATGCAGCAGTGCAGAGTTTAAGACTGAAAAATAACAATGGCCCCAAGACTGAACCATGGGTTACTCTACAAGTAACAAAACAAAACAAAAAAAAAAAACAACATTCTAAATTATTGTTTCAAGAACTCTGTTTTAAGTTTCTAAACCAAAAGGAAAAAAATGCATTTGATGAGGGCATTAAGAGGCAAATTATTGTCAAGGCTGAATGCCTCAGATCCACAAAAACACTCCCTAGATAAACACAGGCATCCACAACCTAATGAATATGATTGGAATCTCACCAATGCAGTCTCTTATGATACTGGCAGAAGCCATGATAAAAGTACAGTTATGTAAGAACTTACCATAAAAGTAGATCTACGAGGGGAGCTCTTGCGGCAGGTAACACCAGTAGGACGGAAGCCGGCGGACCCCACGGTAAACTTCTAGCTAGCAGTATACAGCGGGAGGACCGCCCCCGACATCGCCCCACCCCTGTCATGTACAGTATAAAGGGGGTGGTCCCTCAACATCATCTCAGTTCTCCCGCTGGAGACTCCGGCAGTGATGGAAATGTAGGAGGAGAAATTGAGGACAGCCCTCTAAAGGAAGAGGTCAGGTGCGAATGCAGAAGGAATCCCCAATGGGGAAGGCGGGTGGGAAGCAGCACCTGCTGCAAGAGCTCCAAAGATCTACTGTTATGGTAAGTTCTTACATAACTGTACTATCTTACTTCGAGAGTGAGCTCTTGCAGCAGGTAACACTGGTAGGACTGAGTCCCAAGCAGTACAGAGGACCCTATGTTCAGGGTGGAGGCAATGGAGAGACAATAACTGAAACCCTCAAGAGAGGAGTCACTGCAGGATAGCAAGGTCAAATCCTGTCCTGCGCTAGGAGGCAATGTCCAAACTGTAATGTCTGATGAACATATGAACAGAACTCTAGGTGGCAGCTGTGCATACATCTGCAGCAGACACGTTCCTTAAAAGTGGCAAAGGAAGCTGCGACTCCCCTGGTTGAGTGGCCCTTTAACCGGTTCTGGCAGTCTTGTTGTACATCTGGTAACAGAAAACAATGCAATTAACCAACCATTTAGGGAAGGTTCATTTGGAAACAGGTGCCCCAACATCCTGGGTCAAAGGAAAACAAACAGCTGATCCGACTGTCTAGAGCCCCGGGTTTGGGTCAAGTAATATCGGAGGGCCCAGTGGATGTCCAGAGAATGCATGAGTGCCTCCCCTTGCTTTGAATGCTGGGTAACAAACAGGTAGCTTGATGTACTGTTGAAAGGTAAATTCGGACACTACCTTTGGCACAAACTTAGGATTAGTTAGCAGAGACGCCCGGTCCTTGTGAAAAAACAAATAAGGCTCTTTACACATCAGAGTCTGGAACTCAAATTCTCCAAGCAGAGGTAACTGCAACCAAAAAATTGTAGTTAAGTAAGAACTTACCATAACGGTAGCTCTTCGAGAGAGGGTCCTGCAGTAGGTCTTCTCAGATAGGACTGCGCCCCCTGGCGTCAGGTTCCAACAGCAAACTTGTAGCTAGCAATCTGCAGGGACCGCCCCCGGTGTCAGGTGACGCAACGTCAGCCACACTATAAAAGGGACGGTCCCACGCCCACCCTCCAGTTCTTTTCCACCGGAGACCTGAAGAATGGCAAGTTGAAAGAAAGGAGTGATAACTCCTATGACCGTGCTCTCTCTAGACCCAAGGGCTAGGCAGGATGAAAAATAAAGGAAAATGTTCCAGGAGTTGGGGGAAGGTGGGTGGGAAACTAGACCTACTGCAGGAACCTCTCGAAGATCTACTGTTACGGTAAGTTCTTATGTAACTGCAATATCTTACTTCGAGAGGGTTCCTGCAGTAGGTCTTCACATATAGGACTGAATACCTAGCAGTCCAAAAGAAAAATCTGGAGATGCATCCGGGAGGAGGAGAGATCACCAACTGAGTTAGTTGTGACAGGAGATCTTGCAAAACTGCAAGACTGAAACCAGTCCTGCGCCTAGAAGCAATGTCCAGACTGTAATGCTTAGTGAAGGTGTGGACAGATGAACACGTGGCCACTGTGCAGATCTCTGCTGTGGACACATTCCTGAAAAAGGTGGTAGAAGAAGCAACACTCATAGTGGAGTGACCCCTTAACTGTCCCTGGAAGGGATTTCCCATGTTTTTGGTAAGTGAAGTGGATGCAGTTAGCCAACCACCTGGAAATGGTCTGTTTGGAAATGGCCTTGGCCTGGCACTGGGAAGCGAAGGCCACGAAGAGCTGATTGGTCTTAAGGACCTCTATAGTCCAGTTTGTAGAATACCTCAGAATCCTATGCACATCTAATGTGTGCAAAAGATATTACCCCCGTTAGAAAGCTGGGTATAATAGACCAGTAGTTCGAGACACTGGTTGAGACTGGTTTCTGAAACTACCTTTGGAAGGAAGGAAAGAAAAAAATTACTCACCTCAGTAACTGTGTTTCTTCTAATGGAGTCTTGCTGTATTCTGACAAACTGCAGTTGGCTCCAGCCTTTAAACTGCCCCGGAGAACATAGGGTTACATTTCTATGCAGTGCATAGAACGTTGAGCTCGATCTCGGTTGAGGTCTCTGTCTGCAGCCCTTTGAAACCCCAACCGTCAGATTCTTACGAGCAAAAACTCCCTAACTATAGTATGTGGAAATTGTAAAATTTTAAACTAGCCAACTAGCAGCAGAGAGTTTTGGATTCCCAAGGAAGACAAGTCAGAAAACCCAAAACCAATCCAAAATAAGGATAATAATACAACAAAACACCCAAATAAAAAGGAGTGTGTGCAAGAAGCACCTCTGGGGTGCAGCACTGCCCCTGCCTACCCACTTCCCGAAAACCAGGTTCTGAGAGGGGAGCCAGGGAGGGAGGTCAGAATACAGCAAGATTCCATTAGAAGAAACAACATTACTAAAGTGAGTAATTTTTTGTTCAAACATCATGAAGTCTTGCTGTATTCTGACAATCTGCAAACTACCAAGCAGTACCTCCATGGAGGAGGGACAGAACCTACTTTGGGAATAGGCTCTGAAGTACTGCTGTGCCAAACCGAGCATCACTCCTAGCCTGGATATCCAGAGAGTAATGCTTGGTAAAGGTATGGACTGTTTTCCAGGTGGCTGCTCGACAAATTTCTAACAAAGGGATATCCCTGGCTGCAGCCAGGGAAGCAGCTGCACCTCTTGTAGAGTGAGCCCTCACGCCTGAGGGTGGAATCTTTCCCAGTTTCTCATAGCAGAATTGTATACAAGACACAATCCACCTGGCAGTAGTTCTCTTGGTGGAAGGTTTGCCCTTTCCCACTTCTTCATAAGTGAGGAACAACTGGAGGGAATCAAACCTGTGACCCTTGGTACGCTCTATGTAGTAGCTAAGGGCTCTTTTAACATCTAAACTGTGTAGCCTCCTCTCTCCTGAGGAGGAATGATCAGCAAAGAAAACAGGAAGAGAGAGACTGATTCAAGTGGAAGTCGGACCACTTTGGGCAAGAACCTCCTATTGGTTCTAAGGACCACTTTAATCCCTATGGAAGGAGATAAAATCAGGTTCCATTGACAGGGCTTGCATTTCACTGATACTGTACGTCTGGCAGAGGTAATGGCTACCAAAAATACAGTTTTCCAAGTCAAGTACTTAAGCTCTGCTAAGGACATAGGCTCAAAAGGAGGTTGCATAAGTTGAGCAATGCAAACATTTAAGTCCCAGGAAGGGGCAGGATTCCTAAAGGGAGGATTGGTATGAAGCAATCCCTTGAAAAATTTGCAGGACACAGGATGATAAGATAGTGAGGAAGACTTCCCCACTGACAGAAAAGCGGAAACAGCTGACAAGTGTATCCTGAGAGTAGCTGGTCTGAGCCTACTAAATGATCTGCCAAAGGCTTGCTCCACTACCTCAATACACATGTGTGCTGATGACACGGTCCTCATTACTTCCAGCCGTACTTACGAAGAAGAAGTCACCTCTAATCTTCAGACAGACTTCAACAAAGTACAACACTGGTTCAACTCCAACCAACTCTCCCTAAATGCCAAGAAAACAGTCCGTCTCTTTCGGCACTAGATAGACTATCCAGACTTACATCCCCTCTGATCTTCCTTATCCTAAATAAAACCATCCTTGAAGATGTGCCCTCCTTTAGGTACCTGGGGGTTTGGCTTGATCGCTACCTCTCCTTTTCCACACACGTGGACGCCATCCTATCAAAACTGCGCCCTAAGCAAGGCGCCCTCTATACAAACTGAACTAGTCTCCCGCTTCCTGTGGGATGCGAAATAGTCCAGAAAATTATTCTACCTTCCTTCGACTACTGCGAAGTTGTCTACAGCTCTGCCTTCAAGTCCACCTTATCCAACACTGAACCCTTCAATGCTTTCTGCCGCTTCGCCCTCGATGCCCCATCCCCGCACCCATCACTGCAAGCTCTTCCATTCCCTGGCCCTTCCATCCCGAGCAACCGGTGTCTACTTCACAGTGCTAAATTTGTTTCCAACTTCTGGCTCGGTTCCCTTCCGCCCTACCTAGTCTCCTCCCTATCTTCCCCGCCAACCCCCACCCATGCCCTCAGGTCTACTGACTCCAGGCTATTAGTAATCCCTCACCGAAGGACCTCCGCAGGCCAATCGACTTTCTCTTACCTCCTCCCTAAGCTCTGGAATGACCTGCTGGCCCAAATCCGCCATTCTTCCACCAAACACTCCATCCTCTGCCCTCACTAACTTCTTTGCACCCAATTGTACCTGCCCCTGACCCCCCCCCACCGACTGATTCTCCCCCCCAATCCCCTCCTTACGCGCCTGACCAGCGGCTTGGCCCTCGCCCAAATGACTGGCTTATATATTACCCTAAACAACCCATGCACTTACCCTCTCATAACACTTCTGCTATCTCCCTTCTTATTCCCGTCAACGTCTTCCTTAAGACAACCCCCTCATCTTTCCCTGTGTTTACTACCCAGACCTGTCACCTCTACCTGGCCCCAAGCTCATGCTTCCATTTCTCTCTACCAACTTGGTGCATCATATTTCAAATCAGTCTCTAGATATAGGCCGTTATGTAATCATGCATAGTTCTACATGTGTAATCAAATATGTTATGCCACCCTCCTTGTGGCACACGTATGTAGTGTCTGCAGAGGAAAGGAATACATAAATTTCCCTTCCCAGTTCAGGATCAGAGCATTTAGAGGGACTGAACCCAAGACTGGGAGTCTGCAACAAAACAGAGAAAGTTGATGATTGTCTGGGGCTGCATAGAGATCCATCTCTGGAGTGCCCCACCTTGAGAAAATTACTTTCAACACTGAGGGGTCCAGGGACCATTCGTGATGGCCCTGGGAGATCCTGCTCAGTGCATCTGCTAGCACATTGTCCTTCCCCGGAAGGTGGACTGCTATCAGAGAGGTCTGCAGGGAATAAGCCAGGGACCACAAATGAAAATTACGTACCTACCGTAATTATGATCTTTCTGTGTATCTTCACCATTCATCACATATGGGTACTGGCCAGAGATCAGGACCCTGCGGGAGCTTTTTTTTTTTTTAAAGGATAGGCGGAGCCGACAGCATCGGCGCCGCCCTCGAGGCCGACGTACTGCGTGGTGCTCGAGGGTTGGCCGTTAGGCTGTGTCGACTCCGCCTGCCTACCAGTTCTGAGTAGTCGGAGAGGTAAGAGGAATGGATGGAGGGTGGGACAAGAGAGTCCAAGGGACAGAAAAAGGAAAGGAAAAACTGAACTAAAAGGAGAAATAACGACGGAGGACAGCAAAGAAGAGAAGAGACTAAGTGGATTGGGTAGGGGCCCCAATCTCTGGAAGCGGAAGAAGGGAGGAAAGGGAGGGGAGAAAATTTAGGAGAGAGTGAGAGGTAACAAGATATCCGAGACCCTTGTCCGTCACCAGATTACATAGGAACTGCAAGGAGTATCAAAGCTCTCTGCCAGAATTCAAGGCACAGAATAACTGGCAAATACCCCAGAAGCAGAGTCTGCTATTCTGGAGAAGGACAGGGTAGAGGAACTTAATACTCTCTCAGGAAAAATGTTTGGTGAAAAAAGGGGATTTCCCTTCTTTTTTTTTTTTTTTTTGACAGTTGGATGGAAACCAGAAAGAAAAGAGGAGGAGGGCAACCACCAACTCCCACCCCATCGGGGTGGAGACATGTAGTAGAGAAGGAGTGCTGCTAGAGCTGTACTCCCAGTGAGAATACCCCCTGTGTGTCCCTACTACCCCGCTCCAAAAAGAGAGGGGCCAATGGGGAGGGCCTAGAGACTGAGGCCCCAGGGATGGCGGGAGGGTTATGATGAATGGTGAAGATACACAGAAAGATCATAATTACGGTAGGTACGTAATTTTCATATCTTATCTGTGTCAATCTTCACCATTCATCACATATAGGTGAGTACCAAGCCCCCCGAAGGGGGTTGATTCATTACACCCTAAGGGACAGAGTCCCTTAGCCCTCAGTGGGTGACACACTAAGGGGGGAACCTTCTGGGCCCGACAGTGGGGAGAGCGAGACGGGTTCCCTCCCGGAGGGAGAAGGAAGTTGCCCTGACAAACGCCATCTCGCCCTACGGGAGAAGAGGTAGGTTCCCTGGTGGCCGGAGCAAATCACCCTACGCCGGGCCAAGGGTGACAACCGGGAAAGACGAAGCCACGCCGATCACCTAGTGCAGATCGCTGTCCCTACGACCCTGGTAGCTACCTCGTTGGTGTCATGAATGCCCTCGCTTGGTGCCTTGCTGGCTCAGGCCACGTGCGAGAGCGATGGCTTGTCTGGTTTGCTCAGTCAGGCAAAGCAGCTAGGATCTGACCTAGGCGGACCACAAGAACCTGTTGTAGGCTGCATAGGGGCCTGGTGAGCAGAAATGGAGAGGAGCAACCGTGCCAGCAGAGGTCCTCCTCCCCAGAAATCAAAATCCGAGGAGTCTTGATCTGGGGGCCAGTCCGCGGTGGGCGCGAGCCCATCAGGGAGTGTCCAGGTGCGTCAAGCTGGACTGCGGGTGAGGCACAGAACCTGGAGACTCGGGGGCGCAATACCTCTGGCTGAGGTCCCTGATGCGCAGGAACTCCGGAGAAGGGCCTCTGCCAGAAGCATGAGACACCTCCCGAGAGGAGCAGGCCAAGCTGGCACCACAAAGGGTGGCCTTCGCCAAATCGCCTAGAAAGGCGTGCGCCACATGCTCAGGATTGCTAACAGACAGGGGTGAAAGGTGAAGGTCCTCCATCATCCTCACGAGGAAGCGCTGGTACTCAGATCAGTGGCCGGAGAGATATGGACAGAGGGTTCCTCTCCTCCAGAAGAGGGGGATGAGGAGCTGGAGGTCACCATACGTTCCGAGGGTGGCTGCGCAGGGGGAGGTTGAAAAACCTGGCTGTCCATAGCCCTAACGTAGGCAGGGAACCGAGCAGCCACCGCTCTGAACTGTTCCCAGGTGAGAGGGCCACTAGGACCAAGAATGCCCGGGAGCGCTGGAGAATGCGGCAGAGCCGAGAAAAGAAGTCGGCTGACCTCCACCAGGGCTAGGGAGCGGACCATGAGCACCCAAGGAGGGTGCCCCGGAAGACTCAATAGGAAACGCTGTACAACCATGTTGGTACTGCCTAGGCTGCACCCAGAAGAATCCCCCCAGTGAGGCGACCGGGGCCGTAAAAGTCCAGAAGGACGGTCCCCTGCCTCAAAAGAATGGGACCCCTCAAGGAACCGGAAGGGAAGGGTGGAAATCCGCGCCCGGCTTGGGCCAGCCAGGTGGACCCCAGAGAAAGGCCGACGCGCCGACCCCACACCCCTCGACCCCTCAGAGTCCGAGAGAGTCCTCCTCCTCGAGAGGGCCAGCCTAGGTAGCTGGCAGCTCTGGGCTGCCCCCAAAGGGGAGACCCAGGGAACAGCACCCTCCCCTCCTGTAGGCTTCTCGATGGGCCCCAAAGTTGGGCGATCAAGACACTATTGGAGGGGGTACCACCACCGAGGAGTCGAAGAAACCCCCAAAGCCAGGTTGCAGAGCAATGGTGGCACGCACCACTGCCTGCTGGTCAGCACCACTGACCCTAGCCTCGGGGACTACCTGATGCTCCTCAGAAGGGGGCTGGCTATGACTCGTCGACGAGACCACTGGATCGCTCTCTGCAGACAACCCCGAAGGGTGTGACTGCCCGTCTGACTCCGACGAGGTAGAGTCTGAGGCTCTGAGCCAAACAGTAGGAGGGCGAGAGAAAACGACATTGCCAGAGGGCCCAGCAGCCAGAGCAGTGCCCGAGACAGCACCTGTGCCCTTCACAACCCCGCGGGCGGGGCTCACAGAAGGCGCTAGGGCAGCTCGGGCCAAAGGTCCAGAGCCAGGGCCAGCCGCGGCGCCATCAAGTCCACTAGCACCGGGGGCGGTACCAGGGACAGAGACCGCGCCGACGACACCGCCAAGCCCCTCGGCGCTGCGAGCGGCACCGAGGACCAAAGTGGCACCGACAGCCCCGAGGGCGGACTCTGCACCGAACGCGACACCGCCAGGCCCCTCGGCACTGCGAGTGGCACCGAGAGCACCGACGGCACCGGCTGCCGAAGGCCCTATGACGCCAAACTGTGCAGGCACGGCGCCGTGCTCAACATGGCGAACGGCGACGCCGGATCCAGGCCCATGACACCGCGAAAGAACGCCGACAGAACTTATGGCGATGAGTCGGCGCCGACAGGAACCGCGGCGCCGTGAGCGAGTGCCAAAGGCTCAGACGGCACCAACCGACAGCGTCCAGGGCGCTGTCGACCGGACCTCCGGCGGGGGAGCCTTCACCCCAAAGGCGACTGCCGTGGCAGCACCTCCCGCCCGCTCCGGGAGGCGGGGCGGGCCTCCTGCGCCGCGGGAGGAGCCTCAGCAATGGCCAGGCTACAAGAAGCCGAGGTTCCCTCCTCCTCGGTCCGTATAGAACCGGGAGGGCACCCGGAGGGAA
The DNA here is from genome assembly GCA_016271365.2 of Neoceratodus forsteri. Lineage (NCBI taxonomy): Eukaryota > Metazoa > Chordata > Ceratodontiformes > Ceratodontidae > Neoceratodus > Neoceratodus forsteri. Next base: position 791,160,214 of record CM028133.1, read on the forward strand.
GGCCGAGAGCACGCGGCTTGGCCAGAGTGCGAACCCTACCCCCAAAAGTCGGCGGAGCTCGCCCCACTTTCAACGTGCGCTGTTCGAGGACGCGGCGGTCCATGGAGAAGCAGGCGTCGCACTAATCCATGTCGTGAAGCGGGCAAAACCTTGAACACCAGTCATGCTGGTTGGTAGCGGAATATTAATGACGCCTGGGCACCGACGACATAGAGGGGCGACCACGCCTAGAAAACTTCTTGCCCCGACCGAGACATGACCTACGGAAAAAACACCAAAACAGACTCGACGTCGCAATACTTCAAATAAAAGGAAAGATCTTACCGGACGTCGAGCCGAAGGCTGAAAGGCCTAAAATTCTTCTGACAACTTCCCCGAGGCGACCTCTGGCCGGGAGACAAAGAACTGGTAGGCAAGGCGGAGTTGACACAGCCTAACGGCCAACCCTCGAGCGCCACGCAGTACGCCGGTCGCCTCAAGGGCGGCACCGATGCTGTGTCGGCTCCGCCTATCTTTAAAAAAAAAGTCCCACGGGGTCCTGATCTCCAGCCAGTACCCATATGTGATGAATGGTGAAGATTGACACAGTTAAGATCTGCATGGCCTCTGTGCACAAGGCTATAGACAGAGTGCCTCTCTGCTTGTTGATGTACCACATGGTGGTGGTGTCTGTTCTGACCTGAACTACCTTGTTCTGCACGGAATGAGAGAAAGCTTGCAGAGCCAGAAAAACTGCCCTTAGTTCCAGGAGACTGAAATGAAGAATGGACTCCTGAGGGGATCACAGTCCCCAAAAGGGAAGCATCCGTGGTAAGGACCACTGAATGAGACCGAGTGACAAATGGGACCCCTTGCCTTAAATTGTCCTGATCCTGCCACCTCTGAACTGCTTGGATCAGTGTCAGTCACTAGAATCAGTTTGGTAAGAGGGTCCTTCTTTTAGGACCAAAAGGCCCTCAGATGGAACTGAATGTCCCTCATCTGAAATCTTGCCCCCTGGACCACTGCTGTAGAAGCTGCCATGTGGCCCAAGAGCTGAAGGAAGCGCCTTGCTGGTCGGGACACCTGAAGGCTGAAGAAAGAAGCCAGCTCCACAAGAACTCTTGCCCTTTCCAGGGAAAGAAAGGCTCTCTGACAGTATCTAGCTCTGCCCCTATAAAGGTAAGAAGCTGCACTGGTTCAAGGACTGACTTGGTGAGGTTGAGAAGGAACTCCAGGGAAGATAGCACTTGCTGGGTCACTTGCAGGTTTGACTTGACTTGGTCTGGAGACTGACCCATTATGAGCCAGTAGTCCAGATATGGAAAGATAGAAATCTTCTGCCTTCTTAAAAAGGCCACTACTACCAGGCACTCTGTGAAATCCCTTGGGGCTGATGTTAGGCCAAAGGGCATTGCTTTGAACCGATAATGGCCTAACGGCAACTTGAACCAGAGGTACTTTCTGTGGCAGCATCTGATGGGAATGTGAAAGTAGGCATCTTTGAGGTCCAGGGAGGCTAGCCAGCCCCCTGGCCTTAGAGAGGGAAGAATTATTCCCAGAGTCACCATCTTGAACCTTGGTTTTAAAAGATGTTTGTTCAGTTATCTTAGATCTAGGATGGGTCGCCACTCCCCTGTCTTTTTTGGGGTACGGAAGTACCTGGAGTACAGACCTTTGCTCAAGTGTAGGGTAGGAACTCTCTCTATGGCTCCTAGGGCCAGAAGAGATTAAACCTCTGCCTCCAGGGCAAGGGTTTCGGAGAGACTTGCAGGTGGAAAAGATCTGGCTCTCAACGTCTGAAAGGTTTTGAAGCTGAGAACCAGTCCCTTGCTTACTACTTCCAGAACCCACCTGTCTGAAGTAACAGACACCCAGTCCTGGACGAAGTAAGCAGGCCTGCCCCCTACAGGGATAGGAGACTCGACACAGGCAGACCCATCAGGGTGTCTGCTTGGCAGGGGCCTTAGGCTGAGGAGTGGATGCAGCCCTGCTCATCCCCCTTCTGCCTCTTCCTGTGAAAAGGGAGAAGAGGCCTGTGCTTGGTAGAAAGGCCTAGGAAAAGGCCTGCCCCTTCCCCTAGAATGCAGCCTTTGAGTAGTTGCCTGCCTCTCCTTGGCCTGTGCACTCCTATAAGTGGCCCTATACTCCTCCATCTTCTTCATGTAATTCTCTGTCTGCTCCCCAAACAGAAAATTACCTTCCACAAGGAAATCCATGGCCTTAGCCTGGGTGTCCTATGAGGGGCTAGTACATCTGAGCCAAGCCATTCTCCGAAGAGCCACAGATGTAGCCATGACTCTTGATGACATCACTGGAGTCCACAGCAGCATGGAACTGTACCTTACACGCCTCAATCCCATCCGCAGCCACCTCCTCAAGCTCCTTGGCCAGCTGGGGGGAGGCCTGTTTAGCCAGTGCCAGTACAGTGTCCCACCTGGACTTCTGGTACCTGGCTGTATAGGCCATATAATTAGCCTGCTTGAGTCCCAAAGAGGATGCCATGTATTGCTTCTTTGCCAAGGCATCCATCCTCCTGGAGTCTTTATCCGGGGTGAAGCCAAGGGGACATTAGCCTTGTCACAGGCTGCAGCCTGCACAACCCCAACATGGCTGCATTGTTGGTAGAAAAACTCTCTGAGCCTGATAAGGTGTACCTCTTATCCATTTTTCTATCAACAGGAAATACAGAATTAGAAGACTAAAATGTTTTGAATCCGTTTCCCAAAAGATTTGTGCAAGGGAATAGACTGCCTCCTGGACTCTGGGATGTCCATCTCTACAAAATCAGGCTCCTCTTGATCCTCTGTAGCTTCCTCCATAGGAAGCTTAAGAGTTTCAGCCACTTTTCTGTAAAACAAATAGTGGGGAGGGGACCCAGAGAGCCTAGGAGGGGAAACATCAGAAGGTCTGTCTAGGGAACTGTCTGGTTTAATGGGCACCCTGAACCGGTGGAACCGACCAAACTGAGCCCCTAGCCAACAGAGCCGGATCGGAAGGAACTGGGTGAAGCGATTCAACAATCCAAATCGCTCTGGCAATCTCATCAGCGGTCGGAACATGAACCTCTGGATCAGAACCAGCTGATTTGTCTCCTTTTCCTTTTTGTAGGAACTGATCCCTCAGGATCGGCTCTCCTCTTGCCCGAAGTAGCGCCCTGGTCAGAGGGCACTCCTGGTTTGGTCGGAACCGAACCGGGCTGGCCATCCAGGTCAGCAGACTTCTCGGCCTCCTTTTCCCTAAGTCTACCTAATCTCTTTTCCAGGATAGACTTCGGAAAATGTCTGCAAATTTGGCAGTCTGTATCGAGGTGTTCAAACCCCAGACAATAAACAGGTGGTGTGGGGATCGGCCTTAGCAAAGACCTCCCCACATTCACTGCAGTATTGAAACCCAGTGAGCCAGGTTTTTTTCTTGGGTTTCTCAGACATGGCCAACCTACCCAAACTTATCCTTTTTTCGGCAACCACCAGTCAAAACTCCCTTATCGGTTCCTAACCGTGTCACAGGTATTGGAAAAAATAGTTTAAAATACTTTTTTTTTTTTTTTTTTTTAAAACTGACTAGGACTGGTAACCACACACTAAAGTAAAGTACAAACAATCAACATAAGGGATTAGTTCAGCCGAACCAATCAAAAAAAAAAACAATTTCCACACAATACTCACAAACAACTATCTAGTACCGACGGTACCGCAGACAGAGCCTGAACCGACGATGCGGAACAAATTCGGAATAATTTCGGTTTAAAACAGACACTTTAACAGACTTTTGAACAGAACTGAAGAAGAAATCTCCGGAGCAACTGTTCAGTGAGGCGGAGTAAAGAATCTGACGATTGGGTTTCAAAGGGCTGCAGACAGAGACGTCAACCGAGCTCGAGCTCAACGTTCGATGCACTGCATAGAAATGGAACCCTATGTTCTCCAGGGCAGTTTAAAGGCTGAAGCTAACTGCAGTTTGTCAGAATACAGCAAGACTTCATGTTGTTTGAAGGATGACTCTGTCCCTATGGAAAATTAAATAGGGTTCCTTACAGACAAATGCCTGAAGTTCTGAAACCTTTCTGGCAGAAGTGACTACAACTAAAAACAAAGTCTTCTAAGAAGGAAACGCATGTCACAGCTACAGGCTGGCTCAAAGGGAGGTAGGGTCAGCTTTTCTAACATAAAGTTAAGGTCCGGGGTTCCAGACTGGAGGTTTCAAGTGGAGGATGCCTTTCAGAAAGGTTTTGGTGACCTCCAATTGAGCCAAAGTTTTGCCCTCCACCGGGAGGTGGTAGGCAGACACTGCAGAGAGTTGGACCTTGATAAAGGAATAACCAAGGTCTGTCTCCGATAGATGTGTGAGGTACTCTAACACCTGTGCTGCCGAACACGAAGGGGGATCTCAGCCCTTGGCTAGGGCCCAGATTAAGAATCTTTTCCACTTCATGGCGTAGGTGGATCTGGTAGGTGGTTTTCTGGCTTCCACCAAAATATTTGCAACCTGGGAGGAAACACCATAGCGAGAGGCCGTTATGTCCACAGGTGCCACACATGAAGGTGGACAGATTGAAGGCTCGGATGCACCAGGGTATCCTGCTCCCAAGTCAGAAGGTCATGGGAAAACGGGAGGGGAACCAGAGGTTCTAACGCCAGATGTTGCAAGAGAGGGTACTAAATCTCGGGGCCAGAGGGAAGCGATCAGAATCAAATGTGCTCTTTCCTCTTGAAGTTTCACCAGAATCTTCTGAATGAGAGGAAAGGCAGGAAAGACAAGGAAACCTCCCTGTCCAAGAGAGAGACAGCGCGTCTTGCCAAAAAGCACCATGCCCGGGAACGAGCAAGCAAAAGTTGGGTAGTTTTGCGTTGAATGGGGAGGCGAACAGGTCTATTTGTGGCCAACCCCATCGAAGAAAAATCTTCGACCACCTCTAGCTTTAACTCCCACTAGTGAGCCCTGGCCACTGATCGACAGACTGTCCGCCAGGACGTTGCTTATGCCTGGAACGTGGACTCCTGTCAAGAAAAGGCTGTGCTGAATCGCCCAATACCAAACCCTCACTGCTTCTCTGCAGAGAAGGTACAAGCAAGTTCCTCCCTGTCTGTTTATAAACCAGACTGTGGACATATTGTCCATCTGGATAAGAAGTGATCCCGGCAGAAGGAGGGACTGGAAAGCCTGGAGGGCATACAAAACTGCTCTCATCTCCAGAATGTTGATGTGGAGCAGAAGTTCCTGGTCGGACCAAGACCATTTTCCTGTGAACCCCCAGACAGGCTCCCCAGCCCAAGTCCAAGGCATCCGTGGTAAGGATCTGGGTATTGATAGGGGAATAAAAAGGGGGCTCCCCCTAAAAGATTGGAGAGATCTTGCCACCAGTGAAGATCTTTCTGTAGACTGTTGGAGATCATGACCTACTTGTTCATGTCGTCCGTCCTCATTGAGGACTCAAATCCCACTGGACTTGAGACCACTGGGTGACCCTCATATGTAGTCTGGCCAAGGGAACCGCTTGAAATGGCTGCTGCCATCAGTCCCTAAAGAAGGAGCACAGCGTGTGCTGGGATCCACCAAGCCTGGGCCACGAGAATGGCTTGAGAAACTAAGGTCTCTGCTCGATCTGATGGCAGAAAAGCCTTGCTCTGAACTTGTCTAGTACTGTTCCAATGAATTGGGAGTCATTGGGATCGTACTAGCTGGAACTTGGGCAGGCTGACTGTGATACCCAGAAGAGCAAACAAGTTCGAGTGAGAGAGAGTGACTTTCAGGCTGTCTGGAAAGAGTGCTGCGAGAAGCCAATTTTCCAGGAACGGGAACATGTAAATGCCCTGGCGGCGAGGAAAAGCCGCAACCACTGCTGAACAGCCGGGGGCCACAAAAGGCCAAAGGAGAATGCTCGGAATTGAAAATGGGCCTCCTGAAAAGTAAAACAGAGAAAGTGGCGGTGGGCCGTGTGGATGGGGATATGCAGATAGGCATCCTGCATGCCCAGGGAGCACACCCAAGAATTTGTCTGGAGCAGGGGAAGAAGCCCCTGAAGGGTCAGCATGCAAAACCTCTTGTACTCGACGAAGAGGTTGAGCTTGCCAAGGTCCAGGATCGGTCTTAGATCGCCTGTCTTTGGAACTAGGAAGTTGTGGGAGTAAATCCCTTCCTGGTTGATTTTGAACGACAGGTTCTATGGCTGCTTTTAAACAGGAGGGCCTGAATCTCCTGGAAGACTATGGGAATTTGATCCCTTGGATAAAAAGACTGTCCCGGAGAATGAGGGACAGGTATCTCTGAACTCTATCGAGTGACCTCGCTGGTTGAGTTGCAACACCCATGAATCTGTGGTGATGGACCTCCACCCCGCCAGGTGCAAGCGAAACCTCCCTCCTACCAGTCCCTCGTCGGCTGGAGGTAGGGAAAGGAGTCAGGACGCTGAGGGAAGGGGAGCTTTAGCCATGGCAGCCAGCTTAGGGTATTTGGCCGGGTGGGGTGGTTTGGGCTCCCGAACCAGGGGCTCGTCGTTTACCCTGGTTTTTATTCCATCGTCTTTGGTGACGAAAAGGCTGCTTCTTCTGCCCCGTCCGGTACACAGAGCGTACGTCCTGAAGGGAGCGTCCGCTCTCCTGCAGCCCAGTAATTATATCTTTGGCATCACTGCCAAAAAGGACGGAACCCCTAAAATGGGCATCTAGGTGGGACAACTGGACGTCTTGTGCCAAACCTACAATCCTGAGCCAAGAAAGGCGACGGATGCAGATCCCAGTGGCTGCTGCCCGAGCCACTGAGTCCACTGAGTCATATGTTGCTCTTAAAGCATGACGACAGGAAGACTTGCACATTCGGACTCTGTCCAGCAACTTGTTACGGAGTGTCTCACCCTGGACCTCCTGAAGGTCCCTCTCCAGCATGGAGAGGGAGGCCTCCTGGAAGGCCACCATGTGTGAAACAGTTCAGGGACCGGATTGCACAGGAGGAAGAGGTGTAAACCTTCCAGCCAAACTGATCCAACTGTCTTGAGTCCTTGTCGGGGGTGAGGAACTCAAATGTGTTGGTTGTGCCGACTGGTCGTGAGCGGCAGTAATGACCATTGAGTCAGCCTTAGGATGAGCAGAAAGATGTTGCATCCCTTCCGGGGGTTAGTAGGTATGATCTGCCTTTCTGGAAACAGCAGGGAGAGGACAGCTGCTGCCAGATAGTAGCAACCAGATCCTCATGAGGACCCATCCAGGGGGGAATGGGTAGGGGATCTGCAGTGGACAGATCTAAGTGTTCCGTCAGTCTCTTACGTTGGGGATCCACTTCTTTGGAAGGCTAGCCTCCTGCTGCCTGTATAGTACGCAAAAGGTCCCCAAAGGAGCATCTTCTGGAGCAGATTTTGGGGACACCTTGGGTGGAACCTCGACTGGGGATAGAGGGTCTGAAGGGTCAGAGTCTGTGTCTGAGTCAGAAGGCTCAGAACCACTGGGGATGGAAGGGTCCACCCTAGCGGGGCCCACTGGTAGAGCACCCGCTGCTCATCCAGAGGGTGTCGGTGGGGGAGGGGCCCTAGGTAGGGGGATATCACCCACAGACTGCCTTAATTCCGTGATGAGCAGAGTCCAGGCATCCTGCCACCACACAGGGATCGTCTCTCGATCTGGCGTTGGAGGTGGTGGAGGAGGAGGAAGCTGGAAGCCCAGGTACTGTAAACCTGGCAATACAGGGTTATAGTCGTAAGGGTTGTACCCAGGGTATCCCGGTGACGAAGGCACGTGGCCTGGGGTTGGGAAAGTGGTGCTGACGGCGGGCCGCCCGGTGGCACAGCACGGGGGTCTGGCCCCGGAAGACCACCTGGAGGTTTGACTGGACCTACCGGGGAAGATGCCAGTGGGTCACAAGGTGGCGTGGGATCCGGGAGGGCCCGCGATGGTCCCGACGGAGGGGGCTCCATAGAAGGAAACTTGGCCAGTGACGGACTCCTGTCTGGAGGCGGCAAGAGACCAGGCGATGGGGGTAATTCTGAAAGGGACCCCGACGGAAGGTCTAATAACGATCCTGCTGGCAGGGAAAGGCAGGATCGGGTGGCGAATCCCTGGGATGAAGAGTCTCTAAACAGCATACTCAGGCCGGTGTCGTTGGTGGGTCCTCATGGGAGCCCGCGGGTGAGAAGAAGGGGTCAGGCAGGCGAGGAAGATCCATGGAGTCCAACATTGGACCTGACGGGCTAGTGGAAGCAGAAAGGCTGCCACTAGATGACTCGGTAGAGGGCCGCACCAAGGGGCCAGGTGGCGACTTCGGCAGTGCTGGGAGGAGACAACCACCTGGATAGAGGCTACCGCGCCTGCTCACCTCGGCAGGAGAGGAGAAGATGCCCGGCCCAAACAGGCAGACGGGGTACCTAAAGGAGTACTCTGTTTTTGGAGCAGGACTCCCGCCTGGCGACGGACCCCTGTCCCGGCGCCCTCTTGTCCTTTTTTCTCGGGGCCAATGACCATTCTCTCAATTCCTGGAGCTCCTTTTCCATCTACGCCAGCTGTCAGGTAAGGAGGTGGGCCTAGAGGGTCTGCTTGCATCTGGTCCGGGTGGCTTGATTGAAGGCCTGACTGATAGCACACTCGTCAGAGTTGTGCTTGGGGCCTAGGCACAAGAGGCAACAGGAATGGTTGTCCCCGTGCGGTATTTGAGCTCCACACCTACAGCATCACTTCTTTGGATGAGTCAACATACAATCGGTCGAATCAGATGAGGAGAAAATACAGGTTACTCACCTGTAACAGGAGTTCTAGGAATGGTGTATGTTGTTCATCCACACAGTCTGGCAGGTATCCTTGCCGCTTTAAATCTTGCCGGAAGGTCTTCAAGCTGGCTCCTCCCACCCACCCGGGTGGTAAAACTCTTGGCTCCGCCCATGACGCCAGATCTGGCCCGCTGGAAGCTCAGGTTGTGCTCCGAAGCCGGGGAGGTCAGGTAGGTCGTGTGGATGAACAACATATACCATTCCTAGAACTCCTGTTACAGGTGAGTAACCTGTATTTCTAGGGACATGGATATGTTGTTCATCCACACTGTCTGGCAGACTCCTAGCAGTTCTCTGGGAGGAGGGAGGCAAGGGCACACCGATACTTATTGGGAAAGAGACTGGAGAACCGAGGCCCCAAAACCAGCATCCCGGCGTGACTCAAGGTCGATGTGGTAATGGGTGATGAAGGTGTGTGCTGACTTCCAGGTAGCAGCCCTGCAGATTTCCTGGATAGGGGCGTCCCTGGAAGCAGCCACTGATGCAGCAGTATAGCGGGTAGAATGAGTTCTTATCCTCTGGGAGGCTCCATGCCCGCCAACTTATAGCAGAGATCTATGCAGGAGGTGACCCACCTGCCTATCGTCCGGCATGCTGCAGGTCTATGAATCTGCGGCTTCAGCGTGGTGACAAACAACTGGCGAACCTCTCCCGAATTTCAGCCGTCGCTCCTTATAGTAAGCGAGCGCCCTTCTAGGGTCCAAAGTATGGAGTCTATATTCGGCCTCCGAGGTGTGATTGGGGTAGAACACCGGCAGAGTCAACACCTGGTTAAGGTGAAACTCAGACACCACCTTCGGAAGGAATTTCGGTTGGGGGCGCAGGACAACCTTGTCCCTGTGGAAGACCAGGTAAGGAGACTCGATGCAGAGCGCCTGGAGCTCTCCCATCCTTCTGGCTGACGTGATGGCCACCAAGAAAGCAGTCTTCCACGACAGGTGAGAGTTCACACCTGTGCATTGGTTCGAATGCCTTGCCCATGAGCTTTGCCAGTACCAGCAGTAGATCCCACGGAGGTGGAAGTTCTCGCACCAGAGGGGAAATGTGATCAAGGCCTTTGAAAAAGCGCCAGACCACCGTCTCCTGCGCCACCGACTGCTTCCCGGCCCGCGCCCGGTAAGCAGAGATGGCTGCCAGGTGCACCTTAAGGGTCGTCGATCTAAGCCCTTGCTGAGAAAGGGACCACAGGCAGTCCAATATGCTTGCCAAGGAACAGGAGAAAGGGTCCAGGCCCTTGCCCGGACACCAAATGGAAAACCTTTTCCATTTGAAGGCATAGCATTTTCTGGTCGACTCCTTACGGGACGCCTCAACTACGCTGAGGACCTCGTCGGAAAGACCCAAGGCCTGGAACTCTAGCCACTCAGGAACCAGGCCGTCAGGTGCAGGGATTGAAGGTCTGGATGGAACACCTTCCCTGATTGACTGAGAGCAGTCCGGCGAGCTGGAAGCTGCCTCGGAAGCCTGGAGCTGAGGCTGAGGAGATCTGGGTACCAGTACTGGCGGGGCCAGTCTGGGGCTATCAGAATCACCTGCGCCTTGTCCCTCCTTGCTTTGAGCAGCACCTTGTGCATCAAGGGGAACGGGGGAAAGGCGTAGAAGAGGCCCGGGGTCCACGGCCTCGAGAAGGCATCCCCCTGCAGAGCGCCCTGCTGAGGGGGGCAGGCATGGAACAGCCTCAGCTTCGCATTCTCCCTGGAGGCAAACAGGTCCACCTGAGGTGTGCCCCAATAGGAGAACAGATCTTGTACTACCTCCAGCAGGAGAGACCACTTGTGGGATGCAGCCCCTATCTGGCTTAGGGCATCGGCCAGGGTGTTGGAGGCTCCTGCCACATGAATGGCTATGAGATCCGCCTCCAGGCTGCGCACGAGTGACCAGATGCGGAGAGTTTCCTTGCATAGGAGCATGAAGCGCGTCCCGCCCTGGCGGTTTAGATAGTACATGGTCGTGGTATTGTCCGTCTGGACCCGGACCACTTGACCCCGAAGAAACGGAGCAAAGGCGGTGAGAGCTAGGCGGACCGCTTGGAGCTCCAGCAGGTTGATGTGGCATCGGGACTCCCGTGGGGACCAGAGGCCGTGCGCTCGGTGTTCCCCCAGATGGGCACCCCAACCCATCAGAGAGGCATCGGTCGATAGAGAGACCGTCGGCTCGGGGCGGACAAATGGGATGCCCTCCTGCAGCTGAACTGGAACGGTCCACCACTGGAGAGCGTTCCACAGCCCCTGGGTCACCGTCACTAGCTGGTCCAATGGATCGCAGCGTTGGGACCACTGGCTGGCCAGCCCCCACTGAAGAGGGCGCATGTTCCAGCGGGCCCAACAGACCACGCTGGTACAGGCCGCCATGAGACCCAGGAGGCGCAGGAAGTCCCGGGCAGGGCGCAATTGCCCAACCAGAAATGATTGGGCAAAGGAGGAAAGAACCTCGGCCCTGTCCGCCGGGAGCCGTGCTCTGGCTCGAAGAGTCGAGCTCTGCCCCGATGAAAAGAATCACCTGCTTCGGCTCGAGTTCCGACTTGGCCTCGTTGATGAGGAGGCCGACCTGAGAGCAAACCTGGAGGGCCAGATCTCTGGACAGCTCCAACTCCTGTCTGGAGGGGGCTGCTATCAGCCAATCGTCCAGGTAAGGGTAAACCCGGACCCCTCGGCGCGCCAGGAATGCTGTCACCACTGCCATGCATTTGGTGAAGACCCTGGGAGCCGGAGATAAGCCGAAGGGCATGGCTTGGAACTCGAAAAGGGAACCCTCCGCTCGAAAGCGAAAGAACCTTTGATGGGACAGATTGATAGGGACGTGAAAGAACGCGTCCTGTAGGTCCAGAGAGCAGAACCACACGCCGTGTTCCAAGGATGGGATTATCTGAGCCAGAGTGACCATCCTGAAGGTTCGAGACCTTAGGAACTTGTTCAGGTCGTGAAGGTCGAGAATGGGGCGCCAGCCCCCCGTCCGTTTTGGAACCAGGAAGTACCTGGACACGAACCCCAGGTTTGAGGGAGGGTCCGCCACCTCTCTTATCACCTTCTCGAGGAGGAGAGCGATGTCGGCTCGACGAGCTGACAGCGAGGCTTCGAACCCCGAGGCCCCGAGGTGCGACGGCTCTGAAGGGTGGGGCCTGCTCAAACTCCAGAGGCAGGCCCTTTCCTACCACCTCCAACACCCACCTGTCTGTGGTAATAGCAGACCAGGCGGAAAGGAAGTACCGGAGCCGTCCCCCCCTGGGGGGAACCTGGGATGAGGTGACGAGGTTGGGGGCGACACCCCTCAACCCGTCACTGTGCAAGCTTGGAGGAGGGACCACCTGGGCCTTTACCTCCCTGCTTCCTGGAGGAGGAAGCCGCAGGCTTGGGTTTGGGACGCCAAGCGCGAGCCTGCTGGCCCTGGTGTTGCTGAGCCGGGCGCTCGGGCGCGCAGACAGACGAAAGGGCTTGGGTTGAGGTCTGCGGCCCTTGTCCCTCTGAGCGGATGAGACCGAGTCCAAGGTAGCATTGGACTTTTCGATCCTCTGGAGGTGGCCTTCCACTCCAGGGCCGAAGAGGTCGGTCCCCAGGAAGGGGACTTCCGCCAATTTGTGCTGGGTATCCGCTGTGAAGGTGGATATCCTCAGCCATGCCCGACGGCACATAGCCACTGCAGCCACTACTGACCTGGCGCATGAATCACCGATGTCCAAAGCAGTCTGAAGTTGCTGCTTGGCCACTGCCCTGCCCTGGTGCCGCACCTGCTTAACCGTGGTCTGCAGGTCAGCCGGGAGATGAGGTACCACCTCATCCAGGGAGCCCAACAGGGCGTGAGAAAAATGTGCCATCAGTACGGCCGAGCTGGCCTGACGAAGGCCAAGGGAGGACGCAGCGTAGACTTTTCGCCCGGCATAGTCCAATTTCTTGGACTCCTTGTCGGGAGGTTTGTCCACGTCCCTAGCGTTTCTGGCACGCCGGAAAACGCTGGTCGGTAACTAACCCCTGGCTGAGGGATGTTCGAGAAACCGGACAGGGAACCGGTAGGGACCGCATACTTCCTGGCCATCCTGGCCAAAGGCGCAGGGCAGGAAGCAGGGCGCTGCCAGAGCTCCAAGGCCGGGCCCACAATGGCCTCGCCACAGGAAAGACCTCCGTGGGGGAGCGGGACAAATGCCGCCGCCGAGGTAGAAGTGGCCCGCCGCCTCCTCTTCGAGGGCGATCATCTGCTCGAGCTGATCTGCCGAAAGCCGCCGCCGGACAACGCCAACGGGCCTCTTTAGACTTAACCGAGAAATCTTTCTCGAGACGCCCAGCTGTAAACGGGCAGAACGGTCTTCGAGGACGTAGGCCGAAAAAGAAGAGCACAGGTCGCAAGCCTGCAGGTCGTGCTCAAGGCCTAAGCAGTAGACGCACGTGGAGTGCGGATCCGTCCGAGACATCTTCTGCCCGCAAGGGCATCTCCAGAAACCGGAAGTCAATTTGTCCATCGCAGCCGCGAGAGAGAGAAGACTGAAGTCTTTTTTGCAAAAAACTTTGATTTCGAAAATTCGAAGAATTAGGAACCAGTCTTATACGCAGAGCGTTAAGGAGGGAACCTAAGCTTCCAAGCGGTAAGGAAGATCTGGCATCATGGGGCGGAGCCGAGAGTTTTACCACCCGGGTGGGTGGGAGGAGCCAGCTTGAAGACCTTCCGGCAAGATTTAAAGCGGCAAGGAACCTGCCAATAAGTGTGGATGAACAACATATCCATGTCTCTAGAAATGAAAATTACGTACCTACCGTAATTATGATCTTTCTGTGCATCTTCACCATTCACCACATTTGGGTTCATGGCCAGAGGTCATGACCCCACGGGAGGCTTTTGTTTTAGTAGGCGGAGCCAACGCACCAACGGTGCCGCCCTCGAGGCCGACACGTTGCGTGGTGCTCGCGGGTTGGCCGTTAGGTGCTGTCGACTCTGCCTGCCTGCTCATTCCGAGTCGCCGGAGAGGTAAAAGGAAGGGAGTGGAGAGTGGGACAAGAAGTCCAAGGGACAGGAAAAAGGAAAAGATATAAAACTAAAATGAGAAACCACGACTGAGAGGACAGAAAAGAGAGAAGTCTGGAACTAAAAGGATTGGGAGGGGCCCCAATCTCTGGAAATATAGGAGTGAGATAGGGTGGGGGTAAAGAATTTAGAAGTTAGGAAGAGAGGGAAAGGGTAAACATATCCCAGACCCTCGTCCGTCTCCAGATTGTATAGGAACTGCAAGGAGTAGCCACAGGCTTCTTGCTAGGATTCAAGGCACAGAATAGCTGGCAAAAACTCCATATAAGCAGAGTCGGCTATTCTGGAAGAAGGACAGGGCACAGAGAATTAACACCCTCTCAAGGAAAGATTTTTGGTGAAAAAAAGAAAAGGATTTTTTTTTTTTTTTAAAGGGTAGTCCAAAGGCCAAGAAAAAATAAGATGGATGGGAAAAGAGGGGGAGGAGAGAATGAAGGGCAACTGCCAACTCCCACCCCACAGGGGTGGAGCTGACGCACTGGAGAAGGAGTGTCCCCCATGCTGACCACTCACCCAGGAGTTCCATCCCACTATGTGCTCCTGTACACCCCACTCCTAAGAAAAGGAGGGGGGGGGGTTGGGCTCAGAGAGTGAGGTGGACCCAGAGGGATGGAGGGCAGGATTGTGACGAATGATGAAGATACACAGAAAGATCATAATTATGGTAGGGTCGTAATTTTCATATCTTGCGTGTCAATTTTCATCATTCATCACATTTGGGTGAGTGCCGAGCCCCCCCCGAAGGGGGTTTTCTTTATACCTTGGGGACAAAGTCCCTTAGCTCTCAGTGGGTGACGCACTAAGAGGGAGAACCTTCAGGGCCTGGGGACAGTGAGACGGGGACCCCCCGGAGGGAGAAGGAAGTTGCCCCGACAAACGCCGCCTCGCTCTACGGGAGAAGAGATAGGTTCTCTGGTGAGCGGAGTTAATCACCCTACGCCGGGCCAAGGGTGACAACTAGGAAAGACGCAGCAATGCCGTCCGCCTAGTGCAGATCACTGTCCCTACGACCCTGGTAGCTACCTCACTGGCATCATAGGATGCCCTCGCTTAGTGCCTTGCTAGCTCCAGGCCACGTGCAGAAAGTGCAATGGCTTGTCTGGTTTGTTCCATGTCAGGAAACGAGGCTAGGAGTTGACCCAACCTGGACCACAAGAACCTGTCAGAGGCTGCATAGTGGGCCTGATGTGCAGAAATGGAAAGCAACAACCGTGCCAAGTAGAAAGCCCTCTTACCCCAGAAGTCAAAATCCGAGGAATCTTGATCTGGGGGCCGGTCACAGTGAAGGGTGCGAAGCCCATCAAGAGTGTCCAACTGCATCTATCCAGACTGCGGATGAGGCATGGAACCTGGAGACTCGGGGGGGGGGGGGCCACACGCAACACTGCTGGCAGAGATCCCTAGGGGCAAACCTCTGGAGAAGGGCCTCTGCCAGGAGCGCAACGACGCTTCCCGAAAAGAAGCAGGCCAGGGGGGCACCACAAAGGTGGCCTCGCAGAAATCGCCTAGAAAGGCTTGCGCCGAGTGCTCTGGATTGCTTACAGTGGAAGGGGTGAGGCGCACATCCTCACGAGAAAACGCTGATACTCAGCGAGATCAGCGGCTGGAGAGATGTGGACAGAACAGGGGGATGAAGAGTTGGAGAGCACAGACTGCTCAGACAGCGGCTGCTCGGGGGAGGTTGAAAAACCAGTCTGTCCATTGCCCTAACGTAAGCTGGGAACCGAGCAGCCACAACCCTGAACTGCTCCCAGAAGAGAGGCCCGCTAGGACCAAGGATGCCTGGGAGCGCAGCAGAATGTAGCAGAGGGATGAGGACAGAGCCAAGAAGAGATGTCGGCTGACCTCCGCCTGGGCTAAGGAGCAGACCAAGAGCACCTGAAGAAGAAAGTGCTCCGGAAGACTCCACAGCCAACAGCTGAACAACCATTTCGGTACTGCCTTGGCTGCACCTGGAAGAATCCCTCCGTGAAGTGACCGGGGCGCCGTATAGGTCCCGAAGGACGGTCACCTACCTCAAAAGAATGGGGCTCTCTCAAAGAGACCGAGGAGGTAGAGCAGAGATCCGCACTATGGCTTCTTCCAGAGCTCGGGTGGGCCCCAGAAAAAGGTCGCCGTGCAGACCCCACGCCCTTCGACCCCTCAGAGTCCGAAAGAGTCCTCCTCCTCGAGAGGGACAGCCTAGGTAGCCAACAGCCCTGGCCAGCACCATCCCCTCCCCTCGGAGCCCTGATCGGCCCCAAAGCTGGGCGATCCAGGCACACCACAGGCGGGGGTAGCACCGCTGAGGAATCAGTGAACCCATCAAGACCGGGCTGCAGAGCAATGGTGGCCTGCACCACTGCCTGCTGGTCAGCACCCCTGACCCCAGTCTCGGCAGCCACCGTCCCCACCTCAGAAGGGGGCAGACTCCGGCTTGTCGAGGACACTACAGGGGCTGCCCACACTAACAGTCAACCCCAAGGAGTCAGACTGCTCATCTGACTCAGAGCTCGACTCTGCCTCTGAAGAGGTAGAGGCCAAGGCCGAGGCCCTGTGCCAGACCATAGGAGGGCACTCGGTGCCATCCCTGCCAAATGGGGTGCCAGATTCAGAGACCACGCCCGAGCCAATGCCGCCCACAGCAAGCTCTGGCCCAAACAGCAGCCCCAGAGTCAGAAACGGTCATGGCCCCACGAGCGGCGCCAAGGACGGGACGGCGCCATCCGGCCACATGGCGCCAAGGACGGGGACTGTGCCGACGACTGCTCCAACGATGCCATCCGTGCCATGGACCGCACCGCCCAGCTCCACGAACGACGCCGAGGGCAGAGTAGAATCCAATGCCCCCACGAGGCGGACACGGTGCCATGCTCAACCTCATGAGAAGAAAACAGATAGCACTGTAGAGACTCGTACGGCGCCACTAGCAGTATCGGCTGCTGCAAATGGCGCAGACAGCAGCCATGGTGCTGAGTGACAAACCGGTGCAGACAACTGCTCCGTCAGAGCCCACAGCACCGCGAACGGCGACAAGGGCCGTTAACGGGCGCTAAGTTGGCCTTGGGCGAACCGGGTCCGGCTACCAGGGGGAGCCGCCTCAAGGGGTGACTGCCTTGGCAGCACCTCCCGCCCGCCCCCTGAAAGGAGCAGGACGGGCATCCTGCACCGCGGAAGGAGCCTCGGCAACAGCTAGGCTACTAGAAGCCGAGGCTCCCTCCTCCTCGGTCCATGGAGAACTGGGAGGGGACCCGGAGGAAAGGCAGAGAGTACATGGCTTGGCCCGACGAGTGCGCACCAGACACCCGAAAGTCGTCAGAGTTCGCCCACTTTCCACGCGCGTTGTTAGATGACCCGGCACTCCATGGAGAAACGGGCACTGCACGAATCCATGTCGTGAAGTGGGCTAAGACACGCAAGGCAACAGTCGTGCTGATGGGTGACGGAAAATTTATGGCCGCAAGGGGACCGTTGCAAGGGGGGGCCGTCCCGTCTTCGAAGTCTTCTTGCCCTCTGACCCAGACATGACCTACGAGGAAAAAGCACCAAACAGACTCGACGTCGCCAAGAATAAAAATAAATGGAAAGATCTTACCAAGCGACGTCATGCAAAGCAACTAGAACCAGCAGGGAAGGAGACGGACTACAGCATGGAGGAGAAAAGGCAGGACGAAACTGTGTAGTCAGTAGGCCTCAAATTCTTTCAGATTCCACACGAGGTGCCCTCAACGGAGGTAGACGAACTGGCAGGCAGGCGGAGTTGACAGTGCCTAATGGCCAACCCGCGACAGCCACGCAATGCGACGGCCTCAAGGGCGGCGCCGATGGTGCGTCAGCTCCGCCTTCATCAAAAAGTGTTCTCAAGGGGTCATGACCTCCGGCCATGAACCCAAATGTGATGAATGGTGAAGACTGACACAGGTAAGATCATTACAGTTGTACTGTTCATAAGGAAGCGTGAAAAAAATAGTAATGTTGAAAATCTGGAGTGAAAATATTAAAAACTGGCAAAGATACGAGCATGTGTAGAAACTGCGCAACGCACCCTCATAACAGGCATTGTGTGGAATTTTTTCACCAAATTTTAAACGTGGCCTTTTTGGGACCTCCCCTCATGAACAGTAGCACTGACTTGTGTTCATCCCGAAAGTTGATTTCGCACACTGACTGCACCATTCTGGGCCACAGGTGCAAAAACACATTTTGGGTAGGATGTGAAAAATGACAGCTGTACTGTTCATAACGAGATGTGAAAAAATGGTAATGCTGAACATCTGGAGTGAAAATGTAAAAAATTAGCGAAGTTACAAGCATGCTTAAACTGCGCAATGCACACTGGTAATGCACGCATTTTGGGCAATTTTTCCACCAAATTTGCAACCTGGGCTTTCTAGGACCCCACCTCATGAACAGTGGCACTGTTGTTTCGCTAAATCAGTCCTGAAAGGTGATTCCGTGCAGTGACCGCAAAATCACCTCTCGGAACTGAGAAACGAAATGACACCGACATGTTCACAAGGTGGGGTCCCAAGAACCCCATGTTGAAAAATGTGGGGCCAAAAGTCCCAAATGCTGAGATAGTAACCTAGTTAGAAACCCCAACTGAGTCCCATTATACAGCACTTTATTCGATTCCTCACTTTGCAGTTCGGCTTTGAAGAGTGCAGGCTATCCCGGTCCAGTGAAGATTAAGTGCTCCCAACCTCAAAGGGTAAGTATGGGTGAGTGGGGAAAGGAGGTGGGGTATGCAGAGGGAAGTTTGGGGTGGGGAGGGGACTGGGAGATGACGCTGGAAGGTTCTCTTTTTACAGGTGAATTAAAAAAAAAAAAAAACTTCCGATGGATGGTTTTTGTATTTTACAGGAAAGAAACAATAAGGGGCTGCAGGGACGGGGGGAAGTAACCAGGAATGACACACTAAGCTGCAGCTGAAGGGCTCGTATTTCAATGGACAGAGCCGCACGCGGCGTCGGCTCGGTCTGTTGAAATGTTTGCAGAGACCAGCCCCCTCAGCAAAACAGTGTCATCAGGACACTGCCTGCTGACTTGCTGGCCACAGACTGGCCCCTGCAGCACAGCTGGTCATTGGGCTGGCACCCCCACACCCGTTTAGCAACTCTCATATCAACAAGTTCGTTTGCGTTTATGCGCTCAACAAACGTAGCATTTTCCAAGAGAGAAAACGTAGCTTGCAATCTGCAGCTGGCTTGAAAGGAGGCAAAGTAAGCTTCTCCAGAACGAAAAGAAGGTCCCATGGAGGGATGGGGTTCCTAATGGAAGGTTTCACATGTAAAATACCACACAAGAAAGTGCATGACAAGTCCAGTTGTGCCAAGGTGTTGCCCTGTATAGGTGCATGGCAGGCCGACACTGCAGATAGGTGCACCTTTATGGAATAGTAACTCAGGCCAGAGTCTAAAAGTGAAAGGAGGTACTCTAGGACAGAGTTAATCAGGCAGGTAAAGGAGTCAAAGTGATGAGCGGTAGCCCACAGGCAGAACTGCCTCCACTTCATGGTGTAGGTGGCACTGGTAGAGGGTTTCCTCGCAGCCACCAAAACCTCGACCACTCTGGCCGAGACTCCGAACCGTGAAACTGCTAGGTCTGTAGGAGCCACGCGTGCAGGTGTAATGATTAGAGCTCGGGTGGACTTGCGTTCCATTGTCCAGCGACAGCAAGCGTGAGCTCAGGGGCAGCTGTGGAGGTGGTTCGCTTGCCAGCTGTTGAAGTAGAGAGAACCATACCCACCGGAGCCAGAATGGAGCCATGAGGATCACCTCCACTCCTTCTGACTGCAGTTTGAGGAGCACCCTGTGTATCAATGGAAAGGAGGGAAAGGCACAGAGGAACCTCCCTGGCCAGGGAAGGGACAACACGTCTCACCAGAAAACACTAGGCCCTGGATCTAGTGAGCAAAAACTGGGCAATTCTGCGCTGTGTGGAGATGCAAAGAGGTCTAATTCTGGTTGACCCCACTGTTGAAGAGATAGTCTACAACAGACTGTTGCAGTTCCCACTCGTGCTCTGGACCACGACCAACTTGGTATGTCGGCCAAGGTGTTTTGTACCCCGGGACATTAACTGCTGAAATGATCAGGTGATGATCTATGGCCCAGTTCCACACCCTCATGGCCTCACGACAGTTTGTACAACTGCGTTCCTCCATGTCTGCTGATGTAGACCATGTTGTTTGACTGGACCAGGTGTCGTCCCGGGAACAGGTCGGTTTGCAAGGCTTGTAAGGCGTAGAGGATGGCCCTCATCTCCAACACGCTGATATGTAGGGACTCTAGCACAGACTAGGACCCTTCAGTCCTGCGGTTGTTCAGATGAGCACCCAGCCTATGCCAGAGGCATCTATTGTCAGGATCTGTGCAGGTAGTGCCCTCTGGAAGGGCAACCCTGCCAAAAAGTGGGTAGGTATGAGCCACCATCGAAGGGCTTGGTGGACTGGGTCAGAGACCGAGACGGGTAGGTCTAGGTCGTCCCAGTGTTGGTCCCATTGGACCCTCAGCATCCACTGGATTGTCCTCGTGTGCGGTCGGGCAAATGGCACTGTGGCAATGGCAGATGTCATGTGGCCAAGGAGTCTGAGGACTGTCCTGGCAGGAAACTGGCTGGTGGAGACATGACGAAAGAGACCCTGAAGGCGATCTGCTCTGTCCTCTGGGAGGAAGGCCTTGCCTGAAATAGTGTCCACAAGGGCTCCAATGAATTGGGAGTCTCTGGCACAGCCAGGGCAAGGACTTGGATATATGGTTATTCCCAACTCTGCAAAGAGGGAAAACTAGTCTTACACAGTGTAAAGAAGATCCTCCCTGGATGGTGCTGTGAGGAGCCAGCTGTCCAGGTAAGGGAAGACATAATGGCCCATCCTTCAGAGGGCCGCTGCCACAACTGCAAGGCACTTCATGAAAACTCTCAGTGCAGATCAAAGGCCGAAGGGCGGAGCTCTGAACAGGTGGTGTTGACCCAGGAATTCGAACCTCAGACATCTGTGGTGCTTGGCTAGGAGGATGTGTAACTACGCATCCCGCATGTCCACGGAAGACAGACAGTCTCCTGGATGGAGCATGGGTAGCAGACTCTGTAGGGTGACCATCCGAAAGAGTCTGTACTCTACAAAGTCGCTGAGATCTAAGATGGGACATAGGTCCCCCGTTTTCTTGGATACTAGAAAGAAGTGAGAATAGTACCCTTTTTTCCACTCAGAGACCAATACGGGATCTATTGCTCGTTTGCCCAAAAGAGCAACTCTCGTCTTGGATAAGAGCTGCATGGGATTGGGAATAACGGGAGAGAAGTGGTGGCCTGTCTGGTGGCATCTTTGTGAATTTTATCAAGTGCCCCCATTGGATCATCTGTAGAACCCACTTATCAGAGGTGATCTTACTTCAACCCTCTAAATAGAGGGAAAAGCGGCCTCTGACCACCTCTCCTGCCAGGTCTGCAGGAAGAGGCAGGTTCGCCAAAAAGTCAGGAGTTGTTGGGGTGGGCAGGGCGGCCTGGAAGGGCTTGGTGGCCCTGGGACCAGAGCCTCCTGAGTTATGAGGGGGCCCTTACAGCTGTAGCCTCCTCTCTGTTGGTGGTTGTTAGCCTGATTTGCCAAGAAAACACCGTTTCTGAAAAGGCTTCAGTTTAGGCTTATACATAGTCTGGACTGAGCAAACTGCTTTGCCAAAGTCCAGTATCCTAGTAATGATCTTTTCCGACTCATTACCTAAAATAACTGAGCCTTTAAATGGGGCATCCAAGATGTACTGTAGGCTTAGACATCCTGGGGGAAGCCAGAGACCTAAAGCCAGGAGTGTTACCTGACACACTCCAATGGCAGCCACCCTGGCTGCAGTCTCGTTGGCTGATCTAAGGAAGTGAGTGCCTATGTCAGAGCCTGTTTGCATGGGCTTCTCCAGCTCTACCATTTGAGAGCAGTCGGGGTTACGAACCATGTCCATCACCAGTTCCCTATATGGCATTTTAGAACTGCACCATGTGCGTGAGGGAAACTGAGTGACCTGATGGTGCAGGTGGCCGAGGAATATACCTTCCTGCCCATGGTGTCCAGCTGCTTGGACTGTCAGGTGGTTGCGTACTCAGATGCTTTGGTTTCTGCGACCTGTTGTGTGCAGCCATGATGACAATGGAGTCTGCCGCCACCTGTTCACCTAGAAAGGGCTCCTCTCTCTGGGTGCCCTATAAAGGCAATCTGCCTTCTTAGGAACTGCTGAGGATGTGGATGGGTGCCTTCATGCTGCCTTGGTCACATCCTGAAAAGTGTCCACCAAAGGTGGCACAACTGGTTTTGGGTCCTTCTGGCGCAAATCTCTGTCCAGATGCCTCTCAGGGTCAAGGTCCTCAGTATCCCAGCAGATGTTTATTTGTATGTGACGCATGACCTCCATAAAGGAGGGATTGTCCAGTGGGGACCTGGAAGTGTCCCTAGGATCGGGCGATCCGAGTCCTCCCACTGGGGAGGATCTCGATGAGGAGGAATGGTCCGACTCAGAGGACGAGGACCGAGACCTCGTGCGATGGTGCCTGTGCCCTTCTGTGGAGTAGGAAGAGCTCCTACTTCTTGTCAGGTGGGCTGAACAGCCCCCGTCCTCAATGGGAGGGGTGGATTCACTCAGCAGAGGGGTATGGCCCCTAGGGGTAGATTCCTCTGCTCGGGTGTGTCTGTGGGAGGACGTCTGCCTTAATAGTCTCCCACCAAGAGCTGAAGAGGTCCTTAACCTTAACAGCTGGAGCCTTGTATCCTGGTCCAGTGTTGGATGGTTCGACAAGCTTGGTTCTTGACCAGGCGTCTGGCAGTTCAACGTGCCCGTTGTACGGTCCGTGGGCGTCACTAGTACCTTGGACGGTGGCCCGGGGTCGGCAGCCGTGGTCTGGGTTGAGGCCGATGATGGCCTATGCTCAGCGTGATCACTGGCAGACGGCGGGTGTGAGGCAGATGATGCTGGAGCCACGGAGGCAGGGGCTGAAGCCAAGGGTATCAACCTGGTGGTGGACTTGGGAGGCCTGGCGACGGTGGAGGTCTGCCTATGGTCGTTTCTCCGACGCAGGCTTCTCTAGCATCTGCTTATGCAATGTTAGACCTCTAGGGTGCTGAGAAGCTGATCTCCCGGAGTGGCCCGAACCCCCTTGTCTGTCCAGGGAGTCTAAGCCAGAGGAAGTGGCAGACTGAGGACACTTTTGCTGGTCTGTCGCTCGAGAAGACCAGACATTACCATCTGAGTGGTGGCCAGAAGTTTGGGAGAGTGACCAGATTTTCAGAGGTTGCAGGGTCGATACAGAGGTCCTGGACCCCGAAACTTTGCCTCCCTACGCCTGTACTTGGGCGGGTGGTCTCAGTACCGCATGCTGGGTAGGAGAACACACTGCCTGGGATGTAGAATCTGAACTCCACCGGGAGGCGGGGGACCTGCATCTTGACAGGGATCTTTTTCCCTCTCTCCCCTTTTCTCTTTGTGGTGGTACGTCCCCGATTTTTTGAGAGAGGAGCCTCCTGGGAGGAAGAATCCTTCTGCATGGCAGCAAGTTTCTGTTTGGTTAAGAAGGCCTGGAGGGCTTTCTGGTGGCAAATCCTTGTCCTGCTGTTAAATTTCTGGCAGTGTGGGCAGAACTTGGTGTCGTGGTCTGGGTCCAGGCACAGAAGGCAGGCCGAGTGTCCATCTTTTGATGGTATTTGTTTGCTGCAGGCACACTCCGATTGGTGCTGGTCGAAGAAAGATGTCAGGGAAGACTACATACAGTTGGTGAAAGGGTTAAACAAAATCTTTCGGTAAAGTAAAGCCTTGAGAAACACGAGCAAAATGGCAGTCTATCTCAGCTGAAGGCGTCCGTGGAGCCGATGCGCACCGGCTGACGGCAGGAAAAGAACTGAGGTGATGCTGGGGGACCACCCCCACTATACTGTACCTGATGTGTGGGGCAGGCCGAGGTCTGTAGCGTTCCCCCTGCTGTATACTGCTTGCTAGAAGTTTTCCGCGGGGGCCTGCCGGCTTCAGTCCTACCGGTGTTGCCTGTTTCAAGAGCTCACTCTCAAGTAAGATCAGAATTTTTTTGACAAGAACTGCAAGCTGACTAAACAAAATACATTCAGATATTCTGGAGAGTGGACACGGGGGGGGGGGGCTGGTGCTCTAACAGGTGATACTTTTTTTGCAGCTAATGGAAACAGTTTTGGGGGAAAGGCACAATACCAGACAAACCGCAAACAGATCACTCACCTTGTCACAAGAATATTGACAAAGCCCTTATCTACATGCAGTTTGGGTGAAATGTTATCTTTGATCCACTTATAGATGGTCTGAGGGGATGGGTCTGCCTTGATTTGCTTCAACAGTTCTTTCTCCAGTTTTAACAGTGGAAACAGAAAACTGAGTCCTTTTCCTTCCAAAATCTCCAACATACGATCCTTATTCTGATCAATCTCTGTGGAAACAGATCACAGAACTATAATTTAGGTGGTTTCCATTTACTGTAATGGGAATTTAAATGAAAAAGCAAACAGCACACAAGTTTTTTTTTTCCCTTATCAGAAAGGTGTACCCACAGAAGTTCAATCAATCTCTTATTGTATATGTCTTTCACTAGAGCAAGATTAATCACAATATTGCCTTGGGACCGAACCCATTTAATATGTTCATTAGTGACATAGGGGAAGTTATCCGGGGTAAGATGAATCTTTCTGCTGAAGATACCAAGCTCTGTGGCAAGGTGGACAGTAAGAAGGGGTGAGGGATCCTCAGAGGGATCCAGAAAGGCTTGAAAGGTGGTCAAAGGTCTGGCAGTTAAGTGCAAAGTCAACTAGTGTAAGAAAATGCACGTAATTATTCTGAAAGAACCCACACACTGAATACTGAATGGGAAGGGTTAAACTGGCCACTTCAGAGGAGAGAGATCTGGGAGTCCTCCTCAGTGCACAAACAGTACACCGATCTCAACCCTTTTAGATAAAAACTCTATATATAGCTCTATTATACAATATGTATTTTATTTGGCAGTAAGACAAAGTTCTCAGTGGCTCCACTATATATTTTATACATTTGTGACGTTTCAGAAAGTACAGTTACGTAAGAACTTACCGTAACAGTAGATCTTCGAGAGGAGCTCTTGCAGCAGGCTATTACAATAAGGACTATGCTGCAGGCACTAGGACCCTCCGGTGAAAACTTCAGCCAGCAGTACACAGCAGGGATCGCCCCCGACGCCGGCCCCGCCCCAACGTCGATCTGGGTACAAGAGGGGGCAGACCCAGCTCCACTTCGGTTCTCCCGCCAAGACCCGGAACAAGGCCTGACAAGAG
Source organism: Neoceratodus forsteri (assembly GCA_016271365.2). Taxonomy (NCBI): domain Eukaryota; kingdom Metazoa; phylum Chordata; order Ceratodontiformes; family Ceratodontidae; genus Neoceratodus; species Neoceratodus forsteri. The sequence continues at coordinate 791,185,242 of CM028133.1, forward strand.
AAGGAGACGAAGCAACTGTAGAAGAGAAATGGAGATGTAAACGAAGATGGATCTGCACACCTCAAGGGGGAAGGCGGGTGAGAAGTAGTGCCTGCTGCAAGAGCTCCTCTCGAAGATCTACTGTTACGGTAAGTTCTTACGTAACTGTACTATCTTACTTAAAGTGGGAGCTCTTGCAGCAGGCTATTACAATAAGGACTGAATACCAAGCAGTCCCACACCAAAGAGGTAGACAACCCCGGGAGGTGGGATATGCTGACTCCAGAGACCTCAGGACAGAAGCCCTTGTAAAACAGCTAGGCCGAAGCCAGCTCGGCGTCTGGAGAAGATATCCAAGCTGTAATGCTTGACGAAGGTATGCACCAAGTTCCAGGTGGCGGCCGCACAAATGTCCTTCAGAGAGACATTTCTCAGGGTGGCGAATGAGGCAGACACTCCTCTGGTGGAGTGACCCCTAACCGGGCTCGGTAGGGGTTTATTGCGTTTCTCGTAACAAAACAAGATGCAGCGAACTATCCACTTTGAGATAGTCTGCTTGGTCACCGGTCGTCCCAAGCATTGTGGTGCAAAGGCCACAAAAAGTTGCTCCGATTGACAGTGCGTAGCCGTCCTCTTGAGGTAGTACCTCAAAGTCCTGTGGACATCCAGTGTATGGAGGAGAGCCTCCCCTCTATTGGAAGGGGAAGGAAAATAAACAGGTCAACCGACTGGTTGAGGGTCAACTCAGACCACGTTCGGAAGAAACTTAGGATTCGTTCTGAGGGAAACCCTTTCCTTGTGGAAAACTAAATACGTCTCTTTACACATCAGAGCCTGAAGTTTGGAAACCCTTCGAGCTGAAGTAACAGCAACTAAAAACAAACCTTCCAAGAAAAGTAACAGCTCACAATCCGCTGCCGGTTCAAAGGGAGGGAGGGTGAGTTTCTCCAACACAAAAAGGAGGTCTCAGGGTGGGATAGGGTCCCGAATGGGAGGTCTCATATACAGAATTCCCCTAAGAAAGGTGCGGGCGACATCCAATTGCACCAATGCTCTGTCTCCCATGAGAGCATGATAGGTGGAAATTGCCCACATGTGCACCTTGACAGAGGAGTAACTCAGGACCTTTTGAAACAAGGAGAGGAAATACTGTAATGCTGAGTTCACAGGGCAGGTGACAGGATCCAAATGCTGTGGCGATGCCCAAAGACAAAAACGCTTCCACTTCATAGCATAGGCAGAGCAGGTAGAGGGCTTTCTCGCCGAAGCTAGTACTGCCGCCACTTCCGGGGAAACCCTGTATCCACGTTGAGCTACGTCTGAAGGAGCCAAGCATGTAGGTGTAAGGACCAAAGGTACAGGTGGAACAGCGACCCTTGGTCCTGGGACAGTAACTGCGAGCATATGGGCAGCGAAATTGGAGGTTCCGTTGATAACCGCTGCAGGAGTGGGAACCAAATCTGCTGAGGCCATCTGGGGGCTACGAGGATCATTCGGGCCCCTTCTGCCTGAAACTTGAGCAGCACTCTCTGAATGAGAGTGAAGGTCGGAAAGGCATAGAGAAACCTCCCTGCCCAGCAAAAGGATAACGCGTCTGGCCAGAAAACTCCAGAAGCGCGTACTCATGAAAACAGAACATTGGCAGTTTAGCGTTGCATGGTGACATAAAGAGGTCCAGCTCTGGAAGACTCCACCTGTCGAAGAGCTGGTCTGCTACGGACTGTAGCAGCTCCCACTCATGCGCTCTGAATCGCGACCTGCTGAGGCTGTTGGCCAGCTCGTTGAGAACGCCTGGAACGTGCACTGCGGACAGCAGAATGCCCCACTCCATCGCCCAGTACCAGACTCATCGCCTCCCTGCAAAGGGGGTAGGAATGAGTGCCTCCTTGCTTGTTGATATAGAAGACGACCGCCATGTTGTCTGTCTGAACTAGAAGAGAGCCTGGCACCAGGTCCTCCTGAAAGGCCTGTAAGGTGTAGAGAACCGCTTGCATTTCCAGCACATTTATGTGAAGGGACCGATCCTCGGGTGACCAAACCCCTTGCGTTCGACGAGCACCCAGGTGCGCCCCCCACCCCAGGTCCGATGCATCTGTCGTCAGTGTCTGACCTGGTGGCTCCGGATGAAAGCTGACCCCCTTCTCTAAATTCCTGGGGTCCATCCACCAAAACAAAGTTCTCCTGACTGGCTCCAAGATCTTGACCGGAGAGTCTAGATCGTTGTGGCCTTGGTCCCAATACACCCTGAGCATCCACTGTGGGACCCTCATGTGGAGGCGGGCCAAGGGAGTGACAGGGATGGCCGCCGCCATGTGCCCCAGTAAACTGAGGAAGGTCCGAGCTGGAACTTGAGGAGTTATTGAGATCCGTTCTGCCATCTCTCGCAGGCGATCTCCCCTGTCCTGGGGGAGGAAGGCCATGCCTTGGATGGAATCCAGGATCGCTCCAATGAAGGCGAGCTTTTGACTGGGCTCCAGGGACGATTTTCACAGATTCAGGGTGATCCCCAGCCCTCGTAACAGAGTATAAGTGTCTTAGAGGGTGCGAAGAAGGCCTACCCTTGACAAGGCCATTAGCAGCCAATCGTCAAGGTAGGGGAACACATAGTGCCCCATGCACCTTACAGCCGCAGCCACCACCGCTATATATTTGGTGAAGACTCGCGGAGTGGAAGAGAGGCCAAACGGAAGCACTCGAAATTGATAATGCTCCCCTTGGAAGTGGAACCTCAGAAACTTCAGGTGGAGATGGTAGACCCCGATGTACATGTACGCATCTTGCATGTCAAGGGAGCAGAGCCAGTCCCCTCGGTGCAGCAAAGGAAGAAGTCCTTGGAGGGTCACCATCCTGAACCTTTTGTACTCGACAGAGGTTCAGAGTGCTGAGGTCCAGAATGGGACGAAGGTCCTCTGTCTTTTTTGGGACCAGGAAAAAGTGTGAATGAAACCCCCGTCCTCGCTGATGCAAGGGGACTATCTCTATTGCCCCTTTTTGCAAGAGGGTCTGGATCTCTCCTTCTATTAGTGGGATGTGAAAAGGAGGATAATGGGAGAGCTTTGGTGGAGTGTTCAGTGGAAACTCAGTGAACCCCAGCGTGTATCCCCTCCTGATGATGTCTAAGACCCATTGGTCCGCAGTTATGGAGTTCCACCCTTTGAAATGAAGGGAGAAGAGGCCCCAACTGGCTTCCCTGGATCTTCCCACGGAAGGGGAGGCGCGGAAGGGAGTTATTGGGCTAAGCCGGGACTGGACAGAGGGGCATGGGAGGACTTGGGCCCATGGGTGGGAGGTCCACCAGACTGCTGGTTGCCATATCTCCTGCGAAAGCCTCCTCTCTGCCCCCGCTGGTTGCTACGGGCTTGGCCTTGACCGCCTCAGGACTTACGAAAAGGCCATTTATGGTGTCTTCGCAGGTCACCGCGGTACATCTGGCGGACTGACCAGATAGACTTGCCCGACTCCTGAAGACGGGAGATCAAGGCCTCCATCTCCTGCCCGAACAGCATGGTATCCTGGAAGGGCAAATTCTTGATACTGGCCTGCAGATCCTGGTGAAAGCCAGAGACACTCAACCCGGCGTGGCGCCATAGGCAAACCCCGGAAGCGGCTGCCCTGGCTGCCGTGTCATAAGAGGCTCTCACGACATGGGAGCCTATGTCTGAGCCTGATTTTAGGAGGTCCAGGAGCTCTCTCTTCTGGGCAGAGTATGGAAGGGCCTTCATCAGCTCTTGTCCCCTCTCCCAAAGCGCATTCTGGTACTGTACCATATGCGCCAAAAAGTTGAGGGAACGTATGGAACAGGTGGAAGCAGCATATACCTTTTTGCCCACCTGGTCCAAATAGTGAGACTCCGGATCGGGAGGATGAGAGCTGAGGTGCTTTGGCTGCCTGGACTTATGGGCAGCCGTGATCACCGAGGAATCCGCCTGAGGGTGTTCAGCGAGAAAAGCATCTGCCCTTGGGGCCTTGTACAGCTTATCCGACTTCTTTGGAAGGGCCGGGACTGAAGCTTGATGCATCCAGGTGGTTCTAGTGAGGTCCTGGAACGTATCCACCAAAGGAGGAATGACCAAAGGTTTAGCCTCCTTTTGCCTCAGGTATTTAGCTAGACTCTGGCGTTCTGAGTCCAGGTCCTCCGTGTCCCACTCGGAGGCCTGGATGTGCCTCATGACGTCCATAAAGGTAGGATCATCTGGAGGCGAGCGAGGCCAGTCCTTCTCTCCCGGGGAGCGCTGCAAACAGAGAGGAAATTGAGGAAGACGATGGTGAGGAAGAGAGACTACAGGATTTTGAATAATCTGACCCTTCCCTATGACCAGGCTCTCGCTGTCGTCGGTAGCTAGGTGACCGATGTCAGCCCGAAGACAGACTCCGGTCCCTGGACAGACGTCGGGAGTATTCTCGCCTAGAAGAGCGAGAAAGGCTCCTAGAGCGTGACAGACCGACGGTCACCAGAGTCCCTGGAGCGTTGTTGGTGGTCCTCGGACTCGATGTGGGAACAGGACCCTGAGAGAGGTGTAGGCGGGCGCTCCGGTGACTTCCGTGGGGAAGGCTCACCTCCTGGCTGTGGTTCTTCCGCTGGGTCCGGAACCGGTGTCTGGGCCGGCGACGGGGAGGACCGCTTGTGGACCTGCCCCCACCAGAAGAAACAGTTCCTGAAGCTCGTCCTTCGTGAAGATCTCAGCCGCCCGTCTTAGACAGGAAGTATTTGGGAGGTCGGGGCGCGAAGGAGAGCCCTCCTGGGTGCCCAGGGGGGAGGAAGACTTGGGCAATGGGGGGGCGTCTGCTCTTCCCACAGCCGCTCCGCACCCTTTGCCCCTGACCCGGCGTCAGTGTAGGTACCGGCGACAGGTGCCGCCCGGAGGAGTCCTTGGGCTCTGGAGGCGTGCCTTTATCAGGCGGCGCCGGTGCCTTAGGAGGTGGAGCCGAAGCATGCACCTCTAAGGGCTTTGTGGTGACCCTTAGCGGGGTCACCTTAGGCTTAGCCGGCTTCTCCCCCGAAGGGCTGACCTTAGCCTGAGAGGATTTCGGGTGCCCTCCATTACCCGAGGGATGGGCCTTCTTCGGAGAGGGCCGCGAGTGAGAGCGGGACCGACTACGGTCTTTGCTGTGCCGCTTCTTTTCTTTCCGTTTCCCCTTAGAGGAGTGCAGATCCATTTTCTGCTCCAGTAAGTAGGCTTTTAGGGCCTTGAGGCGGCGCATCCGGGTCCTGCTGGTGAAAGCCTGGCAATCTGAGCAGTTTGCGGTGTCGTGGTCCAGGCCTAGACAAAAGAGACACCGGCGATGGCCATCCTTGGCTGGGATCTCCCTCCCACACTCTCACTTTTTCAAGTGCTCCGGTGAGGCCGTCGTCCGAGAAGACATCAGTCTGACTTCAAAAACAGTCAGGCAATGGCTGACGTTGATAACCTGAGGGACAAAAAACTGTCTGAAAAAGAACGGTTAAATAACCGACAGGCAGCGGACTGACGGTGTACAACGGAGAAAAACAGACGAAAAAATGGCTCCAAAAGGTCTTGATAGAAGAAAATCGAAGAGATTTTAGCTGCATCTGGCAAGCAGAAGCTGTTCTTCCTTGTTCACGTGCGGGACGAAGCGGGAAAGAACAGAGGTGGAGCTGGGTCCACCCCCTCTTGTAACCAGACCGAAGTCAGGGCAGTCCCTGTCTGTACTGCTGGCTGAAGTTTTTACTGGAGGGTCCTAGTGCCTGCGGCATAGTCCTCATTTTAATAGCCTGCTGCAAGAGCTCCCACTCGAAGATCACTTGTATTCAGATTTTTCTGAGGTGCGTCGCGAGAACTGCACAACACTTTGTAAAAACTTGAGGCGCAGAGGATAGCCCAAAGGGCAGGACTCTGAACCAATGGTGTTGACCCAATGCCACGAACCTTAGGTATCTGTGGTGCTTTGGGTGTATGAGAATGTGTTGGTAGGCATCCTGCATATCTAGGGAGGCTAGCCAATCGTGTTAATGAAGCAAAGGTAGCAGGGTACCTAGTGATATCATCTTGAACTTCTCCTTGTGAAGGAATTTGTTTAATTTTCTGAGGTCTAGAATGGGGCGCATGCCGTCGGTTTTCTTCAGGACTAGAAAGTAATGGGAGTAGAAACCTGTGTTTCATTGATCCAACTGAACTATTTCTACTGCCCTGTTCAGAAGACCTTGTACCTCGGAAGCAAGAAAGTCTGACTGTACTGCCGACAGCCTGGGCTGTCGTTTGGGAGGATGATCCGGAGGGGTTTCCGAAAGACTGCGCGAGCACCCTTCGCAGATTATCCAGGAAGACCCATTTGTCCAATGTTATAGATTTCCACTGATTGTAGAACTGAGTCAGACGGCCTCCCACCACTGAGGAGGAGTCCCCCTGGGACAGCTGAGGTGGGACCTGGGCTAGAAACTCAGGTGGTGGTACTGGGCGCTTTGGGCCCTTGTGCCTTCTGCTGGGCTTTCTTTGTGGTTGAGGGTTGTGGTTTTTGTTAAAACCTCCTCTGCCCCCAAAGGACTGATGGTTGTGAAACGGACGCTTGTTCGCACCCCCTCGGGAGGGGGTGGGTGCAGGTCTAGCCATCTTATTGGCAGACCTAGTCTTCTGCATGGCCTCCAGAGCTTGCTCCACCTGAGGCCTGAACAGATGTATACCGTCAAAAGGTAAAGCCATGACCTGCTCCTGGGCGTCATTCATGAAGCCCTAAGCACGTAATCAAGAGTGGTGGTGGGTGCAGATGCAAGCTGCCGCTGCAGAGGGAGGTGGTATCAGAGATGGCCCATCGCAGCTTTAACCTGTTGGTTATTGGATTTGATACTTCTAGTTATGGTTTGAAGTAGCTCTAAGCTAACTTCAGATTTGGGCAGAGCTTCTACCATTCTTTGAGGGAATGCCAAAGTACACACTCATATTGAGAAAAATAGTCCTGGTAACTGGCAAAGCGCATACCCAGGGTTGAGGCAGCAAAGACTTTCACCTAAGGTGTCCATCTTGTGAGATTCTTTGTTCATTGGTCGGGCTGTAGATCCTTGAAGAAGGATAACCTTATTCTTTGCCAAGACTACAATGGCATCAGCAATGAATTGTGTGGCTAAAATGGGGCGATCCTTGGGAGGGGTGTACTTCCTATCTATGGACTTGGTCATGGAAGGAATAAGAGCCGGATTCTTCCACACCATCGGTGAGAGGGTCTCAAAAGACGGCTGTACCAGAGGAGTTAAATCCAAAGGGATCTCTGGGACATGAAGATACTGGAGTCACAAAAGCCTCCCAGGATCGATTTCTGCAGTCTGGAGAGAAAGTAGAATTTAAATTTTTGAGCAGAGAATTAAAGGAAAGGTCTTCAACCACAGGCAATGCAGAAGGCTTGATCCCTGCTCCCAAGGCAGTGTCATCAGCATCATTACCCAAGCGAAGATCTGGGTCAGGCTCAAAATCTCCTCCTGAGAGTCTGGGAGGACTGTATAGACAGGAAAGGAGTGAAAATCAGGAGGAAGGACAGAAGAAAAAAGAATCAGAGTTGAGAACCCCTGAAGACTGGCCGCGCCGCACCAGTCCCTGGTGCCACAGAGGAAAATGGCGCCAAAAACAAGGAGGGAGGCACCGACAGAACCTCCAGCACTGCAGATGGCGCCGACAGAGCCCTCGGAGCTGCGGACGTCGCCAAGAGAGTCCCAGAGGTCTGAAAACTATGATTTGAGGTAGAAGAGGGAAAACTGGCAGGAGAGAGAGGCATAGGTGTGGACCCCTGCGCCGCAGAGTCAACGTCGCTGAAGGCACCACTCGACTAGGAAGGCCCAACTGCCCTACCAGTCTCTCTGAAACCGAATGGCCCGAAGGCCCCGGTGTCGGACTGACCAGCTCGGGCAATTGGACCAACCTCCGAGCCCACTGCTCCATAAGAGCAGTCCACTGGTGAAACTGCTCATCGGAAGCTCCTCCAATAGGTGGGGAGGTGCTCCGGTGTCTACGAGGTCGGCAACCAGAGACAGAACCCGGCACCTCTGACAGAGGTGGAGACAGGCACCTGGCCCTAATAGTCTATGTGCAGACATACCAGAGGGAGACCTCGAGTGATGCAATTTCTTCTTTGACCTGTGTCGAAGAACAACTCGAGGCCGAACGGCGCAGAGAATGGGACTGTTTCCTTTTATGCTTTAGGGGGGACTGCCCATCCCCCTGAGCATTCGATCGTCCATTGTCAACCCCCCCCCTCTGGGTAGGGTGGCGGACCAGCCCCAGCTGACTGAACAGCTTTCATATGAAGTCTCCCTACTGTCACTGGACCCTGCTCATGGTCGACTCCGTCAATGGAGGGCTGAAGACTTCTGTTGTACAATTTAAATATATAATCAGTACTGATTCAAAATAATTCTACAAAATAAACTGAATTATTGCTGCTAGTGAAGTTTAATTCCCGGCAGGCGAGCAACGTCGTCACTGAAGCGCACTCGACGGCGGGGGAAAAAAGGAACAGGCAGTTGGAGGGTCGACACCAAGATAGTCATTACGGCATGAGCTGAAGCTCGTGGTGCTGCTTCCTCTCGGCTCCTTCTCAGGTGCCAGCCCTCTTAAAAAAGTTTGCTCTTGCTGGGTCCTAGTGCCTCCAGTGAACTCCCAATAGTGTGAATGAGGGGTGGAGACATAAGTCCAGGAAGATCCTCTGCCCTGTCCGTCAGGAGCCTGGCTCTGGCTTGGCAAGAGTCAAGCTCTGTCCCGATGAAGCAGATCATCTGCGAAGGTACGAGTTCTGACTTGGTCTCGTTGACCAGGAGACCAAGATCAATGCAGGTCTGGAGGGCCAGATCCCTGGACCTCTCCACCGCCTGTCTGGAGGAACCCACTATAAGCAAGCTGTCAAGACAGGAGTACACCCAGACTCCCTGACGCTGAAGATGGGCCGTCACTGCTGCAATGCATTTAGTGAAGACTGGCTGAACAGCATGGCTCAGAAGTCAAAGTAGGCTTCCTCCACTCTAAAGCGAAGGAACCTCTGGTGAGACGGACGGATCGGGATATGAAAGAATACGTGCTGGAGATCCAGAGAGCAAAACCACATGTTCTGCTCCAGAGATGGTGTGATCTAGGTACAGGTATTACCGAGTGTAGTATAGACTTTCGTCCGTGGTGCTTGCCTGGTCTGTATTTTAATTGTTCTACTAACTGTTAAAATGTTTACTTTTTAATGAGTATCCTGTCTCTATCCAGATTAGCCTTAAACTGGTCCAAATGTGAGAGAGTTACCATCCTGAATGTGAGGAACCGGAGAAATTGGTTCAGGTCATGAAGGTCTAGAATGGCGCGTCAGCACCCCACCCACCCCCGTCCTTTTTGGGACCAGGACGTACCTGGAAACTAACCCTGGGTTGACGGGGGCGGTCTACGACTCTGGCCACCACCTCTCTACGGAAGAGTTGGGCAATGTCGTCTCGGAGAGCCAACCAAGTGTGTATGGACACCATTTCCTCCCACGGGGTGTGGGCTCGGCTTGTTGGTACTGCTCTAATTCCAGAGGCAGTCTGACTAACCACTTTTAATACCCACCTGTCCGTTGTAACAGCGGACAAGGCGGAAAGGAAGTGGCGGAACTGGCCTCCCATGGGAGGACCCAGAGCTGGTATGACAGAAATGGGGATGGTAACCCACACACCGTCACTGGGCAGGCTTGTAGGAAGAGGGTCCAGCTTGGGAACCACCTGAACCCCGTCTTCCGGGTTTACAGGCCGCTGGGAGCCTGGACTTGGACCAAGGGTGCCAAGGTTGAGTCTGCTGCTGATGCTGTCCCAACTGGAAATGGGGCTGCTAGGCTGCAGGGGCAGAAAGCTGAAAAGACCTTCTCTTCTGCTTTTTAGAACCCTACTGAGCAGAAGTCACAGAGTCCAAGGTGGCAGACTTTTTTTTATGTGTTGGAGGGGACTATCCACATCTGGGCCAAAAAGGTCAGTACCCAGGAAAGGGATGTCAGCTTGTGCTGGGTGTCACCCGTGAAGGTGGATACCCACAGCAAGCACTGTAACATGTGTCATGACGCCACCCGGTGGTAGCAAGTCTGAAGGTCCAAAGGCCATCTCGAGCTGCTGTTTTGAAACCGCCCAACCCTGGTCACAGCCCTGCTTGACCGTGGTCTGGAGGTGTGTGGGGAGGTGAGGTAGAACCTCATCGAGAGAGCCCAGGAGGGCATGAGAGAAGAGTGCCATGGCGATGGCTGAGCTCGTCTGTCGAAGCATAGACTTTCCGGGTCGAATGGTCCAATTATTTGGACTCTGTCCGGGGGTCTACCGGTGTCTCCAGAACCACCCGAGCATCTGAGCACAGACTCAGTCACCAGTTACTCAGCCAAGGGGTGCTCTGTGAATCCTGAAAGGGACCCAATGGGCACGGTATACTTGCAGGCCATTCAAGCTGAAGGCACAGGGCAGGAGGCAGGGTGCTGCCACTGCTTCAAGGCCGGACTGACAATGGCCTTGGCCACTGGGAAGGCCTCAGTTGGTGAATCTCCTTATTTGAGGTGATCAGTGAAGGGGTATTCAGCCCGTTTCTGAATGGGTTCCAAGGGCATCCCCGTGGATTCGAAGATGAGGCTGAGGATGCCCATGAAGAAAGAAGAGCATTCCTCCGTTGAGACTACTGACAGAGTCCTCGTCCAAGGGGCGAGAATGTAGGTCAGAGTCCTCTGAATCTTAAGGGTCCAGATAGACTGGCCGGCCAGAGTCACCCTGCACAAGCCTAGGATGTCAGGTGTGAGGGTGACTGAGCCTATGCGGTAGGCCTGGAATGGGCAGAGACTCCTTAGGAGCCCCCAAAGGAGGCTGCTTCGGTGACTGCTCCACCACAAATCGGTGGAGAGACCGGTTCTGGCCGAGCCGGGATGGTCTTGACCCACTCCACGGGCAGAGAACAGTGCGGACCGGCTCCTGAGTAGACTACTTAGAGGGCAAGAGCCAAGTAATGGTTGGGGTAGAAGCCGGAGCAGACTTCTGGAAGGACATAATTAGCGGCTGCCACATTACATCCTCGTAGCGCAGTTTCCGTCAAAGCCTCTCCTCACCAGAGGACGAAGAAGAGTGACGGCAGTGCCGCTTCTTAGAGCGCTTATGCACCTTCTTCGGCCTGTCGGGTGAAGGTATCCAAGACCTCGACTTGGACCGTCGGGGTCACTTGGAAGGAACTGGGGAGAACTGCATCTCTTCCTGGTCAGGGATCTGGACCACGGGGGGATTCCCAGCAGGCTGGGTCTCCTCCTTGGTGGCAGGCAGGACCAGGGACCTGAATAAGGAGTTGTCTGCCTCATCGAGCGACGATGGGTCGAGGATAATCTCAACCATATAGTCGTCCCATGTCTTTGCCGGCTGGTCTGACAGGGGTAACCATAAAGTCAGTGGCCGAAGTCACAACCTCGACCAAAGTAGAGACAGAAGATTCTTGGGACAGATCTCTCTCTCTCACAGTTCCGGGTGCGTCGGCAAGACAGAGTTTCCTTAGGCTCCTTGTCCTTTTTACGGGACCAAGAGACGTGCACACCCAAGGGTCCCTCTCACTTGGTAGGGAGGGACTGAACTCCCAACAAGAGCCTGAGAAGGTGGAGCACAGACTGAGCGGGACGAAGATGGACATGGAAGAGGCCCAATCCGCAGCTCGAGCTGCCTCCTATTCGAAGGTCTTTATCCGTTTGAGCTGCTCGGCAGACCCCAAAGCCGCGCAGACTGCCCAACGGGCTTCCTTGGATTTGACCGTCAGATTCCATTTTTCTGGTCTGCCCAGCTGCAGTCATGCGAGACGATCATCCAAGAAGTTCTGATGAAAAGTGCAACATTTCGCACGCCTGGTTGTCATGGCAGATACCCATACAATAAACACACAAGATATGCGGATCAGTGCGAGACATCTTTTGCCCTAATGGGAAGCGGCGGAAACTGGGTGAGGACTTGTCCTCCATCGCGGTCGAGATCGCAAAGCAAGTGGGAGAAACCAACGAGTCAGTTTAGGCAAATCCATAGATTTAGGAGCCAGGGCCTATAGTAATGCATGAGCGATAAGGAGGGAACCTGAATCTTAAAGCGGAAAGGAAGATCTGGCGTCAAGGGGCGGAGCTGAGGCATACACCATATGGGGTGGGTGGGAAAAGCCAGCTTTTACACCTTCCAGAAAGAATATTAAAGGGAAAAGACATGCCAACAAGTGTGGATAGAAAAACATCCACGATCCTAGAAAGCGAACTTTTTCGATGAAAAATTAAGAAATCCGGCTAAGGAATATTAGGAAAATGGAGGTTGAGCTAGTGAGAGGCGCTCCGTGGAGCCGATGAACGTTGAGTCGACGGCAAGAAAACAACTGAGGGACGCTGGGAACTGCCCTCCCTTTATACCATGCGTGAAGTCCGGGTGGGCCCCGCCCTATGACTGCTAGCTAGAAGTTTTCTTCGGGATCCTGCCATCTGCAGTCCTACATGCATTACCTGCTGCAAGAGCCGACTATCGAAGATCTGGCTTTCTTCACATGCTGCAGGAGCTGCAAAGGAGTAAATACAGGTTACTCACCTGTAACAGGAGTTCTACGAATGGTGCATGTTGTTCATCCACACTATCTGGCAGGTTCCTTGCCGCTTTAAATCTTGCCGGAAAGTCTTCAAGCTGGCTCCTCCCACCCACCCGGGTGGTAAAACTCTTGGCTCCACCCCATGATGCCAGATCAAGCCTTGCAAGCCAGGCTGGCAAAGTCAGGAGGTCGAGAATGGTAGGGATGAACAATACATACCATTCCTAGAACTCCTGTTACAGGTGAGTAACCTGTATTTCTAGGAACATGGATATGTTGTTCATCCACACTATCTGGCAGACTCCTAGCAGTTCTCCGGGAGAAGGGAGGCAAGGTGCACACCCCCTACTTAGGGAATAAAGACTGTAGAACCGAGGACCCAAAACCAGCATCCCGGCGTGACTCAAGGTCGATGTGGTAATGGGTGATGAAGGTATGTGCTGACTTCCAGGTAGTAGCCCTGCAGATTTCCTGGATAGGGACGTCCCTGGAAGCAGCTACCGATGCAGCGGGATGGCTGGTAGAATGAGCTCTTATCCCTCTGGGAGGCTCCACGCCCCCCAACCTATAGCAGAGATCTATGCAAGAGGTGACCCACCTGCCTATCGGTCGCTTGGCTGCAGGTCTGCCAGGTGCGGCTTCAGCGTAGGTGACAAACAGCTGGCGAACCTCTCCCCGAACTTCAGCACTTCACTCCTTGTAATAAGCGAGCGCTCTTCTAGGGTCCAGAGTACGGAGCCTATATTCGGCCTCCGAGGTGTGATTGCAGTGGAACACCGACAGAGTCAACACCTGGTTAAGGTGAAACTCCGACACCACCTTCGGAAGGAATTTCGGGTGGGGGCACAGGACAACTTTGTCCCTGTGGAAGACCAGATAAGGAGACTCGATGGAAAACGCCTGGAGCTCTCCCATCCTTCTGGCTGACGTGATAGCCACCAAGAAGGCAGTCTTCCACGACAGGTGAGAGATGTCACACCTGTGCATCGGTTCGAATGGCTTGCCCATGAGCTTAGCCAATACCAGCAGTAGAGCCCATGGAGGTGGAGGTTCTCGCACCGGAGGGGATATGTGATCAAGGCCTTTGAAAAAGCGCCCAACCACCTTCTCCTGCGCCACCGACTGCTTCCCTGCCCACGCCCGATAAGCAGAGATGGCTGCCAGGTGCACCTTAAGGGTCGTCGACCGAAGCCCTAGCTAAGAAAGGGACCACAGGTAGTTCAGAATGCTTGCCAAGGAACAGGAGGAAGGGTCCAGACCCTTGCCCTGACACCAAATGGAGAATCTCTTCCATTTGAAGGCACAGCATTTTCTGGGTCGACTCTTCACGGGACACCTCAGCGCGTTGAGGACCTCGTCGGAAAGACCCAAGGCCTGGAACTCTAGCCGCTCAGGAACCAGGCCGTCAGGTGCAGGGATTGAAGGTCCGGATGGAATACCTTCCCCTGATTGACTGAGAGCAGGTCCGGGAGGGCTGGAAGCCTGGAGCTGAGACTGAGGAGATCTGGATACCAGAACTGACGGGGCCAGTCTGGGGCTACCAGAATCACCTGCGCCTTGTCCCTCCTCGCATTGAGAAGCACCTTGTGGATCAAGGGAAATGGGGGAAAGGCGTAGAAGAGGCCCCGGGTCCACGGCCTTGAGAAGGCATCCCCCTGCAGCGAGCCCTGCTGAGGCGGGCATGGAAGAGTACAGTTACGTAGAACTTACCGTAACAGTAGATCTTCGAGAACAGCTCTTGCAGCAGGTTACACCATTTGGACCGAAGCGCCAGGCGCCAGGACCCAGGAAAAATTCTAGCTAGCTAACTACGGGGACCCCCGACGTCGGTCCCGCCTCCGACGTCAGGCGTGGTACAAAAGGGGGCGGTCCCGTCAGATTCCCCAGTTCTCCCGTCGGAGACTTCTTGCCGCAGGCTGACATCAAAATGGGAGACCTAGGATTCGCCGTCAGAAGACAGAAAGATACAGGTTACTCACCTGTAACAGGAGTTCTAGGAATGGTATATGTTGTTCATCCACACTCATTGGCAGTATCCTTGCCGCTTTAAATCTTGCCGGAAGGTCTTCAAGCTTGCTCCTCCCACCCACCCGGGTGGTATAACTCTCGGCTCCGCCCCATGACGCCAGATCTGGCCCGCTGGAAGCTCAGGTTGTGCGTCGAGGCAGGGGAGGTCGGGTGGAGTCGTGTGGATGAACAACATATGCCAATCCTAGAACTCCTGTTACAGGTGAGTAACTATATACCCTGGAACATGGATATGTTGTTCATCCACACACTCATTGGCAGACTCTAGCAGTTCTCGGGAGGAGAGCAAGGCGCACCCCATATACTTACTTGGGAAAGAGAGACTGGAGACCGAGGCCCCAAAACCAGCATCCGGGCGTGACTCAAGGAGTCGATGTGGTAGTGGGTAATGAAGGTGTTTGCTGACTTCCGGTAGCAGCCCTACTGAATTTCCTGGATGAGGGACGTCCCTGGAAGCAGCCACCGTTGCAGCAGTATGGCGGGTGGAATGAGCTCTTATCCTCTGGGAGGCTCCATGCCCGCTAACTTATACAGAGATCTATGCAGGAGGTTACCCACCTGCTTATAGTCAGCTTAGCTGCAGGTCTGCCAGATCCGGCTTAGCGTGGGTGACAAACAGCTGGCGAACCTCTCCCAATTTCAGCCGTGCGCTCCTTATAATGGCGAGCCCTTCTAGGATCAGAGTATGGAGCCTATATTCGGCCTCGAGGTGTGATTGGGGTAGAACACGGGCAGAGTCAATACCTGGTTAAGGTGAAACTCAGAGCACCACCTTCGGAAGGAATTTCGGTGGGGGCGCAGGACAACTTTGTCCCTGTGGAAGACCAGGTAAGGAGACTCGATGGAGCGCCTGGAGCTCTCCCATCCTTCTGGCTGGCGTGATAGCCACCAAAGGCGAGTCTTCCCGACAGGTGAGAGAGAGCACACCTGTGCATAGGTTCGAATGGCTTGCCCATGAGCTTTGCCAGTACCAGCAGTAGATCACCGGAGGTGGGGTTCCCGCACTGGAGGAAATGTGATCAAGGCCTTTGAAAGCGCTGAGACCACCTTCTCCTAGCCACCGACTGCTTCCAGGCCAGCCCGGTGGCAGAAATGGCTACCAGGTGCACCCTTAGGGTCGTCGACCTAAGCCCTTGACTAGAAAGGGACCATAAATAGTCCAAGATGCTTGCCAAGGAACGGGAGGAAGGGTCCAAGCCCTTGCCCTGACACCAAATGGAAAACCTTTTCCATTTGAAGGCATAGCATTTTCTGGTCGACTCCTTACGGGACGCCTCAACTACATTGAGGACCTCGTCGGAAAGACCCAAAGCCTGGAACTCCTAGCCGCTCAGGAACCAGGCCGTCAGGTGCAGGATTGAAGGTCCGGATGGAACACCTTCCCTGATTGACTGAGAGCAGGTCCGAGGCGAGCTGGAAGCTACCCATGAGTCCTGGAGCTGAGACTGGGAGATCTGGGTACCAGAACTGGGAGGCCAGTCTGGGGACTACCAGAATCACCTCGCCTCCCTCCCTCGCTTGCAGAAGCACCTTGTGGATCAAGGGAAATGGGGAAAAGGCGTAAAAGAGGCCGGGGTCCATTGCCTCAGAAGGCATCCCCTGCAGCGAGCCCTGCTGAGGCGGGCATGGAACAGACTCAGCGCGTTCTCCGTGGAGGCAAACAGGTCCACCTGAGGTGTGCCCCAAGGAGAACAGATGCTGTACTACCTCCGGCAGGAGGAGACCACTCGTGGATGCAGCCCCTATCCGGCTCAGGGCATCGGCCAGGGTGTTGGAGGCTCCTGCACGTGATAGCTAGGAGATCCGCCTCCAGGCTGCGACACAGTGACCAAATCTGGAGGCTTCCTTGCATAGAAGCATGGGCGCGTCACTCCTGGCGGTTTAGATAATACATGGTCGTGGTATTGTCCGTCTGGACTCGGACCTTGACCCCGGAGGAGCGGGCAAAAGGCGGTGAGGAAGCTAGGCGGACCGCTCGGGCTCCAGCAGGTTGATGTGGCTAAGGGACTCCAGGGGGACCAGAGGCCATGAGCCAGTGTTCCCAGATGGGCACCCAACCCATCAGAGAGGCATCGGTGACAGAGACCGTCGGCTCGAATAGACGAGCAGGATGCCCTCCTGCAATGAGTCTGGAGCGGTCCACCACTGGAGGCATTCCCATCCCTGTGTCACCGACCTGAAGCTGGTCAAGGGATCGCAGCGTTGTGACCACTGGCTGGCCAGTCCCCACTGAAGGGGCCCATGTTCCAGCAGGCCCCAACGGACCACGCTGGTACAGGCCGCCATGAGACCCAGGAGGCGCAGGAAGTCCCGGGCAGGCGCAATTGCCCAACCAGAAATGATCGGGCAAGGAAAGACCTCGGCCCTGTCGCGGGGAGCCAGCTCTGGCTGAGAGTCGGCTGCGCCCGATGAATAAAATCACCTGCGCCATTTCGAGTTCTGACTTGGCCTCGTTGACAAGGAGGCCCAGTTGAGAGCAGACCTGGAGGCCAGATCTCTGGACCACTCCGCCTCCTTCCTGGAGGGGCTGCTATCAGCCAGTCGTCCAGGTAGGGTACACCGGACCCCTCGGCGCCATAGGAATGCTGTCACCACTTACATGCATTTGGTGAAGACCCTGGGAGCTGGAGACAAGCCGAAGGGCATGGCTTGGAACTCGAGAGAGATCCTTCCGCTCCGGAGGCGAAGGATCTCTGGTGAGGACCAGACGGATAGGGCGTGAAAAAAGCACGTCCTCCAAGTCCAGAGCAGAACCACCACGCCCGCGTTCCAGGATGGTATTATCTGAGCCAGAGTGACCATCCTGAAGGTTCGAGACCTTCAAGACATTGTTTGGGTCGTGTGGGTCGAGAATGGGGCGCCAGCCCCGTCCGTTCGGAACCAGGAAGTACCTGGACACAAACCCTGGGTCTGAAGGAGGGTCCACCACCTCTCTACCACCTCCTTCTGGAGGAGGAGGCGATGATATCGGCTCGGCGAGCCATGAGTGAGGCTAGGGATCCCGAAGCCCCGAGGCGGACGGCTCTGAAGGTGGTGCCTGCTGGTCAGAGGCAGGCCTCTTCCCTACCTCCAAAGACCACCTGTCCGTGGTAACAGCGGACCAGGCGGGCAAGTGCGGAGCCGTCCCCAGAGACAGAGTAAGGTGGCAGGGGATGGGGCGACACCCCTCAGCCCGTCACTGGGCAGGCTTGGAGGAGGGACGGCCGAGGGACCTCCTGGGCCCTTCCTCCCCTGCCTCCTGTTAGAGCCGGCGGCTTGGGTTGGGATGCTAGGCCCAGCCTGCTGGCCTGGCGTTGCTGGGCAGGGCGCGAGGGGCACAGAAGGGCGAAGGACTTAGGCTGTGGTTTGCGGCCTTTGTCCTTCTGGCCGGAAGAGCCGAGGTCAAGGTGGCATTGGACTTCTCGATCCTCTGCAGGTGACCTTCCACCCCCAGGGCCGAAGAGGTCCAGTCCCAAAGGGAACATCCATCCAACTTGTGCTGGGTATCCAGTAAAGGTGGATATCCTCAGCCAAGCCGCCGACCATATAGCCACTACGGCATACCCGATCTGGCACCACAGTCCCCTACATCCAAGCAGTCTGGAGCTGCTGTTTGGCCACTGCCCTGCCCTGGTCGCACCTGCTCAACCGTAGTCTGCAGATCGTGGGAAGATGAGGATGACCTCATCCAGGGAGCCCAACAGGGCATGAAGAAAATGTGCCATGAGGGCGGCGAACTGGCCTGTGAAGGCCGAGAGAGGACAGCGTAGACTTTTCGCCCGACATGAGTCAATTTCTTGGACTCCTTGTCAGGAGGTTTGTCCACATCCCTGGCGTTGCCGTGGCGGCGGGCGCTGTCGGTGCTCAACCCCTCAGCAGAGGTGTTCCGAAAAAACCGGACAAAGAACCGGTGGGGACGCATACTTCCTGGCCATCCTGGCGAGGTGCAGGGCAGGAAGCAGGGGCGCTACCAAAGTTCCAGTGCTGGACCCACTAGGCCTCGGCCACGGGAAGGCCTCCGTCGAGAATCCTGGTCCAGAATCTCCGTGAGGATACCTGGCCCGTTTGGAAGCAGGTTCGAGCTCCATCGGTAGACTCGAGATGAGCGAAGCAGTCCTAGGAAGGACGACGGGCTATAATCCAGTGGCTGACCTCCTGAAGACTCCAAGTCCAGTCGCTTGGAGAAGAAGGAGAATCATCTTCGGACTCGGAAGAGTCCTCGAAAACTGCCTCTGGCCTGAACCACCCTTCACCTGCCGAGGTCGGTCGGGAGTGAGGGTAACTGACAACCGATGGGGTAAACCCTTGAGCCGAGAATCCTTGGTGGAGCCCCAGTGGTGGCTGTGGAGGCGGAGGTTCCACCGCATGTGAGTGGAGCAACTGGTTTGGCCGAACAACCGGCCTGGGTATAGGCTCTCGGGCAAGTCGAGGGGTTGTGTCGGCCGTTCGGTGACAGCCACTAATGGCGGGAAGGCGCGGGTCGGCTTATTCCCGACAGGAGGAGCTGTTGCAACATAAGTCCTCGTACCGTCGGCGTAATTTCTGTAAAGCCTCCCCTCATCCGAGGAGGAGGGGCCGAGACTGACTGACGCGCTTACCTTGATTGCCGAACCGGGAACCGCCTGGCGGTGGGAGCAGCTGGACCGCGAAAGAGGTCCGAACCCGAGACCGAGAGTCGGAATTTCGGGTCGGTGCAGGAGGTGTCGGCGGAACGGCCTCCCTTGACTGAAGGTCCATCCGAGGGCTCCGGAACCGGGCTGGGGCGAGCCACAGGGTCTCAACTCCTCCCGGGGAACAGAGGAATCTCGGCTGCTAAAAGCGACAACCGTCAATGGGTGAGAAAAATCTAGAAGGCTTCATCAGTGGGAGACTCGGTCAACTGACCTGGCAGGGACACCGTGAGGCCAGTGGCGAAGCAGCCGATGGCGCAAGCCCGGCAGTCGACGGCCCGAGAGAGAGGACCTTTCCCGCTCCCAGAGCGTCGGCGGGAGGGACTTACCCTTGTCCTCTTTTGGACCGAGAAAAGGTCCAGCAGGCGCGAGCCCTTCTCCTTTAGTGGAAGGGACAGACAAAGCTCCTTAAAGAAGTCGTGTGGGAAGAACCCAGAGAGGCGGGATAAATGCAGCGGCCGAGGAAGATCTGACCCCGCGCCTCCTCTTCGAGGCGACCATCCGCTCGAGCTAATCCGCCCGGAAGCCCTTGCGCGGACACATAACCAGGCCTCCTTGGACTTCACGGAGCGCTTCTCGGGCGAGCCCAGTTGCAATCGGGCAGCTACGGTCTTCGGGGGCGTAGGCCAGAAAGATGAGCACAGGTCGCAAGCCTGGGTCGTGCTCAAGGCCTAAGCAGTGAACACACGTGGGTGTGGATCCGTCCGAGACATCTTCTGCCACATGGGCATCTCAAGAAATCCGGGTCGGTTATCCATCGCGGCAGCGAGGGATCAGACTGAAGTCTTTTGCAAAATATTATTTTAAATCCATAAGCGGAGAAATAGGAACCAGTCACAAAAGCGGCAGGCGGTCAAGGAGAGAACCTGAGCTTCCAAGCGATAAGGAAGATCTGGCGTCATGGGGCGGAGCCGAGAGTTATACCACCCGGGTGGGTGGGAGGAGCAAGCTTGAAGACCTTCCGGCAAGATTTAAAGCGGCAAGGATACTGCCAATGAGTGTGGATGAACAACATATCCATGTCCCTAGAAATAACAATTCCTGCTCAGAAAGACTGAGCCATGCTTCCTCCAAGGGGGAAGGTGGGCGGGAAGGTACCTGCTGCAAGAGCTGTTCTCGAAGATCTACTGTTACGGTAAGTTCTTACGTAACTGTACTATCTTACTTCGAGACACGGCTCTTGCAAATACCAATAGGACTGATTCCCAAGCAGTAGCGCTGTCAGAAAATCCGGGAGAGAAATTAAGGATAAAACCAGGTCCTGAACCTGGGACAGGAGACCCTAGTGCGGCCAAATAAAACCAGCCCCTTGCTTAGGGAGGCGTGTCCAAACTATAATGCCTGATAAAGGTATACAGAACTCCAAGTGGCTGCAGCGCATATAGCAGAAGTAGAAACATTTTTGAGCGCTGCAAAGGGAAGTAGCCACCCCTCTAGTGGAATGACCCGGACTGTACCGGGAGGAGCTTTTGTTTGATACCATAACAGTGAAATACACTGGACAAGCCAGCGAGAAAGGACTGTTTGGATACTGATAGGCCATCATTCTCTCAGAGAGGAAATGAAAAGCTGCTCAGAACTCTGAAAGGACTGAGTTCTGTTGAGTGAAAACCTCAGGCTCGGTGAACATCCAGGGTATGGAGCAGAGCCTCTCCTCTATTATTAAGAGTAGTTAGGAAGTAGACCCGGAAGGTCGATATCCTGGTTCAGAGTGAGTGAAAGAAACCACCTTAGGCAGAATTTAGGGTTGGTCCTCAGGGATACTCTGTCCCGGTGGAAAACTAAATAAGGCTCTTTGCACATGAGGCGTGAAGTTCAGAAATTCTTCTTGCCGAGTAACAGCAACTAAAAACAACGTTTTCCGACGAAAGCGTGGCTACGCAATCCGCAGCAGGTTCAAAGCGGGGGCGTGAGCTGTTCAGGACAAAAAGCAAATCCATGGGCTGGGGTCTCTAATAGGAGCCTGGGTGCAACACTCCCTAAGAAATTCCGAGGCGTCCACCTGAGCCACTGCTCGATTTCCACGGAGGTGGTGAGCTGAAATGGCACAGAGGTGCACTTTAATAGAGAGTAGGCTGGGCCGAATGAAGAGGAGAGCAAATATTCTAATATTACTCCCACAGGACAACCTAAGGGGAAAGGTCGCGTGCTGTGACCATACCTAGCAGGCGCCATTTCATGGCACGTGCTATCACGTTGCGGCTTTCTGGCTGCAGAAAGGACTTCTGAACCTCTTGCGAGACCCGTGAGCCAAAATGGCTATGTCTCTAGGAGCCAAGCATGCAGGTTCAAGGCGTGAGTCCGGGTGGACAAATGAACCCTTCTCCTGAGACAGTAAGTGGGAGCTGGCCAGCAGGGGCCAGGGGTTCGAGATAGTTGAATCAACAAAGGAACCAAATCTGTCTGGGCCAAAATGGGGCCACTAGGATCATTATTCGTGCTCCCTCGCGGTTTGAAGAACTCTCTGGATCAGCGGAAAGGAGGGAAAGCGTAGAGAATCTGTTGGCCCAGGAGAGGATACAGCGTCTCGCCAGAAAACACCAGGCCCTGGATCTAGCGAGCAAAAATTGGGCAGTTTTTGCGTTGGATGGGAGGCGAACAGTCCAGATCTGGAGTTCCCCATCGAAGAAACAGATCCTCTGCTACCTCTTGAAGGAGTTCCCATTCAGTGGACTCTGGCCTGAGAGCGACTCAGGCCGTCTCACAGCCGTGTTGTCCACTCCGGGAGCGTGCACAGTGATCAGATTTGCGCCGTGTCTGATTACCCAATCCCACACTCTCAAGCCTCCTGCAAAGGGGAAAGAGTGTCGCCTCATGTTTGTTGAGTAATACATCACGCCGTGTTGTCTGTCTGAGTAGAAGAGTGCGGTGGGATAACTGACAGAAAGGCCTGCAGGGCAAGAGGACCGCTCTCATTTCCAGACGTTGATGTGAAGGTGAGCTTCCATCTGGGTCACGTGCCCTGGGACTTTACCCGTCCAGGTGTGCCCCCACCCAAGACCGGGCGTCTGTGGTGAGGGTGACCTCGAGGATGGCGCAATGAGCAGGGACGCCTGATGGAGAGGCGACCCTGGGGCTAGCCACCACTGCCAGTCTTGAATCACTGAATTCGTGAGTCTGACTGGATGCTGCAATGGTCTTGCCTTTGGTCCCATTGCACTTGAGCATCCACTGAGTGTCACATGTGGAGTCTTCTGAAAAGGACAGTAGAATAGCCGCAGCCATGTGTCCGGAGCAAACAAAGGACCGACCTGGCAGGTACAACCTTGCTTAGTGGGTCCTTATGAGGGATCTGATGCGCTCCGCTCTGTCGGCGGAAGAAAGGCTCTTCCCGAACAGTGTCCAGAACTGCTCCTATGAACTGCAGTTTCCTGAGCGGTACCAGGAGACTTCGTAATTTATGAGGATGCCCAGGATGGAACAGATCCTGGGTGCTCTTGATTGCAAGAAGCAACGTCTCTCTGGAGGCGGCCATGAAAGCCAGTCGTCCAGATGCGGGAACACGTGGTGGCCTGTCTCCTCAGAGGCGCTGCCACGACTGCCATGCACTTGGTAAAGACCCTCGGTGCGGAAGACAGTCGAAGGAAGGGGCTCGAGACTGAAGGTGGTGGTCGAGAATCGAGCTGCAGGAACCTCCTGTCGCCTGAGCCATAGGGATGTGCAGGTAGGCATCCTGCATGTCTAGAGACGCTAAAAAGGAGTCCTGTTTGAGCATGGGATAAGACCTGGAAGGGTCACCATGCGGAATCTCTTGTAAGTGACCGACATATTGAAGTCGCTGAGGTCAAAGGTGGACGGAGGTCCCCTGTTTTCTTGGGAACCAGGAAGAAGTGGGAATAGTATCCTAGTCCTCTCTGGTTCTCTGGGACGTACTCTATCGCTCCCTTCGTGGTAAGCCAGTACTTCTTGCCAGATCAAGGCTTTGTGCTGACCCTGATACGGAGGCAAAGGGAGGCCTCGGGAGTGACTTTCCTGCAATTCTATAAAGTGGCCTAGACTGACCAACTGAAGAACCCACCTGTCGGTGGTAATGGCCTGCCATCCGGCAGGAAGTTTGCAATCGACCCCGACTATAAACTCCCGTTGATCCTGAGGCGGGGGCGGCAAGGAGTCAGGCTGTGGCGGCAGATGGACCCGCTGGCTGGGCCTGCCTGAGAGAGCAACTGGCCTCGGCTGGCGGGTGTTTGCCCTGGGCTCTACGAAACCAGAGCCCCTCTGAGGTGCAGCGAGTGGGTCTGTTGCCTCTGCGTCCAGCGCAACGGCTTTGGTTCCTCTGAAAGGAACCAAGCTTAAGTCGATACATGGCCTGAACCCCTTACCACCTTCCGCCTCTTGGAGTTTGGTAAGGATCTTTTTGTAGGATTACCAAACAATACTTCTCCCTCAAAAGGCGTCAAGATGTTCTTTTGGACGTCGGGGTAAAACCGGAGACGCGCAACCAAGAGTGTCTCCGGAGGCAAACGCCGGAAGCTGCTGCTCGGGCGATGAGTCCGCGAGGTCATACGGGCTCTTAGCACTTGGGTCCCCACGTCTGAACCCGTCACGGAGGAGCTGAGCATCTCCTCCTTCTGCTCACCTTGGGCATCTTTTCAGCGCTTCCAGACCCTGTTCCACAAAGCGTTCTGGAACTGAACCATGTGGGTTAAATAGTTCAGGGATCTGATGGCGCAGGTAGCGGAAGCATATCGTGCGCCTACACGCGTCCAGTTGTTTGGACTCTGGGTCGGTGGCAGGGTGCTCAAATGTTGTGGCCTCTGTGACCAGTCATGTGAGGCTGTGATGACCAGAGAATCGGCCTGAGGATGCTGCGTCAAGTACTGGTCGTCCTTAGGAGCCTTGTACAAGCGATCAGCTTTCTTCGGTCTCGCCGGGAGCGAGTGTGGACGCTTCCACGCAGCCTTGGTGACGTCCACGAAAGTGTCAACCAAGGGTGGTACCACCACAGGCTTGGGGTCCTTTTGCCGAAGATATTTGGAGAGTCGCACTCTTTCGGGGTCTAAGTCTTCAGCATCCCATGTTCTCTTGTATATGTCTCATAATATCAAGGAACGAGGGATCATCCGGAGGAGATCTAGGCATCTCACGTGGGTCCGGAGAAGGGATGGAGAGTGGAGATGGGGATCTAGAGGTGGAGTAGTCTGATCCTGTGTCCTCCGTTGAAGGCGAACGTCGGCGTCTCCTGGATCTCTTGGGGCTGGGTGATCAGAAGAGGATTTGACGGAGGTCTCCGTTTATCAGGTCTCCCCTGGGAGGTTCTAGGCTCCGGGAGGAGGAACCACGGCCTGCCGACCCGATGGCGGGGGGCAGGAACCCGAGGAGGAGGAGGAGGAGGAGGAGGAGGAGGAGGAGGGGGAACCATGTCTTTTAATGGTATCCCACCAGTAGGTGAACAGATCTTTCACCTCCACTAGAGAGCGGCGACAGCCCGGGTGCGGTGGGCGGTCGTCGGGTCCCGTCGGCTCCACAGGGGCTCTGGTAATGGCGAGGGATCCTGGGAGTACCCTCTGGGACCGGGTCGCCGTCTGGTCCTCGGGCTGCTCTAGGTCCTCCTCCGATAGGGCTCCTGACCGATGTCGGTCGGAGCAACAGGACCTTCTTTTCAGGGGCGGGCGTGGTCCCCTACGGCGTCCGCTGGGATGTAATGGCGGCGTCGGTCCGTCGGGCCGCCGTGGCTCCAGGGAAGAAGGCGCGGCTGACGGCTGTCGAGGCAGCGTCTGGGCTACAGGCCTTTTAAGGCGTGAGCTCCAACGTCTTGCGTGGAGGCACAGCGAAGACCTGACGTCGGGTACCGAGGCGGGAACCCGACTTGCGGTGGTGATGGTGTCGTTCCCGGACTTCGCACGGCCCTGGAAGGGAGGAAGGCCTGGCGGTTCTCCTGAGATGAAGGTTTCTTGATTGCAGCCGGGAGATTTCGAACCAGACTCACGGGACTCAACCCTAGAAGGGGACCTGGAAGGGCCTTCTCCTTCTCTTCTCCGTGTGCTTGTGGACCCTGGAGCTTTCCCCTTGGAGGACATGGTCTTCAGTTGTTCCTCCAGAAGAAAGCACTGCAAAGCCCTCTGGCCCGGATCCGGGTACGGCTATTGAACCCTTGGCAAGAAGGACAGGCCCGGGTATCGTGGTCTGGGCCTAGGCACCGGACGCAGGCCGTGTGGGGGTCCTTGAACGGGATCTGCTTTCCACAAGCGCACTTCGAAGGATGGCCCGAAGTTGGTGATGACATCAAGATCTTGCTTGAAGAGGATTCTGAAGATTTTCGAAAATTTTATCGAAAAAAGAACTATTCACGCGTCGCGCGCTAGACTGGTAACCGAAGGGGTCAGGTAGCTAAGTCGACGGCGGGAAAAGAACTGGGGAATCTGGCGGGACCGCCTTGTACCACGCCTGACGCCGGAGGCGGGACCGACGTCGGGGGCGGTCCCCGCTGTAGTTAGCTAGCTAGAATTTTTCCGTGGGGTCCTGGCGCCTGGCGGCTTCGGTCCAAATGGTGTAACCTGCTGCAAGAGCTGTGTCTCGAAGTAAGATCAGTCTCAGCTTCTCATTCTCCCTGGAGGCAAACAGGTCCGCCTGAGGCGTGCCCCAGTGGGAGAAGAGATCTTGTATACCTCCGGCAAGAGAGACCACTCATGAGACGCAGCCCGTATCCGGCTTAGGGCATCGGCCAGGGTGTTGGAGGCTCCTGCCATGTGAATGGCGAGGAGATCCGCCTCCAGGCTGCGCACGAGAGACCAAATGCGGAGAGCTTCCCTGCACAGAGGCATGGAGCGTGTCCTGCCCTGGCGGTTTAGGTAGTACATGGTCGTGGTATTGTCCGTCTGGACCTGAACCACTTGACCCATCAGAAACGGAGCGAAGGCGGTGAGGGCTAGACAAACCGCTCGAAGCTCCAGCAGGTTGATGTGGCATCGGGACTCCCGAGGGGACCAGAGGCCGTGCACTCCCCCAGATGGGCACCCCAACCCATCAAGAGGCATCGGTCGACAGAGAGACCGTCGGCTCGGGGCGGACAAATGGGATGCACTCCTGCAGATGTGCTGGAACGGTCCACCACTGGAGAGCGTTCCACATCCCCATCCCCTGGGTCACTGTCACTAGCTGATCCAACGGATCGAAGCGCTGTGACCACTGGCTGGCCAGTCCCCACTGAAGGGGACGCAAGTACCAGCGGGCCCAACGGACCACGCTGGTGCAGGCCACCATGAGGCCCAGGAAGTTCCAACTTGGCCTCGTTGATGAGGTGGTCAATCTGAGAGTAAACCTGGAGGGCCAGATCTCTGGACCGCTCCACCTCTGCTCTGGAGGAGGCTGCAATCAGCCAGTCGTCCAGGTAGGGGTACACCCGGATCCTTTGGCGCCGCAGGAATGCTGTCACCACTGTCATGCATTTGGTGAAGACCCTGGGAGCTAGGGAGAGGCTGAAGAGCATGGCCTGGAACTCGTAAAGGGATCCCTCCGCTCTGAAGTGGAGGAATCTCTGATGAGATGGACGGACTGGGATGTGAAAGAACGCATCCTGGAGGTCCAGGGAACAGAACCACATGCCCTCGTTCCAAGGATAGGATTATCTGAGCCAGAGTGACCATCCTGAAGGTCCGAGACCTTAGGAACCTGTTCAGGTCGTGCAGGTCGAGAATGGGGCGCCAGCCCCCCGTCCATTTTGGGACCAGGAAATACCTGGACACAAACCCCGGGTCTGGAGGAGGATCCGCCACCTTCCTGATCACCTCTTTTGAGAAGCAGGGCAATATTGGCTCGGCGGGCAGACAACGAGGCTGCGGACCCCGTGGCCCCCCGAGGGGAGACGGCTCGAAAGGGTGGAGCCTGCTCGAACTCCACAGGCAGGCCCTTTCCTACCACCTCCAACACCCAGCAGTCCGTGGTGACAGCGAACCAGGCGGAAAGCAAGTGGTGGAGCCGCCCCCCCACGGGGGGAACCCGGGGGGGAGTGAGGAGGCTGGGGGCGACACCCCTCAACCCGTCACTGGGCAGGCTCGGAGGAGGGACTGGCCGAGGGACCTCCTGGGCCTTTACCTCCCTGCTTCCTACTAGAGGAAGCCGCGGGCTTGGGTTTGGGATGCAAAGCGCGAGTCTGCTGGCCCTGGTGCTGTTGGGCCGGACGTGCCGCGGGCGCAGAAGGCCAAAGGACTGTGCTGCTGCTGTCGGTGCCTTTGTCCTTCTGGGCGGAGGTGACAAAGTCCAGAGTGGCATTGGATTTTTGATCCGCTAGAGGTGACCTTCCACTCCAGGGCCGGAGAGGTCGGTCCCCAAGAAGGGGACGTCCGCCAACTTGTGCTGGGTATCCGCCATGAAGGTGGATATCCTCAGCCATGCTCTG
Source organism: Neoceratodus forsteri (assembly GCA_016271365.2). Lineage (NCBI taxonomy): Eukaryota > Metazoa > Chordata > Ceratodontiformes > Ceratodontidae > Neoceratodus > Neoceratodus forsteri. The sequence continues at coordinate 791,212,754 of CM028133.1, forward strand.
CGGCGCATGGCCACCGCAGCCGCAACTGATCTGGCACAGGAGTCCCCTATGTCCAGAACTGTTTGGAGCTGCTGCTTCGCCACCGCCCTACCATGGTCCCGAACCTGCTGGACAGTGGTCTGCAGGTCAGCCGGAGATGAGGATCACATCATCCAGGAGCCCATGAGGGCGGGAGAAGTGTGCCACCACATGCAGCTGGCTGGCGGAGCCAAGGGAGGACGAGTACACCTTGCGCCTGGCGTAGTCCAGCTTTTTGGACTCCTTGTCGGGGGGCTTGTCCACATCCCTAGCGTTCCCGGAACGCTGGAAAACGCTGTCGTTTACCAACCCCTCGGTAGAAGGGTGCTCCAAAAACCTGGGAAAAGACCCGGCAGGGACTGCATACTTCCTAGCCATCCTGGCAGAGGGTGCAGGACAGGAAGCAGGTCGCTGCCAAAGCTCCAAGGCTGGTCCTACAATGGCCTCAGCCACCGGAAAGGCCTCCGTGGATGAATCCCCTCGGTCCAGTATCTGCGTCAGGGGATACTTGGCCCCTTTGGATATCGGCTCGAGCTGCATCCCGGTGGACTCAGATGAGCCGAAGCAGACCCATAAAGGACGATGGGCTTTCGTCCAGTGACTGGGACCCGGAGGACTCCAGGTCAACTGGCCTGGAGAACAGTGAGGAGTCCGCAAAGAGCTGCTTAAGGCCTGAGCCACCCTCCACCTGCCGAGGACAGTCGGGAGTGAGGGTGACCGACAACCTGTGGGGCAGGCCTTGACCCGACCGAGAGTCCTTGGTCGGTGCCCCCGATTTAGGTTGAGGAGGTGGAGGTTCCACCACAATCGGTGGGGCAGCAGGTTTCAGCCGAACAACCGGCCCAGGCTTGGGCATCTTGACTGCAGTGAGAGGTTGTTTTGGCCGTTCGGGTGACAGCCACTTGATGGCTGGGGAAGGCATCGGTGTCGACTTGCTCCCGGACAAAAGTAACTGCTGCCACATCAGTTCCTCGTAGCGTCGACGCAATTTGCGCCGAAGCCTCTCCTCTTCCGAGGAGGAAGACTAGGACAAGCGGCGTCGCCGCTTACCTCGGTGCCGAGACAGAGACTGCTGATGTCGGTGGGATCGGCTGGACCGAGAAGAAGTCAGAGACCAAGACCAAGATCCTCGATGTGTCCGAGGACGGGCCTGGGAAGGAGCGGAGGACACCCGCTCTTCCCTTGGCTTGGACATCTTAACCGGGGACTGCTGCACCAAGGGCGCAGGCAGATCCTCGGTCTCCACCAAGGGAACCAGCAAAGAAGGGTTGTCGGCTTCAACAGTTGACAACCCGTCCGGGTCGAGAAAAATCTCGACCGCGTCGACAGCTGTCTCGGCCGGCTGACCTGACGGGGACGCGCAGTGAAGCCAGCGGCCTTAGCCAGCAACCTCGACGAAGTAGACGGTCGGCTGTCCGGGGAAGGGGACCTCTCCTGCTCCCACGAACGCCGACGATGGGACTTACCCTTGGAATCCTTCTTTTTGGACAGAGAGGAATGTCCCGATGGCCCCTCTCCCTTCGTGGAAAGGGATTGGCAAAGCTCCTTGAACGAAGCAGAATATGAGGTACCCAAAGACAGCGGGATAAATGCAGCGACTGAGGAGGAGGAGGAGGCGACAGCCTGGGCCGCCTCCTCCTCGAGGGCGATCTGCTCAGCCGGGCCAGTCACCGCAGTAACCGCCCAATGGGCCTCTTTCGACTTTACAGGCGGATAGCACTTCTCGGGGCACCCAAGCTTCAACCGGGCAGCGCGGTCCTCCAAGACGTTGGCAGAGAACGAACAGCATGACTCGCAGGCCTGCGGGTCGTGTTCTAGGCTGAGGCAGTAGACACACGTGGAGTGCGGATCTGTCCTGGACATCTTCTGCCCACAGGGCACCGCCGAAAACCAGGAGTCGATTTGTCCATCACAGCCCAGAGAAAGGAAGACCAAAGTCTTGAAAATTTTAAACGAGTTTCGGATGAACCGAAGAGTTAGGATCCAGTCTATCACGCAGAGCGTTAAGGAGGGAACCTGAGCTTCCAAGCGGTAAGGAAGATCTGGCATCATGGGGCGGAGCCGAGAGTTTTACCACCCGGGTGGGTGAGAGGAGCCAGCCTGAAGACCTTCCGGCAAGATTTAAAACGGCAAGGAACCTGCCAGATTGTGTGGATGAACATATCCATGTCCCTAGAAAGACTCTTGTAGCAGAAAAGATCGGATGTCAGATGGGGCAAAGCCAGATGATGCCACCACATGCGGTGGGAGAAGCCAGGTGTGAAGACATCCAGTGAATAGGCCGCACCCCGGTGGAACTCACTACGTGTGGATAGTGAACTGAATCGAAGACATTAGAATATCAGTTCCTATACTCTGGCAGCTAACTTAATTTAAAAAAAAAAATTAAGTTCAAGTTTTTTTCTGGACTATACCCCATTTTATGGTTGGGGGTTGTTACACTTAGTTAAAGCTGAGTCTCTCTGAAATAATATATCAAATTCATTTAGAATTATATAAAACAAAAAACTCAGATACGCACCTGGTAGCATCTTCTGCATGTTGACTTTGCTTTGCTGGAATAATTCCATTAGCCACTCACGGTCTTTCAACTTTGCTATTTGCTGAAGGCAAAGCAAGAAGAGAGGGAAATGGGTACCATTCTCCAGAGGCTGAGCCAGTTCTGAAATGCTCACAAGCTCTGAAATAATGGCACGTGCAGCAAACTGAGCCAAGTAGGATTTCACCAAAGGGATGTCTACCTCCAGCTTAGGGCACTGGTCCAATACATTCAGGAAAGCCTAGAAAATTTAAATTATAAATAAATATTTTTCAGGCTTGAGGTCTAGCATAATAAACCAATTCATATGCAATGATTGAACCCACACAAACTCCTGGATTATGAGTAGCGATGTGTTCCTTTAAAATCTGCTAGTTCATTAGGTCAGAACTAGTCAATATTAAAGAATATGTCCCTACTTCCCATTATGAGACAATATGGTTGATTACTAGCATCACAAAAATTATGCATGAACAAAATAATGTACACCAAAACATAAGGTAACATTTATTTCATGGGTAATGGTAAGTTAGAAAACGCAGAATTTGACAGCAGATGAGGACCGCTTGGCCCATCCAGTCAGCCCATCTCCCTACCTACACTATTACTAAAGACCATGCACGATTTACAGGTCTTTCTTCCTCCCCTCTTCCATTCCACTGAGCTTATCCCGTGCATTCCTGAACGCCACCACTGTTTTCACCTCCGCTGCAAGGCTGTTCCAGGAATCCACCACTCTTTCTGTGAAGTACTTCCTCACCTCTCTCCTGGATCTACCTCCCTCCTGCTTCACAGCATGTCCCCATGTTCTTGAGCACCTTTTCTTCTGAAAAATACTCCCCTCCTGTACTTTATGTATCCTGTGAGGTATTTAAGGGTCGCCATCCTGTCCCCCTCTCCCTCCTCTGTTTCAGGGTGTACATATAGAGATCCTTTAGTCTCTCCTCATAGGGCTTTTGATGCAGACCCTGCACCATTTTAGTTCCCCTCCTCCGGACCGCCTCCATTCTATGTCCTTCCAGACATGTGGCCTCCAGAACTGGACATAATACTCTACGTGAGGTCTCATCAGCGATCCATACAAAAGGCAACACTACATCCATTTTTTGGCTGGTGATAACTCTTCCTAAGCACCCCAGCATCCCACTTGCCCTCCCTACTGCCTTGTCACACTGCCTGGTCACCTTTAGGTCATCACATACGATTACCCCCAGGACTCTCTCCTGTTTGGCAGTCATCAACACTCCACCCATTTTCTACCCAGCCTGAGTTTCTGTGCCCTAACTGCATTACTTTACACTGGTTTACATTGAAACTCAGCTGCCAAACCCTTGATCACTCCTCTAGTTCTCTCTGGTCTCTGCTCATCCTTTACACACACACACACACACACACACACACACACACACACACACTCAGCCTCTATACTGCAGATTTTGGAGTCATCCACAAGAAAAAATTACTCACCTTAGTAATGTTGTTTCTTCTAATGGAGTCTTGCTATATGACATATGCAGTATAACCCCAGGTTAGAACTGCTCCGGAGGTGAAAGAGTTAACTTCCATGCAGGGCATGGAATCTTGTATGAGCTCAGTTAAACACTCTGTCTGTTGAAGCTCAAACTTAAACTGTCAGATCTTTACGAGCAAAAACTCACTAAGGTTCTGTGTGGAAGCCAGAACCCACACTAGCCACTGGCTACTAACTTACTAAAACACCTTTTGATCTTGATCCCAAACCAAAGACTCAAGTCGGGATTCAAGAAGAACTCAAACATAACACCTAAGCACCTAGAAGGGTGAAAGGAAGTGGGCACCAAAGAAGTGCCAACATTGCACTGCCACCCACATCCCAAAACAGAGGTTCTGAGAGGGGCAGGCTGGGGAGGTCATAATATAGCAAGACTCCATTAGAAGAAACATTACTAAGGTGAGTATTTTTTTCTTCAAACATGAAGTCTGCTATATTATGACATATGCAGACTACACAGCAGTACCTCCATGGAGGAGGGACAGAACCTACTTGGGAAATAGGCTCTGAAGCACGGCTGTGCCAAATCGAGCATCACTCCTAGCCTGGATATCCAGGGAGTAATGCTTAGTAAAAGTGTGAACTGTTTTCCAGGTAGCTGCTTGACATATCTCTAGGATAGGAATGTCCCTGGCAGCAGCCAGAGATGCAGCTGTACCCCTAGTGGAGTGAGCCTTCAGGCCTGAGGGAGGAACCGTACCCAGTTTTTCGTAACAGAATTGGATACAAGAGACAATCCACCTGGCAATGGATCTTTTAGTGACAGGTTTCCCATTACCAACCTCACCATAGGTGAGGAACAATTGGAGGGATTCAAACCTGTGACCCTTGGTACGCTCTATATAGTAACTAAGGGCTCTTTTGACATCTAAACTGTGCAATCTCCTCTCACCAGAGGAGGAATGGTCAGTGAAGTACACAGGAAGAGAAATGGATTGATTAAGGTGAAAGTCTGAAACCACCTTAGGCAAAAACCCTGTTAGTCCGAGGACTACCTTATCTCTATGAAGGAGATGAAATCAGGCTCCACTGACAAGGCTTGTAGCTCACTTATGCGCCTGGCAGAGGTGATGGCTACAAAACACAGTTTCCAAGTCAAGTACTTCAGCTCTGCTGAAAACAATGGCTCAAAAAGGGGGTTGCATAAGCTGAGCGATGCAAATATTAAGATCCCAAGCAGGGGCAGGATCCCTGAATGGGGGGTTGGTGTGAAGAAACCTTTTAAAAAACTTGGAGAACACAGGGTGAGCTGATAAAGAAGAGGGCTTACCTGCTGACAAGAAGACAGACAGCTGCCAGGTCCACTTTTAGGCTAGCTGGTCTGAGCCCCAAGGAATTCAAATGCACCAAATAATCCAGGATCATGGGCACATCAGCAGATTCTGGGGGAATATGTTTACCAGCACACTATATGGAAAATCTTTTCCATTTTGAATTATAGGTAGCCCTGGTGGAAGGCTTCCTAGAGGCCTTCAAGATATCCAATACACCTTGAGAAAGGTGTAGGTTGGCAAACTCCAACTCTTCAAGAGCCAAGCCTTGAGATTGAGAGATTTGAGGTTCGGATACCAAACTCTCCCCTGGGCACAGGTTAACAGGTTGTGATTCCTGGGAAGGCATAGGGGAGGGTGGACTGCTAAGGACATGAGGAGTGGGTACCAGGGCTGCCTGGCCCAATCTGGAGCAATCAGGATCATCCTGCAGGATTGAGACCTGATTCTGACTAGCACTTTGAAAAGAAGAGGGAAGGGGGGGGTGGGGAAGCATAGAGAAACTTCCCTTCCCAACTAAGGAGGAAGGCATCCAGAGGGACTGAGCCCAACACTGGGGGCCTGCAGCAAAAAAGGGGAAGCTGGTGATTGTCTGGGGCTGCAAGAAAAAATTACTCACCTTAGTAATGTTGTTTCTTCTAATGGAGTCTTGCTATATTATGACAGTAGCAGTTTGATCCAGCTCTAGAACTGCTCCGGAGGTGAAATGGTTAATACCATTCCAAAATAGAGCTCGTGCTCAAAGTTCTAAGAAGCAGCTCTATCTGTGTAATTTCAAACCTGAACTGTCAGATCTTTACGAGCAAAAACTCACTAAGGTCTGTGTGGAAGCTGTAACCTACACTAGCCAAATGGCTACCTAAATACCAACAACCATTGCTGGTCCCAACACCCAAGACTCAAGTCAGGGGACCAGAACTACTAATACAATTCTAACACGAGAATAAAACAGTATAATAAAACACACCCCAAACCCCCAAAGGGAGAAAGCAGCTAAAAGGGCACAAAATAGTGCCCACACTAGGTGCCCTTTACCCAAGTAGAAGTTCTGAGAGGGCAGGCTGGGAGGTCATAATATAGCAAGACTCCATTACAGAAACAACATTACTAAGGTGAGTAATTTTTCTTCAAACAACATGAAGTCTTGCTATATTATGACAGTATGAACACACAGTAGTACCTCCATGGAGGAGGGCAGAACCTACTTAGGGAACAGGCTCTGAAGAACAGCTGTGCCAAACCGAGAGCATCTCTCCTGGCCTGGACATCCAGGGAGTAATGCTTGGTGAAAGTGTGTACCGTTTTCCAAGTAGCAGCCTGGCATATCTCTAATATAGGGATGTCTCTGGCAGCAGCTAGAGACACAGCTGTACCGTAGAGTGAGCCCTCAAGCCAGAGGGGATTCTGCCCAGTTTCTGATAACAAAATTGGATACAAGAGACAATCCACCTGGCAACTGATCTCTTAGTGGCAGGTTTGCCTTTCCCAACTTCACCATAGGTAAGGAAAAGTTGGAGGGATTTGAACCTGTGACCTTTGGTACGCTCTATATAGAAACTAAGAGCTCTCTTAACATCCAGGCTGTGCAACCTCCTCTCACCAGAAGAGGACTGATCAGTGAAAAATACTGGAAGGGAGATAGATTGGTTAAGATGGAAATCTGAAACCACCTTAGGTAAAACTTCCTAATTAGTCCTAAGGACTACCTTATCCCTATGGAAAGAAATAAAGTCAGTTTCTACTGACAAAGCACGAACTCACTTGTCGTCTAGCAGAAGTGATAGCCACCAGAAAAACAGTTTTCCAAGTTAGATACTTAAGCTCTGCAGAAAACAGAGGTTCAGAAGGGGGTTGCATTAACTGGGCAGTACAAACATTAAGGTCCCAGGCAGGGACCGGTTCCAGAAAGGGTGGATTATTATGGAGTAATCCCTTAAAAAACTTGGAAAACACAGGGTGAGTGGAAAGAGGGGATGACTTTCCTGCTGAAACAAAAGCAGATACAGCTGCCAAATGGACTCTCATGGTAGCTGGTCTCAGACCCAAGGAATTAAGATGGACCATGTAATCTAATACAATGGGCAAATCAGCAGATTCTGGGGAAACATTTTTCCCAGCACACAAATGGAAAACCTTTTCCATTTAGAACTATAAGTAGCCCTAGTGGAAGGCTTTCTGGAAGCCTTTAAGATTTCAAGAACACCCTGAGAGAGGTGTAAATCAAAACTAACTCCTCAAGAGCCAGGCCTTGAGGTTGAGGGATTTGAGGTCCGGATACCAAACCCTTCCCTGGGCACAAGTTAATAGGTTGTGATTCCTGGGGAGGCAAAGGGAAGATGGATTGTCAGTGACAGAAGGAGTGGGTACCAGGGCTGCCTGGCCAATCCGGGCAATCAGAATCACCCTGCAAGGCTGAGATCTGATTTTGACTAATACTTTGAATAGGAGAGGAAGGGGAAAGCATAAAGAAACTTCCCGCCCAATCCAGGAGAAGGGGCATCCAGGGGACTGAGCCCAGCACTGGAGGCCTGCAACAGAACAGAGGAAGTTGGTTATTGTCTGGGGCTGCAAAAGATCTATCTGAGGGTGCCCCATCTGGCAAGACTATCCCCAGCACTTGAGGATCCAGGACCATTCGTGATGGCCCTGGAAATCCTGCTGAGAGCATCTGCTAGGACGTTGTCCTTCCTGGAAGATGAACTGCTATGAGGGAAGTGTTCAGGAATAGGCCAGAGACCACAACTTCATTGCCTCGGTGCACAAGGCCAAGACCGAGTGCCCCCGCTTGTTGATGTACCACATTGTTGTGGTGTTGTCTGTTCTGACTTGTATCACCTTGTTGTGGACAGATGCAGAAAATGCTTGAAGAGCTAAAAGAACAGCTCGAGTTCCAGCAAATTGATGTGGACAGAGATTCCAGGGGACCACACTCCCTGAGTGGAAAGGTCGCCCATGTGGGCTCCCAACCCAGAAGGAAGCACCTGTAGTGAGAGTCAAATTGTGAGCAGGAAATGAAGGGACCCCAATCTAAATTGCTCTGATCCTGCCACCACTGGAGGGCCTGGATCAAGGTTCGAGTCACTGGGACCAACTTGGAAGGGTCTCTCCTCTGAGACCAATAGGTTCTCAAGTGAAACTGAATGTCTCATCTGAAATCTTGCTCCCTGCACAACAGCTGTGGATGCAGCCATGCCCCAGGAGCTGCAGAAAGTGTCTTGCTGGTCGAGAGACCTGCAGAGTGAAGGAGGAGGCCAGAGCCACTAAATTGTCACCCTTTCTAAGGAAGAAAAGCTCTGGCTAGCTTTGTGTCCAACTCTGCCCCTATAAAGGTGAGTACCTGGACTGGTTCCAGAACCGACTTTGCAGATTGTAGAAAGCCCAGGGAGGTGAGAAGCTGCTGGGTGACTTGCAGGAGAGATTTTACCTGTTCTGGGGACTGGCCTACAATGAGCCAATCGTCTAGATAGGGAAAAACAGCAATCCTTTGCCTCCTTAAGTGGGCCACTGCCAGACACTTTGTGAATACCCTTGGGGCAGAGGTGAGGCCGAAGGGCATTGCTCTGAACTGGTAATGACCTGAGGGTAGTTCGAATCTGAGATACTTTCAATGGGAGCTTCTGATTAGGGCGTGGAAATAGGCATCCTTGAGGTCCAGGGAGGCTAACCAGTCCCTGGCCTTAGGGAGGTAAAAATCATTGCCAGAGTTACCATTTTGAACTTTGGTTTCAAAAGATGCTTGTTCAGATATCTGAGGTCTAATATGGCCGCCATTCTCCTATCTTTTGGGGTAAGGAAGTATCTGAATACAGACCCTGCTCTGGTGCAGGGGAGAGACCCTTTCACTGCTCTGAGAGCCAACAGGGTTGAGACCTCTGCTTCTAGAGCAAGGGTCTCTGGAAGCACTTGCAGGTAGAAAAATCTGGTTCTCAACTTGGGAAACTTTTGAAGCTGAGAACCAGACCTAAGGCTACTACTTCAGAACCCACTTGTCTGAGGTTAAAGAAGCCCAGTTCTGACTGAAGTAAGCCAGCCTGCTCAGTAAAGGAGAATCGGCCTGAGGCTCACATCAGGGTGTCTGCTTAGCAGGTGCTTTAGGCTGAGGGGTGGGAGCAGGCCTGCCCACCCCTCGTCTGCCTCTGAAGAAGCCCCTCTGAGCATAGGCAGAGGAGGCCTGAGTCTGATAAAAGCCTACCCCTACCCCTGGGGGTATACCTCTGGGGAGTGGCTTGCCGCTCCTTAGCTTGGGGACTTTTGTAAGTAGTCCTATATTCACCCATCTTTTTCATGCAATTCTCTGTCTGCTCCCCAAACAGCGAATTTCCCACCACAGGAAAATCCATAACCTTAGTCTGGGTATCCTGTGACAGGCTAGTATACCCGAGTCAGGCCAACCTACGAAAAGCTACAGATGTGGCCATGACCCTAGAGAAAACATCATTAACATCCACAGCAGCATGAAAAGGAAAATTACGTACCTACCATAATTCTTGATCTTCTCTTGTATCTTCACCATTCATTACTTCCTGGGTGTAAGCCGGAGGCGCGCACCCGCCATGGGAGCTCTTTTTTTTTTTTTTTTTTTTAAAGTTTGCCTAACGGCACCGCCCTCGAGAGTGACGTCAATGCGCGAGGGGCGGCCGTTAGTAGCGACCGACTCCTCCTCCAACTCAGTTCTGTGAGCCAGAGAGGCAAAAGTGAAAGCAGAGAATATAGATAGCGAGGCAAGATAGCCGAGGGATAGCAAAGCAAGGAAGAATGAACTGAAAAAGGAATAAGCCGATGGAGGAAGGACAGAGGAGATAAGATATCCTAGCCTAGGGACTGTAGGGCCTCTACCTGGGCGATTCTAGGAGGAGAGATAAGTAAGGAAATGAGAAATTAGAAGAAGAAGAAGAAGAAGAGAGAGAGATGGGATGTTGAAGAGACCAGAATGCCTAACGACATAGTTAGCTTACAGCTGAAGCATTGACTAAGGGAAATAAGAATCCCCAGAGATAGAGCTGAAGAGAGGTTCACAAACCCGCTAGACAGACTCAGGAGGCATAGTCCTCATCCTCAACATGCCATTGTTCTTGATACCCACCGGGCTCCTGGCCGCGGAAGGCCTTTACTGGAGGACACCGAGGAGGAAGAATAAAACCCGGCAGCATGAGGCGCTGCTCAGGGTTTAGAAATGGAGAATGTAAGCCTTTCAGGCGTTTTAAGATAGAAAAGGGACTCAGACTGACTGGCCAAGGCTTAGGCTGGCTGGGATTGGATATGGTCAGCACTGCTCTTCTGTAAAAATTGTCCAGGAGGACACTTAAAGGGAGAAACCAATATGCAAACTAGCGAGAAGGATAGCCCACCTTCTCATTTCTCTTCTAGTTTGTTTCCCCCTTTTTTTTTTTTTACTGATAAAATTTTTTAGACTAGATGCATGACCCCAATACCAAGATGCCTATAGCAGTCGAAGAGAGTTCCCTCAGCATTTTTCCCCTTCTTTTTTTTTTTTTTTGCAAAGAAAAAAAGGAATAGACGTGCCTGCTCTCTGCTCTGCAAAGGCAAGAATAGGGGAGGCGGGGGTGATTTAGATTTCAGGGCAACTATCTGGAACACGGGATTGCAGGATCGAAACTGAATAGCCTGAGCCAGGCAAAACCCCAGAGGTATCTTTGCCAGAAAATGGCAAGAGATAGTTGTGCAGTCTGATCGCCAATGCAATCCTTAGATAGCCATGAATCTTAAGTAAGTAATTTTTCTGGAAAATTAGAGCCCCAGTTTTTTTTTTTTTTTGAAAAATTAACAATTTTTCCCTATATTTTAAGAAAAATTTTTTTTTTGCAGAGAGAGGAAGGAGGCCGGGAGGTGGAGAAGCCACAGGAAGAGGCCACTGAGGGGATGGTGGGCAGGTGTAGTAATGAATGGTGAAGATACAGAGAAGATCAAGAATTACGGTGAGTGCAGTAATTTTCCTATCTTCCCTTGTCAATCTTCACCATTCATTACTCCTGAGTGATACCAAGCAACTCTTCCCTGAGGGGAAGAGGCCATACCCTGAGGGGAACAAGACCCCAGCCTTCTGCTGGTGAGAAACAGAAGGAGAAGACCCTGGCTTATTCAGAAAGCCTAAGTGGGAGAAGAGCTAGGAGGTGCCTCCCGAGGACGAGGAGACAGATGGAGCCCTGTAAAGTCTCTAGCTCTGGATGAGAAAAAGCCGGTCCCCGGAGGCGGAGGCGCATCACCCTACGCTGGGCCAGGGTGACAACCTGGAAAAGCGAAGCCATGCCGTCCGCCTGATGCAGATCGCTGTCCGCCAAGCCTGGAAGCCACCTCATTGGCGTCATAAGATGCCCTTGCTGGTGTCTGCCAGCTCCAGGCCTACCACGGAGAGGGCAACGGCTTGTCTGGTTTGCTCCGTGTCAGGCATAGATGCCAACAGCTGGGACATCATCGACCACAGATGTCGGGTTGTAGGCAGCGTGGTGAGCCTGATGTGATGCAATACATGCACTCATGCGAGAAGAGAACACTCTTCGCCCCCAGCGGTGAACTGGAGAGAGTCCGAATCCGGTGGGCAGTCGTCGCCAGGGTGGCGCCCAGAAGAGTATCCAGGTATACCAAACCTGAGGGACGGGTTGGGAAGGGAACCTAGAGACTCAGAGGGGCACAATACCTCGCTGGCAGTCCGCCGGGGCTGGGGAAGAAGCGGCAGGGAACTGCCAGGACCGGATAGACGCCTCCTGGAAGGGGATAGGCCAGGAAGGTACCACCAGATGCTGGGCACTGAATTCACCAAGGAATTCACGCGTCTCCCATTCGGTATTGTCTCTCCGAACGTAGGAAATCCGGAGATCCCTCACCATCCTCGAGAGGAAACGCTGATATTCTGTGAAATCAGCATCGGAGGACAGATGAGCAGGGGGTTCCTCTCCCTCAGAGGAGGAAGACGAGGATGATGGGGAACTGGAATGTCAGAGGATTCCCTGCGTCGGTAGGGAGGAAGTCGAAAGACCGCTCATGCATGTCTAACATATGAGGGAAGGCGCAAGAACCTCTGAACTGCTCCCAGGATAACGGACCCGTAGGACCGACATGGCCGGGGCGGGGGTGGTGAAAGGCAGAGATGGGAGAGGGCACCTCCGAGGAGGCAACTGCTCTCTCGAGGGCTCTGGAATCGGGAAAGGAGCCCTAGTAGGAGGGATCCCGGATATCAAACCAGGCCACAGAAGCGGAACTCTGGGAAGCGGAGCCTGGAAGAGCCCTGGGAGAAACTCCCCTGTGGCGCCGGGACCGCATGGATCCAGAAGGGCAGTCCGCACAACGCCGCCAGAGGACACCCTAGAACCCTGGGGAGGTGGGGCTCTGTAATATGCTCCTGGCCACCTCCTGGGGTGGCCAAAGGACTCAGACGGCGGGCCGCCTGCCCTCCAACCCCATGGAGTTCCAGAGGGCCTCTCCTCGACTCAGTCCCCTGTCCTAGAGGAGGCAACAGCACCCAGAGGGTAGCTGTCACCGGGCCTCAGAGAGACCTCCCCTCCGTCACCCCAATCTGCCCGGACTCGGCCACCCCCAGCGAGGAACCCTCGAGCAGGCGGCAAGAGGACAGAGGAGAGCCCGCTCGCTGCTTGGTACCCCTAGCCACGAGACCCAGATTCCGAAGAATGGGAGTGCCAGGATGGGTCCACATCTGAGTCATGCGTCCTCCGAGGAGGCAAGACCAGCTGGACCTCGATGCTGGCCACCCAGGGGTCCCGAGGGCCTGACGGCCCCGGTACCAAGTCAAGCGCCTTCGCCCCCACGCCCGGCAGCAGGAAGCCCTAGCCCCCACCCCAGTGGCTCCGGCCAGCATACCAGCACCGCCCAGAGGAGGAAGACCGCGCGCTGGCGCGGCGGGGAGGCGGCAGCACCGCCATATCCATCGGCACCATGACGGCGCCGAGGCCGCGGCACCGCTCCGGTCACCGGCGCCGCAAGCGGGCGCTGCCCGATCACAGGCGCGGATCCGAACTATGCGAGGCAGTGCCCGCTTCTATCACTGGCACATGAGCGAGCGGGATCCAGCAGGCGCGCGAGGTGGCGTTGAGTCCACCGAGGCTGGGCCCAACCAGAGCCTCGACACGGGGAGCCTGCACCTCGAAGAGGTGACTGCCGGCGGTGTCAGCGCTGCGGCCCAGGGAAGTCTGACGCTCCCCAACACATGGAAGGGCCTCCTCCTCGACAGACAGGATGAGGAGACCCCTCCTCCTCGGACCGTATAGGCCGGGGGAAAGGCCTAGAATCTCGCTTGAGATTCCCTTGTGACAGCCGTCCCAGAGTCGGAGGCCTTGGCCCGAGCTTGAACGCAGCGACTTAGAGGACGCCTGACGGTCCATCGAGGAAACAGCGCCGCAACGAATCCATATCGATGGTTGGGTCCCAGGCAACGAAGACAAACGTCATGCCGGTCGAGGCGGAGAAATGCGGCCACAGGAGCACCGACGCAGGGGCGCGGCCGTCTTGACAGGCGAACGCTAGCTCCAGAACCGACATAACGCCAAAATAACCAGATCAAACACTGTAGGAAATACACCCGCCACCGAAAGAAAGAAAAAGAACAGCTCCAACGTATCGCGCCGAGTGTCAGGAAAAACGCAAGGTCGGTAACTACTACGCAGATAAGTACTGGAGCGCTTCGCGAGGACAGGTGCTGCCTCGACGGCGGGAGAAACAGAACTGAGTTGGAGGAGGAGTCAGTCGCTACTAACGGCCGCCCCTCGCGCATGACGTCACTCTCGAGGGCGGTGCCGTTAGGCAAACTTTAAAAAAAAAAAAGCTCCCGTGGCGGGTGCACGCCTCCGGCTTACACCCAGGAAGTAATGAATGGTGAAGATTGACAAGGGAAGATCTGTACCTTAGAAGCCTCAATGCCATCAGCAGCCACCTGTTCTAGTTCGCTAGCCAGCTGGCCATGGGCTTGCTTGGCTAATTCCATAACAGTATCCCATCTATATTTCTGATACCTAGCTACATAAGCCATATAATTTGCTTGCCTGAGTCCCAGAGAGGCTGCCATATACTGTTTTTTCGCCATAGCATCAATCTTCCTGGAATCCTTGTCAGGAGGATGTGAAGCCAGGGGAATATTACTTATCACAGGCTGCAGCCTGAACTACCCCTAACATGACTGCATTGCTGAGAAAGGAATTCTGTATCAGGACCTGACATGTGTACCTTCTGTCCATCTTTTTATCTACAGGAGGCACAGAATTAGGAGCTTTAAAATTTTTATTGTTTGCCTCTAAAGACTTATGCAAAGGAACAGACCATCCTCTAGACTCTGGAATATCCATCATTTCTACAAAATCAGGCTCCTCTTGCTCATCCACAGCTTCTTCAAGGAAGCTGGAGAGTTTCAACAACTTTTGTAAAACATAAAATGAGATGGGGACTCAGATAGCACAGGGAGATTCTAAAGGTCTGTCTGGGAAATGTCCGGTTCAATGGGCACACCAGACCTTCCCAGCCACATTCATACTGTTCATAATCATCCTCCCCTCCTCTGGTTCATAAAACTCCTCAACATCATATTCCTGAACCACTGGAACCCGGACGAACCGACCTTTTGCCAGATAGTGGCGGTTGAGACGGAATTCCTGAACAGCGACTGGACAATTTGTATGGCTTTGCTATCTCTGCAGCAGTTGGAGAAGGATTTTGGACTCAAACCTGCTGACTTTCTTGTTTTCTTTACTGGAACTGGTTCCTCAGAACCAGCTTTCTTTGCTCGAGGAAGTCTAGCCCTGGTCAGGGCACTCCCTCCGTTCGGTTGGCACCGAACCGGGCTGGCCATCCGGTCCAGCGGACTTTTGGTCTCGTTCCCTGAGCCTGCCCAATCTCTTTTCCAGGGTGGCTGCAGGAAATTCTCATATCTGGCAGTCTGACTGGAGGTGGTCAAACCCCAGACAATAGACACATGTGGTGTGTGGGTCAGCTTGGCAAAGGCTTCCACAGACATCACAGTGTTGAAACCCAGTGGGCCCGGTTTTTCTTTTGGGTTTCTCAGACATAATGCCAGCCTAACCAGAAAACTTGCCCTTTAAACGGCAGTGCCAGGCAAGACACCCTTATCGGTTCCCAACCGTGTCACAGGTATTGGAAAAAAGGTAATAAAATCCGTTTTTTAGAACCGATAAGAACCGGGAACCGCATTCTAAAATGTTAAACTTTAAAATTAATGAGTTTTAAACCCAGCTGATCGGTTCAAAACCGAACCGATAAACTTACAAGTTCCACACAGACAAAACCTTTTAATTACTTACGATTACCACAGACAGAGCTTGAACCGAATGGTTTTGTGGTTAAAATAAAACTACTCTCGGTTGAATCAGACCGAGAAAACACTGTTTAAACCGAGAAATGAACCGAGCAGTAGGAGAAATCTCCGGAGCGACTGTTCACTGAGGCGGAGTAAAGAATCTGACAGTTCAGGTTTGAAATTACACAGATAGAGCTGCTTCTTAGAGCTCGTGCTCAAAGTTCTATTTTGGAATGGTATTAACCATTTCACCTCCGGAGCAGTTCTAGAGCTGGATCAAACTGCTACTGTCATAATATAGCAAGACTTCATGTTGTTTGAAAAAGATTTATTTGCAGAGTGCCCCATCTGGCAAATATTACCTCCAGTACCAGGGGATCCAGTTCCCATTCGTGATGGCCCTGGGAAATCCTGCTGAGAGCATCCTCTAGGACACTGTCCTTGCCCGGGAGGTGAACTGCCGTAAGGGAGGCGTTCAGAGAGTAAGCCAGACACCACAACTTCATTGCTTCTGTGCACAAGGCCGTAGACCGAGTGCCCCCTTGCTTGTTGATGTACCACACTGTAGTGGTATCGTCTGTCCTGACCTGAACTACCTTGTTCTGGACAGATGTGGAGAAAACTTGAAGTGCTAGAAAAACTGCTCTGAGCTCCAGCAAATTGATGTGGAGCAGGGATTCCTGAGGAGACCACAGCCCTTGGGTGGAAAGGTGCCTCATGTGAGCTCCCACCCAGGAGGGATGCATCTGCAGTAAGGGTCAAGGAATGAGACTGGGAATGAAGGAACCCCTGTCTCAGATTGTTCTGATCCTGCCACCACTGAAGGGCCTGGATCAGGGTTTGAGTCACTGGAATCAATTTGGTTAGGGATCCGACCTTTGAGACCAAAAGGCTCTCAAATGGAACTGAATGTCCTCATCTGAAATCTCGCCCCTGCACTACTGCTGTAGAAGCTGCCATGTGCCCCAGGAGCTGCAGGAAATGCCTTGCTGGTCGAGAGACCTGCAAGGTGAAAAGAGGAGCCAGAGACACCAGGGTCCTTGCTCTTCCAGAGGAAGGAAGGCTCTGGCTTCTTTGTGTTCAGTTCTCGCCTATGAAGGTGAGAAGCTGGACAGGCTCCAGAACTGACTTTGGAAGATTGAGAAGGAAACCTAGAGATGTAAGCAGTTGCTGGGTTACTTGCAAATGAAGTCTGACCTGTTCTGGAGACTGGCCTACAATGAGCCAGTCGTCCAGATAAGGGAAGATGGCAATCTTTTGCCTTCTTAAATGAGCAACTGCCAGGCATTTTGTGAACACCCTTGGAGCCGAGGAGAGGCCGAAGAGCATTGCTCTGAACTGCTAATGGCCTGAGGGCAGTTCGAATCTGAGGTACTTTCGATGGGAGCTTCTGATGAGAACATGAAAATAGGCATCCTTGAGGTCCAGGGAGGCTAGCCAGTCCCCTGGCCTTAGAGAGGGTAAAATAATCCCCAGGGTCACCATTCTGAACTTTGGTTTTAAAAGGTACTTGTTTAGATACCCGAGATCCAGAATGGGCCGCCATTCTCCTGTCTTTTTTGGGGTAAGGAAGTACCTGGAGTACAACCCTTTGCCCTGGTGTATGGGTAGAACCCTTTCCACGGCTCTGAGAGCCAGGAGGGAAGAAACTTCTGCTTCCAGGGCAAGTGCCTCTGATGCATTTGCAGGTGGAAAAGATCTGGCTCTCATCTTCGGAAATTTTTTGAAGCTGAGAACCAGTCCCTGGCTTACTACCTCCAGGACCCACTTGTCTGACGTTAAAGACTTCCAGTCCTGGACAAAGTAAGCCAGCCTGCCCCCTACTGGTAGTGGAGAATCGGCCCTGGCTACCCCATCAGGGAGCCTGTTTTGCAGGGGCTTTGGGTTGACGGGCAGAAGCAGGCTTACTAGAACCCCTTCTGCCCCTTCCTCTAAAGAACCCCCTCTGGGCAAAAGCAGAAGAGAAGGCTTGGGCTTGGTAAAATGGCCTATGAAAAGGCTTGCCCCTGACATGCTGCCTTTGAGGAGTGGCTTGCCTTTCTTTGGCCTGTGCACTCCTATAGGTAGTCCTATACTCATCCATTTTCTTCATATAATTCTCTGTCTGCTCCCCAAACAGAGAATGTCCCACAACAGGAAAATCCATAGCCTTAGACTGGGTATCCTGTGACAGGGCAGTACATCTGAGCCAGGCCATTCTGCGAAGAGACACAGATGTAGCCATAACTCTAGATGAAACATCATTAGAGTCTACAGCAGCATGAAATTGCACCTTGGATGCCTCAATACCATCCGCAGCCACCTGCTCCAGCTCCTGGCAAGCTGTTCAGGGCCTGTTTTGCTAGGGGCCAGGACAGTATCCCACCTGGATTTCTGGTACCTAGCTGCATAAGCCATATAATTTGCCTGTCTGAGTCCCAAAGATGCTGCCATGTACTGCTTTTTTGCCATGGCATCCATCCTCCTCGAATCCTTTTCAGGAGGGTGAGAGGCTAGAGGAATATTAGCCTGGTCACAGGCTGCAGCCTGCACTATCCCCACATGGCTGCACTGCTGAGATAGAAACTCCGTATCAGAGCCTGATAAAGCATACTTTTTGTCCATCCTTTTATCCACAGGGAGGATAGAATGAGGAGTTTTCAGAATTTTAATTGTCTGTTTCCTAAAAGATATATGCAAGGGAATAGACAGTCTCCTAGACTCTGGAATATCCATCATTTCCACAAAATCAGGCTGCTCTTGATCATCCACAGCTTCCTCATCAGGGAGCTGCAGAGTGTCAGCAACTTTCTTGTAAAACAAAAAATGAGAAGGGGACTCAGATAGCCTGGGAGGGGATACTCCTGAAGGTCTGTCTGGAGAGATGTCCGGTTCAATGGGCACATCCAGACTGTCAAAATCACACTCACTCTCCTCGTACCCCTCCTCCCCTTCCCCTGGTTCATAAAAATCTTCAAAATCATAATCTTGAACCGAGGGAACCGACCGAACCGGGCGCTTACCCAAAGGTGCCGGTTTGGACGGAACTGGGGAAAGAGACTGGACAATCTGAATAGCTTTGGCTATTTCCTCAGCGGTTGGAGAAAGAACTTTTGGCCCCAAACTAGCTGACCTTCTAGTCCTTTTAGTTGGAACCGGCTCCTCAGAGTTGGCTTTTCGTTTGCCCGAGGAAGCATTGCCCTGGTCAGAGGGCACTCCCTCAGGTTCGGTTGGAACCAAACCGGGCTGGCCATCCGGGTCAGCGGACTTTTTGGCCTCCCTTTCCCTGAGCCTAACAACTCTTTTTTTCCACGGTGGCAGCAGGAAAATTTTTACAAATCTGGCAGTCTGCATTGAGGTGGTCAAACCCCAGACAATATACACATATGGTGTGTGGGTCAGCCTTGGCAAAGGCTTCCCCACAAAGACCACAGTGCTGAAACCCAGTGGGTCCAGTTTTTCTTTTGGGTTTCTCAGACATAGTGCCAGCCTAACCAAAACTTGCCCGTTAACTGCAATCCACCAAGCAAGACTCTCTTATCGGTTCCCAACCGTGTCACGGGTCGTGGAAAAAAACGTAATTAAATCCGTTTTTTTTTTTTAGAACGGATAAGAACCAGGAACCGCACTCTAAAGGGCTAGAAAGTAATTTTCAAACCCCTCTGATCGGTTCAAACCGAACTGAAAAGGACGTTTACAAGTTTCACACAGGAGAAAATAGAAAAAGTAAGCCTAACTATTACTTACAATATCACAGACAGAGCTTGAACCGACAATTGCGGTTAAATTTCGGTAAATAAACCGAGAAATTACACTTTAAAACCGACAAACCGAGCAGCAGGAGGAATCTCCGGAGCGACTGTTCAGTGAGGCGGAGTAAAGAATCTGACAGTTTAAGTTTGAGCTTCAACAGACAGTGTTTAACCGAGCTCGCGCTCAAGAGTCCATGCCCTGCATGGAAGTTAACTCTTTCACCTCCGGAGCAGTTCTAACCTGGGGTTATACTGCATATGTCATAATATAGCAAGACTTCATGTTGTTTGAAAGAGGCAGACCTTCTCTTCCGGCTCCTCTGCAATGTCACTTATAAGACATTAATGAGGATCGGTCCCAGCACTGATCATGAGGCACCATGCTGCAGTGATTTTTCAATGTCTGCTTAAAACTTTCATAAATATCTTAACTGTTCTGAAAAACATTACCAAAAATGGTGTACAGGCAATGCTTTATTTACTGAAATCTCGGAATTATGACCTTTGAGCCAGTGGCTCGTTTACAAAGGCTCCACGTCATAACAAGGGAGAACAAGGACACTATCAGGGTTCAATAACAAATGTGAGTTGGTTATAGAGTACAACAGTGGGGACAGAAGAAATACAAAGTGCTAAAGGGTTCATGCAAATTACATGACACAAGTAAGAATGTGCAAGTCACTAAGGATTCAGCAGATTACCCTGGTGCCAAACTTTACATACAGTAATAAGTGGTCAAGGGAAGACCTTGTCAGGATAAAAAGGTTGAAAGCCAGGAGAAGGTTAGGGAGGTGAATACACCAAAAACAGGAAGGGGTAGGAGGGGAGTTAAAGCAGGCCAAGAGAGCCGTTGTCCTGGAGGGGTCCTATGTCCTAAAAAAGTACAGTTGCATTAAGAACTTACAGTAACAGTAGATCCTCGAGAGGAGCTCTTGCAGCAGGTAACACCATTAGGACTATGCCACCAGACACTAGGACCCTACGGAAAACATTTCTAGCTAGCAGTCCGGGGAGAGCCGGTGCCCCCTGATGCCACGTGATGGTATTTTGGGGGGCGAGTACCACCTTAGTTCGCCTGCTGGAGACCCAAGGATAGGGAACCAAAGAGGATTTCTCATCCCCACAGAAAATGGTTACATACCTCAGGGGTAGGTGGGAGGGAAATCCACCTGCTGCGAGAGCTCCTCTTGAAAATACACAGGTTACTCACCTGTAACAGTAGCTCTAGGAGTGGAATATGTTCATCCACACATTATGGCATATCCTTTCCCTTTAAAAATCTTGCTGGAAGTCTTTCAGCTGGCTCCTCCAACCCACCCTGGTGGTATATCCCTCGGCTAATCCCAATGACAGATCGTGCCCACTGGAAGCAGTGCTTGTGCATCGAAGCTAGGGAGGTCAGGTGGGTCCATGTGGATGAACATACCACTTCTAGAAGGTACAATTATGTAAAAAATGGAAATTACGTACCTACCGTAATTCTTGGTCTTCTTGGACGAGTCTCCACCACTCATTCACACTAATGGGATCTGCCCCGGAGGCACTAGGACCCATCAGGAGCAAACTTTTTTGTTAGAAGGTCAGTGCCAAGACGGAGCCGCGAGGAGCGACACCGTGAGCCTCAGCTTGTGCGGTAGTGAGTATCTCTGCGTTGACCTTTCAACCGCCTCAGTACCCCCGAGGAGGTGCAGCGTAACTGACCTATGATACCCTAACCAAAAACCGGACATAAGATAGTCCGGAAGACCCGTATAAGAAGGGTCAACAAAGAAGTCTTCACAGCCTAAGGATTGAGGGAGTGAAGAACAACAACAGAGGTGAGCTCGAGGCATGGAGGGTGGATGTGTGAATGAGTGGTGGAGACTCATCCAAGAAGATCAAGAATTACGCTAGGTACGCAATTTCCATATCTTCCTGGACATAAGTCTCCACCACTCATTCACACTAATGGGAGAGTACCGAGCTAATAATCCCCCGAGAGGGCGTCAGGAGAGACCAAGAGCTCACAGTTTTAGGACAGGACAGGAGTCCATTAAGGATGGTTCTGCCAAAGGAAAGATGTCGTCTGGCATGGACATCCAGGGCATAGTGTTTGACGAAAGTATGCACTGAGCTCCAGGTAGCTGCACTGCAAATATCTGCAATGGGCAAGTTGCAGATTTCTGCCCGAGATGCCGCGACCGCTCTAGTAGAGTGAGCGTATACTCTGCCCTCCAGCTTAACCTGTGCCATGGAATAGTGGCGAAGGCATGCCACCAGCCATGCTGAGATACATCTGATAGCGATAGGCTGACTCAGCCGGGTCTCGCTGAAGGAAACAAAGTTATTGAACTTTGCGAAAGTCTTTTGTTCTATCTAGATAGAAACACAAAGCTCTCTTGACATCCAAGAAATGAAGAGAACGTTCTCCTTCATTTTGGAAGCTCGCAAAGTAAGAAGGAAGGACCAAAGGCTGGTTTAGATGGAATTCTGAAACAACCTTAGGGAGAAACTTAGGATGGGTTCTAAGTACTACTGTGT
Organism: Neoceratodus forsteri; assembly: GCA_016271365.2. Taxonomy (NCBI): domain Eukaryota; kingdom Metazoa; phylum Chordata; order Ceratodontiformes; family Ceratodontidae; genus Neoceratodus; species Neoceratodus forsteri. The sequence goes on from CM028133.1 coordinate 791,234,640, forward strand.
CTTTATGGAACACAGTATACGAAGGGTCTGTGACCAAGGCATGTATCTCAGAGACCCCATGGGCTGAGGTAATGGCCACCAGGAAGGCAGTTTTCCAGGTGAGAAATTTTAGCTCAGAGGTAGCTAGAGGCTCGAAAGGTTTTCGAGTGAGCATGTCTAGCACAAGATTAATGTCCCAGGCTGCGACTGGACATCTTATAGGAGGTCTAGTATGCAGAATTCCCTTAAGAAATCTCTTAACCAAAGGTAACTGAGCCAGTGACAAGGAAAGTACTAGCTCATGATAAGCTGAAATGGCACAAAGGTGAACCTTAACTGTAGAGTATTGCAGACCTGAATTTGAAAGGTCTAAGAGGTACTAAAACTTTATCTGGTGGGCAGGAAAAAGGATTTAAAGAGGATTGCGCACACCAGAGCGAAAAACACTTCCATTTGGCTGTGTAAAAGTTTTCCCAGTGGCTAGCTTACACGCAGCCAGCAGAATATCTGAAACCATGCGCGAGACATTGAACCTGTTCACGTCAATCTATTCAGGAGCCAAGCGTGAAGGTGAAGCGACCTCAGGTTGGGATGGACAACAGGCCCCTGAGTCAAGCGGTTCGTCTGAAGGGGAAGTAGTTTCAGCGGAGCTGCCGACATACTGTTGAGTAGTGGAAACCACAAGTGTCGAGGCCAGAAGGGAGCAAGGAGGATCATTTTGTCCCCCGGGATTCGAACTTGAGAAGTACCCTCTGAATTAGAGGAAGAGGCGGAAAGGCGTATAGAAAGCATTTTGTCCACTACAGCCTGAACACATCCTGACAGAAAATGCCAGGCCCTGGATTTCTGGAGCAGAAGAGAGGCAGTTTTGTGTTGAGTGGGGATGCAAAAAAGTCCAGGTCTGGAGTTCCCCACTCTGCGAATACTGACTGAACTACGGTTGAGTAGTGACCATTCGTGAGGATCTGTCTCTGTTCTGCTGAGGCGATCTACCAGTTCGTTCTGCACTCCTGGCAGGTAAACCGCTTGAATTAAGAGACTTGTGCTGCAAGCACCATTCCCACACACTCATCGCTTCTCTGCATCAGGGGTAAGAGTGAGCACCGCCCTGCTTGTTGATGTAATACATCACTGCTTTGTTGTCTGTTTGAAGGAGAATGTTCTTGTGACAGAGAATGTCCTTCAAAGCCCGGACTGCAAAAAGGACGGCTCTCATCTCCAAGACATTTATGTGAAGCTGGGACTCGACCTGTGTCCATGTACCTTGAGTGTGGAGAGTCTGATAGTGAGCTACCCACCCCATCAGGGATGCATCTGTGGTAATGGAAATCTGATGATCCAGAGGAGCAAAGGGATACCCTTCTAGAAGACTGTTCTCTTGCAACCACCAGGTGAGTGATCTCTTCAGAGGTTCCGTCGCTTTGATGAGAAAGGACTGTGGCTGAGTGGTTGGGGACCACTAAGTACCGAGCATCCACTGAGAAGTTCTCATGTGAAGGCGTGCTAGGGGTACAGTGAACACCGAGGATGCTATGAGACCTAGCATCCGTTGCTTCGAGAGAGCCGAAACTGAGCTGCTCTCCCCGATGTAACAGGCCATCTGAAGGACATCGCTCCTCCTGTCCTCTGGAAAAAAGGCCTTCGCACAGGAGGTGTCCAGAAGAGTTCCTATAAAAAGAAGCCTCTGGGAAGACTGCAGCTGCGATTTTTTGAGGTTTAGCAGGACTCCCATGGACGTGAGAAAGCATGAAGCTGTGGCTACGGCGTCCAGAATTCCCTGCCTGGAAGGACTTGCTAGAAGCCAATCGTCTAGATAAGGGGACACCTGTATTCCGATCTTTCTGAGATACGTTGCGAGAACTACACAACACTTTGTAAAAACTCGTGTCGCCAAGGATAGCCCAAAGGGCAGGACTCTGAACTGATAATGCTGTCCCAGAGCCACGAACCTTAGGAATTTGTGATGCTTTGGGCAAATAGAAATGTGCTGGTAAGCATCCTGCATGTCTAGGGAGGCTAACCAGTCGTGCTGATGAAGCAAAGGTAACAGGGTTCCTACTGACATTTTGAATTTCTCCTTGGGAAGGAATTTGTTTAGTTTTCAGAGGTCCAAAATGGAGTGCATGCCGCTGGTTTTCTTTGGAACCAGAAAGTAATGGGAGTAGAAAGTACAGTTACGTAAGAACCTACCGTAACAGTAGATCTTCGAGAACAGCTCTTGCAGCAGGTAACACTATTAGGACTAAAGCCGGCAGGCGTTAGGACCCCACGGAATTCTTCTAGCTAGCTATCTTCAGCGGGGACCGCCCCTGACGTCGGTCCCACCTCCGACGTCAGGCGTAGTACGAAAGGGGCGGTCCCGCCAGATTCCCCAGGTCTCCTGCCGGAGACTTCCGGCCGTTTGATGACATCAGAATGGGAGACCGAGGATCCATCATCAGAAGACAAGAGCATAAGCCCCTGCCAAAGGCTCTGAAAGCCATGCCTCCTCCAAGGGGGAAGGTGGGCGGGAAGGTACCTGCTGCAAGAGCTGTTCTCGAAGATCTACTGTTACGGTAAGTTCTTACGTAACCGTACTATCTTACTTCGAGATACAGCTCTTGCAGCAGGTAACACTATTAGGACGGATTTCCAAGCAATAACGCTTGTAAGCATACTGGGAGGAGGAGATTAGAAAATATCCATGCCAAGTCCTCACTCTAGGACAGGAGACCCTGTAGCACAGCCAGGCCAAAACGAGCTCTTCGCCGTGAGGCAATGTCCAGGCTGTAATGCCTGATAAAAGTGTGTACCGAGCTCCAAGTAGCTGCAGCACAAATGGCAGAGGTGGAGACGTTACACAGTGCTGCAAAAGAGGTAGCCACCCCCCTTGTGGAATGGCCCCGAACTGCACCCGGGAGGGGCTTCTGTTTAGTACTGTAGCAATATGAAATACACTGGACAAGCCAGCGAGAAAGTGACTGCTTTGAAACTGGTTGGCCCATCATCCTCTCAGCAAAGGAAACGAAGAGCTGCTCCGACTTGCGAAGTTGTTTCGTTCTGTTTAGGTAGTACCTTAGACACTCCTGTCTCACTCCTGCCACTGCCCCTGATCACCCTTCTGTCTGCCCCTTCCTTGTTTGATATGCTTATAAAAAAAGTTTAAACTGACAATGGTGTTATGATACTCATTCACCTGCAATTGTGACATTTGCCATTGTTAATTTCTGTTGCTGACTGTCTCGCCTTGCCTTCTACATGCCTTTGTCTTACTACTGTACAGTATTTTGGTTTACCTCATGTATGTTTGTTCTGTCTGCCTTCGACGAGGTACCTTTGTAAACGAGCCTCTGGCTCAAAGGTTTTTAAACTGATGTTATAATAAATAAATAAATAAGACAGCGGTGAACATCCAGGGTGTGAAGCAGCGCTTCTCCTCTATTGGAGTACTTAGGAAAATAGACAGGCAGGTCAATGTCCTGATTAAGAGTGAGGGTGGAGACCACCTTAGGCAAAAACTCCAGATTTGTCCTTAGGGACACACTGTCCTGGTGGAAAATGAAGTAAAGTTCCTTACACAAGAGCGCGAAGCTCGGAAATTCTCCTTGCTGACGTAACAACTAAAAATAACGTTCTCCACGACAGAAAACGCAGCTCACAATCTGCGGCAGGTTCAAAGTGGGGGGAGCGTGAGTTGTTCCAGGATGAAGAGTAAATCCCACGGAAGGACAGGGTCCTTAATAGGTGGCCTAAGGTGTAATACCCCTCTCAAAAAGTCTCGAGATACATCAAGCTGTGCCACTGTGTGCTGTCCCACTGGGAAGTGGTAAGCAGAAATAGCGCAGAGGTGCACTTTGATAGAGTAGGCTAGACCCGACTGGAAAAGGGAGAGCAGGTAATCTAACACCGCTTTCACCGGCAACCTAGAGGGAAAGGCGCGATGCTTGTACATACAACAAAGCGACGCCATTTCATGGCGTGCGTCACATCGTTGCCAGCTTCCTGGCCGCAGAAGGACTTCTGCCACCTCGTGCGAGACCCCGTGTCGCAAAATGGCTATGTCTCTAGGAGCCATGCACGCAGGTTCAGTGAACGCAAGTCCGGATGGACCAGTGAACCTTTCTCCTGAGACAAGAGATGGGAGCTGAAAGGCAACGGGAGCGGAGGTTCCCGGGACAGCTGCGTTAGCAAGGGGAGCCATATCTGCCTGGGCCAAAAAGGGGCTACAAGGATCATTGTTGCTCGCTCCCTGCGCAGTTTGAGAAGAACTCTCTGGATCAACGGGAAGGGAGGGAAGGCGTAGAGGAATCTGTTCGCCCAGGAGAGGGACAACGCCCACCAGAAAACACCAGGCCCTGGATCTAGCGAGCAAAATTGGGCAGTTTTATGCTGGATGGGGAAGCTAACAAGTCCAACTCTGGAGTTCCCCATCGAGAAACAGATCCTCCGCTACCTCTTGAAGGAGTTCCCATTCGTGGACCCTGGCCCGGGAACGACTCAGGCAATCCGCGATTGTGTTGTCCACGCCGGGAACGTGAACTGCAATCAGGCTCGTGCCATGTCGGATTACCCAATCCCACACTCTCATCGCCTCCCTGCAAAGGGGGTAAGTGTGCGCCTCCTTGTTTGTTGAGGTAATACATCACCGCCATGTTGTCTATCTGAAGCAGAAGAGTACTCGACAGCATCTCTGACTGAAAAGCCAGCAGGGCATATAGGACCGCCCTCATCTCCAGGACGTTGATGTGGAGGTGAGCCTCCTGAGGGGTCCATGTTCCCTGGGATTTCACCCCGTTCAGGTGTGCACCACACCCCAGCTCTGAGGCATCTGTGGTGAGGATTACCTCCGGGGACGGCGCTATAAACGGGACACCCGCAGAGAGTACCTGGGTCTAGCCACCACTGCCAGTCTCGAATCACTGCATTCGTGATTCTGACCGGATGCTGCATGTGGTCTTGCCTTTGGTCCCACTGCACCTTGAGCATCCACTGCGTCAGCCGCATGTGGAGCCTTGCCAAAGGGACGGTTGGAATGGCCGCAGCCATGTGTCCGAGCAAGCGAAGGACTGACCTGGCGGGGACAGGCTTCTTCTTCAAAAGATCCTTGATGAGGGATCTGATGCGTTCCGCTCTGTCGTCGGGGAGAAAGGCTTTCCCCCGGACGGTGTCCAGAACTGCTCCTGTGAACTGCAATTTCTGGGACGGTACGAGGAGTGACTTCTTGTAGTTGACGAGGATGCCCAAGGACAAACAGTTCCTGAGTGTTTTGAATAGCCATCAACAGTGCCTCTTTGGAGGTGGCCATGAGAAGCCAATCGTCCAGGTATGGGAACACGTAGTGGCCCCGTCTCCTTAGAAACGCTGCCACGACTGCCATGCATTTGGTAAAGACCCTGGGGGCCGATGACAGTCCGAATGGAAGAGCTCGGAACTGGAAATGGTGGCCGAGAAACCTCAAGCGTAGGAACCTCCTGTGCGCTGGAGCTACAGGGATATGCAGGTATGGGCCCTGCATGTCTAGGGACGCTAAGAAGACGTCCTTCTTTAGCATGGGAATCAGACCTTGAAGAGTCACCATGCGAAATCGCTTGTAGGCGACAGACAGATTGAGGTCGCCGAGGTCCAGGGTTGGACGGAGGTCCCCTGTTTTCTTCGGAACCAGAAAGAAGTGAGAATAGTATCCGAACCCTCTCTGGTTCTGTGGAACGAACTCTACCGCCCCCTTTTGCAGGAGCGCAAGTATCTCTTGCCTGATAAGCAGTTTGTGTTCGAGTAACGGGAGAACAGAGGAGGCCTCGAGGGTGGCTTGTCTGCGAATTCTATAAAGTGGCCCCTTTCGACCAACTGAAGAACCCACCTGTCGGTAGTTATAGACTGCCATCCTGGCAGGTAATTCGCAATACGACCCCCGACTTTGATGTCCCGTTGATCCTGAGGGGCGGGGGCCGGGATGGAGTCAGGCTGTGGCGGCTGAGGGACCTGAGGGCTGGGCCGGCTTAGCTGGGCGCTGGCTTCGGCCCGCGGGCTGTCCGCCCTGGGCTCTGCGGGAACCGGAGCCCCTCTGCTGTGGACTGGTGTGGGACCGTTGTCTCAGCGTCCGTCCACGGAAACGGATTTGGTTCCTACGAAAGGAACTAAGCCTCGGTCGGTACATTGCCTGGACTGACCTCACCGCCTTCCCGGCCTCTTGGAACTTGGTGAGAACCTTCTCAGAGAGCTCACCAAAGAGAACTTCTCCCTTGAAAGAGGCGTCCATGATATTCTTCTGGACGTCTGGGGTAAACCCGGAGACACAGAGCCATGAGCGTCTCCGGAGGCATACGCCTGAAGCTGCCGCTCTGACAGAGGAGTCCGCGGAATCATACGCGGCTCGCAGCACCTGGGTTCCCACGTCCGAACCCGTGCGGAGGAGCTGCAACATTCTCCTCCTTCTGCTCACCTTCTGGCATTTTTTCTGCCAGATCCAGTCCCTGTTCCCACAAGGCGTTTTGGAACTGCACCATGTGGGTCAAGTAGTTCAGGGGTCTGATGGCGCATGTAGCAGAAGCATACGTGCACCTGCCCATAGCGTCCAGCTGTTTGGACTCCAGATCCGGTGGCAGGGTGCTCAAATGTTGCGGTCTTTGGGACCGGTCATGAGAGGCTGTGATGACCAGGGAGTCGGCCAGAGGATGTTGTGCCAAGTACTGGTCCTCCTTAGGAGCCTTGTACAGGCGGTCAGCCTTCTTCGGCATCACCGGGAGCGAGTGTGGACGCTTCCACGCTGCTTTGGTGACGTCCACAAAAGTGTCCACCAAGGGTGGTACCACCACAGGCTTAGGATCTTTCTGCCGAAGATACCTGGTGAGGCGTAGTTTCTCGGGGTCTAATTCTTCTGCATCCCAGCCCATGTTCTCTTGGAAATGTCGCATGATCTCAGAGAACGATGGGTCATCCGGAGGAGATCTAGGAAGCTCACGTGGGTCCAGAGAGGGGATGTGGATCGGAGAGGGGGATCTGGATCCTGAGAATTCCGATCCTGTGTCCTTCGTCGAAGGCGAAAGGCGGCGTCTTCTGGGTCTCTTTGCGCTGGGTGACCCTGAAAAGGATCTAGATGGAGGCTCTTTGTTCTGGTCTCCCCAGGAGGATCCGTAGGCTCTTGGTACTCGCCTGCAGCCCCAGATGGTGTGGGGGGCGCAGGAGCCGGAGGAGTCGCAGGAGGAGGAGGTGCGGGAACCATATCCTTTTTAATGGTATCCCACCAGTAAGTGAAGAGCTCCTTGACCTCAGAAATACAAAGACCCGACGACGGACCAGGCGCCGGTGGTCGGTCGTCGAGTTCCGGCGTCGGCTCCTCAGGGGCCTCAGGCTGAGGAGAGAGTCCCCTGGGAGGTGTGACGGGACTGGGTTCGCCCGTCTGGTCCTCGGGCTGCATCAACTCCTCCTCCGTGATAGTCTCCTGACCGACATCGGCAGGAGGCGTCGGGGTCCTTTCCTCGACATGTACTGGTGTGGGCGTCGGCCCCTGCCGATGCACTCGACGCCTGGCGTGCCGACGGCCCTGTGACCTGTGGTGAGAGGCAGACGTCGGACGTGCCGACGTCGGATCCAACGGTCTCTTGAGAGAGGTAAGCTCCTTGGTCTTCCACTGGGGGGGAGGAGGAGGCAAGGAGGCAGACCCGACGGGCTCAGAATGGCGGGAACCTGACTTGTGGCGATGATGATGGTCCCCAGACCTAACCAGGGCTTTGGACTAAGATAGGGGCCTGGAGGTCTTGGCCTGTGAAGAGGAAGAGGATCCCGAAGGTTTCTTCACCGCAGCGGGGGGAGGCTGAGAACGGGCCCGGGAGGGCAAACAGTCGGACCGGAAGCCGGAGCTACGAGAGTCGGAGGCCCTGGACGGGGACTTGGAGGAAACTTTCTCCCTGTGCTTTCCTGAGTGTTTACGGGCCTTCTCTGCAGATTCTCCCCTGGAGGAGTCCATGGCCTTGATCCTCTCAAGCAAAAACGCCTGTAGAGCCTTCTGGCGATGGATACGGGTCTGGCTGTTGAATCCCTGGCAGAACGTGCAGGACCGGGTATCGTGGTCTGGGCGTAGGCACCGGACGCAGGCCGAATGTGGATCCTTAAACGGGATTTGCTTCCCACAGGCACACTTCGAGGGATGGCCTTCAACGGAGGTTGGAGAAGACAGACAGCAATCGGGCTGGAAAAACGAACTTTTCCCGAAGGAAGAACTTAACCATGCGTCGCGCGCTAAGAAACGAGCCGAAGGGTCGAGACATGCAAGTCGACGGCGGGAAAGAACTGGGGAATCTGGCAGGACCGCCCCCTTTTGTACTACGCCTGACGTCGGAGGCGGGACCGACGTCGGGGGTGGTCCCCGCTGAAGATAGTTAGCTAGAAGAATTCCGTGGGGTCCCGATGCCTGCTGGCTTCAGTCCTAATAGTGTTACCTGCTACAAGAGCTGTATCTCGAAGTAAGATCCCTGTGTTCCGTTGATCCAGTGGAACTACTTCCACTGCCCTGTTGTTCAGAAGGCCCTGTATCTCGGCGGCGAGAAGATCTGACTTAAGAGCTGACAGCCTGGACTGTCGTCTGGGGGGACGATCTGGAGGGGTTTCCACAAGATTGAGTGAATACCCTTCGTGGATTATCCGGAGGACCCATTTGTCTGAGGTTATGGACTTCTACAATCAATGGAAGTGCATCAGATGACCTCCCACCGCTGAAGAAGATTCCACCTCGGGCAGCTGAGGTGGGATTTGGGCCAACAACTCAGAAGGCGGCACTGGGCACTTTGGGTCCTTGCGTCTTCTGTTGCGTTTTCTTTGGAGGCTGGGGGGCTTGGTTTTTATTAAAACTTCTCTGCCTTTGCCTCGAAAGGACTGACGGTTATGAAACTGGCTGTTACTATACCCCCGACAGGGACGGAGGAGGTTGAGCCAATTTAATGGCTGACTTAGTCTTTTGTGTAGCCTCTAGAGCCTGTTCTACTTGAGGGCCGAAAAGATACACACCGTCAAAAGGCAATGCCATTACCTGTGGCTGTGCGTCATTCGTGAAACCTGAAGTGCACAGCCAGGAATGACGGTGGGTACAAATGCCTGCCGCCGCCGCTCAGAAAGCAGTATCGAAAGCATCCACAGCTGCTTTAACCTGCTGGTTGTTGGATTAGATACCCCTGGTTATGGTCTGAAGAAGCTCTGAATTTGTGTCCGATTCCGGTAGAGCTTCAACCATTTGTTTGAGTGAGTGCCAAAGGATATACTCGTATTGAGAGAAACAGCCTTGGTAGCTGTCAATATGCATACCTAGGGTGGAAGCAGCAAAGACTCTTACCTAAAGTGTCTATCTTATGAGATTCTTTGTTAATAGGTCGAGCTGTAGCAGTCTGGGGAAGGACAACCTTATTCTCTGCCAAGACTACAATAGGATCCGCAAAAGTTTGGGACGCCAAAATGGGTCGATCCATGGGGGCCGAGTATTTCCTATCTATGGACTTAGCCACCAAAGGAATCAGAGCAGGATTATTCCATACCATTTGAGACAGCGTCTCAAAGGAGGGCTATACCGGAGCAGTCAAATCCATAGGGATCTCCGGAACATGGAGGTATTGAAGTCTTAACAGTTTCCCAGGATCGATATCTGTAGTTTGGAGAGAAAGTGGAAATTAAGTTTTTCAGCAGAGACTTGGGACAGGTCCTTGACCACAGGCTCTGCTGCAGGAATAGATCCTGTTCCTTCCACTTCATCACCCAGTCTAAGGTCTGGGTCAGGCTCAATGTCTTCTCCTGACAGTCCAGGAGGGACTGCATGGACAGGAAAGGAGTGTAAATCAAGAGGGAAATGAGGAAGGAAAAGTGTTACAGGAGGAATCCTGAAAGTTGGATGACGGCCTAACAACCCTCGGCTCCACAGAAATGCATGGCGCCGAAAGAACGCACGGCGCCAAGGAGCCATATGGTGCTGAAGACGGCGCTTGAGAGGGCCAGACGCACCGGCGAAGGGGTACGCGCCGAGGTCGGCACAGACAATGAGCACGGCACCAAGAAACTCGACGGTGCCGAGCATGCCATCGACGCAGAGGGCGTCGAAAATACCCCAAGACTCCGAAAAACAGGATTTGAGGAGAAAGGAGGAAGAAGAGCAGGAGATAGAGGCATCGGTGTGGCCCCCTGCGCCGCAGCCATATTGGGGGGGAGACACCTAAGCGCGGAGTTGACGGCACCGCGCGACTAGGGAGGTTCAACCATCCTACCTGATCTCCCAAGAAACCCGAAGGCCCGAGTGACTGGGCCAGGCAGCTGGACCAACCTCCGAGTCCACTGCTCCAACTGCTCATCTGAAGACCTACCAGAGGGCGGAGTAGGGTTCCGATGTCGAAGACATCAGCTACCAGAAACAGAAGCTGGCAACTCCGAAGGAGGAGACCGGCAACTAGCTCCAATAACTGACCGTCTATGTGCAGAAATATCAGAGGGCGACCTCGAGTGATGCCTTCTCTTTTTTGACCTGTGGGCCGAAGAAGAGCTCGAGGTCGAACAGTGCCGAGAATGTGACCGTTTACTTTTATGCTTGAGGGGGACCGCCACCCCCCCGGGCATTGGACTGACCGCTGTCAGACCCCACTTCCGGAGAAGGTGGCGGACCGGACTCAGCCCAGACGACCGAACAGCTTTCATACAAAGTCTCCCTACCGTCACCTGACCCGCTCATGGTCGACTCAGTCAATGTAGTCTGAGACTTCTTTGGTAAATAAGAAAAATAAACTAAGCGGATACTTATTCGCGCTATTACTACAAAACAATAAAACTGAAAACTATGCTACTAATTTGAAGTTAGACTCCCGGGGGGCGAGTGACGTAGTCACTGAAGTGCACTTGCCGGCGGGAAAAAAGGAACTGAGGCGGTTGGAAGGTCGACGCAGAGACACTTATTACCGCAGGAGCTGAGGTTCGCGGTGCCACTCCTCGTGGCTCCATCTCAGGCGCCGACCTAACAAAAAAGTTTGCTCACGATGGGTCCTAGTGCCTCCGGCACAGATCCCATTAGTGTGAATGAGTGGTGGAGACTTATGTCCAGGAAAATTTTACTGTAACAGAAGATCTTTGCGGGGTATCTCTTGCAGCAGGTAATACACTTGGGCTATCGTCAGAGGTCGCTATGGTGCACAACAGTTCTGGCAGTTTTTTCCACGGGCCACCCACACAACATCACCTTTCTGTTTTCTATACAAGTGTAGGCAGTCCCCAATATCCTCAGTTTCCACCGCCAGATTCAGCTGGCTAAGCAAGGACCGAAGGGAAGCAGAGGTACCATAGGTATCTGAAGCCACAAGTCTTTGGACCAGAATTTGTCCTCCTAGAGAAGGAGGGGGATGGAGGGCGGGATTGTACCTGCTGCAAGAGATACCCCTCAAAGATCTACCATTATGGTAAGTTTTTACTTAACTGTACTATCTTCCACAGGGTGATTTTTTGCAACAGGTAATACATTTGGGATGAATCCCAAGCAGTAAACCCAGTAAGAGTGGAATTATAACAGGAGGCCTTGTGGGACAGCTCAAAGGACGTCCAACGGCATGAAGCAACGTCTCAGTTGTAGTGCTTCATGAAAGTATGAACTGTAGACCAGGTAGCTGCGTTGCAGATATCTGTGATAGAGGCCCCTTTAAAGCAGGCTACTGTGGTGGCCTTAGCTCTGGTAGAAAGGACTTGGACAGACCCTGGTAATGGCTTGTTTTATTTTGTGTAATAAAATGTGATACAGTGTGCTAGCCAATTGGAAAGGATCCATTTAGTGACCGGGAGATCATCTCTGTTCGAGACGAAGGTAACAAAAAGTTGTGAGGTCTTGCTGGTCAATTTAGTTCGATTAGTATAGTATCGTAATATACGATGGACAACTAGAGCATGTAGGAGGTATTCTCCTCAACTGGAGTGTTCAGGGTAGTATACTGGTAACTCCAATGATTGATTTAAGGTGTGTTCTACACTACCTTAGGTAGGAAGGAAGGATTGGTACGAAGTGCCACTCTGTCTTTGTGAAAAATTAAGTAAGGTTCTTTACACACGAGGGCATGAAGTTCGGAAATACGCCGAGCCGAAGTGACAGCCACTAAGAATAGTGTTTTCCAAGAAAGGAAACGGAGGTCACAAGTGGCCACCAGTTCAAAGGGTTCAAGAGTTACTTTATCAAAAAACTGAGATCCCACGGAGGGGTGGGTCGTCTGACAGGTGGCTTAATATGCAACATTTCTCTTAAAAACATTTTGGTTAGATGTTAGTACAGTAATCTGCTATCAAGAGGTTCATGGAAGGCCGAAATGGAGGCCAAATGGACTTTGACAGAGGAACAGCTTAATTCTGTGTCTGCAATCGAGGCCAGGTAATCCAATACTTTTGTCAATGGACAAGAATAAGGATCCAATGACTAGGAGGCAGCCCAAATGGAAAAGCGTTTCCAGTTGGCATTGTAAGTTTCCCTGGTTGCTGGTTTATGTGAGGCCAGTAGAATACTGGCCACAGAGGAGGACACTTGGAAATGTGCTATGAAAGCAACCTCAGGAGCCAAGCGTGAAGGTGTAGTGACTTCAGGTTGGGATGTAGAAGGGTCCCTTGATTCTGAGTCGAGATCTGGTCTTACTGGCAACAGGATGGGTTCTTCTACTGAGAACTGTTGAAGTAGGGGGAACCACACCTGCCAAGGCCACAGAGGGGCTATGAGTATCACGGTGACAGGTTTGAGTTGTAATTTCAGTAGTCCACTGCAGGAGTGGGATGGGGGCATATAAGAAGAGTCCTGTCCACGATTAGGACAGGGCATCTATAAACTGCCCCTTTTTTTTGAAAACTCATCTTTACTGCAGGTATCAATCGTACCTCTCACAGAGGCAAGCACGGAAGGTATACAGAAGTCACTTGACAGGATCACACAACACTGAAGTACAGTTACGTAAGAACTTACCGTAAAGTACAGTTACGTAAGAACTTACCGTAACAGTAGATCTTCGAGAACAGCTCTTGCAGCAGGTTACACCATTAGGACCGAAGCCGCCAGGCGCCTAGGACCTGGAAAAATTCCTAGCTAGCTAACTACAGGGGACCCATCCCGGCGTCGGTCCGCCTCCGGCGCAGGCGTGGTACAAAGGGGCGGTCCCAGATTCCCCAGTTCTCCGCCGAGACTTCTTGCCGCAGGCTGACATCAAATGGGAGACCCAGGATTCACCATCAGAAGACAGAAAGATAACAATTCCTGCTCAGAAAGACTGAGCCATGCTTCCTCCAAGGGGAAGGTGGGCGGGAGGTACCTGCTGCAAGAGCTGCTCGAAGATCTACTGTTACGGTAAGTTCTTACGTAACTGTACTATCTTACTTGACACAGTTTTGCAGCAGTTACACCATCAGACTGATTCCCAAGCAGTAACGCTGTCAGAAAATCCGGGAGGAGGAAATAAAGGATAAAACCAGGTCCTGAACCTAGGACAGGAGACCCTGAAGCACGGCCAAACCAAACCAGCCCTTCACGAGAGGCGATGTCCAGGCTATAATGCCTGGATAAAGGTATGCACAGAACTCCAAGTGTGCAGCGATATAGCAGAAGTGGAAACGCTTTTGAGCGCTTGCAAAGGAAGTAGCCACCCCTCTAGTGGAATGACCCCGGACTGCACCCGGGAGGGCTTTGTTTGACTACCATAACAGTGAGAAATACACTGGACAAGCCAGCGAGAAAGGGACTGTTTGGATATTGATTGGCCCATCATTCTCTCAGAGAAGGAAATGAAAAGCTGCTCAGAACTACGAAAGGACTGAGTTCTGTTGAGGTAAAACCTCAGGCTGGTGAACATCCAGGTATGGAGCAGAGCCTCCTCTATTAGAGTAGTTCGGAAGTAGACCGGAAGGTCGATATCCTGGTTCAGAGAGAGGAAGAAACCACCTTAGGCAAGAATTTAGGTTGCCCTCAGGGATACTCTGTCCCGTGGAAAACTAAATAAGGCTCTTTGCACATGAGCGTGAAGTTCAGAAATTCTTCTTGCCGAGGTAACAGCAACTAAAACAACGCTTTCCACGACAGAAAACGTAGCTCGCAATCCGCTGCAGGTTCAAGGGGGAAGCGTGAGCTGTTCATGGACAAAAGCAAATCCCATGGAGGCACAGGGTCTCTATTAGGAGGCTGAAGGTGCAACACTCCCCAAGAAATTCCCGAGAGGCGCCCACCTGAGCCACTGTAACTATTTCCACCGAGGTGGTGTCAAATGGCACAGAGGTGCACTTTAATAGAGGAGTATGCTAGACCAATGAAAGAGGGAGCAAATATTCTAATATTACCCCACAGGACAACCTAGTGGGAAAGGTCGCGCTCGCGACCATACATGAAAACGGGCGCCATTTCATGGCGTACGCCGCATGCGTGCTGCCGGCTTTCTGGCTGCAGAAAGGACTTCTGCAACCTCTAGAGACCCCGCGACGCATTGCATGTCTCTAGGAGCCAAGCATGGAGGTTCAAGGAACGGAGTCCGGTGGACAAGTGAACCCTTCTCCTGAGACAGTAAGGGAGCTGAGCGGCAACGGGAGCGGGGGTTCCCGAGATAGTTGAATCAACAAAGGGAACCAAATCTGTCTGGGCCAAAATGGGGCCACTAGGATCATTATTGCGTGCTCCCTGCGCAGTTTGAGAAGAACTCTCTGGATCAACGGGAAAGGAGGGAAAGCGAGGAATCTGTTGCCCAGGAGAGGGATAATCACCGCCAGAAAACACCTGGGCCCTGATCTAGCGAGAATATTGGGCAGTTTCATGTTGGATGGGGAGGCTAACAAGTCCAGATCTGGAGTTCCCATCGAAGAAACAGATCCTCTGCGTTACCCTTGAAGGAGTTCCATTCGTGGACTCTGGCCTGAGAACGACTCAGGCTGCCTGCAACTGCAGTGTTGTCCACTCCGAACGCACAGTGACTGAGATTCGCGCCGTCTGATTACTCAATCCCACACTCTCATGGCCTCCCTGCAAAGGGGTGAGAGTGCCTCCTGTTTGTTGAGGTAATACATCACCTGCGTTGTCTGTCTGAAGTAGAAGAGTACACGGGGATAACTGACTGAAAAGCCTGCAGGGCATAGAGGACCGCCTCATTTCCACGCAGTTGATGAAGGTGAGCTTCCATCTGGGTCCACGCATCTGGGACTTCACCTCGCCCAGGTGTGCCCCCACCCAAGACCGGAAGCGCTCTGTGGTGAGGGTGACCTCCGGGACGGCGGAATGAACGGGACGCCTGATGAGAGCGAATTCTGGGCTAGCCACCACTGCTAGTCTTGAATCACTGAATTCGTGAGTCTGACCGGATGCTGCAAGTGGTCTTGCCTTGGTCCCATTGCACTTTGAGCATCCACTGAGTAATGCGATGTGAGTCTTCTGAAGGGACAGTAGGAATGGTCAAGAGCCATGTGTCCGAGCAAGCAAAGGACCGACCTTGCAGGTACAACCTTGCTTAGTGATAGGTCCTCATGAGGGGGATCTGACAGCGCCCGCCTGTCGTGGCCGGAAGAAAGGCTCTTCCCGAACAGTGTCCAGAACTGCTCCTATGAACTGCAGTTTTAGCACGGTGTACCAGGAGAGACTCTCGAATTTATGAGGATGCCTAGGATCGGAACAGATCCTGGGTGCTCTGATTGCAAGAAGCAACGCCTCTGGAGGTAGGCGATGAGAAGCCAGTCGTCCAGGTACGGAACACGAGTGGCCCTGGTCTCCTCAGAGACGCCACGACTGCCATGCACTTGGTAAAGACCGGAAAGGAAGACAGTCCAAAGGAAGGGCTCGGAACTGAAGGTGGTGGTCGAGAAACTCAAGCGCAGGAACCTCCCAGCGCCTGAGCCTATAGGGATGTGCAGTAGGCATCCTGCATGTCTAGAGACGCTAAAAGGAGGGCCCTGTTTGAGCATGGGATAAGACCTGGAAGGGTCACCATGGGAATCTCTTGTAAGTGACCGACACATTGAGGTCGCTGAGGTCCAAGATTGGACGGAGGTCTCCTGTTTTCTTGGGAACCAGGAAGAAGTGGAATAGTATCCTAGTCCTCTCTGGTCTCTCTGGACGACTCTTATCGCTTCCCTTTCTCGTGGAGTAGCGCGAGTACTCTTGCCAGATCAAGGCTTTGTGCTGACCCTGATACCGGGAGAGCAAAGGAGGCCCGAGGTGGCTTTCCCATCAATTCTATAAAGTGGCCTAGACTGATCAACTGAAGAACCCACCTGTCGGTGGTAATGGCCTCGCCATCCCGGCAGGAAGTTCGTAATGCACCCCGCTATAAACCCCCTGATCCTGAGGCGGGGCGCAAGGAGTCAGGCTGTGGCGGCAGATGGACCCGCTGGCTGGGCCTGCCTAGGAGAACGCTGGCCTCGGCTGGCGGGGTGTTTGCCCTGGCTCACGAAAACCAGAGCCCTCTGAGGTGAGCGGAGTGGGTCTGTTGCTCTAAGGCCCGCCAAGACGAAAACGGTTTTGGTTCCTACTGAAGGAACCAAGCTTAGGTCGTACATGGCCTGAACCGACCTTACCGCCCCTGCCTCTGGAGTTTGGTAGGACTTTTTCTGTAGGATTACCAAACAATACTCAAAAGGGGCGCTCCAAGATGTTCTTGGACGTCTGGGTAAACCGACGCTGCAACCAAGAGTGTCTCCGAGGCAAACGCAGAAGCTGCTGCTCGGGCCGGCTGAGTCCGCTGGTCATACGTGCTTCCAGCACTTGGGTCCCCACGTTGAACCCTGCACGGAGGAGCTGGAAGCACTCCTCCTTCTGCTCACCGGGCATCTTTTCTCAGCCGCCCAGACCCTGTTCCCACAAAGTTGCTCTGGAACTGAACCATGTGGGTTAAATAGTTCAGGGATCTGATGGCGCAGGTAGCGAAGACATGTGGCGCCACCCAATGCTGCCCAGTTGTTTGGACTCTGGGTCCGTGGCAGGGTGTTCAAATGTTGTGGCTCTCAGACCGGGTCATGTGAGGCTGTGATGACCAGAGAATCGGCTCTGAGGATGCTGCGCCAAGTACTGGTCGGCCCTTAGAGCCTTTGCAAGCGATCAGCTTTTCTCCGGTCTCGCTGAGCGAGTGTGTGGACGCCCACGAGCCCTGGTGACGCCCACGAAGTGTCAACTAAGGGTGGTACCACCACAGGCTTGGGGTCCTTTGTCAAGATATTTGCAGCAGTCGCACTCTTTCGGGTCTAAGTCTTCAGCATCCATCCCATGTTCTCTTGTATATGTCTCTATAATATCAAGGAACGTGGGATCATCCGAGGAGATCTAGGCATCTCACGGGGGTCCGGAGAAGGGATGGAGAGTGGAGATGGGGATCTAGAGGTGGAGTAGTTCGATCCCGTGTCCTCCGCTGAAGCGCAACGCCGGGGCCTCCTGGGTCTCTTGGGCTGGGTGATCCAGAAGAGGATTTCACGGAGGTCTCCGCTTATCAGGTCTCCCCTGGGAGGGGCTCCCAGGCCCCGAGGAGGAGAACGGCCTGCCGACCCCGGCGGCGAGGGGGGCAGGAACTGAGTAGGAGGAGGAATAGGAGGAGGGGGAACCATGTCTTTTTAATGGTATCCCACCAGTAGGTGAACAGATCTTCACCTCCACTGAGAGGCCGACGACCGGCCGGGTGCCGGTGGGTGGTCGCCGGTCCCAAGGCCGGCTCCACAGGGGCTCTGGAATGGCGAGGAGCCCTGGGAGTACCCACGGACCGGGTCGCCTGGCCTCGGGCTGCTCTAGGTCTCCTCCGATAGAGGCTCCTGACCGATGTCGGTCGGAGGCAACAGGGCCTTCTTTCAGGAGGGGCGGGCGCCGGTCCCCTAACGCGTCCGCTGGATGTGGACGGCCGGCGTCCGACGTCCAGGCCGACGGCGGCTCCAGGGAAGTAGGCGCGCGACGGCTGACAGCTGTCGAGCCGCCGCCTGGGCTACAGGCCTTTAAAGGCGTGAGCTCCAACGCTCGGCGTGGAGGCACCGACGAAGACCTGACGCCGGGTACCGAGGAGCGGAACCGACTTGGCGGTGGTGATGGTGTCTTTCCCGGACTTCGCCAAGGCCCTGGAGGGGAGGAAGGCTCATGATTTCTCCTGAGGTGAAGGTTTTTGATTGCAGCCGGGAGATTTAACTGGAGCTAGGGACTCCAACCCCAGAAGGGGACCTGAAGGGCCTTCTCTTCTCTCCGCTGCTTGGACCCTGGAGCTTCCCTTGGAGGACATGGTCTTCAGTTGTTCCTCCAGAAGAAACGCCTGCAAAGCCCTCTGACGCCGGATCCGGTACGGCTATTGAACCTTGGCAAGAAGGACAGGCCCGAAATGGTTGGCCACGGCACCGGACGCAGGCCGGTGGGGTCCTTGAACGGGATCTGCTTTTCACAAGCGCACTCAAGGATGGCCCGGTTGGTGATGACATCAAGATCTGCTTGAAGAGGATTCTGAAGATTTTTAAAATTTTATCAAAAAGGAACTATTCACGCCACACGCCGCCAGACTGGTAAACTGAAGGGTCAGGGTAGCCAAGTCGATCCAGAAAAGAATCAGGAATCTGAGGGATCGCCTCTTTTGTACATACGCCTGACGTTGGAGGCGGACGACGTCAGCGGTCCCCACAGTAAGAGTTGATAGAATTTTTCCTGGGGTCCTAGTCGCTGATGGCTTCGGGTCCTACGGTGCAACCTGCTGCAAGAGCTGTGTCTCGGCAAGATCAGTAGATCTTCAAGAGGAGCTCTAGCAGCAGGCTATCACATTAAGGACTATGCCGCAGACACTAGGATCCACCGGAAAACTTCTCAGCCAGCAGTACCCAGCAGGGACCACCCCCAATGTCGGCCCAACCCCGTCAGCCCTGGTATAAAAGGGGGTTGACCCAGCTCCAATCCAGTTCCCCCGCCAAGTCCAGCGAACAATCCCTGACAGGAGAACGAGGCGAAGCTCGAAGATGATGCCTGCACATCTCAAAGGGGATGGAGGGCGGAAAGAATGCCTGCTGCAAGAGCTCCTCTGAGGCCAGTACAGTTCGTGAAGAACTTACACGTAACAGTAGATCTTAGAGAGAGAGATCTTGCAGTAGGTGATACATGTGGGACTGACGTCGGCAGGCGGCAAGACACGGAAAAATTTCTAGCTAGCAGTCCCTGGCGGGGACCACCCCACGTCAGGTGACCGGCACAAGACGACGTCGGTATAAAGGGGCGGTACCGGACGCCCGCCTTCCAGTTCTTTCCCGCCACAGGCCCGGAAGGCCCGGACGAGAGAGAAGCAGATATTTCCCTCAATGGAAAAGGAGCTGAAAAAGCCTAGGGGGATGGAGGGCGGGAAGGTATTACCTATTGCAAGAGCCTCTCTCGAAGATCTACTGTTATGGTAAGTTCTTACGTAACTGTACTATCTTACTTCGAGAGGGCTCTTGCAGTAGGTAATTACATATAGGATAGAATCCCAAGCAGTCTGGAACAAATGAAAGGCACCGGGAGGAGGAACTACTCCAAGAAGAAGCAAACCACCTTGCAAACCTCAAGACAGGAGGCCTTGCAAGACAGCTAACCCGAAGCCTGCTCTATGGCGAGAGGCAATGTCCAAACTGTAATGTTTAGTAAAGGTATGGACGGAAGTCCAAGTGGCAGCAGCACAGATGTCTGCCGCAGACACATTCTTGAAACAAGCCACAGAGGCTGCTACTCTACGAATGGAGTGACCTCTGACTTGACCTGGTAGGGTCTTGTACTTGTCATAACGGAAAGTGAGGCAATGAGCCAACCACTTTGATAGGCATTGCTTGGAGACAGCATTGCCTTCCCTTTTGTCAGCAAAAGAGACGAACAACTGATCAGTCTTTCTGAGATCCTTCGTCCTATCGGTGTAGTATCTCAGAATCCTGTGGACATCCATGGTATGGAGCAAGTATTCTCCTTGGCTGGAGTACTGCGTGAAAAAGGCAGGTAATTCAATAGACTGATTTAAAGTAGACTCCGCTACCACTTTCGGGAGAAACTTAGGATTTGTGAGGAATATCCCCCGCCGGCGTCGTCGGAGGATCTGACGGTGGAAAGGCATCCCGAGCATCGCCTGGGGACGGAGGGGGCTACGGGGAACCTGGAACGACAGACGGTGAAGGGTCTGTCGTAGGCTCTGATGCCCGGCGCACATCGGAGGAGCCAACGTGCGACTTAGGGGGTCCCTCGTCGGAGGCGGGCCGAGGGTGGGAAGTGGCCCAGTCCGAGGGGGACACTGCCGTGCGCCGCCCTGGAGGGTTGGGCGTCTTAGCGGCCTTCTCCTGGCGGATGTCGGAGGAGCCGACGTCCGGCTTATCGGAGGCACCCGCACCAGTAGTCCGCAAGCCTGCTGCAGTACTGGGGGCAGAAACCTCCTTTTGCCCGGAGGCACCCGGCCGGCTCCAACGCAAACCCAACGGGCGGGCCGACGCCTCCTCCAAAGCCTTGGAGGCTGCAGTCGGGCGATCCCCCGGAGGGAACGTTACCTTAGCCGCGGCTCCAGCCGGAGTCGCGGAAGAGGAGGCCTTTTCCCGGTGTCTTTTTGTCCCATTTCTTGTGTCCTTCTGGGGAGGTAGACGTCTGCCTAAGCTTCAACTCCTTCTCCATTGCGGACATCTTTTTAAGGAGATGGGCTTCCAAAGACTGCTGGCGTCGTCTGCGGGTGGCCACGCTGAAATGCAGGTACTTGTCGACCGCGTGGTCGGGGCCTAAACAAAAAAGGCAGAGGGAATGACCGTCTTTGAGAGGCAGTTGGGCGCCGCACGAGTCGCACTTATTTTTTGAAGGGGACGACATAAACCGACGTTCACCTGACGAATAAAATGCAAAATACTGATACTTTCGGTAAAAAACAGACAAAGCAACAGGGCCGAGCACGAACTTCACCGCGAGGCGCTGCACGAGCTGACGGCGGGAAAGAACTGGAAGGCAGGCGTCCGGACTGCCCTTTATACCGAGCCGCCTGACGCCGGTCACCTGATGTGGGGGCAGTCCCCGCCAGGGACTGCTAGCTAGAAATTTTTCCGTGGGGTCCTGCCGCCTGCTGACGTCAGTCCTATATGTAATTACCTACTGCAAGAGCCCTCTCGAAGTAAGATCTACTCTTACAGAAAGTTCTTACGTAACTGTACTATCTTACTGCAAGTGGGAGCTCTTGCAGCAGGCTATCACAATAAGGACCGAATCCCAAGCAGTCCCTTGCCAAGGAGGTAATCGACCATGGGAGGTGGAAGAGAGGAAGCTGAACACAGAAGCTCAAGACAAAAGTTCCTGTAAGACTGCCAGGCTGAAGCCGGCACAGCATCTAAAGGCAATGTCCAAGCTGTAGTTCTTTACGAAAGTATGCACTGAAGTTCAGGTAGCGGCCGCGCATATGTCCCTCATCGAGATGTTCCGCAGCACAGCGAAGGAAGCAGACACTCCCCTGGTGGAGTGATCCCTAAATGAGCCTCAGAAGGGCTTGTTGTGCTTCTCAGCAGAAAGAAACAGTGGACAATCCATTTAGAAATGGTCTGCTTGGACACCGGTTTCCCAAGTGTTGTGGGTGCGTAATGCCTCAAACAGGCGCCCGATTGACTGAGAAGCAGTTGCTTAAGGTAAACTTTGGAACGCACTCCAGCAGGCATTCGTGACTTCAACAACAACACCTCTCACCTAAATCACCCTTCAATGCACATTTCTCCTCAACATGCACCTGCACATAGGGTCAACTAAGGACTAGCACCCCTAGGCCTTTGCTCAGAATAGTCCTCTTGTCCGCTTATAGCACATCATCCCTGTCTAGCTCACACTTTTATTTAAAGCAAAGCCAAGGGTTAAACATGCAGGCTCCTCACAGAAAGTACAATTAGGTTAAGAACTTACCCTAACAGTAGATCTTCGAAACAGCTCTTGCAGCAGGTTACACCGTTAGGACTGAAGCCGGCAGGCGCCAAGACCCCACAGAAATTTTATAGCTAGCAGTATTCCGCAGGGACCACCTCCGACGTCAGTCCCGCCCCCGACATCAGGCATAGTACAAAAGGAGGCGGTCCCCCAGAATCCCCAGTTCTCCCGCCAGAGACTCCCGGCCTCTGGATGACATCAGAAGAGGAGACTGAGGATCCGCCATCAAATGACAAACAGAGTGGTGTTGAGAACACCTGATCCTAGAGGAGAGGATATCAGAACAAAAATCTACCTCTAAGCGGGGATGGTGGAAGGAAAGTACCGCTGCAAGAGCTCTTCTGAAGAGCTACTGTTAAGGTAAGTTCTTACGTAACTGTACTATCTTACTTCGAGAAACAGCTCTTGCAGCAGGTTACACCATTAGGACGGATTCCCAAGCAATAGTGGAAATCCCACACCATTGGCAGGAGGGAAGGTAGAAATCCCTAATAGAACCCAAGCTTAGGACAGAAGTCCTTGAAGGACTGCTAGACCAAAACCTGCTCTTCGTCTCGATGAGACATCCAGGCTATAATGCCTGATGAAGGTATGCACAGTGCTCCAAGTAGCTGCTGCACAGATGGCTGAGGTGGACACGTTCTTTAGGGCCACAAAGGAGGTAGCCACCCCCTTTGTGGAATGACTCTTAACCGCACCCGGTAAGGGTTTGTTGCGCTTCTGGTAAAAGAACGTGATGCATTGTATGAGCCACCTGGACAGCGACTGTTTGGAGACGGGAGCTCCCATCATCCTGTGGGTAAAAGAGACAAAAAGCTGATCAGATTTTTGGTGGTGTTTAGTTCTGGTCAGGTAGTATCAAAAACACCTATGCACATCTAAAGTGTGCAACAGGACCTCTCCTCGATTAGGATATTTGGGGAAGAACACTGGTAGATCGATGTCCTGATTAAGAGTGAGAGCTGAGACCACCTTAGGCAGAAACTTCGGATTACTCCGTAAGGCTACCCTGTCCTGGTGGAAAATCAAATAAGGTTCTTTGCACATCAGTGAGTGAAGTTCAGAAATTTTTCTGGCCGAAGTAACGGCAACTAAAAACGTCTTCCATGTAAAGGAGACATAGCTCACAATCTGTGGCTGGCTCAAAAGGTGGCAGCGTAAGTTGCTCCAGGACAAAGGGTAAATCCCAAGGCAGAATAGGATACTTAATGGGAGGTCTAAGGTGGAGGACACCTCTCAGGAAGGCTTGTGCCATGTCCAACTGAGATATGGGACGTTGGCCTATAGGGGTGTGATAGGCTGAGATGGCACAGAGGTGTACTTTTATTGGGGAGTAGGCCAAGCCTGTCTGAAAGAGACAGGAGGTAGTCCAAGACCAACCTTTCTGGACAATCCATTGGCAAAAAATGAAAATTACGTACCTACCGTAATTCTTGATCTTCTTGGACGAGTCTCCAACACTCATTCACACTATTGGGATCTGCGCCGGAGGCACTAGGACCCATCGGGAGCAAACTTTTTGCTGGAGGGTCGGCGCCAGAGATGGAGCTGCGAGGAACGGCACCGCGAGCCTCAGCTCATGTGGTAATGACCATCTCTGCATCAACCCTCCAACCGCCTCAGTACCTTTTTTACCAAGCAGGTGCAGCGTAACTAACCTAGAAGGATAGCCTAACCTAAAACCCGGACACAAGATAGTCCGGGCGACCCGTATAAGAAGGGTCAACAAAGAAGTTGTCACAACCTAAAGATTTGAGGGAGTGAAGACAGACAACAGAGGGGAGCTCGGGGGACGGAGGGCGGGCGTGTGGGTGAATGAGTGGTAGAGACTTGTCCAAGAAGATCAAGAATTATGGGAGGTATGTAATTTTCATATCTTCCTGGACATAAGTCTCCACCACTCATTCACACTATTGGGAGAGTACCAAGCTAATAATCCCCCGAGAGGGCGGCAGGAGAGACCAAGAGCTCACTTTCTAGGACAGAAGACCATTAAGGATGGTTCTGCCAAAGGAAGAATGTCGTCTGGCATGGACATCCAGTGCATAATGTTTATCGAAAGTATGCACCATGCTCCAGGTGGCCGCGTTGCAAATATCTGCAATGGGCACGTTGCGAATTTCCGCTAGGGATGCCGCGACCGTTCTAGTAGAGTGAGCGTAAACCCTACCCTCCAACTTAACCTGCACCATGGAATAGCAGTGGCGAAGGCATGCTACTAACTATGCCGAGATACATCTGATAGCAACAGGTTGACCCAGCCGGGTCTCGCTGAAGGAGACAAACAGTTGCTGGGCTTTGCGAAAATCCTTGGTTCTATCTAGATAGAAACGCAAAGCTCTCTTAACATCCAAAGAATGAAGAGATCATTCTCCTTCATTTTGGAAGTCCGCAAAGTAAGAGGGAAGGACCAGAGGTTGGTTTAGATGAAACTCTGACACAATCTTAGGCAGAAATTTCGGATGGGTCCGAAGGACTACTTTGTCTTTATGGAACAGAGTGTACGGAGGATCTGTGACCAGGGCATGTATCTCAGAGACCCTGTGAGCTGAGGTAATGGCCACTAGGAAGGCAGTCTTCCAGGTGAGAAATTTTAGCTCACAGGTGGCCAAAGGTTCGAAAGGTTTCCGAGTGAGCATGTCTAGCACAAGATTAATATCCCAGGCTGCAACTGGATGTCTTGTAGGAGGTCTGGTATGCAGAATTCCTTTAAGAAATCACTTAATCACAGGTAATTGAGCTAGTGTTAAGGAAAAAACCGGCTCATGATACGCTGAAATGGCACTAAGGTGAACTTTGACTGTAGAGTACTGCAGACCTGAATTTGAGAGGTCCAAGAGGTACTCCAGAACCTTATCTGGTGGACAGCAAAAGGGATTCAAAGAGACTTTGCACACCAGAGCTAAAACGCCCCACTTAGCTGTGTAAGTTTTCTGAGTGGCTGGCTTCCGGCAGCCAGAAGAATACCTGAAACCCCACGAGACACTGAACTGCTTACTTCTACTCTTCAGGAGCCAAGCGTGAAGGTGAAGTGATCTCAGGTTGGGATGGACCACCGGCCCCTGAGTCAAAAGGTTCATCTGTAGGGGAAGTGGTCTCGGAGGAACTGCCAACATACTGTTGAGCAGTGGAAACCACAGCTGCCGAGGCCAAAAGGGAGCAATGAGAATCATCTTGTCCTCTTGGGATTCAAACTTGGAGTACCCTCTGAATTAGAGGAAGAGGTGGAAAGGCGTAAAGAAAGCGTTTTGTCCACCGCAGCCTGAACGCATCCTGACAGAAAATGCCAGGACCTGGATTTCTGGAGCAGAAGAGAGGCAGTTTTGCGTTGAGTGCAGATGCAAAAAGGTCCAGGTCTGGAATTCCCCACTCTTTGAATAGTGACTGAACTATGGCTGAGTCGAGAGACCACCCGTGAGGATCTGTCTCTGTTCTGCTGAGACGGTCTGCCAGCTCGTTTTGTATTCCCGGTAGGTAGACTGCTTGAATTAGAGCCTTGTGCTTCAAGCACCATTCCCATACCCTCACTGCTTCCCTGCATAAGGGGTAAGAATGAGCACCGCCCTGCTTGTTGACTGTAATACATCACTGCTTTGTTGTCCGTTTGAAGGAGAATGTTCTTGTGACAGAAAATGTCCTTCAACGCTTGGACCGCATAAATGACGGCTCTCATTTCTAGGATGTTTATGTGAAGCTGGGACTCTACCTGAGTCCACATACCTTGAGTGTGGAGAGCCTGACAGTGAGCTCCCCACCCCATTAGGGATGCGTCCGTGGTAATGGAGATTTGATGGTCCAGAGGAGCAAAAGGATATCTGTCCAGGAGACTGCTCTCTTGAGACCACCAGGTGAGTGACCTCTTTAAAGGTTCTGTCACCTTGATGAGATAGGACTGCAGGTGAGAGGCTGGGGACCACTGAGTGGTTCTCATGTGCAGACGTGCTAGGGGTACAGTGAACACTGAGGATGCCATGAGGCCTAGCATCCGTTGCATCGAGAGAGCTGAGACTGAGCTGTTCTCCCCGATGTGACGGGCCATTTGAAGGATATCGTTCCTTCTGTCTTCTGGAAGAAAAGCCTTCGCACAGGAGGTGTCCAGAAGAGTCCCTATAAAGAGGAGCCTCTGGGAGGGCTGCAGTTGCGATTTCTTGAGGTTCAGCAGAACTCCCATGGACATAGGAGGCGAGAGGCTGACTCTCACAGCGCCAGAGTCCCTTGCCTGGAAGGGCTTCCAGAAGCCAATCGTCCAGATAAGGGAACACCTGTATCCCAACCTTTTGAGGTGCGCTACAGAACTGCACAACACTTGTAAAACCATGCCGAGGGATAGCCCAAAGGGCAGGACTCTGAACTGATAATGTTGTCCCAGAGCCACAAACCTCAGGAATTTGTGATGCCTCGGGTGAATAGGAATGTGCTGGTAAGCATCCTGCATGTCCAGGGAGGCTAGCCAGTCGTGTTGATGAAGCAAAGGTAACAGGGTTCCCAGAAAAATTTTGAATTTCTCCTTGGGGAGAAATTTGTTTAGCTTTCTGAGATCTAGAATGGGGCGCATGCCCCCGGACTTCTTTGGAACCAGAAAGTAATGGGAGTAGAACCCCGTGTTCCGTTGATGCAGCGGCACCACTTCTACTGCCCTGTTCAGAAGGCCCTGAATCTCGGTGAGAAGGTCTGACTGAAGGGTTGATAGCCTGGTCTGCCGTTTGGGAGGATGATCCGGAGGGGTCTCCAGAAGATTGAGTGAATACCCCTCGCAAATTATCCAAAGGACCCATTTGTCTGAGGTTATGGACTTCCACTGGCTGTAGAAGTGCATCAGACGATCTCCCACCGGAGAGGAAAAGTCCACCTCGGGCAGCTGAGATGGGACTTGGGCCAGCAATTCATAAGGTAGCGCTGGGCGCTTTGGGCCCTTCCTTTTTCTGTTGTGTCTTCTTTTGAGGTTGGGCAGGTTGGATTTTATGGAAACCTCCACTGCCTCAAAAGGACTGACGATTATGAAACTGACGTTTATTGACATGCCCTCGAGAGGGGGCAGGAGGGGGTCGATCCAACTTAATGGCTGACCTAGTCTTTTGTGTAGCTTCTAGAGCTTACTCTACCTGAGGACCAAAAAGATATGCACCATCAAAGGGCAACGCCATTACCTGTTGCTGCGTCATTCGTGAAGCCCGAAGTGCACAGCCAGGAATGACGGCGGGTGCAAATACCAGCAGCAGCTGAACAGGAAGCAGTGTCGAAAGCATCCATGGCTGTTTTAACCTGCTGGTTGTTAGACTCGATACCTCTGGTAATGGTTTGAAGAAGCTCTGGCTTTGCATCAGACTCCGGTAGAGCTTCAACCATTTGCTTGATAGAATGCCACAGGATATATTCATACTGAGAAAAATAGCCCTGGTAACTGGCAATACGCATACTTGGGGTAGAAGCAGCAAAGACTCTCTTACCTAAGGTGTCTATCTTACGAGATTCTTTGTTAATAGGTCGAGCTGTAGTAGTTTGAGGAAGAACGACCTTATTATTCTCTGCCAGGACTACAATAGGATCCGCAAAGGCTTGAGATGCCAAAATGGGACGATCCTTAGGGGCTGAATATTTCCTATCTATGGATTTAGCCACCGAAGAGGTGAGAGCAGGATTATTCCATACCATTTGAGACAGCGTCTTGAAGGAAGGCTGAACCGGAGGAGTCAAATCAGTAGGGATGAAGGTACTGGAGTCTTAATTTCCCAGGATCGATGTCTGTAATCTGCAGAGAAAGAGTGGAACTCAGATTTTTCAGCAGAGACTTGAAGGACAGGTCCTCGACCACAGGCTCTGTAGCAGTAATAGATCCTGCTTCGTCCACTTCACCCAACCGAAGGTCTGGGTCAGGCTCAATGTCATCTCCTGACAGTCCAGGAGGGACTGTATGGACAGGAAAGGAATGAAAATCAGAAGAGAGGGAAGAAGAAAACGAGTGAAAAGAGGAGTCCTGAGAAGCAGAGGAAGCCCCGAGAGCCCCCGGCGCCGAGGGGGCACACGGCACCGAGAACCACGCCGAGGGACCACATGGTGCCGAGAAGCTGCATGGCGCCGAGGACGGCACCGAGCGCACCATCAACGCCGAAAACACCCCCAGACTCCGAAAAACAGGTTTTGAAGGAAGAAGAGCAGGAGATAAGGGCATCGGTGTGGCCCCCTGCGAAGGCAGCCATGTTGGGGGGGGGAGGGGAACACCTAAGCGCAGAGTCGACGGCACCGAAGACGTCCATGAATGTAGTATTGTTTGGACGTGAGTGGGGCTGGTCCTTCTCCCCCGGGGAACCTCCGATTCCCGAAAAAGAAGAGGTAGAAGAGGAAGAAGAGGAGGAAGGGCTACTGGGTGTCGAGTAGCCGGACCTATCCCTGTGACTAGCCCCACTCGAACGTCGGTGACTCACCGACTGACAACAGTCTGAAGACGGACGGTCACGGGACCGACGGCGGAACGAAGACAGACATCGGTCAGAGGACAGACGTCGGGAGCAGTCCCCACCTAACAGAACGGGAATGGCTCCTGGTGCGAAACCTGACCCGGCATCGGCTACCAGATCTGGTAGATCGCCAGAGTCTGTCTACGGACCATGAACAGGAACGAGCCTTGGGAGAAGGTGTAGGCTGCGGCCTCTCTGGCATCTTCCTTGGCAAATAAGAAAAAATAACTCACCTTAGTAATGTTGTTTCTTCTAATGGAGTCTTGCTGTATTCTGACTATTGCAGTTAGGTCCTGCCTTTCAACTGCCCCTGAGAACAAAGACTTCATTAGAAGAAACATTATTAAGGTGAGTAATTTTTTCTTCAAACAACATGAAGTTGTGCTGTATTCTGACTATTGCAGACTACCAAGC
This sequence comes from Neoceratodus forsteri, assembly GCA_016271365.2. Lineage (NCBI taxonomy): Eukaryota > Metazoa > Chordata > Ceratodontiformes > Ceratodontidae > Neoceratodus > Neoceratodus forsteri. Next base: position 791,263,326 of record CM028133.1, read on the forward strand.
AATACCTCCATGGAGGAGGGACAGAACCTACTTTGGGAATAGGCTCTGAAGTACTGCTGGGCTAAGCCCAGCATCACTCCTAGCCTGGATATCCAGAGAGTAATGCTTGGTGAATGTATGGACTGTTTTCCAGGTGGCTGCTTGACAAATTTCTAAGATAGGAATATCCCTGGCAGCAGCCAGGGAAGCAGCTGTACCTCTAGTAGAGTGAGCCCTCAGGCCAGAGGGTGGGGTTCTACCCAGTTTTTCATAGCAGAATTGTATACAAGAGACAATCCACCTGACAATAGATCTTTTAGTGGCAGGTTTGCCCTTACCAACCTCTCCATATGTGAGGAACAACTGGAGGGACTCAAACCTGTGACCCTTGGTGCGCTCTATGTAGTAGCTAAGGGCCCTTTTAACATCCAAGCTGTGCAGCCTCCTCTCTCCAGAGGAGAAATGGTCAGTGAAGAAAACAGGGAGACACAAACTGATTAAGGTGGAAATCTGAAACCACCTTAGGCAAAAACTTCCTGCTAGTTCTTAGGACCACTTTATCTCTATGGAAAGAGATGAAATCAGGCTCCACTGACAGGGCTTGCAATTCACGGATACGCCTGGCAGAGGTAATGGCTACTAAAAACACAGTTTTCCAAGTCAAGTACTTAAGCTCTGCAGAGGACAAAGGCTCAAAGGGTGGCTGCATAAGCTGAGCAATGCAAACATTAAGGTCCCAAGCAGGAGCAGGGTCCCTAAAGGGGGATTGGTGTGCAGCAATCCCTTGAAGAACTTACAACACACAGGACAGGCTGACAGAGGAGAGTACTTGCCTACTGACAAGAAGGCCAAAACAGCTGCCAGATGCACTTTAAGTGTAGCTGGCCTAAGTCCCAAGCCACTAAGATGAACCATATAGTCCAGAATTGTAGGCAACCCTGCAGATTCTGGAGAAATATGCTTATTAGAGCACCAAATAGTGAACCTTTTCCATTTGAAGTTGTAAGTCTTTCTGGTGGAAGGCTTTCGAGAAGCCTTAAAGATATCCAGAACCCCTTGAGAAAGGCGTAGATCAGCAAACTACCTCTTCAAGAGCCATGCCTTGAGATTGAGAGATTTGAGGTTCGGATACCAAATCCTCCCCGAGAGGATGTCAACAGGTTGTAATTCCTGGGAAGAGACAGGGGAAGGTGGACTGCTAAGGACAGCAACAGTGGGTACCAGGGCTGTCTGGCCCAGTCTGGAGCAATCAGAATCACTTTGCATGGCTGAGACCTGATCTTGACTAGCACTTTGAACAGGAGAGGGAAGTTGGGGAAGCATACAGGAATTTCCCTTCCCAATTCAGAATCAGAGCATCCAGGGGGACTGAGCCCAAAACTGGGGGTCTGCAGCAAAAGAGAGGAAGTTGGTGATTGTCTGGGGCTGCAAAAAGATCCATCTGTGGAGTGCCCCATCTCGAGAAAATCATTTTCAAAACCAGGGGATCTAGGGTACAATCGTGATGGCTCTGGGATAACCAGCTGAGAGCATCTGCTAGGGCATTGATAGCAGTTCACCTCCCAGGGAAGGACAGAGGTTTGCAGGGAATAGGCTAGAGACCACAACTTCATTGCTTCTGTGCACAAGGCCGTAGACAGAGTGCTTCCTTGCTTGTTGATGTACCACATTGTTGTGGTATTGTCTGTTCTGATCTGGACCACCTTGTTCTGTACAGATTTGGAAAAGGCTTGCAGTGCCAGAAACACTGCTCTGAGCTCCAAGAGACTGATGTGAAGCAGAGATTCTTGAGGTGACCACAGCCCTTGGGTGGTAAGATCCTCCAAGTGGGCTCCCCAGCCCATCAGGGAGGCATCCGTGGTGAGTATCACTGAATGAGACTGAGTGACAAAAGGAAATCCCTGTCTCAAATTGTCCTGATCCTGCCACCATTGCAAAGCCTGGATCAGCGTTCGAGTCACTGGGACTAGTTTGGTAAGGGAATCCTTTCTTTGGGACCAGAAGGCTCTTCAGTGGAACTGAATGTCCCTCATCTGGAATCTTGCCCCCTGGACCACTGCTGTAGAGGCTGCCATGTGGCCCCGGAGCTGCAGGAAATGCCTTGCTGGTCGAGACACCTGAAGGGTGAATGAAGAGGCCAGTTCTAAGGGTCCTTGCCCTGTCCAGGGGAAGGAAGGCTCTTGCCCTTATTGTATCCAGCTCTGCCCCTATAAAGGTGAGGAGCTGTACTGGCTTGAAAACTGACTTTGGAAGGTTGAGGAGGAATCCTAAGGAAGTGAGCACTTGCTGAGTTATTTGCAAATGTGACTCGACTTGGTCTGGAGACTGACCCACTATGAGCCAGTCATCCAAGTATGGAAAGATGGAGATCTTTTTTCTCCTTAGGAAAGCAACCACTACTGCCAGGCACTTTGTGAACACCCTTGGGGCTGATGTTATGCCAAAGGGCATTGCTCTGAATTGATAGTGGCCCAAGGGCAACTCGAACCTGAGGTACTTTCTGTGGGAGCACCCGATGGGAATGTGGAAATAGGCATCTTTGAGGTCCAGGGAGGCTAGCCAGTCGACTTGAGGGCATAATTATTCCCAGTCTCACCATTTTGAATTTTGGTTTTAAAAAGGTGCTTGTTCAGATATCTTAAATCCAGGATGGGCCGCCATTCTCCTGTTTTTGGGGGTTAGGAAGTACCTGGAGTACAATCCTTTGCCCTGTGTAGGGTAGGGAACCCTTTCTATGGCTCCGAGAGCCAGGAGGGAAGAAACCTCTGCCTCTAGGGCAAGGGTCTCTGATGGATTTGCAGGTGGAAAGGATCTGGTTCTCATCTTGGGAAATTTTCTGAAGCCGAGAACCAGTCCCTGGCTTACTACTTCCAGGACCCATTTGTCTGATGTCAGACTCCCAGTCCTGGACAAAGTAAGCCAGCCTGCCCCCTACAGGTACTGGAGAATCGGCCTGGGCAGACCCATCAGGGTGTCTGCTTGGCAAGGGCTTTAGGCTGAGGGGTGGAAGCAGGCCTGCTCATTCCCAGTCTGACTTTCCCTCTGAAGAACCCCCTCTGAGCATAGGAAAAAGAGGAGGCCTGGGCTTGGTAAAAAGGTATATGAAAAGGCCTGCCCCTGCCCATGGAATGCTGTCTTTGAGGAGTGGCTTGCCTTTCTTTGGCCTGAGCACTCCTGTAGGTGGTCCTGTACTTGTCCATCTTTTTCATGTAGTTCTCTGTCTGCTCCCCAAACAAAGAATTACCAATGACAGGGAAATCCATGGCCTTAGCCTGGGTATCCTGTGATAGGCTAGTACATCTGAGCCAAGCCATCCTCCGAAGGGCCACAGATGTAGCCATGACTCTAGATGAAACATCACTGTAGTCCACAGCAGCATGAAACTGCACCTTGGATGCCTCAATCCCATCCGCAGCCACCTGCTCCAGCTCCTTGGCTAGCTGGGGAAGGCCTGTTTAGCCAGTGCCAGTACAGTGTCCCACCTGGACTTCTGGTACCTGGCTGTATAGGCCATGTAATTCGCCTGCCTGAGTCCCAAAGAAGATGCCATGTACTGCTTCTTTGCCATGGCATCAATCTTCCTGGAGTCCTCGTCAGCAGGGTGTGAAGCCAAGGGAATATTTGCCTTGTCACAGGCAGCAGCCTGCACTACCCCAACATGGCTGCATTGCTGATATAAGAACTCCATGTCTGAGTCTTAAAGTGTATACCTCCTGTCCATTCTTCTATCCACAGGAGGTATAATGTTAGGAGACTAAGATTTTTTGTGTCCGTTTCCCAAAAGATTTATGGAGGGGAACAGACAGTCTCCTGGAAGCTGGGATATCCACCAACTCTTCATAATCAGGCTGCTCTTGATCTTCCACAGCCTCCTCCATAGGAAGCTGGAGGGTTTCAGCCACTTTCTGTAAAACATAAAATGGGAAGGGGACTCAAAGCCTAGGAGGGGAAACACCTGATTGTCTGTCTGGGGAGATGTCCGGTTCCACAGGCACATCCAGACCTTCACTTACACTACCGGTCAAAAGTTTTAGAACACCCCCATTTTTCCAGTTTTTATTGAAATTTACGCAGGTTAATGTCTCAGTGTACTCTGAAATTAAAGCATAGAACAAATAAACAATTAGAGATAAAAAAGAAAGCACAGAATCATTTTGTTTAACAAAATTTAATCTAAATTATTGACTCAAAGTAGCCACCTTTTGCAGATATACTGTAACCGCCGAACACACTCGTGGCATTCTTCCTACAATGGACATCAGATATTGTTCGGGAAGTTCTTCCCAACACTGTTGCAGAAGTTCCCATAAATGTGTTGCACTTGTAGGTTGCTTTGCTTTCACCCTTCTGTCCAGTTCATCCCAAACCAGCTCGATGGGGTTTAAGTCTGGAGACTGTGCTGGCCATTCCACGATTTGAAGCCTACCGCCTTGTTCTTTTCCTCGAAGGTAGTTCTGACATAGCCTGGAGGTATGTTTTGGGTCATTATCTTGTTGTAGGATGAACCTGACCAACTAGGCGAGACCAGAGGGTATTGCATGGCGCTGCAAAATGCTGTGGTAGCCCTTTTGGTTCAAGGTGCCAGTCACTCTGTGCTGTTGTCCTGTGAGCCGCCTATCACGCAAGCTGTTGACTCTCAGAAACTTGTCTTCCGATTCTGTTGTGGCTTTGGGTCTGCCAGACCTCTTCCTGTCAGAGTTTCCTAAAGTTTCCAAGTGCCTTTTGATGGTGTAGGAAACTGTACTCACTGACACCTTGGCTTTCTTTGCAATTTCTCTACAGCAGTTTTTGCTAACCTAAACTTTTTTTTTTTTTTAACCTCTAGCAGTTTACCGCTTACCTTTGTACCATTTTAGGTTATTCACTGGACTTGAATTGCTTAAATTTCAATAAAAACTGGAAAATTGGGGGTGTTCTAAAACTTTTGACCGGTAGTGTACATCATAATCCTCAAAATCCCCTTCTTTAAACTACGGTTCATAAAAATCTTCAAGGGTATACTCTTGAACCGGGGGAACCAACCGAACCCCTGCCAGAAGGAGCCAGATCGGTCGGAACCGGACGGAGCGATTCCACAATCTGAATTGCCCAGGCTATCTCTTCGGCGGTCGGAACATGAACCTCTGGATCTGAACTGGTCGATTTATCTTTGCACTTTTTGTCGGAACCGATCCCTCAGAATCGGCTCTCCTTTTGCCCGAAGTATCTCCCTGGTCAGAGGGCACTCCTTCTGGTTCGGTCGAAACCGAACTGGGCTGGCCATCCGGGTCAGCAGACTTCTCGGCCTCCTTTTCCCTCAGTCTACCTAATCTCTTCTCAAGGGCAGATTTGAGAACATTTTTTTTTTTTTTTTTTTTTACTTATTTGGCAGTCTGAATCGAGGTGGTCAAACCCCAGACAAACACAGATGGTGTGGGGATCGGCCTTGGCAAAGACCTCCCCACACTCACTGCAGTGTTGAAACCCAGTGGGCCCGTTTTTTCCTTAGGTTTCTCAGACATGGCCAACCTAATCAAACTTACCCTTTTTTCGGCAACTGCCAGTCAAGACTCCCTTATCGGTTCCTAACCATGTCACAGGTATTGGAAAAAACGGTTAAAAAATACAGGTTACTCACCTGTAACAGGAGTTCTAGGAATGGTAAACGTTTTTCATCCACACTTATTGGCAGGTTCCTTGCCGCTTTAAATCTTGCCGGAAGGTCTTCAAGCTGGCTCCTCCCACCCACCCGGGTGGTAAAACTCTCGGCTTCGCCCCATGACGCCAGATCTAGCCCGCTGGAAGCCAGGTTGTGCGTGCCGAGGCTGGGTGGGTCGTGTGGATGAACAACATATACCATTCCTAGAACTCCTGTTACAGGTGAGTAACCTGTATTTCTAGGGACATGGATATGTTGTTCATCCACACTTATTGGCAGACTCCTAGCAGTTCTCCGGGAGGAGGGAGGCAAGGCACACACCCCCAACTTAGGTAGAGAGACTGGAGAACCGAGGCCCCGACCAGCATCCCGGCGTGACCCAAGGTCGATGTGGAAGGGGAACGGAAAAGCCTGCTTCTGGGCGGAAGCCCTGCAGATATCCTGGACCGGAGTATCCTCGGAAGCAACCACCAATGCAGCGGAAGGGTGGGTAAAATGAGCACTTATCCCTCTGGGAGGCTCCATGCCCGCCCACCTATAGCGGACACCTATGCAGGGGTGACCCACCCGCTCGTCGTCCGCTTGGCTGCAGGTCTGTCAGATGTCTTCAGCGTAGATGACAAACAGCTGGTGAACCTCTCCCGAACTTCAGCCCTATGCACGGTAGATAAGCGATAAATGGGGTCCCATGGAACCCATATACGGCCTCCGAGGTGTGAATGGGGATGAACCCCGGCAGAGGCAAAACCCCCATAGGGAAGACTCCGCCACCGCCCTCGGAAGGACTTCGGGTGGGGCGCAGGACAACCGTGTCCCTGTGCAAGACCAGATAAGGAGATTCAAGGAGCGCCTGGAACTCTTCCCCCCCTTCTGGATGGCAGGGTGGCCCCAAGAAGGTGTTCTTCCACAACAGGTGGGGAAACTCGCACCTGTGCAAAAGGTTCGAACAACTTGCCCGTGAGCTAAGCCCAAACCAGCGAAGATCCCACAGAATGGGAATACTCTCCCCCAAGGGGAGATGTGATCAAGGCCTAGAAAAGTGCCAGACCACCTTTTCTGCACCACCGACTGCCTACTGGCCCGCGCCCGGAAGACAGGGGTGACCACAGAAGCACCCAGAGGGTCGTCGGCCGAAGCCCTATTTCAAAGAACGGACGCAAATGGTCCGAAACGCTCGCCCAGACGGGAGAGGGCCAGGCCCTCTCCTGTCATCCAATGGAGAACTCTTCCAATGAAGGCGAGCATTTTGGCAGACTCCTGGCAGGACGCCTCGAAATGACGAGGACCCTGCCAAAGGACCCTGGGCCTGGCCCCTAGCCACACAGGGACCGGGCCTACAGGTGTAGGGATTGAAGGTCCAGATGGAAAACCTTCCCCTGAAAAAGAAATCAGGACCGGGTAGACTAGAAGCCGCCTCGGGAGCCTGCGGCCGAGACTGAGGAGAGCTGGATACCAGATCTGGCAATCCAGTCTGGGGCTACCAGCATCACCTGCCCAGCCTCCTCGCCCTGCCCGTGAGGTCAAGGGAAATTGGGAGAGGCAATCGAAGGCCCGGGGTCCGTGGGCTCGACGGCATCCCCCTACAGCAGACCTTGCTGAGGGGGCGGGCATAAAACAGTCTTGGCCTTGTATTCCCCCTGGAGGGAGGAAGGAGAAGATCCTGTGCTACCTCCGGCAGGAAGACCACTCGTGAGGCACAGCCTACGTCTGTCTTAAGGCAGTAGCTGGAGAATTGGAGGCTCCCGCCATCAGAAGGCAAGGAACCCGCCTCCGACTGCGTGAAAAACCCAATGCGGAGAACCTCCTTACGCCGAGGCAAGGGGTTCAACCGAACCTGGCAGGGTAGGTAGCACATGGCTGTGGTGCTGTCCGGATGGACTAAAACCACTAGACCCCACACAAACGGAGCGAGCGGTGCAAGCTAAGTGGACTGCCTGGAGCTCCAGCAGGTAGAGAGGACATCGGGACTCCCGAAAGGACCAGAGGCAAAGCACTCTGTATTCCCCTAGATGGACACCCCCATCCGTCTGAGAAGCATCGGTCGGAGAAGACCGTCGACTCAGGGGGGACGAACAGGATGTTCTCCTGCAGGAGCTGGACGGTCCGAAGGGGAGCGTTCCACTAACTCCTGGGCTGCAGTCACGAACTGGTCCGAGGAACGCAGCACTGTGACCACTAGCAGGCCCGTCCCACTAGGGGAACTCAGTCGCCGTGAGCCCAGGAGGTGCAGGAGGTCCCGGAAGGGCACAATTATCCGGCCAACCTGACTGGGTAAAGGAGGAAGAACCTCAGCCCTGTCCGCCCGGAGCCGAGCTCGGACTCAAGAGTCGAGCCTAGTCCCGGAGAAGCCTCACTCGCTAAGGCAAGAGTTCCAACATGGCTCTGGTAAGGGAGACCAGTGTAAGCCTGGAAGGTATTAATCAGGCCGCCATCCGGGTGGGGTTACGCCCAGACCCTTCGAAGCCGCAGAAACTGTGGAGCAGAGAACGAAGGGCCTGGCCAGGATCCGGCGAGACCCCCGCCTAGGAAAGGGAGGGGTCTCAAGAACGAGAAGAGGGAGGAAGTACGCCTGGAGGCCCAGGAGGAAGCCACATGCCTCGATCTGAGGATGGGTGATCGGCAGAGGGACCATCCGTCGTGCCGAAGGATGGGCGCTAGCCCCCCGTCCGTTTGAGGCCAGAAATACCTGGACACGAACCCAGGGTCAGAAGGAGGGCCCACCACCTTCCTGACCACCTCTAATTAGGGGGCCAGGCAAGTCGGCTACGCAGTCCGACGAGTCTGTGGACCCATGATCCCCGTGGGGTAACGGCTCAATGGGGAAACCTGTTCGCAACCCACGACAGGGCTTTCCTTAGCACCACCCAAGAGGACGAGGTGCGGAGCTGTCCCCCCACGGGGAATACCCGGGCAGGGGCGACGGGGCTGGGGACAGCTCCCCTGTAGCCCGTCACTGAGCAGGCTTAGCGGAGGAAGAGGCCAAGGGGCTCTGACTCCTACTTCCCATGCCTGCTTGGAGGAAGACGCTGGTCTGGCAACAGGCCGCCCAGCGCATGCCTGCTAGCCTCGAGCTGGGCCGGTCGAGCCAGAGGGGCGGGGGCCAAGGGGCTTACGCAAGGCTGAGGGTTGCCCTTGTCCTCCGGGCGGGATTGACAGAGTCCGGAGTGGCATCGACTTCGGCCCCTGGATATGTCCCTCCACCCAGGGCCAAAGAGGTCGGTCCCCAAGAAGGGGATGTCCGCCAACTCATGCTGGGTTTCCAAGGAAAAGGAGGATAACCTCAGCCACGCCCTGCGGCGCATGGCCACTGCGGCCGCTACCGATCTGGCACAGGAGTCGCCCAGATCCAGAGCTGACTGAAGCTGCTGTTTCGCCACCACCTTACCCTGGTCCCGAACCCGCCGGACCGTGGTCCGCAGGTCGGCTGAGAGATAAGGAAGGACCTCGCCCAAGGAGCCCAAAAGGGCGTGGGAACAGTGTGCCATCAGTGCCGCCGAGCTGGCCTGACGGAGGCCTAGGGAGGACGCGGCGTAAACCTTGCGCCCGACGTAGTCCATCCTTCTGGACTCTTTGTCAGAGGGCCTATCCATGTCCCTAGCGTTTCCAAAACATTGGAAAACATTGTCGGTGACTACCCTTCAGCCGAGGGGTGTTCCGAGAAACCAGGCAGAGAACCACAGGACAGGTATTCTGGCCACCCTGGCCGAAGGCACAGGGCAGGAAGTAGGCCGCCGCCAGAGCTCCAAGGCTGGGCCCACGACAGCCTCAGCCACCGGGAAGGCCTCCGAGGGAGAGCCCCTTCGGTCCAGAATCTCCTAAGGGGGTAAGGTGCCCGTTTGGAAATGGGCTCTAGCTGCATTCCGGTGAATTCCGAGATAAGCGGGAGCAGACCCAAAGAGGACGATGGGCTGTCGTCCACAGAATGTTCCAGGGAAGACCACGGGTCCTCCCTGCAAGGAAACATAATGGAGCCGACGTCAGGCTCCGAGTCTGAAAAGCTGCCGCAGGCCTGAGTCACTCTTCATCCGCCGAGGGTGGGCGGGAGTGAGGGGACTGAGTAACCTGCAAAACAGGTCATGGTCCGGCCCGGATTCCGCCGATGGCGGAGGGACAGCGAGATCGGGCGAGCAACCGCCCTGAAGAGGGCTCTCGACTGCCTTGAGTGGCTGCGCCGTCGATCACGGGCGTGCTGCTTACTAGCCGGAGAATGAATCGGGTCGGCTGACTCCGGACAACAGCATCTGCCACATGTTCCTCGAATGTCGACGCCAACAGCATCGAAGCCACTCCTCATCAGAGAAGGGGGACGAGGAAGAACGGCAAAGCCACTTGACTCGGTGCCCCGACCGAGAACGCCGAGGTTGGCGTGAGCGGCTAGACCGAGGGGAGGACCGAGACCCGAATCCTCGGGGAAACCGAGGGCAGGCTGGGGAGGGAGCAGAGCGCGCCCGCTCCTCCTTTGGCTCGGAGAATTTGGCCGAGGACTGTCGACCCAAGGGTACCGGCAGAACCTCAGTCCCCACCGGGGAAACCAGCGAAGGGATTGCGGCACTAGCAGGAGACGGCCCAGATGACGTGCCGAGGGCCCGCCACGCCGACGGGGTCCTGGCCGGCTGACCTGACGGGGACACCGTGAGGCCAGAGGCCCAGCAGCATGTCTCGACCGGGCTGCGCCGGCCTGGGGGAGAGGGCTTTCCGCCCGCCGGGCCGACGAAGGGACCCTGGCCATGCACCTTGAATTGGGGCCGAGGAAGGTCCCATGGGTCCCTCTCCTTCGAGGAAAGGGACTGACCTAAGCTCCTTGAACTAAGCTGAATGAGTAGAACCCAAGGACAGTGGGAAAAGCGCCGCAACTGAGGAAGAGGGAGGTGGGTCAGCACGGGCGGAATCGAGCTGCTCAAAACAGCCGAAGCGGACACCGACGATCTGAGGGGTTTTCCGAGGGAAAACTACCGGATGTCCGAGCCTCAACAGGCCGCCATGTCCTCCAGAGAGCTGGCCAAGAGCACAACAAAACTCGCAAAGCTGAGGATCATGATCCAGGTCAATGCAGTAAACGCACGTGGAGTGCGGGTCTCTCCTGGAGGAAAACACGGACTCCTCCCGGGGCCGGAAAGGGATTGAGCCATCGCCGCAGCGAGGAAGAAGATTTCAGAAAATCTCTAAAAGATTTCGAAGACCGAAATTTCCAGGAACCAGTCGAACGCAGAGCGCTAAGGAGGGAACCTGAGCTTCCAAGCGGTAAGGAAGATCTGACGTCATGGGGCGGAGCCGAGAGTTTTACCACCCGGCGGGTGGGAGAAGCCAGCTTGAAGACCTTCCGGCAAGATTTAAAGCGGCAAGGAACCTGCCAATAAGTGTGGATGAACAACATATCCATGTCCCTAAGAACACGGGGGTTTTTTTTTTTTTTTTTTTTTTTTTTAAGAACCGGTAACTACACACTGAGTATAACAAAATTCACAATCAAATGGTCGGTTCAGCCGAACCAACCGCACTTTTACAAGTTCCACACAGAAAAATAGAACAATTTCTATCTAGTACTCACGGCACCACAGACAGAGACTGAACCGACTATGCGGGTACTTTTTTTCGGTTTAAACAGATGAAAAACTGAAAACTTTAACCGACTTCGAACCGAGCTGAAGGAGAAATCTCCGGAGCGACCGTTCAGTGAGGAGAAGTAAAGAATTTGACGGTCTGAGTTCAAAACACTCCAGACAAAGACTTCAACCGAGCTAGAGCTCAGCGTTCCATGCCCTGCATGGAAAGTTAACCCTTAGTTCTCCGGGGCAGTTCAAAGGTTGGGAATCACTGCAATTGTCAGAATACAGCAAGACTTCATGTTTGAAGCTCCACTGATTGATTCAGCGTGGCTTCTGACACCACCTTGGAAAGAAACCTCTGATGAGTTTTAAGGACCGCCTGGTCCCTATGGAAAATCAAGTATGGTTCCTTGCAGACTAGAGCATGAAGCTCTGAAATCCGCCGGGCTGACGTGATAGCCACAGGAAAAAACGCCTTCCATGAAAGGAAGCGCAAATCACAACTCATAGCCGGCTCAAAAGGAGGAAAGGTGAGCTTTTCCAGCATGAAGTTCAAGTCCCAAGGCGGAGTTGGGCTGCGGATGGGGGTTTCAGATGGAGAATCCCTTTCAGAAAGGTTTTGTAGACTTCCAACTGAGCCACGGGTTTATCATCCACTAGCTCATGGTACCCTGAGATATGGACATTTAGGGAAGAGTAGGACATACCAGAGGCTGATAAGTGAAGGAGGTATTCCATTACTTGTGGGGCCGAGCAAAAGGGGTTCCAGCCCTTAGCGGTCGCCCAAATGGAAAACCGCTTCCACTTCATGGCATAAGTGGAACGGGTAGAAGGTTTCCTGGACTCGAGGAGGACTTGGGCAACCCTGGAGGAAAGCCCGAAAAGGGATATCGCTACGTCTACAGGAGCCAGGCATGGAGATGCAGGGTCCTGAGCCCCAGGTGTACCAGTTGACCTTGATCCTGGGTCTTGAGTCAATGGAAGTGGAACCGGTGGTTCCCAGGAAAACTGCTGTAGTAGTGGGAATCTGATGTGTCTTAGCCAGAGGGCAGCAATGAGGATCATCTTTGCCCTCTCCGCCTGGAGCTTGAGGAGAACATTCTGCAGAATGGGAAATGGAGGGAAAGCATACAAAAATTTCCCTGTCGAAGACAGAATGCGTCACTCCAAAAAGCACCTTGCTCTGGAATGAGTAAGCAAAACTTGGGAAGTTTTGGCGTGATATTGGGAGGTGAAGAGGTTGATTCGACTCCCAATTTTGGAAGATGGATTCCGACACTTCCTGATGTAGTTCCCACTCATGAGCTAGGGTCCAAGATCTGCTGAAACCGTCCGCCAGGACGTTTAGAATGCCTGGAACGTACACGGCCACTAGGACCAGATGGTGCTGGACTGCCCAGTTCCAAACCCACATCGCCTCCCTGCAAATGGGGTACGACCGGGTTCCTCCTTGTTTGTTGATATACCAAACTACCAACATATTGTCCATTTGGATTAGCAGTGATCCCTTTGGAAGAAGGGTCTGAAAGGTCTGTAGCGCGTACAGGACTGTCCTCAACCCCAGAACACTGATGTGGAGAGAAGTCTCCAAACCGGACCATAGGCCCTGTGCCTGGTGTTCCCCCAGATAAGCTCCCCACCCCATATTCGAGGCATCCGTGGTGAGGGAGGCTACTGGTGCAGGGATCCGAAAGGGAAGACCCAAAGAAAGATTGTGAGAATCCTTCCACCACTCTAAGTCTTTCTGAACTGCTGAGGAGACTAGAACCAGATGGTCCAGGTCATCCAGGAGTTGATCCCACTGCACCCAAAAGGACCACTGAGTACTCCTCATGTGGAGCCTTGCTAGGGGAAAGTACAGTTACGTAAGAACTTACCATAACAGCAGATCTTCGAGAGGAACTCTTGCAGCAGGCTATTACATTTAGGACTATGCCACAGGCACTAGGACCACACGGTGAAAAACTTCTGCCAGCAATACCAGCAGGGACCGCCACCCACGCCAGCCCCGCCCCGACGTCGGTCAGGGTACAAGAGGGGGCGGACCCAGCTCCACCTCAGTTCTCCCGCCAGTACCCAGCAGAAGGCCTGACAAGAGAAGGAGGCGAAGCCCACCATCTAGAAAGAAAAGAAAATAGATCTGCACACTCAGAGGGGGAAGGCAGGAAGGAAGCAGCGCCTGCTGCAAGAGCTCCTCTCGAAGATCTACTGTTACAGTAAGTTCTTACGTAACTGTACTATCTTACTTCAAGTGGGAGCTCTTGCAGCAGGCTATTACATTTAGGACTGAATCCCAAGCAGTCCCACAGCAAGGAGGTAGCCTACCCCGGGAGGAGGAATATGCTCACTCCAGAGGCCCTAGGACAAAAATCCTTGTAAAACTGCTAGGCCAAAGCCAGCACGGCGTCTGGAGACGATATCCAAGCTGTAATGTATGATAAAAGTATGCATCAAGTTCCAGGTCCCAGCCGCACAAATGTCCTGGATAGCGACATTCCGCATGGCGGCAAAAGCTGCTGACACTCCTCTGGTGGAGTGACCCCTAACTGGGCCCGGCAGGGGTTTATTGTGATGCTCGTATCAAAACGAGATGCAACGGACTATCCATTTAGAGATAGTCTGCTTGGACACCGGTTGACCCAAGCGATGTGGTGCAAAAGCCACAAAGATCTGCTCTGATTTAAGGTGTTGAACCGTTCTGCTGAGGTAATACCTCAGGGACCTGTGGACATCCAATGTGTGGAGGAGAGCCTCCCCTCTATTGGAAGGGGAAGGAAAATAAACTGGAAGATCAACCGACTGGTTGAGGGTCAAGTCAGAGACCACTTTGGGAAGAAACTTAGTATTAGTTCTGAGGGAAACGTTTTCCCTATGAAAAACCAAATAGGGCTCTTTACACATCAGAGCCTGAGGCAAGGAAACCCTTCGAGCTGAAGTAACAGCAACCAAAACACAAACTTTCCAAGAAAGGTAATGCAGCTCACAACCCGCCGCGGTTCAAAAGGAGGGAGGGTGAGCTTCTCCAACACAAAAAGGAGGTCCCAGGGTGGGACACGGTCCCTAATGGGAGGTCTCGTGTAGAATTCCCCTAAGGAAGACAAGGGCTACATCTAGCTGTGCCAATGCTCTCTCTCCCACGAGAGCATGACAGGCGGAAATTGCCCACATGTGCACCTTGATAGAGGAATAACTCAGGCCTTTCTCGTACAAGGAGAGGAGATACTGCAAAGTGGAGTTCACAGAGCAGGTGGCGGGATCCAAATGTTGCGGCAAGGCCCAAAGACAGAAACGCTTCCACTTCATGGCGTAAGTGGAGCGAGTAGAGGGCTTTCTTGCGGACGTTAAGACCTCCGCCACTTCCGGGGAAACCCGGTATCCGTTTCTAGCTACGTCTGAAGGAGTCAAGCATGAAAGTGCAGCGACCTGAGATCCGGATGGTCTACAGACCCCTGATCCTGGGACAGCAACTGCGAGCATATGGGCAGCAGGATTGGAGGTTCCTGGGACAGCCGCTGCAGGAGTGGGAACCAAATCTGTCGAGGCCAGTTGGGGGCCACAAGGATCATCCGGGCCCCTTCGGCCTGCAATTTGAGCAGAACCATCTGAATGAGAGGGAAAGGCATAAAGAAACCTCCCTGCCCAGCAAAGGGATAACGCGTCTGGCCAAAAAACTCCAGGAGCACGCCCTCGCAAGCAAAACATTGGCAGTTTGGCGTTGCGTGGTGACTCAAAGAGGTCCAGCTTGGGAAGACCCCACCTGTCGAAGAGCTGGTCCGCTACGGATTGTAGCAACTCCCACTCGTGTACTCTGGCCCGCAAACTGCTGAGGTTGTCGGCCAGATCGTTTAGGACGCCTGGAATGTGCATGGCGGACAGTAGAATGCCCCGTTCCAATGCCCAGTACCAGACCCTCACTGCCTCCCTGCAAAGAGGATAGGAATGAGTGCCTCCTTGCCTGTTGATGTAAAAGACTACCACCATGTTGACCATCTGAATTAGAAGAGAGCCCGGTACCAGATCCTCCCCAAATGCCTGAAGAGCATAGAGGACCGCTCGCATTTCCAGCACATTGATGTGGAGGGATCGTTCCTTGGGTGACCAAACCCCTTGCGTTTGATGAACACCCAGGTGTGCCCCCTAGCCCAGGTCCGATGCATCCGTCGCTAGTGTCTGACCTGGAGGCTCCAGACAAAAACTGACCCCTTTCTCCAGATTGCTGGGGTCTAACCACCAAAGTAACGTTCTCCTGATTGGCTCCGAGATCCTGACTAAAGCGTCCAGGTCGTCGTAGCATTGGTCCCACTGCACCCTGAGCATCCACTGTGGGACTCATGTGGAGGCGGGCCAAGGGCGTGACTGGAATGGCCGCCGCCATATGCCCCAATAAGCTGAGGAAGTTCCGGGCTGGAACCCGAGGTGCTAGAGATCCGTTCCGCCAATGTTCGCAAGCGAGTCCCCCTGTCCTGTGGGAGAAAGGCTATGCCCTGGACAGAATCCAGGATCGCTCCTATGAAGGCGAGCTTTTGGCTGGGCTCTGGGGATGACTTAAATTTAGGGTGATCCCCAGCTCTCGGAATAGAGTACAACTGTCTCCGAGAGAGCGTAAGAGGCTGTCCCTTGACGGGGCCATAAGAAACCAATCGTCGAGGTAAGGAAACACAATGTCCCATCTGCCTCAGAGCCGCAGCCGCCACTGCGAGGCATTTGGGTGAAGACTCGCGGAGCGGAAGAGAGGCCAAACGGGAGCACCCGAAACTGAAAATGCTCCCCTTGGAAGTGGAACCTCAAGAACTTCCTGTGAGGAGGAAAGACCCCTATATACATGTATGCATCCTGCATGTCGAGAGAACAGAGCCAGTCCCCTTGGTGCAGCAGGGGAAGAAGACCCTGAAGAGTCACCATCCTGAACTTTTTGTACTCTATAAAGAGATTTAGTGGACTGAGGTCCAGAATGAGACGAAGGTCCCCAGTCTTTTTTGGGACCAGAAAGAAGTGGGAGTAGAACCCCTGGCCTCGCTGCCCCCAGGGGACTCTCTATAGCTCTCTTTTACAGGAGGGCCTGAATCTCTCCTTCTAATAGTGGGATGTGAAAAGGAGGATAACGGGAGAGCTTTGGTGGAGTGTGTGGAGAAAAACTCTGAACTCCAAGGTGTGTCCTCTCCGTACAACGTCCAAGACCCATTGATCCGTGGTAATAGACTTCCACCCTTCGAGATGAAGGGAGAAGCGGCCCCCAACCGGCTCCCCGTGAGCTTCTGTCAGAAAGGGGGGGTGGGGTGGAAGGAGTCATTGGGCAGAACGGGAGTTGGGAGAGAGGCCTGGAGGACATTCAGGCCTGGGGCGAAGGTCCACCAGACTGCTGGTTTCCGAACTCTCTGAAGTCACCTCTCAGCCCTTGCTGGTTTCCGCGGGCTGAAGCCTGGTTGCCTGAAGACTTTCGAAAAGGCTGACGGTGGTGGGGGCGTCACTGGTCACCACGGTACATCTGGCGGACCGACCAGATCGACTTACCAGATTCCTGGAGACTGGAGATCAAAGCCTCAGTCTCCTGCCCAAATAAGACGGTACCCTGGAAGGGCAAATCCCGGATACCGGACTGCAGATCCTGGTGAAAGCCCGAGACTCTCAACCAGGCATGGCGCCAAAGGCATACTCCAGAGGCGGCCGCCCTGGCTGCCATGTCCGCAGTGTCATACAAGGCTCTCAGCACATGACAGCCTACGTCTGAGCCCGACTGCAAAAGGGCCAGGAGCTCAGTCTTCTTATCAGAGTCTGGCATGGCCTGTGTCAGCTCAAGTCCCCGTTCCCATAACGCATTCTGGTACTGCACCACATGCGTGAGGAAATTCAGGGAGTGAATGGAACAGGTGGAGGCAGCGTAAACTTTTTTGCCCACCTGATCCAGGTATCGGGACTCCAGGTCGGGAGGCTGGGAGCTGAGGTGCCTCGGCTGTCGAGATTTATCATGGGCAGCCGTAATTACCAATGAATCGGCCTGAGGGTATTCTGCCAGGAAGGGTTCCACCCTCGGGGCTTTATAGAGCCTATCCAACTTTTTCGGAACTGCCGGGATGGAGGCCGGATGCATCCAGGTGGACCTAGTAAGATCCTGGAAAGTATCTACCAAAGGAGGAATAACCAGGGGCTTCGGCTCCTTCTGCCTCAGGTATTTAGCCAATCTCCGGCATTCCGGATCCAGGTCTTCCGTGTCCCACTCGTTGGAAGCCTGGATGTGCCTCATGACGTCCAGAAAGGTAGGATCATCCGGAGGCGAGCAAGGCAGGTCCTTCTCTTCAGGGGAGCGCTTGAGACAGAGAAGAAGAAGTCGATGATGAAGAGGAAGATCGACTATCCGATTTGGAATAGTCTGATTCTACCCCATGACCATGCGCCTGCGCTAGCGTCGGTGACTAGGGGACCAACGACGGTCCGAAGACCGACTCCGGTCCCTGGACCGGCGATGGAGCAAAGACCGACGTCGGTCTTGAGACCGATGTCTGGAGCAGTCCCGCTTAGCGAGAGAAGGGCTCCTGGAATGAGATCGAGACCAACATCGGTCACTAGAAACCCTAAAGCGACGTCGGTAGTCTGCGGATCTAGAGCGGGAACGAGCCCTGGAAGGTGGCAAAGGACGGCGCTCCAGTGACCTCAACGGAGAAGTCTCACCCTGCAGCTGTGGTTCTCCCGCAGGATCAAGCACCGGTGTCTGGGCCGGCGATGGGGAGGTTCGCTTGTGAACCTGCCCCCACCAAAAAGAAAAGCTGCTTGAGCTCATCCTTGGAGAAGATCTCAGCCGCACGATGCGGAAAAGAAGCCTCCGGAGCAGCAGGACACGAAGGAGAGCTCTCCTGAGGGCCAGGGGTGGGGTGGGGGGAGGACTTGGGCAAAGGGGACGTTGGTATTTCCATGACCGACCCCGGATCCTTAGCCCCTTCGACCGGCGTTGCTGTAGGGACCGATGGGGTGGTGCCAGGGGGCGCTTGGAGAGTCCTTAACCTCCGGGAGGCATCGCTTTAGGGCAGGCGTGCCGGTGCCTTTTTGGGAGGTAGGCCAAGCAGATACCTACAAGGACTTGGCGATGACCCTTAGCGAGTCACCTTCAGCTTGGCCGCTCCCCGACAGGCCGGCTCAGCCTGGGAAGACTCGCATTCTCTAGACCCAGAAGGACGGGCCTTTTGGAGAAGGTCACGAACTCGATCTGGACAGAGACTGGGACCGTGCTGAACTCTACTCACGCCCTTACTGTGCCGCTTCTCCTTTTCTTCCTCCCGATGAGTGCAGATCCATTTTCTGCCCTAGAAGGTAGGCCTTAAGGGCTTTCAGGCAGCGGATGCGAGTCCGGCTGGTAAAGGCCTGGCAGTCAGCACAATTAGCGGTGTTGTGGTCGGGCAGAGGCAGAAGACGGACCGTGCCCGCCCTCAGCGGGAATCTGCCCCGCAGAATGCACTGTTTAGATGTTCAGGACACCGAACTGGGGCTGACATCGGCACTAAAGACGGCAAACACCGAGCAAAAATACAACTGAAAGGCAGGAAAAACCGAATGAAACGACGGCAGCGATACTGGTGTCGGCGAAACGAACAAAAAACAGTCTAAAAAAACAGTAAAATCTTGCTAGAAGAAGATCTTTCTCGCTGATAATCGCAGACAGAAGCAAGCTTCACGTGCGGGTACGCAGTGGGAAAGAACTGAGGTGGAGCTGGGACCACCCCCTCTTGTACCCTGACCGATGGGGCCGGCGTCGGGGGCGGTCCCCGCTGGTATTGCTGGCAGAAGTTTTTCACCGTGTGGTCCTAGTGCCTGCGGCTTAGTCCTAAATGTAATAGCCTGCTGCAAGAGCTCCCACTCGAAGTAAGATGGGCAGTGATGGAGGCCGCCATCAGGCCCAGAAGGTGAAGGACTTCCCGGGCAGGGATAGTCCTGAGGGAAGCCACTTTGGAGGCCTGACAGACAAGGGTCTCCATCCTGTCTGGAGGAAGGAAGGCTCTGCACTGGACTGTATCCAGCACTGCCCCAATGAACCGAAGTCTCTGGGCAGGGATAAGGGGTGATTTAGGAACACTGACCATGATCCTAAGTCTGCTGAAAAGGTCCAGAGTAAAGGATAGAGCCTCCAGGTAAGGAATCCCTGGACAGGGCTGAAATTTTAATTTTTTAATTTAATTCAGCTTTTGTTGACCGGGTAAGTGCACTAGACAAATCCTGCCTATTTTCAGGGACGACCCGGGGGAGGGGGATACAGATGAATGCCAACTGACCTTGAACCAGATTAAGCTGTTGGTGGTATTTTTAGTGAATGAGGAAAATTTAGCCAGGACACCAGGGAAATGCCCCTACTCTTTTCAATAAGTGCCATGGGATCTTTAACATCCATCTGAACTACCACCAATCCAGGCAGATGGGACCTCGGTTTAACGTCTCATCCGAAAGACGGCACCTCAGAAGTGCAGCGCCCCTCATGCTGCACTGCAGTGTCAGTACTGGGATATTAACCCAAGTGCCAGATGTAGGAACTGAACCCACAGCCCTCTGATCTCCTGGCCTCAGAGGCGAGTGTGCTACCTACTGAGCCACTGACCAGTCGTCCAGGTAAGGGAAGACCACAATACCCCTGCGGCGTAGGAATGCCGCGACCACCGCCAGGCACTTGGTAAAAACCCGTGGTGCAGAAGATAGGCCAAAGGGGAGCACCCGGAACTGGAAGTGTTCCCCTTGGAAATGAAAGTACAGGAATCGGCAGTGGCTGGGGAAAATAGAAATGTGCAGGCAAGCATCCTGCATATCCAGGGCACACAGCCAGTGGTTCTCCATGAGGAGAGGGAGGCGGCTCTGGAGCATCAGCATTTGAAATTTTTTGTACTCGGCAAACTGACTGCACCGACTTAGGTAGAGTATGGGTCTGAAGTACCCAGTCTTTTTTGGGACCAGGAAAAAAAATGAGAATAAAATCCTTTTCCCCTTTGCCCAAAGGGGACACGCTCGATTGCTTCTTTGAGCAAGAGCGAATTTACCTCCTCGCGGATGAGAAAAGCCTGGTCCCGAGAATAAGAAGACTTTGTGAGTAGAGTTTCTGGAGGAATCTTCAGAAATTCTATGGTGTGTCTGATAGACTAGTTGCAGGACCCATTCGGAGGTGATCGCCCTCCACTCCTGCGTGTGGCGGGCGAACCCCCCCCCCAACCTGCTCCCCGTCGCGAGACTGAGGAAGCAGTGGGGCCGGGGAGTCAAGAAGTGGTGGGACGTTCAGGGATAGGGCCTCCTGAATGAGTGACTTTTGGAGGCAGGAGGGGTGGCTATACCCATCGCCTTTTGCTTCCCTTGGCGGCATGCCTGAGCATTCTTTCTCTGCCTCCAGGTCCTTTTCCTAAAGGGCTGCTGTTGCTGGGAGCCCAATTGGTACAATGACCTGACAGACCTAAGTGCAGCTCCCTTGTCCTGTAGGTCTGTGATAATATCCTTGGTGACCCCACCAAAAAGGACCAAGCCCCTGAAAAGGGAATTCTGAATCACCAACTGGACCTCACTGGCAAGGCCAGAAAGGTGAAGTCAGGAATGCCATCTGAGGGCAACGGCAGTTGCCGAGATACAGGCCACTGAGTCGACGGAGTCGTAAGTGGCGCGCAAAATGTGCCTACAGGAAACCTTTGAGAGGTGGAAATCCTTGGCAAGGTCCTCCTTTAAAGGAGAGATCCATGGACTGGACGCGCGCTTCCAGCCTGGCCAGGGTCGCTTTTTGATAGAACACCACGTGGGCCATGTAACTGAGGGACCGAAGGGCACACGTGGCCGAGGAACACATCTTTTTCCCCAAACTGGTCCATCTGCCTCAACTCTTTGCCCAGAGGACTACTGCTCATGTGCTTGGGTGCTGAAGAGTGATCAAGAACCACAGAGATGATCACAGAGTCAGCCTTGGGATGAGCCTTTAAGAAAGGAGCATCCTTCAGCGCACGGTAGAGCCTGTCCACCTGCTTGGGGACAGCCAGGATAGAATGAGGCATCTGCCAGACGGTAGTGGTGAGGTCTTGATGAGGGGCCATCCATGGAGGAATGGGGATGGGAGACAGAGACTCTAAGTCTAGGTGTTCCACGGGCCTCTGTCTCACGGGATCCTGTTCCTCCGACTCCCAGTCGAAATAGTCCTTCATGGCCCTCAAAAGGTCCGAGAAGGCAGGGTCTTTAGGTGGGGACTTTGGCGAGACATTGCCTCTCGTGTCCTCAGGCTCCTCCAGAACCTCCTCCGAGGAATCTTCCCTCCATTCTGAACTGTCATCATCCGCCTTCTTGACAAGACAGCGTCCGATATCCGGAAAGGAAATGTCCTGTCGAGTCTTCCCCAAGATATGGAGCGTGGCCATCTAAGAACTGCTCGGTGAAGGAGACCTAAGAGACCTCTGTTGTGGGAGCCTAGTCTCCAGGTCCGAAACCAACTCCTACTGAGCCCCCTGCCCCCAAGACTGTATTAAGGTCTTGAAATCCGGGGTAACCAAAGGAGGGGGAGGTGGATAGCCCTGGAATCCTGTGTATAATGGGAGTAGGGATGAAAGTCAGGTAAGGACTGCCCTGGATGACTCCAGTCCGGAGTGGGACCCCTGAGTAGTGGTCCCCAGGAAACTCCAACAGGTAATGCGGGACAGTCTGGAGTCTGGTATAAACCCCCGCCGTCAGATCGGGGAACCGTCGGACCCGCCACAGTGTAAATAGGTTGCGGGTCTGGCGTTGGGACAGCCTGCAACAGGGGAACCAAAGTCTGAACCGGCACCACCAGATCCGCACTGAAAGGGGATCTGGCATCAGAGGCCAGCGTTGGAACCGGACAAAGGGGCCCTGGTGTCGGGACCTGATCCGGTGTCTGGGACAAAGGCAAATGTCTGTAGGCCGAGGAGGAGCCTCCTCTTCCTCGACCCCAGAAGGGGAGTGCAGAGTAGACCCCGAGGCATCAACAAGGCCGATAGGCTCCCCGCTGCCATCGCTGGACATACCCACCAGTGAACTGGAGGGCACGGGCGAGGAAGGAGGAGGAAGAAGAGGGGCTTTCTCCTTCTGGTTCCGCCAAGCGTCGGGTGTGGCGCAGTCAGGCCTCGACGGGGGAACCGAACCCAAGTAGTCATCAGGGATGGACAACTTAGCAAGTGTGGTCGGGCGGTCAGGGGAGGAGCCCCCGGCCAGCTTATCGATCTGAGCCTGGTGAGTACCCACTGCCTGGGTAGACGACTTACTGGCCGCCACACAGTCCCCAGAGGGCAGGGGCCGTCTTGTGGCGGTGCAGTCGTCGGAGGGCAGACGGCCAACTGATCCGCCAAAACTTTGCCAGACTTACCTTCCGATTTTCTGGGCGGCAGGTGGGCCTTGCTCGTCAAGGGCCTGGCGTGGTACATGGAGCAGTCCCGCTCCCTAGTTTTCCCATGTTTTTTTTGAAGGAGAAGATTTTTCGGACTAATCTTTAAGATCCTCCATCCTCTTCTCAAGGGAAGCCAGGTGTGCTTTTAGCAGATGGGCCCCCAAAGCCAGCTGTCTCCTCTTTTTAGTGGCCTGGTTAAAAGGTCTAGCACTCAGGGCAGGAGAAGACTGGATGGTCCATGCCTAAACAGAGGACGCACTTGAGATGACAGTCTTTGTGCGGGATCTGCGTTCCTCAGGACAAGCACTTCATGGGAGATGACACCAATGTCAGAACTCGAATTTGAGAGAAAAAAAAGGCAGCGAGGATAAACAGATGGGATTAACTTTCACAACGATCGCTATCTGGAAGCCTACAATGTGACATTAGGAGACGGTGGGAAAGAACTGGAGGGCAGGCGTGGGGACCGCCCACTATAAACAGTCATGCTGACATCAGCCACGTGACGGGTGGGCGGTCCCCCATCAAGTACTGCTAGAAAAGTCTGCCGCCAGGTGGTGCCAAACCTATATGTGATGACCTACTGAAGGAACCCTCTCTAAGTAAGATCATGTATTTCCTGAAGACCAGATGAGAGAGGGGGATATGAAAAAGACCTTCAAGTTCCTGAACTGAACAAACAAGGTGAACAGTAGGAACTATTTAGTATGAGTACAGAATCAAGAACCCAAGGCAATGAGTGCAAACTGACGGGGTAAATTTAAAAGGAATGTGACTAAGTTCTATTTTACAGGAAGGGGAGTGAAGCTGTGGAACAGTCTACCAGAGGAGGTGGTGGACACCAAGACCATAAATGGTTCTGAGCATGGCTAGGACAGAGTGAAGGGTTTGGTGCTTGCTGAAGTCTGTAGCAGAAGGGAGAGTAGCAAAGGATTGGACCAGGAGGGATTAAAACCCTGCATGGACAATATGTTCTGAGGCAGATATGGAACTCCAGGCAGACAAGATGGACCTGTGGTCTTTTTCTTCCATCACTGTCTGTTTATTTGTACATCCCAACACGGGCTTTGTTGAGATAAGGCAAACAGTCTTTTCTTGGAGATTATATACAATACATAAACGTAATTGTATGCAAACCTACCTGCATGAAGTTTTCTCCAGCAACTACCCCTTCTGTTCGGAGCATACTGATTAGAACACTGGCCTTTTCTCTATCTTCATCTGAACGGTCCAGTGAAGTAAGAATAATTTTGCACAACATCTCTGCAAGGAAATGTTTTGGAGCCCTTATTTCCTTTAAGCTGTTGACAGCATCATTTACATTGCCACTGTTCAGGAATTCCGTAACAGCAGACTCCTACAAATAAACCACAAAGATCAACCTTATTCAGAATTTTAAAATATGTATTTTCTTTATCACTCTTTTGCCTGTGCTGCCCACTTAGCAACCTCCCAACCCACTCTTCCTTTCCAGCGGGTCTAAAGAACATATCTCTTCATGGTTCTCAGTTTTCAGCTCCGACTGTGAGGACATGTCCATCTCTATCTGACCATAGAAGCGGACACCCAAGGTGGATTCCACTAAAGAAACTCCCCATTGAGGTGCCTTGTGTGCAAAGATGTTGCATGGCACAGTTGGTTAATGAAATGTAAACTATTCGTCACTCTCCAAATCAGGGTTTTAAATAAGCTGAAAAATGCTATTAGCAGTTTGATGTGTGAAATAACTAATCAGTTGTGAAAAAGAACAGCACCTGGCACAGAAAGAGTAGCAACATTTATAAAAATATATAACTGTTAATGTTGTCTACTGTGCCATGGATTCACTCAAAATGATTAGCAGTGTACTGCTAAGCATTTTTGGAAATGTTTAGCATTACCCCATTTTGTGTAGCATTTTGCTATACTAGCCATTACCCTGCAAATCCATGTATTTCATTATGTTTTGAGTTCATTGTTTTGTTTGTCCTAACTAGGACCTCCCTGTAAATGAGCATTGCTCAGTGGAACTTTTCCCTGATTAAATTAAATAAATACAACACAAATACAATAATGCAAGCTTGATACATCATGCACTGGAGTTTCTCTCAGTTCCAAGCAAAGGAGTCAAGGCAGCAACCTCCTCTCCCAAGTGGCTCCAGATGCAGTCAACTGTTTTCACCCAGGAAACATCTCTGTAGCAGAGCTCGCTACCACCCTTCCTAGTGACGTCATTCTCTTCGACATGCAATCCTCTCCCAACCAGCCCCAGACCTGTCCTGAGCCTAGATGACTAATAAAGCAAACCACAGCCCTGTCGATGCACAAATGGTCCAGTTCTCATTCAGAATCTTTAGATTAAAAGTTATAATCAACTTACAGTTAGTTTAATCAGTTCCTCTTTAGAAGGAGGTGGTTTTTTGCTGCTTTTAGCTGGCTTCTCCTGGATAGGTGGTGGATTTGTTTTAAGACCAAGCTGAGGCGGCTTTTAAAAAGGGACAAAAATACTTTGGTAAGAACAGAACTACTGTGTATGTTCATGCTACAACTCACAAGACTACAATAATATTTCACACCAACTATATTTAACTTCAGTACTTCATATCTGCTATGAGCAGCATATAAATTTATAGTCACGTAAAGAACTGCTCTAATACATGGTTCACAGTGGCACCAAGACCAAAGTACAAGTTCCTTTACAAGGAACGTTGATAAATCAGAGACAATGAAGGCCAATCCAGCAGTACACAGCCATGAACGGCAATAATATACAAATAATAGATACAAATCCTTGCAGCCGCAGAACATGCTGCTGCATCAGAGTAATCTGTAGCTGCTCCAAGCTGGTGGTCATTAGATTCAAAACTCTGGAGTAATAACCACCAGGAGGTCCTACTTCAAGGAGGATTCCAGCAAGATTTCCTAGATATCTCCAAGCTTTTTCCATAAGGAGTATTCATACCTCTAAATACAGGCCTGGTAGCTCATGACACAAAGGCCTAGTATAACTGAAGTAAACACCAGTTTACTCTCAAGTCAAATCTTGCGAGACTCCTTGTCAGGAAGCTGTGCAGTAACCACTTATGGGGCAACTGACTTATTAGCTATAATTACAATAGCATCCACTGTATGCAGAGTGTAATGCATGCTTTGTCCACTCTGCCCAGTACGTCTTGGCCAAAAATTGAAGGACTGCTAGAACAGAAGCCGGACTGCTCCAAGTCATCTCCATGAGGGTCTCTAGAGCAGGCTGGATTGGTGGCACTAAAGAAATGGACACAGAGCACACATTTAAATATTACAACCGAAGTCTCACTCTCGTTAGCTACAGACTCAAAATTCAGGGCAGTGACTGAAAGATCCATGCATGCACATGTATGTTGGGCCCTAGTCTGCAGAAGAGAGAACAGACGCTTGCTTGTTTGTCCAAGATGCTAGCACAGATAAGGTCTACACCCACAGCAGCTTCAACAGTAGCACTGCATGGACGACAGCACAGGCACTGCCAGGATGCACTGGCCCACTCTGCCATAAGAAACAGACCGACGGCAGATAAGGACCACTTGGCCCACCCAGTCTGCCCATTTCCCTACCTACTGGATAAGCTGCAGAGTTTAGTAACCTACAGCCTACTTCCTGCCACCCCCCACTACAATTGCCTTGTGTCTGTCCCATGCATGTTTGAATTCTTCCACTGTTTTAGCCCCAACAACCTCCTCAGGAAGGCAGTTCTACGCATCCACCACTCTCTCCGTGAAAAAATATTTTCTTATATTACCCCTGAGCCGTCCCCCCTCTATCTTTAAATCGTGTCCCCTTGTTCTTACACATCTCTTTCTGAAAGATGCTACCCTCCTGGACTTTGATTCCCTTGAGGTACTTGAACGTTTCTATCGTGTCCCCCTGTCCCTCCTTTCATCAAGGGTATACATATTAAGCTCTCTCAGTCTCTCTTCATATGATTTCTGATGCAGACCCTGCATCATTTTAGTTGCCCTCCTCTGGACTGCTTCCATCCTGTCTATGTCCTTGCGTAGATGAGGTCTCCAAAACTGCACACAGTACTCCAGATGGGGTCTCACCAACTGTCGGTACAGAGGGATAACCACTTCCCTTTTTCTACTTGTGATACCCCTTCCTATGCATCCCAGTGTCCCCTTGGCTCTCCTTACTGACTTCTCACATTGCTTACCCACCTTTAGATCACCTGATATGACTACCCCCAAGTCCCAGTGGCCCAAATGAACAAATTGCAAATCAGATGGCTCTCCAGAAGGCAGGGAGATAAGGAGACGAACGTCTGCTTCACAGGCCAGGAAATCCAGAGTCAAAGGAGACAGGGGAAATCAGACAGCCTGTGCAGGAGACAAATATCCTGGTGCAGAGTGGGGAAAGCCGGACCTCGATAATGTTTTTTTCTTTGTGCTTACAGTAAGAATATGACGAACGGTCCCAAGAACATGCCACCAAGTCTGAGAAGGATCAGAACAGTTACTCTGAGACTCTGGGATGACTGCCCTCCATCCCAGATCTAAGACTGGCCAGTACTGAAACACTCTCCAAGAGAGAAGTTGTGGTCAGACAACCTCACTGACCAAGTTACCTAATTCAGTCAATCTAGCTGCCATTATCAGTCAGAGTGTAATGGGAGGATATTTTACAGTAAATGCAAGAAAACTTGTGTAAAAACAGAAAAGATGCATTAATACAGAATGCATTAATGATATAAACTAGACTAGAATGGTATTCATACGCAGAAATGGTTCTGGTCTCCAAGAGCAAAAAACGCTGCAAATCAAAGGTGGGGAAAAGGAAAGAACAGTTACTTACCGTAAATACAGGTTACTCACCTGTAACAGGAGTTCTAGGAGTGGTGTATGTTGTTCATCCACACTGTCTGGCAGGTTCCTTGCCGCTTTAAATCTTGCCGGAAGGTCTTCAAGCTGGCTCTGCCCACCCACTTGGGTGGTAAAACCCTCTGCTCTGTACTACAACGCCAGATCTAGCCCGCTAGAAGCTAGGGAGGTTGGGTGGGTCGTGTGGATGAACATATACCACTCCTAGAACTCCTGTACAGGTGAGTAATACAGGTTACTCACCTGTAACAGGAGTTCTAGGAATGGTTTATGTTGTTCATCCACTGTCTGGCAGGTATCCTTGCCGCTTTAATTCTTGCGGAAGGTCTTCAAGCTGGCTCCTCCCACCCACCGGTGGTAACTCGGCTCCGCCCCATGGCGCCAGATCTGGCCCGCTGGAAGCTCAGGTTGTGCTTGGAAGCCGGGTAGGTCGGGTGGGTCGTGTGGATGAACAACATATACCATTCCTAGAACTCCTGTTACAGGAGATCTCCTGTTACAGGTGAGTAACCTGTATTTTTAGGGACATGGATATGTTGTTCATCCACACTGTCTGGCAGACTCCTAGCAGTTCTCCGGGAGGAGGGAGGCAAGGCGCACACCAGCAATACTTACTTGGGAAAGAGAGATTGGAGAACTGAGGCCCCAAAACCAGCATCCCGGTGTGACTCGAGGTCGATGTGGTAGTGGGTAATAAAGGTATGTGCCGACTTCCAGGTAGCAGCCCTGCAGATATCCTGGATAGGGACATCCCTGGAAGCAGCTACCGATGCAGCGGTATGGTGGGTAGAATGAGCTCTTATCCCTTTGGGAGGCTCCATGCCCGCCAACCTGTAGCAGAGCTCTATGCAGGAGGCGATCCACCTGTCTATCGTCCGCTTTGCTGCAGGTCTGCCAGGTGCGGCTTCAGCGTAGGTGACAAACAGCTGGCAAACCTCTCTCCGAACTTCAGCCGTCCGCTCCTTATAATAAGCGAGCGCTCGTCTAGGGTCCAAAGTATGGAACCTATACTCGGCCTCTGAGGTGAGATTGGGGTAGAACACCGGCAGAGTCAACACCTGGTTAAGGTGAAACTCCGACATCACCTTCGGAAGGAATTTCGGTTGGGGGCGCAGGACAACCTTGTCCCTGTGGAAGACCAGGTAGGGAGGCTCGCTGGAAAGCGCCTGGAGCGCTCATCCTTCTGGCTGACGTGATAGCCACCAAGAAGTCGGTCTTCCACGACAGGTCTGAAAGATCACACCTGTGCACTGGTTCGAATGGCTTGCCCATGAGCTTGGCCAATACCAGCAGTAGATCCCACGGAGGTGGAGGTTCTCGCACCGGAGGGGAAATGTGGTCAATGCCTTTGAAAAAGCGCCCGACCACCTTCTCCTGTGCCACTGACTGCTTGCCGGCCCGCGCCCGGTAAGCAGAGATGGCTGCCAGGTGCACCTTAAGGGTCGTCGACCAAAGCCCTTGCTGAGAAAGGGACCACAGGTAGTCCAGAATGCTTGCCAAGGGGCAGTCGGAAGGGTCCAAGCCCTTCCCCTGGCACCAAATAGAAAACCTCTTCCATTTGAAGGCACAGCATTTCCTGGTCGACTCCTTACGGGACGCCTCAAGGACGTTGAGGACCTCGTCTGAAAAACCCAAGGCCTGGAACTCTAGCCGCTCAGGAACCAGGCTGTCAGGTGCAGGGATTGAAAGTCCGGATGGAATACTTTCCCCTGATTGACTGAGATCAGGTCCGGCCGGGCTGGAAGCCGCCTCGGAGCCTGGAGCTGAGGCTGAGGAGATCTGGATACCAGAACTGGCGGGGCCAGTCTGGGGCTACCAGAATCACCTGCGCCTTGTCCCTCCTTGCTTTGAGAAGCACCTTGTGGATCAAGAGAAATGGGGGAAAGGCGTAGAAGAGGCCCGGGGTCCACGGCCTCGAGAAGGCATCCCCCTGCAGTGAGCCCTGCTGAGGGGGGCGGGCATGGAACAGACTCAGCTTCGCATTCTCCCTGGAGGCAAACAGGTCCACCTGAGGGGTGCCCCAGTGGGAGAAGAGATCTTGTACTACCTCCGGCAGGAGAGACCACTTGTGAGACGCAGCACCTATCCGGCTTAGGGCATCGGCCAGGGTGTTGGAGGCTCCTGTCACGTGAATGGCTAGGAGATCCGCCTCCAGGCTGCGCACTAGGGACCAAATGCGGAGAGCTTCCTTGCATAACAGCAAGGAGCGCATCCCGCCTTGGCAGTTCAGATAGTACATGGTCGTGGTGTTGTCCGTCTGGACCTGAACCACTTGACCCCGTAGAAACGGAGCGAAGGCGGTGAGAGCTAGACGGACCGCTCGAAGCTCCAGCAGGTTGATGTGGCATTGGGACTCCCGAGGGGACCAGAGGCCATGCACTCTGTGTTCCCCCAGATGGCACCCCAACCCATCAGAGATACATCGGTCGAGAGAGGGACCGTCGGCTCGGGGCGGACGAACGGGATAACCTCCTGCAGATGTGCTGAACGATCCACCATTGGAGAGTGTTCCACATCTCCTGGGTCACTGTCACGGGCCGGTCCAACGGATCGCGGCGTTGTGACCACTGGCTGGCTAGTCCCCACTGAAGGGGACGCATGTACCAACGGGCCCAACAGACCACGCTGGTGCAGGCAGCCATGAAGCCCAGGAGGCGCAGGAAGTCCCGGGCAGGGTGCAATTGCCCAACCAGAAATGACTGGGCAAAGGAGGAAAGAACCTCGGCCCTGTTCGCCAGGAGCCGTGCTCTGGCTCGCAGAGAGTTGAGCTCTGCCCCGATGAACAGAATCACCTGCTTTGGCACGAGTTCTGACTTGGCCTCGTTGATGAGGAGGCCAACCTGAGAGCAAACCTGGAGGGCCAGATCTCTGGACCGCTCCGCCTCTGGTCTGAAGGGGGCTGCTATCAGCCAATCGTCCAGGTAAGGGTACACCTGGACCTCACAAGGGCCAGAGGGAATGCTATCACCACTGCCATGCATTTGGTGAAGACCCTGGGAGCTAGGGAGAGGCCAAGGGCATGGCCCGACATGTCAGAGGATCCTCCGCTCTGAAGCGGAGGAACCTCTGATGGGACGGACGGATTGGGACGTGAAAGAATGTGTCCTGGAGGTCCAGGGAGCAGAACCACACGCCTCATTCCAAAGAAGGGATTATCTGAGCCAGAGTGACCATCCTGAAGGTCCGAGACCTTAGGAACTTGTTCAGGTCGCGCAGGTCAAGAATGGGGTGCCAGCCCCCCGCCCATTTTGGGATCAGGAAGTACCTGGACACAACCCCCGGGTCTGGAGGAGGATCCGCCACCTTCCTGATTACCTCTTTTCTGAGGAGCAGGGCAATATCATCCCGGTGGGCCGACAGCGAGGCTGCGGACCCGTGGGTTCCCCCAAGGGAGGCGGCCTGAAGGCGGAACCTGCTCGAACCCAGAGGCAGGCCTTTCCCTACCACCTCCACACCCAGCGGTCCGTGGTGATAGCGGACCAGGCGGAAAGGAAGTGGCGGAGCCGTCCCCCCACGGGGGGAACCCAGGGGGGAGTGACGAGGTTGGGGGCAGCACCCCTCAACCCGTCACTGGGCAGGCTTGGAGGAAGAACCGGCCGAGGGACCTCCCGGACCTTTACCTCCTTGCTTCCTGTTGGAGGAAGCCGTCAGCTTGGGCCGCGAAGCACGAGCCTGCTGGCACTGTTGCTGGTGCTGCTGGGCCGATCGAGGAGCAGGGCCCGAAGGACGAAAGGACTCCTGCTGCCGACGGTGGCCTTTGTCCCTCTGGGCGGAGGTGACCGAGTCCAGAGTGGCATTGGACTTCTCGATCCGCTGGAGGTGTCCCTCGACTCCAGGGCCGAAGAGGTCAGTCCCCAAGAAGGGGACGTCCACCAACTTGTGCTGGGTATCCGCCATGAAGGTGGAAATCCTCAGCAACGCCCTGCGTCGCATGGCCACTGCGGCCGCTAATGACCTGGCACAGGAATCGCCTATGTCCAGAGCAGTCTGGAGCTGCTGCTTCGCCACCGCCCTATCCTGGTCTCGCACCTGGCGGACCGTGGTCTGCAGGTCAGGCGGGAGATGAGGAACGACCTCATCCAGGGAGCCCATGAGGGCGTGGGAGAAGTGTGCCATCAGCACGGCCGAGCTGGCTTGTCAGAGGCCGAGGGAGGACGCAGCGTACACCTTGCGCCCGGCAAAGTCCAGCTTTTTGGACTCCTTGTCGGGAGGCTTGTCCACATCCCAAGCGTTACCGGAACGCCGGAAAATGCTGTCGGTAACTAGCCCCTCAGCAGAGGGGTGTTCCGAGAAACCGGGCAAAGAGCCAGTAGAGATCGCATACTTCCTGGCCATCCTGGCCGAGGACGCAGGACAGGAAGCAGGCCGCTGCCAAAGCTCCAAGACTGGGCCGACAATGGCCTCAGCCACAGGAAAGGCCTCCGTGGGTGAATCCCCTCGGTCCAGAATCTCCGTCAGGGGATACTTGGCCCGTTTGGACACGGGCTTGAGCTGCATCCCGGTGGACTCTGAGATGAGTCGAAGCAGACCCAAGAAGGACGATGGGCTATCGTCCACTGACTGGCCCTCGGAGGACTCCAGATCATACTGCCTGGAGAACAGGGAGGAATCATTGTCGGATTCCGAAGAGTCTGCGAAAAGCTGCCTCGGCCCTGAGTCACCCTCCACCTGCCAAGGACGGTCGGGAGTGAGAGTGACAGACAACCTGTGGGGCAGGCCATGACCCGACTGAGAATTCTTGGTCAGTGCCCCCAACTTTGGTTGTGGAGGCGGAGGTTCCACCACAAATCGGTGGACCAGCTGGTTTCGCCTTAGCAACCGGCCCTGGGGCGGGCAACTCGACTGAAACAAGTGGTTGCTTCGGCCGTTCCGGCAACAGCCACTTGATGGCAGGGGTCTTGGCCGGGGTCGGCTAAGGCCCGGATAACAGCAACTGCTGCCACATAAGATCCTCGTAGCGCCGGCGCAACTTGTGCCATAGCCTCTCCTCACCCGAGGAGGACGAGGAAGAACGGTGTCACTGCTTGCTTCGGTAACGAGACAGACCGCCAATGGCGGGAACGGCTGGACCGAGAAGAGGTCCGAGACAGAGACCCTCGGGGGGACTGAGGGTGGGTCTGGGAAGGGGCAGGGGAAACCCGCTCTTCCCTAAGCTCGGTAACTTTAACCGGGGACTGCGGTCCCGAAGGAGCAGGCAGATCCTCTGTATCCACCGGGGGAACCGGTGAAGTAGGGTTGTCTGCTTCTCCAGTCGACATCCCGTCTAACGGATAGAGAAAAATCTCGACTTCGTCGATGGGAGTCTCAGCAGGCTGGCCTGACGGGGGCACCGTAAAGCCAGCGGCCTCAGCCGCAATCTCGACCGAAGTAGACAGTCCGGGGAGGGGGACCTCTCCCGCTCCCACGAATGCCGACGATGGGACTTACCTTTCGATTCCCTTTTCTTGGACCGAGAAGAATGTCCCGAGGGCCCCTCTCCTTTCGTGGAAAGGGACTGACAAAGCTCCTTGAACGAAGCTGTATATGAGGAACTCAGACAGCGGGATAAATGCCGTGGCCGAGGAGGAAGAAGATGCAGCCTGAGCCGCCTCCTCCTCGAGGGCGATCATCTGCTCGAGCTGCTCAGCCGAGCCAGCTGCCGCAGAAACCGCCCAACGAGCCTCTCTGGATTTAATCGGTGGAAAACGTTTCTCGGGGCGCCCAAGCTTCAAACGGGCAGCGCGATCGCCCAGAACACTGGCCGAGAAAGAACGGCACAACTCGAGCCAGCGGGTCGTGGTCAGGCCTAAGCAGTAGACGACGTGAGTGCGGATCTGTCCTGACATTTTCTGCCCGCAAGGGCACCTCCAAAGCCGAACAGACGGTCCATCGAGTCAGCGAGGGAAGAAGAAGACCAAAGTTTAGAAAACTTCAAAATCAATTTCGGACGAACCGAAGAATTAGGATCCAGTCTAAAACGCAGAGCACTAAGGAGGGAACCTGAGCTTCCAAGCGGTAAGGAAGATCTGGCATCATGGGGCGGAGCCGAGAGTTTTACCACCCGGGTGGGTGGGAGGAGCCAGCTTGAAGACCTTCCGGCAAGAATTAAAGCGGCAAGGATACCTGCCAGACAGTGTTGATGAACAACATATCCATGTCCCTAGAACCTGTATTTCTAGGGACGTGGATATGCTGTTCAATCCACACCGTCTGGCAGACTCCTAACAGTTCTCCGGGGGGCAGGGAGGCAAGGCGTGCACCCCCTACTTGGGAAATGAGGACTGGAGAACAGAGGTCCCAAAACCAGCATCCCAGCGTGACTCTAGATCAATGTGGTAATGGGAAATAAAGGTGTGTGTTGACTTCCAGGTAGCAGGCCTGCAGATTTCCTGGATAGGGATGTCACTAGAAGCAGCCACCAAAGCAGCAGTATGGCGGGTTGAATGAACAGGTTATTTAGCTGTAACAGTAGTTTTGGGAGTGATATATGTTGTTCATCCACACACTCTGGCATGTCACTTTCCCCCTTAAATCTGGCTGGAAGTGTTCAAGCTAGCTCCTCTCACCCACCCGGGTGGTAAATACCTCGGCTCTGCCCCATCAAGCCAGCTCTTGGCCCGCTGGAAGCAAGCTTGCGTGCCTAAAGCCGGGGAGGTCGGGTGGGTGCGTGTGGTTGAACATGTACCACTCCAGTAACCTGTTCTTCTAGGAGGGTGGATATGTTGTTCAGCCACACACACTGGCAGACTCCAAGCAGTTCTCCGGGAGGAGGGAGGCAAGGTGCACAACCCCTACTTGAGAAACAGACTGGAGAACCGAGGCCCCAGAAACCAGCATCCCAGCGTGACTAAAGGTCGATGTGGTAGTGGGTAATGAAGGTGTTTGCTGACTTCCAGGTAGCAGCCCAACAAATTTCCTGGATAGGGATGTCCCTGGAAGCAGCCACCGATGCAGCAGTATGGCAGGTAGAATGAGCTCTTATCCCTATGCAATATGTAATCCACCTTGTAATGGTCCCTTTGGCTGCAGGTCTGCTGGAAGTGGCTTCAGCGTAGGTGACAACAGCTGGCGAACCTCTCCCAGA
Organism: Neoceratodus forsteri; assembly: GCA_016271365.2. Classification (NCBI taxonomy): domain Eukaryota; kingdom Metazoa; phylum Chordata; order Ceratodontiformes; family Ceratodontidae; genus Neoceratodus; species Neoceratodus forsteri. The sequence goes on from CM028133.1 coordinate 791,297,728, forward strand.
ATTTCCGCTGTTCTTTCCTTATAATAGGAGAGAGCATGTCTCAGGTCCAAGGTATGGAGCCTGTACTCTGCGTCAGGGGTGTAATTAGGGTAGCACACCAGCAGAGTTAACAACTGGTTAAGATGAAACTCTGATGCCACCTTCGGAAGGAATTTCGGGTGGGGACAAAGGACAACTCTGTCCCTGTGAAAGACCAGATAAGGCGAGTCCACCAAAAGCGCCTGGAGCTCCTCTGTCCTTCTGGCAGACATGGTAGCCACCAGGAAGACAGTCTTCCACAAGTGTGAGACCTCACACTTGTGCATGGGTTCAGCTGGCTTGCCCATGAGCTTTGTCAAAACCAGCAACAGATCCCATGGAGCTGGAGATTCACGCACCAGAGGGGATATGTGATCCAGGCCTTTGAAGAAGCACCCAACCACTGTCTCCTGTGCCAATGTCGGCTGACCGCCCCGTGCCCGGTAAGCAGAAATGGCTGCCAGGTGCACCCTAAGGGTCGATGACTGCAGCCCCCCCCCCCCTTTGGAGAGAGACCAAAAGTTGTAGAGGATGTTAGCCACAGAGCAGGATACGGGGTCCAGACTCTTACCCCGACACCAAATGGAAAATCTTTTCCATTTGAAGGCATAACATTTCCTGGTAGATTTTCTACGAGATGCCTCCACCACGGTGTAGACATCCTCGGAAAGACCCAGAGCCTGGAACTCTAGCCGCTCAGGTACCAGGCTGTGAGGTGCAGGGAATGAAGGTCCGGATGGAACACCTTCCCCTGGTTCAGAGATATCAGGTCCAGGCATGTACAAAGCCGCTCCGGAGGCCTGCAGCTGAGGCTGAGGAGATCTGGGTACCAGAACTGGCGCTGCCAATCTGGGGCTACCAGGAACACCTTCGCCTTGTCCCTCCTCCCCTTCAGTAACACCTTGTGGATCAAGGGAAACTAATGGAAGGTATAGAGGAGGCCTGGGGTCCACGGCCTCAAGAAGGCATCCTCCTGCAGCGAACCCAGCTGAGGGGGCAGGCATGGTACAGCCTCAGCTTGGCGTTTTCCCTGGAGGCAAACAGGTCCACCAACGGTTTTCCCCAACGGGAGAACAGACGGTAAGCTACCTCTGGATGGAGACCACTTTTGGGATGTCTGACCTATGCGGCTGAGGGCATCCGCCAGCTGTTTCGAGACTCTTGCCACATAAATGGCTAGGAGGTCCACCTCCGAGGCATCGGTCGTGAGAATGACCGTCGCCTCGAAGCAAACGGGATCCCTTCCTGCAACCGTTCTGGGGCTGTCCACCATTGGAGAGCATCCCACATCTTCTGGGTCACAGTGATCAGCTGGTCGAAGTGACCGTGGCGCTCAGTCCACTGAGTGGCCAGCTCCCACTGGAGGGGGCGCATGTGCCATCTGGCTCAACGGACCACTGAGGTGCACACTGCCATATAACCGAGAAGGCGCAGGATGTCCCGGGCAGGGCTCTGATGATAAAAGCTCGATAAGGTCGAGAGTAATCTCGGACGGTTCAGCCATTTCCTCGGTCTCAGTGCCTTGGCCCGACAGAAGGTCGGTAAAGTCGGCGGCCGAGGAGGCGATCTCGACTGAAGTCGAGACCGCATGTTCCTGGGACTCTGACCTCTCTTGGTCCCAAGAGCGTCTCCTTCTGGAAGAAGATGACTTTAGGTCCTTATCCCTCTTCTGAGGGCGGGAGGAGTGAGAGCCCGATGGCACCTCACTCCTGGTGGGGAGAGACTGACAACTCCCTAAAGGAGCCCGAAAAGGTAGAGCCAAGGTTGAGAGAAACGAAAAACCCGCGACTGGCTGAAGCCTAAGCCACCGCCTCCTCGAAAGCAGCTATCTGCTCAAGCTACTCGGCGGATCCCGCAGCCGCGGAAACCAGCCACCCTGCCTCCTTAGATTTCACCAGCAGGTTTCTAAGCTCCGATCTCCCCAATTTTAGGTGTACCTTGCGGTCATCCAGAACGTTGGGAAGGAAGGCCAAACAAAGTACAAGACGTGGTGTCATGTCCGACACCTAGGCAATAGACACGAGAGGTGGGGATCTGTGCACGACATTTTCTGGCCACAAGGACACCGGCGAAATCCGGGGGGTGGGGGGGACGATTTGTCCTCCACGTCCAATGCACTGTAGTTGGAATCGTGAACTCTGACGAGTTTCAATGTAATTCGCGGTGAAAACTGGCTCCGAGAATCCAGTCCCTACAAATTTGCTGAGTAGCAAGAGGGAACCTGAATCTTCCAGCGGAAAGGAAGATCTGGCATCATGGGGCGGAGCTGAGGTATTTACCACCCAGGGGAGTGGGAGGAGCCAGACTGAAGACTTCTGGCCAGATTTAAAGGGGAAAGGGACAAGCCAGAGAGTGTGGATGAACATATCCACGCTTCTGTAAGACCTCATCCTTTTGGGTGGCTCCATGCCCGCCAACTTATAGCAGTGATCTATACAGGAGGAAACCCACCTGCTTATCGTCCGCTTGGCTGCAGGTCTGCCAGGTGTGGCTTCAGCGTAGGTGACAAACAGCTAGCGAACCTCTCCTCGAACTTCAGCCGTCCGCTCCTTGTAATAAGCGAACGCTCTTCTAGGGTCCCAAGTATGGAACCTATATTCGCCTCAGAGGTGTGACTGGGGTAGAACACCAGCAGAGTCAACACCTGTTTCAGGTGAAACTCCGACACCACCTTCGGAAGGAATTTTGGGAGGGGGCGACTGACAACCTTGTCCCTGCAGAAGACCAGATAAGGAGACTCGATAAAAAGTGCCTGGAGCTCTCCCATCCTTCTGGCTGACGTAACAGCCACCAAGAAGGTGGTCTTCCACGACAGGTGGGAGATATCGCACCTGTGCATCGGTTCTAATGGCTTGCCCATGAACTTAGCCAATACCAGCAGTAGATCCCATGGAGGTGGAGGTTCTCGCACCGGTGGGGATATGTGATCAAGGCCTTTGAAAAAGCGCCCGACCACCTTCTCCTGCACCACCGACTGCTTGCTGGCCCGCGCCCGGTAAGCAGAGATGGCTGCCAGGCGCACCTTGAGGATCGTCGACCAAAGTCCTAGCTGAGACAAGGACCACAGGTAGTCCAAAATGCTAGTCAATGGACAGGCAGAGGGGTCCACCCCCTTGTCCTGACACCAAATGAAGAATCTCTTAAAGGCATAGCACTTTCTAGTCGACTCCTGACGGGATGCCTCAACAGCGTTGAGGACCTCGTCGGAAAGATCCAAGGCCTGGAACTCTAGCCACTCAGGAATCAGGCCGTCAGGTACAGGAACTGAAGGTCCGGATGGAGCACCTTCCCCTTGCTGACTGAGATCAGGTCCGGGCGGGCTGGAAGCCGCCTCGAGAGCCTGGAGCTGAGGCTGAGGAGATCTGGGTACCAGAACTGGCGAGGCCAGTCTGGGGCTACCAGAATCACTTGCGCCTTGTACCTCTTTGCCTTGAGAAGCATCTTGTGGATCAAGGGAAATGGAGGGAAAACGCAGAAGAGGCCTGGGGTCCACGGCCTCAAGAAGGCATCCCCTGCAGTGAGCCCTGCTGAGTGGGGGGCGGGCGTGAAACAGCCTCAGCTTCGCATTCTACCTGGAGGCAAACGGGTCCACCTGAGGAGTGCTCACTGGGAGAGCAGGCCCTGAACTACCTCCAGCAGGAGACACCACTCGTGAGACGCAGCGCCTATCCGGTTGAGGGCATCAGCCAGATGGTTCGAGGCTCCTGCCACATGGATGGCTAGGAGATCCACCTCCAGACTGATCATGAGACCAAATGTGAAGAGATTCCTTGCACAAAGGCAAGGAATGTGTCCTGCCCTGTCTGTTGAGATAGTACATGGTCGTGGTGTTGTCCGTCTGGACCTGAATCACCTGACCCCATACAAACGGAGCGAAGGCGGTGAGGGCTAGTTAAACCGCTCGAAGCTCCAGCAGGTTGATGTGGCATCGAGACTCCTGAGGGGTCCATAGGCCGTGGGCCCAGAGCTCCCCCAGATGGGCACCCCAACTCATCAAAGAGGCGTCGGTCGTAAGGATGACCGTCTTCTCGGGGCAGACAAACAGGATACCCTCCTGCAGATGAGCTGGGACAAGCCACCACTGCAGGCCATCCCACATCTTCTGGGTCATGGTTACTGGCTGGTCCAAAGGACCGGAGCGCTGTGACCATTGGTGGGCCAGCCCCCATTGCAGGGGACGCATATGCCAGTGGGCCCAAAGGACCACGCTGGTGCAGGCTGCCATGAGACCCAGAAGGTGCAGGAAGTCCTGGGCAGGGCGCAATTCCCCAACCAGAAATGACTGGGCAAAGGAGGAAAGGACCTCGGCCCTGTTTGTCGGGAGCCGGGCTCTGGCTTGAAGAGAGTCTAGCTCTGCCCCGATGAACTGAATCACCTGCGATGGCATGAGTTCCGATTTGGCCTCATTGATCAAGAGGCCAATTTGAGAGCAGACCTGGAGGGCCAGATCTCTGGACCGCTCCACCCCCAACCTGGAGGGGGCTGCTATCAGCCAGTCGTCAAGGTAAGGGTACACCCGGACCCCACGGCACTGTAGGAATGCTGTCACCACCGCCATGCATTTGGTGAAGACCCTGGGAGCTGGGGACAGGACATGCTGAACTCGTCAAGTGATCCCTCTGCTCTGAAGCGGAGAAATCACTGATGAGACGGGACGGACTGGGACGTGAAAGAACACATCCTGGAGATCCAGAGAGCAGAACCATGCCTAGTTAAAAGGATGGTATGATCTGAGCCAGAGTAACCATCCTGAAGGTGCACGACCTTAGGAACTTGTTCAGGTCGTGCAGATTGAGAATTGAGCCCCAATCTGCTTTGGGACCAGGAAGTACCTGGACAAAAAACCCTGGGTTTGGAGGAGGATCAGAGTTATGTCGGTTTGATGAGCCGACAAAGAGAAGCTGCGGAACCCACAGCCCAGAGGGGCAACTGCTCGATGGGGAGGGGTCTGCTCGAATTCCAGAGGCAGACCCCTGCCGACCACTTCCAGCACCCAACGGTCCGTGGTGATAGCGGACCAGGCAGAAAGGAAGTGGCGGAGCAGTCCCCCCATGGGGGGACCCAGGGGAGGAGTGACGAGGTTGGGTGCAGCACCCCTCAACCCGACAATGGGCAAGCTTGGAGGAAGGGCCGGCCGAGGGGTCACCTGGACCCTTCCCTCCAAGCTTCCTGCTAGAGGAGGCGGCAGACTTGGCCTTGGGGTGCCAAGCATGAGCCTGCTGGCCCCGTTGCTGGTGCTGCTGGGCCGGATGTGCCGCAGGGGCGGAAGGGCTTACACTGCTGCTGGCGGCCTTTGTCCTTCTGGGCAGACGTGACTGAGTTCAAGGTGGCACTGGACTGCTCGATCCTCTGGAGATGGCCTTCCACCCCCAGCCCGAACAAGTCTGTGTCCAGGAAGGGGACGTCTGCCAGCTTGTGCTGGGTATCTGCTGTGAAGGTGGAGATCCGCAGCCAAGTTCTGCGGCGCATGGCTACAGCAGCCGCTACTGACCAGGCACACGAGTCTCCAATATCTAAAGCAGTTTGGAGCTGTTTGGCCACCACCCTTCCCTGATCCTGCACCTGCTTGACCGTCGTTTGAAAGTCAGCTGGGAGATGAGAAGCACCTCATCCAGGGAACTCGTAAGGGCGTGTGAAAAATGTGCCATCAGCATGGCCAAGCTAGCCTGTCGAAGACTCAGGGAGGAGGCAGTGTAAACTTTGTGCCCCGAGTAGTCCAGCTTCTTGGACTCCTTGTCGGGGGGCTTTGCCACATCCCTAGTGTTTCCAGAGTGCCGGAAGACGCTATCGGTTACCAGCCCTTCAGCCGAGGGGTGCTCCGAAAAACCGGAGAGGGAACCGATGGGGACTGTGTACTTGCGAGCCATCCTGGCCGAAGGCACAGGACAGGATGCAGGCTGCTGCCACAACTCCAGGGACAGACCAGCAATGGCTTCGGCCATAGGAAAAGGCCTCCGTGGGGGAATCCCCTCGGTCCAGAATCTCCATAAGGGGATATCTAGCCCGTTTCTGTACGGGTTCGAGCTGATCCCAGTGGACTCAGATGAGCGGAAGAATTCCCAGGAACAAGGATGTGCTCTCGTCCACTGATGGACTCCCGGAAAATTCCAGGTCAAGATGCCTGGAATACAAGGAGTCGTCGTCAAACTCCGAAGAGTCTGCAAACAGCTGCCGAGCACCTGAGCCACCCTCCACTTGCCGAGGGTGAGGGTGACAGAACCTGTGAGACAAGCCCTGATCCGACAGATTCCTTGGTCTGGGCTCCAGTCTTAGGTTGCGGAGGCGGTAGTTCCACCACAATCGATGGAGCAGCCAGTTTTGGCTGAGCAATTGGCGAGGGGTTGCTTCGGTCATTCGAGCGACAACCACTTAATGGCCGGTGAAGGCGACAGAGTCTGCTTGTTACCGGCTAGTAAGAGTTGCTGCAACATCATGTCCTCATAACGCTGACAACTTGCGCCGGAGCCTATCCTCTGAAGAGACGACGAAGGCGATGCCGCCTGTGATGTCGATCGAGACCACCAATGACGGCGGACCCACCACACTGAGGAGGACCGAGACAGTCGGGGTCGCCGATGGTGGGTCAAAGAGGGGCCGGGGGAAACCAGCTCATCCTTCGGTTCAGGGTTCTTGACCGGGGACTTCCTGCACAGGAGGCACAGGAAAGTCCTCGGTAACTGCCAGGGGAACCAGTGAAGGGTTGTCTGCTTCTCCAATCGACAACCCTTCCGACGGGTCAAAAATAATCAACCGCATCAACAGGTGTCTCGGCCTGCTGATGTGACAGGGACACCGTGAAGCCAGCGGCCTTAGCCGCAACCTCGACTGAAGTCGAAAGCCAATTCTCTGGGGAACGAGATCTCGCCTGTTCCCACGAACGTCTACGGTGGGACTTACCTTTCGGTTCCTTTTTCTTCGACCTACTCATAAGAGTCCCTGAGGGCCCTTCTCCCTTGGTGGAGAGGGACTGACAAAGCTCCTTAAAAGAAGCAGTGTAGGAGGAGCCCAAGGAGAGCGGGATAAATGCAGAAGCCGAAGATGAAGCAACCTGGATCGCTTCCTCCTCGTGGGCGATTAACTGCTCCAGCTGCTCCGTGGAGCCTGCAGCCATGGACACCACCCAATGGGCCTCCTCCGACTTCACCGGCGGAAACAGTTTCTCGGGGTGCCCCAGCTGAAGTCAGGCAGCACGGTCCTCTAGAACCGAAGGCGCTAAAGACTTGCATAGATTGCAGGCCTGCGGACAATGAGCAAGTCCCAAGCAATAAGCACACGTGGTGTGTGGGTCGGTCCAAGACATCTTCTGCCCATAAGGGCACCGACGGAAGCCAGGAGTAGATTTTGTATCCATCGCAGCCACAAGGGAAGATGAAGACTTAAGTCTTGTAAACTTAAATTATTTTTGGGAAAAACTGAAGTATTAGGATCCAGGCCTAAAATCGCAGAGCGCTAAGGAGGGAACCTGAGTTTCCAAGCGGTAAGGAAGATCTGGCATCATGGGGTGAAGTCAAGGGTTTTACCACCCGGGTGGGTGGGAGGAGCCAATTTGAAGACTTTCCGGCAAGATTTTAAACCGGCAAGGGACCTGCCAGACAGTGCGGACTGAACATATCCACGTCCCTAAAAATGAGGGGTTTTCACCTATAACCACAGTTCTGGGAGTGATATATGGTGTACATCCACACTTCTGGCAGATTTCTTTCCCTTTAATTCAAAAGCTGGAATGTCTTCAAGCTGGCTTCTCCCACCCACCTGGGTGGCATCTTTCTCAGCACCACCCTGTGACATCAGATCTTACCTGCTGGAAGCAAGATACAGTGTGCCACTTGCCAGGGGAGGTCGGGTGGGTTGTGTGGATGTACACCATATGCCATTCCTAGTAAAGTACAGTTACGTAAGAACTTACCGTAACAGTAGATCTTCAAGAGGAGCTCTTGCAGCAGGTAACACCTTTAGTACTGAAACAGTAAGGCGCCAGGACCCCACGGAAAACATCTAGCTAGCAGTCTATAGCGGGGGACCTCCCGCTTACGTCAGACCACCCCCAACGTCCATTGTGGTATAAAAGAGGTGGTCCCCCAGCCCATCCTCCATTCTCCTGCCAGAGACCCAGGCAACAGTCCAAAAAAAAAAAATGGGAGAACTGAGAAGGCTCCTCAGAAATGAGGAAAATCAAAGTTACTCATGATGGAGAAAAGCAGCTACTAGGGGAAGTTGAGTGGGAAATGGCACCTGCTGCAAGAGCTCCTCTCAAAGATAGTACAGTTATGTAAGAACTTACCTCAACAGTAGATCTTCGAGAACAGCTCTTGCAGCAGGTTACACCATTAGGACTGAAGCCGGCAGGCGCCAGGACCCCACGGAAATTTTCTAGTTAGCAGTATTCAGCGGGGACCGCCCCAGACGTCGGTCCCACCCCCGACGTCAGACATAGTACATAAGAAGGCGGTCTCGCAGAATCCCCAGTTCTCCTGGAGACTCCCGGCCGCTGGATGACATCAGAAGTGGAGACTGAGAATCCGCCATCAAATGGCAGTGAGAGAGATGCTGAGACACCTGATCCTAGGAGAAGGATGCTGGAAAGTACAGTTACGTAAGAACTTACCGTAACAGTAGATCTTCGAGAACAGCTCTTGCAGCAGGTTACACCATTAGGACCGAAGCCGCCAGGCGCTAGGACTCCACGGAAAAATTCTAGCTAGCTAACTACAGCGGGGACCGCCCCCGACGTCGGTCCCGCCTCCGACGTCAGGCGTGGTACAAAGAGGCGGTCCCGCCAGATTCCCAGTTCTCCGCCGGAGACTTCTTGCTGAGGCTGACATCAAAATGGGAGACCTAGGATTAGCCGTCAGAAGACAGAAGATAACAATTCCTGCTCAGAAAGACTGAGCCATGCTTCCTCAAGGGGAAGGTGGGCGGGAAGGTACCTGCTGCAGAGCTGTTCTAGAAGATCTACTGTTACAGTAAGTTCTTCGTAACTGTACTATCTTACTTGAGACACAGCTCTTGCAACAAACTCTCAATAGGACTGATTCCCAAGCAATGCGCTGTCAGAAAATCGGGAGGAGAAATAAAGGATAAAACCAGGTCTGAACCTAGGACAGGAGACCCTGAAATGCGGCCAAACCAAAACCAGCCCTTGGCACGAGGCGTGTCAAACTATAATGCCTGATAAAGGTATCACAGAACTCCAAGTGGCTGCAGCGCATATAGCAGAAGTGGAAAGCGTTTTGAGCTGCAAGGAAGTAGCCACCCTCTAGTGGAATGACCCGGACTGTACCGGGAGGGGCTTTTGTTTGATACCATAACAGTGAGAAATACACTGGACAAGCCAGCGAGAAAGGGACTGTTTGGATATTGATTGGCCCATCATTCTCTCAGAGAAGGAAATGAAAGCTGCTCAGAACTACGAAAGGACTGAGTTCTGTTGAGGTAAAACCTCAGGCTGCGATGAACATCCAGGGTATGGAGCAGAGCCTCTCCTCTATTAGAGTAGTTCGGGAAGTAGACGGAAGGTCGATATCCTGGTTCAGAGAGAGTGAAGAAACCACCTTAGGCAAGAATTTAGGTTCGTCCTCAGGGATACTCTGTCCGGTGGAAAACTAAATAAGGCTCTTTGCACATGAGAGCGTGAAGTTCAGAAATTCTTCTTGCCGAGGTAACAGCACTAAAACAACGTTTCCACGACAGAAACGTGAGCTCGCAATCCGCGGCAGGTTCAAAGGGGCGTGAGCTGTTCAAGGACAAAAGCAAATCCCATGGAGGCACAGGGTCTCTAATAGGAGGCCAAGGTGCAACACTCCTAAGAAATTCTCGAGGCGTCCACCTGAGCCACTGTACGATTTCCACGGAGGTGGTAACGAAATGGCACAGAGGTGCACTTTAATAGAGGAGTATGCTAGACCCGAATGAAAGAGGAGAGCAAATATTCTAATATTACTCCACAGGACAACCTAAAGGGAAAGGTCACGTGCTCGCGACCATACACAAAAGCAGCGCCATTTCATGGCGTCGTGCATCACGTTGCCGACTTTCTGGCTGCAGAAAGGACTTCTGCAACCTCTTGCGAGACCCGTGGCATAAATTGCTATGTCTCTAGGAGGCCAAGCATGCAGGTTCAAGAGGAGCGAGGTCGGGTGGACAAGTGAACCCTTCTCCTGAGACAGTAGAGTGGGAGCTGAGCGGCAGCGGGAGCGGGGTTCCCGAGATAGTTGAATCAACAAAGGAACCAAATCTGTCTGGGCCAAAATGGGGCCACTAGGATCATTATGCGTGCTCCTCGCAGTTTGAGAAGAACTCTCTGGATCAGCGGAAAGGAGGAAAGCGTAGAGGAATCTGTTGGCCCAGGAGAGGGATAGCGCGTCTCGCCAGAAAACACCAGGCCCTGGATCTAGCGAGCAAAAATTGGGCAGTTTTGCGTTGGATGGGGAGGCGAACAAGTCCAGATCTGGAGTTCCCTATCGAAGAAACAGATCCTCTGCTACCTCTTGAAGGAGTTCCCATTCGTGGACTCTGGCCTGAGAACGACTCAGGCCGTCTGCAACCGTGTTGTCCACTCCGGGAGCGTGCACAGTGATCAGATTCGGCCAGTGTCGATATTCCAATCCCACACTCTCATGGCCTCCTGCAAAGGGGTAGAGTGCGCCTCCTTGTTTGTTGAGGTAATACATCACCGCCGTGTTGTCTGTCTGAAGTAGAAGAGTACACGGTGGGATAACTGACTGAAAAGCCTGCAGGGCATAGAGGACGCTCTCATTTCCAGCACGTTGATGTGAAGGTGAGCTTCCATCTGGGTCCACGTGCCTGGGACTTTACCCGTCCAGGTGTGCCCCCACCCAAGACCGGGCGTCTGTGGTGAGGGTGACCTCGAGGGGCAGGCGCAATGAGCAGGGCGCCTGATGAGAGCGACCCTGGGGCTAGCCACCACTGCCAGTCTTGAATCACTGAATTCGTGAGTCTGACGGATGCTGCAAGTGGTCTTGCCTTTGGTCCCATTGCACTTTGAGCATCCACTGAGTGATGCATATGGAGTCTTCAAAGGGACAGTAGGAATGGCCGCAGCCATGTGTCCGAGCAAGCAAAGGACCGACCTGGCAAGTACAACCTTGTTTAGTGATAGGTCCCTTATGAGGATCTGATCGCTCCGCTCTGTCGGCCGGAAGAAGGCTCTTCCCGAACAGTGTCCAGAACTGCTCCTATGAACTGCAGTTTCTGCGGCGTACAGGAGAGACTTCTCGTAATTTATGAGGATGCCCAGGGATCGGAACAGATCCTGGGTGCTCTTGATTGCAAGAAGCAGCGTCTCTCTGGAGGCGGCCATGAGAAGCCAGTCGTCCAGGTGCAGGGAACACGTAGTGGCCTGTCTCTCAGAGGCAGCTGCCACGACTGCCATGCACTGGTAAAGACCTCGGTGCGGAAGACAGTCGAGAAAGGAAGGGCTCGGAACTGAAGGTGGTGGTCGAGACTTCGAGCGCAGGAACCTCCTGTGCGCCTGAGCCATAGGGATGTGCAGGTAGGCATCCTGCATGTCTAGAGACGCTAAAAAGGCGTCCTGTTTGAGCATGGGGATAAGACCCGGAAGGGTCACCATGCGGAATCTCTTGTAAGTGACTGACACATTGAGGTCGCTGAGGTCCAAGATTGGACGGAGGTCCCCTGTTTTCTTGGGAACCAGGAAGAAGTGGGAATAGTATCCTAGTCCTCTCTGGTTCTCTGGGACGTACTCTATCGCTCCCTTTCGTAGTAGCGCGAGTACTTCTTGCCAGATCAAGGCTTTGTGCTGACCCTGATACCGGGAGAGCAAAGGAGGCCTCGAGGGTGGCTTTCCTGCGAATTCTATAAAGTGGCTGGAGCTGACCAACTGAAGAACCCACCTGTGGTGTAATGGCCTGCCATCCCGGCAGGAAGTTGCAATCGACCCCGACTATAAACTCCCGTTGATCCTGAGGGGCGGGGCGGCAAGGAGTCAGGCTGTGGCGGCAGATGGACCGCTGGCTGGGCCTGCCTGAGAGAACGCTGGCCTCGGCTGGCGGGGTGTTTGCCCTGGGCTCTCGAAAACCAGAGCCCCTCTGAGGTGCAGCGGTGGGTCTGTTGCCTCTCGTCCAGCTGCACAGCAGCTTTGGTTCCTGAAAGGAACCAAGCTTGGGTGATACATGGCCTGAACCGACCTTACCGCCTTCCGGCCTCTTGAGTTTGGTAAGGATCTTTTCTGTAGGATTACCAAACAATACTTCTCCCCTCAAAGGCGTCCAAGATGTTCTTTTGGGCGTCGAAGGTAAACCGAGGCAGCGCAACCAAGAGTGTCTCCGAGGCAAACGCCTCAAGCTGCTGCTCGGGCCGATGAGTCAGCGGAGTCATCGCGGCTCTTAGCACTTGGGTCCCCACGTCTGAACCCGTGCGGAGGAGCTGAAGCATCTCCTCCTTCTGCTCACCTTGCGGCATCTTTTCAGCCGCTTCAGACCCTGTTCCACAAAGCGTTCTGGAACTGAACCATGTGGGTTAAATAGTTCAGGGATCTGATGGCGCAGGTAGCGGAAGCTGCTCGTCGCCTACCCAATCGTCCAGTTGTTTGGACTCTGGGTCCGGTGGCAGGGTGCTCAAATGTTGTGGCCTCTGTGACCGGTCATGTGAGGCTGTGATGACCAGAGAATCGGCCTGAGGATGCTGCGTCAAGTACTGGTCGTCCTTAGGAGCCTTGTACAAGCGATCAGCTTTCTTCGGTCTCGCCGGGAGCGAGTGTGGGCCTTCCGCAGCCTTGGTGGCGTCCACGAGAAGTGTCAACCAAGGGTGGTACCACCACAGGCTTGGGGTCCTTTTGCCGAAGATATTTGGCGAGTCGCACTCTTTCGGGGTCTAAGTCTTCAGCATCCCATCCCATGTTCTCTTGTATATGTCTCATAATATCAAGGAACGAGGGATCATCCGGAGGAGATCTAGGCATCTCACGTGGGTCCGGAGAAGGGATGGAGAGTGGAGATGGGGATCTAGAGGTGGAGTAGTCTGATCCCATGTCCTCCGTTGAAGGCGAACGTCGGCGTCTCCTGGGTCTCTTGGGGCTGGGGATTTCGACGGAGGTCTCCGTTTATCAGGTCTCCCCCTGGGAGGGGTTCTAGGCTCCCGGGGAGGAGGAACACGGCCTGCCGACCCCGATGGCGAGGTGGGGGGCAGGAACCGGAGGAGGAATAGGAGGAGGAGGAGGGGGAACCATGTCTTTTAATGGTATCCACCAGTGGGTGAACAGATCTTTCACCTCCACTAGAGAGAGGCCCGACGGCGCCGGGTGCGGTGGGCGGTCGTCGGGTCCCGCGTCGGCTCCACAGGGGCTCTGGTAATGGCGGGGAGCCCTGGGAGTACCCTACGGGACCGGGGCCGCCTGCCTGGTCCTCGGGCTGCTCTAGGTCCTCCTCCGATAGAGGCTCCTGACCGATGTCGGTCGGAGGCAACAGGGCCTTTTTTCAGGAGGGCGCGGCGCCGGTCCTCTACCGCGCCCGCTGGGATGTACGGCCAGGCCGGACGCCGGGCCGACGGCGGCTCCAGGAAGCAGGCCATCGGCTGACAGTTGTCGGTGCCGGCTGCCTGGGCTACAGGCCTTTTAAAGGCGTGAGCTCCAACGCTCGCGGGAGGCACCGACGAAGACCTGACGCCGGGTACCGAGGAGCGGGAACCCGACTTGCGGTGGTGATGGTGTCTTCCCGGACTTCGCCAAGCCCCTGAGGGGGAGGAAGGCCTGCGATTCTCCTGAGGTGAAGGTTTTTGATTGCAGCGGGGAGATTTCGAACCGAACTACGGGACTCCGAACCCCTAGAAGGGACCTGGAAGGGCCTTCTCCCTTCTCTTCTCCGCGTGCTTGTGGACCCTGGAGCTTTCCCCTTGGAGGCATGGTCTTCAGTTGTTCCTCCAGAAGAAACGCCTGCAAAGCCCTCTGGCGACGCCGGATCCGGTATCGCTACTGATCCCTTGGCAAGAAGGACAGGCCCGTATCGTGGTCTGGGCCTAGGTACCGGACGTAGGGCCGCTGGGGGGTCTTGAACGGGATCTGCTTTCCAAGCGCACTTCAAGGATGGCCCGGTTGGTGATGACATCAAGATCTTGCTTGAAGAGGATTCTGAAGATTTTAAAATTTTATCGAAAAAGGAACTATTCACGGCGTCACTTCAGGCCCGGTAACCGAAGGGTCAGGTAGCTAAGTCGACGGCGGGAAAAGAACTGGGGAATCTGGCGGGACCGCCCTCTTTTGTACCACGCCTGACGTCGGAGGCGGGACCGACGTCGGGGGCGGTCCCCGCTGTAGTTAGCTAGCTAGAATTTTTCCGTGGGGTCCTAGCGCCTGGCGGCTTCGGTCCTAATGGTGTAACCTGCTGCAAGAGCTGTGTCTCGAAGTAAGATCTAGAATCTACCTCCAGCAGGGATGGTGGGAGGGAAGGTACCCGCTGCAAGAGCTGTTCTCGAAGATCTACTGTTACGGTAAGTTCTTAACTGTACTATCTTACTTCGAGAAACAGTTCTTGCAGCAGGTTACACCATGAGGACCGATTCCCAAGCAATAATGGGAATCCCACACCACTGGCAGGAGGGAAGGTAGAAATCCTTAATGAAACCAAAGCCTAGGACAGAAGTCCATGAAGGACTGCTAAACCAAAACCTGCTCTTCGCCTCGATGCAATATCCAGGCTATAATGCCTGATGAAAGTGTGCATGGAGCTCCAAGCAGCTGTAGCAGATGGCAGAGGTGGACACATTCTTAAGGGCCGCATAGGAGATAGCCATCCCCCTGTGGAATGACCCCTGACCATGCCCGGCAAGGGTTTGTTGCCCTTCTGTTAACAGAACGTGATGCACTGAATGAGCCACCTGGACAGCGACTGTTTGGAAACAGGAGCTTCCATCGTCCTATGGGCAAAGGAGACAAAGGTCAGATTTTCGGTGGTGTTTGGTTCTGGGCAGGTATTATCGGAGACACCTATGCACATCTAGGGTGTGCAACAGGGCCTCTCCTCGAATCAAATAGTTAGGAATGTACAATGGTAGATCGATGTCCTGATTAAGGGCGAGAGCTGAGACCGCCTTAAGCAGAAATTTGGGATTAGTCCGGAGGGATACCCTGTCTTGGTGAAAAACCAAATAAGGCTCTTTGCACATGAGTGCATGGAGTTCAGAAATTCTTCTGGCCGCAGTAACGGCAACTAAAAAAAGTCTTCCAAGTGAGAAGACGTAGCTCACAATCCGCAGCTGGTTCAAAGGGTGGCAGCGTAAGCTGCTCCAGGACAAAGGGTAGATCCCATGGCGGAATTGGATCCTTAATCAGAGGTCTAAGGAGGAGAATACCTCTCAGGAAGGTTTGTGCCGTGTCCAACTGAGATATGGTGTGTTGGCCTATAGGATAATGATAGCCTGATACGGCACAGAGGTGTACTTTGATCGAGGAGTAGGCCAAGCCTGTCAGAAAAAGAGACAAGAAGTAGTCCAAGACAGCCTTCTCTGGACAGTGTAGAGGCGAAAACCCCCACGCTTGAGCCCATAGGCAAAAACAGCACCATTTCATGGCGTAAGTAGCATGAGTGACCTTTTTTTCGCGGCCACCAGAACGTCAGCTACCTCTTGCGAGACCCCATGTCACAAAATGGCTGTGTCTCTAGGAGCCAAGCATGCAGGCTCAAAGAACGAAGGTCCGGATGGACCAAGTAGCCCTCCTCCCAAGACAAGTGAGAGCTGCTTGGCAGAGGCACCGGAGGTTCCCGGGATAGCTGATGTAGTAGAGGGAACAGCACTGGTCCCTGCAGGCTGGGCCGGTTTAGTGTAGCGTTGGGCTCTGCCTGGGGACAACGTAGCCTGGTCTTTCTGCTGAAAGGTGCCCCTTTGTTGCTGTCCGGAACGTGGCTGCTGCCTGTGTTGCCAGCTGCGAAAACTGCTCTAATTCCTATGAAAGGAACTGGGCCTGGATCTGTACATGGCCTGTACAGACCTGACTGCCTTCCCAGCGTCCTGGAGTTTGGTGATAACCTTCTCCGAGGGTTCACCAAAGAGTACTTCGCCGTTGTAGGGGACATCAAGAATGTTCTTCTGTACGCCCAGGATGAAGCCGGAGACAGGGAGCCAAGAGTGTCGCCGGAGACGAGACACCTGAAGCTGCAGCTCTAGTGGACGAGTCCGCAGAATCGTATGCAGCTCGTAGTACTTGGGTACCCACAACAGACCCTCTGCGAAGAAGGTTTAGGAGCTCCACCTCCTGATTGCCATCCGGACGCTTATCGACCAGGTCCTCACCCTGTTCCCATAGGGCGTTCTGAAACTGTACCACGTGGGTTAGGAAGTTCAGGGATCTGATGGAGCATGTAGCAGCCGCATACATGCTTCTCATCAGGGCATCCAATTGTAAGGATTCCTGGTCCGGTGGTTGTGTACTTGTGTGTTGCGGTCTTTGGGACCAGTCATGTGAGGCCATAATGACCAGGGAGTCTGCCAGAGGTTGTTGAGCCAAGTACTGGTCCTCTTTCGGGGACTTGTACAGGAGGTCAGCTTTCTTTGGCACCGCAGAAGTGGACTGCGGACACTTCCACGCAGCCTTGGTGACGTCCGTGAAGGTGTCCACCAATGGAGGCACTACTACAGGCTTTAGGTCTTTCTGCCTAAGATAATGGGCAAGGCGCTGTCTTTCGGGGTCAAGGTCTTCAGTGTCCCATCCCATGTTGTCCTGGATGTGCCTCATGATCTCAGAGAAAGAAGGATCATCCGGAGGAGACCTGGGTAGGTCATGTGGGTCAGGTGATGGAATGCTGAGTGGAAAAGGAGATCTGGAGTAATCCGTGGTATCCGATCTGGAGTCCTCCCTTGACTGAGTATACCGCCGACGTTTGGGTTGCTTGGGGCTGGGAGACCCTGATGGAAATCTTGAGGGAGGCCTTCTCTGATCTTTGTATCTACCCCTGGGAGGTGAAGTCTGCTCCTTAGGGGTTGGTGGTCGTCCTGCTGGCCCCTGTGGTGGAGGTGGGGGCGTAGGAGGTGAAGGAGTAGGAGGAGGTTTTATCAGGACCACATCCTTTCGGATGGTGTCCCACCAGAAAGTAAAGAAGTCCTTTACTTCTTGAAGGTTCATGCCCGACAACGGGCCTGGCGCCGGTGGTCTGTTGCCAGGGTCGGGCGTCTGGTCCGCAGGTGTCTCCGGGTTGGAGAAAGGTTCCCTCAGGAGCCAGGCATCCTCAGTGTCGCCCGCCTGGTCTTCGGGCAGCGTCGTGTCCTCCTCCATTGAGTCCCTGTGATCGGTGTCAACCGGTGACTGGGGGGCGGTCTTCGGCTCCGGTGAATGCGAGGCCGACGTCAGCCGCTGACCGACATCTTCAGGTCCGGCGAACGCCCAGCTGGTGTCTGTGGCTCCGAACGCCTGGCAGAATTTGTATACTTGGCCGACGTCGGGTCCGACGTCCGCTTTAGGGACGTCAGGTCTTTAGTCTTCCTGGGTGGTGGATCCGGACCTCTGGGACGCTGGGAGACCAACCTGGAGTCAGGCTCCCGACGTCGGGTCAATGAGGAAGACTTGTAGCGTTCTGAAGACTTGGAAGAGGCCCGAGAGGGAGTAGAGGAAGCCGAGGGCCTTGAAGTCTTGATGGGCTGGAGAGTCGAAGAGCCACCTGAGGCTTGGATTTTGACCGAAGGGGGCTGAGAACAAACCCTGGAGGTAGAAAGGTCCGACCTGGTGGAGCCTGAGCTACGGGAGTCCGAGGCCCAGTTCAGGGATCTGGACCTTCCTTCTCAGTGTTTCTGGGCCTTGGAAGAATAATTGCCCCTGCAGGAAGGTTCTTGGTCCATCCTAAGTCTTTCTTCCAGCAGATAAGCCTGAAGTGCCTTCCGACAGCGGATCCTGGTGCTGCTGTTGAACCCTTGGCAAAAAGTGCAGGCTTTGGTGTCATGGTCCGGGCCCAAGCACTGCACACAGGAAGAATGAGGATCCTTAAAAGGGATCAGTTTTCTGCAGGCACACACTTGGAAAGGTGACCCTTGAGTGAAGGAGTTGGAGAGGACATCAGTTTGGAGAAACTCTTGAAATTTTAAGTCGTCATGCACTAGGTAGAGACAGAGAGGCCAATGCTGGCGAGTCGACGGCGGGAAAAGAACTGGGGATTCTGAGGGACTGCCCTTTTATGTACTATGCCTGACGTCTGGGGCGGGACCGACATTGGGGGCGGTCCCCGCTGAATACTGCTAGCTAGAAAATTTCCATAGGCTCCTGGCACCTGCCAGCTTCAGTCCTAATGGTGTAACCTGCTGCAAGAGCTGTTTCTCGAAGTAAGAGCTACTGTTACAGGTGCATAACCTGTTTTTCTAGGATTGTGGATATGTTGTTCATCCACACTTATTGGCAGACTCCTAGCAGTTCTCCAGGAGGAGGGAGGCAAGGCGCACACCTCCTACTTAGGGAACAGAGATTGGAGAACTGAGGCCCCAAAACCAGCATCCTGACGTGACTCCAGGTCGATGTGGTAGTGGGTAATGAAGGTGTTTGCCGACTTCCAGGTAGCAGCCCGACAGATTTCCTGGATAGGGATGTCCCTGGAAGCAGCCACCGATGCAGCAGTATGGCGGGTAGAATGAGCTCTCATCCCTCTGGGAGGCTCCTTGCCCGCCAACTCGTAGCATAAACCTATGCATGATGTAATCCATCTTGCTATGGTCCGTTTGGCTGCAGGTCTGCTTGAAGCAGCTTCAGCATAGGTGACAAACAGCTGGCGAACCTCTCCCCGAACTTCCGCCGTCCTCTCCTTGAAGTAGGAGACAGCATGTCTCAGGTACAAATTATGGAGCCTGTATTCGGCCTCCAAGGTGTAATTAGGGTAGTATACTGGCAGAGTCAACACCTGGTTAAGGTGAAACTCTGACACCACCTTCAGAAGGAATTTCGGTTGGGGGCGCAGAACAACTTTATCCCTGTGGAAGACCAGATAAGGGGAGTCCACCGACAGCGCCTGGAGCTCCCCTGTCCTTCTGGCAGACGTGACAGCCACCAGGAAGGCCATCTTTGACAAGTGTGACAGCTCACATTTGTGCATTGGTTCGAATGGCTTGTCCATGAGCATTGCCAATACCAGCAGTAGATCCCACGGAGATGGAGGTTCACGCACCGAAGGGGATATGTGACCCAGGCCTTGGAAAAAGCGCCCGACCACTGTCTCCTGCGCCACTTTCGCTGACCTCCCCGTGCCCGGTAAGCAGAAATGGCTGCCAGGTGCACCCCTAAGGGTCGATGACCGCAGACCCCCTTGGGAGAGAGACCAAAGGTAGTAAAGAATGTAAGCTACAGAACAGGATAAAGGGTCCAGACCCTGACACTAACTGGAAAATCTTTTCCATTTGAAGGCATAACATTTCCTAGTCAATTCCTTTTTGGATGCCTCCACCACGGTGTAGACATCTTCAGAGAGACCCAAAGCCTGAAATTCTAGCCGCTCAGGTACCAGGCTGTGAGGTGCAGGGATTGAAGGTCTGGATGGAATGCCTTCCCGATTCAGAGATATCGGGTCCAGGTGTGTACACAGCCACTCCAGGGGCCTGCAGCCGAGGCTAAGGAGATCTGGATACCAGAACTGGCGTGCTCAATCTGGGGCTACCAGATTCACCTTCGCCTCGTCCCTCGTCACCTTAAGAAGCACCTTGTGGATCAAGGGAAATGGAGGGAAGGCGTAGAGGAGACAGCCTCAAGAAGGCATCCCCTTGCAGCAAGCCCTGCTGAGGGGGGCGGGCATGAAACAGCCTCAGCTTGGTGTTTTTCCTGGAGGCAAACAGGACCGCCATTGGTTTGCCCCAATGGGAGAACAGGCTGTAAGCTACCTCTGGATGGAGAGACCTCTCCTGGGATGGCTGGCATAAGTGGCAGAGAGCATCCGCCAGCTGGTTCGATGCTCCTGCCACATGGATGGCTAGGAGACCTGCCTCTAACCGGCTTACGAGGGTCCAGATGTGGAGTGCCTCTTTGCACAGCAGATGGAAGCGCATGACACCCTGTTTGATGAGGTAGTACATGGTCGTGGTATTGTCAGTCTGGACTTGAACCACTTTACTCCTGAGCTGAGGAGCAAAAGCTGACAGTGCCAGTCAGACTGCTCTGAGCTCCAACAGGTTGATATGGCATCGGGACTCCTCGGGGGTCCAGAGCCCGTGGGCCCTTTTGTCCCCCATGTGGGTTCCCCAGCCCATGAGAGGCGCATCGGGTCATGAGAACAACCGTCAGCTCGGGACAGACAAAAGGGATCCCTTCCTGCAACCGCTCTGGGGCGGTCCACCATTGGAAAGTGTCCCATATCTTCTGGGTTACAGTGATCAGCTGGTCGAAATGACTGTGGCGCGGAGTCCACTGGGCAGCCAGCTCCCACTGGAAGGGGCGCATGTGCAACAGGGACCAACAGACCAAGGTGCATGCTGCCATGTAACCCAGAAGGCGCAGAAAGTCCTGGGCAGGGAGCAAGTGCCCAACCAGAAATGAATGGGCAAAGGAAGAGAGAACCTCTGCCCAGTCTGCCGGGAGCAGAGCTCTGGCTTGACAAGAGTCGGGCTCTGCCCCGATGAAGCCCATCACCTGAGAAGGAACGAGTTCAGACTTGGCCTCGTTGATCAGAAGGCCAAGCTGGGAGCACCAGATCCCTGGACCTCTCCACCTCCTGTTGGGTGAAACCTGCCAGGAGCCAATCATCAAGGTAGGGGTAAATTCTGACACCCCAGAATACATCTGGTGAAGACACGTTGGGCTGACAACAGGAGGAATGGCATGGCTTGGAACTCTGACCCTGAAGCGGAGGAACCGCTGGTGGGACGGACAGCTTGGGATGTGAAAGAACGCATCCTGCAGATCCAGTGAACAGAACCACATGTTTCGCTCCAAGGATGGTATGATCTAGGACAGAGTGACCATCCAAAAGGTGCATGACCTGAGGTATTGATTCAGGTCGTGGAGATCAAGAATCAGATGCCAGCCGCCTGTCCGCTTGGGTAGCAGGAAGTACCTGGAGACAAAGCCTGGGTCTGCAGACGGATCATCCACGAGAGCTACTGCCTCGAGGGGATGCTGAGCAATGTCATCACGAAGAGCTGACTGGGTGCACGCGGAAATCTGTTCTTGAGGGGCGCAGGCTCTGCTGGGAGGGTACTGCTAGACGACAGGGAAAAAGGATCTGAGGCGGTTGGAAGGTTGTGCAAGACAGCCTATATGTGTGAGCCAGTCTACATGGCGCGCGCATCAGTCCTACCTTGGCACTAGCCCTACTGAAGACTTTTGGCTCCGCTGGGTCCTAGTGCCTCAATGTAGTCCCATTAGTGTGAATGAGTGGTGGAGACTGTGTCCAGGAAGATCATGATTTCAGTGGTTATTTGCACAGTAGCTATGTCTTCAGAAAAAATGACAGCTTTTACCTTCCAAATGTATTTGCACTCCCATGATATGTACAGTGAATTCTGCTATGCTAAAGGAGAAATATACCACATGATTAGTCAGAATTTATTCTGCAACACATTTGTGATTCCTTCATGAAACATTCAGAACTCATGCATTACTTGTTGCCAGAAAGGGTGAAAAAATGCCAAAACATTCCTTACTGACATTACCTGTCCAAGTGGTGGTGTTTGAGTACGAGGAGGCTGTGCACTGGGTGGGATCATAGTTGGTATCTGGGGCTGTAGCTTCTGCACTTGGTTTTTATTCATTAAGAAAGACTGTGCAGGCCTCAGACTTATCTAAAAAAAAAAAAAAAAAAAAATTAACAGTTCTGAAAAAGCTAGTGTAAGTTTTATACCTTACCTTTTTCTCAGAATATAAATGTTAGTTCAATTAGATCATATTACATTAGGTTTGCATTGGTAATTCTGAGTTGTTGCTAACTGCATTTCATGCTGTTTTAAAACATTTTCCACTCTAGCCTACGGCCAAATGTAGTTAGAATAGGCAGCTCTAATGCTGCAAGTGTTTACGTGCACCAGATTCTCTAACCCTATATGCTGAGCTTCCCAGCTCAATATAGATGGTGCCATCACCACTGACCCACAAAGTATTGCTGATGACCTAAATAACATTTTCAGCTCTCTCTGCTACACTACCTCCCAACTGTTTTGACCCCACTGCTACCCCCCCCCCCAAAACCACTCTCCAACACCAACCTTTCCACTTCCGGACTCTCTCCCCGTCAGCTGTAAAACCCTACTTCCTTAAAGCCCGAAATGGGGCCAGACACAGCAGCAACACTCTGGATCTCAGTCTACTTCGCGCTACTCTGAACGCTGTCCTCACCCCCCTTACCAACCGCTCCCGCTGCCTTGGACAGTTCCCCATTGCCTGGAAAACGGCTGTCATCACCCCTATACACAATGGCAGTGATCGCTCCTCCCTTGGAAACTACAGACCAATCTCCATCCTCCCCACCACCCAATCCAAAGCCTTGGAAAAGACAGTTGCTAATCAAATAACTACCTCACCGCACACAACCCTCTGCATGGCGCAGCACGGCTTTTGCCGTGGTTTCAGCACCACTACCACCCTCCTAGAATTCTCCACCTTCATTCACTCACTCTGCCCTGGACAAAGGCCACCTCGCCAGTGCAGTCTTCATCAATTTGTCAAAGGCTTTCAACATGGTCTGCCACCCTCTCCTCAGACACCCTCACTCAACTTGGGTTCGCCCCAGGCCCAGTAAGCTGGATCACCAACAACCTCACTGCCCAAACTCAATGCGTAAAAAAGTACAGTTAAGTAAGAACTTACTGTAACAGTAGATCTTCGAGAGGAGCTCTTGCAGCCGGCTGTAACAGTTAGGACTATGCCGCAGGCACTAGGACCCTCCGGAAACCTTTTCAGCCAGCAGTACACAGCAGGGACCGCCCCCATCGGCCCTTCCCCGACATCAGCCCTGGTACCAAAGGGGGCGGACACAGCTCCACCTCAGTTCCCCCGCCAAGGCCTGTGAACAAGCCTTGACAAGAGAAGGAGACGAAGCACTCAAAGATGTAGATGAAGATCTGCACCAGGGAGCGGGTGGAAAATAGCATACAGAGCTCTCTCGAAGATCTACTACAATTCCTACGTCAACTATTATCTAACTTCGAGTGGGAGCTCTTGCAGTAGGCTATAACAGTTAGGACTGAATACCAAGCAGTCCCACGCTAAAGAGGTAGTCGACCCCAGGAGGTGGAATATACAGACTCCAGAGGCCTAGGACAAAAGTCCCTGCAAAACAGCCAGACCAAAACCGGCACAGCGTCTGGAGACTTTATCCAAGCTGTAATGCTTGAAAAGATATGCATCGAGTTCCAGGTAGCGGGCGCACAGATGTCCCTTATGGAGACATTTCTCAGGGCGGCAAAAGATGCAGACACTCCTCTAGTGGAGTGACCCCTAACCGGACCCGGTAGGGGCTTATGCTTTTCATAGCAAAATGATACGCAGTGGACGATCCACTTCAAAATAGTCTGCTTGGTCTCCGGTTTGCTCAAGCATTGTGGTGCAAAGGCCACAAAGAGTTGCTCCGGCTGACTGTGCACAGCCGTTCTTTTGAGGTAATACCTCAGTGTCCTGTGGACGTCCAATGTCTGAAGGACAGCTTCCCCTCTATTCGAAGGGAAAGGGAAATAATCTAAAAGGTCAACTCAGAGACCACTTTTGGGAGAAACTTAGGATTTGTCCTAAGGGAAACCCTTTCCCTGTGAAAAGCCAAATACGGCTCTTTACACATCAGAACCTGAAGCTCAGAAACTCTTCGTGCTGAGGTAATAGCAAACAAAAAAAAAAAAAAAAAAACACATTCCAGGAAAGAAAGCGCAGCTCACAATCCACTGCTGGTTAAAAAGGAGGGAGGGTAAGCTTCTCCAACACAAAAAGGGTGTCCCAGGGTGGGCTAGGGTCCCTAATGGGAGGTCTCATATGCAAAATTCCATTTAAAAAGATGCGGGCTACATCCAACTGTGCTAAAGCCTTCCCAATTAGAGCATGATACATGGAGACGGCCCACATGTGCACCTTAACAGAGGAGTAACTCAGGCCATGTTGGTACAAGGAGGGGAGGTACTGTAAAGTACAGTTACGTAAGAACTTACTGTAACAGTAGATCTTCGAGAGGAGCTCTTGCAGCAGGCTACAACAATAAGGACTATGCCACAGGCACTAGGACCCTCCGGTGAAAACTTCAGCCAGCAGTACAAAGCAGGGACCACTCCCCACACACCGGCCCCGCCCCAACATCAGTCTGGGTACAAGAAGGGGCGGACCCAGCTCCACCTCAGTTCTCCCACCAAGGCCCGGAACAAGGCCTGACAAGAGAAGGAGACGAAGCGACTGCAGAAGAGAAATGGAGATGTAAATGAAGATGGATCTGCACACCTCGAGGGGGAAGGCAGGTGGGAAGTAACGCCTGCTGCAAGAGCTCATCTCGAAGATCGGTTACGGTAAGTTCTTACGTAAATGTACTATCTTACTTCGAGTGGAAGCTCTTGCAGCAGGCTAGAACAATAAGGACTGAATACCAAGCAGTCCCACACCAAAGAGACATAAGACCTTGCAAAACAGCTAGGCAAGAAGCCAGCTCGGTGTCTGGAGAAGATATCGGAGCTGTAATGCTTGACGAAGGTATGCAGAGAGTTCCAGGTGGCGGCCGCACAAATGTCCCTTACAGAGACATTTCTCAGGGTGGCGAATGAAGCAGACACTCCTCTGGTGGAGTAACCCCTGACCAGGCCCCGGTAGGGATTTATCGTGTTTCTCGTAACAAAATGAGATGCAGTGAACTATCCACTTCGAGATGGTCTGCTTGGTCACCGGTCGACCCAATCATTGTGGCACAAAGGCCACAAAATGTTGCTCCGATTGACTGTGCGTAGCCGTCTTGAGGTAATACCTCAAAGTCCTGTGGACATCCAGTGTGCGGAGGAGAGCCTCCCCTCTACTGGAAGAGGAAGGAAAATAAACAGGAAGGTCAACCGACTGGTTGAGGGTCAACTCTGAGACCACTTTCGGAAGAAACTTAGGATTCGTTCTGAGGGAAACCCTTTCCCTGAGGAAAACTAAATACGGCTCTTTACACAGAGCCTGAAGCTCAGAAACCCTTCGAGCTGAGGTAACAGCAACTAAAAAGCAAAAACCTCCCAAGAAAGGTAACGCAGCTCACAATCCGCTGACGGTTCAAAAGGAGGGAGGGTGAGTTTCTCCAACACAAAAAGGAGGTCCCAGGGCGGGATAGGGTCCCGAATGGGAGGTCTCGTATGCAGAATTTCTCTAAGAAAGGTGCGGGCGACATCCAATTGCGCCAATGCCCTATATCCCACAAGAGCATGATAGGTGGAGATGGCCCACACATGCACCTTGATATAGAAGTAACTCAGACCCTTTTGATATAAGGAGAGGAGATACTATAACGCTGAGTTCACTGGGCAGGTGACGGGATCCAAACACTGTGGTGATGCACAAAGACAAAAACGTTTCCACTTCATAACGTAGGCGGAGCGGGTAGAGGGCTCTCTCGCTGAAGCTAGGACTGCCGCCACTTCCGGGGAAACCCCGTATCGACACTGAGCTACGTCTGAAGGAGCCAAGCATGTAGGTGTAAGGACCGAAGGTATGGGTGCACCAGCAACCCTTGGTCCTGGGACAGTAACTGCGAGCATATGGGCAGCGGAATTGGAGGTTCCATTGATAACCGCTGCAGGATTGGGAACCAAATCTGCCGAGGCCATCTGGGGGCTACGAGGATCACTCAGGCCCCTTCTGCCTGTAACTTGAGCAGCACTCTCTGAATGAGAGGGAAGGGCAGAAAGGCACAGAGGAACCTCCCTGGCCAGCAATGGGATAACACGACTGGCCAAAAAACTCCAGGCGCGTGCTCTCGCGAGCAGAACATTGGCAGTCTGGTGTTGCGTGGTGACGTAAAGAGGTCCAGCTCTGGAAGACCCCACCTGTGGAAGAGCTGGTCTGCTACGGACTGTAGCAGCTCCCATTCGTGCGCTCTGGATCGCAACCTGCTGAGGCTGTCTGCCAGATCGTTGAGGATGCCTGGAACGTGCACAGCGGACAGCAGAATACCCCGCTCCAGCGCCCAGTACCAGACTCATCGCCTCCCTGCAAAGGGGCATGTTGTCTGTCTCAGCCAGAAGAGAGCCTGACACCAGGTCCTCCTGAAAGGCCTGTAAGGCGTAGAGAACCGCTCGCATTTCCAGTACATTGATGTAAAGGGACCATTCCTCGGGTGACCAAACCCCTTGCATTAGACGAGCACCCAGGTGCGCCCCCCACCCCAGGTCCGATGCATCGTTGTCAGGGTTTGACCTGGTGGCTCCAGACGAAAGCTGACCCCTGTCTCTAAATTGCTGGAGTCCATCCACCAAAGCAAAGTTCTCCTGACTGGCCCCAAGATCTTGACCGGGGAGTCTAGATCGTCGTAGCCTTGGTCCCACTGCACCCTGAGCATCCACTGTGGGACACTCATGTGGAGGAGGGCCAAGGGAGTGACAGGGATGGCCGCCGCCATGTGCCCCAGTAACCTGAGGAAGTTCCGAGCTGGAACTTGAGGAGTTAGAGATCTGTTCTGCAATCTCTCGCAGGCAATCTCCCCTGTCCTGGTGGAGGAAGGCCATGCCCTGGATGGAATCCAGGATCGCTCCAACGAAGACAAGCTTCTGACTGGGCTCCGGGGACGATTTTTGCAGATTCAGGGTGATCCCCCGCCCTAGGAACAGAGTATAGGTGTCTTCGAAGGCAAGAAAGGCCTACCCTTGACGGGGCCGTAAGCAGCCAACTGTCGAGGGGAACACACAGTGCCCCATGCGCCTTACAGCCGCAGCCACCACTGCCAGGCATTTGGTGAAGACTCATGAAGTGGAAGAGAGGCCGAACGGAAGCACTTGAAATTGGTAATGCTCCCCTTGGAAGTGGAACCTCAGAAACTTCCGGTGGGGATGGCAGACCCTGATGTGCATTTACGTTTCTTGCATGTCCAGGGAGCAGAGCCAGTCTCCTTGGTGCAGCAGAGGAAGTCGTCCTTGGAGGGTCACCATCCTGAACTTTTTGTACTCGATAGAGATTTAGAGGGCTGAGGTTCAGAATGGGACTAAGGTCCTGTGTCTTTTTTGGAACCAAGAAAATGTGTGAATAAAACCCCTGTCCTCGCTGATGCAAGGGGACTATCTCTATTGCCCTTTTTTGCAAGAGGGTCTGGATCTCTCCTCCTATTAGTGGGATGTGAGAAGGAGGATAACGGAAGAGCTTTTGTGGATTGTTCGGGGAAACTCCATGAACTCCAGCATGTGTCCCCTCCTGATGATGTCTAAGACCCATTGGTCCGCAGTTACCGACTTCCACGCTTCGAAATGAAGGGAGAAGTGGTCCCCAACCAGTTCCCCTGGATCTTCCTACGGAAGAGGGGGGTGGAAGGGAGTCATTGGGCTGAGCCGGGTGCAGGCAGAGAGGCCTGGGAGGACTTGGGCCGACGGGCGGGAGCTCCACCAGGCTGCTGGTTCCTGGATCTCCTGCGAAAGCCTCCTCTCTGCCCCTGACTGCCTGAGGACTTACGAAAAGGCAATTTTTGGTGTCTTTGCTGGTCACTGCGATACATCTGGCAGACCGACCAGATAGACTTTCCCCGACTCCTGGAGACTAGACATCAAGGCTTCTGTCTCTTGCCCAAACAGCACGGTACTCTGGAAGGGCACATCCTTAATACCGGCCTGCAGATCCTGGTGAAAGCCGGAGACTCTCAACCAGGCGTGGCGCTGTAGGAACACCCCAGAAGCGGCTGCCCTGGCTGCCGTATCTGCAGTGTCATAAGAGGCTCTCAGGACATGGGAGCCTACGTCTGAGCCCGATTTTAGGATGTCCAGGAGCTCTGTTTTCTGGGCAGAGTCTGGAAGGGCCTTCGGCAGCTCGTCCCCTCTCCCAAAGCGCATTCTGGTACTGGACCATATGCGTCAAGAAGTGAAGGGAACGCATGGAACAGGTGGAAGCAGCATATACCTTCTTGCCCACCTGGTCCAAATAGCGAGACTCTGGGTCAGGAGGCTGACAGCTGAGGTGCTTTGGCTGCCTGGATTTATCATGGGCAGCCGTGATCACCGAGGAGTCCACCAGAGGGTGTTCAGCGAGGAAAGCTTCTGCCCTCTGGGCCTTGTACAGCCTGAATTCTTCGGAACAGCCGGTACTGAGGCCGGATGCTTCCAGGCAGTTCTAGTGAGGTCCTGGAACGTATCCACCAAAGGACGGATTACCAAAGGATTAGGCTCCTTTTGCTTCAGGTACTTTGCTAGCCTACGGCGTTCCGAGTCCAGGTCCTCCGTCTCGGACTCGGAGGCCTGTATGTGCCTCATGACGTCCATAAAGGTAGGATCGTCAGGCGAGCGAGGCTGGTCCTTCTCTCCCAGAGTGCGCTGCAGACAGAGAGGAAGTCGAAGAAGACTATGATGAGGAAGATCGGCTATAGGATTTCAAATAGTCTGACCTTTCTGTGTGACCAGGATCCCACTGTCATCGGTAGCTAGGGGACAGACGTCGGCCCGAAGACAAGACTCCGGTCCCTGGACCTGCGACGGAGCAGAGACTGACATCGGTCAGAGGACTGACATCGGGAGCGTTCTCGCTTAGAGGACGGAGAAAGGCTCCTAAAGCGTGACCTGAACCAACGACGGTCACCAGAGTCCCTGGAGCATCGTCGGTGGTCACCAGACCAGGTGCGGGAACGAGCCCTAGAGGAAGGTGTAGGCGGGCGCTCCGGCGACTTCCGCGGGGAAGGCTCACCTCCCGGATGTGGTTTTTCCACTGGGTCTGGTACCGGTATCTGGGCTGGCGGGGGGGGGGGTGTGTGTGTGTGTGCTGCTTGTGGACCTGCCCCCACCAGAAGGAATACAGTTCCTGGAGCTCGTCCTTCGTGAAAATCTCTGCCGCCCGGATCGGAAAGGAAGTACCCGGGACGTCGGGGCGCGAAGGAGAGCCCTCCTGGGTGCCCAGGGGGAGGAAGACTTGTGCGACAGGGACGTCTGCTCTTCCACAGCCAATCCCTCACCCTTCGCCCCTTCAACTGGCATCTGTGTAGGTACCACCGACGGGGTGCCGCCGGAGAGTCCTTGGGCTCCAGAGGCGTGCCTTTAGCAGGCGGCGCCAGTGCCTTGAGAGATGGGGCCGAAGCATGCACCTCCAAGGGCTTTGTGGTGACCCATAGCGGTGTCACCTTAGGCTTAGCCGGCTTCTCCCCCGAAGGGCCGGCCTTGGCCTGAGCGGATTTGGGGTGCTCTCCTGATCCCAAGGGACGGGCCTTCTTTGGAGAGGGCCACGAGTGAGAGAGGGACCGCAACCGACTACGGTCTTTGCTGTGCCGTTTTTTCTCTTTCCGTTTCCCCTCCGAGGAGTGCAGATTCATTTTCTGCTCCAATAAAAAGGCTTTCAGGACCTTAAGGTGGTGGATGCGGGTCCTGCTGGTGAAGGCCTGGCAATCGGAGCAGTTTGTGGTGTTGTAGTCCGGGCCTAGGCAAAAGACAGCGGCAATGGCCGTGATCTGCCTCCCACACACACTTATTCAGGTGTTCCGGTGAGGCAGACGCCCGAGAAGACATCCGGACTTCACAAAAACCGTCAAGCGACGGCTGAAGTCTGTACCCTGAAGAACAAAACAGTCGAAAACAGTTAAAAAGTCGGACAGCGGTCCGACGGTGTAGAATCGAAGAAAAACCGTCAAAAAGACGGTTCAAACGTGGGTTTTTTGTCTTGATTGAAGAGTTTTTGCTGTAACTGGCAAGCAGAAGCTGTTCTTCCTTGTTCACGTGCAGGATGCGGCGGGAAAGAACTGAGGTGGAGCTGGGTCCACCCCCTCTTGTACCCAGACAGACGTCAGGGTGGGGCCAGCGTTGGGGGCGGTCCCTGCTGTGTATTGCTGGCTGAAGTTTTCACCGGAGGGTCCTAGTGCCTGTGGCATGGTCCTTATTGTTATAGCCTGCTGCAAGAGCTCCCACTCGAAATAAGATCGCCGAGTTCACTGGACAGGTGACAGGGTCCAAATGCTGTGACGAGACCCATAAACAAAACCACTTCAATTTCATAACATAGGGGGAGCAAGTGGAGGACTTCCTCGCCGACACTAGGACTGCCGCTACCTCTGGGGAGACCCCATATCTGTGTTGGGCTACATCTGAAGGAGTCAAGCATGCAGATGTAAGGAACGGAGGTCCGGATGGACCAGCGATCCATGTTCCTGGGATAGCAACTGCGAGCATATGGGCAGTGGAATTGGAGGTTCAGTGGACAGCTGCTGCAGGAGTGAAACCAACTCTGCCGAGGCCACTGGGGGGCTATAAGAAGGGATAATGCGTCTGGCCAGAAAACTCCAGGCATGTGCTCTCACGAGCAACACACTGGCAGTTTGGTGTTGCGTGGTGACACAAACAGGTCCAGCTCTGGACAACCCCATTTGCCGAAGAGCTGATCTGTTACGGTTTGTAACAGCTCTCACTCGTGTGCTCTGGATCGAGACCTGCTTAGGCTGTCGGCCAGATTGTTTAGGACACCTGGAACATGCATCGCTGATAGCAGAATGCATTGTTCCAGTGCCCAGTACCAGACTCTCATCACCTCCCTGCAAAGGGGGTACGAATGAGTGCCCCCTTGCTTGTTGATGTAGAAAACGACTGCCTTATCATCTGTTTGAATGAGAAGAGAACCTGGTACCAGGTCCTCCTGAAATGCTTGTAGGGCAGAGGACCACTCGCATTTCCAGTACACGGATATGGAGAGATCGCTCCTCGGGTGTCCAAACCCCTTGTGTTTGATGAGTACCCAGGTGCGCTCCCCAGCCCAGATCTGATGCATCTGCCGTAAGGGTCTGACCCGGTGGCTCTGGATGGAACCGGACCTCCCTTTCCAAATTGCAGGGGTCCATCCACCAAAGTAGAGTTCTCCTGACTGGCTCGGTGATCCTGACTAGAAAATCTAGATAGTCGGAGCCTTGGTCCCACTGCATCCTGAGCATCCACTGTGGGACCCACATGTGGAGGCAGGCCAGAGGAGTGACTAGAATGGCCACCACCATGTGCCCCAGCAACCTGAGGAAGTTCCTTGCTGGAACCTGAGGAGTTACTGAGATCCCTTCGGCAATCTCCCGCAGGTGATCGCCCCTGTCTGGGGGTAGAAAAGCCATGCCCCAGAAAGAATCCAGGACCGCTCCAATAAAGGAGTCTTTGACTGGGCTCGGGGGATGATTTCTGAAGGTTCAGGGTGATCCCCAACTCTCGGAATAGAATACAAGTGTCTTCGAGAGTTTGAAGCAGGCCTGACCTGGACGGGGCCACAATCAGCCAATCGTCGAGGTAAGGGAAGATGAAATTACCCTGCCGCCTTCGAGCCGCAGCCACCACTGCCAAGCACTTTGTAAAGACCTGAGGAGCGGAGGAGAGGCCGAACAGAAGAACTCTGAATTGGTAATGCTCCCCTTGGAAGTGGAACCTCAGAAACTTCCAGTGGGGAGGGAAGACCTAGATATGCATTTGCATCTTGCATGTCTAGGGAGCAGAGCTAGTCTCCCTGATGCAGTAGGGGAAGTAGACCCAGAAGGGTCACCATCCTGAACAGTTTGTACTCTATAGAGAGATTGAGGGAGCTGAGGTCCAAGATGGGACGAAGGTCCCTTGTCTTTTGGGACCAGGAAGTGGTGGGAATAAAACCCTTTTCCCCGCTGATGCAAGAGGACTACCTCTATTGCCTTTTTCTGCAAGAGGGTTCGAATTTCTCCTTCTAAAAATTGAGATGAGAGGAGGATATCGGGATTACTTTGATGGAATAGTTGAAGGGAACTCTGAACTCTAGCGTGTGTCCTCTCCTGACAATATCCAGGATCCACTGGTCCGCAATTATCGATCTCCACCCTTCGAGATGAAGGGAGAAGCAGCCCCCGACCGTCTCCCCTGAGTCTTCCTTTGGGGGGGGGGGGCGCGTGGAAGGGAGTCATTGGGCTGAGCAGAGAGGCCTAGAAGGACTTGGGCTCTCCTACGAAAGCCTCCTCTCTGACCCTCCTGATTACCACGGGCTTGTCCACCTTGACTACCTGAGGGCTTGCGAAAAGCCCTCTTCCGCTGCAGTCGCTGGTTGCCGCGGTACATTTGGCAGACAGACCAGATGGACTTGCCCGACTCCTGGAAACGTGAAATCAGTGCTTCTGTCTCCAGTCCAAACAATATGGTACCTTGGAAAGGCAGATCCCCGATACCAGACTGCAGAGCCTGGTGAAAGCCTGAAACTCTTAACCAGGTATGGCGCCTAAGACAAACCCCGGAAGCGGCTGCCCGGGTTGCCATGTCTCCGGTGCCGTACGAGGCTCTCAGGACATGAGAACCTACATCAAAGCCCAATTTAAGAATGTCCAGAAGCTCAGTCTTCTGCTCGGAATCTGGCATGGCTCCGAGTAGCTCTTGTCCCCTTTCCCACAGTGCATTCTGGTACTGGACCATATGCGTCAGGAAGTTGAGGGACCGGATGGAGCAGGTGGATGCGGAGTAAACCTTCTTGCCCACCTGGTCCAAATACAGAGACTCTGGATCGGGAGGCTGCGAGCTAAGGTGCTTCGGCTGTCTGGACTTGTTATGGGCAGCCGTAATGACTGAAGAGTCCGCCTGAGGGTTCTCTGCTAAATATACAACCTGTTAGATTTTTTGGGAACAGCCAGGATGGAGGCTGGGTGCTTCCAGGTCGACTGGGTGAGGTCCTGGAACGTGTCCACCAAAGGAGGGACTACCAATGGTTTTGTCTCCTTTTGCCTCAGGTATTTGGCCAACCTTTGGCGTTCCGGATCCAGGTCCTCAGTTTCCCACTCACTGGAGGCCTGGATATGCCTCATGACGTCCATAAAGGTTGGATCGTCAGGAGGCGAGCGAGGCTGGTCCTTCTCTCCCAGGGACCGCCTGATGCCAAGAGAGGAAGAGGATGCCGATGAAGAAGAGGAGGATCGACTACTAGGTCTGGAATAGTCTGACCTCTCTTTGTGACCAGACTCCCTCAGTCATCAGTAGCTGGGGGACCGACGTCTGTCCCGGGACCGGCAACAGAGCGTGAACCGGCATCGGCAGCGCTCTCACCCAGAGGAACGAGTAGGGCTGCGAGTGAGAGACCTAGACCAGCGACGGTCTCCAGAGTCCTTGAAGCGTCTGCGGCGGTCTCTGGACCGACAGCGGGAACGAGCCTTGGGTGGAGGCGTAGGCGGCCGCATGGGGGACTTCCTCGGGAAGGCTCGCCTCCAGGCTGTGGTTTGCCCACCGGGTACAGTACCGGTGTCTGGACAGGCAACGGGGTGGGGGGGCTGCTTCTGGACCTGTCCCCACCAAAAAGAGAACTCCTCCTACAGCTCGTCCTTCCACAAAAGCTCAGCAGCTCGGCCCGGAAAGGGAGTATCTGGGACATCAGTCCACGAAGGACAGCCCTCTTGGGAGCTCAGGGGGTAGGAAGACTTGAGAGATGGGGACGTTGGGTCTTCTGTGGCCGCGCCCGCACCCTTCGCCCCTTCAACCAGTGACGGAGGTGGGACAGACGACAGGTTATCTTGGGGGCGCGCAGAGTCCTTTGGCTCCAGAGGCACACCTTTAGCAGGCGGCACCAGTGCCTTGAGAGATGTGGCCAAAGCTTTGACCTTCAAGGGCTTGGTGGTAACCCTTAGAGGGGTTACCTTAGGCTTGGTCTGCTTCTCCCCCAGTGGGCTGGCCTTGGCCTAGGAAGATTTTGCACGGTTACCTGAGCCAGAGGAAACCCGGGCCTTCTTAGGAGAGGACCGTGAGCGAGAACAGGACCGCGACCAGGACCGGTGCCGGGACTGACTACGGTCTTTCCCGTGGCGTTTGGTCTTCTCATTGCACTTCCCCTCTGTGGAGTGCAGATCCATCTTTTTCTCTAAAAGAAATGCCTTCAGGGCCTTGAGATGTCAGATCCGGGTCTGGCTGGTGAACACCTGGCAGGCTGAGCAGGCCACAGTGTTGTGGTCCGGCCAGAGGCAAAAGACGCAGCGCTTGTGCCCATCCTTGAAGGGGGATCTGCCTCCCGCAGTCGCACTTGTTCTGGTGTGGCTCCGGAGGAGCGGACGACGGCAAAGACATCCGTCGAAAACACACCGACAAAAACCGTCAAAAACAGTACAAAACGGGTTAAAAAACAGATTTAGCCGTTTCTGGCAAGCTGGAAGAAAGGCTTCTCTTGCGCGGTGGGAAAATAACTGAGGTGGAGCTGGGTCTGCCCCTTTTTGTAGCAGGGCTGACGGGGCGGGGCCGATGTCAGGGGCGGTCCCTGCTGTGTACTGCTGGCTGAAAAGTTTTCCGGAGGGTCCTAGTGCCTGCGGCATAGTCCTAACTGTTATAGCCTGCTGCAAGAGCCCCCACCCGAAGTAAGATCAACAGTATCCTCAAGCCCCAGTCAGGTCCGCGCCGGTGTTCCCCAAGGCTCCATTCTTGGGCCATTACTTTTTAGCTTATACGTAAATTTCCTGCCCAACTCCTCCACTGAAAACATACTCCTTTACGCAGATGAAGCAGTCCTCTTCGCATCCCACCAGGACCCTGTCCAACTTCAGCTAGCACTACAATCCACCTTTGCACTGATCGGGCAGTGGCTCCTTGACCACAGGCTTGTAATAAACTTAAAGAAAACAGAAACATTGCTCTTCACCCAAAACCAGAACAAACTCAAGGGATCTGCTCTGTCCATCCAGTCCCTCTCACATCACCCTCTTGAACAGGTCACCACATAAAAACACCTTGGTACTGTCTGACGCTTCCCTCACCTTTCATGACCATATCCACACCCTCTGCTCGGCAATAAACACGTGCTTAGGCCTACTATATCGACACAAAGCGTGTCTCCTACCAGAGGCACTAAGACCCTCAGACTCCTCAGTCCTATCCCCAGTGGATTACGGACTTCTGATATACGAAACAGCAGACACCACTCTGGGCAAAAATCAAGCTTTCTATCAACAAAGCCTGTTGGCTACTCACTGTGGCAGACAAGCACACCCACACCTGTACACTATACTCCTTGTCGAACCTCCTCTCCTTTGATGAATGACTACTCTACCAAACCTGTTTACTCACCCAAAAAATTTGCTGTTTGTCTCCCCCCCCCCCCCCACACAGGTCTGTCCAAGATGCTCAGCACAGCGCCACCCGAAGCTTTTCCAAAACCACTCAATTCCCAGGGTCAGGACGTCCCTTGCTCAGAGGTCCTGCAGGCACAGAGCCTCCACCTGGTTTAACACCCTCCCTCCTAATAGCACATCCGAACACAGAACTGGGCCATTTAAAACTGCCCTCCGTAACCACCTGCTCAGCTCTCGTAGCTGCAGGTGCTCCTGCTGATACCACAGTGGGCCGCTGCCACACCCAGTGATCTCCTTAGCCTGCACAATGTGAGTATCTCGGGGTTACTCTCCTGTTTGGCTACAGTTATGTATTGGCCTGTTACATGAAAAAAGGAGTTTGTCTTTGCTTTGTTTTTTTCTCTCTTGCTGCTATCAGTACACTATGTATATAAAGTAAATACATGTACCTGCACTGCTGTCAATTTCCACTCACTGTACGTTACACCCGCCGGTCCTGTTTATGACAAGGAGCCCTCGACTCAAAGGTTGTAATGCCGATACAATAAATAAAATAAATGTGCCACTACTTGTTAACCTAGCCCTTCCCTTTTTAGTTTTTACAGTTGCAATATAAAAAGGCTGGAATGGTCAGTGAATTTTATTCTTATCTTTTTCTTCTCTGACAAGATCTTACCAATTTTACTCCAGAATGTGTCAAAATATATGCATCATCTTAACTGAGCCAGTAAGGGGGATTATGATTTCCTTACCAGTAACTGTAGTGTGTAGGCTCCATTCATAGACAGTCATTTGGTTTGGGTTACAACACACACTCTCTCTCACTCTCAATGGACAACTCTACCCAACTCTGTAGGCAAAGCACTGTCCATAAGCAGGAAACAGACCCCAATGTGTGCCAACCCTTACATACCGGGAGACTAAAATATAGAAAGTACAGTTATGCAAGAACTTACCGTAACAGTAGATCTTCGAGAGGAGCTCTTATAGCAGGCTATCACAATTAGGACCATGCCGTAGGCACTAGGACCACACGGAAAAACTTCTGCCAGCAATACCAGCTGGGGACGGCCCCCAACGCCGGCCCGGCCCCGACATCGGTCAGGGTACAAGAGGGGGCGAACCCAGCTCCACCTCAGTTCTCCCACCAGTACCCAGCAGATGGCATGACAAGAGAAGGAGATGAAGCCCATCCTAGAAAAGAAGAGAAGAAACCTGCACACTCCGAGGGGGAAGGTGGGAGGGAAAACAGCGCCTGCTGCAGAGCTCCTCTCGAAAGATCTACACTATTACACGGTTAAGTTCTTACGTAACTGTACTATCTTACTGAGATAGAGCTCTGCAGCAGGCTCACAATTAGGACTGAGTCCCAAGCAGTTCACTAGTGAAGAAAATGTCGCCCCCTGGAGGAGGAATATGCTGACTCCAGAGACCGTCACGACAAGAGTCCTTGCAGAACCGCCAGCCCGAAGCCCGCACGGCGTCTGGAGACGATATCCAAGCTGTAATGCTTGACAAAGGTATGCACCGAATTACAGGTCGCAGCCACACAGATGTCTTGAATGGCGACATTCCGCATCGCGGCAAGACGACGAAACACCCTAGTGGAGTGACCCCTTACCAGACCCAGTAGGGGTTTGTGGTGATGCTCGTAACAGAACGAAATGCAATGGACTATCCATTTGGATATAGTCTGCTTGGACACCGGCTGACCCAAGCGTTGTGGCGTAAAGGCCACAAAGAGTTGCTCCGATTTACGGTGTTGAACCGCTCTACTGAGGTAATACCTCAGGGACCTGTGGACATCCAATGTGTGGAGGAGAACCTCCCCTCTATTGGAGGGAGCAGGAAAAAAAAACAGGAAGATCAACCAACTGGTTGAGGGTCAAATCCGAGACCACTTTCAGAAGAAACTTAGGATTCGTTCGTAGGGAAAGCCTTTCCCTATGAAAAACCAAATAGGGCTCTTTACACATCAGAGCCTGCAGCTCGGAAACTCTTGAGCAAGTAACAGCAACAAAAACAAACTTTCCAAGATAAGTATACATGGCTATGCGTCAGCTGTGAGTTCAAAGGGGAAGAGCGAGTTTCTCCAACACAAAAGGAGGTCCCAGGGTGGGACAGTGTCCCTGATGGGAGGTCTCATGTGGAGGACCCCCTAAGGAAGGTGCGGCCACTCGCTGGGCTAAGGCTCTGTCGCCCACCCAGAGCAAGGTAGGCAGAGATCGCCACCGCAGCACCTTGATGATGGAATGGCTCAGGCCTTTTTCATACAAGGAGAGGAGATACTGCAAAGCCGGAGTTCACAGAGCATTAACTGGGTCCAAATGCTGAGGCAAGGCCCAAAGGCAAGCTTCTACTTCATGGCATAAGCAGAGAGAGAGTAGAGGGCTTGCGGCGGACGCTAAGACCTCAGCCACTTCTGGGAAACCCTGACGATTCACAGCTACGCCTGAGGAGCCAAGCATGAAGGTGGAGGTATCAGAGATCCGGGTGGACCAGAGAACCCTGGTCCTGGGACAGCAGTTGCGAGCATAGGGGCAGCGGGATTGGAGGTTCCTGGGACAACTGCTGCAGAAGTGGGAACCAAATCTGTCGGGGCCAGTTGGGGGCCACAAGGATCATGCGTGCCCCCTCTGCCTGTAACTTGAGCAGTACCCTCTGGATGAGAGGGAAGGGCGGAAAGGCATAAAGAAACCTCCCGGCCCAACAAAGGGATAACGCGTCTGGCCAAATAGCAGCCAGGCGTGCTCTCCATGAGCAAAGCGTGGCAGCTTGGTGCGTGGCAGGACGCAAAGAGATCTAGCTCGGAAGGCCCCACCTTCCAAGAGCTGATCTGCCACGGACTGAAGCAATTCCCACTGCGCGCCCCTGGCCCACGCACCTCGCTGAGATCGTCGGCCAGACTGTTTAGGACTCCTGGAACGTGCACCGCTGACAGACAGATGCCCCTTTCCAGCGCCCAGTACCAGACTCTCATCGCCTCCTGGCAAAGAGGGTAGGAATGAGTGCCTCCTTGCTTGTTGATATAAAAGACGATCGCCATGTTGTCCGTCTGAATAAGCACAGAGCCGGGAACCAGGTCCTGCTGAAACGCCTGAAGGGCATAGAGGACCGCTCGCATTTCCAGGACATTGATATGAAGGGACCTTTCCTCTGTCAACCAAACCCCTTGCACGCGGTGACCACCGAGATGAGCCCCCCAACCCAGGTCTGAGGCATCCGTTGTCAGAGTCTGACCCAGGGGCTCCGGACGAAAGCTGACCCCCCTGTCGAGGTTGCTGGGGTCCATCCACCAAAGCAACATTCTCCGGACTGGCTCCGAGATCATGACTAAGGCGTCCAGGTTGTCGGAGTATTGATCCCACTTCACCCTGAGCATCCACTGTAGGATTCTCATGTGGAGGCAGGCCAAGGATATAACTGGGATGGCCGCCACCATGTGCCCCAGTAGACTGAGGAAGTTCCGAGTCGGAACTCGAAGTGCTATGGAAATCCGTTCTGCCAAACTTCGCAGGCGAAGACTCCTGTCTTGAGGGAGGAAAGCCATGCCCTGGATGGAGTCCAGAATCACTCCAATGAAGGCGAGGTTTTGGTTGGGCTCCGGGGACAACTTCTTTAAGTTCAGGGTGATCCCCAGCTCCCGGAAGAGAGTATAGGCCTCTCCGAGAGCGCGCAGGAGGCCATCCCTTGACGGGGCTGTCAGCAGCCAGTCGTCGAGGTAAGGGAAAACAATGGCCTGAGAGCCGCAGCCACCACTGCTAGGCATTTGGTAAAGACACGCGGAGCGGAAGAGAGGCTGAACGGGAGCACCCGGAATTGATAATGCTCTCCCAGGAAGTGGAACCTCAGATACTTCCTGTGGGGAGGAAAGACCCCGATATGCATGTAAGCATCCTGCATGTCGAGAGAACAGAGCCAATCCCCTTGGTGCGGCAGAGGGGGGAGACTGAAGAGTCACCATCCTGAACGTTTTGTACTCTATAAAGAGATTTAAGGGCGGAGGTCCAGAATGGGGCGTAAGGTCCCCAGTCTTTGGGATCAGAAAGAAGTGAGAATAAACCCTTGAGCCCATGCTCCAGGGAACTCGTTCTATTACTCTCTTTTGCGGAAGGCCTGAATTTCTCCTTCAAGAGTGGAATGTGAGGGAGGATAGCGGAGAGCTTTGGTGGAGTGCGTGGAGAAACTCCGTGAACTCCGGCGTGTGTCCTCTCCAATGGCGTCAAGACCCATTGATCTGTGGTATCAGAGCTCCACCCTTCAAGAAGAAGGGAAGCGCCCTGACTGGGTCCCTGGACGTCTGACCACGGGGTCATTAGGTGGAACCGGGGTGGGAGAGAGGCCTCGGAGGACTTGGGGCCTACGGCCAGATGGTCCACCAGACTGCTGGTTTCGGCTCTCCGGCGGAAGCCGCCTCTCTGCCCTTGCTGGGAACCACGGGCTGAAGTCTGATTGCCTGAGGACTTTCGAAAAAGCCAACGACGATGAGGGCGTCGCTGGTCGCCATGGTACAACTGGTGGACCGACCAGATAGACGCCAGATTCCTGGAGACGCGAGATCAGATTCTCCGTCTCCTGTCCAAATAAGACAGTACCCTGAAACGGCAGGTCCCGGATACTGGACTGCAGATCCTGGTGGAAGCCCGAAAGCCGTAACCAGGCATGGCGCCGGAGACAAACCCCAGAGGCAGCTGCTCTGGCCGCCGTATCTGCAGTATCGTACGAGGCCCTCAGAACATGAGTGCCTACGTCAGAGCCCGACTGCAAGAGGGCCAGGAGCTCAGTCTTCTTCTCGGAGTCTGGTATGGCCTGTGCCAGCTCAAGACCCCGCTCCTGCGGCGCATTCTGGAACTGCACCATATGCGTGAGGAAGTTTAAGGATCTAATGGAGCAGGTGGAGGTAGAGTAAACCTTTTTGCCCACCTGATCCAGGTAACGGGACTCTGAGTCGGGAGGCTGGGAGCTGAGGTGTCGCGGCTGTCGAGACTTGTCATAAGCAGCCGTGATCTCAGTGGAGTCCGCCTGAGGGTGTTCAGCCAAAAAGGGTTCAGCCCTCGGAGCCTTGTAAAGCCTGTCCGACTTCTTGGGAACCGCCGGGATGGAGGCTGGGCGCAGCCAGGTGGATGTAGTCAGGTCCTGAAAGGTATCCACCAGAGGAGGAATGACCAAAGACTTTGGCTCCTTCTGCCTCAGGTACTTGGCCAATCTCCGGCGTTCCAGATCCAGGTCTTGTGTCCCACTCATTAGAAGCCTGGATATGCCTCATGACGTCCACGAATGTGGGATCATCCGGAGGCGAGCGAGGCATGTCCTTCTCCTCAGGGGAGCGCTTGAGGCTGAGGAAAGAGGAAGAGGATGAAGATGCAGAGGAGTACCGACTATCTGATTTAGAATGGTCTGGTTCTGCCTCATGGCCATGCCGTTGCTGACGTCGGTATGCAGGGGACCGACGACGGTCCCTGGACAGACGATGGAGCAATGACCGAAGTCAGTCAGTGGACAGACGTCGGGAACCGTCCCGTCGAGGGCGGGAAGGGCTCCGAGAACGAGACCGGGTCCGGCGTCGGTCAGTGGAACCTAAGGAGGCGACCGCCCGGTCTGGAGATCGGTGACGGGAACAAGCCCTAGAAGGGGGCGAAAAACGGCGCTCCGGGGACCTCAACGGGGAGGCCTCGCCCTCCGGCTGTGGTTCACCCGCAGGATCTGGTACCGGTGTCTGGGCCGGCGATGGGGTGGTACGTTTGTGAACCTGCCCCCACCAAAACGAAAACAGTTGTTTCAGCTCGTCCGGGGAGAAGATCTCTGCCGCCCGCTGCGGGAAAGAAGCTTCAGGCACGGCGGGACGCGATGGCGAGCTTTCCTGGAGGCCCGGGGGGAGGAGGACATGGGCGACTGGGACGTCGGCAGGACAACAACCGACCCCGGGTACTTGGTCCCTTCGACTAGCGTCTGTGTCACAACCGACGACGGGGTGACGACATGGGGTGCCGGAGTCCTTATGCTCCAGAGGCGCACCTTTAGCAGGTGGCACCGGTGCCGTGGACGGTAGGGCCGAAGCAGAAACCGCCACGGACTTAGCGATGACCTTAATCGGAGTCATCTTAGGCTTGGCCGGCTGCTCCCCCGACGGGCCGGCCTTAGCGTGGCATGAGCGTGGCGACTCACCCGAGCCCGAAGGACGGGCCTTCTTCGGGAAAGGTCGTGACCGCAAGCGGGACAGAGACCGGGACAGACTGCACTCCTTACTATGGCGCTTCTTTTCCTTCTTTCCCTCGGACGAGTGCAGGTCCATCTTCTTTTCCAGTAGATAGGCCTTCAGGCATCGGATGCGAGTCCGGCTTGTGAACGCTTGGCAGTCAGCGCAGGTAGCGGTGTTGTGGTCCGGGCCCAAGCAGAAAACACACCGCTGATGACCGTCTTTGGCGGGAATTTGCGGCCGCACTCGCACTTATTTACGTGTTCTGGTGAGAGGGACACCCGGGAAGACATCAACCTCGCGGACCGATCATGGGCATTTAACGCTATGCCAACGGGCGGCTGAAACACCAAGGGAAAGACAACCAGGAGCCGTAAAAACCGAGCTGCTAATGGTGATTGTGCAGGCGGTCGCGGAAACAACGAAGAAACGGAAAACCGTCGGAATAAAATAGCTCGCTTGAAGCTCTGTTCTCGCTGGTGAATCGCAGGCAGCAGCTATTCACGTGCGTGGTACGTAGCGGGAAAGAACTGAGATGGAGCTGGGTCCGCCCCCTCTTGTACCCTGACCGACGTCGGGGCGGGGCTGGCATCGGGGGCGGTCCCCAGCTGGTATTGCTGGCAGAAGTTTTTCCATGTGGTCCTAGTGCCTGCGGCATAGTCCTAATTGCGATAGCCTGCTGCAAGAGCTC
Source organism: Neoceratodus forsteri (assembly GCA_016271365.2). Classification (NCBI taxonomy): domain Eukaryota; kingdom Metazoa; phylum Chordata; order Ceratodontiformes; family Ceratodontidae; genus Neoceratodus; species Neoceratodus forsteri. Next base: position 791,339,699 of record CM028133.1, read on the forward strand.
TATCTCGAAGTAAGATCAGAAGATGCACGGAAACTGAAGAGGGCCGGACTGCCCATGAACACAGCCTACCAGTATGGAAATTATAATTACCTTTGTGTGTTGGCTCCTTTAGGCAGCCAGCTGGCCCTTAATAAGCACTACCTAACAGAGGTTCAGTGCTATATGACCAAGCTCAACCTCCCTGCCGAACGCATCTGCGGATCGATGAATATCAAGGTGATAATGCCTGGTAAATGTGTTAATGGAGGCATATGAAGCAGCCTTACAAAAGGGATGCAGAGGTGTACTCTGTAAAAGCCACCATATCCTTCCTTGGAATGAGCTCTGAAGAGTCCAAAAATCTCCAGGAAGTGAGAGCTAGTCTGATAGCAGAGCACCATTTGGTTAAAATACACCTGGCTGAGGAAAAACAGGTTACTCACCTGTAACAGTAGCTCTAGGAGTGGTATATGTTGTTCATCCACACAGTCTGGCATGTCCCCTTCCCCTTTAAATCTTGCCAGAAGTCTTCAAGCTGGCTCCTCTCACCCACCCGGGTGGTATACACCTTGGGGCCACCACATGACACCAGATCCTAGCCCGCTAGAAGCAAGGTGGTGTGCCTAAAGCCGGAGAGGTCAGGTGGGTGCGCGTAGATGAACATATACCACTCCTAGAACTACTGTTACAGGTGAGTAACCTGTTTTTCTAGGAGCGTGGATGTGTTGTTCATCCACACTGTCTGGCAGACTCCTAGCAGTTCTCCAGGAGGAAGGAGGCAAGGTGCACACCCCCTACTTAAGAAAGAGAGATTGGAGAACCGAGGCCCCAAAACCAGCATCTCGGCGTGACTGACTCAAGGTCGATGTGGTAGTGGGAAATGAAGGTGTTTGCCGACTTCCAAGTAGCAGCCCGACAAATTTCATGGATAGGGATGTCCCTGGAAGCAGCCACCGATGCAGCAGTATGGCGGGTAGAATGAGCTCTTAACCCTCTGGGAGGCTCCTTGCCCGCCAACTCATAACACAGACCTATGCATAATGTGATCCATCTTGCAATAGTCTGTTTGGCTGCAGGTCTGCCAGAAGCGGCTTCAGTGTAAGTGACAAACAGCTGGCGAACCTCTCCCCCAATTTCCGCCGTCCTCTCCTTATAATAGGAGATAGCACGTCTGAGGTCCAGAGTATGGAGCCTGTACTTGTCGTCCAAGGTGTAATTAGGGTAATATACCGGCAGAGTCCACACCTGATTAAGGTGAAACTCTGACACCACCTTCGGAAGGAATTTCGGGTGGTGGCACAGGACAACTTTCTACCTGTGAAAAACCAGATAAGGAGAGTCCACTGAGAACACCTGGAGCTCCCCTGTCCTTCTGGCTGACGTAATAGCCACCAGGAAGGCAGTCTTCCACGACTAGTGTGAGAGTTCACACCTGTGCATGGGTTCGAATGGCTTGCCCATACGCTTTGCCAAAACCAGCAAAAGATCCCACGGAGGTGGAGTTTCACGCACTGGAGGGGATTTGTGATCCAGGCCTTTGAAAAAACGTCCGACCACTGTCTCCTGTGCCAATGTCGGCTGACCGGCCCACGCCCGGTAAGCAGAGATGGCTGCCAGGTGCACCCTAAGGGTCGATGACCGAAGACCCCCTTTGGAGAGAGACCAAAGGTAATCTAAAATGTTAGCCACAGAGCAAGATAAGGGGTCCAGACTCTTACCCTGACACCAAATGGAAAACCTTCCATTTGAAGGCATAAAACTTCCTGGTCGATTCCTTTCGAGATGCTTCCACCACAGTGTAGACATCCTCGGAAAGACCCAGAGCCTGGTACTCTAGCCGCTCAGCAACCAGGCTGTGAGGTGCAGGGATTGAAAGTCCGAGTGGAATACCTTCCCCTGGTTCAATAATATCAGGTCCGGGCGTGTACAAAGCCGCTCCGGGGCTCTGCAGCTGAGGCTGAGGAGATGTGGATACCAGAACTGGCGGGGCCAATCTGGGGCTACCAGGATCACCTTCGCCTTGTCCCTCCTCACCTTGAGTAACACCCTGTGGACCAAGGGAAATGGAGGGACGGTGAAGAAGAGGCCTGGGGTCCACGGCCTCGAGAAGGCATCCCCCTGCAGCGAGCCCTGCTGAGGGGGGCGGGCATGGTACAGTCTCAGCTTGGTGTTCTCCCTGGAGGCAAACAGGTTCACCAATGGTTTGCCCCAACGGGAGAAACAGACTGTAAGCTACCTCTGGATGGAGAGACCACTCGTAGGATGTCTGACCTATGCGACAGAGCATCCGCCAGTTGGTTCGAGACTCCTGCCACATGGATGGCAAGAAAATCTGCCTCCAACCGGTTGACGAAGGTCCAGATCCGGAGCGCCTCCTTGCATACCAGAAGGGAGTACGCGCCGCCCTGTTTGTTGAGGTAGTACATGGTCATGGTATTGTCCGTCTGGACTTGAACCACTTGACCCCGGAGCTGAGGAGCGAAAGCTGACAGTGCCAGTCTGTCTGCTCTGAGCTCCCAACAGGTTGATGGGGCAACGGGACTCTTCAGGGTTCCAGAACCCGTGGGCTCTGTGGTCCCCCATGTGGGCTCCCCAGCCCATGAGAGAGGCATTGGTCGTGAGGACGACCATCGTTTCGGGGCGGACAAACAGGATCCCTTGCCGCAAATGACTTGAGACGATCCACCATTAGAGAACGTCCCACATCCTCGGGGTGACAGTGACTAGCTGGTCGAAAAGACCCTGACGCTGAGACCACTGAGCAGCCAGCTCCCACTGGAGGGGGTGCATGTGCAATCTGGCCCAATGGACCACTGAGGTGCACGCCGCCATGTGCCCCAGAAGGCACAGGAAGTCACGGGCAGGGCGCAAGTGCCCAACCAGAAATGATTGGGCAAAGTAGGAAAGAACCTCCACCCTGTCCGCCGGAAGCCGAGCTCTGCCCCGATAAAGCCCATCACCCGAGAGGGTACAAGTTCTGACTTGGCCTAGATGGGAACAGGTTTGGAGGGCCAGGTCCCTGGACCTCTCCACCTCCTGCAGGGAGGAACCCGCCAGGAGCCAATCGTCGAAGTAGAGGTATATGCAAACCCCTTGACGCTGTAGATGGGCTGCCACCACTGCAATGCATGTGGTTAAGACCTGTGGGGCCGAAGACAGGCCGAATGGCATGGCTCGGAACTCGTACAGGGTCCCTTCAACCCTGAAGTGGAGGAACCGCTGGTGGGAAGGACAGATTGGGGCATGAAAGAACGCGTCCTGTAGATCTAGAGAGCAGAACCACATGTTTCGCTCCTGGGATGGTATGAACTGGTTCAGAGTTACCATCCAGAAGGTGCGAGACCCGAGATATAGTATTGATTCAGATCATGGAGATCTAGGATGGGGCGCCAACCCCCCGTCCGCTTGAGCACCAGGAAATACCTGGACATGAAGTCTGGGTCTGTAGGAGGATCCAGCACTGGAGCTACCGCCTCTTTGCAGAGGAGCTGAGCAATGTCGACCCGAAGGACCGACTGAGCGCGAACTGAGATCCTTTCCTCCCATGGGGCATGGGCTCAGCCCGGGGGGGTCCTGCTCGAACTCTAGAGGCAGTTCCTGACAGACCACTTCTAGAACCACCTGTCCAAACTGATACCAGACCAGGCGGAAAGAAAGTGGCAGAGCCGGCCCCCCACAAGAGGACCCAGAACTGGCGTGACGGGTGTAGGGGAGGCCACCCCCGACCCATCACTGTGCAAGCTTAGAGGAGGCGGCGGCTCCAGGATCAGCACCTTGGCCTCCTTTGCGGGGCTGTTGGGGACCCTGCTTGGGCCTAGGGCACCAAGCTTGAGCCATCTGTTGCTGCTGACCTCCCTGGAAGGAGGGCTGACTAACCGCAGGGGAAGAGTGCCGAAAAGGCTTCTTCTTGCGCTTCTGCTGGTTCTTGCCCGAAGAACCCTTAGCAGAGGTGGCATCAGACTGATGAATGCACTGGAGGTGACCTGCCACTCCCGGACCGAAGAGGTCGGTGCCAAGGAAGGGCACGTCAGCTAGCTTGTGCTCAATATCCGCTGGAAAGGAGGATAATCTCAGCCTGGCCCTGCAGCGAGTGGCCACTGTGGCAGCTAGTGAACGGGCACAGGAATCTCCAATGTCCAGAGCCATCTGGAGCTGCTGTTTTGTAACAGCACGGCCCTGGTCACGGACCTGCTTGCCCATGGTCTGCATGTCCACTAGGAGATGAGGGAGGACTTAGTCAAGCGACCCCAGTAGGGCGTGAGAGAAGTGTGCCATAATCACTGCTGAGCCGGCGGGACGAAGGCCCAGGGATGAGGCCGCGTAGACTTTCCAGGCAGAGTGGTCCATATGTTTGGACTCCTTGTCCGGAAGGCGGTCAGTATCCACAGAGCTACCCGTGCGCCGAAACACTAAGGCAGTCACAAGGCTCTCGGCCAAGGGATGCTCAGTCAAGCCCGCCAAGGACCCCATGGGTACCGCATACCTACGAGCCATACGGGCAGACGGAGCCGGGCAAGAGGCAGGGCGCTGCCAAAGCTCAAGGGCCTTCGGCCACTGGAAAGGTCTCCGTCGGGGTATCCTCCCTCTTGAGGTTATCCGTGAGAGGATATTCCACCTTCTTTTGTATAGCCTGCAATGGCATACCCATGGACTCAGCAATGAGTCGAAGGATGCCTTGGAAGGAAGAAGGACCTTCCTCCAGGCCTGTCAATGACAGCTCATCAGGGTGTGAGTGAAGGCCAGTAGTATCAGAGTCTGAGGAGTCAGGATACAGTGGTCTCCCACCTATGTCCCCTTCAGTGCGCCTAGGGTGATTAGGAGTAAGTTACAGACAGCTTACGGGGCAAGCCGGTATCTGTCCGATCCTCCCTAGAGGGAGCCCCTCCCTGAGGCTGCTTAGGCGGTGGTTCCACCAAAACTGGTGGGGAGACCAGAACAGGCCGACCAGAAATGCGTGCCAGTCCCACCAGAGGGAGAACCGGAGTCCTCTGAACTGAGGGAGTCTGCGTCAGCCGAAGAAGCTGGGGCCAAGTAATGGCCGGTGCAGCCGGAGTGGACGGCTTTTCACTGGTCAAAAGTAGCTGCTGCCACATAAGGTCCTTATAACGTCAATGGAGCTTCCATTTAAGTCTCTCCTCGTCCGAGGAGAAGCATGAGGAACGGCGGTGGCACCTCTTCCGGGAGTGTTTATGACCCTTTTTCGGCTTTGCAACCAACAGGGTCCTACTCCTCGATCGAGACAAACTGCGTCGGCTCTGTCGATCGGGAGAAGCCGGATCAGTCAAAAACAGAGGAACCGGCTCGTCCCTCGATCGGGATACCCAAAGGACAGGTCTCCTCGTCAGGAAAGGAGAGGCTGGGAGTCCTCTCCAATGAATCGTCGTCAGGAGTCGGCGACAACGGCTTGATCGGGTCAAGAGAAATCTGTGCCGGTTCTGCCATATCCTCAGCTTCGGTTCCTTGGCCTGACAGAAGGTCCGAGAAGCCGTCAGCTGATGAAGTGACCTCGACCGAGGCAGAGACCGCCTGATCCTGAGTATTGGACCGCTCAGTCCCAGGATAGTCTTCAACTAGAAGAAGATTTGGGGTCCTTGTCCTTTTTCTTGGAGCAGGAGGAGTGCGAGCCTGAAGGTGCCTCACCCTTGGTAGGAAGAGACTGGCACAACTCCCGAAAGGACCCGGTGAAGGTGGAGCCAAGGTTGAGTGGGACGAAAAAACTTCGGTTGGCCGAAGCTTGGGCAGCTTCCTCCTCGAAAGCCATCTGTTCGAGCTGCTCAGCGGATCCCGCGGCGGCGGAAACTGCCCACCTGGCCTCCTATTTCACCGGTGAATTGCGACGCTCCGGTCCCCCCAGCTGAATGCGCACCTTGCGGTCATCCAGGACGTTGGGATGCAAGGCCAAACAGATGGTGCAAACCGAGGTATCGTGCACAGCGCTTAAACAATAAACGCAAGACAGGTGGGGATCGGTACGAAACATTTTCTGTCCGCAAGGACACCGGAGAAACCCGGCCAGCTTGAAGACTTCCGGCAAGATTTAAACAAGAAAGGGACATTCCAGACAGTGTGGATGAACATATCCACACTCCTAGAAATACAGGTTACTCACCTGTAACAAGAGTTCTAGGAGTGGTATATGTTGTTCGTTCACACTTGTTGGCAGGTACCTTGCCACTTTAAGATGAGCCGGAGTCTTAAAGCTGGCTCCTCCCACCCACCCAGGTAAAACCCTCAGCTCCGCCCCATGACGCCAGATCTAGCCCGCTGGAAGTCAGGTTGCACGAAGCCAGGGAAGTCGGGTGGGTCATGTGGATGAACATACCATTCCTAGAAATACAGGTTACTCACCTGTAACAGGAGTTCTAGGAATGGTATATGTTGTTCATCCACACTTATTGGCAGGTTCCTTGCCGCTTTAAATCTTGCTGGAAGGTCTTCAAGCTGGCTCCTCCCACCAACCCGGGTGGTAAAACTCTCAGCTCCGCCCCATGACGCCAGATCTGGCCCGCTGGAAGCTCAGGTTGTGCGTCGAAGCCGGGGAGGTCGGGTGGGTCGTGTGGATGAACAACATATACCATTCCTAGAACTCCTGTTACAGGTGAGTAACCTGTATTACTAGGGACATGGATATGCTGTTCATCCACACTTATTGGCAGACTCATAGCAGTTCTCTGGGAGGAAGGAGGCAAGGCGCACACCCCCTACTTAGGGAATAAAGACTGGAGAACCAAGGCCCCAAAACCAGCATCCCGGCGTGACTCAAGGTCGATGTGGTAATGGGTAATAAAGGTGTGTGCTGACTTCCAGGTAGCAGCCCTGCAGATATCCTGGATAGGGGACGTCCCCTGGAAGCAGCCACCGATGCAGCAGTATGACGGGTAGAATGAGCTCTTATCCCTCTGGGAGGCTCCATGCCCGCCAACTTATAGCAGAGATCTATGTAGGAGGTGATCCACCTGCTTATCGTCCGCTTGGCTGCAGGTCTGCCAGATGCGGCTTCAGCGTAGGTGACAAACAGCTGGCGAACCTCTCTCCGAATTTCAGCCGTGCGCTCCTTATAATAAGCGAGCGCCCTTCTAGGGTCAGAGTATGGAGCCAGTATTGACCTCCGAGGTGTGATTGGGGTAGAACACCGGCAGAGTCAGCACCTGGTTAAGGTGAAACTCCGACACCACCTTCGGAAGGAATTTCGGTGGGGCGCAGGACAACTTTGTCCCTGTGGAAGACCAGGTAGGAGACTCTATGCAAAGCCTGGAGCTCTCCCATCCTTCTGGCTGCGTGATAGCCACCAAGAGGCGGTCTTCCACGACAGGTGAGAGAGACACACCTGTGCATTGGTTGAATGGCTTGCCCATGAGCTTTGCCAGTACCAGCAGTAAATCCCACGGAGGTGGAGGTTCTCGCACCGAAGGGGAAATGTGATCAAGGCCTTTGAAAAAGCGCCCGACCACCTTCTCCTGCGCCACCGACTGCTCCCCAGCCCGCGCCCGGTAAGCAGAGATGGCTGACAGGTGCACCTTTAGGGTCGTCGACCTAAGCCCTTGACTAGAAAGGGACCATAAATAGTCCAAAATGCTTGCCACAGAACTGGAGGAAGGGTTCAAGCCCTTGCCCTGACACCAAATGGAGAATCTCTCATTTGAAGACGTAGCATTTTCTGGTCGACTCCTTACGGGACGCCCCAACAACATTGAGGACCTCGTCGGAAAGACCCAAGGCCTGGAACTCTAGCCGCTCAGGAACCAGGCAGTCAGGTGCAGGGATTGAAGGTCCGGATGGAACACCTTCCCCTGATTGACTGAGAGCAGGTCCGGGCGAGCTGGAAGCTGCCTCGGGAGCCTGGAGCTGAGGCTGAGGAGATCTGGGTACCAGAACTGGCGGGGCCAGTCTGGGGCTATCAGAATCACCTGCGCCTTGTCCCGAGAAGCACCTTGTGAATCAAGGGAAATGGGGGAAAGGCGTAAAAGAGGCCCGGGGTCCACAGCCTCGAGAAGGCATCCCCCTGCAGAGAGCCCTGCTGAGGGGGGGGGGCGGGCATGAAACAGCCTCAGCTTCACATTCTCCCTGGAGGCAAACAGGTCCACCTGAGGTGTGCCCCAGTGGGAGAACAGATCTTGTACTACCTCCGGCAGGAGAGACCACTCGTGAGATGCAGCCCCTATCTGGCTCAGGGCATCGGCCAGGGTGTTGGGGGCTCCTGCCACATGAATGGCTAGGAGATCCGCCTCCAGGCTGCGCACGAGTGACCAGATGCGGAGAGCTTCCTTGCACAGAAGCATGGAGCGCGTCCCGCCCTGGCGGTTCAGGTAGTACATGGTGATGGTATTGTCCGTCTGGACTCGGACCACTTGACCCCGGAGAAACAGAGCAAGGCGTTGAGAGCTAGGCGGACCGCTCGGAGCTCCAGCAGGTTGATGCGGCATCGGGACTCCCGCGGGGGCCAGAGGCCGTGCACTCTGTGTTCCCCCAGATGGGCACCCCAACCCATCAGAGAGGCATCGGTCGATAGAGAGACCGTCGGCTCGGGGCGGACAAACGGGATGCCCTCCTGCAGATGGGATGGAACGGTCCACCACTGGAGAGCGTTCCACATCTCCTGGGTCACTATCACTAGCTGGTTCAAAGGATCGCGTTGTGACCACTGGCTGGCCAGTCCCCACTGAAGGGGGCATGTCCAGCGTGCCCAATGGACCACGCTGGTACAGGCCGCCATGAGACCCAGGAGGCGCAGGAAGTCCTGGGTAGGGCGCGATTGCCCAACCAGAAATGATTGGGCAAAGGAGGTAAGAACCTCGGCCCTGTCCGCCGGGAGCCATGCTCTGGCTCGAAGAGAGTCGAGCTCTGCCCCGATGAACAGGATCACCTGCTTCGGCTCGAGTTCCGACTTGGCCTCGTTGATGAGAAGGCCGACTTGAGAGCAAACCTGGAGGGCCAGATCTCTGGACCGCTCCACCTCCCGTCTGGAGGGGGCTGCTATCAGCCAATCGTCCAGGTAAGGGTACACCCGGACCCCTCAGCGCCGCAGGAATGCTGTCACCACTGCCATGCATTTGGTGAAGACCCTGGGAGCTGGAGATAAGCCAAAGGGCATGGCTCGGAACTCGAAGAGGGATCCCTCCGCTCGAAAGCAGAGGAATCTCCCATGTGACGGACGGATAGGGACGTGAAAGAACGCGTCCTGTAGGTCGAGAGCAGAACCACACGCCGTGTTCCAGAGATGGTATTATCTGCGCCAGAGTGACCATCCTGAAGGTTCGAGACCTTAGGAACTTGTTCAGGTCGTGTAGGTGGAGAATGGGGCGCCAGCCCCCCGTCCGTTTCGGAACCAGGAAATACCTGGACACGAACCCCGGGTCTGAAGGGGTCCTCTACCTCAGTGATCACCTCAGCTTCTGGAGTGGGACAGCGATGTCGGCTCGGCGAGCCGCCAGTGAAGCTGCGGACCCCCGAGGCCCGACGGCGCTGAAGGGCGGGGCCTGCTCGAATTCCAGAGGTAGGCCTTTTCCCACCACCTCCAGTACCCACCTGTCCGTGGTAACAGCGGACCAGGCGGAAGAGTGTCTGAGCCGTCCCCCCAGAGAGGAGACCAGGAGTGAGGTGACAGGGATGGGGCGACACCCCTCAGCCACATCACTGGGCAGGCTTGGAGGAAGGACAGGCAGAGGGACCACCTGGGCCTTTTCCTCCTGCTTCCTGTTGGAGGAAGCCGGCCAGCCTTGGTTTGGGATGCCAAGCTCGAGCCTGCTGGCCCTAGCGTTGCTGGGCGGGCAAGCAGCAGGCGCAGAAGGGACGAAAGGGCTTAGGCTGTGGCTTGCGGCCTTTGTCACTTCTGGCGGAAGAGACAGGAGTCCAAGGTAGCATTGACTTCTAGATCCTCTGCAGGTGACCTTCCACCCCAGGGCCGAAGGGTCAGTCCCCAGAAGGGAACATCCGCCAACTTGTGCTGGGTTATCCGGGTAAAGGTGGATATCCTCAACCAAACCTGATGTTGCCCACTACTGACCGCCACAGACCTGGCACATGGGTCCCCGATGTCTAGCGTCTGGAGCTGCTGTTTAGCCACTGCCCTGGTCCGCACCTGCCTGACCATAGTCTGCAGATCTGTGGGAAGATGAGGGACTACCTCATCCAGGGAGCCCAACGAGGCGAGAAAAATGTGCCATGAGGACGGCCGAGCTGGCCTGGCCGAAGGCGAGGAAGAGGCATTAACATAGACTTTTCACCCGCATAATCCAATTTCTTGGATTCCTTGTCAGGAGGTTTGTCTCATCCCTGGCATTCCCATGCCTAGCGGAAAACTCCATCAGTAACCAACCCCTCGGCAGAAGGTGTTCGAAAAAAACCGGACAGGAACAGTAGGACCGCACCACTTCCTGGCCGGCATCCTGGCCGAGCGCAGAGGCAGGAAGCTGCCAAAGTTCAAGCCGGACCCACTATGGCTTGACCACGAGCCTCCGTGGGAGAATCCCTCGGTCAGAATCTCCGTGAGGGGACACTGGCCCGTTTGAAAGCGAGTTCGAGCTTCATCGGTGGACTCAGAGATGAGTCGAAGCAACCCTAAGAAGGACCCGAGGCTATCGTCCACTGACTGCCCTCGAGGACTCCAAGTCCATGCGCTTGGAGAAGAGGGAGACCATCATCGGACTCTGAAGAGTCCTCAAAGAGCTGCCTCGGGCCTGAGTCACCCTCCACCTGCCGAGGTTTGATCGGGAGTGAGGGTGACAGACAGCCTATGAGGCAAACCCAAGGCCGACCGAGAATTTTTGGTCGGAGCCCCAACTAATGGCTGTGGAGGCGGAGGTTCCACCAGAATCGGTGGGGCAGCTGGAATTGGCCGAACAACCAGCCTGGGAACAGGCTCATCGGCTACAGGGAGGGGTTGTTTCGGCCGCTCCAGTGACAGCCACTTAATGGCCGGGGAAGACGATTGGGTTGGCCTATTCCCGGTCAAAAGGAGCTGTTGCCACATGAGTTCCTCGTACTTCCGAAGCAACTTGCGCCGAAGCTTCCCCTCGTCCAAGGAAGAGGAATAGCGGCGGATTGCCGCTTACAGCGGTGCGGGGCGAGACGCCGCCTATGGCGGCAGGATCGGCTGGACCTTGAGGATGTCAGAGGCAGACCAAGAGTCTCGACTAGGCCGAGGCGAGGAAGTGTCATAGTCGGCACTCCCTCGGCTCAGACGATCCACGAGCTCCAGAGCCGAGGCACAGGCAGGCAGGCGGGATCCTCAACTCCCACCGGGGAACGGGGAGAGGGAATTCTCAGCTTCTCCAGCCGACAACCCGTCCTAACGGGTGAGAAAAATCTCGACCAGCGTGGTGGGAGTCTCGATCACACTGGCCTGAGGGGACACCGTGAAGCCAGTGGCGGCAGCTGAGGGCGACGAAGTCTACTGTCGACAAGGGAGGGATCTTTCCACTCCCAAGAGCGTCGACGGAGAGACTACTTTGCTCTTTTGGACCTGGAAAAGGTCCGAAGAAGTTGGACCCTCACCTTCGTCGAGAGGGTCAGACAAAGCTCCTTAAAGAAGCCAGTATGAGGCACCGAGACAAGGGACAAATGCATGGCCAGGTAGAAGCGCCGCGTCGCCTCCTCTTCAAGGAGCATCATCTGCTCGAGCTGATCCGCCTGAGCCCGCCGCCACGACACCGCCAACCTGGCCTCTTTAGATTTAACCGGTGGAATTCTTTTCTCGGGGCGCCCCAGTTGTAATCGGGCAGCACGGTCTTCAAGGACGTAGGCCGAAAAAGAAGAGCACAAGTCGCAGGCCTGCGGGTCATGCTCAAGGCCCAGGCAGTAGACGCATGTGGAGTGCGGATCCGTCCTAGACATCTTCTGCCCGCAAGGGCACCTCCGGAAACCGGGAGTCGATTTGTCCATCGCAGCCGCGAGGAGAAGAAGACGAAAGTCTTTTTAGCAAAAAACTTTTTGATTTCGAACTTTCGAAGAATTAGGAACCAGTCTTAATCGCAGCGTTAAAGAGGAGCGTGAGCTCAAGCGATAAGGAAGATCTGGCGTCATGGGGCAGAGCAGAGTTTACCACCTGGGTGGGTGGGAGGAGCCAGCTTGAAGACCTTCGGCCAAGATTTAAAGTGGCAAGGAACCTGCCAATAAGTGTGGATGAACAAAATATCCATGTCCTAGAACTCCTGTTACAGGTGAGTAAATGAGGTTGCACACACTGTAACAGAGATTCTAAAATGATATATGTTCATCCACTGTCTATTGAGCTGTTCCTTGCCCAAAAATCAAGCTGGATATTCCCACCCATCACGTGGTAAAATAAACTCTCCCATAGACGCCAGATCTAGCCGCTGGAAGCCAGGTTGTAACGTCGAGCGGGAGGTTGGGTGGGTCATGGATGAACAACATATACCATTCCTAGAACTCCTGTTACAGGTGAGTAACCTGTATTTCTAGGGACATGGATATGTTGTTCATCCACACTGTCTGGCAGACTCCTAGCAGTTCTCCGGGAAGAGGGAGGCAAGGCGCACACCCCCAGTACTTACTTGGGAAAGAGACTGGAGAACAGAGGCCCCAAAACCAGCATCCCGGCGAGACTAGAGGTAGATGTGGTAGTGGGTAATAAAGGTATGTGCCGACTTCCAGGTAGCAGCCCTGCAGATATCCTGGATAGGGACGTCCCTGGAAGCAGCTACCGATGCAGCGGTATGGCAGGTAGAATGAGCTCTTATCCCTCTGGGAGGCTCCATGCCCGCCAACCTGTAGCAGAGCTCTATGCAGGTGGTGATCCACCTGCCTATCGTCCGCTTTGCTGCAGGTCTCCCAGGTGCGGCTTCAGCGTAGGTGACAAACAGCTGGCAAACCTCTCCCCGAACTTCAGCCGTCCGCTCCTTATAATAAGCGAGCGCTCGTCTAGGGTTCAAAGTATGGAGCCTATACTCTGCCTCCGAGGTGTGACTGGGGTAGAACACCAGCAGAGTTAACACCTGGTTAAGGTGAAACTCCGACACCACCTTCGGAAGGAATTTCGGGTGGGGGCGCAGGACAACCTTGTCCCTGTGGAAGACCAGGTAGGGAGGCTCGATGGAAAGTGCCTGGAACTCTCCCATCCTTCTGGCTGACGTGATAGCCACCAAGAAGGCGGTCTTCCACGACAGGTGTGAAATCACACCTGTGCAGTGATTCAAATGGCTTGCCCATGAGCTTGGCCAATACCAGCAGTAGATCCCACGGAGGTGGGGGTTCTCGCACCGGAGGGGAAATGTGGTCAAGACCTTTGGGCATGCACCACCTTTTCCTGTACTTACTACTTGCCGGCTCGCGCCCGGCAAGCAGAGATGGCTGCCAGGTGCACCTTAAGGGTCGTCGACCGAAGCCCTTGCTGAGAAAGGGACCACAGGTAGTCCAGAATGCTTGCCAAGGGGCAGTCGGAAGGGTCCAAGCCCTTACCCTGGCACCAAATGGAAAACCTCTTCCATTTGAAGGCATAGCATTTCCTGGTTGACTCCTTACGGGACGCCTCTACGACGTTGAGGACCTCGTCGGAAAGACCCAAGGCCTGGAACTCTAGCCGCTCAGGAACCAGGCTGTCAAGCAAACCCATGAAGGACGATGGGCTTTCGTCCATCGACTGGCCCCCACAGGACTCCAGGTAAATGGGCCTGGAGAACAGAAAGAAGTCTGACTTCGAGGAGTCCGCGAAGAGCTGCCTAGGGCCTGAGCCACCCTCCACCTGCCAAGGACAGTCGGGAGTGAGGGTGACCGACAACCTGTGGGGCAGGCCCTGACCCGACAGTCTCCTTGGTCGGCGACCCCGATTTCGGTTGTGGAGGCGGAGGTTCCACCACAATCGGTGGGCCAGCTGGCTTTGGCCGAACAACCGGCCCAGGCTTGGGTACCTCGGCTCCAGCAAGGGGTTGTTTTGGCCACTTGGGTGACAGCCACCTGATGGCCAGGGAAGGCGACGGCATCGGCTTGTTCCCGGACAGAAGTAACTGCTGCCACATCAGGTCCTCGCAGCATCGACGCAATTTGCGCGAAAGCCTCCCCTCTTCCGAGGAGGAAGACAAGGACGAGCGGCGGCACCGCCTACCTCGGTGCCGGGACCGAGACTGCCGATGGCGGGATCGGCTGGACCGAGACAGAGACCCTCGGCGATTCCGAGGACGGGTCTGGGAAGGGGCAGGGGACACCCGCTCTTCCCTCAGCTCGGAAGCCTTAATCGGGGACTCCGGCACCGGAGGCGCAGGCAAGTTCTCCGTCTCCACCGGGGGAACCGGTGAATAAGGGTTGTCGGCTTCACCAGGCGACAGCCCATCCAACGGGTCGAGAAAAATCTCGATCGCGTCGACCGGTGTCTCGGCCAGCTGGCCTGACGGGGACGCCGTGAACCCAGCAGCCTTAGCCGCAACCTCGACCGAAGTAGAGTCTCGACTGTCCGGGAAAGGGGACCTATCCCGCTCCCACGAACGTCGACGATGGGACTTACCCTTTGAGCCATCCTTTTTGGAACGAGAGGAATGTCCCGATGGCCCCTCTCCCTTTGTGGAAAGGGACTGGCAAAGCTCCTTGAAAAAAGCTGAATATGAGGTACCCAGTGAGAGCGGGATAAATGCTGCGACCGAGGAAGAAGATGATGTGGCCTATGCCGCCTCCTCCTCGAGGGCAATCTGCTCGAGTTGCTCAGCCGAGCCAGCCGACACGGTAACCGCCCAACGGGCCTCCTTCGACTTAACCGGCGGGTAGCGCTTCTCTTGGCACCCAAGCTGTTACCGGGCAGCGCAGTCTTCCAGGACGTTGGCCGAAAACGAACGGCATAACTCGCAGCCCTGCAGGTCATGTTCTAGGCCGAGGCAGTAGACACACGTGTAGTGCGGGTCCGTCCTGGATATCTTCTGCCCACAAGGGCACCGCTGAAATCCGGGAGTCGATCTGTCCATCGCAGCTGCGAGGGAGAAACTTAAGCGAAGTCTAGAAAATGTTAAAATAAGTTTCGAGCGAACCGAAGAATTAGGATCCAGTCTACACACAGAGCGTTAAGGAGGGAACCTGAGCTTCCAAGCGGTAAGGAAGATCTGGCGTCATGGGGCGGAGCCGAGAGTTTTACCACCTGGGTGGGTGGGAGAAGCCAGCTTGAAGACCTTCCGGCAAGATTTAAAGCGGCAAGGAACCTGCCAGACAGTGTGGATGAACATATCCATGTCCCTAGAACTTCCTGTTTTCTGCTGCTGATGCCTCTCCCTATGCATCCCAGTATACCCCCAGCCCTCCCTACTGCCTTCTAACCTTAAGGTCATCTGATATGATTACCCCCAGGTCTCTCCTTTTTTGCTGCTGTTACTACCTCTCCCCCCATTGTGTATAATTCCCCCGGGTTCTTGTTTCCCAGGTGCATTATTTTGCACTTCTTTGCATTGAATCCTAGCTACCAACCTTGTCCTAGAGCCAGCCTTGAAATGCCTGTTATTTTTGGTATTTTACTGACTCCTCTACTGTCCATGTATGAACTTGGTGCCAACCTTGCTCTAGAGCCAGCCTTGAAATTCCTGTTTACTCCCCATGTAACTTTCTCCATCCCTCAACTGTCTAGGAATGTATTTTGTGCCTACCGTGCTCAACAGCCAGTCTTGAATTGCCTGTTGTTTTTAGAGCCAGTCTTGAATTGCCTGTTTTCCTATGTATTTCTTTCGATTCCTCAACTGTTTATGTATGAAGTTGTCATCTGTAACTCTCCTGGGTCGCACCTGAAAATAGGCACTTGGCTGTCTAGTGTGCTTACCCGGTTAACAAAAGCAAATAAATACTTCTGACCATTCCTCCAACCTTGCCAAGTCCCTTCTCATCCTTTCCATGCCTCCTTGTGTATCAACCCTGTTGCAAATCTTTGTGTCATCTGCAAAGAGGCATACTTTTTCTTCCAGTCCCTCTGCAATGTCACTTATGAAGACATTAAAAAGGACTGGACCCAATACTGAACCCTGCGGTACCCCACTAGTAACCCCTTTCTTCAGAGTGGACTCCATTTATAATTACCTTCTGTGTCCTCTTGTCCAGCCAATGTTTTACCCAGGCTACCACCCTGGGACCCACTCCCAGGCTGGTTAATCTGACTACTGATCTTTTGTGTGGGACTGTGTCAAATGCCTTGCTAAAGTCTAGGTAGGCTATGTCCATAGCCCCTCCCTGGTCTACTACTTTGGTCACCCAGTCAAAGAAATCTATTAGATTCGTCTGACATGACCTTCCCGCTGTGAACCCATGCTGCCTTGGGTCCTGTGCCCCACTGGCCTCTAGGTACTCAACTATTCTTTCCTTCAGAAGTGGCTCTATCACTTTCCCTACCACAGAGGTCAAACTGACAGGTCTGTAGTTTCCTGCCTCTGGCTTGGTCCCACTTTTGTAAAGGGGAATCACATCCGCCTTCCTCCAGTCCTCTGGTACCACACCATCCTCCCATGATTTATTAAAAAGAGTAGCCAGTGGTTTCACTAGTTGCCCTCTTAATTCTTTTAGAATTTGGAGTGAATTCCATCAGGCCTCATTGCTTTGTTCACCTTCAGTTTTAGGACTTCTTGCAGAACCCTTTCTTCTGTGAAAGGACTGGGATTGACCCCCTTATCAAGAGTGCTTCTGTTAAATGGATTAGGCACTTCCCCCCCTCCTCTTTATGAATACTGAGCAGAAATATTCGTCCAGTATCCCTGCTTTTCACTGTCCCCCTCTGCCCACCCACCATTCATTCTATTCAGCCTCACTATCCCTCCCTTTGTCTTTCTACGCTCGCTGATATACCTATAAAAGGTTTTATTCCCCTTCTTAACAGAGTTGGCGATCTTTTCCTCAGTTTGGGCCTCTGCTATTCTGACTTCCCTCCTTGCTTCCTTCTGCCTTAACTGGTACAGTTCTCTGTCCTGCTCCTTTTGTGCGTTTCCCTATACTTCCGGAATGCTATCTTTCTCTTCCTGACTTTCACAGCCACCTCTTTTGAGAACCATAGTGGCTTTTTCTTTCATTTTGATTTGTTTATTTGCTTCACACAAAGGCTTGTTGCCTCTGATGGCAGTTTTGATGATTCCCCATTGTTGCTCCACACCTCCTTCTAGCCTGTTTGCTAGTGCTTTTCTGAGGCACTCTCCCATCTTGCCAAAGTCAGCCCCCCTGAAGACCAGTACCCTCACTTTTGTATGGCTTGACTCTGTAGCTGAGTTTAACATGAACCACACTGTTTGATGGTCACTTGTTCCCAGATGGCAACCCACTTCTAGATCTGAGATCCTCTCACTGCCCCTGTTTGAGAGTTCAAGGTGTAAGATTGCTCCCTCATGAGTGGGTTCTAAAACTAGCTGTCTGAAGCCTGCCACCTGTAGGGCATCAAGAATGGCCCTGCTCTTGGATGTGGCTGCAGTAAATGTGCTCCGGTTAACATCTGGCATATTCAGGTCTCCCATCAACAGTATCTCCCCTTTCTCTGCCATTCTAAGAATGCCTTCTATCATATCCTTGTCCATTCCCTCCCCCTGACACGGGGGGTCTGTACACAACCCCTGTGCAGATTGTGTGCCTTTCCAGTCTCCAAGGTGACCCACAGTGCCTCCTCTCCTCCCTGTTTACTCTTTTGTTCAGCTGCTTTTATCCCTTCCTTTACAAGAGCTACTCCTCCCCTCTTCTCCCTGCCTGTCTCTCCCTGTAGGTTATGTACCCTGGTATGTTAACATCCCAGTCATGGTTCTCTGTGTACCATGTTTCTGTGACTGCTACGATATCCAGACATCCCTCTTCCATCAAGGCCACCAGCTCAGGGAGCTTGTTGCCCAGACTACAGGCATTGGTACTCATTACCCTCCATTTCCTGATGGCCTTACACCTTTTTGCCCCATTGCTGTCCTTCTTGCATTTGTCACTTTCTCCATTTACCCTTGCCCTTCTCCCTATCGACACCTCTATGTTGGTGTTTACCGCACTTACTACCGTGATTTTTTTTGGGGGGGGGCTAGGATTTCCCTGCTCCTTTCCAGTGCCTCCCCCCTTGGCTAGTTTAAATGCTTGCCAATGAAGCATTTAAACCTATCACCTAGGATCCTGGGTCCCCTCCTGGACAGATGCAGCCCATCATGCCAGTATAGGCTTGCATAACTCCAGGACCACCCCCAGTCCCCAGTGAAGCCAAATCCCTGCGCTCCACACCAGTTTTTCAACCACTGATTGAATCCCATGTTGCAGAACACCCTAGCCTCTCCTACGCCATAGATGGGCAGCACCTCCGAGAAGGTTACCGTGTGTGCTACTTGTCTAAGGCCCCTCCCCAATTCCACAAACTCTTCCTGCACTTCTCTAATCCCTTTCTTAGCCAGGTCATTTGTCCCTAGGTGGACAATGACATCCAGCTCCCTCCCCTGTGCAGCTGCTCTGGCAATCCTGAGGATTCGCTCCCTGTCCCTCCAAGCCATGGCGCCAGGCAAGCACCTTACCTCCCTCTCCCCTTCCTCCCCCAGTTCTACCTTCCTAACAATGGAGTCCCCTACCAGGAGTTGTTTCCTTCCCCTGCCGGGTCCCCTGCCACCCTCCTGTGGGTCTCCTTTGTGGAGGTTCCCAGCATCCTCCTTGGTCTCCACTGCAGGTACCTCCATAGAGGAACCACACTTTGCCAGAATGGCATAGGAATTGTGGGGAGGTACAACTGGAGGGATGCGCCTCTGTTCCACCACCCTCCCTGAGCCCACTGTGGTCCAACTGCTCCCCTTTCTTGGCAATCTCTGAGGCAATGGCAGTGGCACTGGTGGTCCCTGGATGAAAGAGGAGGTCCCACAAATCCTGGCCAACTCAGCCTGGAGATGAGCAACCTCCTCCCTCAGCCCAGAGGTGCCTGCAGATGGGACAACACCGCATCCTCCAGAACGTCTCCCGGAAGACTGCTGCTCCACAGCCACTGCACTACGTCTTATTTCTGGCCCCTTAACTGTTTGCAATCCTTACTCTTTCCTCTGTTTTTTTTTTTTCTCTCTCTCTCTCCTTACTTTCTGCCTGTGTGCCCTTTAAGCTCCTGATTGTCCTGTTCTGAGACAATATCCTATATTTCTCAGCAGACCCCTTACTTGCTCAGAGGCAGACCTCCAGCTGCTAGAGGGGGCCAGAGAGCTACTCTTGCCCTTCTAGGATGGTGGTTCTTTGGTGGCTCTGTGATCACTCACTTCCTGCTCCCAAACAGGAAGTTCCTGTTGTCAGTCAAATCCTGTACCTATAAAAGTAGAACTAGCTTTGGGTGGGAGGTGGAGGGCAATACAGTCCCAGTAGAGAAGTCCAGTCACACAGCAGTCCTTTCTCCTGGTGTCTTCTGCCAAGCTATAACAGAATCTTTCTAAGGCAGTCTTTAAATGTAGCTTCCTTCTAGCTAAGCCACTCCCCCTACTTGCCAGATCTTTCTACAAGTATCTTAAACCTCACAGCTATCAAGTCCTTTCAATCACCTGAGATTTACACCTAGATAACTGTTCAGATAACCATTCAGTTCAGTTAACTCAGACAAACACACACGTTTTTTGTTTTGTTATTTTTTTTTTACCCTAAATTAAAGGTCCAAGTACCAGAGTTCTACTTCTTTAGTCCCAGTAGAGAAGTCCAGTCACACAGCAGTCCTTTCTCCTGGTGTCTTCTGCCAAACTATCAAACTACTGTTACGGTAAGTTCTTACGTAACTATACTATCTTACTTCGAGAAACAGCTCTTGCAGCAGGTTACACCATTAGGACCAATTCCCAAGCAATACTGGAAATCCCTTGCAGGTGTGAGGAGGCTAGGTAGAGATCGCGAGTTGGACCGAAGCCTAGGATAGGAGTCCATGAAGGACTGCTAGACCAAAACCAGCTCTTCGCCGTGATGCCATATCCAGGCTATAATGCCTGATAAAGGTGTGCACAGTGCTCCAAGTAGCTGCTGCACAGATGGCTGAAGTGGACATGTTCTTCATGGCCGCGAAGGAGGTAGCTACCCCCCTTGAGGAATGACCCTTAACCGCACCCGGTAAAGGTTTGTTACGTTTCTGGTAACAGAATGTGATACAATGGATGAGCCACCTGGACAGCGATTGTTTAGAAACCGGAGCTCCCATCAACCTATGGGCGAAGGAGACAAAGCTGATCAGATTTACGGTGGTGCCTGGCTCTGGTCAAGTAGTATCTTAGACACCTATGCACACCTAGAGTGTGCAACAGGGCCTCTCCTCTATTAGAGTATTTAGGAAAGTACACTGGTAAGTCGATGTCCTGATTGAGGGTGAGAGCTGAGACCACCTTAGGTAGAAACTTTGGATTTGTTCTTAGGGACACCCTGTCCTGGTGAAAAACCAGATAAGTTTCTTTGCACATCAGTGCGTGAAGTTCAGAAATCCTTCTGGCCGAAGTAAC
The DNA here is from genome assembly GCA_016271365.2 of Neoceratodus forsteri. Taxonomy (NCBI): domain Eukaryota; kingdom Metazoa; phylum Chordata; order Ceratodontiformes; family Ceratodontidae; genus Neoceratodus; species Neoceratodus forsteri. Next base: position 791,360,044 of record CM028133.1, read on the forward strand.
GGCAACTAAAAATAATGTCTTCCGTGTCAGACGTAGCTCGCAATCCGCGGCTGGCTCAAAAGGTGGCAGCGTGACCTGCTCCAGGACAAAGGGTAAATCCCATGGAGGAATAGGATCCTTAATCAGAGGTCTAAGGTGGAGAACACTTCTCAGGAAGGCTCGTGCTGTGTCCAACTGAGTTATGGGACGTCAGTCTATAGGAGTACGATAGGTCGAGATGGCACAAAGGTGTACTTTAGAGAAGTAGGCCAAGCCTGCCTGGAAGAGACAAGAGGTAGTCCAGGACTGACCTTTCCGGACAATCCATTGGGGAAAAACCTCGTGCTTGAGCCCAAAGACAAAATCTGTGCCATTTCATGGCGTATGTGGCCGGTTTTCTAGCAGCCGCTAGAACATCTGCTACCTCTTGCGAGACCCCATACCACATGATAGCTATGTATCTAGGAGCCAGGCATGCAGGTTCAAAGAGCGAAGCTCCGGATGGAACAAAGACCCTGCCTCCTGGGACAACAAGCGACAGCTGACTGGCAGAGGCACCAGAGGTTCCTGGGACAGCTGGTGCAGCAGAGGGAACCAAATCTGTCTGCGCCAAAAAGGCATGATAAATATCAGCGTCACCTGCTCTCTGAGGAGTTTCAATAGGACCCTCTGGATCAACGGGAAGGGAGGAAATGTAAAGGAATCTGCCCGTCCAGGAGAGGGACACCGCGTCTCGCCAGAAAACACCACTCCCTGGATCTAGTAAGCAGAAATTGGGCAGTTTGCGTTGGATGGGGACGCGAAAAGGTCCAACTCTGGTGTGCCACATCTGTGAAACAGATCCTCTACTACCTCCTGTAGTAGTTCCCATTCATGCACTCTGGCCTGAGAGCGGCTCAGGCTGTCTGTGATGACGCTGTCCACTCCTGGGACATGAACAGCAATGAGGTTTGAGCAGTGTTGTAGAACCCAATCCCACACCCTCATGGCCTCCCTGCAAAGCGGACAGGAAAGAGTGCTTCCTTGTTTGTTGAGGTAGAACATCACCGCGTATTGTTGGTTTGTAACTGGAGAGTACCCAGTGGGCTCTCCGACTGGAAAGCCTGCAGGGCATAAAGAACTGCTCTCATTTCCAAAAATATTTATATGAAGATGAGCTTCCTGGGGTGTCCTCGAGCCCCAAGACCTGACCGTGTCGAGGTGTGCTCCCCAACTGAAACCTGAGGCATCCGTGGAGAGCGTCACAATCGGAGACGGCGCAATGAAGGGTACCCCTCCCAACAGGTTCTTTGAATCCAGCCACCATTGCCAATCCCGGATTACGGCATTCGTGATCCGAACTGGAAGCTGCAAATGGTCTTGCTACTGATTCCACTGAACCCGTAACATTCACTGGGTCACCCGCATGTGGAGACGGGCTAGTGCCGCAGCATGTGTCCAAGCAGGCAAAGGACCAGTCTGGCAGGGACAGATGTCCCTGATGAGGGATCTGACGTGTTCCGCTTGGTCCTGGGGCAGAAAAGCTCTTCCCTGGCCGGTGTCCAGAACTGCGCCTATGAACTGCAGATTCTGTGACGGAACCAGGCGTGACTTCTCCTGATTGATAATGATGCTCAACGTCCTGAACAGGGACCAAGTACGGCAAGTGTGAATAGTGAACTGCAGACATCAGAGCCTTCCGAGAGGGTGCCATGAGGAGCCAGTCTACCAGGTATGGGAACACGTAGTGGCCATATCTCCTTAGAGCCACCGCTATGACTGCCATGCACTTCGTAAACACCCAAGGTGCTGATGACAGTCCTAAAGGGAGGGCTCGGAAAGTACTGTTACGTAAGAACTTACCGTAACAGCAGATCTTCAAGAAGCGCTCTTACAGTACGTAATCACATATAGGACTGACGTCGGCAGGCGGTAGGACCCCATGGAAAAATTTCTAGCTAGCAGTCTCTGGCGAGGGACTGCCCCCACCTCAGGTGACCAGCATCAGGAGACGTTGGTATAAAGGGGCAGTCCCTCACATCCGCCTTCCAGTTCTTTCCCGCCAAGGGCCAACAAAGGCCGGACGAGATGGAAGCGGATATTTTCTTGAAGAGAAAAGGAGCTAAAAAAAGCTTGGGGGGAATGGAAGGCAGGAAGGTATTACCTACTGCAAGAGCCTCTCTCGAAGATCTACTGTTACGGTAAGTTCTTACGTGAACTGTACTATCTTTTACTCGGTAGGCCTGCAGTAGGTAATTAGTCATAGGACTGAGTCCCAAGCAGTCTGGAACAAGGAGAAGCACACGGGAGGAGGAAAGCTGCCCAGAGTAGATCCTCTAGTGAGAAGGCCTTAAGAAAGGAGGCCTTGCAGAACAGCCAGCCCGAAGCCCACTCTACGGCGAGAGGCAATATCCAAACTGTAATGTTTCGCAAAGGTATGGACGGAGGTCAAGGTGGCAGCAGCACAGATGTCTGCCACCGACACATTCTTGAAACAAGCTGCTGAGGCAGAGACTCCTCTGGTGGAGTAGCCTCTGACTTGACCCGGGAGGGTTTTGTTGTACTTGTCATAACAAAAAGTGACGCAAGGAGCCAACCATTTGGATAGGCATTGCTTAGAAACAGCACTGCCATCCCTTTTCACAGCAAAAGAGACAGAGTTGATCTGTTTTTGAGATCCTTCTTCCTGTTAGTGTAGTATCTCAATCCAGTGAACATCCATAGTATGCAACAAATACTCCCCTTGATTGGAGTACTGTGTAAAAAGGGCGGGTAACTATGGACTGGTTCAGAGTAGACTTTGCTACCACCTTGGAGGGAAACTTAGGATTGGCACACAGAGCCACACATTCCTTGTGGAAAATTAAGTAAGGAATTTTACACATCAGGGCCTGGAGCTCGGAAATCCTCCGAGCAGAGGAAATGGCCACAAGAAAGTGTCTTCCAGGAGAGGAACTTAAAGTCTGCGGAAGCTGCCGCCTCAAAGGGAGGCAGAGTTAGTTTCTCAAGAACAAAATTCAAATCCCACGGAGGGGACGGGAACTCGGATAGGTGGTCTCAGGTGGAGAACCCCTCTGAGGAAAGTCTTAGAGACCTCCAGCTCAGCAAACGTTCTGTCTACAAAGGGAACATGATAGACCGAAATGGCCACCATGTGGACCTTCAGGGAGGAATGACTAAGACCCAGATCGAAGTGATGGCACAGGTACTCCAGCAGACGACCAACAGGGCAGGAGAAAGGCTCAACGTCTTTTGAAGCCACCCAGATTGTGAATCTTTTCCACTTCATGGCATAGGTAGACCTGGTGGAGGGTTTCCTACCCTGCACCAGAATCTCCGCCACCTGGGAAGAAACTCCAAAGCGGGCCTGGGCTATGTCTGCAGGAGCCATGCATGAAGCTGAAGTGACTTGAGACCTGGATGAACCAGGGTCCCCAGCTCCTGGGTCAACAAACTTTGTGAGAGGAAGAGGAAGCGGCGGTTCCTCTGAGAATTGTTGTAGAAGAGAGAACCAAACTTGCCTGGGCCAAAAAGGAACAATTAGAATATACAGGTTACTCACCTGTAACAGGAGTTCTAGGAATGGTATAAGTTGTTCATCCACACTTATTAGCAGGTATTCTGGCCGCTTTAAATCTTGCTGGAAGGTCTTCAAGCTGGCTCCTCCCACCCACCCAGGTGGGAAAACTCTCGGCTCTGCCCCAGGACGCCAGATCTGGCCTGCTGGAAGCTCAGGTTAGTCTTGTCCCGAAGCCGGGAGGTCGGTGGAGTCTGGATGAACAACATATACCATTCCTAGAACTCCTGTTGCAGGTGAGTAACCTGTATTTCTAAGGACATGTATGTTTCATCCACACTTATTGACAGACTCCTAGCAGTTCTCCGGGAGGAGGAGAAGCGCACACTCCTATTTAGGAATAGAGACTGGAGAACCGAGGCCCCAAACCAGCATCCCGAGCGTGGACTCAAGGCCGATGTGGTAGTGGGTGATGAAGGTGTGCTGACTTCCAGGTAGCAGCCCTGCAGATTTCCTGGATAGGGACGTCCCTGGAAGCAGCCACCGATGCAGCGGTATGGCGGGTAGAATGAGCTCTTATCCCTCTGGGAGGCTCCAAGCCCGCCAACCTATAGCAGAGATCTATGCAGAAGGTGACCCACCTGCTTATCGTCCGCTTGGCTGCAGGTCTGCCAGGTGCGGCTTCAGCGTAGGTGACAAACAGCTGGCGAACCTCTCCCCGAATTTCAGCCGTGCGCTCCTTATAGTAAGCGAGCACCTTTCTAGGGTCCAGAGTATGGAGCCTATATTCGGCCTCAGAGGTGTGACTGGGGTAGAACACCGGCAGAGTCAACATCTGGTTAAGGTGAAACTCTGACACCACCTTCGGAAGGAATTTCGAGTGGGGGCGCAGGAAAACCTTGTCTCTGTGGAAGACCAGGTAAGGAGACTCGATGGAAAGCACCTGGAGCTCTCCCATCCTTCTGGCTGACGTAATAGCCACCAAGAAGGCGGTCTTCCACGACAGGTGAGAGATCACACCTGTGCACTGGTTCGAATGGCTTGCCCATGAGCTTTGCCAGTACCAGCAGTAAATCCCACGGAGGTGGAGGTTCTCTGATCGGAGGAGAAATGTGATCAAGGCCTTGAAAAAAGCGCCAGACCACCTCTCTCTCAGGCTACAGACTGCTTCCCAGCCCGTGCCCGGTAAGCAGAGATGGCTGCCAGGTGCACCCTTAGGGTCGTCGACCTAAGCCTTTGCTGAGAAAGGGACCATAAATAGTCCAAGATGCTTGCCAAGGAACAGGAGGAAGGGTCCAGGCCCTTGCCCTGACACCAAATGGAAAACCTCTTCCATTTGAAGGCATACCATTTCCTGGTCGACTCTACGGGACGCCTCAACTACACTGAGGACCTCGTCGGGAAAGACCCAAGGCCTGGAACTCTAGCCGCCAGGAACCAGGCGTGCCAGGTGCAGGGATTGAAGGTCGGATGGAACACCTTCCCTAATTGACTGAAAGCAGGTCCAGGCGGCTGGAAGCTGCCTCGGGAGCCTGGAGCTGAGGCTGAGGAGATCTGGATACCTGCATTGGCGGGCCAGTCTGGGGCTACCAGAATCACCCGCGCCTTGTCCCTCCTCGCCTTGAGAAGCACCTTGTGGATCAAGGGAAATGGGGAAAGGCGAAGAGAGCCCGTGTCCCGGGCCTCGAGAGGCATCCCCTGCAGCAGAGCCCTGCTGAGGGGCAGGCATGAAACAGCCTCAGCTCGCGTTCTCCCTGAGGCAAACAGATCCACCTGAGGTGTGCCCCAATGGGAGAACAGATCTTGTACCCTCCGGCAGGAGAGACCACTGTGGGACACAGCCCCTATCCAGCTTAGGGCATCGGCCAGGGTGTTGGAGGCTCCTGCCACATGAATGGCTAGATCTGCCTCCAGGCTGCGCACGAGTGACCAAATGTGGAGAGCTTCCTTGCACAGAGGCATGGAGCGCGTCCCGCCCTGGCGGTTTAGGTAGTACATGGTCGTGGTATTGTCCGTGTGGACCTGAACCTCTTGACCCCGTAGAAACGGAGCGAAGGCGGTGAGAGCTAGGTGGACTGCTCGGAGCACCAGCTGGTTGATATGGCATCGGGACTCCCGCGGGGACCAGAGGCCGTGCACTCTGTGCTCCCCCAGATGGGCACCCCAACCCATCAGAGAGGCGTCTGTCGATAGAGAGACCGTCGGCTCGCCCTCCTGCAGATGAGCTGGAACGATCCACCACTGGAGAGCGCTCCAGATCCCCTGGGTCACTGTCACTAGCTGGTCCAATGGATCGCAGCGTTGAGACCACTGACTGGCCAACCCCCACTGAAGGGGGCGCATGTTCCAGCGGGCCCAACGGACCACGCTGGTGCAGGCCACCATGAGACCCAGGAGGCGCAGGAAGTCCCGGCAGGGCACGATTGCCCAAACAGAAATGATCGGGCAAAGGAGGAAAGAACCTCGGCCCTGTCCGCCGGGAGCCGTGCTCTGGCTCGAAGAGAGTCGAGCTCTGCCCCGGTTCGAGTTCCGACTTGGCCTCGTTGATGAGGAAGCCGAACTGAGAGCAAACCTGGAGGGCCAGATCTCTGGACCGCTCCACCTCTTATCTGGAGGGGGCTTCTATCAGCCAATCGTCCAGGAAAGGGTACACCCGGACCCTTCGGCGCCGCAGGAATGTTGTCACCACTGCCATGCATTTGGTGAAGACCCTGGGAGCAAGAGACAGGCCAAGGGCATGGCTCGGAACTCAAAAGGGATCCTTCCTAAAGCGAAGGAATCTCGGTGAGATAGACGGATAGGATGTAAAAAAACGCGTCCTGCAGGTCCAGAGAGCAGAACCACACGCCGCGGTCCAAGGATGGTATTATCTGAGCCAGAGTGACCATCCTGAAGGTCCGAGACCTTAGGAACTTGTTTAGGTCGTACAGGTAGAGAATGGGGCACCAATCCACCGTCCGTTTTGGAACCAGGAAGTACCTGGACACAAACCCCGGGTCTGAGGGAGGGTCCGCCACCTCTCTGATCACCTCCTTCTTGAGGAGCAGAGCGATGTCGGCTCGGCGAGCCGACAGTGAGGCTGCGGACCCCGAGGCCCCCAAGGGTGCGACGGGTCGAAGGGCGGGCCTGCTCGAACTCCAGAGGCAGGTTCTTCCCACCACTCTCCAACACCCACCGTCTGTGGGTAGACAGCGACCAGGCAGAAAGAAAGTGGCGTGCCCTCTCCACGGGGAACCTGGGGAGGTGACGAGGTTGGGTGGCACCCCAACCCGTCACTGAGCAGGCTTGGAGGAGGGACCGGCCAGGGACCACCTGGCCTTGACTCCCTGCTTCCTGGAGGAGGAAGCCGTGGGCTTGGTTTGGGATGCCAAAGTACGAGCCTGCTGGCCCGGACGCTGCTGGGCCGGACGTGTTGCGGGCACAGACGGACGAAAGGGCTTAGGTTGTGGTCTACGGCCCTTGTCCCTCTGAGCAGATGAGAGAGTCCAGAGTGGCATTGGACTTTTCGATCCTCTGGTGGTGACTATCCACTCCAGGGCCGAAGAGGTCGGTCCCCAGGAAGGGGACATCCGCCAACTTGTGCTGGGTATCCGCTGTGAAGGTGGATATCCTCAGTCATGCCCGGCCTGGCCACTGCGACCCACGACTGACCGGGCGCGATGAGTCAACAATGTCCAAAGCAGTCTGAAGTTGCTGCTTGGCCACTGCCCTGCCCTGGTCCCGCACCTGCTTAACCGTGGTCTGCAGGTCAGCAGGAGATGAGGACTACCTGGTCCAGGAGCCCAAAGGCGTGAGAGAAATGTGCCATCAACGCAGCCGAGCCAGCCTGGCGCTGAGGCCAAGGGAGGGCCGTAGCGTAGACTTTTCGCCCGGCGTAGTCCAACTTCTTGGACTCCTTGTCGGGAGGTTTGTCTACGTCCCTGGTGTTTCTGGCATGCCGGAAGACGCTGTCGGTAACCAACCCCTCGGCTGAGGGGTGTTCCGAGAAACCGGACAGGGAACAAGTAGGGACCCCTTACTTCCTTGCCATCCTGGCCGAAGACGCAGGGCAAGTAGCAGGACGCTGACAGAGCTCCAAGGCCGGGCCTACAATGGCCTTGGCCACGGAAAGCCTCGTGGGAGAATCCCTCGGTCCAATATCTCCGTGAGGATGACAGGCCCGCTTGGATACTGAGGCTCGAGCTGCATCCCGGTGGACTCCGAGATGAGCCTAAGCAAACCCATGAAGGACGAAGGGCTATCGTCCAGTGACTGACCTCCTGAGGACTCCAAGTCGACCCGCCTGGAGAACAGGGAGGAATCGTCGGACTCAGAGGAGTCCGCAAAGAGCTGCCTTGGGCCTGAGCCACCCTCCACCTGCCGAGGGCGATCGGGAGTGAGGGTGACAGACAGCCTATGGGGCAAACCCTGGGCCGACCGAGAACTCTTGGTCGGAGCAGCAAACAACTGCTGTGGATGAGGAGGTTCCACCGGAATCAGTGGGGCAGCCGGTTTTGGCCAAGCAACAGGCCTGGAAGCAGGCACCTCGGCTAAGGAGAGGGGTTGCTTCGGCCGCTCCGGTGACAAACTACTTGACAGCAGGGAAGGCGGCGGCGGTGGCTTGCTCCCGGACAGAAAAGCTGCTGCCACGAGGGCCCTCGTGATCGTCGACAACTTGCATCGAAGCCTCCCCTCGTCCGAGGAGGACGAGCGGCGGCGCCGCTTGCCACGGTGCTGAGACAGAGACTGCCTATGACGGCGGGATCGGCTGGACCAAGAAGAAGTCCGAGACCATGAACCTCTGCTTTTCCGAGGAGAGTACGGAGGTAGGGCAGGGAAAACCCGCTCTCCCCTCGGCTCGGAGGGCTCAACCGTGAATTCAGGAACCGGAGGCAAGGGCAAGTCCACGGACACCTCAACCACCGGGGGGAACTGGGGAGTGAGGGTTTTCGCTTCACTGTCGACAGCCCGCTCTAACTGTCGAGAAAAATCTCGACTGCGCTGTGACGGGAGTCTCGGCTCAACTGACCTGACAGGGACACCGTGAAGCCAGTGGCCGGGCTGAAAGGATCGACAGCCGATGGTCACTACTCGGTGAGAGGGACCTCTCCTGCTCCCAAGAGCATCAACGGAGGGACTTACCTTTGTGGTCCTTCTTGGACGGAGAGGAAGGCCCTGAAGATGTTGGTCCCTCTCCCTTAGTGGAGAAGGACAGACAGAGCTCCTTAAAAGAAGCTGAACAGGAGAATCCAGGAGAGTGAGATAAAGGCTGCGGCCGAGGAAGACGAAGATGCGGCCTGCGCCGCCTCCTCCTCGAGGGCGATCATCTGCTCAAGCTGTTCCGCCAAGCCCGCTGCCGCGGAAACTGCCAACTGGGCCTCCTTCGACTTTACCGAAGGATAACGTTTTTCAGGTCGCCCAAGTTGTAGACGAGCAGCACTGTCTTCCAGGACGTAGGCCGAAAAAGAAGAGCACAGGTCGCAAGCCTGCGGATCGTGCCCAAGGCCCAAGCAGTAGACGCACGTGGAGTGCGGATCCGTCCGAGACATCTTCTGCCCGCATGGGCACCTCCGGAAACCGGGAGTCGATTTATCCATCGCAGCCGCGAAGGAAATAAGTGACCAAGTCTTGAAACCTTAAAAGTAATTTCAGGTAAACCAAGAAATAGGAACCAGTCTTATACCAGAGTGTTAGGGAGGGAACCTGAGCTTCCAAGCGGTAAGCAAGATCTGAGGCGTCATGGGGCGGAGCTCGAGTTTTACCACCGGGTGGGTGGGAGGAGCCAGCTGAAGACCTTCCGGCAAGATTTAAAGCGGCAGGATACCTACCAATAAGTGTGGATGAACAACATATCCATGTCCCTAGAAAGTACAGTTATGCAAGAACTTAACAGTAGATCTTCGAGAGGAGCTCTTGCAGCAGGCTATAACAATAAGGACTATGCCGCAGGCACTAGGACCCTCTGGTGAAAACTTCAGCCAGCAGTACACAGCAAGGACCGCCCCCGAGGTCGGTCTGGGTACAAGAGGGGGCGGACCCAGCTCCACCTCAGTTCTCCCGCCAAGGCCCGGAACAAGGCCTGACAAGAGAAGATGAAGCAACTGTAGAAGGTAAATGAAGATGGATCTGCACACCGAGGGGGAAGGCGGGTGGGAAGTAACGCCTGCTGCAAGAGCTACTCTCGAAGATCTACTGTTAGAGTAAGTTCTTATGTAACTGTACCATCTTACTTCGAGTGGGAGCTCTTGCAGCAGGCTATAACAATAAGGACTGAATACCAAGCAGTCCCACACCAAAGAGGTAGACGACCCCGGGAAGTGGAATATGCTGACTCCAGAGGCCTCAGGACAGAAGACCTTGCAAACAGCTAGGCCAGTGCTGGCGGTGGCGCTGAGGTTGGCGCTGGGCGCCACCGCTCACGCCCAGCGACCCGGGTTGGGAGGCGGACCGGAGTGGCTAGTGGGCGGCCGGGGATTAGGCTTGGCGTCCCGACAGCTCGCCTACTCGGGAGGACAGGCTATAGCCGAACACTTGTCTGACTCGGCGAGGCTCGAGTACTGCAATCCCAATGTTAGGGAAGGGCTGCCGACATACAGCGTGACATCGCGCCTGCGCCTTGGACGTCAGAGGTCGCTGTGGGGGTGGAGGAAAGCGCCTGCCATCACCGGGAAGATGGAGCCTCCGGAGACGTGCCCTCGATGTGCCTTCGCCCGCCCGATGGCCCCCAGACCAACAAAAGTTGATTGTTGGGGTAAGGGGGCTCTGCCCCATCCCTGCTGGGGGTAAACCGTAGCTCTATGGGGGTTCCTCTTGGGGTCCTCTGGGCAGGGTGAAAGGCAGAGGGATGTCTACCTTGAGGCTCCAGAAGGGTGAGGGGATGGCAGGCAGGAAGGAGAAAAATTAGTAATTTAAAAAAAACAAAAAAAAAACAGCTAGGCCGAAGCTAGCTCAGCGTCTGGAGAAGACATCCAAGCTGTAATGCTCGACGAAGATATGCACAGAGTTCCAGGTGGCGGTCGCACAAGTGTCCTTTACAGAGACATTTCTCAGGGCGGCGAATGAGGCAGACACTCCTCTGGTGGAGTGACCCCTGACCAGGCCTGGTAGGGGTTTACTGCGTTTCTTGTAACAAAATGAGATGCAGTGAACTATCCACTTCGAGATAGTCTGCTTGGTCACTGGTCGACCTAAGCATTGTGGTGCAAAGGCCACAGAAAGTTGCTCCGATTGATGATGCATACCCGTCCTCTTGAGGTAATACCTCAAAGTCCTGTGGACATCCAGTGTGTGGAGGAGAGCCTCCCCTCTATTGGGAGGAGAAGGAAAATAAACAGAAAGTCAACCGACTGGTTGAGGGTCAACTCTGAGACCATTTTCGGAAGAAACTTAGAATTCGTTCTAAGGGAAACCCTTTCCCTGTGGAAAACTAAATATGGCTCTTTAACATCAGAGCCTGAAGCTCAGAAACCCTTCGAGCTAAGGTAACAGCAACTAGGAAAAAAACCTTCCAAGAAAGGTAACGCAGCTCACAATCCGCTGACTGTTCAAAAGGAGGGAGGGTGAGTTTCTCCAACACAAAAAGGAGGTCCCAGGGTGGGGACAGGGTCCCGAATGGGAGGTCTCATATGCAGAATTCCTCTAAGAAAGGTGCGGGCGACATCCAATAGCATCAATGCCCTATCTCCAACGAGAGCATGATAGGCGGAGACAGCCCATGTATGCACCTTGATAGAGGAGCAACTCAGGCCCTTTGATACAAGAAGAGGAGATACTGTAACGCTGAGTTCACTGAGCAGGTGATGGGATCCAAATGCTGTGGCAACGCACAAAGACAAAAATGCTTCCACTTCATAGCGTTGACGGAGCGGATAGAGGGCTTTCTTGCCGAAGCCAGGACTGCCGCCACTTCTGGGGAAACCCCGTATCTACATTGAGCTACGTCTGAAGGAGCCAAGCATGTAGGTGTAAGGATCGAAGGTCCGGGTGAACCAGCGACCCTTGGTCCTGGGACAGTAACTGCGAGCATATGGGCAGCGGAATTGGAGGTTCCGTTGATAACCGCTGCAGGAGTGGGAACCAAATCTGCCGAGGCCATCTTGGGGCTATGAGGATCATTCAGGCCCCTTCTGCCTGTAACTTAAGCAGCGCTCTCTGAATGAGAGGGAAGGGCGGAAAGGCATAGAGAAACCTCCCTGCCCAGTAAAGGGATAATGCGTCTGGCCAGAAATTCCAGGCGCGTGCTCTCGCAAGCAAAACATTGGCAGTTTGGCGTTGCGTGGTGACGCAAAGAGGTCCAGCTGTGGAAGACCCCACCTGTGGAAGAGCTGGTCTGCTATGGACTGTAGCAGCTCCCACTCATGCGCTCTGGATCGCGACCTGCTGAGGCTGTCGGCCAGATCGTTGAGGATGCCTGGAAAGTGCACTGCGGACACCAGAATGCCCCACTCCAGCGCCCAGTACCGGACTCTCATCGCCTCCCTGCAAAGGGGGTACACGAATGAGTACCTCCTTGCTTGTTCATGTAGAAGACGACCGCCATGTCTGTTTGAACCAGAAGAGAGCCTAGAACCAGGTCCTCCTGAAAGGCCTGTAAGGCGTAGAGAACAGCTCGCATTTCCAATACACTGATGTGAAGGGACCGTTCCTCGGGTGACAAAACCTCTTGCGTTCGACGAGCACCTGGGTGCGCCCCCCCACACCCCAGGTCCGATGCATCCGTTGTCAGGGTCTGACCTGGTGGCTCCGGATGAAAGCTGACCCCCTTCTCTAAATTCCTGTGGTCCATCCACCAAAGCAAAGTTCTCCTGACTGGCCCCGAGATCTTTACCGGGGAGTCTAGATCATCGTAGCCTTGGTCCTACTGCACCCTGAGCATCCATTGTGGGACCCTCATGTGGAGGCGGGCCAAGGGAGTGACAGGGATGGCTGCCGCCATGTGCCCCAGTAACCTGAGGAAGTTCAGAGCTGGAACTTGAGGAGTTACTGAGATCTGTTCTGCAATCTCTCGCAGGTGATCTCCCCTGTCCTGGGGGAGGAAGGCCATGCCCTGGATGGAATCCAGGATCGCTCCAATGAAGACAAGCTTCTGACTGGGCACTGGGGACGATTTTCACAGATTCAGGGTGATCCCCAGCCATCGGAACAGAGTATAGGTGTCTTCGAGGGCGCGAAGGCCTACCCTCGACGGGGCCGTAAGCAGTCAATCGTCGAGGTAGGGGAACACATAGTACCCCATGCGCCTTAGAGCCGCAGCCACCACTGCTAGGCATTTGGTGAAGACTCGCGGAGCGGAAGAGAGGCCGAACGGAAGCACTCGAGATTGGTAATGCTCCCCTTGGAAGTGGAACCTCAGAAACTTCCGGTGGGGATGGTAGACCCTGATGTGCATGTATGCATCTTGCATGTCAAGGGAGCAGAGCCAGTCTCCTTGGTGCAGCAGAGGAAGAAGTCCTTGGAGGGTCACCATCCTGAACCTTTTGTATTCTATAAAGAGATTTAGAGGGCTGAGGTCCAGAATGGGACGAAGGTCCTGTCTCTTTTTTGGAACCAGGAAAAAAGTGTGAATAAAACCCCTGTCCTCGCTGATGCAAGGGGACTAGCTCTATTGCCCTTTTTTGGCAAGAGGGTCTGGATCTCTTCTATTAGTGGCATGTGACAAGGAGGATAACGGGAGAACTTTAGTGCATTGTTCGGGGAAACTCCGTGAACTCCAGCGCGTGTCCCCTCCTGATGATGTCTAAGACCCATTGGTCCGCAGTTATTGACTTCCACCCTTCGAAATGAAGGGAGAGGTGGCCCAACACCGGCTCCTGGATCTTCCCATGGAAAGAGGCCGGAAGGATCACTGGGCTGAGCCGGGTAGGCAGAGGCGCCTGGGAGAACTTGGACGCACGGATGGGAGCTCCACCAGGCTGCTGGTTCCCGGATCTCCTGCGAAAGCCTCCTCTCTGCCCCGTTGGTTGCTATGGGCATGGCCTTGACTGCCTGAGGACTTACAAAAAGGCCATTTTCGGTGTCTTCGCTGGTCACCGCAGTACATCTAGCGGACCGACCAGATAGACTTGCCAGACTCCTGGAGATGAGCGATCAAGGCTTTCGTCTCTTGCCCAAACAGCACAGTACTCTGGAGGGCAAATCCTTGATACCGGCCTGTAGATTCTGGTGAAACCCAGAGACTCTCAACCAGGTGTGGCGCCAGAAGCGGCTGCTCTGGCTGCCGTATCCACCGTGTCATACGAGGCTCTCAGGACATGGGAGCCTACGTCTGAGCCCGATTTTAGGACATCCAGGAGCTCTGTTTTCTGGGCAGAGTCTGGAAGGGCCTTCAGCAGCTCTTGTCCCCTCTCCCTAAGCTCATTCTGGTACTGGACCATATGAGTCAAGAAGTTGAGGGATCGTATGGAAGAGGTGGAAGCAGCATATACCTTCTCGCCCACCTTGTCCAAATAGCGAGACTCCGGGTCGGGAGGCTGAGGTGCCTCGGCTGCCTGGACTTATCATGGGCAGCCGTGATCATCGAGGGTGTTCAGCGAGGAAAGCTTCTGCCCTCTGGGCCTTGTACAGCCTATCTGACTTCTTCGGAACAGCCGGGACTGAAGCCGGATGCTTCCAGGTAGTTCTAGTGAGGTCCTGGAACGTATCCACCAAAGGAGGGATTACCAAAGGTTTAGACTCCTTTTGCCTCAGGTACTTTTCTAGCCTGTGGCGTTCTGGGTCCAGGTCCTCCGTCTTCCACTCGTTGGAGGCCTGTATGTGCCTCATGACGTCCATAAAAGGTAGGATCGTCTGGAGGCGAGCGAGGCTGGTCCTTCTCTCCTGGGGAGCACTGCAGACAGAGAGGAAGTCTAGGAAGACGATGAGAAAGAGCGACTATAGGATTTTGAATAGTCTGACCTTTCTGTGTGACCAGGCTCCTGCTGTCGTCGGTAGCTAAGGGACCGACGTCGGCCCGAAGACGGACTTCAGTCCCTGGACCGGCGATGGAGCAGAGACAGACGTCGGTCAGAGGACCGACACTGGGAGCATTCTTGCCTAGAGGACCAAGAAAGGCCCCTAGAGCGTGACCTGGACCGACGACGGTCACCAGAGTCCCTGGAGCATCGTCGGTGGTCCCCGGACCTGGTGCGGGAACGAGCCCTAGAGGGAGGTGTAGGCTGGCGCTCAGCGACTTCTGCAAGGAAGAGCTCACCTCCGGCTGTAGTTTTCCGCAGAGTGCAGGTGCAGTGTCTGGGCGGCAACGTGGCGGGCGACGGGGTAGACTCGCCCCGCCAGAAGGAAAACAGCTCCTGGAGCTCGCCCTTCGTGAAAATCTCTGCCGCCCGGCTTGAAAGGAAGTATCCAGGACGTCGGAGCCAAGGAGCCCTCCTGGGTGCCCAGTGGGGAGGAAAACTTGGGCAGCGGAGGCGTTGGCTCTTCCATGGCCAATCCTCACCCTTCAACGGCGTCGGTGTAGTACCGGCTGACGGGGTGCCACCGAGGCGCCGGAGGCATGCCTTTAGCAGGTGGCGCGGTGCCGCGCTGAAGAGTGGCGCCCAGGCATGCACCTCAAAGGCTCATGGTGACCCTTAGTGGGATCACCTTAGGCTTAGCCGGCTTCTCCCCCGAAGGGCCGGCCTTGGCCCGAGCGGATTTGGGGTGCTCTCCTGATCCCGAGGGATGTGCCTTCTTTGGAGGGGGCCGTGGGTGAGAGTGGGACCGCAACCGGGACCGACTAGTCTTTGTGCTGTTTCTTCTCTTTCCGTTTCCCCTCCAAGGAATGCAGATCCATTTTCTGCTCCAATAAAAAGGCTTTCAGAGCCTTAAGGCGGCGGATGCGGGTCCTGCTGGTGAAGACCTGGCAATCGGAGCAGTTTACAGTGTAGTGGTCCGGGCCTAGGCAAAAGACAGCAGCGACTGCCGTCCTTGGCCAGGATCTGCCTCCCACACACACACTTATTCATGTGTTCCGGTGAGGCAGACGCCCGAGAAGACATCCGGACTTCACAAGAACCATCGGGCAACAGCTGACGTCAGTAAGCTGAAGAACAAAACCATCGAAAACTGTTAAGTCGACAGACATTGGTCTGACGTCTGTGTAGAATCGAAGAAAACCCATCGAAAACGGTTCAAACGCAGTTTTTTTGTCCTGATTGATGAGTTTTTGCTGTAACTGGCAAGCAGCAGCTGTTCTGCCTAGTTCACGTGCGGGACAGAACTGGGGTGGAGTGGGTCCGCCGCCTCTTGTACCCAGACCAATGTTGGGGTGGGGGCGGTCCCTGCTGTGTACTGCTGGCTGAAGTTTTCACCGGAGGATCCTAGTGCCTGCGGCATAGTACTTATTGTTATAGCCTTCTGCAAGAGCTCCCACTCGAAGTAAGATCTGGGGATTCTGGGGGACCGCCCCCTTATGTACTATGCCCGACGTCGGGGGCGGGACAGATATCAGGGCGGTCCCCGCTGAATACTGCTAGCTAGAAAATTTCCGTGGGGTCTTGGTGCCTGCTGGCTTCACTCCTAATGGTGTAACCTGCTGCAAGAGCAGTTTCTCGAAGTAAGATCTGTACATCAACTAACCACAATGCAGAGACTGGAATTCGTCAGCAGCAGGGCCCATGAGAGGGTCCAATCTTCTCCCTCAACGGACACATTCAACAGGGTCAGCTATCAAACAGCTGCTCTGGTGGAAACTCCACGGGTACACCAACAGACTCCATGGGTGGCACAACCTCCCATGAGTAGGGCTGGTCACATTTATTCTCCAGCTGGGGAAAATGAAAATGGTCTCGACTGAGGCTTCTACAACTGGCATCAACTCTTGTTTGTCAAGGACACATGTATTCTCTTTTAAAGAGCCCCTGACACCATTAGAAAAACTTTGAAAAAATGTGAGATTTAAACAGTTCAGTTTATATTTTGTGCATTTTCTATAATTATTTACCTTTTTTCTTTATTACCGAGGACATCTGTATGAAAGAGGCTTACTGTGCCTTAAACTATCTGCTCTTTCTGCTATCCTACATATGACATCATAATCTGGGCTGCACCTAGAAATGAGCTTCTGGTCATGGTTCTTTTCCCAGTTACCAACTTTTAAATAAATAAATAAAATAAATAATCTCCCGATTATGGCATAGTAATTATCCCCAAAGCAACAGACTAATGTCAAACAGAACTGTGATGTCATATGTAAGCAAGCAGCCAGAACAGATAGGGCAGTGATCTTGTTTACATGCAAATGTCCCTAATAATAAACAAGAATGAGAAATAAAGAAACAATATTAAAATATAAGCTCACTTGTGCTAAACATTACATTTTCTCAAAGTTGTCACAATGGTGTCAGTGGCTCTTTAAAGGAGTAAAGAGACAGTTTTTAAACTTTTCATCCTCACGAGGAGTCTGAAGATCTAGTGCAAACACCTCCATCATCGGCAGATCCTCGCATGCCTACTACACATAATAGCACCGACAACCCTGCGGCCATGGAAGGCACCTGCACTTTAGAATGTTCGCCCTGAGGGCCAGCCCACTGGCATAGCTGTAGTGCTACTGCTCTCAATGCCAGCTACCTGTGTTTGGGAATGAGCACAGGCCATTGAGGGCCGGCCAGGGAGAAAGGACAGACCATCCCAGGTGTTTTCCTTCGATGGTGAAGGGATGTGCGACTGCTGCCTGGTTGAGATCAGCTGGCTGCAGAACTGGGAAGACTAGAAGGGAGGTGAGGGTCGCTGGATGTTCATCACATATAAATGCCAACAAAAGCATGCATGGCCACATTACTGCACACCAGTACTCCAGGTAGAAAATGCCACCTGTCCAAGCTGGCACTCCCACAGACTCTCATATAACTGACACTCCTAGCCACCTACCACAATGGTCCTGGACAAGTGGCAGTTAACCTGCAAGTCCATGAGATCGGTTGCTGATCGGGTGGGTGCTGCCGGACGTGACCAGAATGAAAAACAGCTCTAAGGGGGAAGAGTTTGCCCCACAGCGCCAATGCCATTCTTCAAGGGCAGGCATGCATTACTATGCACTAGGGATACTGGGCCACATATATACAGGTTACTCGCCTGTAACAGGAGTTCTAGGAATGGTATATGTTCATCCACACTTCATGGCAGGTTCCTTGCTGCTTTAAATCTTGCCGGAAGGTCTTCAAGCTGGCTCCTCCCACCCACCCAGGTGGTAAAACTCTCGGCTCCGCCCCATGACACTA
Source organism: Neoceratodus forsteri (assembly GCA_016271365.2). NCBI lineage: Eukaryota > Metazoa > Chordata > Ceratodontiformes > Ceratodontidae > Neoceratodus > Neoceratodus forsteri. The sequence continues at coordinate 791,377,693 of CM028133.1, forward strand.
GATTTAGCCCGCTGGAAGCCAGGTTGTGCGTCGAAGCCGGGGAGGCCGGGTGGGTTGTGTGGATGAACATATACCATTCCTAGAACTCCTGTTACAGGTGAGTAACCTGTATTTCTAGGGACATGGATATGTTGTTCAATATACACTTCATGGCAGACTCCTAGCAGTTCTCCGGGAGAAGGGAGGCAAGGCGCACACCCCCTACTTAGGAAACAAGGAATGGAGAACCAAGGTCCCAAAAATGAAAATTACGTACCTACCGTAATTCTTGATCTTCTTGGACGAGTCTCCACCACTTATTCACACTATTGGGATCTGCGCCAGAGGCACTAGGACCCATCGGGAGCAAACTTTTTGCTGGGGAGTCGACGCCAGAGATGGCGCTGCGAGTCCTAGCTCACGCAGCAATGACTATCTTGGCGTCTACTCCCCAAATGCCTCAGTACCTTTTTTACCAAGGAGGTGCAGCGTAACTAACCTAGAAGGGTAGCCTAACCTAAAAACTGGACATAAGATAGTCCGGACGACCTGTGTAAGAAGGGTCAGCAAAGAAGTCTTCAAGGCCTAAAGATCTGAGGGAGTGAAGACCAACAAGAGAGGTGAGCTCGGGGGATGGAGGGTGGGCGTGTGAATGAGTGGTGGTGACTCGTCCAAGAAGATCAAGAATTACGGTAGGTACGTAATTTTCATATCTTCCTGGACATAAGTCTCTACCACTCATTCACACTATTGGGAGAGTACCGAGCTAATAATCCCCCGAGAGGGCGGCAGGAGAAACCAAGAGCTCACGTTTAAGACAGAAGTCCATTAAGGATGGCTCTGCCAAAGGAAGAATGTCGTCTGGCATGGACATCGAGTGCATAATGGTTAATGAAAGTATGCACTGAGCTCCAGGTGGCTGCATTGCAGATGTCTGCAATGGGCACGTTGCGATTTCCGCTAGGGATGCTGCTACCGCTCTGGTAGAGTGAGTGTAAACTCTACCCTCCGACTTAACCTGCGCCATGGAATAGCAGTGACGAAGGCACGCCACTAGCCATGTTGAGACACATCTAATAGCGACAGGTTAATCAACCGAGCCTCACTGAAGGAAGCGAACAGTTGCTGGGCTTCTGAAAATCCTTGGTTCTATCTAAGTAGAAGCATAGGCCCTCTTAACATCCAGAGAATGAAGAGAGCGTTCGCCTTCACTTTGGAAGTCCGCAAAATAAGAGGGAAGGACCAAAGGTTGGTTAAGATGAAATTCTGACACAACCTTAGGAAGAAATTTAGGATGAGTAAGAAGGACTACTTTGTCCTTATGGAACACAGTATACAGAGGGTCTGTGACCAGGGCATGTATCTCAGAGACCCTACGGGCTGAGGTAATGGCCACTAGGAAGGCAGTCTTCCAGGTGAGGAACCTTAGTTCACAGGTAGCTAGAGGCTCAAATGGTTTCCGGGTGAGCATGTCTAGCACAAGATTAATGTCCCAGGCTGCAACCGGACGTCTTTTCGGGGGTCTGGTGTGCAGAATGCCCTTAAGAAATCTCTTAACCATGGGTAACTGAGCCAGAGAAAGAGAAAAAAAACGGCTCATGATAGGCTGAAATGGCACTAAGGTGAATCTTAACTGTAGAGTACTGGAGACCTGAATTTGAGAGGTCCAAAAGGTACTCAAACTTTATCTAGAGGGCAGGAAAAAGTATTCAAAGAGGACTTTGCACACCAGAGGGAAAAACGCTTCCACTTAGCTGTGTAAGTTTTCCGAGTGGCTGGCTTCCGCGCAGCCAGAAGGATATCCGAAACTCTTCGAGAGACATTGAACCAATTTACTTCTACCTCTTCAGGAGCCAAGCGTGAAGGTGAAGAGATCTCAGATTGGGATGGACCACGGTCCCGGAGTTAAAGGTTCATCTGCAGGGAAGTGGTCTCGGAGGAACTGCCAACATACTGTTGAGAAGTGGAAACCACAGTTGTCGAGGCCAAAGGGCAATGAGAATCATCTTGTCTCCCTGAGACTCGGTGAGCGTACTCTCTGAATTAGAGGAAGAGGCGGAAGAAGCGGAAAAAAGCGTTTTGTCCCCCGCAGCCTGACGCATCCTGACAAAAAATGCCAGGCCCTGGATTTTTGGAGCAGAAGAGAGGCAGTTTTGCGTTGAGTGGGGACGCAAAAAGGTCCAGGTCCGGAGTTCCCCACTGTTCGAATAGTGACTGAACTATGGTTGAGTCGAGAGACCACTCGTGAGGATCTGTCTCTGTTCTGCTGAGATGGTCTGCCAAGTCGTTCTGTACACCTGGCAGGTAGATTGCTTGAATTGTGCTTTGTGCCTTGTGCTCCAAGCACCATTCCCAGACCCTCATCGTTTCTCTGCATAAGGGGTAAAAATACAGGTTACTCACCTGTAACAGGAGTTCTAGGAATGGTATATGTTGTTCATCCACACTCATTGGCAGTATCCTTGCCGCTTTAAATCTTGCCGGAAGGTCTTCAAGCTTGCTCCTCCCACCCACCCGGGTGGTATAACTCTCGGCTCCGCCCCATGACGCCAGATCTGGCCCGCTGGAAGCTCAGGTTGTGCGTCGAAGCCGGGGAGGTCGGGTGGGTCGTGTGGATGAACAACATATACCATTCCTAGAACTCCTGTTACAGGTGAGTAACCTGTATTTCTAGGGACATGGATATGTTGTTCATCCACACTCATTGGCAGACTCCTAGCAGTTCTCCGGGAGGAGGGAGGCAAGACGCACACCCCCTATACTTACTTGGGAAAGAGAGACTGGAGAACCGAGGCCCCAAAACCAGCATCCCGGCGTGACTCAAGGTCGATGTGGTAGTGGGTAATGAAGGTGTTTGCTGACTTCCAGGTAGCAGCCCTGCAGATTTCCTGGATAGGGACGTCCCTGGAAGCAGCCACCGTTGCAGCAGTATGGCGGGTAGAATGAGCTCTTATCCCTCTGGGAGCTCCATGCCCGCTAACTTATAGAGAGATCTATGCAGGAGGTTACCACCTGCTTGTACGTCGCTTGGCTGCAGGTCTGCCAGATCGTGACTTCAGCGTAGGTGACAAACAGCTGGCGAACCTCTCCCGAATATCAGCCGTGCGCTCCTTATAATAGCGGCGCCCTTCTAGGATCAGAGTATGGAGCCTATATTAAACCTCCGAGGTGTGATTGGGGTAGACACCGCCAGAGTCAACACCTGGTTAAGGTGAAACTCCGACACCACCTTCGGAAGGAATTTCGGGTGGGCGCAGGACAACCTTGTCCCTGTGGAAGACCAGGTAAGGAGACTCGATGGAGCGCCTGGAGCTCTCCCATCCTTCTGGCTGGCGTGATAGCCACCAAGAGGCGGTCTTCCACGACAGGTGAGAGAGAGCACACCTGTGCATAGGTTCGAATAAGCTTGCCCATGAGCTTTGCCAGTACCAGCAGTAGATCCCACGGAGGTGGGGGTTCCCGCACTGGAGGGGAAATGTGATCAAGGCCTTTGAAAAAGCGCCAGACCACCTTCTCCTGCGCCACCGACTGCTTCCCAGCCCGCGCCCGGTAAGCAGAGATGGCTGCCAGGTGCACCCTTAGGGTCGTCGACCTAAGCCCTTGACTAGAAAGGGACCATAAATAGTCCAAGATGCTTGCCAAGGAACAGGAGAAAGGGTCCAAGCCCTTGCCCTGACACCAAATGGAAAACCTTTTCCATTTGAAGGCATAACATTTTCTGGTACGACTCCTACAGGACGCCTCAACTACACTGAGGACCTCGTGGAAAGACCCAAAGCCTGGAACTCTGGCAGCCAGGAACCAGGCCGTCAGGTGCAGGGATTGAAGGTCCGGATGGAACACCTTCCCCTGATTGACAGAGCAGGTCCGGGCGAGCTGGAAGCTGCCGCGGAGTCCTGGAGCTGAGACTGAGGAGATCTGGGTACCAGAACTGGCGAGGCCAGTCTGGGGCTATCAGAATCACCTGCGCCTTGTCCCTCCTCGCCTTGAGAAGCACCTTGTGGATCAAGGGAAATGGGGGAAAGGCGTAAAAGAGGCCCGGGGTCCATTGCCTCGAGAAGGCATCCCTCAGCGAGCCCTGCTGAGGCGGGCATGGAACAGACTCAACCCGCGTTCTCCATGGAGGCAAACAGGTCCACCTGAGGTGTGCCCCAAAGGAGAACAGATACTGTACTACCTCCGGAGAGAGACCACTCGTGGGATGCAGCCCCTATCCGGCTCAGGGCATCGGCCAGGGTGTTGGAGGCTCCTGCCACGTGAATGGCTAGGAGATCCGCCTCCAGGCTCGCCACGAGTGACCAAATGCGAGAGCTTCCTTGCATAGAAGCATGGGCGCGTCCCGCCCTGGCGGTTTAGATAGTACATGGTCGTGGTATTGTCCGTCTGGACTCCGGACCACTTGACCCGGAGGAGCGGAGCAAAGGCGGTGAGAGCTGGGCGGACGCTCGGGAGCTCAGCAGGTTGATGTGGCATCGGGACTCCCGTGAGGACCAGAGGCCATGAGCCAGTGTTCCCCCAGATGGGCACCCCAACCCATCAGAGAGCATCGATGGAAGAGCAGAGACCGTCGGCTCGAGAGTGAATGACAGGATGCCCTCCTGCAAATGATCTGGAGCGGTCCACCACTGGAGAGCATTCCACATCCCTGTGTCACCGACACTAAGCTGGTCAAGGGATGCAGCGTTGTGACCACTGGCTGGCCAGTCCCCACTGAAGGGACGCATGTTCCAGCGACCCCAGCGGACCACGCTGGTACAGGCCGCCATGAGACCCAGGGGCGCAGGAAGTCCCGGGCAGGCGCGAGTGCCCAACCAGAAATGATCGGAAAGGAGGAAGAACCTCGGCCCTGTCCATGGGAGCAGCGCTCTGGCTCGAAGAGAGTCGAGCTGCGCCCGATGAATAAAATCACCTGCTTGACTGAGTTCGACTTGGCCTCGTTGATAAGGAGGCCCAGTTGAGAACGAACCTGGAGGCCAGATCTCTGGACCCTCGCCTCCTTCCTGGAGGGAGCGCTATCAGCCAGTCCAGGTAAGGTACACCCGGACCCCTCGGGCGCCCAGGAATGCTGTCACCACTGCCATGCATTTGGTGAAGACCCTGGGAGCTGGAGACAAACCCGAAGGGCATGGCTTGGAACCGAAGAGGATCCTTCCGCTCGGAGCGAATCTCTGGTGGGGCAGACGGATGGGGCGGCGCGTGCAGTCAGAGAGCAGAACCACACGCCCGTTCAAGGATGGTATAATCTGAGCAGAGTGACCATCCTGAAGGTTGAGACCTTAGGAACTTGTTTAGGTCGTGTAGGTGAGAATGGGGCTCCAGCCCCGTCGTTCGAACCAGGAAGTACCTGGACACAAACCCTGGGTCTGAAGGAGGTCACCACCTCTCTACCACCTCCTTCTGGAGGAGGAGAGTGATGTCGGCTCGGCAGGCACCAGTGAGCTGGGATCCAGAAGCCCCGAGGCGGCGGCTCTGAAGGGTGGTGCCTGCTCAATTCCAGGGCAGGCCTCTTCCACCACCTCCAAGACCCACCTGTCCGTGGTAACAGCGGACCAAGCGGAACGGAGTGCGGGCCGTCCCCGGGGACCCAGGGGTGGTGGCGGGGATGGGCGACACCCTCAGCCCGTCACTGGGCAGGCTGGGAGGAGACGGCGAGGGACCCCCTGGGCCCTTTCCTCCCTGCCTCCTGTAGAGAAGCCGGCGGCTTGGGTTTGGGATGCCAGGCCGAGCCTGCTGGCCCCTGGCGTTGCTGGGCCGAGGCGCGCCGGGGCACAGAAGAGCGAAAGGGCTTAGGCTGTGTTTCTTGGCCTTTGTCCTTCTGAGCAGAAGAGACCCGAGTCAAGGTGGCATTGGACTTCTCGATCCTCTGCAGGTGACCTTCCACCCCAGGGCGAAGAGGTCAGTCCCAAAGGAACATCCGCCAACATGCTGGGTATCCAGTAAAGGTGGATATCCTCAGCCAAACCCTTGACCATAGCCACTGCGGCCGCCACCGATCTGGCACATGAGTCCCCTACATCCAAAGCAGTCTGGAGCTGCTGTTTGGCCACTACCCTGCCCTGGTCCCACCTGTAACGTAGTCTGCAGATCGGTGGGAAGATGAGGATGACCTCATCCAGGGGCCCAACAGGGCATGAGAAAAATGTGCCATGAGGGACGGCCGAACTGGCCTGCGAAGGCCGAGAGGGCATAGCGTGAACTTTCGCGACATAGTCAATTTCTTGGACTCCTTGTCAGGAGGTTTGTCCACATCCTGGCGTTGCGGTAGCGCGGGCATTGTCGGTAACCAACCCCTCGCAGCAGAGGGTGTTCAACCGGACAAGGAACAGTGGGGACACGCATACTTCCTGAGCCATCCTGGCCGGCGCAGGGCAGGAAGCAGGGGCGCTGCCAAAGTTCCAGTGCGGACCCACTATGGCCTCGGCCACGGAAAGGCCTCCGTGAGAATCTCGGTCCAGAATCTCGTGAGGATACCTGGCCCGTTTGGAAGCGGGTTCGAGCTCCATCCCGGTAGACTCCGAGATGAGCTGAAGCAGTCCTAGGAAGGACGACGGGCTATCGTCCATTGGCTGACCTCCTGAAGACTCCAAGTCCAGTCGCTTGGAGAAGAAGGAGAATCGTCTTCGGACTCGGAAGAGTCCTCAAAAACTGCCTCTGGCCTGAGCCACCCTTCACCTGCGAGGTCGGTCGGGAGTGAGGGTAACTGACAGCCGATGGGGTAAACTCTTGCCGACCGAGAATCATGGTGGGAGCCCCAGTGGTGGCTGTGGAGGCGGAGGTTCCACGAATCGGTGGAGCAGCTGGTTTGGCGAACAACCGGCCTGGGTGTGAGCTCCTCGGACAAGTCGAGGTTGTGTCGGCCGTTCGGTGACAGCCACTTAATGGCGGGGAAGGCGCGAGTCGGCTTATTCCGGCCAGGAGGAGCTGTTGCAACATAAGGTCCTCGTACCATCGGCCGTAATTCACGCCGAAGCCTCCCTCATCCGAGGAGGAGGGGCAGGGCAACGCCGGCGACGCACGCTTACGCTGACCGAGACCGAGACCGCCTATGACGGTGGGGCGGCTGGACATGAAAGAGTCAGACCGAGACCGAGAGTCCCGGAATTTCCGGGAGTCGGTGCGAGGAGGTGTCGGCCAGAACCGGCACTCCCTCGGCTCGGAAGGTCCATCCGAGGCTCGGAACCCGGAGGCACAGGCGAGCCACAGGATCCTCAACTCCTCCGGGGAACGGAGAGGAATCTCGGCTGCTAAAGGCGACAGCCCATCAATGGGTAGAAAATCTCGACTTCATCAGTGGAGTCTCGGTCAACTGACCTGGCAGGGGACACCGTGAGGCCAGTGGCGAAGGCGGTGAGACCCGAAGCCGACGGTCGGCGGCCGGGGAGAGGACCTTTCCCGCTCCCAAGAGCGTCGTGGAGGACTTTCCTTGTCCCTCTTTTTGGACGAGAAAAGGTCCAGCAGGCGAGCCTTCTCCTTTAGTGGAGAGGGACAGACAAAACTCCTTAAAGGAAGCCGTGTAGGAAGAACCCAGAGGCGGGATAAATGCAGCGGCCGAGGAAGATCTGACCCGCGCCGCCTCCTCTTGAGGCGACCATCCGCTCGAGCTGATCCACTGAAGCCCGCCGCCGCGGACACATAGCCGGGCCTCCTTGGACTTCACGGAGAAGCGCTTCGGGGCGGCCCAGTTGCAATCGGGCAGCACGGTCTTGAGGGCGTAGGCCAGAAAGATGAGCACAGGTCACAAGCCTGCGGGTGGTGCTCAAGGCCTAAGCAGTAGACACTGCGTGGAGTGTGGATCCGTCCGAGACATCTTCTGCCATGGGCATCTCCGAAAATCCGAGGTCGATTTGTCCGCCATGGCGCGAGGATCGAAGACTGAAGTCTTTTGCAAAATATTATTTTTAAATCACAAGCGGAGAAATAGGAACCAGTCATAAGCAGGAGGCGTTGGGAGGAACCTGAGTCCAAGCGGTAAGGAAGATCTGGCGTCATGGGGGCGGAGCCGAGTTATACCACCCGGGTGGGTGGGAGGAGCAAGCTTGAAGACCTTCCGGCAAGATTTAAAGCGGCAAGGATACTGCCAATGAGTGTGGATGAACAACATATCCATGTCCCTAGAATGAGCACCGCCCTGCTTGTTGATGTAATACATCACTGTTTTGTTGTCCGTTTGGAAGAGAATATTCTTGTGACAGAGAATGTCCTTCAAAGCTCGGACCGCATAAAGGACTGCTCTCATTTCTAGGACATTTATGTGAAGCTGGGACTCGAGTTGAGTCCACACACCCTGAGTGTGGAGAGCCTGACAGTGAGCTCCCAACCCCATTAGTGAAGCGTCTGTGGTAATGGAGATCTGATGGTCCAGTGGGGCAAAGGGGTATCCTTGCAGGAGATTGTCCTCTTGAGACCACCAGGTGAGAGACCTCCGTAGGGGTTCTGTCATCTTGATGAGATAGGACTGCGGGTGAGTGGTTGGAGACCACTGAGTACTGAGCATCCACTGGGTGGTTCTCATGTGCAGACGGGCCAGAGGTACAGTGAACACTGAGGATGCCATGAGGCCCAGCATCCGTTGCATCGAGAGCGCTGTAACTGACCTGTTCTCTCCGATGTGACGGGCCATCTAAAGGATATCGTTCCTTCTGTCCTCTGGGAGAAAAGCCTTCGCACAGGATGTGTCCAGAAGGGTCCCTATGAAAAGGAGCCTCTGGGAGGGCTGCAGCTGTGATTTTTTGAGGTTCAGCAGGACTCCCACGGACGTAAGAAGGTGAGAGGCCGTCTCTACGGCATACAGAGTCCCTTGCCTGGAAGGACTTGCCAGAAGCCAATCGTCCAGATAAGGGAACACCTGTATTCCGAGTTTTCTGAGGTGCGCTGCGAGAACTGCACAACACTTTGTAAAAACTTGCGGCGCCGAGGATAGCCCAAAAGGCAGGACTCTGAACTGAAAATGTTGTCCCAGAGCCACAAACCTCAGGAATTTGTGATGTCTCGGGTGAATGGGAATGTGCTGTTAAGCATCCTGCATGTCTAGGGAAGCTAACCAGTCGTGCTGATGAAGCAAGGGTAACAGGGTTCCTAGAGAAATCATTTTGAATTTCTCCTTGGGGAGAAATTTGTTTAGTTTTCTGAGATCTAGAATGGGGCGCATTCCCCCAGACTTCTTTGGAACCAGAAAGTAATGAGTAGAACCCCATGTTTCATTGATGCAGTGGCACAAGTTCTACTGCCCTGTTTAGAAGGCCCTGAATCTCGGCGGTGAGAAGGTCTGACTGAAGGGCAGACAGCCTGGGCTGCCGTTTGGGAGGACAATCCGGAGGAGTTTCCACAAAATTGAGTGAGTACCCCTCGCGGATTATCCGAAGGACCCATTTGTCTGAGGTTATGGACTTCCACTGGCTGTAGAAGTGCATCAGCCGACCTCCCACCGGAGAGAAAAGTCCACCTCGGGCAGTTGAGGTGGGACTTGGGCCAGCAATTCATAAAGTAGCGCTGGGCGCTTTGGGCCCTTGCGCTTTCTGCTGCGCCTTCTTTTGAGGTTGGGCAGGTTGGTTCTTATGGAAACTACCTCTGCCTCGAAAGGACTGACAGTTATGAAACTGACGTTTACTGGCATGCCCTCTAGAGTGGGCAGGAGGGACTAGCCAACTTAATGGCTGACCTAGTCTTTTGTGTAGCTTCTAGAGCTTGCTCGACCTGAGGACCAAAAAGATATGCACCATCAAGGGCAATGCCATTGCCTGCTGTTGCGCATCATTGGTGAAGCCTGAAGTGCGCAGCCAGGAATGGCGGCGGTGCAAATACCAGCAGCTGCTGAGCGAGGCCGAGTCGGCGTCCATGGCTGCTTTAACCTGTTGGTTGCTAGATTCAATACCCCTGGTAATGGTTTGGAGAAGCTCTGGTTTTGAATCCGACTCCGGAAGTGCTTCAACCATTTGCTTGAGAGAGTGCCACAGGATATACTCGTACTGAGAAAAATAGCCCTGGTAACTGGCAATACGCATACTTAGGGTAGAAGCAGCAAAGACTCTTACCTAAGGTGTCTATCTTACGAGATTCCTTGTTAATAGGTCGAGCTGTAGTGGTTTGAGGAAGGACGACCTTATTCTCTGCCAGGACTACAATAGGATCCGCAAAGGCTTGGGATGCCAAAATGGGACGATCCTTGGGGGGCTGAATATTTTCTATCAATGGATTTAGCCACCGATGAAGAGAGCAGGATTATTCCACACCATTTGAGACAGCGTCTCGAAGGAAAGCTGAATCGGAGGAGTCAAATCCATAGGGATCTCCCAGGCGTGAAGGTATTGGAGTCTTAGCAATTTCCCAGGATCGATGTCTGTAGTCTGGAGAGAAAGTGTGGAAATCATATTCTTCAGCAGAGACTTAAATGACAGGTCCTCGACCACAGGCTCTGCAGCAGTAAAGAACCTGCTAAGTCACGTCGCCATGGCCAAAGGTCTGGGTCAGACTCAACGTCATCTCCTGACAGTCCAGGAGGGACTGTGGACAGGAAAGGGATGAAAGCCAGAAGGAAGGAGGAAAGAGACAAAGGAAAATCTCCAAAGGCCCGGCACCAGGGGCGCCTGGCGCCGAGAGCAGCAGGAACCACGCAGCACATGTAGCGGCGCGAAGCCGCTGCGCCGAGATGGCGCCCTGGCTGAAACGACCCTAGCAGCAGCCAGCCGCCAGCCCTTGTGAGGGCGCCGAGACGGCGCCACGAGGCCACCGGTGCTGAAGGCACTCCCAGAGACCGAAAGACAGGTTTTGAAGGAAAAAGAGCAGGAGATAAGGGCATCGGTGTGGCCCCTGCCGAAGCCATGTGGGGGCGGGAGACACCTAAGCACGGAGTCGACGGCACGAAGAAGGTACCGACACGACCAGGAAGAGTCCAACTTGCCCTACCTGGTGGCCCAGAGGCGAAGGCCCACGAGGCCCAAGCCAGGTAGCAGACCAACCTCCAAGCCCACTGCTCCATAAGAGTGGCCCACTGATGAAACTGCTCATCCTGAAGACCTACCTGCGGGGGGGTGGGACTCCGATGTCGAAGGCGTCGGCTACAAAGCCACTGCTGGCGACTCCGAAGGAGGAGACCGGCAACTAGCCCCGATAACCGAACGTCTACGCGCAGACGTATCAGAGGGCGACCTCGAGTGATGCCTTCTCTTTTTAGACCTGCGGGCCGAAGAAGAGCTCGAGGCTGAACGGTGCCGAGAATGCGACCGTTTGGCTTTATGCTTCTGCGGGGACCGCCCATCCCCCCAGGCATTGCACTGACCGTTGTCAGACCCCCTTCGGAGAAGGCGGCGGACTGGACCCAGCCCGACTGACTGAACAGCTTTCATACGAAGTCTCCCTACCGTCACCTGACCTGCTCATGGTCAACTCCGTCAGTGTAGGCTGAGACTTCTTTATCGTTTTTATTTAAAAATAAGAATAACTTAAGCGATACTGTATCGAGATAATACTACAAAATAATAAAAACTGAAAACTATGCTGCTAGTTTGAAGTTTGACTCCCGACAGGCGAGCGACATCATCACTGAAAGCGCCTTTCGACGGCGGGAAAAAAGTAACTGGCGGTTGGGGAGTCGACGCCGAGATAGTCATTGCCACTCGAGCTAGGGCTCGCGGCGCCATCTCTGGCGTCGACTCCCCAGCAAAAAGTTTGCTCCCGATGGGTTCTAGTGCCTCCGGCGCAGATCCCAATAGTGTGAATGAATGGTGGAGACTTATGTCCAGGAAGATCCAGCATCCCAGCATGACTCATTGTCGATGTGGTAATGGGTAATAAAAGTGTGTGCTGACTTCCGAGTAGCAGCACTGCAGATTTCCTGGATAGGGACGACCCTGGAAGCAGCCACCGAAGCAGCAGTATGGCGGGTAGAATGAGCTCTTATCCCTCTGGGAGGCTCCATTCCCACCAACCTATAGCAGAGATCTATGCAGGAGGTGACCCAAATGCCTATCGTCCGCTTGGCTGCAGGTCTGCCAGGTGTGGCTTCAGTGTAGGTGACAAACAGCTGGAGAACCTCTCCCCAAAGTTCAGCCGTCCGCTCCTTATAATAAGAGAGCACTCTTCTAAGGTCTAGAGTATGAAGCCCATATTCGGCCTCCGAGGTGTAACTGGGGTAGAACACCAACAGAGTCAACACCTGGTTAAGGTGAAACTCCGACAACACTTTTGGAAGGAATTTTGGGTGGGGCCCAGGACAACCTTGTCCCTGTGAAAGACCAGCTAAGGGGAGACTATTCAAAGCGCCTGGAGCTCTCCCATCCTTCTGGTTGAGGTGATAGCCACCAAGAAGGCGGTCTTCCACGACAGATGAGAGATGTCACACCTGTGCATCGGTTCGAATGGCTTGCCCATGAGCTTAGCCAATACCAGCAGTAAATCCCACGGAGGTGGAGGTTCTCGCACCGGAGGGGATATGTGATCAAGGCCGTTGAAAAAGCACCCGACCACCTTCTCCTGCGCCACCGACTGCTTCCCGGCCCGTGCCCGGTAAGCAGAGAAGGCCGCCAGGTGCACCTTAAGGGTCGTCGACCGAAGCCCTAGCTAACAAAGGGACCACAGGTAGTCCAGAACGCTTGCCAAGGAACAGGAGGAAGGGTCCAACCTCTTGCCCTGACACCAAATGGAGACTCTCTTCCATTTGAAGGCACAGCATTTCCTGGTCAACTCCTTACGGGATGCCTCAACAACGCTGAGGACCTCGTCGGAAAGACCCAAGGCCTGGAACTCTAGCCGCTCAGGAACCAGGCCGTCAGGCACAGGGATTGAAGGTCCGGGTGGAGAACCTTTCCCTGGTTGAATGAGATCAGGTCCGGGCGGGTTGGGAGCCGCCTTGGGAGCCTGGAGCTGAGGCTGAGGAGATCTGGATACCAGAACTGGCAGGGCCAGTCTGAGGCTACCAGAATCACCTACGTCTTGTCCCTCCGCCTTGAGAAGCACCTTGTGGATTAAGGGAAATGGGTGAAAGGCATAGAAAAGGCCCAGGGTCCACGGCCTCGAGAAGGCATCCCCCTGCAGCAAGCCCTGCTGAGGGGGGCGGGCATGGAACAGCCTCAGCTTCGCATTCTCCCTGGAGGCAAACAGGTCCACCTGAGGCATGCCCCAGTGGGAGAACAGATCTTGTACTACCTCTGGCAGGAGACACCACTCGTGAGACGCAGTCCCTATCCGGCTTAGGGCATCGGCCAGAGTGTTGGAGGCTCCTGGTACATGGATGGCTAGGAGATCTGCCTCCAGGCTGCTCACGAGGGACCAAGTGCGGACAGCTTCCTTGCACAGGGGCATGGAGCGCATCCCGCCCTGGCTGTTTAGGCAGTACATGGTCATGGTATTGTCCGTCTGGACCTGGACCACTTGACCCCGTAGAAACGGAGTGAAGGTGGTGAGGGCTAGATAGACCGCTCGAAGCTCCAGCAGGTTGATGTGGCATTGGGACTTCCGAGGCGACCAGAGGCCATGCACTCTGTGCTCCCCCAGATGGGCACCCCAACCCAGAGAGGCGGTCAACAGAGATAGTCGGCTCGGGGCAGACAAACAGGATGCCCTCCTGCAGATGAGCTGGAACGATCCACCACTGGATAGCGTTCCACATCTCCTGGGTCACTGCCACTGGCTGGTCCAAAGGACCGGAGCGCTGTGACCACTGGCTGGCCAGTCCCCACTGTAGGGGACGCATGTGCCAACGGGCCCAACAGACCACGCTGATGCAGGCCGCCATGAGTCGCAGGAAGTCCCGGGCAGGGTGCAATTGCCCAAGCTGAAATGACTGGGCAAAGGAGGAAGGAACCTTGGCCCTGTCCGCTGGAAGCTGTGCTCTGGCTCGAAGAGAGTCGAGCTCTACCCCGATGAATTGAATCGCCTGCTTTGGCATGAGTTCTGACTTGGCCTCGTTGATGAGGAGGCCAACCTGAGAGCAAACCTGGTGGGCCAGATCCCTGGACCGCTCCACCTCCAGTCTTGAGGAGGCCGCAATCAGCCAGTCGTCCAGGTAAGGGTACACCCAGACCCTTGGCGCCCCGCAGGAATGCTATCACCAATGCCATGCATTTGGTGAAGACCCTGGGAGCTGGAGAGAGGCCGAAGGGCATGGCCCGGAACTCGTAAAGGGACCCCTCTGCTCTGAAGCGGAGGAATCACTAGTGGGACGGACGGATTGGGATGTGAAAGAACGCGTCCTGGAGGTCCAGAGAACAGAACCACATGCCTCGTTCCAAGGATGGAATGATCTGAGCCAGAATGACCATCCTGAAGGTTCGAGACCTTAGGAACCTGTTCAGGTTGTGCAGGTCTAGAATGGGGCGCTAGCCCCCCTGTCCGTTTCGGGACCAGGAAATACCTGGCCACAAACCCTGGGTCTGGTGGAGGATCCGCCACCTCCCGGATCACCTCCTTCTGGAGGAGCAGGGCAATGTCGGCTCGACGGGCCAACACAGAGACAGTGGACCCCGTAGCCCCCCTTGGGGCGACCCAGTGGGGCGATGGCTCGGAAGGGCGGGGCCTGCTTGAACTCATGAGGCAGACCCTTTCCTACCACTTCCAACACCCAGCGATCCGTGGTGATAGCAGACCAGGCGGAAAGAAAGTGGCGGAGCTGTCCCCCCACGGGGGAACCCAGGGGGGAGCGACGAGGCTGGGGGTGACACACCTCAACCCATCACTGGGCAGGCTTGGAGAAGGGACCAGCAGAGGGGCCTCCCAGGCCTTTTACTCCCGGCCTGCTGCTGGAGGAAGCTGCAGGCTTGGCTTTGGGGTGCCAAGTGTGAGCCTGCTGGCCCCGATGCTGGTGTTGCTGGGTCGGACGTGCCACAGGGGCAGAAGGGCGAAAGGGCTTACGCTGCTGCTGGCGGCCTTTGTCCTTCTGGGCAGACGTGACAGAGTCCAAGATGGCACTGGACTTCTCGATCCTCTGGAGATGGCCTTCCACCCCGGGCCCGAACAAGTCGGTACCCAGGAAGGGGACATTTGCCAGCTTGTGCTGGGTATCCGCCATGAAGGTGGAGATCCGCAGCCAAGCTCTGCAGCCGCTACTGACCGGGCACAAGAGTCTCCAATATCCAGAGCAGTTTGGAGTTGCTGCTTTGCCACCGCCCTTCCCTGATCCCGCAGCTGCTTGACTGCAGTCTGGAGATCAGCCAGGAGATTAGGGATCACCTCATCCAGGGAGTTCATAAGGACGTGGGAGAAGTGCGCCATCAGTACGGCCGAACTGGCCTGACAGAGGCCTAGGGAGGACACAGCGTACACCTTACACCCGGCGTAGTCCAGCTTTTTGGACTCTGTCTGCAGGCTTGCCCATGTCCCTAGTGTTCCCAGAACGCCAGAAAACACTATCTGTAACAAGCCCCTCTGCAGAGGGGTGCTCCGGAAAACCAGACAGTGAACCAGTGGGGACTGCCTACTTCCTGGCCATCCTGGCAGAAGAAGCAGGACAAGAAGCCGGCAGCTGCCATAACTCCAAGGCTGGGCCAACAATGGCTTCAGCCACCGGAAAGGCCTCCGTGGGAGAATCCTCTCTGTCCAGTATCTCCGTGAGGGGATACTTGGCCAGCTTGGACACGGGTTCGAGCTGCATCCCAGTAGATTCTGAGCTGAGCTGAAGCAGACCCATTAACGAGGATGGGCTCTCATCCACCGACTGTCCCCCAGTGGACTCCAGGTCAAGGGGCCTGGAGAACAGGAAAGAGTCATCATCAGACTCAGAAGTCTGCGAACAGCTGCCAAGGGCCAGAGCCGCCCTCCACCTGTCGAGGACGGTAGGGAGTAAGGGTGACCGACAACCATGGGGCAACCCCTGACCCGACCTAGAATCGTTGGTCGGAGCCCCAGATTTAGGTTGTGGAGGCGGGGGTTCCACCACAATAGGTGGCGCAGCTGGTTTCGGCCAAACAACCGGCGCTGGTTTGGGCTCCTCGAAAACCATGAGGGGTTGTTTCGGCCGTTCGGGTGACATCCACTTAATGGCCAGGGAAGGAGATGGGGTCGGCTTGTTCCCGGTCAGAAGGAGCTGCTGCCACATTAAGTCCTCGTAGTGTCGATGCAACTTGCGCCGAAGCCTTTCCTCCGAGGAGCGCCGCCGCTTTCTTCTGTGCCGAGGCGGAGACCACCGGTGTCGGCGGGAGCAGCTGGACCGAGAGGCGGTCCGAGACTGTCAGTGTTTCTGAGGGTGGATGTGGGAGGGAGTGGGGGAAACCCGTTCCTCCCTCGGCTTGGGAACCTTAACCGGGGACTCCGCCACAGGAGGCGCAGTCAAGTCCTCGGTTTCCACCAGGGGAACCGGTGAAGAAGGGTTGTCGGCTTCTCCAGTAGACGACCCGTCCAATGGATTGAGAAAAATCTCGACCATTGCGGGTGTCTCTGCGGCTGACTTGACAGGTCACCTAAAACCAGCGACCTTAGCCGCAACCTCGACCCAAGTAGAGTGTCGACTGTCGGGGAAGGGGACCTCTCCGCTCCGCAACGCCCGGCGTTGGGACTTACCGCCGAGTCCTTCTTCTTGGACCAAGAGGAGTGTCCCAATGGACCCTCACCTTTCGTGGAGAGGGATTGAAAAAGCTCCTTAAAAGAAGCCGTGTAGGAGGAGCCCAAGGAGAGCGGGATAAATGCCGTGACCGAAGATGAAGATGCAGCCTGGGCCGCCTCCTCCGAGGGCGATCATCTGCTCAAGTTGCTCAGCAGAGCCTGCCGCCGGACACCGCCCAACGGGCCTCCTTTGACTTCACCGGTGGAATACGTCTCTCAGGGCGCCCAAGTTGGAGTCTGGCAGCACAGTCTTAAAGGACATTGGCCGAGAAGGACTTTCACAAATCACAGGCTTGCAGATCGTGGTCAAGCCCGAGGCAGTAAACACACGTGGAGTGCGGATCGGTCAGAGACATCTTCTGCCTGGATGGGCACCGCCGAAAACCAGGAGTCGATTTATTCACCGCAACCCCGAAGGAAGAAACAGACCCAAGTCTTGTAAACTTTAAAATTAGTTTCGGGTTAACCGAAGAGTTTGGATCCAGTGTAAACGCAGAGTGCTAAGGAGGGAACCTAAGCTTCCAAGCGGTAAGGAAGATCTGGAGTCATGGGGCGGAGCCGAAGGTTTTACCACTCGGGTGGGTGGGAGGAGCCAGCTTGAAGACCTTCCGGCAAGATTTAAAGCGGCAAGAAACGTGCCATGAAGTGTGGATTGAACATATCCATGTGCCTAGAACGTGGCCCTTTCCAAAACACTAACAGTAAATGCAAGCATAATCTTGTTGCAGATGTAGGATAACTGCACAAAATGCACTTTTGACCCTAGCTGATTCTTCCATGGCAAATTTCAGAGCAGGAAGCCAAAACCGAGTACACAGCACGAGTCGAAAAAACAAAATAAAACTTAAAGTCACTAAAACAAGCCTGAAAACTAGAATAATCTTAATTCACTAGCAGACACTTTGATGGATACCTGCTCCTTCCAGTGGAATAAAAGATCTCAGCACATAGAGGGCAGAGTTGGGTAACCACATCACTGGGTAGAAGAGAGTTGAGCTTGAAGACTGTTCTGGTGACTAAGCATGCTCAGTGAAAGACTGCTCAAGTGTGGACAGTGAACTGAATCTAGATAGTTGGGGCTTTTGTTTCAGACTCATTCATCTGCCTTTTTTCTGTTGAAGTCATACCCCTTGGAAATCAATCTGTTACCGTGGAAATTATTTACTATATATACACTCGCATATAAGTCAGTTTGCGTACAAGTTGAAGGCGATTTTGGGGCGAAATTCCTGTACCAGTAAATGACCCTCAAGTTGGTCGGCGAAAACTACAGGAAAGCGACATTTGAGTAACTGTAAACCAGTTGTACAAGGTTTGTTAAAAAAATAAAACCAAAACAAAAAAAAAAAAAAAAGAGGAAAAGTGCCACTGGATGAGTTAGTAATGGGAACAGGAACAAAAAACAGAGACACACAGCATGTACAAGTCTGGTATGTGACATGGACAGGCTTTACAGCTGTATGTGAATTTTAAAAAGAAAGAAAAATTCAAGCAATAGCATCATGAAGTTTCTGGATAACTGGGGGAGAGGCAGTGCGATTGGCAGCACAGATTGTAGGAGCAGCCATGAACTTGAGCAGAAGTGTGACGCGAGACTTATTACTTTTTAAATTTCATGTATATGTAGAGCTTACATTTACCGTAATAAGTTGGCAAGCTTTTGTTTTTGAATTTTTACATGAAGATTTGCTTGCTATACTGGAAGAAATGGGGCATTATTTTAAAAATGAGTATTCTAATGGCTCACGACTTATGGTACCAAGCAAGTGAGCAGTCCCTTCCCTCTGGGTAGAAACCCTTGCGCTATATCAAGTACAAGTCGGACCTGTTTTTTGCACCTGAACGTTAACTCCCAAATTTCCGACTTATATGTGAGTATATACAGTAAGTTCCCACAAATGGAGAGCTAAGCATCTGAGACACAAAGATCATGCTTTCATGTAAACGTCCTTGGAAATAAATGCAGAAAATAAATATAAGCTCAGCTGTGTTTTTTTTTTTTTTTAATTTCTGAATGTTGGAAAAACACTAAGAAGATCACTGACATACATATAAAAGATTATCCTCAGGCTACCCACAGGTGGGAAAAATGCAATAGTCAAATTGACTGCATGCGAACTGTCACATGGTATCTGGTCATCTAACCAGAACTGGACAGGTCTGATGTGAAGGCTTGCTTACCTGTTAATGTATCCACTTTTTCAACTTAAGATAAAGTCAACTAGCACTATAGGATGTCATGTTGTGCTAGATGAACAGGCAACTCCAGTGGTTGAAGTCACTCAAGTTTTGCCTCAACGCACCAGAGGTCGTCCGTTTATTTCAGTACTACAGGACACACTATAAACATGCATACACCAAAATAAGCATCTATTTTAATCCAATCAAAATAGAGGAAAAGTAACCCCACAAACTACAACACCTCCTTAGTCAATTATCCACATTTCAGACACACCCAGATTGTTTAGCCGTAAGAAAAAAATTCTTACCATAGTAATCTTTCTTCCCAGTGATGCTCAGATATTCATAACTTTGTGCAGTCAGCCTGCCCGGAGAGATGGAACACATGCAAATGATGGAATTCTTTGCATGTGAGCATCTTTCAAATACTGCCTCTACCAACTGTAGTGTTCTAAGCCCTTCAGATTTGTTAGAAGCCAGGAAGTCAGGCAATATGAAAAAATCCGACAACTAATTTATTAAAACATTTTTTTTAATTTTTTTTTTAGGATTAGCCTAATAAAACAATTTACTTCAAAAAACCTCCAAGGGAGGGACTTACGAATATCTATCTATAATAATGGTGTTCACCAGACAGTGAGAAAACTATTAAGAGAGACAGAAAACTCTCTTAAAATCTATTTAGTATAGAGAAGAGTACCCAGAAGGGTATGGCTACGTGACACTAGCAGGCAGAATGCAGAGGCTGAAGTTCTGGAAGGGGAGGATGGGAGGGAGTTACGAATATCTGAGCATCACTGGGAAGAAAGAAGATTACTGTGGTAAGTAATTTTTTCTTCTAACCGCAGTAATGCTCCGAATATTCATAACTTTGTGCAGACTACCAAGCAGTACCCCCTGGAGGTGGGCACAGAACTATTTTGGAAACAGACTTTGCAGGACGGTTGTGCCAAACCTGGCATCACTTCTGGACAAAACATCCAAGTTATAATGCTTTGTAAAGGTGTGCACTGATTTCCAAGTAGCTGCCTTGCAAATGTCCAATAATGACACCTCCCTAGCAGCTGCAAGAGCGGCAGCTGTTCCTCTTGTTGAGTGAGCCCTCAGCCCAGCTGGGGACTCCCTACCTGCTTTAATGTAGCAGAATTGAATACACTGGACAATCCACTGACAAATGGATCTTTTTGAGGCTGGTTTGCCCATTCCGACATCCCCATATGTAAGGAAAAGTTGTTTCTTGTTTTGCCTATGGCCTTTAGTAGCTGTCATGTAGTAGCTGAGAGCTCTTTTCACATCCAGACTGTGGAGCCTTCTTTTACCAGAGCTTGTACAGTCTGTAAAGAAGACAGGCACAGTGACTGATTGGTTCAGATGGAAATCTGAAACAACCTTGGGAAGGAATTGTCTGTTCTGAGGACTACCTTATCCCTGTGGAAGGAAATGTAGTCCTGCTCCACACAGAGAGCCTGAAGCTCACTGATTCTTCTTGCTAAGGTAATTGCTACCAAGAAAACTTTTCCAGGTGACATACTTTAAATGGCTGTAGCCATGAGCTCAAAAGGAGCTCGCATCAATCTGGCTATACATATATTAATATCCCAAGCGGGCACTGGTGCCCTGTGAGGAGGGTGCAAATGCATCAGGCCTTTAAAAAATCTTTTGAAAATGGGATCTGATGCTACAGACACCTTTGTCCTAGCAGAAAGGTATGCAGATACTGCTGCAAGGTGAACTCTTAAATAACTGGGTTGTAGACCTTGTGAATGTATGTGAGTCAGATAATCCAACACCACTGAGACCCCTGCATCATTTGGGGCGAAGTTTCTACCAGAGCACCAGAAGGAGAATCTTTTCCACTTAGCAGAAAAAGTTCTCTTAGTGGAAGGCTTCCTATAACCTTTCAAGATGTTTAATACAGCTTCAGAAAGGTTAAAGTCTGCATACTCTAGTTCCTCAAGAGCCATGCCTTGAGGCGGAGGGACCAGAGATTTGGGAACAGCAATGTTCCCTGATTGGAGGTCGGGAGATTGTGCCTGAGAGGCAAGCTTACTGGCTTGCTCACTGACATGGAGAGCAGAAGAGAGTACCGTGGCTGCCTGGGCCAATCTGGAGCTGAGAGAGATCTGAGCTTCAGCAGTACCCTGAAGACCAGAGCAAAAGGGAGAAAGGCATAGAGAAACTTGCTTGACCAATCCAGTACCAAGGCATCCAGAGGGATTGTGCCCTGGGCTGGTGGCCTGCAACAATACTTAGGCAACTGGGAGTTCTGGTGGGATGCGAACAAGTCTATCTCTGGAACGCCCCACCTGCTTGTTCAGTGCCCATTCGTGATGGGACTGATTGATCCGACTCAGTGCGTCTGCCAAGATATTGTCCATTCCTGGCAGATGGATGGCTTGCAGGGACACCTTTAGAGAATATGCCAGAGTCCAAATTTTCATGGCTTCTGTGCATAGGGGACCTGACCTGGTGCCACCCTGCTTGTTTATGTAATACACAGTGGTGGTATTCTCTGTTCTGACTTGTACCACCTTGCCCATTACCAGTGTAGAGAAAACTCAGTGCCAGCCGCACTGCTCTGAGTTCCAGCAAATTTATATGCTGGAGGGACTCTGGCCCGACCAGGTACCCAGAGTTGTGTGCTCCCCTAAATGGGCACCCCAGCCCAGAAGGGATGCATCTGTTGAGGACTAGTGAAGGATCCTCCTCCTGGAAGGGGACTCCCTGCCTTAGGTTGGATTCTTTTTTCCACCACAAGAGGGCTTGTAACAGAGGCCTTGTCACTGGAATGAGTTTTGAAAAGGGATCTTTTTTCTGACTCCAATCATTCCTGAGGTGAAACTGGATGTCTCATGTGAAACCTGGAATCCTGCACTGTGCCTGTGGATGCAGCCATATAACTCAAGAGCTGCAGGAATTGCCTGGCTGTTTTCTGACTGTGCAACTTGGAGGAATTTGCTAAGGCCTGAAGGCTTTGCACCCTGTCTAGTGGTAAAAAGGCCCTGGCCTGTAGAGTACTGATCTCTGCCCCTATGAACTGTAAAGTCTGTGTAGGGGTGAAGACAGATTTTTTCTGGTTTACTATGAGACCCAAGGACTCCAAAAGATCCTGTGTGAGCTTTAGAGAGGTTGTGACTTGCTCTGGTGTTTTGCCCACCACCAGCCAGTCGCCCAGGTATGGGAAGACAGTCACTCCCTGTCTTCGAACAAATGCCACCATAGCTGCTAGGCATTTCGTAAACACCTTTGATGCCGAGGAAAGGCCGAAGGGCAGGGTTGCAAACTGATAATGACCTGATGGGAGTCTGAATCTGAGAAATTTCCTGAAAAATTCTTTTATGGGGATGTGGAAATAAGCGTCCTGTAAGTCCAGAGATGCCAGCCAGTCCCCTTTTTGGACTGTTGGCAGAATCCGAGCCAAAGCTACCATTTTGAACTTTGGCTTTTTCAGGTGCTTGTTTAAAGCTCTGAGATCCAAAATTGACCGCCACTCACCATTTTTCTTTGTTGTTAGGAAGTATCTGGAGTAAAAACCTCTTCCTCTCAGGGTTGCAGGAACTAGTTCCATTGTTTTGAGCTGAAACAGCTTCTGAACCTCTGCCTCTAGCAACGAAATTTGTGCTAGGGGTGGGGAGGTGGAAACCCTGAGTTTTTTTCTGAGGAAGAAATCTGAAGTCCAGAGACCGACCTTTGCCCACTACCTCCAACACCCACTTGTCTGTGGTGATGGTTGACCAAAGGGGGAGGAAATGGGACAGTCTGCCTCCAACAGGTAGGGAGGCGACGGCCTGCATCTCAGGGGTTCTGTTTAGGCTGGGGCTGAGGTTGTGCCTGAGCCCCTCGCCTAGAGCCCCTTCTACCCCTACCCCTTGAGTAGCCCTGTGGGGGGTACTGCTGGTATTGGGGCATGGCTACTGGCTGGAAAAAGGGTCTTGACAAGAACGACCCTTAGCCCCCCTCCCATAGGGCCTGGTGGATGAAGAAGCTCTGTCTTTAGCAGAGTTACTTCTATAAGTAGCCTTATATTCATCCACCTTTTTCATATAGGCCACTGTGGACTCCCCAAAGAGCGCATTTCCTTCTAATGGGAAATCTAGGGCCTCTGACTGGGTATCCTGAGTGAGGTTTGTAGCCCTAAGCCAAGCAAACCTCCTCTGAGCCACTGTATTAGCCACCCACCTGGCTGCAGTGTCATTTAGATCAGCAGCCATTTGGAATTGGTACTTGGCTGCCTCTAGCCAAACCTGGCAGTTTCAGCCAGGTCATCTGACAAAGGTGAGGTGGCCTTCATGGACATTGCCAGTACAGACTGCCACAGGGATTTCTGATACTGGGCAGCATAAGCTTGAAAAGTAGCCTGTCTCATGGCCAATGAGGCTGACAAGTAGCCCTTTTTGGCCATACTGTCCAATTTTCTGGATTCCTTGTCCGGTGGGTGTGAGGACAGAGGGACTTTAGCTTTATCACAGGCAGCTTGCTGTACTTCCCCTTGATGGTCAGGATGGGAGAAGAGGAAGTCAGCTCCCTCCCTGTCCAGCTGGTATTTTTTTTTTTTTTTTTTAATCTATTCGCTTGTCAATTGGAGGAACAGAATTTGGGGTCTGCAGGAGCTTCATAGCATCCTTCTTGAAAAATGTATATACTGGGAGTAGGAGGAAGGCCTTTGTGGGTGTTAGACCCATCATATTAAGGTACTCAATCTCCTCATCTTCCACATGTTCTGTTGTGACAATATCTAAAGCATCTGCCATTTTCCTTACGAAGGAAAAAGGGGAGGAAAAATCTTCAGACACCCTGGGAGGCGAGCCAAATTCCTGCTCAGGGGACACCTCTGGAGGGATAGGTTCGTCCTCCTCATAAGACTCCTCATTTCTTCAAAATAGTGTTGTTCCGGAGCAGGGGGAAACACAGTAGCAGCAACCTGGGGACCCTGAGAAGGGGCAGGAGGCTAAGGGATGATGCCCTGCAGAGCCAGAATAATTTTAAACGCCTGAGCTATCTCGTGAGCTAAAGGCATTACAGGCAGCTGCGCAGAAGTCCCTGGTTTAGCAGGGAGGATTCTGCATGCTTGAGTTTCCTTAATTTCTTTGAGGGAACCGGAGAGTCAGCCGGTTCTTTCCCTCTTTTTGCCCCTTTTTCACCCGTATCAGGGGCAGGGGTAGTAGCACTTGTTGCTTCTACCACAACAGACTGGGGTGTCAGCTGGTCAGAGCCTGAGGGACCCCCAGGAAACTTTATTAAGCCTTTCAAGGCGCTTTTCAATAGTTTTTTCCTGGGAAAGTTTTACATATTTCACATTCCTGGTCCAAATGTTCAAAGCCCAAACAAGCTACACGTAAAGTGTGCTTGTCTGCCCTGGCAAACAACTCCACACTTTAAACAGTTTTTAAACCCAGGCTCCCTGGTTCTCTTCTTAGGTTTCTCAGTCATGGTGAAAAGCAAGATAAAAAAAAACCAACCGCTAAATGCTGCTGCGGTTATTTAAACAGCTTAAAAAAAGTTCTCTTTTTTTTTTTGCGGTCAGTCGGTTCCGGAACAGAGAGAGGAGATGAAATGTGAACCGGTTCAGCGGTTCTGTAACCGATAAAAAGCGGTTATAACTAAAGTTTTTAAGGACCAAAAATTTGCGAAAATGAATAGGTTCTTTAGTCAGAGAATCGAAATAAAGTTAAAACTAACTCGGATCCCTCACGGTTATGCCGAACCCACGAGGAACCGAGAAAACAACTATTTAAATAATAAACTAAATGTAAACTGACAATTAATAGAGGCAGTAAAAGAAACTAAATATACTTATGGTTTTGGTGATTTTTTTCTATCTTCTTCATGCGAAAGAGGGCGACAGACTCCGAGCGACCAGACTTTCAGGCGGAGAGAAAAATCTTAAGGGCTTAGAACACTACAGCTGGTAGAGGCAGTATTTGAAAGATGCTCACGTGCAAAGAATTCCATCATTTGCATGTGTTCCATCTCTCCGGGCAGTCCAACCCACCAGGCTGACTGCACAAAGTTATGAATATTCTGAGCGTTACTGGGGTTAGAACTAGTGAACAGAAAAAAAAGCATCATTTACTGTCCACCTCAATTACCACACAGCTTTTTAAAATACTTATTTCAAAACTCCTAGTTGTGTAACAGTACTATTCAGTTACACAGAATAACTGGCTTCAACGGTTGATTAAATACCTCGGCTCTCTGCCCAATACTCCACTTCAGCCAGTTATTCCTTCACATACTCCACCTAACTGAATGGTATCACTTTACACCAACTCTATACATAAATTCTAAAGACTTCTTATACATTCTAAAATGCCAGATTTTCAGCAGTGAGGTGGGGAAGACAGATACTGAATATTAGGCAGTAGAGACTTCCAGGTGCGAGGACTTAAAATAAAAGGGCAGCCCCCAGTATCAGCAACCTTGACCAAGGGAAAAAAAATGATGCAATCTAGTCTGCCAACTAAAGAGGGTGAACTAAGGGAAGGGGTATCAAACTAAGTGGAATTCGCTCGGTTAATGGCCTAAGTTAACACTTTAAGGTGATGTGGAACCGCACAGGCAGCTAGTGCAGGACTGAGCACGGAAATACAATAAAAGCAAAGAATGTGTATTGTATCAACTATGCAACGGCTTTCTGTCCATTTGCAGGTGGCAATAATTGAGAAAAGACCATGGTAAATGCATATTTAGGAATCCAAATACTGTATCACAAAAGTGTGATCCTGATGCCAACCTAGCACGAGAAGGATGCAGCCTGGCCATGTTTCTCCGACAACAAAATCCTGTCTGGGGCCGATACCTGAACTTAAAGTTTCAGTCCATAATCTATCTCAGTCAATCCAATCTCTCAGGCTGTGTAAAAACACTGGTGCTTCTAAACCTCTGAATTACAGGGAGGTGCAGGGAAAGCCAAACCGTTGTTGGCACACGGAGGAACCCATCAGTACAGTCTTACTGGATTCAGCTAGAGTCAGATGGACATCTAATTTCTTATTGGAAATCTGATTTGATGAAAAGGACTAATAATCTGCATAGCTGTGGAAACCCAACTATATTCCACCCCCCTACCCCCAATTTCCCACAGAAGCAGCACACAGGCACAGAAAAGCATTAGGGCAAGCACCAACCCCTCAGGTACTCCACAAAAATAAAACAATTTCAGTGTTATACTTGTCAATAACATTCAGCTAGCCAAAGAATGCAGTCAGTACTTTTAGTCATACACCATCGATTAATACTATTTAACTTGAGGCCCTGCCCTCAGATCTCAATCTTGCTCACAGGACACTGAGCACCCAGTTAAAGAGGGAAGGGAAAGGAGGAGAAAGAATAAGGGAGGAAAAGTTGAAAGGTTAAGAAAGAATTAGAAAAGGATAAAAGGAGAAAGCTGGGTTCCAGTTTTAGTCCTCACAATAACGCGTCTTTTCATAATCATCGGGCAGCAGTGTCAGTAAACAGCAGAACCCGCCCATGCTGCAGTACCTCATCTGCGTTGAGCTGTCCTTTCTTCATGAACCGAGGTGGCATGTCCTTAGACTGTGCTTGCTGCTGGGATGAGAGTCCTTGGTTCTGATTATGAAAATGCTGGTTCTGCCCCTGCAGCAAATATTTAGTACTGTAAGCTTATTCCTTGAAAGTTCTCTAAGGAAAACCTTTTAGTAACTGCAATGCAGTCAGCTGACTTGCCTACATTTATGTTCCTGTGTTCTGTAAACTGTTGTAGATTTTTACATACACACACACAATATATAAAAAGTACAGCAGATACTAAAACAAAGAATCTAATGTTGAACATTAAATTACAGCACTGTCTGCCTACAGACAAACAGCCCCTACAGGTTCAGTTAAATGCTAATACTGAACATACACATTTAATATTAAAGTAGCTAAAGTACATGCAATGTGATCTGTTACTTATAAACAGAAGAATCAGCCTATTAGTCTTGATACAGGCAACTGTCACTCCAACTAAAGAAAAAGTAGTATCTCACCTGGTTTTTACTAAAAGCTTTGACTCCAATCTCCCCAAACTGGGATTGAGCAGGAGGTATCATGTGTCCCCCATGACCATTAAAAAGTTGACTAGAACGATGACGTCCCATGGTAGGTGAAAATCTATCCTGAATGACTCCTGGACCAGTACCAATTCCGCTACCTGTGCGGGGGAAAACATAAAAATATTGATCCATCTAAAATACTTAATTGCTTTATTTTTTCCCCTCTTCATGTTGATAGCTTCAGCACACGTCTAAAATGACATCTGTCAAACATTCGTGTATCTCTAAAATCTGCCCAATATGTACCTGGCATCTGTCCAAACATATCCGCAAGTCCTCCCAAGGGGTCTCTATCAAGTTTCAACCTGGGTGGCATAAAAGGTCCCTCCAGAAAGAAGTCGTTCCTCATTCCTTGAGCCAAAGGAGCAGGAATAAAAACTCCCAAATCCTTAAAATAAAAAAGATAAACAAATGAAAAGTTAATTATAACGGAACAAAAAAAAATTAACTGTAGTAATGTTTCTTCTTAGGGATCCTCCATTATGATATACAAGCATGATCATCCGGCTCAAGAGTGATGCCCTTGAGATAGAAGTTTATGCCAATAATGAAAAGTACAGTTACATGTAAAAACTTACTGTAACAGTAGGTCTTTGAGAGGATCTCTTGCAGCAGGCCATCACCAGTAGGACCGAGTCCCAAGCAGTACCGACTACTACAGACAGTCCAGGCTGGGCAAAACCGATGGCCCATGAAAGGAGGCCCTGAAGAACAGTGAGGCCAAAGTTGGCCCTACGCCTAGAGGCTATGTACAGACTAAAGCTTAGTGAAGGTATGGACTGCACTTCCAGCCGCAGCAGCACAAACGTCAGCAGCGGATACATTTCTGAAACAAGCTACTAATCTGCCCATACCCCTGATGGAATGGCCTTTAACCGTGCCCAGAAGTTCCTTACCTTACTTCCAGTAACAGACAATGCAACTGGCTAACCAGTTAGGCACTGTTTGGACACTGAGGCACTCTTTTCGGGGGATGGATGATACAAATAACTGATTAGACTTTCTGAAGTCTTTAGTGTGGTGTGTAGTACCACAGGATTCTATGCACATCCAAGGTATGGAGCAATGCCTCCCCTTAATTGGAATGCTCTGGAAAATACATAGGCAGGTGGACGAATTGATTCAAAGTAAACTCTTACGCCACCTTAGGAAGAAATTTTGGGTTGGTTCACAAAGACACCCTGTCTGTGAAAAATCAAATAAGGCCCGGATACATCAGGGAAAGAAGCTTGGAAATCTTTCAAGCAGAAGTAATGGCAACTGCAACTTTCCACGACGGACAGCGCAGCTCGTAAGACACATCCAGTTCAAAAGGGAGGCAGATTAAGTTTTTCCAAAACAAAATTGAGGTCCAGGCCGGGACAGGAACACAGCTTGGAGGCTTCAAATGCAGAATGCCCCTCAAGAAGGTGCAAGACACATCAAGTTGAGCAACTGAATGACCCTCTACAGGCACATGGTATGCAGAGATGGCAGAAAGATGCACCTTAATCGGGGAGTACCACAGGCCCAAGACTGAAAGGAATAGCAGGTACTCCAGGACCTGGTCCACTGAGGAGGTGAAGGGATCCAACTGGTGTGATGCAGCCCAAAGAGCAAAGCACTTCCATTTCATACAGTAAGTGCCCCTGGTAGAGGACTTCCTGGCTGCCACCAGGACATCCGCCACTCTAAGAGACACTCCAAACCAGGTGATGGCTACATCCTCAGGAGCCACGCATGGAGGTGGAGAGACTTGAGGTCCGGATGGACCAGAGTGCCCTGCTCCTGGGAGAGCAAGCCTGTGCATAGGGATAGGGAGAAGGGAGGTTCCACAGCCAGATGTTGAAGCAAGGGGAATCAGATCTGACAAAGCCAGAAGGGTGGTGATCAGGATCATGGTGGTCCCGTCCATGTGAAGCTTGATCTGGACCCTCTGAAGGGTAGGGAAGGCACAGAGAAACCTCCCTTCCCAAGAGAGAAGGACAACACGTCTCGCTAGAGAATCCCAGGCCTGGGATCTAGCGAGCAGAAGAGGAAGTTTTGCATTGCATGGGGGCACAAAACTGTCTAACTCAGGATGATAAAATTTGTCGAATAGGTCTTAGACCACCTGGGCCAGAAGCTCCCACTTGTGGGCTCTGAACCAAGACAGACTTAGGCTGGATGCCGGGAACATGAACAGCCAAGATCACCACCCTACGTTCTATGGCCCAGTAGAAAACTCTCATTGCTTCCCTGCCCAGTGGATAGGAGTGAGTCTCCCACCACTTGTTCACATAAACCAAGGGTGCTGGTGACAGGGGACATGAAACACTGCACAGTGCAGGAAGGCAGCTGCAAAGGCAAACAGAATGCTGGGATGCATCGCCAGGGAATCACCTCTAGGAGGGAGAAAGTCGTTATGCCCCTGTACAGGTCCCTTGTGAGGCTGCACTTGGAATACTGTGTGCAGTTTTAGTGCCCCCATTTGAAAAGGGACATCAAACCACTTGAGGGAGTCCAACATAGGGCCACAAAGATGATCCTGGGGATGGGGGACAAAACATACGAGAAGAGAATGAGGGAGCTCAACATGTACACCCTTGAGGATAGGAGGGAGAGAGGAAAAATGATTGAGACATTTAAGTACCTAAAGGGCACAAAGTTGATTTTGAGGGTTTAAGGTTTAAAAAAAAAAAGGAGACACCAGAATACAAAGTCTGAAATTGGAGGAGGAAGGTTCAAGAGGGAGATGAGGCACTATTTCACAGAGAGGGTGGTGGCAGGTTGGAATGCACTGCTAGAATAAGTGACATCACTGCGCACAGTGGGCAGCTTCAAGAGAGGTTGGGATAGAGCCAAAGGGAGGGTTGAAACTGTGGGGTAGATGGGGGAGAGGAGTCAGAGGTGGGGGGCACTAAATAAGAAGGGTGTGCAAGGGGGTGGGCAGCTGCAGTTAAACTGTGTGCTGCACACTCGAGCAGACTAGATGGACCGAAAGACCTGTATCTGGCAGTTTCGCACATTCGTATGTAATAAACAATCGCCTCACATCCACTGAGTGGCATCTGTGCTTGGCCTCAAAGGTTGGGTAGGTGAAGTAAACTAGGAGGCTGATCACCTGATTAAGGTGAAACTCCAACACGACTGTTCAGAGGAACTTCCGGTGGGGGGTGAGAACTAACTTGTCCTTGTGGAACACCAAATACAGAGGTGCCACGGAGTGTGTCTGGGGCTCACTAATCTTTCCGACAGATGTGACAGCCACCAACAAGAAGGCACAAGCAATAGTGTGTGTGTGTGTTTTGGGGAAGTGCTACTTGTTTGCTGTGCTTTTATACAAAACAATGTACACTACACGTTTATATCAATTAAATGCATTTCTTATCGTACCCTAGCATTGCATTTTTCGTTCATTAGATGTGGAGATGAATGCTGCTTTTTGCTTGTACCCAACTACGTTTATTTGGCTCCATCCAGTGTGTCCCAAGTCGCAACTGTGTGGAGTTGCAGCCAGCAAGGCGGCAGCCTTGCATAACAGGTGTGACATCTCACACCTGTGCATCAGTTCAAATGGCTTGCCCATGAGCACTGCCAACACCAGCAGCAAGTCCCAAAGTGGTGGTGATTCACACACTGGCGAACGAACCTCTCTCGAAGATCTACTGTTACTTAAGTTCCTACATAACTGTACCATCTTAGTCAGAGAGGGTTCCTTCAGTAGGTCATTACATATAGGACAGCGTCCCAAGCAGTCCCTCCAAAGAGAGACCTAGATAACCTGGGATGGGGCGGGGGGAGAGCTCCAACAGAAACTGGGGACCAAAATGGACCCAGCCTAGGACATAAGGCCCTGGAAGACGGCTGGGCTGAAACCAGCCCTCCGCCTAGAAGCAATTTCCAGACTGTAGTGTTTGGTAAAAGTATGGACAGAACTCCAAGTGGCTGCGGCACAGATATCGGCTGCAGAAACGTTTCACAAGAAGGCAGCGGAAGCAGCCATGCCCCTAACAGAATGACCTCCGATGGGACCTGGCAGACGTTTTTCATACTTTTGGTAACAATGCCGAATGCAGTTGCCTAGCCATTTGGAAAGGCCCTGCTTGGAAACTGGTTTGCACTTAGATCTGGGGGCAAAAGAAACAAAAAGCTGATCACAGCTGTGGAAATCCTTGGTCCAATGTGTGCAGCACCGAAGGATCCAATGGACGTCCATGGTGTGCAGGAGTGCCTCACCTCTATTGGAAGAGGAGGGAAAATAAACAGGAAACTCTACTGATTAGTTCAGTGTGGATTCTGACACCACCTTGGGAAGAAAATACAGGTTACTCACCTGTAACAGGAGTTCTAGGAATAGTACATGTTGTTCATCCACACTTATTGGCAGGTTCCTTGCCGCTTTAAATCTTGCCGGAAGGTCTTCAAGCTGGCTCCTCCCACCCACCCGGGTGGTAAAACTCTCGGCTCCGCCCCATGACGCCAGATCTGGCCCGCTGGAAGCTCAGGTTGTGCGAAGCCGGGTGGGTCGTGTGGATGAACAACATATACCATTCCTAGAACTCCTGTTACAGGTGAGTAACCTGTATTGCTAGGGACATGGATATGTTCATCCACACTTATTGGCAGACTCCTAGCAGTTCTCCGGGAGGAGGGAGGCAAGGCGCACACCCCCTACTTAGGGAATAGAGGACTGGAGAACCGAGGCCCAAAACCAGCATCCCAGCGTGACTCAAGGTCGATGGTGATAATGGTAATAAAGGCGGTGCTGACTTCCAGGTAGCAGCCCTGCAGATTTCCTGGATAGGGACGCCCTGGAAGCAGCCACCGGCGTGGCAGTATGACAGGTAGAATGAGCTCTTATCCCTCTGGGAGGCTCCATGCCCGCCAACTTATAGCAGCGATCTATGCAGGAGGTGACCCACCTGCCTATCGTCCGCTTGGCTGCAGGTCTGCCAGGTGCGGCTTCAGCGTAGGTGACAAACAGCTGGCGAACCTCTCCCCGAATTTCAGCCGTGCGCTCCTTATAATAAGCGAGCGCCCTTCTAGGGTCCAGAGTATGGAGCCTATATTCGGCCTCCGAGGTGTGATTGGGGTAGAACACCGGCAGAATCAGCACCTGGTTAAGGTGAAACTCAGACACCACCTTCGGAAGGAATTTCGGGTGGGGGCGCAGGACAACCTTGTCCCTGTGGAAGACCAGGTAAGGAGACTCTATGCAAAGCGCCTGGAGCTCTCCCATCCTTCTGGCTAACGTGATAGCCACCAAGAAGGCGGTCTTCCATGACAGGTGAGAGAGATCACACCTGTGCATTGGTTTGAATGGCTTGCCCATGAGTTTTGCCAGTACCAGCAGTAAATCCCACGGAGGTGGAGGTTCTCGCATCGGAGGGGAAATGTGATCAAGGCCTTTGAAAAAGCGCCCGACCACCTTTTCCTGCACCACCGACTACTCCCCGGCCCCGCCCGGTAAACAGAGATGGCTGCCAGGTGCACCTTTAGGGTCGTCGACCTAAGCCCTTGACTAGAAAGGGACCATAAATAGTCCAAAATGCTTGCCACAGAACAGGAGGAAGGGTCCAAGCCCTTGCCTGACACCAAATGGAGAATCTCTTCCATTTGAAGGCGTAGCATTTTCTGGTCGACTCCTTACGGGACGCCTCAACAACATTGAGGACCTCGTCGGAAAGACCCAAGGCCTGGAACTCTAGCCGCTCAGGAACCAGGCCGTCAGGTGCAGGGATTGAAGGTCCGGATGGAACACCTTCTCCTGATTGACTGAGAGCAGGTCCAGGCGAGCTGGAAGCTGCCTCGGGAGCCTGGAGCTGAGGCTGAGGAGATCTGGGTACCAGAACTGGCGGGGCCAGTCTGGGGCTATCAGAATCACCTGCGCCTTGTCCCTCCTTGCCTTGAGAAGCACCTTGTGAATCAAGGGAAATGGGGAAAAGCGTAAAGAAACCCGGGGTCCAGAGCCTCGAAGGCATCCCCTGCAGCGAGCCCTGCTGAGGAGGGCATGAAACAGCCTCAGCTTCGCGTTCTCCCTGGAGGCAAACAGGTCCACCTGAGGTGTGCCCCAGTGGGAGAACAGATCTTGTACTACCTCCGGCAGGAGAGACCACTCGTGAGATGCAGCCCCTATTCGGCTCAGGGCATCGGCCAGGGTGTTGGAGGCTCCTGCCACATGAATGGCTAGGAGATCCGCCTCCAGGCTGCGCACAAGTGACCAAATGCGGAGAGCTTCCTTGCACAGAAGCATGGAGCGCGTCCCGCCCTGGCGGTTCAGGTAGTACATGGTCGTGGTATTGTCCGTCTGGACTCGGACCACTTGACCCCAGAGAAACGGAGCAAAGGCGGTGAGAGCTAGGCGGACCGCTCGGAGCTCCAGCAGGTTGATGTGGCATCGGGACTCCCGCGGGGACCAGAGGCCGTGCACTCTGTGTTCCCCCAGATGGGCACCCCAACCCATCAGAGAGGCATCGGTCGATAGAGAGACCGTCGGCTCGGGGCGGACAAACGGGATGCCCTCCAGCAGATGAGATGGAACGGTCCACCACCGGAGAGCGTTCCACATCTCCTGGGTCACCATCACTAGCTGGTCCAATGGATGCAGTGTTGTGACCACTGGCTGGCCAGTCCCACTGAAGGGGCGCATGTGTCCAGCGTGCCCAGCGGACTACGCTGGTACAGGCCGCGCTGAGACAGGAGGCGCAGGAAGTCCCGGGCAGAGCGCGGTGCCCAACCAGAAATGATCGGGCAAGGAAGAACCTCGGCCCTGTCCGCGGGAGCCGTGCTCTGGCTCGAGAGAGTCGAGCTCTGCCCCAATAAACAGAATCACCTGCTTCGACTCGAGTTCCGACTTGGCCTCGTTGATGAGAAGGCCAACTTGAGAGCAAACCTGGAGGGCCAGATCTCTGGACCGCTCCACCTCCTGTCTGGAGGGGGCTGCTATCAGCCAATCGTCCAGGTAAGGGTACACCGGACCCCTCGGCGCCGAGAAGGCTGTCACCACTGCAATGCATTTGGTGAGAGACCCTGGGAGCTGGCGACAGGCGAAGGGCATGGCTCGGGAACTCGAGAGGATCCTTCCACTCGGCGAGAGAATCTCGATGTGGCGGACAGATAGGGACGTGAAAGAACCGTCCTGCAGGTCAGAAAGCAGAACCACAAGCCGTGTTCCAGAGATGGTATTATCTGCGCCAGAGTGACCATCCTGAAGGTTCAGACCTTAGGAACTTGTTCCGGGTCGTGTGGGTGGGAGAATGGGCGCCAGCCCCGTCCGTTGAACCAGGAAGTACCTTGTACGAACCCGGGTCTGAAGGGGTCCTCTACCTCCCTGATCACCTCCTTTTGGAGGAGGAGAGCGATGTTGGCTCGGTGAGCCGACAGTGAGACTTCGGACCCCGAGGTGAGACGGCTCTGAAGGGCGGGGCCAGCTCGAATTCTAGAGGCAGGCCTTTTCCCAGCACCTCCAGAACCCACCTGTCCGTGGTAATAGCGGACCAGGCGGAAAGGAAGTGTCGGAGCAGTCCCCCTACGGGGGGGGACCAGGGGCAAAGTGACGGGGATGGGGGAGACACCCCACAGCCCGTCACTGGGCAAGCTTGGAGGAGGGACCGGCCGAGGGACCTCCTGGGCCTTTTCCTCCCTGCTTCCTGTTGGAGGAAGCGGTGACATGGTTTGGGATGCCAAGCTCGAGCCTGCTGGCCCCGACGTTGCTGGGCCTGGCGCGCCGGGGGCGCAGAAGGACGAAAGGGCTTAGGCTGTGGCTTGCGGCCTTTGTCCTTTTGAGCGGAAGAGACCGAGTCCAAGGTAGCATTGGACTTCTCGATCCTCTGCAGGTGACCTTCCACCCCAGGGCCGAAGAGGTCAGTCCCCAAAAACAGAACATCCGCCAACTTGTGCTGGGTATCCGAGGTAAAAGTGGATATCCTCAGCCAAGCCCGACGACGCATGGCCACTGCGGCCGCCACCGACCTGGCACATGAGTCCCCAAAGTTCAAAGCAGTCTGGAGCTGCTGTTTGGCCACTGCCCTGCCCTGGTCCCGCACCTGCCTGACCGTAGTCTGCAGATCCGCGGGAAGATGAGGGACGACCTCATCCAGGGAGCCCAACAGGGCATGTGAAAAATGTGCCATGAGGACAGCCGAACTGGCCTGCGAAAGGCCGAGAGGGCCTCAGCATAGACTTTCAGCCGGCATAATCCAATTTCTTGGATTCCTTGTCGGGAGGTTTGTCCACATCCCAGCGTTCCGGCCCGAAAGCGCTGTCAGTAACCAACCCCTCCGCAGAGGGGTGTTCCGAAAAACCGGACAGGGAACCGGTAGGGACCGCATACTTCCTGGCCATCCTGGCCGAAGGCGCAGGGCAGGAAGCAGGGCGCTGCCAAAGCTCCAAGGCCGGACCCACTATGGCCTCGGCCACGGAAGAACCTCCATAGGAGAATCCCTCGGTCCAGAATCTCCATGAGGATACCTGGCCCATTTAGAAGCGGGTTTGAGCTTCATCCGGTGGACTCCGAGATGAGCTGAAGCAACCCTAAGAAGGACGAAGGGCTATCGTCCACTGACTGTCCTCCCGAGGACTCCAAGTCGAATCGCTTGGAGAAAAGGGAGGAATCATCCTCTGACTCGAAGAGTCCTCAAAGAGCTGCCTCAGGCCTGAGCCACCCTCCACCTGCCGAGGTTTAATCGGGAGTGAGGGTGACTGACAGCCTATGGGGCAAACCCAAAGCCGACCGAGAATTCTTGGTCGGAGCCCCAACTAATGGCTGTGAAGGTGGAGGTTCCACCAGAATCGGTTGGGGCAGCTGGAACTGGCCGAACAACCGGCCTGGGAACAGGCTCCTCGGCTACAGAGGGTTGTTTGCCGCTCGGTGACAACCACTTAATGGCGGGAAGGCGACTGGTCGGCTTATTCCCGGTCAGAAAAAGAGCTGTTGCCACATGTTCTCATACCTCCGGCGCAACTGCGCGAAGCCTCCCTCGTCCGAGGAGGAAGAAGCGGCGGCGCCGCTGCCAGCGGTGCCGAGACCAAGACCGCCTATGGCCGGGATCGGCTGGACGCGAGGATGTCGAGACCGGCGAAGTCTCGACTAGGCCGAGGAAGGCGAGGAGAAGTGTCGGAAATCGGCACTCCCCTCGGCTCGGACGATCCAACCGAAGGCTCCGGAACCGGAGGCACAGTCGAGCCGACGGGATCCTCAACTCCCACCGGGGGAACCGGGGAGAGGGGATTCTCAGCTTCTCCAGCCGACAACCCGTCTAACGGATCGAGAAAAATCTCGACCGCGTCGGCGGGAGTCTCGGTCAACTGGCCTGACGGGGACACCGTGAAGCCAGTGGCCGAAGCTGAGGGGTCGACCGAAGTCGACTGTCGACAAGAAGGGAGGGATCTTTCCCGCTCCCAAGGCGTCGCGTGAGACTACTTTGCTCTTTTGGACCTGGAAAGGTCAGAAGAAGTTGGACCCTCACCTTTCGTCGAGAGGGTCAGACAAAGCTCCTTGAAAGAAGCAGGTACGAGGCACCGAGAGAGGCGGGACAAATGCACGCCGAGGTAGAAGCGGCCCGCGCCTCCTCTTAGGGGACAATCATCTGCTAGAGCTGATCTGCCGAGCGCCACCCATGGGACACCGCCAACAGACCTCTTTAGATTTAACTGGTGGATTCTTTTCTGGGCGCCCCGGTTGTATGCAGGACATGCGGTCTTCAAGGGCGTGGGCTGAAAGGATGAGCACAAGTCGCAGGCCTGCGGAGTCGTGCTCAAGGCCCAAGCAGTAGGCCGCTGCGTGGAGTGCGGATCCGTCCTAGACATCTTCTGCCTGCAAGGGCACCTCAGGCACAGTCGGTTGCCACGCGGCAGCGAGGGAAAAGAAGACTGAAGTCTTTGTAACAAAACTTTTGATTCGAACTTTCGAAGAGTTAGGAACCAGTCATACTGAGGCGTTAAGGAGGAACCTGGCTGGCGGTAAGGAAGATCTGGCGTCATGGGCGGGCCGAGGTTTTCCACCGGGTGGGTGGGAGAAGCCAGCTTGAACCTTGCGGCAAGGAACCTGCCAATAAGTGTGGATGAACATATCCATGTCCCTAGAAATATAGGTTACTCACCTGTAACAGGAGTTCTAGGAATGGTATATGTTGTTCATCACACATGTCTGGCAGGTTCCTTGCCGCTTTAAATCTTGCGGAAGGTCTTCAAGCTGGCTCCTCCCACCCACCGGTGGTAAAACTCGAGCTCCCCCATATCTCAGATCTAGCCGGCTGGAAGCCAGGTTGTGCATCGAAGCTGGGGAGGTCGGCTGGGTCGTGTGGATGAACAACATATACCATTCCTAGAACTCCTGTTACAGGTGAGTAACCTGTATTTCCAGGGACATGGATATGTTGTTCATCCACACTGTCTGGCAGACTCCTAGCAGTTCTCCGGGAGGAGGGAGGCAAGGCGCACACCCCCTACTTGGGAATAAAGACTGGAGAACAGAGGCCCCAAAACCAGCATCCCGGCGTGACTCAAGGTCGATGTGGTAGTGGGTGATGAAGGTGTGTGCTGACTTCCAGGTAGCAGCCCTGCAGATTTCCTGGATAGGGACATCCCTGGAAGCAGCCACCGATGCAGCAGTATGGCAGGTAGAATGAGCTCTTATCCCTCTGGGAGGCTCCATGCCCGCCAACCTATAGCAGAGATCTATGCAGGAGGTGACCCACCTGCCTTATCCACTGTGGCTGCAGGTCTGCCAGGTGCGGCTTCAGCGTAGGTGACAAACAGCTGGCGAACCTCTCCCGAACTTCAGCCGTCCGCTCCTTATAATAAGCGAGCGCTCTTCTAGGGTCCAAAGTATGGAGCCTATATTCAGCCTCCGAAGTGTGATTGGGGTAGAACACCGGCAGAGTCAACACCTGGTTATAGTGAAACTCCGACACCACCTTCGGAAGGAATTTCGGGTGGGGGCGCAGGACAACCTTGTCCCTGTGGAAGACCAGATAAGGAGACTCGATGGAAAGCGCCTGAAGCTCTCCCATCCTTCTGGCTGACGTGATAGCCACCAAGAAGGCAGTCTTCCACGACAGGTGAGATGTCACACCTGTGCATCGGTTCAGAATAGCGCTCATGAGCTTAGCCAATACCAGCAGTAGATCCACGGAGGTGGGGTTCTCGCACGGAGGATATGTGATCAAGGCCTTTGAAGCGCCCGACCACCTTCTCCTGCCGACTGCTTCCGGCCCGCACCCGGTGGCAGAGATGGCTGCCAGGTGCACCTGGAGTAGATCAGCCAAAGCCCTAGCTGAGAAAGGGACC
The DNA here is from genome assembly GCA_016271365.2 of Neoceratodus forsteri. NCBI lineage: Eukaryota > Metazoa > Chordata > Ceratodontiformes > Ceratodontidae > Neoceratodus > Neoceratodus forsteri. The sequence goes on from CM028133.1 coordinate 791,415,690, forward strand.
ATAGGTAGTCCAGAATGCTTGCCAAGGAACAGGAGGAAGGGTTCAGGCCCTTGCCCTGACACCAAATGGCGAATCTCTTCCACTTGAAGGCGTAGCATTTTCTGGTCGACTCCTTACGGGGCGCCTCAACGACGTTGAGGACCTCGTCGGAAAGACCCAAGGCCTGGAACTCTAGCCCTCAGGAACCAGGCCATCAGGTGCAGGGATTGAAGGTCCAGATGGAATACCTTATCCTGATTGACAGAGATCAGGTCCGGGCAGGCTGGAAGCCGCCTCGGGAGCCTGGAGCTGAGACTGAGGAGATCTGGATACCAGAACTGGCGGGGCCAGTCTGGGGCTACCAGAATCACCTGCACCTTGTCCCTCCTCGCCTTGAGAAGCACCTTGTGGATCAAGGGAAATGGGGGAAAGGCGTAGAAGAGGCCCAGGGTCCACGGCCTCGAAAAGCATCCTCCTGCAGCAGAGCCCTGCTGAGGGCGGGCATAAAACAGTCTCAGCTTCGCATTCTTCCTGGAGGCAAACAGGTCCACCTGAGGCGTGCCCCAGTGGGAGAAAAGATCTTGTACTACCTCCGGCAGGAGAGACCACTCGTGAGACGCAGCCCCTATCCGGCTTAGGGCATCGGCCAGGGTGTTGGAGGCTCCTGCCACATGAATGGCAGGAGATCCGCCTCCAGGCTGCGCACGAGTGACCAAATACGGAGAGCTTCCCTGCACAGAGGCATGGAGCGCATCCCGCCCTGGCAGTTTAGGTAGTACATGGTCGTGGTATTGTCCGTCTGGACCTGAACCACTTGACCCCACAGAAATGGAGCGAAGGCAGTGAGGGCTAGATGAACCGCTCAAAGCTCCAGCAGGTTGATGTGGCATCGGGACTCCCGAGGGGACCAGAGGCCGTGCGCTCTGTGCTCCCCCAGATGGGCACCCCAACCCATCAGAGAGGCATCGGTCGATAGAGAGACCGTTGGCTCGGGGAGGACAAGCAGGGATGCCCTCCTGCAGATGTGCTAGAGCGGTCCACCACTGGAGGCGTTCCACATCCCTGGGTCACTGTCACTAGCTGATCCAGCGGATCAGAAGTGCTGTTACCACTGGCTGGCCAGCCCCACTGGAAGGGGCATGTACCAGGGGCCCAACGGACCACGATGGTGCAGGCCACCATGAGCCCAGGAGCCCCGGGCAGGCGCGCACCCAACCTGAAATGACTGGGCAAGGAGGAAAGAACCTCGGCCCTGTCACTGTGAGCCGTGCTCTGGCTCGAGAGTTGAGCTCTGCCCCAATGAATTGTATCACCTGCTTGCACGAGTTCCAACTTGGCCTCGTTGATGAGGAGGCCAACCTGAGAGCAAACCTGGAGGGCCAGATCTCTGGACCGCTCCACCTCCGCTCTGGAGGGGGCTGCAATCAGCCAATTGTCCAGGTAGGGGTACACCCGGACCCTTCGGCGCTGCAGTAATGCTGTCACCACTACCATGCATTTGGTGAAGATCCTGGGAGCTAGGGAAAGGCCAAAGGGCATGGCCTGGAACTTAAAGCGATCCCTCTGCTCTGAAGCGGAGGAATCTCTGGTGGGACGGACGGATTGGGACGTGAAAGAACGCGTTCTGAAGGTCCAGAGAACAGAACCACACACCTCGTTCCAAGGATGGGGTTATCTGAGCCAAAGTGACCATCCTGAAGGTCCGAGACCTTAGGAACCTGTTCAGGTCATGCATGTCGAGAATGCGGCGCCAGCCCCCATCCGTTTTGGGACCAGGAAGTACCTTGACACAAATCCCGGGTCTGAAGGAGGATCCGCCACCTTCCTGATCTCCTCTTTCAAGGAGCAGGGCAATATCGGCTCTGTGAGCCGACAAAGAAACTGTGGACCCGCAGCCCCCACTGAAGGCGGCGGCTGAGAGGCGGGGCCTGCTCAAACTCCAGGGGCAGGCCCTTTCCTACCACCTCCAACACCAAACGGTCCATGGTGATAACGGACCAGGCGGAAAGGAACTGGCGGGGCCGTCCCCCGGGGGGGAGTGACGAGGCTGGGGGCGAGACCCATCAACCAGTCAATGGGCAGGCTTAGAGGAGGGACCGGCCGAGGAATCCCCTGGGCCTTTACCTCCCTGCTTCCTATTAGAGGAAGCCGCAGGCTTGGCTTTAGGGTGCTAAGCGCAAGTCTGCTGGCCCTGATGCTAGTGCTGTTGGGCCGGACGTGACGCAAGCGCAGAAGGGCGAAAGGACTTACGCTGTTGTGGTCGACGGCCCTTGTCCTTCTGGGCGGAGGTGACCAAGTCCAGAGTGGCATTGGACTTTTTGATCCGCTGGAGGTGACCTTCCACTCCAGGGCTGAAGAGGTCGGTCCCCAGGAAGGGGACATCTGCCAGTTTATGCTGGGTATCCGCCGTGAAGGTGGATATCCTCAGCCATGCTCTGCGGCGCATGGCCACTGCGGCCGCAACTGATCTGGCACAGGAGTCTCCAATGTCCAGAGCCGTTTGGAGCTGCTGTTTTGCCACTGCCCTTCCCTGGTCCTGTACCTGCTTGAGGGTGGTCTGCAGGTCGGCCAGGAGATGAGGGATCACTTCATCCAGGGAGCCCATGAGGGCGTGGGAGAAGTGTGCCATCAGCACGGCCGAGCTGGCCTGGCGGAGGCCAAGGGAGGGCCTGGCGTACACTTTACCCGCCATAGTCCAGCTTTTGGACTCCTTGTCGGGGAGCCATCCCACATCCCTAGCGTTCCCGGAATGTCAGAACACGCCATCGGTGACTAACCCCTCGGCGAAGGGTGTTCCAAAAAAAAAAAAAAAAAAAACACGGACAATGAGCCGGTAGGGACAGCATACTTCCTGGCCGAAGACGCAGGACAGGAAGCCGGCTGCAGCCAGAGCTCCAAGGCTGGGCCAACAATGGCTTCAGCCACCAGAAAGGCCTCCGTGGGTGAATCTCCTCGGTCCAGTATCTCCGTTAGGGGATACCTGGCCCACTTGGATACGGGCTCGAGCTGCATTCCGGTGGACTCCGAGATGAGCCGAAGCAGACCCATAAAGGACGATGGACTTTCGTCCATCGACTGGCCCCCGGAGGACTACAGGACAATGGGCCTGGAGAACAGGGAGGAGTCGGACTCCGAGGAGTCCACGAAGAGCTGCCTGGGGCCTGAGCCACCCTCCACCTGCGAGGACGGTCGGAAGTGAGGGTGACAGACAACCTGTGGAACAGACCCTGACCCGACAGAGTCCTTGGTCGGTGCCCCCAATTTTGGTTGTGGAGGCGGAGGTTCCACCACAAATCGGTGGGGCAGCTGGTTTCAGGCGAACAACTGGTCCAGGCTTGGGCACCTCGATTACAGCGAGAGGTTGTTTCGGACGTTCGGGTGACAGCCTCTTGATGGCCGGGAAAGGCAGCGGAGTTGGCTTTTTCCCCGGACAGAAGTAACTGCTGCCTCATCAGGTCCTTGTAGCGTCGACGCAATTTGCACTGAAGCCTCTCCTCTTCAGAGGAGGAAGACGAGGACGACTGGTGGCGCCGCTTACCTCGGTGCTGAGACAGAGACTGCCAATGTCAGCGGGATCGGCTGGACCAAGACGATGTCCGAGACAGAGATTCTTGGTGTTTCAGAGGGTGGGTCTGGGAAGGGGCGGGACACCCGCTCTTCCCTTGGCTCGGAAGCCTTGACCGGGGACTCCGGCCCAGGTAAGTCCTCAGTCTCCACCAGGGGAACCGGTGAATAAGGGTTGTCAGCTTCACCAGTCGACAGCCTGTCCCGACGGGTCGAGAAAAATCTCGACCGCGTCGACGGGTGTCTCGGCCGGCTAACCTGACGGGGACACTGTGAAGCCAGCAGCCTTAGCTGCAACCTCGACCGAAGTTGACTGTCTACTGTCCAGGGAAGGGGACCTCTTCCGCCCCCACGAACGCCGATGGTGGGACTTACCTTTCGAGTCCTCCCTTTTGGACCGAGAAGAATGTCCCGATGGCCCCTCTCCCTTCGTGGAAAGGGACTGGCAAAGCTCCTTAAAAGAAGCTGTGTAGGAGGATCCCAAAGAGAGCGGGATAAATGCAGCGACCGAGGAAGAGGATGATGCGGCCTGTGCCCCTCCTCCTCGAGGGCAATCTGCTCGAGTTGCTCAGCCGAGCCAGTCACCTGACACTGCCCAACGAGCCTCCTTTGATTTCACCGTCGGGTACCGTTTCTCGGGGCGCCTAAGCTGTAACCGGGCAGTGCGGTCTTCCAGGACGCTGGCCGAAAACGAACGGCATAACTCGCAGGCCTGTAGGTCATGGTCTAGGCCAAGGCAGCAGACGCACGTGGAGTGCGGATCCATCCTGGACATTTTCTGCCCACATGGGCACCGTCAAAAACCGGGAGTCTATTTGTCCATCGCAGCCATGAGGGAGTAATTTGACCGAAGTCTTGAAAATTTAAGAATAAGTTTCGGGCGAGCCAAAGAATTAGCATCCAGTCTATATGCAGAGCGTTAAGGAGGGAACCTGAGTTTCCAAGCAGTAAGGAAGATATGGCGTCATGGGGCGGAGCAGAGAGTTTTACCACCCGGGTGGGTGGGAGAAGCCAGCTTGAAGACCTTCCGGCAAGATTTAAAGCGGCAAGGAACCTGCCAGACAGTGTGGATGAACATATCCATGTCCCTAGAACCTGTATTTCTACGGACGTGGATGTGTTGTTCAATCCACACTTACTGGCAGACTCCGAGCAGTTCTCCGGGAGGAGGGAGGCAAGGCGTTCACCCCCTACTTACGGAATAAGGACTGGAGAACTGAGGTCCCAAAACCAGCATCCCGGCATCACTCAAGGTAGATGTGGTAGAGGGTAATGAAGGTGTGTGCTGACTTCCAGCTAGCAGCCCTGCAGATTTCCTGGAGAGGGACGTCCATAGAAACAGCCACCGAAGCAGCGGTATGGCGGGTAGAATGAACCCTTATCCCTTTGGGAGGCTCCATGCCTGCCAAACTACAGCAGAGATCTATGCAGGTGACCCACCTACCTATCGTCCCCCTGGCTGCAGGTGTGCCAGGTGTGGCTTCAGCGTAGGTGACAAACAGCTGGCAAACCTCTCCCCGAACTTCAGCCATCCGCTCCTTATAATAAGAGAGCGATCTTCTAGTGTCCAGAGTATGGAGCCTATATTCGGCCTCCGAGGTGTGATTGGGGTAGAACACCGGCAGAGTCAACACCTGGTTAAGGTGAAACTCAGACACCACCTTCGGAAGGAATTTTGGGTGGGGCGAAGGACAACCTTGTCCCTGTGGAAGACCAGATAAGGAGACTCGATGGAAAGCACCTGCAGCTCTCCCATCCTTCTGGTTAATGTGACAGCCACCAAGAAGGCAGACTCCCATAACAGGTGGGAGATATCACACCTGTGCATTGGTTTGAATGGCTTGCCCATGAGCTTAACCAGTACCAGCAGTAGATCCCACGGAGGTGGAGGTTCTCGCATCGGAGGGGATATGTGATCAAGGCCTTTGAAAAAGCACCCTACCACCTTCTCCTCCACCACCGACTGCTTCCCGGCCTGCGCCCGGTAAGCAGAGATGGCTGCCAGGTGCACCTTAAGGGTCATCAACCGAAGCCCTAGCTGAGAAAGGGACCACAGGTAGTCCAGAATGCTAGCCAAGGAACAGGAGGAAGGGTCCAACCCCTTATCCTGACACCAAATGGAAAATCTCTTCCATTTGAAGGCGTAGCATTTTCTAGTCGACTTCGTTACGGGACGCCTCAACGATGTTTAGGACCTCGTCGGAAAGACCCAAGGCCTGGAACTCTAGCCACTCAGGAACCAGGCCGTCAAGTGCAGGGATTGAAGGTCTGGGTGGAGTACCTTCCCCTTGTTGACTGAGATCAGGTCCGGGCAGGCTGGAAGCCGCCTTGGGAGCCTGGAGCCGAGACTGAGGAGATCGGGATACCAGAACTGGCGGGGCCAGTCTGAGGCTACCAGAATCACCTGCGCCTGGTCCCTCTTCACCTTGACAAGCACCTTGTGGATCAAGGGGAATGGAGGGAAGGCGCAGAAGAGGCCCGGGGTCCACGGCCTTGAGAAGGCATCCCCCTGCAGCAAGCCCTGCTGACGGGGGCAGGCGTGAAAGAGCCTCAGCTTCGTATTCTCCCTGGAGGAGAACAGGTCCACCTCAAGGGTGCCCCAGTGGGAGAAGAGATCTTGTACTACCTCCGGCAGGAGAGACCACTCGTGAGAAGCAACGCCTATCTGGCTGAGGGCATCGGCCAGACCGCTGGACGCTCCTGCCACATGGATGGCTAGGAGATACGCCTCCAGGCTGATCGAGAGACCAAGTGCAGACAGCTTCCTTGCACAGAGGCAAGGAGTGCGTCCCGCCCTGTCGGTTCAGGTAGTACATGGTCGTGGTGTTGTCCATCTGGACCTGGACCACTTGACCCCGAACAAACGGAGCGAAGGCGGTGTGGGCTAGTCGGCCCGCACTAAGCTCCAGCAGGTTGATGTGGCATCAAGACTCCGGGGGAACCAGAGGCCGTGGGCTCTGAGCTCCCCCAGATGGGCACCCCAACCCAGCAGAGAGGCATCTGTCGTCAGAGTGACCATCGGCTCATGGCGGACAAACTGGATACCCTCCTGCAGATGAGCTGGAACGAGCCACCACTGGAGGCCATTCCACATATCTTGGGTCACTGTCACTGGCTAGTCCAGAGGACCACACTGCTGTGGCCACTGGTAGGCCAGCCCCACTGAAGGGGACACATACGCCAGAGGGCCCAATGGACAACGCTGGAGCAGGCCGCCATGAGGCCCAGGAGGCGGAGGAAGTCCTGGGCAGGGCGCAACTGCCCAACCAGAAATGACTGGGCAAAGGAGGAAAGGACCTTGGCCATGTCTACCAGGAGCTATGCTCTGGCTCGAAGAGTCTCAAGCTCTGCCCCGATGACCTGAATCGCCCGTAATGGCACGAGTTCCAACTTGGCCTCGTTGATGAGCAAGTCAATCTGAGAGCAGACCTGGAGGGCCAGATCCTTGGACCGCTCCACCTCCAACCTGGAGGGGGCTGCAATCAGCCAGTCGACCAGGTAAGGGTACACCCGGACCCCTCGGCACCGCAGGAATGCTGTCACCACTGCCATACATTTGGTGAAGACCCTGGGAGCTGGAGAGAGGCCAAAGGGCATGGCCCGGAAAGGGATTCCTCTGCCCTGAAGCGGAGGAATCGCTGGTGACACGGACGGATTGGGACGTGAAAGAACACGTCCTGAAGGTCCAGAGAACAGAACCACATGCCTTGTTCCAAGCATGGAATGATCTGAGCCACAGTGACCATTCTGAAGGTGCAAGACCTTAGGAACTTGTTCAGGTCATGTAGGTAGAGAATGGGGTGCCAGTCCGTTTAGGGACCAGGAAGTACCTGGACACAAACCCTGGGTCTAGAGGGGGGTCCGCCACCTCCCTGATCACCTCCTTCTGGAGGAGCAAGGCAATGTCGGCTCGATGAGCCTAGAGAGGCGCTGCGGAGCCCGTAGCCCCCCCATGGGGCGACTGCTCGATAGGAGGGGAAGTATAGTTGCGCAAGAACTTACCTTAACAGTAGATCTTCGAGAACAGCTCTTGCAGCAGGTTACACCATTAGAACTGAAGCCGGCAGTTGTCAGGACCCCACAGAAATTTTCTAGCTAGCAGTATTCAGCAGGGTCCGCCCCGACGTCAGGCATCGTAAAAGAGGGGGCGGTCCCTCAGAATCCCCAGTTCTCCCGCTGGATACTCCCAGCCGCTGGATGACAGAAGAGAAGACTGAGGATCCGCCATCAAATGGCAATCAGAGTCATGTTAGAAAAACCTAATCCTAGGAGAAGGATATCGGAACAAGTCTACCTCCAGCGGGGATGGTGGAAGGGAAAGTACCCGCTGCAAGAGCTGTTCTCGAAGATCTACTGTTACGGTAAGTTCTTATGTAACTGTGCTATCTTACTTAGAGAAACAGCTCTTGCAGCAGGTTACACCATTAGGACAGATTCCCAAGCAATAATGGAAATCCCACACCATTGGGAGGAGGGAAGGTAGAAATCCTTAGTGAAACCTAAGCCTAGGACAGAAGTCCTTCAAGGACTGCTAGACCAAAACTTGCTCTTCGCCTCGATGCGATATCCAGGCTATAATGCCTGATAAGTGTGCACGGAGCTCCAAGTAGCTGCAGCACAGACAGCCGAGGTGGACACATTCTTAAGGGCTGCAAAGGAGGTAGCCACCACCCTTGTGAAATTACCCTTGACTGCGCCCTGTAAGGGTTTGTTGCGCTTCTGGTAACAGAATGTGATGCACTGAATGAGCCACCTGGACAGCGACTGTTTGGTAATAGGAGCTCCCATCATCCTGTGAGCAAAGGAGACAAAAAGTTGATCTGATTTTCGGTGGTGTTTGGTTCTGGTCAGGTAGTACCGGACACACCTATGCACTATTCGATTCGAATAGTTGGTAATGTACACTGGTAGATCAATGTCCTGATTAAGGGTGACAGCCGAGACCACCTGAGGCAGAAATTTGGGATTAGTCCGTAGGGATACCCTGTCTTGGTGAAAAACAAAGGCTCTTTGCTGCAGGTGCATGGGTTCAGAAATCCTTCTGGCCGGTGTGGTAACTAAAGTAGCGTCTTCCAGGTGAGAAAGCGTGGCTGCATAACCGCGGCTGGTTCAAAGGATGGCAGCGTGAGCTGCTCCAGGACAAACGGTAGCTCCCATGGCGGAATTGGATCCTTAATCTGAGGTCTAAGGTGGAGAAATACCTCAGGAAGGTTCGTGCCATACCTTACTAGCGATACCTCTGGTTGTTCTGCTCGAGGGTCTCTACAAGTTCCAGGTCATGCCTTTCGGCCTTTCTTCAGCTCCCGTGGTTTTCGACAAGTGTATAGCCATGGTGGCTGCACATACCCTGCCTCAGAGACAGTATTATCTGTTTCAGCGTGACAATCCTTAACTTGCTCTTCCTCAAAAACTGGTTAAGATCCTGAAGATCCAGTATGGGACGCCAGCCTCTGCACCCGTTTTGGAACCAGGAAGTAGCTGGACATGAAACCTAGACCTGTCAGAGTCTGGGACATGGCTCCTTTCTCAAGGAGCTGAAAAGAAAAAAAAACAAAAAACATCCTGATGGTGGACATGTCCTGCGACACTATGGACTCCAAAGTAATGACAGAAATGGGAATTGACCTCCAAAAGAGAGCTGAGGCAGGAGTTGGTGCATGGGAGTCTGACTCCAAAAAAAAAAAGCTTTGGTGGGAGGTACCACTACCCCTACCACCGCTCTTTTTGGTGCCCTGACCAGCAAACTAAGCCTTGGCACATCAAGACAGAGTGACCCTGCTGAGGCTGAAAGGGCCAAAACTGAAAGGACTTCTCATCTGGCTTCTGCCCTTTCCGGTCCCTCTGTGACAGTCATAGAATACAAGGTGGCATTGGACTTCTCAATCCTAGTTAGATGTCCCTCTACCCCCTGGGCCGAAGAGGTCGGTGCCCAAAAAGGAAACGTCTGCCAATTTGTGCTCGTGTCAACTGAGAAGGTGGAGATTCATATCCAGGCCCTGCAACACATCACGATGGCCGCTGCCATGGAACACGCGCAAAAGTCGCCGATGTCCAAGGCCATCTAGAGCTGGTGTTTACCCAGCACTTGACCCTGGTCCCTGACCATCTTAATTGCTGTCTACGGGTCAATAGAGAGGTAGGGGAAGATGTTGTCAAGGACTCCCATCGGGGAGTGACCAAAGCTGACCCAGGGAGGATGTAACATAACTTTGCTGTGTGGTCGAGCTTTTTGTACTTCTTGTCAAGGGGCTTGCCCACATCCCCAACATTGCCATTTTTCCAGAAGACACTCTGCCGCCAACCCCATAGCTGACGGGTGGTCCAAGAAACCGGACAAGGTGCCAGTAGGGACTGCCATACAGGCAGCTTAATGCTGCCAAAGCTCTAGAGCTGGTCCCAGAATGGCCCCAGCCTTCAGGAAGGCTACCCTTGGGGATTCATCCCTGTCCAAAATGTCAGTGGGAGAGTATTTAACACTCTTCTGAACCGGTTCCAAAGGGATCTCCATGGACTCAAATCAGTCTAGGCATAGCCCCAAAAGGCACCAGCCCATAGTTGGGGGTCTGCTTGTTGGCCAATTCAGTCAAACCCATGGATCCTGAAGGACTGCATGGAGAAGCCATCAAAGTCATAGGAAGACTCTTCAAACACGACCCTCTGCAGTTTCTTGCTGTGCAGCTCTCGAGATTTGTCCAAAACTAATCTCCACAGACAACTGGCCTGTCAAGCCAGTAGCTGGACTCTGGTGGGGGCTCCCTGCAATGGCTGCTGTGGCAGTGGCTCCACCCTGATTGCAGGAGAGACTGGTGTTGGCGACACTTGTCCCAGTAGGACCAAACAAGCCGAATCAGAAGTGACCAGGGATCACTGGGGTCGAGGGTAGGCCCTACCCTGCCCAATGAAGGCCCACTGCTGCCACAGTATGTCCTCATAGTGCCATTGTAGCCTGCAACATAGCTTCCTTTGGTCTACAAAAAGGAACACCTCTGACAACTCTTGCCCCAGATAGTGAGGAGAAGCAGGTGGAGGAGCTGTGTAAATTACATGGACCAGCTCTTGCTGCATGACCCTGGAGGGAGGCAGTTCCTGGGAAGAGACAGCCAAGACCACAGACTTCTCCTGACCCGAGAGAGAGTCAGAAGGACCAGGATCCTGGAGATACTCACCCTCAACACCTTCTGACAACAGGTCGAGAAAAATCTCAACCACATGGTTAGCCTGTGTCAAGGCCAACAAGTACAACAGGTGTTCTGAGGTGCTAGTGGCCTGACCCTCTTGTAGACGGGCCATGCCGAAGCAGAGGGCTTGACAGCCATCAAGCACTCGGAATCACAGGAGAAGTAGTAGCATGCTCTTTCCCGGTCCCACGACAGATGGTGGGGCTTCTTGGATTTCTTCTTGCTGTTGTGGCTAAAAGGGCCCTCCCCGAAGGTCTGTCCCAGAACATACCAGAGAACACCCCAACATTGGCCCAGGCCGAGAGCAGCACTGAGACAGACTAGGCACTCACTGCAGCTTTTGCTGCCACCTCTTCAATCACCACGAGCTGAGCTGCAGATACCACAGCCACAGAGATTGCCTTGCGGACTTCCTTGGAGCAAATCCAAGGGTTCCATTCAGCTGGCCAGATGAGATGACGGATGTAGCAGTCTTCCAGCGAGGAGGGTAGCAAGGTCTTACAAAGGCCACAGCCGGTAATGTTGAGCTCTGCCCCAAGGCAGTAAATGCACAAGGTGCACAGGTCCATCCAACATTTTCTGGTTGTACTGCACGTGACATTTATAGCCCAGACTCGTTTTGGATTCCTCTCATTCCACAGCAGTGTAGATAAAGCAGAACCAAGAAATATGCTCACCAAGTATTAGAAAGCAAGTCTGCCAATGGCACACACTGAATAGGCCTCACTGTGCAGAGCTGCGTAGGAGAAGACCCAACTCTTCCAGTGGAAGGGAAGATCTGACAGGAACATAGCCAAGGAGTATACCATCTGGGTAGGTGGGAGGAGCTTAGCTTGAAGATGACCAGCAGATCTAAAGAGGAAAGAAAGACTGCCAAAGTGTGAATAGTGCACCATATCCACGCCTCCAGAAATACAAGTTACTCACCTGTGACAGGAGTTCTAGGAATGATATATGTTGTTCATCCACACTGTCTGGCAGGTATCCTTGCCGCTTTAATTCTTGCCGGAAGGTCTTCAAGCTGGCTCCTCCCACCCACCCGGGTGGTAAAACTCTCTGCTCCGCCCCATGAACCAGATCAGGCCCGCTGGAAGCTCAGGTTGTGCGTCGAAGCCGGGGAGGTCAGGTGGGTCGTGGGGATGAACATATACCATTCCTAGAACTCCTGTTACAGGTGAGTAACCTGTATTTCTAGGGACATGGATATGTTGTTCATTCACACTTATTGGCAGACTCCTAGCAGTTCTCCGGGAAGAGGGAGGCAAGGCGCACACCCCCTGATACCTACTTGGGAAAGAGACTGGAGAACCGAGGCCCCAAAACCAGCATCCCAGCATGACTCGAGGTCGATGTGGTAGTGGGTAATAAAGGTATGTGCCAACTTCCAGGTAGCAGCCCTGCAGATATCCTGGATAGGGACGTCCCTGGAAGCAGCTACCAATGCAGCGGTATTTGGGGGGGGGGGGTAGAATGAGCCCTTATCCCTCTGGGAGGCTCCATGCCCACCAACCTGTAGCAGAGCTCTATGCAGGAGATGATCCACCTGCCTATTGTCTGCTTTGCTGCAGGTCTGCCAGGTGCGGCTTCAGCGTAGGTGACAAACAGCTTGCGAACCTCTCCCTAAACTTCAGCCGTCCGCTCCTTATAGTAAGCGAGCGCTAGTCTAGGGTCCAAAGTATGGAGCCTATACTCAGCCTCCAAGGTGTGACTGGGGTAGAACACCGGCAGAGTCAACACCTGGTTAAGGTGAAGCTCCGACACCACCTTCGGAAGGAATTTCGGTGGGAGGCGAGGACAACCTTGTCCCTGTGGAAGACCAGGTAGGAGACTCCAATGGAAAGCACCTGGAGCTCTCTCATCCTTCTGGCTGACATGATAGCCACCAAGAAGGCGGTCTTCCACAACAGGTGTGAAAGATCACACCTGTGCATTGGTTCGAATGGCTTGCCCATGAGCTTGGCCAATACCAGCAGTAGATCCCACGGAGGTGGAGGTTCTTGCACCGGAGGGGAAATGTGGTCAAGGCCTTGGAAAAAGTGCCCGACCACCTTCTCCTGCGCCACCAACTGCTTGCCGGCCCGCGCCCAGTAAGCAGAGATGGCTGCCAGGTGCACCTTAAGGGTCGTCGACCGAAGCCCTTGCTGAGAAAGGGACCACAGGTAGTCCAGAATGCTTGCCAAGGGGCAGTCGGAAGGGTCCAGGCCCTTCCCCTGACACCAAATGGAAAACCTCTTCCATTTGAAGGCACAGCCTTTCCTGGTCGCCTCCTTACGGGACGCCTCAACGACGTTGAGGACCTCGTCGGAAAGACCCAAAGCCTGGAACTCTAGCCGTTCAGGAACCAGGCCGTCAAGTGCAGGGATTGAAGGTCCGGATGGAATACCTTCCCCTGACTGACTGAGATCAGGTCCGGGCGGGCTGGAAGCCGCCTCGGGAGCCTGGAGCTGAGGCTGAGGAGATCTGGATACCAAAACTGGAGGGGCCAGTCTGGGGCTACCAGAATCACCTGTGCCTTGTCCCTCCTAGCCTTGAGAAGCACCTTGTGGATCAAGGGAAATGGGGAAAAGGCGTAGAAGAGGCCCGGGGTCCACGGCCTCGAGAAGACATCCCCCTGCAGTGAGCCCTGGTGAGGGGGGCGGGCATGGAACAGACTCAGCTTCGTATTCTTCCGGGAGGCAAACAGGTCCACCTGAGGTATGCCCCAGTGGGAGAACAGATCATGTACTACCTCCGGCAGGAGAGACCACTCGTGAGACGCAGCCCCTATCTGGCTTAGGGCACCGGCCAGGGTGTTGGAGGCTCCTGCCACGTGAATGGCTAGGAGATCCGCCTCCAGGCTTCGCACGAGGGACCAAATGCGGAGAGCTTCCTTGCATAACAGCATGGAGCATGTCCCGCCCTGGCGGTTCAGATAGTACATGGTCGTGGTGTTGTCCGTCTGGACCTGAACCACTTGACCCCGTAGAAACGGAGCGAAGGCGGTGAGAGCTAGACGGACCGCTCTGAGCTCTAGCAGGTTGATGTGGCATCAGGACTCCGGAAGGGACCAGAGGCCGTGCGCTCGGTGTTCCCCCAGATGGGCACCCCAACCCATCAGAGACGCATCGGTCGAGAGAGAGACCGTCAGCTCGGGGTGGACGAACGGGATACCCTCCTGCAGATGTGCTGAACAATCAACCATTGGAGAGCGTTCCACATCTCCAGGGTCACTGTCACGGGCCGGTCCAACAGATCGCGGCGTTGTGACCATTGGCTGGCCAGTCCCCACTGAAGGGGACGCATGTACCAACGGGCCCAACGGACCACGCTGGTGCAGGAAGTCCCGGGCAGGGCGCAATTGCCCAACCAGAAATGACTGGGCAAAGGAGGAAAGAACCTCGGCCCTGTTCACCGGGAGCCGTGCTCTGGCTCGCAAAGAGTTTAGCTCTGCCCCGATGAACAGAATCACCTGCTTTGGCATGAGTTCCGACTTGGCCTCATTGATGAGGAGGCCAACCTGAGAGCAAACCTGGAGGGCCAGATCTCTGGACCGCTCCACCTCCAGTCTGGAGGGGGCTGCTATCAGCCAATCGTCCAGGTAAGGGTACACCCAGACCCCTCGGCGCCGCAGGAATGCTGTCACCACTGCCATGCATTTGGTGAAGACCCTGGGAGCTAGGGAGAAGCCGAAGGGCATGGCCCGGAACTCGTATAGGGATCCCTCCGCTCTGAGGCGGAGGAATCTCTGAAGGGACGGACGGATTGGGACGTGACAGAACGCGTCCTGGAGGTCCAGGGAGCAGAACCACACGCCTCGTTCCAAGGATGGGATTATCTGAGCCAGAGTGACCGTCCTGAAGGTCCAAGACCTTAGGAACCTGTTCAGGTCGTGCAGGTCAAGAATGGGGCGCCAGCCCCCCGTCCGTTTTGGGACCAGGAAGTACCTGGACACAAACCCCGGGTCTGGAGGAGGATCCGCCACCTTCCTGATTACCTCTTTTTCGAGGAGCAGGGCAATATCGGCCCGGCGGGCCGACAGCGAGGCTGCGGACCCCATGGCCCCCCCAAGGTGCGACGGCTCGAAAAGGTGGAGCCTGCTCGAACTCCAGAAGCAGGCCTTTTCCTACCACCTCCAACACCCAGCGGTCCGTGGTGATAGCGGACCAGGCGGAAAGAAGTGGCGGAGCCATCCCCCAACAGGGGGACGGGGGGGGGGGAGAGTGACGAGGTTGGGAGCAGCACCCCTCAACCCATCACTGGGCAGGCTTGGAGGAAGAACCGGCCAAGGGACCTCCCGGGCCTTTACCTCCTTGCTTCCTGTTGGAGGAAGCCATTGGCTTGGGACGCCAAGCGCGAGCCTGCTGGCCCTGTTGCTGGTGTTGCTGGGCCGGTCGAGAAGCAGGGACCGAAGGACGAAAGGACTTCTGCTGCTGACGGCGGCCTTTGTCCCTCAGGGCGGAGGTGACAGAGTCCAGAGTGGCACTGGACTTCTCGATCCGCTGGAGGTGTCCCTCCACTCCAGGGCCGAAAAGGTCAGTCCCCAAGAAGGGGACGTCCGCCAACTTGTGCTGGGTATCCGCCATGAAGGTGGATATCCTCAGTCACGCCCTGCGTCGCATGGCCACCGCAGCCACTACTGACCTAGCACAGGAATCATGTATGTCCAGAGTAGTCTGGAGCTGCTGCTTCGCCACCGCCCTATCCTGGTCCCGCACCTGGCAGACCGTGGTCTGCAGGTCAGGCGGGAGATGACGAACAACCTCATCCAGGGAGTCCATGAGGGCGTGGGAGAAGTGTGCCATCAGTACGGCCGAGCTGGCCTGTCAGAGGCCGAGGGAGGACGCAGCATACACCTTGCGCCTGGCAAAGTCCAGCTTTTTGGACTCTGTCAGGGGGCTTGTCCACATCCCGAGCGTTACCAGAACGCCGGAAAACGCTGTCGGTGACTTAACCCCTCGGCAGAAGGGTGTTCCGAGAAACCGGGCAAAGAGCCAGTAGGGACCGCATACTTCCTGGCCATCCTGGCCGAGGGCGCAGGACAGGAAACAGGCCGCTGCCAAAGCTCCAAGGCTGGGCCGACAATGGCCTCAGCCACCGGAAAGGCCTCCCTGGGGGAATCCCCCCAGTTCAGAATCTCCATCAGGGGATACTTGGCCCGTTTGGACACGGTCTTGAGCTGCATCCCGGTGGACTCCGAGATGAGTCGAAGCAGACCCAAGAAGTACGATGGGCTATCATCCACTGACTGGCCCCTGGAGGACTCCAGATCGAACTGCCGGGAGAACAGGGAGAAATCGTCGTCGGATTCAGAAGAGTCTGCGAAGAGCTGCCTCGGCCCTGAGCCACCCTTCACCTGCCGAGGACGGTCGGGAGTGAGGGTGACCGACAACCTGTGGGGCAAGCCGTGACCCGACCGAGAATTCTTGGTCGGTGCCCCCGACTTCGGTTGTGGAGACAGAGGTTCCACCACAATCTGTGGAGCAGCTAGTTTTGGCTGAGCAACCGGCCCTGGAGCGGGCAACTCGACTGGAACGAGTGGCTGCTTCGGTCGTTCAGGCGACAGCCACTTGATGGCCGGGGTCTTGGCTGGGGACGGCTTAGGCCCGGACAGCAGCAACTGCTGCCACATAAGATCCTCATAGCACTGGCGCAACTTGTGCCACAGCCTCTCCTCACCCGAGGAGGAGGACGACGAGGAAGAACGGCGTCGCCGCTTACTTCGGTAACGAGACAGAGACCGCCAATGTCGGCGGGAACGGCTGGACCAAGAAGAGGTCCGAGACCCTCGGGGAGACCGAGGGGGGTCTGGGAAGGGGCGGGGGACACTCGCTCTTCCCTCAGCTCGGGCACTTTAACCGGGGACTGCGGTCCCGAAGGAGCAGGCAGATCCCGTATCCACCGGGGAACCGGTGAAGGAGGGTTGTCGGCTTCTCCAGTCGACAGCCCGCCTAACGGGTCGAGAAAAATCTTGACTTCGTCGACAGGAGTCTCGGCAGGCTGGCCTGACGAGGGCACCATGAAGCCAGCGGCCTCAGCCGCAACCTCGACCGAAGTCTACGGTCGGCCGCCCGGGGAAGGGGACCTCTCCCGCTCCCACGAACGCCGACGGTGGGACTTACCTTTCGACTCCTTTTTCATGGGCCGAGAAGAATGTCCCGAAGGCCCCTCCTCCTTTCATGGAAAGGGACTGAAAGCTCCTTGAACGAAGCCGTATACGAGGAACTCAGAGCGGGATAAATGCACGGCCGAGGAGGAGGAAGATGCGGCCTGGGCCGCCGCCTCCTCCTCTAAGGCGATCATCTGCTCGAGCTGCTCAGCCGAGCAAGCCGCCGGACACCACCGAACAAGCCTCTTTAGATTTTACCAGTGGAAGACGTTTCTCGGGCACCCGAGCTTCAAACGGGCAGCGCGATCATCCAGAACGTTGGCCGAGAAAGAGCGGCACAACTCGCAAGCCTGCGGGTCGTGATCTAGGCCTAAGCAGTAGACGCACGTGGAGTGCGGATCCGTCCTGGACATTTTCTGCCCGCAAGGGCACCTCCGAAAGCCGGGAACAGATTTGTCCTTCGCAGCCACGAGGGAAGAAGAAGACCGAAGTTTAGAAAACATCAAAACCAATTTCGGACGAACCGAAGAGTTAGGATCTAGTCTAAAACACAGAGCGCTAAGGAGGGAACCTGAGCTTCCAAGCGGTAAGGAAGATCTGGCATCATGGGGCGCAGCGGAGGGTTTTACCACCCGGGTGGGTGGGAGGAGCCAGCTTAAAGCGGCAAGGATACCTGCCAGACAGTGTGGATGAACAACATATCCATGTCCCTAGAAACAAAAATTACTTAACTATGCAGAGTTAGATAAAATAACTATTTAATAATTAAAACCTACTATTACAAAAAAATTAAAAAGACAAAACTGGTCTGAAGTTGAAGAGAAGACTCTGAAGCAACTGCACACTTCAGGTGGAGAAATAAATCTGCCATTAGAATCTTAGGGTGAGCATTAGCACACAGCAGAGTTCCGAATTTCATTCTAAGATTCTCTAATTAGCATTAAATTCTAAGCTCCAGGGCAGTTCAGACCTACAGGCTGAATGCACTGGTAAGCACAGTGAGGTATTCCTGGGGTTTAAACCTGAGGTAAAGTGGTTCTGAGGAGAAATTATTAGTAATGTAAATCCTTTACCATGAACCGTGAGTAATGTAACTAAAACTGCTTACTGTTAGAGAATATAAGTAGTTTGTACATCAATAATGGCAGCCTTTTTTAAAAATCTGTTTCCTAAAAATGGGAACCACGACTGTCAAAAGGTAAAAAAATGCTGATAAAATAACCAAAGCACTTGTTTTGAAAACAATGATACAAGCTGTGAGTAAAAATATTAGCAACTCCCCAAAGGTATGAACCATGCTGGCCTGTGGCCTTCTCCAGTTCCTGGGAACCAGAGAACCACAATTAAACAAGAAAACAAACAAATCTTATCTAATACAGAGTTATCGAAGAAACGAACTAAAAATGTAGTTAATAGTAAATAATATCAAGTAAACCCATCTGGAGACCGGAGCTCACTTCAGGGTGCCTGCTCTCTTCAGCGGAGAAACAAATCTGACACTATAGAACTAGGGAGTGCAAGACCATGCTGCAGAGTTTGAACTTTTATTCTGAGTTCCATCATTTGCATAAAATTCCATCTCTGGGGCACCACTCTTGAGCCACATTATGCTTGTTGTAAAGCATCAGTGAGGGATTCCAGGTGTTAGAAGTGGAATAACTAAAAGACTTCAAAAAGTCATACCACATGCTAAAAGCACTCTTATGTTTTACTCTACCCCCACCCTTCTGACCACAGATTATGTTATGCTGTATATCTCAGAGGCAAGGGGTCATTTCCTAGAAAAGTCAATGAATTCCTATTCAATGCTCATCCAAAGGCACCTTTAGCACTACCTCCTTCCCCAAAGAGCACAAGCATCTCTTCTGTGATGAACCCACCCACCACTGGCCTGTGACTTACAATCTGTTCTCCTGCATGGCCACAGCTGTGCAAGTTGCCAGAGCCATCGGCTAGCCACAACTGATCTTATTAAAAGGAAAAATGGAGAACAGTTTCTATTGCCATCAAGAAACCTACAAATGAATTCCCTCTCCCATGTGTATAAAAAACATAAGGGATACTACAGTTAGGAAACTATTTACCTTTACTGCATCTTGACGGATTTGATTAATCGTCTTTGGTCCATTGTCGATAAATGCTTTGCGAGGAACCCAATTGTTTTCTCGCAACTCCACAGTATCCTGTAAAAACCAAGAACTCGGACCATTTTATAAGGGCAACTTCAAAACGCAGTATAACGCTTTTTGAAACTGAGCATTTAATCAATTCAGCTGTCTCACCTGCAGCAGGAAACGAATCCTTGCTGGCAATTCCTTATTTGTCATTAAGGAACACATACGGGCAAAGTACTGATCCATTAAAGACTAGGAAGAAAAAAAAAAAAAGTCAAGCTATGTTAAGAGTAAGTGGCCACCACTACAAAATTTCACATTCGATACTCAAGTGTACGGACATTTTCCAAACAGTGGCAAAAGGGTTGTTTCTGCAGTCCTGACCAGGTAGATGGCTGAATAGGTTCACCACTGCTGGGCACCATCTTGAGAACCAGATTCACCTGAAAGCACTGGGAGAGATACCGTGGCAGTTATTTTATTTTAGAATATTTGGCAGGGAACCCAAAGCTTGTTTCCAGTTGCACTCCAGAAATGGAGGCAGATAAGTGACTTCTTCAGGGTCATGCAGTATTTCAAGTGGCTATTGTGGGTTTCAAACCCAGCTCTGCAGGGTCTCCAGGTTCACAGCCTGGTGCTCTATCCCCCAAGATATACTACCTCCCACGTCACTCTTTCTTCCTCTCAACTGTAGCCTATTTTATAGTCCAAGCAAAATACAAAAGTAATGCAGATAATAATTATAGATTTATTCAAACAGTAAAAATACAAAGCCACCCTGCAGTACAGGAACACAAACCTCAACCTTTTTCACACTAGTCATGTGTCATCAGGAGCTTATTTTATAGTTTGTTCATCATACTCCAATTAAGAAACTGCAGTGCTGAGGTAGTAACAGTTTACATTCTTGTAGACTTTTCAAATGTACACCTTCCATGCATCATTTCTGAATTAAAGCAACAGTTTTAGTTAAGTTCTTTGTATCAATTGACACTAAAATTTATTAAAAGCATCAAAGTAGACAAATTTTAATCAGACATGCCAACATCTGGGAAGTGATCAACACCTTGCTTAACTTTTTTGTTTTCATGGTTCCAAGTGTTTGCGTGTGTTATCGACAGTTACCCAGGTTCCGCAATGAGGCTGGGCCAGACGACCTTCCTTCAAAGAAGATGGTTACTTCTTTCGCCACAATACTGCCTTTCTGGGTAATCACATGTGGCAGTGTAGCAAAGGCAGAGCGGGTATGTGGTCACCCAGCCGTGGGACGTAAACCTTATGCAGTCGCACATTTGCAAGACCAGTGCATGCCAATGTCCACAGAGGTTGGGATAAAATCCCAATAAACCCTGTACCTGGCAGGGTGAAGTCCAGGTACAGTCAGGCCCCACACAGCGACCAATCACCTCTTGTTACAGAACTGGAGTAGCAGGAAGGCAGGTGTTATTGCTATGAAATGTTATTCTTGCACCAACAGAAACGGAAGGGCTTTTGCTTTTTTCATACTAAAATGGATCACTCAACCAGTGCTTAACAGACAGATCATGTCAAAGGCCAATGACTGAAGTAATAAAATGCCATTTTCAAGATTTGAAATTCTGCATCACAGTAGTAATTGCTAGCATGTTAACTGTTTAGAATATGTTTAAATATTCAGAATAAAAGAAGGCTAAATATACAACAAATTAAATAAAGGGGAAATGGGAACAGAACAAAAGTTATGGGAAAACCAATTTTGTAGATTCAATGATCTTGTTAAAAAAATGGCAACTTCTCTGGAATGTTTCATTTTTGAAACGTAGGGAGTCCAAATTCTGAAATTTTAGTGTCTTCCAGTAACCAAAATAAAAGAAAAATGAAAGTTAGTGGCCTTGGCCCTGTCCACCTGTAGCTGAAATGGCATAAGAAACTTTGACATTAAAATACCTTGGCTTTTTCATGGTCTAGTCTCGGTCCCACAGTCCTCATTATCTGACAGAGGCACTCCAAATCCTCCCCCATATCCTTGAGAAGTACTCTCTTCTTTTTTTCCAAAAGCTGAAAAAAGAAACACCACATGTAAAGATCCACAAAAAGCAAAGTAAGCCCCCTTTTCACAAACGTGTTTACAAACATACAGCCTCGGATGCTCAGCTGGGTCCAAGGGTACAGCAGACATTCTGTACACTGTGTGCTGTGTACAGAGTGAAAAATCCGGGGCGTGTCTGTGGACTGCAGGCTGACACTGGAACATCAGGCATCAGCGGTGGTCTGCTTGGCTTTTCTATCTGCACACTATCAACTGGATTAAAGCCTACCAAGAGCCAACCAACCTGGTGACATTAAGTCCATGCCTTTGTTACCTCATGACTGGATTACAGCAATGCTCTTTACCTTGAGCTATTAAACGGTACATCACTTGCAGCTAGTGCAGAATGCTGCAGCTCGTCTGATGGGACCTCAGTCCGAGCACATCACTCTGGTACTGCAAGCACTGCACTGGCTGCCTGCTGATAGTCAACTTCAAGATGAGAACTTGCAAAACCCTGCACAGTCTAGACCCTGGCTACCTCATAAAAGACCTCCATGTCTGAATGTAATTCCGTCTGCTCCCTTTGTTCCTCGCTCCTGCCTTAAAATTCGGGAGACTGGACTTTGGAGTTGCAGCCTCACTATTATGGAACCTTCTGAAGATTCCCCATCAGAAAACAGTTTAAAGGCTTTACTAAAAATGTGTTTACCTTAGCCTACTGGTCTGACAAGAATGGATTAACCCACTACAGAGCATGGGTTTACTGAGCATTAATCCACACCGAGGGGGTGGGGTTGTGAGGCACAAGGCTGCATGCCAAGTGACTTCAATCACCCAGGTGTGGAGTCCACTCATAAATGGGCAACTTTATTTCAGAGACTTACCCAAATAAATAAAACACTACATGCATTTCTAATAAAATAGTTCTTCCGCCTAATGGGTTTGTCATTCTGAGGATGCCACAGTATTAGTTCTCCACTAGGTGGATTTGTCCTGATGAGGATGCCATAGTTTTGTACATGTTTCTCTGGTGGAGTGATATAAAAAGGTCACTTTGCATTGCCATCATGTAGGATTTTGTAGCGAGGCAAGGCAACTGTGGGTTTACAGGGATTAATCCATGGTCAGGTGACTTGTTCTAACAAATCAGAATACAAGATTTTCGGCTTTTAATACTCATGAGTAATAATTTATGCTCTTATTTTTCCTGTTTTTATGTAATTTCTGATTTGCTGCGCAGCACCCCAAGCTTTAGGAATCTGGCGTCTTACAAACAAATTACCTGGCCTTACTGCCATCTGCAAGAGAGGTTCACAAGCAAACTTGTTTCTACTTAGGCCAGCCCAGTGGTGCAGAGAGTTCATAGATTCATAGAAGTATGACAGAAAAGGACCGAACTAGGCCCACCAAGTCTTTTTTGAGGTGCTGGACGCCACACCTCGCACCACGCCGGTGACCCGGGTTCAGGAGCTTACTCAGGCCGTCAGGGGAGGAGAGGATTGCTCTCCTCTCCTGGGGTGGAATCCAGAGGGGTTTCCCCGTCTGCAGTGGTCCCCGGTGGAGATAGGTGAGACTGCTCCAGGCAGGGATGTAACGTTTGGGGAGGCAGCAGAAATCTGTGGGAAGGGGCAGTCTTCTTTGCCGCACTGATGTCACTGCATGTCCACCGCCTCAGGGGCAATCACTAGGCAGAAAACCCAGAGTCCCAGGATAGGCGACAGCAGCCTCCAGGGCCGCGCAGCCACACCCCCAATGCCTGACTTGTCTCTCCCGATCCCTCGCCTTGCCCTGGTCTGGCACACTAGGTTTACAGATAAAGCACCAGGGTTGGCTGGTGGCCCCGCTCCGGGGGGTTGAGAGCCTGAGAGTCTGTCAGGCCGAGTGAGGTGGGAAGTGTCTGTCACCGATTTCCCAGAAGAGCGAGTACCAGGCAGGTGGCAGGGCTGTAGGAGCGAGACGCCTGCCTGAGAGAGTTCCTGGGAACTCAGCGAAGAAAGAAAGTTCAAAAAAAAAATTTGCTTCCACATAGTTCCTGAGAAGGCGCATGAGTGCCTGTCAACTGTGCACTTATGGCTGACCATGGAACAGTATTGGTGGTTGTGAGACAGACACCCACCCACCATTCAGGAGGATCAGGTGTGCCTGCAGATGTCCCGCTTGTTCAGAGCAGGTAGATCAGTGAAGACTCGCACTGAAAAATTATTCAAGAATCATTGGGAAGATGTAACAGTTTAGAAAATGGGCAAGCGAAAAGCTGGCCCATGATTGGCTGACATTTGTTTTACCATTCTTACCATACTGTAACGCCCCATAAACAAAGAATCGATATAGGCTTGTGCGTTTGTAATTCCCTTCTCCCTAACACTACAATACCTCCAACTCTGCTTGCCACTGCTCACACAGCACTATTCAGGTTGGACACTTCTTACACAACGCTCCAATCTTATCTCTCAGAAAATAGATTAGGTTGTGTTGGGCCAACATTTTCTAACTGTGGTAAAACCCTTCAGGATGTAGCCCACTTGGGGGCAGAGGGAAAGAAGAGATCTGCCCTTCCAAGGGCTACAATGGCCCTCTGCCTGCAGCACAGGGCCAAGTCCCTGGAGCTGGCAGGTATACCCGGACACTCCACACCCTGTCGGGTCTTATTTCTTGCACAGCCACTCCTATCTACTCTCACCTTTTCCTACCTTACTTAGATTCCCTGTGCCATGTTTCTCTCCAAACTCCGCCTCAACTACCTCTCCCCTCCCTACACCCCCTTTCCTCAGCTTCTCACTCCTTTGCTATACCCCACTCCAAAACCTTAGCTGGGCAATCTCGTATAGGCTTCTCATGACTTTTCCCACATCACTGCTGATAATTAGGCCATTCCTTCCTCAGCTTTGCCCCTCTCTCATGGCTCATCTAAATCTTGTATAGCATTGCAGTGTCCTTTTTGTTCTGTTGACTACGCTGTACTGCTTGAATTTTGTATCCTCAGACAACACCCCCTCTCCTCCTTCAGCTCGTACATGGAAACGAGCTTCAGCTCAGTGTATTTCCCAGTCACTCATTTCTAAATATATGGGGACAGAACATTTAGCCAGCTTGCCTAATGCAGTTCAGCATTAAATTAGACTCCTGAAGACGGCCAGTCTGTTGGATTTCCGTATGAGACGCTGGCAAACCAGGTTCGAGAATGGACCTGGGACGCCAGAAGGCCAGCGGGGAGGGGGAGAGAGCTTGAGTGTCAGACTGCTCATCTTGACCCGGCACCTACTGGCTCCTGGCAGAGGCCAGAAGAACAGCAGCATGTCGGACCTGCTGACTTTGGGGGTGGATGTCTGCATACACCTTGACGTTGGGGTAAGCCACGACCCCAGGGGAGAAAGCAGGAAAAAGCTCCCCGCTCAACAGGATTACGGTCACCCGGTCTCCCGCTGCCACAGAAGCCCCAGGGTTGGCCCCAGAAGACCAATGCAGCAGTGCCGGGGGGGGTGCCAATGAAGAGGGCGCTGGCTGCCCCCACTGGCGCCTCTCCCCTGGGAGGGGGGCACACCCAGTGAAGGGTTATACCGGGTTACCTCCCCTGGGTGGCGGTAATGTGCAGTGGTGGCAAAGGTGGCCAATAAGCAGAGACAGTC
Organism: Neoceratodus forsteri; assembly: GCA_016271365.2. NCBI lineage: Eukaryota > Metazoa > Chordata > Ceratodontiformes > Ceratodontidae > Neoceratodus > Neoceratodus forsteri. The sequence continues at coordinate 791,440,247 of CM028133.1, forward strand.
AGTGGTGGGGTCCACTGGCGGCCCGAAGGAGAGGCCAAAAAAAATTAAGACTCCTGAAACTGTCAACAGCAGCAGAACTGCTTAACACGTCTGCTGAATTCTTCAAAATGGAATACAAGATGGGTTTGTTAGTTGCCAAAAAAATAAATTGAACATAAGTTTAGACTAAAGCTCAGCCTGCTTACTCCCAGGACGGAGTTATAGTATATACCTTCAAATATGTGCTAGCAAAGCTGACCCCGCCCCTTTGCAGATGGATGCAAAACATCCCTATGATCGACCCCACCCCCCTGGCAGGGGCTTTCCCCTGACTTGTCCACCAGTATCTGATGTGCAAACAGGGGCTGCTGAAGTGCAAAGGCAGGTAGACCGGTGCAAGGACAGTCATCCCATCACATGTTCTTACTCTGTACTCCCTGCAGGCCCTCCTCCCCCACTTCCCTTACGAGGAGCACCAGACGTGTGGTCACACGTTATCCAGATGCAGAAGTTGTTCAAGCAGCAGGGTGGCTGCAACCCTCCAGTATGCCCCGCCTCCCCACCCGCAGATGCAATGGCAGGTTACCAATGCAAGGATGGTCTTCCCATCACATTTTCCTACCCTGTACGCCCTATAAGCCCTCCTCACTCACCTCCCTTGCACTGCCCTTACACATTAAGGGTAGCACATGTGGCCACACATAAACCAGATGCAGGAGTTGCTTAAGTAGCAGGGTGGCAGCAACCTACCACCATGTTGCCCCGATAATTGACAAAAGATGGATCAAAATTCACTGGGGTAATTTAGACATCAATTTAAATGTGTTGATTTAGCTTTTACTTGTACAGCATTTTCTCACTGTTGTAACTGAAATGATACTGTATTGTTTTGCTCCCAGACCTTAAAAAGCAGATCGCCATCGAGCAATATTTTCATAACTTTAGATCAGCAGTTTGTTAGGTGGAACAACTACAGCTTTATTAAACGAAAAATGCCACAAAAAGGAACCCCTCCTCCCAAACGCTAGTCCCCATTAGCATTTTTACACAAATCATATTGTTCATGTACCCAACAACCTCGTATTTAAGGTGTCAAACTCCGTATACGTAAACACAGTCAAGCGGTTCTGCCATTCACTCATGCTCTACCGCCAGTCAGCAGAAAATACAGGTTACTCACCTGTAACAGGAGTTCTAGGAGTGGTATATTGTTCATCCACACTTACTGGCAGGTTCCTTGCAGTTTTAAATCTTACCGGAAGGTCTACAAGCTGGCTCCTCCCACCCACCCGGGTGGTAAAACTCTTGTCTCCGTCACGTGACGCCAGATCTAGCCCGCTGGAAGCCAGGTTGCACGAAGCCAGGGAGGTCGGGTGGGTTGTGTGGATGAACAATATATACCACCTCCTAGAACTCCTGTTATAGGTGAGTAACCTGTATTTCTAGGGACGGGGATATGTTGTTCAATCCACACTAACTGGCAGACTCCTAGCAGTTCGGGAGGAGGGAGGCAAGGCGCACACCCCCTACTTAGGGAATAAGGACTGGAGAACAGGTGTCCCAAAACCAGCATCCTGGCGTGACTCTAGGTTGATATGGTAATGGGTAATGAAGGTGTGTGCTGACTTCCAGGTAGCAGCCCTGCAGATTTCCTGGATAGGGACGTCCCTGGAAGCAGCCACCTAAGTAGCAGTATGGCGGGTAGAATGAGCTCTTATCCCTTTGGGAGGCTCCATGCCCACCAACCTATAGCAGAGATCTATGCAGGTGACCCACCTGCCTATCGTCCGCTTGGCTGCAGGTCTGCCAGGTGCGGCTTCAACATAGGTGACAAACAGCTGGCGAACCTCTCCGGGAACTTCAGCCGTCTGCTCCTTATAATAAGAGAGCGCTCTTCTAGGGTCCAGAGTATGGAGCCTATATTCGGCCTCCGAGGTGTGATTGGTGTAGAACACCGGCAGAGTCAACACCTGGTTAAGATGAAACTCTGACACCACCTTCGGAAGGAATTTCAGGTGGGGGTACAGGACAACTTTGTCCCTATGGAAGACCAAATAAGGAGACTATGGAAAGCGCCTGGAGCTCTCCCATCCTTCTGGCTGACGTAATAGCCACCAAGAAGGCGGTCTTCCACGACAGGTGAGAAATGTCACATCTGTGCATCAGTTCGAATGGCTTGCCAATGAGCTTAGCCAATACCAGCAGCAGATCCCACGGAGGTGGGAGGTTCTCGCACCAGAGGGGATACGTGATCAAGGCCTTTGAAAAGCACCCGACCACGTTCTCCTGCACCACCAAGTGCTTGCCGGCCCACGCCCGGTAAACAGAGATGGCTGCCAGGTGCACCTTAAGGGTCGACCGAAACCCCAGCAGACAAAGGGACCACAGGTAGTCCAGAATGCTAGCCAATGAACAGGAGGAAGGGTCCAACCTCTTGCCCTGACACCAAATGGAGAATCTCTTCCATTTGAAGGCATAGCATTTTCTGGTCAGCTCCTTACGGGATGCCTCAACGATGTTGAGGACCTCATCGGAAAGACACAAGGCCTGGAACTCTAGCCGCTCAGGAACCAGGCCGTCAACTGCAGGGACTGAAGGTCAGGGTGGAGTACCTTCCCCTTGCTGACTGAGATCAGGTCCGGGCACGCTGGAAGCCGCTTCGGGAGAATGGAGCCGAGGCTGAGGAGATCTGGATACCAGAACTGACGGGGCCAGTCTGGGGCTACCAGAATCACCTGTGCCTTGTCCCTCTTCGCCTCGAGAAGCACCTTGTGGACCAAGGGAAATGGAGGGAAGGTGTAGAAAAGGTCAGGGTCCATGGCATCGAGAAGGCATCCCCCTGCAACGAGCCCCGAGGGGGGCAGGCATGGAACAGCCTCAGCTTCGCATTCTCCCTGGAGACAAACAGGTCCACCTGAGGTGTGCCCCAATGAGAGAACAGATCTTGTACTATTTCCAGCAGGAGACCCCACTTGTGAGATGCAGCGCTTATCCGGCTTCGGGCATCGGCCAGACTGTTGGAGGCTCCTGCCACATGGATGGCTAGGAGACCCGCCTCCAGGCTGATCACGAGAGACTAAGTGCGGAGAGCCTCCTTGCACAGAGGCAAGGAGTGCGTCCCGTCCTGTCGGTTGAGGTAGTACATGGTCGTGGTGTTGTCCATCTGGACCTGGACCACTTGACCCCGTACAAACGGAGCAAGGGCAGTGGGGGCTAGTTGGACTGCTCGAAGCTCCAGCAGGATGATGTGAGAGATTCCTGAGGGGACCAGAGGTCGTGAGCTCTGAGCTCCCCCACATGGGCACCCCAACCCATCAGAGAGGTGGTCGTCAGAGTGACCGTCTGCTCGGGACGGACAAACGGGATACCCTCCTCCTGTAGATGAGCTGGATTGAGCCACCACTGGAGGCCGTCCCACATCTCCTGGGTCACTGCCTCTGGCTGGTCCAAAGGACCGGAGTGCTGTGACCATTGGCAAGCTAGCCCCCACTGCAGGGGACGTATATGCCAGCGGGCCCAACGGACCACGCTAGTGCAGGCCGCCACGAGGCCCAGAAGGAGCAGGAAGTCCCAGGCAGGGCGCAATTGCCCAACCAGAAACGATTGGGCAAAGGAGGAAAGGACCTCGGCCCTGTCTGCAGGGAGCTTTGCTTTGGCTCGAAGAGAGTCGAGCTCTGCCCCAATGAACTGAATCACATGTGATTGCACAAGTTCCAATTTGGCCTCGTTGATGAGGAGGCCAATCTAAGAGCAGACCTGGAGGGCCAGATCCCTGGACCACTCCACCTCCAACCTGGAGGGGGCCTGCAATCAGCCAGTCATCCAGCTAAGGGTACACCTGGACCACTCGGCACCGTAGGAATGCTGTCACCACTGCCATGCATTTGGTGAAGACCCAGGTAGCTGGACAGAGGCCAAAGGGCATGGCCCGCAACTCGTAAAGGGATCCCTTTGCCCTGAAGTGGAGGAATCGCTGGTGAGACGGACAGATTGGAACGTGAAAGAACGCGTCCTGAAGGTCCAGAGAACAGAACCACAAGCCTTGTTCCAAGGATGGAATGATCTGAGCCACAGTGACCATCCTGAAGGTGCGAGACCTTAGGAACTTGTTCAGGTCGTGTAGGTAGAGAATGGGGCGCCAGCCACCTATCCGTTTTGGGACCAGGAAGCACCTGGACACAAACCCTGGGTCTGGAGGAGGGTCCGTCACCTCCCTGATCACCCCCTTCTGGAGGAGCAGGGAAATGTTGGCTCGAAGAGCCGACAGAGCGGCTGCGGAACCCGTAACCCCCCGTGGGGCGACGGCTCGATAGGATGGGGACTGCTCGAATTACAGAGGCAGACCCCTGCCTACCACTTCCAACACCCAGCGGTCCGTGGTGATATCGGACCAGGCAGAAAGGAAGTAGCTGAGGAGTGACAAGGTTGAGGAGGCGACACCCGTCAACCCGTCACTGGGCAGGCTTGGAGGAAGGGACGGTCGAGGAGCTGCCTGTGTCTGTTCTGCCTGGCTTCGGGGTGCCAAATGCGAGCCTGCTAGCCCTGATGCTGGTGTTGCTGGGCTGGACGTACCGCAGGGGCTGAAGGACGAAAGGGCTTACGCTGCTGCTGGCGGCCTTTGTCCTTCTGGGTAGACGTGAGAGTCCAAGGTGGTGTTAGACTTCTCGATTCGTTGGAGATGACCCTCCACCCCGGTCCGAACAAGTCGGTACCCAGGAAGGGGACGTCTGCCAGCTTGTGCTGGGTATCAGCCGTAAAGGTGGAGATCTGCAGCCAAGCTCTGTGGCGCATGGCCACTGCGGCTGCTACTGACCAGGCACACGAATCAGCGATGTCCAACGAAGTTTGGAGCTGCTGTTTAGCTACCTCCCTTCCCTGATCCCGCACCTGCTTGACCGTAGTTTAAAGGTCGGCTGGGAGATGAGGAGTCACCTCACATAGGGAGCCCAAAAGGGCGTGTGAAAAGTGTGCCATCAGGAAGGCCGAGCTAGCCTGATGAAGGCCTACGGAGGAAGCAGCATATACTTTCCACCCCAAGTAGTCCAATGTCGTGGACTCCTTATCTGGTGGTTTGTTCACATCCCGAGCATTCCCAGAACATCGGAAAACACTGTTGGTCACTAACCCGTCCACAGAGGGGTGATCCGAGAAACTGGAGAGTGAACCTGTAGGGACCACATACTTCCGAGCCATCCTGGCCGAAGGTGCTGGACAAGAAGCTGGCCGTTGCCACAGCTCCAGGGCTGGGCCAACAATGGCTTTGGCCACCGGAAAGGCCTCCGTAGGGGAATCCCCTCGGTCCAGTATCTCCATGAGGGGATACTTGGCCCATTTTGAAACCGGGTTGAGCTTCATCCCAGTGGGTTCTGAGATAACTCGAAACAGTCCTAAGAACGAGGATGGGCTCACGTCCACCAACTGACCCCCAGTGTACTCCAGGTCAAGCGGCCTGGAGAACAAGGAGGAGTAGTAGTCGTCAGACTCCGAGGGGTCTGCGAACAGCTGCCAAGCGCCTGAGCCACCCTCCACATGCAGAGGTCGATTGGGAGTGAAAGTGACAGACAACCTATGGGGCAAACCCTGACCCGACTGAGAATCCTTGGTCGGGGCCCCAGTTTTCAGTTGCGGAGGCGGAGGTTCCACCACAATGGATGGTGCAGCTGGTTTCGGCCGAACAACCGGTGCCGGTTTCAGCTCCTTAACCACTGAGGGGTTGTTTCGGCCACTCCGGTGACAGCCACTTAACGGCTGGAAAAGGCGACTGAGTTGGCTTATTCCCAGACAATAAGAGCTGCTGCCACATTAAATCCTCGTAGCGCCGACGCCTATCCTCCGAAGAGGACGACGAGGATGAGCGGTGCCGCCGCTTTCCACGGTGCCAAGACAGACCGCCGACGGCAGGACCGGCTGGACCTGGTAGAGGTTCGAGAGAGACCTTCGGGGATTCTGAGGGTGGGTCAGAGAGGGGACGGGGGAAACCCGCTCCTCCCTCAGTTCAGTGACCTTAACCGGGGACTCAAGCACAGGAGGCACAGTCAAGTCCTTGGTTTCCACCGGGTGTACCGGTGAAGAAGGGTTGTCTGCTTCTCCAGTTGACAAACAGTCCGAACAGGTCGAGAAAAATCTTGACTGTCGACGGGTGTCTCGGCCGGCTGACCTGATGGGAACATCGTGAAGCCAGCGACAGCCGACTATCCGGTGAAGGGGATCTCTCCCGCTCCCACGAACATAGACGATGGGACTTACCTTTGGAGTCCTTCCTGGACGACTGGAATGTCCCAATGGTCCTTCTCCCTTGGTAGAGAGGGACTGGCAAAGCTCCTTAAAAGAAGCTGTATAGTAAGAGCCCAAAGAGAGCGGGATAAATGCCACGACCGAGGAATATGAAGACGCAGCCTGGGCCGCCTTTTCCTTGAGGGCCATCATCTGCTCCAGCTGGTCTGCAGCGCCCACTGCTGGACACTGCCGAACGGGCCTCCTTCAACTTAACCAGACGATAACGTTTTTGAGGGCACCCCAAGAGCAGTCAGGCAGCGCGGTTCTCCAAGATCGAAGCCGAAAAGGATTTGCATAATTCGCAAGCCTGCCAGTCATGTCAGAGTCCTAGGCAGTAAGCGCACGTGGAGCGCAGGTCGGTCCGGGACATCATCTGCCCACAGGGGCACCGACGAAATCCAGGCGTCGATTTGTCCATCGCAGCCGCGAGGGAAAAAGAACAAAGTCTCTTAAATTTTAGAATAAGAGAGTGGATCAAGGCCTAAAACGCAGAGCACTAAGGAGGAAACCTGAGCTTCCAAGCAGTAAAGAAGATCTGGAGTCATGAGGCGGAGCCGAGAGTTTTACCACCTGGGTGGGTGGGAGGAGCCTGCCTGAAGACCTTCTGGCAAGATTTAAAGCGGCAAGGAACCTGCCAGTAAGTGTGGATTAAACAACATATCCCACTTCCCTAGAACAACAGGTTACTCACCTGTAACGGTAGTTCTAGGAGTGGTATACGTTCACACACACACACACACACACACACACACACACACACACACTTTGGCATGTCCCTTTCCCCTTTAAATCTTGCCAGAAGTCTTCAAGCAGACTCCTTCCACCCACCCGGGTGGTAAATACCTCGGCTCCACCCCATGACGCCAGATCTTAGCCTGCTGGAAGCAAGGTTGTGCTCCTAAAGCTGTGGAGGTCGGGTGGGTGCATGTGGATGAACATACACCATCCCAGAACTACTGTTACAGGTGAGTTACCTGTTCTAGGAGCGTGGATATGTTGTTCATCCACACTTTCTGGCAGACTCCAAGCAGTTCTCCGTGAGGAGGGAGTTAAGGCGCACACCCCCTAATTGGGAAATAGAGACTGGAGAACCAAGGCCCCAAAACCAGCATCCTGACGTGACTCCAGGTCGATGTGGTAGTGGGTAATGAAGGTGTTTGCTGACTTCCAGGTAGCAGCCTGACAGATTTCCTGGATAGGGAGGTCACTGGAAACAGCCACCGAAGCAGCAGTATGGCGGGTAGAGAGAGTCCTTAACCCTCTGGGAGGCTTCCTTACCCACCAAATCATAGCACAGACCTATGCATAATGTAATCCATCTTGCTATGGTGCATTTGGCTGCAGGTCTGCCAGAAGCAGCTTCAGTGTAGGTAACAAACAGCTGGCGAACCTCTCCACGAATTTCCGCCGTCCTCTCCTTTTAATATGAGAGGGCACATCTCAGGTCCAAAGTATGGAGCCTGTACTCTGCGTCCGAGGTGTAATTAGGGTAGTATACTGGCAGAGTCAGCACCTGGTTAAGGTGAAAGTGACACCACCTTCGGAAGGAATTTCAGGTGGGAGCACAGGACAACTTTATCCCTGTGGAAGACTAGATGAGTGGAATCCACCAAAAGCGCCTGGAGCTCTCCTGTCCTTTTGGCTAACGTGATAGCCACCAGGAAGGCGGTCTTCCACAAGTGTGAAAGCTCACACCTGTGCAGGGGTTCGAATGGCTTGCCCACGAGCTTTGCCAAAACCAGCAAGAGATCCCATGGAGGTGGGGGTTCACGCACCGGAGGGGATATGTGATCCAGGCCTTGGAAAAAGCGCCCGACCACTGTCTCCTACGCCAATGCCTGCTGACTGGCCCACGCCCGTTAAGCAGAAACAGCTGCCAGGTGCATCCTAAGGGTCAATGACCGTAGACCCCCTTTGGAGAGAGACAAAAGGTAGTCTAGAATGTTAGCCACAGAACAGGATAAGGGGTACAGACTCTTACCCTGACACCAAATGGAAAACCTTTTCCATTTTAAGGCATAACATTTCCTGGTCGATTCCTTGTGAGATGCCTCCACCACAGTGTAGACATCCTCGGAAAGACCCAACGCCTGGAACTCCAGCCAAGAAGGTACCAGGCCGTCAGGTGCAGGGATTGAAGGTCTGGATGGAAAACCTTCTCCTGGTTCAGAGATATCAGGTCCTGGCATATACAAAGCCACTCCAGGGGCCTGCAGCTGAGGCTGAGGAGATCTGGGTAACAGAACTGGCGCGGCCAGTCTGGGGTTACCGGATCACCTTCGCCTTGTCCCTCCTCACCTTGAGTAACACCTTGCGGATAAAGGGAAATGGAAGGAAGGCGTAAAGGAGGCCTGGGGTCCACGGCCTCAAGAAGGCATCCCCACGCAGCGAGCCCTGCTGAGGGAAGCGGGCATGATACATCCTCAGTTTGGTGTTTTCCCTGGAGACAAACAGGTCCACCATCGGTCTGCTCCAATGGGAGAACAAGTTATAAGTCACCTCTGGATGGAGAGACCACTCATGGGATGTCTGGCCTATGCGGCTGAGAGCATCCGCCAGCTGGTTCGATACTCCTGCCACATGAATGGCTAGGAGATCCACCTCCAACAGGCTGACGAGGGTCCAGATTCGGAGCGCCTCCTTGCATTGCAGACAGGAGTGAGTGCCGCCCTGTTTGAGGTAGTACATGGTCGTGGTATTGTCCATCTGGACTTGAATCACTTGACCCCGGAGCTGTGGAGCGAAAGCCGACAGCGCCAGTCTGACTGCTCTGATCTCCAACAGGTTGATGTGGCATCGGGACTCCTCGGGGGTCCAGAAAGTACAGTTATGTAAGAACTTACCGTAACAGTAGATCTTCGAGAACAGCTCTTGCAGCAGGTTACACCATTAGGACTGAAGCCGGAAGGCGCCAGGACCTCACGAAAGTTTTCTAGCTAGCAGTATTCAGCGGGGACCGCCCCCGACTTCAGCCCCATCCCTGACGTCAGGCACAGTACATGAGGGGGCAGTCCCCCAGAATCCCCCGTTCTCCAGCCGGAGACTCCCAGCCGCTGGATGACATCAGAAGAGGAGACTGAGGATCCGCCATTAAAAGGCAGTCCGAGAGATGCTGAGACACCTGACCCTAGGAGAAGGATGCTGGAACTAGAATCTACCTCCAGCGGGGATGGTGGGAGGGAAATGACCTGCCGCAAGAGCTGTTCTCGAAGATCTACTGTTACGGTAAGTTCTTACCTAACTGTACTATCCTACTTCGAGAAACAGCTCCTGCAGCAGGTTACACCATTAGGACAGATTCCCAAGCAATCATGGAAATCCCACACCACTGGGAGGAGGGAAGGTAGAAATCCTTAATGAAACCAAAGCCTAGAACAGAAGTCCTTGAAGGACTGCTAGACCAAAACCTGCTCTTCGCCTCGATGCAATATCCAGGCTATAATGCCTGATGAAAGTGCGCACAGAGCTCCAAGTAGCTGCAGCACAGAAGACCGAGGTGGACACATTCTTAAGGGCCACAAAGGAGGTAGCCACCCACCCCCCTTGTGGAATGACCCTTAACCGTGCCCAGTAAGGGTTTGCTGCGCTTCTGGTAGCAGAACGTGATACACTGAATCAGCCACCTGGGCAGAGACTGTTTTGAAACAGGAGCTCCCAGCATCCTGTGGGCAAAGGAGATAAAGAGCTGGTCCGATTTTTGGTGGTGGTTGGTTCTGGTCAGGTATTATCGGAGACACCTGTGCACATCTAGGGTGTGCAACAGGGCCTCTCCTTGATACGAATAATTGGGAAAGTACACTGGTAGATCGATGTCTTGAGGGTGAGAGCTAAGACCACCTTAGGCATAAATTTGGGATTAGTCCATAGGGATAACCTGTCTTGGTGAAAAACCAAATAAGAGTCCTTGCACGAGTGCATGGAGTTCAGAAATTCTTCTGGCCGAAGTAACGGCAACTAAAAACAACGTCTTCCAAGTGAGGAGACGAAGCTTGCAATCCGCGGCTAGTTCAAAGGGTGGCAGCGTGAGCTGCTCCAGGACAAAGGGTAGATCCCATGGCGGAACTGGATCCTTAATCAGAGGTCTAAGGTGGAGAATACCTCTCAGAAAGGCTCGAGCCGTGTCCAACTGGGATATGGTGCGTTGGCCTATAGGATAATGATAGGCTGATATGGCACAGAGGTGTACTTTGATCAAGGAGTAGGCCAAGCCTGTCTGAAAAAGACACAGGAGGTAGTCTAAGACCAACTTTTCTGGACAGTCTGGAGGCAAAAACCCCCGCACTTGAGCCCATAGGCAAAAACGGCGCCATTTCATGGCATAAGTTACGTGAGTGGCCGGTCTTCTCAAGGCCACCAGAACGTCAGCTACCTCTTGCGAGATCCCGTGCCACAAAACTGGCTATGTCTCTAGGAGCCAAGCATGCAGGCTCAGTGAATGAAGGTCCGGATGGACCAAAGAGCCCTCCTTCTGAGACAACAAGTGAGAGCTGATTGGCAGAGGCACCAGAGGTTCCCAGGATAGCTGATGTAGCAGAGGGAACCAGATCTGCCTGGGCCAGAACGGTGCGATGAGCATCAACGTCGCTTGCTCTCTGTGAAGTTTCAGAAGAACCCTCTGGATCAACAGAAAAGGGGGGAAGGCATAGAGGAATCTGCCTGCCCAGGAGAGGGACAACACGTCTCGCCAGAGAAGACCAGGCCCTGGATCTAGCAAGCAAAAATTGGTCAGTCTTGCATTGGATGGGCACGTGAAAAGGTCCAACTCTGGTGTACCCCATCTGTGAAACAGATCCTTTACTGCCTCCTGGAGTAGTTCTCACTCGTGGACTCTGGCCCGAGAGCAGCTCAGGCTGTTGGCAATGACGTTGTCCACTCCTGGGACATGAACAGCAATGAGATTTGCGCCGTGTTGCAAAGCCCAATCCCACACCCTCATGGCCTCCCTGTAAAGTGTGTAGGAATGGGTGCCTCGTTTGTTGAGGTAATGTATCACCGTGGAATTGTCTGTAACAGAAGAGTACCCGGTGGAATCTCCGACTGGAAGGCCTGCAGGGCGTAAAGAACTGCTCTCATTTCCAGGATGTTTATGTGGAGATAGAGTTTCTTGGGCTGTCCACAGGCCCCGAGACCGGACACCATCAAGGTGTGCTCCCCATCCGCGCCCTGAGGCGTCTGTGGAGAGTGTCACAATCGGAGACAGCACAATGAGGGGGACCCCTGCCAACAGATTCTTCAGATCTAGCCACCATTGCCAATCCCTAATTACGGTCTTTGTAATCTGGACTGGAAGCTGCAGATGGTCTTGCTTTTGATCCCATTGGACCCGTAACATCCACTGAGTGATCCACATGTGGAGACGAGCAAGCGGGACTATTGCAATGGCTGCAGCCATGTGTCAGATTAGGCAAAGGACCAACCTGGCAGGAACGGTCTTTGCCAAAAAGTCCCTGATGAGGGATCTGATGTGTTCCACTCTGTCCTGGGGAAGAAAAGCTTTCTCGGACGGTGTCCAGAACTGCGCCTATGAACTGCGGAGTCTGAGACGGAACCAGGCGAGACTTCTCTTGACTGATCAAGATGCCCAACGTCTCAAACAGAGACCGAGTATAATGAATGGCGGACATCAAGGCCTCCCGAAAGGGCGCCATGAGAAGCCAGTCGTCCAGGTAGGGGAACACGTAGTGGCCTTGACTCCTCAGAGTCGCCGCTACAACCGCCATACACTTCGTGAATACCCAAGGTGCCAATGACAGTCCGAAAGGGATGGTCCGGAACCGATAATGGTGGCCCTGGAACTCTAAGCGCAGAAACTTCCTGTGTGCTCGAGCAAAGGGGGTAGCAGGTAGGCGTCCTGTATGTACAAAGACACTAGAAAGACGCCCTGCTAGAGCATGGGAGTCAGACCTGGGAGGGTTACCATGCGGAAGTGTTTGTACAGGACCGACTCAGAGATCGTTGAGGTACAGTATTGGACGAAGGTCCCCTGTTGTCTTGTGAATCAGAAAGAAGCGTGAATATCCTGCATCCCTCTGGGTCCGTGGAACGTGCTCTATTGCTTCTTTTTCCAGGCTTGCGAGCACCTCCTGCTGTATAAGCAGAGCGTGCTGACCCGAGTAACGGGAAAGCAGGGGAGGTCTTGCTAGTGGGTGGTCAAGAAATTCTATGAAATGGCCCTTGTTGACTAACTGGAGAACCCATCGGTCGGTGGTAATAGATCAATACCCCCATAAAAAGGCAAGCTGATGCGACCCCCGACCTTTTGTGCCCGTTGATCCAGAGGAGGGGCGGGGGACGGGAAGGAGTCATGCTGTGGCAGCACTGGTCCCTGCAGGCTGGGCCAGTTTAGTATAGCGTTGGGCTCAGCCTGGGCTTTTCACTGAAAGGTGCCCCTTTGTAGTTGGATGGAACATGGCTGCTGTCTTTGTTGCTGGCTGCGAAAACGGCTCTGGTTCCTACAAAGGAACCGGGCCTGGGTCTGTACATTGCCTGTACAGACCTGACTGCCTTCCCAGTGTCCTGAAGTTTGGTGATCACCTTCTCAGAGGGTTCATCAAAAAGTACCTCACTGTTTTAAGGGACGTCAAGAATATTCTTCTGTACGTCTGGGGTGAAGCTGGAGACACGGAGCCAAGAGTGTTGCCAGAGACAGACACCAGAAGCTGCAGCTCTGGCGGAGGAGTCCGCGGAATCTTATGCGGTTCGTGGTACCTGGGTCCCACATCAGACCCTATGTGGAGAAGGTTTAGGAGCTCCACCTTCCGCTCGCCATCCAGAAGTTTATCGACCAGGTCCTGGCCCTGTTCCCATAGGGCGTTCTGAAACTGTACCATGTGGGTTAGGTAGTTCAGGGACCTGATAGAGCATGTAGCGGCCACATACATGCGTCTCCACAGGGCATCCAATTGGTCCTGTGGCTGTGTGCTCATGTGTTGCGGTCTTTGGGACCGGTCATGTGAGGCCACAATGACCAGGGACTCTGCCAGAGGTTGTTGAGCCGAGTACTGGTCCTCTCTCGAGGCCTTGTACAGGCTGTCAGCTTTCTTCGGCACCGCAGGAGTGGAGTGCAGACGCTTCCACGCAGCCTTGGTGACATCCGCGACTGTGTCCACCAAGAGTGGCACTACCACAGGCTTTGGGTCTTTCTGCCGAAGATAACGGACAAGGCGCGGTCTTTCGGGGTCAAGGTCTTCAGCATCCCACCCCATGTTGTCCTGGATCTGCCTCATGATCTCAGAGAAAGGGGTCATCCAGAGGAGATCTGGGAAGGTCATGTGGGTCAGGTGATGAAATGTTGAGTGGAGAAGGATATCTGGAGTAATCCGAGGTATCCGATCTGGAGTCCTCCCACGGAGTATACCGTCGACGTCTGGGTTGCTTGGGGCTGGGAGACCCTGATGGACATCTTGAGGGAGGCCTTCTCCGATCCTGGGATCTACCCCTAGGAGGTGGAGTCTGCTCCGTGGGGGTTGGTGGTCGTCCTGCTGGCCCCTGTGGTGGAGGAGGTGAAGGAGTAGGAGGAGGTTTCACTGGGACCACGTCTTTCGGATGGTGTCCCACGAGAAAGTAAAGAGTTCCTTTACTTCTTGAATATTGATGCCTGACAGGCCTGGCGCTGGTGGTCTGACGCCGGGGTCGGGCATCGGGTCCTCGGGTGTCTCCAGGGTGTATGGTTGCTCGAAGCCCGCATCCAGTGTGTCGCCTGGCCTGGTCTTCAGGGCAATGCGTGTCCTCCTCTGAGGAGTCCCTGTGATCAGTTTCTACCGCTGACTGGGGTCAGTCTTTAGCTTCGTGAGGCCAACGTCGTCGCTTGGCCGTATCGATTTCCGGGTCCAGGAATGCCTGGCCCTCTGCGCCTGGTGCTTGGCCGATGTTCTCGGGTTCGAAGTAATGCCTGGCCAACTTCAGGTGCTTGACTGACATTGGATCCGACGTCAGGTCCTTCGTCTTCCTGGGTAGAGGATCCGGGCCCCTGGGGGCTGGGAGACCGACCTGGAGTATGGGTCCCGACGTTGGGTGGAAGAGGAAGACTTGAGGCATTCAGAGGATTTTGAAGAGGCCCGAGTGGGAGAAGAGGAAGCCGAGGGCCTGGAGGTCTTAATGGGCTGAAGAGTCGAAGAACCGCTGGAAGCCCGGACCTTGACCAGAGGGGACAGAGCCCTAGCCCTGGAGGGACAGCGGACCGATCAGGTGGAGCCTGAGCTCCGCGAATCCGAGGCCCAGTTCAGGGATCTGGACCTTGCCTTCCCCCGGTGCTTATCCCGGTGTTTGTGGACCTTGGAGGAAGAATCTCCCCTGGAGGAAGGTTCTTTATCCAGCCTACTAAATTTTTCCTCTAGCAGGTAAGCCTGAAGTGCCTTCTGACGCTGGACCCTGGTGCGGCTGTTGAACCCCTGGCAAAAGGTGCAGGCCTTGGTATCGTGGTCTGGGCCTAAGCAACGCACGCAGGAAGAATGAGGATCCTTGAACGGGATCTGTTTTCCGCAGGCACACTTTCAAACGTGACCCTCAAATGAAGGAGTTGGAGGACATTAGTCGTCTAGAAACACTGGAAGTTCGCAGTCGTTGTGCGCTAGGTAGAGACCGAGAGGCCGATGCTGGCAAGTCGATGGCGGTAAAAGAAAGTACAGTTACGCAAGAACTTACCATAACAGTAGATCTTCGAGAGAGGCTCTTGCAGTAGGTAATTACATATTAGGACTGACGCCGGCCGGCGGCAGGACCCCACGGAAAAATTTCTAGCTAGCAGTCCCTGGCGGGGACCGCCCTCATGTCAGGTGACCGGCGTCATACAACGTCGGTATAAAGGGGCAGTCCTGGACGCCTGGACGCAGAGAGAGAAGCAGATATTTCCTCAATGGAAAAGGAGCTGAAAGTCTAGGGGATGGAGGGCGGAGAGATTTACTGCAAGAGCCTCTCAAGATCTACTGTTACGTAAGTTCTTACATAACTGTACTATCTTACTCGAGAGGGCTCTTGCAGTAGGTAATTACATATAGGACAGAATCCCAAGCAGTCTGGAACAAATGAAAGGCACCGGAGAAGGTACTACTCCAAAAGTAGTAAATAATCTAGCAGGTCTCAAGAAAGGAGGCCTTGCAAGACAGCTAACCAAGCCTGCTCTATGGCGAGGCAATGTCCAAACTGTAATGTTTAGTAAAGGTATGGACTGAAGTCCAAGTGGCGGCAGCACAGATGTCTGCCGCAGACACGTTCTTGAAACAAGCCGCAGAGGCGGCAACTCCACGAGTGGAGTGACCTCTGACTTGACCCGGGACGGTCTTCTTGTACTTGTCATAACAGAAAGTGATGCAATGGGCCAACCATTTTGACAGGCATTGCTTAGAGACAGCATTGCCTTCTCTTTTGTGAGCGAAAGAGACGAACAACTGATCAGTCTTTCTGAGGTCCTTCGTCCTATCGGTGTAGTATCTCAGAATCCTGTGAACATCCATGGTATGGAGCAGGTATTCTCCTTGACTGGAGTACTGCGTGAAGAAAGCAGGTAATTCAATAGACTGATTCAAGGTAGATTCCGCTACCACGTTCGGAAGAAAAGTACAGTTACGTAAGAACTTACCGTAACAGCAGATCTTCGAGAACAGCTCTTGCAGCAGGTTACACCATTAGGACCGAAGCCGGCAGGCGTCAGGACCCCACGGAAAACTCTAGCTAGCTATCTTCAGCGGGGACCGCCCGCCGGTCCCACCTCCGACGTCAGACGTAGTACATAAGGGGTGGTCCACCAGATTCCCCAGTTCTCCCGCCGGAGACTTCCGGCCGCAGGCTGACATCAGAATGGGAGACCGAGGACCCACCGTCAGAAGAAAAACGGGAAAAATTTCCTGTTGATAAAGGCTAAAGCCATGCCTCTTCCAAGGGGGAAGGTGGGCGGGAATACTGCTGCAAGAGCTGTTCTCGAAGATCTACTGTTGCTGGTAAGTTCTTACATAAACAGTACAGAACTTACTGTGAATCTAAGATCTTCGAGAATAGCTCTTGCAGCAGGTTACACCATTAGGACTGAAGCCAGCAGGCGTCAGGACCCCACGGAAAAATTCTAGCTAGCCATCTTCAGCGGGGACCGCCCCCGACGTCGGTCCCGCCTCCGTCAGGCGTGGTACAAAAGGGGGCGGTCCCGCCAGATTCCCCAGTTCTCCCGCCGGAGACTTCCGGCCGCAGGCTGACATCGAAATGGGAGACCGAGGATTCGCCGTCAGAAGACAGAAAGATATAAATACCTGCTCAGGATGACTGAGCCATGCCTCCTCCAAGGGGGAAGGTGGGCGGGAAGGTACCTGCTGCAAGAGCTGTTCTCGAAGATCTACTGTTACAGCAAGTTCTTACGTAACTGTACTATCTTACTTCGAGACACAGCTCTTGCAGCAGGTTACACCATTAGGACTGATTCCCAAGCAGTAACGCTGCCAGAAATTCCAGGAGGAGGAAAATAGGAAGTACATTCCAGGTCCTGAACCTAGGACAGGAGACCCTGTGGCACCGGCATACGAATCCAGCCCTTCGCCTAGAGGCGATGTCCAGGCTATAATGCCTGATAAAGGTATGCACAGAGCTCCAAGTGGCTGCAGCACAAATAGTAGAGGTGGAGACGTTTGAGTGCTGTAAAGGATGTGGCCACACCCCTAGTAGAATGACCCCGGACGGACTTTTGTTTTATATCATAACAGTAGGAAATACACTGGACAAGCCAGCGAGACAGAGACTGTTTGGATACAGATTGGCCCATCATTCTCTCAGAGAAGGAAACAAAAAGCTGTTCAGAACTATGGGAGGGTTTAGTTCTGTCGAGGTAATACCTCAGGCTGCGGTGAACATCCAGGGTGTGGAGCAAAGCCTCTCCTCTATTTGAATAACTCGAAGTAGACCAGAAGGTCAATGTCCTGGTTTAGAGAGGAGTGAAGAGACCACCTTAGGTAAAACTTAGGATCTGGCCCTCAGGGATACTCTGTCCCGTGGAAAACTAAATAAGGCTCTTTGCACATAAGAGCGTGAAGCTCAGAAATTCTTCTCGCTGAAGTAACAGCAACTAAAAATAACGTTTTCCACGACAGAAAACGTAGCTCTCTAATCGCAGCAGGTTCAAAAGGAGGGAGCGTGAGCTGTTCCAGGACAAAGAGCAGATCCCATGGGGCAACAGGGTCCCTAATGGGGGCCTCACGTGTAACACTCCCAAGAAATTACCGAGAGGCATCCAATTGAGCTACTGTAATGGCGACCCACCGGAGGTGATAGGCAGAAATGGCACAGAGGTGCACCTTAATTGAGGAGAAGGCTAGGCCTGAATGAAAAAGGGAGAGGAGATAATTCAAAACTACTCCCACAGGACAACCTAAAGGGGAAAGATCACGAGCTCGTGACCAAAAACAAAAACGGCGCCATTTCATGGCGTACATCGCATGCGTTGCCGGCTTTCTGGCTGCAGAAAGAACCTCTGCAACCTCTTGCGAGACCCCGTGACGCGAAGATGGCTATGTCTCTAGGAGCCAAGCATGCAGGTTCAGAGAGCGAGGTCCGGATGGACTAATGAACCTTTCTCCTGAGACAGGAGGTGGGAGCTGAGCGGCAACGGAGCGGGGTTCCTAGATAGTTGCACCAACAAAGGGAACCAGATCTGTCTGGGCCAGAACGGGCCACCAGGATCATGAGTGCGTGCTCCCGCGAGTTTGAGAAGAACTCTGAATCAACGGGAAGGAGGGAAAGCGTAGAGGAATCTGTTCGCCCAGGAGAGGGATAACGTCTCCCCACCAGAAACACCAGGCCCTGGATCTAGCGAGCAAAATTGGGCAGTTTTATGCTGGATGGGGATGCGAACAAGTCTAGTTCTGGAATTCCCCAACTAAGAAACAGATCCTCTGCTACCTCTTGAAGAAGTTCCCACTCGTGGACTCTGGCCTGGGATCGACTCAGGCCGTCTGCAATTGTGTTGTCCACCCCGGGAACGTGCACAGTGATCAGATTTGCGCCGTGTCCGATTATCCAATCCCACACCCTCATGGCCTCCCTGCAAAGGGGGTAAGAGTGTGCGCCTCCTTGTTTGTTGAGGTAATACATCACCGCCGTGTTGTCTGTCTGAAGCAGGAGAGTACACGGTGGGATTACTGACTGAAAGGCCTGCAGGGCATAGAGAACCGCCCTCATCTCTAGGACATTGATATGGAGATGAGCTTCCAACGGGGTCCACGTACCCTGGGACTTTACCCCGTCCAGGTGTGCCCCCCACCCAAGACCTGAGGCGTCCGTGGTGAGGGTTACCTCCGGGACGGCATACAAACGGGACGCCTTGGAGAGCCTACCCGGGACTAGCTACCACTGCCAGTCTCGGATGACTGAGTGCTGATCCTGACCGGATGCTGCAAGTGGTCTTGCCTTTGGTCCCATTGTACCTTGAGCATCCACTGGGTTACCGCATGTGGAGCCCTGCGAAGGGACAGTAGAATGGCCGCAGCCATGTGTCCGAACAAGCGGGAAGGACCGACCCTGGCAGGTACGATCTTGTTCGATGACAAATCTCTATGAGGGATCTGATGCGCCCGCCTGTCGTCCGGAAGAAAAGCTCTTCCCGAACAGTGTCCAGGACTGCGCCTATAAACTGCAGTTTCTGCGACGGTACCAGGAGAGACTTCTCGTAATTTATGAGAATGCCCAGAGATTGGAACAAGTCCTGGGTGCTCTGAACCGCGAGCAACGACGCCTCTCTGGAGGCGGCCATGAGAAGCCAGTCGTCGAGGTATGGGAACACATAGTGGCCCTGTCTCCTCAGAGATGCTGCCACAACTGCCATGCACTTGGTAAAGACCCTTGGTGCAGATGACAGTCCGAACGGAAGAGCTCGGAACTGAAAGTGGTGGTCTAGAAACTCAAGCGCAGGAACCTCTGGTGCGTGGTGAGCTATGGGGATATGCAGGTATGCGCCCTGTATGTCTAGAGACGCTAAAAGGCCTTGTTTCAGCATGGGAATAAGGCCCGGAAGAGTCACCATGCGGAATCTTTGTATGCACCGACATTGAGGTCGCTTGAGGTCCAGAATCGGACGGAGGTCCCCTGATTTCTTGGGAACCAGGAAGAAGTGGGAATAATATCCTCGTCCTCTGGAACGTACTCTATCGCTCCTTTTCTTAGGAGCGCAAGTACCTCTTGCCAGATCAAATTTTTGTGCTGACCCAGATACCGGGAGAGCAAAGGAGGCCTCGAGGGTGGCTTTTCTGCGAATTCTATAAAGTGGCCTAGACTGACCAACTGCAGAACCCACCTGTCGATGGTAATAGCCTGCCATCCCGGCAGGAAGTTCGCAATGCAACCCCCGACCATGATTTCCCATTGATCCTGAGGGTCGGGGGCCGGAAAGGAGTCAGGCTGTGGCGGCAGATGGGCCCGCTGGCTGGGTCGGCCTAGGGGAACGCTGACCTCGGCTAGCAGGCTGTTTTCCCTGGGTTCTACGGAAACCGGAGCCCCTCTGATGTGTAGCGGAGCGGGGCTGCTGCCTCTGTGTCCGCCCACGAAAACGGCTTTGGTTCCTACGAAAGGAACCAAGCTTGGGTCAGTACATGGCTTGAACCGACCTTACCGCCTTCCCGGCCTCTTGAAGTTTGGTAATGATCTTCTCGGAAGGATTACCAAATAAAACTTCTCCCTCGAACGGAGCGTCCATAATGTTTTTCTGGACATCCGGGGTAAAGCCGGAGACACGTAACCAGGAGCATCTCTGGAGGCATACGCCAGAAGCTGCTGCTCGGGCCAATGAGTCTGCGGAGTCGTACGCAGCTCGAAGCACTTGGGTCCCCACGTCTGAACCCGTACGGAGGAGCTGGAGCATCTCCTCCTTCTGCTCACCTCCGGGCAGCTTTTCAGCCTCCAGACCCTGTTCCCAAAGCGCTCTGGAATTGAACCATGGGGTCAGGTAGTTCAAGATTCTGACGGCTGAGGTAGCAGAAGCGCACATGCCTCGCCGCCCAGCGCTCCAACTGTTTGGACTCTGGGTCCGTGGCAGGGTGCTCAAATGTTGCGGCCTCTGTGACCAGTCATGTGAGGCTGTGATGACCAGAGAGTCGGCCTGAGGCAGCTGTGTCAGGTACTGGTCCGTCCTTAGGAGCCTTGTACAGACGATCAGCTTTCTTTGGCACCGCCGGGAGCGAATGTGGACGCTTCCACGCTGCCTTGGTGACGTCCACGAAAGTGTCCACCAAGGGTGGTACCACCATAGGCTTGGGGTCCTTCTGCCGAAGATATTTGGCAAGGCGTAACCTTCCGGGGTCTAGTTCTTCTGCATCCCATCCCATGTTCTCCTGGATATGTCGCATAATATCCATGAACGAGGGGTCATCCGGAGGAGATCTCTGTGTCTCACGTGGGTCCGGAGAAGGGATGGAGAGAGGAGTCTGGGATCTAGAGGAAGAGTAGACTGATCCCGTGTCCTCCGTCGACGGCGAACGTCTGTGTCTCATGGACCTCTTGGGGCTGGGTGATCCAGAAGAGGATTTCAACGGAGATCTCCGTTTTTCTGATCTTCCCCTGGGAGAGGATCCATGCTCCCAGGGGGGAGGTAAGCGCCCGCCAATTCCCAGGCGAAGGGGGCTGGTACCGGGGAGAGGAGCGTGGGGGCTATGTCCTTTAATGGTGTCCCACCAGTAAGTGAAGAGATCCTTCACTCCGCTTATAGAAAGTCCCGACCGACGGCCCAGGTGCCGTGGGCGGTCGCCGGGTCCCGCGCCGGCTCCACAGGGGCCTCGGGTAAGGGCGAGGGGGCCCTGGGAGTTTCGGCGAGGCCGGGGTCGCCCATCTGGTCCTCTGGCTGCGTTAAGTCCTCCTCAGTCAACGTCTCCTGACCGACGTCGGTCGGAGGCATGGGAGCCCTCTTCTCAGGCAGAACAGACGCCGTTCCCCCAACCGGTGTCCGCTGGGATGGTTTGGCAGACGACGGCCGTCCGGCCGACGACGGCTCCAGGGAGGAATGACGTACAGCCGACGACGGTCGGGCCGGCGTCTGGTCCACAGGTCTCTTCAACGGTGTGAGCTCCAAAGTTTTGCGAGAAGGCACAGAAGACGACCAGATGTCGGGAGCCAAAGGGCGGGAACCCGACTTATGATGATGGTGGCGCTCCCCGGACTTCGCCAAGGCCTTGGAAGAGGAGGACGACAACGGCCTGGCGGACTTGGCCTGAGAAGAAGGCTTTCTTACCGCAGCCGGGGGAGGCTGAGAGCTGGCCCTGAAGGAGAGCGGTCGGACCAAGAACTGGAGCTGCGGGACTCAGGCCCTGGACGGGGACCTGAAGGGCCTTCTCCCTTCTTTTCTCCGCGTGCTTGTGGGATTTGGACGAAGATTCCCCCTTGGAGGACATGGTCTTCAGTTTTTCCTCCAACAAAAAAGCCTGGAGGGCCTTCTGACGTCGGATCCTTGTTCGGCTGTTAAAGCCCTGGCAAAACGAACAGGTCCGGGTATCGTGGGCGCGCTAGACTGGAACCGAAGGGTCGAGACATGCAAGTCGACGGCGGGAAAGAACTGGAGAATCTGGCGGGACCGCCCTCTTTTGTACCTCGCCCGACGTCGGAGGCGGGACCAACGCCGGGGCGGTCCCGCTGAAGATAGCTAGCTAGAATTTTTCCTGGTCCTGACGCCTGTCAAGCTTTCAGTTCTGGTTCGGTGGACGCTGTGTTCGGCGCAAGATTTTACTATCTTACTTGAGACAGCCTTGCAGCAGGTTACACCATTAGGACTGATTTCCAAGCAGTAACGCTGCCAAAATTCCGGGAGGAGGAAAATAGGAAATACATTCCAGGTCCTGAATCTAGGACAGGAGACCCTGTAGCACCGCCAGGCCGAAACCGGCTCTTCGCCGAGAGGCGATGTCCAGGCTATAATGCCTGATAAATGTATGCACAGAGCTCCAAGTGGCTGCAGCACATATGGCAGAAGTGGAGACGTTTCGGAGTGCTGCAAAGGAGGTGGCCACGCCTCTAGTGGAATGACCCCGGACTGAACCCGGAAGGGGCTTCTGTTTGAGCTCATAACAGAATGAAATACACTGGACAAGCCAGCGAGACAGGGACTGTTTGGATACAGGTTGGCCCATCATCCTCTCAGAAAAGGAAACGAAAAGTTGCTCAGAACTACGAAAAGGTTTAGTTCTGTTGAGGTAATACCTCAGGCTGCGGTGAACATCCAGGGTGTGAAGCAGAGCCTCTCCTCTATTCGAGTAGTTCGGGAAGTAGACCGGCAGGTCAATGTCCTGATTTAGAGTGAGTGAAGAAACCACCTTAGGCAAAAATTTAGGATTCGTCCTCAGGGATACTCTGTCCCGGTGGAAAACTAAATAAGGCTCTTTGCACATGAGAGCGTGAAGCTCAGAAATTCTTCTCGCTGAAGTAACAGCAACCAAAAATAGCGTTTTCCACGACAGAAAACGTAGCTCGCAATCCGCGGCAGGTTCGAAGGGGGGGAGCGTGAGTTGTTCCAGGACAAAGAGCAAATCCCATGGAGGCACTGGGTCCTAATGGGTGGCCTCAGTGTAACACCCCTCAAAATTACTGAGAGGCGCCCAATTGTGCCATCAGGACGGTGTCCCACCGGAAGGTGGTAGGCAGAGACGGCACAAAGGTGCACCTTGATAGAGGAGTAGGCTAGACCGAACGAAGAGGAGAGCAGGTGTCCAACACCACTCCCACCAGGCAACCTATAAGGGGAATAATCGCATGCTCACGACTACAAACAAAAACGGCGCCATTTCATGGCGTACGTCGCATGTGTTGCCAGCTTTCTGGCCGCGGAAAGGACTTCCGCCACCTCTTGCGAGACCCCATATCGCATAATGGCTATGTCTCTAGGAGCCATGCATGCAGGTTCAGTGAGCTTAAGTCCGGGTGGACTAGTGAACCCTCCTCCTGGGACAATAGGTGGGAGCTGAAAGGCAACAGAACTGGAGGTTCCCGGGACAATTGCATCGGCATGGGGAACCAGATCTGCCTGGGCCAGAAAGGCGCTACCAGGATCATTGTTACATGCTCTCTGCGCAGTTTGAGAAGAACTCTCTGGATCAACGGGAAGGGAGGGAAAGTGTAGAGGAATCTGTCCGTCAGGGAGGGACAACGGCCTTGCCAGAAAACACCAGGCCCTGGATCTAGGAGAAAAATTGGGCAGTTTTATGTTGGATGGGAAGCGAATAAGTCCAACTCTGAGTGTCCCATCGAAGGAACAGATCCTCTGCTACCTCCTGAAGAAGTTCCCACTCGTGGAGTCTGGCCTGGGAATGACTCAGGCTGTCTGTGATTGTGCTGTCCACTCCGGGAACGTGAACTGCAATCAGGCTCGCGCTGTGTCGGATTACCCAATCCCACACCCTCATTGCCTCCCTGCAGAGGGGGTAAGAGTGTGCGCCTCCTTGTTTGTTGAGGTAATACATCACCGCCGTGTTGTCTGTCTGAAGCAGAAGGGTACTCGACGGTATTTCTGACTGAAAGGCCTGCAGGGCGTAAAGGACCGCCCTCATCTCCAGCACGTTGATGTGGAGGCGAGCTTCCTGAGGGGTCCATGCTCCCTGGGACCTCACCCCGTTCAGGTGCGCTCCCCATCCCAGCCCTGAGGCGTCTGTGGAGAGGATTGCCTTTGGAGACGGCGCAGTAAACGGGACACCCGCAGAAAGTGTCCCTGGGTCTAGCCACCATTGCCAGTCTCGAATCACGGTGTTCGTGATTCTGACCGGATGCTGCATGTGGTCTTGCCTTTGGTCCCACTGCACCCTGAGCATCCACTGAGTTACCCGCATGTGGAGCCTTGCCAAAAGGACGGCTGGAATGGCCGCAGCCATGTGTCCGAGCAAGCGAAGGACCAACCTGGCGGGGACGGTCCTTCTCGCCGAAAAATCCCTGATATGAGATCTGATGTGTTCCGCTCTTTCGTCGGGAAGAAAGGCTTTCCCTTGGACGGTGTCCAGAACTGCGCCTATGAACTGCAGCTTCTGGGACGGTACTAGGAGACTTCTCGTAGTTAAGAATGCCCAGAGACTGGAACAGGTCCTGGGTGCTCTGAATAGCCATCAACAGTGCCTCTTTGGAGGCGGCCATGAGAAGCCAGTCGTCCAGGTACGGGAACACGTAGTGGCCCTGTCTCCTCAGAGACGCTGCCACGACTGCCATACACTTGGTAAAGACCCTGGGGGCTGAAGACAGTCTGAACGGAAGGGCCCGGAACTGAAAGTGGTGGCCGAGAAACTCAAAGCACAGGAACCTCCTGTGCGCTTGAGCTACTGGGATGTGCAGGGGTGTCGCGCGCTAGAAACGAACCGAAGGGTCGAGACATGCAAGTCGACAGCAGGAAAGAACTGGGGAATCTGGCGGGTCCGCCTCCTTATGTACTACGTCTGACGGAGGCGGTCCCCGCTGAAGACTGCTAGCTAGAAGATTTCCGTGGGGTACTGACGCCTGCCGGCTTCAGTCCTAATGGTGTTACCCGCTGCAAGAGCTGTATCTCGAAGTAAGATCCTCTGAGTACTGTTGTAGAAGAGAACCAGATTTGCCTGGGCCAGAAAGGAGCGATCAGAATAATTCTCGCTCCTTCTAAAGCAAGCTTCTGTAGCACACGAGGGACCAGAGGAATTGGGGGGGAAAAGCATAGACGAATCTGTCCTTCCAGCTTAGAGATAGAGTGTCACTCCAGAAAGCGCCTCGCTCTGGAGCGAGCGAGCAAAAGATTGGAAGCTTTGCGTTTTGGGAGAAAGCAAACAGGTCTATCTGAGGAGTCCCCCAAATCTGGAAGATGCTTTTTAGAACTTTTCCGTCCAATTCCCACTCGTGTGGAAGAGCCGACGAGCGACTCAGTCTGTCTGCCAGGACATTGTCGACTCCCGGAACATGGATCACCGTGAGGTGAAGGTTGTGGAGTGTCACCCAATCCCAGACCCTCATCGCTTCCCTGCACAGCGGGTAGGACCGAGTTCCCCCCGCTTGTTGATGTACCACACCATGCACATATCCGTTTGGACAGCTAGGTGACCGGGAAGGATGTATTGGTGAAGGGCCTGGAGCGCATACAGCACTGTTCGAAGCTCGAGCACGTTGATGTGGAGAACTATCTCCAACTTTGACCAAAGGCCTTGGGTTCGGTGAGGACCCAGATGGGCTCCCCAACCTTCGCCTGAAGCGCCCGTGGTCAGAGTCTGATCGGGGAGGATGAAAAGGAACCCCTGGAAGAGGTTCTCTCAACCATCCACCATTGCAAGTCTCTTACCATTGGCGAGGAGATCAGAACCAGATGATCTAGGTCGCCTACTGCTGATCCCACTGAGATCGAAGAGTCCACTGAGAGATTCTCATGTGGAGGCGTGTGCACGGAACCGTCGGGATGGCCGTCGCCATAAGCCCCAGTAGACTGAGCACTGACCTCGCCGGGACCCTCCTGTGTTCCGATGGGAGGGAAATCTGGGACTGGAGGAAGGCCCCCCTGTCCGGAGGCAGAAAGGCCTTGCATAAAGTTGTGTCGAGAATTGCCCCGATGAACTGGAGCCTCTGTGAAGGATCCAGGTGAGACTTGGAATGGTTGATGGTAATACCCAGGCCAGTGAAAACCTGCTGGGTGAGGGAGAGAAAATGCAGGAGTTCCTCCCTGGATGGGACCGCCAGGAGCCAGTCGTCCAGGCAGGGAAAAAACTGAGCTCCCAAAGAACGCAGGTGGGCCGCTACCACCGCCAGGCATTTGGTAAAGACTTGGGGGGCCGAGGAAAGACCAAATGGAAGCGCCCGGAATTGGTAGTGGACCCCCTGGAACGCAAACCTGAGGTACTTTCGGTGCGAAGGGCGAATGGGGATGTGCAGGTATGCATCCTGCGTATCTAGTGCACAAAGCCACTGGCCCAGCCGAAGCAGGGGCAAAAGGGATTGAAGGGAGAGCATCCTGAACCTCTTGTATTCCACATACAAGTTAAGGGAGCTGAGATCGAGAATAGGTCCGAGATCTCCAGTCTTCTTTGGTACAAGGAAGAAGTGGTAATAGTACCCCAACCCGCAGAGGTGAGGAGGGACGGGCTCTATAGCCTGTTTCACAAGGAGCACCGAGATTTCTTCCCTGACCAAAGGAAGATGGTCCCTTGAGTAAGTGGAGTTCAGAGGGGGGTGACGTGGAGGTTTCTCTAGAAACTCTATGGAGTGCCCCTCTGCTATGATCTGAAGCACCCATGAATCTGAAGTTATCCTCTCCCAACCCGGAAGGTGGAGGGAGAACCTCCCTCCTGCCGGTTCTCCGGGCGCCTGAGGCGGTGGGAGAGGAAAGGAGTCGGGTGGTGGGCAGCTGGCAGCTGGGGCACCTGCTGTTTTTTGGGCGGCGGGGGCCTGGCAGCTGTGGGGGCCCCGACATTTAGTGGCCCACCTTCCCTGAGGTTTCGCTTGAGGCTGGCTGCGTCTGCGAAAGGGACGGCGCTGTGGGGGATGGGGACGGTACACAGAATCAATGGATTTAAGGGCCATCCCCTTCTCCTGCAAATCAGTGATGATGTCCTTGACATCACCACCGAAAAGCACAGAACCCCTCAAAGGTGCTTCTTGGATGGCTGACTGCACCTCCGGGACCAGACCTGACACACGGAGCCATGCGTGACGTCAAGACTTCACGGCGAACGAGAGTCTGGCTCCCGCGTGTTCGCTGCGTCGTAGGTTGTCCTCAGAATGTGACGACTGGCCGAACGAGCAGAACGAACCAGGTTGGCCAACTCCTGCTTGACTGGAGAGTCAGGCAAAGAGTCGATCTTGGATTCCGCCTGGCTAAGGACGGCCTTCCAGTAATCCCCCATATGTGCTACATAGTTCAGGGCCCTAATCCCCAGTGTGGAAGAAGCATAGATCTTCCTTCCATACTGATCCAGAAGGCGAGATTCCTTATCCGGGGGAGACGAGCTCAAGTGTTTCGGGTGTGCTGACCGGCCGTGAGCGGTGTTAATCACAACAGAGTCTTCACGGGGGTGAGAGTCTAAAAAGTCTACACCCTCTGGAGCCTGGTATAGCCTGTTCGACTTCCTGGGAAGTGGGGCTAAAGCCGACGGTTGCTTCCAAATAGTGGAAACAAGGTGGGCGTGAGGCTCGATCCAGGCTGGCACTAAGGTAGGAGCCGTAAGGGGCAAGTCCAGATGTTCGGCGAGTTTTACCCATTGAGGATCTGGTTCTAAGGAATGCCACTGATGGACTTCCTGGATCTTCCTGAGCAACTCCGTGAAGGAAGGATTCTCCGGAGGAGACTTCGGAGGAGTCCTCGGCCGGGGCTTGGACAGAGAGCGTAGCTCGTTGTCTTTCTCAGAACATCCATCGGAAGCATCCGAGGAGTCCGAGAGAGAAGGTGAGGAAGAATCTGAAGCAGAGTAAGACTCCCTAACTCGTCTAGGGGGAGGAACGGGTTCCTTGGGAGGGATCCCAGAACACGTGTCCTGCCCCTCTTTGGATCCCGAGGGAAAACCCGGGAACTGGGAGGAGGAGGAGAGTGCCATCACGGGCGCACGGGAGCCGGGTGGCACCGTCGCAGAAGATGGCTCTGACTTCCTTGGTGAGCTGAGCCTTGGCCTCAGCCCACCAGGAGGCAAGAGTCTCTGAAGATCCACCGCGCCTAGGGGGGGTGGAGGAGGAGGAGGGATAGTTGTACGGAGGAAATCCGTAGGGGGAGTATCCATAACCCAGCTGCAGGTATACCGGAGTCGGGTATTGTGGCGTCGGGTACTGCGGCGTCAAAGGAGTTGGCACCGGGTACGGCGGTGCAGGATACTGCAGACCTGGGAAAACCGGCGTCAGATATGACGGCGGATACCCAGGCACTGGAGGAGCTGCCGGAGCAGTCGGCCCAGCCGGGTACTCCACGGGTGGATCAGCCGGGATAGGCCTGTGGGGTGGAGGGCCCGAAGGAAGAGGAAGAGGAAAGGCCCCCGCCGGCGTCGGAGGGGCTGGAACCGGCGTTGGCGGGGCCGGTGTCTGGGCCGGCGTCGGAGGAGCAGCGCTGACCGCGCCAGGGAGCCGCGCCAGATCCGGTTCTTCAGGAAAGGGATCGGACGGTAGGCCAGGGTCCCGAGTCTCGTCAGGGGACGGAGGAGAAAAATCCCCGGGGTCAGGCAGGGGGGACTGGGGCTCCCCTGACGGCAGCGAAGGCTGCGGGGAGCCTGGTACGGCAGGGTCCGCCATAGGCTCATGGGCCGAATCCCGGCGGACGCCAGAGGAGCCGGCGTCCGGGGTCCCTCGTCGGAGGCGGGCCGAGGATGAGAGGAGGCTTGGTCCGAGGGAGACACTGCCAGCGTCACTCGGAAGGTCGAAAGGCCCAGGCTCTTCTTCCCGGGCGACGTCGGAGGAGCCGACGTCCGCTTAAGGGAGGTGCCTGCGACCAGTAGGGCCGCAGGCCTGTGGCGGTACTGGGGGCTGGAGTCTCCTTGCTGGAGACGCCTGGCGGGCTCGAACGCGAACCTGTTGGTGGGCCGACGCCTCCAAAGCCTTGGAGGCAGCCGCAGGTGATCCCCAGAAGGATAAAGAGATGTTCCGCGATCCGGCTGGAGTCGCTGAAGAGGAGGCTCTCCTGTGCCTTTCCTTGTCCCACTCTTATGCCCTTCAGGGAGGTAGACGCCCGTCGGGTTCTCTCAACTTTTCTCCATCGCAGACATCTTTTGAGGAGATGGGCTTCGAGGGACTGCTGCGCCGCTCATGGGTGGCCGCTGTGAATCGGAGGCAGTGTGGACACTTGTCGACCGCGTGGTCAGGGCCTAGGCAGAAAAGGCAGAGGAGTGACCGCCTTGAGGCAGTTGGGCGCCATGAGTCGGATTTATTCTTTTGAAGGGACGTATATATACGGATGTTCACTCTGACGAAGAATAAAATTTATACTGAAAACTATTCGAAAAAAATGACGTAAGTAACAGGACTGAGCATTATGAACTTAACTGTGAGATGCTGCACCAGCTGGACGGGCGGAAAGAACAGGAAGGCGATGTCCGGGACCTGCCTTTATACCGACGCGTATGACACCGGTCACCTGATGTGGGGGCAACCGCCAGACCGCTAGCTAGAAATTTTTCCGTGGGGTCCTGCTGCCGGCCGGCATCAGTCCTATATGTAATTACCTACTGCAAGAGCCCTCTCGAATTAAGATCTGGAGATTCTGTGGGACCACCCCCTTGTGTACTGTGCCAGACGTCAGGGTTGGGACCGATGTTGGGGGCGGTCCCTGCTGAATACTGCTACCTAGAAAATTTCAGTGGGGTCCTGGCGCCTGCCGGCTTCAGTCCTAATGGTGTAACCTGCTGCAAGAGCAGTTTCTCGAAGCAAAATACCGTGAGCTCTGCTGTCCCCCATGTGGGCTCCCCAGCCCATGAGAGAGGCATAGATCGTAAGAACAACCGTCGGCTCGGGCGGACAAATGTGATCCTTTCCTGGGGCAGTCCACCATTGGAGAGCGTCCCACATCTTTTGGGTCACAGTGATCAGCTGGTCGGAAGGACCATGGCACTGAGTCCACTAAGCGGCCAGCTCCCACTGGAGGGGGCGCATGTGCCATCTGGTCCAACAGACCACTGAGGTGCACGCCGCCACGCAACCCAGAAGGCGCAGGAAGTCCCAGGCAGGGCACAAGTGCCCAACCAGAAAAGAGGGCAAAGGAGGAAAGAACCTCCACCCTGTCCGCCAGGAGCCGAGCTCTGCCTTGACGAGAGTCGAGCTCTGCCCTGATGAAGCCCAACACCTGAGAGAGCACAAGTTCAGACCTGGCCTCGGTGATCAGGAGGCCTAGTTGGGAGCAGGTTCGGAGAGCCAGATCCTTGGAACTCTCCACCTCCTGAAGGGAGGAACCTGCCAAGAACCGTTCGTTGAGATAAGGGTAGATTCGAACTCCTCAATGCCGGAGATGGGCTGCCACCACTGCGATGCACTTGAAGACCCTTGGGACCGATGACAGGCCGAACAGCATGGCTCTGAACTCGTACAGGGTCCCCTTGACCCTGAAGCGGAGGAACCGCTGATGGGATGGACGGATTGGGACATGGAAGAACGCATCCTGTAGATCCAGTGAATAGAACCACATGTTTCGCTCCAGGGATGGTATGATCTGGTTCAGAGTTACCATCCGGAAAGTGCGAGACCTGAGATACTGATTCAGGTCGTGGAGATCTAAGATGGGGCGCCAACCCCCCGTCCGCTTGGGCACCAGGAAGTACCTGGACACGAAGCCTGGGTCTGTAGGAGGATCGGCACTGGAGCTACCACCTCCTTGCTGAGGAGCTGAGCAATGTCGTCTCGAAAAGCCGACCAAGTGCAAGCCGAGATCCTTTCCTCCTGAGGGGCGTGGGCTCAGCTGGGAGGGTACTGCCCGAATTCCAGAGGCAGCCCCTGGCCGACCACTTCTAGAACCCACCTGTCCAAGGTGATATCGGACCAGGTGGAAAGAAAGTGGCGGAGCCGGCCCCCCACAGGAGGACCCAGAGCTGGCATGACTGGTGTAGGGGTGGCAACCCCCAACCCATCACTAAGCAGGCTTAGAGGAGGGGGATGCTCCTAGACCAGCACCTGGGCCTCCTTTACGGGGCTGTTGAGGACCCTGCTTGGGCCTGCTGTTGCTGCTGGCCTCCTTGATAGCAGGGCTGCCCAACTGCTGGGGAAGAGTGTCGAAAAGGCTTCTGGCGCTTCTGCTGGTTCTTGCCCGAAGAAGCCTTCGTAGAGGTAGCACCCAAGGTGGCACTGGACTGCTCTATGCGCTAGAGGTGACCAGCCACTCCTGGACCGAAAAGGTCAGTGCCTAGGAAGGGCACATCAGCTAACTTGTGCTGGGTATCCGTCAGGAAGGAGGATAGCCTCATCCAAGCCCTATGCCGAGTGGCTACTGCTGCTGCTAAGGAGTGGGCACAAGAATCTCCAATGTCCAGGGCCATCTGGAGCTGCTGTTTTGCAACAGCACGGCCCTGATTACGGACCTCCTTCACTGTGGTCTGCATGTCCGCCGGGAGATGAGGGAGGACTTAATCTGATGACCCTAGGAGGGCATGAGAGAAGTGTGCCATGATAACAGCCGAGCTGGCCTAATGAAGGCCTAAAGAGGAGGCCGCATAGACCTTATGGGCAGAATAGTCCATATTCTTGGACTCCTTGTCCAGGGGTCGGTCAGTGTCAGCTGAGCTACCAGTATGACTCAACACAGAAGCAGTCACTAGGCTTTTGGCTGAAAGATGTTCTGTGAACCCCGCCAGGGAACCCATGGGCACCGTATACTTGTAGGCCATGCAGACAGATGGAGCTGGGCAGAAAGCAGGATGCTGCCAAAGCTCAACGGCTGGGCCAACGATGGCTTCGGTCACTGATAAGGCCTTTGCTGGGGTATCCCCCCTTTTGAGGATATCTGTAAGGGGGTACTCTGCCTTTTTCTGGATGGGCTCCAGGGGCATTCCGGTGAATTTGGAGATCAGGCGGAAGATACCCTGAAAGGAGGAAGGGCCTTCCTCCAATCCTGCCATGGATGACTCTTCATCCCCAGGATGACAGTGTAATCCAGTGTCAGAGTCCAAAGAGTCGGGATACAACAGTCTCCAGCCTAGGTCTCCCTCGATACGCCAAGGGCAATCAGTGACTACCGTGATCGACAGACGGGGAAGCCCGGTGTCTGACTGGTCCTCTTCCGAAGGAGCCCCTCCCCGAGGCAGCTTAGGCAGTGGCTCCACCAAAATCGGAGACCCCGGAATAGGCCGGGCCAGCCCCATGGGCAAGGGAACCGAAGCCTTCAGTTCCGGAGGGGTCTGCATCAGCCTGGGAGGCGGGAGCCAAGTGATGGCTGGGGTGGCAGGCAGGGCCAGCTTCTGCCCAGTCAAAATCAACTGTTGCCACATAAGATTGTCATAGCGTCAACGGAGTTTCCGTCGAAGCCTCTCCTCGTCCAAGGAGGATGAAGATCTGTGGCGGTGCCTCCTCTTAGAGTGTTTGAGGCCCTTTTTCAGCCGTTCAACCGAAGGGGTCCTGGTCCTCGATAGAGACTGACTGGGTTGGTTCGGTCAATCAGGAGTCACTGGAGTCTGTGAAAACTGAGGTTCCGCTACAGTTTCCTCAATCAGGACGCCAGAGGGTTGTGTCTCATCGGGAAAGATAAGGACCGGAGTCCTTGCTAAAGATTTGTCGACTGGAGTTGGCGATAAAGGCTTGATCAGGTCGAGAGTAATCTCAGTCGGTTCAGCAGTTTCCTCGGTCTCGGTCCCTTGGCCAGACGGAAGGTCCATAAAGCCGGCGGCAGAGGAAGTGATCTCGACCAAAGTCGAGACCGCACGTTCCTGGGACTCTGACCTCTCTTGGTCCCAGGAGCGTCTCCATTTAGTCAAATACTTGGGGTCCTTCTCCCTCTTCCGAGGGCGGGAGGAGTGAGAGCCCGAGGGCGCCTCACCACTGATGGGGAGAAGACTGGCACAACTCCCTGAAGGAGCCCGTAAAAGTAGAGCCAAGGTTGAGTGGAACAAAAAAGCTTCGATTGGCCGAAGCTTGAGACGCTTCCTCCTTGAATGCCTTCATCTGCTCCAGCTGCTCGGCGGATCCCGCAGCCGCCAAAACCGCCCAAGTCGCCTCTTTCTATTTCATCGGTGGGTTCCTTTTCTCCAGTCTCCCCAATTTTAGGTGCGCCACGCGGTCATCCAGAACATCAGGATGAAAGACCAGGCAAAAAGTACAAAACGTGGTGTCATGTCCGACACCTGGGCAATAAGACGCATGAAAGGTGGTGATTGGTGCGCAACATCTTCTGGCCGCAGGTATACCGGCGAAATCTGAGGGACGATTTGACCTCCATGTCCGATGCACTGTAACTGGAGTCGTTAACTGACAAGTTTTAGAGTGATTTGCAGTAAAAACAGACGTTGCAAATCCAGGGCCTATGAACTGCAAAAGTAGCACGAGGGAACCTGTATCTTCCAGCGGAAAGGAAGATCTGGCGTCATGGGGCAGAGCAGAGATTTACCACCCAGGTGGGTGGGAGGAGCCAGCTTGAAGACTTCTGGCAATATTTAAAGGGAAAAGGGACATGCCAGAGAGTTTGGACGAACATATCCACGCTCCTAGAAGTACAGTTACGCAGGAACTTACCGTAACAGTAGATCTTCGAGAGGGTGTCCTTCAGTAGGTCATCACTTATAGGACTGGCGCCACCTGACGTCGGGCCGCACAGCAGACTTTTCTAGCAATCCCTAACAGGGAACGGCCTACCCATCACGTGACTGACATCAGCATGACTATATAGTGGGTGGACCCCACGACCGCCCTCCAGCTATCCCGCCAGAGCCAGGAAGAGGCCTGACAGCAGGAGCAAACAGGATTTGGAGACCCTGTAAAACACAAAATGAGGTGAGGAAGGGAGGGAAAAATATGACCTACTGAAGGAACCACTCAAAGATCTACTGTTACAGTAAGTTCCTACGTAACTGTACTATCTTACTTCGAGAGGGTTCATTCACTATGTCATCACTTATAGGACAGAGTCCCAAGCAGCCCCTCCAGAGAGAGAGAGAGAGAGAGAGAGAGAGAGCGAGAGAGAGAGAGAAACTAGGGAGGAGGAAAAATAACTCCCAACAGAAAAACTGGAATGCAGAATGGACCCAGTCTAGGACAGAAAGCCCTGTAACACAGCTAGGCCGAAACCAGCCCTTTACCTAGAAGCAATGTCCAAACTGTAATGTTTGGTAAAGGTACAGACAGAACTCCAAGTAGCTGCGGCACAGCTATCAGACGCAGACACATTTCACAAAAAGGCAGCAGAAGCAGCCATGCCTCTAGTAGAATGACCTCTGATGGTACCCCGGCAGAGGTTTTTCATACTTCTGGTAACAATACCTAATGCAGTTGCCTAACCTTTTGAAAAGACCCTGCTTAGAAACTGGTTTGCCCTTGGATCTGGGAGCAAAAGAAACAAAAAGCTGATCACAACTACGGAATTCTTTAGTCCGGTGAGTGTAACACCGAAGAATCCGATGTAAGTCCATGGTATGGGGCAGTGCTTCACCTCTGTTAAAGGGGGACGGATAGTATACAGGAAGCTCTACTGATTGGTTCAACTTGGCTTCTGACACCACCTGGGAAGAAACTTCGGATTCATTCTGAGGACCACCAGGTCCCTGTGAAAAATCAGATAGGGCTCCTTACAAACCACAGCATGAAGCTCCGAAATCCTCCAGGCTGACGTGATGGCAACCAGAAACAATGCCTTCCAGGAAAGGAAGCGCAAATCACAGCTCATAGCCGGCTCAAAAGGAGAAAGGGTGAGCTTTTCTAACACGGAGTTCAAACCCCAAGGAGGAGTTGGGTTGCAGATGGGGAGTTTCAGATGGAGAACCCCTTTCAGAAAGGTTTGAGACTTCCAACTAAGCCACGGATTTACCATCCACTAGCTTGTGGTACGCTGAAACAGCTGAAAGGTGGACCTTCAACAACGAATATGAAAGACCGGAGTCTGACAGGTGAAGGAGGTATTCCATGACTTGAGGGGCCGAACATGAGAAGGGGTTCCAACCCTTGGCGGTCGCCCAGATGGAAAACCATTTCCACTTCATGGCATAAGTGGAACGGGTAGAGGGTTTTCTGGCCTCGATGAGGACCTGAGCAACTCGGGAGGAGATCCCAAAGTGAGTGATCGCTATGTCTGCGGAAGCCTTGCATGAAGATGCAGAGTCCTGAGTCCCGGATGTAGCAATCGACCTTGATCCCAAGTCAGGAGGTCGTAAGTCACTGGAAGTGGAACCGGTTGTTCCCTGAAAAGCTGTTGCAGCAGCGGGAACTAGATCCGTCTCTGCCAGAGAGAAGCGATGAGAATCATCTTTGCCCTCTCTGCTTGAAGTTTGAGTAGGACCCTCTGGAGAATGGGAAATGGAGGGAAGAAGTACAAAAATTTCCCTGACCAAAATAGAGCGCGCGTCATGCCAGAAAGCACCATGCCCTGGAACGAGCGAGCGAAAACTGGGAAGTTTTACGTTGAATTTGGAGGTGAAAAGGTCGATTTCCAGACGCCCCCAACATAGGAAGATGGATTCTGTCACTTCCTGATGCAATTTCCACTCGTGAGCTAGGGTCCAAGATCTGCCAAGACTGTCCGCCAGAACATTTAGAATGCCTGGTACATGCACAGCCACAAGGGCCAGATTGTGCTGGACCGCCCAGTTCCACGTCCACATCGCCTCCCTTCACAAAGAATACAAGTGGGTTCCTCCCTGTTTGCTGAGGTACCAAACTACCAACATGTTGTCCGTTTGGACCAGCAGTGATCCCTTGGGAAGGAGGGCCTGGAAGTCATACAGGACAGCCCTCATCTCCAGAACGTTGATATGTAATGTAGTCTCCAAGCTGGACCACAGTTCTTGAGCTTGGTGCTCCCCATCCCATATTAGAGGCATCCATGGTCAGCGATGCTGAGGGAGCAGAGTTCCTGATGGGAAGACCCAAGGAAAGATTGCAGGGATCCCTCCACCAAAGCAATTCTTTCTGAACCGCTGAGGAGACCAGATGGTCCAGGTAGTCCAGTAGTTGATCCCACTGCATGCGCAAGGACCACCGAGTGACTCGTGTGGAGCCTCGCGAGGGGAACAGTGGTGATGGAGGCTGCCATCAGGCACAGAAGGCGCAGGATCTCCCAGGCCGGGATGTTCCTGGAAGAAGCCACTCTAGAAGCCTGACAGATCAGTGTCTCCCACCCTGTCTGGAGGGAGGAAGGCTCTGCAATGGACCATATCCAAAACTGCCCCAATGAACTGAAGTTTCTGGGCAGGGGTCATAGAGGACTTGAGAATAGTGACATTAATCCCTAGCCTGTTGAATAGGTCCAAAGTGAAAGAAAGAGCCTCTAGTAAAAAGTCCCTGGATGGGGCTGAAATCAGCCAGTCGTCCAGGCAAGGGAAAACTGCAGTGCCCCTGCAGCGTAAGAAGGCCGCAACCACTGCCAGTAACTTGGTAAACAACCAGGGTGCCAAGGACAGGGCAAAGGGGAGCGCTCAGAACTGGAAGTGTTCCCCCTAGAACTGAAACCGCAAGAATCTGCGGTGGCTGGGGAAGATGGGAATATGCAGGTAAGCATCCTGCATGTCCAGAGTGCACAACCAATGGTTCTCCAGAAGGAGTGGCAGGAGGCTCTGGAGAGTCAGCATCCGAAATTTCTTCTACTCGACAAACTGGTTTAAGTCGCTTTAGTAGAGTATGGGTCTGAAATCCCTAGTCTTTTTTGGAACCAGGAAAAAATGGGAGTAAAACCCCTTTCCCCTTTGCTGGAGGGGAACGTGCCCTATTGCTTCCTTGAGCAAGAAACTGTTCACCTCTTCTCGAACGAGAAGAGCCTGATCCCTTGAATATGAGGATCTTTTTGGCAGAGTTTCTGGGGTAAAGTCTAGAAACTATTGTGTGTCTGAAACACTAGCTGCAGGACCCATGCATCGGAGGCGATTGCCCTCCACTCCTGCACGTGGCGGGCAAACCTACCCCCCTCCCACCTGTTCCCTGTCAGGAGACTGGGTAGGCAGTGGGGACGGGAAGTCAGGAAGTGGCCGGACGTTCAGGGGAGGACCCCCTGCTCGTCTCTGGTTCTTGGGAGGCAGGAGGAGTGGCTGTACCCGTGGCCTTACGCTTTCCCCGGCGGCATGCGGGGGCTTGCCTTTTCTGCTTCCAGGTCCTTTTCCGAAAGGGCTGCTGTTGGGTGCCCGACTGGTACATGGCCCTCACGCACCCGAGGGCAAGACCTCTGTCCTGCAAGTTCATGATAATGTCCTTAGTGTCCCCACCAAAGAGCACCGAGCCCCAGAAGGGGGCATCTTGAATCACCGACTGAACTTTGTTAGCAAGTACAGAAAGGCGAAGCCAGGAGTGCCATCTCAGGGCAACAGCAGTTGCCAAGTTGCGCACCACAGAATCGACAGTCATATGTGGCCCACAAAGCATGCCTACACTAGAACTTGGAGGCATGCAGATCCTTGACAAGCTCCTCCAAGGCCGAGGGATCCATGGCTTGGACCCGAGCCTCTAACCTGGCCAAGGTACCTTTTGGATGACACCATATAGGCCACATAGTTAAGGGACTGAAGGGCACATGTGGATGAATAGATCTTTCTCTCGAACTGGTCCATCTGTCTCAACTCTTTGTCCGGAGGAGAGGTGCTCATGTGCTTTGGTGCTGCGGAGCGGTCATGAGCAGCAGAAATTACCAGAGTCAGCCTTAGGATGCGTTTTCAAGAACGGGGCATCCTTTGGCGCCTGGTAGAGCCTGTCCACCCGTTTGGAAACAGCAGGGAAGGAATGAGGCATCTGCCAGACAGTAGTGATGAGGTCTTCTTGAGGTCCAATCCATGGAGGAATGTGGACCGGAGAGACAGACACCAAGTCCAGATGCTCTGTAAGCCTCTGCCTCATGGGGTCCTGATTCTCAGATTCCCAGTCAAAGAAAT
The DNA here is from genome assembly GCA_016271365.2 of Neoceratodus forsteri. Classification (NCBI taxonomy): domain Eukaryota; kingdom Metazoa; phylum Chordata; order Ceratodontiformes; family Ceratodontidae; genus Neoceratodus; species Neoceratodus forsteri. Next base: position 791,477,902 of record CM028133.1, read on the forward strand.
CCTTCATGGACCTCAGAAGGTCTGAAAAGGCAGGGTCCTCTGGTGATTTCGGGGAAACCTTTTCTGACAGGCACTCCGGTTCCTCCAGGACCTCCTCCGTAGAATTGTCAGCCCCCACATCGTCTGCCCCTTCGACAGGACGGTGATGGATATTGGGAAGTGAAACATCCTTAAGAGTCTTCCCCAAGACATGCACAGTAGTCATGGAAGAACTGCTCAGGGACGGGGACCTGGGAGACCGTGGAAGAGAGAGTCTTGTTTCCAGGTCTGCCACCAACTCTGACCGAGCCCCCTGTCACCAAAACTGAATACGGGGCAACCAGAGGAGCTTGAGGGGGTGGCGGGGGAGGTTGAGGCTGAGGGGAGGAGGTAGTGGCATTACTGGTGGGGGTGGGTAATGATAGCCCTGGAATCCCTGGTAGAGCGTGTAGAGATTAAACCCAGGGTAAAACTGCCCATAATGACTCCAGTCCGGAGAGGGGCCAGTCAGGTAGTGGTCTCCATGAAACCCATGCGGGTAGTGACGGACAGTTCCCCCACTGTCAGGTCTGGCAGCGGTGGTACCCCCACTGGAACCGCCGTAGTATATATAGGCTGGGGGTCCTGTGTCGGGACAGCCCATGTCAGGGGGACCGAAGTCAGAACCAGCACCAGCTGATCCGGTGCTGGAAAAGGATACAGTGTTGGAGGGGCCAGCATCAGAACCAGACGAAGGGGCCCCAACGGCAGGACCGGATCTGGCGTCAGGGCCAACGGCTAAGGACGATCGATGGGTCCCGGATGAGCAACAGTCGTCGAGACATCCGGCGTCCGAGTAAGGTTCACCGGGTCCTCTGGAGGGATGCTGGCCGGAGTCTGCGCTACAGGGATCCTGCGCAAAGGCGGAGGAGGGGCCTCCATGTTAAGGCCTGCTGGCTTAGTAGAAGCCTCCCTCCCCTTGACCCAGGCAGGAGAACGTGGAGTTGACCCAGTGGAATTGACTAAGTCAAGGGGTTCTCCACTGTCTTCGGAGGTACCTGCCATTGAAGTGGAGGACACAGGCAAAGGAAGGGGGGGAGGGGCTTTCTCCCTCTTGTTCCGCCAGACGTCGGGTGAGGTGCTGTTAGGCCCAGATGGGGGAAACACCTGTACGGCAGTCAGGGATGGGCGTCTTAGCAGGTGGCATCGGGCAGGCAGGGGAGAAGCCCCCGGCCGGCTAATAGAGGGGTGCCGGGTGGGTCCACACTGGCTGGGGAGCCAGCTTACCGGCTGCACGACCCCCGGAGGAGCGGAGGTCGACTCATCGGCTGGCGTGGTGCGGCTGTAGGAGGGACAGACGATAGACTGACCCCTGACCCACTGCGGTCTTACCAGACTTACAGTCCAATTTTCTGAGCGGCGGTTGGGCCTTGCTCGAGGGCCGCATGTCCACGGAGCGCTTCCACTCCCTACACTTCTCGTGCTTCTTCGATGGGAGAACATTTATCTGCCGAGGACACTCTCAAACGGTCCATTTTTTCTAGAGAAGCCAAGCGGGCTTTCAGGAGATGGGCCTCCGAAGCCTGCTGCCTCCTTTTCTTCATGGCCTTGTTGAAGGTCTGGCACCCCGGGCAGGAGGAGAGAGGGTGGTCTGCGCCTAGACAGAGGACGCACTTGAGGTGACAGTCTTTGTGCGGGATCTGCGTGCCACAGGACGAGCATTTCTTCAGTGAAGACATCAATGAAGAGTTGCAAAAAAGGAAGAATTTTTGGTGAGGGAAAATCTGACAAGATACTCTCAACGACTGCTATATGAAAGTCTGCAATGCGATTGACACGAGGCGATGGCAGGAAAGAACTGCAGTGCGGGCGTTGGGACCGTCCACTATATACAGTCACGCTGATGTCAGTCATGTGACGTCGGGTGGGTGGTCCCCCTTCAGGGATTGCTAGAAAAGTCTGCCGTTTGGCCAGACGCCAAGTGGCGCCAGTCCTACAAGTGATGACCTACTGAAACAACCCTCTCGAAGTAAGATCATGAGTGACTGGCAGAACCACTCGGCTTAAGTCTAAAATGGCCGTATACAACATGCATTTGTGTACATATATGGAATACAACAAAGTTAAAATACGGAGTCTATTAGGAATGTGTAAAAGTTTTTTTTGTGAAAGGGTTAATGTGTGTGTGTGGGGGTTGTTCCCCTGTTTTCAGGAGTCTTCCATTAAAGGATGATTGCTGGTTATAGTGATGGATGGTGGCAGCACAAAAAGAAATTTACAAAATATTTAGGCATAAATAACTTGTGATCCACAGAATATCACAAGCTTCCTAGGCACACCCTGCCGCCGCTACACAAATTAAGGTAGACAATTTTCAGACATATCTCGATTGATGGAGTGGTAGCAGGGTGGGAAAAGGGCCCTTTGAGAACAGTATGTAGAAAGTACCATAAAATGTTTCTGTAACACAATCTGTCAGACAGAGTCTATGATAGATGGTCTTACTGGGCCTAGAACACTGGTCACCTTCTTTATAGGTTGCAACTTAACAGTTACTCCACACTACCTGCCATTAGGTTGAGTGCAGTTCTGTCAGTGAGTTGAGAAGTAGAAGACTGGAGACCAGATATTCAAAACTCTGCCTGGTAGACAAAATGATTGCACTCAGTTTGCCTGGGGTTTGCATCCATGCACTACATTCAGCATCAGTGGCTCAGCAGGTAGCACACTCGCCTCTGAGGCCGGGAGATCAGTAGGCTGTGGTTTCTATCCCCACACCAGGCACTTGGGTTAATATCCCAATACTGACACTGTAGTGCAGCATGAGGGTGGGTGCGGCACTCCTGAGGTGCAGTTTTCCGGATGAGACATTAAACTGAGGTCCCATCTGCCTGTTCTGGTGGTAGTTCCGGTAGATGTTAAAGATCCCATGGCACTTCTCGAAAAGAGCAGGGAAATTTCCCCGGTGCCCTTTCACGAAAAATACCACCAACAGTCATCTGGTTTAAGGTCAGTTGGCATTCATCTGTATCCCCCTCCTCCGGGTCATGCCTGAAAATAAGCAGGATTTGTCTAGTGCACTCACCCGGTCAACAAAAACTAAAAAAAAAAATTAAAATATTCAAAGGAGGCTGTGGCTCATGCTAAAAGGGTTAGCACACACAAAATAAAAGTATGCGGTGGGCAAGGGGCAGGGACCTGAATACAGGCACAGCACAATATTCAGTGCAATTTGTGTTTCACAAAAGGGTTGAGCGCAAATGCCACAGAGACAGACTTATTCTGAACAATCCTAGTGGCAGTGGGGAGCATACCTGCTGCCTGGCGGCACCCCCCCCCCCATCTCAGTATACTATTAGATATTCCTGCTGCTTAGTGGTCTCTCCCACCCTCCGATCGCAGGGCCCAGTACAGTAACAAAACAACAAATATAATCCCATGTGCCTAGTGGTGCGCCCTCCCTCCCCTCCCCCAATCACCGGTACAGAAAAATCCTTGTGTCCAGTGTTCCCCTCACCCACCAATCGCCAGCACCGGTACACAAATATAACTTCATGGTGTCTAGTGGCACCCCTCTCACCCACCAATCCCCGTACTAACATACTCTTTCCCTGGCGTCTAGTAGCCCCCGCCATACCACAGGCACTGACCAACCCACGCTGCCTGTGGGGATATTAGCCACCCAGAATTTTTCTTACTATACCAGGGCCAGCAATAAGAGGGTGGGGCCACTAGACACCAGGGAATTTTACTGTATTTTGTTGAACTATACAGAGACCAGCGGGGACCACTTGGCAGCAGGGATTTTTTTATATATATACCGTGGCTGGCGATTGGAGGGTGGGGGAGACCACTAGGCAACAGGATATCTAACAGTATACCATGGCAGGTGCTCAGTGGGTGACAGGATCACTGGACACAAGGGAATACTTGCATTATGCCAGGGAACAGGGATTGAGGGTGGATGGACCACTGGGCACCAGGGAATACTTGCACTGTACCAGGGGCGGAGGGTGGGGCTGCCACTAGACAAAGCAATACTTGATTTTATGGGACCAGATAATCAGGGTGGAGTGGAGAGTCAGCCACAGGGGTACAAATTTGCCACCACTTTCAATGCAAATGGCCCCTCAGCGCCTTGCATGCCCAATGGGCTCATCTGCATGGTGTTTAAATACCACACCAGGTGCTAAATCAGGTCTGAGGCGCTGTTCCCTGCACTGCCAGGATCCATGTCAGGGCAGCGCTACTCTGTTTAGTGCTGCGCCAACATGCCCCTATATTCAGTCAGATAGCACTAGTGCGCTGTCCGCCTGATTATAGCATCCTCAGGGTCATGGGCAATGGCAAGCAAAGCACAACCCTTTGCGCGCCTCTTTGCCCACGTTTGAATATCTGGCCCCAGGTTTTTAAAATACCACCACATGCCAAATGATTAAGTATTTTAACAACAGATGGGGGTTTGAATCCTAACAATGACCAACATTTGTTGAGCAACTTTAACTTCATTCAAGTGGGGATCTATGGCGGCATACAGTTAGAACGGTAAGTCATATAAAAAAAATACTCGTGCAGGAAAGAAATGTTCCAGACAGGAACATTTTATGGTACCTTTCTGCAGAAGCTTCCAATCGGATCAACAGTCATTCATCTGTTTAACAAAAACAAGGATACCGAACTAACAGTAATGCTGTGGTGACTAATCAATAAGCATCTTTAGCAAAAGTTTAGCTAGTCAAATATCTGTGGCTCACATGAACTGCTAATGAACACAAAACTTTGTTTTTTGTTTTGGTTAACATGGTATAATTACAAATTTGGGACTGGGCAATGTCTGTTAATATGCAGAGTACCGTTTCATTGGTTTGTTTCGAAATGGGCCCTATTCTTCCTGTAAATAGGGTCCCTTGTTAATGTGGCCTTTTCCCCACCCAATATTCATATACATTTCCAGGACCCGGTGACAGTTGAGCAGAAGTCCTGCAAGGAAAGCACATATCTACTTCTGCTCAACTGGTACCATCCTACTCCAAAACTCAATTTAAAATAGTAACTTGATGGAAAAAAGGTAGTACTGTCAGCCCAAAGGCACAACAGTAGTGCTTCCCCAACGACCCCAGATGTGAAGAGGACTGCAATCATCACAAGCTGTCCGGGGAGGAGGATCAAGTGGCCCAGGAACTGCTCTCCTCATGGGCATGGCAGTTTCCTAACAGAGGCTGGGCAGTATCACAGTCTGAGCCAGAAGGGGACATGCTTGAATACTTGTCAGCCAAATGTATAGCCAGCCAGCCCGCCCCGACTGACACGGCAGGCCCCCACTACCACAATGCTCCTCAGCAAGTGATGGACAACCAGTAAGTCCATGAGACAGTCAGTGACAGGTTGGTAATGACAACCAAATGAAACTGGTTATTTTAAATAGATGCCACACATGCACAAATGTTTAATTATATTAAAAACATAAGAAAACGCACAAGGTTCACATTGCTTTTAACAAGGATTACAATTCCCCCCAAATTCATAAACATTAAATACAAATATTCACTTCTAGACCACAGTAAGAGACTTACTGTTTTGATGCACTTATGTAGGATAGATTCATGAATAAGATCAAGCTTGCCAAGTTCTCCAATGAATTTGATGTTGCCCAGCATCTTGAGCTTGGCAATAGCCCGCTGTTCCTCCTCCTCAGAGTTGAGGGGGTTGTCACGCTTGTCATAGACTGAGGGGGGAGAAAAAAAAAAAAGCTTTACTAATGCTGATCATAATAAACTAGAAAAGTGCGTTTGTTCCTTAGTGGAACCACCACTAGGTTCTTCCACACACAAATTTTGCATATATGCATACTTTTCCATTATTTTAAAAGTGGCATATACCAAAAATATTCACTTGTCTACTGATGTACATTTTACTATCAGTACTGTGCAATTATTGACATATGGTAAAGTGAAACTTTTTTGCAAATGTTTTTTGAAAATGAAAAACAATTTCCTGATTTTTGTTCCACTTTAGCCTATTGCACGACAGCTGTTCCATGTAACCGTTTACTTTCATTGTATGCCTTTAACTGCATAGCAAACATTTCCCCTCCAGTACCACTAATTTTGTTTTTCATCAAAAGACAATACAAATTGAATTCCTATCCTTTTTTTGTTAAGAAATCACACATTTTGTAACAGTTATTACTATAGTTAGGGGCAGTTACCTAAAGCTTGGAGTCAGGTGTATATGGACAAGTCCTACTGATAGTTTCTATTTGTCAACAATATCAATATATATCATGTGGTAGGTAAACATACTGATGTGGATGTATATTGACAGAGAAATTGTACTGAAAGGTCAAAGTCATACACGCTTTTATTAAAGTTGCTAGCCCAAAAGGTTCCAAAGTTAGCAGTTTGTAAAGAAATTAAAGAAACTGCAATTTTAAAGGAAACTGTAAATCTGGTTGTGCGTAGGCCCTGTCCCTGGGCAGTACAGTGGAATAGGCTGTCCCTCCCCTGCTAGTTGGGACAGGTTGTCACAGTCTGAAAGAAATTTTGAGACAGACCAACCTGCTGTCCAAGTCTGTAAAAACACTGCTTATAAAGGCTATAAAACTTAATATCAAACAGCATGCGTTAAAACCCCAAAGAGAACTGTATGCAATACAAGGAAAGAAAACACTGAAATAAACAGCAATGAAAACTACAAGGACCTGACTGCCGATGCACAGAAGAAGCCTACACCCAACTGGAACTACCAGTTAAGAAATAGTGGTTACTCAACTGTAACCACAGCTGTACTACAGTACATGCCACTTGTACTCTTCTGCAAAGTACTTTCATGATATAAGTGGCGTCCACTGTAACCAAATATTAAATTTTTTTTTTTTTTTTTTTAAACATACAGCCACCTCATTTTACATCCCACTGGCAACCTCAACCTTTGCCTCTGGTTATTACTGTCTGCTCTGTTTCAAGGATGATCGAGACCCCCTACCCCCCAATCAGGGAAGAGAGAGCGAGTGCACATGTGCTCACCTTCTAAACTGCTGGATCACTGGGAGGGAGAACAGACAAGCACTATGTGTAAAAGCACAATCATGATGGGAGGGCAGAAAAACAGAGCCAGGAGGGAATGGACTACTACCACAGCT